>CM055311.2:62632047-72632047 GCA_029255685.2 Silene conica
TTAAAACCCGTTCAAGATATCCAACCCGTTTCATTTAAAACGGAAAGGACAATCCTTAAACCCCTTAAAACCCAAATGTGTCGACATACTCCTTCACCCTCAAAACAAACATATTGATATTCCATTTTCACAAAACCTCCATAGAAACTCATCTTCTTTTGCTTATTTCTTCATCATCCATTCATCAAATCGAGGTAATAATAACATTTTCGGAATCCTCATCGAATTTGCAAGCCATCTATCACTTTCGTTTTTCAAATCCTTCACTTCGAAAAATTGGCTGTTTTTCCTAAAACCGTATTTCGGTCCGTTAAACTTGTTTTTCGTGATGTAGGTGTGGGATTAGACGACCCGGAAGTGGATAGCTTCATCTTAGAGGAGGATCTTTGAGCCGGATTGCTTTTGAGGTGACGATTACGAGTAACTCGGCCTTTTTGTTAAAATAGCAAGTTTTCTTGTGTTCTTGTTATTGTTTCTGATTTTTGTTTAAGTTGGATGATTAATGGACTTAGTAATATGTTAGGAATGACCTTACTTGAGGATTATATGTTTGCTTGATGTTCATATGAGTAATGGTTTGATTTCTGAAATTTCATGTTTTGCGACGGATACATTATATAATCGTATTGAGGATTGTTATGGGTTGAATTGCTGTTAGTTAGTGTTATTGAGTGATTTGTGACGTTGAGTAAACTTCACTTGTAGCGATTCTTAAGATTGGGTATCGATTTATTGAGTTTTTGACATTGCTGGAAAAAGGCGTTTTCTGAACAGGCTCTCTGAGCCTGTCGACCGACCGGCCGCCGGTCGACCGGCTGAGGGTGCTTCTTGTAGTTTTTGCAAAAATTGAGACTCGTAGGATTTAGAATGCCCAGCCGGCAGACCGGCCGCCTGCCAGCCGGCTGGGAGTACATTGTAGTTGTCTTCCGTATTTTGAGAAAAGAGAACTTGGGATGCCAGCCAGTAGGCCGGCTGCCTGCCAACCGGCTGGTAGCCTCATTTGAGAAAATTCTTAAATTGGGATTGGGTTCCCAGCTTGTAGGCCGGCTGCCTGCCGACCGGCTAGGAGTCCTTTGAGGCTGTTTTGTTTTAAAGAAAGAAGGAGGCTAAGATGGGTCACCAGCCGGTAGGCTGGCTGCCTGCCGACCGGCTGGGGACCCCTGTAGCTTGTTTTTTATTTGTAATTCGTTGATAACTTTTAATCGGTTGATCGGTTTTGATTGAAACTCGTTCCTTGTATCTTTGATATGTATTTGAGGTCCCCGGAGGATGGGCGACACTATATTGGGTTCGGGAATGGAGTGAGGATAGAGACCCCCGGTCGGGTAACCGAAAGGGAAACCGGCTCTCCCTCGTCTTAGATCCCGAGATCAATTAAGTGTTGTTTAGTGGTTTAAGAAGTTAGAGCTATAGGTTAGTTTCTATCTTTGGATGTTAATGGTTGAGTTGTATGTCGCGTGATGGGATATGTGTTAAGTTCACCTCTGGACCCATTACGTGTTTTGTATGTCACGTGATGGGATATGTGTTAAACTCACCTCTGGACCCATTACGTGTTTTGCTTGTGGCGTGTCAGGATATGTGTTAAGCTCACCTCTGGACCTGACACGTGATCGGTTGTCGTACACGGGATATGTGTTAAGCTCACCTCTGGACCCGTTGTGCGATAGTTGTGTATTGGGATATGTGTTAAGTTCACCTCTGGACCCAATACTTGTTTGTAGCATTGGGATATGTGTTAAGCTCACCTCTGGACCCTTTGCGTATGGATGATTAGGGATATGTGTTAAGTTCACCACTAGACCCTTTTCTTTAATTGTATGTATAGGGATATGTGTTAAGTTCACCTCTGGACCCTTTACTTGAATTGCATGTTGGGATATGTGTTAAGTTCACCTCTGGACCCGACATTGTTTGGTAGTGGGATATGTGTTAAGTTCACCTCTGGACCCATTGCTAGTGTTTGTGTTATATCTGCTTGCCTAGAGTTTGGTACAGTGTCCGATATGCATGATGAAGTTGATGATTATATTGCTTGAGTTATAGTTTGTTCATCCAAGGCATTGGATGACTCTATGATCGGTTTCATAAATAGTTGGATTGAAAGACCCCCCGACTGGGTAACCAGTAGGGAAACCGGCTCTCCTTCCTAACGGTTTATGAAGTTGGTTGAGAGCCGTGCATTAGTATTACATGATAGTATGAGAACAGTTGATGAGATGTTTATGCTTCACATGTTTATATATGTTGGAGTATTTTGTATTGTTTTACTTGTTACGTGTCGTTACAAAAGGTGGCTAGGAGAACTCTAGTCACTCCCCACTGATTGTGGCGTACATGTTTTCATGTATGTAGGTACATGCAGGTTGGATCGGGGTTCACTTGGGAGCTAGCGAGTAATGATCCTTTCATCATATGACTTACACGTTTATCGATCAGCTAGAGTCTTAGTTTTGATACAGTTATCTTTTGGTGCCTGTAGGGATGTTCCATCCCAGGCTTTGTATTTATTTTGGTTTCTGTACTTAGAACTGTTATACTTATCTATTTTGTTTATATCAGTTTTCAGTTTCCGTTTCAGTTTAATTCTTCTCGCATGTTGTTTATGTTTAAAAAGTTTTAATTCCGCTGCATTTTTAGTACTTTTTATGTTTTAATTTTCCGCTTTCGCGAGGGGTTTTACAGTTGGTATCAGAGCATTATTGCTCCCGACGCACTCATGTGACCCCTAACCTTAACTTGACCAAATAAACAAATAATGAATGAGAGATGGGTAGATCTAAGGACTTATATTGTAGTCTATTTGTGAATTCTAATTGCTAAGTTAACACTTGTTTTCTCTTTTGAAGGATGGTGAGAACCACGGCTGCTGAGAACACTATAATGCAAGCACTTCATCAGTTGCTTGAGAACCAGAGACAGCAAGTAGGGAATGTTCCACCTCCTCCACCGCCAGGCAATGAGGCTAATCGTCCTGGTAGCTTCTCTTGGATAGCATCCCAGATGTCCAGGAGCCACGTGAAGACTTATGGAGGCGAGGTTGATCCGGTAGCTCTTACCGAGTGGTTCCGTGAGATGGAAAAGAGCTTTACCATGTATTCGGTGGTTAGAGAGGATAGAGTGCGGCTAGCCACTCACGTTTTGACCCTGGAGGCCGATAGATGGTGGGCATTGACCGGACCGACTTTCATTCTTGATCCTTTGTTCGATTGGGAGGCTTTTAAGGATAAGCTCGAGACGAGGTTTTATCCTAAGGAGCTTAGATCACAGCGACTCAAAGAATTCTTGGATTTGAAGCAGGGTAAGATGTACGTTCAGGAGTTCACCGACAGATTCAACCAGCTTGCACATTTTGCATCGAGGTTTGTCAGAGATGAGGCTGCGAGAGTCTACTTCTACCGTGGGAAGTTAGGACCGCGCATCGAGAGTATGGTTCGTCGTGACTCGACTTCTTTTGTGGAGGTATATGATGATGCTATTTGGGCCGAGAGTTCCATTCGTGCCATAGATGCTGAGACCCGAGCTGCTACTTCCAGTGTGACTTCTCACCAGAGATCAATTTACCAGGGGAAGAGACCGTTTGTTCCTTCTACTTCTTCGCCTTCTTCTCAGAAGAAGCGGTTTGAGAGGTTCTCTGCTCCGGTTGCTAAGACCATTGTTCACACCGACACAGCTGCTAGTGTTTGCCACCGTTGTGGTAAACCATCTCATCCGGGTTTTGACTGTTTCAAGAATGCCTATAAGTGTTTCACTTGTAATGGATTTGGGCATCGATCTTATGAGTGTCCTGAGAGGAACACCGCACTTGGCAAGGCTGCCACAGTGACTAGAGGAGGAAAGCCAAAGGGGAATATCTTCGTGATGACTAGGTCTGAGGCTGAGGCCCATCCAGATATTGTGGCTGGTATCTTTTTTGTCCTTGGCGCTGAGTGCCTTATTTTGTTCGATACTGGAGCTTCTCTATCATTTATATCGACTCAGTTCGCAGACCGTTTAGCTCTTGAGTCTTCATTGGTTGAGGAGACTTCCATTTCCTTACCTTCTGGAGACGTGTTTTTCCTGCTCTTCGTCCCATAGGGATGTTCCGATTATTATTGGTCAAGCCACATTTCCAGCGGACTTACTGAGATTTCCTCTCGAGAAAGTTGACATTATCCTCGGTATGGATTGGTTATCGGGATACCATACTCGCTTCGAGTGTCGCGACCAGAAAATCTGCTTGAGGAGTTCTTCAGGAGTTCGTGTTTCCTATAGGGGAACTCGCCCTAAAAAGGGTGTACGTGTTATCTCTTTGATGAAAGCATCTCATCTTCTTAGGAAGGGTTGCCAAGCCTTCATGTGTGTTGTTTCAGCTGCAAAGCCATCGCTACCGAAGCTTAAGGATGTAGCCATTGTTCCTGAGTTTCCCGATGTTTTCCCAGAAGACTTGCCAGGGATACCGCCAGAGAGAGATGTGGAGTTTACCATTGAGCTTGTTCCAGGTACCGGACCGATATCCAAAGCTCCTTACCGTATAGCTCCACCAGAGTTGAAAGAATTGAAGCAACAGTAAGAGGAGATGATCGAGAAAGGATTCATTAGACCAAGTGCTTCTCCGTGGGGTGCTCCAATTTTATTTGTTAAGAAGAAAGATGGTTCCATGAGACTTTGCATTGATTATAGAGAGTTGAACAGAGTGACCGTGAAGAACAGATATCCTTTGCCTAGGATAGATGACTTGTTTGATCAGTTAAGAGGTGATTCTAGGTTTTCCAAGATTGATCTTCGATCGGGTTATCATCAGATTCCAGTGAGAGAGGCTGATATAGCGAAGACTGCTTTCCGTACCAGATATGGGCATTTTGAGTTCGTGGTTATGCCTTTTGGGTTGACTAATGCACCTGCTATTTTCATGGATCAGATGAACCGCACCTTTAGTGAGTATCTTGACACTTGTGTTGTGGTGTTTATTGATGATAACCTCATTTACTCTAAGACCGATGAGGAGCATGCCGAGCATCTCAGATTGATTCTAGGGATTTTACGTCGACAGAAGTGGTTCGCGAAGTTCTCTAAGTGTGAGTTTTGGCTTTCTAAGGTTGCATTTCTTGGACATGTGATATCTAGTGAGGGAGTTATGGTTGATCCCGCGAAGATTGAGGCCGTTGTTGATTGAGAGAGTCCCAAAGATGTGGGAGAGATCCGTAGTTTCCTTGGTTTAGCGGGTTACTACCGTCGGTTTGTTGAGGATTTCTCTAGATTAGCTCGTCCGATGACTCAGTTGTTGAAGAAGGAAGCTAAGTTTGTGTGGACCGACAAGTGTGAGAGCTCTTTTCAGGAATTGAAGACTAGGTTTACTTCCGCTCCCGTACTTGCTCTGCCAGAGATTGGAGTTGACTTCGATGTTTATTGCGATGCTTCGATGTTAGGGCTTGGATGTGTGTTGATGCAGACTGGTAAGGTGATAGCTTACTCATCTAGACTGTTGCGAGTTCACGAGGTGAACTATCCGACACATGATCTTGAGTTAGCTGCAGTTGTTCATGCCTTGAAGATGTGGCGTCATTACTTGATGGGATCTCATTGTCGCATTTCACGTATCATAAGAGTCTTAAGTACATTTTCACACAGAAAGACCTCAATATGCGACAGCGACGTTGGCTAGAGTTGGTTAAGGATTATGACATTGAGTTATTGTATCATGAGGGAAAGGCCAATGTGGTTGCTGATGCGCTTAGCCGCAAGACTTCTTATTCGAGAGTGCTATGCGAGTGTTGCCCGATGAGTTGTGTTCCGAGTTCCGGAAGTTGAGATTAGAGATGGTGGGTAGTGGTTTTGATTGGTTAGCTGCTATGACTGCCGAGCCGTCCTTATATTGGGAGATTCGCCAGAGTTTACCTTCAGATGCTGATTTCAAGAAGTTCGAGGCTAAGATTTTGAGTGGTGTTGCACCTGACTTAGGGATTGATGCTGATGGTTTCCTTAGATTCCGTGGTAGGATGTATGTTCGAGATGTGCCAGATTTGAGGAAGAGGGTTCTTGATGAGGCTCACTTGACACCGTATTCAGTTCATCAAAGAGGTGAGAAGATGCACAAGGATTTGAGACTTATGTTTTGGTGGCCTGGAATGAAGAGAGAGATCTTGGATTACGTGAGTAGGTGCTTGACTTGTCAACAAGTCAAGATAGAGCATAAGAGGCCAGGTGGTTTGTTACAGCCGCTTCCCGTTCCTCAGTGGAAGTGGGAGTGCATTTCGATGGACTTCGTAACAGCATAGCCTAAGACTGTGGGAGGCAAGGATGCGATTTGGGTTATTGTTGATAGGCTAACTAAGTGTGCCAGATTCGTGCCTATCAGGGAGACATGGGATATGGACCGTTTAGCCAGGGCTTATATTGCAGAGATAATCCGTTACCATGGTGTCCCGAGAGAGATAGTTTCTGATCGTGATCCTTGTTTCTGTTCCAGATTTTGGAAGGCTTTACAGGAGGCTATGGGTAGCCGTTTGCTGATGAGTACCGCTTTTCATGCCGCGACTGATGGTCTGTCCGAGAGGACTATTCAGACATTAGAGGATTTGCTCCGTGCTTGTGCACTTGATTTCCAGAGTTCTTGGAAGCAGTGTCTACCGTTGGTTGAGTTTTCTTACAACAACAGTTACCATTCATCTATTGGTATGGCTCCGTATGAGGCGCTCTATGGTAGGAAGTGCCGTAGTCCGATCTGTTGGGATCAGGCGAGTGACGTGCACGACCTAAGACCGGACCAGTTAGCTGTTACGATTGATCAGGTTCAGCTTATCAGAGGTAGGATGAAGGCCGCACAGGATCGGCATAAATTCTATGCTGATGTTCGCCGTAGACCTCTAGAGTTTGAGGTGGGTGACAGAGTCTTCTTGAGAGAGTTTCACCGAGGAAGGGCGTTAAGAGGTTTGGAGTTAAGGGCAAGTTGAGTCCTAAGTATATTGGGCCATTTGAGATCGTGAAGAGGATTGGTGCTGCTGCTTATCGTTTGGACTTGCCTCCTAGTTTGGGCAAGGTTCATAGTGTCTTTCATGTTTCTCAGCTCCGTAAGTATGTTAGTGACCCGAGTCATGTTCTGCCTAAAGAGATCGAGAACTTGGAGCCGACTCTTGCTTTCGAGGAGCGTCCCGTGAAGATCCTAGACCGACAGGATAGGAAGCTTAGGAGCAAGGTGGTACCTTTAGTGAAGATCCTTTGGCGTTGCGGTGATGTTGAGGAGCAGACGTGGGAGACCGAGGCATCGATGCGTGATGCGCATCCTTCTCTTTTCGATTGAGGTATAGTTAGTTAGAATTTATCTTCGTTCGAGTTTCGAGGACGAAACTTTTTGAAGTTGGGGTGATTGTAACATCCCGTATTTTTATAAAATATATTTTAAGCGTTTTTAATTATTTTAAATAATAAAATAATATTTTAGTAATTTATCGAAAAGTATTTTTAAATAAATAGTAAGATCCGTCTTAAGAACCTTAAGTCCTTAAGACGAATACAAACTTGGTAAACTTAAGTTCACAACTTAAAACCCGTTCAAGATATCCAACCCGTTTCATTTAAAACGGAAAGGACAATCCTTAAACCCCTTAAACCCCAAATGTGTCGACATACTCCTTCACCCTCAAAACAAACATACTGATATTCCATTTTCACAAAACCTCCATAGAAACTCATCTTCTTTTGCTTATTTCTTCATCATCCGTTCATCAAATCGAGGTAATAATAACATTTTCGGAATCCTCATCGAATTTGCAAGCCATCTATCACTTTTGTTTTTCAAATCCTTCACTTCGAAAAATTGGCTGTTTTTCCTAAAACCGTATTTCGGTCCGTTAAACTTGTTTTTCGTGATGTAGGTGTGGGATTAGACGACCCGGAAGTGGATAGCTTCATCTTATAGGAGGATCTTTGAGCCGGATTGCTTTTGAGGTGACGATTACGAGTAACTCGGCCTTTTTGTTAAAATAGCAAGTTTTGTTGTGTTCTTGTTATTGTTTCTGATTTTTGTTTAAGTTGGATGATTAATGGACTTATTAATATGTTAGGAATGACCTTACTTGAGGATTATATGTTTGCTTGATGTTCATATGAGTAATGGTTTGATTTCTGAAATTTCATGTTTTGCGACGGATACATTATATAATCGTATTGAGGATTTTTATGGGTTGAATTGCTGTTAGTTAGTGTTATTGAGTGATTTGTGATGTTGAGTAAACTTCACTTGTAGCGATTCTTAAGATTGGGTATCGATTTATTGAGTTTTGGACATTGCTGGAAAAATGCGTTTTCTAAACAGGCTCTCTGAGCCGGTCGACCGACCGGCCGCCGGTCGACCGGCTGAGGGTGCTTCTTGTGCTTTTGCAAAAATTGAGACTCGTAGGATTTAGAATGCCTAGCCGGCAGACCGGCCGCCTGCCAGCCGGCTGGGAGTACATTGTAGTTGTCTTGCGTATTTTGAGAAAAGAGAACTTGGGATGCCAGCCGGTAGGCCGGCTGCCTGCCAACCGGCTGGTAGCCTCATTTGAGAAAATTCGTAAATTGGGATTGGGTTCCCAGCCGGTAGGCCGACTGCCTGCCGACCGGCTGGGAGTCCTTTGAGGCTGTTTTGTTTTAAAGAAAGAAGGAGGCTGAGATGGGTCACCAGCCGGTAGGCCGGCTGCCTGCCGACCGGCTAGGGACCCCTGTAGCTTGTTTTTGATTTGTAATTCGTTGATAACTTTTAGTCGGTTGATCGGTTTTGATTGAAACTCGTTCCTTGTGTCTTTGATATGTATTTGAGGTCCCCGGAGGATGGGCGACATTATATTGGGTTCGGGAATGGAGTGAGGATAGAGACCCCCCGGTCGGGTAACCGAAAGGGAAACCGGCTCTCCCTCGTCTTAGTTCCCGGGATCAATTAAGTGTTTTTTAGTGGTTTAAGAAGTTAGAGCTATAAGTTAGTTTCTATCTTTGGATGTTAATGGTTGAGTTGTATGTCGCGTGATGGGATATGTGTTAAGTTCACCTCTGGACCCATTACGTGTTTTGTATGTCGCGTGATGGGATATGTGTTAAGCTCACCTCTGGACCCATTACGTGTTTTGCTTGTGGCGTGTCAGGATATGTGTTAAGCTCACCTCTGGACCTGACACGTGATCGGTTGTCGTACACGGGATATGTGTTAAGCTTACCTCTGGACCCGTTGTGCGATAGCTGTGTATTGGGATATGTGTTAAGTTCACCTCTGGACCCAGTACTTGTTTGTAGCATTGGGATATGTGTTAAGCTCACCTCTGGACCCTTTGCTTATGGATGATTAGGGATATGTGTTAAGTTCACCTCTGGACCCTTTTCTTGAATTGTATGTATAGGGATATGCGTTAAGTTCACCTCTGGACCCTTTACTTGAATTGCATGTTGGGATATGTGTTAAGTTCACCTCTGGACCCGACATTGTTTGGTAGTGGGATATGTGTTAAGTTCACCTCTGGACCCATTGCTAGTGTTTGTGTTATATCTGCTTGCCTAGAGTTTGGTACAGTGTCAGATATGCATGATGAAGTTGATGATTATATTTCTTGAGTTATAGTTTGTTCATCCAAGGCATTGGATGACTCTATGATTGGTTTCATAAATAGTTGGATTGAAAGACCCCCCGACTAGGTAACCAGTAGGGAAACCGGCTCTCCTTCCTAACGGTTTATGAAGTTGGTTGAGAGCCGTGCATTAGTATTGCATGATAGTATGAGAACAGTTGATGAGATGTTTATGTTTCACATGTTTATATATGTTGGAGTATTATGTATTGCTTTACTTGTTACGTTTCGTCACAAAGGTGGCTAGGAGAACTCTAGTCACTCCCCACTGATTGTGGCGTACATGTTTTTATGTATGTAGGTACATGCAGGTTGGATCGGGATTCACTTGAGAGCTAGCGAGTGATGATCCTTTCATCATATGACTTACACGTTTATCGATCAGCTAGACTCATAGTTTTGATACAGTTATCTTTTGGTGCCTGTAGGGATGTTCCATCCCAGGCTTTGTATTTATTTTGGTTTCTGTACTTAGAACTGTTATTAATGCGTGTCTATTTTATGATGTTTTACATCTATTTTTACACGCATTTTGTCGCTCATTTACTATGTTTTAGCATTTATTTCCCAACAATTGTCTACTTTCGTATTTTTATGCTCTTTTGCAGATTTATGCGGAAAAGGGACGATTTTATACCAAATTTATGCCCTCGGGATTTTTCATGACTAAGGACAAGAAGAAACGAAGCCTAGCGCACATTTCAAGGCCTGAAGATAGCTTTAACAAGCGAAGAATCGATCCACGATATTGCAGCCTGTTTCAAATGACTATATCTCGAGTTATAGAGTTGATAATGGAGTGATTCCAGTTGGAGGTAAAAGCTTATCCTCTTAGCTTTCCAACGCCGTAACAATCGCTTGATTACGATGAGTAACGAAGAAATGGCAGCAGTTTTAAGATCGACGCGCGCTGCAGTCCCGACAGTAGGTCGACCGACCCACTAATTAGGTCGACCAACCTCAGTGCAGACCCAGAATTTTCCGCAAAGCCCATTAAAGTGTTTAGGTCATTAGGAAACTCTTTATTTCCGCCTATTTAATCTAAATTACGTGATTAGGGTTATTCATTCAGTTCTACATTCAGTTTCTAATCTAGTTTTCTATCATAGAATTACAATTGAGTTTTAGTTTTAATCTTTCAATAATTATCAAACACTTTTAGTTTGTTCTTCAATCTTTCAAGCATTCATCAATAAAGTTTGTTCCTTTTTCGCCTCAATCATATTTCCGGTAATTCTGCTTTTAATTTATGCTTCATTGTTATTAGTTTAGAACTATTGTATTCGGTTTAAGGTAGAATCCCAAGCTTTATTATTGATTGCATGTTTAGATTGATATTCATCATGATTTCCATGTTTATTCCTATTTTCATTATTGTTTTAGTAATTATGAGTAGCTAAATTTCTTATGTTAGGATGTAGGGGATGAATATGCATAGGTAGTATAAATTTCGAGACCACCTGTAGCAGGGCCGTGGTCGGTCGACCCACATAATGGGTCGGTACGGTAGACCAAGGCTGTGGTCGGCCGACTGGGCTAGCCGGTCGGTCGACCCACTCGCGTTCGTATTCTGTTCGTTTTAATTCGTAGACCATAATGACCTACAATGAGACTGAAAGGAGACTTGTAGGATGTTAGTAATGACCTACCCAAGATTGAGAGATACGGGAAGGGCATTGGTTTACACCTTAAGAAGGTTAGGTCACTCAAGACTGAAAGGTATGTGACCTAGAATTTAGGAATCACCCTTATTGTTGACACCCAATAATTGTGAGACCTAGGAACTAATAGCATAGGCCAAAAGGAGCTATTAGGTACCATAGACCGAAAGGATATGTTACACCCCTTACGCGACTGCAATACATGTTGACCTCATGATTTATATTACCTTAGCTATTTATTACCCAAACATCCTAGCATCTCTTTTAATATAGTTTTATTCTCAGCTTTTATTACTTGTTTATTTTAATCTTTGCCTTAGACTTAGTAAACAACCAATCAAACCCCCAAAAATTGTTACTTTAAACATTAACATCAAACAATAAACATTCCCCACCTCCTTATGGTTCGACCCTGACTTTCACTATCTATTGTTAAAGTTAGGAATTATAAATTTTATCTTTGGTACCCTCAACGACGGGCATCAAATTTTGGCGCCGTTGTCGGGGAGGTGACGCCAGTGTTTATTGTTTTTTGTTTATGTTTCCCTTTTTCTTTCGCCGTCATGACCATCGCCCCTTTCCCACAACTCGAGCATGAACCTTTGTATATCTATTGTGATAGATTAATCTCTTTCCTTTCTCAATCTGACTATCCTATTAGTATTGGGGAGGTTTGTCGTATCTTTTATGATGGAGTTACTGGTAAGACCTTGATCGAGATTGAGAGAAATTGCGGATGGGATTTTCTTGACCTACCCTATGAGAATCAATGGGAGCTTCTCAAACACCTAATCCAAGCCAGTGGAGATACGGAGAGGTATGAGGGCGTTGATATTAATAACCCGGATATTCCTGTCGAGTGTGATCCTATCACACCCGCTACTGAAGAGTCGCTCATTCTTAAGGATGAGAATGATAGGTTATTTGATTCCCTCTCCCTCCTCGTTGATGACACTGACTTGGACTTAGATACCACTGATGAGCTAGGAATTCACCCTTTGACTGACCAACCTATTTCTGTAGGTGTTAGTGATGAACATGTTCCCGACATGTTTGAACCTTTGGTTAATGAACCTTATTTCGTGCAGGACTCAGTTGTTGACATTTCTGATGGTTTTAATAATATTACCGAATGTTCTGCACAAGGATCCTTTACAAAGGATCCTTCGGAGGCTTTGATGTGTTTTGAGACATGTGTAGGTGAATATCTTGCTCAAGAGGCTGATTTGGATGCTCCAGAAATTACAACTCTAGTGGCAGAGTCTATAGGCGGTAGGAAGAGAGATGTTCTCGATCGAGTAGTACCACTTACTCGATCAAATGATGTAGAGAACGAAATCACTCAAAGTGATCGTTTGGCTGAAGAAAAGAGCCCTAAGAAGAAGAAACCCAGGAAGGTGTCGGCCCACGACTTGGGAGTCGACAAATCCGGGAGATGGATGGCTAGAGCTGTGGATGATGACCCACCTACCTACACGGTGGAGATAAACTCATCTACCCGAATCACCATGGCTGAAGGGGTAGCTTGTAGTCAGAGCCCTTGGTCAAAGAAACCATGCATCCTTCGCGGATGAGTTCTTCTTTTTGCTCATTTCTGTTTTCTTAAAACTATTTTTCTATTTTGTTAAGACCTTTTAGTTTGCTTGCCTTACGTTTTTTAGGACAATTCTACTTTTGTTGCGTAGTTGAGACAGTTAGACTTGGTTCTGGTTTTCCGCGCTTGTTTTGGGCGCATATATACTGTATTTCAGGTTTGGGGAAGATAAACTTGGTTGACGCAAGTTACTTCCGAAGAAAAGAAAGTCACTGTACAGGAACAGGGTCGGCCGACCTCGACCCTCGGTCGGTCGACCAAACCCCCTGCTTTCCAGAAACGTTTTGGTACTAGCAGATGGTCGGTCGACCAGGGAGAGGAGTCGACCGACCTGTTCTCTTGTACAGACGCCTCGGGAAGTGTGCAACGTGATAGGGAAGTCCTTTCCTTGTTCTATCTTTTTATGCATCCTCTTTCTTTCTTTACTTCAAACCTTCAATACAATTATATATCACCCAAAACACGTTTAATCCCCGAAAAAGGTCTTTCTTTGTTTGACTTTTTCAGGTACTCGGAGTGGCACTGCTGGCCACCGAAACCTCCCAGCTTACGCTGGTTTGGGGAGGTTTCTCTTTCGCTCAAATCCGGTGATTTCCTTTCCTATTTCCTTGATTCTTACGTTTTGCATTTATTCTTTTTTGTTTTTCTGAAACCTTTACTTAGGCTAATGCACAATGAGGACATTGTGCGGGTTGGTTTGGGGAATGGTTTAGTCACATGCATTGTTCCATTGCATTTTGTCACACGTTTATCTGCATTTCCGCATTGCATTGTTCTTTTCTTTGTTTTCCTTGCATATACAAAATTTTCCAAAAAAAATGAAAAAATTTCAAAAATTCAAAAAAATGCACGTTTATTTTAGCATATAGGTCGAGTCGGAACGAGAGTATTTCAAGGATGATCTTTGCTATCTTACATGTTTATGCCTTTGCCTTGCCTTATCAACTTGTTTTAGTATGAGAGTCTTTTGCATATCTACGAGTTTTTGTCAATTTGTATATCTTGAGACTTGACTTATACCTTGGCAACCTACTATACATTCTAAGTTTTAGAGCTTATTTCCTGGTTTCATTTTTAAACCAGTTTTCTAGGATGTGAGTAGTACACCCCTTGGAACATGTTACATCATTATGCATAAACATGAACTTGAATTGCTATATACTTGTTTTACTATCTCGTTTTGTGAGTCTTGGTACGTGCATTTGGGATCCCTTTTCTCTTATTTACCCATAAGCCTTACATAGCCAAATTTGCCTTTTTATTCCCCAAAACTACATCCTATATTTAGCCTACCCTTCCAAGCTAGTATTTGTGGTCTTTGGTTTATTTTTTTGAGGCATCTTGGTTTGTATGCTATCTTGAGCAAAAAGAGAAAAGAAAGAAAGAAAGCAAGAAAAGAGAAAAAGAACAGAAAAATTCAGAAAAAAAAAGAAAGAAAGAAAAGAAAAACGGAAAAAGTCAAAACGTACAGGAAAGAGGTCGACCGACCACCTTCATAGGTCGACCGACCACCTGTCAGCATCAGAGTTTCAAAATACGCTCTGAAATCCTTTTCTTTAATATGTTATCACTCCCGTACTTCATTCAAAATATTTGAGAGTCTTTTCTTATATTTAAATGTGAGAGTTGTGCTACAAAAGAGCACTTTCTTAATATCAAAAAGTCGTGAAATATATTGTTGAAGAATGGTTTTACTAGCTTGGCTACTAACCCCACAAATCCAAAAACATCTTAACCACTTTTTACCCTTCACCTCACATATCCTTCATTGCCTCAATTGCATGTATCCGAGTCACTTGATGAGTGTGTTTATACATAGTTGTGGAATTCTTGTTCATGTTAGATTGCAGGCATGTTTTCATGGGTCGCAGTTAGGTGAGTGTCATGACAAATTTACTTCTTTCTATCTTTTACATATACTCACCCTTTGCTTCATGAGTGTCTCGAGCGTACCGCGAGAGTCCATGGTATAAAGTCTCTATAGTATTTATGTTTGTAAATTTGACGACACCATAACTCGTTTGCATGATTCGAATGTTTTCTCATTTTGTACTTGGCATTGGTTTAGGCTTACATGTAAATCTCGCTCTGAGATTGAAATCGTTCCATTAGTTAAGATCGAGTCTATTTCTTGCTTGAGGGCAAGCAAGGTTTGGTTTGGGGAATTTGATGCGTGTCTATTTTATGATGTTTTACATCTATTTTTACACGCATTTTGTCGCTCATTTACTATGTTTTAACATTTATTTCCCAACAATTGTCTACTTTCGTATTTTTATGCTCTTTTGCAGATTTATGCGGAAAAGGACGATTTTATACCAAATTTATGCCCTCGGGATTTTTCATGACTAAGGACAAGAAGGAACGAAGCCTAGCGCACATTTCAAGGCCTGAAGATAGCTTTAACAAGCGAAGAATCGATCCACGATATTGCAGCCTGTTTCAAATGACTATATCTCGAGTTCTAGAGCTGATAATTGAGTGATTCCAGTTGGAGGTAAAATCTTATCCTCTTAGCTTTCCAACGCCGCAAGAATCGCTTGATTACGATGAGCAACGAAGAAATGGCAGCTGTTTTAAGATCGACGCGCGCTGCAGTCCCGACAGTAGGTCGACCGACCCACTAATTAGGTCGACCGACCTCAGCGCAGATCCAGAAGTTTCCGCAAAGCCCATTAAAGTGTTTAGGTCATTAGGAAACTCTTTATTTCCGCCTATTTAATCTAAATTAGGTGATTAGGGTTATTCATTCAGTTCTACATTCAGTTTCTAATCTAGTTTTCTATCATAGAATTACAATTGAGTTTTAGTTTTAATCTTTCAATAATCATCAAACACTTTTAGTTTGTTCTTCAATCTTTCAAGCATTCATCAATAAAGTTTGTTCCTTTTTTGGCTCAATCATATTTCCGGTAATTCTTCTTTTAATTTATGCTTCATTGTTATTAGTTTAGAACTATTGTATTCGGTTTAAGGTAGAATCCCAAGCTTTATTATTGATTGCATGTTTAGATTGATATTCATCATGATTTCCATGTTTATTCCTATTTTCATTATTGTTTTAGTAATTATGAGTAGCTAAATTTCTTATGTTAGGATGTAGGGGATGAATATGCATAGGTAGTATAAATTTCGAGACCACCTGTAGCAGGGCCGTGGTCGGTCGACCCACATAATGGGTCGGTAGACCAAGGCTGTGGTCGGCCGACTGGGCTAGCCGGTCGGTCGACCCACTCGCGTTCGTATTCTGTTCGTTTTAATTCGTAGACCATAATGACCTACAATGAGACTGAAAGGAGACTTGTAGGATGTTAGTAATGACCTACCCAAGATTGAGAGATACGGGAAGGGCATTGGTTTACACCTTAAGACGGTTAGGTCACTCAAGACTGAAAGGTATGTGACCTAGAATTTAGGAATCACCCTTATTGTTGACACCCAATAATTGTGAGACCTAGGAACTAATAGCATAGGCCGAAAGGAACTATTAGGTACCATAGACCGAAAGGATATGTTACACCCCTTACGCGACTGCAATACATGTTGACCTCAGGATTTATATTACCTTAGCTATTTATTACCCAAACATCCTAGCATCTCTTTTAATATAGTTTTATTCTCATCTTTTATTACTTGTTTATTTTAATCTTTGCCTTAGACTTAGTAACAACCAATCAAACCCCCAAAAATTGTTACTTTAAACATTAACATCAAACAATAAACATTCTCCACCTCCTTATGGTTCGACCCTGACTTTCACTATCTATTGTTAAAGTTAAGAATTATAAATTTTATCTTTGGTACCCTCAACGACGGGCATCAGTTATACTTATCTATTTTGTTTATATCAGTTTTCAGTTTCCGTTTCAGTTTAATTCTTCTCGCATGTTGTTTATGTTTAAAAAGTTTTAATTCCGCTGTATTTTTAGTACTTTGTATGTTTTAATTTTCCGCTTTCGCGAGGGGTTTTACACTTGCGGGGACCAAAGGTTAATTCTTGATCCTAATCCTTGTATCCCGTATTTCGTTTATGACTATAAATTATTAATAAGAATTTCGTTATAATCCAACAATTAAGTATTGGGAAGTATACAAATATTTTCCCACAGAGGCTTCAGCTAAGAATGGGTTAATGAACCCAAAATAATATAAGTGTCATTATGACATTAATATTTGGATTTATAGTTATCTAAAAAATTGGTAGTATAATAATTGTTTTATGTGTACTTAACAAAAAAATAGCATATAATATATATATAAAGAAAAATATAACGAAATAAATACATTTAAATATTTTATATATTTATACATCAAGGACAAACTTACTTTTTTAAACTCAATATACTTTTTTTAAGTGAACGATAATGAATATCCCATTCTATAAGTTTCAATAAAGAATTGACGATAAATGAAAGAAGAATTTGTATATGAATATAACATAAAAAAGATTAATATTTTAAAGCACGCAAAAACAAAGGAAACACTTTTATAATAATCACTACAACAGATACTGATATTAGCGACTGAAATTGGCGACCAATTTCAGTCGCCCGTCCCATTTTAGCGACCAATTTCAGTCGCCCGGACTTAGTCGCTAGGTTTGGTCGCTTTTAGCGACCGATGTTGGTCGCTAAAATTAGCGACTGAAAAAATAAAGACGGGCGACCAATGTTGGTCGCTAATTTAGCGACCGCCTGTGGTAGCTAAATTAGCGACCGAAATCGGTGGCTAAATTTAGCGACCGAAATCGGTGGCTAAATTTAGCGACCGAAATCGGTGGCTAAATTTAGCGACTGAAATTGGTCGCTAAATTTACATGTTCGGTCGCTAATTTTACATGTTCTTGGCCGTAAAAATCTGTTTTGTCCTAGCCAAATCCCTAGCTATTACTTATAAACCTGCAAGCAAGCAAAACCAACAACAGCAGCGCACAACCCAAATGATACCAAACATCTGAAACTTAGATAAATAAAACTGATTCGGATTACAAAGTCCCAAATTCGAGTTCTTGTCTAATGAAAAAAATTATCCGACGCGTTCAACACTAACAAACTAGAAGATACACTAGCTAAGACACTGGGAAATACGCTCCCGCCCCACTGCCATCTCCCGGATCTCTTGGATCCCT
The DNA here is from genome assembly GCA_029255685.2 of Silene conica. Taxonomy (NCBI): domain Eukaryota; kingdom Viridiplantae; phylum Streptophyta; class Magnoliopsida; order Caryophyllales; family Caryophyllaceae; genus Silene; species Silene conica. Next base: position 62,650,003 of record CM055311.2, read on the forward strand.
ATCCTGTGGGCGCCAGCCACTGTTGCAATTTGCAAAATAAGAGGACATCTTGTCCATTTATTCCTTCATTCTTCTCATTTCTTCATCTCTTTCGGTGTCCCTTCTGTCCTTCTCAGCTTTTATATTTTAAATCACGCAAAAACAAAGGAAACACTTTTATAATAATTTAAAATACACTTTCGATGTTAACCTTTTCAATATGATAAAAAAATCCTATATTTAATTTCATTATATTCAATTATAATGATCATAGTGACAAACACTTTAATAAGCTAAATTCCATGAAACAATAAATTTTTCTAAGTAACCCCACAAAATTTTGGAACATAAGAGAAAAAACATTCGATAAGTAACGAAACAAACTCGTCATAATTAATTATTCACATAAATTTACATTAAAGCAACATAACCATAATGTATGTTATGATACGTAGAAAAAAATATTAGCGTTAAATGTCAAATTTTAAATATAAATTAGCACGATGAATTCATTTACTCTAAAACTACTGCCACTTGTTTTATATTTTTATATTTTTGTGTGCTAAACAATTATCACACTAAACATACGAATATTTATATTAACCTTTTGTCATGGATTCAAAGTCAATCAAGATTACTCTCCTCCTATTTCCTTTATTTATCATGGCAGAACACGTATTTGCTATTGAATATGCTCCTACCCCTAGCCCTAAGACATCGGATGAATTCCTAAAATGTGCCGCCGATTTAGGCAAAACTTGTGGAGATACCATCTCTAAATATATATTTAGTACCGGAATAGAGGTTTCAAAAGAATGTTGTAGCGCTTTGTTGAACTTGGGAAAGGATTGTCATGATCTTTTAACAGAAGTGACGATTGTGTACTTGCATCTTCAGAAGAAAGAAGCACTGGCATCTTGGGGTAGAAATGATGAAGTGTGGCAACTTTGCAAGACATTTGGACATGTTGGCGAAAAAGCTTAATTTATCCGAATTGTAATTTAAAATCGACATTATATTGAATAATAAGATGTATGTTCTTTAACATATTTGCACAATTCGAATTACGTGCTTAGTGCAATTATAATCTGGTAGTACTCGATTACATTTATTTCGCCAAAATAATTATTAGTTATTCCATTTATGTTAACCATGACATATTTCGTTTACATTTCTTGATTGTACGTTAGTCTTATTTCCTATCATCAACTTTTTGAATTTTTAGATTCCATTATCGCTCCGGGTAGTTTCACAATATAAATATACTCTCATGTCATCTACACTCGAGATGTCAAACAACACGATCTAAATTACGAAATGGACATGACACGAAATTTGCGGTTTTTAGTTGAGGCGTAATGACACATTTAATTAATGGGGTCTAAACGAACACAAAACTATTTTTAATTGGGTTTGGTTTAGGATAAGCTCTCCTAAACCGAACACAAACCCGACACGAATGACCTTTTTATTAAAAAGCATGATGTTATGAAACTAAGTTGTCACACATCAGAAAAAATAAGAAATTTGTGATATGTTTATAAAGGATTCCACCCATCATATAGTAAGAAAATCTTGTGCTTTTGATCTTAAGTGAGGACAAATAATGGTCCAAAGGTACACATCACATCTTATTAGGATTATGACACGGTTTGATGGGTCCCGTTTTTATAGATTTACTAATTAAGTCATATCTTACTTGATCCATCATCACATAAATATACTTACACATACCAAAAATAATCATGACACGAAAACATGATAGCAATCTAACACGAAATTACCGAGTTAGGGTTGAGGTTTGATGACCTTTTTATGTAAGCAGGCCAACACGAGATTTATTGTCTTTGGTTTGCGTTGAAGGGTTTATGCCCCATTCACATGTAACGTGATCCCAACATGACACGATCTCTTTTCAGAGTCTAACTAAAAGTGTAAAGCATCCAATATCAATTTATTGAAAACAAATATTGAGTTAGTATGATATAAAAGATTAAACATCAGTTGTTTGCCTCCACGCTTTTGATCGCATCATAACTCTTCAAAAATGTTTAAATATAACTTTTCCCAATTTATTTAAAACGGTTTTTCGAAATTTAGTAATATTTCACGAAAGAAAAGAACTATGACATATTAATATTATATACACCGCCAGACGCTTTGTAACATCTGAACTAAACAGAGTACTAAAGTTAAGAAAACAGAGGCTGTAAGAGCCAATGTCCTCCACAGTTAGTGCGACAACATGAAGAAATCTATTAAAGGTTCATAGGATATACTTTGTATTTTAATCAGTTGATTCTCGTTTATCAATAAAGGTTGGCTTGCTAGAAGTTTGACGTTATTGTCATACAGATAGCGGTAATCAACTGGTCCCTAAGAGTCACACTTAAAGGATGTAATCTGAGAGATATGATTACATGAAAATGTAATCATATTGATAGGTTATACGACTAAACGGTTAGTCAATGTAATGATGATACGTTTATTTAATACTGACTGAATTATATTAGCTGAGACGAATTAAAATGTTAATTCGTAATTAAATGTAAAATGTTACATTTAATTAGTGTGTGTAATGTAATTATTTTAAAAAGATTGAATAATTTAGTTAAATATAAACGGTTATATTTAATTAGTTAATTATAAATATACGATATTTATAAGATAAAATACTATACACAAGAGAGGATAAAAAGAAATTCCATACTGACTGAATTCGGTCTGCATAGGGGTTTCGGTCAGTTGGGCGTGTGACATGGAGGTTGTTACTCAGTTTTAGTAGTAGTTTAGATAGACTCAAATACGAATTTGAGAAATCCTATCAAAACTCTACAAGGTGGTTAAGGTTATGTATAAGAGTTATACTTATTAGCAAACACCGCCTACTACTATATATACCAACCCACACTGCTCAACCAGAGACACGAGTTCCAAGATATACGAATCCCCTCCTCTCTCTAGTTTTCATCTTACACAAAAACTAACAGTAATTTTTGCAGTTTCTAGCTCAAGAAAGGTATTTCTCGGAGCATCTTGGGTGCAACAATTAGGAGAATATCTATATTGATATCTGTTCTTAGGCCTATTTGCGGGGACCAAAGGTTAATTCTTGATCCTAATCCTTGTATCCCGTATTTTGTTTATGACTATAAATTATTAATAAGAATTGCGTTATAATCCTGCAGTTAAGTATTGAGAAGTATACAGATATTTTCCCACAGAGGCTTCAGCTAAAAATAGGTTAATGAACCCAAAATAATATAAGTGTCATTATGACGTTAATTTTTGGATTTATAGTTATCTAAAAAATTGGTAGTATAATAATTGTTTTATGTGTACTTAACAAAAAAATAGCATATAATATATATATATATATATATATATATATATATATATATATATATATTTATATATATATAAATAAATAAAAATATAACGAAATAAATACATTTAAATACTTTATATATTTATACATCAAGGACAAACTTACTTATTTTAAACTCAATATACTTTTTTTAAGTGAACGATAATGAATATCCCATTCTATAAGTTTCAATAAAGAATTGACGATAAATAAAAGAAGAATTTGTATAGGAATATAACATAAAAAAGGTTAATATTTTAAAGCACACAAAAACAAAGGAAACACTTCTATAATAATTTAAAATACCCTTTCGATTTTAACCTTTTCAATATGATAAAAAAAATCCTATATTTAATTACATTATATTCAACTGTAATGATCATAGTGACAAACACTTTAATAAGCTAAATTCCATGTAACAGTAAATTTTTCTAAGTAACCCCACAAAATTTAGGAACATAAGAGAAAAAACATTCGATAAGTAAAGAAACAAACTCATCATAATTAATTATTCACATAAATTTACATTAAGCAACATAACCATAATGTATGTTATGATACGTAGAAAAATAATATTAGCGTTAAATGTGAAATTTCAAATATAAATTAGCACGATGAATTCATTTACTCTAAAACTACTGCCACTTGTTTTATATTTTTATATTTTTGTGTGCGAAACAATTATCACACTAAAAATACGAATATTTAAATTAACCTTTTTTTATGGATTCAAAGTTAATCAAGATTACTCTCCTCCTAATTCCTTTATTTATCATGGCAGAACTCGTATTTGCTATTGAATATGCTCCTACCCCTAGCCCTAAGACATCCGATGAATTCCTAAAATGTGCCGCCGATTTAGGCAAAACTTGTGGAGATATCATCTCTAAATATATATTTAGTACCGGAAAAGAGGTTTCAAAAGAATGTTGTAGCGCTTTGTTGAACTTGGGAAAGGATTGTCATGATCTTTTAACAGAAGTGACGATTGTGTACTTGCATCTTCAGAAGAAAGAAGCACTGACATCTTGGGGTAGAAATGATGAAGTGTGGCAACTTTGCAAGACATTTGGACATGTTGGCGAAAAAGCTTAATTTATCCGAATTGTAATTTAAAATCGACATTATATTGAATAATAAGATGTATGTTCTTTAACATATTTGCACAATTCGAATTACGTGCTTAGTGCAATTATAATCTGGTAGTACTCGATTACATTTATTTCGCCAAAATAATTATTAGTTATTCCATTTATGTTAACCATGACATATTTCGTTTACATTTCTTGATTGTACGTTAGTCTTATTTCCTATCATCAACTTTTTGAATTTTTAGATTCCATTATCGCTCCGGGTAGTTTCACAATATAAATATACTCTCATGTCATCTACACTCGAGATGTCAAACAACACGATCTAAATTACGAAATGGACATGACACGAAATTTGCGGTTTTTAGTTGAGGCGTAATGACACATTTAATTAATGGGGTCTAAACGAACACAAAACTATTTTTAATTGGGTTTGGTTTAGGATAAGCTCTCCTAAACCGAACACAAACCCGACACGAATGACCTTTTTATTAAAAAGCATGATGTTATGAAACTAAGTTGTCACACATCAGAAAAAATAAGAAATTTGTGATATGTTTATAAAGGATTCCACCCATCATATAGTAAGAAAATCTCGTGCTTTTGATCTTAAGTGAGGACAAATAATGGTCCAAAGGTACACATCACATCTTATTAGGATTATGACACGGTTTGATGGGTCCCGTTTTTATAGATTTACTAATTAAGTCATATCTTACTTGATCCATCATCACATAAATATACTTACACATACCAAAAATAATCATGACACGAAAACATGATAGCAATCTAACACGAAATTACCGAGTTAGGGTTGAGGTTTGATGACCTTTTTATGTAAGCAGGCCAACACGAGATTTATTGGCTTTGGTTTGCGTTGAAGGGTTTATGCCCCATTCACATGTAACGTGATCCCAACATGACACGATCTCTATTCAGAGTCTAACTAAAAGTGTAAAGCATCCAATATCAATTTATTGAAAACAAATATTGAGTTAGTATGATATAAAAGATTAAACATCAGTTGTTTGCCTCCACGCTTTTGATCGCATCATAACTCTTCAAAAATGTTTAAATATAACTTTTCCCAATTTATTTAAAACGGTTTTTCGAAATTTAGTAATATTTCACGAAAGAAAAGAACTATGACATATTAATATTATATACACCGCCAGACGCTTTGTAACATCTGAACTAAACAGAGTACTAAAGTTAAGAAAACAGAGGCTGTAAGAGCCAATGTCCTCCACAGTTAGTGCGACAACATGAAGAAATCTATTAAAGGTTCATAGGATATACTTTGTATTTTAATCAGTTGATTCTCGTTTATCAATAAAGGTTGGCTTGCTAGAAGTTTGACGTTATTGTCATACAGATAGCGGTAATCAACTGGTCCCTAAGAGTCACACATAAAGGATGTAATCTGAGAGATATGATTACATGAAAATGTAATCATATTGATAGGTTATACGACTAAACGGTTAGTCAATGTAATGATGATACGTTTATTTAATACTGACTGAATTATATTAGCTGAGACGAATTAAAATGTTAATTCGTAATTAAATGTAAAATGTTACATTTAATTAGTGTGTGTAATGTAATTATTTTAAAAAGATTGAATAATTTAGTTAAATATAAACGGTTATATTTAATTAGTTAATTATAAATATACGATATTTATAAGATAAAATACTATACACAAGAGAGGATAAAAAGAAATTCCATACTGACTGAATTCGGTCTGCATAGGGGTTTCGGTTAGTTGGGCGTGTGACATGGAGGTTGTTACTCAGTTTTAGTAGTAGTTTAGATAGACTCAAATACGAATTTGAGAAATCCTATCAAAACTCTACAAGGTGGTTAAGGTTATGTATAAGAGTTATACTTATTAGCAAACACCGCCTACTACTATATATACCAACCCACACTGCTCAACCAGAGACACGAGTTCCAAGATATACGAATCCCCTCCTCTCTCTAGTTTTCATCTTACACAAAAACTAACAGTAATTTTTGCAGTTTCTAGCTCAAGAAAGGTATTTCTCGGAGCATCTTGGGTGCAACAATTAGGAGAATATCTATATTGATATCTGTTCTTAGGCCTATTTGCGGGGACCAAAGGTTAATTCTTGATCCTAATCCTTGTATCCCGTATTTTGTTTATGACTATAAATTATTAATAAGAATTGCGTTATAATCCTGCAGTTAAGTATTGAGAAGTATACAGATATTTTCCCACAGAGGCTTCAGCTAAAAATAGGTTAATGAACCCAAAATAATATAAGTGTCATTATGACGTTAATTTTTGGATTTATAGTTATCTAAAAAATTGGTAGTATAATAATTGTTTTATGTGTACTTAACAAAAAAATAGCATATAATATATATATATATATATATATATATATATATATATATATATATATATATTTATATATATATAAATAAATAAAAATATAACGAAATAAATACATTTAAATACTTTATATATTTATACATCAAGGACAAACTTACTTATTTTAAACTCAATATACTTTTTTTAAGTGAACGATAATGAATATCCTATTCTATAAGTTTCAATAAAGAATTGACGATAAATAAAAGAAGAATTTGTATAGGAATATAACATAAAAAAAGGTTAATATTTTAAAGCACGCAAAAACAAAGGAAACACTTCTATAATAATTTAAAATACCCTTTCGATTTTAACCTTTTCAATATGATAAAAAAAATCCTATATTTAATTTCATTATATTCAACTGTAATGATCATAGTGACAAACACTTTAATAAGCTAAATTCCATGTAACAGTAAATTTTTCTAAGTAACCCCACAAAATTTAGGAACATAAGAGAAAAAACATTCGATAAGTAAAGAAACATACTCATCATAATTAATGATTCACATAAATTTACATTAAGCAACATAACCATAATGTATGTTATGATACGTAGAAAAATAATATTAGCGTTAAATGTGAAATTTCAAATATAAATTAGCACGATGAATTCATTTACTCTAAAACTACTGCCACTTGTTTTATATTTTTATATTTTTGTGTGCGAAACAATTATCACACTAAAAATACGAATATTTAAATTAACCTTTTTTTATGGATTCAAAGTTAATCAAGATTACTCTCCTCCTAATTCCTTTATTTATCATGGCAGAACTCGTATTTGCTATTGAATATGCTCCTACCCCTAGCCCTAAGACATCCGATGAATTCCTAAAATGTGCCGCCGATTTAGGCAAAACTTGTGGAGATATCATCTCTAAATATATATTTAGTACCGGAAAAGAGGTTTCAAAAGAATGTTGTAGCGCTTTGTTGAACTTGGGAAAGGATTGTCATGATCTTTTAACAGAAGTGACGATTGTGTACTTGCATCTTCAGAAGAAAGAAGCACTGACATCTTGGGGTAGAAATGATGAAGTATGGCAACTTTGCAAGACATTTGGACATGTTGGCGAAAAAGCTTAATTTATCCGAATTGTAATTTAAAATCGACATTATATTGAATAATAAGATGTATGTTCTTTAACATATTTGCACAATTCGAATTACGTGCTTAGTGCAATTATAATCTGGTAGTACTCGATTACATTTATTTCGCCAAAATAATTATTAGTTATTCCATTTATGTTAACCATGACATATTTCGTTTACATTTCTTGATTGTACGTTAGTCTTATTTCCTATCATCAACTTTTTGAATTTTTAGATTCCATTATCGCTCCGGGTAGTTTCACAATATAAATATACTCTCATGTCATCTACACTCGAGATGTCAAACAACACGATCTAAATTACGAAATGGACATGACACGAAATTTGCGGTTTTTAGTTGAGGCGTAATGACACATTTAATTAATGGGGTCTAAACGAACACAAAACTATTTTTAATTGGGTTTGGTTTAGGATAAGCTCTCCTAAACCGAACACAAACCCGACACGAATGACCTTTTTATTAAAAAGCATGATGTTATGAAACTAAGTTGTCACACATCAGAAAAAATAAGAAATTTGTGATATGTTTATAAAGGATTCCACCCATCATATAGTAAGAAAATCTTGTGCTTTTGATCTTAAGTGAGGACAAATAATGGTCCAAAGGTACACATCACATCTTATTAGGATTATGACACGGTTTGATGGGTCCCGTTTTTATAGATTTACTAATTAAGTCATATCTTACTTGATCCATCATCACATAAATATACTTACACATACCAAAAATAATCATGACACGAAAACATGATAGCAATCTAACACGAAATTACCGAGTTAGGGTTGAGGTTTGATGACCTTTTTATGTAAGCAGGCCAACACGAGATTTATTGGCTTTGGTTTGCGTTGAAGGGTTTATGCCCCATTCACATGTAACGTGATCCCAACATGACACGATCTCTTTTCAGAGTCTAACTAAAAGTGTAAAGCATCCAATATCAATTTATTGAAAACAAATATTGAGTTAGTATGATATAAAAGATGAAACATCAGTTGTTTGCCTCCACACTTTTGATCGCATCATAACTCTTCAAAAATGTTTAAATATAACTTTTCCCAATTTATTTAAAACGGTTTTTCGAAATTTAGTAATATTTCACGAAAGAAAAGAACTATGACATATTAATATTATATACACCGCCAGACGCTTTGTAACATCTGAACTAAACAGAGTACTAAAGTTAAGAAAACAGAGGCTGTAAGAGCCAATGTCCTCCACAGTTAGTGCGACAACATGAAGAAATCTATTAAAGGTTCATAGGATATACTTTGTATTTTAATCAGTTGATTCTCGTTTATCAATAAAGGTTGGCTTGCTAGAAGTTTGACGTTATTGTCATACAGATAGCGGTAATCAACTGGTCCCTAAGAGTCACACATAAAGGATGTAATCTGAGAGATATGATTACATGAAAATGTAATCATATTGATAGGTTATACGACTAAACGGTTAGTCAATGTAATGATGATACGTTTATTTAATACTGACTGAATTATATTAGCTGAGACGAATTAAAATGTTAATTCGTAATTAAATGTAAAATGTTACATTTAATTAGTGTGTGTAATGTAATTATTTTAAAAAGATTGAATAATTTAGTTAAATATAAACGGTTATATTTAATTAGTTAATTATAAATATACGATATTTATAAGATAAAATACTATACACAAGAGAGGATAAAAAGAAATTCCATACTGACTGAATTCGGTCTGCATAGGGGTTTCGGTTAGTTGGGCGTGTGACATGGAGGTTGTTACTCAGTTTTAGTAGTAGTTTAGATAGACTCAAATACGAATTTGAGAAATCCTATCAAAACTCTACAAGGTGGTTAAGGTTATGTATAAGAGTTATACTTATTAGCAAACACCGCCTACTACTATATATACCAACCCACACTGCTCAACCAGAGACACGAGTTCCAAGATATACGAATCCCCTCCTCTCTCTAGTTTTCATCTTACACAAAAACTAACAGTAATTTTTGCAGTTTCTAGCTCAAGAAAGGTATTTCTCGGAGCATCTTGGGTGCAACAATTAGGAGAATATCTATATTGATATCTGTTCTTAGGCCTATTTGCGGGGACCAAAGGTTAATTCTTGATCCTAATCCTTGTATCCCGTATTTTGTTTATGACTATAAATTATTAATAAGAATTGCGTTATAATCCTGCAGTTAAGTATTGAGAAGTATACAGATATTTTCCCACAGAGGCTTCAGCTAAAAATAGGTTAATGAACCCAAAATAATATAAGTGTCATTATGACGTTAATTTTTGGATTTATAGTTATCTAAAAAATTGGTAGTATAATAATTGTTTTATGTGTACTTAACAAAAAAATAGCATATAATATATATATATATATATATATATATTTATATATATATAAATAAATAAAAATATAACGAAATAAATACATTTAAATACTTTATATATTTATACATCAAGGACAAACTTACTTATTTTAAACTCAATATACTTTTTTTTAAGTGAACGATAATGAATATCCCATTCTATAAGTTTCAATAAAGAATTGACGATAAATAAAAGAAGAATTTGTATAGGAATATAACATAAAAAAAGGTTAATATTTTAAAGCACGCAAAAACAAAGGAAACACTTCTATAATAATTTAAAATACCCTTTCGATTTTAACCTTTTCAATATGATAAAAAAAATCTTATATTTAATTTCATTATATTCAACTGTAATGATCATAGTGACAAACACTTTAATAAGCTAAATTCCATGTAACAGTAAATTTTTCTAAGTAACCCCACAAAATTTAGGAACATAAGAGAAAAAACATTCGATAAGTAAAGAAACAAACTCATCATAATTAATTATTCACATAAATTTACATTAAGCAACATAACCATAATGTATGTTATGATACGTAGAAAAATAATATTAGCGTTAAATGTGAAATTTCAAATATAAATTAGCACGATGAATTCATTTACTCTAAAACTACTGCCACTTGTTTTATATTTTTCTATTTTTGTGTGCGAAACAATTATCACACTAAAAATACGAATATTTAAATTAACCTTTTTTTATGGATTCAAAGTTATTCAAGATTACTCTCCTCCTAATTCCTTTATTTATCATGGCAGAACTCGTATTTGCTATTGAATATGCTCCTACCCCTAGCCCTAAGACATCCGATGAATTCCTAAAATGTGCCGCCGATTTAGGCAAAACTTGTGGAGATATCATATCTAAATATATATTTAGTACCGGAAAAGAGGTTTCAAAAAAATGTTGTAGCGCTTTGTTGAACTTGGGAAAGGATTGTCATGATCTTTTAACAGAAGTGACGATTGTGTACTTGCATCTTCAGAAGAAAGAAGCACTGACATCTTGGGGTAGAAATGATGAAGTGTGGCAACTTTGCAAGACATTTGGACATGTTGGCGAAAAGGCTTAATTTATCCGAATTGTAATTTAAAATAGACATTATATTAAATAATAAGATGTATGTTCTTTAACATATTTGCACAATTCGAATTACGTGCTTAGTGTAATTATAATCTGGTAGTACTCGATTACATTTATTTTGACAAAATAATTATTAGTTATTCCATTTATGTTAAGCATGACATATTTCGTTTACATTTCTTGATTGTACGTTCGTTTTATTTCCTATCATCAACTTTTTGAATTTTTAGATTCCATTATCGCTCCGGGTAGTTTCATAATATAAACATACTCTCATGTCATCTACACTCGAGATGTCTAACAACACGATCTAAATTACGAAATAGACATGACACGAAATTTGCGGTTTTTGGTTGAGGCATAATGACCCATTTAATTAATGGGGTCTAAACGAACACAAAACTATTTTTAATTGGGTTTGTTTTAGATTAAGCTCTCCTAAACCGAACACAAACCCGACACGAATGACCTTTTTATTAAAAAGCATGATGTTATGAAATTAAGTTGTCACACATCAGAAAAAATAAGAAATTTGTGATATGTTTATTAAGGATTCCACCCATCATATAGTATGAAAATCTTGTGCTTTTGGTCTTAAGTGTAAAACCACTCGCGAAAGCGGAAATATAAACATGCAAAAGTACCAAAAATGCAGCGGAATTAAAACTTTTTAAGGAAAACAACATGCGAGAAGTCTTAAACTGTAACAGAAACTGAAACTGGAATAAAACCAAAATAGATAAGTAACAGTTCTAAGTATCCAAAACCAATATGTACATCAGCCTGGGATGGAACATCCCTACAGGCACCAAAACGAAAGTAACAAAAGTCTAAGAGTCTAGCTATGCGATATAAGGTAAGTCATATGATGAAAGCAGGATCATCACTCGCTAGCCCTCTCGTGAACCCATCTCCAACCAGCATGTACCTACATACATGAAAACATGTACGCCACAATCAGTGGGGAGTGACTAGAGTTCTCCTAGCCACCTTTTGTGACAGCACGTAACATATAAAACAATACAGAATACTCCAACATCTAACAACATGTGAAGCATAAACATCTCATCATCTGATCTCTTACTATCCTGCGATTACTATGCACGGCTCTCAACCAACTTCATAAACAAATAGGAAGGAGAGCCGGTTTCCCTACTGGTTACCCAGTCGGGGGGTCTTTCAATCCAATTATTTATGAAACCGAACTAAGAGTCATCCAATGCCTTGGATGATTTAACCACAATCATATAAACATCAATAACCTATTATGCATATCTGACACTGTACCATCATCAAGGCAAGCATATAAAACAGCAAGTACAAAGGTTCAGAGGCAACATCTTAACGCATAACCTAGGTACTAAATTATTCAGCAAGTATAAAGGTTCAGAGGCGACATCTTAACGCATAACCTAGATACCAAGTTCACAATATCAAGCAAGGACTCAGAGGCGAAAACTCAACGCATGGACCGGCTATCACAGAACACTAGACTCAGAGGCGAAAACTCAACGCATGGACTAGAATTCAATTCACTATCACAAGTAAGGAACTCAGAGGCGAAAACTCAACGCATGTTCCCCTACCACATCACAAGATACTAGACTCAGAGGCGAAAACTCAACGCATGTTCTAGCACCAAACACCTGCACCCCGGGTAAGGTACGACAACCTGACTGCCCCGTCGTGCAGTTGCTCTACTCGTCAGACTCAGAGGCCAGCTTAAGGCATGTCCTGACGCGATCACACATACATGTCTGGACTTAGAGGCGAAAACTCAACGCATGTCCCAGACACGACAAACAGACATGTATGGAACTCAGAGGCGAAAACTCAACGCATACACGACAAACAACTCATGTATTAAGTTCAGAGGCCAGCTTAAGGCATAACTTAATACGCATCAAAACAATATCATCCAAGTCTATGAACTACTCTATAGTTCTACCTTTAACTTCTAATCAACGCTTAATTGACCCCGGGAACTAAGATGAGGGAGAGCCGGTTTCCCTTTCGGTTGCCCGACCGGGGGGTCTCTATCCTTACTCCATTCCCGAACCCAATATAATGTTGCCCATCCTCCGGGGACCTCAAATACATGTCAAGGGTACACAAAACGAGTTTCAATCAAAACCGATTAACCATTTGAAAGTTACGATTAAATTTCAAAACTCAAAACAGCCTACAGGGGTCCCCAGCCGGTCGGCAGGCAGCCGGTCGGCCGGCTGGTAATCTCCTCAGCCTTTCTTTCTTTTTCTGAATCAACAACACACGGACTCCCAGCCGGTCGGCAGGCAGCCGGTCGGCCGGCTGGGAACCCTATTCCTAGCCTTCACACTTCGTAACCATCCCCACATGCACTCCCAGCCGGCTGGCAGCCGGCCGGTCTGCCGGCTGGGCTCCCCTTTCTACTTAGGTTTTTCGCAATGAAACACAACACAAGGGACTACCAGCCGGTCGGCAGGCAGCCGGTCGGCCGGCTGGCAGTTCAAAGCCTTTTTCTCAAAAATTCGAAAAACACAAAGATGCGCTCTCAGCCGGTCGACCGGCGGCCGGTTGGTCGACCGGCTCAGAGAGCCTGTTCGCAAAATCGGGATTTTCAGACCATAAGAATTTATCACAATTCGATACACAAACTTCAAAATCGCTACATATGATGTATACCCAACATTCCTAATCATCAAATACGACTTATCTACCAGCAAATAATTCCCATAACAATCCTCAAACGAATTTAATAAGTATCCGTCGCAAAATGTGAAAAACTGAAAATGCACTTAAGCACACATAACAACATCTTTAAGCATGGATTCTTCACATATCAAGCATCCTAAACATGTTACTAAGTTCCTTGAACAATGAACATGAATAAAAATCAGAACCCAATATAAGAAACACAACAAAAGTGCTAATATACACATAAAGGCCGAGTTATCTCATTATCGTCACCTTTCAAGCTTTCCGGCTAAAGATCTTCCTCCACAATGTAGCTATCGATGTCCGGGTTGTCCAATCCTTCACCTACAAACATGAAAAACGGGTTTAAGAACACAAAAACGGAATTTGTGTAAAACAGGCCAAATTTCGAAATGGAGGAATTGAGAAACGGAAGTGATAGATGGATTGGAAATTGAATGAGGATTCCGAAAATGATATTTTTACCTTGAATTGATCGATGGATGATGAAGAAAAGATCAAAATAAGAAGATGTTTATGGAGGTTTTGTAGAAATATTGTTTACAGTGAAAGGAGTTGTGAGGAAGATGAATTATGACAACTTAAGGGTTTTTAGGGGTTTATGTAGCTGTCCTTTCCGTATTATGAAACGGGTTAGGAAAATAGAACGGGTATCTGTTTTTACGAGTTTAAGCCTTACCAAGTTTGTATTCGTCTTAAGGACTTGAGGTTCTTAAGACGGATCTTACTTATTAAATTAAAATCTTTCGAAATAAATTATTAAAATATTATTTTATTACGAAAAATAGTTTAAAACGCTTAAATTGGGTTTTACGAAAATACGGGATGTTACATTAAGTGAGGACAAATAATGGTCCAAAGGTAAACATCACATCTTATTAGGATTATATTACGGTTTGATGGGTCCGGTTTTTATAGATTTACTAATTTAATCGGATTTTACTTGATCCATCATCACATAAATATACTTACACATACCAAAAATAAACATGACACGAAAACATGATAGCAATCAAACACGAAATTACCGAGTTAGGGTTGAGGATTTATGACCTTTTTATGTAAGC
Source organism: Silene conica (assembly GCA_029255685.2). Taxonomy (NCBI): domain Eukaryota; kingdom Viridiplantae; phylum Streptophyta; class Magnoliopsida; order Caryophyllales; family Caryophyllaceae; genus Silene; species Silene conica. Next base: position 62,665,162 of record CM055311.2, read on the forward strand.
GGGCCAACACGAGATTTATTAGCTTGGGTTTGCGTTGAAGGGTTTATGCCCCATTCACATGTAACGTGATCCCAACATGACACGATCTCTTTTCAGAGTCTAACTAAAAGTGTAAAGCATCCAATATCAATTTATTGAAAACAAATATTGAGTTAGTATGATATAAAAGATTAAACATCAGTTGTTTGCCTCCACGCTTTTGATCGCATCATAACTCTTCAAAAATGTTTAAATATAATTTTTCCCAATTTATTTAAAACGGTTTTTTGAAATTTAGTAATATTTCACGAAAGAAAATAACTATGACATATTAATATTATATACACCGCCAGACGCTTTGTAACATCTGAACTAAACAGAGTACTAAAGTTAAGAAAACAGAGGCTGTAAGAGCCAGTGTCCTCCACAGTTAGTGCGACAACATGAAGAAATCTATTAAAGGTTCATAGGATATACTTTGTATTTTAATCAGTTTATTCTCGTTTATCAATAAAGGTTGGCTTGCTAGAAGTTTGACGTTATTGTCATACAGATAGCGGTAATCAACTGGTCCCTAAGAGTCACACTTAAAGGATGTAATCTGAGAGATATGATTACATGAAAATGTAATCATATTGATAGGTTATACGACTAAACGGTTAGTCAATGTAATGATGATACGTTTATTTAATACTGATTGAATTATATTAGCTGAGACGAATTAAAATGTTAATTCGTAATTAAATGTAAAATGTTACATTTAATTAGTGTGTGTAATGTAATTATTTTAAAAAGATTGAATAATTTAGTTAAATATAAACGGTTATATTTAATTAGTTAATTATAAATATACGATATTTATAAGATAAAATATTATACACAAGAGAGGATAAAAAGAAATTCCATACTGACTGAATTCGGTCTGCATAGGGGTTTCGGTCAGTTGGGCGTGTGACATGGAGGTTGTTACTCAGTTTTAGTAATCCTACTCAACTCTGCAAGGTGGTTAAGGTTATGTATAAGAGTTATACTTATTAGCAAACATCACCTACTAGTCAATATACCAACCCACACGGCTCAACCAGAGGCACGAGTTCCAAGATAAAAGAATCCCCTCGTCTCTCTAGTTTTCATCTTACATAAAAATTAACGGTAATTTTTGCAGTTTCTAGCTCAAGAAAGGTATTTCTCGGAGCATCTTGGGTACAACAATTAGGAGGATATCTATATTGATATCTGTTCTTAGGCCTATTTGCGGGGACCAAAGGTTAATTCTTGATCCTAATCCTTGTATCCCGTATTTCGTTTATGACTATAAATTATTAATAAGAATTTCGTTATAATCCTGCAATTAAGTATTGGGAAGTATACAGATATTCTCCCACAGAGGCTTCAGCTAAGAATAGGTTAATGAACCCAAAATAATATAAGTGTCATTATGACGTTAATTTTTGGATTTATAGTTATCTAAAAAATTGGTAGTATAATAATTGTTTTATGTGTACTTGACAAAAAAATAGCATATAATATATATATATATAAATATAAATATAACGAAATAAATACATTTAAATGTTTTATATATTTATACATCAAGGACAAACTTACTTATTTTAAACTCAATATACTTCTTGTAAGTGAACGATAATGAATATCCCATTCTATCAGTTTCAATAAAGAATTGACGATAAATAAAAGAAGAATTTGTATATGAATATAACATAAAAAAGATTAATATTTTAAAGCACGCAAAAACAAAGGAAACACTTTTATAATAATTTAAAATACACTTTCGATGTTAACCTTTTCAATATGATAAAACAATCCTATATTTAATTTCAGTATATTCAATTATAATGATCATTGTGACAAACACTTTAATAAGCTAAATTCCATGTAACAATAAATTTTTCTAGGTAACCTCACAAAATTTAGGAACATAAGAGAAAAAACATTCGATAAGTAAAGAAACAAACTCATCCTAATTAATTATTCACATAAATTTACATTAAAGCAACATAACCATAATGTATGTTATGATACGTAGAAAAAAAATATTAGCGTTAAATGTGAAATTTCAAATATAAATTACCACGATGAATTCATTTACTCTAAAACTACTGCCACTTGTTTTATATTTTTATATTTTTGTGTGCTAAACAATTATCACACTAAACATACGAATATTTAAATTAACCTTTTGTCATGGATTCAAAGTCAATCAAGATTACTCTCCTCCTAATTCCTTTATTTATCATGGCAGAACACGTATTTGCTATTGCATATGCTCCTACCCCTAGCCCTAAGACATCGGATGAATTCCTAAAATGTGCCGCCGATTTAGGCAAAACTTGTGGAGATATCATCTCTAAATATATATTTAGTACCGGAAAAGATGTTTCAAAAGAATGTTGTAGCGCTCTGTTGAACTTGGGAAAGGATTGTCATGATCTTTTAACAGAAGTGACGATTGTGTACTTGCATCTTCAGAAGAAAGAAGCACTGACATCTTGGGGTAGAAATGATGAAGTGTGGCAACTTTGCAAGACATTTGGACATGTTGGCGAGGCTTAATTTATCCGAAATGTAATTTAAAATAGACATTATATTGAGTAATAAGATGTATGTTCTTTAACATATTTGCACAATTCGAATTACGTGCTTAGTGCAATTATAATCTGGTAGTACTCGATTACATTTACTTCGACAAAATAATTATTAGTTATTCCATTTATGTTAACCATGACATATTTCGTTTACATTTCTTGATTGTACGTTAGTCTTATTTCCTATCATCAACTTTTTGAATTTTTAGATTCCATTATCGCTCCGGGTAGTTTCACAATATAAATATACTCTCATGTCATCTACACTCGAGATGTCAAACAACACGATCTAAATTACGAAATGGACATGACACGAAATTTGCGGTTTTTAGTTGAGGTGTAACATCCCGTATTTTCGTAAAATCTAATTTAAGCATTTTAAATTATTTTAAGTAATAAAATAATAATTTAATAATTTATTGTGAAAGGTTTTAATTTAATTAGTAAGATCAGTCTTAAGAACCTTAAGTCCTTAAGATGAATACTACTTGGTGAACTTAAACTCGTATCGTAAATATCCGTTCAAATGTCCGACCCATTTTATTTACTCGGAAAGGACAGTCAATAAAACCCCCACAAAACCCTTCCATCGACATAATGCTTCCTCCTTCAATTCATTTCACTGTAAAACTCAAACCTCATAAACCTCCATTTTATTCCTCCTTCTTTTGAGAAATTCTTCATCATCCGATACTCGAATCAAGGTAACAACGACATTTTCGGAATCCTCATTCGATTTCCAAGCCATCTATCACTTTCTTTTTGTAAATCCTTAACTTTGAAAATGGGGCTGTTTTCTCTTAATTCTGTTTTAAGTGCTTAAAATCCGTTTCTATGCTTGTAGGTGTTGGCTTAGAGGATCCAGAGATCGATAGCTACATTGTTGAGGAAGATCTTTAGCCGGATTAGCTTGAAAGGTGACGATAATGAGAAACTCGGCCTTTATGTGTATATTAGCATGTTTGTTGTGATTCTTGTGTTGATTTCTGTTTTTGTTGATATACATTGATCAAAGGACTTAGTAGTATGTTTAGGATGTTTGCTATGTGAAGATTTCATGCTTTAAAGTGTTGTTATAAGTTCTTAAGCATATTTTCAGTTTTTCGCACTTTGCGACGGATACTCATTAAATTCATTTGAGGATTGTTATGGGACTTACTTGCTGATAGATTAGTAGTATTTGGCGTTTGATATTGTTGTGTAAACATCACATGAATCGTTGTGTAAGTTTTGGTGTCGAATCGGTGAATTTTGAATAAGGCTGAAATCACGAATTTGCGTTACAGGCTCTCTGAGCCGGTCGACCGACCGACCGCCGGTCGACCGGCTGGGAGTGCATTTGGGTGTTTTTCGTATTTTGAGAATTTGGCCTTGGACTGCCAGCCGGCCGACCGGCTGCCTGCCGACCGGCTGGTAGTCCCTTTGTGTCGTGTATGTTTTTGCGAAAACTATAGGTAGATGGGAGCCCAGCCGGCAGACCGGTCGCCTGCCAGCCGGCTGGGAGTGCAATTGGGAATGGGTTGCGTTTTTAGTAAAGGCTAGGGAATGGGGTTCCCAGCCGGCCGACCGGCTGCCTGCCGACCGGCTGGGAGTCCTTGTGTGTTTTGTTTCGAAAAGAAAGATGAGCTGAGTGGGTCACCAGCCGGCCGACCGGCTGCCTGCCGACCGGCTGGGGACCCCTGTAAGCTATTTTTGAGTTGTAATTTAATCGTAACTTTCAAACGGTTAATCGGTTTTGGTTGAAACTCGTTTTGTATACCCGTGATATGTATTCGAGGTCCCCGGAGGATGGGCAACATTTTATTGAGTTCGGGAATAGAGTAAGGATAGAGACCCCCCGGTCGGGTAACCGAAAGGGAAACCGGCTATCCCTCAACTTAGTTCCCGGGGTCAATTAAGTGTTGATTAGAAGTTAAGAAAAGTAGAACTATAGATTAGTTCATAGACTTTGGTTGATATTGTATTGATGCGTATTAAGTTATGCCTTATGCTGGCCTCTAAACTTAATACGTGAGTTGTTTGTCATATATGGGGATATGCCTTAAGCTGGCCTCTGAGCCCTATATGTGTATGTTTGTCGTGTCTGGGACATGCCTTAAGCTGGCCTCTGAGTTCAGACATGTGTGATAGTGATCGCGTTGGAACATGCCTTAAGTTGGCCTCTGAGTCTGACGAGTAGAGCAGCTGCACAACGGGGTAGCTAAGGAACTGACACCTTGCCCGGAGTGCAGATGTTTGGTGCTAGAACATGCCTTAAGTTGGCCTCTGAGTTTTGTACCTTGTGATGTGGTGAAGGGACATGCCTTGTAACACCCCAAGAGTATGAGAGGAAAGTTGTCCCACATCGGTAGAATGTGAGGCTTGTGATATGTTTATAATAGTTTCCACCCACCACTTAATAACAAGGCCTTGTGCTTTTGGGCTTAAGTGATGACAAATAATGGGCCCAAAAGTGTGCACCCATCTTATTGGGTTTGCGTTACGACGGTGGTGGGTCGTATTGTTACAAATGGTATCAGAGCGACCCTACGACCGTGTGGTGAGCCTGTGGTCGGGAGTACTCGGGTCACACACCTAGCGGGGGAGGATTCTGGCCCTGGTTGCGGTCAAGTTTGAGGCACAACGAGGACGTTGTGTTGTTTAAGTGGGGGAGTTTGTAACACCCCAAGAGTATGAGAGGAAAGTTGTCCCACATCGGTAGAATGTGAGGCTTGTGATATGTTTATAATAGTTTCCACCCACCACTTAATAACAAGGCCTTGTGCTTTTGGGCTTAAGTGAGGACAAATAATGGGCCCAAAAGTGTGCACCCATCTTATTGGGTTTGCGTTACGACGGTGGTGGGTCGTATTGTTACATGCCTTAAGCTGGCCTCTGAGTCCTTTACTTTTGGATGCTAGTCTATGCCTTAAGTTGGCCGCTGAGTCTAGTGTCTTGCTGATTGGCAGGTCCATGCCTTAAGTTGGCCTCTGAGTCCTTGCTTGCTGAATGTTTGGTGTTTAGGTTATGTCTTAAGTTGACCGCTGAACCTTTACACTTGCTGATTGATTTAGTATTAGGTTATGTCTTAAGTTGACCGCTGAACCTTTTACTTGCTGAATTTATCTGCTTGCCTTGAGTTGGTACGTGTCAGATATGGATATTGTTAATGATGAGTAAATGTATATCTGTTTGAGTTATGGTTTGATCATCCAAGGCATTGGGTGACTCTTAGTTCGGTTTCATAAATAGTTGGATTGAAAGACCCCCCGACTGGGTAACCAGTAGGGAAACCGGCTCTCCTTCCTAACGGTTTATGAAGTTGGTTGAGAGCCGTGCACTAGAGTTGACATGTTAATATGAGATCAATTGATGAGATGTTTATACTTCACATGTTGATATATGTTGGAGTATTCTGTATTGTTTTATGTGTTACGTGTTGTCACAAAAGGTGGCTAGGAGAACTCTAGTCACTCCCCACCGATTGTGGCGTACATGTTTTCATGTATGTAGGTACATGCAGGTTGGAGATGGGTTCACGAGAGGGCTAGCGAGTGATGATCCTGCTGTCATCATATGACTTACCTTATATCGCGTAGCTAGACTCTTAGACTTTTGTTACATTTGTATTGGTGCCTGTAGGGATGTTCCATCCCAGGCTGATGTATATATTTCATTTCAGTACTTAGAACTGTTACTTATCTATTTTGGTTTTATTCCAGTTTCAGTTGCTGTTTCAGTTTAAGACTTCTCGCATGTTGTTTAGTTTGCTAAAAAGTTTTATTTCCGCTGCATTTTTGGTACTTTTATGTGTTTATATTTCCGCTTTCGCGAGGGGTTTTACAGTTGGTATCAGAGCATTATTGCTCCCGACGCACTCATGTGACCCCCAACCTTAACTTGACCAAATAAACAAATAATGAATGAGAGATGGGTAGATCTAAGGACTTATTTTGTAGTCTATTTGTGATTGCTAATTGCTAAGCTAATACTTGTTTTCTCTTTTGAAGCATGGTGAGACCTAGGGCTGCTGATAACATTGTGCTGCAAGCAATTCAGCATTTGCTTGAGACTCAGAGACAGCAGGCAGGGAATGTTCCACCTCCTCCACCGCCAGGCAACGAGGCTAATCGTCCTGGTAGTTTCTCATGGATAGCTTCGCAGATGTCCCGTAGCCACGTGAAGACATATGGTGGCGAGGTTGATCCGGTAGCTCTTACCGAGTGGTTCAGAGAGATGGAAAAGAGCTTCACTATGTATTCGGTGGGTAGAGAGGATAGAGTGCGGCTAGCCACTCACTTTCTTACCCTTGAGGCCGATAGGTGGTGGGCGTTGACAGGACCTACTTTCACTCTTGATCCATTGTTCGATTGGGATGCTTTCAAGGATAAGCTCGAGACGAGGTTCTATCCTAAAGAGCTCAGATCACAGCGACTCAAAGAATTCATGGATTTGAAGCAAGGCAAGATGTCAGTTCAGGAGTTCACAGACCGTTTCAACCAGCTAGCTCACTTTGCATCGAGATTTGTTAGAGATGAGGCCGAGAGAGTCTACTTTTACCGTGGCAAGCTAGGGCCGCGCATTGAGAGCATGGTTCGTCGAGATTCGACTTCTTTTGTGGAGGTATATGATGATGCTATTTGGGCCGAGAGTTCTATTCGTGCCATAGATGCTGAGACCCGTGCTGCTACTTCTAGCGTGACTCCTCACCAGAGATCCGTGTACCAGGGGAAGAGACCATTTGTTCCTTCTACTTCTTCGCCTTCTTCTCAGAAGAAGCGTTTTGAGAGTTTCTCTGCTCCGGTTGCTAAGACCATTGTTCACACCGACACAGCGGCTAGTGTTTGCCACCGTTGTGGTAAACCATCTCATCCGGGTTTTGACTGTTTCAAGAATGCTTTCAAGTGCTATACTTGCAATGGATTTGGGCACAAGTCTTATGAGTGTCCTGAGAGGAACACCGCACTTGGCAAGGCTGCCACTGTTGCTGCAGCAACTAAGGGAGGAAAGCCGAAAGGGAAGATCTTTGTGATGACTAGGGCTGAGGCAGAGGCTCATCCGGATATTGTTGCTGGTATCTTTTCTGTTCTTGGCGCTGAGTGCCTTATTTTATTTGATACAGGAGCTTCTTTATCATTTATATCGACTCAGTTCGCCGACCGTCTAGCTCTTGAGTCTTCATTGGTTGAGGAGACTTCTATTTCCTTGCCTTCTGGAGACGTGTTTTCCTGCTCTTCGTCCCATAGGGATGTTCCTATTATTATTGGTCAAGCCACATTTCCAGCGGACTTACTGAGATTTCCTCTCGAGGAGTTTGACATTATCCTCGGTATGGATTGGTTATCGCGATACCATGCTCGCTTCGAGTGTCGCGACCAGAAAATCTGCTTGAGGAGTTCTTCAGGAGTTCGTGTTTCCTATAGGGGAACTCGCCCTCAAAGGGGTGTTTGTGTTATCTCTTCGATGAAAGCATCTCATCTTCTTAGGAAGGGTTGCCAAGCCTTCTTGTGTGTTGTTACAGCTGCTAAACCATCGCTACCGAAGCTTGAGGATGTAGCCATTGTTTGTGAGTATCCAGATGTTTTCCCAGATGACTTGCCAGGGATACCGCCAGAGAGAGATGTGGAGTTTACTATTGAGCTTGTTCCAGATACCGGACCGATTTCTAAAGCTCCTTACCGTATGGCTCCGCCAGAGTTGAAAGAGTTGAAGCAGCAATTGGAAGAGATGATCGAGAAAGGTTTCATTAGACCTAGTGCTTCTCCGTGGGGTGCTCCCGTTTTGTTCGTTAAGAAGAAAGATGGTTCCTTGAGACTTTGCATTGACTATAGAGAGCTGAACCGAGTCACCGTGAAGAACAGATATCCTTTGCCTAGGATAGATGACTTGTTTGATCAGTTGAGAGGTGCTTCTAGGTTTTCCAAGATTGATCTTCGATCGGGTTATCATCAGATTCCAATGAGAGAGGCTGATATTGTGAAGACTGCTTTTCGTACCAGATATGGGCATTTTGAGTTCGTGGTTATGCCATTTGGGTTGACTAATGCACCTGCCATCTTCATGGATCAGATGAACCGTACCTTCAGTGAGTATCTTGACACTTGTGTTGTGGTGTTTATCGATGACATTCTCATTTATTCGAAGACCGATGAGGAACATGCTGAGCATCTTCGATTGATTCTTGGGATATTGCGTCGTCAGAAGTGGTTCGCGAAGTTCTCAAAGTGCGAGTTTTGGCTTTCTAAGGTGGCATTTCTTGGACATGTTATATCTAGTGAGGGAGTTATGGTTGATCCCGCGAAGATTGAGGCCGTAGTTGACTGGGAGAGTCCCAAAGATGTTGGAGAGATCCGTAGTTTCCTTGGATTGGCTGGTTATTATCGTAGATTCGTTGAGGATTTCTCTAGATTAGCCCGCCCGATGACTCAGTTACTGAAGAAGGAAGCTAAGTTTGTTTGGACCGACAAGTGTGAGAGTTCTTTCCAGGAGTTGAAGACTAGGTTGACCTCCGCTCCTATACTTGCTTTGCCAGAGATCGGGGTTGACTTTGATGTGTATTGTGATGCTTCGATGTTAGGACTTGGATGCGTACTGATGCAGAGTGGTAAGGTGATAGCATATTCATCTAGACAGTTGAGAGTTCATGAGGTGAACTATCCGACACATGATTTGGAGTTGGCCGCAGTCGTTCATGCATTGAAGATGTGGCGTCATTACCTGATTGGATCCCATTGCCGTATTTTCACAGATCACAAGAGCCTTAAGTACATTTTTACTCAGAAAGACCTTAACATGAGACAGAGACGTTGGCTAGAGTTGGTGAAAGATTACGACATCGAGTTGTTATATCATGAGGGAAAAGCCAACGTAGTTGCTGATGCGCTTAGCCGCAAGACTTCTCACTCGATGAGTGCCATGAGAGTATTGCCCGATGAGTTGTGTTCCGAGTTCCGGAAGCTGAGGCTAGAGATGGTGGGTAGTGGCTTCGATTGGTTAGCCGCTATGACTGCCGAGCCGTCTTTATATTGGGAGATTCGCCAGAGTTTGCCTTCAGATGCCGATTTCAAGAAGTTCGAGGCTAAGATTTCGAGTGGTGTTGCACCTGACTTGGTGATTGATGCTGATGGTTTCCTTAGGTTCCGTGGTAGGATGTATGTCCCCGATGTGCCAGATTTGAGGAAGAGGGTTCTTGATGAGGCTCATTTGTCACCGTATTCCGTTCATCCAGGAGGAGAGAAGATGCACAAGGATTTGAGGCTTATGTTTTGGTGGCCTGGTATGAAGAAGGAGATCTTAGATTATGTTAGTAGGTGCTTGACTTGTCAACAAGTCAAGATAGAGCATAGGAGACCTGGTGGTTTGTTACAGCCGCTTCCCGTTCCTCAGTGGAAGTGGGAGTGCATATCTATGGATTTTGTGACTGCTTTGCCTAAGACTGTGGGAGGCAAAGATGCGATTTGGGTTATTGTTGATCGTCTAACTAAGTGTGCCAGATTCGTGCCGATCCGAGAGACGTGGGACATGGATCGTTTAGCCAGGGCTTATATTGCTGAGATAGTCCGATATCATGGTGTCCCGAGGGAGATAGTTTCAGATCGAGATCCGAGATTTTGTTCCAGGTTCTGGAAGGCCTTGCAGGAGGCTATGGGTAGCCGTTTGTTGATGAGCACCGCATTTCATGCCGCGACCGATGGGCAATCCGAGAGGACCATTCAGACACTAGAGGATTTGCTCCGCGCTTGTGCCCTCGATTTTCAGAGTTCTTGGGAGCAGTGTTTGCCGTTGGTAGAGTTTTCTTACAACAACAGTTATCATGCTTCCATTGGTATGGCTCCGTACGAGGCTCTTTATGGTAGGAAGTGTCGTAGTCCGATTTGTTGGGATCAGACTAGTGACGTTCGTGACCTTGGACCTGATCAGCTAGCTGAGACCATTGACCGTGTACAGCTCATCAGGAATAGGATGAAGGCCACTCAGGACCGGCAGAAGTCCTATGCTGATGTCCGTCGTCGACCCTTAGAGTTCGAGGAGGGTGACAGTGTCTTTTTGAGAGTGTCTCTGATGAAAGGCGTCAAAAGGTTTGGCGTTAAGGGCAAGCTGAGCCCTAAGTTCATAGGACCTTTTGTGATCGCGAAGAAGATTGGCGCCGTAGCTTATCGTTTGGACTTGCCTCCTAGTTTGGGCAAGGTTCATAACGTCTTTCACGTTTCCCAGCTCCGCAGATATGTTAGTGATCCGAGTCATGTACTGCACCGAGAGATTGAGAACCTGGAGCCGAGTCTTGCTTTCGAGGAGCGTCTAGTGAAGATCCTTGACCGTCAGGAGAGGAAGCTTAGGAGCAAGGTGGTGCCCTTGGTGAAGATTCTTTGGCGTTGCGTGACGTCGAGGAGCAGACATGGGAGACTGAGGCATCGATGCGTGCTGCGCATCCCTTCTTATTCGATTGGGGTATAGTGTATAGATTTATATCCGTTCGAGTTTCGAGGACGAAACTTTTTGAAGTTGGGGTGATTGTAACATCCCGTATTTTCGTAAAATCTAATTTAAGCATTTTAAATTACTTTAAGTAATAAAATAATAATTTAATAATTTATTGTGAAAGGTTTTAATTTAATTAGTAAGATCCGTCTTAAGAACCTTAAGTCCTTAAGATGAATACTACTTGGTGAACTTAAACTCGTATCGTAAATATCCGTTCAAATGTCCGACCCATTTTATTTACTCGGAAAGGACAGTCAATAAAACCCCCACAAAACCCTTCCATCGACATAATGCTTCCTCCTTCAATTCATTTCACTGTAAAACTCAAACCTCATAAACCTCCATTTTATTCCTCCTTCTTTTGAGAAATTCTTCATCATCCGATACTCGAATCAAGGTAACAACGACATTTTCGGAATCCTCATTCGATTTCCAAGCCATCTATCACTTTCTTTTTGTAAATCCTTAACTTTGAAAATGGGGCTGTTTTCTCTTAATTCTGTTTTAAGTGCTTAAAATCCGTTTCTATGCTTGTAGGTGTTGGCTTAGAGGATCCAGAGATCGATAGCTACATTGTTGAGGAAGATCTTTAGCCGGATTAGCTTGAAAGGTGACGATAATGAGAAACTCGGCCTTTATGTGTATATTAGCATGTTTGTTGTGATTCTTGTGTTGATTTCTGTTTTTGTTGATATACATTGATCAAAGGACTTAGTAATATGTTTAGGATGTTTGCTATGTGAAGATTTCATGCTTTAAAGTGTTGTTATAAGTTCTTAAGCATATTTTCAGTTTTTCGCACTTTGCGACGGATACTCATTAAATTCATTTGAGGATTGTTATGGGACTTACTTGCTGATAGATTAGTAGTATTTGGCGTTTGATATTGTTGTGTAAACATCACATGAATCGTTGTGTAAGTTTTGGTGTCGAATGGGTGAATTTTGAATAAGGCTGAAATCACGAATTTGCGTTACAGGCTCTCTGAGCCGGTCGACCGACCGACCGCCGGTCGACCGGCTGGGAGTGCATTTCGGTGTTTTTCGTATTTTGAGAATTTGGCCTTGGACTGCCAGCCGGCCGACCGGCTGCCTGCCGACCGGCTGGTAGTCCCTTTGTGTCGTGTATGTTTTTGCGAAAACTATAGGTAGATGGGAGCCCAGCCGGCAGACCGGCCGCCTGCCAGCCGGCTGGGAGTGCAATTGGGAATGGGTTGCGTTTTTAGTAAAGGCTAGGGAATGGGGTTCCCAGCCGGCCGACCGGCTGCCTGCCGACCGGCTGGGAGTCCTTGTGTGTTTTGTTTCGAAAAGAAAGATGAGCTGAGTGGGTCACCAGCCGGCCGACCGGCTGCCTGCCGACCGGCTGGGGACCCCTGTAAGCTATTTTTGAGTTGTAATTTAATCGTAACTTTCAAACGGTTAATCGGTTTTGGTTGAAACTCGTTTTGTATACCCGTGATATGTATTTGAGGTCCCCGGAGGATGGGCAACATTTTATTGAGTTCGGGAATAGAGTAAGGATAGAGACCCCCCGGTCGGGTAACCGAAAGGGAAACCGGCTCTCCCTCAACTTAGTTCCCGGGGTCAATTAAGTGTTGATTAGAAGTTAAGAAAAGTAGAACTATAGATTAGTTCATAGACTTTGGTTGATATTGTATTGATGCGTATTAAGTTATGCCTTAAGCTGGCCTCTAAACTTAATACGTGAGTTGTTTGTCATATATGGGGATATGCCTTAAGCTGGCCTCTGAGCCCTATATGTGTATGTTTGTCGTGTCTGGGACATGCCTTAAGCTGGCCTCTGAGTTCAGACATGTGTGATAGTGATCGCGTTGGAACATGCCTTAAGTTGGCCTCTGAGTCTGACGAGTAGAGCAGCTGCACAACGGGGTAGCTAAGGAACTGACACCTTGCCCGGAGTGCAGATGTTTGGTGCTAGAACATGCCTTAAGTTGGCCTCTGAGTTTAGTACCTTGTGATGTGGTGAAGGGACATGCCTTAAGCTGGCCTCTGAGTCCTTTACTTTTGGATGCTAGTCTATGCCTTAAGTTGGCCGCTGAGTCTAGTGTCTTGCTGATTGGCAGGTCCATGCCTTAAGTTGGCCTCTGAGTCCTTGCTTGCTGAATGTTTGGTGTTTAGGTTATGTCTTAAGTTGACCGCTGAACCTTTACACTTGCTGATTGATTTAGTATTAGGTTATGTCTTAAGTTGACCGCTGAACCTTTTACTTGCTGAATTTATCTGCTTGCCTTGAGTTGGTACGTGTCAGATATGGATATTGTTAATGATGAGTAAATGTATATCTGTTTGAGTTATGGTTTGATCATCCAAGGCATTGGGTGACTCTTAGTTCGGTTTCATAAATAGTTGGATTGAAAGACCCCCCGACTGGGTAACCAGTAGGGAAACCGGCTCTCCTTCCTAACGGTTTATGAAGTTGGTTGAGAGCCGTGCACTAGAGTTGACATGTTAATATGAGATCAATTGATGAGATGTTTATACTTCACATGTTGATATATGTTGGAGTATTCTGTATTGTTTTATGTGTTACGTGTTGTCACAAAAGGTGGCTAGGAGAACTCTAGTCACTCCCCACCGATTGTGGCGTACATGTTTTCATGTATGTAGGTACATGCAGGTTGGAGATGGGTTCACGAGAGGGCTAGCGAGTGATGATCCTGCTGTCATCATATGACTTACCTTATATCGCGTAGCTAGACTCTTAGACTTTTGTTACATTTGTATTGGTGCCTGTAGGGATGTTCCATCCCAGGCTGATGTATATATTTCATTTCAGTACTTAGAACTGTTACTTATCTATTTTGGTTTTATTCCAGTTTCAGTTGCTGTTTCAGTTTAAGACTTCTCGCATGTTGTTTAGTTTGCTAAAAAGTTTTATTTCCGCTGCATTTTTGGTACTTTTATGTGTTTATATTTCCGCTTTCGCGAGGGGTTTTACATGAGGCATAATGACACATTTAATTAATGGGGTCTAAACGATCACAAAACTATTTTTAATTGGGTTTGGTTTAGGTTAAGCTCTCCTAAACCGAACACAAACCCGACACGAATGACCTTTTTATTAAAAAACATGATGTTATGAAACTAAGTTGTCACACATCAGAAAAAATAAGAAATTTGTGATATGTTTATAAAGGATTCCACCCATCATATAGTAAGAAAATCTTGTGCTTTTGATCTTAAGTGAGGACAAATAATGGTCCAAAGGTACACATCACATCTTATTAGGATTATGACACGGTTTGATGGGTCCCGTTTTTATAGATTTACTAATTAAGTCATATCTTACTTGATCCATCATCACATAAATATACTTACACATACCAAAAATAATCATGACACGAAAACATGATAGCAATCTAACACGAAATTACCGAGTTAGGGTTGAGGTTTGATGACCTTTTTATGTAAGCAGGCCAACACGAGATTTATTGGCTTTGGTTTGCGTTGAAGGGTTTATGCCCCATTCACATGTCACGTGATCCCAACATGACACGATCTCTTTTCAGAGTCTAACCAAAAGTGTAAAGCATCCAATATCAATTTGTTGAAAACAATTATTGAGTTAGTATGATATAAAAGATTAAATATCAGTTGTTCGCCTCCAAGCTTTTGATCGCATCACAACTCTTCAAATATGTTTAAATATAACTTTTCCCAATTTATTTAAAAACGTTTTTCGAAATTTAGTTATATTTCAAGAAAGAAAAGAACTATGACATATTAATATTATATAAACCACCAGACGCTTTGTAACATCTGAACAAAACAGAGTACTAAAGTTAAGAAAAAGTTTTCGATACAGAGGCTGTTGGAGCCAGTGTCCTCCACAGTTAGTGAGACAACATGAATAAATCTCTTAAAGGTTCATAGGATATATTTTGTATTTTAATCAGTTGATTCACGTTTGATCAATAAAGATTGGCGTGCTAGAAGTTTGACGTTATTGTCATACAGATGGCGGTAATCAACTGGTCCCTAAGAGTCACACCTAAAGGATGTAATCTGAGAGATATGATTACATGAAAATGTAATCATATTGATAGGTTATACGACTAAACGGTTAGTCAATGTAATGATGATACGTTTATTTAATACTAATTAAATAATATTAGTTGAGACGAATTAAAATGTTAATTCGTAATTAAATGTAAAATGTTACATTTAATTAGTGTGTGTAATGTAATTATTTAAAAAAGATTGAATAATTTAGTTTAATATAAACGGTTATATGTAATTAGTAAATTATAAATATACGATATTTATAAGATAAATATTGTACACAAGAGAGGATAAAAACAAATTCCATACTGACTGAATTCGGTCTGCATAGGGGTTTCGGTCAGTTGGACGTGTGACATGGAGGTTGTTACTCAGTTTTAGTAGTAGTTTAGATAGACTCAAATACGAATTTGAGAAATCCTATCAAAACTCTGCAAGGTGGTTAAGGTTATGTATAAGAGTTATACTTATTAGCAAACACCGCCTACTACTATATATACCAACCCACACTGCTCAACCAGAGACACGAGTTCCAAGATATACGAATACCCTCCTCTCTCTAGTTTTCATCTTACACAAAAACTAACAGTAATTTTTGCAATTTCTAGCTCAAGAAAGGTATTTCTCGGAGCATCTTGGGTGCAACAATTAGGAGAATATCTATATTGATATTTGTTCTTAGGCCTATTTGCGGGGACCAAAGGTTAATTCTTGATCCTAATCCTTGTATCCCGTATTTTGTTTATGACTATAAATTATTAATAAGAATTGCGTTATAATCCTGCAGTTAAGTATTGAAAAGTATAAAGATATTTTCCCACAGAGGCTTCAGCTAAAAATAGGTTAATGAACCCAAAATAATATAAGTTTCATTATGACGTTAATTTTTGGATTTATAGTTATCTAAAAAATTGGTAGTATAATAATTGTTTTATGTGTACTTAACAAAAAAATGGCATATAATATATATATATATATATATATATATATATAAATAAATAAAAATATAACGAAATAAATACATTTAAATACTTTATATATTTATACATCAAGGACAAACTTACTTATTTTAAACTCAATATACTTTTTTTAAGTGAACGATAATGAATATCCCATTCTATAAGTTTCAATAAAGAATTGACGATAAATAAAAGAAGAAATTGTATAGGAATATAAAATAAAAAAAGGTTAATATTTTAAAGCACGCAAAAACAAAGGAAACACTTCTATAATAATTTAAAATACCCTTTCGATTTTAACCTTTTCAATATGATAAAAAAAATCCTATATTTAATTTCATTATATTCAACTGTAATGATCATAGTGACAAACACTTCAATAAGCTAAATTCCATGTAACAGTAAATTTTTCTAAGTAACCCCACAAAATTTAGGAACATAAGAGAAAAAACATTCGATAAGTAAAGAAACAAACTCATCATAATTAATTATTCACATAAATTTACATTAAGCAACATAACCATAATGTATGTTATGATACGTAGAAAAATAATATTAGCGTTAAATGTAAAATTTCAAATATAAATTAGCACGATGAATTTATTTACTCTAAAACTACTGCCACTTGTTTTATATTTTTATATTTTTGTGTGCGAAACAATTATCACACTAAAAATACGAATATTTAAATTAACCTTTTTTTATGGATTCAAAGTCAATCAAGATTACTCTCCTCCTAATTCCTTTATTTATCATGGCAGAACTCGTATTTGCTATTGAATATGCTCCTACCCCTAGCCCTAAGACATCCGATGAATTCCTAAAATGTGCCGCCGATTTAGGCAAAACTTGTGGAGATATCATCTCTAAATATTTATTTAGTACCGGAAAAGAGGTTTCAAAAGAATGTTGTAGGGCTTTGTTGAACTTGGGAAAGGATTGTCATGATCTTTTAACAGAAGTGACGATTGTGTACTTGCATCTTCAGAAGAAAGAAGCACTGACATCTTGGGGTAGAAATGATGAAGTGTGGCAACTTTGCAAGACATTTGGACATGTTGGCGAAAAGGCTTAATTTATCCGAATTGTAACTTAAAATAGACATTATATTGAATAATAAGATGTATGTTCTTTAACATATTTGCACAATTCGAATTACGTGCTTAGTGTAATTATAATCTGGTAGTACTCGATTACATTTATTTTGACAAAATAATTATTAGTTATTCCATTTATGTTAAGCATGACATATTTCGTTTACATTTCTTGATTGTACGTTCGTTTTATTTCCTATCATCAACTTTTTGAATTTTTAGATTCCATTATCGCTCCGGGTAGTTTCAGAATATAAACATACTCTCATGTCATCTACACTCGAGATGTCTAACAACACGATCTAAATTACGAAATGGACATGACACGAAATTTGCGGTTTTTGGTTGAGGCATAATGACCCATTTAATTAATGGGGTCTAAACGAACACAAAACTATTTTTAATTGGGTTTGTTTTAGATTAAGCTCTCCTAAACCGAACACAAACCCGACACGAATGACCTTTTTATTAAAAAGCATGATGTTATGAAATTAAGTTGTCACACATCAGAAAAAATAAGAAATTTGTGATATGTTTATAAAGGATTCCACCCATCATATAGTAAGAAAATCTTGTGCTTTTGGTCTTAAGTGAGGACAAATAATGGTCCAAAGGTACACATCACATCTTATTAGGATTATATTACGGTTTGATGGGTCCGGTTTTTATAGATTTACTAATTTAATCGGATTTTACTTGATCCATCATCACATAAATATACTTACACATACCAAAATTAAACATGACACGAAAACATGATAGCAATCAAACACGAAATTACCGAGTTAGGGTTGAGGATTGATGACCTTTTTATGTAAGCGGGCCAACACGAGATTTATTGGCTTGGGTTTGCGTTGAAGGGTTTATGCCCCATTCACATGTAACGTGATCCCAACATGACACGATCTCTTTTCAGAGTCTAACTAAAAGTGTAAAGCATCCAATATCAATTTATTGAAAACAAATATTGAGTTAGTATGATATAAAAGATTAAACATCAGTTGTTTGCCACCACGCTTTTGATCGCATCATAACTCTTCAAAAATGTTTAAATATAACTTTTCCCAATTTATTTAAAACGGTTTTTCGAAATTTAGTAATATTTCACGAAAGAAAAGAACTATGACATATTAATATTATATACACCGCCAGACGCTTTGTAACATCTGAACTAAACAGAGTACTAAAGTTAAGAAAACAGAGGCTGTAAGAGCCAGTGTCCTCCACAGTTAGTGCGACAACATGAAGAAATCTATTAAAGGTTCATAGGATATACTTTGTATTTTAATCAGTTGATTCTCGTTTATCAATAAAGGTTGGCTTGCTAGAAGTTTGACGTTATTGTCATACAGATAGCGGTAATCAACTGGTCCCTAAGAGTCACACTTAAAGGATGTAATCTGAGAGATATGATTACATGAAAATGTAATCATATTGATAGGTTATACGACTAAACGGTTAGTCAATGTAATGATGATACGTTTATTTAATACTGATTGAATTATATTAGCTGAGACGAATTAAAATGTTAATTCGTAATTAAATGTAAAATGTTACATTTAATTAGTGTGTGTAATGTAATTATTTTAAAAAGATTGAATAATTTAGTTAAATATAAACGGTTATATTTAATTAGTTAATTATAAATATACGATATTTATAAGATAAAATATTATACACAAGAGAGGATAAAAAGAAATTCCATACTGACTGAATTCGGTCTGCATAGGGGTTTCGGTCAGTTGGGCGTGTGACATGGAGGTTGTTACTCAGTTTTAGTAATCCTACTCAACTCTACAAGGTGGTTAAGGTTATGTATAAGAGTTATACTTATTAGCAAACATCACCTACTAGTCAATATACCAACCCACACGGCTCAACCAGAGGCACGAGTTCCAAGATAAAAGAATCCCCTCGTCTCTCTAGTTTTCATCTTACATAAAAATTAACGGTAATTTTTGCAGTTTCTAGCTCAAGAAAGGTATTTCTCGGAGCATCTTGGGTACAACAATTAGGAGGATATCTATATTGATATCTGTTCTTAGGCCTATTTGCGGGGACCAAAGGTTAATTCTTGATCCTAATCCTTGTATCCCGTATTTCGTTTATGACTATAAATTATTAATAAGAATTTCGTTATAATCCTGCAATTAAGTATTGGGAAGTATACAGATATTCTCCCACAGAGGCTTCAGCTAAGAATAGGTTAATGAACCCAAAATAATATAAGTGTCATTATGACGTTAATTTTTGGATTTATAGTTATCTAAAAAATTGGTAGTATAATAATTGTTTTATGTGTACTTGACAAAAAAATAGCATATAATATATATATATAAATATAAATATAACGAAATAAATACATTTAAATGTTTTATATATTTATACATCAAGGACAAACTTACTTATTTTAAACTCAATATACTTCTTTTAAGTGAACGATAATGAATATCCCATTCTATCAGTTTCAATAAAGAATTGACGATAAATAAAAGAAGAATTTGTATATGAATATAACATAAAAAAGATTAATATTTTAAATCACGCAAAAACAAAGGAAACACTTTTATAATAATTTAAAATACACTTTCGATGTTAACCTTTTCAATATGATAAAACAATCCTATATTTAATTTCATTATATTCAATTATAATGATCATTGTGACAAACACTTTAATAAGCTAAATTCCATGTAACAATAAATTTTTCTAGGTAACCCCACAAAATTTAGGAACATAAGAGAAAAAAAATTCGATAAGTAAAGAAACAAACTCATCCTAATTAATTATTCACATAAATTTACATTAAAGCAACATAACCATAATGTATGTTATGATACGTAGAAAAAAAATATTAGCGTTAAATGTGAAATTTCAAATATAAATTACCACGATGAATTCATTTACTCTAAAACTACTGCCACTTGTTTTATATTTTTATATTTTTGTGTGCTAAACAATTATCACACTAAAAATACGAATATTTAAATTAGCCTTTTGTCATGGATTCAAAGTCAATCAAGATTACTCTCCTCCTAATTCCTTTATTTATCATGGCATAACACGTATTTGCTATTGAATATGCTCCTACCCCTAGCCCTAAGACATCCGATGAATTCCTAAAATGTGCCGCCGATTTAGGCAAAACTTGTGGAGATACCATCTCTAAATATATATTTAGTACCGGAATAGAGGTTTCAAAAGAATGTTGTAGCGCTTTGTTGAACTTGGGAAAGGATTGTCATGATCTTTTAACAGAAGTGACGATTGTGTACTTGCATCTTCAGAAGAAAGATGCACTGGCATCTTGGGGTAGAAATGATGAAGTGTGGCAACTTTGCAAGACATTTGGACATGTTGGCGAAAAGGCTTAATTTATCCGAATTGTAATTTAAAATCGACATTATATTGAATAATAAGATGTATGTTCTTTAACATATTTGCACAATTCGAATTACGTGCTTAGTGCAATTATAATCTGGTAGTACTCGATTACATTTATTTCGCCAAAATAATTATTAGTTATTCCATTTATGTTAACCATGACATATTTCGTTTACATTTCTTGATTGTACGTTCGTTTTATTTCCTATCTATCATCAACTTTTTGAATTTTTAGATTCCATTATCGCTCCGGGTAGTTTCACAATATAAACATGCTCTCATGTCATCTACACTCGAGATGTCAAACAACACGATCTAAATTATGAAATGGACATGACATGAATTTGCGGTTTTTGGTTGAGGCATAATGACCCATTTAATTAATGGGGTCTAAACGAACGCAAAACTATTTTTAATTGGGTTTGGTTTAGGTTAAGCTCTCCTAAACCGAACACAAACCCGACACGAATGACCTTTTTATTAAAAAGCATGATGTTATGAAATTAAGTTGTCACACATCAGAAAAAATAAGAAATTTGTGATATGTTTATAAAGGATTCCACCCATCATATAGTAAGAAAATCTTGTGCTTTTGGTCTTAAGTGAGGACAAATAATGCTCCAAAGGTACACATCACATCTTATTAGGATTATGTTACGGTTTGATGGGTCCGGTTTTTATAGATTTACTAATTTAATCATATTTTACTTGATCCATCATCACATAAATATACTTACACATACCAAAAATAAACATGACACGAAAACATGATAGCAATCTAACACGAAATTACCGAGTTAGGGTTGAGGATTGATGACCTTTTTATGTAAGCGGGCCAACACGAGATTTATTGGCTTGGGTTTGCGTTGACGGGTTTATGCCCCATTCACATGTCACGTGATCCCAACATGACATGATCTCTTTTCAGAGTCTAACTAAGAATGTAAAGCATCCAATATCAATTTATTGAAAACAATTATTGAGTTAGTATGATATAAAAGATTAAATATCAGTTGTTTGCCTCCACGCTTTTGATCGCATCATAACTCTCCAAAAATGTTTAAATATAAGTTTTCCCAATTTATTTAAAACGGTTTTTCGAAATTTAGTAATATTTCACGAAAGAAAAAGAACTATGACGTATTAATATTATATACACCGCCAGACGCTTTGTAACATCTGAACGAAACAGAGTACTAAATTTAAGAAAAACATTTCGATACAGAGGCTGTTGGAGCCTGTGTCCTCCACAGTTAGTGCGACAACATGAATAATTATCTTAAAGGTTCATAGGATATATTTTATATTTTAATCAGTTGATTCACGTTTTATCAATAAAGATTGGCTTGCTAGAAGTTTGACGTTATTGTCATACAGATGGCGATAATCAACTGGTCCCTAAAAGACACACCTAAAGGATGTAATCTGAGAGATATGATTACATGAAAATGTAATCATATTGATAGGTTTTACGACTAAACGGTTAGTCAATGTAATGATGATACGTTTATTTAATACTAATTAAATAATATTAGCTGAGACGAATTAAAATGTGAATTCGTAATTAAATGTAAAATGTTACATTTAATTAGTGTGTGTAATGTAATTATTTAAAAAAGATTGAATAATTTAGTTTAATATAAACGGTTATATTTAATTAGTAAATTATAAATATACGATATTTATAAGATAAAATATTATACACATAGATGATAAAAACAAATTCCATACTGACTGAACTCGTTCTGCATAGGGGTTTCGGTCTGTTGGGCGTGTGACATGGAGGTTGTTACTCAATTTTAGTAGTAGTTTAGATAGACTCCAATACGAATTTGAGAAATCCTATCAAAACTCTGCAAGGTGGTTAAGGTTATGTATAAGAGTTATACTTATTAGCAAACACCACCTACTACTATATATACCAACCCACACGGCTCAACCAGAGGCACGAGTTCCAAGATATACGAATCCCCTCCTCTCTCTAGTTTTCATCTTACACAAAAACTAACAGTAATTTTTGCAGTTTAATTTCTAGCTCAAGAAAGGTATTTCTCGGAGCATCTTGGGTGCAACAATTAGGAGAATATTTATATTGATATCTTTTCTTAGGCCTATTTGTGGGGACCAAAGGTTAATTCTTGATCTTAATCCTTGTATCCCGTATTTTGTTTATGACTATAAATTATTAATAAGAATTGCGTTATAATCCTGCAATTAAGTATTGAGAAGTATACAGATATTTCCCCACAGAGGCTTCAGCTAAGAATAGGTTAATGAACCCAAAATAATATAAGTGTCATTATGAAGTAAATTTTGGATTTATAGTTATCTAAAAAATTGGTAGTATAATAATTGTTTTATATGTACTTAACAAAAAAATAGCATATATATATATAAATAAAAATATAACAAAATAAATACATTTAAATATTTTATATATTTATACATCAAGGACAAACTTACTTATTTTAAACTCAATATACTTTTTTTAAGTGAACGATAATGAATATCCCATTCTATAAGTTTCAATAAAGAATTGACGATAAATAAAAGAAGAATTTGTATATGAATATAACATAAAAAAGATTAATATTTTATAGCACGCAAAAACAAAGGAAACACTTCTATAATAATTTAAAATACCCTTTCGATTTTAACCTTTTCAATATGATAAAAAAATCCTATATTTAATTTCATTATATTCAACTATAATGATCATAGTGACAAACACTTTAATAAGCTAAATTCCATGTAACAGTAAATTTTTCTAAGTAACCCAACAAAATTTAGGAACATAAGAAAAAAAACATTCGATAAGTAAAAAAACAAACTCATCATAATTAATTATTCACATAAATTTACATTAAAGCAACATAACCATAATGTATGTTATGATACGTAGAAAAATAATATTAGCGTTAAATGTGAAATTTCAAATATAAATTAGCACGATGAATTCATTTACTCTAAAACTACTGCCAGTTGTTTTATATTTTTATATTTTTGTGTGCTAAACAATTATCACACTGAAAATACGAATATTTAAATTAACCTTTTGTCATGGATTCAAAGTCAATCAAGATTACTCTCCTCCTAATTCCTTTATTTATCATGGCAGAACTCGTATTTGCTATTGAATATTCTCCTACCCCTAGCCCTAAGACATCCGATGAATTCCTAAAATGTGCCACCGATTTAGGCAAAACTTGTGGAGATACCATCTCTAAATATATATTTAGTACCGGAAAAGAGGTTTCAAAAGAATGTTGTAGCGCTTTGTTGAACTTGGGAAAGGATTGTCATGATCTTTTAACAGAAGTGACGATTGTGTACTTGCATATTCAAAAGAAAGAAGCACTGACATCTTGGGGTAGAAATGATGAAGTGTGGCAACTTTGCAAGACATTTGGACATGTTGGCGAAAAGGCTTAATTTATCCGAATTGTAATTTAAAATAGACATTATATTGAATAATAAGATGTATGTTCTTTAACATATTTGCACAATTCGAATTACGTGCTTAGTGTAATTATAATCTGGTAGTACTCGATTACATTTATTTCGACAAAATAATTATTAGTTATTCTATTTATGTTAACCATGACATATTTCGTTTACATTTCTTGATTGTACGTTAGTCTTATTTCCTATCATCAACTTTTTGAATTTTTAGATTCCATTATCTCTCCGGGTAGTTTCACAATATAAACATACTCACATGTCATCTACACTCGAGATGTCAAACAACACGATCTAAATTACGAAATGGACATGACACGAAACTTGTGGTTTTTGGTTGAGGCATAATTGTAACAGCCCGTATTTTTATAAAATTTATTTTAAGCGTTTTTAATTATTTGAAGTAATAAAATAATATTTTAATAATTTATGGAAGAGTATTTTAAATAAATAGTAAGATCCGTCTTAAGAACCTTAAGTCCTTAAGACGAATACAAACTTGGTAAATTTAAGTTCACATCTTAAAAACCGTTCAAGTATCCAACTCGTTTCATTTAAAACGGAAAGGACACATCTTATACCCTTCTAAAACCCTTTAGTCGACATATCTTCATCCCTTCAAAACAATATAACAGTAAAAACAATTCCTCTTAAACCTCCATAAATAATCATCTTCTTTTGCTTATTTCTTCATCATCCGTTCATCAAATCAAGGTAATAATAACATTTTCGGAATCCTCATTGAATTTGCAAGCCATCTATCACTTTCGTTTTTCAAATCCTTCACTTCGAAAATCTGACTGTTTTTCCTAAAATCCGTTTTCAGTCCGTAATCACGTTTTTCGTGCTTGTAGGTGTGGGCTTAGACGACCCGGAAGTGGATAGCTTCATCTTAGAGGAGGATCTTTGAGCCGGATTGCTTTTGAGGTAACGATAATGAGAAACTCGGCCTTTTTGTTAAAATAGCAAGTTTTGTTGTGTTCTTGTTGATGTATCTGATTTTTGTTTAAGTGAATGATTTATGGACTTAGAAACATGTTTAGGAATGTTCTTACTTGTTGAATTCATGCCTTGCTGATGTTTCATATGTTCTTAAGTGATTTTTCAGAAATTCCATGTTTTGCGACGGATACTTATAATAATCGTTTGAGGATTGTGTTGTGGTTTAATTGCTGGTAGATAGTGATATTGGGTGATTAGTAATAGTGGGTAAACATCATATGTTGTAATTCTTTAAGTTTGATATCGATTTAAGGATGTTTCGATGTTGCTGGAAAAATGCGATTTTCGAATCAGGCTCTCTGAGCCGGTCGACCGACCGGCCGCCGGTCGACCGGCTGGGAAGGCTTCTTGGTTGTTTTTGCGAGACTTGACCTTCGTAGGAATAGAATGCCCAGCCGGCAGACCGGCCGCCTGCCAGCCGGCTGGGAGAGCATTGTAGTGCCTTGCGTATTTTTAAGAAAATAAAACTTGGGATGCCAGCCGGTAGGCCGGCTGCCTGCCAACCGGCTGGTAGCCTCATTTAGTGAAATTTCGTAAGTGGGAATGGGTTCCCAGCCGGTAGGCCGGCTGCCTGCCGACCGGCTGGGAGGCCTTTGTGTTGTTCTTGTTTAAAGGCTGAGCAGGCTGAGAGGGGTTGCCAGCCGGTAGGCCGGCTGCCTGCCGAGCGGTTGGGGGCCCCTGTAGCTTGTTTTTGATTTGTAATTCGTTTATAACTTTTAAATGGTTGATCGGTTTTGATTGAAACTCGTTCCTTGTATCTTTGATATGTGCTTGAGGTCCCCGGAGGATGGGCGACACTATATTGGGTTCGGGAATGGAGTGAGGATAGAGACCCCCCGGTCGGGTAACCGAAAGGGAAACCGGCTCTCCCTCGTCTTAGTTCCCGCACTAGTAGAATTATGCCCTACAGTGTCGGTTCTAAAAGACCATTAGTGACGGTTTTGAAGCGACGTGATTGCTGGGGTCACATAAGGTTTGTGTCGGTTGTAAAACCGCCACCGTAGCTTACCCTACGGTGTCGGTTGTGCGTTAAAACCGTCACCATAGGGTATGCTATGGTGTCGGTTGTGCGTTCCAAACCGCCACCATAAGGGTCTAAACCGTCACCATAGGGTAAGTTATGGTGTCGGTTTTGCGTCTACAATCGTCACAATAGGGTAAGCTATGGTGTCGGTTTTGCGTCTAATACCGTCACCATAGTGTAAGCTATGGTGTCGGTTGTGAGTCCCAAACCGCCACCATAGATGTATAAACCGCCGCAATAGGGTAAGGTATGATGTCAGTTTTACGTCTAAAACCGTCACCATAGGGTAAGGTATGGTGTCGGTTTTGCGTTTAAAACCGTCACCATAGGGTAAATTATGGTGTCGGTTTTGCGTCTAAAACCGTCACCATAAGGCAAGTTATGGTGTCGGTTTCGCGTTTAAAACCGTCACCATAGGGTAAATTATGGTGTCGGTTTTGCGTCTAAAACTGTCACCATAAGGCAAGTTATGGTGTCGGTTTTGCGTCTAAAACCGTCACCATAGGGTAAGCTATGGTGTCGGTTCCAATATAAGAACCGTCGCCATATATATATAGATTTAAAAAAAAAAATAGCTAGCTAATTTCAACAGCACCTCCCCTAATTCGATGCTAGCCGAATATAAATATTGATGGAAGAATACCTGCAAAGAATTTTAATCAATTACCAACAAAATAATGCTTCATTCAATAGCTTCGGAATAACCATACATCTCATATTCTCATCCAACAATACAATAACAGTATCACGTTTCCCAACGACGTATAATCCGAGAAAACAAGCAACAAGTATCCTCAGCAATAACCTCAACTAAGCAACAAATAAAAATCCAACAATTAATCTAAACTACATGTTCTCGAAACATTTTGTAGCCCACACCTCTTTAACTTCATTCATATCTTCAACTGACATGGTTGAATCTTCAATAATCTACATTTAAGAAAATCAATGATAAGATGCTATTGTTTAAAAAGAAAATAAGTAAACTATATATACTTTTACTTAAAAATAAGAAATACCTGCTCAAATTGTTCCTCACTGCCCTTTGAGTAATAAAATGTTATGTTATACATCCACTTCATGACATAATAACCACATTCGTAATCTTCGGGTTGTTGGGGGCACTAAATACATAAAAGGATACTGTTATTATATTTAAACTATATTGGATTATGATATTAGATAATTGAAAAAATAAAGTAGCTAATGTTCACTAACCTTCTTAATCACTTTGATCTGAAGTTGATTCTTTTTAGCAAAATTACGCCTTCCTCCATTAACACAATGTAAAATCCAAGCAGCTTTTAGCCTTCCTTTTATGCTGAGCTTCTTTGCCACCCTTTCTTGTGAATCCAAAATGTACACAGTGTTCAGCCCCAAGCAAAAAACCATCAACATCCAATGATTTCTATACATTTGAGTTCATACTTAGAGTTAACATATAATATAAAGAACAAGATTTCAACAAGCATAAAGATGTGGTAGAGCATCAACAACATGTAATCATGTATACTGTTGATCTATACAAGATTTCAAGCATTTAAAATCTAAGGAAATATGTGAAAATACAGTAGATGGGAGTCTTGTTGATATTGTTGGGGAAGACTTAATTTCATTTACAGTACGTATACCATCCTTTATATCATTCATCTGAAATCCCCTTATAAGGGTTGCCTGAATTTGCACCCCATACCAGCTATTCAGATGCTGCATCAACTAAATACTGTACTAATAGTGGATGAAGAGGTGTTTTGAGGTCTCAATATCTCATTCACAGATGCATTGGGACTGACTACTACCATACATGTACAATCTGTCCCTTACTAACATTCCATTCTGCATAACTTACCAGCTCACAGTGAATGCATGTTTGGGTACATTCTTGTTGCTCCAAACCCATCTGTGCCAAGTTATCTCTGGTTGTTTGTGTCTAATATATTCATAGCCCTGTTTAATGGTGCAACCAGACTGATATATTCATAGCCTTGTTTAATGGTGCAACAGCACTTAATTGAGCAATAAAGGACAACAAGTAATGGGTGCAATAGCAGTAGAGAGTTCAGCAATAACTAGCAGCATCAGAGCAGTAGTAGCTAAAAAGAAATGTGCAGAGGTACAGTAGCCGTGAGTGACAGTAGCAGATAGTCGTTTGTACAGTAGAGTAGTGAGTGTAGTGAGCAGGAGTAAGTAGCAGGCGTGTGCAGTAGGTGCAGTGACAGTTCATGGTAGTAACAACAGTGGGTAGTAGTATGCAGTAGTAAGCAGCGGTGAGTATTGTAGTAGCGTGGTAACTGTAGTGCAACAGTAATAGCAAAACGCATCAACATCATACAACAACTCGACATCATTAAACAACTGCACAATAGCAATAAACCAGCCAATGACTACATCAAACACAATAGGCAGCAGAGACAGTAGAACAACAGTGAGGCAGTAGGTGCAGTGAAGTAGTAGTGTGCATGTGTGAGTAAGAGTTCAGTAGTATATGGTGAGGGCAGTAGCAACATATGCAGTGGAGTAGTGATGTGATAGTTGGTATACAACAGCAGGGGATAGCAGTAGCATGAGTACAGGAGTATTAGAATGCAGTAGCTATGGTACAGCAATAGAATGCAAAAATGAGGAGGGACATCACGGGTGCACAGAAACTGAAGTGCAGACACGGAAATAGAAGTGCAGACACGGAATGGGGGTCTGGGCAGTAGACAAACGCAGATAATACAGCCTTAAACATACTTAGCATATATAATGATATACCTAAACATATATAAGATTCGAAAAAAGGAAAAAAAATAAAACAGAACCTAGCGCAACAATCACAACTTACCCTTCATAAAATGCACCCATGATATACTTCTTTTCCTCTTGAATCTTCAGGACATGCATTATATAATCTTCACACTCTCGAGCTTTATGCATATAATCCAAGAGTCTTACGGGACACATGAATCCAACTACTTCCGTTGCTTTGATTTCAGCCGCACATTGATATAAGAAGCTAAAATTTGAACATAATATGGGTTTAATAAGAGTTTAATAAGTAGTAATTTGGGTTAAATTATATATAACGTGAATATTTAACCATTGCGTTCTGAACATACCTCCCCCAAATTTGAAGCACGTGAATATTTAACCATTGCGTTCTGAACATTTGCCTAATTTCAACAATGGTCAAGTGGATTTCCAAGTCACCTTCTTTATAATTATAAACTGGCTCACTGATCACCATCTTAATTACTTCATCTTTAGGCAAGGAACGTAACTTATTTTCTACGGCCCGACAATAATGATCCAATTCATGAACCTCTATCAGATTTAGAGGTCTCCCGTCGTGCTCCTCGCCTTGACTTTTGTCTTTTCCTTTTGTATGTTCAACAGACTTGACCTTTAAATAAAACAATTGTAATATATTCATAAAGTAATTGATGATCGAGTTGAACATAATCAGTATTAACACAAAAATGGATATAACTTACAAGCTTCTGAACTTTATTAGCGGACTCCGTCATGTCTTTGGCCTTGTCTTTTCTCTTCTTTTCATTACTAGATTTAACCTTAAAACAAATTGAATACAAATACATTAGCAGTAGTCCAAATGATGGAGGAAAACAATCAGGGGACCACCAAGAACAAATTCCTGTGGGTTAGCAGGAATCCAATATGCAGGACAGCTTGAATGAGGCATCAACGACAAATAGAGTGGCTGGTAGTAGTGATGTAGCAGCAGACCCCCCTGATTTTACTAGCAAGTAGTGATCCATAATCCATGTTCTCGTAAATCAGTTGATGAAGCTGGTAGTAGTGATGAAGTTGTCCTGTCAGTAACTCAATAAGCTAGAAAGTAAGCTCATTTTCATAGTGAAGGGATTATGGATCACACCCCCTGTACTGTCAGTAATTCAAAGCTAGAAATGATTCAGAAAACCAGATTCCAATTCTTTAATATGTGGAGTAATGCTCCATCCTTCCTCACTATTGTTACTGAAGCTTGGAACCAACCAGTTTATGGTACAAAAATGTTTTGCATCATAAAGAAACTTAAGCTCCTCAAAGGACCTCTAAAAGCTCTGAATAGAGAACACTATTCTGACATTGAAAACAAGACTGCACAGGATAGTCAGGAACTAGACAGCATACAACAGCAGCTCACTGGTGACAGTATGAATGTCAACTTGATTGAACAGGAACTTGTGCTACTAGAGGTGAGGCATCTGACTAAAGCTAGAGACAACTACCCAAAGCATGCTATCATCACCTAAAGCTAGAGACAATGCTCGGGTAAATGATACCCTCATCAGACCACAGAAACTTGCTCAAGGAATAAAAACTGAGGTGCTACACAGACTAATGTTCAAGGCTGGCCCTAACATTAAGATAGACTAAGTGTGTTTTTGTTTTAAATGCTTGTAGCAGCTTGATTTTCTTGTAGTAGATCAGTTGCTGAAACAGTGTAATTGGTTTTTTTCTGATGCTTATATATTTTCTCACATTTCATCAAAAAAAAAAAAAATTGAATACAAATAGTAATTCAAACACAAAAAGAGAAGGCTAGTTAATATGTTAATACAGAAAACGATTAAAGAGTGTACACATTTACCTCGCTTTTCACTAAAATCAAAGATTTAGGCCACTGAGCAAAGCTTCCTTCTGCATCACCAACATTTGTGAGTCCATTCCATGGTAATGGAAGTGGTGCGTCTGCTCGAATAACACGGTCAATGGAAACATGGGCATTTTCCATGGTTAATGGTTTGTTGTGTACCATTTTTCCTTCTACCCATGGTAAAACCATCCCTTCAGCAACAAGGATCAATTCCCCATTCATATGCATAGCAAGTCGACACTGAACAGCTTCCTATAATCGCATTATATAATGATAAAACGATAAATAAATAAACAAAATGAAGTTAGTTCAATATTTTGTAACAAGGTATATATATACAATAATGATATTACCTTTAATTTCACAAAAGGGTCATTATGATGTGTTGAATGACAACTACTATGCTCTGGTCGATGCGACTCGCGCGGTGGAAGCTAACCGATCTTTGTTAGGAGATGGTGCTTTACCCATAAATTCTGCCCATTGCTTCTCCATTATGACCTTCATCTCGTCCATAGCTTCTCTTTTCACCTTCTCCATTAGCAACTTCACGTCATCCTCGGTATAAATCTTTCCATTTGAACCTCGACTTATCGGTTTTCCGAAATATGTTTGGAGACCAACATTTCTACCAACTCCTCTTGTTCTTCCATTATGTTCCGGTTTCCCTAATGCTTTTACCAACGCATCTTCGAATCTTGTAGGAATAAACTCTCCTTTTTGCTGCTTTTCCTTCCAAACCCACTGTTGTTATTGAGATAAAACATAAGAGCGATTAAACTAAGGAATGCATATTGAGATAAATGTTTCAGAAATTTAAAAGTCACTTACGAATTTTTCGGTTACTTCTTGTATCCGTGGTGAAGGCGGACAGGTGGATGACGGGGTATGTGCTTTTAACCATAAATAACCGCGATCACTAAAGCGTTCATCAACCAAAGCAAGTGATTCTTGTGAAAGAGAAGGATCACAATCATGATTCTCCGATTTGTCTTGTGTAAGGGCTTCGGCAACTTCTTCTTTGTACCACTTTTCCCTTTTACCGGCATACCCCACTCTTCCCAAATAATGAGGGTGCAAGTTCTTTTTTTGGGAGGCTTGAGCTTTTGCACTTATTTCCTACAATGTCATTATGTAATTTCACATGGTTACGATTAATTAACAAGAAATTACGAGAAAGAAAGAATAAAGGACTTCTGAATGAATTGTTGTAAATCAGTACTCACCATAAAAGACTTTTCCATGCGTTGCTTTTTAAATTCTTCCCAAATCTCTTTTGTTATGGCTTTGTACTTACCCACTGGACTATCGCCAATTATTTCTCCTTCCTTGGGTTTTATAGTCTTGGTAATATAAGTCCGTGTTAATCTCGACCTGAAATCCTTTAATGCTCCTGATAATATCTTGAGAACAATCTTTTGTTTATCATCATCAAGCTTCCATGTATTCTTTAAAAGAAAATAAAAGATCGTGTTGGTAAATAATAAATCATTATTGTCAATAAATATCATCGTGTTGGTAAAAAATAAATCATATAATTTTTGTGGTTACCTGTGCATCTTTCCAAAGTGTTTCTTTTTCTCCCCATGGGACCTTTTTCCAACTTCGGTACGTGATCTTGATATTTCGTGCTAAAACACCCATGTCGGTTGCAAACTTACTCTGGTACAAACCAGTTGGTTGTCCGAACTCGTCAAATTCAATATGTAATTTCTCAAAATCCTCACTTTTCAAGTTCTGCCCAGTTGTCACACCTCTCACTTTTTGTTTCTGACCAGAATCTTCAACCCCGGCCATATCTGCACACATATTAAACACCTGAAACACGTAAGGCACACACAACACGGTGGAGACGTTGATGCAACCCATTGCTGGGCTACTGGGGCTACTGTAATAGGCAGACGGAGTAGATTAGTGGCTACTGGGGCTGTTTACAGCGGGTATGGTAATGCAGGGTGACTGGCAGTGGTGGGCTGTGGTTCAAGAATGCTGGAAAGCGTGGACAGAGGTAGTAGCAGGTCTGAAATGTTGTCTAGATGAGGACATAGTAGGCGTATCTCGTCCCTTGAGCCACTGCCTAAGCCAATTAAATTTTTATATCAGACACAACTAAATTTTCTATCACACCTGAAATAGAAGTGTCTAACAAATGGTATATGAACAAGATTTATTAAATGACTTAATAAGCAAGTCACGCGTGCAATCTGCTTGTAGACCTGTTATACTTATTGTATGGAAACTCTGTCCCTAAATGGCTCATTCTGTCCTAAAGCAACTCTGGAGGTATGACTTTTTTTCCTCTTTGGGACGGAATTTCAGTTGTAAAAACCGTTAATTCTGTCGAAAAGACATCAGAGTATCAGACCCATACAGCATCTGCCTCTTTTGGCTCCCCTACAGCACCCGAATTTACATATATAATAAACCAGAAAACGAAACGAGTATATAAATGACATTCAAAGTTCAAACATAACAACAAATAACCACAAGTCCACAACACTAAAATAAAAAGAAAACAAACACTTTACACAACAACAACATCACCAATGCCGTCTTCTTAATAACACAACAACATGAACAACACAGCAACATTCAAAACAACGTCAGGATCAACATAACCACTCGCGACTTAGCATACCACTCCCATATAAAATTAGCAAAAAATAATCCAAAATGATGAAAATTACTGAAAATTAGAAGGTATTCTAAAACAATCTAATAGTGAGAGTTTATGCTCTCGCAGCCAAATAAAGTTATTCTTTATGGTTGTCAAACATAAATTCGCTCGTTATGATCTACACGCAAATAAACTTCGTCTCGTATTACTTGCATATCTTGACAATGTGAAGAATTAGGAGAAGGTTCATCAACTTGATCGTACTCTTCTTCATCAACTACACCATCTACCCCGAGAATGCGCCTTTTACCATAAAGGACAACTGAGCGCCTCTCATCCAAAGGATCTTTCATGTAGAACACTTGTTTAGCTTGAGATGCAAGTATAAAAACGTCATTTACATGTCCGACAACATTGAAATCAACCAAAATAAATCCCATATCATCGATGTTGACACCTTTGTCACAATCAGCCCATTTACATCGAAACAAGGGTATGGAATATTCCACATAGTCTAGCTCCCATATGTCCTCCACTATCCCATAATACGGTAGTGTCCTATGCACTAGTTTTTTCCCCTTTCCAACGTATTCCATAGATGACGCAACAATTGTAACACCGCTATTCTGCATTGTACTCTTCTCAACCTGACGACTTGTGTAAAAGCAAAATCCATTGATATCATACCCTTCATAAGATGAGATGTTAGGTTTCGGGCCATATGCTAACTATCGTAGATTCTCACTCACATTATGTGTTTTGTTTGACAACTCATTCATGACCTTTTCTTTGAACCAATCAGCAAAACTTTTATTATGTTCACTCATTAACCAAGCTTCATGTTTATGCGGATTTTCTCTCTTTATTAACTCAATGTGAGCATTTAAATACGGGTGAACTTCTGTCATGTGTTGCAAAACATACAAATGTGCCATCTTAAAGGATTCATGATCGCCACTAATAAGCTTCTTTCCCAAAGTACCCTTACCTTCAAGTCTTCCCTCATGCCGAGAGTTAGGAAGTCCAATAGGTTGGATACTCGTCAAATAATCTTGGCAGAAACCAAGTGTCTCACAAGCAATTGTTGCTTCAACAATACTACCTTCGGGACGGTAACGATTCTTCATTCGTCTTTTATAGGTCCCCATCTCTCGTTCCATCGCCCACATGTTTCTCTGAAACACCGGGCCACATAGCTTTATTTCTCTCACCAAGTGAACAATCAAGTGGACCATAATATCGAAGAAACTGATAGGAAAATACATTTCAAGTTCACAAAGTGTGACCACAACGTCAGCCTGTAGTTCATCCAAATTCTCCGGATCAATGTCTTTTGAATTAATTGCGTTAAAGAATTTGCATAGCTTTGTGATCACTTGTCTAACATGCTTAGGTAAAACAGATCGGATAGCCACCGGTAATAGTTGGGTTAACAAAACGTGGCAATCATGGGATTTCAAGCCCACCAATTTCAAATCTTGCATTGAAACAAGCCGGCTTATGTTGGAGGAATATCCATACGGAACCTTCACGCCCTTTAAAGACTCACACACCGTCATCTTCTCATTCTTCGACAAAGTTGTGCAAATTGGAGGTAAGTAGGTACCTTTCCCCTTCTCCTCTGGACTTACCTCGAAACGACCCCTAGAAACCATATCATGTCTCGCTTTTACACCATCTTTAGTCTTATTAGGAATGTTCAACAAAGTGCCTATGATACTATCAAATACGTTCTTCTCAACATGCATGACATCAATACAATGCCTAACAGACAAATGTTTCCAATAAGGTAGTCCCAAAAAATGGACTTTTTGGTGTGGTAAACCCCTTCCGGTGGTGGTATATATGGTTTTCCAAACACTTTAGTGATATTCTTAACTTGTTCGTAATACTCTTTTCCACTTAGAAACAAGGGGGCTGATCGACGCTCGGTTTTACCATAGAATGCCTTCCTCTTCTTACGATAAGGATGACTAGGTTCTAGAAATCGACGACCTCCCATGTATGCATATTTTCCACTATTCTCCAACCATTCAGACTCTGTGTCATCGCCATATACCGGACACCCTTTATCAGTTTTCAACCTATAGCCCGACAAGTTTCCATAAGCAGGGAAATCATTAATCGTGCAATACAGCATAGCATGCATTTGGAATCTTGAACCGCTAGCTGCATCAAACACTTGTACTCCAACATCCCACAATAATTTCAAGTCATCTATTAATGGTGCTAGGTACACATCAATGTCATTACCAGGTTGTTTAGGACCCGATATTAGCAACGTTAATAAAATGTATTTACTTTTTGTGGTAAGCCAAGGAGGGAGATTATAAATCACTAACATTATTGGCCAGGTACTATGTTGGGTACTTAACGTCCCAAAGGGATTAATTCCATCAGTGCATAGACCTAGTCTTAAATTCCTGGGTTCTCTACCAAAATCTGGAAAATCTTTGTCCATATTCCTCCACTGAGAAGCATCAGCCACATGTCGCAATTTTCCGTCTTTTTTCCTCCCATTCTGATGCCACAACATATATTCTACATCCTTTGGATTTGCAAATATACGCTCGAATTTCGGTATAATTGGCAAGTACCATAAGGTCTTTGCCGGACCACCTTTTTTACGATTGTGCCTATTTTCATTTCCATTGAGCTTATACCTTGGCGATTTACATCGTGGACACTCTTCTAAGTCACTATAGTTTTTCCGGTACAATATGCAATCCTTTGGGCAAGCATGTATTTTTTGGTAATTCGTGGCTAGTGGGCACAGAATTTTCTTACATCGATAAGTGTTGGTAGGAAGCTCATTACCTTCCGGCAATATATCTGACAAGAGTTTTAATAAAGCGGTAAAACTCTTATCACTCCACCCATTTCCAGCTTTAAGGGTGTACAATTTTAAGACAGTCGACAAACGAGAATATTTAAAGCACCCAGGATATAAAGGCTTCTTAGAATCACTAACTAGCCCCTGAAAAATTTCAGGACACTCTATAAAATCGTTTTCTAGATCATCCATCATTCTATCAATATTCTCATCTTCTACATTTTTATCCATATCATCACCATCCTCATTAACCTCTTTGTTACTATAAGCCACATCATCGATCTCCAGCTCATCCACATTATCAACATTGATCCCAAGATATTTGGCCCTCGTACTACCATGACTGTCATTACATTTCTCTCCGTGCCATATCCACACACTATAATCTGGTTTAAAACCCTTCATTATCAAGTGGTTTCGCATTTCTCTTGCAGAACTTATTTTGATCCGATTCTTGCAGACGCTACACGGGCATAAAAGTTGTTCGTCGTCTCCACATAGTCTTTGATGTTCAATAGCATGACTAATAAATTCATCAAGCCTTGACATAAACTCAAAATCCCGCTTTCCATACATCCAACTTCGATCCATACTCTAATTATCAAATTAAACATGAAGTTATTAGCAACTTGTTCCTGATATAATTATTTAAAAATTCAAATTATTACTTTGGCCTAGGTTATAAGGACCAATGATAAATTAATTAATTGCAGAGTAATTCCTTTTTTTTAGGTAAAAGGTAAGTATCTACGCTATATCTCGTTCTTGTGATAAACGGCTTCTCCTTTCGCTCCTGACTCACATTCTGACCAATCTGAGAACCTAGCCCACAGATGGATCCATCTACTGAGAGAAATCAAATTTCAGACCCAATTGAAGTCTGCCAAATTCATGCTAACATATCCACTAGCATCAGTTGCATCTAAAATGCAACACAGCAAAAGTGCCTTATACCAGACCCATACAGCCTGCAGCGTACAGACCTGCTACTTTGCCCCTTCATGATGAACGATGGAAAACAAATGAACATGGAAGAGAAAGGCTTGCTGGAAATGTTATATTTCTGATAATAATAAAACAAAGGAATAGATGGACTAAATACAGAGCAAAGCAGTAACTCCTATCCATCCATATGCTATTCTAATCATAACTTACGACTACTGACATAGCCACAATAATATCTACCATAATTGTACAATTTAATATACAATTTAATACTTCAACTGATCTTATTCAAACTCAAAAACTACAAGTTACAGACCCAATTATAGTCTGCCAAAATCGGTTACAGAAACTCGCTGCAATTCAACAACTCAACAGCACTAATCGGTTTAATTACTCAAATAGCAATAAAATAATTGTTCTACAGTAAGCTAAAATTACGGTAGCATTATAGATATGAGATGAATATCAGATTAAACAACATATTACTGAAATTGATTATAGAAAAAGCAATAGTAGTATGGCACACCTTAGATTGACGAATTGAACGAATTGCTGATTGCGAATTATGAACGAACTGCTATTTGATATCGAATTGCTGATTGTGAATTGTGAACGAACTTGGAACGAATTGCTGATTGCAAACTCTGAACAAACTGTGAACGAATTTGTGCTTGCGAATTCAGAACGAATTATGAACGAACTGTGAACGAATTGCCGGTTTGCGAACGAATTGCTGACGAGTTGCTGATTTGGGTACGAATTGAATTGAATTGAATTGAATTGTGAACGAATTGAATAGAATTGAACTGTGAACGAATAGAATTGAATTGCTGGATTTGTTTTAGTTGAATTAATTAGGATTGTGGAGAAGAAGCAGTTGAATTGAATTAGGATAGATTGAGGAATGAAAAACGCGCGCGTACACAGTATAGCAGTTCAGTCCACCTCAAACTCAAACACGTCCCTACCTTCAATATACGTCTATTATAATTAAAACCGTCACAAATTACATACGGTGACGGTTTTTGGTAAAAACCCGTTGTTTTTTATCACTACTTTTAGTGTCGTTATTAATGTCGGTTATAATTAAAACCGTCACAAATGACTTACAGTGTCAGTTCTGACTTACAACCGACACAAATAATTTATTTTATCGTGACGGTTTTAAATTAAAACCGTCACAATAGACTCCCTATAGCCTAAAAAAATCCTTCCCGCCAATTTTTTTTGCTCTTTTATGTCGTTTCTATTAGAACCGTCACGATAGGGGTTTTTTGTACTAGTGCCGGGATCAATTAAGTGTTGTTTAGTGGTTTAAGAAGTTAGAGTTATAGGTTAGTTTCTATCTTTGGATGTTAATGATTGAGTTGTATGTCGCGTGGTGGGATATGTGTTAAGTTCACCTCTGGACCCACTACGTGTTTTGTATGTCGCGTGATGGGATATGTGTTAAGCTCACCTCTGGACCCATTACGTGTTTTGCTTGTGGCGTGTCAGGATATGTGTTAAGCTCACCTCTGGACCTGACACGTGATCGGTTGTCGTACACGGGATATGTGTTAAGCTCACCTCTGGACCCGTTGTGCGATAGCTGTGTATTGGGATATGTGTTAAGTTCACCTTTGGACCCAATACGTGTTTGTTGCATTGGGATATGTGTTAAGCTCACCTCTGGACCCTTTGCTTATGGATGATTAGGGATATGTGTTTAGTTCACCTCTGGGCCCTTTTCTTGAATTATATGTATAGGGATATGTGTTAAGTTCACCTCTGGACCCTTTACTTGAATTGCATGTTGGGATATGTGTTAAGTTCACCTCTGGACCCGACATTGTTTGGTAGTGGGATATGTGTTAAGTTCACCTCTGGACCCATTGCTAGTGTTTGTGTTATATCTGCTTGCCTAGAGTTTGGTACAGTGTCAGATATGCATGTTGAAGTTGATGATTATATTGCTTGAGTTATAGTTTGTTCATCCAAGGCATTGGATGACTCTATGATCGGTTTCATAAATAGTTGGATTGAAAGACCCCCCGACTGGGTAACCAGTAGGGAAACCGGCTCTCCTTCCTAACGGTTTATGAAGTTGGTTGAGAGCCATGTATTAGTATTGTATGATAGTATGAGAACAGTTGATGAGATGTTTATGCTTCACATGTTTATATATGATGGAGTATTCTGTATTGCTTTACTTGTTACGTGTCGTTACAAAAGGTGGCTAGGAGAACTCTAGTCACTCCCCACTGATTGTGGCGTACATGTTTTCATGTATGTAGGTACATGCAGGTTGGATCGGGGTTCACTTGAGAGCTAGCGAGTGATGATCCTTTCATCATATGACTTACACGTTTATGGATTAGCTAGACTCTTAGTTTTTGATACAGTTATCTTTTGGTGCCTGTAGGGATGTTCCATCCCAGGCTTTGTATTTATTTTGATTTCCGTACTTAGAACTGTTATACTTATCTATTTTGTTTATATCAGTTGTCAGTTTCAGATTTCAGGTTTTAATTCATCTCGCATGTTTATGTTAAAAAGTTTTAATTCCGCTGCATTTTTAGTATTTTGTATGTTTTAATTTTCCGCTTTCGCGAGGGGTTTTACAATAATGACCCATTTAATTAATGGGGTCTAAACGAACACAAAACTATTTTTAATTGGGCTTGGTTTAGGTTAAACTCTCCTAAACCGAACACAAACCCGACATGAATGACCTTTTTATTAAAAAGCAAGATGTTATGAAATTAAGTTGTCACACATCAGAAAAAATAAGAAATTTGTGATATGTTTATAAAGGATTCCACCCATCATATAGTAAGGAAATCTTGTGCTTTTGGTCTTAAGTGAGGACAAATAATGGTCCAAAGGTACACATCACATCTTATTAGGACCCATTATCTCCGCACCAATCACAAGACCCATTATCACCGCACCAATCACAAGACCCTTTAACTCCGCACCAATCACAAGACCCATTATCTCCACACCAATCACAAGACCAATTAACTCCGCACCAATCACAAGACCCATTCATCATCACCTCGTATCGTATCTCAGCATTTATATAATAGATATCACGATATAACAATCATATGATAATATAAAATAAACATGGTTATCATCAGATAACAAATAGATTACTCATCATGATATACACAGTATTTCCCCTACCTCAAATGGCAGAAGCACAGTCAAACACAAGCCTGCTAGAAGTGTTCCACGAGAAAATCGTTACCTAAACATGTATACGTCACTAATTAATACACTTCCCGGACCCCCATAAAACAACCTACACTTACTATAAATAGAAACCTTCTATAAGTGGAAAGTTTCCAAAAACGGAAACTTTCCCGAAATAGCAACTTCCTTAAAAGGAAACTTTCCCGACTCGTAACACCTTCAATTAATACAACTAATAACTTACTAAAATACTAACAACAATATATTAACAATAATAAAGATAAACTACTAACAACTAAAGAAAATAAACAATAATACTATAAGTAATATAATAATAATGATAATAATAATAATAATATAATAATAATAGTATAATAATAATAACAATCATAATAGTATTAATAAAAACAGCTTACGCACCCGACTACACCCCGCGGCCAACCAACACGACTACCCACATCCGCTACTGCCGCCGGCAACCACCCCACAACCTGCGCCACCACTGACACCACCAAAACGACCGACCCAACTCCGGTGAGATGAACCGACACAACGTAAAAGATAAAAAAAAAAAGCTTCTGTCGCCGCCACCGGCAGCCCCTACGTGTCCCCAGACTATCACCATCTCAACCTCCTATGTCAGCCTCCGACGACCACTGTGGTGTCACCGTGTCGACCTCCCCCGAGTCAACGGTGACACCACCCCTACTCTCAACCCGAGAATGTCACATACGTAAGTCCTAACCCTACCGACTGTACAACCGTCGTGGCCACCACCCTACTAACACCCTGACAACCTGAACAAACGTGCTAGCATATACCGAGGCTAAGGACTAACTAACCTTCGAACCGACTGAAAACTAAGCAAAACACAAGGACAGCGAGTTTTACGCACCTGATTGATGACCAAATCGAACCGCCCTAGCCCGGTCTAAACCTGTAGTACAAAACTCCTCTCCCGTCTCTGAGGCGGCGGCTGCAAGATGTGGGTGTTGGTGGTGTGCAGACTAAGGTAGAATTAGGTAAAACTAAGTCAGAAGCAAGGGTAATATAAGACGGCAGGATGTATGTTTACGTGAGTGAGTGAGTGTATGAGGGTTTTGGCAACGGGTTGTGGGCTGCTAATTTGCACAATATACGAGGCCCAATCCCAACTCTAAAGTCTCAAGTTCGAACCCCACCAACGACAAGTAAAACATACAATTCGATAATTTATTTATCGAATGTAAAGAAAAGACGTTTAAATATTATCGACACGGCAATTATAAAAGTAAATCTCGAAATAAAAATTATCTAAATGCTCGGGGTATTACAGTCTTCCCCCCTTAAAATGAACTTCGTCCCGAAGTTCAACCATACTCAGGTGACAACCAAACCTACTCATGCAAACTTGGAACACTAAAAATTATTTAAATCACAGAATGTTACCATCCCATGGTCAACAATCTACCCTGTTTAACAACCTAGAAATGCTAATAAAGGTAAGGTACTTTAAAACACGGAATATTACATTCTATCCTCGTTAAGAAAACTTTGTCCCCAAAGTTTAACGTATAAATAAATTAAAGAATACTCCACGAAACACAATAAAATGCACACCAGAAGTAATCAGATTTATCAAGTATAAACAATTACCATACACCAAATAGTCATGTCATAACAAATAGCCATACCAGAAAATCATTAAGATTTTACAATCCTATCCTCCTTAAAACATGGTTACGTCCCGTAACCTCAAATTAAAATTTCCAGCTCATTACTCCGTCTTTCTCATTACTCTATCTCATAAAATCTTACTCTAAATAACCAATTATCGTATTCTCATCGTCGAA
This sequence comes from Silene conica, assembly GCA_029255685.2. Classification (NCBI taxonomy): domain Eukaryota; kingdom Viridiplantae; phylum Streptophyta; class Magnoliopsida; order Caryophyllales; family Caryophyllaceae; genus Silene; species Silene conica. The sequence continues at coordinate 62,707,161 of CM055311.2, forward strand.
CCTAAGACCAAAGTCAAAGGGTGAGTGAACTGACGGAATAAACCGCAACTCAACACTTCTATCATCAAAATCGATTTCAGAACTCCGAATATAACTCAATAACCAAGATCACACTGGACCGTAAACACAATATGGCATAACGGCCCAATAACTCATAACTCAATGCCAGTAACCAACTCTCATCTCAATTTCAACATCAATATTGTCAAATATTCACTTAAATGATCTGCTCAACCCCGAGAGAATAAAACTCTAAGCTACTCACCCACGTGTCACGGTCAAAGAGTACGACAACTCAATAAAACACTGAACTGCAATCTCAATCTCAATACAAAATCAATCATTGTCTTGTACTAGTCTCACGAGCAACTCAGTCCCCTCAAACTCTATCCCAACAGCTAATTAACATGACCACGTACATATCTTAACCAAATAAGTATACATGCGTGTATGTATACTTATAATTCCACGGTTCATACAACAAGATTTGGACGCTATACCAACCAATCTAATACAGAATCATCATACATAACTCAAATTAATCAATTACCAAAAGCTTACCCATCTCATAACAAAAGAATTATCTTATCAGTAGAAAATTTTAACTATAAAAATAAAAGGAAAACTACTAATATTCAACCCAAATAAGTACTCGAAAGAAACCCATAGCAAGTATCATGTAATCATATAACCTCGAGCAATAACAAGAGCATTAGAATCTGCAGAAATCGGGTTACGCAGTAAAACATAACCAGAGTAGCTAACACTTACACACCCTTGTAATTTTAACGCCAGGTTAGTATTTTACAACAACATAAACAATCAAGAAACTCATAGTTCATAATCATATTTTTGAAGCAAAACCATATTTTAGGAAGGTCATAGGGCAAAATTAACATAATTACACATAGCACACCGACATATTACACAAGATACACACCAAACGTAGTCTGACCAGATCGTTTAACATTCCAAGACATCAATAAGTTAAAATCACTTAGGCACATTTCCGTCCACTCGCATTACATAATTTTTTTTTTTTCATGAAACTATTACTATATCCGACTTGCACAATAAGGGTTTTATGCACTGCGCAGTAATTAAACATCCAAATAGGATTTCATCGACACGTAACTACAGAATTATCATATTGCAAACAATCACCATAATTATCAAACATCACGTTTTATCCTGGGTTGTCACTTTGAAAAGAAATATTTTGAAATATTTGAAGCATTAAAAGGTAGTTGGTAACAATTTATAAACATGAAACAAAGACAATTTTACAAGTTATAGATCGAACAATACTACACGGAGACATTCTGACCTTTCTTTACAAAAAAAAAAAATTGTTCATGTAGTTCATGAAAATAAATAATAATAATAATAATGATACTAGTAAACGAATTCACCAGACTAGTACTTCCATAAATCCTATGTCAACCAATTAATAATTTAACACATCGTGATCAAATTCTAAATATAACAATATGCAATTCACTGTATGGTATAACAATACACTTGAAAAAGTTATAAAGATTATATTCACAGGGAACTAGGCAGAGATAACCTTCAATAGACGAAAGAACATCAACAAGATTCACGTTATTCAAATAATCACAATTACGTATAACCATTAGATTGCTATATCATGCTAATAAGCATACAATTACATTTCATTTTGCCACTTCGCAAGACTCTTCTTAGATAAACATGCCTTTGACATCACATACGAGCAGCACATAATTAAAATTGGACATATAATTGAAATGATTCTATATTAAACTTGACGAAATAAACAAGGTTACGCTATCATATAGTGGGTTCATACTCATACCCTATGTTTACTATTCATTTTACTAAAGTCATATCAGGATATCACGTGGTTACCTCACATAATTCACATCTGATTAAACTTTTATACGAAGCTTACATATCTCACAATTTCACCAATTAACGTTATGCAACAACTTACAGAAATCGTAGTTAAATAACAGCTTAGCTAATGTGCGAGCGATTATAATCTTTTAGAAAATATAAAGAATTAGCTAAACAGAGGAAAAGAATCAAATGCATACCTCAAGGAAATTATTTATTACAATTTTTACAACTCAAACGGTCTGATCAATAACTTTACAGCATTCAACGAAATTTAGGCAACTTGCAAAAAAAATCAAAATTAAATAACGACTCGATAAGATTTTACATGGTTTAGCATTTGAAAACGTGAACGAATATTCCAAACAGGGGAGTTGGAATAATTATACATAAAAAGAAAACACGTTATAAATGAATTCCTTTACACAAACATGGGTCAAAACGGGACTGTACAGTACAACCTGACCACTGTCAACTAAAAGATTTGTTTCTCTCAAAACATAACTTCTATTAACATGAACCCAAGAACATTGTAGAACCAACTTAGAAGGTTTCATACATAAATTTTTCATACACATATAGAGAACACATTTTTAATGTCAGCTCTCGCAAACAAGGTAACATTCTGAAAATTTATCAAAATTTTGTTCTTTAAAATCACTTCACATTATCACATTTAAATATCACCATTATTTTTCCAAAACAAGTTGACATGTCATTTGAGGTATTGAGATCACATTGTAACAAATTAACATGTATTCATTATTTCAAACCGAAATTGTCATCTACAAGACGGTAGAGATTGCGAAGTTAAAAAGTAGCATCAACGAAATAATTCAATAGTTATACATGTATAAACAATGCATTAGTTCCTACCATCATAACAATCACAACATAATAGTACGTAAATATGTATACCAGAAACCACCAAGGTGCCACTTATTGAATCATGACTCTATAACTAAACTAATTATGTGTAAATAGAAATTGTCATGTAAACTTTAAGTGTGATCTATGCAACACATAACTATATAGCATTCATGGCTTGGGGTAGCACATTCCGCATATCACTATACATGGATTACTATAACATATGAATCTGATCAGTCATATCCAAATACAAACCAATATATTACATAGCTACGGTAGTCATTTATCAACCATATAATATGAACACTTCAAACACCAACATACTATGATCACATCACTCTAACCATTGCTCAACAATTACACCTCCAAACTCTTAAAATTCCAATTCAATCATCTAGATTGATCCACGTTTCATATCACACATATATATCCAATGCACATCATTAATCATAACTCACATATTATTACTTACCTCATTCTTCTCCTGCAAGAACGTTAGTACCAGATAGCTAGGTCACTATATAATCTACCCCACTCTTCAATTACTCTCATTGGGTTTTCGAGACAGAACCGAAAGGGCCTATGGTTTAGTGTGAGGGGGCCCCTAACTCATCCCGTTCCTTTTTGGGGCTCCTATCAGTTTCATCTCGGGGTTCATTTTATTAGACACTTCCTACGTTCATTATCATTCATTTAGTTTAGGCCTGAGGATCGTTTTCTCTGATACCGCTTTGTTACACCCCCACTTATTCAAGGGCCTGAACTAGGACTCCCCAGATAAATAAAGGTGTTACCATCTCGGTTTCCCGAGGCAGTAGATACAAAGGAAAGAACACGATACTTTATTAATAAATATTAAACTCGGAAACAAGTTCTTACAACTATCTTCAAACTGTCTTATAAAATAAAGTACAACTCATGACAAAACGACTGTAGTGATCTAGACTCTAGTCTGGTCCAGATCCAAGCTCCCCATTCCCTTAGCTCTCATAGTCTCGAACACCTGTCAATCTGCTCCCCAATAAATTGGTTCATCACAGGTAATCACGAATACACAGGGTCAACCACGAGGTTGAGTAGAGGAAAAATAAACAGTGAAGCATTACTATAAATAGAAAGTCAATCAGCTCCACTCTGAATCACAAGACCCATTATCCTCCACACCGAATCACAAGACCCATTATCTCCACACCAATCACAAGACCCATTATCTCCACACCAATCACAAGACCAATTATCTCCGCACCAATCACAAGACCCATTATCTCCGCACCAATCACAAGACCCATTAACTCCGCACCAATCACAAGACCCATTATCTCCACACCAATCACAAGACCAATTAACTCCGCACCAATCACAAGACCCATTCATCATCACCTCGTATCGTATCTCAGCATTTATATAATAGATATCACGATATAACAATCATATGATAATATAAAACAAACATGGTTATCATCAGATAACAAATAGATTACTCATCATGATATACACAGTATTTCCCCTACCTCAAATGGCAGAAGCACAGTCAAACACAAGCCTGCTAGAAGTGTTCCACGCGAAAACCGTTACCTAAACATGTATACGTCACGAATTAATACACTTCCCGGACCCCCATAAAACAACCTACACTTACTATAAATAGAAACCTTCTATAAGTGGAAAGTTTCCCAAAACGGAAACTTTCCCGAAATAGCAACTTCCTTAAAAGGAAACTTTCCCGACTCGTAACTCCTTCAATTAATAAAACTAATAACTTACTAAAATACTAACAACAATATATTAACAATAATAAAGATAAACGACTAACAACTAAAGAAAATAAACAATAATACTATAAGTAATATAATAATAATGATAATAATAATAATATAATAATAATAATAATAGTATAATAATAGTATAATAATAGTATAATAATAATAACAATCATAATAGTAGTAATAAAAACAGCTTACGCACCCGACTACACCCCGCGGCCAACCAACACGACTACCCACATCCGCTACTGCCACCGGCAACCACCCCACAACCTGCGCCACCACTGACACCACCTAAACGACCGACCCAACTCCGGTGAGATGAACCGACACAATGTAAAAGATAAAAAAAAAGCTTCTGCCGCCGCCACCGGCAGCCCCTACGTCTCCCCAGACTATCACCATCTCAACCTCCTATGTCAGCCTGATTGACGACCAAATCGAACCGCCCTAGCCCGGTCTAAACCTGTAGTACAAAACTCCTCTCCCGTCTCTGAGGCGGCGGCTGCAAGATGTGGGTGTTGGTGGTGTGCAGACTAATGTAGAATTAGGTAAAACTAAGTCAGAAGCAAGGGTAATATAAGACGGCAGGATGTATGTTTACGTGACTGAGTGAGTGTATGAGGGTTTTGGCAACAGGTTGTGGGCTGCTAATTTGCACAATATACGAGGCCCAATCCCAACTCTAAAGTCTCAAGTTCGAACCCCACCAACGACAAGTAAAACATACAATTCGATAATTTATTTATCGAATGTAAAGAAAAGACGTTTAAATATTATCGACACGACAATTATAAAAGTAAATCTCGAAATAAAAATTATCTAAATGCTCGGGGTATTACATGAAGGGTTTATGCCCCATTCACATGTTACGTGATCCCAACATGACACGATCTCTTTTCAGAGTCTAACTTAAAGTGTAAAGCATCCAATATCAATTTATTGAAAACAAATATTGAGTTAGTATGATATAAAAGATTAAATATCAGTTGTTCGCCTCCACGCTTTTGATCGCATCAGAACTCTTCAAAAATGTTTAAATATAACTTTTCCCAATTTATTTAAAACGGTTTTTCGAAATTTAGTAATATTTCACGAAAGAAAAGAACTATGACATATTAATATTATATACACTGCCAGACGCTTTGTAACATCTGAACTAAACAGAGTACTAAAGTTAAGAAAACAGAGGCTATAAGAGCCAGTGTGTAACACTCCATCCGATTATGAGGTTGAAATTGAGATGTGTGGAGATTTGTCCCACATTGGTAGATTGAGAGGCTTGTGATATGTTTATAATAGCTTTCACCCACCACTTAGTAACAAGGCCTTGTGCTTTTGGGCTTAAGTGAGGACAAATAATGGGCCCAAAAGTGTGCACCCATCTTATTGGGGGTGTGTTACGACCGTGGTGGGTCGGGTTGTTATAAATGGTATCAGAGCGACCCTGCAACCGTGTGGTGAACCTTTGGGCGATTACAAATGGTATCGGAGCGACCCTGCGACCGTGTGGTGAGCCTGTGGTCAGGAGTACCCGGGTCACACACCTAGCGGGGGAGGATTCTGGGCTTGGCTGCGGTCAAGTTTGAGGCACAACGAGGACGTTGTGTTCTTAAGTGGGGGAGATTGTAACACTCCATCCGATTATGCGGTTGAAATTGAGATGTGTGGAGATTTGTCCCACATTGGTAGATTGAGAGGCTTGTGATATGTTTATAATAGCTTTCACCCACCACTTAGTAACAAGGCCTTGTGCTTTTGGGCTTAAGTGAGGACAAATAATGGGCCCAAAAGTGTGCACCCATCTTATTAGGGGTGTGTTACGACTGTGGTGGGTCGGGTTGTTACACAGTGTCCTCCACAGTTAGTGCGACAACATGAAGAAATCTCTTAAAGGTTCATAGGATATACTTTGTATTTTAATCAGTTGATTCTCGTTTATCAATAAAGGTTGGCTTGCTAGAAGTTTGACGTTATTGTCATACAGATAGCGGTAATCAACTGGTCCCTAAGAGTCACACTTAAAGGATGTAATCTGAGAGATATGATTACATGAAAATGTAATCATATTGATAGGTTATACGACTAAACGGTTAGTCAATGTAATGATGATACGTTTATTTAGTACTGATTGAATTATATTAGCTGAGACGAATTAAAATATTAATTCATAATTAAATGTAAAATGTTACATTTAATTAGTGTGTGTAATGTAATTATTTAAAAAAGATTGAATAATTTAGTTAAATATAAACGGTTATATTTAATTAGTTAATTATAAATATACGATATTTATAAGATAAAATATTATGCACAAGAGAGGATAAAAAGAAATTCCATACTGACTGAATTCGGTCTGCACAGGGGTTTCGGTCAGTTGGGCGTGTGACATGGAGGTTGTTACTCAGTTTTAGTAGTAGTTTAGATAGACTCAAATACGAATTTGAGAAATCCTATCAAAACTCTGCAAGGTGGTTAAGGTTATGTATAAGAGTTATACTTATTAGCAAACACCGCCTACTACTATATATACCAACCCACACTGCTCAACCAGAGGCACGAGTTCCAAGATAAAAGAATCCCCTCGTCTCTCTAGTTTTCATCTTACATAAAAATTAACGGTAATTTTTGGAGTTTCTAGCTCAAGAAAGGTATTTCTCGGAGCATCTTGGGTACAACAATTAGGAGGATATCTATATTGATATCTGTTCTTAGGCCTATTTGCGGGGACCAAAGGTTAATTCTTGCTCCTAATCCTTGTATCCCGTATTTCGTTTATGACTATAAATTATTAATAAGAATTTCGTTATAATCCTGCAATTAAGTATTGGGAAGTATACAGATATTCTCCCACAGAGGCTTCAGCTAAGAATAGGTTAATGAACCCAAAATAATATAAGTGTCATTATGACGTTAATTTTTGGATTTATAGTTATCTTAAAAATTGGTAGTATAATAATTGTTTTATGTGTACTTGACAAAAAAATAGCATATAATATATATATAAATATAAATATAACGAAATAAATACATTTAAATGTTTTATATATTTATACATCAAGGACAAACTTACTTATTTTAAACTCAATATACTTTTTTTAAGTGAACGATAATGAATATCACATTCTATAAGTTTCAATAAAGAATTGACGATAAATAAAAGAAGAATTTGTATATGAATCTAACATAAAAAAGATTAATATTTTAAAGCACGCAAAAACAAAGGAAACACTTTTATAATAATTTAAAATACACTTTCGATGTTAACCTTTTCAATATGATAAAACAATCCTATATTTAATTTCATTATATTCAATTATAATGATCATTGTGACAAACACTTTAATAAGCTAAATTCCATGTAAGAATAAATTTTTCTAGGTAACCCCACAAAATTTAGGAACATAAGAGAAAAAACATTCGATAATTAAAGAAACAAACTCATCATAATTAATTATTCACATAAATTTACATTAAAGCAACATAACCATAATGTATGTTATGATACGTAGAAAAAAAATATTAGCGTTAAATGTGAAATTTCAAATATAAATTACCACGATGAATTCATTTAGTCTAAAACTACTGCCACTTGTTTTATATTTTTATATTTTTGTGTGCTAAACAATTATCACACTAAAAATACGAATATTTAAATTAACCTTTTGTCATGGATTCAAAGTCAATCAAGTTTACTTTACTCCTAATTCCTTTATTTATCATGGCAGAACACGTATTTGCTATTGAATATGCTCCTACCCCTAGCCCTAAGAGATCCGATGAATTCCTAAAATGTGCCGCCGATTTAGGCAAAACTTGTGGAGATACCATCTCTAAATATATATTTAGTACAGGAAAAGAGGTTTCAAAAAAATGTTGTAGCGCTTTGTTGAACTTGGGAAAGGATTGTCATGATCTTTTAACAGAAGTGACGATTGTTTACTTGCATCTTCAGAAGAAAGAAGCACTGGCATCTTGGGGTAGAAATGATGAAGTGTGGCAACTTTGCAAGACATTTGGACATGTTGGCGAAAAGGCTTAATTTATCCGAATTGTAATTTAAAATAGACATTATATTGAATAATAAGATGTATGTTCTTTAACATATTTGCACAATTCGAATTACGTGCTTAGTGCAATTATAATCTGGTAGTACTCGATTACATTTATTTCGACAAAATAATTATTAGTTATTCCATTAATGTTAACCATGACATATTTCGTTTACATTTCTTGATTGTACGTTAGTCTTATTTCCTATCATCAACTTTTTGAATATTTAGATTCCATTATCGCTCCAGGTAGTTTCACAATATAAACATACTCACATGTCATCTACACTCGAGATGTCAAACAACACGATCTAAATTACGAAATGGACATGACACGAAACTTGCGGTTTTTGGTTGAGGCATAATGACCGATTTAATTAATGGGGTCTAAACGAACACAAAACTATTTTTAATTGGGCTTGGTTTAGGTTAAACTCTCCTAAACCGAAAACAAACCCGACACAAATGACCTTTTTATTAAAAAGCATGATGTTATGGAATTAAGTTGTCACACATCAGAAAAAATAAGAAATTATGTTTATAAAGGATTCCACCCATCATATAGTAAGAAAATCTTGTGCTTTTGGTCTTAAGTGAGGACAAATAATGGTCCAAAGGTACACATCACATCTTATTAGGATTATGTTACGGTTTGATGGGTCTGGTTTTTATAGATTTACTAATTAAGTCATATCTTACTTGATCCATCATCACATAAATATACTTACACATACCAAAAATAAACATGACACGAAAACATGATAGCAATCAAACACGAAATTGCCGAGTTAGTGTTGAGGATTGATGACCTTTTTATGTAAGCGGGCCAACACGAGATTTATTGGCTTGGGTTTGCGTTGAAGGGTTTAAGCCCCATTCACATGTTATGTGATCCCAACATGACACGATCTCTTTTCAGAGTCTAACTTAAAGTGTAAAGCATCCAATATCAATTTATTGAAAACAAATATTGAGTTAGTATGATATAAAAGATTAAATATCAGTTGTTCGCCTCCACGCTTTTGATCGCATCATAACTCTTCAAAAACGTTTAAATATAAGTTTTCCCAATTTATTTAAAACGGTTTTTCGAAATTTAGTAATATTTCACGAAAGAAAAGAACTATGACATATTAATATTATATACACCGCCAGACGCTTTGTAACATCTGAATTAAACAGAGTACTAAAGTTAAGAAAACAGAGGCTGTTGGAGCCAGTGTCCTCCACAGTTAGTGCGAAACCATGAAGAAATCTCTTAAAGGTTCATAGGATATACTTTGTATTTTAATCAGTTGATTCTCGTTTATATATAAAGGTTGGCTTGCTAGAAGTTTGACGTTATTGTCATACAGATAGCGGTAATCAACTGGTCCCTAAGAGTCACACTTAAAGGATGTAATCTGAGAGATATGATTACATGAAAATGTAATCATATTGATAGGTTATACGACTAAACGGTTAGTCAATGTAATGATGATACGTTTATTTAATACTGATTAAATTATATTAGCTGAGACGAATTAAAATGTTAATTCGTAATTAAATGTAAAATGTTACATTTAATTAGTGTGTGTAATGTAATTATTTAAAAAAGATTGAATAATTTAGTTAAATATAAACGGTTATATTTAATTAGTAAATTATAAATTTACGATATTTATAAGATTAAATATTATACACAAGAGAGGATAAAAACAAATTCCATACTGACTGAATTCGGTCTGCATAGGGGTTTCGGTCAGTTGGGCGTGTGACATGGAGGTTGTTACTCAGTTTTAGTAGTAGTTTAGATAGACTCAAATACGGATTTGAGAAATCTTATCTCAACTCTGCAAGGTGGTTAAGGTTATGTATATGAGTTATACTTATTAGCAAACATCACCTACTACTCAATATACCAACCCACACGGCTTAACCAGAGGCACGATGTAAAACCCCTCGCGAAAGCGGAAATATAAACATACAAAAGTACTAAAAATGCAGCGGAATTAAAACTTTTAAAAGAAACAACATGCGAGAAGTCTTAAACTGAAAACTGGGAACAAAACTGATATAAACAACAATAGATAAGTAGCAGTTCTAAGTATCAAACCGAAAGATAAATACAAGCCTGGGATGGAACATCCCTACAGGCACCAAAACGAAAGTATCAAACTACGAGTCCAGCTAAACGATATAAGGTAAGTCATATGATGACAGCATGATCATCACTCGCTAGCCCTCTCGTGAACCCATCTCCAACCAGCATGTACCTACATACATGAAAACATGTACGCCACAATCAGTGGGGAGTGACTAGAGTTCTCCTAGCCACCTTTTGTGACAACACGTAACACATAATACAATACAGAATACTCCAACATATAACAACATGTGAAGCATAAACATCTCATCTCCTGATCTCTTACTATCATGCGATTACAGTGCACGACTCTCAACCAACTTCATAAACAATTAGGAAGGAGAGCCGGTTTCCCTACTGGTTACCCAGTCGGGGGGTCTTTCAATCCAACTATTTATGAAACCGAACAAGAGTCATCCAATGCCTTGGATGATTTAACCATCAAACAAATAAACATCAATAACTCATCATGCATATCTGACACTGTACCATCATCAAGGCAAGCAGATAAAACATCCATAACATTAGCAACGGGTCCAGAGGTGAACTTAACACATATCCCATTACTACACTATGTCGGGTCCAGAGGTGAACTTAACACATATCCCAACATCCAATCAAGTAAAGGGTCCAGAGGTGAACTTAACACATATCCCTAAACTTACCAACATGAAAAGGGTCCAGAGGTGAACTCAACACATATCCCTAATCATACAAAAGCAAAGGGTCCAGAGGTGAGCTTAACACATATCCCAATGCTACAAACATGTATTGGGTCCAGAGGTGAGCTTAACACATATCCCGTCACGCGACATATAAACACGTAGTGGGTCCAGAGGTGAGCTTAACACATATCCCACCACGCGACAACCATTGTAACCACTAACATCCAAAGGTAGAAACTAACCTATAGTTCTAACTTCTTACCACTAATCAACACTTAATTGATCCCGGGAACTAAGACGAGGGAGGGCCAGTTTCCCTTTCGGTTACCCGACCGGGGGGTCTCTATCCTCACTCCATTCCCGAACCCAATATAATGTTGCCCATACACCGGGGACCTCAAATGTATGCTACGGGTAAACAAAACGAGTTTCAAATAAAACTGATTAACCGTTTGAAAGTTACACGCGAAATCGACACAAACGGCCGTCAGGGATCCCCAGCTGGTCGGCAGGCAGCCGGTCGGCAGGCAGCCGGTCGGCCGGCTGGTGATCCTTCAGCCTACACTTCTTTTGAAAACAACGGAATCAACACAAAGGACCCCCAGCCGGTCGGCAGGCAGCCGGTCGGCCGGCTGGGAATCTAACCTAGCCTTCGCAAAACTCAAAACCATCCCCACATGCACTCCCAGCCGGCTGGCAGGCGGCCGGTCTGCCGGCTGGGCTCCCTTTCTACTTAGGTTCTTCGCAAAATAAACACAAGGCAAAAATGACTACCAGCCGGTCGGCAGGCAGCCGGTCGGCCGGCTGGCAGTCCTAAGCCAACTTTCTCAAAACACGAAAAACACCCAATACGCTCTCCCAGCCGGTCGACCGGCGGCCGGTCGGTCGACCGGCTCAGAGAGCCTGTCCGCAAAAACGAGATTTTCCAGCCTTTCAAAAACTTTACAAATCGACATCAAAACTTCATAAATCATTACAAGCACGATTTGCCCAACATTATAAACATCAAATATCTCTATCTTATCAGCATACAATTCCCATAACAATCCTCAAATGATTATATTGAGTATCCGTCGCAAAATGTGAAAAACTGAAAATATACTTAAGAACATATAACAACCACTTAAAGCATGAATTCCTCATAACAACATCATCCTAAACATGTTACTAAGTCCTTTGATCAATATATATCAACAAAACAGAAACCAACACAAGAATCACAACAAACATGCTAATATACACATAAAGGCCGAGTTATCTCATTATCGTCACCTTTCAAGCTTTTCCGGCAAAAGATCCTCCTCAACCAAGTAGCTATCGACCTCCGGATCGTCTAAGTCCACTCCTACAAACAAAGAAAACGGAATTTAGGACGGAAACGATCCATTACCAAAATGGACAGATTTTTCGAAGTGAAAGAAATGGAAAACTAAAGTGATAGATGGCTTGGAAATCGAACAAGGATTCCAAAAATGTTATTGTTACCTCAAATCGATGAACGGATGATGAAGAATTCCTCAAAAAGAGATGAATAAAATGGAGGTTTTGTGAGGATTATCTTTACAGTGAAATGTTTGAAGGAAAAGCAATTGTGTCGATGGAAGGGTTTATGGGGGTTTTATGGGCTGTCCTTTCCGAGTCAATTAAACGGGTCGGACATTTGAACGGATATTTAAGATACGGGAACTTAACCTTGCCAAGTTTGTATTCGTCTTAAGGACTTGAGGTTCTTAAGACGGATCTTACTTATTGTATTAAAATCTTTCGAAATAAATTATTAAAATATTATTTTATTACATAAAAATAATATAAAATGCTTAAATTAGATTTTACGAAAATACGGGATGTTACAATCACCCCAACTTCAAAAAGTTTCGTCCTTGAAACTTGAACGGATATAAATCTATACACTATACCTCAATCGAATAAGAAGTGATGCGCAGCACGCATCGATGCCTCAGTCTCCCATGTCTGCTCCTCGACCTCACCGCAACGCCAAAGAATCTTCACCAAGGGCACCACCTTGCTCCTAAGCTTCCTCTCCTGTCGGTCAAGGATTTTCACCGGACGCTCCTCAAAAGCAAGACTCGGCTCCAAGTTCTCAATCTCTCTAGGCAAAACATGACTCGGGTCACTAATATATCTGCGGAGCTGGGAAACGTGAAAAATGTTATGAACCTTGCCCAAACTAGGAGGCAAGTCCAAACGATAAGCTACGGCGCCAATCCTCTTCGCGATCACAAAAGGTCCAATGTACTTAGGGCTCAGCTTGCCCTTAACGCCAAACCTTTTTACGCCCTTCATCGGAGACACTCTCAAAAAGACACTGTCACCCTCCTCGAACTCTAAGGGTCTACGACGGACATCAGCATAGGACTTCTGCCGGTCCTGAGCGGCCTTCATCCTATTCCTAATGAGCTGTACACGGTCAATGGTCTCAGCTAGCTGATCAGGTCCAAGGTCACGAACGTCGCTAGCCTGGTCCCAACAAATCGGACTACGGCACCTCCTACCATAAAGAGCCTCGTACGGAGCCATACCAATGGAAGCATGATAACTGTTGTAAGAAAACTCTACCAACGACAAACACTGCTCCCAAGAACTCTGAAAATCGAGGGCACAAGAGCGGAGCAAATCCTCTAGTGTCTGTATGGTCCTCTCGGATTGCCCATCGGTCGCGGCATGAAAAGCAGTACTCATCAACAAACGGCTACCCATAGCCTCCTGCAAGGCCTTCCAGAACCTAGAACAAAAACGAGGATCACGATCTGAAACGATCTCTCTCGGCACACCATGATATCGGACTACCTCAGCAATATAAGCCCTAGCTAAACGATCCATGTCCCACGTCTCTCTGATCGGCACGAATCTGGCACACTTAGTTAGACGATCCACAATAACCCAAATCGCATCTTTGCCTCCCACGGTCTTAGGCAAAGCTGTCACAAAGTCCATAGATATACACTCACACTTCCACAGAGGAACGGGAAGCGGCTGTAGCAAACCACCAGGTCTCCTATGCTCTATCTTGACTTGTTGACAAGTCAAGCACCTACTAACATAATCCAAGATCTCCTTCTTCATACCAGGCCACCAAAACATAAGCCTCAAATCCTTGTGCATTTTCTCTCCTCTTGGATGAATGGAATACGGTGACAAGTGAGCTTCATCAAGAATCCTCTTCCTCAAATCGGGCACATCAGGGACATACATCCTACCACGGAACCTAAGAAAACCATCAGCATCAATCACCAAGTCAGGTGCAACACCACTCGAAATCTTAGCCTCGAACTTCTTGAAATCGGCATCTGAAGGTAAACTCTGGCGAATCTCCCAATATAAAGACGGCTCGGCAGTCATAGCAGCTAACCAATCAAAACCACTACCCACCATCTCTAATCTCAGCTTCCGGAACTCGGAACACAACTCATCGGGCAATACTCTCATGGCACTCATCGAGTGAGAAGTCTTGCGGCTAAGTGCATCTGCAACCACATTGGCCTTTCCCTCATGATATAACAACTCGATGTCGTAATCTTTCACTAACTCTAGCCAACGTCTCTGTCTCATGTTAAGGTCTTTCTGGGTAAAAATGTACTTAAGACTCTTGTGATCTGTGAAAATACGGCAATGGGATCCAATCAGGTAATGACGCCACATCTTCAAAGCATGAACGACTGCAGCCAACTCCAAATCATGTGTCGGATAGTTCACCTCATGAACTCTCAACTGTCTAGATGAATAGGCTATCAACTTACCACTCTACATCAGTACACATCCTAGCCCTAGCATCGAAGCATCACAATACACATCAAAGTCAACTCCGATCTCTTGCAAAGCTAACACGGGGGCGGAAGTCAATCTGGTCTTTAACTCCTGGAAAGAACTCTCACACTTTGTCGGTCCAAACAAACTTAGCTTCCTTCTTCAACAACTGAGTCATCGGGCGGGCTAATCTAGAGAAATCCTCAACGAATCTACGATAATAACCAGCCAATCCGAGGAAACTACGGATCTCTCCAACATCTTTGGGACTCTCCCAATCAACAACAGCCTCAATCTTCGCGGGATCGACCATAACTCCCTCACTAGATATCACATGTCCAAGAAATGCAACCTTAGAAAGCCAAAACTCGCACTTTGAGAACTTCGCGAACCACTTCTGACGACGCAATATCCCAAGAATCAATCGAAGATGCTCAGCATGTTCCTAGTCGGTCTTCGAATAAATGAGAATGTCATCGATAAACACCACAACACAAGTGTCAAGATACTCACCGAAGGTACGGTTCATCTGATCCATGAAAATAGCAGGTGCATTAGTCAACCCAAAAGGCATAACCACGAACTCAAAATGCCCATATCTGGTACGAAAAGCAGTCTTCGCAATATCAGCCTCTCCCACTGGAATCTGATGATAACCCGATCGAAGATCAATCTTAGAAAACCTAGAAGCACCTCTCAACTGATCAAACAAGTCATCTATCCTAGGCAAAGGATATCTGTTCTTCACGGTCACTCGGTTCAGCTCTCTATAGTCAATGCAAAGTCTCATGGAACCATCTTTCTTCTTGACGAACAAAACAGGAGCACCCCACGGGAAAGCACTAGGTCTAATGAAACCTTTCTCGATCATCTCTTCCAATTGCTGCTTCAACTCTTTCAACTCTGGCGGAGCCATACGGTAAGGAGCTTTGGAAATCGGTCCGGTACCTGGAACAAGCTCAATAATAAACTCCACATCTCTCTCTGGTGGTATCCCTGGCACGTCATCTGGGAAAACATCTGGATACTCACAAACAATGGCTACATCCTCAAGCTTCGGTAGCGATGGTTTAGCAGCTGTAACAACACACAAGAAGGCTTGGCAACCCTTCCTAAGAAGATGAGAAGCTTTCATCGAAGAGATAACACGAACACCCCTTTGAGGGCGAGTTCCCTTATAGGAAACACGAACTCCTCAAGCAGATTTTCTGGTCGCGACACTCGAAGCGAGCATGGTATCGCGATAACCAATCCATACCGAGGATAATGTCAAACTCCTCGAGAGGAACTCTCAGTAAGTCCGCTGGAAATGTGGCTTGACCAATAATAATAGGAACATCCCTATGGGACGAAGAGCATGAAAACATGTCTCCAGAAGGTAAGGAAATAGAAGTCTCCTCGACTAATGAAGACTCAAGAGCTAGACGGTCGGCGAACTGAGTCGATATAAATGATAAAGAAGCTCCAGTATCGAATAAAATAAGGCACTCAGCGCCAAGAACAGAAAAGATACCGGCAACAATGTCGGGATGAGCCTCTGCCTCAGCCCTAGTCATCACAAAAATCTTCCCTTTCGGCTTTCCTCCCTTAGTCGCTGCAGCAGCAGTGGCAGCCTTGCCAAGTGCGGTGTTCCTCTCAGGACACTCACACGATCGATGCCCATATCCATTACAAGTGAAACACTTATAAGCATTCTTGAAACAGTCAAAACCCGGATGAGATGGTTTACCACAACAGGGGGCAAACACTAGGAGATGTATCGGTGTGAAATGTGGTCTTAGCAACCGGAGCAGAGAACCTCTCGAAACGCTTCTTCTGAGAAGAAGGCGAAGAAGTAGAAGGAACAAATGGTCTCTTCCCCTGGTACACTGATCTCTGGTGAGGAGTCACACTAGAAGTAGCAGCACGGGTCTCAGCATCTATGGCGCGAATAGAACTCTCGGCCCAAATAGCATCATCATACACCTCCACGAAAGAAGTAGAGTCACGACGAACCATGCTCTCGATGCGCGGTCCTAGCTTGCCACGGTAAAAGTAGACCCTCTCGGCCTCATCTCTGACAAATCTCGACGCGAAGTGAGCAAGCTGGTTAAACGGTCTGTGAACTCCTGAACTGACATCTTTCCTTGCTTGAAATCCATGAATTCTTTGAGTCGCTGTGATCTGAGCTCTTTAGGATAGAACCTCGTCTCGAGCTTATCCTTGAAAGCATCCCAATCGAACAGCGGATCAAGAGTGAAAGTAGGTCCTGTCAACGCCCACCACCTATCGGCCTCAAGGGTAAGAAAGTGAGTGGCTAGCCGCACTCTATCCTCTCTACCCACCGAATACATAGTGAAGCTCTTTTCCATCTCTCTGAACCACTCGGTAAGAGCTAACGGATCAACCTCGCCACCATATGTCTTCACGTGGCTACGGGACATCTGCGAAGCTATCCATGAGAAGCTACTAGGACGATTAGCCTCGTTGCCTGGCGGTGGAGGAGGTGGAACATTCCCTGCTTGCTGTCTCTGAGTCTCAAGCAAATGCTGAATTGCTTGCAGCACAATGTTATCAGCAGCCCTAAGTCTCACCATCCTTCAAAAGAGAAAACAAGTATTAGCTTAGCAATTAGCAATCACAAATAGACTACAAAATAAGTCCTTAGATCTACCCATCTCTCATTCATTATTTGTTTATTTGGTCAAGTTATGGTTGGGGTCACATGAGTGCGTCGGGAGCATTAACGCTCTGATACCAACTGTAAAACCCCTCGCGAAAGCGGAAATATAAACATACAAAAGTACTAAAAATGCAGCGGAATTAAAACTTTTAAAAGAAACAACATGCGAGAAGTCTTAAACTGAAAACTGGGAACAGAACTGATATAAACAACAATAGATAAGTAGCAGTTCTACGTATCAAACCGAAAGATAAATACAAGCCTAGGATGGAACATCCCTACAGGCACCAAAACGAAAGTATCAAACTACGAGTCCAGCTAAACGATATAAGGTAAGTCATATGATGACAGCATGATCATCACTCGCTAGCCCTCTCGTGAACCCATCTCCAACCAGCATGTACCTACATACATGAAAACATGTACGCCACAATCAGTGGGGAGTGACTAGAGTTCTCCTAGCCACCTTTTGTGACAACACGTAACACATAATACAATACAGAATACTCCAACATATAACAACATGTGAAGCATAAACATCTCATCTCCTGATCTCTTACTATCATGCGATTACAATGCACGACTCTCAACCAACTTCATAAACAATTAGGAAGGAGAGCCGGTTTCCCTACTGGTTACCCAGTCGGGGGGTCTTTCAATCCAACTATTTATGAAACCGAACAAGAGTCATCCAATGCCTTGGATGATTTAACCATCAAACAAATAAACATCAATAACTCATCATGCATATCTGACACTGTACCATCATCAAGGCAAGCAGATAAAACATCCATAACATTAGCAACGGGTCCAGAGGTGAACTTAACACATATCCCATTACTACACTATGTCGGGTCCAGAGGTGAACTTAACACATATCCCAACATCCAATCAAGTAAAGGGTCCAGAGGTGAACTTAACACATATCCCTAAACTTACCAACATGAAAAGGGTCCAGAGGTGAACTCAACACATATCCCTAATCATACAAAAGCAAAGGGTCCAGAGGTGAGCTTAACACATATCCCAATGCTACAAACATGTATTGGGTCCAGAGGTGAGCTTAACACATATCCCGTCACGCGACATATAAACACGTAGTGGGTCCAGAGGTGAGCTTAACACATATCCCACCACGCGACAACCATTGTAACCACTAACATCCAAAGGTAGAAACTAACCTATAGTTCTAACTTCTTACCACTAATCAACACTTAATTGATCCCGGGAACTAAGACGAGGGAGGGCCAGTTTCCCTTTCGGTTACCCGACCGGGGGGTCTCTATCCTCACTCCATTCCCGAACCCAATATAATGTTGCCCATACACCGGGGACCTCAAATGTATGCTACGGGTAAACAAAACGAGTTTCAAATAAAACTGATTAACCGTTTGAAAGTTACACGCGAAATCGACACAAACGGCCGTCAGGGATCCCCAGCTGGTCGGCAGGCAGCCGGTCGGCAGGCAGCCGGTCGGCCGGCTGGTGATCCTTCAGCCTACACTTCTTTTGAAAACAACAGAATCAACACAAAGGACCCCCAGCCGGTCGGCAGGCAGCCGGTCGGCCGGCTGGGAATCTAACCTAGCCTTCGCAAAACTCAAAACCATCCCCACATGCACTCCCAGCCGGCTGGCAGGCGGCCGGTCTGCCGGCTGGGCTCCCTTTCTACTTAGGTTCTTCGCAAAATAAACACAAGGCAAAAATGACTACCAGCCGGTCGGCCGGCTGGCAGTCCTAAGCCAACTTTCTCAAAACACGAAAAACACCCAATACGCTCTCCCAGCCGGTCGACCGGCGGCCGGTCGGTCGACCGGCTCAGAGAGCCTGTCCGCAAAAACGAGATTTTCCAGCCTTTCAAAAACTTTACAAATCGACATCAAAACTTCATAAATCATTACAAGCACGATTTGCCCAACATTATAAACATCAAATATCTCTATCTTATCAGCATACAATTCCCATAACAATCCTGAAATGATTATATTGAGTATCCGTCGCAAAATGTGAAAAACTGAAAATATACTTAAGAACATATAACAACCACTTAAAGCATGAATTCCTCATAACAACATCATCCTAAACATGTTACTAAGTCCTTTGATCAATATATATCAACAAAACAGAAACCAACACAAGAATCACAACAAACATGCTAATATACACATAAAGGCCGAGTTATCTCATTATCGTCACCTTTCAAGCTTTTCCGGCAAAAGATCCTCCTCAACCAAGTAGCTATCGACCTCCGGATCGTCTAAGTCCACTCCTACAAACAAAGAAAACGGAATTTAGGACGGAAACGATCCATTACCAAAATGGACAGATTTTTCGAAGTGAAAGAAATGGAAAACTAAAGTGATAGATGGCTTGGAAATCGAACAAGGATTCCAAAAATGTTATTGTTACCTCAAATCGATGAACGGATGATGAAGAATTCCTCAAAAAGAGATGAATAAAATGGAGGTTTTGTGAGGATTATCTTTACAGTGAAATGTTTGAAGGAAAAGCAATTGTGTCGATGGAAGGGTTTATGGGGGTTTTATGGGCTGTCCTTTCCGAGTCAATTAAACGGGTCGGACATTTGAACGGATATTTAAGATACGGGAACTTAACCTTGCCAAGTTTGTATTCGTCTTAAGGACTTGAGGTTCTTAAGACGGATCTTACTTATTGTATTAAAATCTTTCGAAATAAATTATTAAAATATTATTTTATTACATAAAAATAATATAAAATGCTTAAATTAGATTTTACGAAAATACGGGATGTTACAATCACCCCAACTTCAAAAAGTTTCGTCCTTGAAACTTGAACGGATATAAATCTATACACTATACCTCAATCGAATAAGAAGTGATGCGCAGCACGCATCGATGCCTCAGTCTCCCATGTCTGCTCCTCGACCTCACCGCAACGCCAAAGAATCTTCACCAAGGGCACCACCTTGCTCCTAAGCTTCCTCTCCTGTCGGTCAAGGATTTTCACCGGACGCTCCTCAAAAGCAAGACTCGGCTCCAAGTTCTCAATCTCTCTAGGCAAAACATGACTCGGGTCACTAATATATCTGCGGAGCTGGGAAACGTGAAAAATGTTATGAACCTTGCCCAAACTAGGAGGCAAGTCCAAACGATAAGCTACGGCGCCAATCCTCTTCGCGATCACAAAAGGTCCAATGTACTTAGGGCTCAGCTTGCCCTTAACGCCAAACCTTTTTACGCCCTTCATCGGAGACACTCTCAAAAAGACACTGTCACCCTCCTCGAACTCTAAGGGTCTACGACGGACATCAGCATAGGACTTCTGCCGGTCCAGAGCGGCCTTCATCCTATTCCTAATGAGCTGTACACGGTCAATGGTCTCAGCTAGCTGATCAGGTCCAAGGTCACGAACGTCGCTAGCCTGGTCCCAACAAATCGGACTACGGCACCTCCTACCATAAAGAGCCTCGTACGGAGCCATACCAATGGAAGCATGATAACTGTTGTAAGAAAACTCTACCAACGACAAACACTGCTCCCAAGAACTCTGAAAATCGAGGGCACAAGAGCGGAGCAAATCCTCTAGTGTCTGTATGGTCCTCTCGGATTGCCCATCGGTCGCGGCATGAAAAGCAGTACTCATCAACAAACGGCTACCCATAGCCTCCTGCAAGGCCTTCCAGAACCTAGAACAAAAACGAGGATCACGATCTGAAACGATCTCTCTCGGCACACCATGATATCGGACTACCTCAGCAATATAAGCCCTAGCTAAACGATCCATGTCCCACGTCTCTCTGATCGGCACGAATCTGGCACACTTAGTTAGACGATCCACAATAACCCAAATCGCATCTTTGCCTCCCACGGTCTTAGGCAAAGCTGTCACAAAGTCCATAGATATACACTCCCACTTCCACAGAGGAACGGGAAGCGGCTGTAGCAAACCACCAGGTCTCCTATGCTCTATCTTGACTTGTTGACAAGTCAAGCACCTACTAACATAATCCAAGATCTCCTTCTTCATACCAGGCCACCAAAACATAAGCCTCAAATCCTTGTGCATTTTCTCTCCTCTTGGATGAATGGAATACGGTGACAAGTGAGCTTCATCAAGAATCCTCTTCCTCAAATCGGGCACATCAGGGACATACATCCTACCACGGAACCTAAGAAAACCATCAGCATCAATCACCAAGTCAGGTGCAACACCACTCGAAATCTTAGCCTCGAACTTCTTGAAATCGGCATCTGAAGGTAAACTCTGGCGAATCTCCCAATATAAAGACGGCTCGGCAGTCATAGCAGCTAACCAATCAAAACCACTACCCACCATCTCTAATCTCAGCTTCCGGAACTCGGAACACAACTCATCGGGCAATACTCTCATGGCACTCATCGAGTGAGAAGTCTTGCGGCTAAGTGCATCTGCAACCACATTGGCCTTTCCCTCATGATATAACAACTCGATGTCGTAATCTTTCACTAACTCTAGCCAACGTCTCTGTCTCATGTTAAGGTCTTTCTGGGTAAAAATGTACTTAAGACTCTTGTGATCTGTGAAAATACGGCAATGGGATCCAATCAGGTAATGACGCCACATCTTCAAAGCATGAACGACTGCAGCCAACTCCAAATCATGTGTCGGATAGTTCACCTCATGAACTCTCAACTGTCTAGATGAATAGGCTATCAACTTACCACTCTACATCAGTACACATCCTAGCCCTAGCATCGAAGCATCACAATACACATCAAAGTCAACTCCGATCTCTTGCAAAGCTAACACGGGGGCGGAAGTCAATCTGGTCTTTAACTCCTGGAAAGAACTCTCACACTTTGTCGGTCCAAACAAACTTAGCTTCCTTCTTCAACAACTGAGTCATCGGGCGGGCTAATCTAGAGAAATCCTCAACGAATCTACGATAATAACCAGCCAATCCGAGGAAACTACGGATCTCTCCAACATCTTTGGGACTCTCCCAATCAACAACAGCCTCAATCTTCGCGGGATCGACCATAACTCCCTCACTAGATATCACATGTCCAAGAAATGCAACCTTAGAAAGCCAAAACTCGCACTTTGAGAACTTCGCGAACCACTTCTGACGACGCAATATCCCAAGAATCAATCGAAGATGCTCAGCATGTTCCTAGTCGGTCTTCGAATAAATGAGAATGTCATCGATAAACACCACAACACAAGTGTCAAGATACTCACCGAAGGTACGGTTCATCTGATCCATGAAAATAGCAGGTGCATTAGTCAACCCAAAAGGCATAACCACGAACTCAAAATGCCCATATTTGGTACGAAAAGCAGTCTTCGCAATATCAGCCTCTCTCACTGGAATCTGATGATAACCCGATCGAAGATCAATCTTAGAAAACCTAGAAGCACCTCTCAACTGATCAAACAAGTCATCTATCCTAGGCAAAGGATATCTGTTCTTCACGGTCACTCGGTTCAGCTCTCTATAGTCAATGCAAAGTCTCATGGAACCATCTTTCTTCTTGACGAACAAAACAGGAGCACCCCACGGGGAAGCACTAGGTCTAATGAAACCTTTCTCGATCATCTCTTCCAATTGCTGCTTCAACTCTTTCAACTCTGGCGGAGCCATACGGTAAGGAGCTTTGGAAATCGGTCCGGTACCTGGAACAAGCTCAATAATAAACTCCACATCTCTCTCTGGTGGTATCCCTGGCACGTCATCTGGGAAAACATCTGGATACTCACAAACAATGGCTACATCCTCAAGCTTCGGTAGCGATGGTTTAGCAGCTGTAACAACACACAAGAAGGCTTGGCAACCCTTCCTAAGAAGATGAGAAGCTTTCATCGAAGAGATAACACGAACACCCCTTTGAGGGCGAGTTCCCTTATAGGAAACACGAACTCCTCAAGCAGATTTTCTGGTCGCGACACTCGAAGCGAGCATGGTATCGCGATAACCAATCCATACCGAGGATAATGTCAAACTCCTCGAGAGGAACTCTCAGTAAGTCCGCTGGAAATGTGGCTTGACCAATAATAATAGGAACATCCCTATGGGACGAAGAGCATGAAAACATGTCTCCAGAAGGTAAGGAAATAGAAGTCTCCTCGACTAATGAAGACTCAAGAGCTAGACGGTCGGCGAACTGAGTCGATATAAATGATAAAGAAGCTCCAGTATCGAATAAAATAAGGCACTCAGCGCCAAGAACAGAAAAGATACCGGCAACAATGTCGGGATGAGCCTCTGCCTCAGCCCTAGTCATCACAAAAATCTTCCCTTTCGGCTTTCCTCCCTTAGTCGCTGCAGCAGCAGTGGCAGCCTTGCCAAGTGCGGTGTTCCTCTCAGGACACTCACACGATCGATGCCCATATCCATTACAAGTGAAACACTTATAAGCATTCTTGAAACAGTCAAAACCCGGATGAGATGGTTTACCACAACAGGGGGCAAACACTAGGAGATGTATCGGTGTGAAATGTGGTCTTAGCAACCGGAGCAGAGAACCTCTCGAAACGCTTCTTCTGAGAAGAAGGAGAAGAAGTAGAAGGAACAAATGGTCTCTTCCCCTAGTACACTGATCTCTGGTGAGGAGTCACACTAGAAGTAGCAGCACGGGTCTCAGCATCTATGGCGCGAATAGAACTCTCGGCCCAAATAGCATCATCATACACCTCCACGAAAGAAGTAGAGTCACGACGAACCATGCTCTCGATGCGCGGTCCTAGCTTGCCACGGTAAAAGTAGACCCTCTCGGCCTCATCTCTGACAAATCTCGACGCGAAGTGAGCAAGCTGGTTAAACGGTCTGTGAACTCCTGAACTGACATCTTTCCTTGCTTGAAATCCATGAATTCTTTGAGTCGCTGTGATCTGAGCTCTTTAGGATAGAACCTCGTCTCGAGCTTATCCTTGAAAGCATCCCAATCGAACAGCGGATCAAGAGTGAAAGTAGGTCCTGTCAACGCCCACCACCTATCGGCCTCAAGGGTAAGAAAGTGAGTGGCTAGCCGCACTCTATCCTCTCTACCCACCGAATACATAGTGAAGCTCTTTTCCATCTCTCTGAACCACTCGGTAAGAGCTAACGGATCAACCTCGCCACCATATGTCTTCACGTGGCTACGGGACATCTGCGAAGCTATCCATGAGAAGCTACTAGGACGATTAGCCTCGTTGCCTGGCGGTGGAGGAGGTGGAACATTCCCTGCTTGCTGTCTCTGAGTCTCAAGCAAATGCTGAATTGCTTGCAGCACAATGTTATCAGCAGCCCTAGGTCTCACCATCCTTCAAAAGAGAAAACAAGTATTAGCGTAGCAATTAGCAATCACAAATAGACTACAAAATAAGTCCTTAGATCTACCCATCTCTCATTCATTATTTGTTTATTTGGTCAAGTTATGGTTGGGGTCACATGAGTGCGTCGGGAGCATTAACGCTCTGATACCAACTGTAAAACCCCTCGCGAAAGCGGAAATATAAACATACAAAAGTACTAAAAATGCAGCGGAATTAAAACTTTTAAAAGAAACAACATGCGAGAAGTCTTAAACTGAAAACTGGGAACAGAACTGATATAAACAACAATAGATAAGTAGCAGTTCTAAGTATCAAACCGAAAGATAAATACAAGCCTAGGATGGAACATCCCTACAGGCACCAAAACGAAAGTATCAAACTACGAGTCCAGCTAAACGATATAAGGTAAGTCATATGATGACAGCATGATCATCACTCGCTAGCCCTCTCGTGAACCCATCTCCAACCAGCATGTACCTACATACATGAAAACATGTACGCCACAATCAGTGGGGAGTGACTAGAGTTCTCCTAGCCACCTTTTGTGACAACACGTAACACATAATACAATACAGAATACTCCAACATATAACAACATGTGAAGCATAAACATCTCATCTCCTGATCTCTTACTATCATGCGATTACAATGCACGACTCTCAACCAACTTCATAAACAATTAGGAAGGAGAGCCGGTTTCCCTACTGGTTACCCAGTCGGGGGGTCTTTCAATCCAACTATTTATGAAACCGAGCAAGAGTCATCCAATGCCTTGGATGATTTAACCATCAAACAAATAAACATCAATAACTCATCATGCATATCTGACACTGTACCATCATCAAGGCAAGCAGATAAAACATCCATAACATTAGCAACGGGTCCAGAGGTGAACTTAACACATATCCCATTACTACACTATGTCGGGTCCAGAGGTGAACTTAACACATATCCCAACATCCAATCAAGTAAAGGGTCCAGAGGTGAACTTAACACATATACCTAAACTTACCAACATGAAAAGGGTCCAGAGGTGAACTCAACACATATCCCTAATCATACAAAAGCAAAGGGTCCAGAGGTGAGCTTAACACATATCCCAATGCTACAAACATGTATTGGGTCCAGAGGTGAGCTTAACACATATCCCGTCACGCGACATATAAACACGTAGTGGGTCCAGAGGTGAGCTTAACACATATCCCACCACGCGACAACCATTGTAACCACTAACATCCAAAGGTAGAAACTAACCTATAGTTCTAACTTCTTACCACTAATCAACACTTAATTGATCCCGGGAACTAAGACGAGGGAGGGCCAGTTTCCCTTTCGGTTACCCGACCGGGGGGTCTCTATCCTCACTCCATTCCCGAACCCAATATAATGTTGCCCATACACCGGGGACCTCAAATGTATGCTACGGGTAAACAAAACGAGTTTCAAATAAAACTGATTAACCGTTTGAAAGTTACACGCGAAATCGACACAAACGGCCGTCAGGGATCCCCAGCTGGTCGGCAGGCAGCCGGTCGGCAGGCAGCCGGTCGGCAGGCAGCCGGTCGGCCGGCTGGTGATCCTTCAGCCTACACTTCTTTTGAAAACAACGGAATCAACACAAAGGACCCCCAGCCGGTCGGCAGGCAGCCGGTCGGCCGGCTGGGAATCTAACCTAGCCTTCGCAAAACTCAAAATCATCCCCACATGCACTCCCAGCCGGCTGGCAGGCGGCCGGTCTGCCGGCTGGGCTCCCTTTCTACTTAGGTTCTTCGCAAAATAAACACAAGGCAAAAATGACTACCAGCCGGTCGGCAGGCAGCCGGTCGGCCGGCTGGCAGTCCTAAGCCAACTTTCTCAAAACACGAAAAACACCCAATACGCTCTCCCAGCCGGTCGACCGGCGGCCGGTCGGTCGACCGGCTCAGAGAGCCTGTCCGCAAAAACGAGATTTTCCAGCCTTTCAAAAACTTTACAAATCGACATCAAAACTTCATAAATCATTACAAGCACGATTTGCCCAACATTATAAACATCAAATATCTCTATCTTATCAGCATACAATTCCCATAACAATCCTCAAATGATTATATTGAGTATCCGTCGCAAAATGTGAAAAACTGAAAATATACTTAAGAACATATAACAACCACTTAAAGCATGAATTCCTCATAACAACATCATCCTAAACATGTTACTAAGTCCTTTGATCAATATATATCAACAAAACAGAAACCAACACAAGAATCACAACAAACATGCTAATATACACATAAAGGCCGAGTTATCTCATTATCGTCACCTTTCAAGCTTTTCCGGCAAAAGATCCTCCTCAACCAAGTAGCTATCGACCTCCGGATCGTCTAAGTCCACTCCTACAAACAAAGAAAACGGAATTTAGGACGGAAACGATCCATTACCAAAATGGACAGATTTTTCGAAGTGAAAGAAATGGAAAACTAAAGTGATAGATGGCTTGGAAATCGAACAAGGATTCCAAAAATGTTATTGTTACCTCAAATCGATGAACGGATGATGAAGAATTCCTCAAAAAGAGATGAATAAAATGGAGGTTTTGTGAGGATTATCTTTACAGTGAAATGTTTGAAGGAAAAGCAATTGTGTCGATGGAAGGGTTTATGGGGGTTTTATGGGCTGTCCTTTCCGAGTCAATTAAACGGGTCGGACATTTGAACGGATATTTAAGATACGGGAACTTAACCTTGCCAAGTTTGTATTCGTCTTAAGGACTTGAGGTTCTTAAGACGGATCTTACTTATTGTATTAAAATCTTTCGAAATAAATTATTAAAATATTATTTTATTACATAAAAATAATATAAAATGCTTAAATTAGATTTTACGAAAATACGGGATGTTACACACGAGTTCCAAGATAAATGAATCCCCTCGTCTCTCTAATTTTCATCTTACACAAAAATTAACGGTAATTTTTGCAGTTTCTAGCTCAAGAAAGGTATTTCTCGGAGCATCTTGGGTACAACAATTAGGAGGATATGTATATTTATATCTGTTCTTAGGCCTATTTGCGGGGACCAATGGTTAATTCTTGATCCTAATCCTTGTATCCCGTATTTCGTTTATGACTATAAATTATTAATAAGAATTTCGTTATAATCCTGCAATTAAGTATTGGGAAGTATACAGATATTTTCCCACAGAGGCTTCAGCTAAGAATAGGTTAATGAACCCAAAATAATAAAAGTGTCATTATGACGTTAATTTTTGGATTTATAGTTATCTAAAAAATTGGTAGTATAATAATTGTTTTATGTGTACTTGACAAAAAAATAGCATATAATATATATATTAATATAAATATAACGAAATAAATACATTTAAATGTTTTATATATTTATACATCAAGGACAAACTTACTTATTTTAAACTCAATATACTTTTTTTAAGTGAACGATAATGAATATCCCATTCTATAAGTTTCAATAAAGAATTGACGATAAATAAAAGAAGAATTTGTATATGAATATAACATAAAAAAGATTAATATTTTAAAGCACGCAAAAACAAAGGAAACACTTTTATAATAATTTAAAATACACTTTCGATGTTAACCTTTTCAATATGATAAAAAATCCTATATTTAATTTCATTATATTCAATTATAATGATCATTGTGACAAACACTTTAATAAGCTAAATTCCATGTAACAATAAATTTTTCTAGGTAACCCCACAAAATTTAGGAACATAAGAGAAAAAACATTCGATAATTAAAGAAACAAACTCATCATAATTAATTATTCACATAAATTTACATTAAAGCAACATAACCATAATGTATGTTATGATACGTAGAAAAAAAATATTAGCGTTAAATGTGAAATTTCAAATATAAATTACCACGATGAATTCATTTACTCTAAAACTACTGCCACTTGTTTTATATTTTAATATTTTTGTGTGCTAAACAATTATCACACTAAAAATACGAATATTTAAATTAACCTTTTGTCATGGATTCAAAGTCAATCAAGATTACTCTCCTCCTAATTCCTTTATTTATCATGGCAGAACACGTATTTGCTATTGAATATGCTCCTACCCCTAGGCCTAAGACATCCGATGAATTCCTAAAATGTGCCGCCGATTTAGGCAAAACTTGTGGAGATACCATCTCTAAATATATATTTAGTACCGGAAAAAAGGTTTCAAAAGAATGTTGTAGCGCTTTGTTGAACTTGGGAAAGGATTGTCATGATCTTTTAACAGAAGTGACGATTGTATACTTGCATCTTCAGAAGAAAGAAGCACTGGCATCTTGGGGTAGAAATGATGAAGTGTGGCAACTTTGCAAGACATTTGGACATGTTGGCGAAAAGGCTTAATTTATCCGAATTGTAATTTAAAATAGACATTATATTGAATAATAAGATGTATGTTCTTTAACATATTTGCACAATTCGAATTACGTGCTTAGTTCAATTATAATCTGGTAGTACTCGATTACATTTATTTCGCCAAAATAATTATTAGTTATTCCATTTATGTTAACCATGACATATTTCGTTTACATTTCTTGATTGTACGTTCGTTTTATTTCCTATCATCAACTTTTTGAATTTTTAGATTCCATTATCGCTCCGGGTAGTTTCACAATATAAACATACTCTCATGTCATCTATATTCGAGATGTCAAACAACACGATCTAAATTACGAAATGGACATGACATGAAATTTGCGGTTTTTGGTTGAGGCATAATGACCCATTTAATTAATGGGGTCTAAACGAACGCAAAACTATTTTTAGTTGGGTTTGGTTTAGGTGAAGCTCTCCTAAACCGAACACAAACCCGACACGAATGACCTTTTTATTATAAAGCATGATGTTATGAAATTAAGTTGTCACACATCAGAAAAAATAAAAAATTTGTGATATGTTTATAAAGGATTCCACCCATCATATAGTAAGAAAATCTTGTGCTTTTGGTCTTAAGTGAGGACAAATAATGGTCCAAAGGTACACGTCACATCTTATTAGGATTATGTTACGGTTTGATGGGTACGGTTTTTATAGATTTACTAATTTAATCATATTTTACTTGATCCATCATCACATAAATATACTTACACATACCAAAAATAAACATGACACGAAAACATAATAGCAATCTAACACGAAATTGCCGAGTTAGTGTTGAGGATTGATGACCTTTTTATGTAAGCGGGCCAACACGAGATTTATTGGTTTGGGTTTGCGTTGAAGGGTTTATGCCCATTCACATGTTACGTGATCCCAACATGACACGATCTCTTTTCAGAGTCTAACTTAAAGTGTAAAGCATCCAATATCAATTTATTGAAAACAAATATTGAGTTAGTACGATATAAAAGATTAAATATCAGTTGTTCGCCTCCACTGTAATAACCCGTATTGTTTCTAATATATTTGTCGTTATAGTTAACGTATCGTTTTATTAAGCGTCGCTAGCCGATAGTAAGCTTTTGTATAATGGCATAATTAATATGGTTTTAGCCATGGTGAGACTCGAAGTGGGGACTGAGACTACCTCACCTTGTTAAGTTGTTAAGCTGCTAGTGGGGCTCGAACCCTTGACCTGTGGGTAGCTCGACATTGGGCCTCGATTTGTGTGAGGAACAAAACAGCCCAATGTAAAGCTCTATTTCACAAGTCGTGTATGCAGCCATATTTAAGCCCTGATTCTTACCCTAACCATAACCTAATTTAGAATCCAACGACATACAAACCTAGCCGACACATCAGAGAGGAAGGGGGAGTCGCTCACGGTGGTTGTAGGCTGGCTTGGAGTGGTTCGTTTTGGCTGTAAACCGGGTATGATCACCACAATGTTGTTATTTCCTGTTTACGTTGCAGAGTCCATCACATGTTTAGAAGGGTTTAACACGTTTTAGCCTTGCTTTTTTTTGCATATTATTGTACTATGTCATGTAATGAACGCATGTAGTTCATCAAGGGGCTGTCGTTGGTTGTCTAGCACCACCGTGGAGGGTGGTTAACACGGGTCAGGAGGTGTTTGTGATAATGCGTTTTATAGGGAGTTCTGTATGTGTATCTTTAGTACTTCTTAGATGGGTTGTTATGGTTATTTGTTCGGGTAGTGGGTCAGGCGGTGGTACGGTGATGCGAGTGGTGGTAGTTACGGTGGTTAGTGGTGGTTGGTTGTGGCGGAAACAAGGGGTTTGGTCAGGGGGTTCGAATAGGGTTTTCAGGAGGTCTGGTTGCTTTTGGGTTGTCGGGGGTTGTTTGGGTGGTATCACTGTCGATTAGGTGGAGGTCTAGGCGGTGGTACCATGGGGGTTGTAGGCGTCAGGTGTTAGTGGTGGCGTTTGTGGTGAGTCTGGTCGGTGTCAGGCGTCAGTGGCGGTTGCAGGGGTGCTTTCGCGGGGGGTTGTTGTGAGGATTGCAGACCGTGGGTTGTGAACCAGGTCTGGTGTTGACCCTGGTTCAACTCGCCGGTGGGAGTCGATGGGCTGGTGGTTGTCGGTGGTAAGAGAGGGCGTTGTGGGGTTCGTGGTTGGTGGTTGCTGGTGGTACTGGTGGTGCTACGTGGTGGTGGCAGGGTTTGTTTGCGGGTTGTTGTGTCACGTTTAAGGGAGGGCTGTTAGGCGTGGTTTTGGTGTGTCGGGTTTAGACGTGTTTTGCTACATTGGTTACTATAGTTTTATTATTATTAGTTGTTATTATTAATATGTTAACATTTACATTATCATTATCATTATTATTATTATCATTATTAGTTCTTATTATATTATTACTATTGTTCTCATTATTATAGTTACTACATGGTATGCTCAATATATGTTGTTTTAGTAGTTATTAAGTTTTGGTTGTTTTAATTTAAGGCGGTGTGAGTCGGGAAAGTTTCCCTTTAAAGAAAGTTGTTATTTTGGAAAGTTACTATTTTAGGAAACTTTCCATTATTAGAAGGTTTCTATTTTAGTAGGGTAACTTGAGTTATGGGGGTTCGGGATGTTCATTAATTTGTTACATAATACATGTTTAGGTAGCAGTTTCCGCGTGGAACACTTCTAGCAAGCTTTGGACTTATCTACGATTCTGCTATTCGAGGTAGGGAAAATAATTGAGATCTTGTTTATGATATTGTGACATGATTATTAACTGTGGTGAGTTGTATACGTTTTATTGAATGAATAATATTAATTATAATGATATTGATTGTCTGTATATCCTCATGGCACGGAAAGGAGATAAAGGGTCTGTGTTTGGTGCGGAGATAAAGGGTCTGTGATTGGTGCGGAGATAAAGGGTCTGTGTTTGGTGCGGAGATAAAGGGTCTGTGATTGGTGCGGAGGTAACGGGTCTTGTGATCGGTGCGGAGTATATTGGGTCTTGTGATCGGTGCGGAGTTTATTTGGCGTTGGATCGGTGCGGAGAAGGGATGATTAAATCCCTATATGTATATGACACTTGTTTGTTTAATTAGTTTCCTCTACTCAACCTCGTGGTTGACCCTGTGTATTCGTGTGACACCAGTGATGATCCGTAATGGGGAGCAGTTTGACAGGAAAGATGGTGCTGTGGGAGCATGGGATGGCGTGAGCACTTGGATGGACCGACTTAGATGTAGATCACCTATCTTGTAGTTATCAGTTGTACTTTTATTTCCGTTGTGTAGCATCTGTAACACCAAAGTTTAAATCTTACCAGTTTTCTTATAAAGTACTTTGGTTTGTTTACTTTGTTATTCACTACCTCGGATATTCCGAGATGGTAACAGCTCAATTTACTGAGGATGTCTTGCTAAAGGCTCCTTAATAAATCGGGGTGTTACAAGTGGTATCAGAGCGAACGATCCTCAGGCCTAAACCAAATGGATTAAAATGAACATAGGAAGAGTCTAATGAAATGAACCCCGAGATGGGACTGATAGGAGCCCCAAAAAGGAACGGGATGAGTTAGGGGCCCCCTCGCACCAAACCTGGGCCCTTTCTGTTCTGTCTCGGGAACCCAAAGAGAGTAATTGAAGAGTGGGGTAGACTATGTAATGACCTGGTTATATTGTGCTAACGTTCTTGCAGGAGAGGAATGAGGTAAGTCATATGTAAGTTCTGATTAAGGATATGTGTGATATGAATTGTGGATTGATATGGATAAGTGAATTGAAATAATCAGAGTTCGGAGTTGTATTTGTTGGGCCATGATTAGAGTGACGTGATCATATGATTTTGATGTGAGGGAGTGTTCATACGATTATCTGTATTTAAATGACTATCGTTATTGTATGATTTTGAGGTTTAACTTCTTGTAAGGATGAGAAATTCTGCTGATCGTATTAGCATGTGCTATAGTGATCCATATTTAGTGATATGCGGAATGTGTTGCCCAAGCTACGAATGTATATAGATGTGTGTTGCATATATCGTACTTAAGATTTTATGCCTTCTATACGCATTTAAGGTTGATGTGAAGTTCGTAATCGATATGGGACCCTATAGTAGCTTCTAGTTCATAATTCCGTACCTGGAAAAGTTATGATTATGCGTTAGTAGAAAATGATTTCTTTAGATACACATGTATAACAATCAAGTTATTTAGTTGATCCTACTTTTAGTTTTGAAATCTTTACTGTGATCCAGATAACGAGTATCGTGGTAATGAGGAATGAATGTTAATATGGTACAGAGTGATGTCTATGCTTCAAATGATTGTCAATATGATTGGATGAGAAAGGTTGAGTGTGGATGTAGTAATGTGTAGTTGCAAAGGGACCAAAATTTTAATAATTTTCAGAATGTTAACTGGTTTGTCCGGGCTATCACCTTATACGTGTTTCATAATTGAGGATGAAAATTTTATGTATGATAACTTTATGAGTTGGGTTTACAATGCTAGTGTTTATCTTGACATGAGGTATGTCCTTGGGGGAAATAATTCTTTTTTTTTTTTTCGACAGTAGTCAGACTGTTACTGCATTGTCCCGTTTTGACCAATCTTTAGTAACAGAAATCATTTAAAACTTGGTTATTGCTTGCGCATAGTTCCAACTCTACTGTTCAGAATTTTCGTTCACGTTTTCAAATTTTACGCCATGTAAAATCTTAACGAGCTGTTCTTCAATTGTGATTTTTGCAAGATGCCTAAAATTCTGTTGAAATGCTGTAAAGTTATTGTTCAAATTGTTCGAGTTGTAAATATTGTATAATATAATTTCCTTGAGATATGCATTTGATTCTTTTTCTATGTTTAGCTAGTCTTTTATCTTTTCTAAAAACAATGATCGCTCGCACGCTAGCTAAGCTGTTATTTAATTATGATTTGATAAGTGTTGCGTAATGTTTAATTGTTGAAATCATGAGATATAAAAGTTTCATATAAAAGTTTAATCAAATGTGATTTAGTTGATGTGACCACATGGTATCCTGATATGGCATTAGTAACATGAATATTGGGTGTATGGTACGAGTATGAACCCTCACGATAAAATAGCGTAGCCTTGGTTATTTCGTCAAGTTTAATAGTAAGTTGTTTCAATTATATGTCAAATTTTACGACCTCAAAATAATAATGTGCTACTCGTATGTGATGTCAAAAGCATGTTTATCTGGGAAGAGTCTTGCCAAGTAGCAGAATGAAATTTAACTGGTCAGGTTATCAGCATGATATAGTAATCTAATAGGTATACGTAATTGTGATTAATTGAATAATGTGAATCTTGTCGATGTTCGTTCGGATGTTGATGGTTTATCACTGTCTAGTTTTCTGTGTTTATAATCTTTGTAAAATTTTTTTTTTTTTTATTATTATTTTTTTTATACCATACAGTGAATTGCATATTGTTCTATTTAGGAACTGATCACGATGTGTAAGTTATTAATTGTTGACATACGACTTATGGAAGTATTAGCTTTGTGATTGATTATTTTATATCGTTAAAATTTTCATAATCCATGAGTGAGAAGAACAATGACGTAATAGGACGAGTCATAATGCCTCCGTGTAGTCTTGTTATGATCTGTAGCTTGTGAAATTGCCTTTTATTTGTATTTATAAAGTGTCACAAATTACCGCTTCAATGTTTCAAACATTTCAAAATATTTCCGAAGTGATAAACCATGATAAGGCTCGATGTTTGATAACTACGCTTAATGTTTACAATTTGACAGATTATGTAACTATGTGTTGATGAAATTCTGCACGGAAATTTAATTGCTGCGCAGTATGTAAACCTTTATTTTGCGAGTCACATATGTTGATAATTTCATGATAAATGATGTAATGTGAGTGAATAGGAGATGTACCTAATTGATTTTAACTTATTGGCATCTAAGAATGATAAACGGTCTTATTAGTCTATGATTGGTGTGTATCTTGTGTAATATGCCAATGCGCCATGTTTAATTACGTTAATTAATTTTACTCTATGTCCTTCCCAAAATATGATTTTTGCTGCTATAATATGTTTATGAGCGTGAAATGTTTTAAATTGTCTATTATGAAATACGAGTTTGCTGATTGTCTACATTGGTGGAAATATGCTGAGTTGTGTCAAAATTTCCATGATATGTAAGTGTTAACTAATCTGACTCTGTTTTACTGCGTAACACGATTCTACCGACCTTTTATAAATGTTATTGTTCGAGGTTGTATGAATTACGTGCGAACTGTTATTTATTTATGACGGTTTATGTGTTAATCTTATCTCTGTTGAGTTATTAGTAATTGATTTTGTATTGAGATTTCAGTTCAGTATTTTTTCGAGTGTTGTATTCTTTGACCTTTACTCGTGGGTGAGTAGCTTAGAGTTTTACTCTCTAAAAATGAAGCAGTCCCTTCAAGGGAATAACTGACAATGTTGATATTGGAATTGAGATGAGAACTGTTATTGGCGTTAAGTTATGACTTATTAGGCCGTTGCGCCATATTGTGCTAAGGTCTATTGTGACCCTGGTTATTGAGTTATATTCGGAATTTGAGATCGATATTGAGATGAAAGTTTGAATTGCGGTTTTTACTTCGCCAGTTGACTCACCCCTTGTCTTTGGTCTTAGATGAGACGATGAGTACGATACCTGGTTACTTGGAGTTAGATTTTATGAGATAAAATAATGAGTAAGATGGAGTACTGTGTTAGAATGTTTATTGGGTTACGGGGACGTAACCATGTTTTAAGGAGGATGTGATTGTAAAATCTTAATGATTTATGCTATGGCTAGTTGTTATGACATGACTAACTGATATGTCGTGACTGTTTATATATACTTGATAACCCTGCTGCGTATGTTATGCACTATATCGTGATTGTTGGAGTATCATGTGTTGCAGTTGTGTGTTAAACTTTGGGGACAAAGTTTTTTTTAGGAGGATAGAATGTAACATGTCGCATTTCTTAAGCGTCACTTGTGTTTGTTCATGCTTGCTAGTTGTTTCTTTACTGTTATGGGGTGGTGAACTTCGGGACGAAGTTCATTCTAAGGGGGAAAGACTGTAATAACCCGTATTGTTGCTAATATATTTGTCGTTATAGTTAACGTAGATTGTAAAATCTTAATGATTTATGTTATGGCTAGTTGTTATGACATGACTAACTGATATGCCGTGACTGTTTATATATACTTGATAACCCTGCTGCGTATGTTATGCACTATATCGTGATTGTTGGAGTATCATGTGTTGCAGTTGTGTGTTAAACTTTGGGGACAAAGTTTTTTTAGGAGGATAGAATGTAACATCTCGCATTTCTTAAGCGTCACTTGTGTTTGTTCATGCTTGCTAGTTGTTTCTTTACTGTTATGGGGTGGTGAACTTCGGGACGAAGTTCATTCTAAGGGGGAAAGACTGTAATAACCCGTATTGTTGCTAATATATTTGTCGTTATAGTTAACGTATCGTTTAATTAAGCGTCGCTAGCCGATAGTAAGCTTTTGTATAATGGCATAATTAATAGGGTTATTTCATGACAATAATCCAACCTAAGCTCCATCTTCTCATATTAATCCATCTTAGTGTTTAACTGAGAATAATCTTAGCTATTACGTCGTTTAACTTGCACTGAACTCAGCCCTTATTTGACCTGCTACAACCTGTTTTCCAACAGGTCACAGGTAAATTAACCACTTTTCTATTTTTTCTAGCCCTTTCGTGGTTTCTTCTTCCTCCCATCAATTCATCAATTCTTCAATTCTCTCCCAATTTTTTTGATTTCTTATTCTTCCTTCTTGATGAAACTCCCGAATCTCAAAAAAAAAAGATGAATATTCAACCCAAATTCAGCAAAAATCCAGAAAGTAAGTATATCATCACCAAAAACATTGAAATCCAGAAAAATATTATACCACCACCAAAATCCAGAGAAAAATGAATGTTCAACCTTATGAATCCTATTTTTTCTTCTAATTCATCTTCTTTATAAATCGACCATTTCTAAATCACCCAAGTTAAAACTTTTCCACCAAGCTCCACCAATTTCAAGCTTAAACCTTCATTATCATCAACCTCAATCTCGTCACTATTTAATTGACTTTGTTAATGGGTTTTTCAAAAATTGCTGGCTATGGTGTTTTTAGTTGGGTTTCTATTAATATTGATTACAATAACCGAATTTGGGGAAAAATTAATAAAGTGTTGTTGGGTATCGATTAATATTAAGTCTTGGATTTTGATTAATTAATATGTTTTCATAGAGGCTGTGTTAATTTCTTCAAATTTTCTGGGTTTAAATTTTTAATTGGGGGAATTATAGATTGTGTGGGTGAATGAACAAAAAATAGGGCAAACAATGGTATGACCGGTTGTTTAGGTGAACCTTCCATTGGTCTACTAAAAGTTAAATGACGTCAAAGATGAGATTATTCTGAGTTAAACACGAGGATAGATTAATATGATAAGAGGAGGCATATGATGGATTATTCCTGTGAAATAAGCCTAATTAATATGGTTTTAGCCATGGTGAGACTCGAAGTGGGGACCGAGACTACCTCACCTTGTTAAGTTGTTAAGCTGCTAGTGGGGCTCGAACCCATGACATGTGGGTAGCTCGACATTGGGCCTCGATTTGTGTAAGGAACAAAACAGCCCAATGTAACGCTCTATTTCACAAGTCGTGTATGCAGCCATATTTAAGCCCTGATTCTTACCCTAACCCTAACCTAATTTAGAATCCAACGACATACAAACCTAGCCGACACATCAGAGAGGAATGGGGAGTCGCTCACGGTGGTTGTAGGCTGGCTTGGAGTGGTTCGTTTTGGCTGTAAACCGGGTATGCTCACCACAATGTTGTTATTTCCTGTTTACGTTGCAGAGTCCATCACATGTTTAGAAGGGTTTAACACGTTTTAGCCTTGCTTGTTTTTGCATATTATTGTACTATGTCATGTAATGAACGCATGTAGTCCATCAAGGGGGTGTCGTTGGTTGTCTAGGACCACCGTGGAGGGTGGTTAACACGGGTCAGGAGGTGTTTGTGATAATGCGTTTTATAGGGAGTTCTGTATGTGTATCTTTAGTACTTCTTAGATGGTTTGTTATGGTTATTTGTTATGGGTCTTCGGGTAGTGGGTCAGGCGGTGGTACGGTGATGCGAGTGGTGGTAGTTACGGTGGTTAGTGGTGGTTGGTTATGGCGGAAACAAGGGGTTTGGTCAGGGGGTTCGAATAGGGTTTTCAGGAGGTCTGGTTGCTTTTGGGTTGTCGGGGGTTGTTTGGGTGGTATCACTATCGATTAGGTGGAGGTCTAGGCGGTGGTACCATGGGGGTTGTAGGCGTCAGGTGTTAGTGGTGGCGTTTGTGGTGAGTCTGGTGGGTGTCAGGCGGCAGTGGCGGTTGCAGGGGTGTTTTCGCGGGGGGTTGTTGTGAGGATTGCAGACCGTGGGTTGTGAACCAGGTCTAGTGTTGACCCTGGTTCAACTCGCCGGTGGGAGTCGATGGGCTGGTGGTTGTCGGTGGTAAGAGAGGGCGTTGTGGGGTTCGTGGTTGGTGGTTTCCGGTGGTACTGGTGGTGCTACGTGGTGGTGGCAGGGCTGTTTGCGGGTTGCTGTGTCACGTTTAAGGGAGGGCTGTTAGGCGTGGTTTTGGTGTGTCGGGTTTAGACGTGTTTTGCTACATTGGTTACTATAGTTTTATTATTATTAGTTGTTATTATTTATATGTTAACATTTACATTATCATTATCATTATTATTATTATCATTATTAGTTCTTATTATATTATTACTATTGTTCTCATTATTATAGTTACTACATGGTATGCTCAATATATGTTGTTTTAGTAGTTATTAAGTTTTGGTTGTTTTAATTTAAGGCGGTGCGAGTCGGGAAAGTTTCCCTTTAAAGAAAGTTGTTATTTTGGAAAGTTACTATTTTAGGAAACTTTCCATTATTAGAAGGTTTCTATTTTAGTAGGGTAACTTGAGTTATGGGGGTTCGGGATGTTCATTAATTTGTTACATAATACATGTTTAGGTAGCAGTTTCCGCGTGGAACACTTCTAGCAAGCTTTGGACTTATCTACGATTCTGCTATTCGAGGTAGGGAAAATAATTGAGATCTTGTTTATGATATTGTGACATGATTATTAACTGTGGTGAGTTGTATACGTTTTATTGAATGAATAATATTAATTATAATGATATTGATTGTCTGTATATCCTCATGGCACGGAAAGGAGATAAAGGGTCTGTGTTTGGTGCGGAGATAAAGGGTCTGTGATTGGTGCGGAGATAAAGGGTCTGTGTTTGGTGCGGAGATAAAGGGTCTGTGATTGGTGCGGAGGTAACGGGTCTTGTGATCGGTGCGGAGTATATTGGGTCTTGTGATCGGTGCGGAGTTTATTTGGCGTTGGATCGGTGCGGAGAAGGGATGATTAAATCCCTATATGTATATGACACTTGTTTGTTTAATTAGTTTCCTCTACTCAACCTCGTGGTTGACCCTGTGTATTCGTGTGACACCTGTGATGATCCGTAATGGGGAGCAGTTTGACAGGAAAGATGGTGCTGTGGGAGCATGGGATGGCGTGAGCACTTGGATGGACCGACTTAGATGTAGATCACCTATCTTGTAGTTATCAGTTGTACTTTTATTTCCGTTGTGTAGCATCTGTAACACCAAAGTTTAAATCTTACCAGTTTTCTTATAAAGTACTTTGGTTTGTTTACTTTGTTATTCACTACCTCGGATATTCCGAGATGGTAACAGCTCAATTTACTGAGGATGTCTTGCTAAAGGCTCCTTAATAAATCGGGGTGTTACAAGTGGTATCAGAGCGAACGATCCTCAGGCCTAAACCAAATGGATTAAAATGAACATAGGAAGAGTCTAATGAAATGAACCCCGAGATGGGACTGATAGGAGCCCCAAAAAGGAACGGGATGAGTTAGGGGCCCCCTCGCACCAAACCTGGGCCCTTTCTGTTCTGTCTCGGGAACTAAAAGAGAGTAATTGAAGAGTGGGGTAGACTATGTAATGACCTGGTTATATTGTGCTAACGTTCTTGCAGGAGAGGAATGAGGTAAGTCATATGTAAGTTCTGATTAAGGATATGTGTGATATGAATTGTGGATTGATATGGATAAGTGAATTGAAATAATCAGAGTTCGGAGTTGTATTTGTTGGGCCATGATTAGAGTGACGTGATCATATGATTTTGATGTGAGGGAGTGTTCATACGATTATCTGTATTTAAATGACTATCGTTATTGTATGATTTTGAGGTTTAACTTCTTGTAAGGATGAGAAATTCTGCTGATCGTATTAGCATGTGCTATAGTGATCCATATTTAGTGATATGCGGAATGTGTTGCCCAAGCTATGAATGTATATAGATGTGTGTTGCATATATCGTACTTAAGATTTTATGCCTTCTATACGCATTTAAGGTTGATGTGAAGTTCGTAATCGATATGGGACCCTATAGTAGCTTCTAGTTCATAATTCCGTACCTGGAAAAGTTATGATTATGCGTTAGTAGAAAATGATTTCTTTAGATACACATGTATAACAATCAAGTTATTTAGTTGATCCTACTTTTAGTTTTGAAATCTTTACTGTGATCCAGATAACGAGTATCGTGGTAATGAGGAATGAATGTTAATATGGTACAGAGTGATGTCTATGCTTCAAATGATTGTCAATAT
Source organism: Silene conica (assembly GCA_029255685.2). Lineage (NCBI taxonomy): Eukaryota > Viridiplantae > Streptophyta > Magnoliopsida > Caryophyllales > Caryophyllaceae > Silene > Silene conica. The sequence continues at coordinate 62,748,330 of CM055311.2, forward strand.
GATTGGATGAGAAAGGTTGAGTGTGGATGTAGTAATGTGTAGTTGCAAAGGGACCAAAATTTTAATAATTTTCAGAATGTTAACTGGTTTGTCCGGGCTATCACCTTATACGTGTTTCATAATTGAGGATGAAAATTTTATGTATGATAACTTTATGAGTTGGGTTTACAATGCTAGTGTTTATCTTGACATGAGGTATGTCCTTGGGGGAAATAATTCTTTTTTTTTTTTCGACAGTAGTCAGACTGTTACTGCATTGTCCCGTTTTGACCAATCTTTAGTAACAGAAATCATTTAAAACTTGGTTATTGCTTGCGCATAGTTCCAACTCTACTGTTCAGAATTTTCGTTCACGTTTTCAAATTTTACGCCATGTAAAATCTTAACGAGCTGTTCTTCAATTGTGATTTTTGCAAGATGCCTAAAATTCTGTTGAAATGCTGTAAAGTTATTGTTCAAATTGTTCGAGTTGTAAATATTGTATAATATAATTTCCTTGAGATATGCATTTGATTCTTTTTCTATGTTTAGCTAGTCTTTTATCTTTTCTAAAAACAATGATCGCTCGCACGCTAGCTAAGCTGTTATTTAATTATGATTTGATAAGTGTTGCGTAATGTTTAATTGTTGAAATCATGAGATATAAAAGTTTCATATAAAAGTTTAATCAAATGTGATTTAGTTGATGTGACCACATGGTATCCTGATATGGCATTAGTAACATGAATATTGGGTGTATGGTACGAGTATGAACCCTCACGATAAAATAGCGTAGCCTTGGTTATTTCGTCAAGTTTAATAGTAAGTTGTTTCAATTATATGTCAAATTTTACGACCTCAAAATAATAATGTGCTACTCGTATGTGATGTCAAAAGCATGTTTATCTGGGAAGAGTCTTGCCAAGTAGCAGAATGAAATTTAACTGGTCAGGTTATCAGCATGATATAGTAATCTAATAGGTATACGTAATTGTGATTAATTGAATAATGTGAATCTTGTCGATGTTCGTTCGGATGTTGATGGTTTATCACTGTCTAGTTTTCTGTGTTTATAATCTTTGTAAATTTTTTTTTTTTTTTTTTTATTATTTTTTTTATACCATACAGTGAATTGCATATTGTTCTATTTAGGAACTGATCACGATGTGTAAGTTATTAATTGTTGACATACGACTTATGGAAGTATTAGCTTTGTGATTGATTATTTTATATCGTTAAAATTTTCATAATCCATGAGTGAGAAGAACAATGACGTAATAGGACGAGTCATAATGCCTCCGTGTAGTCTTGTTATGATCTGTAGCTTGTGAAATTGCCTTTTATTTGTATTTATAAAGTGTCACAAATTACCGCTTCAATGTTTCAAACATTTCAAAATATTTCCGAAGTGATAAACCATGATAAGGCTCGATGTTTGATAACTACGCTTAATGTTTACAATTTGACAGATTATGTAACTATGTGTTGATGAAATCCTGCACGGAAATTTAATTGCTGCGCAGTATGTAAACCTTTATTTTGCGAGTCACATATGTTGATAATTTCATGATAAATGATGTAATGTGAGTGAATAGGAGATGTACCTAATTGATTTTAACTTATTGGCATCTAAGAATGATAAACGGTCTTATTAGTCTATGATTGGTGTGTATCTTGTGTAATATGCCAATGCGCCATGTTTAATTACGTTAATTAATTTTACTCTATGTCCTTCCCAAAATATGATTTTTGCTGCTATAATATGTTTATGAGCGTGAAATGTTTTAAATTGTCTATTATGAAATACGAGTTTGCTGATTGTCTACATTGGTGGAAATATGCTGAGTTGTGTCAAAATTTCCATGATATGTAAGTGTTAACTAATCTGACTCTGTTTTACTGCGTAACACGATTCTACCGACCTTTTATAAATGTTATTGTTCGAGGTTGTATGAATTACGTGCGAACTGTTATTTATTTATGACGGTTTATGTGTTAATCTTATCTCTGTTGAGTTATTAGTAATTGATTTTGTATTGAGATTTCAGTTCAGTATTTTTTCGAGTGTTGTATTATTTGACCTTTACTCGTGGGTGAGTAGCTTAGAGTTTTACTCTCTAAAAATGAAGCAGTCCCTTCAAGGGAATAACTGACAATGTTGATATTGGAATTGAGATGAGAACTGTTATTGGCGTTAAGTTATGACTTATTAGGCCGTTGCGCCATATTGTGCTAAGGTCTATTGTGACCCTGGTTATTGAGTTATATTCGGAATTTGAGATCGATATTGAGATGAAAGTTTGAATTGCGGTTTTTACTTCGCCAGTTGACTCACCCCTTGTCTTTGGTCTTAGATGAGACGATGAGTACGATACCTGGTTACTTGGAGTTAGATTTTATGAGATAAAATAATGAGTAAGATGGAGTACTGTGTTAGAATGTTTATTGGGTTACGGGGACGTAACCATGTTTTAAGGAGGATGTGATTGTAAAATCTTAATGATTTATGCTATGGCTAGTTGTTATGACATGACTAACTGATATGTCGTGACTGTTTATATATACTTGATAACCCTGCTGCGTATGTTATGCACTATATCGTGATTGTTGGAGTATCATGTGTTGCAGTTGTGTGTTAAACTTTGGGGACAAAGTTTTTTTTAGGAGGATAAAATGTAACATGTCGCATTTCTTAAGCGTCACTTGTGTTTGTTCATGCTTGCTAGTTGTTTCTTTATTGTTATGGGGTGGTGAACTTCGGGACGAAGTTCATTCTAAGGGGGAAAGACTGTAATAACCCGTATTGTTGCTAATATATTTGTCGTTATAGTTAACGTAGATTGTAAAATCTTAATGATTTATGTTATGGCTAGTTGTTATGACATGACTAACTGATATGCCGTGACTGTTTATATATACTTGATAACCCTGCTGCGTATGTTATGCACTATATCGTGATTGTTGGAGTATCATGTGTTGCAGTTGTGTGTTAAACTTTGGGGACAAAGTTTTTTTAGGAGGATAGAATGTAACATCTCGCATTTCTTAAGCGTCACTTGTGTTTGTTCATGCTTGCTAGTTGTTTCTTTACTGTTATGGGGTGGTGAACTTCGGGACGAAGTTCATTCTAAGGGGGAAAGACTGTAATAACCCGTATTGTTGCTAATATATTTGTCGTTATAGTTAACGTATCGTTTAATTAAGCGTCGCTAGCCGATAGTAAGCTTTTGTATAATGGCATAATTAATAGGGTTATTTCATGACAATAATCCAACCTAAGCTCCATCTTCTCATATTAATCCATCTTAGTGTTTAACTGAGAATAATCTTAGCTATTACGTCGTTTAACTTGCACTGAACTCAGCCCTTATTTGACCTGCTACAACCTGTTTTCCAACAGGTCACAGGTAAATTAACCACTTTTCTATTTTTTCTAGCCCTTTCGTGGTTTCTTCTTCCTCCCATCAATTCATCAATTCTTCAATTCTCTCCCAATTTTTTTGATTTCTTATTCTTCCTTCTTGATGAAACTCCCGAATCTCAAAAAAAAAAGATGAATATTCAACCCAAATTCAGCAAAAATCCAGAAAGTAAGTATATCATCACCAAAAACATTGAAATCCAGAAAAATATTATACCACCACCAAAATCCAGAGAAAAATGAATGTTCAACCTTATGAATCCTATTTTTTCTTCTAATTCATCTTCTTTATAAATCGACCATTTCTAAATCACCCAAGTTAAAACTTTTCCACCAAGCTCCACCAATTTCAAGCTTAAACCTTCATTATCATCAACCTCAATCTCGTCACTATTTAATTGACTTTGTTAATGGGTTTTTCAAAAATTGCTGGCTATGGTGTTTTTAGTTGGGTTTCTATTAATATTGATTACAATAACCGAATTTGGGGAAAAATTAATAAAGTGTTGTTGGGTATCGATTAATATTAAGTCTTGGATTTTGATTAATTAATATGTTTTCATAGAGGCTGTGTTAATTTCTTCAAATTTTCTGGGTTTAAATTTTTAATTGGGGGAATTATAGATTGTGTGGGTGAATGAACAAAAAATAGGGCAAACAATGGTATGACCGGTTGTTTAGGTGAACCTTCCATTGGTCTACTAAAAGTTAAATGACGTCAAAGATGAGATTATTTTGAGTTAAACACGAGGATAGATTAATATGATAAGAGGAGGCATAGGATGGATTATTCCTGTGAAATAAGCCTAATTAATATGGTTTTAGCCATGGTGAGACTCGAAGTGGGGACCGAGACTACCTCACCTTGTTAAGTTGTTAAGCTGCTAGTGGGGCTCGAACCCATGACATGTGGGTAGCTCGACATTGGGCCTCGATTTGTGTAAGGAACAAAACAGCCCAATGTAACGCTCTATTTCACAAGTCGTGTATGCAGCCATATTTAAGCCCTGATTCTTACCCTAACCCTAACCTAATTTAGAATCCAACGACATACAAACCTAGCCGACACATCAGAGAGGAATGGGGAGTCGCTCACGGTGGTTGTAGGCTGGCTTGGAGTGGTTCGTTTTGGCTGTAAACCGGGTATGCTCACCACAATGTTGTTATTTCCTGTTTACGTTGCAGAGTCCATCACATGTTTAGAAGGGTTTAACACGTTTTAGCCTTGCTTGTTTTTGCATATTATTGTACTATGTCATGTAATGAACGCATGTAGTCCATCAAGGGGGTGTCGTTGGTTGTCTAGGACCACCGTGGAGGGTGGTTAACACGGGTCAGGAGGTGTTTGTGATAATGCGTTTTATAGGGAGTTCTGTATGTGTATCTTTAGTACTTCTTAGATGGGTTGTTATGGTTATTTGTTATGGGTCTTCGGGTAGTGGGTCAGGCGGTGGTACGGTGATGCGAGTGGTGGTAGTTACGGTGGTTAGTGGTGGTTGGTTATGGCGGAAACAAGGGGTTTGGTCAGGGGGTTCGAATAGGGTTTTCAGGAGGTCTGGTTGCTTTTGGGTTGTCGGGGGTTGTTTGGGTGGTATCACTATCGATTAGGTGGAGGTCTAGGCGGTGGTACCATGGGGGTTGTAGGCGTCAGGTGTTAGTGGTGGCGTTTGTGGTGAGTCTGGTGGGTGTCAGGCGGCAGTGGCGGTTGCAGGGGTGTTTTCGCGGGGAGTTGTTGTGAGGATTGCAGACCGTGGGTTGTGAACCAGGTCTAGTGTTGACCCTGGTTCAACTCGCCGGTGGGAGTCGATGGGCTGGTGGTTGTCGGTGGTAAGAGAGGGCGTTGTGGGGTTCGTGGTTGGTGGTTGCCGGTGGTACTGGTGGTGCTACGTGGTGGTGGCAGGGCTGTTTGCGGGTTGCTGTGTCACGTTTAAGGGAGGGCTGTTAGGCGTGGTTTTGGTGTGTCGGGTTTAGACGTGTTTTGCTACATTGGTTACTATAGTTTTATTATTATTAGTTGTTATTATTTATATGTTAACATTTACATTATCATTATCATTATTATTATTATCATTATTAGTTCTTATTATATTATTACTATTGTTCTCATTATTATAGTTACTACATGGTATGCTCAATATATGTTGTTTTAGTAGTTATTAAGTTTTGGTTGTTTTAATTTAAGGCGGTGTGAGTCGGGAAAGTTTCCCTTTAAAGAAAGTTGTTATTTTGAAAAGTTACTATTTTAGGAAACTTTCCATTATTAGAAGGTTTCTATTTTAGTAGGGTAACTTGAGTTATGGGGGTTCGGGATGTTTATTAATTTGTTACATAATACATGTTTAGGTAGCAGTTTCCGCGTGGAACACTTCTAGCAAGCTTTGGACTTATCTACGATTCTGCTATTCGAGGTAGGGGAAAATAATTGAGATCTTGTTTATGATATTGTGACATGATTATTAACTGTGGTGAGTTGTATACGTTTTATTGAATGAATAATATTAATTATAATGATATTGATTGTCTGTATATCCTCATGGCACGGAAAGGAGATAAATGGTCTGTGTTTGGTGCGGAGATAAAGGGTCTGTGATTGGTGCGGAGATAAAGGGTCTGTGTTTGGTGCGGAGATAAAGGGTCTGTGATTGGTGCGGAGGTAACAGGTCTTGTGATCGGTGCGGAGTATATTGGGTCTTGTGATCGATGCGGAGTTTATTTGGCGTTGGATCGGTGCGGAGAAGGGATGATTAAATCCCTATATGTATATGACACTTGTTTGTTTAATTAGTTTCCTCTACTCAACCTCGTGGTTGACCCTGTGTATTCGTGTGACACCTGTGATGATCCGTAATGGGGAGCAGTTTGATAGGAAAGATGGTGCTGTGGGAGCATGGGATGGCGGGAGCACTTGGATGGACCGACTTAGATGTAGATCACCTATCTTGTAGTTATCAGTTGTACTTTTATTTCCGTTGTGTAGCATCTGTAACACCAAAGTTTAAATCTTACCAGTTTTCTTATAAAGTACTTTGGTTTGTTTACTTTGTTATTCACTACCTCGGATATTCCGAGATGGTAACAGCTCAATTTACTGAGGATGTCTTGCTAAAGGCTCCTTAATAAATCAGGGTGTTACATCCACGCTTTTGATCGCATCAGATCATAACTCTTCAAAAATGCTTAAATATAAGTTTTCCCAATTTATTTAAAACGGTTTTTCGAAATTTAGTTATATTTCACGAAAGAAAAGAACTATGACATATTAATATTATATACACCGCCAGACGCTTTGTAACATCTGAACTAAACAGAGTACTAAAGTTAAGAAAACAGAGGCTGTTGGAGTCAGTGTCCTCCACAGTTAGTGCGACAACATGAAGAAATCTCTTAAAGGTTCATAGGATATACTTTGTATTTTAATCAGTTGATTCTCGTTTATCAATAAAGGTTGGCTTGCTAGAAGTTTGACGTTATTTACATACAGATAGCGGTAATCAACTGGTCCCTAAGAGTCACACTTAAAGGATGTAATCTGAGAGATATGATTACATGAAAATGTAATCATATTGATAGGTTATACGAATATGTCATATTTGAGTATTTATCTTGGTATATACATGTTCATATGTATATGTTGTGTTGTATTACCGTTTACGTGTTTTCTGACAAAAAGTGGCTGGGAGAACCTCGAGTTACTCCCCACTAACTGTGGCGTACATGTTTTATGTATGTAGGTTGGTGCTGTTTGGGGAAGACGTGAGGCTAGCGAGCATTGTTGATTAGTTGACAAATTACCTATTTACGTTTAGCTTATATTTAATTCTGTTGCTATCGAGGGATACCTTATCCCTTGTAAACTTTCATTTATCTTGTATAAGTTATACTCTTTCTTTAGTTTTAAATCTTCCGCATGTTGTTTTTGATATTCCGCGATTAAGTTTATTTATATATGTCGAAAGTTTTTAAAATACCGTATTTTCCGCTGTAAGTTGCTTGTTTATTTTTATGTAATATCGCAGGGTGTCACAACTAACATGTCAATCCTAAGCCAAATCGTCCTATTTAAACACAATTTAAATATTGTTATCATAATAACACGGTTTTATGGAAAAGCGTGATTTTAACATTTTAAAATCACTTTGACATTATGTCAATCAATATTCATGATTAAGTTAAACATCCTAACACATTTAGGTTTCAAAATTTAGTCTTACTCAAATTTTGAACATGATTTAACTTATTAATTATGATATTGTTTGAAATTTTTATCGGTTTTACGGGAAAAACAATATAAAAATCAATTGAGTCATAAAATATTTCGAAAATTCAAAATTCAAATTTTGAACATTCTGAAAAATTTCTTTAGATTTCAGATCCTAAAAACATTAATATAACCGAAATAAACTATTTATTTCGAAATAAAACGTGTAAATATGCATATTTAGACAGAAATTCAAAATTACCTTATAAATAATGCAATAAAATACTAGTAAAATTTTAACATATTCCAAGACACTCAATGGACTGACATGGACAGGAAAAATCAATATAACATTGTTCAAGGACCGAAATAATCATTTTGTGACTCTTACATTTTCAATTTTTAACTTTAACTTTTAAAAATTAAAAATCAAAAATTCAGAAACTTTTGGCACCCAATAAAAATATGATGATGATGAACATATCTAATATTACTAATATGGGTTAATTTTTCCGGCCATTTTAGCAACTTTTACTATTTTTAACAAATTATGCCATATATTACACGATTTTAACAATTAAAATCACTTCTCATGCAAAATTCGAAGTAAAAAGCTCAAAATTTACATGCATGCTAGAAATAATATATATGACACTGTATAATTTTTTTATGGCCAAATTCCAACTTAAACTATTTAAGTCAAATTATGTCACTAATATCTCGATTTTTACCATAAAAAAATCAACATTCATGCAATATAAATATTTCATGTGACATCTCCAAACAATTTCGTAGCTAAATTCATAATCTAACTATATAAACCCATTTTTATCTCATTTTATGACAATTTAACACTTAAATTTCATAAACCATGCATAAAACTCAAATAATTTTGAAAATTATATATTCATAATAAATTAAATGCATGTGAGAACATATATAAAAATCTCGGCCAGAAAGTTTAATTTGTTATTTTTCCCATAAATAAAACATTTTAACCGATTTAAACAATAAAATTAACTATTAATTATAAATATGAACAATATAATTCCATAAATCATTCATAATGACTTAAAACATTTTTAAGACCAAAAAATATACATGCATTAATAATTTTGTGCATATCTTATATGTACTAATTATTTTACGTTTTTAATTTTAATCATATTACTCGCAAAAAATCGTAAAATTGAGTTGCATGCAAGCAACAGAATGCTCTGATACAACTTGTAGGTTACACGGTCATACCAACCTAACTACTAAATTAGTCATACTAATTTATTTATCAATTTAACATTTAAGTATAGTTTGATCTTATGCATGCAAATAAAATTGCGGAAATACAAAGAATCAGATTCTTACAAACGGTCCGAGAAAGCTAAGGATGATCCTCCACGGAGCAACCAAAGTGGATTGCCTCCTTTACGATGCACCCAAGACTCGCCCTTAATTACCGAAATGCGAACACGAACTAGGTGACGGAAATCGGTTCTCCTTAAAACCGTAAACTAATCTAATTAGTATACTAAATGAATACTATAACTATTATAGTAAGACAAATATTATGTAATAATATTTTAGAGAGGTTTGATGATTTTCTTTATACTAGAAAATGATGCATTAGGGTTAAGAATATGATGGTGTGAGCAAGTCACATATATAGAGGGAGGTGGGTTGGAAGTTGCATGTGTGTCGTGTTGGGTGAGCATGGGAAAGGGTTGGAAACCCTTTTTGTCTTACCCATATGCTAAGTGTTAGGTCACATCAACCCTAACAAAATAATTATGTTAACAAGATATAATATCACAATATTAATCTAATAACATACAATTACACGGTTGGCATTTTGTGAAATGGACCTTCATTTTACAAATGTAATTTGTACAATTGTGTAATATGTAACATCTTATGTGACATAATTTAATTGTATTAATTTAAAATATATTTATCATATAAATACTATTTCTAAATTAATTAAATCATATTTAACAAATTATTTTAGTAATTCGTAATTACCGTCCCAATATATGGTTATTATAATAATCGTCGATACGATATACAACGTTTGTTATAACCACGAACCATTCATATTCTAATTTCGATATTTCAAAAATATCGATTAATATTTGACAATCGACACATTTCAATTTCAAATATAAATCTTACATTAAGATTCAACATCTGATTTCTCGATATTCGATTTTAAGGAATTTGGTCAATTCGTATCGTATACAATTGATCAATATATTAATTAAGGGGATTGTCCTATAGGTGTGACCTAAAGGGATCAACTGACCACCACCGTCATACGACAGTAATGTCAAACTCTAGCCAGCCAATCATTACCGATTAATGGTGGTCAGTTGACTATATATAATATCGAATCATCCCTTGCATATTCTCTTAATGAGATTTGACAATGATAATTATCACTGACGTGATCGCACTATTGTTGAGGACACATTTCCCAACACCACCAATTAATATAATAAGTAGCCAATAACACTTTGACACGTCAAAGGTCACCAACCGATTTCAGGGTCACAGATTGACCTCGAAAACTTCAAGATCACCAAAATTAATACAAGGTCACCAGAACTAGTGTAAGGTCATCAAAATTAGTGTCTTAATTACGTAATTATGGTGACCTAATAAGGTCGTGACCTCCTTGACAACCTTACTTGAAGATGGTCGTTCTTAAGTGCTATACGAAAATGTAAAACATAAACCTAAACATAAACCATCATGTGCATATTACCTAGCTTATGTCTTGTCCTTTGTAACCATTCTTCATAATCATATTATATTTGTTTGACCTGAGATGGAAGTTCCCAAATTTCCAAGTCATAAGTCATGTGCCTTAGGCCCTTAGCTACCTCAAAACATACTATTGTTTATGCAATCCAAGATATTCCCAACACACTAATAGTTATGCAACTGCTTCTTGCTTGCTTTTTTGTCGCAAAAATGTTTATTTTAGTAAACCACATGCTGCACCATCTCCATATTCTCATGTGCGCTCTCTCGCAATTCTGTCATTTTAAACCCACTCAACAAAGCAAAGTATTTCTTTTACTTAGTGTGTGCTTTCAAATACTTCTAACTTCTTCTTTTTGTGTTTGGACTTACTTCAAGAGAAAGCGGGGTACACAAAAAGGTTCCTTTCCGTAAAATAGAATTTCGAATTTTTGACCTGCACATTTAATGACGGACTTAAGAATTTAGTATCATGACAAAAATAACAATTTATACGATATTTTAAAACGGGCTTTCGAGCTGACAGTCTTGGCATGCTCGGGGGCGGGGCTTGGCTCGAGCTCGAGCTCTAACATTGTTTAACCAACTTCGAGACGAAGTATTAGTGAGCTGATTTTGAGGGCTTTGTCGAACGAGCCCAACTTACTTACAACCATATGCAGTAACTTGATCACAACAAAGTTTATGTGAACTTGGGGGAAACTAGAGGAATTAATGTGGTGAAGTTGAGAATTACTCGGTATTGGATCATCTAAAAACAGAAGGTCAACTTAATTGGGTTAGCAATATTTTTACTTTTAATTTAACCTTAGTTATCTTGACCTACTTTTAATTCACTTTCACCCTCCCAATCAGAAGGTCACAACCCACTCATTTTCCATTCATTATCCATTTTCCAACATTTTCAATCATTTTTTATTTTGTTAATATTGTAAATCAATAATGTAAGGCCACATGGAAGATCACCACTATTTTTCAATAAGGTCACCAAAATTAGTAAAAAGTCACTAAACTTAGTAAGTTATTTAGTATTTTTTAAGGCGTCGTTAACATGACTCAACAAGTCACGACCTCTTTAGCGACCTTACCTGAAAATGGTAAATAAGAGAGAGGTTTTGGTGGGTACAAAAAGTGATAAATAATTGGAAAGGTTGAAAGGTGGAAAAATGATTAAGTTGATAATCCGGGTCGTAATCTCCTGCTTAAAAGGATGAAAATAAGTCAAGATAAATGAAGTGAGCTTAAGTGTAAAATCGGATTACGACCTAATTATCGCGACCTAATTATCGCGACCTTACTTTGGGAGGGTCTAACCCATCATGGGATGCTCAGAAGGTCTTGCAATTAATATAGTCTACTAAGTATCCTGTGCGACATGCCTACATGTTAGCACGCAGCAGTATGTATAATCATGATTACGGATTTACGGGCCACCAGGCACCATGCATCCTGCTCTGCCCTATGCAATGTAGCTGTTTGGTCCTGCCGCCTTGCCTGGCTTTGGCTTTGGCCTTTGTGCAATCATTTCTTTGGTTTTCCGAGTCTGGTCTTTCTATTAGATTTATAAATTTTGCAATTTCATGCCCAGTTTTGTAATTGTTCATGAGACCTAGAGGTGAGTCAGGTGACCACTAACCGAGCAAGCCAAGCAGTGGCGGATCTTGGATCATTTTATGAGGGGGGTTGGAGAGAACTAGTATTAAAAATATGTAAAAGTGGAATTATGAAATAATACTCCCTCCTATTCTACCTAAGAGTCCCGATTTTCATTTCCGTCTAGTCACAATAATGTCTCATTGTCTATTTTTGGTAGACTTTTATACTTATTTTAATCATTTTAACTCACAACAATACCACAACTTACCCCACAACGCTACTTATTTTACTCATCGTACTCACAATAATAATCAATAATATCTTCCGAATAGGAGGGAGTAATTAATAAGTTATAGATTTACTAGAAAATTGGAATATGAGTGATTTTTTTATCATTATTTTAATAATATTTTAATAATATTTAATAATAACCTTATTATAAATTGAGAAGTTTGGGGGGCCTGGCCCCTGTGCAACAAAGCCAAAGTCCGCCTCTGAAGCCAAGGGTCGGGCCGAGTTAATGCAAACCCCCACCCACCCCCAAATCCTGAACCGACATTTGTTAGGCCGGGTTGTGAAAACCCTTACCTTGATAAAATTCAGGGGTGTGTTATAGGCAAGTTATGTCTGAGCGAGTTGGTTAATAAATTCTTTTTAATAGGTAAAACTATTTTTATGCAAGGGAGTGTTTAGAGGAGTGTAGTTAGTACATTTGCACATGTTTTTGTCCAAAAAAATTGTTTAGTAAAAGAGCACATTAATTATGTAGGTTTAAAGATTTTTGATATTATTCCTTAGTTAATGGTCATGATTTCAATCCTTAATTTATTTTTTTTCATTCTTAGAAAACAAAGAGTCTTTCTTGTGACGGATATATTGTCATAAGCTGAAAACGGATACTTTACACTCACAATAAAGCAAATGGACATACAAATGAGAGAAAATAGAGCAATTTATGGATAATACAACTTGCATTGGAGAGAAGCATTGTTCGTTTTCAACTTGTGAGGATAGTATCCACCTTCAATGAGAATTTGTGCCTAGAAAATTATAGCACTTAGCCATCAAATCCTAGAAATGCTCTAACTTTTGGGAGGAAAAAGTAATTGGCTTTATCAAAATAATCAGAACATTTTTAGATTACACTTCATTTTTTTTAATTTTATAGGTCTGTTTTTTTGGTACTATTTATAGGTGGAGAGAATCCTCAATACAATTTTTTATATATAATATAAAAAATAATCATGTAATATTTTGTTTAAATTGCCTAACTAAATACATTGTAAATATGAAATTTTCATAATTTTTAATAATATTTAACTGAAGATATGAATTAAAAAAACGAGCATTAATAATATACATATACAACAAATGTGTAAAACTGAATGGAATTAAGTACCAAAAAAAAAAAGAAAAAAAGAAAAAAAATGTCAATTTTAGTGAACACAACACTATCAAGAAATAGGAACATACATCGGAGGTACTACCTCACATTTTTTCTAGTTTTTGAGCATATGCATATTTTTTTGAGCATATGAATATTTTTTTGAGCTTATGAATATTTTTTTGAGCATATGAATATTTTTTTTTGAGCTTACTACCTTAAACTTTATTTGTTATTGAGCATATGAGTTTTTTTTGAGCTTATTACGTCAAACTTTATTTGTTTTTGAGCATATGTACATTTTTTCTGAGCTTATAGAAATTTATAAGTTAGATTTTAATTTTTTTCCTAAAAGTAAAATATAACTAAGTTTATATGTAATGTTTTTGAGTTTAATGTTTTAATAACTTAATTCAAAAACTTTATACCAATATTCATAATTTTTAAAACAAAACTCAAAAACATAATAATAAATGCTCAAAAAGTATAATATTGGTGGTAGTACCTCGAATGTATGATCCTCCTACTGAACACTATCGAGTACAAGTTGTCTCGACATAAGACAAATTTGTAATATAACAAAATGCCAAACAAGATCCAAATCTCAATATGCCAACACAAGTAATATTTATATTTACTAAAGGATGAGAGTGTATAGCATTTGCTGAATATTTTTGTCCAACTATTTAAAGGTAATATGAATGCCACTGCTCTCCGCATATTTCGCACATTTAGGGGTCGTTTTGTTCGGTATTCGAAAATAAAATTTCCGGAAAGATTAAATTCATATGAGCTTGAAAATCGCGGGAATTATGTAAATGTTGTTTGGTTGAATGTAGGAACTCCAATTCATGCGGGAACTTCCAATTACCTAGAGAGGGCTAGGTAAGTGACTTCCTACATTATGTAGGAATTAGAATTCCATGGCAAGTTTTAATTCCCATGAATTGGGCAACCAAACAACACTCAATTTTTCCACTTCCCATTATTTTTCAATTGCCGTGATTTTAAAAGGCAACCAAACAACCCCTTAAAGAATAAGGTAATTTGGATGCCTTTGACTTCAACTCATCTAGCTTATCTAAGAAACGAGGGAATTAGAGATAGTTAAAGGTCTCATTTTCATAAAGGCTAATGGTAAAAGAGTAATGGATGTCACTTCGGTTGGTGAAATAAAAGTGAACAATAAGAAGCAGGTGCATACTTCGGATACTGTGCATGCTCCTGAAAGTAGTGATGGCTGATGCCGAAAGTACTTGTAGGATTACCCAGATGTTTGGGTTGGAGAAGAATGATTCTGACAAGTTTCTCTTGAGTTTTTTTAAAAAAAGGAGGACATTCCCGACTAAGGATCTCTAGACAAGATTATCAAAAGCTCTTTCAAGGTAATAAGGTGATGTATTACTATAAAAAAAATTAACTATGGAAATTTTGGTTTGTGATATTGGGTCTACTAAGAAGAAAGGAAATACAAGAGATTTTTGTAAGAAGGGAAAGAAGAAGAAATTGAGACTTTCTAAACCCAGAAAACGTAAGTTTGGGTGGAAAAGGAAGTTGTGTCTTCTTCTTCAAAATTCATCACTATATTTAATGGTTGTGATCCAAGGAAGTCCTCCATTAGTGACATATGCTCGAGCTTTTCTTCCTTTGGAGACAATTTATCTCCTCTTAGTACTCAAGCCTCTCAAAAGAGCCCTTTGTTTATTGAGCCTTCTGTTTTGAAGCACGATACAACTAACATATCTATTTGCCCTCTGGCCCCTTCTGATCTAATTGTTAATCAACTATTTTGTTTTTCTACCAATACTAAGAAGAGGTTCCCTCCTAATTGCCATGTAAGGGAGAAAAGGCGATTTTTGGCCTACAAGGACAATCATAGCCAATGACATGAATATCTGAGATACAATTTATCCACTCTCTCTACAAGTAGACGAGATATCCCTTCCGTAAATTTCTACGTCCTCGCGGCGTAAGTGTGTCTTGTTGCAGGTACTCCTCGGAAACTCGACTGATAAAGAAGAGAAAAAAAAAGTTGTTTTCGCTCAGTGGAAAAGGTCAAATCGTCCCCAAAGACCGATCATTTGTGCTAGCTCTATTCTTAGTTAAATCTCTTTTTCGTTTATGTAATAAATAAGTCCGACCCGGAGAATCGGAAAGGTATTATGTAAAAAAAATCCTTTCTTTACTACTGTTAAACAAGAAAAAATGAAATATATTAATGATATCATAGATTATCAATCTTGGTTTCTTATCCTCTAAAAAAACAACTAATACAATAACATTACTCAAATAACCCCAGCAAATAAAGGAGTTAAGGATGAAGTAATATTAAAACATATTGGAATGTAGCATTTAAGAGTTAGCAAGTCTCTCTTGTACCGGGTATATTCGTTACAAGTTTGCGAGGGGGCAAATACTATTACGTGGGTGAATAAGACGAAATAATTTGCTTCTCCCTGGACACTCTAATTTTGTCTTATATACCCCACATGGTTATTTGACGCAAATTTGCGACGGGTATATCCGTCGAATTTGTGTTTATGAGTTGTAAGATTGTGAAGTTTAGTAGGATAAGGGTAGCTGAAGTGCACACCAAGGAGGGTACCTCCAGTCCTGCACTATTAAGTACTCCGTAATACAGTAGGTGTTAAAAACAAAGTGTGCAGGCTTTCCCCCACACACTCTCATACTTTTAACCCTTGCATGCCAGAATGACAGAATGCGAGTGCATTCACCTGCAAAAAGATAAAAGAAAACCCAACAACACACTTACACACTAAAAACAAATCTCCTCAAACACCCCACCAATTAGCATTAAAAGCAACCCACTGCACTCAGGGTTTAACTACAACTTCCTTCCTTCCTTCTTTCCTTCCTTGTTTCCTTCCTTGCTTCCTAAATTCACCATCTTTCTTACTTATTTACCAACTCTACTCTTACATACATTTCTCTCTCCATGGACTTCAGTTTGAAGCAATGGAGAGATCATCATCATCAGCAACAGCATGATCAGTCAGATGATGAACACCAACAACAACCTTCTGCCAAAATCCCTAGAAATCACCAACACCAACACCAACATGAACAACAAGACCATGTTCCTGCTGCTCTTCCTTTGTTTGTGTCAGAAGCTTACTCTTCTTCTACTCTTCCTTCTTCATTTCCCGCTTCTACCCCCTCTTTTTCAAGTAATTTTCTCAATTCATGCTTCTCATCTTAATATACAAACACCGACACTAATTCCTG
Source organism: Silene conica (assembly GCA_029255685.2). NCBI lineage: Eukaryota > Viridiplantae > Streptophyta > Magnoliopsida > Caryophyllales > Caryophyllaceae > Silene > Silene conica. The sequence continues at coordinate 62,764,911 of CM055311.2, forward strand.
TATAAAACGGTTTTACACAAGTAAATGGCATTACCATTTTTACAGGAGAACTACTTACAAGACACCAATCCACTATTAAGAAATAATGACTGCACCATTAATCAGCATCACCAAGACACAAACATCCGTCTTCTTTTATTTGTTAATTCCAATCAAATACTTCATCATCAGTATTGATCATTTGTTTACCTTTCAATAAAATGTTCCTCCAAAAACAAAAGGGTAAACAAATGATGGATACAGATACAGAGGGTATATCAGCCGTATTTTTGTTATTAAGTAATGATCCTTGAGAAATAATTTAGATTAGTGGATCATGAGTCATTTTGTTGATGAAATATCAGGAGTTGGAGGAAGGAATTGCTTCAGTATAACACAATGGCAAGAACTGGAAGTACAAGCACTGATATACAGGCATATGGTAGCAGGTGCAACAATCCCTGCTGAACTACTTTATTTGGTCAAGAACAGCCTTCTTTCTTCTTCTTCTCCTTATAACCTCCACCATTATCCTCCCCATTTTCAGCCTGCTGCTTGTAAGTTTCACTCTTTCTATCTTTTTATTCTAAAATTATTCATGACGCGTAGATCATACTGCAGCGAATATCTTAGATTAAAAGTTGGTATTTTTTTTTATGAATCCTAACATCAGGGTTTGGGTTTGGGTGTGTACTGTAGTGATGCAAGGAGGATACTGGGGAAAGGGAGGAATGGATCCAGAGCCAGGGAGATGTAGGAGAACAGACGGGAAAAAATGGAGGTGTTCAAGGGATATTGTGGCTGGTCACAAGTATTGCGAGCGCCACGTCCACCGTGGCCGCAACCGTTCAAGAAAGCCTGTGGAATTTCCAGCTACTGCCGCCACTGGCAGTAGCGCTGGTGAGTCTCTCAGTAAACCTTCACCCACCTTTAATGGTGGAGCAGCCCATTTTTCGCTCCCTGGGTCCGGCTCATCTTATTTTGATGCCTTCCAGCTTCATAAAGGGTATGTTATTGTGCTTAATTGGCTTTGCATTCTCCGCTAACGTACCCAATTTATCATAATATCAATCATCAATCCAATTAATTCAATTTGAGCGTGTTCATAAATACAAACCTTGGTCCAAACTCATAATGTTAAGCTAACACATTTTGTGAGGTTAAGATGATAAATAAACTATGTTTAAATGTGTCTTTGGCTCTTCTGCTGTGACAATCATCTATCAGTAACAGAAAATAAAGGTGCATATGTTATCCTAATCCTATTAATTATTTCCAATGGATCTTAGTTATGTCGGAAGGGTACCGCCCTGCTGAGTTTTCATATTAGAGTGTTAAATTATCGGCCACTGATTATTTCTGTCCTAGACATCTCATGTTCTCTGATCTGAGGTTGGGGTTTAACTACAAGGCTTCAGATCTGGATTTTTTTTTTTTAAAAAAAAGGGTTTAGTTATCTTGTTTTAGAAAAAAGAAACAATAAGTCTCTCGTGACACAAGTTTGCGACGAGTCAGGTCCACCCACTTGTTTAGATAAGACAAAAATAAAAGTGCATAGAGAACTACAAATGGTTTGCCTTTATCTTCCCAAATGAATTTTATTTGGCCCGTCACAAGCATACGACGGATATCGCCGTTATAAATGAGAATTTGTGAAAAAGAGAAGTATTATTCCTGCTAGTTGAGATTTGGAGTAGCAAGAGTGTAGAAATCTAAGCAAGATCTAGAGCAGACAGGAAAATTTGATTCTGCAGGAAGCTGAGTGAGCTAAACCACTTGTTTTTAGGAGGAAAACTGACATTTGTGCTTTACTTGTCATGTACTGTTGATTCCTCCATTTAATATTCTATTCTTCTTTGCTTTGTACAAACTATCATGTCACATGTTCTTCTTCGTAGGTCAGAAGAATTGAGATCTGACAACAACTCCCTATTTGATACCCAACATGACTCAGCTTCTACTCATGCCAAATCCAACAAGGTCCTAATGCATTTCTTTGATGACTGGCCGAGATCGCTACATGATTCCGACACTCCTCAAACTAATGCAAATAATTTGTCGTCAACAAGCCTCTCCATATCTACCCCTACTCCCGGAAACTCCACATCAGATTTCCTGAAACTATCAACCGGAAATGGGGACGAACTGGGTAATAGGGATGGCTATGCAACTGCAGACCGGGACCGTAGTCAGATAAGTTGGACTGGTGCATGGGCCGGAAATCCAGTAGTCTCGATGGGTGGGCCCTTGGCCGAAGCACTTAGATCATCAAGCAATTCGTCTCCAACTGGCTACCACTGTTCTACACCAGTCGCCTAAGTAGTCGCAGCGCAGCCTGACACCAGCGACTTTTTTTCTTGTTATAACAAACAATCTCTTATCAGTAGGTGGAGCAGTCCCGTCGTAGAACGAAAACAAATTAATGGACCGCAAAATCTTTTAATTTTTTGCATATTCCAAGCTTTTGATCTTTGCAATAAAAACAAGTTGTGTTAACTATTAAGCAATGCTAATATGCTTGGGACCTCTTAACACTGTTTCTGACCAGAACTTCTTGACAGTTTTATGCTGTTTACAATAATTGACAGCCATATGAACATTGGAAAGTTGTTCACAACTCTGACAAACATCAAATGCAAAATTTACAGGCAGTATTCAGCTAAATTAACTGCAGTTAAATGATGCTTAGAACTTTACCCCCCAATTGCCTATTCGTTCCCCAAAGGGGTCATCAGGTCATGCATCAGAGACTTGGGTGGGCTAAGTCTCACTTCTAGTTGAATTTCGAGTCAGGTCAGTTAGCAGAAATCATAACCATCGAATACATATCATACGAAGAACATTGCGTAATATATATACAAGTTGAGATGAAGAAGTGAGCATATCACGCGTCTGCTACCAAAGCCTGGAATTACAACTAGTAAAGACATATAGAAGCTGATAAAGGGATATGAATATCTCATGCTCACTAACCTCTCTTGGTCATTCAACAATGACTATTATTGTAGCTATACCTACTCGTCTCTTCGACTTTCTAGCTTCTCGTTTTTCTTAGCACTGCTAATTTGCCACGAAAATGTCTTCCAGCACAAGAAGACATTTGCTCGACCATAACAAAACTATCTGTCACACTTGAATTAGCTCAGGTTCATCTTCTACCAAAGCATAGACAACAGCCGACCTACTAGGAGTATACACTGAGAAAGAGCATGGTCTGTTGTCATAATCTCCTTCCTGCAAATCAAGTTTGATACTCTTTTATAAGCCTTGCGTCACAAAACTCCAGGAATCCATATCATTACCATATGCATATGATGAGCTTTTTGCTCCTTGAGAGGTTACAAAACTCTGGGACTCGTGATTCTTTTTTTTTTATTGTCTTTTTACCGCTTTTACTTCTCTTAAGGTTGGGGCAATTTTCTGCTTTAGCAGATGAGTTTTACACTTACCTTTATAAAACTTGTGTGGAAAAAAAATATGATGAGCTTTTGCATGAAAGCAACACATATATTAGCATGCAGACTTGCTCAGAAGGTGAAAGTGGAATCTTACAAAGGTGAAGTATTCCGCACTATGGTCGAGTCTGTTGAATCCGCCAAAACGTGGATCATCTGAATCTAACACAATCTGCCAGATAAATCATTTTACTATCAAGTTGAAGCTCAGATTCAAGTTTAAAGACGTCTAACATTCAGGTATGAAACTGAGATGCATACCTTGTATTTTCCTGGCTTTAAGCAACCAACACGGTAATCAAAGTAGCTGTTTGACCAATGAAAATTGAAGACGAACACTAGGTTCCCTCTTTCAAAGACAATCACCCTATCACCCTCGTCTTTACGTGATATGTACTGGTGCTCTGAAGTCATGAACTGTAACAAATGTCGATAATTGGTTGATGTCATTTCACTCCATAAACGTATCACTGTTCATATAGGGCAAAATAGAGGTGGCGGGATAATTGAAAAAGGGGTGAAGTTATTGCATGAGGAAATCATTTCCTAAAACACGGGACAACATACCTCATATGTTCCCTCAACATGATGCATTGCACGATCGAATTCTTGCATACCATTATATCTTAGGTAGTCTGCATCTGCCTGGGAACAAAAAAACGTGTAATGTGAAATCTTTGAGACAAACAGAAAACGGCATCACGACCTATATGAGGGAAGCTTCAATGATAGTGTCACTGATAGTCTCTTGAAGCTAATCATGCTTCATAAACTATCCAGTTAGATTAGAAACGAGTAACGTCACAAACTTGGAATAAAAGTAATTGCAAAATCTGTCTACTGTTCAAACTGTAAGGTTGCTGTCAAAGAATGAAGCTTATTCTGTAGGTAGGTTAACATACCAAGTCAAAACGGCGCCGACATTTATCAAAGCTGTTATTGTTGCCAGGAATAATTTCGCCAGTCGGAAGATGTTGATCGCATCGAGGAAAATCAATCCATTCTGATTTATTTCAGTTAATAAATTAAGGAGCTAAAGAGAAAAATGCAGGATCAGACAAGTACAAAGGTTAGAACTTAGAACAGTATGTTTTTACCAGGATGTCCAAATTCGTTTCCCATGAAATTTAAATATCCTTCTCCGCCCAATCCCATTGTAATCAGTCTGATCATTTTGTGCAACGCAATTCCACGATCTACACGTGGAGTAGATGGTCTATCCAAAGCCATAAAATCATACATATCCTGAAATAGAAATGAAGTGATAACAAAAGATATTTTGGTGATCAGACAAAGGTCTTAAATAGTTCACCTCCTAGCCCAATTGTTGAACTTGGTATTTCAGATATCATGTACTAGAAGTCTTAATGCCAGATGAAACAATGAAAAGAACAATAGGGGCAAAAGGGCAAGTAGGGGAGATACGATAAATAGATGATATTTGACATATCCAATGCTATATTATGTCGCATAACTTGAGTGACAAGAAAATGACTAATCTGACCTTGTCCATCAACCAAAACGCAATTGTTTTATCCCCAACAAGAGCTTGGTCATGACTTTCAGCGTAAGAGATACATTTCTCATCCCACCTTCTGTTTGTCAGGGTGAAAGTAATATCACCCATTTTCCAATCTTCGTCTCTTAATCTGTCGTCGCCAGACAAAGACAACAAAGAGAAACGTTACACCTTTTTAGAAGGAAAATCAAGACTTGCTTTAAAATATTCGTTGTGAAGGCAAAGATGAATGCCAGCTTAAAAAATGTGTTTAAGAAGGATAATCTAGCAATGACGAACCAAAACCCACCAAGTAAATTAAGCTAACAAAAACATATAACATGGGTTGGATCTTGGAAGTCTTGGAACATCATTTTAGAATCCAGCTTCTTAATCGATGAGTCATTGATCCGGGTTCTTACCATTTTATTCAATTTACAGGTCTTTTATCGTTAAAATATTCCCCAAAAAGGTTCTCAAGGAGCGGATAAGATTAAAGAGGACTTACTGGAGAAGCTCTATCCACTTATCAGCAATAGCCATATGAAGACGATAATCAAATCCGACCCCACCATCTCGTGTAGGAAGGCAGAAAGTTGGCATTCCACTAACCTGATAACAGAAATGAATCAAACATCTCAATAAATTACATATTTAGGGGGGAAATAATAAGGCATAGCCAAACCATAATAAGCAGGCTAATTAGATTTTAAGTAATATGGATGTGAGGCCGTAAACACTGAGGAAAAAAGCGAAGGCCATATAACTCATAACTTCATAAGCTATGATACTTCGACACTTTACTTTGACTCCATGTCACATGTCTAACACAACTCCATCCTTCCGACACGAGTATACAGCACTTGGATACTTCAGTTTAGTCCAAAAATAATAGTCGTGTCCAGCACTTGACACTGTGTCATGTCCAACGCTTCATCCGAGTTGGAGTAACGTAGCTCGTAAGTCTTAAAAATGGAAAGAAACATCATGACGTCACAAACTAAGGAGTAATTTGTCTTGCTCTATAAGCGAGCATAATCTTAATAAGAAGAATACTCTGTAGAGAGAGAGGTGATGTTCAGCTACATACATCTTCACCTATGCTTATGGACTCTGGGTACAACCCATGAATCATGTCATTCACCAGCATTAAGTAATTCACAGCATCAACATCCGTTGCGAAACCAAAATATTCTTCGTAATTCCCGGTAAAAGATACCTAAACACGACAAAAACAATCTTATCAATATTTGCACTAGCTCATATTAGGGGAACTGCACACAAAGCTAGTGGTTCTTTTAGAGTAGGTATCAAGTTAAACAATATTTCAGTGGTCTTACAAAATCCGGAAAGTAAACCTAAAGAGTAACAACAGTATGCAGAATTGCATACATTTGTCATTTTACCTGTCAATAGCATTGAGTGAGGCCAGTCTCAATCACTCTTTGTATTGTTCACAAGAACAATTTACAGGTTGTTGGCCAATGCGAGCTAATCCATAACTTAACCTTGCTTTGTCTGACTAAGTATTACTTCAACAATAGCTTCACTAGATAGAAGAACATGAAGGGGAAAAAAAACACTAAAAGCTAAAATAGATGTAGTATAGCTGTATAGGTACGAGCTGGGTCGCATGTGATTTAGGAACCTGTGGCCTATTAATGCAAAGCTTTTCAGTTGAAATTTGTCAAGACTTGCAAGAGATGACCAAATCCATAATCAAGAATGCAACCAAGATTCAATACAGTGAGCTAAAATGAATGCCTCTAAGTATGTAATACGTCATAGTGTTTAGTAGGGTTGAAATTGAAGATTGCTATTCCATAAAAAAAAGCATTCAATTTCAATTCTTTAGTTGTTCTTCCAGAACCTCACTTCATTTTTTAATTTACTTTACTTTTCCATTGTACGAGGGATTATCCAACAACATAACTGAACATTTTACTGGTTCCAGATGTACCAGATGTAGGTCTGATTGTTTGAAGTTTAATTTTCAAATGAACATGAAGCTGGAGAAAGTGTACCTTATAGACAAACAAGTAAACTAAGAGCCTTATTGGAAATTTAAGACCATGGGGTGATGAACAAATAAGCATAAGTGTACCTGCAGTCCATGATGTGTATACATCATTGAAGTTACACCATCAAATCGAAAGCCATCAAATTTATATTCTTCAAGCCACCATCTTGCATTAGAGAGAAGATACCTGAGCACCTATATAATGTAGCAACTTAGTATACAAATAGCAGATATGAAATAATATGAAGTGTGTTCCTTCACAGTATATAGTCATACGTACTTCCCAATTTCCATAGTTAAAAAGACGAGAATCCCACATCCAATGATAACCTCGTGTGCCAGAGTGGAAGTAGTGGCTATCAGTTCCATCAAACATGTTCAGCCCATCGAGAGTATTACTTGATGAGTGGCTGCATATGATCAAATATCAGTGAACCGATAAGATCGACAATACATCATTGGAAACATATTATGCTCATAAGAACACTCGATGCAAAAATAATAGTTAGAATTTAAACCAGTAATTATTACAATAAGCATAACTCCAAACGGACCTTCTGAGGATATTAATCAATACAGATTGCTATCAAAGTCCGTCTGTGACTAACTAAATAACAGAAAATAACATACGCACCAAGTAAAAATAATAGAAAATAAACCATTGCAAACACACCAACAAAAATGACTAACAAAAACGACCGGAACAGAATGAATTTAGAACACGGATAGCAAATGCTTATTGCACTCAAATTCATCTTACCTGTGCACTATATCCATAAGGACAACCAAACCCAGCTCGTGAGCTCTATCTATCAATGATTTGAGGTCTTCTGGAGTACCAAATCGGCTGCTCGGTGCAAAGAAGTTTGTCACATGATACCTTTGGCACAAAGTATGATGTTTCAGCAACAGGCACAATACAAGTAACAAGGTCCACCAAGTAGCCAGAGAAGAATTAGAAGTACCCAAAGCTGGCGTAATAAGAGTGCTCTTGGATAGCCATTATCTGAACAGCATTGTAGCCAAGTTTTTTTATTCGCGGAAGCACATCATCTCTAAAATTGGCATAAGTATTAATCATTGGTTCCTGAACATCAAAGCAAAGGCATCTTAACACCATACAAATTTTCTAAAATAAGAAAATGCCAAACACTACAAATTCAAATCTGACGTTAGTATAAATAATAAAATGCTGAAATGAGGAATCAAACAGATTCTAAGTTAGCAAAAACAACAATATCACGAAGACATAGTGGCATGAAATGATGTGGGAGGACGAGGACAAGAATATCACGAAGACGATTATCTCATCGTCAGATCACTCCAGACTTGAACCCATTGTCCAAAATACAAGTAAAACACCTGAACATTGGACAGTATGAATGAACATAAATCCCAATAAGATTAAGCTAGCATGGAACAAGCCTAAAGAGATCATACTCAGACCAAATTCAAGATCCATTTTTTTAAAATTTCATCAATACAAAGAAATTTCTTATCAGGGAGAGTGGGAGATTTGCCAGCTAGGTGCTTCAAAAAAGTGAATGGGAATGACAGATGATGATTCCACACAAGTGCCTCATCAGCAGGAACAAGGTCAGCATGTCCAAAGGAGACGTTTACACTAAGAAGTCCAGTTTCTTTACGAGAAAGTGTAGTTGTTACTGGGAATTTTGTCAAGGTATGTAAAAGGAATAAAAAGATTGACATCACTAATTATACCCTTAACTCCAACCACGGAAAATTTGGTACAGCAAGGAGAAATTGTGAAAGCTAGTCTCCCCAGATCCTTTAATCTTAATCAATTAATGGCTGAACAGTTTATTGAATATTCTTCTACAATTTTTCACATTCGAACATCTATCTAGCCAACCATGACTGAATAATCCCAAGGCACAAACTATTCCATTATTAACTACAAGCGATATCCGGAGGTGTTAAATCATCCTATAGTCAGCCAAAAAAACTCATTATGCGAAGAAAGCAGCATCACATTCATCACGTCATCATAGTTCAAACCACATAAGCACCGTCAACAGAATCGTTCAAGTCAAGTATTGCTGTGACATTGAAAGATGTGCAAACATTATGTGTAGTAAGTCATTTAGTTGTTTTGAGGGAGAAGAAAGCGCACCGTACTGCTCATGCCAACGTGTGACTCATAAATCCTTAGTGATTTTGGCTTCTTTGGCTTAGGATGTTTGAAAACATACTTTTCCTGTATAGTGTCCAACCATGGAATTACAACACCCAAATGGGGCATGAAGATGGGAACAGATGGTTAACTAGGATAGAGATATTAATGTAGAGGCTACTTGAACTAAATAGCACATTATATTCATACCTCATCTGGTGGATCATAATATATCCCATTATACGGGATTTCACCAGGCGCCTGAACAGAAAATTTGATCCAGGCTGGAATAGAGTCTTTGATCCCGGAAGGTGTGTCCATACGAATCTAAGGATGAAAATATGTATCAATGTCTATTATAAAAATATGCTCATATTAACTCATGAGACATATAACTTTACAAGTTTAACCCCGCCAATACATGAATAACCCGCAAAACATATGTTGATAAAGAACAGCTACCGGAAAAAAAAAAAGAAAAAAGAAAAGAAAAGGAGGGAGCCGGGAGGGAGGCAATTCTAAAGCGAACACAAAGAAAACTGAGTAAAAAAGAACAACATACAATCAAGGCCATCCACCATAGTAAAAAAGTTAAAAATAATGTGAACTATAGAAATTAATTGATAGAAGTAAATTGATTATTAAAAGAAACAGCAATAGACTTGGCTTTTTGAGCATTTAACCAACAGGAATTTTTAGTATTTAAACACACCAAGCAAAGGGATTCACATTATTGTCAGCAAGAAGTAAGAAGCAACCACTGTGAAGTACTGAAGTTTTGAAATGATTGGTGTGAATGCGTAAGGTATGCGTATGGCCTTTGTAAATGTGATGTCTAGGCTCTAGCAAACCCTGGGCATATTGTTATTTGCTCAAATGTGGTAACCTCAGAAAACTTTTACAGCACGGTTGCTATGTGGCATCGCGGCCTATATTTAATACAAGATACTGGGACAAAAATGTTTGAGAAAGGGGGATAGTGTGAACGGAGAGAGTAAAAGATATTATCGTCAAGTAAACTGGATAGAAATTACTGGAATGGAGAAGAACTTTAGTCCTCAGGATGTTCATTGTCAATGAGTTAAAACTTAAATTTCGATTTTTACCTTTACGCGGGAACCATGAGGAATAGCTTGTGAACCATCAGCATTATTAGGCAAAAAGATTTCCCAGATACCAAAGTCATTCTGTACAGAAACAAGCAGTGCTGTAAGTTTCAAATAAACATAATGCTAAATTGAGTATAAATGGTTGAGAACAGCACGAAATGCAGGATTAAAATTACCTCGGCCAATCCTAAAAGAAATTGCACTAAACCGAGTTTAAAATTGTCACGATAAATACTTGCTATACATGACAAAATATAAGGGGCACAAGGGAAATAAGAAAGAAGTGCGGTGGATTTCTCTTGGAAGAGGAACCGATATTTATTATCAAACGAATATTACACAAATAATGGATGTCATGAGAGGGAATTTGTTAAGGGCCTTTAAGCCTACAACATCTCAAAAGCATGTACCATCGTATGAATTATGTAAGGGGCACTCAATATATGATAAATAGCATACCTGAGTCATGACATCGGCATTAGGGTTCCAGTTGTTGAAATCTCCAATTAATGATGCCGACTGAGACAAAAACGCATCAGAGTATGTTAACCTCACAAAGAGCAGTAAAGTAACAGATAAGTACAGACTTCAATTAAACTAGGAAACAACAACAAAGAATGACAGGAGAAGCTGTCATTCGGTTCTGAGGTAGTTATTAAGGTATGTATGTGTATGACCATTTTTATTGCTAGTATTTACTAGTTTTAAATCGTACATAAGTAGCCCCGCTACCTGATTTGAGCTCTGCGTCACCTTGAAAAGTTGTTTAACAAATTTTATACTGTGCATCCATTAAAAACCAGAATAGTGTGCCATTAAACACAAATAGCAGCATCTCCCTCTCAAATTCACAATTAGAAGATAAAACAAAAAAAATAAGTTGATTTCCTGAGCTTTACATTTTGGATGCAAATTTTATATCTGAACTTCTCTGCCATTACTAAAATGTAGTCCCTTTGAACTCAAGGTGGATCAACAGAGTTTTCATGAATGAAACACGGTAAGGCAGAACAAACCTTAGCTCCGGGTGCCCATTCTCTGTATGTTATCCCTGACTCACTGCATAATTATAAGTGAGAAAAAATTAGACATTGGGAATCTCAGCTTTGAGGGAGAGTGCCTGACATTTGTCAGACCTGCAGTATGAACAGAGAGAAATCAACAATAAAGGCATGTATATGCTCAAATGACACTGAAAATAGTCTGGAACACTCGTTAAACAATCAAGAAAGGTTATACAGCGCAAGTTAGCTTATGTTGAGAAAAAAATAGAAGCTTGTAAACCTGCATTTTACTCACTTGATCACCAATTCCAAGATCTTGGTCTATCTCCTCATTTGATGGTCAGTTCAATTAACGGTCAAAATTCAGATAATTTTGATAACAATAGTCTCGATTCACAATCCATTGACAAATAAAAGAAATATATGTGTGATAGTGTGATGCTATCAGTGTTTAAGTCCCCATCCAACCTCTTCTCTTTTCACAAGGGAAAAAACGTTACTGGTAGATGATCAATAAACTTGCTATAAAAATCAAAATGAGATTTCAGATAAGTTTCAAACAATCATTCAGAAACAATTAAGGACTTTTATTAATTTGACAGTATGAATCAATAAGTCTTTTTTTCAGTTTTTTCTTTCCAATCAGTAACCAGTGCAATGCCACTTCGATTCGAGCACAAGTGTCAGATACGCAATTGTTCAGATTGTAGTACACGACTACACGGTTATCATGTGAAAAATTTCTAATTTAAGGTCCGAAAATAACTAAATAACTGGTATATCATGTCGTTCTGACAGACGAGTGACATGCTGCCAAAGTGAAGTATCGAAATAACATAGATTCTTTAGACCGATAACTTGGAAGTAAACATTTTAAAATCTTGGACAAGACAATCAGATAAAACTAAAGAAATTATACAGTATTCCAACAAATATCCAAAAGCATGTTAAATATGTCTATTATTTACTTAATTTAGACCAAACACAAGATAGTCTGATGGTTAAGCAAGGGTAACAGTCTAAAATCATGTTAAATATTCCCTCTTGCCCGATACCCAGAGTCTTCTAAATGGAAGTTAGGTTCTTCAACTAGTCAGGTGGTTGTTTTTTTAAATTTTCAGTAACTCGCCATATTGTCTACTAAACTGTTTTTCAGCTTTAGAAGCCATGTTGATCACATACGTTCAAGTGGATCAATGGAACTCTGTACCTGCGACTGAAACCCATCTTTTCATATCCACGAGAAAAGGCCTCCAAACTCCCTTCATATTTGTTGATCTCTTCACGCAATCTCTTGTACTGTGAGTAACTGCAAAGAATTGCCATTAAAACATAAGTTTAAGATTTATATTTTTTGCCAGAACACACTTAATCACAAGCCATCAGAAAATGTATCAAAGTTGATGGATTGTTTACTTTGAAGTCAGCTGTTGTTGCGTAAAAAAGAGAGACATGAAAGTAGCATATGTAAACAATAAGTTATCTGTCTTTTCTTTTTTTTCCAGGGTTAAAAATTTATGTTATACAAGTAGTAAGGAATGCAGAGAACACTTAAGCACCAAAGGAAATATGTTCCATTGTAAATTAAAGAAGCATACAGGATCCTGGTTTAATAAAGCGTATATGAGACCAGTACACTATCATATTCTGCCTGATCATCTAAAGAGATGGAAACACAACAATTGTGATCAGCTCAAAATAGTAGTAGAGGCAAAAATAACCCTATTTTTCTCAACTAACACTAAGCACAAAGCTATATAACATAACATTATTTTCTCTATGAGCCTTAAGTGATAAGTGTATACTCTGTAAGAAAAGAATAGCACAAATGAACTCACCGGTAATCAAGATGACTGCGGTGATTTTTCAAAAGCGGATCAATTTCATATATTCTCTGCCCGTCGCCAGGTGGGGGAATTTCACTTTTGGCCGCAAAATTTTGCACTGTTGCATCTTGAAGAATCGATGGTCCGACTTTTGACTTGTGTTCCTCCTCAATCACAGTTGAAGCTTTTATATGTTTTTCTTCAACCTCGCTCGTCTGGTCAACTTTCATTGTTTGTACATCTAGGTTATGAACATCCTATGAACACACCGGTGAAACAAAATGGTAAGGGTATGCCCAAAGACATCAAAAGGAACAACACTCAGTTCTATTAAAGACCAAAAGAACCATGCACCACAAAATTACAGCTATGATCATTCCTCAAAATAATTGAAACAATGGTCTTGAAGCCGTAAAATAACTAGGAATAGAGATGGGAAAGTCCTTACCTCAACTGGATCAGGCTCCACACTATCATCTAATAAGGGATCTTCACTCTCAACGCCAGGAATAAGTACTTTCTGAGATTCTGTCAGTGTTGCTGATGGAGAATCAGAATCATATGATGGCTTTTTAGCAAACATCTTACCTAAAAAGCGGCCATTGATTAAAACTTTATAAGAAACACTAACAAATATGTGTAACCAAAGTATAGTAGACAAGCAACAGTCTCGGTCTCTCAGATAACTAGACAAAGTGTACAAGGACATATGGCAGATCAATAAGGACAGTTAAATTATATCAAAAACTCCCCAGCAGGATTATATAGCTTTAATAACTAACTCTATCCCACTAAAAGTGCACTCAAGTAGTCGCTAGATGTGGAGCAGTTCATAGGAAAAGTGTTTATTGGCAAATTTAGGCCACAAGGCTCACAAATTTGCAGAAAGTCACTTTAGGTGGAGGTATAAGACAAAAAAATTACAGTCATTATCAAACAAACTCAATGGTCTTAGTACCCAGCAGCCCGGAAGATCATCCACCAAAACAACAATGAGCAGATTCTATAAGGTCTTAAGCAGCTCAAATTTGCCCTCAAGTACCAAGTAAATATTTTGACTACAGCATTCCCACAACCACAATTTATTTAGCCAGCCATTTTCTTTACAATTAGTCTTCTGTGAGGATGTTTCATGTCTAAAATTTGCGAGATGCAATCAACAAGGGTTGTATTAAATTTATCAAAAGAACATTAGTGCGTAAATGGACAAGCCTCACAAAAAATAATAGTATGCGAGACCGTCTAGTTTGAGGATTTCTGTTTCTTTATACGCATATTTCAGTAGGTGTGAATGCCACCTCATTATCAGGCTCGCAGCAGCACAGATGTTAAGTTTTTTACACATCCATCGTGCAGTCTACAAAGCTCCCATTGACAGATCTTAATGAACCAACTGATAGAATTAGCAAAATCGATAATTTTTGCCACCCCTACAACACAAGTTCAGTAAGTGCAAGAAAATTAATACCCAGCAAACAATTTGAAGAGAACTCACAACCCCGGTTCTCATGTCATGAACAATCAAAAAAACGGGCGTCATGTTTTCAATAGTTCCTATTCCACAATCCACTGTATAACTGTTTTATCGAAAGAGAATCCTCAATGGGGTCAGATTTAGTCAATGTTGGATGTTGTGATTTTGTCATATTATCGATTATTGGATGATAGGAATGTGGGGGCAAATCGGATCAGCTTTACCAAGCCGTTTTTTAATGATCTTAGCCTACATTGCACCACTAGAAATCAACTTAACACTTGGGACAGTGCAGAAATTTCAGTTTGGCAAGATCATCAAGACATCAGTCATTTCTCCCCAAACCCTCCTGCCACAATTTGCGAACGTCCCGAAATCAAAACCCACAAAAATTATATGAATATATCGCATTTTCTCTCAAACCCCTTATAACCTTTACTTGACCAAAATCAAAAAAAAATTGACATGAGTTCATAGTTTCTAATCAGCAACCAAGCAAGCAGTAATTAACACCCACCATTTTCACGACCATGAGCATAAAATTTCCAACTTTTCACAAATTATATGATGGTAACAAACATCAAACACTACTCAGTACCCCAAAAAATAAAGAAGAAGATCACAAAAACAAACAATTGAACAAAGAAACATGAAAAAGGGTAGAAGAAACAGGGGTTATACTAGTGTTGTTTCCAGTGTTATTAAGAAAGAAAGGAAGAGAAGAACTTCTGCTACTGCTGCTGCTGCTGCCATGAAAGGTAGACCCAGAAAGCTTATGAACACAAGGAACTGAAGAAGGTAATCTAATTCCTGATATTGTATACACCATTTTTATTTGACAGAAGGGGTTTTGCAGAAAATGTTGGAGAAGAAGAAGATATTTATATTTATATTTAATTTAATTTAATTTTAATTTAAGAGAGAAAAGGAAAGAAAATAAGTGAGTGAGTGAGTGAGTGAGTGAGTGAGTGAGTGATGAGAGGTTTGTATTAAGAAGATTATGAAGATTTATTGAAACGTGTGCTGCACAGATTGCATGGCGATTGCTGCCTCGGGTCCCACTCTCCCTTGCCGATACTACTCACTTGTCTTCTGTCTTCTTCTTCCTTCGTCCCTTCACTTTTCTATTCTTACCTATTTTTCTCTTGTGTCATTAATTTATTGCTCCATTTTGCTTAAAACCGTCTTAACCTCAAAATCCGGTTATAATTTGTGTTAATTATTTGGGTTTGCTTTTTACACAAGCTTTAATTAAGAAATAAGACAAATAAATTAATAAGCTACTAACATATTTAGTTAAAAATATGCTTAAAATGGAAAGGTAAGATGTTAGTGAGATACTCATAAATGAAATAAGTAAATACTTGTAATCGATGGGGACGGATAAAGTATTTCGTTTCAGTTAACTTATTTGATTAAATATAAGTTACTTGTGAAAAACTTGAAAAACAAAATACTAAAATTTGATAAGCAACTTATTTAATTATATATTAATAATTGATAAGCAACTAAATTACTTTACTAGCTAGTTGAGGAATTGTGATCCATTGTTCACGTTTTTAGGACAACTATATTCGATTTCAAGAAATAGATAGATATAATAGTTAATTTGTTTAGGGGAAAAGAGGATGATATGGAAAATTAATAAAATAATATATGTGAAAAGGTAATTCGTATTTGAAAAATAATTCTATGTAATTTTAGTTTAATAAATAATTTTAGTCAAATAAGCTACTTCGTATCTAAAAGCAAATAGACTAATAGTATATCAAGTGAATTACGTGAAAATGGTGCATCACTTTTTTATTTTAGTGAAAATTTCAATTCAAACTCATCATATTTTACTTTATTATACTACCAATAAAATTAAAAAATATTAAATATAAGTTTAGTTAAATTTGAGTTTTGACGAAAAAAAAATTAAAATCTAACTTATATATATGTGTGCGCTTAAAAACAAATAAAGTTTGAGATAATATAGATGTATGTTTGTTTTTAGTGAAAATTGTAACTTACCACCTATTATTTCCCGTATTTTACAAATAACCACCTTGTATTTCATTTAGTACAAATAACCATCTACATTATATTGTATATATCCGAATTCCCACCGTATCTCATTCTCGATCATCATTTAGCATAATTTCGGACTTATTAAGTGAATAAACTATAGAGTGACCATAATACCCTTAATTATATTTATTCCAAACCTTCACTACCATCTAATTAAAAGAAAAAACAAAATCAAACCATCCAAACTCAAAAATATAAACCCAATCAAAATTATACTTGGAAAATCAAATTCCACAGTCAAAATTATGAGGAACTTCATCTACCAAGGGAGTCGATCATACTTCCACAATCAATCAAGAATTTTACAAAATCTCAAAGACTAAGTAATACCTAAAAATGCTATTATCTTTCCACATTTACAACTATGCATACTGTCTTATTTTCGGCGAAATGGTGGGTCTAGGGTGACACTATAGAGAGTGGCAGCGGTGAGTAATTGGTGGGTCGGATGACAAGTGAAGTTTTCGTTGAATGGGGTGGTGGTCCGATCCGATGGGGGTGGTGAGTAGACGGTGGGACATGTGGTGACTGGTGAGGCGGTGGCAAGTGATGTTTTGAGTTTGTTGTTGTTCATGTTTGTGATGGTGGGGCAATAACAATCTAGCAATTAAGAACTTATAACCAGTTTGTTGTTGTTGTCTTTGAACATAATGAACAACATATGAATGTCAACAAGAGTTCCACACTTGCATTCATACTTTTCTGGAACTCGAATTTGATATATCTGGTTAAGCGAGATCAACCTCTTATCAATTAGTTTACGTGGTCATGCTAGAAGATGATAATCTTTTTTTATTGATTGGGAATTTGATGATGACGATGATGATAAATTATTGGGGTGTTTATCTTTGAGTTTTAGGTGTTAATGTTTGAGTTTTGGGTGAATTATTAAGGGTGTTTTGGTCTTTTAATAGTATATTAGTTTAACGAGTCCGGATTTGAATAAAATGACGGTCGGGAATGAAATATGGTGGGAGTCCGGATATATAATGCGTAATGTAGGTGTTTATTTGTAATAAACGAAATATAGGGTGGTAGTTTGTAAAATACGGTAGATGTTAGGTGGTAAATAACAATTTCCACTTGTTTTTACGATTAAAACCTTTGAGATGGGGTGTCCAGTGTGTTCCTTGGTAATATATTTTGAAATATGAGGAATGATGTAGTAATCAATAATTCAAGGTAGCTTAATACTATTAACCTTAAAACATTAATTTGGGTATAATCCCATAAAAGTTCGCTATTATATCTTTTTGTATAATCATCTTATTATAAGAGATTTTATACTCCATGGAATTACTAAATATAAATGTAATTTATAGTTCACTTACTTAGGATATATACAGAAATAGGTTGATTTTGCTTTTGGATCCTACATCTTAGGTTAGATTATTGACGGTTTTAAGACAAGATTTTGGTAAGTCTTAAGATAAGACTCACTCAAAACTAACAATAATCTAACAAAGTTTTAACAAAGTACTAATTTGATCTTGAAAATCCAAGACTCAACTTAAAACTTTAGGTGAGTATTGACCTCACTTTTAATGTAAATTATTCAAAGAGTGGATCCCACGTGTCTATAAAGTCCATCTGTCAGAGATAAGTTTGACGGATAACGTATAAAATTTAAGTGAGTCTGAACAATAAAGAAATAATAAAAGTTCGTAAAAACACACGACTAAGTTATCATCCAAAATATCGAATTGATCTTTATCTCCCTTTGAGAATACATGACAATTCATGACGGCTTAATCATTAATTTGATAATTCCTAAGCAGGTAATCCCACAAGAAAATATGCATCAAGCTTTACATGACTAAACTAATGGCGGAAACATTAGTAGTTTTAAACATGTAAAATTATAGTATTTAAGGTTCAACAAATTTCCATGATCTCATCATGATAGTTCTATCTTCATCACAACCAAACATCCCATGTTTAATTAGATTTAAATCATATCAGTCTGTCATCTAGAATTGAAAAGTCGTATACTTCCTCGAAATATGAATGCCTCATGTCAAATGAGTAATGAGTTTTTGTTTTACTGATGACGTTCACTCCCACTTAACTCATGTTTCTGCCAGAATTTGAAAATTCCGAATATCTTCTAAAGAATATTCTTGTCATTCCTTAATGACTAATTGAGTTTAAATTCTGGAACGAAACTCCCACTAAACTTTATGCTTTAATCATTAATCATAAAGCTCTCACTCAATTCTATGTTCCTTAACATTTGATGAATTGAATATGATTGGGACAAAACCACATATACTTATAAGCATATCCTTTCCAAATACCCTTTTGGAAAGCGATTTTTAAGGTCATCTAGTGATTTCATTCTAAATGAAATACGTAACTAGTTTCGGCAAGGTTACTCACTAACTTTGCAAACTATAGACATCATTATGTCTACCTATGCTTATCTTAATAAATCATATTTATTAGCATATACACCATTTAGTTTCATGGGCCTCGAATTTACATCGGCACATTTAGATCATTATCTAAATCCAAAAACATTTTCTTGAGCGTTTGCAGAATCTTTTAAAATATTTTTCCTTCTAGCCTCCTCACGTAGTGCATATAAGAATCTTATCTTATAGTGCATTCTTGTGCGAGCGAAACTTCTTGTCTCCTCACGTAGTGCGTATAAGAATCTTATCTTATAGTACATTCGCGTGCGAGCAAAAATTCCATAATGGATCTCATCCACAGATAGATACATAATTCTACTTTGGATCTCTTTCCTTGGTAATTTTCACAACTCTTTCTTAAAGTATTTTCTGGGAATCGTCGTATACGTAGATCCCTCTATCAGAGGATAGATGCAGAATTCTACTTCAGATCTTTTTCCTCAGTAATTTTAAGAACTCTTTCTTAAAGTATTTCCCGAGGAGCGACGTGGATCACAAGGCGTAGATTTTCTCAATCGTAGATCTTATCTACAAATAAATTGAGAATTTTTAACTTAATCTATCTTCTCAATCTTTCACACAACTGAAACTATAGATCCTACTATTCTTCAATAGATCATATTTATTGCAGTCTTCTTAAATCATTTGTTGTGGCTTTAAATTTTTTCCACTCTATTTTTGTAATAACCACATTTTATTACTAAGGATATCCACTAGCCACAAGCAACGATTTATGAAGTCGGAAAGTGTGCGTCACATAACCATATTAGTGACATCTATCTATACAATATTATTAAAAGGGTACTTAAAATGTCACGTAGACAATGCCACCTAACATTAACAAAAAGTCACGTCACTTATTACACATGACATGGAGCCACATCATTTTTTTTATTTAAAAAGAAGAATGAAAAAAAATACTAAAACATTAAATGTAAATAACAAAACAAACAATAACTTTTGACATTTTTAAATTCTAGGTTAATTAAATAACAATTAAAAATCAAACTTCCTAATAAATTTAAAATATAGATATTTATTGTTAGAATATTTTAAGCAACAAATAAATACATATAATTATAATTTTTACGCCGTTTATAAAAAAATAAAAATTTGTAAATATTAATGGAAAATAATAACATATTTAACATTAAATATTAGCCTTTTTAATTTTTAAAACTATAATAGGTTAAACTTCAAATACAAATTTACAATCTCTAATTTTATAACTTATTAGTAATGAAATATAATGCTCAAAAGTAATAAAATTATACTACATATTTATGTATATTAAAGCAAACCTTTCACATTTCATGTTTCCTTGATCCATATTTATGTATAAATTAAAATTCCTAATTAATAATGAAAATTAATGCTCAAAATTATAACACTTTACTACATATTTATGTATATATTAAATTTGATAATAATATAAAAAGATAATCAAAAGTCATAAAACACATCCTCAATTGGCTATAAATTTTTTACGGAAGACAACATTTGTGAGCCAAAATTCAAGCTAATATATTTTTTACTCCCATCGTCAACATAATTGTGTGTGTCAATAATTTTTCTTATGATTGTGTCAAAATCAAGGTAAGTATATTAAGGTACGGTTATTGTATTAAGTTTTTAAATTAATTAATTAATTATTTATTTTTAAATTTCCTATTTTAAGTGTTGTTTTGTTCTCATTGAGGAGCTATCAAGATTTGTGGTATTCTCCTATTTAAAGGTAAATATACTTTACATTCTTTATAACTCAATGTCATATTTCTTTCATTATTTAAGAGAAAACTTAAATAAATAAAGATAAGGTTAATATTACATATGAATAAAATTCCACCATTTTGTCCATTATTAATACTCAATGTTTTTTTTTGTAGGATGGTCCATGAGATAAACAAGACTATATCCTAGCAAAAAAAAATCTCTAGCCACTCCACTCAATACTATATCCTAGCAAAAAAAATTAGTATTTCATGAACTTTCAAATGTATATTTTATTTGGAATTTATTGTTTTCTTATAAATCATTTTCCTTTCTCATAGAATAAAATTGGAGTTGCGACATAGCATATTTAATTTATAAAATTTAATTAAAAGAGTTTTAATGTGACATGACAAATTTTAATATGACATGACATATTTAATTGTGACATGACATATTTTAAATGTGACATGAAAAATTTATTTAACATAGATTAACTATTTACTATTACATGACATTGATCTAAATTATTTATCTATCAATTAATTTAATTCACTTATTTATTATTATATTAATGGATATTATTATTATTATTAAACATATTTTTTTCCATAATTTCTATAACTCTTATAAATTTATATCAAAATTTCAAAATTTATAATGTTATTTTAATTGATTTTTTTTGTAATAAAACATGTTCAATAATTTCATAATTCATAATTAAAGTTAACATTTTAATTGAATATTTTGTAGTAAAACATTTTAATAATTAATTGAAACTTTTCATATTACTTAACACCCACCATCTTTATTGACACTTTTCCTATCTAATTAAATAGTATTAAATAGGGTAAAACTCTTCATAATACTTAACAATCATCAAATTAAATTAATTAAAAGTTTTTCCTATTTAATTATTTTTTTAATATAATATGTTAATAAATTGATTAATATTCTTCTATCTATATTTGTACTATATAATTAAAAGGCACTTAAATAAAAATATTTAATTTTTTGCCAAATAGGATTATCATAATTAAATTCTATTAATTTATATTGGTTAATATTAAAATTATTTTAGAGCTATTTATTAAAACTCTTTATAAGGTTTATTAACATTTTTTTGGTGGAAACCATAAGATCCTCATTTAAATTATAAAAATAAATTACGAATTTATTCTCACCATTTAAATCTTACCATTTCGCCATCTAATTTTTCATTAAGCATAAATATAGTCGCTAAAAAGTACTATATGTAGTAATAAAAAGTCTAATAATTTGGATTATAAAGCCACTAATATCTATCTATTAATCTAATTAAAAGGCAAACTAAATTATCTACTATCAACCATATATCATATTTTTAATTACATAAAATAACTTCTTAAACCACTTTCATGCAAAGGGAATTTTGTAAAATAATAATTATAATAATAATAATAATAATAAAACAAACCTTTTACATACCATATCACATTTTTCCATATATGTTTATATTAAACTTCATAATAATGGAAAAACGGATGCTCAAAAGTCGTGAATCTTGATCTGTTTTATGCCAATATTAAATTTGATAGTAATAATAAAAAAGTACATTTAAAAGCTATAAAACGCATCCTCAATTGTTTATATATTTTTGATAAAAGACAAACTTGTAAGAAAAAAACATTTTTTTAACTCTATCGTTAGTAAAATGATATGTGTCATTGATATTTCATGCTATAATTCTATTCACTTCTTTATATAAGATTGTTTAATCGACGCAGTATTCGACATTAATGAGCCAATTGTTATTCAAGTTGCTGCTTTAAAATTCTTCGTTCCACAATATATTATTGTTGTATTAGCTTCAATTTTATTGGGATCATGATATATTAGTTTTGTCATTCATAACATTTCTAATCGCGTGTTTTATGTTATTTTTATAATTGTTGTTGAAATTTTAATATCTAATTGGCGAGGGTGCTCTATTTTGGGATTTTTGTTTGTTAATATAGTATTGTATAATTTGATTATATGAATACCTATATTATTAATTATTTTCGCTTATATTGATTTACTTTAGTTTCACGGGGTGTCTTAATATCTACTATATCGTAAGTTGAGTTAATCGTAGTATATTATGATATCAAATGACTAAAGTATCACATTACAATCTAAATACCCCGTGACTTTCACGGGTCACAAAACTAGTTTATGAGATAAAATGGAAAAATTATTTGTTTAATAGCTTGATAGTTTGGGTGGTTTATAACTTTCCTTTTAGTTGAGTTCAAAAACTCAATTCCTTATGAATTGTTATAGTTTTCAATGCGTCATACATTGAACGTGATAATCAATTCAATTTTATTATGTCGTGATTTGTAAGTGATGAAAGATAAATTAAGAACATAATCATAAATAAACGAAAGTGACTTGGGTTGAAAACCAATCAAGTCACCAATTATACAAAATACAACCGTTGTTTTAAGGACTAATTTCCTAGTCTAACAAGGAAATCAAAATATGTTCTTAGAGTTCAACACTTAAAATCTTGAGCAAAATAAATGAAAACCAAGCTCCTCGATCATCTCTAAGGGAGCTACCTCTAGTTTTCATTTGATCGTTTAGGCTTGTTTTTCCTTCCCTTTATCTTTGCTCACATGCCCTACAAATAAGAAGAGCATTTATATCACAACTTGTATCATTATTATACCAAAGTTGAGATAAAACATAAAATAGGGATAGTTATTTACTTACTGGAAGAATTTTCCAGCTTTTAGATCACTGAGATATTTGGAACAATTCCTCTTCCAATACCATTTGCCATTACAATAATAGCACTTGACTCCTTGAAGGAAGCTTTTCTTGGGCTTTCCGGTGTTAGCTTCCGAAGCCACCTTCTTTGCATCATCGGAAGTTTGCTTCCTGCCTTTCTTCCCACTTCTTTTGAACTTCCTCTTGCTCTTTGTGTTAACATTGAGCACATCCTTAGGGGTACTAAAATTTAATCCCATATCCCTTTCGGCTTGCACAATCATATTGTGCAACTCATCAAGGGATACCTCTTGGTTTCTCATGTTGAAATTCACCCGAAATTGTACATAAGATTTTACCTTGGACAAGGAGTGGAGGATTCTATCAATCACAAGTTCTTTGGGAATTTCCACTTGATGCAATCTTAAGGTCTCAACATGCTCCATAAGCTTAAGCACATGGGGGCTAACTTTTTGGCCCTCCTTTAAGTTGAGATCAAAGAAAGCGGATGCCGCCTCATATTAGACAATTCTTGAAGCCTTCGAGAACATTGTCACAAGCTTGGAGTAGATTTCATAGGGGTGCTAAGCTTAATAGAACTCCTTTGAAATTCGGGATCCATTGAGAAGATCAAAACATTTTTGATCGTCGCAGACTCTTTGTGGTAGGTCTCATAGGCCCGCCTAGTAGCGGCATTAGCTTCATCGGTAAGTGCGGCGGGTGAAGCCTCGATGAGGTATTGAAGTTTACCATCACCTTGAGCGGCCAACTGAAGTTGGGCATCCCAATCAGCAAAGTTTGCCCCATTCTTTTCAAGCTTGCAACGAGCCATGAAGCATGAGTTACGGTGTTCGAGTTTGTGGAAGTTGACATAATCGATGATGGTTTGAAAGACTTAAATACAAAATTAAAGATCGAAGATATTAAACACTCGTCGTTTTAATTAACTTGTAAATAAATTAAACAAGTTAAGGCATTTATAAAATGACCTCTATCCAATTTTATAAACTATTCCAAGACCAAAACCCTATACCACCAAAATCGTGAACAACTGGAACTCCGTCTCAATTATATGATTTGGTGGGTTAACTTTTAACCGGTTCTACCCTAGAACTCTCGGTCGATTTGAAAAATTCACATTTTATTCATCTTTAGTCCGGAACACATTGACCACTGGTCCTCTACACTTTCGTTGAGTACAAACCAAACTTCGAGTGCATCGAGATCTTATGGATGCATAATGGTTACATAAGATGAAAGAAATGTCCTTGCATTGCTTTTGAAGGTTTATACTCAATTAATCTCCTATTAATTGAGTCTTGCAAAAACCGTTTACCCTTACCAACGGTCTAAAATAAAACCATCTCCAAATGCTCGTATCAAGGACCCGATCTCAAAACCAAAATCAATTTTGTTATTAGAAAATTGAAATTAGTATCCAAGAAATAATAATAATAATATTACAATAATATTATTAGTTTTGAGAAATGATTTTATTTCTCTAGAAAAACTATTTTTCTAGAGAGAATGAGAGTAGTATGGAATGAACTAATGTTGTGTAGGAATCAATCATCTTTTGCATGTATGTGAGGTAGAGTATAAAAGGAGCAAAATGAGCTCCTTTTACTAGCCATATGGTCGACCACTCTAAGGCCATAAGGGGTCAATGCATGTTATCAATTGGAAGGACATGTGATTTGATCACCCTCTTTGATTTCTTCTTGCCTTTAGAGCGTCGTGAGCCTCTCCTCTTAGTTTGTTTTCTTTTGCGAGGTACAGGTTGTTGATTTTGTGGTTTCACTTGCTTCATTGGCTTCCTTCGTGTCACCAATGTCCAACCTTCATTATCATGATCAACGTTAACGTTGGCCTCCATGGTTGCGCCTTGAGTTTTCTTTTGCAGCGGTAATATTAACCTTTGAACTCGGAACAATGCAGGCTTCAGGCTTCCAAATTGTATCACACATATTTCTTCTTGCTTATGAGGGACCATCACATTCGAGCATTCGATGATTGGCATGTCAATTCCTTCGACCGTCACGCTGGTGTGATTGGTTGTCACTGTGTCATCTAGATCTAAGATAATTTTTCAATCCTTTGCTAATTGCATAATCATTTCTTTGAGGGTTATGCAACTGAATGACATTATTTTCTAACAAGTCGTCGAGCATGCCTGAAAGATCTGAATCAGGAAATGTATACTTCTTGTTTTGCAACTCCTTCAATGTTGGTTTATCACGCTTAAAGTCCTTGGCATATGTCTCCTTCTTTTTGTCATACTTTGGTTTTGCAGAGATTTTGACAGACGCATTACTGGTTGTAACTGTCATAGTTTCCTTGGATGAACCCTTTGAACTCTTTTCGATTTTCTTGAACTCTTTCTTATCACCAGGGGGCTTAGAGGAAGATGATTTTGTCTTTTTTCGAGCGTTGATGGTTACCTCCATATCATGAGCACTGAGTCGCCAACTCTTGAAAGCTTTTGGACTTGATCCCATTCAAGATGTATAAGAGCTCCCACTTCATTCCATTGATGCACATCCCAACTGCTGAAGTCTCGCTTAAACGATCCTTGCATTCCAGACTTAGTGGACGCCAACGATTGATGTATTCCACGACAACTTCATCTTCCCATCGAGTTGTGTTGGTTAGTTCACTCATGCTGACTATGCGCCTTGTGCTGTAGAACCTATTCATGAACTCATTCTCCATCTGGTCCCAGCTGTCAATCGACTAAGAACCTAGATCCGTGTACCAATCAAATGCGATGCCTTTGAGAGAATGAACAAATTGCTTCACCAACAAGTCTCCATCTGTCCCGGCATTATTGCATGTCTCCATAAAGTGAGCAATGTGTTGCTTGGGGTTGTCTTTTCCGTCGAATTGTTGGAACTTGGGAGGTTGATATCTGGCTGACATGCGTAGGACATCGATCCTCTTTCTGTATGGCTTCACATATCGAAGACCATTGAAGGAACTCTCTCCTAGCTGGTTCTTGATCGTGTCGGCTATCAAGTCTTGCAGCTTCTTTTCGGTGTAGGCAGTTAGATCATTTTTGGGGGGCCTCCCATCATCCCTCTTGTCATCCTTATATTCTTCATCTTCTTCATCATCCTCCTCTTCGGTGTCATGATGACTTGAAATGTCCTTGTTACGAAGGTCCTCCATTTCCTTCCGAAGTTCTGCAATCTTCTTATTCTTTTCTTCATTTTCTTGCATCATTCTCTCAAGGAGCTTGTTCATATTCTCTATTTGTTCTTCAATGCTAGAGCCACCAACGACCATGACTGATTCGAAAATAGGGGTTGAAACTTCCTCCTTCTTTGGCATTGCCTTCTTCACCTTGCGAGGGGATGAACCACTAGCCTTAAACTTCTTGCCCTCCTTTTGTGGAGATGAAGCCTTATTGATTATTGCAGTAGCAGCAGCAACAATGGATTCAACTGAATACTTACGAGGCCTCTTAGGAACATGAGCGGTGCGCAGGCTTTCTGCAGCAGCATTGATAACAACCTTCCTTGACATTATTCTCGTGGTAGCACCAATTGATGGAATGCTTGATGAAGGAGCAACACTAGGAGCCCTTTGAGGATTGATGCATAAGTTCTTGAATGTGTGCTTGATGAATCGGAAGACATCATGGCTTCTTGAAGTTGAACTTGTTGTAGAGATGAGAGGTAGAGGTTTTCACGTCGGGCGGTTCACCAAAATTTTGTAGCAACAAATTTTGTATCGCAAAAAAACTGTAACACAAAAGAGATAGACAAATGAGTTTACATAATGTCAGAAGGTTATGTGTACAACCTCTATTATTCCACTGATTCTACAACAATATTAAAACTACGAGTCTACGATTTTCGAGGCTCGCTTGCTTGACTTTAGCTTCTTGAGAGGGCCGCGTTGACTTGAATCTCTCTTCGATGCTTGGATTTGATTTGAGTTTACTTGAGTAGGCGATACGATTTTGTAGTGCTTGTTGTCTACTTGCAAGTGTGATTTATAGAGATAATTTAAGAGATTTTGATGTCTCTTTTCTCTTCACTTTGACAAATGATTTTCTCTCTTGTAAAAGTGATTGTCTTCCTTCCTTTGAAATGGTGGAGAAATGTCTTATTTATAAGAATTTATCGCTTGGCAGATGGACTTGAGTTTGGGCCTTGTTTATAGGCTTGACTTCTCTTTTGGGCTCAATTGACCACATTACTTGGTATAGAGTCCAAATAACCCATTTTGTAATATGAGTCGATCCGAACTCCATTAAACGGGACAAATATAATTAATTTAAGCTAAAATTTGATATTAATTTAAAATAATTTATATTGTTTTATTCTTGGCACTTTAATAAAATTTATGTGCCTATAGTGACATAACAAAATTAAATGTGACGTCGCAACTTTAAATGTGACATGGGGAAAAAATGACATGGATTACCAAATTAAGAAAAGAAATATAAGCTTTAAGCACAAAAAAATATAAACTGTTGATCTCCTCTCATAATTTTTGTCATTTATTTATCTTATTTATTTAACCATTATTTTCTTTATATAATAAAAAAGACCTTTAACTTTCCTTCCATCTACTATATATACCCCGTATGTATGTTCCATACTTTTTTTTTATCTCCTATCTATTCATAAATTTTGAGAGTTCATATATAACTATTATAATAACCATAATTTTCAACTTTATTCAAAAAATTAGCACTAAAGTATACATTGAAAAGTAAATTAATTATTTCATATTTTATTTTTATTATGTTTTGAATTGATTAGAATCTTATTAGATTTTATTTTTTGTGTTTGTTTTAATATTGCAGGAGAATGAATTTTCATCTTTATTCAAAAAATTGGTAAGTAAGGTATACCTAGAGAACTAAAATAATTATTTCGCCTTTTATTTTTATTATGTTTTGAATCAATTAGAATATTATGTTGGATTTAGTTATCTCATAAACTAATACTTTTAGTCATACTAACATAATCTTATAATTAACATTTTAATTATCTCATTATTTAGATCTTATGCATGCTAAAATAATGCGGAAATAGGAGAAATTTCGAGCCCTTACACACGGTCCGAAATGTAATGCTAGGATGATCCTCCAAGTATTCAACAAGAACACCTCCTTTGGATGCACCAAGACAACCCCTCAACAAACCGAGACTTAGAACAAGTTAGTGCCAAAATCGGTTTTCCTTAAACAATTTAAGTTCTAATATGAACTTAGTATACTAATATTATATCTTTTATATAACTAGTATTAATATTATCTTATAATAATTCTTAGAGGATTTTTATTAGTTTTTCTATACTTAGAAAAATTATGCAAGCATTAGAACTAGGGTTAGTGTGAGTATCTCATACTTATTTATGGTGTGGTGCTTGGGGTGTGGTGTGGCCGGGTAGGGGAGGGCTCCAAGGGGGAACACACCTCTTTCCCATGTAGATAGGGTGGCTCATAGGTAATAGTCTCAAGGTACTTTAATGATTGTGTTTTTTTAACAATTAAAAAACACTTAAATCATTCCTTGTTACATACCCTAAAACCGGCACACATACACTAATATGGACCACATTTTACAATTTTGTCAACTTTATCATTTCATGTTATGTGACATACAATATGTCACAATATTATAAAACAACAATTGTTTTTAATTTAATTATATATGTATTTACCATGTAAATATTATTCATAAATTAACAAATCTCATTTATCAAGTTGACAAGTAATTCGAAATTACTAATGTGTAAAATGGTCACTTTAAATAATCGTCAATACGATTTACAACTTTTGTAGCAATTATAAACCGATTCATTCTAATTACGATATTATAAAATATCGTTTATTGTTTAACAATTGACACGTTTCAATTTTAAACATAAATCTTACAATAAGATTTAACCTCTAATTTCTCGATATACGAGTTTAAGGAATATGATCAAATCGTATCAATAAACATTTGATCACTTTATCAATTAAGGGTATTGTCCTAAAGGTGTGACCTAAAGGGATCAACTGACCACCACCGTCATACGACAGTAATGTCAAACTCTAGCTAGCCAATCATTACCGATTAATGTTGGTCAGTTGACTAATATAAATCGTATCATCCCTTGCGCATTCTCGTTATGAGATTTAATTACGTGATCGCACTATTGTTGAGGACACATTTCCCAACAATCTCCCACTTGTCGTCGACAAGTGTGCGTCACCAATTCTCTTGTCCTATTACAATCTCCCACTCAATGCAAGATGTCTCTCTGAGGTCGTACTTGCATTCGATCATATCATGAGTGGTTTCCTCGATCTGGAGAATAACTGTTTGACCGGAATTATCTACCATAGATACCTTCCGAGCGTGGCCACACATTTCCAGTTAACTTCTCCTCGAGTGGCCTTGAGATTTGAACAACCCTGACAAGGGGTGGACAATTTCTATCGCACTACTTCCTTCAACTAGTCACAGTCAGTCACAACCCAAAACAATCCCATTTGACTCCAGTTACGAAAAGTCGTAGAGAATGGATCAAGGCTATGCCTAAACTGTACCATCTTGGGAGAGTAGTCTTTAGTCTAAGAATTGACTGACAAGAATACTATAGCAGCTCTTGCCACGACCCGGCCATTATAAAATTTCCAGAACTCTATAAGCGGTCACTTTGCCCGACAGAGTGTCTCTTGCAGTCTGCCTATGTGATCGACTAGTCATCACATATGACTCTATGGCACTTGAACTTGCCATCAGTCGCCTCACATTCTAGTCGCTTTGAGATGTCACCTCATGTAAGCGGCTAGGGGCTATACTAAGTCAATCCAGTTCACTTATGGGGTTCAATATTGTCTCTTACAACCCATTTGGATTTTGACAAAGTATCTTTTATCTTTGAGTTAATTATAACTCAAATGACATTGTCATGCAAAAACAGTCAATACTATTTCATTGCATTTGATGCACGATCATCTATTTGTATTAATGTTTTGCGAATAAACCTTTTATTCATGATTCCAAAACTTACAAATTTTGGTCTCATTCCGACTCATATTATCTCACATAATATGATCTTATTTGAGCACATATCTAGAACCCATTCTAGATCTTGAGTTTCCTCTCCTGAGGAAAGCTCTCACTGTTATCCTATAACTCGTGACGTATTGATATACTAGAGGGATTAAAGAATCACTCGGAATTATCTAGTCACTTATGTGCTGAAATCTATATTGTAGTTATTAATGATTTCATCACTCTTACTATTTTCAAACATCTTGGCTATTATACATTTTTATTTCTAATGGGCGACCTTTTATTATCAATATAATAAACCTTCCCGTAAAGCTCCATCATCTTATGATATAAAGTATTTGCTCATCTAGAATTGAAAACCTCTTATTCTTTACACTTTAAAGAATCACCCATCCTCTCTAAATGGTAGGTTCAATTCTTTAATGAATATTGCTCCCACTAAAAACAATATCACTCGATTTCTTAATTGAACGTTTCAACTCTCGCATGTAAATCTTTATTATCACTTGAATCATTATCACTATCACTATCCCTATAGTGATCTATTTTCATTCAATCAATCATCACCCTCTTTTCATGTCTTCGTTTCCTCGAGACGAATATGACATGATAATTTCCTTATAACTACATTGAGAGGATTGAGGTGATTTCTTCTCTTTTATGTTATAAATTTAGAAAAATCATTTATTAAGGAACCGTTTTCCTTCAGATTTCATACGGGGTTTCATTTTATCCTCTTTTTAAAACAATGAACATAAGGAACCTTTCCTATTGTGTCCTCCCGTAGTTTCTTCAGTGTCCTCTCGTAGTTTCTTCAATTCATTCATTTAGGGTTCTTCTTTAAGACTCCCATGTAGGAATCTTCTCTAAGATCCTTTATTTTCATCATTGGTTTGCGAAATATTTACTCCCACTCTATCCTTTTGACAATAACCTTTATTCGTATAAGGATAGCTATTTCGATTTAACCAATGCATATGAATGTTTGAAGTTTTATAGGCGTGATGAATACATTCTCATTTTCACTTAAAATGATCATCGTATAATGAATTAATGATTTCATAATTTGATTGAAAGTATCTCATGGGGTGTAGTTCTCCGTTTTTAATCAACACTTTGATTATTAATTATTGTATTGATCGTATCAATGTTTCTTATTTCGTGATGAAATCACTATTATTCATGTTTTAACAAGGTATGCAATTTATTTTTAGGAATCAAGTAAATGATTAAGAACAAAAGTAGTGACTTGGGTTGAAAACCAAGTCACTAATATCCAAAATTACAACCATTGTTTTAGGACTTGAATCCTTGTCTTACAAGAAAATAAATTGTTCTTGAAATAAAATGCAAAATATGAAAGAAGACGATATGAAAATTAGAGCCTAGCTCTTCAAGTCTTCGATCAATTGGATGCTACCCTAGCCATCCAAGTAAGGAACCTCATGCTTCCTTCTCCTTGCCCTTATCATTAGGAGGTGGCCCTTTAAAACAATTTAAAAAGGGTAAATATCAACACATTTGTATCACTATACATAAGTTGATAATTGACATGAATTTAAACGAGAATTATTACCTACGGCGGTTGCCTTCCCATTTTTGAGATCGCTTAAGTATTTGGGGCAATTACGCTTCCAATGACCAATCCTCGTGCAATAATGGCACTTGTCTTCGGATTTCGAAGAAGAGGTGGAAGTGCCTTTCGAAAAGGTCTTTTCTTTGGTCGCTTTGGGCTTGAACGTTTTCTTGCCCTTGCCTTTAAAGGCATTCTTCTTGAAGCTCGTTTTCCCTTTCTTTTCGATGTTTAAAACATCCTTGGTGGAACTTTCATGAAGTCCCATGTCCCTTTCGGCTTGGACGAGCTTCTTATGCAACTCATCCAATGTTGTCTCTTGGTTTCGCATATTAAAATTCACCCGGAATTGAGCATACGATTTTGCCTTATTGAGCGAGTGAAGAACTCGGTCAATTATTAGAGAGTCGGGAACATCAACGTCTTGCGTTTTTAGAGTCTCCGCGAGCTCAACGAGTTTGAGCACATGCGGGCTTATCTTTTGCCCTTCCTTCAAGGTAATGTCGAAGAAGGCGGAAGCCGCTTCATATTGAATCACCGTTGGAGTTTGCGAAAACATGGTCGCAAGCTTGGTGTATATCTCATATGATGTGGTCAACTTGATCATACTCCTTTGGAGATCCGGCTCCATGGAGAAGATGAGCACATTTTTAAGAGCGGAGGACTCTTTCATGTAGGCTTCATAGGCCTCACGAGTTTGGACCGCGGAACGAGCGGTCGGAGCGGGAGGAGCGGCTTCGGATAGGTAACGAGTCTTATCGTCACCTTGAGCGGCCAAGAGCAATTGCGCATCCCAATCCTTAAAATTGGAACCATGCTTATCGAGTTTGCAACGATCCATAAAGGACCGAAGCCATGAAACGTTAGTGAGAGGTGGAGCGTTGGTTGCCATTGATGATGTTGAAAATTAAACTACAATAAAAATTGAACGAATTAAAACAACGTCATTTTCAAAACTCGTAAATAATTTTAAACAAGTTTAGTATATTACTTAATGATCTCTTACCCAATTAAGTAAACAATCCCGAGACCCAAACCCATACTAATTCGGGCACGGTATAGCCGATTCATCCCTAATTGGTATAATTTGGTGGATTAACCTCTTAATCGGTTCTACCTTAGAACTCTCGGTCGACAATTTTCTAAAAATCGTCTTTAGCTCGAACTTATTGCAACTACGGTTACGAATACTTTCGTTGAGATCGACCAAATTTCAAGGTGTAATCTTTATTACCCCACTTACCCAACGTGACAATTTTAGTATCCCGGTGTAGCCGAGCCTACGTTCTTGTGAAGAAGGGATTCATGGGTCCGTACTTTTTGGTAAGGCTAAGTCTCAATATTTATATGTAAGAGATCTAGTCAAATTATTATCTATCTCCGTTTAAGTGAACTAAGTCGGTGAATTATCGATAAAATAAATGACTAGGTCGACTAAATCGAAAAATGCACGAGACGATATATGACGATTTAGCTATGCATGCAACATATAAAAAGCAAAATAAAACCATAAAAATAAACCCTAGTATGGCCTTTCCTAGAAAAGAAATAATAAAAGTACAAATTCGGAAACCAATTCCTTTGGTCCCTTGAACTTCACGAGGCACGCACTTCGAGGTAAACACCGTCTTTGTCGGAACTCCTTTCTGAATGACACCGTCTTCAAGGATCTCCGGAATTTACAAAAATTACAACTTTTCTAGTCTACTTTATACATTATAAAATAGAAATAAATTACAATTGGGTGATACGAGATCACAAAATTACAACCGAATCGGTAACCCCTTACATTACGAGAAATACCGATTTAAAACTAAGGCCATACTAAGTAAATTACATAATTCCCAAAATTACGTAAATAAATCATGACATTCATAATAAAATATGCAATGCGTATTAATATATGAACTATCATGCAAATCCTAAGCCAAATCGTCCTATTTAAATATCAATTATATAAAATAGTTATCGTATACCTCGGTTTATGGAATTGCATGTTTTAACGTTTAACAACACTATGCATAATGTGAATTGGAATTCACTCTTAAGTTAATCATCCCAACTCTTTTAGGTTTCAAAATTTAGTCTTACTTAAACTTTGAACATGACTTAACTTATTATATTTTAATATTGTTCGGTATTTAACTCGGTTTTGCGGTAAAATAATATAAAAATCGAAAAAGAGTCATAAAAATTTCGAAAATTTCAAAATTCAAATTTTGAAAATTCTAGAATGTTCTTAAAATTTCAGAACTTTAAAATATTAGTATTTATACGGTTTTAATATATATTTCGAAAATAATACGTAAAACGAGCATTTTAAGTCGGAAAATTCAATAATTAGTTTCATAAATGCAAATAAAATACTAATAATAATTTTACACTTTCCAAAATACCTTAAGAACATAAAATGGACAGAAAATTAAATGGCACACTGCCCAATAGCCGAAATTTTTAATTACATGACTCTTATTATTCAATTTTAAATGCAACTTTTAAACAAATTAAAATTAAATAAATCAGAAACTTTTGGCTCCCAAGAAAATTATGGTGATGAACATATCATATATTACTAAAATGCGTTAAATTTTCCGGCCACTTTAACAACTATTGCAAATTTTAACGATTTTCGTCATATATCGTACGATTTTAACCTTTAAAATTATTTCTCAAGCATAAAATAAGATAAAAATCTCGAAATTTTTATACATGCTGGAAATAATATATATGACATCGTGTTAAATTTTTATGGCCAAATTCCAACTTAAACTATTAAAGTCGAAATAATGTCACTAATTACGCGATTTTTACATTAAAAATCTATAATAATGCAATATATGAGATAAATTTCTGGAAAATTTAGCATACTTTTTAAATATTTTATGTGACATACTCATAAATATTTATAGTCAAATTCCAAATATAACTATACAAACCCATTATTATTCATCTTATTGCATTTTAACCTTTAAAATTCATATCACATGTTTTATAAGTCCATAATTTACGAAAATTCATATTCATAAACATAGGATATACATGTGATAACATACTGAAAAATCTCGGCCAAAGGATGATGTTAACTATTTTTCCCAAAATAAACAATTTTTAACCATTAAAAAATCAATAAAACCGAAAAATAAAATACCAATGAACAATATATATGCAAAATATATTCCAAATATTCTAAAAACATTTTAGAAACAGTAGGTATTCATTCTTATTTAATTTAGGCCATATCATATATTAAACGAAGTATCAATTTTATTTTTGTTATCCTAATAACTCCGTAAAAACGTAAACGGAAAGCATGCAAGGAACCTAGTTGCTCTGATACCAATTGTTGGATTTAGTTATCTCATAAACTAATACTTTTAGTCATACTAACATAATCTTATAATTAACATTTTAATTATCTCATTATTTAGATCTTATGCATGCTAAAATAATGCGGAAATAGGAGAAATTTCGAGCCCTTACACACGGTCCGAAATGTAATGCTAGGATGATCCTCCAAGTATTCAACAAGAACACCTCCTTTGGATGCACCAAGACAACCCCTCAACAAACCGAGACTTAGAACAAGCTAGTGCCAAAATCGGTTTTCCTTAAACAATTTAAGTTCTAATATGAACTTAGTATACTAATATTATATCTTTTATATAACTAGTATTAATATTATCTTATAATAATTCTTAGAGGATTTTTATTAGTTTTTCTATACTTAGAAAAATTATGCAAGCATTAGAACTAGGGTTAGTGTGAGTATCTCATACTTATTTATGGTGTGGTGCTTGGGGTGTGGTGTGGCCGGGTAGGGGAGGGCTCCAAGGGGGAACACACCTCTTTCCCATGTAGATAGGGTGGCTCATAGGTAATAGTCTCAAGGTACTTTAATGATTGTGTTTTTTTAACAATTAAAAAACACTTAAATCATTCCTTGTTACATACCCTAAAACCGGCACACATACACTAATATGAACCACATTTTACAATTTTGTCAACTTTATAATTTCATGTTATGTGACATACAATATGTCACAATATTATAAAACAACAATTGTTTTTAATTTAATTATATATATATTTACCATTTAATATTATTCATAAATTAACAAATCTCATTTATCAAGTTGACAAGTAATTCGAAATTACTAATGTGTAAAATGGTCACTTTAAATAATCGTCAATACGATTTACAACTTTTGTAGCAATTATAACCCGATTCATTCTAATTACGATCACTAGTACAGAAATGACATACGGCCACGGTTAAAAAACGCATATGGCCACGGTTGTACAACCGTAGCAAATCAGGGGGTAGCCTTAGGTAGGGGAGTAATGGCTACGGTTGTCAACCGTAGCCATAAGTACTTTTTTGCTACGGGTGTTAGCTAACAACCGTAGCCATTAGTCCAAGTTTACTACTGGTAATTATTAATAACCGTAGCCATAAGTCAATATTTGCTACAGTTTGTAATTAATACCCGTAGCCGTAAGTGCGTTTTTGCTACGGTTACCAAGAAAAAACCGTTGCCATAAGGCCTTTTGTTGCTACGGTTAATAATGAGTAACCGTAACATTAGTCCATTTTTTGATAGTCAAAATTCCATCTAAGGCTACGGTTAGTAATTAATCACCATAGCCATAAGTTCATTTAACGCCACGGTTGCACAACCGTAGCCAAAGGCCATGCCTTTTGTCCAAGCCAGAATTGTCGATTCGTCCAGCTATTATAACAAATGGAAGCAAAATAACTTCGTCTATTTTATAATAAAAACCAATGTAATGAGTATCTGCATACATATTTCCAATATAATTCAAGTTTTCGATAACATATATTAATAAGCTAATATTTCATGATCACAAAATACACCGATACTCCTTAAACCACCCACCCACCCAAACCGTCCCATTTGAGATAAAATGGACACCCATTTTATATTTGTCATTTTGTACAATTTTACATTTGTGACATACATTATGTCACAATGTTATAAACAATAATTGTTTTAATTTAAAAAGTATATTTATTCAAATAAATATCATTTATAAATTAAATAAATCACATTTAACAAATTGCCAAGTAATTCGAAATTACTAGTATATAAAATGGTTATTATTAATAATCGTCAATACGATTTACAACCCTTGTAATAATATACAACCCGATTTATTCTAATTACGACATTTCATAAATATCGTTCAATGTTTGATAATTGACACGTTTCAATTTCAAACATAAATCTTACAATAAGATTTAACCTCTGATTTCTCGATATACGAGTTTAAGGAATATGATCAACTCGTATCAATTAAGGGAATTGTCCTATAGGTGTGACCTAAAGGGATCAACTGACTACCACCGTCATACGACAGTAATGTCAAACTCTAGCTAGCCAATCATTACCGATTAATGTTGGTCAGTTGACTAATATAAATCGTATCATCCCTTGCGCATTCTCGTTATGAGATTTAATTACGTGATTGCACTATTGTTGAGGACACATTTCCCAACATATTATTAGTTTTCTTTGTTTATATTAATATTGCAGAAAAATGAATTTTCAATTTTATTCAAAAGATTGCTAGGTAAAGTATATGCAGAGAACTAAATTAATTGATTCACTTTTTATTTTTATTATATTTTGAATCAATTAGAATTTTATTAGTTATTATTATTTTGTTTATATTAATATTACAGGAGGATGACATACTCACATATCAATAACAATGCACGAGATTGAAAATAATGGTTATTATGGATCTACTTTACAGATTTTTCCTTGGTTTGAATTCTTTTATTTTTGCGGGTTTTTCTTTTTTCTACAATGGTGTACGTATTTGAAATATCGAAGAGTAACAAAAATCGTTAATAAGTTGTTGACCTGTTACATTATTGTTTTTTACTCTTTCCTACACGTTAGTGTCCTTTGTAATACTTATGTTCTATTTTTATTTTGTCAAACAGGCTAGAAATCAAATTGCTTAATCAAAGTTTTAAAGTAAGATGCACATATGTCAATTTGATCGATCATATCATTGTGTTATCAAAATATGCATAATAAATATCGTGCATGATTAGTAATTCGTTAGAAACCGGTCCTTATTCTCCAATTTGTTGTTCTAGTTCCAATGTTTTCAAGTCTAAAAAACATTTTTCTGCTTTCCATCAAATATATTATTCTATAACTCACAATATTTTTTGGATAAATATTTTTTCTAAATAATTTGTTTATATTTTATTTTCTCATGAATTAGAAAATGCTAATATTTTTTATGAAGTATAATAGTATTGTTTTCATTTTACTTTTGGATGAATAATCCAATATGAAGAATCTATGTTTGGAATTGTATAGGCGGAAATCTCTATTTATTGCGTGATTCGAGAGGTATGTAATTAGTTTTGCTCATCTTATACTACTAATACTTATTATTAGAATTCACCTATAAAGTTTTAATCCTTACTGTACTCTCTTGCTTTGTCCCAAATTCGATCTTATATATACCACAAAGTATATTATTAGAACACAAAATGTGATACTTTAAAATGCATCAAAACAACAACAAAAACAATATCTTTATTCAAGGAATAAAGAGGCAAATTCAATTAATTTTTCACAATTCAATCCATCTTTATTCTCTTATTCTCTATTCCTCTCCTACTTATCTTAAATTCTTAATTCTAATATAATTCTTACAATTATACAATAACAATATCACTTATAAACATGTAAAAATCTTAAATGAAATAATTAGTATTATAAAATATTTAGTTATAAAGTAATTAATTAATTGGGTTTGTTGAATCGGAAATTCGGAAGTTCAAGCAAGAGTAATTAGTCAATCGGAAATTCGGGTTCAAGGAAGGGACGACCCATGAACATTAAAAATACAATAAAACATGTGAACATGTAAAAAAATTGTTTTTAAAAAAATATTTAGCACGCGGGTCGGCCCATGAACATGCCACGGCCGGCCCATGGGCCAGGCACGACACGACACGCAAAACAATCGTGCCATGGGCGGGCCGCGGCTAGGCTTTCAGTCACCGGGCCAAGCACTACATGGCACGGTGGGCCAAAAAGTACAGCACGAACGGGTCAATTTATAGGGTCTGGCACGGTGGGCCGGCACGCGGGCCGACCCAGTGTAACACCCCAAGAGTATGAGATGAGATTGTGTGGAGATTTGTCCCACATTGGTAGAATGTGAGGCTTATGATATGTTTATAATAGCTTCCACCCACCATGTAGTAACAAGGCCTTGTGCTTTTGGGCTTAAGTGAGGACAAATAATGGGCCCAAAAGTGTGCACCCATCTTATTGGGGGTGTGTTACGACCGTGGTGGGTCGGGTTGTTACACCCAGCACGGCCCGCTGCCAACACTGGTCATACCTGGGCTACAATCCTCTAGTCTGGCCCATCCTTGTTCATCTTGTTTTCAAACCCAATTTTAAGGTAAAAGCTTTTTTACCTTTGCTTTTTTGTTATTTGAAGGTATATATTGTCTAAAATTTACAATTTTGATTTCAAATCTATGAAAAAGCTTATGCTAGTTGTTGCTAATCTAGTATTAATCATTTTATTTAGCGTTTGCATAACAAATGGTGAATCTAGCCCCAATAGTTACATGTTTATGCCCAAATTTTCCAAGGTTTGCCCAAAAAGTTTCAATTTTTATAACTTTGACCTATTATAGGACGAATTTGGAGGCTTAATTAGTACTCTTAAACCTCTAATTGGTGATTTTTAAATGAATTCTAGCCGGAAAAAACAAATTATCTTAAGCTTTGTCTTAAAAGTGACCAAAATTTAATTTTTCCTTCTATCTTTTATGCTTATGGATTCCGAAAATTGTTCCTATATTTTCTCTATAACACTATACCGAAGACTAAAGGAGCACCCAAGAAGAGAACCCACGTTAATGTGTTGAGGAGCCTGTTTTTGGACTTTAATGTGTCATCGTTCGTGGGTAACCCGTTATTTTGTGGAAGTTGTTAAACAACCCGTGTAAGCTCACCCCACCCTAAGGTGGTCCAACCCGAAAAATCAATGGGAAGGTCAAGTTAATTTTCGCCCTGATTTTCTACTTTGCTCCATAGTTTTCGCGGGTTTTGCAATAATCAAGGCGAATTCATTTAAAAGGAGCTCCGACTCGTGCAAAATGACCACATTTCAAATGGTGGAATTTACCGTCTTAGACGTGTTGGAATTTATGAAAGACGGTAATGTCATAGGCAGGGAAGGTGTCGGGTAATTTACCATTGTAAAATGCCTTGTGGGTCCGAAATTGCAGTGAAAAAGTTACTAGGTTTCGGACCCACCAAACATGATCACGGGTTTAGAGCCGAGTTCGAGACTCTAGGAAATATCAGGCATCGTTACATAGTCAAGTTATTGCCATTTTGCTCAAATAAGCATACCAATCTTTTGGTGTACGAGTACATGCGTTACGGAAGCCTAGGCGAGGCGCTACACGGTAAAAAATTCGGAGGTTTATTACAGTGGAATTTACGGTACAAAATTGCAATTGAGGCGTCTAAGGGACTTTGTTACCTTCACCATGATTGTTCTCCTTTGATTGTGCACCGTGATATTAAGTCGAATAATATACTGTTGGACTCGAATTTCGAGGCTCATATGGCGGATTTTGGGCTGGCCAAGTTTCTGATGGGCAGTCCCTCGTCGGAGTCCATGTCAGCTGTAAATGACAACTCGACCTTATAATGACAATTATTTAGTTACTGTTATCAATTATTTAGCTACTGTTATCAATTCGAGTTTGTATTTAATCATGGTTCATCTCAAATCGATGCAGTTCAAGTCAAGTTGACGCGGACAAATAAAATTGTATCGGTCTCAACCAATTATTTTGAGGTCTTTTGGACTTTTCGCTCAAATTTCAAACAGTTTAGAGCATACACATTGAAGAGGTCACCTCTTCCCCTTCAATTTTCCTCTCTCCTTCTATAGTTCTTACACCTCGTCTTCTCTTTCATCCAACTCATTTTTCCATTACCTCTTAACTTTTACCCATTTTTTCTACAATGGAGGGGTGACCTCTTCATTTAATTTGACCCCACCATATTAAAACATTCACCATTTATTATCAATAAACATCATAAAACAAAATAATTTCATATAAACTTAAAACTAATCAAATGTACATTATTTTTAATAACGTGCTTACGTACATACATTATTATTAATAACACGCTTATGTTCATATAAATTATTTGGCTTGAAATGATTATTTGAATTTTCTTGAAAATATGGGTTATTTTCATAATTTCGATTATTATCATCCATAATTATTATTCACTAATTACATGGAGAAAATAGTAAGGAGATTGAGTTTGAAAAAATAGATTAATATTTAGACTCTATTTACAGAGAAAGGGAAATGATTTTTTTTAATTGTTTTTTTAAAAAAAGTTATAATAGTTGAATTATTAACCATAAACTAATTGAAATACATTTATAATAAGTAATAAATCAAACAAAACAATTGAAAAAAGAAAAGAAAAAAAGAAAAAGAAAAGGAATATGACACTTAAGCCAATGTGCATATAACTAGGAGTTTCCCCCTTCCCCTTAGAAAGCATAAAAGGTACCCACAATGAAAGGGTTACCTCTTAGTAGGAGAGAGGTGTTAAGAGGTACGTATTTTCCCTCCATTATACATGCTCTTAGATCAAATAAACAGTTAGGGGTTCCAAGTCGACTCCGAACTGATATCTATTATCTATAACTTAAATTAATTTACGTTTTTCTAGGAATCTGAACGTCTTGCCTCACAGGAAAAATTCCGAT
The DNA here is from genome assembly GCA_029255685.2 of Silene conica. Lineage (NCBI taxonomy): Eukaryota > Viridiplantae > Streptophyta > Magnoliopsida > Caryophyllales > Caryophyllaceae > Silene > Silene conica. Next base: position 62,806,757 of record CM055311.2, read on the forward strand.
TCATAGAAAAATATTGTATTGGCAGTTGCAGCAATATGTCGTTTGAACAATATTACAAGAATTAGTATTGTATTGTAAGAATATGAATGTCTGTGGTAAAATGAAAAGAACAGAGGAAGGAGAGATTGAAAGAGAAACGAATGAATTTGAATAATGAATTGTAAAACTTGACTTGCATACAATGTACACCCTTTCCTTATATAGGAAGAGTGAAACATATACTTAACTAACTTAACAACTTCTTAACAAACTTTTAACTAAATAAGTTTTTATATTCTAACATGTTTTGGCTCGACTGGGAAATGGCCACTTTGCAGTTATCTGGACATTCTATGGACATACCGCAGGCTGCACGTCTGTACGTAGAAAAGAGCCCCGACAAACTGGCTTCGTCAGGTGCAATAAGACATGATTGGTGCCAAGAAGCTGTAATGACCCATGTAGTTGGTATGAATCATTATGCAAGATCCCTCGGCTGTGTGATGTCTAAATGTCTAATGCTCTGCATATTAACTGTGGTTTTTCTGTTGCCTTGCTGAATTTCCTCTGTTTGAATGCTTCATCAACAAATTCTGAATGAATTGACTTTGATATTGACACAAACGTAACAAGGTAATTGGCATGATAACATTGAAATAAATAAACCGGTAATATATGTACCTAATGACTCGAGCTTGGATTCATTATTCTTTCGGCACATATTAGATCATCTGGGGTAGTGATCTGCAAGTGGGAAAACGGGCAAAAAAAAATTGTCGAGCATATCAGTACTTTATTCCTCGTATTAAGAAATTTCCCAGTTAATTTAAGTCAACAAACAAAACTATTATCTTCGACCTGCATAACCAAGGAAATAAAAATAGGTATCCATACCTTAATGTTGGTATAAGATCCCTCCGTTATGTATACTGGATAATTAAGATATTTCACAACCGACACATCATCTGTGACCTCCAATCCTTTCCTGAACATCGTAAAAGAACTCTTAATTCCTTCCTTTTAAGGAGTTGCAAATGATACTCCCTACATCCCATTTATACCGTCCCCATTTCTTTGTCACCATTCGAGATGGAAACAATAAGTAGCCTAAGAGTGATGCGAATAGAAATGCGGAAGCGATTTTGTGATTTTGTTGACAATTTGTTACAGACGAAAAGATCGTCGCAACTGGATATTTGATAAATTAGACCTATAACTTATCAATAGGGAACGAGTTCAAGACCTATTGAGACCGTTTAAATTACTATTCAACAAACGATCGAATAATAACGGAATTTTAGTAAGCAAAGCAAACTGAATTTTCTTATAATTTCTGGATGAATAAAAAAGGCCAACAACAAGACTATTAAATAGTCTCAAACTTACAACCGTTCAAGGAAATGAAGACTCTTAATTGACAACATTAATCTAGCTAATAATGACCTATTAATTCTAGAAATAAAACGACAATAACACTCAAATTGAATGAAAAAAACGGATACACTAAATACTTAAATACGGTATTAAGCACCCTTTATTGACTGAATTTAAACGGACTAGTTTAACGAAAGCTCGAAATACATTTAATCATTCTCGAGAATAATTAAATTGATTTCCGACTTTCAATAAACATGCCCAACTCGTATCATACTCCCTTTCTTCAAAAAGAATCGTCCTGATTCTTAGACCCATGAAGTCCCCTAGATCAAAAATCAAGAATAAAAGTAAAAGAGCAAAACGAATAATAAATATCATCAACAACTCCGTATATAAGAAAGAATCCCGTGTGATGTTGGCCCGCTGTTTGTTTCGCCCCTTAAGATTCAGAAACCCCTTATACCAAATCCACTTGTGCCTTCCACCCCTCCACCCTCCATGCACAAATCTTAACCTTTTAATATGAGTCATGTTGTCGAACAAGCAAACCAACCCAGACAATTTTTCCATGGCTACAACAACCCGTTCTGTTTAAAAATGGACCACGTAATAATTTGGCAGATCTTGAAACTTGATAGAGTATAATTTCTCCTCCTTGTGATAATCGTCAAATATTGGAGGTAATGTCGGATCAAAAACCACACATTCCACGTAGATATTTTTCATAGAGAAAATTTCCAACATTTTTTTTTCTTTCCCTGAACAGCACACTTGAACAATATTTTTTTTTGTTTTGTTTTTTTTTGGGAAAAAAATAAGAACTTCAACAAAGAACCACTAGACAATCAAAACCGATTAACCCTCAAACTACCTCGCTCGAGTTTAACCTTTGAATTCCGATCGCAATCGAAAACTCAACCAATAACTTGGTTTTGACACACCCTTGGAACGTCTGGATTTAGAGAAATCAAGAGCCGAAGCTCTGATACTATATGATGCGAATAGAAATGCGGAAGCGATTTTGTGATTTAGTGAAGCAATTTGTTTAGACGAAAAGATCGTCGCAACTGGATATTTGATAAATTAGACCTATAACTTATCAATGGGGAACGAACTCAAGACCTATTGAGTACGAACAAGTTAATATTCAAAGACGCGTTTGAATAAATAACAAAAGAAATGCTAAGCAAGCAAGTTGTGTTTTCTGGTTATCATTTTCTGAATACAAACACTCGGCAAAGGCTTATAAATAGCCAAGTAGAGACTAGTTTGAACAACCCAAAGGCAATGAAAAGTTGCTCATAAGTAAGCTAATTAAGACTAGGATTTAAACTAAATTAATGTCCCTTATTAAAGGGGGAAAATAAAGAAATACTTTAATAGCTAGGATAATAAAGTCGTCACATAATTGACGGTCCAGTGTAAGGTACCAATATTAACGACCTAGTTTAACGAAAGCTCGAAATACATTTAATCATTCTCGAGAATAATTAAACTGATTTGCAACTTTCAATGAATATATCTCAACTCGTATCATACTCCCTTCGGCCCTTGATTTCTCTAAATCCAGACGGCTAAAAGGTGTGTCAAAACTAAGTTATTGGTTGAGTTTTCGATTGCGATCAGAATTCAAAGGTTAAACTCGAGCGAGGTAGTTTGAGGGTTAATTGGTTTTGATTGTCTAGTGGTTCTTTGTTGAAGTTCTTATATTTGTTTTTGAGTTTTTTTTTTTCTGAAAAACAAAAATAAGAACTTCAACAAAGAACCACTAGACAATCAAAACCGATTAACCCTCAAACTACCTCGCTCGAGTTTAACCTTTGAATCCCGATCGCAATTGAAAACTCAACCAATAACTTGATTTTGACATACCCTTGGACCGTCTAGATTTAGAGAAATCAAGAGCCAAAGCTCTGATACCATATTATGTGAATTAAAATGCGTGGAAGCGAAATAATGAATTTAACGAGTAAGTGTTACAGACGAAAAAGATCGTCGCAACTGGATATTTGATAAGTTAGACCTATAACTTACCAATGGGGAACGATCTCAAGACCTATTGAGAAAGCTCGAGCTAATATTCAATATGCGTCGAATAAAGCGGAACAACAATTGCTAAACAAGCAACAATTGAAATCGAAAGCAAACTTTCTGAGATTTTGTATATAATTTCTTCATTCCAATGATAAACTAAAATGGCCTTTACATAGCCTTACAAATTCTACAAAAACTGAAAAGAGCAACTAAAAGGTCTAAATAATTGTCATACTTATTATGCAATTTAAACCCTCACTAAATGACATTTAACCTCCTAATTGATGCAATTTCTAGGCTAATAAACTCCCTAATAATGCTAAAACTTTCAACTTATTCCAACATTAAAAAGTTATAAAACAAAAGTAATAAGTTGTAAAAAAATCAATTGTATGTTGATGGTCCACCGTAAGATAGCAAGGAAACGAGTCGCGTCAAAACTCGAAAAACATTTAATCATTCTCGGGAATAATTAAACTGATTTCCGACTTTCAATTTACTCGTTCCTTCATTATTTCGCTTCCGCGCATTTTAATTCGCATCATATGGTATCAGAGATTCGGCTCTTGATTTCTCTAAATCTAGACGGTCCAAGGGTGTGTCAAAACCAAGTTATTGGTTAAGTTATCGATTGCGATCGGGATTCAAAGGTTAAACTCGAGCGAGGTAGTTTGAGGGTTAATCGGTTTTGATTGTCTAGTGGTTCTTTGTTGAAGTTTTTATTTTTGTTTTTTTCAAAAAAAAAAAACCAAAAAAAAATACTGTTCAAGTGTACTGTTCACGTAAAAAAAAAAATGTCGGAAATTTTCTCTTTGGAAAATATATACGAGGAATGTTTGATTTTTGATCCGACATTACCTCCTTTTTACGACAATTATAGAGATGGGGAAGTTGGTGTTACTTATGAAATCCAACCTCAAACCAGGTCTGGGGGAGGGAAAGGGTGGGCACGTGCCCTCCCCCGAGTCTCAAAAAATAATTATATATAACCTTCAATAAATATCAGATTATCTTAGTAGCCCAAGTGGTAGTAGTGTTGCCTTTTTACCTAGTGACCCCGGGTTCAAATCCCACTATTGACCTTTTTATTAAAAAAATTTAACATCAATTTTTTGGGCCCATTTTATTCATTAACTAGCTAGTTTTGTATTACAGCATTACTAATGATTGATCATTTGATTATTAAAATTTATTAAATCATTATTAAATATACTTGTCATATCATAAAGTAATTTAAGTTCTTATTTAAAATTTGTTACAAAAATAAACACAATATTAGTGAAAATCAAGTTGCTCATCACTTGAAGTAATTGAAACCGTATATATTATCGGTGATAGAATATGAATGGGAGAGGCACCTATTGAGATCGAAACATTGTATCAATGGATATAGTTATTCTTAATAATACATGAGACTCTTTATTGATTACGGCAAAAAACATCCATTGAAAAAAAAAAAATTCGTTTCATCTTTTACAGTACACCATAATATTCTAGAAAAAAATTCAAAACAAAAAATTATGTTATAAATTAAAGAAGAATTTATCGAAAAAAAATTTGTGCCCACCCTATGTTAAAATCCTGCATACGCCCCTGCCTCAAACCGTTTGTTTTTGGGAAGCTAGTGTAACAATTATGGATCCTTTTTTGTTGTTCAATTTTCACGATCAACAATGAGATTCTTGAAGAATTAAAAGGAAGGAACAAGTTGGGTGTTAACATTAAGGGTGATTCGAGTATATGTTTAACTTTGTTAATACTCGTCATTCATGTCGATGTGAGGGCAAGGTTCATTTATGATCCCGGAGGACTTCATGGGTCTAAGAATCGGGACGATTCTTTTTTAAGAAAGGGAGTGTGATACGAGTTGGGCTATGGGTCAATGAAGGAACGAGTAAAATGAAAGTCGAAAATTAGTTTAATTATTCCCGTGAATGATTAAATGTATTTCGAGCTTTGACGCGACTCGTTTCCTTGCTATCTTACGGTGGACCATCAACATACAATTGATTTTTTTACAACTTATTACTTTTGTTTTATAACTTTTTAATGTTAGAATAAGTTGAAAGTTTTAGCATTATTAGGGAGTTTATTAGCCTAGAAATTGCATCAATTAGGAGGTTAAATGTCATTTAGTAGGGGGTTTAAATTGCATAATAAGTATGACAATTATTTAGACCTTTTAGTTGCTTTTTTCAGTTTTTTGTAGAATTTGTAAGGCTATTTAAAGGTCATTTTAGTTTATCATTGGAATGAAGAAATTATATACAAAATCTCAGAAAGTTTTCTTTCGATTTCAATTGTTGCTTGTTTAGCAATTGTTGTTCCGCTTTTATTCGACGTGTATTGAATATTAGCTCGAGCTTTCTCAATAGGTCTTGAGATCGTTTACCATTGATAAGTTGTAGGTCTAACTTATCAAATATCCAGTTGGGACGATCTTTTTCGTCTATAACACTTACTCGTTAAATTCATTATTTCGCTTCCGCGCATTTTAATTCTCATCAAAGAGAGCAGATATTAATCAAGATAATAGAGTGTTGCTACAATTCCCTATGAAAGTTCTTGTTAGTCGACCATAAATTCTATTGCGAGCTCATAAAAAAAGGGAAGCACACTCAAAATTAACTAACAAAAAGCCTGAAATACACAAAATTCAAACCTTGCCTATATCTTGAGACGAAACCAAAGGTCGAGCAAAATCAGGGATGCAGACAAGTTGCGCATTGGAATCAATAGCCACCTGCACTAAAAATAGACTTGAAAATAACAGATAATAATTCAACAACAAACCATTTTTAAATTCCTATCTATACTAAAGGAATAACATTTAATCAATTCTCATTCACCCACGTTATCAACTATAACATTTTTTTTTTAAAAAAAGGCAAAAAGGGGTCCCACAACAAAAAATCTGAATTTTATTTCTGGAAAGCCTCTTCGTTTATATTTGTACATAAAATTGTACGTTTAAATTTATGTAAACTCACATTTGATGTTAATAAACTAATACGGAATACTCTGTCGAAAAACCATGGATAAAATAATTTTAGAAATACTATACTGGAATTATATAAATTATCAGATCTAACAAATATTATGGCATAATAAAAAATCTATTATTGGTAATTAAATTATCATATCGTTTTAATAATAATAAGAACTTAATTTGGTTATAAAATAACGAATATATCTCTTTACAAAAATCAACATATCAAAAAATTATAAGATAAAAAAGTTTTCGTATTTAACAACCTTAAAAATATTGAAAAAATAATAATTACGGAGTTTTAAAAGTTTATTGATCTGAAAGTTTAAAAAAACGAAAATAGATTAAACTAATATACATACAATATAATTTTATTTCAAAAATTAATTTACAAGTAATTTAAAGGTTATAATTAATTTAAAAGTTGCAGATATATTAGTTTGTATACGCACATGAATATTTAAAAATGATTTAACCCAATTATGTTCAACATGATGCAAAGTAACATGTTTGAGACAAAGAGTAACTGGGTAGTGAATTAAGAACAATAATAAGGAATAATAGTTTAATTTGAAAGTGATCTCAAAATTGAAGGCAGAGAGAGTATAAAGAAGATTGTGTAAATAACATACAGTATTGATTTGAAAATAATCTCAAATTACAAAAATGACGAGTAGTAAAATAGCAATGTACCGTGGTAATAGAGGATTAAGGTTAGTATGTGTTTTAGGTGCTTAGGTGATAGAATATTGATTCATTTCATATGTGGTGTCAAATGCTTATTTCTAATGTGGACTCAATTTGAACCCCATACCTTTTAACACTTGTTTGGTTCCAAGTTCGGGAATGGAATGGATTGAGATGAGAATCCAGGGTGGAATGGAGTTAGAACCCCATACCTTTTAACACTTGTTTGGTTTGATTTTGTTATGTATTCAATATGCCATTCATCTTGTTCTTTCCTAGACTTTTTCAATTTCGTCTTATTCATACAAATGAATATTACTTGATCCCGTTTTAACTTAAAGAGGATATATCCGTCTTAATTTTTGTTTTTATCCTCTCAATTCCACAATTAATCCACGCACACTCCCACTCCTACAATTATTCAATGAGCAGAATCACGTTTCAATTTTTTTGGGTTTTCAACCATAATTATTCCTTTATGTACGCAATTTCGATCGTCATTAGAATTTATTTGTCAAATCGTCATTGAAAATTATAGATAATCGTCATAGGCCTTAATCTTAAAAAAAAAAACTAAAGCATTAGACACGTGTATTATTGGAACTAATCATATATATCCATGAACAATTACAAGTAATTTAACTTATTAAAGCACAAAAAAATTATAATGAAAGTAGAAGATAAAGACTTATATGCAATAGAACAATAACAATTTGGGGTTTTTTTTTCTTCTTAAATTTAGGTTTTGTATCCAGGGGGATTGAATTTTGAAACATGGAGAAGAGGTAGAGTATGAGATTCCAAGGGGTTGGGGTGTATTTAGAATCAATTGAGTTTCTAAATCCACTCCAAAGATGGCCAACCAAACATTTGAATGAGTGATATCCATTCCATTCCATTCCATACCCCTCAACCAAACACCTCTATAGGAGAGACCGACTCTCAATAATTTGTTGAGAGACGGCCCATTTTCAATCAATTGGTTTCAAATCATACCATATTATAATATGATAATTATTATTAATTAATTCAATTAATAACTACATAGTCAAACTAGAAGATTCACCTTCCTAAAATTGCTCTCCAATTATTGCATTCATCCCTAAAAAATACACAATCAAAAATCAGAAAAAATATTGTATCATTCACATCTAATCTAAATTCAGAAAAATATTGTATGGTTCACATCTAATTATTTTGTGATTATTTTCTTCCAACGCAAAATACACAATCACGACTAAGGGAAGAACACGACGATCCGATAAAAATAGAAGGTATTATTAATCACGACTAATATTTTTGATTTGTTGGAAATTTTTTTGATGCAAACTAATTCATTGTTCTTGTAATTTGTAACATTGACAATGATGAAAAATACAGAAGATGATGATTCGACACCATTTGAAGAAGATGATCTCATAATAACAGAGGATGATGGTAAAGTATTAGTTCGTCAAACTTAGAACAATTTAGTGTAAAACCCCTCGCGGCAGCGGAAATGTAAACAAACAATATGCATGAAAAATGCGCGGAATTAAACTTTTGACATGATTAAAAATAACATGCGAGGTGAATTACGAACTAACATGCGGAAAAAAAACAAACTAGATAACTATAAGATATATATACAATGTACAACCCGGGATAAGATATCCCACGGGTGTCAAACTTGTAATGTCAAAAAGTGAGTCTAACTACAAGATAAGGGTAAATGTCATGTCGATGAAAGTACATCGCTCGCTAACTCTCAACGGAATCCCCATACAAACAGCACAAACCTATATATATACATGAAAACATGTACGCCACAGTCACTGGGAGTGACTAGAGGTTCTCCCAGCCACTTATTGTCAATGAACACGTAAACATATAAACATATTACACACATACGCATGCTCCAACATAAACGATAATTATGAGAAGCATAAACATAAATCATCATGTGACTATTATAGATAACCAAGTATCATGCATCCATAATCACGAACTCAAACATACTCGACAACAAGTACATTAAACTAGAGCGGCATCCGCAATCTAACAAACACGTCACCAAGTAACGGGTCAACAATAGAGATAGGTTAACCAAATGACTCGACTCCTACAAGATAGGTCGACAATCGACTCTACCAGACAGGTCGACAATCGAGTCAACAAGACAAGTCGACAATTGACTCGGCTATAATCCTATGAGACAGGACGACAATTGACTCGACTATACGACCACAGAAAATCCCCAATCTCAGACTATCCAACCCCCTGGTAGGACGACAACAATAGACTGTCCTAGTCTAAATCTGGCCAGACTCTCGGGGCGTAAACAATTTACGGTCCCCGATTCGACAAGTGCCCAAGACACTCCCAAGACTCGAACCAGCAAGGAATGAAGTACGCCCTAAGGCGGGCGGACAACCTGAAACCTGACCGGGAGGACCAACCCCCTACGGTCAACCAGCAGTACAATGCAGTCAGGAGAGAACTCGAGTCATATAGCAGCTCATAGAGACATCACAAGGAATCACGCAATGGCATCTCAAAGATGTTCGCATATGAGTTAAAGAAGAAACAATGACTTAACTCGATTGACCAATCTATATATATATATATATATATATATATATATATATATATATATATATATATATATATATATATATATATATATCATTTCTAATCGTCCATTCAACACTTAACCGACTTCGTGAACTAATTTGAGGCGAGAGCCGGTTGCCCGGCCGGGGGGGGGGGGGTCTTTCTCCTCAAATCCATTTTAGAACTCAATGTAAGTGCCGCCCAATTTCTTGGACTTCAATCAAGCATACGAATCATACGAGTAAAAACAATCAAGCATTCAATACCAAGGTATGGTTCTTAAGATGTGATTCAATAGAGCAAGTGATGATAAGGAGTATTCGATACTTCATAAAACTCAAGCTCATATATTAACGAACTGCAATAGTAACGGAAAATCAATAAGAAGTGTCATATAAAATTCCAACGGTTAAATTTATGAAAGCAAGTTCACAAACTTCCTAAAATACATATTCGATATGTTTACGACTCTTGTGATATTTTATTTAGCGATAAATTAACGGATAGCTTTTTATTACTAAGCAAGTGATTAATTAACATAAGATGAACGAAAGTTTGATTAATGAATCTCATATTAAATAATTATACCTCTCAAAATAAGTATTTTTATCATATAATAACACTTGAACAATGCTAAAACAAACAACCAACGAACAAGCAAAACAGGCCGCCAAAACAGCTCGCATTCAGCACAAGCAGCGCGACATTTCTCACAATTTCGACAACCAATGCAATACTTCGACAATTCTTTTCGCAATGCTTTGAGACGAGTTTATACACGAACTATACATCCTGTTGGTGTAAATGTCCTCCACAGTGTGTGATTATTTGAGTAAATCTTTTACAGGATCACACAGGGATACTTAGTATATTAATCAGTTGATTAACGTTTATCGGTAACGATTGACTCACTAGAAGTTTGACGTTACTGTCATATGATGGCGATAATCAGCTGATCCCTAAAGGTCACACCTATAGGATAGTACTGAGAAATGTGATTATATATTGATATAACTACATAAATGCTAAACTTAGCTAAATGTAGTTAAGTAGATGATAAACATTTAATATGATTAAATGATAACTAGGAGAAATGAATTAAATGTTAATTCTAATAAATATATATAAAAGTTATATTTATTAATTATATTTTAATATATGATGGAATAATATAATTGAGATTAATTAATTATAAGATAATTAATTAATATTCTCCGGGAATTAAATTTGTACACCGAAAAGTATTAAAATATATATGATATTTTAAGGAAGTTCGGAATAAGCTGACTCAAAATATTATATTATAATGAGGTTTCCTAATTGAAGTACAATACCAACACAAACCAAAACCCTATATATTAAACCTGATCATGGGCCGGGTTAGGCCGAGTTGGGTCGGTCTCGTGCTAAATAAACGGCCCAAAGACATGGGTAGGGTCGGGTCGGGCCAAAAAGATGGGCCAATTTTTTGGCCCAAGCCCGTAATTGTTCGGGCTATAACGGGCTTCGGGCCAAAATAATACAATACGAAATAATCAACAAAAGGGATATGTGAACAAAAATTAGCAACAAAATAAAATTTACAAGTTTTAGGTGTTTGACTTCGACTCTTTTGGTAGGAGAACAATCCCATAGTACCATACAATAACTTATGAGTTGACAAAAAATTAGTAGTACACTAACTAACTAAAGGTGTACGATAAAAATATAAAAATATTCGCAAAATTGATAATTCAATGCATTAGTGATATTAGATTATTAATGTGATATGATATACGATTCCAACTTTTGAATTTTTTTTTTCTAAAAAAAAAAAATCGGGTCGGGCCGGGCCAAAAACAGGGCATTTAATTTGCCCCAAATCCGGCCCTATATTAATATCGGGCTTATTTTAGGCCGGGCCACGGGCTTTTTGGGCAAAACTATTAGGCCCAAACCCGATAAAAAAATGGGTTGGGCCGGGTCGGGCCACCGGGCCTGACCATTTGATCAGCTCTACTATATATAGAGGGTTTTCAGGCGTGAGGTTCGAGATACAAGAAGAAAACATTTTTCCTCTCTTATTTCCCTTGATTAGTTTATCATCTTAATCCCAAAATAAATCCTCTGAAATAATTAATAGTAATTTAGGTGGAGCTTTGAGGGAATCTTTCTCAGTCGTCTTGGGTGCAATCTAAGGAGAACTTCTACCTTGAAGTTTGGGTTTATACTAGGTTGTTCTTAGGCCGATCTCATATAGGACCAAAGGTTATTTCTATGATCCTTGTCCTATTATTTCAGTTCTATTGTTTTAATATCAATTTGTTTTTGATATAATCCTTGGCAGTATTAATTAAGTTAATACTTTTATGAGTAATTTAAGAAATTATTTCCTACAAGTGGTATCAGAGTCATTGTTCAAAATCGTTTTGATAATTAATTGAGAATTAAAATCCCACGGCACACATATTTTTCACGGTTTATAAAAAACAAAAAAAATTCGGTCTGAATTTTTTTTCGTGATATGTCACGGGTGGTTCACGTTTTTTTTGTTTCGTTTATTTTATTTTTTTTATTTTGTTATTTTAAGTGTTAAAATAATTATCATATGATGATGCTCATAACAATGATATAGATCAATGATTATTAAAAGTTCAACCAAGATATTGTTAGAATTAGATTAATTTGTTAAAATGAATGAATATTGTTCACATGAATTAAAAAAAATTAATCTTGATGACAATATTTGGAAATTTTTAAAAACCTAATATGATTAGAACTATAACACAAAATTATGAGATGATTTTTGTGCTACTATGAGTGACTTTAAGAAAGATCACGAATTAGTAAAGTTTCCAAAATCTATTTCTACCTTGATTATACCATTTAAGGAAATAGTATAATATCTTATGAATATGTCAATTTACATGATATTATTTGATAATATGAGTAATTGCCTTTTTTTAACAAAAAAAAAAAAAAAAAAAAAACGTGTAATATTGGACCGCAAGTTTTTTTTTCCGGCCCTACCCTAAATTTTGTGATTTTTTGCTTTTGTTATTATTAATATTATATGATAATTTATATTAACTAAATTATAAATAAAGATTTATAATTAGAACAAATTTATAAAGATAAAACAAAAAAAGGGGTATTAAAAACCGTAAAATTGGATTTTAGGGTTATTTTATTTGTTTTCGTTTTTATTTATATTATGAGATAATATTCATATTAACTAAATTATAAAAGATGTTTTGTAATTGTAACAATTTTTTTTCGAAAAAAAAGGGGGTATAACCGTGTGATTGCCGTGGGAAAGAAAGAAAATAAACGAAAATTATTTGATAATTTTTCGGTTACTTAATCATTTATTTATTTTAAAAGGTTTATTATATCTAATTGATGATACTTACTAGATTCTAAAATTGTTTGGAATTTATTTGGATTATGGTTTACATGTGTGACATGTAATTTTAAAATTAATGGTGGTTTGGGTAATATTGCATTATGAATGTTTTATTATATTGTTAATGATATTGTTTTTCAATGAAGGTTGAATTTATTTTTACAATTGTTGTCAAGTATAATCATGTAATCTAGTGTGGCTTTAGTTTTTGGTTACTTTTCGGTAATGGTGGAAAGTAATCAAGTGATGTAATTTATGAGATCTCGCATCTCCGCTTTGTATTTTAATTTTTTTTTATTTTAGATTAAAGGGTAAATTGATAAACACTACCAACTTTTGTCCTCTTTTTCATAATCAATACCAACATAATCAAAAATTAGTAATCAATACCAAGATATTAACTTTTTTCTATGTTAGGTACCAAATCGCTTTTTTACTCTAGTTTTTTCCTACTTTAAAAAGTGGTTTTATCTAAGAGAATGATTTTGAAGATGAGTGAATAGAGGTTTGCACTTGAATAATGGCTTTTTGGACCTGTTCCAGTAGATTAGTAAGGGATTTTCACGTGACTTGGTACCCATAGTAGAAAAAAAGTTAATATTTTGGTATTTTTTTTTTTTTTTTTTTTTGAGGTGAAAGTTAATATTTTGGTATTGATTACTAATTATCAATTATGTTGGTACTGATTATGAAAAGAAGAAAGAAAAAGAAGAAGAGGAGTTTGATGCATCCGGACCTCTATTTCCAGTTTACATCTCGAGATGAAGAACGGTCCATGTGATTGGATTCCAAGTTGTATTTACTGTTTTTCATAGGATAAGCCACACTAGGATTTTAATGTTTTACGTTCTTATCTTTATTGCTTGAATGTTGCATATCATTATGTTCCACCTAAACCAAACCACCTATATGCATGTAAAATGACTCATGTAGATTATTTTACATTTTGGCATATGATGTTTTTTTTGCCATCACTCATTCCTAGTCATATCAAATAGTTCACTTAAATGAGTTTAAAATAGTGATGGGATCTCACTCTTTATAAAATTGAGACTTTAGCCTTTCTAGATCAAACAACTATGAATCCCTTGTTCGTCGGTTGGCATATAGGACCAGTTGTTATCTCCATATGAACCCCTTCTACCTCGGGTAAGTAGTGTGTTCTGACCTAGTTGAACTCAACACAATGATTCAATCAAGCTATTGAAATCATTGTGGACTAATAGATAAATTTAAGAAATTTGTCGACTAAGAGTTCTAATGTAGAACCAATTAAAGGGTTAACTCACCAAATCGGGATTTGGGTCTTGGGATACATTATATAATTCTTTGAGTGAGATCGATTATATTATGTTGTATATCTTTGTTTAAAAAGATTTTAAATTCATTGATTTCTCATGCTTATTTATTTTCTCATTTGTAGATCATTTAATATCTGCCTTTAAAATGACTGATCCAAATGCAACTCCGGGCCCTAGCGCCACCCTCACCAGGGAGTCGTGGTTACGCTCTTTTATGGACCACGTCTCCTACAATCAGAACTCCCGCCTTAAGAATGATGGGAGTAACTTTACCGATTGGGAGGCAGCATTACGGAATGCTGCCATTACTGACGGTAAATTAAAGTATTTGGTTGAGCCAGTACCGGCTGAACCAACTGCAAGGACTGGAGCCCAACGAACTGCATATGATGAGTTCGTTCGTGAAGCTGGTGCGATTAAGAATGTGCTTATTTATGCAATGGAAAGCAATTTGCAGCGCTACTTCATTTCACAAGGTGCGAATAAGATTTTCACCACCCTTACCAATGAATTCTCGCAAGCTCCGAGAATCATGAGATATGACGCAGCAGTCCGCTTCTTCGAAGCTAAACTGTCCAAGGGCCAAGCTTTTAGCCCACACATCCTCAAGATGATTGAGAATGTGGAAGTTCTGGAGTCTCTCGGTTGCAAGATTGAGGAGTCAATCATTGTAGACCGAATCTTACACTCTCTTCATGATGGGTTCACCCAATTTAGGGTGAATTATAACATGAATGACATGAAGAAAAGTCTTCATGAACTCCACTCTCAACTCGTGCAAGCTGAGAAGGATCTCAATTTGAGTGGGAGTGCTAAGAAGGACGTCCTTGTCAAACAAGCTAATTGGAAGGGAAGGGAAAGGCAAAGGCTCCCTTAAATGTTAAGAAGCCTCAGTTCAAAAGATAGCAGCCGAAGCCCAAGAGTGGACCTGGTGAGACCAGTAACTCAAAGGCCAAAACTAAGAGCAAAGGGAAAGAAGGACAGTGCCACCATTGCCACGAGTCTGGGCATTGGAAAAGGAACTGCCCTAAGTACCTCGAGGATATCAAGGCTGGACGAGTGACAACCGCAGGTATACCGTCATTTATTCATATGATTGAAATAAACCATGCAAGTTCAGCAACATGGGTATTTGATACTGGTTGTGGTTCTCACTTGTGTAATCACTTGCAGGGTTTAAGGGACGTCCGCAAACTTGAGAAAGGGGACATTGACCTTCGTGTTGGAAATGGAGCAAAGGTTGCAGTTGTCTCCATTGGAACTTACGTACTCAAACTACCTAGTGGTTTCGAGTTATTTTTAAATAATTGTTATTTTGTTCCTAGTTTGTCGAAAAACATTATTTCTATTTCTGTTTTGGATACAGAAGGTTTTTGTTTTAATATTAAGCACAATTGTTGTACTTTTTCATTAAACGATATGATTTATGGAAAAGCTGTTTCCGTAAACGGAATATATGTTTTAGACCAAACCACCGAGGTTTATCATGTGAATAATAAAAGGGCTAAAACAGGTGATAAAGAACAAACGTATCTACGGCATTGTCGAATGAGATACATCAATGAAAAACGCGTAGAGAAACTCATTAAGAATGGGTCAATACCACCATTTCATTACGAATCAATTGGTACGTGTGAATCATGTGTCATCGTAAAGATGACTCGTATTTCCTTTAAAGGTATTGGAATGCGAGCTAGTGATCTTCTAGGACTCATACATACAGATGTATGTGGTCCTATGACAATCACAGCAAGAGACGGCTATAGATATTTCATCACTTTTACAGATGATTTAAGTAGATACGGGTATGTGTATTTAATGAAACATAAAAGTGAATCCTTTGACAAGTTCAAGGAATTCCAAAATAAGGTTGAGAACCAATTGGATAGGAAGATAAAGGCACTTTGATCTGATCGTGGTGGCGAGTATCTTTCGACTGAGTTTGATCAACACTTGAAAGACTGTGGTATTGTATCGCAGTTGACTCCACCTGGAACACCACAATTAAATGGTGTATCCGAACGGAGAAATCGAACTTTATTCGATATGGTTCGATCCATGATGAGTCACACGGTTGTGCCTGATTCATTATGGGGATTTGCTCTTCAATCAGCTGCTCTAATACTTAACCGAAGTCCGACTAAAGCAGCAGACAAGACTCCATATGAGATGTGGAAAGGAAAAGTTCCTGACTTGTCCTTTATTCGGGTTTGGGGCTGTGAAGCTTATGTCAAGTGGAGACACGAAGACAAGCTAGGCCCACGATCGGTCAAGACTTAGTTTGTAGGTTATCCCAAAGGAATTTTTGGTCACTACTTTGACTCACCTACCGAACAAAGAGTATTTATTGCGGCTAGTGCGAAGTTTTTAGAGAAAGAGTTTCTCTCGAACAAACAGAGTAGTAGAACTTTTGATCTGTCAGAGGTTCAAGATCCAGAAACCAACAGTGTGATGGAAGAAAGTGTTCCTTCCACATCTGCTATGGTATCCATTCCAGAGGAACCTAGGAGGACGGTTCGAGTTTCTCACCCCCCAGACCGATACATTGGTATGGTTGAGGAAGGTGGTGCAGAAAACCTATTACTCCTTAAGAGTAACGAACCAGCTACCTACAAAGGAGCCACGACATGTTCCGACTCTAAGCTATGGCTCGAAGCCATGCAGTCCGAAATAGATTCCATGCAAGAGAATCAAGTATGAAATTTGGTTGATTTGCCTGAAAAGGTAAAACCCCTACAGTGCAAATGGCTTTATAAGATAAAGCGTGCACTAGATGGACAACCAGATGTTTATAAAGCACGATTGGTGGCAAAAGGTTTCACTTAAGTACACGGGTTGCACTATGATGAGATATTTGCTCCAGTCGTAATTCTTAGATCTATTCGGATTATCTTAGCGATAGCTGCATTTCATGATTATGAGATCTGGCAAATGGATGTGAAAACCGCATTCCTAAACGGGTTTTTGGAAGAAGAACTGTATATGATACAGCCTGAGGGTTTCATCAATCCTAAACATCCTAAGAAAGTGTGCAAGCTCAAGCGTTTCATCTATGGACTTAAGCAAGCATCACGGAGTTGGAATCATCGTTTTGATGACGTGATAAGACAGAACGGATTCATTCGAAGTGTCGAAGAACCATGTCTGTATATCAAGTCAAGTGGGAGTAAAATCGTATTCCTAGTATTGTATGTAGATGATATACTACTAATTGGAAACGACATTCTCATGCTTTCGTCGGTTAAGACATGGTTAAAGAACCATTTTAAAATGAAAGATTTGGGTGAGGCACAGAGGATTCTAGGCATCTGCATCTATAGAGATAGATCGAAAAGGATGTTAGCATTGAGTCAAGAAGATTATATAGATAAGATTCTTGATAAATTCAGTTTGACAAACTCCAAGAGAGGTTACCTTCATGTTGTTCATGGGGTGCATCTGAGTAAGAAACAATCACCTACAACACCGGAAGAAATTGAACGCATGAGTCGGATACCTTCTGCTTCGGCAGTAGGGTCGATCATGTATGACATGATGTGCACACGTCCTGACGTGGCATATGCATTGAGTATGGTCAGCCGTTACCAAAATAATACCAGGTGAAAGTCACTGGATAGCCGTCAAGAACATCCTTAAGTACTTACGAAGGACTAAGGATTGGGCACTGGTATATGGTGGAGACATGGAGCTAAGTGCTAAGGGTTACACAGATGCTAATTTCCAAACCGATCGTGATGATTCTAAATCTCAGTCGGGTTTTGTCTTTACTCTTAATGGTGGAGCAGTCAGTTGGAAGAGTTCCAAACAGAGCGTTACAGCAGATTCTACAACAGAGTCTGAGTACTTGGCAGCTTCCGAAACTGCAAAGGAAGCTATTTGGATGCGTTATTTCTTACAAGGACTAAAAGTAGTACCTAGTGTGAAAGATCCAATCACCCTTTATTGTGATAATAGAGGTGCAATCTTCCAGGCTAAGGAGCCTAAGTCTAGCAACAAATCTAGACATGTACTCATAAAAGCTCATCTGATAAGAGATTACATGGAGCAAAATGAGATAGCATTGTGCAAGATTGGAACGGATAACAACATTGTTGATCCGCTGACTAAGACACTACCGCATAATAAACATGAAGGGCACATCTCATCCATGGGGATAAAGCGTGTTCCAAAATTGTAATAAACATTGTTTGATTAATGTTTGATTATTCCAAATTATTACTTAATAAAATCATTGAATTTCTTTATATTGTATTACATGTGGATTGTACGACAATTTTTGAACACCACACAGTGAACTGTTTTACTTTATATGTTTGTTTTTGTTAGTAAACACCAATATGAGCTGATAACTCAGGTGATTATTTTCTTAGTTGAAGGATGGAAGGTTCAATATTTCATAAGTCAAGCGTCTGACTGATCAATAACAAATATGGGTATATGATATCGCATAGGACATAGTGACCACAACATAGAGTCCTAAATGTTAATTAAGATACATTAGGTGCCTGGTTGTGGATGAGACGTCTATCGTGATTCCTAAAGTCGGTTCTTTTGACCATTGTTTATTTCATGCGATATAGACAGTTTTTGAGTGGCTTTGGTTTCTCTCCTAGGTCGCACCGTAAAAGGAGACCAATCGAACTTTTACTGGGTCATTTGATGTTGTGCTTCCATAGGTAGGTCATAAGTCAAGGAAAATATCCAGCCTTTATCAGGTTTTATATATTTCTCAGGGCCACTCGAGGTGTAGTAACTTAAACGCATGACCATGCTCGAATATGATTCGTATCAGTTATGTTGCTCTCTAGTCGAGGAAACCACTCCTGATATGATTACTTGGGAGATACGACCTTGTAAGGTAAGACTTTGTAATTTGTCTTCCATTGAGTGGGAGAATAATGCATGGATATGAGAATCGTAATCGCACACACACCTGTAAGACAAGTGGGAGATTGTTGGAGTTAATGTCCTCCACAGTGTGTGATTATTTGAGTAAATATTTTACAAGATCACACAGGGATACTTAGTATATTAATCAGTTGATTAACGTTTATCGGTAACGATTGGCTCACTAGAAGTTTGACGTTATTGTCATATGATGGCGATAATCAGCTGATCCCTAAAGGTCACACCTATAGGATAGTACTGAGAAATGTGATTATATATTGATATAATTACATAAATGCTAAACTTAGCTAAATGTAGTTAAGTAGATGATAAACATTTAATATGATTAAATGATAACTAGGAGAAATGAATTAAATGTTAATTCTAATAAATATATATAAAAGTTATATTTATTAATTATATTTTAATATATGATGGAATAATATAATTGAGATTAGTTAATTATAAGATAATTAATTAATATTCTCCGGGAATTAAATTTGTACACTGAAAAGTATTAAAATATATATGATATTTTAAGGAAGTTCAGAATAAGGAAACTGACTCAAAATATTATATTATAATGAGGTTTCCTAATTGAAGTACAATACCAACACAAACCAAAACCCTATATATAGAGGGTTTCGGCCGTGAGGTTGGAGATACAAGAAGATAACGTTTTTCCTCTCTTATTCCCCTTGATTAGTTTATCATCTTAATCCCAAAATAAATCCTCTAAAATAATTAACAGTAATTTAGGAGGAGCTTTGAGGGAATCTTTCTCAGTCGTCTTGGGTGCAATCTAAGGAAACTTCTACCTTGAAGTTTGGGTTTATACTAGGTTGTTCTTAGGCCGATCTCATATAGGACCAAAGGTTATTTCTATGATCCTTGTCCTATTATTTCAGTTCTATTGTTTTAATATCAATTCGTTTTTGATATAATCCTTGGCAGTATTAATTAAGTTAATACTTTTATGAGTAATTTAAGAAATTATTTCCTACACATCCTACGCAGCACGTAAACCCAACAATCCAAGTATATAATGACATATAAAAGTATACAAACAACGAGGGTTACGACCCACTATAACACCCCAAGAGTATGAGAGGAAAGTTGTCCCACATCGGTAGAATGTGAGGCTTGTGATATGTTTATAATAGCTCCCACCCACCACTTAGTAACAAGGCCTTCTGCTTTTGAGCTTAAGTGAGGACAAGTATTTGGCCCAACGGTACACATACCATCTTATTGGGGTTGCGTTATGACCGTGGCGGGTCGGGTTATTACACATGGTATTAGAGCGACCCTGCGACCGTGTGGTGAGTCTGTGGTCGGGAGTACCCGAGTCACACACCTAGCGGGGGAAGATTCTGGCCCTGGTTGCGGTCAGGTTTAAGGCACAACGGGGACGTTGTGTTCTTTAAGTGGGGGAGTTTGTGCTTTTGGGCTTAAGTGAGGACAAGTATTTGGCCCAAAGGTACACATCTCATCTTATTGGGGTTGCGTTATGATCGTGGTGGGTCGGGTTGTTACACCCACAACACAAACACGAATCAAAACAAGCAACCATCACATTTTTAAGATGAACATCATGAAATTGTGACGAATACTAAATACCCACTAATAATCATCATATTCTTCACAAACTAATCACCATAAACAATCTGAAACTTCATCACAACCATGAATACACAACTAGTTTCTTCTATGCTTCATAAACACGCTATGAATTAACACAACAACACAATTATACCCATCATCAACCCAAAATCTGATTTTATGCATCCTTAACATATTAAACATGTGAAGTTCAGAAATTAGATTACCCATAACTCATTCATACTAAAATCAACATCAAGTTCACATAAACAACAAGAAAAACCCATGTCTACTCAATTTATGATAAAAGTCGAGTTTCCTCATCAAGGTCACCTTTTTAAGCTTAATCTTCACTTGAATCTTCTATAATGTATGAGTCCACTTCCGGGTTCTCAAGATTAACTCCTAAGAACAGCAAAAACACATTAAGATCGACGAATTTCGGAATTGAGCAAGAACAGCCCAAAATTCGAACTACACTATTCCCAAAATTGAAAAGATAGAAACGTCGAGAATGATCTAAGGAGCGCGTTGCTGCAAAAATTACCTCAATCGGGGTTAGAAACGAAGTCGTAGTAATGATTTTAGTGAAAGATGGGTTTATACAATTTGGGGATATGACTTGGGGAAGAAGATGAGTTGATGATGAGTTGTTATGAGGAAGTTACGAGGAAGCTTCCCTTTTTCTTTCCTTTTAACATAAAATATGTGAAGCGGGTTTTTAAGTGTAGCCGGTAATGAGTCGGGATTATGTGTGACGGAATGCTAAATGACTAACATATTATTTCGAAGTTTAATTAAATCTTAAATAAAACTTAACTTATTATTTAAATTCAAGTTGATGAAAATAAATAAAATAAAATATATTAATTTTTCCGAAATCTTATTTAAATTATTAAAATTACGGATTCCGAAAATACGGGATGTTACATTTAGTACTTGTTTTTCTTTTGTACGTACCGTCAGTGTAATATAAGTAACAAGTTTCACAAAATTTCGTACTTTTTTTTTTCCTTTTTATGTACTGACAGAGTAATGTTAATTATAAGTTACATCAATTTCGTATGTTTTTTTCCTTGTTACGTACCGACATAATACTAATAATATAGAATATCAGTGACATCAATTTCGTACCTTTTTTTTGTATATATCTTTTTTAACTTGGGTATTTCTTATTATATATGATGTATATATATTCTATCCACGTCATCAACAATGACAACCATGATGAGCCTCAAAGAGTATTAGACCCAATAAGAACGAAGACCAAATGCCGAAATGTTATGTTGAAGCGTCCTTCCAAAAGTAAGAAGACGAATGGAAGGGGTGGTCATTTGACTACAATTATTAGTTTAGTACCATATACACCCCCACCACGTTTAGTTAAGATTTATGTATCTTTTATTTTTAATAATTTTTCTGTACCTTTTATTTTGTATTATGTAACTTTGTAGTTATTTCTGCTTATGTTTCTATTTAATTTTTTCAATTTTCGTATCAGTGTAATTTCATAATAATTTTTGTTAATTTAATACGAGGTACTTTCGTACTAATTTTTGTTTATTTTCGTACCAGTTTAATTTCTGGTTGTATTTCACTGTAATTTTTGCTATTTTCGTACCAGTTTACGTTTGTATCAATATTTTTGATTTAGTATCAGTTTTCTTATTTTATATCTTTGTAATGGTGAAGACCATAAGAATGTGTAGATTGAACTTCTTTCATTGTATGTTAGAACTTTTGTAATTAATATTTTTAACAGTGTACAGATGCAGATTTACCATGTAGTAGCTTCAACTTATTCATTTGTATAATAATTGGTTTTTTTGTACCCGATTGGCTCTATTATGTATTTGTACAATATTTGATAGTAATTGTGTAGTTGTTGTATAAAGATTATGTGTTGCTTGTTTTGTTAAAATTAGTACTTAATATCAAATAAACTGATTTTAAGAGAAAAAATATCGTCTAACTAAACTTGCATAACTTCAATACGATTTCTTACAAAAAGTAAGAAAGAACGAAATCCCGTTACATAACCAAACTGAAACTGTCTAAAACCGTCTAGAGTATAACATAAATATGCTAAAATCAATTCTACTTTTTTGTACCATTCTTCTTCGCTCCTCTTACTCTAACTAAGTCTTTGTTTTTCCTTGGTGGACTAATGTTCTGGAATCGATTAAAACCAACATCTTTAATACCGAGATCGTAAAAAGGCATTTCCTTTGCTGCTTTAGTCACCTCAATCACACGCTCAACTAGCTCATCACAGGTACGCATTACTTCCTCGTTCTCCACCAATTGTATAAAACTGACTTCACCTTCATTTTCAGCAATTTCATCTCCCATTTTTTTTCCTTCTCCATCTCGCTTAACTTTTCTGCATTCATCTTTATTCGACTCACCCTCTAGTTAAATTGTAAGCTAAGCCTTGAGTGGATTTCTTGGAAAAATTTACTATAAAAAAATACCAAAAAATAAATTACAAATACATTATATAGTATAATATTATACAAAAGAACAAATTCAAGGTACACAATAATAACAAAAATTAATACATTTAGCCTATAATATTGTACAAATATAAAATCTAATATATATATATATATATATATATATATATATATATATATATATATATATATATATATATATATATATATATATATATATATATATATATATATATATATATATATATATATATATATATATATATAACATGTACAAAGCATCGATTGTTATACAAAACAACAAAGTAAGTGTACTACATCAGTAACATGCATCTACGCTATGTTAATTATGGTACTAAATACTAATTTCAACAAAACGTGTACAAGTACGAAATGATAAATAGTTCGTACAACAAGTATATTTAAACAATATTACATACTAAGTACATATTTAAACTAACCAAGTACAATAATAAAATACAAATACAAATAAACAAGTTCAAGGTACAGGTGCAAAATATACGATATCAGGTACTACATCAGAATTATACATCTAAACTATTAAATGATAATAATAAGTACTCATTTTAACAAAACAAGTATTTAATTTTTATTCAATAACTACACAATTACTATCTAATATAATGTTGATTTATATTGACATTATTCTAAAGAAATTTTGAATATTAGAATTTTAAGCAACCCGTGCATTTTTTCACGGGTTAAAACTAGTGATTGTTATTATGGTTACAGTTAAGATTAAGATGCTTTCACTTTTACACAAATTATCCATTGTGCATTTTGATTATTTGCGTTCATATATATATTTCATTTTAAGACTTTGCAACATAATTATTTTCCAACTAAATTGGTAACATTATAACACATATTCATATGTGACCACATTTATGCAATTTTGTTATTATTATAAGAAGAAGAGGGAGGAAGTGACATTACTAAACAATTTTGCCTTTGCATTAAAAAATCCCAATTTTTCTATTTCTTTATTATGTGTTGTTGAATCAGCTTTTAATAAATTAATACATAAAATGGTCCAATTGTATCCATATTAACATATTATGATACTTAAGGGTCGTTTGGTTTCTCCATAAAAACAAAGGAATTCTGAAATCCCATGATTTGAGATTTAAGGCTCATATTATGCATCCAAATGTTTTGATTCAGAATGTCCAGAGAGACATTAAAATGCATTTCCAAGTGACATTCCAGGGAGTACTTGCTACTGTTGATGCTCATTGGTGTAGGAGGTTACATATTATTTGAAGGTTAGGTTTGATGTAATAGATGTTTGTATGATTTAGTTGCTAATTGTTGATGTAATAGATAGTAGTGGACGGTTCTATTGTCCATACTTTGAGATTAATGAGAATGTTTACATTTTACCAAAAAAAAAGATTTAAGACTCTTGTGTGGTTCCATTTTTAAAAAAATAGAGGAATTAAGAGTTTCATAGGAACTTGAATTCCCACATCATGTGGGAAGTGGCTTACCAACCCCCTCTTGGTCATTCCAAGTTCCCGTATTTTTTATAATTTATATTTACTATTCTACCCTTATTAAAAAAAACACACCCTATTTTATTTTCTACTTTCTCTGCCGTCATCTCTACGCAACTTTTTTTTCTTCAATTTTCATCTTCACTTTCTCAGGTACTCTCTCCCTTTCCCTCCTCCTCTTGTTATCTCGTTAATTTATTTTTACTTATATCTAAAGTGGGGAAATAATCGGGCTTGTGTGATAAACTTGGTTAAGCATACACATATCAAATAATCGGTCTAATGCCAACATAGAATAAAACATCGTGAATTCTCATTATTGTGATAAACTTGTGTACCGTGTACCATTTTAGTTGACCTTGTATGTTGTATGCAAGGGTATAATTGTATTTACAACAAAAAAACACATGAATTGAGTTATGTAACCAAACAACATGTAGGAATTTATTTCTTGGGAAGAGTTAATTCCCATATGGCAACCAAACAATTTTTTGTATTTCCCGTGAATTACAAGTGGGAACTTAATTAATGTGATTTTCTACTTCCCACATGAAATTAATTTCCACCTGAACCAAACAACCCCTTATTTTTCTATCCGTCACAAAGGAGACTAATTGTTTTTTTTAGAGTGACCAATGAACTTTATTGTTTTGAGAAACAATCATTAGTTAAACACATTAAGAAAGATTTATGGAGGATAATAGGTAAATGTTATAAACATTGCTCCCGGGGTGAGTGACGAAACTCAAGAATGAGTTTTACATACTCGATTATGACGATGTTACTCAAACAAGTGTTGAGTTTTGGAATATTTTTAATGCTTGTGTGATGCAAATTCATGATAATTGTTCGACAAACCACCTTTAATATGGTCTTCGCATTACTAGGGATGATCATAATTCGCCATATGCAAACCTCATATGTGAACTTATTTACGACTATGGAGTACTTATAACCATAAAATAAACTTTCAAAGATCGAGTGTATATTTTGTGGCTTGGCGAAGCGGAAGAGGCGAGCCGGAACCCAATAACCATCAAAACAACGTTCCATGGCAAATATGTGGTTTGTTTACTGATCTCAACCTACCCGACGCAATACAAGCAAACTTTGCACTAAACTATGGCTCTACCGATTGAAACCTACATTTAGGGGTAGCAGAGTTGAGTACATAAAGTCTTACACAAGCCATTATTAACTTGTGGTATGGAGTTCAACAACAAATAAACTTCTTCACCCTATGTGTGCATATAGCGGAACCAGTGAGATACCGAACTGTGGTTGATCACTTTAAGGATATGATTAACGTCAATCTTTATGATCCAGTTGAGTTTACTGATACGAAGAAACTGTTTATCGAGAATTGACAAGTTGTGTCGACCGCCATACAAGACCACTACGGCTATAACCTTGTATTCAGGATTCCGAAAGAGGATCTTGATCATCTAACATTAGACAAGGCAAGAATAATAATGGGCATAATCTTGAGGAGGAGGATTGTCGTTGAAAATAATTAGGCGAGTAATTTGATGAAATCGTGTCTATTTCTTGTGTTTAGTCGAGTTTATTTTATGGAAATCAGCTTTGGAGTAATTTAGTTGACGTATTCCTTAGTCAGAATACTATTTGTCACTTTGTTCTTTAGCAAAAAAATTTAAAAATAATAATAATAACAATAATCGTGGCAAAACACTAATAAACGTAACAATATTCGTGGCAAAATACTAATAGTCCGTTACAAATGTTTAGTAAATTGTGCAAATAAATTTTGACTATATATTATGATAATGTAGGTATTGATTAATACTCTTTTATTTCTTACGAAATCGAAGTCATCTATTTGGCATGGCCACTTCCACCCTCAGCTCCCGCATTTATAATCTACAAACAAACACAACAGTATAGGTTAGAATCGGTAAAAAAAACTAAAAGTACAGTAATTCCTTAGGCCAATTACACGTACCGTGAAATACGGACAATTGTGACATATTTCTATTGTTCTCGGACGACCTTGGCGGTCAAATGTATACTCCAGATAAAGCATGTGACCACATCGGGGGCAGTACTGGGGTGCCGAATAGATGACTTCGATTTCGTCCTCACCCTCTACAACCTTAAGAAAGTAGAATGACGTTAGAATACGGAGGTAAGGATAGCTCGAGCAAACCCCAAAATGAACAAAAATTAAAAGGAGGAAATGAAAAGAAAACGAGTACTGGATCCGCTATTAGGATGAATTTGATATAGCCGGTGTTTGATATGCACAAAGAAGTTGGAAAAAGAGTAAAGAATTGGATGCATCAGCAACGAAGAAATATGACATATATAAGCGGCGAAGGGCCCAATAACATGGTAGAATGGACATATAACTAGAAGTGTTGCCGCAGAATAACATATCATTCACTAGTACAAAAATTTTCTATTGCGTTAGTTCTAGATGCCCTATTACGTCAGTTTTGGCCTGACGTATATCGAGGAGTCGTATCTGTTAGTTATTTAGACCATATTAATACTCATATTATGATCTTAAAATTACAATATAATCTAAAATGGTCTAAATCTACATGCATGCAAACAAAAATATAAAAGATTGTATTAAACCATCTTAAGATAAAAATCCTTACATTGTATAAGCAAGATAATGGGCACAACACAATGACTCCTTCCTTATTGTTGTTCTTGAGCTATGGAATAAGAAAGATCCTCCAAGACTACTAACCACCAAATAGATGGTCTCCTAAGGATACACCCAAGATTATCCCAAAAACTACTAAGTTACTAACTAGGTAAATTTAGTAGTAAACCTTGTATTATGTGATAATATTATTACACTAATAACATTATGATATGTTTTTATTATTATGAGGATTTTTCTCTCTTAAAAATTAAGAGGATTTATGTGTACAATGAGGAGTATATATAGGGGTTTGTAATGTAAACAATTCAGGGCATGTTCTCATGAATATATAAATTTGGTGAGTCATCATTTTGACTGATTCTACTGAATAGAACTCTTGGTTGATGAATTTTCTTAAAATTTATCATTTTAGCCCCGGAATCAACTATGGGCACGGTGAGGCCGATTCATCCCACATTAATCCCGTTGAGTCCAACCAATTTTCACGTGTGATAACTTTTATTACCCTACTTACCCAACGTAAAAAGAGAGTATCTCGGTGAGCCAAGCCTACGTCTAATGAAGAAGGGATTCATAGGTGCTAATACTTGGTAAGACTTTATCTCAATTTTAAAAGTGAGAGATCTTATCAATTTAATTGTCTATCACTTTTAAGTGAACAAAAATGGTGAATGGTAGACAATTGAATCGATAACAACAAAAAATAAATAAATAAATATGTAGTGATGACGATTTGGCATGAATGCATAAATGTAAATTAGCAAGTCCTAATATGGCCACCTACTTAATATAATTAACTAAAATTATTACACATCGGAAACCAACTCCTTGGTCCCTTGAGTTTTCACAAATTACCCTCCTTCTTTAGGATTTCGGATCTCCTTTCCGAAAACACCGTCGTCTTCATGAAAAAACCATCTTTAGATGCTTCATCTAACTACTATTAATTAAATTACATTGCAATAACCTATTATACAATTTGTAATAAAATTAAAATAAAACTATTAATAAATCGAAATCGCAATTAATTACAAAACAAATCGATATTCCCTTACATTACGGGAAATACCAATTTCTACCTATGGCCATATTAGGAAAATTACATAATTATAATGCTAAGAAACATCCATCTAAATGAATAATAAAAATGCATTATGTAAAAATGACATGCCAAATTGTCTAACTTACCAACAACGATCATTTGAGCTCGTAATGACGGAATTTTTACCAATAAAAATTCACAATTAATTCTTAAAACAATTTTAAGACTTACTCATCTTAATAATCTGGTCTATTATCAAAATAATTATTCTCAACAATTATCTTGAAATTATATGGGAATTAAAACATAATCATGATAAAAAGATACAATAATTCACAATTATCTTATAAAAATTCCATTTAATTTAAAAACTAATGGAAAATTAAATTTCAAAGCTATGAACATTCTGGTCTTACACTAAAAATGTCATGCAAGTGAAAATTTTAGTTTTGAAATTTATTTAAAACGATTTTATAATTTAATCGGTAAAACCGACAATTTTTACAATTTAATTCTAAATCAAACCATAAAAATTGAAATAACTTTAAAATCAAATTTTACATATTTTGGAAAAATTTCCAGGAGCTAAAAATTCAAAAATTTCGAGCCCAAAAATTAAATCAATAATTATTTACAAAATAACCACTATTTGCCCATTTTTATCAAATAAAAATCATTAAACTAAATAAATTAATCACATTAACTTAAAATTTCTATTTTTCTCATAAATAGAACATGCATGTGGTTATTTCTAAATAAACATGCATAAAATTAACATGCAACCAAAAATAATTAACTTTTACTTAGTTTTAATGCATTTTAACATAATTTTATGCCATTTAAAGTCATAAAAATAAATAAAATAACAAAAAATCAAATTTTTGTCCCATATCATTGTAAGACCATATTATATACATGCAAGACCATATTATGTGATAAAAGCTATTTTTAATGACATAATATCAATTTTACTAATTTATCTCATAGATTACTAAAATCGTCTTAAGACAACATGCAAGTATGTAACAATGCTCTGATACCACTTGTTACGGCACGACTCTAAGCAAAAACTAAAGTCAATCGGAAACTGTACTGACTCAGACAAATAGTCTCCAGTCAAAAGAATCGACTCGAAGGAATAAATAGAAATCCTCGCCACGACCTAGCAACAAAAAGATTCTATAAACGGTCACTGTCCGACAAATTGTCTCACAATCTGCCTATGTAATCGACCAATCATCACTATGACCATATGACAGTCGAACATGTCAACTATCGCCTTACAATCTAGTCATTCCGAGACGTCACCTCATTAAGTAACTAGGGACAAAATACAATGTTAATCCAGTTCACTTAATAGGGTTCGACGTTGTCATTACAACCTATTTGGATAAAACAAAGTATATGAATTTAGACAACAACTAAATACGACGATAAATGTAATTATCATATATGTAATAATTTTAATTGTTGGAGTAGTGTCATCCACAATAATGCTTTACATAATAAATCTCGTACAAGGAATATGAGGGATTTATATTTTATATGTTTGTCAGCTGGTCAACGTTAATCGGTAATGATTGGCTGACTAGAGTTTGACATTACTGTCGTATGACGGCGGTGACCAGCTGATCCCTTTAGGTCACACTTATAGGATGATGCCCAAATGGAAAAATTAATTATATGTATAAGATACAAGTTAATTAATTCCTTGTTTAGGTTGACTTATATTAGTCAAGTGAATTTAATGTTTGATGAAGAGTAAAGTACTCGGGCCATAGGATTTTATATATAAGATTAACGTTGACCAGCTGACATATATATGTAAAATAAATCCCTGACATATTCCTTGTACGAGATTTATTATGTAGACGCACTATTGTGGAGGACACTACTCCAAATTGTCTCCAACATTATCTTCATATAAAAAAAATAACATATTTAATCATTGTTTAAGGCCTTTAAGCATAGATTAATATAAATAAAACAAGCATGGGTAAAAAAAATATAAACAATATTATGTCATCTACTTATTTAAGTTATTTTGCAAATACTTTTACTAAATGTCTTCCCTAATCCCTAAACTAAGGAAATTAGCAACTCATAATTAAATGTAAATTAAGATAAAATAATAAATTAGACATAATGAAAATATAAATAAAACTACGAGAAGAAAATGCAATATCGAAATGAAGACTATAACTTGAAATGAAGAACAATAAAAGATTACTTGAATATAAGGAAATGTGAAATGCTTACAACTTGAAATGTAAATTAATGGTAAAGTGTAAACTAAAATGTATGGAAATTTTATGACAGATTATTGTAAACTAAGCTAAAAAATAAAATGGAAAAATATGTAAAAGTCTATTTCCAAGATGATGTAAAATGTGTAAAGAATGATGTCAAATAGGTTTCACAACACCTCCTATTTATAGTAAATAGGAGGAGAAACGGAAATGACTACATGGGTCCAACCCCGATCGGGGTTGCCATCCCCGAACGGAGATGCAACATACCCAGTTTTGTTCTTAAATTCCTCTAATCAATGCATTAGGAATTCTAAGTATCATCTTAATACCTCTTTAATCTCCGGTTAAAGACCTTCATTAACAACCAAAGAGCGTCGAAAGTTGATCATTCCTCCTGTTGATTTTTGTGGACTTTTGTAATTTGGGCTTCATTTGAGTTTTATTTTGCACCTCAACATCACTTGATTTTTCATGCTTTAGCTTTATGATCCAATTAGCCTTTTCTCATAGCCATTTTGCAACTGTAGTAAGAAAAAGCTTTTAAAACTTAGATTCCTACAAAATAGAATAAATACTTGCAAAACAACTATAAAGTAATATTAGCTAATGAAATCAATAATTAAAGTGAAAAATGCAATATAAAATGAGCTAAAATAGGGGTAAAAGTCTATAAAATAATCACTCATCAGTTAACTTATCCTTTATTAACATCCATTATTACTCGCAACTTGTTAAAACATCCTCTATTAATTAATATCAAATCACAATAGTTGATTCCCATTATTAACATTTGAAACAATATAGCAATGAATCCTAGTTTTATCAACAACGAAGAATAATGGCTTACACAAACAATTGCAGATGATGAGAATGCTCTCGTAAGGCTTGTCGATACACCCAACAATCAAAACATCCCTTGAAAAAAACGCATAAGAAAGATAAAAGATGTGTTGTATATTAACTTGGATACTTATGAACAACTTACATGTGAACTTTAAATACACTTAAACATATTGTTTCCTACTATATGTTTCCTACTCAAAGTAGGTAACCATATAACAATAAGATACAAAAAAGATAAAATTATATCGAAAATATCTGTTCGACATAGTTCGGAAATATCTTCTCAATAAACATCAACAAAATTATTGGATTAAGAGGCGTGAAGCAGTCTTGTTAGTCAGCAAGCTTCATCATCATCATCATCATCATCATCATCATCATCATCTTCCTACCCTCGTCGGCTATTACTCGCAATTTGTCTACAACGATAGATATGTTGAGTTGTACTCTTCCAACCTTATCTCCACAAGCAAGTCATGTCCTTGCATATATTCAACCTGTTATTGCAAAATATGAAAGCCAATGACCCGGAAGTTAGCGGTATGCAAGAGTGGCGTAGTTGTTGGTAGTTTGAGAAGCGTCTTTTACGCTCAACTGAGGTTGTTCCAGTTTATTTTATGATTTTTGATAAATGTTGTAATATATTTGGTTTAAATTAAATGAAATGATCATTTTGAAAGTGTTGAGTTATGTTTGTTTGATCTGATTCCATATTTTTAACTCCATTGATCAGTTGGTTCTTCGACAACCGTTGTCAATTGCCCAGTTTCAAACGTCAGTGTTGATTGTCCAGTTCAAACGTCAGTGTTGATTGTTTTTTAACAGCGGTTCTCCTAAAAATGTGTTCATTTTGTCAAATCCTGTTTAATTAAAAGTCAACATCTCCACATAAACCGTTGTAAAAGAAGTAAGAAGGTTTATTTTTTGGCGGGCAAAAATGAAAAAGTGAAAGACGTAAGACAACGGTTATACTCCAACGGTTCAAGAGTTTTTCTACCGCCGCAAATAGATTTTCTATTTGCGGTCCCTATATTTGTTGCTACACTGAAAACGCAACAATTAGGCCTTTATACGGAGCCGCACAAAAAAATTCTACTAGTGGCATCTAGTTACTCCCGACTGATTGTCGACCCCGATTCTCACGTTGTCAAGGTTGTTGTTGTTTGATTGATGTTGGCTTCGGGAATGTGCAAAGGGAGGTTAATAATTTGTTAGGAGTTTGTTTTATGTTTAAGAACCCCTGAATAATGTATTAGTTTGGTTTTGGTTTTAGTATTGATCCGAATTTGGTCAAGTGTTTCCGCCACCGTAACCTTATTATTATTATTATACTTTGATGATCGTTTATATTTAAGTTATTTTTTTATGGCAAATATTAGTTATTACAGTTGGTATCAGAGCGATCACACTCTCAGCTCTCACTTAGTTGATGGCTAAAATTATAATGACTTAGTTAATGAGTGAGAGTAAATGGGGTAGAAACAATTAAATACTTGTTTGTTTATGTCTTCATGATTCTTATCATTAATAATTATAGTATATGTATTGTTCATGTACCTAGTTGTTTATTTATTGCTTAATGTTTCGTATCATTATTAATTGTATTTCTTGTATTGATCATGTACTTACTAGTTTATGCCTTAATGTCTTGCATCATTATTATTTGTATTACACATGTCGTTCATGTATTTGTTTGTTTATGTCCTAATGTTAATCGTATTAAATTTATAGTTTATGTATTGTGTTGTTTATGAGTACTTGATGTTACATTTCACCATTAATTGTGAAAATGTGTGATTCATTTATAACTTTCTCGAGCATGCTTTATTGATTTTTCTTTTTTTTACAGTAGTAAATAAAGGCTTAACAGTTCATGGCCCTCTTAGCGAGGTCATGTGCAATAGAGTTTAGACTACGAGGAATAAAACTAAACTTTAAACAATGAAAAGAACTGGCAAGACGGGAGCAGCTTTCCAGAATGTCTATGATAGAGTGATCTACTCTTTCAGCTTGTGCCAACTGTTGAATTAGCTTAAGACAAGCCGATAAAAGATGAGAATGCAGCAAATTTGATTCCTTAGCCTATCTCAGAGCCTGAAGTAAGGCCCATTCTTCCGCTTGTAGAGAATTTTCAGCATTAAACTTACCACCACAACGCTGAATCACAGTACCTGAAACATCAAAAACAACAAAGCCATATGAGGCAACCAAAGTCGAGTTACAGCCCGCATCCACTTTGATGTGATAGGAAGCACAAGAGCTTTGAGATCCGATAAGAGAGAAAGGCATCCCTCTTCGAATGTCATGGATCTCATTAAGATCATCATAACCCGGTCCTTGGCTAAGAAGCTTCCCATGTCCACAAGTCTCTTCCTTAGCCTGCTGAAAGATCATAAGATCCTTATTTAGCATTTTAAACAGAACATTTGTGGGCAGCAAGGAGCGTTTGATTTCGTTTAATCCATAACCCCCATAAGGTGGCCACAAAAACCAGAACTCTTTCTTCATTGTTCTCCAGGGTTCCGAGATAACGAATCCAATTCATCACCCAATCATCAATATCAATAGATTCAGTACCCTCAGTTCTGATACTAAGAGGTGATCCTGCCCAAATGCGCGAAGATTCACAGCAGTCCCTAAAAAGACGATTCCTAGTTTCAAGACAGGACCCCATAACCCGACATGGGGCAGTCAAAAGTACCATCAAAATTTCGCTTCATGAATTCCTCACCAATTAGAAGAGCATTTGTAAGAAGTTTCCACAGAAAGATCTTCCAGTTATTCGGGATCGACAGGGACCATAATGTATTTTTGCAGAAAGAGCGACCTTTAGGACCCATTATTCGCTTATCGTTGGGTGAAGATTTCAGATCCAGGAAGCGCATAGACTCAAGAGCATAACCACTCTTAACAGAGTAAATGCCATCAGAACTAGCCTTCCACAATATTTCATCACCACGATCTGATAAAATAAGAGGGATGGCAAGAATTAATAAGAACTTTACTTTGGGATCTGAGTTTGTTGAGAAAAAGTTCAAATGTTTAATTTGGGATTTGAGGTTGTTAATAAGAACTTTACTTTGGAAATAATGTTTGTTAAAATGTAGTCTCATTTGGAATAAGTGGTAGTTAAGTTCTTTTATGTACTCGAGAAATTTTTTATATACACGACATTTATGAGTCGTGGCTAACCCGCCATTTTATTTCACCGACACGACAAGAAGCTTAGCTTTCGGTGCCCGTGTTGTTGCATTTTCTTCTTCAAACATGGTGGGCTCATACATTCCAACACGACCCACTTTCATCTCCACTCCTATAAGTCGCGGAAGCTCAACCATATTCTAGATTTGGTTGGACGGGTCCAAGAAAGGAGGAAAAATGAGAGGCGAGACTGGAGAGGCAAATGGAACAAGGTGAAGCAGCAATTTTGAGTTTTGATTATTGACGACCTCTTCCTACTTACACACTCGTGGCAATACGGTAACAGCTAAAAAAGATGGTCAAAAATGATCCACTTGGAAGACAAAACCACCAAACGCAGTTGAATCCCTCACCACTCACTAATCAACGGTCAACCAATGAACATGGACACATTTTTCAAGGTATAATCACCGATTCACAGTTTCACACCATATCATTTTATTTTATTCCTTTTTTATCCTTGTTTTCGACATTAATTAAAATTAAAATATAAAGGCAACACTTAAATACCTAATCCACTTTTCTCGTAAAATTACTCCCAATATATTCTCTCTCCACAAACCAAATTCCACTCACCTTTCTTACCATTTTGTTGGATCCACTAACAAACAAATTCATCATCATCATCATCATCCATGGCGGAAAAACAGTTCAAGTACATCATTCTTGGCGGTGGCGTCGCTGGTGTATGTATTTCCTTTTTCGTTTCATCCTCTTCTATTACTTATTTATTTATTTGATTTTCATGCCTTTTGAATTCTGATCTGAATTTCATTATGTTTATGCCATTACTAGTTAAAGATGAGAAATATACGTGGATCAATCCGATTACTTGGGGTTTTTAAAGTAAACATTAGTTTGTCGGGATATTTGTGGTTCAATTTTTTATATTGATTGGCTCCTGAATTTCCGTTGGATAAAGTACAGAAGAATACCCTCCCGACTCAGTCATTTGATTATTTTTAATTGAAATATCTGGATTAATCAAAAATTAACAAAATTAAGACGAAGTTAGTAACAATATGCCTATTGCTCCAACGACCACCTATGATTTCACTATCTCGGATAGAACCAAATATACTACTTATATGTAGCTTTCATATATGATGTGTTTTGAATGATCGTCAAACCGCCTGCGTTAAATTATGGAGAAGCCGATGTAATTCTATTCAATTTTCATTAGCAGTCGCTATTTTAGATGTGTCTGCGTATTTTCAAACTGACATTTACGGTGTATTTGGATAGCAAAAGTGGAGGGAGAGGGAGGGGAGGAAAATGGAGGTAAGGGAAGGGGAGAGGGAATGGAGAGGTGGAGTTTTTTCCTCCAACTCTTCCCTATTCTCATTTCTCTTGTATTTACTTATTTCTGTTTTCCTATCTCACAATGATGAGTCATGCTAGCTAACTTCATTTCATTTTGGGATGAAGCTTAGTTTTTGAAGCATAGTAGACGTGTCGTGATTTCAACTGATAATAAGTGTTCTAGGATTATCTACAACAACAACATCAGAGCCTTGGGGTCGACTGACATGAATCATTCTTTTCTTTTCAGGGGTACGCTGCCAAAGAGTTTGTTAAGCAGGGCATTCAGCCAGGGGAACTAGCCATCATCTCTGCAGAAGCGGTATGTTGAATAGGGATTGTTTTGTAATCAATGATAATGGTTCAGTTATTGTTCATTGAGGTATATGTCGCTGTATTAATTTTTGCTCTGACTTCATTCTGTATATTGCCTATCTATTATTCACTTCTTTGGCATGCTGATTTTATTGGAGCATGCTCTCTTAAATTGTCTTAGAGATGTAGATATTGTGGTATACTTGGGTGAGTAAATTCTAGAGTTCTAGATGCAACATGATTTTACACTCAATCTTCCTTATACTTGCCGCAGTTTTGCAATTTCTTTTGTGATGAGTGGTGAGGGCAATTTTCATTTGGGTCATTCTGAAACAACCTCTTTGTGTTGCTAACACAAGGGTAGGGTTGTGTAAATCCCCCCCTCCCATCTCACAACAACACCCTGCAATTTGCAGGAACTGTTGAAGCTATTCTGATAATGTTGTGTTGATGGGTGGTGCGGGCAACTTGATATTCCATCTATTATGACCCTTTATGTGGTTGTGATGTTTCGTTTTGTGCTGTTGCGTAGTGGTACATTACCTTGCTTTGATTTGTTCTTACAGCTACGCTCTATCACTAAATAAAACAAGTGTGACCTGTTCTTTTCAGGTTGCTCCATATGAGCGTCCAGCCCTCAGCAAAGCATACCTTTTTCCAGAGGGTAAGTGAGACGAACTGCATTATGGCTCTGGCCTTCTGTATTTAAAATGCCGCAATGTATAGTCTCCCGTACTTTAGTCCATATTCGTTAAGTTGGTAAATCATCTAATCTCTATTTATTCGTGCTAGCTATCATACAAGGGTGATTCTAGGATTCTTCTAATGGGGGTTCGACATTTATGTGTAAAATTTTTGTTAAGTTAAAAATTAAAATCGCTATATTAACAACCCAATAATGTTGAAAAAGGCAACAAAAATAAATAAGAAATATATTGTAAACTAAAAAAATGATAACCAGCAAAATATCATAAATGAATGTACAAAACTGAGTTCGAACCCAACACCATTGCAAAACCAGTTAGAAGACTTAGAACAGCTTACCATTGTACTGCGTACCATATATTGATGCTAATCTTATACTTTTTAGTTTTTATCTCTTGTCAGTGGGGGTTCAATTGAACCCCGTGAACACCCCACACCACACCACACCACACTGAAAACACCCTTGGCTAACAATACTTTAGTGCTTCAATGCCCTTTGGCTATCGAAGGGTAAGGAGGGTGGTATATGCAGCAGTCTTAACCTGCTGTTCATACAAGGATCTCCAATGACCCATTTGAAAATTACATCGGGAACTGTATCGATCAACAATATGAAGGACATGCTCTATCACATCCAAGCACTTCTACCCATTCACTTTTGGGTGATTTTCAGGACAACACCTTGACTGTTACTTGCACTACTTATGCATGCCTTTTTTTAGAACACACGTAAAAGGTCTTTTTTTCCCCATAATACTGTAGATCTTAATGTGACCTCCATCAAGTGAATGGTAATTGGATGCAAGGGAGTACCATTTGGTGAACCATTTGTCCAGTACTCTAGTTCCATCATATTCCACAGCCAAAAATAGCCCGTCTTATTCTGTTGTTTTACCTATGTTTTTTTTCTTTAAACCTTGCTTGCTGAATACATGGGTATAGTTGGACGATAATTAACTAAAAGATCAAATGTAGATGAATCGGGGCTCATTTTCAGAAGGTTGCGATAACAAAGAAAATTGTGTTTTTCAGGTACTGCTAGACTTCCTGGGTTCCATGTTTGCGTAGGGAGCGGGGGAGAACGACTTCTTCCTGAGTGGTATAAGGAAAACGGTATTGCAGCCTGTCCCTTCTAAATCATTTATTTGCAGATTCAACTCTTATAGGCTCTTTGAATAGATAGTTCTCAAAGAGATTGTCTTTCAAATGCTTTATAGTTCTTTTAACAAATCATGAAGGCTTATGATAGGGTACATGAGATTGATAACCTGTTGGTGATCTTTAAGACTTTAACAAAGCTGTAGAGCAGTGCTTTTCATCTGTGATTGATTTATGTACTCTGTGTGAAATCGAGCCCCAGTTTCATAGCCTACATTGAGTGTCATATATGCTACTGCTGGCATTCACTTTATCTCCTGTGCTGGTTTTAAACTGCTACTTCAGTTTGATGAGGGTTTAGACTTCAGAGGGCATGCTGAGAAAATAGGTCAGGTAAGGAAACATAAAAACAAAGATGGGAGTTATCCGGTGATAGGAAGAGAACTAAGTCAGAGTTGAGGAATAATTATGCTAGCCATCCCTCTCTAGATGATTTCATAACAAAATATGGCCTACCACTCTACCCTGTGACATGTGTCTGAGAAAAAGCTAATGATGTTAAGTGTGATTTCTACTTGAGTACGAAGTATTTACGATTCCCATCGTGCCGTGTAGAATATTGTTCAACATTGTGCAACCTAGGACTTAATTGCTTGTTATTACCAATATTATCATTCACTTGGGTCATTATTGGATATTTGTAATTTTGTATATGCTGCAGGAGTTGAATTGATTTTGAAGACAAGTATTGCTGGAGCTGATCTGTCTTCCAAAACTCTTACAAGTGCAGCCGGTGAAAAGTTTAAATACGACACTTTGGTCATCGCAACTGGTTCAAGTGTAAGTTGTGGAGTTGAAATTATTCTTACAAAATAATATCACAGGTAACAGCCAGTCGATGTAATGCTTATGTTTGAAAATGTCTGCAGGTCATCAGACTGACAGATTTTGGTGTGGAAGGAGCTGATGCAAAGAACATCTTCTATCTGAGAGAAATTGAGGATGCGGATAAGTTAGTGGAAGTAATTAAAGCAAAGAAGAACGGAAAAGCTGTTATTGTTGGAGGAGGTTACATTGGCCTTGAGCTTAGTGCAGCATTGAAAATCAACAATTTGGACGTTACCATGGTTTACCCTGAGCCCTGGTGCAGTAAGTTAGATGCTGTGCTTATTATTAATACACACTTATCTGGATTAAACTTTAAAGAGTTGCATTCTATGGCAGTCTTCTAACTTAATTATATGTACCTTTGATAATAACGTCTTGCAATGAGTGAGAATGATTGATTGATCTATCGTGTATCAAAAATTTGCAGTGCCTCGTCTGTTTACAGCTGATATAGCTAAGTTTTATGAGGGTTATTATGCTAACAAGGGAATCCAAATTATAAAAGGAACAGTAGCAAGTGGATTCAGCT
This sequence comes from Silene conica, assembly GCA_029255685.2. NCBI lineage: Eukaryota > Viridiplantae > Streptophyta > Magnoliopsida > Caryophyllales > Caryophyllaceae > Silene > Silene conica. The sequence goes on from CM055311.2 coordinate 62,846,376, forward strand.
CTAATGATAACAAGGAGGTATGCCATAGTTTACCATATAAGGAACATTTGAGTGGTGCTCGGAATGTTCTAATAATAATTTGTTGTGTTAATGCAGGTGAAGGAAGTGAAGTTGAAGGATGGCAGGGTTCTGGAAGCTGATATAGTTGTGGTTGGTGTTGGTGGAAGGCCTCTCACTGCACTCTTTAAGGGTCAGGTTGAGGAGGAGAAAGGCGGCATTAAGGTTGGTTTTTCTTTTGCTTTCTTACATGTGTCAGATGTGTGTGGAGACTATGTGATTAAATCTTGGCTTCTATCTTGATCTGAAATCCACAATCACAGCTTGATCTCTTTTGTTGCATTCTAATTCAGTTGATACTCCATCAAAACTTGGTCATGGTAGTGGTCACAATGTTTACAAAGTGGTAGCAATGCAGTTTTGCGGCCCGGGTATAATATTATGATGGGGATTGGGGATTACTTTGTGTGTTATGTAACCTTGTTAGACTTGCTGACCTAAATTTATAATTTATAATTGGTCTTGACTTCTGGCATGCTTATTGCAGACTGATGCATTCTTTAAAACAAGCGTCCCTGATGTGTATGCTGTTGGTGATGTTGCTACCTTTCCGATGAAATTGTATAATGAGACCAGAAGAGTTGAACATGTTGATCATGCCCGTAAATCAGCTGAACAGGCCGTGAAGGTAATGGTGGATATCCTCCACCCCTCTTATTGAGCCATTGTTTTAAACTTTTAATTGATTTTCGATCATGGTTAAGGCAACAGTAATATTGATAGATTTACATTTATATTTCCAAACTCAACCTAAACCTTCAGAAAATACAAAAAAGTTATAGCCAACACTTGTTTTTTTTTTTTTTTTTTAAAATTTTCTGTTTGCCATGTTCATTCTTTCTTGTGGGTGGTGTTTGCATTTGCAACCAAGAAGGATGGTAGCATTAGGTAGAAGGCTCGTTCTTAGCTCTAGGCTATCCTTTCCTTTCCTCTGATCAGGGAAATACCTGAGATTCATGTCCATTGAGTCAGGTTTGTTATAGGGTAGGGCCATTCTCGATGCACTGTTATCGGTCCTTTCGAGTATGTCATCTGAGTCAGTGGTGACACGCTGTCAATCAGTTCATATAAAGCTATTTGAGATTGGATCGGTCCTATTCCTTTCATGTTTGCACTGGGTCAACTCGTGTTGGGACTGTTTTGCTTTGTCGAGTGTGGTTCAACACTTCAACCGCACCTTTTTAATCTCTGATAATTGTCTTTACAGGCTATTATAGCTAATCAAGGGGGAAAGACAATAGAAGAATACGACTACCTACCATACTTCTATTCCCGTTCTTTTGATCTATCCTGGCAATTTTACGGCGACAATGTTGGAGATGCTGTCATATTCGGTGACAATGACCCAGCATCAGCAGAGCACAAGTTTGGATCCTACTGGATCAAAGACGGAAAGGTGGTCGGGGTGTTCTTGGAGAGCGGAAGCCCGGAAGAGAACAAGGCCATTGCAAAGGTCGCAAGAGTCCAGCCGAAAGCTGAGAGCTTAGAGCAGTTGTCCAAGGAAGGTCTTACCTTTGCTTCTAAGATCTGAAAATACCCAAGAAAAATATGCATCGAACCGTTGAGTGTGTGACATCTTTATTGCTACCAAGTACAAAACGCATCATTTTGTGTGGTTTGATCTTGGAAATATGCAGCATAATAAGTTTCTGGGTCTATGCTTCACATACCTTTGATACACAGAATGCATTTAGAATTGACAATTATTTCAGTTTTACAGGAATTGCATCAGAGTTGAATGAGATTTTATTGGTCCATTTTTATATAGAAACTCTTATTTGCTAATCCATCCGTATCAAACATGTTTACTTTGTTTTTATATTTGTTTATCTATCTTTTTTTCCCCTGAAAATTTAAGTGTTTTTTTCCTGTAAAGGCAAATGCAAATAGGGTAGGGTTCCTTCACCTTCTACCTGACCTGATTCACTCATTATCTCATCTCGTCACTGCAGCCAATCATCCCACACGATCCATTGCCGCACTCTAGTCCGAACCAGCGAAACCCGACTTCTTCTCAGCCCTAAAACCTCGATCCTCCCTCCATGAGATAAGCCATTCTTAAACGGAATATGTTCCCTAATACCTTGAGAACTTGTTCCTACCCTCAAAAGACAACTCCACCTCCACCAACGAAAACCCACCCTATCCAAAAACACTCTTTCCCCTGCAAATTCCCTAATAGTTATGGAGTAGTATTTGGTTTGGCGAAGGAAGGTCTTCAAGCCATGAGCGAGGTTATTATGTGTACAATGCTTAGGTTAGGAAGAGTCTCATGGGATGAGGTTAAGTGCACTGGTGACGGGCTAGAATGGTTGTGAGGAAAGCGTGGTGGGTGGGGTGAAGATGACGTTTTAGCAGGAATTAGCGCAATGAAAGCTTTCCTGCCAAGAATAGATTTTGTATGGGTATCAATTTGCGAAGATAAGATATAATAAAAATACGAAATTTAAAATCAGAGATGACACAATTAGATTTGTACGTGAAAAAATCCTTTGAATTGGGTAAAATAACCACGGGCACCAAGCCATGAAGGATTCTGAATATTAATTAATAACTTGCAAGGTTTAATACAATGATGATCGCTTAGAAAGAATAATAGCGTATAGGTTTATATTGTTGATCGTGTTCGTTCCCCTTTTCCCTTGCTCCTAATATATAGTCTCCCTGCAACGGTCAGTCTTCATTCAATATGCGCGTCCGGGAAAGTAGGGTTTGTTCCTCTTTTCATGCTTGGACCCTTTTCCCCTCAATGTACACCTCAGGCAGCACATTTAACCTAGTTTTGCACATTTCTGATATGTGATAACCACCCTTGGACTTGGTCTTCCTCCAAGATAGCTCTTACTTTGTTGCTTGATCTTTCCTATTATTACTGCAAGATTACTCCATCTCACCTGGTTGCTTTTTAACGGCTAGTAACATGACTGCTTTATTTATGTCCTGAGATCCTTTCCTGACCTGACACCATTGGTGATACATCCTGGCACAACAATTGCTCCTTGTCACCTTATTCGTGCCGGGTCTAGCCAAGAATGAGGTGACGATCCTAGCAAAAACTTCAAAAACTTCTGGATGATTCCTCGGGCGGCAAGATAAGATTCAAAAATTGAATATTTAAAATGTTAGTTTGAAATATGGGTAGTTGAGGTGTTTGAGTGTCATCATGACTCTAGCCGACTATAGGACTCTTCGGCTACCCTAGCTTCCTTATATAAGCGGTATTTGCCTCCTTAACAAATCCACTTCTGCTTTCTGAATTCCCTCATTTCTTCAAACTTTCTTTTTGAATTTTCGAATTTAAAAATCCAAAACTAGAAAATCATTTTCTCGTTCCAAATTCCATATAAAATCATGGTGTCAAAAAGAACCAGAGGTGCGCTTGCGAAAGTGAATGAACCCAGTCAGGAGATTGTCCGTCCTGCACGCGACACTGGGGATGAGGTTGTCGAAGTTGATTCTTCCACCGAATCTTTCTCAGCAACATGCATATCATATCGAGTTTATTCGACCGTGTCAATTAAAGTTATCGTTAGTTCAAATATATTAATTTACTTAAATTTGGTAGATAATAAATTGACTCGACCTCACATTTAATAAGTATTGAGACTTATCCTTACCAAATAGTAGAAACCTATGAATCTCAATTTCATAAGGGGTACAATTCGATTCGTCGGAGTGCTTTCTATTAACGTTGGGTAAGTGGGGTAATAAATGGTTATTACACTTCGAAATTTGGTTGATCTCAATCGAAAGATTAGGGTCTGTAGGCTCATATATTTCGGACTAGAGATGTACTTAATGTAAGAACATTGACCAATAGTTATAATTGTAGAATTGGTTAAAAGATTTAATCCACCAAGTTACATTGATTAAAGAGTGTAAAGATCCGTTGGCCCGCAATCGAGTTAATATGAATTTGGGTTTTGAAATCGTTTACTTAATTGGGTTGAGGCTATTAAGTAAATGCTAAACTTGTTTAAAAATGTTTACAAGTAATTATAAATGATAAATGTTGACACCTCTTTTATATCTAAAATTTTATAGTCAATCGAATTATCGCAACGTCAACCTCATCAACACCCACCACCGCGTCTTGGTTCCATTCTTTTATGGACAAATGCAAATTGGAAAATAATGGCTCGAATTTTTGCGATTGTAATGGGCAACCCTCCTTAGCGGCGGAAGGGGATAACATGCTTAAGTACCTCACCGAACCCTCTCCTCCTCCGGCTCCAAATGCTAGGTCAACCATTGCCACTAGGGACGCCTATGACACCTACCAAAAGGAATCCGTCGGGATCAAGACTGTATTGATCTTCTCAATGGAGAACGATCTCTAAAGAAGTGCCATAAAGATGAGCACCTCTTTCGAGATCTATTTCAAACTTGTGAAAATGTTCTCACAAACTCCTAGAGTCATCCAATATGAAGCGACAACCAAATTCTTTGATCTCAAGTTCAAATAAGGGTAAAAGGTGAGCCCCCAAGTGCTCAAAATGATTGAGCACCTTGAGACGCTCAAAGCACAAGGGATGTTATTCCCGAGCAATTTGTAGTTGATCGCATTCTTCACTCCTTGAGCCTAATTAAAGAGTATGTTCAATTTCGGGTAACTTATAACATGCAAAATGTTAGGTCCGGTCTCAACGAGTTGCACAAAATCTTTGTGCAAGCCGAAAGAGACATGGAGCTTGGAGTTGGTAGCTCAAGTAAGGATGTTTTGAACATCAACTCTAAAAGTAGATGAAAGTTCAAGAGAGGAGCTAGCAAGGGCAAGGTGCTTACTACCTTCAAAGGCAAGGGTAAGGCTATTATGAATAGCTCCACCAAGTCTAAAAAGGGACGTACATCCGATGACAAATGTCACTATTATAATGGCACGGGTCATTGGAAAAGGAATTGCCCGAAATATCTAGGAGACATAAAAGCTGGAAAGGTTACTCCAGTAGGTAATGAATTTCCTAATCGTTTATGTTTTTGATTTCTATCTCAACTTTGGTATGTAGATACAATTTGTGATCTTTAACTCTTCTTAAATGTATTTAGCGCATCCAAGCAAGAATAAGGGCAAAGAAAACAAGGCTTAGGAGGATCTTCAAGAGGTGTTAAAGTAGCCACCATAGTACAAGACCTATGAAAACCTTGGCGATATTTTGTTATCTTGTCTTCTTGTTTTAATTATTGTATTTTAAAGTCATAGTTTGTAGAACTTTTGTTAATTTCCTTGTTAGACATGGAAATTAAGTTTATTTCCTCGTTTTATTATGTAGACAATGGTTGTACTTGATATATTGGGTGACTAAGTTTTTAACCCAAGTCATTTTGTTTATGGAATGTTTGTTCTAAAACCGTTTTTTCATTATACGTAATCAAGATCATATAATATGAACATATCGACTCAAATTGACCAAATTAAGATAATGATTAAATCATTATTGCAAGCATATAAGTTACAAATTTGATTATTACTTATACTTTAACGACTAAATGTCATTACTTATTAGATATAAGTAAGATCAATTGTGAAGTCGATTCAATTATTTGAACTTAAGTTAGGAATTTAACAAACCAATCATTTACACCTTTTTGAAACTAAGATATATTATATATAACCGCCAATAAGACTCCATATGGGCTATGGAAGGGATAAGAACCCTATTGTTGAGTAATATTTTCCGTATATTATGATGTGTTAATAAAGACAAGTTTAGTAATTATGATTGTTTATATCTTTTGCCTTTAATCGTTTATTTAGTCTATATAGTTAATATGTTTGTTGGTGTATGGGGGAGTATTTGAAAAAGTTAGTGGAGATTAATTGGTTAGTTGAAGGTTGATTAGTTTGTTATTGATTTGTTTGTGAATTTTTTTGGATACACTTGGATACACTTAGATACACTTGGGCAAGGATTCTTTTTTAATTACATGAAATGGGAGGGGAGGTCCTCTATTTATAGAGCTCCTCCTCCTTTTACATTCCCAGAATACTCTAGAATAGGACATTCTAGAGTATCATAACCATAGAACTCTCTAGGATTCTTTACCACTAAGACAGATGTCTAGAAAGTTCTAGGTTGTTCTACATAACCCTAGAACATACGTGACTCTTCTAGAACCTTCTAGACTATTCTAGTTGTTTCTACATTATTCTAGATATTCCCGATACTTCTAAAACATTTCGAAAACTTCTAGAAGACACTAAAAGTCTCATACTTCAACACTCCTCCTTGAGACTTTTGGTGTAACTCTGGACATGGATCAGATAAACTCGAACATTCCACTTCTTTTTCTTCTTTCTTTTGTATCGCCAAACTCGATGGTTGCTTGATGTATATCTCCTCCTCGAGTAGATAGCATGACAAACAACTACAGCAAATATATCTCTAAGTCCTCTAGAGTGTCCTTTTACCGCCAATCTTCCTTTGTATTTGTTGATATAACCTTCGGGTTTTAACTTGCTTTTATAGACTTTTACGCCAATTACTTTCCGATTTCTTGGCTTGTCAACCAACACCCAAGGGTTGTTCTTCTTGATCATATTTAATTCCGTCTCCTCCATGGCATCTTGAAACTCCTTATGTATGGAAGCCTCGCCATTGTCTCTAAGCTTCTCGATAATAGAGGAGCATTTCTCACATTCATCTTCATCCACGAAAATAACATGACATTCTCCACACATTTCTGAGAGACTTTTCTTACCTCGTTCTCTCGTAACATTTCCGAAATTGTCATTCGATGGAGAATGTGCATTAGGAGTTGATGGAGGTGTAGGAGGATCATTGTTATTGGTTTTGTCAACATCCCCTTGTGGAACCTCACCTTGTGGATGCTGGTGATGATCTAGTGTCACATTTCCTTCTACCTTCGTTTCTTCGCAATTTCCTTTCCCGTTTGCATCCTGGAAAGAAGATTCTTGAGTCTTGATATTTTGATCTAAGGATCCAATTAGCTCCGTCAGAGTGACCTTCGATAGATCCCTTGATTCTTTAATAATAGTGACATTCATGTCGATTTTTTTTGTCAAAGTTACGAGAATTTTCTGCACAATCCTCGTATCGGCAACATCTTCACCATATATTTTCATTTGGTTAACTGTCTTCATTACTCTCCAAGTGTAGGTTTTTATGTCTTCATTTTCCCCCATTTTCAATTTTTCAAAATATTTTCTTAAGGCATTGAGGCGTATTGCCCTTATCCTTTCACCACCATAGAATTCATTTTGGAGCGAATTTCATGCTTCTTTTGCAGTAGATGCCCACATTATTTTTGGAAAAATGGTGTCCGAAACGGCAGCAAAGATGAAACAGAGGGCTTTGGCGTCAATTATTTCATCCTCTTTTATTTTTTTGTAAGGTTGCTTTGGTAGTTGGAACACCTTCTTTTTGTTTTTCGGGACCATTTTCCACTATCTCCCATAGTGCATTTGCTCCTAAGAAGAGCTTCATTTCAATGCACCAATGGTCGTACTTTTCTCCTCCAAATAAATCTAGAAACTGTAGAGGAGCGGACAATAGAATGTTTGGTGCGGAAGCCATTGTTTTATTTAGTAGCCCTTAAGATCCTTAGAGCTCTGATACCACTTGTTGGTGTATGAGGGAGTATTTGAAGAAGTTAGTGGAGATTAATTGGTTAGTTGAAGGTTGATTAGTTTGTTATTGATTTGTTTGTGAATTTTTTTAGATACACTTGGATACACTTAGATACACTTGGGTTAGGATTCTTTTTTAATTACATGAAATGGGAGGGGAGGTCCTCTATTTATAGAGCTCCTCCTCCTCCTCTTACATTCCCAGAATACTCTAGAATAGGACATTTTAGAGTATCATAACCATAGAACTCTCTAAGATTCTTTACCACTAAGACACATGTCTAGAAAGTTCTAGGTTGTTCTACATAACCCTAGAACATACGTGACTCTTCTAGAGCCTTCTAGACCCTTCTAGACTATTCTAGTTGTTTCTACATTATTTTAGATATTCCGGATACTTTTAGAACATTCCGAAAACTTCTAGAAGACACTAAAAGTCTCATACTTCAACAATGTTAATTAAAGAATGAAGAGATTATTTGATTACAAGCTTCGCTACATTTCAAGTTCAAATGCTCAAAATAACTTATGATCGAATTGATTACGAGAAGATCAAGTGGAGCTCATTCAAAGAAGGGAATCTATTCGCAAGATCTCCAGCAAGATTAGATAGAATAGGTTTTCTATCATATAACGATATTAAAATAACCTACCTTATGTCTAAGTAAGGTTATAGCTTCATAGCTATAACATTACATGTATGTAAAACCCTCCGCGATAGTGGAAATGTAAAAACACAACACGCGGAAAATTGTGTGGAATTAAAACTTTTGACATGAATTAAACATCGCGAGAAGATTCAAAATAAAATTAAGTGCGGAAATTAAACTAAATAATTATTTAAATTTAGATACAACAAGTATGAAAATAGTAAATAACCAAACTAGTTAAACGATCGATATAGAAGTGTAGTTATGTCGATGTGCAACATCGCTTGCTAGCTCTCAGTCAAATCCCCAATGAGCACCTACCTGTCATAAACATGTATGCCACAGTCAATCGGGAGTAACTCGAGGTTCTCCCAATCACTTTTTGTCAGAAAACACGTAAGTAGGCATATATGAATATTATACAAGCAAACATGTTTAGATGCAACAACAAACCACATGAGGCATATTAAACAGTCAATCATCATGTGATAGTTATACTTTAAAACAACCATGCAATATGATGCCCGTCGTTGAGGGTACCAAAGATAAATTTATAATTCCTAACTTTAACAATAGATAGTGAAAGTCAGGTCGAACCACAAGGAGGTGGGGAATGTTTATTGTTTGAATGTTAATGTTTTAAAGGTAATAAAATTGGGGGTTGATTGGTTGATTACTATATCTAAGGCAAAGATTAAAATAAAACAAGAAATAAAGATGAGAATTAAATATATAAAAAGGGATGCTAGGATGTTTGGGTAATAAATAGCTAAGGTAAAATAAATCCTAAGGTCAACATGTATTGCAGTCGCGTAAGGGGGTGTAACATATCTTTTTAGGTCTATGCTACCTAATAGCTCCTTTCGGCCTATGCTATTAGTTCCTAGGTCTCACAATTATTGGGTGTCAACAATAAGGGTGATTCCTAAATCCTAGGTCACATACCTTTCAGTCTTGAGTAACCTAGCCGTCTTAAGGTGTAAACCAATGCCCTTCCCGTATCTTTCAATCTTGGGTAGGTCATTACTAACATCCTACAAGTCTCCTTTCAGTTTCATTGCAGGGTATTATAGTCAACAAGAAAAGACGAAACAGGATACAGACGCGAGTGGTCGACCGACCAGCTACTCCAGTCGGCCGACCACAGCCTCGGTCGACCGACCCACTATTTGAGTCGGCCGACCGTGGCTCTGCTACAAGTCGGTTTCGGAATTTATTCTACCCATGCATATTATCCCCTACATCCTAACATATGAAAATTAGCTACTCATGGTTATTAAGATGATTATAAAATTGGGAATAAACATGGTGAATATATTGAATAATCTAAACATGCAAGAATTAACAAAGCTTGAGATTCTAACTTAACAATTGTAATAAAAATAAGAACGATAATAAAGCTAGATTAAAAGAGTAATTACCACAATTGGAATTAGGGCAGAAAGAAACAAACTTTATTGAATGCTTGAGAATTTTTGAAAGATTACAAAACTAAACTAATGAACTGAATTATTGATTGATACTGGATCTTATTCTCTAAATAAAACTGGATGATAAAACTTCATTATATAACTCGATTGATAAAAGCTAGATGATCCAAAACCCTAACTACAAGATTAGCTTATATAGTGTAAGAGATTAGAGTTTCCTAAAGACTCTACTTCTAATTTATTTCCGAAAAGAATCGTCTGGGCTTCTGCTGAGGTCGGCCGACTTACTTTGTGGGTCGGTCGACCGCTTCGTATGGGCTTAATTGATTTCTCGGGCTTTCTTGAAATTTGAACTTTTATGAAGATCAGGGTTGGTCGGTCGACCTATATTGTCGGTCGGTCGACCGCTTCCCGAGGAATTTCTTCTATTTTCTTCTTGGTTTGACTTTGGATACTTGAATAAGGACTCCAGTTGACTTTCCATTGTTCCTTAATTATGCAATAGACTCGAGGACATGAATTTGGTACTAAATCGCCCCTTTTCCGCATAAATCTGCAAAAGTGCATAAAAATACGAAAGTACACGATTGTTGGGAAATAAAGGCTAAAACATAGTAAATGAGCGACCAAATGCGTGTAAAAAGAGATGAAAAACATCATAAAATAGACACGCATCAAATTCCCCAAACCAAACCCTTGCTTGCCCTCAAGCAAGAAATAGACTCGATCTTAACTAATGGAACGATTTCAATCTCAGAGCGAAATTTACATGTAAGCCTATACCTATGCCAAGAACAAAAAGAGATAGTATTTAAATCATGCAAACGAGTTATGGTGTCGTCAAACTTGCAAACATAAAGACTATAGAGACTTTATACCATGGACTCTCGCGGTACGCTCGAGACACTTATGAAGCAAAGGGTGAGTATATGTAAAAGATAGAAAGAAGTAATTTTGTAGAGACACTCACCTAACTGCGACTCATGGAAACATGCCTGCAATCTAACATGAATAAGAATTCTACAACTTTGTATAACAATCTTATTAAGTGACCTAGATACATGCAATTGAGGTAATGAAAGACATGAGAGGTAAAAGGTAAAAGTGGTTAAGATGTTTTTGGATTTGTGGGGTTAGTAGCCAAGCTAGTAAAACTGGTTCCCAACAACATATTTCACACTTTTGAAATTAAGAAAGTGCTCTTTTTGTGGCACAACTCTCACATTAAATATAAGAAATGACTCCCAAATATTTTGAATGAAGTACGGGAGTGATAACACATAAAAGAAAGGGAACTTTGGAACGAAATTTGCATTCTGATGCTGTCAGGTGGTCGACCGACCTTAAGGTGTGGTCGGTCGACTGACTTCTTGTGTTTTCTGGATTTTTTCGTTTTTCTACTTTCTTTATTTTCTGAATTTTTCTTGTTTTTTTTTCTTTTCTTTCTTACTTTTCTTTCTTTTCTTCTTTTTTTAAGATAGCTTACAAACCAAGATACCTCCAATAAGTCAAACCAAAGACCACAAATACTAGCTTGGAAAGGTAGGCTAAGTATGGGATGTAGTTTTTGGGGGGATAAAAAGGCAAATTTGGCTATGTGAAGCTTATGGGTAAATATGAGAAAAGGGATCCCAAATGCACGTATCAAGACTCACAAAATGAGATAGTAAAACAAGTATATAGCAATTCAAGTTCATGTTTATGCATATTGATGTAACATGTTCCAAGGGGAGTACTACTCACATCCTAGACAACTGGTTTAAGAATGAAACCAGGAAATAAGCTCTAAACCTTAGAATGTATAGTAGGTTGCCAGGGTATAAGTCAAGTCTCAAGAAAACAAGTTGACAAAAACTCGTAGATATGCAAAAGACTCTTATACTAAAACAAGTTGACAAGGCAAAGTAAAGGCATAAACATGTAAGAAAGCAAAATCATCCTTGAAATACTATCGTTCCGACTCGACCTATATGCTAAAATAAACGTGCATTTTTTTGAAATTTTTAAATTTTTTCATTTTTTTTTGTATTTTTCTTTTGTATAGGTAAGGAAAATAAAGAAAAGAACGATGCAAGACAGAAATGCAATAAACGTGTGACAAAATGCAGTGCATGTGACACGAAACCATTCCCCAAACCAACCCGCACAATGTCCCCATTGTGCATTAGCCTAAGTAAAGGTTTCATAAAATTAAAAGAAAGATGCAATAAAAACTAAGGAAAAACTGGAAAGAACTCACTGGATTATGAAGCGCATGAGAAAAACCTCCCCAAACCAGCGTAAGTTGGGAGGTTTTGGTGGCCAGCAGTGCCACTCAAGTAACCAAGTCAATTTCGCGATTTCCAAAGAAGAGAAGCGAAAGACCACAACGGACAGTAGGTCGACCGACCTACGTAACAGGTCGACCGACCTCCTGTTGACCACGGAAGATTTAGCGATACAGCGACTCTGGTCGACCGACTGATGTTTCTGGTCGGTCGACCCTCTGCGTCCTGGAGGTCTTCGTTTCTTCGTAAAATCTGAAAAAGCAAGAAAGTATGTGCGCCCAACAATGCGCGAGATGCCAAAAACGATTCTAAAGTCTTAACTACTCAAACATAAAGGAAAGGATCTAAAACTACGAGCAAGCCAAAAAAAAAGTCTCACACAACAAAAAATAAATTGTCTTAAAACTGCAATTAAAAACAACTATCCGCTAAAGATGCGGAAGATATCCGACCACGGCTTCTGGCGGCATGCCGTAGTCTCCACGGTTTTTGCTTCAGTAGCAAAACACATCTTCTTTCCGCCGTCGCAAAGCATATGCGACGGTCTCTCCTCTTGAGCTTGCCTCCTCTTCTTCTTCTCTTCCCGATCCACGACGTCTGGATCCTCATCTTCTTCATAGCTTAGGCATCCCATTCCTCCTCTCTGGATGATGACTTCCTTCAGTTTGGGTTTCCCCAAACCAATTCCTGCAATAGTCATAATAGAAGTGTCCTCCCTACTGCTCCCAATCTGGGGCGGAGGTGTAAAAACAGATACAGGAACAGGTAGTAAAGTGGGAGAAGTAGTGATGACCTCATACTTCTTCTCAGAAGTGATAGCATTACATGTGATGGGGGTCATAGCATCCTTCTTCCTATAAGATAGGCCATAGATAATAGAATGCTTGCCTACTTTGAAGGTTAGAGTCCCAGTGCCTACATCTATAATGACACCTGCAGTGTGAAGGAAAGGTCTTCCTAGAATTATAGGTATATGGGCATCCTCTGGGATGTCCAAAACTACGAAGTCAACTGGGAAGAAAAACCTGTCAATACGCACAGGGATGTTTTCCAACACCCCTATAGGTTCCATAGATGTGCGATCTGCCATCTGGACTGTCATACTGGTCACTGCAAATTCGGTCATTCCTAGTTTTAAGGCAACGCTTAGGGGCATGACACTGATACTAGCACCTAAGTCGCATAAAGCCTTCTTGACTGGGAAGGTTCCTATATTACAGGGGACAGAAAAACTACCAGGGTCTTCCAATTTATGAGGGGCAATGACATGTGATAGAAAGCTAGATGACTCTTCAGTGAGGGCCACCGACTCAACCTTTTCTAGAGACCTCTTCCTTGACAAAAGCTGTCTCATAAATTTAAGATAGGAAGGAACTTGTTGAACTAATTCTAAAAACGGGACTTGAACATTTAATGAACGAATCACATCCTTAAATTTGTCAAAAGATACCTGATCCTTTGAAGGCACGAGTCTTTCTGGGAAAGGAGCAGCTGAGGATTCAGTATTTGCAGCCCTTTTTAAAAACCTGGGGGTTTTGTCACCCCGGAAAAGAAAATCCCGCAAGTTATTCGGCAAATCTGGACGAAAGGGAACTTCGGGTTCTGCTTCAGTGGTCGGTCGACCAGAATCTTCGGTCGGTCGACCAGTTTCCTGTTCAGATAAAATTTTCGGGTCCTGATCTGTGGTCGGTCGACCAGGATCTTCCGTCGGTCGACCGCCTTCGCTGCTACTCGCCTGTTTTTCTTTCTCGCTCCCCACTTTAGCTCCACTTCGCAGGGAGATGATGTTTAGAGTCTCTTTTTTCTGGTCCGGTTTGGTTGGAAGCTGACCCGAAGCCCTAGTATCATTCTTGCTCGCAATTTGAGCAATCTGGGACTCTAACATCTTCATCCCTGCCTCTCTAGCCTGTGACTTCTTCTGAACCAACCCAATAAGATTTTGGATAAGAGCATCTGTGTTGGGTGGTGGGTTTGAAGGTGGTTGAGGGTTGAAAGGTGGTTTTTGGAAATTTTGTTTATGTGGGGGCATATATGTGGAATTTTGCTGAGGTTGCATGTGTTGTGGGTTTTGAACATTCTGGCTTGTCCACCTTAAGTTGGGATGGACATTATTATTATTCGGGTCATAGAAATTGTTCCCACGATAATGTTGAAAAGCGGCACATGTTTCATTGGATGAAGTACAGAATTTTGACACGTGCCCTTCTCCACCGCACCTCTCACAAGCGAAGGGTCCGTCTTGAACGGCGTTTACTTGGTATATTCCCCCCTTGCTTCCACTCCCTAGATCGAGTTTTCCTGCAGCCTCAAAATTTTCCAACTTGGCTGTCAAGGCCTCAATTGCTGATAGGTTGTATTCAGATTTTCTCTGATTTCCTCTGGAAGTGCCATGCTCAGTGATACGTGTCTATTTTATGATGTTTTACATCTATTTTTACACGTATTTGGTCGCTCATTTACTATGTTTTAGCCTTTATTTCCCACAAATTGTGTACTTTCGTATTTTTATGCACTTTTGCAGATTTATGCGGAAAAGAGACGATTTAGCACCAAATCCATACCCTCAAGTCTTTTGCTTAATTAAGAAATAAATGGAAAGTCAACTGGAGTCAAAGTCAAAGTGCCAAAGGTCAAAACAAAGAAATCCGAAGATTTCCGTACAGAGGCGGTCGACCGACCAGCTAAACGGGTCGGCCGACCAGGCCTGAATTTTAATGAAGCCCATATTTCAAGGAAGGCCGGAAATAAAAGAAGTCCAGAAAGAAGCGGTCGACCGACCCACCAAAGTGGTCGACCGACCTCAAGCGAAGCCCATACGATTCTTTTCGGAAATAAAGTAGAATTAGAGCTATTAGGAAACTCTTAGTTTTTACCCTATATAAACAAAGCTTGTAATTAGGGTTAGATATGCTTGATATCTATCAATCCTTAGGATCTTTTTATTCAATCTTTTACTATCTAGTTCATCTTTTATCTTACTCAAGAATTCTCAAGCATTCAATAAAGTTTATTCCGTTCTACCTTAATTCCAATTGTGGTAATTACTCTCTTTAGTCTAGCTTTTTATTATAGTTCTTATTTTTATTGCAATTGTTAAGTTAGAATCCCAAGCTTTATTGAATCTTGCATGCTTAGATTATTTACTATGTTCTCCATGTTTATTCCCAATTTTATAATCGTCTTATCAACCATGAGTAGCTAATTTTCATATGTTAGGATGTAGGGAATAATATGCATAGGTAAATGAAATTCGAAAGACCGACTTGTAGCAGGACCACGGTCGGCCGACTGGAATAGCTGGTCGGTCGACCGAGGCCGTGGTCGGCCGACTGGAGTAGCCGGTCGGTCGACCACCCGCGTTTGTATTCTTATTTCGTCTTTTCTTGTCAATTATAATATCCTGCAATGAGACCATAAGGAGACTTGTAGGATGTTAGTAATGACCTACCCAAGATTGAAAGATACGGGAAGGGCATTGGTTTACACCTTAAGACGGATAGGTTACTCAAGGCTGAAAGGTATGTGACCTGGGATTTAGGAATCACCCTTATTGTTGACACCCAATAATTGTGAGACCTAGGAACTAATAGCATAGGCCGAAAGGAGCTATTAGGTAGCATAGACCTAAAAAGATATGTTACACCCGCTTACGCGACTGCAATACATGTTGACCTTAGGATTTATTTTACCTTAGCAATTTATTACCCAAACATCCTAGCATCCTCTTTTATTATATTTTTATTCTCATCTTTTAATTCTTGTTTTATTTTAATATTTGCTTAGACTTAATAATCAACCAATCAAACCCCCAAATTTGTTACCTTTAAACATTAACATTAAGACAATAAACATTCCCCACCTCTTTGTGGTTCGACCCTGACTTTCACTATCTATTGTTAAAGTTAGGAATTATAAATTTATCTTTGGTACCCTCAACGACGGGCATCAAATTTTGGCGCCGTTGCCGGGGAGGTGACGCCAGTGTTTATTGTTTTTTGTTTTTGTTTCTCTTTGTTTAAGGAACTTTTTGTTCCTTAAACTTTCTCACTTTTTTCTTGTAGTTTCCTCTTATGCGCAGGTCAGTTCAAGGAGAACTCCTACCACTTGACCTCGAAATTGAGAGGACTCTTAGAGAAAGAAGAAAGCAACTTCTAGCAAATCAGGAAGGAGGTTCACCATCTTCCTTATTTCAAGAAGACTTATTCGAGTTACCACCATCTTCACCAAAAACACCACCTTCACAACCGAATTCACCCATCAATCCACTCTCACCAAAAACACCGCCTTTTACCTACTTTCCAGTTTTTTCTAAAGAAGAAGATAATATGGCAGAAGAAGCTACTATTGCCAGTCACTCCATGCCTCAGGCAAAGGACCTATACAAAGGGTTCACTTTACCTGCAGGTACTGGGAAGCCATTCGAGGCCAAGCCTGCTTATATTACTATGGTTGAAAGAAACCAATTTGGAGGCTCGGCCAATGAGGATGCTGCTAAGCATATTGAAATCTTCACAGATTACATATGCTCTATAGCACCCCCAGAAGGAGTGACGCAGGACCAGATTAAACAGACCATGTTTATCTTCTCCCTTAGGGACTCTGCGAGAGAGTGGTACAGAGATCTTGACCGCACTGCTGCGGGAGTCACGGATTGGAACACCTTAGCCTTAGCATTCTATAGGAAATACTATTCTGCATCAAAGACGAATGCCTTAAGAGCGCAGATCACTAATTTCAAGCAAGGTCCCAATGAAGACTTTAGCGAGGCGTGGGACAGGTTCAAGAGACTTGTTCGATCCATACCACATCATGGATTCGAACAATGGTTTCTTTGCAACCAGTTCTACAATGGCCTCTATGATGACAACAGGGCCTACTTAGATGCTGCAGCTAATGGGAGATTCCAAGATAATTCAGGAGAGACTAAGGGTCTCAAGTTAATAGAAGATGTTGCTGTGCACCGCGCTGAGCATGGTACTTCCAGAGGCAATCAAAGAAAATCTGAGTACAACCTGTCAACAATTGAGGCCTTGACAGCCAAGCTAGAAAAATTCGAGGCTGCAGGAAAGCTCGATCTAGGGAGTGGAAGCAAGGGAGGAATTTACCAGGTGAACGCCGTTCAGGATGGACCCTTTGCTTGTGAGAGGTGCGGTGGAGAAGGGCATGTGTCAAAGTTCTGTACTTCATCTAATGAAACATGTGCCGCTTTTCAGCATTATCGTGGGAACAATTTCTATGACCCAAATAATAACAATGTCCATCCCAACTTAAGGTGGACAAGCCAGAATGTTCAAAACCCACAACACATGCAACCTCAGCAAAATTCCACGTATGTACCCCCACATAAACAAAATTTCCAAAGACCACCTTTCAACCCTCAACCACCTTCTAATCCACCACCCAACACAGATGCTCTTATACAAAATCTTATCGGGTTGGTTCAAAAGGAGTCACAGGCTAGAGAGGCAGGGATGAAGATGTTGGAATCCCAGATTGCTCAGATCGCGAGCAAGAATGACACTAGGGCTCCGGGTCAACTTCCGACCAAACTGGACCAGAAGAAGGAGACTCTAAACGTCGTAACCCTGCGAAGTGGAGCCAAAGTAGGGGCTGAAAAAAGAAAAAAAGCGATTAGCAGCGATGTTGGTCGACCGACCGAAGAATCTGGTCGACCGACCGCAGAGCAGGATCCGGAAAGTTTGCCTGAACAGGAGACTGGTCGAACGACCGAAGATACTGGTCGACCGACCACTGAAGCAGAACCTGAAGTTCCCTTTCGTCCAGAATTGCCGAATAACTTGCGTGATTTTCTTTTCCGAGGCGACAAGACCCCCAGGTTTCTAAAAAGGGCTGCAAATACAGAATCCTCAGCTGCTCCTTTTCCAGAAAGACTAGTGCCTTCAAAGGATCAGGTATCTTTTGACAAATTTAAAGATGTGATTCGTTCATTAAATGTTCAAGTCCCATTTTTAGAATTAGTTCAACAAGTTCCTTCCTATCTTAAATTTATGAGACAACTTTTGTCAAGAAAGAGGTCTCTAGAAAAGGTTGAGTCGGTGGCCCTCACTGAAGAGTCATCCAGTTTTTTAACACATGTCATTGCCCCTCATAAATTAGAGGACCCTGGAAGTTTTTCTGTTCCCTGTAATATAGGAACCTTCCCAGTTAAGAAGGCTCTATGCGACTTAGGTGCTAGTATAAGTGTCATGCCCCTAAGCGTTGCCTTAAAACTAGGAATGACCGAATTT
The DNA here is from genome assembly GCA_029255685.2 of Silene conica. Taxonomy (NCBI): domain Eukaryota; kingdom Viridiplantae; phylum Streptophyta; class Magnoliopsida; order Caryophyllales; family Caryophyllaceae; genus Silene; species Silene conica. Next base: position 62,864,616 of record CM055311.2, read on the forward strand.
GCAGTGACCAGTATGACAGTCCAGATGGCAGATCGCACATCTATGGAACCTGTAGGGGTGTTAGAAAACATCCCTGTGCGTATTGACAGGTTCTTCTTCCCAGTCGACTTTGTAGTTTTGGACATCCCAGAGGATGCCCATATACCTATAATTCTAGGAAGACCCTTTCTTCACACTGCAGGTGCCATTATAGATGTAGGCACTGGAACTCTAACCTTCAAAGTAGGCAAACATTCTATTATCTGTGGCCTATCCTATAGGAAGAAGGATGCTATGACCCCCATCACATGTAATGCTATCACTTCTGAGAAGAAGTATGAGGTCATCACTACTTCTCCCACTTTATTACCTGTTCCTGTATCTGTTTTTACACCTCCGCCCCAGATTGGGAGCAGTAGGGAGGACACTTCTATTATGACTACTGCAGGAACTGGTTTGGGGAAACCCAAGGAGAAGGAAGTCATCATCCAGAGAGGAGGAATGGGATGCTTAAGCTATGAAGAGGATGAGGATCCAGACGTCGTGGATCGAGAGGAGAAAAAGAAGAGGAGGCAGGCTCAAGAAGAGAGACCGTCGCATATGCTTTGCGACGGAGGAAAGAAGATGTGTTTTGCTACTAAAGCAAAACCCGTGGAGACTACGGCATGCCGTCAGAAGCCGTGGTCGGATATTTTCCGCATCTTTAGCGGATAGTTGTTTTTAAGTTGCAGTTTTAAGACAATTTATTCTATGTTGTGTGAGACTTTTTAGTTTGATCTGCTAGTAGTTAAGACTTTAAGAATCGTTTTGGCATCTCGCGCATTGTTGGGCGCGCGTATTTTCTTACTTTCAGGATTTCCGAAAAAACGAAGACCTCCAGGACTCGGCAGGTCGACCGACCAGAAACATCGGTCGGTCGACCAGAAACGCTGTATCGCCGGTTTTTCCGTAATTTACAGGAGGTCGGTCGACTTGTTACATCGGTCGGTCGACCTACTGTCCGCCGCAGTCTTTCGTTTCTCTTCCTTGGAACTCGTGAAATCGACTTGGGTACTTGAGTGGCACTGCTAGCCACCAAAACCTCCCAGCTTACGCTGGTTTGGGGAGGTTTTTCTCATGCATCTTTTAACCCAGTGAGTTCTTTCCAGTTTTTCCTTAATTTTTATCTTACTTGCATTTGTCTTTAATTTTATGAAACCTTTACTTAGGCTAATGCACAATGGGGACATTGTGCGGGTTGGTTTGGGGAATGGTTTCGTGTCACATGCATTGCATTTTGTCACACGTTTATTGCATTTCTGTCTTGCATCGTTCTTTTCTTTATTTTCCTTATTTTCCTTATATATACAAAAATCCAAAAAAAAAAAAAAAAAACAAAAATTCAAAAAAAAAAAAAAAAAAAATGCACGTTTATTTTAGCATATAGGTCGAGTCGGAACGACAGTATTTCAAGGATGATTTAGCTATCTTACATGTTTATGCCTTTACCTTGCCTTGTCAACTTGTTTTAGTATGAGAGTCTTTTGCATATCTACGAGTTTTTGTCAACTTGCATATCTCGAGACTTGACTTATACCTTGGCAGCCTACTATACATTCTAAGGTTTAGAGCTTTATTTCCTGGTTTTATTCTTAAACCAGTTGTCTAGGATGTGAGTAGCACTCCCCTTGGAACATGTTACATCAATTTGCATAAACATGAACTTGAATTGCTATATTCTTGTTTTACTATCTCGTTTTGTGAGTCTTGATACGTGCATTTGGGATCCCTTTTCTCATATTTACCCATAAGCTTCACATAGCCAAAATTGCCTTTTTATTTCCCCAAAACTACATCCCATACTTAGCCTACCTTTCCAAGCTAGTATTTGTGGTCTTTGGTTTGACTTATTGGAGGTATCTTGGTTTGTAAGGTATCTTAAGCAAATAGAAAAGAAAAGAAAGAAAGAAAAGAACAAGAACAGAAAAATTCAGAAAAGAAATAAAGAAAAGAAAAACGGAAAAAAAAAATCCGGAAAATGCAGAAGTCAGTCGACCGACCGCCTCTATAGGTCGGTCGACCGCCTGACACCATCAGAAAAAAATCGTTCCAAAATTCCTTTCTTTTATGTGTTATAACTCCCGTACCTCATTCAAAAATGTTTGGGAGTCCTTTCTTATATTCAATGTGAGAGTTGTGCTACAAAAGAGCACTTTCCTAATATCAAAAAGTTGTGAAATATGTTGTTGGGAACCGGTTTTACTAGCTTGGCTACTAACCCCACAAATCCAAAAACATCTTAACCACTTCTACCTTTTACCTCACATATCCTTCATTACTTCATTTGCATGTATCTAGGCCACTATAAGATTGTTATACAAAATTGTAGAATTCCTGTTCATGTTAGATTGCAGGCATGTTTCCATGGGTCGTAGTTAGGTGAGTGTCATGACAAATAAACTTCTTTCTATCTTTTACATATACTCACCCTTTGCTTCATGAGTGTCTCGAGCGTACCGCGAGAGTCCATAGTATAAAGTCTCTATAGTCTCTAGTGTTGCAAGTTTGACGACACCATAACTCGTTTGCATGATTTAAGTTTGTAGATTAAGTGTATGACGACACCATAGCCTCGAATGGCTTCCCAGTACCTGCAGGTAAAGTGAACCCTTTGTATAGGTCCTTTGCCTGAGGCATGGAGTGACTGGCAATAGTAGCTTATTCTGTCATATCCTCTTCTTCTTTTGGAAAAACTGGAAAGTAGGTAAAAGGTGGTGTTTTTGGTGAAAGTGGATTGATGGGTGAATTTGGTTGTGAAGGTGGTGTTTTTGGTGAAGATGGTAATGATGGTTGTTCGAATAAGTCTTCTTGAAATAAGGAGGATGGTGATCCTCCCTCCTGATTTGCTAGAAGTTGCTTTCTCCTTTCTCTAAGAGTCCTCTCAAGCTCGTGGTCAAGTGGTAGGAGTTCTCCTTGAACTGACCTGCGCATAAGATGGAAACTACAAGAAAATAGTGAGAAGGTTTAAGGAACAAAAAGTTCCTTAAACAAAGAGAAACAAAAACAAAAAACAATAAACACTGGCGTCACCTCCCCGGCAACGGTGCCAAAGTTTGATGCCCGTCGTTGAGGGTACCAAAGATAAATTTATAATTCCTAACTTTAACAATAGATAGTGAAAGTCAGGGTCGAACCACAAGGAGGTGGGGAATGTTTATTGTTTGAATGTTAATGTTTTAAAGGTAATAAAATTGGGGGTTGATTGGTTGATTACTATATCTAAGGCAAAGATTAAAATAAAACAAAAATAAAGATGAGAATTAAATATATAAAAAGGGATGGTAGGATGTTTGGGTAATAAATAGCTAAGGTAAAATAAATCCTAAGGTCAACATGTATTGCAGTCGCGTAAGGGGGTGTAACATATCTTTTTAGGTCTATGCTACCTAATAGCTCCTTTCGGCCTATGCTATTAGTTCCTAGGTCTCACAATTATTGGGTGTCAACAATAAGGGTGATTCCTAAATCCTAGGTCACATACCTTTCAGTCTTGAGTAACCTAGCCGTCTTAAGGTGTAAACCAATGCCCTTCCCGTATCTTTCAATCTTGGGTAGGTCATTACTAACATCCTACAAGTCTCCTTTCAGTTTCATTGCAGGGTATTATAGTCAACAAGAAAAGACGAAACAGGATACAGACGCGAGTGGTCGACCGACCAGCTACTCCAGTCGGCCGACCACAGCCTCGGTCGACCGACCCACTATTTGAGTCGGCCGACCGTGGCTCTGCTACAAGTCGGTTTCGGAATTTATTCTACCCATGCATATTATCCCCTACATCCTAACATATGAAAATTAGCTACTCATGGTTATTAAGATGATTATAAAATTGGGAATAAACATGGTGAATATATTGAATAATTTAAACATGCAAGAATTAACAAAGCTTGAGATTCTAACTTAACAATTGTAATAAAAATAAGAACGATAATAAAGCTAGATTAAAAGAGTAATTACCACAATTGGAATTAGGGCAGAAAGAAACAAACTTTATTGAATGCTTGGGAATTCTTGAAAGATTACAAAACTAAACTAATGAACTGAATTATTGATTGATACTGGATCTTATTCTCTAAATAAAACTGGATGATAAAACTTCATTATATAACTCGATTGATAAAAGCTAGATGATCCAAAACCCTAACTACAAGATTAGCTTATATAGTGTAAGAGATTAGAGTTTCCTAAAGACTCTACTTCTAATTTATTTCCGAAAAGAATCGTCTGGGCTTCTGCTGAGGTCGGCCGACTTACTTTGTGGGTCGGTCGACCGCTTCGTATGGGCTTAATTGATTTCTCGGGCTTTCTTGAAATTTGAACTTTTATGAAGATCAGGGTTGGTCGGTCGACCTATATTGTCGGTCGGTCGACCGCTTCCCGAGGAATTTCTTCTATTTTCTTCTTGGTTTGACTTTGGATACTTGAATAAGGACTCCAGTTGACTTTCCATTGTTCCTTAATTATGCAATAGACTCGAGGACATGAATTTGGTACTAAATCGCCCCTTTTCCGCATAAATCTGCAAAAGTGCATAAAAATACGAAAGTACACGATTGTTGGGAAATAAAGGCTAAAACATAGTAAATGAGCGACCAAATGCGTGTAAAAAGAGATGAAAAACATCATAAAATAGACACGCATCACAATACTTAACGTAAACAAGTTAATAGGATACAACCTAACTAACATAGAATGAGAAACAATATAACAACTAAGTGTATGGTCCAACGGTCAAATTAAGACATATCCAGACACCACAATCACCAATCGGGTTCAGAGGCCAACTTAAGGCATATCCCAATATCACAATCACATATCGGGTCTAGAGGCCAAATTAAGCATATCCCAATATACATCAAACTCATGTTGGGTCCAGAGGTCAACTTAAGACATATCTCAACACAATACACAAGTATTGGGTCCAGAGGTCAACTTAAGACATATCCCAATACACGACAATCATACGTTGGGTCCAGAGGTCAACTTAAGACATCACGATACGCCACACATAAAACACGTACTACGTCTAGAGGTCAACTTATGACATATCCGATCCCGGCACGCCACAAGTAAAAACACGCACTGGTCTAGAGGTCAACTTAAGACATATCCCAACATGCCACATCCACACACGTACCGGGTCTAGAGGTCAACTTAAGACATATCTCGACATGCAACCTCAACAAACATGTACTGGTTCTAGAGGTCAGTTTAAGACATATCCCAATACGCCACAAACTACGCACGTATTAGGTCTAGAGGTCAACTTAAGACATATCTCGACACGCAACCACACACATGTATCAACATATGAATCTTTTTAAGAAGGTTATACCTCATCTTATATGATACTATACAAACATAAGAATCATACGGAGGAATGAAATCAATGATAATTGAATAATCAATCGTAAAATACGAACATATAATTCAAATGGTAAGAAGCTCGAGAATTGGCTAAGATCTTAATTTATATTAACATCACTTCATACGAAACTAAATAACGCATATGAATTAAATGAGAATTTATACTTTATAACATATATTCTATACGGAAATTAATAAGTATACGGATTAAATAATAAGTTTTATTCTAATCATACGGATCAATCGAGAAAAGAATAACCACAAATTAAATAAAATTTCATATTATACAACATATACTTTATACGGGAATTATTACGTGTATAAAATATATAACGAGTCAAATGTTAAATATAAATAGTTCATTCGGAAAGGAGAAAACACGAATTTAATTAACATTTCATATTGTATCAACATATTTTCTATGCAAAATTAATATGTATGCGAATTTAAATAGCAAGTCGTATTTTAATTATTCGGGAGGCGATTAACAAATTATATCATTTATAAACATGCTTTCCTAAAATAAATATCGCAACACATTGCTAATTATCCTTGCAATTTTATTGTACACGACAAACAAACAACAACAATGCGACCGTAGACCATGACCTGACCGCGGCCGCGCGCAGCAGCAGCAACAGCCCAGCAACGCAGCAGTGCAGAGCAGCATGCAACAACTGTATCCAGACAACGGCTGTTAGCATTACAACGACAAGGCCAGAAGCAATACATGGCAGCAACACTTACGATATCAACCAACAACACGCAGCAATTACAACAGCAACAACGAAATGATAAAGTAGCAATAGTATAAGCAACAATAACAACAACGACACTCAACAACAGTAACGGAGGAGCAACAACAACAATGCAATAACAATAACATCTAGCTACAACACAACGGAGTAGCAGCAATACGTATTAATAGCAGCAATGGCGTAAGTAGCAGTAGCAATGATGCGGGAGCATGCTCTACTCGTCTAAGTCTTAATACAAAAGTTAAACCTAAGTACTGTGGGTTCGAGTATGGATCAATTCGGATCTTCAAGATAGCTTGGCAGGGGGTAATAGACGAACAAAGGAAGCTCGCTCACTCCAAGGAACGTCCAAGGTTGGTGGTCCGAGAGGCAGCCATGAAGGAGAGGCTAAGTAAGCCATATGGTGGTTCAAAGGAGCAAGCAAGTGAGTGTTGGAGCTAGTGTCCTCAACAGTTAGTGCGACAACACGTATAAATCTCTTAAAGGAACACATGGTATACTTTGTATTTTAGCTAGTTGATTCACGTTTATCAATAACAATTGGCTTGCTAGGAAGTTTGACGTTATTGTCATACAGATGGCGGTAATCAACTGGTCCCTAAGAGTCACACCTAAAGGATGAAATCTGAGAGATATGATTAGATGAAAATGTAATCATATTGATACTCTATACGACTAAACGGTTAGTCAATGTAATGATGATATAATTATTTAATACTGATTAAATAATATTAGGTAAGACGAATTAAAATGTTAATTCGTAATTAAATGTAAAATGTTGTATTTAATTAGTGTGTAATGAAATTATTTAACATAGATTAAATAATTCAGTTAAATATAAACGGTTATATTTAATTGTTAAAATATATATATACGATATTTATAAAGATAAACATTACACATAAGAGAGCAGTGTAACCGATTTTATATAGATAAAATCCGGTCCACTGAAGAATTTCGGCCAGTTGGAGGTTGTTGCAATTTCTAGTGATAGTTTAGGTAAACTCAAATACGGACTTGAGAAAACCTATCTAAACTAGGAAAGGTGGTTAAGGATTAAAGAATAAGAGTTATTCTAAGATCGTAACACCTCATCCTATAAATAACACCTCACGACAGCTATAGGGGGCACGAGTTCCCACGCAAACTTCTCCCATCTCTGTCTAGCTTTCATCTTACACAAAATTAGAGATAATTTTGCAGTTTCTAGCTCAGGAAAGGGTATTTCTTCGGACATCTTGGGTGCAACGGTTAGGAGGATATCTGTTTTGATATCTGATCTTAGCCCTTTGCAACGACAGAAAGTTAATTCTTAATCTCAATCTTTGTACCTTGTACTTCGTTATTACAGATAATTTTGCAGTTTCAAGCTCAGGAAACGGTATTTCTGTAATACCCCGTTTATTTATAAAGTTTTATTTAAAAGTTACGATGTTTTATCGGTTGACGTTAAGAATAGTTTAAGATACGACAGTTAATTTTATCATGGATGCTAGTTATTTATGTTTTCCTTTTAAGTCAAGTTTGTGTCGTTAGTGGGGTTCGAGCATGAGACTCTAGGTAGGGGTCTTGGGCCTCGATAATTGTGCAAATACAAAACAGCCCACCATAGTTCATAAACCCTCACGCAGCAGCTCCTTGCCGCCATATAAGACTCGTTGTCACCCTACTTCTGACCTATCTACAACACAACCCACACCCTAGTTTTACAGCCGCCACCTCACAGCAGTAGGAGAAGGAGTCTCCCGGTCAGTTAGCCGTGCCTAGGTCGTTCGTTTTGGGGTCTGAAATCAGGTACGTGCTAAGGGTCTGACGTTCGTTTGTATTTATGTTTGAGTCTGTCTATGTTTGCGGTCTGTTCGAAGGGTGGTTGGTCGTCAACCTTGGGCGTGGTTAAGACCACCTTACTGGTGGTAGTCAGGGCAGTAGTGGGGGTGGTTGTCACAGCAGGTCTAGGCGGCAGAGTCGGTGTCGAAGGGGTGGTTCGTAGTCCCTGGTTGTCTCTGTTGTGGTTATGTACGGTCATGGGGATTAGTTTGGGGGTGGTATTACTGTCGACTCGGGGGAGGTCAATACAGTAATACCACCGTGACTTACAGATGGGTTGACGGAGGTGGTGATGGTGGGGTCAGTTGTGGTGTTAGGGGCGTTATTAGTGATCGATGTGGGTCTGTTTTGCAGGCAGTCGGAGACACGGGTTGGGGCAGACCTGAGTTTGGTGGGTCTGATCTAACTCGCCGGTGGGAGTCGTGGGGATTGGTGGTGTCGTGGTGTGAGATGGTGGTCAGTGGTGTTGGAGGGAGGTGGTCGTCGGTGGTCGAAGTTGTGGCAGGAGGAGGTACGGTGGGTTAAAGACGCGGGGGGTGAAGGGTTTCGTTTGGGCTGTTGTTTCGTGATGGGTGTGTGTTTTTAGTGTTATTATTATTATTATTATTGTTATTATTAATAATATGTCTATTATATCTTATTAATATACTTGCTATTTTGATATCATTATTATTTATGGAGTATTGTTTTATTATAGGAAAGATATTAATAAAGATATTAATGCACTTTTTAAATAATTTGAATTTCAAAACCAAAGTAGTTATTTTTGGAAGTTACTATTTTTAGAAGTTACTATATTTAGAAAGTTGCTATTTTGGGTAACCTCGGTTATTGGGAAGCTTTCTAAATATAGGAAGTTTCTATAAATAGAATGTGTACACGTATTACGAGTATTAGGAAGTTTATTAATTAAGTAATACATAACTAGGTGGAAGTTTTCGCGTGGAGCACTTTTAGAAGCAGTTGCTCAGTTACCATTTTCTTCTGCAGTTTCGAGGTAGGGAAACTACTGATATCACAATGATGTGTAATCTGTTCTTATTTGATATCACAATGATGTGTAATCTGTTCTTATTGGATATCCAGCATGCTTGCTATTTATTATCATGTGATCGTATACTGTGTTATTTATATCATTCTGTGATGTGTTACGAGGAGATAAAGGGTCTGTGATTGGTGCGGAGATAAAGGGTCTGTGATTGGTGCGGAGATAAAGGGTTTGTGATTGGTGTGGAGAATTATGGGTCTTGTGATTCGGAGTGGAGGAGTTCGACTTTCTATTTATAGTAATGTGGTTTATTTACAGTTTTTCTCTACTCAACCTCGTGGTTGACCCTGTGTATTCGTGATCACCTGTGATGAACCAAATTATTGGGGAGCAGATTGACAGGTATAAAGACTATGGGAGCTAAGGGAAGGGAGAAGCATGGACCCGGACCTGCCTAGAGTCTAGATCACATAATAGTTGTTTACGAGTTGTACTTTTATGTTATCAAGACAGTTTTATAATTCAGTTGTATAAACTCGTTTTGAGTTAACGTTATCAAATTAAAGTACTGTTTATCTTCCTTTGTAACTACTGCCTCGGGAAACCGAGATGGTAACATCCTTATTTATCTAAGGAGTCCTAGTACAGGCCCTTAAATAAATGGGGGTGTTACAAAGTGGTATCAGAGCGAACGATCCTCAGGCCTAACCTAATGAACCCAATGAATGTAGGAGAGTCTATATAAAATGAACCCCGGGATAGGACTGTTAGGAGCACATTAAAGGCAAAGTATGAGTCTGGGGCCCCTCACACCGAACCATAGGCCCTCTCAGTTTTACCCGGGAACCCAGAGTGCATATACGAGAGAAAAGGGTAGAATAGGAGGTGGTGGAAGTGATAGCATACTGTGATAAGTACGTTATGAGAACTCTTAGTATATGTGACTATTTAAAAATAAGCCGGGAGGGGCATGTGCATGAAAGAATTTTGATTGTTTGAATAAGGAGGTGTATATTAATATGAATCTGTGAAGTGATTTAAAACATGTTAGAGATTCTTCTTTCATCATGTCTAGTGATATGCGGTTATGTGAAATCCCGAGCCATGTTATAGATACATGTAATTCAATCTATTGGTTATGAATGGACTATTTTGTTTAGGGACTTTTAGCCCTAACCCAAATGGGTGCCCACATGCGTAGGGACTCATTTCTTTTCTTGTGTTATAGTATGCCTCCGCGAAGAGATAATGCCGTTAACATCACACAAGAAGAATTGGACCGTTTGATAGCTGAAAATGAGGCCCTAAAGGCCAAACGTATGGACTCCGCGAAAATGAGCACAATCATCGCGAGGCATCACCCTACCCAATTCACTGGGGAGGGGGAACCTCATCTACTGGGAGCTTGGTGCCGGGAATTCAGTAACCTATTCGAGTTGGTGGATTGCCCTGAAGAATTGAGGGTTGACCAAGCAGCCCACTATCTGAGGGGTATGGCTGGAGACTGGTGGACCGGGAACACGGGAGAGATCCGAGAGGCAGCTCGAGAGGATGGGACCGAGTTTGTTGCTTGGATCGCATTCAAAAAGATCATCTATGAGGTGTTTCTACCAGAATTCCAGAAAAGCAAGCTAAGGGAGGAGTTTGATACATTCAAGATGTCGGAGGACATGACAGTAGAGGCTTACTACAGAAATTTTATCCAGTTGGTGAGTTATGTGGGAGACATAGGGTTTGACGATGCCATGCTGGCAATGAAATTTGAGAGGGGGTTATCAATCGCCATCAAAAAGAGACTGATTGCAGCTCCGCCCACCACAGTCCGTGACATCTACCTAAGGGCTGGGGCGGCGGAGAGGCTTTCGGAAATGATCAAGGAGGACAAGAAGTCCAAGTCTGAAAAGAGGAAGGCTGAATCAGTAACTGAGGGTTCGGGATCGAAAAAGCAAAGCACTAACAAGTTCAGTGGGTACTTCGGTGGTAGTGCCTCTGGTGGTGGGAGAAACCAGAGTAGGGGCAACTTCAGGAGTGGAGGTTCTGGCAGTGGTTCGGTGGGAATGGTCTGTTTCGGCTGCGGAAAGATTGGGCACAAGCAGGCAGTATGTCGCTCTTCTGGAGGGAATCAGTCTGGGGGTTATCACACGCCTACATCCGAATATCAAGGATCTCGCACTCAGTCATATGGCAGCAGTGGCTATCGCACACCCATGACAAACTATGGTGGGGGTGCGAAGTCTGGAGGCAGCAGCAACTATCAAAGGAACTACAACAGCAATCAGAGTCGTTCATACCAGAATCAGTACAATGGAAGTGGGAACAATCACAAGACGGGAACGGAAGGAAATCAGCAGTCTGGGACATCTTCTGCCAGCCAGAGTGGAGTCAAATCCAGTGGCAAGCTCTTTGCCATTGGAAAGCAGGCAGCTCAGGAGGATGCGCATGTGGTAACCGGTACTTTTCTTGTGAACTCTAAACCTACTTTCGTACTTTTCGATTCCGGTGCCACCCATTCGTTTGTGTCTAGAGATCATGTTAAGGCTTTGGGACTTGAGAGATTCGATTGGGTCGCGGATTCAGTGACCATACCTTCGGGCGAGTCGATAGTTTGTAATAGAGTATACGGTAGTGTACCCATCAAAATTGGGGAAGCAACTTTCTTTGGTGACCTCACAGAATTTCTATTGGGGGGTTTTGAGGTGATCCTAGGGATGGACTGGCTGGGGAAGTATCGAGCTTTTATCGACTGTCACCAAAAGAAAATTTCCTTGAGGGGACCTAAGGGAATGAGGGTGTCATACAAGGGATATCGAGTTAAACCTAAGATCAAATTCATTTCTGTCAATACCCTTAAGTCTGGCTTAAGGAAGGGAGAGAGTCTGATCTTATGCCAAATGTGGGATTGCGAGGCTGTGACCCCCAAGACTAGTGAGATACCTGTGGTATTGGAGTTTGAGGGAGTATTTCGAGACGACGTGCCAGGGTTACCGCCGAGGAGGGAAGTGGAATTTTCCATTGACCTAAAACCAGGAGCGGGACCAATATCTAAATCACCGTACCGTATGGGACCGAAGGAGATGGAGGAGTTGAAGAAACAGTTGGATGAACTAGCTGAGAAAGGGTTCATTCGACCCAGTGTGTCGCCCTGGGGAGCACCCGTTTTGTTTGTGAAGAAGAAGGATGGTAGTTTGAGACTTTGTGTTGACTACCGGGAGCTGAACAATGTGACCATCAAGAACCGTTATCCGTTGCCGAGAATTGACGACTTGTTCGATCAGTTAAGTGGAGCTGGGGTTTTCTCCAAGATTTATTTGAGATCCGGGTATCATCAGTTGAGAATAAAGGATGAAGAAATTCCAAAGACCGCTTTCCGAACAAGGTACGGCCACTATGAATTTGTGGCTATGCCATTTGGATTGACTAATGCTCCAGCTGTGTTCATGGACTTGATGAATCGAGTCTTCAGCCCATATCTGGACAGGTTTGTGGTGGTATTCATAGATGATATCCTGGTATACTCTAAGAATGCAGAAGAGCACGATGACCATTTGAGGAAAGTACTTCAGACCCTGGAAGAACATAAACTCAATGCTAAGTTGAGTAAGTGTGAGTTCTGGTTGGAGAAAGTGGCATTTCTGGGGCATGTAATTTCGAAGGAGGGGGTGTTTGTAGACCCTAGTAAGATCGAGGCTGTGACTAGGTGGTAGAGTCCGAAGAATGTGGGTGAGATTCGAAGCTTCCTGGGATTGGCTAGATACTACCGGAGATTTGTCAAAGATTTTTCAAAGATAGCGAAGCCGTTGACGTCGTTAATGAGGAAAGAGAATCATTTTGTCTGGGATGAGAGTTGTGAGAAGGCATTCCTAACCCTTAAGGAACGCCTGACAACAGCTTCTATCCTTGCTTTGCCAGTTGGGAGTGATAACTTCGAAGTTTATACTGACGCTTCGAAGCATGGGTTGGGTTGTGTGCTAATGCAGAATGGGAGAGTGATAGCGTATGCATCTCGCCAGTTGAAGACCTACGAAGAGAATTATCCGACTCATGATCTGGAATTGGGCGCAGTCGTGTTTGCACTTAAATTGTGGCGCCATTACCTTTATGGAGCCACTTTTAAAGTGTTTTCTGATCATAAGAGCCTGAAGTATATCTACACCCAGAAGGAGTTGAACATGAGGCAGAGGAGGTGGATAGAGTTAATCGGAGACTATGATATGCAGATTGTCTACCACGAGGGCAAGGCGAATGTGGTAGTTGATGCTCTAAGTAGGAAGTCAGTACATGCTTTGAGTTGTGCCAGATCGAGAGTGAGGTTGCATAGTGAATTAAGGGAGATGGGAATTTTCATGATTCGGAAAGGGGATGCTCTTGGTGATTTGACAGTAGAGCCCGAGTTGTATGGGGAGATTCGGAAGTTACAAAAGAACGATGCGAGAATCCAGAAATGGCGCAAGATGGTGGAGAGTCGATGACCAAGTTCAGTATTCATGCCGACGGTAGTTTGAGGTTCAGTGGGCGATGGTGTGTTCCGGATATAGAGGAGCTAAAGAAGAAGATCCTGACTGAAGCTCATGCTACTCCATATTCCGTTCACCCAGGGGGTGATAAGCTGTATAAAGACCTTAAGAAGACATTCTGGTGGCCTAACATGAAGAAGGAAGTCGCTGAGTTTGTTTCCAGGTGCTTGACATGTCAGAGAGTGAAAGGGGAGCATAAGAGACCTCAAGGGAAAGTTCAACCTTTGGATGTGCCACAGTGGAAGTGGGAGAACATTTCCATGGATTTTATCGTGGGGTTGCCTCGGACTCAGAGAGGCAACAACATGATTTGGGTGATTGTGGATCGTTTGACCAAGTCTGCTCACTTTATTCCGATGAAAGATACCTGGAGTAAAGCTGAGTTGGCTAAGTCATATGTGCAGAATGTGGTCAAATTGCATGGTGTACCCAAGGACATCGTTTCCGACCGAGACTCGAGGTTCATATCTAGATTTTGGCAGGAGTTGCAGGCAGCTTTGGGTACCCAATTGAAGATGAGTACCGCTTTTCATCCGGCTACTGACGGTCAGACTGAGAGGACGATTAAGACTCTTGAGGATATGTTGAGAGCTTGCGTACTTGAGTTCGGAGGATCTTGGGAGGACCGACTGGGGTTGATAGATTTTTCGTATAACAACAGCTATCATGCCAGTATAGGGATGGCCCCTTTTGAGGCTTTGTACGGGAGGAAGTGTCGGAGCCCTGTGTGTTGGGATGATCGAGCTGATGTTGTGACTTTAGGGCCGGATATGATCCAGGAGATGGTGGAGCAGGTTCAGGTTATTCGACAGAAAATGAGGGCCGCCTAGGATCGACAGAAGAGCTATGCGGATCTAAAGAGGAGTGATATTTCATTTGAGGTTGGAGAGAAGGTCCTACTGAAAGTATCTCCAATGAAGGGCGTAATGAGATTTGGCAAGCGTGGCAAATTGAGTCAGAAGTTTATTGGGCCGTTTGAGATTTTGGACAGAGTTAGGGAGGTGGCATACCGATTAGCTTTACCTCCAGTTCTATCTAAGGTCCACAACGTGTTCCATGTGTCTCAGTTGAGGAAATATGTGAGTGATCCATCGCATGTACTTCAGCACGAGGTGATTGAGGTAGATGAGCAGTTGGCATACATTGAGACTCCGAAAGAGATTCTAGACAGGAATGTACGGAAGACTCGCAATGGGGAGACGTCCTTGGTGAAAGTCTTGTGGGCAAATCATAATCAGGAAGAGGCTACGTGGGAGCCTGAGGCATCTATGAGGGAGCGTTACCCACATTTGTTCGATTGAGGTAAGTTACGCGGACGTAACTTTTCTTTAAGGGGGGTGGAATGTGATATTCTGTGATTTGAGTAAAGTTTTTGCGATGTTTTGTGTTCCAAGTTCGTATGAGTTGGTTGTCTTGTCACCTAAGAGGGGACGAACTTCGGGACGAAGTTCATCTTAAGGGGGGAAGACTGTAATACCCCGTTTATTTATAAAGTTTTATTTAAAAGTTACGATGTTTTATCGGTTGACGTTAAGAATAGTTTAAGATACGACAGTTAATTTTATCATGGATGCTAGTTATTTATGTTTTCCTTTTAAGTCAAGTTTGTGTCGTTAGTGGGGTTCGAGCATGAGACCTCTAGGTAGGGGTCTTGGGCCTCGATAATTGTGCAAATACAAAACAGCCCACCATAGTTCATAAACCCTCACGAGCAGCTCCTTGCCGCCATATAAGACTCGTTGTCACCCTACTTCTGACCTATCTACAACACAACCCACACCCTAGTTTTACAGCCGCCACCTCACAGCAGTAGGAGAAGGAGTCTCCCGGTCAGTTAGCCGTGCCTAGGTCGTTCGTTTTGGGGTCTGAAATCAGGTACGTGCTAAGGGTCTGACATTCGTTTGTATTTATGTTTGAGTCTGTCTATGTTTGCGGTCTGTTCGAAGGGTGGTTGGTCGTCAACCTTGGGCGTGGTTAAGACCACCTTACTGGTGGTAGTCAGGGCAGTAGTGGGGTGGTTGTCACAGCAGGTCTAGGCGGCAGAGTCGGTGTCGAAGGGGTGGTTCGTAGTCTCTGGTTGTCTCTGTTGTGGTTATGTACGGTCAGGGGGATTAGTTTGGGGGTGGTATTACTGTCGACTCGGGGGAGGTCAATACAGTAATACCACCGTGACTTACAGATGGGTTGACGGAGGTGGTGATGGTGGGGTCAGTCGTGGTGTTAGGGGCGTTATTAGTGATCGATGTGGGTCTGTTTTGCAGGCAGTCGGAGACACGGGTCGGGGAAGACCTGAGTTTGGTGGGTCTGATCTGACTCGCCGGTGGGAGTCGTGGGGATTGGTGGTGTCGTGGTGTGAGATGGTGGTCAGTGGTGTTGGAGGGAGGTGGTCGTCGGTGGTCGAAGTGGTGGCAGGAGGAGGTAAGGTGGGTTAAAGACGCGGGGGGTGAAGGGTTTCGTTTGGGCTGTTGTTTCGTGATGGGTGTGTGTTTTTAGTGTTATTATTATTATTATTATTGTTATTATTAATAATATGTCTATTATATCTTATTAATATACTTGCTATTTTGATATCATTATTATTTATGGAGTATTGTTTTATTATAGGAAAGATATTAATAAAGATATTAATGCACTTTTTAAATAATT
The DNA here is from genome assembly GCA_029255685.2 of Silene conica. NCBI lineage: Eukaryota > Viridiplantae > Streptophyta > Magnoliopsida > Caryophyllales > Caryophyllaceae > Silene > Silene conica. The sequence goes on from CM055311.2 coordinate 62,880,734, forward strand.
TGAATTTCAAAACCAAAGTAGTTATTTTTGGAAGTTACTATTTTTAGAAGTTACTATATTTAGAAAGTTGCTATTTTGGGTAACCTCGGTTATTGGGAAGCTTTCTAAATATAGGAAGTTTCTATAAATAGAATGTGTACACGTATTACGAGTATTAGGAAGTTTATTAATTAAGTAATACATATCTAGGTGGAAGTTTTCGCGTGGAGCACTTTTAGAAGCAGTTGCTCAGTTACCATTTTCTTCTGCAGTTTCGAGGTAGGGAAACTACTGATATCACAATGATGTGTAATCTGTTCTTATTTGATATCACAATGATTTGTAATCTGTTCTTATTGGATATCCAGCATGCTTGCTATTTATTATCATGTGATCGTATACTGTGTTATTTATATCATTCTGTGATGTGTTACGAGGAGATAAAGGGTCTGTGATTGGTGCGGAGATAAAGGGTCTGTGATTGGTGCGGAGATAAAGGGTCTGTGATTGGTGTGGAGAATTATGGGTCTTGTGATTCGGAGTGGAGGAGTTCGACTTTCTATTTATAGTAATGTGGTTTATTTACAGTTTTTCTCTACTCAACCTCGTGGTTGACCCTGTGTATTCGTGATCACCTGTGATGAACCAAATTATTGGGGAGCAGATTGACAGGTATAAAGACTATGGGAGCTAAGGGAAGGGAGAAGCATGGACCCGGACCTGCCTAGAGTCTAGATCACATAATAGTTGTTTACGAGTTGTACTTTTATGTTATCAAGACAGTTTTATAATTCAGTTGTATAAACTCGTTTTGAGTTAACGTTATCAAATTAAAGTACTGTTTATCTTCCTTTGTAACTACTGCCTCAGGAAACCGAGATGGTAACATCCTTATTTATCTAAGGAGTCCTAGTACAGGCCCTTAACTAAATGGGGGTGTTACAATTTCTTAGTACATCTTGGGTGCAACGATTAGGAGGATATCTGTTTTGATATCTGATCTTAGGCCTTTGCAAGGACAGAAGGTTAATTCTTAATCCCAATCTTTGTACCTTGTTCTTCGTTTATGACTATAAATCGTTTCTTATAAATTTGCTATAATCCTGCATATAAAGAATTGAGAATATATACAGATATTTTCCCACAGGGAGTCCGTCCATGGTAGCATTGGGGCGTGTGCATCCACACGGCCAGATTAATAAAATAGTCTTATTTAGTTGTTAGTATTTTAGTTAGAATAAAAGAATATGAACTATGTGTTTCCTAGTCTAAGTAGGAGTAGTATCAAGACCTAATACAAATAGGAAATCCTAGTTTAAATAGGAATCCTACTGATGCGTGCATTTTATATAAACCTTTTAGGCCATATTAGCACGCATTTCCATGCTTATTTCGTAGTGTTTTACTACAAATGTCCCCCGAATAGTCTACTTTGGTTTGTCATGTGTTATTTGCAGATATGAGCCGGAGAAGATCATAAACAATCCTAAAACATGTCCCTATGCATGCATTTAGGAGAAGAGTTGAGTCAGAGCTTATTACTACCATCTTGAGATGCGCGTAGAAGTAATGGAAGTCTATCGAGCGAAAGAAGAGCTTCACGTTGCTAGTGCCTACTTTGAAGAGCTATAACTTGAGTTCTACAATAGATAATCAAGTGATTCCAATTGGAGGTGAAACCTTATCCTCTTATCTTTCCAACTCCACCAAAAACGCTTGATTTGCACAAGTAACAAAGAAATGGCGGCCATTTGAAGTTCAGTGCGCATTGCAGGAAATCTGTTCGACAGATATAGTCGATCGACCAGTTTTGGTCGATTACTAAGTCGATCGACCAGTGTTTTAGTCGATCGACCACTTTTGGTCGATAAGAAAGTCGATCGACCAGTTCCCAAGTCAATCGACCAGTTTTTCTTTTCCGTAGCTCAAATTTAACCTAAGCCCATTAGGTCATCGGATGGGAATCAGACTATTTCGTTTTTAAGCAGCTTTTGAGTTCTTTTTAGACTACTTTTTTTTAACTTTTTATCTTTTACCTTTTTACTTTTAGATTTTACTCTAGAAAACTTGTAATCATTAATCATTCGGTAGCATTTTCCTAGCTTTCAAGAACTCTGCTTTGCCATTTTGCATTCGGTAATTTAATCTACCTTTGTTCTTTTTATTCTCATTTTCTTTACTCCTTGCTTTCTATTGTTTTATCCTGCAATTTTATTATCTCGATCATGTACTCCCTCTCCATTATTTATTCTATCTCAATCGTTCCCTCTATTATGCGTAGCTAATCCTCTTGACTAGGATATAGATGATCCAATGATAATGTGACGGAGTTTGTTTAGGTTAGATCGGTTGTTGGTAATTTGTCTCTGTTGTTAATTATGACATTTATTTGTGTTTAATTGGTTAAGTCGACGTAGCTAATTATTCGTATGGTAAACCCCGACCTAAGATCGAAAGCCTGGTGAGGGTTAGACCTGTCATAAACATTAGAGTGCCCTAATAAGTTTCGAGAGCCCAATAGAAGCATTCTAGGGTGAATAGCGATCCGAGAGGACCTTTTCACTACCCCTTACATTTCCACTTGCAACCGACTCTTGACCTAGACTTGACCGTTACTTCGTCATTGGTAAACCGACTATCCTGGTTTCTTTTCCTTCATATTATTTTTACACTACTTTGCTTTACGCTTTTCTTTTCTCTATTCCTTCACTACTTTTAGTTTAGTCAAAACAACAAACAAAACCCCCAATTCTGGTTACCTTGACGGACTTTAGTTTAGCATTTAGAATTCATATTTGTCTCCCTGTGGATACGATCCCGACTTCCTTGCTACATTAGTTAGGCCAGTTGGTTATCTTTGATAGGGTTGCGACAGCCGTGTTAAATTTTGGCGTCGTTGCCGGGGAGACGGTGATATTTTATTTGCTTTAGTTTAGTTTGTCTTTTGTCTCAAGGAACTTCGGTTCCTTGAGGCCATTCTAATGTCTTCAATCCAGTTTCCACAGGGTGAAGACGAATCATTTGGTGCTTACATAGACAGGTTCGAGGAGTGGTTGGATACATTGAATTATGGAACCTTGACTGCCCTTCTGATTTGCTTGTTTATCATCCGGGGTATGAATGACCCTACACGATCTTACCTCAGCTCAATAGGTAAGGGAGATTTCAGTGGGAAACCTGTCAATGAGCTTTTGGAATTCTTTGACTGGTTTGCCATTGAGAGTATTTAACCCACTTTCTCACTTCGGTCAGACATGGATGAGGGGATGGGTGAGACCGTAGAAACCATTCTACAGAATGAAAATAACGTTGACGGAACCATAGAGAAGGATACCATAGGCTTAGTTGATAATACCTTCTTTGAGGATGATCTAGGACCTCTCTATGATACTTTCACAGATATCAAGCCACGTGAGGAAGACTTGAGGGACCCCATAGAGAATCCCTTTTGTGACGAGTCTTGCGATAAGGAGACTGAGGATGGGCGATTAGAAAGTCTAGAGGTCAAAATGGGACTCATATGATAATATGATAGATAAGTATGTTATAGGTGACCCCGTTAACACATTTGACTTTACCGCCCCTTGCATTTGGGATGACTACCCACCTTCTCCTATTACACACTGGACTCCTCCACCTCACGTAGAATACCCGTCTAAGCAGGTTATTTCTGCTCATGTGTTTTCATTGTTAAATGTTTCTGTGGTCTCTAACTCTCTGTTTTCCCGTGATTTGAGCTTTGGTGTTCCACCCTCGGCTAAAGGGTGGAATTATTCGGTTGATTTTTATAGGAGCTGTCAAAGAAAGTTTAGCAAGGTGATACGGTATTTCACTTTGTTTTTATTTGCTCCTATTAATTGCTGGTGCTACTTATGCTTTTGTGTAGCACATGCTCAGATTTTTGACCGACTTCTAAGGGCTCTGAGCTGTTTTGATTATGTACATTCGTGGGTAACCACTTGGTCAGCTGAAAAGTATCAGCCGCAACTTCGTCGCTTGCTGATGCGACAAATGACTCGATCAAGTCTTTGATTACCTCCTATATCTGGTTCGGTTTGGGGAGGTTCGTGGTGCGCGCATTCTTGTAAGTTTCTGACTCACTCTCTTTAGTTTGCATTTCTTTTCCTTTACTTTGTACAATGAGGACATTGTACATTTTGGTTTGGGGAGGTTATGCATCCATATCTGGTCTGGATATTGTTTTTATTACATTTTTGTTATCACGTTTCATTTACATTATGCATTGTTTTATCATTTCCCTTGCATCCTAAAATTACCAAATAAAAAAAACTCACGTTTACTTTTGCATACTAGATCGAGTCAGTTCGGAGTTTCTCAGTGCTGTTAAACCGTCAGAAAACTCAAACTAGGTAATTGTTTCACATCTTTTAGCAAGTTCTTTGGCAATTTTCTTGAATCTCGTTTCAAGGCATGTTGGACAAGTAGACTGGATTTGATATTCTGGCAACCTACAATAACTTTCTAAGGAATTAGAGCCTACAACCGGTGGCATTCATGACCGGTTCATCTAGGAAAGTGATTAGTTACTCCTTATAAGACATGTAACATCAATTTGCATAAACATGAGTTCAGTCTTCTTTATACCTGTATGCATTCGGGTTTGCGGTTTGTTGACACATGTGGTAGAGGTTTCCCTTTTTTCATCTTACCCGTAAGTTTCACAAAGCCAAATTTGCCTATTTATTGTCCCATATAGCTACAATCCATGATTTTGCCCACCCTAGCCGAGCTAGTAATGGTAGCATTTTGGGAATGTGTTGTTTTGCATTTTGGTTGTTTTATCTTGTCAAACGAAGAATGGGTGAAAAAAAAAAAGGAGAAAAGATGAGATGCAAAAGAAAAAAAAGGGGAAAAAGATGAAAAAAAAGAGAAAAAAAGGGGGAAAAAGAGAAATGCAGAAAAGTGGCATGAAAAAGAAAAAGAAGAAAAGAAAAAAAAACGGAAAAAAAAGTCATGTGTGAAAAGTTGAAGAAGTCGATTGACAATTTTTCTACTCCCATTTTTTTTATATCGTATCTTATGGGGGGGTTGATAAGTTTTTGAGGTATTGAGAGTTAGATGCACCCAATCTACATTATTGTGTATTGATGTATTGAGTATGAAGTTGGGAGATATATATAATTTGGTTTTCATGGTTACTAGCTTGGCTTTTAACTCCAGTTTTTGCCAAATTCATTTTCATCACCTTCTTACCCATAGCCTCACATATCCCATAACTATCCTCGGCATGTGTCATGGTCATTAAAGTGTGGGAATGCATACGTACGGTTGTAGAGACTCTATTCATGTTAGATTGCATGCATGTTCTTATAGGTCGCAGTTAGGTAAGTGATCTCGATTCTTCCTATCTTGCACTATATATCGCCTTGTGTTTGTTTGAGCGATTGAGCGACCGGTGAGAGTCCAGTTTAGATAATCTTGCAAAGTCCAAAGTCCAACCGCTTTATGAAGCATGTTTAGATTCGTTTGCCTTAGGATTTGACAATTAGAGATGATTCACTTGCTTTAGATGCTTGAGTCGACGGATTACTTGTTCGTGTTTAACTCCTATCTTTTTAGTCCTTGTTTGTTACACTTTTTGCTTGGGGACAAGCAAAGCTTTGGTTTGGGGAGGTTTGATGCGTGCATTTTATATAAACCTTTTAGGCCATATTAGCACGCATTTCCATGCTTATTTCGTAGTGTTTTACTACAAATTAAATGTCCCCCGAATAGTCTACTTTGGTTTGTCATGTGTTATTTGAAGATTTGAGCCGCAGAATATCATAAACAAGCCTAAAACATGTCCCTATGCATGCATTTAGGAGAAGAGTTGAGTCGGAGCTTATTACTACCATCTTGAGATGCGCGTAGAAGTAATGGAAGTCTATCGAGCGAAAGAAGAGCTTCACGTTGCTAGTGCCTACTTTGAAGAGCTATAACTTGAGTTATACAATAGATAATCAAGTGATTCCAATTGTAGGTGAAACCTTATCCTCTTAGCTTTCCAACGCCACCGAAAACGCTTGATTTGCACAAGTAACGAAGAAATGGCGGCCATTTGAAGTTCAGTGTGCATTGCAGGAAATCTGTTCGACAGATATAGTCGATCGACCAGTTTTGGTCGATTACTAAGTCGATCGACCAGTGTTTTAGTCGATCGACCACTTTTGGTCGATAAGAAAGTCGATCGACGAATTCCCAAGTCAATCGACCAGTTTTTCGTTTCCGAAGCTCAAATTTAACCTAAGCCCATTAGGTCATCGGATGGGAATCAGACTATTTCGTTTTTAAGCAGCTTTTGAGTTCTTTTTAGACTACTGTTTTTAACTTTTTATCTTTTACCTTTTTACTTTTAGATTTTAGTCTAGAAAACTTGTAATCAGTAATCATTCGGTAGCATTTTCCTAGCTTTCAAGAACTCTGCTTTGCCATTTTGCATTCGGTAATTTAATCTACCTTTGTTCTTTTTATTCTCATTTTCTTTACTCCTTGCTTTCTATTGTTTTATCCTGCAATTTTATTATCTCGATCATGTACTCCCTCTCCATTATTTATTCTATCTCAATCGTTCCCTCTATTATGCGTAGCTAATCCTCTTGACTAGGATATAGGTGATCCAATGATAATGTGACGGAGTTCGTTTAGGTTAGATCGGTTGTTGGTAATTTGTCTCTGTTGTTAATTATGACATTATTTGTATGTGTTTAATTGGTTAAGTCGACGTAGCTAATTATTCGTATGGTAAACCCCGACCTAAGATCGAAAGCCTGGTGAGGGTTAGACCTGTCATAAACATTAGAGTGCCCTAATAAGTTGCGAGAGCCCGTTAGAAGCATTCTAGGGCGAATAGCGATCCGAGAGGACCTTTTCACTACCCCTTAGATTTCCACTTGCGACCGACTCTTGACCTAGACTTGACCGTTACTTCGTCATTGGTAAACCGACTATCCTGGTTCCTTTTCCTTCATATTATTTTTACACTACTTTGCTTTACGCTTTTCTTTTCTCTATTCCTCCACTACTTAGTTTAGTCAAAACAACAAACAAAACCCCCAATTCTGGTTACCTTGACGGACTTTAGTTTAGCATTTAGAATTCATATTTGTCTCCCTGTGATACAATCCCGACTTCCTTGCTACATTAGTTAGGCCAGTTGGTTATCTTTGATAGGGTTGCGACAGCCGTGTCACCTAGTTGTGATAAGATTCATAGTCCTAGTGGAATTAAGAGTCCTAGTTGCAGTAAGATTTACAATCCTAGTAGGAGTAGGATTTACAATCCTAGTAGGAGTAGGAATTCTAGTGATAGTAGGATTCACAATCCTAGTAGGAGTAGGAATTCTAGTTATAGTAGGATTCATAATCCTAGTAGAAGTAGAATCCTAGTTGTATTAGTGTTCATAGTTCGATTAGGAGTAGGACTCGTAATACTAGTCAAACTATGTGTTTGAACTTATAATACTAGTCAAACTATGTGTTCGAACTTACGTAGGATTAGGGTTTCTAATCCTTCTAGAATTAAGGTGTTGTAACCTTAATATGAGTAAGATTGATAGGTTGTTCGTCCCAGTTATAAATAGGGGGCAGCCGTCCCATTGTTACAAATACAAGCAAGTTATAAACATAAATTTAAGTCTTTGTGTGACCATTACATTAATTAGGTTTGCGAACTTAGTTTTTGGGATCAATCTGGCGAGTTTGGTTTGCAGGGTGTTTTGAGTCTTTCTTGCGAGGGGGACTAGGGCATCGTTATCATTCTACAATCATTCACATACATCCATTAGATCATTCCATCAATCTTACACAAACCATCATACAATCACCAAAAAAGCCGACCATATTCATTCGTTCGTCCGTTCACCATTCGTCCATCATTTACGTCATTATTCATCATTCGTTCATCCATTGATCATCGTTTCATCCATTCACTAGTTTGTCCATATTGTCATCATTATTGCTCATATCTGTGGTACAAACTTTAAAGATTCACATTCCGCCGCAACGTTGTATTCTAGTTGATGTATCTACTCAAGTTAGCTAAGAATACGCATCAAATTGGTATCAGAGCTTCGGATCTTGATCTAATTCTATTTCAGATCAGTCTTAGGAGATTTTAACTATGGAGAGGAGTTGTCTTATGCTTAGGAACCTTCACATCGAAGCAACATCCGACGACGAAGACAGCCAACGAGAGCATATTTTTCGCACAAGGTGTTGAGTAAATCAGAAGGTTTGTAGTCTCATCGTCATCGACAGTGGGTCTTGCACGAACCTAGTGTCTACAGAAGTGGTGGGGAAGCTAAAACTAACTACAAGGGATCGAAACCAGCCATGTAAACTAACATTGGTTAGATAGAAAAAATGGGATTGATGTTAAAAGGCAAGCCTTGGTTGCGTTCAAAATAGGTCCGTATGAAGATGAGGCATGGTGTGATAATTTAGTCCCGATAAGTGCGACTCACATATTGTTATGAAAACCATGCCAGTTTGATTGATGGGTTGAACACAATGGGAGGACTAACGTCTATAGTGTTTCGAGAGGGAAGGACACATATCATCTAAAACCTATAACCCGGAAGAAGGTTCTATAAACCAAACCAGAAACCGAAAGTATGATTATAGGGGTTACGGAAGAAAAAGAGGTTGCTCAGAGTATAAAGATTGATTCTTCTAAAGTTGATCACGAAGAGGAAACAGTAAGACAACATGGAAATAAGTTACCAAATAGACCCAACAAGTTTCAGATTTTACATGTACCTAATATTGCAAGGACTAACAATCCAAGAGACTGTCAAAAGAAAAACTTACATGTTCAGGATGTTAGACCAAAAGAAGAAGAGGAAGTCATCATAGTTGAACCAAGGAGGAGTAACATTGATAAACCAGAGATGGTGACTGGCAGTTTGCATCTTCAAGCAGTCCCGTTCCTAGAAAGAAACATTGAGGTTTTTAATGTTGCTGATAAGAGGGACGAACAAGAGGATGAAAATGGCATAGTTGGCGAGCTAGGTATAGGTGATCAAGGGCTATTTCAAAATCCATCTAAAGCTGAAACGAACCATGTTATCAATTTGATATTGGGAGTGTTCGGGAGTGGTGGAGTTCATAAGAGAAAGGCTGATCGCGGTGGTAATATTATTGATCAAAAGAATTCTGAACCTTTACCTATCCTAAGTGAAGAGTTCTTGAGCGAGGTCGTAGACGAAGGTTTTCATATCAATACATCAGATTCATCTTTCATTGGGTTGAACGTTGATAAGGAATTACATGGTAAGAGTTCTGATCAGATGTGGAATGCAATGCCTGTGTTTGATCGAGGTAAGGTTGTTATATCACAAACAACCTGTTATGATCAAAGTATACATGTACAAAGAAAAGAGATTGATCAGAAGGTACATGGTGGCGATTGTAACCCATTGTTAAGTTCGAATCCTATGATGGTTAAAGGTAAAGTTGTCGTACTACAATCAATTTCTTCTGTTCGAAATCTATTTATGCTAGGAAAATGGATTGACGGAGGAAACGTGGGAAGAACAAAGCAGAAGCGCAAACCGAGTTGGATTGAAGGTCATAAAAGTCGTATAAAAATTGCTACTATACAGGAAATGGTAGGATTACCTAAGCCTGTTATTACAATGATGATTTGACTTGGAAGATGTGATTTTGATCCAGGTGGTAGTCGTTTCAAACTTACTTCGTTGGGAGGAATACCGAGGGCCATAATGACAAATATGATTCGGCAAGTGTACTTGTGATATGATGGTGATTCGGGCAGAAGCTTATGTGGGGAATAAAACATTTATTCTCCCTAAACATGAAGGATTATAACGAATTTTACAGTTGTGAATTATGGTCAGAAGATGATTAAAAACATGAAAAGGAATACAACCTTGGGTCCTTGCTTGAACAGGCCTAAAAACAGGAATTAAAGTAAATTCCCTCCTATAACTTGCACCCAAGACTTTGTTTAAGATGATGCCGCGTGTGCTAGAAAGGCTCTCCAATTGCCTTGCAATATGGGGAGAGTATTGTGAGTTTTGATGTGAGATCTGAGTTTTGGGAAGAGGCAGTTCACAAAACCCTAGTTTTTCTTTGAGGTTTGTTTTATCAGTCAAACAGTCAAAGAAGCAGTAGTCTGACAAAAGGAGAATACTTCTCCTTTTGTATAACACGGTCGGCCGACTCCCATTAGGGTAAGAGTGGGCTTTCCACTCTTACCTTATTCTAATGTGTAATTCGACCCAATTTGCTAAAATATAATTCGCGGGTTTTATTTATAAATCGCACACATGTTATCAGATATTAATGCAGTCGATGTATTAATAATGGTTTGATAAAATTACGATATTGTATAATTACCCAAATCAATATAACTGTTTATATTAATACGCGAATACAATATTTAATTAAATATAACCGTTTATATTTAATTTACGAATTAATCATGTAATCCGTGCTAGCTAAAATTATTTAATCCGTATTAAATAATAATCTCAACATCTTATTGACTAATTTAATAGTCAATACCTCTGACTAACTGTTTAGTCGTATCCGGCATAAATGTGACTGTATTTTCATACTTTCACATCTCTCAAACGTGTCCTATAGGTGTGACGTATAGGGAACAGTTGTTCACCGTCATCCGTATGACAATAACATCAAACTTATCTAGCAAGCCAACCGTTATTGATAAACGTGGATCAACTGATAATAGTACTGAAGTATGCCCTTGTGATCCTTAAAGAGATTTAGTAAGTCATTGTACTAACTGTCAAGGACACCAGCCCCAACAGCTTACTTGGAGAAAATTTGAGGCCAATTTTTCAAAAAGAATGAGAGTATGATGCGGGAACATGCTCTACTCGTTTAGGTCTTAATCCAAAAGCTAAACCTAAGTACTGTGGGTTCGAGTATGGATCAATTCAGATCTTCAAGATAGCTTGGCAGGGGGTAATGGACGAACAAAGAAAGCTCTCTCACTCCAAGGAACGTCCAAGGTTGGTGCTTCGAGAGGTAGCCATAAAAGAGAGGCTAAGTAAGCCATACAATGGTTCAAATGAGCAAGCTTAAGCAAGGGAGTCCGTCCATAGTAGCATTGGGGCGTGTGCATCCACACGACCAGATTAATAAAATAGTCTTATGTTAGTATTTAGTTAAAAGAAAAGAATATGAACTATGTGTTTCCTAGTCTAAGTAGGAGTAGCATCAAGTCTTAATACAAATAGGAAATCCTAGTTTAAATAGGAATCCTAGTTGTGATAGGATTCATAGTCCTAGTAGAATTAGGAGTCCTAGTTGTCGTAGGATTTACAATCCTAGTAAGAGTAAAAATTCTAGTGATAGTACGATTCACAATCCTAGTAGGAGTAGGAATTCTAGTGGTAGTAGGATTCATAATCCTAGTAGAAGTAGAATCCTAGTTGTAGTATGGTTCGTAGTTAGATTAGGAGTAGGACTCGTAATCCTAATCAAACTATATGTTTGAAGTTTTGAACTTAGGTAGGATTAGGGGTTTTAATCCTTCTAGAATTAAGGTGTTGTAACCTTAATAGGAGTAGGATTAATAGGTTGTTTGTCCTAGTTTTAAATAGGGGGAAGCCGTGCCATTATTACATATACAATCAAGTTATAAACATAAATTTAAGTTTCTGTGTGACCATTACATTAATTAGGTTTGCGAACTTAGTTTTTGGGATCAGTCTTGCGAGGTTGGTTTGTAGGGTATTTCGAGTCTTTCTTGCGAGGGGGATTAGGCCATCGTTATCATTCTATAATTCATTCACATACATCCATTAGATCGTTCCATCAATCTTACACAAACCATCATACAATCACCAAAACAGCCGAGCATATTCATTCGTTCGTTCGTTCATCATGCGTCCATCATTCACATCATTGTTCATTCATTGATCATCGTTTCATCCATTCACTAGTTCGTCCATATTGTCATCATTATTGCTCATATTTGTGTTACAAACTTCAAAGATTCACATTCCGCCGCAACGTTGTATTCTAGTTGATCTATCTACTCAAGTTAGCTAAGAATATGCATCAAGCAATAACAGTAAACAACAACAGCTACTAGACAACCATCAACCCTCGACAACCATTGCAACCAAAGTGCAGTAGCAGCAACTTAAACAACAACAACGTATAATAGCAACAACACAAAATAACGACAAAACGCATCACAATGAACACCCAAACCACCATTCGACTTAACAAATATCACACCCTAAACAAAAACTAATTTTTGACATAAGTCGAGTTTCCTCTCAAAGTTTTTTTTTTTTGCAAAGTAAACCTCGATATTTCGCAAAACCATGCTCGGAATTAGCCATGACACAACCTATACATACAAGGAACGAATTTTAATAACGGAAAACAAAATGGATTAAAGGTCAAAAATTATGTGTTGCCCAAGAGCTGAAATTTATTACCTCGAAATGACGGTGACAGCGAGACGAAGAGAACGGCGCGAAAATCGCTCAAAACCGTTAAGAAACGATGAAATTACACGATACTTTTAGTGAATTATGTAAGTTTACAAAAATATAGGAAGAAGATAAGGATAAGGTTTGAGGATGAGAAGTCGGATTTCATTAATAAGTCGGGTTTTGCTCAATTACAAGTAGTTCGCCATTTTACGATTATTACATCTCGAAAAAGCAATTGCACACGTAAATTATATTTTACGAAATTACGTGAATACATTTAAATTTTACGAACTATAAAATTAAATCGTTAAATATAATTTACGCAATTATTCGAAATATCAATTAAAAAATAAAATATTCTGAAATGAAATATTCAAATCCTTCAAATTTCATTATGAAATTTCATAAAATATAAATTATTTCGAAATTAAAATTAAAATCTTAAAAATTACAACACTCTATATATATTCCCCTACTAAGACACGGGAGCACGCGCAAACAGCGAAAATAAACCCCCAGATCGGAGTACTCGATCATCAGCTACTTAACAGAGTGCCACCTAGTCAGGATAAGGGTTAACCATAGGTCATTCTCGACGGACCATACTTGGCTTAGTAGGGCCATGTTCTTTCTGGTTTTTTAGAGCTGAACTGAACTGAGCTGAACTGAATGGGGCTGAGCTGAGCTAAACTGCACTGAACTGAGCTGAGCTGAACTGAATCGAGCTGAGCTGGACTGAACTGAACCGAACTGAATTTAATCGAGCTGAACTGAACTGAACTGAGCTGAATGAAACTGAAATTAATAGAAATAACTTAAGTTTAATTAAAGTGTACTAAATAATAATAATAATAATAATAATAATAATAATAATAAAAATAATAATAATTGCGAAAATTTGAGGCTGCTTACCTAACTCAAAAAGCTAAATTGCATACTCTTATACTTGATGATTCTAACTCTCACTATTTTTATTCTAGGATAGCTGAGAGGAAGACTAGCAGCTCTGTTGGTTCTATTTATGATGTAGATGGGCAGCATTGTACTGGTCTGAAGGCTGTTGCGGCTGCTTTTATTGGGTATTACAGTTCTCTTTTGGGGGCTACTGGTTTGGTAACTCTGCCTCCTATTTCTCTTTTTGCCAACAACAGGTTTGACAGTTCTACTCATCCTGTTTTAACTGCTGATGTTTTGGTCATGGATATTAAGGATGCCCTCTTTTCTATCAACCATAATAGTAGGCCAGGGATTGATGGCTATGGTTCTGGTTTTTTTAAGAATGCTTGGGGGATTGTTGGTCATGACTTTTGCCTTGCTGTTCAGGATTTCTTTCGTACTAGCAAAATGTCGAAGGCTGCCAATAGTACTCTTATCACGCTTATCCCTAAGAGGCAGACTCCTACTAAAGTTACTGATTTTAGGCCTATCTCCTGTTGTACTGTCTTTTATAAGACTATAACTAAGATTTTGGCCAATAAACTTCGCATATATTTGGGGGATGTGATTGGTATGGAGCAAGCTGCTTTTGTTAAGGGGCGTGACATCTTTGATAATTCTTCCCTTGCCCATGACTTAGTCCACAACTATACTAGACGTCACCTTACCCCTAGATGTATTGTCAAAGTGGATATCAAGAAAGCCTTTGATTCTGTTAACTGGAAGTTCTTGCATCATTGCTTGCTTTCTTATGGGTTGCCTGTTTTATTTGTTAAGTGGATCATGGCTTGTGTCACTTCGCCTTGGTACTCTATTAATATCAATGGCTCTGTTGAGGGTTATTTCAAAGGTAAGAGAGGTCTTAGGCAGGGTGATCCTCTGTCTCCCTACTTGTTTGTTCTTTGTATGGAGGTCCTTTCTCGTCAGTTAAGGCTCCTTCCTACCTATGATGGTTTCTCCTTTCATCCTAAGTGTGTGAAACTGAAGTTAACTCACTTGGTCTTTGCTGATGATTTGCTTATTTTTGTTCGTGGGGATGTTCCTTATGTGAGGGTTGTTTCTGAGTGTCTTAACACTTTTGCTAGTTATTCAGGGTTGGTTGTTAATCCCATGAAAACTTCTGTATACTTTGGTGGTGTTCAACCTTCTGTGAAACAACAGATTCTTGAGCAAACTGGGTTTACTGAAGGTCAATTCCCTTTCAAGTATCTTGGTCTTCCCTTATTTACCTCTAGGTTAACTCACTCCATGTTTAGCCCTCTTCTTGATCGCATTAGGAGTAAAATCAGCAATTGGTCTCAACATAAAATCTCTTATGCTGGTAAGATTCAGCTTATAAATTTTGTCATTTTTGGTATGAGCAATTTTTGGGGAGCTTGCGTCCTTTTGCCTAAAGAAGTGATCAAACGTATTGCCAAACTTTGCAAAGACTTTCTCTAGGGCATTGACAACACTGGCCGTAGACTAGTCTATCAGAGTTGGGCTGATATGAGTGCTTCTAGAGAGGAGGGGGCGTTGATATAAAAGAAGTGTATGTTGAGTTGGAATAAAGCACAAGCCGTGAAATGGATATGGAAACTCGAAACTCAGCCTCATTCCATTTGGGTGCAATAGATTCGGGCTTATATTCTTCAAGGGCAGACTATTTGGGCTGCTCAAGCTAACACGGTTTCTTCTTGGTTTTGGAGGAACATTGTTTCCATTAAGAACGAGCTTATGGGTCGTTTTAATGGGGGTACTGCTCAGGAGTTTATTAATGCAATGACTTCCTTTGATACTGCTGCCTTTTATGATGCCTTTCGTAGTCATAAGGCTCCTGTCAATTGGTACAGAACCATTCATGCACCTGAAGCTTATCCTAAACATTGTTTCATTGCTTATCTTGCAGTTCAGAAGGGGCTGGCCACTGTTGATTTGATCAGTAGCAGAGGGCTCCCATGGGTCAATAGGTGCAGCTTATGCTTTCGTGATGCTGAATCTCATACCCATCTTTTCTTTTCTTGTACTTTCACAGGTACTATATGGAGGCATGTTCAGAATTATTATAACTTCCACACTTACACCACGGACTTGATGGAAAATTTGCAATGGTATCATAACCACAACAGAGGCCATAGTTGGATTAAGAAGAGGCGCAGATGTAGCTTGAGTAGCACTATCTATTTCATTTGGCAGGAGCGTTATGCTAGAATTTTCAAAAATCTCCATAGGCATGAAGATCAGATTGTGCAAGATATCATTGGGCTTATAAATTTTCGAATGCTTCATTCCTCAGAAGGATTAAATGAAGCTTCAGTGCGTAAGCGCCTATATTAGGTTGCTGCTCATAGGATATTTGTTCTTCGCTGAGGCTCAGGTTTTGTTGGAGCATCTTCAGAGGCTCAGGAACTCTCTGTTTTGACGCTGGATGAAGCATTTTTTTAGTGCTTTCCTACTAGCTGTTTAGTTTGGGTTGTTTTTGGGGTGTACAGTGATTGGCTAGTAGTTTTTTTTTGTTGTTTGCTTAGATAATGCTTTGGTTGGTACTGCTAACATTTAGTGGTACTGGCCATTGCATTGGCCAGTTTTTCAACATTGCTTTTAGCAATGTTTTTCTGGTCTTTTTTTCCCAAAGGGTTTTTTTTTTAAAAGGGAGCCTCCTTGGTTTCCTTTGTAGTTATAGTTTAGGGTCTTGTATTAACACTCATATTTTAATGATATAAAAAATTTGCGATTTTGTAAAAAACAATTATATTAAAAATGTCGTTTGCTCAGCTGAAGAGAAGGTGGAAGGTGTTAAAATACATGACACAAATGACAACGATATATCAAATGTCAATTATCGTATCCGTTTTACACTTCATAATTTCATTCGGATGCATAAACTTGATATTCCAGTTATACAACATCAAAGTATTTAAGGAAGAACTGCTTCAAACATGGATGATAAAGAACATAAGAAATTCATGGACAAAGTTCGAAAAAAAATTGCAAAAAAAATAGGGTCTGATAGTGGTGTCCATAATGACCACAAAAATGAAGCACGTCGATCAAGATGATACGGAAGTCAATAACGAAGCAATATAGATGATGTCTTTGTTAATGATATCTATATTTTCAAGATTATGAATTTCGATTGTGTTAACAAATATTATTATTCGAATGTTATCAAATTTTACTTCTCAATTACATTTTCTCTACTCTCTCATGTTTACTAATAATAATAATTATTATTATTATTATTATTATTATTATTATAAACAATAAAAATATATATAAAATAATAATAATAAAAATAATAAGAAGAAAATATAATAAAAACAACAACAAAAACAACAATAATAATCATAATAATAATAATTAATAATTAATAATAATAAATAGAATAATAAATAAATAAATATAATAATAATAATAACAACAACAACAATAATAATAATATGTGGGATGTACTTAATAAAGTCGAGCTGAACTGAACTGAAATGAATTAAATGAAGCTGAGTTGAACTGAACTGAACTGAACT
Source organism: Silene conica (assembly GCA_029255685.2). NCBI lineage: Eukaryota > Viridiplantae > Streptophyta > Magnoliopsida > Caryophyllales > Caryophyllaceae > Silene > Silene conica. The sequence continues at coordinate 62,897,591 of CM055311.2, forward strand.
GAATGAAGTTGAGCTGAACTGAACTGAATAAAGCTGAGTTGTACTAAAACGAGCTGAAAATAAGACAGAAAGAACAGGGCCTAAGACCTACTCGGTTGAGTACCTTTCCTTACTCGACCAAGTGCACATTCTAAAACTTTAAGGTATTAGTGTATTACAGATACTCTCTATGTCTCGGTTATTTCTTTATCCATTTCATTTTTGGATATCTTGTTAATTATTTGCATTTCTATTTTAGAAGTGCCTTTAATAAATAATTAGATCTTTTACCTTCAATTTTGTCAACTTCTCCTCTAATAACTAATCGTATTCTTTCCTTTTTTTTATCTTTGTGTCAAAATAAAATATAAATAAATGATCAAAAACGATGAAGTAATACATAATTACATAGTTCGTATAACTTTGAGTTCTTTACAAATTCTCATTGAAGACGGACACTATCTGTCACAAGCTAAAGACGGATAGTGTCTCTCACAAAATGTAAGTGACATGACCCATGAAAATGCTCTATTTTTCTCCACTTGTCTTCTCACCTGCATAGTTGTGAAAGAATATTAGCCGTTTACATCTTATAACGGATAATATCCATTTTCAACAAAACTGTGGTTTGTTCTTAATTTCTTATGTCCAAAAAGTAATCTTCCATGTAGCTGCGAAAAATAAAGAGTGGTGCTCGTTGAAGTCGTTTTCCATGTGATAATGGTGTGTTCCGGTACTTCATGATCGTCCACCTATGCTAGCTCCACCAAACAATAAACACTGTCATTTTCTTGTAATATTTGTCAATAAATATAATGGCCACTCACATCCCACTTTGCCCTTTTTCCTTATTTTTGTCTCTTCGTTATTTCAGCATAATCCCGTATATAACATCTCTATTATAGATTTAATTAACATTCCGATCGCGATAAAATAATAAAGAGTTCTATTTTGATATATTATGACCAAGTTTTATAACACTGATATCATACGGACTTTGAAAATGGAAAAAAATCATGTATTATCACAAATTGTCATCATTCTCATATTTGACACCATGGTAATAAAATAATACCGAGTAGTGTATAAACTCGTTCAATTAATATTATTTTGAAGGAGGCGATAATATCGACATCTAATTTAGAAGACTATTCTAGAGTTCCAAGATATAAGGCTATAAGCAAGTCGGCATGGTATTTTTTTGGATTAAAAAGTAAATGAAGGGGGGTGACTGGAGAGTAGTTTTGATTATATTATAAGTATTAAAAATGAATACTAAACTAAAGAATAAGTCGTCCCCGAACTAGAAAACAGAAGAAAAAAACAAAAAAGCCAAGTCAATAACATAATTGTTAACAAGTCACAATCTAATGATCTGATAAGGGTAAATAAATAAATATAAATGGTCACACTTGCAACTTGCAAGTGCTTTGCTGTATCAAACAGACGAGTCAACTTACACCAAACTATGCCATATGTTCCGTCAAATATAGACTTCCATCTTATTTTTTTTAATTTATTTACTATTTTTTAATTTTATTTTTTATTTTCCGATAATATATTTGGTGAATAATTAAATTTTCACAAATTTTCATTGAAAACGAATACTATTTGTCACAAGTTAATGACGGATAGTGTCTCCCCTACAATATGTAAGTGACAAATCAAATAAGATTAAATGGAGCATTTCACTTACCCTCTCACTTGCGATATTGTGAGAGACTATTATCCGTCTTCATCCTCTGACGAATAGTATTTATTATTCAATTACTTATTTTTTTATTTTCCTTATTGAAGTCTTTTCTTTGTTATTTCGTTTTCATTTTATGTGCAAGTATATAAAATATACATTTTCTCTATTCAATGGAATTTATGAAAAAAAGAACGTAAAGAGTTTAAAAAAAACATAGAGAATTTATAACGGTGGTAGTAAAAGAGAATAAGCAATCTCATCAGACCAATTCTAAAGGAATAAATTACTCCCTTCGTCTTGTTATTTATTTATCTTTATTTTTAACACAGGTGCCCAAGAAAGGGAAGAAAATTATTTATTTACCTCTGATTTATGTTTTTTATGTTATTTCTATGTTTCACATGCAGACATGCAGTTGCTAATTAAAAGCTTCTATAGCGACCCCGTGAAGTTCACAAGGTTTACGTCTAATTATATAGTTAAAACGGGTTAAATAATAACTACCATTTATTGTTAAATTGAATATATTAGAAAGATGTGACATTAATTACTAATTTTTTTAAAACTAGAGTAAGTTATAGGGTATTTATTACCGCGGGTTCACATGATGACGAGTAAACTAATATCAAATGCAAGTTTCTAGCATTACATTATATGACCTAGGATTGAACATATGTAACACCGTTTCTTTGTGTAGCTGAGTTGTGACTTAACTCGACCGAGTTAGGCTAACTCGCCCGAGTAGGGTTAACTCGGTCGAGTAACTGTAACTCGGCTGAGCTAGTGCTACTCGACCGAGTTGCTCAAATTCGGTCGAGCTGGTATTTCCGTGTCTCGAGCCGCGGTTAATTATATATATTAATTCGAGGTTAAAACCTCATTTACCTTTAATCAGAAATCAGAAACCCTAATCCCCTTTCACCCCCTTCCTCTCAATTCCTTCAAAAGTCCTTAGCAAGAGTCTAGAAGCGCCGATCATCTGACCTAGTTCGTTGTTAGCAAGTAAGTGTCACTTTATCATCTCTTTGTCGTTAGATTTTGTTTATGCCTTGGTGAGTAATATGTGTACATAATTTTTAGGAGGAGGATTCGTAGAAAAACGTTGGTAGAAAAGATTTGGATTGTGCTTGCTTGACTATTGCCTGGAGGTAGGGTTTCCCTACTCAGATCTGTGTGAATATGATTGTGATGATATTGTTGTTGTTATATGATATCAATATACTATTGTTGAGATTTGTGGAACATATGTGTGAGACTGTTGCGGAAAACGGCTCTCACTCCTACGATCGCTTTTCGTGGGACCCGCCACGGAGAAGATGTGCGCATTAAGGATCTGGTACCCCTTGCCGCGATCAAGTGGGGAATTGATGTGGCTTGAGGCCGCCACTTGTGTTGTTGCGACAGTGATATCAGTGTTTGTGATTAGCAGATTGTGGTATTGAGCTTATTGTATTATGACCGTCTTATTCAGTAGTTTATGACACTTGTTATTTGTATTGTGATGGTCCATGTAATGATGAGCAGAGTCTCAGGTTCGATGATGTTGATGTTTGTCAGCTTGGTGAGGATTGGACATCACTTAGTTTTGTAGTGTCTTGATAGTTTACAAAGCTTTTGCATACTTTTGTTTTGGTGATCATTTTATCAGACGGTTGCATTTTATACGTTATCACATTAATCCTTATTTTATAATAAAGGTTGCTTGTTGGTTGTTTATCTTGATATTATACTTCAGGTAACTGAGATGACAATATTTTTATAGTCTGATGGATGGACCTTCCTAAAGGTCTTGGATTATGAGGGTGTTACAAATAGTATCAGAGCGACAAGGTAACTGAGATGGTAATACTTTCATACTTTCATAGTCTAATGGACCTTCCTAAAGGTCTTAGATTATTATTTGAACATATAACCTATTATTAAGTTTAAGTTTATTATGTTTCTAGTTTATCGCTAATGCAATACATTGAATAGAGAACAATTAAAATCTCTATATGGATATATGGCTAAACCGAGCCGCTCCATATCGGCGAATTTGTGTGTTTAAAAACCATATAACAACTGTATCGGGTATTCCAAATTGCTCTGCCATTTATAACCATGTGTATCCAATATACCGTATTTGGTACTCAATAGATAATTATTAACAAAAGTAGAATGGTTATGCAAATTATAATGACAGCTTAAATTGACATGTTGGACTAGTGTATTATAATTAGCAATTTAGTTAGAGTATTTGGTAATTAGTGGTTTTAGGTTAATAGTATGGGTGGCAGATTCATATTTTACAATCTACTAAAGTGAATATGTTAGGAGAACAACACATTGACAATATTTGGTACTTAACAAGTTAATATTAGCAGAAGCAAATTGGTGAAGTAGATTATAGATGACATATTGAATTAATAGATTTGACTATTATATTTCAATTAGCAGATTTAGTATGAGTGTTTGATAATTGTTGGGTTTTGATTAGTAGATTGTTGTATATATGCGTAAATGGTTGTCAGATTCATTTGTCACAATCTACTAATGTGAATATTTTTTGGGGAGCATCATACTGGAGAACGGTAGATTCAGCTCCAATCGGTTGTTTCAGTATGTTATATATCAAACACTCAAATTAGTAGATTAGTGAGTCAAACATGTTAAACGCCTTAAATATGCTGAAAAATTACAAATCCGCGGTTTACCAAACACCCACATTGTAAAACAATAGATTGAAGCTAAATTTACTGTTTCAAGATGTCATTTACTAAGCAGTTAGGTTGTAACAAGTTGATTAATTTCATCATAAGTAGATTATAAAAACAGATTATAAATGACAAATTTATTAGGAGGTATGACCAACATATTATAATTAGCCAAATTAGTTTAAGGGGTGTTTGGTAAACGACATATTGACCCTTTTTTTTAGCATATTTCAAGAGTTTTAGCATGTTTGGCCTACCAATACAATAATTTTAGTGTTTGGTAAGTAACAAATTAAAACAACATATTTGGGGTCAATATGTTGTTTTAAAAGTGCTTCTTACCCAACATATTAGTTAACATCTTATGAAACAAGAAAGTTCATTCCATTTTATAAAGAAAAATAATGTTAACCTAATGATATTAATTTAGTAATTAACAAACACTTAAATTAATTATGCTAATTATAATAAATTGGTCAAACCTTCTAATAAAACTTGTCATCTATAATTTGCATTTACAATATGTTTTGCATAAATCAATCCGCTAATTAGCAAACATTTGACCATGTTTGGCGAATAGCAAAAGCAGATTTATAATATGGAATAACGTTAGCAAAATACGATTTAACTTATTTTAGTAGCAGACTAATTTAGCAAATTTAAGAAAAAAATATTTGGTAATTAGCAGATTATATGACATTTATAATACCATTTCATGTTTAGATTGAATATATTATTAAAATATGTTACTGATAGCAGCATATTCAAAAATATACGATTCCAACCATTATGCTATTAAAATATGACCTTGTTTGGTTCTCAGCAGATTAATATTAGCAGAAACTGATTCGTCAAGCAGATTGTAAATAACATATTGGATTAACAGGTTTGACTAGTATATTTCAATTAGCAGATTTAGTAGAAGTGTTTGGTAATTAGCGGATTTTGGTTAATAGATTCTTATATTTATGTGTAAACTAGTTTTAATCATGTGCAAATTGCACGGGATTGCAGTTTCAAATATTATTATTTATGAATAATGTTTAAAATAATGATTAGCCGTATTTAAGATTTTCGATTTGTATAAAATTTCATATGACCGACATACTAAAAATATTGTAATATTATTAACAACATGGTTTATATTCAAACTATATCAAAACTCAATGATCTATATAAATTTGAAATATCATAACGGAATTACAATATACAATGATAATTAAATGTTAGTACAAAAATCTCAAAATTTTCTTCATTATATATGCATTTTTCATCGTCACAACTCACTCATAAATCAGAGATGTCAACTTGTCGAATTCTTTGGAGATGGTTTGAAAGCCGGTGGTTTCAACTTACCTCATTCAAGATAATAAAATAGGTTTGTCCTACTCTAGAGAGATATGATTGTCCATAAAACCCGTCATTACTTGTATTTTTATGAATGTTAAGTATATCTATTATGGTACTTTTCTTTTGCAATTTCAATATCCCATTTTTTATCGTGTCATTATTATTTAACTTTACTCAAATTTTTTTCGATTGCAAAAATCCACGGGTCTTAATTATTATATTTTTTATTGTAATTATTTATTGAATATAAATTGTTATGTAATAATTTTAGAAGGACGTTTTTCGAAATTATAATATTTTATTTTTTGAGTATATAATATTAAAGTTAATGTAATATAAATGAGCTAAAGCTGTATTATTTTATATATTATTATATAATATTTAATTTCATATTATATAAACTGTATATGTGTATCCATTATTTAATGTTTACGAAAGTATATCACAAATGTTACGTAATATTTCTAAAACTATGGTTAGGCATGCAATATCGAATATCAGGCAGTTATCGCGTAGGAAATTCATCAAAGAAATTGCGGGTCCCACCTGACAGATTAAAAAAAACTATGTTGATGACGTGGCTCAACCAGGACTTCCTAAATGTTTCTATAATTATATAAATAAGATGGTTAACATATACATATTTCACAATCTAATAATGAGAATATGGTAGGTGGAGCAGCATATTGAAAAACAATAGATTCGACTTCAATCTCCTACTTCAATATGTCCTTTACCAAACACTCAAATAATAAATTGGTGAGTTAAACAGGCTAAAAACCTTCAATATACTAAAAACTTACGAATCCGCCGTTTACCAGACACCCCCTATGTCATTTACTAAAAACCTTCAATATACTAAAAACTTACGCTGTACAGGAGATATTTCAGTTGCAATGAAAAAAGAAATAGAGAAGAAAAGAAAGAAAAGAAAGAGAAAGGAAGGAAAAGAAAAGGATTTGCGAGTACCATGCTTGTGAAATTTAAGCATTGGTTGTTTTGGAAATAAGAATGAAAGTGTTTTTGTAGTTTGATTTGATGGTTGTTAGCTCGGTTTAACCCCTCTTTCCCAAATTCATTCTAACCCTTTCTTACCCATAACCTCACAATCCCAAATTACCTCGGCATGTGTCAGGGTCATCATTCAGTATTGGAATGCATATGTACGGTCGTAGAGATTTTGTTTATGTTAGATTGCAGACATGTTTTTACGGGTCGTAGATAGGTGAGAGTCTAATTTCTTGATCATTTTCTTGTCTTTTACATATATCTCACCCTTTGCTTGTTTGAGTGATGGAGCGATCCGTGAGAGTCCAATTTGAACGAGTCTTGCAAGGTTGAAAGTTTAGCATTTACCTCAACATGTTCAATTCGGTTGCATTTGACAATTTGCTTGCTTTTTGGAAGTTGCATTAAATCGGTTAGGCATGGCGTTTTGTTTGGCTCTGAGCATGAAATCTGTTCCATTAGAAGTTTTCTTTTTAGTTGAGTCATAGTGCTTGCTTGAGGACAAGCAAGGTTTGGTTTGGGGAGATTTGATACGTGCATATACTATACATTTTATTTATAGTTTTGACACATATTTCTATGCATGTTTAGTAGCTTTTAGCTATTTTCCTCCTGAAATGGTTTACTTTGGCATTTGATCTTTGTTTTAAATGTAGGAACAAGCAAAAGTGAGCTAAATCAAGCTTTAATCGTCCTTTGGAAGCCGTCTTAAGGGAACTCACGAGATACGGGTCCAAACTCGAGGTTTTGGAAATGCGTGCAATCTGATCAGGGGCTGAAGAGGAGCAGTAAGCGGTCGACCGACCTACCCATTTGGTCGACTGACCAAAGCGCTGTTACAGAAAGACAAACTTACAGTACAGCACAAGTGGTCGACCGACCACTATGTCCGGTCGGTCGACCTGTTCACGGGTTGAGCAACTTTATTTCTTTTTTTCGGTTTATTTCCTAAGCTTGTAATTTTCGATAGACTATTAAGCAAAAACAATAATTAGTTTTAGGGCTAAGCTTCATTAGTGTAGAACACTTTAGACCTAAGGAGAGAAAACTCCAATTTTCAGATTCGTTCATCGATTTCCGTTTCGTCGTAAGTTTTAATACAATTAATCTTCTTCATTGTTTCAATCTTTTTCCCTTGTTATTCTTGTTGTTTCGATTTATTTATTGTTCTCTCAAATTGTTATTTCTTGAATATGTTTACTCACATGAAATTCATTAGATTCATTAGTTTTAGTTCTATGATTATGAATAGCTAATTCCTATGATTGAGAATTAGGGGAACCATGGCGAAAATTAGGTTTTTATTGGCTTTATGATTTTTGGTACCGATCTCTATATTTGTGGTTGAATTAATTCTATTATATTGAAAGATTGATATAGAATTAGTTTAACCATAGATTTGGAATTGCCTTTGAACGAAAGTTTAGTACTTTTCTAGGAACCCTAAGACCGTAAAAATTTGGATGAATATTGACCGAAAGGGCTTATTCTTTGTTTCTTGATATTATGTTCATGAGTTGTTTACCCCTTTTTGACTTACCTTAGCCATGGTGAACCGAAGTTTTCAATCATCTTTTTACCCTTGTTTTAGACTTTCTCTTATTTTATCATCTTAGCTGTTAGTCTCAACCCAAACATACAAAACCCCCAATTTTGTTACTTTAATAGACTTTAAATTTGCAAACATAATTAGCTACGTCTCTCTGTGGTTCGACCCTGACTTTCACTATCTATAGTTAATGCTAGGAAATTATAAATCTTATCTTTGATACCCACAACGACGGGTATCGCATGCAATATCGAATATCAGGCAGTTATCGCGTAGGAAATTCATCAAAGAAATTACGGGTCCCACCTGATAGATTAAAAAAAACTATGTTGATGACGTGGCTCAACCAGGACTTCCTAAATGTTTCTGTAATTATATAGATAAGATAAAATAGTTAACATATACATATTTCACAATCTAATAATGAGAATATGGTAGGTGGAGCAGCATATTGAAAAACAATAGATTCGACTTCAATCTCCTCTTTTAATATGTCATTTACTAAACACTCAAAATAATAAATTGGTGAGTTAAACAGGCTAAAAACTTTCAATATACTAAAAACTTACGAATCCGCCATTTACCAGACACCCCCTATGTCATTTACTAAAAACATGAAATTAGTAGATTGATTGGTCAGTATACTTTTTGGGTCGGAATCTATTAATTGCAACCAATATGTTGTTTATTAAACAACGCAAAGTCTTAAATTAGAAGATTTGTGGGTTAAAACATGCTAAAAGTCATGAATATATCGAAAATTTCACAATATGTCGTCTACCAAATTGGATCATTAGAAGAACATTTCTGTGCAACCTAAATTATATTATGTGATCACATTCACAAAGAGTTAGGTATCTATCACTCAAATAGTTATAAATTGATATCCAATTTGTAGTACCGTTTTATAAGTCATTTGTAATATTTTTTTGAATTGTTACCCAACTTTAATTTGAGTGTACACAATGTTGGTAATAAATGCTAATTTCATGTTTTAAACAACAATTTGTATTTCAATGTCACAACTAAACGAGCAAAATTAAATCATGTACAACTAAGGTGGTCACGCTTATAATATTAACCGAATTACTACTATTATATATATCTTCATTAACTAATATATTTCTTTACTCAAAAGTTTAACTCAAATATTATTTGTTAATCAGTTCAAGTTCACGGTGAGAGCAAGACGTTTGCCGTGAAAATAAAAGAAAAATAGATACCAATGAATGAGGCTAATGTTATTTGTTAATCAGTTCAAGTTTACGGTGAGAGCAAGACGTTTGCCGTGAAAATAAAAGAAAAATAGATACCAATGAATGAGGCTAATCCTTGTTGGTATCAAGTTATCAGAAAGATTTGATACTGAAACCTAATGTCCATTAGGGCAGAGTATGGATCGGGTATCTGATCCGAAATCCTATTTCGGATCGGATATCCGATCCGAAAATCTAAAATTTTAGTATCCATGATCTGATCCGAAATGTTCGGATATACGAAATTTAGTATCCAAGACTCGACTTAAAACTTTGTTGAGTCTTGACTCCACCGTATTTTATTTTTTTAATGTTATATATTCTTTTAATTATTGTTGTTTTGTACGTAAAAATGCATTAATAGAATTTCTCACCATTGTTTTGTTTCATTTTTATTGTCAAAACTTTATTTCTCACCCATTTCTCTCAATAAAAATTGTATTCAACTAATTCCATATTCACAAATTCTCATTTGTGACGGCGGTATCCGTCATAAGCTTGTGACGGATACCGTTTCTCTCACAAAATACCCACTTTTTCTCTCTCTCCGACACTATTTATGTGGTCTCCTTTTGCCACTAACTCATTTTTTATCCATTTTATCTCACAAAATATTCGTCACAAATGGTGACCCGTCACAAGTAAGACTTACACTTCCATATTACAAAATGGATCCCAACCAAAATTTTGATTTAAATTCTATTATGAATTTAAATCAAAATCCACAACTTCAACATGTCTTTATATATATATATATATATATATATATATATATATATATATATATATATATATATATATATAATTAAGTTCCGTTAAGTTATATAATTAAGTTTATGCATTTTAATTAGTAATGTTTAATACAAACTAGAATTAATTAATAAGTTTCTAAGAAAGAGAAGTAAATGGAAAAGTAAAGTCTGAGACGAGTCTGACGGATAATGTATAAAATCTGAGGTGAGTCTGAGGTAAGTCTGAACAATAGAGAAATAATAAAAGTTAGTGGAAAGCTGACGTGACACAGTCTTAAGACTTTGAAAAATCTGAGGGATAATCTTACTCTAAGATATCTTTGGTTGCATGAGACCGTGACTATCCCTTTACTATAAAAGCGATAGCTTTTAGAGAATTCTCATTGGTTACATGATTTGGGGTAGATGGGTCCCACCATTATCTTCTTCAATTAAATTAGTCCCTCTCCTCCAATTTTATTTGTTTTTCATTTTACCCACTTTTGATTTCAAAATATTCATTTTCATATGTTAAATTTATGATATAAAATTTTTATGCAAAACAAAAAAATACAAAAAAATACAACATGAAAAAATTAAAAAGTACAAAATTCACATGTTCCAACGATTAGAAATTAATAAATTTCAAACTAACAAATTAAAGCAAATTCATATAATTATACACCAAATTTAACCCGGATATCCAAATTATAATATGTCGATGAAAATAACAAAAAAATCAATTAAAATTAATTATCGGAAATAAAAATCATGAATAATCATTTTGTAGGTAAAAAAATCAACCTCATATAGTCATATAAGGTCAGAGTTATTTTAGGGTAGTTAGAGACGGAGTTTATATTATATGGTTGTATTCATCCTACATATATATTTGAGTAGTCTTAAATATGAATTTGTTTATTTTTATATTATCGAACTAACGCTTTGTTTTTACCTACATTAAATTAAGCGTATAAATTATTCATACATTTTAAATTGGTTTAATTGTAATACCAAATCATACTTTTCTTTTAAATATATGCATTTTTTATTGACTTTTTCAATTTAATAAAATTAAACTCGTGCATTTTTTTGCACGAGAATAAAAGTAGTTATTATTAAAAGTAAAAGTAAACAAATTAGAGATATTTGATTGTACAAGTTATTGAACATGTAAAAAACGTTGGTTGTTTAGACGCGCGTATATACTATATACACAGGCACATCCATCCAATGAGAAAAAACGCAAACCAAGCAAGCTCACGTCCTCATAAATCTTAATTAACTGCTTAGCTACTCTTCCTCTTCCCGGCAAAACTTAAACAACTCCTTAAAACCTCCCCAACTACTTCCCTTTCCTACCATACATTCATACATTCCGATCATTTTCTCCCCCTTTCTCTCTCAAATAACCCTAATTTTCAACAATGGAGGTCGAAACTCTCCTCACTCCTCCTAATCGTCCCACGCCATTGTTTCCTCCCTTCGACGACCTTCGCCTCTACAATCGTCCCTCTGACTCCACGCCACCACCGAGTCCTATTCCCAGTTTTGACGCTAACTCGGCGACTTCCGAGTCCTCTGCTAATCCTAGTTTCCACGCTGCTGTTAAAGTTCAGAAGGTTTATCGGAGTTACCGTACTCGGCGGAGGCTTGCCGATACCGCCGTCGTCGCTGAGGAGTTCTGGTAATTTATCATGTTCTCATTTTCATGTGTTGTTTCTGTTGCTGTCGTGAAATATTTGTTCACATTGCTTAGTTTTTGGAATTATTTTGGTTTTGATTAATAAATACTCATGCTATGTTCCTCTTAGTTTAATGAAATCGGTTTTGTTTACAAAAAGAGATGATTTAGTCAGGATTTCCTTATATTTTCATGGATTAATTTCTGCAAATATTCGTAATGTCTGAATTAGGCATTTAAAAAAAAATGTGAAATTAAAGTTATTACTCCCTCGTTTTTATCCAGATGATAATGTTTTCTCTATCGTTTTATGCTATGCGTATGTATTTGCAATAGTAAAAGTTATATATTTTTAATGTATGAATATATTTTCTCTTTGGTATAAAAGGGAAAATTGAAATTAAAGTTCACGAATAATGTACAAAATAGAAACATATTATTAAAATGGAAACGGAGGGAGTGGTTGGTAAATATCAATTTGCTCATGGTACAGTCAGATAATACTCATGACCTTTGTTTAAAAAGATGGCCAAGTAAATAAGTCAATTTAATCAATATACTAACAATGCGGTTAAATCATTTTACGATTTTTGATGATGTTAAAATGAAATGGTGGAAGGTGGCAAGCAATTGATTATGCAAGGCTGGAAAGGAGTACGATTTCCTTCTTCGATTGCCCAGAAACCGCGGCATCTCGTTGGAATAGGGTCAGCTTAAATGCTTCCAAGGTTATTTATTGTTTCCTTAAATTTCTGTACTAAAATTAGGTTGCTGTTGGTGTGAAACAATTCCTTATTGTTTTTTCGTTGGCATTGTGAAGGTGGGTAAAGGTCTGTCAGAGAACTCTAAAGCTCAAAAGTTAGCCTTTGATCACTGGATTGAGGCTGTAATTTTCTCATCTCTTCCCCTTTTTCCTTTAATGGAGTATATTATTGTTCATTTAAAGTATTCCTAATAGTAAGTGTGAATCGGGTCAAAATACATATCTCTAACACTTAATAATGTGCATTCTTAACCGTGAATATGGCATGCTTTAGATCCGTTTCACGCTTAAATAAGAATTCGTATATTTCTATTTATGGGATTTTCACTATTTCTCTCCCTCATTTTCGTGGGTTCAACTGATACAAAATTAAATCCATACTCCATTTATCAAATTGCATCATTTTGGGTATGATGATTAAAATGGGTACTTGTTGTAGATTGATCCAAGGCATCGATATGGGCATAATTTGCACAAGTATTATGATGAATGGAGTAAAGACAATTCTGGTCAACCTTTTTTCTATTGGTAAGATTCTAAGTCTTCATGATTTGTTTACTTTGGATATTCCTAACATGTGGTATACTGGTATATACTGCATGCTTTGTGTGAAAGTGTTACCGAAGTGTATTCCTGATTCTACTGACTATGTTTTTCAGCTTTTATGGTTTCACATTTAGAATTTATATGGTAGTGTATTCTTTATGCTGTACCTTATATGGCATGAATAATGAATGGACTATTGTCCAATTAAACAGATAATACATTCTTAGTCCTTTAGGGGCTGATTTTTTTAAACATGTGGTATACTATTGTTGTTCAATTAAACAGATGTACCCATGTTGGGTCGTTGTCGGCGACACAAATGTGAATAACTTGTTGGTCCTTTAGGAATTGTAATGTACTTCCTGGTAATGTCATTTACATGTCTACCTTTAAATAATCGCTCCCTTTTGGACCAAAATTAATAATTGAACAAAAGACCTAGAATGACCAGGTCATAAGGATATGTAACTTTGACTCTTTACTCCTTAGTCTTAGGCCATACTCATGGTTTTAAACATCCGCTGCGATCTCCGATTAGCAACTCAGTTGTCAGGGATTTGGGGGTTATAGGCCTATAGCGATCACATGTTATTACATCTTGAAGCGATATTGGCCGCAATTATTAATATCGTGACCGTAAAACCGAGATTTAGTTAATACTATTCCATATGGTGCACCCAGGCACACAAGGATATGACTATGAGTGTATATTCCTTAGCCAACCTACAAATCCAACACTTTTCATCGCATATCTGTGCATGTAGTATGGAGGCTTGCATGGCATGATGTAGAGTAAGAAACTGTATGTGAAGATTTACTATAATCCTTAACATTGTTAGGTCTTATATCTCAAATATCTCTCTATTTTCCATGAAAATAAATATTTCACAGTTGCATTTGAACTTTTTCTTTGAAAAGTTGTCCTTAATCCTTATGCCCATGTCTTCAATCTTGAAAAACTCCCACTGTCTTTCAAGGCACGATGAGTTCAATACCTGGATATGTATCCATATTTAAACCCCGTACTCTATCCCGGGGAGCATAGGCCATAGACTACATAATTGAGCGGGACCAGAACTAGATACTCAATTTTTTTTTCTCACAATGACTATTAGGCCCTGTTCTTTCTGGCTTAATTTCAGCTCCTTTCAATTTTACTTGGTTGTATTTCGTTAAGTTTTATTTACGTTCAATCAATTATGTTCAATTAATCTCTTCACAAAATTAACTTTTAATTCAACTAAATTCACTTTACCTCATTTTTACTCAATTTAGTTCTATTAAGTACTCCAATTAATGCAATTCAGCTCATTTCAGCCGAAAAGAACAGGGCCACCAGGCTATATGTAGCATAATTGTTTGTTATTTACCAAAATAAGCAAATTTGAGAAACTTGTTACCAAAATGAAAGAACTTGAGAAATTTAGCCACCAGGCTATATGTAGTTCTTCTCCTGTAATGGAGTTGTGGAACATGGACATTGGACAGTATGGTTGACTGTAGTTATTGAATTGTAAAGACCTAATGCATCTTTTAAGTTCACGGAGGATTTATAACATAAGAGCCCAATGTTTGGAACGAGCCCAACGAGGCTGTATAGTTGTAGTCTGTGTAGCTCCGACACTGCTCGGAGGTGGCGTGTCGCGTGTCGGGACGACACGACACTGGACACGACACTGGACACGCCTGGGACACTGCTTAAGGCGACACGACTCTCGACACTGCATATCCTCTGGAATTTTTTTTTGCTAAAATTTGAAGATGAACAGAGAGGAAGTCAGGAAGATGAACAAGAGGGAGATGAACTTTAGTTTTTAATGATGAAAACAAAAACTAAACATTGAAAACAAAAACTCACATTGGAAACAAAAACTCACATTGAAAACAAAAACTAAACATTGAAAACAAAAACTCACATTGGAAACAAAAACTCACATTGTTTTGGACTGTTTCGTTTTTTGGGCTCAAAATTGGAGTTATTAAACATTGATTTTATTTTGAATTTTAAATCCTTCGTAATTTTTTTAGTTTTCTTATCATTATAGAACTTGGAATTTTTCATCTTTTATTTCGGAGTGTCGTATCGTGTCTCTCAACCAGGTCAAGACACCTCGTTGACCGTATCCGAGTATCTGAAATTTTTTTAGCACGAAGTGTCCGACACCCCGACACGTGTCCGACACCCCGACACGTGTCAGAGGAGTCCGCGCAACACAGGTTGTAGTATGGAGGATTTAGGACGCAGGGGTTACAAATTTTGTGGACTCCCCTTCTCTTTGACCTATAGTTTCTGGGGATGGGGCTTTTGTATGAACTGCATCTGTGTTGCGCGGACTCCTCTGACACGTGTCGGGGTGTCGGACACTTCGTGCTAAAAAATTTCAGATACTCGGATACGGTCAACGAGGTGTCTTGACCTGGTTGAGAGACACGATACGACACTCCGAAATAAAAGATGAAAAATTCCAAGTTCTATAATGATAAGAAAACTAAAAAAATTACGAAGGATTTAAAATTCAAAATAAAATCAATGTTTAATAACTCCAATTTTGAGCCCAAAAAACGAAACAGTCCAAAACAATGTGAGTTTTTGTTTCCAATGTGAGTTTTTGTTTTCAATGTTTAGTTTTTGTTTTCAATGTGAGTTTTTGTTTCCAATGTGAGTTTTTGTTTTCAATGTTTAGTTTTTGTTTTCAATGTTTAATTTTTGTTTTCATCATTAAAAACTAAAGTTCATCTCCCTCTTGTTCATCTTCCTGACTTCCTCTCTGTAATTTTAGCAAAAAAAAATTTCAGAGGATATGCAGTGTCGAGAGTCGTGTCGCCTTAAGCAGTGTCCCAGCCGTGTCCAGTGTCGTGTCCAGTGTCGTGTCGTCCCGACACGCGACACGCCACCTCCGAGCAGTGTCGGAGCTACACAGAACTGCATCATATTGGCTGGAGTAGTTTCATGATAACTGATTGATGTTGGAACAGTATCATTACTAGAACTACGCAATGCAAGTCTCAAGATAATTAATTTTTAAGCTACTTTGCTGCTGTGTTACTGTAGTTATTCTAGTATAATGACACCATCTATCATATGATTATTTATTTGCATCACTATGATTCAGCCTTTATGTAACACCCCCTTCTTACCCGGTCAAAATAATCAGGAGATGTGAGGCAGTGAAATCGGAATTGTAATCAATAAACATTTTATATAAATAACATATTTGGTGAATTACATAAGTAATAAATGAATAAAAGATACTAAGTCATGACTACTACAACCTTCTTAATGTAAAACTAGACACGACTCGGTGATTAACAAAGATCGTGACTCGTCCGCAGGAGTCTCCCGCTAGATGCCAAATGCAATAGAAATATCAAAGTGCTTCCCATTTGATTAGAAATATCATATGGATCAACCCAGGCCATCCCTAAAATAGGTGACAATTTACGCACAACCAAGGCATGTCAGTTTCAATAATGTAAATTAATTACAAAAGACAACAGGCATGGACATGAAATGCAAATATGAATGCAGAATCACCACTCTCCAACCAACACCACTCCGCATGTACCGGGACACACACGCCCAAACGTACCCATAACTAGGTGACGACACTGTAGTACCGCCCACCAAACAGTTGTAGCCTGTAAAAGAAGTACTCGAGACATACCCGTGGTACTAACCTGGACCCTGCTAGGCGTCGTGATACCACACGAGCTCTTTCGTACTCAAGTCATTAATTGTGTACATCCCTGTGGCACCTAAACAGGACATGAGTTAAAACCCATAAGACACTCAGTCTCGGTCCAGTACTCCGTTATACTCGGCTGAGCGTGCAGCTAGAAAATCAGGGGTATTACACTTTACCTTATGGCACATTGCAAAACCAATACCGTGATATTTCAGAACAATTGCAACAATCTGTGCAAAACCAATACTGTGATATTTCAGAACAATTGCAACAATCTGCCAATACTAGGAAACAATAAATTAGAGAAAAATCAAACAAAATGAAACCAAATTGACTGTGTTGTAATTTCCATAATGTGTCAGTATCTGGAAGCAGCGTCATGGTACTTCTGTGCTCCTGTAACGAACTCAACATGATAAAGAGGGGAGATGCTGTTATGAGTAAAATTGAGTTATATTGATTTTCCTGTTATTTTATTAGGTTGGATGTTGGAGATGGCAAAGATTTAGATCTCGAAGAATGTCCGAGATCAAAGCTACGTAAGCAGTTGATCAAGTATCTTGGACCCGTATGTACTTTAACAGACTAGAGTTTTGACAGTGAATGTAGTTCACTAGATTATTATTTTGTAAGTGTCTCTAGACCAAAGTCTTTCTCATTTTATCAATTGTTTCTGTGGATGGCTACAGCAAGAGAGGGAGGAGTACGAGTACATTATCCTTGAGGGGAAAATTATACGCAAACTCACTGGGGAAGTACTCAACACAGTGAAAGCCTCAGATGGTACCAAATGGATATTTGTGATGAGTACCTGCAAGAAACTATATGCTGGTGAGGTAAGTATGCATGCACAACTCAACTCAATTGGCCCACACTATTTTCAGTTTTGGTTTATGTATAGACTATACTGCCCTTACATTGGCATGACCTTACTTGGGTGATTGCAGAAGCAAAAGGGAAAATTTCATCATTCTAGCTTCTTAGCTGGAGGAGCTACTTTAGCTGCTGGACGAATGATTGTAGAAGATGGTACACTCAAGGTATTACCTAAAACTTTTGAGGATCTAAACATTATTCGGATTATGTTTTTTTAGTATGATTAATACTGTAGATCACTTTATATGCGTATATTGCTCCAAGTGCTAGTAACATTCACCTTCTGTTATTCTGCATGCTTGAATTCAAACAGTTCTCCTCATATCATAGAAAAACTATTCTCATTCTTCTGGGTTCTAGCTTCCATTTTAAGTTGTTACGAAGTTGATATCTTATGCACCAGCACCACAACTTGGACGTGTTTACCTATCAATTTGCCACCAATACTCCGAAGGGACTGTTCTGCCCCCTAGCTCTCAGTAGGCGATAGACTTGGCCAACACCAAAAGACTGGCAATTTTGTTGATGGTCGTGCGCATGACTGTAGCTCCAGTAGCTTCGCCACTGCAATGCATAGTTGTATAGGTTAAGGCTTAAAGCACAGTATACTCATCTACAAAGAAACTGTTCCTTTCAATGAAAAAGGGAAATTAGTAAAACAACGCGTACCTTTTTTTCTGTCTAGTTTTATGCACAGAACTTCCCTGCCGCATATAAGACGCATTCGGAGCTTCACAATTAATGCTCACCAGAAAACATAATGCTCAATCTAGAGCGGTCAAATGTTAACCGGACACCAACCAAACACATAATAACCGGGTTAGTGTTTAGGAAATTATGACCTATTTAAGTAACTGGGCTGATTTGTATATGACACTATCAGATATGTTTGCCAGGTCCAGATGCATCCATATTGCTGGTCTCCTTTTCTAGCATTTGATTTCCGGTTACATGTTTTTGCAGTCCATTTCTGCGTACAGTGGACACTATCGTCCAACAGATGAGCGCCTTGATAGTTTTCTAGCTTTCCTAACGGACAGTGGCATTGATCTCCATGATGTTGAGGTAAGTAGCCATAACAGATTACTTGTTTGGCCTAGCTCAGGATTAAGAAAACACATATTTAAAGAATTGATATGGGGGTTAATATTGTAAGCTGTCCATTTTGTGCCTAATTTTGCGAGACCATTCTGCTTTCTCACAAATTACAAATTAATATGGGTTAATATTGAAAGAAATACGAATCTAATAGAGTGGAATAAATACCATTTACATTGAGTTGATAATTTCTCCCCATAAATTGTTCAATTGTTACGACATTCCCAACAAATAATTGGGTAAATAGTTGTGCCTCACTTGTTTAATGCTGGAGACCATCTCTGGAGAGACTAACCGGCTAATTTTTCTTTCAGATCCAACGATCCAGCGAGGGATACTCGAACTCCGATGATTACAAATCGAGTGACCCTGAAAAACCTGAAGAAGTTTCCTTAGATAACGACAAACCAGACAGCAATATTTCCCAGAAAATAGCTGCCCCTGAACATCAAAATGTGTACAAGAGGACCTTATCAGGTGGTCTTCAAAGCCCTAGAATAACAGTGCGAAAAGAAGCCATACTCCTAAGAATAAATTCTAAAAAGGCCGAGTCATCATATGAGCTTGGGCGTCAAATCCCCAAGAGCTGGTCAAGCGGATTAGGACCCCGAATCGGGTGCATTGCTGACTACCCCTTTGAACTCCGGTCTCAGGCCTTGGAGTTTACGCAGCTGTCTCCCAGAAGGCCACCAACGTTATCCCCATTTTCCTCGGTTTCTGGTTTCAGTTCCTCTCCATTGCCATCTCCTTCATCTTAGAAGCATAATTCCTGATCGATATTGTTGTAGCATCATGTGGCTGGATCACGTCAGCTGTTCATGACGTAGTTACTGTTTTGTTATTTGGTCTTGTTATATAAGGAGTATCTTGGTTAGCAAGTATTATTGATGTGAAGTATGTTTGATGTTGGTACGTTGAGTAACGAATATAAACATGTACCGTCAACGTTATAATATATGGTTTCAAAGTTGGGTGTTAGGTTTATTAAAGTACCGCAAGCCAACGGTGAAGTTGTGGACTTGTAGCTCACGAGCCAAATTTATGGACGGTGGCCAAGTCTATACTGAGTTACGGAGTATAATTCAATTGAAAGTAGTGTTACACCTGTGAAAATTCACGGAATTGGGTACTTATTTTTTTAATAATAGATGACGATAAATTATAGTTATTATATAACCACAAATATTATATTTTTATATAAAATTACTATATATATTAAAAAAAATATATAATGACATTTGATTTTTAATGATAATATGGAATTAGATAACATATGACAATTCGACATAAAAACCTCTCTCTAAAAAACTCCAGAGTTTTTTCTCTCTATTGGGAGTCCTTTATTACCTCGGTTGTCTAACCGGTTCTGGTGCACAACCACCTTTAAAATATTATCTTTTATTCCTTAAAAACCCAAAAGCCACTACTTTTGCATTCACTGTTCTGACAAATATGCTTTAATATTTCTTTACATCTAATGCATGCAACCTTGAAAATTGTACTTGTTTGCTAAAACGTTTCTTATACTCAACACCTAACCCTATATTTGCAATCATTTGATCCTTGACAGTATTTCTAGGGTTTCAAAACAACAAAAAATTTATTCTCTTTACAACTACCTTTCGTTTTCTTCTCTGCAAGTTTTTTTAACTTTTTTAACATATCCAAAAATCATGGAAAGTAATCATTTCTTTTATGTTGAAGATTCTATTGCGCCTTTGGAAGAAGTTTTCCATAACATCAACTTCAGAACAGCGGTAACTCAGAACCCCGGTCTAATCAATGAATGGAGGTTTCCAAGATCTGGGGGAGTGGTTTCACCCCATCCTCATAACTTGGAAGATTCTACTAACTTTTGGAGTAAATGTTTGTTGGGGTTCCTGGTAGATTATAGACTTCTGCGAGCTACTAGTGTGAATCGAGTCATAGAAGACCATTGGGCCACAAGGGATGCGGTGCATGTCAAAAGAATGGGAGATATATATATTTTACATTTTCAGAACATGCAAGATCTGCATGATGTTTTGGAAAGGAGTATTATCGTCATTGATGGAGCTTTGATGGCTCTAAGAAAGTGGAGGTCTGGGATGATTCCTAGATGTGTTACTTTTCCAACTGCAAGACTCTGGGTGCGCGTTTATGGATTACCATTTGAGTATCTCAACAATAATATGGCTAACATTGTGGCTCGGCTTTTTGGAAGTGATACAACTGTAGAAAGTTTTGTGGATATTCCAGATCATGAATATCTTCGCATGAGAGTTACTATTAGGTTGGGGGAACCATTAAATCCAGGGTTCTTTTTGGCATGCAACAATTCTAAACTCCTGTGGATACAGTTTAAGTACGAAGAAGTGTTCAAGTTCTGTACCAGGTGTGGTAGAATTAAGCATAAGGTTGGTATTTGTGGAGATAAAGTCTCTGATATTGTCTCATCTTTAAATTCATCACTGGAACGTCCATTGATAAGGGTTTTGTTGTTTTTCAAACTCGTTATCAATATACTATGTTTAATCTTAACTTGTGTGCCCTGCCTTCTACATCTCGCTACATTACTTCTAAGATCAGATTGGGTGATAGACGAGGAGAGTATGTTCCTGCTGATTTTTTGGAGGAATATGTAATAGATTTTGACCTTGGATTAGTGGATGGAGGAAGGGTTTATCCAGGAATGGAATTTGTGGTTACGGCTCTTCCTTTTGCAGGGCCAGTCGTTTTTCAGAATGAAATACATCCTAATACTAACATGCATGGCATGCATGCTCCACAAAATGGGAATTCTGAGGCAAATGATATGAATATGGATGATGCTCATAATCAGGATGGAATTGAGGTTCCAATGGAAGATCACCAGCATGCAATAGTTGATGATACCAATGGTGGTTCTGGTAATATATCACTTCAAAATGGTAATGGTGTGGATCATGGTCAACAAATAAATATCAACAATGAAATACCGGAAATAGATGGGCCTGAAGTCTTTGTAAACATTCATGAAAATGGAAATTTAGCAATTATGACAAATCTTAGCCCACAACATAATTTGGATACTAATCAGGTTAATGTTGTACCGAATGAGTTCGGTTTTAATAATGGAAATCAACAAGGTGACTTGCATGTCCATCAAGTTGGGGAAATACCAGAGGATGTGCCTGGGGAATTACCAGAGGAGGTGCATGCACATTCGAATGGTCATATTTTGCCTGTTAACTTGGCAAGGGTTGAGGATGGTTTAATCCCTCATGAAGGATATAGGGCAACAAATGCACGGGACAATATTATGATTCAACAAAGAGGGGAACAGGGTCAGCATCAACCAACTCAGCAGAGTTTATCTCAACATCAGCATGGGTATAATCAAGAACATATTCCTTATAATCAGATTCCAAGTCAAAATCAATCACCACCAAATATGAATATTGCTCAGGAGGATAATCAACAGTTTCATGGTCCAGCACAAGATAACAACAATGAAAACAATGATCCTTTTGTTAATTTCAGACAGAACCAGGGAGGTCAAGGAGAGTTTGAGTATCCCTTCAATGAATCAGCCTTTATTCTAAACTCTATTGCAAATAGAGTGGAAATGGAACCGTATCGTGTCATTCGTCAAAATGATGCCAGAGGATACGAGCAGTATGTGTCAATGCCTGACTTCCTTCCTATGGTATACCATGAAGCTATGGGTGCTGATGGTCGAAGGTCAGATCAGGAGGGTATTACACCTACTCAAGTTATTCCTTCGGATTCTTCAGAGAATAAATCCACCCCTGAATGGCCTCTTATTTCGTCTTCTTCAGATTCTCTCATGGATTCTTTAATGTCAAACACCACTTCTTCACTCATGGAACGACTCTTCTCCACCTCTGATGAGGATAAGGACTCTTTCCATGATGCCTTGGATCATATTGATTATTTACTTCAGGAAAATGAAGTTGATGGTCAGTTTTTTCCGGAGAATATGGTGCCACCAAGGATTAACTCAGACATCTTGTCACACCCGCTGAATGGAGTTGAGAGTTTCATGCCTACTGAGGCAAGTACTAATCTGGGAAATGAAGATAAAGGGAAGGGTGTCAAGATTGTGGAAACTTCAGTCTGTGAAGCTAATTGGAATGCAAATAAAAAACCAAAGAGGAAGGCTTTTTCAGACCCAGGGACAACATCTATCAACACTGATGAACTTTACTGTTGGGAGTCATTTCAGGCAGTTTCTAGCTCGCCCAAGAGGATGTACATGGGTTCTCCTTCTACTTCAAAACCGGTTTTTCACTTACAAGTTAGGGAGGATGAAATGATCATCTCTTCCAGTTCCTCTGAAGGCTCTATTAAGCATCCCAAAACTATCAATGGTGTTGCGGAGGTTGACCTCAATCAATCTCCAAGATCAAAATGAAGTGCCTCTCATGGAATTGTCGGGGTCTTAATGATCTGCTTTCCCCGACAATTTCAAAACTAAAAGCGTTGATTAGTAGTTACTCGTTTAATATTTTGTTTTTATCAGAGACTAAGTGCTCTGTTGATGTCGTGACTGCTCGTTTGTCTCGTTTTGGATATAATTCCTCTTTTGGAATGGATGCAATGGGTTCTAAGGGGGAACGTGGATTGGATGGCGTCCAACCCATGTCATGAATCGTGTATTTTGCTCATCCCACTTGCTTATTTTGAAAGTATATGAAAATCCGACATCCTTTTGGTATTTTTGTGGTGTGTACGGGGAACCAAGAAAAGAACTCCGATCAAGTGTTTGGACTGATATTTCAACTCAATTACAGCAATTAGATGCAGCATATATTATCTTTGGTGATTTCAACCAAGTAGAATGCTTGGATGATAAACTAGGAGGCAAAACAGGAACTATATTTGGTGCATCGGATTTTTGTAAATGGAAAAATGATCAACAATTACTTGATGTTCCATTCAATGGACCTAGGTTCACATGGTGTAATAACAGAAAGGGGTCACAACGCATATATGAAAGACTGGACAAAGGCATGGTAACAGATGGATGATATGATTCCTTTCCAAACACTAATATCAAACACTTTCCAATTCAATGTTCAGACCATGCTCCAATAATGTTAAATCTCAATATCGACAAACGTAAGGGGAATCGATTGTTTATTATCGAATCATGGACGTTGCATTTTCCTGAGGTTACTCATATAGTAAAACATGAATGGTCTAAGAGGGATAAAGGATCTGTTTCTTATGTACTTGCCAATAAATTACATAGAGTACGAGATGAATTAAAAAAATGGACATTAACAAAAAAGAAGGAATGGCATAACAAATGGAATGAGTTTGACGATGAATTGTCTGAAAAATTGGAAGGAATTTGTAATGGTTCTTCTGAAGAAGCTTTTGAAGAATGCCATGAAAGATTTCTTAATTTCAATAAAGCAGCAGCTATTTTTTGGAAACAGAGGGCAAAAGTAAATTGGTTACATGAGGGCGATGCTTGTACCAAATTCTTTTTTAATTCCTTCAAAAATCGTCAAAGGCAAAATGGTATTGCGGGTATTCAAATGGATAATGGATCTTGGACTTTCTCTGACGAGGAGGTCTCAAAAATTTTCTCCTCATACTTTAAAGATATTTTTGAGACTGACATCGTACACGAAAATTTCGAAACTTTTGAACAACAAACACATGACATATTTGCCACATTACAACGAAAGTTAACACCCGATCAACAAGATTCTTTGGGCATACCGTTCTCTAAACAAGAGGTAAGAAAAGCAGTGTTTTAGATGGGGGTTGATAAATCTCCAGGTCCGGATGGAATTACCGGGGTGTTTTTTCAGAAATTTTGGAATGTCATTAAGCATAATGTGACGAATGCTGTTTTAAGAATGCTTAACACGGGACATATCCTCAGAAAATTCAACAAAACTAATATTATTCTCATTCCTAAACAGCATGCTCCTGAGAGGGTTACTCATTACCGACCTATTAGTCTTTGCAATGTCTTAATGAGAATAGTGTCCAAATGCATTGCTAATAGAATGAGAAGAGTAATGAATCATTTGGTTGGCGAGTTTCAGAATGGTTTTATTCCGGGGAGAAGTATCACTGACAATATTTTAATTACACATGAACTCTTCAATCACATTAATACTAAATCTGTGGGCAAAACGGGTCTTTTTGGTATGAAAGTTGATATGAGCAAGGCATACGATCGTATTATATGGAATTTCATTAGAGCTACTTTGAAGCATATGGGTTTTCCCGAGAACTTGATAACAACCATTATGGAATGTGTCTCGACTGTTACCTATGACATTATCTTAAATGGCAAACCTACCTCTACATTTAAACCACAATGTGATTTGCGACAGGGAGACCCAATGTATGTACGGAGGTTCTCTCACAAATGATCTACAATGCTCAGTTAGCTGGAAATATCAAAGGTATTCAGATTGCTAGAGGGTCGACTAGGGTGTCACATCTTTTGTTTGCGGATGACTTAATCATTTTCTCACATGCAACGCAACAAAACTGTCATGGATTATCTAGTATTTTGAAGTCTTATTGTCAGATTGCGGGTCAAAAACTTAATAGTGATAAAACTGCGATTGTCTTCAGTCCAAATAGCACTTTACAAGCCACGAAACAATGTCTTACTTCTCTTCAGATTCAGAAACCTAAACCCATGGGCTTGTATCTGGGTCTTCCTCTTGATTGGGGAAAAAGTAAAGCTGAGATCTTTGCACGAGTTCTTGAAAAAATTCATCATCGTCTTAAATCTTGGAATAATAGATTTCTTTCGACAGCCGGTAAGCTTACGCTTATTTCATCTGCTCTTTCCTCACTTTCCATTTACTCTCTATCGGCATTTCGCATGCCGGTAAGTGTGACAAAGAAGATTGATTCTTTATTGTCACAATTCTGGTGGGGTGATAACACATATGGAAAACGTATTCACTGGTGTAGCAAGCTCTATTTACAACTACGAAAATGTGATGGTGGACTGGGAATACGAAGAACGGATTGTATAAATCAGAGCCTTCTCGCAAAAGTTGGATGGAAAATAATTTCTAAGCCTGATACATACACTTCTTTCCAAGGTCATCGGCATCAAATATGGGTTTACAAAGAATTTTTTAAACAACGAGGATCATTACATACCCAAACTAATGTCATGGGAGGTAGAAGTATTAAGTGGGGCATTGAACTTTTACAGGAAAGTACTTCGTGGCAAATAGGGTTCAGATCTAACCTTGATTTTTGGAAAGACAGGTGGTTTAGGAATTCATCCTTATGTTCTCTTCTAGAATTGGATCCCTACACCTTACCCTCTATTAAGATCCATGAGTTGCAAAACAATAACGCTATCTGGAATGTTGATAAATTACGAGAGATTGGAGGGGTGCATTTTGATGAATCTATCCTAAATAACATCTTAGCCATTCCAAGACCTTTTACATTGGATTTTGATACTTTGATATGGAATCATACTAAGAATGGAGAGTATAACAGTAAGAGTGGTTATGTTGCTGCTCTCCAAAGGACTTGGGCTCTTAAATGTTCTACAACAGATAATCGCAGACGGAATAACTTTCATGCTTTGTGTAAAATTAAACTATGGCATTTGGGTATCCTTCCTAAATGGAAGATTTTTCTTTGGAAAATTTTCTCTGATTCGTTGCCTTGTGGAAGTGAATTAGTAAGACATCAACATCCCACACAGGGATTTTGTTTCTCCTGCGATAATGAGGTTGTGGAAACACTGGAACATCTTTTCCGTGATTGCTCTTTTGCATCTCATATCTGGCTAGGCTCCGCTCTTGGCATTCATTCAGCGACTGAGACTATCATGGACATAAAAACTTGGATCTCCTACTGGATATCAACCTTTTCATCTATGCAGGATACAGTTTTCCTAATCTCTCAATTCGTCTCTACCTTGTGGGGTATTTGGTGTGCTAGGAATGATCGAGTTTTCCTAAAAAATTCTTTCAGTTTTGATGCAATCTTCAATAAAATTCGATCAGAGGCAGTGGATAATGTTTCGAGAGAGGATTTCAGGGCTAAAATCCATGTCCTTAATACAGAGCTTGATGATTCTGTGGATATTGCCTATCGACTGCGAAATCATTTTCCAACTTCTATCACTGGGGAATCGTCTTGCCAACATCAAATTCGAATTAAATGTGATGCAGCTTGGAATTCTTCTAAAAAGGCAGCTGCTGGATGGCTTTTCAGAGATAATCAAGGCAGAATAATATGTTGGGGATCACGACAGTTTAGCGCAATTTCTGCAATTCATGCGGAAGCAGTGGGACTATATGAGGCTTGCAAAGATGCTCTCAATCAGGGGTTCTTTCATATTGACGCCACATCAGATTGTCTCAATTTGGTGTTGCAGGTTAATGGATGTGGGAACATCGACAAGGATATAAAATCAACGACCAAAGTTATCTTAGATCTTGTTTGTAATTTTCATTGCTTTTCTTTGAGTCATTGTCCTAGGAATATAAATAGATTGGCACATGCTATTGCACAGGCAAATATGTGAGACGATCTTAATCTTATGTCAAAAAAAAAAAAAAAAAAAAGATAACATATGACAATGTTAGTAAGCGTAATAATTGTAAGACGGGATAAAACATTCTAATTTGAGAACTTTATGATATGTAAATTATTAGAAACTCAAAATTAAGAGAATTATGTTCTATAAAATGCATAAAATAGAAATAGCGTAAAAAAACGAGTATATCAAACCTTTTCATAAATAAGATTAAACTTTAAAGAGGAAAAGAAAAATCGAAAGACCGAGATATTAGATGGCAAAAGGCCGAGATATTTTCATTTTCTCCCTCAGAACTGCATCCCCTTGTAAATCAACATTTCTTCATCTACATTCTCTTCCTAACCAAGCACTAAAAAACTACTGATACACGAAATACACAATTATTCTATTTTCCTAATTTGTAGGATTAATTTAAGGGAAGTTGTGATCTATTTTGGTGTATATAAGTTGTGTAGTCAACGCTTTGTATGAATAAGAAATATACACAGGTAATCAGTCAATATTTTGTACACCAAATAATCTTCCATTACCAATAATCATTGTACAAGAATACTATAATGCAAAAGATTTATTTGACATACTTCAACATTAAGGAGTAGAAGTTCAATTGCTTCATTCTTTGTCTTATCTTTGAATTCAGGTATTGTCCATTTGTGTACAACCCTCACATTTATCTCAGTAAGGCCTAACCCCGACATTGAGTTGGCTAATGGCGAGGATTGATGAAATGGCCATAGAAGATGAGATGAATTGATGATACTTAAGTAGGTAAGTTGCGTTTGTTTGCAATTTTAGGAGTTTGATAATTGAAGGTAGATCACATGTGTAATTTATATAAGAGTAGTTGAGACTGTTGACATTTTCGAAAGCTTTTAATGTGCATTTGCTGGAGTGCACCAAATCAATTTATTTTGCATACTAATGGTTTGGTAGATTGTGACTGTTGGTATTTTACGGAAAATCGGGTTAAAAAGCCAATCATTTTACACGGTTTTTATGTGAATTGGAATCAGGCGTTTATTTTATGGAAAATTGGAAAATTGGAATCAGTCGTTTATTTTATGGAAAATTGGAATCAGTCATTTATTTTATGTGAATTGGAATCAACCGTTTTTTATGGAAAATTGGATTTTGTAGGCAATAAATCTACACGGTTTTTATGTGTGTTGTAATCAAACGTTTTTTCTTGAATATTGGGTTTTGTAGGCAATAATTGTACACGGTTTTTATGTGCTAATTAAACATTTTTTTTTCGTGGAATATTAGGTTGAGAAGACAATAATTTTACACGGCTTACATGGTAGTTGACATGGAAATTATCAATTCATTTGATTGGCTGGGAAAAACCGAAATTGTGAGGGTAAAAGAGAGGCATGGTAGAGTACTTTTCTGAAATATTGTTGTGCCACGTCAACTCTTTTACAAGATTCTTGTAATGATATAATGATAATGATATGTAGACGTCAATAGAGTAGTATGAATCGAATGGTTTTTTTATTATTCTATGTGTCATATCAAGAGCTCGGGATGGTTCGTCTTTACATGGTGAAATATAATAAACTTCAGGAATTTTAGAATGGATATCCGATCTTATCTAGCATTTTGGATCGGATATCCAGTCCATCCTCTATCCTAAAATATCCGATGTTTTGAAATGAATAGGTGTTGTCCTGCCGAGTGATGGTGAGCTTCAATAATGTTGATTATCCGTCAAATTTTCTAAAGTTTTAAAACTGTGTCACATCATCTTTTTACTAATTTTTATTAGTTTTTTTTACTGTTCAGACTTACCTAGACTAGATACATTATCCCTCACACTTATCTCAAACTTTACTTTTTCACTACACTTTAACCCATGCTAGTCATTTATTGGTTGTTATTATAAAAGTTTTTTTTTGTCTAACACCACCTTTAAAAAACTGTTTTTTCCAAACATGACCTTTAAAAAAATAAATTGTCAAACACCACCTTTAATAAAAATATTGTTGTCTTACACTACATTTTGGCAAAAGTTTCAACGTTTGTAATGGGGTGACTTTCAGTCGATGGTTGAGATAGCAAACGAGGTCGATTTGAAGTGTTCTTGAACTCGTTGGAAATGTGGGAGTACAGGCTTTCCAATGGTTGTCAACACGGTGGTCAAATGTGTCTTTATGTGGGGCAGATTGATGTGTAAAGTAAGGTTGGTTAGACAAAGAGCTAGAAGTTTGGTTTACAACGAGTTGTTGGAGGGGTTTTCAAGGGTCTTTAGGTGGGGTTATGATGTTTGGTTTGGTTTGAAATTTGGTACGTAGGTTGAGGGGAGGGCAAGGTATATTGCAGTTGTGTTCTTTGTGGTGGTCGTTGGTTGTAAGTGGTGGTTTAACGGGAGTGAATTAACCCACGAAAAATCCTACTTCAACTTACATTAACCCCATATGACTAACCTTACTTTACACATCAATCTACCCCACATAAGAACACCTTTGACCACCGTGTTGACAACCGTTGGAAAGCATGTGCTCCCACCTTTCCAACGAGTTCAAGAACACTTCAAACCGACCTTGTTTGCTATCTCAACCATCGACTCAAAATCACCCCGTCACAAATGTGAGGAATAAAACGCGTATTCACCCCAAAATTACAGGATTATAATGAAATATACAATTGCGAATATCGTCATAAGATTAAAAACATGAGAAAAGTAATACAACCTTTAGTCCTCGCGCAAAAGGCCTAAGACCAGGAATTAATGCAAATTCCCTCCTATAACTTGCACCCAAGACTTTGTCTGAGACGAGGCCGCGTGTGCTAGAAATCCTCTCCAATTGCCTTGCAATATAGGGAGAGCCCTTGAGGTTTTAGATGTGAGATCTGAGGTTTTGGGAGAAGAGTGCTCTCAAAACCCTAATTTTCTTTGAGAATTCTGTTACAGTGCAACAAGAGTCACTGATATAAGGAGAGTCCTCCTCCTTATATAGTTATTTCGGCCGAATTGGGGTTTGGGTAGGAGTGGGCTTTCCACTCTTACCTTATCCCAATGCGTGATTCGACCCGATTAGCTTTAATATATTTCGCGGGTTTAATTTATAAATCGTAACATGTTATCAGATATTAATACAGTCGATATATTAATAACGGTCTGATAAAATACGATATTGTATAATTACCTAAATTAATATAACTGTTTATATTAATACGCGAATATAATATTTAATTAAATATAACCGTTTATATTTAATTTACGAATTATTCTTGTAATCCGTATTAGCTAAAATTATTTAATCCGTATTAAATAGTAATTCTCAACATCTTATTGACTAATTTAATAGTCAATACCTCTGACTAACCGTTTAGTCATATCCGGCAAAATGTGACTGTATTTTCATACCTTCACATCTCTCAAACGTGTCCTATAGGTGTGACGTATAGGGACCAGTTGACCACCGCCATCCGTATGACAATAACGTCAAACTTATCTAGCAAGCCAACCGTTATTGATAAACGTGGATCAACTGGTAATAATACAGAAGTATGCCCTTGTGATCCTTAAAGAGATTTAATAAGTCATTGTACTTAATTGTCAAGGACACTAGCCCCAACAATCTCCCACTTGTCCGTACAAGGGTATGTTCAATGACGTTATCACACTACATGTGGAGGACACAATCTCCAACAAACTCCCACTTGTCCGTACAAGTGTAGGTGCGATAACCGAATCTCATATCCTTTTAAAATTTCTCCCACTCAATGTAAGACAATTTGCAAATCCGCATTCGCAAAGGTCGTATCTCACAAGCGATCTGTATCAAGAGTGGTTTCCCCGACTAGAGAGTAACTTAACTGATAAAACGAATCTGTATTCGAGCATGGCCATGCATTTCAGTTACTACTCCTCGAGTGGCCCTGAGAAATGATAAAATCCTGATAAGGGTTTGGATATTTCCCTCAACTCGAATCCTGCCGATATCGCCCAGCATGAAATAACCCAGAAAAAATCCTCTTGGCCCCTGTTACGGTGACCGTGGGAAAGAAACCAAAGTTACCCAAAATCTGTCTTAATCTCAAGAAACAGTTGAAAGTCAAAAGACTCGACTCTAAGGAACACTATGGAGGTCCTATCCACGACCTGGCACCCAATGTTATAAAACATTTAGGACTCCATAACGTTGTCACGGGGTGTCCTACGAGATATCCGTATAACTCGCCTTTGTGATTGGTCAGTCATCCACGTGACTTATGGCTCGTTGAACCCACCATCAACCAACGTCACAAAATGATTACCTGAGTTATCAGCTCAAGTGGGTAATCAAGGACCAAAACGATGTAATGTTAATCAGTTCACTTTGTGGTGTTCAAAATTGGCGTACAATTCCACATGAAAAACAAAACATTTTATATCTTAACAATAAGGTTGAATAGAGTACACGAGAAAATGAATTATTACATGAATTCATAAAAGAGTACTACAACTTAGGAACACATCCAATTCCCATGGAATGAATGTGCCCTTCATGCTTATCACGTGGTAATGCTTTTGTGAGAGGATCAGCTATGTTGTCATCCGTAGCGATCTTTTCAATAAAAATCTCCTTTTGCTCCACGTAATCCCGGATTAGATGAGCTTTCCGTTGTACATGCCTAGCCTTGCTGCTAGACTTATGCTCCTTAGCTTGGAAGATGGCACCACTATTGTCACAATAGACGGTGATTGGGTCATTCGAACTAGGCACTACTGATAGTCCTTGTAAGAATTGACGCATCCATATTGCTTCCTTAGCTGCTTCTGAGGCGGCATAGTACTCGGACTCAGTCGTAGAATCTGCTGTAACACTCTGTTTAGAACTTTTCCAGCTGACAGCAGCGCCATTAAGAGTAAAGACAAATCCAGACTGAGATTTCGAGTCATCTCGATCTGTTTGGAAGCTAGCATCTGCGTAACCCGTGGCGCAGAGCGTCGAGTCGCCTCCAAAAGTCAATCCCCAATCTTTAGTCCTCCGTAGGTACTTAAGAATGTTTTTCACGGCCATCCAGTGTTGTTCACCTGGATGAGCTTGGAATCGACTTGTCATACTCAATGCATATGCAACGTCAGGACGTGTGCATATCATGGCATACATGATCGATCCTATTGCCGAAGCATAAGGAATCCGACTCATGCGCTCTTTCTCTTCCACTGACTTAGCTTCTTGAGACTTGCTCAAGTGAAGCCCAGGAGTCATAGGAAGGAACCCCTTCTTGGAGTTCGTCATACTGAATCTCTCCAGAATCTTCTCTATATAAGACTCCTGACTGAGAGACAACATCCGTCGTGATCTATCCCTGTAGATACGGATGCCCAAAATTCTTTGTGCCTCTCCCAGATCTTTCATTTGGAAGTGGTTTTTCAACCATGCTTTAACCGAAGATAAGAGAGGTATGTCATTCCCAATCAAGAGTATGTCATCGACATACAGTACTAGGAATACAATCTTACTCCCACTCGACTTGATATAGAGACATGGTTCCTCGACTGATCGAATGAACCCATTCTCTTTTATCACTTGGTCGAAGCGATGATTCCAACTCCGCGATGCTTGCTTAAGTCCATAGATGGAACGCTTAAGCTTGCAAACTTTCTTAGGATGTGCTGAATCGATAAAACCCTCGGGTTGTACCATGTACAACTCTTCCTCCAAATAACCGTTTAAGAAGGCGGTTTTAACGTCCATTTGCCATATTTCATAGTCATGAAATGCGGCGATCGCTAAGATAATCCGAATGGAACGTAGCATGACTACGGGTGCAAAGATCTCATCATAGTGCAAGCCTGGCACTTGAGTGAAACCTTTAGCAACTAGTCTAGCCTTATGGATATCTTGTTGTCCTTCCACGGCATGCTTTATCTTGTAAAGCCATTTGCATTGAAGGGGACGTACCTTTGCAGGTAGGTCCACAAGATCCCACACGTTGTTCTCATACATGGAGTCCATCTCGGATTGCATGGCTTCTAGCCATAGCTTTGAGTCAGAACTGGTCATGGCACCTTTATAGGTTGTGGGTTCATTACCCTCTAGGAGTAAGACGTCATCTATATCGTGTTCCTCGACCATACCAATGTATCTGTCCGGTGGAATAGAGACTCTTCCTGACCTCCTAGGTTCCTCAGGGATATCTACCGCAGCCTCGGTTGGAGGTACTGTTTCCTCCAATGGTTGCTCGGTAGTTGGTTCTTGAACCTCCGATAACTCGAAGGTTCTATTACTCGACTTGTTCTCGAGAAATTCTTTCTCTAAGAACGTCGCACTAGCCGCAACAAAAACACGTTGTTCGGTAGGCGAGTAGAAGTAATGACCAAACGTTCCCTTTGGGTAGCCTATAAAGTATGTCTTGACCGATCGCGGGCCGAGCTTATCCTCGTGTCTCCACTTGACATAAGCCTCGCAGCCCCAAACCCGAATAAAGGACAAGTTAGGGACCGTTCCCTTCCATAGCTCGAATGGAGTCTTGTCAACAGCTTTAGACGGACTTCGGTTAAGAATTAGAGCGGCTGACAAAAGAGCATAGCCCCACAATGAATCAGGCACAACGGTGTGACTCATCATGGATCGAACCATATCAAGTAAAGTTCGATTTCTCCGTTCGGACACACCATTTAATTGTGGTGTTCCAGGTGGAGTCAACTGTAGTACGATCCCACAGTCTTTTAGGTGTTGATCAAACTCGCGTGAAAGATACTCACCACCACGATCCGAGCGTAGTGCTTTAATCTTTCTACCCAGCTGGTTCTGTACCCGATTCTGGTATTCTTTGAACTTGTCAAAGGATTCACTTTTGTGCTTCATTAAGTAGACATAGCCATATCTACTTAAATCATCCGTGAAAGTGATGAAATACCTATAGCCATCTCGTGCGTTGATCGACATAGGGCCACATACGTCCGTATGTATGAGTCCTAATAGGTCGGCAGCGCGCATTCCAACACCTTTGAAGGAAATACGAGTCATTTTGCCGATGAGACATGATTCACACGTGCCATATGATTCGAAATCAAAGGGCGAAATAGCTCCATTCTGTATGAGCTGTTTAACGCGTTTCTCATTTATGTGTCCCATGCGACAATGCCATAGGTAAGTTTGATCTTTGTCACCTACCTTTATTCTTTTATTATTCACATGTAATATCTCGGTAGTTTGATCTAAAACATAAATTCCATTCATGGAAACTGCCTTGCCATAAATCATATTGTGCAAAGAGAAAATACAGCTATTATTCTCTATTACAAATGAAAATCCGATTTTGTCAAGTGCAGAAACTGAAATAATGTTTTTGGATAAACTAGGAACATAATAACAGTTATACAAAAATAACTCGAATCCACTTGGAAGCTGGATTACGTATGTTCCCTTCGAGACTGCAGCCACACGTGCTCCATTCCCGACACGCAGGTCCACCTCACCCTTGATTAGGGGTTCTTGGTTTCGGAGGCCCTGCACATGATTACATAGATGAGAACCACAACCAGTATCAAGTACCCAAGTTCCGCAACTTGCGTGGTTAATCTCAATCATGTGAATAAAAGAAGAAGAAGACATACCAACAGGAGTAACACGGCCTGCCTTAATGTCCTCGCGATACACGGGGCATGAGCGCCTCCAATGCCCAGTCTTGTGGCAATGGTGACATTCCATGCTTGTATCCTTGCTCTTTGTCTTGCCTTGTGAGTTACTCGACTCACCAGGCCCACTCTTTGTAAATCCTGGTTTCTTGAACCTGGGCTTACCTACTGCTAGGTCGCCCTGAGCTTTAGCCTTCCCTTTACCTTTCCCCTTACTGGAGATCATGAGAACATCCTGCTTAAGACTCCCACTCAACTTAAGATCCTTCTCAGTCTGTACGAGAAGGGAGTGGAGCTCATGGGGAGTCTTCTTCATGTCGTTCATGTAGTAGTTGGCCCTAAAGAGGGCGAACCCGTCATGAAGCGAATGAAGCATGCGATCAACGATGATGTTCTCACTGATCTTGCAGTTTAGGGACTCCAGTTTCTCGATATTCTCAATCATGTTGAGAATATGTGGGCTAACAGCTTGGCCCTTCTGGAGTTTCGCCTCAAAGAAGCGACAGGTATGCTCATAAGAAACGATTCTCGGAGCCTTGGAGAATTCGTTAGTGAGCGTGGTGAAAATCTTGTTTGCACCATGGGTTATGAAGCGTCTTTGCAAATTGGATTCCATTGCATAGATGAGTACGTTCTTTATCGCACCCGCTTCCATAACGAAATCGCTATGAGCGCGAATTTCGTTGGCTCTAGCTCCAGTTCCTGGGTTTGGCGGAATGGGCTCAGTTAAGAACTTGAGCTTTCCGTCAGCAATGGCAGCATTCCGTAGTGCTGCCTCCCAGTCAGAGAAGTTTGACCCATCATTCTTCAGTCTAGTTGACTGATTCATGGAGTCCATGAAGGCTTTTAGCCAGGATTCACGTGCTAGCTTGGCACTTGGCATTGGGTCTTCACCAGCCATTTTAGTTTTATAGCAGTTTTAATGAACGTGTTCTACACTGAAAAGGAGATAAAACAAAACCATATAAGCAACTTATTGTTGAGATTTAAGTCTATATTAAATTGAATTTAAACTCGTAGACTCATGCATTTATATAATTGATCTCCCTCAAGAATTATATAAACGATCCCAAGACTCAATTTCCGTATATTGATAAGCCCACAGTTTGGCTAATTCCAATCGTTGGAACTCTTGGTCGATAGATTTCCGTATATCTATCTCTTAGTCCATCTCAGTCACTGGAATATTATCGAGTGACCATGATGTTGAGATAAAATAAATCATCTGTTCCCACTTACCCGACGTAGAAGGGGTCATATTATGCCTACCGACGAAGAAGGGATTCATGGGAGGCTGATTTATAAAGACTAATCTCAATTTTTGGTTATACGAGGAAGACCCCATCAACTCTTATTTATCCATATTTAAGTGAACTAAAAACTAGCATTTGCGTGAATGAATTAAATAAAGTGATGGCTTTTAAATTGACATGTGACATCTGTATTGTCACAGAAAACTAACGCGAGACCTCTACATGAGTCAGTTTTCAGGCATGATATAGGTGGTTTGGTTTTTAGGTGGAATATGATGCAAGCTATTATCGATGAAAGCGTAAAGATAAATGCAATAAACGTAAATAAAAGTCCTAGTGTGGCCTATCCTACCAAAATAAACATAAAACAACTTGGAATCCACTGTTGGACCCTAGAAGCTTGTCTTGATGTTTCATCTTGGTCCTTGCAGCGGGAGTGAGCATCCGGTCTCCGTCTTGTCTTTGGTCTTCGCAAAATTACTAATTTAAATTACAAAAGTAATCCTAGATACATTCTAATTTAAATACAAAAGTAATTACATGGCAAAAACCCAAAACGGAGATTCAAGATCTCAAAATTACAAGCAAGATCGTGTCCCATCATTACGGTAACACAATCTTCTAAGGCCACACTAAGTTACAACCGTTTGCAAAAATTAAATACGTTATTGAAAGCATTCAAGGCATTCACCAGACGATAAATAAAATGCATCAACTAAATAAAATTTATACATGACATAATACTGTTATTATGATAAATTTATACCAAACCACCTTTTAAGATTAAAATTAAGTGACTATACCGTTTTAATCACCAATTTTAATAAACATATAATCCATTGTTTTAAACTGTTTTAAAAACAATATGTATCAAACGAGGGTGAACCGTTTCACTAAATAATATACTATTTCCGTATACAGTATATTATTTTAAGCCATGTGAAAATAAGAAAACGAGTTATTTTCGAAAATTAATACCCCGAAACGAGAGCACTCGATCGAGTAACAGGGGCACTCGATCGAGTGTCAGGGTCACTCGATCGAGTGCAGCAGGGCTCGATCGAGTGGCTTATTAAATTTGCAAATCGCTGCACTTTTACATTAAAACGAGTTTATAACTTGGATTTAAAACTTGTAAATCATATATAAACAACAACAAAAGATTTACATATTGCTAAAAATATCGATTAATTAACAATATGCAAATTATAATCGAAAAACAAGATCGATTTCTCACAAAAATCACACGCACGGCAGCCTGGTACGGGGGCACTCGATCGAGTGTCACAGGGACTCGATCGAGTGCCTAGGCAGATGCACGGTTTTCTCAAAATTTTGATTTTATGAAAGACACAATTGTAAAAATTTCATGGCCTAAGGCTCTGATACCACTTGTGGGGAATAAAACGCGTATTCACCCCAAAATTACAGGATTATAATGAAATATACAATTGCGAATATCGTCATAAGATTAAAAACATGAGAAAAGTAATACAACCTTTAGTCCTCGCGCAAAAGGCCTAAGACCAGGAATTAATGCAAATTCCCTCCTATAACTTGCACCCAAGACTTTGTCTGAGACGAGGCCGCGTGTGCTAGAAATCCTCTCCAATTGCCTTGCAATATAGGGAGAGCCCTTGAGGTTTTAGATGTGAGATCTGAGGTTTTGGGAGAAGAGTGCTCTCAAAACCCTAATTTTCTTTGAGAATTCTGTTACAGTGCAACAAGAGTCACTGATATAAGGAGAGTCCTCCTCCTTATATAGTTATTTCGGCCGAATTGGGGTTTGGGTAGGAGTGGGCTTTCCACTCTTACCTTATCCCAATGCGTGATTCGACCCGATTAGCTTTAATATATTTCGCGGGTTTAATTTATAAATCGTAACATGTTATCAGATATTAATACAGTCGATATATTAATAACGGTCTGATAAAATACGATATTGTATAATTACCTAAATTAATATAACTGTTTATATTAATACGCGAATATAATATTTAATTAAATATAACCGTTTATATTTAATTTACGAATTATTCTTGTAATCCGTATTAGCTAAAATTATTTAATCCGTATTAAATAGTAATTCTCAACATCTTATTGACTAATTTAATAGTCAATACCTCTGACTAACCGTTTAGTCATATCCGGCAAAATGTGACTGTATTTTCATACCTTCACATCTCTCAAACGTGTCCTATAGGTGTGACGTATAGGGACCAGTTGACCACCGCCATCCGTATGACAATAACGTCAAACTTATCTAGCAAGCCAACCGTTATTGATAAACGTGGATCAACTGGTAATAATACAGAAGTATGCCCTTGTGATCCTTAAAGAGATTTAATAAGTCATTGTACTTAATTGTCAAGGACACTAGCCCCAACAACAAACGCTGAAACTTTGGCCAAAATGTGGTGTTTGACAATTTTTTTTTTATTAAAAGTGATGTTTGACAATTTATTTGTTTAAAGGTGGTGTTTGGAAAAAAAAAATTTTAAAGGTGGTGTTAGACAAAAAAACCCTATTATAAAAAGGTAGAGGTCAAGACTCTACAAAATTCTTAAGTTGAGTGTTGGATTTTCAGGACTCAAATTAAAACTTTGTTAAGACTTGAGCAGATTATTGATAGTCTTGGGTGAATTTTATCTTAACACTTACAAAAGTATTGTCTTAAGACTATTAATCATTTATAGAGAAAAAAGAACATACATATATTACTTCAGACTTTCCTTCTTTTTGAGCATATGAATATATTTTTTGAGCTTTACCACAATTTTTTTGAGCATATAAGGCTCTATTCTTTTGGAATTCAAGTCACTTAATTTAAGTTCATTTCAGATCCTATAAGTTCAATTTAGTTCAGTTCAGTTCCTATAAGTTCAGTTCAGTTCAGATCCTATAAGTTCAGTTCAGTTCAGTTCCTATAAGTTCAGTTAAGTTCCTATAAGTTCAGTTCCTATAAGTTCAGTTCAGTTCAGTTCAGTTCAGCTCATATAAACTCAATTCAAAAAGCTATATACGAAGTATTATTTTAACAACCGATAAAAAACATTTCACTTTAATTATTCGATACACATTTTTTTTAAACAACAAATTATTAATAATTGTACCCGTTTTTACTATCTTATTAATATCAAACGATCTTACATATACTCAAGCTAATGTCATATGCCCGAATACAAGCATAAACCGCCTGAAGGAATGGTAGAATACTTCAACTATCGACATTCATCATCGAGAATGAAAGTTGAAATGCCGTTTGGTCAATTAAAGAAAAGGTGGAAGGTGTTAAAAAGCATGCCCCAAATATCATATAAGTATCAAATATCGATCATTGTTTCTACATTCACCCTCCACAATTTTATAAGAATTCACGCTCTTGGAATTATACAACATGATGTGAACATTTAAGGAACATTAGATTCGGGCGTGTTTGATAAAAGTGGAAGACGACCGTGTATAAGGTACGAAGCAACTTAGTCGAAAATATTTGGCGAGACTATGAATTCTTTGTCGACAGTGATATTGATTATGAAGATGAAGTAGATGAGGATTGTGATAATATGGAAATAAATAGTTAGAAAAAATTGTAATATGTGGATTATTTTTTTATCATAATGTAATCGTAGTATAATGTATGAATTATGTACAAATCATTGTATATAAAGTAAAAAATATTCTATAGTACCTTGTGTTTTCGACTATTTTTTATTAATGTCTTCTCTTGGATAATAATAATAATAACAACAAACTTAAATTAAATTAAGTTAATTAAGTTCGGATCTTATCAATTCAGTTCCGTTCATATCTTATAGTTCAGTTCAGTTCAGATCCTATATTATAAGTTCAGTTCAGATCCTATAAGTTCAGTTCAGTTCCTATAAGTTCAGTTCAGTTCAGGTCCTATAAGTTCAGTTCAGATCCTATAAGTTCAGTTCAGTTCAGTTCAGATCTTATAAGTTCAGTTCCATTCAGTTCAGTTAAGTTTCAGTCCAAAAGAACAGGGCCTAAGTATTTTTTTGATGATTATCTCAAACTTTATTTATTTTTGAACATATGTGTATTTTTTTCTGAGATTATTAAAGTTTATGAGTTAGATTTTAATTTTTTTTACGTCAAAACTAAAATTTAACTAAGTTTTTGAGTTTTATTGTAATTTTTTAAGCTTAATGTGTAACACCCCCATAATCCTCTTCATTTGTAAATAGGGTTCTCAAGTAAAATTCGGATCATGGGTGTGTCACAATTTAACCAAATGTGGTAGTAGTACCTAACCATGAAATAAAATAGGTAGTTGTCTAATGCAAAATTAAAATCCAAAGAGTAAAATACGATTACAACCAAATTTAAAGTTTGCGGAAGCGAAATTAAAGTTCAACAATCCAAAAGAAAAATAAAGTGTCAAAGCATCTGTCTTTGGTTTAAACATTAAGCGCGCTCTCCTGTGCAACCCACGACTAATTCCCATGAGTACCTGTCACACGATCTGCTCACACAATTTTGTGATCACCGCAGGTCCAAGCAAGGACAAAACAAATAAAAGGGTCAACAATAATGTTGAGTAAGGTAAACAATCCGAATAAAGAATAAACGGAATATGAAATCATAACTTAAAAGATATTTTAAAATAGTACGTAACAAAAGTGTCTCGAAAGATTGAAAACAGAGTATCAGAATTACCAGTGTTAGTTAAAGGGAAATAAATAATTTCAAATGATCAAGAACAACATAAGTGTTCCAAAATATTCAAATCCATATCCAACCTTTCAAGATAATTCCAAACCAAAGAAAACATTTCTTTCCAACAATTTTCAACGTCGGTATATACTTGGATAGAGGCCGTATGAAGAGGATTCACTCGCCCTAAATCGGATAAGACGGGGTTCGCCAAATCATGTACTAAACTATCCTAGAATCCCGAGTGTGCACACCCCTCTAAGGGCCAACCCCAAAGAGGAAGATAAGAGGACGGGGTCTCGATCAACTAACCCCCATCAGAAGCTCTGTATAGGAAGTCCCTTATTATGGAACAACCTACCCCTCTACCAAAACCGTTTCAAACCAACATGAGAATCCATTTCCAAATAATCAAGATATTTCCTTCAATTTTGATGATTCATCATAAGCTTGTAGAAAAGCAAAACGGTTTTGGTTCTCAAAACTTTTAAAATCATAAAGCACTTCTTTTTCATATTAAACACAATCCCGTTTCAAAAGATCAAAACAAACCAATCTTTGTCCATAATCATTTTATAAAATACATCCAACCAATATAAATAATTCAATATAACCAAAAGTCTTAACATGCAAGATAGTAACAAATCGTAACGGTTTAATAAGAGTGTACGGATAAGCGTTTCCCTTACCTTACGAGCGATTAAAGGTTAGAGAGCCTCTTCTATGAATCCCGACTCTACATAATATTTAATATAATAGTTACTTATATGAACGACCATTACTAAGCTACTTGTAGTAAATTATGCGATAACTATACTCTCTCGGTTTTTTTTACAGATTTGAAACAGAAACTTTAAATCGTCATATCTTCTTCGTTACTAAATGTTTTGAGGTGAGACCAGTGGGGTTTGGTTCCTTAGTGAGTCTTCCATCTTTAATGTCTCTGTGGTCAGAGACTAAAAACGTGTTTAAGGGGTCCAAAGTTACAGTCTACCAAAGTTGGTCCAAAGGTGAGTCTTAAAAAGTTACGGGGTGGTAAATACTCTTAACATGTCGAAAATCATCGAAACGAAAGCCTAATACACTTTACATTCATTAAAATTTATCATGTGAAGAGATGGGTCACTGATTATATTTATATGTATGACTAAATTACCCTTTTATGGAAATGTAAGCTTTTAACAAGTAAGACTAATTAGAACATTTTTCCAGAACACAACAGAAACTTGTAAAAATCATATAAAATCCAAAACATCATATTTTCGTGCATGGTTGGTTTTATTGGATTCCTTTATGTGTCTAGAACATATTGTTAGCCATGCATGTTGTCTCAAAAATGAGTTTATCAGATCTAAAAACGCGTTTTAAAAACAGTGGTCAGAAAATGAGTCATGAAAAGTTTTGCATCATAAATCCCTCTTAACAAATCGAAACGAGTTGATTCAAAAGCCTATTATCATCTAGACTCAATGTAGTTTAACATATTAAGAGATGAGACACTGATTCCTTTTATAAATATGGTTTGATGACTCTTTAAGTGAGATCTAGTGATTCGGTTAAGCAGAAAACAGGCTGTAGTATATGATTTTTCATTTCTAAACGGTTCATGCAAATGTCCTAATTTTTGGTGAGTGATTTTATAACAACTTAAGGAAAGTCCCAAATTTTTGTTTTCTGAAAATACTCATTTTAACATGTGATTTCAGACCTACTACATGCATGCTACGTTTTTGACAAAATAACGGTTTTTACTATGTTCAATCCTTTGCATGCATGGTTGTAGATTCATAAGTTCAAATTTGGATGTTAGGTGATATGTGAATGTATGTTAAAAGTTATAAAATCAGATTTGAAAGGAAATTGTAAGCTTACTTAGTGCTAGGTAAGATCTCCTCTTGTTCTTTCTTCTTCTCCCTCACATTTTCCTCTCCTTCTCTCTATATATTTTTTTGTTGTTGTTTGTGTGTGTTTGTGCTTTTTTGTTTGTGTGTGTTTGTGCTGAAACAAAATAAGAAATGAAG
Source organism: Silene conica (assembly GCA_029255685.2). NCBI lineage: Eukaryota > Viridiplantae > Streptophyta > Magnoliopsida > Caryophyllales > Caryophyllaceae > Silene > Silene conica. Next base: position 62,940,569 of record CM055311.2, read on the forward strand.
AAGAAAAGAGTAGGGGAAAGACCTTGGGCAGCAAGGCAAGGGTTAACACTTAGCCAAGTGTCCCAAAGGACATGTGGAAAAGAGTAAAGAGTAAGCAACGAGCATGGGTCTCGTTAGCGGATGGTCCGTGACAGCCTTTCGTATTTTCGACATAATTTCCTCCACAGAACTCCGATTAACGTGTTTTCGGTGGCGTTGGAAAGCTAAGAAAAAGAGCTAAAACTTTTATTTTATAAGTAAGAGCTAAATATGCCTGTAAAGTATCTTAAAATTAGTAACAAGGACAGAGTAACGTTTTACAAGTTTAAGAAGTATAACTTTAAGACGGACATATTAATATCATTGTCAAAAACGATATATTTTAAACGGAATTTTATTTATTATGGATCATTATTATTACTAAAATAAGATTTTATTAATATATACTGACTTGAAATTACGAGGTGTTACAGAAAACGAAGCATGCGACGGTTTTACGTGTCTCTATTAAGCGATACTTGTTTAATCAATAAATTTCTCATCTTATTTTATTGACGGATTTTACGGATATTACATAATGTTTTAATAAGTGAGCTTATAAACTTTATAGCAATATTCATAATTTTTAAAAGAAAACTCAAAAATATTATTATAATCATGTTCAAAAACTATGAAACTAATGGTAGTACATCAGATGAATGATCTCCTAGTGACTTAGTTCTCTACCTCTCTTCCACATTATTAACAACTAGATTTCATGCCCCTGCGATATACAATAACGAAATAATGTTATATTTGTAGTGAGCTTGTAAAAATTTAATGTAAGTAGATAATGTAAAAAGAAATAAGAGTACTTACTATATTTTTTTTATTTACTGCTGCCCGTTGTTTTACTTTTTTTTTTCCTTGACCACATATAGTTTTAAAACTAAGAGGAAATAAAAAATTCGGAGGGTGCATCTTTCGTATAACATGTCTTAAAAAAATTTAGAAAAAAAAAATCTTTTGCGTAATTAAAGAACTTTTACTAATATTTTTTCGTAATTGCTAAAACCTACACGTATTTTTACTTAATCCTACACATTTTCCCCCCTTTTTTTCCATTACTGTCCTCCTCATAAAAATAAGAAAATGTTTTGTTTCTCTCTTCCTAAACCCAATTAATTTGACAACAATTTGATAATTGTAGATCTTGAATCATTCATAAGTGTAATTTTTTTTTATGTTTAATCAACAATTTTGTTCTCTCGATAATATTCATCTTTTATTTAATTGAATTAATTTATCTTAATTATACAAAAAATGGGATTTTTATACAATTAGTGTTTTGAAATGGGTGGTTAAGAGGGTGACCGTGGTGGCTGTCGAAGTGAAGGGTGAGGGTAAGGAAAACATTGTTGACAAAAATGTGGTGACCGTCGACCTATAAGACAGTGGTTGGAGTGGTAAATTGATTAGAAGGAGGACAGTGGTTGAGGAGCGGAGGTTTGGCCGGTCGTGAGGGAGGGGTGGGAGACGTGTAACATCCCGTATTTTCGTAAAATCTAATTTAAGCGATTTTAATTATTTTAAATAATAAAATAATATTTTAATAAGTTAATTCGGAAATTTTTATAAATAAATAAGATCCGCCTTAAGAACCTCCAGTTCTTAAGACGAATACAACTTGGCATAATTAAATATCCGACTCAAGTACTCGTTCCATATCCGTTTAAAAGTCCGTTCCAATTAATTATTCGGAAAGGACCCACTTGTACCTTATAAACCCCATAAGTCGACATCTTCTTCTCCCTCAAGTTTCATTTCACTGTAACATTTAATCTCTCAAAACCTCCATAAATCCTCCATTTCTTTTGCTAAAATCTTCATCATCCGTCCTCCGAATCACAAAAGTAAGTACATTTTCGGAATCCTCGCGCAAATTCCAAGCCATCCGTCACTTTAGTTTTTCAATTTCTTCACTTCGAAAATCTGGACTGTTTTGTATAATTCCGTTTTTACACTCTTAAACTAGTTTTTCCGTGTTGTAGGTGAAGGACTCGACAACCCGGACGTTGATAGTTTCATACTCGAGGAGGATCTTTAGCCGGATAAGCTTAAGAGGTGACGATAATGAGAAACTCGGCCTTTATGTGTATATTAGCATATTGATGTGATTCTTGACTTGATTTCTGTTTTTATTAATGTTTGATGATCAAGAGTTGTAGTAGCATGCTTAGGAATGCTTTACTTTGATGAATTTATGCTTGTTAAGGCTTATATGCTCATATGTTGTTTTTATGGAAAATCTCATGTTTGCGACGGATACTTGTTTTGGCCGTCTTAAGGATTGTTATGGGAATTTCGTGCTGCTAGGAAGTAGTATTGAATGTTTAATAATGATGGGTAAACTTATATTGTAGCAATTGTGAAGTTTGGGTATCGATTTGTGGAGATTTAGAAGTATTTGGAAAATGCGTTTTTGCGTGACAGGCTCTCTGAGCCGGTCGACCGACCGGCCGCCGGTCGACCGGCTGGGAGAGCATCTGGTGGATTTTCGAGTTTTTGTGGAAATTGGCCTAGGACTGCCAGCCGGCCGACCGGCTGCCTGCCGACCGGCTGGTAGTCATCTTTCCTTGTATTGTGTGTTTTGCGATAAACATAGTATAGGAGGGAGCCCAGCCGGCAGACCGGCCGCCTGCCAGCCGGCTGGGAGTGCATATGGGGATGGATACGATTTTAGTAAAGGCTAGGGAATGGGGTTCCCAGCCGGCCGACCGGCTGCCTGCCGACCGGCTGGGAGTCCTTCTTGGTGTTCCCTCGGTTTTTGAAAAGAGATGTAGGCTGAGGGATTGCCAGCCGGCCGACCGGCTGCCTGCCGACCGGCTGGGGATCCCTGTATGTCATTTTGAGTTTTTCGTAAATTGATCGTAACTTTTAAACGGTTTATCGGTTTTACTTGAAACTTGTTTTGTGTACCTGTGGCATGTATTTGAGGTCCCCGGTGTACGGGTAACGTTATATTGGGTTCGGGAATGTAGTGAGGATAGAGACCCCCCGGTCGGGTAACCGAAAGGGAAACCGGCTCTCCCTCGCCCTAGTTCCCGGAATCAATTGAATGTTGATTAGAGGTTTAAGAAGTTAGAACTATAGGTTAGTTTCTACCTTTGGTTGTTCAGTGGTTACATTGGTTGTCGCGTGGTGGGATATGTGTTAAGTTCACCTCTGGACCCACTACGTGTTTATCTGTCGCGTGATGGGATATGTGTTAAGTTCACCTCTGGACCCGTTACGTGTTTTGCTTGGGCGTGTCAGGATATGTGTTAAGCTCACCTCTGGACCTGACACGTGATCGGTTGTCGTACACGGGATATGTGTTAAGCTCACCTCTGGACCCGTTGTGCGATGACTGTGTATTGGGATATGTGTTAAGTTCACCTCTGGACCCAATACATGTTTGTAGCATTGGGATATGTGTTAAGTTCACCTCTGGACCCTTTGCTTTTGGATGATTAGGGATATGTGTTAAGTTCACCTCTGGACCCTTTTCATGTTTGTAAGTTTAGGGATATGTGTTAAGTTCACCTCTGGACCCTTTACTTGATTAGATGTTGGGATATGTGTTAAGCTCACCTCTGGACCCGACATAGTGTAGTAATGGGATATGTGTTAAGTTCACCTCTGGACCCGTTGCTAGTGTTATGAATGTGTATCTGCTTGCCTAGATGATGGTACAGTGTCAGATATGCATGATTTGTTATGGATGTTTATCTGCTTGCCTAGATGATGGTACAGTGTCAGATATGCATGTCGAGTTGTTGATGTTACTTAGTTGTGGTTAAATCATCCAAGGCATTGGATGACTCTTAGTTCGGTTTCATAAATAGTGGGATTGAAAGACCCCCCGACTGGGTAACCAGTAGGGAAACCGGCTCTCCTTCCTATTTGTTTATGAAGTTGGTTAAGAGCCGTGCATGGTAATCGCATGATGGTAAGAGATAAGATGATGAGACGTTTATGCTTCACATGTTGATATATGTTGGAGTGTTCTGTATTGTTTATATGTTACGTGTTGTCACAAAAGGTGGCTAGGAGAACTCTAGTCACTCCCCACTGATTGTGGCGTACATGTTTTCATGTATGTAGGTACATGCAGGGTTGGAGATCAGGGTTACAGGAGAGCTAGCGAGTGATGATCCGTTCATCAGTTGACTTACCCGTTTACGCTTAGCTAGACTCTTAGACTTTTGTTGTTTTTGTTTTGGTGCCGGTAGGGATGTGCCATCCCCGGCTGATGTATTTATTTATGTTTCAGTTTGATACTTAGTACTGTTACTTATCTATTTGGTTTCAGTTTCAGTTTACGGTTCTGTCTAAGACTTCTCGCATGTTTTATCTTTAAAAGTTTTAATTCCGCTGCAAATTTTGGTACTTTTATGTGTTTATATTTCCGCTTTCGCGAGGGGTTTTACAGACGACGGTGGCTGAGGAAGGAGGGGATGACGATGGTGGTGACAGGTGAACGTGTCTTTTAAATTTTTCAAAAAAAATCTGATTCATGGAGGTGGAAGGCGATGCGGTGGCCAGAGGATGGCGTTCACAGAAGGAGAGGAGGTTCAGTCAATTGTGGGAAATGACAGTGGCGACCGAAGCCAGGGAGGGGTTGGCTAGCTGGTGTGGCAGTCGGAAAGGTGGTTGATAGGGGCAATTTTTTAAATCTCTTCTATCTCTCTTCAAAATTTGTTCTTTGTGGGTAAAAATGAAAGGGGCAAAATCGGAAAAAATTGTAAATGTGTAAGATTTAGCAATAAGAGCAATAGCAATAGTAGTTTTTCGTCTTGGGGTTGTCACTAAAAACTCTTAAAAAAAAGTTCTTCTACTGCAAGTAAAAGTTTGTTCTTAATTCTAAGAACCGAGTTCTAAAATAAGAACTCAGTTTGTACGTATTGAAATTTGTAACGTATTTAATATATTCTTGAAAAATGTTAATAACCAATTAAATTTAATAATTCCTATTTTCAATTAAAAAATAATAAATCATTAATTACACTTATTTAATGAAAAAGTAGGATAGTGAATTATGAGATCCATTTAAAAACTTTATTTAAAGATCATTTATTGTAGATAAAAGTTCTTAAATATTGGAACTAGTGAAAAAATGACATGGCATAAGAAGAACCCTATATAAAGTTCTTCTACTGCTATTGCTCTAAGTTGTGTAGGATTTAGCACATTTCTATATTTTTCCAAAAGTTTTGTATTCCATGTTTTAAAATCTATTGTTTATTATTCCATTCAAATTAAAATTCCTATTTGTGTTTCTGATACTCCCTCATCTCCGGTCGTTTGTTTCCCTATTTCATTTGCATCGTACTTTTTCACACACAGATTTTACTTTTTGAAATATATCTTTGACGTTTTTACCATTATCAGTTTTTTTTCTTTCCCTTCCCCAATTGATTTTTCTTTTCCCTTTCCTCATTTCCCTTCACCACCAACACCACCTTCGTTTAGACCATCCCCAAGCAAGGCCATGGGGTAGGTCATGACGGGGTAGGTCATGACCTTGTTTGGTCATGGTTAAGGGAGTAATTAAGGAAATTAATTGGTGACCAAGTTTGTTAATTTGTGACCATGTGACCAGCCAAGGTCAATTTGTGACCTTTGGGAAACAATATTGACCATATTTGTGACCACTTATGTAGCCACTTGTAATTGGTTGAAAAATAAAAAAACAATAAAAACATTAATTAATGCTTGAAGGTTCAATGCTCATGTCTGATCTTCACTTTCCCACATCATACTTCACTTCATTTCCCCTGCTTCATCATCAATTTTCAACTCATTTCGTCTGCTTCGTCAAATCCTCAACTCCCCAACTGCTTCATCATACTTCATTTACTCCAACTTCATCCAACTATCAACAATAAAAATAATTAACTTAATAATTTATATTAAAAAAATCATATAAAAACACTTACAATCAGTCATTATTTTTAACTTCTACCACCAAAAAAATTACTTTTGCAGTAAAAAAACCACACATTTTTTACTAAAAAAAATATGGATCTAAATGTATATGATATCTCGAATTATGCAACTAATGATTTTTCATCTCAAAGTAGTCCAACTTTCGATTTAAATCAAAGTACTCCAACTTTTACGGAATTATTATCGGGTAGTCATCCGAGTCAAAATCTCGATATTTTTGGAAATCCGATGTCTTCTCAACCGTTGTTGTTGTCTCATCTCCCTACTAACGATTTTTTAGCAAAAACTCCTCTTTATTGTGCAACAAAATCCAAAAAACCACCATCAAAAAAAATCTCAACAATGTAGAAAATGACCGGAAAAATTGGACCGATAAAGAGGATGAAGCTCTTATGTCCGCTTGGATTTTATGTAGCTTCAACTCAATATTAGGTAAATACCAAAAATATAACACAAGATGGAATTCGGTCGACGATTTATATGAACAAACTCGTATGGAAAATCAAAATGAAGGTGAGATTGGGATTAGGAGTCTTGAGGGAATAAGAAATCGTTATAAACGACTCAATTTCTTAGTACACAAATGGGTTGGTTGCTACTCTCAAGTTGTTAATCGACCACCGGCAAGTGGTACTAACATTGAGGATGATGTACAATTAGCACAAAAATTGTTTCGTAATGAAAACGGTAATATAGAATTTCTTGAGTTATATGTTTACAATAAAGTCATGAGTAAACATCCAAAATGGAGTTTAACAAAAGATCAAACGGATGTAAGTGCAAATATTAGTTCATCAGGTTCGAAAAGGTCAAGGTTGGAAATGGATTCTAGCCCTTCTAGTTTAAATGTCGGAACCCCGTATAGTCTTAATGTTGAAGATTATGTCCGACCTGAAGGACGAGAGGCCGCAAAAAAGAAGCGAAATGGTAAAGCACCTGTGGTCATGCTCGAGTCTGTGTTTTCTGCAGATGATATCTCTATTTTAGATGGAAATAGACTCACTGTGGAAGAGCAGACTGATTTTCGGCAAAGAAGGATTGCTGCAGATTTGGAAATTGTACAGATTAGAGCTAAAAGTAAGAAAGAAACCATGGAAATGGGTTGGCTAAACACATTGCTCTCGCAACAAGATTTGAACCCGAAAGATTAAGAAATGAAGGACAAGCTAATGGACAAATATATGTCTGATATTTAGTTTATTAAATCTGTTTTATTATCTGCTTTAATTTTATGTTGCTGTTCGTCTAAAAATACACCCGTTTTATTCGTCTAAATTTTAATTTTATTATCTACGAAAGGGTAAAACACCCGTTTTATTAGAGTAATTAATCAATCAACAAAATACACTTCTAAAAAATAGAACCACGATCAATGTAGTGATTAACTGATCACGAATGAGAACATTAAATGACTAATTTTGAAGGAAAATATGACAGAGAAAGATGAAACAGAAAGACGAAAGCAAGGGGAGTTTTGGGATTGATTTTTGTGTGTTTCTTAACTAGGAAAAGATGCTAACAAACAAATCAAAAAGATGCTAACAAACAATCAACTAATAAACTATTAATCAGACATATTAATCAATTAATAAACTATTAAAGCAATTAATAAAAAAAAATAATCAATAACTGATGAAGTATGCTTCTGATGAACCACAATCACAATCAAAAATTCAGAAACTAACAACCATAATATGAATCAATTAATAAACTTCATTAACTATAAGAATGTACCTACAAGATTGAAGCTAATTCAAACTCCATTATCAATTAATAAACTTCATTAACAGACGGAATTATAATTAGTTATAATAAAATCGGCAATTGGTAGAGATTACAGTAGAATCCGAACAAGTAGTAAGAATAAAAGATGATTGTAGACAAGTTGGCGTATTACTAGTATTGGACCTCCATGTACGATCCCATTGGACCTTAACACCAATTTATTCGGGATTGGTGTTTATTCGGGACAGTTACGTCATACTGGTACTATTTTTGTAGTGGATTCTTGTCGATTTGGCTAGTGGATTTTACTTCCGGTTTTGGAATGTTTTGCCCTGGGTTTGGCCCTAAATATTGTTTCATTTATTATTGCTTACATATATTTACTTTTACGGTTTACTTGTCGGTTAGTTGCTTCCGTTGCACGTGGGATGTAGGCGCTAATTTCCCAACAAAATATCTTCAAAAAACAACCAACAATGTGATTTTTGGGAGAATAAATAACAAGAATGCTTTTACAATCAACGAGACTGCTTTTTGACTCCATCACAACCAGATCTAGAGTTTATGTATGATAGACTTGTGAGAGAAATGACATTATTGGTGTGACGTTGAGTGAGAGTAGGAGAAAAAGGAGGGTTGTGAGAAAGATGAAAGGAAAGGAGAGTTGTGACTTGTGAGAGAGATGTGAGGGAAGGCGGCGTTTTGTGAGAGTAGGAGAGAAGAAGGGTTGTGACTTGTGAGAGAGATGAGAGGGAAGTATGAGGGTTGTGGTGTTTGTGAGAGAGATGAAAGGATTTGTGTGTGATTAAGAATTAGGATTAGTAGTGGGGTTAAGTAAAATGAGTCTACATATCACATGGCTTAAACTTTACCAAAAATGAAAGTGTAAACATATGACTTGTATTTTTATTTAAAAAGTGTAAATATATGACTGCAACACGGCAATAGTAGAAAATAAAATATAGAGAAATAATTAAAAAATACTCCCTCCGTCCCGGTCATTTGTTATCTATTTCCATTTTGGGGTGTATCATTGAATTGTTATCTATTTCCATTTTTGGCAACTTTTTGTGGATGATATTTGATTACATGTGGGGCCATATAATTTGTGTGGTCCAAATTCATTTACACTTCTTTTCTTAATCTTTGTGTCAAAAGCAATAGATAACAATTGATCGGGACGGAGGGAGTAGCATTTACCGGAATTATAATTAGTTATAGAGTCAACAATTGGTAGAGATTACCGTAGACATCCGACCAAGTAGTAAGAACAAAAGATAATTGTAGACAAGTTGGCGTATTACTTGTATTGAACCTCCATGTATTGGACCTTAACACCAATTTCAGGCAGCCACTACATTATGTGTTCAAATTCCCAGACCAATTTCGAGACTCATACGATTTCCTCACACCAAAGGTAACCTACAAATACAAGAAACATAGAATATACCTCCTCCTAAATATCTAGGAATAATAATAATATAATTATATTAAAATTAAATAGGTCTGTAACGGTGACGCAAGTAGTGTAGTAGCACGGTTTCGCAAAACAAAGTGTCCAGCACCTAGTAAAAGACACGTGTCAAACGCAGATACACCGAACGACTCCCTAAACACCACGTGTCAAAACAGAGTGTTACGTTACACATGGCTAACACACCAACAGTTTTTGTGCTTAAATTACACTTTGCCGCTTAAGTAACTGGCACTTGTATATCACACTTCTATAGTTCTATTCACTTCATATTATGGAAATATTGTAATAAGCCGCTTTTCCTAAAATAAAATAGTCATAATAATTATAATATGTTGTCTTGCAAAATGAGTGTAAGTAGTTCGACTGCATCGTACGTTCCGTTGTTGAGGGTGGGGTCTATGGGATACGGCGAGGTGGAGGCGGCGGAGGTGTTGGCGAGTTTGGGCGGGTGCGGTGGGGATAATGTTGGCTGGGGGAGTAAAGGTAGACGGTCTAGCAATAACAAGCGAGTTAGCGAGTCTGAGACCACTCTTCAATTTGGTGGTTACTCCTTGCCTTTGCCTTTCGATCTTAATATGGTACGCTTTTTCTTCCAACAAACCAAAATATTTCGACATTTGTCGCAGTCGTACCACAATATTTTTCCTTGCAAACGGTTGTATAATATCACGCTAGATGTGTTCAGATCTTCTGCCTTATTTTTGTATCCCTTATGCCATTATTCACCATATATATTCTTGTACCACGCATTATTTACCCTTTATTTACCAACGGTTTTTCTAACATGGATTCATTGAACACATTTTAGAAAAACCCTATTTCCGAAATATTAATTTTCTAAATTGAAGATGATTCATGAGAATATAAAATGAATAATCTTCCTACTTTCTGATTTTTGTGGTTAGGGTTTTAGCGAGTGCCCTAAATAGATCTGGTAAGTGGTAACGGATCAACTAGAGTTGGGTGCAGAGTTGGGTCAGTTCGGGTCAATTAGGATTCGCGTATTGTCAGTCATTTTTTATTTTCGGGTGTGTTGTTATTCAGTTACGTAGCGTTGTTGGTCGTCATACTATAAAGATTAAAGATTTGAGTTGGATGAATTTGGGTGGCGGTCAAATTCGATCACATGTTGGGTGCAGATGAGCAGATCGATTATGAGTAGGTTATTCATGGTTATTTAGGTTTAGTCATTTTTGTTATGAGAAATAATCATTGAAAAAAATTGTTAACCCTTTTTTGCATTATTACTTATTTATTTACGAATAGTGCGCTCATTTGTACCAAAAAAAAAAAAAAAAAAAAAAAAAAACTTATTTATTTACGAAAAATCTCAAATCTACCCTAACTTTAATCATTAAATTTCCGAATGAACATTTTTGTTTTCTTAAAAATTATAGATCTCGAAATGGTAATCAATTTGAAAAAAAAAAACAATTTCGATTTTTGGTCTATAATTTATGCTCAATTAAAGATTTCAAGAACGACAAAAAAGAGCAATTTTTTCTTTAAAATAAAACCTTATGGTTACCATCTAGGTAGCACACAGACACTTCTTCTAATTAGCAGTTTCGTGTCCGACATTTGGACGTCCGACACTCGTTGGACACATCTCTACTATAGTTAAGAGGAGGAATTTTTTTAAAAAAAATCCATTAAAAGATGAATTTGGGTGGATAAATGAGAATTAGTTATAATAAAGTTCGAATTGAGATTTAGTTTCAAATACATAAAAAAAAATTATAGGTATTTATAACCATAAAATATATATTTTATTATATTTAAATGCTATGTCTCGTGTCCTAAATTTTATGGAATACCGTGTCCGTGTTCGTTTTGGTGCTACATCGGTTACCATATCACGAATATAAAAATAAAGTTGGATACCACTTCCACAATAAGTAAGTTCGGGGTATCAAATCCGATTTATAATAGGATTTGTTAGGGTGAACGGTGTTGTAAATATGCCTTCATAAGTTTGTAAGTGATAGAATTTTACAAACTTAACAATGTTCGGAGGTTTCGTTGACCGTTCCAATCATTTATTTACATAATTTGATTATACCTTCCTAATCATTTGATTAGGACGGAGAGTTTTGTTTGGAACCAGGAAATATTGTCCTCTTGAATCTTAGGATCTCTCCAACAAGTACTGGCTTCTATCACCGAAGTGGTATTATCAATCCTTGTTGACTTCCGTGCGCAACTAGTCACGTCTCGCTTAGAGTTTCGAAATTCTTTTATATTTGAACATTAGTTTCCAGAGCTTGTAGAATCTTTAACCTTTCATATTATTACAGGATCAGAACGCTTTGTATGAGGAAGAATGTGACAAGGATGACCCCCCAAGTGCCAATGTAAAAGTTGAGGATGAGTACGAGCCAGCCGGATCGACCACCATTCTACGGAATGGTGTTAGGTCGTCAAGACATGACATCTCTGAGGTACTTTCCTAATTTTGTACATATTCGACAATCGACTCTTTCACTCGTTTAATCCTATATATACTTTTGTAAAAGTAGTATCAATCCTCCAGGAACATATGAGCATTGTGTTAGCGAGACTACCGTAAAGATTATGTTACGGTGATCCAAGTAATGTTGCGGAAATTACTCTTTTACTTAGAGAATATAAATATATACTAGTCAATTCATCATCTCACTTAACATAACTAGACTTTTACGATGAAAATACTTCGTAATCAGATGCTTAAAATTAACTCACGTCGGTCAAGCACCAGCTTGATTATTAGGCCGCAAGGACCACTATGTAAAAATTGACTTGAATGAGTTTGGCTCCCTTGACATAGGCTGAAAAGGAAGCACGCAGAATACGGAGGATTTTAGCTAATAGGGAATCTGCAAGACAGACAATCCGTCGTAGACAGGTAGTTTTAAATTTACAGTAAATATCTTCAATTCCTAGAATCAACTTTCATCTTATGGTCACCCCTAAAGCCTTATATATGTTAAGACATACCTATTTTTAATGGGGACAATTTGTTTTCAGTGTCGCCCATCTATGGTTCATATGTACGCAAGCGTATTATATATCCTCTGTAGAAACAGATGATGTAATGTTGTTTCTAAATGACCAAAACTGTGTCAATTGAATCAATCATCTTTTTTCATTATTCTACTACATTCATGAGCTTGACCCGTATTTGATAATGATTTGCATTTTTAGGCACTCTATGAGGAATTGAAGAGGAAATCTTCAGAACTGGCATCTGAGAATGAGGATCTTAAGAGAGTAAGTCACTTTTTTTTCTATAATTTTCAGTTTTTTCAATATTTTTCTTTTGTGTTTACGCATGGGGATTACTTCGGTTATGCTTACCAAGTTTCATTTGTTCGTCTCGTGACTATGATTTGACAGACAAAGAAGTTGGCAGTTCAAGAGTTTCAGTCCCTACAAACCACCAACTACAATCTCAAGGACAAGGTGAATTTAACCACAATATATTTCAAAATCTCTAATTTCCATTCTATATTACTTTGGCTACATGATCCGTGTCAAACAAACGACGTTCTTAAACTTTGTCTTGGGCCAAAATGGTCGTGTCCAACTTCCGACAAGTATTGCATCCAAGAGCTTTATCTTGGCTGCATATCGTGTTCTGACTCTTAGTTTTAAAACATGAAAGTTATTGCTTAAATGAGTGAAGTTGGACACACTTTGAGGCGACCAACAACTAAAGAAAGTGAAGTCGAAGTAATATAGATTCAACTTGTATCAACCTTGAAGTTCCTTGTATTTCATCATGTGACCCAGATAACTCAAATAACAGGACTGCAACTTGGGAAAAATTCTCAAGCTGAAGTAGCAAATAACAAGGACATTCATAGTGTTCATCCACCCAAATGGCACCAATTCTTGCCCAATTCTACGTTACCTCAACAGGCAAGTCAGCCAGGTCCATCGGGTTTGCCATTCTCATCCGAAATGACAGTGCTAACCCCAGTAGGCCCTTTTATGTCGAACGAGCAAGGGAACCCCATAGGGAACACTAGCCAGCAACAAACACCCTGGTGCATACTACCTTACCCTTGGCTCCTTTCTTTGAAAGTATCCGACAAAGACAAAGAAACTTTGCTTGATACTAGACATGTCTGCAGCCCGTCTTCAGTCATACCCCCGTCTATGTCTATGTGTTCGTCCAGAAATGCCCCCAGCACTGTCCTCGAACAAGGGGTTTACGATTGCTGTCTCACCCAGAACCCACTTAAAAAGACTGAGGGGAGTATGAAGAAGAGTGATGCAGGAGCAGGGGCAGAAGCCAGGAGACGACGAAGGGAGGTTATCAAACTCAAGAGCCTTCACTATGATTCTGCTTTTAGGAGACGATATAGCGGGGAATAAGTAATGTTAATTTTAATGCTCTTCGTTTTTTTATATGAGATGTATGCTTAATTTGACTTTGGTTGTCCAGAAGTTTTGAGTGTTCTAACATTGTGAGATATCCAGTTTGGTATTTTTATTTTTAATGAGAAAGTACATTTCGGCTGGACATAATGATTTTGTGAAAAGACTGTATCTACCGGCACTGCCCAGAAGTTTTGGTATTGATTACTTGATCTATGTTCTTTGTGATAATGGTGACTGAATTTCTCTGGTAGGTGTTTTACCTTTCTGTAGTTTTGTTTTGTTGTTCCGTCTTCTGGGTATTGTCATTGTTCTGTTACATCGCTTTGCACTTCCGATTGTGTTTTGGTTGTATCGCGATATCTTGACCTAAATCAAGCTACTTACTGAGCAAAACATGGATGGATATAACATTGCCAGATATCGGAAACTACAGGAGTAGTGTTCGTAAACTGTGGTTCACTGATACAATGTTAGTCAAGACCCTGTCTATAGATAAGAATAGGACTCCTAACTCTATGTTTTGAGTCAGTCCACTCAACCCAAGCTGTAAACGTACCAAACCCACTTTCAGGAATCTCCCCTTCGACCTCAACTCGAAATGATCTCTTCTCCTCTTTCCTTGTGAATGATAGAACATCAGGAACAACTCTGACAGATGCACCCTTTTGACCTGTCAATATTTGGGCTTTAAAAACAGATGGTCCATACCCAACATAGGTTACAGTCCGGTCGAATTGAAGAGACATCTTGGATTCACCGAAGGCCAGCTGGTAGTGGAATGAGGGGTAGTTGATGCCATCGGAACCTCTGCCCTTTTTGAACTTGGAACACTCGAAATTAGGAATTTTGTCAGATGAAAGTTTTGCTATGGTGGAGCTGTTGATGCCTTCTTTGCATAAGAAGCGTGCATAGTCGTTGTTCGTCAGATCATAGACTAGGCCAGGATGAGCTGCCTTCACTGGGTTTAGTAGTCCTGAACCTGAATCTAGCGGTTTCTCGTTTCCATCGCCATTGACTGGTCTAGCTGCAAAATGTAATACAAGAGAATCGGTTAGGGAAATCTTTGAGATACCAGGGTAAGAATCTGCTAGGGGAAGTCTTTGAGATATGCGGTAAAGATGATAATGTTAGTATAACATGTGAAACAACACGTGAGATCGGCTGAAATACATAGGATAGGAAAGAATAGGTACCAGTGGTCATGAGAGCGGACTTGATGGCAGCAGGGGACCAATTTGGATGGATACTTCGGACATAGGCAGCAGCACCAGAGACGTGAGGGGTAGACATGGAGGTACCAGAGATGATGTTGAAGGTGTTCATTCTGGTGTCGAGTGGTTCTCCAGTAATGGACACTAGTTTTGAATAACCAGCTAGGATGTCTACCCCAGGAGCCACTATGTCTGGCTGCAATTCATTTCAGTTCATTAGGCATTTGGTTGAATGAATAACTTGTTAGTATGCGCGGCTTACTCGGTATTGTTTTTTATGAAAAGAGCGTATGTTGGCAAGATGAAGATGCATAACACTGTAGTTTACCTTAAGAATGTTTCCGGCGACTTTTTGAGGCCCTCTTGATGAAAATGCCGCCACAACTGGAGCTTTAGTTGTGTGTACAGTTCTGGACTTGTAAATGTATGCTTGAGGTGATCTATAACACGGATTTGAATGAGTCAAGTCTGCGATAAAGAAAAGTGGTAGTAGTAGTAGTAATTAAATGAATCTAAGTTTTAAATAGGGAGGTACTTGGTAGTGTTGATGTAATGCTCGATGATTGCGCCGTGCCTAACCGAAACAAAAGTAGCAGGGATAAGAGAGGTGGAAGCCATGTCGGTGGTAAGTTCCTCAAGTGAAATAATAGTGCCAGCGCCATGGCTCATCCTTACGCTGTAATCTGCACTTGAGTATCCCTTGCAGAATACTATCTTGTCTTTCACTTTATTCTCTTCTAGTGTGTCTATGGTACATGTGCTGCACCAAGACAGTAGATTTTCTGTAAGACCGTTTCACATCACGCTATACGTTCTGTATCAACCTGAACATAATACCCGTACCTAGCATTTGTATAAGGATACGCGGTCGCATTAAATGCGAGAGCCGAACTTGTTAGAGGAAACATGGATTTCTTGGGTGCAAAGGTGTTTATCGAGATTCCCTGAACAAGACACGAACAGATGATATCAGACGCTACGCTTGCAAGATACCTAAAATGTCGCCCACTAAATGATGGATTAACTTACATTGATCGCCTTGCCATTGCCAAGCTTAACCGTGGTTCGAAATTCACGATCCATATTGGTTGCGCCAACGGTTAATATCCATGGTGCCACATTTCCCACCGTCCCTTCATCCGGCCCTAGATTACCCGCTGCAGACACAGTTAATATGCCTTTCCTCATGGCATGGAAAGATCCGATCGCAATCACATCGTCCAAGAATATTTTGATGGGACCTCCTATAGATACCGAGATTATGTCTACACCATCTGATATTGCGTCGTCAAACGCTGCCAATATATTGACGTCCGAGCACCCAAATGCCCCGCATATTTTGTACATGGCAACGCGGGCACTAGGGACTGCACCACGGGCTGTGCCCGTGGCCACATTGTATAGGCTTGCACCCTGGACCGAGTTTCCGGCGGCTGTGGAGGATGTGTGGGTACCATGGCCGTCAGTGTCAGCTGGTGTGGGGTCCATTCCTGTGGACTCCCCTAGATTGTAGAACCTTGCTCCAATCACCTTCCTGCATCATATTAACATTATAAAATCCGCTTGTCACATCCACTTAAATTATCGTATTACTAAGGCACAAAATATAATACGTAAATAAATGAGTGACACAAAGGGAGTGTCGTATAAGGTCTCCTATTATTTTTCAAGGGAGGAAAAGCGTGCCTGTTGCATCCTGTAAAATTTAGTCCTTTATCGCACTTGCCCTTCCATTTGCGTGGGACAGGGCCACAACTTTTGTCGTCGAAACTTGGCGCCTCAATGTAAATTCCTACACCACAGGAAGAAAGAGTGCTGTATTGTTAGTAGAGATTTTATTCCTTGTAACTTTGTAAATGATCTCAAATTATAAGGTGATCATTCTTTTGAAATCCATGTAGAACGTAGTCCGTTATCCATAGTAGCAATCCCTCGTTACAATTAATTGTTTGTTTACCGGTAAACAAATGATTAAGATAGAGTTAATAGTTACTCGTAATAAAGCGAGTAAATGATTACCTGTATCCAATACTCCTAAAATGGTGTCGCTTTCAATTTTATGGTTTCTTTTAACCAAGTCTTCCGGCATTCCCATAAAATCCCAAGATCTTGTCGTAAGAAGTTTCCTTGTAGTGCTTGGAAATACTGATACAACGCCACTCTTCTCTGCATTTTTCAAATTAATTTGAGGTATTATGAGGACATTGTACTGTACCAATGTCACGTCCCGTGTTTTAAATATGTAAATAAACGTGTACCCAAAATGTTTATAAAGACCTGATAATCTGGCGGCTTCATTAGGCAATAAATTAGCCGCAAATGCGTTAAAACTCCTTCCATAGCTATGTATTCTAGCTTCCTTTGCTATACTTACACTGCAGCATTATTATTAATTTATTATTATTAGATAAATAATGTAGTATCAGCACGAATGATAAAAATGACGATCTGGTAAATAAGTAGCAATAAAATGGAGGTGGAAATTATATACATACTCTCCAATGGCGTCTACAAGCAACATGTGATGATGCTGAACTCTGGCTAATTGTTGAATTTGTTGTGATTTCTCCCCCATGTATACAATGTAAGGCTGTGTTGCATTATTATAACCACAATATTCCAACAACCAACATCAAATCTTGTTACTTCATAATTAGTTTACAATTTAAATAACTATTCAATGCATCTATATTGAATTAGATTCATTCGAGTATATCCGTGATAAATTTTGGGGACTATGTTCGCTCTTGCAATCATACTTTACATAAATTCGGACTCAAGTACTGAACTTAAACAGAATTTGTCTTTACAATCTATGTGTCTATACTAAAAGGTAAAGAAGTCAAATACAAACAATATCCCATATTTATTCCTGTGTAATAAGTTGTTAATATTGTGACATCATTTTGTAAAATAATACGAACAACGATATTTGAATTAATTTTATCGATATAAAGGGATTATTATTAATATGGGATGTTACCTTCCTTTCATTGTGGTTGGAGCCTTGAATGTGTGTAGTGCCAAGGCTTAAAAAGATGAACAAGCAAACAACCAAAACCCTCATTTTAATTTACCGACTGTTAATAAAGTTAATATCTGAGTAACATACGCTGTTTGTGTTTGAAGTAGTGATAACAGTGTGTGTGTGTGGTAAATTAAATAAATGAAGTGGTGTCCATTTTGTGAGCAAAAGTGAAAAAAACAGAGGGTGAAATTTGAATAAATAAAAGAAGATGAGAGATTGAAGGCTTAGAAGTAGGATCCAAATACAAAATTACGCATGTAGAGTTCAAACTTGTTTGTTTAACCTAGTTTATTTCCCATGCAGACCGCAACAACCATGACAAGGTCAATCTACCGATATCCCTAAATAATTATCCTATTTCAAAACATCTAAACTATTACGAAGTATAACGTTAATTAATGCAAAAATATAATCAGAACAAAAAATGTATTCAGCATTTCAGATACTAGGTTTCCTACCCTGCTCGCCAGAGTTCTCCCTTTTTTATACTCAAATTTTATATTTTTATAAAATAAAACTATTGTTATGAAATATTTTTATTATTTTTGTAGACCGAAATTATTATATTATGGAAACACTATCCAATTGTAAGTGTATATATCCCTATAATGATATAAGAATGAGACTATTTTACGTGTTATGTTCCTTATTTTTAATTTATTCAAGTTTGTCCTTACATTTTGGTTAACTTTAGTAAAAATTATTTTTGTTTATCATTAGAGTGTTTTTGAGACGGTTTTTATAATAATTGATTTTTTTTTGTGCGCCGGTTTTTATTATACGGTATATCTTTATTGTATTTGGCGTGACAATTTCTATTATATCTAATTAACGGCTTATTGTTATTGAATTTTTGAGACGTTTTTTTATAATAAACTATTGTGATTTGTAGACAGTATAAAATCAATTAATCTCCAATTTCAAATGTATCTTCAAATGAATTAAACGCATTTCCAAAGATAAAATAATTAATTTAGTCTTCAACGCTTCCAACTTCAAGCGATTCATAAAATGACATTTACGTGTATTATGATTATTACTATTAACTTTTTTAAAAAGAAAAACGAAAAAACAAATGAAATGGAACATGTCATATGAATTAACACGGCTACACCATGCATGGTCTGGTCATGTGGAAAACAAGGTATCACCGTGGACTCGGCGTATGAAAAATATGTGGAAAACATGTCACCGCTACTATATTCTATTTAACCTTACCAACTTCCTTTGGACATTTCCATTTCACCAAAAATCTCAAGTTTACGATATTTTTACAAAATTCCACAACATGATAAAGACCCAATTCAATATCCATATTAAAGCATTACAATGTGACAATGGAAGAGAATTTGACAATACCCTTTTTCATAAGTTTTTCGATGCACAAAGAATGTTTTTCCGTTTCTCATGCCCCCATACTTCCCCTCAAAACGGTAAGGCTGAGCGAAAAATTCGAACCATCAATAATATTGTTCAAACCCTATTCCTACACGCTCTCTTACCACCCAAGCTTTCGCATCATGCCCTTTCTATGGCTACATATTTATATAACATTCTCCCGAGCAAGGCCAACCACAATCAATCCCCAATGTCGAGCCTCTATCTCCGCGCCCCAACTTATAACCACCTTTGCATTTTCGGTTGTTTATGTTTCCCACACACCCCTCCTACAACCATACATAAACTTGCCCCAAGAGCAACCCCGTGCGTCTTCTTAGGCTACCCGTCTTCTCATCGCGGATACAAGTGTCTTGACCTTGCCACAAAAAAAAATCATCATTTCTCGTCATGTAACCTTTGACGAAACCATTTTCCCATTTGCTAGTCACATATCCCTGCCCCCTGACTCCTATGATTTTCTCACTAGTAACCCCTCTCCATATCTTCAACACTACATGCATAACTCCCACATACTGAGCCCACTAACAAACAGGCCCAATAACTCTACCCCCATGCTCCCTCACGAGAACCCCCAGCCTCCTATCTCCTCTCATGTGACTGATGAGCTATATTTTGGTCATGTTTTTCATTGTCTTTTCTTCATTTCCGTTCCCTATTCGACCTCGTGTTGCGTTCATTTGCTCGATTTTACGCCCAGTGCCTCGATTATTCCTATTCGGTTTACATTTTGTAGGTGTTGTGGCGGGAGTGAAGAAACGGGAGCAAACAAAGTGAATTTGGAGCAAATGGTGAAGATATGTTGAGGTTTTTTGGCCCAGGCCCTCTCAGCCGGTCCCTGACCGGCGGCCGGCCGACCGGCTGAGGGGCTTGACTTGACTTTGGAGAAAAATAGAAGAAAAGTTCCAGGAATTTGGAGTCTGATCCTGAGCCGGTTGCCAACCGGCGGCCGGTGTGCCGGCAGGTGTCATCTCCATACTTAGCCAATTCTCAAGAAAGCTACTAAATCAAACTTTGGGAAGATTCTCAAGAAAGGACTCAAAGCCGGTGGCAGACCGGCAGCCGGTGCACCGGCTGGCTGTACCTGTACATTGAAGAAATTGGAGGAAAAATCAGAAGTATGCATTTGCACTCTAAGCCGGTGACCGACCGGCAGCCGGCCGGTCGGCTGAGGATCAAGCCATGTGAAGAAAAGAAGAAAAAGTTCAGAAGTTCATATTCTGACTCTTGGTCGGTTCCAGACCGGCTGAGAGTCATATTTCAGAATTTCGCGCACTATATATACCCGCACTTAGTCTATTTTCATTTACGCAACTTTTTATTTCTTAAGACACTTTTTCCTAGGGTATTACTGTTCCATTGCCTACCATCTTAGACTCAAAAAACTCAAATAAAAATCTCATAATCTTTCCTTAGTTTTTGTTTAATCTTTTTGTTAATCACTTAGATAACCTCTCTTAGTTATTCTTAGCACTTATCTTAGAGGGTTTTTGGTTGTAATTTGGAGGGTTTGAGAAGACTCTTCTTTTGTAATTAATCAAAGTTCTTCGCTTTATTCAAGTTGTTGGTATAATCTCTCCTCTCTTTACTTAGTTATTTCATTTGTTTAAGTTTTCTTTGTTCATTTGCTTACTTTTATCATAATCCAACATGTTTAGCATTTACTCATCAATTGTTTACATGTTTGCTTTAGTTATGTGTGAGTAGTTCCCTTACTAGGGTTAGGGGTGTGCTTTGGTTTGTTGGTAGTTATGAATCTTGCTTAGGGTTAGGCTTGGGTTCTCTTCTTTGCTAGGTTTTCATTATGTGCATGTTATATGTTTGATGAAATGCCTCAACGACGGTTGGTCATGATTCTTATTGTTGTTTGTCTTTGACGATAGTCTAGGGCTTTCATGACCATGTATGTATGTTAAGTTGACCTTGTTTGTAGTGAGAGCTAGGATAGGGTTTGACTTTAGGTGAGTCAAATCGATAGACGAGACAAACCTAGGCCTAATATAGAGGAGACCTTAGACCCTTTTGCATGTTTTGTTACCAACCTACCTTAGTAACCCCGACACTCTAGTATCTTTTATCAATCGACTTAATCTTAATCTCTTTACTTTCATTGCTCTTTAGTTGTTAGTCATCTCTTTCACAAAACCCTATTACCCCCGACTTAGGCTTGAATTAGAACTAAACTATTCAATCATCCCCACCATTTCGTGTTCGACCCCGAATTACATATTACTTGCTTTCGGGTTTTATAAATTTGTTTGATGCCGGTAGTGACGGCAAAAGCCGGCTATCAAAATGGCGCCGTTGCCGGGGAAGGTGCTAGAGATTGTTTAGTTTAGTTTTAGTTTTAGCTTTAGTTAGTTGTGCTTTCTTTGTTTTGTTCAAAGCTTTGCTAGTTTGAGTGTAGAGTGGTTGTTATTTTTACCCTCCCTAGTGCCTAAAAAATACTCGGACGACTAATCTTTGTGCTAAGTTTTTATGCCAAGGGGCGATTCAACTTCTTTACTTTCAAGCTCCGAACCGGAAAGGCTTTTTCGAGCCTTAAGGAACCGGACCTTAGCAAGAGTGAGGATTGCTTCCCAATCATCAACTAGTCAAAACAACCCACCTTCTCCACCCGAACCACAAAGCCCAAATCAAGACATTCCAAGCCCAATCTCCGAAAACTTTGACAACCCATTCTATCAATCACCACCACCCTCACCTCAAATTCCAAACCCACCACAAATTCCCATAATGGCTGCCCTAAGAGATCACAATCGCCCAAACCACAATCATACAACAAACCCCATCAATTTTGGCAATCTTGTGCCACAAAACTTCGAGATTCACCCTTCTCAAATGAGCTCCATTGAGAAAAATGCTTTTAGTGGAGCCTCTCATGAAGATGCCCACGGGCATTTGAGGAAGTTTAAGGGCAAAGTTGCCATGATCAAGAAGACGGGGGTGCCGGAAAAAACTTTGAGACTAATGCTTTTTCCCTACTCATTGACGGACAAGGCGGATAGGTGGTTAAACATTCATCCTCCAAATACTTTCACTACTTGGGATGACTTAGCCACGGCTTTTCTTGCTAAGTACTATCCATCCTCGAAAACCGCCATGCTCCGTAATGAGATCACCCAATTTCAACAAGACGAGGGAGAAAGGTTGGGAGAAGCATGGGATCGATATCAAGACTTGCTTGCTAGGTGTCCTCATCATGGGATTACATGGTATACCACCCAAACTTTCTTTCAAACACTCCTTCCACGTACAAAGGAGATGGTGAATGCGTCAGCGGGAGGTAGTTTTGACCACCTCCCGAATGAAGATAGGACCGAGCTTATCAAGAAGATAGTGGATTCCGAAGAAAACTATGGTACAAGAGGAAATTCATTGAGAAGAAGTAGTAAATACCCCAATGAGAGCCTTTCCAACTCCAAAGCAAATGAAGAAACAAATGCCAAAATTGATTTGTTGACGAAGAAGTTGGAAGAGTTAACAAAGGGGGCTGCAAGCAAAGAGACCAAGGGTAACACTCCGAGGATATACCAAGTGCACAACATTGTGTCATGTGACTTGTGTGGAGGTAGTGGGCATACGTTCGATGTATGTGCCAATAATTCTTGTGAGGGAAGTGAGAGTGAAGAGGAGTTGTATGCTTTCCAAGCCTTCAACAACTCAAGGAGTCAAAACACTTTCAACCCAAATTCCAATTACTACCATCCGGGCATTCGAGGAAGCCCTTACATGAGCTACAAAAGCACAAACGTCTTAAACCCTCATCAACTTCAACAACCCCAAGCTCAAAACCCACTCGGTTTCCAACCAAGGGGTGGGAATTTCAACCCAAGAAATAACTACCAAAACCAAGACTTTTATCAAGGGAACCAAATCAACCAAGCCAATCAAGGCTTTGCACCCAACTTCAATGACCAAAATTACAACAACCCGAATTTCAACAACAACATCCCAAACCAAAACCAAAATCAAAACCAAACCCAAAATTTCAACCCACACCCATTTCAAAACAACTTCCACAATAACCCCAACCAACAAAATTTCAATCCCCAAAATCAAAACAATTTCAACAACAACCCAAATCAAAACCAAAACTTTCACAACAATCAAAATTTCACCGACCCAAATTTCATTCAACAAAATCCCAACTTTAATAGCCAAATGCCAAAAGGGAACTCTCAAGTTGGAGTCCCTAGGAACGACTATGGGTTTGCTTTGCCCCTTACTAATACCCCTCACCAAGAACCATCGAGTGAGAATCAAGTGGGAGAATTACTCAAGCTTGTGAAGAATATGCAGACTACCCACAACCAAGAGATGATGAACTTGAGGAATGCAAACCAAAAGGAGATACGAGAGATGGAGGCTAGAGTCGCTTCCCAAGCCTCGGCCAATCCTCAAAGGCCTCCGGGTGGCTTTCTAGCTCAAGGTCAAAGCTCAAGAGATGCTACAAAACATCATGGGGTCAATGCAATTATGACAAGTGCCCAAGAGCAACCAATGCTTGAAACCACGAGTAGCGGAGGAAAATCTTCACTTGAGCAACTCATGACGGTTTTTTTTGGAGTGAAGTTGGAGGTGATAGTGAGGAGGAAGCAATGGTGATGGTGCCCGTTGTATCCCCGAAAGCTAGTGACCAAGATGGGATGAATGAAGATCTATTTGTGATGGAACAAATCAAGGAGTTCCCAAAGAAGAGGAGAGATGAAAGGAAAGTGAGTCTTGAGAAAGGAAAAAGTGTGGTTGAGGAAGAGACCGAACATGAAGAGGGACTCATTGAGAGAAGAGTTTGTGAGTTCTTTCGGAGAATCACAAAGGGAGACCCTCATTGTGAGGAATTGATGAAACTTGTTGAAGAGGTGGAAGCAACAATCCCCTCACGAGAAGAGAAAAGAGAAGTGTGAATGCAATTATGTCCGCCAAGAAAGTCCCAAGCACCCTCCCTATCAAACTCGGAGATCCGGGTAGCTTTTCGATAACTTGCTATGTCGGAGGGAAGAAAATTGAAAATGCATTATGTGACTTGGGAGCAAGCGTGAGTGGCATGCCTCTAAAAATGGCCAAGAAGTTGGACATCAAGAATTTGTCCCCCGCTACAACTTCTATCACTCTTGCGGATGGTACCGAGAAACTTCCTCTAAGGGTGCTTGAAGATGCAATTGTCAAGGTGGGGAACCTATCAATCCCCACCGACTTCTTGATATTGGATGTCCCCGTGGGTAACAACTCTTTCGTGATACTCGGTAGGCCATTCTTGGCCACCAGAGGAGCGACTATCGATGTGAAGAGAGGAAGGCTATCATTCTAAGTGGGAGAGGAAGTGACGGAGTTTGAACTTCCGGAAGCTCCCGGTACAAGTTACAAAGCAAGAAATGTTGACATGGTTGCATGTTTGAGGGTGAATGATGTCCCTAAGATGCTTGATGAAAAGGGAATCATGAAAAGTATGACTTTGAAGAATGAGGATGCTAGTTTTGCTAGTGGCGAGTTGTATGTTCCGGAGAAGAGACACCGCTATGGAGCCCAAGAAGAGCCGAGTTGTACTAGTTCCTTTAAGAATCCCTTGGTTGAAAAGGGGGACCTAGGGGAACTAATTGCCGATAAAGATATCAAGGTTCGAAAGTTGATGATGTGTGAAGCGGGATTCGCCCATGAGAGCAAGGTGGAAGCTTCGGCCAAGGCCTTTGACCGTTTTCTAAGGTCTTTGGCTAGTATGGACGAAGTTTCCGTTCAAGGAAATTGAAGATTGGTCGTGTAAGGTTTGGTGGAGTCACTTAATAACCACCGTTTGTAAGTATTAGCTTCCTATCTTTCATGTAGTTTGCTTTTTAGTTCGATTTTTAGTTTTCATTCTAGTTTGCATTTAGAAATTTGGAAGTGAGATTGCTTGTTCAATTTTGACTTGTGAGAGTGGTCACCTTGTAGTGGGAGGACTTGGTTAGGCGTATTTGATGTAATTTCTCTTGGCAAAATGAGTTTTTATTGTGTAAGTTGAGTTGTTTTGCGAATAGTGTATAGGGGCCCTGAGCCTGTAGGTCGGCTCCCTGTCGACCACCGGCTCATAACCCCTAATGCACATTCTGTTTTTTACGACTTAATTTCCAGATTTCGGGAATTCAGAGAAAAAGGGCTCTCAGACGGTCCGGGACCGGCAGCCGGTCAGCCGGCTAGGAGCCCCTATACCATTTCATGAGAAGGAAGAAAAAGAGGAGAAAGAAAAGAGGCAACCAGCCGGTCGGCCGGCAGCCGGTCCGCCGGCTGGGAACCCTTTTTTCGTATTCTGCGGAGTAAACAAGAAATAGGGGAAAGGACTGTGAGCCGGTCGGCCGGCCGCCGGTGCCTGACCGGCTCAGAAACGGCTGTAACGTTTTTTTTATATACCTAACCCCTCATTTTTCCACTCATTTCCTCCCATTTTTCAGATTTCCCTTCCCTCTCTACCTTCCCTCACTACAAAAACTCTCCCAAAACACTCCCAAAACAAACTCATTTCAACCCTTCATCAAATTCCTTCAACTTTACCATGTCGGGAAGAAGCGAAAGGAGATTGAAATCTAGGAACGATCCTACCGCCGGGCGCGAAAGAGAAGATAACCCCGATGCTCTCTTTGTTTCGGGTGACCCCGATTTTCCCGGGGTGATCTTCGATTCCGAAACCCAAAAAGGTAACTTCCTATCTTTTGCTCAGCGTCCCCTTAACCCCACTCGGTTTATTGATTGGATTTCTATGAGGGACTTGGGTTTGGATGGTATCACCGGCGATTTGTTCAGGGATGTGGGTTTGAGCCAGTTGTGTGAGACCAAGGCGGTCTTGACTTACCCTCGATCGTCATGGGAATTTTTGAGCTCTCTTAGGGTAGCCAAGAATAGAGATTCGGGGATAGTTACTTTTGTGCAATTCCGCCTCATGAATAAGGGGTACCATTTAACCCTTGCGGATTTTGCTAGTATTTTTGGGTTGAATAGCGAGGCTCTGTTGCATGCCCCTGAAGGTATTAATTTGGAGTCGGTATGAACATCGATTATTGGGTTGGTGAGTGCGAAGGGGGAGAAGAAATCGACAAATAGGGTACATCTTGCTCCGAATAGGATATTGCAGAGATTTTTGCGGTGCACCGTCTTTTCCCGAGACGAGCCACACAACTTCACCACTATTGAGCTTGAGATCCTAGCTTCTGGTTTAATCACCCAACCCACCAAATTTGAAGTCAACATAGCCCATCACATGTTGCTTCACCTTAGCCGACTCAGCCATCAGCCCCGTTTGTCGACGCCCATTTGTGTTGGGGGCATGGTTACTTTGATTGCTTCAGTAGTTTGCCGGAGGAGCTTTAGGGTCGATTACATCGACGGGGAGAATGTGCTCTCCCGCCGCTACCTTATGGAGGGATTGGGGTGGATTAAGTGGAACCCCGGCGACAACAAGTCATATTGGCAGATTCGGGTGGATAGAGTCGATAAAAACTCCATTCCTTTACCAAACTCTGAGAGAATGAGGGTGAGGCCTAATCAACCCTCCTATCTCCTCCCTATAGAGGCACCTTCTGAGGGCACTTCTTTCGGCCCTCCTGCGACCCGAGTCTTCACCCGGGACCAGCGCCTGCCCACCACCAGTGGCATTGCATACCAGCAGCCTTCTCTTCCTATACCACCATTCGGCGACCCTAACTTTTTCCAGGGGTCCTCTTCTAGTTCGGCTCCTCCTCCTCCTAGCCATGTTCCTCAGACCATCGTGGATTTCATGGCTCGCATGGATTTGAGGCATAGGGAGACCGTTGAGCGGCGTGCACTTGAGGACATACCCTACTCTGATACTTGCGCGAGAATAGACTATTTGTATCACGATCAGGCTTGGGGGAACTTCTCCACTTATGATCGTGGCATTCAGCAGGGGTGCCGTCACAGTTTTGGCCACCATCCTTCTTACTACATGCCTCCCGAGGCTGAGTATGTGCCCTCCTCCGAACCTCATTTCGCCGGAGAGGTGCATGTTGCTGCGGACTACTATTTTAGGCCGAGTTTTCCCCCGGTGCGTGAGGGAGAGAGATTTGGAGCCCGCCAGCGCAGTGAAGCGCCTCCTCAGTCCGTTTCAGCTGCTTCTACTTCTGGGTTCTCCAACGAGTACTTCCTGAACCCAGATGATTTTTTGCATGGAGATGGTCATGGAGAGGCCGGAGACGAGGGTGGTGGTGACTAGTGAGAGGTTGTTTGATGTAACACCCCCATTTATTTAAGAGCCTTTAGCAAGACATTCTCAAATAAATAGAGCTGTTACCATCTCGGAATGTCCGAGGTAGTGAATAACAAAGTAAAACAAACCAAAGTACTTTATATAAAACTGATTAAATTTGAACTTTTGATATTACAACTACTACGCAAAGGATAAAAGTACAATTGATAGCATCTAAGTATGTGATCTAATTCTAAGTAGATCCAAGCCATGTCTCTCTCCATGCCCAAGCTCCTAATCCATCTGTCTCTGACCTGTAGAATCTACTCCCCATTCCGGATCATTGTAGGTGTACACGAATACACTGTCAACCTCGCGGTTGAGTAGGATAACACAAAAATAGATAATGCAACAATTATGATATGCAAATGCAATGATATGCTCGAGCTCAATCTCAATCTCAAATCTCAATCTCAAACCCGTAACACCCAGCCATACCGAACCTCCTGGCAGACTATAATCGGCCGTCGCCGAACACCAGCATAACAGCTGAGGTCACCAGGTCTAGTCCTGCAGAACTAGCCTGGGCCCAATAATATCTCATCATCTCAAATCCGTATCAAATGCATATGCCATGCTCATGAATGCAGCAATAATAGTAATCATACTTATGAATGCAACAGTAATAATAATTACTCATAATCATATACCATCCTCATATCATTCATTCTCATTATCTATATCATACACCCAACATCCATTCATAACACATAACAGTAGTGTAGTGACAGTGTAACCTACCTGGATAACAATATAGTCCAGTAACAAGCCAGCGAGTAAATAGAATAATGCCACTTGGAAATCGTCACCTAACAATATAATATACGTAATTACTAACTAATACAATTATGCAACTAATATAATATATCTAGTATTCAATTAATTATTTAAATAGTATATCACGCTTAACGAGACCGTATTAACATGACTACTTCAATTAAATACTCGAACATAGAAATATCGTCGAACTATTGATCACCGTCACATGCTCGTATAATAAAATTTACTTAACGATTTAATAAATAAATACCATGAACAAAGTTACTAACAATAACATGTCTACATTAACAACATTATGACAAAAATATACTAAATGATAGTCATCACTTAATTACATTTATAAATATTACTAACTTATACTAATAATACTACTATGAATAATAACAACATTAGTAGTAGTTATAATAATAATTAGAATAATACACAAGCAATGCCAACAACAAAGAATACTAATAATATTGATAATAATAATAATAATCATAGTGTTAATATCAAGTGACATCATACAAAACAGCCACGACAACCGACCCATACAACACAAAGTGACTCATGACAGCCCCCTTCACAACAGCCCCATCGACAACTTTTATGCCGCCATAACCACCACCAACCATGGTGGCTGCCACCCCTGCCCACGGTGCACCACCACACACCACCCAAAGACCCTGACTCGAATATATAGGCCATCGATTACCCCTACAAAAGCCACGGCAGGAACAGCCATTCACATACGAGCAGAATAACGGGTCTATTGCAGCCCTTTTATCGACACTACTACCACCAGCCCGGTCCCCGACAACCCCCACCACTTGACCCAACCTAAACTATGTACTACCCACTACAACTTCCATGCATTGGGCACCACTAGGAGCCACCACGGTAGCCACCACAACAACGGTAAATAGCCTGCACACACGGTGTACTCTGCTTTCTCAGAAACCGCCTGAACACCCCTCCTTCTCTCGTCTATTTCTCTCACCACCATGCCCCACACCACCTCCAGCCACCACCGTTGTCACCACTGACTCACGGTGGTTCCAGGGGTGGTACCATCTCCTCTCGTCTCACCTAAAACCACCGCAAAACCATCACCAAACCTCCTGCCAACACGCTGTAACAACCCTATTCTGCACTGTTTTTAACGCCATTAACAGTCCCTTTTGGTGTTGTTTCAGCCACCACTACTCACCCTACAACCACCCATATAATCTAATAACATCCTATTACCACTAACCATAGACCCGTGCTTAAAAACAAATCAAAACAGTAGTCGAGTTAATATAAAAGAACACGAAAACAATGGTATCACAACGCCCGAAACAGAGTGTTAAAACTTAGCTACTGCCGACTTTTAGGTAGTTTTTGTAGCAGCTATGGTGGTTCTAGGATGGTCTAAATATGATAAACATGTCATATATACTATAATGATTACTCAAAACAACAGTACTCTTGTTCAGAAATCTGATAAAAGGCATAAACAACTCACAAATAACTCATGCTGCGCAAGTATGAAGACGACTATGGTGACGGCTGTTCTTTGTTGGTGTCCTTCTCTTTCGTGGTTCTCACCGGCCATGGTGGTGCTTTCGTTTCGTTGGTGAAGGGAGGTAGTCGGAGATGGAGGCTAGGGTTTTTACGAGATAAGAGGCAGATAATCCATATGAGGAATATTGAATGTCGATGTGTGTGTGTTTGAGAGGTTAGGGTTAGGGTTTCACATTGTATTAGGTGGATATGTCGATGGTTTAAACCCTAACCCAAGTCCAAGCCCATCACCAATGGTCCATCACGCAACTCGAGATATTCTAGCACATTCCCGACTCGTAACTTAAAATTAGCAAGCACATACATTAAGTTATACTAATTAAACCATACAATTTAGTAGTAGTAAATATTAATTAAATCAATAATTTAATTTACCAGCACTTACATAAGAATATATAAAGATTAGGATTTAAATATAATTATGACTTAAATAAATAAATAAATATATATAAATAAATAAATAAATATATAAATAAATAAATAATTGAATTTAAGTATAGACGAGAAGTAAATATAAAAACAAGAAATATATTTAATTATAAATATATCATTAAGAATTAAAGAAATACGAATGAAACGTCATTTTATGAAATAATCGTCAAATATAAAAATGATTATGAAATACGAAATAATCGTAGAAATACAATTTATAAAATAATAACAGTTTACGTAAAGTACTTTATAAACATTCCCTTTGAAATACTTGTATAAAACAAGGTTTGACTGTCGTTGACCGAGGCTAAAGTACGGGGTATTACATTTGATGTCCTAGCTCCCATTTCAAAATCCAAAGCAAGTAATCCCTTAAATCCAAATTTCTCTTTAGTTTTGCATTTTCCTTTTTGCATGCATTTAGAGTAGCTAGTTAGTTTCGTTAGCTTGTTTTAGTTTCTTCTTTTACCATTTCATATCATTAGCATAGTTGCATTTAGTTGCATTCATTTAGATGCATTAGATTTCCTTTTTGTCCTAGTTTCACATGTCTTTACATTCATCTAGTTTGCATTCATGTAGATTAGAGCACTTAGGTTGCATCTTAGTTTAGTTTTTAGTTTTTCATTTCTTTTGTTTATCTTTGTTTTTATTGCTTTCATAAAAATCAAAAATCTAAAAAAATTTGAAAAACGAAAAACTCCAAAAACATGTTCTTTACTTTCCGATTTTCCTCCTCACATTATGCACATAGATAAGTGTGGGGAGGAAGAACCGTTTATTCCAAAAAAAATGCAAAAAACAAGTTTTTATTTTCTCAAAAATTTCAAAAAAGCCAAAAACATGTTGTTTTCGTTCTTTTTCTTCATTTCCCCCTTGCACTTTGTTCCATTGAGAACAATGGAAATCTTAAGTGTGGGGAGGGAAAATATCCACCTTGTGAATATTTCTTTGTTTTTGTAAATATGAAAAAACTTCAAAAATGCCAAAAAAATCGAAAAATTTCAAAAATTTCAAAAAACATGTTTTTCCTTTCTTTTGTTTTTGTTCTTTGCTTGCATTGTATATATATGTTTGTTGGACTAACAAGTGGCAGGTGCAACAACAATCCGAGGTATTAGGAGAATGAAGATGCTTGGTATACTTTTTCCTACTTCTTTCTTCCCTTCCCTATGTCTTTTTATGTTGATTGCATGAAGGAGAACGGGATTTTTGTGCCTTGGATGTTCCTTTGGGGAACTTTTGGTTGTTGTGGGTGATGTGCTGCTAGTTTAGTCCTCTTGTTGTTGCATGTTTGTTATGTTTGTTATTAGTTTACTTTAAGTTTCACATGCTTTTCATTTTCATAGTTTTGTGAATATTTGTTAGTCGGTTTTTCTCCTTTGCATTTGTTTGTAAATATGCATAGGAGGTTGAATAGTGGAGGATATATGCCGTCAATGATGATATTTGTCTTGCTTGTGTCTTACCCCTCCTAATAGCTTGCACCGTTTGATGTCACCTGGTTAGGGTTCTTGCTTGCAAGGACCCGGAAGTCTAGGCTTAATAACCAAGTTTCGACCACCATGTGAGACCGTGTTAGACCTTGACTCGACCTAGGACCGACATTAGCTACTCAAATGTGAGGATATAGCCTCCTTTATAGTCGGCCCATCAAACCGACTCAGTTTAGGATTGTGAGTAGTCCTCCTTACGTGGTATGTTATGTCTATACGCATAAGTATGGCGCTCGTTCCTCATTCCCGTGTTTATGTTCATGTGCATGTGAGACAACTCTTGTTCAAAATAAATCAACTTCACATTTGCCAAATTAGCCTTGTTTTGACCCTTGCATCTTATTTCCTCTTTTTGTTTAGCCACTTTGAGCCTTAGCTTTTTCATTTGGCCTTAACCTCTAGATGAGCTACATCCCAAAAACACCATTCCTTGATCAAGAATGGTTGCTTTTGTGGTACTTTGTTGGTGGTAGAGTCGGGATTTAGATGCCGGTTGGTGGCTTCTTCCGTTGTGGTTTTACTTGTTGTTTTCTTGGTGAATGGAGGTTTGAGAAAAAGAAAAGAAAAAAAAAAAGAAAATAGAAAATCAAAGAAAAAAGTTGAAAAAGTTTTGAAAAATCCAAAAAGAAAAGTGTATATATGTGTTTTGATAGAGAAAAAGGCTAGCAACAAATCCCTTCCATCAAGGGGAGATAGAAAAAGCCGTTGCTATAATAAGGTGGTCTTTTGATGTTTTTACATGCGTGCCGGGTTTGCACAATTTTTGCATTTGATTTGGATTTCAAGTCTTATGTTAGGGTGTAGACGTTGTTCGGTGTTTTAAATAATGACCGTTTTGTTAAAGGTTGTGATGAGTTTGTTTTTCCAAAGTAAGTTTGGGTTTATGCAATTTTTGCTTGGTTTTGTCAAAACCAAAGTTAGGGTATAGACGTTGCTTAGTTGTTGTAATAAGGAGTTGTGTTGATCATGGCAATCATTCTTGTTTTTGAGCCTCAAATTCTAGAACGGTGCTTGCACCAAACCATTTTCACCCAACCCAAGCCCCGTTGCATCTTTGTTGTTGTTCTCATCATGTGAATTTGCATTTTCTCATGGATTTTTGGATGGAGTACCATTTTAGATTGCGGGCATGCTTCGCAAGTTGAGGTAGGTGAGTGATTTTGGTTGCTTGTTGTCACAAAAATCACCCCCTTTCTTTCCTTGTGTGTTGAGTGTCACCCGTGAGAGTCGGTACTTGGGGTTCTCTTATCGATTATGGGTCTAGCATGGAGTCAAATCTTGTGTGCGTCGTGTCAATCTTGGAAGTATAGCTTAGTGCTTCCGTTTGCCCGCCTTGAATTAGTTTCTTGGTCTTTGGTGATTTCATTGTTGGTTGCTTGAGCTTGATTTAGGGGTTTGGCAGTGTGGTTAGACTTTGAGTCGGCATCCTCCGCTATAGACCTCCCTTGTTTAGTTTTTCAAAACCCCGCTTGGATGAGGCAAACGGTTGGCTTTTCCTTTTCCCGATGCATGTTGCTTGTTTATATGTGTTTTGTTTTGACTTGTTTGCATCAAAAGTTTTGTAGCAAGACCAAACTTGCCTTGCAATAGGGCGTTCTTCCTCATGAATGTCAAATTGTGAGTTGAAAGGGATACGGGTGTCGCTAAACCCGATTCGGCTTCTAATTAGTTTAGTTAGTTTGTTTCATGTTTCTAATAAGGGTTTTATAGCTTCTTGATCTCTTACTCGAGGACGAGTAAGGCTTAAGTGTGGGGAATTCTGATGAGCTATATTTTGGTCATGTTTTTCATTGTCTTTTCTTCATTTCCGTTCCCTATTCGACCTCGTTTTGCGTTCCTTTGCTCGATTTTACGCCCATTGCCTCGATTATTCCTATTCGGTTTACATTTTGTAGGTGTTGTGGCGGGAGTGAAGAAACGGGAGCAAACGAAGTGAATTTGGAGCAAATGTGATGGCCGGTTTTTGTCGTCAATTCCGGCACCAAAAACAATTTATAAACTCCCAAATTAAGTAGTATAATTTAGGGTCGAACCCAAAGGATGGTGGGGTTAGGCTATAAATATTGTTTTAGTTTTAGTTTAGTCGGGGGTAATGGGGTTTTTGTGAAGTCATTAATAACTAAGTAAGAAATAAACAAGATGTAAAGACTAGGTCGATAGGTAAAAGAAACTAGGGTGTCGGGGCTACCTAGGTAAGTCGGTAACTTAAACATGTGAGAGAGGTCTAGGGTCGCTCCTATTGTAGGTCTAGGGTCGTCTCGTCTTTTGATTTGACTAACCTAAGGTCGAGTCCTATTATAGCTTTCGCTACAAACAAGGTCAACCTAACACATACACATGCCTATGAAAGTCCTAGACCGTCGTCAAAGACAAACAAAGAGAAGACTCATGCTCAACCGTCGTTGAGGCAATTCATCAAACATATAACATGCATGAAGTGGAAACCCAACCAAAGAGAGAACACAAGACTAACCCTAAAAAAGATTCATAGTTACCAACCACCCAAGCACACCCCTAACCCTAGAAATGAACTACTCACACATAATCAAAACAAGCAACACACTAACCACAATAATAAACATGATTAGAATTATAAAGAAGATAACTTGAATTAGTGAGACAATAAACTAATAAAGATATGAACTACACTAATTAGACTAACAAATAACAATAACATATAAATAAACATAAAAAATTAACAAAGATGAAAACTTTAATTAAACCAAACATAAACACAATCTAAACTATAAACTTGAAATAAAATGCAATAAAAATGAGGGATAAGAGAAATTATACCAAGATTGAATGGAGATGAACATTAAAGGATAGATCTAGAAAATGAATTACCAAAGATTTTACTTGAACACAAATTAATTGAGTAATTGAGTAATTGAAATAATTAAAAGGAGGAAAAAAAATAAACTCAACTCCATACATACTGCCTACTCGCTACTGTTTTTGTTTTCTTCTTTTGAAAATGAACCCAGCTGCGTCTACTTTCTAACTCTCCAAATGCTGCGTCGAAAAATGCCCAAAATGAGCTAGCTGCCTACTTCGTTTTTAATCGTTTTGTTCCCAGCAACCAAAAAAACGAGGAGCTACTTAGCTGCTTGCTTCTTTTCTTTTCATTTCCCCTCACGTGATTTTTAATGACAAAAATATGTCACGTGTCTACTAGCAAGCTTGGCCCAAGTTTCCGTTTTATTTTATTTCCGTCTTTCTTAAATCCGTCTTGAACCGGTTTTCACACTCGGACTTGATACCTATAAAATAAAAAGACGAAAGTACTACCAAAACACTCACAAATAATATGAAATAGTTCCTAAATAAAGTTAAAACGACCAAAATAATGTCAAATTCCACAAATCTAACAATTATTCGGAATAAATAAAATAAAACTAATAATTACTAATTAAATAGTAAAATGAGCTATTTATTCAATTAAACACGTAAAATCGAGTCGGAATAAAGAATAAATGAGGGGTAAAATGGTACCAAAATACTACTCATCAAAATGGTGAAGATATGTTAAGGTTTTTTGGCCCAGACCCTCTCAGCCGGTCCCTGACCGGCGGCCGGCCGGCCGGCTGAGAGGCTTGACTTGATCGACTTTGGAGAAAAATAGAAGAAAAGTTCCAGGAATTTGGAGTCTGATCCTGAGCCGGTTGCCAACCGGCGGCCGGTGTGCCGGCTGGTGTCATCTCCATACTTAGCCAATTCTCAAGAAAGCTACTAAATCAAACTTTGGGCAGATTCTCAAGAAAGGACTCCCAGCCGGTGGCAGACCGACAGCCGGTGCACCGGCTGGCTGTACCTGTACATTGAAGAAATTGGAGGAAAAATCAGAAGTATGCATTTGCACTCTAAGCCGGTGACCGACCGGCAGCCGGCCGGTCGACTGAGGATCAAGCCATGTGAAGAAAAATAAGAAAAAGTTCAGAAGTTCATATTCTGACTCTTGGCCGGTTCCAGACCGGCAGCCGGTGGACCGGCTGAGAGTCATATTTCAGAATTTCGCGCACTATATATACCCGCACTTAGACTATTTTCATTTACGCAACTTTTTATTTCTTAAGACATTTTTTCCTAGGGTTTTACTGTTCCATTGCCTACCATCTTAGACTCAAAAAACTCAAATAAAAATCTCATAATCTTTCCTTAGTTTTTGTTTAATCTTTTTGTTAATCACTTAGATAACCTCTCTTAGTTATTCTTAGCACTTATCTTAGAGGGTTTTTGGTTGTAATTTGGAGGGTTTGAGAAGACTCTTCTTTTGTAATTAATCAAAGTTCTTCGCTTTATTCAAGTTGTTGGTATAATCTCTCCTCTCTTTACTTAGTTATTTCATTTGTTTAAGTTTTCTTTGTTCATTTGCTTACTTTTATCATAATCCAACATGTTTAGCATTTACTCATCAATTGTTTACATGTTTGCTTTAGTTATGTGTGAGTAGTTCCCTTACTAGGGTTAGGGGTGTGCTTTGGTTTGTTGGTAGTTATGAATCTTGCTTAGGGTTAGGCTTGGGTTCTCTTCTTTGCTAGGTTTTCATTATGTGCATGTTATATGTTTGATGAAATGCCTCAACGACGGTTGGTCATGATTCTTATTGTTGTTTGTCTTTGACGATAGTCTAGGGCTTTCATGAGCATGTATGTATGTTAAGTTAACCTTGTTTGTAGCGAGAGCTAGGATAGGGTTTGACTTTAGGTGAGTCAAATCGATATACGAGACAAACCTATGCCTAATATAGAGGAGACCTTAGACCCTTTTGCATGTTTTGTTACCAACCTACCTTAGTAACCCCGACACTCTAGTATCTTTTATCCATCAACTTAATCTTAATCTCTTTACATTCATTGCTCTTTAGTTGTTAGTCATCTCTTTCCCAAAACCCTATTACACCCGATTTAGGCTTGAATTAGAACCAAACTATTCAATCATCGCCACCATCTCCGTGTTCGACCCCGAATTACATACTACTTGCTTTCGGGTTTTATAAATTTGTTTGATGCCGGTAGTGACGGCAAAAGCCGGCCATCAGTGACCCAACCCGAGACCCCCAGCCTCCTATCTCCTCTCCTGTGACCCAACCCGAGACCCACCAACCCTCAAGTCCAACCACCGTGGCCTCCCCTTTGACCGACACTGCCTCGTCACCCTCGACTTTACCACAACCACCCCCAATTCCATCACCTCAAATGGCAACCTGTGCACAACATGGAATATATAAACCAAAGCCGATATTTGACTTATGCGCCAGCACGCTATCCCACGTCCCAACCAACCCTATAACAGCCCTCCAAGACCCGAATTGGAATCGTGCCATAAAAGATGAGTACGATGCCCTCATTAAAAATGATACATAGGTTCTAAAGTCTCGTCCCTCGCTCGGACGTCAATATAACCCGTTGTATTTGGTTGTTTAAGCATAAGTTTAAGGCTAACGTTGATTTAGAGCGATATAAAGGTCGCCTTGTGGTTAATGGCAGGTCTCAATAGGTTGAAGTTGACTGTGACGAAACTTTTAGTCCCGTGGTCAAGCCGGCTACCATCCGTACGGTGCACAGTCTTGCAATTTCCAAGAATTGTTCACTCCACCAACTCGATGTAAAAAATGCCTTTTTACATGGACATCTTACCGAGACAGTTTATATGCATCAACCCCGGTTTTTCAGGACCGGACTTGCCCTAATCATGTGTGTTTATTAAAAAAATCCATTTACGGTCTCAAGCAAGCACCACGGGCCTGATACCAAAGTTTTGCGAACTATGTCTCCACTATTGGGTTTACTCATAGCAAGTCCGATAACTCTCTCTTCATATACAGTGACGGTAATGACCTGGCCAATCTCCTTTTATATGTTGACGATATTATACTTGCTACTTCAACAAATGCCCTCCGGGTTAATATCATGTCCCTTCGTCGCTTCGAGTTCGCTATGACGGATTTAGGGCCTCTAATTTCTTCTTGGGAGTCACTGTCGTCCGTCATTCTTAGGGACTATTTTTACATCAACATAAATATGCACTAGAGATAATTGTTAGGGCAAAAATGTCATCATGTAAACCATGCTATCACTCCAGCCGACCCAAAATCCAAATTGAGTGCTAATGGGGGAAATCTGTGACAGACCCAGCTCTCTATCGGAGCCTTGCGGGTGCATTACAATATCTGACCTTCACCCGTCCGGACATATCCTATGCAGTTCAACAAATATGTTTATTTATGCATGACCCACGTGAAGCTCACTTCGGTGCCCTTAAACGCATCATTCGCTACCTTCAAAGTACGTCTCATTACGGTTTACACATAACTAAGTCTGCTTCTACCGACCTTACGGCATACTCTGATGCCGACTGGGGCGGGTGTCCCGACTCTCACCGATCAACTTCGGGATATTGTGTTTATCTCGGTTAGAATTTACTCTCTTGGTCATCTAAACGACAAGCTACAGTATCGCGGTCTAGTGCGGAGGCCGAGTACCGTGGCGTTGCTAATGTAGTGGCCGAATCATGTTGGCTAAGAAATTTACTTATCGAGCTCAAATGTCCAATTCAAAAGGCCACTGTAGTTTTTTTGTGGCAATGTGTCAGCCATCTACTTATCGGGGAATCCAGTTAATCATCAACGGACTAAACATATTGAACTTGACATACACTTTGTTAGGGAAAAAGTTGCCATAAATGAAGTTCAAGTCCATCACGTTCTGTCCCGATACCAATTTGCCGATGTGTTCACAAAGGGCGCCCCTAAAATCCTTTTCGATGATTTCCGATCCAGTCTCAACATCGGTTCACCTCCCGCTTCGACTGAGAGGGTGTATTAGAATATATTAATACTAATTAATTATTCTTGTATTATATGTAGATATTCTATTTTCAATATTAGTTAGGATTTGCTAATTGTATGGGATTGTCTCCCCTAGTTTAGCTATTAGTTATTGACTCCCCATAAATCATGGGATTGAGGAGCCAATCAAGAATATCCTCATTGTATATATATTGCACTTTGACTGAATGAAAACGACAAGACAAATAATTACTTTCAGACGGGTTGAAGCAAAAACGAAATCATATCAAATACTTGGCGGCGAAAATCCGTCGCCTTTTGATTCCCACAGATTTTTTTTGATAGAATTTTTCATCGCCAATTTGGTGGTGGAACGCTTTTTTTTGGCTGTCGCCAAATTGGCGACGCCCATTCAGTCGCCCTGTACAGTATCTCTTGTAGTGAAAACACCTAGAATACGGATTAGCGCACAAATCATCATTATTACTATAAAAGCAAAATGTCAAATTGCATACGTGGCGCAATAATGTTTCACCGTTCACTCTTTCTCGCACTCACATTCACCCTCACAAAATAATGTTTTGTAGACCAATCAGAAGCTCTAATTTATGCCACGTCATATATTCCATAATTTTTTTAACAATTAAATCATAAATATGTTTGTATATAATATAATAAAAACGTTTACCATATTTTACTAATAACAAATCCTAAATATTCCATAAATATTCCCTACCAATCACGGCTGATCCCAATCATGTATATCTTTGTACACAAATTCTCATTTGTGACGGCGGTATCCGTCACAAACTTGTGACGGATACCGTTTTCTCTCACAAAATACCCGGTGAGTGGAAAAGCACATGAAGAGTATCCCTTGTCCCCTCTTTTTTTTGTGAGAGGTCACAAGCTTGTGACGGGATTAGCCCGTCACAAGCAAAACCGATTGATCTTTTTATATGCCAAGTCAATATATTCCATAAGTCAGAAACGTTTACCATATTTTTTTCGGTACCAAAATCGTTAAAATATACAACCAATCAGATTATAAATTAAATCAAATACAAAATAATAGAACCGTGTACATTGCATATTTTATTCCAAATTAAATATTCCACAAATATTCCCTACCAATCACGGCTGATCCCAAACATGTATATCTTTGTATATGCTAAGTCAATATATTCCATAAGTATTCAACATTTATCATATTTCTGTCGAAATCAAAATCATTAAGATATCATTAAGATATACAACCAATCAGATTATAAATTAAATCAAATACAAAATAAAACCATGGATATTGCATATTTTATTCCAAACAAAATATTCCATAAATCATAAAATATTCCAAAAATCATATGCCAAGTCAATATGATTGCATATTTTATTCCAAATAATACCCTATCAATCACGGCTGGTCCCAATCATGCAAATACACAATTATTCCATAAGTATTCAACGTTTAACATATTTCTGTCGAAATCAAAATCATTAAGATATCATTAAGATATACAACCAATCATATTATAAATTAAATCAAATACAAAATAAAACCATGGACATTGCATATTTTATTCCAAACAAAATATTCCATAAATTTATATGTTATAATTTCCTTTTTAACTATGTTCTTAATATATACTTCCTCCGTTCGAATCCACACTACATGTTTGCTTTTTCACGTTTGTCAACGCACGTTTTACATGTTAAATATCTTTAGCTACGTAGTTGCAAAAATTATAAAAGTTAGATATTTTCAATGTACTTGTAAAGACGAATCGAACAAGACCCCACATGAATATGTTTTCTCTTACGTATTAGGAGAAAATTGAGATTAAATGTTCACTTGTGAATTGTGTACAAAATAGAAACATGTAGTGTGGATTCGAACGGAGAAAGTATAAGTGAAAATCACGGCTGTATCAGCATCAATCTGGTACGTGGCTTCGGTTTATTTAATTAGGTTAATTATTTTCCTCGTATACATACTGTTTTAGTCTACACGATTTTATTTTTCTAGACCAGTCTTTACCCATGGCCAATTGTACGTTGCTGTTATATCTAGGGTTACAAGTAAGAAAGGTCTAAAAGTGCTACTTCTTGATGAAGAAGGAGGAATGTCTAATACAACAACGAATGTTTTTTACAAGGAGATTTTCGAGAAACTGTAATTTTTGTCTTACATTTTCAAATTTTAATACACACATTTAATTTAGATTTCTACCTGATTAGTTATTTTCTTCATCCTATTTGTCCGTCAACTTAATTTCTACCAAATTACTCATTATTAATTATTTAATCTTTTTTTTAATCGTTTATTGTTTTTTCATTTCCATTATTCATTCTTGTTGTCATAATTAATCCAAATATTTACATCATTGCTAACAGATATTCGAAAATTAGTGAACCAGAAAATTCAGCTTTTGACCGAACATATCTTATACGCAAAACAGCCCCGTTAAAAATCAATTTGTTCGAATAAATAGAATTGCTATATAATGAAATGAATTTACCTTTGTGATCTTTAAAAGTAAGTGTACACAACCCCGTGATTTTTCACGGGTGTTACACTAGTACACTAATAAAAGTGTAAATAAACAGTAAAATTCTAGCTAAATTATGGAATAAAATTTTATACTCCCTTCTATTCTGCCTATTCTTCCATCTTTCCTTATTCGTGATAATCACGTTTTCTTCCTCTTTTCTTATGTGGTAAGCCTTTTGTGGTCCAAAATCAATTTTACGTGGGTAGGTCGATTTGTATGGTCCAAATTCATTTTCTTAATTCTTGGATAAAAAGAAAGGGGAAGAATAGGCTGAATAAGAGTGAGTATAAAATAGACACATCATTCGCCTTGCTATGAGGTTGAACGACTTCTTGGCCTCCGTTGACCTCCTTGCCCTGTTTGAGGGTGTACCTACATCTTGCGTGCTAGGTGGTTACTTGTAAAAAATAATGTTAGGTATGTGCATGCAAAGTGACCTAAATATTAGGTATTTTTGACAAAAAAATCCTTATTATTATTTTACTTATTACTATTCACAAATTCTTATTTGCAACGGCACTATCCGTCGCAAGCTTGTGACGGATACCGTTTCCCCTCACAAAATATCCACTTTTTCTCTCTCTCCAACACTATTCATGTGGTCCCCTTTCTCCACTAACTCATTTTCTACCCATTTTATCTCACAAAATATCCGTCACAAATACCAACCCGTCGCAAACAGGACTTACTAATTACTATTATTCAATTAGTCTTACTTATAGCTGTTGTAAATTACAATGAAATGGTGTGTCGCCCTATCGCTCCAAAAAGGTGTCAATTGGGATGAATTTATATCTTCGTTATAAAGTATTCTTGTCTATATCGGTTGTAAACAAAAATTGATGATTATTATCTATCATTATCATTATTATATTTATTAGTATTATATTATTTATTTTATTTGAGTTGAGTTTCAATTCTAATTACAAAATGTCTCTTTTGTAACCGGTATATCCGTTACTAGGTTGTGACGGGTCAAATATCATTCATTTGGGTAAATAAAATAAAAGTAAAAGTACCTAGTTAATCACGAAAGGTTTATCTTTATTTATCCAAACGAGTTTTATTTGACCAATCACAAATTTGCAAGGATATTATAGTCAAAAATAAGAATTTGTGTTGTAATTACGTTAGTTAGAAGGAATTGAATTGAAATGAAATGAAATGAGGTGGAAGGAAGAAGAGGGCCCAGAAAATAGGTTTCGTGTGCAATTGGATTCCTTCCAATTTGAGTGAGGAAAAAGTGGGATAGTTTAGCTGTAGTAAGTAGTGGAGTATTAATGTATTATAGTAAGAAAGAGGTAAGTTGTGCAGTGAGTGTTAGGGAGGAAAGGAACGGAATGCAGGTGAGACTTGAGACTTAAGAGTGTGAGACTGAATCCCATCAATCAGTTAGTTAATCATTCATTATTGAAACACATTAGATCAGATCACAGAATTATTACTGAAAATAGGCATGAAAAGTAGTGGTGCATCGCCAAAACGACGATGCAATTGCTTCTTCATTGCCGTTTTAGGCCTCGCCTTTCTTTCCATGCTTCTTCCTCTCGTCTTTCTCCTCGGTTTTCACTCTTCCGGTACTCATACTCTCCTTCTCTTCTCTTCTCTTCTCTTTTACTTTCAGATTCACTTCTAAATACTTGCCTATATTCTAAGTAGTCAGGATCCCATATTAGTGTATATCCAATGTTCCAATTTAAGAGAACCTTCAGATCCCAACTCTTTCTCAATTGCGGATATTTGTGCTACTTTTTGGCCTTGGTTTTGTAGTGATGTTTAATGTTTAATGTTTAATTTCTGCGTGTAGGTTTTCCGTCTGAACAAGAAACTTTGCCGTCGGTACGTGCTTTAGATTATCGTTAAATTGAGCTAACTTTTGTGTCCACTTTGTAAATTAAGCCATAAATTCAACTGATTTTATGATAATTTCTGGTTTTTTAAATAGGGCGATGCTCTTGATTTGGGCAACTTTAGCCACATAATCCGGATCATCCATCAGGTGTGTACACTTTGTAATTGTGCCATTGTTAGTTCAGTAAACATAATATAATGGCCATTAAAATTGAGCTCTTGTGATCTGAGTGTAATGTATGAGTGCATTAGGTAAAGGACTACAATGACTAGTACAAATGAAGTTTTTGGAGCTAAACTAATTCGTGTGGTATTGGCGTTTGATATAGTTGTGGTGTATTCTGTTTCTAGGTTAAATTATGACTATTGACAACAATGTATGAATTAGGATCCCATCTACTGCCTATAATAGTACGATATTGTCCATTTTTGGCCAAACCCCCACAAATTTACTCTTAGTCTCCTTCCCAAAAGGCCCCGTACTATTATATTTGGTGGCACTTATAAAGACGAGCTTTCATCTTTACACTACCGATGTGGGACAAGGGTTTGCACCCTAACAATTTTGGGTGCAAAGCATTGTTGACTCACCACATGTTCCTTTTGTCTCACTACTACTTTTTCTTTTGAATGTTGTCTTGCTATTTAGCTAAATACTTAAGGATATGTTGTAGAGCTTCCACATATCACAGAACTTTAGGTTTAGGAGGTAAAGGGTGATCTCATCAGGGTATTCAGCCAGACGTATGTATTTCTCTGAATTTATCGAGTCTGGAAGGTTAGAGGTTAAAGACCCATTTTCTTATACCTTTGAATGTGATGGCTTAAAGAAAAAATAATTCAATAAGCTCTTGAAGCTTTTTATGTATTTAAGTAGTGGAGTGTCATGCAATTTAATAAGCAATTTTCATCATGGATCATCTGAAAAAGCTACCAGTGGGTAGGCTGCTGAGTTGGCTACACTTGCCTACTATGTTGTCACTAGCTACGAGTTTAGCCCCAACTCATTATCCATACATTTCCATTGATGATAAGGAGGTAGGAGCTGCTCTTGAGCATTTGAAGCTTGAGGATGAGTTTGTGATTTAATAACTTACAGCAGACTGCAGAGTTTATGTTATCTAGAGATTCTCATTATGGTGGTGTCTCAATCTTGTTTCAGAGTAGCTGAAAAACAATAGTGCGAGTAAATATTTACTCAGCAAGTCATGTGGATGACCGTTGTGCACA
The DNA here is from genome assembly GCA_029255685.2 of Silene conica. Taxonomy (NCBI): domain Eukaryota; kingdom Viridiplantae; phylum Streptophyta; class Magnoliopsida; order Caryophyllales; family Caryophyllaceae; genus Silene; species Silene conica. The sequence continues at coordinate 62,984,628 of CM055311.2, forward strand.
TACAACATAGTTCATATACCATTTATTAGATAATGTGCAATACATAAAAAGAGTACGTTGTATGCATACAATAGTGAATAGTGGTATTTGATGTTCAGATGTTAGATCAGTCTCTTGTTCATTTTCGAGCCGAGCTTCCAAATGAATGTATTATATACATCTCCATTGTGTCTGTAACATATGGGTAAGCCTAATGAGGCACTTAGGTAAGGTTGTTGGAAAGGCTGAGGGGTCAATTGAGTGAGTTTTCCACCCTGCTTTTTAGAAGTGGTTATTTACTAAATTGCTACTCTTGTCGTGCATTGTTACTACCTAAAGAGTAGCAATTTAGTAAATAACTACTTTAATATGCCCAATATGTGCATGGTGTGCAACGAATTGTGTAATGAGGAATCACTATCTGGCTGTGTTTTGTACCGGTGGTTGAATATCTGCGGAATTGCAGAACACAAAATTAGATGAATTCCCAATGGATAGTTGCAACTTTTGTTTTGTTACGTTGTAGGCTAACTGACTTATTTTTGTTCAAATGAACAAGCTAATTACATTATGGCCATTGTAATATTATTTGATTTGCTTTTTTTTCCCCATTTTGAATTTTGGATCTTAACTTTAGTATTGAGCTTAATATGAGAGGAAAAAACCTAAGAACACTTGACTTAGAAAGATGAGATAGAATTCTAGTGAGTAGTACATGAACACGAGAATGGTGGGATACCTATAAAACTTAGGAAATATGGCAAATTACTACCTAAAGGTAAGATTATCCCACAGATTTTCCAAAGTCTTAAGACTGTGCCACATCAGCTTTCCACTAACTTTTATTATTTCTTTATTGTTCAGACTTACCTCAGACTCACCTCAGATTTTATACATTATCCGTCAGACTCATCTCAGACTTTACTTTTCCATTTACTTTTCTTTCTTAGAAACTTATTAATTAATTCTAGTTTGTATTAAACATTACTAATTAAAATGTATAAACTTAATTATATAACTAACGGAACTTAATTATATATATAAAAAGACATGTTTTTTTTTTGGTTCAAATGAGCGCACTATGTCGCGGATGAGAATCGAACCCCCAACTTCATGGTTGGGATAAGAGTGCTCTTACCACTTGAGCTAACTCTTGTTCTCATAAAAAGACATGTTGAAATTGTGGATTTTGAAGTAAATTCATAATAGAATTTAAATCAGAATTTTGGTTTGGATCCATTTTGTAATATGGAATTAGTTGAATACAATTTTTATTGAGAAAAATGGGTGAGAATAAAGTTTTGGCACTAAAAGTGAAACAAAGTAATGGTGAGAAATTCTATTAATGCATTTTTACGTACAAAGCAACACTAATTAAAAGAATATATAACATTAAAAAAATAAAATATGGTGGGGTCAAGACTAAACAAAGTCATAAGTCGAGTTTTGGATTTCCAAGACTCGACTTAAGACTTTGTTAAGACTTTGGTAGATTATCGGTAGTCTTGAGAAAAGTCTTGTCTTAAGACTCGTCAAAGTCTTGTCTCAAGACCCCCAATAATCTTACCCTAATAAGTTCAAAAAATTGTACTCCCTCCATTCAACTCCACACAACACTTATCTTTTTACACGTTTGCCAACGCTGATTTTACGGGTGAAATATCTTTAACTACGTTATTCCAAAAATTACAAATATTTGATATTTTTAATGTACTTATAAAGATGAATCAAACAAGATCCCACATGAATATGTTTTTAATTACGTATTGAGAGAAAATCGAACTTGAAAACTCACATGTGAATAGTGTCTAAAATAGAAATGCGTAGTGTGGAGTTGAATGGAGGGAGTATATTACTACCTAATATAATTAATTTTGCAACTTACTACCTAAAATCATACAACATTAATCACTTTGCTACATTTTTGACGGAACTGGAACTGGAACTTAAGTTAGTTTTAAATGTTCGGAATACGTTTAATGACGATTTTACCCTCCCTTAATATCCCCCCTCCTTCGCTCCCTCCCAACTTTCTCTATATCACACTTAATTAATTAAATTCATTAATTAATTTCATCAGATTGATCATCGCACCATTGACTTACGCCATGTATGCTTCCTTTCTTCGCTTTTCTTTCTGTTTTAACGGTTTATATTAATATTAATTAATTAAGTTTAATTTGTTGAAGTTTATATATCAGATTGTTTCATTTTTCTGGGTTTAATCCCATGAATTTCTGTTTGTGTATAATTCTCCCAACTTATGGAGATGAAAATGGAGGGAAATTAGAAAGTGAATGAATTTACTGGGGAAAATGGAAGGAGATTGATGGAGGAGTTAAAATCTGAAAATAAGTTTTATTGGATGAGAGAATTGTGTTTTAATATAGTTATTAATTTAGGTTTGAATTAAAAAGTGACGAAATAAACTGATTTCCGTCATTTTTAGCAATTTCCTCTCATGTTGGTAGTATTCGTGTAAGTTTTTACACTTATTAGGTTGTTATTTGAATCATTAAACATATTAGGTAGTAATATGCAAAAGTTTAGACTTCTTAGGTAGTAATATGCTAAATAGCCTAAAACTTGTGATACATTAGGGCTTCACTTTTAATGACTAACAGGAACACGTGTGAAATTTGAGACCCTGTTTCATTATGCATTTTTATATACTTTTTTGTTTATTGAAGCGGTTCCTAGTTCTGAATGTAATGTTGAATATTGGGAAGGAAGTAGTGGAACTGAAATTGTTGCTCAACCATTCTGTTTTTTTTATCACTCTTGTAATTTTGAGATAAGGCTGACTTCCTTGAAGTCTTTGTCTGCTACTTGCGGGTAAAACTAGTTTTGTTGCAGGCATCTAAGCTAATGTTTTGTAATTAATCGATAAAAATGAAGTATTGCTTCAAATAAACTGTGACAAAAAAAAAACTTGTATCTACATCACCACAGGTAGTTTGTCTACAGTCATCTTCATCTATGTGCTATATTTGCTAGGACGTGAATTCATCTAAAATGTAGAAGTTTGAAGTTTAATTCATCAATCCGTGCATGACTTGTGTCCTTGGCATTTCTTTCTATTGAGCTGTCCCAAAATGTTTCTGTGAAATTATAGGCCATCTGAGACAAGCCTTAATTGCAAAATAACCAATTTGATTCAGGAACATGTCAACAACCCTATGGAAGAAATGCCTGTCCGGAGTGGAATCTACAACAGCAGCAATAGAAGTCCTATGCAAGTTGAACAAACGAATTTTGGTATATGAACATTTCAATGTGCTACTATCAGCTCCTTGAGCTTTAATAACAGCGAATTATATATCCTTGTCTTTGAATTTGTACAGGTCCTCTTGCAGGCAATTATGTACATGTACCACCCCCCACAAGAAATGTAAGCATTAGGGTGTATTTCGATAAAATTTTAAGGAGATGGGAAGAAAGGGGAGCGGGATAGAGGGAAAAAAGGGAGGGAACGGAAGGGAAGGGAAGGGAAAGCGGAATATAGTAGGCGTGTTTGGATACAATTTCCCTCCAACTCTTTCCAATGTAATGAGGAAATTTGTTTTGCTTTGGAGGAGGGAAAAATGTATCCCTCCTTTCTTCCTTCCTTCTCTATCTCTTTCTCGAAACTCCTCCATCCAAACAAGGCCTTAAATTTTCCAAGTAAACGTTCAGATTCAGTGTGATTTATAATTTTATATATCAGTTTAAATGCATTCTGAATTCGGAATGTTGGCAGGAAGCTAAGATCATCAACCCAGTGCAAGTATTTCAGCCTGCGAAAACTGTTGATGAAAATGAAATGCACTGTGAGTTGAGATTTGGAAGCTATTGCCTTTGGCGCCGTGAACACAAGGAAGTGCTGATAGATTCTATGGTGAAAAAGATGAAAGACCGGTTATTTGTTGCTCGCGCGTATTTTCCTAGCATCGCGAAGCTTCGCGCACATGACAAACTGTCGACAGAGTTAAAGCAAAATATACAAGATTTTGAGCGTATAACCGGGGAAGCTACAACAGATTCGGATCTTCCTTCTCAGTGAGTCATCCAACCTCTTAACTTTGAACACCTCCCGTTCCCCTATATTTTTATTAGAGAGAGTTGAGGACAAGGCGTCTGCCTAGCTACTAGTTACCAGTGGCCCAATTTTATTATGAGCCTGGCGTTGTATCGCTGCAAGGGTCACGCTCGCGGAAATCAGGGTTACAGTTTATATTGTGGTGGCACATCCCATGTCACGGTTTAGCGCGGCTTGTCTTTATGGTCGAGTATCTGCTGCTTAATTAGCCGTGTACCAGTCAAGTATCCGTCAAATATCAGCCATGTCCGTTAAATTGGCTGTATCTTCCAATATCGACTATTTTTGACAGGCCCTTCTGATTTTGGAAAATATTGGCACCAGTTGAAAATTCTTTACATAACGGCAGATATTATCACATAACGCCTGGTACATAATACCTTCTTACGGGTAGGTTACTTGTTCTCTTTAAAAGTATCAGCCGCTTTGTCCGAAAGAGAAGCCATAAGCAACTTGCACTAAAAGGTAACCAGTAAACCAAAGAATGGGCTCTTCTAGGCAATATATAGGAATCAAGTTCCGTGCAAATCCACTAAAGCACAGGCAAAACTGTACAATTCCGAATACTTAAGCAGATTTTCGTCCTTTCTGCAATAGGAATGCATATTTCAGTGGAAGAAATCAATTAGAGAGCACGGGCATGCCTATTATTCTCTTCGAACCTAGCCAACCTATGCCACAAAGAGCAAGGAAAATGACAGTGAAAGAAACAGGTAGGGCCCAATATCCTACTACAACACGAGACACAACCTTTGCGACTGAAACTAGGGAGAGATTATGATTTTGATGATAGTTTACAAGCTTTAGACTTTGCTTCCATATTTTATTTCATTACTAAGCCATGGAAAAGCAATGGCTCCTAATCCATCCTCAGTAGTACAATTCTGAGAATGTGTTTAGCCTAGTTAACTGATACACAATAAAACTTGCAGGGAGTTATGAGTTACTATACAAGTTGGCCACTCTAACTTTTACTTGTATAGCTCCTAAGCAGCATGCTGACTCAATATATTTATATATGGAGTACTATATAACAAATGCATTGTCTGTATCATTATCAGCCTTCGGGAGAAACTGCATAGAATGGAGGCTGTAATAGCTAGATCCAAGTCAATTCGAGTGGATTGCAACAATGTGGATAAAAAATTTAGGCAACTTGTGGAACTGATTGAGGATGAAGCTAATTTTCATACCAAGCAAAGTGCCTTTCTTTACCAGCTTGCAGTCCAGACCATGCCAAAATCTCTGCATTGTTTATCTATGAGATTAACCGTAGAGTATTTCAATAAGGGCACTATGGACGTGGAAGTATCTCCGACAGAAAATATTTTAAATCCAGAATTGTACCATTATGTTGTCCTCTCCAGAAACATGCTTGCTTCGTCTGTTCTTATAAACTCCACCGTTGCACATGCTAAAGTATGCTCCCGATTCTGTAAGATGTCATTTGATTTTTAAGAGTTGAATACCTTTCATATAGTCTGGATGATAAGATTGCATAGCACAAGACTTCAGATATCTAAATTGTCATCTTTTCAACAGGAAAGTAAGAAGCTGGTTTTTCACATACTGACGGACAGAGAAAACTATTATTCAATGAAGATGTGGTTCTTGAAAAACAGTTTTAATGAATCTGCTGTACAGGTCTTGAATCTTGAGGATTATATACCAGAGTCCTATAGTAAGACGCCAGATTTATCACTGGCCGAGGAATTTCGTGTTAGCTATCAACCTACTCATAAGCTTCCTCCAATGCACTATGAGACGGAATATGTTTCTTTATTTTCGCATTCCCACTATCTCCTTCCAGATATATTCAAGAATTTCGACAAAATTGTTGTCTTGGATGATGATATGCTTGTTCAGAAAGACTTGTCAGCATTATGGAAGATCGACATGGGAAGAAATGTCAATGCTGCTGTTCAGATGTGTACTGTACGACTGGGTCAGTTGAGCAATTATCTGGGTAGAAACAGTTTCAACAGCAGTTCTTGCGTCTGGATGTCAGGATTGAATGTGATCGATCTTGCAAAATGGAGGGAGCTTAATCTTTCCGAGAACTTCAGAAAAATTGTTAAACAGGTGAGTGCTGCTGTATATTACCTTTTTCCCCCTTTTTTTGCAGTCTTGAAGAATTTAAACTGCGTAAGGATCTCACATCTCACGATTTCATTGCAATTGTACTTTAGAGGTCAAGGACTTAGTTATTTAGGCGCAAAGCTTAATGCTGTGCTAGTTCTATTCAATCCTCATATATAGTTGTACTCGACTTTTATCCTGCTTTTTAGTAAGGGATGCGTCTCCATAATAACTCTATCACCCCATTGCCTTGAGGGCTCATGCAAATAACAAGCCAAGGGGGGTCGGATGCTTACCTTTGTGTTTTAACATGGAGACACTGCTTCCAAATGATCCCGTAATGAAAATTGTGTTGAGAATTGCGTTGAATGACTAGTCCACAATAAAAAGAAGCCTAACCAGTTGGAGCCGTTATTCATTATTTCTCCATAATCCAAAAGAACGTGAAAACTCTACACATCCTATAATTGGCCACCCTCTTTACATGTACAGCTTGACAGAGAAGGAACACATCATGAAGCTACTGCATCTAGGGCCAGCTTACTGACATTTCAGGATCTGGTGTATCCTCTGGATGATTCCTGGATTGTGTCAGGATTAGGTCACAATTACGGGCTTGATTCTCAAGCAATTACAAATGCTGCAGTGTTGCATTACAATGGGAACATGAAACCATGGCTTGAGCTTGGAATTCCTAAATACAAAAGTTTTTGGGTGAAGTTTATCAACGGAGAGGACCAATTTTTGAGTGAATGCAATGTCAGTCTATAAAGAGGATTCCTTTTGTTGCTCAATTTGAAAAATCCGTCATCCTGCAGATGCAGCCTGGTGTTTTGCTCGGTGTATTATTTGAAACACATCAAATTCTTGCAATTCTTTAAAGACAGAAGCGTCAATTGGCGACAATTGCTACGACATCAACAGAAGCGTCATAGCATTACAGGAAATACTGACTCTCACTTCTTCAGTAGCACAAGCTAAAGAGGATGATACCATTCAATTCATTTATGTTAGCAAAAATTATATCCTGTTTGTATGCGAGTCATGTAAATAATAGGTGTGAAAGATGAGACTTTTATTCTTTTGACTTACTGCCTGATTGCTTGTAATTATTGTATTTTCCCACATATGGTTATACACTTATACCTCATTTATCACAAGAAAAGACCAGCTTTGATTTGATACGTAGCATTCAATTATCAGCCCAATTAGTAGCGACATGTTTTTTTAGAAGTAAAAATACATGTAGCAAGTCTTCCTTGCTTACGACGGGTATTGCCGTCACAAACGAGAATTTGTGAAGTACATAGGGACCACATCTTAGCTCGCATAGTTGAGTTATGGGCCATTTTATTTGCGCAGTACAATTTTTACTTTCGCGATGCTTCATGAGCATTAATTCTTTGAAAACCCAACTATACAACCTTCCAAATAATCATATTTCTTCAATTTCCTTGATAATTTTCAGTCGGTGGCGTGGACGACATGGTTGGATGTCAGGTCGACGGTGGGGGTTTGCAAGCAGGTGGGGGTTGGAGGGGGGATAGGAGAGGGATGTGTCGCTGGCGGGTGGTCGGAGAAGGGGAAGACAGTGGCCTACGGAAGTCGTAGGTGTAGAGGAAGGGGAACGGTGGTCGACGGAGGTCCGGTGGAGGATGGTGAGTGGCCATGGGAGGAACAATGATGGTGGTGGTAGCCGGTAGGTTGAATAGGGAGTACAGTATGTATTTCGGCTAAAATGAATTTGTTGTAGTTTCCTGAAAGATGCGACTAGTCGACTACTATAATAACTTAAACTTTTAGCAAAGAGTCTTGCTTGTGACAGATATCCGTCACAAGCTGAAGACGAATACTTTACTCACACAAACAAAATGCAAGTAGGAAAAAGTGAAACATTATATGAATAGTGCAACTTGCATTACATAAGAGGGATTCATCTTACTTGTGACGTATAGTACCCGTCTTCAATGAGAATTTATGAACATTTAGAACCAAAAAGAAATAAAAAAATGGAATCAGAGGCGAAAGTCCGAGGATTCTAATTTGTTTCACTTTTCGGTTATTTCCTTTGTATAAATTGTTTCAATACCAAAGGATTGTCATTGAGACATTCTGCTTATTTCTTTTCTACGATTCGAGCTGGTATCAACAACATAGGATGGCTAACAAGGTTAGGTGTTGAGATGAAAGGAGGTGCGGAGGATTCCAAGTGTAATGTCACATTGCTCTCTTCTAATCAGCTCTTTGGTATGCCTAGCATTCTAATCGCAGTCACATAGAGCGTGAAGACTGAAGAGTAAGTCAGATGGAGAGAAACCCCATGCAAATATTCATTAATTAGATTGACCTCACGATAAGAACTGAGAACGATCAGCATATACGACTTTGAAAGAAAGCGGTATTGGATGAAGCCTCTTGTTCATTCAACCTTGTAGGTTTCTCCTATCCAGATTCAGCCCAATTATGGGCTCTCATACTAGGAAACTAATCACAATATACAACAGCACAGCACTAAAACAAGCACAAGTAGCAGATTCGACCTACTACATCATGTGAAATTAAAAGATACAGAACAATGAAGCATCGGGATCACTCCCAACAAGACAGAAAATCGATATACTATGTGAGCTACAACCACAAGTCTTGCTCACTGTGGTACTGCTTCTACCACTGGAGGTATACAATCCACCTTGTAATGCAGAGCCTACACAACACAGGTAACGAAAGAAGCTATAATTTATCAGCCAAACAAAGAGACTGCCCATATAGATTTTATCTTCTAAGCTTACATAGCAATCTGACTCGTAACTGTAAATATTAATTTTAATTATCAGCAGAATACGTAGCTTTTTGGTTGACGTAGGAACTTAATGTCAATTCACGTGAAATTACTTCATCTAAATTCATGTAAATTAGACAAACTTGTTGATTTACCATGTAAGCCAATTCTTCCATATCGGAGGCATTGAAAATTCATGGGAGTTGGCAATTCCCTCATTTTTACAGAAAAATGGACACCAAACGTCCCTTATTTCTGCAACTTATGGGAATTCTCAATTCCCATATTTTTACTAGGGCAACAAAACAATCTCGTTTTCAGCCAATTATAACTAAAAACAGAAATATGTTTAATTACTGTTTGGAACAACTGAACAAGACAGCTGATTTGGCAATAGTAAAAGAAATTATGATTGCCATCGGCTATCCTTAATTGCAGATACATCAATTAAAAAATGTAACAAATCACACCAACATGGATTCGCCGACTGCAACCTTACCTTTCCAAAAAAAGATGAATATGAATTGTCCCATATTAGCTTGTAAGTTCCGGCCATCACAGTACAGAAATTTCCCTAAATACAACGCTAGTTAATTTGTAATTTTGCAGAGACCAAGCACTACCATAGATAAAATGACATACACAGAAAATCACTCACTTGATCAGATTCGCAGCGACGATAAGGCAAGATAAGCTGCAAGATTAAAACTAAACACTTCAGCCAAATTGTGGCAGAGCCAGAACTTAAGAATGTGGGGTCATATTTAGACTCATTCTCACCCATCATTGTTTGTTGATCAATGGGTTTCCAATACCCGTCTTAAGATTGAAACAGGTCACATAGCATCCCATGTGAAAAGATAAGATAAATAGTTTGATAGTACCTAGCACTATGCTTTCGTCTTTAATATCCTATCTGACCCGTGACGGAAATACCCGTCTTAAATAAGAATTTGTGATGTTAGTTGTTAGTATGGGGTCTTTAAACTATATTAATGTTAAATTAGCAACATTTGGCAATATGAACCGTCATTTGTCAAAATACTTGTGGGGTTGTCAAACTCTCAAGACCCAATCACTCATAACTCCATTGTACCTACACCACTGCAGCCAGATAGATAATATTGACACACACCATCTTTAAAGTGAATTATGATTCAGCAAGTTCATGTTAAAGAAAAACTTGTGCAACCACTTACAATATTTTGGCCCGAAGAGTCTGTATACTCTACGCTGAATCCTACATCCTGTAAATGACAAGATGAAGCTCAGTAACAAGGATAGTCACCGTCTGAAGCTCAAATACATAGCACAAGATGATCATGTGAAGCTAAGTAGCATACAAAACTTGTCCTGCCATCGACCCCACTCAGTAGTATACTATACCTATACTATGTCAGATCTTCAATTGGCATGCCACCAACCCCACTCAGGTGTTTGAATACATAAATAAAACCTGTTATTATGGCTATATTACTTCTAGTTTACGCAAATCCCTCATATTCAGTCGATTGAAGCAGGACAAAGGCGTTTGATCTGAGACGGCTATTTCCTCAACTGTGTCTCTTTCGACGCCTACATTTTAAGATGCTTCCAAGTGGAGTTTCAAAAGAATCTTTGATCGAACACATTGTTCATCTCATGATCATCAATCATCTGTAAGGCTCTAATGGGAAATTGACCTCCAAGATACTGTGTTAATCGTCGTTCTATGGGGGATAGTCATCACATAGGTTCAAGTTACCTTATCACGGAATAAGACATTAATCATCATTCTCATATTGCACTAGCTCTTAATACCATAAAACATCAATGATCAATAAGCTGCTCCTTATGACAGCAAGGAAAGCTTAGGAATGAAAAGGAAATTCAATAGTCGACTAAACAAGAGACCAAACTAAGCTTTCATTCTTCAAAACCCCCCAACTTGTGGGTAAAAAAAACTGAGTGGTAATTATCCAAATGAGCAACGGCATTACCCCAGTGACTCAATGGCTACCGCAAAACGAGGGGTAAGGGAAAGTAGGATGTACGCAACCTTATTGTTATGTTAGCAAAGCAAAGAGGCTTTTTCCAAATGACCAAGATGAAATTTTGCGAACTGCATTGAAGGTACTTCACAATGGAAAGAAGCACGGCCATTTTGCTTTTATTCCATTCATAATCCATAATCAAAGAGTAACGAGTCTTTTTGACTCCACAATGGAAATGGAAAAATTATCCAAATGGCGGCACAATGAAAAAATAACTATGACACTGCTACAAGTCTAAAACTAGCAAAAAGCATAAAAGGAGCAAGTAGTACTGCAATTTAATATGGCATTACAAACGAAAAGCTCGTACCATTTTCATTTTACTTGGTTCTAGAGCAAAATCCCAGGCAATATAAGAATTTAGAGCATCCACAGACAGCAGCACCTACAGCCAAAATTGTGAAATTAGATCCACATTGCATCAAACCAAGGAAATAATCGGAAAATTAAGCTTGATCTTAGGAGGGAAACAGAAAAATGATAGATTTCATCATATGGCTTTCGCGTCCGGAAGAAAAAACGAAGAAGGATAATAATGTCGTAGAAGCTAAAGACTACAATTGTAAATATCACTTAAGGTATCCACAGACTAATTTTGCTGCCCTGCTTGTTCTAGGGCACTGAGAGAGGGGTAAGAAGCACTAAGTGACCAGCTAGACTCTTTGATACAAACAACCTTGGAAGAAGATTAGAATAGGATACACAGAAACATATTACACATAGTATAAAGACAGAGATGACTTGAATGAAGGACATAAACCAGCATTTGGGTAGAGGGCTCACACTCCAATGTAATCAAGGGGTGATAGATAATTGTCAATGAATTAAAAAGGCTTCACATTAAAAGATTGTTCAACCGATTAACCATGCTTGCTAGTAAAAACTAACAAGCATACCAATCAAATCAGTACCACATGCAGAGATGCCTTGCACAAGAAAGTCTAAGAAGGGATTAAAGCACATAAGGCATACCTCATGAGTTTTCCCAGCAGGAATGCTTATCTCTTTGTAATCATCATTTCTGTTACCGAAATACAGAAAACTAGTCTTAAAATTCAACGAAAAAAAAGCATCTAATGTTGATCTTTAAATTATACTCTATCATTTAGATTCGCTACATTTACATATGGCACAATTTAAGAAATGGGCATATGGGGAAGAATATACTCTTTCATTTAGATTCGCTACATTTACATATGCCGTTTCTTCATCTTTTCTCAGAGGGCATATTTGTCTTTTTCAGGTCAAAATATATCCAAAAAGGAAAATGTAGTAAATCCAGGTGAATGGAAGGGGAGTCAATATCATTATCTTGTACATAGTTGACTAACCCTGATATCAGCAAGAGAAGAAACATACCGTGATTCTGAAGCACCTACTTCATCTGCTGATATGAAGAAAGGGGAATTTGCGAAGACCTCGCTGAGACCAGTGGAGATTTTTAATAACGGAAATCAACAAAATTGACAGAAAAATACTTATGGAATGAAAGAGATTTACCCCATAAAAGTGATGAACCTCTCAAATTCACAGGTATACGTGTTGGCAGCTCCCTCCAATAACGTTAGTTGGTCTGCAGTCCTATTACACCCACCACTGTGTTAAGAGGCCTCAAATAATCAAACAGTAACTGAGTCGCTATGAGAAAAGATGTAGAAACGGCAAAAATATGCAAGATTTGTCAAATAAGATTTCATCAGAGGAATAATAAGAGAAAAAGGAAGATGCGTCTTACATTTTTTGGGCATCAACACGAGCCCACAGTAAAAATAGGAAAACCCGGATGGTAATCAGCATCTTTGTAAGGCTGTATAATGGCGGACCATAGCGCTGTCTTTGCTCCTCCATAGGGCTGTGAGACAAAATTAACCACTAAAGTTAGGTTCCAAAAGATCTGCCATCATGGTATAAATGACAACTAATGCACAGCACTGCACAAATACATAATGGTAAGGGTGTTGTTACATTCAAGGTTTGAGAGTCCATGGATGGGAAAAGAGACAAGGCCAGAGTGCCAGACAACTAAAAGTAGATAGTACAGCAGTAGAGCGCTGCCTAGAGCCAATAGCAATTTGTGAGGAAGATGAAATGAAAAGATTCAGAAAAAGCCCTAAGGCATGAAACCAGAAATTACGACAAGATAACCTTATCCAAGAAAGGGCCTGACTACGAAACATCAGTCTGAAAGGCCTTGCAATCCCATCCAACCACGACACTTATTAACAGCTTTAATTGGCTCAGTTGGTTACCTAATCAATACCCTGACATCTCATTCAGGCAAATGCAAAATACTAATTGGATATAAAACATTCATCCTTTTTTGAATCTTTAATTGTACCCTAGTTTAGATAAAGACTGGTAAGAGAGGCTTTATAAAAAAAGATATTCCGGCAATTACAGAAAAGAACTGACAAGAGATTCCAGTAACAAACCTAACACCAATCATCACGTTGTCCAACATAACCACCAACCAATATCAATCCTCTCAATAGCCTCTATGAGCCATGATATGCAGACTCAGTATCACTAGTCTACTGCCAACAGATTACCACTAAAAGACCCAGAATATTTTCAACAGGTGTAAGACGGGATTAAAAAACAGAAACCACAATTGCCGAAAGCATACATTGATCCTAGTCACAGTAAACTAGCAGCCTGTAATGACCAGCAAACAGGGTAATGATGCTTGGTCACGTTTCATGTAGACAGGCGGCTGTGATCACACTGCGGCCGAGTGATACAGTTTATTAAGGTCACAGCGTCTATGTTTTGAAGCAGTACCGACTGTATCTACGGTTCAAAGACCAATATCAGACAGCGACAATCGAAACTAAGATCAAGGTGGGATTTAATAAGTATACAAGTGTTGAACTCAAAGTCAAGTATCACAAGATTATTCTGTTGCATGTATGGCGTTATAAGAGAGTAAAGAGGCAATAAAATGGCATACCCTTCGTCGTCATTTAGCTGTCGAATGAAATCCAAAAGAACCTGCATGCAAGACAACATATATAAGAAAACAATTATCCAAACAACTTCTTCAAAGCCTTAATCCCAAAATGATTTAGGATTGCCTGACATGATTTATCCTTTGAAAACGTCACATACCAGGTGCACATCCAAAATATAAATGAGAGAAAAGGAAAGGTAGAAAATAGAGCGAGAACATGATTACAAAAACAAGGCCTATCTAAACTTATAGGTATGAGTGTCATAAAACAAGAAAACAAATAAATAAAAACATTTTCTGTCAGGGGCACAATATTTCATGCCCCCTCTTTCTTAAATCTGTATCGTCCTCAGATATATATATTTTTATATCTCTGACTTTGCTCCTGCCTGGGCGAAAGTCTTCTCTTCGTCTGTCTCGTCAAGACTCGAGCCTCCTTTCTACCTTTGGTCGGGTCTTTTTCTAAGAGTCATCTTCTATACCAAAGGAGAGAGAAAAGAGACTCACTTGCCTGAGGGACGCAGGATAGGAGGCGGAGACTGAAGCATGAAGTGGAGGAATTGAGTGCAATCTGTTTAGCCCAAGGAGTTCTTTCTGGGAATTTCTTTTACTTGAGCGTTAGTGAAGAGGAGCGTAGCCTGTCGACTACTAAGGAGATAACCCTAAAAATGGGACTCCTCAAGTGTTAACGAGAGTGCGAGGAGATAGAAAGAATGAGACTCTACTGTAAAGGAGAGAGGTTTAAAGTGCTCGCCCGAGGTACGACAAGGGTGATTACGGGCGACTGTTAAGAAGAAGGGTGGGGCTTAAGTATGAAGGAGAGAAGGTAGAGAGGTCTACAAAGGCTCTACCATAGGGCGCGGGCCTCTGGTCTTTTCCAACCAAATAATAAGAAAAAAGACTAAAGACATTCTTGAAACAGCGTTAGACTCACTTGACAAAAGGAAGCCTTGCGATCTAACAGCTATAAAGAAGAGGTCACGAGCTGACTACGAAAACTCGCCCAAGAAACATAGAACCAAACCTAAGGGCTCAAGATGAGAAAACACAATAAAGGCCCATGAAACAAGAATTCTTCATTCTTTTGTATATAAAACCTCTCCCCGCTAGTCGAGTCTTAGTTCTTCCCTCTCCTTGTCACTCTTGCTCGAGTCCCACTTCTGCTATAATTAAGGCTTATCTCCCTCTTCCTACCCTATATTCCTCTCCTCATCTTCATACTTCAGTCGAGCCCTTTTCCTCTCCCTTGCCCCGTCGAGATAGAAATCCCCTGCGGTCCCTAAGGTACGAAGAGAAAACGCCCATAAGTTTAAATCCAAATGAAATATCCCCGGGAGGGTTCTCCCAACAAGGAGTTCGAAAAGCCTAAAATGCAAAATCTTAGATCACCCTACTCTTTAAAAAGCAAATTTAAGCAGAATATAGCAAGGGCTTCAAATCAAAAGGGAGGATTTTCTTCTATTTTCGATGCCAAATGAAGTCAGTCGAGTCTTTTTTCTTTTCTCTTTGACTACTCTTTTCAAAACCACGAAATTAAGCTGAACCGAAACTCCCTTAAATAAAAAACCAAGGGCCTCAGAAAGCAGCGCCAACTAGGCTTTCTTTTTCTTACTCAGCAAACGCCCTCTTGCTTTTTGACTAACTCTAAGATTTGAGCTCTATAAACGCCCCTGCATACTTCGAAGGAATGTGAAAAGCCCTTTCCCTCCTCCTGAGCCAGGATCAAACGAATCGGATTTATCTTGATTCTTATATATGCATACGAGGGGTTCCTTAAAAGAAAAGGGCTCGATCAGAACTAGAGGACTCAACAAGAGAAACGCGGATAAAATAAGAAAGACGACAAAACACAATAAAGAACCATGAAACAACTCTAATTCTTTAAGAACTAGAAGGGGAATAAGAAAGACATCTTCATGAAGCATAGTAGCTATGATAACGATAAGAAGAAGAAAAGGACCTTGAAACAAGAATTCTTCAGTCTTTTTCATCTCCCCCCGACCCTCTCTTTGCAGTAGAGCCTCCCTAGGTTCTCTCCTTCTCCTTAAGCAGTCTCACCTATCTCCTCACGGTCGACAGGCTACGCTCCTCTCACCCCGCTCGAGCTAAATAAAACCCTCTCCACTCTGGGTCCTCCGCCTTTGGTATTCACCTCCTTCATTCTTCAGTCTGAAGTCGCTCTTTCACTACCTCCTTAGCAGTCGATCCCACGTTCGGGCTTATCTCCTTGGCGGTCGACCTCGTTTCACTCTCCTCTCACTTTCGTTCGAGTCTCTCTTCTCTTTCCTCTCGCTAAGGTCGAGCCTTTTCTCCTTTTCCTCCACTGCACCTTTCTTTTTCCCCCACTTCCTTTGCGGATGTCCAATTTTTCGAGTTTTCTCTTTTCCTTGTTAGTCAACTAGCTTCCTAGGAATTGGCCTTTTCTCTCTTTTGACGGATCTAAAAAGGAATGAAAAAGACTCGAGTGAATATGAGACTAGAGGGATGCAGACGACTGTAGAGAGAAGCCCAACCAGAGAGGTTGTGTTAGAGTTGATTCACTCGAGGTTCCTTTCCATGCTTTTCAAAACTCCCCAAAAGGTGGATTCCTCTTTTTTCGTATCGTATCCAAAGAGCCTTGTTCTAGCTCTTTTCTTTCTTATGCGTTTTCTTGTCCACTGATATACCTATATAATTAGATTTTATCTCGTTCTGGACTTTATTGATCCGAATACCTTCTTTATAACATCTTTGGAGCTTTCTTGTCTTTTTTCCCAGTGTCACATTGCATTTCACCGGAGGGGCTGGGGATTTAGCCGCAAACTTCCTTTGGTTCGGGAATGCCCTGTTAGCAGCAGGAGAGCCCCGGCTAGGTTGGACCGAGGGATGCAGTGCTGAAGGAGAGAGTTCCTGATGGATTGGTTAAGATGGGATGAAGACCCTTGTAATCTTTCCGGGTCCGTTTCTGTGTTGGGCAGGGAGAGTCAAAAATATAGTATGCGTTTATAACTTCTCTCCTTGGTAGTCGCAGCCCAATCGCCTTTTCGACTTCATTCTTCAGCCAAGTCTTCTCCTCTCCTTAACAGTTGAGCCCTCCCCCGGTCAGTCGCCTCACTTGGGCTATCTCCTTTTCAGTCGGCAGATAAACCCCCGTTCCTTCGTTCCCAACTTTCCAAAACAAAGGAAAGAGATGCGATTCCAAAGACCAAAGAGAGGTTTAAACAGCTCGACTGAAAAAGAAGTAAAGAGTAGAATCTGCTCTTAGAGAAGTAAGAAAAGAAGACAAATTACAAAGAAAGGGTGAGCGATGCTAAACTCCCCAAAAATAAACAACCAGACGCTAATCCCCACTCATATCCCCATGTTTGAAACATTACATCAAAAAGCAACGCGGCCTAACATCTCCTAAAGAGGATCCCTCAATCCGAATAAGAAGACTCAAGAGAGATAAAACAAAGACAAGAAATGACAAAACACAGGACCATGAAACAACAATTCTATAAGATACCGAGGCCCATAAGAAAAGACACCCTCAACTCCTAAAGCATATAGTTACTAGGAGAACGAGAAGACAAGGCAAAGACAGAAGAAGCAAACTCTTCAGTCATCTACTCTACTTCGCTACGCTCTTTCCCCTCTCTTCTTTCGCTGCGCAAGCTCCCCTATAGCCGCATTCCACTCGAGGCCCTATATTTAGAGAAGGGGATAAAGCGAGCAACTCCATGTATCAACAGAGTGAGCAGAAAGGCGAAGAGTGTTAATTTAAACTCGACTGCAAAGGATAAGAGGGAGAAGAGTGGCCCGGCTGAATGAAAGGAGAGGATAGGTACGAAGCGTAGGAGAAGACTCGGTTGAAGTATAAGGTCGAGGATAAGGAGAAAAGACTCCCTCTCACTTACGTTCGAGTTCTTCACAGACCTCTCGTATGCACTCGAGCTATTTTAACCTTGAGTAACGAAAGGGGAAGACTAAAGGGGAAGGGCGGGGGAGAGCTTATACGTTTTAAAATAAAATTCCTTTAAGCGAATTCGACTTGTGTCACCAAAACTTTGGGAAGAAAGACTTGGATCACAAATCAAAGAGTGCCAAATTTGAAGAAAAGCTCTTTCCACGTACGGAAATTTCAGACAGAAAGGGGGAGGGGAGAGTCACAGCAGCCGAAAAGTTGAGCCGAATTGCCGCGAGGAAGTCCCACTCATCTACAAAAGACTAAATAAAGGCACATGCTCCCCATAAGTAAGCTGATGTAAATTTTGATTATTATATGAAATAGTAATATATCAACGAAACGGAGTATAAACAAGAAGAATGGCTTTTGGCGTGTTTTCCTACAAACGTTTTATAAGATACACCTCATGTACACATCCTCATTCCCAAGAGTAACCCGATCAAGAGGATCCGTTAAATCACTAATTACCAACCCTTTTAAAGATCATTTTCAATGTGACACAGTTACCGCCATATCATCAACAGGATTCTGGAAACTAGTAACCTCCTTATATCCTCCTCATGATTACCAGCAAGATTAACTTTGAAAGTGTAACATACAGTTTAGCAAATTTGGGCCAAGAGTAATATCACGCATCCCAGGATTGGTAAGTGGTAATTTAACACACTTACTCTCAGTTAAAAGTTTCTTTGAAGAAAACCACAGAAAACTCGTGGAACTTCCAATACATCCAAATTCTAATCTTGCGCACAAACCTCTTAATTTCAGTCCTCTAGTCATTTATTATTTGCCTTAGTTTGACACAACTCCATAGGAGTTGTATAAATAATCTCGATCCCCACATTCGTCATTCATTATTTCTACATTAGTTTTACAAGTACGATTTGAACAAAGTCAGAAGCAGAATAACAAAAACTTGAGCTAATAATAGTTCAGTAACCCTCTCCAACAAAAAGCTAAGCCTTGTCTAACCATCACTGATTGCAAATAATCGCTCGCAACAAACTAGAGCTAATTGTGCAAAATTTAACCAACACGCTAACAAACTACCACGCCCAAGACCATACAACAAAATTTGGCCATCTATTTGGAAACCTTATTTGGAGGCTTATACATCAATAAAGTGAGCTGTAAACATCCAATAAGGATATGAAAACATTTAACATTAGCTTATAAGCTTTTTATTGAAACAAATGGGGGTCTTGTTTCTTGAGTTATGGAACGAGGATATTATAATTGAAGAAACAAAGTGTGTTACCCATGTACAAAGAGAGGTGTTGTGTTCTAATTTATGAAAGAATGCTCATTGATGATCAAAAACATGTGATTTAAATGAAATTTTGGTTGTGTAACTTTGTACGTCAACAAAGTGGTAACACAACTCAAATCTAGGTTAAAAAAGTTGTTGTGAAACCTTAGAATTAGCTCAAAACAAAAGGCGTCAAAGTGGAGACTTTGACGCAGAGATGACTTAAATACTTCATTTTAAGCAATTTCCTAAATAATGCTAAAACAATTACTATAATAAGAGAAGAGAGGTTATACTGACCTGTGGCACTCCTACTAGGTACTTGACAAGAGTTTTATATACGCCTGTTGCGGATCCAAGCTGAGCCAACTGTCTCCTCCTGAATATGTAACATTCCAATTCATGATTCTGCTTAATTATGGGGAGTAATATATAGTCAACAACAAACCATGACAGTTTACCTTTCCATTTGCTGCTTCCACAACAAAGCATAGCGATCACGTATGCTGCAACCAGATTTCATCAAAGCATCAATTTCAGCTTGTTTATTCCTCTCAGAACGTTCTTTTTGTTGACGAATCAAGGTACCCCGGAAATCTTGAGGCATATAGCTCATGACTAAAGCATAAGCCAATGAGAGAGGGTCGAAGAGGGATAACAAAAAAGTAAGGTCGGCCTGTCACCAAATATATTCGAGTAGATAACATGATAGCGAATACGCAAGCAAGCCATTACAATCAGAAGTGCTAAATCTCAGACTCAAACAAGCAATTTTAGTGGCCTTTTGAACACATGGGGTATGGCCTATTACCTATGGCAATAAGATCGTAAAACTAAAACATGTCAGCAATTATTTTATCGGCGATACAATAGAGAATCCTGCCGCTACAATACCTCAGCAAAATTTATCTAACTTAAGCAAATTATAAATAAAAAAATTCCACCCTTGCAATATACTCCCTCCTTCCACCTTTTTCCTTCTTCCCACATTCACTTCTTATCGGAAGATCTTTTTTTCTTTCCATTTAAGCAAGTTTATGTCATAAAATTACTAAATTATCCTAGTAATACTCATATATTACAAAATATGCCCTCATTAACCCAAATTTAAACACACTTATCAAATCCATTAACCATTGATAATACCCACCAAACCACACGACCACCAAGTTTCATCCCTTTCCACCTTTTCAGACACCTCACTCAAGAAGCACCAACTACAAAGCAGTTGCAACAGACACCATACCAGCGTGTGACCCCTCTCATGGGCTCCCCTCATCGGCACCTCTCTGCCTTCCCTGACAGCCCTCTTGATTGCCTCACGACCTCCATAAGACCACCCTCGACCATTCCTAAATCCTCCCTCTTCAACGATATTACCTCCCCAGTTCCCCTCTCCATACCTCATACAACTCTTCCATCCTTGACCATCTCCCTATCTTAATTTCATTGGAAAGTCGGGCTTGTTTATTTATATCTTTACTCTCTTACAAGTTACAATGGCTTTTGCAAAAATTAACATCATAGGGCTATATTTCGACTATTTTCTATTAGAATGGTGGTTTTATTGGTTGCTGGTTTGATGGTGATATAGGTCCTTTGGTGGTATGGGAATTGGGGTGGCAATGGTGGTGGTTATTATAGCAGCATTACTTATTTAAGTAAACTTGTTTGTCCCTAATAATGAGCCCACCTGCAGTTCTATATTATTTAATAAAATTTTCCAGATAAGTGTGCCTTATCAAATGGGAAGAAATGAAAAGTGAGGGAGGGAGACAGTATGTTAAGTGACCACTGTGCTTTCTCAACTAAGGCAATTTACCTTAGCTGACGACAGTCGACAAAGACACTTGAAAGCGCAACAAAAGGTCATATTGCTGACCTATAGAGTTGGTCAAGTCAGCATCAACACAACACAATACCGAGAAATTTATTGAAATGCATGCACTCTTTCCACTGGAAACAAGCCACGCAAAACCAAAGCTAAATGCAATCTTATGCACCACCAGGAAAAAAAATACTTGCAACAATTCTTTGAAATTGCAACCTATTTGCTGGCACAAGTTTTTAGAATTGCAAGTGTAGGGTAACTTTTAGGTAAGGGGGGAGAGGGTATGATTGGCAAATTAGGCGGGTCAAACGCACTCAAAGATACTTTGCATTTTAAAAAAAATCAATGGTATAATAGTTATTTTGTGTGTTAATTTTGTCCTAATAAGAAATGCAGTAAACCCATTTAAACTGGCCGTATGATGTTGCAACTCCAAAGCATTGGAGGAAGTGATAATAATTATAGATTGTCATTTTAAGAGTGCCAAAACAGTATAAGGTCATCAGCTATATAAGAAGAGAACAGACAAAAAATACTCTAATGACTTGGTATACCAGCACATGCACAATAAAAGAATCTGAGCAATTAAACATGTTTGCATTCTGTCAACAAGGAGAACAAATCTAACCTGTATTAAATATAGAATCGGAATTTTTGGTTTGAAAATACTGCAAATTCTTCAAGCTCTCTTCGAATTTATCTCTCAGCTGATCAAGAACAGTAGCAAATTTTGGATCTTCTGTTGCTTGTTGCTGAAGCTGTACAAACAGAACAGATAACTTAAAAAGAACTCAAATTAATAATATTACAATGCTGTTGGAAACAACCAGATAAGAGCATTATATATTCCGCACACACATCAATCAAGAATCAAGACTATAAAGAGCCCTCAGTTAATAAACTTTACATGGAAAAGCCTCCTGCCTATGGCGCGAGAGGTATGAGGGGACAGATGATACTGATTCAACTAAACATGGAGCAGATATTCCTTCGATATAGAAACCATCAAATTAATCAGTTCAACTACTTAGTCGTAGGCCCAAGTACATAACAACATTACAGAAGATACCAAAGAATGATTGCACATAGAAATCACAGAGATAGGGCCCGGCCAACTGCACTATAACTGCAGTAGGCTGGCACCGCTTCAGAAAATAGATATCTTTCCCAACAGAGATCATGAAAACTGAGCACGGCAACCTAATTAGTAGGCACTAGGCAGGCAAAAGTTATCTATCTTAAATATAGGATTTGTCATTTATCCATAATCTGTCGAATAATGATCTTGGTTGTTGTGTCATCAACAGGTTCATACCCCATCAAAATACAGACAAGGCCAACTAAAACCTTAACAAAGCTGTGAGATGCAGCGTCATGTCTCAAACTTAATTCGTTGAGTAGAGCAATGTGATTCTAAATTACACAATACCGCCTCTACATAATATGCATTGCATACTTCAAGCACGAAAACTAAGCAAGGCTAAAATAGACGGAAGACCAATGTGATCTATACACGGAAACTGAGCAACTCAACCTAGTTAAAACTGGCTAACATTATTCAATACCTTAACCACTATATGGCAAAACCTAGAAACCGCTAAGAAATGAGAATGACAACTGTGTAAATACCGCGGCAGGCCAATGTGATCTATCCAGCAAATAGATGATCTCTTCAAGATTCTCTCGATTCTTCCACATATTCTCATCAATTTTATGCGGAACTTCGCAATCGACTTCATCTACCACAATCTTCTCGTCTGCACAACCAACACCTTATTCAATCACAGATCATCAACAATTCTACATAGAAAATATCGCCTCCGAAACGGAAAACAGAACATTACAAACTGAATAAATTATCACACTAGTGTATAGCACTAAGAAACAACATAATCTAAGAAAGAAAAAAGAGTAAGGAAATGAACCTGGAGTGATAGGAGATTGAGAGCAGAAATGATGGATTAAAGAGAGAAGTTGAGAAGAAAAGTCGGCGACATCGGAGGAGAGAGGAAGAAGAGGATATTTGTCATAGTAAGAGGATAAGTAAGCTCTTGTAATGGGAACTAAACCTAGTGTGGAAGCCATGGATGAATAAGGAAAATGAGAAATGGTAAAGGAAAATGATGAAGATGAAAAGGATTGATGTTGTGAAAAGAGGAGGAAGTCAACACAATTGTTGTTAGAGAAGTGGTTGAGTTTAGTATTGATTTCGGATTCTGACTGCTGCGCTACACTCTCACCGCATCTGACCCCTGACTCGTGATATTGGCATATTGCCGTGTCTGGATTTATCCAAAACCCACGAAAAGATGGATGGTATCGTCAACTCGAGCTTGGGTAAAACTAGGCTCAAGAATTTAACGAGGTTAGTCACGGTTAGAGATGGCAATGGATCCCGAATCCTACCCAGATCCACCAGACCCTATACCCAAGGGTAGGATATGGATCTCATTATTTTAGATCCTTAGAATCCGGATCAGATCCATATCCTTATACGAGTATGAGGGTAGGATCTGGATCCCACCACTAAGATCCATATCCTACCCTTGGACCCTCTTTTAGTTTCTATAACGGTAATTTTTGGATAGATTCGACCCTTCAAAGGTAGATCATGAAAATAAGGAATTAAGTGTTAGTGTTTAGTTTGTTTGAACAATTTGTTTTATTATGAATTGTTAAAATTATAATTATTTTATGCTTTGTAAACCTTATTTGTAAGTTGCTATAACTTTGTACACTCTTTTTGTTTCTTTTGGACTATGATTTTTAAACTAGTGAAACTAATAAAGGGGGTAATTCGACTAAAACATCATCTCTAATTTACAAGTAAAATGAAATAGTGTATAATAGTGACTTGGTGCGGTTTCATTTGAATGTATCGTTTGAGATTGACGGATATGGATTTTACCCAGATCCTTAGGATAAGGATATGGATCTGCAAATTTCGGACCCTAAGGATAAGGGTAGGATCTGGATATACCATTTAAAAATGGATCTGGATCTGGATCCTATAGGATCCTGTCCAGATCCTACCCATTGTCATCTCTAGTCATGGTAATATTGGCTCGTTTTGAAAACCATTTGAGAGGCTTAACTAGTGTTAGGCACAGCTCACTCTCTTTGCCTTGATTTCAGTTCGTCTCATTTTTACTCGGCGTTATTTAATTCAGTTTCATTAGTTCAATTTAACTTATATGTTTACAAGTTAACTCTTATTTAGCTCTATTCAACTTAGTTCAGTTTCATTTAATTAAGTTCACTTCATCTCAGCTTCATTAAATTTAATTCAACTCCATTAAATTTAAGGAAATATGACAAATTACTACCTAATAAGTCTAAAATTTTACATCTTACTACCTAATATAATTAATTTTGCAACTAACTACCTAAAATCATACAACATTAATTAGTTTGCTACTTTTTTTACGGAAACCGAACTTAAGTTAGTTTTAAATGTCCGGGTTAAGTTAAATGATTATCCTACCCTTCCCTTAATAAAACTATTCCTTGTTAACATATTACCCATCCCTCTCCCTCTACCTCCCCCGATTAAACTCACTGTACTTCAATATTCATGCCGCCATTTTTATCCATCAAAACCTCCATGAACATGCCTAATTTGCAGCACTAGAGGGAAGTAGTCTTTTGTTGTCTTCTCAAATTGATCAAGTAAGCATTTTTTTCATTTTATTTTCAGTATAAAACCCTTCCCCTAATTTAATTATTTTGTATGAAATTTGATAATTAAGCATCGGTAATACGTTTTTTTTGTGTTAATGGTGGAATTTTGATACTTAAGCATCATCAAATTTCCAAAATTTTGGGAATTTTGTTGTTTTATTGTAAGATGGTAGTTTGTATGAGATATTACCATGGTGGTAAATTTGAATGGAAGAAGGAGAAAACTGAGTATGGGGGGGATTGTTGATAGATCATGAGATTAGTCGTATTACCTTTGCTGATATAATGGAGAAGGTAAGGAAGATAGTAGGCCGGAAGTGAAAGCTTCGAGGTTTGGTATAGAATGCGTGGGAGGAACCTCAATAATGGGAGAAGGAGATTGTTAAGTGAAGCAGATATGGCAATGTTGTTGGATGGTGGGGATGCATTTGATATTGTTAGTGTGTGGGACATAGAGCTACCTGACAACGGAAAACCCACACCTCTTAATGTGAGCTCATTGTCACCAAGGACAAAGAATCTAATGTTTAGACAGTTTTTGAGTGATGATATGGTCCCAAGTGCTGGTCAAAAGCAAAAAAAAATTGCACTTTATCACCCACCCATTTAAGAAGAAGCCCTAGGCATACTGTTGGGAAATGTGTCCTCAACAATAGTGATCACGTAATTAAATCTCATGACGAGAATGCGCAAGGGATGATACGAAATTATATTAGTCAACTGACCAACATTAATCGGTAATGATTGGCTAACTAGAGTTTGACATTACTGTCGTATGACGGTGGTGGTCAGTTGATCCCTTTAAGTCACATCTATAGGACAATTCCCTTAATTGATAAAATGATCAAATGTATATTGATACGAGTTGATCATATTCCTTAAACACGTTGTAGGCACTAAAAATTTATTTAAGTGTCGAAAATACAGAAATGAATTAAATTGAGTTAATAAAAAATAAATTACTCAATTTAATTATCTCTGTCCCTTTTAAAATCAAATTTGGGTCATTCTGAGTTATTCGGGTCCAAACAGAAGCCAAATTGGGTCAAAATCGTAAACAAACCGAAAATAGGCCCGAAGCCCAAAGCCCAACGAAGCCCAAACTTTTCTCTATAAATAGAGTGAAGTTTGTTCAAAACAAAAAAAAGCAGAAACGGAAAGAAAACTCGAAGAAAGGAAAAGCTCTGAAATTCTCCCTGAAAATCTCGTGAAATTCATCGTAAGCAGTCAACAAGCACAACAAATTCGTGCCGCCTGCGCAAGAAAACTCAAACACTCAAACACGAATATTCAAACATTCAAACTTGAATATTCAAACATTCAAACATTCAAGAGAAATTCAAGTCGTTCGACCCTCTCAAGAATACAAGTCAACGTGACGCGTAGAGTGCATCCCCCCTCTACACGCGACCCCCTTCAACAAAAACGCACGCGCACCCCTTACGTGGATCGTGCACGTGTAACCTGTTTGTTTAGTTAGAATCAGAGGATTATTAGAGATTGTACACGAAATTTTCTGATATTAATAAAAACTTATTTTGTTTCTGTGTTTTGTATTTCAGTTATCGTAATACAAAATTCGTCGTTACAAATTTGGTGAACCCGACGTGAAAATCTCTACCTCTCATCTCTACAACTTTACAAGTCAAGTCTACTCGACGATGTCTACCAAGCAAGACACATCACCCAACGCTTCTAAGAAGACCTACGCAGCTATAGTGCAGGGTACCCCTACTGCTGCTGCCTCCCCAACTGTGCAATCAGTTGGCATCTGCACTAGAGGAATGACAAAGAAAGCTGCTATCAACGCTGCTGCTACCAGCCTACGCTCTGCACATGTCCCTACCAAGCCACGCAAGTTCTCTGTTGCCTCTATAGCTGCCGCTGCTACAGCTATCCTTTCTGCCTCTACTCCTTCGCGTAAGGAGGCTCGAAGTTTTAAGGTCGACAACAGCGCTTCCCCCTGCAAACCTAGGGCGTCGCCAAAAAAGAAGGATGCATCCACTCCTATTAGCGCATCAGTCATGGTGATTACTGGTTCTACACTTGAAGAGCAAGTCCAGAACATGAATAAGCTCCTTGAAAAGATGATGAAGGAGAACGATGAAAAGAACAAGAAAATTGATGAACTTCAGAAGGAAGTGTTAGAACTCCGTGATAGGAAGACGCACAGCGAGCCTAGTGATACCGACAAGGATGGTGAAACTGATGAGGATGCAGATGACAATGGGAAGCTTAACAAGGAGTTTGGCGCCTACACTGAAGAGAAACTTCAGGAGTTGATAGCTAAGACAATCAAAAGACAGTTAGGTGAGAGCTCAACAAATAGTGGGCGCTACATCAAGCCTTATACTAAGAGGGTTGACAGTCTGCGCATGCCTCCTGGGTATCAGCCTCCAAAGTTTCAACAGTTCGACGGGAAGGGAAATCCAAAGCAACACATCGCCCACTTCGTTGAGACATGCAACAACGCCGGAACCGAAGGTGATTGTTTGGTAAAGCAGTTCGTACGCTCACTCAAAGGAATTGCGTTTGATTGGTATACGGATCTGGACTCTGAGTCAATTGACAGCTGGGGTCGCATGGAAGATGAGTTCCTCAACAGATTCTATAGCACTAGGCGTATTGTTAGCATGAGTGAATTGACAAATACAACTCAATGGGAAGATGAACCTGTCGTCGACTACATCAACAAGTGGCGTGCGATGAGTCTGGAATGCAAGGATCGCTTAAGTGAAACCTCAGCAGTTGAGATGTGCATCAACGGGATGAGCTGGGATATTCTCTACATCTTGAAGGGAATCAGGCCGAGAAGCTTTCAAGAACTGGCGACTCGCGCTCATGATATGGAGATTACAATCAAAGGACGTGACAAGTCCCGATCAACGTCTTCCAAGGCTGCGAGTGAAAAGAAGGAGTTCAAGAAAACTGATAAGAGCTTTAGGCCATCAACAAAGGAAACAATGGCCGTCGAAACCAGCAGCGCGCCTGTGAAGATCTCATCCAAGCCTAAGTATGAAAAGAAGAAGGAGAAATTTGCTTACAACCAACAACGAGAGAAGCCTACCTTAGAGGAGTTACAAGCAAAAAAGTACCCATTTCCAGACTCTGACTTGTCAGGAATGTTAGATGACCTCTTGGAGAAAAGGGTTATACAATTGCCAGAGTCCAAGCGCCCTGAGCAAGCAAACAAGACAGGAGATCCCAACTACTGTCGCTACCATAGATTGTTGGGTCATCCCCTTGAAAAATGTATAACACTTAAGGAGAAGATAATGCAGCTCTCCAAGAAAGGAAAGATCATTCTTGACTTGGATGAAACAGTTTCAACAAATCAAACTACTGCGGTTTTGGAGGAGCCTGAAGAACCAGTTATGCATCAAGTTACTGTATGCACCACCTTGGCTAGTAAAAGTAGCGAGGAAGAAAAGACAAAGGAAGAAATGACGCAAAAGGCCACGCCGCCAGTACTACGCTATATCCCAAAATCTCGACGCAAAGATGGGGAGAGTCCTTTCGCAGAATGTTCGACAGCGAATACAGAACCTATGGACAAAAATAAGTCAAGTCAGACGATCAAACAAGAATGGGTGGCAACAGTCACTGTACCTCTGACAAATTCATCCCAAACAAAGATCGTGAAACCACCTCCTAAGGGTTTTGTCTGTTCCTCCAGTCAACCTGCATATGAGGAAAACAAAGGGATATTCGATCCTAATGCTTACATGCTACTTGCAAAGGCCGGTTATGACTTCGCAAATCCAACTCCCCTTGGGAAAGTTATAGAGGTTGAGCCATACGGTCTTAATAAGACACAACAAGAGTTCTTCAAGCAAGAAGGGAGTTTCATAGCGTCCAAGCCTGGGTTGGGATATGAGTCTCCTGCACCTGTGAAGATTGGTGCTCGCAGAAGAGGCGCTAGTACATCTTCTCAGCACATCACAGTGGAAGAGGTTGCAGGAGATGAACAAGAAGGAGAAAAGGCGTGTTCATCTTCAGACTTCGATCGCATAAGTCCACCTGCAATGAAGTCATGTTCTTCTGTATTTACAAGGTTGGGAAGATCAAGTGTTTCAACTAAACGCACCTCAGTCTTTGCTAGGCTTGGCAATCAAGGTAGATGTGAAGTCAAAACACCAGTGCCTTCGATACGCATGACCAAGAAGAGCACAGTACATGATCGCTTGGGCAATCCATCAAAAACAGTCTTTAATCGACTAGGAGATCCCAAGAATGGTGATGGTGACAAACATCATTTCTCAGCGTCTGCGAAACAGGTTGACGAAGAATTAAGACTAAGTGATGATCTGAGAAGCGCAGTACCATCTCGCATGAAACGTATGCAAGTAGTGGATATCATGCAACATGAACCACTCAAAGTAAGGAGGCGTGTACTAATTCTCACGGGCCAGTCAAAAGATGTCGAAGAGCTTACTCCTTCGTCTTTAGGTCCCTCCAATCCAAAGGAGGTAAAAGACTTCGAAAATGCCACGTCGTCGTATCACATCACAGTAGAAGAGATAACTGACGCGGACAAAGAAGTTGAGGCCGACGAGGCTCCTGAAACACTTGAAGACGGGGGGCAATCGACTGTGGATGAACTTAAAGAACTCAACTTGGGAACTGCTGAAGATCCTCGCCCCATTTATGTCAGTACTCTACTAACTAAGGAAGAAGAGGAAGAATACTACAAGTTGTTGGTCGAGTACAAAGATGTATTTGCCTGGAGTTACAAAGAGATGCCTGGACTCAGCCCAAATGTTGCAGTTCATCGCCTAGCAATCAAGAAAAGCATCAGTGCCAAGAAGCAATCCCAACGTCGTTTCAGGTCGGAGCTTGTACCTGAAATTGAAAAGGAAGTCAATAAACTCATAGAGGCGGGTTTCATTCGAGAGGTCAGATATCCTACCTGGATAGCAAACATTGTCCCAGTCAGAAAGAAGAATGGACAATTACGCATATGTGTGGACTTTCGAGATCTTAATGAGGCATGTCCAAAGGATGACTTCCCTTTGCCAGTCACGGAGTTGATGATTGATGCAACCACTGGTCACGAAGCACTCTCCTTCATGGATTGTACTGCTGGTTACAATCAAATACACATGGCACCTGAAGATCAAGAAGCGACAGGTTTTCGAACCCCAAAAGGGATCTTCTGCTACACGGTCATGCCGTTTGGATTGAAGAATGCTGGAGCTACATATCAACGCGCAATGCAAAAGATATTCGATGACATGTTGCATAAAACAATAGAGTGTTATGTTGATGACGTGGTGGTAAAATCAAAGAAAAGAGAAGATCACCTCAAAGATCTTCGAGTTGTCTTCGAAAGACTTAGAAAATGTCAGCTCAAGATGAATCCACTCAAGTGTGCGTTCGGTGTCACATCTGGGAAGTTCTTGGGTTTCATAGTCAGACATAGAGGTATCGAAATCGATCAAACAAAAATAAAAGCCATCAACGAAATGCCAGAACAAAAAACGCTCAAGGAGCTACGGGGATTGCAAGGACGTTTGGCATACATTCGAAGGTTTATCTCTAACCTAGCAGGACGTTGCCAACCATTCAGTCATCTTATGAAGAAGGATGCTCCATTCGAATGGGACGATAAATGCAGAAATGCTTTCAATAGCATTAAGGAGTACCTAGCCAGTGCACCGGTTCTGGGGGCACCAATTGCAGGAAAGCCACTTGTACTCTATATCGCAGCGCAAGAACGTTCGTTGGGGGCAATGTGTGCCCAAGAGATTGAAGATCACAAGGAAAGGGCACTCTATTACTTGAGTCGTACCTTGGTTGGAGCCGAGTTGAATTACTCCCCAATTGAAAAAATGTGTCTGGCATTGGTGTTCGCAATTCAAAAGCTAAGGCACTACATGCAGGCGCATACCGTACACGTGGTCTCAAAGGCCGACCCAATCAAGTATATACTCTCAAGACCAGTCTTGTCTGGGAGACTTGCAAAATGGGCAGTGTTACTTAAGCAGTATGACTTGGTGTTCGTTCCCCAAAAGGCGGTGAAAGGTCAAGTTATTGCTGATTTCTTCGCTGATCATCCAGTACCAGATGAGTGGGAAATTTCAGTCAACCTCCCAGGAGAAGAAATCTTCTACGTCGATGTTCTACCTCCATGGCAAATGTACTTCGATGGTGCTGCAAGACAAGATGGAGCTGGAGCTGGAGTTGTATTCGTAACTCCACAAAATCATCTCATGTCATACGCCTTTACACTCACCCAATTGTGCACAAATAATATGGCCGAATACCAAGCTTTCATACTTGGTCTCCAAATGGCAATTGAAATAGGTGTTAGAGATATGGACGTCTATGGTGATTCGAAATTGGTGATAAGCCAAGTACTTGATGAATACGAAGTAAAGAAGGAAGACTTGATTCCTTATCATCGACGAGCATTACAACTACTCAACCAACTTGACTCCATCAAAATTGGTCATGTACCGCGGAGTGCCAATAAGTTGGCTGACGCGCTTGCTAATC
Organism: Silene conica; assembly: GCA_029255685.2. Lineage (NCBI taxonomy): Eukaryota > Viridiplantae > Streptophyta > Magnoliopsida > Caryophyllales > Caryophyllaceae > Silene > Silene conica. The sequence continues at coordinate 63,015,713 of CM055311.2, forward strand.
TCGCAACCACTTTGGCACTGGGGGCAGAAGAATCAATGGAAGTTCCAGTCTGCAATCGTTGGGCAGTATCATTGCTTGAAGAAGAAGAGAACGTAGATGCAACAAACATGATATGCGTCTACACAATTGATGAAGATGACTGGCGTCAGCCCATCATTGACTTCTTGGATCACCAAAAATTACCCGACGATCCCAGACATAAGGTAGAGGTACGTCGTCGTGCTCCAAAGTTTATTCATTATAAAGGGACGCTCTACAGACGTTCTTTCTCAGGACAATGATTGAGGTGTCTAAGCAAATCCGAAGCTGCAGAAGCCATGCATGAAGCTCACTCTGGTATTTGTGGTGCTCATCAATCTGGGCCTAAACTTCATGACCGTGTCAAGAGAATGGGGTATTACTGGTCAACCATGGTACAAGACTGCTTGGACTTCGCAAAAAAGTGTGAACCTTGTCAATTCTATGCAAACTTCATACACCAACCTCCAGAGCCATTACACCCTACTGTTTCTTCATGGCCTTTTGAAGCTTGGGGACTTGACGTTGTAGGACCTCTTGTTCCAAAGGCCTCAAATGGACATGAATACATTCTCGCTGGTACCGACTACTTCTCAAAATGGGCAGAAGCAATCACACTACGGGAGGTGAAAAAAGAAAATGTTGTGGACTTTATTCGAACACAGATCATCTTCAGATATGGTGTACCGCAGCGTATCACAACTGACAACGGGAAGCAATTCTTCAATCATCTCATGAAAAGTCTGAGTGAGAAATTCAATTTCAAACAATACAAGTCATCGATGTACAATGCTCCTGCAAATGGTTTGGCTGAAGCCTTCAATAAAACCCTTTGCAACTTGTTGAGGAAAGTGGTAGCAAAGTCCAAGAGAGATTGGCATGAAAGAATTGGTGAAACATTATGGGCATACCGTACCACATACAAAACACCTACTCAAGCAACTCCGTATGCGTTGGTGTATGGAGTGGAAGCCGTGTTACCATTGGAGTTGCAAATCCCTTCCTTACGCATTGCTATTCAGGAAGGACTCACAGAAGATGAAAATGATAAACTGCGGTTGGCAGAGCTGGAGGCTCTTGATGAAAAAAGATTAGAAGCTCAACAAAAGCTCCAGTGCTATCAAGCAAGAATGTCACGCGCATTCAACAAAAGGGTGCGCCCTCGTTCTTTCCAAGTAGGAGACATGGTACTTGCCGTACGAAGGCCAATTATCACCTCTCACAAGCCGATTGGTAAATTCACCTCTAAGTGGGATGGCCCGTATGTGATACAAGAAGTTTACACAAATGGCGCATACAAAATTGCAGATGAAGATGGAGTTCTAATAGGCCCAATCAATGGGAAGTTTCTCAAACGTTACTACTCTTGAAACAAGTCATGCTCCTAAGCAAGAGCGTAAACCGCCAATCATGCTCCTAAGCAAGAGGATAAACTGCATACAAAAAAAAAAATCTAAAAAAAAAAAAAACAAAAGAAAAACCCAAAAAAAAAAAAAAAAAAAAAAAAAAAAAAAAAAACACAAAAAAATGTGTCCATCTATCACGAACTACGTCGGCTTGATCTTGTAAAGTACTTTGTGCTTTACAGGTACGTAGGCAGCTTGGGTGAACATGTAGCTCAAGTGCAGCCACTCCTTCAAAAAAACAAAAATCCTATCCTTTCATCTATCATGAACTACGTCGGCTTGATCTTGTAAAGTACTTTGCGCTTTACAGGTACGTAGGCAGCTTGGGTGAACATGTAGCTCAAGTGCAGCCACACCTTCAAACAAACCCATCCATCTTTGAACTACGTTGGCTTGATCTTGCTAGTTGTCACCTTGTCAACTTTGCGAGTACGTAGGCAGTTTGAACAAACACTTTGTTCAAGTGCAGCCACACCAACAAATCAAAACCTATCAAAATCGCTCCTGGCCCGCAAGAGCTTAAACTATGCACGGCTAAAATCATCTTCAAATCAATCAGTCTTGAGGTACAAGTAAAACCTTGATCAGTGTTGTCCTTTGTAAGAAAGTAGATGCCCTTGTGTATCTTCTAGGATCTCCAAGTACCTTGCCCCCTTCGAAGAGTATAGGCTATTTGTAGCTGACGGTAATCCGTGGCGAGCCTCAATCAAACTATCCATGATGGTCAAGATCGCTTCGTAGAATATCATTCTTGCTCTTCATGTTATCCAAATCCTCGTAGCTCTGCTTCAAATTGGTCATCACGCTCGGCCTTCCATTTGCTAGGACCTCAGAGAAATTCGCGTTGCTTGGCGATTTGATGATGAAGTAGCATAGTGATCTAACTTGGGGGAGCGACTTGTAATCCTCAGTCGGTCAACAATTTCAATGAAGCTTAAAGAGTTTTCAACAAATCTTCATGAAACTCCGTGATCCGGTCTTCAAAAGCGTCAATGGTATTTGAACGACTCCAACACATTTTGAAAGCATCTCCCCAAAGAGGCTTGAAGCACCTTCAAATCTTCGGTCTTCAAAAGGACGGAATTTGTCATAATTGCTCTTATGATAACCGAAATGACCCAGCGGGTTCATTGCATGGTAGCTCATATGAGAATAATAATGACCGTCTGGCAAAAAATCTCGATGGCGAAGATAGGGCTCAACAAACTGTAAGTCGTCATAATTTTTTGAGTAGCTTCAAACTCTCCAACCATCATGGGACCGGTTCATTACTTGCTTCATAACTTGGAAGAGAGCTTAAATAGTCCAGCTCAAACTAGCTTGAAGTCTTCTAGCCCTCAGGTTGCGTAGGACATGTTACTTGCTTTTCTTGATAAGAAATCGGAATAAGTCATCTTGAAAGCTTCAAATTCTCTCACAGTAAACCCAAAGAATATCGAAATAATCGATCAGACTCAAACTTCCTCACGTTCTCCGGCGCTCGACAAGCAAGATCTTTGTTGGCTCACATAAGAAATCGAAATAACTCCAACACGAAATGCTTCAGAGTCTTTAACCATCATGGGACGGGTTCATTTATTGCTTGATAGCTCAAAGAAAAATTCGAATTGATCCGCTCTTGAAACTTCTGGTTGAGCCAAGACGGCTTATAATGTACGCGCCTTCAATTCCTGGGCACACAAATAAACAAATTCAACATTTGCTTACAAGCTACATTAATATATGAGTGTTGGAGTGTGTAAACACCTAATGCATATAGCATGCGTAAAACGATGATGAGCATACATAATCTTGAAAATTTGTCTGGGAGATTACCTGTCAAAGCTTAAGGCAATAAGTGAGTGGGTAAGAATAATGCTCAAGATAGAAACAATATGGTAATAAAAAAAAAGGAACACCAAAATTGATTGTTACTTGTCTAAGTATACTGCATTTTTCATTTTCTCCCTGCAACAAAAAAAAAAACGTTGAAGTTACTCACAATAAAGATATTGGTGATACACTATTTGTAGTTCCTCATATGGGAAACTTAACTTCATACAACCCGCATCAATGATAAACCGACAACCATGTTGCTTGCCAGTGATTTTGGATCACTCCCTCACGCCACTGTCAATTCGATACAGAATGTCAATTCTTACGGAAATGCTCCTCATCATCATGGCTCATTCGTCATTCGGATTTTGATCGCTGTTTGGGTTGCTGCTTAGTTGACAACAATGAAAACCAGTTAGTCTTATATTGAGAAAGAAACTTAAAAAAAACAAACAGTATTTCAAAATTATGATCATCCAATTCTGGTCAGAATGGGTTCGACATTGGTAAAAAAGAATGGCAACATACAAGTTTTGGGAAATTTCGCGGCAAATTATGATCAAATTCATGCTTACTAATAAGCTTTATCAATATAAAAGCTAGTGTAATTTGCAACAAGTTTTCATATATTTAAGTCCAAGTTGCCGAAATCGCCGAAAAAAGAATCCCAATCACCTACCAAAGTGATGTCGGAGCGAAAAGAATAACATCCCGCTGCCACTACGAAAACAATCCCTATTGATGTCGAGGACAAGGCCCAAAAGCAAAATGAAGCTAAGAAGAGTGTTCCTGTTCCGGCCGTAAAACAAGAGCAAACAGATAAGAAGAAAGTGGTGACCAAAATAAGAAAAGAAAAAAGAGAAGACAGGAAGAAATCAAACATTAAAAAAACGAGAGAAAGGAGCAAAGGAACCCACGTTACAATTACAAGATTGTAGTTAAGCATGATAATATAACAGAGTATGTATGAAGAGCACATGTTCCATTGTTTTTATCATCTTTAATCTAAGCAATCTGAGCAATACGGTAGTATATATATATGCACAAAATACTTGTTGTGCAGGGAAATGCTGCCGCCCACCTCTCCAAAATCCAGTAAAAATTATTTTACTTGCTATCTTCACCTCTATGAAGACCAATGATAATTTTGACATATATATATTTTAATGCCTAAGGTCGGCTAAAACAATTTTAGCAATACAGTCATGGCGTGCGTAATTAAGGCGTAACTTATTCATATGTATGAAAAATTGATCAAGGTGATAAAAAAATTCAAGTTTCATCCGTCAAGGTTACAAAATGACCCGGATGACGTAAATTCAAGTGTCATCCGTCAAGGTTATAAAATTACCAGGGTGACAAAAAAATTTAAATGTCATCCATCAAGGTTACAAAATTACCAGGGTGACAAAAATTTAAATGTCATCCGTCAAGGTTACAAAATTACCAGGGTGACAAAAATTTAAATGTCATCCATCAAGGTTACAAAATGACCGAGACGGGATAAAATTGAAGCGTTATCCGTCAAGGTTACAAAATGACCAGAGTGACATAAATTTAAGTACAATTCGTCAAGGTTACAAAATGACAGAGACGATAAAAATTCAAGCGTTATCCATCAAGATTACAAAATTATCAAGATGAAAGGCGCATCCAGTCATCCGTCAAGACAAATATTGATATGGTGACACAAAAAAAAATGCTACTGGCACAACAAAGTGGAGGCCAGTTGACTTCCAAGTCAAGCAAAATGGAGCTACCTTAACGACGAGTCAAGGTGACCATCGACTTTCGAGTCAAGCAAAATCGAGTTACCCGAGTTGAGGTGACCATCGACTTCCAAGTCAAAGCAAAAGGAATCGAGACCCCGCCACGTCAAGACACCAAAAAGTGCACGTGACAACGTCTCGAGGGGGCAATTTGTAGGCACTAAAAATTTATTTAAGTGTCGAAAATACAGAAATGAATTAAATTGAGTTAATAAAAAATAAATTACTCAATTTAATTATCTCTGTCCCTTTTAAAATCAAATTTGGGTCATTCTGAGTTATTCGGGTCCAAACAGAAGCCAAATTGGGTCAAAATCGTAAACAAACCGAAAATAGGCCCGAAGCCCAAAGCCCAACGAAGCCCAAACTTTTCTCTATAAATAGAGTGAAGTTTGTTCAAAACAATAAAAAAGCAGAAACGGAAAGAAAACTCGAAGAAAGGAAAAGCTCTGAAATTCTCCCTGAAAATCTCGTGAAATTCATCGTAAGCAGTCAACAAGCACAACAAATTCGTGCCGCCTGCGCAAGAAAACTCAAACACTCAAACACGAATATTCAAACATTCAAACTTGAATATTCAAACATTCAAACATTCAAGAGAAATTCAAGTCGTTCGACCCTCTCAAGAATACAAGTCAACGTGACGCGTAGAGTGCATCCCCCCTCTACACGCGACCCCCTTCAACAAAAACGCACGCGCACCCCTTACGTGGATCGTGCACGTGTAACCTGTTTGTTTAGTTAGAATCAGAGGATTATTAGAGATTGTACACGAAATTTTCTGATATTAATAAAAACTTATTTTGTTTCTGTGTTTTGTATGTCAGTTATCGTAATACAAAATTCGTCGTTACACACGTATATCGAGAAATCAGAGGTTAAATCTTATTGTAAGATTTATGTTTATAATTGAAATGTGTCAATTATTAAACATTGAACGATATTTTACAATATCGTAATTAGAATGAATCAGGTTGTATATTAAATACAAAGGTTGTAAATCGTATTGACGATTATTGTAAATAATCATTTTATATTAGTAATTACGAATTACTTGTCAAATTGATAAATATGATTTATTTAATTTATAAATAATATTTATTCGATAAATATATATGTTTTAAATTAAAACAATTGTATTTTATAATATTGTGACATATTGTATGACACATAACATACAATTGTACAATTGACAAAATATAAAATGGATGTCCATTTTATCTTAAATGGCACGGTTTGGGTGAGTGGGTTAAGGAGTGTTTAAGCTTCTTAATGACACTCTTTAAAACACCATCATTAGATTGCTGTTGTAAATAGGACCTAGAGCCACCCTAAGAGCATGGAAAAGGGGAATTGTTCCCCTTTGCTTCTTCCCATGCCCGGCCACCCAAAGACCAAGACAACCCTCTTATAATTTGTGTTATTGCTCACAAGTTTACTAGTTCTAATGCTTGCCAATTTTCTAAAGTAAGAAAAATACCTAAAAACCTCTAAAATTATTATTGTGATAATAATAATACTAATAGTAATAAGTTATATTATTAGTATTGTAATTCTAATTAAGAAATTATAATTTGTGTTAAGGAAAAACCGATTTTGTACTAGCATACTCAAGGTTTCGGTTCAATTAAGGGGTGTCTTGGTGCATCATAGAGGAGGTGTTCTTGTTGAATACTAAGGAGGATCATCCTTGTGTAGATTTCATCGGATTGTAAGTAATTCGAATCCCATTTCCGCATTTTCTATAAGCATGCATAAGATCTAAATGTATAGTGAATTAAATGTTAATTATAATTTATTTAGTATGACTAATATCTTTAGGTTATGAGATAATTAAACCTAACACATACTCAACCTACAACCTTAGAAAAAGATTCTGAAAATACCTCACAAAACAGTGAACCGAGAGAGGTTGTAAGGGAGTCCCCTCTGCTTTCTTTTCCAGAAATTATACAACCTCTAAATTTTGTAATTCCAACATCTAAAAGGGTGAGTAAATTGCATGTGAGAAGGTCTTTTGCAGTTGATGTCCACGAGAATGAGGAAGTAGATGAGGACTTCTCATCTAGTTCTGATGGTAGTGATTTTGAAGACCAGTTTGAGGGGGTTGAAGAAGATAGGGGTGTGGGTGAAGAGTTGTTCCAAGAAAGGAGTCTTGAAGGATTGATTGACTCCTTTAGACAAAGTTTGAATGAATTCAGGTCTGAAAGTTCAACAGAAGATGAGGTTAGAACAAATCAAGATCCTCCAAATGATGCAATAGTTCCTCTTCCCAATAGTAGTGGTTTATTTGGAGTTGATAACTTAGATGTCAGGCTAGGGAGTGAAAGTGAAGGAGGATCAGAAGGGTTGAGGAGTGTTCACGGATCTGATGAAGAAATAGAGGTAGATCCAAATCCTGTATTTAACCCTGAAGTTGATTTAAAGAAGATTGTGTTGAAAAAAGGCTTGAAATTTCCATCAGTGGTGGATTTAAGGTTAACATTGAAGTAGTATGCCATTGAAAATGGTTATGATTTCTTCTACTTACATAATGGTAGGAAGAGATTAACCATTTATTGTGTGAATAAGTGTGACTGTGATTGGGATATGTCTAGGTCAAAAGTGAAGGCTTACACTTGCAATACTCCTAATAAGTGTTCGTTCAAAGTTTATGCTCATATCACTAAGGTAGGTGATGCAATGCAAATTAAGACTATGGAATTGGAACATAGGTGTGCATTTAGTACATATAGTAGGCAGGTAACATCTGATTTCTTGGCTAACAAATATTTAGAAACTTGGAGGATTACACCATCTTGGAAACTGAAGGAATTTAAAGATCAAGTATATCAAGATCTCTTGTTGAAGTAAGCTACAACAACTCAACAAGTTGTGGAGGGTTAGGGCTAGGGCTAAGTTGTTAATTTATGGGAATGGATCAGATGAATACAAAAGAGTCTATGATTATACTTTTGTAATTGTTAAGTATAATCCTGCATCTAGTGTGCATATACTGTGTGAACATGTGCATAGGCCTATTCCCATATTCCAAAGGATGTATGTCTGCATATACTGTGTGAACTGTCACCCCTAAGACGACTAATATTCTATTTAATACTAAAATGAGTAAATAATACTAAATCGAGTTATTATTTCGTTCAAATAAGAGATAAAACATGGGTTAAAAAACGGTAAATTACGGTGTTATCAGTGTTCACACGAATGTTATCTGTATATTCCTCGTAGCATGTTACATATAATGATTATAATTTGGTAGACTATATTAATGCTACATAATCGATGTGGTTGTTGTGCTTCTGGATGAAAGTTGAGTTTGGTACTCCATGATTGTGATACGGGTATCTTCGCGCTGCGATGTGATTGTCGGTGACAGTGTTGTGAGGCTATCACCTAGAGTGACGGTGGAAAAGATAAGAACATTTTGAGATCTTTTGTTTCTTAATAATGGTATATATCTTGGTGACGTGTTTCCCATGTGGTGATTCCTTTATTGGTTGAGACTTGTGGATATTTGTATGTGGCAGGCTTGTCATCTTATTTCCATATGTTTTACGTTCATGAATATTAATTGTTGGTTTACGTATGAACATTGATGTGTGTGGAGCATTTCTTGACGTAGGTATATACTTGTGAGACGAACTTTTGAAAGGATATGTCATTTTGGTATAGCCACATAGATTGTGGTCATGATTACTTTTGTTATTGAAACCTTGGACTCGGGGGCGAGAGTAGAGTACGTTACAAATGAGAGTCGAACATGTGTGTGATGTTGTCGTCATTATGGTGGTACCTTAGTAAGTGGAAACGAAGTTATGGGACATTGTTGGAGTACTTTCGATCATATGTTAGGTGATTCACCCGTTGTCATAGTGTTAGAAAGTAGTCAGTGGAACGGGTGTATAGAGCCATAAGTTATAGGGGGACAAGTTTCCACGAAATTTGGGATTTAATATCATGTCAAGTTATGGACGAACTGAGCAGAAGAAGAAAATTTGAGGATCAAGTGAGTATGTAACAATTTTGAGTCGTGAGTTATGTTTTGGAGTTAGATGCGTGAAGAAATGTGGACGGGCGGTAATGTTGAAGAGTTAATGCAGTGGTTATGTTTGAAGCTTTGTGGTAGATGTGAGGAGGGAGTACTGAATGAGTGAAGGTATATAATTGTTAGTATGAGATCGATGTTGCAGTTTTAGTTAGTTACCGGAGGCGGGATATGGTAATGATGAGAGAGAATTACTAATGATCTAGTGCTGGGCAAGGAGTAACGTCTACCTTAAGAAAGAGAGCTTGATGATTTTTGCAGGTTGAGGTATATATACTTGGAAGTCTGAGCTAGTGTACCATAACGGAGAGATTTGTAACAATATAATTAAAGGTAAAGGTGGTGTTGATGGTAGTATGTAGTTTGTGTGTACATTTATGGAGGAAGGTTGTGGATGTGTATGGTTGCGATAATATTGACGGCCTGAGCGTCGACGCTTATGAGCGTGAGTAGGATTCGAAGACAAAGTTGTGTATTAGAGTGATAGGATGTAACGGTTCCTGTTAATGGGTACTCGATTGGTGGATTGTGTTGGCATTGAATTTGAGTGTGTGATATAGAAGCAATACAGAGTACTCAACACTTATATGGTTCGCAGTCGACGGTAAGATAGCATTAGGAGAGCTATATTATGGGTTGTGTTGGCATGTCTTGGTGAATTAGTGTCGAGGATGGTGGATGGGAGTTGAGTGGTGTTGATTAGCCGAATACTATGAGTTTGTGTTGTAAGGTTACGAGGACGTAACCTATTTTTTTTAGGGGGATATGAGATGATCGCGTTGTATTTTAAGTCTTTCTAGTCAGCTTTATATAAGTTTTATACATGTTTTATCAGCTTTGTTGTGTCCTGCGCATCCTTTAGATGCGGTGTTTTCAAACCTGTAACAGGTTGGGTATGTTCTGCATATCCTTGGGATGTGGTGTTGAATTTTCTGTAAGATGTCATTGGAGTTATGTTTCACCTCGAGATGATCGCGCGTCAGGTTCTAAGTCTTGTGAATCAGTGGTATGAGTCAGTGTACAGAAGTATTGCATAAGCCTTGTTGTGTTTTGCACATCTTCGGGACATGGTGAATTTCTATTGCCTTTTTAATTTGTCTTAATTGGCCTTTCGAGATAAGAAGTAAAAGTAGGTGTTGGCATACCGTAGTTGTGGTGTTGTAAGTCATGTCTTTTCAGGTTGGTTGTGAACTTTGAGGACGAAGTTCGGTCTAAGGAGGGAAGATTGTAACACCCCTCCTTTGTATATGCTTAGTTGTGACTCAACTCGGCCGAGTTGAGAGTAACTCGGTCGAGTAGGTCGAACTTGGTCGAGTACGTGCAACTCGGTCGAGTAAGTATAACTCGGCCGAGTAGGTCTGACTCAACCGAGTTGCTCCAATTCGGTCGAGTAGGTCTTCCCGAGAGTTGGGTCGCGGTTAAGTATATAAGTAAATCCGAGAATTATAATTACTTTTACCCTAAATCAGAAACTGTAAAACCCTAATCCATTTATCCTCTTCCTCTCAAGTTCCTCCAAAGGTCTTTAGCAAAAGTCTAGAAGCGCCAATCATATAGCCCAGTTCGTGTTTATCAAGTAAGTGTTATCTTATCGTATAATTATCATAGATTTTGGTGATAATTAGTGAGTAATATATATGTATATAATTCTTAGGAGGAGGATTCATATAAGAGCGTTGGTAAAACGATTTTGGGATTTGCATTTTGCTGTGATTGTTTGAGGTAGGGTTTCCCTACTCAGTTCTGGTAGATTTTGAGTGTGACGATACTGCTGTATTATCTGATATCATTGTATTGTTGAGTTATTGATTGAGATTGGGAACATATGTGTCGGACCATTGAGGGAAACGACTCTTACTCCTACGATCGCTCTACGTGGGACCCGCCACAGAGAGGATGTGCACATTAAGGATCTAGGTACCCCTTAGGCCCTTACCGCGAGCGAGTGGGGGATTGATGTGGGGATTAGGGCCGCCACCTGTATTGTTGTGACAGTGGATATCAGTTGTGGTGAGTTGTGGTGATTTATCAAATTGTGGCATTATTGTTGATTGTGTTGTTACCGTCTTATTTATCAGTTCCGGCGCTTGTTGTTTATACTGTGATGATCCATGCTGTAATGGTGAGCAAAGTCTCAAGTACGGCGATGTTGATGATTGCTAGCTTCGGAAGGAGGAATCGTCACATTATCATTTTCGCCTTATAGTTTTTCTAGCTTCCGCGATTTGTTATTTTGGTTTGTATTGTGAGGCGGTTTTAATCCTTAAACTTATTATAATAAAGGTTGTTTGCTAGTAAATGAATATGCATGTAGTGGGATTTGAACCCATGACCACCATGGTAGTATTTTCAGACCTTTAGCATTGAGTCTTAAAAAAAAAGGTTGTTTTCTAGTTTGTTTACTTTGATATTGTGGCCCGGGAAACTGAGATGGTAGCACTTTCGTAGTTTGATGGTCCTTCCTAAAGGCGTTGCATGATGAGGGTGTTACATTGTATCCAATATATCTATCTCGGTCGCACTGCTATTACTTGGTCTTTTGGTAAACAACACATTCTCACTCGCTTGACTATTGAAGCTAAATTATGTGCCGTTGTTGACACTGCTGCCAATTTAGAATAGGTACATGCTTTTCTTCTTGATCTTGACATTTCCACTTCCTCGATCTCCTCCCGTAGTTTATTGTGATAATCTTGGTACAACTCATTACTCGGAAAATCCCATTGTTTCACTCTTGTACAAAACATGTTGCAAATGCCTTTATTCAAGCTCAGATCGAAGTCGTGGGTTCAATATATTACTAGCAATGATCATCTTGCCGATCTTGTCCAAAGTTCTTGCCTCGTTATGGGTTTACTACTCTATGCTCCAAGATTGGCTAGTCCTCTAGGACGTCCATCTTGCGAGTATGAGTTAAGCACTAGTATAATTCGTGTAGATATTTGGTCTATCTTAGTTCCTTACTCGTTAAGCTTTGTATCTTATGTAATTATTTATGGATCGTTTTTTTCTTATTCCGTAACTTAATCTTTTAGTAATTAGCTAATCGCTTTCCTAATTATTATATATTATATTTTTATAACTATAATACTGTATTTCATTGGTCAAACAATTACAACACTCGAAACAATCATCATATATTATATTAAAGCAAATACTGATTTCCTCATACGTAACCATGTGTCACACCTTCTTTGAACGCCACGTGTCACACCTTATTCGAACGCCACGTGTCATTTTCGGGTGTACTAATACGAGATATTATAGGCAAAATAAGTGAAGCATTAATATGGAATAGTTTTTTTTAAAAATTAACAAAATAAAAAGTTTGACCGAAATTGATTTGAATTTATTCCATGAATAATGTGAAATGAAAAATTATGCAGAAGTTTCGTTAATGCTACAATTGAGGTAACTTTCCAATCGTGATTAATGCTATATTATTTTATCAGTCAATTTATTATAGAATCTCGGGTGTTTTAATGCGAGATATTATAGACGACATAAATGTATATTATACGGAATCGTGTATTATAGACAGATATATTTGTCTATTATGGAATCGTGTAGCATTCAATTTATTATGGAATCGTGTATTTGTTAGTCAATTTATTATTTGTTAGTCAATTTATTATTTTGAACACTAGCGAGATAAACAGGAGCACCAACACCAACATGTTCAACATACTTTCCAGATTTCAGAAACCTCGCGATTGTTCTTACTGGAAATTGAAGACCTGCTTTACTACTTCGCGACACGACTATCTTCGAAACGGAAGGGAAATAGAGGTTTGGTCAAGATGTTTCTGGATTACAGAAAGAGAAAAAGAAAGGGAAATTGAGGATGTATCTGGATTACCGATAGAAAATTAGATAATGTGTTTTAATTTTTTTTATTTTATCTTAGCTTTTTTTGTGATTCATTCGGGAACCCGATCCATATACAAGGTATTATATTATTTACGAGTTATATCAATATAAGTATAACTGTATAAGCATAAAATTACTAATAATTTTAGGTCACAATTGTAATTCATATATAAATATTTAAAATATACTTTTATTAACAAATTTCGTCACAATCCGTACAGTACACGAGTTCAAAAACTAGTTCCCTTCTAATTCTCGAAAAAAAACAACTACTTTGTGACAACCTTAAATCCTAACGTAATGGCCACTTTGTTTTAACTTCTCAGAGCAAATAAGTGCACAAGTTGAGTAAAAGTGGAAACATAACTACACAAGCCCTTAAAGCCACGATACACGACATCACAAATTCACAAGTACGTAAACCACAAAAACACGAAACACGTCAAGCTAGCTAACACACGATACCTTTTGTTAATCCACCGTCATTTGCATTGCACCCCGATTCACGAAGCATTAATTCGGATGTCATTAAACAATTAATTACACTTTACTACGGAACTTACCAGTTACCAACAAACTCCAATAAATCCACTCTCCCTTTCATATTCCAAATAAAACATCCGAAAATAAAAGCATTGTAGCACCGTACAACCACCACCAATGCACAATAACAGCGGCGACAAGCGTATTAAGCGTCAACGCCGCCGCTGTTATATAATAAGCTCCGTTATAATCCTCATCATCATCATACTTATCGCAGTCCTCAGCGCCACCGTATTCCGCGCAAAACGCCCAACCACAACCGTAAATTCCATCACCCTCCGCGACCTCGATGTATCCTTCGATGCACTACACCTCAACGTCCACATCAATGTTTCCCTTTTCGCCAACATCTCCATCAAAAACCCTAACATTGTCGGAATTAAGTATACCGACAGTTCCGCCTTTCTCGATTACCGCGGTCAGGTTGTCGGTCAGGCTCCTATTCCCGCCGGTGAAATCTCCGCCGGTAAGACCGCAATGTTGAACCTCACTTTGACAGTTATGGCGGACCGGTTTTTGTCGAATTCTAAGGAGGTTATTTCTGATGTGTTGTCCGGTTCGATTCCGCTTTCGACTCGTACGAGGATTCAAGGGAAGATTACTGTGTTATTCTTTAAGATTCATGTTGTTTCGGATGCGAATTGTAATTTGAATGTTTCTGTTGCCACGAAGTCTCTTTCTAGTAATGATTGTAAATATGACACTCATTTATCCTAATTTCACTTCTAAATTCATGCTATTCTTTTTCTCTTTCGGTGTCATTTTAGCTTCGTATCTGTAACTGTTCATGTTTGTTGATAGAATTACTAAATTATGCATGCTGTTAGCGGAGAATCTGTCATTTAAAGAAGAAGAAAAGTGAATTTGGGGTAATATTTTACCAAGTCTATCAACAGACATGGTCACTTTGTTCTTTACAATGACGGATTTAGCACTAGTAGCATGAATCATCGATCACAAATTCTCATTTCCGTCACAAGCTGAAGACGGACACTATCCGTCACAAGCTGAAGACGGATGGTGTCTCTCTCACAAAAATGCAAGTGACATGACCTATACTATCTGTCTTCAGCTTGTGACGGATAGTATCTGTCTTTAACAAGACTCTTTGATCATGGATATGGATTGCACCATAGAATTTTAATTTTGTTAATGCTTTTAGTAATATGCTTGTTTGAGTAGGTTTTAAACGACAGGATCAGTAATTCGGTATAGTGAGCTGAGGTATTGATGATCTTTTAGTATCAACAATGAGTTTTAGGAGTTAGCTTAAGAATTCATCCTTGACGCATAGAGCTGTAGTACATGTTAATGCCTGCCTGCCTGCCTTATCAAATAATTCAACCTGAACCCAATGTTACCTCATTCTTTTCTGCCTTATCTGAGTTCCTGCCATTATAATATCAGTCTAAAACTGTACCCTTGTGACTGGGAGTCTGTCTTGCAGGCGGGAAAAAACAATTAGCCAACGTTTCTGGTAGAGCTGTCACTAATCATTAGCTTTGAAACGCTCTTGATTTTACTCCTAACTGTCATTATTACCCAAAAGTATACTTAATATTGAGTGGAGACTTATATTCCAGATGATAACTATGCTCTTCATACCATAGAATTTGCATGTCCGAGATGGCAAGAGAGAAACTCAACCTTCTTTCTCAACCTTATTCATGGTTTGCTCGTGCTTCCCTTTCCCTATTACAGTATTACTCTCATCCCTGACTTGAGGAAATTTGAACCAGCGATACAGCATCGAGAGTTTTTTGCTGTATATTTCTTTGGATGTGATCTCCCCTAACAGTAACTCATCTTCTTATGTGATTTTCATTTCCTCTAATCTTACTGGACTCAAATTGGTAGCTCATCTTGCTGTCAGATACTCATCTTCGACAATATTTTAACAGTTAGGCCCTGTTCTTTCTGGCTTATTTTCAGCTCGTTTCAGTTCAGCTCAGCTATATTCAGTTCAGTTCTATTCAGTTCAGTTCAGCTCAATTCAATTCAGCTCAGTTTCATTCAGTTCAGTTCAGCTCAGCTTCATTTAATTCATTTCAGTTCAGCTCGACTTTATTCAGTATTATTATTATTATTATTATTTATTTATTTATTTATTTTTTTTTATGAACCGGGAACTTATTAAAAATAACCGAAAATTGTTGTTGTTATTATTATTATTATTATTATTATTATTGTTATTATTATATTTGTTTTATTCTATTTATTATTATTAATTAGTAATTCTTATTATGATTATTATTGTTATCATCTTCATGTGCTTCATCTTCGAGGTCATTATGGACACCAATATCGCACTTTTTTTTTCAATTTCTTTTTGAACTTTGTCCATGAATTTCTTCCGTTCTTTATCATCCATGTTTGAATATGTTCTTCCTTGAATACTTTGATGTTGTATAACTGGAATACCAGGTTTATGCATCCGAAAGAAATTATGAAGGGTAAAAGCGGATACGATAATTGACATTTGATATTTCGTTGTCATTTGTGGCATGTTTTTTAACGCCTTCCACCTTCTCTTCAGCTGACCAAACGCCATTTCAACCGTCATCCTCAAAGATGAATGTCGATAATTAAAATGTTCAAATATTCCGCTAGGAGGTGCATGCTTATATTCAGGTACATCGTTTCTCACGTTTGGATGGCTAATAGGAGACAAACACCCAAGTGTGTTCGGGTATCCCGAATCCACCAAATAATATTTACCTATCTATATATAAGTATAAAAGAAGAACCACTATGCATTAGGATGGACATGTGTCACTTTCAAGTTAAAAATTTTCCCGCTCAAATCTTAAAATACTAAATTTATACTGCGTATCTTTTACTTGAGTAATATGTAGATGTACACTATCGTTTTAAAAGATTTCTCTGCCATGTTTATATTACATTAAAAACTTACCCAAATTACCTTCTTATTGTATCTTTTATTTGACAATATCTTTCCGTATATAAATTTATTGCTCATCTCTACTCATATGGATATTTATATTTAAAATTTTATATACTCATAAAATTAATAATCAACTTTATTAGTTTACAAAGTTGCACGGGAATATATTTTGTTAACATTTCATCTATACATTTTTCTCACATAAGTATTACATATTAGCATTTAAATTATATTTATGTCCCACATTTAAGATATTGTCTGACTGTTAAATATATGTACTTTTAATATAATTCTTTATATATTTTATAAGAAATGTTAGAGAGCAAAGTTAAAAATTTAAATCTCACATTTAAGATATAATAACCCAATTCTATCAAATACTCATGTTAATGTATTAATAAATAAATATATCTTTGTAAAGACCAAATGATGCGTGCATATATAAATTAATTGTAAATTATATTCTATCTCTACTCAAATTAGATTTATATTCAAAAATTTATTTCACATGAAAAGTATAGACTATTACACAATATATCGAATGGTAATTTAATTTTTCATACTTTATGATATATTAAGGGCTGTTAAAATAATAATAGTTTTGCGTAAAAAGTATC
This sequence comes from Silene conica, assembly GCA_029255685.2. Classification (NCBI taxonomy): domain Eukaryota; kingdom Viridiplantae; phylum Streptophyta; class Magnoliopsida; order Caryophyllales; family Caryophyllaceae; genus Silene; species Silene conica. Next base: position 63,032,701 of record CM055311.2, read on the forward strand.
GCATTTTACATAAAATATCAGATGTATAAAAAATAGTTTATATTTGACTAATACTTGACAATACATGGAAACACCATATTTATTTACAAAAAAAATAAGTTTGAAAGATGTCAAAAATAAAAGCAGTGGAAAGATGACCTGCAATCCCAGTTAGATAAGTGAACTAAGATATTTATGAATAAACGTAGGGTTAATTTGTCCCCTACGCGGCTAGGCCATCATGATTATGTGCCCGTTTAGCTAGGGTTTTGTTTTAGTCCCAGAATTAGAAATAAGTTTACAGGTAAAAAACTAAATGTATGACGTACCAAACTCATCATGGCTATATAATACTATATCGTATTGACAATAACATAATTTTATGTGCATGCTCTCAAAATCAATTAATTTACGAGAACGGACATGGTTTATACATTTGTACTTCACATTTATGTATTCTATCTTGAGATGGAAGTTAAGGGACTTGAAGTAGTTATTTGATAGTGGATGTATTATGCATAGACCTACCAAACAGATCGGTCTAAAATACCGGTCGACTCATAGAGGTTATGGGTCGATTTATGTTTAGTATACGGGTCAAGAAGAGTTTCTAATTTTTTTTTTTAAAAAAATTTTAAGTATTTTGTGAAAATTAATCATAAATTTTCCGGACTTTTTAGCTTTGGTGTAGTGTAGCTAGACCTGTCAAAACTTGACCCGACCCGAAAACCGACCGTAACCCGACCCGTAAATAACCCGCAAATGACCCGGTTTTTTCAACCCGAACCCGAAAGATACCCGAACCCGTTTTGACCCGTAAACAGTGGGTCAAAACCCGACCCGCAACGGGTTGACCGTTGGGTCAAGACAATATATCGTTTTAAAATATACAATGTCAAATAAGTATTGATGACTTATAACTTTTTGAGGAGAAATATGTATATATATGCGGTATGTCACGTCATCACCTCAAACAACATGCCACGTCATCACCTCAAAGTGTGGGTCACACCGTCACTTTCACCGTAGTACGTCGAATTGCATTCCGCGTCAGCAACGCCAACTCATCACCTCTAACCACATGCCACGTCATCACATCGAAGTGTGTGTCACGTCGTCACTTTTAGTGTAGTACGTCAAGTTACATTCCACGTTAGCACTGTCACCTCATTATTTCGACGGACCACATGTCACGTCATTATATCGAAATGTGTGTCACACTATCACTTACAAGTTACACCTCATTCCACATAATTGCCTAGGACCACATGCCATATCATCACCTCAAAATATGTGTCATACCGTCACTTTCACCGTATTACGTCGAACTGAACCGCACTTCGCGTCAACACTTCCACCTCATCACCTCAGATCACATGTCACGTCATCATTGTTATCTTATTTGAGTCTTATTATCGTACTTAGCGAGTTAGTAAGGATGATGATGATGATAACGATGGTGATGTTGGTGTCGAGGGCAAAAACGGTGACAATTAAGTTAACTAAGACGAGCAAGAGGATAAAAAACGTATAAAGGGTAGGAATTACGATATAAAATAAGTTTTAAAAAATGCGAGGAAAAGATGTTGATTGACCCGTATTTTTACCCGAACCCGACCCGGAACCCGTATAGACTTGACCCGTATTTTACCCGACCCGAAATACACCCGACCCGTATTTTACCCGAACCCGTATCTACCCGACCCGCAACCCGCCCGTTCGACCTGTTTGACAGGTCTAAGTGTAGCTAATACATGCTACCCAACTAATAAAGTACGTTTACGATCCATACGCGATAAGGGGTATCTTTTATTGACGATATTGTTGTAATAAAAAAAATTATTTAAATATTTTGAATATTATTATGATTAGAAAAAATCATTTGCTCTAAACTACGAAAATTAGCTAATTAGCAATGGAGTAATTAATAATTTTTCTATTTGTAATTACATCATCATGCCATTCATTAAGGTTGATTTTGGGATTCATATTTCTATGTAATATCGTTTATGGAAAAAGTTTTACATTTCAACTAATATCATGTTATAGTATATGGGTTTAAAACTTAATTACAAATATTATTTACATATGCCCGTGCATTTTTGCACGGGTACTAAACTAGTAAATTTTTATATATAAAAATAATTAATGTTTAGATAATAAAAAAATGAAATACATGCCACATTTACCACATTTAGACGTAAAATGTTTAGATAATAAAAAAGCAATTAATGTTAATTCGACGTAAAATATTCAAATGTTGCTTTTGTTAATTTTAAAACACAAGAAATGAAAAAAAGCAAAGTCCATTAGAGTTTACTACAAAAAAAAAAATACTTAAAAATTAATATTTTTTTTAATATAATTGTTTTTTAAAAAATCGCAAATTTGTATTAATCAAACATTTTTTTTATATTATTATTATTAGTTAGCATACTTTAATTAAACTTAAGTTATTTCTATTAATTTCAGCTTCATTCAGCTCAGTTCAGTTCAGCTCGATTAAATTCAATTCAGTTCAGTTCAGTTCAGCTCAGCTCAGCTCGATTCAGTTCAGCTCAGTTCAGCTCAATTCAGCTCAGCCTCATTCATTTCAGCTTAGTTCAGTTCAGCTCTAAAAAGTCAGAAAGAACAGGACCTTAGTCTCCTTCATTACAAGCGATTTAACTATTTGAAATGATTGTCTGTTAAGTGATCAATATTCCTATCTTCTATTGAAGCACATGTTGATGACATTTCGCTTTGTGTTTTTTGTTGCTGTTATGTTTATTCCTTTGTGCTTGATGCAAGCCAAAATAAATGGGGAGATATCATAAAAGAGTACAGGGAAACAATGAAAATGATAGAGGAAAGTTTTCAATTTGATGATTGATAGACCTTCAAACGAGTAAGAAATGCTGTACTCGGGAAAAGAAAGAGTACTTGGTTTCTAACTTGAAATAGTAAGCAGAGTTAAGACAAGAAAATTGATAATTTTATTCATGATAATTCTTGCATTACACCTAACCCGGCTATTTATAGATTAATTAGCTTGGAGAATAAGTAATAAAAGAGTTCAATTACTAAGTTGCCCTCCCTGATATTTTGGTGTGTATCAGTGCTCCTTGAGCTTTTGGAAACAACAACATTAGAGCTTTTGGAAATTACAATATATTATGCTTCAAATGTTTCTTGTCTACTCATGTACTTCGTATATGTTTACTCCATTGTCAAAGGGTGTGTAAAGGGGAGCAAAGCTGCATAGAAATATAGAATGTGGATTTTCCCTCCAAATTTCTCGTATATTGTATGCAAATGCAAAGTTGATTCTTCCCTTCCCGTGATAAGTGATAACGTACTCCCTCTATTCAAGTCTATACTTCTACTGTCAATTTTACACACTATTCACAAACGACCATTCAAATCCGATTTTCTCTTGATACGTAAATGAAATTATATTCATGTTGGATCTTGTTTGATTCGTCTTTACGAGTATATTATTAATATCTAATTTTTATAATTTTTAAAAATACGTAGCTAACAATATTTAACGCATAAAATACGCGTTGGCAAACGTGAAAAAAATGGTAGTGTGAACTTGAATGGATGGAGTATATCTTAACCGAACAAGGTCTTAAGAAAATCATCATCTCCTCCTCCTTTCCCTCCAACTCCCCTAATCGAAAAATCTCTTACATTTTTTATTCGTAATTTATTTTCGCAGTACACATTTTACTCACTATAGCATTTTTTACGCAATCGTCTCCATTATCATACCCTTAATTAGAAAACCTCTAAACCTAATTCTTTCAACTCCAAACCTTGTAACCTTTCAAATTAATCATTTTTCTCTGTTATAAATGATAATTTGAGTTTGTAGTATAGTATGTATTTGATTAGTTAATTACAAACTACTTATCATACTAATTATTTTCTTAAGTTTTTTTTTTTTTTGTTTTAATTAGAATTTAGGGTTTTAAATGTTAGATATTAATAATTGAGTAGTGGTGTTGGAGTATGGCTGGTGCCAAGGACGATAGATGGGTGGTCGACCGTCGGCGTTCTTGGTTGTGTACGGCGGCAGATGTGCGAACGTGAGAGTGAGTGTGGGGGCCAAATGTACAGTGGTTGAGATTCCACGATTTAACATGATATTGCTGGCCTCCATGGAATTTCATCTAAATTAAATGCAATTGGTATACATAACTAATGTTAGGTAGATTGCAAAGATGAATACTAATTATACTAGTGTTTGATTATGAGATTAATTCATGATTTTTTTCCTCCTTTGTGCAGCAGTATAAGGGGAGAATGGAGAGAAGGAGAAATGGATGGGTAAAATTGTCACAAGCGTATTGTGATAAGTAAAATGTGTACACCCTTTTTCTTTTGGTTTACCTTTTAAAATAACTAGTTTTATACCCGTGCACAAAATGCACGGATATATAAATATATAAATATATAATAAAATAAAATTCAAAAGTATATATACTTTGAACTTATATACAAATTATAATTTTTCAGTTTTTGAAACATGAATTATTATACACAATAATTATTTTTTACATATCATCTTAGTTTAGGATGACTTTCACATATGATTAAATTAAAAGTGAAAACAAAAAAAGAAGTAAATAAGAAATAAAACATACTTGAAAACAAAAGAGACCTATAAACATTTATTAATATTTATTAACTTAGACGATCTTAAACAAAAATACGGTAAAATACATTTATAATTTTTTTTTCGCCGATTTTTTTTTATATTTCCGACGTAATATGCAATTGTAAATATTTATTAATATTTTCATGTTTGTTCTATTTTAATCATTGAAAACTGATATTATATTTAATCTACGGAATTAGACCCCATTAATGAATGAGTGGTAAATTTATTCAATACATCTTGTTTACAATCGTTGCAAATTAAAACGAAAGGGTGCTAATAATGAGCAATTATAATTTTCTTTAATTTATTAATAATGTAATATTAGTAATTAAAATGTAAACTTTAAGACTATGGGTCTTGGCTGATAGTTTGGAAGTAAAATACTTGATATTAAGTGGTGGGGTAAGGCATAAAATAAGTTTTTATTGAAACTTGTATTTTATTGAACCGTTATATATTGTTATTTATATTTTTTTTAGGGATGTTATTTATATTTTTAATTAATAATACTTTGATCATATCGTATTTTATTATGATAATGACGAAATCTAATAATGGAAACGATTACGTAGTTAGAAAGGAGGAATGATCACAATTAATTCAGAATTTTGGGTGAGGGAAAGTTAAATTAATAAAAGTTAGTGGACCATTTTTTTTTTTTTCTTATTTTAAGGAACCAATGAGAGTGGTTTAATTTCTATTCCTTTTATAGAGTTAGATTTTAACTTTTGGTTTCAATTGAAATGAATCGAGTTGAAAGAGACTGTTTTCTGAAGACCATGAATACATCCTACCAATTATCATAAACATAAGAAATGAGAAATATCAAATTATTTTGTGATGCCATCAAAAAAAATACATTGCAATTCACACCTAAAACCCGTTCCTAAATAGTTATTGTGGCTAGATGGAAATTTCCAACGTCGTAGTATGGCATACATACCTACAGGGACAGGCTACAAAGTAGAAAGCGGTAGTTGTTAGTTGAAGAATTTCAAACGTTATTTATGGGTGTAGACTGGAGAGTCCAGAAAATTGACATGAATAAGTGAATTTCCAAGATAGTCAAATACACGTAGCTTTCTCTTAAAATGATGCGTTTACTAAACCAAGAGAAACATGTACGTACGAGTGCTACTGTCTACCGGTACGTGGATTAGTCATTCTGGTAGGGTCTCGACTCTCGACTCATACTTAACATTTAACAAGATGACCAAACATCTCCGTCTTTATTTGGTTGTTGGTTGGTTTGTCAGTACAACTCTGCATTTATGAACTAAGCTCACCTTCACGTCTTAACTTCTGCTGCCCCTGCCAAATTACCCAATTACATACCGATACGCTCTTGTCTACGGTGTGATAACCGTTCAATGGAATTATATTTGACCCGTTTTAATATTAAGATAAATACATTTCTTAAGGAAGACTAACCGTCGACAAGTAAAGCGTGTTTTTACCTTGTTGGAAATGCAAAGTAAGATTCAGATATTTATTTAATCACACGGTTTGCTGGATGTCATGTCTTTGTCGTTTTACATTTATTGTGCGTCTCTTATTATCTGATGTCTACATTGTCTAGTATCTTAAGGACTTGGAGTATATTAACAAGCAAACAACTCTCTAATTTTATTCCCTTTTATAATCTTGTACAAAAACTAAAATTTGGTAAAAAGTATGTCTATCAACGATCAAGAAAAAGCATACGGTCGAGATATCGACCCATTAGCTCCAGCCCCGGCTCCAAACCGTTCAAAGCGGAATCGTGGGTGTCGACTTTGTGCGTGTTTCTGTCTGGCTATCATATTTATAGTCATCATACTTATTCTGATCTTATCAATGACCGTCTTCAAGGTTAAACCGCCAAAAATCAACCTGGTCTCGACCGCTGTCCAAGGCATAGTTCCAAAATTCACGTTCCCGACCATGAAGGTGGAGCTGAACATCACACTTAATCTGACCATTCTAGTCGATAATCCCAATCGTGTTACCTTCAAATCCGGGCAAGGGGAAGCACTGCTGCTATACAATGGTGAACAGGTTGGGAATGTTCTGGTTGATCCCGGGTTGATTCCTTCCAAGGGTTCGACTACTTTGGTTTGCTTACTGACCTTAGAGGCGGATAAATTTGCTGATTCCGGAGTTATGTCTCTGGTTAAAGACATTACGGATGGAGAGCTGGGGTTGGAAGTGAAAACGAGGGTGCCAGGGAGAGCCAAAATTCTGTTTTTTAAGAAACACGTTGTCACTTCGTCGGATTGTCAAATCGTGATCGGATTTCCGGATATGATAATCAAAAGTCAGGAATGCAAGCAGCATACCAAACTTTGAGAGTAGTCTGTACTCATAGGATTCATAGTTCCTCTTTTATTAGATTCACTTATGTTACATGTTTTTGGTGTAGAGGATTCCATTTAATCTGGATTCGATTACATGTTTAATCAGTGGTGTCCAACACTCACTTTTTTCCTCTTGTACAGAAATTTCATATTATATACTTCCGGCACATCCCAATTTCGGTCTATGAGATGTAAATTTTCGATTGAAACTTCTTAATTGTTGTCTAGACTTTCCATGTGATGCTTGTCTTTTCTCTTATTTATTGATTTCTAACTCTGATAACGATAGTACCTCTTCTTATAGGGTGTTATTCGAGCAATTACCAAGTCATTTTGCAATAATCTTTATTGATGCGGATTCAGGGCGGATCGAGGATTTAAAACTAGGGTGAGTTAGGCTCATGTTTGCAATGGTTACTCAAATGAAATAATCAAAACGTACAATTGAGGTCGCACATATGTGAAAAATGTTAGTTATGTGGGGTTTTTCTCTTTGTCACAGACTTACCGTCATTTGGCCAATTTTTTATTATTTATAAATGATATTTTATTGAAAGACAAATAAATAATAAAGACAGAGAGATATCTTATAAAAATTTTAACTATGATTGAATATTACAAAATACATACTTGTATAAATCTATTTTACAATATTATTCAAGGATACAAGTTTCGCTATATACTAGTAAATTCAACAATGATCATTAAAAAAACGTAAACGTCTTATAATCTCCTTGTTTTTAAAATATACTCCCTCCGAGTCGGAGTGTTGGTTCCTGTTTCACTTTTGATGCGAGTTTAGTGATGGTTCCTCTTTCCCTTTTTAGTAACTTTTTTATGGTCCAAAATCAATTCAATGTGGGGTAGGGTGTTTTGTGTGGTCTAAAATCATTTACTTATTTTTTGTGCAAAAAGCAAAGGGAACCAACACTCCGACTCGGAGGGAGTAATATTTTTGTATTCTTAAATAGACATTATTATTAATTTCTTATTCCTACTTATTCTTAAGTATTAACATTAACATTATTAGGATTCATGACGCTAAACAACTTTAGGTATAAAATACTTTTAACAATTTACGATTAATATTATTAGGATTTATGATAAAATGCTAAACAACTTATTAGGATAGTAAATTAAAAAAGTGCTACTAACAAGGTTCGATGAACCCTTACCAACAAGTACAAACAACCTCTTTTATTTTTACTCTTACCAACTGTGCCACACTACAACACGGAATATAATTAGATATATATTTCTTTTATTGTTGAAAATAGGTTGGGCTTAAGCCCACTTAGCCTTGTGGGCAGATCCGCCCATGTGCGGATCTCGATGCTTAAGATCGGATAAAATGAATACTTGAAGGCTGGATTCCTGGATGAATCAGAGGGTATGTATTTTCTGTAAATATGCAGCGGAATGTGTTTCTGAAACGTGATATTTGAATGTATAGATGTTTAAGGTTGTAACATGAATGACTATAATGTGTGTATGTATGACTGGTTGTATGTGAATGAATGACTATAATGTGTGTATGTATGACTGGTTGTATACTTGTATGTGAATGAACGGACTGTTATGGTTATGGATGAATGAGTGGTTGTATGATTGTATGGACGATTATGTATGGCTGAATGTAAGTAGCTGATGTATGTATGAACGGATGGATTGACAGATGGTAATGTTGCTGTGAATGTGATGGTAACCAGGATATGATGTGAACTCGTTCTCCTCCCTCGTAAGGAACTTAATTAATTGTGAACACGAATGGAACGATGATCCTCACCCTTCCCTCGCTGAACACGAATGGAACGATGATCATCAACCTCGCAAAGCTGATCCAAAGACTAGACTCGCAAACCTAATTTATAAAAGTTCACAAAGAAACTTAATCAATTCTGTATATTCTCTGAATAATACAGAGAACCGTCCAACCCCTTATATAGGGTGGATCACATGGTCATACTCTTCTACTACGATTAGGAGATTAAATAAGATACTCCTAATGCAACTAGGACTTGTAGTTTTGACCACAATCACAACTACTTCCTTAACTCAAACTAAATCTAATTCTAACAAACTATATATAATTTTAAGAAACTGAATCTAATTCTAACAAACTATATCTAATTCTAACAAACTAAATCTCGTTAAATTATTATCTAATCTAACTAAATCAATCAATCATCAATCAATAAATATATATATATATATATATATATATATATATATATATATATATATATATATATATATATATATATATATATATATATATATATATATATATAAAATTAAAGCAAACTTTTTTCGAGCGATGTGGTAGCCTTCAACTATTGCAAAACACTATATTTATAAATAATAATATATTTATAATTTTTCTATTAGAATTATAAAAAAAATTTATTTAACTTTTTTTATTAAAATTAGAAAATAGTTTATTAAATAATAGTTTGTTTATAATTTTTCTATTAAAATTAGAAAATAATGAAATTATAAATTAATTACAGTTTTTCTATTAGAATTAGAAAATGATTGATTATTCATAAATTTCCTATTAGATTTAGAATAATATTATTATTTAAGATTTGTATACTTACTATGTACGGTTATTAACTTTATTGAATATTTTTATTAAATATGAAAATGGGAAATGAGTTAGAAAATAATTGCTTATTTACAAATTTTTTTATTAGACTTGGAATATTATTCTTTAATATTTATATACTTACTATTTAAGGTTATTACCTTTATTCAACCTTTAACTAAGTTTGACATTAAAATAAATGGGTCAAAAATAGTCCCACTTGGAGATACAAGACAAATTTGTTACTTTTCCTTATGCATTATGTTTTTATCTTTTCAATATAACTTGATCATTCTTAAATTTAAAATGAATACTCCGTCTTAATGAAAAATTTGTGGAACTAATAAATGAAAGTATTTAAGTATTTAACATTATACACTTTCACACTTAACAATGCGAAAAAAATGAGATAATTTCTTTAATTAAGTAAAAACGGAAATAAGACAAATGTCAAATATATTATACTTTAGAAGTATAAATATAAATATTAAAGAACACAATGATGATTTAGATAGAATAAGTGGAATAATTGTGTGCATGACATTTATTTTAAATGAGTATTGAAAGATATTTTATAAATAACATAATATTTTTTCCTGTATATTCTCACTTTATTATTCTTTATAGATGAGATATTGTTTTATAGAGTGACATATTTTTTACGAGGGTGGAGGTAGATAGGTTTTGAGGGAGGAGGTATGAAGAGTCTATAGATGTAATATACTCAAGAAGGGGGGGTTGAATTGAGTATGCCTTCTTTTTAAAATTTTCTTCGATGTGTGTATGTATGATGATCGTCGAATAGAACAAATAATAAAGAGAGACACAATATTTTTGAAGTGGTTCAGTCTCACACTTTGAGACCTACGTCCACTATTCTCGATTAATAAAATTAGTACCAACTCTGGATTACAATTTTATCAACCCTACTCGTGCGACTTTGATGTTAGTCACAACTCTTATCTAGATACCGTTAAATATCTAGCTACGACAAATACCGTTAAATATTTGCCTTATAATGAGTACCGCTAAATACTCGTTCTATCTTACGTTAATAAGATAAAGTCTTCGATGTTTCTTGATGTCACAATCTTGAATGAATAAGATCAATGCTTGAGCACTTGAATCTTGAATCGGATATGACAATGAAAAGCTCGAATATAGAAGTAGATGATCGGCGGTTTTTCTCTCTCGATTTGCGTGAATATGTGTGTGTATTTCGTGTGGTCTAATGTGTCATGGTAGTCTATTTATATAGAACATGTATCTAGGTAATTCAAACCCTAGATGATTTAGGAATATTACTTAAACTAGAATATTAGTCTTTTAGTAATACTACCTTAAATCTAATCTTAATATATTTAGAAAAGATTTAATAATATACTATAAGTATTATATAAGGAATCAATTTCCTAATTCATATTTAGGAAAGATCTTTATACAATAAACGATTAGTATCCTTATTAAAACAACTTCCTAAACCATGTCAAAGATAATAAAATATATTACCACAATATAATCTTAGTTTGTTTTAGGATATTAAATAAATACATAATATTTACTTAATTTAATACTACACGAATTATGGTAAACGTGACATGTTACACGTTTCCCAAAGTCGAAACAAACCCTATCTAGATTATATTTTATTTGACAATTAAGATCATATAAAAATCCTTAGTATATTTTAGTAATAAATAATTATCTCATAAGACAATTATTTATTTCTATTTCACTCAAAGATATTTTATATAATCCTATTAAGAATAACAATTCCATACTTAAAATAGAATACCAATTAACATTAATTATACACGAAATTACTTGAAAACAAACGCTTCATCTAAACACATATATTCCGATCATTTCTTCATAATATAGAGTTATAGCTACGAGCTATAACTTGAATCAATCTTGTACTAAAGCTATAGCTGATAAATATAACTTTAGTTCATTATGCGCGCTTGTGATCTTCTATCAATCTTCGACTTAGTCAATTCATTGACTAATATGCTTGAATCTTTTACACTTGATTGATTAGATCTTGTTACTAATATTCTGTACACTTAGCACACGATTATACGTACGAGTATATAATATATAAATAGCTAGACTTGTCATTATCAAAACATAAACATATATACTATATATTTATTTGAATATATGGTTCAACAAATTCCCCCTTTTTGATGTTGGCAAGTCTTTCTTAGATTTCGTGTCTAAGTGTATGTTCCCCCTCAATATAATAAAGGTTAATCATAGTAAAGATTCACTTAGGATTTCTATCTTCTATCTATCCCATATCCTTTAAGAACCCTAAGAGACAATGAATTACGACAAGGAGCAAGCTTAGGCAAATTCTAATCTAAGTCGCATTTTTCCCCCTCTTGACATCATCGAAAAGATGAGAACAAAGACATGAAACGACTAGAATAATAGACGACGAGACATAAGCAAGCATATAAACGAGTCGAAAAAATATGAACATAGAAAATATCACACAAACACATACGGAATATTAAAAATATACACAACCAATCCGAATATACTATGCCAATGGGCCGAATATAGAAATATAGTGTTGTAAGAAAATGGGCCGGCTAGGATTCGGATGAGAAAGGCCTGCAAGGAATAACAAGTAATATGGGCCAAAACAAACCAAAACATAGAAACTGGGCCGCATCAAAAAGGAATAAGATTGGGCCGGTTAGGGGTAAGACATCCGAAGGAAGCAAAATAGGAATAGCTTCGGATTCCTAATGGGCCAGGGAAAGGAAGTTGGGCCACAAGTATAAAAGTTCATTAGTCCAACCCAGGACTGAACAACAAAAACAACAAAACAACCCAAAATACGAAATCAGAAACGGAGGAAGAAGATCAAGAACGAGAGCTTGATGCAGGGGTCTTGGCATACGGACTCACATACTCGGGTCGGGTACGGAACTCAAGGGTATCCAATCGGTCCAAACAACTACTGACGTTTCTTCCTTGAGCATTTAGAGCCAACTCGAAGTTGAGTATTTTCAATGAAAGCGCCTTAACCGCTTCAAGAGCTTGACTCGCATCTTTGCACAATAACCCGTGATCCCTTACCATAGCACCACCTTGGGACGTGAGGAATGAGAGTCGATCACTAATAACGAGTAATTCAGAGCACATGACCGATACCTCCGATCCCAGTTTACCAAGTTGTTTATCAACTTTCATCATCCATGCCCTTAATTCAGTCTCGAACCCACGACTTCCCGTAGCACTACCACCTCCTGCCTCTGCTTTCTCCTTTTTCACTTCACACAATCCAAGAATCTGATCTACCTTAGCCTCAAGACCGGCAAACGAAGGTGAAGGAGTAGCCGAGGGCTCCGGTCCTACATTCTTGCCAAAGGTAAGATCAATCCCTTCGAAACAAATACCCATTAATTTCAAAACTTTGTCACACATCCTATCACGAGGTTTAACACCAAAACTCGAGTCATCCACGACTCCCTTCTTCAGCAAGAGCTCGGACACCCACATTCCGTATGGAATATCGAGTGTCGAACTTGGTTTTTCTTTGATTAAAACAGAGGAAGTCTGACAAATTTTCGAACAGAACAAGAAGGCGAGATTGATTTTGTTTCCTTCTAACCAATGAAATAATACGATAGCCTCAATACTTGACAACTTATCACGACCACCTCTCCTAGGTAGAATCGTGTTCCAAAGATAGTTAACAAACAACTTCAATTTTGGTGAGAATGAATTTGTGAGTAGTGGAGAGACTTCAGTGGCATTAGGATCAAAATATTGTTTGATCATCATTTTTTGTTCTTGTGACACCACCCCCCATTCCTTACGGGTATCAAAATCAATTCCCCTTGGATCAAGATGAAAAATTTCACATATATCCTCTAAAGACACTTCGACATCCCTCCCATTAACCACGGCTTTCATCCCGGATTCAGTAGGTTTCACAGAAGCAAAGAACTGAAGTAATTCAATTGGAAATATTAACCCCGAAAAATTACTAATATATTCCCACCCCTGAAACTCTAAAAAATTCTTAAAGAAGAGCAAGGACTTAGATCCGTTTACCCAAGATGTCGGGTAAAACCGACCCGCATGAATGGAATAAGGAAGGAGACGATCAATAAGCATACCTTCGTGCTTAGTCATGCGAACTCGCTCGAGACCCTCCTTAGTAGCTTCGACGGAATATTCTTTAAACAGAGGACGGGGATTCTTGGAATCGCTTTCTTGCATGTCGTCCGAAACAGAAGAGGCAACTCGGTTTAGTTTGCGACGTTTTCCGTTGTCTGGGGTTGGACCGGCGGTGGCAATGGGTGTCGGAGATGGTGGTGGTGAAGGGGTTGGTGAAGGTGGAGAGGGTTTCTTTTGTTGGGAGCGTGTGGCGCGTGATGGTGGCATTGTGGTGAAGAATGGTGGTGTATTTTAGGCGAGTGTTGGTGGAGGTTTTGATGGGTGTTAATGGAGTTTTTGGTTTTGTGGAGGTTTGAGATTATTAATGGGGTTTTACAAAATTTAGGACGGTAATAATGAAGGAGGTTTGAGGTAAGTTGAGGGAGTTGGGGTAATAATGGGAGATAGGTAAAAGTCAAAAGCTAGGGGAGTAGGGGGAGGCACGTGGTAGTTTGTTGTGGGGCTAGGTGGGTTGTGGGACGTGGCAGGTGGGGTCATCACACACGATTTGTGTGTGTTGTTTGAGATAAGTTTTTATAGTTTGATTTTTCCTTTTCTTTGTTTATTAATATATATTTGTGTAATATTATGTATTATATGTATTATATGTATATTTGAGGTAAATTATAATATGTGACGTAATATTGTTTTGAGATCGGTTGTGCACACATTCATATGTAAATTGTATAACATAAATATGATCACAAAAATTATCATCGAATACATACATACACATGCAGCGGAGTATACGGACACAGTCATATAATCTCATCTAAACCGTAGTCAATCATTGGGTTATTTTTGCTTTTAAGATTTGATTAGGTGCCACCGATTAAACCAATTTCCAATCGCAAAGTCTCAAAGCGTTCTCTAGCCAATGTAGTGAAGATATCTGCCCACTGTTTTTCCGTACTACAAAATTCCAATTTTATATTTTTCTTTTCAACATGGTCTCTGAGGAAATGATGTCTAATCTCAATATGTTTAGTTCTCGAGTGTTGGGCTGGGTTTTTAGATATAATAATAGCACTCGTATTATCACATAAGATAGGCACACATCCAACATCAACACCATAATCATGTAACTGTTGCTTTAACCATAAAAGTTGAGAACATACCAGTGCGGCTGCAATATATTCTGCTTCGGCAGTTGAGAGAGCGACAGAATTTTGTTTCTTGGATCCCCAAGATATTATACATGGACCTACAAAGGTAGCAAGTCCCGAGGTACTTTTTCTGTCTAATGAACATCCTGCATAATCCGCATCTGAATATCCTACTAGGTTAAAGTTACAGTCCATAGGATACCATAGATATAATTTTGAGGTTCCAATTAGGTATCTTAAAATTCTTTTAACTGCAGTCATGTGTGATTCTTTTGGTGCAGATTGGAATCTCGCACAAACACAGACACTAAACATTATATCTGGACGACTTGCTGTAAGATAGAGAAGTGAGCCAATCATACCTCGGTAAGTTGTTTCATCTACAGACTTACCATCTTCGTCTTTGGTTAGCTTCTTATCTGTGACCATTGGAGTAGGCATTGCATGAGAGGTTTCCATTCCGAATTTCTTTAGGAACTCTTTGACGTATTTTTGTTGATGAACCTTGATTCCTTCTTCAGTTTGTTGTATTTGAAGTCCAAGGAAGAACTTTAGTTCTCCCATCATACTCATCTCGAACTCAGAGGTCATCAACTCAGAGAAGTACTTGCACAGCTTTTTATTAGTTGAGCCAAAAATAATATCGTCAACATAGATCTGAACGACTAGTAGATCTGAGTCTTCGTTTTTAAGAAATAGGGTTTTATCCACAGACCCTCTCTTGAATCCACTTTCCAATAGGAACTTTGATAATCTGTCGTACCATGCCCTAGGTGCTTGTTTCAGGCCATAGAGAGCTTTGTCCAACTTGAATACATGATCCTTGAGTTTGCTGTCAGGAAATCCAGGAGGTTGTTCAACAAATACTTCCTCTTGGAGATAGCCATTAAGAAAGGCAGTCTTAACGTCCATCTGAAAAAGCTTCATTCCCTTGTGTGCTGCAAATGCAATGAGTAGTCTTATTGCCTCAAGACGAGCAACAGGAGCAAAGGTTTCGTCATAATCGATCCCTTCCTGTTGATTGAATCCTTGAACTACTAGTCTGGCCTTATTTCGCACAATGACTCCAGTGTCATCCAATTTGTTTCTGAATACCCATCTAGTTCCAATGACAGTTCTGTCCTTAGGTCGAGGAACAAGATGCCAAACTTTGTTTCTTTCAAATTGCTGGAGTTCTTCTTGCATGGCAATTATCCAGTCTGGTTCTGCGAGAGCTTCCTTGATATTTGAAGGTTCAATGGAGGAGAGAAAGGAGTAGAATGAGCAAAAGTTATTTAAGCTTCTTCTAGTTTGAACTCCATCTGTCAGGCTTCCTATGACATTGTCCAAAGGATGAGAGCCTTTGTATCTCCAGTTCCTTGATTGATTATTAGCATTACCTGAACTTGACTCGGGATCTTGACTTCTTCCCCCTGAATCCAAACCTGGGTTTATAGTAGGGTCAGGTATAACTCTGGCCTCTTCCCTTTGGTTTTGATTCAAAGTTACAGCTTCATTAGCTGTAACTCTGGGTTCCAAGTCATTAGTTTGAGAGTTATCTACAGTATCATCAACCGTATTTTCATCTCTCGCACCATTTTCTCCCAAGTTGAGTTCATCATGAGTTCCTTGAGGTTCTCCTTCTTCAATTTCCATTTCAGGAGGATCTTCCCTTGATAACCTGAAATCAGGTTCGTCTAGGTTTTCCTCTATATCCTGTAATGGCTTATCGAAGACATTATTCTCATCAAAGATAACATGAATACTTTCCTCTATGCATAAAGTACGTTTGTTAAAAACTTTGTAGGCTTTACTATGATCTGAATATCCTATAAAGATTGCTTCATCACTTCTAGGGTCGAACTTGCTTAGTCTGTTTTTACCATTGTTGTGAACAAAGCATTTACTACCAAAGCATCTTAAATGAGATATGTTTGGTTTACGACCTCGAAGAAGTTCATAAGGTGTCTTTTTAAGGATAGGTCTAATCATAGCACGGTTATGTATATAGCAAGCTGTACTTATAGCCTCAGCCCAAAAGTTTCTAGGTAGGCCACTACAAAGAAGCATTGTTCGAGCCATGTCTTCTAGGGTTCTGTTCATTCGTTCTACGACTCCATTTTGTTGTGGGGTTCTAGGGGCCGAGAAGTTATGTCCAACACCATTGGTTTTACAGAACTCAATAAAAGCATGATTGTCGAACTCAGTTCCATGGTCAGTACGGATTGTTACTAGGTTTGATTTATATTTGTTTTGGACAAGTTTCATGAGACTAACAAATTCATCGAATGTTTCGTCTTTAGAATGAAGAAAGATTGGCCAAACAAATCTAGATTAATCATCAACTAGAACGAAAACGTACCTGGAACCACCTCTGCTCTTTACCTTCATAGGGCCACATAGATCCATGTGTACAAGTTCAAGAGCTTGTTTTGTGCTTACCACTCTTTTTGGCTTAAAGGATGATCTGACGTGTTTACATCGTGCACATGTGTCACACATCTTTTCTTGATCAAATTTGATCTTTGGAAGACCTTCAACCAAGTCCCATCTTTTCAGCTTACTTAGAATAGGTGAGCTAATATGACCAAATCTCTTGTGCCATAGACATGGATCATCTAACGTAACTTTCATGCATGATAGAGAATCAGTAGGTACAACATTTAAATCAATCATATAAACATTTTTCATCCTGTGACCTTCAAGTATTACTTTACTGGTGCCTTCTAAGATTATACGACATATATCTGAATGAAAAACCACTTTATTTCCTTTGTCACATAATTGAGATATACTGATAAGATTGTGTTTGAGACCACTCACAAGGTATACATCATTTATAGCATGAGAGGATGAAATACCTATCTTACCAATTCCGATGATCTTTCCCTTTTTGTTATCACCAAATGTGACTTTACCTCCATCAAAGGGTTTAAGGGTTTGAAATAGATTTACGTCGCCTGTCATATGTCTTGAGCATCCACTGTCGAGATACCATAGGTTATTTTCCTTGGCGACAAACTGCACGAATAAGTTCAAAGACAGGATTTAGGTACCCAAGCATACTTGGGTCCTTTGTTGTTAGTAATCACAAATACATCTTTCTTTTTAACCCAAACTTGTCTCATATAGGTCTTTCTATATTGGTAATAGTTGGGTTTTGATTTTCTTGTGTAAGTCTTAGTTTGGACTCTTGGTGACCAATTTTTGTGTGTTGTTTGAGGAGTTTGTTTGGTTCTATTTTTCTTTTCTTCGTAGTCGAATGTCATGTCATAGAACCATCTGTGGTCAATGTTTCTTTCCTCAGTTTTGTCATCATCACTATCAGAGACAGAAATAGTGTCGCTTGGGATTCCTAAGGATTTAACAAACTTGACTCCGGTTTTAAAGTCTTGTGCGTGTTTTACACAGTTTTCTCGGAGGTGTCCAGTATGGCCACAATAAGTGCATATTAAATACTCAGGAAGGTCGGCATATTTTCTTTTTCTAAAGTCTCTGTCTGTTGGGCTTTGCTTACACTTTGAGTGATCCCTTCTTCCATAACACTCGTGTCCTAACCCCATCTTCATGTTGTTGTCGGATTGTTCAGTTAGGAAGTTTAGAACGTTAGTGCTTCCTTCCCATTTGTCGTGAACCTTCCGAGCATGAAGAAGGAGGTCTTTTAGGGAGTCTATTTCTTTCTTACATTCACTGTGGTCAGTGTTGTTAGACTCTTTTAGGTTTTGAATGTCTTTATGAAAGTCGGACACAATTTTGGCACGTTCCTTCTTGATTTTAGATAGATTGAATTCTAGATCCATAATCTTGCTTTCGAGGATCTCAACTTCTTCTAGATGAGTCTCATCTTCGACCATAATCGAAGATTTGGATTTTAGAAGCTCATTAGCCTTTCTCAAATCTGAAGTTATAGCTTCATTAACTATAACTTTAGATTGAAGCTCTTTGATGTTGAGTTTCAGTTTTGAGGTTATAGCTTCATTAGCTATAACTTTAGACTCAATAACCTTTTTCTCAGACATAACTGTTTCCAATTTAGCATTTGCTTCAATGCTTATTTTGGATTTCAGTTTCTTAGCTTTGGCTTTCAAAAGTTGATTTTCCTCAGCAATATCGAGGATCTATTCCTTCAATTCATCTAATTCAAGGCTTTGCTCATGACATTGGTCTAGGGTTTTCTCAAAGTATTTGATTAACATAGCCTTAGATAAATTCTTAACTTGACTTTTGAGTTGAAGAAAATTTACCTCTTCATCGTCGTCATCGTCTGAGTCGGATTCTCCAAGGAGACACATATGAGATGCTTCATCATTGTTATTGTTGTCTGAGATTAGATCTAGGCTGACGTTGCTTAGGCACAAGTGTGCTACCTCTTCTTCTTCTGAGTCCTCGTCATCCTCCGATTCTAATTCTCCCCAGCATGACGCAAGCATTACTTTCTTGAACTCTGTTTTGGTCTTTTCTCTTTTTGACTTGTCTTTGATTTTGTCCCAGCTTGGACAATCCTTGATCATATGATCTTGTTGACCACACTTAAAGCATCCTCTTTTGAAGAATGTTTGTTTGGTGTCAGTTTTCTTTTTATCGACCGTTTTGTTGTTAGGGTTTTTGTATCTACCCTTGAAAACTGCTTTCTTAAATCGTCTTGCGAATAGAACTGTTTCGTCCTCAAGTTCCTCTTCGCAAACTTCGCTTGTGGAGGCTTGTAAGGCGACTCCTTTCCCTTTAGAATCATCATCGTCTTTATTTAGCATGATCTCGTGTGCCATTAGAGATCCAATCAACTCTTGGTAAGTAATCTGAGATAGATCACGTGCTTCCTCTATGGCGGTGACCTTTGGTTGCCATTTTTTGGTGAGACTCCTAAGAATCTTTCGAATGATATCCTCAGAATCGATCTTTCTGCCAAGGTTCCGCAGTTCATTAATAATACAAGAAAATCGTGCAGACATGCTATCAATAGATTCATTCTTTTCCATATTGAAAAGTTCATATCTTTGAATGAGCAAGTCTATACGATGTTTCCTGACTGCGGATGTTCCTTTATAAGCAAGTTCGAGACTATCCCATATTTTCTTAGCGGAACTACAGGATGAGAATCTATCAAATTCTGAGGTTATCATACCGTTCTGTAGGAGGCTCATGGCCTTAGAGTTTTTCTCTGCAATTTTGTAGTCACTTTCCACATAATCGCTTTTCATTTTTTTCATAGGTTGTTCCATTGGCGGCGGCGACCAAGATCTTCTTTGGTCCAGTTTGGATGATCTTCCAACATTCCCAATCACATCCCTTGATGTAATGAGTCATCATATTTTTCCATAGACTGTAGTTTTTGCCATCGAAGATAGGGCACTTGAGATGCTTGGAATCCATTGTTGAAAGAGTATATAATATAGAATCAATAGAAGGATCAAAACTCACGCGGCTAGGCGATCAAGAGCACGAGGCTCTGATACCAATTGAAGAGTCTATAGATGTAATATACTCAAGAAGGGGGGGGGGGGGGGGGGGGTTGAATTGAGTATGCCTTCTTTTTAAAATTTTCTTCGATGTGTGTATGGTGTATGATGATCGTCGAATAGAACAAATAATAAAGAGAGACACAATATTTTTGAAGTGGTTCAGTCTCACACTTTGAGACCTACGTCCACTATTCTCGATTAATAAAATTAGTACCAACTCTGGATTACAATTTTATCAACCCTACTCGTGCGACTTTGATGTTAGTCACAACTCTTATCTAGATACCGTTAAATATCTAGCTACGACAAATACCGTTAAATATTTGCCTTATAATGAGTACCGCTAAATACTCGTTCTATCTTACGTTAATAAGATAAAGTCTTCGATGTTTCTTGATGTCACAATCTTGAATGAATAAGATCAATGCTTGAGCACTTGAGTCTTGAATCGGATATGACAATGAAAAGCTCGAATATAGAAGTAGATGATCGGCGGTTTTTCTCTCTCGATTTGCGTGAATATGTGTGTGTATTTCGTGTGGTCTAATGTGTCATGGTAGTCTATTTATATAGAACATGTATCTAGGTAATTCAAACCCTAGATGATTTAGGAATATTACTTAAACTAGAATATTAGTCTTTTAGTAATACTACCTTAAATCTAATCTTAATATATTTAGAAAAGATTTAATAATATACTATAAGTATTATATAAGGAATCAATTTCCTAATTCATATTTAGGAAAGATCTTTATACAATAAACGATTAGTATCCTTATTAAAACAACTTCCTAAACCATGTCAAAGATAATAAAATATATTACCACAATATAATCTTAGTTTGTTTTAGGATATTAAATAAATACATAATATTTACTTAATTTAATACTACACGAATTATGGTAAACGTGACATGTTACACGTTTCCCAAAGTCGAAACAAACCCTATCTAGATTATATTTTATTTGACAATTAAGATCATATAAAAATCCTTAGTATATTTTAGTAATAAATAATTATCTCATAAGACAATTATTTATTTCTATTTCACTCAAAGATATTTTATATAATCCTATTAAGAATAACAATTCCATACTTAAAATAGAATACCAATTAACATTAATTATACACGAAATTACTTGAAAACAAACGCTTCATCTAAACACATATATTCCGATCATTTCTTCATAATATAGAGTTATAGCTACGAGTTATAACTTGAATCAATCTTGTACTAAAGCTATAGCTGATAAATATAACTTTAGTTCATTATGCGCGCTTGTGATCTTCTATCAATCTTCGACTTAGTCAATTCATTGACTAATATGCTTGAATCTTTTACACTTGATTGATTAGATCTTGTTACTAATATTCTGTACACTTAGCACACGATTATACGTACGAGTATATAATATATAAATAGCTAGACTTGTCATTATCAAAACATAAACATATATACTATATATTTATTTGAATATATGGTTCAACAAGGTAAGTGTCTTAAGGGGTAGGGTTAGCCTACGACGTTTAAGAGTGTAATTGAGTAGTACAATAAAATCTCGATAGGCTGGGGTAGTTCAGGGATATAGTTGAACATTTTGATGATCAAGTTGGGTTGCCAAATTTCGATGTGATGAGTATAAATGTATAATTATAAATATAAATAATAAAGAACACAACGACATAAGTGAATCAAGCGAAATAACTGTGTTGGTGAGATGAAATTTAATTGTGTTTAGAAGTTATTCATAAACAACAAAGTAATGGCAAATAAAAGGTGTTTCCGAGACGGATAGTGTAAGTAGTAAAAAGATCGAAATTATTTTGTATCATAGTATTAAATTAAAGTTTATTATAGTCCGTATACCTTTTGTTCCTCCATATTTTCAACTTATTTTTTTTACAATAAGATATTGTCTTATACGGTAGTGATTGATTTTACATTAGATCTGTCGATTTTTGTTTTCAGGAATGGGAGTAGGTAGGTCTCTAAGGATGAAGTAAGTGTCTTGGGGTATGGTTACTCTATGACGTTTATGTGTGACTTGATTTGAACAAAAAAATGTCTATAGGTTATGGTTATTCAAGGATACAATTGATTATGTTGGTCAAGTTGGTTCGTTAGGTGAGAAGGGTACGAAGAACACATGAATGGTATGAAAAAATGGTACATATGTACTAAGGTTATGATTAGGACAACTGAGTAAGTAAGTAGATAAATTTTACTCCAAAGTTCTATTTTGTGAAAATGACAGAGCCATAAATGCTGTAAAAATAAGTTTAAAATATCTAATGTAACATATATATATACTCAAGTTTGATTGTTATAAGGTGGGGGTTGATTTTATATTTGATGTATCTATTTTTGTTTAGGGGGTGGGGGTAGATAGGTCTTGAGGTTAGAGATAAGTGTCTTAGGGAGTAGGGTTACTCTCCGACGTTGAATAATGTGATTTGAGTAGTACAAGTAAATGTCGGTAGGCTGAGGTTTCCAGGGATACATTTTATAATTGATTTTGATGGTTAAGTTGGTTAAATGAGTCAGAAGGGTACTCGATGAGTAAGATTATTCTCAGAAGTTTACGAGTGTGATTTAAGAGATTGAAAAATATATTCATATGTGGGGCTGAGGTTGTTCAAGGATAAGGATATGGTTATGGTTGATTCTAATGGGCTTGGTTGGTTAGTCGTGAAAATGGTTGAATATTTTAAAAAAAGACTCCTATTCAAGTTTATATAACATACTTTCCTACTCAATCATGCGTAAAAAATGAGATTTTTAATTAAATAAAAAAAAGACCGATGTTAAATATATTATACGGAGTACATAAGATAAATCCAAAAAAAATTACGATTTAAGAATCATATATGTAAACAACATAGACCACACTGATGACGTAGGTGGGTTATGTCGAATAATTGGGTGGATGAGTAGAAATTTAAGTGGGTATTGTAAGGTATCCATAAACAATAAAATAATGAAAAATGAAAGGTATCTTCGTGACGGATATAGTACAGTGTAAAAAGATAGTTTTTTTGTCATAGTTTTATTAGAATAGTTTATAGTCTGTATTATTTTTCTTTTTTCTGTATATTTTCAACTTATTCTTTATAGATGAAACATTGTTTATTTTATAGGTCGGGGGTTGTTTTAACAATGGAAGTGTCGATTTTTTGAGAGGGGGGGGGGGGGGGGGAGATCAGAGAGAGAGATACGTCCTCAAGAAGGATGTAAGTGTCTTGAGAGGTAATATTACTCGCTGACGTTTAAGAGTGTAATTTGAGTAGTACAAGCAAATGTCAATAGCCTGTAATTGTTTAGAGATACATTTGATGATTGGTCAAGTTGGTTAGTTGGGTTGTCAAATTACAATGTAAGGAGTATAAATATAAATAATAAAGAACACAATGATGATATAGGTGGATCAGGTAGAATAATTGTGTGGATGAAATGAAATGTAGACGAGTATTAGAAGTTATTTGATAAACAACAAAGTAATGAAAAATTAAAAGAATTTTCAAAATGAAGAGGTCGTAAGAAGATCAAAGTTATTTGTTAGTCATAATGATAAGATTATAGTTTATAGTTTGTATTCTATTTCCCCATACATATTTTCAACCTTTTTTTTACAGATAGACATTGTCTTATATGATATGAGTTGATTTTAAATTGGATATGTCGTTTTATTGAGAAGTGGAAATACATATGTCTTGAGGGTAGAAGTGTTTTGGGGTAGGGTTACTATCTGACTTTTAATAGTATGTTTGAGTAATACAATAAAATGTCGATAAGCTAAAATTGTTCAGATATACATTTAGTTGATTTAAGTTGGTCAGTTGGGTCAGAAGATAAATGCCTAAATGGTGTGGAAATAGGGTAGTAAGGCAATAATTAGAAAATTTGAGAAAATAATTATAAGAAGATCATTCAAGATTGTATAACGTGGAAAAGATAGAGGCACACATGCTCTAAAATAGGTTAAAAATCTCTTAAATATCATGTATATATACTCAATTTTGATTGTCTTATATGATGGGGATTGATTTTACAATGGGTGTGTCTATTTTTTCAGAGACAGGGTTATATAGGTTTTGAGGTAGGAGGTAAGTGTTTTTAGGATAGAGTTACTTTCCGATATTTAAGAGTGTAATTTGAATAATACAAGTATATAGGTACGATGGGGTTGTTCAGTGACGCATACGGTCGATTCTGATGGTCAAATTGGTTAGTTGGGTGAAAGGGTACGATGCATGCCTAAATGGTGGGGAGAAATGAGGGGTATGTAATAAGAAAACTGAGGAAGTAGAAAAAATGTATTTCAATGTTTTATTATGTGTAAATGACATACGCATATATGCAATGAAAATCAGTTAAAAATCTCTAAAATATCATGTTTGTAAACTAACTTTTTTTTCTTTCTGAAACACAAAAATAGTTAATGAATGTCATGTTAATAAATTATTATTAACTTTTACCTAGATTATTTTTTTGGTCTTGGTGATTATGGATTAAAAAACATCAAGATTTAAATTTTACATCAACTCCAATGTAACATCTCGAGTGTTGCGTCCTCCATTCATTTCTTGCCACTTCTCTCCAACCTCAGTTGTTTACTATACAAAAAATTGCATGTCTTTGTTTTCCCCGTCAAGCACTTCTCATTCAAACAAGGTCGGTTTTGAAGGTAAAAGTTAAGTTTTTGATAGATGGGTGAACTTTTCAAAAGGAGAGCTAATTTTGAGGGATGAGTCTGGGTGTTTTGTGAATGAGGGGTGACTTGAATATTTTAGGTGTGTATTGGAAACTAGGAGAAGGGTGTCGATGATGAATTGGATAGTTGTTAAGGTAGGAATAAAGATGACTATTGTATATTTCATGATAGGTTAGTAGGCGCGCGTGACTTTGGATTGTGGACTATATTAAATATTTTAATTTAATGAAGATAAACAACATATCCCACATCTAAAAATTACAAAAACAAACAAAAAATATCCCACATCTAAAAATTAGCAGAACAAAGAGAATTTTAGTAGTATATAAATAAATATTTGAGTTTTTTTTCAAGCGACCTGGTAGTCTCCAACTTTTGATGTATATGTTTGAGTTTTTCATTCTTCAAAATAGCAGTTTCTAATTTGAGTTTTTCATTCCTCAATTTCAGTTTTTTCAGTTTCTCATCATAGTTCTTCAATTTTTCATCACAATTCTTCAATACAGATTCTGCTTCAGAAGGCAGTGTCGTCTTTGAGCCATTGGAAACATGCTTTTCCTCCTCCAGTTGAAAAAAACGACAACCATCTTCTATACCAAATATCATCAACAAAAAAATTCATCAAAATCAATTGAGGTAAAAATCGTTTTAGGTCAAAAATTCATCAGCATGAACAACAATTATGTTTAGGATAAATTTACTTACCGGCCATAAAGGATACCCATAAAACGTCTTTCCAACATGCGATCCCTTCGTTGCCATCCTTTTAACTGCAGAGAGATTATGATAGCACAAAACCCAACTTCCACTTCTACAACTTGAAGATGATGAAGACATAGATTATTTTTGGGTACAAAGTGATGGTAATGGAGGAGAGAGAAACTGAGATTGGATTTAGGAACAAAAATTAAATGGAGAGAAGTTGTAATTGCAGAATATTAGGGGGAAAAGATGAAGTATATATGAAGAAGATGAAGTATATATGAAGAAGATGACGTCTAGATGAGTTACCTGTTGTTACAGGTTAAAAATTTAGTAATTCTATTCAAAGTGAAGGTGGGTAAAAGTTGGGTGTATTCTTGGTTAAACATAACTTCAGAGTATTTTAAGTGGGAAGCCCATAGTTCAGAGTATTGTTGTTAATTAATCCAAAAAAGTAACTCAGTAAATAGTACGAATAAACCAAAATAACAATGTAATTTGTTTTATAAAATATTATCCTTATTAACTTAAACTTCCTCTTAAATAGAGAAAGAAAGAGGGATATGAATGGAATTGTAGAGATGTAACTATATTAACTTTTGAAGAGGTCAACACCACGAATCTTCATATACCCTAAATGAGAACAAAACACATACATACCATGGAGTTGAAAAATGTGATGAACACTTCACAAAAAGAAATAAATTAGTTTATAATCTAAAACTTTAATACATTTACGTTGATTTGAATAAAATAATAGGAAATTAGTGACACATTTAATTCTACTAACAATAAGGGTGGAAATTTTTTTGTCTTCCAACAAAAACAAATAAATAATTGAGGATGTGTGACATGCCCAAAACGTCGCAATTAAAGACGCACAAATTAACAATTTATAAACCACAAATCGTGCTAATTATACTAACAAATAAACCGAGTATAGCAACAAGAGAAGGGATCGAACCCAAGAGAAGGGGGTTTTGCAATTGACTTTTAAAGTGTAAATAGAATAATTAAACTAAACAACAAGTATGTAAAAAGGGGGGTTTTTGAAGGTTGGTTGAGAATGCAAACAAGAGTACCCAAATTTCAAACAAGAGTGCCAAACAAGTAACAAGCAAAGGTAAACAAATGACTTGTGAGATTGAAATTTATCAAAGTGAGAAAGAAACTTAATCCAATCCTATTAGTGGTCCTCTAATGGTTGATTATTGACTCAATTACTTCCCCCAACTACTATTATTACCCTATTGTGAGAATTAATTCTCCAAATCTTCTTAAATTCTAGCAAATGACAAGGAAATCGCACTTAATCATCTACCCAACCCGGATTACGACCCAAGTAGAAATCACATACATTGGTTCATAAAACAAGAAGATAAATCACAAAAGATTCAATAGGGGTAACTTGGCACAATGAAATCACAATTAATGCCTAATCACAAGTTAAAACCTTTCTTATGGACAAAACTAGGAGGAAATCACACTCACTAATCCAACCACAAGATGTTGCATAAATAAAATCACAAGGAAACACACTTAATGATTTCACAACAATGAACTTGAGAAATTGGTGAGAATAAGCAACAAGGAAACACACTTAATTACTTAATTCAAACAATAAACTCAAACCCAAACAATAAACACAAAGGAATTAACAATAATAATACTAATTAGGGAAAGATTAAGAGTCTTACAACCAAAAGATTACACCTTTCGGAAAGGATTAAGAAAATAAAGCTTAGCTCTCCATTCTAGATCTAAGAACTCAATTAAAATGATAAATCTCCAATTACAACTTGATTGTCCCTAAAAACAATGAAAATTGCATCCAAAACAACCCTAAAGATGTTCAACCCTTATATAGTGCTCAACAAAGAAGGATTAATGGGCTAAAACAAGGGAAGAAAGCCCGTAACACCACACGAAATCAGTAGGAAATGGCACCGTGCGAGTTGGAGAGTGCAGGAAAAATGGTACGGTGCCAATATTGAAAATCAGAAATCCGCACGGTGCCAATTTTACTCTTCCAGAATTGGCACGGTGCCAATTCAGGTCTGGAAGTTTTCTTCAATTCTTCCTTTTCAACCTTCCTTTTGGATGAATTCTTTCTCCATTCATGCCAAGATTGGTCTCTTGCTTCCTTAGAGTTCAAATCAATCTTCAACACTTTTAAAACTCATCAAAACTTGGTGAAAGGAGCTTCAAACATCGGAAAGTGCAAAAAGGGCCATTTCGCGCATTAGTCACTTCAATTCTTGGCTTATTCCGACTAAAATTACGATAACTAAAGGCAAAAACACAAGCTCATCAAACACCCCACACTTAAGACTTTGCTCGTCCCGAGCAAACTATTGTTGATTTAATCAACGAACAAAAAGGCTCACATAAAAGCATGGGGGCTTGAGCTATCCATCTCTCTTCTCTCACGCGCCATCCTTCTTATACCACCCTCAGCATGTTACAAACATGGTCACTAAACCGCTACAACATCACCACGGGAATAGTGACCCAAATCCTCCATTATGACGCTCCTCTCTCACACTCCCTCCTTATGCCTTCCCTCATCTAAAATGATCCTATCCCACCAATCATTCTCCATAAACACTTCACAAGTAAATCATCACAACACTCCTTATGACTCCATTCACTTCAAGCACAAGGTCACCTAAATCACAACACCTTCAACGCATTCAATAAATAGGCAACCACAAAATCCTTCAAAACACATCAACATAATCCTCAAAAATAAAATAATAGCAAATCCAACCAATCCACTCCATGCACCAAGTATACCAAGTACTAGTTACAAAAATAATCCTCCAAGTCCCCCTCCTAGCCTTGACATACTTCTAACCTACCCTTCCGGCCTTCTAGAGCTCCACCACTTATGTCACCACCGTCTAAAGGAAGTGTTCACATATGTGACATGATTTCAAGGCTTCAAAGAGTCAACATGATTTTTTTTCAATTTTTTTTCCTAATTCTCTCATTTTGCCTAAACTGCCCTTTCGGGTTTTCGGTTTAGCTCTTTTCCTCACCTCTACTCTCGTGGCTCGCACTCTTTTTTTCTTTTTGCCCGGAGCGCCCTTTCGGGTTTTCACTCCGACCTCGGCCACTTTCCCATTTTTGCCTAGGATGCCCTTTCGGGTTTTCATCCTAGCCGGGTTTTCTTTTCTTCTTCTTCTTTTATTTTCTTTCTTTTTTTTCAATTTTTTTTTTCAATTTTTTTTTTCAATTTTTTTTTTTGATTTTTTTTGTTTGGTATTAACAAAAAGGAATAAATACAACTTACTCAATCCACCCCACACTTGGTTCATCACTTTGTCCCCAAAGTGTGAGATAACATCTCAATCCCATCATCTCGAACTAGAGGCACCCCCACTTCCCGGGTGACCTCTTCCTTTTCTTCCTTCCCTTCGTCAATGGTTAAAAGTTGGATAAGGTTGATTTGGGGGCATTGTATGGCTCGGGGTTTTTGGTGATATGGAAGGCTTTGCGCATTTGGGTGTAGGTCATGACGTGGTAGTCCTTGCTAGCCCGAAATCGAATCCCCGACGATTGTTCCTCACCCGCCTTAACCACCTCCAATGTGGAGAGAAATTCCAAAGTATTACTCCTCCTTGTACCCCTCCCCTCATCAATGGTTGCTTCCAACCCCACCTTACTCAACAATTAGGTTGCAATGGCCGGGTAACAACCCTAACTCCTCAAGGGTATTTGATGAAAGGAATTTCGTAACGACTATCGATGATTTTCCTTCGAAATTTTTGAAGGTTTGCAATGGTTTTCCGGATAGCCTTTCTTTTCCAATAAACTCTTTAGCTTGTGAGCTAGAATCACGCTTCTTCCCCTTTGAAGAGGAAGCGGCGGATTCTTTTGTTTTCACCATTTGACAATTGAGTTTAGAAAAACAAGTTTGAAATGAAAAGTTTTGGGTGAGGACTTTTGACAAACACCTAGTATGCACTATGATGAATTTAGTGCTAACTAGTTATTTGATATGTAAAATTTCCTCAACAAGTTTTATTTTGCAAAAGGGGAACACAACGACAACTTATAAGTGATTAAAACTCGAAACTAATTACTTAATTTCGAGTTTTAATTCAATGAATTGACAAAGATAAGAATAAGGTGTTTATACCTCCCTTTGATCTTTGAATGAGTTGATTGTTGATGTAGGAACCAAATATGACTTCAAGCAACTCCCCTTAAGCAATTAAACACCCAAATTCTTCACTTCTTGGTTCGAAATTTTGGAACCCTAGGGGAAAACGTGATTAAACTTGCCCAAATTGAACTCCAATGCTCGAGAAAATGCCGAAGAACAAGCTTGAATATCGAAATTTGGAATTTGAAGCTTGATTCTTGAGGTTTTTGGAGTGGATTAATGGTGATTGAAGATGTTAGGATTTGAGTTGGGTAGATAGTGTAAGAGGATGAAGAAGAATTGGGAAAAAAAATAAGGAGTAAAAGAGAGCAATTTTCGAAAAAGAGGAGCGGTTCTGAAAAATTGGCACGGTGCCAATTTTGGGGTCTGTTACTGGCACCGTGCCAAAACAGGTCTGCCCAGTTCGTGACATTTTTTTTTTAAATCCGCACCGTGCGGTTTTTGGGTACAGGAATCCGCACGGTGCCAATTCTCTTCTGCCCAATTCTTTCGTTTTTCCCTCTTATTTCAATACTTAGTCAACTTTGCTCCAAATTTTCTTGTTCCAAAACTTCACTTTATCCTCCAAAATGATATCCTACACACTAACACACATTAAACCTTCCTAAAACGATATTAACATTATGAAAAAGCATGCTAAACAAACAACTAGAAGTAAGAATGCAATCAACACAATTAATTATGCAAGAAGTGCAATACTTAATTATGAATTGCTTTGTTCGAAAATTAAAAATGCAAGGGAAATAAATATTCACAAAGAGTTTGCCGTTTATTTAACGTCGATGGCTCGACAATTCACGCTCCCGATCAATCGTCATAAATAGGGTCAACAAGGTGCAAAGCTTCCACTTCACCCACCTCGATCCCCTCATGGTAGATTTTAAGCCTTTGTCCATTCACCTTTATCACTTTTCCCGACTTGAGACACTTGATGTCGATAGCTCCATAAGCATACACCTTGACCACCTCATAAGGTCCCATCCATCTTGGCTTCAACTTCCCCGAAAATATCCGGAATCGACTTTGGAAAAGCAAGACCTTTTGCCCCACTTCAAATGTTTTGCGGGATATCATGTTATCATGCCAATCTTGGGTCTTTGCTTTGAAAATAGCCGCATTCTCATACGAATCATTTCGGATTTCCTCTAGCTCTTGGAGTTGGAGCTTTCTATGCAACCCCACTTCATCAATTTGTGAATTAAATGACTTTATGGCCCAAAATGCTCTATGTTCGACTTCCACGGGCAAGTGGCAAGGCTTCCCAAAGATTAGGCGGTAAGGAGACATACCAATTGGTGTTTTGTATGCCGTCCTATATGCCCACAACGCATCCTCCAATCTCCCGCTCCAATCCTTCCTATCGGGGTTGACGGTCTTCTCAAGGATGACTTTTATCTCCCTATTGGAAACCTCGGCTTGACCGTTAGTTTGAGGGTAATAAGTCGTGGATACTTTATGAAGAACCCCATATTTCTTAAGCAAAGCACCAATGACCTTGTTGCAAAAGTGTGTCCCTCGGTCACTAATTAGTGCTCTAGGGAATCCAAAGCGGGAAAGGATATTAGACTTGATGAATTCACTAACGACCTTTGCATCATCGGTTTTGGTGGCTTTGGCCTCCACCCATTTGGAGACATAATCCACCGCCAAGAGGATGTAAATGTAGCCATTTGAAGCGGGAAAGGGGCCCATGAAGTCAATACCCCATACATCAAAGATCTCACAATATACCATTGGTGTTTGTGGCATTTCTCCCTTTTTTGAAATATTTCCCATCCGTTGGCACCTATCACATGTCTTCACCAACGCGTGTGCATCTCGAAAGAGGGTTGGCCAAAAGAAACCGCTTCCAACACTTTCTTGGCCGTTTTCTTTCCACCGAAATGTCCACCACATGCATACTCATGACAAAACTTGAGAATTGGGATAATTTCGGGATTCGGCACACATCTTCTCACGAGTTGGTCGGTGCAAAATTTCCACAAATAAGGATCATCCCAAACATAGTACTTGGCATCGCTCTTGATTTTGTCTTTTTGGTTCCGAGTGAGACCCATGGGGAATTTGTGTAAGACCAAATAATTCACAATATGAGCATACCAAGGTTCGGTGGATACCATTGCAAAGAGAGCTTCATCCGGAAAGGTTTCTTTTATAACCGCTTGTGGTGCCAATGAACGGTCTTCCAAAACAATTCTAGAGAGGTGATCCGCCACCGTGTTGGTAGAACCCTTCTTGTCCTTGATATCAATGTCGAATTCACTCAACAACAAAACCCAACGCATCAACCGTGGTTTTGATTCCTTCTTTGAGACAAGATGTCTTAAGGCCATATGATCGGTGAAAATGATTGTTTTGGCCCCAAGAATGTAAGAACGGAACTTTTCAAGAGCAAATACCACCGCAAGAAATTCTTTCTCGGTAGTAGTGTAGTTACGTTGGGCTTCATTCATCATGGTTGAGGCATATTGAATGACATGAGGTGCTCTTCCCACCCTTTGGCCTAAAACCGCGCCAAGGGCATAATCACTAGCGTCCGCCATTATCTCAAACGGTGTATCCCAATTGGGTGCTTGAATAATGGGGGCCGTAACCAATCTATCCTTGAGCTTATCGAAAGCTCTCTTGCATTCCTCACTCAAGATGAATTCACAATCCTTTTGAAGTAGCTTGCATAAAGGGGCCGCGATCTTGGAAAAATCTTTGATAAACCGTCGGTAGAAACCGGCATGACCTAAGAAAGATCTCACTTCACGCACATTAGTAGGATAAGGCAAGGTGCGAATGGTATCGACCTTGGCCTTATCAACCTCAATCCCCTTAGAGGATATAACATGTCCCAACACTATTCCTTCCTCAACCATGAAATGACATTTCTCATGGTTGAGTACGAGGTTGGTATCAATGCATCGTTGGAGAACCCAAGTGAGGTGACTCAAACAATCCTCAAAAGTGGTACCATGAACGGTAAAGTCGTCCATAAATACTTCAATAAAATCCTCTACATGGTCCGAGAAAATGCTCATCATGCACCTGTGGAACGTTCCCGGTGCATTACAAAGACCGAAAGGCATTTTTCTATAGGCAAATGTTCCAAAGGGGCATGTGAAAGTTGTTTTGGTTTGGTCTTCGGGTGCAATTGGGATTTGAAAATAACCCGAATAACCATCCAAAAAGCAATAGTAGGATTTTCCCGCTAACCTCTCCAACATTTGATCCATGAAAGGTAGCGGAAAATGATCCTTTCGAGTTACCGTGTTAAGCCTACGGTAGTCGATGCACACCCTCCACCCATTTTGAACTCGGGTGGGGACCAAAACACCTTCACGATTCTCGACTACCGTAAGCCCGGACTTCTTTGGCACAACTTGAGTTGGACTAACCCATTGACTATCGGAGATGGGATAAATCATACCTACGTGAAGGAGTTTGAGTATCTCCTTCTTAACGACTTCCATCATCGGGGGGTTCAAGCGCCTTTGTGGTTGACGAACCGGTTTTGCTTCATCTTCCAAGAGAATCCGGTGCATACATAATGTTGGACTAATGCCTTTGATGTCGGCTATTGTCCACCCAATTGCTTCCTTGTGTTTCTTAAGAACTTGAATTAGAGCCTCTTCTTGTTCCTTTGAAAGCTTACTTGAAATGATTACCGGCAAAGTTTCTTTGTCTCCTAGATAAACATACTTCAAGTGGCTTGGTAAGGGTTTAAGCTCAACAATAGGGGCCTTGACAATAGAAGGGACGAGTTTCTCCTTCGGTAGCTCCTCTAACAATTTGGAAGAAATGAAAAAAAATTCTTGGGCAGAAGCAAATCGGCACGGTGCCAATTTCTGAAGGGTGCTACTGGCACCGTGCGGTTTCTGGGAATCTGGGAATTGGCACGGTGCCAATTCTGGTACTCTGTTACTGGCACCATGCCAATTCAGGTCTGGAATTGAATTCTTTTTTTCTTCTTCCCCTTCTTCCAAAGGTGGATTTTCCTCCAAACTCTTGATAGTTTCCTGCAAAGAACAAGACAAAACATACCCCATATCCTCTCCCACCAATCCATTAGCTATAACAACATCCAAAGGATCACTTTTGCACAAGTCATACATGGTTTGAACTATGGGTTCAAAAATCTCAAGAAAGCAAAGGGATGCGGTATCACTTGGGTACTTCATCGCCTCATGAATGTTATAGGTGATCTTTTGGCCTTCAAACTCCATGGTAAGACACCCACTTGACACATCAATTTTTGTGTTGGATGTCTTCATAAATGGCATTCCTAATAAAATTGGAGTAGAGCCTCTCTCGGGCTCCATCTCAATGACATAGAAATCGGCGGGGAAAACCATGTCCCCAACCTTGACCAAAACATCTTCAACCATGCCTTTAGGATAAATGTTAGATCTATCGACCAAAGAAATGACCACATGAGTAGATTTCAACGGCCCTAATTTAAGAGACTCATAAAGGTAATGTGGCAAAACATTTATAGAGGCTCCCAAGTCGAGCATGGCATGTTGACAATCTAACTCACCGATCTTGCAAGGGATGGTGAACATTCCCGGGTCACTACATTTTTTTGGCAATCTCTTTTGAAACATCGCCGAGACATGTTCACTTAGCCCTTACCTTTTTCATGCTTTTGGCTTTGTTGGCCCTCTTAGTAGTGCACAATTCTTTCAAAAACTTAGCATGCTTGGGTACACTACTAAGAAGATCAAGCAAGGGAATGTTTACCTCCACCTTACGAAAGATATCGTATAGGTTTGAAGTCTTCTTATCAACCGTTCGTGTATCATTCAAGGCACTTGGAAAAGGAGCTTGTGGCTCATATTCCGGAAATGGTTCGTCAACCCTTGCTTGCTTGGGTGTAGATGCTTCCCCATGCTCCACCGTTACTTCAATTTCTTCTTCAACAAGATCTTCCACCTCATGGACAACCGTAGGTGGTTTTGATTTCTTAGGACCCTTAGGTAACTCTTCCAACTCCCTACCATTCCTTAAAGAAACCGCACTTGCTTGCTCTTTGTTAGGTGGGGGAATGGTATGAGAAGGGAGGCTCCCTCCTTGAGTGGGTTGTTTAGCAAGAGCATTGAGGACTTGTCCCATTTGAGTTTCAAGGTTAACAAATCTAGAGTCGGTTAACCGATTTTGTTGAAGCACGGAGTTTTGAAATTCCGTGGTGGTGGTTTGCAAGCTTACTTAGTTTGTAACAAGAGTTTTCATCATGTCTTCCAAAGAGGTTTGGCCTTGATTTTGGTTTTGATTCGGCTTTTGGAATGAAGAGTTGGGTGGCCTTTGATTTTGATTTTGGGATTGGTTTTGGTTGCTACCCCACCCAAAGTTAGGATGAGATTTCCACCCTTCGTTGTAAGTGTTTGAGAAGGGGTCAAATTTCCGAAACCCGATAGCATTCACCGTTTTGCTATCTTGCAATGAAGGACACCCATCGGTGGGATGAGTAGGATCATTACAAAGACCACAAAATCTCACATGAGTGGTATTCCCCTTTGATGTTGCAAGTTCCTTGACTAATTTGGTAAGATACTCAACCTTGTCTTCCATTGGACTTGGGGTTTGCCTTGATGAAGATCCCACACTTGCCTTCTTGCCCTTCCTTCCAAAGTTCCTAGAGCTTCCCACAAGCCTTTATATCAAGTCATTCGCTTCTTGGACCGAAAAATACTCAATTCCACCTTGAGTGGCGGCCTTGATCATCCTAGCATCTTCCTCAAGGAGTCCCCCACAAAAGCTCAAGAGTGAATCGTGATCGGTAAAGCTATGATATGGGCAACTAGCAAGTAGTTGCTTGAACCTCTCCCAATACTCATATAAGCTTTCACCATCCAATTGCTCAACATTGCTTATTTCCTTCTTAATTTGTGAGGAGAGACTAGCGGGAAAATACTTTTCCAAGAAAGCTTTCTTCATGTGATTCCATGTTGTGATGCTACCCGTTGGAAGATAATACAACCAATCATTTGCCGCATCCTTTAATGAGAAAGGAAAGGCTCGTAGTTGAAGTTGTTCATCGGTGACTCCATTGGGTTTCATGCTAGAGCAAACCACATGGAATTTGTTCAAGTGTTTGTTGGGATCCTCCATACTTGTACCATGGAATTGGGGTAGTTGATGGATGAGCCCGGATTTGAGCTCAAAAGTGGCATTTTCCGCTAGGGCCGGAAAAGAAATGCACAAGGGCACTTGGGTAAGATCCGGAGCGGTAAGTTCCTTGATGGTTAGAGCTCTTGGTTGGTCGGGCACGTAGTTCTCGTCACGATCTCCCATGATTATGTTTAGAGGTTCTGGTTCTATGATGGTTTCCGGTTCTATGATTGGTTCCGGTGAATTCCTTGTAATACCGCCTCCAAGCCAAGCAAAGGCCTTTCGATTTTGGGGTCGAGAGGTAGCAAAGGTTGATTTGAATTCCTAGTGTGAACCATACACAAATTATACACAAGTAACTTTTACTAAGGACAACTAATTACATAAACACAACTAAACAATTATTCTAAAAACAAACTAAAAACAATAACAAAATCCGTCACCTTCCCCGGCAACGGCGCCAAAATTTGACACGCCCAAAACGTCGCAATTAAAGACGCGCAAATTAACAATTTATAAACCACAAATCGTGCTAATTATACTAACAAATAAACCGAGTATAGCAACAAGAGAAGGGATCGAACCCAAGAGAAGGGGGTTTTGCAATTGACTTTTAAAGTGTAAATAGAATAATTAAACTAAACAACAAGTATGTAAAAAGGGGGGTTTTTGAAGGTTGGTTGAGAATGCAAACAAGAGTACCCAAATTTCAAACAAGAGTGCCAAACAAGTAACAAGCAAAGGTAAACAAATGACTTGTGAGATTGAAATTTATCAAAGTGAGAAAGAAACTTAATCCAATCCTATTAGTGGTCCTCTAATGGTTGATTATTGACTCAATTACTTCCCCTTACTACTATTATTACCCTATTGTGAGAATTAATTCTCCAAATCTTCTTAAATTCTAGCAAATGACAAGGAAATCGCACTTAATCATCTACCCAACCCGGATTACGACCCAAGTAGAAATCACATACATTGGTTCATAAAACAAGAAGATAAAGCACAAAAGATTCAATAGGGGTAACTTGGCACAATGAAATCACAATTAATGACTAATCACAAGTTAAAACCTTTCTTATGGACAAAACTAGGAGGAAATCACACCCACTAATCCAACCACAAGATGTTGCATAAATAAAATCACAAGGAAACACACTTAATGATTTCACAACAATGAACTTGAGAAATTGGTGAGAATAAGCAACAAGGAAACACACTTAATTACTTAATTCAAACAATAAGCTCAAACCCAAACAATAAACACAAAGGAATTAACAATAATAATACTAATTAGGGAAAGATTAAGAGTCTTACAACCAAAAGATTACACCTTTCGGAAAGGATTAAGAAAATAAAGCTTAGCTCTCCATTCTAGATCTAAGAACTCAATTAAAATGATAAATCTCCAATTACAACTTGATTGTCCCTAAAAACAATGAAAATTGCATCCAAAACAACCCTAAAGATGTTCAACCCTTATATAGTGCTCAACAAAGAAGGATTAATGGGCTAAAACAAGGGAAGAAAGCCCGTAACACCACACGAAATCAGTAGGAAATGGCACTGTACGAGTTGGAGAGTGCAGGAAAAATGGCACGGTGCCAATATTGAAAATCAGAAATCCGCACGGTGCCAATTTTACTCTTCCAGAATTGGCACGGTGCCAATTCAGGTCTGGAACTTTTCTTCAATTCTTCCTTTTCAACCTTCCTTTTGGATGAATTCTTTCTCCATTCATGCCAAGATTGGTCTCTTGCTTCCTTAGAGTTCAAATCAATCTTCAACACTTTTAAAACTCATCAAAACTTGGTGAAAGAGCTTCAAACATCGGAAAGTGCAAAAAGGGCCATTTCGCGCATTAGTCACTTCAATTCTTGGCTTATTCCGACTAAAATTACGATAACTAAAGGCAAAAACACAAGCTCATCAATGTGTTTGTCACTTTTGAGCATTTATTATTAATTATCAAATTTAATATAAGTATAAATATGAATTAAGGTTCATCACATTTGACTTTTGAGCATCATTTTTTTCATTATTATGAAATTAATATAAACATAAATACGGAGTAAGGAAAAAATGAAATGTATCAAGTTTGCTTGATTACTAATAATTATAATTTTTATTTTTTTTATTTACAAAATTCATTTTATATAACAGTGATTTAAGATATTATCTTATGTAAGTAAATATGATATATAGATTATGCTAGATAGTTTGACTTGCTTTTTAAATAGATTTATAGATAGATTATAGATTTTTTATTTAGATTATAGAGTTATAAATTTTTCCCAGTATTATGAAGTCTAATATAGACATAAATATGGTGTAATGAGAAAAGAAATGGGAAAAGTTTGCTTTGTTATTGTTATTACTACTACAATAAATAAATAGATTAATAATCAAATTTATGAGAGGAAAATAAAGAGTTTATGTTAGTTGTTTTGTGATTGCAACTAAAATTTTATTTTATTTTTATTTTTTTGGTACTTATAAGCATGTGACAGTTTTGGAGATAAATAACTATTTAATGCATAGATGAATCAGTATTAACCACTATAATAAAAATGACATGTGAATTAAAATTAAATATTTTAATTAGCCTTTTAATTATATTGTATAGATTTTACCTTAGTTACGTGTCTTTTGTATTTTTTCCCTCTTTAGATTATCCATGTGATGTTTTGTCTTATTTGCATTCACATACATTTCATGATACTTTAAACTTCATATAAAAATTATATTGACCAAAAGGTAGAACATCAATATGGCAAAAACTTAACAAATAAATCTGTAAATTATTAAAATTAAACCAAATGGAAAGAAATGAATTCAAATATAAATTAAAGAATTTATAAAAACAATGACATGACAAATTAAAATATTCTTTATTGTACATAACAATAAAAATATTCAACAATAATACTCAATTTACTCAATATAATCAAATAAATAAATAAAAACATAAAATATAATACACATCCTAGAAACTCATAGACAAATGAGCAATAGATTTTAAATAAATATTTTGAATAGAAACTATAGGGGTTTTATAGTCATTCTACAACCAGACTCATATTTTAATTTTATTTTTAATTTATTTTGTGGTATTATTAAATTAGATAATTGATTGCTGAGCAATTTAAGATGTGAATTAAATAGGGAAAAATATTGATGAAAATTATAGGTATTAAGTAGTGTAAAAAATCTAATCAAATTATTAACATATTATATTAAAATTTTAATTAAATATGAATAAATTTTAATTAATTTGGTGGGTGAAGTATTATGAAGAATTTTAATCAATTTATTATGATATTTAATTAAAACAATGAATTGAATAGGAGAATGTGTTAATAAAAAAGGTGGGTGTTAAGTAATATGAAGAATTTTAATTTATTAACATGTTTTAGTACCAAAATTTCAATTAACATGTCAATTTTAATTATAAATTATGACATTTATTTACATGTTATATTGCAAAAGTTCAATTAAAATGTCAATATTAATTATAAATTATGAAATTTTCAGGTGAATTTGTAGAGTAGAGTTACATAAATTAAATTAATTTATAGAAAACTGAATTAAATCTATAAAATAAGACAATTACGTGGCATTTACGTGGCATTTTTGGATCCTATGTGACTTTGTCTACGTGGCGTTTATTAGTCATTTTAGAGTAGCCTTTTAATTATATTTTATAGATAGATAGATTGTATGTAGACCTGGCAAACAGATCAGGTCCGTGTCGGGTTCGTGTTCGTGTAACATATAAACGGGTCACAAACCCTCCAACCCAAACCCGACCCATTTAAATTTTGTGTCGTGTTCGTCTCGACCCACTTAGATAAATGGGTCATTAAGCCTCAACTCTAACCCGTTAATTTCGTGTCGGGTTCGTGTCGTGTTTTCGTGTCATGTCCATATTTGGAAAGTTTAAGTATATTTATGTGATGAAGGATAAAAAAAATTAGGATTAATTTAGTAAACAGGTCATCGTGTCGGGGTCGTGTTTAAAGAACTCAACCCAAACCCGACCCAATTAAATATCGTGTCGTGTTCGTGTCAACCCAGTTACATAAATGAGTCATTAAACCTCAACCCAAACCCGTTAATTTCGTGTTGGGTTCGTGTCGTATTTTCGTGTCGTGTCATTATTTGTCAGCTCTGATTGTATGTAGCAAATTAATACGATTACCAATAGTAATACAATATCCATAAATATAATAAAAAGACAATCAAATGCATTACAATTCCCCATTCCACTATTTAAGACTAATTTATCTAGCCACATCACCATCCCTTATTTTGAAAAGAAAAAAGGAAAATAAAATTGTAATCATTAAATGCAATGGCATGATAAACATTAAAGTTTTAGTTTATTTAATTTTAAAATAAATTAAACAATAATTAAAAAATACATACTAAATTTTAAATTTTTACGTTTATTATTAGAATAAGATAAAAAGATAAATAAAAATTATAATAAAAAATTATTTGACCCGACCCGACTCAACCCAAAAGCTAACCCGACCAGAAAACGACCCGACCTTATCCAATAAAAAAACTTATAAATATTAATAAAAATATATACTATTTAGTACGAGTATTTTCTTTATAGATGTTCTTAACCAAACAATCAAACTTCGTTCAGAAAACAAAAAAATTACTTGTAAATATTAAATAAATTGTTTTAAAATATATTAAAATCCTTTGTAAAAATCGACCCAAACTCAACCAACCCGTCTGATATCCACCTTTAGGGTGTGTTTGGATTAAAAAAGAAAGGAAATGGAGGGGAGAGAGGAGAGAAAAGAAAGGGAGAGAATGGGAGGGAGAATGGAAGAGGTGACTCTCCTTCCAAATTTTGCCTTTGTTGGAGAGAAAATAAATTGATTTGGGGAAAATGGAACAATACATTTTAACTTTCCTCTAAATCCTTCCACGTCAATTTTGATAATCAAATAATGGATTTTTCATCTATTCAAATCACTCCCCTCCCTTTCCTTCTAATTCTTATATCTAAACACACTCTTAGAGGACCCAGGTGGGGCTTGAGAGGCACATGTCCCCCATAAAATTTTAGAATAAATTTGTTGATTTCGTTCCTGGCACTCTCGCACCAACACCCACATGTTTACACTTTAATTAACTAGATATAAAACAATGAATCACTTACTTTTGTTGTTAAATTTAGTAGAATTTAAAGTATTTCAGAGAAGACGGATAATTAATTGATGGTTAAAACAGACGGGGCCAAACAAAACATAATTCGACCCGAACACGACTCGACCCAGCTGCCGACAACTCAACCCGAATGACCCGAAACCAACACAAAATTTGACCCGAGTAACATGACCCCTTAGCGACCCGAACCCAACCCGCCCACACAATTGTCACCTCTAGATTTGTCTCTTATGGGGATAAGAGGTCACGTTTGGGGAGTTATGCATTTATGACATTGTGGGGTTATAGATTTATGGGGCTATGCATTTATTAGTACTGTGTGTAATGGTGTTAAATATTACAGTAGTTAGAAAGCTATGAAATTATGCACTTGGGTAGACATGTAGTTATACTTTGATGTACTTATGAAATGTAACTTCTAAAGTTATGTACGTATGAAGACCAAGAGGAAGATTTTAGATTATCAAAGAAAACTTATCTCTTGAATCTTCCAAGGATCCGCAACCAACTCATCCTCCGAAACCTCGCGATGTTCAACCTGTTGAGAGTATGTATTTTTGAGGCTTATTAAACGATAAAGGCAGATTATTTATAAACTTGTGGGGTCATGCATTTATTAATACGGTGTTATGCGTTAAATAGTTATGAAGGTATGAAATTATGCACTTTTGCAAAGGTGATTGCATCTTCAAAGTAGACCTGAAGTGTTTGCGTTTCGAAGTCGCAGTTTTTTGGGATTTCAAAAGTTCTAGGCACAGCTACATCGCCTTCACCCCAAATTGGAGGCAACAAGTTCACGCTCCATCTCTACCTCAATCGCCTTGCATGAAGGGCACCCATTCACAAGCTGTAATTAATCAAAAACAAAATTATTAAATGCTTGCAATCTACATTTTAAGGATATTGTTGTGTTCTAAGTCGATTAGATAACGAGGGCGTAATGACGTGTTTTTCCTTAGTTTGTAAGGACTAAGGAGTGTTTAGTTTAATATTGGTTTTTTGTGTATCTTTTGCAAAATCTTCGGTGCAATTGATTTTTGTATGAATGGTGTAACTTTGTTTTATTAATATATATATATATAAAATGTATATGTAGAATCAAGATCCCGTGCGAACTTTCTTACGGTGCGAACCGCACGAACCAAGGTTTAAAAAAAATTCGTTGGTTCGTTCGGTTCGCATCGTAACTAAGTTCGCATGAGATATTGACTATGTATATACATATATATATTGATTGATGAAATTTGTTACTTTTTACAAACGGAAAAAAAGCCATTTAGAAAAATTAAGTTACTTGAGCTGTCTTAAACTCCTTCTCCATTTGCACCAGCCTTGATGACGGGCGATAAACATGAATTGACACATTTAAATGGAAGTCGGGGTTGTCAGTCACGGTACTGATAATATGATAACGGTACCAAGCATCGAGTAACTGTGAGAATGAGGTGAGATTGTACTTCACTAACTTAATGCGGTCCATTCTATTTGTGTGTATCCGTTTCACATCATTCATGGCTCTCGTATATACCTCCTTTACCCAGTTAGTCCTCTCAAAGCCGTTTATGGTGGTATCAACAAGAGAAAATCCCGAATAACCAATTGACTTTACCGTTGTTTTCACAACAAACACAAACTGAGGTATACATACATTATTTTTTTGAAAATGGTTTTGTTCTCATCATCGATCGCCATATCTCTCAAAACTTTGTTAAGCTTTTTTTAGACATTATGTTTGTTTCATGTTTACTGAACCATTTCCCGTAGTAGGACGGTGGACGTGTGACGTCCATACCTAAAGTAGGAGGATCTGCCCCTTCATTCCTCAAACCTAGCACTACCGCCGCTTCGTCGACGCAAAATTTAAACCATTTTTCAGCAAGAAAAAAACATTCCTGTTAGCATCGTATGATCGAACCAAAATCTTAAACGACGAAATAGACTTAGTTTTGGGTTTAGCAGACAACAATGATAGGAAATGAGAGTCTTTAAAGATCACCAACTTCACTTTCCTATCGTCAAGGTCTTGATAAAATTTGGGCAGGTCAGCGTGACCCTCAATATCAGGCCAAGACCAGTTGGAATGGGAGGAACAAGGGACGTCAAGTGTCTTCTACATCGAAATTTATTAATGAAATAACTTTATTGTCATAATATATAGTCGAAATTTATTTTTCCACAATTTATTGAATTTTTGCCACGGATTATTAGTATTTTGCCACGATTATTGTAACATTTATCAGTATTTTGCCACGATTGTTGTTGTTTTGTTTTTTTATTATGTAATTAATTTAATCTAAAAGAAATTTGTCAAAATAAAAACTTGAATTACGATAACAATAAAAATAAGGAACAAAAAATTACACCAATTGATAAAAATCAATGGTATTACAAAAATTACAGTATTTGACTAAAGTTATTAGATAATAAAATATCGATCTTATCTATATAAATAGGAAAACATTTAACCCATTCTCATGAAGCCACCTCATTAAATTTAGTTTTTTTTAGGTAAATGCGGGCCCCGCAGCAAAGAAAATGAATTTAATTTCTGAAAAACCGCTAGGTCTATGTTGTGTACGTAAATAATTACTACGTTTTATGTTTCGTACGTACGAAAACATTAAGAGTGTGTTCGGCAACAATGATTTAATTTGAAATGCCTCATTTTCAATTTAGTAATGTGAAATAATGATTTGAAAATGAGGGGGTTAGAGAGTGGATTTCAAATGTGTATTTTAGCCTTATTTGGATTTGGTTGGGAATCCAAAATCTAATAGGTTTGCCAAACAAGCAAATTGGTCCAAATCTAAATTTGAGAATACAATCCTTGTTCCCAAACACACCATAATGTTGTTTCAGAAATCGCAGTATTTTGATTAAAATAACATTAATAATAAATTACACCCCAATTGATAAGAATAAGAAATTTAAATACTAAAATATAACTAGAAATGAACTACAAAATTATAGAATAAAATATTTTAATTCCAAGAATTTAATTTTGGAAAAGTTTTTAGCATTTTATAATAACTAACGTCTTAGTATGTGTTTGGCCCTGTTTTTCAACTGTTTTTTCAACCAAAGAAATAGAAGCTGGGTCAAACACTACTTTTTAAAAAACTAACAACTAATTTTATTAAACAAAAATTCTAAAACTGACTCCTAGAAACACCTAGAAACAGAAGTAACAAATTGTTACTTCTGTTTCTCATTTCACGTTGCTCTTAAGTTATTTGAGCCCAAAATCCAAAAACAATTGATAGAAACTAGTTAGGCCAAACACGATAAAACTGATAAAAATAGTTTTTTAAAAATTTTGGCCAAACATGAACAATTTTATCAAGAACTAGTTTTATAAAAACTCCTTTACAAAAGTAAAAATTCTTTTCCATAAACAAGGCCAAACATGCACTTAGTTCTATATAAAAAAAGAGTTTTAGTATACTTACGAGAAGTATAAATTTCTTTTTCCCGATTTTAAAGTTACCGTGGTCAGATTTTTTTCATCAAATGACTAACATTCATCAGCAAAGTTACAAAAATTAATACTAAAATTCCGCCCAATTATATCGTTTATGTTTTGTTAATAATATTTATGTACTATTTTTTTTTAAAAGATACCCGTGCAATTTTGCACGGGTTTAAAACTAGTTAAGTTTAAAATGAATATAAAAACAAGTTGTTGGTAGTAGTCCTAGTGTTTTACTAAGAAATAGGAGAAAATATGAGAGAAATCAGCA
This sequence comes from Silene conica, assembly GCA_029255685.2. Classification (NCBI taxonomy): domain Eukaryota; kingdom Viridiplantae; phylum Streptophyta; class Magnoliopsida; order Caryophyllales; family Caryophyllaceae; genus Silene; species Silene conica. Next base: position 63,077,585 of record CM055311.2, read on the forward strand.
AGTTTACTAGCTTTTCTCGCAACCGCCATTAACTAACTACTCCTACAATTAATCAACTACTCGACCAAAACAATTAGGCCTTACTAATTACTAAGTCCTAAGTAATTATACTACCTAATTACACCCTAAATTCTGTCTATTTATATTCCCAAACTCTCCTCAATTTGTCTTTTCACCAAAAACAGCACAAAATTCCCTCGTGTTTGGAGGTTGCCACCTGACTGGTTGGTACGTTTATTATTCCTTTTCACCCAACAAATTCTTTACGTACTTTTGTTTATCGTTTTACCTTCTAGAATTTATGATTGCTTAATCCATCATCGTTACTTGGTAGTATTGTAGTACTCGTATTGATGATGTTGTACAAGTTCTTGCTTGTCCATACTAATGGGTGCACGTCGAGTGTCCTTTAAGTTACAGTATGTGGGCCATTCCCCATTCATAGTTTGCCATTTGTTACCTTAAATTGGCTTTCAAATTGATTGATTGATTTGGTTTACTTCAATTATTATTTTGATGCAACAAACCTTAATTCTTTTCAAATTTTATTAGATTATGTTCAATTTTTTGCTAAATTTCTTTGCAGGTTAATTTTTTATTGTTTTATTTTTTTAATTTTTTTTTATTGTTTATAGTATTTGATTTGTATATGTTTTGGACGGTTTAATGATGCTTTTAAATCATGGGGTAGAATTGTACGACTGCTATTATTGTTCTGCTGTTACAACTTTGATTAATAATTAATGTTGTATAATTTATGCAATTTTGTCTAGATACTGATTAATTTAACATCAAGAATCCTTCTACTAACCCACCTCTAATTTCAATTTAATATATCCATCTTAAACAAAAAAATTGTATTGTATTTGGTTTTGTTTAATTGTTGGCATATAATCACCCTCAGAACAAACAAATTCACCCAAAAACTTGATATACTCCAATTTTGTGAATTTTTCTTTATATTATATATATGAGTTTAATTGTTTGTTGATTCTGCTGATTAAGAATTTCCTGTCAATTTAAGGGATTTTGCGTCAGAATCATCTGTATCTGAAAAACCCGGATAATTGTTGGGCAATTGCTGAAATACCCTTGTGATAAGAAAGCTAAGTGATGAGGATGGAGAGATTGTTGACAGAAGTTTTGATGGGGAGTGCTGGAGGAGGTCAGTCTCTTATTTCCACCATCAAAATTGCAGTACTTCCCATTGCAAAAGTGTTCACTATGTGCTTCCTCGGGTTTTTAATGGCGTCCAAGTTCGTCAACATTCTGCCTGCCAATGGTCGCAAACAGCTCAATGGAGTGAGTGTTTTTTCTTTTTGCTTCATCTTCGAGGATCTTATAAAGTTTGGTATGTACTTGGTCGTAACGGAATTACAGGGACGGATATACTTTTATGAAAATTGGAAGCGTCTGTACTGGCGTGCACCCATAGGCCATAGCACTCTGAGTGGACCTCTACTTTTTCTTTTTCCTTATGTGGTTATTTATGGAGGAGCAAAATAGACGCTATTATTTGACTGAATTTGGATGGAATAAAACAAAAGAACTCGCTATGCTAGTTACAGGTCTTTTTTATAATGAAGTTGCTTCATCGTAATTCATTATAGGTAATCCATAATCAGCTCTCGACGTAAGGCTACTAACATCCCGTCTCTATTACTTGACATTTGCGTGGGGAGCAGTATAATAGGACCAAATAGTTTCGACTGCTCAAATAGCGGCTATTCAATTGGTTAGAGAGTACGATTATATGGTAAGATCACGTCACTATCATGAATGTTTATCTAACTCTTTCTGATTGCATGTTGTGATTGCAGTTGGTTTTTACTCTGCTTCTGCCCTGTTTGATATTCTCCCAATTAGGCCAAGCTATTACAATTCGGAAATTAATTGACTGGTTTGCTTCTTATTCACTTTTATCTGCCACAATTGAACTGTTTGTACATGATCCAGTTGAGCTGATTGACCTTCTTTATTTCTCAGGTGGTTTATACCAGTCAATGTTGTTCTTACAGTTATTTCTGGCTCCTTGATAGCTACACTTGTTGCGCAAATTGTTAAACCTCCGTACCCCTTCTATAAGTTCACCATTGTACATATTGGAATTGGTATACCTTTGTTCCCCTTCTATAAGTTCATCATTGTACATATTGGAATGACAATTGCTAATTATTTGCCTATCTATTGCTTGTTCATACTCAGATACTCTCTTTACATAAGACGTTCCGTTTTTTGCAACCCTCGTGTAAACGGAGGAAGCTTACCTAGGGCCTAGTAAAATGGTAGTTATCGTTGAAATCTATTATTGCGTTCACCAAAACAAATTGTCAATTCGTATAGTAGAGAACCAAACGGCCAATATATTAGCGATCTATTCAATTGTTTAATGAACAGTCTTAGGAGTTAGGAGGCGTTGAGTCTTTGTAGCCCGACAATAGAATAGGTCAGTAGTTGCTGCAGTTACTGAAGTCGTTCTTCTATCATAACAGTTTATCCTATCCTGGACTATATACGCTCTACGCCTTAAATTGATGAATTAGGTTAGTATTGTAGCTTTAGCTTAAACATTGCTGTTGCTCTTATTTATACTTGCAGCAACACTTAAATGATTGAGGGGAGATTTGTGTGGGGAGATCATTACCCGTCAAATTTATTATAGCTGAGATTTTTCTTTGACCTTTGGTTTGACATTCCTTAGGAATAATTATTGCCTCAACAATTCCTTAAGTTTGGTACAAGAGTAAAATTTCCAGCCATGTCACTAATCAGTCCCAGTCCCAACAATATCAGACCAAAAGCACCTCGAGATGCACAGGAAATGAAGAGAGGTTGGGGGGGAATTTTTTTGGGCAGGAATTGTTACTGAAGGTGTGAGGTAGGAAATGGATTACCTCTGTTGGGAGGTAATAGTTACTGGGCTAGACTTATTACTCTCATACCAAACTTCACCAAAAAAACCCGTAATAATTTAGTTGGATTTTTTCAGGCCTATTACCCTCATCCTAGGCAGGCCCTTAGTGTAGATTCAAGGAGATTCTCCCTTTATGTGGTGTGAATTTTTGACATGAACTGTTGAACTAATTATGTGGCATTATTTTTCACAGGAAATATTGGCAATGTGCCGCTTGTCCTTATTGCAGCTTTGTGTAGAGATACCGGAAATCCTTTTGGTGATTCGGAGAAGTGCAGTCAGGATGGAATCGCATACATAGCTTATGGGCAGTGGGTATAGTTTTGATCCTCAGTTTGCGCACTGCATTTATGCGAACTTCTTGCTTGCTATGAATTTTTTAACGATTTTTTAGTGTAAATAATTAGTGAAAGGGTATTTAGTCTAGACATTTTCCCAGAGTCTACTAGTTTGCGTACAAGATGACCACCCTATTAGTCGTCTATTAGTCTATGTGAATGAATTGCATCATATTTGAAGCTAAAATAGTGCCAGGTATCTATGCATCCTTTTCTGATACTAACAATGATTGTGAGATTGTCATGTTATGCCCTTCTGTAAATTTCTATCTTCCTTAATGTGGTAGTGCTTCCAGTTAGAGGTTGCTAAAATGACCCCCGACACTCGGTGTGGCCCCAATGTTGCCAGTCTGGCCCGCCCTAACTCGCGGAAGAGCAAAATAAAAAAAATCCGTCCAGCCCACTGGCTCACCATGTCCTGACATCCCCTAAGGCTGGTTTAGGGCCGCCCTCTGCCAGCCTGTTCCAACCTACCTTCTGTCACAGACTGGTCATGGGCCTACTACTTTCAGCCTGGATTGCTCCTAGCCTGGCCCGGTGGCCACGTCTACTTAATTATTTAAAAAATATTTTGAGCAATGTGTAAGATCTGACATCTTTCTCTTTGTGTGCCAGGTTGGTGCCATAATCTTGTATACATATGTATTTGAAATGCTTAAACCCCCTCCTGAAGGTACTTTCTATGGTGACGGTGGACATCTTCCTATCAAGAGTCATCCTCACAATGCAAATCTTGACCCTGAGCAAGTTCCTTTATTATCTGAAGAAACAGAGCCAGTAGCATCAGATGTATCGAGTGACGGAAAGGCAAGTATTAAGTTACACCTTAAACTTTTGTGATCATTTGGATGGCATAGTGATACTATTTTGTTAGTTTTTTTTGTAATCAGTACTTTCTCACCCACCTTCATTACGTTTAATCTCGTGTTTCGGGGACTTTTGGGTAACGCCAATTGGTGGATTCTTTAATTCTTGAATCTTTTGAATGTTAGTGTTATTATTTCAAGAAAGATTTAAATTGCTTTGAATGGATAAGATAGTATAATTATACTATAAGTAAAGGGTAAACAATTTGGTAGTTCTGTAATAATGCTTAGATGAATAGTATCTCTGACCCACATATTCTGTATTTCTGTTGATATGCAAAACTAGTGATGTGTTCTGTCTTGACAGCCAGTATATTTTTATGCCATACAGTTTAAGCAGATCCTCGTGTTCATATATCACAAGTTGAAGCTCAAACAAATCATACAGCCTCCAATCATTGCATCTGTAAGTTTTTCGGAATTATGTGCGAAACTAGCCTATATACATAAGGTTTTAGTAATTTTGTGTAATTCATGTGGATTTTTGTTTATTCACTGTATCAGCTTCATTGTGTGCATTAAATCAGTAATGAATCTTCAATATTTGTAATGGCAGTTTGGTTCTAATGTATTTGTTAATCAAAATGTCGCTGCCTCTTGCTTGTGCAAATTCCGGTATAGTGTCAGAGCTAAACTCCTTTGAGTCAGCTGTGCATCAGAGTAATATTAGAGAAGCATTCAAGACATATGACAATCTTCAAAAAAATTTAGAGCACTCCTAACAGAAGTTTCTCTAGGACTGAATTTTTAGGACTTGAACAGTTCTCCGTAACAGTAACAATAGCTTTAGTTCTCAGTGTTAGGTTTAGGGTTTAGAGTTTACACTTGGAGTGATAACACAAATGGTGAAGACACATGAGGCTGATTCAATGACTAGTAGTGGAAGTTGCATCGAAATTTGCACGATCGATTGTGATTCATGATTTCCCGATATTCTTGGCTGGAATATTGTAAATGAGCATTTTCGCCCATTAAAATGAAATATAATCTTGTGTTTTTGCTGGCAGATACTGGCTATGGCATTAGGTTGTGTGCCCCTTTTGAAGCGTTTTATCTTTGAAAGTGATGGTCCACTATTCTTCTTCACAGACAGCTGCATGATTCTAGGGTATGTACAACAATGATGAGGAAACCTTTCTATCGCAATTATATGGTTCAACTATTATAATACTTCAAAGAACAGCTATTGAGGTTAACCAGCTTAGGGAATCTGGTGAAAGTTTAAAAAATTTCTGATGGTTAACTGTGTTTCAGGGAGGCTATGATTCCATGCATTTTGTTGGCTCTAGGAGGCAACCTTGTTGATGGTAAGCTCATCTCACTGCCAGTTGACCTGGTTCACTATGTGTGTGGCATGCCTGCTTAGTTCTCTATTGTTTTTTTTGTTGACGAGGTGACGTGTCTGTTATCTGTAGGACCGGGAAGTTCTAAGCTTGGTTTCCGAACAACAGCTGCAATTGTTTTCGCGCGTTTAGTTTTGGTTCCTCCAGCAGGGCTTGGAATTGTGACACTAGCGGATAAGTTGGGCTTTATACCCGCTGGTGACAAGATGTTCAAATTTGTGTTGCTTCTCCAACACACGATGCCTACTTCCGTGCTTTCAGGTGTGCTTGTTTATGCATTCTTAGTACTCTCTCTACCCCCATCCCTTTACATCCTACACGACTCAGTATTTCAGTCTCCTCTCCGTTTCTTTTTTTTAGCAAAGTTTCGGGTAAATTGATTGAATGGTAAAAATGATCCCTAAGCCTTAAATGGTTCTCCATGGACGCTTTTCACTCTAGTTATGAGGGATGGGGGCCAAAGGTACTTTGCAAAGCTTAGCTCGAATATGGAGAAAAACGACCTAGATTTATTTTTTTGCTGATCGGCTTATCTTACCAGCTAAACTATAACAAAATTTGTTACCTCGAAATCTCGAGCAACAATGAGCATAGCAGAAATGTTGAAGTTAAGGGGATTTAGATATAGTGGCCATCTACAGTACGTAGCATAGGATGTTTATGATCGTAAGTTATGTAATAAACCACCCTCCCTGGCTCCCTGTTGGGTTATGACAGTCACACTTCCCTAGTATTGGGCTGACGTTTGCGCCTCTTACAAAACAAACAACATAAAGTTATTTATCCCGGTAGTTTAAATCCGGTCTTCTCCCCGGCTTGTAATGAGATGAGATAATCTAAGTTGCTTAACACAATGTTGTCATATGTGCAGGTGCTGTAGCCAATTTAAGAGGTTGTGGGAAGGAATCAGCTGCCATATTGTTCTGGGTTCATATCTTTGCTGTTATATCAATGGCGGGATGGATTGTTTTATATATTAACTTGCTCTTCTAAAATTTGTGACGCCAAAGATGAGCGTGTTGCCCGTCATCGAAAAGCATGATAATTGGAAGACCGTTGCCAATATTGACTTGATCGGACACGAGTGACATGATTGGTGGCGAACGCGAGGCTCCATGTCAACGGGTTTTGATGGCATCACTTTCTTATTTATGGATGTAATTACTTCATTATTTCTTCTCTGATATGGTATGGCATGGCATAATACTGGTGATTTAGGAGAAGCAGCTCTGTACATAGATGAAACTATGGCTCCGATTGTCGCGCTTCCCGTTTCACCATCGGAGCTTAGCTACCCTAAAATTGTACGACGAATATTTTGAGCTATAATCTATTAATAATATTTAGGGTTTTTTTTTTGCTTTTCACCCCCTATTGAATCCAGAAGTTTACGAATCCATTTTTATCAATAACCACCTAATTTTGAAGAAAATAGACGGTTTGTTATTTATCGTCTGGGTTACGTATTATCAACTAATGACCAAAATACACACAACTACATCTGAATGACTCGGTCATTGTTATGTTCATCTTCACACATTCAACTCAAGTCACTTGATAAAGGTCTCTCTTTGATGTTCATCTGCATCAACCGACAACAGTCCGTCATCATCTCCATTAGAATTCCGGGCAATTGTTTATCACATTAGAGCAAGCATGATTCTTTTTTACTTATGCATTGCTTCCTAGTAGACGGAACTCAGCCTTCATCTCCATCAATCACACAAGCTTGTATGTACACCCCAGAAATCTGATAAATTAAAGCAAGCATGCTTTTTTTAAATCTGAAAAAATTATAAAGTTCTCATCTTTTCTAATTGAGTTTTCTGGATTTCAATTGAAATTAAGTTGGATAGACCCTAAAAACAATTGAGAAGAAAGATAAACCCTAAGAAAAATTGTATTAATTGAGAACAAATATAGAGGGATTTGAAAAGGAGGGAGGAGGGAGGAGGGAGGAGGGAGATTTGAAAATTGAGAACAAATTAGAACAAATACCTGATGGTGTTGCCCAGAAATAAAGAAACCAGTGCAATGAGCAAAGTGACGAGATAGAGTTAGGTTCTACTCCCTCCATCCTGATGGTGTTGACGTGAAATGCAGTTCGACGTACTACGGTGAAATGACAACGTGACACACATTTCGAATTGATGACATGACATATGGTTTGAGGTGACGAGGTGACGGGTGACCTACCGCATATATAGATATTTTTACTCAAAAGTTTATAAGTCATCACATTGTGTATTTTATAAAAAAATATTGTCTTAACACAACGTCAACCCGCTACGAGTTGGATTTTGACCCACTGTTGATTATAACGAGAAGCTCGTGATATTGTAGGATAACGTGAAGATGGTGATAAGTCGGAAAGATCATGATTACCTCGCATTTCCTAGTATCCCAACTTTCACGTGTCTTGCTTCTGTCTGTCTAATGGTATCTCAAATTCTCAATACCCCTGTTTTCTTCGCCTACAAACCTTACCTTGGCTGCGTTTAGAAAAAGTTATGATTACAACAGCAAGAAGTTTTGGCATATCATCTAATCAAAGTAGTTAATCTAAGGAGCTAGCTGGATCAACTCGCTCAGTGAAACAGTGAATAGTCGACTACTTGTAAGTTGTAACCATCTGGTTGCGTAAACAAATAATATCCATCCGCATATAACTTCACTAAGAACAAGTGTGTTGTTGTGTAAAGAGTTTATTACCTTGCTTTCCCGTGTTCTGTCACACCTCAGCACTATTTGCTGGCTAATTTTCTAGCGAAAATATCGTTATTCATAACCAACCTGTCTAGTACTTCTGGTTTTGTAAAGTAGCAGCTGCCTTGTAATGTTGTTGTCTACCCTTTTTGGGCCTCTTCTTATGAGTTCAATTGCATTCAGGTTCTGTCCGGAAGTATATGTTGGTGAGACAGGTCATCTGGCTAGCAGGGTCCAACACGTAATTGAACACCGCCAAAGATTTAACTTTGACCGTGTTCCAGCTGTTGTTCAACTATGCCATCAGACAGGAAACTCATCTAGAAGATCCAAATCTTCAATACTCAAACACGACATTGAGATTCATGGTTGACCATACATCTAGCAAAGCTGACTCCTTGATGCTTATTGGAACAACAACATTGAAAGCATGGGAAATGCTTAGAAAAGGTGTTAAAAAACTATTGTTAGTTTACCCAGCAAAGGCTTGTAAACGATGTTTCGAGGTCCATGTGGGACCTTTGGACCATATCACCCGCCTTTGTGGATTATTTGAGTGTCAAAGCCGGAAGGGGAATCACTTTTGGGAGAAGGCCCCCGTAGATGATCTGGTGCCACCTAAGACTACATGGTGTCGTAGGCCCGAGTTTTACTAATTCTGCTGGAAGAAAGGGGTGTAAGACAATGGTTGTCCATGACTTTGCTTGACGGGTTGCCTAAAAACCGAATTGGCTACTTTACTGAGGTTTCATTTTGCAATGTACCATTGGTGCGAAGCTCTGGTAATAAAAAATGGAGATGTCTATGAAATCTGAATGAGTAACCAATTGGGGCTTGCTAAACATGACCCAGAACTCTTATCAAGCAGCAGAATCAGCAGAATGCTGCCTGCTGAAGCATTTTTTGGCTAGTACAAGTAGAGCAGGACGAACAATGTCTGATTCTCACACAAGCTCAGGAAATCGCAGGTGTGCTTAGTGAGACAGATTGCTAAATAGCCCATTTTTGTTCAGTAACTGTTTAAGTAGTTACTCTGTTATATACTTATATGTGTGTGATATTTCTCCACATTTGATCTCATAGATTTGTTAAATACCAGAAAGGTATGCTTAATCCCGCACCGCTGCATAGCACATTTAACATTTCTAGCATCAATAATGAGCCAAGAATAGCAATTAGGGTATGAAGAGTCTTGGGCAGGATCATCTTTCCAACATCTCTAGGGAATCAGGATCATTGAAATCTATTTTATTTCGTTTAGTAGAGCTATTCTGTCGAAGAAGGCTCATTTCATGTGGCCCATTTTTCAGGACAGGCTAAGCCCAATCCGTTAATTTATGAAGGTGAGAATCACGGAAGAAGGGGAGGTCTGAGGATTTCAATAAGACATGGGTAGGCTGAGACGACTAATTTTACCCTTGGCTCCCTTCCGTAGCAGGCACGAGCACAATCTGCCCGCACATACAACAATTTTAGTTGCATGGGCAAGCAAATAAGGAATGAGGAACCGTTGTGAAACTCAGTTTTTGATAGCGCTTTTCTGTAATTGGATGGGATCCCAGCAAATAGAATATTGTGTTGCCAGGTTAGGACAGTTACCTATTCAGTCGTCATCTTTTAGTAAGCTACATGGCTGCATAAATGAGCATCAATTATTTAAATGTAAAAGCTGCCTGATCTTCACCTTCCTTTTTGGTGGTTCATCACAAATTAATTCCCTCTGAATTTATTGACTCTCATAATTCCTCTGTTATTTGTTACCTGAAATGAGTGAAATCTTATTATTTCCTGAAGTACCATCTTTGCTTGATTGCATTCCTATAAAGCATTCACCTTCGCTTCTTCATATTGTACAGTAATAACTTTCATCTTTGTTTTCTGTTTTTAGTTAACCTTAAACATTTGGAATATGTCAAGGTGAGCTTAACATGGCTTTGTATTCAATGCATGATGGGGTTATTCTTTTACATCTTTGGAAGAGTCTTACAAAAGGTGTCGCATTCTGTCATGCAGGAAAGGAGAAAAGAGGAGGTGGACAGATTGTAGAAACGGGAGTTCTCAGGATGGACGAAGAAGGAGCCCAAGGCTCACTTCTACATCACATGACGAATGTAACAAGCAACCCAACTCCAATACTTGTGCTCCTACATCTTCAGGTAATAAGACTAAAGATTGACGCACAACAAAAGGAAATATTAGAGTTTAAATGCCTTTCACATATGTAGCCATCAGAGTAGTTAGTTGCAAGCTAGGATTACATTGTTTACTGAGCTTCTGTTTCGACAGGTAAATTATCAGCTTCAGAGTGTAAAGAAAGCCAGAAGCATGGACATCTTTATCATGGTCAGACTGCTTCATTTTATATCCCTCTTGAATAACTGTGTGGCAAAAAGTGTATAATATTTGGATTATATAGCCAAGCCTAACTTCATTTTCGCCCTTGAAAAGCAGACGAGTCATGGTTGCCAGAGAAGCACATCCTTGAGCTTGTCCTGGACACCGTGCAGAGGTACTATTTGATTGAGAGTCATTTTTATGCAATTATTACCAAGTGCACTATATATCGGCCGGTGGACTGATACATGACCTGTGGGCTAATATAGGGTAAAGTATATAGCACCATTACTACCCGATATGTAATGGACCATGACCGATATGACCATTATGATCAATACAAAATTGCGACAATATCCACTAGCTTCAGTAATCAGTCTACTGCAATTTTGACATGTACAGGCGTACAGCGACAATGCAGTACCATGGTTTACTGTGGTAGTTTGTATCTAATGTATAGTGGACAAATTATAACAGTGTTTCATTGTAATCCGCAAACAGGAAAGATAGCCATGATATATTTGCTGAGCCAGTTGATCCTAGTGAGGTTGGTTTCTTCAAAATCCAGGCTTTTATTAATATGTTAAACTGGGTCCTGTTATCCCTAAACTTGCAGAGTTAGTCATGTTGTTGAACTAACTTTAGGTTGAAGAATACTATGAGATCATCGGTGAGCCGATGGATTTTGGTACAATGAGAGCGAAACTCTATGAAGGCTTGTACAAGAATCTTCAACAATTTGAGGTGAGCAGCAACCATTAAGCATTTTAGTACTATTAGCCAAGCCTCAAGAGCTCCTTTTCTCGGCATCTAAATAATTGATTTCAGAACTAAATAATTTTGATCCGACTTACTATACTCCTTTTGTGCAGCGTGACATGTATCTCATATTTGATAATGCAATGTATTTCAACTCTTCGGGGACTGTTTATTTCAGGCAGGTCAGCTCAATTCTCACCATTCTGAGATTTTTAGTGCTACTAAGATAATTATATTGGTGTGCTGATGTCAAAAGTTGCGTTACTCAGGCTCGCACTCTGGAGGATTTAGCTAACAAGGTTTTCCATGCTCTAAAAACCCATGGTCCTGACAATTTTGAATTGGAATTTAGTACAATGAGACGAAGATCTAGTCGCAAACTCGATGATGAACATACAACTTCAACCTTTGGCTCAGGCCACAAGGTTGCAAAAGATTTGGGATCAAACACCATGAATCCTGACATTAATCAAAAGGGTATGTCATTCCTTTTTATAGTTTTGCTGCAACACCGACTTTGGTATTCTTCCAAAAAAGATTCAATGTAATGATTCCTTTGCCATAGTTGATGAAAACTGAATGAATTTGTGTTTCTGTTTCTTGTGAGAGCAGGCAATAGAAGACGAAGAAGACCTATTATTTCTTGTATAGATCGGCGTTGTACGTATGAACCATGGAAGTCTGTTCTTGATGAGACGAACTCAACTATTTCATCAGTAAATTGTGATACCAGACCAGTTATACAAGTAAGCTTTTATTATGTTGTAGTTCTTACAATGAGATTATGCAAAGCAAAAATGAATATTAGCAAATCTTACTGACTTATGAGAGCTGATTTAAATCTTAAATTTGCAGGTACATCAGGAGAATTACAAAAAAAGCTTAATGTCATTTGTCAAAGGTTTGGGGCCAACTGCACAAAGGGTAGCTGAACAAAAACTGCAAGGATTATGGGTGCAAAACACCACTACTCCAATACCCGACTATTCTGATTGCTCGACTGCCAATCCACAACTCACCACTGACCCGTCTCTTTTCCAAACGGACCTTAATAACCTTTCTGACAGATCTGTACCCGCATCAAATTCCCAATCCATACACGAAAACACCGGTGTTAGCATGATCAGACCGGCCCCAGAAAAGGGAAAATTACACGAAAATTTCACTTCATTAAGTCGCATACCTGTATCAAATTCCCCTTCTCAATTCCAATTGGACCTTAATAACCCTTTTTATCGATCCACTCCCGTGTCAAATCCCCATTGCACACGCGAAAAGACAGGTGTTAGCATAACTGGGCCCACTGTCGAAAAGGGAAAAAGACCTGAAAACCCCAAATCCTTAAACTCCAAAGATGCTAATTCGTCTGCAAATTTGAGAAAATGTGACCCTGACTTGAGAGATGGTACTATAGTTATGGGACTTGTAGCCAGCCGAAATAGACATCCTCAAAAGGCTTCTACGAGCCAATGTGCTCCAGCCAAGGAGTCGAAGCAGAACCAGGCTCGTAAGTTCGACTTGAATCAGGCTCAGCCAAGCCCAACTTCAATCCGTGTAAGTAAACGTCTCAAAGAAGACGGTTCAATGGCTCGAGCCACTCCATTTGGGTCAGTTGCACCAGCTGAAGCAATGCATAATAATATGGGTCGAGCCACTCCATTCGGGTCACTTACACCGGCTGAAGCAGTGCATAATAATATGGGTCGAGCCACTCCATTCGGGTCACTTACACCAGCTGAAGCAGTGCATAACTATATGCCCCGAGCCACTCCATTTGGGTCACTTGCATCAGCGGAAGCAGTCTATAATAATATGGTTCGAGCTACTCCATTCAGGTCATTTACAGCAGCAGCTGAAGCAGTGCATAATAATATGGGTCAAGCGACTCCATTCAGGTCACTTACGCCAGCTGAAGCAGTGCATAATAATATGGCCCCCTTGCTTTCGAGGCAATTTGTGTATAATGCGCCCCACTTGGAATCCAGGATAAATGGCATAGGCATTACTTCCTCTACTATGCTTCCACCCCGATTGGGGGTTGGTTCGGGTATGGGTTGGGCCATGTCAAATTCATTGAGTTTTGGACAGCCATCAAGTAGTAGGCAAGAATACCCTGATCGAAATGAGCATCATGAAAAGAATAATCGGGTATTAAACTTCAAGTTGTGAGCTCGAAAAACATTTTGTGTTTGCTTGTCCTTTTGAGCCACAGTTTGTTGGTAGGTTTAGAATGAATGTCAAGTTGCATTCATCACTGGAATGTCTATTAATCATCAGAGTTCCCCTTTTTCTCTAGAGAGTACTTCAATCATATAATGCCTACACAAATACACCATATACGGTTTAGTATGAAGCTTGAATGACAATAGTAGTTGAATGATGCTCTCTCTATTGCCTTGCGTATCGGCCAATTGCAATAACTACTACTTCGTCTCAACTCTTAAGCATACGATTTCCATTTTCAAAGCAAAGTATAAAATCACAGACGAATTTCTCAGGAACCTACTCTTTAGACTACATCCATTTTCCAAGGGTCTCTTCCCTTTCTTAGCATTTCCGCTCATATGGTGCAGAGTAGAGTACAACACAACTCTCAGTGCAGCAAATATGGCAATTAGCCAAGGATTTGTTTGAATGTCAGAGGATTCGGGTAATCTGTTTTCCACTCTCGCCAAATCTCATTATCTTACTGTACAATTCCGACAAATATCATACAAACGAAATTTCACCCCTCTTACACAACATTACCCATGTACCTTAAAGACCCCCTACAGGTGGAGTAAGTGGGATGGATCTACGTAACCTTGCCCTTGTCTTCAAAAGAAAATAGTTTATGGATGATCCATAATGAGAAAAAGGACGCCGAATCTAATAAAAATACAGAGCAAGTAATATTGATATGTACTACACAATTCATACGTTCCTGAAAATTGGAAGACGACTTGGGTAACATAGATTTGACAAGACGCTTATCAGAGAAGAAGCTGTTCTTTCTCTCTACTGTCAATTTCTTTGTCCCAGGAATTTTTAGAATCAGACATACTGAACTAAAGACGTTTCAGCTAGCTAAATATATAATGTATACCTTTGGATAGAGCTTTACGAACATAATGAACTACTTACGCAATATAGTAAACTAGCTACACTTTTCATAGAAGATGCTAATTCATAACATATAGATTCGAAAAATATGATTTAAATTGACAGCTGCTTCAATTAAGCAATTTCAAATCAAATATTAATATGTTCACGTACCAAAAACAGATTTAAGGAGACCATTCATCTTTCTAAATGATTTTTCAGCTCATCCTTGAGTTGGCAGCTCAGTCAAACAATCTCAGTTGTTACAAGTTACAACTTACAACTTACAAGTTTACAGCCTCGAAGATCAGGCAAGACTTCCTCGCTCACATGGCCAAGCGCCAATTTTTCAATATGTAAACTCTTCTCTAGCAAGAAATAAACATTGCGTCAAAAAACACCATATATAGAAATCGTTCGACGAGACACTGTTGTAACAATAGTTTTAGCTTTTAGGAACGGTTGGCTACACTCTCTTGGGACAACATCTTCAAACTACAACCGGTGTGCTTGGCATAAACTTCATGAACTTCCTCAAACGGTAGCACAAACCTCTTCAAGAAGAAAGGCTCAGACAATGTAATGGCTTTATAGAAAGAAGTGTTTTGGTTCAATAAACACTTCTCCTTTAAAATCAACAATATCTTGCGTCTAGGCACTATTCTTTTCTCCAGACTGCAACTAAAGAAGGCAGACAGGGTTATCAAGGAAGCAGGCTCGAGTTGCAGCTCGTTCATCAGAAAATCCAACCTTTTCTTAATTCGTTCCTCAGAATACCCAAAGCAATTTGCATTTTTCATCATAAGTGTCTTGATCTCAGATTGGGTCCAACCAAAGCTCTCAAATATTCGACATTTAGACACAATATTCTCCTCACTAAACCCATATATCAAATGAATGCCATACAGAAACATCATAGAATCTCGAGTGATTCCCAACTTCTGTTCAACCTTCATCGTTACATCCTTAAATTCTTGTGGATTTCGCATAAAAATTCCTGGATTCTTAAGCAAGTGTTTCCTGATATATTCAATGGAGATTCCATAGCTACGCAACAAGGATACATTAGGCGACAAATTCGTAAGTACAGAGGAGATGCGTGTAACCCTTAATTTCGAAAGAACCCTAATAACGTAATTATGACAACCCATAATTTGCCTCAAAATCTGAAACGCTGGCAAAATAGATGAACCCACACTATAATTTAAAATAGTAGGATTTGTGGAAATAACCCGGATTATATCAGACTCAGAAAACCCTTGTTCTTGAAAAAAATTGAATTTGGGGATTAAAGTTAACCGAGCATTGGAAGACAACAATGCAGGATGTTTAGACACAACTTTTCTGAGATGGGTTTCAACAAAACCATGTTTTCTGAAGAAATTAACAACAGAATTAGCAGTGTCAAGGAAACGAGAGTGATTCACCTTGTTGCGTTTAAGGAACTTGGTGGAAACAGAGAGAGCTTGTTTGTGAGAAAAACCAAGAGAATCAACTAAGTAATCTGCGTAACAGGGTACTGAATTTGAAGAAGTAATTGTTGTTGATGAAGATGTCGAGTAGAGGAGAATATGTTGGAAACCATGGTTGGAATTGTATCTTATGCCAACAACAATTCTCAAGTTCTGCATTTTGTCAAGAGAGGCGTGGCTTATAATGGCTAATGCCCTGAATCCCTAATGGAGAGAGGCGCGGCTTATAACGGCTCATGCCCTAAATCCGTCATGATAATTAGGGGTGAGAAAAAAAAAAAGATAACGACTTTTTTTTCGAATTCGATTTGAAATTCGAAAAAATAATCCAAATATACGGATATCATTTCAATTCGATATTCGATCTGATTTTTCCGAATAATATAGATTGTGTTTTTCTTAAAATTGGATATCCGAATCCGATCCGAATCATAAATTAAACACAAATTCTTGTTTCAGACGGTCATTTTTCGTCTGAAGGTTCAGACGGACTTATTGTAGTCATTGTTATAATAAAATGTTACCCTCTTTTGATAAAATGTTATTATCATTTTTCGGGGTAAAGACTAACTAATTTGCAATATACTGTCCGTCTTATTTTGGTCATATTCTATTAAAAAAATGGTGACATATTGTCCGTCTTATTTTGGTCAGTTTAAAGCAAGAATTTCTGAAAATAATAAAAAAAGGAAAAAAAAACCAAAAAAATCAAAACATTTTACCATTATGTTTTGAGTTGTTTGATAGTAATACATGGTGATTATTATTGTTATAAACATAATCAAGAAGTCTGACAAAAGAACTATTCATTATACACATTGTCTTTTTTTTCTTGTTTGGTTTTAGAGCACAAAATATACTCATTAGTCGAAGAATGAATTTCTTCTAGTGATAATCTTTGAATGATTCATTCTGCATTGAACCATTTGTTAATTTTTTTTACTATGCATTTAAAACTAGATCTAATCCGTTTTCCGAAATCTGGATATCCGGATTTTCGGATGCCGAATTTTTTGCTATCCGAATATTCGGATCAGGATGTGGATCGCCAAAAATCATATTTCTAAAACTGGATATCCAATCCGAATTTCAAAACCGGAGCGGATATCCGGTTTTGCTCACCCATAACAATAATAACCGCGAAAGTAGCAATTAAAACCTTAAGTTTAACTAAACATCAAATTACACCTCCTAATTTTCATATGTAGCAATTCGCAAATTCTCATTGAGCATGCACAATATCTGTCACAAGGAAAAGACGGACTAAATAGTGTGTTATTCGGTGTAAAACGGATCAATTAAGCGGATTGGGATATTATTTGTTTAATGAATAGCATGTGGCTAGTGTATTAACCTATGACATCATATCCTATTTTGCATCTTCTATCACTATCAACACACATCAATTAAACAAATAATAAACAAAAAAAAGAAACAATCAAAAAAGGAGAATTTGGTCGCGACATTGACAACAAATTCAACAATTAGCTTGGTCTTCCACATTTTTGTATTTGTCCATATTCATTTCTTCATCTTCCACATTTTTTTCAAAGACTCTTTGTCGAATCATCACCATTCCATGTTTTCTTCATATCTTTCATCAAAAATTTATCTTTATCGTAGAAATAAGAACATACACATTATCATCAACCACCGATTTCAGCTTAATTCCACAAATAAAGCTAACAATGTCAGTGAAAACGGGTTCTTTGACTTGGAGACGGTTGTAGAGGATGTTATCACTGATTTTGAGAAGCATGACGGTGAAGTTTGTGACGGTACCGATGAACAATTTCTTACGATGTTGATGAATAAAGGTGTGTTTTATTAACATCATGAAAATAAACATCATGTTTCTCTCAATAATTTTATGAAATATTTTATGAACATCATGTTTCTCGTAAATTTTCTACAACTGAACTTCAAAAGTTGGAGCAATAATCAGAATAGTTGCATGACTTTATTGTATATAGCAGACGTGCTATATTAACAATGGAATGTTACCGTTTCAGGCTTAGTAATATATCCATACACAAAGTTCATATGTAACCATATTTAAAGTTCAGTTTGACCTCACATTTTGGTACAGATGTCACCACGGAATGTCATTATTGCAGGCTTAGTTATGTAACCGTATTTAAAGATATTTTCTAAGACATTAAATCTCACATTCTATTGCAACAACTAACTTAGCTATAAACGTAACCACCTTAACAATAGAATGTTACCACCTAATAACTACTGATGTCACCACATTTAAAGTGAAGTTCAAAGGCAATGCGAACTTTTCTAACATGTTATTCTGTTTCGTATTCACTTGTTGTAGGTATTGATTTCTCTGGTTCTCTTATTCGAATCAAAACTTCTTAGTGGGAGCACATTTTTGCTCTATATAAAAAACACTCGCAAAACATCGGATTTAGTGTGAAGAAAACAATTTCTCGTAGGGCAAATACCGAAAATAGCTCATTCATAAAGAGATACTTTTGGTGTTCTTGAGAAAGGAAAACATGGTAACAATAATAGTCGTGGTACGACATACCCTTCAGAAGTACATGGCAACAATGTGAGGGACATTTCGGTTACTCGATGTGGTTTTGGTGCTTGTGTTAGGACGCTGGTGAATAAGGATGGTGTGTGGGAGGTAGTACAACATGTGGTTGAATACAATCACGCTTTAACGCCGCCGCAATGGCATCATCATCATAGGTTTGAGCATAAGATTACCGTAGCGGAGGGTGAGTTAATAATGGCGATGACTGAAGCACGCGTCCACCCATCGGTGCAGTTCAGTGTTGTTGTGGCCGCTGCCGATGGTGTTGATTTTGTGGGGCATACAAAGCGAGATCATATTAACTATGTGAACAGGCTGAGGATGAAAGCAATTGAAGGAGGTGATGCAGCTACATTGATAAACTTGTTGACAATGAGGCAGGCGGAGGAGCCGAGTTTCTTTTTCCGTGTTTAATTTAATGATGAAGGAAGATTAAGCAACATATTTTGGCGGGATATGATGATGAGAGAGGACATACAAATGTAAACAAACGATAAGGCTTACGATTAACAACCAAATTCATGGATATAATCAACCAAATATCATGTTCTTGACACAAACAATATGGATATATGAAGAACATCAATTACCCATTAACTACCATCAAAATCCACATGTAATACAACCAAAACAAATCTGAAATTCATCCTAGCAAACGGATAATCAACTAAACTACTCAATACTTCACACTTCTAACATTCAATCAACAAAAACAACACACAAACAATTTTCGACTTAAAGCCGAGGAACCTCTCAAAGTTACCTATTTCCCTTACTTAATCTTTAAGAGACTCGTCAATGATGTAAGTATCTACGTCGGGATCCTCAATACCTTCTCCTACAAACATAAAACACAAAAATAAGCAACGAATATGAAGATAAGAAAGGACAAAAATCCGCCCCTCATCAAAGTGGGTAATTTCTTACCACAAAATGACGGCGGCGATTAGAGCAATTCAATGGCGCGAAAATCAACGAGTTTCGTTGAGAAACGAAGGTTTTGTGTTGATTTTAATGAATTGGGTGAGTTTGTATGGTGTTCTTGGTGAGATTTACGGTTTGGAGGTTGAAGATGAATAATAGGGCTTCCACATTTCCCTTTTTATATGAAGAGGAAGGAGTCGGGATTTATGTGGCAAGTCGGGGTTAAGTCAGGTTTGTTTGTAAAACGCAAATGAGTCGAGTTTTTCACTTGTTGAGTCGGAATTAAGCTAAGTAAAGCGAGTCTACCAATTTACAGTTATTACACCGTGAAATAACATTTGTATACTTAAATTACATTTTACGAAATTAAGTGAATACATTTAAAATTTCCGGATAATAAAATGAAATTGTAAAAGTATAGTTTACACAATTAAATGAAATCTCATTAAACTAAAATGCTTCAAAATAAAATATTCAAATCCTTTAAATAAAATAATGAAATTCCATGAAATAATTTATTTCGAAATTACAATTAAAATCTTTAAAATTAAAGGTCAGAAATATTTGGGTGTTACATAGGAGGATGTGTCATCACATAATTTTGTAGTTTGGGCATAGTTATGTTGTAACATTCCGTATTTTTATAAAGGAGTATTTTAATAATTTAAAGTGATTTCCGGAATTTAATAATATTTTAATAAGGTTTCATAAATTATATTTTAAAGAGATTTTCGGTAAGTTCCGTCTTAAGATCATTTAATCTTAAAGATGCTTTGTTCACCTTGTAATCCCGTCTTAAATTTCCGTTTCGCTTAATTAAGGGAACCCGACTCAAATAATATAAAATGACTTATATCTCTTTTTCCTTCACAAATTCCTTCCACCTCATTTACTAGAAAGCAAAAGAAAGAAAAAGAAACAGTGAACCAAGTTCACCATTCCCATACATTTCAAGTTCCTTAAAACAACATCCTAGTTGTAACAACCCGACCCGCCACCGTCGTAACACAACCCCAATAAGATGGGATGTGTACCTTTGGGCCAAATACGTGTCCTCACTTAAGCCCAAAAGCACAAGGCCTTGTTACTAAATGGTGGGTGTAAGTTATTATAAACATATCACAAGCCTCACATTCCAAACTCTTGAGGTGTTACAAACTCCCCCACTTAAAGAACACAACGTCCTCGTTGTGCCTCAAACTTGACCACAACCAGGGCCAGAATCCTCCCCCGCTAGGTGTGTGACCCAGGTACTCCCGACCACAGGCTCGCCACACGGTCGCAGGAAATGCAGAATATACCAGGGTGCCACTGGTAGCATGGCAGAAAGTGTGTACACCATATAATGAAGGAGGTCTGAATCTAAAACAAGCAGCAATTTGGAACACAGCAGCTATAAACAAGTTAGTATGGTGGATTGCCAGTAATGCAAGCAAACTCTGGGTTGAATGGATACACCATGTCTACTTAAAGGGGCAACCATGGGAGAGTTATCAACTTCTTGTGGATACTAACTGGTGCTGGAGAAAGTTATGCAAGCTGAGAGCACAGATGCAGATAGCTTCTGACCAAGGAGCTTGGACTCTACATGGAACAAATCAGTACAATGTTGCTAGAGGCTATGCTTGGTTTAGGGAGAAACAACCCTGCATAAATTGGCAGAAACTTATATGGAATAGATGGGGGTTACCTAAGCACAAGATCATAGCTTGGCTGCACCAACATCAGGCCTTCACCACTAAAGCGAAGCTGCTACAACTGAACATTATCACAGATGATAACTGCCTCCTTTGTCACAATGCATTAGAAGATGTCTCTCATATTTTTTGCCAATGTACATACAGTCAGAAGATCCTACAAGGGATAGCTAGCTGGAGTAAGTTCAGAGCACAACAAGACATAAACAACATATGGAGAATGAGGTTAGGGGGAACCAAGATGCAAAGAGCTGTGAAAAATGGAGCCATTAATGCCACTATTTACCATATATAGAGCCAAAGGAATAAAAGCAGAATGAAGAAGATAATTACCAGACCAGAGATAGTCATAGAGCAGTTCAAAATAGAACTTAGAGTCTTGTATCGTAGCAGAATGGAAACTAATCTTAGTGTGAAGGATAAAGCCTATCTTGAAGGCCTTATCTAGCCACTAATGTACATGACTTCAGTTTTTTCCGTAATACTATATGTAACAACCCGACCCGCCACCGTCGTAACACACCCCCAATAAGATGGGAGGTATGCCTTTAGGCCCATTATTTGTCCTCACTTAAGCCCAAAAGCACAAGGCCTTGTTACTAAATGGTGGGTGGAAGTTATTATAAACATATCACAAGCCTCACATTCCATACTCTTGAGGTGTTACACTAGCACTTTCGATTTTCGTTTTGGTAAACTTATTTTCCGTGTTGTTTTGCCCTAAATTCGAATATAGTCTCTTAAGCCGTGTTTTTATGCTTCAAGGTGTTGCTTGTGACAACCCGGAGGAAGAATTAGTGATCATTGAAGAGGAACCTGGAGAGCTTGCTAAGTAAAGGTGACTATTATGAGTAACTCAGCCTATTTTGTTAAATTAGCATGCTTTATGTTAAGATTGATGTGTTCTTATGTTTAGAGGCATGAGATAGGTTACAAATATATTTAGTATGCTTATTATACAGACTATTGTCGTTTATTTATGTTAAATTCATCATTTGGGTTGATTTTGGAGTATACAGGTAAGACCGGTTTAATTTGGAATTTTGTTGTTAATTCATGAAATGGATGTTTGTATATATGTTCTTATGTCTATTTGATGTCGTATACATGTTGGGACTGTTGAGTTGTTGCTTAGAATCATGCTTAGGATGAATTAGTGGAGTATTAAGTTGTTTAGGAATCTCGAATTGGGCGAATTGGGCGAGCAGGGACTCTGAGCCGGTCGACCAACCGGCGGCCGGCCGGCCAGCCGGCTCAGAGCCCATTTGGTAATGTTGGAAATTTCGTATGAATTAGGAGATAGGGTCCCCAGCCGGTGGACCGGCAGCCGGCCGGCCGGCTGGGAGTCCCTTTGTGATTGCTTGTTGTGGATGTCGTGTTGTGCCATGTATTGTCATGTATTGTCAAGTATTGTCATATATTGTAAAGTATTTATCAAATATAGACTATTTTTTATACATCTGATATTTATGTAAGATGCGATACTTATTACGCAAAACTATTATTATTTTAACAGTCCTTAGTATATCATCAAATACGAAAAGTTAAATTAACATTCGATATATTGATTATACTTTTTATGTGAAACAAAATTTTAAATATAATTCTAATTTGAAAATGAAAAATTATGTATTAAATTTTTATAATAGAAATTGATTTTAAAATTATCGTAAAAGTCATTATTAACATCTTTGATCCTCCATATACCTTGATCATTAATTTTTAAGGCTTCTTGTAATTAAGAAAAAAACGTACGTACAACAAATTTCATATAAAATTGTCTTATAAATTGAGAAAAATAACACAATAACGTCGCTTAGTAACAACAACGTACCAAAAATTTAAATACTAACTATTTAGAAGATTGTAAACAGTAATGCATAGTATACAATCAAAACTAAAATACAATTGCTATTTAATATTTTCATCAATTTCTTTAATTTCTTGTATAAGGAATGTTTACAACCTTTCATTTACTGATAATAGATAATATTACTTATTTTTGGTAAATACATGTATAATGAATCCATGATACGTGAGTTTGACATAAATAAAATTTATAAAATGAGTTTTTTAGGAAATATAATTATTTCATTTGATCAAATATGTGTAAGATTGTATAGATAATATAATATTAAGAATAATGTTAGACGGAAAAAAATTAATGTGAGAATGACACGTGTCCAACTATTTCTGTTTTATACTTATATATAGATAGATAGATACTTATATATAGATGATGAAATAAATACCTACTTTTGACTCTTTTACTTTATCTTTATAATACTCTCTTATCTAACATAGGGTAAGTTAAAAGAGTATGGGTAATTCTCTCTCCAATTCTCTCTCTACAAAAAAACCTAAACCCTAATTCAACCTCTTGGTGGCTGCCGTCTACCTTTTTTGGTGGAGGTAAGCCCCAATTTTCCGTTTCGTTCTTCTTTAATTTTTTACGCTAATAACCTCTTGCCTCTCCTTTATTGGAGACTTGTTCTCAACTTTGTGTGAGTTTTGTTCTCAATTTTGTGTGAGTTTTGTTCTCACCTTTTGGTGAGTTTTGTCCTCCCTTTTGGTGAGATTTTCCTCTCTATTTGAGAGGTTCAAGAATTAAGTGGAAAATCGACGCCTTCATTGTTGATCCTATGGAGATAAAACTGCTGTCAGATTGCTCATTACAAACTTTTTGGTCAAAAGAACTTGATATGTTAGAGGATGTGCAGAAGGCGATATGTTAGAGGATGTGCAGAAACGTCTCATGAGCCCATCAAGTTTAGAAATTTTCTGTTGATCGAGAATGTAGTTTATTTAATTTTACGTAATTGCTAAATCCCGCACACTCTTTTACTATATTCCAACACATTTTTGACTAAAATTCCGTTATTACCCTTTTATAAAAAAATTTAAAAAATAAACAAAAACCCTTCAACTCCTCGCCATCTTCCGACCACCCATTCCCTAGCCCCGACCACCATATCCCAACCTCCACGACCCCCTACGCCGTCATTACCCATCTCGAGTTAGATTCGTATCACAAATCGTTGGCCAATTTATCCCTTCTCGCGTCGTTTAACTCGTTTTAAAAACAATTAGGGTTTCGTTTGAATTGGTTTGTTGTAAGGATGGTTGTGGGGTCGTAAAGTCGGAATAGGATGGTTGTGGGGTCGATTGGTAGTGTCGGCCGTCAGGCATGTGT
Organism: Silene conica; assembly: GCA_029255685.2. NCBI lineage: Eukaryota > Viridiplantae > Streptophyta > Magnoliopsida > Caryophyllales > Caryophyllaceae > Silene > Silene conica. Next base: position 63,101,766 of record CM055311.2, read on the forward strand.
CGAGTTCGTTGATTGTCTAGGCGCGGGGATTGCAGCAAGGATGGGTGGTCGACGGGGTGGGACTAGGAAGGATGGTTAGCGGCTCGACGCGAGTATGAGGCTGTGGAGGGGTGGTCGGTGGCTCGGTGCGAGTATGGGGCTGTGGAGGGCTGGTCGGCGGCGCGATGAGGGTGGTGGGGGAAGAGTTGTTGCCGGGGTTGAGATTTGGTACTGGTGGTTTTTTTGTTTTTTTCTTTGTTTCTTCTCCCTTGTTTCTCTCACCGTGTTTGAGAAATGGGAGGGGCACACTCGGCATAACGGGACTAAATGTGCGAGAATAAGTAAAATAGTGTGCGGGATTTAGCAGGTCCCAAACTTTAATCGTTTTGTGTCCTGTCAGTCTTGACCTATGTTGTAACTATCATGAGACTTTTGATTAATGAAACGATTTTTTTCCCTTCAAAAAAAAAAAAAAAAAAAAAAAAGAGTATCGGGTAATTTACGTTGATGTTGAGGAACATGGTTAAACAAATGAGAAATAAAAGTGGTTATTAGTTAGTTCGACTTCCACCTGGCGAATTGATTTCCTTCTCTCCTCTTTCTCTCTTTTTTCCTTTCTCCTCCACCGTCTTCATCGTCATTACACTTCTCACCTTCGTCTTCATCTAATTACAGTAATTAATTCTATATTTACCCTAATTAAACCTTCTATTAAGCCATTAATAAAACCTGTTGAAGGTTTCATTAACGGAAGATGGCTTACAGAAGAAAACAAGTTGTTACAAGGGGATCAACATTCAAAGAACAACTCAATCACAATCACAATGATGAAAATGATGGCGATAATAGTCATGCCGATTACAAGACTACCAACAATTTTAATCATAATTACACTTTTCCCGCTATTAATAATAATAATAATAATGAAAATGGATCATTGGCGGCGCGTGCAATTAGAGCGTCGGCGGCTCACCGTGACACCACCGGCTACGGTTATGCTTACGCTTCGCCCTCGTTAGAATCGCCTTCATCTCCGGCTTCGTTGTCGTATACATCATTCTCTCAACGTCGTGCTGATCATTTCCGATCGAATCCCCTTTCCAAGGTTTTCTCTTTTTCTTACTTATTGCTTTACTCACCCCGTCCAAATCATTTCTTACTTTTTTTAGGCGAGATGTATTTTTGACAAATTACTGGGACTGAAGGAGTAATAGTTCGTTTTTGTTTTCATTTATTGATTTGTAATTGATGTTATTATGTCTGATTGAATTGATTATTTCGCCGGTGATGGAGTTGTGGTTTAATTTCATATGGATTACATTAAGTTTAGTTAAGTTGAAGGTATGGTGAAACGGTGACCTTGAATGATTGTTTGGTTTGATTATGCACAAATATTAGTGTTTGGTCATGGCTAAAGTTAAATAGTAAGTCTTGCTGAAGATGGACAATACTTTGTCACAGTATAGTAAGTCTTGCCGAGGACGGGCAACATTTCGTCACAAGCTGAAGACGGACTATATATGACCCATTTAAGGTAATCAGAACAATTTTCTAAACTATAACAGAGACTTATTTAAATGGTCATATTTGTCTGTTAAAATGGCGACATTTGGCTCGTCTTCAGCTTGTTACAAAAAAGTGTTTTTCTTCAATGAGAATTTATGAAAGTTAAAACTGTGAATCAATTGATTTATTTGTATGTTTTCTGGGGAGTAGTTCATAATTGCTGTTGGAGTTTCGTATATGTCTATTGAATTGCTAATTTTGTTATTGATCGTAGATGTGGAGTTGTGGTTTCATTTGATAAGGGAATGTCGTAATTTGGTTAGTTTAGGTTAAGTTGAAGGTACGTTGAAATGGTGGAGTTGACTGATTGTTTTGTTTGGTTATGAACAAATACTAGGGTTTGTGGTAGCTGAAGTTGAAAGTGAGAAAAAATGGGATGTATAGACATTTAGTGACGTATAAAGAAGGGCTGCTTTGTGTTATTAATGAGTTAAAGAAAACTAAATCTGATGAATTTTTGGTAGGATGAATTCTTGAACTGTTGTGTTGTTAAGGTCTTGGCTTTACGGACCCAAATAGGCAGTATTGCTGTAGTGACCTTTTTGAAATGATTAGCCTCAATTTAGCTTACAAGTAGATAAATCAATAAATGTTTCTATGTCAATGGTGTATTGATGGTGCTTTAATTGTCTAATAACACAAATGGTGTACGAGATTTTGGTTCTATGTTCAATTTACGATGTTTGGTTGTGTTGTATGTAGGGATCATTTCCTTCAGAGAGCACCTCAATAAAAGACCCAAATGACCCAAAATATGGTTTCTGGGGTATACTAGCTAGGAAGGCCAAATCAATTCTTGACGAGGATGATGAATATGAATCTACAAACAGGATGAGGTCAACAATTAATACAGCCACCGGTAATCAGGTGAATACTTGTTGAATTGAACTATAAATTTTCTATTTCACTGTAGGATTTGTTCCGTTGCAGATTTTATGATTTTTTATGTCTTCGTTGTTTCAGTTCTACTACTCCCGTCAACCTTCAGAGAGTGGTTCTAGAATTGATAATGCTAAATTTCGCAAGGGTATAGATGCTATAACTTCTTCCCTTAATAACCTTGGCGGCACCCTTGGAAATGCTTTTGAGGTATGCTAAGTAGCTCAACTTTCTGCCTGTACGTGTTCAGGTTGAAAACATTTTTGCCTATGTTTGTACCTTGCCTTTCCTCGTTTCATCCATTATTATTTATATACAAATAGAGAGAAAACCTCTCAGAAAACCATTTCATCATACAATAGTTGGTAAAGTGGTAAACAAATGAGTACTTAGGTAACATGACAATTTGAGTAACTTACTCCGTTAACTCTTGAGGCTCACGCATATGGCTGCTTAAGAGGTCAAATGTCGAAAAGTTTTACTCCTCTTTTGAACTTACTAATGACTCACAATGAATATAGAAATGACTGCTCGTTATATCTATATAAGAAATGGACAAAGTTTACTAAGCAAATTTTGCATTAGCCCGACAAATTCAAAGTCAGAATATTGAGTGTTATCGAACCAAACACACAAGAAGTTTCTCCAAAGAAAAACCAAAAATAGTGAGTCCTTCTAAAACAAAAGAATAGTGAGTCTTATATCTTGAATCCTCATTCCTCATCAGTTTAGTGTAACCTAGCTACACTTCTTTTGGTCTTTAAGTAGCAATCATGTGATACAACCCTTGACGCAAATTTTGTTATAGGTCAATTGTAAATAATTCCTATGTGTTATCGACACGAGCTAAGTAAGGCTGCGTTACATTTGATCCCCCTAATCATGATTGTGGGAGCCCTTTCGGCACTAGAGTACTGTTGTAGAGTACTGTTGTAAATCGTGGTATTATACAAAAAGGAAATGAGTAGTCACCGTTCTCTTGCTGCCTTTCATGTTTATGTATCCACCTTTCAGGAAGGTCGTACAATGGTAGAGCACAAGACTGCAGATATCATCCAAGAAACCCGTAATAAGACAGCAGACATCATTCAAGAAACCCGTAGACTCCAAATTAGAAGAAGAGGAGGTGGCAATTCAGATTCCCCGGATCAAGCAACGGTTTTGCAGAATACTTCATGGCAGCGGCCTGTGTTTCAGCCCGTTCAAACAAATGCTTTTGCCAACCAAGAAACACAGCTCAAAGCTTCTCGCGATGTAAGGTGGCAAAACATGTATTGTGTTTCGCTAGTGATTGTGCCATTATAGTTAAAATCTTGGCTTTGATAAGTGTGTCTAACCACAGGTACAGTCGTGAAAAAATAGTTTGAGCTCATTTTAGACCTTGAGTAAGGGTCGAGTATACTTACGTTCAATTGGGTTCGGATCATTTCGGGTTTAGGTTTGTTTCAGGTGTGTAATCATCGAGTCATTTCAGATGTTTATTCGAGCAGTGAAGGCCAGGCCAAATCAATTTTGGTTTCGGGGCATATTCAATTTATTTTGTTCGGGTATGGAACGGGACGATTTGGGTTGGGTAAGGTGGGTCTGATCAGTCTAGCAAGGTCTGTCTACAAGGCCTTTGAGGGGGCAACAATCAAATTGCTACGTGCGCATCTCTTTTACTTCTGTTCTTTTCTTTTGTCCTTCTATTCACTCTATATCAAGGTTTTGCCTTTTAAGATGTTCCTCTCTGAAAAGCCCATAAGAGGTTATTTTTGGCAGAATGTATTATCAACAGTTTAGAAACTCACTTGAAAATAAAGTGTGCCTCGTATCTATGAGGCATGCGCCTTGGTGGGCCTGTTGTAGCACTTACAATCGATTCAAACATTCATTGTCAAGGATGTCTCTTATTAAAGTGCCCTATAAACTGCTCTTCGGTTTCAGTCATTTGCTGAAGAGGGTTTCTTGATGTGTGCCTGGAGCTTGTCAAAATTTGTTGTACTCCATACAAGCTCTTCTGTCAAATGTTATGACACAGATATGAGAGTTGGTTTTTTCCTTTTGTTTGCCAGGTTGCAATGGCAACTGCTGCCAAGGCAAAAGTTCTCCTTCGAGAGCTCAAAACTGTGAAAGCTGATCTGGCATTTGCAAAGGAACGTTGCTCCCAGTTAGAAGAAGAAAATAAGCGTCTTAGGGAGAATCGGGATAAAGGCGACAATCCTGCTGATGATGATCTGGTATTCTTTCTTTTCCATAGTGGTTTCATCTGACATGACTTTAGATACTTTGCATATTGCTACTTCACCAAAAACCAAGAAAAACTCTGTTTTGGTTCCTAAAGTTAAGACTTGAGAGTAATTTCATTTGGTGCTTTGAGGTTTGAGTAATTTTTCACACTAAATAATTACTCTTATTATGGTGAATTTCGTGGAAATTTACCGGAGCTTATGATGAGTAAAAGTATGTGTGTTTTGGATGAGGTTTTGGTTAAATTACACTACAGATCACCATATATGAATATATAAGAACCGAAGGCCGCCAATGTTGAATTAGCTCGAATCTAAGGGAAAAAGATGGCAACTTTCGTAAAAATATGCCCATTGGTTACATTAACATCATGTGTTTCTTTGTCCTGGGGGAGGGGCGAGGCTTATGAGCGTTCACCAAAGATTTCTGATATTATGCTTTGTTTTCTCAGATACGACTTCAGTTGGAAACTCTCTTGGCTGAGAAAGCACGTTTGGCTCATGAAAATTCCATATATGCACGTGAAAATCGGTTTCTTAGAGAAATTGTTGAGTATCATCAGCTAACAATGCAAGACATCATATACGTGGATGAGGGTACTGAAGAAGTTACAGAAGTTTACGCTATTGATGATGCAAAGGTGCTATCTAGCACCCCAACCTCTCCCAAGTCCCCAAGTTTCTATCCAGATGCATCTTTTATTAGCTTAAATACAGATATTAAAGAAAATACAAGAGAAGTACATAAAGATGTGTCTACTGCTGCACCCTTGTCCCCGCCCGAGGTACCCACGGCCAGTGGTTTACCTGAAAGAACAGAATCCTCAGAAGTTCCAATTCCTTCACACACTCTGGTAACTGTTGAAAATGTTGACGCTACACGCAATACTCTACCTCCAATCTCTGTGGCTGATAATCATACAAAAACTTCCATCTCCTCCACATAGATCGCGCTTGGCCTATTCCTTTTCTAATCTCTGTTGGGTGTTTTCTGTGACCATGCACGTTAAATGCACTAGTGTCTGCTCCTTCATTTTATTTTATTTCCCTCTATTTGTTCCATCTTTTGGGGACTTGGCTTTAAAGTTTATATTCTGATGTCCCATTTTCTTCTATAATGCAAGTAATGTCACGTCTTGGCTGATTTTGGGTGGATGCTCCTGTATAGTGATTAGTGAGCCACAGTAGCAGTTTTTTTATACTGATGGGTTTTGAATCCGAGTTTTGAGTGTCACCCTCGAGTTGATTATTTAGTTAAGCTAGATGACATTTAAGAAGGGCTTCAGTTAAAATAATGTAACCAATGCACTCTGATGTCTTTGGTTTATTTATCATCTGTATTCTACAACTGTATGATATCGTTTATTGTAAAAGCACTCTAATAATTTGTATCCGCTTCATTATTGGACTCTATAAGACTGTAACCAAGACTCGCGTTTTTGTTTTGGTTTTTTTGGTTTTTTTGATACTTGGCAACCATAGGGTTCTCTGTTACACCATGTTTTTTTCTTTTGTTCTTTTAAAGGGACCACAAGCCTACAGGTATTTTCAGTGTGTACAAGTAATAGTGTAATACCTAAGTTAGATAAAACAAGCATAATGTTACTTCTTAGGCAATTTGCTTTTGTCTTATCTAACAACTTGGGTATCTTCACCCGTCTTCAGCTTGTAACGAATATATCTGTTTTCAATAAGATTTATTGTTACAATTTTCTAAGCTGTGATACAACCACTCATTGATTTTAGTGGTAAGTTGTGACATTTTCTATGTAACATGACATTGTCATGAATCAATGTCTACAAACTCTAATAGCCACGACACTAATGTCAAAGAGTCTTATGTAATCGTCTTATTTAACCACTGCTCAAAAAAAAAACCCACCATTATGTGACTTGTGGTAAAGATCCTAGAGAAATCATGAAAACCTGCTAAATGTGTGTAATTTACTAACTTCATAATTTATACTCCTCATATTTCATATTTTGTTCTTTTTGTTTTTTGACACAAAAATTAAGTTAAGGAACAAAATAAGTCTAAAAAAGTTGGGTGCGGTGTGTGCATGGGAGAGAAGTTGGGTGCGGTTTGGTGATGGGAGTGAAGGGTGAATAATCAGGAATTAAGACTCTGCTTGGCAAAGCATTTCAGGTATACCTTATTTTTCCGTAAGCGTTTGACAAGTATATTATTTAATTAAATAAGTTATCTGAAATGAAATGCTAACTAATGTTGGATTTGAGGTTTTATATACCTAATTTGCTTTTGTTTTACTTTTTTGCCCCTTAAATTCATACTATTAAATAATTATCATATATACTTTTACATCATTTCATCAACATCAGTTAGTTTTCAGTTAGTTTGCCAAACAGTTTTTTACATAATCAGCTACCTTATCAGTTCTTAATTTTCAACTACTTTATCAAGTTTCGTTGCAACTATCTTTTTAGGAGGTAATTTTACCAAACAGAACCTAAATAAGAAATTGTGGACCACAACTCCACAAGCATTAAAAAATGAATAAAATATGAGTGAAAAAGTCGAGTAGGATTGGGTAATAGGAGAAAGGAATAAAATAAAAATAAAAGTTTCCAAAATAAGAAAAATGAAGAAAACCTAAATAATCCGTTTTAGGAAATAGGGAATAGTTAATATTTAGATTGAAATGAATTGGCCATCTGTCTTGACAAATGTTCAATTTACAACATTGAACGCAGGTTTAGTAAACAAGTAGCCAAAGAGTAAAATCGAACCATGAGACGTCATGACTGGTGAATGTTCGAATTTGAATGATGAACACAGCTCAAGGCTCTAATAATGAAGTAACCAGAGTGAAATAGAACAATTGAGTGGCATGACCGAGTTGCACAAATTTCTCTTCCAGAATATTTGCATTACCGGAGATTGTACAGTTGTATACAAAGCTGACTGTATAAAATCGCTATTAAATACGAGTAACTACTAACTAGAGCTTAGATACAAGTGCAGGTTTTACGATACAGACATATGAACACAGATGTTGTCAGTTAGGTCTTGGATTAATTCCATAAGTTAACAATTGGCTGCGCAAATCATCTACACACCCCATTTCTCTTCTGATTAGAATAACTGAAAAAACAGACTTGTCGAACCATCTCCGAATGATTTTAAATCTGCAGGCTTGACCAATGCACGGCACAGGGGGCACGTTCTTTCCCTCTCAAACCTGCCAAAAATGGTCAATTTAGTTGATAATAATAAGAAGGTTAATAGTCTTGTTTAAGATTGCCTCAAATGTGAGACCAGCCTGAATTTTTACGGATTCTTTAATAGTCACGCAAAACTGTGTGTGTGCGCAAAAACTCTCTCAATTTATATCTTTACCAAGCAAGTACAGAAAGCACCTTAGCCATGTACCCAAAGACTCTTGTGTATGGTGATATACACGATCATTACAAACGTATAGGAGTCAATTTTTTAGTAGCACACATCATGTTCATGAAAGAGTAAAAACAAAAACCCAGTAGCAAGAAAACGTTCCAAAGCAAATCCTCAGTCGTAACCAACCATCACTTACCACTCTGACACACAATCCTCGCAAAAAATGTGCTTACAACGAAGCAAAATTGGAGCATGCATCTTCTCCTGACAAATAGCACACATATCCCCTGCCGCAGTAACCTACGCACACAACCACGTTATCAGTTATTGATGGCCAAAATTCAAAACAAAAACAGTGTTTTGACCACTTTGTATTCCTCGCTGGCTTTTCTTTTCTGTACCGTGTTATTTCATATTTTCATTCAATTAAGGGGGTTGGAGGGTGAAGCAAGGTACAGAGAAAGAGAGGGGCGGAACATGAACATATGAGAAGCACGCTCATCCACTGTACTCAGGATTCTAGAGCGCAACCATATTAAGGTGTGCCAAGAACATAAATGTTGAGGAGACGTAGAAGAGTTAAAAGCAACAAAAATGCTGCCCTAATCCGAGGAGGAAAAAAATTGGAGAATCAATTGGCATGAATAAGAGAAAGAATCAAGGAGACATGTTGAAACAGAGGGATAAAGGAAATAAAGTAAAGAAAAGAGGCAGTACACAGAAAGGAGCGGTGCATCTATGTATGCATAATTTTATGTAGTAGTATAATTCTCATAAAATCCCCATTGGAAAACTTGCAGAATTGCAGTACCTGCTCTGAAGTGGCATGAGCCCCATAATGGACCTCCTTGCGTGACAATGCCTTAATTGAAGCAAAAAACGACTGAACCTGATATCAATCGAAGCAGAGTTACATTCAAATTTCAAGAAAGCTTTGAAACAGCTTTAGATTAGAATATGCATATAACCAAGAGACAAACCTTTTCAACCACCGATGTGAGCTTAAAAGTCAAATACAATCCAGTCATTAATGATGAAAAGAGGCTGCCATACTCTTTGTTCAGGAAGAATCTGTACCAAACTGGGGTCGGCAGCAATGCACGATACAACAGCAATAGGTACTCCACCAGAGTCAGCATTTGCCCCTTCAAGGGAAGCAGACGAGTTAGAAGACCAAATAAGACAGCTTTCACGGAGTTAAAAATGAAAATCGTGATATTATCTGGCATACCTGCCTGCGGTAATTCCTTCCTCTGCTGTTTTTGTAATACATAAGTAAGAGGCACTTGATGACCATCGCTGCCTGACGGACCAAGGTATCTGAGACATAACCATAAGCAACTCAGTTTCCAAACACAATAAAGACAGATGATTTCACAAAAGCTACATTCTAAGGACTTTAGTTATAAATGAAAATAAAATAAAGGAGCCAAATGCTTTAAACTATTGAATATTCGAAATAACCAAGAATGAGAACTAAAGAGTAGAAGAGAAATAGTAGTAAAATAAAAGGACAGCTAAATGATTAAATAATCAAGGGTAACAAATGAAACAAAATCACATCTCGTAAAACTGAGAATTGAACAATGCCCACAAATTACATGAGCTAGTCGCAAAAAAATGCATCACACTATAACATCAGTCTAAATTGCTAGCAGGACTGTGAATAAGCAATATAAGTTCTGTAGAAGAAATAAATCAAAAACAATTCAAATCCAGAAAAGAAGATACCACCTTTATCTATATGAAAACTAAGCCGGTGATCTAAATAAGACCAGTAATATATGACTTGGGAAAGGATATGTCCAAGACTCTGAAACAAAATTACTCCACCATTAAGACTATAGGGGAAAGACTAATAGAAATAAAGCAAAGCACATATTTTTCCCCTTCAGAGTAAAAAAGAGGAAGTATTTCCAACTAAGACTGTGCACCCCATGTATCTAAAAAATTCAGCACTGACACGCTTCTCATTGCTTTCCTCTAAACTCAGTCTATAAGTTTGAATTGTAAGCCACGGGAAAACTTTAGTGAAACGTAAAACATTTCATTATCAAACACAACCGATACACCAATACGGCAGTAGAAGGGTGGACAATTAGCCAAGGTGAAAACTCTTCCAGCAACACCACTCAATGCTTCAATGGCTCTCACCTATGTCATCCTGATATGTTACAACCGCGTTGTGATCCACTACAGTGGTCATTTAACTGCATCAGTGCAGCTGTGAGACCTAAGCCATCTATTAGTCTATTACTGATCAATGCATCTAAAAATTACACCTCCGCAAAAGGAAAATAAATGGCATCCCCATCCATAAAGGGTTTCCTGACATCATTTACTACACCAGCCTCCTTGGCCACAACTCCCCTCTCCTAAAATTCCCATCACTCCACCAGCCCAACCAGCGGCAACCAGCGGCAACCAGTGGCAACCAGCAACCTCCACCACCTTCATCCCCAACGCCAACAAAACAGCCCATAGCAGCCTCTTTCATCAACCTCCATCTTCTACAAACTCTAATCAACTTCTCTCGCTAAAAAAGGGATATGCTGTATATTAAGACTCTTGAATGGAAATTGATGGTGTATATGAACCAACTGCAAACTATGCAACAATTTACATACTGCAGTGGATCTTTAGACAATACAAACAAAAGAGGCTGAAATGACTCATAATGAATTATTTATTGTAAGATGCACGACAATCTGCTTACTGCTACATCATGATATAAGAAGCATAGAGAGTTTTAATGAGGCATTTTGCATTGTTTCGTCACATTCCATACGCCAAAGAATAGTAAGTTTTTCCCCTACTGATGTCTGAAGATGAAAGTCTATTACATAAGCTCTTCCCTAATTTCATAACAATAATCTCCAAAAAATGTTTTTGCAAGAAAACATGTACACCCTATATGGGGCAGGGAAGGGGCCATTTAACTTCCTCAAAGTACCTTGATAAGAATTTAAACCCGGACTGCAGGAGTTACAAAACAATGTGATGTTGCACCACTATTCTACAACCTGGTCTCAACAAAAATATATCTGTATCCATCCATGTGGACTCGTAACATGCTAAGTCACCTCTATATCACATAATAGGAAATCAGACAACGAAAGGTTTTACTGTAGTCCAAGGTTGTCAATAACATATTTGTCTCAGAAACAACACAAAGCACGTGAGTACAACACTAGAACAGAAATAATGAGCAGCAGCAAAACCTATAAACACTTGAAGCATCTACCATCGGCTAACAAGAAAATGAACATCACAGCCTCTCCTCCCTCTCTCCTTCTCTCCTGCCTCTCTTACCCTTGATTTCCACATCTTCAGATTGACACAAATACTTGACCTTGGATGTGACTGTTCTCATTAACATAACTCAGCCACCAACCACTAATAATTTTGTCCCAACAGAGACAATTTTCAACTCTAAAAGCATGCTCCAATAATAGATTATTATAACAGGAGCCATTAATAACACTTGTTTCATTTACAGTGGAGCCAAATACTCAACATTTCTTTATTCTGGGTTATAAGGAAAGAAAGGATAATGGCTCACTAGACTAGTTGTGCTTCTTTTTATTGTGGAGTAGCAATTTAATACAATTTCGCCACAATTTTGATTATGAATCATTCAGAAACAACTTTGTGATGTTACCAGTAACACACGGGTAAGCTTGTCTACATCTGACTTCTTTTGCCCCCGCAATCACCGGTGATGTTATAGAGCACCTAAATTACCAAATACAAGTAACCATAGGATGAGCACCCATAAGGGAAGACATCTGGAGGGAAAAAAAAGGACCGTAAAAACTATACTTCCTCCATTCATATCCAACCTACATATATTCCTTTTTCATCCATTCATATCCACTCTACCACTTTCCTAAAAAAGAAAATAAAATGACTAAACTACCCTTATGGAAACCATTTATTTACCTAAAATGTCACTCCATGGCCCACCTATAATCCACCATCAAACATTTAAATTAATAAAAAAACATCTTACACACTTTCAAATGTCCTTTTAATAATTTTTTAATATCTTTCTTAATATTTGTGCAAAAAGCATATATACGCTTTGGATATGAACGGAGGAAGTATAACCTTATTATTCAGATATGTTGATCAAATGATCAGCAAAATCAAAACTCCAAGCTTAGCATCTGATACCAATTCTATTAACTCAGTCTTCTAATTATATGCGGCGGGCGGCGGGCATAAATATATACAAAGGTACAAAACAAATTTGCTACATAGTGGCCCAATCCATGGCACCATAAACCAAACAATAAGAGATAGAGAAGGCAAAAAAAAAAACTAAGGTGGGTATAGGGTTCAACCACATTAAAAACAAAAAACTAAAAAACACTGAATTGGTGGTACACTGGTGCCTATTATACCAAATGCCTACGACGCTGAAAAAATGTGGCTGAGCCAAAGGACAAAAGAAAGATGATCTAAGGTGGGCATGGAGCTAGAGAAAACTGAACTCTCATCAACAAATTCTTCCATCTTGACAAAGAAAACAAGGCCACTTATTCACACTTACATTTAATTTCTAATCAGCCCAGCCAGCTTGCCTGGTATTTCCCCAGTCATCCATAATATAATCCTACAAATATTATCCTTAACAGAGATACCTCCCAACCTACTTTGACTAACAACTAATAGCAAAACACAAGAAAGCTGTTTCACTAGGAAACACGTGCAATGAATGGCAAATTATATTGACATATAACACACTTTAGCCACTGCAAGTCTAGTTTGCTCATAGGAAGATGTTAAGAGAAACAAAGAGAAAGAAAGCCCCACCATTCACCATGATGATAAAAACAGCATGCCAGAATGGAGGTATATCTTTTGGAGGAAGCATAATCAGTGGATAGAGAAGGTCATCATTGCGGTACCACCAGTATACCCCAGCAATGTGAAGAGTGAACAAAATGGAAATGCCAACCAATACAGGTACTTTCCTCTCATCCTGCAGAACAGAGATCATTTATCAAATGAGAATGTTTTCATTGAGTAGCAAAGTATAAAGACACTATAATTCGACTTTAAGTTGTAAGTTGTTAGTTGTTACTGTGTGAAGACTAAAGTGAAGAAAGACTCAAGCACCTTTAGAGCAGTTTGTTTACGGAGGATGTCATTTGACTTGAACATGAAAACAGCAATCCAAATTGTGACAAAGAAGCCTGTGCATTTCCAAAAGAAACAAAAAGAACTCAACATATGATAGCAGAGTCACAATTACTCACAAACTAAGGATTAAAAATCAAAATTTCATTAAACAAAAGTTTTATCCGGAACCAAAGTTTCGGCAATTTACAAAGCTAACAAAAAGATCTTCACTTTGGAGAAAGTTATCTGATAAATCACAAAAACACTAACACTCGATGTCTCCTAAGAGAAGGAACCACACTCACAACATCCACCACAGACCGACAAAGGACATCATAATAGAAATGCTGAAGAAGACTAACTACAAGATTTATGAAAGAACAAATAAACATTTTAAGGAAGATAATATATTGAGACAAACATCAGAAGCTGTCCACAATGTATAACTAACAGAAACAAATCCATACCAACCAAAAGTTATTCACCGTCGCACAAAACATAGAAACATCATAAAGCAAGAAGATTTCAACATCTCAATCTCGAACAAGCAAAGCGACCAAAACCGGTGAATAGGACGCCATACCCTGCAAGTGCTGACGGATAAAGACGACGAGCAACAGCAACGAGAAAGGCAGAACCTGCTCAATCCATCTAGCAGCCTGCTGTATATCATATCTCTGATACGCAGAATCCCGATTACCTGCCCCACTAGTATCAGCAGCCTCAGCATCGCCATTAGAACTCGAAACTCCATCTCCCACTGCCACAGCCACCCCAGTCCCTCGCTCACCCCTCACCTCCTCCTGCGCCACTGCTGCCACCCCTGTTCCCTCACCCCCACCCCCATCACTACCACAATTCTGCCCTAAATTCGAGGAATCCCCTTCCGACGATCCAATAATTCTAATAGAAACCTCACCGTCATTAGCCGGCGTAGAATCCTGAACCTGCGGCGCGTACTGCGGCGGAGACAACGATGAGGCAGAGGTCAATGGCTCAGACTCAAAATTACTCGACCTCGGCCGTAACAAACCGGAATATTCTAGAAGCGCGGAGATTGGAGAACGTATAAAACTAGAGGCGGATAATGGAACTCTATATCTTCTAGAAGAAGCTGAATTCCTGTCCCTATTTCCCTCGGAATTCGCGCTTCCTCCTTCCATTGTTGCCGATGTCGACCTAAACCTAACCCTAAAATAAAAATCACAAACTACAAAATCAATCAATCAATGAATCCCCAAATTAAATTAGGGAAATGGAAGGAAATGAAAGTAGAAGAATGAAAGGTACCTGCGATAGGGAAGCTCCGTAGAAATGGAGGAACGGCGACGATGGCGTCTCGAGAAGAATATTCCACAAGGAATGGTGGTTGATATATTTAACGAATTGAATTGTACAATATTTAATCCGTAAAAATTAAATAATGGATAAATCCATTAACGGTAGGAGTAGAAAAAGCATGAGAGCGTTAATGGAATGATGATAATTAATTAGAGGAAGATATTTAATTAGGGTTTATATGAGGAGGAGGATTGAGGAAGCTGCTGAGGAAGGGGAAGAACAACAAGAAGAAATGGTGGAAAAGCGTTGATGATTTTAATTTTTGTATTTCATCATTTTCATACCAGAATAAATTAAATTAAATAAAATACGACATTTACTTATTTACTTTTGTGTGTTTTTAACTTTTTATGATGCATTTAAAATAGTCGGTACCTTTTCCGTTCAAATTTGCTGTCCAATTTCGGGTTCAATTTTATACTTTCCCTATTCAAATTCAAAGTGTATTTTTGCTTTTTACGCAAATATTAAGAAACAGGTTAAAAAAATTATAATTGTATGTGTGTAAGGTATTTTTTCATTAATTTAAATATGTAATAGTTGATTATTGGTGGGTCATTCAATGGCATTTTGTGTAAATAATTGATATTTATAAGGACATTTTAGTAATTTTTAAAGCTTTAATAGGAAAGTGGTAGTTTGGATATGAATGGATTAAAATGGAATAAGTGTAAATTGGATTTGAATGGAGGAAGTATTTCAGCTATGTAGCAATAAAATTAACACAAATTCGTATTGAAGACGGATAATATACGTCACAAACTGCAAAAGGATAGTAAGGCCCTGTTCTTTTGGACTTATTTTTGCTTAATTTAAGTTAAGTTCAGCAAAAATAAGTTAAGTTCAGAAAAAATAAATTAAGTTCGGAAAAAATAAGTTAAGTTAAGTTCAGCAAAAAATAAGTTCAGAAAAGTTCAGCAAAAATAAGTTAAGTTCAGCAAAAATAAGTTAAGTTAAGTTCAGCAAAAATGAGTTCAGAAAAGTTAAGCAAAAATAGGTTCAGAAAAGTTAAGCATTAACTCATACCCGTTTATGGTATTGACGAGTTTTGGAAAATTTAAGATTTTCACAAATTCTCTCGTACAAACGTCTCATGTGCAGCCATTTTTTAAAATTATCCAAAAGTGTCACTGTTAACAAAAGAATAGTCGGATTTTCCAAAAAAACACGGGTTAAAAATTACACACAATAATTCTTGTACGATAATGAACATATATACTATATTTATATAGAAATAGATTATTAAAAAAATTGTGATAATATAGAAATAAATTATTAAAAAAAAATTGTGATATGTGATTTACTTTTTAATTATGTATTGAAATAAGATAATGAACATACTATATTTATATATACAAAAAGAAACTATTATTATTATTGTTGTTGTTGTTATTACTATTATTTTTTTTATTATTATTATTATTAATATTATTTAAGTTAATATTTATTTAGTTTGAAAAAGTTAGACTTATATAAGTTAAGTTCAGAAAAGTTAAGTTCATAAATGTTAAACAGATATAAGTTAACTTCAGCAAATATAAGTTAAGTGAAATTCAACAAAAATAAGTTCAGAAAAGTTCAGCAAAAATAAGTTAAGTTCAGAAAAAATAAGTTAAATTAAGTTCAGCAAAAATAAGTTCAGAAAAGTTCAGCAAAAATAAGTTAAATTCAGCAAATAAGTTAAGTTCAGAAAAATTCAGAAAAAGTAAGTTAAGTTAAGTTAAGTTAAGTTAAGCAAAAATAAGTCAAAAAAACAGGGCCTAACTGTCTCACAATGGGTAAGTGGCCACATTCATAGGTGATCCATTTTCTCGTCATTTGCCCTCCCACTTCACCACTTGTTATATCTGTCACAAGCAAAACACCTTGTAAAATTAATATGATGTGATACGGAATTCCATCAAATTCTGGAAGTAGGACACGTTATTTGAATTTAACAAAATATATAGGAGTGTTTTATAGTTATAATTAATGTACATTTTATTTCTGTAAATGTATTTTATATTACATGTAACTAATTGAAAGTAAAATTGACTTTAACTATAATTTATTCTTATTTTCCATTCAAACCTGTTTCCTAATCAATCTCTTTTACTCTTTCAACATCTCATTCCCCGTTTATAGATATACGATACATTTAGGTGTGTCTTGTGTGTCCGATACGGCATCCGTCATGGGATGACTCATTAGGAGTATCCATGGTAGAGTCTTGACCCCACCTTTTTATAATAACAATCAATAAAAGACTAACATGTGTTAAAGTGTAGTGAAAAAATAGAGTCTGAGATAAGTTTGAGTAAATAATGTATATAGTCTGAGGTGAGTCTAAACAATAAAGAAATAATAAAAGTTAATGGAAAGTTGATGTGTCAGGGTCTTAAGATTTTGGGGGAGTCTGACGGATAATCTTACCCTTAAAGTAGTGGAACAAAAGATAAGAGTGAACAAAGGTTTTGAACTTAGTGCCTTTGAATTTCTTTAGGGAAAAACAAAAAGATCTTATCTATATAATTGTAGGAACATTTAGGAGGCTCTGATTGAACCACGTCATCAATACATATTTTTTATTTTATTTTTAAAATTTCTCTGGTGGGACCCGCTATGTTGTATGATGATTTTAATGCGAAATAACTACCCAAAACTCAATTGTTTAATACGTACAAATTAATGTTTACGATATTATATCAAAAGTCTTACGTAATAATCGTAAACATTAATTTTTGTGTAAACTATCAATGTGTATAACATGAAATTAAATATTATATAACAAAATATAATAATTTCGAATATGTCCGGAATTATTACATAATAATTTATACCCAATAAATAATACATAATTGACTATAAACAACAACAATTAACAATTTATTGGGTAATAGTTGGAAATTTAAAAAAAAACTAAAATGCTGCTCCAAAATATTATATGACTTGATAATAATTTTAAATGTCGTATGTCCGGAACTATTACATAATAATTTATACCCAATAAATAATACATAATTTACTATAAACAATAATAATTAACAATTTGTTGGGTAATAGTTCGAAATTAAAAAAAGACTAAAATGTTGGTCCAAAATATTATATGACTTGATTTTCACAAAATTAAAATATTTAATATAATACAGTATAACCGTTTTATATATACCAAATAATACCCAATAATGGTTTAGTTTTAAGCATATATTTTAATTTTGCAAAATTCAAGTCATAAACAAAACAGTTAAAACTAAACCTTAAAATAAAATATATATACTTTAAAAAGATTGGTCCAAAATATATATACTGTATTCTCTTAATCATTATATAGAATTTTCGCAAAATTAAAATAATAAATATAATATAGTATAACCGTTTTATATATATCCAATAATGGCTTAGTTTTAAGCATAAGCATATATTTTAATTTTAATTTTGCGAAAATCAAGTCATAAACAAAAAGTTAAAATTAAACCTTAAAACAAAAAATATACTTATAAAAAGACTAAAATAATGTTGGTCCAAAATATATCTCACACACCAATTTGACTAAAATGTTTTTTTTTTGGTGAAATGTGAGTATATTATATCAAAATGTTGGTCCAAAATATATCATCAATTGAAATATTTTGCGAAAATCAAGTCATAAATAAAAGTGTATAGACGTTAGATATAAAACAAAATCAAATTTTGATGAAAAAATGTATAGACGTTAAATATAAATAAAATTTATGAACATTTATAATTTAGTTCCGATGATAAATATTTAGACTTATACTATTTGAAAACAACCCGTGCACTTTTTTGCACAGGCCAAAAACTACTTGCATTAAAAGGACGGATTATAAACATGAATTATTATCCATATACGGTTTATTATTTATATTTAATTAAGACAATCAATAATCGTGATATTTTGTAGGATTATAAACAACAATAATCTTTACAATTTTACCTACACATCCCCTCATAGTTTCTCTTAAAAATTAGAGAAAAAAATGAATATACATCGGAGTTATTACTTCAGATTTTAGTTGTTTTAGAGCATATGAGTATTTTTTCTTAGTTTATTAAATCAAACTTTGTTTGTTTTTGGGTATATGTGTATTTTTTTGAGCTTGTTAATATTTATAAATTAGATTTTAATTTTATTCCGTCAAAACTAAAATTTAACTAAGTTCATATGTAATATTTTGAGTTTTATTGTAATTTTTTGAGATCTATACAATATTATTAAAAGGGTAACCTAAAATGCCACGTAGACAATGCCACCTAGCATTTAAAAAAAGCCACGTCACTTTTTAAACATGACATGGAGCCACGTCATTATTGCTTATTTTAAAAAAAAACTAAAAGAGTAAATGCAAACAGCATAACAAACATTAAATGGACTTTTTAATTTCTAGATAAATTAAATAACAATTAAAAATCAAAATTTCTTATAGATTTAAAATATCGATGTTTATTGTTAGAATATTTTATGCAACCAATGAATACAATATAATTCTAATTTTTACGCCATTTATAAAAAATAAAAATATCTATAAAACTATATTAAAAGGCGACCTAAAAAATGTCACCTAAATGTCATGCGTTAAATCCATGTCAGTTTTTCAAAAAGCCACGTAAATTTCACTCGAGACAATTAATTCCACGTCAATTCCACATGTGAATAATTAGCCCAAGTCAATGACACATATGACTAATAATAATAATAATAATAATAATAATAATAATAATAATAATAATAATAATAATAATTAATAATAATAATAATAATAATTAATAATAATAATAATCAATAATAATACTAATTACAATACTAATCACAATAATAATTACAATAATAATGTCACATTCAATTTATTTTATTATGCTTTTCCTCTTCCCCACTCATTCTACGTTTTTCTTAAATTTTTTTATTTTATATATTTTATTTCTTCAAATGAAATTACATATGTTATAGGTAGATTGATATATTGTTTGGACTTTTTTTTAATGGATTTTCACATCTATTTATAAATACTATTGAAAGGGTAAAACTTAAATAACACATAGACAATGTCACTTCAATGCCACCTTACATACAGTTAATATGACATGACAAATTAGTATGACATGGATTATAGATTATTTGATATAATTATTTTAAAAAAATATTTAATAATTGCTAAAATTCCTTATAAAAATGTTATTGCACATTTTGTAATAACATAAAAATAAAGAAAATTAAAGGACATTAATAATCTTAAATTAAATATTTATATATACATTAAAAATTTGATGAGTTAAAAAATCCGACAAAAATGTAACTTGCAAAAAATTACATCAACATTTAATAATTTAGAAAAAAAGTAATTAAAAATAAAAGTGAAAATAAAAAATGAAAACAAAGTACTACTTAATATATTAATTAGGTTTTTTTGTCTAACACCACCTTTAAGAAACTTTTTCTTCCAAACACCACCTTTAAAAAAATAATTTGTCAAACACCACCTTTAATAATTTTTTTTTTGTTAAACACCACATTTTTGCCAAAGTTTCAGCGTTTGTGATGGGGTGACTTTCAGTCGATGTTTGAGATAGCAACCAAGGTCGATTTAGAGTGTTCTTGAACTCGTTGGAAATGTGGGAGTACAGGCTTTCCAACGGTTGTCAACACGGTGGTCAAAAGTGTCCTTATGTGGGGTATATTGATGTATAAAGTAAGGTTAGTCAAATAGGGTTAATGTAAGTTGAAATAGGATTTCCGTGGGTCAATTCACTCCCGTTGAACCACCACTTGCACCAACGACCACCACAGTGAACACAACTGTGACATACCTTGCCCTCCCCTCAACCTACATACCAAATTTCAAATCAAACCAAATATCATAACCCCATTTAAAGACCCTTGAAAACCCCTCTAACAACTCGTTGTAATCCCAAATTTCTAGTTATTTCTCTAATCAACCTTACTTTACACATCAATCTACCCCACATAAGGATATCTTTGACCACCGTGTTGACAACCGTCGGAAAGCCTGTACTCCCACCTTTCCAACGAGTTCAAGAACACTCTAAACCGACCTCGTTTGCTATCTCAAATATCGACTGAAAGTCACCCCATCACAAACGCCGAAACTTTGGCCAAAATGTGGTGTTTGACAAAATTTTTTTTATTAAAGGTGGTGTTTGACAAATTATTTTTTTAAAGGTGGTGTTTGGAAGAAAAAGTTTTTTAAAGGTGGTGTTAGATAAAAAAACCCACCCTATTAATTATTCATATTATTATAATATCCATCTATTAAATACTATTAAAAGGTTAGCCCGATCATCTTTCATATGTCATATGTCGATGAGAAAAAATTCACAAATACACAACATATTGCATATTAGTATATTATCGTAAATTTCAAGCAATTGGAAATATGAAAGGTATTACTCAACAAATCTCTAAAAAAATTTTCATTTATTCTCAACTTAATTAACATGAGTAGTAATTAAGTAACTAACTTAAATTATTTACTTAATTTCATACTACTTACTTTAGGAGTTACATGCCCTTTTATCTTTTCTCATATCAATGTTATCATTTAATTGCTCATCTAATCTCATATATATGAGAAGTAAAATTTCATTTTCATCAGATTTGTTAATTTTTTCATTGAAATCTATTTTTTTTGTTATTTTTCAGGTTATCCGCGCCCAAAATTTGAAGATTGGAAAGAAGAATCTATTTTGTTATTTATTCATCATCCTCTATTGATTAATTTTAATTTATTTTCCATATGTTTTTCTCCCTTTATTTTTTATTTGGTTAATTTACTCTTTTGATTTTACTTTTTATTTTTATTTGTAACAATATCTTCTCCTTAAATTATGTTTCGCTATTTTACTTCTTTGTCTTTTAGGTTTTGATCAATCGACGTCCATTAAACAAAGTTAAATACAAGCTTAAGGTATTAATCTGATAATAATTTTTTTAATTACATTTTTATATAGTCGTTTTTTTATTTTCTATATTAAGCTAAACATTTAATCGTAGCTTGAATCTTTAAAATTGCGTTTACTTTAATTGTTCTTTTGATCTCCATTGTATTAGAAGGAAAATATTTATTAGTTTTCAAGAGAATGAGATCTCATCATCCTTATCAATAAATCAATTTAGAAAAACGTCATATATTAAATATCATTTTATTTTTTAATTTGAATTCAGCGGATCTTAGTAAATTGTTTATTTTTAATTATTCTGTTTTGTAAAAAAAACACTATATAATATAGTTAAAAGGATTCTTAAAACATCTAATTTTTTCCACATGTCATTTTTGTTGGGAAATGTGTCCTCAACAATAGTGCGATCACGACAATGATAAAAATCATTGTCATAAATCTTATGAAAAGAATATGCAAGGGACGATTCGATATTTGATATAGTCAACTGACCAACATTAATTGGTAATGATTGGCTGACTAGAGTTTGACATTACTGTCGTATGACGGTGGTGGTCAGTTGATCCCTTTAGGTCACCCCTTTAGGACTAACCCCTTAAATATATATTGATCAATTGTATATGATACGAATTGATCGATATTCTTAAAACCATATATCGAGAAATTAGAGGTTGAATCTTAAAGTAAGATTTATATTTGAAATTGAAATGTGTCAATTGTCAAATATTAATCGATATTTTAGAAATATCGAAATTAGAATATGAATGGTTCATGGTTATAACAAACGTTGTTAATATATATATCGTATCGACGATTATTACGATAACCATATGTTGGGACAGTAATTTCGAATTACTAAATAATTTGTTAAATATGATTTAATTAATTTAGAAATATTATTTATATGATAAATATATATTTTAAATTAATACAATTAATTGTGTCATATAAGATGTTATGTTTTATGTAATTGTACAAATTATAAATCGTAAAATGAAAGTTCATTTTACGTTTGTGTGTATGTATGTGCCGTGTAAATGGACACTGTAAGATAAATTTATATATGATATTGTATCTTATAATTGTGATCATGAGGATAAGTTGTGATATGACATTACAATGTGCATGTGAGCATGACAAAAGGAACAAAATCCCTTCCCCATGCTCTCCTCTTACACGGCTACTCACCCCAACCATCCCACCTTCTCTATATATGTGATCATTCACATATATTCATTATCTAATGTTAATGCATGATATATTTTCTAGTGTAAGAAAATATTACAAAACCTCACAAATATTATTTAGATAATATTCTTAGTATTCTAATATTAATATTAGTTTACGGTTTTAAGAACCTATTTCCGTCTCCTAGCTCGGGTTCGGGTTTTGGTTCGTTTAAGGGTAGGTCTTGGTATTTTCGTAAAGGAGGCAAGCTTACTTGGTTGCTCCTTGGAGGATCGTCCTAGCACTCTTTTGGACCGTGTGTAAGAATCCGATTCTTATTATTTCCGCATTTCTATCGCATGCATAAGATCATAAATAATTAAATAGTTAATTTAATAAATTATTAGTAAGACTATATAATTAGGTCAACTAGTATGACTACCGTTTTCCTTCAAGTGGTATCAGAGCATTAGGTTGCTTGCATGCAACTCGATTTTTACGTTTTTGCGAGAAAATACGATTTTAATTAAAAACGAAAATGATTAGTACATATAGGATATGCACGAAAATTTTAATGCATGTATACTTTCTGGTCTTAAAATAGTTTTAAGTCATTATGGATGATTTATGGAATAATATTGTTCAATATTGTAATTAAATTGTTTAATTTATGCTTAAAATCGGTTAAAATTGTTTTATTATGGGAAAAATAGTAAAATAAAGTTTATGGCCGAGTATTTTAAATATGTTTTCACATGCATTTAACATATTATGAATATATAATTTTCGAAATTATTTAAGTTTAATGCATGGTTTATGGAATTTAATAGTTAAATTGTCATAAAATGAGTTAAAATGGGTTTAAATAGTTATATTATGAATTTAACTACGAAAATTTTTGTAGATGTCACATGCAATATATAAAATATATGATAAATTTTCCAGAAATTTTTCTTTAATATTGCATGAATATTGATTTTTATTGTAAAAATCGTAATATTAGTGACATATTTTAGCTTAAATAGTTTAAGTTCGAATTTGACCATAAAATTTTTATATAGTGTCACATATATTATTTCTAGCATGCACGTAATTTTTGAGCTAA
The DNA here is from genome assembly GCA_029255685.2 of Silene conica. Lineage (NCBI taxonomy): Eukaryota > Viridiplantae > Streptophyta > Magnoliopsida > Caryophyllales > Caryophyllaceae > Silene > Silene conica. The sequence continues at coordinate 63,125,425 of CM055311.2, forward strand.
TTATTTCGAATTTTGCATGAGAAATGATTTTAATCGGTAAAATCGAGCAATATATGACACGATTTATTAAAAATAGTAAAAGTTGCTAAAATGATCTGAAAAATTCACCCATTTTCTTAAGTGCCAAAAGTTTCTGATTTTTTATTTCAATTTTAAAAGTAAAAGTTAGAAATTGAGAATTGTAAGAGTCATATTTTATTTTCAGACCTTAAACAGTGTTTTCAACCTGATTTTTCTGCATTTTCAGTCACTTTGAGTGTCTAGGAATATGTAAAAATTATATTGGTATTTTATTGCATGATTATTGAAGTAATTTTGATTTTTTTCGAATAATTGTGCATTTTACACGACTATTTTACGAAATAAATAGTATATTTCGAAAATATTTAAATTTTAAGGATCTGAAATTTTAAGAAAATTTTCAGTATGTTCAAAATTTTGAATTTTGAATTTTCGAATTTTTATGACTTGTTTGATTAGTTTAATGCTATTTCCCGTAAAACCGATTAAAACCGAACAATATTAAAATAAAAGGTTAAGTTATTTCGAAATTTCAATAAGACTAAATTTTGAATCCTAAAATGTGTTAGGAAACTTAACTAAATCGTGAATAGTGATTCATAAGGTGATTAGTGATTTTAAAAATGTTAAAATCACGTTATTCCATAAAACCGAGTTATTACGAATAATGATATTTAAAATGTGTTTAAATAGGACGATTTGGCTTAGGTTTTGCATTTTTCATAAGCATTGCATGTTTATTTATTATTTATGAATGTCATAATTTATTTACGTAATTTTTGAATTATGTAATTTACTTAGTATGCCCTTAGTTTTTAATCGTTAATTCCCGTAATGTAAGGGATTATCGATTCGGTTGTAATTTAATGTGATCTCGTATCACTTTATTTTATTGTTTTATTTTATAATGTATAAAATAGATAGAAAATTTGTAATTATTTGTAATTTCGGAGATCCTTGAAGACGGTGCCATTTTCGGAAAGGAGTTCCGACCATGACGGAGTTTGCCTTGGGATGCGTGCCGCGTATGAAGTTCAAGGGACCAAGGAGTTGGTTTCCGAATTTGTATTTTACATTTAAATTTTCTATTTTAGGAAGGTCATACTAGGGTTTATTTATGCTTTAAGTTTTTATGCTTTTATTTATGCTTATCATGTTTGCATGCATAGCCAAATCGTCTTTCCGGCCAACTCATGCATTTCATCGACTTTATCGACCGTGTCAATCAATTTATCGATAATTCACCGACTTAGTTCACTTAAAGGAGATAGATAATAAATTGACAAGATCTCTTACGTTATTTAAAATCGAGACATAGCCTTACCAAATAGTAAAGAACCCGCGAAGGATCTTCTTCATAAGGGAGTAGGGTCGGCTAAACCGGGGTGCAAACCTTATTACGTTGGTGAAGTGGGGTAATATGATTACGTTCTCGAAATTTGGTTGATCTCGACGAAGGTATTCGAGCCACCGTAGTGGTAATAAGTTCGGGCTAAGATAAGAATTCGTGTAATTTTATCGACCGAGAGTTCTAAAAGTAGAATCGATTTAAGGGTTAATCTACCGAGTCATATTAATGAGGGATGTATCGGCTAAACCGTGCCCGAGTTAGTGTGTATTTGGGTCTCGGGATCATTTACTTAATTTGGTAAGAGATCATTAAGTAGATGCTTAACTTGTTTAAAAATTTACAAGTTTAAATTAATTATTAAACGATAATTGTGTTTTAATTCCTTTATTTTCATTGTAGTTCATTTTCAACTATCAATCATCAATGACAAATAACGCTCCACCACTCCCACACGTTTCATGGCTTCGATCCTTTATGGATCGTTGCAAGCTTGAGAAGCATGGCGCCAATTTTAAAGATAGGGACGCCCAACTAGTGTTGGCCGCGGAAGTTGACGATAAGACTCGTTATCTTACCATTGCCGCTCCTCCCACTCCCGGCCCTCGTGCATCGGAGGCGACTCGTGAGGCCTATGAGACCTACATGAAAGAGTCGCATGCTCTAAAGACGTGCTTATATTTTCGATGGAGCCGGACCTCCAAAGAAGAATGATTAAGCTAGCCACAGCTAATGAGATTTATACTAGAGTTGCGACCATGTTTTCGCAAGCTCCTAGGGTAATCCAATATGAGGCGGCCTCCGCTTTCTTTGATTTGACCTTAAAGGAAGGTCAAAGGATTAGTCTTCATGTGCTCAAAATGGTTGAGCTAGCCGAAACCTTGAAGTTGCAAGGGGTGAATGTTCCCGACTCGCTTATTATTGACAAAATTCGTCACTCCCTCAACAAAGTAAAATCGTATGTTCAGTTTCGGGTAAACTATAACATGCGTAACCAAGAAACCACTTTGGACGAGTTGCATAAGATGCTAGTCCAAGCGGAGAGGGATATGGGACTTAATGAGAGTTCCACGAAGGATGTGCTAAATATCGAGAAGAAAAGCAAAGGGAAATTTAAGCGGAAGGCTAATAAGGCTAAAAATGTCAAAGCCTTCAAACCCGCATATCCTAAGGAGAAGACTTTTACGAAAGGTGCTTCTTCGTCGTCGTCAAAGGTTGAAGACAAGTGCCATTATTGCACTAAGATGGGGCATTGGAAGCGCAATTGCCCGAAGTATCTCCATGACCTCAAAGCCGGAAAGGTTCTTGCAGTAGGTATTAATTCTCGTCTAATTCATGTTATTTAATCAATTTTGTATATTGATACAAGTTATTGATTCTTACCCGTTTATAAATTGTTTTAAAGGGGCTCCTACCAAAGACAAAGGCAAGGAGAAGGAGAAGGACGTTTGAAGTTCCTTCCATGGATGGCTATGGTAGCATCCAAGATTGAAGACATAAAGAGCATGGCTCTAATTTTTAATTTTGATGTCTTCTTTCATTTTGCATTTTAATTTAAGAACTTTATATTTCTTGTATGACAAGAATCTTGTTGAAACAATGGTTGTAATATTGGTGACTTGGTTTTCAACCCAAGTCATCCTTTTGTTCTTAATCAAATATGTTGGTTTTTTAAAATGCTTTTATGTGATACATAACATGAGTTGATACGATTTTCATAGATCGTAATAAGGTACCTTGAATGATTCACCGTACGCTTGACATGATAGGATCATTATAAAAGTAATACGACTTACTTAAAATGAGAATTACACCCCATGAAATACTTCAAACTCAAACATAAGGACATTAATTCATTATACGATGATGACCTTAATGAATGAGAGTACTAATGTCTCACAACTCATATAATTCTTTATCCAAAACATTGTTGACGGGCGAAAATGCTATCCTTCCTAAATAACGGTTATTTTAGATGATAGAGTGGGAGAAATTCTACGCCCGCAAACCAATGAGATAAATATAGGATCTTAGAGAAGAGTCCTATAAGGAGTCCTTAAGAAGAACCCTAAGAGATTGGATAGAAGAAACTACGAGAGGACACGGAAGAAACTACGCTAGGACACAAAAGGAAATGTTCCTTATGTCGTCATTAGTTCCCAGAGAGGACAAAGGGAACCGCGTGTGTGAACGGAAGGAAATCGTTTCCTTGATGTTAATGTTTCTGTTTTTATAAGATAATAGAGGAGAAATCGTCTCCCGTTCTCGTGATAATACTAATATTCTTTCCGTGGGAAGGAAAATGAAAATGAAATGTTCATAGTGAGTTGAGAAGATGTTTGAAGTAGATAAAAATGAAATGTTCATTATGAGTTGAGAAGATGTTTGAAGAAGTTACCAAAACACTATGAAGATAGTGGGAGTTATTAAACTATAAGATAGTGATATGAAATTCGGTGGGAGAAAAGTTATTAAGGAAACGGAACCTACCATTGAGAGAGAATGGTGATTCTTTAAGTGTAAAGAATATGAGGTTTCAATTCTAGATGAATGTATGTTAAGAATATCATAGGATGATCTGCAATCATAAGTGAGTTTATTATATGATAATGAAACGTCACCGATTGATTTACAAGGTTTGGATATGAATCCAAGATATGAAAATGTTAATTCATATAACCTTAATTAAAATGCCAAAAGTTGAAACAAAACCTTATTTCGATATAAGTTTCTCAAGAAGAACAAGTGGATCGAATCTAGGTTAACTACAATATGAATTCTAGTACAATGTGACAATGTTCGTAAGAACGACATGTCACGAGTTTTAAGAAAACAGTGGGAGCTTCCTTAAGGTAAGGAGACTCGGGTCGAGTATAAGGACTTGAAATGTACTTGAATAAGATCATATTATACGAGATAATATATGTCATAAGGAAACCGAAATTTGTAGGTTTAAAAGATGTGAATAAAGGGTGTATTCACATAGTAAACCATTAATACAAATTGATGTATGAGCATCAAAGATAGTTTATGTGGAGCAGTAATATCGTATTGACTGTTCGCACTTAACTATCACTCTTATCGTTATTATATACTTTGTGAAATCCAAATGGGTTGTAAAAGACAATTTTGAACCCCATAAGTGAACTGTATTAACTTAGTATAGCCCATAGTCGCTTGTATGAGGTGACGTCTCGAAGCGACTAGAGTGTGAGGTGATTGATGACAAGTTCAAATGTCATAGAGTCATCTGGGATGACTAGTCGATCACATAGGCAGACTGTGTATCACTATGTCGGGCATTAAGTGACCGCTTATAGAGTTCTGGAAATTTTATAATTAGCCTGGTCGTGGCGAGAGCTACTATATTATTCACATGAGTCGATTCTTAGACTTGAGACTGTTCGCCCAAGGTGGCACAGATTCAGATTGACTTTGATTTTTGCTCTACGATCAACCGTTAAAGGGGGTCAAATGGGCTTCTTTTGGGTCATGATGGACTGTCTTAGTCGAAGGGAATAGTAGGATAGGAATTGTCCAGTCCCTCGTCGGGGTTGTCTTAAATCTCAGGGCCACTCGAGGAGAAGTTTAACTGAAAATGCGTGGCCATGCTCGGAAGGTATCTATGGTAGATAATTCCGGTCAAAGCAGTTAAATCTCCAGATCGAGAAAACCGTTCAAGATATGATCAAATGCAAGTACGACCTGGAAGACACCTTGCATTGAGTGGGAGATGACGTAATAGGACAAGAGAATCGGTGACGCACACTTGTCGAGGACAAGTGGGAGATTGTTGGGAAATGTGTCCTCAACAATAGTGCGATCACGATAGTGATAAAAATCATTGTCATAAATCTTTGGAAAAGAATATGCAAGGGACGATCTGATATTTTATATAGTCAACTGACCAACATTAATTGGTAATGATTGGCTGACTAGAGTTTGGCATTAATTACTGTCGTATGACGGTGGTGGTCAGTTGATACCTTTAGGTCACACCTTTAGGACTAACCCCTTCAATTGTATATGATACGAATTGATCGATATTCTTAAAACCATATATCGAGAAATTAGAGGTTGAATCTTAAAGTAAGATTTATATTTGAAATTGAAATGTGTCAATTGTCAAATATTAATCGATATTTTAGAAATACCGAAATTAGAATATGAATGGTTCATGGTTATAACAAACGTTGTTAATATATATATCGTATCGACGATTATTACGATAACCATATGTTGGGACAGTAATTTCGAATTACTAAATAATTTGTTAAATATGATTTAATTAATTTAGAAATATTATTTATATGATAAATATATATTTTAAATTAATACAATTAATTGTGTCACATAAGATGTTATGTTTTATGTAATTGTACAAATTATAAATCGTAAAATGAAAGTTCATTTTACGTTTGTGTGTATGTATGTGCCGTGTAAATGGACAATGTAAGATAAATTTATATATGATATTTTATCTTATAATTTTGATCATGAGGATAAGTTGTGATATGACATTACCATGTGCATGTGAGCATGACAAAAGGAACAAATTCCCTTCCCCATGCTCTCCTCTTACATGGCTACTCACCCCAACCATCCCACCTTCTCTATATATGTGATCATTCACATATATTCATTATCTAATGTTAATGCATGATATATTTTCTAGTGTAAGAAAATATTACAAAACCTCACAAATATTATTTAGATAATATTCTTAGTATTCTAATATTAATATTAGTTTACGGTTTTAAGAACCTATTTCCGTCTCCTAGCTCGGGTTCGGGTTTTGGTTCGTTTAAGGGTAGGTCTTGGTGTTTTCGTAAAGTAGGCAAGCTTACTTGGTTGCTCCTTGGAGGATCGTCCTAGCACTCTTTTGGACTGTGTGTAAGAATCCGATTCTTATTATTTCCGCATTTCTATCGCTTGCATAAGATCATAAATAATTAAAGAGTTAATTTAATAAATTATTAGTAAGACTATATAATTAGATCAACTAGTATGACTACCGTTTTCCTTCAATTTTTATATTGGTTAATATAAAGGGTTCATCAAATTTATTTATTAAAATTCTCCTTAAGATTTGCTAACATTTTTTTGATGGAAACCATAATACATATCATGATTTACAATTATAAAAATAAATTAAGCTTTTACTCTCATTATTTAAATCGTACATTTTGTCCATCTAACTCTTCATTAACCGCAAAGATAGTAGTTAAAACTTAAAAGATCCAACATAGAGTTAATAAAAAGTCTAATAATTTGAATTATAAGGCTACTAATAATATTTTTTAGTTGAAATCATATGATCATGTACTAAATTATAAGAATAAATTAAGAATTTACTTTCTTCATTTATTAAATTATAAAATATATCCACATAATTTCTCATTGGCAATAAAGATAGTAGCTAAAAGGTCTTATACTTGGTAAATGAAAAAAATCCAATAATCTGGATTACAAACCTTCACAATTTCACACATTGACACTTTTGATTTTTTTTTTTTCAAAGCCATCTTAAAATATCGTGATTAGCACACTTGCGAAAAACTGAAAACCAAGGTGTATATGTGTATGTGATTAAAACGTTCATAGTCTTTTTAAAAAGATACTACTCTATATTTCTATCTTTTAAGATTTTAAAATTTTTAACCCTTAATAAGTTGTATAGTTAGTTTTGTAATTAAGATAATGCTTATTTTATTTTATTTAAATTTTAATTTTAATTATCTCTGTAATACTCCGTATTTATTTATATTTTATTTCAATATTTAATAGTCGTGTTGACGTGTTAATAGTTATTTTGGACTTTGTATTCGATAATTAATTTATTTCTTTATATGTTGTGTTAAGGAGTCGAGTTCACAAGTTAGTAGTAAATTGTGTTTAAGTAAGTAACGGGCCTCGTTTTGCGTGCAAGAACCTTCAGCCCATTATCTCGAAATTCAGAAAAAACAATAACAGAAACACCTCACATGCACTCAGCCGTCCCATGTAAACACCATACCCAAACCCTATTCTTGACCTAACAGCACAACACTCTCACACCCACCTTGCTGTCGCCACCACAGAGAGTAAGAGGGGTGTTTTTACACGGTGGTTGAGGGATCTAGGGCTGCTCAAACACGCAGAGAAGTAAGCATATTTATCACGTTTTTACTTTTTCCTGTTTTGTCTCTCTTATTTCGATCTGATATTTCAGTCATGTAATCACGTTCATAGGTTCTAATTTTTATGTAATAGTGATCTAGGGTTTGCATTAGTCACGTATGGACCATAGTATATACGTCTTTGACCGTCGCTGGCCACTGTCTATGGCCGTTGTTACCGTGTCAGAGTCGTGTGGTGGCGTTTCCTGTTAGTGTCATGAACGAGTATGTTCGTGCTTGAATTCGAATAAGTATGGGTCGTGTTCTTATGGGTGTTTTCAGTTTCTAGGATGGGTGCAGATAGTAGTAGGGTGTGTGGTTTATGTGAGTGGTTCATGGTGACCGGAGCACCACCACGAGAGGGGCTGTTTTGGGTTCGAGTTTAATCGGGAAATCAGGGGTGTGGGGGTGCGTGTTCAGTGCGTGTTATCAGCTGCGTTTTGTGTTGTCTCTTTGGGGAACGAGGACACACGGTGACCACCCAAGGAACCACCGTGGGTCAGGGGTGACACCGGTGGTGGCTAGGGGTGGTATGTGGGTCTGATGGTGGGTGGAAAACACGGGCAAAGAGTGAGATGCGCAGTCAGGTTGAACAAAAAAAAAACAGAGTATTGTTTGTGGGTAGTCGGGTTTGGGCAGTGCTTAGGGGCGTTTATGGCGTTTTCATGTGGGAGCATGAGGGTGGTGGTGATAGTGGGCGGTACGAGCGAGAGAATGGAGTGGATAGTGGTGGCTAGGAGCGACCTGGCTGGTGGTTATGCGGCCATGAAATGGGAGTGCGTGGGTGAGCGAAAGGAAAAGTGGGGACTGGTTTTCAGTATGTGCTGGTTGTGGGATTCGAACCCAGAACCTTAAGGGGGCTGTTTGTGTTGTCCTTATTGTTATTTGTATTTATTATTCTTATTATTCTTATTCTTCTTCCTCTTCTTATCATTATTAATATTATTATCATCATTGTTATTATTTATTCTTGTTATTATTATTATGGTTAGTATTGGTGTTATTATTATTATGAATTTATTATAAGTATTTATAATTTATGTGACGGTTATTAATATTATTTGTTTAGATTGTGTTGATGTTGTTAATAGTTTAAAATGTTTAGTTCAAGTTTATTTAGTTGGGATCAATTAGTTTAATTAGTTGAACTGGTTTAGTTAATTTGTTAAATAATGTTGTGACGGTAATTTTTAATTAATCACCCAATCGAGTTAATTGACTAGTCGTGCTTAATATCGTCTCGTTATGCGTAATACATTACTTGGTTAATTATATTGATTAGTTGTTATATTATACCTTGTTTAAGTAGTTATATTAGTTAGTAATTATTATTCATATTATATTTGTTAGGTAACGGTTTTTGAAGTGGCATAATTCTGTTACTTATTGGCTTGCCATTGGACTATATTGCCATCCAGGTAGGATACACTTGTACCTTATTCTATGACGTGCTTTGAATGGATGTGTATATTGTATGTTATGGATGCAAGTGTGATTATTATGAGAATGATATATAGTGGTTGAACATTTTTATATTGCATTCATAAGCATGGCATATGCATTGGATACGGATTTGAGATGATGAGATATTATTGATGAGATACTATTGGGCCCAGGCTAGTTCTGCAGGACTAGACCTGGTGACCTCAGCTGTTATGCTGGTGTTCGGCGACGGCCGATTATAGTCTGCCGGGAGGTTCGGTATGGCTGGGTGTTACGGGTTTGAGATTGAGATTGTGATTGAGAATGAGATTGAGATTGAGCTCGAGCATATCATTGCATTTGCATATCATAATTGTTGCATTATAATTATTGTGTTACCCTACTCAACCGCGAGGTTGACAGTGTATTCGTGTACACCTACGATGATCCGGAATGGGGAGTAGATTCTACAGGTCAGAGACAGATGAGCTAGGAGCTGGGGCCGGAATGTGAGATGCATACTTTGGACCGACTTAGAATTATATCACATCTAGAGAAGTCATCAGTTGTATTTCTTTTTCCGTTATGCAGTAACTGTAATAACCAAGTTTAAATTTTATCAGTTTTAAATAAAGTACCTTGGTTGTTTTACTTTGTTATTCACTACCTCGGACATTCCGAGATGGTAACAGCTCTATTTATTTGAGAATGTCTTGCTAAAGGCTCTTAATAAATGGGGGTGTTACAAAGTGGTATCAGAGCGAACGATCCTCAGGCCTAAACCAAATGAAAAATAATGAACATAGGAAGAGTCAAATAAAATGAACCCCAGGCTAGTAACTGTTAGGAGCCCCAGGATTGGGATGAGTCAGGGGCCCCCTCAAACCAAGCCACTGGCCCTTTCAGTCTAACCTGGGAACCCTTGAGTGATACAGAGAGTGGGTAGTAACAATAATAAAGGATCAGACCTTGCCTTTGTTGTGCTAACATTCTTGCAGGAGCAGAATGAGGTAAGTGATAATGTGAATTATGGATGTGATGGGCATTAGAAGATTATGACTGATATGGAAATGTTGATTGATTGAAATGATTGATTTGGAATTTTAATGAGTATGGATGATGTATATTTATTGAGCAATAGTTGGAGTGATATGATCATATAATTTCGGTGTTTTAAAATGTTCATACGGTTATCTGGTATTTAAATGATTATCGTATTATATGATGTTGATGTTTAACTCCTGGTATGGATGGGTAATTCTATTGATCTTATGGTTATATGTTATAGCAAACCCTGTCTAGTGATATGCGGAATATGTTGCCCTAAGTCATGAATGTTATATAGATATGTGTTGCATATATAGTACTTAGAACATTATGCCTATATACGCACTTAAATTCGTTATAAAGTTAGTAACCAATAAGGGACATCTTGGTACCACCTAGTTATATATATTTCCGTACCCTAATAAGTGGTGTTGGCACGATGATAGAAACAAATGCATTGTCTATACATACATGATTATTGAGTTATTTAGTTGACTTTATTTTCGGTTTCGCAATCTTTACCGTTTTCTATATGGCAAGTACATGGTAATATGGTGCAATGTGACTCCAATGCTCCAAATGATACGTCAACATGTTTTAGAGAAGGAGTTGTTGTGTACAAATGTGACAATGTGAAGCAATTTTCTTGCGGAACCAAAATTGTAATAGAATTTCCAGAATGTTATCTTGTTAGTACGGACTGTCATTTAAAATGTGTTCTCTATATGTATATGAAGATTTTATGTGTGATAGCCTTCCGAATTAGCTTCCCAATGTTGTTGGTTTCACGTTAATACGAGTCATATTTTGCGAAAAAGAAATATTTTAGTTGACAGTGGTCAGATTGTTACTGCACAGTTCTATTTTGACCCATGTTTTGGTAAAGGAAATCATTTAAAACGTGTTTATTGTTTATGCATATCTCCAACTCCACTGCTTAGAATATTCATTCATGTTTTCAAAATGATAAGCCACGTAAAATCTTAATGAGTCGTTATGTAATAGTGATTTTTTGCAAGTTGCCCAAATTTTCTGTCTAAGTGCTATAAAGTTTTTGTTCAGACCAACTGAGTTGTAAAATTTGTTATAAATAATTTCCTTAAGCTTTGCAATTTATTTCTTTTCCTATAATTAGTTATCTCTTTATATTTTCTAAAAACTATAACAGCTCACAAAATAGCAAAGCGATTATTTAATTTATAATTTTTGAAAGTTGTAACATGATGGTTGAATTGTTAAAATTGTAACTTATGCAAGTTTACTATATAAAAGTTTAATTAAATATGAATTATGTGACGTAACTATGTAATATTCTGGCATGACATTAGTAGCATGAACAGTAGGCATATGATATGGATATGAACCTTATTATATGATAGTATAACCTTACTTATTTTGGTGAGTTTTATATAAAGTTGGTTTTATTTATACCGACACTATTGTTAAGCCACAAGGTGAATTACGCATTGTTCTGTTTAAATCTGATCACTATATATATTGAATTAGTAATTTGGTTGACCTGTGAAGTGTGGGAATGTTAGTTTTGTTTTCGATTTGTAACTTGTAAAATCGTCAGGGATTCGTGTTTATAAACTGCCATTAATTATAATTTCATCGTTTTGAAAGTTCCAAATGTTTTCAAGGTGATAATCCATGTTAAAGCTGATGTTTGATAATTATGGTATTTACTTTGCAACATAACAGAACCTATAGCTATATGTTGATGAAATTTTGCGTGAATACGAAATTGTTCCACATGATATCAATCTCTTATGTTGCAAGTTATATTCTTTACTAGTTTTTATGACAAATGATGTAAGGTGAGTGGATGAGAAGTGTACCTAAATGATTTTAACCCATTTATATCTAGAATATGATTTTGCTTCTATAATACGCTTATGAGAATAAAATGTTTTAATTTGGCAATTATGAACTATGAGTTACCTGTTTGTCTACCTCGATGTAAATGTGAATTTTATGTCAAATTTTCCAAGGGTATAAATATTGGTTACCTTGATTTTATTTTATTGCGTAGCATAAAGTTGACAAATATGTTTTGTTGTTTTAAAAGTCGGATGCTAGTTGCCAGTATAGAGCACTTAACTTATCAGATGACTCTTGACTGTTGATTCGGTGATTTTCTTGAGCAATGAATGTGGAATTTATAATGGGGGTTACGGGGACGTAACCATGTTTTAAGGAGGATAGGATTGTAAAATCTAGATGGTTTACGATCTGGCTAATTGGTATGTTATGTTTGGCTGTCTGAGATTGACCATGCATGGAGTCTGCTGTTTAACTTGTTAAGTTATGGTCAATGTTGCGGTTCTTTAAGTGTCATATACTTTTGTTGTATGTTAAACTTTGGGGACAAAGTTTCTTAAGGGAGATAGAATGTAAAACTTCGCGTTTTAGAGCTTATGTATATATGTACTACTTGCGTTTGTCTTATGCTCATGGGGTATTTTGTTGTCGTTACGGGGTTTACGGGATGACGAACTTCGGGACGAAGTTCATTTTAAGGAGAGAAGACTGTAATACTCCGTATTTATTTATATTTTATTTCAATATTTAATAGTCGTGTTGACGTGTTAATAGTTATTTTGGACTTTGTATTCGATAATTAATTTATTTCTTTATATGTTGTGTTAAGGAGTCGAGTTCACAAGTTAGTAGTAAATTGTGTTTAAGTAAGTAACGGGCCTCGTTTTGCGTGCAAGAACCTTCAGCCCATTATCTCGAAATTCAGAAAAAACAATAACAGAAACACCTCACATGCACTCAGCCGTCCCATGTAAACACCATACCCAAACCCTATTCTTGACCTAACAGCACAACACTCTCACACCCACCTTGCTGTCGCCACCACAGAGAGTAAGAGGGGTGTTTTTACACGGTGGTTGAGGGATCTAGGGCTGCTCAAACACGCAGAGAAGTAAGCATATTTATCACGTTTTTACTTTTTCCTGTTTTGTCTCTCTTATTTCGATCTGATATTTCAGTCATGTAATCACGTTCATAGGTTCTAATTTTTATGTAATAGTGATCTAGGGTTTGCATTAGTCACGTATGGACCATAGTATATACGTCTTTGACCGTCGCTGGCCACTGTCTATGGCCGTTTTGTTACCGTGTCAGAGTCGTGTGGTGGCGTTTCCTGTTAGTGTCATGAACGAGTATGTTCGTGCTTGAATTCGAATAAGTATGGGTCGTGTTCTTATGGGTGTTTTCAGTTTCTAGGATGGGTGCAGATAGTAGTAGGGTGTGTGGTTTATGTGAGTGGTTCATGGTGACCGGAGCACCACCACGAGAGGGGCTGTTTTGGGTTCGAGTTTAATCGGGAAATCAGGGGTGTGGGGGTGCGTGTTCAGTGCGTGTTATCAGCTGCGTTTTGTGTTGTCTCTTTGGGGAACGAGGACACACGGTGACCACCCAAGGAACCACCGTGGGTCAGGGGTGACACCGGTGGTGGCTAGGGGTGGTATGTGGGTCTGATGGTGGGTGGAAAACACGGGCAAAGAGTGAGATGCGCAGTCAGGTTGAACAAAAAAAAAACAGAGTATTGTTTGTGGGTAGTCGGGTTTGGGCAGTGCTTAGGGGCGTTTATGGCGTTTTCATGTGGGAGCATGAGGGTGGTGGTGATAGTGGGCGGTACGAGCGAGAGAATGGAGTGGATAGTGGTGGCTAGGAGCGACCTGGCTGGTGGTTATGCGGCCATGAAATGGGAGTGCGTGGGTGAGCGAAAGGAAAAGTGGGGACTGGTTTTCAGTATGTGCTGGTTGTGGGATTCGAACCCAGAACCTTAAGGGGGCTGTTTGTGTTGTCCTTATTGTTATTTGTATTTATTATTCTTATTATTCTTATTCTTCTTCCTCTTCTTATCATTATTAATATTATTATCATCATTGTTATTATTTATTCTTGTTATTATTATTATGGTTAGTATTGGTGTTATTATTATTATGAATTTATTATAAGTATTTATAATTTATGTGACGGTTATTAATATTATTTGTTTAGATTGTGTTGATGTTGTTAATAGTTTAAAATGTTTAGTTCAAGTTTATTTAGTTGGGATCAATTAGTTTAATTAGTTGAACTGGTTTAGTTAATTTGTTAAATAATGTTGTGACGGTAATTTTTAATTAATCACCCAATCGAGTTAATTGACTAGTCGTGCTTAATATCGTCTCGTTATGCGTAATACATTACTTGTTTAATTATATTGATTAGTTGTTATATTATACCTTGTTTAAGTAGTTATATTAGTTAGTAATTATTATTCATATTATATTTGTTAGGTAACGGTTTTTGAAGTGGCATAATTCTGTTACTTATTGGCTTGCCATTGGACTATATTGCCATCCAGGTAGGATACACTTGTACCTTATTCTATGACGTGCTTTGAATGGATGTGTATATTGTATGTTATGGATGCAAGTGTGATTATTATGAGAATGATATATAGTGGTTGAACATTTTTATATTGCATTCATAAGCATGGCATATGCATTGGATACGGATTTGAGATGATGAGATATTATTGATGAGATACTATTGGGCCCAGGCTAGTTCTGCAGGACTAGACCTGGTGACCTCAGCTGTTATGCTGGTGTTCGGCGACGGCCGATTATAGTCTGCCGGGAGGTTCGGTATGGCTGGGTGTTACGGGTTTGAGATTGAGATTGTGATTGAGAATGAGATTGAGATTGAGCTCGAGCATATCATTGCATTTGCATATCATAATTGTTGCATTATAATTATTGTGTTACCCTACTCAACCGCGAGGTTGACAGTGTATTCGTGTACACCTACGATGATCCGGAATGGGGAGTAGATTCTACAGGTCAGAGACAGATGAGCTAGGAGCTGGGGCCGGAATGTGAGATGCATACTTTGGACCGACTTAGAATTATATCACATCTAGAGAAGTCATCAGTTGTATTTCTTTTTCCGTTATGCAGTAACTGTAATAACCAAGTTTAAATTTTATCAGTTTTAAATAAAGTACCTTGGTTGTTTTACTTTGTTATTCACTACCTCGGACATTCCGAGATGGTAACAGCTCTATTTATTTGAGAATGTCTTGCTAAAGGCTCTTAATAAATGGGGGTGTTATAATCTCAATTTGCATATTATTGCTTGTGAGGAGGCTATTAAAAAGAGAAAATTACATATTTCGATTTAAACGTGAAAAACAAAAACATAATTTTACTCTTTTAGTCGGCTTACAAAGGATATATTTAACTTTCTTAAAAAAACCTATCAGATATGTAACCGCGATCTTGGAGTATTTTGTTTATCGATTTAACGACGTAACCGTTTTTAGCTTAATTTATGATGTACATCATAAATAGAGCAAAATAACAAATTTGTAAAAAAAAAATAAACAAACATTTATAGTTCTAAAATTAGCCACATTAAATCGTTGATTACAAAATATTCAAGAATAATATTAACATGTATTAAAATATATGACCATAAAATTCAAATTAAAACTTATATCTATATTCCCATGATCATGAAAAACAATATAAAAGGAATAAAATATTTACAAATGTTTTGCTTATAGCTTATTCGCGATAAAAGAAATATTATTTTATATATAAGTTAAAGATGGATGTCAACAATAAATAAATACACGGGTCAAATAGAACAAGTCCGCGAATTCGCGGGTACAAAACTAGTTAATGTTTTAATAAATGAACTCAGAAACTTTATATCAATACTCTTACATTTTAAAACAGAACTCAAAAATATTACTATAATGCTCAGAAACTATAAAACTGGTGGTAATATATCGGATGTATGATTCACTTACCGTAATAATTACCCATGTTTTAGAATGGGGTATATTTGTGTTTAATAGATTGTTTTACATTAATTTGGTGTAAAAAGTTTTAAACAAAACCAAATCTATAAACAATTAAACGTGTACTTTTGTTTTTTTTGTTTGATAAAATTCATATTCTATCGGTGGATTTAGGAGTGTAATAATATAAGTTGTAAAATTAAAAGTGGAGAAATGTGTGTCTTCGCAAATAATAAACCCCAATTATAAATAATTAATGAAAAAAGATCTAAAAAAAGTACAATATTATTTTTTTAAGAGAGTTATAACGGCAAGTTTAATGTTGACGGAATTTGAGCTCATGTTATATTTATCACATTTCACGTGGTACGATAGTTTTTTTTTTTTTTTTTTTTTTTTTTTTTTTTTTTTTTTAAGATAAGAAAACTAGGTTGGTCCTCTTGGATAGGACCAACCTTCTCGTCCTTTCAAATGACTAAGGTAAGTTGAAGCCACCGACTTTCAACCACCTCGAAAGAGTTGGATATGAATGTCCAACAAAAGCCATGAAGTCAACAACCTTGTTGGCTTCACGAAAACAATGTTTAATTATCACTTCATCGAAAAGATAAAGATTTAGTTTCACATCCTTGATAATACTAGAGATTTCCCACGGGATCTGCCAAGTGCTACGAAGTGAGTTGATAACACATAAATTATCACCTTACACAATTAACTTCGAGATTCCTAACTGTTTAGCGGCTAAGATACCTTATTTTAGAGCGAGAGCTTCTGCGACAAGAATACTATTAGAACCGCACTTTTTTGCTCCTAACAACACAACTTCACCATTACGATCTCTTATACAATATCCTAAAGCAGCTTTATTGTCATCTATTCTCGATCCGCCAAAAATTAGCTTTAGGAAACCATTTCTAGGTTTATCCCACCAGATTTCCTTCTTACTAAAAGTGTTTTTAGCTGACTTTTCTTTCTCGGGATTGTTGAGATCCTTATGTCTAGTTTCGTTACAGGTCTTAATGCTGTTATTACATAAAGTAATAAGTTTGCTCATATTGAGATTAATAACATTATTAAAAATCATGCCATTTCTATAAAACCAAGCATTCCACCACGTGGTACGATAATTGACATCTGTAAAAAGAAATTGAATAAAGTATTCAATATTTGTACCACTCGTATAATTATCTCACATAACATAATAAACTGGCTTAAAAGAAAGAGAATATCTAAACGAACCCTAGCAGAGTTACGTGAAAGCGACGGCATGGCGATCCCTGCATCCATGTCAAGATCACCATCTTCTGCCTCCCCTGATCTGCCTAATATCACCAAACGAACGACAAAAAAGAAAACAAAGACAATGAATGGAAACAACAGCTCTAATGTGAGCGCAGTGGTGGACATTCTTAAGGACAAACCACAAAAAGAGAAATCTTTACAGGAGATGTTTGGAGTTGCATCTTTTGACATAGAAACAGATGATGAAATCAATGAGGAATCATCTGATGATAAGGACAAAGAGGAGACGGATGAGCAGTGGTACAATAACAAAGGTAAACCGATAATCCCTGAGCCTATTGATGATGCCCCTGTTCTTAAGATATTACCAGAAGAAGTGCAAGCAGAATTGGAGTACTGGCAAACTGCCATATATGGCTTTGTGGTAGGAGCCAATCCCTTATGGCATATACTGGAAACCTTTCTGAAGAAAATATGGGTCAAATATACCATAGATAAAATTTCCTTTATGCATAATGGCATCTTTGTGGTAAGGTTTGCTACAAAAGACATGCAGGAAAGTGTTTTGCAGAGTGGATATTTCCTTTTTGATAACAAACCCAGAGTGATCAAGGCATGGACTGCAGATGTACAATTGGAGAAAGTAGAGGTAAAAAAAGTACCTGTATGGATCAGACTGCACAATCTCCACCTTAAATTTTGGGGATTGAGCCTGGCAAAGATAGCAGGACTCATAGGACCTATGATAAGGACTGATGAAGCCGCGAAGAACAAAACAAGAATTGGCTATGCAAGAATGATGGTGGAGATGGAAATTGGCCAAAAGCTGCCATCAGTCATTCAATTCTATGATGAGAATGGAAGCATAGTCAGAATTGAGGTGGAATATGAATGGAGGCCTGTTCAATGTACTCACTGCAAAAGACTGGGACATGAGAAGACTAACTGTAGAGGCTTAAAGCCCATACAACATCAAAGAGTCAACATCAAACCTAATGGCAATAACCAGAAGGTATGGCAACCAAAGAAAATCACACAGTAAGGGCCTGACATAGGCAACAACAGCAAGGATTTCCCCCACTAGTTGCAGGGGGTGGGTCCAGGCAACACCAAATTACTGGTGGCAGTGGGACTAATGCAAATAATGGGGGTGGCACTAAACAGAATGACAGCCATCAATCTGAAGGAGCTCCTGAATCACCAAGGCCAGTTAGCCCCTCCTACAGAAACATTATGACTGGCCAAAAGGATCCAGTTAATGAGGACATAATTGTAGACTCCACCCCCCAACAGTCCCAATGATGCAGATGGGGTTTTGGAATGTGAGGGGGATGAATGATGTATATAAGCAAAGAGAGGTGAATAATTTTTTGCAGAAGAATAAAATAGGACTTTTTGGTCTTTTGGAAACGAAGGTGCAAGCCAAGAACTATGGTAAGGTATGTCATAATACTTTTAATAATTGGAGTATTACTTCCAATACTCATAAACATAAATGAGGGAGGATCTGGCTAGTTTGGGACCATCGCCAATGTCAGGTTCAACCTCTATTGTATACTGATCAACTAATTCATGCTATGATACAAGACCTAAGCACTGGGGATTCTTTCCATGTTACCTTTGTCTATGTTTTCAACCATATCCAGGAGAGGGAATCCCTGTGGAAAGACTTAAACTCTATAGCTGCAACTATGACTGATGCTTGGCTAGTAGGGGGAGATTTTAATTGTGTTCTGAACCCAAATGAGAGACTAGGAGGTGGTTTTGACTTAGCTGAAGCAGGCCCCTTCCAAGAATGCCTGGAAAAGTGTGAACTCATAGATAACCCAGCTCTAGGGTCATTCTACACATGGAATAACAAACAAAAACCTGAAGACAGAAAATTCAGCAGACTAGATAGGTGCTTAGTCAATGAAAGGTGGCTTCATACTTACCTTATGCTCAGGGCTCATTTCCTTCCAGAAGGACTTTTTTATCACACACCTTGTCTGATTAATGAAGGTCGGGACTGCAGTAGAGAAGAAGAAGAGAGGTTTCAAGTACTTTAACATGTGGAGCAATAGTCCAGTGGTAGGAACCCATTGAGGGTACTAAAATGTTTCAACTGGTGAAGAAGTCGCAGGGGTTGAAAAACCATCTCAGGAAGCTCAATCACACACACTTTGCTGATATTAAGAACAAAGCAGCTCTAGCTTACAAGGAGTTGATTAATATGCAGAATGCCTTAGCAGCTAACCCTACTGATATTGTACTACTTAACCAGGAATATGAGGCTCATGGTAAGTATAAGGAACTTCAGAAGGCATGTCTAGAGTTTATGCAACAAAAATCTAAGGCATTGTGGCTGAACCAGGGGGATACTAACACCGCTTACTTTCATGGAAGCTTGAAACAAAATAGGGTGAGAAATACAGTGCTCCAAATTGAGGATGCTCAGGGGCAAATACATGAAACCACACAAGGAATTCAGAAGAGCTTCCTGACTTACTACCAGACACTGCTAGTGTAACACCCCCATCATCCTATTCATTAGTAAATAGGGTTTTCCGGTAAAATTCGGATAATGGGTGTGTCACAATTAAACCAAATGTGGTAGTAGTACCTAACCATGAAGTAAAATAGGTAGTTGTCTAATAATTTAAAATCCAAAGGATAAAATACGATTACAACCAAATTTAAAGTTTGCGGAAGTGAAATTAAAGTTCAACGATCCAAAAGAAGATAAAACGTCAAAGCATTTGTCTTTGATTGAAACATTAAGCGCGCTCTCTTGTGCATCCCACGACTAATTCCCACGAGTACCTGTCACACGATCTGCTCACACATTTTGTGATCACCGCAGGTCCAAGCAAGGACAAAACAAATAAAAGGGGTCAACATTATTGTTGAGTAAGGTAAACGATATGGAAAGAATGTAAATGAATTAAGAAAGAATAACTTGGAAGGTATTTTATAAAATAATAATACATATCAAAGTACTTCGAATAATTGAAGAACATAATATAAGGCTTGCCAACATTAAATCAAAGGAAACAATAGTTTAAACGGTAAGATTAGCATAAGTATTCCAAAGTATTCAAACTCAAACCAATCCTTCAAGATAGTTCTATTTCAAGAAAACCTTTCTTTTCCAATTATTTCAACATCGGTATAACTTTGGATAGAGGCCGTATGAAGTGGATACACTCGCCCCAAACCGGATAAGACGAGAGTCACCAAATCATGTACTAAAACTGTCCTAACATCCCGAGTGTGCACACCCCTCTAAGGGCCAACCCCAAAGAGGAAGATAAGAGGACGGGGTCTCGATCAACTAACCCCCATAAAAAGCTCTGTATAGGAAATCCCTTTCACTAGGGACAACCTACCCCTCTACCAAAACCGTTTCAACCAATATGAAATTCCGTCTCCAAAACAAAAACCATTTCCTCAACATTTGATAAGTCATTATAAACTTGTAGAAAGCAAAACGGTTTTGGGTTTCCGAAAATAATAATTACTTATTTCTTATCAAATACAATATCCTTTCCAGAGATTAAAACAAATAAATCCTTGTCCATAATCATTTGTAAGGTAAGTTCAAACAATATAGATACTTAACATACAAAAGATATCAATATGCAAGATAGACAATAATTCAAACGGTTTATCAATAGGGTACGAAAATGGTGTTTTCCCTTACCTTGCAAGCGGTTAAAGGTTAGAGAGCCTCTTCTACGAATCCCGACTCTGCATAATATTTAAAATAATAGTCACTCATATGAACGACCATTACTAAGCTACTTGTAGTAAATTACGCGATAGCTATACTTTCTCGGTTTTTTTACAGATTTAAAACAGAAACTTTAAACTGTCATATCTCCTTCGTTACTAAATATTTTGAGGCGAGACCAGTGGGGTTTGGTTCCTTAGTGAGTCTTCCATCTTTAATGTCTCTGTGGTCAGAGACTAAAAACGTGTTTAAGGGGTCCAAAGTTACAGTCTACCAAAGTTGGTCAAAAAGTGAGTCTTAAAAAGTTACGGGGTGGTAAATACTCTTAACATGTCGAAACTCGTCGAAACGAAAGCCTACTACACTTTAAATTCATTAAAATTTAACATGTGAAGAGATGGGTCACTGATTATATTTATATGTATGACTAAATAGAACATTTTTCCAGAACACAACCGAAACTTGTAAAAATCATATAAAATCCAAAACGTCATATTTTTGTGCATGGTCAGTTTTATTGGATTCCTTTATGTGTCTAGAACATATTATTAGCCATGCATGTTGTCTCAAAAATGGGTTTTTCAGATCTAAAAACACGTTTTAAAAACAGTGGTCAGAAAATGAGTCATGAAACGTTTTACATTATAAACCCCTCTTAACAAAACGAAACGAGTTGATTCAAAAGCCTATTATCATCTAGACTCAATTTAGTTTAACATATTAAGAGGTGAGACACTGATTCCTTTTGTAAATATGGTTTGATGACTCTTTAAGTGAGATCTAGTGATTCGGTTAAGCAGAAAACAGGCTGTAATATATGATTTTTCATTTCTAAACGGTTCATGCAAACGTCCTAATTTTTGGTGAGTGATTTTATAACAACTTAAGGAAAGTCCCAAAATTTTTGTTTTCTGAAAATACTCATTTTAACCTGTGTTTTCAGATCTACTACATGCATGCTACGTTTTTGACAAAATAACGGTTTTTACTATGTTCAATCCTTTGCATGCATGGTTGTAGATTCTTAAGTTCATGTTTAGATGTTAAGTGATATGTGAATGCATGTTAAAAAGTTATAAAATCATATTTGAAGAGAAATGTAAGCTTACTTAGTGTAGAAATCAAGTATTATGCAAGATCCTCCTCTTGTTCTTTCTTCTTCTCCCTCACGTCTCCCTCTTCCTTACTCTATCCTCTCACTAAGTTTTGTGTAAATTATGGTTTGAAATCTGAATATTTGTTTTTTAGGAAGGATGGAGAAGGTGTTGTATAAATGGTGTGTTGAAAATTGGAAAAGAGAGGATATGGGGAAGAGGGTGGCGGCACAAATGGGGGACAAAGGGGAAAGGGAATCTTCCCATGCATTGGCCAAATCTTTTAGCATGCATTGGTCCATTTGTCTAGAGTGTACGATTAACGATTACGTGACGGAAAAGATGCATGCGACGGTTTACGTACGAAATTCTCGGTTTTAATTAAACCATACCCGGATTTAATTAGTACTCGAGCTTAAATAAAATTATCCGTTAAAAATTATTACGGATATTGCGGGTATTATAGCTAGGTACAAGTTCCCCTACCAGGAGAGTAAGTAAGAGGATAATGCAAAATGGCAAAGCCTGTACAACTGCCCATATTCAAATTCTGATGCAACCTGTGACTAATGAAGAGATTAAGGAGGTGATCTTCAGCATCTCTAATGACAAGGCTCTTGGGCCTGATGGATACTCTAGTAAGTTCTATAAAGATGCCTGGCATATTGTAGGAGAGGAGGTGTGTTCAGCAATAAAGGATTTTTTTACCACAGGGGCAATGCTCAAGCAAGTGAACACTACTACAGTTACACTCATTCCAAGACAGAAAGGCCAACAACAGTATTACAGTTCAGACCCATAGCTTGTTGCAATGTGATATATAAGGGGATATCTAAAATCCTTTGCAATAGGTTAAACCAGATTTTACAAGACATTATTTCACCAGTACAGGGAGGTTTTATCAAAGGTAGAAGCATCCTCGAAAATATCATGATTTGTCAAGATCTGGTCAGACTGTACAATAGGAAGTCTTGCTCTCCCAGATGCATTTTCAAAGTGGACCTGCAAAAGGCTTATGATACGGTGGAATGGCAGTTTCTAGAGCAAATGCTGAAGCACCTCCAGTTCCCTGATCATATTCAAAAGCTCATCATGCAATGTCTGTGTACAGCTACCTATTCCCTTAACTTAAATGGCGACAGTTTTGGTTTTTTCCAAGGGAAAAGAGGACTCAGACAAGGGGATCCCTTATCACCTCTACTTTTCACCATATGTATGGAATATCTGACAAGGCTTCTAAAACATACCACAACAACCATGGATTTCAAATATCACCCCTTGTGCAAGTCTATGAATTTAGCATGTCTAATGTTTGCCGATGACTTGCTGCTCTTTAGCAAGGGGGATACTGGCTCTATGATGATTCTGCTCAGGACTTTTGCAACTTTCTCAACCACTTCAGGATTAAAAATGAGTAAAGGGAAGTCAAATGTGTATTTCAATGGAGTCCAGGAGCAGGTTAAACAAGAGATCCTACAAGTTTCTGGTTGCACAGAGGGTAGACTACCTTTTAACTATCTGGGAGTGCCCATTAAACCATCTAAGCTAACAGTGAAGGACTGTCAACCCCTCATTGAGAAGATAGTAGACAGAATAAGGAGGCTAGGAGCCAAAAAACTTTCATATGCAGGACGTCTGGTTTTGGTGAGGGCAGTTTTGGCTACTCTACATAATTATTGGGCATCCATTTTTTTTCTCCCCAAGGCTGTCATGAAGCAAGTTGATGCAATATGCAGGAACTACCTATGGGCAGGGAATGCAGAATATACCAGGGTGCCACTGGTAGCATGGCAGAAAGTGTGTACACCATATAATGAAGGAGGTCTGAATCTAAAACAAGCAGCAATTTGGAACACAGCAGCTATAAACAAGTTAGTATGGTGGATTGCCAGTAATGCAAGCAAACTCTGGGTTGAATGGATACACAATGTCTACTTAAAGGGGCAACCATGGGAGAGTTATCAACTTCTTGTGGATACTAACTGGTGCTGGAGAAAGTTATGCAAGCTGAGAGTACAGATGCAGATAGCTTCTGACCAAGGAGCTTGGACTCTACATGGAACAAATCAGTACAATGTTGCTAGAGGCTATGCTTGGTTTAGGGAGAAACAACCCTGCATAAATTGGCAGAAACTTATATGGAATAGATGGGGGTTACCTAAGCACAAGATCATAGCTTGGCTGCACCAACATCAGGCCTTCACCACTAAAGCGAAGCTGCTACAACTGAACATTATCACAGATGATAACTGCCTCCTTTGTCACAATGCATTAGAAGATGTCTCTCATATTTTTTGCCAATGTACATACAGTCAGAAGATCCTACAAGGGATAGCTAGCTGGAGTAAGTTCAGAGCACAACAAGACATAAACAACATATGGAGAATGAGGTTAGGGGGAACCAAGATGCAAAGAGCTGTGAAAAATGGAGCCATTAATGCCACTATTTACCATATATGGAGCCAAAGGAATAAAAGCAGAATGAAGAAGATAATTACCAGACCAGAGATAGTCATAGAGCAGTTCAAAATAGAACTTAGAGTCTTGTATCGTAGCAGAATGGAAACTAATCTTAGTGTGAAGGATAAAGCCTATCTTGAAGGCCTTATCTAGCCACTAATGTACATGACTTCAGTTTTTTCCGTAATACTATATGTAACAACCCGACCCACCACCGTTGTAACACACCCCCAATAAGATGGGAGGTAAGCCTTTGGGCCCATTGTTTGTCCTCACTTAAGCCCAAAAGCACAAGGCCTTGTTACTAAGTGGTGGGTGGAAGTTATTATAAACATATCACAAGCCTCACATTCTACCGATGTGGGACAACTTTCCTCTCATACTCTTGGGGTATTACACTATACTTACCTTAAATAAAAAAAAAAACATAATAAACTGTTGTTGCTTGAGGATCAAGACTATGACGACATAAGCTACACTTAAAAATTGTCAATAGTTCGTTGAAAATGATTCGGAGCTTGGCTAGGAATTTTTTCAGGTGTAGTTTATTGACAAATAAGAATTAATTTTTATGATTTTATAGAATACATGAATTAATTAACTCACGTGGATTGTTGAAAATTTGTTGTTGATATTCATGAGTTGAATTGATACGGTTTACAAATCTATCTTCAATAGTTTTCATAAAGGATTTACTTGTAAATAAAATTTTTTTTCAAACAAATAGTTTAACTATTGGAACATTTTTCCTGAACTAGTTGAAAATGAGCTGCTCGAATGGTTGTACAAAAAAAATCTACCAACTAAAATAACACACATTGAAATATGTTCTAAATTTAATTGTATATAAAATTTACATGTTTCAAAATCAATTCTTTATTTTTTGTGCAAGATAGAAGGAAAAGAAAGGAGTAACCGGATAGAAATATATAATAACACAATTTTACCCAATTTTACCCAATAATTTATGTAAAATTATGTTATTATATATTTCCTCCCGTTACTCCTTTCTTTCCCTTTAGAAAATTGAATTGGATGAAACTTCCTATTTATATTATTTGTATATTTGTATGTCGTATGTGATGTTTCACGTGAATATAAATATCTTGATCTACCCAACATTATTGAAACCTAATAAAGTAGACCCTTTATTGAGAGAATGTCAAAATTTACATCACTATTTGTATGTCGTATAATTGCTTTTATAATTTCACGAAACCTAGAGCCGATAAAAGTTGACCTGATTTGAGGAACTCGACCTGACCTGCCCGAAACCCGAGCCGATATAATTCAAAAAGTTGGGTGAGCCGAAATCAAATTGACCCGACCCGATAACCGATAACAACCTTATTTTGTCCAACACGAACCCGACCTGAACCGACCCGACCCGTGACCCGTGACCCGATATATTCTCAACCCGATAGATGACCTGATAATGAACTATCTTAAAGATGGTTTAAATAACAGCAAATTGACATTCATCTTAATTTTTTCTCTCTTAAAACATCAATTAATACACTTATCCATTATCTAAACATAAAATTACCCTCTAAAACTAAATATATAAGATAAAATATATGTCGATAACCTGACCCGACACTAACCCGATCCAAATTGCCATCCGTTGATGATCCGACATGAACCGAACCGACCCGAACCCGACACTGACCCGACATAACACGAAACCGATATAACCCGTCCACTTAGACTCGATCCGTAATCGGCCGGAGTGACCCTATTGCCACCTTTAGCGACGCCTAATAAATTTCCTCTTTCGGTTTTTTTTGGTGTTGATCAGAAGTATCCCTTTTGTCAGTCGGGACAATCTCCTTTGGGGTATTGAAGGCAACATAATGGGTAAACCTCTTCCAAATTTGACTTTTCATACGCAAGGATCAAGAATCGAACATTTAACCACTTATTTAAAAATTAAAAATTATTATCACTTACACCAAATAACTTTGATAAATTCACACCGTTATTGTAAATTTGTAATGGGTGTTGCTCATTCATGTATAAGATTTACTCATTTATGGACGTAAATGACTATAATATACCTTTTATTTACAATTTTATTCTAATATCTTTTAGTCTCTCTTCTTCATTCACTCACTCTAGCTACAACTATTCAACCACCATTCGGCAGTCACCATCCACCACCTTCCGTATGGATTGAACTTGTAAAAGGCAGTTTTCTCATGCGTCCAATTCTCCTTTTCTTTCAATTTAATTATTTTCATATGTTTATTCTTTGTTCAAATCAGCGGTACATATTATGTGACATCGGGTCTCCACTCTCCATATACATTTTTCTGCATTTTCTCTGATTTTAATATTCTACACAATTACAATCTATAATTTTGGATCTATACTTATTATTTGATTTTCAGATTGCAACAGTTTAGACTTCTTGGATCTTAGTAGCAATTTGTATGTTGGGAACGCACCATTTGCTCGATTTGGACTGGTGAACATGACTTATATTTCAGTGTTTCTCATAATGGGTTTGAAGGACAGACCCCACAGATCACAACATGTAGCCAGTGAATGAAGTTTTTTGATGCATCAATGAATAATTTGGATAGGGATTCAAACAAATTGTGAGAGGTTTTAATTCAAATAGTAATTGAAAAAATAAGAATAAGGAAGAAAATGAATAAAGTAGAAAACAATTTAAACAAACCCTAATTTAATTAGTCTAAATTAATTTTTTTAATTTCATATAATATAACTAATAAAGGTAAAGATTAAAATTATTACTTGGAATATACGAGAAGTGCATTCATAGTTGTTTAATTTTGACGGATTTGAAAAATTTGATTAATTTTGTGAGGGTGAGAATTAGAGAGTTTTTTTAGGCAAAGGGTATAAAATGGAAAAATAATAAAAAAATATAAATGAATAAAACGTATACAGAAATAAGCAACTACGATTTATAATAAGGGAAACTCATCAACATTTTTTGTGAAGCCAGGAATATATGTACTCTTACTACTACTACTTTAACTAGTTTTGAACGTGTAGCTACTAGATACTTTTCATCTTGAAGGGTAAAGAAAGTGGGTCCCTTTTGAATAAACGCACTTCCTTACCGTCGTGTCACTTGGGTAGTTCCCGTGTGATACCATGTTCCACAAGGACTAAATTGGTTGTGTTTATTAGGGCAGAGTATGGATCGGGTATCGGATCCGAAATCATATCTGATCCGAAAATCCAAAATTTCATTATTCATGATTTGATGATCGAATATCTGTACTTTAGTATCCGAAAATTTTGGATCAATTATTCGACATCCGAGATCTGATCCGTGTAAATATATATTGTCAAAATTGTAATTAAAAAAGGAAACTAGCGTAATTTTAATTTCATTCGAAATATATTACAAAACATAAACCCGCTACCTACCAAGGAAAACTAGTGTAATAGTTCGCAAAATACAAAGACAAATATCCATGTACATAACATTCCGAGCATAATAGTCCGCCAAATACAAATATTAACATTGAAAAACACAAGTCCTCGTACACGACAAGAAACTGAAGCAAGCCACCGACATCACTTGTTGATCGATCGCCGAATTTGAATGAAGTCTCTTGCAAATACCTAGTTTAGTTCTGTCAAAAACCTAGTCCAGTCCTGTCAAAAATACCTGAGAAGTAATTAGCGACAGAACGATAAGAAAACAGCAAATACTGGCAGCAGCGTGATAACAGAGAGAACGTAGCAGCAATATAATAGGACGTAGAAAACAGTAGCAACACCGCAGCTAGGGTTGTGCACCGTTCCTAAACCGTACCAGAACCGGTTTGGACAAGAAGTGGAATTGGCAAATATGATGGATCGGGACCAGACCGGAATATAAAAATTTCGGACCGGGACCGGACTGGTAAAATTCCGGTCGAAGACCGGACAAGTTGGACCGTAATTTGAATATTATAGACCGACAAAATTATGGACCGGAATTTGAATATTATGGACCGGTTGGACCGGTTAGACCGGTTTGGACCGGATTTTAATATATTTTCGAGGAAAAAAATAGAAAAACATAAAATCCGGTCCATAACGGCCCGGACCGAAAAAGCAGGTCCTGGATCGGACCGGAACTCGGAATCTTAAAAAATGGTTGACCGGAGACCTGACCGAGTTTTTTAATTCCGGTTCTGGTCTGGTTCGATCCATTTTTCCGGTTACAAATGTTCAACAAAACAAAATCCCCTAAAAAAACCAACAAAATGACAATCAATCATATAACAATCCGACTAATTATTAATTTCCTCAACATAATCCACCAATTACCAAGCATAACCAGAAATCTATGGCTACACTTGCACACAAAACACTACTACAAACACATACCCATGTCAAACTTATGTATTATACAGACCTAAAACACCTAATCTACTACAGCATGCTGCAATTACTGATCTTTTTAATGTCAGTAGATTGTATCAAAACCTAGTGATATTTCGAATCCTAATTACAATCTTCACCTTAATCAACCTCTTTTAATTCCAATTTCATGTGGGTGTACCACAGTAAAAAAACCAAACTTTAAAATCTCTTTTTTTTTTCACCAATATCTTATACTATTAATAACGATGACAGTTTTTACTATGTTTCAATACATTATTATAGCAGAACATAACAGTGAACAATGCAACAGTTCAACAACAAAAACGCAGTAAATAAATAGGGGACACCAGCTATTGTAGCAGAACGTAATAGCGAACAATGTAGCGGTAGTAACAACAACAATAATAACAATAGGCACATGAGGCATCATCAATAGCAACGAGTAAAGCGAGGATAGTAGAACAGTAGTGCAACCAGCAACATTAACGATTGTGAAATACAAAACATTATGTAGCAGCAAGATATATATTAGTGAAATACAAAACATTATGTAGCAGCATATATATATATTAGTGAAATACACACAGGAAGATGAAACTGAATATGATTATGTAACACCCCATTTATTTAAGAGCCTTTGGCCAGACATTCTCAAATAAATAGGACTGTTACCATCTCGGAATGACCGAGGTAGTGAATAACCAGGTAAAATAACCAAAGTACTTCATATGAAATTGATAAAATTTAAACTTTGATATTACAAAAACTAAATAAAAGTACAACTGACGACTTCTCTATATGCGATATAATTCTAAGTCGGTCCCAAGTCTGCATCTCACATTCCTGTCCCAGCTCCTAGCTCATCTATCTCTTTCTTGTAGATTCTACTCCCCATTCCGAATCATCGTAGGTGTCACACGAATACACAGGGTCAACCACGAGGTTGAGTAGGAAGATAAATAAAACATAAACAACAATAGAATACAATACACTTCCAACTCCATGTCGTCCCAACAACCACTTCCCGATCAAACCACCACTTCTCAATCACAAGTCCCCACTCCACCGATGGCCATATCACAACACCCAATATTCACAAGTCCCCACTCCTCCAATGGCCATATCACAAAACCAAATATCACAAGACCCAATATCACATGACCCAATATCCCAAGACCCACAATTCTTCTCCCTGCATCATATAGTAATATTCAAGGCAAAACAATAACAACATCTCAACAACAATATTCGACATCATATACCAATCCCATAATAAACGAACAGTCTCATTACATGACATGGTATAATTCACAGTCCATCCCCCTACCTCAAATTGCAGAATGACAACCGAACAGCTGCTAGAAGTATTCCACCTCGAACTCAGTTGCTATAAATATTACGTAACATCAATTTCTACCATACAACCAAACACTACTAAATTATTCGATCATGCTCATAATTGATTTACTTATCACACATTGTAAATGTATATATCAACATACTCATATACATACCAATTACTATTAACTAATCATAAACTTACTAAACATAAACTTACCAAATATAGCACAACGCCAAATAATCAATTATTACTAACTTAGTAACAAATTGATCAAACACTATTACCAATATTAATATTAATTATAATAACAACAATAAAAATAATTAATAATGCTCACAATATTCACTAGCAATAATATTAATCACAATAATTGCTAAAACATGATTAATAATAATAATATTATTATTAATACATTATCATACAATTGTAAAATAGTAGTAATTACAATAAATATAATATATACCAACAATAATAATAATACAACTACTAATATTTTATCATGTCATAATAATAATAATAATAAACAATAATAATAATACTAATAATATTATTATTGATACCGTCGTTTGGTACCAAAAATAAATACCTAAGTACTACCAACAGAAGTCAGCGATAAGTAGAGTCGATCTCCACATGAGGCAAGATATTTGTTCTAAGGTTCGTCTATCCGTCACAAAGGGTGTTTTTAGGGGGTTTTATAGTCTAAACTAAAACAAAGGAAGACAAAATGGTAAAAGATATAAAATTCTAGCAAGGAAA
The DNA here is from genome assembly GCA_029255685.2 of Silene conica. Classification (NCBI taxonomy): domain Eukaryota; kingdom Viridiplantae; phylum Streptophyta; class Magnoliopsida; order Caryophyllales; family Caryophyllaceae; genus Silene; species Silene conica. The sequence goes on from CM055311.2 coordinate 63,156,195, forward strand.
AGAAATACCTAAGACAACCGGTTCACCGCAAATCATTAGGTCTAGAAATCAACGTCTCGGATTAAACTATTTAAATACAAAACGAGGGGTATCAAATTTCTCCTTTCGGTCTCCATTCACCCTAAAACAACAATAGCTTAGCTTTCGCCCTCATTACGGTCCTAATGTGTTATTACAGGCCTCGCCTTTTCTAACCTTTCGGTCTAGGTCAAAGTTTACCGGATCAACTAGTTGAATGCGTCGACTCAAGCAACTAATTGCTATTATATGTAGTAAGTGACAACAAGCATTATATGAGAATAAACATGATGAATTGATTACTAACTTCCTTAATTACGGATCCCCTAAGTCTTAGCAAGGAAAACTACCTACGCATAATTAAAAGATAAACAAACATAAAAGAAATTAAGAACAAAAGAAAACTAAAATAAAGATTACCGATTATCAATAAGGAATGAGTACAAATATGGAAAAACGCGGAAGGAAAGGAGAACGGAGTTTCCTCCGTCACACCCCCATTTATTTAAGAGCCTTTAGCAAGACATTCTCAAATAAATAGAGCTGTTACCATCTCGGAGTGTCCGAGGTAGTGAATAACAAATTAAACAAACCAAAGTACTTTATACAAAACTGATAAAATTTAAACTTTGATTATTACAGATATTACATTGTGGAAGAACAAGATACGACTGATGACTCCTCTAGAAGTGATATAGTACTAAGTCGGTCCAAAGTGTGCATCTCACATTCCTGCCCCAGCACCTAGCTCTTCTGTCTCTGACCTGTAGAATCTACTCCCCAATCCGGATCATCGTAGGTGTACACGAATACACTGTCAACCTCGCGGTTGAGTAGGGTAACACAATAATTATAATGCAACAGTTAAATGATATGCAAATGTCATGACATGCTCGAGCTCAATCTCAATCTCAATCTCAAACTCATACCCGTGCACCAAGCCATACCGAACCTCCCGGCAGACTATAATCGGTCGTCACCGAACACCAGCTCAATAGCTGATAAGACACCAGGCCTGGTCTGCAGAACCACCCTGGGCTTTATGTCAGAACAATATCTGATCCACAATATCTCAGTAACCAATGCATATGCATGCTCATGAATGTAACGAAATAATTATTCAATCATGCTATCAAATAATCAAATGCTCATGCCAATACCAATAGTTCACAATTAATCCAACCCATATCATTCTCATATAAATCATTCTAGGCATCCATAAACACATAATACCACATCCATTCAGAACACATCATAGAATATAAGGTCAGTGTATCCTACCTGGATAGCAATGTAATCCAATAACAAGCCAGCAAGTAAACCGAATTATGCCTCGTCAACATCGTCACCTAACAATTATAATATACGTAATCACTAACTAATACAATTATGCAAACTAATATAATATATAAATCATTTCAATTAGTTATTCGTTCATATTTATATTTTATTGCTCATAACTACATACATGTAATTATCACAATATTATATCACTAATCGCTTATTAACAAATATATTGAACTACTTATAAAAACATTATAATAAATTTATCCCACACTAACAAATGAAAACATACTAATTATAGTATACCATTCTAATAATCATCAATTATTACTACTTTTAATAAAATAGAATACTCAAACATTAGTATCAATACTAATACTAATAATTATGACAACAATAACATAAACAATAATAATAATAATATAAATAATAATAATAATAATAATAATAATAATAATAATGATGACACGCGGAAAAGTCAAGCTGCCCTAAAACAAACGCAGCAAAGAACGCAAACCAACTACCCCAGCAGCCCCGCGTGACTAACAGCCTACATACACAGCCCCTTCCACACCTTTCTGCCGCTTGAACCACCACCACACCACTGTGGTTGCCACCCCTAGACCACGGTGCACCTACTGACACCAACCACCACCCTAGACACGCCCATATCTGCCCTCGAAACCAGTAACAAAACAGCCTGGTCGCAACATCCCTCTGCTACACCGTGTTTCCGACCCTCTGCAACCGCTCCCTTAACCACCTATTAACACCACTATCACCTCAACCAAACGCCTCCCAAGACACCTCTCATCTCCCACTACCTCCTAATGCCAAACACCAGCCTTCGACCCCCATACCTCCCTCGGAAACAGCCTCCCAAACACGTAGCATACACTACAGTTGTTATGTTCCTGCACTATCGAACAGGCTGTCGAAACAGCCTGCTCCGGCCACCACGCACGACTTTGCTACCCCCAACCTCATCTATTACTACACTACTAACACGACTCATGACCCACGACACAACCTAACCCACAGCACGCACGAAGGAGTCGCAAAACAACCAGAATAGACATACATAAAACAGAGTATAACACGTCCTAACTGCTGACTCTCACGGTGGTTTATTCTGATGCCACGGTGGTCCCCGGTGTTCAAGGTGGTATGACTATGGTCTAACACGACTACTATACATCATAGATTACGAATATGCAACCAACATCACGTATAACATGTATATTGTGTGAATAACATCGCATAGAAAATGAATGACGAAAAGGAAAAAAAACGAAACGATGACGACCATACCTTATTCTCTATGGGTTCCGGCAGCCCTAGACCACCTTAACCCACCATGTAGGGTTTCTTTCCCAATCCCTGAAGTGGCGGCAGTAAGGAGGTGAGGCATTTGTATGTCGACTATGTCAGGAAATAGGGTTAGGGAGAGGTTATGCTAGGCGGCAGAAGAGAGGTTTGTGAGGTGTTATGTCGAGTTGTTGTTTAGGGTTTTGTCGAGATGTGTTTTAGGGTTTTGTCAAGATGTGGTTTATTGTGATTTGAGATGGCTGACGACTTGAGATGGTCATCACTTCGAGGCCCAAAGGTTACTACAACCGGTCTACTAGCTAATACGTATACTCGACCCTTCCCTTTTATCTTATTAAAATATAACAACATTTATTCGATAAATTAATTACCGAATATAAACGTTCAAATAGCTATCAACACATCAATATAAATTTTATTTTAATAAAATAAAATATCGGGTATCACAGTCTTTCTCCCTTAAAATGAACTTCGTCCCGAAGTTCGCCATCCCATGGCCAACAAATTGGTCACTAGACACGTAACAAACACAAAGTGTGACATCATTTATCATCAAGAACTAATTAAAGTACTTTAAAACACGAAATGTTACATTCTACCCTTGTTAAGAAAACTTTGTCCGCAAAGTTTAGCGTATAATTCGATTAAAGGATACTTCATGAACCACAATAAAATGCATAACAGAAGTACTCAGGGTTCTCAAGTATATTCAAGCAATCACGTACGACACACCAATTAGCCATGTCATAACAATTAGCCATATCATAAATCATTAAGATTTTACAATCCCACCCTCCTTAAATTATGGTTACGTCCACGTAACCCCATTACAAAATTCCACATTCAATGCTCGAGAAGATCCCGAAACAACAGTAACAAATCATTTGATAAGGTAATCACAACTAGCGTCCGACTTTTGAAACAACACAACATATTTGTCAATTTCATGCTACGCAGTTAAACCAAATCAAGGTAACTAACAGTTATGTACTCTTGTAAATTTTAAGACCCTTAACACATTTACACCAATGTAAACAATCCGCTAACTCACAGCTCATACTTGACAAATCAACACACTTCATGCTCATAAACATATTATAGAGGCAAAATCATGTTTATGCAGATAAGAGAAACTGACATTGCGCAAAATTTAATTAATGTAATTAAACACGGAGCAATGACATATTTTACGAGATAGACACTAAACATAGACTAGCAAGACAACTTTGCATTTCTAGGTATAAATAAGTTAAATTCACTTAGATACATTTCCCATCTTCTCGCATTACCTCATTTGTCGTAAAAGTAGTAATAAATATAACTTGCATGATAAGAGGTTTATATCATGCGGAACAATTTCATGTTCAGGCAAAATTTCATCAATATGTAGCTGCAGATTCTGTCATGTTGCAAAATAATTACTATAATTATCATACATTATCTTTATCATGGATTATCACTTTGAAAACATTTTGAAACTTTCAAAACGATGAAGTTGTAACACAAGTTACTGATCGAAAACAAAACTAGCATTCCCACAATTCTCATGTCAATCAAATTACTAATTCAATACATTGTGATCAGATTTAAACATGACAATATGTAGTTCACCTTGTGGCATAACAATAGTGTCGGTATAAATAAACTAACTTTATATAAAACTCACCAATAATAATTAGAGTTATATTATTATATAACAAAGTTCATATCCATAACATGTGTCTATGGTTCATGCTACTAAAGTCATATCAAAATATTACATGGTTACATCACATAATTCATATTTAATTAAACTTTTATATAGAAAACTTGCATAAGTTACAATTTCAACAATCAATCCTCATGCTACAACTTCCAAAAATTTATAATTAAATAACTGTTTTGGTATATTGTGAGCTATTATAGTTTTTAGAAAGTATAAGGAACTAACTAATCATAGCAAAAAGAATCAAGTGCAAAGCTTAAGGAAATTATTTATAACCATTTTTACAACTCGATAGGTCTGGACGGAAACTTTACAGCGATAGACAGAAAATTGGACAACTTGCAAAATCACAATTAAATAAGGACTCATTAAGATTTTACATGGATTATCATTTTGTAAACATAAATGAATACTCTAAACGGTGGAGTTGGAATTATGCATAAATAATAACTACGTTTTAAATGATTTCTTTTTCAAAAACATGAGTCAAAGCAGATTTGTGCAGTAACAATCTGACCACTGTTGACTAAAATATTTATTTCTCTTAAAATATAATTCGTATTAACATGAAAACAGAAGCATTGGAAAGCTAAATCAGAAGTTATCACACATAAAATTTTCACATTCATAAAGAGAACACATTTTAGAATGTTAGTTCGTACAAATAAGGTAACATTATTTAAACATAATCGTTCCTTCTCTAAAACATGTGAACATGTCGTTTGAAGCATTGAAACCACATTGTACCATATTAGCAATAATTCATCATTTCCAACTAAAATTGTCATCAAGAAAACGGTAAAGATTATGAAACTGAAAAGTATAATCAATTAAATAACTTAATAATTATATATGTATAAACAATGCATTAGTTTCTACCATCGCAATAATCACAGCAGATTTAAGTACGTAAATATATCATAGAAATCACGAAAGTGCTACTTATTATCAATTCATTGCACATATCATTATATATACTACTAGTGTAACACCCGTGAAAAATCACGGGGTTGTGTACACTTATTTTTAAAGACGCCGTCGGTATATTTATGTGAATATATAACAATTCTGTTTATTCGGACGAATTATTTTTTAACCGGATGTTTGAATATAAGATATATTAGGTGAAAAGATGAATTTTCTGGTGCACTAATCTTCGAATAGCTATTAGTAATGATGATAATATTTGGATTACTTATGATAAAATTAATAAATAAGGTATGTAAGAAAAAACAATAGACGACTAAAAAAATATTAAATAACAAATATAAATTAAATGGATGTATTGAAATTCGATAACCCAACACGACAATTACAGTTTCTCGAAAACCTCCTTGTAAACAACATTTGTTGTTGTATTAGTCATCCGTCCTTCTTCATCAAGAAGTAGCACTTTTAGACCTTTCTTACTGGTGACCCTAGATATAGCAACGTACAGTTGGCCATGGGTAAAGACCGGTCTTGGAAGATAAAGTCCAACACGGGATAGAGACTGACCTTGACTTTTGTTGATAGTCATAGCGAAACAAACCGCTAAAGGAAACTGTCTTCTTTCAAACTTAATTGGGAACCTGGTTTGATCGGAAGGAGTCAAGGTGATTCGGGGAATATAGACATTGCTTCCGATATGACTGCCAGAAATAACTGTTGCACTAATAACGCGATTTCCTAGTTGCCTTACCTCCATTCGGGTGCCATTGCACAAACCATTTGCTTGGTCAATGTTTCTTAAAAGCATCACCATAGCTCCAACTTTCAGTCTTAGGTTGTGGTTAGGTAAACCGGAACATCTGATAGAGTTAAGAAACTCTGTAGAGTAAAGTTTTCTGACCCCGCAATATAACTAAAACTCATAGGATATTGCACGTTGTACTCTTTTTCCTTCACTATGGTTTTTCCCACGGGGTTTTCCTAGTAAGGTTTTAATGAGGCAACATTTCATGTGCATTGTAAATAATTATATTATATTTATTTTATGCATCGTCATTTCAGGGGGAGTGTTATAATATATAGTGAAATGACCTATATGCCCTTCTCTATGTATATATATATATATATATATATATATATATATATATATATATATATATATATATATATATATATATATATATAAGTGTAACCTCTTCATGTATTATACATAAGTTATTTTTATTCTCATATTTCTACCAACATATCCCTTCATATAACATACTTATAATACAATCAATATTAATAAGAAATTAAATAATGATTTTTTATCATAAATAACGAAATAATTACTGAGCAGGAAAATATTTAACTAATGACTGTCATGTGTCTAATGGTTTCTCTATTATAATTATATATAGATAGATATATAGATCGTATAATTTAATATCTCCTATATTAGTTTCTATTTGATTAAACAATAAGTCTTTTTTAAGACAGATCGGTTATATAGCACTTGTGTAAATGATCAATAGCTAATTATTAAAAATAGTTCTTAGTTTTATATTTAGCCGTGACATAATAGTACTATTATAGAATTGAAACTATATGTTATAGTTACGCTTAAAATGGTAGTTTGGATCTCATTGAGTTAATTGAATATTTGAATAATATTGCACGGGTAATTAATTAAATGTGAGAATATTTTTTCCAACAATTGTATGTCAGAATATTTTTTGGAGGTTTTAATATTGCACGGATAAATTTAATATTGTACGGATAATATCTTTGAATAATATTGCTTGCGGTCTATTGGCACCAAGAAGTGTCTAAATTTAAAAGATATATAAAATAATTTTTATAGAATATTTATATAAAATATTTTTGCACGGATCTATATAGAATATTTTTATAATCTAAACACTTCTAAATTTATATAGAATATATTTGCACTCAAATGCATAGGAATATTTTAGATTTTGAATATCAGTCTAGATTTATTAAATATTGCACGGACAGGCCATTCTCTATTTTGTATACATTAATCAGCGAGAATGTTTTTTCCAAGATTTTCCAAAATCGATATTATATCATGGGAACTTGGGCGGGAAATTTTTTAATGTGAGAGTGACACGTGTCCAATTCATGTGTAGTGGTTCTTCTTATATACTTTAAAAATTGATATTATATCATAGTCACTGGGACTTGAGGTTTTTCTATCAGAATTTGGAAGGACTTTGTCTTGGTCGTCTCTTCTTTGCTCAACTGAAGCTCTTCTGTGAGATCAGCTAGACGCATTCTGAAATACCATTCTGGGAGATCCTCAAACGTGTCTATGACATATTCAACTTTGCGAGCTACGTTCAGAATCAGATTTTTAAGGCCTTTCGATTTCTCATGATCATCATGCTTGAATGGATTATCTTCAAGAAATGTATTGCATATGATTAATTCATTATGAAGTGCTTCAATTTGGTGCATAGTAGACGGTGCATAGTCGACTTTACCATCCTTCAATTTCATCAGATTTGCTAGAATACTCTCTAAAAATCCCAATTCAGAGATAGGCAGCTTGGACGACGACAGTTTACAGAACTTCATATAAGCTCTACTGACCGATCCCTTGAAGCAGTCGACATTTTCCACCAGACTACAATGAATGTCCTCTCTGCATATTTTGGCAGATAAGTAGCAAAACATTGTTCCTAATTCACAGATCCCCGTTCCAATTTCCTTGAGGATACCGTCTAATTCCTCTTGCTCATAATACAGCAAAAGCGGATCAATTAGAATACACCTCAGAATATTGAGCCCTGACTCCAAACTGTTAACTTGTTTTTCTGTGAAATCTACTCCAACAGATTCAGAATTTATTAGCTGCATTAAGTTACTTATCAGAAACCGGATAGCCTGAAGCATAACTTCGTCCTTGCGTTGTTTAAAGTCTGTCAGTCCCCAAATTGGAACATCAATGAATCTAACAAAGATCTTGCCCAGTTCCGGTTCCTCATTATGTAACAGCAACTGATTAAATGATACTGTTTCATCTGCTCCGCTCATCAAATGTATGTAAGATAGACATGCAGCCCTCTCAGTCAAATCTTCCAGATGAGTCAAGAGATCATTTCGGCCTTTGTCATCAACACACAGCACTGCAGTCATTTCATGTAGAAGTCCCAAAAACGATATCGCATCATCAAGTTGACAGCCCATCTCAGAAAATGAGTCTGGATTACAGCACTGCAGATTACTTAGTTTGCTAGACAGAGAATCAGCAAATTCCAACCCCAGAGTTTCGCTCATTGTACAATAAGTACAATGAGTAATCTACATAACAATGAGAAAATAGACCCACCAATTTAGTACGCTACTTCTATACCAAGTGAATTGCTTCTCTGCCAAGTGAAGTTCTACAAAAGATTCTAACTAACATTTTGAGACACCTACTTCATTCATGACTCTCATAATATTCAATTACAAACATAACCAATCAACATTGGAATCAATTAGTGTCAAGAAGATGTAAAATATTACTAAATACCTAGTTAAGTTATAGATTAAAATCAAATTTCAGAATGTATATATGTAGTCAAATTAAGGAAGAACACCAAGAATATAATATCTCAATTCGTGGTAATTGAAACGGACAATTGAACATTACGGTGTGAATGAATCACGGAACTTGAAACTCGAGCAAACCTTGCTTGCGGTCACTTGATATATTCCAAAGAAATTTATTTAAACAAATTAATCATAAATTATCAAAAATAAAAAAAAACATCAACAAACATATGAATAAATCAATGATTTTCTCTAACAAAATCCAATCTATATCAAACTATATTAAAAAAAAAAAAAGTGTAGAAATGAAACAATACAGAGGTAAATAATGCAATGAACTTGAAATTCCATCTTACCATGATTAGATTCGTCCTCAATCTTGATAATCTTTAGTTCGCTAGCTTTGAAAATCTTTACTTGTCATACTTCACGATTGATTTTGAAGAATGATAATTGATGAATAATTCGGGATAATAAAAGTAAATGGGTAAATTAACGGGAAAATAGGTGAAAAATAAATTGTAGAAGAGAGGTAATTACAGTATAATGGAAGAGAAGAGGCGAGCAATAGGTGGCGGCGTAAAACTAAGATCTTGACATATTCTAGGGTTATAACACTGAGCGGCGTAAAACTAAATCATTATTCAAAATATAGAAAGGATAATTGTTTTAAGAATGATTGTATTCAAAATTGTATTCAGAATGATTGTGATGATTATATTCTGGTAAAATGAGAATGAGTCAAATTTGGAAGGATATTATTCTGATTCAGTTTTTGTATTTAATAATAAATAAATAAATAAATTATTATTAAATTATTAAATTAATATGAGGTGGCATAGATGAGTAAACCTGATTGGTCGAAAAAAATTGAAAATGCTGAGGATGAATGTGAGAGCTCGAAATACCCAATGCTGCGATATGACTGCGCCACGTAGGCGGAAATCCATCCTTCTTTTATAGTAATAATGATATCTCTACCTAAGAGTTCAGGGATCATATAGCCGCATGCATATCACCAGACAGGGATTAATATAACATATAAATCTGATCATTCTTATTCAAATACCAAACGATATATTACATAATTGCGATAGTCATTTAATAACCAGATATCATATCGACATTTCGAAACACCAAAATAGTATGATCATATCACTTCAAATTATTGTTCAATAAATATACAACCATTCTCTGAAAAATTTCAATTCAATCACTCAGATCAATCAGCATTTCAAGATCAGTCGTATTCTTCTAATGCACATCATCATACAAGTCAAGCTTATATTTCAAAGTCATATTCAAAACTCATGTCTCCATATGAGAAGTGATACATATTTCAATCACAGTCAATATCAATCTCATGACTCACAATATGGATTACCAACCACATTCGTTCATAGCACATCATTAACCATGTATCACATCATTACTTACCTCATTCCGCTCCTGCAACTGTTAGTACAATATATTAGGTCTTTTCCTTTATTCTATACTACCCACGCTCTACATCTCTCAAGGGTGACCAGGTTAGACTGTAAGGGCCAGTGGCTTGGTTTGAGGGGGCCCCTAACTCATCCCAATCCTGGGGCTCCTAACAGTTACTAGCCTGGGGTTCATTTATTAGACTCTTCCTATGTTCCTTATCATTCATATGTTTAGGCCTGAGGATCGTTCGCTCTGATACCACTTTGTAACACCCCCATTTATTTAAGAGCCTTTAGCAAGACATTCTCAAATAAATAGAGCTGTTACCATCTCGGAATGTCCGAGGTAGTGAATAACAAATTAAACAAACCAAAGTACTTTATACAAAACTGATAAAATTTAAACTTTGATTATTACAGATATTACATTGTGGAAGAACAAGATACGACTGATGACTCCTCTAGAAGTGATATAGTACTAAGTCGGTCCAAAGTGTGCATCTCACATTCCTGCCCCAGCACCTAGCTCTTCTGTCTCTGACCTGTAGAATCTACTCCCCAATCCGGATCATCGTAGGTGTACACGAATACACTGTCAACCTCGCGGTTGAGTAGGGTAACACAATAATTATAATGCAACAGTTAAATGATATGCAAATGTCATGACATGCTCGAGCTCAATCTCAATCTCAATCTCAAACTCATACCCGTGCACCAAGCCATACCGAACCTCCCGGCAGACTATAATCGGTCGTCACCGAACACCAGCTCAATAGCTGATAAGACACCAGGCCTGGTCTGCAGAACCACCCTGGGCTTTATGTCAGAACAATATCTGATCCACAATATCTCAGTAACCAATGCATATGCATGCTCATGAATGTAACGAAATAATTATTCAATCATGCTATCAAATAATCAAATGCTCATGCCAATACCAATAGTTCACAATTAATCCAACCCATATCATTCTCATATAAATCATTCTAGGCATCCATAAACACATAATACCACATCCATTCAGAACACATCATAGAATATAAGGTCAGTGTATCCTACCTGGATAGCAATGTAATCCAATAACAAGCCAGCAAGTAAACCGAATTATGCCTCGTCAACATCGTCACCTAACAATTATAATATACGTAATCACTAACTAATACAATTATGCAAACTAATATAATATATAAATCATTTCAATTAGTTATTCGTTCATATTTATATTTTATTGCTCATAACTACATACATGTAATTATCACAATATTATATCACTAATCGCTTATTAACAAATATATTGAACTACTTATAAAAACATTATAATAAATTTATCCCACACTAACAAATGAAAACATACTAATTATAGTATACCATTCTAATAATCATCAATTATTACTACTTTTAATAAAATAGAATACTCAAACATTAGTATCAATACTAATACTAATAATTATGACAACAATAACATAAACAATAATAATAATAATATAAATAATAATAATAATAATAATAATAATAATAATAATGATGACACGCGGAAAAGTCAAGCTGCCCTAAAACAAACGCAGCAAAGAACGCAAACCAACTACCCCAGCAGCCCCGCGTGACTAACAGCCTACATACACAGCCCCTTCCACACCTTTCTGCCGCTTGAACCACCACCACACCACTGTGGTTGCCACCCCTAGACCACGGTGCACCTACTGACACCAACCACCACCCTAGACACGCCCATATCTGCCCTCGAAACCAGTAACAAAACAGCCTGGTCGCAACATCCCTCTGCTACACCGTGTTTCCGACCCTCTGCAACCGCTCCCTTAACCACCTATTAACACCACTATCACCTCAACCAAACGCCTCCCAAGACACCTCTCATCTCCCACTACCTCCTAATGCCAAACACCAGCCTTCGACCCCCATACCTCCCTCGGAAACAGCCTCCCAAACACGTAGCATACACTACAGTTGTTATGTTCCTGCACTATCGAACAGGCTGTCGAAACAGCCTGCTCCGGCCACCACGCACGACTTTGCTACCCCCAACCTCATCTATTACTACACTACTAACACGACTCATGACCCACGACACAACCTAACCCACAGCACGCACGAAGGAGTCGCAAAACAACCAGAATAGACATACATAAAACAGAGTATAACACGTCCTAACTGCTGACTCTCACGGTGGTTTATTCTGATGCCACGGTGGTCCCCGGTGTTCAAGGTGGTATGACTATGGTCTAACACGACTACTATACATCATAGATTACGAATATGCAACCAACATCACGTATAACATGTATATTGTGTGAATAACATCGCATAGAAAATGAATGACGAAAAGGAAAAAAAACGAAACGATGACGACCATACCTTATTCTCTATGGGTTCCGGCAGCCCTAGACCACCTTAACCCACCATGTAGGGTTTCTTTCCCAATCCCTGAAGTGGCGGCAGTAAGGAGGTGAGGCATTTGTATGTCGACTATGTCAGGAAATAGGGTTAGGGAGAGGTTATGCTAGGCGGCAGAAGAGAGGTTTGTGAGGTGTTATGTCGAGTTGTTGTTTAGGGTTTTGTCGAGATGTGTTTTAGGGTTTTGTCAAGATGTGGTTTATTGTGATTTGAGATGGCTGACGACTTGAGATGGTCATCACTTCGAGGCCCAAAGGTTACTACAACCGGTCTACTAGCTAATACGTATACTCGACCCTTCCCTTTTATCTTATTAAAATATAACAACATTTATTCGATAAATTAATTACCGAATATAAACGTTCAAATAGCTATCAACACATCAATATAAATTTTATTTTAATAAAATAAAATATCGGGTATCACAGTCTTTCTCCCTTAAAATGAACTTCGTCCCGAAGTTCGCCATCCCATGGCCAACAAATTGGTCACTAGACACGTAACAAACACAAAGTGTGACATCATTTATCATCAAGAACTAATTAAAGTACTTTAAAACACGAAATGTTACATTCTACCCTTGTTAAGAAAACTTTGTCCGCAAAGTTTAGCGTATAATTCGATTAAAGGATACTTCATGAACCACAATAAAATGCATAACAGAAGTACTCAGGGTTCTCAAGTATATTCAAGCAATCACGTACGACACACCAATTAGCCATGTCATAACAATTAGCCATATCATAAATCATTAAGATTTTACAATCCCACCCTCCTTAAATTATGGTTACGTCCACGTAACCCCATTACAAAATTCCACATTCAATGCTCGAGAAGATCCCGAAACAACAGTAACAAATCATTTGATAAGGTAATCACAACTAGCGTCCGACTTTTGAAACAACACAACATATTTGTCAATTTCATGCTACGCAGTTAAACCAAATCAAGGTAACTAACAGTTATGTACTCTTGTAAATTTTAAGACCCTTAACACATTTACACCAATGTAAACAATCCGCTAACTCACAGCTCATACTTGACAAATCAACACACTTCATGCTCATAAACATATTATAGAGGCAAAATCATGTTTATGCAGATAAGAGAAACTGACATTGCGCAAAATTTAATTAATGTAATTAAACACGGAGCAATGACATATTTTACGAGATAGACACTAAACATAGACTAGCAAGACAACTTTGCATTTCTAGGTATAAATAAGTTAAATTCACTTAGATACATTTCCCATCTTCTCGCATTACCTCATTTGTCGTAAAAGTAGTAATAAATATAACTTGCATGATAAGAGGTTTATATCATGCGGAACAATTTCATGTTCAGGCAAAATTTCATCAATATGTAGCTGCAGATTCTGTCATGTTGCAAAATAATTACTATAATTATCATACATTATCTTTATCATGGATTATCACTTTGAAAACATTTTGAAACTTTCAAAACGATGAAGTTGTAACACAAGTTACTGATCGAAAACAAAACTAGCATTCCCACAATTCTCATGTCAATCAAATTACTAATTCAATACATTGTGATCAGATTTAAACATGACAATATGTAGTTCACCTTGTGGCATAACAATAGTGTCGGTATAAATAAACTAACTTTATATAAAACTCACCAATAATAATTAGAGTTATATTATTATATAACAAAGTTCATATCCATAACATGTGTCTATGGTTCATGCTACTAAAGTCATATCAAAATATTACATGGTTACATCACATAATTCATATTTAATTAAACTTTTATATAGAAAACTTGCATAAGTTACAATTTCAACAATCAATCCTCATGCTACAACTTCCAAAAATTTATAATTAAATAACTGTTTTGGTATATTGTGAGCTATTATAGTTTTTAGAAAGTATAAGGAACTAACTAATCATAGCAAAAAGAATCAAGTGCAAAGCTTAAGGAAATTATTTATAACCATTTTTACAACTCGATAGGTCTGGACGGAAACTTTACAGCGATAGACAGAAAATTGGACAACTTGCAAAATCACAATTAAATAAGGACTCATTAAGATTTTACATGGATTATCATTTTGTAAACATAAATGAATACTCTAAACGGTGGAGTTGGAATTATGCATAAATAATAACTACGTTTTAAATGATTTCTTTTTCAAAAACATGAGTCAAAGCAGATTTGTGCAGTAACAATCTGACCACTGTTGACTAAAATATTTATTTCTCTTAAAATATAATTCGTATTAACATGAAAACAGAAGCATTGGAAAGCTAAATCAGAAGTTATCACACATAAAATTTTCACATTCATAAAGAGAACACATTTTAGAATGTTAGTTCGTACAAATAAGGTAACATTATTTAAACATAATCGTTCCTTCTCTAAAACATGTGAACATGTCGTTTGAAGCATTGAAACCACATTGTACCATATTAGCAATAATTCATCATTTCCAACTAAAATTGTCATCAAGAAAACGGTAAAGATTATGAAACTGAAAAGTATAATCAATTAAATAACTTAATAATTATATATGTATAAACAATGCATTAGTTTCTACCATCGCAATAATCACAGCAGATTTAAGTACGTAAATATATCATAGAAATCACGAAAGTGCTACTTATTATCAATTCATTGCACATATCATTATATATACTACTAGTGTAACACCCGTGAAAAATCACGGGGTTGTGTACACTTATTTTTAAAGACGCCGTCGGTATATTTATGTGAATATATAACAATTCTGTTTATTCGGACGAATTATTTTTTAACCGGATGTTTGAATATAAGATATATTAGGTGAAAAGATGAATTTTCTGGTGCACTAATCTTCGAATAGCTATTAGTAATGATGATAATATTTGGATTACTTATGATAAAATTAATAAATAAGGTATGTAAGAAAAAACAATAGACGACTAAAAAAATATTAAATAACAAATATAAATTAAATGGATGTATTGAAATTCGATAACCCAACACGACAATTACAGTTTCTCGAAAACCTCCTTGTAAACAACATTTGTTGTTGTATTAGTCATCCGTCCTTCTTCATCAAGAAGTAGCACTTTTAGACCTTTCTTACTGGTGACCCTAGATATAGCAACGTACAGTTGGCCATGGGTAAAGACCGGTCTTGGAAGATAAAGTCCAACACGGGATAGAGACTGACCTTGACTTTTGTTGATAGTCATAGCGAAACAAACCGCTAAAGGAAACTGTCTTCTTTCAAACTTAATTGGGAACCTGGTTTGATCGGAAGGAGTCAAGGTGATTCGGGGAATATAGACATTGCTTCCGATATGACTGCCAGAAATAACTGTTGCACTAATAACGCGATTTCCTAGTTGCCTTACCTCCATTCGGGTGCCATTGCACAAACCATTTGCTTGGTCAATGTTTCTTAAAAGCATCACCATAGCTCCAACTTTCAGTCTTAGGTTGTGGTTAGGTAAACCGGAACATCTGATAGAGTTAAGAAACTCTGTAGAGTAAAGTTTTCTGACCCCGCAATATAACTAAAACTCATAGGATATTGCACGTTGTACTCTTTTTCCTTCACTATGGTTTTTCCCACGGGGTTTTCCTAGTAAGGTTTTAATGAGGCAACATTTCATGTGCATTGTAAATAATTATATTATATTTATTTTATGCATCGTCATTTCAGGGGGAGTGTTATAATATATAGTGAAATGACCTATATGCCCTTCTCTATGTATATATATATATATATATATATATATATATATATATATATATATATATATATATATATATATATATATATATATATATATATATATATATATATATAAGTGTAACCTCTTCATGTATTATACATAAGTTATTTTTATTCTCATATTTCTACCAACATATCCCTTCATATAACATACTTATAATACAATCAATATTAATAAGAAATTAAATAATGATTTTTTATCATAAATAACGAAATAATTACTGAGCAGGAAAATATTTAACTAATGACTGTCATGTGTCTAATGGTTTCTCTATTATAATTATATATAGATAGATATATAGATCGTATAATTTAATATCTCCTATATTAGTTTCTATTTGATTAAACAATAAGTCTTTTTTAAGACAGATCGGTTATATAGCACTTGTGTAAATGATCAATAGCTAATTATTAAAAATAGTTCTTAGTTTTATATTTAGCCGTGACATAATAGTACTATTATAGAATTGAAACTATATGTTATAGTTACGCTTAAAATGGTAGTTTGGATCTCATTGAGTTAATTGAATATTTGAATAATATTGCACGGGTAATTAATTAAATGTGAGAATATTTTTTCCAACAATTGTATGTCAGAATATTTTTTGGAGGTTTTAATATTGCACGGATAAATTTAATATTGTACGGATAATATCTTTGAATAATATTGCTTGCGGTCTATTGGCACCAAGAAGTGTCTAAATTTAAAAGATATATAAAATAATTTTTATAGAATATTTATATAAAATATTTTTGCACGGATCTATATAGAATATTTTTATAATCTAAACACTTCTAAATTTATATAGAATATATTTGCACTCAAATGCATAGGAATATTTTAGATTTTGAATATCAGTCTAGATTTATTAAATATTGCACGGACAGGCCATTCTCTATTTTGTATACATTAATCAGCGAGAATGTTTTTTCCAAGATTTTCCAAAATCGATATTATATCATGGGAACTTGGGCGGGAAATTTTTTAATGTGAGAGTGACACGTGTCCAATTCATGTGTAGTGGTTCTTCTTATATACTTTAAAAATTGATATTATATCATAGTCACTGGGACTTGAGGTTTTTCTATCAGAATTTGGAAGGACTTTGTCTTGGTCGTCTCTTCTTTGCTCAACTGAAGCTCTTCTGTGAGATCAGCTAGACGCATTCTGAAATACCATTCTGGGAGATCCTCAAACGTGTCTATGACATATTCAACTTTGCGAGCTACGTTCAGAATCAGATTTTTAAGGCCTTTCGATTTCTCATGATCATCATGCTTGAATGGATTATCTTCAAGAAATGTATTGCATATGATTAATTCATTATGAAGTGCTTCAATTTGGTGCATAGTAGACGGTGCATAGTCGACTTTACCATCCTTCAATTTCATCAGATTTGCTAGAATACTCTCTAAAAATCCCAATTCAGAGATAGGCAGCTTGGACGACGACAGTTTACAGAACTTCATATAAGCTCTACTGACCGATCCCTTGAAGCAGTCGACATTTTCCACCAGACTACAATGAATGTCCTCTCTGCATATTTTGGCAGATAAGTAGCAAAACATTGTTCCTAATTCACAGATCCCCGTTCCAATTTCCTTGAGGATACCGTCTAATTCCTCTTGCTCATAATACAGCAAAAGCGGATCAATTAGAATACACCTCAGAATATTGAGCCCTGACTCCAAACTGTTAACTTGTTTTTCTGTGAAATCTACTCCAACAGATTCAGAATTTATTAGCTGCATTAAGTTACTTATCAGAAACCGGATAGCCTGAAGCATAACTTCGTCCTTGCGTTGTTTAAAGTCTGTCAGTCCCCAAATTGGAACATCAATGAATCTAACAAAGATCTTGCCCAGTTCCGGTTCCTCATTATGTAACAGCAACTGATTAAATGATACTGTTTCATCTGCTCCGCTCATCAAATGTATGTAAGATAGACATGCAGCCCTCTCAGTCAAATCTTCCAGATGAGTCAAGAGATCATTTCGGCCTTTGTCATCAACACACAGCACTGCAGTCATTTCATGTAGAAGTCCCAAAAACGATATCGCATCATCAAGTTGACAGCCCATCTCAGAAAATGAGTCTGGATTACAGCACTGCAGATTACTTAGTTTGCTAGACAGAGAATCAGCAAATTCCAACCCCAGAGTTTCGCTCATTGTACAATAAGTACAATGAGTAATCTACATAACAATGAGAAAATAGACCCACCAATTTAGTACGCTACTTCTATACCAAGTGAATTGCTTCTCTGCCAAGTGAAGTTCTACAAAAGATTCTAACTAACATTTTGAGACACCTACTTCATTCATGACTCTCATAATATTCAATTACAAACATAACCAATCAACATTGGAATCAATTAGTGTCAAGAAGATGTAAAATATTACTAAATACCTAGTTAAGTTATAGATTAAAATCAAATTTCAGAATGTATATATGTAGTCAAATTAAGGAAGAACACCAAGAATATAATATCTCAATTCGTGGTAATTGAAACGGACAATTGAACATTACGGTGTGAATGAATCACGGAACTTGAAACTCGAGCAAACCTTGCTTGCGGTCACTTGATATATTCCAAAGAAATTTATTTAAACAAATTAATCATAAATTATCAAAAATAAAAAAAAACATCAACAAACATATGAATAAATCAATGATTTTCTCTAACAAAATCCAATCTATATCAAACTATATTAAAAAAAAAAAAAGTGTAGAAATGAAACAATACAGAGGTAAATAATGCAATGAACTTGAAATTCCATCTTACCATGATTAGATTCGTCCTCAATCTTGATAATCTTTAGTTCGCTAGCTTTGAAAATCTTTACTTGTCATACTTCACGATTGATTTTGAAGAATGATAATTGATGAATAATTCGGGATAATAAAAGTAAATGGGTAAATTAACGGGAAAATAGGTGAAAAATAAATTGTAGAAGAGAGGTAATTACAGTATAATGGAAGAGAAGAGGCGAGCAATAGGTGGCGGCGTAAAACTAAGATCTTGACATATTCTAGGGTTATAACACTGAGCGGCGTAAAACTAAATCATTATTCAAAATATAGAAAGGATAATTGTTTTAAGAATGATTGTATTCAAAATTGTATTCAGAATGATTGTGATGATTATATTCTGGTAAAATGAGAATGAGTCAAATTTGGAAGGATATTATTCTGATTCAGTTTTTGTATTTAATAATAAATAAATAAATAAATTATTATTAAATTATTAAATTAATATGAGGTGGCATAGATGAGTAAACCTGATTGGTCGAAAAAAATTGAAAATGCTGAGGATGAATGTGAGAGCTCGAAATACCCAATGCTGCGATATGACTGCGCCACGTAGGCGGAAATCCATCCTTCTTTTATAGTAATAATGATATCTCTACCTAAGAGTTCAGGGATCATATAGCCGCATGCATATCACCAGACAGGGATTAATATAACATATAAATCTGATCATTCTTATTCAAATACCAAACGATATATTACATAATTGCGATAGTCATTTAATAACCAGATATCATATCGACATTTCGAAACACCAAAATAGTATGATCATATCACTTCAAATTATTGTTCAATAAATATACAACCATTCTCTGAAAAATTTCAATTCAATCACTCAGATCAATCAGCATTTCAAGATCAGTCGTATTCTTCTAATGCACATCATCATACAAGTCAAGCTTATATTTCAAAGTCATATTCAAAACTCATGTCTCCATATGAGAAGTGATACATATTTCAATCACAGTCAATATCAATCTCATGACTCACAATATGGATTACCAACCACATTCGTTCATAGCACATCATTAACCATGTATCACATCATTACTTACCTCATTCCGCTCCTGCAACTGTTAGTACAATATATTAGGTCTTTTCCTTTATTCTATACTACCCACGCTCTACATCTCTCAAGGGTGACCAGGTTAGACTGTAAGGGCCAGTGGCTTGGTTTGAGGGGGCCCCTAACTCATCCCAATCCTGGGGCTCCTAACAGTTACTAGCCTGGGGTTCATTTATTAGACTCTTCCTATGTTCCTTATCATTCATATGTTTAGGCCTGAGGATCGTTCGCTCTGATACCACTTTGTAACACCCCCATTTATTTAAGAGCCTTTAGCAAGACATTCTCAAATAAATAGAGCTGTTACCATCTCGGAATGTCCGAGGTAGTGAATAACAAATTAAACAAACCAAAGTACTTTATACAAAACTGATAAAATTTAAACTTTGATTATTACAGATATTACATTGTGGAAGAACAAGATACGACTGATGACTCCTCTAGAAGTGATATAGTACTAAGTCGGTCCAAAGTGTGCATCTCACATTCCTGCCCCAGCACCTAGCTCTTCTGTCTCTGACCTGTAGAATCTACTCCCCAATCCGGATCATCGTAGGTGTACACGAATACACTGTCAACCTCGCGGTTGAGTAGGGTAACACAATAATTATAATGCAACAGTTAAATGATATGCAAATGTCATGACATGCTCGAGCTCAATCTCAATCTCAATCTCAAACTCATACCCGTGCACCAAGCCATACCGAACCTCCCGGCAGACTATAATCGGTCGTCACCGAACACCAGCTCAATAGCTGATAAGACACCAGGCCTGGTCTGCAGAACCACCCTGGGCTTTATGTCAGAACAATATCTGATCCACAATATCTCAGTAACCAATGCATATGCATGCTCATGAATGTAACGAAATAATTATTCAATCATGCTATCAAATAATCAAATGCTCATGCCAATACCAATAGTTCACAATTAATCCAACCCATATCATTCTCATATAAATCATTCTAGGCATCCATAAACACATAATACCACATCCATTCAGAACACATCATAGAATATAAGGTCAGTGTATCCTACCTGGATAGCAATGTAATCCAATAACAAGCCAGCAAGTAAACCGAATTATGCCTCGTCAACATCGTCACCTAACAATTATAATATACGTAATCACTAACTAATACAATTATGCAAACTAATATAATATATAAATCATTTCAATTAGTTATTCGTTCATATTTATATTTTATTGCTCATAACTACATACATGTAATTATCACAATATTATATCACTAATCGCTTATTAACAAATATATTGAACTACTTATAAAAACATTATAATAAATTTATCCCACACTAACAAATGAAAACATACTAATTATAGTATACCATTCTAATAATCAATTATTACTACTTTTAATAAAATAGAATACTCAAACATTAGTATCAATACTAATACTAATAATTATGACAACAATAACATAAACAATAATAATAATAATATAAATAATAATAATAATAATAATAATAATAATAATGATGACACGCGGAAAAGTCAAGCTGCCCTAAAACAAATGCAGCAAAGAACGCAAACCAACTACCCCAGCAGCCCCGCGTGACTAACAGCCTACATACACAGCCCCTTCCACACCTTTCTGCCGCTTGAACCACCACCACACCACTGTGGTTGCCACCCCTAGACCACGGTGCACCTACTGACACCAACCACCACCCTAGACACGCCCATATCTGCCCTCGAAACCAGTAACAAAACAGCCTGGTCGCAACATCCCTCTGCTACACCGTGTTTCCGACCCTCTGCAACCGCTCCCTTAACCACCTATTAACACCACTATCACCTCAACCAAACGCCTCCCAAGACACCTCTCATCTCCCACTACCTCCTAATGCCAAACACCAGCCTTCGACCCCCATACCTCCCTCGGAAACAGCCTCCCAAACACGTAGCATACACTACAGTTGTTATGTTCCTGCACTATCGAACAGGCTGTCGAAACAGCCTGCTCCGGCCACCACGCACGACTTTGCTACCCCCAACCTCATCTATTACTACACTACTAACACGACTCATGACCCACGACACAACCTAACCCACAGCACGCACGAAGGAGTCGCAAAACAACCAGAATAGACATACATAAAACAGAGTATAACACGTCCTAACTGCTGACTCTCACGGTGGTTTATTCTGATGCCACGGTGGTCCCCGGTGTTCAAGGTGGTATGACTATGGTCTAACACGACTACTATACATCATAGATTACGAATATGCAACCAACATCACGTATAACCTGTATATTGTGTGAATAACATCGCATAGAAAATGAATGACGAAAAGGAAAAAAAACGAAACGATGACGACCATACCTTATTCTCTATGGGTTCCGGCAGCCCTAGACCACCTTAACCCACCATGTAGGGTTTCTTTCCCAATCCCTGAAGTGGCGGCAGTAAGGAGGTGAGGCATTTGTATGTCGACTATGTCAGGAAATAGGGTTAGGGAGAGGTTATGCTAGGCGGCAGAAGAGAGGTTTGTGAGGTGTTATGTCGAGTTGTTGTTTAGGGTTTTGTCGAGATGTGTTTTAGGGTTTTGTCAAGATGTGGTTTATTGTGATTTGAGATGGCTGACGACTTGAGATGGTCATCACTTCGAGGCCCAAAGGTTACTACAACCGGTCTACTAGCTAATACGTATACTCGACCCTTCCCTTTTATCTTATTAAAATATAACAACATTTATTCGATAAATTAATTACCGAATATAAACGTTCAAATAGCTATCAACACATCAATATAAATTTTATTTTAATAAAATAAAATATCGGGTATCACAGTGGAGTTTGTAACACCCCAGGAGTATGTGAGGATATTTGTCCCACATCGGTAGAATGTGAGGATTGTGATATGTTTATAATAACTTCCACCCACCACTTAGTAACAAGGCCTTGTGCTTTTGGGCTTAAGTGAGGACAAATAATGGGCCCAAAGGCTTACCTCCCATCTTATTGGGGGTGTGTTATGACCGTGGTGGGTCGGGTTGTTACAAATGGTATCAGAGCGACCTTGCGACCGTGTGGTGAGCCTGTGGTCGGGAGTACCCGGGTCACACACCTAGCGGGGGAGGATTCTGGCCCTGGTTGTGGTCAAGGTTGAGGCACAACGAGGACGTTGTGTTCTTTAAGTGGGGGAGTTTGTAACACCCCAGGAGTATGTGAGGATATTTGTCCCACATCGGTAGAATGTGAGGATTGTGATATGTTTATAATAACTTCCACCCACCACTTAGTAACAAGGCCTTGTGCTTTTGGGCTTAAGTGAGGACAAATAATGGGCCCAAAGGCTTACCTCCCATCTTATTGGGAGTGTGTTATGACCGTGGTGGGTCGGGTTGTTACACCTTTCTACAGTGGAACGCAAAAGAGAAACTGAAAATGAAACTACTGACTAATGGTGAATGAATGTCTATGAGATGTGTAGTTGACCTCCTTTTATAAGAAAGATCAACTATCTCAACATTTTAACTTAAAGTACCACGTAAAAGCTGAGGCCCATTAGTGGATTACTCGATCGAGTGAAAAATCACTTGATCGAGTAGCTTTTCTTCCCAAAGCCCTCGATCGAGTAAAGCAAAGACTCGATCGAACACTTTCTCTCTGGCAAATACTCGATCGAGTAAAGAAACCCTCGATCGAGCATTATTCTTCTGAGAACTCCTCGATCGAGTACTTCTCAGCGAGTAATTCCTGCACTGCGCACTGAACGTCAAACAGCTGTCATTTCTTCGTTACTCGTCCAAATGAAGCATTTTTGGTGGCGTTGGAAATCTAAGAGGACAAGCTTTCATATCCAATTAGAATCACCTTATTATCTGTTGTAGAACTCGAGATATGGCTTTCCAAAGTAGGTACAAGCAAATTGAAGTTCTTCTTTGCTTGCTTAGCTTCCTTTGTCCATTGTGCGCACCTCAAGTAGCTTTTAACTTGGACGATTGGCGCTTTCCAATGCTTGTAAGGCCTATTCCACCTTCCATCTTCTAAGAATAGCTTACTTTTGACAAAGAGGCATGGTTTTCGCGACTTTTACATACTTTCCTACAAAACAACAACAAATACACAAAGAAGCGAAATAGGGGCAAAATAGCGCATAAAACGCATGAAAATGCATGAAGATGCATGCCAAAAGATACTAAAAGGTATATGAAATATGCACGCATCAATTATCATATACTACGTAGTAGTAATAATAATAGTAAAACAAGCAATGCTCATAATAATAATAATAATAATAATAATAATAATAATAATAATAATAATAATAATAATGATAATACCAACCACACCCATTTTATCATACTACACTAAAATAATAGCAATAAGACAAAGATACTAATATAACAAAACGACGCAACAACAATTACACGCAACAGCGAAGGACACGAAAACAGAAACAACCGTAACTAACCACCATCACAAACGCCATTGCCGACACCAACCGCCACTACTGACTTCCCCTATGACACCACCAGGCTCGCCTCTGAGCCACGGTGGTTCTAGGGAAGTCAGTAGCGGCTATGGGCACCAATGACGGTTTTGGAAACCGTGTATATTCACACGTTTTTGTATAGGATTGTTTAAATAAGTATTATGTATTTATTTAGATATCCTAAAACAAACTTGATTATAATATGGAAATATAATTTATTATATTTTGACAAAGTTTAGGAAGTTGATTCTAATAAGGTTATTATTATATATAAGATCTTTCCTAAATATAAATTAGGAAATTGATTCTATCTATAATACCAAGATATGTTATTTAAATCTTTCCTAAATAAATTAAGATTAGATTTATGATAGTATCACCTAAAGACTGGAAGTCTAGTTTTAGTAATATTCCTGAGTCATCTAGGGTTTGAATAACCTAGACATAATTCTATATAAATAGAATACTTGTGACACATTATAGACACACGAAACCATACGCTTGCACGCAAATCAAGAGAAACCGCCGCCGTTATTTTTCTTCAAGATTCGAGCTTTAATTGTCATATTCTGTTTCAAGACTCAAGTACTCAAGATTGTTCTTATTCGTTCAAGATTGTGAACTTGAAGAACTCATTGAAGACTTATCTTATTAGCGTAAGATAGATTGAGTATTTTACGGTACTCATTGTAATCAAGTATTTCACGTTACTTGACGTAGCTAAATATTTTACGGTATCTAGATTGAGTTACAACTAATATCAAAGTTGTACGAGTGGGTTGATAAAATTGTAATCCGGAGAAAGGTACTAATTTTATTAATCGAGAATAGTGGACGTAGGTTTCGATTTGTGAAATTGAACCACTTCAAAAATATCGTGTCTCTTTATTTCTTGCTTTACACGACATCCAACATACAAACGTACACATCGAAGAAGATTTCAAAAAGAAGGCATACTCAATTCTAACCCCCTTCTTGAGTTTATTCATATCAATAGACTCTTCAATTGGTATCAGAGCCTCGTGCTCTTGATCGCCTAACCGCCTGAGATTGATCCTGCTATTGATTTTATATTATATACTCTATCAATAATGGATTCCAAGCACCTCAAGTGTCCTATCTTCGATGGTAAGAACTACAGCTTATGGAAGAACATGATGACCCACTACATCAAGGGATGTGATTAGGAATGTTGTAAGATCATCCAAACCGGACCTAAGAAAATCTTAGTCGCCGCCGCAAACGGAACAACCTACGAAAAGATGGAAAGTGATTATGTAGAAGCCGACTACAAAATAGCCGAGAAAAACTCAAAGGCTACGAGTCTCTTACAAAACGGTATGATAACTAGGGATGTCATTAGGGCGGGTACAAGTGGATACCGCCCCGCACCCGCCCCAGTTGGCGCGGGGATGGGTAGAGCTTTAGCGGGTGGTGGGGCGGGGACGGGTACGAAAATTGTACCCGCCATGGGTAATGGGGCGGGGATGGTTTTTGCGTGTTACCCGCTTTATACCCGCCTACCCGCCAATTATTACAAAAATTAATACCGTTATTACGATAATTTTACAAATATTATTTGTTATAATTAAGACGTAATGTTAAAAATAGCTATTTTATAAAGTATTTTATCAACCTCTTTCGTAAATAACTAAAATTATATAAACAAATTTCTGAAAATAGAAATTAATAGTGATTAAACCAACTTGTACGAAAAATATCGGAAAATTTTTATGGTATAGCGGGTTAATGGGTAGGTGGGACGGGGATGGTTTCGGAAACTTGTACCCGCCATGGGTGGTGGGGCTGTGATGGTTTTGGAAACTTGTACCCGCCATGGGTGGTGGGGCGGGGATGGGTATGAGGTTTTTTGATGGGTACGGGTACAGGGAGCCTATATCCAGCACCGCCCCGCCCCAATGACATCCCTAATGATAACTTCAAAATTTGACCAATTTTCATCTTGTAACTCCGCGAAGGAAATATGGGACGGTCTTGAACTTGCCTACGAAGGAACATCCGTAGTCAAGAAACATCGTATAGACTTGCTTATTCAAAGATATGAACTTTTCACTATGGAAAACAATGAATCTATTGATAGCATGTCTGCACGACTTTCTTGCATTATTAATGAACTACGGAACCTTGGTAGGAAGATCGATTCTGAAGATATCATTCGAAAGATTCTCAGAAGTCTTACAAAAAAATGGCAACCTAAAGTCACGGTCATTGAGGAAGCACGTGACCTATCTCAAATGACTTACCAAGAACTCATAGGATCTCTGATGGCTCATGAGATCATGCTAAACAAAGATGATGATGACGGCCTTAAAGGAAAAAGCGTCACACTTCAAGCCTCTACAAGCGAGGAATGCGAACAAGAACTAGAAGACGAAACAATTCTATTCGCAAGACGATTCAAGAAAGCAGTTTTTAAAGGAAGATATAAAAACCCTAACAATAAGACAATTGACAAAAAGAAAACTGACTCTAAACACATATTCTTCAAAAGAGGATGTTTCAAGTGCGGTCAACAGGATCACATGATCAAAGATTGTCCAAGCTGGGACAAAATCAAAGACAAATCTAAGAGGGAAAAGACCAAAACGGAATTCAAAAAGGTGATGCTTGCATCATGTTGGGGAGAATTAGAATCTGAAGATGACGATGACTCAGAAGAAGATGAGGTAGCAAACCTATGCTTAAGCAACGTCAGTCTAGATCTAATCATCAACAACCATGATGAAGACGACGCATCTCAGATATGTTTCCTTGGAGAATCCGACTCAGATGACGAAGACCAAGAGGTAAATTTTATACAACTTAAAAGTCAAGTTAAAAATCTATCTAAAGCTATGTTAATTAAATATTTTGAGAAAACCCTAGACCAATGTCATGAACAAAGTCTTGAGTTAGATGAGTTGAAGGAACAAATCCTCGATATCGCTGAGGAAAATCAACTTCTTAAAGCCAAAGCTAAGAAACTGAAATCCAAAATAAACATTGAAACTAGTGTTAAATTGGAAACAGTAATGTCTGAGAAAAAGGTTCTTGAGTCTAAAGTTATAGCTAATGAAGCTATAACCTCAAAACTAAAACTCGACATTAAAGAGCTTCAATCCAAAGTTATAGCTAATGAAGCTATAACTTCAGAATTGAAAAAAGGCTAACGAGCTTCTAAAGTCCAAATCTACAACAATTGTTAAAGATGAGACTCATCTAGAAGAAGTTGAGATCCTCGAAAATAAAATCATGGATCTAGAATTCAACTTATCTAATATCAAGAAGGAACATGCTAATATAGTTTCTTGTTGGGAAATGTGTTCTCAACAATAGTGCGATCACGTCAATGATAATGATCATTGTCAAAAATCTTATGAAAAGAATATGCAAGGAATGATCCGATATGATATATAGTCAACTGACCAACATTAATCGGTAATGATTGGCTGACTAGAGTTTGACATTACTGTCGTATGACGGTGGTGGTCAGTTGATCCCTTTAGGTCACACCTACAATCCCCTTAATTGATATATTGATCAATTGTATATGATACAAATTGATCGAATTCCTTAAAATCGAATATCGAGAAATCAGAGGTTAAATCTTAATGTAAGATTTATATTTGAAATTGAAGCGAGTCAATTGTCAAATAGTAATCGATATTTTTGAAATATCGAAATTAGAATATGAATGGTTCGTGGTTATAACAAACGTTGTATATCGTATCGACGATTATTATAATAACCATATTTTGGGACGGTAATTACGAATTACTAGAATAATTTGTTAAAGATGATTTAATTAATTTAGAAATAATATTTATATGATAAATATATTTTAAATTAATACAATTGATTTATGACACATAAGATGTTACATATTACACAATTGTACAAATTACAAATTGTAAAATGGAAGACCATTTTACACTTAGTGTGTCGTGTAAGTGTGTGTGTTTTGGGTATATATTAGTGATATTATTCTTTTACATGCATAATGATTAGGATAGGTTGATGCCTAATAGTAGGCATGCAACCCTAATTGCATATGTAAGACAAGCAACCTAATTGTCCTTCCCCAACACACCTCACGACACACTCCACCCAAAACCCTCTATATAAGCAATGTGAATTGTTCACATTAAAAACTAATGTTTTGGCACACATATTTTCTAAGTGTAGAAAATCCTAAAATCCTCTTAAAATATTTTCTAGTAAGAAGATAATATTTACTTATAAATTATAATAAGATTATAATCAAACTATAATAGTTATAGTATTTTTTCGGTTATTGTTCTAATACGATTAGAACTTGATTTTAAGGTAAACCGAATTCCTTCACCTAGTCCGTGTAAGTGTTCGGTAATTTTGGGCACGTCTTGGGTGCATCGTAAAGGAGGCAAGCTAATTTGGTTGCTCCGTGGAGGATCATCCTTATTAGCATTATTCGGACCGAATGTAAGGGCTTTAATTTATCATTTCCGCATTTTAATAGCATGCATAAGATCTTTCAAATTAAAGAGTTAATTCGTATTTTTGTATATTATTAGTAAGACTAATAATAAAATGGTTATGTTAGTATGACTAAGTTTCCATCAAGTGGTATCAGAGCATTTGGTTGCTTGCATGCAACTCGATTTTTACGGTTTTTGCGAGAATATGATTAAAATTAAAAACGTAAATTATTAGTACATATATGATATGCACAAAATACTTAAATGCATGTATACTTTCTGGTCTTAAAAATGTTTTAAGTCATTATGAATGAATTATGGAATAATATTGTTCAATGTTGTAATTAATTTGTTAATTTGTGCTATTTAATCGGATAAAAACGTTTTATTATGGGAAAAATAGTTAAATAAAGTTTCTGGCCGAGATTTTTATATATGTTCTCACATGCATTTAACATATTATGAATATATAATTTTCGAAATTATTTAAGTTTTATGCATGGTTTGTGATATTTAAATGTTAAATAGTCATAAAATGGGATAAAAATGCATTTATATAGTTAGATTATGAATTTAGCTACTAAAAGTTTTGTAGATGTCACATGCACTATTTAAACTGTATGTTAAATATTCCAGAAATTTTTCACTTATATTGCATGAATATTGATTTTTAATGTAAAAATCGACATATTAGTGACATAATTTAACTTAAATAGTTTAAGTTTGAATTTGGCGATACAAATTTTATATAGTGTCATATATATTACTTCTAGCATGCATGTAATTTTTGAGCTTTTTATTTCGAATTTTGCATGAGAAACGATTTTAATTGTTAAAATCGAGCAATATATGACACGATTTATTAAAAATAGTAAAAGTTGCTAAAATGGTCCGAAAAATTAACCCATATTTGTCATATTTGATATGATCATCATCATATTTTTCTTGGGTGCCAAAAGTTTCTGGATTTAGTTTTAATTTTAAAAGGGTTAAAATTGAAAATTAAAAATTGTAAGAATCATAATCATTATTTCGGTTCTAGAACAGTGTAATACTGACTTTTTATGGCTATTTCAGTCACTTTGAGTGTCTTGAAAGATGTAAAAATTTTATTAGTATTCTATTGCATTATTTTAAGGTAATTTTGAATTTCCGTCTAAAATATGCATGTTTATATGTATTATTTCGAAATAAATCGTTTATTTCAGAAATATTAATGTTTTTAAGATCTGAAATTTTCAGAATGTTCAAAATTTGAATCTTGAATTTTCGAAATATTTTATGACTCGTTTTGATTATTTTATTGCTATTTCCCGTAAAACCGATTAAAACCGAAGAATATTAAAATATGTTAAGTTATTTTTGAAATTTGAGTAAGACTAAATTTTGAATCCTAAAATGTATTATGATACTTAACTAAAACGTGAATAGTGATTCACAAGATGTTTAGTGATTTTAAAATGTTAAAATCACGTTATTCCATAAAACCGTGGTATTATGAATAATAATATTTAAATTGTGTTTAAATAGGACGATTTGGCTTAGGTTTTGTATTTTCATAAGCATTGCATATTTATTTAATTATTTATGAATGTCATAATTTAATTTACGTAATTTGGAATTATGTATTTTGCTTAGTATGGCCTTAGATTTTAATCGTTAATTCCCGTAATGTAAGGGGTTATCGATTCGGTTGTAATTTAATGTGATCTCGTATCACTTTATTTTGTTGTTTTATTTTATAATGTATAAAATAGATAGAAAATTTGTAATTATTTGTAATTCCGGAGATCCTTGAAGACGGTGCCTTTCGGAAAGGAGTTCCGACCAAGACGGAGTTTGCCTTGGGATGCGTGCCGCGTGTGAAGTTCAAAGGACCAAGGAGTTGGTTTCCGAATTTGTATTTTACATTTAAATTTTCTATTTTAGGAAGCCCATACTAGGATATATTTATGCTTTTAAGTTTTTATGCTTTTATTTATGCTTAACATGTTTGCATGCATAGCCAAATCGTCATTCAAACTCATGCATTTCATCGATTTCATCGACCGTGTCAATTAATTTATCGCTAATTCACCGACTTAGTTCACTTATAGGAGATAGATAATAAATTGACAAGATCTCTTACGTTATTCAAAATCGAGACATAGCCTTACCAAAAAGTAAAGAACCCACGAAGGATCTTCTTCGTAAGGGAGTGGGCTCGGCTAAACCGGGGTGCTACCTTATTACGTTTGATGTGTGCACTTTTTATAGACTTTTTAGTCTTGTTTTAGCACACATTCTCGTAATAATTGGTGATTTTATATCATTTTATACCCCGTATGTGCTACTTTGTGTTCGTGTTGCTATTTTGCAGATAGTGACCGATTAGTAGCAGAAACCGAGCTCTTTCTGCCTCAATGCACTGTTTTTCTAGAGTTGATGGAAGAACCACGGTCGGTTGCACCTCAATTGAGAAGTTTGAAGTGAAAATCAACCTTTGTGCCTATCGAAGGATCTATCGAGGAAGAAAAGTTCTCGATCGAGCTGTCCTGTGCTCGATCGAGGGACCCAGATGAAGAAAAGTCCTCGGTCGAGCTGTCCTGTGCTCGATCGAGAGGTATCCAAGAAGGAAGCACTCGGTCGAAAGCCAAAGTGCTCAATCGAGAAGTGCTAAAGAAGAAGAGTCGATCGAGTAACCATCTACCTATCGATCGACCGGTTTATGAAGCTAAAAGTACTCGATCGAGAGGAATTTTCCCTCGATCGAGAACTTGGAGACTCTTCGTGTTCACTGATTTATTACATCAGTTTATTTTTCCTCTACTATTTAAAGAGCTCGTTTGTAGAGCATTAGGTATCAATAATCAGACGTTGCAGACCCTAGTTTACTCTCAAAAAAACTCCTTTACCTTAAGTTTTTTCTCTGAACTTTTGTAGCCGTCACTTTATTAGCAATTTTCGAGTTTTTTGTTCTTTCGTTCCAATTCCTGTCCTTACCTTTGTTACTGTAATTTCTCTTCTCTCTTATCTTTATTTTCCTATGCTTAATCCAGTTTTTATCTACTGTTTTCGTTTATCGTTTCCGATCAGTTTCGCACGCTTATACTCTGTTTTTCGTTGTTTGTTCTTCGTTCATGTTACTCGTCCATCTGTGCCTCTATTTCCTCCTTCTGTTTCAGTTCATTACTCTTTGTTAGTTTTTATCTCTGAGTTTTAATCTAGTCGTTTAATATCCCTGTTAAATTCATATCGTGTCGTATGCTAGTTTGTTATTTTGACATCCGTCTTAAGACTATCAGATTTCGCATCTCCTTTCCCTTTGCTCTTGTTAATTTCAAATCCCTTGTCTACTGTTTATAATCTGATTTTTATTTATCATTTTATCATGTCGTATGCTAGAATTCTCGTTATTGTCATAATCTTTGTCAACCCCACTATGAGTAGCTCAATCCATTATATGTTGGGATGAGGGAGTTGTGTCGAATATATGATATGTAGTAGTCGGGTTAGACCGTCTTTGGTGGGAGTAATCTTTAAACAATTTGTTTTATGTTCGGTTTAGTGAGTGCACGCATGAGACCTTACATCTAGTTAATTCCCGACCTAGACCGGAAGGTTGGAAGGGTAAGACTTGTTTAAGGATTTTAAATAGTTTTTGTGAGAGCGGAAGTTAAGCAAAAACGACCTTAGGGCGACTTAAGACCGGAAATTATAGTCGGGTTTGAGACTTGACCGTAATAACCCAGCCTTTCCCACCAATATTTGGCCTATCCCAATTACGACGATCATACGTAAGACACAACGACCAGAATTCCCAACATATTCCTTTTCCCTGATTTTTATCTCAATTTGCGTTATTTTCCGTGTCCTTATTCTTTGCATATCTCTATATCGTTGTTTAGTTATCACAATTTAAAACCCCCCATTTCTGTGACCATAGGTAAAAACTGTTAGTTGAACAAGTCTGCTTCCCTGAGGAGATCGACCCTATTTACCGTTAACTTCTGTTAGTAGGACCTAGGCTTTTATTTTTGGTGTATGAACGACACGCATCAAATTTTGGCGCCGTTGCCGGGGAAGCAACGCTGTTTTTCTGTTTCTGTTTTTATCTATCTTTTGTCTTAAGGAATTTTAATTCCTTAAGACCGTACTAAGCATTCTCTTCAGTTTTATGCGCAGGTCTCGAAGGGGAGATTTGGTGAATCCCGATCCTGAACCAGAGAGATTATTTCTACGTCGAAGGAGAGAGCGTTTGAGAGCTAATCGAGAGGAAGACTTGAGTACCCCCGATGTAAAACCCCTCGTCGCAACGGAAAAATAAAACATACAACATGCCAAAATTTACGCGGAATTTAAACTTTAACATGCATTAAAATGAGCTGAATTAAAACTGAAACTGAAAGTAAAATATAAATACAAACAGCCTGGGATGGCACATTATCATCCCTACAGGCACTCAAAACTGAAATGTAAACTAAAGTCTAGCTAACGTAAACGTGTAAGTCAATCGATGAATAGGATCATCGCTCTCTAGCTCCATGCAACCCTCTGCCAACCACCTGTCATGTACCTACATACATGTAAACATGTACGCCACAATCAGTGGGGAGTGACTAGAGTTCTCCTAGCCACCTTTTGTAACGACATGTAACACATAAACATACAATATACTCCAACATATATAAACATGTGAAGTATAAAATCTCAATAACTGAATCTCATATTATCATGAAATTACTAATGCAAGGCTCTCAACCAACTTCGGAAACTATTTGGAAGGAGAGCCGGTTTCCCTACCGGTTGCCCGGTCGGGGGGTCTTTCAGTCCAAACTATTTATGAAACTGACTAAAGAGTCATCCAATGCCTTGGATGAACAAAACCATAAACAAGGTACTGTACTCATCAATATCAACATACATCTCTGACACTGTACCAACTCTAGGCAAGCAGATAAGAAACAACAAGTATAAAGGTTCAGAGGCGACATCTTAACGCATAACCTAGATACTAAATCAATCAGCAAGTATAAAGGTTCAGAGGCGACATCTTAACGCATAACCTAGATACCAAGTTCACAATCTCAAGCAAGGACTTAGAGGCGACAACTCAACGCATGGACTTGGTAATCAACAAGACACTAGACTCAGAGGCGATAACTCAACGCATGGACTAGCATCCAAACTCACAATCACAAGTAAGGAACTCAGAGGCGAAAACTCAACGCATGGACTAGCATCAACACCTGCACCCCGGGTAAGGTATGACAACCTGACTGCCCCGTTGTGCAAGCTGCTCTACTCGTCAGACTCAGAGGCCAGCTTAAGGCATGTCCTGACGCGATCACTCAAACATGTCTGGGCTCAAAGGCGACATCTCAACGCATACCCCAGACACGACAACCAAACACGTATGGAGCTCAGAGGCGACATGTCAACGCATACCTCCATACATGACAAACATACACATATAAGGCTCAGAGGCGACATCTCAACGCATACCCCTATATATGACAAACAATCTACATATTAAGTTCAGAGGCGACATCTTAATGCATAACTTAATACGCAACACTAGAATAGCATTCAATTCAATAACTAACTCTTTAGTTCTTATCTCTTATATTTCTAAACAACACTTAATTGACCCCGGGAACTAAGTTGAGGGAGAGCCGGTTTCCGTTTCGGTTACCCGACCGGGGGGTCTCTATCCTCTCTCCATTCCCGAACCCAATATAGTGCCGCCGATCCTCCGGGTACCTCAAACACACATATAAGGTACACGGAACGAATCTCAAACAAAACCGATTAACCGTTTAAAAGTTACAAACCATTTTAATGAGAACAGGGGCTCTCAGCCGGTCTGGGACCGTCTTCCGGTCGGCCGGCTGGGAGTCCCTTCCCATGCCACTTCGAAATCTGAAAAACAATGAGAAGAGGCTTTCAGCCGGTGGACCGTCTGCCGGTCAGCCGGCTGGGAGTCCCTTTCCACTAGCCTGACTTCAAAACCACAAAAACAAAGGGGAGAGGCTCTCAGCCGGTGGACCGTCTGCCGGTCTGCCGTCTGGGAATCCCTCCCAATGCCTTTTACAAAATTTCCAAAATTCCAAAGAGGGATTCTGAGCCGGTCGACCGGCGGCCGACCTGCCGGCTCAGAATCCTTCCTCAGGCTTACGCATTCAAAACACCACTATGACTCTGAGCCGGCCGACCGGCTGCCGGTTAGCCTACCGGCTCAGAGTCCCTGCACGAAAATTCGTTATTTTCTTATAAGACTCAAATCTTCACAAATTGATTCTAAACTTCCAAAATTGCAACATTCATATATTACCCAGCATCTATAAGTCTCATATGCATCAAAAGCAAGTATCAATTGCCACAATAAAGCATCAACAAGTTCATACTTTGTATTCGTCTTAAGCATATAATTTCTGAAATTTCAACATCCAAGCATGTAAAACGTAAACAAAGCATGTGAAAGTCATTCTCATGTATTCCTAGCATGATACTTAGTCTCAACAACAATCACAAGCATGAAAATCAGAAACCAATATCATCTAAACCAAGAAAAGTGCTAATATCACAAATAAGGCCGATTTTTTCATTATCATCACCTTTTAACCTCTTAAACCAACATGAATCCGACTCCAAGCTACTCCTTTTGTCCAAGTCTGCGCTAGAAACACAACAAACACTCTTAAACCTCGAAAAACGTGACCTTAAGGTCACGGCCAGAATATAAGACAGAATTATTTTGGGTAAAAACTTACCTAGAAAGATGGAGGGCAAGAAGAGGAATCTGTGGCCGCGAAAATCGTCTCAATCGGATAAGAAATGAAGGTTTTATGAGCACTTGAAGGTTGGACGTGAAAAAGTGATAAAAATGGTGTTTCCTTATATTTTCACAAATCTGAAAAATAAAGGGAAGGAGGGAGGTAGAAGATGGTGGGGTTAGGGTTTTGTGAGGAAAAAGAGGGAAAATGGGTCCATTAACAAGTTAGGCCCATAAGACAAGTTTTAAGACGGTTTAAGCTAAGAACATCGACTTAAGGTAACTACAAACTTAAGACGATATAAATATTTTCGGACTATGAAATTAAATTGCTAAGACGTAAATTACGCAATTAAATAAAATCTTATTTAAATCCTTTTAAATATTCTCACATAAATTAATCGGTTATTTAAATGAAATACCAAGAATTACGAAATATAAATTATTTCTCGAACTTGAACTTAAAATCTTTAAAATTCCAGGTCCCGAAATATTGGGATGTTACACCCGAACAAGAGAGAACCGATTTTTGTGAGGAAACCTTCAATTCCGAACCTATTTTTCAACCAACCATGCCTAACATCGCAAGCCACTCTGAACTCACAACCGTGTTTATTCCAAGAGGGTTTAGTATAGCCACCGAGAAGATGGCCAAACTTTTGATTTCTGACCCTCTTACATAAACATGGTGGAAAGGAATCAATACCGTGGGGCCGCGGGAGACGACTCCAGAAAGCACATGGAGCGATTTGCTGACTATTGCTCCTCAATTCTAGCAAGGGGGGGGGGGGGGTGTTAGCCAAGAGAAGATCAAAGAGGCCCTCTTTCCCTTTTCCTTAACCGACAACGCAAGGGAATGGTTGTCGGATTTAGATAGGGATGCAGCTGGGATAACTGACTGGACGTCCCTAGCCCTTGCTTTTTACAAGAAATATTTTCCACCACAACGTACAAACGCCTTACGGACAAAAATAACCAACTTTAAACAGAAACCCTCTGAAAACTTGACTGAAGCTTGGGAGAGGTTTAAAGGTTATGTGAGGTCGGTCCCCCACCATGGTTTCGAGCCATGGTTTATTTGTAACCAGTTTTACAATGGCCTATACGATGATCATAGGGCCATTTTAGATTCGGCTGCAAATGGGCGATTCCAGCGTGAGGTGGATGACGATAAGGGCTGGAGTTTAACTGAGGAGATGGCCACCCATACGTCTGAGTATGACAACCCCAGAAGTGGGACGAGAACGGTTGCCAATATCGAGACTGAGGGTCTAGAGGCAAAGTTTGATAAACTATTTGCGAAGATTGAAAAGATGGAGAACAGAAGTGTTGGGAACCGTCAGGCGGTTCATGTCCTACAAAAAGAGGAAATGGTGCTTTGTGAGAGGTGTGGCGAGCAAGGCCACGATGCGGTTGAATGCTACGCAGATCGAGACCAAGTTTTCTCGTTTCAACAATATAAACAAGGGGGATACAATCACGGGTATGTCCACCCGAATTTACGGTGGACGAGCCAAAATGTTCTAAACCCGTCTCCCCCACACAACAACAACAACAACCGTATATTCCACCGCACAAGCAACAGTTTTCGAGGGCCCCGCGGTTTCCGAACCCTCAATAAGGTAGTTCCTCGAGTGGAGGGGTGTCCGAGGTAGGAGAGTTGAAGAGCAGGATACAGTCTTTAGCCATACAAATGGCTAAATCTGACCAAGCGACGAACTTAACGATAAAGATGTTAGAGTCGCAAATTGCTCAACTCGCCACAAATCAATCGTCAAGACAACCGGGCCATCTACCCTCTCAGTCGGAAAAGAGGAAGGAAACGTTAAACATGGTGACCCTCAGATCAGGTAAATTTTATTCGAATGATGAAGTTATTAATCAGGCTGTTTTTGATGTCGCAGGAAAAGAAGAAGAAAAAGTTGCTGGAAAGGCTGAGAAAAGTCTCGATCGAGAGGTTTCAGACTCTCGATCGAGAGGAAATGCTGAAAAAGAGATCGATCGAGAGGCTCAATCTCCTCGATCGAGCGATGTGTCAGTAGAGAGTGCTCGATCGAGCACTATTGAGAAAGAAACCACTCGATCGAGAACGCTGAAAGGTCGATCGAGTGGATTTGTTGCTGAGAATGCTCGATCAACTGATCTGGAGCAAGAGAACGCTCGATCGACTGAACCAAACAGAAGAATGATGAACAATGCGTTAATCCGTGATACGCATAGACCAAATTCAAATGTGCAGGTCCCATTTCCGGGACGTTTGATGAAAAAGAAGAAAACAGAACCAGAGTTCCAAAGATTTGGCCAATTGATCAAAGGCCTCAACGTCCACATTCCATTCTTGGATTTAGTAAGAAAGGTACCCTCTTATTTAAAATTCATGAAAGACATTCTTATGCGTAGGCGTACCGTTAGTGAAATTGAGACCGTAGCTTTTACAGAAGGGTCTTCAGCCCGTTTGCAATACCGGACCCCACTCAAACTATCCGACCCGGGTAGTTTTTCCATACCTTTCTACATAGGACTTCACTATATTGACCGCGCGTTATATGACTTAGGCGCTAGTATTAGCGTTATGCCATGGTCTTTAGCAGGGAGGTTGGGTCTAAACCGATTTCATTACACGAGCATGTCGGTGCAAATGGCTGATAGGTCGACGGCTAAGACTATGGGGATTTTGGAGGATATACCAGTAAAGGTGGGACGTTTTTATATACCGGTTGACTTTGTCGTTCTCGACATTCCGGAAGACTCATACACACCCATCATACTTGGTCGACCCTTTCTACGTACTGCCCAAGCAATCATTGATGTTGGATTGCACACTTTGACCTTCCGAGTAGGGGGAGAGGAATTAGTTTTCGCTAAACCCGCGACCCATAAGGGTCCAATGCGCATTTTAGAATGTAATGTCTTGCAAGCCGTTGACTCAGACTCTTGTCCTATGGAAGTGACCCCGTCGAAAGACTCCATGATTATAGATGAACCTCCACATGTCATTATTCCCCCAACCCCACTAACACTGTTGCCTCGTAAAGAGAGCAAAAGAGGGGCCCGTATTTCTGTTATCAGTTGCACCGGGCTAGGATGGGGAAACTTTGCAATGGACCCACCTAAGGGGGTATCAAAGAGCATGGCGGAGCTGTTTAAAGAGCACAAAGACGAGCGGAAGTCGGAAGATGAGTCACGAGCATCGAGAAGGAAGTTGAGGACCAATATTGGAGATGCTAGTACATCACAGCCGAGGCCGAAGGATGGCCAATCTGAATCGATGGAGGAATAGCCGGGTTTGCAACCCCATGCAAAGTTGTAAATAAACTATTTTTCGTGAATTTTTAGTTCCCTTGAAACTTATTTTTTTTTAGGACATCGGTTAGCTAGACAATCGTAGTTTGGACAGTAGAGTGACTCGGAAAAATATTTTTTTTGGTGGTTTTGGGATATTTGTTTTATGCTTATTGCAGGTACAACTGATCCGCGACAATCAGAACCGAATCCAAGTGCGGTCAGGTGAAAAAGCACTCGACCGAGAGGACAAATCCTCTCGATCGAGCAAATTTCGGGTTGATGAATTCGGTCGAGAAGATTTCTTCTCGATCGAGGGAATTAATTGGTCGATCGAAAAGGAGAAGTCCAAAAGTCAGGAACTTCTCGATCGAGGGGAATTTAGAAGGTCGATCGAGAGATTTTTCTCTCGATCGAGGGGACAGAAGTTCAACAGTCACGGATCTCTCAATCGAGCTGCTACTGTTCTCGATCGAGCCCTCTAGGTATCAAAAGGTACTCGATCGAGAGGAATTTTCTCTCGATCGAGTACCTTTTTCGGTCTATATAAGGTAAAATCCCTCGATTTTCAGCTCATTTCTTCGACCGAGTTTTCTGAGTTCTTCCTTATTTTTTGAGCTTTTTCATATCTCCTGGCAATTTAAGATTTCTTTTGCCCAAATAACAGCTACATTATAGTACCCAATTGATTTACATAACAATTTTAACAAAAGCCCTATCAAAAAACCCGATTTCAAGCCCCAATTCGAAAATTTTCGATTCTAGGGTTTCAGTTGGAATTTCGATTTCTGTGCTTTTTGTTCAAATTAATTGCAATACGTGGGTATTATCAACAACAGGTAAGTGTTCCTAGCTCTTCTTTGTTAATTAAACACCCCATTCCCTTAGTTTTTCGAAATTTTTAGGGTGTATGTTAGTCGATCTTCGAATTATGTTTTTTACATGTTTAATCTTAGTTTAAATTAGTTTTTACTTTTTGTTTGATGTAGTAATGGACCAAGTAAACCAATCCCCTGCTCCTGAACTTTCTGTCGAGACAATCGTCTCGAATGTCGTAACCGAGATAAGAGAGCAACACTCTGTTGCTACTGTTGAGGAGTCTGGGCAGCCTCTTGATGCTGTTTCTGACGCTGCGACAGTGTCTTCCGACATCGTCGTTCCTGGGGGAGGGATGACCGTGAGTCCACCGGCCTTGGAGGGTACTGTTGCTTCTCAAGCAACTCCTGGTGCCCCTGTTACTGTAGAGGACGTCGAGACGGAGTCCGAAAGTGACTCCGGGGAGGAGACCGAGTCTGATGAGGATGCTGGACAGCCGCATCCTCCTTTTTCTTTGTTAGCTGCGGGTGCCACTCCTAGGTACTAGAAGCTCCCTATGATTCCTCGTCCCCAGTCCTTGGCCACCACCACTTCTCGACCTCCTATGGTCGCCTCTTCGAGCTCCACTGCAGTTTCTACTGAGCTCACCATCGCACCTGGGGCCACTGCTGCCGAGCCCCCTGTCACTGAGGCTACTGCTACGCCTCCCTCTGCTGCGGCCACTACATCGAGGGCCGTTATCACTTCTTCATGAGGGACAGACCTCGCCCCCTTGACTAAGAGGCCCGAGGTACGTTTTGTTTCTGCTGACCACCGTTCTAGGTTGTCTACGCTTCTATCTGTACCCCTCACCCCGACCCGTTTCCTCTTGCGCCCTGACCTAGAGACTCTAGGTATATATGAGGATGTTTGCCACCTGCTGAAAGGGACGGGGATGTCTGGATTGATTAGGATGAAGGAGTTCACGCTAGATAGACCTACTTACGAGTTCTTTAGCTCCTTTCACCTTTGACCCCGAGAGCTATAGG
Organism: Silene conica; assembly: GCA_029255685.2. Classification (NCBI taxonomy): domain Eukaryota; kingdom Viridiplantae; phylum Streptophyta; class Magnoliopsida; order Caryophyllales; family Caryophyllaceae; genus Silene; species Silene conica. The sequence continues at coordinate 63,197,264 of CM055311.2, forward strand.
GAGGACCGTACTCTCCCTTATATTCATTTCCGACTCATGAATGAGTCGTTTGACTGGACTCTGGTGCAGTTTGGGGAGGCATTAGGCCTCGTTAGTGATGGACTCATCGAGCCTCCTCGAAGGCTCGTACCTCAGATGTGGGCTGCCCTATCTCACACTCCACTCTCTTCACGGAAGGGAGCCCACGTTCACACCCAAGCCCATCGTTATTTTCTTCGTTTATTGGGTGAGACTATCTTTGGGCGACCTGAGCCCAATAACCTCACCAACACTGAGCTTGCCATCTTGGCCGGGTACGTAAACATCGATTCGCGTACCCCTTTTGTTCTTAACATTTCATTTCTGGTTGCTCAGTATTGGAGTGGTATTAGGAGGCGGGTCACGAACTCTATTGTCTGTGGCAGATTGGTCACTAGGATCATCCGCCACATTCGCCCTACCTACATCGAGAGGGTAGGCCTAGTGCGGGAGATTGGGCGTCTAGATATAGAGGCCATGCGAGTTTTTCGCTGGCTAGATGGGATGACGTGGAAGATTTGTGGCTACCCTTCAGTGACCCTACCTTGCGCCACACTTCCCCGTCTTTTGCCGCTCTCCACTGCTGAGGGAGCGAGACCACCACCCACTACCTACCATCTCACATTCACCACCGCACCCCTCTTCTTCTGGGAAGAAGAGGAAGCGTGAGATTGGGCAGTCTTCCCAGTCTCCGACCCAGACTCCACCACCTAGGGTTGGACCTACACCCACGTCCACGCCCGCGTCCGCGCCTACGTCCGCATCCACGTTCACCTTCATGCCCACTCCATCCATCACTCGTACATCTACCACCCTCACCACTCACTCACCTTCGCCATCACCTACTCCTACCCCTACCCCTTCTTCCTCTGGGATGGTTTATCCTCCCCACTTTGTTTTACCTCCTGCCCTTGAGGCGCCTGCGGTCTCCGACCAAGGGGGTCGTGATCCTGTGCTTGATGGCCTTTGCAGGTACCTCACCGATATGCGACGGGATCAGGCTTTGGCCATGTTCCCTATCTATGAGGACTACATCCGCACAGCACGTCCCCTTCCAACGGGATGGGTGCATCCTTCTTTCTACCGATACCCAGATGGTGGGTACCCTCACTCTTCTTCTTCTGATGAGAAGAGGGAGGAGACACCAGTAGCGAGAGAGGTGCGCTTACGTGCCGAGGCTGCAGCGAGGCGCGCTACGAGAGAGGAGGAGCAGGATCCTACATATGGGGAGGAGGGAGCTTCTCGTGATGCTTAGGGCTTCCCTAGTTTTGGTACTGGTTTGGGGAAGCCAGTTTTGTGAGTACCACCGTCTTCCATCCTTTCTTTTGATTTCTTTTGATTTATTTTGTTTTTCTTTTGTTTTTAGGAACATGTATTTGGTTGATATCCCTTCCCCCTTGCTTGCTGGTTTGATGTGTTGAGAAGACAACGAGGGCGTTGTCTGTTTTGGTTTGGGGAGGGTATGCATCCTTTTGCGTCTGCATTTGCATTTCGTTTCGCATTCACGTTTATTGCTTTATGTAAATTTCACAAAATTTTCAAAATTTCAAAAAAACTCACGTTTATTTTTGCATTTAGTCGAGTCGGATTGGAGATTTGATGATGACAAAGCTGTTTATAGTCAATTTCATGTCATGTTATGCCAATTTTCGACCCTTGCCTTGCGAATTTTTAAGCGTTATCCCGAATTTTGTCATGGACTTCATGTTAGATCACTAGACTTGACTCATAGTTTTGGCAACCTACTACACATTCTGAGCTTTAGCGCCTTTAAAACTGGTGACATCTATGACCGGTTATATTAGGATTGTGAGTAGTACTCCCTGCATTTCATGTTTTGCATGTGTATGGGTCTTGGTTTTTTATTGCTTACACGTACCGTTTTGTGGTTGGTATTACACGTAGGAGAACTATTGCATTACCCCCTTCTCGTTATGCCCATTTAGCTCCACATTAGCCAAAAATTGCCTTTTGTCCCTTTAACTACATCCTATATATTACCTACCTTATGCTGAGCTAGGAGTAGTGAAGGATTTGTGCCATTTCTTATCAATTTTTGGCCTGTTTTCATTGTTGTTGGAGTGTTTACGAAGGAGAGGGAAATTTTTAGCCGAATTTTACTCGATCGAGGGCCATTTATACTCGATCGAGTGGTTTTCCTGGCTATTTTTGATCGTTCGAGAGCTTTCAGATAGAAAAGTGCTCGATCGAAGCGTATATTGCTCGATCGAGTATACTGGGGAAGAAAGCAGTCGATCGACCGCACAGTTTGGTCGATCGAGAGAAGGTTACCACTGTTACCGAGAGTTCTCATCAAAAAACAAAAAAAAAAAGAAAAAAAAAACAATCAAAGAAAAACTCAAAAATCAAAAATTCAAAGAAAAAAAGAAAAAATTGATGAAAAGGAAAAACGGAAATTTAGTATCCGGTTGACAGTTGGTATGATTTTGGGTAGTATTTGTTTGCCTAGCAAAGGCAATGTGCTACATGTATAGTCGGAAGAATTGAGAATGTATTTTAAGGAGATTTGGAGGTTCTAGCTCGGTCTAAACCCCCACTTACCCATACTTGTTTTACCCCTTTCTGTCCCACTTATCTTCACTATCCCAAAACTTGCAATAGTTCGGCGTGTAATGGACATCGTTGGTGGTTGTGCGTGTGTACGGTGCTTGAAACCTTTATTCATGCTAGTCTAGTGTTTAGCCCAAAAAACCATATTTCACCATTGGGCCCAAAGATAAATAAACAAGTAGCCCACCACAAGAAGCAGATCAGAAGCAGAGTAGACGCAGAACCAGAAACAAAGCAGACGCAGACCAGAGCAGAAAAAGAGCTGTTGGAGAAAGGAAATGGGTCAAAACCCTAAAGGGATATTCCCCTATATTCCCTCCCACATTCTAGCACCAGAATAAATCAGTTGGACAAGTAACTCGCAGCTATAAAAGAGAAACGAAGGCATTTCTTTATTCATTCATGCATACATTGTAACCTAGCTACCTACGTAAACACTTGTAATCCATCTCAACAGCGAACTTCCTCGATCATAGTAAAAATATTGGTGGGATTCCGTTCCCCCCGCGGTTGTTTCCCTCATTGGGTTTTTCCGCGTCACCAAAAATCTCTTGTGTCATTATTTCGTTTCGTTAATTTTCGTATTCATTTTCTGCGTTAATCTTTATATTGGTTGGCACTTTGACCTACATCACAATAATTCAACTCCCGGACATACTTTACCCGGGTCTCAGCAGCTGTATAAGCAACGACTTCAATTAACGCCCTCTGCAGACCAGCCTTCTTTTGCTCCAGGGCCTCCACCTTCAGCACCAGGTCCGCCTCTGAAGTCAAGGCCCTCTCCAGCTTAGAGTGAGCCGTGGCTAGCTGGTTCTGAGAAGCCTCCTCCTGAGCTTTGAGCATCTCCTGACCCCTAGCCACATCCTGGCGAGAACGCTCAACAGCCTGCCGCAAACTTTCCCTCAAGGTCTCCTCCAAGCTCAGCTTCTCCGATAACTCCCGCTCCTTCTTTGCCAGGGCCTCCTGCATCCTCTCCACCTCCTGTCTCCTCCTCAGAGCCTCAGATTGAGCCGCCTTCGTACAATGAAGTTCAGCCAGCAAGGCCTCACTCTGTCGTTTGGCACAAAGTGACAGCTCCAGAACCTGGAAATCCAGACCAGGTCAGGAAAGATAAAAAAAAAAAAAAGAGAAGAAAAAGAAAAGGAAAAAGGGAAAGAAGAAGGGTTACCTCAAAGGAAACCTCCGCAGTACGTCTGATCAAGTCCTTGAAAGGACGAGTTTCCATAATAGAGGCAGAGGCGGGGAAAAGTAGTGAGTCCAAGGCAGGCCAGAGATGAGTCCTGGACCCACCAAAATCCGCTGGGAGGTCCAGGCGCAGAGAAGAAGAAGATGAACCTTCTCCAGAAGGTGGCAGAGGCAGCTGCTCCAGAACTGGCTTGTAACCAGGAGTAGGAATGAAGGGAGGAATCTTGAGAGGAGAAGGATCAACATAGGGAGCTTCAGAAACAGGTTCCTGGACCAGATCAACAGTGTCAACTTCAATAGGGCCAGCTTGGGACCCAGCTCCAGCAGAGCTCCCCTCCACAACGTCCATTTTCGTCTTCTTTGAGGACCCCGCGTCCCCAGAAGCCAACCTTTTTCTGCGTAGCTGCATCACCCTGCTCACATCAACTCTGGGCTTGCCTGGAAAGATGACAGCAGGAATCAGAACAGACCAAGCGCAGATCCACCCAAAGAAAACAAAAAAACATCGAAAGTACCGTACCCTCCTTCTTCACCACCAGAACAGCAGCATCCCGGACCAGCTTGGAGAACATCCTCTCCTCGGCAGGAAGGTCCAGGAGTTTGGCCTTGGAAGTAGGGGGATCAGCGGAATCAGGAAGCTTAGCCAAGCTACGCCCTGCAGAAACTAACAAGCCATCAGAAACAGGCGAAAAACAATAAAGTAAAGAAAATCAAAAAAACGCCAGAACAAAGCCAGTACCTTCCACAGGCTGCCACTTGGAAAAAATATAGTCCGGAGAATGAGGAAGGGTGTCAATCTTGACGAAAATAAAGCGGGTAAACCACTTACTATCATCTGGAGTAGTGGAAAAGATAATGGCAGAAGGCATATTGTCATGGCTACGAATGGTACACTGAGAATGACCCAGAGAACGAGGGGTGAACCACTGCCCCAAGTCAGCCAAACCAATGTTCATCCCCCGTTCACGGTTCAGAGCACAAATACTGAGTAAGATTCTCCATGCATGCGGAGCAATCTGACACATAGCTAGTTTGGTTAACTTCAGGAAATCGACAATCAAATCAGGAAAAGGAAATCTGAGACCCAGACGGAAACGGTATTCATAGAAACAAGTCCATCCTTCCCTCTCAAAATCGGCCTTCTCGCCAGCAAGAGGGAAGTGATAGACCACCCCCTCCGGAAATCCAAATCGAAGCTTGATAAAAGAGGCATGAGACTCGTTGAAAGAGGAATCGCATAAATTCTTGGCTGCAAGCAACTTCTGCGACGGGAAAGGACCAGAATAGTCCCCCGAAGCAGAGGTGGATCCAGAAGACCCAGCAGGAGCAGGAGTAGTGGAAGGAGTAGCGGAAGAAGACCCAGGAGCAGACATGATGGATTATTAAAAAAGAAGTGGTGAAAAAGTTTTTACTGCAAAGAAAGAAGCAAGAACGAGCAGGAAAAAGCAAGAAAGTAAGTAAAAGAAAGAGAGTTTTGAGGATGGTAAAAGTAAAAGTGCGCAGGTAAAAAGGAGTATTTATAGAAAAGGAATGGGCGGTTAAAATTTGAAAGTTGAAATTCAAAAGGTGGAAATTGAAGAGTTAAAAAGTAAATGACAAGGGGACAAGCAGTTAAAGAAGTGATAGGACAGGTGGGGCAAGTGGGTAAAGAAAACGGCTGTGAACAGTTGCCTAGACTACCCAACTACCACGGAAAAATCCAGAAGTACGCTCAAAGGCACAAAGAAAATTCCAGCCCAATTAAGGCCAAAATAGGCTGAAATTTGGGGGAAATTGTTTAGCCCAAAAAACCATATTTCACCATTGGGCCCAAAGATAAATAAACAAGCAGCCCACCACAAGAAGCAGATCAGAAGCAGAGCAGACGCAGAACTAGAAACAAAGCAGACGCAGACCAGAGCAGAAAAAGAGCTGTTGGAGAAAGGAAACGGGTCAAAACCCTAAAGGGATATTCCCCTATATTCCCTCCCACATTCTAGCACCAGAATAAATCAGTTGGACAAGTAACTCGCAGCTATAAAAGAGAAACGAAGGCATTTCTTTATTCATTCATGCATACATTGTAACCCAGCTACCTACGTAAACACTTGTAATCCATCTCAACAGCGAACTTCCTCGATCATAGTAAAAATATTGGTGGGATTCCGTTCCCCCCGCGGTTGTTTCCCTCATTGGGTTTTTCCGCGTCACCAAAAATCTCTTGTGTCATTATTTCGTTTCGTTAATTTTCTTATTCATTTTCTGCGTTAATTTTTATATTGGTTGGCACTTTGACCTACATCACAATAATTCAACTCGGTAGAAATTTTACCAAAACATCTAGCATTCATGTTTTGTCGGTTGTAGTTTAGGCGAGAGTCTATACTTCTTTATTCTTCTCTTCTCTTCACATATATTTTACCATTTGTTTGATTGAGAGAAGAGAGATTCCGGGAGAGTCCGAAATTTTATGAGTCTAGCAAGGTTGAAAGTCTACATGTGTTTTCCATGATATGCACAAATTCGTTCGCTTATTTACAATCTTGGCATCGGTTGATTTTTGGGCATAGTAGGTACTTGGCTTTGACTATTTTTGGTAGCTTGAGTCTTTTCTCCATCCATTAGGTCCGTAGTTTTTCTTTAGTTTGTTTTAGCTTGCATTAGGTTTGCTTGAGGACAAGCAAAGGTTCGGTTTGGGGAAGTTTGATGTGTGCACTTTGTATAGACTTTTTAGTCTTGTTTTAGCACACATTCTCGTAATAATTGGTGATTTATATCATTTTATACCCCGTATGTGCTACTTTGTGTTCGTGTTGCTATTTTGCAGATAGTGACCGATTAGTAGCAGAAACCGAGCTCTTTCTGCCTCAATGCACTGTTTTTCTAGAGTCGATGGAAGAACCACGGTCGGTTGCACCTCAACTGAGAAGTTTGAAGTGAAAATCAACCTTTGTGCCTATCGAAGGATCTATCGAGGAAGAAAAGTTCTCGATCGAGCTGTCCTGTGCTCGATCGAGGGACCCAGATGAAGAAAAGTCCTCGGTCGAGCTGTCCTGTGCTCGATCGAGAGGTATCCAAGAAGGAAGCACTCGGTCGAAAGCCAAAGTGCTCGATCGAGAAGTGCCAAAGAAGAAGAGTCGATCGAGTAACCATCTACCTATCGATCGACCGGTTTATGAAGCTAAAAGTACTCGATCGAGAGGAATTTTCCCTCGATCGAGAACTTGGAGACTCTTCGTGTTCACTGATTTATTACATCAGTTTATTTTTCCTCTACTCTTTAAAGAGCTCGTTCGTAGAGCATTAGGTATCAATAATCAGACGTTGCAGACCCTAGTTTACTCTCAAAAAAACTCCTTTACCTTAAGTTATTTCTCTAAACTTTTGTAGCCGTCACTTTATTAGCAATTTTCGGGTTTTTCGTTCTTTCGTTCCAATTCCTGTCCTTACCTTTGTTACTGTAATTTCTCTTCTCTCTTATCTTTATTTTCCTATTCTTAATCCAGTTTTTATCTATTGTTTTCGTTTATCGTTTCCGATCAGTTTCGCACGCTTATACTCTGTTTTTCGTTGTTTGTTCTTCGTTCATGTTACTCGTCCGTCTGTGCCTCTGTTTCCTCCTTCTGCTTCAGTTCATTACTCTTTGTTAGTTTTTATCTCTGAGTTTTAATCTAGTCGTTTAATATCCCTGTTAAATTCATATCGTGTCGTATGCTAGTTTGTTATTTTGACATCCGTCTTAAGACTATCAGATTTCGCATCTCCTTTCCCTTTGCTCTTGTTAATTTCGAATCCCTTGTCTACTGTTTATAATCTGATTTTTATTTATCATTTTATCAGGTCGTATGCTAGAATTCTCGTTATTGTCATAATCTTTGTCAACCCCACTATGAGTAGCTAAATCCATTATATGTTGGGATGAGGGAGTTGTGTCGAATATATGATATGTAGTAGTCGGGTTAGACCGTCTTTGGTGGGAGTAATCTTTAAACAATTTGTTTTATGTTCGGTTTAGTGAGTGCACGCATGAGACCTTACATCTAGTTAATTCCCGACCTAGACCGGAAGGTTGGAAGGGTAAGACTTGTTTAATGATTTTAAATAGTTTTTGTGAGCGAGGAAGTTAAGCAAAAACGACCTTTAGGGCGACTTAAGACCGGAAGGTATAGTCGGGTTTGAGACTTTACCGTAATAACCCAGCCTTTCCCACCAATATTTGGCCTATCCCAATTACGACGATCATACGTAAGACACAACGACCCGAATTCCCAACATATTCCTTTTCCCTGATTTTTATCTCAATTTGCGTTATTTTCCGTGTCCTTATTCTTTGCATATCTCTATATCGTAGTTTAGTTATCACAATTTAAAACCCCCCATTTCTTTGACCATAGGTAAAAATTGTTAGTTGAATAAGTCTGCTTTCCCGAGGAGATCGACCCTATTTACCGCTAACTTCTGTTAGTAGGACCTAGGCTTTTATTTTTGGTGTATGAACGACACGCATCAACGTTGGTGAAGTGGGGTAATATGATTACATTCTCGAAATTTGGTTGATCTCGACGAAGGTATTCGAGCCACCGTAGTGGTAATAAGTTCGGGCTAAGATAAGAATTAATGTAATTTTATCGACCGAGAGTTCTAAAAGTAGAATCGAAAAAAAGAGTTAATCCACCGAGTCATATTAATAAGGGATGTATCGGCTAAACCGTGCCCGAGTTAGTATGTATTTGGGTCTCGGAATCATTTACATAATCGGGTAAGAGATCATTAAGTAGATGCTTAACTTGTTTAAAATTTACAAGTTTAAAATTAATTATTAAAAACGATAATTGTGTTTTAATTCCTTTATTTTCAATTGTAGTTCTTTTTCAACAATCAATCATCAATGGCTAATAACGCTCCACCACTCACAAACGTATCATGGCTTCAATCCTTTATGAATCGTTGCAAGCTTGGGAAGCAAGGCACCAATTTTAAGGATTGGAAAGCTCAATTATTAATAGCTGCGGAAGGTGACAATAAGATTCGTTTCCTTACCGAAGCCGCTCCTCCCACTCCCACCACTCATTCCACGATTAGGACTCGTGAGGCATATGAGGCCTATATGAAGGAGTCAAACATTCTTAAGCACACGATTATTTTCTCCATGGAGTCGGATCTCCAAGAGAGAATGATTGTGCTAAGTACGGCAAATGAGATTTACACTAAGTTTAAGAATATGTTTTCTCAAACTCCTAGGATGTTGCTTCATTAAGTGACTTCCGCCTTATTTAACCCAAACTCGGATGAGGGTCATATTATGAGTTCTTATGTGCTCAAAAGGGTTGAGCCATCCGAAGTCTTGAAAGTGCAAGAGTCGGAAGTTCCAAACTATCTCATAATAGATCGAATTCTTCGCTCCTTTGATACGCTTTCACGAGCGGAAAGGGAATTGGGACTTATTCGAAGTACCAAGAAGAACATGCTCGACATTGAGAAAAGGAACAAAGGGAAGTTTAAGAAGAGTGGTAGAAAAGGCAAAGGCAAGAAGGCATCCATGACCACACCATCCAAAGAGAAGACCTTTTCAAAAGGTGCTTCCACATCATCTTCAAAGGTTGAAGATAAGTGCCACTATTGCACAAAGATTGGTCATTGGAAGAGAAATTGCCCAATGTACTTGGCCGACCTAAAGCTTGATAGGTTCACGTTGTTGGTAATAATTCTCATTTAAATTCATGTTATGATATTAACTTTTGTATATGATACAAGTTGTTAATTCTAATCCCTTTTCAATTGTTTTAAAGGGACTCCTTCCAAGAACAAGGGCAAGGAGAAGGAGAAGGAAGCTTAAAGTTCCTTCCATGGATGGCTAAGGTAGCATCCAAGATTGAAGACATAAAGAGCATGGTTGATTTGAATATTGGTGACTTGAATATTGGTTGTAATTTGAATATTGGTGACTTGGTTTTCAACCCAAGTCATCTATTTTGTTCTTAATCAATATGTTGATTTTAAAATGCTTTGTGTGATACATAACATGAGTTGATACGATTTTCATAGATCGTAATAAAGTACCTTGAATATTTCACCGTACGCTAGACATGATAGGATCATAATAAAGTAATTCGATTTACTTAAAACGACAATTACACCCCGTGAAATACTTCAAACTCAAAATGAGAACATTAGTTCATTATAAGATGATCACCTTAAATGAATGAGAGTACTAATGTCTCACTACTCATATAATCCTTTGTCCAAAACATTGTTAACGGGCGGAAATGCTATCCTTCTTAAAATAATGGCTATTATTTTAAAGGATAGAGTGAGATAAATTCTACTCCCGCAAACCAATGAGATAAATATAGGATCTTAGAGAAGAGTCCTATAAGGAGTCCTTAAGAAGAACCCTAAGAGATTGGATAGAAGAAACTACGAGAGGACACAGAAGAAACAACGCGAGGACACAAAAGGAAATGTTCCTTATGTCATTAGTTCCTAGAGAGGACAAAGGGAACCGCGTGTGTTAACGGAAGGAAATTGTTTCTGTGATGTTAATGTTTCTGTTTTTATGAGATAATAGAGGAAAAATCGTCTCCCACCCTCTTGATAATAGTAGTTCTTGTTCTAAAGGAACATAGAGGAGAAATCATGTCCTGCTGCTTTCCAAGGGAACGAGGACGAAAAATGAAATGTTCATAATGAGTTGAGAAGATGTTTGAATATTTGCTTAAACACTATGAAGATAGTGGGAGTTACTTAACTGTATAGATAATGATACGAGATTCAGTGGGAGAAAAGTTATTAGGAAAATTGAAAACCTCCATTGAGAGAGAATGGTGATTCTTTAAATGTAAAGAATAAGAGGTTTTCAATTCTAGATGAATATGTACATCATAGGATGATGGCCAATCATAAGTGAGTTTATTATATGATAATAGAACTTCACTTGTTGATTTACAAGCACTAGTACAGAAATGTCATTTGGCAACGGTCAAAAAGCACATATGGCAACGGTTCCACGACCGTTGTAAATCGGGGCGTTGCCTTAAACAATCACCTACGGCAACGGTTATCAACCGTTGCCAAAAACAACTTTTGGCAACGGTTGTTAGTAACCGTTGCCAAAAGGTGTTTTTGGCAACGGTTATTAACAACAACCGTTGCCAAAATCCGTTGCCTTATGTATATCAAAGGCAACACTTCATTTTTAACAACCGTTGCCATTACTCAATTAAAATTTTTAAAAAAAATATATTCCAATAATATATTTTTGGGTAAATGTCAAAATTTTCTATTAAGATAATAATTAATTACAAACCAATGTTTAACATATAATAAACATTACAAAGCAATATCAATACCTAAAGCCAAAGAAAATAAGCATATAAATTGTATTTCTGGTAATTCTCCTAATCCAAAAACTCCGTAGTGTACTCCAACCAGCCACCGTTCAGGAAGCCTTGATTGCAAGAGGAACCTCCAAAACACCTACAGTTCATTAAAGTGGTTCACTTAAAGAAGGAAAAAGACCATAGACGTCCAAGTTGAAGAAGTTCACTGAATAGCTGGTATCATTAAATAACCTTAGCTTCATTGAATCAGGTGTGTCACCCTGGCCTGTAGTGGAAACAAGGAAGATTACAGTTTTCACAGTCAAAATTATAAGTTTTGCGCCAAATATTAGTTGAATAAATGGCAACGATCATTACAAAACCGTTGCCTTAATTGTGTACAAAAAATATATATGGCAACGGTTTCTAAGTGGACCGTTGTCGTATGAGTGTTTTCTCTATATTCGACAACGGTTGTTGTTAACAACCGTTGCTTTTTCTAATTGACAACGGTTATTTTTAATGACCGTTGCCATTTGTCCATGCCTAAAGTCATTTCTTTACTAGTGAAGGTTTGGATATGAATCCAAGATATGAAAATGTTAATTCATATAACCTTTGATTAAAATGCCAAGATGTTGAAACAAAACCTTATTTCGATATAAGTTTCTCGAGAAGAACTAATAGATCGAATCTAGGGAAACTACAATATGAATTCTAGTACAGTGTGACTATGTTCGTAAGAATGACATGTCACGAGTTTTGAGAAAACAGTGGGAGCTTCCTTAAGGTAAGCAGACTAGAGTCGAGTATGAGGACTTGAAATGTACTTGAATAAGATCATATTATACGAGATAATATGAGTCAGAAGGAAACCGAAATTTGTAGGTTTAAAAGATGTGAATAAATGGTGTATTCACATAGCGAACCATTATTAATACAAATTGATGTATGAACATCAAAGATTGTTTTTGTGGAACAGTAATATCGTATTGACTGTTCGCACTTAACTATCACTCTTATCGTTTGAGTTATTATTAACTCACAATTTTTATATACTTTGTGAAATCCAAATGGGTTGTAAGAGACAATTTGAACGCCATAAGTGAACTGGATTAACTTAGTATAGCCTATAGTCGCTTGTATGAGGTGACGTCTTGAAGCGACTAGAGTGTGAGGCGATTGATGGCAAGTTCAAATGTCATAGAGTCATATGGGATGACTAGTCGATCACATAGGCAGACTGTGGAACACTCTGGCGGGCATTAGTGACCGCTTATAGAGTTCTGGAAATTTTATAATTAGCCTGGTCGTGGCGAGAGCTACTATATTATTCACATAAGTCGATTCTTAGACTAGAGACTGTTCGCCCAAGGTGGCACAGTTTTCAGATTGACTTTGGTCTTTGCTCTACGATCAACCGTTAAAGGGGTCAAATGGCCTTCTTTTGGGTCATGATGGATTGTGTTAGTCGAAGGGAACGGTAGGATAAGAATTGTCCAGTCCCTCGTCAGGGTTATCTTAAATCTCAGGGCCACTCGAGGAGAAGTTTAACTGAAAATGCGTGGCCACGCTCGGAAGGTATCTATGGTAGATAATTCCGGTCAAAGCAGTTAAATCTCCAGATCGAGAAAACCGCTCAAGATATGATCAAATGCAAGTACGACCTCGAAGACACCTTGCATTGAGTGGGAGATGATGTAATAGGACAAGAGAATCGGTGACGCACACTTGTCGATGACAAGTAGGAGATTGTTGGGAAATGTGTCCTCAACAATAGTGCGATCACGTCAATGATAATAATCATTGTCAAAAATCTTATGAAAAGAATATGCAAGGGATGATCCGATATGATATATAGTCAACTGACCAACATTAATCGGTAGTGATTGACTGACTAGAGTTTGACATTACTGTCGTATGACGGTGGTGGTCAGTTGATCCCTTTAGGTCACACCTATAAGACAATCCCCTTAATTGATATATTGATCAATTGTATATGATACGAATTGATCGAATTCCTTAAAATCGAATATCGAGAAATCAGAGGTTAAATCTTAATGTAAGATTTATATTTGAAATTGAAGCGAGTCAATTGTCAAATAGTAATCGATATTTTTGAAATATCAAAATTAATATGAATGGTTCGTGGTTATAACAAACGTTGTATATCGTATCGACGATTATTATAATAACCATATTTTGGGACGATAATTACGAATTACTAGAATAATTTGTTAAATATGATTTAATTAATTTAGAAATAATATTTATATGATAAATATATTTTAAATTAATACAATTGATTTATGACACATAAGATGTTACATATTACACAATTGTACAAATTACAAATTGTAAAATGGAAGACCATTTTACACTTAGTGTGTCGTGTAAGTGTGTGTGTGTTTTGGGTAAATATTAGTGATATTATTCTTTTACATGCATAATGATTAGGATAGGTTGATGCCTAATAGTAGGCATGCAACCCTAATTGCATATGTAAGACAAGCAACCTAATTGTCCTTCCCCAACACACCTCACGACACACTCCACCCAAAACCCTCTATATAAGCAATGTGAATTGTTCACATTAAAAACTAATGTTTTGGCACACATATTTTCTAAGTGTAGAAAATCCTAAAATCCTCTTAAAATATTTTCTAGTAAGAAGATAATATTTACTTATAAATTATAATAAGATTATAATCAAACTATAATAGTTATAGTATTTTTTCGGTTATTGTTCTAATACGATTAGAACTGGATTTTAAGGTAAACCGAATTCCGTCACCTAGTCCGTGTAAGTGTTCGGTAATTTTGGGGCACGTCTTGGGTGCATCGTAAAGGAGGCAAGCTAATTTGGTTGCTCCGTGGAGGATCATCCTTAGCATTATTCGGACCGAATGTAAGGGGTTTAATTTATCATTTCCGCATTTTAATAGCATGCATAAGATCTTTCAAATTAAAGAGTTAATTTGTATTTTTGTATATTATTAGTAAGACTAATAATAAAATAGCTATGTTAGTATGACTAAGTTTCCATCAAAACTGACTTCAATAAAGACATTCAAAAACTAAAAAAATCTAGCAACATCGATCATAGTGCCTGTAAAAAGGAAATAGATTCTTTAAAGGACCTTCTTCTTCATGCACGGAAAGTTCACGATAAATGAGAAGGAAGTACTAACGTACTAAACTTCCTGACTGAACAATCTGATAATAACATGAAGATGGGATTGGGTCACGAATGTTATAGTAGAAGGGATCACTCAAAGTGTAAACAAAATCCCACAGATCGAGACTTTAGAAGAAAAAAATATGTCGGCCTACCTGAATATTTAATATGTACTTATTGCAGTCATACTGGACACCTCCGTGAAAACTGTGTAAAACACGCACAAGATTTTAAAACCGGAGTTAAGTTTGTTAAATCCTTAGGTATACCAAACGACACTATTTCCATTACTACTACAAAATCGGGCTAATAGAACGCCCCTTTAAGAACGGTTAAATGCGGAACCGTTCTGTTTTGTCACTTTATTTTTGGCGCTCATATATGACTTCAAAAGAGAACGGTTATTTGTATGAACCGTTCTCGTAGCCTAACAACGAGAACGCTTATGTTTGACCAACCGTCTTAATATATCAAAATATTAACAACGAGAACACTTATTATAGATAACCGTCTTAATAGATTAATATATTAACAAAGATACCGCTTATTATTTAAGACCGTCCTCTTTATAAAATAAGATATCCTTAAAACAAGAGGACGGTAATTATTCTATTATGTATGACCGTCTTAATATATTAATATATTAACGTAGATAACGCTTATTATGTATGACCGACCGTCTTGTTTGTAAAACAAAATTTCCTAAAAACAATATCATCCGACCATACAAGCAAAAAAAAGGGTAAATTGATAAACACTACCAACTTTAGTCTTCTTTTTCATAATCAATACCAACATAATCAATAATTAGTAATCAATACCAAGATATTAACTTTTTTCAATGTTAGGTACCAAGTCGCCTTTTTACTTTAGTTTTTTCCTACTTTAAAAAGTGTTTTTATCTAAGAGAATGATTTTGAAGATGGGTGAGTAGAGGTTTGTACTTGAATAATGACTTTTTGGATCTGTACGAGTAGATTAGTAGGAGATTTTCACGTGACTTGGTACCTATCGTAGAAAAAAGTTAATATTTTGGTATTGATTACTAATTATCAATTATGTTGGTAGTGATTATGAAAAATGGTCATTATATTGGTATTGTTTATAAATTAACCCAAAAAAAAGAGAGAATAATTTACTAAATAACTAAACGTGTTACATATAATTTTTTTTTCTAAAAACGAGAATGAGTTACGTAATTTCCTAAAAAGTTAATAAAACAAAATTTCCTAAAAAGTTAATAAAACAAGATTTCCTAAAAAGTTAATAAAACAAATAAAGAGAATTAAAAAAAAGAAGTTTAATTTCCTAAACCAAATTAAAAACCAACGAAAACCTTGACAAACAGTCGCTTTAAATACCTATATATACTACCTACCCTGCGTGCTATTCGTATTCTCATAATCTTATTCATTCGTCCGTTCTCATTCATATCTCTTCTTTATTCTTATTGATAATTGGCGCTCTTCTTATATCAACGAGAACGGGCATTGTTTCAACCGTCTTCGTCTTCTCTGAAATCAACAAAGAGAACAGGCCAGGTAATCAACAACTGCGCTCTTTGTAAATTTTCAAATTGTATTACAGAGAGAACGGTTAGGATAACCAACCGTCATGTTTGTTTCTTTAATAAGATAGAGAACGGTTAGGATAACCAACCGTCATCGCTGTTCTTTACAACATAATATGTAGAGTAAAATATTCTTAATTAACGCGTGCAGTGCCCTATTGTGAACTTCCCTTTGTTTCGTTGATTTTGCCCTAAAACAGTATAATTTTGATCATCCAGTTCGAGAACGGTCTATCGTGGACTCCGACAACACCCTAATCGCTTACCTTTCATCGTTGTCGAAAGCAATTGTTAGTGGTAAGACTACTTTTCAATACTCGTCAATATTAACTTTGAGATAATACTATAGTCGTTGTTGGCAATATACTGTTTTAGACATAGATAATTTGATGATATAGCTTTGTTTTTGGTTTGGTTTTGTTGACAAAGTATCTATACAAGAATTTGAACTGCATATAGCTTTGTTTTTGGTTAGGTGCATATAGCTTTGTTTTTGGCCTGTAGAGTAGTGCAGTAGGTTTGATATAGCTTTGTTTTTGGCCTGTTGACAAAGTATCAATATTTATGTGGTGCAGCTTCTGTCCTCCTCCCTTTCTTTTGCTTGAGTAATATAGCAGTAGAGTAGTAATGTAGCAGTAGTAGAGTAGAGTAGTGCACGCCTCTTTCCCTTTCTTTTGCTTAGTAATGTAGCAGTAGAGTAGTGCAGTACGTAGGTGCATTAGTAGTACGTAGAGTAGTGCAGTAGGTTTGATATTGACCTCCTGATCAATCACCAAATCATTAGCACTAGTAACTGTTCAAATGGATACACTGCATTAACTAGTAAGTATGGGTTCAACTTTAAATTCAGAAAATTAGCACTTATTTAGTCAATTAAGTATATATATATATCAAAAACAAAAGTACCGAATGAGACTACGTCTAATACAAGGTATTCGAAATCAATCTAAAATTGCTCTATGAGAACTCCTTGTAGTCTTCAATTCGACACGACCCTCGATCGCATCAAAATTCACGCATTGCTGCTATCTCTCACGGGTAACAAAAACTACTTAATGTAGCAATTCTTACTTTTATGCCTTGAAAACTGATTGGCCTGCAATCTCACGCAAAGACTGCACGCCCCTATTCTGCTTCACTGCCATCCTCAGCAAACCTGAAGATACCACTGAAAAATTCCATCTACGCTGCATTGAGCATTGCCTGAGTCGTCCATAGCATCTGCACATCTGCCAGCCGCTAAAACAGACTGTACAGATGCACCTGCAATACGACTCGCACTCCGACTCTAGCAGGAATACTTCTACACTGCTGCAACTAAACTACTTCGATGAGATACTTGCAAACCCAAAACACGCTGCACTCACTCTTACAACCACTTTTGTGCAGACCCAAACACGGTCATTTCACGCCACCACCAATTCCATGTCAAACCAGTACCACAGACCCAAACAACAGCCTGAAAGCTCATGCAAAAACCTTATTCGCTGCCACAACAGAGACTGCTACCCCCTGCCGTGTGTTGCCTTGCAGCAGACCTGCTCTCGGAGCCTGCCCCTGCTTGGCTCCAGTCGACTTGATCCCATCACCCCTTCTATTACTCCATGCCCCATGCGAGACAGCCGTGTCCAAAGTAGGAAAGTGAGCATCATTGCAATTACCTTAGGCTTAGGCACCTCATTGACTAAGAAATACTTCATCATAATTAAACAAACTTAGCTACGCATCCAATATCAAATGTCCGATAGACAATTAAAACTGTTTGATACTGAATAATATAAAAACATTTGCAGTCTTAATTTTGTACATGAAACACAGAGGCAGTAAAATAGGCTCATTAACTAGTGCATTAGTTGATGCTTCAACCAAAACAGCCCCTTTTTTTAACTGGAATAAAAGATGCTTATATACGTATATGAGAATGAGAGCTTCCTAAAGCAAAGAATATAGATGCAAGTTAGTTCATCAACTCCTCCTACTCTAGTTAACAAGTTCTCTTAGTACAAAAGAGGGGCACAAATGGAAATTTAACCAAAAATGGAGCATTATACTCTGGGAGAAAACTTTTATAAACCACAGATTGGTAGAAGCACGAGTTCGTCTTCTTTGTTTAGTTGTTTTCGATTCCTTTTGTTTAGCGGATAACTTACCCATGGTGCATTAGCTTAGTAATGTAGTGGAGTAGTGATGCAGTAGAGTAGTGAGCATATAACAGACGCACTATAGCATCAGACCAGAAGCAGTAGAGTAGTAAGTGCAGAGTAGTGATGCAGTAGAGTAGTGAACAATTGATTTACACAAATTCCACTATGATGCTCTACAGTTTACCTTATTTTTTGTTTGTGATATTTGTTGCCTTTTTTCTATTATATAGATCAAATATGAATCGTACATGGATGATGGATGGGAAAAGAGGTGATCCTAAGTATGGTGCTGGTTTAGCTGAATTTTATGTATTCGTTACAAAGAATGTGAAAGACACGTCTAAGATGCCATGCCCTTGTGATATGTGTCTGAATATTAAATACATGAGTTTTCTCGGAAGTGAAAATCCATTTAGAAAAGTATAATTTTAATCCAAAGTATAAACTTTGGAGGTTTCATGGGGAGTCTAGAGTGGTCCAGATAATGGAGAAAGATATTGATGTTCAGTTAGGAGAGATTGAGATTGAGGGGGCAACTATTCCTATGGAAGAAGGTATCGACTCACTTGAAGATTCAGATTCAGATTGGGCTGATGAATTTGATGATGATGAGTTAGAAACAATATTAGGTGATCAGTTAAGTAAAGAAAATGTAGAACCACCTTACCCTGACCAAGATCCTGATGATAAAGGTGACATTCTAGGTGAAGATGAAGATCCTGATGTTAATTTTGATGACATAACAAGAATTGTATTAGAGAAGTTAAAAGACTCTGAAATGCCTTTGTATAAGAGTTGTGAGAATTATACAAAATTGTCAGCCGCTGTTAAGTTATATAATTTGAAAGCAACAAATGGGTGGAGTGATAAAAGTTTTACCGAACTCCTCGAATTATTGAAGGACATGCTTCCAGAAGATAATGTTCTTCCTAATCGTACCTATGAAGCAAAGAAGATACTCAGAGAAACTGGTATGAAATATGTGAAGATCCATGCATGTCCTAATGATTGTATATTATATCGCAAGGAGTATGAGTGTTGCACTCATTGTCCAGTTTGTAATGAATGGCGATATAAAAAGAAGGAGGGGTCCCCGCCAAATTTTTGTGGTATTTTCCAATAATACCTAGGTTGCGACGACTGTTTGCGAATAAGGAAGATGCAAAGTTGTTGACATGGCATAAAACTGCAAAACCTAATGATGGCAAAATAAGACACCCCGCTGATGGTTTAGAGTGGAAACATATTGATGTCAAGTATCCCGAGTTCGGGAATGAACCTAGAAATCTTCGACTTGCACTCTCTACTGACGGGATGAATCCTTATGGGAATTTAAGCAGTCAACATAGCACTTGGCCTGTAATTTTAGCTATTTACAATTTACCTCCCCATCTGTGCATGAAACGAAAGTATTTGATGTTATCATTGTTGATTCGGGTCCTAAAGAACCGGGCAATGATATAGATGTTTACTTGGCTCCCCTTCTTGACGATTTGAGAACATTGTGGGATGAAGGGATAGAAGTCTTTGATACCTACCAAAATAGTGTTTTCAATTTGAAAGCAATGTTATTATGCACTATATCTGATTTTCCTGCATACGGTAATCTTTGTGGACATACTGTGCACGGGAAAAAGGCGTGCCCCTTGTGTGGAGAAGATGTTGATTCTTGTTATTTGAAGTTTTCTCGAAAGCAAGCTTTCTTAAGATACCGTAAGTTTTTGCATGAAGATCATCCATACCGTAGGCAACAAAAAACGTTCAATGGAAAACCCGATCATCGTCCATGTCCTAAGATATTAAGCGGTCGTGATGTATATCAGCGGGTGAAAGATATTCAAATTACATATGGTAAGAAAGGTTCTAAATTACCATCTCGTGGATACAAGAAGATGTCTCCTCTTTTTGAGCGACTTCCATATTGGCGGGAACTCTCCATAAGACATTGTTTGGATGTTATGCATATCGAAAAGAATGTTTGTGACAATATTATCAACACCCTTTTGGATGTCCCAAATAAGTCGAAAGACAACACAGCGACTAGGAAGGATATGATGGATATGAAAATTCGACCCGAGTTGGCCCCACAAATGAAAGGTCTACGAACTTATTTGCCTCCTGCTGCCCATACACTCTCAAGAAATGAAAAAATTGAATTTTGTGAGTGTTTGCATGGTGTTAAAGTGCCGGAGGGATATTCTTCGAATATTAGTAGCCTCGTATCAATGCGGGATCTCAAGCTTAGTGGTCTAAAATCTCACGATTGTCATACTTTGATGCAACAATTACTAGCTGTGGCCATACGTTCCATTTTACCTAAAAAGGTTCGATATGCCATAACCAGGTTTTGTTTTTTCTTTAATGCCATATGTAACAAAGTTATCGATCCCGGAGAGTTAGAGGCTTTGCAAAATCTAATTGTCACTACTCTTTGTCAATTCGAAATGTATTTTCCTCCTTCATTTTTCACAATAATGGTTCATTTGACGGTACACTTGGTTAGAGAGATCGAGTATCTTGGACCTGTTTACTTAAGGTATCAATATCCTTTTGAAAGATTGATGAAAGTATATAAGGATTATACGTCTAATAGATATCGTCATGAAGGGTGCATTGCTGAGCGTGCCATCATCGATGAAGCACTATCTTATTGTTATCAACACTTATCGAATTCTGAGTTACTTGGGATTCCTAAGAATCGACATAGTGAGTGGATGGGTGACAAAGGTCTTAGGGGTCATGTTCGTGAAGATATGGCATTTGATAAGTGGCATATATCACATACATATGTCCTTCACAATGAGGATGAGGTACAACCTTACATTGTTGAACACATGGCTTTCTTGAGGGAGAAACATCAAAATAAAAACGAGATGTGGCTCGCAAGTGAGCACAACAAGACATTTAGAATTTGGTTCAAGGGTCGAGTGATAGAAGATTTGCATAAATATCCTGATTGTATTTCTTCCAGATTAAGAAGACTTGGTTTCGGCCCAAATATACATGCATCTTCTTATTGTGGCTATGCCATTAACGGGTGCACCTTTTACACTCGTGAGCAAGATGATAAGAGTACTATGCTAAATAGCGGGGTTTATGTAGAAGCTGAAGCAATGCACTTTTCCAGTTCAAAAGATAACAATCCAGTTTTAAGTAAGATGCATTATTATGGGATTATTGACGAGATTTGGGAGTTAGATTACACGGATTTCGAAATCCCTATATTTGGGTGCAAATGGTTTCAAAGCAATGCTGGTGTCCGTAAGGATAAATTAGGATTCACATTGGTGAATCTTGATAAAATTGGACATAAGGAAGATCCTTTTATTTTAGCCACACAAGCAAAACAAGTGTTTTATGTGACTGATCCATTAGATAAAAAATGGTCAGTTGTTTTATCGGTAAGGAGTAGGCGGGATGTGGATAGTTTTGAAGAAGATGTTTTATTTGAGGGTTTTGATCGTAATATATCAAGTGTAGATGATACGGATACTGTCAATACTTCCAGTTTATATACCCGTGAGGATCATGATGAAGGAATATGGATTAATACCGATACCCCTTCGAGAAAACGCCCTCGTGGTGTTGACACATGAGTAAGTTAAATGCTTACTGAACTTCAATTTTGCTTAGTAAACTTCAATTTTGATAACTTATATCCTTGGCATGCTTACTGAACTTGAACTTCAATTTTTCTATGTGGCTATCACTTCTGATAATGATTTTAACCTTGGTTTTTTGATGGACTTATTTTCAGGTCTCTAGTTATAAAGCAGAGGATCAGAGGATAGCTCAGTGTGATTAAAAGCTCCAGAGTGGTGTGCAGGAAGCGAAGACTGCACAAGAAGTATTACCTTTTCTTTTCTGTTGAATCGATTTTGCCATTTTCCCTTGTCTTAAATGTTGTCTTACTGATTTGGAACTCTTGTAATTAAGAGCTTAAGTGTATTACCTTTTCTTTTCTGCTATTCTATGCTATTTAAGGCCCAAGTGTATTCTGATTATGAATGTAGCTAGGTTCAGAGCGCTTGTAGGTTCCATTAACATTCTCTGCTATGCTATATTCACAACTGCATTGCTGTAATAATCAGGTACATAAGGCTCTAACATCCTGAGTTTTCGAGTTATTAATCAGGCATTCATTGTTGAAATCAGGTATATTCACGATAGAACTAATGCCCATTTCTGCTGTACATTCATTGTCGTAATCAGGTATACTCAGTCAGACGCTCAGAACATTCCTGAATTTAGAAAGTTGATGAATTTGTAATTTGTTAATGCAGGTTGATCGATGTCACCTCAAAAGCGTAAACGGGCTCAGAAAGCTGATGGTGAGACAAACAAGCAGAGGAAGAGAAGGTGTAAGGAGAGGGGTCGAACAGTGTTGGACTTAGTGTCTCAAACTCTTAAGGAGAAGAAACCAATTGAATTGGAGTGGGATAAAGTGCACAGATTGCCTACAGGAAAGTATGCTGGGAAGTTTAGTAGCTGGGTTGGCGTTACTACTCGGAGGCATGTTAGTTGCATGGTGGAAAAGTAGGACCATGTGGATGATGTGACGAGGCAAGAAATTTTGGATAGTATCACGGTGAGTATTTAAATTACGTACTTTATGTGCCTGCCACTGTTGTATATAGCTAATGCTGCTGCTGTACTAATTCGGTCTGCACAAATTACTCTATTGCTAATGCTATCCTACTGCCACTGCTGTTATCATTGCATACGGTTGATTACTGCATACCACTAACCACTGCTGGTCTGTGTGTCTGACTCTGCTGGTCTGTGTGTCTGACTCTGCTGGTCTGTCCTTACTAGGTCTGTTTTTACTAGATCTTTTGCGTGTCTGTCCTTACCTGTGCGTCTGTCCTTACCTGTGTGTCTGACTCTGTTGTTGCGCGTCTGTCCTTAACTGAGAGAGTCTGATATGCTTCTTCCAAAAACGCCAAGTTCTTTGAAACAGCATATTCGAAACAGCCTTTTCAGTACTATAAAAAGAGTTTCACTTATGGGTATTGATTACTTAACTATTCTGAAATGGCTTATGCTGCGGTGCTGCCACTTAATTGTAGAAATACAAACATAGTGCAATACTGCAATTGGTTTTGCCACTGACACTTAATCTTTATTAGCGTTTCCTGTTATCCGTTGTAGCCCTGTTCATTCTAAATGAAACGTTAGAATCGTGAGGTTGACTCAAATTGGGGAAGTTTCAGGAAATTTGGTTCAATTTTGTTCGTATGGCTTCAATCCTTTTTATCCTCTTCAATTTTTGGTTAATGCTGCATGTAGTTTAGTAATAAAATATCGATTTTTGTACTTTGTGCTTTGTATGTCTGCTATAGTAGTTTGTGTGATGGCGAAAAAAATTTAGCATGAGCTAGCTGTAGTAGTTATTCAGTGTTTTTTTTCTTGTTGTCTTGTACTTGTGTCTTATCCCTTACCTCCCCCCCCCCCCAAACAGCCTTCTCTGACTCCATGCTTGCTCATTCCACACTCATTATTACCATTCCAGTAGCTACATGGCTACACTACCAATAGTCATTCCCTGTCCCAATAGATTAGAGCAAGCCAGGTCATGCTACAGCAACAAAACAGAAGCATTGCAGACCTGCCACTATCCCTTCACTGCCATTGACAGCATCCCACCAGTCCAAAAGCATTCAGAACAGAACCATTCCAGACCCGCCACTATCCCTTCACTGCCTCTTGCACACGCTCAGTCCCCAGTCCCATACATTGTAATATATCCAGAGTGTACAAACATATGCATTGGAAAACTTGAATGCTAGTCTGCTCCTGCGCATTCTGATCTGCCACATAACAGCCTCAGTAGCATTCACCCCTACTACTGATCTGCATCAACTCTTCTTAATCCCTGATATGCACACCACAAACTGATAAGATCAACCCATGCTCAATCCACAAACACGAAACAATCTAGAAAATTCCTGTTAGACAGACGCCAACAGACCTGCATCAGAAGTCACCATCTGCTACAGAATATTATATGCAGCAACACCCACTACTGCTTGGTTTAGGTGTGATTATCCGGGACGAGAATGGCCAGGTCTTGCGCTCTGCAGTTCAACAAGTAAGATGGTGTTGGGAACCGGATATAGCCGAAGCCAAAGCAGCTCTGTTTGGCTTGCTAATTGCAGAAAGCATGGGAGTAAGGAAGGCTGTACTGGAGTCTGATTCACTTCATTCAATCAATATGTTGCAGGAAGAAGTTTTGCCCTCAAGCTATCTAGGTAGCATGGGAGTAAGGAAGGCTGTACTGAAGTCTGTATTAATTTGTTTCCAAATCTTGTCTTTTGTTTCTGTAGGGCGCATTCACCGTCGTTGCAGACCGTTATGCTTGGTGTCTCCAAAAGGCGGGAAATTTATCGAGAAAATGGAAATGCACCTTAGTCCGTGACTGGCTATATGATGAGACAGGAGCAATACAAAGGACACGACCAGAATTGTATGCCCACATAACACCCGAGGAATGGAATGCGTTTGTGACATCTCACACTACCGAGGCATTTAAGGTAATTTTCACTTATTAGATTTGTTTAGTTGTTTTGTTTTGGTAAAGGGTAAGTATATAGTGCAGGAATTTGGAGTGCAGTATGTAGAGTTGCATTGTACAGGAGCTGCTGTGATCGCGGCATTCTGATAGTACTAGAATAAGCATATAAAGTCGTGTTTTGAATTGTGCAGAATGCTATTCATGTGCCTAATTGGGCTGGGAGCAAGAGTGTCAAGGCAGTACTATAACATTGGTACTAATGCAGGCGAGAATTGGGTGTGTGCGTGTAAGAATTAGATATAGCATTTATTGAATGTCAAAGAGGAATCAGCACGTTTTGTTGGTTTTTTGGCAAATCAGAATTTGGTTGGTACTTGGCAGAAAGTAGTAGCATTTGTTACTGTTCGGATGCAAGTGCAGAGCTTCTGGTTGCGGCAGTTCCGTGAGTACGGAAATGGGGTGACTGGCAGAAGTGTGGTAGACCTGGTGTCAGTCTGTAGCAGTGTGGTAGACTCTGGTCTGCAAAATGAGTGCAGGAATTGTTGTAGGGACTTTTGTTGGGAGTTACTGGAGCACCTTGCACGTTGATTTGTACTTTGTTAAATTTGTGAGCATATTTTGGCTATTTAGAGATAGCTATACTTGATTGTCAAAAAGACAAAAAGGAATCAGGCCTCTGAGTTGGTCATTTTGGCAAATTAGAATTTGATTGGATGCCTCTTCGGCATTCTTGATTGTTAAATTTGTGAGCAAATTTGTTATGATCTATATAAAGCCTTTGATATATGTATGTATATTTGTTTGAAACGTAAGGAATTAAGCGAAAGCAACAAGAAGAATGCCTCTATGAATAAGACGAGGTTCTATGGCTCTCGAGGAGGTTACCATGGGATTGAAGATAAAATCGTAAGTACACCTAGACATATCTTTTAATCTTATAATTGTATGATAAAATCTAATTTTATAAACCTTTCCATTTATTCACATCTAGAATTATTTTTGTAGAAGCAAGACTTTGCCGCTGCCAATGGACGCGTATTGGAGAAAGTTGACAGACACTTAGTTTGGCTAAAGGGTCACACGCCTAAGAACGGTAATATGACCGAATATGATAAGGAACGAAGTCGCTTTAAAAATTGTAAGTTGTTCAATTATTGTTATGACAATCAATATTTATTTCTAGGAATGATACAAACATGTATTTATATAATATAACATAATGAATGGATGTAGAAAGCAATGGAAAAAGAGGTGGAGGCAGGTACGTTTCAGCCCGAAGGACGAGAAGATATACTTGCTAAGGCAATTGGCAAACATGAACATGGCGGTCGCGTGCGAGGAGTTCCTGGTGGCATATGCATAACTGAGTATTTTGGGAAGGCTCCGAGAAAGGCAACGACAGAAGTAGAGTGTCTTAAAGAGACGGTAAGTACTTAGACATACATAAAATAAGAAAACTCATTCCGTCTTTTGATTGGAAGGATGGTTGCACAAACCCATTCCCTCTTTTGATGTCTTGAGAATTTGTTTCTTATATACAGATAAATACTATCCAAACACAAGTATCAAATATGCAAATGATGATGGTGCATTTTTGGCAAAGTGGTGAGAAGCCAAGTCAAGAATTATTAGAATGTTTCATGAAAGGAATGTCTATGAGTACTCAAGGATCGAAAGTTTTTGCATCTACGAATGGTTCTCATAGTACCTCAATAGAAGAGAGTGAGGAGCAATCCTGTCAAGAGCCGCACCGTGAAGAGATACCACATGAAGAGCCACCTAGTGAGACACACCGTAAAGAAAGTAAGGAGCAATCCTGTCAAGAGTCACCTCGTCGTGAAGAGATACCACATGAAGAGTCACCTAGTCAGAAGCAGGTAACATTTTATTTATCACTTTGATTTGAATATTTTTTTTTGTCACTTTAAAATTCTGATTTTATTAAAATTTGAAGGGTTGGAAAGACTGTGAATTATCATTACCGGGAAATCCGAATAAGATGGTGGCATCAGGCATGATGTACATGGAACGGAAGGAGGATTATAACTATTCACGGCACTTCACTACTCGATGGTTATAAGAAAGTTGAAGTTAAGAAAGTACATTCTGGTTCTGAAAATGCTAAGTTGCCCGTGCCTATTAGGGATGAGTTGATAGTATTGATTGATGCAAAGGACTCATTTGTTCAGTGGCCTCAGAATCATATTCATAGCCCTTCTAAGGTAATTTGTATTTTTAAAAGGGTTAATTTATAAACAATACCAATATAAAGACCCGTTTTCATAATCAGTACCAACAAAATTGATAATTAGTAATCACTACCAAAACATTAACTTTTTTCTAAGATTGGTACCAAGTCACGTGAAAATCCTATACTAACCTACTCAAATAGATCCAAAAAGCTATTATTCAAGTACAAATCTCTAGACACTCAGCTCCAAAATTATTCTCATTGATAAAAACACCTTTTAAAGTAAGAAAAAACTAGAGTAAAAAGGCGACTTGGTACCTAACATAGAAAAAAGTTAATATCTTGCTACTGATTACTAATTATTTATTATGTTGGTATTGATTATGAAAAGGAGGACTAAAGTTGATAGTGTTTATTAATTTACCCTTTTTAAAAATTGAAAGTATTATCTTATACTAAGTTATTATAAATATTAACTCTTTTGAGAAAAATAAACAAAGATGGAGATTATAATGAAGAACAAGAAGAAGAAGAAGATCCAAAAGTTTCCACCACCACCGGTCCCGACTTTTCTAGGTGTAGAAGTTTGTAGTGAGTTTAAGCAAAAGTTGAGAACCCCGCTGATGAAATCTTTAGTTCTTGAGGCTCGCATATTGAAGACTAGTGGGGCACTTATTGAAGTTCCAATTGATGACCATGTATTACACGTTGATGACTACACTTCTTTCATTTCTTATGAGGAGCTTATTCATTAGTGTGATGAAGGCAAGATAGGTGCCTCTCACATTGCTATTTTTATGAGGTAAGAACTTTTAACATTGAGGTCTACATGTATTAAATTTCCTTCTTGTTAACAAGTTTAGTTCAAATTGTTGTAGGTATTTAAGTGAACTTAGCGATACTATGAAGTCTACTAGTGTTTATGGATTCCTGTTCCCCGAGCCGTTGTCTAATTTTGCAGCCGTAAGTGAAGATTATCGATCCGACTATATTGCTAAGGCTATGACATGTACGGATTGTGGGAGAGGTCGAAAACTTATATTTGCGGCTTATCCCGAAAGGTATACATAATCATCACCTTTTTTAAACTTCTATTTATTTATTATTCATTGCTAATTATGTGAAAATATTCTCATTGTTCTCTTTATTTAACCGAAGTGATCATTGGATGTTGGCTGCGATTAATCCATCTGAAAGTACCGTGTATTGGTGTGATCCTATTGGATATACGAAGCCTCGTCAGTTTTTCGTGGAAACAGTTAATAGGTAAATCATTTATATTTGATATTGTTGATTAGAATTAAGTAATTTGTCCACCCCTAATTTTATATAAATGAAATATAGAGCGTTCGAGAAAAGAAACTCTATTGATCCACTTGCCAGGTTCGAGGCAAAACCACTTACATGGAAAATAATTAAGGTATGTATTTTCAATTGTCAATATTTATTATCATAGTATTCCAATAATTGCTTTTTTATCATAACTAAGGAGTAGATATAATATGTTAATCTCATTATGATTTTTATTTTAGTGCCCTCGTCAACCTCTCGGGAGTGAATTATGCGGATATTATGTTTGCCGGTATATGTTGGATATTATCAAAGGAAGATATATTACTATTACCCCAAATGTATGTTTTCTTTTCTTCATTTCAATATAATTTACAAATATAAATAGTGTGCTGATTACATACATATTTTGGTGTCTTATATATATAGTTTATGCTTAACGCACCAAAGACATACACGGTTGAGCAAATTGACGAGGTGCGCAATATTTGGGCTGAATTCACACTCAAGTTTAAGCCGTCGGCATGAAGATGAGGAGAACTGAATGATTTTTTATTTCTGTTTTGAACGTATTTTTGTATTTTTTTTGTCTAAAAACATTTATTCACTATGAATTCAAATTCAATATAATAAAGGTTTTGGTTGCGTAATACTTGTTGGAGTTTCTGAATTGTAATGCAGATTTAATAGTTATGAGCTATACGATTCAATCGTGTAGGGGTTACGGAAAAAACAACATTATTTAAAAAAAAACAAAAGTTGTAACAACAAGGACGGTTCCTTACATAGCATGTTCTCTTTGACAATAACAAACAGAACGGTTGTAACATTTGTCGCTCTCTTTGAAAATAACAAATTGGAGGCGCCAAATAAACTAATCATATCAACGAGCACGGCTAAGAAGCGTAACTGTTCTTATTGTTGTTACAATGAGAACGGTTCCGTGTTACACCGTGCTCAATGATATATCAACGAGCACGGCTGTGGTGGGTAACCGTTCTTATTGTAGTTACAACGAGACCGGGTTGCATGAGTTATAGACTTTGTGATATATCAAAGAGGACGGTTATGAAGAGAGACCGTTCTTATAGTAGTTACAACGAGACCGGGTTGACTTAATTTCAACCGCTCTCTTTGATCAACGAGAACGCTTGGCCACAGGACGGTCCAAAACGCCTTTAAGGACGCTTTTGAACCGTTCTCGTTGGGCAAATTTGTAGTAGTAATGACAAAGTTGAGGAAAGAAACAATGACCACAGATGTTTCTATGACATGACATTTGATTACGAAGAAAAGAAAAATAGAACCAAACAAACTCCTCAACCTACGACAAACAAAAAATGGACACCAAAAGAACAACCTAAGACATACACAAAAACATCAAAACCTAACTACTACAAACAAAAAAGATCTTATGTTAGACAAGTTTGGGTTAAAAAGGAAGATGTATTTGTGATAACTAACAACAAAGGTCCCAAGTATGCTTGGGTACCTAAATCCTGTCTTTTAATTTATATGTGCAGTTCGTCGCTAAGGAGAATAATTTGTGGTATCTCGACAGTGGATGCTCAAGACATATGACATGCGACGTAAACCTATTCCTATCCTTAAAACCCTTTGACGGAGGAAAAGTTACCTTCGGTGATAACAAGAAGGGAAAGATCATAGGAATCGGTAAAATAGGTATCTCATCATCTCATGTTATAAGTGATGTATACCTGGTAAGTGGTCTCAAACATAACCTAATAAGTATATCTCAATTATGCGACAAAGGAAACAAAGTTGTTTTTCATGCAGATATATGTCGTATAATTATGGAAGGTACAAGCAAAGTAATCCTTGAAGGTCATAGAAAGAAAAACGTTTACATGATTGATTTAAATGTTGTACCTACTAACTCTCTCTCTTGCATGGAAGTTACGTTAGATGATCCATGTCTATGGCATAAGAGATTTGGTCATATCAGTTTTCTTATTCTTAGCAAACTGAAGAGATGGGATTTGGTTGAAGGTCTTCCAAATATCAAGTTTGACCAAGACAAGATGTGTGATACATGTGCACGATGCAAACACGTCAGATCATCCTTCAAACCGAAAAGAATAGTAAGTACTAACCAAGCTTTTGAACTAGTACACATGGATATGTGTGGCCCTATGAAGGTGAGAAGCAGAGGTGGTTTCAGGTACGTTTTCGTTCTAGTTGATGATTATTCTAGATTTGTTTGGCCAATATTTCTTCATTATAAAGATGAAACATTTGATGAATTTGTTAGTGTCATGAAACTTGTCCAAAACAAATATAAATCTAACCTAGTAACAATTCGTACTGACCATGGAACTGAGTTTGACAATCATGCCTTTATTGAGTTCTGTAAGACCATAAGTGTTGGACATAACTTCTCGTCACCTAGAACCCCACAACAAAATGGAGTCGTAAAACGTATGAACAGAACCCTAGAAGACATGGCTAGAACAATGCTTCTTTGTAGTTGTCTACCTAGAAACTTTTGGGCTGAGGCTATCAGTACTGCTTGCTAATTCATAACCGTGCTATGATTAGACCTATTCTTAAAAAGACACCTTATGAACTTCTTCGAGGTCGTAAACCTAATTTATCTCATCTAAGATGTTTTGGGAGTAAATGCTTGTTCATAACAATAGTAAAAACAGATAAAGCAAATTCGACCCTAGAAGTGATGAAGCAATTTTTATAGGATATTCAGATCATAGTAAAGCTTACAAAGTTTTTAACAAACGTACCTTATGCATAGACGAGAGTATTCATGTTATCTTTGATGAAAATAATGCCTTTGATAAGCCTTTACGGGACGAAGAGGAAAACCTAGACGAACCCGATTTTCGGTTGTCAAGGGAAGATCCTCCTGAGCTAGATAATGAAGAAGGTGAGATTCAAGGAATTCATGATGAACTTAACTTGGGAGGAAACGGTACGAGAACTGAAGCTACAGTTGATGATATTGTAGATCATTCTCAAACTATTGACTTGGAACCCAGAGTTACAGCTAATGAAGCTATAACTTTGAATCAAAGCCAAAGGAAGAGGTTAGAGTTATACCTGACCCTATTATAACCTCAGGTTTGGATTCAGGGGGAACAAGTCAAAATCCTAAGTCAAGTGGAGGTAACGCAAATAATCAATCAAGGAACTGGAGATACAAGGATTCTCATCCTTTGGACAATGTTATAGGAAGCTTGACAGATGGAGTTCAAACTCGAAGGAGTTTAAACAACTTTTGCTCATTCTACTCCTTTCTCTCCACCATTGAACCTTCAAACATAAAGGAAGCACTTGCAGAACCAGACTGGATAGTTGTCATGCAAGAAGAACTCCAACAATTTGAAAGGAACAAAGTTTGGCATCTTGTTCCTCGACCTAAGGACAGATCTGTCATTGGAACTAGATGGGTATTCAGAAATAAACTAGATGATACTTGAGTTATTGTGCGAAACAAGGCTAGATTAGTAGTTCAAGGATACAACCAACAAGAAGGGATCGATTATGACGAAACCTTCGCTCTAGTTGCTCGTCTTGAGGCAATAAGGCTACTCATTGCCTTTGTCGCACATAAGGGAATTGAGTTATTCCAGATGGACGTTAAGACTGCCTTTCTTAATGGCTATCTCCAAGAGGAAATATTTGTTGAACAACCTACTGGATTTCCTGACAGCAAACTCAAAGACCATGTATTCAAATTGGACAAAGCTCTTTATGGCCTAAAATAAGCACCTAGAGCATGGTACGACAGATTATCAAAGTTCCCATTGGAGAGTGGATTCAAGAGAGGATCTGTGGAAAAACCTTATTTCGTAAAAGCGACAACTCAGATCTTTAGTCGTTCAGATCTACGTTGACGATATCATTTTTGGATCAATAAACAAAAAGTTGTGCAAGTACTTTTTTAAGTTGATGACCTCTGAATTCGAGATGAGTATGATGGGAGAACTGAAATTCTTCCTTGGTCTTCAAATTCAATAAACAGAGGAAGGAATCAAAGTTCATCAACAAAAGTACGTCAAAGAATTGCTCAAGAAATTCGGCATGGAAACCTCTCATGTTATGCCCACTCTAATGGTCACAGATAAGAAGCTAACCAAAGACGAAGATGGTAAGTCTGTAGACAAAAAAACTTACCCAGGTATGATTGGCTCACTTCTTTATCTTACTGCAAATCGTCCAGATATAATGTTCAGTGTCTGCGTCTGCGCGAGATTTCAATCTGCACCAAAAGAATCGCATATGATTGCGGTAAAGAGAATACTGAGATACCTAATCGGAACATCAAAGTTATATCTATGGTATCCTATGGGCTGTAACTGTAACCTAGTAGGATATTCAGATGCAGATTATGCAGGATGTTCATTAGACAGAAAAAGCACTTCGGGACTTGCTACCTTTGTAGGCCCATGTATAATATCTAGGGGATCCAATAAACAAAATTATGTCGCTCTTACAACTGCCAGAGCAGAATATATTACAACCGCACTGGTATGTTCTCAATTCTTATGGTTAAAGCAACAATTACATGATTATGGTGTTGATGTAGGATGTGTGCCTATTTTATGTGATAATACGAGTGCTATAATTATATCTAAGAACCCACCCCAGCACTCGGGAACCAAACATATTGAAATTAGACATCACTTCTTACGAGACCATGTTGAAAAGACAAACATAAAATTGGAATTTTGTAGTACGGAAAAACAATGGGCAGATATCTTTACTAAACCATTGGCTAGAGAACGTTTTGATACTTTGCGATTGGAAATTGGTTTAATCGGTGGCACCTAATCAATCTTAAAAGCAAAGATAACCCAATGATTGACTACGATTAAGACAAGATTATATGACTGTGTCCGTATACTCCGCTGCATGTTTATGTGTGTATTCAATGATTAATTATGTAAACTCGACAATGCTATACATATATATATCGTATGTTGTGCATAACCAAATCTCACAAAAATAATAATACACATATTATATAAAATACCGACTATAATTATGAAATATCCATATTAATCCAATAAACACAAAAATAAAAACAAACTTACCTCGCCTCACTCAAACCGTGAAGCATTGAGCCCCACTACACCTCACCATTACCCTTCACGTGTCCCTATCACTGGCTCTCACTTAATTAACCCAACTACCTCTTTTTACCATTACCACACTCCATACTTACCTCCCTCATTCCTCATTATTACCGTCCCAAACCTCCACCATCAAAATCCTCAAAAAACCTCCAAAATTCAACACCTTAAATCCTATAAAAATCTGACCAAAACCAGTTCACCCCAACCATCATGCCACCATCACGCGCCACTCGTTCTCACCTCAAAAAGCAAACTCCACCGTCTCCCTCTTCACCCACACCGTCACCTCCGCCGTCCCCAACACCCATCTTCGTCTCCATTCCGACTAACGACACCGGAAAACGCCGAAAACTGAAACAAGACTCACCCATCGTTCCTGAGAGCATGCCGGAGTTCATCTCAACCGGGAAAATTTCCCGTCCTCTGTTTCACGAGTATTCATTGGAAGCTAGTAGAGAAGGACTAGAACGTGTTCGAATGACTAAGACCGAAGGTATG
The DNA here is from genome assembly GCA_029255685.2 of Silene conica. Classification (NCBI taxonomy): domain Eukaryota; kingdom Viridiplantae; phylum Streptophyta; class Magnoliopsida; order Caryophyllales; family Caryophyllaceae; genus Silene; species Silene conica. The sequence continues at coordinate 63,230,835 of CM055311.2, forward strand.
TATATTGACCCTGTCTTGCCTTATTCAATTCATGCGGGTCGATATTATCCTAAATCGTGGGTAGACGGGTCGAAGTCATTGGTTTTCTTTAAACAATTCTTGGAATTTCAAGGGTGGGAACACATTTATGACTTTTCGGGCTTGATTTTCCCCATTGAAGTTGTTCAATTTTTCGCTTCTGTCAAATCTTGTGAGAATGGGATAAGTGACGTCGTGAACGGTCGTGATGTGACAATTTCTATGTTGGAAATTTGTGAGATTTTTCATCTTGATCAAGAGGGTCTTGATCTTGATCCTCGAAAGGAATGGGGTGTCGTGACCCGAGAACAAAAAATGATCATCAAGAAGTACTTTGATGAAAGTGCAACCGAAAACACTTCTCTTTTGACCGGCTCTTTTTCACCAAAATTAAAATTGTTCATAAACTTTTTATGGAACACTATTTTGCCGCGTCAGGGTGGTCGGGATAAATTGGCAAGTTATGAGGCCGTGGTTGTGTATAATTGGTTGGAGGGAACAAAGATAAATCTAGCCTCTTTGATTTGTTGCAAAATTTGTCATGTCTCGAGTGTCTTAATCAAAGAAAAGGTATGCTCCACACTCGACATTCCTTACGGAATATGGGTGTCCGAGCTTTTATTCAAGAAAGGCGTATTGATGATGCGAGTTATGGGGTTATACCAAGAGATCGCATGTGTGACAAACTTCTTAAGCTCATGGGTATTTCTTTTGACGGAATTGATCTAACTTTTGGTAAAAGTGTAGGTGGGGAACCGAAACCGTGTGCGTCTCCCTTGTTTGAAGGTTTGGATGCCAAGATGGATAAAATCCTTGATCTATGCGAGGTTAAGAAAGAAAAGGAAAGCGCGGGTAGTGGTAGTGGTGGTGGTAACCCGGGATTTGAAGACGAGATGCGGGATTGGATGGCTAAGCAAGATTGATAAGCGTGTTTTGAAGGTTGGCTTGGGTGTTCAAACCCTTTGTGATGAGCTCTTTGTCGTGAGTGACCGTCTATCCTTTCTATCCTCTCAAGGAGGGGCCATGGTCCGGGATCATACTTTATTGAGAGCGGATGCTAGCCAAGTTTTGGAGGCGGTCAAAGCATTGTCCATGAAGGTGCTCAATTTCAAGATTACATTGGATGCACAAGGGCGAAACGTGAGTAGTTGTTTGGATCGTTTGTGTACCCTTGAGTTTCGCACCCGACCCAACTATGTCAACCCCTATGCCAAGAAGTAGTGATCCTTGCTCTCGTCCATGATCAGATTTGCCGTGTTGATACTCTGTTCTTATTTCTGTTTCGTTTTCGGTATTTTCGGTTGTTGTTTTTAAGACCGGGATGGACTTATCAAACTATTGCTCTTGTTCTGGCCCAACCTAAAACCTACCCTTGGCCTTGTGAATCTGAGGCCCATTAGACCTTATTTTGCTCCAACTCTCGGTTCACTATTTCAGAACATTATCTTTTGTTAATTTGTGGCCCAATTTGAACTTTATCTTACCTTTTGCTCAATCCGGCCCATTTAACCAATATTTCTAGCTGGCCCAATTTTCTAATATCTTGTATTATAATTCGGCCCATCGGCATAGTATACTCGGTTTGGTTTTACATATTTCTCACATTTGTACTTGTATTTGTATGATATTGTGTGTGTTTGTGTGTTACGTCTTTGATGCATGCTTACTCGTGTTTCGTAGCATATTATTCTAGTCGTTTTATGTCCTTGTTCTTGTCTTTTCGATGATGTCAAAAGGGGGAAAGATGCGACTTAGATTAGAATTTGCCTAAGCTTGCTCCTTGTCGTAATTCATTGTCTCTTAGGGTTCCTAAAGAATACGGATTAGATAGAAGATAGAAACCCTAAGTTGATTTGTGCTATAATTGACCCCTATTATGTTGAGGGGGAACTAACACTTAGACACCATTCTAAGAGAGACTTGCCATCATCAAAAAAGGGGAATTTGTTGAACCATATATTCAATTGTATATATTAAGCATAGATAATCACAAGTCTAGCTAAATATATTATATAGTCGTGCGTATAATCGTGTGCTAAGTGTACAGTTTATAGAGTTATAAGATCTCGTCAATCAATATAAAAGATTCAAGATTTTTAGTCAAAGGGTTGACTACTCGAAGATTGATAGTAGATCACAAGTCCTTTCCAAGTCTTGATAAAGATTGGTTAGGATAGATGTCAAGAAACGGAAGTTGACTAAAGTTATACTTGATAACTATAACTTTAGTATGCAATGATCTCTAGTTATAGCTCATAGCTATAACTCTATAAAGAAGAAATGATCGGCAGACTAGTAATATTTGAAACGATTTTGAATTCTAAAATCGACGTGAACAATTAATGTTTAATTAGTATTCTATTAAAAAGTGGAATTATTCATCTTGATTGGTTAAATATAAAATATCTAATAGTTAAAAAGGTATAAATAATTTTCTTATGAGTTAATTATTTGTTTCTAATAAACTAAGGATTTTTTATTTAACTATAATTGTCAAATAATATAATCCTAGAAATCGTGAGAAACGGTTTTGGAAACCGTGTATATTCACACGTTTTTGTATAGGATTGTTTAAATAAGTATTATGTATTTATTTAGATATCCTAAAACAAACTTGATTATATTATGGAAATATAATTTATTATATTTTGACAAAGTTTAGGAAGTTGATTCTAATAAGGTAGCGTTTGGAAACGAAGATTTCATCACTTTCAAATTAGAAAAGTGAAATTAGGGATTATAACCAAATTCTTTGTTTGTGAAACAAATGATTTGAAATTCTAGAATTTGAAATCCAAATTTCGTGTTTGGCAAGACGTAGGATTTGAAAATCCAAATTTGGACTAAAATACATTTATCAAGGTTTCAATGTATATTTCAAGGTTTAAACAAAAGATTTCAACATAAAATAAAATGTTAGTGGACATAAATTTAAAATTACAACATAAAAAACTACTCATACTCAAGTTTTACACAAATTCTCATTTCTGACGGATAATATTCGATCACAAGCTTATGACGGATTAAATAAAACCCACTTGCCTAGATAGAGACAAATTATTTGTACTTCCTTAGACAATATTATTTTTATCTTATCAACCATATGAATAATATTTGACCCGTCACAAAATTATGACGGATATGCCTATGATAAGAGAGACTTATTGCGAGTTTTAAGAGTTATTAAAACTCGATTTCAACTACATAACTCTACGCTTATAAAATCGGTATCAAATTTCAAATACTTGAACAAATATAACAAGCCAAAATCAGTCCAAAAACAAATTCACATCTCATAACAATAAACCATCAGTTCCCGAGTACAGTTTCGGGCTTACAGAAATACATTTGCAGGTTCTTAGGGGTTCTTTGTTTTTGTGGAAATGTTACAACTTCAATGCTGCCCTTCTATTTGATGTGAGTGAGGGTTAGCCCCAACAATAGAGATTTCTAAAGTGATGAGGATTTGATTATTTAACGCACTACAACTTAAATAAAAACTCTAGCTTTAAGGCTACCGAACTGGTCTCCTTTGAATAAGAATCAATGCGCGTACTTGCGGTAAGAAAAATCGAAGGTTAAAGAAGATACCGCAAGAGAAGTGAAGAGAAGGAAGCGTGAGGAGAAGAGAGGCGGAGGTGAAGATGAGACAGTAGGTTTTAGAATACACCAATTGATTTGCAAATGACATCTATTTTGATGTTATTTGGACTTTGCCTAATTTTATTTCTAGCAAATTTTGAGAATTTGACCCAAATTCTAATTTGAAATTTTAGGCATTCCCAAACAAGGGATTTGGGTCAAGTTCATATTTGAGAATGAAATACTCATTGCCAAACAGACCATAAGGTTATTATTTATTTATTATATAAGATCTTTCATAAATATGAATTAGGAAATTGATTCTATCTATAATACCTAAATATCTTATTTAAATCTTTCCTAAATAAATTAAGATTAGATTTATGTTAGTATTACCTAAAGACTAGAAGTCTAATTTTAGTAATATTTCTAAGTCATCTAGGGTTTGAATAACCGAGACATAATTCTATATAAATAGAATACTTGTGACACATTATAGACACACGAAACCATACGCTTGCACGCAAATCAAGAAAAACCGCCACCGTTATTTTTCTTCAAGATTCGAGCTTTAATTGTCATATTCTGTTTCAAGACTCAAGTACTCAAGATTGTTCTTATTCGTTCAAGATTGTGAACTTGAAGAACTCATTGAAGACTTATCTTTTTTTTTTTTTGCAGAAAAGCAAATGATCTATATATCATAATATAAGAGTGATAATACAAGACCCCAAACTATAACTACAAAGGAAACCAGAGTGGTTCCCTTCCAAAAAAAACCCTATGGGAAAAAAAAGACCAGAAAAACATTGCTAAGGGCAATGTAGAAAAACTGGTCAATGCAAGGATTAGTACCACTAAGAGTTAGTAGCACTAACCAAAGCATTCTACATAAGCAAGAAAACCATCTGTCATCAACAGTACGCCTCAAATAAACTAAGTACTTAATTTTCCAGACTAATCTTGCTGTTGGGGTTGGACTAGCTCTGAAGATGCGCTGGTTTCGTTCATTCCAGATCAAGTATATAACAACAAATAGAGCACATCTCCGTTATTGCTTAACCCAGCTCCCGCCTCTGTTGTTTAGCTGAAACCAAGTTAGAATGTCCCTGAGGCTTGGTCTAGAACATATGTCCAACCAATCTGCAATATCACACCAGATTTTTAGAGAAAAATCGCATTCAAAGAACAAATGCTTAATAGATTCGGCTTGCCTCTCACACAAAGCACATCTATTAACCATTTGAAATCCTTTTCAACAGAAATTGTCAACAGTAGGTAGAAATCCCTGCATGCATTGCCAGAAGACCAATAAAAGAGTGTTTTGGGTAAACAAAAGAATCCTTTAGCAGGTTGTATTTAGTGGCAAGGGACTGATGAGGCCTCAGTAAGTCATAGGCCCTCTGCTTGAAATCAGGAAGAAGGAGCAAAGAGATGGCATTAGCTCGTCCCCTAGCAGCCTCCAGCAGAAAATCACGAGCATGGATAACATTACTCCAGGTCCAAGAGTGAGCAGCAGTGACCTGAGTATCCCAGACATCACCACCCTTCAGATTATATGCATAAACCCAGTGTACCCAAATGTTTGGTTTATTCAAAACAAGCTTCTTAATCCATGTGAGCATCTAGGCTTTATTCCAACTCAATATCTCCTTAATACCCACTCCCCCCTCTTCACGAGGAAGGCAGAAACTAAGCCACCTTTTAAAAACCAGCCTTCTACCTCCTTCAGTGACACCCCACAGAAAATCCTTACAAAGCTTGTTAAGCTTTTTAACAACCCCTTTAGGCTGCAAGACACTTGCCCCCCAAAAATTACATATGCCAAAGATTACTGAGTTAATTAGAGAGATCTTACCAACGTAGCTCAATTGATGGTTTGCCCAATGAGAAATGGATGCTTTGATTTTGTCAAGCATAGGGGAAAACATTGCCTGGGTAAGACGAGAGTGGAAGAGGGGCATTCCCAAATATCTGACTGGCATATCACCCTCTATGTAGCCCGTGCAAGGAAGAATCTGATGTTTAACAACAGGAGAAACACCACCAAAGTAAATGTTGGACTTCATAGGGTTAATCTGAAGACCAGATGAACAAGCAAAGTTAGTGAGACAATCCTTAATAGCCATAAGGGAAGGGACAAAGTGTAACACCCCCATTTATTTAAGAGCCTTTAGCAAGACATTCTCAAATAAATAGAGCTGTTACCATCTCGGAATGTCCGAGGTAGTGAATAACAAAGTAAAACAACCAAAGTACTTTATATAAAAACTGATAAAATTTAAACTTGGTTATTACAGTTACTACATAACGGAAAAGAAATACAACTGATGACTCCTCTAGATGTGATATAACTCTAAGTCGGTCCGAAGTATGCATCTCACATTCCTGCCCCAGCTCCTAGCTCATCTGTCTCTGACCTGTAGAATCTACTCCCCATTCCGGATCATCGTAGGTGTACACGAATACACTGTCAACCTCGCGGTTGAGTAGGGTAACACAATAATAAATAATAATACATCACAACAATAATATGCAAATGCTTATGTCATGCTCGAGCTCAATCACAATCTCAATCTCAAACCCGAAACACCCAGCCATACCGAACCTCCCGGCAGACTATAATCGGTCGTCACCGAACACCAGCTCAATAGCTGATAAGACACCAGGCCTGGTCTGCAGAACCACCCTGGGTTTATTTCAGAACAACATCTGATTCACATCTTTCTCAGTAACCAATGCATATGCCATGCTCATGAATGCAACAATACTCTTAATCAATCATACTATTAAATAATGCAATGCTCATGCCACTAATAATAATCAACACTCAATCCAACCAATATCATTACCATATCAATCATGCTCAGCATCCATAACATACAATTTTAACACTCATTCATAACACATCATAGAGTATAGGGTCAGTGTATCCTACCTGGAACAGCAGTCTGTAAACAAGCAATCACCGTCTAATAATGTTCCACCTCGAATTCCGTTCCTATAAATATTACTTACATCAATTTCTAAACATGCGACCAAGTACAATTAACTAATCATAAACTTACTAAAAATAGCACTTACTAAATATAGTACTTACTAAAAATAGGCTTACTAAATTTAGCATACAAATACTTATCAACCATTACTAAACTGATAACATACTTAACATCATTACTAATATTAATTTTAATCATACATAATAATAACATAAATAATTATAAACATGGTACATACTCATAACATATTATTAGTAATAATAATATTGACAATCCATAAAAAGGAACATCAACATAAAGTAGTAGTAATGTTAACTATTTTACCATCCAAGAACGATATTAAAACCGTAACAACAATTAACAATATAATTATTAGTAATAATACTAATACAACAACTAACCATTTAGGTCAATAACACTAATTAATTAGTAAACACAAGGACACTTACCATTAACAACTTACACTAAAATATGACAAATACCATAATCATTATTACTAATATAATAATAACAATCACAATGTTTGACTAAAATAAAACACATGCCCAAAACGTATAATTGTTCTAACATACGCAAAACGTAACCGTTATTCAGACCCGAAAATCCAACCCGCAACAGCCCTATCAGCCTCATCAATCACCACTGCCGACACCAACCACAGCCACTGCCCCCGCCTGTGACACCACCCGGCTCGCCTCTGAGCCGTGGTGGTTCCAGGGGGTTCATTAGCTGTCGTCGACACCGCAGCAGCAACCCGTAACCACCGCATCAAAACCTACCCTCCACCACCAAGATCATGTTACTGCTGTGACCCAACCAACGAAAACCTACGGCTAAAACAGTACGTACTCCTACACCCACCACGGAAACCACCATACAAACCTATGTTCACCTATTAAACCAAAAACCTTAACACCCATAACAAAACTTACCCAGAAAAGGTTCGAACTCGCACCACAAAACCCGCGCTTAAAACGCTGCTCTAACACAACCCAGAATTGTGTATTGGCAGACGCCAAAACCGCCACTGTTGGTGGTCCTAGGAGGCCAACGACGGTGTCCCTAGGGTCTAAAGGACAACTACTAACATCATAGTTAGGTAAAACGTAAAGAAATAGAATCATGCGTGCTCATACGATTTGTAAATACCGACTCGAAAACGAAAGAGAAAACCAAAAAAACGAAACCACCGTGTGACATACCTCCTTCCCTGAGTGTTTCGACCAGCCCCAGGACCCTTGAAACACCGAGTAAACCCCTCCCTTGCGTTCCCTGAGGTGGCGGCAGAGTTGATGTGAGGTTGTTGAGTGTTGATAGGTTTAGCGTAGGGTTACACTTCGTGTTTTGTAAGGCGGCATGAAACAAAGGGTTGAGGTGTTTGGGTTTTGTTCATTGACGTGGGCTAATTGGTGTTTGTGTTTGTTATTCCACATGGGCTAGTTAAGCACGCAAAACTAGGCCTACTTATGCACTTTCAACAACTTAAAACTAATACTCACATGACATACCACTAATCATATTTAAAATATAAAAACCACGTTTTCGATAAATCAATTATCGGGTAAAACGCTCAAATGTTATCAATTATCGATAATAACAATAAATTAATTATTAATAAAATACTAATAAAATACGAGGTATTACAGTCTTCCCTCCTTAAAATGAACTTCGTCCCGAAGTTAACCATACCAAGGTCAACAAAAGGTCGCTTAGACACATAACGAGCATCAAATGTGACACCACATAACATCAGAATTTAATAAGGTACTCGAAACACGAAATGTTACATCCTACCCTCGTTAAGAAAACTTTGTCCCCAAAGTTTAACGCATAACTAAGTTAAAAGATGCATCACGAATCACGGTATAATGCATAACAGAAGTAACAGGTTTATCAAATATATTCAAACAATCATGACATTTTGATTTTACATGCTATGACGACTAGTCATATCATAAAGCTTTGAGATTTTACAATCCTATCCTCCTTATAGCATGGTTACGTCCTCGTAACCCTATTACAAAATTCCACATCCAGTATTCAAGCAATAATCGAAACAACAGTCATAAGTCATCTGATAAGTTAATTACCCTATACTGGATAACTATCACCCGACTTTTAAGGTAATCAAGCACAGTTGACGATTTCACATTACGCAGTAAAACAAAATTAGGGTAGTTAACACGCATATACCCTTGAAATCTCATTTAACACAAACTGAACATATATACACCAATGTAGACAATCAGCTAACTCATAGTTCATAATTGACTAATTAACATTTCATGATCATAAACATATTATAGATGCAAAATCATATATGTAAAAGACATAAGGCAATTTTAACTAATGTAATTAATCATGAAGCATAACATATTTCACGAGATGTACACCAATCATAGACTAGCAAGACAACTTAGCATTTCCAGGTATAATTAAGTTAATATCACATAGGTACATTTCCCCCATCTACTCACATTACATCATTTATCATAAAACTAGTAATAAATAATTTGCAAAATAAGAGGTTTATATCATGTGGGACAATTTCATATCGAACAAGATTTCATCAACATGTAGCTACAGATTCTATCATGTTGCAAAACAATTACCACAATGATCCAACATCAGCTTTATCATGGATTATCACCTTGAAAACATTTGAAACTTTCAGACAATAAAGTTATAATTAATGGCAATTTATAAACACAAATCAACCAACGATTTTACAAGCTACAGATTGAAAGTAAGACTAGCACTCCCATAATTCACATGTCAACCAGATTACTAATTCAATACATTGTGATCAGATTTAAACATAACAATATGTAGTTCACCTTGTGGCATAACAATAGTGTTGGTATAGATAAAACTAATTTTATATAGAGTTCACCAAAGCATGTAATGTTATATTATCATATAATAAAGTTCATATCCATATCATACGCCTACTGTTCATGCTACTATGATCATATCGGAACATTACATGGTTACATCACATAATTCATATTTAATTAAACTTTTATATGAAACCTACATAACTCACAATTACAACAATCAACATCATGCGGAGCTTTCAAAAATCATAACTAAATAACCGCTCAGACATTTTGTGAGATATTATAGTTTCTAGAGAATATAGTGAATTAACTAATGATATGCAAAGAATCAAACGCAAAGCTTAATGGAATTATTTATAGCAATTAAACAGAAAATTGAGCAACTTGCAGAAATTCACCATTAAATAATGACTTGTTAAGATTTTACGTGACTTATCATTTTGAAAACATGAATGACTATTCTAAACAGTGGAGTTGGAAATATGAATAAACAATAAATATGTTTTAAATGGTGTCATTTGCAAAAACATGGGTCAAAACAGAACCGTGCAGTAACAACCTGGCCACTATCGACTAAAATATATATTTCTCGCAAAATATAACTCGTATACACATGAAATCAAAAGCATCGAGAAACTAAATCAGAAGGTTATCACACATAAAATTTTCATACTCATATATGGAACACAATTTAAATGACAGCTTGCACAAACAAGGTAACATTCTAGAAATTTATCAGAATTTTAGTTCCTTTGCAATTTCACATTATTACATCAAAACTCGACCATTCCTCTTCCAAAGTACGTTGTCATAAAATTGAAGCATGCATAGACATCACTTGCACCATATTACCACTCATTCCTCCTTTCAAGTATAATTGTCATCTAGTACACAGTAAAGATTTTGAAACTGAAAGTAGAATCAATTAAATAATGCACTAATTATATTTGCATAAATAAATACGGAATCGGCATGTACACTTAAAACATAATCTACACATAACTATATAACATTCATGGTTTGGCAACACATTCCGCATATCACTAGACATGGATTGTTTAGGCATTTAGTAAGATAATAACAATCATGAGTCTCAAAATTCGATCACATTTGCCTAGTAACCAAAAAGTAAACTCTTGCAAAGAATAAAGGAATTCAAATAAGGAGTATATACACACTCAAAAGAGCAACAAAACAATTAACAACAGACACGACACCCGTTTCGGTCTACTAGCTTTACACATAGGACTTAACTTGGTTCAGCATCATGTAACAACATTTCCTGGCTGGCTCTATAAACCATTCCAGTCAATCAAGCTCATATCTCTCCTACCTTTAACCTCCTACGTAGCTATTGTTTATGGTGCTTCTATCATCAACTCATTACACAAATCATTTTACTATATCTCTACCTAAGGGTTTAGGGATCATAAAACCGCATGCATATCATCATATAGTTCATAATTCATAACTCATGCCGTCCATTCACTAAAATATCACTCAAATATTCAAATAATTCAGCATGCCAATGTCAACCATATTCTTTCACTGCACATCATTAACCATGTATCACATCATTACTTACCTCATTCCGCGCCTGCAAAACTATTAGTACAATATAGGCAAGGTCTGATCTTTTATTTAGTTACTACCCACTCTCTGCATCTCTCAAGGTTACCAGGTTAGACTGAAAGGGCCAGTGGCTTGGTTTGAGGGGGCCCCTAACTCATCCCAGTCCTGGGGCTCCTAACAGTTACTAACCTGGAGTTCATTTTATTAGACTCTTCCTACGTTCATTATTATTCATTTGGTTTAGGCCTGAGGATCGTTCGCTCTGATACCACTTTGTAACACCCCCATTTATTTAAGAGCCTTTAGCAAGACATTCTCAAATAAATAGAGCTGTTACCATCTCGGAATGTCCGAGGTAGTGAATAACAAAGTAAAACAACCAAAGTACTTTATATAAAAACTGATAAAATTTAAACTTGGTTATTACAGTTACTACATAACGGAAAAGAAATACAACTGATGACTCCTCTAGATGTGATATAACTCTAAGTCGGTCCTAAGTATGCATCTCACATTCCTGCCCCAGCTCCTAGCTCATCTGTCTCTGACCTGTAGAATCTACTCCCCATTCCGGATCATCGTAGGTGTACACGAATACACTGTCAACCTCGCGGTTGAGTAGGGTAACACAATAATAAATAATAATACATCACAACAATAATATGCAAATGCTTATGTCATGCTCGAGCTCAATCACAATCTCAATCTCAAACCCGAAACACCCAGCCATACCGAACCTCCCGGCAGACTATAATCGGTCGTCACCGAACACCAGCTCAATAGCTGATAAGACACCAGGCCTGGTCTGCAGAACCACCCTGGGCTTTATTTCAGAACAACATCTGATTCACATCTTTCTCAGTAACCAATGCATATGCCATGCTCATGAATGCAACAATACTCTTAATCAATCATACTATTAAATAATGCAATGCTCATGCCACTAATAATAATCAACACTCAATCCAACCAATATCATTACCATATCAATCATGCTCAGCATCCATAACATACAATTTTAACACTCATTCATAACACATCATAGAGTATAGGGTCAGTGTATCCTACCTGGAACAGCAGTCTGTAAACAAGCAATCACCGTCTAATAATGTTCCACCTCGAATTCCGTTCCTATAAATATTACTTACATCAATTTCTAAACATGCGACCAAGTACAATTAACTAATCATAAACTTACTAAATATAGTACTTACTAAAAATAGGCTTACTAAATTTAGCATACAAATACTTATCAACCATTACTAAACTGATAACATACTTAACATCATTACTAATATTAATTTTAATCATATATAATAATAACATAAATAATTATAAACATGGTACATACTCATAACATATTATTAGTAATAATAATATTGACAATCCATAAAAAGGAACACCAACATAAAGTAGTAGTAATGTTAACTATTTTACCATCCAAGAACGATATTAAAACCGTAACAACAATTAACAATATAATTATTAGTAATAATACTAATACAACAACTAACCATTTAGGTCAATAACACTAATTAATTAGTAAACACAAGGACACTTACCATTAACAACTTACACTAAAATATGACAAATACCATAATCATTATTACTAATATAATAATAACAATCACAATGTTTGACTAAAATAAAACACATGCCCAAAACGTATAATTGTTCTAACATACGCAAAACGTAACCGTTATTCAGATCCGAAAATCCAACCCGCAACAGCCCTATCAGCCTCATCAATCACCACTGCCGACACCAACCACAGCCACTGCCCCCGCCTGTGACACCACCCGGCTCGCCTCTGAGCCGTGGTGGTTCCAGGGGGTTCATTAGCTGTCGTCGACACCGCAGCAGCAACCCGTAACCACCGCATCAAAACCTACCCTCCACCACCGAGATCATGTTACTGCTGTGACCCAACCAACGAAAACCTACGGCTAAAACAGTACGTACTCCTACACCCACCACGGAAACCACCATACAAACCTATGTTCACCTATTAAACCAAAAACCTTAACACCCATAACAAAACTTACCCAGAAAAGGTTCGAACTCGCACCCCAAAACCCGCGCTTAAAACGCTGCTCTAACACAACCCAGAATTGTGTATTGGCAGACGCCAAAACCGCCACTGTTGGTGGTCCTAGGAGGCCAACGACGGTGTCCCTAGGGTCTAAAGGACAACTACTAACATCATAGTTAGGTAAAACGTAAAGAAATAGAATCATGCGTGCTCATACGATTTGTAAATACCGACTCGAAAACGAAAGAGAAAACCAAAAAAACGAAACCACCATGTGACATACCTCCTTCCCTGAGTGTTTCGACCAGCCCCAGGACCCTTGAAACACCGAGTAAACCCCTCCCTTGCGTTCCCTGAGGTGGCGGCAGAGTTGATGTGAGGTTGTTGAGTGTTGATAGGTTTAGCGTAGGGTTACACTTCGTGTTTTGTAAGGCGGCATGAAACAAAGGGTTGAGGTGTTTGGGTTTTGTTCATTGACGTGGGCTAATTGGTGTTTGTGTTTGTTATTCCACATGGGCTAGTTAAGCACGCAAAACTAGGCCTACTTATGCACTTTCAACAACTTAAAACTAATACTCACATGACATACCACTAATCATATTTAAAATATAAAAACCACGTTTTCGATAAATCAATTATCGGGTAAAACGCTCAAATGTTATCAATTATCGATAATAACAATAAATTAATTATTAATAAAATACTAATAAAATACGAGGTATTACACAAAGACTTATCTTAATAGCAAGAATCTGAAGACTTATCTTATTAGCGTAAGATAGATTGAATATTTTACGGTACTCATTGTAATCAAGTATTTCACGGTACTTGACGTAGCAAGATATTTTACGGTATCTAGATTGAGTTACAACTAATATCAAAGTTGTACGAGTGGGTTGATAAAATTGTAATCCGGAGAGAGGTACTAATTTTATTAATCGAGAATAGTGGACGTAGGTTTCGATTTGTGAAACTGAAACACTTCAAAAATATTGTGTCTCTTTATTTCTTGCTTTACACAACATCCAACATACAAACGTACACATCGAAGAAGATTTTAAAAAGAAGGCATACTCAATTCAACCCCCCCCCCCCCCCCCCCCCTCTTGAGTATATTCATGTAACATTTCGCGTTTTGAAACCTATATAAGTGCTACTTGTGATCGTTTCATGCTTGTTATATGTTTCGTTACCGTTACGGGGTGGTGAACTTCGAGACGAAGTTCATTTTAAGGAGGGAAGACTGTAATACCCCGTATTTTAGCCTTGACCAACAACTGTCAAACCATGTTTTATACACGTACTTCAAACGGAATGTTTATAAGGTGTTTTACGTAAACTATAATTATTTTATAAATCGTATTTCTACGATTATTTCGTATTTCTTAATCATTTTTATATTTGATGATTATTTCATAAAATGACATTTCATTCGGATTTCTTTATTTTGATAATATATTTTTAATTATATATTTCATATTTTATATTTATTCCTCATTTATACTTGTTTTATTATTTAAGTCATAATTATATTTAAATCCTAATTTTATATATTTTTTATTTTAGTTCTAATAAAATTATATTCTCATAATTAATTTAATTAATTAGTATAAATAAATTATACGTACTCGTTTATTTTAAATTACGGGTTGAGGGCGAGACATAGCCTCGAGATGCGTGATGGATTGAGTAATAAAATAATGGGCCCAAAGGCATACCTCCCATCTTATTGGGGATGTGTTACGACCGTGGTGGGTCGAGTTGTTACAAAGTGGTATCAGAGCAAACGATCCTCAGGCCTAAACCAAATGAAAAACAATGAATATAGGAAGAGTCAAATAAAATGAACCCCAGGCTGGTAACTGTTAGGAGCCCCAGGATTGGGATGAGTTAGGGGCCCCCTCAAACCAAGCCACTGGCCCTATCAGTCTAACCTGGAAAACCTCGAGAGATGCAGAGCGTGGGTAGTAATGAAATAAAGGAACGGACCTTATTATATTGTACTAACATCTTTGCAGGAGAAGAATGAGGTAAGTCATAATGTGAGTTATGGTTAATGGTGTGTATCGGAAGAATGTGATTGATACTGAAATGTTGATTGAATGTCAAATTTTCAGAGAATGGATGTATATTTATTGGACAATAATTTGGGTGATAAGATCATATGATTTTGATGTTTCGAAATGTCTATATGATATCTGGTTATTAAATGACTATCGTAACTATGTAATATATTGCTTGGTATTTGAATAAGAATGATCAAAATTATATGTTATATTAATCCATGTCTGGGATATGCATGCGGCTATATGATCCCTGAAACCTTAGGTAGAGATATAGTATAATGATATGTGTAATGAGTTGCTGATAAGTAGCACCTTAGTAATTTCTAGGATATATTTACGTACTTAAATAAGTTGTGATTTTTACGGTGGTAGGAACGATGGCATTGTCTATACATACATGATTATTGAGTTACTTAGTTGATTTTATTTTCGGTTTCACAGTCTTTACCGTTCTCTAGATGACAATTACATGTTAATATGGTGCAACGTGATTTCATGCTTCAAATGATATGCCAACATGTTTTAGAGAAGGAATGTTGTGTTTCGAGGTGATAAGGTGCAGTAATTTTAAAGGAACCATAATTGTAATAAGTTTCCAGAATGTTACCTTGTTTGTACGGGCTGCCATTCAAAATGTGTCCCATATATGTATATGAAAATTTTATGCATGATAACCTTCTGAGTTAGCTTTCCAATGCTTTTGGTTTTATGTTAAAACGATTTATAATTTAAGAGAAATAAATATTTTTGGTTGACATAAATATTTTGGTTATCAGTGGTTAGATTGTTACTGCACAATTATGTTCTGACTCATGTTTTTGCAAAAGAAATTATCTAAAACGTGTTTACTGTTTATGCATATTTCCAACTGCACTACTTAGAATATTCATTCACGTTTTCAAAATGATAAGCCACGTAAAATCTCAACAAGTCGTTATTCAATAGTGATTGTTGCAAGTTGTCCAATTTCGTGTTTAATTGCCGTAAAGTTTCTGTTCAGACCAATTGAGTTGTAAAAATTTGTTATAAATAATTCCCTTAAGATATGTTTTTGATTTCTTTTACCATAATTAGTTATTTCATTATATTTTCTAAAAACTATAATAGCTCGTAAAATAGCTAAGCGGTTATTTAATTATAAATTTTGGAAGTCGTAGCATGATGTTTGATTGTTGAAATTGTAAGTTATGTATGTTTCTATACAAAAGTTTAATTAAATGTGAAATTGTTCCGCATGATATAAAAATCTCTTATTTTGCAAGTTATATTTTGTTACTGGTGTTATGATAAATGATGTAATGAGAGTAGATGAGAAATGTACCTATTTGATTTCAACCTGTTTATACCTAGAAATGCTAAGCTGACTTGCTAGTCTATGATTGGTGTGTACCTCGTGAAATATATCATTGCTTCGTGTTTAATTACATTAATTAAATTTTGCCTAATGCCATTTTATCTTATGTGCATAAACAAGAGTTTTGCCTCCATAATTTGATTATGAGCACGCAATGTTTTAAGTTGGCAAGTAAGAACCATGAGTTAGCTAATTGTCTACATTGGTGTAAATGTGTAAATTTTGTATTAAAATTTCCAAAGGCATAGGAGTTAGTTACATTGATTTTGTTTTATTGCGTAGCATGAAATTGACAAATATGTTTTGTTGCTTTAAAAGTTGGATGCTAGTTGCCCACTATAGAGTACTTTACTTATCAGATGATTTGTGACTGTTGATTCGGTGACCTTGAACAATGAATGTGGAATTCTGTAATGGGGTTACGGGGACGTAACCATGTCTTAAGGAGGATAGGATTGTAAAATCTCAATGATTTATGATGTGGTTAGTTGATATAACATGGTAAATTGGTATGTCGTGATTGTTTGAATATACTTGATAATCCTGATTACTTATTTGATGCATTATATTGTGATTAGTGAATTATCCTTTAATTTAGTTATACGTTAAACTTTGGGGACAAAGTTTTCTTAACGAGGGTAGAATGTAACATTTCGCGTTTTGAAACCTATATAAGTGCTACTTGTGATCGTTTCATGCTTGTTATATGTTTCGTTACCGTTACGGGGTGGTGAACTTCGAGACGAAGTTCATTTTAAGGAGGGAAGACTGTAATACCCCGTATTTTAGCCTTGACCAACAACTGTCAAACCATGTTTTATACACGTACTTCAAACGGAATGTTTATAAGGTGTTTTACGTAAACTATAATTATTTTATAAATCGTATTTCTACGATTATTTCGTATTTCTTAATCATTTTTATATTTGATGATTATTTTATAAAATGACATTTCATTCGGATTTCTTTATTTTGATAATATATTTTTAATTATATATTTCATATTTTATATTTATTCCTCATTTATACTTGTTTTATTATTTAAGTCATAATTATATTTAAATCCTAATTTTATATATTTTTTATGTTAGTTCTAATAAAATTATATTCTCATAATTAATTTAATTAATTAGTATAAATAAATTATACGTACTCGTTTATTTTAAATTACGGGTTGAGGGCGAGACATAGCCTCGAGATGCGTGATGGACTGAGTAATAAAATAATGGGCCCAAAGGCATACCTCCCATCTTATTGGGGATGTGTTACGACCGTGGTGGGTCGAGTTGTTACAATTCATATCAATAGACTCTTCACTGTCCAACAAGGCACTTAGACAAGGATACTTTTGGCCAACAATACGAAAAAATGCCGTGGAATTCGCCAAAAAATGTGAAGCCTGCTAGAAACACGCACCAGTCATCCGCCAACCTGCCGAGCCCCTACATCCAGTCATATCACCCTGACCCTTCATGAAGTGGGGGATGGATATCGTAGGCCTACTGCCTAGAGAACAGGATCTACATGCTGGCCTTGACCGATTATTTCTCCAAATGGATAGAGGCAGAAGTCTTCCCTCAAATAACCGACAATCAGGTGATATCTTTCCTATAACGCAATATAATATGCAGATTTGGCATTCCGTCTGAAATAGTATGCGACAATGGGTCCCAATTTATATCTAACAAGACGGAAAACTTTTGTGTGGGATGGAATATTACATTGCTGAAATCGACCCTCAGGTACCCACATACCAATGGTCAAGCTGAATCCAGCAATAAGATTGTCATGGACAACATGAAGAGAAGACTGGAAGAAGCTGGAGGCAAGTGGGCAGACGAGCTACCCCTCGTCCCGTGGTCTGATAGAACAACACCCAAAACAGCAACGGGCCACACTCCCTTCAGCCTGGTGTTCGGGGCAGAAGCAGCCATTCCATCAGAAGTCAAGATACCAACCCAGAGGTACGGATGCCTGACCGAGGAACGCAATCAAGCAGAAATGGTCAGTAGCTTGGATACCATCGTCGAGCTCGGAACCAACGCCTCCATCAGAATGGCAGCCTACAAGCAGATGGTAGCCAGAGCTTACAACAAGAATGTTAAAGTCAGAACCCTCCAAGTGGGAGACCTGGTCCTCAGAAAAGTCTTCCCAAATACCAAGAACCAGAAAGCCGGAAAATTTGCATACAATTGGGAAGGGCCATACCAGGTGGAAAGCTTTACAGGAAGCGGGTCCTACAGACTGATGGGCATGGATAGGAACATGGTGCCCAGACCCTGGAACATCCTCCGTCTAAAGAAGTACTTCATTTAAGAAAAAGGCGGAGCCCACAGGTGCACCACCACTGCCAACATCCAAATTTTAGGGTATCTACTCCCCTTTTTTTTGGTTAAATGTGAGTTATATATTGTATTACTTAATCAAGGCTATTACAAGCTAGATGTAGTTCAATGACTAATCCATACGATGAATACTAGATAGCCAATCCCGATCCCTTCTTGTGAAAAAGACTTCTGACTTCTGCTTAATCCTAGCTTTAATAACATTCTGCATGCACTCAATCACTTTAGCAGGCCTGAGCAATTTGAAGTGTATCCTACATTCATTTCGTTGCTGCCATATGAAGTACCAACATGTTGTCAATGCAAATCTACCAATTCTGTGCTGCAGGTAAGACTGCCCCCTAGCAAGCCTCTTCAGACTCAGATGCAACCAATCCTCTATGCCATCCATCAGCATTTTACTATATACACAATTATGAAACAGATGCTCATATGATTCAATCTCCTGCTCACATAATACACATTGATCATGATCACAAATCCCAAATTTTGCCAGCTTGTCTCTGGTGTTATGGCCCTCCTGCATAATCAACCAGCTATTAAGTGAATACTTAGGCACATTCCAACTATCCCACACCAATTTGTACCAAGGAACAGGGTGGTGGTGTCCCTGCAACCACTGATAACAAGATCTGACTGTATAACCATGACTACTATGAATCCATTGACCTGCCTGGAAACCAGAGGCCAATTTCTCTTTGATTTTGCAAACATTCCTCCAATTCCAGTTGGAATCTGGAGGAGGATGATAATCATTCCAATTCACTCTTTTCAAATAAACATGATATATCCAAAGAACCCATAATCTATCAACTTTAGTATGAATCCAGTTCACCAACTTTTCAACAAATGCTATATTCCAACTGTCTGCATTCTTAACATCTAAACCACCCTTTTTCTTCATTTGACACACCTTCTCCCAAGCTACTGAAGGTACTCTTTGATATTCAGCTTGCCTACTCCAGAGATAGTTCCTACAGATAGCCTCAATCCTTCTTATAACTCCCTTAGGAATAAAAAATATTGTAGCCCAGTATTGATGCAGATTGTTCAAAACTGAATTAATTAGAACCAGACGACCTGCATAACTTAGTTTCCTTCCTTCTATCCCCCTTATCCTACTGCAGAGTTTACTTATAAGAACATTACAGTCATGCTTAGTCAGTCTACCTGACTGGATAGGGATACCCAAATATCAATATCAGGACCCTGTTGTCCTGATAGAACTACCTTTTGAAAGATGGAACACTTTTCCATACAAAGTTCCACCCAGAGAGTTTGACTAAAACTCTAAAAATATGTAAGCATGAAATTATAATATATCGTATCTTTGAAACAAATCGCAAATGGAGTCACACTCAATCAAAATAGTAGTGTGGGTACAGCAAGGTACAAGCAGCCGGGGCTCTGTCACTCGCGATACCTGACTCCCACGCAAGCCTGGCAGCCTCTGACTGAGATGGGTATACCTTGAAGGCAGCACCCACACTTGGGCAAACTTACACGAATCATGCATGATAAACAAAAAGAGGCAAACAAACGGCTGAGCCCCAAAACAGGACGAAAAACATTGAAACAGATATGCTAGAAACTTCGCAAACATCAGATTAAAAACAGCAGCAGAAAAACTGCAGGAATTGTTTAGATGGCAAGCATTCTAATCGTTCCAAACACAAACAAAATAACAAAAGCCCACCACACAGGGCCCAGGGCACAGTCACCAAAGTCATAAGAACATAGGCCCAACAAAACGACAACTAACAGATTTTAAGCCACTAAGGGCGGAGAAAAAACTAATTAAGCAGCTGGAGCATCCTCCACCACCTCGCCACCAAAGTGCTTGGTAGCCGAGTGCGCGTCACCAGCAGGAACACTCTTTTCTGGACTCTGGACGCCGACAGTTAGAAAAGGGGTGCTAGGGACATCACTCTGCTGCTCTGGAAAACTGGGGGCTGGCAAAGAAGACCCTAGAGACTCGTCTGACTCGACATCTGAAAGCTCGGGAATCAGCGGCCTTGTCGGGAACTCTTTCGCCAGAAAAGCCTCTTCCCCTACCAGGTCCCACTCTAGGTGCTCCAATCCCAGAACTCCCTCATGCATTCTACCCCCGCCTCCAGACAAGTGAAGGGGACAATATTGTTCAGGACCCGGGCCAGAGCCTTCTTCTTCTGCAGCACAACTGTCAACTCAGCAGCGACAGTCTCCTTCTCAGCAATCAAGGCCTCCCTCTCAGCCACCCACGCACGCTTCTCCTCCTGCAGCTGAGTGCTCTCTTTCAGCACGATGTCGTTCTCCCTCTTGAGCTCATTCACCTTAATCTGAGTAGCTTTCAACTCCTCCACTTTCCGGGCCCTCACACCTTGTTCTGCGTCTAATCCGGCCTTGAGGGAATGCAGCTCCTGAGCCATAGAATCCGTCCTACGACACCCTAAAAGCACCATCTAAAGCGCCTGTAGGAAAGAGACGCACAAACCGGCAATCAGTATAAGATCGACACTGTATCACCCCCATTTACCGAGGAGCCTGAACTAGGACTTCCAGAGTAAATAGGATTGTTACCATCCTGGATAAACCAGGATGGTAACAATCCTATTTACTCTGGAAGTCCTAGTTCAGGCTCCTCGGTAAATGGGGGTGTTACAAAGTGGTATCAGAGCGAACGATCCTCAGGTCTAAACTAAAATGAAAATAATGAACATAGGAGTGTCTAAATAAAATGAACCCCAGGCTAGTAACTGTTAGGAGCCCCATAGGGTTGGGATGAGTTAGGGGCCCCCTCAAACCAAGCCACTGGCCCTTTCAGTCTAACCTGGTTACCTTGAGAGTTGAAGAGTGTGGGTAGTTTGGAAAGACCCAAGGCAGATATATCATATGTGTATGTTGTACTAATATTTCAGCGCCAAGGGAATGAGGTAAGTTTTGATGTGAAAAATGGATGAATATATATGTAAACTGTGAAGTATGAAAATGATGTTACATGAGGAGTGACATGTATATGTTGTTATTTCCAAGCATTGAGAACATGAGTTTATATCTTAGTTTTGAATATGAGTGTAATTTGTATGAACGTATGCATGTGGTTATGTGCTCCCTAAGCCTTTAGGTAGACTTATGATACGATATTAAATAGGGCTTGATCGTATGAAAGAAGTTACATGCTAAGTATGTATGTTAGCAAGACAAGTCAGAATAGGAATTGACTTAGGATGCTCATAAATTTTGTCACTTGTGTAGCAAAATACCTCCCAGAAGAGAACCCAACACTGCTAATGTATCGCAAGAGGAATTCAATCGCCTAGTAGCTATGAACGCTGCTCTCCTAGCTAGGATTGGGGCAAACACTCAATCTGATGCAGTCAAAATGAGCAATAATATCTCTAGGCATAACCCCACCAAGTACGATGGGGAAGGAGCACCGAGTTTACTTGCGGAGTGGTGCCGAGAGTTCGAGAGTATCTTCGAACTACTGTCTGTACCAGAATCGATGAAGGTGGACCAAGCTGTATTCTATCTGAAGGGTACAGCTAGGTTATGGTGGAATAACAATAAAAAAGAAATCAAGGCAGCTGCAGAAGAGATCGGTTCAGAATATGTACGCTGGGAGGAGTTCAAGGGGATTTTATCCTCTAAGTTCGTGCCGGAGCATGTAAAAGGGAAGCTGCGAGCAGAGTTCGACTCATTTCAAATGGCCGAAGGGATGACTGTGGAGGAATATCACAGTAAGTTCTTGCAGTTGGCAGAGAATGTAGCTGACTTAGGCTACACACAAGAGATGTTAGCAGCAAGGTTTGAGAAGGGGCTGACCCTCAATATCAAGAGAAACATGCTGGCGACCAAGCCCACGACTGTGGAAGATATATATGAGAGGGCTGGTCAGGCAGAAAGGCTCGCTGATATGATCAAGGAAGAGGAGAAGACAAAGGGCGAAAAGAGAAAGTCCGAGTCTACGACTGAGGGCTCGGAGAGCAAGAAACCAAACAACCAGTACCGTTCCTTTTTCTCCAATAGTGCACAGGAGGCAATAGAAGTGGAAACCGATCTATGTCCGGGGCGGGCAGTGCTAATCCTACATGTTTCAAATGTGGGAAGATTGGGCACAAGGAGGCAAACTGCTGGTCGGGAACTCAGAGTGCGGGAAGCAGTTATCAAAGGAGTAATCAAGACAGTGGATTTCGAACACCAAATGCGGGTTATGGGAATAACAGATCTGGAGGTAGCAACTACCAGCGGAATTACAATAACTTCAATAACCAGAACCGCTACCAGGGAAACCAAGGTAGTGGGAACGGCAATTTTCAGAAGAACCTAACTGAAGCCAGCAATCAAGGTGGAGCTGCATCTGTCAACCAGAGTGCAACCAAGAAAAGTGGGACCCTGTTTATGATGGGCAAGGAGGCTGCAGAGGAGGATGCTCATGTTGTTACTGGTACATTTCTTGTGCATTCCACCCTTACTTTTGTTTTATTTGATTCTGGTGCATCGCATTCGTTTATCTCTGCGGAGCATGCTAGGGCTATAGGCTTGAATGTATATGATAGTACAGTCGATTCTGTAACTATACCATCTGGGGAGTCCATAGCCTGTAATAGGGTTTATACCAATGTAATGATCCAAGTAGGAGCTGTAAGTTTTGAGTCGAACTTAATAGAGTTTCCTCTGGGTGGCTTTGAGGTGATACTGGGGATGGATTGGCTGAAAAAGTATAAAGCCTATATTGACTGTTACCAAGGGAAAATTTCCCTAAGAGGACCTAAGGGGGTGAGAGTGTCCTACAAGGGATACTCCGTGAAACCTAAACTGAAGCTGATCACCATTAATACCTTGAAGTCGTGCCTGAAAAGAGGTGATGAGATGCTGCTGTGTCATGTGAGAGATTTGACTGCAGAGAAGCCCCAAGCCAGTGAGATCGATGTTGTAAGAGATTTCGAAGACGTGTTTCCTGAAGAGATTCCTGGGTTACCACCAAAGAGGGACTTGGACTTTGGCATTGACCTGAAACCTGGGGCTGAGCCAATTTCTAAAGCACCTTATCGCATGGGACCTAAGGAATTGGAAGAACTAAGGAAGCAATTGGATGAGCTAGCCAGCAAGGGGTATGTGAGACCGAGTGTGTCACCTTGGGGAGCGTCGGTGTTGTTCGTTAAAAAGAAGGACGGAACCATGAGATTGTGCGTGGATTATAGGGAGCTTAACAATGTGACAATCAAGAATCGATATCCTTTACCTCGCATCGATGATCTATTCGACCAGTTGAGTGGGGCTGGTGTGTTTTCCAAGATCGATTTGAGGTCAAGGTATCATCAGCTGAGAATCAAAGATGCAGATATTCACAAGACTGCGCTCAGATCGAGGTATGGGCATTATGAAGTCGTAGTGATGCCATTTGGGTTGACTAATGCACCTGCTGTTTTCATGGATTTGATGAACAGGGTGTTTAGTCCTTATCTGGACCAGTTTGTGGTGGTATTTATTGATGACATTTTGGTGTATTCGAAGAATAGAGAAGAGCATGCTAAGCATTTGAGCTTAGTGCTGCAGACTTTGAGGGATCATCAATTGTATGCCAAGTTGAGTAAGTGCGAATTTTGGCTCGAGAAAGTTGTTTTTCTGGGTCATGTGGTGTCTAAGGAGGGTGTGTCTGTCGACCCTACCAAGATTGAGGCCGTATCAAAATGGGAGCGACCAAGGAATGTAGCCGATATTCGTAGTTTCTTGGGATTGGCTGGTTATTACAGGAGGTTCGTGAAAGATTTTTCGAAGATAGCCAAACCAATGACTTCGTTGATGCGGAAGGAGAACAGATTTGTCTGGGATGAGAGCTGTGAGAAGGCATTTCTAGACCTGAAGGAGCATCTCACCACAGCTCCTATCCTTGCATTGCCAGAGGGAAGTGAGAATTTTGAAGTGTACACTGATGCTTCTAAGAAGGGATTGGGATGTGTGCTGATGCAGAACGGGAGAGTAATCGCTTATGCTTCTAGGCAGTTGAAGCCTTATGAGGAGAACTATCCGACGCATGATCTGGAGCTTAGAGCGGTAGTTTTTGCACTTAAGTTGTGGCGACATTATCTTTATGGAGCGACATTTAAGGTGTATTCTGATTACAAGAGTTTGAAATATATATATACTCAGAGAGAGCTGAATATGCGTCAGAGGAGGTGGATAGAGCTTATTGGAGACTATGACATGGAGATTTTGTATAAGGAGGGAAAGGCCAACGTTGTGGCTGATGCATTGAGTAGGAAGTCCGTTCACGCTCTGTGCACAGCTATGTCTAGATTGAGTATGTATCGTGAGTTGGGACAGATGGGAATCGCGTAATAAGGAAGGGTGAGACCATAGGAGATTTGACGATCGAGCCTGAGTTATATGCTGAGATTCGAGAAAGACAGAAGAGTGATCCTAGAATTCAGAAGTGGCGTGAGGCAGTGAGCAAAGCTAGTGATGTCGAGCCATATTCTAAGTTCGAGATTTACAATGATGATAGTGTGAGGTTTGATGGGCGATGGTGTGTACCAGATGACGAAGAATTGAAGAGAAAGATACTGGTCGAAGCTCATTCTACGCCTTATTCCGTTCATCCTGGAGGGGATAAGTTGTACAAAGACCTTTAGAAAGCATTTTGGTGGCCAAAAATGAAGCAGGAGGTAGCTGAGTTTGTCTCTCGATGTTTGGTATGTCAAAGAGTGAAGGGAGAACATAAGAGGCCGCAAGGGAAGTTACAACCACTTGAGGTACCTGAGTGGAAGTGGGAAAGCATATCAATGGACTTCATCGTACGCTTACCTAGGACTTCGAGAGGGAATGACATGATTTGGGTGATAGTTGACAGGTTGACTAAGTCGGCCATTTCATACCGATGAAGGAGACTTGGAGTAAGGCTGAATTGGCCAAGGCTTCTGTAAAGCATGTGGTGAAACTTCATGGTGTCCCTAAGGACATTGTTTCTGATCGTGATTCCAGGTTCATCTCTAAGTTTTGGCAAGAGTTACAAACATTGATGGGAACCACTTTGAAGATGAGTACTGCATTTCATCCAGCGACAGATGGTCAGACTGAGAGGACTATCCAGACACTGGAGGATATGCTGAGGGCTTGTGTGCTAGAATTCGGGGGATCTTGGGAAGACAGACTTGACTTGATAGAGTTTTCATATAACAATAGCTATCATGCTAGCATTGGGATGGCTCCTTATGAGGCATTGTATGGGAGGAAGTGTAGGAGTCCAGTCTGCTGGGATGATAGAGCTGATGTGGTAACTTTGGGACCTGAAATGATTCAGGAGATGATAGCACAGGTCCAGGTGATCCGACAGAAGATGAGAGCTGCCCAAGATAGACAAAAGAGTTATGCGGATCTAAAGAGGAGTGACATCACCTTTGAGGCAGGAGAGAAAGTTCTACTAAAAGTGTCACCCATGAGAGGAGTGATGAGATTTGGCAAGAGGGGCAAATTGAGTCAGAAGTTCATTGGGCCATTCGAGATTTTGGAGCGAGTTGGTGAGGTAGCTTATCGACTAGCTTTACCTCCAGCTTTAGCCAGGGTGCACAACGTGTTCCATGTATCGCAACTGAGGAAATATATCAGTGATCCTTCGCATATCCTAGACCATGAGGTTATTGAGGTTGATGAACAGTTGACCTATGACGAGAGACCCAAGGAGATCCTAGACAAGAAGGTGAGGAAAACCAGGAATGGGGAGACCGCGCTCGTAAAAGTTTTGTGGTCTAATCATAATGTCGAGGAGGCTACCTGGGAGACTGAGGCCTCGATGAAGGAAAAGTATCCTGAGCTGTTTAATTAAGGTATGTTACGAGGACGTAACTTTCTTTTTAGGAGGGTAGAATGTGACATTTCGTGTTTTAGCGTGCCTTATTAGCTTTGACATGACCAGTGGTTGACCTTGGGATGGCGAACTTCGGGACGAAGTTCAAATTAAGGAGGGAAGACTGTAATACTCCGTATTTTTTATTTTATTTGATGTTATAATTACTTAATAACTATGTTGACGTTCGATAGTTATATTCGATAATTACCTATCGAATACTATTTGTATACTCTATATGGTTAAGTATAGTGTCGGGTATGGGTCGATTCATGTTTTAGTATGCGTTGGGCCTCGTTTTGTGTGCCACATATCAGTTTTCGTATGGGCCACTAAAACCCTAATCATACGTCCAACTCATACACCAAACAAACACCTTATAACGTAATACAAGCAAACACCTTATAACGTGATATAAACAAACACAAAAACCCTACTCCTAACCTAATCAAAACCTAATCAAAACATCTGCTCTCACTTGCTCGTCACTGCCGCCACATCAAAGAACAAGGGGGGAGGTTCTCACGGTGGGTCTTGGGTGGTTTAGGGTGGTCGGAATACGCGCAGAAGGAGGTATGAACACCATACCTGTTTCGTATTTTCCTGATTTCGTATTTCTGCTCTATGTTTTGATATAGTTTGTAATCACGTCACATGCTTATAGTCTCGTGTTTTTTGTGTTTTTATAATTTGTGCTATGCACTTATCATGCGTTGATCATCAGCAGGTCGTCTTTGATAGTTTAAAGTCATCGTTTAGGGTGATTCGTTTCTGGGTTTAATTCATTCTTTATTTATCAAAAAAAAACAGAGTCTGCGGCAGAGGGGTTTGTATGTCGTCTTCAATCTTTTGTTGTCTGTTTATTTTCTGGGTATTGATGTTGATAGCATGGTTTTAGTCCAGGGTGTCGAAGGGTGGTGGTAGTAGGTGGTCGTGGTGTTTCACGGTGGTGGTGTGGTGGTTAAAGTTTAACCGGTCAGGGGTGATGATCAGAGGGTATAGGTGAGTTGAGGTTATGAGTCTTCGACAAGCGGCTGGTGGTTACAGTATCTGCGTGTATCACTTGCACCAACGGAACCACCGTAGGCCAGTGGTGGACCTGGTGGTGTCGTGGGTAAGAGTGAGGGTCATAGCTGGTGTCGAGGGAAGGGTTTTGTCACTGTGGTCAGGGGGATAAATCTGGGTTTCCTGGGTTCAGGTCGGGTGGTCAGTGTTTGGTGGCAGTTTGTGGCGGTTGTGGTCATGGTGGGCAGTCACTGACCTTTCCCCTGGAACCATAGTGGCTCAGTGGAGGGCCTGGTGGCGTCAGTGGGAAGGCCAGTGGTGCCTGCCGGCGTCAAAAAGAGAGGTTGACAGGGCTGTACAGTGAGGTTTACGGGTTGGGGCTGTTGGTTTTTGTTAGGTTGCGTTTGTGACGTGAGTAGTTGTAGTTGTTAGTTTCTTACGCTATTTTTAGTAAGGTCCCAACATGGAATGTATCAAGTATATTAGGTAGAATTAATCGGTAATCTTTGGTCTATGATGTTTTAATTAAGTAATGTTTTTTTTAAAAAAAATTTTAATAAGTAGGATGGTTTGTGATGACGTACTATTTTTAGTAAGCCTAAAAATAGTAAATTCGTATGAGTAATAATAAATGATCTGTATTAACAGTCTGTAATGAGTGGATGTATACGGAGATAGATGTGTGCATGTATTTTACAAACGCTATGAAGGAAACAATTATGTGCAAGTATTTAGGTCGTGTTGTGTGGTTGAGTAGTATTTGATATTAAATATTATTTATAGGAACGGATTTCGAGGAAGAACTTTACTAGACGGTGTTGATTGCTACAATTGTTATTTCAGGTAGGATACACTGGGACTACTTTTGTATTGTGTTATGTCTGTATGTTAATTGGATGCTATGGATGCAAGTATGATTATTTATGAGATGCATTTACAGTGTTGGTTCTTTATTTATTGCATTCATAAGCATGGCATGAGTACGGTTACAGATTGAGATGATGATGAGACAATATTGGGCCCAGGCTAGCTCTGCAGGGCTAGACCTGGTGACCTCAGCTGTTATGCTGGTGTTCGGCGACGGCCGACTATAGTCTTCCGGGAGGTTCGGTATGGCTTGGTGCAAGGGTATGAGTATTGAGAATGAGATGGAGCTCGAGCATGTTATAAGCATTTGCATTTATTACTTGTTGCATTTTATATTTTGTGCTATCCTACTCAACCGCGAGGTTGACAGTGTATTCGTGTTCACCTACAATGATCCGGAATGGGGAGTAGATCTTTCAGGTCAGAGACAGGTGGACTAGGACATGGGCATGGAGGAGAGACATGGATTGGACCAACCTAGCTTTAAATCACTTTAGTGTCATAGTTGAACACTTACTTTTATTCAGTTGTTTGGGAAGTCTTTTGGAGTATGCCATGTAACAGATTTCAGTTTGATCATTTATATTTAACGTACTGTGTTTCTTTCACTGTGATTATCTACTACCCTGGTTTATCCAGGATGGTAACAATCCTATTTACTCTGGAAGTCCTAGTTCAGGCTCCTCGGTAAATGGGGGTGTTATAGACACGATCACAATAGTGTTGTCTAAGGGAAAGTTTAACCAAAGCACAACTTACCGAAAAGATATTCTTGTCAGCATGACGTATCAAGGCAATTGTGGGCTGGGGGCTCAGCATCCCCTCGGGACCTAAAAGCAGCAGACGATCCAGGAAAGGCTAAGGATCTTGCTCCATGTCTCCCCCAAAGCCTTCAGGCAGCCTTATCACATCCTCGGTAATGTCCTCCATCACAAAGAAGACAGGCTTGCTAGCAGGAACAGTGGAGGAGGAGGATGAGGATTTATTGCGAGTCCTAGAGGAGACAGCTGGAGGAGGAAGCGAAGGCATTGAAGGGGCAGCTGAAGGGTTAGAGCTGGAAGGAGATGGCAGGGAAACTTTCTCGGAGGAGGGTTGGGATTCGGCAGATTCCAACTTCCTCTTCTGCAGAGGTCTGACAGAGGAGGTCAAGGCTTTCTTTTTCCGTGCGGCTAGCATCTCTACTAGAGTAATGTGGGTCTAGGCAAAGCTGGACGACATCTCCTCCTCGATACTTTGACTGAACAAGAGGTTGAAGGAACGATGGGTGGAATCCAAGCCAAATAGCTTTTGAAACGATGCCCCTTTGTCAGCAGCAGAGACTAATCTGTGCAAAACTGCACAAAAGAAGCAGTAAGAACGTAAGCAGTGACGGGAAAAGTAATACGAAAAGTATGACTGCAAGTACCTGTAGGAAATACTGGGACTGTGTAAATATAATCGGAAGGCAGAGGGAGTGAATCCACCCTCACGAAAACAAACTGCGTAAACCACTCTGCGTCCTTAGGTTTAGAGTGGAAGATGATGCATGCATTGATCCGCACTCGATCTAGCCCGCAGGGTGTATTGTCCATGCTGGAAACTTAGTTCCTGATTTTATACTCATATCTAATGTGAGTTTTGTTTCTTTAAGTTTAGGTTATAAAACTTAATAAGATCTTATGCATGCATGATGATATCATAAGATGTGATTGTTCTTACATTGGTTTTAGAAGGTTTATACTCAATAATCACCTATTATATGAGCCTTCAAATAACCGAAATACCCTTATAACGATCTAACAAAAATCGTCTCCAAAAGATACGTATCAAGGACCCGTTCTCAAACTAAGACTATTTTTGTTACTAGAAAAATAGAATTAGTATACTAAAATTAATAATAATATTACTCTTATAATATTATTAATGTGGAAATAATTTTTACTTGAAGAACTATTTTCTAAGTACTACAAGCATGAATATGAGATGTAGTAGTTATGGGAGATATGTGTTAGTAACACTAGCAAAAGAACTAGCTTGATGTATGTTGTAAGTGGTGATTTTATAAGCACATGAGCTTGATTAGCAAGCCTCATGGCCGGCCAAATCACTCCCACAAGAGTCAATGCATGGCCATTATGTTCTTACACAATGCATACAATATTCCTTACAATATTCCATTTGCAACATACACTCAATCCTCTTATTTACTCATACACACAATCTCATAACATACTACCTAATACACGGCTGAAATGGGAGTTAAAATGGACCCATTTTATCTTTGTCAATTGTGTTAATTTGTAACATGTTACACATGTTTCACAACACATGACCCAATTTGTTAATTATGCAATTTTAACTATTAGAATCCATAATTTACAAATTTATTACATTTAAATAATTATACTAATAATTCGAAATTATTATTCTATAAAAATGTAATATCATAATTTAATTACAACTCTTTGTAATTTTATGATCAACCGTGTTCATTCTCAATTTAATCGTTTCTCAAACGAATAAATAAAACCGAGTAATAAAACGATTTTATTACTTTGACTATTATTATTATAATCCCATTATAAAATATTCGTCATGTAAAATTATTTCCAAATTTCTAGTTATTAATTAATTTGTATCCAATACGACATTAATTAATTATTCCATTGAGACGGAATTCCCTAAAGATATGACCTTAAGGGATCAACTGATCACCACCATCATATGACGATAATGTCAAACTCTAGACAGCCAATCATTATCGGTAAATGTTGATCAGTTGACTTTAAAAGAGTAACATTCCCAGTTGCGTTTCATTCAAATGAGTTTTAATTATGTCAACACACTATTGTCGAGGACACTTCCTCCAACAATCTCCCACTTGTCCGAGACAAGTGTGTGTCACCAATTCTCTTGCCTTATTACTATCTCCCACTCAATGCATGGCGTCCTCTCAGGTCGTGCCGGCAATTGATTTAAATCTAGAGTGGTTTATCTCAATCTGGAGTTATAACTACTGACCGGAATTATCTACCATAGATACTTTCCGAGCGTGGCCACGCATTTCTAGTTATTATTCTCCTCGAGTGGCCTAGAGATATTTCTCAACCCTGACAAGGGGTGGACAATTCCTAATCAACTTATTCCTTCCGGCTGGCCACAATCAATCATAACCCAAAATATGTCCTTATAAACCCCAGTTACGAAGGTGTTAGGACATAAATCAAAGTTAATCTGAAAACTATGCCACCTCAGAGAACAGTCATTAATCCAAGAACTGACTCATGTGAAACACGATAGATGCTCCCGCCACGACCAGGCAGTCTTTTAATAAGAGTACGCCAGAGCTCTATCAGCGGTCATTAGCCCGACAAATGTATCTTAACATGTCTATGCCTAGGTGATCGATTAGTCATCCCGTATGACTCTATACTTCTATAGCAATTGAGCTCGCCATCAATCGCATCACACATCCGGTTGCATTGAGATGTCACCTCACTTAAGCAACTAGGGGCGAGGTCATGATAATTCAATTCACTTTAATGGGGTTCAATATGGTCTTACCATCCCATTTGAATTTTACTTGACCTTTCGTGAGTTATAAATAACTCAAACGATTAGTGGATTACACCATCCAAGTGGTCAACTCTTGATCACCATTTAATTTACAATCTGCTTAAGGATTTCTCGTTTATTTCCTTTAAAATTGTAATTATCTTCATTTTGAGTAAACCAGGTTTACCACGGTTCGTGCGAGCGTTCACTTTGCGGATCATATCCATATATGCTCTTTGTTCTCAAGGAGATAAGTCATCTCATTACTAGTGAATAAGATTATGTGCATTGTGTAACTCCCAGCTATAGCAATGCTTTATCATAATTTGTGAACTTGCACATTTTGTAGAATCTTGTGATGACCATGTAGTTAAAATACAAGTCATTGAGATGCATAGTCAATGAATGTAAGCCAAAGATTATTATGAATCTTTGCTTGGTATCTTGGAACTTGAGTCTTTGTAAACCTTTTACCCATGACTAAGTTATTTTCCAAAATCTTGAATTTGTCTTTCATCTTCATTGGAGAATACTTTGACAATTCATTATGGTTTAATCATTGATTTATCACCTGCTTAAACAGGTTGTCCTGCAAGCAGTGTGCATCTAGCTTTACACGATTATACTAATGGCGGAAACATTAGCGAATTTAAACGTGCAAACTATAGTACCTAAGGTTCGATAAATTTCCATGATCTCATCATGGTAATACTATCTTCATCTCTATGAACAACCTTAATACTTTACAAACAAGACGTCTCTTACAATCTCAATCAAACATCCCATGTTTAATTCGATTTAATTCATATCAGTTTGTCATCTAGAATTGAAAACTCGCATACTTCTCATAAGTACTAATGCCTCATTCCAAACGAGCAATGAGTTGTTTTAGATAACGTTTTCTCCCACTAAACTCGTGTTCCTGCCTGATTCTGAAAACCCCGAAGTCATACCCATGACTCAATAGGTTCAAATCCTGGAGCGAGAACTCCCACTGAACTTTACATTTAACCGTAAATCATAAAGCTCCCACTCAATTCAATGTTCCTAAACATTTAATGAATTGAAATGGTTGGGACTTAACCATATGTGCTAATAGTCACATCCTTTTCAAATACCCTTTCGAAAAGCGGTTATTGAGTTTACTGAATTCATTCTCAATGAATCATTTCACTACTTTCAACAAAGTTACCCTTAACTTTGCAGACTGCAGACATCCACATGTCAACTTATGCCTCTTTTAATAAATCTTATTTATTAGCATGTATATATTATAAATTTCATGGGTTTTAGAATTTGCATTGGCACATTTAGATCACCATCTAAATCCAAGAGCCCTTTCTTGAGCCTTTGCAAAATCTTTTGAATAATTTTCTTCGAGTGTCCTCCCGTAGTTTTTATAAGAGTCTTTTCTTATGGTATATAATTTTGTGTGTGGGAACTTTCAGTTCCCACATTTATCTTATCATATACTGTACGAGGACTCTATCATGGATCTTATCCATGTATAGAATTTTTCCTTACTAACCTTAAAAATTTATTCTTAAGGTATCCTCCAGGGTCGGGGCCGTTGGGATCATAAGGCGTAGATTTTTATCAAATCGTAGATCTTATCCACAACTTAATCTACCTTTAAAATCATAAGGCGTAGATTTTCTCAAATCGTAGATCCCATCCACAATTTAATCTACCTTTCAATCTTTCACATAACCAAAACACAATAAATCCTACTATTCACTAACAGATCATATCCATTGTGCTAATCAAAATCATATGCTATTTGTGGCTTTTCAAATTTCTCCCACTCTATCTTTGTAATAATAATCTCATTTCATTGTCAAAGATAGCCACTAAGGCCACAAGCAATGACTTTGATGTTGGTTTGTGTACCCTTATGATTTATCACAGAAAATATTCGATTAAAGCATAGATATATAGTTTTGGATGGTTGATAATTTTTCCTCTTAATTGAGTTCTAAACTTAATTTGATTTTGATTTGATTTAAATTAAGTATCCTATACCTATTCCGTTTCAATGGTCATACATTGAAATGTAACAATCAATTCTATTTTATGTTTAAGATTTGCAAGTATCTAAACTAATTAAGAACATAATTATAAAACCGATAGTGACTTGGGTTGAAAGCCAAGTCACTACATCATCCAAAATACAACCAATTGTTCAAGGATTATCCTTTACTCGTCCAACAAGGAAATAAACACGGGTTTCAATTGTTCTTACAATACTTCAAATCTAAGCAAAATAAGTGGAAAAACAAAGCTCCTTGATCATCCCGAGTGGAGCTACTCTTAGTTCCCTTGATCCATCATGCTTGTTATTCCTTTCCCCTATCTTGTATAAAGGCACTATGGTGCGAATTTCGTGAAGTTTTATCTCGGCACCTTGTCGGCCTGAAAAACGTGGTACCTTCAAAATCGGCAATTTTTTATCATTTTCGAATCCGAACTTTTTTTTCCTGAAAGCTTGTCTGTAGACTCATTTTATCCTATAATAAATACTGGATGATCAAATTTTTCTCAAGACAACATAGACTAAAGTATAAAACTTATTTTGTCTATTTCCAACACGTCCTATAAAATAATCTTAGAACCTCTAAATGTGTCTATTTTAAACCGTATACCAATTTAACACATTGAGTCATATTTATATGGTATAAAGGCACTATGGTGCGAATTTCGTGAATTTTTATCTCGGGACTCTGTCGGCCTGAAAAACGTGGATAATAACCTTAAAAATCGGCAATTTTTTTTCATTTTCGAATCCGAACTTTTTTTGTCCTAAAAGCTTGTCTATAGGCTCATTTTATCCTATAATAAATACTGGATTATCAGATTTTTCTCAAGACAACATAGACTAAAGTATAAAACTTATTTTGTCTATTTCAACACGTCCTAATGTCATATAAAATAATCTTAGGGCCGTTAAATGTGTCTATTCTAATCCGTATACCAATTTTAACACATTGAGTCATATTTATATGGTATAAAGGCACTATGGCGCGAATTTCGTGAATTTTTATCTGGGGACCTTGTCGGCCTGAAAAACGTGGATAATAACCTTCAAAATTGGCAATTTTTCGTCTTTTTCGAATCCGAACTTTTTTTTTCTTAAAAGCTTGTCTGTAGGCTCATTATATGCTATAATAAATATTAGATGATCAAATTTTTCTCAAAAGAATATAGACTAAAGTATAAAACTTATTTTGTCTATTTCAAACACGTCCTATAAAATAATCTTAGGACCTCTAAATGTGTCTATTTTAAACCGTATACCAATTTTAACACATTGAGTCATATTTATATGGTATAAAGGCACAATGGTGCGAATTTCGTGAATTTTTATCTCGGGACCTTGTCGGCCTGAAAAACGTGGATAATAACCTTCAAAATCGGGTATTTTTTGTCATTTTCGAATCTGAACTTTTTTTTCCTGAAAGCTTGTCTGTTAGGCTAATTTTATCCTATAATAAATATTGGATGATCAGATTTTTCTCAAGACAACATAAACTAAAGTATAAAACTTATTTTGTCTCGGTCTCAACAAAGTCGCTGGCAAGGTTTTCAAATAGGGCACCTTGGTAACGTGAATGAGGTACACAAGATTTTACAAGTATTCTTGTTAACCTAGACCTAGTCGAACAATTTGACCTATCTTGAGACCCGAATAAAACCAAATAGAACAACCCTAGAACCAAATAAAATCAATCCGTAGTAAACCACACAATATTGGCCAACCCAAAATGACTTGATGGAATCCACCCGACCCAAAAGTGAATTGAATTTAAGACGACTAATATGAAATTACACGAGTCATAATAAACACGACCAAAAGTGGTCTATCTGAATCGACCCTTGCACAAAATTGGGTGATGAGTCTGATGATCCATGTCATACCCGACTACTTTAGTACTCCATAATTACTTTTTCACATACAAAGTTTACTTTTTCACATACATTTTCTCATAAGATTTCCATATCCTACCCTTTTACCTAAACTATGGATTATCAAATCCAATTGCAACTATGAAAACAACTTTGTATATACAACTTTTTTTTTTTAATATCAAATCCAATTACTCTTAAACTATGGATTATCATTAATAACAACTCAAATAATCAATATTACTAATGAATAAAATAAAACTAAAAACTAACTAATTGAGAAAACAACAAGTTAATTAATCAGAAGAAAATAAACGATGATACAGGAGTACGACATCTCCCTTCTTCGCCAATCGCCACCACCGGTCCACCATCAGTCGACAACTAGAACAACACCGGACCACCGTCATCCCGTTTCGTAGCAGACGACTACTGTTCTTCTCGGCCAAATCTGATTATGGGAGTGCGGGAACTGGGGTTGTCGGAGGGCGGTAGGGTGGTCGGAGCAGATGGGGGTATTAGAATAAGATATTATTCAATTGTATACTTTGCATATTTGGTAAATATTTTGTCTCCTTCTATTAGTCCTGCTTAACGTGTTGATTAGTACTAATAGGGGGTGCAGGGCAGGGGTATGAGTTGGTGGTTTTCCGGCGACGATATCGGTAGCAGTAGATGAACGAAGTAGGTGGTTGCTTGGTTGGTTGGTGTTATTGACGACTTTGTGATTAAGGGGATGAAGAAAGGGGAAAAATTGATTGGGTGAGGGAAGAAAAAAAAAGTGACAAGGGTAATAGCGTAAAAATCGTATGTGAAAAAGTAAAATTCGTATGTGAAAAAGCACGTCCCAATTTTAAGCTCATAAAAATGATCGTTTGATTTTGTAGTAGAGTTCAGCGCTTCGTGCGCTCACAGGGTTGTTTGGCTGGTGTGGAAATGATACTGAAGGACGTAGGATACCCCGTTAAGCTGGGAAGCGGAATCGCAGCAGCCAGTGCATACCTTCAAAACTCCATGCCAATGATCCCTTCTAGGATCTGATGCTATGTTTTCCTTTCATTGTAATTAGCTTCATTTTCACAAACTTCTTGTAAAAACTCCGTAATATTTTCTCATTTGCTGCCTACATTGTTTTGAGGTCTTGCTGTATCTCTATGGCCATTACGCTATGTGACAGTACTACTACTGCAAAGTTTCAAATGGGTATTAAATTTATAATAAAGTTTCAAATTTTCGGGTAAAACCGTTTTAGTGACAGTGGCGGAGTTAGAATTTGATGTTACGGGTAGCGAAATATGAATGTGATAGAGTTAACTAGAAAAAAAATCGAACTTTTCTGTAAAAAGCTTTGATTTTTTAATTGTTCACTGGGGCGACCGCTATGGGGTTTCGGCAATTGAAGATTAATTGTGGATATTGTTAAAGTTGAATGCTGTTTGGTTAGTAAAGATAATTTCTTTATCACAAATTACAGAATAAGACGGTTCTTTAATTGGTTTGTTGTCAAAATGAGTTTCATAAAAGCCTCAAAAGTTGGAATTTCAATTTAGTTGTGTCTGAATATAAGAGTTTTTAAGTGAGCTAATGCCCTGGTTAGAAACTCGGCGTGACGTAAATGATGTGACCTTGTAAACAGCTTGTGAAGCAACTTGGAAACGATTTCTCTAGTTGGTTAAAATAGTTGAAACATAGGGGAAACTGTTGTGTACCTTATCATAGAGAAGAGCCTTTGATGCACCGGGACTTTTGTGTCGTATGTGTCACTTTGTGAAGCAACTTATTGTCATAGTTGTCGGGAACATGATAGTAAATACACATTGTCATACGGTTGCAGTGGTAGATTTCAGTTCCATTGATAATATTGTCAATCCTTGCCTATTAATTTTTTTAGTTTGTTAAATCATTGCTTGTGTGTGTTTTTGGACATTCACTGCCGGTCCCAAGCCCGAAGAAAGGAGGAGGGTTACGGTAGGTTTGTGGCAGCCAGCGTAAAAATCAGTCACATTTTATGGACATGAATCTGAATTTGGACATCGTTGGGGACTTGGGGCGTCTCCTTTCTCTTGTTGAGATGAGAGTTCACTCAAGACGGTTCCAAAGGATGATTCATGTCAGGCAACCCAAAAACAATTTGGGACTAAGGCTATGATATTGTTGTTGTTGTTAAGTCAACATACTTTTATCATTTGCTGCCTACATTGTTTTGAGGTCTTGCTGTATCTCTATGGCCATTACGCTATGTGACAGTACTACTACTGCAATTAAATTGTAGCTTTGCTTGCTCTTGAAGCCCTTTCGATTGTCTAAAAGCAATTTGAGTTGGCTAGTCGAATGCAGCATATATAATACCAATAACTTGTACAAAGAAACAACAATATTGTAAAAATATTGCGGAAACATTTGTATCAATTTTAATGTTCTTAATTTAGAGATGGATCAACTTTATTCGAGTTTTGGATTTCATCTTCTAATACTTTTGCTTGTTGGAGACTCGAAGAGAAATCATAAACAGTAGGCCATGATTCCTACAATTAGAGGTGACCATTGGGACAAGCTGTGCCAGGGGGCAAGCTAGGCCGGGTTTACGCAGGCCCTGGATCGGCAATAGGAGCGTGGCCAAACGGGGTTCACTCAAACCAGTTGACACTCAAGTATACAAGAATAACGTTTATTTTGCTGCAACCCGAAAATAGTTCTAAAGAGATGTCAATTTGCACTTGCTAAATCAAAATCATGCTCAACTAAGATAGATTCATTGAGACGGATGTTTTGCTAGTGAATTTGTAATACTTGTATGGTCCTCGATTATATACAGCTAACTAGTTCCGTCTCATATATAAGTTTCAAGCCCGACTGGAACTTAACTGATTAGCCTAAATCATGCTAAGTTACCTTGTCGTAGACACCAAACCTTGTGACTAATAATTAACTAATAATCAAGCCGCTGTTCACTAAAAACCAAGTATCTGAAAGCTCGAAATTGAACCAGTCTGCTTGATGCAGTCGAAACAGAGATGAACAAGAGCAGAGCCAGCTTCATAAGAGAAAGTCGTCTGTAAAACATGAAAAAACACAAATTAACACATGCAGAATTATAAAATAGTTTGAATTTAAAGGCTATATTTGTCATTGTTGAGACGCAAAGTGGAAGAATTTCATACCAGCATCGCCATCTGAGGCCGGGTTAAAGTCATCTTCATCGTCATCAAAGACTTCGTTCTGCAAAAGACACAGTCAAAACTCAGCAATATGTTCGGAAACTTTAAAAAGAGGTTAACCAAGATGGGTTTGGAAGAAAAATAACCTGGCAGTAATCATCCCCGGATTCATCTTCTAACAGTTCATCTTCCTCTACCTCTTCTTCCTCTTCCTCTTCTCCCCCGTTTCTTTTCTTGCCGTCCTCATCCTAAGAATTTGGGAAATATCAAGGCATTGAATAGGTTGATGAGCCATAAACACAACCGATATTCCCTCAACACGAGGTAAACATTGACAAAGAATAAATCAATCCAATAGCTACACGCACCATGCTAAAATATTGCTTTCACTTTCTAGTCTCAACATCAGTTGTCAGGACAGTAAATAGGTTGATGAGCCACGAACACAACCAATATCCCCTCAACACGAGGCTCCAATAACCGTCAAGAACTTTCTAAATTGGTTAGAAGCTAAAATTTAAAACCATGATTTGCACTGTAGAGTTTGTGTTACATAGGAAAATCAGTGACAGACACCCTGACGATGACCAGAAAAAAACTTACTTTAAATTTGCCTTCGAGCACTTCCAGATAATCCAGCTTCTCTGAGATGCAAAATCAAAAGTTAGAAAGGACTGCATCACTGATCAAGATGACTGCTGGACAAGTTTTAAGGTCAATCAAAATCAGGCCAACACATATTAGGTACGAAATTGACTCAAGGTGAATTGATGAAATTTAGAGACAAGAAACTACGCCCATCTCACACCCACAGCAGTATTACCTAGAAACTAGTGTCTCAAGAACTCCCGCAAATAGAAGGGTAAGGGGGGGTTGCCGGTTAGATATCTCTGGGCCTTGCCTCTGTCGCCCTAAAAAAACGTGATTTTTTCAAAATAACCAGATTATATAACTTACTTTGTCTATTTTAAACACAACCGTAAAGTAATCTTATGATCTCTAATAACACCCTGGGTCATTTTTAAATGGTATTAAGGTACTATGGTGAGAATTTTAAGATTTTTTATTCCGAAACTCTGCCTGGTCTAATAAACGTGAATAATAACCTTCAAAATCGGCTATATTTAACCACCTTAGAAGCATAGTTTTTTCTCCATAATCTTTGTCTATAGGCTCGTAATAACTTATATAATAACTACTACTGGATGCTCAAATTTTTCTCAAAACATCGTATAATAGATTATATAACTTTGTCAATTTAAAAATCGACCTTAAAGTAATAAAAAACCTCTAAATGTGTGTATTTTAAACCGTATGCCAATTTTAACAACCTTGGTCATTTTTATATTGTATCAAGTTAGTATGATGCGAATTTTAAGATTATATCTTATTCGCACCATACTATTTCGAAAACGACCTTAAAGTAATCTCATGACCTCTAAATGTGTCTATATTAGACCGTATACCAATTTGAACACCCTGAGTCATTTTTATATGGTATTAAGGTACTTTGGTGCGAATTTCAAGATTTTTTTATTCCGGGACTCTGTCCGCCCTCAAAAACGTGGATAATAACCTTCAAAATCGGCTAGTTTTGGCCATCTTAGAACCCAAATTTTTTTCTCCTTAATCTTTGTCTATAGGCTCGTTATCTTATACTTCCTCCATTCCAATCAATTCTATACATTTACTTTATTCACGTTTGCCAATACCCGTTTTCTTTTGTTAATATCTTTAGTTACATATCGATAAAAATTATAAAACTTTGATATTCACAATGTACTCGTTAAGACGATTTAAACAAGATCTCACATGACTATCTTTTATGCTATATATTAGAAGTTGTGTCGAAAATTCACTCGACCTATAAATAGTGTCAAAAAAGTGAAATGTATAGAATTGATTGGAATGGAGGAAATAATAAATACTGGATGCTCAAATTTTTCCCAAAACAAGATAGAATATTTTTGATAACTTATTTTTTCTCCATTGTTCATTCATGTTTTGCAATAGTCAATGCCTAATAATTTGGTTTTATCATATCGGTATTTTTAACGTCTGCTCTTATGACACACGTTAATAATTTAAATACGGAAAAATTACACGATATTTTCATTAATTATACCAGTAACAATGATTTTCTACCTAATAATCAGATGACAATGTGTTATAAATCTTCCGTATTCAAATTATTAATATATATCATAAGGGCACACGTTTGAAAAACCGTCATTATATATTCGAACACAAATTGTTATATAACATCGTCGTAAGTGAACTTGTTTTAGATTACCTCATCTATAAAATCTAATTAAAAGGCTAGCCAAAAAATGTGACATGGCAAGATTTAAATATGACATGGCAAGTTTAAATGTGACATGGCAAGTTTAAATGTGACATGGATTAAAAATTTATTATATGACATTTGTTTAATTCATTTACCAATAAATCTATAAATAAAATAAAAAGGTTAGCCAAAATTATTTTATTTCACCACTAGAATACTAACAAGTCACCCATTATTTCTTATTTTAAAAATAAAAAAATTAAACTTTTACCTCTTGAATTTCTAGATAACTTAAATAACAATTAAAAATCAAAATCAAAGTTCATACAATACTAAACTTTAAATTTCGATGTTTATTGTTAGAATATTTTAAGCAACAAACTAATATACACGACTTATAAAATAATAGTATATAAGTTTTAAATATTAAGGAGAAATAATATCATACTACATTAAACATTTGACCTTTTAATTTTTAAAATTAAAAAAGTTTAAACGACAAATAAAAATTTACACCACTCTAATTTTAAACATTGCCCTTTTAATATTATCATTATTCTTAAATTAGTTTTGTATATTAAATGTACTATTTTCCCAAATTTATGCAACCCTTCAAAATTTCATAATTTATAATTAATATTGACATTTTAAATGAAAATTTTGTAATACAAATTTCATAATTTATAATTAAAATTAAAGTTTTAATTATTTTGTTTTAATAAAACATGTTAATAATTAATTAAAACTTTTCATATTACTTAACACCCACCACTTTTTTCTATTTAATTCATTTTCTTAATTGAACATGATAATAAATTAATTAAAATTATTCATAATAATTAACCCCAACCAAATTAATTAAAATTTAAAGCAAACCTTTTATCTCATTTATTTTACTTTATTCTTATGTCTATATTAAATTTGCTAATAATGAAAAAAATGCTCAAAAGTCATAAAACATTAAAATCGTGCTACATATTTATGTATATATATTAAATTTGTTAATAATGATAAAAAAAAAAAAGAACTTCCAAAAGTTGTAAATTGCATCCTCAATTGGTTATAAATGTTTGATGGAAGATAACATTTGTGAGCCAAAATTCAAGCCAATTTTTTTATGCCTCCATCACCAAGAAAATTGTATGTGTTAATAATGTTTCTTATCATTGTCTCAACATTAAGGTAAGCTAAATATATTAAGATTTTATTTATTTAATTATTTATTTATAAGTTTCATTGGCTCTGGATGACTCATTTAAATTCACATATATGTTGTTTTGTTTTCATCTAGGACTATCAAAATTTGTGGTTTGTGATATTCAAAGGTAAACATACTTACATCTCTATGACCCAATGTCTTATTTCTTTTATTATATAAAAAATCTTAAACTAACAACGATAATGTTAACAATACAAAAATCAAATTCTACCATTTTGTTTATTAATAATCATTCAGTGAATTTTTTTTTGTAAGAATGATTCATTGGAGAAAGAAGATTATAGGTCTACCCCATCACCGAGAGAATTGTATGTGTAAATAATCATTCTTATCATGGTAAATGTATTACGGTAAGGTAAGTGTATTAAGGTGTTAAATTAATAGTTTATTTTATTATTGTTAAGTTCTATTGGTTATGAAGTACTATCACATTTTTTAACTTCACATGTATGTTGTTTGTTGTTATTTAGGAGCTACCAGAATTTGTATTTAATGCACTATTTCTTTCATTATTTAAGAAAACAATTAAATTAATATAATCATAATGTAAATATTAAATAAATCAAATTCCACCATTTTATTTGTTATTAATCATTTGAGAAAGAGAACTATATGAAGAAGATAATACTAGAATTGCTTAAACAAATACTCCCCATATTTTCCTCAATACTATATTATAAACTAACGACATGATTGACAACATGAATGTTCATGATTAATTATTTTTAGTTTCAAAAAAAAAATTAGTATTTCATAAACTTTAAAATGTATGTGTTTTTTTGTAAATTTTATTTACATGAATAATGGCCATATGTACATTATTATTAATATTTATGCCTACAATATAGTTAGAAGGCTACTTAAAGCATTTAATTTTAATCAACATGTCATAATTATATTGGTTAATACGTAATTCATCTATATTATTGATTACCAGATTATTCATTTATTTTTATAATATTGTAAAAAGACAAGACTAAATATCTTATTAATACCAAAAATCTTGATAATCCTTAAATTTGAACAAAACAAACGCGTACAACGAAATTTGAAAATGTGACGAATATCTCATAACCCAACAATGAAACTTACATAAAAATAAAAATAAAAAATTGATTTAATCAATTTAAAACCTTACTACCCTTAACTTGATATGAATAGATAGATAAGACATATTAGTGACACATGCAATTCAATTGACGATATGGATAGAAAAAAAATTGCTTACAAATTTTTGCCCCAATCGAATATTATAAACCATTAGAGATATGTTTTATGACTTTTGATCATTTTTTTCTATTATTATCAAATTTAAGATAGACATAAATATTAATCAAGGTTCGTGACTTTTGAGAATCAAAGTTAAAAAGACAATACTAAGTATCTTACTATGTTATATTGTCATGTGTTATTAAAAGGACAAATCTAAAATCATGTGTCACATGCTTATTAATACAAAATAAAAATAAAAAATGTTAATTGCAAACACAAAAATAAATTAACACGAACTATTTAGTTTCCTTTCCTAAATTTGGTTATTAACCTAAATATTTATTCGATTTTTATTTCTTTTATTTAATAGGATGACTTTTTGGTTTTCCTCACCAATTCACCATTTATAGTAGGCTACTATTTAACTTAATTTATCATTTTTGCAAAATTTAAAATTTAGGATTTTTGACAAACTGATATAGATGTTATATTAAAACTAGCATTAATTTAGAATGATTAATTTGCCCTTTTGTCTTCACTCACTGACTTCATATAGCTAGATACCAAAGGGTCGTTGAAGCTTTTATGTAGAAAATTTTGGTACATAATTTATCTATACAATCTAATCTAATTTAAAAGCAACCTTAAACATTTAATTTTTTGCCACATAACAACTACACTAAATTATTAAAAAAATTACATTCAAAAATGTATTAATAATTATTTTGTTCATATTCATGGACTATGTTGTTGGTGGTTTTGAAGGTAAAAGTTTATAATTATAGGATCAAAAATGTAGAAATTAATTTCCATTTATTTATTATTTATGTTTCGCCAACGACTGTTTACACCTTTTTAAAAAAAATACATGTTATTAGTATATTAATAAAATTAACAACTAAAGTACAATATATAGCTTTAAAAATAAATCTGAGTTGTCAAAGAAATAAGACATTAACTACCTAACTTTTTGTATTTCAAGACTATATCTTTTTAAATGGATAAACTAATTGCTCGGACAA
The DNA here is from genome assembly GCA_029255685.2 of Silene conica. Classification (NCBI taxonomy): domain Eukaryota; kingdom Viridiplantae; phylum Streptophyta; class Magnoliopsida; order Caryophyllales; family Caryophyllaceae; genus Silene; species Silene conica. The sequence goes on from CM055311.2 coordinate 63,275,675, forward strand.
ATCTTAACAATAGATAAAAGAATAATACTAAAACAGATAAACCCGTGAATTTCACGTGTCACAAACCTAGTTCAAAAATTGAAATCCTATCATAATTAAAATAATTGAAATTCTATTAATAGAAGTGGGTTGGGTTAGGTCATGCATCTATGTTAGATTTTATAACTTATTTTGTCTATTTCAAGCACGCCCGTAAAGTAATTTTAGAGCCTCTATATGTGTTCATTTTAAACCGTATGTCAATTTTAAAGTAAATTTAGGGCTCTAAATGTATATTTTAAACCGTATTTCGATTTTAACACCCTAAGTAAGAGTGGTTACTAAAAGATCTAGTTTTACAATAAATTCGGGTCAAACCATCTTACCAAAGTATTTTTGTAATTTAAAATATTTCATAGCATACACTTCATAACTACTACCTCAAACTTCCTCACAAAAAAAAAAATGGGAATGGGGTTAGATGCGGAAATGAAGAAAATGGAGGGAATACCGGTTACTGGTCAAAATAATGGAAAAGAGTAAAATATCATCGAATAGAATTATGCAGAATTCCTATTTTAGTACCTCGTTTTAGATTCCATATCACTTTCCTCCTAGTCCTGCGCTTTGTGCCTAGCAAGTAAATCTTATGTCAATAACCTTCAGAATGAACATTAGTTATATGGAATGGGGGGAACTAGAAGTTAATTCTTTTCTTATGTCGACTTTGCTTTCAACCAAAATTCTAGAAAGCTTTGCTAACCTTGAACAAGCTCCAGGGGAAAATATCCAGGTAAGAGTGTCATGTAGCCAGAGTTTTCAAGAGATACTTGGTCTGTTCTACCTCTCTTTTTCGTGTCAGAATATCTCTCAATATCAACAGTTTCTTCTTCTGGATAACAACCAATAAAACTCGAGAATAATCAGAATAAGGACTGAAGTGTAAAATCCATAATACACCACGCATATTGGGTTACAAATGTAGTATTATCACAAACAAACCTAATTGTATCAAAAGTGAGCTGAGGAACAAAAATTATGAAAAGTGACTGTTGGCAAAGAGAAAAATCGACAATCTCCACGAATTTTATAAGAGAAGATCAATTCTTTTCAGTGTGAAAGGGGCGAGAAACCGAATTGCCATTCTGAACTGAACCTAAGTCATTAGTATCACCCGTGAGTGACTTTACCGCTTAAACTAACTCAGTCTCATATGTCACACCGTGCCGTTAACACTATATATAAATGAGAAATACATGCAGATTTAGGCTGGTCTCACATGTAAGTCTCATATGGCCATGTTTTTTCTGGTTTAATTTCAGCTCATTTCAATTTTGGTTGGTTGTATTCCGTTAAGTTTTATTTACGTTCAATCAATTATTTTCAATTAATCTCTTCACAAAAGTAACTTTTAATTCAAATAAATTCACTTCACCTCAGTTCCACTCCATTTAATTCAATTAAACTCTACTCCAATTTATTCAATTCAACTCGTTTGTGCCGAAAAGAACAGGGTAGATTCTTTTATGAAAAGATTAATTGAAAATCTAATATATTCCTAACTTATCCACGACTCACTGAAAATCTAATATATTCCTAAAAGCTAACTACTTTCTTCAACCTATTCATAGACTGTCTAAACGATAGTAAAGTCGACAATAGATCTAGGTAGTGCTCACATCGTAGAAGTCGAGAACACGATGAAATAAACATCTTGAAGATTGGACTACACCTAACTGTATAAAGCTCCACTCCAGACAATCTCCACTCTGATCCTATCAAGATCAGTTTCTGCCCACATCCCAGTATAAAGCACATATATGAACAAGATCAAAGAGACTCAGGAGGAGAGCAGATGCAAGAAGTCGTGCTCTAAGGTGGATTGTTTACCGTAAGCAAATGTCTCCTCCATAAAGTAGGGTAGATTCTTTAATCCCCGCTGTAAGTTATTCCTTAGCTTCACCAATTCTGTGTTCTTTTTAATCTTATCCTTGTCAATTGGCGGCAACTCAATATCCTGCTGTTCAGAAAAAACATAATTAATAACAAATACCAAAGAGCTCCGGCATGACAACGCAAGTAGTATAAAAAAACAGTTAGAAATAGGTATTCTTTTCCTATGCTGTATTACTTTGACACTCCAATCTGTCTACGTTTCGCGTGTCTTATACTTTACACTCTGACATGACATATTGCACACTAAATTCAGGCAAAAATAAATACTATGAATTTGTTCACAAAATAGCCATGTCACCCTCCAACGCTGCTTTGCGTCTTGTAGCCGAGTCAAGGAAACATAACTTATGGGCTTACGGCTTACAACATTCCAAAACGAGAAGCCATTCACAATGTTCATATACGAAGTCATTTGATAATTTCATTTAGATAATGTTATTCGATTAAGTCATTTACAATAACCTTCAAATCATTGAATATTTCAAGTGAAGTAAACCGAGACAATCAGAAAGATTTTGGGTTTTGAAACCGAGGTTTTCAACCTAAGCAATCTAGGTCAACCTGTCACCAGCTTTAGCCCAACGATTAACCAGTTAGATATTAAACAAGAGTTCCTAGCTGGTATAGCTTACTCACGGGATAAAGTACAAAAGGTTCCTGCTTAGCAAATCGGAAGCCTCCTCCTCCAAATCGTCCTCTTCCACGCCCGCCTCTAGAACCCATCTGGCAACATACAAGATAACAATTTACAAGTTGGTGTAAGCCAAGTGGTAAAGGACATGTAGTAACCAGCAGAAAACTTGATGGCTGAATAAGGCACAGAAATATCACAGATTAGCCTATGCTAATCCCACATATAACTATATAAGTACATATGGGATTCTTATTCAAAACCAAATCCTAGAAATTAAACTCTCAAAGATGTACCTAAAATAAACTAACTGAAATCAATTGAGTAGCTACAATGGCAGATCAAGGAACAAGGAACAGATAGAGGACAAATTATCAAAGAATTAAAATGATGAGGTGATCGGAGTCGAATTTGAAAGTAATTCCAAATCCACTGGCAACATCAAAATACAAGATAACATCAGACAACTACCCATTATGAGCCTGGTAGATACGAAGAATAAAAGCAAATACAGTTTCGAAGAAGAAAGATAAAAGTATGTTGACTTTACAACAACAACACTATTTCAACCAACTAGAGAAACCGTTTCCAAGTTGCTTCACAAGCTGTTTACAAAGTCACATCATTTACGTCACGCCGAGTTTTTAACCAGGGCATTAACTCACTTAAAACCTCTTATATTCAGACACAACTAAATTGAAATTCCAACTTTTGAGCCTTTTATGAAACTCATTTTTGACAACTAACCAATCAAAGACGGTTTCACAGTCCAAGACCGTCTTATTCTTTAATTTATGATTAAGAAATTATCTTTACTAACCAAACAGTATTCAACTTTAACAATTCCTACAATTAATCTTCAATTGCCAAAACCCCATAGCAGGACGGTTGCCCCACTGAACAATTAAAAAATCAAAGCTTTTTACAGAAAAGTTCGATTTTTTTTCTAGTTAACTCTATCACATTCATATTTCGCCACCCGTAACATCAAATTCTAACTCAATCACTGTCACTAAAACGGTTTTACCCGAAAATTTCAAACTTTATTATAAATTTAATACCCAAATCATAATCTCATTGAAACAGTGCAATTACCGACAATTAGCAATACCATTAACTTTAAACCAGTCAATCAAATTGTTGTAATACAAGGAAAACTCAGAAATTAATCATTTTTACAATGAATTTTTAATTGGTTATTCACTAATTTAATTACAAAGTATTAATTAAACAAAAATCGTACCTTTTTTACAGAATTCAAGTGATGATATACAGTTAAGGCGGGTTATTACTGGAAGAGAGAGAGAAATTAAACAAAACAAAAAAAAAAGTTTATTAAAGTATGGTTAGGGTTTTGTTTTGAGAGATGTTTGTAATTTGTTATGCGTCTTAATTTTTAATTTTATTTTTTCGATGAAAATCAGATAATCGTGACTCGGGAACGATTGATTAATTCCCGAGTATTAATCAATCGTTACCGAGTATTACGTCTCATCTTATTTTCTTCCGATTTTTCTACCATGTGATCGACGTCAATTCACGAGTATTAATCAATCGTTCCCGAGTCACGATTATCTAACTTTCATCGAAAAAATAAAATTAAAAATTAAGACGCATAACAAATTACAAACATCTCTCAAAACAAAACCTTATACATACTTTAATTACTTTTTTTTTGTTTAATTTTACTCCCTATTCCAGGAAGAACCCGCCTCAACTGTATATAATCACTTCAATTCTGTAAAAAAAGGTACGATTTTTGTTTAATTATTTACTTTGTAATTAAATTAGTGAAAAATCAATTAAAAATTCATTGTAAAAATAATCAATTTCTGAGTTTTCCTTATATATTTCCAACAATTTGATTGACTGGTATAAAGTAAATGGTATTGCTAATTGTGGGTAATTGCACTGTATCAATGAGATTATGATTTGGGTATTAAATTTATGATAAAGTTTCAAATTTTCGGGTAAAACCGTTTTAGTGACAGTGGCGGAGTTAGAATTTGATGTTACGGATAGCGAAATATGAATGTGATAGATTTAACTAGAAAAAAAATCAAACTTTTCTGTAAAAAGCTTTGATTTTTTAATTGTTCACTGTGGCGACCGCTATGGGGTTTTGGCAATTGAAGATTAATTGTGGATATTGTTAAAGTTGAATGTATTTTGGCTAGTAAAGATAATTTCTTTATCACAAATTACAGAATAAGACGGTTCTTTAATTGGATTGTTGTCAAAAATGAGTTTCATAAAAGCCTCAAAAGTTGGAATTTCAATTTAGTTGTGTCTGAATATAAGAGTTTTTAAGTGAGCTAATGCCCTGGTTAGAAACTCGGCGTGACGTAAATGATGTGACCTTGTAAACAGGTTGTCAAGCAACTTGGAAACGATTGTCATACGGTTGTAGTGGTAGATTTCAGTTCCATTGATAATATTGTCAATCCTTGCCTATTAATTTTTTTAGTTTGTTAAATCATTGCCTGTGTGTGTTTTTGGACATTCACTGTCGGTCCCAAGCCCGAAGAAAGGAGGAGGGTTACGGTAGGTTTGTAGCAGCCAGCGTAAATATCAGTCACATTTTATGGACATGAATCTGAATTTGGACATCGTTGGGGACTTGGGGCGTCTCCTTTCTCTTGTTGAGATGAGAGTTCACTCATGACGGTTCCAAAGGATGATTCATGTCAGGCAACCCCAAAACATTTTGGGACTAAGGCTATGATATTGTTGTTGTTGTTGTTAAGTCAACATACTTTTATCTTTCTTCTTCGAAACTGTATTTGCTTTCATTCTTCGTATCTTCCAGGCTCATAATGGGTAGTTGTCTGATGTTATCTTGTATTTTGATGTTGCCAATGGATTTGGAATTACTTTCAAATCCGACTACGATGACCTCATCATTTTAATTCTTTGATAATTTGTCCTCTATATGTTCCTTGTTCCTTAATCTGTCATCTGCCATTGTAGCTACTCAATTGGTTCAGTTAGTTTATTTTAGGTACATCTTTGTGAGTTTAATTTCTAGGGTTTGGTTTTGAATAAGAATCTCATATGTACTTATATAGTTATATGTGAGATTAGCATACGCTAATCTGTGATATTTCTGTGCCTTATTCAGCCACCAAGTTTTCTGCTGGTTACTACATGTCCTTTACCACTTGGCTTAAACCACTTGTAAATTGTTTGGTCTTTCTGATGTTATCTTGTATTTTGAAGTTGTCAGATGGGTTCTAGAGGCGGGCGTGGAAGATGACGATTTGGGGGAGGAGGCTTCCGATTTGCTAAGCAGGAACCTTTTGTACTTTATCCCGTGAGTAAGTTATACCGGCTAGGAACTCTTGTTTAATATCTAACTGGTTAATCGTTGGGCAAAAGCTGGTGACAGGTTGACCTAGATTGCTTAGATTGAAAACCTCCCATTCAAAACCCAAAATCTTTCTGATTGTCTCGGTTTACTTCACTTGAAATATTCAATGATTTGAAGGTCAAGTTAATGCGGTATACACTTGTTATTGTGAATGACTTAATCGAATAACATTATCGTAAATGAAATTATCAAATGACTTGGTATATGAACATTGTGAATGCCTTCTCGTTTTAAAATGTTGTAAGCCGTAAGCCCATAAGTTATGTTTCCTTGACTCGGCTACAAGACGCAAAGCAGCGTTGGAGGGTGACATGGCTATTTTGTGAACAAATTCATACTATTTATTTTGCCTGAATTTAGTGTGCAATATGTCATGTCAGAATGTAGAGTATAAGACATGTGAAACGTAGCCAGATTGGAGTGTCAAAGTAATACAACGTAGGAGAAGAATACCTAACTGTTTTTTATACTATTTGCGTTGTCATGCCGGAGCTCTTTGGTACTACCTCCGATTTCCTATAATGTTCCCCTTTCTGTTTTGGTCTAATAACAATGATGTTCATGTGTATTATGTGGTCCAAATTAATTTCCTTATTTCTTGTGTTAAAATCAAAAGGAAACAACACAAGAAATGGGAAAGAGTATTTGTTATTAATTATGTTTTTTCTGAACAGCAGGATATTGAGTTGCCACCAATTGACAAGGATAAGATTAAAAAGAACACAGAATTGGTGAAGCTAAGAAGCTAAGGAATAACTTACAACGGGGATTAAAGAATCTACCCTACTTTATGGAGGAGACATTTGCTACTTCTTGCATCTGCTCTCCTCCTGAGTCTCTTTGATCTTGTTCATATATGTGCTTTATATTGGGATGTGGGCAGAAACTGATCTTGATAGGATCAGAGTGGAGTAGAGCTTTATACAGTTAGGTGTAGTCCAATCTTCGAGATGTTTATTTCATCGTGTTCTCGACTTCTACGATGTGAGCACTACCTAGATCTATTGTTGACTTTACTATCGTTTAGACAGTCTATGAATAGGTTGAAGAAAGTAGTTAGCTTTTAGGAATATATTAGATTTTCAGTGAGTCTTGGATAAGTTAGGAATATATTACATTTTCAATTAATCTCTTCATAAAAGAATCTACCCTGTTCTTTTCGGCAGAAACGAGCTGAATTGAATAAATTGGAGTAGAGTTTAATTAAACTAAATTGAGTGGAAATGAGGTGGAATGAATTTATTTGAATCAAAAGTTACTTTTGTGAAGAGATTAATTGAAAATAATTGATTGAACGTAAATAAAACTTAACGGAATACAACCAACCAAAATTGAAATGAGCTGAAATTAAACCAGAAAGAACATGGCCATATGAGACTTACATGTGAGACCAGCCTAAATCTGCATGTATTCCTCATTTATATATAGTGTTAACGGCACGGTGTGACATATGAGACTGACTTAGTTTAAGCGGTAAAGTCACTCACGGGTGATACTAATGACTTAGGTCCAGTTCACAATGGCAATTCGGTTTCTCGCCCCTTTCACACTGAAAAGAATTGATCTTCTCTTATAAAATTCGTGGAGATTGTCGATTTTTCTCTTTGCCAACAATCACTTTTCATAATTTTTGTTCCTCAGCTCACTTTTGATACAATTAGGTTTGTTTGTGATAATACTACATTTGTAACCCAATATGCGTGGTGTATTATGGATTTTACACTTCAGTCCTTATTCTGATTATTCTTGAGTTTTATTGGTTGTTATCCAGAAGAAGAAACTGTTGATATTGAGAGGTATTCTGACACGAAAAAGAGAGGTAGAACAGACCAAGTATCTCTTGAAAACTCTAGTTACATGACACTCTTACCTGGATATTTTCCCCTGGAGCTTGTTCAAGGTTAGCAAAGCTTTCTAGAATTTTGGTTGAAATTAAAGTCGACATAAGAAAATAATTAACTTCTAGTTCCCCCCATTCCATATAACTAATGTTCATTCTGAAGGTTATTAACATAAGATTTACTTGCTAGGCACAAAGCGCAGGACTAGGAGGAAAGTGATATGGAATCTAAAACGAGGTACTAAAATAGGAATTCTACATAATTCTATTCGATGATATTTTGCTCTTTTCCATTATTTTGACCAGTAACCGATATTTCCTCCATTTTCTTCATTTTTGCATCTAACCCCATTCCCTTTTTTTGTGTGAGGAAGTTTGAGGTAGTAGTTATGAAGTGTATGCTATGAAATATTTTAAATTACAAAAATACTTTGGTAAGATGGTTTGACCCGAATTTATTGTAAAACTAGATCTTTTAGTAACCACTCTTGCTTAGGGTGTTAAAATACGGTTTAAAATACACATTTATAGCCCTAAATTACTTTAAAATTGACATACGGTTTAAAATAAACACATATAGAGGCCCTAAAATTACTTTACGAGCGTGCTTGAAATAGACAAAATAAGTTATAAAATCTAACACAGATGCATGACCTAACCCAACCCACTTCTATTAATAGAATTTCAATTATTTTAATTATAATAGGATTTCAATTTTTGAATGAGGTAATCTAAACCAAATTCACTTACGACGATGTTATATAGCAATTTGTGTTCGAATATATAATAACGGTTTTTCAAACGTGTGCCCTTATGATATATATTAATAATTTGAATACGGAAGATTTATAACACATTCTCATCTGATTATTAGGTAGAAAATCATTTTTACGGGTATAATTAATGAAAATATCGTGTAATTTTTCCGTATTTAAATTATTAACGTGTGTAATAAGAGCAGACGTTAAAAATACCGATATGATAAAACCAAATTATTAGGCATTGACTATTACAAAACATGAATGAACAATGGAGCAACAATCCAAAATTAATAACTGAAACAAGTGTGAAACAGATTGAGAATAAGGATGCAAAAAAATCAAGTATGCAAACCATTATATTAAACAGATTTAGAGCATCAATCCAAAATAAAGCTCCAGAAAAGCTCCCTAAATACCGTACTAATGGAAAAGAAAAGCATAAATTTCATTAAAGCATGCAGACATCAACAACAACAAGATCAACAAAACAAACATCAACAAGTTAGCAACAACAAGAAGATCAGACCCACAGAAATAGCATTAACAATGAGACAAATTAAACAATTAGACATCAACACAATTAGACATCAGCACAATTAGACAACAAACTGTATTGAGCTGCTAACAGTCGTCCTGTTTAATCAATTTCGTTCATATCATAATTGCTGAAGATAAACTGTAATAAAAACGAGTCAAAAACGAGTCAAACTGTAATTAAAAACGAGTCATATCAATTTCATTCATATCATAACGAGCAGTGTAATCTGCATTCACTATTTCTAATCTCGATTATTCGGAAAAATGCATAGATCACTATAATCTGCATTTACAGTTTCTAAATCTCGGGAAACTTCACTCTAATAAAAAAAACGAGTCAAATAAATGTTGAAGATAAACTAGGTGAAGAGAAATGTCAAATAAATGTTGAGAAACCATCGAAACGAAGGAGAAACAATAAACAACCAAAGGAGAAACAACAATACAAATTAAACAACAATAATACATATAATAACAATGAGAATAAATCGGAACGAAAGAGAAAAAATAAACAATCTATTAATGAGAAATAATCGAAAAGAAGGAGAAACACTTACGATTTAAAAAGTTAGCTGTGATGATGACAGATCTGATGATTAATAACAAGAAAACAATAGAAATCAACTGACATTTGATGATTGATGATGAGGGATTGAAAGAGACTGAGGAGGCAGTGAGGGAGGCGAGTACAAACTAGGGTTTGTGTTTTAGCGAGGGTTTGAGCCTTTGAGGGGAGGGAGGCGGGTAACTGGTAAAGGGGACGGGTTTGAGTAAGGGAGTTTTAGGGTTTTGACTTATGGACGCTGTATTTTATTTTTTTATTTTTCTTTTTTCTTGTTCTTTTTTATTTTCTTTATATTTTTTTAAAATTTGGATCTGATTCGGATATCCAGTTTTATGAAACTCTCGATTCACATCCGGTCCAGATTATTCGGAAAAAACCGGATCGGACATCCACTTTAAACGGTAACCATATATTCGGAATTTTTTTTCGGAATCCGGATCAGATTCGGATAAAAATTCGTATCGGATTTTTTTTCTCAGCCCTACTTCCAAGTACCCGCCTTTTTAGTTGTTTATTGTCAACAACCCAACAACATCACAATTCCAACAAGGATTATTAATAAGTTAATCATTCATTACAAAAAGTGTTATTGTTTTCAAACAAAAACTCCCCAAAAAAAATGATCAAAAGACTTTCAAAATCAATCAAATTAACCCAACATTATTGTTGACAAATATACATAGAAACTATAGAACAAAAATCAAATCAATTGATCAAATATATACAGACAAATTCTTATTTAAGACGGTTTTATAGCGGATTTTATGATGTGGGTATCCAAGGAAAATTTGATTGGACTTACATTGGCATTTACCTCAAGTGGGTTCATTGGAGCTAGCTTCATTATCAAAAAGAAAGGATTATGGAAAGCTGCTGCTTCTGGTGTTAGAGCTGGTATAAATAAATAAATAAATCCCTCTTTTTTAATTTTTTTGGTAAAGATTATACCTTTTTGTTATGTTTTCATGATTTTTAGTTTATTATGATATTAAGAATTTTGGGTAATTCATGTTTGTTGATTTGGTTATAGGACTTGAAGGACAGTCATATCTTTTTGAGCCATTGTGGTGGATTGGCTTATTCATGAGTAGGTCTTTGATTTTGTTTGCTTCATTGGATTCACAAATTCTCATCTGTGACGGGTGATATTTGTTATAGCCTGTGACGGGTTAAATAAAACTCATACTGGACTATAGAAGGATAAAAATAAGTCATTTGTGATTGTCAATGCATTCTACTTTTCGTCTTATCTACTGATACTTGACCCGTCGCAAGTAAGACCTATTGCATTGGATTTCGATTGTATGGTGATTAGTAGCGGAACCAGGATTTGTAGTTAGGGGGTGAAAAAGTAAACTAGGAATAAAAACGAAAATTTCAACTAAATTTGAATTATATGATGATTAGTAGCGGAACTATGATTTGTAGTTGGGGGTGAAAAAAGTTAAACTTGAGGAAAAAACACAAATTTCAACTAAACGTTTTCGAGTTTTTCATTACTAGCTCCCTTAGTTCTGCCAATGATGATAATTGTAGAATGTGTTGGAGGGTTTGTGCGTGTTGTTTCAATTGTTGAGCAATCTTCATGGGTCATGGTAATCATGGGGTGACTCGGGTTCGAGTAATGTTCTAATGTTGTGTGTGGATTAGAGTGATTATTGGTGAGATTGCAAACTTTGTAGCATATGTATTTGCTCCAGCTGTTCTTGTTACTCCTTTAGGAGCTATGAGCATAATTGTCAGGTAGTTTTCTCGCGTTACTAACTTGTTTCGAGCTTGAGTTTTTTGTTTATTTCATTTGGTTCCGAGAGATGATGATGGTGTAATGTTTATGATTGGTGTGGTGCAGTGTTGTATTGGCTCACTGCGTGTTAAATGAGAAGCTGAACAAGTTAGGCTCCGTTTGGATACAATTTTAGGAGGGAAAGGGAGGGGAAGGGGAGTGAGGGGAGGGGAGGGGAAGAGAGGGAAGGGGAGGTGAGGGAAAATGAATTGAGGTTGTTTGGATAATAAAATTGATGAGATGGAAATGAAAGGGGAGGAAGGAAGGGGTGGTATAATAGAGTGAGATTATGCAAGAAAATATGACTTGCTTAATTAAATGAAGATTCAATGAAGTTTTCTCTCCAAATATTGCCTCCCTTGGAAAGATTTTTGTTTGTTCTAAAGGAGAGAAATTACATTCCCCCATTTCCTTCCCCTCTCATTTCCTTCCCTTCATAAATTGTATCCAAATAAAGGAAAATAAATCCCTCCATTTCCCTCCTCTCAATCCAAACAAAGCCTTAGGGTTCATGGGATGTTTAATGTGCATAGTTGGCTCAGTGATTATAGTCATTCATGCACCGCAAGAGCATTCTATCTCGTCTGTTCAGGAAATATGGAACATGGCTACCCAAATGGGTAAATTTTCGGCTTTTGTCACCGTCACAATGAGTGGTTGTTTTCTTTATATAAGCATCTAAATTCTAACCTACAGTACTGTTTTATGTCTGATTTCAGCATTTCTTACGTACGTTGGCTCCGTCCTTGTTTTGGTTTTCATTCTGATTCTTTACTTTGCACCACTGTGTGGACACTCAAATGTGTTGATATTCACCGGAATTTGTTCCTTGATGGGTTCTCTCTCGGTAAAGACCTTTATCCTGTATTCTCTTGGTCGAACTTCATAGGCATCTGGTTTCTATCGAAGCTTGAAATTAGAGTTATGCAAAGCAGCGACACTGTTACTTTTCCAAGGTGTAAAGGGAGCCACGAAGACAGTTTTGATCCCGATGTTTTCAGCCAAGAGTCATGATTATTAGTGTATTACTATTAGGAATATTAATAATAGTTGGGACTCAACCATTGCCTTAAGGTTTTGGTTGAGACGGTTCATCTTTCATGGTATCAGAGCCAGTGTGACCGAAGGTCATGGGTTCGAATCCAAGCAACCACAAAACCTCTCGAAAACTCGAAGTGGAAACCCAGCACACGGTAGGGGGCTGTGCAAACTAACCACTCTTCAAACCCAATGGGCATTCGAGTGAGGGAGCGTATTCGGAATATTAATAATAGTTGGGCCTCAACCATCGCCTTAAGGTTTTGGTTGAGACGGTTCATCTTTCTATTACCACTCACTGAGTTTAGTTCAGATAACCGACATGCAAAACACTGACATTGTTAGTTCATTGAAAACCAAATATGTTTTCACAACCGATAGTCCACGGATCAGGCTGCTAGAGTGCTAGCGTAATGCTTGTGTCCGATATGAAACCAGCAGCATACTAGTCCACATTTACTCGTCAGTCGTCATCACAAGCTAAAGCTGCTTCTTCTTGGTGTAAGTGCAGGTCATGAGTGTCAAAGCTCTCGGAATTTCGTTGAAATTGACATTTGAAGGAAATTACCAATTACTGTACCCGGAAACATGGTTCTTTGCATTGGTTCTCCTGACATGTGTGCTAACTTAAATGAATTATCTGAACAAGGTTTGTTTGCGAGATCAACTTTTCCGAGTATATTTTGTTTATGAGTTTCATGAGCAGTTTCACATTAGTTCATCCCATCTCAGCATGCGTAACCAAGAACATTACCTGATAATGTCTCGAGAACAAAACAAAATTATGAAGAATGTTATCAATGCTTTACGTTTTTGTTCTGCTATCAATGCGATGTTTCTATTACGCGTATTGATAGATAGACCATCTCAACCAAAACCTTAAGGGGAAGGTTGAGGCCCAACTATTATTAATATTTCTAATACGCTCCTCACTCAAATGTCCGTTGGGCTTGAAGAGTGGTTAGGTTGCACAGGCTTCCCCATACCGTGTGCTGGGTTTCCACTTCGTGTTGTTGAGGGGTTTTGAGGTTGTCAGGATTCGAACCCGTGATCTTCGGTCACACTGGCTCTGATACCATGATGGTGAAGGTTGAGGCCCAACTATTATTAATATTCCTAATACGTATATGCATGTATAGTCATAATGTTAGATCTTACAACGGATAGTTGTGCAATATTTCAGGCATTGGATACATTCAACACTGTGGTCGTTTCTCCTATATATTACGTCATGTTCACAACTCTGACAATCCTCGCCAGCGTGATCATGTTCAAGGTACTACGAACTCGTTTTTCTGCAAGATTTTATTTATAAACAACCTATGTTACTCCCAACTCTTCTAATTTCCTCGCGTACCCGTGTCCGAGACTGGACACTCGGACATGGGTATGACACATGGGCACCTCATTTTAGACCAAAATGTGCATATTTTTCAATAAAATAGCCGAGTCCGACACTTGGACACGTACATGTGTCGGGTACTTCTAAACGAGTCTGGGTAACATAGTTAAAACAACCACTCGGTATAAATTATGAAGCTGGGCGAGATCTGCTCTCTTGGTAGCTGGTTTCGCTGTGACAGTATGTCTCAATTTGGTTTCGTTGTGACAGGATTGGGATGGTCAAGATGCAGGAGCCATTGTATCGAAATATGTGGCTTTATAGTCGTAGTCTCAGGAACGATTTTGTTGCAGATGACTAAAGATGTTATGGAAAAATTGCCTTCATTCAAAGGTGTGCTCCTTTTCAATTTCACCGCTATTCATTTTAGAGTTGCGCAGAGTCGCAGACTGCCAGTCTGCCACGGCTTCTTGTATTTGAATTATTTTTTACGACGGAATTTTCAATATGAATCATTTTCGGTTTCACTTCACTTCCGTTTCTTTTCTTTTTTTTTTCTTTTTTTTTCTCTTGTCGAGATGAGAGTTCACCCTGGACGGTTCCAAAGGATGATTCATGTCAGCCGACCCCAAAACATTTTGGGAGTAAGGCTCTGATGTTGTTGTTGTTGTTGTTGTAATCATGCACTAATAGAGCCTACCATAACACGCGAGCAAGGCCCTAGGCGGGACTATGGTAGCTATTGCGATGCTAGGGTAATGCGGAGTATTGTTTGATTGAATATCGGAATTGAACATTACTTGTAACAGGTGGAGCCTATGCACCGATGTCGCCTAGAACGCCCACCCTTACAGCTGGTCTTTGTTCCGTAAACGAGGATTTTTCCCGGTCTCCATGGGATGACACGGAAAACCCGACAGAATTTCTGTTAAAAACACAAGAATCCTTTAAGTGAAAACGGCCGCTTTCAACAACTGACCTAGTGATACATGCGAAGATGCCTGAATTATATACCGAGTTTTGCCATTGTCAGACTGCAAATTGCAGCTCCCATCACTGGTCGAGCTTATTAAACAGTCTGATTATCATCGGAAGATCGTTGGCCAACGGGGCAGCGTATTATCCATCTATTACTTGTGAAGCTGTAAGAATATACTTTGTACAGATTTAAGTTGTTTAAGTTGTAAGAATGTGGTGTGATGATTATATTGCAAGGAAAGCTTAACGGCTGTTCGTAGCCTCGTAGGTGAACGGCTGGTTTATGCCGGAGCTCCCCGCTCATTATTTTCCGTCGAGGTCTCTCTTAATATAATGATGTTATAATTTTGTAATTGTTTGATGTTTGTAAAGCTGTCCTTGTGTACATTAACGACTGTGCGTAAACCTTATTCACAAATTCTCATTTGTGACGGCGGTATCCGTTACAAGCTTGTGACAGATACCGTTTCCTCTTACAAAATACCCACTTTTTCTCTCTCTCCGACACTATTCATGTGGTCCCCTTTCTCCACTAACTCATTTTGTATCCATTTTATCTTTATAATCACTATCGGTGAGAGTCGTATTATTTAGGCAATGCGCATGGTTTTGAATCTCGATATCGGTCGTAGTCGCGGTATAATCAGACCTAAATCAGCCACCGCAGACGTACACGGTGAATTTCGGTGATTTCTCGGGCGATATCTCGTATTAGTATAGTGAATATCCGATACGACTCGGCCAAGATTTAAAACCATGACAATGCGGTTGAATCCATTCAAAAGATCGGCGATTTAATATGGATTCGGATGAACCAATTCGAGTTTTAGGTGTAATTCAAATTTGAATCGCATAGCCTTTAGGTAACTCAGCTGACACTTCCATAAGCGATTTTGCATTCGTCTGAACACACCACACCTAAGAATACAAAATACAAAATTCTCGACAAGATACCCGGCCTGAGGCAAAACAATAGGCAGAAAACACAGTACAGAACGACGAAAACCAAAAAAATTGCTTTAATTTAACGATTTACATGGCGCCGATTTTCAGCAATAGCCAGCAATCTAAAATGAATATACATTTCTAAACCTCGCAACTTACAATTAGCAAAGAATGAAAAAGCTGCTATCACATTACAAAGAACCGAATTGGGCGGAACCGAGAGGAGCGAGACGAGTGGGAAAAGAAGAACAAAGAATTGGATGTCGAACAGTTTTAGCTTCATTCATTTCGCCTTTACAATATGAATGAATGAATGAATGCGATATGCACACGCTTCAACATTTCATTATAGAACGGAGCAAAACTGTGTGGAACACGAGATCATATATTCCGATAAGCTGTAGACTGAAGAACTAAAATTAGTAAGCGTGTTGTTTAAAATCGTCAACGAGCTAAGTCCTCACTGTCGACACCAACACTTGACTTGTCAGTTGTCCGAACATTGTAATGCTCATATACTCTTACCCGGTTTTCTGCCCACCACTTTTCCGCTTGCTTTTCACTAAATCTTTTCCGACTGCGTTCAAGTGTTAAAATGAGTGAATTGATAAATTTCGGTAATGACGGTGAAAATAAAGATTATTTTTACTCCAACCCGTCCCGAGATTTGGAAACGCGCTCGTGTTAGATACATCTAACCATGTCCGAGTTGTTAGGAATATTAATAATAGTCGGGCCTCAACCACCACCTTAAGGTTTTGGCAGGCCCGTTCTTTGGCATGTACAGCCAGTTCTAAGAACAGGGGCCCATAATTATAAGGGGCCCAAACTTTATCTATTAATTATTAAAAAAAAAAAATAAAAAAAATAATTTAACCTAACTCTACGACACTCAGCACTCAGCAGCCACACAAAGTCACAAACAACAAACCAACGTCTCTTTTGAGACTTTCCTTCTTCCCCAAAATCCCAATTTCCCAAATCCCAATTAATATTAAATAAATTCCCAAAAATCTACTTAATAATCTATATTTTATTTTTATTTCTTTAGTCATTGATTATAATAAAGATTACTTTATCAATTATACTCTATCAATCCCAATTATTAAATAGGTAAGTGAGCATTTTTAATTGATAAATTTGTGTTCTTTTATATATTAATATATACAATCATGAATCATTGAATCATATACTGTTAGTCTTTAGTTTAGTAATTTTATTTTGTTTCGATTTTTTGTTTTCTTGTTAATTTTGTACCTTTTAATTTTCTTGTTTCAAGGTTGATGCTTCCCTGAACTCAAATAATTAAACTAGTGGATCCGTGAGACCGTGAATCATATTTTCTGGTAGACTAATTGTCCGGCCATCTCACTGATCGTCTGATCTCAGATTCTCAGGTTATTTCGTTCTTTGCTACTTGCCTACTTTGTAGTTTGTACCCGTTTTATTGTTTTAATTATTGTCTATTATGTCTACTAGAATTAGAAAAAGTGAATCTGGTTGTGAAAAACGGAAGAAAAAAAAAAGAATAGAAGAGTTGATTCAATCTCAAAGAGGAGCTCTCAATAAATTTGTAGTTTACACTTTATAATTTATTTTTCTCTATATCAGGGGCCTCGTTTTGAAGTTTAGAACCGGGCCTATGAAAGTCATTGGACGGGCCTGGGTTTTGGTTGAGATGTTCATCTATCATGGTATCAGAGCTAGTGTGACCGAAGGTCACGGGTTCGAATCCTGACAACCTCAAAACCCCTCAAAAACTCGAGGTGGAAACCCAGCACACGGTATGGGAGACCGCCTGTGCAAACTAACCACTCTTCAAGCCCAATGGGCATTTGAGTGAGGGAGCGTGTTAGGAATATTAATAATAGTCGGGCCTCAACCATCACCTTAAGGTTTTGGTTGAGATGGTTCATCTATCACGAGTAACGTAGCATGATAGAAGATAGTCGTCTCATTTTAGATTGATATCGAAAAAAGAGAGCAGAAAACAGTAAAGATCAGAAAAGAAAAACACTCACCTAAAACGAACACGCTTTAGATCTTTGGTACCTCCAGGCAGAGAGACAAATGTAATATATACACCCGGCTCATCCTGCTCAACCCATTCATTCTCTGGACGAGGCTCGCCTTCTTTAGGTCTATTCCCGTTTCTTGTTGCTTCTGCATTACCTGATCTGCTCTGAACAGAGGTGTGGCTAATTGGGCTAGCAGACCCATTAGAGAGCACGGTTCCGTTCAACCCATTTGAATCTGTCAGAAGGCTAGATATATGATGATCATTAAACTGGTCAAGTGAGGCATTTGAATTATCAACGGAAGTGGGTGTGGATGAGAAAGACAGAAACGGAGGAGATTTGTTGCTTCGTGAATCTGATACAGGGAGCTTTTCGGCCATTTCTTTCAACTGTTTCAAGAATGAGCATATAAGACAATTTGTCAGTAAAATTTCACATACAGCAACATAGATTGATGCTAGTTAACAGGATCGCTTGTTGATTCCAGCATAAGAAGCTCAAAAATAAAAACAAATTTAGTAACACATGCATTGCATTACAACAACAACAACATCATCAGAGCCTTAGTTCCAAAATGTTTTGGGGTCGCCTGGCATGAATCATCCTTGGAACCGTCCAGGGTGAACTCTCATCTCGACAAGAGAAAAAAAAATAAAGAAAAGAAAAAGAAACAGAAGTGAAGTGAAACCGAAAATGAAAGATAACGGGGTTTTATAGATTTTAAATCGAACTTATCACATGTATAAAAACCCAAAAAAATGATAAATCAAGAATAAAGTTTAAAGTAATTTTGAAAAACGAAGTAAAATTTAATATAGGAGTTTTGGAGGAAAAAATGTATCCAATCGAAAAAGAGAAATTTTTAGAAAACTTAAGCCAAGGGAAAAAACTCATTTACTGCAATTATAAGCCAAGGGATATAAAAACAACTGAATTGCAAGGCTTTAGTTTATCTATGTGATACCTGGGCAGTCAGCGACTTGATCACTTCTTTAGCCGCTTTGCATTTTGCAGTCTCTTCAGCAGCTATAGCTATTGCGTCTTTCAGCTGTTTAGTTGTTCTTTCCAATTCAACTTCTTGGCGTTGGGTTTTGCGAGTAAGGGTCTCGACCTATTACAAAGGACAATGGGTACAGATAAAAGAATTAGATTAGATGAGGCTTTCGCGACATAACTTATAGTAGTAAATAAGTATTTCTCCAAATGATGTACTTCCTCCATTCTTTTTATATCACCCCATTTCTTTATACACGTTTGCCGATATTCATTTTGTTTTGATTATATCTTTAGCTACATACTACTTAAAATTATAAAAGTTTGATATTCTTAATCCTCTTATCAAGACAATTCAAAAAAGATCTCACATGAATATGGATTGAGAGAAAATGAGTTGAATACTCGATTGTGAATAGTGTCCAAAAGGGAAATGGGATGATATAAAAAGAATGGAGGAAGTATCATTCTCAAAAAAACACAAATCAATTTGAGAATCATTAGCTGTATTAAATTATCTAACGAACAAAATGGAGAAATGCAGGCATAGTAGTTCTAGACGTACATGGAACGTAAAAGAGAGTCGTAAAAAATTAATACTAGGTAAGCGTCAATTATCTGTAAGCATTAGCATGAGAACTACTCGTATAGGCAGGAATTCTGCTCTCAATAATCGACGTCTCTTCCACAGTTTATAGCGTAAAATGACGTCCAGAATTTTGCTTAGAATATCATAGCAGAGAAACAAGGCATCCCATCAATTGTAATCACAATATGAGAACATAAGGGTTCGGATCACTGTAACTAAATCAAGCCTGAGGGTAAAGTAATTTCTATTTTACTCCGTACATACTGCCCAGAGCCTTTAAAGCGGGGTCTTTCAAAGTAACCCTTGTCCCAAAAATAGGGTGTCCCATCTACCAAGTGAAAAAAGAAGTGAAACGAGTTTTACGAACTAGAAATGCAAATGTCCGTCTTACTGATGAGTTTGAGAATGCTCATATGTTTTAATAGTATACGTAGTAAAATAGAAATTTCAAGGCCAGAATATTTCATGAGAGAATCAAGGATATATCAACCAAAACGGTGCTAGTGCCAGTGTAGAAGATACCTGAGCTCTCATTCTGATTACTTCTTGGCTTAGGCTATCATTGGCCATCTTCGGATCATACACCGTTATTTTTGGGGTCATGAGTCCTGAAAGTGTTGGGGTAGGAGTTGTTGAACGAGGTGGACTGGGTCGTTTTGAGATTGGTGATGTTGCTCGAGAGACTATTCTTGATCCAGGAACTGAAGCGGAGAAATATTTCTTGGATGAGCCAAATACAGGGTTAGAAGATCTAGCTATATTAGCTCCCCATTGAGAACCTTCATTACGTACAGGTGATACATGGCCACTGTTAAAATTATACTTCTTATTTTTCTTCGAGCGAGCTTCAACCTGGGTCATTGAGTCCATTGAAGAGTATCTAGCGATCTGGCCCCTGGATTCATTGTCAAACATTTCCTGTCTTTCACTAAGCTGAGTCCCCTGGTTTACGACTCCTCTTCGACTTGTAGAGGAAGCATCAGTCTCAAATGCTTTCCTAAGTTTACCCAGGCAACCATCACAAACACGATAAGGTTTGTTTGGGTTTGGTGCCATAGATGCCTTAAGAGACTTCTTACTGCTGCATGCATGACAAAACAAGAGCCCGCAATTGTAACAGTTGTGACGTTTTCTTTTGAAGTTAAATGGCAGGCGACAGCCTGAGCACATTGACCGATCAACACCTGAAACCCACTTATGCAGGCATATAGCAGCAGTGAAGTTTCTACCACAAGCAACACTTTTAACTTGTTTGTCTTTCAGAGCTTCTACCAATGTCGGAATATTCTTATCTTCTGAATCCCCATGACCTAATCGTCCATTGGCACCCTTGCCCCAAGTGTACACTTCAGTTCTTGAGGTTAAAACAGCAACATGACTCGCACCTCAGGCTATCTCTTCCACATGACATCTCAGGAGCTTTCCCTCAACACGTTTTGGGTGCTTCCCATCACTTTGAGGATTTTCCAGCTGCCCATAAACAGGACTGCCCATTGTATAAACATGGCCTGCAGTTGTAAGTGCAACCGTTATGCTATGTCCACATGCTACTTGACAAAAATTAGGCTCAACAAGAGCAGCAACACAGGTTGGTACAAATTTTGCCTCCTTGTCGCCATGTCCAAGTCGACCTTTATCCCCATCTCCCGAAGTGAACAGCTTTCCTGAAGAGCAGTTACTGGAACCTGAATTCCCTACCATAATCTCCACAACAGCAGCCGTATGCCAAACACCACAAGCAGCTCGAACTGTACGAAGACCCTTGAGGGACTCTACTTCTCTAGGCATGGATGTACTTTTTCGGTCCCCATGGCCTAAAACACCAAATGTACCATCCCCGAAAGTAAACAATTGCCCAGCTGAGCTCACTACAGCTGTATGCCATGGTCCGCATGAGATATATGAGACGTGTATGCCTTCCAATGGACCATTCACTTTTTTTGGTACCCAGTGACTTGCACCATGCCCATGCCCAAGAAGGCCACCGTCACCCCAAGTGTACAATTCACCCGAAAGAGTGACAGCACAAGTATGATGCTCAGCACATGCTACAAGCTCAATATTGGTACTGCTTAAGGCATCTATGAGCTTCGGTTGTGATGCATCAGCATCCACTCCATGCCCTAGCCTGCCACTAGATTCCTCACCCTATGAGAAAATTTCACCTTGTTTAGTAACTAAAGCCGCATGCCGTCCACCACAAGCTATGTTCTGGACATCAAGGACTACAGCTGATTCTAAGGTTTTGGGTAACAAAGAATCCATCTTAATTCCAAGACAACTTCCTACTCTAAGCACTCCACCCCCAAGAACTCCGTCACCTGTGCCTTCTCCCCAAATGAATACGTCACCCAGAGCATCTCCATCATCAAGCCCAGAACCATGACTTGATGAGCTAACTGCACTTGACAGACTCATTCTAAAAGTATCATTAGCCACACCTTTCATGTGACTGTATGCACTATCAGAACCTGATGACAAAGAGTGGAGGGATCCAACAGCAGAATCTGACGAGAAAACCCCCTTTGGAGGCAAAGTGAGCACAACGTCTGAGAATACCTTGTCGAAAGCATTTTTTGGTGGGCTGTCATATGGGCTATGCAACCGAAGGTGATCACCGCTATCCTGAATTTAATTGAGAATAATTATGTACTTTCTAGGTATATTCAGAAACAAATATCATTTCTGAATTTTTATTTTTTTAAATACGGGAGCATACCTTTTGCATGTTATTGCCGCTGGCAAAAGGGGAATGCAAAGGGGAGCTTTTTCGTGTATATGTACGTGGACTGTTTGCTTCAGATTGAATGCCATCACTTCTTGACTCTCTTCTCCATTTCCTTTTAGAAATTAATGCTTTGAGGCCGCTAAACCAAACCTCGGCTTCATCTTTATCCTTGCAAATCTGGGTACGAGAATTATAAATGACAATTGCTCAAGAAACATGCTGGAAGGCACAGAAAGTGGGGCGTTGATCATTCCAACATCAAAAGATAACACAGTCTTACCAAGTCCAATGATCTATCGCTATATATAAGAGAAAATGACTGCTACTCCTTCTCTGGACGAGGATATCTGTGGAAAATAGGCTGCGATAGAGATGAAAAATAAATCAGAACATATCTCTACACACATTACACCACAAATCAAAGAGAATAAATTTTAGTATCGTTGCACACTATAGCTTAGTTTTCATCCCAAAATAGGGGAGTAAAACAAAATCAACTCAAGTAGGCCTTAAAAAATTTGCATGAACATGCTACATTTCATTTAATACTCCTGAGCAAGAATGTTGAACTAATTGCAAATATTTACCGTTCGCTGGCCAGATATGATTCTGGAAACATGGTTTAGCTTTAAGTGCTTCTCGTCTTTCCCCGATAACCATATCAGAACAGACTCGTCCTGAAAGTAAGATTGTAGCAATTAGAAGTAATAAAAGTGTTACATAGTATCGTGCTTGTTGCTATAATAAATTCTCCAGTCACTAATTACAGAATACCAACTTCAATCACGATTTACTGCATCTTTCTATCTTACAGATAAAGTGAGAAGAACTCACATTAGATAGCCGGAATGGACAAAACTTTGGCTTTCCTCGTCTTCCGTACTTAAGAAGACATGCACCTTTTTTAAGTGCAGTTATTGCCTGACATATCAGAGAAGAATCAATGAAGAATTAAAAACTTAGTATAGTCGACAATAAGAGGATTAGAACCTAACTAAAGGTAACGTAAATCACAAAAGTTCCCCAAATAATTCGTGAGCATTATTGTGACATTGTGAGTTTCACTCGACCCATTGTTTTCTTTATGCATGACTGGTTGACGTCAAAGTCAAAATGCAATACCCAGTGACAAGCACAATAGGACATTAGGGAATACTAAGATGTTATACGCCAACTATGAGGCAAAAATCGTATAGCAATGTTCTCCATAGTACAAGTCTGTCATGATGCACAATGGGGAGCGCTTTACGATGTTAACAATTCAACACCCTCATATGGCAGTAGCCCTATCCCCTAAGTACATATTTTGATTACTTCCGTCAATCTTCCATCTCATTTATATAGTTCTCTTTTGACCGTGATGGTCAACTTTAAGCATAAATATCTCCAAACATAAATCAAGGTACGATGTGAAACTACGTCTAATTTATCAAAACAACTATCTTCATATTATATTTGCAAATAATTTATAACTACAGTATATTATGCGAAAATAGGGACAATATAAATGACATAGACAGTATAGTGATTAGTGACTATACCCATCAAGAATTTTCCACATGTGTTCATACTATTGTCACACACCAATAGAACTATAGAAGTAGCAGTGACGAGATTACTGACCATTTGGACCCGAAATACAGCTGTTTATTCTAAATGTAGAGCAACAACAAAACCTACAACATTTGACAAGCTGACTCATACTCCGTCTCTATTATTTTGTTAACTTAAACGACAAAACTATTCTAGTTCTCATCTCGGTAAATGCTAATCCGACTATCCCAGAGACAAATTATCGAGGTATCACATTTCTACACTCTAAATTACTCGATACAAATACACTCTCTCAGAAGAGCATGCTCTACCTAATCAGGCACCAGCTACTAGCAATCTATTACAGGCGCAATTAACAAAAAAATTAACTCAGCAATTAAAGAATTATAATTAACAGGTAATCCAGCTGCATTCAGTGCTCCAAACACTTCAAATTATACACATTATCAACATCGCAATCAATTACAGTCGCAATAAAACTGTTAACTCTTCAATTTATGAATTATTACTAACAATCATTCCTGATTTCCTGTTACAAACATTTCAATTACATAACATGATCAACATCACCAAAACGCCGCTAATTACCTCTAAACACAGAATTCCTGATACACTCCATTCTCCAAGTTCCAAACGTTTCAAATTACACAACATGATCAACATCACAAAAACATTATTACATGAAATATCGAAATTAACACTACTAATTGCCTCAATTCAGAAAATACACTAATACACTGCACTACTTAACATAATCAGTAAATAATCAATCAAATTAACAAAATAAAGATTAAAAAAAAAACTTTAGAAAAACAGCGAAATTACCTGCTCAATATCGCGTTCAACGCTAAAATTGCTGCGATTATGATCCGACGCCATCCTTTCCGTCACTAATCATTATACGTATGAATCCAGCTGAAATACACTAATTTCTCCAAAAAATTCACTTAGAAATCAAGATTATGAACTAAAATTATCATAATCATCCGTTTTTGAAACAATCAAATGATTCCATACTCCTCCATACACATCGAATATTTTCAGCAACAAAATCTTCAAATTAATAGCATTTCCAGAATATTCGCCAATCATAGATACAGAATCACGCCGAAAATCGTAAAATTAGTACGATTATGAGTAAAATTCTGCTGAACTTGAGAATTTCAGTAACTAATTCAAATTAACACAAAAATGGAAAAATCGAAAACTCGAAAAATCGAAAGTACGAGTCTACGCAAAGTCAAATGACGGTTGACTTACGCCGCAAAAATATCTTCCTCCTTCAGCGAAATTAATGCAATGGAAGGAGTATATTGAGTTGAATGAGGAGAGAGAAAGAAGAGAGAGAGAGTGTGTTGAGTTTCTGTTTCAAAATTGCTATATCACGCCCCTGTTTCACTTGTTACGCCCCTACTTTTTAAATAATTCCCATTTTGCCCCTGAAATTTTTGGTTTTTGTTTTTTTTTTTTTTTTTTTTTTGACGTATTGTTGACGGCCGGGTTTTAAGTTGGTTTTTTCTGAGACGGTAATTGAGATAGTTTGTGTGACGATTTTGAGACGGTTTTTGAGATGGTTCTTGAGACGGTTTTTGATAATAATTTTGTAGCCGAAATTTCAGACTTTTTGTTGAGAATGATTTTGAGACGGTATTTTGACACGGTTTTTGAGACGGTAATAATAAACAATTTTTGAGACGGTTTTTAAGACGGTTTAATTGCGAATTAGGAAAAAATTTTGGAACGATTTCGCGTATGTCTCGTAAAAATTTGTTGTTCCATCCAACAAAAGAAAAGCGTGCTAATAGTTAATATAACGACGTCGTAAATATATCATTATATCATTTTAAATTTTAATCATACAGCCGGAAAAATTATGCAGTTTCAATTTTACATAATTTACTCGAGTAATTGTACCTTTGCTCAAAAAGTTTCAAGTATTTAAAATATTCTAATCGAATATGAACATTTTTTGTCTATCATATATCAATCATCTGGTTTGCTCGAGTGGTTTAGGGGGAAGACTTAAGATCTTCAACACATAAGTGCGCGTGGGTTCGAACCCCACAACCACACGACATGGCCTAGGCGGTGTCGTGTAGTCCACACGACATGGCCAAGGTCGTGTCGTGTTTTTTACATGACCAATTTTTTTTTTTTTTTTCCTTTTCCGTATCTAGCAATGTCAACACTCGTATTTTTTTTATTTGTTACACGACAATTTATTATTAATTTTTTTTACACGACAATGGATTTTTTATTTTCCGTCTATAGAATAGGAGATAAGAATATAGATTTCTAAGATGTTGCAGTAGATTTCTAAGATGTTGCAGTATTAAATGAAGTATCAACCGTCTAAAAAACTGTCTCATAAACCGTCTAAAAAAAAAGTTTCATAAACCGTCTCCAAAAAAAAAACCCAAAATCCATCTCAAAAACCGCCTAAAAAACCGTCTCAAAAAAAATACAGAAATCATCATCATCAACGAACGTCAAAACTCAACGCAAGACGCAGGGGCAAAATGGGAATAAACTGAAAAATAGGGGGCGTAACAAGTAAAACAGGGGGCGTGATATAGCAATCCCCTTCTGTTTTGAGGAGTTTGGGAGAGTCAGTGACAGGAGTGTGGACTGTAGAGTAGAGTAGAGTAGAGAACCTGTCCAAAATTAAGACGCATTAGTTTAGCGGTTAAGACGGAGGTGGTTATGATAAAATATAAATTTACATTTTAAACCGTTTTTATTTTAAGCGTAAGACGGGTTAAATTAAGGGTGTTTATTTGCGGTTCAGTTCATAAAACTGCATATTTAATTCGGTTTGCACGCGTTGCGGTTTGGTAAAACCCCGAACCTAAACCGCACCGTTCCTAACGGTTATAAACGATTCGGCTAGCTACTTTGAACGTTTATTTACGGTTCGGTTATCTGTTAACCTATAAACAGCTACTTCATGATAAATTTAACGGCTCGGTTAACGGAACGGCTTTATCAAAACGGTTCGGTTAATCGAACCTTACAAATTTACGGTTTTCCGGTTTGTCGGTTCGGTTATTGCGGTTCGATTTATTCTGAACACCCCTAGGTCAAATATATACCAATACCCCAATTGTCAACTAGAAAATGACATTTTTTTGTCTTTATCACCTCACTTGGTAGTATTTAAAGCTTAAGCTTAAGACGAAGAATACCCGTCTTAAGCAAGACTTACTGATTGATTAAATTGTGATTAATTTAGATATTAGTGGTTAAGATTTGAGACAACGATACTGAATATATATTTCGATCAAATTAATTTAGACATAAATTATGATTTGTGACGGTCATATCTGGTGTAGTTTGTGACCAATTAAATATTATTTATGTGGGTAAATAAGATAAAACAGAGTGATTACTAACTAGGATTAACGGTATGTATTGTCTTATCTATTCACACTGGTATTAGTTGATCCGTCGTAAATTGGTGTCGAATATGCCCGTCGAAAGGGAGATTTGTTGTTTAAATAGTAGTGCTTAAGACCGTGTTAGTCAATCTAGTTTTATTTTAACATTATTTGAATCGATTATAAATACAGTTTTAACTTAAAATTGTCTGAAGAAAGAATTTGTGATAGATCATAACTTATAGGCATGGATGAATTTTACTTGTGAATGGTTAATTTGCCTAGTTGATAGTTTTAAATCGTTTTTTAACACGGGTTCTGAAATCTAAAGGATCGTGAAAAAATTGAAACTAATGTCAAACTTAGGCTTTAAAGAATAAGAATACACGTTAGAAAAATAACAAATTTATTACTCTATTACAAATAAAAGCCATAATAATAAACTGAAATTAAATCCGAAATAATTAACATCACATAATGATCAACGTTGTAGACAAGATAAGCACGTGCTATAATATTTCATTAAGGAATTTATGGCCCTAATCATGTTTACTACACTATCAACAAACCCTACTGTAAAACCCCTCGCGAAAGCGGAAATAATAAACACACAAAGTACTAAAAATGCAGCGAAATTAAAACTTTTTAGCGTAACTAACATGCGAGGTGAATTAAAACTGAAAACTGAAACTGATATAAACAGAAAT
Organism: Silene conica; assembly: GCA_029255685.2. Taxonomy (NCBI): domain Eukaryota; kingdom Viridiplantae; phylum Streptophyta; class Magnoliopsida; order Caryophyllales; family Caryophyllaceae; genus Silene; species Silene conica. Next base: position 63,303,366 of record CM055311.2, read on the forward strand.
AGATAAGTATAACAGTCTAAGTACTGAAGCGAAATATATACAACAGCCTAGGATGGAACATCCCTACAGGCACTCAAAACAACTGTATCAAAAACTAGAGTCTAGCTATCGTAATGTGTAAGTCATAGATGATAAGCGGATCAGTGGGGAGTGACTAGAGTTCTCCTAGCCACCTTTTGTAACAACATGTAACACAGATATACAAACAGAATACTTCAGCATATATATAAACATGTGAAGTATAAATCTCCTCAACTGAATCTCATACTATCATGCAATTACTAATGCACGGCTCTCAACCAACTTCGTAAACCATTTGGAAGGAGAGTCGGTTTCCCTACCGGTTGCCCGGTCGAGGGGTCTTTCAGTCCAAACTATTTACGAAACTGACTAAAGAGTCATCCAATGCCTTGGATGAACAAAACCAAAGTCAAAGTACTATACTCATCAATATCATCATGCATATCTGACACTGTACCAGCTCAAGGCAAGCAGATGTAAAACAATAAGTATAAAGGTTCAGCGGTTAACTTAAGACATAACCTAGATACTAAAACACTTTTACAATCAAGGACTCAGAGGCCAACTTAAGGCATAAACCTTGATATCAATAAACACAAGTAATGGTCCAGAGGTGAACTTAACACATATCCCACTACCAAAACAATAAAGGGTTCAGAGGTGAACTTAACACATATCCCTATTCACAACTCAGTAATGGGTCCAGAGGTGAACTTAACACATATCCCACTACAAACAAATGTCGGGTCCAGAGGTGAACTTAACACATACCCAACATACATCCACAAGCAATGGGTCCAGAGGTGAACTTAACACATATCTCATTGCTACAAACAAGTATTTGGGTCCAGAGGTGAACTTAACACATATCTCAATACACAGCTATCGCACACCGGGTCCATAGGTGAACTTAACACATATCCCGTGTACGACAACCGATCACGTGTCAGGTGCAGAGGTGAACTTAACACATATCCTGACACGCCACAAGCAAAACACGTAATGGGTCCAGAGGTGAACTTAACACATATCCCATCACGCGACATACAACTCACGTGTTAAGCTCAGAGGCCAGCTTAAGGCATACCTTAACACGTATCAATCCAATAACATCCAAAGATAGAAACTAACCTATAGTTCTAATCTCTTAAACCATTAAACAACACTTAATTGATCCCGGGAACTAAGATGAGGGAGAGCCGGTTTCCCTTTCGGTTACCCGACCGGGGGTCTCTATCCTCTCTCCATTCCCGAACCCAATATAGTGTCGCCCATCCTCCGGGGACCTCAAACACACATATAAGGTACACGGAACGAATCTCAAACAAAACCGATAAATCGTTTGAAAGTTAATAACTATTTTATGAGAATAAGGGCTCTCAACCGGTCTGGAACCGTCTGCTGGTCCACCGGCTGGGAGTCCCTTCCCATGCCTTTACGAAATCTGCCAAAACAATGAGAAGAGGCTCTCAGCCGGTGGACCGTCCGCCGGCCTGCCGGCTGGGAGTCCCTTCCCCCTTAGCCTCCTTCAAAATCTCAAAAACGAAGAGGAGAGGCTCTCAGCCGGTGGACCGTCTGCCGGTCTGCCGGCTGGGAGTCCCTCCCAATGCCTTTACGGAAATTCCCAAAATCCCAAAGAGGGATTCTGAGCCGGTCGACCGGCGGCCGACCTGCCGGCTCAGAATCCTTCCTCAGACTCAGCACTTGCAAAATACACAATAATGACTCTGAGCCGGCTGCCGGTCAGCCTACCGGCTCAGAGCCCCCTGCACGAAAACGCAACAATTCCTACACTACTCAAATCTTCTCAAATCGATTCTAAACTTCTAAAATCGCAACAGCCAAAGATTACCCATCATCTATAAGTCTTATATACACCAAAAGCAAGTATCAAACAACACAATAAACACTACAACAATTATCTCTTGCGCCACGAATTATGCCACGGGAATTTGTAATTCGTGGCAAAAATAGCTTTGCCACGGAAAAAATTGTTTCCCTCCTTGAAAATGAATTGGTATGAAAAAGTATGCCACGGGAAGAATATAACCGTGACAAATAGTTGATTTTAGTCACGAATTAAGCTACACCCGTGGCTAAAAAATGTGGTTAGCCACAAAATAAGCCACGTCCGTGGCTAATAATTATGATTAGCCATGAAATAAGCCACGTCCGTGGCTAATAATTGTTTTTAGCCACGACCGTGGCTAATTATTGTTTTTTAGCCATAAGTAAAAGTATATAGTGCATAGTTATTGCTCATAACCACAAATTAAAATATATCTTGCCTAAGTATTTTTATTTATGTTCAAACTTCACGAGGTAGTTGGTACCCTAAGTTTTCCTACTTTAAACTCCATCTTTTTTTTTTGAAAAATATTTCGACGTCAGTGATATTATCTTTTCAAACCATAGTCTCGCAAATACAATTGTTTGTTTAAATGACAAATTTCTTATTTTTCAACAAGGTCAGTCAAAGTTCATTCAATAACATTCATTTTTATTTGAACAACGTTCGGTTAAATTCAACCCAGTTCATTAAAAATGTAGCTGCTGGCGAACGGGTATTTGAGCAGCCCTATATTTTAATCAAACCTGTACGACCGACCCATCCGACACTACAACAAAATGGCACCTGCGTCACGATTTATGTCACGGGAATTCATAATTCTTGACATAAATTTGCTTGATCACGGGGAACAAAGTCCTCTTGCTTCAAAATTAATTTATCGATAACGCGTTTTTTGATTGACCAAAAGATAAACCAACTTTGAAAAAAACAAAAATCTAAAAACTCACCTTCACTCGTATTTTCAAGAGCGCAACAAAGAACTGAAAAAAAAAGGAGAGGATCCTTTATTCGATTTCTCCTTCCTATTAATCCAACTCATTCACAAAATCAAATTACTCATCTGATTACCGCACCTTATTACTATATACTCCCTCCATTCAAATCCAAATGGTACTTTTGCTTTTTTGACACTATTTACAAATCAGTGTTCGGTATCAATTTTCTCCTAATACGTAAGAGAAAATATATTCATGCGGGATCTTGTTTGATTCGTCTTCACGATTACATTGAAAATATCTAACTTTTATAATTTTTGCGAATACGTAGCTAGAGATATTTAGCACGTAAAACGTGCGTTGGCAAACGTGAAAAAGCAAAGGTGCAAAGTGGATATGAATGGAGGGAGTATTACCATTTATATTTTTTATTAAAGTTAATCTTTTATAAAATACGAGCTCCTCCTGTTAAACCCAGGTCTTCTCCGACTAATCAAATTTGGCCGACGGTGGCCTGATATTGAGTCAACCGCTCTTCAATTGTTCTTTTAGGTATTCTTTATTTCTTTTCCTTCAATTATTTTAATTGCATTTTTATAAATTACCCAATTAATTAGGGTTTATTTCATCAATTGTTATGCGCTCAATACTTGAAGGAGTTAGTTGTAGTATCTTCAATCCTTTTCGAAATTTACTAAGGTATGCAAATTTTTAACTGCAAAACTTGACTGTAAAATGTACTAATTCTTTCGACAGGTACGCTGAAAAGCCCTTATGATTTGGACCAGTACTTGGTTGTACTTAATTTGGAATTGGTCCAGGCTTCAATTGCTTCTTTAAAGGTGGAGTTTAGTTTGTAGCTTGGATGATTTAGTTTATGCTTGGTTTAAGTTCTTTCTTGCTTGGATTATGTGTATAAAATTAGGGTTTGCTGAAATAAATTATGTTAAAGATGAATGATTTAAGAAATTTATGAAATTATTTGCATTATTTCTCGAATTCTTGTGTGCTTATGAACAGATAAACTAAGCTTCTCTCTTACCATTTCGTAAAGTTTTTTGATATGTGATGTGATAAATAGTAGGTTAAGACTCTTGTTGATTAGAATGTGAAAAGAAATTCCAATGTCTTACACTGAGTCTGAGTGCATCCTGGTTGTCTCAGTGCGAAGGTTGGAGAATGCGCGCCACGTGTTTGATGAAAGTTGTGTGACGGATATGGTTATATGAAATTCTTTGGTTAACGGGTATGTGCATTGTGGGAAGGCTTCTGAGGCGTTGGAACATTTTCAGGAAATGAAGGTGAATGGTGTTATGTCGGATGAGGTTACAATGATTGGGATGGTTCATGGTTGCATAGTGTGCACAACTTAAGGATTTGGACCGAGGGTTGAAGTTTCAGCAGTTGATTGGGGAGTATGGATTGGAGTTTATTATCCCACTTTGTAATGCATTGAAAGACGTGTAAATTAAATGAGGCGGGCGACAAGAGTCATTTTTGATAGAATGTAAACTTATGGTGACCAGGTTTTTGTAGTGGGAGCGAAGTAGTGCATAAAATAACAACTGCACAAAGGTGACTAGATAATATTGGTATAAAGTGTCAGCATGCCTTACTCCAGTAATATAGCAACTGCACCGAAGTGGCAAGACAACACCTGCACCGAGGTTCGTTCTGCTAATATAGGAGTTACTTCTCTTTTAATTTGTCTATTTTGATGTTAACTTGTTTCTCCTGGTTATTTCTTTTATTTGGGGACTTTGGAAATGTGATCGTAGTTGTTATAGAGGACACAAATGTCCGTCTGTAGATCAAAGCATTCGTAGTGAATTTTCATCTTCGAGTTTGACGCTCACAGTTTTAGATCAACGAAGATTACTCTGTCGAAGAAATTGGGATTGTTAATGATTATGGTTTCTTGGTGATTCTTGCTTTTGATCATAACATTCCATTTATAGATGAAGGACGTTGTGAATTGCTCTTTTTCTCTTGGTTGTAGTGTTTTCATGTCTCTTCTTCATTTTAACACAATTTTACCTTTTTTAGGGAGCTTATTGAAGCACCGTCAAATATTATCTGTTTTGAGTGCTCTCAGGTTAGGTAGACTAAATTAAAGCTAAGTACGAGGTTGTTTTATTTAAGCACCATCACATGTCCGTGTTGCTTAAAAAGAGTGACAGTATGCTTGAGTTAGATATTCTAGAATCCCTCAATTCTCTTCTTCCTTTACTTTTTATGCACAAAAAAAGTTATGTATAAATTGTTACTCCCTCCAAACCAACCACCTGTTTACCTTTGATTAAAATGTAAGCAAATGATTGGGACGGAGAGATAATTCTTATGTTTACTTGATGAGATATTAGATAGAAGTGATGAAGTTTGTATTTGATGGGTAATTTTTTTAGCAGTTTTAAGGAGTTGATCAAGTAAATCAGAGTGAAAATGTGTGGAGCAGTTTGGGTGGCAATTGCTGCAGCAGTGGGAAATTTACTGAAGGATGGGATAATGCTAGTATTGCTGGTAATTTTCACTTTTAACTCTTAAGAGTTTTTGCTCTTTTTCATCGCTTGTACCGAATTTGAAACCCCGGTTCGTAATAATTTTGATTTTCTTTCTATTGTAGATGTTCATATTGTAATTAAATTTTTAATGTTTTGTTTTATTTCCTGTTGTTGAGATCTGTGGGACAAATGAGAGAAAAATTTGATTGCTTAGCTCTATCATCTTATACATATCAGTCCATGAACAACTAATTGTACTTGTACATTTAGCATTAACACTCAATTGGTAAAAACTAAGTAGCTCTAACAAAATTTACTTATCTTAGAAATTGTTAACAACGAGTTGGATCCACATAAACATACCTAAACGTGTGATATTTGAAAAAAGAAGAGTTCAATGAACAGGAAATGAGTGTGTATACAGATGTCTTTTGTTGTGTAAGCCATGTCTAACCGTGGTAGACTGGTAATTCATTCATTCTCTTTCACTCCTGCAAATCCCAAGTATAATGTTTACAAACTGAAGGTACACTGTGGATCTTTGTCGATAGATTGTATGTTCATTTCTAGTCGGGATATGGGAATTGACTGGAGAATGGGAGTTGAATGGATAGATCGTCTCACCAAGGTTTGTACAAACTTTACATAATTAGCTGAAATGGATAAAGGAGTAGTTACCTCCGTCTTAATACTAAAACGAAAATAGGGTCAGATATTATTCAATATGATTTTATAAGATAAATTTTACGTTTTTTCTATGAAATTTACTTTTGTCTTATTTATTAGATATAATTATATTTGACCCGTGTTAAAATTAAGAGATATATACTCGCCTTTAAATGATAATCTGGCTCGAAAGAGCATATAGAAATTCGAATTTGTAAGTTTTTAACATTTATGACTTTTTTTGCAGGTTAACAATTTACTCTCACTCAGGTTACGCGTTGCATCCACATGAAATAGGCGTCGTCTATATTAGATTATTTCAAGCTACATTCTTTAGTTATATATCGAGAAATGATATTTTTTTTACTATAATTGAGATGAAACTTCTGGTTTGACTAAAGACATATTTGTTGTGTTTTATTAAATCAATCAATCATCAATATCTATCTATATTATTAAAGGAAGCTTTTTTCGAGCGATTTTATTGGCCGTTTTTTTCCGAACGATTTCATTGGCCGAGCGATTTTATATACTACCAAATGCATTAAAATAAATTATTAAGTATAGAAAATTCAATAAAATAAAATATTAGAAAATCCAATAAAATAAAATATTAGATAGAGCATCAAAACATTAGATAGACTATCATTATAGATCAGAAATTGAGTATTACTACAAATCTATAATCTTATAAGATGAATTTTCAAGCGATTACCAAACTTCCAATATTGACAAAACACCTCAACTAAATAAATAATACTACTAAATAACTTTAACTAATATTCAAACACTAAAAAATTCTATCACAATTCTATCCTCACACAATTCTATCCTCACAGTTGTACAAACTTATACGTGTGATTTTATCACATGTATATACATTGCAAATTTCTAAACTAATTGGAACACTGCTCCTTATAAATATAATACACCTTCATTAAATTTGATATGTAGTTTTGTATGTAACTTTATTTATTTATGTGAAATTTGTAATGTAAAGTTGCATTGCAGTTTTCATAAAAATTGGTTAATTCTATAGGTTTTTATGTTCTTTTAGGTGTTATGTATTGTTGTATGGTAGTGTTTGCATAAATTGATTTTATAATTCTTTTTATGCTCATAAAACGTAAACCTTATTTATAAATTGAGTTGTGGATGTGCTCAAATTCATTTGTGCTCATATTATAATTCCTTTTAGTTGTTGTGGATGTGAATGCAAGTATGATGGATTATCTTCTATATCTCCTTTTTCTCTAATTAGTTGGAGTATGAAGTTAAGTTATTGTATTGTTTTAATTTATAAATCTGAATGGTATTGCTTTCACTTTTTGCAGGGAGGTGTGGAGAACAAAGAGTTTGGAGTGATCTTATTTATGGTGTTCGCCATTCATAAATACTACTTCGTACTACTTGATTTCGGTTTTCTTAAAGAATCGAACGTCCTTTATAAACAAGTAATTATTTTGAGGAGAAATATAGAACAAAGAAGTGCAGAGTAGTCATTAAGAAGAAACAAAAAAATATTTTAGATTAGATTAAACCTCTTTAAAAGAGTATTTTAATAATTTTTTTACAATCCTTTTATGATGAAAATTAAAGAGGTCTATAAGAACCTTGCATGCAGCTTAAGTTGTTTTCTCAAACTCTCACTAAAGTAGTTTGACAAGATGTGAAGACGAGTATTAATTACTACTTTTCTATCATTTTTAAATGTGTCCTAAAGTTTAACTTTAATATTAAGGGAATAACGGGACTAACAATAATAATATTGACATAACATGTGACATAAGAATATAGTACCGCATTTTTTTGGTGTAAACCTTCCGACAAAAACTAATGGGTCCGGTTAAGGACTTAGGGCGGAGACAAATGAACTTTTTATGTAAACTGGTTGGATTCAGATTGAGAGGATAATGAATTATTTAAAATTAACGTGAACACGAAGTCTCTACGATAATACGTCCTATTATCTAGCTATACTTCAAAATATCAGACCATAAAAGTAAATTTTATTCTAACGGCTACATACAAAATGATCCACCGTCTAGATTGAAAATAGTTTGATTTACCGACTAACTATCTAAGTTAATGGAATTGGAGTAAGGGTTGTAAGGGTTCCTTATCTATAAAAATTGAATGATTAGGTTATTACCCGTAAAAAAAAATGCATAGTGTAGGTTTTTACTTTTTAGATTACCATTTACTCGAGCTTAGTTGACGAAGTAAGACAGTAAGCCATATGTAAAATATAATACAATATGGATCTTTCATTTGACGAGTGTCCGTCATTGGATTAGCAACAAAAAAAATATTAATACGGAGTACTAAACTAAATTAAAGTTACAATCATCCATAGTAAATCATGTTTGCTAACTTTAATCTAAATAGACAATAATTTCGATTAACTTCATTATATTTACATGTTCTTTATTTTATGATTCAATTAAGTTTCTCCATCGTCTATATAGACAACAATTAACTAAATTTAAACCATTATTCAAAAAATTGGAATGTATAATTGTAATTTGTAAAAGTATAAATTGTGATACAATTTTGGGATTACATCTTTTTAGGGATATTTGAGTGTTTGTTCTAGATTAGGTTTCTTAAGTAAAAAAAGAGAAACGAAAAACAACTATATATAGCTAACTTGATCAAATTTAGCCAAGACGAATAAATTTAGTACTGGTAGTCTGGTATCCATATTTGTAAAGAAACAATAATGTACTCCCTCCGTCGTCGCAGTAAATAGTTTACACAAAAAACTTTATACAACTAGGAGATAAAACGTAAGTCTCCAACAAAATAATGCAAATGCAGAATTAATATTCCTAACCTAATCAACCAGAAGTACATATAATATAAAATAGCAGTAAGGCTTCCGAAAGATAGAGACACAACAGCGTATATTAAATCGTCTTTATTTTTGACATCATTATTAGTATTATTTCGAGCGATTGCAGAGAATTTGACAAACACAGTACAACTCTTTTTCGAGGGCTCATATTAAAAGTTGAATTACAAACGATATTCGAGGGTCCAACTTTTTACAAACACCTAAAATGCTTTGTAATATCTTTTTGGAATAACAAAAAAGTAATATTGCGATCAAATTGGAGTTTGACATTTAGATTAAACACACTATTTATTACTAACTATTAAGAGATTAAGTAAGCTAGCTTCTTATGTTTTTCAAACGGTATATTAATTTGCTTCTCGGGTATTATAGCTATTCTATCCCAACGTAATGATTATTTAATTATTTTTCCCTTTGTCATATATACTTGATAGTTGTCTTTATTTGAAATCTTTCACATATAAAAGTCAACATAACAATTAATTGGAACGGAGAAGGGGAAGAATAAATACTCAGTTAGTTCAATGGCAATTAGGTGTGACCGTGTGAATAAGTTAGTATAAATGTCGTCCAATACTTTGTAATATGTACTTTCGGTTGTGAAGGATAAGAAGTGTATTAGTAGGTATTTAAAGAAGTAAATTTAAAATCAATCAGTATAGTGTCAATTAATAATCAGTTCCACCAAAAACCCATGCATATGCGCCATGGTAGGCAAAAAGATTATACTTCAGAAATGATAAAAGTATCGAAAATAATTTAACTGAACTTATGTATATTTTTTATGAGCCATTTTATATTTTTAAAATACAACGTATTTTATGAGTCAAAACCCAAATTTTACTAAAACCTATATCTATAGTTTTCTTGTCATATTGTTATTTTTGGGAGTTTAACACAACAAGGCCGTGCATCGCACGGGCATTAAATCTAGTATATAATTAAAGAAAGCTTTTTTCTAAGCACGTGGTAGTCTCCACTTTTTACAGAACACTTATTTATAAATAATGATTTATTTATTTACAATTTTTCTACTAGAATTAGGAGATAATTAATTATTTACAATTTTTCTATTAGAATTAGAAAACTAAAAAAATACTTCCTCCATTTTTATATAATGTACCCATTTTATTAAAATACTACACTCATATCTTCAACAAATGGGAACATTATATAAAAACGGAGGATAGTAGTTGTTTAGATAATATTTTATTTATAATTTTCCTATTATAATTAAAATAAGAGAATAATAAATTATTTACAACTTTTCTATAAGATTTAGAAAAATAAAAAATAGCTGATTATTTACAATTTTTCTATTAGATTTAGAACATTATTATTCTTTAATATTTGGGTTATTTGTAAATAACCCCCTTACATGTTCACTTTTTTACAAATAACCCCCTTATATGTCCCTTTTTTGTAATAACCACCTTAATTCTCTCTTAATTCAAAAATTAACCCCCAAACTGAGTTTTGAGGATGATTTTTATAAAATTCGATCTAATTACAACATTTCAACTTTATTAAATTAAACTACCTAAACTACCCTTGACATTTTTTACTCAGCAAACCCACCCTTCTATTTCACTCATCCAAGAATTCATCCCCGATTCAACACCGCTCCCTCATTCGTCCATGAACACATGAAATTTAGACGAACTTGAAGAGGCCAACGCTTACGAATTATGCTGCGAGTTTCTTCCTCACCGTTTTCAACGCATATGCAGTTCACCCACTGAATGATTCGAGGTATTTGAACTCGAACGTCTCCTTGGAGTTCATATTCAAAATACTAAATACTGCATTAATTTCGGCTTTTCTATATGGTCATGATCATTTTATTGATATATTAGCTCCCAATTTGAAGATTTTCACTATCCTAATTAAGGGGCAGAATTCCCAGACCAAGATTTAATTGACGCGTCTAAACTTAAACACACTTCTATCTCAATTAATTAATCATCCACCGTGGTAAGTTTTTCCACATATATTGTTGTTGTTGTTGTTGTTGTTAATAGACACAGAAGCATCAATGTTGAGTATAAAGGATGAACAATTGAATTAGGGATGAATAAATGAAATAGAAAGCTGTGGGTTACGTGAGCGTAAATTGAGGGTAGTTTGGGTAGCTTATTTAGTTAAAAGTAGGAATGTTATAATTAGATTGGGCTTTTAAAAAATCGTCATCGTAATTCAGTCTGGGTGTGAATTTCTGAATTGAGAAGGAATTAAGGTGGTAATTACAAAAAACCGATATATAAGGGGGTTATTTGTAAAAAGGGGAACATATAAGGGGGTTATTTACAAAAAACACTTAATATTTATATACTTACTATTTAAGTAGCTTTTTTTCTAAGCACGTGGTAGTCTCCACTTGTAATACCCCGTATTTTAGCCTCGGTCAACAATTGTCAAACCCTGTTTTATATAGCTATTTCAGATAGAATGTTTATAAAGTATTTTACGTACAAAGTTATTATTTTATAAATCGTATTTCTACGATTATTTGGTATTTCATAAATATTTCATAATTGATGATTATTTCATAAAATGTCATTTCATTCGTATTTCTTTAATTTTGATAATATATTTATAATTAAATATATTTCATATTTATATTTATTTCTCATTTATACTTGTTTTATTATTTAAGTCATGATTATATTTAAATACTAATTTTATATATTTTATGATAGTTCTAATAAAACTATATTCTCATAATTAATTTAATTAGTATAAATAAACAATATGTACTCGTTTATTTTAAGTTACGAGTCGAGGACGGTAAATAGAGGTCAATTATCTAGAGATGTGTGACGGACTTTAGTGATGGGCTTGGACTCGGGTGGTGGTAACTATGAACCGTGTAAAACAACCTTAAACCCGTTAACCCATCAACACACTATACGACATACAACCCTAATTCACCTATCCATCGACATTCACAAAGTTGAAGATAACCTGCGACAACCACATTGGAAACCCTACTCCTCTATCACCTCATCTGCCTCCCCTAAACCAGACTAAACAAGAACCCTAATCTATAGTGACAACCGTGATTAGAAGAGAAGGAAAGCGGTAGCAACACAGCCGTCACCATCTTCGTAAACATCCATGTGCGCCTGTAAGTTTAAGCCTATGTTTCTCGTATGTTTAGGACCTTCGGATCCGAGTTTTCTTGTTATGGCTAATCTTTGTAATATGAATAACATGTTTGTCGTTATTAGACCGCCATAGGACCACCGTGGGTGGCAGTAAAACAATCGTGAATGTCGACAGTAAACACCATTTATACTCTGTTTCCTGCGTGTATATTTGTGCTCGTTTTATTGCTTTTCGTTCGTGTTTTGGGTTTAATTTTGAGTACAGGAGTATGGGTAATGGTAGTAGAATGTTAGTAGGTTACTTTGGTGGTTGTGGGTGGTGCGTGGTGGTCGGAAAAGGGTTGCTTGTGACGGCTTATTAGAGGCTGCGGAACAAGGGTACGAGGTTGTGGTGGAACCGTCTTTTGGCAACTGTTTCAGGTGGTAGTGGGGGTATCGATGTCTGGTGGTTACCACCAATAGAGTCGTGGGGTGTGGGAGATGTCTACGGTGGTGTTAGGTGGTGGTTGGAGTGGTGATTTCGGTGGTTGGAGCCGGGTTTGAAGATGGGGTTACACGGTTGTAGGGAATTTTGTAGGAGGGGTTGTTGGACCACGGTTGTTGCAGTGGTGATCGAGGGGTAGCTTAGTCGAGTCAGGTGTCGTGAGTGGTGTCGGTGGGTGGGTCGGGGGGCAGTGGTGGCAACCACAGGGGATTGGTGGTTGGTCAGGCACCGTAGGGTTGTCGATGGGGCTGTCAAGGGGGCTGTTTTACACGGGTCTGTTGGGGCTGCTTGTAAATGTGTTTTCGTATTTTTCTTTGGTTTCCGCTGGTACCTTAGTACGTAGTACTATCATTATTATTAGTATTATGTTGTTATTATTATATTATTATTATTAGAGTGTAATGTTACGTTAGTAGTAGTATCATTATTATTATTATGTTATTATTATATTATTATTTTTATATGTTATTATTATTATTAATATTAATATTGTTTTCATTGTTTATTTTTATTAGTAAACGTTGTTTATGATATTGAATTATATAAGTGTTAAGTGAATTTTTATATAAGTATGTGACGGTTATCAATAGTTCAATTATATTTTGTATGTTCGCTTATTTAATTGAGTTAGTTATATAAGTAGTAAGGTCGGGTTGGTTAAGTTAATTGAAGTAGTTATCTGTAATACGGTCTCGTTATGCGTAATATATTATTTAAATCGTTAATTTGAATAATTGATATATTATATTTGTTTACGTAGTTATATTAGTTAGTGATTACGTATATTATATTGTTAGGTGACGATTTTGAAGTGGCATTATTCTGTTTACTCGCTGGCTTGCGTTTGGACTATATTGCTGTTCCAGGTAGGATACACTGACTTTATACTCTATGTTGTGTATGAATGGTTGTGGTATTGTGTGTTATGGATGCTGAGTATGATTGATATGAGAATGATATTGGTTTGACTGAGTATTGATTATTATTATTATTGTTGGTATGTGCATTGCATTATTTAATAGCATGATTGATTTAGAGTACTGTTGCATTTACGAGCATGGCATGTGCATCGGATACGGATTTGAGATGATGAGATATTATTGGGCCCAGGCTAGTTCTGCAGGACTAGACCTGGTGACCTCAGCTGTTATGCTGGTATTCGGTGACGACCGATTATAGTCTGCCGGGAGGTTCGGTATGGCTTGGTGCAAGGGTATGAGATTGAGATTGAGATTGTGATTGAGCTCGAGCATATCATGACATTGCATATCATATTTGTTGCATTATTTACTTTTGTGTTACCCTACTCAACCGCGAGGTTGACAGTGTATTCGTGTACACCTACGATGATCCGGAATGGGGAGTAGATTCTACAGGTCAGAGACAGGTGGACTAGGAGCTTGGGCAAGGAGAGAGAGACATGGCTTGGACCTACTTAGAATTAGATCACATAGTTAGATGTTATCAGTTGTACTTTTATTCTTTGTGTAATCGATGTAATATCAAAAGTTTAAATTTAATCAGTTTTTATATAAAGCACTTTGGTTTGTTTACTTTTTATTCACTACCTCGGTCATTCCGAGATGGTAACAGCTCTATTTATTTGAGAATGTCTTGCTAAAGGCTCTTAAATAAATGGGGGTGTTACACCACTTTTTACAAAACACTTATTTATAAATAATGATTTATTTACAATTTTTCTACTAGAATTAGGAGATAATTAATTATTTACGATTTTTCTATTAGAATTAGAAAACTAAAAAATAGTTGTTTAGATAATAATTTATTTATAATTTTCCTATTATAATTAAAATAAGAAAATAATAAATTATTTACAACTTTTCTATAAGATTTAGAAAAATAAAAAATAGCTGATTATTTACAATTTTTCTATTAGATTTAGAACATTATTATTCTTTAATATTTATATATTTACTATTTAAGTCTATTAACATTATTCAACATTTTTTATTAAAAATGAAAATCGGAAATAAATTAGAATAATTGATTATTTACAATTTTCCTATCTTAGAACATTATTCTTTAATATTTATATATTTACTATCTAAGGTTATTAATATTATTCAGCGTTTCTATTAAAAATGAAAATGGTAAAACGTAAAAAAGAACTAATTTAGTCTGTTTTCGTTTTAACATTAAAATGAGTCAAAAATAGTCTCACGGGGATATAGAGTAATAAGACAAATCTTTTACTTTTTCTTATACATTATGTTCTTATCTTTTCCATATTACTAGACCATTCAAACTTAAAATTAATACCTCCATCCTAATTAAAAATGTGTGGGACTAATAAATGAACTTAGTTAAATATTTAAGTCTAAACAAATTCCTACCTAAAAGGAACATTTGCTATCTATCATATTCGCCAAAATTAAGAGCAACATTAGTATTTTTGGTACAAGAGTAACACTACTATTCAAGTGAATATTATTCACTTTCGTACTTAATTATGCGAAAGAAATGAGATAATTTCTTTAATTAAGTAAAAAAAATAAGATAAATGCCAAATATATTATGCTTTAGAGAAACCCCAAAAATGTCAAATTTGGATTTAATTAGTATAAATATAAATACTAAAGACCACAATGATGATATAAATAGATTCATGAAGTGGAATAATTGTGTGAATGACGTGTTTTAAATGAGTATTGAAAGGAATTTCATAAATAACAATATTTATTCCTACATATTCTCACCTTATTATTTAACGAGACATTGTGTTATAAAATGACATTTTTTTTACGGGGACAAAGGTAGATAGGTTTTGAGGGAGTAGGTAAATGTCTTCAGTGGTAGGGTCACTCTCCCACGTTTAAGAGTATTATTTGAGTAGTATAAGCAAATTGGTCAGAGATGTTCAAGAATACAGTTTATGATTCTGATGATCAAGGTGGTTAGTTGGGTTGTCAAGTTACGATTTAAGGAGTATAAATATAAATATATTAAAGAATATAATGATGTAGGTGATCTGAGTTAAGTGGAATAATTGTGTTGATAAGATGAAATGCAAGTGGGTATTAGAACTTAGAAGGTATTCATACAACAAAATTATGATAAATAAATGGTGTTTCCGAGATGGATAGAATAAGTCGTAAAAAGATCAAAAATATTTTTAAATTAGTATTAGATTATAGTGTGACATTGTTTTATAGGATAGAAGTTGAGTTTAAATTGTATGTGTCCATTTGTTTAGGGATAGGGATAAATAGATCTCGAGGGAGGAGGTATGTATCTTGGGGGATAGAGTTACTCTCCGATGTTTAAAAGTGTGATGTAAGTTGCACAAGAAAATGTCTATAGGTTAGGGTTGTTCAGTGATACGATTGATTATGTTAGTCAAATTAGGTAATTATGTGAGAAGGGTATGACGAATACCTCAACAGTGTCGAAAAAAGTTGCGTATGTACTACGGAATGATTAGAACAACTGAGCAAGTACATTGGTAGATAAATTTTATTTCAAAATTCTATTTTATGTGATAATAACAGAGACATAAATGTTATGAAAAGAGCTTAAAAATCTCTAAACTCTAAAGTAACATATATGTATACTCAATTTTGATTGTTATAGGGCGGGGTTTGATTTTACATTGGATATATCTATTGATGTGAGCGGTCAGGGTAAATAGGTTTTGAGAGAGGAGGTAAGTGTCTTGGGGGTAGGGTCACTCTACGACGTTGAAGACTGTGAGAGTAGTACAAATAAATGTCAGTAGGTTGAGGTCTCCAGTGTAACACCCCCATTTATTTAAGGACCTGGACTAGGACTCCCAAGATAAATATGGGTGTTACCATCTCGGTTTCCCGAGGCAGTAGATACAAAGGAATGAAATACAGTACTTTATTATTAATGTTAAACTCAAAAGCAAGTTTGTACAACCAACTACAAAACTGTCTTATGAAATAAAGTACAACTCATGACAACACAACTATGGTGATCTAGGCTCTAGTCTGGTCCGGATCCAAGCTCTCCCTTCCCTTAGCTCCCATAGTCTCAAACACCTGCCAATCTGCTCCCCAATAAATTGGTTCATCACAGGTGATCACGAATACACAGGGTCAACCACAAGGTTGAGTAGGTAATATAGATAAGACATGCAGTAACATAATACAGTATACTTCCATTCCCGCATCAATCAGTTCTCCACTTCCACCTCCATCATACCACGCATCCATCACACCACCCTACCTCCATCCCACCACACCTCCATCTCATCACACCTCCATGGCCATATCACAAGTCCCATATCACAAGACCCATATCACAAGACCCAATTCACAAGCCCCGTTCTCCACAATAAGCAATAATAATTATTCAATCACAATATATATCACAATCAAATACATCAGCGGATAATAAATATCCCCATGTCAGATCAGAATTACACATAGATATTCCCCTACCTCAACTGTCGGTTGGAATTGTCACTTGCACAGCTGCTAAAAGTATTCTTCACGGAAAACGTTACCTAAACAGATATTATATAATAATTAATAACCATACCAAACCCCCATTTCAAGGGTACACTTACTATAAATAGTATCCTTCCTAAAGTGGAAAGTTTCCTAAAATGGGAACTTTCCCGAAATAGTAACTTTCTTAACAAGGAAGTTCCCCCGACTCATAAAACCTTCAACTAGTACCAATTAACAATTATCACCCTACTCCTACTACCACTAATATAATATTAATAATAATAATAATAATAATAATAATAATAATAATAATAATAATAATAATAATAATAATAATAATAATAATAATAATAATAATTAATAGCAACAACTACCTATAAGACCCATAATAATAAAACGCAAAACGTACAACAGCCCTCTACCCGACACGCCAAACCCGCAAAACAGATCCCCACCACATCCGTGTAACACCTCTACGACCACTGACAACCACCATACCCAGTACCCACAACTGCCTGCTACCACCACGACGCCTAACAACTCCTTTGTCGACCGTCGGCGAGGTGAACCAGAGCCCAAACCAGGCCTGGTTCCCCACCCCAAACACCTTAACCCGTCTGCACTAAGGCCCTCGACACTACTGTCAACCCCCTCCGACACCACCTATAACCACCACCATAACCCCCTGACGTCAGACCCATAAGCACGTAATGGTACGACCGCGTCGACCTCGCCCGAGTCGACGGTGGCACCACCCCAAAACACCCATGTACCGCGCATAAACACAAAACTCGTGACAGAACCGAGAGTACAACCGTCTTCAAATACACCGACCCTACTAACTGTGCACCACCGGGACAACCACCCTAAACCCTACCCCGACTACCACCAGCAACTTGTGTTAGTATAGGTTGAGATTAAAGATGAACTACCTTCGAATTCGAACACAAAACTACACGCAAACACCTGACACAGAGATGAACATACCTGATTCACGACCGATTCGAACCGCCCTAGGCCCACGTATTTCTGTCGTACAAACCTCCATTCTTCTCTTTGTGGTGGCGGCTGTGAAAGTCGGGTATTGGTTGAGTGTAGAATAGGGTAGATTAGGTTAGAAGGTTGAGTGATAAATGGCGGCATGAGGGGTCCCTTTGAGCGTTGAGTGTGAATTTGAGCGTGAATTGTGTTATAAGTTGTGGGCTGATTTCCTACGTGATGTGCTCAATACTCAAGGCCCACAACTATGGCCCAAAGGTCTCAACATCGAACCCCACTAGCGACATGTAAAGGATACCCTTCGATAATTTACTTATCGAATACCAATAACGTTCAGACACTATTGACACGACAATTATAAGTAATAAATATTATAAAAGACGGGGTATTTCAATAACACACTTATTGGATAAATTAATTATCCAATACGAACATTAAAAAAAAAGAACTATTAACATGTCCAAATAAAAATTAAATAGCAAAATAAAATATAATAAAACATAATAAAATACGGAGTATTACAGTCTTTCCTCCTTAAAAAATGAACTTCGTCCCGAAGTTCACCATCCCAAGGTCAACAAACTGGTCACTAGTTACGTAACGGACGCAAGGTGTGACATCATATAACATCAGGAACTAATAGAGATACTTTTAAAACGCAAAATGTCACATTCTACCCTTGTTAAGAAAACTTTGTCCCCAAAGTTTAACTTACCACAAAATTAAAAGATACACACAATATATGCATAACAGAAGTAAACAAGATTATTAAGTTGATTCAAACAATCACGACATATCAATTAGCCATGTCATAACTATTTAGCTATATCATAAATCAAAAGGTTTTACAACCCTATCCTCCTTAAAACACGGTTACGTCCCCGTAACCTCATTATCCAAAACTCAGCTTATTAAATCGTCTTACTCATTGCTTTATCTCATACCATCTTACTCCAAGTAACCAAGTATCGCACCCATCGTCAACTCTAAGACCAAAGACAAGGGGTGAGTGAACTGGTGAAAAGAACCGCAAAACAATATACCCATCTCAACATCGATTCCAAACTTATAAAAATGTAACTCAATAACCGCATGGTCGCTCTAGACCATAAACACAACTCAGCACCAAGGCCACTTAACTCAATACTAACACCCAATCTCGATCTCCATCGCAATATCAGAATCAATATCGTCAAAGGTTCACATAACCGTGCTCAACACTTAAAGTATGAACTTCAAGCTACTCACCCACAAGTTAAGGTCAACGAGAACAGTTATACACAAAAAGGCAATTTAATTACCCACAATCCAATATATCAATACCCTGTAAACCGTATACCCAAACTCGGTCATAGACAAGCAATATAAGGATTCTCAAATAGAAATAACTCGAGTCCACTCGTAACATAACCAAACTGATCTCAATACTTGTATAACGTAAAAGCCAACTCCATCTGCATCCTAGCCGAATGCTTTCATTCCCGCGCAAATGTTAAAGAAATGAACATTAGCATTCAACATTAATGTCAACTTTAAAACCGATTGCTTGGGTACCCCAAACCTATACTCTCTATCTTATACCTCTTTGTCCTCCCTATAGCACAACCCATCTCTCAAGGTAAAGGATCAAACAGCGACTCATAACATATGGATACTAAAATGAACTCTTCATTGATTACCAACATATAAGTCATAAAGGCATCTCAGCTTGAATAGATATTGAAGCACATAATCTCCGACAAAACAAGTAGCACATACACTTATCTCCTCGAACCATAATAAAATAGGAAGATTGGTAGGATCATGTTACGCAGGATCATGTTACGCAGTAAGACAGAATCAGAGTAAATTTGAAATTTTGACTCAACTTATCATATTCATCAATGTAGACAATCAGCAATCTCGTAGTTCGTAATTGGCGACGTACCAAATCTCATGATCATAACCATATTATAGAAGCAGAATCATACCTTAGAAGAGCCATAGGGTAAAATTCACTTAACGTAATTAAACATGGAGTATAGACAAATTACACAAGATACACCAATCATAGCCTAACGAGTCCATTTAACATTTCTAGAGATCAATAAGTTAAAAAAATCAATTAGGCACACTTTCCACCCACTCACATTACATCATGCATCATAAAACTGTTATTACATATGACTTGCAAAATTAAGGGTCACGTAGCTACAGAATTTGTCATGTTGCAACAATTATTATAATTATCAAAACATGCAGCGTTATCATGGATAATCATCACTTTGAATGATTGAAGTGGTGTTTGTGGCCATTTTTAAACACGAATCAGAAGAATTTCACGCGAACATTTTGACTCTTCATCACTAAAACATGGTTCTTGTAGCTCATGAATTATGAAAATTTTAATGATAAAAGTAAACAAATTCTTTACACTAGTACTTTCATAAATTCCATGCCACGCCACTAATTAATAACTCAATACGTCGTGATCAGATTTTAAATATAGCAATATGCAACTCCCTGTATGGTATAACGATATATTTGAAAATGTTATAAAAGTTATAATCACAGAGAACCGGACAGAACTGAACCAAAATACGGAATATTGTAATTAATATACGAAAGATCATCAACAAGATTCACATTGTTCACTAATCACAATTACGTATAACAATTAGATTGCTATATCATGCTAACAAGTTTACCAGTCGATTTCATTCTGCCACTTGGCAAGACTCTTCTCAGGTAATCATGCTTTTGACATCACATACGAGCAACACATAATTATTTTGAGGTCGTAAAATTAGACATATAGTTGAAACGATTCTATATTAATCTTGACGAAATAAACAAGGTTACGCTGTCATATAGTGAGGGTTCATACTCATACCATACGCCTACTGTTCATGTTACTAAGGTCATATCAGGATATCACGTGGTCACATCACATAGTTCACATTTGATTAAACTCTTAATATGAAACTTCCATATCTCACAATTTCAACAACTAAACATTATGCAGCAACTTACCAACTCATAGTTGAATAACAGCTTAGTTACGCTAATCATAGGAAAAGAATCGAATGCATATCTCAAGGAAATCATTTATAACTCAGTTGGTCTGAACAAACTTCACAGTAATACGACAGAAAATTAGATAACTTGCAAAAATCACTATTAAATAACAACTCGTTAAGATTTTACATGGTGTATCATTTTGCAAACGTGAACGAATATTCTGAACAGTAGAGTTGGGAATGGTGCGCAATCAACAACCATGTTGCAAATGGTTTCCTTCACAACCACGGGTCAAAACGGAACTATGCAGTAACAATTTGACCATTGTCAACAAAATATTTATTTCTCTCGAAATATAGCTCCTATTAACACGAACCAAGGACATTGAAAAACTAACTCAGAAGGTTGTCATACATAAAAGTTTCATATACACATATGGAACACATTTAAGATGGCAGCCCATACAAACAAGGTAACATCCGGAAACTTATTAAAACAATTTGGTTCTTCTACAACTTCACATTGCTATCTCGAAGCTCAACCATCCTTCTTTCGAACACGTTGACACATCATTTAAAGCAATGAAATCACTTTGCACATATTAACATGGAATTGCCAACTAGAAAGCGGTAAGGATCGCAAAGCCAAAATAAAATCAACCAGGCAACTTAATAATTATAGGTGTATAGACCATGCATTAGTTTCTATCATCGTATCAAACACAATTTTATTAAATACGAAAACATATCCTAGAAATCACTAGAGTGACATATATTGAATACACACCTTGTAACTAAATTAAATGCATGTAATTAGACGTATAAATTGTCATGAAATTTTCAACACATAACTTTATAACATTCATGGCTTAGGCAACACATTCCACATATCACTAGACATGGATTGCTAAGGCAATTGGTAGAATAATAACAATCATAAATCTCAAAATCCGATCCGGTCTGTTTAGTAAACTAAATAGTAATTCTTGCAAGGAGTAAGGAATTCAGTTCAGGGATGTATACACACTTATAATAATACAAAACAATTATCAACGAACACGACACCAGTTTCAGTCTACTAGCTTTACATATAGGACTCAACTTGATTCTTTGTCCTGTAACAACATAGCCTGATTGGCTCTTCTAACCCTTCCTGTCGATCATTGACATATCCCTCCTACCTCTAACCTCTTAGATAGCTATAGCTTATGGTGCCTCTATCGTCAACTCATTACGCATACCTTCATACCATATCTCTACCTAAGGGTTCAGGGATCAGAAAGCCGCATACATATCATCATATAATTCATAATTCACAACTCATGCTATTCATACACTAAAATTCCACTCAAATATTCAAATAAGTCAGCATGCCAATATCAACTATATTCTTTCATTGCACATCATTAACCATAGACCACATCATTGCAATCCTCATTCCGCTCCTGTCAAACTGTTAGTGCGACATACATAGGTTACCGTATAATCTACCCCACTCTTCCATTACTCTCATTGGGTTCCCGAGACAGAACCGAAAGGGCCCAGGTTTGGTGTGAGGGGGCCCCTAACTCATCCCGTTCCTTTTTGGGGCTCCTATCAGTTCCATCTCGGGGTTCATTTTATTAGACTCTTCCTACGTTCATTATTATTCATTTGGTTTAGGCCTGAGAATCGTTTCGCTCTGATACCACTTTGTAACACCCCCATTTATTTAAGGACCTGGACTAGGACTCCCAAGATAAATATGGGTGTTACCATCTCGGTTTCCCGAGGCAGTAGATACAAAGGAATGAAATACAGTACTTTATTATTAATGTTAAACTCAAAAGCAAGTTTGTACAACCAACTACAAAACTGTCTTATGAAATAAAGTACAACTCATGACAACACAACTATGGTGATCTAAGCTCTAGTCTGGTCCGGATCCAAGCTCTCCCTTCCCTTAGCTCCCATAGTCTCAAACACCTGCCAATTTGCTCCCCAATAAATTGGTTCATCACAGGTGATCACGAATACACAGGGTCAACCACAAGGTTGAGTAGGTAATATAGATAAGACATGTAGTAACATAATACAGTATACTTCCATTCCCGCATCAATCAGTTCTCCACTTCCACCTCCATCATACCACGCATCCATCACACCACCCTACCTCCATCCCACCACACCTCCATCTCATCACACCTCCATGACCATATCACAAGTCCCATATCATAAGACCCATATCACAAGACCCAATTCACAAGCCCCGTTCTCCACAATAAGCAATAATAATTATTCAATCACAATATATATATCACAATCAAATACATCAGCGGATAATAAATATCCCCATGTCAGATCACAATTACACATAGATATTCCCCTACCTCAATTGTCGATTGGAATTGTCACTTGCACAGCTGCTAAAAGTATTCTTCACGGAAAACGTTACCTAAACAGATATTATATAATAATTAATAACCATACCAAACCCCCATTTCAAGGGTACACTTACTATAAATAGTATCCTTCCTAAAGTGGAAAGTTTCCTAAAATGGGAACTTTCCCGAAATAGTAACTTTCTTAACAAGGAAGTTCCCCCGACTCATAAAACCTTCAACTAGTACCAATTAACAATTATCACCCTACTCCTACTACCACTAATATAATATTAATAATAATAATAATAATAATAATAATAATAATAATAATAATAATAATAATAATAATTATTATTATAATTATAATAATAATAATAATAATAATTAATAGCAACAACTACCTATAAGACCCATAATAATAAAACGCAAAACGTACAACAGCCCCCTACCCGACACGCCAAACCCGCAAAACAGATCCCCTCCACATCCGTGTAACACCTCTACGACCACTGGCAACCACCATACCAAGTACCCACAACTGCCTGCTACCACCACGACGCCTAACAACTCCTTTGTCGACCGTCGGCGAGGTGAACCAGAGCCCAAACCAGGCCTGGTTCCCCACCCCAAACACCTTAACCCGTCTGCACTAAGGCCCTCGACACTACTGTCAACCCCCTCCGACACCACCTATAACCACCACCATAACCCCCTGACGTCAGACCCATAAGCACGTAATGGTACGACCGCGTCGACCTCGCCCGAGTCGACGGTGGCACCACCCCAAAACACCCATGTACCGCGCATAAACACAAAACTCGTGACAGAACCGAGAGTACAACCGTCTTCAAATACACCGACCCTACTAACTGTGCACCACCGGGACAACCACCCTAAACCCTACCCCGACTACCACCAGCAACTTGTGTTAGTATAGGTTGAGATTAAAGATGAACTACCTTCGAATTCGAACACAAAACTACACGCAAACACCTGACACAGAGATGAACATACCTGATTCACGACCGATTCGAACCGCCCTAGGCCCACGTATTTCTGTCGTACAAACCTCCATTCTTCTCTTTGTGGTGGCGGCTGTGAAAGTCGGGTATTGGTTGAGTGTAGAATAGGGTAGATTAGGTTAGAAGGTTGAGTGATAAATGGCGGCGTGAGGGGTCCCTTTGAGCGTTGAGTGTGAATTTGAGCGTGAATTGTGTTATAAGTTGTGGGCTGATTTCCTACGTGATGTGCTCAATACTCAAGGCCCACAACTATGGCCCAAAGGTCTCAACATCGAACCCCACTAGCGACATGTAAAGGATACCCTTCGATAATTTACTTATCGAATACCAATAACGTTCAGACACTATTGACACGACAATTATAAGTAATAAATATTATAAAAGACGGGGTATTTCAATAACACACTTATTGGATAAATTAATTATCCAATACGAACATTAAAAAAAAGAACTATTAACATGTCCAAATAAAAATTAAATAGCAAAATAAAATATAATAAAACATAATAAAATACGGAGTATTACATCCAGGGATACATTTTACAATTGATTTTAATGGTTAAGTTGGTTGAGTTGGTGAGAAGGGTACTCCATGGGTAGAAATGTAGGATTACTCCCTGACGTTTACGAGTGTGATTTAGAAGATAGAAAATATATTCATATGTAGGGCTGAGTTGTTTAGGGATATGAATATGGTTAAGGCTGATTCTGATAGGTTTGGTTGGTTAGTCGGGTGGAAAGGGTTGAATATGTGAAAAAGTGGATAACGTGAGAAATTGATTGGAAAAGGTAAATGAATAAATTTTATTTGAAAATGTGTATTATATGAGAAAAGAACCGACAAATATATAAATATAGGCTAAAAACATTTAAAATATCACGTGTGTAAACTCAATTTTGTTTCTTTGTTAGACACAAAACTAAACAATCAAATGTTATACTCTCTTCAGTCTTCAGTCCTATTGAATGCTCCATTGGGCCGGAATAATTTTTAATGTGGAATGGCGTTATAGTGTTTTTTTGTGGGATTATTCTTGGAAATATTTAGGGGTATGTATAAAAAGATGTCGTAATGTGGAGTTGAAGTTGCAAATTTGCAATGGTAACATTGTAAATACAAGAAATAGAAGAAAATATTTATGTCAATTATTTTACCAAGTATGGAAGGAAAACATTGGATTAAATTGTATAAAAATAGAATGTGGGAACATTGGATAAGAATTAAGGAAGTATATGTCATGTCAGTATTATATCGAGGTAGATAGGTCTGGAGGATAGAGTTATTTTCCGACATTTATGAGTGAGATTTGAGTAGTATAAGTAAATATGAATACGATGGGGTTGTTCAGGGATGCGCATATGGTTAATTCCGATGGTCAAGTTGGTTAGTTGACTGAAAATGGTACGAAAAATGCCTGAATGGTGTGGAAAATGGGGGGTATGTAGCAATAAAACTGAGGAAGTCGATTAATTTATTTCAAGGTTGTATTATGTGAATGACTTAGGCATAAATGCTATAAAAATAAGTTAAAAATCTTTGAAATATCATGTATGAACACTCAATTTTGTTTTTTTCTTGTGAAACACAAAAATAAGTAATCAAATGTTAACGAATATCATGTCAATAAATATAGTATTGTTAATATTTAACTAGGTTACCTTTTTGTCTTGGTGATTAAAAAAAATATCGTGGTTCGAATTTTACACCCAATTTCAATGTAACATCTCAAGTGTTGCATCCACCGTTCATTCCTTAACACTTCTCTCATACCTCTTTTGTTAACCAAACATAAAAATTGCATATTTTTGTTTTCCCCATCAAAGATTTCTCATTCAAACAAGATCGGTTTTAAAAGCAGAAGTTAGCTAGGTTTCTGATACATGGATGAACTTTTCAAAGGGAGAGCTAACTTTGAGAGATAAGTTTGGGTGTTTCGTGAAGGATGAGTGACTTGAATATTTTAGGTGTGTATTGGAAGCTAGGAAAGAGTGTTGATGATGAGCTATTTGATGGTTGTTTGGGGTAGCAATAAAGATGACTAAATCGCATTTGATGATTAATTTTATAATAGGTTAGTAAGTGTGGCTTTGGATTGTGGACCGTTTTATGTGTTGTTTGAAGAGTAAGAGTAGTGGTTTGAAGGATTCTTTCGTCTGATACTGTAGATGATAGTGGCGAGTTGGTGGTAACATTGATGACATAAATGAATATAAATGAGGTAATTTTATTAACAAAATAACACATGTATAGAACAAACTAATATTATTTTTATATAAAAAAAGTCTTGATTTACTTTGATTTACATGGTGAAAATTTTATGAATACCACAAATTCATTTAGTATCCGTGCATCGCACGGGCAAAAATACTAGTACTTTAGTAACATAAACATACTGTCCCAGGGAGTTTCATAATGTATCGGGCACGCAATTATTTGTATTTTAAAATGGTTTAGCCATGGAAAAACTACATCTCTTAACAATATTTAGCCACATATATAAATATTTTGCCATGGAAAAGCTACATTTCTTAACAACATTTAGCCACGGAAATAAATATTTTGCAATGGAATAATTAATCTCTTAACAACATTTAGCCACAGAAATAAATATTCTGCCACGAAAAAACTAATCTCTTAACAACATTTAGCAACGACAATTTTTTTGGCTACTAAGTGTTCCCCACGGGAATATTTGATTGCCACGAATTTATATGTTGTGGCTAAAAAGGTGTTAGCCACGGGAATATTAGTTTGCCACGAAATTTAGCCACGTCAAAATTCGTGGCAAAAAAAAAAAACATTAGCCACATGTTATTTTTTCCCGTGGCTATTTGATAGCCACGACCACTTGGGCCACGGATGTTTTCCGTGGCAAACATATTTAGCCACGGGAATTTGACAAGTGATCAATTGTTGTAGTGAAAGTCTCTACAAGATCATCCTTTGTATTCGTCTTAAGCACAATATTTCTGAAATTTTATCATCTAGGCATTTAAAACATAATCAAAGCATGTGAAAGTCTTTCTCATGTAATCCTAGCATGATACTAAGTCCCAACAACAATCACAACATGAAAAATCAGAAACTAAACTCATCCCAAGCAAGAAAAGTGCTAATATTACAAATAAGGCCGAGTTTCTCATAATTGTCACCTCTAATGCGATTTTGATCCAAGCTCTTCCTCAATAATGAAGCTATCCACGTCCGGATCCTCTAAGTCTTCACCTACAACAAGAAAAACGGTTTTAAGAGACTAAAAACGAATTCTACTCAAAACAGGCTCTTTTTCAAGTTGAAGGAAATGGAAATTGAAAGTGATAGATGTGTTGCAAATTTCAAGAGGATTTCAAAAATGTATAACTTGCCTTGGTTTGGAATCCGGATGATGATTGAAAATCGAAAAGAAGATTGGAGGTTTGAGAGGAAATGTGAAGAACAATGGAGCAGTGAAATGATTTTGGTGATGAAGCTTATGTCGACAATTGCAAATGAATAGTAGGGTTTTATTGTCCTTTCCCGTTTAAATGAAAACGGGTTTGAAATGTGAACGGGTTTTATGAAACGGACTTAAGCTTGCCAAGTTGTATTCGTCTTAAGGACTTAAGGTTCTTAAGACGGATCTTAACGATTTATTTAAAATACTTCCTTAATAAATATTAAAATATTATTTTATTCCGTAAAAATAATTTAAAACCTTAAAAATATATTTTACGAAAATACGGGATGTTACAATCACCCCAACTTCAAAACGTTTCGTCCTCGAAACTCGAACAAAGATAAATTCTAGATATACTATACCTCAATCGAAAAGAGAAGGATGCGCAGCACGCATCGATGCCTCGGTCTCCCACGTCTGCTCCTCAACATCGCCGCAACGCCAAAGGATCTTCACTAAGGGCACCACCTTGCTCCTAAGCTTCCTGTCCTGACGGTCTAGAATCTTCACGGGACGCTCCTTGAAAGCAAGACTCGGCTCTAGGTTCTCGATCTCTCTATGAAGCACATGACTAGGGTCACTAACGTACTTACGGAGCTGAGATACATGAAAGACACTATGAACCTTGCCCAAACTAGGAGGCAAGTCCAAACGATAAGCAGCAACACCAATCCTCTTCACAATCTCGAACGGCCCAATATACTTAGGGCTCAGCTTGCCCTTAACGCCAAACCTCTTGACGCCCTTCATCGGTGAAACTCTCAGGAAAACTCTGTCACCCACCTCAAACTCGAGAGGTCTACGACGGACATCTGCATAGGATTTCTGCCGATCCTGTGCGGCCTTCATCCTACCTCTGATAAGCTGAACATGATCAATCGTCGCAGCTAACTGGTCTGGTCCTAGGTCGTGCACGTCGCTCGCCTGATCCCAACAGATCGGACTACGACACTTCCTACCATAGAGCGCCTCATACGGAGGCATACCAATAGAAGAATGGAAACTGTTGTTGTAGGAAAACTCAACCAACAGTAAACACTGTTCCCATGAACCCTGGAAATCAAGTGCACAAGCACGGAGCAAGTCCTCTAATGTCTGAATAGTCCTCTCGGACTGTCTATCAGTCGCGGCATGAAATGCAGTACTCATCAGTAGACGGCTACCAATAGCCTCCTGTAGACCCTTCCAAAATATGGAACAGAAACGAGGATCCCGATCAGAAACGATCTCTCTCGGGACACCATGGTAACGGACGATCTCGGCAATATAAGCTCGGGCTAAGTGGTCCATATCCCAAGTCTCTCTGATAGGCACAAATCTGGCACACTTAGTCAATCGATCGACCACAACCCAAATAGCATCCTTGCCTCCCACAGTCTTAGGCAAAGCAGTCACAAAGTCCATCGAGATACACTCCCACTTCCACTGAGGAACGTGGAGCGGCTGTAACAAACCACCTGACCTCCTATGCTCTATCTTGACTTGTTGACAAGTCAAGCACCTACTCACGTAATCCAATATCTCTCTCTTCATCCCGGGCCACCAAAATATAAGTCTCAAATCCTTGTGCATCTTCTCGCCTCGCGGATGAACAGAATAAGGCGTCAAGTGAGCCTCATCTAGCACTCTCTTCCTCAAATCCGGCACATCTGGAACATACATCCGACCTCAAAATCGAAGGAAACCATCGGAACCAATCACTAAATCCCGTGCCTCACCACTCGCAATCTTGGCCTCGAACTTCTGGAAAGCAGCATCTGTAGGTAAACTCTGCCGAATCTCCTAATGCAGTGTTGGCTCAGCAGTCATAGCAGATAACCAATCAAAACCACTACCAACCATCTCTAATCTCAACTTCCGGAACTCAGAACAAAGCTCATCGGGCAATACACGCATAACACTCATCGAATGAGAAGTCTTGCGGCTAAGCGCATCAGCAACTACATTGGCCTTACCCTCATGATACAACAACTCAATATCATAATCCTTAACCAACTCTAGCCATCGACGCTGTCGCATATTAAGGTCCTTCTGTGTGAAAA
Source organism: Silene conica (assembly GCA_029255685.2). Lineage (NCBI taxonomy): Eukaryota > Viridiplantae > Streptophyta > Magnoliopsida > Caryophyllales > Caryophyllaceae > Silene > Silene conica. The sequence goes on from CM055311.2 coordinate 63,333,087, forward strand.
TGTACTTCAAACTCTTATGATCCGTGAAAATGCGACAGTGAGATCCGATCAAGTAATGACGCCACATCTTCAAGGCATGAACAACAATAGCTAACTCAAGATCATGCGTAGGATAGTTCACCTCATGAACTCGCAGCTGTCTCGACGAATAAGCAATCACCTTACCACTCTGCATCAACACACAACCAAGCTCTAACATAGAAGCATCGCAGTAAACATGAAAGTCAACCCCAATCTCTGTCAAAGCAAGTACTGGAGCAGAAGTCAACCTGGTCTTCAGTTCCTGAATTGAGCTCTCACACTTATCTGTCCAAACAAACTTAGCTTCTTTCTTCAATAACTGGATCATCGGACGAGCCAATCTAGAGAAATCCTCAACAAATCTACGATAGTATCCAGCCAAACCGAGGAAACTACGAATCTCTCCCACATCTTTGGGATTCTCCCAATCAACAACGGCCTCAATCTTTGGGGGATCAACCATAACTCCCTCACTAGATATCACATGTCCAAGAAATGCAACCTTAGATAGCCAAAACTCACACTTAGAGAACTTCGCGAACCACTTCTGTCGACGTAAAATCCCAAGTATCAATCGAAGATGTTCGGCATGCTCAGCATCAGTCTTCGAATAAATGAGGATATCATCAATAAACACTACAACACAAGTGTCTAAGAACTCACTGAACGTCCTGTTCATCTGATCCATGAAGATAGCAGGAGCATTCGTCAAACCAAAAGGCATGACAACGAACTCAAAGTGCCCATATCTGGTACGGAAAGCAGTCTTCGCAATATCAGCCTCTCTCACTGGAATCTGATGATAACCGGAACGAAGGTCAATCTTCGAAAATCTAGAAGCACCTCTAAGTTGATCAAATAAATCATCGATCCTAGGCAAAGGATATCTGTTCTTCACGGTAACTCTGTTCAACTCTCTGTAATCAATGCAAAGTCTCATGGAACCATCTTTCTTCTTGACAAATAGAACTGGAGCACCCCAAGGAGAAGCACTCGGTCTAATGAACCCTTTCTCGATCATCTCCTCTAATTGCTGCTTCAACTCTTTCAACTCAGGTGGAACCATACGGTAGGGAGCCTTAGATATAGGTCCGGTACCTGGAACAAGCTCAATAGTAAACTCCACATCTCTCTCTGGCGGTATCCCTGGCAATTCCTCTGAGAAAACATCTGGAAACTCACGAACAATAGCTACGTCCTCAAGCTTCGGTAGCGATGGCTTAGCAGCTGAAACAACACACAGGAAGGCTTGACAACCCTTCCTAAGAAGATATGATGCTTTCATCGATGAGATGACACGAACACCCTTTTTAGGGCGAGTTCCCCTATAGGAAACACGAACTCCTGAAGAACTCCTCAAGCAGATTTTCTGGTCGCGACACTCGAAGCGAGCATGGTATCGCGATAATCAATCCATACCGAGGATAATGTCAAATTCCTCGAGAGGAAATCTCAGTAAGTCCGCTGGAAATGTGGCACAACCAATAATAATCGGAACATCCCTATGGGAAGAAGAGCAGGAGAAAACATCTCCCGAAGGCAATGAAATAGAAGTCTCCTCAACAACAGAAGACTCCAGAGCTAGCTTATCGGCAAACTGGGACGATATGAATGATAGAGAAGCACCAGTATCAAATAAAATCAGGCACTCAGCGCCAAGAATAGAAAAGATACCAGCAACGATGTTAGGATGAGCCTCAGCCTCTGCTCTAGTCATCACAAAGATCTTCCCCTTAGCCTTTCCTCCCCTAGTAGCTGCAGCAGCAGTGGCAGCCTTGCCAAGTGCGGTGCTCCTCTCAAGACACTCATAAGATCGATGCCCACATCCATTACAGGTGAAACACTTATAGGCATTCTTGAAACAGTCAAAGCCCGGATGAGATGGTTTACCACAGCGGTGGCAAACACTAGAAGCTGTATCCGTGTGAACAATGGTCTTAGCAACAGGTGCAGAAAACCTCTCAAATCGCTTCTTCTGAGAAGAAGGCGAAGAAGTGGATGAAACAAATGGTCTCTTCCCCTGGTAGATAGACCTCTGGTGCGAAGGCACACTAGCAGTAACAACTCTGGTCTCAGCATCTATAGCACGAATGGAACTCTCTGCCCAAATAGCATCATCATAAACCTCCACGAAAGAAGTCGAGTCACGGCGGACCATACTCTCAATGCGAGGCCCCAACTTCCCTCGATAGAAGTAAACTCTCTCAGCTTCATCTCTAACAAACTTCTAAGCGAAATGTGCAAGCTAGTTAAATTTGTCGGTGTACTCCTGAACGGACATCTTACCCTGCTTCAAATCCATGAAATCCTTAAGTCTCTGTGATCTAAGCTCCTTAGGATAAAATCTCGTCTCGAGCTTATCCTTAAAAGCTTCCCAATCAAATAACGGATCAAGAACGAAGGTCGGTCCAGTCAATGTCCACCATCTATCGGCCTCCAAAGTCAGAAAGTGAGTGGCTAGACGCACCATATCCTCCCTGACAACCGAATACATGGTAAAGCTCTTCTCCATCTCACGGAACCACTCGGTAAGAGCTACCGGATCAACCTCACCTCCATAAGTCTTCACGTGGCTCCTGGACATCTGTGATGCTATCCAAGAGAAGCTACCGGGCCGATTGGCCTCATTGCCTGGCGGTGAAGGAGGAGGAACAGTCTCTGCTTGCTGTCTCTGGTTCTCAAGCAACTGATGAAGTGCTTACATTATAGTATTCTCAGCAGCTGTAGTCCTCACCATCCTTCAAAAGAAAAGCAAGTGCTAACTTAGCAATTAGCAATCATAAATAGACTATAATATAAATCCTTAGATCTACCCCATCGCTCATTCATTATTTGTTTATATGGCCAAGTTAGGGTTGGGGGTCGCATGAGTGCGCCGGGAGCAATAATGCTCTGATACCAACTATAAAACCCCTCGCGAAAGCGGAAATAATAAACACACAAAGTACTAAAAATGCAGCGGAATTAAAACTTTTTAACGTAACTAACATGCGATGTGAATTAAAACTGAAAACTGAAACTGATATAAACAGAAATAGATAAGTATAACAGTCTAAGTACTGAAGCGAAATATATACAACAGCCTAGGATGGAACATCCCTACAAGCACTCAAAACAACTGTATCAAAAACTAGAGTCTAGCTATCGTAATGTGTAAGTCATAGATGATAAGCGGATCATCACTCGCTAGCTCTCAGCAACCCCTGCCAATCCTGCATGTACCTACATACATGTAAACATGTACGACACAATCAGTGGGGAGTGACTAGAGTTCTCCTAGCCACCTTTTGTAACGACACGTAACACAAATATACAAACAGAATACTCCAACATATATATAAACATGTGAAGTATAAATCTCCTCAACTGAATCTCATACTATCATGCAATTACTAATGCACGGCTCTCAACCAACTTCGGAAGCCATTTGGAAGGAGAGCCGGTTTCCCTACCGGTTGCCCGGTCGGGGGGTCTTTCAGTCCAAACTATTTACGAAACTGACTAAAGAGTCAAAAAATGCCTTGGATGAACAAAACCAAAGTCAAAGTACTATACTCATCAATATCATCATGCATATCTGACACTGTACCAACTCAAGGCAAGCAGATGTAAAACAATAAATATAAAGGTTCAGCGGTCAACTTAAGACATAACCTAGATACTAAAACACTTTTACAATCAAGGACTTAGAGGCCAACTTAAGGCATAAACCTTAATATCAATAAACACAAGTAATGGGTCCAGAGGTGAACTTAACACATATCCCACTACCAACACAATAAAGGGTCCAGAGGTGAACTTAACACATATCCCTATTCACAACTCATTAATGGGTCCAGAGGTGAACTTAACACATATCCCACTACAAACAAATGTCGGGTCCAGAGGTGAACTTAACACATATCCCAACATACATCCACAAGCAATGGGTCCAGAGGTGAACTTAACACATATCCCACTGCTACAAACAAGTATTTGGGTCCAGAGGTGAACTTAACACATATCTCAATACACAGCTATCGCACGCCGGGTCCATAGGTGAACTTAACACATATCCCGTGTACGACAACCGATCACGTGTCAGGTCCAGAGGTGAACTTAACACATATCCTGACACGCCACAAGCAAAACACGTAATGGGTCCAGAGGTAAACTTAACACATATCCCATCACGCGACATACAACTCACGTGTTAAGCTCAGAGGCCAGCTTAAGGCAACCTTAACACGCATCAATCCAATAACATCCAAAGATAGAAACTAACCTATAGTTCTAATCTCTAAAACCGTTAAACAACACTTAATTGATCCCGGGAACTAAGATGAGGGAGAGCCGGTTTCCCTTTCGGTTACCCGACCGGGGGTCTCTATCCTCTCTCCATTCCCGAACCCAATATAGTGTCGCCCATCCTCCGGGGACCTCAAACACACATATAAGGTACACGAAACGAATCTCAAACAAAACCGATAAACCGTTTGAAAGTTAATAGCTATTTTATGAGAATAAGGGCTCTCAACCGGTCTGGAACCGTCTTCCGGTCCACCGGCTTGGAGTCCCTTCCCATGCCTTTACAAAATCTGCCAAAACAATGAGAAGAGGCTCTCGGTCGGTGGACCGTCCGCCGGCCTGCCGGCTGGGAGTCCCTTCCCCCTTAGCCTCCTTCAAAATCTCAAAAACGAAGAGGAGAGGCTCTCAGCCGGTGGACCGTCTGTCGGTCTGCCGGCTGGGAGTCCCTCCCAATGCCTTTACGAAAATTCCCAAAATCCCAAAGAGGGATTCTGAGCCGGTCGACCGACGGCCGACCTGCCGGCTCAGAATCCTTCCTCAGACTCAGCACTTGCAAAATACACAATAATGACTCTGAGCCGGCCGACCGGCTGCCGGTCAGCCTACCGGCTCAGAGCCCCCTGCACGAAAACGTAACAATTCCTACACTACTCAAATCTTCTCAAATCGATTCTAAACTTCTAAAATCGCAACATCCAAAGATTACCCAGCATCTATAAGTCTTATATACACCAAAAACAAGTATCAAACAACACAATAAAGTCTCTACAAGATCATCCTTTGTATTCATCTTAAGCACAATATTTCTGAAATTTTATCATCTAGGCATTTAAAACACAATCAAAGCATGTGAAAGTCTTTCTCATGTAATCCTAGCATGATACTAAGTCCCAACAACAATCACAACATGAAAAATCAGAAACTAAACTCATCCCAAGCAAGAAAAGTGTTAATATTACAAATAAGGCCGAGTTTCTCATAATTGTCACCTCTAATGCGATTTTGATCCAAGCTCTTCCTCAATAATGAAGCTATCCACGTCCGGATCCTCTAAGTCTTCACCTACAACAAGAAAAACGGTTTTAAGAGACTAAAAACGAATTCTACTCAAAACAGGCCATTTTTCAAGTTGAAGGAAATGGAAATTGAAAGTGATAGATGTGTTGCAAATTTCAAGAGGATTTCAAAAATGTATAACTTGCCTTGGTTTGGAATCCGGATGATGATTGAAAATCGAAAAGAAGATTGGAGGTTTGAGAGGAAATGTGAAGAACAATGGAGCAGTGAAATGATTTTGGTGATGAAGCTTATGTCGACAATTGCAAATGAATAGTAGGGTTTTATTGTCCTTTCCCGTTTAAATGAAAACGGGTTTGAAATGTGAACGGGTTTTATGAAACGGACTTAAGCTTGTCAAGTTGTATTCGTCTTAAGGACTTAAGGTTCTTAAGACGGATCTTAACGATTTATTTAAAATACTTCCTCAATAAATATTAAAATATTATTTTATTCCGTAAAAATAATTTAAAACCTTAAAAATATATTTTACGAAAATACGGGATGTTACACCTACAATCTACTAAGTACAAGTAGTACTAATTACACATTGTTGATGTCTTTATTTTTCCCAAAATTTATGAAAAATAATTGAAGAAAAGGAAAGTAAGACAAGTGGTCCTAATTATAAGGACCTTAATGGTCTACCTTTGTCATGGCAAAGGAGCAAAACTTTGCACTAATTGATCCTCTTCAATGTGTTGGAAAAACTGTATAGGGTAACCATGACAATGATCGTAAACTTGGATATCAACCGAATCACGAAGAGCACGCTTTGCTTAAGAGTATTTCGACCCTATTTCATGCCTTGGGTTACACGAAATCCCTTGTAGGATAAGACGGTTGATGCCCTCTTCATCTAGGCAAAGATAAAGAGATTACTAAATGAAATTTTTATTTTGCTTTGTATTTACCAAATCTGAAATTTTTCTTATCATAGAATGAATTCTCTTCTTCTATATATACTTAGAATATAAGTATATATAAATGTGGATAAGCATGTTGGTTTTGTACCAAATCCAACCAAATAACCGCCAATCAAGATAAATATCATTTATCATGATTATATCCACTTAACCATGATGAACTCGATGATTTCGATTATATGAGTGTGCACTCCGCACCTCCTAACTCACATTATATCAATCACAAGCTCATACCGATTTTCGTCTGAAAACCCGAATACACTTAAATGTTTTCTGATCAAAATCACCAACATTCCTCCCCCATTTAAGTGTATCCCTTGTTTCCAATAAAACAACAAAGCAAACAAATTTATGCATAAATGAAAGTGTCCCAAGGATTGAACTTCCACATTAGTACATTACACATTCCAAATATTCGAGAATCAGGGTGTCCCACGGATTGAACCCTTCAACCCATTTTAAATACATGAAGATAACATACGCATAAATTCAAATAACTCCAAAAAGTTTATTCTTGACATTTTTAACAGCCATGTGCCCATATCCATTCATGAGCGCATACAAAGCCAAGCCCAAGCTTTAAGAAGCGGCTACACTTCACACTCATATAGGTGGATTCTTTTAATCATGCCCTGCAATAACATTTTTTCAAAGATCCTACCATTCTTGCAGGTTCAAGCACATCTTTTTGGGACATTATGAATTATGTGCTTCAATCTTACATAATAGGCTTTCCACATTGAACTCAGCCTCTAAAATTTGTTAGAGGGGAGTTGGGTGTCCTACCACAAAAGATCAATTTAGGCTTTATCATCCCGATATCCAACTTGTTAAGCAAGTCCCTAGTTGAAACTTTATGCAAAGTGATCCACTAGATACATTGAGATCTCATTAAAACAACAACCAAGATCAATCCCCATTTATGATAGTCCATATAATGTGTTATAGCAAACACCCCGGTGCGCACCGTAATTCACTATCAAAATCATGGATGAAATTAGTCTAATACTTTAAGTAATACCGTAGATTAATTTCTTAGCTACTTAGCCTTTTAACCGGCTATGCGAACACTACGCATACCAACTCCAATGTCAAACTTATAATGCAAATTCGCTGCTTGGAAATCCATATACACATGGTATTTCCCCAAGCAAATACACTATCATTAGTAGCTAGTCAATACCCTTTTACATTGATAATACAATAATTTGCATAAAATTACCCCTCTAAGCCCGAAGGAAAACCAACATTGGACATACAATAATTCATGATTTACTTAATACATTTTCCTACTTGCCTAATAGTTCGGCAAAGATGAGTACTAGCAAACAAGTATACTTACTCAACTTGTCGAACCACAGTAATTAAGCCCTTGTGAAAACCTAGTGTTGGAGGATGTGTCCTCGACAATAGTGTGTTGACATAATTAAAACTCATTTGAATGAAACACAACTGGGAGTGTTACTCTTTTAAAGTCAACTGATCAACATTTACCGATAATGATTGACTGTCTAGAGTTTGACATTATCGTCATATGATGGTGGTGATCAGTTGATCCCTTAAGGTCGTATCTTTAGGGAATTCCGTCTCAATGGAATAATTAATTAATATTGTTTTGGACACAAATTAATTAATGACTGGAAATTTTGGAAATAATTTTACGTAACAAATATTATTATAATAGGATTATAATAATAAAGGTAAAAGGTAATAAAATAGTTTTATTACACGGTTTTTATTTATTCGTTCGGGAAACGATTAAATTGAGAATGAACACGGTTGATCATAAAATTACAAAGAGTTGTAATTGAAATTATGATATTACATTTTTATACAATAATAATTTCGAATTGTTAGTATAATTATTTAAATGTATTAAATTTGTAAATTATGGATTTTAATAGTTAAAATTGCATAATTAACAAATTGGGTCATGTGTTGTGAAACATGTGTAACATGTTACAAATTAACACAAAGATAAAATGGAACCCATTTTACACTCTTTGACCGTGTGATGTGTGTTAGTGAGGTAGTGTGTTGTTGTGATATTGTAAGCTACTCTTACACATTATGCAAAAGCTTACATACCTAGCCTTAGGTGTAAGACATATTGTATGCTTTTATGTAAGAGTAAGAGGCATGCATTGGCTCTATTTTGAAGGCACTTTGGCCGGCCAAAGCAACAAAGAAGAGCTCATCTTTGCTCTTATATATTCAACACTACACAATACATTGCAATAAGTGTGTTTTTGGTGAGTACTAACACAAAACATACTACAAACCTCATTCTCTCTATAATTCCTTAGTAAAATAGTTTTCTAAGATAAGTATATTATTACCATATTAATAATATTAAGAGTAATATTATTATTAACTCTAGTATACTAATACTAATTTTCTAGTAACAAAATTTGTATTAGTTTGAGATCGGGTCGTTGATACATATCTTTTGGAGACGATTTTTCTTAGATCGTTATAAGGGTATTTCGGTTATTGAAGACTCAAGTAATAGGCGATTATTGAGTATAAACCTTCTAAAACCAATGTAATGACAATCACATCTTATGATATCATCATGCATGCATAAGATCTAATTAAGTTTTATGACTAAACTTAAATAAATTTAACTCACATTAGATATGAGTATAAAATCTGGAATTTCGGTTCCCAACAAGTGGTATCAGAGCATTACGGTTGTTGCATGCATGATCGGATTCATGTTTTATGTTAAAAACGGATTAACATACATATTTCGAATTTTTCGAAAATTTTGTATTTATTATGATAAATCACAAAATAATTTTGCATGTTAAAGTTTCTGATTCTAAAATGGTTTTAGGACATAAAAATAATTTTATGGATTTTTATTGTTCATTTTTATATTTATTTGTATTTTTTGTAGTTTAAATCGGTTTAAACAAACAATTAATGGGAAAAATAGTTAAAAATAGTTTCTGGCCGAGATTTTTTGATATGTTCTCACATGCATACTTTATATATTGTATATGAATTTTTGTAACAAATGGAGTTATTATGCATGGATTATGAATTTTATAAGATAAATAGTCATAATATGAGTTAAAAATGGGTAAAAGGGGTTATATTTCGAATTTGACCTTAAAAATTTTATGAGAAGTCACATGCAATATATAAAATACCTGTATAAAGTTTCGGATTTATTGGATTTATTTTGCATGATTAATGATTTTTATAGTAAAAATCGGATTAATAGTGACTTAAATTCGACTTTAATAGTTATAATTGGAATTTTGCCATAAAAATTTTACACAATGTCACATGCAATATTTACAGAATGTATATAAATTTTGGGAATTTATTCTCAAGTGATGCATGATTTATGATTTTAATAGTTAAAATCGGATAAATAGTGACTTATTGTGTTAAAAATAGTTCATCTTAATATTATGGCATAAAATTTTACCCATAGATGTCTTATATAATAGGAACATCAGATCTAAAAGATGGATATCAAAAGGTTTCTTTTTTTATGATTATTAATTTTTATGAGTTAATTAGTTAATAATCGTAATTTATGAGTCGTAAAAATAAAATTTCGAGTATGGTCTGTTATTTTTGGTCATTTTCAGATTCTAATATATATTTTAGGATGATTAAAAATTTATGGCAAATTATTGCAAGTTTTTGTAATTTAAATCGGATTTTTAACCATAAAAACGGCTTTTATAGGATTTATTTAACAAATAAACTATAAATATTTGCATAAGACCATTTTAATAATTTCTGAATTTTTAGAAAATTTCCAGAAATTTTAAAATTTTTGAATTTTAAATTTCGAATTTTATTCACTCATTTGGCCAATTTTTGTTTATTTTTCCCGAATATACAAATAATTTATGAACAATAATGCAAAATCAAGTTAAATTATGATCAAATATTAGTAGAGACTAAACATTGATTCCTAAAGTAAGTTAGGATGATTAACTTGGACATAAATTAGATTTATGTAATTTTGATGATTTTAATAGTTAAAGTCGCGCATATTCGTAAAAACCGTAAACAAATATGAGATATTTGCTCCCATAAGGCGATTTGGCATTAAAAATTGAGCATGTGCATACATATTTTATTATTGCAATCTATGAATGTCATATTTGAATGTTTTTATATAATTTGGAATTATGTAATTTTCTTAGTATGACCTTAGTTTTAATCAATATTACCCGTAATGTAAGGGAATATTGATTCGGTTGTAATTTATGTGATCTCGTATCACGAGTTTGTAATTTAATTTAATTTTCAGTTTTACAATAGAGTAGTTGTATTATTTTATTGTAATTCCGGAGATCCAAAAGACGGTGCCATACGGAAAGGAGTTTCGACAAGACGGTGTTTTCTTGGATGGCGTGCCAATGAAGTTCAAGGGACCATGGAGTTGGTTTCCGAATTTGTAATAGTTAATTAGTTTTTACTATTACTAGGAAGGCCATACTAGGATTTTATTGTTTTATTGCTTTTATTTTTGCATTATTTATATGTTTGCATGCATAGCCAAATCGCCATAAACATGCATATTAGTTTAGATCGTTAATAACGACCGTGTCAATTATAATTATCGAGTTCACCAATTTAATTCGCTTAAAGGAGATAGATAATAAATTGACAAGACCTCTATATTAAACAAAACAATTGAGAATTAGCCTTACCAAATAGTAGAACCCATGAGCTTCTATTTCGTGGGGTGGTGCTAGTCCAGTGGGCAGTACGAACCTCATTACGTAGGATAAGTGGGGCGATGAGGTGGATTCAGTCCAGTGGGCGAATCGCATCTCGATGCAATTGAAATTTTGTTTGTACTCAACGGAAGTGTAGAGGACCAGTGGTCAATGTGTTCCGGGCTAAGATGAATGAATTATGATTTGTCATCGACCAAGAGTTCTATGGTAGAACCAGTTTTTAACCCACCAAACCATATTGTTTGGTCGGAGTTCCAGTGGTTCACGATTTCGGTGATATGGGTTTGGGTCTTGGAATCATTTATAAAATTGGATAGAGGTCATTTTATAGATGCATCAACTTAGTAAAAATGTTTACAAGTTAAAATTAAAACGATTAGCATTTAATTTCTTCATATGTTAAAATTTTGTAGTTAAGTCTTCAAATCAGATGTTCTTCGTGCTCTTCTTTATTCTTAGAATATACTAAGATGTCGTCGATGAACACAACCACGAACTTATCCAGGTACGGACTGAATACCCGGTTCATCAAATCCATGAACACTGCTGGTGCATTAGTCAACCCGAATGGCATAACCACAAATTCGTAGTGGCCATACCTTGTTCTGAAAGCGGTCTTGGGGATATCCTCATCTTTAATTCTCAATTGGTGATAACCCAATCTCAGATCAATTTTTGAGAAAACTCCGGCTCCACTCAACTGGTCGAACAAATCATCAATTCTAGGCAAGGGGTAGCGGTTCTTAATAGTCACATTGTTCAGCTCTCGGTAGTCAACGCAGAGTCTCAGACTCCCGTCCTTATTCTTCACAAAAAGTACTGGTGCTCCCGATGGTGACACACTAGGTCGGATGAATCCCTTCTCAGCCAATTCATCCAGTTGCTTTTTCAATTCTTCCATCTCTTTTGGTCCCATACGGTAAGGTGATTTTGATATTGGTCCTGCACCTGGTTTGAGATCGATAGCAAAGTCGACCTCTCTCCTGGGTGGTAATCCTGACACATCGTCCCGGAACACCCCCTCAAACTCCCTCACTACAGGTATCTCGCCAACACTCGGGGTCTCCGCCTCACAATTCTACATTTGACACAAGATTAAACTATCCCCCTTTCTCAGCCTAGACTTAAGGGTATTAACAGATATGAACTTGACCTTAGGTTTAACCACGAATCCCCTATAGGTCACTCTCACCCCCTTAGGTCCTCTCAGAGAAATTTTCTTTTGGTAACCGTCAATGAAAGCTCGATATTTCCCCAGCCAATCCATTCCCAGGATTACTTCAAAGTCCCCCAATGGAAACTCGATAAGGTCGCACTGAAAAACCACTTCCCCAATCTTGATAGGCACACTCCTAAAGACTCTATTACATGACACCGATTCCCCGGATGATATTGTCATAGAATCCTCAACCCAATCATAGATATCAAGCTCTAACACCCTAGCATGGTCTCTAGACACAAAAGAATGGGTAGCGCCGGAATCAAAGAGTAAAAAAGTTGGTTTAAGATTCACAAGAAAGGTACCAGTCACGACATGGGCATCATCCTTGGCAGCCTGTTTCTCCATGGCAAAGAGTTTGCCACTGGTCTTCACTCCACTCTGGCTAGTAGTGGCTGCTCCCGACTGTTGATTGCCTTCAGCTACGGTCTTCTGGTTACTACCACTCCCATTGTACTGGTTATGGTGGGAACAATTTTGATAATTGTTATAGCTCCTCTGGTAGTTGTTGCTAGTACCAGACCTTGTGTTTCCTCCATAACCTGACATAGGAGTACGATAACCTCCACTCCCTGAAGTATTCATATGGGACCCACTGTACCCCGTGGCTGGAGTACGGTAACCCCCTGATTGATATCCTCCTGAAGATCGACATACAGTTTGCTTATGTCCCGTCTTTCCGCACCCATAACATACTATCCCCACAGAACTGGTTCCCGAACCCCCACTCCTATAGTTACCACCACTCTGGTTCGTTGCACTTGCTGAGGTACTGTGGTTAAAGTAACCACTGTAGCTGTTGGAATTCTGCTTTTTCGACCCTGAATTTTTACCCAAGGCCTCCGTCTTCCTCTTATCACTCCTGGTCTTCTTTTCCTCCTTTATCATATCAGCTAGTCTCTCAGTTGCCCCAGCCCGCAAATAGATGTCACGAACTGTGGTGGGCGGTGCTGCAATAAGTCTCTTCTTGACCGCAATGGTTAGCCCCCTCTCGAATTTCATGGCAAGCATTGCTTCATCCATCCCCATTTCCCCCACATGGCTCAGCAGCTGAAGGAACTTCCTGTAGTAGACCTCCACGGTCATCTCATCAGTCATACGAAACAGCTCAAACTCCTCTCTTAGCTTGCTCTTTTGAAACTCAGGTAGGAAGACTTCGAACAAGATCCTCTTGAATGCAACCCATTCCACGTGATTGATCCCATCCTCAACAGCAGCTTCTCGAATCTCTCCCTTATTCCCCGTCCACCAATCGCCAGCCATTCCCCTCAAGTAATGAGCAGCTTGGTATACTCTCAGTTCTTCTGGACAGTCTATCAACTCGAACAAGTTGCTGAACTCCCGACACCATTCTCCAAGTAGGTGAGGTTCCCCTTCCCCGGTGAATTGAGTAGGGTTATGCCTCGCGATTATGGTGCTCATCTTTGCAGAATCCATGCGTCTGGCCTTTAAGGCCTCATTTTCAGCTATCAGTAAGTCTAACTCTTCTTGTGTGATATTAGCTGCGTTATTCCTTCTTGGTGGCATTCTATAATACACAAGAAAAGATGAGTCCCGGTTTAAGTATGGGTACTCATTCAGATTAAGGTCATGTCCCTTAAGCATCAGATTACATACGCAACTAATATATGTATATATATATAAGTCACTAGTACTTTCCTACACATGGCTCAGGGATCACATAACCGCATATCATAAGACATGGCTTAATTATTAATATAGTACTGATCATCATATGTATCCACACTACCATATACTCTATAAAACAACCATATAATTTTGATATGCATACTTTTTCCTCTTATTCATGTCATTCATATAACAGAAGGATTTCATAACCCCTTATCATGCTTCACCACCACTTCCTATTCTACCCTTTTCGCTCGTATTCACTCAAGGTATCCGGGTAAAACTGAGAGGGCCTATGGTTCAGTGCGAGGGGGCCCCAGACTCATACTTCACCTTTAGTGTGCTCCTAACAGTTCTATCCCAGGGTTCATTTTATTTAGACTCTTCCTACGTTCATTGGGTTCATTAGGTTAGGCCTGCGGATCGTTCGCTCTGATACCACTTTGTAACACTTCCATTTATTTAGAGATCTGATCTAGGACTCCCAAATAACTAAGGGTGTTACCATCTCGGGTAACCGAGGTAGTAGATAACAAATCGAAGAAACACAGTACTTTATTAAGTAGTTTAAATGATAAAACAGAAGTCTCCAAGTATTACAACTGAATTAAAATAAACAACAGTCTAGACTAAGTGAAAGACTAGACAACGTGAACTAGCATCACTAGGTCTGGTTCATAGTCTCTCCTCCCTTCCAGCTCCCAAGAGTCTAAGACCTGTCATTCTGCTCCCCAATAAATTGGATCAACGCAGACACATACAACAACAAACAGGGTCAACACGAGGTTGAGTAGGTAATATAATCAAGGCATGAAATAACACAATATAAATTTCCTCCATCTCCTCCATATTCATTTCTCCACTTCACCTCCAACACACCACACCTCCCATGGCCATATCACAAGTCCCTTATCACAAGACCCATATCACAAGACCCATTTCACAACCTCCGTTCTCCACAATATTCAATAATAAACATTCAATCACAATATATGACCATAAAATTTATCAGTCAGATAATGAGTATGATCATGTCAGATCACAATCACAGACATAGACATTCCCCTACCTCAAAACTGCAGAAGACGTCGAGTGGACAACTGCTACTAGAAGTGTTCCACGCGGAAACTGTTACCTAAACATATAATACGTATAATCAATTAAGCTTCCTAACCCTCATAACATAACTACGAATATTATTCATGGTAACTTCCCAAAAAAAGCAAGTTTCCTAAAAGAGACACTCCTCAAAATAGCAACCTCTAACATTGGTAATATTCTAAGTATAACAACTTTCCTAAATAATTTAAAATTGCAAATCATTCAAAATATACATTAGTAGTTACTTTAATACATACCCATATTAATTACTAATATCCCAAAATAACAACAAAGATATTAAATATTATTAATAACATTAATAATAATATTATTAATACCATTATAAAAAAAACAAGAAAAACGACATCTACCCCAAATAGCCACAACCCGCGGCCTCAACCACTCCCTCACCGCCGTGTGGCCACCCTGACCCCTACCGGCAACCACCCGACGCAGTCCCCACACCGCGTGTTACACCCCTAACACCCCCCAGCACCGTCGACCACCTCCGGCGAGTAGAACCAGGGCCATTACAAGGCCTGGTTCACGGCCCCCCTGTAGATCTCTCTCTCAACAGCCCCTACGAAACCCCCTTGAAACCACCACTGACACCCCTGCCACCGATTACACTCACCACAACCATCACCACCGACATCAGACGCCTACAACCACCATGGTACCACCGCATAGACCCCCCTAGTCGGCGGTGATACCATCCCAAACACCCCTACCTGACACATGGTAACACCCAACTCCCTGATAACCCTTTCGAAAACCTCTACTCCACCATAATTAACCACTCCTAACCACCGTGACCACCACCTTTTGTACAACCCAAACACCACTTGACTCCCTAACCCAAGACCCGTAAAAACCAAACACAAACCTCGACACAACCTTCAAAAAAATGTATACAGAACACTGATATAAAATATTATAGAAAACAAAACGAAATAGTAAACCCATTGACACCGTATAAACCACCCTCCACGACGGACTTAACAACCAACGACACCAAACTAGTAGTTTACATATGTTCACCATGCGACCTATTACAAACTTATACTAAAAACAACAAGGATTAGTCGAATTATATCTAACTAATTACGTGATGAAAGTGGTATAAACCAACAGGGATTTCAACGTGTGTAACATACCAGATCTTTGGCCAAAACGATCCGCCGTACACCACCCTACGACCACCGTGCACAGGTTCTTTTCTTTCTCTGAAGTGACGGCTAGGGTTTTGAGTGAAAAGATTTGAGCTAGGATGAGGGTTAGGGTAGGATTAGGATGTCTATATAGGGCGGCATGACAACCTGCTGCGTTTTTATTATAAAAACAACGTATGGGCTAAGGTTGTATTCACGCATCTCGAGGCCCATACCTTCTAGTCAGAGATCAGGGGTTCGAACCCCCTTAACGACATACTACCCAAATATAAGCTAGAAGGCTTAGATCCTTGGTTCGAACCCCACCAAGGATTATTATGTCTAGCATGAAAAGTATATACGTTGATTACATACGAACAATTACGATGACTTGACGTTGACCGCATAAATAATTATATTTTTAATAATAAAACACGGGTTATTACATCATGAAACAAGAATGATCATCACGAGGATACTTCATTGCATCATAGATATTAAACTTAACCACTTGACCATCGGCCTCCATAGTGAGAGAGCCATTAGACACATCAATTTTTGTACTTGCGGTTCTTAAGAATGGCCTACCTAAAAGTATAGGAGCCGCTTGTGAATCATGTTCCATGTCAAGTACATAAAAATCACCGGGAAAGATTAGTTTATCAACCATTACAAGTACATCCTCAACTACCCCTTTAGGCTAAGCATTTGAACGATCGGCCAATTGAATTACCACCCCCGTTTTAACCAAAGGTCCTAATTTCAATGACTTGTATAAGGAATGTGGGAGTACATTAATTGAAGCACCTAAGTCAAGCATAGCATTAGGAATAGTGGTGTCTCCTAGGGTGCAAGGTACGGTAAACATACCCGGATCACTATACTTGGGTGGTAACTTATGTTGAAACAAAGCCGACACATGTTCATTGACTTTAACTTTTTGGACACCCTTCAATTTTTGATTCCTTTTAATGGTACACAACTCCTTAAGAAACTTAGCATATCGAGGCACGCTTTTCATTAAATCTAACAAAGGAATGTTTACCTCATATTTGCGAAAAGTCTCATAGACATCCTTGTCTTGCATATGACGACTTTTCCTTTTGAGTGCCTCGGGAAATGGTGGAGCATCCACATAAGTTGGTGTGACAACCGGTGTTACTTCCTCCTCTTGAACCAATGGTTGGGTGACACTAGGCTCAACTATCAACTCCTCTTCTTCTATGATCTCATTAATCTTTGCTTTTGATCCTTGCAACTCCTTCCCACTTCTCAAAGTCATGGCACTTGCATTAGGCTTGGGATTAGGAATGGTTTGAGATGGCAATTTCCCGGAATCCCTAGCTTCAAGCCTCCCAAGAGCACTAGACATTTGCCCAAATTGATTTTCCAAGTTTTGGATGCCAGCCTTCGTCTCTTGTTGAAATTGTACTTGATTAGCTTGCATAGTAGCCACATTAGAGGTGAGAGCCCGAATCATGTCCTCCGTAGACATGGATGGAGTAGAAGTTTGATCTGGTGGCCTTGGAATGAACCTTGTTTTGGTTTGACCAAATTGTTGGCCAAAAGTTTGAGATTGACCTTGTTGACCAAATGATGAGCCTTGGCCTAGTTGCAAACCGCCTTGTGGGTTCCCATATTGGAAACCGGGATGGTCTCTCCTCATAGGATTATAGTAAGGCTCAAATCTCCTTTGACCAAACGTACCCGCGACATTCACTACTTCGGTCTCCTCTTGGATATGTGGGCATTGATCGCTAGCATGCCCATTGGACGAACAAATACCACAAGCGTGTACTTGTTGCATGTTCCCCACAAGCATCTCCCTCATCAAGGAATGAAGTCAAATCTTCAACCTTGCTCTATAAGGAAGTGTTTGAGGTAGAGTTAGCCACGCTCACCCTTTTTGTTTTGGATCTCGTACTAAATTGGCGTGTGCTTTCGGCAAGCTCACCCAATAGTTCATTGGCTTCATCCGGATTTTTGTTGAGGACACCTCCACCACTAGCACTATGCACCATTCGAGCATTTTCCAGCGATAACCCTCCAACAAAATACATGATGAGATCTTGGTCATTATAACCATGGTAGGGACAACTTGCACATAGCTTCTTGAACCGCTCCCAATAGTCATAAAGTGTTTCATCATCCGTTTGCTCAACATTGGATATCTTCTTCTTAAGATTGGAGGATTTGGAAGCCGGAAAATACTTTTCAAGAAACGCCTTCTTCATTGCCGCCCATGTGGTGATACTAACCGGTGGAAGGTAGTATAACCAATCTCTAGCGGTGTCCTTGAGTGAGAACGGAAATGCTCTCAACTTGATTTGTTCTTCGGTAACGCCATTTGGTTTCATGCTAGTGCACACCACATGAAACTCCGATAAATTGTAACATCCCGCATTTTCGTAACTTATATTTTAAGAGTTTTAATTTATTTTACGGAATAAAATAATATTTTAATATAAATTGTTAAGTTATTTTTAAATGTTCCGTTAAGATCCGTCTTAAGAAACCTTAATTTCTTAAGATGTTAATAACTTGGCTTAAATCAAACCCGACTTAAAACCCGTTCACAACTATTGACCCGACTCAAGTAAGAAAAAGGACTACTTAAACCCCCCCCCCAAAACCCTTTATGTCGACATACCCCCTCCCTCACAACTCATTCTACTGCTTCCCTAAAACCTCCATTTCTCTCATTTCTTCAAGCTTCAACTCAACATTTCGAGGTCTTCCCGAAGTCGAATCAAGGCAAGTTATACTTTTTCGGAATCCTTGCGAGATTTGCAAGACATCCGTCTCTTTCAATTTCATTTTCGTTCAACTTGAAAAAGGGGCTGTTTTGTGTAATTTCCGTTTTAGCATCTAAAAACCCGTTTTCTTTGCTGTAGGAGAAGACTTAGAGGATCTTGGTGTTGGTAGTTCCATTATTGAGGAGGATCTTGGAGCTTAATCGCTTTTGAGGTGACGATAATGAGAAACTCGGCCTTTGTGTGTATATTAGCATATTTGATGTGATTCTTGGCTTGGTTTCTGTTTTTATTAATGTTTGATAATCAAGGGTTTTCGTAACATGCTTAGGAATGCTTTACTTTGATGAAATTATGCTTGTTAAGGATTCTTATGCTCATATGTTGTTTTTATGAAAAATCTCATGTTTGCGACGGATACTTGTTTTAACCGTCTTAAGGATTGTTATGGGAATTACGTGCTGCTAGGAAGTAGTATTGGATGTTTGATAATGATGGGCAAACTTATATTGTAGCAATTGTGAAGTTTGAGTATCGATTTGTGAAGTTTTGTGATGTTGGAAATTTGCGTTTTTCGGTAACAGGCTCTCTGAGCCGGTCGACCGACCGGCCGCCGGTCGACCGGCTGGGAGAGCGTATATTGTATTTTCGAGATTTTTGGAAGTTTGGCCTTAGGACTGCCAGCCGGCCGACCGGCTGCCTGCCGACCGGCTGGTGGTCATTTTTGTTGTTCGTGTTTTGCGAAGAACCTTAGTAGAATGGGAGCCCAGCCGGCAGACCGGCCGCCTGCCAGCCGGCTGGGAGTACATTTGGGGAAGGGTTACGAATTTGTGAAGGCTAAGGGGAAGGTTCTCCCAGCCGGCCGACCGGCTGCCTGCCGACCGGCTGGGGACCCTCTTTTGTGTTTTGGTTTTCAAAAGCAAAGAAGAAAGACTGGGGTGGTCACCAGCCGGCCGACCGGCTGCCGGCCGGGGACCCCTGTAAGCTATTTTGAGTTTTTCGTAATTTGATCGTAACTTTCAAACGGTTTATCGGTTTTACTTGAAACTTGTTTTGTGCACCTTTGACATGTATTTGAGGTCCCCGGAGGATGGGCAACATTATATTGGGTTCGGGAATATAGTGAGGATAGAGACCCCCCGGTCGGGCAACCGAAAGGGAAACCGGCTCTCCCTCATCTTAGTTCTCGAGGTCAATTAAGTGTTGATTAGAAGTTAAAGGTAGAACTATAGGGTAATTCATAAACTTGAATGATATTGTTTTGATGCGTATTAAGTTATGCGTTAAGATGTCGCCTCTGAACTTAATACGTAGGTTGTTTGTCATGTATAGGGGTATGCGTTGAGTTTTCGCCTCTGAGCCCTATATGTGTTTGTTTGTCGTGTATGGAGCCATGCGTTGAGTTTTCGCCTCTGAGTTCTATACATGTTTGTTTGTCGTGTCTGGGACATGCGTTGAGTTTTCGCCTCTGAGTCCAGACATGTATGTGTGATCGCGTCAGAACATGCGTTGAGTTTTCGCCTCTGAGTCTGACGAGTAGAGCAACTGCACGACGGGGCAGTCAGGTTGTCATACCTTACCCGGAGTGCAGGTGTTTGGTGCTAGAACATGCGTTGAGTTTTCGCCTCTGAGTCTAGTATCTTGTGATGTAGTAGGGGTCCATGCGTTGAGTTTTCGCCTCTGAGTTCCTTACTTGTGATAGTGAATTGAATGCTAGTCCATGCGTTGAGTTTTCGCCTCTGAGTCTAGTGTTCTGTGATAGCCGGTCCATGCGTTGAGTTTTCGCCTCTGAGTCCTTGCTTGATATTGTGAACTTGGTATTTAGGTTATGCGTTAAGATGTCGCCTCTGAACCTTTATACTTGCTGAATTGTTTAGTATCTAGGTTATGCGTTAAGATGTCGCCTCTGAACCTTTATACTTGCTGTTTTATATATCTGCTTGCCTTGATGATGGTACAGTGTCAGATATGCATAGTATGTTATCGTTGTTATATGATCTGTGGTTAAATCATCCAAGGCATTGGATGACTCTTAGTTCGGTTTCATAAATAATTGGATTGAAAGACCCCCCGACTGGGTAACCAGTAGGGAAACCGGCTCTCCTTCCTATTTGTTTATGAAGTTAGTTGAGAGCCGTGCATGGTAATCGCATGATAGTAAGAGATCAGATGATGGGTTGTTTATGCTTCACATGTTGATATATGTTGGAGTATTCTGTATTGTTTTATGTGTTACGTGTTGTCACAAAAGGTGGCTAGGAGAACTCTAGTCACTCCCCACTGATTGTGGCGTACATGTTTTCATGTATGTAGGTACATGCAGGGTTGGAGATCAGGGTTACAGGAGAGCTAGCGAGTGATGATCCGTTCATCAGTTGACTTACCCTTATTTATCGTTTAGCTGGACTCGTAGTTTTGATACATTTGTTTTGGTGCCTGTAGGGATGTTCCATCCCAGGCTTGTATTTATATTTTGGTTTCAGTACTTAGAACTGTTACTTATCTTTTTGACTTCAGTTTCAGTTTACGTTTCAGTCTAAGACTTCTCGCATGTTTTATCTTTAAAATTTTTAATTCCGCTGCAATTTTGGTACTTTTATGTGTTTATATTTCCGCTTTCGCGAGGGGTTTTACAGTTGGTATCAGAGCATTATTGCTCCCGACGCACTCATGTAACCCCCAACCTTAACTTGACCATTTAATCGAATAATGAATGAGAGATGGGGTAAATTTAAGGACTTAAATTGTAGTCTGTTTTGTGACTGCTTTTATTAGGTTCTAACGTGTTTGTTGATTATCTTTGATTTTACTTTATTGCCTTCCAATCGACGAACCGTGGACTAATCCATCTGGCGATGAAGACCTGAGCTCCTACCGAAGATAGAAGATTCGTGCTACTGTTGGAGAATGCTTCTAAGCCTTGAAGATACTTCTCTTTCTTCGTGCATCACCTTTTTCGATAACTCTGGATGCACATCCTTCTTTTAGAATATTTGTCTATCTTGCTTGGACAGATCTTCATATCTTTTCAGCTTAACCTTGTTGCTTGCTTTCTTAAGGTGCCCTCTAGGTAACCTTCCCTTTTATTGGATTTGGAGGAATTAGTTTTAAGGATAACCGTGAGTTGTGTTTTGAGAAATGTTGTTATTTGAGGAATAACTTAAGAGGTATCGAGAGACATGTTTTGGTGATCTAAGGGTCTAGTTGTCTATCCAATTGGGAGAGTGAAAGTGAGTGATATGATACTTGCTTGAAGGTTGAGTTGTTTACTTAGTATTCGGTGGAACTTAATCTGGAGAACCATGCTTAGATTGTGAAAATATGTGGATTGAAGAGTACTGTGAGGATATAGAGCGACCTAGAAGAATAAGCTTAAGATGCTAATGAAAAAGAATAGATGAGTAAAGTGAGTTAGTATCAATTGACTTAGATGAGTGATTGAGTTGAGAAAGGTCCGTTGTTGAGGAATGCGAATCATTTGCTATAATAGTGGAATACTCGAAGAGGTTGACTTAAGCTTCGAGGAAGTGAATCACTATGTGACCCTAGGTTGCTTAATAAATCTTAGCATTTATTTATTGAAAAACATAAGAGAAATTTGAGGTTGCACCACCAGTATGTGGATGGAATGAAGTACTTTATTGAGAGATGGAAGTTCAGAAACTTGATGGTTAAAAATTGTTAACTTGTGGAGAGTGAGTTAAGTAAAGTGGATATAGCATATAGGGGTGATGACCTGAAAGTGTTATTGAATTGTCATTTGAGGGACTAGCAGAGATGAGACATCTCAAACTTTTGGGAATAGGTAGCTGTAATGATGATACCGTTTAAAGTTTGCAATATTAGGGTATATAAATCATTGGAGGAATTGTTCGTGAGAACCGATAATAGAATGACTTGATTTGGAAAGTAAGAAGTGAGAATCCCGCGAGAATAGTGAGAGACCCGCACCTTGGAAGATTCCGCAATCGTTCTTTTCACGTCGCTTCTCTCCGTTCTTCTCCTTTGCTTCTCCGTCTGCTCTTGGCTTCAACTGTGATTGGGGTCCATAGCCTAAAGTTCCTTACCTTGTCATTTTGTTGTTCCACGAGCCGTCTTCCGTGTGTCTCTCTCGAGACCTATGTCGTGTTTATCCCTGAAGTTCGTATCTCATCTCCTCTTCTGTGAGCCTCGTTCCTTTTCATCTAGACTAGTGGCGAGATTGACTTGTTCTTGGAATAGTGATACATGCCTTGAGGAATGCTCGGTTTGCGTTGTCAGAATTTGGTTGAGAGAGTTTACGATAATAATTATCGGGTGATATGGGATATTGTGCCGTCTTGAGAGTTTCATGTTAGATGGCTAGATGTAAGTGGTGATGGTAGATTTGGAAGTACCATTTGAGGATTTAAATACGATACTTGGAGTCTTAGGTTATTTTGGAGGTACATGCTTAAGATGATGATGTGGTTAAATTGATGAATTAGGTAAGTTAGTGCTACTTAATCTTGAGGAATTTTTGTAATGCAGAAAGGACCACATACTTGAGGAACGAGAGTTATTGGTAACGGTGTGAGAATGTTGAGACATTTACGATTTGACTTATGGAGTTGACTGAGTGTTTGACCGTAGGTTACTTATTGAACCTCAGCGTTTACCTATTGAGATACTTAAGGAAATTGTAAGATGCCCCACTGTTAGGTGGATTGTTTTTTTTTATAGCCGTGGAATAATGGAAGTTTGTTGGCTTAATAACGCTTCATGAGTGGTTGACAGGTAACCATTGATGTCTGAGGTAATCATAGAGTAGAAATTTGTAACTTATAAGTGTTCATGAATATCATTCGGGAACTTCGGAATGCGAATAACTAAACCTTATTGAAACCGTAGGAGTGAAAGTTGTTACTTCTTTGGGACCTTTTCTTTGGGATGCATATTGTTGGTAAGTGGTTGAAACCAGAGGATTTAAGAGTTGCTACTTGCTACCTTAGTAAGATCTTGGTTTGAATGTTCATTGTGGTAATAAAATTTGGGAATTTAGTATATCGAGCCTTGTGGAATAGGTTTGTTAGGATCGAACCGTTAAAATTTAAGGTTATAGGATAATGAGTACCGTATCTTGGGTTTTGAAGTTCGTTGTTCTGGTGATAGAATTCCAGTTCTGAGTTTTGGAAGACTTCTTGTTGAGGAATACCTTGTTCTGTGAATGAGATAATGATAAGAGGGATCGTGAAACCATTGAGAGTCTAGAGATCACTTGAATTGTCTTTCTTGGGATATATTGGGAATCGTTGTAACGACGCTTTGATCATGGATCGAGTGATTAGTGACCCCGTGTTTAGCAGGAGTTACCGTTTTCCTTGACCTCTAACCTGGTTGTTTCATTCCTTCGATCCTTCCTTGTATGTTCTGTCAGCTGTGAAACTAGAAACTCTCAATCCTTCGTGTCGAAAGTAATCTCTATGATCATTTCTACGCTCCCGGTGACTATTTTTGGAATGTGTTCACTATTGTTAACACTGAAAGTTGTAATTTTTGGAAAAACCTTAATCGTTTTGAGGATTTGGAAACTTCTCCCTCTTTTGTTGAAAGTAAATAAAGGTCGATTTTGAAGGAAACTTGATTTTAAAGAGCAGAACGTTTAACAACTTTGATGGATTTCAGCGTTGATTGCCACTGGAACGTGTTATTGGAGACGTCTGATAACCTGTGCTGTGTTTATCAACACCGAATCGATCTAAATTTCGAAATTTTACTGATTTAGTTTTGGGACTTGTCTCAGATTTGGAATGTCGGACTCTTGAATACGTAACGAGAATCCTAATGTCCATTGACAAGACTTGTGCCTTGAAATCTTTTGCTTCTTGAAACCTTTTCGAAAGATAAAGTTTTGCGTCACCATAACCCGTGTGGTACATTTTGAAAGTTATAGTTGTTTTCATACCAATTTTTGTCTTCAAGTTTCGAGGACGAAACTTTTTGAAAGATGGGGTGATTGTAACATCCCGCATTTTCGTAACTTATATTTTAAGAGTTTTAATTTATTTAACGGAATAAAATAATATTTTAATATAAATTGTTAAGTTATTTTTAAATGTTCCGTTAAGATCCGTCTTAAGAAACCTTAATTTCTTAAGATGTTAATAACTTGGCTTAAATCAAACCCGACTTAAAACCCGTTCACAACTATTGACCCGACTCAAGTAAGAAAAAGGACTACTTAAACCCCCCCCCAAAACCCTTTATGTCGACATACCCCCTCCCTCACAACTCATTCTACTGCTTCCCTAAAACCTCCATTTCTCTCATTTCTTCAAGCTTCAACTCAACATTTCGAGGTCTTCCCGAAGTCGAATCAAGGCAAGTTATACTTTTTCGGAATCCTTGCGAGATTTGCAAGACATCCGTCTCTTTCAATTTCATTTTCGTTCAACTTGAAAAAGGGGCTGTTTTGTGTAATTTCCGTTTTAGCATCTAAAAACCCGTTTTCTTTGCTGTAGGAGAAGACTTAGAGGATCTTGGTGTTGGTAGTTCCATTATTGAGGAGGATCTTGGAGCTTAATCGCTTTTGAGGTGACGATAATGAGAAACTCGGCCTTTGTGTGTATATTAGCATATTTGATGTGATTCTTGGCTTGGTTTCTGTTTTTATTAATGTTTGATAATCAAGGGTTTTCGTAACATGCTTAGGAATGCTTTACTTTGATGAAATTATGCTTGTTAAGGATTCTTATGCTCATATGTTGTTTTTATGAAAAATCTCATGTTTGCGACGGATACTTGTTTTAACCGTCTTAAGGATTGTTATGGGAATTACGTGCTGCTAGGAAGTAGTATTGGATGTTTGATAATGATGGGCAAACTTATATTGTAGCAATTGTGAAGTTTGAGTATCGATTTGTGAAGTTTTGTGATGTTGGAAATTTGCGTTTTTCGGTAACAGGCTCTCTGAGCCGGTCGACCGGCTGGGAGAGCGTATATTGTATTTTCGAGATTTTTGGAAGTTTGGCCTTAGGACTGCCAGCCGGCCGACCGGCTGCCTGCCGACCGGCTGGTGGTCATTTTTGTTGTTCGTGTTTTGCAAAGAACCTTAGTAGAATGGGAGCCCAGCCGGCAGACCGGCCGCCTGCCAGCCGGCTGGGAGTACATTTGGGGAAGGGTTACGAATTTGTGAAGGCTAAGGGGAAGGTTCTCCCAGCCGGCCGACCGGCTGCCTGCCGACCGGCTGGGGACCCTCTTTTGTGTTTTGGTTTTCAAAAGCAAAGAAGAAAGACTGGGGTGGTCACCAGCCGGCTGACCGGCTGCCTGCCGACCGGCTGGGGACCCCTGTAAGCTATTTTGAGTTTTTCGTAATTTGATCGTAACTTTCAAACGGTTTATCGGTTTTACTTGAAACTTGTTTTGTGCACCTTTGACATGTATTTGAGGTCCCCGGAGGATGGGCAACATTATATTGGGTTCGGGAATATAGTGAGGATAGAGACCCCCCGGTCGGGCAACCGAAAGGGAAACCGGCTCTCCCTCATCTTAGTTCTCGAGGTCAATTAAGTGTTGATTAGAAGTTAAAGGTAGAACTATAGGGTAGTTCATAAACTTGAATGATATTGTTTTGATGCGTATTAAGTTATGCGTTAAGATGTCGCCTCTGAACTTAATACGTAGGTTGTTTGTCATGTATAGGGGTATGCGTTGAGTTTTCGCCTCTGAGCCCTATATGTGTTTGTTTGTCGTGTATGGAGCCATGCGTTGAGTTTTCGCCTCTGAGTTCTATACATGTTTGTTTGTCGTGTCTGGGACATGCGTTGAGTTTTCGCCTCTGAGTCCAGACATGTATGTGTGATCGCGTCAGAACATGCGTTGAGTTTTCGCCTCTGAGTCTGACGAGTAGAGCAACTGCACGACGGGGCAGTCAGGTTGTCATACCTTACCCGGAGTGCAGGTGTTTGGTGCTAGAACATGCGTTGAGTTTTCGCCTCTGAGTCTAGTATCTTGTGATGTAGTAGGGGTCCATGCGTTGAGTTTTCGCCTCTGAGTTCCTTACTTGTGATAGTGAATTGAATGCTAGTCCATGCGTTGAGTTTTCGCCTCTGAGTCTAGTGTTCTGTGATAGCCGGTCCATGCGTTGAGTTTTCGCCTCTGAGTCTAGTGTTCTGTGATAGCCGGTCCATGCGTTGAGTTTTCGCCTCTGAGTCCTTGCTTGATATTGTGAACTTGGTATTTAGGTTATGCGTTAAGATGTCGCCTCTGAACCTTTATACTTGCTGAATTGTTTAGTATCTAGGTTATGCGTTAAGATGTCGCCTCTGAACCTTTATACTTGCTGTTTTATATATCTGCTTGCCTTGATGATGGCACAGTGTCAGATATGCATAGTATGTTATCGTTGTTATATGATCTGTGGTTAAATCATCCAAGGCATTGGATGACTCTTAGTTCGGTTTCATAAATAATTGGATTGAAAGACCCCCCGACTGGGTAACCAGTAGGGAAACCGACTCTCCTTCCTATTTGTTTATGAAGTTAGTTGAGAGCCGTGCATGGTAATCGCATGATAGTAAGAGATCAGATGATGGGTTGTTTATGCTTCACATGTTGATATATGTTGGAGTATTCTGTATTGTTTTATGTGTTACGTGTTGTCACAAAAGGTGGCTAGGAGAACTCTAGTCACTCCCCACTGATTGTGGCGTACATGTTTTCATGTATGTAGGTACATGCAGGGTTGGAGATCAGGGTTACAGGAGAGCTAGCGAGTGATGATCCGTTCATCAGTTGACTTACCCTTATTTATCGTTTAGCTGGACTCGTAGTTTTGATACATTTGTTTTGGTGCCTGTAGGGATGTTCCATCCCAGGCTTGTATTTATATTTTGGTTTCAGTACTTAGAACTGTTACTTATCTTTTTGACTTCAGTTTCAGTTTACGTTTCAGTCTAAGACTTCTCGCATGTTTTATCTTTAAAATTTTTAATTCCGCTGCAATTTTGGTACTTTTATGTGTTTATATTTCCGCTTTCGCGAGGGGTTTTACATAAATGCTTGTTTGGATCTTCACCACTTAACCCATGGAATGCGGGTAATAAGTGGATCAAACCCGACTTCAATTCAAATGTGGTGCCTTCCTCCAAGGCCGGAAAAGTGATGCATAAAGGTTGTTGAGTGAGATCGGGGGCGGTGAGCTCCCTAATCGTCCTAGTTTCTCTTGGCATGTTGATCTTTTCTTTCTCTTCTTTCTTGTCTTGATTATCAAATTGAAGTTTTCGCCTTATCGCTCTTCTAACACGAAAAAGAGTTTTCTCCAATTCTGGATCAAAATCCAACAATTCCTTATTAGTAGAACGGGTGTTCGGCATAAACCAAACACTATGGTGAAATTGCAAAAATAAATAGAAAATAAAGATAAAAATAAAAAAATAAACAATAACATAAAAATAAACAAACAATATCCCTTCCCCGGCAACGGCGCCAAAATTTGGCTAGACTTGTCGCGAGTCTCCAAATTAACAATTTATAATCCACTACAAACTCTAACAATAGTAAGGGTAAGTAGGGGTCGATCCCACAAGGAAGGTCTATGTTTAGCGTGTGATTGTGTAAATAATTCTAATGTAACCAATTGGGGGTGTTTATAGTTTTAAATCAAAATCTAACAAAACAAAATATTAAAATATTAGAGTGAATGAAATTATAAGAAAGAAGTCTTGGGTCTTAGAATTTCCACAAATGATATAGGTTTGATCATTGACACTTTTAGACTCTATTTACTCTTGAATACTTTGTTGTGAAAACATGATTTTCTACTTCTTATTTTTAGGTGTTCACTGCGAAAAACACACATAAACAACCCTTATGGTGATGACAATCTAGTCCAAGCGTATCTAAATTTAATCATGCCATAAGTTATAACTAGAGAAGCCAACAAAGAAGAACAAATGCATACACAAACGGTTCTACACTTGAATTCATATGATTATTATTCTCCTACAATTCAACAACGATGAAAAGCATACAATTGATGAACAATAGTTGCTACTAATGTCTAGGTAATTGAACAAAAGATTCAAATTCCTAAACTAGCAATAGATTAGAGATAATATAAACTAGGTGATCAAACTAGTAAAAACTATCAATAATCATAATAATGAATTGAGAATAAAAATCGATATTCAAGAGATAAAAATATAGAGTAAAGAGTCTTACAAAACACTAATTCATTTGCTTCAATTGCTTGACCCAAGATGAGTAACTTACTCTTCTATACAAATAAAACTATCTAAAATAAACTATGAAAATTGTATTCTAATGATTAAAAGGTAGAGAAAGTATGTAAAGTGTGTAGAAGAAGTGTCCCTCCATTGATCAACAATACCTCTTTTTATAGGTCTTCAAAGAACATCATTATAAAGTCCCATAAATGAGTATCTCCATAAACTCCCATAAAGAATGAACATAATTGTCAAAATAATGGAGAATTAAGGAGTTGTTGGAATTCATAATTTCATATTATTGTATCATAAAGGAGATGGAATCCAATGTTGAGTCATAAAAGAGTTGGAATACATGGAATCCAATCCACTTTGCCTTGGAAGTTTCAATGCCTTGTCTTAGTCGTTGGGCTTTGACTTGCTTTAAACTCCACTCACCTAACGTCTTTAGCCCAATGTCAACACCAAATAAGGTCATCTTCATTCCTAACAAGAAATCAATTCATTTATCTCATGGAAATACACAAGTCCATTCCAAAACAAACACCAAAGACATGTGCACTAAAATCCAATAAAATACTTCTCAATCCATCAATTAATCATCAAAATAACCTTTATTAACATCTATTAAACTAGACTAATCACTATATAACCGATCAAAAATCCATTGATCAAAACATCATATTTTTATAAATATTTATTTACATGTTCATATCACATAATTAATTAAAGTGAGATTAACACAACTTCAAAATTATTTCTGTCCTACATGGGCGAGTTTCATCTCCTCCTTGAAAATTAGGCTACCTAAGGTACCATTTTACGGTCCCTTATTACTGCCCTATATCAATACACAATGCTATCAAACCACATATGCATACTCATATGTTACCGTTCAATATCCACATTTCCGTGTATTACATACATTCAAGAGAGCTTACACAATATGCTTATCCCACTCCACATACATGACTCATTTCATATATTATATAATACCATATAATAAAAGCATATGAAATTGTACTAGTAAAATTACTAGCAAACCAGCATAGTGAAAAACTATAAACATCCATGTGAATATATTACCGATCATCAAAATAAAATAAAATAAAAAGTTTAGGATAACATTTAAACAAAACAATGAGCACACTAATATCCATATGAGTATAAAGTTATTGCATATTAACCACAACAAGAAACATTATCATTTCAAGCCAATTGATCAAACTAACATATACACCATGATAAAGGCATAAAAGATCAATTAACAACTCTTGATCAAAAATTATTTGACAAAAAATACCCATCTCATTAAACTTTTACATAAAAAAAAATGATAACCTGTACCGTTTATGAGACAAAGTTCGACCAAAACTATTTCACATTTCTTGGATGATACTCCAAATCCCTCCTCAAACAACCTTATGTGTCCCGGCCAAGTCACAATAATCAGTGACTATACACCACACAAATATTAATACACCATGTTACTTAGTTATACGAACATCCGTATTATACCGCTTTATTCCACACAACCCTTATAATTAATAGGAATGAAATTTTCAATTAACCTTTTATTAGTGTTCCCTGAAACCATTATCTCATTTTATATGCAAAATTTCCCAAAAGGAATTCATAACCCATAAAGTTAATTTCCACAGGAATACTAATGTCTCTTTGCATATCCATCGATCATCATCACATAACGAAAATTACTCTTAAGAATGTTGGAACAAATGGTATAGGATAACCATGATAATGATCGTAAACTTGGATATCAACCGAATCACGAAGCGCACGCTTTCCTTAAGAGTATTTCGACCCTATTTCATGCATTGGGTTACACGAAATCCCTCGTAGGATAAGACGGTTGATGCCCTCTTCATCTAGGCAAAGATAAAGAGATTACTAAATGAAATTTTTATTTTGCTTTGTATTTACCAAATCTGAAATTTTTCTTATCATAGAATGAATTCTCTTCTTCTATATATACTTAGAATATAAGTATATATAAATGTGGATAAGCATGTTGGTTTTGTACCAAATCCAACCAAATAACCGCCAATCAAGATAAATATCATTTATCATGATTATATCCAGTTAACCATGAACTCGATGATTTCGATTATATGAGTGTGCACTCCGCACCTCCTAACTCACATTATATCAATCACAAGCTCATACCGATTTAGGTCTGAAAACCCGAATACACTTAAATGTTTTGTGATCAAAATCACCAACACAATGAAAAAAGTCAAGTGTCCTTTTATATAAGTATCTTCCAAAGTTCATACCCATAGATGTGCATAATTCCATCCATAAAAATTCAAAAATTCTAATTGAATACGAACATACCCGTTATAGGTTGAAGACGGGTTAAGTAATGATACCCAAATGGTTAGATAAAACAAAAATATAATGTTATCCCCTAGGTAATTTGCTTTTGTCTTATTTACCAACTTGGGTATTACTTGACCCATTTTCAGCTTGTGATGGATATGTTTGTCTTGTATGAGACTTACTGATAAACTTTAATGATTCCATCAAATAAATCAGTCTGTCTTGCCAGTGACGTTCACAAACTTGCGACCTCTCATAAATTCTTCTCACTTGCCCTCGTCACTTACTCTCTCATTTGCAAGTTTGTCTCACTTATAAGTTTTTGATGGATCTAGCTAGGTATAAATAAAAATCTGTGTTAATAATGTATTCACATAATCACAAAACTTCACTCGCTTTTGCATGTAACCACTCATTTACATCAATTACATGCAAAACTCCTTTCTTGACCCGACATTTAGATTCAACGTAAAGATGTGGGCAGACGGTGTTGTTGGAGGATTAAACTTGGCTCTTAATCGGTACACGGTTTTTTAAAAACGTTATTATTGAACCAACGGTCTAAAATAAATAAGGTAAAAGAAAAACGAATGGACAAGGAGTAGATTCACCAAAGATTAAATCTCGACCATTGAGAGAACCTTGAGTCATCCAAATTTGGCATAAATTTTCATTGGTGACGGGTATATTCATCGTAAACTTTCGACAGATTAAATACTATTTATACGTGTAGACAACACGACAACATTGTGCCTAAGTTTTATCAATCTGTTTTGACTTATCTACCCACATAAACAATATTTAACTCGCCGCAAACTTATAACGGATATATTCCATAGGACAAAGGCCCTGTTCTTTTGGACTTATTTCTGCTTAACTTAACTTAACTTAACTTATTTTTTCTGAATTTTTCTGAACTCAACTTATATTCGCTGAACTTAACTTATTTTTGCTGAAATTTTCTGAACTTATTTTTGCTGAACTTAACTTATTTTTTCTGAACTTAACTTATTTTTGCTGAACTTTTCTGAACTTTTCTGAACTTATTTTTGCTGAACTTAACTTAACTTATATCTGCTGAAGTTAACTTATATTTGCTTAACTTTTCTAAACTTAACTTATATGAGTCTAACTTTTCCGAACTAAATAAATATTAACTTAAATAATGATAATAATAATAATAATAATAATAATAATAATAAATAATAATAATAATAATAATAATAATAATAATAATAATAATAATAATAATAATAATAATAATAATAATAATAAGACTTGACCACATGTCTTCCAGTGAGGGATAACCCGTGGATCGAGCTTAAAAAAAATATAGTATGTTCATTATCTTACTTCAATACATAATTAAAAAGTAAATTACATATCACAATTTTTTTTAATAATCTGTTTCTATATTATCAGCACCATCTTCACTCCCCTCCTCTTCACTTCCCTCGTCTTCATTTGCGCTTACATCGTCAAATCCATTGCCTCGCCAAATGTCTTTGACTATGTTATTTCGTACCTTGTACATAGCCTTCTTACGCTTCTTATCAAGCATGCCTGAATCTATTGTCCCTTGAATATTCACGTCATGTTGTATAATAGGAATCCCAAGAGTGTGCATCCGTATAAAATTATGAAGTGTAAAAGTAGAAACAATAATGGACATTTGATACATCAGTGACATTTGAGGCATAACTTTTAACACCTTCCACCTCTTTTTCAATTGACCAAATGCCATTTCAATTTTCATTCTCAATGATGAATATCGATAATTAAAATGTTCTAACCTACCTTCTGGGGGCCTGTGATAAGACTCGGGCATATGACATCTAACATTTGCATTTTTGTCGACAATAGGAGACAAATATCCTATTGTATTCGGGTATCCGGAATCCACTAAATAGTACTTTTCTTTAGGTGAGTGCGGGAAAACATATTTTGAATTAGTTAAAGCATCCCGCCACACTGTAACGTCATGGGCACTTCCCTCCCACCCAACATGGATAAATGTGAAGATTCTATCAAATGAACAAGCGACTAAGACATTCCAACTTTTGCTACCATGGCGATTTCGAAAGGGCACCCCATTTTTGTCTTTGATAAGTGCTTCTATATGAGTTCCATCTAAAGCTCCAATAGCATTCTGAAATATCATTAAAAGTATAAGTATATAACAAACATCAAGTTTATTGACGTCAAATGAAGTAAAGCACAATTTAATGTATTAAACTATGGAGTGTGCAGCTAAAACTATAGAATATAATACCTTGAAATAAGGCCAATATAGTTGGTTGCTTTCCACCTCTGGAGGTACCTCTGATAAATCTCGATGAGGCCTAATAATATCATAAGATAATACGGCCAAAGCATCCAAAACTTTTTTAAAATACTTGCATATTGTAGATATCGAATGTTTGAATATATCCGCAACGTCACGATAAGAAGCTCCTTTGGCCAATAT
Organism: Silene conica; assembly: GCA_029255685.2. Classification (NCBI taxonomy): domain Eukaryota; kingdom Viridiplantae; phylum Streptophyta; class Magnoliopsida; order Caryophyllales; family Caryophyllaceae; genus Silene; species Silene conica. The sequence goes on from CM055311.2 coordinate 63,366,936, forward strand.
GTATAAACAAATTCCTACTTGCTCGTCCACTTTGACAAATTTACCATCGACAAGCAAATTTCTTTCGATAAGCAAATTCACAAGTTGGTTATACATGGCTGTATCAAGTCGTAGTTGCTCTTTACATGATGTAGAGTTCTCATGTAACAATCTATGTATGAACTCTGCGCCACTTTCCCCCATTTTCCTTCTAGATCGCCTAATTGATGGTTCCGGCAATGATTCATTTTCGTCAACAACCGATCTCCTCAATTCTTCCAGTGCAATAATCATAGAAGCACGCTTTATAATATCACTCATTACGAACTGCAAAGAAAGTTGAAAATAAACCGGAGGCATAAACCTTGCTATAACACAATGAATGCATACTGCGAAAGAAATATGCTAGAAGTGTAAACTCAAACAAGTAATCCGAAAGTTGAAGCTCTTTCATTCAAAATCAAGATAACTGAAAATAATCCGAGTTCTTACATCCAACATCAAAATAACCAAAAATAATCCAAACATAGAAGTTCTTACATCCAACATCATCGTCTAAAAAACGTACACCATATAAAACTACACCAAAGGAAAAAATGAGTCTACTCCTTTCAAATAAATGAACTTTTGATTATCATTTTGTAGTGCTAGGAAATTGTCAGCATGCTTGTCATCACTCAAATACCTAATAGCTTGGACAAAGTAGTCGTCACCATTTTTCTCCGTTACTTCCATCCTAGTTAATTCCGCACTAACCAATTGAGCTTTTGAAGGTGCATTTGATGAACCCATGCCCGACAATAGTTGTATGACACTATCAAAACTAGCTTGTCTACGCTTGTTTTCAGCGGAGTAACTACTGAAGTCCTCACTTTTTCGTTTATGAGAGTTTTTTCGAGTAACTGACCTAGGTGGAGAACTACTCTCATTACCAGACAAGTTCAAGTTCAAGTTCACCTCTGACCCATCATTATTATCGCCTTCATCTTCATTATCTCCAGAGCTTTCATCAATATTAAGGGCGTCCAGATTATTAGTTAAGTATGATGGCCCTTTTCCCATTGCCGGAGAAAAGCAGCCACCCACCCCATGAGCAGTTTTGCCATCAAATAGTAGAACCAAAAGATTAAAGAAATTAAAAGTAAATTTACTATTTTTGCACCATACTTGACATTCCGCTATATAAATCAAAATGACAGATTAAAGAAATTAAAAGTAAATTTACTCGGGGTATAAATATACCTCTATAAAGGCCTTATATCTCTCCAAAGACACCTCCTGTAGATCTACATTACCCGTCCTAGGATCGAGTGCTATACCGGTCAAATTTTGCAATTCTTCCCATGTCTTGAACTTCTCTTTTTGGTCACAATAATGGTTTCTTACTTGTTTTTCGGTAATATCACTCCTAATTTGTGCACTACAAACCTTGGTGATGCCATTCCAATTAAACTTGCTCACTCCTTTATTTTTCTCATCATTCAAAATTTTAAGGCATGTACGTGAATTCTCATCCGTCCAAGTAATCCTTCCCATTTTCTTTATATGAACCAAATTAACAAGAGCCCAAATAACATAGTTAAATGATAATAGACCAAATATAACGGATAATAACCCAATCATAAATTAAAATATAAATTAAATAAATTACAATAATTAATAATTCTTTCTTGTGACGGGTATATCCGTCACAAACTTGCGACGGGTCAAGTATACCCACTTGTTTAGATAGGACAAAAATGAAAATGCATAGAAAATCATAAATACTTTGACTTTATCTCCCCAAGTGGGTTTTATTCGACTCCTTACAAGCTTGTGACGAATATAACTGTCACAAATAATAATTTGTGTACAATAATACAAGACATGTAACGAAAATAGAAAAAAATAAAATAAAAGACATACCTTGATTGGGGTGGGAGAAGGAGTTCAGGTGAGTGTAGCTAAAAAAATTATGTTATTATAAATTACCTACAAAGGAATTCTAGTAAAAGAGTAAATTTGGGGTTGGTTGGGAATTATGCTGGGTACTGTATTCAATGGCAGTAATTTTTTTTTTTCTTTTTTTCCTTCTTTTTAAAGTATTCTAAGGTTTAACTTAAATAATTGTTAACCCTTGCAAAATCTTTTTTTTTGCTAATAGTGACACTTTTTGGTAATTAAATCCGACTTATTTTTGCTTAATTTTTCTGAATTTATTTTTTTTTGCTTAACTTAACTTAACTTATTTTTTCTGAACTTACCTTATTTTTGCTGAACTTTTCTGAACTTATTTTTGCTGAACTTAACTTAACTTATTTTTTCTGAACTTAACTTATTTTTGCTGAACTTTTCTGAACTTAACTTATTTTTGCTGAACTTAACTTAAATTAAGCAAAAATAAATCCAAAAGAACAGGGCGAAAGTGGTATAAATCCAAAATTATAAAGACATAGCAAACGTGGGCCGGCAAGTGGCAAAGTGTCAACTTCTTTGACAATGTCAGTAGAATGAATCCCAAGTACACTTTGGTAGTTACTGTACATATACATATACATCATTCAGTTGGATACCTAGTTAGAAAAATGGTTGCGTTTTTCGAAAGGACGTCCTCCTTGTACTAATAGGAGTCCGGGTGGTAAAAATGGAATTGAGTAGGATGATCCTCTTTCTTTGAGAATAAGGAAGACGTCATTCACTTGGAAAAAACGTATGATCGGCTCTATACTTAGCTCATGAGGATGAGAATTAAGTTCGATATCAAAGAAATTGAACCATGTTTCGACCTCTAGGAAAAATTACAATGCAACTTCGTGGTTTTAAGCCCACGGCAGAATTCTTAATTTAATTCCATCTAAAATTGATTCATTGTCTATCGTCATTCGGCCTTGCCTAGAAATTATCTTTTGCCAGATGGCTCTGACTTTAACACCGATCAATTTTCCGTCATCAGTAAAAATTTCTCTTTTACAGTAAACCATTTTATAAGAGACCTATCGTTTTTTTTGGTACATGAGAGGGGCTAGGCCCCGAAAATTAAAAAAACTAGATATTCGCTATTACACGGGGAGTAGCAACCCCGAAAATATCTTTCCTAAGAATAGCACGTAGCTCAGCATTTGGAGTTTGTAAATGTTGGACATAAGTACTCGAATGGGCACCCGATTAGCCAGATAATCAACTACTCTATTAGCTTCTCTGTAGGTATGTTCGATTCTAGTAACCTACAAACCTATCGTTTTGACGTAACACGTAAAATTCATGTGTTTTTAAGAGGAAGACCATTATGTAATGAGTATGTTGGGATAAATCATCACTATTATTACACTTGCTAGTTAGTGACATAGTGGTCACAACCTTGCTTAGTTCATTGCACTAGGTGTATATATGGATGTATGGAGCAATGCAACTTTAAAGCCAAAGTGAAAATGACATTTTCAAATGCTAATGCATTGACATTTCAATTTCCTAATTGTGTGCTTTACATATCTTAATGTCTTCTTTTCAAAAAGCGGTTTTTACTACAAAAAAAGCGTTCCAAATTCGTAATCACAGTCGCTACTACAACTGCAAGGACATCATCATGCAAAAAATAGTCATTCGTGGAGGGGACCAATACTCCAATCGTCCAACACCATTTTTGTCGGAACTCTGTAACGCGTACAAGTTCTTGCATAAGAACGTCTCGCTATGAAACGAGACTTAATCACCCGAATATAAATACTTGATGCCAACAACCGAGCTTGTCGGAAAGGGGGCGCATAAAATATGAGACAACGAAAAAATGTTTCCTATTATGGGGCTCGTAAAGGGAGTATAGTTCTCATTTCTAACAAAATCTGTTACAAAGAGTGTATGAACTGTGAAGGGTACATAAGTTAGAAAAGACCCCAAGGTTTCGAGGGATTTGGGCCACGATCTAAATTTCCGTCTTTAAATACATTTATTGTGCTTTTTTACTCTCACCGTCCTCTTTGGGCGAGTCCTCGTTAGAAGCGTTCTCTTTAGAGGCATCCTCTTTAGTCTTTATCCGCCAACTTTGATTCATCGAATTCCATTAGCTGCAACGAAAGACGGGAACAAGCACGGATTAGACATCCAAAAAGTGATGTTTTGCAAATGATGACTGATGAGTTGAGTTTGTTTAAACTTGTGATTTAGAAGATAAAACCAAACAATAAGTCTCATCGAAGACGGATATATCCGTCACAAGCTGAAAACGGTCAAGTAATATCCAAGTTGGTAGATAAGACAAAAGCAAATTGCCTACAGAGTAGCTTGTAACGAATATGCCCGTCTTCAATGAGAATTTGTGAAAACCAAAATGCGCTACAAAGAAAGGAACCAACCGGTTTAACATCGCCATTCCATATCACATGGAGTGCCAAACATCCAATGACAGCAGGTACGATGTAAAGAAGTGCCGGCTGAAACAAAGAGTAAGATTACAACTTAGACTAATAGAATTTTGGGACCAAACCAAAAGACGGAAAATTCAATAAGTACCTGGGCTGCTTGAAACCAGTTCATGACAACAATGGTAAGAACCAAGCCAAGCGTGTAGCCAAAGAAAGCACTTTTAAAGTATTGACTGTCCTTCCCTCTGGAGACGTCAAATCGCAATGCTAATGCTACGAAAATGCCTACGGAATTCACCCAACCAAGTCAATAAAACATTAAAATACAACATGAGTATGCTACGGAGACCTCAGGAATATAAATCTACATTCCCGTAAAATGTCAAATAGCTCATATGAATAAATCGCTTCTTTACTGTAGGTAAATGTCTTAACTACACTGATGTGTCATTTTCCATTGATCCTTCATTTCCAGTTAAATTCCAGAACGGTACAACGGAGAACAATCACACATTAAAGGAAAGTAAGTAACTGTTTAGCTCAAAATTCACCTAATGTTGTTTACGGAGGTTATAGTGATTTCAAGTCTAAGTGATAGTATGTTTAGGTTGGTTAATTGTTTGGAGAGTAAGAAAAAGATGAACGAGAATGCAAAGGGATGATGACGCAGAAAACCCCTTAGGGAAAAACTGCGGGAGGATGGTTTCCTCCAAGTTTCCACTAGAATTCTCCTTCAGAGTATGCCTCGTGTTACAAGTATTTTTAGGGTTTTGCTTAGTGCTTTTTGTATGCTTAGTGTGCGAATGAATGCCTCTCTAATGTACAAGGTTTACATATATATAATACTCTCCTCCTATGGACCGTTGGCCACAATCCAACAGATCCTTTTTTCTTCTTTTATCCTCTTTTGGCTTCTATCTTCTGTTTGCTTTTTCCGACGGAGTCTGGCTGTGTGGCTATTTCAGGTAAACCTCGAGCCTTGGCTCTTTCGGCCTTTTCCTTTTTTCTCGTTCTTGCTGCCTTCTTCCTTCCTTTGCACTCTCCTTTTCCTGTGGACTTCCTCTCCTTCTTATTCCGTTGACTTTGATGCCAAGTGTACAACTTTAGGCCAATTATACGATGCTACGTGTTAACGCATAAAATGGTCGATTTTAGGGCATAACATTACCCCCAGTTCTTGCATAAATGCATTTATGCGAGAACTCCTGCAACTTCTGGACTCAGGGCTTGGGCACAGGCTTCGTGTAGAAACGTCGGGCAGAACTGTCAGTTGGAGGAACATTGATGGGACATGTAGCGGTTTTTGCCATAATTTCCTTTAATGCTCGCCAACTGTTGCCAACTGTCCCCCACCCCATTATTTCAAATTTCGAAATTTACTCCTCTATTTATTACCTTTTACCTTCTTTCATCTTTACTCTTCACCCTCTTCTAACTTCCGTATTCCCTTCTCGCTCTTCAATTTCGCCAACTTCCGTTTTCTCCAACCGCCTTGTCGCTCCCCTTTTCCGACTGAGGTATAGTTTCTTTGTGATTTCCTTTGTTATTGTTGCGATGGCTTCCAATTTGTTTTCCCCGCGCTCTTTGTTACACCAAGATTATCGTATCGATTCTTGCTTTTCCCTTATGGATTTATCCGTAGTCAGGGACTTCTTCCCTTTCGACGAGAATGTTGAACTTGTCGTTCCCCGACCGGGCCGAGCACCTGACGCTTATCGCCCTGGTTGGACCACCTTCTACTTGTACTCGTTCTTTTTAGGGCTATCTTTTCCCTTTCCTTCGCTCGTGCAGCAGTTTCTCCACCACTCCAAGCTTCCTCTTTGCTTCCTCTTTGGCAGATTAATCCTCATGCATGGAGGATACTTCTTTCCCTTTCTCTGCTGAACAAGCGCCATTCCCTGGATATTACCCTGTGAGACCTTGCCCATATTTACACAGTTCGGGGCCTTGGCGGCGCTCAGTATACCTTGCGTGTCAAGTCCAAGTTGGACCTTCTTATCATCCTTCCGCCTAAGCCCAAGGATGCAGGATGGTCCGCACAGTTTGTTTTTGTGCGGGTCGATTCACTCCCTCCGCATGTCGATTATATCTACATAGATCATGTGGGGCCCAAAGGTACTTGTAGCCCCTTCCTTTTGCTTTCTCCCCGTTATTGCTTACGTTCTTACTGTTTTTTTCTGCGCAGGTGTGAAAGATTTGGTCTCCTCACCCGACATCACAAAAGCTTACGGCAAGTTGTTTGGGTTGGACGCTAACGCCCGGCGCTTCAATAATTTATTCGCTCAGGACGATCAAGAGGAGATGTCGACTGGTTCAGCCAGGACAAACATGACTCCTGCAGAGATGCTTGTTGATCGTAAGAAGAGGGCTATGGTTTCTGCAGTGAAGCCTCTTGCGAAAAGAAAAATGGAACCTGGTGAGCCGCTGCCTGCCTCCAAGAAGGCCGCCCTGCCTACTCCTTCAGACTCAACTCCTTCCGGCGGCCACTTTCGTCCTCCACCTCCTGCTATTTCCTCCAGAACCCGCAACAAGGCTTCCACCTCGACTGCTCTTGCTAAGAGGTCTTCTTCCCCCGTGGTGGAAGACCTTAGCCACGACATCATCTACCTGCCAGAGGGTTTCAGTTGTGCTCTAGAGGAAGATCCATGGCCTGTTCTGGACCGCCTATTGACTCCTGGTTCTGAGGCGCTGCTGAAAGATCAGCCTACTATGTCGTTGTGGCGCCAGGCTGCAGAGGACCTTTTCTCGGTGAGCTCCGCTTCACCCCTTTTTTCTCCCCTTGCCGTGTTTGCGTTTTTATTGCTTTAACTGACTGTTGATGGCTTGAACCTTTCCTCAGGGTTTTCAGAAGGTACTGATGGGGTGCCGCAAAACCGAGACCTTGTCCCAGGAGGTGCATTCCTTGAAAACCGGTCTAGATGCTGAGCGAGGGCTTCGTGCAAGAAAGTCAGAAGAATTGACGCGCTCCCAGGCCAAGGTGGATGAGCTGGAGGAGGCCCTTACCAGGTTGCGCAAGGAGAAGGAGGAGCAGGACGCCCAGATGACTGAGAAGGATGCGCGGCTGAAAGTTGTGGTGGCTAAGAAGAAGACCCTGGAGAAGGTTCTGTATGACATCACTCTTTATTCCTCCTTGGAGGGGAAGATAGCCTTTCTGCGGGAGTACAAGGAGGGGGAGCACGCGAAGTGGGATCTGGAGGCGGAGGAGCGTCTTATGGCGGATCTGTTCCCTGTTACTCCTGTGGTCCCCGAGCTTTCAGACATTGATCCTGATGGATCTCTCTGGTCCCGGATTCCTGGATCCCCGGAGGTCCAGAGTGCTGCCCCAACCTCTCCCTCTCCTGTTGGCGTCTTTCAGGACCAGGTTGTTAAGGTTCCTGCTGAAGAAGGCTCTTCCTCTACCAAGCATTCTGGTGGTGAGGCGGTGGTGGAGGGAGCTACTGATAATTAATTTCTGCGCCCTGAGTGGCATTTAGATTTTGCTGTTTCTGTTTTGTTGTTGGCTGGGCTAGTTCCTGTAACATTTTTTGTGCCCTGGGCCCTGTGTGGCGGGCTTAGTTTTTCTTTTGTCTTGTTGAACCATACTGGGTTCTACCCAGGAATCTCTAGCAGCTTTGTGCTGTTTTTAATTATGTGTTTCGTGAATGACTTTGTGTATCCTGCGTGTTTTACTTTGTTTTGTTTATGCATGTTTGTGTGTATGTGTTTCGCCATGTGTGAGTGTTGGCTTCAGGGTATACCCAACTCAGTCAGAGGCTGCCAGGCTTTCGTGGGTGCTAGGTATCGTGGGCGATAGTGTCCCAATTGCTCGTACTTTGCTGTGCCCACGCGGTGTAGAAAACTGAGTGTGATTTAACTCGTGTTCGTTTTCAAAAGAGATAACATGTTGCAAGTACTCGTAGTAGGAACAATTTCAAGCAGATTTTCATTAGCAATAGATAAATCGAATTTCCAGATGGCTCCATCAGGATAGCTGGATCCTGAGGGTGGTACATTCTAGATAATTAAAACATGTAATGTAAAAACGAGTAGATACCCTAGAATCTGGACATAGGTTCTGGGCGCAGGTTCTGAGGATGTTCTGGGATACTCTTTCTTCACATGTGATATTTCTTCAGATGGAGGATATTCCAAGGCCTAGGTACCATGTTCCCCTCCATGTCCATCAATTTGTAAGACCCACTTCCTGTTGTACTTTCCACCTGGTAGGGTCCCTCCCAGTTGTAGGCGAATTTCCCGGCATTCTGATTCTTCGTGTTCTGGAACACCTTCCTGAGGACTAGGTCTCCTACTTGGAGAGTTCTGATCTTCACGTTTTTGTTGTAACTCCGGGCCACCATTTGTTTGTAGGCAGCCATTCTGATGGCAGCGCTGGTTCTGAATTCGTCAACTGTGTCTAGGCTGCTAGCCATTTCTATTTGATTGCGCTCTTCTGTCAGGCAGCCGTATCTTTGGGTTGGCACCTTCACTTCTGTTGGAATGACCGCTTCTGCTCCAAACACCAGGCTGAAAGGGGTTTGGCCTGTTGCTGTTTTTGGTGTGGTTCTGTCGGACCACAGGACTAGAGGTAGCTCGTCTGCCTATTTGCCTCCAGCTTCTTCCAGCCTCCTTTTCATGTTGTCCATGACGATTTTATTGCTGGATTCGGCCTGGCCATTCGTTTGTGGGTACCTGGGAGCAGCTTTTAGTAGGGTGATATTCCAACTAGCACAAAATGCTTCTGTTTTGTTAGATATAAATTGTGAGCCATTATCGCACACTATTTCAGAAGGTATACCGAACCTGCAGATTATGTTACGCTTAAGGAAGGATATCACCTGTTTTTCTGTAACCTTGGGGAAGGCTTCTGCCTCTATCCATTTGGAGAAGTAGTCTGTTAGCGCGAGCATGTAGGTTCTGTTCCCAGGTGCTCTGGGTAGTGGTCCTACGATGTCCATTCCCCATTTCATGAAGGGCCAGGGCGATATGACCGGGTGCAGGGGCTCAGCGGGCTGGTGTGTGACAGGTGCGTGCTTCTGGCAGGCTTCGCACTTTTTGGCGAGCTCTACTGCATCCCTTCGTACTGTTGGCCAGAAGTACCCCATCCTGATTGCTTTGTTAGATAGGCTCGTGCCCCCTGCATGATTTTCGCAGTCCCCGCTGTGGAGGTCATGCAAGACCGTCAGTTCTTCCTTTTCGCCCAGGCATCTTAAGTAAGGTCCTGCGAGCGATTTCCTGAACAACACACCATCTATCAGTATGAATCTGGAGGCTTTCATTTTGAATCCTCTTACCTGTTTTTTGCTTGTCGGGAGAGTTCCATCTCGCAGCCAGTTTTGGTAGGGTGTCCTCCAGTCGTCTGGCTCTTGCTGTTCTACGGTATTGCTGAGGACGCCTAGTCCTGTTTCCCACTGAGTGCTGGAATTTTCAACTTCCCGGTTTTCCTGGGAAGTTGACGGTTCTAGCACGTGAGTGATGGGGATTGAGGAAATGTCCCCTGGCTTGAATGTTGCCCCCAGGTTAGCCAGTGCGTCTGCCTCCGCGTTCTGCTCCCTGGGTATCTGCTCTATTTTGAAGGTGATAAACCTCGTCTTCCTGTCTTTGACCACTTCCAGGTAAGCTATCATTCTGGGGTCCTTGGCTTCGTATTCGCCATTGACGTGGTTTACTATAAGTTGCGAGTCACTAAATGCCTGGAGGTATCTGACTTTGAGGTCCAGGGCTAGCTGGAGTCCCTGGATCAGGGCCTCGTACTCCGCCACGTTGTTGGCTGCTTGGAATTCGCACCGCACTGCCTGGACGATCATGTCTTCCTGAGGGGACCTGAGTACCATTCCTACTCCTGCTCCCCGACTGTTGGAGGCTCCGTCTACGTACAACGTCCAACAATTTTCTTTAGAGTCCATTTCTGGAGGTAGGATTTCTCTGGTTGCCTCCTTTTCCATTCCTGGGCTAAAATCAGAGACAAAATCTGCAAGGGCTTGTGATTTTATCGCAGTTCTGGTTTCAAATTTTAGGTCGTAGCCACTTAAGTGGACGGACCATTTAGACATTCTCCCAGAAAGTTCTGGCTTACTCAATATGGGTCTCATGGGGTAGCTAGTTAAGACTGATATGGAGTGAGATTCAAAGTAAGGTCTCAGTTTGTATGAAGCTGTAACTAAAACAAGAACTAGTTTTTCAGGAGCTGTGTACCTGGTCTCTGCAGGAAGCAGAGACTTACTGATGTAATAAACTGGATGCTGGATCCCCTCATGCTCCCGTACCAAGACTGCACTGACTGCTACCTCCGTTACCGATAGATACAGGTACAATGGCTCCCCTGGTTCTGGTTTGGATAGGAGTGGAGGAGTGCTGAGGTATTTCTTCAGCTCTGCGAACGCCTTTTCGTGCTCCTCTGTCCACTCGAATCTTTGGCTCTTTCGTAATATATCATAGAACAACCGACATTTGTCGGAGGACCTGGATATGAACCTATTGAGGGCGGCCACTCTACCAGTCAGCTTCTGCACGTCTTTTGGTTTCTGGGGGGACTCTAGCTGAAGGAGTGCTTTAATTTGCTCGTTGTTTGCTTCGATCCCTCTCTGCGTTACCATGTACCCCAGGAACTTTCCACTGGATACCCCGAACGTGCACTTGGAGGGATTCAGCTTCATTTGGTATTTCCTCAGTATGCTGAAGGTTTCCCCCAGGTGCTGGGCGTGCTGGCTGGCTGCTTTGGATTTAACCACCATATCGTCTATGTAGACTTCCATGGTTTTGCCTATTTGATCTTTGAACATCAAGTTCACCAGTCTTTGGTAGGTAGAACCTGCATTTTTTAACCCAAACGGCATAACGTTATAGCAGTAGATACCTCGCTCAGACCTGAAGGCTGTTTTCTCCTGGTCCTCCGGATGCATCTTTATCTGGTTGTATCCACTCCACGCGTCCAGAAATGTGAGCATCTCGTGGCCTGCTGTTGCGTCCACCATGGCGTCTATGTGTGGCAGAGGGAACGGGTCTTTGGGGCATGCTTTGTTCAGGTCAGTGAAGTCCACGCATACTCTCCACTTCTCGTTCTTCTTGGGGACCACCACCACGTTTGACAGCCAGTCTGGATACTTTACCTCTCTGAATTTTCCTGCGGCCAGGAGGTCATCTACCTCCTGGTTTATCACCTGATTCCTTTCTGCAGCAAATTTCCTTCTTTTCTGTTGGACCGGCTTGTAGCCGGGGTTTACACTTAACTTGTGCGAGATTATGTTTGGGTCTATTCCCACCATGTCTTCGTGGGACCACGCAAAACAATCAATGTTAGCTTTTAATAATTTCAACAATTCTGACCGAACAGTACATGTACATTCTGCTCCCACCAGCACCTTCCTCTCTAGATGCAGCGGGTCTAGGGGGATTTCTTCCACCTCTGCCTGAGGAGGCTCTTCATAGGTTCCCCTGACCTGCCTCGTCTGTGATTGCTACGCTGGGGGAGGAGTGGTTGTGGTCGTAAGTGCCACCTTGTAGTAACTCCTCGCTTCTTCCTGGTTTCCTCTTATTGTCTGAACTCCCCATGGTGTAGGGAACTTGAGGCACTGGTGGTATGAGGATGGGATGGCCTTCATGTCGTGTATCCATGGCCTGCCAAGGATAACATTGTAGGTAGAGGGAACGTCAATTACCAAGTACCTCACCTGTTTGTTGATTCCTCCGGCATAGGTTGGGATCAGGATTTCTCCAAGGGAGTGCTTGGTCTCTCCGCTAAATCCCACCAATGGCACCGTCTTCTTGGTCAGATCTGCTTCGTCGAATCCCATACTCTTCAAGGTTTCCAGCATGATGATATTGACTGAGCTTCCCGTGTCTACCAAGATTTTCTTTACCCTGCAGTTCCCTATGGAGAGGGTGATAATCAGGGCGTCATCATGGTACTCTGCGCCTTCTTCGACGTCTGTTTCGTCGAAGCTGACGGCTGGCAGATCCTGGGCGCTTATCATGCACGAAAACTCCGGCTTGTCTCCCTTGGTTTTGGCCGCGTGTCTTTTGGCGGCGGAATATGTGAGTCCACACAATTCTGAGCCCCCTATTATCACGTTAATGGTTCTAGTGCAAGTAGGAGGGCTAGAGGGTGCTACCTGGCGGGCTGCGTTTACCTTGGTCCCCTTGGGCAGGATGTGGTTCAGGTTGCCCTGCTCGTACTGGTACCGGACTTCCTTTCTGAGGGTGATACAGTCCTCCGTTGTGTGCCCGATGTCCTCGTTATGGAAGTCGCACCTCAGGCTGGTGTCCCTTCCGTCCCTGCTCCTTTCTTCTGCCCTCTTCTTGGGCCATTTGACTTTCTCTCCCAGCTCTTTCAGAGTTTTGATCAGTCCTGCAAGGTTGACAGTAAAACCATACTCTTGTACCTTTGGCGGTAGGTTTGGGTCGTTCTTCCAGCTTTTTCCCCCGGAGACCTTGTGCACTGGCCTGCTGTAGGGTTTCGACCTTTTCTGCCTATCTGCCGGCGCTTTTCTGCTGGCGGATGCGGTGCTGCAACTAATCCTTCTTGGCCCTGCATCCTCCTCTAGTCGAATGACATCCAACGCCTTCTGCTGAACTGAGCGTACGCCGTGCACGACCATTTGTTAGCTCTTTGTATAGGTCGGAGGCCTGTGGTAGCCCCCAGCGGAAGGCGTGGATGGCAGTCTTCTCCTCGCAGTGGGGTATGGATACCATCTCCTTGTTGAACCTGGCTAGGTAATCCCTGGTGGACTCCGCATCACCCTGCTGGATTTCGTAGAGGTCGCTAGTTTGCTTTTCTGGCCTCCTGCTGCTGGCGAACTGCTGGTTGAACGGGTTCACCAGTCCTGCAAAGCTGGAGATACTGGAATTTGGCAGGTTGACGAACCACTGGAGGGCGGCTCCTGAGAGAGTGAATCCGAACCCTTTGCACATGCATGCTTCCTTCAGGGGCCCGGAAGCTGTTACCACCATCATTTTCTGCTTGTACTGATTGACGTGATCTATCGGGTCAGCCGTTCCATCGTAGCTTGTCATGTTTGGGGGAGTGAAACCTTTGGGTACATCCACCGAGACTATGTTGTGGGTGAATGGCGAATCTGCGTAGCTGTCCGGGGCTGCCTTTTCCAGGGGTCTGGGTACTCCTGGTATGCGGCTAACCATGTCCCACAGCTCTTTGTATCGATACTCCCAAGTGTCTGGTCCTGCAAGAGGGTTAGCAAGATTCCAAGAGGTACCATGGGTAAAAGGTGCATACCCTTGTGTTCCAGGGATCTGATTGGCCATAGGCTGACTGAGTATGGGCTGACTGAGCGGGATGGTGTGGACTATTGATGGCGTCTGCTGGGCAGTGCACCCCGAGGGTAATCTCACAAGTCCGTTACTTGGGGCTCCTGTTTGCGGCGGAGGCGAGTCTAGGTCAAGGGATAGACACCCTAGCCCTGTGGGCGTGATCCTTTCTGGTGGAGTTACTCCTGTGAGGTCTAGCCTGGTGACCAGTTCGTTGGGGATGGTCCTCGCCTCGCTCCTACTTCCTGGAGGTCTTTGGATCCTGATCCCCGCATTTGGTGTCCCGTTGGATTGTGGAGGCTGGTTCTGCGTCGTGGCTAACTTCCTTAGCTCCTGGTTGTCCTTTTTCAGACCGTCTACTGCTTGGTGGAGGGCGAAAAATCCTTCCATCATGGTTTTCCACATGTCTGGAGTTGAAGCTTCTCCACCGGTGTTCTCTGAATTGGCCGCTGTGCCACTGGTGGTGGTGCCTGACTGCGCCTGGGGGGTGTTGCTGCTGAGGGGCGCCATTGTTGCTGCTGACGGAGTTTCCAGAGCCCCCATTGAGGTGGAGGTGGTGTCTGCCACCGAGGAAATGGGTTGTGAGGTTGTTTGAGGGTTTGTGTTTGTCATTTTTTGAGAGGTTTTCAACGAGTTTGGGTTTTTCACGTTTTATGGGTTGAATAATCACTATAGCCCCACGGTGGGCGCCAAAATATTTAGGTCAAAATTCACCTAATGTTGTTTACGAAGGTTATAGTGATTTCAAGTCTAAGTGATAGTATGTTTAGGTTGGTTAATTGTTTGGAGAGTAAGAAAAAGATGAACGAGAATGCAAAGGGATGATGGCGCAGAAAACCCCTTAGGGAAAAACTGCGGGAGGATGGTTTCCTTCAAGTTTCCACTAGAATTCTCCTTCAGAGTATGCCTCGTGTTACAAGTATTTTTAGGGTTTTGCTTAGTGCTTTTTGTATACTTAGTGTGCGAATGAATGCCTCTCTAATGTACAAGGTTTACATATATATAATACTCTCCTCCTATGGACCGTTGGATCTGGCCACAATCCAACGGATCCTTTTTTCTTCTTTTATCCTCTTTTGGCTTCTATCTTCTGTTTGCTTTTTCTGACGGAGTCTGGCTGTGGCTATTTCAGGTAAACCTCGAGCCTTGGCTCTTTCGGCCTTTTCCTCTTTCTCGTTCTTGCTGCCTTCTTCCTTCCTTTGCACTCTCCTTTTCCTGTGGACTTCCTCTCCTTCTTATTCCGTTGACTTTGATGTCAAGTGTACAACTTTAGGCCAATTATACGATGCTACTTATTAACGCATAAAATGGTCGATTTTAGGGCATAACAATAACAATGATTTGTTTTTCTCACCAGGAATAACAATATCACCCAATCCCAACATGGAAAATGGTCGTGCAGCTACTCCTGTAGGGAACAAAAGTTGTAGACAAAATGAAATTAAGAATACTGGCCCAACCGATTACATTTATATTAATATGCGATACAACTAAGGAGCTAAGAAACTCACCTTTATAGGAGCGTCGAAGGACTTTGCGACACTAACCTTCACTAGAGTAAAGAAAACCCAGAAAATATCATAAAAGAAGAGTCCACCCTGCAGGTAACAAGTAATCAAGCGGAGAGTCAGAACTTTCTGATGTAAGATGGGTGACAACCGAAGAAACCACGCAAGAAATTGCAGTTATGCATACAAGCAAAGAAACGGTATCAACATTTTTCAGTTAAAATAAATAATTCAATTAAAACACGGAATGGGGAAAGATGCTCACCAACAAAATGGCACCGGTTTTGAAAGAACCAAGAGAAAGCATCTCAATTCCCTGTAGATAGGATATTAATCAATACAGTATATTCAAGGATACCAAAAAAGAGAGGAGTGGACATGCAATAAATAGATGATGTATGGACTAAACACGTCTCATGCACACTTTCATACTTTCAGTCTTTCACAAACAAACGAGTACTTCTCAAACCTAGGGATAATGGGAAATGAGAAGGGTGTAATAAAACAATTACAAAAAAAGCCGGAAATGAAATTGCACATCGCTAGCTATGCCTAAGGATTGCATTATGCACACACGGCATTCCCCACACACCGTGGTGGAATTTTATGATTTTATCTACAGTCATGGACTGCAGTTTACTTTTTAAAACTAAGTAGGAAATAGATAAAATATTTGATTTAATTTAACAAACCTGAATGCAGAAAGCAAGGCCCAGTATATTGTTGGCAAGCCAATGCTTCTTTGAAGCGTACCAAACACAAAAGAAGAAACCTGGGATTGCTGCAACAACTTGTGATCTTGTGATCTTGTGAACTCGAACTCTACAGCTGTAGAAGCAGACATAACAATATGAACCTTTATATAATTGGCAACATCCAAAAATGTTGGACAAAGCAGAACATCTCACATACACTGTTTGTGAATAATCTCTTTGAAAATGACACAAAAGACCACGAAGAACACGTAGAAAAGGAAGAGGAATAGAAGGGGGAAAACAGTAATCAAAATACTAAAGAGAGAGCATAGTGTTGCCAAATGGTCGCCTTTACAACTGACTAATAAAATAGCAAACAATATTGCTCAAAAGATATACACTGTCTACAGTGAGTAGTCTTTTTGAACATAATAAGGACGACCACGACGAACAAATAGCAAAGGAAGACGAATACAAGGGGGATAAGAATAATCAAACTATCAAAGAAAAAGCATAGTGTTGCCAAGATAGCGAAACGGTCGCCTTAACAACTGACTTAAACATTCCAAAGTAACAATGAAACTACACTCTGCAAAACTGGCTTCTGAGATCAGAAGCACAATAAGGACATGGCATTCTAAACTATACTAACAGGAAGTTACCGGATAAGACTACTAAAGAGCAATAATATTTAAAAGGGTATTTGAAAAATAAAGATCAAGGCAACAGCTTAGGCTGTAACCATTAAACTATGTATTGAACAAAAATAGTGAATACCAGAACAAAACCTAGGATACGACAAAAAAATGCTAAAGTAAAAGGTTGCAGATGAAAACAAACATACATCGGAAATAAGGTAAGCGCCAGACAATGACATCGTCGTTCCAATGCTTTGGCAGGAAACGTTTAATGGAAGGTAGCACTGTTGCACTGACGATAAAAGAGTATTAACAAAACAAAATGCAAGCAGATAGGCTAATAAGGAATAATTATTTTTGAAGGTTTTAGAGAATAAAATTACAAAAATAACTTACGAGAAAGCTAATATGCCGAGTAAGAAGAAATAGGTTGTAAGCACGGCGTTCGCTAAGTCCTTCGAAAAGAACTTGAAAAGTAGAAAAAGAGACAACAACATTGCACTCCCAACCAAGGGAAATCTCATTGCATGTTCATTGGACATAGTTTCCTGCATCACGTATAATCGTATACATGAATAAGAAACCAGCAATGTACTAAACAATACAACTGATTAACCGAATAAAATAAAGGAAATATGACAAATAACTACCTAATAAGTCTAAAATTTTACATCTTACTACCTAATATAATTAATTTTGCAACTAACTACCTAAAATCACACAACATTAATCAATTTGCTACCTTTTTTGACGTAAACTGAACTTAAGTTAATTTTAAATGTTCGGGTTAAGTTAAATGACCATCTTACCCTTCCCTTAATAAAATTATTCCTCTATCTCCCTCCCCCCATTAAACTCGCTGTAACTTCAATATTCAAACCGTCATTTTTATCCATCAAAACCTCCATAAACATGCCTAATTTGCAGCACTTCAATATTCAAGCCGTCATTTTTATCCATCAAAACCTCCATGAACATGCCTAATTTGCAGCACTAGAGGGAGATAATCTTTTGTTGTATTCTAAAATGAATAATGATATAGCGACACCTGGTGTTACTCAAATTGAGCGACACCCGGGATATTATTGTAATTTACTTACGAATTTTGTGTTCCCTCCATCAACATTCAAATCAATGGTAGTTTAGGAAACTAATATTAATTAATTAATTTTCGGGTTTTAAATCATAGTGAAAGGCGGTCCCCACCGGTCTAGGCGGTAAGCCGGTCACCACCGGTGGACCGTGGTGGTTGGCGATTAGTGGTTGAAGACGGTCAGACATCAAATGAAATTGCAAAAAAGTAGTTACCGAGACTTGATCCCATGATCTCTTGAATGAAATGCACATGCTATGCCACTTTGACACAAGCATATTGTTGTAATTTTAATATCTCTTTTGTTATATATATACCAGCTAAGTTTTGAGTTAAATTAATATGTACGTATAATAATTTTTAAATGTATTTCTAACTTATATTCAATGTACCCATCATAAAATCAATATAATGCTCATTTAGTTAAATGTGTTTGATAAAAAATTGAACAATATATTTTTTGTACTTATAGTTTAGATACTTATATTACGATATTACATTTATTATAGGTCATTTTATTATAACAAAAAAAATTTATGTACGTACAATATATTTATGACAAAGGTACATTTTATTTTTATTGGAGGTACATAATATATTATTATACTAGTGTGGGTGCCTCGCTTCGCCCATGCTACCTCTATTTAGCATTAAAATATATTTTCAATTAATTAAAACTATTTTTAAGTTGCATAACTCATAAATTTATCATTAATCTATTTTTTTATGAGACCTGGTATATCTTAAAATTACAACGAAATAAATTATGAGACAAATTCACTACTCCTACTATTAATATTCTACTTAAATCGATTGCTAGCTAATTTTTCATATATACTTTATTTTGTTCTTAGAATAATACTTTTATTACATTCGTTATTACTATTATTACTTTCATTACACCCGATGTAATTATTGTTACCGGGCTACTTTTATTTACCAATTAAATTTTACTAAATTGTTACTTTTATTACATTAGTATTTTTTATGAAATATGTTTCGCTAAATTTGGTTAACATATATATTTACAATTGATATCTTGTAATTATGATGAAAACGAAGTAAAATTAATTAACAAATTATGAGCCACGTTCACCTATCCTCTTGTTAATATTAGTACTTTCATTACATCCCTTGTTAATACTATTACCACTACAAAAAAATACTGCCATTGCGACGGATTTTTTGCGACGGACAGCAAATCCGTCGCAAAATTAGTTTTGCGACGGATTTCGCGACGGATTTTTTGTTTGCGACGGAATTTGCGACGGACCTGAATTTCCCAGACCCGCGAAATGAAAGTCAAATGGCGGGAAGGTTTGCGACGGAAAGTCCGTCGCAAATATTGACTTTTGCGACGGAAATTCCGTCGCAAACATATTGACCAGACTTGCCCAAAAGTTGGTCAAGGTCAAATGTTGACCAGATTTGCGACGGAATTTCCGTCGCAGGAGTCAATATTTGCGACGGAATTTCCGTCGCAAATCTGGTCAACATTTGACCTGACCAGATTTGCGACGGAAATTCCGTCGCAAAAGTCCGTCGCAAAGTTTTTTAATACAGACCCGCGGATCTCATTTTTCCCCCAAATCGATTTCACAATTAAAAAAAAAAAACCCTAAGGCGATTTATCGGCGATTCGTCACCACACCACCCACCCAACCACCCTACCCTACCTCCCCCGCCGGAGCCGCCGGAGCCGCCGTCGCCGGAGCCTCCCAACCGCCCCTCCTTCTTCCTCTCCTTCTCCTTCTCCTTCCTTCCTTTTCCTTCCTCCTCCGCCCCTCCTTCCTCCTCGCCGCCCCTCCTTCCTCCGGCCAGCCGCCCCTCCTTCCTCCGGCCAGCCGCCCCTCCTTCCTCCTCCACCTGCCACCTCACCGCCACTTCTTTCTTTCTTATGTATGTATACTAATTTTATTAATATACCGTCTTAATTTTTTTTGTTTAATCCGTCGCAAAATTCCGTCGCAAATTCCGTACTATTGTTTTTTTATTGTTATTAGGAATAGTTAGTTTAGTTTAATTGTTATTTGATTAGTTTAGTTAGTATTGTTAGGTGGTTAGTAATATTAGGTTAGTAGCTAATTTCGTCCCAAATCCGTCGCATATTGTTGTTAAGATGTTTAGGAGGTTTGTTTTTTGATATAAAATTTGCATTGTTGTTGATTGTTAGTGTTGTTGATTTGTTTAGAATATTCTTGAATAGTACCCGTTCAATAATTACACATTAGGTGTAATTGTTGAATAGTCCCCGTTTTGGGACTGTCTTTGAATCTTTCATGCCATTTAGGTAGTAAACATTCTTATATTTTCTTGATTGTAATGAAACAAAAATTGGGCAACACTTCCTTATTGTTCTCCAAATACATTCTATATAATGTATTTGGAGAACAATAGGGAAGTGCTGCCCAATTTTTGTCTCATTACAATTAAGAAAATATAAGAGTGTTTACTAATGGTATGAAAGATTCAAAGATGGGTTTAGGCTGGAGAGATAAGGACCCCAGACCAATATATGTAAATTGTTCTTTTTTGCAGGTTGGTGTTGGTGTTGGTGTTGGTGTTGGTGTTGGTGTTGGTGTTGGTGTTGTTGTTGGTGTTGGTGTTGGTGTTGGTGTTGGTGTTGGTGTTGGTGTTTGTATAACTACTCGTGCTATTTTTACGGTTAACCCGTTAGTTCTATCAAACTCATGTATTTAAAAAAAATTAATATTTTCTTAAAATCGAATTGTTAATTATTTTTTTATACTCTCTTCATTGTTCCTACTGTTACTTTCGTTACATGTGTTGTCACTACTATTACTAAGGGTGTTCATTTGCGGTTCGGCTCACCGAACCGTATATTTAATTCAGTACGCACACGGTTCGGTTAGCTTAGGCAAAACAAAAAACCTAAACCGCATCGTTCCTAACGGTTATAAACGGCCCAGTTAACCTCTTTAAACGGTTATTTGCAGTTCGGTTACCGGTTAACCTATAAACGTGCTAAATATACTTTTTCTTTAGTTTTCGTGAATTTTATCTATTGGTTTAATTAAAATTTTATTATATATTATAGTCAACGATAAAGTTAATTAGTGAAACTTTAATATTAATCAATTTAACAATTTCGGAATTTGAACACACTTAAAAAATTAAACGAAAAAGCACTTTATATAATATTTTAATTTTTTGCTTACTTTTTTGTGAAACGATTCGGTTCGGTTAACCTCTTTTCTAAAATTGTGAACCTTAACCGAACCGTGTATATGATAAATTTAACGGTTCGGTTCACCGAATCGCTTTGTCATTACGATTTGATTAATCAAGCGTTAAAGAGGTACGGTTTTTTGGTTTTTCCGGTTTTCGGTTCGGTTATTGCGGTTCGGTTTATGTTGAACACCCCTAACTATTACTTTCACTTCTACCGCTGTCATTATTTTTTTTCACTACCCCTGCATTTATTATTGTTAATTTTATTACCCCGTTGCTGCTAGTATGAGTTTCACTACTCGAGTTGCTATTATTGTTGTTTTTACTACTTACTTAGGTGGTTAATATCTTAGTAGTTGATTATCTAGTTGTATTAGAGTTATATATTTAAATAAATCTGAAATATTAGATTATAATATTATTTAAGAGTAATAATAATTATTTTATTAATTAAATTACAAATTCAATGAATTATGAAATATATTATTTTTTTGAAAATTTGAACTGATTTACTTACTTTTAATAGTTTTCAAAATATAACATATATTATTTTATAACTGTCAAAAAAAAAATATATATATATATAACATATACTTATTTATACTTTAAGAAAACTCACAAAAAAAAGAAACTTCATAACTAAAAGATATCGCTCATTACCAAGTTTCACAAAATCACCTTCAAGGTTTATAAAATAAGGCGTAAAACATTGAAATATACTTATATACATGTCATTGATAATCATCCAGAGTTATATACAATACAGAGAGCTAAAAATCAGGAAACAGAATATTACAGAATACTATAAACAAGGTAACAAACTATCCTAAACGTGGTAAAAGACTAAGAATCAAATAATTACAATATTCTCTATTGACTAATTCTATCAGTCATATCGTATATGAAAATATTATGTACCTCCAATGAAAATATAATGTACATTTGACTTAAATATACTTTATGTGCATACATTTTTTTTTTTTGTTAAAATAATATGACACATATAATAAATGTAAATTTTATAATAATTATGTAAACTGTAAGTATTCAAATCTTTTGTTCATTTTTTGTCAAATACTCTTTAGTCACTAAGAATTATATTGACTTTATAATGAAGGTACATTGATTATAAGTTATAAGTACATGTGATAATTATTATAGATACATATTGTTTTAACTCAAGTTTTAACATACGTATATATACCAAGAGAGATACAAGTTTATCAGAAAGATCAATGTGGCATAGTGGTATTAACAATTATGTCTCAACTTACAGGTCATGTGTTCAAGCCCCACTAATAATGTTTTTGAGGTTCCATTTGATTGTTGATTATGCGGCCAAACCTTTACCTTTAAACGGCGGCGGCGTTGACGGCCAACCACCGTCGGCACCCTTGATCAACCAACTTATTGTCTAGTTTTAATTATTATTATCATTTATATTTTATTTTATTAATATGATAAATATGTGAATTACGGTTCTACCCTTTTGAAATTGGCGCAAATACGAAAATTTATTTTTTCATTTTCTATTATTTTCTATTTTTTATTAGGGTGTTACCGAAACCAGTAACACCCGGTGTCGCCCTAGCACTACCCTTCTAAAATTAATCAAGTGAACATTTTTTTCATTTTATTTTCAGTGTAAAACCCTTCCCCTAATTTGATTATTTTGTATAAAATTTGATTATTTCATCCCTTATCAACGAGAAAAATTACTTTGCGGTTTTTAATTGTTTGGTTGTATCAAAATATTATAATGTGAGATTGAGCTTGCAAATTGTATTGAGAATCTGGGTTTGGAACGACATTGATGGAGAATAGGGGAAGTGAGTTTTTGTTGAAGGAGAAAGGTGTTATAATAGAGGAAGGAGGGGAGGGTAATTTAGGTATTAAATTAAGTTTTAAATTTAAACGGGACGAAATAATCTGATTTCCGTCATTTTGGTAGTAATCTGTCAATTTTTACACTTATTAGGTTGTTATTTGAATAATTGAACATATTAGGTAGTAAGATGTAAAATTTTGAACTTATTAGGTAGTAATATGCTAAATAGCCTAAAATAAAATGCTTCAAGTACTCACTGTAGGTGGTGTTGACTTGACGGACCTGTAACACCCGACATATACCGCAAGACATGCGGTTAATACAACATTTACATTTGGATTCACATTGACAACAAGTGGTGCCAATCCTAAACGTACAAGAAGACAACTTGAAACTGTTAGCAAAACTGAGTATGAATCCGAAACACACTCTTGTTTATTTTTTCAGCGCATGATAAGTTGATAACATACGCAAACAATAGCAATATTCCACCAACGCCAATAAACACATATAGTATTAGTACATACTCCATCCATCCACTTTTAAACTTCTTACCCTCCTCTATAAATATGCGAGAGAAATTAAAGTGTATGGAAGGAGTACTACAAAGAGGCGATTCAGATTAAAGCAATCCTCCAACTTCCACGATCACACTAATGGTACAAGGCCTACAACAATGATATAATGTATAAGGAGGCAGCCCAGTTTACAACAATCCCCTAATTCAGCCACTAGCACATACTAATAGGGCAATCGGTTTAAAGCAATCCGCCAGGCTCCAACTGCCAAGACCGCACCAATGCTAAGACAATGATAATGGTTTCTAAATCTACTAAAATCAAACACTGGTACATATTACAAGGAGGCAGTTTGGTTTAATGCAATCCTCCGACTTCCAAGACCGCACCACTGCTATGAGTCTACGACAAATGGACAATGATAGTAGCTTTGAAGTTCGATAGACAATCAACCACTAGTACATACTACAATAAGGCAATTCAGCTTGAAGAAATCCTCTATCTTCCAAAACAACAACAACAGTACGTCAATGATAATAGCTCTAAGTTCTAAAACAATCAACCTACACCAATTAAATGCCCACTTAACATCAAATATTAATAGTCCGCACCAAACGAATGATAGACAGAGAGGGATAAAGTTTGCGACTTTATTACTACTCTCTAAAAACGGTATTTAACCCAGAGTAAACATCACCGGAACCTCAACATAACCAATGATGCACATTAATAGTACTACAGAAACAAGGTCCTTCATCCACACATATCCAATGATAGACCTCGATAATTGTGAAGAAGTGTAAACCTTCACCATTGTTGATGTGTAAAGAAGATAGAGTTGTTATTAGTTAGTTATAGGGAGAGAGTTTGTTATAGAGAGAAGATTATATTATGAAGAAGTGAATTGTATTATTACAGGATTGACTTATTTATAGTCAAGTAACCAACTATAACTAACTATGATTAGCTAGCTAATATTGTCACATCCCCTCCTCAAGCTGGACTCGATTTGTTGCATCGTCTGAGACCAAGCTTGGCTGTTAAAAAATTATGTTGCTGAGCTCCCACGACCTTCGTCATTAAGTCTGCCAACTGCATCCCTGTTCTAACATGCTGGGTCTGTAAAAAACCTTCCTGCAGCTTGTCTCTTACATAGTGGCAGTCTACCTCCAAATGCTTCGTCCTCTCATGAAACACAGGATTCTGTGCAATGTGTTGTGTAGCTTGATTGTCACAGAGCAATGATATTGGTTTAGGTATGTTGATATTAAAATCAATCAATAAGTTGTTGATCCAAACCATTTCTGATGTAGTAAATGACATACTCCTATATTCTGCCTCTGCAGAGTTTTTACTGACGGTTTTTTGTTTCTTTGTCTTCCAGGAAACCAAAGAATCTCCAATGAAGATGCAATAACCACTTAGTGACCTTCCTGAGAAAGCACACTGAGCCCAATCTGAGTCACTGTAAGCAGTAACCGTGAGGGGAGTATCTGCAGGATAGAACAATCCTGTATTGACAGTATTCTTCAAATATCTGACTACATGAGATGTGTTTTGGTAAAATTTCTACCGGGTCGAGTTTTTGTGATGCGGGTCAAAGTGTCAACCAATATAAAGATTAACGTAGCAAACGAATGTAAAAGTTAAAGAAATGAAATAATGACACAGGAATTTTTGGTGACGCGGAAAAACCCAATGAGGGAAACAACCGCGGGGGAACGGAATCCCACCAATATTTTTACTATGATCGAGTAATTTCGCTGTTTTGTATGAGTACAAGTGCTTGCGTAAGTAGTAAGTTTACAACGTGTGAACTGAATAATAAAAATGCCTTAGCTTCCCTTTTTATAGCTTTGGATTCTGGGCTAACTGAATCTGCTCTGGTCTCGGGCTGCTCCGGGAATATAGGAGTAAGTTGAGGAGAATATGCTTCTAGGGTTTTTGACCTTTTCTTCTCCTTTCAACGGCTCTTTCCTTACGTATAATCTGCTTTGTAATGGGCTGCGTATGTTTTTATTCGTCTCTGGGCCCAATCGATGTGATGGCGGATTTTGGGCTAAACAATTTCCCCCAAATTTCAGCCTACTTTGGCTTCAATTGGGCTGGAATTTTCCTCTGCCCTGGAGTGTGCTCCTGGAATTTATTGAGGTAGTTGGATAGTCCATGCAACTGCTCACAGCCGCCCTTGCTATCCCGCTTGTCCCACTTCTCCCATCACTTCATTAACCGCTTGTCCCCTCGCTATTTACTTTTTAACTCTTCATCTTTCAAATTTAAATTTCCCTTTCAAATTTCAACCACTTATTCCCTTTATAAATACTCTTTTTAACTGCGCACTTTTACTTTTACCATCTTCAAACTCTCTTTCTTTTACTTGCTTTCTTGCTCTTTCTCGCTCGTTCTTGCTTTCTCTTTGCAGTAAAAACTTTTTTCACCACCTCTCTTTTTTCTTTTTTCAACAATTCATCATGTCTGCTCCTGGATCTTCTTCCGCTACTCCCTCTACTGCACTTGCTCCTGCAGGGTCTTCTGGATCTACTCCTGCTTCGGGGGACTATTCTGGTCCCTTCCCTTCGCAGGGGCTCCTTGCTGCCAAAGACTTGTGCGACTCCGCTTTCAACGAGTCCCATGCTTCTCTTATTAAGATTCGGTTCGGGTTTCCAGACGGGGTTGTCTATCACTTCCCTCTTGCTGGCGAGAAGGCCGATTTTGAGAGGGAAGGATGAACTTGTTTCTATGAGTATCCTTTCCGTTTGGGTCTGAGATTCCCTTTCCCTGATTTGATTATCGACTTCTTGAAGTTAACCAAGCTAGCTATGTGCCAGATTGCTCCACATGCATGGAGGATCTTACTCAGTATTTGTGCTTTGAACCGTGAGCGGGGGCTGAACATTGGTTTGGCTGATTTGGGGCAATGGTTCACTCCTCGTTCTCTGGGTCACTCTCAGTGTACCATCCGTAGCCATGACAATATGCCCTCTGCCATTATCTTTTCCACCACTCCAGACGATAGTAAGTGGTTTACCCGTTTTATCTTTGTCAAGATTAACACCCTTCCTTACTCTCCAGACTATATTTTTGCTGAGTGGCAGCCTGTGGAAGGTACTGCCTCTGCTCTAGCGTTTGATTTTCCTGGCTCTATTTTCTTTTGCTGTTGTCTTTCGCTGATAGCTTGTTAGTTTCCTCAGGGCATAGCCTAGCTAAGCTCCCTGATTCCGCGGATCCCCCTGCTTCGAAGGCCAAGCTTCTGGACCTCCCTGCTGAGGAGAGGACGTTTTCCAAGCTGGTCCGGGATTCTGATGCTCTGGTGGTGAAGAAGGAGGGTACAATATTTCTGGTCTAGTTACTTTTTGAGTTATTTCTTTTGTTTGCTCTGGTTGTTCTGATGTTCGGTGCTTATTTTAGGCAAGGCCAGGGTTGATGTGAGCAGGGTTATGCAGCTGCGCAGAAAAAGATTTACTCCTGGGGACGCGGGGTCCTCGAAGAAAAAGAAGGTAGAGGTTGTTGAGGGGAGCTCTGCTGGAGCTGGGTCCCAGGCTGCCCCGATTGAAGTTGACGTTGTGGATCCAATCCAGGAGTCTGTTCCTGAGACTCCCTATGTTGATCCATCTCCTCTTGAGATCCCTCCCAGCATTCCTACTCCTGGCTTCAAGCCTATACCGGAGTAACTGCCTCGGACATTCTCTAGAGAGTCCTCCTCTCCTCCTCTACAGCTAGAGATTCCTGGAGGTTTTGGAGGACTTAAGACCAAGCTCTGGCCTACTTTGAACTCTTTGTTGTTCCCTGCCTTTGCCTCTATTTTGAAGAAGCGCCCTTTTCAGGACCTGACTAGGCATGTGGCGGAGGTTTCTTTTGAGGTAGGCTCTTTTCTTTGGTTTTTTCTTCTTTTTTTTTTTTTTTTTTTATTGTATCTGATCTGGTATGGTGTACTCAGGCTTTGGAGCTGGCGTTGTGCACCAATCAACAGAGTGAGGCGTTGCTGGCTGATCTCCAGCGTATGAAGGTAGCTCATGATGCTGCTCTGGAGAGGATGGAGGAGATGGCGGCGAAGCTCAGTTCAGAGGAGGTCTTAAGGGGGAATCTGTGACAGGCTGTCGATCGTTTCCGTCGGGAGGTGATTGCGGGCCAGGAGAGGCTCACGGCCCAGGAGGAAAAGCTCAAGGCTCAAGAGGGGAAGCTCAAGGCCCTAGAGGAGGAGCTCAAGGCCCTGGAGAGGACGTCTCAGGACCAGTTGGCCACAGCTCAGTCTAAATTGGAGCGTGCTTTAGCCTCTGAGGCTGACCTGGTTCTGAAGGTGGAGGCCCTGGAGCACAAGAATGCTGGACTGCAGAGAGCTTTGATTGATGCTGTTTCCTATTCTACTGCTGAGACCCGGATTAAATGTGTCAAGGAGTTCCAGGAGGGTAGTCATACTACCTGAGACTTGACTGCTCTGGAGGAGGCCTTTGCTGCACATTTCCCCGATGGCCTGAACATGGATCTGCTTTCGGATGATGAAGAAGAGGGCATGGTGGGGTCCCAAGATGTTGGAGAGGAAGTGTCCTCTGGCCCCACTAGTGTTGATGCTACTGCTGCTGGACCTACTCCTGACGAGTAGGTCCTCTTTTTAAAGAATTTATTTGCTGGGCCCTGTTATGGGCGTTAATATTTTTTGTCTTGTGAACTTTTGGGTGCCCCTGCGTGGGCTTTAATTGTTGTATCTTTTGCTGCTGGTCCGGGTGGACCAGTAAAAACAATTCTACTATGGGGCTGCCTTGGGCAGCCTTTCTTTTAATCGTATGATCCCCGTTGTATGGGGTTTTGCTTTATCTGTTGGTTTCTTGCCGTTTTTCTGGCGTTTTTCCTTTGTACATGCATGTTTCGTTTGTGTTTTGGTCATCGCTGTTTTGGTGTGCTGGCCTGATGTTTTATATACCCATCCCTATACTGGGGTGCCAGGCTTGACTTAGGTTCTCCTGCGATCAATGCAGATTTCCTTTTTAGGTCAGTCCACTTAGGATAAGTAAATTCTGGTCCAGAATATAAATGATGAAATTTTTCCTTTTAAAGACTTGAAAATTGAAAACGCATTAAGGTTTGAAATTATAAGGCCTAGACTACTAAACTTAGGTTTAAAATATATAGAGGCAAGATGACATTCTAAACTTAAGCTTATAGAAAATATAAAGGCAAGACAAAAATTTTAAGTTGAACCAGAGTAAACTTTATACAGAGTAGAACCTGAGGTCTAAGGGAGCTGCTCTGGTCTGGTGGAGGCACCTCTAAATGATATACTTTTTTAAGTGAAGTATATTCCATGATCTGGGTATCATTTCCCCTTCCATTGTCATTAGCCTGTAGGCCCCATTACCAACTATGCTCTCAATTTGGTATGGGCCCTCCCAGTTGTAAGCAAACTTTCCAGCTTGTCTGTTCTTGGTGTTCTGGAACACCTTTCTCAGGACCAGATCTCCTACTTGCAGGGTTCTGATTCTGACATTTTTGTTGTAGCTCCGGGCCACCATCTGTTTGTACGAGGCTATTCTGACGTAGGCACTGGTCCTGAGTTCATCAACAGTGTCCAGGCTACTTGTCATTTCTACTTGGTTCTGGTCCTCGGTTATACACCCGTACCTGTGGGTTGGGACTTTGACCTCAGAAGAAATTACTGCTTCTGCTCCGAAGACAAGGCTGAAGGGGGTCTGACCTGTTGCTACTTTTGGAGTAGTTCTGTCAGCCCACAGGACCAGAGGAAGTTCCTCTGCCCATTTCCCTCCCATTTCTTTTAGTTTCTTTTTCATATTCTCAATGATGATCTTATTACTAGACTCAGCTTGTCCGTTGGACTAGGGGTTCCTGGGGGTAGATTTCTGGAGTGATACATTCCACCCAGCACAGCAAGCCTCGGTTTTCTTCCCAATGAATTGGGAACCATTGTCACATATTATTTCCGAAGGTATGCCAAATCTGGTGAATATATTGCGCTTAATAAAAGAGATGACCTGTGCTTCGGTGGTCTGGGTGAATGATTCTGTTTCGATCCATTTAGAAAAGTAATCTGTCATGGCCAGCATATACATCTTGTTTCCTGGTGCTCTGGGTAGGGGTCCCACAATGTCCATCCCCCATTTCATAAAAGGCCAAGGGGATATGACCGGGTGCAGAGGCTCTGCTGGTTGGTGATTGACAGGTGCGTGCCTTTGACAGGCGTCACATTTTCTTGCATACTCCTTTGCATCCTTGCGCATTGTGGGCCAGAAGTATCCCATTCTGAGGGCTCTATTGGACAGGCTTCTTCCCCCTGCATGATTTCCACAGTCTCCGCTGTGGAGGTCGTGCAAGACTGTCTGTGCCTTAGTCTGGTCCAGGCAGCGCAAATATGGCCTTGCTAATGATTTCCGGAACAGGGTTCCATCAATTAGTAGGAACCTGGAGGCCTTCATCCTGAAACTTCGTGTTTCTTTCTTATTGCTGG
Organism: Silene conica; assembly: GCA_029255685.2. Taxonomy (NCBI): domain Eukaryota; kingdom Viridiplantae; phylum Streptophyta; class Magnoliopsida; order Caryophyllales; family Caryophyllaceae; genus Silene; species Silene conica. The sequence goes on from CM055311.2 coordinate 63,396,421, forward strand.
GCTGGATATCATGTTGCAACCAGTCCAGGTATGGCTTTCGCCAATCCTGCTCTGATCCCTGGTCTGGGTCGTTGCTGCAAATAGGCAATTCTTCCTGGTCCGAATCCGGACCAGGAATGGCTGGTTTGAGAACATGGGTGATCGGTATATTGGCTACGTCCGCTGGTTTGAAGGTCGATCCCAGAGTTGCCACTGCATCTGCTTCTGCGTTCTGCTCCCGAGGTACCTGCTGGATGCTGAATTCTGCGAATCTGCCGATTAACTCCTTTGCCACACACATGTAGGCCACCATTGTGGGGTCTCTTGCTTCATATGCTCCATTGACGTGATTCACAATTAATTGCGAGTCACTGTATACATTGATGCAGCTGATCCCCATGTCCAGGGCTAATTGTAGCCCCAGGACCAGAGCTTCATATTCAGCTACGTTGTTGGTGGTTTTGAACTCACATCGGACTGCTTGGGTGATCAAGTCACCTTCTGATGATCTAAGGATCAACCCAACCCCTGACCCTCTGGCGTTTGATGCCCCATCTACTCGTAGCTCCCAGGTGCCTAGCTTGGCACCTTGGTGTAGGTGCAGGATTTCCTGCTCTGCTTGGGTCTGGAGTGCTGGGCTGAAATCGGAGACGATGTCTGCGAGGGCTTGTGATTTTATGGCTGTGCGTGGTTCAAACTGGAGATCATATCCACTGAGGTGCACAGACCATTTAGCCATTCGTCCTGATAGTTCTGGCTTTCTCATAACCGTCTTGAGTGGGTGATTGGTAACCACTGAGATGGTATGAGACTCAAAGTATGGACGCAGCTTATAGGATGTTGTGACCAATGCCAATACTAGTTTCTCAAGTGAGGTATACCTTGCTTCTGCTGGCAGTAATGATTTGCTGACGTAGTACACCGGGTGCTGAGCTCCTTCGTGTTGTCGGACCAGAACTGCACTTACTGCTGCTTCGGTTACTGAGAGGTACAGGAGCAGGACCTCCCCCTGCTCTGGCTTGGATAGCAGGGGTGGGCTGCTCAGGTACTGCTTTAGTTCCTGGAATGCCTTTTCGTGCTCTGGTGTCCAATCAAACTTCTGGCTTTTTCTAAGAATATCATAGAATAATCTGCACCGGTCTGAGGATTTGGATATAAACCTGTTCAGGGCTGCTACTCTTCCTGTCAGACGCTGCACATCTTTTGGCTTTTGGGGTGATTCCAGCTGCAGAACTGCTTTGATCTGTTCTGTGCTGGCTTCTATCCCCCTCTGTGTTACTATATACCCCAGGAATTTCCCACTGGAAACTCCAAAGGTACACTTGGCTGGATTTAGCTTCATCTTGTACTTCCGGAGGGTATTGAATGTTTCCTCCAGGTGCTGGGTGTGGTCCGCCGATTGCTTGGATTTGACCACCATATCGTCTATGTATACTTCCATATTGCGTCCTATCTGGTCTTTGAACATCATATTGACGAGCCGCTGGTATGTAGAACCAGCATTCTTAAGACCGAAGGGCATTACATTGTAGCAGTAGATGCCTTTTTCGGACCTGAATGCTGTCTTCTCCTGGTCTGCCGGGTCCATTTTGATCTGGTTGTACCCGCTCCAGGCATCTAGGAAAGTCAACATTTCGTGGCCTGCAGTGGCGTCCACCATAGCATCTATATGTGGCAAGGGGAATGGGTCCTTGGGGCAGGCCTTATTCAGGTCTGTGAAATCCACGCAGACCCTCCACTTACCATGTTTTTTGGTACCACCACTACATTGGATAGCCATTCTGGGTACTTGACTTCCCTAATCTTTCCTGCCTCCAGAAGGTTATCCACCTCCTGGTTTATGATCTGGTGTCTTTCTGCTGCGAATTTCCTGCGTCTCTGCTGCACTGGTCTGAATCTTGGATCTATGCTTAGCTTGTGTGTTATGATCTCTGGGTCTATGCCAATCATATCTTTGTGGGACCAGGCGAAACAGTCTACATTCTTTCTGAGCAGCTGGAGGAGCTGCTGGCGTAGATCCCCAGAGCACTCTGAGCCTACGAACACGGTCCTTTATGGGTGCTGCTCATCCAGGTGGACCTTATCGATTTCTGTCTGCTGGGGCTCGATGTACTCCTCCTGAATGTGCAGTTCCTGTAGTTGCTATGCTCTGGCAGCTGGTGGTCTGGTGGTCCTTTTGAGAGCTACTTTGTAACAATCCTTGGCCTCCTCCTGGTCTCCCCGTATCTCCTGGACTCCCCACGGTGTAGGAAATTTCAGGCACTAGTGATACATTGACGGGATTGCTCGCATTTCGTGGATCCAGGGCCTGCCAAGAATAACATTGTAAGTAGATGGACCATCAATAACTAAGTACCTTACCTGTTTGTTCAGCCCTCCGGCGTAGGTGGGGATGGTGATTTCCCCCAGGGTATGCGCTGTTTCTCCACTGAATCCGACCAGAGGAATAGCTTTCTTTGTCAGGTCCTTCATTCTCGTCAAATCCCATGCTCTTTAGTGCATCCAGCATTAGCAGGTTGACGGAGCTGCCTGTGTCCACCATGACCTTCCTGACCTCACAATTGCCGATGTTCAATGTGATAATCAGGGCATCATGGTGCTGCTTTGGTACAGCTTCTGCATCTGTTTCGTCAAAGGTCACTACTGGGAGGTCCTTCCTTGCTATTCTGCATGATTATTCTGGCTTGTCTCCCTTAGCTGCAGTTACACGTCTTTTGGCTGCTGAGTAGGTGAGCCCACACAGCTCTGATCCTCCAGTGATGACGTTGACAATTCTATTGCAAGGAGGAGCTGGTGAGGGCTGCACCTGGCTGGCTGCATTGACTCTGGTGGACTTCTCTGGGAGCAGATGGTCCAAGTTGCCTCGGTCATACTGGAATCGGACCTCCTTCCTGAGGGTATAACATTCATCCGTCGTATGACCTATGTCATCGTGGAATTCACATCTTTTGCTAGCATCACGACGGTCGTTGGGTCGCTCCTCTCTCTTCTTTGGCCATCTGACTCCCTTGAGTTCTTTTAAGGCCTTCAACAAGCCAGCCATCCCGGTAGTAAAGCCATACTCGCTGACCTTCGGTGGTGGATCTGCATCAGTTTTACCACCGGTAATCTCAGATACTTTGCTCACTGGCTTGCTGTAGGGCTTTGATCTTTCGCTCCTTTTTTCTACTGGTGCTTTTCTGGACACAGGTTCTGTGTCATAGGTACTTCTTCTGGAGGTAGCGTCTTCTTCCAGCCTCATGGCTGCAACTGTCTGGGCCTGTACGTCAGCAAAGGCAGTGCATGGGTGCATTGTCAACTGCTTGTACAGGTCTGAATCGTGATGTAATCCTCTGCGGAAGGCTTCGATGGCAGTGGGTACATCACAATGTGGAATGGCAACCTTCTCTTTGTTGAATCTGGTTAGGTAATCTCGAGTGGTTTCCTCGAATCCTTGAACAATTCTGTATAGATCGCTGGTCTGCTTTTCTGGTTTCATGCTGCTAGCAAACTGCTGATTAAAGGCATTAACCAGATCTGCAAAGGAGAAGATGCTGCGATTGGGCAATCCCACAAACCAGTGTAGGTGAAGAGTCTATTGATATAATATACTCAAGAAGGGGGGGGGGGGGGGGTTGAATTGAGTATGCCTTCTTTTTAAAACTTCTTCGATGTGTGTGTATTTGTATGATGATCGTTGAGTAGAGCAGTAATAAAGTAGAGACACGATATTTTTGAAGTGGTTCAGTCTCACACTTTGAGACCTACGTCCACTATTCTCGATTAATAAAATTAGTACCAACTCTGGTTTACAATTTTATCAACCCTACTCGTGCGACTTTGATGTTAGTCACAACTCTATCTAGATACCGCTAAATATCTAGCTACGACAAATATCGTTAAATATTTGCCTTACAATGAGTACCGCTAAATACTCGATCTATCTTACGTAAATAAGATAAAGTCTTCAATGTTTCTTGATGTCACAATCTTGAATGAATAAGATCAATGCTTGAGCACTTGAATCTTGAATCGGATATGACAATGATAAGCTCGAACTTGAAGAATATGAACGGCGGTTTCTCTTTCTCGATTTGCGTGTATATGTGTGTGTATGTCGTGTATTTTAATGTATCATGGTAGTCTATTTATATAGAATATGTATCTAAGTAATTCAAACCCTAGATGATTTAGGAATATTACTAAAACTAGAATACTAGTCTTTTAGTAATACTACCTTAAATCTAATCTTAATATATTTAGGAAAGATTTAATAATATACTTTATGTATTATATAAGGAATCTATTTCCTAATTCATATTTAGGAAAGATCTTTATATAATAAACAATTAGTATCCTTATTAAATCAACTTCCTAAATCATGTCAAAGATAATAAAATATATTACCATAATATAATCTTAGTTTGTTTTAGGATATTAAATAAATACATAATATTTATTTAAATAAGCCCTATACGACTTATAGAAACGTGACATATTACACGATTTCCAAAGTCGAAACAAAACTATATTTAGATTAAATATTTGACAATAAAGATCATATAAAAATCCTTAGTTTATTTTAGTAATAAATAATTATCTCATAAGACAATTATTTATTCCTTATTTAACTTAAAGATATTTTATATAATCCTATTAAGATTAACACTTCTATTTATTAAAATAGAATACCAATTAGACACTAATTCTACACGACATAAATTTAGAAACAAACGTTTCAACTCAACCACATATATAATGCGATCATTTCTTCATATTATAGAGTTATAGCTACGAGCTATAACTTGAATCAATCTTGTACTAAAGCTATAGTTGATGAATATAACTTTAGTTCATTATGCGCGCTTGTGATCTTCTATCAATCTTCGTCTTAGTCAATTCATTGACTAATATGCTTGAATCTTTTACACTTGATAAATTAGATCTTGTTACTAATATTCTGTACACTTAGCACACGATTATACATACGAGTATATAATATATAAATAGCTCGACTTGTCATTATCAAAACATAAACATATATACTATATATATATTTGAATATATGGTTCAACAAATTCCCCCTTTTTGATGATGGCAAGTCTTTCTTAGATTTCGTGTCTAAGTGTATGTTCCCCCTCAATATAATAATGGTCATTCATAGCAAAGAGTCACTTAGGGTTTTTATCTTATATCTATCCCATATCCTTTAAGGACCCTAAGAGACAATGGATTACGACAAGGAGCAAGCTTAGGCAAATTCTAATCTAAGTCGCATATTTCCCCCTCTTGACATCATCGAAAAGATGAGAACAAAGACATAAAACGACTAGAATAATACACTGCGAAACACGAATAAGCATGCATCAAAGACGTAATATACAAACACACATAATATCATGCAATTGCAAGTACGAGTGTGAGAAATATACACAACCAAACCGAAATACTATGCCACTGGGCCGAATATAGGTCAAATATGAGAAAATTGGGCCGGCTTGGATAATTTTTAGATGGGCCTTTTGGAAATAATTAGGAAAGGTTAAGATTGGCAACATAAGGACTAGTGGGCCTCGGATTTTGTTGGGTCAAAGATAGTTTCAGAGTTGGGCTAGGATAAGAGTAAGAGTTTGAGGAAGTCCATTCCGGATTCAAACACAACAACCAAAAACGAGACAGATTGAAGAACAGAGTATCAACGCAGTAATCTGAGCACGAACACCAACCTTCTCAACTCTCTTATCAATTTTTTTTTTATTATTCATCCACGCCCTTAGCTCGGCTTCACGACTTGGATCACAACTGCCGCTACCACCCATACTTTCCTTCTCTTTTAACTTCATATAAACCAAGAATCCTATTCATCTTAGCATCCAATCCCTCAAACGATGGAGAAACATTCAGTTTTTTTTTTTTTTTTTTTTTTTTTTTTTTTTTTTTTGTTCACCACCTATTCTTTTGCCAAAAGTTAAATCAATGTCATCAAAGTAAATACCCATGAGCTTGAGGATTTTGTTACACATACGGTTTCTCGGTATGACTCCATAACTCGCATCATTAACGACTTTTTTTTTTTTTTTTCAAAGCGATTGCTCCGACACTCACAATTGTCGAGCACACCTTTTCTTTAACCAACACATTAGAAATATGATGAATCTTGAAACAATTCAACGAAGCTGAATTTACCTTCGTCCCTTCCAATCAATTGTACAACACCACAGCTTCACAACAAGAGAGTTTGTCCCGACCAACCAATTTAACTCTAGCGAATACTCAGGGACTACAGGTGAGTCTTGATTAAGTTTGCGACGTTTCCCGGTGTCGGTTGTCGGAATGAACACGAAGATGGGTGTTGGGGACGGTGATGGTGGGTTTTGCTTCTTGAGGCTTGATTGTATTGCTTTTGCCGGAGGCATGATCGGATTTTTGGAGGTTTATTTGGTTTTGGTAATGGAGGTTTTAATGGGAGGTAATTATTTGGGGATTTGGGTTTTTGGTGAAGACGGTAAGAGGGAGTTAGGGGTAGTAAATGTGTAGAATCAATAGAGTGATGGTGAGGTGACACGTGGCAGGGAGTGTGGGGTAGCTTGGGACACGGTTTAGGTGTATAATTAGGTAAGATATGTTTTTCTTTTTAATTTGAGTAATATATAAATAATAATAGTAGGTTAATTTGTATAATATGTGTTTATTACTATTATATAGGTGTATATATTGTAAGTTTGATCATAATATATGACGTAATATTATTGTGAGATTAGGTTGTGCACACATACATACATGAATTGCATAACATAATTATGTTCACATAATTAATCATCGAATACACACATACACATGCAGCGGAGTATACGGACACAGTCATATAATCTCATCTAAACCGTAGTCAATCATTGGGTTATTTTTGCTTTTAAGATTTGATTAGGTGCCACCGATTAAACCAATTTCCAATCGCAAAGTCTCAAAGCGTTCTCTAGCCAATGGTTTAGTGAAGATATCTGCCCATTGTTTTTCCGTACTACAAAATTCCAATTTTATATTTTTCTTTTCAACATGGTCTCTTAAAAAGTGGTGTCTAATTTCAATATGTTTGGTCCTCGAGTGCTGGGCTGGGTTTTTAGATATAATTATAGCTCTCGTATTATCACATAATATAGGCACACATCCAACATCAACACCATAATCATGTAACTGTTGCTTTAACTATAAAAGTTGAGAACATACCAGTGCGGCTGCAATATATTCTGCTTCAGCAGTTGAGAGAGCGACAGAATTTTGTTTCTTGGATCCCCAAGATATAATACAAGGACCTACAAAGGTAGCAAGTCCGGAGGTACTTTTTCTGTCTAAAGAACATCCTGCATAATCCGCATCTGAATATCCTACTAGGTTAAAGTTACAGTCCATAGGATACCATAGATATAATTTTGAGGTTCCGATTAGGTATCTTAAAATTCTTTTAACTGCAATCATGTGTGATTCTTTTGGTGCAGATTGGAATCTCGCACAAACACAGACACTAAACATTATATCTGGACGACTTGCTGTAAGATAAAGAAGTGAGTCAATCATACCTCTGTAAGTTGTTTCATCTACAGACTTACCATCTTCGTCTTTGGTTAGCTTTTTATCTGTGACCATTGGAGTAGGCATTGCATGAGAGGTTTCCATTCCGAATTTCTTTAGTAACTCCTTGACGTATTTTTGTTGATGAACTTTGATTCCTTCTTCAGTTTGTTGTATTTGAAGTCCAAGGAAGAACTTTAGTTCTCCCATCATACTTATTTCGAACTCAGAAGTCATCAACTCAGAGAAGTACTTGCACAACTTTTTATTAGTTGAGCCAAAAATAATATCGTCAACGTAGATCTGAACGACTAGAAGATCTGAGTTTTCACTTTTAAGAAATAGGGTTTTATCCACAGACCCTCTCTTGAATCCACTTTCCAATAGAAACTTTGATAATCTGTCGTACCATGCCCTAGGTGCTTGTTTCAGACCATATAGTGCTTTGTCCAATTTGAATACGTGATCCTTGAGTTTGCTGTCAGGAAATCCAGGAGGTTGTTCAACAAATACTTCCTCTTGGAGATATCCATTAAGAAATGCAGTCTTAACGTCCATCTGAAAAAGCTTCATTCCCTTGTGTGCTGCAAATGCAATGAGTAGTCTTATTGCCTCAAGACGAGCAACAGGAGCAAAGGTTTCGTCATAATCGATCCCTTCCTATTGGTTGTATCCTTGAACCACTAATCTGGCCTTATTTCGCACAATGACTCCAGTGTCATCCAATTTGTTTCTGAATACCCATCTAGTTCCAATGACAGTTCTGTCCTTAGGTCGAGGAACAAGATGCCAAACTTTGTTTCTCTCAAATTGCTGGAGTTCTTCTTGCATGGCAACTATCCAGTCTGGTTCTGCGAGAGCTTCCTTGATATTTGAAGGTTCAATAGTGGAGAGAAAAGAGTAGAATGAGCAAAAGTTGTTTAAGCTCCTTCTAGTTTGAACTCCATCTGTCAGGCTTCCTATGACATTGTCCAAAGGATGAGAGCCTTTGTATCTCCAGTTCCTTGATTGATCATTTGCATTCCCTGAACTTGACTCGGGATCTTGACTTGTTCCCCCTGAATCCAAACCTGGGTTTATAGTAGGGTCAGGTATAACTCTGGCCTCTTCCCTTTGGTTTTGATTCAAAGTTACAGCTTCATTAGCTGTAACTCTGGGTTCCAAGTCATTAGTTTGAGAGGTATCTACAGTATCATCAACTGTATTTTCATCTCTCGCACCATTTTCTCCCAAGTTGAGTTCATCATGAGTTCCTTGAGGTTCTCCTTCTTCAATTTCCATTTCAGGAGGATCGTCCTTTGATAGTCTGAAATCAGGTTCGTCTAGGTTTTCCTTTATATCCTGTAATGGCTTATCGAAGACATTATTCTCATCAAAGATAACATGAATACTTTCCTCTATGCATAAAGTACGTTTGTTAAAAACTTTGTAGGCCTTACTATGATCTGAGTATCCTATAAAAATTGCTTCATCACTTCTAGGGTCGAATTTGCTTAATCTGTTTTTACCATTGTTGTGAACAAAGCATTTACTACCAAAGCATCTTAAATGAGATATGTTTGGTTTACGACCACGAAGAAGTTCATAAGGAGTCTTTTTAAGGATAGGTCTAATCATAGCACGGTTATGAATATAGCAAGCTGTACTAATAGCCTCAGCCCAAAAGTTTCTAGGTAGGCCACTACAAAGAAGCATTGTTCTAGCCATGTCTTCTAGGGTTCTGTTCATTCGTTCTACGACTCCATTTTGTTGTGGGGTTCTAGGGGCCGAGAAGTTATGTCCAACGCCATTGGTTTTACAGAACTCAATAAAAGCATGATTGTCGAACTCAGTTCCATGGTCAGTACGGATTGTTACTAGGTTTGATTTATATTTGTTTTGAACAAGTTTCATGAGACTAACAAATTCATCAAATGTTTCGTCTTTAGAATGAAGAAAGATTGGCCAAACAAATCTAGAGTAATCATCAACTAGAACGAAAACGTACCTGGAACCACCTCTGCTTCTTACCTTCATAGGGCCACATAGATCCATGTGTACTAGTTCAAGAGCTTGTTCTGTGCTTACCACTCTTTTTGGCTTAAAGGATGATCTGACGTGTTTACATCGTGCACATGTGTCACACATCTTTTCTTGATCAAATTTGATCTTTGGAAGACCTTCGACCAAGTCCCATCTTTTCAGCTTACTTAGAATAGGTGAGCTAATATGACCAAATCTCTTGTGCCATAGACATGGATCATCTAACGTAACGTTCATGCATGATAGAGAATCAGTAGGTACAACATTTAAATCAATCATATAAACATTTTTCATCCTGTGACCTTCAAGTATTACTTTACTGGTGCCTTCTAAGATTATACGACATATATCTGAATGAAAAACCACTTTATTTCCTTTGTCACATAATTGAGATATACTGATAAGATTGTGTTTGAGACCACTAACAAGGTATACATCATTTATAGCATGAGAGGATGAAATACCTATCTTACCAATTCCGATGATCTTTCCCTTTTTGTTATCACCAAATGTGACCTTACCTCCGTCAAAAGGTTTTAGGGTTTGGAATAGGTTTACGTCGCCTGTCATATGTCTTGAGCATCCACTGTCGAGATACCATAGATTATTTTCCTTGGCGACAAACTGCACAAATAATTTCAAAGACAGGATTTAGGTACCCAAGCATACTTGGGTCCTTTGTTGTTAGTAATCACAAATACGTCTTTCTTTTTAACCCAAACTTGTCTTACATAGGTCTTTCTACAATGGTAGTAGTTGGGTTTTGATGTTCTTGTGTAAGTTTTATTTTGGACTCTTGGTGACCAATTTCTGTGTGTAGTTTGAGGGGTTTGTTTGGTTCTATTTTTCTTTTCTTCATAGTCAAAGGTCATGTCATAGAACCATCCGTGGTCAATGTTTCTTTCCTCAGTTTTGTCATCATCACTATCAGAGACAGAAATAGTGTCGCTTGGAATTCCTAAGGATTTAACAAACTTAACTCCGGTTTTAAAATCTTGTGCGTGTTTTACACAGTTTTCTCGGAGGTGTCCAGTATGGCCACAATAAGTGCATATTAAATACTCAGGAAGGTCGGCATATTTTCTTCTTCTAAAGTCTCTGTCTGTTGGGCTTTGTTTACACTTTGAGTGATCCCTTCTCCCATAACATTCGTGACCTAATCCCATCTTCATGTTGTTGTCGGATTGTTCAGTTAGGAAGTTTAGAACGTTAGTGCTTCCTTCCCATTTGTCGTGAACTTTCCGAGCATGAAGAAGGAGGTCTTTTAAGGAGTCTATTTCTTTCTTACATTCACTATGGTCAGTGTTGTTAGACTCTTTTAGGTTTTGAATGTCTTTATGAAAGTCGGACACAATCTTGGCATGTTCCTTCTTGATTTTAGATATATTGAATTCTAGATCCATGATTTTGCTTTCAAGGATCTCAACTTCTTCTAGATGGGTCTCATCTTCGACCATAATCGAAGATTTTGACTTTAGAAGCTCATTAGCCTTTCTTAAATCTGAAGTTATAGCTTCATTAGCTATAACTTTGGATTGAAGCTCTTTAATGTTGAGTTTCAGTTTTGAGGTTATAGCTTCATTAGCTATAACTTTAGACTCAAGAACATTTTTCTCAGACATAACTGCTTCCAACTTTGCATTGGCTTCAATGCTTATTTTGGATTTCAGTTTCTTAGCTTTGGCTTTCAGAAGTTGATTTTCCTCAGCAATATCGAGGATTTGTTCCTTCAAGTCATTTAATTCAAGACTTTGTTCATGACATTGGTCTAGGGTTTCCTCAAAGTATTTAATTAGCATAGCTTTAGATAGATTTTTAACCTGACTTTTGAGTTGAAGAAAATTTACCTCTTCATCGTCGTCATCGTCTGAGTCGGATTCTCCAAGGAGACACATATGAGATGCGTCATCTTCATCATTGTTGTCTGAGATTAGATCTAGGCTGACGTTGCTTAGGCACAGGTGTGCTACCTCTTCTTCTTCTGAGTCCTCGTCATCCTCAGATTCTAATTCTCCCCAGCATGATGCAAGCATTACTTTCTTGAACTCTGTTTTGGTCTTTTCTCTTTTTGACTTGTCTTTGATTTTGTCCCAGCTTGGACAATCCTTGATCAGATGATCCTGTTGACCACATTTAAAACATCCTCTTTTGAAGAATGTTTGTTTGGTGTCAGTTTTCTTTTTGTCGACCGTTTTGTTGTTAGGGTTTTTGTATCTACCCTTGAAAATTGCTTTCTTAAATCTTCTTGCGAATAGAACTGTTTCGTCCTCTAGTTCTTCTTCGCATACTTCACTTGTGGAGGCTTGTAAGGCGACTCCTTTTCCTTTAGTATCATCGTCATCTTTATTTAACATGATCTCGTGAGCCATTAAAGATCCAATCAACTCTTGGTAGGTAATCTTAGATAGATCACGTGCTTCCTCTATGGCCGTGACCTTAGGTTGCCATTTTTTGGTGAGACTCCTAAGAATTTTTCGAATGATATCTTCAGAATCGATCTTTCTGCCAAGATTCCGCAGTTCATTAATAATACAGGAAAATCGTGCAGACATGCTATCAATAGATTCATTCTTTTCCATATTGAAAATTTCATATCTTTGAACAAGCAAGTCTATACGATGTTTCCTGACTGCGGATGTTCCTTCATAAGCAAGTTCGAGACTATCCCATATTTCCTTAGCGGAACTACAAGATGAGAATCTATCAAATTCTGAGGTTATCATACCGTTCTGTAGGAGGCTCATGGCCTTAGAGTTTTTCTCTGCAATTTTGTAGTCACTTTCCACATAATCGCTTTCCATCTTTTCATAGGTTGTTCCATTGGCGGCGGCGACCAAGATCTTCTTTGGTCCAGTTTGGATGATCTTCCAACATTCCCAATCACATCCCTTGATGTAATGAGTCATCATATTCTTCCATAGACTGTAGTTTTTGCCATCGAAGATAGGGCACTTGAGATGCTTGGAATCCATTGTTTGAAGGAGTATATAATATAGAATCAATAGGAGGATCAAAACTCACGCGGCTAGGCGATCAAGAGCACGAGGCTCTGATACCAATTGAAGAGTCTATTGATATAATATACTCAAGAAGGGGGGGGTTGAATTGAGTATGCCTTCTTTTTAAAACTTCTTCGATGTGTGTGTATTTGTATGATGATCGTTGAGTAGAGCAGTAATAAAGTAGAGACACGATATTTTTGAAGTGGTTCAGTCTCACACTTTGAGACCTACGTCCACTATTCTCGATTAATAAAATTAATACCAACTCTGGATTACAATTTTATCAACCCTACTCGTGCGACTTTGATGTTAGTCACAACTCTATCTAGATACCGCTAAATATCTAGCTACGACAAATACCGTTAAATATTTGCCTTACAATGAGTACCGCTAAATACTCGATCTATCTTACGTAAATAAGATAAAGTCTTCAATGTTTCTTGATGTCACAATCTTGAATGAATAAGATCAATGCTTGAGCACTTGAATCTTGAATCGGATATGACAATGATAAGCTCGAACTTGAAGAATATGAACGGCGGTTTCTCTTTCTCGATTTGCGTGTATATGTGTGTGTATGTCGTGTATTTTAATGTATCATGGTAGTCTATTTATATAGAATATGTATCTAAGTAATTCAAACCCTAGATGATTTAGGAATATTACTAAAACTAGAATACTAGTCTTTTAGTAATACTACCTTAAATCTAATCTTAATATATTTAGGAAAGATTTAATAATATACTTTATGTATTATATAAGGAATCTATTTCCTAATTCATATTTAGGAAAGATCTTTATATAATAAACAATTAGTATCCTTATTAAATCAACTTCCTAAATCATGTCAAAGATAATAAAATATATTACCATAATATAATCTTAGTTTGTTTTAGGATATTAAATAAATACATAATATTTATTTAAATAAGCCCTATACGACTTATAGAAACGTGACATATTACACGATTTCCAAAGTCGAAACAAAACTATATTTAGATTAAATATTTGACAATAAAGATCATATAAAAATCCTTAGTTTATTTTAGTAATAAATAATTATCTCATAAGACAATTATTTATTCCTTATTTAACTTAAAGATATTTTATATAATCCTATTAAGATTAACACTTCTATTTATTAAAATAGAATACCAATTAGACACTAATTCTACACGACATAAATTTAGAAACAAACGTTTCAACTCAACCACATATATAATGCGATCATTTCTTCATAATATAGAGTTATAGCTACGAGCTATAACTTGAATCAATCTTGTACTAAAGCTATAGTTGATGAATATAACTTTAGTTCATTATGCGCGCTTGTGATCTTTTATCAATCTTCGTCTTAGTCAATTCATTGACTAATATGCTTGAATCTTTTACACTTGATAGATTAGATCTTGTTACTAATATTCTGTACACTTAGCACACGATTATACATACGAGTATATAATATATAAATAGCTCGACTTGTCATTATCAAAACATAAACATATATACTATATATATATTTGAATATATGGTTCAACAATAGGGCTGCTCCGGATAGGGTTGACCCAAATCCTTTGCACATGCAAGCCTCCTTAAGTGCTCCGGTTGCGGTCACCACCATCATTTTCTGCTTATACTGATTTATGTGGTCCAGGGGGTCGGTTGTACCATCATATAGTGTCATGGTTGGTGGCGCAAACCCCTTGGGCACATTGATCAGGGCGATATTGTCAATGAATGGTGAATCTGCATAGTTGTCCTGGGAAGCTTTCTCCATGGGCCTTGGCATGTCAGGTATCTTGGTGATCATGTCTTTTAACTCCTGGTAGCGCTGGTCTGAGAGACTGCCTGCTCCAGGGAATGGATTGACTGGCGGTGGGAAGAAGCCTGGAGGGGCTCCTCCCCAGGGACATGAGGTCGGGTTGACTGGCGGAGGGAAGAAGCCTGGAGGGGCTCCTCCCCAAGGGACTACGGCTGGTTGATTGGTTGTTACGGATGAACCGAAGCCTAGTCCTGGATGCCAACCAACTGCTGACTGCGCTGGTGCTCCTCCTTGCCACCCTCCAATGCTGGACTGGTTCACGGGTGCTGCTCCTACTGAGATCTCTGGCGTTCTTCCGATGGTAGGCTGCGGAGGGGTACCTGAAAAAATCAAAGGATCAGTCCCAGGGGGAAAGCAAGGTGTAGGATTACCTGCAGGCTGAACTGGTCTGGACTGCGGTGCTCCAAACACAGACGAGTCCAGATCCAGTATCTCTGGGCCACTGCTCGGGGTGGTGACACCTAGATCCAGCCTGGTGACGATCTCCTGGGGAATTGGCCGGTTCAACCCTGCTCTCCCGAAGGGGTTGAAGGTCTGTCCAGGCCCTGGTTGTAACATTCTGAACGGCTGTTCTGGACGTGCGACTGCGGCGATCTGCTCTCTCAGGTTCAGATTGTCCTTCTTCAGGCCCTCTATGGCTTCCTGCAGAGCACTCATTCCCTGGACTACCATCTGCATCGGATCTGTACTGGGAGCCTGCGGCAGCTGGCCTATTCCGGGCATCTGGGCTTCTCCACTCCTGCTGGGGCTGCTCTCTCTGCTCTGCCTTGGGGAAGCAGACACAGGGGGTGATCTGGGAACCTGAGGAGGTTTGCTGGATGGGACCACAACCCTCGAGGCTGTGGTCTGACTTACGACCAGGGGTGGTCCTGCGAGACCAACGGACACAGTAGGGTTAGTCCCACTGGACTGGGCTGGCATGCTCTGAGAACTGGAAGGGTTAGCCTTGGTCCCAGACATGCTTGTTGTGACGAGATAACGATTTTAAATATTGGAATGCGCACTATGCCCCACGGTGGGCGCCAAATTGTTTTGGTAAAATTTCTACCGGGTCGAGTTTTTGTGATGCGGGTCAAAGTGTCAACCAATATAAAGATTAACGTAGCAAACAAATGTAAAAGTTAAAGAAATGAAATAATGACACAGGAATTTTTGGTGACGCGGAAAAACCCAATGAGGGAAACAACCACGGGGGGAACGGAATCCCACCAATATTTTTACTATGATCGAGTAATTTCGCTGTTTTGTATGAGTACAAGTGCTTGCATAAGTAGTAAGTTTACAACGTGTGAACTGAATAATAAATATGCCCTAGCTTCCCTTTTTATAGCTTTGGATTCTGGGCTAACTGAATCTGCTCTGGTCTCGGGCTGCTCCGGGAATATAGGAGTAAGTTGAGGAGAATATGCTTCTAGGGTTTTTGACATTTTCTTCTCCTTTCAACGGCTCTTTCCTTACGTATAATCTGCTTTGTAATGGGCTGCGTATGTTTTTATTCGTCTCTGGGCCCAATCGATGTGATGGCAGATTTTGGGCTAAACAAGATGCTGCTTGCATATAAGGAACTCTAGGTTGCTGAAGAAACTGACTCAAATGTTGTGTTGAATATGAGATGTCTGGCCTTGTCATATTCAAGTACAATAGCCTGCCTATCAACGTCCTGTACTGTTCTGGATGTTCAAGCAATTCACCAGAATCTGTCGAAAGCTTAAGACCTTTTGGCATAGGGAATTCTTGTGGAGAATAAAGCATGTATTCGCCCTAAACTTGCAGGATTATAATGAAAATTACAGTTGTGATTATTGTCATAAGATAAATAAAAACATGAAAAAGAATAGAACCTTAGGTCCTTGCTTGAATAGGCCTAAGAACAGGAATTAAAGTAAATTCCCTCCTATAACTTGCACCCAAGACTTGATTGAGATGATGCCGCGTGTGCTAGAAAATACTCTCCAATTGCCTTGCAATATGGGGAGAGCTTTTGTGAGGTTTTTGATGTGAGATCTGAGTTTTGGGAAAATAGTGTTCTCAAAACCCTAATTATCAGAATTGTGATTCACCAGTAACTGACATAAGGAGAAAGACTCTCCTTATGTAGCTATAAGGGGGGGCGGCCGAATTGGTCTTGGGTAAGGGTGGGCTTTCTCCACTCTTACCTTATTCCTTTGCGTGATTCGACCCAATTTGCTAAATATTATTTGCGGGATTTTTATTATAAATCGCATACGTGTTATCAGATATTAATGCAGTCGATGTATTAATAACGGTCTGATAAAATTACGATATTGTATAATTACCCAAATTAATATAACTGTTTATATTAATACGCGAATACAATATTTAATTAAATATAACTGCTTATATTTAATTTTACGAATTAAACATGTAATCCGTATTAGCTAAAATTATTTAATCCGTATTAAATAATAATCTCAACATCTTATTGACTAATTTAATAGTCAATACCTCTGACTAACTGTTTAGTCGTATCCGGCATAAATGTGACTGTATTTTCATACCTTCACATCTCTCAAACGTGTCCTATAGGTGTGACGTATAGGGACCAGTTGATCACCGCCATCCGTATGACAATAACGTCAAACTTATCTAGCAAGCCAACCGTTATTGATAAACGTGGATCAACTGATAATAATACTGAAGTATGCCCTTGTGATCCTTAAAGAGATTTAATAAGTCATTGTACTTAATTGTCAAGGACACCAGCCCCAACAATCTCCCACTTGTCCGTACAAGGGTATGTGCAATGACGTTATCACACTACATGTGGAGGACACAAGCTCCAACAAACTCCCACTTGTCCGTACAAGTGTAGGTGCGATAACCGATTCTCATATCCTTTTAAAATTTCTCCCACTCAAAGTAAGACAATTTGCAAATCCGCATTCGCAAAGGTCGTATCTCACAAGCGATCTGTATCAAGAGTGGTTTCCCCGACTAGAGAGTAACTTAACTGATAAAATGAATCTGTATTCGAGCATGGCCATGCATTTCAGTTACTACTCCTCGAGTGGCCCTGAGAAATGATAAAATCCTGATAAGGGTTTGGATATTTCCCTCAACTCGAATCCTGCCGATATCGCGCAGCATGAAATAACCCAGAAAAAATCCTCTTGGCCCCTGTTACGATGACCGTGGGAAATAAACCAAAGTTACCCAAAATCTGCCTTAATCTCAAGAGACAGTTGAAAGTCAAAAGACTCGACTCTAAGGAACACTATGGAGGTCCTATCCACGACCTGGCACCCAATGTTTTAAAACATTTAGGACTCCATAACGTTGTCACGGGGTGTCCTACGAGATATCCGTATAACTCGCCTTTGTGATTGGTCAGTCAGCCGTGTGACTTATGGCTCGTTGAACCCACCATCAACCAACGTCACAAAATGATTACCTGAGTTATCAGCTCAAGTGGGTAATCAAGGACTAAAACGATGTAATGTTATTCAGTTCACTTTGTGGTGTTCAAAATTGGCGTACAATTCCACATGAAAAACAAAACATTATATATCATAACAATGAGGTTGTATAGAGTACACGAGAAAATGAATTATTACATGAATTCATAAAAGAGTACTACAACTTGTTGGAAACTAAGTTCCACATTTTATACTCAAATTTAATATGAGATTTGTTTCTTTAAGTTTAGTCATAAAACTTAAATGGATCTTATGCATGCAAGATGATATCATAAGATGAGATTGTCCTTACATTGGTTTTAGAAGGTTTATACTCAATAATCACCTATTATTTGAGTCTTCAATACCGAAATACCCTTATAACGATCTAAGAAAAATCGTCTCCAAAAGATGCGTATCAAGGACCCGATCTCAACCTAATACTAATTTTGTTACTAGAAAATTAGTATTAGTATACTAGAAATATAATTAATATTACTCTTAATATTATTAGTATAGGAAATAATTGTTTCTTAGCAAAAACTATTTTTACTTAGAAACTTAGAGAGAATTAGGTTTGTAGTATGAATGTGTTAGTAGAAATAGACTAACCACACTATCTAACATCAAGTAAGTAATGAGGTATGTAAGTGTGTATTATATAGAGCAAACATGAGCCCTTTGGCACTCATGATGGCCGGCCAACATAAGCCAAGATGGCCTATGCATGCCTCTTGTGCTCTTACATAAAGTGAGCAATATTCCTTACACATATTGCACAACACTCTACCCTTATACACTTACACACACAAGCTCACACACATACTACACTTACACGGCTGAAATGGGTCTTTTATGGACCCATTTTATCTTTGTTAATTGTGTTAATTTGTAACATGTCACATATGTTCCATAACACATGACTCAATTTGTTAATTGTGCAATTTTAACAATTAAAATTCACAATTTACAAATTTATTACATTTAAATAATTATTCCAATATTTCGAAATTATTATTGTACAAAAATGTAATGTCATAATTTAATTACAACTCTTTGTAATTTTATGATCAACCGTGTTCATTCTCAATTTAATCGTTTCCTAAACGAATAAATAAAAACCGAGTAATAAAACAATTTTATTACTTTGACTTTAATTATTATTATAATCCCATTATAAAATATTCGTCATATAAAATTATTTCCAAAATTTCCAGTTATTAATTAATTTGTATCCAATACAATATTAATTAATTATTCCATTGAGACGGAATTCCCTAAAGATATGACCTTAAGGGATCAACTGATCACCACCATCATATGACGATAATGTCAAACTCTAGACAGCCAATCATTATCGATAAATGTTGATCAGTCGACTTCAAAAGAGTAACACTCCCAGTTGTGTTTCATTCAAATGAGTTTTAATTACGTCAACACACTATTGTCGAGGACACTTCCTCCAACAATCTCCCACTTGTCCGAGACAAGTGTGTGTTACCAATTCTCTTGCCCTATTACTATCTCCCACTCAATGCATGGCGTCCTCTCAGGTCGTGCCGGCAATTGATTAAAATCTAGAGTGGTTTATCTCGATCTGGAGTTATAACTACTGACCGGAATTATCTACCATAGATACCTTCCGAGCGTGGCCACGCATTTCTAGTTATTATTCTCCTCGAGTGGCCTAGAGATATTTCTCAACCCTGACAAGGGGTGGACAATTCCTAATCGACTTATTCCTTCCGGCTGGCCACAGCCCATTATAACCCAAAATATGTCCTTATAAACCCCAGTTACGAAGGTGCTAGGACATAAATCAAAGTTAATCTGAAAACTGTGCCACCTCAGAGAACAGTCATTAGTCCAAGAACTGACTCATGTGAAACACGATAGATGCTCCCGCCACGACCAGGCAGTCTTTTAATAAGAGTACGCCAGAGCTCTATCAGCGGTCATTAGCCCGGCAAATGTATCTTAACATGTCTATGCCTAGGTGATCGATTAGTCATCCCGTATGACTCTATGGCAATTGAACTCGCCATCAATCGCATCACACATCCGGTTGCATTGAGATGTCACCTCACTTAAGCAACTGGGGGCGAGGTCATGATAATTCAATTCACTTTAATGGGGTTCAATATGGTCTTACCATCCCATTTGAATTTTACTTGACCTTTCGTGAGTTATAAATAACTCAAACAATTAGTGGATTACACCATCCAAGTGGTCAACCTTTGAACACCATTTAATTTACAATCAGCTTTAGGGTCTCTCGTTTACATCCCCTAAAATTGTAATTATCTTCATTTTGAGTAAACCAGGTTTACCACGGTTCGTGCGATCGTTCACTTTGCGGATCATATCCATACATTGATCTTTCCTCTGAAAGAGACAAGTCATTCTCATGACTAGCGAATAAGATTATGTGCATTGTGTAACTCCCAGCCACAGTAATGCCTTTACATAATTTATGAACTTACACATTTTGTAGAATCTTGTGATGACCATGTAGTTAAAATACAAGTCATTGAGATGCATAGTCAATGAATGTAAGCCAAAGATTATCTCAAATCTTTGCTTGGTTTCTTGGAACTTGAGTCGTTGCAAACCTTTTACCATACGACTAAGTTATCTTCCAAGATCTTGAATTTGTCTTTTATCTTCATTGGAGAATACTTTGACAATTGATCAAGGTTTAATCATTGATTTAAAACCTGCTCTACGGGTTGTCCTGTAAGCGGTGCGCATCCACTTTACACGATCATACTAATGGCGGAAACATTAGTGACTTAAACGTGCAAACAATAGTACTTAAGGTTCGATAAATTTCCATGATCCCATCATGGTTATACTATCTTCATCTCCATGAACAACCTTAATACTAACATCAAGATGTCTCTTATAATCTCAACTAAACATCCTATGTTCAATTAGATTTAATTCATATCAATATGTCATCTAGAACCAAAAACTCGTGTACCTTTCATGAGTATCAATGCTTCATTCCAAACGAGCAATGAGTTGTTTTAGATAACGTTTACTCCCACTAAACTCTTGTTCTTGCTTGATTCTGAAGATCCTGAAGTCATACCCATGACTCAATAGCTTCAAATCCTGGAGCGAGAACTCCCACTGAACTTTTCATTTAACCGTAAATCATAAAGCTCCCACTCAATTCAATGTTCCTTAACATTCAATGAATTGAAATGGTTGGGACTTCAACCATATGTGCTAATAGTCACATCCTTTTCAAATACCCTTTTGAAAAATGGTTATTGAGTTTACTGAATTCATTCTCAATGAATTGCCTTACTACTTTCAACAAAGTTACCCTTAACTTTGTATACTTTCAACAAAGTTACCCTTAACTTTGTAGACTGCAGACATCCACATGTCTGCTTCTGCTTCTCTCAACAAATCTCATTTATCAGCACGTAAGTCTTATAAATTTCATGGTTCTTTGCATTGGCATATTTAGATCACCATCTAAATCCAAGAACCCTTTCTTGAGCCTTTGCAAAATCTTTTGAATAATTTTCTTCGAGTGTCCTCCCGTAGTTTCTATAAGAGTCTTTTCTTATGGTATACAATTTCTGTGTGTAGGAACTTTCAGTTCCCCACATTTATCTTATCTTGTACTGTACGAGGACTATATCATGGATCTTATCCATGTATAGAATTTTTCCTTACAAACTTCAAGAATTTATCTTTGAAGTATCCTCCAGGGCCGGGGCCGTTGGTATATAAGGCGTAGATTTTTACCAAACCGTAGATCTTATCCACAACTTTTGGGCTTATCCTCAACTTTTGGGATGATAAGGCGTAGAATCTTATCCACAACCTAATCTACCTTTTACAACCATAAGGTGTAGATTGCTCTTGGGATATAAGGCGTAGATTTTTACCAAACCGTAGATCTTATCCACAACTTAATCTTCCCTTTTATCTTTTACATAACCAAAACACAATAAATCCTACTATTCACTAATAGATCACATCCTTTGTGCTTGTCAAAATCATATGCTATTTGTGGCTTTTCAAATTTCTCCCACTCTATCTTTGTAATAATAATCCTATTTTATCACCAAAGATAGCTACTAAGGCCACAAGCAATGACTTTGATGTTGGTTTGTGTATCCTTATGGTTTATTACAGAAAATATTCAATTTAAAGCTTAGATAGTTTTGGATGGTTGATAACCTTTTCTTTTAATTGAGTTCTAAACTTAATTTGATTTTGATTTGATTTGAATTGGGTATCCTATACCAATTCGGTTTCAATGGTCATACATTGAAATGTCATAATCAATTCTATTTTATGTTTAAGATTTGCAAGTGTATGTTAAACTAAACATGAACATGATAATAAAACCGATAGTGACTTGGGTTGAAAACCAAGTCACTATATTATCCAAAGTACAACAATTTGTTCAAGGATCCCCTTTTCCTCGTCCAACAAGGAAATAAACATAGGTTCTAAATTGTTCACACAACACTTGAAATGCTAGCTAAATAAGAGAAAAAAACAAAGCTCCTTGATCATCCCGAGCGGAGCTACTCTTAGTTCCCTTTGATCCATTAAGCTTGTTTTTCTTTTCCCTTATCTTTGCTTTCATGCCCTAATTCAAGTAAGAAGAGCATTCATATCACAACTTGTATCATAATACATTAGTTGAGATTAACATAAAATCGGGATAGTTATCGTACCAACTGGAAGAATCTTCCCAGCTTTGAGATCGCTGAGATACTTGGAACAGTTCCTCTTCCAATGTCCTTTGCCATTGCAGTAAAAGCACCTGGCTCCTTGAGGAGCGCTCATGTTGGGATCTGATGTACTTGCCTCCGAAGACACATTCTTTAAACCTTTGGAAGGTTGCCTCCCCTTAGCCCTACCCTTCCTATTGAACTTTCCTTTGCCCTTAACATTTATATAGAGCTCATCCTTAGGGGAACTAACATTTAGGTCCATATCCCTTTCTACTTGCACAATCATATTGTGCAGT
This sequence comes from Silene conica, assembly GCA_029255685.2. NCBI lineage: Eukaryota > Viridiplantae > Streptophyta > Magnoliopsida > Caryophyllales > Caryophyllaceae > Silene > Silene conica. The sequence goes on from CM055311.2 coordinate 63,419,212, forward strand.
TCATCGAGAGAGATGTCTTGGTTCCTTATGTTGAAATTCATCCGGAATTGTACATAAGTCTTCACCTTAGACAAGGAGTGGAGGATTCTGTCAATCACAAGTTCCTTAGGAATGTCCACTTGATTCATCCTTAGGGTTTCTACATGCTCAATTAACTTGAGCACATGTGGGCTAGCCTTTTGCCCCTCCTTAAGGTTGAGATCAAAGAAGGCCGAAGCCGCCTCGTATTGGACAATTCTCGAAGCCTTTGAGAACATTGTCACAAGCCTGGAGTAGATCTCATAGGCCGTGCCAATCTTTATGGCACTCCTTTGGAGTTCTGGCTCCATCGAGAAGATCAAAACATTTTTGATTGCCGCAGACTCCTTCTGATAAGTATCATAGGGTCGTCTTGCTGCGGCGGTGGCATTTTCTGCAGGTTCAGGAGGTGATTCTTCGATGAGGAATTCGGTCTTACCGTCTCCCTCTGCCGCCAACAATAGTTGGGCATCCCAATCGGCAAAGTTTGCCCCATTCTTTTCTAGCTTACAACGATCCATGAAGGAACGTAACCATGAATTGTTCGTAGTAGTGGAAGTAGCCATGATTGATATTGATACGAAGACTACAAAATTTTAAACATATGAAGAAATTAAATGCTAATTGTTTTAATTTTCATTTTAACTTGTAAACATATTTACTAAGTTGATGCATCTATAAAATGACCTCTATCCAATTTTATAAATGATTCCAAGACCCAAACCCATACTACCGAAATCGTGAACCACTGGAACTCCGACCCAACAATATGGTTTGGTGGGTTAAAATAAACCGGTTCTACCCTTAGAACTCTTGGTTGATGACAAATCATTATTTATTCATCTTAGCCCGGAACACATTGACCACTGGTCCTCTACACTTCCGTTGAGTACAAACCAAATTTCAAATGCATCGGGATGCGATCCGCCCACTGGACTGAATCCATCCCATCGCCCCACTTATCCTACGTAATGGGGTTCGTACTGCCCACTGGACTAGCACCACCCCACGAAATAGAAGCTCATGGGTTCTACTATTTGGTAAGGCTAATCCTCAATTGTTTTTGTTTAATATAGAGGTCTTGTCAATTTATTATCCATCTCCTTTAAGCGAATTAAATTGGTGAACTCGATAATTATAATTGACACGGTCGTTTTTAACGATCTAAACTAACATGCATGTTTATGGCGATTTGGCTATGCATGCAAACATATTAAAATGCAAAAGTAAAAGCAATAAAGCAATAAAATCCTAGTATGGCCTTCCTAGTAATAGAAAAACTAATTAACTATTACAAATTCGGAAACCAACTCCTTGGTCCCTTGAACTTCATTGGCACGCCATCCAAGAAAACACCGTCTTGTCGGAACTCCTTTCCGTATGGCACCGTCTTTTGGATCTCCGGAATTACAATAAAATAATACAACTATTCTATTGTAAAACTGAAAATTTAAATTAAATTACAAACCCGTGATACGAGATCACATAAATTACAACCGAATCAATATTCCCTTACATTACGGGTAATATTGATTAAAACTAAGGCCATACTAAGATAAATTACATAATTCCAAATTATATAAATAACATTCAAAATATGACATTCATATTAAATAAATTGCAATAATAAAATATGTATGCACATGCTCAATTTTTAATGCCAAATCGCCTTATGGGAGCAAATATCTCATATTTGTTTACGGTTTTTACGGATATGCGCGATTTTAACTATTAAAATCATCCAAAATTACATAAATCTCATTTATGTCCAAGTTAATCATCCTAACTTACTTTAGGAATCAATGTTTAGTCTCTACTAATATTTGATCATGATCTAACTTGATTTTGCATTATTGTTCATAAATTACTTGTATTTTCGGGAAAAAAATAAACAAAATATGGCCAAATGAGTCAATAAAATTTGAAATTTAAAATTCAAAAATTTTAAACTTTCTGGAAATTTTCTAAAATTTCAGAAATTATTAAAATGGTCTTTTGCAATTATTTATGGCTTATTTCTTAAATAAATCGTATAAAAGCCGTTTTTATGGTTTAAAATCCGATTTAAATTATAAAAACTTGCAATAAATTGCTATAAATTTTTAGTCATCCTAAAGTACATATTAGAATCTGAAAATGACCAAAAATTACAGACCATGCTCGAAATTTTATTTTCCGACTCATAAATTACGATTATTAGCTAATTAACTCATTAAAATTAATAATCATAAAAACAAAAACTTTTTGACATCTAACTTTTAGATCTGATGTTCCTATCATATAAGACATCTATGGGTAAAATTTCATGCCATAATATTAAGATTAACTATTTTTTAACACAACAAGTCACTATTTCTCCGATTTTAACCATTAAAATCATAAATCATGCATCACTTGAGAATAAATTCCCAAAACTTACATACATACTGTAAATATTGCATGTGACATTGTGTAAAGTTTTTATGGCAAAATTCCAACTATGACTATTAAAGTCGAATTTAAGTCACTATTAATCCGATTTTTACTATAAAAATCATTAATCATGCAAAATAATTCCAATAATTTCGAAAATTCATACAAGAACTTTATATATTGCATGTGACTTCTCATAAAATTTTTAAGATTAAATTCGAAATATAACCTTATATACCCATTTTTACTCATATTATGACTATTTATCTCATAAAATTCATAATCCATGCATATTAACTCCATTTCTTACGAAAAATCATATACAATATACTAAATATGCATGTGAGAACATATCAAAAAATCTCGGCCAGAAACTATTTTTAGCTATTTTTCCCATTAATTGTTGTTTAAAACCAATTTAAACTACAAAATATACAAATAAATATAAAAATGAACAATAAAAATCCATAAAATTATTTTTATGTCCTAAAACCATTTTAGAAACAGAAACTTTAACATGCAAAATTATTTTGTGATTTATCATAATAAATCATAATTATTTCGAAATTTTCGAAATATATGTTAAACGGATTTTAACATAAAACATGAATCCGATCATGCATGCAACAACCGTAATGCTCTGATACCAATTGTTGGAAACTAAGTTCCACATTTTATACTCAAATTTAATATGAGATTTGTTTCTTTAAGTTTAGTCATAAAACTTAAATGGATCTTATGCATGCAAGATGATATCATAAGATGAGATTGTCCTTACATTGGTTTTAGAAGGTTTATACTCAATAATCACCTATTATTTGAGTCTTCAATACCGAAATACCCTTATAACGATCTAAGAAAAATCGTCTCCAAAAGATGCGTATCAAGGACCCGATCTCAACCTAATACTAATTTTGTTACTAGAAAATTAGTATTAGTATACTAGAAATATAATTAATATTACTCTTAATATTATTAGTATAGGAAATAATTGTTTCTTAGCAAAAACTATTTTTACTTAGAAACTTAGAGAGAATTAGGTTTGTAGTATGAATGTGTTAGTAGAAATAGACTAACCACACTATCTAACATCAAGTAAGTAATGAGGTATGTAAGTGTGTATTATATAGAGCAAACATGAGCCCTTTGGCACTCATGATGGCCGGCCAACATAAGCCAAGATGGCCTATGCATGCCTCTTGTGCTCTTACATAAAGTGAGCAATATTCCTTACACATATTGCACAACACTCTACCCTTATACACTTACACACACAAGCTCACACACATACTACACTTACACGGCTGAAATGGGTCTTTTATGGACCCATTTTATCTTTGTTAATTGTGTTAATTTGTAACATGTCACATATGTTCCATAACACATGACTCAATTTGTTAATTGTGCAATTTTAACAATTAAAATTCACAATTTACAAATTTATTACATTTAAATAATTATTCCAATATTTCGAAATTATTATTGTACAAAAATGTAATGTCATAATTTAATTACAACTCTTTGTAATTTTATGATCAACCGTGTTCATTCTCAATTTAATCGTTTCCTAAACGAATAAATAAAAACCGAGTAATAAAACAATTTTATTACTTTGACTTTAATTATTATTATAATCCCATTATAAAATATTCGTCATATAAAATTATTTCCAAAATTTCCAGTTATTAATTAATTTGTATCCAATACAATATTAATTAATTATTCCATTGAGACGGAATTCCCTAAAGATATGACCTTAAGGGATCAACTGATCACCACCATCATATGACGATAATGTCAAACTCTAGACAGCCAATCATTATCGATAAATGTTGATCAGTCGACTTCAAAAGAGTAACACTCCCAGTTGTGTTTCATTCAAATGAGTTTTAATTACGTCAACACACTATTGTCGAGGACACTTCCTCCAACACAACTTAGGAACACATCTAATTCCCATGGAATGAATGTGCCCTTCATGCTTATCACGTGGTAATGCTTTAGTGAGAGGATCAGCTATGTTGTCATCCGTAGCGATCTTATCAATGAAAATCTCCTTTTGCTCCACGTAATCTCTGATTAGATGAGCTTTCCGTTGTACATGCCTAGCCTTGTTGCTAGACTTATGCTCCTTAGCTTGGAAGATGGCACCTTTATTATCACAATAAACGGCGATTGGGTCATTCGAACTAGGCACTACTGATAGTCCTTGTAAGAATTGACGCATCCATATTGCTTCCTTAGCTGGTTCTGAGGCGGCATAGTACTCGGACTCAGTCGTAGAATCTGCTGTAACACTCTGTTTAGAACTTTTCCAGCTGGCAGCAGCGCCATTAAGAGTAAAAACGAATCCAGACTGAGATTTCGAGTCATCTCGATCCGTTTGGAAGCTAGCATCTGCGTAACCCGTGGCGCAGAGCGTCGAGTCACCTCCGTAAGTCAATCCCCAATCTTTAGTCCTCCGTAGGTACTTAAGAATGTTTTTCACGGCCATCCAGTGTTGTTCACCTGGATGAGCTTGGAATCGACTAGTCATACTCAATGCATATGCAACGTCTGGACGTGTGCATATCATGGCATACATGATCGATCCTATTGCCGAAGCATAAGGAATCCGACTCATGCGCTCTTTCTCTTCCAATGTCTTAGCTTCTTGAGACTTGCTCAAGTGAAGCCCAGTAGTCATAGGAAGGAACCCTTTCTTGGAGTTCGTCATGCTGAATCTCTCTAGAATCTTATCTATGTAAGACTCCTGACTGAGAGACAACATCCGTCGTGATCTATCCCTGTAGATACGGATGCCCAAAATTCTTTGTGCCTCTCCCAGATCTTTCATCTGGAAATGGTTTTTCAACCATGCTTTAACCGAAGAAAGGAGAGGTATGTCATTCCCAATCAAGAGTATGTCATCGACATACAGTACTAGGAAGACAATCTTGCTCCCACTCGACTTGATATAGAGACATGGTTCCTCGACTGATCGAACGAATCCATTCTCTTTTATCACTTGGTCGAAGCGATGATTCCAACTCCGCGATGCTTGCTTAAGTCCATAGATGGAACGCTTAAGCTTGCAAACCTTCTTAGGATGTTCTGGATCAATAAAACCCTCGGGTTGTACCATGTACAACTCTTCCTCCAAATAACCGTTTAAGAAGGCGGTTTTAACGTCCATTTGCCATATTTCATAGTCATGAAATGCGGCTATCGCTAAGATAATCCGAATGGAACGTAGCATGACTACGGGTGCAAAGATCTCATCGTAGTGCAAGCCTGGCACTTGGGTGAAACCTTTAGCAACTAGTCTTGCCTTATGGATATCTTGTTTACCTTCCACGGCATGCTTTATTTTGTAAAGCCATTTGCATTGAAGGGGACGTACCTTTGCAGGTAGGTCCACAAGATCCCACACGTTGTTCTCAAACATGGAGTCCATCTCGGATTGCATGGCTTTTAGCCATAGCTTTGAGTCAGAACTGGTCATGGCACCTTTATAGGTTGTGGGTTCATTACCCTTTAGGAGTAAGACGTCGTCCATATCATGTTCCTCGACCATACCAATGTATCTGTCCGGAGGAATGGAGACTCTTCCCGACCTCCTAGGTTCCTCAGGAATATCTATCGCAGCCTCGGTTGGAGGAACTGTTTCCTCCAATGGTTGCTCGGTAGTTGGTTCTTGAACCTCCGATAAATCGAAGGTTCTATTACTCGACTTGTTCTCGAGAAATTCTTTCTCTAAGAACGTCGCACTAGCCGCAACAAAAACACGTTGTTCGGTTGGCGAGTAGAAGTAATGACCAAAAGTTCCCTTTGGATAGCCTATAAAGTATGTCTTGACTGATCGCGGGCCGAGCTTATCCTCGTGTCTCCACTTGACATAAGCCTCGCAGCCCCAAACCCGAATAAAGGACAAGTTAGGGACCGTTCCCTTCCATAATTCGTATGGAGTCTTGTCAACAGCTTTAGACGGGCTTCGGTTAAGTATTAGAGCGGCCGACAAAAGAGCATAGCCCCATAATGAATCAGGCACAACGGTGTGACTCATCATGGATCGAACCATATCAAGTAGAGTTCGATTCCTCCGTTCGGACACACCGTTTAATTGTGGTGTTCCAGGTGGAGTTAACTGTAGAACGATGCCACAGTTTTTAAGGTGTTGATCAAACTCGTGTGAAAGATACTCACCACCACGATCAGAACGTAGTGCTTTAATCTTTCTTCCCAGCTGGTTCTGTACCCGATTCTGGTATTCTTTGAACTTGTCAAAGGATTCACTTTTATGCTTCATTAAGTAGACATAGCCATATCTACTCAAATCATCCGTGAAAGTGATGAAATACCTATAGCCTTCTCGTGCGTTGATCGACATAGGGCCACATACGTCCGTATGTATGAGTCCTAATAGGTCGGCAGCGCGCATTCCAACACCTTTGAAGGAAATACGAGTCATCTTGCCGATGAGACATGATTCACACGTGCCATATGATTCGAAATCAAAGGCCGAGATAGCTCCATTCTGTATGAGCTGTTTTACGCGTTTCTCATTTATGTGTCCCATTCAACAATGCCATAGGTAAGTTTGATCTTTGTCACCTACCTTTAATCTCTTGTTATTCACATGTAATATCTCGGTGGTTTGATCTAAAACATAAATTCCATTCATGGAAACTGCCTTGCCATAAATCATATTGTGTAAGGAGAAAATACAGCTATTATTCTCTATTACAAATGAAAAACCGAGTTTGTCAAGCGCAGAAACTGAAATAATGTTTTTGGACAAACAAGGAACATAATAACAGTTATATAAAGATAACTCGAATCCACTTGGAAGCTGGATCACGTATGTTCCCCTCGAGACTGCAGCAACACGTGCTCTACTCCCGACACGCAGGTCAACCTCACCCTTGATGAGGGGTTCTTGGTTTCGGAGGCCCTGCACATGATTACATAGATGAGAACTACAACTAGTATCTAGTACCCAAGTTCCGTAACTTGCATAGTTAATCTCAATCATGTGAATAAAAGAAGAAGAAGACATACCAACAGGAGTAACACGGCCTACCTTAATGTCCTCACGATACATGAGGCATGAGCGCCTCCAATGCCCAGTCTTGTGGCAATGGTGGCATTCCATGCTAGTATCCTTGCTCTTTGTTTTGCCCTGTGAGTTGCTCGACTCACCTGGCCCACTCTTAGTAAATCCTGACTTCTTAAACTTGGGCTTGCCTACTGTTAGGTCGCCCTGAGCTTTAGCTTTACCCTTACCCTTACCCTTACTGGAGATCATGAGAACATCTTGCTTCACGCTCCCACTTAATTTCAGATCCTTCTCGGTCTGTACGAGAAGGGAGTGGAGCTCATGAGGAGTCTTCTTCATGTCGTTCATGTAATAGTTGGCCTTAAAGAGGGCGAACCCATCATGAAGCGAATGAAGCATTCGATCAACGATTATGTTCTCACTGATCTTGCAGTTTAGGGCCTCCAGTTTTTCGATATTCTCAATCATGTGAAGAATATGTGGGCTAACCGCTTGGCCCTTCTGGAGTTTCGCCTCAAAGAAGCGACAGGTATGCTCATAAGAAACGATTCTCGGAGCCTTTGAGAATTCGTTACTGAGCGTGGTGAAAATCTTGTTTGCACCATAGGTTATGAAGCGTCTTTGCAAATTGGATTCCATTGCATAGATGAGTACGTTCTTTATCGCACCCGCTTCCATGACGAAGTCGCTATGAGCGCGAACTTCGTTAGCTCTAGCTCCAGTTCCTGGGTGTGCCGGAATTGGCTCAGTTAAGTACTTAAGCTTTCCGTCAGCAATGGCAGCATTCCGTAGTGCTGCCTCCCAGTCAGAGAAGTTTGACCCATCATTCCTCAGTCTAGTAGACTGATTCATGGAGTCCATGAAGGCTTTTAGCCAGGATTCACGTGCTAGCTTGGCACTCGGCATTGGGTCTTCACCAGCCATTAGTTATACAGCAGTTTAATTGAACGTGTTCTACACTGAAAAAGAAGATAAAAACAAAACCATATAAGCAACTCATTGTTGTGATTTAAGTCTATATTAAAGTGTATTTAAACTCGTAGACTCATGCATTTATATAATTGATCTCCCTCAAGAATTATATAAATGATCCCAAGACTCAATTTCCGTATATTGATAAGCCCACAGCTTGGCTAATTCCACCGTTGGAACTCTTGGTCGATAGATTTCCGTAAATCCTATCTATTAGTCCATCTCATTCGCTAGATAGTATCGAGTGACCATGATGTTGAGATAAAATAAATCATCTGTTCCCACTTACCCGACGTAGAAGGGGTCATATTATGCCTACCGACGAAGAAGGGATTCATGGGAGTCTGATTTATAAAGACTAGTCTCAATTTTTGGTTATACGAGGAAGACCCCATCAACTTATATTTATCCATTTTAAGTGAACTAATATCTAGCATTTGCGTGAATGAATGAAATAAAGTGATGGCTTTGCAATTGACATGTGACATCTGTATTTTCACAGAAAACTAACGCGTAACCTCTACATGAGTCAGTTTTCAGGCATGTTATAAGTGGTTTGGTTTTAGGCGGAATATGATGCAAGCTATTATCGATGAAAGCATAAAATAAATGCAATAAACGTAAATAAAAAGTCCTAGTGTGGCCTATCCTACCAAAATAAACATAAAACAACTTGGAATCCACCGTTGGACCCTAGAAGCTTGTCTTGATGTTCCATCTTGGTCCTTGCAGCGGGAGTGAGCATCCGGTCTCCGTCTTTGGTCTTCACAAAATTACTAATTTAAATTACAAATATAACCCTATTTACATTCTAATTTAAATACAAAAGTAATTACATTGCAAAAACCCAAAACGGAGATACAAGATCTCAAAATTACAAGCAAGACTGTGTTCCATCATTACGGTAACACAATCTACTAAGGCCACACTAAGTTACAACCGTTTGCAAAAATAAATACGTTATTGAAAGCATTCACAAGGCATTCAACAAGACGATAAATAAAATGCATCAACTAAATAAAATTCATACATGTCAATGATGTCATAATACTGTTATTATGATTAACAAATTTTTACCAAACCACCTTGCGGGATTAAAATTATGTGATTATACCGTTTTAAATACCCAATTTTAAAGAATTTATAATCCTATTATCTTAAACCGTTTTAAAATAATATGTATCAAACGAGGGTGAACCGTTTCACAAAATTAATAATATATTATTTCCGTATATAGTATATTACTAAAGGCCATGGGAAAATAAAACAGGTTATTTTCGAAAAATAAAAACGAGTCTGTTACAGGGGGCGAGGTCGACCGACCTCAACACGGGGTCGACCGACCTCCAGACAAAAAAAAAAAAAAAAAAAAAAAAATTCTGCAACAGCAAAATCGGTTGACCGACCTATCAATCAGGTCGACCGACCAACAAACAGTAAAAACGAGTTTCAGAAAACGCAAAACACTGCACTTTTGAAATCAAAACAAGTTTTTACCTTTTAAACTTTGATTAAAACGAGTAAATCAAAATTAACATCAACAAGGGTTCACATATTGTCAAGAATATCGATTAATTAACAATATGTAAACAGGAATCGAAAACACGATCGATTACTCACAAAAGAAAGACTGTCGAAACAGTAAAAAACGCAGGAGGCGGTCGACCGACCGCAACAGGGGGTCGATCGACCGACTTGGCGGCAGAACACGATTTTTCAGATTTTAAAACTTTATGAAAAACACAAAAGTAAAATTTCATGGCCCTGGCTCTGATACCACTTGTGGGGAATAAAGCATGTATTCGCCCTAAACTTGCAGGATTATAATGAAAATTACAGTTGTGATTATTGTCATAAGATAAATAAAAACATGAAAAAGAATACAACCTTGGGTCCTTGCTTGAATAGGCCTAAGAACAGGAATTAAAGTAAATTCCCTCCTATAACTTGCACCCAAGACTTGATTGAGATGATGTCGCGTGTGCTAGAAAATACTCTCCAACTGCCTTGCAATATGGGGAGAGCTTTTGTGAGGTTTTTGATGTGAGATCTGAGTTTTGGGAAAATAGTGTTCTCAAAACCCTAATTATCAGAATTGTGATTCACCAGTAACTGACATAAGGAGAAAGACTCTCCTTATGTAGCTATAAGGGGGGGCGGCCGAATTGGTCTTGGGTAAGGGTGGGCTTTCTCCACTCTTACCTTATTCCTTTGCGTGATTCGACCCAATTTGCTAAATATTATTTGCGGGATTTTTATTATAAATCGCATACGTGTTATCAGATATTAATGCAGTCGATGTATTAATAACGGTCTGAAAAAATTACGATATTGTATAATTACCCAAATTAATATAACTGTTTATATTAATACGCGAATACAATATTTAATTAAATATAACTGCTTATATTTAATTTTACGAATTAAACATGTAATCCGTATTAGCTAAAATTATTTAATCCGTATTAAATAATAATCTCAACATCTTATTGACTAATTTAATAGTCAATACCTCTGATTAACTGTTTAGTCGTATCCGGCATAAATGTGACTATATTTTCATACCTTCACATCTCTCAAACGTGTCCTATAGGTGTGACGTATAGGGACCAGTTGATCACCGCCATCCGTATGACAATAACGTCAAACTTATCTAGCAAGCCAACCGTTATTGATAAACGTGGATCAACTGATAATAATACTGAAGTATGCCCTTGTGATCCTTAAAGAGATTTAATAAGTCATTGTACTTAATTGTCAAGGACACCAGCCCCAACAATTCTGTCATAGTACAGTCCTCCATATGCATGTCTTTCAGTATATCCAAGACAAATTTCCTCTGATTCACAAGTATTCCAGAATTATTCCTTGCAATCTCCAGGCCTAGAAAGTATCTAGCTTGCCCTAAGTCTTTGATAGTGAAAGTAGTGTGTAGATCACTTTTGAGATGTTCTATCTCTTGTACTGATTCTCCTGTAAGAAGCACGTCATCCACATAGACTAGTGCCACTGTAAACTTCTTTGTAACTGAATTCTGCCTTGTAAACAAGGAGTAATCTTTTTTTGATTGAATAAAATCATGTTTTTGCAAAAACTTTGTTAGTTCAATGTTTCATTGTCTTGAGGCCTGTTTTAGTCCATATAAGGACCTCTTTAGTTTACACACTTGCCTTGGTTGTGCTTTAACATACCCCTCTAGTGGTAGCATATACACCTCTTCGTCAATGAACCCATGTAAAAAAGCATTGTTAATGTCAAGCTGGAAAAGAGGCCAATTCTTAGAGGCTGCTACTGCCAGAAGAACCCTTACAATAGCAAACTTGGCTACAGGTGAAAAAGTATGGGTATAATCCTTATACTTGACTTGATTGTAACCCTTGGCTACCAATCTTGCCTTAAATCTCTCAATGGAACCATCTGCTTGATACTTTATCTTATAAACCCATCTAGAACCTATTGGTTTCTGCCCTTTAGGTAGAACTGTTAGATCCCATGTGTTGTTTTCATCAAGAGCTTGTAGCTCTTTTTCCATATCAGCCACCCATCTACTATCCTTTGTTGCTGCAGCAAAAGAAGCTGGCTCTACTTCACTAATAACATTGACCAAAGACTGAATATACTCTGGAGAGAAGTCAACAAGATCTTTAAACATAGCATTACACACAGCATTAGATCTATGTCTAACCTGTGTAACAGGTAGTTTGTGAGTGACTTGATATCCATTTAGTCTAGTAGAAAGTTGTCTTGATCTCGTCGACTGCCTGACTGTTGCAGTTTCTGTTCCAACCATTACAGTATCAGCAGGATCAGAAGTAGCTACAGTGTCTGTATTTTGGAGATTGAGCATCTCATTATTCATACAAGTAGGAGGTATACTAGCAGCATCATTACCACTTGTTTCTACATTTTCTGTGTGAGGTAGAACACCTGCTGGCAACTTATCAACCACAGTCTGTCTAACCTCATCACTAATGTTGAAGATATCAACCATACTATCAGATTTAGAAATACTCTGATGTTTGAAAAGAAAAATACCTTCCTGAAATATCACATCCCTGGCAGAAAAGGTAATGTGTTCCTTCAAATCATATAAAGTATATCCTTTTGCCCAAAAGGATATCCAATAAACATGCATTTTCTCCCTTTATCTGCAAATTTATCCTTTCCAGCAACTGTTCTTGCTATAGGAGCATAGCATAAACATCCAAAGACTCTCAGTTCATCATAGTTGGGTTTGCAATTGAACAACACTTCAAATGGAGTCTTCCATCCTAATATGACTGTGGGCATTTTGTTAATTAGATAGGTTGCAGTAAGGACACTATCTCCCCAAAATTTGATAGGCAGGTTAGCATGAGATCTTAATGCTCTTGCAGTCTCTATTAAGTGCCTGTGCTTGCGTTCTACTCTACCATTCTGTAATGCTCCTTTGATACAAAATACCCTTTTGTTGAAAAATTTGATGACATGATTCCTGAAAGAACTCTATCCCATTATCACTCCTGAATGTCTTGATGTTGCAGCTGAACTGAGTGGCTACATACTGAATAAATGCTTCCAGTAATCCTGGAACTTGGAATTTGTTTTGGAAAAAATAAGTCCAAGTTATTCTTGAATGATCATCCAAGATAGTGAGGAAATATTTTGCACCTGTTCTGGTTGCTGTTCTATATGGCCCCCAGAGGTCTAAATGAACCAGATCAAATAGGTTTTGAGCATGAGAATTACTCCTCTGAAAAGGTTGTGCATGAAACTTAGACAAAAAACATGTCTCACAAGCCAACTTTTGATTACTTGGCACTTTTATTACATGCTTAAGTTTTTCAATAGAACTATGTCCAAGCCTTGAATGTAACAATGCTAGATTACATTCTGTGTTACAAACATTAGAAGCTGCCAATGTATGTTGATGCACTGCTGTATCTGCCAATTGTTCTTTATTCTTCAGATTTGGATCAAACCAGTACAGACCTCTCTTCTTTTCTGCTAGAGCTAAAGGCACCTTACTTGAAAGGTCCTGGAAACCACAATATTTAGAGGGGAACAAAACCACCATAGGAGTATGCTGTATTAATCTGCTTACAGACATTAAATTTTGCTTGAAATCAGGTACAATCAGAATATTTCTCAACTTAATCTCTTTAGTAAGGTCAAGATTCTCCATCTTATGAACTAACTTAATAGTTCTATCTGGCAACCCAATCATGATAGGTTTACTTAAAACCTTTACATCATATAACCCTGCCTCATTAGAGGTCATATGGTCTGTGGCTCCTGTGTCTACAATCCAAGACTCTTGTCCAAAAGTGTTTGCAACTGTACATGCCAGTGAATACAGATATGTACCTGCAAAATTGACAGATGAAGAAGCTCCTGCAGACTTCTCAGACAAGGCCTTATACACCTGTTGCATAACATTGTGCACAATTCCATCCATCACATCTTGATTAACACCTTGCACAGAAGCTACTGCTGCACTATCAGGAATTGTTTCTGCATCAAGAACTTCCAAAGGATTATCAGAATCAGAAAATAGATCATTAGTTGCATTAGCATTACTAGCATTAGCTGTCCTGTGGTAAGTATTTCCTCGACCACCAGTAGATCTGCCTCTTCCCCTTGAAGTTCCATTATTATTACCCCTTATCTTTAGAAAACAGCTGGTAACAGCATGGCCCTTCTTGCCACAATATTCACAAGGATTGTAATGGAAACAATTAGCCAAATTATGTCCACCTTTCTTACAATGAGTGCAGTATTTTTTATCTTTATCAGACCCCCCCCCCCCCCCCCCTTCTGTCTTCTGTTACTTCCAATCCCCCTGTGGCACACCAGAAGACCTACCAGTTGCAAAGGCATTTGCCTCAGTATGAACTTCAACAACATCAGAGATTTGTCTCTGCTTCTCAATCTTCTATAAGAGACCTAAAGCTCGATTAAGAGGGGGTAAGGGCTCCATGGACAACACTGTGGTTCTGACTGTATCAAACCCTTTGTGTAGTCCCATTAAAAAATGGATTAACTTAGAATTGGTCTCCCTGTCCACAATTATTTTAAGCATTTGACATGAACATTCGTCCAAAGCACCACATGATGAACAATATGGAATGGGATCTATAGCATCCAGATCTTCCCAAGCATTCTTTAATTTGCTATAGTATTCAATAAGACTTGTGTTATCTTGAGAGATTTGTCCTAGTTCTTTCTTTAATTGATATATCTCTAAACCATTTATTTGACCATATCGTTCTAATATCTCATTCCATAATTCTCTAGCACTAGTAGCATATTTTACTGTTTCAGCAATGGTGGATTCCATTGAATTAGTAATCCAACGACGAACAAGCAAATCACAACGAGTCCATTGATGAAACTTTTTATCCTTTCTATCATTAATTCTGAAAGAACCGTCAATGAAACCTTCTTTATTTTCAGCGAGTAATGCCTGATAAACCTCACGTTTCCATTGTAAGAAATGATCACCATTAAATTTTGTTTCAGACAATCGTAAACTAGGTTGATCAGAAGTAGAAATGTACAGAGAATCATCAAAAACTTCATATGCAGCAGGAGTTACAGACAAGGATGAAGTATCAGGCATGATTGCGAAAAATCAAAACAAAACGCAGAGAAAGAGGGAAAAAAGAAATTACACCACAAGAGAAGGTTCTACACGAAGATTATGATTTGCGGAAGCGAAAGATAGCTCAGAATAGTTACCAAGAACGTCTGATACCATGTGAAGAAGTGTAAACCTTCACCATTGTTGATGTGTAAAGAAGATAGAGTTGTTATTAGTTAGTTATAGTGAGAGAGAGTTTGTTATAGAGAGAAGATTATATTATGAAGAAGTGAATTGTATTATTACAGGATTGACTTATTTATAGTCAAGTAACCAACTATAACTAACTATCATTAGCTAGCTAATATTGTCACAATAATTGATACTCGTAAAGTTTGTGACTTTACTACTCCCTGACAAACGGTATTCAGGCCAGAGTAAACATCACCGAAACTCAACCACAAGCCACCATATCATACACAAGTATTCCCACAAGGGCCACAACACCAAAGCACAACCTAAACAGTGAAACTACGCCAACTTTCTCCAAATCCTCACCTACTATAGCTCAGAATATCAGCTAAAAGCCCGGTTAACGACATATTGCAACACTCAGCAGCAACAAATTTCACTCAATTCATAAATCAAAAAACCTACTACAAACACTGTGTCACACGAAAACCGTCAAATTGATCACTAAAACATCACCAACTACATTCGACACACGAATAATCAAAAGATCAAAACTTCAAACACTCGCGATTCACATACCATCAATTACAATCAAATTAATCACTAAATAATCAAAATCAAACATAAATAATCGAAAATCATGATTACAAACCTCCAAGAGAATAATGATATTACACGCCGTCAAATCATGATATTACACGAGCAAACGTTGGGACTGTACGTAAATTCTACTTTAAAATAATGATAAACGCATGTTCAACAGAACAAATAACGTAGTGTATAAAAAAATTTCGAAAAGTTATAGTACATCTACTTATGATTGTACTATGTAGCAGTTCATTATTGTTTTTTTCCAATTCAAATTTGAATACAATTGTTGTGTTTTGATATATGAATATATAAATTGTAGTTTTATTATTACCATATATATTTTAGATATACTCGATAGATACAAATTTAGTTATTGCAAATTAAATTATCATACGGACGATTAACAACAGAAAATATGATTTCAATAAAAAAACAATTATCATTATTAACACATCTTACAACAATACCTTAAATAGCAAGCCCGTGCAATTTGCACGGGTTTAAGACTAGTAGCATTACTAAAGGACAACAGTTAATTGGAATTTTGCTTAAATGTTCAACAGTGTTGTTCTACGGTAAGCTATAATCAGTTGTCCGTCCATGTGGCTCTTTTCTGGCAACTACGGCGTACTTTGGAACTTGGGTTAGTAAATCCCAGCAAATATTTTCAAGGGTATCTTGTGTTGGGTAACAGGTGTAAATATTGAGCGGAAGCGTGGACCTATTACCCTTTTATAGGAGTGTAATTGTAAAATGGGTAAGACGAAAATAAATACGTCAACAAAATGGAGAATATAGACACGCCGATTTTTACGTGGAAAACCCCTTTGAATAAGGGTAAAAAGCCACGGGACCCTTAGGCCGCTTAATATCTCCACTATAAGCAAAATAATGGGAACACAATGTCTTTCCTAGTACCGACTAGGAGATTACAAATAATATTCTGGCTACCCGGATAAACACTCAGACCCTCAGAAATAATATTCTAAATGTGTGGGACTCAGTCGGAGATTTACGTCTTTCCGACCGGGTACCTTACTGACAGGATTAGTTGAGCAGTATCACACTAACTCCCAAACTCTCTGTATTTTTCTCAGTAAGTAGATCATTGCCTTACTTACTGGTTTTCAAGGGTATGTGGAATGATTTGCAATGCTCTGAAGCATGGTATTTATAGTACTCCATGGCACTGCACAATTTGCAACTGAGCACGCAGAGTTTGAAAAACTTGTACACTGACACTGTCCTACTACTCCGTCCTATGCTTAGAAGCTACGTACACTCCTTGCAATCCCATTTTTTCTTCCAATATTTATTGCATGTGGGCCCCACTTAAAGGGGCCCCATTATTCCAACAATTCTCCCCCGCCCGACTAGGTAGGGACACCGCCATACCCGCTTTCTTTCGACACACATTGAGCTTCTCCATGGGTAGCGTCTTCGTCATCATATCCGACCCATTATCGTCGGTATGGATTTTCTCGAGCTCTAGGAGATTGGAATCTAACACATCTCAGATCCAATGATATCTGACATCTATATGCTTGGACCTTGAATGGAAGGTGGGATTCTTTGCGAGATGAATCGCACTCTGATTATCACAATATAGTCGGTACTTCTCTTGTTCTTGACCTAATTCTTGTAAGAACATCGTCATCCACAAAAGTTCCTTACAAGCTTTTGTTACTGCAATGTACTCCGCCTCTGTAGTAGACAAAGCTACACACTTTTGTAACCTGGATTGCCATGATACTGCTCCCCCTACATAAGTCATCAGATATCCCGACGTTGATTAACGGGAGTCTGGATCTCCAGCTAGATCGGCATCTGTATATCCATCTAGCACATGGTCGCCTTGACTAAAACATAAACACGTCTTGGAGGTACCGCGCAAATACCTGAGAATCCATTTGACTGCTTCCTAGTGCGCTTTTCCTGGTTTTGAGAGGAACCGACTAACGACACCAACTGCATAAGCTATGTCTGGTCTTGCGCACACCATCGCATACATAAGACTTCCAACTGCAAATGCATAAGGAACTTTTTGCATCTTTTGTTCATCGGCCTCATTTTCAGGACATTGTCGAGAGCTCAACTTGAAATGACCAGCTAGTGGAGAACTTACTAGCTTTGCCTTATGCATATTTAACCTCTCTAACAACTTCTCAATATATCTCTCTTGTGACAACCATATTTTCTTTTTTTCCCTGTCACGAGAGATTTTCATTCCAAGGATTTGTTTTGCAGACCCAAGTCTTTCATAGCAAAATACTTGGTCATCGCCTTCTTCAAATTAGCGATCTTCGTAGTATCACGATCAACAATCAACATATCGTCAACATATAACAGGAGGATAATGTAATCCTCGTCGGGAAACTTCTTTACGAATACACAGTGATCCGAAGTCGTCTTCTTATAGCCATGATCTATCATGAAGGATTCAAATTTCTTATACCACTGTCGTGGAGCTTGTTTTGGACCGTACAAGCTCTTGTTCAACCGACACACTAAGTGTTCATTTCCCTTTTCCATAAACCCCTCAGACTGCTCCATGAAAATTTATTTTAAGAAAACATAGACAATTGTAATCCTTAAACTTATTATAATAAAGGTTGCTCTATAGTTTGTTTACTTTGATATTGTGCCTCAGGAAACTGAGATGGTAGCACTTTTATAGTTTGATAGTCCTTCTTAAATGTCTTGGATTATGAGGCTGTTACACAATACATTTACACAATAACTCAGGCATAAATATTGTCACATATCATCTTACACAAACTATACATCAATTGAGTAGGAAAACTTTGCCATTTCACAATCCGTTTTACCACATCCAATGATACAAACTCACAATGAGTAATTGAGTAACACACCGTCACCTACAACACGATAATCAACAATCAACAATAACACATATGACGACTAATACTCTAAATCCCCAAAATACCCAAATTATAGTTTGAGACCAACACAAAAGCAATAAAGACAAGATCTAATACTTCCAAACAATTAGATTGACGAACGACGGAATCCGGAGATCGAAAATGCTAAACCTTGCTTGATGATTGATTAGAGATGTGATTTAGATTGTAAAAATGGTTTTGTACACTAAAATGACGGAAATCCCTTTTACTTGTATCCCTGATCATTCCAATCAAACCGCTCAAAAACACAATCTTAGACCGGGTACTCGATCTAGTGTTAAGCGTACTCGACCGAGTACTCCACTAACTTGGTCGAGTGTGTTGGAGGAAGTGTCCTCGACAATAGTGTGTTAACGTAATTAAAACTCATTTGAATGAAACACAACTGGGAGTGTTACTCTTTTAAAGTCAACTGATCAACATTTACCGATAATGATTGGCTGTCTAGAGTTTGACATTATCGTCATATGATGGTGGTGATCAGTTGATCCCTTAAGGTCATATCTTTAGGGAATTCCGTCTCAATGGAATAATTAATTAATATTGTATTGGATACAAATTAATTAATAACTGGAAATTTTGGAAATAATTTTATATGACGAATATTTTATAATGGGATTATAATAATAATTAAAGTCAAAGTAATAAAATTGTTTTATTACTCGGTTTTATTTATTCGTTTGGGAAACGATTAAATTGAGAATGAACACGGTTGATCATAAAATTACAAAGAGTTGTAATTAAATTATGACATTACATTTTTATACAATAATAATTTCGAAATTATTAGTGTAATTATTTAAATGTAATAAGTTTGTAAATTATGAATTTTAATAGTTAAAATTGCACAATTAACAAATTAAGTCATGTGTTATGAAACATATGTGACATGTTACAAATTAACACAATTGACAAAGATAAAATGGGTCCATTTTGGACCACATTTGAACCGTGTAAACATGTAGTATACATGTGAGTTTGTGTGTGTAAGTGTATAAGGGTTGAGTGTGTAAGGTAAAGTGCATGTGTAAGGAATAACTCATGCTTTTGTGTAAGACACACATGGCCATGCATTGGCTCTCTTGAGCATGTCTTGGCCGGCCCCTACTCTCCAACATGAGCATCATTTGCTCTATAAAATACACACACACACCTCACATAAAGAATGAGTCTTTTGGCTAAGTTGTTGTTAGTGCATGCTTTGTTTTCTACTAACACATTCATACTACAACCTCATTCTCTATAATTTCTCAAGTAAAATAGTTTTACTAAGGAAATAATTATTTCCATTACTAATAATATTAAGGGTAATATTATTAATATTTCTAGTATACTTATACTAATTTTCTAGTAACAAAATTAGTATTAGTTTGAGATCGGGTCCTTGATACGCACCTTTTGGAGACGATTTTTCTTAGATCGTTATAAGGGTATTTCGGTATTGAAGACTCAAGTAATAGGTGATTATTGAGTATAAACCTTCTAAAACCAATGTAAGGACTATCTCATCTTATGATATCATCTTGCATGCATAAGATCTATTTAAGTTTTTATGACTAAACTTAAAGAAACAAAACTCATATTAGACTTGAGTTTAAAATAAGGAACCTAGTTTCCAACAATTGGTATCAGAGCATTACGGTTGTTGCATGCATGATCGGATTCATGTTTTATGTTAAAATCGGTTTAACATACACATTTCGAAATTTTTCGAAATATTTTGATTTATTATGATAAATCACAAAATAATTTTGCATGTTAAAGTTTCTGTTTCTAAAATGGTTTTAGGACATAAAAATAATTTTATGGATTTTTATTGTTCATTTTTATATTTATTTGTATATTTTGTAGTTTAAATCGGTTTTAAACAACAATTAATGGGAAAAATAGCTAAAAATAGTTTCTGGCCGAGATTTTTTGATATGTTCTCACATGCATATTTAGTATATTGTATATGATTTTTCGTAAGAAATGGAGTTAATATGCATGGATTATGAATTTTATGAGATAAATAGTCATAATATGAGCAAAAATGGGTATATATGGTTATATTTCGAATTTAACCTTAAAATTTTTATGAGAAGTCACATGCAATATATAAAGTTCCTGTATGAATTTTCGAAATTATTGGAATTATTTTGCATGATTAATGATTTTTATAGTAAAAATCGGATTAATAGTGACTTAAATTCGACTTTAATAGTTATAGTTGGAATCTTGCCATAAAAACTTTACACAATGTCACATACAATATTTACAGTATGTATGTAAGTTTTGGGAATTTATTCTCAAGTGATGCATGTTTTATGATTTTAATGGTTAAAATCGGATAAATAGTGACTTATTGTGTTAAAAATAGTTGATCTTAATATTATGGCATGAAATTTTACCCATAGATGTCTTATATGATAGGAACATCAGATCTAAAAGTTAGATATCAAAAAGTTTCTGTTTTTTATGATTATTAATTTTAATGAGTTAATTAGTTAATAATCGTAATTTATGAGTCGGAAAAATAAAATTTCGAGTATGGTCTGTAATTTTTGGTCACTTTCAGATTCTAATATGTATTTTAGGATGACTAAAAATTTATAGCAATTTATTGCAAGTTTTTATAATTTAAATCGGATTTTAAACCATAAAAACGGCTTTTATACGATTTATTTAAGAAATAAGCCATAAATAATTGCAAAAGACCATTTTAATAATTTCTGAAATTTTAGAAAATTTCCAGAAAGTTTAAAATTTTTGAATTTTAAATTTCGAATTTTATTGACTCATTTGGCCATATTTTGTTTAATTTTTCCCGAAAATACAAGTAATTTATGAACAATAATGCAAAATCAAGTTAGATCATGATCAAATATTAGTAGAGACTAAACATTGATTCCTAAAGTAAGTTAGGATGATTAACTTGGACATAAATGAGATTTATGTAATTTTGGATGATTTTAATAGTTAAAATCGCGCATATCCGTAAAAACCGTAAACAAATATGAGATATTTGCTCCCATAAGGCGATTTGGCATTAAAAATTGAGCATGTGCATACATATTTTATTATTGCAATTTATTTAATATGAATGTCATATTTTGAATGTTATTTATATAATTTGGAATTATGTAATTTTTCTTAGTATGGCCTTAGTTTTAATCAATATTACCCGTAATGTAAGGGAATATTGATTCGGTTGTAATTTATGTGATCTCGTATCACGGGTTTGTAATTTAATTTAAATTTTCAGTTTTACAATAGAATAGTTGTATTATTTTATTGTAATTCCGGAGATCCAAAAGACGGTGCCATACGGAAAGGAGTTCCGACAAGACGGTGTTTTCTTGGATGGCATGCCAATGAAGTTCAAGGGACCAAGGAGTTGGTTTCCGAATTTGTAATAGTTAATTAGTTTTTACTATTACTAGGAAGGCCATACTAGGATTTTATTGCTCTATTGCTTTTACTTTTGCATTTTAATATGTTTGCATGCATAGCCAAATCGCCATAAACATGCATATTAGTTTAGATCGTTAAAAACGACCGTGTCAATTATAATTATCGAGTTCACCAATTTAATTCGCTTAAAGGAGATGGATAATAAATTGACAAGACCTCTATATTAAACAAAAACAATTGAGAATTAGCCTTACCAAATAGTAGAACCCATGAGCTTCTATTTCGTGGGGTGGTGCTAGTCCAGTGGGCAGTACGAACCCCATTACGTAGGATAAGTGGGGCGATGGGATGGATTCAGTCCAGTGGGCGGATCGCATCCCGATGCATTTGAAATTTGGTTTGTACTCAACGGAAGTGTAGAGGACCAGTGGTCAATGTGTTCCGGGCTAAGATGAATAAATAATGATTTGTCATCAACCAAGAGTTCTAGGGTAGAACCGGTTTATTTTAACCCACCAAACCATATTGTTGGGTCGGAGTTCCAGTGGTTCACGATTTCGATAGTATGGGTTTGGGTCTTGGAATCATTTATAAAATTGGATAGAGGTCATTTTATAGATGCATCAACTTAGTAAATATGTTTACAAGTTAAAATGAAAATTAAAACGATTAGCATTTAATTTCTTCATATGTTCAAAATTTTGTAGTCTCCGTATCAATATCAATCATGACTACTTCCTCTACTACAAACTCTTCATGGTTACGTTCCTTCATGGATCGTTGTAAGCTAGAAAAGAATGGGGCGAACTTTGCCGATTGGGATGCCCAACTATTGTTAGCGGCAGAGGGAGACGGTAAGACCGAATTCCTCATTGAAGAATCACCCCCTGAACCTGCAGAAAATGCCACCGCCGCAGCAAGACGACCTTATGATACTTATCAGAAGGAGTCTGCGGCAATCAAAAATGTTTTGATCTTCTCGATGGAGCCAGAACTTCAAAGGAGTGCCATAAAGATTGGCACGGCCTATGAGATCTACTCCAGGCTTGTGACAATGTTCTCAAAGGCTTCGAGAATTGTCCAATACGAGGCGGCATCGGCTTTCTTTGATCTCAACCTTAGGGAGGGGCAAAAGGCTAGCCCACATGTGCTCAAGTTAATTGAGCATGTAGAAACCCTAAGGATGAATCAAGTGGACATTCCAAAGGAACTTGTGATTGACAGGATCCTCCACTCCTTGTCTAAGGTGAAAACTTATGTACAATTCCGGGTGAATTTCAACATGAGAAACCAAGACATCTCTCTCGATGAATTGCACAATATGATCGTGCAAGCTGAAAGGGATATGGGCCTAAATGTTAGTGCCCCTAAGGATGTGCTCAACATTAATGTTAAGAGCAAAGGAAAGTTCAAAAGGAAGGGTAAGGCAAAGGGGAAGCAACCTTCCAAAGGTTCAAAGAAAGTGTCTTCTGAGGCAAGCACCTCCAATTCCAAGAAGAGCCCTCATCAAGGGGCCAAATGCTTTTACTGCAATGGCAAAGGACATTGGAAGAGGAACTGTTCCAAGTATCTCAGCGATCTCAAAGCTGGGAAGATTCTTCCAGTTGGTACGATAACTATCCCGATTTTATGTTAATCTCAACTAATGTATTATGATACAAGTTGTGATATGAATGCTCTTCTTACTTGAATTAGGGCATGAAAGCAAAGATAAGGGAAAAGAAAAACAAGCTTAATGGATCAAAGGGAACTAAGAGTAGCTCCGCTCGGGATGATCAAGGAGCTTTGTTTTTTCTCTTATTTAGCTAGCATTTCAAGTGTTGTGTGAACAATTTAGAACCTATGTTTATTTCCTTGTTGGACGAGGAAAAGGGGATCCTTGAACAAATTGTTGTACTTTGGATAATATAGTGACTTGGTTTTCAACCCAAGTCACTATCGGTTTTATTATCATGTTCATGTTTAGTTTAACATACACTTGCAAATCTTAAACATAAAATAGAATTGATTATGACATTTCAATGTATGACCATTGAAACCGAATTGGTATAGGATACCCAATTCAAATCAAATCAAAATCAAATTAAGTTTAGAACTCAATTAAAAGAAAAGGTTATCAACCATCCAAAACTATCTAAGCTTTAAATCGAATAATTTCTGTAATAAACCATAAGGATACACAAACCAACATCAAAGTCATTGCTTGTGGCCTTAGTGGCTATCTTTGGTGATAAAATGGGATTATTATTACAAAGATAGAGTGGGAGAAATTTGAAAGGCCACAAATAGCATATGATATTGACCAGCACAATGGATATGATCTATTAGTGAATAGTAGGATTTATTGTGTTTTGGTTATGTAAAAGATAAAAGGGAAGATTAAGTTGTGGATAAGATCTACGGTTTGGTAAAAATCTACGCCTTATATCCCAAGAGCAATCTACACCTTATGGTTGTAAAAGGTAGATTAGGTTGTGGATAAGATTCTACGCCTTATCATCCCAAAAGTTGAGGATAAGCCCAAAAGTTGTGGATAAGATCTACGGTTTGGTAAAAATCTACGCCTTATATACCAACGGCCCCGGCCCTGGAGGATACTTCAAAGATAAATTCTTGAAGTTTGTAAGGAAAAATTCTATACATGGATAAGATCCATGATATAGTCCTCGTACAGTACAAGATAAGATAAATGTGGGGAACTGAAAGTTCCTACACACAGAAATTGTATACCATAAGAAAAGACTCTTATAGAAACTACGGGAGGACACTCGAAGAAAATTATTCAAAAGATTTTGCAAAGGCTCAAGAAAGGGTTCTTGGATTTAGATGGTGATCTAAATATGCCAATGCAAAGAACCATGAAATTTATAAGACTTACGTGCTGATAAATGAGATTTGTTGAGAGAAGCAGAAGCAGACATGTGGATGTCTGCAGTCTACAAAGTTAAGGGTAACTTTGTTGAAAGTATACAAAGTTAAGGGTAATTTTGTTGAAAGTAGTAAGGCAATTCATTGAGAATGAATTCAGTAAACTCAATAACCATTTTTCAAAAGGGTATTTGAAAAGGATGTGACTATTAGCACATATGGTTGAAGTCCCAACCATTTCAATTCGTTAAATGTTAAGGAACATTGAATTGAGTGGGAGCTTTATGATTTACGGTTAAATGTAAAGTTCAGTGGGAGTTCTCGCTCCAGGATTTGAAGCTATTGAGTCATGGGTATGACTTCGGGATCTTCAGAATCAGGCAAGAACAAGAGTTTAGTGGGAGTAAACGTTATCTAAAACAACTCATTGCTCGTTTGGAATGAAGCATTGATACTCATGAGAGGTACACGAGTTTTTGATTCTAGATAACATATTGATATGTATTAGATCTAATTGAACATAGGATGTTTGGTTGAGATTGTAAAAGACGTCTTGGTTGTAAGGTATTAAGGTTGTTCATGGAGATGAAGATAGTATAAACATGATGAGATCATGGAAATTTATCGAACCTTAAGTACTATAGTTTACACGTTTAAATTCGCTAATGTTTCCGCCATTAGTATGATCGTGTAAAGTGGATGCGCACCGCTTACAGGACAACCCGTAGAGCAGGTTTTAAATCAATGATTAAACCTTGATCAATTGTCAAAGTATTCTCCAATGAAGATAAAAGACAAATTCAAGATCTTGGAAGATAACTTAGTCGTATGGTAAAAGGTTTGCAACGACTCAAGTTCCAAGAAACCAAGCAAAGATTTGAGATAATCTTTGGCTTACATTCATTGACTATGCATCTCAATGACTTGTATTTTAACTACATGGTCATCACAAGATTCTACAAAATGTGTAAGTTCATAAATTATGTAAAGGCATTACTGTGGCTGGGAGTTACACAATGCACATAATCTTATTCGCTAGTCATGAGAATGACTTGTCTCTTTCAGAGGAAAGATCAATGTATGGATATGATCCGCAAAGTGAACGATCGCACGAACCGTGGTAAACCTGGTTTACTCAAAATGAAGATAATTACAATTTTAGGGGATGTAAACGAGAGACCCTAAAGCTGATTGTAAATTAAATGGTGTTCAAAGGTTGACCACTTGGATGGTGTAATCCACTAATTGTTTGAGTTATTTATAACTCACGAAAGGTCAAGTAAAATTCAAATGGGATGGTAAGACCATATTGAACCCCATTAAAGTGAATTGAATTATCATGACCTCGCCCCTAGTTGCTTAAGTGAGGTGACATCTCAATGCAACCGGATGTGTGATGCGATTGATGGCGAGTTCAATTGCCATAGAGTCATACGAGATGACTAATCGATCACCTAGGCATAGACATGTTAAGATACATTTGCCGGGCTAATGACCGCTGATAGAGCTCTGGCGTACTCTTATTAAAAGACTGCCTGGTCGTGGCGGGAGCATCTATCGTGTTTCACATGAGTCAGTTCTTGGACTAATGACTGTTCTCTGAGGTGGCATAGTTTTCAGATTAACTTTGATTTATGTCCTAACACCTTCGTAACTGGGGTTTATAAGGACATATTTTGGGTTGTGATGGACTATGGCCAGCCGGAAGGAATAAGTCGATTAGGAATTGTCCACCCCTTGTCAGGGTTGAGAAATATCTCTAGGCCACTCGAGGAGAATAATAACTAGAAATGCGTGGCCACGCTCGGAAGGTATCTATGTAGATAATTCCGGTCAGTAGTTATAACTCCAGATCGAGATAAACCACTCTAGATTTTAATCAATTGCCGGCACGACCTAAGAGGACGCCATGCATTGAGTGGGAGATAGTAATAGGGCAAGAGAATTGGTGACACACACTTGTCTCGGACAAGTGGGAGATTGTTGGAGGAAGTGTCCTCGACAATAGTGTGTTAACGTAATTAAAACTCATTTGAATGAAACACAACTGGGAGTGTTACTCTTTTAAAGTCAACTGATCAACATTTACCGATAATGATTGGCTGTCTAGAGTTTGACATTATCGTCATATGATGGTGGTGATCAGTTGATCCCTTAAGGTCATATCTTTAGGGAATTCCGTCTCAATGGAATAATTAATTAATATTGTATTGGATACAAATTAATTAATAACTGGAAATTTTGGAAATAATTTTATATGACGAATATTTTATAATGGGATTATAATAATAATTAAAGTCAAAGTAATAAAATTGTTTTATTACTCGGTTTTATTTATTCGTTTGGGAAACGATTAAATTGAGAATGAACACGGTTGATCATAAAATTACAAAGAGTTGTAATTAAATTATGACATTACATTTTTATACAATAATAATTTCGAAATTATTAGTGTAATTATTTAAATGTAATAAGTTTGTAAATTATGAATTTTAATAGTTAAAATTGCACAATTAACAAATTAAGTCATGTGTTATGAAACATATGTGACATGTTACAAATTAACACAATTGACAAAGATAAAATGGGTCCATTTTGGACCACATTTGAACCGTGTAAACATGTAGTATACATGTGAGTTTGTGTGTGTAAGTGTATAAGGGTTGAGTGTGTAAGGTAAAGTGCATGTGTAAGGAATAACTCATGCTTTTGTGTAAGACACACATGGCCATGCATTGGCTCTCTTGAGCATGTCTTGGCCGGCCCCTACTCTCCAACATGAGCATCATTTGCTCTATAAAATACACACACACACCTCACATAAAGAATGAGTCTTTTGGCTAAGTTGTTGTTAGTGCATGCTTTGTTTTCTACTAACACATTCATACTACAACCTCATTCTCTATAATTTCTCAAGTAAAATAGTTTTACTAAGGAAATAATTATTTCCATTACTAATAATATTAAGGGTAATATTATTAATATTTCTAGTATACTTATACTAATTTTCTAGTAACAAAATTAGTATTAGTTTGAGATCGGGTCCTTGATACGCACCTTTTGGAGACGATTTTTCTTAGATCGTTATAAGGGTATTTCGGTATTGAAGACTCAAGTAATAGGTGATTATTGAGTATAAACCTTCTAAAACCAATGTAAGGACTATCTCATCTTATGATATCATCTTGCATGCATAAGATCTATTTAAGTTTTTATGACTAAACTTAAAGAAACAAAACTCATATTAGACTTGAGTTTAAAATAAGGAACCTAGTTTCCAACAGAGTGCTACCAAAACAATAGTGTGACCAACAAACCCCAAACGCGTACTTTATCGAGTGCAACCTACTCGACCGAGTATTATACATGGTGCAGCGAATTGATACAAGAACAGCTTACAACCCTTTCGAAAACAGTTGAAGACTTTAAGTCTTAAAATGATTTTGTAAACACTTAAATAAAAAACAAGGCTTGACTCAGAAATGATTTGCAAAGTGCTCATAAATGCTTTCAAAGTCTTAACAATAAATGAAAATTGAAAAAGATATTTATAGAAGAAGAAGAGTGCAAAAGAAGAATTCTAAAAACACTTCTTCACTCTATTATCCAAGAGTTACAAGAAGTAATCTCGTTTAAAAATACTTATTGAGAACAATTAGCTTGTAGGCTCAAGAGAGAATTCATTTTCAACGCAAGAAGTGTTCTCAGAAAGCTTTTCTCAGTACTCACATTTTTGCCGAAAATAGGAGAACAAAAGACCCATTTTTGGGTTCAAATCAACTTACGAAAACAAGATTGGTATCTTTTGAATTAACTTGCAAACATATTCCTTTTGTTCTTCAGATTTGTAAATGGTATCTTTTAAAAACAAGATGAAGGTTTAATCACTTGTCACATTTTCGAAACTTATTCAGTTTATCATTATTCATTAATATTTACGTAAAATTATAAATGTAAACATTTAAGTACGGAAAAATAAACAGAGATTTTTGAGAAATAAATCCAAAAACATTACGGTGGGTCCCATATTTACTATTTCTTTTTAAAAAAATGTTGCATGTGATGATGTGGGTTAATGAGGATGAGTTAAATATTTTTGTATTAATATAGAGAAGATACTATAAAGTTTCTGAAATCACACACTTAAATTTACAAAATAAATATATCAAAAGCATAAAAAATTACGTACAAGCTCAAATAAATGTAAAATGGTTGTACAATGTTTATTATATAACGGAAGGTTGTAAAAATATGATCATAACATAGAATTTTTTTGCATAATTACTTTACATGAAAAATAGTTGATTTTTTTTCAAAGTTTATTTATAAACACAAATATCGATATTACGTAGTAAAAAAGATTTAATTTATAACGGTGAGGCGTGCATTTTTCGCCAGTAAATCTTGCTTAAGACGGGTATTATCCATCTTAAGTTTAAGACGAGTCAAATACTACCAAGTGGGGTAATAAAGACAAAAATAATGACATTTCCTAGGGAGTTAAGGGTAAGATTAGTATCCAAACTTTGCTTTTTTTTTTACAGTTAAGTGAATGAACTTTTTAAGTTTATGGTTAAGTGATTCAAACTAAACACTCTTAACTTTTTGATGTTAAATTTACTTATAACAAGGCATATTGGAGTATACGCAACAATCTTGTTCTTAGAACTCACAAAACAACTGTTATTTCAAAATACTGTTAAAAAGAAACACGCTCCATCTGTAACTAATAACCATCGTTAAATTAACCAAACGGCGTATTATTCCCAAAAAATTATTTCTTCCGAGAGTAGTTGCATCTTCAATGTGTAGCGTTCATGTTTTGTATTTTACTTACTTCCGGCCATTCAAAGACATATCTACAAGTTCGCACCCGAATTCTGGAAACAAAAAATTACATAGCTCTTACGTCATACACAACCACTGGCACATAAGTGAAAAAAATCTTCGTAAAATTAAATAATTAGTCTTGTAATGCATGACAACTCAGTGGTATTCCAGAATTCATCTAATAATGCAAAGTGTTTCCAACATTCGGGTGGAAACTTGTAGACATATCTTTGAATGCCCGGAAGTAAACAAAAGAGATAGAATGAACGCTACACATTGAAGTCGCAACTACTCTCAGAAGAAATAATTTTTTGAGAATAATACGTCGTTTGGTTGAATTAACAATATGGTTATTAGTTACTGTAGACATAAAAATATGTCTCATTTTATTAAAAACGGTCAAAGTCAAACTATTGACTATTTGTGTAAAACCGGTTAACTTTCATTCTTATTTGGGCCGAAATGTTTCTAGTCCAAACAAAGACTACAAAGTCACTACAAAAACTAAACGGCTTTACGAAGTCTAATTTAGAAAAGAACCCGAGTATCTCATTTGTTATAAATACAGCACTTAGCTCTCACTTGAAGACTAATAACCACAATCACAAAAATTACACAAAAAAGACCAAAAACCTCTCTACAAAAATCTCTCCCACGAGAAACCAAAGATAAAAAATACATTCATTTCTAGTCATCTAGATTCGAATAATAAACTACTCTTTGATCCGACAACAAGCGTCCGCCGCCATCGATTGAAGATAAGCAAGTCAATTCGTGATAGGAGATTCCAGTCCTCAAATCAAGACCCTCCTAGTAATTCAAGTATGGAAATTGAATCAGTAGAAGAAATAGTAGATTGTACCCGAAAATCTTTGATTTAATATGAAGGAAATCGAATTTCCAGAAATTTAAATCATATCTCATATGAAGGTTTTCATTTTAGTCATAAAATAAAAAACAAGATCTTATGCATGCAAGTTTATAAACAATGAACCCTTACATTGCTTATGGCGGAATTAGGGTACGATTATGGACTCCTTCCAAAAATCGTTCTTGAGCTATGCGATGATGGATGAACTGAGATTTCAAGTGTAGAAATCCTCCTTTGATTGCACCCAAGAAAACACCCAGGATTACTAGTATATACTTATTATGTAATACTAGTTTCCTTAAAATAAATAAAATACTACTATAGTATGTAGGAGATGATGGACGAAAAAGAGAGAGTGTGAGATGAGAAAAACTTTTTTCTTAATTTCTACACTCCCAAAAATGAAGTAGTGATTATTTAGAATATGGGTAGATTAAATAAGAAAATGTGAAGGAATAGACTAAGGACTAACTACTTCTGTAACACCCCAAGAGTATGAGAGAAATGTTGTCCCATATCGGTAGAATGTGAGGCTTGTGATATGTTTATAATAGCTTCCACCCACCACTTAGTAACAAGGTCGTGTGCTTTTGGGCTTAAGTGAGGACAAATAATGGGCCCAAAGGCATACCTCCCATCTTATTGGGGATGTGTTACGACCGTGGTGGGTCGGGTTGTTACAAATGGTATCAGAGCGACCCTGCGACCGTGTGGTGAGCCTGTGGTCGGGAGTACCCGGGTCACACACCTAGTGGGGGAGGATTCTGGCCCTGGTTGTGGTCAAGTTTGAGGCACAACGAGGACGTTGTGTTCTTTAAGTGGGGGAGTTTGTAACACCCCAAGAGTATGAGAGGAATGTTGTCCCACATCGGTAGAATGTGAGGCTTGTGATATGTTTATAATAGCTTCCACCCACCACTTAGTAACAAGGCCGTGTGCTTTTGGGCTTAAGTGAGGACAAATAATGGGCCCAAAGGCATACCTCCCATCTTATTGGGGATGTGTTACGACCGTGGTGGGTCGGGTTGTTACAAATGGTATCAGAGCGACCCTGCGACCGTGTGGTGAGCCTGTGGTCGGGAGTACCCGGGTCACACACCTAGTGGGGGAGGATTCTGGCCCTGGTTGTGGTCAAGTTTGAGGCACAACGAGGACGTTGTGTTCTTTAAGTGGGGGAGTTTGTAACACCCCAAGAGTATGAGAGGAATGTTGTCCCACATCGGTAGAATGTGAGGCTTGTGATATGTTTATAATAGCTTCCACCCACCACTTAGTAACAAGGCCGTGTGCTTTTGGGCTTAAGTGAGGACAAATAATGGGCCCAAAGGCATACCTCCCATCTTATTGGGGATGTGTTACGACCGTGGTGGGTCGGGTTGTTACAACTCCCCTTGCACGGTTCATCATGCAAGGGGAAGGGTGTCCACCTTGTTTTTCTCTTGTCAATGCCACTAGTCTTACACTAGACCAATGCATGCACAATAGATATGATCATTTTTATCTAATTCCAAATTAGAGAAAAATATGATAAAATTATCACAACCATACTACCCAAAAACGCGGTTTTACCATATTACACCTTAAAATGTTAAATGTGTAATGCCCCAATTTGTAACATATCACATGTAATTGAGATTAAAATATTTTATTTAAACATTTCAAATATAACATTCCAATAATTAATTTATCACATTTAGTTAAAATAATTTACAAAACCCTTTTGTAATTATTATTAACTAATTACCTCTTTTACGACAACTTTTATCGTTTACATTTAAGAATAACATTTATTCTAATTTAATCTCGTATAATCAAATTAAATCGAGACCAAAAATTCTCATTTTAATTCGTCCACTTTAAGGAATAAATTTGTATCTTACACGAATCATTAACTTAGAGTTCGGGTATCTTCCTATAGATGTGACCTGAAGGGATCGACTGATCACCACTATCCACTACTACAAAAATCATCATAAACATCAGACTTTTCAATCAATATACATCAGATTTACAACTGATGCATAGTCCACACATGTATATTCTTTTATAAATATATATCAGATTTAAATCTGATGTCTATTTTCAAAATAGACATCAGTTGTATTTTATCTGATGTCTATTCAAAAGATATGCATCGGTGTTCCACTAAAAACCGATGTCTATTGCCTCTATTAAACATCAAGGTTTTTGAAAAATCTGATGCATATTGTTTTTTTTTAAAAAAAGTTTAATAGGCCGGTTTAATCAACCAATTTAATTACGCAAAACTCACAAGCATCCAAAATCAATAGTCACCAAATACATCCATGGCCAATACATTACGTACGCGCTGCTGCATCAATGCTACTACTAGCCTGCATTGCTATTGCAATTTGCAATTACACATCAAAATTGCACTGCCACTGATGCGTGCTCATTTTATATACTTTTTGGCATCATTTAGCACGCATTTCTATGCATTTTCACGCACTTTACCTGCCATTTTGCCCCTTTTTTTCTTCTCTTGGTGTACTTTCTGTTATTTTGCAGGAATTATGCAAAAGTTGGAGAAACCAAGCTTTTCTCGTCCAAAGTAAGTTTAGAAGATGGAGCAAGTCAAGGAGTCCCATAACCCCGATTTTGCAGTACCAGACTTAAAGGAACGGTAACCAAGGCAAGGATGAAGGACAAAAGCAAAAAGAAGCGAAAAAGAAGCAAGCTGTCTGTCATCTACTCGATTGAGTAAGCACCAGAGCTCGATCGAATTGATGCAGGAGGAGAAAGCCTCGATCGAAGTACTTGATACTCGATTGAGGAGTCTGCAGGAAGGACCCAATCTTCGAGGATCCCAAGGTTACTCGATCGAGCAGTTGCCAGCTCGATGTTACTCGATCGAGTATTTTATGAAGAATAGCTACTCGATCGAGTGGTTCAGTCACTCGATCGAGCAACTCACTTATGTGTACCGGATATGCATTTCTCGTTTTTAGGTTTAGTGTTTTAGGAGTTAACCTAATCCTTATTTAAGGATAAGGTTAGCACACTAATGAGAGTGAATTTTTTACATTTATTCATTTATCAATTCACTTTTGCATACACTTTATCATTTTCTCATTTTCTCAAATCTAAAACATTTTACTTTAAGGTTTTTTTGCATTTCATAAACATTTAGTTTAGTAGAAGCATTCAGATCTTGTTCAATCATTCTGCAGTCACTGTAATTCCTTTCTCTACCTTTATTTTATTATCACTTTTGTCATTTTATGATTTCTAGTATTTTGCCTTTATTTATGATGTTGAATGTTGTTATTATCATCGTTGCTAGTATAGTACCCCCAAATATGCGTAGCTAATCTTCATAATATGTTAGGATGAAGGAATTCGCGGTAGTTATGTCGTAGGATTTGCATGTTAGTCGTCTTTGCGACGAAGTTCACCCATAAACAATATAATTATGAAACTTGTCGAACGAGTGCACGCAGGAGACTAGTTTACCTAGTAAAACCTTACCTGGATCGAAAGATTGGTGGGTAGGCTTGTTTAGGTTGATTTATGTAACCTATCTAAGATCGAAAGATTGATAGGGGAGTCCAGGGTGATTTCAGACCGAAAGGATATTAATCATTCCCACTTCGTTTATATTTGCGACTGACCTAATCTTTATGTGACATATATTACCGCGACAACCTGAATCCTGACATGTTTCCCTTTTTATTGATTAAAACTCGTCTTTGTTATCTTTGTTTTAGTTCTTTTTAATCCGTCTTATTTATAATCTCAACAACAAACCCCCCCCCCCCCCCCCCATTCGTGACTTATAGACTGACCTTCTACTTATGACCGTGTCTCCCTGAGGAATTCGACCCTACTTCCGCTAGCTTCCAGTTAGTAGACTTAGGTTATCTTTGATACTAAACAATGGTATCAGCCACCACTGATGACAGTCTGCAAATAAAACCAAACTACAAACCAGAGCACCTACAGATCATACTCATCAAACCACCATACCAGGCCACAACCAGCTACTGCTACTACAACTATACTGCTCAACACAGACATGCACAACCCTACTGCACTACTACACTGGCACCAGAACCACACCTCTCCACTCTGCACAATCTCAGACATCAGACACCACACATTAGTTAGGGATGGCGCAACCTTACATATTTGTTGCAGACACAAAGAGGTTGCTAACTAGAATAATCAACAATATGACACATATATAAACTGTCAACTACTCAATATAAGGTAGGCTCTTTTAGTGGCGGTCATTTGTTTACATTTGGTTTTAGAATGACTAGGAAAGAGTTAACAATTTATAGAGAACTTTGCTTTGCTCTAACACATTCCAAAGCCAAATAACAGCAAATCGAAAGTCATCACAGAATAATCAACAATTTGACAGAAAATGTAGTAGTATCAATCATACACCAAATGACAACTTGAGAAAAAAAAAGGAGGAAAAAAGACATTGGGCTTGTTAAGAGCAGCTCTGATAAGAGTTGATTGTCGTGCGGAGGCCGGTGTGGATCGGCGGAGACTAGTGAAGGGCTTGAACGCCATTGAGGAATGCACTGTGGTGTATGGCAGTTGCGGTTGAGTGTTTGTAACTGTGTGGAGTGAGTGGGCAGCTTATAGGTCTGTATTGCAGAGTATTAATTTGGTATGTCATCTTGTTTTGGGTTTGTCAGGTTGTAATTTAGTTTGCAGGAAGCAGAATATCTTGCCTTCTGAAAAAATACACGTTCATTTTCTTATTTCCCATTTCGAGTGTTCCTGCTACAAGCAATAGATATTTTTTTAGAAGCTTAATTCGATCAAAACCAGATAAAGTACACAGATAGGAGTGAATCAAGTAATCAATCGATTGTATTATAGACCATCTCAAAAAAAACCAAAGTAGAATATGTTGAATATTGCAATATAGTTGCAGACACCAAATAAACAATAGCTTTATATAATGACAACTTAGTACAAGGACCAAATACAAAATTAGGAACGACCATGGCGAATGTGATCACCGGCCTATTTGAGAAGCATAATTACCTCAATAATATACTCTAGTAAATCCATGTCAGAAGAGAACAACAACATTTGTTTTGCATCATTGTGAAAGAGAATCAAACGCTTTTTCATTGTATCCAGCAATTTCACCCCTGCAATTACGAAGAAACAACATTCTGAACGCTTACAAACACTAAAGCGATGACAAGTGACAAAATCACAGATTGGCTACTTAAGGAAAATATTACCTCACTTAGAGAATGCATTTGTCTTAAACTGAAATGAAGGAGCATACATGAAGATGCAGATTAAAAGAGCTTCAATAGCAGGGGCGCAATATCTTGAATCAATTGTGGGGGGGAATTTTATTTAGTTTTGATGGAGATCAATGGTTGAGAGAGGCAAAATCTGGGTTTGTTGCGTCGTTGCGGGTCTTTTCCCCCAAATTGTATCTGATTTTGTTGGTAGGTAGAAGATGAAGTCGACAACTTGTCTTTAGTCAAAAATATTAAAGCAGGGGCAAAACGGTCATAAAAAACACATTTTCACCGAATTGTCAGTTTGGGAGCAAATTTTGACTAGAGTACATTTTTTGGGGGTAAAAAATTAAAAAGTTTTCATAAGAGAGTTAATTTTGAAAGGTGGTATATTGAAGGGAGTAATTGTTAATTTACTCAATTCGTTATTACTTCATTTCAATTTAATTCAATGTAAGCGCAATTCTTCAATTTTATTTCAGTTCTTATTTTTATTTAATTGTTGATAAAATGAATATTATATCCAATTATGTCCATATAAGCTCAGTTTATCATAGTGTTAAAACCGACCCGTGCAACTTTTATACGGGAGTAAAACTAGTTTACCATAAATGAGGATCCCCGCTAAGTATACATGGCTGAATGGTTAAAGCGCCCAACTCATAATCGACGAATTTGTAGGTTCAAAACTGAATGCACGCCAATGAATTTGGCTCTGCATCAATGAAATCTCATCACGCATACATAAGAAATTTGAGTGGTATATCATATCATAACATATGCGCTTTAAAAACAAGCATTCTTACCGAGATAAAATCATAGGAAAGAAATATTAATTACATCTAAGACCAACCACAATGCTCTCTTCACCATTTTTCATGAAAATGGTGAAGAGGAAAGAGAGGATTTGTGGTGTAAAAGAGAGGAAAGAGAGCGTGAAAATTGGTGAAAAATTTCACCTGTCTGAAAACAAATAAGGTACAGATTTTTTATTTTTTAATAATAAAAAAGGATAATAATGATTAGTGTACAGCTTTTTTATTTTTCAATAATGAAACAAGCACAATATTTGCATTTGTTGAATGAAATAACTTATAAATTTTGGTTATAGAACGACAATTTGTGTATTACGGATTATTTTGCACATTTTTTTCATGAAAAAAAAATTATAATCTATATTTTTTCCCCTCTATAATAAGAGCCAAATATCAATTTATTTCATCAGATTTGTTCTACTTTCTCTCTACTTATTTTTCAATTACATATAATTATTAATTATTTATACAAATATGAATTATAATAATATGAATTCAAATATAAATAATAATATGAATCATTCTAATATGAACCATAAAAACGTGCGAGTATTGCAAATTTATTGTAATTTATATGCAAAAGAATCGTTAGAAAAAATAAAATTCGCATTTACAATAATATCAATAAAAGTAATAAATTACAAAACCCAAAAAATTATATGATTATTAATAGTTATAACGAAGTAAAAATAAATATAAGTGTGAGAATTGAGATAATGAAATATTTATGTAAATATTGTGGGGTATAGTAAAGTATGAAAGAGAAAAAAAAATTGAGTATTTGTTGACGTGAGTGTTTTTTTGGGTGTTTTTTAGTGAATTTTGGTGGTGCGTGGAAATGTGAGGTGGATGTTGAATTGGAGAGAGAAAAGGTGAAAAGTGTACTGTGAAAATTGGTGAATATTCACTAATGCAGATGGCCTAACGGTCCATTTACGCATAATAAAATAAATAAATAAATAAATAAATAACCAAAAAAGGGGGAAAGTAACAAATTGGCCACAAACGTTTGGGATTGGGTGCAATTTACCCCCAAAGTTCTAGGACTAAGGCCCTCGGTTCAGCTCTGTTCAATTCAGTTCAGTTAAGTTCAGCTCAACTTCATTTAGTTCAGTTCAATCCAATTCAGCTTCATATAATTAAGTTTAGTTTAGTTCAGCTTTATTAAGTTCAACCAACATTATTATTGTTATTGTTATTGTTATTGTTATTGTTATTGTTATGATTATTAGTGAAACATGAGAGAGTAGAGAAAAAAGTACTTGAGAAGTAAAATTTGATAACATTGAAATAGTAATATTTGTTAACACAATCGAAAATAATAATCTTGAAAATATAGATATCATTATCACAACGACATCATTTATGTTGTTTCGTTATTGACTTCCATATTATCTTGATGTGCTTCATTATCGTGGTCATTATGGCCACCAATAACACAACCTATTTTTCGAACTTTATCCACGGGTTTCTACCGTTCTATATCATCCATATTTGAATCTTTTCTTCCTTGAGTACCTTGATGTTGTATAACCTTTATACCAAGCTTTTGCATCCGAGTGAAATTATTAGTACCTTATTTTATTGTTATTATTATTATTATTATTATTATTATTATTATTATTATTATTATTATTATTATTATTATTATTATTATTATTTTAAACCGCAAAATTTTATTAATAAAACAAAACTTTTATTATTATTATTATTATTTAGTTAGTTAGTTCAATTTAATTAAACTTCGTTCACTTCTCTTAATTTCAGCTTCATTCAGTTCAGTTCAGTTTTGTCCAGCTCGATTAAATTCAGTTCAGTTTAGTTCAGTTTAGTTTAGTTTAGTTTAGTTTAGTTCAATTCAATTTGGTTTCGTTTAGTTCAGTTCAGCTCTAAAAACCAGAAAGAACAAGGCCTAAGTGTAAATTGACTCAACTATATAAATTTCGACAATTTTACTTTCCTCCACTCTTCTAACCATCTATACCAAACTACCACCATTGTTTTTGGAAGTTGGAATTATAAATTTACCATTTGGTTGAAACAGATAACTTTTCGATAAAAATGATTGTATCACCGCCAAAATTGATAATGTAACACCAACTTAATTGATCACTAATCAAGCTGGAGAGTTCGCAGATGAATCGTGATTAAACTGTGATTTTCAATGGCTTGATTTAACTGATATTGAAATTTGACTTGGTTGTTCAAGTTAGAGTTTGATATAATTATGAATGACAAAATCTTCTTTGTAAAACACTCATAGTTTTTTCTCCTTTCTGTTATTATTAGAAATCTAGTCTAATATAGTTTTATAGTGGGAAGTGACAAACAATAGATATAATCTTTTTCCCAATAGAAGGAACACTATTTTTTGAAGTTGAGAATTGGTTTTTACATAGCTCGTTATTCTCCTTTACAAGTTACAACCATAGATGATGGAGGTAAGGGTAAAATGGTTAGATTTTTATAATTTAGTCAATTTACACTCAATTCTCAATCTTTGGGAGGAATTTGCTCATATTGAAACGTTTTGAGGTAAATTGCACCTAAGACCATCCTCATCCAAGGTCGTCTTAATTAGGTCACGACCCATGTTTTACTCTTAATATCACCTTACTTATCTTCACCCACTTTTACACCCCAAGCAGAAAGTCGCGACCTAGGTCACCAACCCAATCATCTTTCACTTTCCAATATTTTCAATCATTTCCCACATCCTCTACCCCACCAAAAACTCTCTTACTTTTTTAATTTACTAATAACAAATTATAAACAAGCTAATTTTATAATTTTATAAATGTCTTAATAAAATATTAATAACTATTCTAACATAATAAATATATTAATTTTATTTTGTATATTAGAAAAAAAAAATACTATACTAAAAATTTTAAATTGACAACCTCATAAACAAAAAATATAGTTATTTTTAACATTATTCAACATACAAAAAATCGTATACATAAAATTTAAAATACCACATAAACAACATAATTCTAGTTTTATATTTTATAAATAAATTAATTTATACTCCCTCCTATTCCATATTTTCTTCCCCTTTGTGTTTGGCACAAATATTAAGGTGGAGAATAAAATAAGTGTAAAAAATTGGGTGGGATTTGGTGATAGGAGAGATGAATGAATAATTAGGAATTAAATAAGAAATTGTGGGGTCAAAAACATTAAAAAAGAATAAAATAGGAGTAAAAAGGTTGGGTGGGGTTTGATAATAGGAGAGAGAAATGAATAAAATAAGAATAAAAGTTTACAAAATAGGAAAGGGGAAGAAAACCTGAATAATCCGTTTTAGGAAATAGGGAAGAAAATATGGAATAGGAGGGAGTATAACTTAATTTTAAAAACTCCAGAAAAAAAACTAAACTAACGTCCACAAACACCCCAACCAAACTCTCAAATAGTCAAATTAAACCCTCTTTTTCCAATTTCATTTTCCCCAACCCAAATAAACAAAGATTCCCAATTTTTTTAAAAAAATCCCAAATAAACTACATCAACATCACCATTTTCAGCGCACATCATCATCAATCGTCACGACCATCATCACGGTTGTCGATCAACACCGTCTTCACCATCACTTTACAACCCCGTCAAGATTCAAGTAGCCATGTATTTATTTATGTTATTTGAATCTAACTGTATTTGGGTTTTTTAAGTATGTTAAATACATATAAAAATATTGTTGTGCAAAATATGTCATTATTGAGTTCATTGTATAGATAAATTAAAAAGTGGCTTAAAAAAATATGCTTGTATTTTATTTAATCTTGCTTTGGTGTATAATTCTAATTTTAGTTATTACATTAAACTAGCTTTGGAAAAATGAAGAATGGAAGTGTTACTGACTTACTGCTGCCGCCATTGAAGTTTCCGTCCTTTTTTCATTTCTCATTTTCTCCCCAGCCAATCAGAAGATGCCACTTATTGGGTCACCAACTGGGTCAAGAAGCTCAATAAAAGGTCATGGGATGACCTCTTATCACATTGGGTCAACATAGACCATCCACATTCATTCACACATTTTTTCCATCACTTTAATTTTTTTAATCATTTCTCTATCCTAATCATCTATCCACCTCACTTTTTCTCCCATCACCAAATTTTACTCATTTTTTCCCACATCAATTAACCATCAAGTTTCTCTCTTTCTTACTTTATTCTACCCCACACATTTTTCAATTAACAAAAAAACTAACATTAATTTCATTTATATTTTGTGTAAGTTAATTATAACCGTAATTAGTTAATAATCGTAATTAAAAATCGTACTTTTAAATATAGAGGACATTTTTTTAAAAAAATAATAAAGCACTACAATTTTAACTTAATAATACATAAAATAGTAAGAAACTTTGATTACAATTTGCTGATTTAAATACTTTAATTTGCAGGTCCATATCGTTGCCAAATATGCTCAACTAGTTTTTTTTAATGACAAGTGCGTGTTTCTGGAACGCAAATTCTCGCGGTTTGCTATATATCTATCAATTTCAATTTGATAACCCGCTCCGTACTCTGCGTCTTGAACTTGTGAATGAAGATTCTCGTACTCTGAATAATCTGCATAATTAGCATACGTATCACGTTCATCTTCGACTATCATGTTATGAAATATAATACATGTCGTTATTATCTTATTTAACATGGACTCTTTCCATGTTAAAGCCGGTTTTCGAATAACTGTGAATCGTGCCTGAAGTACTCCAAAAGCACGCTCCACATCCTTCCTTGCGGCCTCTTGTTTTTCAGCAAACAACTTATCCTTGGGTGTTTGTGGAAGAGAGATTGATGGTATAAAAGTTGACCATTGAGGGTATATACCTTCGGTCAAATAATAACTCATATCAAATTGTTCGCCATTAACCACATAATTAATGCGAGGTGGTCGCCCGTTTAATACGTCATCAAAAACAGGTGACCGCTGCAACACATTTATGTCATTAGACGATCCAGGTACACCAAAAAATGAATGCCATATCCATAAATCCTGCGACGCTACTGCTTCCAATATCACAGTCGCTTCCCCACTTCGCCCCTGAAATTGGGTCTCCAAGCCTTAGGATAATTTTTCCATTTCCAATGCATGCAGTCAATGTTTCCTAACATGCCTGGGAACCCTCTGTATGCTCCAACCTGTAAAAGCCATTGAAGATCCTGAACAGTTGGACGCCTTAGATACTCATCCCCAAATTGGTGAATCACAACTTTGGTAAATCTAACAAGAACTTTCCTAGTTGTTGAATCCCCCGGCCTTAAGTACTCATCTACTCTATCAGCGGCCTGACCATATGCTATTAGACGAAGTGCTGCTGTGCATTTAATCAACGGTGATAGACTCAACCTACCAGTAGCTTCATGTTTGTGTTGAAAATACGTATCAGAAGCTCCTACACCCTCTACAATACGCAGGAACAAATGTTTGCGCATTCGAAATCTACGTCTAAACATTTGTGGAGGGTAAATTGGGTTTTCAGAAAAATAATCGTTAAAGAGACGATCATGACCCTCCTCTCTATTTCTCTCAATGTATGTTCTTTGTTTATTATTTGACATATAATTTTCCAATATAAGTGGTATAACATTATTTGCCATATAATTTACCATATACCTGACTGCTTCGTATGTTGCAGCTCTTTTTTCCCTTCGCCTCGCCTGCCTAGCATTCTCTTCTGAAGATGTCGATGACGAAGAAGAGGAAGAAGACGATGGTGGTGAGCCATAAGGGGAAAGAGGATGAGAACTTGATGAGGGCCACATTTTTTTGTTATATAGGAGAATAATTTAGAGTTATTTGAGTGATATATGTGATAGTGAGGTTGAATGCTTTATATAAAGGTAATAGATTAGGATAAGATAAAGTTTTATCTTGATACTAGAAGATTTCATTTAGATGTTGATAAGATTTTATGTAGATAGGATAAGATTTTGTTTGGATAAAGAGTTATCATTCTACTTTTGTTTATAAGATAAGATATAAAAATCGAATTACAAGCACGTAGAATTTAATATATTACATTAGAAGATGATGACTAACATAATCAAAATACATTAGAATACTTTAAAAAAGTGCATAAATAAAAAGTAAAGTACTACGAATTACA
Source organism: Silene conica (assembly GCA_029255685.2). Taxonomy (NCBI): domain Eukaryota; kingdom Viridiplantae; phylum Streptophyta; class Magnoliopsida; order Caryophyllales; family Caryophyllaceae; genus Silene; species Silene conica. Next base: position 63,462,060 of record CM055311.2, read on the forward strand.
TTACTTTATAGGGGTTTTTGTAAATAACCCCCTTATATGTACCAAAGTTTACAAATAACCCCCTTATATGTTATTTTTTTACAAATAACCACCTTAAATCCAATTTAATTCAAAAATTCACCACCTAAGCTATATTAAGTTGACGATTTTTATTAAACCCGATCTATTTACGACTTTATGACTTTAACTTAACTAAATACCTAAACTACCCTTTTCTATTATCCATCCCTATTCCCTAACTTTGTTTTAATTTTAATAACACATACAATCCCCAAATTAATTTCTTCTTCATCACTATTCCCTTCTTCCTCTACTAAATACAACTTCCTCATTTACCATTATTGCTTAATCCTAGCATACATGTAATTGACTGTACTTGGAAACCTCTATAAGTTTGTTTTGTTAATGATGGCGTTTAATGTAATGTAAATTGTACAGTGAAGCTATGTAGTGCCACAGCTACTTGCCAGTTTATCATTCCCATTATGATCTTAATGTGGATATAAATGGTGGTTTTAGGCTAATAAAAATGGCAATGGCAATGATATCTTAGGAAGTGAGCATTGCAACAATTACATGCAAAATTTGTCAGTTCCATTTTAGGAGCTAATTTCGGTTATAAGGAGTTGGTATGCAAGACAATGGTCAAGCATGAACCTACATTTAAGAAATAGGTAGTAATCATAGAATAAATTGTACAGAGTATTTAGTATAGGAAGGAGGGAATAGTGATGAAGAAGAACAATTGATTTGGGGATTGTAATAGGCGAGGGTAGTTTAGGTATTTAGCTAAGTTCAAGCCATAAAGTTGTAAATAGACCGGGTTTAATAAAAATCGTCAACTTAATATAGCTTAGGTGGTGAATTTTTGAATTAAGTTAAATTTAAGGTGGTTATTTGTAAAAAATAACATATAAGGGGGTTATTTGTAAATTTTGATACATATAAGGGGGTTATTTACAAAAACCCCTACTTTATAATAAAAACTAGTACAAAATATTATAATAGTTCTTTTATGAGTTTATCCTTCAGCTCTTCCATTTCCGGAGTCAAACACGGAGTATCAAGTAGTTTGCTAAGTATAGACCAATTAACTTTCTTATTTTTCACCCTTACTTTCTCAGCATCTATGACGAGCCTTTTCGCCTCCATATCTTTATCAGTACCCATAGTAAAATCCAAATTTTTCACAACGTCAGTAAAATGACTTACCTCTTCGATAACAGTTTTCATCGCTTTCTTACCTTTCTTAGCCGCATTTCTACCAATTGGACGAGTAGTAGATGCACTTCCATCTTATACAGAGCAATCCGGGGAGAACCCTTCATCATTAAGCCTAGACCTCTTACCACTACTACCAGTTTCGGGTGTAGCGACATTTGTGGGAGTTGTTGGATCTTCTTGTTGGACACTCTTCCCCGGGTTACCGGAGTATGGAGCAATGTATTTTTGCCATTTTCTACATTGTTTTAACATGCGCCAAGCATGTTCATAGTTGAATTTCCCCTTATGAAATTTATGCGCCATTTGAATGATATCGTCTTCCGACATCCCACTTGTCCTCCTCCGATTAGCTTCTGCAAAACAGTCACCCCATACCATAACGGCTTTGCATATACGACGCATTCTGCAACTAAGAGAATTGATATTCTTCTCCCTAATTCTAGTTGGTTTGGAACGACGAATTTCTTCATAATGAGATTCCACTTTAGCCCAAAGTGCCTCTTTCTTTTGATTAGTGCCAACAATACTATCTTCAGAGACTTTCACAAATGACGAAATTAAAGCCTCATCCTCTTCCCGAGTAAATTGTTGTCCACTTTGACTCGATGCCTCAATCTTATCGTTACCTAATTCTTCAATTTCAATATTTTGTTGAGGAGTATTTTGAAAATTTGGACTTGTTTGAGAAGAATATGGATGGTAATTATTTTCTTGGGATGAATAATCTTGATAAGGTAGCATATTAATATTTGGTCGATATGGTGGTGGTGGAGGGTTAGAATAATTTTGTGGAAATGGGAGATATGGAATTTGTGGGGGATATGGAATTTGTGTGGAAGGCGGATTTTGCCGGATAAACGGATTTTGTTGACGATACGGATTATTATAAGTTTGTTGAAATTCATTCTACAATTCCAACGTTCTAGGGTCGCTAATCTCATACGGTGGACGTGGATTATTTGGATCCATAAAATAGATAAATATGAGAGAATAATAAGTAATATGTAAATTAGAGAATATAGTAAAGATAGATAAGAAGAAAAGAATGGTAAATTGTGAATAAATTTACCCCTATTTATAGAAAATGTACATTGAAAAAAAAAAATAGACGTTACATTTTACGTACGTTACAAAATGTAATCGTTGAAGGGTGAAAATATTGATTTTGAAGGGTAGAATATTCCTGAAGGATAGAATGCATGCCTTGGGTTGTGAATTTTTTGTCTTTTAGCTAAATAATTGAGCAGCACAAAACTGATGAGGATCACTTTGTTTCACAAAAGTGAATATAGATGTGGATAAGTTGATGGCTATTGGACCATCACTTTCTAAAGTGATCAGCACAATTTAATGCGATGCAAATGGTTTTAATTTTGCTCTTAATCCTTGATTAACATGACCCACCCCCTTTATGACCTCCTCCATGACCTTGGATGGGAGTGGTCTAAGTGCAAATGTTTGAGGCAATTTACAGCTTTCCCTAAAAAGAAGTGATAAATCAAATGATACCCTCGAAATTTGCACCTTTTCTTCAAATATTTGTATTTTGGAATTGCAAGAATTTGGGTTAGAACAAGTTGAGTCATCTAGAGTTTGAATCAACTATTGTATAGAGAATGACAAATAATAATGGGTCCTGATTTTCGCAATACACATTTTACTCGATGTAGTACACTGTTGACAATTTTACCCCTCTCATTTTCTTTTCATTTTCTCTCTCTAGTCTCTCCACGAGTAATATTTTATCTCCAATATCAAAATGTATACTATGAAAAATAATTTATTTTCTCAATATATTTTTACTCAATACTGTAAAATGTGTACTGCAAAAATCAATAGTACATATAAGTATTATTAGTTTTATTTTATTTTTATTATTTTATTACTTTTTTGTACCATATTTTCATGACGAGTAACTTTATAAGAAAACAATATGCTCAAAAATTAACGTAAATTAACATAATAATTAAGAATATATTGAAAAAAAGGAAAAAAGACACAAAAAAATAATTGTACTACTCTGAGTAAAACGAAAAAAACCCAAATTAATGAAATACGTTTGTTTAATACTAATTGACAAAGATTGATTAAACAATTAACATATATTGATTTGGTTTCTAAATCAATTAAAGTACTACGTAAGCATGTCAATTTTTAACGATGATTCTTCTTTTCATGTTGATGAACAAACCTAATTAAAAAGGGAAAATATGTTATTTAAAAAACAATCAAATAACTAGGTAATATAAAATTAATGAATTAATTATCTGTTTGTCACTTAAATACTTGAATAATTATTCTTAGTTGTAAAGTTTTAATGGGATGGAAGCAGGGGCGGATCCAGAGGGGGGGCCCAGTGGGGCAAGTGCCCCACATGAAAAAAAAAAAAAATTATTTCCAAAAAAAAAACAGACGTTTCATTGTTCCCTTTTAACCCTAGGAAGGTTAATAAAATTACTCTATCAATATTCACTCTTACCCTAACCGCTTAACATCGACAGAAATATAGCACCACAACCGTCAACTTGGACAGACCACAACAGTACAACCACCGTCGTCCGTCGCCCGTCGTCGCCACCGTCAACCTCGGCTTCAGTTACTGCGCCTCTGTCTATCCTAATTTTGGTATTTCCCCAAATTTTAAACCCTAATTGAAAAATTGATTGATATAATTGAATTGATATAATGATATAATTGAATTGATACAATGTAATGAATGTATGAGTATAATAATTGATTTCCCCAAATCTCAATCCCAGTTTTATTGAATTATTTTATTGAATTGATATAATTGAATATTTGAATTGATATACGGAATAGGAAACTAGGATTCAACCTTTGTTCAAAGCTTCAAATTTTATTAATTTTTTTTGGATATTATGAATATTATCTATTTATCCCTCAGGCCTTAGATAAGTGATAGCCAAAGAGGGTATAGACCGATGGAGCAGATGTGTTTAAAGAGGAGTTTGTTTAGGACTTTAAATTAGGCTTTAGGGTCTTAGGGAGTAGGGAGTATTAAAGTAGTTTAGGAGTAGTTAGGCCACAAAATGTATCTAGTTAATTTTTGGGATTTCTGGGTTTAGATTGAAAAAAATGAAGATGAGCTTTAAACTTTAGGAAGCTGGAGAATGCATATAAAGAAGAAGACATTCTGTTTGTCCTTCGTCTTTTTCTTCCGTGAAAATTAATGAAAGCATTATACGTTCAATTAATAAGAGGTAATATCGATTTCTTGGGTTTTCTGGGTTTAGAGGAGGAAAAAAAGAGGAATAAGACCAAAGAAGATAAGTTTGGTATTTGTAAATTATCGGCCTTTATTTTTAGGACTTAGTATAGGCGTAGTGGCGTACAATAGTCAATAGAGTATTAAAAAACAACACAAATTCTCATTAAAAGTATCCGTCTTACGCTTAAGACGGTCTAAATAATGACCCATTTGGATAGATAGGACAAATTTCGTCTTAAATTAAGACGGATATTCCGTCTTAAGGGAGACTTATTAAAAGAACAATAGGAGTAGCTTCGCCTTTAGGGAGTAGTTTAGGTAGTCGTATAGAGACTAGTGTAGTTTAGCCGTATAAATGTATAATTGTATAAAGTAGTAAAAATTAAAATGACAATAGGATTATTATTGATTCTTTGTTTTTTTTATATTTAGTTTAAGATTTCAAGATGAAGAATAAGAGTATACTAGATTTTTGGAGTAAAGAAAGAATGTCAAATAAGCATACTTCAACGTCTTCGCCATCGTCACAAATTGATACAGAGCCATCTCTCACACCAACTCAAGAGGTCGACCAAAATGAGCCTGAGCCATCTCTCACACCAACTCAAGAAGATGAAGTTGACATTGATCTTTTACCACATGATCCGGGGAAACGAATGTCAATTTCGTCTTATCCAGTTAATGATCGAGATGTTATAAGAAGAGGATTTATCGACAAGAAGCCTTGTAGACCTAAGCCAAAGCCGGATTTCCCTCAAACACTTGACGGTAAAAAATTACGTCGCTTTAAAGCTCATTGGTATGATAAATATGATTGGCTTGAATATAGTGAAAAAAATGATGCGGCTTATTGTTTCCATTGCTATTTGTTCAAGGATGTTTCAAATAATTTAGGAAGTGATCCATTTGTAGAGAAAGGGTACAGAAATTGGAAAAAAGCATTAGATGCTTTTGACAAACATATTGGTGAACCAAGTAGTTTTCATAACCAAGCTAGACAAAAATATAACCTTTTCATAAATCAAAAGACATCTATAATGGAAATAGTTGAGAAAGTAAGTAGCAACACTAAGGCTATTTATAAGGCTCGCTTGATATATTCACTCCAATGTTTGAGATATCTTTTGAAACAAGGTCTAGCATTTCGGGGTCATGATGAAGGTGCAAGTTCCAATAATAAGGGAAATTTTCTTGAACTTTTGGAATGGCTTGCTGGAAAATCTGAACATATTGCTAAAACTGTTCTTAGTAATGCTCCGGGGAATCACCAAGCTACTGCTCCTAGAATTCAAAAAGACCTTATCAAATGTTGTGCCAAAGAAACTACTAGACTAATTGTCGAAGACCTTGATAATGATTTATTTGCAATATTAGCCGACGAGTCTAGTGATGTATCTTACAAGGAACAATTGGCCATTTGTTTGCGTTTTCTTAATAAGGAGGGATATGTATGTGAAAGATTTCCGGGTGTTGTGAAAGTCGATGATACATCTAGTATGACACTTATGGCCACGATAAAAAACTACTTGATAATTATTCATTAAGTAAGTCAAATATTCGTGGTCAGGGGTATGACGGAGCAAGTAATATGAGAGGTTCGTTGAATGGTCTAAGAAGCTTGATAATGAGGAATAACCCGTGTGCCTATTATGTTCATTGTTTTGCTCACCAACTTCAGCTAACCCTTGTAGCGGTTGCTAAAGAAAATTGTGAATGTGCCAAATTTTTTATGCATCTTGGAATTGTGCTTAATTTTATTGCATCATCTTGTAAGAGGATGACGATGCTAAAAAAAAATTCAAGCTCAAAAAATGTTAGATGCATTAGATTTGGGTGAAGTTGAAACAGGTAGGGGGTTAAATCAAGAACTTGGGTTAAGTAGGCCGGGTGATACTCGATGGAGTTCTCATTTCAAATCAATCTTGAGTCTTATTGCTTTGTATCCTTCTACTATGGAAGTTCTTGAGGAAATTGGATCATCTTCAAAATGTGTGGATGATCGTGCGAAAGCACAAATTGCTATTGTTCATCTTGAGTCATTTGAGTTTATTTTTATGTTACATCTTATGAAAGTCATTTTTGGGTATACTAATGATTTGTGTCAAGCATTACAAAGAAGAGACCAAGATATTGTTAATGCGATGACTCTTGTGGATTTGACCATGGATCTTTTGAAAATTATGAGAAATGATGGATGGAACAACTTCTATGAAACGGTATGTGACTTTTGTGTAAAACATAAAGTTGAAGTGCCTAACATGAGTGATTTTTATGCTCCTCTCGGAAGATCTAGGCGTTGTCTTCATAAAGTTGACAACCTTCATCATTACCGTGTTGAAATATTTATGTGCGTGATTGATAAGCAAGTTGAGGAACTAAGAAATCGTTTTGATGAAAAGAGCAAGGAGTTGTTAAAATGTATGGCGTGTTTGAGCCCGGTAAATGTTTTTGCTTCTTTTAACAAGCAAAAGTTGAAGAAGCTTGCCGAATTTTATCCTACGGAGTTCACAAGTGTTGATATAATTCATCTTGAACATCAACTTGATATTTATATTAGTGATATGAAGAAAGACTCAAATTTTCATCAGTTGAAGAACCTTGGTGAGCTGTCGGTCAAGCTTGTTGATACAAAGAAGCATATTGTATACATGGGCGAACCCAATGAGTAGCATAGGGTAGCAGCCGCTACCCCAAACATAAGAAAATCGTTTAAGAAGAAATCGTTTTGCAACCCCGGATTTAAGCGCGTTAATGAAAAGTTAAGTAAAACTAAGGACCAAAATATAGCATTGTGAGTTCTGTGTAGCAGTGGTAAATGGTGAGGGATTATAAGGAGGTGTACTGTGTGCACTTGATCAGAGGTTCGAATCCCATGTTATGCTGCTTATTTTTTAAATTTTTGCCATTATTCTCATAGTTTAATTCGATTCTTCTCTTATCCAATACTCCTACTAGGTATTGTTTTAAACTTTCAAAATAGTAGTTGTTTATTGTCTTTGGCTTTAAGATTTTTTTCGTAACAATAATTATTTTTGTTTTTACAGTTTTTAAATGTGTGTTTTGAGGACATATAACATAAGACTTGTCCAATAGGAGAGAAGTGTATTTATATTTTCAATCACTCTTCCATAGGACCGTCACAACATAAGACTGATCCAATAAGCTATCAAAATAAAAATTACAAAATACAAATCTTTTAATTAATTTTTTGGGGCTTTTGTTTATTTGATTAAAAAAATGAGTTATAAGTTCAATTGTTTGGGCTTTTGGATTGTAACTATAAGACACTCCTACAAAACAATTTGTGATATAATTTTTTTTTAAAAAAACTCAATTTTAACCATTGTATAATTTAAGAAATTCAAAACAAGACCCACAATATTCTTAAAATATAAATTAAAAACAAGTCGCAAAATTATTAAATAAAAATGTGAAGCCATATTTCGTAGAGTAGGGAACGATTGAATTAATTGTTGCGAATTTGTATATGTAATATTTATATAACACATATCGTACTACAATTTTATTAAATTTTAATATTAATTTTGAGCTATATATATTCGCTACCCCATTCATAGGATCCTGAGTTCGCCCCTGATTGTATATAATTGGGTTTATTTGTTAATTAAGCTTGTCTTGATACTTCCGGTTGCAACGACAAGTGTGGAAAGGGTTTTCTCCTCCATGAAGTTTGTGAAGAACAAGTTGAGAAATAGAATGGGAGATAAACTATTGAATCATTGTTTGGTCACATTTATTGAGCGAGATTATTTTGTACGAGTCAGTGATGATGATATCATTAAGCGCTACCAAAACATGAAATCTCGTCGCATGGTTTTAGATTAATTTTCAAATTTTAAGTTTTTGTTGGAGATATTTTGATATGTAATGTAGACGAAATTTAAACGTATTTTATGCTCTCTTTTTTATGTATACATTTTTTTGATTGTGGCATTGTGCCCACCATGCCAATAAATCCTGCGTCCGCCACTGGATGGAAGATGGTAAAAGTTTCAATATTAAAGAGGAGGAAGAGAGAATTAAGTTTAATGTTTTTCTAGGGAAGGGCAACAAATGGAAAATTTGGTGTAAAAAGTAATGTATTGAGTAAAAAACGTATTGCGAAATAAATTGCTATAATGAATCTTTATCTCTCTAAATGAGTTTTATTTGACTCGTCGGAAGCCTGCGACGGATAATGTCGTCACAAAAAGTTGTTATAGACAAGTACATGTGTTGGGAGTTAGGACGGGTTAGTGGGGCTGGGTGTAGTCGTTTCTTTGGGGCGATCGGGTTGATGTCGTCATGTGATCATGTGCATGTCTCATGCGGTAGATTTGTTAAAGTTGTTTAGAGAAAGAAGTAGGGTCGACTTCTCCCCTCCAACTCAGTAACTCAGTAACTCACCTACCATCTCCTTTCTTTCTTCGTCCTCATTTCCCCAGATTCGCATTTCCACTTAAATTCTTCACCCACTACCCTTCACGCCTCACTTCTCTTTTTCCATTTAATTATTCCCTCTATTATTCTTCCACATTTTCATCCTCGATCTCACCGCCGTCGTTTATCATGACGCCGGCGATCACTCACCTCCTCTACACCCCTCTCTCTTCCACACCCCATCCCAAACACCACCACCGCTTCAACCACCCCAACCCCCACCACCATCCCTTCTCCCCAACTAATCTCACTCTCCGATCCCACCTCTCTCCCACCTTCCCCACCCATGTCTCCGCTGCGTACAGCGGCGGAATCGAAAACTCCGGCGGTAACAACAACAACAATAACAACGGCGGCGATGGCGGAGGACACGGTGGAGATTCCAACTCCAACCACAACTCCGACGACGCATCACCGCCATGGTACGAGCATCTAGGATTGATCGGAATGTTCCTCAAGGGATGGCAAGAACGAGTAGCAGCGGACCCACAATTCCCCTTCAAAGTCCTCATGGAAGAGATCGTAGGCGTGACATCATGCGTCATCGGCGACATGGCGTCACGTCCAAACTTTGGTCTCAACGAACTCGACTTCGTCTTCTCAACCCTCATCGTGGGGTCCATTCTCAACTTCACCCTCATGTACCTTCTAGCACCATCCATTTCCGCCACCTCATCCGGTCTCCTCCCCGGGATCTTCGCCGCCTGTCCCCCCAGTCACATGTTCGAGCCCGGTAACTTCGGGTTGATCCCACGGCTCGGGACGTTTGTTTACAAAGGAACGGTTTTTGCTGGGGTTGGGTTTGCGGCCGGATTGGTAGGGACTGCTATATCGAATGGATTGATTGCAGTTAGGAAGAAGATGGAGCCGGGTTTTGAGACGCCAAACAAGGCGCCTCCGACTTTGCTTAATGCTGTTACTTGGGCGTTGCATATGGGGTTGAGTAGTAATTTGAGGTATCAGACGTTGAATGGGGTGGAAGGGGTGTTGGCTAAGGCGGCGAGTCCCGGGTTGTTTAAGGCAGCTGTTGTCGGGTTGAGATGTGCTAATAATGTGCTTGGCGGTGTTTCCTTTGTTGTGTTGGCTAGGTTGACCGGATCGCAGAGTGTTAGTAGCGTCGTCGAGGAGGGTGATGAGAAGGAGAAACTGGTGGCAGATGTGGTACAAGGCCTGCCTAGTAATCAGTCGTCTTAAAACTAAAAACGATATAGATTTAGAATAAGAATGGTACTCCGTTAATGAAAATTGTTTGTTACTCGGTACTTGTTACTTTGTTAATTGCATCTGGCAAAAGGCGTACGCAGTAGTATATCATCATTATCATGGAGTGTACTTGAGAATTTTTCGTTAATTGAATCAATAGTCTTGTTTTCGAGTACAGTAGGGGTTCATGAATCGTGATTGTGGATTCATCGTTGAATCGAGTGAGGATCGTTTGTCTCATTTTGTGTTAGGCAGCTTGTTGAGGATGGGACATATGAGATCTCGAGGCGAGTTGGGTTAAATTTGTCATTATCAGCTACCAAATATTTAGATGTATGGACTAACAACAGCGATGTTGTTGTTCAAGTACACAAATCCAAAATTGGAGGCGCCGACGTTCCATTTTGACCTGCAAAAATGTCAACCAAAGTGTCCTATACTCTTCGTTGTATTTCCGCAACGTAATTATCAACGTTGTTCTATATGATATATTCTTGGATTTGGCCCTTTTCTCTTCAGTTCATTTGTTGATTGTTCTCCCCTCTGAGCTATCGTGTACCATTTGGATTCATATGGTTGAATGCAGAATGCGTGACATTTCGTTTTGGCTCGCCATGATGCCAGATGCCAGATGCCAGATGCCAGATTGAATTAGTTAGGATTTGGGATGGTATTTCATCGGGTGACCCTCCCACACAGGGGCGAACCCAGGATTTTTTATTCGGTGTAGCAAAATTTATAAACCGTCTTATTCTAAAATTTGTAGACCATCGTATTCTAAATTTTTTAGACCGTCTTATTCTAAAATTAGTAGACCGTCTTATTCTAAAATTTATAAACCGTGCTATTCTAAAACTTGTACAAATAAAATAACAAAACTAGAAGGACAAATAAAGCAATTAGTTAATTGTTGACAGTCCTTTAAGGACTTTTGGACTCTCGAGAACCTTATGTCCAATGTCCTTTTATCTCCCCCATAAATCAATTTACTTCCCACTTCCCAGACCCCAATTCCCATTTTGCTTCAATATTTACCTATTCAATTTACAATTACCACTACCGACTACCGTTCCCAGACCCGGATCCTCATCTCAAATCATTGATTCACTTCCCTTATTGGGTTCCATACAATTTTTCTAAACTTTAGCTACCCAAATACCTAATTACAAATAAAAATATACAATCTACAAAGCATAATAAAAACATTCAATCAATTGATTACCCAATTACAAATACCAGATTACATTACAAATGAGATTAAATTGCTAAAAATGGCATATAAGAGGTAGAATTTGTCCAGTTTGAAATTACCTGACGGATTTGTGGTGTTGGGCGATGCGATTATGACTCCATTGTCGGCGGCGAGTCTGCTTCAGTCTCCGTTGGAACTAACATTGCCATAGTAATTATGAATTAAGAGTTTTGGGTTTTGGAAAGATATGGAAATTAAACCAAATATATAGATGGAAAAAAGGAAGTTTACAAAGTTATGGAGATTAATTTTGATATTGTGTTAAACAGCGAAATAATTAATTCATACACCACAATTTTAGGAATATGGGGAAGATCATTTAGGGATTTGATTAACTGATTTAGGAGAGAGTAATAAACAAAAGATTTTTTTTGGTGTGGCAAATTTTTCTATTGTTAGGGTTTATTTTTTTGGTGTAGCAGTTGCTACACCAAGCTATAGCGTGGGTCCGCCCCTACTCCCACATCTGTCCCTTTAATAAATGTGTCCGTTTTCCTTAAGACGGAACTACCCGTCTTAAGGTTGCGACGGGCCAAGTAGAAACCGTATTGGCTTGAATACATACCGTATTGGGAATACGGTAAGATGCTTGGACTTTTGCATTAAATTGGTGATTGGACTTTTGACTGACCCAATTCTCATTTGTCCCCCACCTTCCCCCCCTAACCCGTCACTTCCCATCACACATTAACTCCCTCATTTGTTTACTCTCTTCATTTACTCCTCTCACCCCTTCTCTCTGTAAAAAGAAAAAAAAAACCTCCCTTTCTTCTCCAACTTCTCTCTGTAAAAAGCAAACCAAAACCACCAAAAACTCGTCATTATTAAAAGCAATCACAAACAAAATGGTGAGGAAAGCAGTTGTAAGACGCGTGGTAAAGAAAAATGTTCCACGAAATCAATCCGAAGAGGCTGTTGAAGGTAAAATTTGAATCTGTTTTTTTTTGTTTTGTTTTTTGGGTTGTTGTTATTATAATACTTCCTCCATTTTATATAATGTACCCATTTTATTAAAATACTACACTCATATATTCAACAAATGGGAACATTATATAAAAACGGAGGATAGTATTAAGTTTTTTTTTTTGAATGTTTTGTTTTGGGTTTAGGGTTTAGGGTTTGTTGTTTATTTTATAATAGTAATCGATTTGTGCATGTTTGTTTAAATTAATACTTCTTTTTTTTGCATGTTTTGTTTTTTGTAGTGTTTGTTTCGATTTTTGCATAGTTGTTTAGTAATAGTATTTCGTTTTTCGCATGTTTGTTTAAAATAGTGTGATTTAATGTTGTATGGTATTTTGAATAACAATGTTGTAGTGTTTGATGTTTAATTTTTAGGGTTGTAATGTTGGTATTTTTTTGGGTTTTGTTTGTTTTCATTTGTCTGTGTTTTTAGGGTTTTTAGAGTTGATGTTTTTAGGGTTTTTAGAGTTGTAAAAGTGACGTTTTTAGGATTTTTAGAGTTGATGTTTTCATTTGTCTGTGTTTGATGTTTATAATGTTGGTATTTTGTTGGGTTTTGTTTGTTGATTTTTTGTTAGCCGAAAGTGTGATATAATGTTGTATACTATTTTGAAATAGTATGATTGGTTATTATTATATTTCTGCACATTATTATTTTGCATTTTGGTTTTTAAATAACAATGTTGTAGTGTTTGATGTTTAAATGTTGGTATTTTTTTGGGTTTTGTTTGTTGTTTAATTTTTAGAGTTGATGTTGTTTGATGTTTTTAATGTTGGTAGTTTTTTGGTTTTTGTTTGTTGTTGAATTTTTTTTATACGAAAGTGACTTTTTTAGGGTTTTTAGAGTTGATGTTTTCATTTGTCTGTGTTTGATGTTTATAATGTTGGTATTTTGTTGGTTTTTGTCACGTTTTTAGGGTTTAGGGTTTTTGTCACGAATGATAGTGGGTTACAGTTTGAATTATATTAGGTAGTTTTACTTAGTGAGTTTGTGACATGGTTGACATTGATATGTTTATATTTTGTGGCACTTTGTTTTTTGTTTATGCATTATTTCGTTTTTGACATTTATGTGATGAACATGTTGTGTAGTAATATGTTGGTATTCATAATGAAATTGTCGTGTGTGTACATTGCTTATTATAGTTGGTACATTTTTTGTCATTTTTAGTGTCTTGCTAATTCTGTTTTGTCTTTTTTAGATGATTGTAGTAAAATTGTTGCCATTAAACTTGTAATTGTTTGTGGGTATATTAATGACAATTTTGTGTACATTTTGTTTGCATTTTATGTTTTCTATTATGCGTACTATGTTGGCATTATTACTTTGTATTTATGGTTCCTCGGTTTTTCATTTTGTAACTGTTGTAAATGATGTTCACATTGTTTTTGTAATTGTTTCTATGTTCATTAGTTATTATTTTAGGAACGTTTATTTGTAATTTATGATGTCTTGATCCTTGTATTTGTCGTTTATATGTTTCAGTTTGTCGTTAATATCTGAGGCAGTAAAATATGTTCACATTCTGCTTGTAATTGTTTATATGTACATTATTTACTATTGTGGAGTTTTTTTTGTTTTAGTTTTGGTGTTCTTGATAGGCAGAATTGTTTTTTTGTGTCCATCGTTACTATTTGTAATTCTTGGTAATACATTTGATACATTTTATACTGTGTTTAATACGTTCCCGTTTAAAAATTGTTGTTGCAGGAAGAAGAAAGAGGTTGAAGGGCATGACTCACCAGCCCGTCATTTTCCCTTGGCTTGGAAGACATCGGTGCTCCCTCCAAGCCGGCTGGGCGCGGAAAGGGCAGGAGGTCAACAGGGGGGAGGGGAAAGTAAGTTGTTAATTTGGTGTTGGGGTGATGTTTTGTTTTTGGCGGCCATTGTTAGGCCTTGTAAAAAAAATTGTCAGTGTTCAGAAACTTTGGTTGGCCGTATGTGGCCGTAGTTATCAGGTCGTATGTGGCCTTAACATTGTATGTTTTAGGGCCGCGTGTTATGGCCGTGTATTTTGCACATTTTATTGGCGGGCGTATGTCACCCCCCCCCCCCCACATGTGGAGGTTTGTGGGGCGCGAGCGAATGGTCCGACAACTTTTTGGAATGCCGGGGTAGGCATTGACCATTCGGGCCCGTAGTATAAAAAGGTTTGCAAGTTTTATGTATGAATTGGAATATGTTCTTTTATGAACGTCAGTGTACATTATATTATGTATATGTTTTTTTGTAGCTAGTGTAATAGGGGGACAAAGAAACGGTCATGAACGACAAACTGTAAAAATAGGGCACCATAAATGAACAGAAAATGTTCCCATATTATAAAACGTACTATATACACATAACAAAGTGAGATACCCGTGTTTCATAACAGGGATACATATTTTACAAAAAAGGGAACATTAATCTGAAAATATGTTATAATAAGAAAACATCCGTATTACACCATAATAAAAACAGGGCACCATAAATGACCAGAAACGTTCCCATATTATAAACATTGTACATATACTACATCTGTTGGAACATCTGTTGGAAATGAACATCTGTTGGAACACCTTGTCATGCTTTAAAGAACCAAAATGAGATATGGCGTTCTGTTGGATATGCCATTGACAAAGTCTATGCCTACTTTCTAGGTACACCTGCAGAAACAGATGTAAATGTAACCACATCAAACAAAAAAGTTGCCAAGTTTCGCATTTATGTGTCCCTGGCAGAAAATTCAGCCAAAAAAAAAATGTTGGCAACTTTCACAGTTATGTGACCCTGGCAGAATTCGACAATCAGACAAAAAAAGTCGTTGCGTAGTCTGCACATTTAACAAATAATGCAGGGACACATCAGAAGCGTAAGTGCAAACATCACATTCACAAATGGCCATCCTTTCTGCCAAGGAGACATAAATCCCAAAAAAGGTAACATAATATCAGACATACTAAAAAAAGGCCCTGCATACATTGAAAAACATCCCACGACATTTGTTAATTTCTGCCAAGGAAACATAAATTAAAAAAATGGCAACATTTATCTGAAATGTTAAAAATAGGTGGCCATGCATACGTTGGAAACATCCCCAACATTTGGTAGTTTCTGCCAGGGATACAAAAAACACAAAAAAGGCAACATTTATCTAAAAACATAGGTCATTCTAAAAATCCATCCCTATTACCATCTTCATAACTAAAGTATTCGTGTTCATCACTTAGGGCATTAGTAGTGTTGTGTTAAACAAAAAAAACAAGAACACCATATTATCATAATAAATAATCTTTTTTAAAAACAACCATGATTTTCTTATTCAAACATTAACACAAAAAAAACACCATCATATACATTAAACAAAAAAAAACAATAGTGTGGTCATCACTATTTATTAGTATTAAATATGGCCAAAGTACTATTCATGAATAGTGTGTAGTACTTCATGTCCCCCTTGTCACACCCCCCATTTAATGCTGGCCCACCCGTTTAGATGCAAAACTGGTATGTATTCGGCCCGTCGTAAGTTTGCGACGGGTCGGTCCGTCACAAATGAGAATTGCCCTTTAATAAATTATTCGTTTATCCCTTCAAATTTTCATCTAATTCATCTATCATTTGTAAAGCTCCTCATCCAATATTATGTAGCATGTACTCCGCTAAAAATGAAGAATTTAATCAGCTAAAAATTAAGCAACATGCTTTTTCACATGCGAATTTTACTCTTTACATACAATTTTCACCATATTATCCTTATCATTCACTCAATTGATTTTCTTCCCCTTCTTTCATTCCCCTTAAACCAACTAATCCATTCACCACCCCTCCGTCACCAATTCTGTTCCCCTACTCCACCAAAACTAAAAGAAAGGGAAACAAAAATAAAATAAAAAAATAAAAAACTAGAAATAAAAAAAATTTAAGAAAAATTTTTAAAAAAAGAGAGACACAATTTCTTTTTCAAAAAGTAAATATGTGAACTGCAATAGCAGCGAACAAGCAACAACAATACAACAACAACAACTCGTTGGCAATATGCCCGCAATACAATAAACAATCACGCTAAATACCGACAGTCGTTGACAATTCGATAGATGCCGACAATCAAAAGACGTCGACCAACACAATTAACCGCTATGTATATAATTTCAGTAAAATATAAATTTAATAATTTCAATAAAACATATTAATAATCGTTAATAAACAATATTACTTCAATAAGTGGAGAATTATAATCCATTCTTTAAGTTTTTAAAGTAATTGATTCAACTTTAGGGTAAAGATAATATATAAGAGCGGTTTTGTCTATGTTCAGGAAAAAAAGTTTATGTTTTGGAAAAGGGTAGTATATGGAAAAATTACGAAAAAAATGTACGTGAAAGAGTAAAGCTCGTATCTGAAAAAGTAATTTCGAAAATTAAACGCTTCCCCATATTCCTTTTATAGAGATATTAATTATACAGTAATATTATATCAGTTTTAGGAGCATGTTTGGTCTAACGTGTTAAAAAAGAGATTTTGTTTTTGAAACTTAATTTTCTAAAGTGTTTTTCAAAATTAGAAGTATCAAATTGTTGTTTCTATTTCTAAAGACAAAAAGATGATTGTTGTAACAGCTCGTATTTTCGTAAAATCTAATTTAAGCGTTTTAAATTATTTTAAGTAATAAAATAATACTTTAATAATTTATTGTGAAAGATTTTAATTTAATTAGTAAGATCTGTCTTAAGAACCTCAAGTCCTTAAGACGAATGCAAACTTGGCAAGGTTAAGTTCCCGACTTAAATATCTGTTCTAATATCCTAACCCGTCCTTTTAATCCGGAAAGGACAACTCACTTGTACCCTTCATAAACCTTATGTCGACATTTCTTTTTGCTCAAGAACTCTTTTTACAGTAACACAAAACTCTCCCAAACCTCCATCTTTATTCTTCTTCTTTGGATCTTTTCTTCATCATCCGTTCTCCGATTGAAGGTAAAAATATCATTTTCGGAATCCTCATTTAATTTCCAAGCCATCCATCACTTTCTTTTTGTGTTTCGTCGATTTCGAAAATGGGGCTGTTTTGCATAAACTCCGTTTTTCAGTCCTTAAACCCGTTTTCTGTGTCGTAGGAGAAGACTTAGACGATCCTAAGGAAGCTAGTGGCAAGATTGAAGAAGGGTTGGAGCTTAAACGCTAAAAAGGTGACGATAATGAGATAACTCGACCTTTATGTGTATATTAGCAAGTTTGTTGTGTTCTTGTGTTAGTTTCTGATTTTTGTTAATGTTCATTGTTCAAAGGACTTAGTAACATGTTTAGGATGTTTAATATGTGAAGAATTCATGCTTTAAGATGTTGTTATATGTTCTTAATTTCATTTTCAGTTTTTCACAAGTTGAGACGGATACTTGATATTATCGCTTGAGGATTGTTATGGGACTTGTTTGCTGTTAGATAAGTTGTATTGGATGATTCATAATGTTGAGTAAACATCATATGTAGCGATTCTTGAAGTTTGTATGTCGATTTGTGATGTTTGCAATAAGCTGAAAATCACGTTTTTCGTATCAGGCTCTCTGAGCCGGTCGACCGGATGGGAGCGCTTCTTTGTATTTTGCGATTTCTGAGGAAAAATGACTTGAGGCTGCCAGCCGGCCGACCGGCTGGTGGTCACTTGTTGTATGTTGTGTTTTGCGAAGAACATAGGAAAGATGGGAGCCCAGCCGGCAGACCGGCCGCCTGCCAGCCGGCTGGGAGTGCTTTTGGGAATGGGTTACGAGTTTTGTAAAGCTAGAGAATGGGTTCCCAGCCGGCCGACCGGCTGCCTGCCGACCGGCTGGGAGTCCTTGGTGTTTTGGTTGTTTTCATCAAAGTTGTAGGCTGAGAGGATCACCAGCCGGCCGACCGGCTGCCTGCCGACCGGCTGGGGATCCCTGATGGCTGTTTTGGGTTGTTCTCGCGCGTAACTTTTAAACGGTTGATCGGTTTTGATTGAAACTCGTTTTGTATACCCGTGATATATATTTGAGGTCCCCGGAGGATGGGCAACACTATATTGGGTTCGGGAATGGAGTAAGGATAGAGACCCCCCGGTCGGGTAACCGAAAGGGAAACCGGCTCTCCCTCGTCTTAGTTCCCGGAATCAATTAAGTGTTGACTAGTGGTTTAAGAAGTTAGAGCTAGAGGTTGGTTTCTACCTTGGATGTTAGTGGTCACATTGTTTGTCGCGTGGTGGGATATGTGTTAAGCTCACCTCTGGACCCACCATGTGTTTTATATGTCGCGTGACGGGATATGTGTTAAGCTCACCTCTGGACCCGTTACGTGTTTTGCTTGGGCGTGTCGGGATATGTGTTAAGCTCACCTCTGGACCTGACACGTGATCTGTTGTCGTACACGGGATATGTGTTAAGCTCACCTCTGGACCCGTTGTGCGGTAGCTGTGTATTGGGATATGTGTTAAGCTCACCTCTGGACCCAATACTTGTTTGTAGCATCGGGATATGTGTTAAGCTCACCTCTGGACCCGTTGCTTTTGGATGATTAGGGATATGTGTTAAGCTCACCTCTGGACCCTTTTCATGTTGTGTAAGTTTAGGGATATGTGTTAAGCTCACCTCTGGACCCTTTACTTGAATTGTATGTTGGGATATGTGTTAAGCTCACCTCTGGACCCGACATTGTGTAGTAATGGGATATATGTTAAGCTCACCTCTGGACCCATTGCTAGTGATATGAATGTTTTATCTGCTTGCCTTGATGATGGTACAGTGTCAGATATGCATGATGAGTTAATGATGTTTATTTGAGTTATGGTTTAATCATCCAAGGCATTGGATGACTCTTAGTTCGGTTTCATAAATAGTTGGACTGAAAGACCCCCCGACTGGGCAACCAGTAGGGAAACCGGCTCCCCTTCCTAACAGTTTATGAAGTTGGTTGAGAGCCGTGCATTAGTAATCGTATGATAGTATGATATCAGATGATGAGATGGTTATGCTTCACATGTTTATATATGTTGGAGCGTTTTGTATTGCTTTACTTGTTACGTGTTGTCACAAAAGGTGGCTAGGAGAACTCTAGTCACTCCCCACTGTTTGTGGCGTACATGTTTTCATGTATGTAGGTACATGCTGGTTGGAGCAGGGGTTCACGAGAGCTAGCGAGCGATGATCCTATCATCTTGACTTACCCTTATAACGTTTAGCTGGACTCTTGGTTGTTACTTTGTTTTGGTGCCTGTAGGGATGTACCATCCCAGGCTTTGTATTTACGTTTGGTTGATACTTAGAACTGCTACTCATCTAGTGTTGTTTATATCAGTTCTGTTTCCAGTTTCAGTTTAAAGCTTCTCGCATGTGGTTTAGTTTGCCAAAAAGTTTTAATTCCGCTGCATTTTTAGTACTTTTATGTGTTTATATTTCCGCTTTCGCGAGGGGTTTTACAATTGTTGAGCTTTTAAAAAACTATTTTAAGCTTTTTAGAAAATGAAGGCCAAAGAATACACTTCATTCATTCCAAGTCGAGTGAATCTTCGACACAACTTAGAATATATAACATGAAAGATAGTCATGTAACATCTTGTTTAAATTGTCTTACCGAGTACAATGTGAATATCAATGTTTTATACTCCATCCTATTCTACATAAAAGTCTCAATTGGACGGACAATGACACAATATTTAAAGAATCAAATTAAATAATATAAAGTATTGTATGTGATAAGAAGATTGGAGAGAAAATGTATTATTGATTATTATTGTGGGTAGAGTGATTAAAATAAGTAGTGTTGTGGGGTAAGGTGGGGTATTATTGTAAGTTAAAATTATTAAAATAAGTATAAAAGTTTATCAAAAATGGACAATGAGACATTATTGTGAATAGACGGAAATGAAAATCGAGACTCTTATGTAGAATAAGAGGGAGTAATTTTTATCGATATGTAAATAAATCAATATAAATAAAGAATTTAGCCAGATAGTGATCAACAGTAACTTTTTTTGATCTTGATCTTGGATTCAGGAGCCAGTGATCATATGTGTTCTAATCAATCTATGTTTGCTGATTTAAAGTTCATTCATGCACCCTACACTATATCTTTACCTAATGGCAATGTTGTTAAGATTGAACAAATGGGGATTGTTCACATATTTCCTAACATATCATTGCATGATGTTCTTTATGTTCCTTGTTTTAAATTCAATTTGTTGTCCATAAGTAAATTAGCCAGACAGTTAAATGCAATAGTGAGTTTTACTCCTACTAGGTATTTGCTATTTGCAGGACTCCTTAAAGAAGCCCTTGATCCTTGGTAATAACTTCAATGTCCTATATTTGTTGAATTCCAATTTTGACAAGCAGCATTCCAATGATCTTTCTAATAAAAATGTTGTTAAGCAATCTTCTATATCTTGTAATAATAGTCTTAGCTCAGCCAATACTATGTTCTTGTGATATTTGGCATCAAAAATTAGGACATTTACCTTTGTACAAACTTAAACACTTATAATTGTGTAATGATCATCATTATGTTACTCATCTACAGTCTTGTTTCAGTCAATCAAGATCAATGTGTTTAGTCCTCTCATGGAAAACTGGATTTTTGGCAATATGAATTGCTGCTTGGCTATCACATTTGACAGGAATAGCTGTGATATTGAACATCAAGTTCAGATAACAATCTACTTAGCTATGCCAGCTCTGGTGTGATGCGCCTTATTGATCTGTACTCTGCCTCTACTGAAGATAAAGACACATTTTGCTGCTTGTTAGACTACCATGAAATCAAACTTCCTTCAATGAAGATCAAGAAACCACTGACATATCTTCTGGTTTGTGGACATGCTGCCCAATCAGCATCACAAAAACGTTCCAACCATAATGGGATTTGTTATTTAACAAAATACCTTGAGAAATATCATTAGATAGATATTTCAAAACATGTTTGGCAGCCTTCCAATGAGCATCCCTTGGAAAAGTCATGAATTGACTCAGAAGTTGAACAACAAAAGCAATATCTGGTCTTGTGCGAGTCAAAAAGTTTAATTTTCCAACCAATTTTCTATAGTCAGCTGAATTATCAATAAGGTTGCCTGACTCAGCAGACAGCTTCAAGGATGCATCCAATGGAGATGATACTGGCTTAGTGTGTAAACATCCAAACTCTTTTAAAAGTTCAAATGTAAACTTCTTTTGGATAATAACAACTCCATTTGAAATATGCTTGAACTCCAAACCCATGAAATAACTGATGTTCCCCAAATCTTTTATCTTGAAAGTAGAATCCAAGAATTGTTTAAGAGCAATAATTTTTAACTTGTTATCTCCTACAACCAGAATGTCATCAACATATATGGCTAAGAAGACAACATTTCCATCTGTTTTCTTAGTGAATAAAAAATAATCATTCTTGGATTGATGATAACCTTTAGATCTAAGAGCAATACATATTTTTGCATTCCACTGTCTAGAGGCTTGTTTCAATCCATAAAGAGATTTCTGTAGCTCACAAACCATGTGTTTTCCCAGTAACTTTCAAACATTGAGGGATCTTCATGTCAACTTCCTCATCTAGGTCACCATGCAAAAATGCATTATTGACATCTAGTTGAGTCATTATCAAACCTTTCTTAACAGCAACTCCAACCAAAGTTATGATTGTATTCATTTTTACAACAGATGAGAAGGTTTATATGTAATCTATCACTTCTTTATGTGTATAACCTTTAACCACAAGTCTTGTCTTATATCTTTCTATACTACTACCAACTTTGTGTTTGACTTTAAAAACTCATTTGTTAGCAATTAGGGGTGTGCAAAATTCAGCCCGGACCGGCAAAATGGACCGGACCAGAATCTACCGGAACCGAAATAAAAAAATCCGGTCACCAATTTTTAAGATTCCGGGTTCCGAACCGGTTCGGACCTGATTTTATGTTTTTCTATTTTTTCCTCGAAAATATATTAAAATCCGGTCCAAACGGTTCATAATATTCAAATTTTGGTCCATAATTTTTTCGGTCCATAATATTCAAATTCCGGTCCAACCGGTCCGATCCGGTCTCGATCCATCATTTTTGCCAATTTTGGTTTTGGTCCAAACCGGTTACGGTCCGGTCCGGTTTTGGACCGGTGCACAGCCGTACTAGGAATTGACGTCTTCCCTGTTGGCAATGGAACAATGGACCAAGTGTGATTGTTGTCCAATGTTTGAAACTCTACAACAATTGCAACATGCCATTCTGGAAAAGTAGAAGCTTCTGCATATGATTTTAATTCATGGACTGGAGAAACATGCTGTGAACCTGGTGCTGAGACAAGAGAAGTAACAGACAAACAAATAGAAGTAGGAAGAGAGTGATCTTCACACAAGGATGTTAGTGTGTGACAACAGTAATCTATGTGTGCAGCATTGCAAGATTTTGAAGGCAATTTACACACATAATGATCAAGATACGAAGGAGTTTTAGAAACTCTGCTAGCCTGTCCACTACAAGAAAATCAAAAACGGGAGACAGAAAATGGCAAACTGTATAGTCTAGTCGCCAAATTGGCGACTGGAAAAAACTCGGGTAACTTATTTCTGTCACCAATTTGGCTACTACCAATTTTCCACTCACCGACATTATTTGGCGACTGAAAAGACCATTTGGCGACTGATTTCAGTCACCAAATTTGGCGACTACCCTTTCAGTCGCCAAATTTGTGTTTGATGGGGTTGCCTGATATATTAATTGCAATTACACTATCGCAGTAGGCCACAATGACTTTGGATATATGACACTCCGAATTCAAGAAGTAAATTTCATAAACAACATGATTCAGCACAACGTTGGCCACACCCTTGTACTCGGCCTCCACGCTAGAGCGAGATAATGTAGGTTGCTGTTTGTAGGACCAAGAGATAAGGTAATCACCTAACTCGACACAATAACCAGACGGAGAACGTCGGATTTTGGGGCACCCACCTAGTCAGCGTCCTTGAAAGCGGTG
This sequence comes from Silene conica, assembly GCA_029255685.2. Classification (NCBI taxonomy): domain Eukaryota; kingdom Viridiplantae; phylum Streptophyta; class Magnoliopsida; order Caryophyllales; family Caryophyllaceae; genus Silene; species Silene conica. The sequence goes on from CM055311.2 coordinate 63,485,332, forward strand.
AGAGATAAAACCGATGAGGGAATAAGGTGCAAACCGAGAGCGAGAGTACGCTGGATGCATCGATGTTTTAGTGCACTCATATGGGCTTGGTATGGGAGCAATGGATGGAATCAATGAACAAGCTTTAGCTACATTGCATATCAATCATGAGCCACCGTGTCTAGCCCTGGTAATGCAAGGATTGGAAATAGCAACGTCCGGGAAGGACATGGGTGAGTCGTGCATGAGGTTGGGAAGAACGGGTAGCAGCACGCACGAGTGGTGGGGGCTAGACCGTGAGTAGCGCACTTGCCTAGAGGGAGGAGTCATCAACAGTTATTGGAGTGTTGGGTGTACACAACCTTTACCCTTGCGTTAGTAACACAAATATTTGTTTCCAAATTACCCAAATAATAAAAAATACATTGAATAATTGTTACTACACAGGAAGCACAAACTCTTAGTGAGTCATTTTTCTATATCACATCATAATAGAATCAAAGAAAGTCCAGTCTTTGGCTCTATAAGAAATATAACCATGTAGTTGAATTATCGTTCATATAAATTATATCCTACTCAAGTCCATATAATTTTGGGCCTTACCTCTAGTGCATGTATAATAATGAACAATAAACTAATTTTATGTATGTTTTTAATTTCTAGTGACTAGTGAGCTGCTTAAGCGTAAAATATCCTGTCTTTGTAACTTCGCCCTTGTATTATCACACAGATGCTTGTCTATAAGTTCATGCCAATGGTACTTTACAGGATTGGCTTTCTGGTATGACTGAGGTGTTAGCCCTATATATTAGTCTGTGTTAATTTCATAAAAGGCCTTCTGTTATCTTTCCTGTTGCATTAGACTCAACCTCATCTTTCTTTTAAACACTTAATTTGGAGTTAGTTTCCTAGCACGTTTTTAGATCTCGTATACCTCACAATTAAAACTGATATCACCTAGAGGAAGTTATGCTGATGTTTCACCTTTGTCATGATTTTAAAACCATTTTTATTGCTGATTAGGTAAATCTGAGAAGATTCTTGGCTATTCCACAAGGTTACACATTGCATTAGGTGCAGCCAGCGACATTCTTTACCTGCACAGGGAAGCTAATCCTCATATATTTCACCGAGATATTAAAGCCAACAACATTCTTTTGGACTCGCATATAATTGCTAAAGTTCCTGACTTTGGAATATCATGTCTTGCTCCCGTCTTAGATGATGAAGGCGATGCGTCTCAGTACTTATCTACAGGAATCAAGGGTACACCTGTAAGTGGACTTGACTGTTTTTTTTGACAGTAACTAAGTGGACTTAACTGTTGGAAAGGTGCTCTTTTAGATTCTATACTCCTAAAAACAGGAGGTTTGTTATTAAGCGCTCCATGTATGAGGCACAATAGAGTAGTAAGTGAGCGTAGAATATGGTTTTGAGGAAAACAAAGAAATCAAATCGGAGCTAGTGAGTTTAAACTAACCATGAGAGCTCGTCAAAAGCTAGTTGTCTAGAATGGTTTTTCCAACTTTCGTGGATTCTGAGTATTTTTTATCTGTACATATAGGGATACATTGACCCAAAATACTTCCTGACCCAAAATCTAACAGACAAAAGTGATGTGTACAACCACGGAGTTGTGTTCCTGGAACTTATCACAGGTGTGCCGCCAATATCACAAGCCAAAAACCTTGTGCGCGAGGTAATCTCTTAAAATAGTCATCTATTGCGCCTTTCTTACTTGCTCAAAACATTCAATTGCATTGGTCACAGTAGACTAAATCAACTAAATATTGATCAGCGGGTGATCACATCGAATTTTGTATACCTTTGAATTTAAGGATTCAACGTTGTGTATGTTGTTATTGCAGGTGGATCTGACACTAAAATCGGGGCCATTGTTAGACATTGTAGACAAGAGAATGAAGGGATATTCATGTGAACATGTGGAGAGATTCATTGCTCTGACGATGATATGTTGTGAAGAGACGCCGGAAAAGAGGCCATCCATGTTAGATGTGGTTAGAGAGCTAGAAAACATTCTCAAAATGGATCATGAGAATAAAATCATGTCAGATTCAATATCTTTGCAATCAACTTTGTTGGAAAAGTGAAAGGTTAATCTGATTAATTCACTTAGCCTTAATTGACTTAAATAAGATACAGATACATGAATGAGATACAGATACATGAACTTGGGCCTTATTGGAAACTACACATTACATTGGAAATATATCTCTAATAATATCTCTAATACCCCCCCCCCCCCCTCAAACTGGAGCATGGAGATCAAGAATGCCCAGTTTGGGAAGAAGGTAAATAAATTGAGAGACACCGAGTGCCTTTGTGAAGATATCGGCCAATTGCTCGGTAGTAGGAACATGGGTAGGAGAGACCAAACCATCAGAAATGGCATCGCGAATAAAATGACAGTCAATCTCAATCTGTTTAGTGCGCTCATGAAAGACCGGATTGCGAGCCAAACCTAAAGCAGACTGACTGTCGGAAAAAATAGGAATAGGCGACTAGAAGGAAACGTCTAGGCTAAGCAGAAGTCCACGAAGCCACTTTAATTCACAAACCAATTGGGCCATAGCCCGATATTCCGCTTCAGCAGAGGAGAGAGAGACCGTCTGTTGCTGCTTCGTCTTCCAAGAAACAGACGATCCTCCAAGGGTGACAAACCAACCCGAAACGGACCTACGGGAGGTGGGGCAACCTCCCCAATCCGAATCACACCAGCCAGAAAGAGTCAAAGAACTATCAGCACGGAGGAGTATCCCTTGTCCAGGACTACCCTTTAAATAACGAACCACACGGTGTGCAGCCAACATATGTTCACGGCGCGGGTTGCTCAAGAAGCGAGAGAGGACATGCACAACATAAGATAGATCAGGCCGTGTGACTGCGAGATAAACAAGATGACCAACGAGACGACGATAGGACTCAACGTCGTCACAAGGGGGACCGGACGCCATGCCGAGGCGGTGATTCTGCTCAAGAGGAGTGGCAGCCGGTTTCGAACCAAGTAATCCCGTCTCAGAAATAATGTCAAGAGCATATTTGCGTTGATTAAGGTAGATGCCATCTTTACTACGGGCTACCTCAAGGCCAAGGAAATATTTAAGTGAGCCCAAATCTTTCATATGAAAACAGTCGCTCAAATAAGTTTTGAATTTGAGAATCTCCGTCGAATTATTACCCGCAATAACAAGGTCATCCACATAAATGAGCACAAACAAACGGACCGTACTTGGGGAAAAAGAGAACAAGGAATAGTCGGAATAGGATTGAGTAAACCCGAATGTCTTGAGGGCATGAGCTAGTTTGGCGAACCAACACCGAGGAGCTTGGCGTAAACCATATAAGGATTTCTTTAATCGACAAACCTTGCCTTCTTTTCCCCGGCTAAAACCCGGTGGTAACCGCATGTAAACTTCTTCACTAAGGTCCCCATGTAAAAAAGCATTATGTACATCCATCTAGTGTAATTCCCAATTTTGAACTGCGGCAACGGCAAGTAAAGTTCTAACAGTGACCATTTTGACCACGGGTGCAAAAGTCTCTCCATAATCCAATCCTTCGACCTGATGATTGCCAAAAACAACAAGACGAGCTTTGAGGCGCTCGACAGTACCATCGGATTTATATTTAATTTTATAAACTCATCGACAACCAAGGGCCTTTTTGTCAATAGGCAGATCGGTATGTTCCCATGTTTCATTACGTTCAAGGGCATCAATTTCGTCCCTCATAGCTGCACACCAATTAGCATCCTGAATTGCATCTTTAAAGGAGGGTGGTTCATGACCAGGCGTAATAGCTGCAATAAAATTAAGATGCTTCTCCGAAAAAGAGGTGTAATTAATATAATTCGCTAAATGATAAGGCGTACCTGAAGACGACACGGAGTGAGCCGATGAGCTAGAGGACGAGGATGGATTGCGTGTGTGTGCAGTGTCAAGAACATAACCCCGGAGACGAGAATTAAGAAATTTGATACGGTGGCCCTTTCCCACGTTACCCGAAGTGTCGTGTTCAATTGTGGATACATCGCTTGTGGGTGTTGGCCCAGAATGCAGATTAGGATTAGGACCAGCCCCATTATCCCCATTCACTGGCCCACTAGAAGAAAAAGAAGTATCTGGCCCAGAATCCTCAAGAGGACCAGAATTGGCTGGGTTGGTATTTGCACCCTCTCCCCCTGATGGAGCCATCTCAGGCCCAATTGCACCCCCTCCTCCTGGGACCACGGTGGGCTGATCCAGAGAAGAAGGATCAGGGGATCCGTTAAATGGGTCATCAGAGGGCAGAAAAAGAGGGTCAGAGGTGGGTGTAGAAGGAGCAGAAAAAGGAAAAACCGATTCGTGAAAAAGAACATCGCGGGAAACAAAAAAGGACTTTGTCTCAAGATCGAACAGTTTCCACCCTTTCTTGTCACTCGGGTACCCCACAAAAATACACTTCCGACTCCGTTTCTCGAATTTATCCCCCTTAGCTAATTGATTATGGGCAAAGGCGAGACAACCGAAAATACGTAAATTAGCATAGGAAGGGCTAACACCATAAAGACATTGATAGGGAGTTTGATTACCAATTAAAGGAGAGGGGGTGCGGTTGATGAGAAAAACCACAGTAAGGACCGACTCACCCCAAAAAGACCGGTCCAAATGAGCTTGAAATAAAAGAGAGCGGGCTACATTCAAGATATGTCGGTGTTTACGTTCAACCCGCCCATTTTGTTGAGGCGTCCCAACACATGATTTTTGAAAGTGAATGTCGTGAGTAAAAAAATAGCCCGCCATACAATTAAACTCGGTCCCATTGTCACTTTGTACGACTTTAAGGTTTTTAGAAAATTGGGTGGATACCATATGAATAAAATACATGAACATATTCGTCACCTCAGTTTTATCAAGGAGCAAATATACCCAAGTGGCACGAGAAAAATCATCAACAATCGTCAGAAAATATTTAGCACCGCATGAAGAAGGGATACGGTAGGGACCCCATAAATCACAATGGATGAGATCAAAAATACTCGAAGCACGCTGTTCATTATTGCAAAAGCTACTACGATGTTGTTTGGCTAAAGGACAAATATCACACACCCAGTTTTTATTGAAACTAAAATTACTAGCAAAAGGGAGAGTCTTGATGACTTGATCAGACGGATGCCCAAGACGACGGTGCCAAAGGTCACGAAAGCCCAAAGCACTTACTTGATGAATTTCCACAGGGGGAGCACACGCACCAATCCAAAACAATCCATCCCGAAGCTCACCGAGTCCAATCGTCGTCTTCAAAGAACGGTCCTGTATCAAACACGAATTTTTAGCAAATTGAAAGACAAAATCATGATCAGAGACAAGCTGTGAGACGGATAAAAGATTGCAAGTGAGGCTAGGGACATAAAGAACATTAGTAAGCATAAGAGAAGGATTAATATAAGCCGTGCCCATCGTTGTGGACTCGACACGTTGCCCATTTGGGAGACCAACGGGTCGGGCGGAAATAGAAAAGCAATCCGTCAAGCAGGATAAGTTCCCAGTAACATGGTTTGATGCCCCTGTGTCTATAATCCAAAAATACGTACCAATTAATCGATCGGAGGCAAGGACAGAATTTGCCGAAGTGCCAGAGGGTAGAAAATTGGCCTGAACAACGACGCCGGGATCAGCAGTAGCGGCAGAAGACGAAGCAGCGCCTCCCGACGAACCAGAGGGATTCGCAGAACCCGAACTGCCACGGTGCCCAGTAGAATGCGCAGAACCAGAACTGCGGTTGTGTTTCACCGCACGAGACCGTCGCAAGTCAGCCAATGTACGGGGGTGATCGCCCCACCATTCCGGAAACCGTTGGGCCTTAATATAACAATTACCGACCTCGTGTCCCCGAGTATCGCAATGAGGACAGTAGGTACCACATTTGTCCTGGTCGCGCGAACTGCGCCAGTCAGAGGGACGTGGGGTGGCGAAGGCAGTCACATCAGACGCCTCAACCATGGCCGCAGGAGGAGCACGAAGCCTCTCCTCCTGGAGAACGGCGTGATAGGCGCGGGTCAGGGTAGGCAGAGGATCCATCTGAAACTGCTGCGACCGTATATTACCATACAAACTCGAATCTAGACCCATAAAAAACTGATGAAGACGCTCATTATCAAGTCGTTTAATTGCGTCAGCACCGATATTACAAGTGCAATTTCCGCATTTACAGGAGAAGGGAGGTTCATGAACAATTAAAGAATCCCAAATTGATTTAAGTTTACCGTAATACGAGGTGACATCCATGCCTTTGCTCTGAACACAATTCTTAAGCTGTGTTTTCAGGTTGTGAATAACAGTACCGTCAACAACGGAAAATTGAGCGGCAAGATCGGCCCATAAGACCGAGGCATCCTCGACGTAAGAGATAGTATCAAGAAGGGACGGATCGATAGTGTTACGAATCCATTGCACAAGGGTGCAATGAACGACTTCCCAATTTTCTAGTTGAAACGGATCAGTGGGTTTTTTTATGGTACCATCAACAAAACCAAATTTGCGTCTCGATTTCAAAGACATACGCATCGAGTTCTTCCAATCATCGTAGTTGTCACGACGTAAAATAACGTGAGAAATCTTCGCTCCGGGAACATCGTGGGAACCCAGGAAATAAGGGGAAGTGGAGTCGATTTTTGGTGGTGGGTCGGCATCATCGCCAGCCATAGCGGCAGAGGAGATGAGTTTCGTTTTGACGTTTGATTTTTTTTTTTTAGGGTTTGTGAGAAGGATAGCCTTTCTCTGATACCATGTTGGAAAAGTGAAAGGTTAATCTGATTAATTCACTTAGCCTTAATTGGCTTAAATAAGATACAGATACATGAATGAGTTACAGATACATGAACTTGGGCCTTATTGGAAACTACACATTACATTGGAAATATATCTCTAATAATATCTCTAATAAACTTGCACTTCCACCACCCAATCAGAAGAAGCCATTATAGCTGAACAAAGTTATAAATCTGAGATGGTTTTGAAAACCGTAACGGATATACGGGTTTTTAAATCACAAAATTTTTGGCATAGTCCTGATACAGTTTAATCGAATAATTATGTGTGGGTTATCGTATATCCACATACACGATTTAGATTTTCACAATTTAGCTTTATGTAAAACTATTATTTCACACAGTTATTTGGAATTAAAATCATTTTTCAACTTTGCGAGTCTCACCATGATAAAACAAAAGCAAAAAGAAATTGGGTTAATGACGTGTTTCAACCAAAACCTTCTAAACGATCTTGCAATTATATAGATAAGATAACTACGTCATCAATTAGCCTTAACTTTTTTTATCTTTTTGATTCATTATGGTGAGACCTGCATGTTGTCTACTGAATTTAATATCAAATAATGTCTGCATTTCAATAGTTATGTAATTATTACGAAATACTTTTGATTTACACCGTAAACATTAATTTTTACATAAACGACGATATTTATAACATGAACTTAAATATTATATATGAAAATATATTAATATTGGATGTCGATCTGTACATAATAATTAAATAACAATTTATGACTAATGCAGTAATACATAATTATAATAAACTACAATAAATACAAACAATTTACAGCAATCGAAAAAAATAAGTATAATTGTTACAACAATGCTAAGTTAAAAACTAACAATAAAAATAACTTAAAATAACAATCACGTCAAAAAAAAAGTATTACATAAGCGTCAATATTACAAAAACCGTAATCAATTTTTTAATTGATGCATTAATCTTAATAAAATATGAACTTTATTAACAAAATTAAATAATTAATATTAATTAAATATTTCTAATAAAAACAAATTTAAAACAAAAAAATTAGAAAATATAACGATTACATTTTAAAATTGTTGCAAGGCAAAATGTTAATAGTAAATTAAACATAACGTTATAAAAGTATTTAAAAAGTAATTTCAAATATTTTATTGTTCGATTCTTCGGAAAATCTTTAAATTTTAAAAATCCACCAGATCTGGTCAGATGGTCAATCATCACCAAGAATTAACTTGGATCAAAATATTCTTGCAACTAACAAACTACGAGCCGCCATTCCATTTTTTGGAAGGTGGCAATGATAGGATGCCAAGAATATTCTGCTACGACTAGTCTGTTACAGTGGCGACAATATTGTCATTTTAATCGATTATCTAATTCACAAATAGCCACTATTCCGAAATAAAAACATAGGCAAGCATTTCTGAGTTTCAATCATTGGCCAACAAGTATCCCCGACCTACTCAAATTTGACAGCCACTCTTATTACAATCGATTATCTAATTCACAAATGACCACAATTCCAAAATAAAAACAATAGCCAACATTTCCGAATTTCAGTCATGGGGCAACAAGCATCCCCAACTTACTCAAATATGGCAACCACTCTTAAACAGTGGTTGCAAAACAGTTAAAATAGCGGATGAGTGGATCGGTGGAATAGAGAAGGTACAAACTTCAATGAGTTATTCAGTACAAATAAATACCTAATATGTCAAAACGACAAAAACACAATAGAATTAATATACAAAGAAAACAAATATTTTATAAACAATTTTCATACACAAACAATCCCGATTCTGAAGATCACTAACAATTCCAATTCAGTAATCCACAAACAATTATAATAATGACAAATATGAAATATTCAAAGTGTTCCACTATTCGAAATTTGTCTAAGACAAAAAGAACTGAGCATATCACTATAAGGGTAATGCGTTTGTGGTACACAAAAATCAGATATTGTTCCAATAGAATTGCAAGACGCGCGTGGAGCTCATTTTGGTGGACTAAAATCTAGTAATCTCTTTCAACATTTGTCCAATTTCAATATACATATTTAATATACTAATATCTTTTATTGTATTTATTGCAGAGAGATACAATTTAAGCAACAATTTAAAAAAAAAATGGTCGAAGTATTTCTTGACTTGCTAAATGAGGCGGAGGCATACAAAATCAGAAAATATTGCATATAGATTATCATCTAATATGGTGGGTCTAGATATGGTAACATTCCATGCAAGTTTTGTTATGAATACAGTACTAGGATACTCCCAATAAATAATATAGCCTACTCTAAATGTCGAAACTTTCTACACATTTATCGAGTTTTATTTTGTGCTATGTCGGATAGCTTTATGTTGGTATAAATTTTATAAAAAATTTCTATTAATTGATAACCTATAATGAAATTGTTTTGAAAATTGTCTCAAAATCACATTTATTTTCATTTTATAGATGTTATTGGTAAATTTTAGCACATCTACCCTATCATGATAATGAAAGACGAGGAGGACAATTGCCTAGGAAACCATCAATAAATAATCTACTCAGGGCCGACCCTTAGGGTGTTGGGTTGGCAATTGACGAGGGCGTAAGTCTGGAATGGACCCATTAGTGTGAAATTATAAGTATGTTATTTGTAAAAAACCATTTATTACATGTGAAAATTAAAATATGGAATGAAGTCTAGTGGTATTTTATCTTACCAATTTTTCAGAGATCGAGTGTTCTATCTTCATAAAGCTTATTTTATTTTTAGAAATCACGCATTTCTATATCTTTTTTTGAATATATTATGTTGATAGCCACATCCATTTATTATTTTTTACTTATATTTTAGTGGGTCAATTGAGTTATAAAATATTTTCTATACTGGTGAGATTTTGTGCGAATTATGTTCATCAAAGCATAATTAGTCCAAATTATACATTTAATGGACTCCTCTAATAAAACTAATATCTAGAGTTTGAAAGAATTTCAATCTTTTGCAATTTTTTGACGATAAAAAAGTTGAATGATAAGATACACTCTACCCAATTCTCTAAATTCAAAATTATTTTTTCTTCTAAATTTCTTAAGATTTCAATAATCAACATCATCTAGTTTAAAAGTTTTTCTACATCCATTGTTTCATTTATTAAATTGTACTCCGTATTAGATAATTACACAAGAATTACTTTTACAAAATATTTTAAAAGTTAGAGCCCAATTTTACAATTTTTCTCAGGGCCTCCAAATGTTTAGGATCGGCCCTGAATCTACAATATATTTAATCCATTTCATAAAAATCAATTTTTTTAATCAAAGTATACGTATAACAATTGTTTTATTTCACGAAATTACAATTTTGTTGTACTCTATTTGGTGACTATTTGGACCAAATAACATAAATGATGAAACGTTTCAAGGGGCAAACAAAACCAACTTTGGTTTTGTTACATATCAAGAGATCATCTGTTTAAGTGGGTGAAGTGAGCAAAACCATGGGAGAGTAACAAATATTATAGTCAATCCTAACATGAATGAAGTTCATGAATTCAATAAGAGGTAATTGGAACTCATTACATTTTTCAAGCAAAATCTATGTTATATTTCCTACGCTTATATTTAGTGGATAATTCTACGCTTATATTTAGTTGATAGGGTTAAACTCTCCTCACATATTAAGCCGGCCAAATAACATAAACAAAAGCAAAGTATCAATGCCAAAAAAAAGATGGTCCAAAGTTTAAGTACGGTCCAATTTAATACAGTCAAATAAATTACATAATCTGAAATGTGAATCTTTGATCAAGTTTGTTTATATTCTTACCAGTTCTAAAGATGTTAAATTGAAGTGAAAAATAATCACTGGGTGAGGAAGCATACCATACTCCAATCCTCGCAAGTGCAAACATTAAGACTTTAGCGGAAATTGAAAAGCTAACTAAATGAGGCTCATATGTGACAATGACAACATTTGTTGAGCTAGAAACATTTAGAATGGGTCGGTATTATAATTCATGCAAAGAATGCAGATCAAAAGTTCAACAAAAAGAAGATGGACTATGGTATTGTGATAAAGAACGAGAAAGCAAAAGTCGTTGCAGTTTGAAGGGGATAGGGACACAATTAACAATTCCAAAGTACAAATTTATCATTCTAAACTCAAACTCTTTTGATAGATAGATAGTTAATTATGAATGATTAAGTATTAGGAGTATCATATCGAAATTGATATTATACAATATGATACCCATATCTTTTGTTATTGTAATCCCGAATTTCTCGTGATGGTTTCCTAATTTCTAGGATGACATCAATATCTTGTAACCCTTATATAAGGGACTGATGTTGAATCAATTACACACAATTAATAAGATAATTCTCCTTATGCATTTCCCCCTCTATAATCTTAACATGGTATCAGAGCCTCTTTCTTGAGGACTCTTAAAATCGCTTCCGCCTTCTTACCGGTGGGTGACCGGAAATTTACACCCACCGGTGGGATTTTTTCAAAAAAAAATGTTTTAAAACTAAAATTATGTTCTATTGCTCTATTTTCATCCGTCGTCTTTGGTATGGAAGTCAAACATATCACAATCAATAAGATGATTTGTTATTCTTCCGACTTTGTTCGTCTTTCATAAATTTGAAAAGAAAACTTCTCTTTGAAATCTGTCTAAAATTATTCAACGTCTTTAAAGTGGTATTTAATTTATTTGGAGTCCGAAAAAATTAGCGTTCTCCAGATCTTGAAATTTTAACGGATAATTTTCCGTGTTATTGATATTTGTCATGTTTGATTAGGGTTCCTGCAAATTAACTCACATCTTCGACAAGTCCAAAAAACTTAACGTTCTTGTTCGAAAAAATTTCTAACGAGTCTTATACTCATTTCTACCTTTGAAGACGAGGAAGATTAATGAAGATTAAGAGGATGAAGATTTTTTTCTTTCTAATCGTAAAGTTCGTACTGCGTACTGCCTTTACGATTGTGGGAGGGTATTCGGAGTATCATATCGGAATTGATATTATACGATATGATACCCATATCTTTGGTTATTGTAATTCCGAATTTCTCGTGATTGTTTCCTAATTTCTAGGATGACATCAATATCTTGTAACCCTTATATAATTAAGGGAAGGATGTTGAATCAATTACACATAATTAATAAGATAATTCTCCTTATGCATTTCTCCCTCCATAATCGTAACATTAAGTATTTTATTGTTTTAAAACAGGTTTCAAGTTAAATTTTCGGAATTATTTTTTCACATACGGATTTTACTTTTTCACATACATTTTTTATTAATTTTCCATAATACCCTTTTTTTCCTAAACCTAATCAGATTAATTCATGTACATTCTTCCCTAAAATTGAATCTAATTACCCTAAAAATTGCAACAACGGATCATATTTTTTCCTAAATGCTAGCTGATTGTATCTTCTCATGCCTGAGTCGGGGTTTATGATTTGATATTGCTGATTGTTTTGTGTCTAAGTTTACCTGAGTCGGGGTAGGACTTAAATACTGCTGAATTGTGCTAGCTTGCCTGAGTCGGGGTATTGTGCTATCATTGTTGAACATATGTTTTAGATATGCATATGCCTGAGTTGCGGTATTTGATCTAATTACATGAGCATGTTAAGAAAATGATTGATGAATGATTACTTTGCATGATTTTATTTATGTTGGAGTATGATAATTGTTTATATGTGGTTATATGTTATATGTATGATAATAGGTGGCTAGGAGCATCTCTAGTCACTCCCCACTGACTGTGGCGCACATGTTTCATGTGTGTAGGTTGGTGATTTGCTGAGCAGGGGCTAGTTTTGCATGAGGCTAGGGAGCGTTGATCCTTCGTCGATGACATTACCTAATTCGTTAGCTAGACCTTAGTTTTGTTTAAACAGTTTTGATGCCTGTAGGGATATGCTATCCAGGGCTGTGATTTTGTACTTAATACTTAGTTATGTTCTATTTCGTTTCCGCATTTAAGTTATGTAATTCTATGCCTCGCATGATAGTTATGTTATCTTAAAAAGTTTTAATTCCGCTGCAGTTTTAGTATATTGTGTGTTTATTATTTCGCTATCGCGAGGTGGGGTTTTACAGAAAAACTACATCCCTAAATTTTTTGGAACGATTTTTAAAATAATGCTAAAAATAAAGTATTTATTTTTTTGGGTTGGTTTTAAAACTATTTGTCAAAATAGTGTCCACGTACGTAGGTACGAGTTTTCGAGACTTGAAACACGTCATTACCAATGGTGTGTTTAAATGAGTATGAAAAGGCAGACTTATTTTGATGTAAACAATTAAATGCTTCATTGTTAAAGGCGTGTCTTTTAGAATAGACATGTAATTGGTAATGGCGTGTTTAAAGCTCATAAAATCTCAATCAAACAAATTATGTGAGACCCAATGGCGTGTTTAAATACTTTTCTATCAGGTCTGTTACAGCCAGTCATGCTGCTTGCTCACACGAAACATCAAAATTAGACGACACCCCACCTACATAAACACATTCTTCTTCGGCAAAATTACATTTCACAGTGACAGACGCATTGTGCTGCCCTGAATCATACAGGGCATACCGTGGTTCCTCAAACTCCAGCAGGTTGGCTATCCTATTGAGCAAAGGTCGGAAAGGAATTGATATTTGTACAGCTGGTATCAGCATATCCTGGAGACAGGTTATCTCAAAAAAAATTACACATTTAACCTTAATATATAAGCATACTGCAGTTTCGTCTATATAACAAAGTACTTTAACTATGTTCGTATAGGTGTAAGGAGTTACCATCTAAGAAAGGACTACAACTGTATCTAACTAAAGCTATGTAGTATATGAACTACCGTGTGCACTCTGTATGATATTGTACAATTTGTGCATACAAACAAATATGTTTTAAAATGATTGTTATCATAGTTTTGCTGTGGGGTAGACATATGCAATGTAGATCAACAAAACAGATCAGAAATAATGACTATAAAGATATCATTTATATAATTATATCATGTTTTTCTTAATAAGAAACACAAGTATAAATTTAAGGAGGTATCAGCAACAGATAAGAGAAGCATAATAATATTCCTAAAGCAATTAGAAAAACAGGAAACCCAAGTCAATAGCGAAGAAAGTAACAGTTCATAATGCAGACCTTTTAAATTATACTAAGAGGTGTATACAAATAGAAGTATTTTATTTGATTATGAAGAATGATGTAAGAATGATCTTCCATGTATGATTATATATATTATTTTTTTTTAAGGTAAGTGTCACAATTGACGTCATATAAGTATGTTGTGATGACATAAGATTACACAGGGAGGGAAAAAAAGCAAGCTGAAAATCAGTTACAAGTATGGCTGTGTCTAGGACAGGTGGTTATGTTTGGCGCCATATTTTCGATCTGATAGGATCAAGATATGGTTGATTGCCTATCTAATATCCACTGTTTCATAGTAATTTGTTGTGTAGAGTCATGGCTGATAAGTACTATCAAGTACAGTGTGGGAGTTCTGACTGGTTAAAGAGGGAGCCACAACAGCAAGAATAATTAACAAATATGTGTAACGACACAATTAGTTACAGAAAACACATGTAATCATATATAGTTTTATGCTTCACACTACATGAGATATCAGGATGGACGTAGAGTTTTGAAAGAGTAATGTTAAAAGTTGAATAGAATATACCTGAATACATACGTTGCCAGATAGAAGTTTTATGCTCGTTAAGGCTGTTTTCGTTATGCTACTGATAGTCAATAATCCCATTACAAGTACACATTAAAATCGTCTAGGTTAATGATTAACTGAGTAAATGAAAAGTATGGCGTAAATAACAGCATAGTCCATAAACATAATGAGTCTGAACATATATAATATAGTACCAGAGGCAATGTAACATTTTAGTCTTCGACGCTACTACCAAGAACAGGAAAATGATACATTAAGCAAAATATAGTTGTCATTGCGTAAATACAACTTCAGGCACATAAAACGACGTCTCAATCTCACAATGCTAATCAACTATACAAAACCTGATAAACTCCACAAGATTCAATCTTAAAATACCCTTACACATAATAATACAAGGGCTGCTATATTAGGGGACCATGGTTGAATCATCTGAATCCTGTGTTGGTGCAATTTTGTGAACGACAGGAATCCGGCCCGCCAAGCAATGAATAACATTTTCAGGACTTGCAGAACAACTGTTCCTCCTTTTCTCTTTGTGGGCAGCTGGAACAATTGTTGGCATATAGTCAAACACAGAACCTAATGCGCTTTCATTCCTCTCAATGAGGGTGTCTGTAAACTCAGGTTCATTGGAGATCTCATACACCCTCTTCCTTACAGTTAAGTAGCTCTCTAACTCAAGTTTACATAACAATGCAGCCATCTCTGCCTTTAAAGATTGATAATTGACATCAATAATTTCAAGGTTGTACGTTGATATCAGATAAGTGACAACTTTCTTAGCCAAACTGTTTTTAGCATCATCAAGTGTATCACAACATAATCCAATAAAACTCGAATTCAAAGCAGCACTGGGTGGAGATCTGATAGTAATCCAAGCACTGTACTGCCCATCGCTATGCCTGACCAATTCCAATGGCGTGCACTGGACTGCGTATGTCTTGATAATCTTGCTAAGGAGAGGCATATAACTAAGAGAAACATATGTAATGTTCACAGGATCAATACATGATTTATCCTTTGAAACACATTCAGTATGTTTCCTGACAATATTATGTAGCTCTCCCCGCTTCAAATTATAAAGCTCACTACAACGTTCCAGGGTAACATATCGTTCAAAAGTCAGGTCCTGAACAACAACAGACCCTCGTCTGATAACATCACTAACAGCTTTCTTTCCAGTACCTTCACAAGACTCCTCAATCGTATCAGCGTAACCACCTACATATGTAAGCTCCATAACTCTATTAGTCAAAAACACAACATTTGTCTTCATCACTACAAATACACTGTTTTTAGATATATCTAAGATATGATATTCAGGATCTGGAAAGTGTAACACAGATGTAATCTGTTTGAGCAGAGGATGGTACGGCACATCGATGTGGGTTGGAGCAACTTGTAGCATTTGCAAAAAACAATAAGCGCGACCATTAATCATAGACCAGTGGAAAAAGGAATGAACATACGTTTTTGACACCACGCGTCTAAACATACTTATACCTATACAAAAGGAAAAAACCATGCTACGGTTTATTCGTAAATGGCTATTAGATATATTAAACAATAAACATGTTAAGCAAAAATTACATCGTTACCTTCGTATTTGATAAAGGATCTTAGATATTTCACAGAATGTTAATGTAGGTATAATTCTTAGTCCATGGAACTGTATATATCATTGGTGTATATTACATGATCAAAATCCCTTAAATTAAGGATTAGTACAATAACCACACTACCTATACTATATTATTGGGTATGGGTATGGGTATGGGTATGGCTGATAGATACGGTGTATGAAACTATCTTAGTTGCTAATTTGTACTTCGTAACTATTATAATGTTTGAATGATGATGTAAGTATGACTAATAAGGACATGTAACTTTTATGGTAAGCAACATACTTAATAAGTATCAAATAGTCGGAAACAATCATTTTAATCTATCTATAATAGTGTGTGTGAGTATAGTTAATGACAAGGATAGTTCAATTTATTGACCATTTTTAAAGAACGGTACGAAAAACACGGAAAATAGCGTAACCAAAGATATTTATATCGACGCAACTTCCCCCGTAAATTTTGTTCTGTGATATCGTGTGATTATAGTTAATGACAAGGGGAGCTAAATTTATTTACCGTGTAATGATTATAATGGAAGTTCCGACATGAATAACACGGACAACAGCTTAATCAAAGTTATTGATAATGACCCCAATGGAAGAGCACTTTATCGCACTTACCCAAACGTTTGGGAAATTTTAACATCGTTCGTAACCAACAAAACCCAAACGTATTAGACAAATTTCCCAATTATAAAAACCAACAAATTAAAATATTTTTTAAGGTTATCTATGTTGTATAAAAAAGTAACACAATATTGAGAAAAAAAATTAATCAAATGTTATCCGTATGATATCATGTGGAATTGGTGTCAATGTTCATCTAATTAACAAGGTGTAGACATGTACTTGTCAAACAATAAGTTTAACTAAATTAAATTACATAAAAACAATATCCTTTGGTCAATGATGAATAAAAGTGGTCATGATGATTTATCTATGTCATTGTGTACAAATTTAGTTAATAGGTTGGATAGCTTAAATTAGTGTACTTATATAGGTACCTACTTCACAAACCAATGCAATGTGGGAAGCCCGCACCGATTATTGTTAATATTCCGACAGTTACCATAATTTACGATTTATTTAAACCAATGATTACACATAAAGAGATGCCAAATCGTTCCAAGGTAGCGCTATTTCCGTGAATATCATATAAAAAGCGTCTTGAAGGCATCGACGGCTAATTATCAATAATTAACAACTTAATATATCTTCCCCTCTTGAAGGATGTTTATACATATAGACTACAATACGACAATTCTGATTTATCAGTCATAATTTGAGAACAAATTAGTATAACACATAAATACACAAATCATTTATTATAAGGACTTTTTTGCGATGTTCTAAATTGTAAATAAGTAAGCGAGGCAATGTTATTAAAAAAATCGTAAACTTTCTGATCCATCTACAACAATATTAAAAGAATGTTAATTCACGAACGTATAATACGGCACGTAATATGTGTAGAACAAAGTATATGCTCAGCACATGCTACGTACGAAAAGTACGGGCTTATCGTTCATTAACAACTTCACTCTGTTACAAGGGTTATTACATTGTTTACATTGACATACAAGTATTACAAACGGTAAAAGTCGAGATTAATGCACAAAAGCATTGTACAAAAGTGAGTATACACATTAAGGATATCGTTCAACATACGAAGTATATTAAGAACATCACAAATTGCACCGATTTCACGATAAAAATCACAAATCATCGTACCACTGTAACCAACCCCAACACATGCATGACTAATCGCCTCCCTCATACATTCAATATAAAATGTAATCACATACATCTGTTAACCATCATTGAAGTTTATAATTACCATTGTCCAACTAAATTCCTTTATCCTTCTCTGACAAATCTCTTCATCTCCCACAAATTCCCACACATTTGAAACGCCAACTGCAACAATATGTCTAAACACTGTAACGGATCAATATACACAAACAAGGCTGATAAAGAAAACTTTATCAATAGATACGTGAAGTGGAAGAAACAACAGTTTAAATCGAAATCTCTGTTTTCCACAACAATTGTTGAGAAACAAACACTGTCTGTCAATATTTCTCATCACCCGTTCCTGAGCCTGCCTGAAATTATAACAGAGGTCTTCAACAGGCTTCATAAATCAGACAAGCGAAGTATGGCAGCGGTATGTAAAGCATGGGCAACATTGTTTCTGGTTGGGACAGAGACGTCTAAAGTTGAAACTGATTATGAGCGCCAGTTAGCAAAGGAGAACTACAATGGCACTATAAGGGTAAGCAGGGGGAACACTTTAGTTGCAGTCCATTGTTGTTGAATGAATGTCAAAGACAAGAAGGAAAAACGGAGAATACATAAGAGGATTGAAAAACGACGCAAGGCTGCACGTTTGGAGGAAATGTATGAAAAACGATACCGTGATGATTCAGGCAGCGAAGGATATTACGATTCGAACTGTTAAGATTGTATGTAGTTATATAGCAAACAGACTGCAATCTATGTTTTTGCAAATGTTCAAGTATATGACATATTCCAATCAGATTGTAGTTTAGAAAGCTTAACTTTGTTTAAACTACCGATGAATCTGGTTGTTGTTTCAATGTATTTTGCAGTCTAATGAATATAACATTAACTTCTGGTTTGTTCATTATCTATACATCCCATATCTTCTTTTATGTCACACATTCCGTTAGTAATAGTTCATAAGCCACTTTAAATCAACAGGAAGGCCACACATTGAAATTAATTCAGTGATTATGTATAACTGTTTGTCACAGAGAGATATTACATCGTTTTGAAGATACATAATGACTCATATTCAGAATAGATAAGAAGACAGTGATCAACCAAGTTAATCCTCGTGTTATAGCATAGATAGTCCCTCTCTAACCTGCGTCAAAGACCTACAATCTGTATCTTACGATGTAATCAACGAAGCACGGTCACTTGAGCAACACCTTATACAACACGTTTGATCATATTGCTGTATATCTGAAACAGTTATAAGGTGTAACAATTTCTTAGTATATTAACAACAAATAGCATCATGTGCATCCATAGTGATCCCTATAAAAAAGTATGAAACAGACAACTGAAATCGCTAATTGCTGAATAGACTGTGTACGTTTCAATTTGCTCGTTGGTCATGTTATTTTGAAGACATTTATGGTGCTACTGCTTCCTCGGTAACTATTCTGTGTGTCTGTGCGTTTGATTTACAGTCAAATGTTTTTGGAATGGGATATAATTATTGTTTTTGCCTTAGTAAGGAAAGTATTGAGTCAAAATGCCAAGCGTTAAGAAGCTTCAGGTGGACCGAATATCATGTCCCTGAATTAATGAAGAGAAACCCTCATGCTTTCCGTAAATCTGTAGAACAGACTCAGGAAAGGTTGTTTTTTTCGATGTCTAAGCTGGACTATGACCCTGAATTATTAGTTACATGTACTGCATTGTTTACTCTTAGCCTAGAGGAGTGGACGGTTCCTGAACATTGTTTGTTGTTCATTTCGAAGGACAAGGAGTTGTTAGATTACAAGTTTTATAGCACCGCCGCCAAAAGCAAGCCTTTGTTCTTACATCTTATCGAAACTTCTAAGGTAGATGTGTCGGGTCCCTTTGAAGTTTTCAGAATAGCAAAGGTAGTTCATGCCATCAACCTAACATGAATAGGTTGTTTTTCTAACCTAAGCAGGTCTGACTCATACATGGTTTTCTTAATCTGTACCCTATATAAAAAACCCCTCTTGTACTTACTCTGACATTGGTCTTAGTAGTAAGTAGTACCATTCTTGTAACTAAAAGCTCATGAGATATCTAAATTTTAATCTGACTACAGCTGAATCTGGTTGGGACAGGAGTTGACCTTTTGTTTTGCAGATGATGTGATGGTTAGTTGGTTAAGTTTGAAGGCTTTGCTAACCAAGCGCTATTTAATAATACCTTTACCTAGAACTTTGGGAATGGGACTGATTATTGTCTCGAATAATACCTGTTATAGTTGTCACTTTGGAGATGGGATTGATTATAAATTTTGACCGGTATTAGTTGTATGTACTTGTGTTATCAAGTTCAACTTCTAAAAGAATGCGGAACTCTACCTCAGACTCCTGTGGAAATCCGAGCAGCGGTCAAATTCTCTGATCAAGTGGAGAAATCAGACATGAGAAGGCCTCTGAATGCTCTGCAAATCTGCTCAAGTTGCTAGTTAAATCTGCATGGACCATCCACCTGTTCCCGTAGGCAGTTGCCCATAACGGTCCCTTAACTAACAATCATACAATAACCGTACGCTAAGATCACTCATTCCTACCGAATATATCATATCCACATTGAGCACTCATAATAAAAAATACCAATGCAAGCTACCTGAGCACCCAACAGGTACTCAATGTGTAAAAACAAACCATCTTTCAAAACATTAGTCTAATGCGATAAGCTTTTGAGCATAAAGAGATATTGTCAATAGGTATATGCCGTTACGTAAGCCATCCCTAAAAACCTGACACCGCAAAACCAACTACAAACATACAACCTACAACGTACTAACGTCAGCCACAAGGTTCTGTCAATACATATTTTAAAATTAGGGATACTTGGGCCAACTCCCATTTCAGATCCTGAGTTAGAAAGAGTGACCTTGCTGGCTTAACCTAAATGTAGAAATGACTATTCTTCCACTGATTTTCCACTTGTGACAGATAGTCATCCTTTTCCTAATACAGTCATTCAAACAATATACATGAAATGTCAGCAGAGCAACGAAAGCATATCCACAGAAAAAGCTGATTTAGACTAAATGTTCAATTAATCATCGTACAATAACAACAACAGCACAACAATTACCTGTGGGAGCATTGAAAAGAGTACGCCCGCCTCCACATCAAGAAGTTTTTCTGCATTATCAGTCAACGCATTGAAACTACAAGCGCCAGTCTCATCCTCTACATCTACTACGACCATTATCCTGAAGTAAACAAGAAGTCAGAGTGACCACCATCAACAACATACTCAATCTGCAAGCCACATTTACATTACCTAGGAGAAGACACAACATTCTCTTGTATGCATGCATAATAAGTGTACAAAACACCTATTTCTTCATAACCACCAGTACCACAACTACTACACCCAGTGTAGTATTGTATATTACTCTTATCAAGCCTAATGAGATGTACGCACAACCAATGTCGTTCATCATGCAGGGTGTCCCTTACCTGTTAGAACAACAAAGTAACATCAAACACTGTACGCACAACCAACTCCAGATTGCTGAACTAAGCACTATACAACAAACAACAGCACCCATGGCAAACTGAAAGGCACAACCCGATATAGGGCACCACAAGGTCGCAAAGCAGATAGTAGAAGACATAGACGTACATCCTGTTGGAGGATTCATCCAATCGTAGTAATTATGCGCTCAGTTCTTGGACAACGAACATCACAAATCTGACGGTGTTTATTAGCCATAAGCCCATAACAACCATTTCCCCTGCAACAACAGGATAATGTCATAATACGAACAAAAACTATAGGCGCACATCAGCCAAACAGGCCCCTACCAGTGACGCAACATATCAGCTTCATCTCCTTGTGGGTTCAGGTTCACAACCGTATCTTTCGTAGAGGAAAGAGAAACCTAACCAATAAAAACGTTTATTAGCATCAGTAACCATTTGATAGAAAAGGTACGTAGTCATGTATAGTACAATTGACAGCATAAAATACCATTTCGGGTGCATGTTCTCAGATTAGTAAAACTGATGACAGGGAAGGACATTGCATTAACTTCCAATTTCCTGCAAACTCGCACAGCAGGTTTTTCCCAAACAGTAACCATCATAACCTATTCAGAATTGCATATACAGCAGCAAGAATTTGTCAGCATACAGGCCAACCTTTTCAAAATAACACATAATATATCTGTTAAATTAGATGATTGTTCTATCTGAATAAAGCATACCTTGAATCAATAACGAAAATTTCAAAGACCTCACAAGTATAACCAGCTGGCCTGGGTTTCTGACATATACGGTCAACAAATACAACAATACCCAGCACATCTATACACGGAACAATCTGAAATCAGCATATCTAACACATATTAAAGACACTGATAACCCACTTATATCATAGTGTCTCACCATAACAATCTTCGAGTGAGAGTTTTTTTGGTATACACGCAACTGGCACGTACTGAACAGGATTTAGGAGCTGTCTACCACGCACAAGCTGAACAACAGTTTCACTATTAAAAATAAGTTCATAAACTTGGTTATCCTGGTTGCCCCAGCACTGACCTCCTACCACCCTGACTTTAGCATTCGTAATTTCACACTCGACATGATTATGCATGACATCACCAAATAACTCAAGCTCCTCATTGTGAAATGCAGCCCTGAGCCTAGCACCCTACAGTTACATCAACAAGCTAATCAAATTACCATCCCAAGCGTTCAGGACAACAGAATTAAGAAGCTGTAAAGACAAGATAACGATGTCGATAACAACAGTGTATATTAAAAGTTTACAGAGAAACCATTTCTATTTCTTAAAATCTAGATACGGGGCTATCAACTGATCCATCCCTAATGGAGCAGTACCAATACGATGTAAAATCAACGCAATCCGATATTTCTGAGTCTCTTGTTCAAAAAATAATACACCATACAGAACTGTACAATCCCGACCATAATACATATGAGTTAGTCTATGAATGAATGAATGAATGAATGAATGAATGAATGAATGAATGAATGTATATAACTAACAAAACTTTACAACTTCTGTCTACACATCCCATGATGATCCCTCAACCACGCTTTCTGAAATACTTGCAAACAACAATTACGATAAAAAGACAGTACATATCATATGGTAAATGAATGAACAAACAAACGAATGAATGTAACTAACACACATTGACATGCCTTTTATAAGCCGTCCCAACAAAATCCACTACAGATTAATACAATCATCCTTTTCAAAACCACCAAATAATCAATGAATGGCAAATGAAACAAACTTATAGTCCCATAAAATTTCTTTATTCAGGACCATTTATATCATCCAAATCATAGTACCGTTAAGCCATACAAAAAGTAAATATCCCATTAAATGTATCCCATACCTTCAATGTTAAGAACAAATAAAGCTTGTACATTCAATCTCCGTAAACATATACCTGGCCTTTTCATCCTCAAACGTTATTAGCTTACACTCAAGAGGATGTGCAGTCAACGAACCATGTATACTTATCTTCTCTATTACCCTAGCTCTCATAGAATACCCACCATCCCTTCCTGCAAGAGACGTAGCACACTGTCGTAGTGGTTACATAATGTCCTAAAAAACAAGGAACCATTAAAATACATATTCAGATGTAACACCCCCATTTATTTAAGGGCCTGTACTAGGACTCCCTAGATAAATAAGGATGTTACCATCTCGGTTTCCCGAGGCAGTAGATACAAAGGAAGATAAACAGTACTTTAAATTGATAAAGTTAACTCAAACGGTTTTACACAACTGAATTATAAAACTGTCTTGCTAAAATAAAAGTACAACTCGTAAACACCTATCATGTGATATAGACTCCAGGCAGGTCCGGATCCAAGCTTCTCTCTTCCCATAGCTCCCACAGTCTCAACACTTGTCAATCTGCTCCCCAATAATTGGTTCATCACAGGTGATCACGAATACACAGGGTCAACCACGAGGTTGAGTAGAGAAAAACTGTAAACAAACCACATTACTATAAATAGAAAGTCGAGCTTCTCCACTCCGAATCACAAGACCCATAATTCTCCACACCAATCACAAACCCTTTATCTCCGCACCAATCACAGACCCTTTATCTCCACACCAGTCACAAGACCCAATATACTCCGCTCCATATCACAAGACCCATTATTCGTCACATCGTATCGTGTCACAGAATTATTCAATCAAATAACGCAATATACCAATCATATAATAATATAAGATGAACATAGTTAACATCAAATAATAATCAAATAATTCATCAACAAGCATACGGTATTCCCCTACCTCGAATAGCAGAAATGCAGATAAGTCCAAAGCTCGCTAGAAATGTTCCACGCGGAAACTGCTACCTAAACACGTATTTTAGAGCTGATCAAATGGCCCAGGCCCGATGGCCCGACCCGGCCCAGCCCGATTTTTTCTCGGGTTTGGGCCTAATAGTTTGGCCCAAAAAGCCCGTGGCCCGGCCCAAAATAAGCCCGATATAAATATAGGGTCGGGTTTGGGCCAACCTAAAAGCCCGATTTTTGGCCCGGCCCGACCCGAATTTTTTTTTTAAAAAGAAAAAATTCAAAAGTTGGAATCGTATATCACATCATACTAATAATCTAATATCACTAATGCATCGATTTATCAATTTCGCAGATATTTGTATATTTTTATCGTACACCTTTACTTAATACTATTCATATTTTGTCAACTCATAAATTATGTATGGTACCATGGATGGTTCTCCTACCAAAAGAGTCGAAGTCAAATACCTAAGACTTGAAAATTTTATTTCGTTGCTAATAGTTTGTTCACATATCGATTTTATCGATTGTTTCGTATTATATTATTTTGGCCCGTTTTGGCCCATTTTGGCCCGAGGCCCGTTATAGCCCGAACAATTGCGGGCTTGGGCCAAGAAAATTGGCCCATCATTTTGGCCCGGCCCGTGTAGTTGGGCCGTTTATTTAACACGGGCCCGGCCCAAACCCGGCCCAGCCCGGCCCATGATCAGGTCTAACGTATTTGTAACGAATCAATAACCTCCCGAACCCCAAAACAACCTATACTTACTATAATTATAAACCTTCCATAAATGGAAAGTTTCCAAAAATAGAAACCCATTAATAATGGCAAGTTTCCACAACTTCCCAACTTAACGATTTCCCGACTCAACATCGAATAGAATAGAAATAACTAACAACGACTATTATAACGATAGTAGTAAAAATAATTTTAACAAAAATAATAATAATAATACTAATAATAATCATAATAATAATAAGTAATAAGTAATAATACAAATGAAAAAACGAAAACAGCCCAACACTTAAAACTAACCCGACTCACGCCCAAACCTACTCTCCTAGCACCACCGCAGCCCTGCCGCAGCCAACAACAACCACCAGACCTTGATTCCAGAACCACCACCTACTACCACGACCGCCGGCCACCCTCTCGACCACCCCTGACACGGTGAACCATGGCCCAAACCAGGCCTGGTTCATCGCGCCAGTAGCAGTCCAGCCCTGAACATACCCTTCGTCGACATCCATTTCAACCACCAGCACGACTCCACCATGTCACCATAACCACCCCCGACACCAGACACCCTAACATGGTGGTACCACCGCACCGACCTCCCCCGAGTCAGCGGTGGTGCCACCCCCAAACAACCAGACCGTAACAAAGAGAAGAAACCCAGAACAGACACACAAAAGAACCACCCTAATCGACCCTATCTACGCCACCTGTAACCACCCTGCCTACCGCCATAACCCTTCCCTGACCACCACCTGCTCCCTTGTCAAAACCACCTCAAAGAACCATAAGAGACAGGACGTCGATATAGGTAGAAAGATCATTGGTCAGACTCTGGTTTAACACAAACAGAGGAACCCCATGACTGACACCCCAAAACCGCCTTCTCTAGCGCAATACGGTGGCTGACACAACCATGACAACCACTAGACACGACAACCACACCCCTCAGATAAAATTACCCGAAAGAATTGAACATAACAACCACAAAACACGACCCAAACTTACTGAAAAGGAAACAGACACGAAAAGAGAACTGAACCGTGTTAACGTAGTGTTTAGCATACCTACCTTTCCGACGTTTCGACCACCTTATGTCCGCCTTAGAGTCACCGTGGTTATTGTCTCTCTACTCTATGCTGTGACTGTGGGTATGAGATGTTTAGATGTGAATTAGGGTAAGTCTTGTGTCTATGAAAGTTGCTAAAAGATGACGGTAGGAAGACTTCTTAGTAGGGTTTGTGAAGTTGTTGTTCAAAACAGCCGTGGGCTTAGGTGGGGGCACACATCACGAGGCCCATGCCAACGTGTGAGAGGTCTAGGGATCGAACCCTCATAACAACATAACCATAGAGCTAAAGGTCTAGGGATCGAACCCTCATAACCACATAAACACATCATGACCTAAAGACGTAAAACAAACTAACGACACAAAAATAAACTTAATTATCGAGCCCAGATTTTGAGGTATTACACCAGAAGTAGCCACTGTTCTGTACATTCACCAGCACAAACCAAATAAAATGATAACGAAAATGAAAACAAACCTGTAAGAATGCCACTGTGATGAGAGCAAACACACTTAAGAACAGTAGTTTTATTAGGCTAGGTTCCTTGTAAAGTGAGCCAAATGATTTTGCAAAACCACAAATAAAATAATAGCTAGTACTTTGAAGGTATGGGCAAACTGAATAGTTACTGACAAGTCATTACCTACACATACCTACAAGCTAAGAACATGAATTCTTTGTACACGAAACCATGATCAAATATTTACATTGACTACCAACTACAAGATCACACAAACTGTACGAATTACATTCAGATTACTAAAATAATCTCAAAACATAATTAAGAACAAAACGAGGAAGAGTTAATGATCCACATGAACCGAAACACATAAACCATTTATGCTCAATCACATAATATAATCAGTAATACATTAAAAGAACCGATGAATCTACCAACATAAGTACATATTCAGAAAGGGATAACAATTGTACAAAATGAAACTCAACATACAGGAACGGTTGATCACTCAAATAAGACATCCTTACACTTAAAGAAACGTGATTGACCATCAACAGACAGTATAATTCTACTACAATCACCCATTAAATGCAAACCAAAAGTATAGCAGTAGATTATAATTAAGTTACATAACAGCACCACCACTCCTAATCAGTAGACCAACCATCAGATGAAGAAACATTAGGCCTAAAAAACTCCTCTTCCATGTAACTATAATATATCTCGTATATTTCAAGCTTCTCAAGGGGGGCAGCGAATATTTCACCAGTAGCCATACATAGATGGTATATAGTCATGTGAGGGACAACTGTTTCACATCTTTTGAAGAATTCAACAACCCGGCCTCCTCCTCAAGCATGGTCAACTCGCTTCTTTTCATATCAACAGTTTCTGATTACAATAAACAACATTTGTATAAGATTATCCTATAACTAAGCATAATTAATAAGCATTAACTCGAATCATTAGAATAGGAGAAGTACCTGGGGTGATATGATCATCAGGAACCACTAGTCGGACAATCTTGTAACGAGGCCCCATCATTAACTCTAATGACGAAAGTCGGTAGTCATCCTGCCGAATAAATCTCCAGATAACCTCATTATTCATAACTACCATTAGACGATGAAACAGAGGTCGGAATCCAGCAACAAATTCATCAATTTTAGTCTGTAAATAATGAACCTCATCAACATCGTTTAGAGGCATATAGAAGAGATCAGTGTAAATAACAAATGCTTAAAGCAATGTAAACACAAGAATGATTAAAATAAATAGCAGAAAATGAAGTAGATAGACCACAGGAACAGAGCATCACAATTCTGTGCAAACAGTACAACAAAGTAGCACATAAGAAGAGAAAGGTGGAGGAAGAAGACAAGCAGCACACTGCTCATCACGTGCTTAACCCGTGTGGAACTGCTCTACTGTTCACCTTAAGTAGAAGTTCACACATTTATAAGGGTTATAAATTAGCAATAGTTATCAATATGGATAGTTAAAGAAATGACTGAGACCAAAAGAGTATAATATATACATAAATATCCGTCATAAATGGTGACCCGTCACAAGCAAGACTTATTAATATATATAGTTTTTGTTGACAAATTTAAATTACGTGAGTAATTAGAATAAACACTCGATAAATAATGCAACATTTGAGAGAGAAATAACATAGTAGAATGGTCAAAGGTGTATTGAAGGACTAAAATGTGTAATACAAATATCAACATTGTGAAAAAAAAAACAATTCTTATGATATAATATTAAAGTATTTATCATTATTATAAGAAAAAATCTTATAAAGTAATTTGAATAAAAAAAAATCTTTAAAGGCATAAAAATCATGGTTAAATACTAAAGTACGCATCAAATATCATGTTAAAACAAAGTGAATTACCATCATAGAAACAAGGTATATAAAACTTATTGTTACGATTTATTAACACTTCGTAATTGTTTTTTACTAGTTTGTCGAAAAAACATATTCGTGTAAAATTTGCACTGGTTAAAACTAGTTATTCTTATAATTTCTAAGATTTTTACATGATATTCTTTTATTTTCTCGAATTTTACACGGTATTCTCCTGTTTTAAAGATATCATTGGTTCTGTATCCCTAATTATAGCAAATAGTTCTAAAAATAATCAAATCACAAAAAATCGAATTTTCAAAAAATTACATTTTTTTAAGAAAATATTTTTGCAACTTATTAAACGATATCTATGTTAATCATGTGACATTAAACAAGTGTTTGAGAGACTAATTAGTGCATTTTGTTGAGAAATAGGAACATACATCGGAGATAATATCTCACATTTTTCTTAGTTTTTGAGCATATGTATATTTTTTTGAGCATATAAATGTTTTTTTTGAGCTTATGAATATTTTTTTGAGCATAGAAATTATGTATATTTTTTTGAGATTATTACGTTAAACTTTATTTGTTTTTGAGCATATGAGTTTTTTTAGCTTATTACGTCAAACTTTATTTGTTTTTGAGCATATGTATATTTTTTATAAGTTTATAACAATTTATAAGTTAGATTTTAATTTTTCTTTTTTGTTAAAATTAAAATATAACTAAGTTTATGTGTAATGTTTTTGAGTTTTATTGTAAGTTTTTGAGTTTAATGTTTTAATAACTTAACTCAAAAACTTTATATCAATACTCATAATTTTTAAAACAAAACTCAAAAACATTATTATAAATGCTCAAAAAGTATAATATTGGTGGTAGTACATCGTATGTATGGTCCTCCTACTGCATTTTGTTTATTTTAAAAGTTTTTTATTAAGTTTATTTATACTATTGATATTTTGTAAAACGAGTTTTATTCTCTTATGAACGTAAATGACCGTTATACATCTATAATTTATGCACTCATATCCCCTCTTAACTTCTCAGCCATCACTCATGTTGCAATCACCACCCAACACCCTTTTACCATCGCCCTTCCCCACCTCTCCTTGATGCGACCAATTGTCCTCCCTCGATCAACAATGATAACTGCATTGTAGGGTTAATCGCTGAAACTCTGTCCCTCTCCTCCTAGCACACATCCAAAATAGATTGACCGACCACCTTATGGCACCACCGATCATCCCAGACTCTTACTCCTGCTCCTTGCTCCACACGACCACCAAAGACTCCCCGCTTCTTGTTCGATACGACCACGTCCTAGACACCCGCAATTGCACCATATGAGAAATCTCCCCTCTTGGTGCTTGCACGACGTTCTGCTTCTGAAGCCTTCGCTATGCCGCCCCTTCCCTCGTTGGACAACCTCTGTCACCCCATACCCCTCAACCCGCCTCTCCTTGTCGAATCCTCACCATATGGGAAATTTTATTTTTGCTCTTTATTGAAGAAAGATTAGTGTATGATAACCAAATATTATAAAAAAAAATCATAATTAAGCAAATTAAATCGATAAAAAATCAACAAGAAAGAAAAAATACCACCAACAATTCGAAAAAATATGAGATTACAAATTTACAATCTATATATAAGTATAAAAGAAGAACCGCTATACATCAGGATGGACACGTGTCGCTTCCACGTTAAAAATTTTCCCGCTCAAATCTTAATATACTAAAACTATACCGCGTATCTTTTACTTGAGTAATATGTATAGGTAAAATATCTTCTTAAAAAATTCTTCTACCATGTTTATATTACATTAAAACTTACCCAAGTTAGCCTCTTATTGTATTTTTTATTTGGCAATATTTCCGTATACAAATTTTTGTTCATCTTTACTCACATGGAGATTTATATTTAAAATTTCATATACTCATAAAATTAATAATCAACTTCATTAATTTGTAAAGTTGCACGAGAATATATTTTGTTAACATTTCATCTATAAATTTTTCTCAAATAAGTATTACATAGTAGCATTTAAAGGATATACTCCCTCCTATTCCATATTTTGTTCCCCTTTGGGTTGGGCACGGAGATTAAGGCGAGCAATAAAATAAGTGTAAAAAATTGGGTGGGGTTTGGTGATAGGAGAGAGGGATGAATAATTAGGAATTAAATAAGAATTTGTGGGCCACAAATATTAAAAAAGTAATAAAATAGGACTAAAAAGAGTTGGTGGGGTTTGTTAATAGGAGAGATAAATGAATAAAATAATAATAAAAGTTTCCAAAATAGGAAAGGGGAAGAAAACCTGAATAATCCGTTTTAGGAAATAGGGAAGAAAATATGGAATAGGAGGGAGTATATTCTATAAGATGAACAACAAAAGAAATTTTGTATAGTAAAATTAAGAGTATTTGTTCGTATATATTTTAAATTGTATTACATCTTAATTATATATTTTAAATTATGTTGCCTGACTGATAAAATATATTTAACATTATATTAAAAGTCCATATATTTAACATTATATTAAGAGTATTTGCTCGTATTAATGTATATGGACTCTTAATATAATTATTAAGAAATGTTATAGAGCAAAGTTAAATATTTATATCCCACATTTAACATATTGCCTGAATGTTAAATATATGAATTCGTAATATAACTATTTATATATTTAAATCACACATTTAAGATATAATAACCCAATTCTAATAAATAGATATATTTTATAAGATTTTATAAGAAATGTTATAGAGCAAATAAAGTTAAATATTTAAATCACACATTTAAGATATAATAACCCAATTCTAATAAATACATATATTTTTGTAAAGACCAAATGATGCGTGCATATATAAATTAATTTGTAAATTATATTCTATCTCTACTCAAATTAGATTTATATTTAAAAATTTGTTTCGCATCAAAGTATAGACTATTGCACAATATATCGAATGGTAATTTAATTTTCCGTACTTTATGATATATTAAGGGCTGTTAAAATAATATAGTTTTGCGTAAAAAGTATCGCATGTTACATAAAATATCAGATGTATAAAAAATAGTCTATTTGACTAATACATGGCAATTGGCAAACACCATGTTTTTTTGGTGACGAGAGAAACCGCAGCCGCTACCCACCCGAGGGTGACAGACTCGAAGTCTATTTAGGCATGGACTCGGGCCAAGAATGCTCCACAAGATTTTGCTCTTTGAGACGCTTGAACTCGGGTCTCCTGGGAATTTCATCATGGCTATATAATATTATATCGTATTGACAATAATATAATTTTATGTGCTCTCAAAATCAATTAATTTACGAGAACGAGCATGGTTTATATATTTGTATTCCACAATTTATGTATTCTATCTTGAGATGGAAGTTAAGGGACTTAAAGTAGTTATTTGATGGTGGATGTATTATCCATAGACCTATCAAACGGGTCGGTCCAAAATATGGGTCGGCTCATACGGGTTATGGAACGATTTATGTTTAGAATACGGGTCAAGAAAAATTTCTAACGTTTTTTTAATTAATTTTTTTTATAAAAAAGTAAAATTTTTTAAAAATAATATTTTAATAAAATTCAATTTACATTACTATTTTGTGAAAACTAATCATAAATTTTTCCCAATTTTTTTAACTTTGGTGTAATGTAGCTAATACATGCTACCCAACTAATAAAGTTCGTTCAA
This sequence comes from Silene conica, assembly GCA_029255685.2. Taxonomy (NCBI): domain Eukaryota; kingdom Viridiplantae; phylum Streptophyta; class Magnoliopsida; order Caryophyllales; family Caryophyllaceae; genus Silene; species Silene conica. The sequence goes on from CM055311.2 coordinate 63,517,349, forward strand.
GATACATACGTGATAAGGGAGTATCTTGAATGACGATATTGTTGTAATAAAAAAACAAAAAAAAAATAGAATATTTAAATATTTTGATTATTATAATGATTAGAAAGAATCATTTGCTCTAAACTATTGAAATTAGCTAATTGGAAATGGAGTAAGTAATAATTCTTTTCAAATTTATAATTACATCCTACCATTCATTAAGGTTGATTTCGGAATACATATTTCTATATAATATCGTTTATATAAAAAGTTTTATATTTCGATTAATATAATGTTATAGTATACGGGTTTAAAACTTAATTACAAATATTATCTACATGTGCCAGTACATTTTTGCACGGGTGCTAAACTAGTGTAATAGAAACCCTAATTAATAACTTTTGCTATAAATTCAAAGATAATACTTAGCCGGATGAATGCCTTCGCCAAATCAAAGAAATAATCAAATAAGCCTCAAAACTCTGGAGTCCTTGACATCTGATACTCTTTCTCCTTTCTATTTCTTGTGTCAATCTCCAATTTCTGGATCGTCATCTCCTTCTAATCTATTTCAACATCCTTTCCAATTCAATTTCCATACCAGAAGTTCAATTACTTTTTCCAAATCTCCAAATTCCCCTAAATAATCTCTTATACGGAGCGTTATTTCTTCTATGGTGACCCTTGATTATCGCTTTTAACTGGTTATTCGCCGACATTGTTAGAGATCTCGAGTTACCCGGTACCAGATTCGATATGCGTTTCATGGCAATCCCGAAACTTTGGTGTCCCTTTGAGTATGTTTTACTTCTGTTTATCACCATTTTTAATGGCCTTATTTATACTGATTTAGATGGTGAGGATGTCTAAGTTTGATGTTCTCATCTATAATACCGTTATTGACAGTCTTTGCAAATGCATTAATAGTCTTTGCAAAGACGTTAATAGTCTTTGAAAAGACATCTCATTATGTCCGCCAAACTCAAACCAAACGTGTTCACATACACGTCCCTCTCTTATGCGGATTAAGCTTTTCGATCCGACGAGCTCGAGATTATATTCTTTAAAAAGACAGGTCATTATGTCCGCCAAATTATGCGGATTAAGCTTGAACCAAGTTTCGATCCGATCAGCTCGAGATTTTGTGATCCTAATTAGTGCAAACCCGTTCGGGGATGGATTACCCGATGAGTTCGAGATTTTGGGCTCCTATTCAGTGCAAACAGGGTTGATTACCCAGAATGAGTCATGATTGACGCATGTCCGGAGTTTAATAGACGAGCTGAAGATGGGCTTGCCTATTGGGAAATAGGAGGGAAGAATTCGATTCTCCTCCCAAACGCGGATCGCATGGGGTGCTCTCGGAAGGATCTTATAGTCAACCATACTACTGGGAAAATTAATCTGTCACCTTGTTGTAAATTGTAATTTTGATTCATTGATTTTTTGTCCTTTTGACATATTAGAAGAAACGCTAAATGTTTTCAACCATTGTAGCTGCATCTTTGATTTATAATGTTCAATTTAATTGCATACATTTTTCAAAACTAACACTCTAAGTTAAACGTATTCAGTTTATTCAATCAAATTGAGTAGATCAGTAGATGAAACATGATTGAATGAGCAAAGTGAGTCGGATTCTCCTAAATAACATGAAGTGAATCGGATGCTCCCATGACTGCCTCACTAACTATACAATTATCAAGGGTACATGGTAAATGAGGATTAGCTAAGTGCATGATATTGACATTTCATCAGTAAGCTTAGCATGTGGAATGCATACTACATGGGAGTCAGAACAAGTCTCAGTTTTCCCGGCTTCCCACGGGCTGAGTTGATATCTGTCGTTTATGTACTCAGTGAGGGGTTCAAAGATTCACCGGAGAGGGAAACCAGTAACCTAAACTCACTATTCAGCCACTAGACAGAGTTCACTGGCTCCCTTATTTTCTTAAGTTGTCGGGAGTTGTGTGTCGGAAAAAGGTGCAGTGACACAGAGTATGTACCTCACGAAACAATGCGCTCTGTTGGTCCCAATGTAACTTCACTAATCAGCTTGTTTTGCATCTATTTTATCATCTTTAGCAGACGGTCATTCTTCTTTACCGTCTCTGATAAGGTGACCTAGTACCGCAATTCTCAATGCTTTCAAGCTTCTATCTCTAATTTTGTGTTGGCATTATATTTTGGAGACAGTTTTTGGCCAGTGAGGTTTGCACTTGGCCAGTGAAGAAATTCTCAAGAAAATGTTTTTTCAAGACATGAAGTAAAAGCAACATACTCTATCACTATTAGTTCTGAAGTACATGATGAGGTAACAGGGTGAAAAAGGTGAATAGAAGTTTGTCAAACGAACTACAGTGACGTTAGGGACTCCTTATAATGTCTCTGATATCGGTACGTATCTTGAGAGACCGCCTCTCAATAAACATATTGAGAGACTATTGTACAAGTTTAAGAAAAAGTGGTACTAAAAGTGATATAGGTAATGTATAAAGTATTTTACGTAAACTATTATTATTTTATAAATCGTATTTCTACGATTAATTCATATTTCATAATCATTTTATATGTAAGTACTAATAATTTTATATTCTTATAATTAAGTAATATTTACTATTACTAAATTGCTGTAACAACCCGACCCACCACCGTCTAAGATGGGATGTGTACCTTTGGGCCAAATACTTGTCCTCACTTAAGCCCAAAAGCACAAGGCCTCGTTACTAAGTGGTGGGTGGGAGCTATTATAAACATATCACAAGCCTCACATTCTACCGATGTGGGACAAATCTCCACACAAATCTCATATTTTCTCCAAGTGGGGCAACTTTCCTCTCATACTTTTGGGGTGTGACAATTGCATAGTTTAATTGTATAATTTTTTATATGCGCTTGCTAGTTTTAAATTTACGAGTCGAGAATGCGACGTAAGTATTATGATGCTTCGATATGCGTGATGGATTATGGATCATTGGGCTTGGACTTGGGTTAGAATATGAAATAAACGTGAAACAAAACAGCAAAACACGGGTAGTACCCATCAACATATACCAAACAACCTAATCCTCACCATCGACAAACACAAAACAAACCCTATCAAACCCCAACTCTCATATGCCTCTCTAACTTGTCTGCTACCTACAACAACCCAACAAACTGAAACCTACTCCCTAGTACCTGCCGTGAGATTTGAGAAGAACGAAAGAGAAAGATAACGATACAAGAACAACCCCATCATCATCGTTTCACCCTTGCGCAGTAGGGTTTTCGTAAGTAGTTTTCATGCCTTCGAATCTGTATATTATGGTTGTGACTTGTGAGTAATATTTGTAGTATATGTAACATGTTTATCGCCTTTTAATCACCATAGGACCACCGTAACTGTTAAAACAATGATCAGTAAGTGGCGACAGTAACTTTGTATGCACTGCCCTGTTTCACTTTGTTCGCTTAGTTAATCGTGTTTTGGTGTCAATCCTTGTTGTGAGTTCATGAGTACAAGTAGTGGGGGTGGTAGTAGGTTATGTTGGTGGTGCTGGGCAGTGGCGTATCTAGGATTAGAACACAGGGGATGCAAAATTAACAATGACTCGAGTGATGAAACCTAAATTTTTTACGCAAAAAATTCATACGGGTAACGTAAAACGCGAAAATAAAATAAAAGTGGATCCAAAAATCCGAGTAGATATAATAACAAAAATCCGTGAGTATATAATTCTCTATTTTGAAAAGGCTATGTTAATCCAAAAAAATTGAAGGCCAATAATATAATACTTTTGTTAATAAATTAGTGGGTATTTAAAAGTCTTACTCAAAATGAACTAAAAGTATTTAAAAGTCTTAATTAAAATAGCATTAAAGATATATAAATGTAAAAAAAAAGGTATTCATGAGAGTTGAACCTGTGACCATGGGATTAGAAAGTAACATACGGACCACTACAACACAAACAAATTGATGATATATATTAAACTAAAAAATAGATATTTCAAAACAAGGGGATGCAGGTGCTCGTAGCTACGCCATTGGTGCTGGGGTGGTGTGTGGTGGTCGGAAAACCTACTGGCGACAACCGTTTAGGAGGTGTCGAGGAAGGGTGCAGAAAACAGGGGGAGTATGGGTTGTGTTCAGCGGTTTTGGATTTTAGAATCCGTGCAACGCATGGACAACCCATTAGTATATTAACAAAAGAAAACGAATATTGACAAACGTGAATAAAGCAAATATATATAATTGATTGGAATTAGGAAGTAAAACACAACCTGACCAACACAATCCCCCTGACCAACACAATCCCCCTTATTTAGTGTCGGGCATGGGCCATGAACCGCCAGCCCTTCCCACCGCACAACCCTATCGATCAAAATATCACATTATTTAAATTTTTAAGCATTAGTAAAATGAAGTTCAACTGAATTTGAATTAGTAGTTTACTAACATTATAAGGAGTAAACACATCATTATCATTTTGTCGTAAATGTATAAAGCTAAATTGTGAAAATCTAAATCGTGTATGTGGATATACGAAAATTCACACATATAATTATTCAATTAAACTGTATCAGGACTATGCCGAAAATTTTGCGTTTTAAAAACCCGTATATCCGTTACGGTTTTCAAAACCATATCAGATTTATAACTTTGTTCAGCTATAATGGATTCTTCTGATTGGGTGGTGGAAGTGCAAGTTGATTGCAAAGATATTGAATCTGACATGATTGTACTCTCAGGATCCATTTTGAGAATGTTTTCTAGCTCTCTAACCACATCTAACATGGATGGCCTCTTCTCCGGCGTCTCTTCACAACATCTCATCGTTAGAGCAATGAATCTCTCCACATTTTCACATGAATATCCCTTCATTCTCTTGTCTACAATGTCTAACAATGGCCCTGATTTTAGTGCCAGATCTACCTGCAATAACAACATACACAGCGTTGAATCCTTAAATTCAAAGGTATACAAAATTCAATGTGATCACCCGCTGATAAATTGAATGTTTTGAGCAAGTTAGAAAGGCGCAAAAGATGACCATTTTAAGAGATTACCTCGCGCACAAGGTTTTTGCCATGTGATATTGGCGGCACACCTGTGATAAGTTCCAGGAACACAACTCCGAGGCTGTACACATCACTTTTGTCTGTTAGATTTTGGGTCAGGAAGTATTCCGGGTCAATGTATCCCTACATGTACAGATAGAAAATACTCACAATCCACGAAAGTTGGAAAAACCATTCTAGACAACTAGCTTTTGACGAGCTCTCATGGTTAGTTTAAACTCACTAGCTCCGGTTTGATTTCTTTGTTTTCCTCAAAACCATATTCTACGCTCATTTACTACTCTACTGTGCCTCATACATGGAGTGCTTAATAAGAAACCTCCTGTTTTTAGGAGTATAGAATCTAACAAAGCACCTTTCCAACAGTTAAGTCCACTTAGCTGTAAAAAAAAACAGTCAAGTCCACTTACAGGTGTACCCTTGATTCCTGTATATAAGTACTGAGACGCATCGCCTTCATCATCTAAGACGGGAGCAAGACATGATATTCCAAAGTCAGCAACTTTAGCAATTAGATGCGGGTCCAAAAGAATGTTGCTGGCTTTAATATCTCGGTGAAATATAGGAGGATTTGCTTCTCTGTGCAGGTAAAGAACGCCGCTGGCTGCACCTAATGCAATGTGTAACCTTGTGGAATAGCCAAGAATCTTGTCAGATTTACCTAATCAGCAATAAAAATGGTTTTAAAATCACGACAAAGGTGAAACATCAGCATAACTTCTGCTAGGTGATATCAGTTTTAATTGTGAGGTATACAAGATCTAAAAACGTGCTGGGAAACTAACTCCGAATTAAGTGTTTAAAAGAAAGATGAGGTTGAGTCTAATGCAACAGGAAAGATAACAGAAGGCCTTTTATGAGAATAACACAGATTTATATATAGAGCTAACGCCTCAGTCATACCAGAAAGCCAGTCCTGTAAAGTACCATTTGGCATGAACTCATAGACAAGCATCTGCGTGATAATACAAGGACGAAGTTATAACAGAACCAGGATATATAACAGTTAAGGACCTCACTAGTCACTAGAATAAAAACATACATAAAATTAGTTTATTGTTCACTATTGTAGATGCGCTAGAGGTAAGGCCTAAAGCCCTAAAATTATACAGACTTGAGTAGGATATAATTTATAAGAACGATAATTCAACTACATGGTTATATTTCTTATAGAGCCAAAGACTCGACTTTCTTTGATTCTAAAATTATGATGTGATATAGAAAAATGACTCACTAAGAGATTGTGCTTCCTGTGTAGTAAAAATTATTCAATGTATTTTTTTATTATTTGGGTAATTTGGAAACAAATATTTGTGTTACTAGCGCAAGGGTAAAGGTTGTGTACACCCAACACTCCAATAGCTGCTGATGACTCCTCCACTCCACCCTCTAGGCATGTGCGCTACTCACGGTCTAGCCCCCACCACTCGTGCGTGCTGCTACCCGTTCTTCCCAGCCTCACGCGCGACTCACCCATGCCCTTCCCGTACGTTGCTATTTCCAATCCTTGCATTACCAGGGCTAGACACCGTGGCTCCATGATTGATATGCAACGTAGCTAATGCTTGTTCATTGATTCCATCCATTGCTCCCATACCAAGCCCATATGAGTGCACTAAAACATCGATACATCCAGCGTACTCTCGCTCTCGGCCTGCACCTTACTCCCTCATCGCCTCATCGGTTTTATCTCTCACCGCTTACAAGGACGCTGAATAGGTGGGTGTCCAAAATCTTTTGTACGAGAAAAAGAAGCCCTAGGTCAAGTGCATGTTCTACATTTCCCTTCACGATACCAATATGCTGATATCTTTACTGAAGGTATAGTTAAAGCCCTCTTCGACGTCTTCCATAGCATACAACCTTCTCCAACTTCAACTGCGGGGATGTATTAGAATGTTTCTATATCCATTGCATATACTTTGTTATGTAACTTCTCTAATTACCCCCTTGATCTTAGGCTTAGAATAACGCTACTTGACAGCATTATGCACTAGAGGTGTAGTTTACCGTCTTACAGAAAAAATGGTTTGTATATCAAATGTCAACCTAGAATTGACTTCTACACTAACCATTAGCCTTCAAAATTTAAGTGAGAACTTTCAATCTGTTCAGTTACTTTCGAATGGATATCCTTCTAAATGTAACTCGTCCACTATGACCAATGGTTCAGAAGGGGTATCAAGAGGGAAAACAAGGAATACCTGCTCATCATTTTCGCAACAATATCCTACTAGTGCAACGAGGTTGCGGTGATGTAACCTCGACAATAGGTGAATTTCCGTTAGGAATTCATGCATTCCTTGAAGGGAAACCGCCTTTGCACGCTTAATTGCAACAACTGTGCCATCAGCTAAAGTGCCCTTATAAACATTCCCATATCCTCCTTCGCCGACTTGAGTTGAGCAATCAAAGTCATTGCTAGCTTGTGACATTTCATTATAGGTGAAGTCTTTAACACCAGCAATTTTTATCGACATATGTTTGCCTGCATGACATCACTTTATATCAGACAATGTTTCAGAAACAGCAAGTACATTGACTGATAGAATGAATTAACAAATCACTTGCCCAAAAATCTTTTTGACAACCGTTGATAACTGTTTTTCTTTCTAGAAATGAAAAGTGTGATAGCCACAGATGAAACAACAGCGCAAACAACCACTCCTACCAAAATCGGGACCAAGAGAGCCTTGTTGATGCCACCTTTGCCAGTTTGAAAATTCACTACAGCAAGAAAAATTAGTGAGGTTTGAAGACGTCATCCATCTGCTGTTAAAGTAGCATTTCTATGGCAATACTCGTTTTCACGCTTTCTGTAAATTGCAGTAGCTTTAAAGAGCTATTGACACCGCAGTGAAAAAACATAAACAGTCACTAGACTCACCACTACTGAGTCAGGAAGAGCAGTTCATAATTGATCTACTTCATATTTAACGTTTTCTGTGGAAGAAAAACTATGTTACTCAGGCTCGCCTACAAGTGTAGGACACGACTCACACAAGTACATATTCAAAGTTTTGAGACTTTCCATGACTCAAATTTTCAGACAGGGGACCCCGTCTATAAATTTACTTTTATAGGTTTGAAGTTTAGAGTTTTTGTAGAGAGATGTCAAGACTTATAAACATTACAAAAAAAAGGAAAAAAAAAACATCATTCTACATGCTTCAGATATCGTCTCTTCCTCTACATTTATCATGCAAGCCTCCCAAAATTCTCAACTACGACAATTGTCCAATTGGTAAAGGTGAGGTACGGTTCCATAGACATGAGCATTGGCCTAAGAAGTGAAGAGGCAAAGTAAGACTGCAGAAAAGGTGAGAATCCTGAATATATACCAGAGTTGTAAGGTCCAAGAAGAGTGAAGTTGAGAAGTTCATATGGCCCGAACAGCTCACTACGAGGAAACTGCCAGGTGGCGTACATGTGTCTGATCCGATGAATCTCGCTTTCATTCAAAATATGACTGTTATTGGAGGTACTTGGGAAGATTTTCAAGTACATCCGCAAACGAGGTCCTTCTTCCCAGGCATATGAATCAATAAAGATCTGATATAGTTCCATATTCAAGGCATTGGTGACGTAAGACTCAAAATCAGTTATGTAAGGAGGAAAATAAGTAAAGCTAGGGCTTTTAAGTCTGTATCCTATTCTGATGGGAACTGCACAAAAACAGGTTGGAGCTTGTGGAATAAGCTCGTAATATTGGTCAAGGGGACATGCTGTGGCAGGACAGTCTACTGGATATGTTGAGCCATCATTTGTCCAATTTCCCCCTCCATTGGAACCGCAGAAATGGCGTATCTTCCTTATTTTTGCATTGATACACATGGGATTGCCTCGAAGCCTGTAAGAAGAACTCATATGATAAGAAAGTCAATAAGATAACAAGCTCTTATTCATGATGACAAATCCTAGGCAAGCTGCTCCCATGAACATTGAACCCGAGCCCCATGAGCTATAAGTTCATGCTTTATCCAACTAAGTCAACTCATACCAGCTACATTTCTCGGCCAGGTTTCTAGCAACCAATACCTTGAAAAATGAACTAATGGTTTACAGTCTATGAACGGAACCACATAATTTTGTAATCTCTATTGAACTGTGACATACTAAACCACAGCTTCGAAACAATAACTGGTTCGGCCTTCCTAGAACTATATTGTTCAACTAGAACAAAAAAACTAGCAAAGGGGACTTGGGATCTTGAAACCAGTTTTATTTAAAATCGCAAGGACTAATAAGGATGAATATTAACGATATTCGAGAGCATATGTGTTCAGCCTATCATAGAATTATAACACTACATAACTTTTGAATGCACGACTGAATGTAGGAGGTTATAGAATGTAGAACATGAGATAAACAGGAATGACAAATGGAGTACTGTAGGTTGTAAAGTTCAACACTAGAACATCATCCAACATTTATGTGTAGTTATTCTTTTGTGAAGGCAAAATAGACAAACCTTATATTCACATTTTGTGGAGGATTAGGATCCCCGGAAATGTCAGATAGCAAATTATATTGAAGATCACTGCAGTTACAAAATGTCCAGAAATTTGTGTTATTTGGTTGACATGGAGAATTGGTGTTCCAAACTCCAATACCGCTGTTGTTTACCCTGTTTTTTTTTTTAGAAACCGGCGAACATTAATGGATTGGAGTGTATCCAATCTACTCCTCCCTTCGTCGCAGTCATTTGTTTAGCTTTGACTAAATTATCTCTCACAAAGAATAAAAAAGGCAAACAAATGACTGGAATGGAGGGCCTAAATTGTTACGCAAAAGAACAGTGTGGTTGGATTCTTACATCGAGAGCCTAGCATTACCGCTTAAGGACTTGTTGTGCCAAATGCTAGCAGGAACTGAACCATTAAGAGAGTTATTTGCAAATGACCTGTGAATAGTTATAATTTCTTAAAAAAAAAGCGATAACTCATCCATAATCATGAATTTCTAAACCAGAAATCATTAGGTTTGTAACATCATTTACGTCTTTCTCATGAAGTCATGCAGTATGTGACGTTCCGCTTGTCCTCCACTTTAGTTTTATTCGTATTCATCTGTCAAAAAAAAATCCTTTTCTTGCGTCTTGACAGTATTTTGTTTTAAGAGTAGCTTATTACTTATTAGATTCTGCATAGATTTTAGTTCACTACTCATCACACTCAACGTTTCTTTCAACGTTCAGTTTGTGTCTAGTGCGCGATCCCTCAGCAGCACTTCTACACAAAGCGGCATTCTTTTCACAGATAAGACAAGGGTGCATCACTTTTCAGCTAGAAGGAGACGAAGGTGATCCGATTATGGATAGGGCATTCGTTCATTACCTTAAACCAAGGTCGATTAAACAATTTATGTTAACCATGATTATCATATGGTTAGTATCATGGCTATTAAAGATTCATTGGGCCTTGAAACCTTGGGTTAATAAGGAGATATCAAGAAACAAGGACACTCAAATAAGGACAAGAGCTCGGGAAAGCACGGACCATGGTCCAAGGTTGCGCGGGAGGCTGCTCGGTCACGGCCTGATCACGGCCTGGCCGTGGCTCGGTCTTGGACGTGGGGTGGCTCGGCCATCTTGGATGTCTATTAGACATTGGAGTATTTTTAATTACTTTGTTATTTTTATCCTTATAAGTTGGTTATAGTTTGTTAGCATAAGTTGTTATGTTTGTTACTAGTTAGTTACAAGTAGTTATAAGTTGTCATTATTTTATTAGTTTGTTATCCAAGGTTGTTAGGATTACTTATTTAATTCTTTTAATTCCTAGGATAGAGTTTAAGATTTAATAAGGATTATATTTAATCCATTTAGATATAGTTTAGTACTTCTAATCTCACATGGAGATAGGAGTCGTGTGAGTCGTGTGTTTGTATGCTTTGGGACGTGTGACTCTCTTATAAATAGAGCACATCGTCTTTCTTGTTTTTCAGTTAATTATCAAATCAATAAAAATTTACAAGTTTTCTTTTTAAGGTATTCTTAAAGAAATCTCAAGGACTCATCGAGTGTTGATCCGAACCGTTAATATTTGTCGCGTTTGAACTATAGGTCTAGGGCAAACAAATATCCTTCTACCTTGGGGATTCACCTCAAGACAACTACAATCCACCATCACCAAACGACGGACCATTCACCACCACCATCGACGCCGACCACCACCACCATCAACGTCGTCTTCATCATTCATCATTATTTCAAGATTCACCCAAGATTGTTCTTTATTTGTCATATTTTGTTATTTCATTCAAGATTGTTTTCAAGATTTACAAGAAGGCTTCCGCGGACGAGTTCTTTGATCAAGAATTCGTATCAGAAGGTGACACGGAACATTAGGTATCACTGCATAAGAGTACTTACAGCATTTGAAGTGATGGAAGATAGGAGAAACTTTCAGGAATCAGTCCATCTAGCTTGTTATGTGACAAGTCACTGTAAAAAGCAGACCATCAGGAATACAAACCTTAGATCAAAGAAGCAATCGGGTAGAACAACTTTACACATAGCAATATATTGAATATTGATGACCCACATACATTGTTGTGATATTAGCTGAAAGTTTGTTCGAGGGAATGGAGCCTGTCAGCATGTTCCAACTCATATCTCTTATATGCACAGAAACCATGAAAGCAATGTCAGTACAGTCAACCGAAAAGATAATTTCACCTTGAACAATGACTAAATGAGAACTTGGCCAAAGAACAAACTATATAACTTACATATAGGTAATAAACGGCATCTGGCTAAAATCAGGGAGTGTTCCGCCCAAGCCACAGTTTCTTAGACTTCTGTTGATCAGAAATAAAGTACGATAGAACTTTTTCCGTCAAACTCTGAGTATCAGCAAATATCCTGCAAATGGGGAAAGCTGAAAAATACTCACAACTTTACCAAGCTGGACAGATTTTTGTAGGATTCAGGGATTTCAGCACCATCAAAATGATTATTATCAAGTTGGCTGCAAGTATAATCAGAAATAAAAATATTAAGTGAATTATTTATCGTCCTGGAAACGGTCACAGTTGCTAAGCGATACCACTGACTTGATTTTTACATGACGGAATTATTTATTGTATACTTTGGTCGTAAGCCCATATTAGTGAGCACAAACCATAGGATTCCTCATCTATCTTTTCTTGGGTGATCAGTCGACACAAGATCAAACAGTAGAAGTAAGGTGACATTGAAATGTAAATTTTTAAACCTTTGATCACATTTGAGCAAGAGTAACATGAACCTTGTGCTTTAAAGGCTACTTGTGTCGAGATACATGGGGCAGGAATCAGGATACACGCAACCTTATCCCTATACTGAAACCACAAACATTTCTAGATGACTCGTGATGATAATTGCGTCACAGTATACTTCAGTCTACGTGATAATTATAACCCAAAGTTTGATCACATTCCACTGAACAAAATAAGCACATCATCTCAAAAATCATTTCCTGGACAGCTGAACTAACAAGAAAAAAAGGTGACAAAAGGAACGAGAAAGACCCATTAAATCCAAGATCCCAAAATTACACAAGGACGATATTTTATCATGAGAGATCCAATAGATAAGATGTGAGCAGAAAGAGCATACAGTATTTCTAACTTTGACAAGGCAGAGAACTGAGATGGAAGATTTCCAGAAAAGTTATTGTTGTCCAACAGCCTGCAAAGAAGAGAAACCTCCTCTAAGTAACGGGATCTTTCAGCAGCAGCAACAACAACATTACCCTTGTGTCTCAATGGCAGCCTTACCCCTGTGTTAGTAACACAAAGAGGTTGTTTCTGAATGACCCAAGATGAATCATTAACAAAAATCTGATATATTTAACTTACAAGTGAACAAGGTTCTTTAATTGGGAAAGCTCGGAAGGAAGCTGTCCACTGAATGAGTTATTATCCAAATGGCTGCAAAAATCTTATACAAAGTTAATAACCTTTAAATGAAATAGGGATGAACTTAATTAGCATAAGATTCACTCACAAATGCTCCATGTTCTTCATGTTGGCAAAAGATTTTGGTATAGTTCCAGATAAATTATTCTGATCTAGTTGGAGTCTACTCATATTTGAGAGAAAGCCTAGTTCATAAGGCAACGAACCTGAGAGTAGATTGCCGTTTAAAACCCTGAAACATAAGAACTATCTAGTGTTAAAATGTTCTGCTTGTTATCGAGTAGTACGAGTACAGTCCACTTCTTCATGTTAGAGACATCTTCTAGCTAAAGACAAGCGCAAATGATCACTCCCATTCAATATTATTTTATACAAATCAATCATCTAAATTTAGTGTTTTAGAGTATAGTTTATCTCTCACTTCCAGTTAGTTAAATGATCATGTATATGGTATCTTGACAATCAGAGCATCCTTTCGACGATATCATTTCTTGATACCAATTAAATGAAAGGAGAGGGCGCCCAAATTGTGTCTCAACTGCCCACTAATTTCTTGTAAATTTTGATATTGTCTTAATAAAAGTTCCACGGTTTTTAAAAATAATAAAAAAATACTGATGATGATTCCCCGCTCTCTTAGTCTCTTCTACATTTGTTGGCTCTTAGAACTCTGTGTAGCAGTACTTATCTAGGAACTAGAAGGGCGTAATACAAAGGTAAAATTAGGGTTGAGGACTTGAACTTGAACTTACAGGATTTTCAGAGATGAAAGATTACCGATCTCCTTAGGAATTGAACCATTTATTTGATTCCACATGAAATCTCTTCAGACAGATGAAAGAAAAAGTCAGAATTATTAAAGCACATCCTACGTCGAACAACTTGATAATGAGTAAAGAATTATTGAAATTCGGGACTCACAAAACCTCAAGATAAGACAGTTTCCCAACCTCGGCTGCCAAAGTTCCAGACAGATTCATATCCAGGAGTTGGCTGCATAATTTTTATACAGCAAAGAAAGACTAGGGCTTTACAGATTGCAGAAAGTAAGAAACATGGAACAATGACTTTGTGAAGTAAGTAAGAGGGCTCATCACTTGAATTCTACTTAAAGAGCTTTAAACTTGGTAGAAACTAAATAAACAAAGAAGATACAGTGTGGACAGTGGAGCGCTAAGCTGAGCATGTAGCATCATGGAACCATGGTGATATATCTTGATTGCGACACCCTACTGTATCACTTTCTAAGGGTTTGAAGGTTGTTGACGCCACATGTATATGACTATGATTCAGCCGTTACAATTGATTTTGACATTCGTATTGATAGTTGAGATCAAGTATTACTGCTGCACACATAAATTTAGCGAGAACATGAAATAAAAATAGGAAAGAATGAGAAACAAGCGAAATAAACTAACAGCTCTTGGACGTGGTAAAATCCATCAAAACCAACTGTATCATAACACCAAACACCAGTCCAGTTAGATATACATGGGTCTCCTTTACTCCAGTTTTCCAGGTAATGCTTCGGATCAACTAGTGCATTCTTCACTGCCCGCAAAGCATCCACTGCAACACCCCGGACAACTAACAATCAGACTTCTTTAGAAAGAGCTTCATAACCAACACACATACCAACTTTATCAAGTTAATTTCAGGAAAATTTCTACCAAAAAGTTAATTACCCCACCCCAGTTCCTAAGTCTTCACAAATGGCAGAGTAAAGGGTCGGATGTGCAAAGCCTTACAGCAAACACACAGAGGCTACACTGAACGACCCCAAAAATTTTAAAAAAAATGCATCAAATATTTGGTCATTCACTATACAAAAAAGTGAACCACTTGACTTATTCAGCCTCATTCTATCATAATTCAATACTTTTACATGTTTCCAAACAGCACAAACAGAAATCGCCCAGAAAGCCTATTTCAATCAAGTATCAACCAAAAGGGTAGACCACCAAATTATTTTATAAAGGATGCAGTAAAATCGCAACGTTAATGGACATTTAAGAAAATGAGAAAGAAAAACCCAGAAAAATAACCTTGAGCAGGATGAGTAGACCGTGCTAAAACACAGGGTAGGAAGCAGAAAAATAAAAATAGCAAGACACTAATGCTATTTCTCATCCTCATTAACTCCTTCATCAAACTCTAAACTACATCTACATTTTGCTGTAATTAAAAGCACTACCCACAAAAAATATAATTAAATAATAGTATATCATAAATAAATTTTGTAATATAAATTTCAAATTACAGTACCAGGTAATACAGTTGCTGTGTTCACGTTCTAATACAAAGGAGACCTGGCTGCATTACCGTACAGGCGTACACCATTGTCAAATAGCCAAATCGTGGGTTGATTTCTGCAATTTCAATATTGATTTTTTTATTGGTTGAGGTTTACCATTTCGTATATTGGCATAAATAATACGAAGTACAAAAAGTAGTAAATTTATACATCAACCAGCGAATCTTCTGTTTTATTGCGTTCTGTTAGTAATCTGTAACCGTTTTTCCGTGTTTTCAGATAAAATATGACCAGTTTTCGGTAAATAATGACCACTCTACGATAAAAAGTGACCACCTTTAAAAAATTATAAGAGTGGTCATATTTTTTTAGTCACACGTACGACAATTATATACTAGAATAGCAGATAAAAAATTTATCATTAATGGACCAGCAAAATCAGTTGAGGACCGAGAATTTGGGATAAAGATAATATTTGATTTTCAATTCATATTACTATATATAAGTGTAGTTAATTAACTTAATTTACAAGTTTAAAAAATCCTGCCTAAGCTGTTTCAGAGATGAACAAAATTGACAACACCAGTTTAATACAGTAACGAAAATCGCCATGCTGTGCTTGACATTGACCAAGTACTAATATATCATACTGCCGACTTCCCTTATCCCTCTGTCTTCACAATACAGGTTAAATTTGCATACATAAGACTATAAGGGAGACTTCAATATGTCGTCGACTTATCATAAGTCAGATATTGTGCAGGTCTCAAGAACTTATCAGTGGACCGCGCTCAGAAATATGTGACCAATATTGAGCATTCCAGGGAGTTCCAAAACATTCTGGCAAAATGAGGGGAATTAATCAGGACTACAAGTCTAACATAAACCGAAACAGCTGAAAACCAACAGAGCTGGAAAACTTTCATCAATCTGCAATTCAACACAAATGGCTCCATCAGTTATCATCATATTTGAAGCTGGCATTGCTTAGTAACTAGTTTACATTTATAACACTTTCTTTTAGTTTATGTTTCCTGAGTAGACTCGTAACAATTTCTTACTACCTTATATGTACCTTTTTTAAAAAAAAATTACTGCCTAATAAGAAATATTTTGAAACCTACTAGTACTGCCTAACAAATACATTTTTGTTACAAATCCCTACCTCTTTAAATTTTCTAGAGAAAATATTGTATGAAAGAACGGCAGGTCGACTTTTAACTTTCTTGTACAATTACCAATTAGCCCTTACGCTAGCTTTGTGAACTCTCCCTTCCCTCACTCCAAAGACTCAAACTAAGAAAACAAACAAAGGTTAGCGAGAACATAAAGGTAGTCATTGGCATAGATTTGGGAAATAGTAGGCAATGTGACTACTATAAGAAAAATGAGGTGAATGAGGGTTGCTTAATTTGATTTCCAATGAAAGAACGAGATGATGAAGGCTGGCATTGAAAGAAAGAAGATTTGACTTCAATCAATCTTATTTTTTTGCTTGGGGACTGGGGAGAAAAGAAATTGAGGAATAAGTTGAAGATGGATGACGATAGAGGAGGAAAAATGAATTGGAATTGGAATTGGATGATAAGAGGGTATTTTTGTAGAAAGAAAAGATTTACATTTATTTTGGAGGCAAATTGCAAATTTTGACAGGAAAATAAACAAAAACAGGTTCAAACTCATTTTTGGTAGCAATAGGCAAAACAAAGGTCCATATTACGTAGCAAGTTTTAAATTTTTATATTAGGTAGTAATTTGTAAAAAAGATGAACATAAAAGGAAGTAAGTAGCAATTTAGCCGTTGGATTATAGTAGAAAACAACAAAATGTCACATTAAAACTGATTATGCTTCTTTATATTTTGAAGCAGTAGTCATTTGATGCAATTTTCAAAGCGTTTCATTTGGTCGTCTAAAAAAGACATCTCTAGATAGCTGGTACATGCACCGTATTGATACTTCTACCCACCCCTGCCCAGAATGCAGAAAATATTTCTTGAACTACAATAAAAAAAAATTATAAATGCAGATAGCTTTCCATTGAATTTCAAACATCCACAAGAATTACTCAAAAAGGTAGTGTCAATTACCCTATTTAGCCATGCGTTTTGATCTTCTTCTTTGCAGTTTTAACACTGACATCAATAATCTCTCTTTTTCGCTTAATGTTGGAGTTGTGAGCCTTGTCTGTATTAGCATCCTCGTTATTATCAGTATTGTCCCTGCCAACACTATGTCCTGGTTTTTCACGAGCTTGGTACACATCCATAATAAAAAACTTCAACCGCCATAGTGTGTATTCGCTCTGTAGTGTTGTACGTTACAGTCAGTTAATTGGAAAATTCCACCATAAAATTCTAGTGCCTATCTGAAGAAGAAAATGGCAATTTGCCATAAGTTATTTGAGACGATCTCACATGTGATGTGAGATAAACCACTAACCCTCGAAGTAAATGAGAACTACACAGAACTTGGGTTGGTCTCACATGTGGGACTGTCTCATACAAGACTCATTAAAGGCAATTTCACAGTCACGGGAGAAAACTATAGAGTACCTGTGCATCTATGTCGAGGTCAACCTCTTCTGCACTCGCCTGGAAAGCAGGATTGCTCTGAGCAACAATTTCTAAAGCCTGCCTTAGATCTTCAGCGGATAGCTGTGTAAGAGCTTTTCCAATTTCTCTTTTCTCCAGTGTTGACATTTTCCTGCAAAAATGAATTGTGATATGAAAATCAATGAGAAGGCAGATACAATCCACATGATCTAATTACCTTCCTGTGAGTAAAAAAGACACTCATGATGTCTCAAACTATGAAACTTTATAAATTGTTTGTTTGACAGACCTACACTTTTGAAGAACTTGCTCTCTAACTTCATTCAAATGCTCTTCAATACCACGGAGCTGCACAAACAGAAACAAAGAGAAGAACAAAACATTAAAAGTTATGATCAAATCCTACGTTACAGGTTGACATTCTTGTAAGGGTTTGACTAAATAAAGAGTACTCCAAAATAGGAAAAGGGAAAAAGAGTGGGATGAAGCACGGTGTTTTCCTTCCAAATTATTTCCATGTCAGAAGGCTTTTATTCGTGTAGGAGGGAAAACACATCCCTCCATTTCTTTTGCCTCCTGCCCTCCAGCCCATTTTACTACCCAAACAAAAGGAATTATCCCTTCACTTGGTATCCCAGCCGTTCCTCCTAAATCCCTCTATATAAACAAAAAGGTAAGGGAATAGTCTTCCAGATAAATCTCACCTAACTGTTCCAAGGGGGAATGGGTAAGCAACTAACTACATTTTGTAAGACCTAGAAATTTATGGGCCTTATCTCTTCCTCCAGTTCACATGTTTTTCAAATGTCAACCAAACAACAACTAAAGTTACAATGTCCAGAAAAATCCTTACCTCTCCACTTATCTCCCTTGCTATCCGAGCATGCTCAGCCACTTGGACATCATGGTCATCTTCCATTCTTTCATCCTACAAAAGTACATATGCAATAAAATACTAGATCCAAGATCATTGCCCAAATAGCTTAAAGCAGTTATTGATCTGACATTCTGACCTGTAACTAAATCCCGGAGAAAGGGGACTTTAGGCAACGTAGAATATCCAAAGCTTACCTCTTGCATGACTTTCGGTAGAAGTAGAAGCCACTTCTCTTCAAACTTTGCCAGTAAAGTGTTGGCTGTTATATGTTCATCACTCCTTTCATCATTATATTTCATAGCATTCTTTAAAACTGATCTTACATCAGAATAAATTTCCCGAACATGATTGTAGCCAGTACCGTCCTTAATTTCCATTCGCCTTTTTATAGAGCTGAAATCCCTGGGCTTTCCATTAAGCTACACAAGCCATAATCAACCAATGATAAGTGTGAAATGACAAGGTCAGACTCAATAATTGGGATCAGGTCCTGAGTGTTACCTCAGAGCAATTATGCAAACCAAGATCGTCATCTACAGAATCCTGGGAAGATCGTGTACCTTTTCTCTGAATAATCTGGAAAGAAAGGTTGGACATAATTAACGAGCACAGATAAAAACAATTTTTGATAATCAAGAAGTCGTCATTAAGAAAAAGAAAATGAAATACCATATAAAGTGACACAAACTCGTAAACTCGATAGGTTCCCTACTATATTATTCCCCCAGAATAACCCTAATATTTTATTCCCTCAATAGGCCAAAATAACATCTTTCTTGGTTCTCTCACAGCCATACAGCTGGTTTGAATTGATGGATATGGAAGAACAAAGATAGAAAGGGGGTGACAATTTCCTATGTTCGGATATTTTCAATAATAATTGGGCAAATAACGCAAAGGAAGAGGATACAATTTTAAAAGAAATTTGTCCCTTCCATTGCTGGATAAGTGGATATATATGGAAGGATTTACATGGAGCACCATACAGCTGCCAAGGTCCTAAAAGCATAGTGGACACTAATGACCGGATTAGTTTCTGAAAAAGGAGGAAATAAATGTTATGCCTTTCTAGCCTTTATTTCCCCTCTTTAACTCTTCCAACAAATAAAAAAAACAACAGTATCAGATCAACTTTCAATCTCGTCATATCAAAGCGGTATTGCATTATAGCCTACAACAAAGTACACATACTGAAGCTACCCATAAATGAGACTACTTCATTCCGCCCACTATGTATGATGGTAAATATATTATAAAGTTTCAACTATGATTCTATGAACATGAGACCTCCATGATGACTAGAAAGGAAAAAGACATCAGATCATTACAGATAACTAGGTATATACAGTATGTGACTAAAAAGAAAGAGCTGGACTTCAATGGGAAGAATCGTAAGATCTATTATGTTATAGCAAGGTATTTTAGAAAAGGCACCTGGTTCAATATTTTACCAAACTGGAAAATAAGCTCTTGCATACTCTCAGAAGGAGCTTTGTGATCCTGCTGCAGCTGCCTCTTGATGCTAATGACAAGCCTACCTTTATCTTTGTTTTTAGAGATCATAGAAAGCTTTTTCCTATTGCTGGAGTAGAAGCTCTCCACTTCCTCTACTCTATTCTCTAACTGCATGTATCAATGTAACATCAAGACATTTCAAACTGCAGGCAGACTACATACATACGTTCACCAATTGCAAAAACAAAAATCTGTCTTGTACGCAAACTACTACTATGTATTACAGGTTCATAGAAGACTAGAAGTGGACATACTTCCAAAGCATGAACTATCACTACCATAACGGAAGCTATCCTTCTCTACGTAAATTATACTGTATACCCAGGACAACACGACTTCACACTCTCATGCTGTGCATTCATCAAATAAGTTACAAAGTAAGTTCATCAAAATGAACTGAACATATTTATCGAAATAAGTTACTCTGTAGTCCATACTATATTAAGCAAACAAATTGACAACTAAATCAAATACTTCCGTTATATCGTTTTGATCAATATGTTGACTTGTTCATTTGATGTATAAGGCAACTCATTTGGAAGAAACTAGCAACTCAATTTAATGAATAGACTAACTCATCTTGAAGAATATTGTATATCCATGCACGGATATCCATACTCTCGAGTGCCCTTGTTAAAATATACGGCCTTTATAGCAAAACAACGGAGATTAAGCAAAGACGGACGATTGCGGGATCAAGTCTCAAAACGAGATCTAATACCATCCATCCAGCTCACATATAATAAAAAAAGGCACACTTAAGGGAAAAATGAATAAATGGATACATGGATACATGGCAATAATGACAAGCTAGTAATGAAGTTCTAAGTATACAAAGCGATCCGATTTAAAAGGAATGTCGTGAAACTAACCTCGTTAACCTCAGATGACATCTTATGGACAAGATATTCAAAATGTTGCAAATCATCATCACCCTTTTCTACTTTTGTTGCATTTGAAGGCGCCTGACACCGAAAATGTCCCTCTTTCATTAGTATCACATTCAGAGACAATATAAGACTCATACAAGCCAACAACTCAATGTTTCTTTCTTCATAACTGTGCCACACCAGCAGTAAACTGAGACACCCTAGCTGACCCTCTAACTTATAAGTTCAGAAAAACGGCTAGAAACCTATGTGTGAGATCAGTAACTAAATACTAACGAACTAACAAACAAAGATACGATCAAGTAACATAATCATTTCCCAAGTTTCCTCTTATTTTTCTTGTTTCACGATAGTTATTGACACACTATTCGTCAACAAAAGGAAGACAATCTATTTGTTGTATTCATAAAATGTAGAAACTTGGATGAGATAGTCAGTCACACTGCACACTCTCACCATCAAACATGATAAACTAGGGTTACGAGTGACTTCACAACCTTAAACAATCAAAACTTACCCTAAACCTTAACTCAGTGTAATAAGTTCCGTTAAATGAGAATCACTGGCAAACCAAATCAAAACCCTTCTAACATAAAAAAAAAGATTTGGAGGAAACAAATCCTAGTTTCATTTCCATCTCATCCCCTTCCCTGAGTTCCGTCCGAATTCACCCCCTCCTCTCGTTTTCCATCCTAAAATTGTACTTCCTACGTCCCAATCATGAGTTACCTTTTATTCTTCGAGAGACTATTTTAATCAAAAGTAAACAATTAACTAAGACGAAGGAGTATCCAAACAAGCCCTATACCTCACTATATCTACCTCGCAAAAATTAAAACCATCTGACTCGAAATCAAATTGATCATATACGAAACACCAACAATCCACAAATATACCTTGAAATCGGTGGAAGGCTCCATTTTTACAGATGGTTGGCTTGGAAATGTGGTTGCATGGATCATCAACAATTCAAAACCTGAACACCCCAAAATTTGTACACCATTAGCACCCTCAACTTACATGTACATGTAGGAGACCGAAACAACCGTTTCGGAGTCGATTTGTACCTAATCATACTAATTATAACAGGGAAAACAACATAACATATAATTCAATGAGCAATTGTATTCAAATTACAACACAATTGATGAGCCACTTTCATAAATTTGAAATTTTACCAATGACATTACAAAGCCAAATAACATGCAAATTATTATGTAAATTCAAAGTCTAAAATTCGATAGAAAAAACAAATATACGGACCGAATTAGGGGAGGAATTGGATTTAAATCCTCAAAGACTGCACGAAATTGTTCCCTCTAATGAATTTAACATACAATCACATGTCAAACAACTAATTCACCAAACAAAACCATCCAGTGATTTGTAAAGCTGGTTTTTTTACTTTGATTATTCTGAAGAAAAGTAAGTTTGTGTGTTTTTCTTAATTATTAGTATCTGTGGTTGGAAAAAAATGGATTATGGGCTGATATTGTTAAATAATTTAGGGACAGAGGGATTTCATTTAAGTGATCTGAATTAGGGTTTAGCTGAGTAAAAAATATTGTTAAAAAATATTTTAAAATATTTAAATTCACTCTATTAGTCTTCTTTCTCACTATATTAACGCGTTTTTATGTGTTCGTCGGACCATCCCCAAGCAAGGTCGCCAACCGGGTTGCGACCTGGTTGGGTCGCCTTAATTACCTAATTAACAAAACCTTGTACGATAATTAGTTCGACCTTGAATAAGTCGGGGTCAATTGGTGACTCTGAACAAGAAGAGGTCACCATTTGGTGACCTTCCACATTGATTGGGTTGGTGACCTATGTCACCATTTGGCAATACACGATTGGTTTAGAAATATAACTTATTTTTAATATTTAGCAAATAATAATAATTAAAAAAGTAAGAGAGGGTTTTGTGGGGTAGAGAATGTAAAAAGTGGAAAATTGATTGGGTTGGTGACCTAGATCGTGACCTTCTGCTTGGGAGGGTATAAGTGAGTCAAGATAAATAGGGTGAGATTAAGGGTTAATATGTTGGTGACTTGATTAAGGCAACCTTCTGCTTGGGAATGGTCTTAGCTACCTATTTGCATAAAAGTTACTCACGTCATACCATCTAAAGGTAACATTTGACTTTTTGACACTATTCATGATTATAGAAATTTTTTGATATTACTCTTAATTTATAAGACAAAATATAGTCATGGAGATCGTGTTTGATTTATCGTTATGAATGCTATAATATTGTGGCCAAAATCATGAAGGAAAGCGATAACCGTGCCAGAAACGTGAAAATGCATAATTGAAACAAAACCCTTTGAATTTAACATATAAAAATATCAAATTTTATAATTTTTAATAAAGTGTAACTAAAGATATTAACGTTGCAAAATGTGTCTCCATAACTGTGAAAAATCCAATGTTACCTTTGGATGGATATGGAGTGAGTGGATATTTTGAATGTATCTATAAGACAATTAAACAACACCATACATGAATATTTTTGCATTTATATTGAGAGAAAATTGAAATTGAATATTTACTTGTGAATATCGGACAAAATAAAGAGTGATAAAATGGGTTTGAATGGAGGGAGTTCTTTGTAAGTAAGAAGAGTTTTCTCCTTTATTATTAACAACCTTCTCCCTCTCAAAACCTAACCAATTCGTATCAGTTGACGAAAGTGGATTATAATTCGTACATATATACTGTACTTTGTCTGTTTTATCAACATCTTTTAATCTCGTCTTTTTTTGAATTAACTAATGTGTTTTGTTATTAAAAAGGGTTTGTTTCCCGATTACAATTAATATCATTTTAGATAATGCGTCATGTATTTATTATTCTGGAAATTAATACCCGATATAATAATATGAGTAGCTGGGTAAATTACACTCAAATGATATTTATTACGCTCAATTAGCCGAGTGAACAAATGATGAAATTCCCAACAACAAACATAGCAGATTTTAGAAGAAACAAATATGTGTATGCTTACATTATCAATCCTTATTACATTAACCGAAAAGAACGACGATTTCATGGACCTTGACTCAACACTCTTAAAATACCCACAAGACCATAATGAAACAAGTAAGATTAAAGATCACTAGGCCTAAAGGCACAATGAACTTAATCAAGCATTGTTTCCAAATTCTTACTTTTTCTTCATAGTCGATTTTGTCTGTTGTCGTAAAACTTGTTTGTCATAGCCCAAGCTTCTTCACAATGCATCAACACTTCGGTATAGAAAACATGTGAGTCCCTTCATCATATAGAATCTCTTTTCAGTCTGCGATGTCTTAATAAAATCTCATGTGATTAACAATAAACACATCAGTAAAGTGCAGAGTAGGCAGTTAATGTAATACTCCGTATTTTAGTTGGAGACTGGAGTACTCGATAGAGTATTTGGTTGGTACTCCCTCGAGTGGATATGATACAGATAAAGATGATACAGGAGAAATCTCAGTGGGCACTGCTAATGGTTCATTGGAACAGAGTCTTGTGTTGACAGTGGAGGTCGTGAATTCAAGGGCTCGTTCGTAAGTCTGGTTTCATTTGTTGGGCTTGCCTGATACTCCTACAGGGCAGCATTAAGTTTCATTTGCTATAGTCAATAAAGGGTGATTATTGTCCCAATTTAGTGAGTCTTTATTTATTAGCATTTACTTAGGCCTTAAATTGCTAGAATTATTGGCCTTAATTGAGTAGTTTAAATTTTGTCTTAATTGCTTTGTACGTTTTCTTCTTTCTTGAGGCTATTTATAGTCCTAACATTGTAGTTTCAAGGCATTCAAGTTTAATCATACAAAAAATCACAGCTATTTCTATTTTCGTTAATTGTTCAAGCGAGTTTTGAATTGTTAACTTGTTCGTTATCAATAGGTCTTGGGTTCGATCATCGTTGTCGGATTACAGGTCTAGTTCGTCAACTTTCTATCCTTTTCGAGCAATATTGTTCATATCGATCAAATACGATTAAGGTCGGGTTGCACCTAGTGCATTCGGGTCTAGTTGTGTGAGTTCGAGTTTAAAGCTTCCGCTACTATTTCGTATCAGAATATCACTCAACCGAGTAAAGCAGTTTAGGAGGATTGCCGATTTTCTTAATTGTGTTAGTCGGGTGTTATATTAACCATGCCTTAAACATTCTTCTAAAACTTATTTTAAACCCTAGGTCAGTTTCTAAACATCTTAGAATTCGCCATATTCCTAACCTTTTAGAGAGATTGACTTTGTTCTTTATCATAACGATTTTGGGGAAATTCTTCCAACTAATTTAGCTTATTCTAAATTGTGAGTAAACCTTTACTTTCTAGTTATGATTAATCATCTTTTAAAGTCTCAAATTATAATATAAAAATGTTAGAGAGAATCGTGCATAATCATCACTGATTATATTAACATGATAGGTTAAATAGATGAAAGTCACAACAATTTGGCAAATTCGACACGTTTAGATGAAGGTTGTATTGTTCGATACATTTAGCGGTTTTAAAGTGTTAACTAGTATAACACCCGTGAAAATTCACGGGATTGTTCAATTCAATTTTTATAGAGAAAGATCAATTAAGTTGTTAAATAAGCTAATAACGGTTGTAGTGTATATGTAAATACTTTAATAAAAATAAATAAATAAAGTCTAATATAATAAGATAAAAGTTTGTATTTTCAAATACAAAGTACAATAGAGTAGGATATAAAAACTGGAAAGTCTAAGAGAAATTCATAGTTTCTCGAAAATCTCCTTGTAAACAACATTACTTGTTATAGTAGACATGTGTTTGTCGTCATCTAAAATAAGGACTTTTAGACCATCCTTATTTGTAACCCGAGAGATATCAACGTCCAACTGTCCATGGGTGAAGAGTGGTCTAGGAAGATAAAGACCAACACGGGATAAAGATTGCCTTAACTCTTGTTAGTAGTCATTGCAAAGCAAACTGCTAAGGGAAATTGTCTCATTTCAAACTTAACGGGAAAGATGGACTACCTAAAAGATTATTAATATAAATCATACCTTAAAACAATGAAAGAGTCAAAGTCTAATATAGATGATAAGATGAACACCAAAAATTGAGTAGAAATAACTAAAAACAAAAATTGAATACAAAAACAACAGTAACATCATTTGTTAATTGCTCTATAGAGTTGTGCTGCTTTAATGGTTTAGAAGTGCGCGTTTATCGTATTTTCGACAAAAATTCTAAATTTGTAATCATGTGGCAATTATTATTTTGGCAATACTCTAAATTAAATTCCAAGTAATTCTGATAAAATGTAAATACCTAGTATAATTGTTTTATAATTACAATTTTTTCGAAATCTGATTTTTTTTTATAATAATTGCATTAATAGTGCAAGCTGATATGATGTTGTATTATAATTGAACAATTTTGAGTGATAAATATTGAAGTGATCTAATTAAATTGATAGTATGAACGTCATGTATGTAACTGTTGCTGGTGAGGCATGTAATGCTATGTTTTTTTTTCTATGTTGCTTAATTGTCTTTATCGGTAGGTCGTTTCGTGAACTATTTTCATTCCACATTCCCAAATTTCACATTATTTCCTTATAATTTATTCTGTTTCATACCGACTATATATATTTCAGTATAACCAATTTTAATTATATGGGTTTTTCTTATTCAAAAATCAATTCATATTGGTGTTGTTTAATTATATATTTCATTATTACCAATTTCACATTATTTCCTTATTCATTATTACCGCTTTGTTGTTTTTTAGTTCATTGTTCCTTTAATTCATTAGTGTAACACCCGTGAAAAATCATGGGATTGTGTAGTTTTTTTTAAAAGAGGACGACAAATTATAATTATTATATAATCAGAAATTTTATTTATTCAATTTGTCTACTTTAGGTCTTAAGAAGTGGAAGACAACTGTGATTTTCGAGGAGTTTATTGAGAATACAAAAAAGGAGAAGAAAAAAGAGGAGAGGAAAAAGATGTTGTTCGCCTTTGAGATTTTCGAGCAACATTGAGAAAGTAAAAAGTTTTTGGAAGACAATTTGATAAGGTGGTTGGTTTCACAGAATTGATGATTAGTAGTTATTGGTATTTTGTAATTAATGTATGTTCACGAAAAAAAAATGAAATAGAGTAAAATAAGAAGAAAAAAATACCAGGAGGAAAGTATGAGAAAGCGGCAAATAGTATAACTTAATTATCAATGCAAGATTGAACGACAGAATGAATGAATTAATATTACAGAATACACACTACAACACTTTTTTATCTCATGGAAATGTAGGAAAGATAAAATATTATTATTATTATTTTTGGTATTGCGATGACTTGGATACTGCAATGAGTAAAACCGTTTTTTATAGGTTTTGAGAATTGTTACCCAAATTAATTAATACGATTATATTAATTATGCACGGTTAATTATGTGGTTCTCAATTAATTTAAATTTTTTATTTGTTTTAGTTTGTTGATATGGAAAGATGGCCCACGCGGTTAAACATGATTGGTTTAAAAAAAACTAAAATTGTGAGATTGAATGAGAGACTTGCATTAGCCTAATTCTGAATCCACATTGTGTCACATAGGCAGTTTTACAAGATTCTTTTATATATATAATGATAATAGAAACAGTTTTTTTTTTTTTTTGGCAACCGTAAAAGAAATTACAACAAAGCTAATTGAGCCACTCTATGTGCTCGTTTATTAAGACTACATGGTATGAAACTAATACTTAAACAGTGGAATAAATCTACCAATGACCAGATGTCTGCAATAATCCCACGTATGAGGTGATGATGACCATCAAGACCTGCAATCTGTCGAATAACCTGTAAGCAATCAGAATGAATACTAAGATGCAACAATCCATTTCTCACCGCCCATCTTATGACTTCCAGAATACTCTTAGCCTCAGCTTGCATTGCCGATTCAGAAAAGAACCTACCAAACTCCTCCGCCCTAACCACTCCTTCTGAATCATATAAAACCCACCCCACAGAAGCCGAATCCGTAGTTCGCCAAGCCGCATCGATATCAACCTTAACCCTAAGAGCATTATCTGGATGATCCTTACCAACCAGGAAAAAAGGCACATGATTTCTTATCATATCCCCACCAGAAAAAAGATCAACACCGTTTCCATCCCCGCTAGTCCCACATCCCTTAAGATCCTTTTCCTTTTTCAAATTAATCACATTCATGGTTA
Organism: Silene conica; assembly: GCA_029255685.2. Lineage (NCBI taxonomy): Eukaryota > Viridiplantae > Streptophyta > Magnoliopsida > Caryophyllales > Caryophyllaceae > Silene > Silene conica. The sequence continues at coordinate 63,545,591 of CM055311.2, forward strand.
TCCCAACCAAGACCTGAACCTTATTATAAAAAGTGGGAGAATAAAGAAGTTCATGTTGAAAAATGGCGTTATTTCGTGATACCCAAATTTGCCACACAATAGCCAGTAAGAACACCAACCCTTCCAAGCCATCCTTCTGTTTTCACAGAAACTCAATCCAAATAATAAGCCATATCCGCACCTCCAAACCATCACACCCCATACAATTAATCCCCAACATAGATCCTCGCCATAATCGCATGACAACCGGACAATCCCTAAACAAATGGTCAAAAGTCTCAATCACCTCACCACCCCTCGCACACAGGCTACAAGAGGTATTGGTTCCAACATCCCTCTTTAACAGCTCCTCCCCGACTGGCAGGGATCCTGAGACAATCTTCCAAACCATAATTTTCCAAGTTTGTGGCCCCTGAAGCTTCCACAGACGTCTCTTAAAAAAAGAGTTTGGTACATTTCCAAGTCTTGTACAATCCCGACCAGAGTTCTTCTTCTCAAAATGAGTCTGGAAAGCCCTATCATACCCACTCTTAACAGTGTAATCCCCAGTTGGAGTTCCTAACCAAAACAACACATCCTTCCTTTGAGAATCATAGATAGGAAGAGCACGAATTTTTTTAACACTTTCCTCCGTGAAAAGCTCTCTAACCCTCAAATCATTCCAATTCCCATCATCCCTTATAAGACTTCCAATTGATAAATGTCGGAGATGAACATAATCCAAACTTAAAATATCCGATCTCGGTTCAGGAATCTCACCATCCACCCACCTAACAGACCACACATCCAAACCCGATCCGGATACCTGGCTTTCACCCCACATTTCCTTTAATAAGGTCCAAACCGTGAATAATACTACGCGACCCCCAAGACCATCGCCTTCCGCTGTGAATCTCCATTCCCATACCTGGGTCAGGGTTACGTAAAATCAAATTCCTGAAAACCTTACTAAAGAAAGAATCCTGATGATTCAAAATCCTCCAATAGCATTCTTTGCAAGCAGAGCTTGATTCATACACTCCACATTCCGTATACCCAAACCACCCGTTGACTTAGGTAAAGCAAGGAAGTTCCTACTACAGAAATGAATACCTCGCTGCGATTTATGTCCAACCCACCAAACATGCGCTAACAAAGCATTGATCTTTGTTGCCACACTTACCGGAATTTTAAAACCGATAGAAAGTAAATTGAGAGATTTGATAGGACAGACAAAATCAACGTGAGTCTCCCTGCCGCAGATAAGAAAATCTCATTCCAAGAGGAAATACGTTTAACCACACATTCCACAAGACCATTATACATACCCTGCCTAGACCCCTGAAATTCCATAGATAATCCCAAGTATTTCCCAATTCCTTTATTTTGAGAAACATTCAATGATCGTAAACAAAACCTAGCCTCAGCTAAAGTCATAGAAGGACTAAACAGGATCCCTGACTTATCGTCATTCAGGACTTGGCCAGATGCCTTGCAGTAGAGCCCAATCACCTCCTTAACTTCAACACAACAATTCCCCTTATTCTTCAGAAAAAATATCGAATCATCAGCAAAGAACAGATGGGACAAATCAGGGGAATTAGCTAGGGCTCAAACGAATACCTTGTATCCTCTTATGTACCTCCTTTTTCTTCACATTAGCAGAAAGCACTTCCATGCACAGGATAAAAAGATAAGGGGACAACGGATCCCCTTGCCTAAACCCACACTTGGAAATGAACTGCTCACATGGACCCCCCATTGAATAACAACTCATAAGAGACGATTGAAACAATGTTCATGATCAGAACAAACAAATTTTGAGGAAACCCAAACCTAAAAAGCATCGATTCCAGAAAATCCCAACTCACCCGATCATACGCCTTGCTCATATCCGCTTTAAATGCCAATAAATCATGCTTTCCATACCTATGAGCATTAATCTTGTGAATACCTTCATTTGCCAGCAGAATATTGTCACTAATTTGGCGACCAGCTATAAAGGCATTATGAAAATCCCCGACCAGGTATTTCATGATGTTGAGCAACCTATTAGCCACACATTTAGAAACAGTTGAAAAGAGACTATGGTTTATTTCAAGTTTAGTTTATGCATGTAAAATACATGAAGATTACATGAAGATCCTTTGGTTTCCGCCATTTTCTCTGAACTAAAGTACTACATTTCAACAGACTGATAGTTCCTCACAGTAGTGATTTTGGTGTTTCCGCCAGCAAACATGGTGATAAGGTTCTAGTTAAGCCTTCCCATGAATCCCATCTCATTAGCCTCTCCATGGACTAATATAATGTTAGGAGGCATAAATACCCTGAAGAAACCACTTGTTTGAGCAGAGAAGGATATGTAATGCACCTTCATGTTGAGAGGAGCCGAGAGACGCCCATCAGGGTAACTTCGTTAGGTTCATTAATGATTGGTTTAGCCAATGTCCCTTCAACTACATATCCAGGAATAACACATGCATTTCTATAGCTGTCTCGATAGCCCACTCTTCAGCCAACCCGGGCTTGCGATCACCACAGAGGAACAAACATCACCGAAATTGTCAATGCTTTTCAATGGAGATATGTGCTTAAAGTTGAATGGGTGTGAGTTAGCAAACTGGCAGCGAATTCTATCATTCATAGCATTTATGTAAGTTTGATAGACAGCCATGCATCTTTTCGCAAGAGGAGAAGCATAATATATAGGAATGTTTTGATGTTCAGGGTGATTTGACCAATACTCATCAAGAGTTGTTTTCGTTGAGGTGAGTTTTAAAAAGTATGCTCCCATAAAGAATATGAATTACATCGACAACTCGAGTCTAAAACTTGTTTTCAGAAGAGGTTTGTCAACAGAATAGCATACTAGGGCAGAGTTACGAATTTTGTCATTTACACTTTCTATAATCAGCCCATAATTGATACGGTACATATTTAAAAGAGAAAAAAACATCAATTTACACATCTTAGCGGCTAGAGTTGGCGTTAAAGGTCTAGCAAGGACCATGCACAGCTCATCACCCATTTCAACAAGGTCTCAACTCTCCCTTCGTGCCCAACTTCCCATAGACTCTCATTTAGGGTGCCAGAACATGCCCTTGATCCCCTCGGGATCTGGTTCAAACCCCAAATTTCGATAGAAATCAACAACTGCATTGCAGAATTATAATAAGAAGTTAAAAGTCCAGCAACTAGCTCCATTTGTTTACGAGAGTTAGGGCCACATTACAAAACGACAGAAATTACATCTATATAGGCCAAGCAACAACATTAGGCGCCAAACAAAAAAGGTAGATTTCACATTAGGAACTTGCGTTTAAAAAAACAGAGACAAATTTCATGAGCGTAGAAGTTGTACCTTTACTGTCTGCAAAAAGACTGATATTGCCAATATCCTTTTGTAAAAGAGCCCTTATAAGCTTCTCCACAAGAGCTTTTCCAAGACCTTGACCCTGCACCACCATGCTTTTAGTGACGATATTTGACTACCTTACCTAAAAACAAAATGCTGTTTCATGTACTCGGGTATGGCTGCATATCAAGTATTGGGTTCGTCGTGACTAATGTGGACTCAGTCCAAGACAGAGAGTATGGGTATGACTGTATAAGGCATGGTTCCGAACAAAAATTAAGTGATTCTGATCTATTTAAAATTATACAGAGACAAAAAAAAAGATAAGAAAGCCTTCAATTGTCAAAGATCATATCTTATGATGCATATAAGTGTCACTACTTTCTTCCACTATGTCTTACCAAAATACAAGGTGTCGAATTGAAAATAGGGTCGGATTTCACACGAAATCTAAGCAGCAGGGGAATTTCTCAACCAAGAGGTCGGTCAATTCTGCCTTACTCAGAAATAGAAAAGAAAAAAAGTAAAAAAGTAAAAATAAATAATCATTTTTGTTCAAGTAAGGCAAAAATACCTGATATGATGGATCTACAAGGACATCCCATATCGTAGCATTGAAGACGTGATCAGATGTTGCACGAGCCATGCCAATAAGCCTCTTATCATCATAACCTTCTGTCATATAACTTGTCCCAGTACACCCAAGATATTCGTCATTTATTTTAAAAGAACAGCCGAACAGGTAAGAATTAATTTTTCTCTGGGTTGAAAAGAGGCAAAAGGCCAGTACAATACAAGCAAAGAGGAACTAAGATCCATGGCCCCTACGTCTCTACCAGTAGGCTTAAAACTCTAAGAATATTACTTGATGCATTTTCAAACTACCTGTTCCAGGTGATGACTTCTTCTGCACTGAGTGCAGTGTAGCAACCATGTAACTATTTTTCAAAGCTGCAGCGAGCTTCGACATTGGTCTCCGGGGCCAACCAACCTGATAGGCAGACAGTGATAACAAAGAGATAAGACCGGGAAAGAGAAGATACAAACAAGAGCATATTTTCTAGACAAGAAATTCGAAGATTATCACCTTATCACACAATGCCTGGAGGTCATACAAGTCGATATCTCCACCTGATGAAAATACTATCTGTTCAATAGTACCATCTGTCTGAGTATTTTCAAAAAGAACAAATTCTACTGGTATTGGCTCTTCTTCTTCTTCTTCAATTGGGATTGCTGGTTCAACAGATCGTTTTATATTGTTTTTTAATATTCTGCAATAGAAAGTATACATTTTTTTCTGTTATATTTCCATTTGACAGGAGATTATTAAAGGCTTGAGGCACTCATCAGCAACAAACAAACAACTCATACGAAATGAATTTACCAAGTAGTAGGAGCTTTGACTTTCTGTCAACGAATGCAATTCATTTTGTTTGGACTGAAGGGCTTAAGAGGGCAAAGAGTTAAAAAAAAACATTTGCAGCGTACACCGCTTATGTTAGCAGCTTTCTAATCATACCTCATTCAGCACATAACTAAAAAAACTGAATTATCAGTGAATCCTTTGATTACGATATCCAAATATCTACAAGTAAAAGGACCCTAATTTATATGCTTGTATGAGGTAGTACCAGGTCCTGACATGAGTGACATACGATAAAAACGCAGCCAAATTGCATACAAATAGGTTCAAATAGAGAACACCTATGAAGATGAATCTTTGTGGATTTCTTTTTACAAGGAGCTGAACTAGATAGGAAGCAAAAATGGTGAGACATAAATAATAGATTATGCCTACTCGAATCCAGATATCCAATTCAAAAGATCCAAAAGGTGAAATAGCCCTACAGTACTACACACATGACACATGTAGAAGGTAAATGGGAGCAGCACCAAACGGACCAATATTTCATATACCCCATTTATAGTGTCCTCATTTGACTTTGATGTTAAAATCCAGTATCAGCTATGAGTCTATGACCAAAGTTATCTAGCACACTGGGTATAACGTTTTGAAAAATTATAATATCAAAATAGTTTTGATAAATCAAACGTGTCAAATTCTACATTATATATCTACATATATTTGAAGAAATAGTCAAAGTTGAAATCGGTTGATCATCAGAGTAAAAATGGCAACAAAATATGGATTATATGCATGCAGTGCTTTGTTAATGTGAAGAAACCTAAAGATAGGATATGGTCCATAACATAGTAGCAGTCCGCAGTTCTCATTGATCAAGAACATAAATCGAGCAGATTTCTGAACAGCAGGTACACCAAGCGGACTAATATTGTGTTAGTGTGGATAATCTCAAGTTAGGACATAACTATAAGGCTTCCAATTAATCAATAAGCATAATCGACACACATACCCAGCTCCAATGGACTCCCAAAATCTAGCCTTCAGCCGAAAAAACTTAGGCTCCTCATTTCCTGCATGTAGAATAAGAAATATTGTTGGCCCAATTGTCAAAACCAAAGGAAACTTTTCCATTGGCTAAATAACTGTTCACGACACTTAGCTGATAAAGCTCGAAAGTGAATAGGATTTCTTCCTGACTATACGCAGCATTATATCCAGTCTCTTTAGTCCCAATTCATGGTTAATTGATGGAAACCAACAACTCCACGAACACAAATTCTCGCGTAACACATTTCTTAATATGAAACGACACAAATGACAAAAGCAACTGATCTCAGTTTAAAACTTTACTATTTCCCCTAAACCTAAATCATAAAATGACACATTTCCTTAAATTTTCTTAATAACAGTTTCCCTTTCAAAGAAGTTGCTTAATCCTAGTGATCTATCAACTCATACAATAAGACCGTCTCATATAAGGCGAACTTGGTCATGTGCCTAACTAAGTGGCAGTTGATACTACCCTTGTTAATTTGACTTCTACTCAAACACACAGGAAATCAAATCCCACATCATTCAATTGCAGGAACAAAAACAAAGGAAAAATTAATGGGAATAAACCAACCTATAGGCCGTATTCCACTATTATTAAAATTGGGATTAGAGTGGAATGCGGGCCATTACCTAAATCAACTCCAATTATAAAACACACCCCATTAAAATTAATGATCATAAAGCACAATTAAGAGAATAGAGAGAAATAGAGACCTCTAAAGAAACCAAAATGATTCAAATTAGCATCAGAAAACTGCAGCTCAGGTTGCCTGCAAAGAGCAAATGGATACACAACAGGAACCCTGAAAATAAAAACCCAGTTCAAAAAATTGGCATAAAACATGAAGATGAGTAAAATTAAGAACAAAAGGTAAAGAGTGGAAGAGATATATACCTAGAAGTAAGGGAAACTAAACTGCAAGCATGCATTTTTGGTGTTTGAACTTTGTGATGCTGTGCTACTCGGGTCTTACAAACAAGATAAAGGTACTGCAGGCAGGGGATGGCAATTTGTTCAGTACCGAACCGAAATCGGAGCTATTCCATGGAAATTTATCGATCCAAATTCATGGTTTGAAAACCCATATCCATATCCATTAATTAGAACCCGAATCCAAATCCACCAAAAAAATACCCGAACCAAATCCACGCCGATCCATTTCATAACCATAACCGATCCAATCCATTTGATCCACTTAAGATCTATCAACGACCCAAAACCGATTCATATCCACCTTTAACCCAATCCAAATTCAATCCATATCTATTTTTTCCCAGATTTAAACCCATTAAAAATGCAAAATCGACCTAAATTCTTTTCACAAGCAAAAAACCAATCTTAATTAATCTCATTCTTTTTCAAAAGAATTATATTTATTATTATTATTATTAATTAAATTGACTAGATATTGATTTCGTCCAACTCCCAAAGGTGGTGGCTGTGGGGCTATTTCAGCTTTTAGTCATCAACACATGTTTACATTCCGTTATAGTTACCTTTATGTCTTTATTTATCGTTTAAAAGTTAAACGTGCATTTGATCATATGAATCAAATGTCATTTGTATAAACTTTGTTTTTACTGCTGTCAAAAAAAAAAAAAAAAAAAAACTATTAGATTTTTCGAGTGGTTCTATTATACCAATACTTGTTTGGTGAACCCCACGTCATTTTAACTATTAGAGAAAAAATTGTATTTCATCAATTATACCAATACTTGTTAGGTGAAATATGTCATCTTATTAATAATTTAACTAGATTATTAAGAAGAATACAAATTCCCAAGTTCGATAATCTCAATAGCATAATGAATGAAAGATCTCTAACATGGTAAATTAATGTGAAGAACCTCATAAATTTACATTAAAGCTCATAAATTTTACAATAATAAAGCTCATAATACTATTCATAATACTAACGATACTACCAATACTAAATGCTCAAATTATCTTTTAACGCGAACTAAATTATAATTAGGAAAGACCTTATTCTTTTGAATTTAAATTTGCTAAATAAAATTTATATCTGCTGAAATGAACTTAGAGGAGTTGAGTTGAACTAAACTCGTAGGAACTGATCTATATTTATTGGAGTTAAACTAGATCTATAGAAGATGAAGTTGTAGGAAAATAAGTATGGATTGAACTAAAATTTTTTGAATCGAACTTATAAGAGTTGAACTTTACATAGATAACCTCAATTAAGCTGAACTGAACTAAACTTAAAAGAGTTAAATTATACTCCCTCCGTCTCAGCGGATTCTTTACGTTTACTTTTTCACATTTGTCGAGGTGCATATTGCATCATCAATATCTTTCATTTTGCATTTATAAAAATTATAAAAATTTGATATTCTTAATCTATTCACAAAGACGAATCAAACAAGATCCCACATGACTATGTTTCTTCTTATAGATTGTCGAGAATATTATAGATTCTCTTGACTTGTGAATAGTGTCAAAAAGTAGATGTAAAGAACCTGCTGAGACGGAGGGAGTATTAACTTTAACCTATAGGGTTGAATTGAACTTAAAGAGTAAGATTTCAAGTATAAAAGAATCAGGTTTAACGACTAACGAAGTAAAGGCAACTGAACTGATATGGATCGGGTTATGGACAGCGAAATTACAATTATAATGTGTGCGCTTTGAAATGGGTATGTATCGGGTTTGAAATGGATATGGATTGGATTATGGATAGGGTTTTGGATTGGATCGTGGATCGGGTATGGATATGGATGATACAAAAAAATGGTGGATTGGATATGGATAATTGACTTTTGGATATGGATCGGGTTTGGATATGAATCGGCGATTCACTAAATAAGTGGATCGGATTTGGATCTTGCCAAACCCGATCCAACCCGATCCATTGCCATGCCTAATATTTGTCTGCAGGTTAAGGTTTCACTTAACAAATAAGCCGAAGTTTATCTAGTGGATATGAAGGGTGTGTTTGGATTGAAAGATGAAGGAAATTGAGGGGTGTGATTAAAGGATTGTGAAATTCATTGTTTGATTAATAAAATGGAGGAGTTTGAGAGAAGTGAAAATCTATTCAGTTTTTCCGTCAACAAAAAAATTAACAAATACAAACGAGTGTTTATTTGTGGACACTAAATGAGTAAATGCACAAAATGTACAAATAGACTATATCACTAGATGTATATGGATATCTACTTCTAATACAAACTTAATTGAGCTTATATGCAATTTTTTTTTTTGAGTTTGTTACAATTTTTTCTTGCAATATAATTTTCTAGTGTTAAAATTAAAATATTTAGATTTTATATGTATTATTTTTGAGTTTCAATATAATGTTTTGATTTACAATTTTTTTTTACGGAGACGCTCGAATTCTTTTCAATAAAGCTCGTAAAATATGAGTATAAGCTCAAATTATTTGTTATAAAGCTCGAAATTTATACTGAAATTCAAATGTATGCATTTAGTTAAATAATCTTCTAATTAAACTAAATGTGGCGGTTCAATCTCCTCGTCATAAAATACAAAAAATAATTAACAACTACTAGCATCTGACTTTCTGGTGTTAACTTGGTTTAAAGTTTTCTAGTTGGTCATGTGACTCACGGCCCTTGAAATCTTGAATTCAATAACATTATCCTGTTTGGCTTTAGTTGTTAAGAAACCCATTCGACCTGATTTGAAGAATCCAAACATAGTCTGTCGAAGTATGTTTTGTGATAGCATTTTATTAAGGGATGCACTTTTTTATCTACAGATTTTACTTTTTTACCTACGATTTTTACCATTTTATTTTTGTCATCTTTTCACCCAAATATTGTACCCACACATGCCTCTCCTACGTCGCTCAAAACCACACACATAAATACCCCTTCCTTTTCCACCCAGCGCTACCCTATACTCTGGCGAGTCGATCCCGGCTCCGAAGTCCATTATCCTGTCTTAGTTGCTCTAATTTGGTCTTATAATTACAAGTCAAAGTAATGCGAAACTCAACTATAATATGCAAACCTCAATTGCTTTTTTGACGTGCCTTTTAAGTAATGGGCACTTCAAATTGAAAAAAAAGTAATGATCCGAGAGTTCTCATTTTTTGCTATTCCAATTAATTGAATTTCCAGTATATTAAGTTAATGTATGAGATCAATTGAATTGTGTATTATTGAAGCAATGAACTAACACTTAAATACATAAGTTTTGATGAGAAAACGTAAAGCCCTAAACAAATGGGCCAAGTAAATAATGTGGGCCTAAGATGGCTCCGAAATTTCAGGCCCAATAGGATCAGAATGTGGAGGATCAGCCGTGACACTAGAAGGAATTGGGCCTTCACCAAAAATATCAGTAATGGGTATGTCACTAGAGTCCAATTCACGAGACTCTTCGAGAGGATAGGGAAACGTGTTTTCATAGAAATAAACATCTCGGGAGACAGAAATTTTTCCCGTTGTAAGATCAAATACCTTCCAACCCTTCTTATTATATGGGTACCCAACAAACACACATTTTCGGCTACGTTTAGCAAATTTATCGCCTTTAGTATTTTGATTGTGTACAAAGCATAGGCAACCAAAGATTCGAATATTCTCATAGGACGGAGGTTTTTGAAACAAATACTCGTAAGGAGTTTTATTTTGGAGAAGGGGAGATGGAGTACGGTTGATTAAGTAAGCGGCTGTTAATATAGACTCACCCCAAAAAGTAATAGGCAACCGGGCTTGAAAGAGAAGGGCGCGAGCAACATTCAAAATATGACGATGCTTTCGTTCCACGCGCCCATTCTGTTGAGGGGTGTTGGGTTTAGTTATCTCATAAACTAATACATTTAGTCATAGTAACATAATCTTATAATTAACATTTTAATTATCTCATTATTTAGATCTTATGCATGCTTAAAATATGCGGAAATGGGAGAGATTTCGAGTCCTTACACTCGGTCCAAACGTAAGCAAGGATGATCCTCCAAGTATTCAACAAGAATACCTCCTTTGTGATGCACCAAGACAACCCCTTATGAATCCGAAACCTTGAGTATACTAGCACAAGAGACGGATCTTCCTTAAACAAATTCTAGTTTCTTAACTAGAATTAATATACTAATATTATGACTTATTAGTGTTCTTATTATTCTCATAATAATAATATTTTGAGGTTTTTAACAACTTTCTCTCTAGAAATTTTGCTAAGGGTTTTGCTAGAATGATTCTTGTGTGAGTAAAACACAAGTCTTTTAATGGGGTTGCATTGGGTAGGGAGAGCCGGCTATGGGGAGCCACACAAGGGAACATGTTCTCTTCTCAATGCTCTTAGGGTGGCTATAGCACTACAACGAAAACACAATCGGGCGACATATATTGGCGACTGAAATCTGTCGCAAAACACCTATTGGCGACGGACAACAGTCGCCAAACAGTTGTCGCTGACTTTTGTCGCCAAAAAAACTCGGGCGACTGAAATCCGTCGCCAAATTTGGCGACAGACAGGGTAGTCGCCAAAGACACAATTTGGCGACAGACAGGGCAGTCGCCAAATTGGCGACAGATATGAAGCAGTCGCCAAATTGGCGACGGACTTCAGTCGCCAATTCCCCTGTTCAGTCGCCAATGCTCCTGACTTTCCAGGGGCTTTGGTTTCTTGTGCTCTGTTTTGGCGACTGATTTCAGTCGCCATTACTTCATTTCAGTCGCCAAAATTCCTGAGCATTTTTCATGAAAATCATTATTTCGTTTTTGCCAAATCCAATACGAAATAATATCAGTACACCTGCAACCAGAAAGTAACCAGCAATTGGTGACGAACACCTTTTGAATCAACAACCAAATCTCCTTTTATAAAAAAAGAGAACTGTTATCAAATTACATGAACACGTTAACTAAACTAATAAATCTCCACGTTCGACAATTTTTCCTAGGTTACTAAACTAATTAACTGCTTGAAATCCCATGCTAGCTCCACTACCGTCTCCTCCCTTTCCTCTTGGATCATTAGGATCTTCATTAAATGGCTGGGAACCGGGGTTGCAAGAGTAGAAATACGTCTCCATGGCCTTAAGACGTTCTTTCATCAACCGCATTTCCTCATCTCTTTCCGCTCTTTCTCGGTCAAGTTGTGATTGCAATTTACTTACAAGAGACGGCTCGTAGGTTTCGCGCGGCTCATATGAGGACCTTCTAGCCGGTTCCTTGTAAAACACCCCATGAGCTTGTCCGGCCCCATATACCATACCCTTCTTGTAACCATCCACCAATTTGAACCAAATTTCATTATCATCCCGCTCAGGGTGGGCCTCTTTCTCTGCCTCATATTTCCCCTATAACATTAAGAAAAGTATTATTAGTTAAGCAAAAACAATCATTGACGAAGGTAACAAAAAAACATCATTAGTTGAGAGAAACTATCTTACATATAACTCTTTGTCCTTCGCCTTAATCCATATTCTTCTTTGCGTCTTTTCGTTGACCTTGGAATGCGTGTCAAGGAAAAGTTCGGGCAACGTCATCATCGGCTTCTTGCCGCCGTCTTTGTTGCCGCCGTCGTCGTTGTTGCTGCTATCCTTCTTCTTCTTCCCTCCCTAAATAGGGAAAATTGTTAATATAAGAAGTATAGTATATTTATTCAAAAAAGAAGTATTCATTCAAGACTTACACTAAAAATACGCGTAAAAAATGATCGTGATCCCCCGTGATGGGTAGGCTCGGCCTCCGCATCTTTCTTCCCTCCTCTCTTGTTGATCTTCTTTTGAGCGGACACGGCTTGGAACTCGGGAGTCTCGCGTTGCTTTAGGAGATCTTGATATTTCTCACCTACAATTAAAAAGTATGTTAGTAGTATTAAGATATTTTCATTAATTCTTGTATTTACAAGTGACAAAACTTATATATTACATGTACCTTTTAGATGATTCGGTTCCTTCTTTCTTTTAATAATCTTGTAGATATAGTCTCTATATCTTGCTTTACCAACTTCATGGTATCTTTCAAGGACGGATTGTTCATGTTCAGGAGCCCAATAGAAAGATTGCTACAAAAAAAAAAAACAGTTAATTTAATTAGTAGTTAGCTTAATGAGTTAAAAAACAACTAACTATAATTAATGCAATTACCCGATACACATTGAACCAAGCTTCTTTTTGAGCCTTGCTAGCTTTCCCCCAAGAAGTAGGCACAGGACCTAACAAGTTCTCCTTTGTGCTAGCAACGACCCCTCGACGAGGAGTCTGATGTCTAAACCTGTAACAGAAATTGTTAATTAAAACAAATCATTTTATTACTTTAAAAATTGAATAATACACATATAATAAACAACAACACTTACCATAGTCCCGCCGGATCAAGTATAATCCGGTTATCCTGGGTGTACTGAATCGGTATACCATCGTCCGAGTCCTCATCCACTTGAGGCTCAATCTGTACCTCTTCTTCTACTAGTTCCTCTTCTTCTTGCACGGATGAAATATTAGCACGATTACTGCCACCGCCTCGCACTCTACCTCGACCTCCTGCCATCTACAATCACACTAAAATTACATATATCTAAATTAAAATTACACTCACTTAATTAAAGAACAACCTCAATCACATAATAATAACAATTTATTAACAACAATTTCCAATTATACAATTAACCACAACCTAATAAGCTAATTTAAGACGGTCTTAATAAGCTAGTATAATCTAACTAACATCCTAATAAGCTATTAAACATCCTAATCGACTACTTTAATCTAATTAACCAACATCAATAAGGCTAACAACATCGTCTTATACAAACTTCTTATAAACCCTAACCCACAATTATCTAATTAATATGCTAATTGGCTTCTAATACCTAATTAATCACAACCTAATAAGCTAAGACGGTCTTAATAACCTACTACAATCACTAAATGCACAAAACAAACCAACAATCAATCAAAAAATTGAAATTGAAATTGAATTATGAAGAAGTAAACAAACCTTAAATGAGTTGAATGAAGGGAAGAACAAATGTGATAGCTTGATGTTGGCCGGAATCCGGTGAAGGTGGTGTTGAGGGTGGTGGTGGTACACGTAGTAGGTGGTGGTGGTGGTTTTCGCGTGTATAGGGGTTTTGGGTTTTGTTTAAGTTCAAATAATGAAAGGGGAAGAAGACTCGCTGTTTCTATAGCGCAAATTGGCGACTGAATACGCAAATTGGCGACAGAATAAAGCAGTCGCCAATTTTGGCGACAGATTTCCGTCGCTAACATACCTTTTCTGTCGCCCGGTTGTGTCGGTGGTGGGAAATTTGGGGAAAAATGGTAGTCGCCAAATTGGCGACTGAATTCAGTCGCCCGAGTTTTATTTCAGTCGCCAATTTGGCGACTACCTTCTGCAGTCGACAAAAAACTGTCGCCCGTTTGCGTTTTTCTTGTAGTGTAGGTAGCATTTTCAAGAAGCATCTTTAATGAATGTGTTTTATTAACATTTAAAAACACAAAATAACTTCTTAAACACTCCTTTAAAAACCGGTATCCCATGAGATAAAATGGACTTCCATTTTACAATTGTCAATTTGTGTAATTGTATAATCATGTGTGACATACAATATGTCGCAATTATAAAAACAATTGTTTTTAATTTAAAATGCATATTTATCAAATAAATATCATTTGTAAATTAAATAAATCATATTTAACAATTTGACTAGTAATTCATAATTACTAATATATGTAAAATGGTCATTTCAATAATCGTCAATACGATTTACAACACTTGTAATAATATACAACCCAATTCATTATAATTACGATATTTCATAAATATCGTTTATTGTTTGATAATTGACACGTTTCAATTCCAAACATAAATCTTACATTAAGATTTAACCTCTGATTTCTCGATATATGAGTTTAAGGAATCTGATCAACTCGTATCAGTATACATTTGATCAGTTTATCAATTAAGGGAATTGTCCTATAGGTGTGACCTAAAGGGATCAACTGACCACCACCGTCATACGACAGTAATGTCAAACTCTAGCTAGCCAATCATTACCGATTAATGTTGGTCAGTTGACTAATATAAACCGTATCATCCCTTGCGCATTCTCGTCATGAGATTTAATTACGTGATCGCACTATTGTTGAGGACACATTTCCCAACAATCTCCCACTTGTCCTCGACAAGTGTGCGTCACCAATTCTCTTGTCCTATTACAATCTCCCACTCAATGCAAGATGTCTCTCTGAGGTCGTACTTGCATTCGATCATATCATGAGTGGTTTTCTCGATCTGGAAAATAACTGTTTGACCGGAATTATCTACCATAGATACCTTCCGAGCGTGGCCACGCATTTCCAGTTTACTTCTCCTCGAGTGGCCCTGAGATTTGAACAACCCTGACAATGGGTGGACAATTTTTATCGTACTACTTCCTTCAACTAGTCACAGTCAGTCACAACCCAAAACAATCCCATTTGACTCCAGTTACGAAAAGTCGTAGAGAATGGATCAAGGTTATGTCTAAACTGTACCATCTTGGGAGAGTAGTCTTTAGTCTAAGAATTGACTCACAAGAATACTATAGCAGCTCTCGCCACGACCCGGCTATAAAATTTCCAGAACTCTATAAGCGGTCACATTTCCCGACAGAGTGTCTCTTGCAGTCTGCCTATGTGATCGACTAGTCATCACATATGACTCTATGTCACTTGAACTTGCCATCAATCGCCTCATATTCTAGTCGCTTTGAGATGTCACCTCATGTAAGCGGCTAGGGGCTATAATAAGTCAATCCAGTTCACTTATGGGGTTCAATATTGTCTCTTACAACCCATTTGGATTTCGACAAAGTATCTTTTACTTTGAGTTAATTATAACTCAAATGACATTGTCATGCAAAAACAGTCAATACTATTTCATTGCATTTGATGCACGATCATCTATTTGTATTGGTGTTTTGCGAATAAACCTTTTATTCATGATTGCAAAACTTACAAATTTTGTTCTCCTTCCATCTCATATTATCTCACATAATATGAACTTATTTGAGCACGTATCTAGAACTCATTCTAGATCTTGAGTTTCCTTTCTTGAGCGAAGCTCCCACTGTTATCTTATAACTCGTGACGTATTGATATACTAGAGGGATTAAAGAATCACTCGAAATTATCTAGTCACTTATGTGCTGAAATCTATATTGTAGTTATTAGTGATTTCATCACTCTTACTATTTTCAAACATCTTGGCTATTTGATTATGATTTTATCAATGTGAATCATATCTAACCATTCTCATTTCTAATTGGCGACCTTTTATTATCAATATAATAAACCTTCCCGTAAAGCTCCATCATCGTATGATATATGGTATTAGTTCATCTAGAATTGAAAACCTCTTATTCTTTACACTTTAAAGAATCACCCATCCTCTCTAAATGGTAGGCTTAATTCTTTTAATGAATATGGCTCCCACTAAAAACAATATCACTCGATTTCTTAAATGAACGTCTCATTTCTCGCATGTAAATCTTTATTATCACTTGAATCATTATCACTATCACTATCCCTATAGTGATCTATTTTCATTCAATCAATCACCACTTCTTTCATGTCTTCGTTTCCTCGAGACGAATATGACATGATAATACTCTTATAACTACATTGAGAGAATTGAGATGATTTCTTCTCTTTTATCTTATAAATTTAGAAAAATCATTTATTAAGGAACCATTTTCCTTCTGATTTCATACAGGGTTTCATTATATCCTCTCTTTGAAACAATGAACATAAAGAACCTTTCCTCTTGTGTCCTCCCGTAATTTCTTCAGTGTCCTCTCGTAGTTTCTTCAGCTCATTCATTTAGGGTTCTTCTCAAGACTCCCATGTAGGAATCTTCTCTAAGATCCTTTATTTTCATCATTGGTTTGCGAGCGAAATATTTTCTCCCACTCTATCCTTTTGACAATAACCTTTATTCGTATAAGGATAGCTATTTCGATTTAACCAATGCATATGAATGTTTGAAGTTTTATAGGTCTGATGTATACATTCTCATTTTCACTTAAAATGATCATCGTATAATGAATTAATGATTTCTTAATTTGATTGCAAGTATCTCATGGGGTGTAGTTCTCCGTTTTAATCAACACTTTGATTATATTATAATGATCGTATCAATATTTATTTCGTGATAAAATCACCTTTATT
Organism: Silene conica; assembly: GCA_029255685.2. Lineage (NCBI taxonomy): Eukaryota > Viridiplantae > Streptophyta > Magnoliopsida > Caryophyllales > Caryophyllaceae > Silene > Silene conica. The sequence continues at coordinate 63,562,500 of CM055311.2, forward strand.
CATGTTTTAACAAGGTATGCAATTTATTTTTAGAAATCAAGAAATTGATTAAGAATAAAAGTAGTGACTCGGGTTGAAAACCAAGTCACTAATATCCAAAATTACAACCATTGTTTTAGGATTTGAATCCTTGTCTTACAAGAAAATAAATTGCAAAATATGAAAGAAGACAATATGAATATTAGAGCCTACCTCTTCAAGTCTTCGATCAATTGGATGCCACCATAGCCATCCAAGTAAGGAACTTCATGCTTCCTTTTCCTTGCCCTTATCATTATAAGATGCCCCTTTAAAACAATTTAAAAGGGGTGATAGTCAACAACTTGTATCGCCATACAAAAGTTAACAAAATAACATGAAAGTAAACGAGAATTATAACCTACTGCAAGAACATTTCCATTTTTGAGATCGGTCAAGTATTTGGGGCAGTTCCGTTTCCTAAGATTTATCCTTGTGTAATAAAGGCACTTGTCTTCAACCTTTGAAGATGAGGTGGAAACGCCTTTCGAAAAAGTCTTTTCTTTGGCCGGTTTGGGCTTGAACGTTTTCTTGCCCTTGCCTTTGAAGGCATTCCTCTTGAAGTTCGTTTTCCCTTTCTTCTCGATGTTTAAAACATCCTTGGTGGAACTTTCATGAAGTCCCATGTCCCTTTCGGCTTGGACGAGCATCTTATGCAACTCATCCAATGTTGTCTCTTGGTTTCGCATATTAAAATTCACCCGAAATTGAGCATACGATTTTACCTTATTGAGCGAGTGAAGAACTCGGTCAATTATGAGAGAGTCGAGAACATCAACGTCTTGCGTTTTTAGAGTCTCCGCGAGCTCAACGAGTTTGAGCACTTGAGGGCTTATCTTTTGCCCTTCCTTCAAGGTATTGTCGAAGAAGGCGGAAGCCGCCTCATATTGAATCACCCTTGGAGTTTGCGAAAACATGGTCGCAAGCTTGGTGTATATCTCATACGATGTGGTCAACTTGATCATACTCCTTTGGAGATCCGGCTCCATGGAGAAGATGAACACATTTTTAAGACCGGAGGACTCTTTCATGTAGGCTTCATAGGCCTCACGAGTTCCGACCGCGGAACGAGCGGTTGGAGCGGGAGGAGCGGCTTCGGATAGGTAACGAGTCTTATCGTCACCTTGAGCGGCCAAGAGTAATTGCGCATCCCAATCCTTAAAATTGGAACCATGCTTATCGAGTTTGCAACGATCCATAAAGGACCGAAGCCATGAAACGTTAGTGAGAGGTGGAGCGTTGGTTGCCATTGATGATGCTGAAAATTAAACTACAATAAAATTGAAGGAATTAAAACAATGTCATTTTCAAAACTCGTAAATAATTTTAAACAAGTTTAGTCTATTTACTTAATGATCTCTTACCCAATTAAGTAAACAATCCCGAGACCCAAACCCATACTAATTCGGGCACGGTATAGCCGATTCATCCCTAATTGGTATAATTTGGTGGATTAACCTCTTAATCGGTTCTACCTTAGAACTCTCGGTCGACAATTTTCTAAAAATCGTCTTTAGCCCGAACTTATTGCAACTACGGTTACGAATACTTTCGTTGAGATCAACCAAATTTCAAGGTGTAATCTTATTACCCCACTTACCCAACGTGACAATTTTAGTACCCCGGTATAGCCGAGCCTACGTTCTTGTAAAGAAGAGATTCATGGGTCCGTACTTTTTGGTAAGGCTAAGTCTCAATATTTATATGTAAGAGATCTAGTCAAATTATTATCTATGTCCGTTTAAGTGAACTAAGTCGGTGAATTATCGATAAAATAAATGACTAGGTCGACTAAATCGAAAGATGCATGAGACGATATATGACGATTTGGCTATGCATGCAAACATATAAAAAGCAAAATAAAAGCATAAAAATAAACCCTAGTATGGCCTTTCCTAGAAAAGAAATAATAAAAGTACAAATTCGGAAACCTTCTCCTTTGGTCCCTTGAACTTCACGAGGCACACACTTCGAGGTAAACACCGTCTTGTTCGGAACTCCTTTCCGAATGGCACCGTCTTCAAGGATCTCCGGAATTTACAAATATTACAACTTTTCTAGTATACTTTATACATTATAAATTAGAAACATATTACAATTGGGTGATACGAGATCACAAAATTACAACCGAATCGGTAACCCCTTACATTACGGGAAATACCGATTTAAAAACTAATGCCATACTAAGTAAATTACATAATTCCCAAAATTACGTAAATAAATCATGACATTCATAATAAAATATGCAATGCTTATGAATATATAAACTAACATGCAAACCCTAAGTCAAATCGTCCTATTTAAATATCAATTATATAAATAGTTATCGTATATCTCGGTTTATAGAATTACGTGTTTTAACGTTTAACAACACTATGCATTATATGAATCGCTATTCATTCTTAAGTTAATCATCCCAACTCATATAGGTTTCAAACTTTAGTCTTACTCAAACTTTGAACATGACTTAACTTAACATATTTTAATATTGTTCGGTATTACTCGGTTTTGCGGGAAGATAATATAAAAATCGAAAAGATTCATAAAAAATTTCGAAAGTTTCAAAATTCAAATTTTGAAAAATCTGGAATGTTCTGAAAATTTCAGAACTTTAAATATTAGTATTTATACGGTTTTAACATTATTTCATAAATAATACTTAAAATGGGCATTTTAAATCCGAAAATTAAACAATTAATTTCATAAATGCAAATAAAATACCAATAATATTTTTATACTTTCCAAAAAATTTTAAGAAGATGAAATGGACAGAAAATTAAATTTCACACTGCCCAATAGCCGAAATTTTAAATACATGACTCTTATTATTCAATTTTAAATGCAACTCTTTAACAAATTAAAATTAAATCAAAACAGAAACTTTTGGCTCCCAAGAATAATTTCGTGATGAACATATCATATATGACTATAATGGGTTAAATTTTTCGGCCATTTTAACAATTATTGCAAATTTTAACGATTTACGTCATATATCGTACGATTTTAACCTTTAAAATTACTTCTCAAGCATAAAATAAGATCAAATACTCGAAATTTTTATGCATGCTGGAAATAATATATATGACATCGTGTTAAAATTTTATGGCCAAATTCCAACTTAAACTATTAAAGTCGAAATAATGTCACTAATTACCCGATTTTTACATTAAAAATCTATAATATTGCAATATTTGAGATAAATTTCTGGAAACTTCAACATATATTTTAAATATTGCATGTGACATACTCATAAATGTTTATAGTCAAATTCGTAATATAACTATACAAACCCATTTTTATTCATCTTATTGCATTTTAACATTTAAAATTCATATCACATGTTTTATAATTCCATAATTTACGAAAATTCATATTCATAACATAGGATATACATGTGATAACATACTGAAAAATCTCGGCCAAAAAATGATTTTTACTATTTTTCCCAAAATAAACGATTTTTAACCATTAAAACTTAATAAAACCGAGATTTAATATACCAATAACCAATATTTATGCAAAATATATTCCAAATATTCTAAAACATTTTAGAAAACAGTAGGTATTCATGCTTAAATAATTTCGGCCATATCTTATATCAAACGAAATATCAATTTTATTTTTGTTATCTTAATAACTACGTAAAAACGTAAACGGAAAGCATGCAAACAACCTAGTTGCTCTGATACCAATTGTTGGGTTTATTTATCTCATAAACTAATACATTTAGTCATACTAACATAATCTTATAATTAACATTTTAATTATCTCATTATTTAGATCTTATGCATGCTTAAAATATGCAGAAATGGGAGAGATTTCGAGTCCTTACACTCGGTCCAAACGTAAGCAAGGATGATCCTCCAAGTATTCAACAAGAATACCTCCTTTGTGATGCACCAAGACAACCCCTTATGAATCCGAAACCTTGAGTATACTAGCACAAGAGACGGATCTTCCTTAAACAAATTCTAGTTTCTTAACTAGAATTAATATACTAATATTATGACTTATTAGTGTTCTTATTATTCTCACAATAATACTCCCTCCTATTCATAATAAACTTCCCTATTTCCATTTTCGTCTATTCACATAAACTTCCCTATTTCCTTTTTTGGTAAGTGTTTTTTTGTGGTCCAAATTCAATTGTATGGTGGGGTAGTGTATTTGTGTGGTCTAAATTTAATTATATGGTGGGGTAGTGTGTTTCCTTAATTTTTGTGTCAAAATGAAAGGGGAAGATTATTATGAATAGGAGGGAGTAATATTTTGAGGTTTTTAACAACTTTCTCTCTAGAAATTTTGCTAAGGGTTTTGCTAGAATGATTCTTGTGTGAGTAAAACACAAGTCTTTTAATGGGGTTGCATTGGGTAGGGAGAGCCGGCTATGGGGAGCCACACAAGGGAACATGTTCTCTTCTCAATGCTCTTAGGGTGGCTATAGGTAGCATTTTCAAGAAGCATCTTTAATAAATGTGTTAACATTTAAAAACACAAAATAACTTCTTAAACACTCCTCTAAAAACCGGTATCCCATGAGATAAAATGGACTTCCATTTTACAATTGTCAATTTGTATAATTGTATAATCATGTGTGACATACAATATGTCGCAATTATAAAAATAATTGTTTTTAATTTAAAATGCATATTTATCAAATAAATATCATTTGTAAATTAAATAAATCATATTTAACAATTTGACTAGTAATTCATAATTACTAATATAAGTAAAATGATCATTTCAATAATCGTCAATACGATTTACAACACTTGTAATAATATACAACCCAATTCATTCTAATTACGATATTTCATAAATATCGTTTATTGTTTGAAAATTGACACGTTTCAATTCCAAACATAAATCTTACATTAAGATTTAACCTCTGATTTCTCGATATATGAGTTTAAGGAATCTGATCAACTCGTATCAGTATACATTTGATCAGTTTATCAATTAAGGGAATTGTCCTATAGGTGTGACCTAAAGGGATCAACTGACCACCACCGTCATACGACAGTAATGTCAAACTCTAGCTAGCCAATCATTACCGATTAATGTTGGTCAGTTGACTAATATAAATCGTATCATCCCTTGCGCATTCTTGTCATGAGATTTAATTACGTGATCGCACTATTGTTGAGGACACATTTCCCAACAATCTCCCACTTGTCCTCGACAAGTGTGCGTCACTAATTCTCTTGTCCTATTACAATCTCCCACTCAATGCAAGATGTCTCTCTGAGGTCGTACTTGCATTTGATCATATCATGAGTGGTTTTCTCGATCTGGAGAATAACTGTTTGACCGGAATTATCTACCATAGATACCTTCCGAGCGTGGCCACGCATTTCCAGTTAACTTCTCCTCGAGTGGCCTTGAGATTTGAACATCCCTGACAAGTGGTGGACAATTTCTATCGCACTACTTCCTTCAACTAGTCACAGTCATTCACAGCCTGAAGCAATCTCATTTGACTCCAGTTACGAAAAGTCGTAGAGAATGGATCAAGGCTATGCCTAAACTGTACCATCTTGGGAGAGTAGTCTTTAGTCTAAGAATTGACTCACAAGAATACTATAGCAGCTCTCGCCACGACCCGGCTATTATAAAATTTCCAGAACTCTATAAGCGGTCACTTTGCCCGACAGAGTGTCTCTTGCAGTCTGCCTATGTGATCGACTAGTCATCACATATGACTCTATGGCACTTGAACTTGCCATCAATCGCCTCACATTCTAGTCGCTTTGAGATGTCACCTCATGTAAGCGGCTAGGGGCTATACTAAGTAAATCCAGTTCACTTATGGGGTTCAATATTGTCTCTTACAACCCATTTGGATTTCGACAAAATATCTTTTACTTTGAGTTAATTATAACTCAAACGACATTGTCATGCAAAAACAGTCAATACTATTTCATTGCATTTGATGCACGATCATCTATTTGTATTGGTGTTTGCGAATAAACCTTTTATTCATGATTGCAAAACTTACAAATTTTGTTCTCCTTCCATCTCATATTATCTCACATAATATGAACTTATTTGAGCACGTATCTAGAACTCATTCTAGATCTTGAGTTTCCTTTCTTGAGCGAAGCTCCCACTGTTATCTTATAACTCGTGACGTATTGATATACTAGAGGGATTAAAGAATCACTCGAAATTATCTAGTCACTTATGTGCTGAAATCTATATTGTAGTTATTAGTGATTTCATCACTCTTACTATTTTCAAACATCTTGGCTATTTGATCATGATTTTATCAATGTGAATCATATCTAACCATTCTCATTACTAATGGGCGACCTTTTATTATCAATATAATAAACCTTCCCGTAAAGCTCCATCATCGTATGATATAAGGTATTAGTTCATCTAGAATTGAAAACCTCTTATTCTTTACACTTTAAAGAATCACCCATCCTCTCTAAATGGTAGGCTTAATTCTTTTAAGGAATATGGCTCCCACTAAAAACAATATCACTCGATTTCTTAAATGAACGTTTCATTTCTCGCATGTAAATCTTTATTATCACTTGAATCATTATCACTATCACTATCCCTTTGTGATGCACCAAGACAACCCCTTATGAATCCGAAACCTTGAGTATACTAGCACAAGAGACGAATCTTCCTTAAACAAATTCTAGTTTTTTAACTAGAATTAATATACTAATATTATGACTTATTAGTGTTCTTATTATTATCACAATAATAATATTTTGAGGTTTTTAACAACTTTCTCTCTAGAAATTTTGCTAAGGGTTTTGCTAGAATGATTCTTGTGTGAGTAAAACACAAGTCTTTTAATGGGGTTGCATTGGGTAGGGAGAACCGGCTATGGAGAGCCACACAAGGGAACATGTTCTCTTCTCAATGCTCTTAGGGTGGCTATAGGTAGCATTTTCAAGAAGCATCTTTAATGAATGTGTTTTATTAACATTCAAAAACACAAAATAACTTCTTAAACACTCCTCTAAAAACCGGTATCCCATGAGATAAAATGGACTTCCATTTTACAATTGTCAATTTGTATAATTGTATAATCATGTGTGACATACAATATGTCGCAATTATAAAAACAATTGTTTTTAATTTAAAATGCATATTTATCAAATAAATATAATTTGTAAAGTAAATAAATCATATTTAACAATTTGACTAGTAATTCATAATTACTAATATATGTAAAATGGTCATTTCAATAATTGTCAATACGATTTACAACACTTGTAATAATATACAACCCAATTCATTCTAATTACGATATTTCATAAATATCGTTTATTGTTTGATAATTGACACGTTTCAATTCCAAACATAAATCTTACATTAAGATTTAACCTCTGATTTCTCGATATATGAGTTTAAGGAATCTGATCAATTCGTATCAGCATACATTTGATCAGTTTATCAATTAAGGGAATTGTCCTATAGGTGTGACCTAAAGGGATCAACTGACAACCACCGTCATACGACAGTAATGTCAAACTCTAGCTAGTCAATCATTACCGATTAATGTTGGTCAGTTGACTAATATAAATCGTATCATCCCTTGCGCATTCTTGTCATTAGATTTAATTACGTGATCGCACTATTGTTGAGGACACATTTCCCAACAAGGGGTACCTACACAAGTGGTTTGAAACAAAATACCATTTTCCCCAAAATATTCGGCCATTGTATTGAATTCAGTACCGTTGTCCGTACGAACCATTTTGACAGTCTTAGAGAATTGTGTATGGACCATAGCCAAAAAAATTCTTAAAAATAGAAGTGACTTCGGTCTTATCAAATAAAAGATAAACCCAAACGGCCCTAGAAAAGTCATCTACAATTGTCAAAAAATACTTGGCGCCACAAGAGTACGGAGTACGATAAGGCCCCCACAAATCACAATGAATTAATGAGAAAATATCCGAGGCTTTATTAGTACTTAAATGAAATTGATGACGACTTTATTTGGCTTCGTGACAGACATCACACGGAAAATCAGTAATATTATTAGAACGGCTAACTTGAGGAAGTAATTGCACCACTTTAGAAGAGGGATGACCCAAGCGCTTGTGCCATAGCGCAAAAGAATCAGCAGTAGTGACGGCATGAACAACAATCGGTCGACCCACCACACGCAAAAAATAGAGTCCGTCTCGCAATTCACTGGCTCCAATCCTCGTCCTCAAAGAAGGGTCCTGAATATAGCATGAAACATTAGTAAAAATCAACTCATAATCAGTAGCGGAAACGAGTTGTGAGACGGATAAAAGATTGGACGTTAGACTAGGGACATAATAGACGTTGGTAAGGACTAATGACTCGGAAAAATGCACTGTTCCAGCCATTTGAGCCGAAACCTGACTCCCATTAGGCAGATTAATTGGACAAGCCGAAATAGTGTAAGTATTGGTGAGCCATGTAAGATCTCCCGTAACGTGGTGAGACGCACCGCTATCAATTATCCAAGTGGAAGAAAACATACCAAAAAGTCGGTCCTGTGAGGATGAAGAAGGATCCGTAATGACAGCGTTAACATGAGCAGAAGTTGCGGCTGAAGACCCAGTATTACTGCGTGCACGACTACGCACCTGCTCTACCGTCCTAGGCCTCTCGCCCCACCAATCGGGAAATTTTTGTGACTTGATAAAACAATTCGCTATATCATGTCCAGTCCCGGTACAAAAGGAGCAGGTGGTTTTACGACGTTCTGCGCGTTCTAGGTCACGAAGGGCCCTCCAATCAGACGGAGCAGCCTTCGAAGAAGAACGAATATGAAAAGCAGCCAATTCAGGCGAGTCCCCAAGAGTGACAGTCCCTCCTTGCAACCGTTCTTCTTGTAAAGTAAGTTGAAAGGCACGGTTGAGAGTAGAGCGAGTTTCAAGGGACAAGAGTTGAGAGCGCAAAGTACCGTAAATAGAACGATCAAGACCCATCAGAAATTTATGAAGACGCTCAGTGTCTTGACGAGCAAGAGCGGCATTGGTAATGCCACACGTACACTGACCGCATTTACAAGAGAAAGGGGGTTCGTGGTTCGCGAGAGCATCCCATAAAGCTTTCAAATTACCAAAATAGGTGGTGACGGTCATACCTTTGTCTTGTTTGCAATCATGAAGATCAGATTTCAAGGCGTGAATTTTTGATCCGTCAACAGTAGAGAAGCGTTCTGCCAAGTCTTCCCAGAGAGATTGAGCGTCCTCAAAATACGAGATGCTACTTTTAATCGAGGGATCGATGGTACGCATAATCCATTGGACAACGGTGCAATGAATAACTTCCCATTGTCCAAGGAGAATGTTATCGGTCGGCTTATCAACAGAGCCATCACAGAACCCGAATTTTCGGCGCGATTTGAGCGACATTTTCATAGAGCGGCTCCATTCCTCGTAATTATCGGGACCAAGTTTAATATCTGTAAGAACGAGGCTAGGAATATCATGACTACCAAGATAGAAGGGAGACATGATATCAATGGAAACGGGTTTTTCAGTTTCTGAGTTCGTCATGGGAAAGACGAAACAAAGAAGTCAGGGGAAGCGGAAGCGTTATAAGCGTTTGAATAAGGATTGCATTGGGTTTTGATTTTTTTTATTTTTAGGGGGAAGAATCTAACCAATCTTCTGATACCATGTTAAGTTAATGTATGAGATCAATTGAATTGTGTATTATTGAAGCAATGAACTAGCACTTAAATACATAAGTTTTGATGAGGAAACGTAAAGCCCTAAACAAATGGGCCAAGTAAATAATGTGAGCCTAAGATGGCTAATACAGTAGCTTGAAAAAGTATCCAAGTTTGATTAATTAACACATTTAGTAATAAACCCTAATTTCATTTCTAAATAAACGAATAAAATTTGATTAATCAAATGAATACTCGACAAATAATAGTAATAACTGATTATAAAATTGTAAATTTCTTCATTAATTTGAGAATTAGGATTCATCGTTCATTTTCTTAGATCAATTAGATTAGTTTTTAATCAGGAAAAATGTTATAAGAGTTAGTTTTGTTATGTTTTAAATAAAAAGGTATAATATGAAAACCTAATGAAAAAGTGTACGTGAAAGAATAAAATACGTATGTGAAAAAATAATTTCGTCATAGTCGGGTTATCAAATCTAATACGGAGTACAAAATATTATATATAAAGCGAAAATTAGGAACTAAATGGTCTGTGGGGTAGAGGATAATTTTTTTATCCGAGTAAGAGCGTATTTGATAAATTAAATGGCTTTTTAGCGATTTAAAACTATTTTGTGGACATTAGGTTAAGTCGTTAGTTGTATGTTGCATCATCATAGCCTTACAATGTCTTTTGTGACAATGAGAAGGAGTGCTGTATTGGTTCAACTTACGGCTTTACTTAAATTGGGAAAAAAAAAAGTACGGTTGTGGACTTATTGACCCTAAATAATTTGAAACCGTTCCCAAAACCTCAAATAGTTTGTGAAATAACATTTGTAAGCGAGAAATTGGATATAGGAAACACCAGCAATTTTATGGCTTGTTTACACGAAAGAGAAGACGAGTTGATGCAGTTTTGGGTTGAGTGTGAAATGTTCCAATGTAGCATTTATTTCAGCAAAGTTAGACAAGAAAATTAAATCAAGGACTAAAGAGAAGATGACGATGATGTGGATGATGATGTTGTTGGAGTTGGAGAAGAAGAAGATGTCCTGTATGTATGTATTGCGTATACATCAAGTTTATGAATGCAGTTGGACCTTCTTTGCCTAACCCCTTCTCATTTACTATAATAGATAGTCAAAAATGTTGGTCATTTTCCTTTCCTTTTATCATCTTCTTTTCTCTTTTTCGGTTTTCCCCACACTAATATCTAAATTCAGCTTCCTTCATTTCAGGTATCATCTTCTTCACTTCTTGTCCCGCGTCTTCATTTTTTCGTGTTAATTTGTCGTTTTGGTACGAGTAAACGCTGTATAACGGTGTGCAGTGTGTACTACTTGATTATATATACTACTTGATTCCACTTTTGGACTTCTGTGTATAATGAGGAATACTGGCTCAATGACTCGGGATGAAAACTGCGCTGCGCTATAAAATGTAATCGCGTTCTGTTACTCCATCATATAATAACCTTAGCGACTCCCTTTACTTTATTCCATGGTATTCCGAAATTGTACAAGTAGAACTGTTTCAACTGAAATAATGAGTCGATATTTACAGACCATTTTGTTCTTATTTCAGGCCGAAGAAAAAATCACCTCAATCATACACCTAGACTCAAGCCGGAAGATTGCCCTATGACGAAATTCCTTTTGACATTTCTTCCACTCTTCTTGCTCCTATTCTCACCCTGTTGTAATGCTGACCTTAGAAGTGAAGAACAGGCTTTGCTTAAGTTTGCATCTTCTGTCCCTCTTGGTCGAAAAATGAACTGGACTACTGCTGCTCCAGTATGCATTTCTTGGGCCGGCATTACCTGCAACTCAGATAATAACAGTGTAACTGCTATCAGACTACCCGGGGTTGGACTGCGAGGTTCAATCCCGTATAACACCCTTGGAAACTTGCCTAGCCTAATGTTCCTCAGCCTAAGGTCCAACTTCCTAAATGGTAGTCTTCCATCTGATTTGTTGTCCCTCCCTTCTCTGCAATATGTATATCTCCAAAATAATAACTTATCAGGGAACATTCCTTCTTCTTTATCCCCTAAACTCAACACTATCAATCTCTCCTTCAACTCCTTTCAGGGACAAATTCCGTCATCACTCCAAAACTTGACAAACCTAGACAAACTATACCTTCAGAATAACTCTCTTACTGGATTAATTTCTGTCTTAAATGGTACTAGCATTAAACACTTGAACGTGAGCAACAATCGCCTTAGTGGCACTATCCCGTCTTCATTGAAAAGGTTTCCTACTTCAGCGTTTAAGGGAAACACAGGCTTGTGTGGGAAACCGCTTAAGCAGTGCCCGGGAATGTCTCCATCTTTGTCTCCGTCTCCATCTCCATCTCCAACCCCGTCTCCGTCTCCAACTCCAACTCCATCTCCATCTCCAACTCCATCTCCATCTCCTTTGCCTTCTTTTTTCCCTTCACCATCTCCTTCCTCTATTATATCTCCCTCCCCTGAGTCGCCTCCTAAGAAAGACGTCTCTAGAAAGAGTCTAAGCACCGGGGCTATTACAGGCATTGCAATTGCAGGAACTGTGGTATTGCTACTTGTAATTATAGTCCTTCGTTGTTTGAGGAAAAAAGACGGTGTTGGATATGGTGTACTTAAAGGGAAGGCATTTAGTGCCGGAAAACCTGAGAACCCTGATCAGGAAGGTTTTGGTAGTGCATTACAAGAGGCAGAGAAGAACAAGCTTGTTTTCTTTGAAGGGAGCTCCTCTAATTTTGAACTTGAAGATCTATTGAAGGCTTCTGCTAAAGTTTATGGAAAAGGAAGTTATGGGACAAGCTATAAGGCCAACTTAAAGGATGGAAAAACAGTTGTTGTCGTCAAGAGATTGAAGGATGTTATCGTAGGGAGAAGAGAATTCGAACAACAAATGGAAATGATTAGGAGAGTAGGTCAACAGTTGAATGTTGTTCCTTTGAGGGCATATTACTACTCCAAGGATGACAAGCTTCTAGTGTATGACTATGTAACTGCCGGTAGCCTGGCAGCACGTGTGCAAGGTATGTTTTCATCGTGATTACGCTGCTATTATACATATTCTTGAATGAGGCTGAGAGTAATGTTACTCATCAGATGGAGGCTAAATTAGCTGGTTTGATACACTCATTGTCTGTCTTTGTCGGTTAACTTAACTTCATGTAAACTTTCAGGTGGAAGAGACAGTGAAAAGCCACCATTAGACTGGGAATCCCGGGTAAGAATTGTATTGGGAGCTGCCAAGGGAGTTGCCCACATTCATTCAAGCGGAGTTGGGAAGATGACGCATGGAAACGTCAAATCTTCCAATGTACTTATTTCTGAGGACCTTAATGGTTGCATCTCGGATTTTGGCCTACCTTCTTTAGTCAGCTATCCTGTTGTTTCTCCAAAAACCGCAGGCTACCAAGCCCCAGAAACCATTGAAACCCAACAAATGACACAAAAGTCTGACGTTTATAGTTTTGGTGTGCTTCTTATGGAGTTACTAACCGGGAGAACTCCGGGACAATCACCAGGACTCGATGAAGTGGGTGACCTTCCTAGATTTGTCCAGTCAGTGGTTCGAGAGGAACGGACTGCAGAAGTTTTTGATGTGGACCTAAGGAGACAGTTGAATATTGAAGAAGATTTGATTAAAATGCTTCACATCGCCATGGCATGTGTCTCAAAGGTCCCCCATTTAAGACCCGACATGGAAGAAGTGGTACAGATGATCGCGGATATATATGATATGAACCTAACATAAATGAACCCATCTGAATGATCTGTTTGCCAAGTTCAGACCCTTTTAAAGTTCCACCATGCCATCTCCTGATGTTTAGGGATACATATCACACTTTCGTGCTTATAATTTCATAACCAGGCAAAACCGAATGGGCTGTAGGTTGTACATAGCTCAAACCTCTGTAAGCCAATCGTGTCGGTGCTATCTCCAATTGTTCAATAGTTCTTTTGGAATTTTAGGTTAAAAACTTGAACTGTTGGTCATTCTTTTCTGTAGTCTTGTTCATCAGAAACTTAGAAAAGGAGTTCTGTTATTACATGTATGCCTGATTAGCTGAGATAATGTCATTTTATTTGCCCTTTGCACACCTTTGTAAGTTTATAATTTTTCCCTCGAAAAAACAAGTTTCTAATTGAAACATGTTCACCAAATTGGTTGTAATTTAAGCATCTGCGAGTTCCTGCAGTTGAAAATCAACCTTTGAAATAATATTACAATCTAAAGGAGAGCATTGTCTCCCTTGTGCTCCTACTTGGCTCAAATCCGAACAAAATGAATGATGATAAAAAATTCTTTATAACAATAGTTTGCTTTATAGATTAGCCACAATAAGTTATTGAGTTACGAATAAGGGGAGACAATTATATGTATCACAAAACATGCCACCGGACAAAGATATTACAACAATGTAACCTCAATAACAAAGACCGGCCATCATGAAGAAAAAAAATATCAGAAATGACCGATCAAGAAAAGTTAGCGACTGTCGATTAACCCAGTATATGGAGAAAGGCAAGATCAGATAAATGTTTACTTGACCAGCTATTATCTGCGTCCTCGGTCCTACAAGCAGTCACTTCAGATTCCAGCAGTCAATTGGAAGAATTGTCGTTTACTAAATCAGCACCGCTAACATACTTTGCGACAAAAGAAATAAGCCTAAACGGAGCACCAATTAGTGGAGCATCTGTGATGGGCACACCCTCATCGCCTCTCTCCTGGAGAAATGACTGTCCTTCGAGATCCTGAATTTCATTTTCATCTAATGGTATTTGTTCTATTTCTCCAGAAACAGTTGTATCTGAGGAATGCCGAAGTACATTGTCACTCACCTGTCGCTCATTCCCCATTGGTACTGTCTCAAAATGGTTGGTACTCTTTGATAATGAGGAAAAATCCTTAGAAGGACCAGGTATAAGATCAGTAACTGCCACATCATCAAATAGTTCCACAGATGTTGCCACGGGAACCACTTTGCGCCTCTCAAGCTCCATGTATAGCTCATTTAGCTGAAGCAAAAAAATGGCAAGGCCTAATGTGAGATAAGTAGGGAGTTGTTTGTTTTAAAGATAATTGTTTATCCCTTCGAGCTTCTTCAAGAATCAAGTTCATGTACTCATATTTGTATAGCTATTACGCTCTCTAATCATTTGGATTAAATGCATTTTATATGAGCAACAGTGGGAAGGGTATATGTGATGGAGGGAGTAAGTATAAGCAAATAGGGCTTTAGGACTTTTTAAGTGGATAATTCTGACATGCTTTAAATAAATATCAAGGTGCAAATGTGCCAAATTGGTTTTAATGACCCAAAACGGCACGAGTGAATCCAAATTGAATAGAGATAGTAAATACCTTTTCCACTAGCTCTGCATTTTCCATAACCAATTTCTCAACTAATTCAAAAGCTCCTTCTATCTGAGAATTCAAGTCTTCTTTTTCAGAACCATCCTGCATATGAAATTCAAACATCATGAGACAATATTAATATTTCAGTTACCTCAGAAACTGCTACAAATAAATCACAAGAAAATTATGTGATTACTCAAGACATTCATAAATGATTCAGTAACAGATCATTTCTGATTATTACTAGCAAATTTTGGGAAACACTGGACTTGAATAAGGTCGTTAATCGCCATTCCTTTTAAGCATGAATTGAATAATTTTTAAAAGGGGTCGTAGAGTCCAAGGATATGGATGGACCCACAGAGATCCCTGTCGTCGTTTATGTTTTGAGTTTGAACAAATATAATCCACTAAAACAAACTGAATAGCATGAGGCAGAGCAACGGAATCTGAACTTTTAAGATCTGAAAACAGGAACGGTAGCTTTTAGTAAATATGTAAATTGTTCAGCTACCTTACATCAATGCTCCAAGTTGGTATATCAATCATCTCAATATAAACTAAGAACATCTTGAGGCCTAAGAAACAATCATTATCAAACTATGGTACAGAACAAACCTTCTGTCCTTCTGCTGGTGAAATTGCAGACGTTAAGCTCTTTTCAAGATCCTGAATTCTTGACTCTAAGGTTGAAATGTTGTCTAGTAACTGACTGTTTTCTTGTGACAGACTATTTTGAGCTCCTTCCAAATCCACAACCTGCCAGGCTTTGTAATCAATTTCAGCATCAGAAATAATATAGTGGATACTAGTTCCCACATGTTGCACATCAGCACAAATTAAGCAAAAGAGAATTGAATCGGATATGTTCAGGAAGAAACCAAATCAGAAATTACGATAAATTTCATTACATCAATACGTGCAGTTCTTGCTAGATATGGGGAGGTGCAAGCATATGCAGCCTTCCTCCAGTTTCCATTACCTTGTGAAGTAGCGAATATATGCAGCTTTATAGTTAATACTACATTTTGCTACCGACCACTGGTCCAATTGTTATCAGATTGAACTCAGTCACTTAATACTAATCCATAATGCAGGATCTTGCACATACAAAATATATGCAACTCAAGCACAAGCCAATCAAGCTCATTTGATCAATCTTGCTATTAACGGGAAAAACTGCATTATATACCTGCTTCTTCAACCTTGTGTTTTCATCGTTCAGTGCTGCAAACAGTTCCTTACTTGAGCTCTGCGAGTAAAAAGCAGGGAATGATTACCAAATGGCCATTGTGTCTTTTAACACTTAGAATACTAGAAGTTAACAAAGGTATATTAAAATTAATCCAATGCTACAAAATATGGTGACTTAGACTTCCACGAAGCGGGTAAATAGTATAGTGCTATCAAGACAAACAATTTAGTGAAGTTAAAACAAGTTGACTCCCAATCAAAATACCAATGTAGAATAACATATACCTAGGAAATAATTTAGAATAACAGCAGAAGCCATGAGTACAAAACCCATTACTAGATTACCTCGTTTTCAACCAATAGAAACTTCTCCTTCTCAATATGCCGAACTTTTTCCCGCAATTTCACCTGACAAGATCAACGATTCGTTTATCATAAAAAAAAGGGATTTATAAACTGATACAATGATAGTTACTAGACAATGCAACATTCACATGCAAGAAATGACCAAGGGGAAAAGTATATGTCGGTGTCCAAACAAATCAACGAAAAGCTGAATCAGTTAAGGCGAGCAATTTGTATTCGCACCTCTTCTAAACTAACATCAGCTTTCTCCTGTATCAAACAACTAATCTTCTGTTCCAAGCTCACCTGATAATAAGACTTGAATTTAAACGCTGATGTGTTGGGAAGATTCATTGTAAGATGTCAGGTCATGAAAAGCCCTCACATTTTTCATTTTTCTGACAAACTGCTTAAAAAGAGCATTACCTCTTTCTGATGCCAGGAGTCACTTTCGCACTGTAATTGCTTTATTCGCGACACCAAATCAACCTGGAAATTGGACGAGCTAATCAGATTATCGGAACAGAACCGATAGAGTATACTCCCTCCAATTCACCATTTTCTTCCCTGTCTAATTAAACGGATTATTCAAGTTTTCTTCCCTATTTCCTTTTTTGCGTTGATTTGTGTGGTCCAAATTCAATAACATGTGGGGTAGTGTGTTTTGTTGGTCCAAATTCAATGTCTTATTTCTTATGCAAAAAGAAAAGGGGAAGAAAATAGTGAATAAGAGGGAGTATGTTATACTATATAGTCCAAAGAAAGGACCTATAAGTCTCCAATCATGTAGTTATCAGCACATAGATGTGAAATTTATCCAATAAGTAATACCTCTCTTTGTAAACATGAATCCTTTTCGTACAATAGTTGTTTCACCATCTCTCGTAACCTAGCCTACAAAATACCAAATCAAAGAAGTGCAAATTCACAATGACGCAAAAGTGAGCACCATTAAACAATAAATTAGATCAAAAATGAAAAGTCTCACCTCTTCTTGCAACCACTTTTGTTTTTCAGTGTCAGCTAAAACAACCTGTCAAATGAAAAATTCAGGAGACACATTAAAGCAATGCATTTTTCAGCTCCAATACAAAGCCCTATCTTCATCTCTTCTATCTTAGGCCTTGTCTGGAGTAATTCCATCCAAATTTTTCCTATCTTAGGCCTTGTTTGGAATATGAAAAGAGAAGAGAAGAGACGGGAAAGGGAGGGGAGTGGGAAGGAGAGAAGGGAACAGAAGGGAAGGGAAGGGTGAGATTTTTCCCTCCAGGCCTCGGTCTCCTCTGATAGAGAGATTTTAATTTGCCTCATAGGAGGAAAAGAGAGGGATCCAATTTCCATCCCCTCCAAATCCCTTCATCCCATTTTTTAACCGCACAAAGGGAATCATCTCCCTCCAAATCCCCATTTCCAAACGATAGCAAATTGGGAGGGAAAAGGAGGGGAGGGAAAGGGAAGGAAAAGAAAGGGAGGGGAAATGAAGAGGGGTTGTTTGTATAGCAAAATAAAGTAGAGGGAAAGAGGGGAGGATGGAGGAAGAAGGTGATTTTAGTGCATTGGAAGATGAAAAGAGTTCAAGTATATTAGAGGAGTATTTGGCCCTATCAATCTTAAATAAGAGTCAAAATAATGTTTTCCTTCCAAATCTTGCCAAAAATGAAGAGATTCTAGTTTAGTCTAGAGGAGGAAAATGGAATCCTCCCATTTCCTTCCCCTTCCATTTCCCTCCTTCCATTTATTGTAACCAAACAATGAAAATTAAACCCCTCTCTTTCCCTTCCCTCCCCTTCCCTCCAATTCCCTCAATCCAAACACACCCTTAGAGAGACACTGATTTTACTCCGAGGGAAAATGGAGCCCTCCATTTCCCTCCACCGAGGTATTTGCTAACCAAACATGGAAAATTTTTCCCTTTCCCTCTCTTTTATTTCCCTCTAAATCCCTCCATCCAAACAAAGGTCTAGGCTTTAAGCAGCATTGTGGAGCATGAGTAATATGTCCGATATGTATATAGCACAAAGATGTATCCAAATATTTATTCACCACAAATATGTAACCATAGATCTCCAATCTCTCATACACTCAGAGAAACACCATTGTATCTATAAACAATTAAATATAGACGTTCAACATACTTCCGAATCCAATCAAGTTGACTCATACTTAACATAATCACAGCCCTTACAAGTCCCTACTAAATCAGACCATTTGTGATTCATCACTGCAAAAGAACCGAGCTACTAAAATGTCGTAAAGAAAAAGAGCTTACACCAAGAGTGTCATTTGAATCATTTCGATGGCCTTTCTCCACAACAGTCAAGTTCACCAAATCATCCAATCCACCATTGACGACTCCAGAAGCCTGATTCGAATAACTCCGTTCTTCAACATGATTGTGATCCTGAGAGCTCGTTTCTCCAGCATTAGATGACGTATCTTCAGCAACAGCTTTGGGTTGCTGCTGATGTTGCTGCTTGTTCTTCTTCTTCTTGTTCTTCCTCTTCTTTTTATCATCCTCCATTTTTGTTCACAATCAAGATTCAAAGCTCAAAACCCTAATACAACGATCAAACCAAATTAATTCATTCAGCTGTAACCGCCGAAAATCAACCCGATTAAATAATCGGCACATCAAAGCTACATATATATGTATAATAAATCAAACTCTAGGGTAAAATGAAATTGAAATCAAAGAATTGAGATAGAAATATGATACCTTGTGATTAAGATTGTTGTTGAAGAAGAGAAATCGCAATAGTAGGAGAAATATGAGGAATTTGATTGCTTGAAACTCTAGGATTTGGGAAGGAAAAATAGAAACGACGACGTTTTAGTGATGTTGTCTTTCTTACACACAATTTGGGCCGTTTTGTTCGTTAACGGGTAACTGTCAGACTCCAATGAGACAAACCAGGCCTTTTTGGGCACGTTCGACGTAATGAGTTTGCTGGATTATCCGTAACTTGGATCATGTTATTGGAGCGGTCTTACAAGTTACAAGAGTTGCAATTTATAGGCTGTGCAAAATCCGGTCCAAATTGGAGAAATGGATAAGTATTTATCGGAATCGAACCCAAATTAAAAATTTAGATCTAATCTCAAGCATTTTGGTTTTTGGTCTCCGATCCGGTCCGGAGCCGGAGTTTTTCGGGCCGGGCCGAAACTGTAATTATTGTTACTTAATCCTTTTCTTAGAATATTATTAAAAAAACATTGCAGATTTATAAAATTGGATCCGGTCTGGTTCGATGTATCCGATTTTTGGACCGAATTTGAATAAATGGGCATGTAAAGAAATTTTTTGGTCCAATCAGCTTGTTCCCACTCCGTAATTCTTATTTCTGGTCTATGATTTGTTGAGATTCCGATTTCGGTCCGGTCTAAACCTGACAAAAATGACCTAACCCGAATGACCCGACTCGACATCCGGACTTAAGACCGGAACCCGGCCTGAACTCAAAAAGACACATCTAGTATAATCGAACTCGGATATTTATTGTTCTAAACTGATTATTTTCTACATCTAACTTGAGAATAACTTGCCCGAAAATGACCCGAACCTGAAATGACCCAACTCATCCCGACTCAAAATCTACAAACCCAAAATGACCCGGCTAGAAATTGACCTGACCAAATTGACGTGTTTGCTATGTCCAGTTAGAACCGATGCACAACCCAACTTATCTTAGGTTGTTCTTTTCGGCTGAAAAGATTTAAATTGAACTAAATTGGATTTAGGTCCTGTTCTTTCTGGCTTAATTTCAGCTCGTTTCAATTTTTGTTGGTTGTATTCCGTTAAGGTTTATTTACGTTCAATCAATTATTTTCAATTAATCTCTTCACAAAAGTAACTTTTAATTCAACTAAATTCACTCCACCTCAGTTCCACTCAATTTAGTTCAAATAAGCTCTATTCCAATTTATTCAATTCAGCTCGTTTCAGCCGAAAAGAACAGGGCCTTAATGAAGTTGAACTGAATTTAACTAAAATTAATTTGAACGATTTGAGCTGAATTGATCTAAATAGAGTTAAAATTAACCAGGCCTTTGATTAAGTGGTCAGAGTTCCTTCTAATTCAACTTGTTGTTTCGTGCTCAAGTGCTTAGAATATAACAATGTTGAAATTCATAAGAGAGAGGTTTAGCGTCTTAATGGTCCTACCAAACTCGAATCTATATTATATTAAACCAGATGGCATACACACAAATAAAAGAAATTTGAAAAGTTACACCTTTTTTATTTCACTACTATTGTAGCACCCCTTTCTTACCCGACCAAGTTAATCAAGAGATGTCACCATCTCGATTTCCCGGGGTAATTAATAGGAACTACAATTAGATTACCACTTATATACATAATATATTTAGTGAACTATATAACTAATAAATGAATAAATAATACAAGTCGTGACTACTACAACCCTTTTAGTGAAACTACACTCAACTCGTAGTTCGCCCCGTCTCCCGCTAGGTACCAAATGAAACCTTTAGTTAAAATGCTCCTCACACAATCGGAAATATCATATGAAACAACATGTGCCACTACGGAAATATTCTACTACAGTGGAGACCGGCAAACACTTCAGATGTGAAGTTTTGCAAAAGCCTCATGATAACATTTCTAAGTTGACATAAGTAAATCAATAACTACTTTAATTACAATCACACTCTACATATATATAAATATCTAACAATTTCATTCTCATATATAATAGACTAGCTTAAAACCCGTGTAATTTTGCACGGAAATGCATAATTAAATAGTTCTTAGTTTTATTAAAATCGGAATAACATTGTTATCAATATGTTAGAATTAGTCAGGGCGACAAATCATCTTTTGGATTTTGAGACTTAGAGTAATATTTGGTCCCGCCATTTATCTTTATTTATAAGTTTTAAACAATTACTACATTGTAATTGATACTTAGAGTAATATTTGAGACTTAGAGTAATATTTGGTCCGCCATTGGACGCGTCCCAAAAACATTCTTAACTAATTTGACCCATAATTGATCTAACCCGAAGTGGTATAATCTGAAACCACCCAACTCGAAAATAATTTGGAAAAACAAAAACTTTCATGAACAAAATGACTTGGAATGAGATTTCTCTCTTAATCATTGGCCCAACCCGACCCGTCCCGACCCGTAATGATCCGAATTGGCCCGACAGAACCTGAATTAAACTAGCTGAAAAGGTAGCTGATATTTGACAAAATGACGTAAAAGGACATGATTTATTATTGATATCTGTTACGTTTTTACTATTATTTTTGTGTTATTGTAAACAAATGACCGAAACAAATAGAGTAGTCACTTCTGAATATAATCGTGCACTTAAAATGGTACTGGAAAATGCCTACATTGCTACTTCCAGGATTTCTTCATGTACATTGTTTCGAATGAATTGGCCATTAAAATCAAGTTATAGGGATAGCTTCAACTACTAGCTTTTATATACATATGATTCACGCCCAAAAAAATTCACAAATTAATATATAACGATTAAGGAAAAACAAAAATTAAACATTATATCCTCAAAAATATACCATTGATATAAAATTAGTTTTCTATTAAAGTCATACACACAAAAACAATTAATTAAGTTTACGTAAGGATTTTGTAGTGTGTTTAATTTTGTCAATTAACGTTATAAAATCCGAGGGTAGAATAGGTAAATAAAAATGAATCAAGTGCCTCATTTGTCAAATGCGACATGAGGTAGCTTTTTATTTCAGGTACGTGTTTCACCTTTTTTTCACTCCAAACAGGTAGTTGTCAAACACTTCAAAAATAATAAATCAGGTAGCTGAAATGACTTGCCAAACAGAGCCTTAGGTATGTGGTCATTTATACAAGTGGTATGTAACTGGTCTGTTTTAAGAAAGACTTATTGTTTAATCAAATAGAGACTAATATAGGAGATATTAAATTATACAATCTATATATCTATCTAAATATAATTATAATAGAGGAACCATTAGACACATGACAGTCATTCGTTCAATATTTTCCCGCTCAGTAATTATTTCGTTATTTATGATAAAAAATCATTACAGTATTATTATACTCTCTTTTTATGATTTTACCTAATCACGTTATCTATATCTATTTATAATTTATTTTTATTTTTTGGTTGTAGTGTAGAATTTTTATCAGTTTGAATTTACTTGAGTAATTCGACGTCTACGAAGTATTACTCGGTCGGTAATTTCTTATTTGTAAAGAAGTATTTGTTAATGTAATTTAATTCAGGTTCTGTCGGGCCAATTCGGGTCATGTCAGTTTGGTTCATCATTTTTTCGAGATAATTTGGGTCGGATCGGATTGGATCATTACGGGTCGGGTCGGGCCAATGATTAAGAGAGAAATCTCATTTCAAGTCATTTTGTTCATTAGAGTTTTTGTTTTTCCAAGTATTTTCGAGTTGGGTAGTTTCAGATTATGCCACTTGGGGTTGGATCAATTACGGGTCAAAATAGTTAGGAAATTTTTTGGGACGAGTCAGATGAATTCGGATTTTGGGTCATATATGGTGATGTAGTTTGGGTCAATTTCGGGTCTCAGGTCAGCCTATTTTCGGATATGTAACAATTATTGTTCTCAAATTGAAATATGACAAAAATAATCGACAGTAAGGGAAAAACCGTAATAGTCGGGTAACAGAAAATTGGAACTTATAAATAAAGATAAAAGGCGAGACCAAATATTACTCTAAGTCTCAAATTCCAAAAGATGAATTGTCGCCCTGACTAATTCTAACATATTGATAACAATTTTATTCAGGTTTATAATACGTTTTAAACATTTATTTATATAAAACTACGAGCTATTTTACTATGCATTTCCGTGCAAAATTGCACGGGTTCTAAGCTAGTAATTGTGTAATATATTCCATGTGTGTTTGTATATAAAATAAGATCTTGAGCCAAGATTCACCATATGTATTAAGACTATTAACAAAAACAACATAGTTATAAAAGATAAATAAGGACATATCTTCTTGCACACCGAAAATAATTTGTATTACGGAGTAAGAAGTATATATTTGCTTGTAAAAATCCAATAAGTCCAACACTTAACTTTATTTTAACCACTAACCTAAGGCCCGGGTCTAAGCCGAGTTTGTTGGGAAAAACTCGCATTTCCTTCTTCGTATAATTATAGGAAATATAAATAAAATAATGAGATTAACAAATAGACAAAGCTAAGACACAATAGGATTTTTTGTTACGCGGAAAAACCCAAATAGGTAAACAACTGCGCGACAAGTGTTCAATTCTCCCACTACAATGTTAATAGTGACTTTCTTTTTTCACAGCAAAATTAGATACCGCGTGATGCGCACGGGCAATTTCAACTAGTTCTTATTAAATGGAAGGGAGTATGATTTAGGAAAAGAAGCGGGGATGATTGCCACTAATCATGAATCTGACGTGTATAAATAAACAAGAATTAGAATCCTATATTCTAGGATGGTGAACAAGGAATCCTATATATAAAAGTAACAACCACACTTTTTAGGTGTCGCACTGTGGTTGAAAGTTCATATTTTATTTTTAAAAGGTGGTCCACCGTGTTCTCGACTCTCATTTATTTCCTACGCAAGCACTTTTATTTCCATCTACAACTGACAAATTACTCATATATGTGAATTGCATATTAAAAAACTAGATTAAAAAATCATTAATAACTTTTATAGTTAAATTAATTATGGTATAAATAGAAAAATTATTCAACAATTTTTTTAGGGATATTCTACGGTGTACCCTCGTGTTTTTCGATTTTCTACGTTGTACCCCTACATTTTTTAAATTCTATGGTATGCCCTTAAACTCTATACATGAGTCTATACAATGACCTTATTTATTGGTTTTGTTAGCTTAATTTCTTAATTTATCTATTAAGTCGTCTATTTAACATTTCAATTACTCGACAACCTTTGCATTTACTTATTAGTTCGCCGAATTACCATTAACCAACCAAATAGTATACACTCAATTATATCAAATTGCTATTATTATTTCATGCTTTATAGCATATGTTTTTAATCGAAGTTTATGCTTATTTAAAGATATTTGTGATACTTTCTATATAGAATGGTGATACCACATTAATAAGTCAAAATAAATGTCAAATTATGACTTTTTATAGTAATAGTGTTAATGGAGATTTGAAGGAGGTCAATATGGAGAATAAGTAAGAAGTTTAAGGGCATACTATAGAAATTAAAAAATGTAGGGGTACAACATAGAAAACCGAAAAATACGAGGGTACACCGTAGAATATCCCATTTTTTTAAAACACCTATTATTATTGGAAAAATATACAGAAAAATAAGTAATAAAGAGAAAACAGACATTGTTATAAAAAAAGATTAGATAGGATGAGCATTAGTATGAAAAATATGCACACACATATGACATTAAAATTAAATAAGTCACTATATATTTGGTGGTCAATTGCTCATGGGTATGATTTGCATAAATTATTCACATAAGATGAACTCGGAATGAAATATGTGAATAACTAAGATCGATAGATAAATTTAATTAAATCGAAAAAAATAGAAATACTTTGATAAAAAGTAAAAAAAACATAATAATATTGAAACCCGGAAATATGGACAAAAAAATATTCATATGCATAGTTTTTTTTATTGAAATCTAAAAATACGGCAAAAAAATTACTCTGTATGAAGGATTGCAAGGGGAGAGAGGAATTGGGACATTGCGACATCAAATGATCTTGAAATGACGAGTGTAACAGATTAGGTGAGACGGAAATCAAATGAGAAGGCGACAAGATGAAAGGTACAAAACACAGAGTGTATGTTATGTAAAGATAGTTAGATTTAGGGTGAGAGATGAGAGAGTACAAAGTTGTATATGTGGCTATGGTGGGTTGTTATATTGGCCGTTAATAGCATGTATTTGGACTTGGTCTGTTTTGGGTAAACTCGCTCAAAGTAAATCTAAGTTTCGACCCTGTGTTTCATAAAATTACCATAATTTCAAATGGTTTTACTGGCTATGATTTTAAGTATTTTCTTATCTCATTCATTTTATTTATTTCAATTAAATATCTTAAGAAAAAGAATTAAAGATATGCGACAAATAAGTATATTGATTAAAAAATAGAACTACGTTCTTCCAAATTCGCGGGTCTGTGTAAATTGGAACAATAAAAAAAAAATTGCAAGCGATTGTCTTCCATTAAAACAACCGAAAAAACCAAAAGCGGTAATTTAAGCATTCTGGTGCAATTTGCAAGGTTTTGTTTTACACATGCTAACGTATTATAGTTCTAATACACGGACACGTATTTAAAATTCACTCATACACGTATAGTATAAATTTCATATTTCAAATTTCACAATGTGGGCGTTTACACGGGTTCAGATTACAAATTATTGATTAATCACGCGCTTTACGCAATAAGTTTAATACACATGCCCTAATTAATAGCCAACATGTGAAAACAATCATGTGCAATTTATAAGACACTATTAATACACGAGCGCTAATTAACATTCAATACATATAAAACAATTACACAGGTTTATATTGTCTTATGTTGGCCTTTTTGTAATTCACATATAATAGTGTCTTCCAATTGAATTTTCTTAATATATATCTTTCTAAATCAGTGTTTACACACGGTCAGCTCTATGTGACTATTGACCTTACTTATAAAAACAACTTATATCGAGGATAATTTTTTACAATATTTTAAAATACAAGCCCGTACAATTTGCACGGGTATAAGATTACTACAAACTACAAAGTAATCACGTAGTGGCGAGAGTTAAAACACAATACAATGTACATAGTCTAAGAAGTTAAGGTTGATGTTGTGAGTTCTGAACTGCAGAAAAATTGTGATTTGCATGACACAACAAAATAATGAAAGCAATAGAATAATACTTGTGATACATGAATTATAAGTCTGGCGGATTACCTATTTTGCCATTGTCTTTGAAATGGTAGTTGCGTATATGAATGAGTAATCGTCCCTAGACCCTAGGTGTCCAATAAACTAAAGATTAATATAGTCAAACAAACACAACATATAGCATACCTCTATGTAATGTTATGTTAGTCTAACCGTCGCCATCTAATGATTTATGAAGTTATGCTATACAATGATCTTGTTAGGCTGTAAATTCATGTCTCATATTAGTAATGTAAAGTTAAAATATTATTTTTATAAGTGTACTGAAATATAATAGTATGAGACCTTTTGAAAAGGAGTCCAAGAGTAAATCCGTCAGGGTTTGGCCCAAAGCGGACAATATCGTTATCGTACTATTATGGATATTAGACATCGGCGCAGTAGAGACCTAACATGACATTAGACACCGGCGCAATAGGGATCTAAAAGGAACCCAAGAGGAAAATCTTATTTGTGATTTGATGATATTGATGAGGTTATTGAACCCTGTACAAAATCCTTGCCATACAAGTGACACCATAAAAACAACAGAAAATATCAAAGGTTGAAAAATTAAGAAGCAGCACATAATATCCTGTCGAGTGTCCACCTCAAATACAGCCATAATCAATTAATCATGCTATGCACAACCGAATGCCACTTCCAACGTCATTTTCCAATCTTGTTCATTCTTTATTCCTTGATTGCCGTCCTTATTTTTTGGTAATTTATTAATTAATCTATAAGGTTGACAAATGACACCCTATCATGGGTCCCACCCACGTTTAACACCCATGCTTACTGGCAATGCACCATGTTCCTGCTTTCCTCCTAAAACAACTATCTTTAATCTTTATCACTTTCATTTTCACGCCATTAATGGACACACACCGCATTTCAGGAATTTGACCATATAACCACCTTCCCTTCTAGTAACACCTATCATATGCTCAACCATTCTTCACCAAATTAATATCACACCGTCTCCTATACTTACACCAACTTAAACTGCTACCTCTTACGTCGTGATATCAACTCGACTGCAAGTATCTGCACCGCGGGTGCCTAGAAAGATTTCGGACAATTTTACATATCTCGACTGTCATACTGTCGTTAGCTGATATAACCACAAATAAGTTACATAAACAGGATACAAGACAGTACTTGTGAAATATAAATATTTGTATGTTTCACTCTTCAAAGATACAACTTCCAGCTACATCAAAGATTAACATTCAATAATGAAGCAAAATAAAATTAAAAAATAAATACTATTAGCATGATCACCAAAACCCCGAGTTTCTTACAGTTGGTTAATACAACGTCGACTGCCAAACCCTCAGTCACAACTCGTTGGACGTTGTTAGGATTAACGTCCCTTTGGATTCATGATCTGTGAAAACACGGCACTTGGTGTCAGCCCATCAGAATCTTCGCTAGCCAGACTACGCCCACCAATGCTCATCGTGCTCCTTGAGTCTGTCATAGTTCCGTCATACCCGTGTAATGCGTCTATATCCTTCTTACCACACTCCACGTCACATTTGCCTTCAACAAAGTCCATTTTACCCTTTCCACCGTCCTCTGCACTCTCTTGCAGCTGAAGAGCAAACTCCAGATTCCACAGAACGTCCCCCATCGATGGCCTGTCAATGCCATTATCCGAAACACACTTCATAGCCGTCTCCGCAAACTTCTTGAAGCATTCCGGGGAAATCTTTCCTTTTAGAAATGGGTCCATGATCTGCTCTAGCATGCCTTTCTTATAGCAATGGACAGCCCACTCCGCCAAACTAACTTGCTCCTTTGCAAGTGAAGGGTTCAAAGCCGGACGAGCACATAAGACCTCGAATAGAACCACCCCAAAGGAATAGACGTCTGATTTATCGGTTAGTTGTTGCCTCCTGAAGTACTCGGGATCCAGATACCCGAAACTACCTTTCACAACTGTACTCACGTGAGTATGGTCCAATGAAGGCCCAGTCTTGGATAAACCAAAGTCGGAAACCTTGGCAACCCACTTTTCGTCAAGGAGGATATTCGTGGTTTTTACATCCCGATGAATAATTGTGTACTTGGCACCCGTATGGAGGTAGTGCAAACCACGCGCAGATCCAATGCAAATTTCAAGCCTTTGTTTCCATGGCAAAGGCGGCTTTTGGGTTTTGTAAAGATGTTCCCGCAAGGTACCGTAAGCCATGTGATCATATACAAGGATCATCTCTCCATTTTCCTCACAATAGCCGAGAAGAGAGACAAGGTGTCGATGACGAAGCTTTGAAAGCATCTCAATTTCTGTTTGGAACTCATGAATACCTTGTTCGGACAGCGGGTTTCCTCGCTTTATAGCAACCTTCATGGATCCACCATCTATTTCACCCCTATAAACTTTACCAAAACCTCCCACCCCAAGAACAAGAGACTCATCGAAGTTCTTTGTGGCAGATTTAATCTCAGCAAAAGAGAAATGACGACAAAGATTGGAAGGCAGAGAAGAGGTATAGCTTCCCGTAGTAGCAGTCTTTGTAGAACCGGAAGTATGTGAATTCCCATATAAAGAAATGGGAAGCCAGCCTGATGGGCCATCACTGGGGTTCGAGATCTTTCCATACTTTTGACGACGAGAGATGAAACAGCCCACTAAACCAACAAGGAAGAGCAGCACAACTGCTCCGGCAATACCCCCGCCAATGTACACCTTCTTTGAATGGCCTGATGCGGCTGTAGGGGATATGACAAAGGCCTGGACTGGAGGTGGGATAGGGTTGAGTCCAGCAAGAGT
The DNA here is from genome assembly GCA_029255685.2 of Silene conica. NCBI lineage: Eukaryota > Viridiplantae > Streptophyta > Magnoliopsida > Caryophyllales > Caryophyllaceae > Silene > Silene conica. The sequence goes on from CM055311.2 coordinate 63,591,762, forward strand.
AGCGTCAGTGCTGTTCAACTTAAATATCTCCAACCCGTTTAAAAACGAATTATAATACTGGGGCTTGTTAGAGGGATTTGGATGAAGGGCAATCCATAAATCTACCATAGGCTCTTTCTGAGGGTCTTTACTGAATGGAGCAAAGACTACAAAATCCAAATAATTAGGAGTACCATTAGCACCTGCCAATTCAATAATGTCAACCCCGCTCATAGCTGTTTGATTGTTGATGTAAATATCGAAAACTATTTGGTTGACCTTATTGATGATGGCGAAAACCTCACAGAAGTGCATCCTCACCAAAAAAGTAAACCCACTGTCAACTGAGAAAAGCCATGTCAAGTTGGACTGGAGGTTTACATTATTGTCAGGGGTCATCATCCTCACCGTGGAGTAGACATCAACGGGGGCAGCATACGACGGTATACCTTTAGGAAACTCAATACTCACATTGGAATCTTTCTGATTGGTGGTTCCAGCTCCGGCCCCAAATATATAAGGCGTGTCATCATACCACGACCTATACAAACCAGTATCATTGGTAGGCGGAATATAACTACCACCCACATTCAACCTGAACACATTCTCAAGGGCAGTCGTGTTATCAATCACAAAAGTACCTGATTGAGCGACAATGGACACCCCGGTTGAACTATCATAAAGGTAAGGCATGGAGACAATCTCTATCCCATTCACAAACGCAAAGGAATGAGTATAATTCGAAGAGGGCGTAAAGGTGAGATTCAAGGGTCCACTTTCGACATTGATGGAATACTCCTTAATAAGGGTATCAAAGGTCAAGGCTTGGGCAGTTTGGGCAGCACTAAAGTTGCTCAAAAGGGTATACTCCCCAGACACAACAGAAAAGATAGCATTAGTAACATTCATCCCAGAATAAGTACTGGGATAGAAATACAACCTAACAAATTTTCGACCGGGGGAAACGGGGATACTGTAAGTGAATTTAGTGGAGAAAATTCTAGCAGACATATAAGGAACTTCATCAACACTAGATGCTTGAGAAGCAGCAGTATCAGTTGATGAACCTGTTGTTGATAATAAGAACTTGGAACCAATATCTGATGTCCATTTTCTACCATCAATATCAGTAGATTGTGGTGAAGATGCACCACAATTTAACAATATATTATCAGTTGGAACATAATCAGCTGCTAATATCACACTAATCAACACAGAAAACAGTAACAAAACAGTCAATTTAGAAAACATAGGGTTTTCTAAACTACCCATTTCATCAAATTTCAAGATCTATACTAACCAGGAAGATTGAGCTGAAATTAGCTGATCTAGAACCAAAATTAGCAAGAAAAGTGGATGTAAATGTAAAGAAAGATCCCAACTTTGTTGAGATTTGAGCTAAAAAGTCAAAGAAACAGTAACCCAAATGCAAGATTAGATAGAAATTTGAAGAAAGATTGTGTCAGATCATTTTTGGGAGATGGAGTAAAGTTGAGATTATTGAAAGAAACCCAAATTGATAATAATGGAAATATTGAATTTTTTGAGGTTTTTTTGGGAGTTTTTTTTTTTTTTTTTTTTTTGGGTTATTGAAGAATGGGAGAGATGGTGGGTGGAGTAGAGAAGTGGGAATCAATTACAATTATGGGTGGAATTGGACCAGAAACCGATATAGAAGGTGCATTTTCAATTAAAAAATGCAGGCAACTTATTTTCTTAATTTTTCTTAATATTTATATTTAATGTTTATTAATCTGAATTCTATGTTTATACTGGATTAATTTGTAATAACTACACAGTTTAACAGCTGTTTCCTCTGTTTTTTCTGGAAAAAGGAACAATAACAGAGACTTAATTGTGCTAGGGTCTGGGAGTAGGTAAAAATTTTATAAATATGATCATTACGCTAGATTGGAGGAATGGTGGGATTGTATTGAAACTCGATTCTATTGTGAGCTCCTCTTAATTCTCATTTTAGGAAGTCTCCCTTACAACGGATATATCCGTCGTAAACTTGTAAGAGCAAGTGCAATGGTGAGCTAATGTACTATTAGCTTGAGTTGCCACATCATATTTTTTAAGCTATATTATTTTGAACTACAATTGCATGCAATGGTTTCAAGCTAGTTTAAATGGACCCACATACAACAAAAAATCCAAGTTTTTTATTTAAATAATTAATTTTTATAAGAAACTTTAATTTGATAGTTTGAAATTTTGGGATGGGGCATTTGAGCTAGTAGCTTAATGGGGCTAGTAGCTTGATTTAAGCTAATGCAAAAGTAGTGGTACAATGGTTTGGCTACTAGCTTACAACTTTTTATATTTGCAAGCAAGTCCCTTAGCTAAACCATTGCACTTACCCTAACGGGTCAAGTTCTCTCACTTGTGTATATAAGCAAAACATTGAACTTCTCAAATGCCTTATCTTTTGCTACCCAAATGGTAATATTTGACCCGTCGCAAGTTTGTGACGGATATATCCGTCACAAATGAGAATTTGCCTCTCATTTAGACTCACTTTGTTTATACTCCCTTCTATTTCATACATTAGCAAGTCTTGCTTGTGACGGATCGGGTGAAAAGACGGATAATGACACTCACAAAACGAATAGGGGGACAAGGTGGGGGCACCCCATGTTCTTCCCTCTATCCTCTAAATGGGCATTTTGTGAGACAAAATGGTATCCGTCTTCTCCTTGTGACGGATACCCTCCGTCTACAATGAGAATTTGTGTTCATATATTGTTCACATTTGAGTTAGACACAAGGTATAAGGATAAGATTATCCCTAAAACTTTCCAAAGTTTTAGAACTTTATCACGTCAGCTTTCCACTAACTTTTATTATTTCTTTATTGCTCAGACTCAACTCAACTTTATACATTATCTGTCAGACTTACCACAGACTTTACTTCTTTTACGTTATTTTTTTTACAAAAATAAATGACACATGACAGTCACTCATTGGATAATTTCAATGAAAAGTGGGGTCAAGACACACCCAAAGTTTTAAGTTGAGTCTTAAATTTCCAAAACTCAACTTAAAACTTTGTTAAGATTTTGGTAGATTAAGTCTTGTCTCAAGACTAGCAATAATCTTAGCCTACCTGACTTTGGTAGATTATTAGTAGTTTTGAGTGAGTCATATCTTAATACTTGCTAAAGTCTTGTATCAAAACTAGCGATAATCTTACCAAGGTAGGGAATAAAATAAGGTAAAAAATTAGGTAGGGTTTGGTGATAGGACAGAGATGAATAATTAAAAACTAAATAAGAAATTGTGCGCAATAAACATTAAAAAATTAATAAAATATGAGTAAAAGAGTTGGGTGCGGTTTGATAATAGGAGAAAAAATAAATAAAATAAAAATAAAAATTTTCAAAATAGAAAATGGGAGGAAAACCTGAATAATCTTTTATTATGTCATCACAAATTCTCATTGGAGACGGACATATCCGTCACAAGCTGAGGACGGGTCAAGTAATAACTAAGTGGTTAGATAAGACAAAAGCATAATGCTACCCCTCAGAAATTTGTTTTTGTCTTATCTACCAACTTGGTTATTACTTGACCCGTCTTCAGCTTGTAACGAATATGCTCGTCTTCAATGAGACTTGGTGTTATGTCATAAAGATGAAGAAGGATGGATGGTAAGTAGATAATAATGCAAAATAAGAAATCTACGGGCTCGAAGTGAAAGGACCGCACGTGCAAATTATTGGCTATGAGGCTAAATTTGCTGTTAAAATAAGCGGATGCTTACACCAAGCAAGGCTAAGCTCGATTCGATATTGGTAAGTTTTACGATAAGACTCACTCAAACACATCAATAATCTAAGGGTTGTTTTGTTGACGCTTTAAAAATATATAAATTGCAAAATTTCTTGATTTGCAAAAATATAGATGGTTTGGTTATCATAATTTTTGTAAAATGAAGAAATTAGAAGTTTTTAGGAATTTTCAATACCTACATGATGTAGAACTCACTTAGCTACTCCGCCGTGGTCATTCGAAGTTCCCATTGAATTTAATTTTTACATGAGCAAACAAACACTTTTGTCAAATTCACCCGAATTGGATGCAAAAACATAATTCCTATGGAGTTGATTTTCCTATGAAAATTACGTTTCTTGATAAATCAAACGACTCCTAACAAAGTCTTAAATTGAGTCTAAGAAATCTAAGACTTAATTTAAGACTTTGGGTGAGTTTGACCCCACTTTCAATGTAAATTATTCAACGAGTGAATTTCATGTGTCAAAGTGATGTAAAAAACTGAGTGTGAGGTGAGTGTGATAGTGATAGATAATGTATAAACTTTGAGGTAAGTCTGAATAATAAAAGTTAGTGGGAAGTTGATGTGGCAGAGTCTAATACTTTGGGGGATTTTCCGGGTAATCTTACCCTTAGATTTTATAAGTATAACCCGCCTTGCTTGTGACGGTCACAAATTTTTGACCTTTCACAATCATCTTTTCACTTGCCCTCCCACTTAGCCCTCACACTTGCCCTCCCATTTATCTCTCTCACTTGCCCTCCCAGCTACCCCTCCCACTTACCTTTTTATCTCACATCACAAACCCGTAACGAAATTTATCCGTTATAAATGAGAATTTGTGTTATAAGTAATGGAGGAACTAAATTTTTTTCGTTTCCTATTTTAATAAAGAGAACTAACAAAAATATTTTTAATATGGTTGAGATTCAAATTCCAGTAAAAAACACTACTCCATGATTTAACTTGTTGAAATTTGCAAAACAATCCTTGGTAAAGTGTCTTACTTGTGACGGACATTATCCGTTACAAGATGAATACGGGTAGTACTTCTCTCACAAATAAGACAAATAGGAGGACAAGGGGGTGAAACACTTGTAAATAGTGTCACTTGCATACTGTGAGAGACACTATCTATCTTCAACTTGTGACGGATAGTGTCCATTTTCAATGAGAATTTGTGATCCTTTAGAGTGGGATTGTCCATGCTCTTTTATTTTAAAGTTGGTCCCTCTTAAGACGCGTTATTTTAGTTTGAAATAATAAAACGAGTTTTTTAAAACTATTTACAGCCAATTGTCACTGCTTTTTAAAAACAAATTATCATAAACGGTAAACTAACTAAACTAGTGTGATTATATTTAACCAAAAAATTATAAAAATCTCAGCTTATTTGTTTATGACAAAATTGAGTATCAATCTGTCATGAATATGAATTTGCGTTTATGTTTGTCCTCTAAACGTGAGTTGATGTGTTTTTTGTTCAAGTTGGCTGAAAGTAGCTTAACATAGTGACAAACGAAAGTGTTAGTTAATTGTTATATAGATATAGCCATTAAAGTCTTAAAACAGGTCACAACTGCTAATATTTTATTCGTTTATGAAAGGAACAAATAATAATATTGTTTGATGTTTGATACTTGATAGTTGGCGGCCATTATCAATTCGCCAGACCGGCACTTCCGCGTTTTCTGAGCTGTGACATAATTCGTCTTACTACGCGTTTCTTTTCCACCTTCTTCATTTTATTTTATTTTCAAATTACAATCTAATACGATGATAAGAAATCAAAATTGCTATATCACGCCCCTGTGTTACTTGTTACGCTCCCTATTTTTCAATTTATTTCTATTTTGCCCTTACATTTAAATTATTAAACATGTGTTTTGGTAACGGTTTTTACGGTTAATTTTTGAGACGGTTTGTCGGTTTCTATAATAAACTTTTGTAATCAATTTTAGGAATAATAAACAACTAGTGTTAAACCCGTGCAAAATTGCACGGGTATATTTTTAGAAAAAATACGGTGGATAATTAATATTACCGAATAGTGTCAATAATACGTGTATTATTGTGCATTCAATTTCTATTATATTGATAATACGTTAAAATGCACATGATAATAATAATGGTATTTATATATCCATTCTTTTATTTTTTTTAAATCGATATAGATGTTATTTGAAGGTTTATTTTGTACCGTTATGTTAATGATTTGATTTCGCAAAATATATAAATTTGTAAACTATTATTGGTTGTTATATTAATATTATGTTATTTTTATTGTTTTTTAATTTAGTATTGTCGCTTTTTTTTCAATTGCAAAAATGCACGGGTATATTTAACCGGTATACTTTTAAGAACATCGATATAATATATCGATATATTGTGTATTGTAATTATTTATTGGAATTTTTTAACTTTACTCAATTTTGTTTTTAAATTTAGTATTGCCGCTTTTTTTCGATTGCAAAAATGCACCGGTATATTTAACGGGTATACTCTTGCCAGAAATTAAAATTTCATGTTTATGAATTTATATAAAAAATGTTACGTAATATTTCTTAAACTACGTTATCAGATATTTATTTAGAATTTCAGACGGTTATTTCTCAGGAAATTCATAAATGAAATTGCGGTTTATTCTAAAATTATAATACCATAAACCGTTTTAATGTTAAAACAGTTGTGCAAAATATTAATTATCCACAGGTATATTCAATCCCGCTATTAATCATTACGTAAAATTTACGGTTTATTTTTGTAAATCAAAATAGTTGTGCAAATGAATTACGCAATTTTACACGAGTTTTTCGTAAAATTTCATGTTTACGAATTTATATAAAAAATGTTACGTAATATTTCTTAAACTACGATATTAGGTATATATTTAGAATTTCAGGCGATTATTTCCTAGGAAATTGATAAAAGAAATTGCGGGACCCACCTGAGAGAATTAAAAAAAAAATATCACATTTGCATTGATGACGTGGCGCGTCGAGGGCTTCTGAAATGATTCAGTAGTTATATAGATAAGATTTTTGAGGCAGTTTTTGAGACGGTTTTTATAATAAACAATTGTTATCGGTTTTTAGGAATAATAAACAATTTTTGAGACGGTTTTTGAGATGGTTTTTATAATAAACAATTGTAATCGGTTTTGACGAATAATAAACAATTTTTGAGACCGTTTTTATAATAAACAATTGTAATCGGTTTTTACGAATAATAGACAATTTTTGAGACGGTTTTTATAATAAACAATTGTAATCGGTTTTACGAATAATAAACAATTTTTGAGACGGTTTTTATAATAAACAATTGTATTCGGTTTTTACGAATAATAAACAATTTTTGAGACGGTTTTTTTGAAAAACAAATTTTTGAGACTGTTTTTACACGAAAATTGCTTGTCTTGTGGATTACATGACAGAGTCATGGCCATGTCGTGTGGATCACACGACACAGCCATGGCCATGTCGTGCCATGGCTGTGTCGTGTGATCCACACGACATGGCCATGGCTGTGTCGTGTAATCCACACGACATGGCAATGGCTCTGTCATGTAATCCACAAGACAAGCAATTTTCGTGTAAAAATCGTCTCAAAAATTGTTTATTAAAAAAACCGTCTCAAAAACCGTTTATTATTCGTAAAAAATCGATTACAATTGTTTATTTAAAAACCGATTACAATTGTTATTATTAGTAAAAAACGATTACAATTGTTTATTATAAAAATCGTCACAACATTTAACCGTAAAAACCGTCACCGAAAATCATGTTACAATTAACCGTCTCAAAAACCGTCTCATAAAATATCCGTAACAAACGTCAGAAATCCATCACCGAAATACAAGTCGCAAGGGCAAAATGGGAATAAATATAAAAATAGGGGGCGTAACAAGTAAAACAGGGGCGTGATATAACAAACCCTTAAGAGAGTATTCGGATGCAATTCGTTATATTATTTCGATCAAGGCAATTGCATATTTATAAAATTACATATTGAATATAACTAGCCTAAGGAAACTAGCAAGAAAAGGAAAATTAATAAGAATAGTTAACAAACGATTGACTTTCATAAATACTTCCTCCATTCAAATTCAACCTACACTTATTTCATTTTAATCCATTCATATCCAAACTACCACTTTCCCAATAAAGTAAAAAAAAATTACTAAAATATCCTATCAATTATTTATACAAAATGTCATTAAATGACTCACCTTTAATCAACCATCACATATTTAAATTAATAAAAACAATCTTACACACTTCCAAATGTACTTTTAATAATTTTTTAACATCTTTCTTAATATTTGTGCAAAAAACATATATACACTTTAGATTTGAACGGAGGAAGTACAAGTTTCCTAATACCTGTTATATACAAATATCCTAATACTCCTCAAGTCGGAAGTTGGAGTCCAAAATGCCCAACTTAGAGAGTAATTCAATGAATGTCTTGCTCCCAAAACCTTCGTAAGAATATTAGCAAATTAAACTGAGACGAAGTGTGAACATAAGTAGGTGCAATGACACCACAAAGAAATATGTAACAGGATTATGAGTAATATGTAACACAACTTGACTATCTCAATGAAGAGGGATATCACCGTGTTGACCAACGCCAAAGGTTGACAAAAGAGTCTGTAACCATTTGAGTTCGCAAGTAGCATAAGCCATAGAACGATATTCCGCCTCAGCGGACAAAATAGACACAGTCGATTGTTTTTTTGTCTTCCACAAATATGAGTGAACCAAGAAATACAAGTTAGGCAGAATAAAATAACGAGTCGTGGGACACGTTGCCCAATCGGCATTGCAATAAGCCTCAACACGAAGAAGACTAGAGGAAGAGAGCAATAACCCTTGCCCCAGATGCACTTTTAATTAACAAACCACATGTAAAGCCGTATACCAGTGGGCAAGCGTTGGGCGAGTAAGGAATTGAGGAAGACCGTGAACACTATAACGCTTTTAATTAACGGTAGTGCCTCAAGAGCCCCTCTCTAGTAGCGAGAAAGTCAGCATCCTCCTCCAGCTCATCCGCATCAAAATTCGACAAGACTCCTAAGTTCACCTTCTATGGAAAAGCATTAACAAATAGCATATCCTTTTCTTCTATGTGTCGGGATAAATGTTTTCCTTCTTGGAACTCCTTGATGCACGTAATCCTCATCTCCTAGGACGAGCAGACAACAACGTCAATCAGCGCCATGGACAAGTCAGCGTTCTTTCCTTTTAGCACCCTGACCTCAGTGGTCAAGAAGTTGTTGGCTTCAAGGACTTAATCCAGTTGCTCCCCAGATTATTTCATGCTGGAGCGAGCTGAGCTTAACTCCTTCTGAAGCTTGACCTTTTTCTACTGCTCCGCATTAAGTTGTGCAAGAAGCTCATCTCTCTATTTCTCTCTACCTGGAGGTTACCCATGATATCTTCAAATTTGGCAAGCTTCTCATGAATAAGGAGCGACATCTGTAGTGACTAAAAAAAGAGAAAAGGCCAGAATAAACAAAAGCATCGCATGAAACCCTAGGGAGAATAATTGGGCAGGGCAAAAGTACCTCGAAGGCATGTTCAGTCCCCAGATCCGCCATCTCTCTCTGGGGCCTTTTCACCAATGATAATCGAGGAAGAGAAAGCGATAGTCGCTCTAAGTAAGGCCAATGACCCTGAGTCGTAGACTGGACAAAACCTTTTTGCAGCTTTAAAGTCGTTTCCGTAGAAGGAGCGCATGAACCAGAAAGAACTGAAGACCCCCTATGAAGCGGGGGTAGGGAGGCTAAGGGCGTGACCTTGATAGGAATGGGCTCGGGGAGGCAGCATGTTTTTTTTTGAGGAGGCAGCTTCGGTATCCAGAGAGGAATCAACTTTCCTCGTGGAAACTTAATTGGGTACGTTTCCAGCAGCATTCTTTTTTCTTTGGGCCAGGATCATTTGCAAGGTAACCTTAGGTTGGGCGAATTCTGATACCAGCAGCTGGTAGGGGGCGGTGATAGGAGAAAGACAACCCATACCCGAAAATTGGAAAAGAAGAGAAGTATGGAAAATGAGTAACTCACCAGATGTCATGGCCTCCTCTTCTTCATCTCCAGGGGGATTTTGACCACCAGGGAACAAGCCAATGAGAAGATTGAATGATCATTGCTCAGGGGTAGGTCCAAATAACTTTGTCAGGGAAATGATCTGGTCAGATAAGGGCACAAGAAGCTTCAAACCTGCGCATCGACAAAAGTTAGGTGGGTGAGCAAACAAAAAAAACCATCAAGAGGCATGCAAGCCAGGTACCTGTAGTAGGCCATCAGTTCGATTAAAGATAATCAGCGGGAGGAGGCAGGGACATAATCTCAACAAAGATAAGGCGGTGGAATCAATCAATGTCGGTGGGCTTAGGAAGAAAAACTATGAAATGTTCCCCGTTCTCTCGCACGCGCAAGGTCACTTGACCATGACCTAAGAACCTTACCGTAAAGAGATGGTCCAAGTTACTAAGGCCAATACCGCTATGATACAGGTCATTCATGGCGTAAGGAGGAAGCAAAGTACGTCAGGCATAGGGAAAAACCTGACACACAACGAGTTTATTCCAACGAAGGAATTCTTGAACTAACTTAGGGAAAGGGAACCTTAACCCCGGAAAAAGGGTAATAGTACAAGCATGTCCATCTTGACCTCCGAAAATCAGCCTTTGACTAGGAAGAGTGTAACACCCTCATAATCCAAGGCCTTTAGGAAGGACCAGCAGACTATGAGAGTGTTATCATCTCAGTTTCCCGAGGCAGAATATCAAAGTAAAACAATAACAAATGCAACCTTTATTATAATCAAAGAGTTTAAAAGTACAACTGTCTGAAACAATAATGTATAAAGTTCGCGGAAGCTATGACACTATAATGACGCTCAAAGTGATGTAATGACCTATCCTCCCAAGCCAGCAAGCATCAACATCAACGAACCTGAGACTCTGCTCACCATTACATGGATCATTACAGTAAAACAACAACAAGCGCCAGAAACTGTTGCAATAAGACAGTCACAATACAATAACTTAACACCACAATATGATAATCACAATCAACTGATATCACTGTCATAATAATAAAGGTGGCGGCCTCAAGCCCCACATCAATCCGCCACTTGCTCATTCATTTCGTGGTGGGTCCCACGAAGAGCGATTGTAGGAGTGAGAACCATTTCCCGCAACGGTCTCACACATATGTTCCCAATACAAACTCAACGACATCTAGTGATATCGGAATACAACAACAATAATATCGTCACATTAAAAATCACACAAATCTGAGTAGAGAAACCTTACCTCACAACTAATCAAGCAAGTGCAATACAAATCCGTTCTACCAATGATCCTCTACGAATCGTCCTCCTATGAGTTATACATACATACAAATTACTCATTATCTATAACTAACACTACAAGGTGAATGCCAATTAGCTACAGAATTTTCAGTAGCAAACCACTTGATTTCGGTAGCTAAATACAAATAGAGACGGAATTTTCGACGGAACCTAATCCGTAGCTAATAGCCTTGTCGCTAAATTTGCTACAGAATTGGCTACTGATTTTAGCTACCAAATATAAAGTAGCTACTTTTGCGACAATAATAGAGACCAAAATATAAATAGCTAAATTAGAGACCACAAATTATATTGTAGCTAAACTAGTGACCGACTTAGAGACCGATTTAGCCGTTTCTAAATTACCGACTAACGTGTTAGTATCTAAAATTTTAGGACATAATAAGTGAGAGCCCTATATTCCACGACAACCTAGCCAGACACCCGCACTCAGTGTGCGACATAACACGTAGGACCGCCGCTCACCGAGCATGTATAGTCCATGCACCACCTCTTCTACATATATTGATTATTTTTGTTGTTGATAGGAATCGAACCCATGACCTCCAAGTCTGTAACTAACATTCTAACCATTGAGGCACTTGAAAATTAATGACTGTTTGGGCAATAGATATTTAATCAAAGTCACTGTTACGTATGTGTGTTATAAGGTATATTTTTAATGTTATAATAGTATAAATAGATTATAATAATAATTCAAAACTATATTTTAAATTGTCATACATTTTATATGAAATATTAAAAAAACAAGATAATGAAAATTAACTTTAGCTACTAACGTATTTCCGTAGCTGAAAACTTAAATTAGATACTAAAGTTGCTACTCTCTTTGTTTTGTCTCTATAACTTTAGCTACCAACGTATTTCCGTAGCCGAAAACTTAAATTAGATACTAAATTTGCTACTCACTTTGTTTTGTCTCTATAACTTTAGCTACCAACGTATTTCCGTAGCTGAAAACTTAAATTAGATACTAAATTTGCTACTCACTTAATTTTGTCTCTATAATAACTACGTACTTAGATACTGATAAATTTCTGTATTTAAAAATTAAAATTAGATATTAAATTCGATACCCACTTTATTTAGTCTCTATAATAGAGACATAATTAGCTACCATATTAGTTTGGTCTCTTAAGTAGAGACTAAATGTATTTTTTGTCTCAAAATTAGTCGCTAAATTATATATTTAGCGACTGATGTTTAGTCAGTTGCTAAACTAGTAGCTAAATCATCATTCTCTTGTAGTGTAACAATCTATGAAAACTATATGATAAGATGACACTTACTTGCTAACAACAGACTAGGCTAGATGATCAACGCTTCTAGACTCTTGCTAGGGACTCTTGAAGGTCTTTGAGGGAAAGGGGAAAAGTGATTAGGGTTTTTGTTTAACTGGATTAAGGTGAAAATGAGATTATAACCCCCGGATTAATATTTATAATTAATCGCGGCTTAACTCTCGGAAATATCCACTCGACCAAATTGGAGAAACTCGGTCAAGTTGAACCTACTCGGTCGAGTTTCACTTACTCGACCGAGTTCGGCCTACTTGGCCAAGTTAGCTTATCTTAGCCGAGTTGAGTCATAACTCAGCTAGACTAAAGAGGGGTGGTACAATCTTCCCCCTTAAAACGAACTTCGCCCTCGAAGTTCACAACTCACAACCACTGACCTGAAACATTAGACTCGCAAGCCACAGTTTTTAACATGCTACAAAATACGCTTGTTCATACTATGTCGTAACATATGACATGATCAAACAACAAAGACCTGAACCCTAGCGCGCGATTATCTCATATCCCCCTAAAATAAACATGTTACGTTCTTGTAACCTTACATACCTGATCAAACAACTGATGGTAGCGCTCCCTCATAACTGTCTCACGCTCCTAGGTAACCTCCTCAACATCGTGGTTTGACCACAATATCTTAAGGAGCTTGGTCTCTCCCGTCCTGGTCTTACGAACTTTTCTATCAAGTATGGCCTTAAGTGTCTCCATTTAAGATATAGTCTCATCAAGCTCAATCGGTTTCACCTCAAGAATGTGAGATGGATCACTAACATACTTCCATAACTGGGATACATGGAAAACATTATGTACTCGGTCTAACGCCGGTGGTAAAGCTAGACGATTGTTAGGTTATGTAGTCTCAAAACCTAATAATTTAGTCATACTAATAAAATTGATAATTAACATTTTAATTATATACATTTTAGATCTTATCCATGCTAATAATGAAGCGGAATATAGAACCGAAAACTCCCTATTTCGACTAGAATGAAGCAAGGATGATCCTCCAACCCTTAGTATCCAAATAGAATACCTCCTCTATGATGCACCCAAGACACCCCTTAAGAACCGAGACAAACACAAGCTCGAGTTTAGAAACGGTTCTCCTTAATCTAAGTTATAATCTCTTATTAGAGATTATAAAACTAATAATACTAATATTATTATCTTAGAAAATATTATCTTGTAATATTAGAGGTTTTGGTAAATTCTCTCTAGAAAATCTCGGCTAGAGTATAGAATGAAAAATATATTGTGTACTTATAATTACACATATATTAAACTTAAGAGAACTAATTAACTTAAGTGGACATAGGGAAGGGGTAGCCGGCTTAGGTATGGGGAAGGGGAAAAGAGAGAGCTCCTTTGCATTACCAATAACCTAGGCATGCAACCCTAACCACTAGGAGTTAATGCTAGGTTATCATTGTGTCTTAACCACTTAAAACACAATTTAAATACCCTTAAACCACCTCATCCTACCCGGCACCCTAATTAGTAAAATGGACCTTATTTTTAATATTTTGTCATTTGTTCAATTGTAAATATATGTGACATACATTATGTCAAAACAATATAAGTAACAATTGTATTTAATTTAAAATGCATATTTATCAAATAAATATCATTTGTAAATTAAATAAAATATATTTTAATTTGACAAGTAATTCGAAATTACAATGATATAAAATGGTCATTTTCAATAATCGTCAATATGATTTACAACAATTGTAATAATATACAACCCGATTCATTCTAATTACGACATTTCAAAAATATCGTTTAATGTTTGATAATTGACACGTTTCAATTATAAACATAAATCTTGCAATAAGATTTAACTTCTGATTTCTCGATATACGAGTTTAAGGAATATGATCAACTCGTATCATTATACATTTGATCAATTTATCAATTAAGGGAATTGTCCTATAGGTGTGACCTAATGGGATCAAGTGACCACCACCGTCATACGACAGTAATGTCAAACTCTAGATAGCCATTCATTACCGATTAATGTTGGTCAGTTGACTAATATAATTTTGTATCATCCCTTGCGCATTCTCGTCATGAGATTTAATTATGTGATCGCACTATTGTTGAGGACATAAATCCCAACAATCTCCCACTTGTCCTCGACAAGTGTGCGTCACCAATTCTCTTGTCCTATTACAATCTCCGACTCAATGCAAGATGTCTCTCCGAGGTCGTACTTGCATTAGATCATATCATGAGTGGTTTCATCGATCTGGAGAATAACTGTTTGACCGAAATTATCTACCATAGATACATTCCGAGCGTGGCCACGCATTTTCAGTTAATTCTCCTCGAGTGGCCTTGATATTTGAACAACCCTGACAAGGGGTGGACAGTTTCTATCGCACTACTCCCTTCAACTAGCCACAACCCATCACAACCCAAAACAATCCCATTTGACTCCAGTTACGAAAAGTCGTAGAGAATGAATCAAGGCTATGTCAGAACTGTGCCATCTAGGGCGAGTAATCTTTAGTCTATGAATTGACTCATAAGAATACTATAGCAGCTCTTGCCACGACCAGGCTTATTATAAGATTTCCTGAACTCTATAAGCGGTCACTTTGCCCGACAGAGTGTCTTTCACAGTCTGTCTACGTGATCGACTAGTCATCTCATATCACTCTATGGCATTTGAACTTGCCATCAATCGCCTCACACTCCAGTCGCTTAGAGATGTCACCTCATATAAGCGGCTAGGGGCTATACTAAGTCAATCTAGTTCACTTTATGGGGTTCAAAGTTGTCTCGTACAACCCATTTGGATTTTGACAAAGTATCTTTCATTGTGAGTTAATAATAACTCAAATGACATCGTCATGCAAGAACAGTCAATACTGCTCCATAGCATTTGATGCATGATCATCAATTTGTATTAGTGGTTCGAATAAACCTTTTATCCATGTATTCATAACCTACAAATTTTGGTCTCCTTCCAACTCATATTATCTCGCATAATATGATCTTATTTGAGTACATTTCTAGAATTCATTCTAGATCTTGAGTTTCCTTTCCTGAGGGAAGCTCCCACTGTTATCTTATAACTCGTCACGTATTGGTATATCAGAGGGATCAAAATATCGCTCTAAAGTACCTAGTCACTTATGTACTGAAATCTATTTTGTAGTTATTTGTGATTTCATCACTCCAACATTTTCAATTATCTTGGCTATTTAATCAAACGCATTTGGTTTATATTCATCAATATGAATAATGTAGCCAACCATTTTGATTTCTAATGGGTACCTTCCCGTGAAGCTCCATCATTCTATGATATATTTCATTTTATTCATCTAGAATTGAGAACTTCTTATTCTTTACACTCTAAAGAATCACCATTCTCTCTGAATGGTACGTTCAATTCTCTAATGAATATCGCTCCCACTAAAACCAACATCACTCTTTCTATAGTGATTGATATTTCTTAAATGAACCTTTCATTTCACGCATGTTATTCATTTGCTTCTACTTGAACCAGTATCACTATCCCTATAATGGTCTACTTCCATTCAATCAACATCATCTCTATTCCTCAAGACGAATATGACATGATATTCTCTTATAACTACCATCGAGAGAATTGAGATGATTTCTCCTCTTTTATCTTATAATTTTAGAAAAATCATTATTTAAGGAAACGTTTTTCCCCTTTTTCATACGGGGTTTCTAATATCCTCTCTTTTAGAAATAATGACATAAGGAACATTTCCTTTCGTGTCCTCCCGTAGTTTTTTCAGTGTCCTCTCGTAGTTTCTTTTGTTTATTCATCTAGGGTTATTCATAAGAAACCCTTGTAAGATTCTTCTTTAATATCCCACATTTATACCATTGGTTCGCGGGAATATTTTCTCCCACTCTATCCTTTTAAAATAACCTTTATTTACATAAGGATAGTTATTTACCATAACCAATGTTGTGAATGATGAATAGTATTAGGATTGATTCTCATTTTCACTTAAAATGATCATCTTATAATGAACTAATTAAACTTCATTTTGATTGAATGTTTTCTCTTTGAGGTGTAGTTCTCGTTTTTAATTAATCAACACTTTTATTCTTTATATTGATCGTATCAATGTTATTTTACAATGAACGTTTCATGGTATTTCTTTAGTGACAAGATCACTTTGATTCATGTTTTGACAAGACATACAATTTATTTTAGGAATCAATAATTTGATTAAGAACAAAAGTAGTGACTTGGGTTGAAAACCAAGTCACTAATATCCAAAATACAACCATTGTTTAGGATTTAAATCTTGTCTTACAAGAAAAGAAATTGTTCATAAAAATAAAAATGCATAAATGAAAGAAGACAATAATGAAAATTAGAGCCAAGCTCTTCAAGTCTTCAATCATTTGGATGCTACCATAGTCATCCATGTAAGGAACTTCAAGCTTCCTTCTCCTTGCCCTTGTCATTATGAGATGGCCCTTTAAAACAATTAAAAAGGGTAAAAGTCAACAATTTGTATCACCATACATAAGTTGACCAAATAACATGAATTTAAACAAGAATTATTACCTACGGGGAGAGCTTTCCCATTTTTGAGATCGGTCAAGTATTTGGGGCAATTACGTTTCCAATGCCCTAACCTCGTGCAATAATGACACTTGTCTTCAGATTTTGAAGATGAGGTGGAAGCGCCTTTCGAAAAGGTCTTCTCTTTAGCCGGTTTGGGCTTGAACGTTTCCTTTCCCTTTCTTCTCGATGTTCAAAACATCCTTAGTGGAACTTTCATGAAGTCCCATGTCCCTCTCGGCTTGGACGAGCATCTTATGCAATTCGTCCAATGTGGTTTCTTGATTTCGCATGTTGAAATTCACCCAGAATTGAGCATACGATTTCACCTTATTGAGAGAGTGAAGAACTCGGTCAATGATGAGAGAGTCGGGAACATCAACTCCTTGCAACTTGAGAGTTTCCGCAAACTCAACTAATTTGAGTACATGAGGGCTAATCTTTTGTCCCTCCTTCAAGCAAATGTCGAAGAAGGCGGAGGCCGCCTCATATTGAATCACCCTTGGAGTTTGTGAAAACATCGTCGCAAGTTTGGTGTAAATCTCATATGATGTGCTTAACTTAATCATACTCCTTTGGAGATCCGGCTCCATGGAGAAGATAAGCACATTCTTGAGAGCGGAGGACTCTTTCATATAGGCTTCATAAGCCTCACGAATTGGAGCCGCAGAACGAGCGGTCGGAGCGGGAGGAGCGGCTTGGGTGAGGTAACGAGTCTTATAGTCACCTTGAGCGGCCAAAACTAATTGCGCATCCCAATCTTTAAAATTTGAGCCATGCTTATCGAGTTTGCAACGATCCATGAAGGATCGAAGCCATGATACATTAGTGAGAGGTGGAGCATTGGTTACCATTGATGATGTTGAAAATTAAACTACAAATAAAAGTGAAGGAATTAAAACAGCATCATTTAAAACTCGTAATTAAATTTTAAATTTTAAACAAGTTTAGTATTTGCTTAATCATCTCTTACCCAATTAAGTAAACAATTCTGAGACCCAAATCCATATTAATTCGGGCACGGTGTAGCCGATTCATCCCTTATTGATATAATTTGGTGGATTAACTCTTTAATCGGTTCTACCTTAGAACTCTCGGTTGACAACTTTCTATAAATTGTCTTTAGCCCGAACTTATTGCAACTACGGTTATGAATACCTTCGTTGAGATCGACCAAATTTGAAGGTGTAATCGCATTACCCCACTTACCCAACGTAACAAGTTTAGTACCCCGGTGTAGCCGAGCCCACTTTCTTATGAAGAAGGGAGTCATGGGTCTATACTCTTTGGTAAGGCTAAGTCTCAATATTTATATTGTAAGAGATCTAGTCAAATTATTATCTATCTCCGTTTAAGTGAACTAAGTCGGTGAATAAACGATAAATTAATTGACTAGGTCGATTAAATCGAATGAAATGCATGATATGATATGACGATTTGGCTTTGCATGCAAACATATAAAGCAAATATAAAAGCATAAAACTTAAAGCATAAGAAACCCTAGTATGGCCTTCCTAGAAAAGAAAATAATAAAAGTACAAATTCGGAAACAAACTCCTTTGGTCCCTTGAACTTCACGAGGCACGCATCCCAAGTCAAACACCGTCTTGGTCGGAACTACTTTCCGAAAGACATCGTCTTCAAGGCTCTCCGGAATTACAAAAATTACAACCTTTCTAATCTACTTTATACATTATAAAATAGAAAATAATAAATAAAGTGATACGAGATCACATTAATTACATCCGACTCGATAACCCCTTACATTACGGGAAATATCGATTAAAACTAAGGCCATACTAAGTAAATTACATAATCCAAAATTACGTAAATAAAATCATGACAATCATAATTAAAATATGCAATGCTTATGATATGAACTAACATGCAAAACCTAAGCCAAATCGTCCTATTGAATATCATTTATATATATAGTTATCGTATACCTCGATTTTATGGAATTGCGTGTTTTAACGATTAAAAACACTTGGCATTATGTGAATCGAGATTCACTCTTAAGTTAATCATCCTAACTCATTTAGGTTTCAAAATTTAGTCTCACTCAAACATTGAACATGACTTAACTTAATATTATAATATTGTTCGATATTAATCGATTTTACGGGAAAGAAAAAAAAATACAAAATTCAAAAAGAGTCATAAAATTTCGAAAAAAATCAAAATTCAAATTTTGAATATTCTAGAATTTTCTTAAAATTTCAGAACTTTAAAATATTAGTACTTACACGGTTTTATTATTTATATCATAAATAAGACGTAAAATGTGTAAATTGAGTCGGAAAATCAATAATTACCTTCATAAAAGCATATTAAATACTAATAATATTTTTACACTTTCCAAAACACTTTAAGAACCTGAAATGGACAGAAAAATAAATAGCACACTGCCCAATATCCGAAATTTTAATTAAAATGACTCTTGTTATTCAATTTTTAAATATAACATTTAACAAATAAAAATTAAATAAAACATAAACGTTTGGCTCCCAAGAAAAATATGGTGATGTACATATCAAATATGACTTTTATGGGTTGAATTTTTCGGCCATTTTAACAACTTTTGCTATGCTTAACGATTTATGTCATATATCGTACAATTTTAACCGTTACAATTATTTCTCAAGTATAAATTCAAATAAAAATCTCGAAATTTTTATACATGCTGGAAATAATATATATGACATTGTGTAAAAATTTTATGGCCAAATTCCAACTTAAACTATTAAAGTCGAAATAATGTCACTTTTATCCGATTTTTACATTAAAAATCAATAAACATGCAATATATGTGAAAAATTTCTGGACAATTTAGTATACATTTTAAATATTTCATGTGACATACTCAAAAAATTTTATAGTCAAATTCGAAATATAACTATATAAACCCATTTATATTCAATTTATGGCATTTTAACATTTAAAATTCATAAACCATGCATTTTAACTCCATAATTTACGAAAATTCATATTCATATCATAGGAAATACATGTGAAACCATACTAAAAAATCTCGTCCAGAAGTTGATTTTAGCTATTTTTCCCAAAAAATAAACATTTTAACCATTAAAAAAATTATAAAAACCGAAATAAAAATACCTATGAACAAAATATATCCAAAAATCATTCCAAATATCCTAAAATACATTTAGAATCAGTAGGTACTCATGCATTAGAAATTTCGGCCATATCTAATATGTTTTTAAAATTTCAATTTTATTTTTGTTATCTAATAACTTCGTAAAAATATAAACGAAAAGCATGCAAACAACCGATTTGCTCTGATACCAATTGTTAGGTTATGTAGTCTCAAAACCTAATAATTTAGTCGTACTAATAAAATTGATAATTAACATTTTAATTATATACATTTTAGATCTTATCCATGCTAATAATGAAGCGGAATTTAGAACCGAAAACTCACTATTTCGGCTGGAATGAAGCAAGGATGGTCCTCCAACCCTTAGTATCCAAATAGAATACCTCCTCTATGATGCACCCAAGACACCCCTTAAGAACCGAGACAAACACAAGCTAGAGTTTAGAAACGGTTTTCCTTAATCTAAGTTATAATCTCTTATTAGAGATTATAAAACTAATAATACTAATATTATTATCTTAGAAAATATTATCTTGTAATATTAGAGGTTTTGGTAAATTCTCTCTAGAAAATCTCGGCTAGAGTATAGAATGAAAAATATATTGTGTACTTATAATTACACATATATTAAACTTAAGAGAACTAATTAACTTAAGTGGACATAGGGAAGGGGTAGCCGGCTTAGGTATGGGGAAGGGGAAAAGAGAGAGCTCCTTTGCATTACCAATAACCTAGGCATGCAACCCTAACCACTAGGAGTTAATGCTAGGTTATCATTGTGTCTTAACCACTTAAAACACAATTTAAATACCCTTAAACCACCTCATCCTACCCGGCACCCTAATTAGTAAAATGGACCTTATTTTTAATATTTTGTCATTTGTTCAATTGTAAATATATGTGACATACATTATGTCAAAACAATATAAGTAACAATTGTATTTAATTTAAAATGCATATTTATCAAATAAATATCATTTGTAAATTAAATAAAATATATTTTAATTTGACAAGTAATTCGAAATTACAATGATATAAAATGGTCATTTTCAATAATCGTCAATATGATTTACAACAATTGTAATAATATACAACCCGATTCATTCTAATTACGACATTTCAAAAATATCGTTTAATGTTTGATAATTGACACGTTTCAATTATAAACATAAATCTTGCAATAAGATTTAACTTCTGATTTCTCGATATACGAGTTTAAGGAATATGATCAACTCGTATCATTATACATTTGATCAATTTATCAATTAAGGGAATTGTCATATAGGTGTGACCTAAAGGGATCAACTGACCACCACCGTCATACGACAGTAATGTCAAACTCTAGCTAGCCAATCATTACCGATTAATGTTGGTCAGTTGACTAATATAATTTTGTATCATCCCTTGCGCATTCTCGTCATGAGATTTAATTATGTGATCGCACTATTGTTGAGGACATAAATCCCAACAATCTCCCACTTGTCCTCGACAAGTGTGCGTCACCAATTCTCTTGTCCTATTACAATCTCCGACTCAATGCAAGATGTCTCTCATACAAGGCCTCAAAAGGTGTCATCCCAATGCTAGTATTGGAACTGTTATTGTAGGAAAAACTCAATCAAGTCCAGCCTCTCCTCCCAACTAATACCTCCAAACTCTATCACGCAAACTCTCAGCATGTCCTCTAGAGTTTTAATGGTCCGCTCAGTCTGCCCATCTATAGCCGGATGAAAAGTTGTACTCATTTTCAGGGTAGTACCCATCATCTCCTACAACTCCTGCCAAAACCTCGAAATGAAGCGAGAATCTCGATCCGACACAATATCCTTAGGCATCTCGTGCAATCTGACCACGTTCTTCATATAGGCTAACGCTAACTCCACCCTGCTCCAAGTGTCCTTTATGGGGACGAAATTGGATGGACCGTTGGGAATATTATGAAGGGAGAGGGGTTATGAATGGATCGTTGGGAATAACAATGGGTAAAGAAAGGAAAAGGGGGAGCACGAGATGATATGAAGAGTCATATCAAATGACTTGACGAATTTTTAGACGGCTAAGAGATTGAAAATTTCCGTCCAATAGCCTCCTTCGATGGAAATTTAGGGGCTATTGTTGGGAAAAAATTACGGTTTTTTAGCAGTACACATGGCAAACAAAGAGTGGAAAATAACATTTAAGAAGGATTGGTTACATGACGACCAAAAGATTGAACAAAAGAATTCCATATGAATATTGAGGAGTAAATGCTGATAAAAGAAGTTGGGGGTCAAAGCAATTAACCCAATGGAATCAGCCAACGGCTCCTAGAAAATTGAGTAACAGCTCCTGGAAATTAGGAGCGGATTTGGGAGGAGCCTGAGGAGCAATAATCCTAGAAACCACTATAAAAGGAAGAAAAACAAGTCCAAAGGGGACACGTTATACACTTACCTCCCATACTCACCTTTTATACTTATCTTTTTTTTTTTTTTTTTTTTTTGCAGTAAAGCAAGGGATCTTACTTTTATATAAAATTAGAGTGAAAGTACAAGACCCCAAAAACCAAACTACAAAGGAAGCCAGAGAAGCTCCCTATGGAAAAAAAACCCCTGTGGGAAAAAAAAAAAGAAAGCACAGACAGGCCTATGAAATAGCACTGCCATACAACCAGAAAAAACATTGCAGAAGGAGTAGGCTGCAATGTGAAAAAAACTGGACAACAACAAGTCTACAAATGTAGCTGCTTCATCACACTCGCTTCATCCAGGCCATAGTAGTGGAAAAGCCTAATATCAACCAGTTGTTGTATATGATGCACAACAGTATCCACGGATCTCCCCATATCCTTAAAAAATCTTCTATTCCTTTCGTGCCAAATTTGATAGATAACCACCATTAGAGCACATCTTCGACGCTTTTTGATCCAGCTCCTTCCCCGGTTATGAGACTGAAACCAACCGAGCACCTCCTCCAAATTTGTAGTAGCAGAAAAAAACGAATATGCATGCTAGATAGCAGCCCATATAGCAGCTGAAAAATCACAGGAAAAAAAAAAGTGAGAATGGGTTTCAGCTGCATTCTGGCATAGGCAGCAGCGGTTAACCCATTGTAACCCCCTTTGCTGATATTTATCCACAGTAGGGAGAGACTTCTGAATAGCAAGATGCCCCCACAAAGACATGTTTAGGGTAGCTAATGGAATCATGGACAATTTTGTGCCATAAAACACGAGTACCCGTTGGCCCAAGTATAGCATAGATAGCACTAGTATCAAATTCATTCATATCAGACAGAAAATGTTGAGCAGCACCCATTCCCAAAGCATTAAGAAGTTCCTGTTTCACTGCAAGGACATTGTTCCAAGTCCATGAAGTAGCAGTGGTAGGAGAAACATCAAAAACACTCTGATTCTTTAGCAGATAGGCCCGCACCCATTGAAGCCAGATGGAATTCTGATTTGTACTAATCTTCCAAAGCCATTTAACAGCTTGCGCTTTATTCCAGCTAAGAACTTCCTTTATACCAAAGTCTCCCTCCTCTCTAGGCAAGCGCAAAGCAGCTCAGCTTCGAAACACAAGCCTCCTATTGTCATTATCAATGCCCCAAAGAACCTTCTACACATCTTCTCAATGCGTTTAATGACTCCTTTAGGCAACAACACACAAGCACCCCAAAAGTTATTAATGCCAAAAATAACGGAGTTAATAAGCTGAGCCTTACCAGCGTAGGTAAGCATATGAGAAGTCCAATGGCCAATTTTTTCTCTTATTTTCTCTATCAAAGGAGTAAACATAGAAGCTGTCAGTCTAGAAGTAAATAGAGGGATACCCAAATATCTAAAAGGGAAATCTCCCTCAGAAAATCCTGTGGAAAGCAGAATTTGGGCTTTGACAGTAGCAGCAATTCCACCAAAATACACCGAGGTTTTCATAGGATTAGTTGTTAGACCAGAAAAACTAGCAAAACAATGCAAGCTATCAGCAACAGCCTTAATAGAGGGGACATCACCTCTAACAAACACAAGGAGGTCATCCGCAAAAATCAAGTGAGTGAGATTAATTCTAACACATTTAGGATGAAAGGAAAAACCAGGGTAAGTAGGCAAATTCCTTAGCAATCGAGACAAAACCTTCATACATAGCACAAACAGATAAGGAGAAAGAGGATCGCCCTGTCTAAGCCCCCTCTTACCCTTAAAATAACCTTCCACAACACCATTAATGTTCAAAGAATACCAGGGAGTAGTCACACAAGTCATAATCCATTTAACAAACCGAAGAGGAAGACCATACAAAGTAAGGCAGCTTTGCAAAAAATCCCAATTAACAGAATCAAAGGCCTTCTTAATTTCAACCTTAACAATACATCTTGGGGTAATATGAGTCCTAGAGTATTTGTGGGCCAGCTCATGCGCAAGAAAAATATTGTCAGCAATATCCCTTCCCTTAACAAAAGCAGACTGCTCTAGACCAACAACATCACCCAGAAAATGTTTAAGCCTATTAGCCAGAATCTTAGTAATAGTCTTATAAAACACAGTATAACAAGAAATAGGACGATAATCAGTAACTGAGGCAGGGATAGTGACCTTAGGAATCAGACTTATAATAGTACTATTAGCAGCTTTAGGAAGCCTACTAGTACTAAAAAACTCATGCACAGCATTGCAGAAATCATGACCAACTATATCCCAATAATGCTTACCTTTTATACTTTTCTACACTAGTAAGATTCTTTGTTTCTGACGGGACACCGACTCCCCTGAGGTTGTTCCCACATTGGGTTTTTTGCGTCACCAAAATTCCTCGTGTTAATTGTCATATTCTTGTCACGTGCATTCATTTTGTCTATCATGAAGAGTTAAGAACGATTGAACACCTAAGCGGGGGAGGGGGTGAATTAGGTGACCTTTTAAAAATTTCTCGATTACTTGTATAAAGTGAAATACAAGTAACGGCTATTAAGTACTAACTTGAGAAACTTAATGAATAATAAGTTCACAAGAGGTACAGCAGGTCTAAGCAACAGTATGAATGACTGTTGCACAGCACTGGCAGCGAGATTAGAAAAAGATATGCGAAGGAGAAAAATAAGAGTAAACGAATAAACAAACGATGTTTTAAAAATTGGTTCAGCTTCTACTCCGGAGCCTACGTCCAACCGTTATTTTATTGCTTGTTTAGAAGTTACTCAACTTAACTAAACCCCTTACAATGAAAATAACTCGCCAACCTACTCCGGTTGCATTTGCTCAAAGCTACTCCTCTTCAAGACTTTGACTCAAACTTAAAGCTACTCCGCTTCAAGAGTTTATGAAATTCTATCTCTGGTTTACACGATCAGAATCTCAGATGTTCACTTAAGAATGTGGAGATTTACATTTAAGATCTAAACACGAGAATCATGGAACAAACTCATTATGTCAGAGTGCAGCTTACTGATACATGGAGATATTCATACCCTTTGAAAACGTTGAAGACTTTAAAAACAGAAATCGTTTTGCAAAACAAATTTAAAAGATAAACTTTGAAAGCACAAGTTTTGTTTGCAGAAACTCTCAATAAATATTTTGTAAAGCCTTAGCATTTAATGAGACTAAGTTGTTTCTTTTATAGTGCTCAAAACTTTGGTATTTCCCAATGTGTACTTTTATCCATTGGCTAATAGCAAAACCACTTGACAAGCAAAATGTGTTGTCTAGTTTTCATTGGCTTCTTATAAAGCAAATCAGATTTTTCTTTCACAATTGTCTCCTAACAAGATGCTTAAGTACTACTTGCATTTCAAATGTAAACAATTCAAAAGCTCTTAAGTACTACTTGTATTTCAAATGTAAACAATTCAAAAGCTTTTATTATTTTGCAAGTAAGGCATGTAACGAATAAAACGTGTTTTACGTCTCAATTCGTGCGAGCCAAAAGAGAAGACAATTTTTCCAGAAAATAGATTTTGACAATTATTTTTCCAGAAAACTAAGACGACCATTTTGCAATTTTCACGAAACGATTTTTTACGTCTTAAAAATCTCCATGCGATATCAGACGCAACAGTCTGTTGGACTGTTGCATGACTAAGCGGTCACTTGACTTTAACAAGAATGTTACACTTACTCTTACATTTGTGACTTAGGTTACAAGGGGATTGTTCTTGACTTGTGTTGTTCTTCTTGATCATGTTTGAAACACAATGGATGCTATCTTGTTGCTTTATTCTTCAATCCACTTGTTTTGCTTTGAACACTTAAACATGCCACTTAAGAACAAACAATTAATATATACAAAGACTTGTCATCATCAATTAAAATGTTTCAACAAATTCCCCCTTTGATGATGACAAGCCTAAAACATGTGAGATTTTTCCCCCTAAACCTAAGGTCGGTATAGTCATCTAGCATTATTTGTTCACATATGATCAAGAGGTTAAAGATTAATATGCTTTAGTCTGAGTAGTTCATTCCAAGCAACGATCTAAGACATATTCACGGTGAACTTTAGCCTAAGAGTTACGAAACAAAAACACATGTTATAACCACAATACTTCCCCCTCTTGACATCATCAAGGGGGGCCGATGCACCTGTTGCAAAAGTTCACAAAAGCATAGCAAAGTTCACAAAATAACAGGCACAATAAAAAACAATGTACTTAGAACCAAGTTTTTAAAAGCCACGGGAATGGGGTTTTTTATTGAGGGGTTGGTTGAGGTTTAGGAGGCAAAGCGTTCAAGGAGATCCTCATTCATAGTTTTGAGCTTTACCATTGTATCTTTCAGATATGCCACATCCTTGACCAGCTGCCCCATAGCTTCTGTTAGTTGATTCAGCTTCCCCAGAACTTCTCGCTGATCAACATTCTGCCCCACTGTTGCATGAGTTTTCTTCACCAAAACCCCAATAGCCACAGCCATGCTCATCCGTGACAACAACCCTGATGTCATCTCATCACTCAGCTTCTCCACAGCTGGACTACCCTTCTTCACTACCCTCTCAGCAGAAAAAATCAATGAAAGCCACATCCAAGATTTTTTGTATCTTCTTCGCCTGTATATGCAACAGTTCAGCAAACTGTGGCATATCTTCAATGTTTGATTGAGAATATCAATTGAATTGAGATGATTAAAAATATCATTCTTTCTCCATATTTTCTTTGTTTTCTGTCTCTCTTTCAGAGGTTGAATCTGTCAACACTCCAAGACCAACATCATCACTTTCCTTGCCAATATTTCCGACATCACCCCCGTTTTTTTTTTATTAAAAAAAATTCTCCTTACTTTCAACTTCTTTTGATTATCCCTCTTTTCATGATTTTTCTCTCTAAGTTCCCCTCTTTCTCCGTTTCCTTCACATTTGATTCCCCCTCGGTTTCATCTTTCATTACGCTAGAAGCACCTTCCTTTTCTTTCAAATTTCCAATTTTCTTTTCTTTTTGGTTTGGCCGTGACAAGGACGGCATCATCAATGTTTGCAGCGGTTTTATGAGTCATCTTCCTTTTTGGTACGAGTTTTGGGTCAAAGGCATTTCTGAGATTTAGAAGCTCTTTGGAAATTTTGGTTTTGGAGGCATTTTAATGAGGAAATGGAGGTTAAAGGATGGTGGTTTTGGTCGTGTGAGGGAATGGAAGAGGTTGGGGTTTTTTGAATTGTCCAAAGGATAAATGTTGGTTTGCATGGGGGGACAAGGAAATAAATGATGGTGGTTGTATTTTTGGAGTGATAGATTAGTTTTGAGTTGACAAAGCATTGATTTTGAGTGACTCAACAAGATTTAAAGTACACTACCTTTTTAGTTGTAGCTTTATTTTGTATTACTTGTACTACACATAATATTCACATAGTAATGAGTACTAGCCTTAGCATGCATTAAATTATCTCCTCTAGTCAATCATGTAGGAGAAGAAAGTGGTTTTTCATTTCGTTACATGTTGTCTTGTAAACCAATTTCCGATCGAAGTCTTTCGAATTGTTCTCTTTCCAACGGTTTTTTGAGAATATCCGCAAGTTGATCTTTGATTCTACAAAAACTTAAGCATATATGACCCTTTTCCACTTGATCACGTAAAAAAAATGATGTCATATGTCTATGTGTTTGGTACGTGAGTGTTGTATTGGATTTTTTTGAAATGTTGATAGCACTAGTGTTATCACAAAAAATAGGGGTAGTTCCGAATATTAGACCGTAGTCATGTAATTGTTGTCTTACCCATAAAATTTTGCGCACAACAAAGAGCGGCACTTACATAATCACTTTCTGCCGTGGACAATGCAACGGTGTTTTGTTTCTTTGAAGCCAATGAAATTATGCACGGTCCAAGGAAAGTTGCAATTTCCGACGTGCTCTTTCAATCCACGAGATCACCGGCATAGTTCGCATCCGAAATACCTACAAGATCAAGTTCTAAGTGAGTTGGATACCAGAGATGTACCCCTTGTGTTCCAACCAAATACCTAAAAATCCGTTTTACGGCTTTGAAGTGTGATTTCTTAGGATTTGATTGGAAACGAGCACATACATAAACACTATATTGTATATCCGGACGACTTGCGGTTAAGTAGAGAAGTGAGCCAATCATACCTCGATAAATCTTCTCACTTACACTCTTACCTTCTTCATCTTTGTCAAGTTTGACTTTGGACATCATGGGTGTAGGCATTGGTTTAGAGTCGGACAACCCAAACTTGTTTAACATTTCCTTTAAGTATTTTTGTTGATGAATCATTGTTCCATGTTCATTTTGTTTGATTTGAAGACCAAGGAAAAATCCTAGTTCTCCCGTCATACTCATTTCAAATTCAGATGTCATCAAATCAGAAAAATATTTAGAGAGAACGTTATTGGTTGCACCAAAAATAATATCATCGACATATACTTGTGCAAGCAACAGTTCAATTCCTTGTGACTTAATAAACAACGTTTTATCAACCGAGCCTCGTGAGAAGCCGTTTTCTAGCAAGAACTTAGACAATCTATCATACCAAGCTCGAGAAGCTTGTTTTAAACCATAAAGTGTTTTGTCAAGTTTGAAAACATGGTTATGAAATTCATTGTTTATAAATCCGGGAGGTTGTTCAACAAATACTTCCTCTTCAAAGTATCCATTTAAAAACGCGGTTTTTACGTCCATTTGGAAGAGTTTGATACCTTGAAAGGATGCAAAAGCTATGACCATACGTATGGCTTCAAGTCTAGCGCCCGGTGCAAAGGTTTCATCATAATCAATCCCTTCTTGTTGATTATACCCTTGAACCACTAGTCTAGCCTTGTTGCGTACGATTTCTCCAACATCATAAAGCTTATTGCGAAAGACCCACCTTGTACCAATGACAGTACGTTGAGCAGGCCTTGGAACCAGATGCCATACCTTGTTACGCTCAAATTGCTCTAGTTCTTCTTGCATTGCTATGGTCCAGTATTCATCAGTCAAGGCTACTGTGACTTTGTTTGGTTCAATTTTGGAAATGAATGCATGCAACGCACAGTAATTTTGGAGGGATGATCTGGTTTTTATTCCTGAATTTAGATCACTGGTTAGGTTTGATAGAGGATGTGAACTTTGGTGTTTCCAATTTTTGAGGACAAGTGGTTCGGGGGAGTTATTTGTTTCTGGTGCAACAGTAGATACTACTGTTGAATTTTGGGAATCGGTTGAGAGAGGACTTGGTTCTTCCTCTGTAAAGTTTTTTTGCTGTTCCCTTTCCAGATTTCCCCCTGAGGAACTGGCTTCTTCTGTTGGTGAGGGAGTGTTAGTTCCCCTTGAATTTTGGCCGGTTTCCTCATGCAACGGTTGATCAGACAGTTGCTCGTCCTCTTCTAGCACTTGATCCATATCACGACAGATCATGCCAATCTCAAAGTCATCATAATATTCATCTTCTTCGTCCTGATCATCAGAAACAAACAGACTTGATTCATCAAATATTACATGCACACTTTCCTCCATTTTCATAGCCCATTTGTTGTAGACTTTGTATGCCTTACTATAACTAGAATAACCAACAAAAACTCCTTCCGTACTACAGGCATCAAATTTACCAAGGTTGTCTTTGCCATTGTTGTGAACAGGGCATTTACCACCAAAACATTTTAAGTGAGAGATGTTAGGTTTTCTTCCTTGTAGTAATTCATAAGGTGTTTTGTTATTTATCTTCCTAATCATGACTCGATTGTAGATAGAACAAGAAGTGTTTACGGCCTTAGCCAAAAAGTACCTAGGAACCTTAGAGCTTTGATCATAGTCCTAGCCATGTTTTCAAGAGTTTGATTCATTCGTTCCACAACCCCATTTTGTTGAGGGATTCTTGTGACCGAAAAATTGTGGCTAACACCATGATCATTACAATAAGTTTCAAATAATGAATTTTCAAATTCGGTTTCATGGTCGGATCTTAAAGCACCAAGTTCTAAACCAAATTTGTTTTGAACCATTTTAACCCAAATTAAGAATTCATTAAAAGCTTGATCCTTGGAACATAAAAATAACAACCACACATATCTTGAATAATTATCTACAATCACACAAATATAGCGACTACCACCCTTGCTAATAATAAACATGGGTCCACATAAGTCAATGTGAACAAGCTCAAGGACACGTGAAGTGCTAACACAATTTTTGGATTTGAAGGAGTTTTTAACTTGTTTTTTCCTTTGACACAATCATCACAAAGTGATTTAAACTTAAATTTCATGTTAGGTATGTCATCAACTAAGTCAAGTTTCTTGAGGTTGTTAAGGGTTCTAGCATTAACATGATCTAATCATTTGTGCCAAAGCCATGGGTAATTTTTTTGAGCACCCATGCATGATAAAGTTTGACCCGACAATGAACAAAGATTAGTTATGTACACATTTTTTACCCGCTTCCCCTAAGGACTTAACTTTTTGGTTCTACCATCATCTACAAACGCTAGCATGAAATTCAACGATATTACCTCGATCACATAATTGATATATGCTAAGAAGATTGTGTTTCAAACCTTTGACAAGCAACACTTTGTCGACACAGTGATTTTGACTTACCAACTTTTCAATACCAATGATTTCACCTCGTTTGTTGTTACCAAAAGTTACCATGCCACCATTGTAGGCTTCTAGCGAGAGGAATTAGTTTTTTTCTCCCGTCATGTGACAAGAGCATCCACTATCTAATTACTAATTGTTGCTGCCTCCCACTATTGCCTATAAGAAATCAAACAGTTAGTTTAGGAACCCAAACAAGCTTGGGGTTCCTCCTTAACAACAACATGTTGACCTTTTCATTTTAAGAAGCTTCCCTTTTAACCCATACTTGTTTGGCTACTTTAGTGTTTTGTTTTAGGTCAAAGACTCTCTTTTTGCAACCATAAAACTCATGACCAGTGTTTCCACAATAGTTACAAACAATGTATTTAAGAAGACCGACATACTTTCTTCTTCGAAAATCAGTTTTGCTTGGGTCTTGGTTTCGAATGCAACAGTATGTGCTACTGTTGCACTTGAAACCAAGTCCAACGTTCTTTTCTCGATTTTCATAGTCTTGTGATTGCTTTAGAAGAAAATCTAAGACTCTCTGACTACCTTCCCATTTAAGATAGAAGGTTTTGGCCTCATCTAACTTTTTGTTCAAAGTCTCAATTTCAGTTAGATGTTCATGATTTAGCTTTTGTGATTTGTCGAGAAATTGTTTTGTGTGACTCACTTCATCACTCAACATTGTTCCAACTTGTTCTAGTTGTTTGTTATCATGCTTACAAGAGGTGAGTTCTAACAACAGAGAGTCACGTTCCTTGGTAATTATGGAGACACGTTTGTTAAGGCTGTCTAGTTTCTTATCAAGATCTGATGCAACAGTGCAAGAGTATGTGACTTGAAACTGTTCCAGTTTTTTTATGAGAATACGGTTATGTTTTTGTAAACTCTTGATTTCATTTTCGACAGTAGTTGAAGAACTGGTCATGTCGTTCTCATTTAGTGTAACACCCCCCATTTACTTAGGAGCCTGTACTAGGTCTTCCAGAGTAAATAAGACTGTTACCTTCTTGGTTAAACCAAGGCAGTAGATAATCACAGTGAAAGAACTACAGTACTTTAAGTTATTAAATGTTAAACTGAAAACTGATACAAGGTATAGTCCAAAACCAAAACCCTTAAAACAACTGAAATGTTAACAAGTGAACTATTACAAATGAGACTATGTGAACTATGGCTAAGTAAGTCCAATCCATGTCTCTCTCCAAGCCCCACTTTCTAGTCCATCTGTCTTTGACCTGAAAAGTCTACTCCCCATTCCGGATCATAGTAGGTGAATACGAATACACTGTCAACCTCGCGGTTGAGTAGGATAACACAAAAATAAATAATGCAACAAATATGATATGCAAATGTCATGACATGCTCGAGCTCAATCTCAAACCCGTAACACCCAGCCATACCGAACCTCCCGGCAGACTATAATCGGCCGTCGCCGAACACCAGCATAACAGCTGAGGTCACCAGGTCTAGTCCTGCAGAACTAGCCTGGGCCCAATAATATCTCATCAATAATATCTCATCATCTCAAATCCGTATCCAATGCATATGCCATGCTTATGAATGCAATATAAAAATGTTCAACCGTTATATATCATTCTCATAATAATCACACTTGCATCCATAACATACAATATACACATCCATTCAAAGCACGTCATAGAATATGGTACCAGTGTATCCTACCTGATCAAGCGAAACTCCGAGCAATCACGAAATCAACGGGAATCAGAAATACTCCACTTCAACTCGTTCCCTTTATGAATATTACTTAATATTAATTCTCTATTTAATATAACACTTTCACAACTAATTAATTAGTCAACTTCATAATTTAACCCTTTCTATAAATTACTTAACTTAAACGACTCGTCTCCGTTACTTTTATAATTAACTTCACTTAAATACTCGAACATAAGAAATATAATCGAACTATTGATAACCGTCACATTCTTGTATAAAGAAAATTCACTTAACCACTTAATAATTAAAACATGAACAATACTAATAATAATATTAATCATACTAACAATAGTATATGAACTATTATAATGACAATAACAATAATAATACCAATAATACTAATAATAATGATAATATAAAATAATAATAATAATATTAATGAATTTGATGGCAATGACGGCAATAAGAACTAATAATAATAATGATACACACAATGACAACCTAGCAACTAATTGTAAATATAAAAAAAATAACGCAACAGACCCCCAAAAGTACGAACACCGACAGCCTCTCAAGTCCGAACAACTCTCGGACAGCCTACCTTCCCTGCCCCTTCGACACTGTCACGCCACCTGTACCACCACCACGACACCGTGGTTGCCACCATCGCACCCTAGCGCACCCACTGACACTCATCACCACCCCTGACTCAACCCCAGCAGCCCTCGACACCAGTCACAAAACACCCTGCCCACAAACAAATATACCGCAACCGTAGAAATACGTGTTTCCTTTGTCTGAAAACCCATTTCTAACCACCGCTACTACCACCCTATCCACCACCTCACACTACCCTAGACACCACTCACCATCCACGACTACCCTGGTGGTAACCACTAGCCCTCGACACCACCCTAACCACCTACAAAACACCCTCAAACTCACGCATCTCACGACCCCCTGTTTTCCCCTTATTTCTGCCCTGTTTCTAACGCATTCAAACAGCCTCTTTTAGGTGTTGCTTCGACCACCATGAGCCACCCCACAACCACCAACGGAATCTACTAACACCCCACTACCAATACCCATAAATTCGCAACAAGAATAAAACCAAAAACACGATCTAATAAGCAAGGTAAAACGAAATAGAGTATAGAGGAACGAAATCAGAATATAGTTGCTGTCGACTTTGTGGTGGTTAAAACGATACCCACGGAGGTCCTACGGTGGTTTAAATACGATAAACATGTTATACATACTACAAATATTACATACAACCATAGAACCTTAAGGCGATGGTATGAAAAGCGCAATAAATCAGGTGTTAACTTACAGTCACGCAAGGGTTAGAACGATGAGTGTGACGGATGTTCTTGCGTGGTTTTATTTCTCTTTTGTTCTCCTCCAACCTCAAG
Source organism: Silene conica (assembly GCA_029255685.2). Lineage (NCBI taxonomy): Eukaryota > Viridiplantae > Streptophyta > Magnoliopsida > Caryophyllales > Caryophyllaceae > Silene > Silene conica. The sequence continues at coordinate 63,625,953 of CM055311.2, forward strand.
GTGGACCAGAATTGGGTTTAGGGTGTAGATGTGGTAGGGAAGTAGACGAGATGTAGAGGTGAGTTTGGTTTTTGGTGAATGTCGATGGAGGCTGACTATCAGATATGGGTGATTAGGGTTTGAGTAGGTAGTATGTCCATGAGTCTTGTTTTAGGTCGATTGTTAACACGGATTGTTATCCTACCTAAGTCCAAGCCCATTACTAAACAGTCACCACGCATATCGAAACATTATAAATCTTATATCCCGCTCTCAACCCAACTTAAAATAAACGAGTACGTATAATAGATTATACAGATTAAATTATGTAATTACTATTAGTAAATATTAATTAAATTAATTATAAGAATATATAAAAATTATCCTTTAAATATAATTACGACTTAATAATAAAAGAAGTATAGATGAGAAATAAATATAAATTAGGAAATATATTTAATTATAAATATATTATTAAAATTAAAGAAATACGAATGAAATGTCATTTTATGAAATAATCATCAAATATAAAATGATTATGAAATAAGAAATAATCGTAGAAATACAATTTATAAAATAATAACAGTTTACATAAAATACTATATAAACATTCTCTTTGAAATACGTGTATAAAACATGGTTTGACTGCCATTGACTGAGGCTAACATACGGGGTATTACAGTCTTCCCTCCTTAAAATGAACTTCGTCCCGAAGTTCGCCACCCCGTAACCATAAGGGACACATAACAAACGCGAAACAATCACAAGTAGCACTTATATAGGCTTCAAAACGCGAAATGTCACATTATACCCCCGTTAAGAAAACTTTGTCCCCAAAGTTTAACGCACAACTAAATTAAAGGATATCTCACGAATCAAAATATAATGCATAACAGAAGTAATCAGGATTATCAAGTATATTCAGAAAATCACGACATACCAATTTGTCATGTCATAACAACTAGCCATATCATAATTCATTAAGATTTTACAATCATATCCTCCTTAAGAAATGGTTACGTCCTCGTAACCCCATTATTAAATTCCACATCCAATGTTCCCGAAAATCATCGAAACAACAGTCACAAGTCATCTGATAAGTTATTTACTCTATACTAAGCAACTAGCATCCGACTTTTAAAGCAACAAAACATACTCGTCAATTTCATGTTACACAGTAAAAATCAAGGCAACTAGCACTCATATACCTTTGGAAATTCTGACACAAAATTAACACTTTTACATCAATGTAGGCAATCGGCTACTCATAGTTGATACTCTGACAAATTAAAACATTGCATGTATATCATAAGGTCACAATAATGGAATGTATAGCATCTGTATAAATGAAACTAACTTTATATAAAACTCACTGAATTAAACCAGGTTATATTACCATATAATATGGTTTATATTCATACCATATGTCTACTGTACATGCTACCAATGCTATATCTGAGTATTACATGGTTACATCACATAATTCATATTTGATTACACTTTGGCATTTAAAACTTTACCATTGCAACAATCATGCATCACGCAACAATTTCCAATAATCATAATTAAATAACCGCTTAGCTATTTTGCGAGCTGTTATAGTTTTTAGGAAAAAAATAAGGAATTGAATAATCATAAGAAAAAGAATCAAATGCATATCCTAAGAGAATTATTTATAACAATTTTTACAACTTAGTTGGTCTGAACAGAAACTTTACATCAATTAGACAGAAAATTGAACAACTTGCAAAAATCACCATTAAATAACGACTCATTAAGATTTTACATGGCTTATCATTTTGGAAACATAAATGAATAATCTAAACAGTGGAGTTGGAATTATGCATAAATAATAACCACGTTTTAAATGATTTCTTTTGCAAAAACATGAGTCAAAACAGAACTGCGCAGCAACAATCTGACCACTGTCGCCTAAAATATTGATTCCTCGCGAAATATAACTCGTATTAACATGAAACCAAAAGCATCGGAAAGCTAATTCAGAAAGTTATCATACATAAAATTTTCATATTCATATAGGCAACACATTTTAAATGGCAGCCCGTACAAACAAGGTAACATTCTGACAATTTATTACAATTTTGGTTCCTTAAAAAAAAATTACTTCACATTATTACAGTTAAACACAATCATTCTTCCTCCAAACATGTTGACATATCATTTGAAGCATGGGAAACACATTGCACCATATTAACATGTATTTGCCATCTAGAAAACGGTAAATATTTTGAAACCGAAAATAAAATCACCGAAGTAACTCAATAATCATGTATGTATAGATAGACAATGCATTAGTTTTTACCACCGTAAAAATCACAACTTATTTAAATACGAAAATATATCCTAGAAATCACTAAGGTGCCACTTATTGAAAATTAACCTTATAACTAACTTAAATGTATATAATTAGACGTAAAACTTGGCATGTAATTTTCAACACATAACTATATAACATTCATGCCTTAGGGCAACACATTCTGCATATCACTAGACATGGATTGTTAAGGCAAATAGATAAAATAATAACAATTATAATTCTCAAAATGCGATCACATTTGCCTAGTAAGCCAAGTAGTAAACTCTTGCAAAGATTAAGGCATTCCAACAAGAAGTATATACACGGTTAGAATAGCAACAAAACAATTATCAACGGACACGGCACCCGTTTCGGTCTACTAGCTTTACACATAGGACTTAGCTGGATTCCGCATCATGTAACAACATTGCCTGGCTGGCTCTATTAACCATTCCAGTCAATCATGGTCATATCTCTCCTACATCTAACCTCCTAGGTAGCTATAGCTTATGGTGAATCTATCATCAAATCATTGCACATATCATTATATTATATCTCTACCTAAGGGTTCAGGGATCATATAACCGCATGCATATCACCATACAAGTCAAACTCTCAACTCATATTCAAAAACTCATGTCCTCATACTTGAAGTAATACATATCTCAATCACAGTCAATATCAATCTCATGATTCACAATATAGATTACCATCCATATTTCACATCATATCTTACCTCATTCCTTTCCTGCGGAAATGTTCATACATTATATATATATATATATATATATATATATATATATATATATATATATATATATATATATATATATATATATATATATATATATATATATATATATATATATATATATTGGGTCTTTTCCTATATTCTATACTACCCACGCTCTACATCTCTCAGGGTAACCAGGTTAGACTGAAAGGGCCAGTGGCTTGGTTTGAGGGGGCCCCTAACTCATCCCAATCCTGGGGCTCCTAACAGTTACTAGCCTGGGTTCATTTTATTTGACTCTTCCTATTTTCATTATTATTCATTTGGTTTAGGCCTGAGGATCGTTCGCTCTGATACCACTTTGTAACACCCCCCATTTACTTAGGAGCCTGTACTAGGTCTTCCAGAGTAAATAAGACTGTTACCTTCTTGGTTAAACCAAGGCAGTAGATAATCACAGTGAAAGAACTACAGTACTTTAAGTTATTAAATGTTAAACTGAAAACTGATACAAGGTATAGTCCAAAACCAAAACCCTTAAAACAACTGAAATGTTAACAAGTGAACTATTACAAATGAGACTATGTGAACTATGGCTAAGTAAGTCCAATCCATGTCTCTCTCCAAGCCCCACTTTCTAGTCCATCTGTCTTTGACCTGAAAAGTCTACTCCCCATTCCGGATCATAGTAGGTGAATACGAATACACTGTCAACCTCGCGGTTGAGTAGGATAACACAAAAATAAATAATGCAACAAATATGATATGCAAATGTCATGACATGCTCGAGCTCAATCTCAAACCCGTAACACCCAGCCATACCGAACCTCCCGGCAGACTATAATCGGCCGTCGCCGAACACCAGCATAACAGCTGAGGTCACCAGGTCTAGTCCTGCAGAACTAGCCTGGGCCCAATAATATCTCATCAATAATATCTCATCATCTCAAATCCGTATCCAATGCATATGCCATGCTTATGAATGCAATATAAAAATGTTCAACCGTTATATATCATTCTCATAATAATCACACTTGCATCCATAACATACAATATACACATCCATTCAAAGCACGTCATAGAATATGGTACCAGTGTATCCTACCTGATCAAGCGAAACTCCGAGCAATCACGAAATCAACGGGAATCAGAAATACTCCACTTCAACTCGTTCCCTTTATGAATATTACTTAATATTAATTCTCTATTTAATATAACACTTTCACAACTAATTAATTAGTCAACTTCATAATTTAACCCTTTCTATAAATTACTTAACTTAAACGACTCGTCTCCGTTACTTTTATAATTAACTTCACTTAAATACTCGAACATAAGAAATATAATCGAACTATTGATAACCGTCACATTCTTGTATAAAGAAAATTCACTTAACCACTTAATAATTAAAACATGAACAATACTAATAATAATATTAATCATACTAACAATAGTATATGAACTATTATAATGACAATAACAATAATAATACCAATAATACTAATAATAATGATAATATAAAATAATAATAATAATATTAATGAATTTGATGGCAATGACGGCAATAAGAACTAATAATAATAATGATACACACAATGACAACCTAGCAACTAATTGTAAATATAAAAAAAATAACGCAACAGACCCCCAAAAGTACGAACACCGACAGCCTCTCAAGTCCGAACAACTCTCGGACAGCCTACCTTCCCTGCCCCTTCGACACTGTCACGCCACCTGTACCACCACCACGACACCGTGGTTGCCACCATCGCACCCTAGCGCACCCACTGACACTCATCACCACCCCTGACTCAACCCCAGCAGCCCTCGACACCAGTCACAAAACACCCTGCCCACAAACAAATATACCGCAACCGTAGAAATACGTGTTTCCTTTGTCTGAAAACCCCTTTCTAACCACCGCTACTACCACCCTATCCACCACCTCACACTACCCTAGACACCACTCACCATCCACGACTACCCTGGTGGTAACCACTAGCCCTCGACACCACCCTAACCACCTACAAAACACCCTTTGTAACACCCCAAGAGTATGAGAGGAGATTTGTCCCACATCGGTAGAATGTGAGGATTGTGATATGTTTATAATAACTTCCACCCACCATTAAGTAACAAGGCCTTGTGCTTTTGGGCTTAAGTGAGGACAAATAATGGGCCCAAAGGCTTACCTCCCATCTTATTGGGTTTGTGTTACGACGGTGGTGTAACATTTGTTACAAATGGTATCAGAGCGACCTTGCGACCGTGTGGTGAGCCTGTGGTCGGGAGTACCCGGGTCACACACCTAGCGGGGGAGGATTCTGGCCCTGGTTGTGGTCAAGGTTGAGGCACAACGAGGACGTTGTGTTCTTTAAGTGGGGGAGTTTGTAACACCCCAAGAGTATGAGAGGAGATTTGTCCCACATCGGTAGAATGTGAGGATTGTGATATGTTTATAATAACTTCCACCCACCATTAAGTAACAAGGCCTTGTGCTTTTGGGCTTAAGTGAGGACAAATAATGGGCCCAAAGGCTTACCTCCCATCTTATTGGGTTTGTGTTACGACGGTGGTGTAACATTTGTTACATTTAGACTTTCTTTTAGACAAATGTTTTCTTCAGCAATGTTCTCAATTTCTTCTTGCATTGCTTCAAGTTTATCATTTTGAACACGATACTTATCTATTAATTGATCTAACAAAGTGCATACTTTATCTTTTGAAAATGACCGAACCTTTTTCTTGAGTGAGTTTACCTCATTGTCTGAATCTGAGTTGAAATCTTTTGAATAGGCCATAAGACATACGGCCTTTTCTTTGGAGGATTTTGGAACATTTTTTGAGGAATTTGACGAGATACATAACTTGGCATCTAATTCGTCCTCAAGGATTTCATCCTCTTCGGAATCAGATAAACCCCAAATAGCCTTCATTACTTTTGTTTTATAATCTTGTTTTGCAAAGTCACGTTTCTCCTTTGATTTAAATAGATCCCATTTTGGACATTCTTTGATTTGGTGACCCTTATCACCACATTTGAAACATCCAATATTGGAAGTCGATTTTCTCTTAGGAAACTGTCGTTTACTAGCATTTGCCTTAAACCTTTGAAAACCCCTACCATTTATCATACTTGCAATGTTTTTGGTAAACAATGCAAACTCATCATCTCCATCCTCCTCATCACTTGAGAGAGAATTGAGAGCGAGCCCTTTCCCTTTGGAACTTTCCTCAGATCGCTTCACGAGGGTTAATTCGTGAGCCATGAGTGAGCCCATTAGTTCATTAAGGGGTCGATTAGAGAGATCCTTTGCTTCCTCAATAGCGGTAACCTTAGGTTGCCATTTTTCGGTTAGGCTACGAAGGATTTTACGAACTAGATCCTCGGGTTCGAAAACCCTCCCTAGATTTTTAAGCTCATTGACAATGCTAGAAAAACGAGAAGATAAACTATTTATGGATTCTTCCTTAGTCATGTTAAACATCTCGTACTGTTGCATGAGAAGATCTATTTGATACTTCTTTACTTGTGACGTTCCCTCATATGCAAGGCATATGGTGTCCCAAATTTCCTTGGCCGACGTGCAACCAGATATTCGATTGATCTCTTGTTTACCGATGCCATATTGAAGAATGGACATGGCTTTAGAGTTCTTTTCGACCTTTTTGTAATCTGACTCAACGTACATGTCCTCGCTTTTTGGTGAACTTTTGCCATGGGCATCAGTAACAGTGATAGCGAGGGGGCCATTTTTTATTATTAGCCAACATTCATAATCAGTACCCTTAACGTAGTGTTCCATGCGATGTTTCCACCTGGCATAGTTATCTCCCTTGAAGATGGAATACTTAGTGTGTTTATTCTCGTCCATAACTATAGGATCAACTCTTTTGGTGCTTAACCAATATCAAGAGCATGAGGCTCTGATACCAATTGAAGAGTTAAGAACGATTGGACACCTAAGAGGGGGAGGGGGTTAATTAGGTGACCTTTTAAAAATTTCTCGATTACTTGTATAAAGTGAAATACAAGTAACGGCTATTAAGTACTCACTTGAGAAACTTAATGAATAATAAGTTCACAAGAGGTACAGCAGGTCTAAGCAACAGTATGAATGACTGTTGCATAGCACTGGCAGCGAGATTAGAAAAAGATATGCGAAGGAGAAAAATAAGAGTAAACGAATAAACAAACGATGTTTTAAAAATTGGTTCAGCTCCTACTCCGGAGCCTACGTCCAACCGTTATTTTTTTGCTTGTTTAGAAGTTACTCAACTTAACTAAACCCCTTACAATGAAAATAACTCGCCAACCTACTCCGGTTGCATTTGCTCAAAGCTACTCCGCTTCAAGACTTTGACTCAAACTTAAAGCTACTCCGCTTCAAGAGTTTATGAAGTTCTATCTCTGGTTTACACGATCAGAATCTCAGATGTTCACTTAAGAACGTGGAGATTTACATTTAAGATCTAAACACGAGAATCATGGAACAAACTCATTATGTCAGAGTGCAGCTTACTGATACATGGAGATATTCACACCCTTTGACAACGTTGAAGACTTTAAAAACATAAATCGTTTTGAAAAACAAACTTAAAAGATAAACTTTGAAAGCACAAGTTTTGTTTGCAGAAACTCTCAATAAATATTTTGTAAAGCCTTAGCAGTTAATGAGACTAAGTTGTTTCTTTTATAGTGCTCAAAACTTTGGTATTTCCCAATGTGTACTTTTATCCATTGGATAATAGCAAAACCACTTGACAAGCAAAATGTGTTGTCTAGTTTTCATTGGCTTCTTATAAAGCAAATCAGATTTTTCTTTCACAATTGTCTCCTAACAAGATGCTTAAGTACTACTTGCATTTCAAATGTAAACAATTCAAAAACTCTTAAGTACTACTTTTATTTCAAATGTAAACAATTCAAAAGCTTTTATTATTTTGCAAGTAAGGCATGTAACGAATAAAACGTGTTTTACGTCTCAATTCGTGCGAGCCAAAAGAGAAGACAATTTTTCCAGAAAATAGATTTTGACAATTATTTTTCCAGAAAACTAAGACGACCATTTTGCAATTTTCTCGAAACGATTTTTTACGTCTTAAAAATCTCCATGCGATATCAGACGCAACAGTCTGTTGGACTGTTGCATGACTAAGCGGTCACTTGACTTTAACAAGAATGTTACACTTACTCTTACATTTGTGACTTAGGTTACAAGGGGATTGTTCTTGACTTGTGTTGTTCTTCTTGATCATGTTTGAAACACAATGGATGCTATCTTGTTGCTTTATTCTTCAATCCACTTGTTTTGCTTTGAACACTTAAACATGCCACTTAAGAACAAACAATTAATATATACAAAGACTTGTCATCATCAATTAAAATGTTCCAACATATCATACTTCAATTAATTCGTAGCTATAGACCAATCACTTTGACCCACATTTTAAATTATGAGTCCGGCAAATTTTTTTACCGAAACATCAACTTTATAGTTTCATTCAGTAAAATTGCCTTCGTTTTTTTTAGTTGGGATGAAGGTAGTTATTACCCAGAGCCTAAGAGTGTGTTTGGATTGAGAGAATTGGAGGAAAGGGGAGGGGAGGAAAATGGAGGGATTCAATTTCCATTATTTGGTTACAATATATGAAAGGAGGGAAATTGAAGGGGAGGGAAATGAGAGGATTCAATTTCCCTCCATTAGACCAAACTATGATCTCTCCATTGTTGGTAAGATTTGAAAGGAAAACTTTCTTTTGACTCTTATTTAAGAATGACCATATATTCCTCCAATATGACTTAACTCGCTTCATCCTCCGAATTTTTTGGGGAAATAGTGTTATTTACGAAATTAATTGGGTAATTAGTGTTGGTTTGAAAGTATTTGGGGTTATATAGTGTCCACGTGGACACTTTTTTTTTTTTTCCAAATTTTAAGCAAAGCCGCTGAGGTTATCTGCGGCTTCACTCAATGTCTTTTTTTAAAACGTAAACTATCCAGGGGTTTGGAAGCTGGGGAAGAAAGGAGGAAGAGGGGAAACCGTTGAGGAGCCTAGCGGCTTCGCCCAAAAAAATTCGAAAAACGCCAAGGAGCCTGGCGGCTTGTACTCATACAGAGGTTGTTTCAGGCTATATATATATATTTAACAACTGCATTGGGTTTTATTACCCATTTTTTTTTATTTACTCCTAATTTCAATGCTTGCCCTACATGGAAATAATCCAATATATATCTTAATTGCAATTAAATGGAAAACAGTAATGGATCGGAATCACCGCGATTTACTCTTTTTTTAATTTTAATCTCCTCAAATATACAACTAACTTATTATGCCCCTTTTTATTTGCTCTCTAGGTCGGCAGCTGTCTGCTTATCAACTAGAGAAAAAATTCTGCAGAATGGCAGGGGGGTCTCATGGAAACATGTCATCCAAAACCAGAAATACACCTACCTGCATAATAACATTATGAAGTGGGAGGATTTTGCAGTTGAGGAGGCTTATTGGGATGATAAGACGCGCTTTTTAGCAAGGCTACATGGCCAGCCTTGTGACATTCAACTCCCTGATCCCGACATTTTCAACCACAAGATTGATTGGGACGCTGTTGTTGATCCCGCCCTCCTCTCTGACTTGGACAACAAGGCAGTTGTCAAGAGGAGTTTGTGGGTAAGATGTTTTGGTGTCAGTAAGATGTTTTGGTAGGTGAGGATTTAGCCGGGAATATGATTGAGTGAGACTAAGATTATATGGCCCCTTGTCAAGAGGAGTTTGGGGGTTAAATTTTTTGACAGCGGACAAGGTTACAATCCCTTACTGTAGGTTTTCATTCTGCAACTACAACTATAAATTGGGGATGGTAATCTCTATACACAGGCCACAGGTAGGTAGTTTATATTTACAAGAGTACAAGCCGCCAGGCTCCTCGGCGTTTTTCGAATTTTCTTGGGCGAAGCCGCTAGGCTCCACAGCGGCTTCCCCTCTTCCTCCTCTCTTCCCCAGCTTTCAAACCCCTGGATAGTTTACGTTTTTTTAAAAAAAAAGACACTGATTGAAGCCGCTGATAACCTCAGCGGCTTTGCTTAAAAAACGAAAAGTGTCCACGTGGACACTATAACCCCAAATACTTTCAATTCAACACCAATTACCCAATTAATTTCGTAAATAACACCACTTTACCAAAAAATTCTCATCCTCCCCCCTTTCCCTCTGCTTTATTTTTACTATCCAAACAGCTTATCTTCATTCCCCATCCCTTTCCTTTCTTTCCCTTTGCCTTCCCTCCATTCCCTTCCTCTCCCTTTCCCTCCCAATTTGTTATCCAAACACACTCTAAGTGAACTAAAAGACGGAGAAATGTGAGGGTGGTTAGAGATAGAAATTGAGATAGAAACTATTGCCCATATGCTTAGGGATTGCCCCTTCGCCTCTCGATTATGGCTAGCATCATCTTTGGGGATTAGAACAGATAATGATGGAAATATCCCAATTCAGAACTGGATATCAAATTGGTTCAATCTTTTTTATCGACAACGACAACATCAGGAAAGGGTTTCTTCAATATCTCAGTTTGTTTCTACTCTTTGGGTGATTTGGTGCGCCAGGAATGAGAAAATCTTCAACAATGTTACAGCGTCACCTACTCTTCTCATTCAGAAAATTAACCGACTTGCGTCTGAAAATGCTCAGAGCTTTAAGGAGTTTGCCCTTAAATCAGAGAGAGCACATCGACTGATGATATCTGACGAAGATACAAGCACTATGTCACTTATCAAAAACCACTTTCCAGTGTCGATTGTTGGGAATAGTTTATGTTCGAATGCTATTAGGATCAAATGCGATGCTTCGTGGGTGCAAAATAGGAAGTCCTCTGCAGGATGGATTCTAAGGGACAGGAATGGTGTTACCGTCAAATGGGGATCAGAGTCTTTTTGGGCTATTTCAGCTATTCACGCGGAATCTATTGCGGTTTTTTTGGCTTGTCAGGAAGCAGTCAATTTGGGATTTATTCATGTCGACGCAACTTCTGACTGTCTACATCTCGTCTTACAGGCTAACGGTTGTGGAGCAATTGACAAGGACATCAAATCTACCGTCAACACTCTTTTACACTTAGCTTCTAATTGTCACTGTTTCTCTTTAAGTCATTGTCCCAAGTCTCTTAATAGATCGGCGCATAATATTGCTAAGGCAACGTTATGAGCCCGTCATAATCAGCTGTCAAAAAAAAAAAAATAGTTACTTACCTCCCTCCTCAAGTAATGTATTACCTCCATCCATATGGAGGTAATAATTCCTCCTCACCTCCCCCTTCCACCCTCCACAATTATCACTAACAATCGCCTCCCATTTTTACGTTGTTTTAGTCTCTATTACTGCCATTTCAAGCGAGCCCGGAAATGTAAAACAAACCAATTTTGCTCGCGCATTAGGGACTTGGGCACAATATCAGTAGGCGAGGTTTCACATGAAAAAGAACCTAGTAACAAAATCGGTCTAGTACTCATTGAGGTTGCTTACTTGGTTGTAATGTACTCCAGTATTTAAGGTGATTTTAGAGGTGCCCGTGCTCTTTCTAGTAGCTGGAGCGGTCTAGTATTCATTTAACGCTTCCAAGTTAACCGGTACCAGGCCTCTATGGTTACTGATGTCCATTTGATATTCAATAAAATAAAGTTGCAAGCTCACTGGAAAGATGCATATCAGACACTCTGAATGCCTGCCGTAGACGTAATAACCCATTTTACAGGGCCCAATGAGTGAGTACATATCTCGCCGATTCACCAAAACAGAAGAAACATCAGACTACTCTTGGAATGTTGAAGGATATTTACTCAGTATTTCATTCATCTTAATTTCCAGGGTATACAACAAATCGATAACTATACCATATAATGTATTCTTCTGTAAATATAATTTACTTGCTATTTCATGCAAGCCTTTTCAGGAACTACACAATATACAGACACCGCCGTTCTCAAAATTTCCTGCAGGAATTGTCTGCTATTTGCTTGACTTTTGTTGAGCAACCCACCATTTTCATGTTTTACACCTTGCTCTAGAACAAGACTCCGGTATTTCTGCGACCAACGTGTGCAAGAGTCAACTAGCAGGCTGCTGCAAAGTTCCTGCATCAAATCATCTGAGAACCAGAATGAAAAGACAGATTTTTTTTCGGCGTAAAGAGAGCTTGTATAGACTACTTTGGTGATGATGAGTTTCGTACCTAAACTCATGAATACTAACCACAGTCCACAGACCACTCAATGACTTAATTAGCTAAACTAGCTGATATCCGCAAAAAAAAGGGTACCTGTTCTTGAAATGGTAATTGAATCAGTTGAATGCCTTGATTAAACTTGTGGTTTAATTTCTTTACAAAAGGTTCATTGAGATTCACAATTTTGAAGAATAAATCTATCAAAATACAAAATGATAAAGATACTTACAGATTGATGCTTATTTATCTGCTTAAACTAAGTTTAGAGAGAACAGCAGCAGCCTGATCTCCGCCCAGCAAAAAGTAAGGATGTCTGAGAGAAGCAGAAGCTGATAAACGTCCCCGTCGGAGGCTACCCCTCTCTGAGATGAGCTTAGTGGCAAGGTCCCACCCTCTTCCCTTGTCAAGGTCGAGGATGCGCAAGTCAGGCCTTGTTCTAGTGCGCTCCCTCCAACTCTTCAGATCATATCCCGCTCCCTTTATTTCCATGTTGAAGTTTCTCAAGCCTGCAGTTGATCTTAGACTTGGCACAGCCATTTGCAGTAGCACTATCCCAACTGAATACATGTCAAATAAATCTGGACTATTCAGCTGCAAAAACCATGCCATATTGTTAGTGAGCATTAGAACTCAAAACCCAGTTCCATAAATCCAAAAACTCAAACATTTATATAAGACGGTCTCCTAAGAAGGTCATTAAGCGAGGTTTTAAGATCAAGAGCACAAATAAAGCAGCAGTTACAAATATTACCCTAATACTTCATGGGTTCCTGAATGGTGGGATTAGCCATTAGGAGGTTCGATGTACACAGGCTACCCATGAGGTAATGCTGTTTCAGAATGCTTACAATGGAAATTGCATCAAGAATTGCATTTAATGACTACTACTTCACGATAAAAACATGTGCTGCCAGCACAACGAAAACATGGAGAATCAAAGAGAGGTTTAAAATAAATGGATCGGGTGTTAAAATGAAAGATTTTGTTGTCCTAAACAATGTTAATAAAAACAGCATTATCACATTTTTATCTTAAAACATTATCGTTATCATGAAATTTGTGAGTGAGGATTAACTTATGGCAAGACGGTCTCATATAAGTGTGTCCTATTCACAAAAGAGACATTTCTTCATGAGTTATCTTGTCAAATTTGCTATCTTTTTTCAACATAATCCCTGACAGAGTAACAGTGGATACCTGCCATAGAATAGGAGACAGCAATGCAGCAATAGGTGCTGGGGGAGGGCTTGGGGTTTCTTCAGGGAGAACATAAAGTTCAGGAGGACAATAGTCAGGGTCAAGCAAGCCGCGATCTGGAACATAGTTCTTGCCTATCCGAAGATCAGCTGCTGCCCCGAAATCTATAAGTTTGATTTGTCCCTTTTTTGTCACTACCAAGTTTGCAGGCTTCACATCCCGATGAACAATGCCATTGTCGTGTATTTTCTTCAGCGATGTAATTATTTGCCTCATAATTTGCTTAATGATTAATGCATTGCGCTCAAGCGAGTTGAGTCCTTCCAGCACACGACCAAACATGATGGACTCCAAATTAAGGGGGAAACTACGGTCCTTCATGTAATCAGCCAGATCTTGATCTCCCTGGTGAAACATCATTGTTTTCTCAGTTTGCTGAACAACCATCTAACCATATATACTACGTCCATCCCAAAAACATTCATCCCCGTATAACTTTAGTTGTCATCCGATGTCAACTTTCACCATTATATCTACAAGTATATATAGAGATACAATGTAGTTTCATATCTGTTATAATGTCGGTCAAAGTTAACGTCATTTGACAGTGAAAAGTTAATCGGGGAAATAGATTTGGTATCGACTTAGTAATAGAGCGGAAAAACATGCCTTTGTGTACCTCAAATTTCCAGACAAGACATTTACCACCTTTAGTATACTGTGAGTTTGTTTTGTCAGCCACAAAGCTTCCAAGAAATTCAGCACATGTATCAGGTGCAGCTCTAGATAGCCTGTAATTGAACCACTCCTCAAATTCACCACATTCTTTGGCTCCCTCAACCCCAACTTTAACCTACTTGATCACAAATGAAAATCAAAATGAAAATTCTGTACATATAAGCACAGAGTAGTGTTTTGCATCAAAATCGGAAATAGAATCATCAAAGTGATAAATTACTCAAAAGAGTCTTGGTTGATCTCACATGTAAAACCGTCTCATACTCTCATATGCAGTATATTTTTGTTAATATGATATCATGACACTGTAATACTGTATGGCATGCCTGAGTTATGTTTTCAAACCGCGACACAATCTTTTACCAGAATCATAACCACCACTACAAAGTACAAAGTCTAATTCCAAGAGAATTCAGAGTCGGCTAACACGAACCCTTGGGTTTGCTGACATGACCCCTTCGAAAAAAAAACCATGCCCATGAGGGCCAGTTAACTATCTTTCAAAGGAACAACGAATGATTACTGCTGAAAATATTTGGGGTCGGCTGACATGTATGGTTATAAAGAAAACGAAACTTTAAAGACTTGCCTGTTTCAATATAACCTTCTCCTTGAACCTCTTATCTGAATCAAGAACTCTAGCTCTACCTCTCTTGGGCAAAGTATCTTCCACATTCACATTCTTAGGAACAACAACACCAGAATAAACAACACCAAAAGAGCCCTCTCCCAACTTGTCAGTAATCAGAAAGTCAGACCTCCTGAATCTTCTTTTTCCTGTCAAACTATCAAGACCCACTTGCAAAGGAGCTAGAATGTATGCATCAATAAACCCAATCAACACCCCAGGCCTAGCAGTCAAGTACAACCAAGTTATACCCGCAACGACGGCAATACCCCACTTCTCGGACTCCGGCAATGTGTCGGAAATTCTTTGAAGTTCTGCCAGACTAGAACCAATGACAGGTAGAGAAAGAGCATTACCTGCCAATTCCTCCACTATGTTCTCAGTCAATGCTTTGCACTTTACGGAGCCGCCTCTTGAAGAGTTGATTAGGGAAATGAAGTGGTTTTGAATGATGGGTTTTGTAGGGACAGTTGAAAAAGACTTGGGGTGTGGAGTTATAGCTGGAGAAAGTAGAGAAGAAGCCATGAAAGGCAAAAGGAGAGAGCTTTGATGATGTACAGGGTGCACAAGGTTAGTTAGACTGTTAGCAGTGGATAATTTTATTGCCACATGTGAGTCTTATATTCAGCTATATGAGATGGAATACTTGTGGACAAAAATTGAACCACTATGCCTCAAATCCCAACTTATAGGATACAAAAAGCACAACAAAAGCAAGCATAAGGACCATTCCATTCCATGCACATTTTCACAAATTCTGATGACGGACACTATCTGTCACAAATTGAAGATGGAAATGACAATATTCATAAGATGCTTCATTCCCTCATGTAATAGTAAGATTTATTTTCAAGTAATCAGATACTAGTAGCTTCGACCCAATTTGATCTTCTTAATTTTTCAGAATATGTGATGGGAATTTTGAAAATGAGAAGATAAAGATAGGACAAAATGAGTAGTTGAGTACAACAACGAATATAGTCCTAATTCCTAAAGTATTTGGAACCCGCTTATTTTGTACTTCCTCTTACTCAACCGATTGTGTGTTTAGCTAGAATACTCTTCATAAAAGAATAAAAAAGTATAAACAATCTATTAAGTCGGAGGGAGTAAATCATTACTTAAAATAATCGGTAGATCCAAAGAGACCTGGCTTAAAGTTCAATGGTTTTTGGACTTGTTTCTAAGACTCCCTTGTTAGCGGAAATATTTTTGAAGATAAATACACTAGATAATTGAAAAGTATTTATACTTCCACATTAAAACTTAAAACCCACCAATTTACTTTAAGTCCCAGAATTAGGTTTCTTTGATGAGTTGACAAATAGCACTGTTGAAAATGCTAACTGTGGGAGGAATAGCACTTGAAAATTTGACACAATCTGGAAATTCACATTAAATATCAAGATGAAAAATAGCATTTTAAATCACTTGTCACAGAGATACATCACACATTTTGCTTAGGATAAAGTAAAACAATGTGGAAGTTAAAGGGCTGCCCTAACACCTTAAGGGCTTAATCATGTTCCAAATAAAATCTACAGATTCTTATGACTTGGAGGGCTGAAGTCTAACCAAGCTCATTTAAGGGACTCGTCTTCTGAAGGAAACTCGCCGCAGGCTGCACGTACGAAAAGTTTTTAAAGACGAGATTCCCAGTATCATTAGGGCTGGCAGCAGGAGAAATCACAAGGGGCATATCAGTCCACCGCTTTTCAAAGTTGGCTGTGCATAGTTTTCCGCCAACTTCTGGGCGAAAGCTTGGCTGAATTTCCCTAGCTTCCAATTTTCTCCAGTTGATAGGCTTGAACCACTTATGGTTCTTGATTTCTTTGCTTCCAGTAGCTCCACAGCCTAGACGCTTGCTAGGGTCTTTTTGCATCAACTATAAAGAATACATACACATTTCAGCTTTATTACTAATAAGATATAAATAAGACAAATGACAAGTCGCAGATCATAAACACCCACTCCTCACTCAAAAAGTGCCTGCAAACTATGTTACTCATACTGAGTGCTAATTCTTGGATACGAATGCGGGTTGTGCTGTGACTGGTGTCGGACATGGACTTCTAACAGGGTTTTCAATTAAATTCTCAAATAGGGCCTCCTAGGTTTTTGGGGACCCAATTATCTACAAATTTTGTTCTAGATTTGATTATACACAGTGAAGGTTATACATATGGTTGAGGAGAGATGAGTGTCTCATCACCAAAATAATTCTATCAATCTATCTACTATATTTCTCTTTTGTTTTTTACACGCAAGGAGGTATGCATACATTCAACCCCCTGCCTAGCCATGGGCAGGAGCCTTTGCAGCATTTGGTAATGTAGTTGTACTAATTATAAGCAAGAACATATGAGGGCCTCTTTCATAACTCGAGCTTATGGCTCGCAAAATCATTGGGATAGCCCCTGGCTATAGTCAGGGCTATTTTGTGAATATTTTCATGTTTAGGCTTGAAATCAAGTGTCTAAATGTTGTGTCTGAAGGAATGTCGATATGCAACATGCAGCCAAAGTGGAAGTGGATTGTTGATATGCAAACATGCAGACTTCAAGTGTAACTACCACAGCTCTTCAACCCCAATATTAAAAATGATCCTTCAGGCCTTCACTCTCAAAGGTGTCTGAAGCTTCATTTGTCCGAAAATGGAAGAATCAATTAGGCATTTAGATACTTACCCCTTTCAACAGAGAATGAGCTTCACTTGATAAGAAAGCTGGTAGCTTGAACTTGTCGTTTATTATCTTCTTCTGTATTTTTTCCCTGTTGCCACCAGAAAAAGGAGGCTGCACAAGTAAAATTCATAAGTGTAAGGCATAGTGTTTCTCCTTGCTAAATACAAAAAAAGATCATATGAGAACTAAAAAGATATACTTCTCTTTTACAGGTATTTCCTTATTTAAATTCAATATATGCCTACTCAAAGTTTCAAGCTATTAAACTAAACTGATGTATAACTGTATATGTGATGGTGCATTGATAGACACGCATGAGTTTACCTGCCCAGTAACCATCTCAAAGATTAAGACACCTACGCTCCACCAGTCCGCAGCCTTGTCATGGCCCTTCCCTAGTACAATTTCAGGTGCCATATATTCCACTGTCCCACACAAAGAATTTGACCGCTCATTCTCTCTCAATTCCTTTGCAAGACCAAAATCAGTCAACACAACCTATTACATAGAGATAAAACTACATCATCCTAAGAAGCAAATACGGAAACGACTTGGGAATAAGTAGCAAGACAAAAGAGTTTGGCCACTGAAAGGGGCGGCATACGTGGCCATCGGCATCCAGTAGGATATTTTCCGGCTTGAGATCTCTGTGCATAACACCATTAGCATGCAGGTGAGACACTGCAGAAACAATTTCCGCGGCATACACACGAGCTAGATCTTCCCTGAAAACATAGCAATCAATGTCAACTGATACTTCTATAAACCACCAACAGATGTCAAGAGTGAAGGGTAGGTAAACCTGAAAAGACCCTGATTGTAAAGCTGAAAGAAAAGGTGACCCCCATTGATAAAGTCCAGCACAAGGTAGAGTCTATATTTAGTCTGCAGGTCAGAAAGAAGAGTGTAAATTCAGCAAAAAAACATAAAAAAGAACCTAACTGCAATATTCAAATATTAGAAAGAAAAATGCCTCCTAAGAAAAGATGGCACATTTTCCCTGTATTAACAACAAGAAAAGGTTCTTTCTGATAACCCGCAATGAAAATAGAATTTAATCAAATGATCGGATTGACTGCTACTTCACAATAACCAAAAAAAGGGAAAAACCAATATAAGTGAGCCATTATGCTTTACTCCATAAAACATAGCCAATAAATAGCGAGTCTTTGGCTCCATTGGATAAAGAAATATCTTCTCACAGAAATTAAACGAAGAATTTGGTATAAAATATACTTTAAGGCACGGCGATGAATTTGACAAACAGAAATTACTTGAAATGAGTATCTGAGTTGGATGATGAAAGGGTGGCCAATTTTTGTCAAGATGTCCCTCTCTGCTTTCATGTACTCAGCATGGTTCTTCGCCATTATCTTATCCTTCCTCATGACCTTCATTGCGTAAATTTCAGATGTAACTCTCTTGCGAACTTGGTACACCTTGCCAAATGCACCTTCCCCAACCAGTTTCATTATCTCAAAATCTTCAAGGCATACTTTCAAATCCAAAGGTTTTGCATCATCGTCTGTTGAAATGTCCGAGAGCTCATTAACTGCAGTTCCACTCAAGTAATCCAGAAAGACACTAGCTTCCTCAGTCTCTCTGATACTGAGTTTGCTGAGCTTCAATGACTGATTGATGCAAGCAGAAGGGCCCACAAGAGAATGTGATCGTCTACATAGTACAACAGGATCATCATATACAAGCTCATTCAGATCATCGCCTGTTGTTTCCAGGTGCCCTTCATGGACCTTAACTGTCAATTGGGCTGGCTCTGGACCAAATACATCAGAAAAGTCAAATTCCACATCATCAGTAGGAAGAACGTCTGGAGGATTCTTGGAAAGAAGCAACTGGGTATGGAAAGGTTTGCAACTTTTGGCCAAGATAGATAACTGAGAGGAAACCATGTTGTACTATTACGCGACAGGGATCAGTTATGCAGATGGCCTATGTCACCCTAGTGGCTAAGGGTCAAAAGAAAACGAAGGTAATGCTGAAGGACTCCTGTCTATGGCTGTTAGCAAAAGAAAGTTTACAAATACGATAGGCGTTCCTAGAAACTTCGGAAGTAAGCAAACCAAAATCCAACTGAAGAATATGTTCTTGTTTCCCGAAATGCAGGAAACCACGGATGTCGTAGATGTTGTCGAATTCATGAAGAGCAGATACCAAATCTGCAATAGAAGAGCATTAATACAACGAAAAACATAAAAACAAAAGGTAAGCAATGAGTCAATGAATCATTATTTTTAGATTGATCACTAGATCCTAAAATTGGGTTTAATGACATACACTGCAGCACTTGAAATGATCAAAACATTGAACTAAAGCAGAACTAGCGGATGATTAAAGTTTTGTCGTTATAGATGCATTTACCTTTCCAATTAAGAGATAAAACAATTTTCTACAAAAGAAGCATCTTACTACATCAAACTCTAGAAGTTCGTGAACCGCCAACACCAACTGGTGAGTGTGCTGACCAAGGGCAAGATGACTGTAAGCCTAATATGTAGCTAGTTCATGGGCATACGACCTAGGAAAAATAATAAATGATGCTAGGAAACTAACACCAATCTCCCACGCATAAGGCAAGTTACCCATCGACAGTAAACAAGAAAAAACATGGCATTAAAATGCTCCAGTTACGCAACGAAATTTCAAGTCACCCTTATGTTATTTCCTGGTATGTGATGCCATATAGAAAAAAAGCTGATATAATGGCCACATCAACAGATATTTCAAAATATTGCCGTCAATTTACAGGTATTTACGCATCTTAATAGGTACTATCCGCTACATTGTGAAAACAAATATAGGGTACTGTACTCGTGTAAGTTTTCATAATTTAAATGGGAATAAATAACATGTTTGGTAAACTTTTCCAGCCGCATCAATCGCTACCTCATCCACAACTGATACCAGTCATGCAACATTATAATACCATGAGAAAGAGTAAAGTAGAACCACAGAGATGGCAAGACGTGACAATTTTTTAGGTGTGTTTGGATTTGGGGATTTGGATGGAAAGGGAGGGAATTTGAAGGATGAGAAATCCATTGTTTGGTTTAGAGGGATTTGGAGGGGAGGGGAGGACCATTTCCCTCATGGCAAATTATTTCCCACCAACATAAGAAAGATCTGGTGCGAAAATCACGTCCTCCATCCTCCATCCTCCATCCTCCATCCTCCATCCTCCATCCTCCATCCTCCATCCTCCATCCTCCATCTCCCCTCCCCTCCCCTCCCCTCTGCAATGAACCTAAATCCCACCATCAAAATTGAGAATCCACCATAAAAATAGTACTAAAATATTATGTCCTACAAAAGATGAAAAGCAGATCTAAAGATCCACATCACAGTTGATGGCAATGGAATCATAATTGAATTCGCAAACCTATCTAAAAGCAAAGTAATTATCTTCATTTACTGAGTTACAAACAGATGTTTACATTGGAGCAAATTTATAAACATAACTATTGAACAATACAAAAGAAAAAAGGGAGGCATCGGATCGAAAATTCGCAATTGAAACCTTGAATGCAAATGTAAAGAACGAAAACATGAATAGTTGATAGGAAATATGGAAAACTGAGGTGATTTAGTGAAGAAATAAGAGTTAAAGATGAGAAGATGACCTGAGGAATGGTGAGGCCGGAGTAACAGACTGTATGAATATCGATGGCTTTGCTAGATTGCGGCGAATCTGAATTCAACTATGCCTGCTGTTCCCACTATTTATTCCTTGTGGAGAATCAAATGTGCGCTAAAACTAAATAAATTAAAAATTAAAAATTAAAAAAGGGAAACGTAGGCTATGCGTATCGAGAAAAAATGTACATAAATCATACGGTATATTATACCAAATTTTCCTTGTTTTTCAAACTATGAATATTTTTTTGGGTTTATTAAAGATTTTAATTGTTTTTTCCTTCAAAACTAAAATTTAACTAAGTTTCTATGCATTCGGTTTCACATGGGATAATATTTGATCCGGTAAATTTTTGATAGATATGTCATTCACAGGGGAGACTTGTTGCGTGACAACAAATTACAACTCTGATTCCACATCCCCATGTATTGTACCGACCTATTTAAGACCCTGGAAAATAAGTAATTAATACATCAATTCTAGTTTGTGAGAATTCTGAAATTAAACCGGTCTCAAGACTAACAGTAAGTCTTGCTTGCGACGGGTCGCCATTTGTGACGGATATTTTGTAAGATAAAATGGATATAAAATGAATTAGTGGAGAAAGGGGACCATATGAATAGTGTTGGAGAGAGAGAGAAAATGGATAATTTATGAGAGGAAGCGGTATCCGTCACAAGTTTACGACGGATAGTGTCGTTGCAAATAAGAATTTGTGCAAGACTAATTATAAGTTATAGTGTGACATACTATCATTGAAATGTGAAATCCTCTATTTTTCTAAGAAAAGTAGAGAAATATTCATCCTAAACACATTATAAGTTGGGGTTTCTGATAACTATGGATTGTTTTGAAAACACTACAAATCTTATCCTTACTTAATATTTAGCGTAAACGGGCTTTTTTGCTCCTCGTTTAACCTTTCCAAGTTCCACCCGTTATTCACCTTTAAATGTAAAATTAGAACTCATCTTTTAAACAAGTGCCTAGGGGTTCGATTCCTACCCTTGACAATGAAAATGTCAAATTTGGAAGGGGTCAATTAACCTATTAAATTGCTTTCAATACCCTTAAAGAGATTGTCTCATCTGTCGATAGAGGAATCATAGTCAACACCAAAAAAAGCCTAATGAAGACAAACTAGGTTTGTGACCCGTGGAATTCACGGGTTTATCTGTTTTAGTTTTATTATTTTATCGTATTCTTAACATTTGTCGTAACAATTAGCTGATCTATTTAAAAAGATATAGTCTTGAAATAATAAAAGTTAGTTAGTTAATACTTTATTTTTAAAAAACTTTGATTTATTTTAAAAACTATATGTTATATTTTAGTTGTTATTTTGATCAATATACTAATAGCATGTGGCTTTTAAAAAATATCTTTAGTGAGTCAAGTAATTCATGACACCCATGTAAAAATCATTCAAACAATTTATGAGTAACTCAACCAATTGATCAACATCCGAGCAACATGCACTAAACGAATATGCATTGTAAATTGTAAAAAGATAAACTTTGTTCAGATGATGTGTACGTTACTAAAAATTGCTTAAACTACGTATATCATACCGGGCCGTCACATCTAATCTTGTCATTGTTTTGGTTTTCTCTTATAAGTTAATTTTTATTGAAACACATGCGAGATTAAAATTGTTTTAACTTGTAATGAACGGGATCTTATCAACAATGAAACATAAATAATAAATAAATCAAAATTAAATTTACATTATTGATTCTATACTTATAAATCGTTCGCGTTCAAAACGCCCAGCAATGCGGGTCCATCAACATGAATAAACTTAATTATTAATAAGTATTTAAATTTTATTTTATTTTATTTGAAAATTTAGTGTAGTTGTCATGTGCCAAAAAATTAAATGCTTAAGGTTGCCTTTTAATTAGATTATCAATTCTATATAATATAAAAAGGCAAGACAAAGCACCACATTTCACCATTTCACTTTTGAGGAATCCTAGCAAGCCACATCATCATTATTTAAAAAATCAAAAATAAAAAAACTAATGAATTTACAAGCATTAAATGTATACCAAGTTTTTTAAATATCATAATATCCTTATATTTAAAATAAAATAAAATAATAATCTAATTAATTTTCAGGCATTAAATGCATATCAAGTTTTTAAATAGCATAATAATGAATAAAGTTTAAACTCATAATTTTTAATAAATTTAACAACAATTAATAAATCAAAATGCATGCTAAATTTAAAATTTATGTGTTCATTGTTAGAATAAGTTAATTCCCAAATAAAAAAACACATCACTGTAAATTTACATCATGCAACTATTTTGTTTTGCAATAAACATTAAATTATATACATCTATCTATACAATATAATTTAAACTTTAAAGGCTAATTATTACAGTACCTTTTTTTAGTGTTGCGTACTTGCGTGTAAAGATAAACTATTTACAAAGTATTTATCTAAAAACTAAAGCATTTTAATTATTATTATATTTCACACTTTATGAAAATATTAAAAGGTAAAATTATTAGGTGAAGTTAATAGCTTCTAATACACTTTTGGCCTTTCTTTTGTCTATAATAATTTTTATAATTTATTCAACGTGTTATCTAAAATATTAAAGTTCTTTTGGAATATAAAAAGTAACAAATTTACTCCGTAATCATAAGTAAAAAATATATTGTATAAATAGTTTTTACTTATACAATATAATTATTAATTACAACGCTAAATTAAATAGTTTTTTATCGTCATGTGCCAAGATAAGCTATTTTTAAAGTATTTAACTAAAAAAACTATCTATAAAATCTAATTAAAAGGGTAGCCTAAGAAGTGTGGCATGACAAAATTAAATGTGACATGACAATTTTAAATGTGACATGACGAAAAAAAGTGACATGGATTATCAATTTAAGAAAAAAAAATATAAGTTATGAATTAAAAAATATAAACTTTAAACACAAAAAAAAAAATTAACCATTGATCTTCTCTCATAATTTTTGTTATTTATTTATCTTTATTAATTAACCATTATTTCCTTTGTTTAATGAAATGACCTTTTAAGTTTCATTTCATTTACAATATATACCCAGTTTGTATATTCCATATTTTTTTTATCTTCGTTCTATTCATAAAATTTTGAGAGAATTAGTTGAAAAAAATTTCATATATAACTATTATAACAACCCTAATTTCAACTTTATTCACAAAATTAATACTAAAGTATACATAGAAAAGTAAATTAGTTATTTCATTTTTTTATTTTTATTATGTTTTGAATTAATTAGAATCTTATTATTTATTATTTTTTGTGTTTGTTTTAATATTGCAGTAGAATGAATTTTCATCTTTAGTAAAAAAATTAGTAGGTGAGGTATACCTAGAGAACTAAATTAATTATTCGCTTCTTATTTATATTATGTTTTGAATCAATTAGAATCTTATTAGTTTTTTTGTGTGTTTATATTAATATTGCAGGAGGTTAAATTTTCAACTTTAGTCAAAAAAATTCTAGGTAAAGTATACGCGGAGAACTAAGTTAATTATTCTCTTTTATTTTTATTATTTTTTGAATCAATTAGAATCTTATCAGTTTTTATTTTTGTGTTTACATTAATATTACAGGGGATGACATACTCACGTATAAATAACAATGCACGAGATTGAAAATAATAGGAATGGATCTTCTTTACAAATTTTTTTCTTGATTTGAATGACTCTTTTATTTTTTCCGGTTTTTTTCTTTCTGCAATGGTGTATTTGAAACATCGAAAGGCAACAAAAATCTTTAATAAGTTATTGACATATAACATTATTGTCTTTCACTCTTTCCTATACGTTAGTTTCCTTTGTAACACTTAGGTTCTATTTTTATTTTGTCAAACATGTTAGAAATCAAATTGCTTAGTCAAATTGTTAAAGTACGATGTACATATGTCAATTGTATCATATCATAGTGTTATAAATATATCCATAATAAAAATATGCACGATTAGTTATTAGTTAGAAACCGATTCATATTCTCCAATTTGTTGTTTCCAATTCAAATGCTTTAAAACCTTTAAATCATTTTTTTTGCTTTTCATCAAATATATTATTCTATAACTCACAATATTATTTGGATAAATGTTCTTTTTAACATGATCTGTTTATATTTCATTTCTCATGAATTAGGAAATGTTAATATTTCGCATGAAGTATAATAATATTGTTTTGATTACAATTTTGGATGAATGATCGAATTTGAATAATCTATGTTTGGAATTGTATATAAATCTCTATTTGTTGCGTAATTCCGATAGATGTTTAATTACTTTTGCCCATCTTATACTACTAATAATTATTATTAGAGTTCACCTACAAAGTTTTGATATTTACTTTACTCTATTACTTTGTCCCAAATCTATAAAATCGTATTAAAAGGCTAACCTAAAAAATGTGACATGACAAGTTTAATTGTGATGTGGCAACTTTTATGTGATATGACCAAAAAAATGACATGGATTACCAATTTAAGAAAATTAAAAAAATTTAAGTTAATTTTTTTTAAAAAAATAGAAGCTATAAACAAAAAAAATTATAATTGATCTCCTCTCATAATTTCACTTATTTATTTAACCATTATTCACTTTATTAATGAAATGACCTTTTAAGTTTCCTTTCATCATTATTATATATACTCTTTATTTATGTACCATATTTTTTATTTTCCTTCCTTCATAAAATTTTGAGAGAATTAGTAATAGACTTTTTCATATATATTTCGAAGTTAGGGGAGGCTTTAACTGCATATGGAGTAGACAATAAATTTCAATGTAATTTGTTCATATATGAAAGGGTGACTTCCTTAATGGAGTAGAAAATAATTTCAATGAAATTTTTAAATGGTCGCTTCAAAACAACCAAATTATTCACATTTTGGTTTCCCTATCCTCCTGAATCAAAAATTGAATTGTATTAAACGTTTGTTTTAAAATACCGCTTGCCCAGTCGTGTTCATTTTAAACAAATGATTGAGAAAATGACTACTCCGTATAAGTTATTCACAAATTAACACTTAAACACAGTAAATTATTAATGATCCCGTGATTTTCACGGGTTCTAAAACTAGTTTAAAAATAAATTGTGTACTGAATCTTCTATGGAAAAACTTGTATGTCCATTTGTTATATAGACAAATGAAGTTAGTAAGCGAAGACGAAATGCCAAATTAATGCATAACATTGGATTATATCTCTTTCTCTTTCTTTCTTTTTTTGGGAACGATAAATCCCCAATATAATAAGAAGATTAAAATCTATAGGTATTTAGAGCGTTTTATCTTCCTAATATTTTTTCTCATAAATCATTTATTTTGTAAGTAGCATATTGTTGTAAAGTTTAATAAATTTTAGTCTTAATATATAATTTATATAAATTTGTCAAAAATCAAAATTTTAATTTTTGCAAAAATAATAAATTGAGTTAAATAGTAGTTTACTACAATCTCATTGCAATCTGATTATATTTTATAAGACATATACATTGATTTATATTATATTTAGCGATTATCAATGTCAATAAGATTAATTTTGTCTAACTTGTTAATAAGATTGAGATACTCACAACTCCAATTTCATTATGTGTTATAAGACATATATATTGAATAAAATGATGAATAAAACAACAACACATACCAAAATAAAGCGTACATTTGATAGTTTAAATTTTTTTTTTTTTATGAAACTAAAAAAAATTAGTCCTTCATGTTATCCATCTTGTAATTAATTTATAATATTGTATTAAGTGGAATGGATGAACTATTTGTTTAAGCAATTCTAATATTTTCTTTCATATAGTTCTCTTTCTCCAATGAATCATTCCTACAAAAAAAATTCAATGAATGAGTAATAACAAAGAAAATGGTGGAATATGATTTATATAATGTTAACCTTATCGTTATTAGTTTAAGCTTTCTTTTATATAATAAAAGAAATAAGACATTGAATTATAAAGAGGTAAGTAATTTACCTTTGAATATCACAACCCACACATTTTGATAGTCCTAGATTAAAACAAAACAACATATATGTGAAGTTAGATGAGTCATCCATAATTATAGATAAATAAATAAATAAAAGCTTAATATACTTAGCTTAACTTAATGTTGAGACAATGACAAGAAACATTATTAACACATACTATTTTCTTGGTGACGGAGGCATTAAAAAAGATATTGGCTTGAATTTTAGCTCACATATGTTTTCTTCCATCAACTATTTATAACCGATTGAGGATGCAATTTACGACTTTTGGACATTTTTTTTATCATTATTAGAAAATTTAATATATGAATAAATATGTAGCACGATTTTATGACTTCTGAGCATTCTTTTCATTATTAGCAAATTTAATATTGACATAAGAATAGAATAAAGATAAATGAAATGTAAAAGGTTTGCTTTAAATTTTAATTAATTTGGTTGGGGTTAAGTACTATGAATACTTTGAATCAATTTATTATCATGTTTAAGTAAGAAAATGAATTAAATATGAAGAAATTTTAATAAAAATGGTGGGTGTTAGGTAATATGAAAAGCTTCAATTAGTTATTAACATGTATGTTTTATTAAACAACTTTAATTAAAACTTTAATTTTAATTATAAATTTTATTACAAAATTTCCAATTAAAATATCAATATTAATTATAAATTATGAAAATTTGAAGGGTTACATAAATTTGGTAAAATAATATATTTAATATACAATACTAATTTAAGAATAATGATAATATTAAAAGGTCAATATTTAAAATTAGAGTTGTGCAAATTTTTATTTGTCGTTTAACCTTTTATAATTTTAAAAATTAAAAGGTCAATGTTTAATGTAGTATGTTATTATTTCTCCTTAATATTTAAAAATTATATACAATTATTTTATAAGTTGTATATATTTATTTGTTGCTTAAAATATTCTAAAAATATACGTCGAAATTTAAAATTTAGTTTTAACTTTGATTTTAATTTTTAATTTTTGTCTAAGTTATCTAGAAATTTAAGAAGTTAAAGTTTAATGTTTTTTTTACTTTTTAAATAAGAAATAATGATGTGATTTGTTAGTATTCTAGTGATGAAATAAGATACTTTTGGTTAGCCTTTTATTTTATTTATATATTTATTGGTAATGAATTAAACAAATGTCATATAATAAATTGTTAATCTATGTCACATTAATATGTCATGTCACATTAAAACTTGTCATGTCATATTTAAACTTGCCATGTCACATTATTTTTGCTACCCTTTTAATTAGATTTTATAGATTCTTCTTCGGCCTTGCATATTCATTACATATCTACTAGACAATATTTATTTTCTAATTAATTAATGTTCACTTCAATATTTAATAATAATCTCATAATTAATTTTTCTTACTACTATGAGAATAAAATTAGTTTTCTCTTCTAATGTTTCTTTCTAAATGAAGAAACAAGTAAAATTTTCTTTCTTTAAACTATTATCTTTCAATAAAATATAATTTTATAATTAAACTTTAATTTTATAATTAAATTCAAAATTATGATTTTTTCTTCAAAATAAAATAAAGGGTTATTTGACATGAATAATCCGAACTATGCATGTCTTCTCATAGCAATCTGAACTTTGTTTTAACTTATAACTAGTTTAAAACTCGTGCAAAATTACACGGGCATGTATAAAAAAATTATTAATAAATGTTTAAGAGTTTATTGTTACAAAATCTTATTAATTTGATTGTAGAGAATTTTGTAAATAACCCCCTTTTATGTACCATTTTTTACAAATAACCCCTTTTAAGTCTACTTTTACAAATAACCCCCTTAAATATCCCTTAAACCTAAAAATCACCCCCTATTATTGATTATTCTAATGATTTTTATAAAATCCGATCTATACACGATATTAACACTTAAATTATGTAACATACCTAAACTACCCTTGATTATAACACTAACCACCCAACAAATATACCAATTAATTCACTATCTCACTTAATCTTAAATCCCAACTTAAATCATATAACATAAACCAAAAGAGTCGTCTACTGCGGTGGTAATCGGAGGTTCGCCAACCACTAGGGTGGTCTGGTCTCCGGGATCTACTACAGTAGGGTGAAATGTGGTCGATTGCCCGTGATGAAATCAAAAGTCGGTACTGGAGAAGATATAGCAATTCAATAACAAGTTTGAAAGAACAAGGTACAATGAATGGAACTAAAGTATTGAGGAGAAAAGAGGAATCTTTGTGGATAACATTGTTTTAAGGGCAACATCAGAAATTGGACATTAAAAAATGAAGGGATGCCTAGAACTAGAAGAGGGTACTCAATAACATCACATGACAAGTTGGAACCAATTTCAGAGGAAGAAATGGTGAAAATCGAACTTAATTCAATTATGGTATAAGAATTGGAAAGAAGCTTGGTTGGTGAAAGTGAAGAACTAAGATCGGAGGAGGTCCTTTCTCAAATCCTAACTAAGCAATGGATTTCAATTTCTAAACTACATGATCTGGCAGGCCCTTATAAATTCATTGTCACGCACTACTTTTATGGAAAAGAAGAGCATGGAGCATGAAAAATACCCTTCTAATCCAATACTTTAGTCATAATTCCATGAGATATATATCAACAACAACAAGGAGACACTAGATGAATTTGGTTAGAGGTGATGACTCTTAGTTTTGTAGCTGTCTAATGATCCCATTTTGTTCTGTGCTTTTCTTTTGATTTTGTAATTATGCTGATTAATGATATATGTGCATTTATGTTTGGATCGTCCAAAGTTTTTTTTTTTGGCGAAGTTGGTAGAATCTAAATATGTTCTCATGGGTCATCTCTGCGATTGCCTTTGAGCAGCATAACTACTGATTTTCATTGTTGGAATGAGAATGCTAGATATTTTGGTTCAGGTAAAACTCGTAAAAAAGGTGAATCAGATTGCACATATGTCCAATGTACGATTTTCGGCTCCAATTTTATGCTTTATTTAATCAGAGGGATTGTACTGGTAGAAGATTCTTCATATTTGTGTGTTTAAGATTGGTGACAAATGGAATTGTGTCTTCTTAACTTCGTGGTCTACCTGTATTTAACATGTTGCTAAGAAGGATCTTATTATATAGGTAATAATAATGACCTAACGATGGCGAAGCAGGTTGCCAAAATAGAAACTCCTACACAATGTTCCGGGAATTGTGTCTTTTTGATTTCGTTATTTTGAAATATATTAACAATCTAAAGTATTCGTTGAAACATGATCTTGTTAAAATAAAGCACAAATTAAGTCCATGGCTCTAAAAGATTTGTTTGGATCTTAATAAAAAAAATTATGTTCGGTTGGAGAAACCTCTATTTTTTTCGTTGATTGGTGTTGTATTCTCCTTAGTAACTGAAGATGCAAATGTTTATCTAATGCAACTGAGTGAGGCGTGGTCGCTGATTAGGCTTTCTTTTGTTAAAGGTCATGTCTTAGTGTTGTTGCTTTTGTGCTTTGGATGAGAAGGCTTGCGTTTCTCTGTTATTCCTTTGTTGATGCATCTTTAATAGCTTCTTGATATTGTTTATGGATATTAAATGTGATTATTATTTGATATGGGGGATGAGAGCCGCTTTTGACTGATAGAAATCAATCATCTCTCTTTTATCCCTTCTTTACCTAACCGAAATATAGTTAATTGAACTGTGGAGTGCGGTTGGATGTTGCGATGTTGGGATTGATGTTTTCTTTCTTTTCGGGGGAAGTTCAGATTTCTACAGTTGTAAAGCGATTCGGTTAGTATATTTTTTCTTTCTCACCCTCACCCTCAACCACCGCAGCATCCCAGTCGTCCACCACCGCCATCAATTTATTGCCAAGTTATCTCGCGATATTATGATGCGCTTTGTCAGAAGCCCCGGTCTTGTCATCAGTTTTACCATTTTCGGAGCACCAGGACTCTGGTTAATGCTGATAATACTTCAAGAACTACTTCTAGCATACTGGTAAACTTTTACCTTCAATTATGTTTATTATTTTGGTTCTGTTGATGTTCTTGGATTCTTTCTTGCTATAGGATTCAATGCATAATATTATGTCCGAAATTAGTCCAGGAAAGCTACTTATATATATGAGGATATAATCGATTTTATTTGGCTACGTAGTGGTAATTATTTTGTGTTTTCTTGGTTGATGAAAGAATTGTGTTATTTGCCAGGATATTCGTTTGCTACTTATTTCTCTTAGAGTTACTGATGTTAAAGTGACCGAGCAAATTGTGCAAATTCTCGCAGTCCTTCTTAGCTCCCAAAACTGGTGGTTTTTCTACAGTGAATGATATTCTTCAGTTTCAAGATCAAGAGGTGGTTAACAACATCACAATGTCATGGTTGACTTACAAGTATGGGCTCATAATCCCCACACTCAACTGCCTGCAGGTATCCACGAAAGCAGTTATATTCTATATTTTGCTAAATCATTAGTTTGGCATGTCCATTGTCATTAGGTTGTTAGTGTATATTCAAGAAATTAAAATACAAGGCTCCTTTGCTGGGTTCTTTTGCTGCAATTTTTTTTTTGTAAAATGTGAGTGTGTATATATATCAAAAAGAGTGTGTAATTACAAGGTGTGGTAACAGCCAACAAAAGAGCCCAACGACAACACTAAGAATAAGGGCACGATTGCAATTTGCAATTTTCTTTCTTCGGTTTCAAGACCACATGTCATCCAGATGCAGTGAATGATATTCTTCGGTTTCAAGACCACATGCGACACGATTCCAATTTGCTCTATATGTTGTAAGTTTAAGACGGATTTAAACAAGACTAACCCAGTCAATAAAACATAGAATTTGTAGCCGTACTAACTCAAAGTGTGTTTTTGTTTGGCGACACAACAATATGGATTTTCGCAGAGTGCATCTGTGCTGGTAGGATCATTCGCCTACTCTATGTTTCACAAAAATGTTCAGATTGCAGACTGTAATTTGTTTTCCATACATGGGAGGTGTGATTGAGCTAGATTCAACAAATATGGTAGGCAATACACAAACACAATTTGATTGTTGTCAAAATCACCTTGTAATAACGCACCTAAAGTGATTTAGACATGTAATGACTCGAATCCATTTGACTTGTCTAAATTCGCCTTTAAATAATTTTTGATTTTTTGTGCTATAGTTGCCTACAGTTATTGTAGTAATTTTACATCTGTGATGAGTAATTTAGTTCCTGTTTTAGTTCCTGGTTATTTTGCAGAGAGTATTTGGAGTTGCGCAGTTGGGTAAGTCATCAGCTACAAGCCTACAACTCTTGAGGCGAGTCTGGTTATCACACACAAGCTTGCCTCCGCAATATATCTTCAAGTCAGCACCATTAAATAGTCAGACTCTTATATTTGTCACTTGTTCTCGAAGCTGGTCTTTCGTTGAACGTCCTGACCTATTTCTTGTTGGAGCTTTTATTATTGCACAACTGGTAATTTCTCATAGAGTCTCCTTTTTCTTTATACTCAGAATGAATATTAAGAAACAAACGGTCTTATGCGGTATTTTTTTGTCAGCCTATTATTCATCGCGTTGCTCGCAATTCTGTATCTGAGAGCAAATAGCTAATCCGTGTAACTAGCTAAGGAGTTCTGGGTGAGAGCAAATAGCTAATCCATCACAAGTTATCAATTTGGGAGGAATGCCTCAATAGAATTATGTCTTAGAGATTGGAGCTTTATGGTCTGACTACTTTTTGTGTAATATTTTTTGTTTTCGAGTATGCTTGTTCCCCTCGTAATCTTTGATATATAATCCTCACCTTAAACTATTCATTTCTACCTTTGCAGAGTTTCACATGTGAGCTTTGAACTCGAATCCACTTTGAAATTAGCTCGGTTGCTTTGTAGGTAATGATTATCTACTTTATGAGGGATAAATTCCTCTTTTAACCGGATTTTATGAGGGATAAGTTCATTTGTGGATGTATGATATTACCATACGCTACTCAACATGAGAGGACGACATAGAAAAGGTGTATTATTGATCTATTGTCTCGTTTGAATTTCTATGTATAGATATTCTTCGTATAGATATTGTTCGTAATTTTTAAGTGCCTAAGTTAAATCTTTCTAATATTTCGTGTTCTTTTACATAGTGTATTTCAGGTTCGCAAATGACAATTGCACAAAGGAACGAGGTTCGAGAGCTTTGGTCGCTTTATTATGGAAAAAATGTCTAGTTTATGCGTGGTTTAGATTTCTAGAAATTATTATATAGTATTTTAGACTACTGTAATGCATGGATGCCCTAGTGAAATTATGTAGTGTACGTTTTTAACTACTTTGAATGGACGAAATTGTAATACACTATTATATTTTTCTGGGTATAATAAATAGTTGGATTTGAATTGTTGGAAGGCATGAGATGCAGGGTTATTATTTGTATATTGATTCATTTTGCAGGTAGCCTACTTGTCTAAGAATGTAAACATCACAAATAAGTTCGGACAAATTATATAATTTGAGTTGCTATAATGAATATAAACCGATGTTATTGTCATATTCATTACATCAGTTTTGGGTGTAAACCGATGTTATTGTAATTAATAAAGATAATATTTACATCGATTTCCGATCAAAATCGATGTAATTGAGACATTATTAACATCGGTTTTCAACCAAAAACGATGTAATTGAGTCTCTATTAATATCGATTTCACTTATAATTGATGTTAATGGTATGCTATTTACATCGATTTCAGACCAAAAACGATGTATTTGAGACATAATTAACATCGATTTCACTTATAACCGATGTTAATGGTATACTATTAACATCGCTTTTCACCTATAACTGTTATTAATGGTATACTATTAACATCGCTTTTCACTTATAACCGATGTTAATGGTATACTATTAACATCGCTTTTCACCTATAACTGTTATTAATGGTATACTATTAACATCGCTTTTCACTTATAACCGATGTTAATTGTATACTATTTACATCGTTTTTAGAAATGATGTAAAGGGAAAATATTCTAAATGTCGCCTCCAGATACATCGCCAAAAAGCGATGTAAATGGGGCAAAATAAGCGATGTCAATGAGACTTTTTCTACTAGTGACTTTTATGGAAAAGAAGAGCATGGAGCATGAAAAATACCCTTCTAATGCAATACTTTAGTCATAATTCCATGAGATATATATCAACAACAACAAGGAGACACTAGATGAATTTGGTTTGAGGCGATGAGAATCCTCCCACAAGTATGGTTTAGAGATACATGTGAAAGGATTATAAGCAAATTTGGGATTTTAGTTTGTTGGGAATCAAAAAATGAATATCTCAATTATAGGGGTTTCACGGCTTATGTTTTGATTTGGGATTTAAGATTAATTGAGATAGCGAATTAATTGGTGTGTTTGTTGGGTGGGTAGTGTTATAAGTAAGGGTAGTTTAGGTATGTTACATAATTTAAGTCGTAATATCGTGTATAGATCGGGTTTTATAAAAATCGATAGAATAATCAATAATAGGGGGTGATTTTTAGGTTTAAGGGATATTTAAGGGACTTATTTGTAAAAGTAGACTTAAAAGGGGTTATTTGTAAAAAAATGGTACATAAAAGGGGACTATTTACAAAAATCTCTTGATTGTACAATATTATAATTATTTGAATTGATAGGATGGAAATATTTTAAATTCTTAGAATTCACATAAAAAATCATTATTATTAAAATATTTCAATAATAATTAAACACAAAAAAATTATCATATGTTACGACATTTATTTATCTAGAATAATAAATCTTATTGGATTGATGTAATAATTTCAATATTTAGATTTTTGGTAAAAATGACACCTAATTCTGACCAGAACGTCCTAACATAGATAACACGATCTATAATACTAGGCCAAATACTGGATCTAAGGATTAGAACTTGACACTACCCAAATAACTTGATAGGGGGTTGCGAAACGTCGTCGACGTTTTGCGAAAAATCGTCGACGTTTTTTTGACAAATGACAACTCTTGCCCTTTTCTCTCTCTCTCTCTAGCTTTTATTCTCTGAAACAAAAACAACAAAAACAACGTAAATTTCTAAGAAACGGTTTCAACTTCGAACATCAACATCAAATAACGACAACGATTTAATGTCAAACGACGACAACGATTCATCGATAACTAACTTAAATCTTAGATTTTTTTTTCAATTAATTTTTGTTGAATTACATGTTTAAGCCTTGAAATTAGGTTGAATTAATCGTACATGTTTAAGCCTTGAATAGACAAATTGAACTCA
Organism: Silene conica; assembly: GCA_029255685.2. Classification (NCBI taxonomy): domain Eukaryota; kingdom Viridiplantae; phylum Streptophyta; class Magnoliopsida; order Caryophyllales; family Caryophyllaceae; genus Silene; species Silene conica. Next base: position 63,661,384 of record CM055311.2, read on the forward strand.
ATCGAAATTTTGAATTAGACATGAAAACTAACCGTCCTAGCGTGGAATGGACTTGAAAATTGGCCGTCCATACATGGTATGGACGTGAATAGTACACGCCCATACCATGTATGGACGTTAATCCTGGACGTCCATACATGGTATGGACGTGAATAGTACACGTCCATACCTGGACGTCCATACATGGTATGGACGTGAATAGTACACGTCCATACCATGTATGGACGTGAATAGTACACGTCCATGCATGGTATGGACGTGTACTATTCACGTTCATACCATGTATGGACGTGTACTACTTTCAAGTCTTTATATTTCCGTCATTTTAACCAATTTTGTTTCGGTTGTAATATTGAAATGTAACCGTTGTGGTTTCAAATTTCAAAATGTAACCGTTACAATTTGAAAATGTTGCCGTTATACTATGACTTCTTATAAATACTGGTTTTCATGTTGATTGTAATCGCACAACATCATTCACTACTAAAATCATTTCTTTTAATATGGCTCTCACAAATGTTCAAAAAAACAGAGCTTATCAGCTAAGGATCGATCTTATAACTACGCAGTTCCCAGTACTAGTTTCTCGCCTTGAACTAGTCATTCCGAGTGACACTGTCTGGGACCTGGTAGAACATCCTCCAATTGCCAACCTTTTTGGCATCCTACACGGTAACCCCCTCTGCAGTCCGGTTGTTCCAGACGATGAAGTTACTGATGAGATTGTAACTGAGAAGATGTGGGAGTTCCGCAAGTTAAGAAGCGATTTCCTTGTCTACATTGAGCGTATACTAAACTTGATAGATTACGCAACACTATCTGATTTGTGTGCCGGTAGAGTGTTCAATCTAGGTAATGTCCGTCTGCGCATTTTAATGTTTTATGATCATTACGTGGCTAGTCAACCTGAAATAATTGAAGCTGGAGATTACGAAGGAGATCTGGATTCTTCATCTTCGTCATCCGAAGATAATTAAGTATTGTAAACTTGTATTTGATGTTCGATGTGTTTTCGTTAATGTCTAATGTATTCTATGTTTTCATCAAATTTTAGTTACGATTTATGTTTTATGTGCTTTTGTTCATGTCCGATGTAAGCTATGAGTTCTAATATGTATTAAAATATGCATAAAATAACTAATAAACTAACAAAGTAGTCACGAGAAAAATAAAATAGTCCGTACGAAAGACAACAAATAAAGTCCAAGCATAAAAAAAACTAACTAGTAAACTACATCATCATCATCATCATCGTCCTCCTCCTCATCATCATCATCAGCCTGATCATCCTCAACGTCATCCCTCGATATGTAGAACCGCTCCATATCATCGACCAAGCGTCGCACGTACGGCCATTTCTGGTCGGGGTCTTGAGTATAAATCTGCGAGAAATGACGGCTAAGAGCCCGGCCAACCTCCGGCTCCTCGGCAAAAGGGGGTGCTTCCATCTCAACACGGCGTGCAGGGGGTAGAAGTGTGGGTGAGAAATCTTCTTGTACCAACTCATGTAACGTGGATCACACTGAAACGACATCACAGCCCGGTCATGACGCTGTCTCAACGGAATCTCAGCCTCTCTCAAACCCCAATCCAAATCAGCAGCATCACCGTACGACAGCTTGTAACCCTGAGCCGGCTTCGCCGGACCACTCTCGGCAGCTGGGACCCGCATAGGGTTCGGGTAATCCTGAACATAGCCAAACTGACGGAGACACCTATCAGGCTGGTACGGCTCCACTATATCCAGAAACCTGATCACCCCCGAGTAGAGCGTACTCCGACAACCCCTGTGTGGGCTAACACCGTAAGGGAGCCACCTCACCTGCTCCGCCCTCAGCCCGTCCAACCTCTGCCTGTGCTGCTCCAACAACTCCTCATCTCCCCTAAACCTAGGAACCCGTGACCAAGCCTCGACAAGTGGTCGTCCCGTAACATAATATCCCGAGTGAGGCCTGAACGTCGGAAAGTACTCGTATATCCAAGCCTGAAGCAACGGCAGACAACCGCTAACCCCAGCTGCCTCCCTACGCGAAGCCATCCCCAACTGTCGGTACAGGTACGCCAATGTCGCGGCCCCCCAAGCATAACCGCCTAAATCATCTAAATCATCAAACAGCGGCAACATACGAGCGACAACCCGATCGCTGGACTTGTCGGTGAACAAAGTCTGTCCAACCAACAACATCATGTACGCCCGTAGGGAGTCCTCCTGGCTCCCCTTCTCCACAACATCCATCAGCTTCCTCACCAAAATCCCCCCACCCCTATAAAGGGGTGCAGTCACGGCCGCCACGTCAACGCCAAACAAGGCCGCGAACTTCCCCTTCAGACCAATCTCCCCCCTCGTACTCTCGTCCATAACCCTAGCGCCATCCACCCGTATGCCGAGGATCTTGTGAACGTCGTGCAACAGTATCGTAATCTCACCAAACGGTATGTGGAAAGTGTTGGTGTCCGGCTGCCACCTCTCGACGAACGCACTAATAAGGTTCTCATCCAACCCGGTGGTCAAACAGGTCCTAAGATGACCAAGCCCGCTCTCGGCAACTCTATCCATAACCGCAGAGCGGACCCTCATCTTACTCATCTTCTCCATAGCTCCCGGCCTCTCGTAACACGTGATCCACTGTCTCGCGCTCCCCTCATCCGTCCAACTACTGCGAGCTACGTGGCCACCGAAGCTACGTAAGACAGTAGGTACAGACGGCCCCCCTACAACCGGACCCTGTAGACGCCAGGAAAGATCCGGAGTCTTCTTCCTCCCGCCCGTGCTACTAGAGGCCCCACTCTCCACAAATGGCCTATATCGGCCGCTACCATCACGTACGATCACCTTAGCTGGTCGATCGGCTTCCTCCTCGTCCAAAAACTGGGAGTCGTGCTCCTCCTCCTCCTCCACCTCCTCCTCCTCCTCCTCCTCCTCCTCCTCCGAACTACTAACTCGGGGGTCCCTGAAAAAAGCTCTCGGTAGCTGTAGCTGGTCCTCGGGAGTAGGGTCGGGAGTCCTTATTAGGAGACCCTTTCCCCTACCCCTACCCCTACCCCTACCCCTACCCCTACCTCCCCTACCAGCTCCTGGTGCTGCTGCTGGTTGTGATGCTACCGGGACACGACGTTTAGATCCCGTCACTCTTCGGCCTGCGGTACGGCCAATCGCAGGCATGATATCATCCTCATTGTAAGACATCTGCATTTACGAGATTACAATAACGTTAAACAAATTGTCATAAAAAACTAAAATAATTCAAAATAAAATCAAAATTACCAACTTAAATAATATAAGTTATCCATTCAAATACAAAATTAACATCTTTTTATACAATTATATACAAAATTAAATACTTTTAGTGAAAAAATAATAACACTTAACTAAAATACGGACAAAAAAAAAAAAAAAAAAAAAACGTCTTCATAGGTGTCAGACGTGAGAAACACACGTCCAGCACCACCATGGACGTGCGAATCCCACGTCCAGTGGCACAATGGACGTCTACCCTTCACGTCCTACACGGAGACAGACGTGTAGCCTACACGTCCTACCCGCTCACCAACGTCTGTCTCGCACGTCCAGCACCCTTACCAACGTGTATGATACACGTCCAACCCACACCCCAACGTGTATCATACACGTCCATCCCACAACCAAACGTGTACCATACACGTCCTACCTACTCCTCCTCAATCCGATTTTTTGGGTTTTCGATTCTATCTAATGCAACAACCGAACTACCAACAACAACAATACTTACAACAATAATACAATTAATAACAACAAACAAGAACATCAACAACAAACAATAACACAATTAGGAATCGAAACTTGAAAAAATAACAAAAATAACAAAATATGAAAAAATTAACATTAACAACAACAATAACAACAACAACAACAACAATAACAACAACAACAACAACAATAACAACAACAATAACAACAACATCAATAGAAGTTCAATTAAAACCAAAAAAAAAAAACCAACCTTTTCGTGCGGTGGTGGTGGACGAAGGAAGGTGGTGGTGCGTGCGATGGTGGTCGTCTGTCCGTCGTCGTCGGAGGTGGTGCGTGAGAGTAGTGGTGGTGCGTGAGGTGGTGCGTGAGGTTGTGGTGGGTGGGGTTTGGGTTTTGCTTTGTTAATTTTGAATTTGGGAGAGTGGGGAGAGTTTAGGTGAGAAAAGGGTAAGTTGGTCTTTTGTTTGAATTTCGTCGACGATTTTTCGCAAAACGTCGACGACCTTTCGCGATTCGGATAATAAACTTGAAAATGACTCAAGAAACTTGATTCACACAATAATAATTATTATTATTATTAAGACTTATTGGAATTAACAAAAATATACAACAAATTTCATATAATACCGTCTTTGATATAAATTGATAAAACGATATAATAGCTATAAGATCGCTTAGTAACAAACGTATCAAAATATTTCAACATATCTTCTGTAGAGGATGAGAAATAGTAATGCATGGTACACGACCAAAGCTAAAGTACAATCTTATCTATATTAATACATAAACATTTAATGATTTCTAGTGAAGCCACGTTATTAATCCAACATTTTTTTAATTCATCAAATAATTGTTATGCGTTTCATTAGTTGTGTAAATATTACGTTCTAATTCTTATTTATTTTGTAAACAATAATAAACCACGTGCTCTAATTATTTACATGTAAATATTTTAAAGATGATATTGCTAATAAAAATAATTATGCTTATTTTAAAGACGATATTGCTAATAAAAATAATTTCATGTATATGTTACAATAAACATAATTTCAGTCATAGTACTTGTAACTATGTAAGGTTATTAGATGGTTTACGGGTTTCTAAAAGACTGTCCTCCACTAAAATAAGGGAGACATAAATGAAAAAGAGAAATTAAATAGCTCTATCCTTTCATCATATGAGAGGCCTCTCTATAACGCTATGAATAAACCGTTTTTCTATAGTTTTTGTATCACATTAAAAACGTCAAAAACAATTAATAGTCGCAAGTTACAAATTAGTACCATTTATTTATGTTTTAATTGTCTACGTAGAACTTAGAAAACATCGGAAATATATAACTTTTGCGAATGAGGAAACAAATTTAGATTTTTTTTTTTGATAAAGTGCTACAATTTAGGAGTTATCTTAAAAAATAATAGTTTTTTCAATAAAAATGATGGATGCTAGTTTGGAGGGAAAAAATGTGGTAAACTATCTATATTCTAGAAAAATAGTTAAGATAAGTAAAAAGGCTACTGTTAGTAGTAATATGAAAGAAGAATTGCTTGTGAATTACGGACGAGTAACATAAGTATCATAAGAATTTTATTATTATTTTATATAGATTTGCTTGTGAACCACGGAGGAGTCAAGGCTAGTGTTAGTTGTAATATGAAGGTTTTTTTGTCTAACACCACCTTTAAAAAACTTTTTCTTCCAAACACCACCTTTAAAAAAATAATTTGTCAAACACCACCTTTAATAATTTTTTTTTTGTCAAACACCACTTTTTGGCCAAAGTTTCAGCTTTTGTGATGGGGTGACTTTCAGTCGATGTTTGAGATAGCAAATGAGGTCGGTTTAGAGTGTTCTTGAACTCGTTGGAAAGGTGGGAGTACAAGCTTTCCAACGGTTGTCAACACGGTGGTCAAAGGTGTCCTTATGTGGGGTAGATTGATGTGTAAAGTAAGGTTGGTTAGAGAAATAACTAGAAATTTGGGTTTACAATGAGTTGTTAGAGGGGTTTTCAAGGGTCTTTAAATGGGGTTATGATGTTTCGTTTGGTTTGAAATTTGGTATATGGGTTGAGGGGAGGGCAAGGTATCTCACAGTTGTGTTCACTGTGGTGGTCGTTGGTGCAAGTGGTGGTTCAACGGGGCTGAATTGACCCACGAAAAATCCTACTTCAACTTACATTAATCCTATGTGACTAGCCTTACTTTACACATCAATCTACCCCACATAAGGACACTTTTGACCACCGTGTTGACAGCCGTTCGAAAGCATGTACTCCCACCTATCCAACGAGTTCAAGAACACTCTAAACCGACCTCGTTTGCTATCTCAAACATCGACTGAAAGTCACTCCATCACAAACGCTGGAATTTTGGCCAAAATGTGGTGTTTGACAAAAAAAAAATTATTAAAGGTGGTGTTTGACAATTTTTTTTTAAAGGTGGTGTTTGGAAAAAAAAGTTTTTTAAATGTGGTGTTAGACAAAAAACCCTAATATGAAATACCTACTTTATAGATTTGTTTTAATTGGGATTGTTAGTAGTAAATGTAACCGGCCATAATTTCATTATTTTATATAGATTTGCTGAAGGAATCATGGAGTCAAGGTTAGTGTTAGTTGTATTATAAAAGACCTACTTTATAGATTTGCTTTAATTGGGCTTGTTAGTAGTCAATCTGACGCTAGAAGAGTTTTATTATTTTATTGAGCTTTTTAGTAGTCAATGTGAAGTTAGGCGGGAAAGTTAGTATTAGGTGGTTTTTGTTTTATTATTATATATAGATAAACAATACTATTGCCACTATCTTCTCGTTATGATATGACTTATTACAACAGTTTCTGACGCTTGTGGTTTGTGCGCTGTGATGATCCATGTAATGGTGAGCAGATTCTCAGGTTCGTAGATGTTGATGCTTGCTAGCTCGGGGAGGAAGGGAATCACGCAGTCATATAGTGTGTCTTGATAGTTATCTAGCTTCCGCAAACAGTTTTGTTTTAGTTTTGTTTTATGAATGTTTACAGACGGTTGTAATGTATACATTAAATCTTTATCTTTAATAAAGGTTGCTTTTAGTTTGTTTATCTTGATATTGTACCTCAGAAAACTGAGATGGTAATGCTTTCATAGTCTGATGGTCCTACTTAAAGGCCTTGGATTATAAGAGTGTTACATCTACTCGGTCGAGTACCGCTGTACTCGACCGAGTCATGTCCACCACTCTCTTATGCACATACACTCTCTCTCCTTTCAACGATCTCTCCAAACTTATTTTGTCTCTATACCAATTCTCAAGTCCCTCTCTTTTTCAATTATTTTAATGTATCCAATCTCTTATACACATACACATTTTACTCACGTCATAGCTCCCATGGCACCAAGGTCTTCACCAAGGTCATCATCACCTTCCTCACCAAGCTCACACAAATTCCTCAATTCGTGTATATATATATACTTCAGTTGGTCTTGCTTGTGACGGGTCGGGTAGAGAGACGGATAATAACACTCACAAAATGAATAGAGGGACAAGGTGGGGCACCCCTCATGTACTTCACTCTCTCCTCTAAATGGACATTTTGTGAGATAAAATGGTATCCGTCACTCCAAAGTGACGGATATCTCCCGTCTACAATGAGATTTTGTGTATATACTTTTACGTGCTCATCATACCCTATCATGTATGTTTTCTTTCCTCAAACACCTAATTATTGCACTCACTCCCCAAAAAAGATGACTTCGTTCCGAAGTTCACCATTTGATATTATGAAAACTCTCGTAACCCACCTAATATGGTCCAGAAGAAAAGCAAGTATGGTTTAAACACACTCTAAAAGTGTTAGTAGTCAACCTCATATTATAGTCAAACCATCTATACCACTCTTAGGCCATGGTTTCCATATGGTCCAGGTATAAGGCTAAACTCAATGTTCCTATACGAACCCGTAAGCAATCGTGACTCGTATTATTATCGTACTATACTCATCATTACCTTTACATAACATGATGAGGTTTATATCCTCATAACCAAAACATATAACTTTATGCAAAATGATCACTATATCTTTTATTATGATTCAATTATCATCCTTCTTCTTATTCTCGTATCTCATATCACGCATATACCGTGTCACATCCACCACAGGATCACACATGTGTCTATGTTTGCTTTTCATAAGTCCATAACCATTATGACACTCAATTATGCATCGAACAACTATCATGAAATTCATAAGTAGCAATCATCATAAAATGATGGAAATCATCACATGTCATGTAAGATTATTACATGTCCTTGTTGTTAACCTAGTCATGCCATATCACCATCAATGAATATGGCACTTTAAGTGCTAATACCTTATGCCATAACAATACACCAAGCATCATAGTCAAACATAAAAAAATCATGAAATTTGATTATACGAGTTTTACTATACCAACTCGACTACCAAAAACAATTGGGTCACCAAAAGATGGGTATACACTTAATATTTGGTCTATCATGGCAAAGCAGGACTAAAACAAACAATATGGGGGATAAATAGTCCACTTTGTTGAGTGAAATGGGTCACTCGACTGAGTAGAAGCCCCTCGGTCGAGTGATTGGGGCACTCAGCTGAGTGATAAAGGCCAGAATGTGCTGAACTTGCAGCTATCTGGACTGCCCTCCTTTTTCTTTGGATGCATGTTGGAGCAATGTTAATCTCGCTAATGATTGTGCATATGCCTCCAAACTCATCTCTTTGGACAATGCTGCTCCATCTTTGCTCATAAATTTTATTAATGATTGTAGGGCGCCAAATGATCGATTCCAAGTTTGCCTACTTCCTTTGAAGATAGAAGAACAAATGTTATCGCTGGTATGATAATAAAGCACGCTAAAAAGTGCATGGATGATAGTAGAGTCCTCCATTTTTTGACCCAACCTTTGTCATGGATCCAGTAAGCACTGACATTAGACTACTAGTAGCCGATTGTTTTTATTCAATGTTCTTGTTCTTGTTTTGTTTGTAATCCTAAAATTTGGTTGTCGTCTCTTTGTTACATTGTTTTGTTATGAGTTTGCGCTTTGGTGGATAAAAAGGGTTGTTCCTATTTCTAATCTTGTATTCTCGTGTATGGTGGTAGCTTGCTTGTAAAACTCATTTAATTTATCAAAGATCCTTTTTACTAAAAAACAAAGTTTAAAAAGTAGAAAATATACTGTTTTTTTTTTTTTTCCAGAAATGTCATTCCCTCTCTCTTCCTAAAATTTTAGAGAGAAGTACAACAATGGTTGTTCAAACTTGAATTCTTGGGTCTTTTGAAATGAGTATTAAAATTGCTATTTAACAACCCATCGACCATCGGGTCATCGGTATAAATACGGCCAAACTACCAAATTGGTAAAAAAGTAGGGTGTTTTGGACAAATTGGTTAAAAAAATAAAATGTTAGACAAATTGGTAAAAAAAAGGTTGATTAAGTGATATTTAGGCCCTGTTCTTTTCGGTTGAAACGAGCTGAATTGAATTAATTGGAGTAGAGTTTAATTGAACTAAATTGAATGCAACTGAGGTGAAGTAAATTTAGTTGAATTAAAAGTTAATTTTATAAAGAGATTAATTAAACATAATTGATTGAACGTAAATAAAACCTAACGGAATACAACCAAACAAAATTGAAAGGAGCTAAAATTAAGCCAGAAATAACAAGGCTTTAGTCCAAGATAAATAAATAAGTATTAAATATCTTTTCTTAATATTTTAATGATAACTAATATATATCGGGTTGAACCGATTCGTATTTAGGTCATTTTTCGGGTATATTATTATCAAGTTTATTAGGGACAATGGTAAATAATATATATCGGATTGAACCATTTTGTATTTAGGGGTAATAATAAACAATTCGGCCCGATTTAATATTTGAGATCATTTCAGGTAGGTCATGATAAGATCCTCAGTTAGTTCGGGTGTTGCACCAGTTTGATTAAATCCATCGGTCAAGCCAACTCAGCATAATTCTTTTTTATTATAGTCTTTGGTTAATATAAATTCAGGGTAATCACCCACTCGCTATGCTCGAGTCTTTTTAAGAAGCCCGGAAGTCAGAAATAACTAACGATTTCTTATACTATTTTAATAGTCTTTGGTTAATATCAAAATAACTGCCCGACTCGAAAGACAAGAGTCAAGTTCACATGACACGTGGTACGAATGTTTATGGTTGTAAACTAATCATTGTCCCTAATAAACATTATATATAACAGACCCAAAAATAACCAAAGTTAGAAATTATCCGACACAATTCAACCTTATCAACGTTCTAGTAAACCCGAAAATGATCTAACCCAAACTCAACTTAATTAACCCAAATCTATCGTAATTGTAGTTTTAAGTCAAAATAAATTTAAGTCGAGAATATTGTTCGCATATATTAAAGGTCAAAATAAATATTGTTTTGCGAGGAGAAAATAAAGTAAGTGTAAACATCTCATTGGGACAGATGGAGTACTATTTATTCATTAATAAATTGTTTTTATAATATTATTTGTTGATTTTGGCCTAAATATTACCTAATTTAAACAATCTATAGTAATCTATTACTTAAACATATTTCTTACTAATTTATCCAACATACTATTTTTAAACCAATTTATCCAATATACTTTTTTTGTTTTTTTTTTTTTACCAATTTGTGCAAAATACTCTACTTTTTTTTTCGTGCTTGCTAAATCCCGCACGCTACTTTACTTAATCCAACACTTTTTTACGCTAAATTTTCATAATTACCCTTATTTAAAAAAAAAAAAAAAAAAAAAGAGACTTTTAAAGAGAGAAAGAGAGAAATTCATGGAATTTGCTCCTCGTCTACTCATCCTGAGAGCATCTACTTTTAGTGAATATAATGCTCCAATTAAATGAGATTCTTTCGTTTTCTTCTTCCTAAAATCTCCTGTTTATAGATCTTTGGTATTTTGTAATTCTGATTGATCAGCAAACCGCCATCATCTGGTTTCCAGTATTCCGAATGCCCAAAAATGGTGGACATTGGCCCACTGTTGATGACATGATACCATTTTCCGATGCAATTAATTCCGATATAATCTTGCTGCTTAAAATCTAATTGAGTATTTTTAGAGATGGTAGGCTTTTTCAGTCGTGAGTCGTCAACGGTTTGGGTGTTGAGTTCTGGGTCGGTGAGCGGAGACCAAGGGTGGTCGCCGACTCTCAGAGGGTGGTCGCCAGCGCCGGGAGGTGGGGGAGGATGCCGGAGAAGGATCCCGATTTTGGGATTTCGCGTCTCTTGTGCAGGATGTGTCTCTCTTAATTTTTTAGGAATAGTAAAAGTGAGGAGGGTAAATTCGGTACAAGTGTGAAATGTGTGTGGGATTGAGCAAAATAACGTGCGGGATTTAGCACGTCCCTTTTTTTTGTCTAACCAATTTGTAGTTTGGCCGTATAAATACAGTCAAATTAAACAAGAACATTCCCGCCAAAATCAAATGAGTTACTATTGCACTGAAAAACTTTGCAATTCTCTCTTACAAAATTGCAAAACTTTGAAACAAATCAAACAAATTCAATCCATTATTTGCAAATCTGGATTTGAAACGGACCCTCTAATTTCCGGAAAATTTATCTTATATTGCGCTATTTCAGTCCCAAATTCGATTAATTATGCTTTTAAATTTCTCTCATATCTTCAATTTCCTGATTCTTTTATGTACAATGCTGTCATTCGAGGTTTTTCCGAGTCAGATACCCCTAAAGATGCGATCTTTACATTCATTGAAATGCGTAGGAAGTCGATTTTTCCTGATAGTTTTTCTTTTGCTTTTGCGAGTAAAAGCGCCGCTAATTCGAGTGATTTGAGAGTTGGGTTTCAGGTTCATTGTCAAGCGTTGGTCTTTGGATTTAATACCCATCTTTTTGTTGGGACTACATTGACTAGTATGTATGGGGAATGTGGGGTAATTGATTACGCAAGGAAGGTGTTTGATGAAATGCCCGAGAGAAATGTAGTCGCTTGGAATGCGTTGTTGACGGCTTGTTTTCGTTGTGGAGATTTGAGACACGGGAAAGAAGTGTTTAATCAAATGCCGGTTTGGGATTCTACGTCGTGGAATGTGATGTTGGCTAAGTACGTCAAGGCTGGTGAGATTAAGTTTGCAAAGGAGTTTTTCGAGAAGATTCCTGTCAAGGATGATGTGTCATGGAGTACTATGATTAATGGGTTTGTACAAAGTGGGGATTTTGAAGAGGCTTTTACGTTTTTTCGGGAGATGAGGAACTTGTATTTTGTTCCGAATGAGGTGAGCTTGACTAGTGTTTTATCTGCATGTGCTCAAACTGGGGCATTCGAGAGAAGTAGAATTTTGCATGGGTTTTTGGAGAAGGGTGGGTTTTGTGGGATAGTTTCTGTGAATAATGCGCTTCTTGATGCATATGCAAAGTGTGGGAACATCGGGATGGCTAAATTGGTGTTTTGGAGTTTGCCTGAGAAGACATGCGTAGTTTCTTGGACCTCAATGATTGCAGGCCTTGCTATGCATGGATATGGTGAGGAAGCCATTACTATTTTCAGTGAGATGGAAAAATGTGGAATACTTCCCGATGAAGCCACATTTGTTTCTGTTCTTTATTCTTGTAGTCATGCAGGTCTTGTTCAACAAGGATATGAATATTTTCATAAGATGAAAGATGTTTATGGTTTAGAACCGTCTATTGAGCACTATGGATGCATGGTTGATCTCTATGGAAGAGCTGGTTTACTTCATAAAGCATATGATTTTATACAACAATTGACCATGAAAGATTGTGCGTCTCTGTGGAGTATTCTTCTAGGGGCTTGTAGTATCTATAGTAATATTGAAATGGCGGAGGAAGTAAAATTGAGGCTTTCTGAACTTGAACCTCGAGATTTTGGAGATCACATACTGTTATCTAATATTTACGCGACTAAGAGTAAATGGAAAGATGCAGCTGCTATGAGAAGATCGATGAGCAGTTTTGGGATCAAGAAAAAGCCTGGCTGGAGTGTCATTGAGGTTGGCAAGACAATGTATACTTTTGTTGCTGGTGGTGAGCGGGATGAGATAAGTGAACTAGCTTACCAAAAGCTTAAGGAAATAATGCTTAGGATTAGGGTTGAAGGTGGTTACGTTCCACAGATGGACAATGTTTTATATGATGTGGGAGATGAGGAAAAGGAGTATGCATTGTCTAGGCATAGTGAGAAGCTTGCGGTGGCATTTGGCATGCTTAGATTGCCTGAAGGAAGTGTTATAAGGGTAATGAAGAATTTGAGGATTTGCAGGGATTGCCATACAGTAATGAAATTAGTCTCAAAGATCTATTCCTTAGAAATCGTAATCAGAGATAGAAGTCGATTTCACACTTTCAATGGTGGAGTATGTACTTGTCGAGATTACTGGTGATTATTTGTTACCAAATGGAAAGAACTAGTGGAGGTGAGTGTCGGTTCTGTTATCCATTATTGTATACTAATTTTCCTTAGCAGTTGTCAGTTCCAATGCCAACTATATTATCTGAACTACTGACATATAGTCTGAACCGTTTAATAGGACATAATTCATGTGAAAAAACATGTTAATTATTTGTATGGTTTCAGACCTTATCGCAAGACTGTTTGGGGTACTGAATGTAAATGAATAGGTAGGCCTCAACTTCGGTTTTGCAAGAATCAATAATCTAACCCAAATCAAACCCATGACCACTGATTACGAGATGAGAATCCTATTACTATTTACTCTCACAAACCAACTTTATATTTCTTATTCTCACTGAAAATAGATACAAAATCTCTCAAAAGGGATCAAAACTCCATTACATGTGATATTCTACACAAGTAGTGAAGTAGTTTTGCCTGTTTTTATTCAAAAATCCCCTGTCTATATTTGAAGATTCTTGACTGTTTTGTAAGACCGAGTTAAAATTGAGTTGGTATTTTGGTTGTCTATTAGGAGTAAACAACCGAAAGTGCTGTTCAACACCAGCAGCCTTGAGATTTTCATCAAACATAGCGAACATATATGTTTCAGTTGCCTGTCCATGTTTCCTTGGGGTTCCTTGCTTCACATGGCTAATCAAATTCCTTTAGTAAGCTCCCGCGTTACCAACTATTGCTGCATTTCCAGCAGTCGATAGCCATCCACTTTCTGATACAACAATTGCCATCGATCTGTGAGGCTCCTGCCCTTGGCAGAGCAGCATACACCTAATACTGTAACCCGTTGTTGGAATCTGTAACACCAGTACCCAGGGCAGTGAAAAGGGGGTTGTCTAATGCCCGGGGACCCGTGAAGGAGAAATACGGGTAGATATTAACCAATAATGGTGATCCGTTATTTCTGAGGAAATTTACCGTTGGATTCATGTAATTTGAATTGCTAAACCATTGGATGGTAGGAATGAGTTGGAAGCCTGAGTCAATCACTGTTGAAACTTTGATCTTTTCTGCTAGGTTGGCAGATTGTAGGGCCCTCTCAATGTTCTGCATTGCTGGAAGGACATACCTTGCCTCAGTATCTGAGGGATGAATCTCATTTCCTACTGCAGTGTACCAAAAGTTGACATTAGAAGCGTATGCTATGACATTGCTTTGCACCCAACGGCTAGCAGCTGAAGCATCAGACCCGATTGAGTTGAGGTTGTTTCTAGGGAGTAGGGACATCGAGGATGAGATCTATGCTTGGTCCTCTAAGTGTCTGAAGGGCGTTTTTGTCCCGTTCTTCCCCTAACATGCTCTGATTTGTGCCTCTGCATTTCGCCTTCGCCAGGCAAAATTTTGTAAGTTTCATTCCCTCTAGTGATCACATTCCTGTACATGAATTTGTGCCTGGGCTTGAATGTAACACTCTAAAGTCTAAACCATGCCCATAGAGTTCGTAGGGCACCCGACTAAAGAAGTGGCTTACTTTGATGTATGCCTGTATGGGGTTTGTAGGTATTACCTACCCCTGGGTTAACATTCTCAATCATGCCCAGTTTTTTTTTTTTGGTTATTGAATGTAAATACTATGAACTATGGGGTGTTGCTCACCCCAAAATTTATTTTAACTACCAATAAAACCAACTAATAAATTCTTCACTTATATTGTACTCCCTCCATTCTTTTTATATCACCCCAATTCTTTATACACGTTTGCCGATACTCATTTTGTTTCGATTATATTTTTAGCTACGTACTACTAAAAATTATAAAATTTTGATATTCTTAATCCTTTTATCAAGACAAATTAAAAAGGATCTCACATGAATATATTTCCGTGAACGGATTGAGAGAAAACTGACGTTAAATACTCGATTGTGAATAGTGTCCAAAAGGGGAATGGGGTGATATAAAAAGAATGGAGGGAGTACTAGGTTGACCGACTACCTGTCAATCGAGTCAACTTTCTTTTTACGCCTCTTTTAACCTGTAATTTTTCATCTTTTTCCAGTGTTTTCATCTCCAAAGCTCCATTACTCTTGTCCAAAATGGCATCATTACTCTTTAAAATGACATTACTCTTTCCTAATTTCATTACTTTACTCTTCTTCTATTCTCGTTTACTCCACTTCCCTATCTTTCTATAATACATACTCCCTCCGAGTCAGAGTGATTGTTCCTTTTACTTTATACACAAGAAATAAGAAAATGATTCTAAACCACACAAAACATCCTACCCCACACTGAATTGATTTTGAACCACAAAAAAGTTACTAGAAAAAGGAAAGAGCAACAATCACTAAACTCGCATAAAAAAGGAAACAAGAACAATCACTCTGACTCAGAGGTAGAGTTGGCATTTCGCGCCAGGCACGACGGCCGGCACGGCCCAGGCACGACGGCCGGCACGGCCCAGGCACGGTCGGCCTGGCACGACAGCGTTCCCAAGGTAGCACGGCCCAGGCACGGTCGTGCCTTTTGCGGGCTCCGGCGCGAATTTCTGAACAATACCGTGCTTAGGCACGGCCCTGCCCAAGCACGGTGGGCCACCGCACGGTGGGGGCACGGTGGAGTTACCGTTTATGGCTGTTGGGAGTTACCGTTGGCTATGTCAGTGAAGGCTCTGTTTTGCTCTGTTTCTTTTTTGCTCTGTTTCTTTTTCCAGCCGTTTATGGCTGTTGGTGTATAATTTTCTTTCTTTTTTTAAAAAAAATAAATCCTATTTCCAACTTCTATAAATACCAACTTAATTCAATTCATTTCTTCACAATTCAATTCATCTCTTATTCTCTTCTACTTATCTTAATTCTTATAATTTCTTCCCAATTCAATCCATTTCTTCACAATTTAATCTATTTCTTCTACTTATCTTATCTTATAAACATATAAAAATATTATATAGAATAATTAGTAATATAAAATAATTAATTATATAAAGTAATTAGTTAATCGGGTTTGAATCAGAAATTCGGAAGTTCAAGCAAGAGTAATTAGTCAATCGGGTTTTATAACATCGGAGTTGTTGAATCGGGTATTCGGGTTCAAGCAAGGGTTCAAAGTTCAATTCTTCATTCCAATAGTCCGATTTCCGATAGCTTTGTTTGCATTTTCTAACTCTACCTTTTATTTTATTGTTTTAATTTAATTAATTAATTCTATTTAGATATTAATTTGTGTTTTAAAACAAAGATTATAATTATGGACTCGCAAAACTCGTCAAAGCGGTCACGTTATGTTAGTGAGTCGGAACCAAACCCCGAACCACAATTTAACATGAACCAATATATTAATTTTACTCCGTCACAACTTCAAAACATGCATTTTGACAATACAATTTTCGAAAATCAACCTTATGACGGACCTAGTACAATGCCCGTTTTACCGCCTTTTATGACGGGGGGAGGGGTAAGACCACCGTCCGAACATGAATCATCTACCGAGACTTTGCCACCCCAAATACAATCGAACAACCCGAAACATATGTATGGCTAACCAAAGAAGAGATGGACGAAATACGTAAAAAGGGTCGTTCTAGTGAAGCATGGAATCATTTTATTAAATGTAAAAAAAATTTGGTTTGCAAATGTTTATATTGTCATAAAATATTTAGTTGCGTTACTTCGGGTGGGACCGGTCATTTAAACCGACATTGGAAAGCTTGTAAAAGCCGACCCGAAAGTAGTCAACCTACCATGGACCAATTCATGACTACCCCCGATAGCCAATCGTCCAATTATAATTATAATTATGATGAATGTAGCACTAAGTTGGCTAGAATGATTATTCAAACGGAAAAACCGTTTACACTGGTTGAACACCGAGCTTTTAATGAATATGTTAAGACTAATCAACCTTGCCACAAAGAAACAAGTAGGCGAGCCGTTAGAAATAAAAGCATGGTATTATTTTTGACGGCACGACAAAACCTTATTTCCGAGTTTGAAAAGACTAATTGTAAATTTAGTATAACCGCCGATGGGTGGGATTCGGGGACCGAGTATTCTTATATATGCATTACCGCTCATTGGTTGGATAAAACTTGGACTATGCAAAAACGAATCATTGAGTTTGCTAAATTAGAATACCCTCATAATACCGACAATACACATGCAATTATCATGAACGGTATTAATGATTATGGACTTGCATCTAAAATTTTAACTTGTACTTTTGATAATGCATCTACCATGACTTCCGTTGCTCGCAAGTTAAAACCTAGTTTAAATGATCTTTTTTTAGATGGTGATTTATTGCATGTTAGATGTGCATGTCATGTTTTAACCTTATGTGTTAAAGATGGTCTTGAAGGCATTAAAGATTATCATGCGAAGTTTAAAAAAATTGTTTTGCATTTTAACTCGGCAAAGTGGAGACAAAAACAATGGAAAGATTTTTGTGAGGCCGCGGGAATTAAATGCTAAAATTTCCCGACGAAAATAACACTCGGTGGAATTCTATGTACACTATGTTGAGTGCTATGCTTCCCTATAAAGAACCTCTTACTACTTTTTGGAACCGATCCTTTCCCGATAACTCGTTATCGGAGGAGGATTGGACGGAAATTTCTTTGTATATTGATTTATTAGGTGCTTTTAACTTTGCAACTCTCTCTTTTTCACATGTTTATAAACCTACCGCTACATATTTCATTAGTAATGTTATTCCTGTTGCGGAACTTTTTAACACTTATCGTCATAATGCTTTGTTTAGCGGGTTTCTTCCGAACATGGAGTCAAAGTGGCTCAAGTATTGGGCTTATATTCCCATTATTTACGTTTTTTGTATGATTTTAGACCCTAGGTGGAAATTAGAGGAAACTATACAAATAGTTGGTGCTTATAGGAGTATATTATGTTTACCTTTTGACGAAGCTCAATATAGAGAAAGAATTAGTTCACAATTTTTTATTGTATATAGTCATTACGAGTCTATTATTAACAATTCCACTCGTGGTTCTTCTCAATCTACTTTTAGTGCAGGTACTAGTGGTGGTGCTATGCGAGGAGCGAGCTTATCCGCTCTAAAAGGTTTGATGAGTCGGGTAAGACCGAGTCGACAACAATCTACTCCAACATCCAACTTGACCGAGTATCAAATGTACACTAGCTACGATTATATGCGAGGTTTGACCGAAGAAGAGGCCAACAATCTTGAATTTTTTGCAATGGTGGCGAAATCAAACAAAGTCGCTTCCGGTGATGTCGGCAATGGCAAGGGACTTCTTAAGCATTCATGTGTCTTCCGTTGCATCCGAAAGTTGCTTTAGTGCGGCAAATAGGGTATTGGATGAAAAGCGAACTCGTCTAAGACCCGATACACTTAGAATGTTAGTGTGCTATAAGGATTGGATAGATGCCGAAAATCGAGAACAAGACAAGGCCGATCATGAAAAAGAAGATGATTCCGATGAAACAAGCACCTCGTCCGAATAATTAATATCGTTTCTTAATCGTTTTATTGTATTTTTAATTAAGTAAACTTGTAAACTTGTATCGTTTCATACTTTTTTGATAAAAGATTGAGGTATTTTTTCAACATTATTTCTTAATCGTTTAATAACAATTTCTTTTTTTTTTCACCGTTTCTTAATTATTTGATTGCATCGTATACATTAAAAATACAATAAAACAAGTGAACAACTAAAAAAAACAGAAAGTTTGGAAGTATTAAAAATACATCTAATTCGGGAAGTTGATTTTCCTAGGAACTTACAATTCATGGGAAATAAGTTCCCACATCTAATTCGGGTGAATTTGAGAAAAGTGTTTGGTTACGCATGTAGGAATTAAATTCCACAGGAACTTCGAATGACCGAGGGGGGAGTAGGTAAGCAAGTTCCTACATTATGTAGGCATTGGAAGTTCCTAGGAACTTTTAATTCCTCCATTTTGCAAAAATTATGGCAACCAAACAACCCATGTTTTTGCAAATCATGGGATTTTGCAATTCACGTGTTTTCAAAGTGTCAACCAAACAACCCCTAAGATTTCGAAGGACACAGAGGAACGATAAAAGCAGGGGGTTACAAGTGCTACTTAACTAGAATCATTTATGCTAATTCCATTTATTTAAAGTCAAGTAGTAGAAGATTATAAACTATTACATGTCTTAAATTATTATAAATTATTGTTGGCAGTGGGCATTTATTTTATTATTTTTTGGCATGCTCTTATCGTTCCAAAAATATGTACAATTATAATCCCCTATCTATAAAAGGAAGCTTTTTTAGAGGATTCTGATTGGCTGAAACTTATTTATTTTTGTATTTTTTTTTAACATAAAAAGCAACCCACGTTTTCAGCCTGAATTAATTACTCTCTCTCTTCAGGAAGGATTTTTTTTTTAAACCTGAATTTTGATTGGCTGGATTTTTTTTTTTTTAACACATTAAGCAACCCCACGTTTTTCTATGAATTAATTACTCTCTCTCCTCAGGAATGTCATTTAAAGTCTCTAATGTCATTTAAAGTCTCTAAGTCTCTAATTATAATGTATAAAATGTATAAAATGTATAATTATTTTAGGATATAAAATTATATACTTAAAAATTACAAATTATAAATTACAAATAATTACATGTCAATCAAACATTCTAATTACAACTAAACAATTCAAGTTCAATTAATAAAATGTAATCTCTAAGATCGATATTATATCCTTAATCGTCGAGATAATATTAAAACATTCGCTGCCTTTGTACCTGCATCAAATACACACAAAACAATTATTATTATTATTTATTAATAGAGATTATTATTATTATTTATTAATAGAGATAATGTAGATATTTCGCATCAAATACACACACAAACATATATCTTATTATAAAAAGCGGGTAAATTAAAAAAAATTGTTTCACATAATTTGCCTAACTTTATATACAAACAAATTATCAACAAACCAAATATAAGGTTAGGGTAGCTAAGAAAAATAAAAGACGTATCTAAACTAATTAACATATATCTTATTATAAAAAGCGGGTAGATTATAAATAATTGTTTCACATAATTTGCGTAACTTTATATACAAACAAATTATTAACGAACCAAATATAAGGTTATGGTAGCTAAGAAAAATAAATTATCAACTAATTAAATTTTAGTTAAAAATAATTGGTTCGGAAAATTTTTGTAATTTTTTAATCTATACAAATAATTATAAAACTATATAATATATAAGCATAAATAACAAAAAAACAAATCACGTCTAAGTTAATGAAATTAAATTTTCGATATTTTTATAATCTGTTTTATTGTTATTTTAGATTCACATCAGATTTATAAAAATCTGTTTTATATATAATATTATACATCTGTGACAATACATATTTTTCAACCCATAATATTAAATAATATATAATTTCCAACCATGATATTAAATTATATCATCAGAACTTCAAAAATACTGTTATACCATGTTCTCCACCACCACCACCATTTTCTCCCACAAATCAAAAAAACCACCCACTACTCAAAACACACTTCTCATTAACAAACCCTAATTACCACTATAAATACAATTTACAGTTTTAAATTAAAGTATCAAAATCACATTTAAACAAAATATCGCAGCACAAAATTTACAGTTAATTTAAGAAATCAAAAAATCATGTTGAACGAACCAACCAAGAAAATGGTCGCAGATATTCGCGTGGGAGTATGTCATGCATATATCGAGGCAAGAGTCGCTCATCTATGGAAGGTTGATAACTACAAAAATCCGGGAAAAGGAGATTATCATAGCATAGAAATGATATTAGTCGATGAAAATGTAAGTATTAAACAAAAACTACTTGCTTGATCTATATATAATATATATATATATATATAATTGTAACATTCACTAACTTTATTTTATTTTATTTTTGTAGGAAAACGTAATTCAAGCAACGATCGTAAAGTGTTTAATATTTATGTTTGGCGATAAAATAAAGGATGGTCATTCATATAAGATATCAAAATTCCAATCGGTTTACAATCAAGGAAACAATGTTGCTGTCCCGCACACATGTCGTCTAAGATTTGGATCAAGGACAACGGTGGAGGAAATTGAAATTAAATCCATGCCTACATATGGGTTCAAATTTGTGACATTTAAAGACGTTATCGATAACAAGTTGGATGGACGTGACTTAATAGGTAATTTATACTATCCTAAAAATTTTACAACAAGTTAGTCATATTTTAATTTATTTTGTTTGCAATTTCAGATGTTATTGGTAATGTGGATGAATGTCATCCTATTAACGAAAAAGACAACTATTGGAACACAAAAGTGGATATTTCAGACCAAAGGTATGTAAACATTTACAACAAAAGGATAAATTATAAATTTTTTCATTAAAAATATTAATTTAAAAAAATATTTCAGCCAAGAACAACTACCATTTTGGCTTTGGGGTCCCTACGTTGTAGAAGCCAAAAACATCGCTAGGGAAAAATATTCCTTGATTGAAAAACCAATTGTCGCTTTGCAATGTGTTCAAAGGATTGCTACAAGAGGTATGGTTATTTTTCATAACATTAAAAATTATATTATGATATAATTTTTATTATTAACTACTAAGTAAAATCTAAACACAACGTATGTAGATGGAAGGATCATATTAGCAACCAAAACAAACACTTCGAAGATATATATAAATCCGAACATAGAAGAAGTTCAGCAATTAAGAGCAAGGTAAATAATTAGTAATATCTTAAATCTTAAATTTTCTACTTAAAAAATATTTCGTTTATTATAATTGGAAAAGTAAAATTTCAATTTGATGCAGCATATCCAAGTATCCATCACCCAAGGGTATTGTGACATCACACAACAAGAGCATACTTCATGGTATTTGTAAGCCACTTAGGGATATCCTTAATGATTGGAAGGTAATAATTACATATAAAAATCATACTACATCAAAATAAAAACTGATTTAACTTAACCACTAATTTATTTATTTATTTATTTTAGGCTGGAAAATTCGTCACCACAGCATATATAACAGAAATAGATGCAACATTCAAATGGTATAAAAATGTATGCAAACAATGTTCAACGAGGGCTGAATTTAGGGAGGATGGGAAATGGCATTGCTCTAAGGAATATTGTCAAGCATTTGAAAATGGCAATGATGAAAGGGTTACAAGGTATTAAAACAGAATTTATATTATAAGTATATTAACCTTTTTTAATCCAAATTAATAATTTACTATTATTCTTTTTCAGATTTAAGGTGAGATACTTCATTGAAGACACTAATGGAAATCATGCACAAATTATGATGAGTGATGAGCTAATAACAAAGAAGGTCAACAAAACTTCGTTGGAATGCTTAGATACACTTAGGAAGGTATGTAATTTAATAAAAGAATCTTTAAAATCAACATTATTAATGTTTCCCACACTACATTTAATAAAAGATATTGACTCGGGTGCAACTTAATTCCAGCAACTTAGCTCTATGGTGTGTATTTCAAACAACTACTAAATTCAGTATTTTAGCTTTTAAAGATAGTGACACAAGTAAATTCAAACAACTACTAAATTCAGTATTTTAGCTATTAAAGATAGTGACACAAGTAAATAACGAGTAATTATTAATGTTAGTAAATAATTTCCAGCAGCTAAGCTTTATGACTATGTACTTAAATGTATAAATGTGTCATGAAAAAACCGAGTAAGTCATTGGTGTTATTAAACCGAGTATTTCCAGCAACTACTAAACCGAGTATTGTCACTATAAAAGAACGAGTGATACTATCAATGTTAAGTAATTCATTGTTAAAAAATGTTTGATGTTTTCATGTTAACAAGTACACGATTAGAATTATTAATAAATTAACACTAATACTTATATAAAAGCTTAAAATTTTAATAAAAGATATTGACTCGGGTCTGGTCAGGACTCGGGTCTGGTCAGGACTCGGGTCTGGTCAGGACTCGGGTCTGGTCAGGACTCGGGTCTTATCAGTTTAATTTTTAAAAAAATAGTTTGAAAAAAATAATTAAAACAAGTATATTTAAGGACATAATATAGTCAGTAAAAGCATAACCCCTACAATCAAGTAGGGATTTATAACCCACTACTAAGTAACTTCCAATAGTAAGATTTACAACCCACTACTAAGTAACTTCCAATAACTTCAAGCACTACTAACTAACTACCAAGAACTTAAAGTATCTTATCTAAGCTATAAATATGGGGTAAGATTCCAGAGACCAATTTTACAGAAAAGTTCTTTTTCATTAAAAGTGTTATAAATGAATCAAATTAAAATACAAAACATTTTAAATCCAAACCAACTATACTAAAAACAAACGTAATATCATGGAGAAAGGAAGTTGTTCAAGAAGGGGTCAAAAGAGACGAAATAGTTCGGGTGATGGTAGTACAAGTAAGGTTTTAACGTTATGTTTCAGTAATTTATTGTTTATTATAAATCATTATCAGAAGAACATGAAACATGTAACATACAAATTACACATTGCTGTCTAAGCCATTATATTAAATCACAGTTTGAGACATGATCATGGCGTCTGTCGTTGCCGTCTGATAACAACTGTTGCGGCATAAATGGTAGCTGTAATTCTCAAAACCTAGATAATTGGTCAACAAGCTGTGTTGCAATCAAGATTTATTGACTTATTACCAATATTTAAGCTAGAACATGTAACAGGAATAACTACTATAATTTGCTCATCTAATATAATGAGATTTGGTTAGAAAGAGATGCAGCAATAAGAGCAATCATATAACGGAAGAAACAAAAGGACTAATCGAGCTAACCCAAGCAGATAACAAACAGAAAGCCACCAAAGCAAGTTGAGAAAGTTCATTTGTCAGGAGAAGAAAACCATTCTGTCAATCAATATGCTGACACAACAAGACAGCAACAATAAACGTACAAAAATCACACATATATAAACTTGAGAAAATGTGTGCAGTCTTTACTCCTTAGTAATAGAGGGACTAGAGCAAGTGTTCTCAAAAGGCACGTAAAAATTTCAACATAAAAAGTTAGACATCAAACAAAATTTACATAAGCAGGAATAACAAATCTGACACTAACATTATCACAAAAAGTATGAAAAGTTAAGTACATCTATAAGTGTATGACAAATAGAAGCATTGTTTACATCATTTCGCATATATAAGGAAACAAGCATAATCATTAATGTCCCTATAAAATCATAGATAAAGCCACAAATCAATTCAAACACATAACGAATTAATTTAAGAATAGTATCTGGGTCTAGACTCGGGTCTGCAAAAAAGCAACATTGAAACCAGAATAAACACATACCAAAGAATCTATTCAAACAATATGAACTTCATAAAAAAATATGTAGGCCATCAAAAAACAAAATGAGACAACAGTAAATAAAATCCCAGTACTCATATAAAACATGTAACATCCCAAAAATAAGGAAACCCAATAATAAATCTTAAATAGGCGTAAATATATAATAAAGTGCATGAATGAGTTACATAACTTAAATGCTCCATAATCTTCATAATCTTCATACGAATCACGTACACTGACATTATTCACTCCACAATACTCATACAGAAAGCGGAAAAAACCTACAAAACACAACAAATTAGATTAAAACTTTAAAAATTAAGTAAAAAACACAAAAAAGATGAAATAATACTACAAATGTTATAAAAGAGTAGAATTAATCA
Source organism: Silene conica (assembly GCA_029255685.2). Classification (NCBI taxonomy): domain Eukaryota; kingdom Viridiplantae; phylum Streptophyta; class Magnoliopsida; order Caryophyllales; family Caryophyllaceae; genus Silene; species Silene conica. The sequence goes on from CM055311.2 coordinate 63,686,218, forward strand.
AAGTTCAAGATGGAAAATTACGCAGCTTTAATTACTCCATTATCTTCATTCAAAAAGCTGAATATAGCCTACAAAACAAATTGAATTAGATTAGACATTAGACCTTAATAATTAAGAACAAAAAGTAATACAAATTTTTAACTGGACTCGGGTCTGGACTCGGGTCTGGACTCGGGTCTGGACTCGGGTCTGGACTCGGGTCTGGACTCGGGTCTGGACTCGGGTCTGGACTCGGGTCTGGATGAATTTCTGGACTCGGGTCTGGACTCGGGTCTGGATGAATTTCTGGGAAGGTCTGGATGAATTTCTGGGTATATTCATCCCAAGGATGAATTTCTGGGTATACAATCAACCCTAAGGATGAACTTCTGGTATACAATCAACCCTAAGGATGAACTTCTGGTATACAATCAACCCTAAAGATGAACTTCTGGGTTTCAAACAATAAAATCATTCAATGAATACATTGAATGCATGCAAAAATAGCTAGATCTTAAAATTAATAGACAAAACAAATTGAAACATTAAAAACTTAAAAAATTAATGATAAAACATAATAAAAAAATCAAAAAAACCCAAACATATGAAGAGATTACATGTCTAACTACTACGCTACTTCAGTTCTGAGGATTTAGAAGCATTCATCCAATACCACCGTATTCCATGTCGTCAATAGAGATGTTAAAAATAAATAAATCTTAACATAAACAAATCGAAAAAAATAGAAAATAAATCGAAACATAAACAAATCGAAAAAATAGAAAAAAATCGAAACATAACAAAATAATATAGATGAAAAATTCGAAACATAAACAAAAGATTTTCAAAACTGAAAAAAATGATGAAGATATACATGCAAACATACCAAAAGCAAAAGAAAGAGATGTATGGAAATAAGCATGAAAAAGATAATAAAAATATAAATGAAAGTAAAACATAATTAAAAAAATCGGAAAAAAACGAAATATATGAAGAAATGATAGAGACGTCAAAAATCGAAACATAAACAAATCGAAAAAAATAGGAAAAAATAAAAATATAAACAAAATAAACAAAATGATACAGATCATACCAAAAAATCGAAATATATGGAAACATACCAAAAAATTGAAATGAGCAAATATAGGAAATGGGAAGAATATGATTAATTTAGGAAAGATTTAGGCAATAATATAGGCAATAATATAGGGAAATTAATTTATATATGTAAGATTTGATTTTAATTTTTTATATTATTTTTTTGTAAATTAGGAATTGAGGAAGAGTAGGAAATAAGAAGGAGGGAGGACGGCTGACAAAGAGGGAGGAAGGAGAGTTTTTAGGGTTTATGTAATAAGATAAGATTGTTTTATATATATATTAGTAGATTAAGTTGTTTAGGGTTTTTGTATAATTCAGCCCATTGCTTTGTTAATATGGGCCGTATATTTGTACAACTCAGCCCGTTTTAATATATTTCCTTCATTGAAAAGCTGATTTAAGTAGTACATTTATTTAAGGGTGAACAATTTAGGTAGTTTGATTTAATTTCATTTGTCTCTATTTTAGATTTTAAAAAGTTTAACAAAAAATGTTTAAAAATATAGAAAGCCAAAAATAAATGATAAAGACTGATAAAGAGTAATAAAAATAACACAATTTCAAATTCTTGGTTAATTACGACTGTTTGAAACTAAGACGAGAGTTACAATCAATTTAAATAACGTAAATATAAAAGGAGGTTTGGGTAGTCTTAACTTAAAACCGTCTTGCTACTTAGAATGAAATATTGATCGAATATCTCAATGATTTCATATCTTGCTTGAACAATATCAATTTCAATAACATTAAACTTATACATCAAACGTATTCAAGATTTTATCTTCAAAGATATCAATTTGTAGAATTTGTGCTATGACATTATATTTATATATTTTTATTATATTAGCTAGAACAAGACGACGATCAGCACCCGTGTCTTCATCTGCCAATGTTCATGTTGATCCTACTACGCCAATTAATTCCAGTACAACAGGTTCGTAAATATTAATACGGAGTATGTTTATAAATACATTATTTTTTGGGTAACGAATATACAATCTAAACTTTAAATTATGTTTTTAACATGACTACACAGGTAGCGATACTGAAGAGGATGTTGTCCAGCGATTAGTAAGAGAATTATGTACGACCTTTGGTGAATCTTATGATGATCTTAATTCTTCGATACCTCAACGTCAAGAGGCACACCGCAACCAGGAAATGCAGACCGAAGAAGGTACTTTTATTCATAAATATCATCTACAAATATAATCATTTTAACACGTATATCAAAAGAATTTTATTCATTTATATGTACCACGTTTTTTTTTTCAAATCCTCCATATTCATTTAAATACGTGGTTGAAAACTTTTATATTTCTTATGGTTGGTGCATATATATATATAGACCAATAATCTTTTGATTACAATAATTACTACGCACAGATGTCGTGGAGCGATTAGTCAGAGATTTATGTTCTGACTTTGGTGAGACTTATGATGACGTTGATAACTCACTTCCTCAATATCAAGACGTACACGGTCCCCCTGAAAGAAGGTCGTTTCGCTCCCGTGGAGAGTGTTCCCGAAGTCAACAAAATCAATCCTCTCAGTCGAACGATGAAGGTTATTTTTTTTATGTTACATATATGTTTTTTTAAAAATTAGGTTACATCTCGTGCTATAGTACAGTATTTTGAAGATTTTTGTTAGGTATAGTTTTTTACAATTAAGTTATTGACCTTTTTTTTAGTTCTCGAAGGATACTGGGATATTGGAGACCCGGAACACGAGTGCGAGAAATGTAAGGCACAAATGTGGTTTCTAGAAAGAAAAGAAAAAAAAAAGGGTACTAGATGCCCTAAGTTCTCACTGTGTTGCTGTGATGGCAAAGTTTCTTGCCATGTCTACAAGAACCGCCTCAACTTCTAAAGTCTTTATTAAGTGGACAACATCGCTTAAGTAAGCATTATATTGATAATATTCGACCTTATAACGCGATGTTTTCTTTCACATCAATGGGTGACAAGATTGATCACTCAGTCAATCAAGGTCGAGGTCCTTACACATTCAGGATGGGAGGTCAAAACATTAACAGGATAGGAAGTTTGTTGCCATCCGCTGGAACAATGCCCAAATTTTGCCAGTTATACATATATGACACTGAAGAAGAAGTTCAAAATCGAAAAAATGCACTCAGGTATATGACTTGAGATCTGAAACTAACTATTGTTTGCTACTTATTTAATTATCTAATTAAAAAATTAACAACCTCATTATTAATTGTTGTGAATCCAGTCAAAATACTCCAAATAGGTTTGATGATGAGCTTATAGAATCGCTTAAAAAGATGGTTGATGAGAAAAATCCTGTTGCAAAGAATTTTAGGATGGCTAGGGATAGATTGGCTTCCGATGAAGACGTCGAGGTGAGTATTAGACTTATTTCTAGAAGGGACACGGACGGGAGAACATATAATCGTCCTACGGCTTCAGAGGTGGCAGCGTTGATTGAGGGTGATTTAGGACCAAACATGGATAAACGAGATATTATTGTGCAAAAGTCATGCGGGAGTTTACAACGTATATCTGAGCTACACCCGTCGTACATGGCACTACAATATCCTTTATTATTTCCATGCGGGGAAGACGGTTATCGAGTTGGAATTCTTCACGGTGAAGAAACTCTTGGGATTAGCGAATGTGAAAACCCGCGTAATAAATTAACACTTAGAGAGTGGTTTGCATTTCGTATACAGGATAGACCATTGTACATAGAGTATCCAATACTGTTGCTATGTCGTAGGCTCTTTCAACAGTTCTTGGTTGATGGATATTTCATGATTGAAGCTAATAGGTTATTGTTTGTACGCTTTAAGCAAGATCTGCTTCGCGTGGAAAATTACAATAATCTTGCAAGAGCTGTTGAACAAGGGGATGTTCAGCCGTCTTCCGTCGGTAGTCGTATTATTGTTCCGCCTTCTTTCGTGGGAGGTGGGTCATACATGAGAGTTAACTACCTTGATACCATGACCATTTGCAGCTGGTTCGGCTATCCTGATCTATTTATCACGTTTACATGTAATCCCAAGTGGCCTGAAATCACCCGGTTTGTTAGTAAAAGGGGTCTTAACCCCGAGGATCGTCCTGATATTTTGTGTCGCGTGTTCAAGATTAAACTCGAAGAGTTGATGAATGACTTTAATGAGCGTCATATCTTTGGTAGGGTTAGAGCAGGTACGCTTTATTTCACCTTTCGTGTTTAATACTTAACATATTTTATAATGACGTAATATAAAAAAACTAAAATGTTGATGTAATTCTATCACAGTGGTATATACTATTGAGTTTCAGAAGCGGGGTCTTCCTCATGCGCATATCTTATTGTTCCTCCATCGAGAAGACAGGATCCTTGATGTTGGAGATGTCGATAAAATCATTTCCGCGGAGATCCCTGACCCGGTTGAGAATCCCGTGTTACATGCTGTCGTTTGTACACACATGATTCATGGACCGTGTGGGACATCAAGATTGCAATCACCGTGCATGGTTGGGTCAAAATGCTCAAAATTCTTCCCCAAGAAGTATGCTGATAGAACAACTGTTGACAAAGACGGTTATCCTGTATACAAAAGAAGTGAAAGAGGACCGAAAATAAATAAGGACGGAGTCGTACTTGATAATGGCTCTGTGATTCCATATAATGCGCAGTTAATGTTGAAGTATCGTGCGCATATCAACGTGGAGTGGTGTAACCAGTCTCGAGCTATTAAATATCTATTCAAGTACATAAATAAGGGATCCGATCGAGTGACAATGCAGTCTTCCTATAGACGCCGCAACCACGAAGATCCTGAACAGGTAGATGAAATTAGACGATACTACGATTGTAGGTATCTGTCGGCGTGTGAGGCTTCCTGGAGGATATTTGCGTTTGACATTCACCATAGGACTCCCGCTGTCGAAAGGCTGCAGTTTCATCTTCCTGGCGAGCAAAGCGTCATGTTTAATGATGAAGATCCTATTGACGAGGTCGTAGGTAGATCTTCGATTGGAGTGTCAAAGTTTCTATCTTGGATGGAGGTTAATAGAAGTGAACAGGAAGACCTCCAGGTAGCTAAGGAACTATTGTACTGTCAATTCCCGACTAAATTTGTGTGGAATAGGAAAAAGCGGCAATGGACCCTTAGGAAACAGAATTTTGCGATAGGAAGGTTGCAACATGTCCCCCCGACTTGCGGTGAATTATATTACATGAGAATGATGTTGAACCATGTAAAGGGGGCGAAAAGCTATGAGGACATAAGAACGGTGAACCATGTTCCTTATCCCACGTATAGGGAAGCGTGTTATGCTCTTGGCTTGCTCGGGGATGATAGAGAGTACATTGATGCGATAACGGAGGCAAGCGAATGGGGATCTGGATGTTATCTTAGAAACCTTTTTGCGACTTTATTGTTATCCGGGGAATTGTCCATGCCAAGCAGAGTTTGGGAGAAAACATGGAGCCTCCTATCGGATGATATCCTTCACAGACAACGTCGTATTCTTCAAAACCGAGGTACTCATTCAATCTGACGATTTGTCTTTAGTTCATTTCATTCACATTGGTTGCACACTATCTTAATTATTATTATTATTATTGATAATAATACGCATATATATATATATATATATATATATATATTAAAAATATACCATTATATTTGTGAAAACCTAATGATGAAAATAAAAAAAATCAATACAGGTTTAGAACTAACCGATGAGGAGTTGAAAAATTATGCATTAATCGACATAGAGGCATCACTCCAGCTAAACGGGAGTACTTTAGCCAGATTTGAAGGAATGCCCCTACCTGATACATCTGCGACGTCACATCACACAAACACGTTGGTCATGGCTGAGTTATCTTACGATAGAGAAGCGTTGGAAGCAGAACACACGTCTCACATATCTTCAATGACTGATGAACAAAGGTCGGTCTATAATCAAATCATGGAAGCTGTTGCATCTAATCAAGGAGGGGTGTTTTTTGTGTATGGCTACGGGGGGACTGGTAAAACATTCGTCTGGAGAACTTTGTGTGCTGCCTTTAGAAGCAAGGGGGAAATTGTTTTGCCTGTTGCATCTAGCGGAATTGCAGCAACGTTGATACCTGGTGGTAGAACTGCGCACGCGAGATTTGGCATTCCGATCAATGTCACCGAGGACTCCACTTGCCCTAAAATTAAACCCGGTAGTGATGTAGCGGAACTCTTGATCAGAGCGAAGCTTATTATATGGGACGAAGCCCCGATGACACATAAACATAGCTTTGAGGCCGTTGATAAGAGTTTAAAGGACGTCATGCGTATTGTAGATCCGCGTAATGAAACACTACCATTTGGCGGTAAAGTGGTCGTTTTTGGTGGCGATTTTCGCCAAACATTACCAGTTGTTCCCAATGGAAGTAGAGCTGACATTGTGCATGCTTCTCTTTGTTCGTCGTATTTGTGGAGTTCATGTAAGGTATGTTCAAAACTTGGATACAAGAGGTTAACAAACGTTTTTTAATTGATTTGTATCTTCTTTAATTCTTTTAAGACGTGTCCTAAATTGTAGGTGCTTACGTTGACTAGAAATATGCGCTTACAAGCGAGAAATAGTGCAGACACTACTGTGGATGAGATAAGGAGATTCTCGGAGTGGATTTTGGAAATTGGAGATGGGTTGGCAGGGACTCCAAGTGTTGGTGATGGTGAGGCCAACATAGAGTTCCCAGACGATTTACTTATCCAGCAAGTCGCAGATCCCATTGCTTCCTTAGTAGCTATCACTTATCCCAATCTTCAAAACCGTTTATGGGATCCAAATTATCTTCAAGAAAGGGCTATTCTTGCACCCACTCACGAAATAGTTGAAGATGTAAATGATTATGTGTTATCTCTTCTTGATGGGCAAGAGACCAGATATTTAAGCGTTGATGAGGTTAGTAAAGATGATAGAACTGTAAGTGATCTTGAACTTTACTCCACTGAATTATTGAACAGTATTAAATGTCCTGGCCTCCCAAACCATGAATTAAGATTAAAAGTTGGTGCTATGGTTATGCTGCTGAGAAATATTGATCAATCACGTGGGTTATGCAATGGCACCAGATTAATAGTGACAGATTTGGGGAGACGTGCTATTAGCTGTAAAGTGTTGACTGGTAGTCATAAAGGCGAGAGAGTGCACATTGCCCGCATTACACTTACGCCTTCAGATTCCAGTAAATTTCCAGTCCGGTTCAATAGAAAACAATTTCCCATTGCTGTTTGTTTTGCGATGACAATAAACAAAAGTCAGGGTCAATCCTTATCTCAAGTGAGCATTTATCTTCCAAGGCCGGTCTTCAGTCATGGACAACTTTATGTAGCCATCTCTAGGGTTACTAACAAACAAGGCCTGAAGCTATTGATTTGCGCCAACAACAAGAGTACATCGAGTACTACAACCAACATAGTTTACCGTGAAATTTTTCAGTATTTGTAAAGTTAATATTACTTATAACATTGTAAGATAATTTGCATCGTTTGTTTTATTTGAATCGTACGGTAGTGATTAGTACTTTAATTAATTTGTACGTTGAATACGAACTTATTGGATTATTTCGGTATTGCAAATTAACCATGCTCAATTATATTTTTTCGCATCTAATAATAGCAATTGTTATTTCGACCCGTGCATTTTCTGCACGGGTTTAAGACTAGTATTCCATTAAACGGAAGGATGCAAGTACTCACAGGCACAGCCGAACAGCCCTCACTCATCTTTGACTCTTTGTCCTTTTGTTGTTCTGATGGTCATTTTCGTCTACCGGTTTCGCTGGCTTGCGTAGTTACGTTCACAAAACAAGTTATTAACGGGATAAATATAATACGACAAATATTACATTATTTAGTCTCTCTTTTAATAACAATTTCTTTTTTCTCATCGTTTTTTAATTATTTGATTAAATCGTATAAATACAATAAAACAATTGAACAAGTAAAAAAAATTGTTTTTTTTTTAAAAAAAAAGTAGCACGCGGGCCGGCCCATTAATATGGCACGACCGGCCCATGGGCTAGGCACGACACGGCACGAAAATCCACCGTGCCATGGGCGGGCCGCGACTCGGTTTTCAGTCACCGGGCCAGGCACGGCACGGCAAGGTGGGCCAAAAAGCACGACACGAACGGGCCATTTTATCGGGTCCGGCACGGTGGGCCGGCACGCGGGCCGGCCCAGCACGACCCACTGCCAACTCTACTCAGAGGGAGTAGTAATTAACCATTTGAAAAGACCCAAACGTACGTTATTTGAGCAATAGAGCCTAAGAACAACGTCACATTGGTCCTTTCTCTAACCTATCTTCACTTACCCTTCACTTCTTACCCCTTTTTCTCCAACCCCATTATCTAAGCACCTTTCATTTCCTCTTTTCCTCATAATAAGAAGGTTTAAGCTTAATACCAGAATTGCAAGAATTGTGAAGTCTACCAAAAACTCCATTAGTCTTCTCCATTACACCATTAATCTTCACCTATTCTCATTTATTTCTCCAAAACAAAATTACCTTCTCAAAACGCTATTAATCGCGCTATTAATCGCGCTATTAATCTTGAGCATTTTGTATATTCCCCAAAACTTTAAGTTGATACAGATTTCGAGATAGAAATATTCAGCGATTTATGGTAACACTATTTTGGGATTGAAGGAAGAAGGATTCAGGGATGTGGTGTATGGAGAAAGAGAAATCTAGTAACGAGAGTGTTAGTTTGTAATCCCCTAACTGGGTGATTATCATTGCTTCATTATTTATAGTATAATAAACAAACGGTTACATGAGATCGGGATAGCGAAAAGGATGCAAACTAAGTGATACAATAAGTTGATGTAAAACTTAATAAGAATTAAGCTTTTGTTATGATGAATAAAATTGCAGCGGAAATAAAACAATGTTTTTGTATTTTTTTTTAGGAATAGAACGAAAATAAAAGAAATATGACGTGAATAAGATCTCCTCTCTCGCAAGAAACTTGATGTTACACACGAATGGTAATCCACACCTCGCAAGGATAGAATCACACTAAACTTATCTCAACCTCGCAAGGAAGAAATAATAGAACTTAGAACTCGCAAGTAATAAGCACATAACAAGAAAACTTGTATTAATCTCTCAAATTTGGATGAATAAAAACTGAATACATAAGTCCCTATTTATAGTAGAATAGGGGACACAAGACTTCCTAAAAAGATGTGATCCTTTCCATAAGTGGATAAGGAAAACTTTCCTAAAATCAACTATTACCTTAAAACTATTTGCCTTATTCTTAAAACTGAAATTAGGAAATAAACAATAAGGAAATAAATAAAACTACCTTATTCTTACTAGCTAACTTATGGAAACTAAAAATAAGGTAACTATAATATCTTACAAATAAATTGTCCCATCGTTCCAACCACCTTTGTTCCTCCACGTGACCATATTCACTATGCTCGAGCTTATTTTATAAGGTTCAGAAATGTGATTTACATTTCGAGAAATTAAGACTTCATTTTCAGTTGATTCTAATGCTCCCGCATCATAAGTACTCTAATAATTATGCATTAATACACCCCCACAGTTGGAGCGGGAGGAAGCCGAACGCTCAAGCTGGATCGAAAGCGTGTGAAGAGAAAACGCGGGATCCCTTTTGTAAAGATATAAACATATTGATAATCGGCAGGAATATGAAGGACTCGAATAAGACTAACTTGAACCTTTTCGCGGACAAAATGAATGTCAAGCTCAATATGCTTAGTGCGATGATGTTGAACGGGGTTGCCAGCGAGATATACGGCAGAAACATTGTCACAATAAACAAGAGTGGCGTTGGAGATGGGAACTTGAAGTTCAAATAGTAAATTGCGGAGCCAACTCGTTTCAGCCACAACATTAGCAACAACACGGTATCCCGCCTCTGCACTAGAGCGATAAATGGTGGCTGACGCTTAGAGGACCACGACACAAGATTAGAACCAAGAAAAACACAATAGCCTGATGTAGAACGACGGGAATCACGACATCCACCCCAGTCAGTATCAGAATAGGCCGTGAGAGTGTAAGAAGTGGATTTGGAGAGTGTAAGGCCATACGTAAGAGTACCCTTGACATAGTGCAATGGACGTTTCAAGAAATGAAGATGTGGTTCACCCGGAGCATGCATGAAAAGGCAAACCTGCTGAACTGCATACGCAATATCGGGTCGAGTGATAGTCAAATACTGGAGAGCCCCAGCCAAGCTACGATACAAAGTTGGATAAAAAATGAGAGGGCCAGTAGTGGCACTAAGTTTAGAACCAACATCGATCGGAGTATTACTGGGATTGCAAGAGGACATGGACGCACAACTCAAAATACTCTCTGCATATCGGCCCTGTGATAAAAATAAGCCTGATGTATGGCGAGAAACAGTGATGCCAAGAAATGATGAAAAGAGCCTAAGTCTGTCATAGAAAACTCTTGAGATAATGAGGCAATAATACGCTACAAGAGTGTCGAACTGGAGGCAGTTAAAATAATGTCATCCACATATAAAAGAATGTAGGCCATGTCAGATCTAGAGTGGTAGATAAACAATGAGGTATCACACACTACTGTGGAAACCCTGGGACGTGACAAAGGTAGCAAATCGTTGAAACCAGGCACGCGGGGCTTGTTTGAGCCCGTATAAGGACTTGCGCAAATGACAGACATGAGAAGGAGCAGATTTGTCAACAAAACCTGGTGGTTGATGCATATAAACTGTCTCAGCTAAATCACCGTGTAAGAAGGCATTCTTGACATCAAGCTGATGAATGGGCCAAGAACAAGAAACAGCCAAGCTAAGAACAATACGAATAGTTGTGGGTTTGACAAGAGGGCTAAAAGTCTCATCACAATCCAGGCCAACCTGTTGAGATTTCCCATTAACCACAAGACGAGTTTTATAACGTTGCAGCGAGCCATCACTATGAAACTTGTGGCGATATAACCAGTGGCAACGAATCACATAAGCATCATTAGGGCGGGGCAACAATTCCCAAGTGTGATTTTCCTGTAAAGCACGAAATTCGTTCTGTAGAGCAATAGCCCAATTCGGATCACGGAGGCCCTCGGTGGGTGATTTGGGTAAGGGTGAGATGGAATGTGGAGTTGCGGCCAAGAAGGATTTAGGTTTAAAAATACCGTTCATAGCATGGGTGGACATGGAATGTGGGCGAGAGAGGTGAGGGAGTGGTGGGGGTGGGTGGAGGTGTCGGTATGGGAGAGGTTGGTGGGGTAGTATGGGATTGGGCTGGTGAGGTAGGTGAAGTATTGGCTGGCGGGGAAGAGGGGGGGAGTATCGGCATGGTTAGGAGAGGGAGGGGGAGTAGGGGCCTGGTTTGGATATGTAGGGGGAGTTTGGGCCAGGGTAGGGGGTATGGACTGTTGGGGGAGACGCGGTTGGGCAAGTCAAAATACCTATAGCCACGTTGTTGAGGTGGGTAGCCTAAAAAAGACACATCTAGTGGAACGGGAGGCTAGTTTATGTGGTCGATTGGCGGAGAGGTTGGGGTAACAAGCACAACCAAAGACGCGTAAGTGATCATATGATGGATTTTTGAGGAAGAGAGCGGAAGTTGGTGAGCGATTTTGGAGAATTTTAGTGGGGAGAATTTTGTGAAGGTGGGTGGCGGTATGAAGGACATCGACCCAATAGATAGGGGGAACGGAAGCATGATAAAGGAGAGCTAAGACAATTTTATTGATGCGTCGGATCATGCGCTCAACTTTACCATTTTGGGAGGATGTTTAAGGACACGAAAAGCAAAAGATGAGACCGTTGTTATGAGCATGAGTTTTGAAAAGGTTATTATCGAATTCTCGCCCTAGGTCACATTGGAAACACTTGATTTTTCGTTGAAATTTTGTGAGAACGTAAGCGGTAAATTGGGTAAATGTAGCATACACTTCGGATTTTGGCAGTTAAAGGATATACCCAAGCAAAATGAGAAAGGTCATCAATTAAAATAAGATAGTTTTATGACTACTTTTACTAAAAATGGGACTAGTCCATAAATCAGCATGAATAATGTCAAAGGGAGCGATAGTGGCAGAATGAGAATCAAGAAACGGTAAACGTCTGTGTTTACTTATTTGACATGAATGACAAAGACTCGAACTAGACTCTCTATTGCAATGAATGAAAGACTGACTCCGGAGATGGTGAAGAACAGTAGGCCCCGGGTGACCCAAACGCCGGTGCCAGACATCAGAAGCGGTGGTGAGAAGACCGTGACCATGACTAGAGGTGTTAGAAGACTCGGATGACACGAGATAAAGTTAGCCAGTACTGTCACTCCTCAAGATCATAGTCCCAGTCTGAAGGTCCTTCACAGAAAAGCCAAACGGGTCAAATTCAACCGAGACATTATTATCTGTAGTAAATTTGCGGACAGAAATTAGGTTTTTAATAAGGTTGGGTGTATAAAGGACATTGGTAAGGTGAAGGGTACCGTTTTGGGCGAGTAATTGAAAGGTTCCCGATCCCCGAACAGGTATACTATTACCATTGCCAACTAAAATAGAACGAATGTTGCGTGCATTAGAGGAAGATAGTAACATACCTGCATCGGATGTAAGGTGAGAAGACGCACCCGTGTCCATGAACCATAGGCCATCTGTCGGCGGTTGCAGCGTCATGGCCTTAAAAGCTTGGCCGAGGTTAGTGGGTTTGAGGGGCCTCGGTTTCTGCCAGATGTACGTGACCATGAGAGAGGTTCACTGAGGACGAGGGGCGCGGAGGCCATTTTTGTCAGGGCTGGACCCATCCTGGGTAGGTAGGGTAAGGGCACGACGGTGGGTTCCATGGGTACGGCCAGGGGCCTGGTGAGGGCCATGGGTAGGGGGAACCACCAGTGAAGACGTCGGCGGCAGGGGTATTGGAATAAGACCTTGATTTATTATTGCGATTATCACGGTTATCACGACGACGCGAATTATAATTATTGGAATTGAAATTCGGGATATAGTTGGGATTGTAATTGTTACCTTTGTAATTGGGGTTTTAGTCTGCAACTGGGATTATTTGGACCGATCATTCCACCCCGACGAATCTAAAGATGGAATTGTCGCAACAAGTGCTTCCGATGGTTTGTCGGTGTAACTCCAGTTCAAGCATACTCCGGGCTGTTTCGAAAGTGGGCAAAGTTTGATTGATAAAGGATACGACGGTGTGATGTGAGGTCGCGGACAAGTTGGAGAACTAATCGTTGGTCATTCACAGCCACACCAACGTCTTTCATTTGCCCATCAAGGTCTCTCAAACGCTGGCAATATGCTTCAAGGGAGGGCATACCAGTGAGTTTAAGGTTGTTGAATTCCTGTTCCAAAGCGGCGGCGCGTGCCCCCTTATTATTGAGAAAAATATTTTCAACTCGTTTCCATGCTTGGTATGCCGTGGATTCATCTTCAAGCACCCGAGGGAGGAGGTCATCACTGAAAGTCCCATACATCCATTGTAGGACATGAGCATCGATTTCACACCAATCATCATAGGTGGCGGCATCAGTGGCAGGCGGTGGTGTGCCGTCAATATGGGATACGACTTTGTAGCCTTTGGCGTGGAGCGTGAACAAGCGAACCCATGACGCATAGGTGACCTTTGTGCACGGAGGACACGGATTTTGTGTTGTATGTTGGAAACAGTGAACATGGGGTGCAAGGGAGGCTTGGGGGATGGTGTTTTGTCGAGCTTATCACCCATCGAAATGGATGTAGAAGAGGGGCTGTGGGAACAGAGGATATTGCCAGAAAACAGAGTATGGGAGGAGAGGAGGACGCGGTTTTTATTTAGTATCGGAACTAATTAGCTGATACCATGTTAGTTTGTAATCCCCTGACTGGATGATTTTCATTGCTTCATTATTTATAGTATAATAAACAAGCGGTTACATGAGATCGGGATAGCGAAAGGATGCAAACTAAATGCTACAACAAGTACTCTAATAATTATGCATTAATAGAGAGAATAAAGGAATTTTTTGGGTATTGTTTAGTTTTTTTGTTCCTGCTTGTTTTCAATTTTTGGTTGCTATTTGTTACTGTAAGTGATTAATTTAATTGTTTTTTTATAATTAAGGATAAATATATTCTGGATATTATTTAGCATTTTGTGTTGATTAGTAAAAGTAAGAAATTTGTATGATTTATTCATTATCATTGCTTTTTCTTTGGTCGATTTGGATGGATCGTTTCAATGAGTTTTCTGATTTGTGAATTTTGGAAATTGAAGGAAATAAATTTTTAGGTTTTCCTTGGATTTTTTTAAAGAAGTTAGGAGATTTGTGTGTTTGATTTATCACGGTTAATAATTATAAATAAGAAGATTTTTAATGGTGGAAGATGAAGTTATAAAAAAAAAGTACAAGTTAACATGGGGAGGAAGATGAAGATCAATGGTGAGGAGGAAGGTGGACTTGCTTTTACCTGCTACTCCAAGTTAATAAAGTGACAATTCTAATAAAAGATAACGAGTATGATAGTTGAATGTATTGGTAGTTAAAATAAAATTCGGAGTATTTTAAAAAGCACCCTTATAGTTCAGAGTATTACTATTAAATATTAGAAATATGAATGTAATTTCCCTACTAGAAATGGAAATTAATTAATTATTTACAATTTTCTTATTAGAATGAGAAATATAAGAAAATAATAAATTATTTACAGTTTTTATTGGAATTGGAAAATAGTTGATTATTTACAATTTTCTTATTAGATTTACATTATTATTCTTTAAGATTTCTATACTTACTATTTAGGGTTATTAACTTTATTTAATGTTTCTATTAAAATTGAAAGTGGGAAACGAGTTAGAAATAATTGATCATTTACAATTTTCCCATTAAACCTAGAACATTATTTGTTAATATTTATATACTTACTATTTAAGTTTATTAACTTTATTCAACATTTCTATTGAAAAACAAAAAAGGAAAAGCGTAGGAAAAAACTAACTCAGTTTGCCTTCATTTTAAAATTCAAATGGGTAAAAAATCATTCCACTTGGAGATATAAGACAAATTTGTTACTTTTCCTTATGGATTATGATTTTTATCTTTTCCAAATTATTTTACCCTTCTTAAACTTAAGAAAATACCCCCGTCTTAATTAAGAACTTGTGGTTATGCGAAGAAAATGAGATAACTTTTTTAATTAAGTAAAAAAGAAAATAAGAGAAATGTCAAATATATAATACTTTAAATAATTCAAAAAAATGCCAAATTTCAATTTAAGGAGTATAAATATAAATAATAAAGAACACAACAATGTAAATGAGTTAACTAGAATAATTTTGTTAATGAGATGAATTGTAAGTGGGTATTAGAAGGTATTTGATAACAATAAAGTAATGATAAATGAAAGGATTTCTGAGATGAATAGAGTAAGCCGTACAAGGATCGAAATTATTTTTCAATCATTAGATTATACTCCCTCTAATTTCCTACGATGTTCCCTTTTTATTGTCACACAAAAATAAGAGAATTAATTTGGACCACACAATACACATGACCCCACACCAAATTGATTTTAGACCACACATAGTTGTCCAAAAGAGGAAAGAGGAAATATCAATGCAATTGAACAAAAACGGAAAGAGGAACATCATAGGAAACTAGAGGGAGTAGTTTATTTTAATCCGTTTTTCATTTTATCCTCCTTATTTTCAACTTATTATTTACCGTGGGACATTGTCTTAAAGGGTAGAGGTTAATTTTACATTGGATGTGTCGATTTTTTAGGGATATGGGTAGATAGGTCTCGAGGGAGGAGGTAAGTGTCGTGGGTTTCAACGTTTGAGAGTGTGATTTGAGTTGGACAAGAAAATGTTTATAGGTTAGGGTTATTCAAGAAAACAACTGATTATGTTGATCAAGTTGGTTAGTTGGGTTATGGGTGAGACGGGTACGACGAATACCTGAATGATGTGGAAAAAGGTTATGATTAGAACAATTGAGAAGGTAAATAGATAAATTTTATTTCAAGGTTCTCTTTTGTAAAAATGACAGAGACAAAGATGTTGTAAAAGTAGGTTAAAAAATCTCTAAAGTAACATGAATATATACTCAATTTTGTTTGTTATTGGGTGGGAGTTGATTTTACATTGGAGGTATCTATTTTTGTAGGGGTAGAGGTAGATAGGTCTTGAGGGAGAAAGTAAGTGTCTTAGGGGTAGGGTTAGTCTCCGACGTTGAAGAGTGTGATTTGAGTAATATAAGTAAATGCCGGTAGACTTGGGATTGTAGGGATACATTTTACAATTGATTTTGATGGTTAAGTTGGTTAGGTGAGTGAGACGAATACCCAACGGGTAGGATTACTCATCGACGTTTATGATTGTGATTTAAGAGAGAAAAAAATATATTCATATGTGGAGCTGGTATTGTTCAGGGATAGAGATATAATTATGGGTGATTCTTATGGAGTTGATTGGTTAGTCAGGTAGAAATGGTTAACTATAGAAAAAGATGGGTAATGTGAGGTATTTATAGAGAAGACAAATAGATAAATTTTATTTGAAAATAAGAATCGACAAATAATATAAATATAAGCTAAAAACCATTAAAATATCGTGTGTATAACTCAATATTGCTTCTTTGTTATACAAAAAACTAAACAATCCAATGTTACATACGCCTTCAATGAAATCGAATGCTCTCTTGAGTCGGGGCATAAATTTTAATGTGTAATGACTTTATAGTGTTTTTGTGGCGGTATTCTTAAAAATATTTAGAGGTGTGTAAAAAAATTATCATAATGTGGAGTTTTAGTTGCAATGGTATTATTATAAATGCAAGAAATAGAGATAGGTAATTATGTCAACTATTTACCAGGTATTGAAGGAAAACATTAGATTAGATTGTACGAAAATGAAACAACTCAATTAAACGGGTAATTATGTCAACTATTTACCAGGTATTGAAGGAAAACATTAGATTAGATTATACGAAAATGAAATGTGAGAATATTGGAGAAAAATGAAGTATATGTCATGTCAGTATTATATCATTAACTTCTAATTGAGTTGTTTCTTTTATTGAGTTGTTTCTTTTATCGATGAAAATGATTGTAACACATCTAACTACATTCTATCGTTTTGGGTTTATTGTTTGGTACTCTTCATTCTTCCCCATTAATCTTATACCTAATTTGTAAACTAAACAAGAATTTTGCATGCTTTTATTCTTCTCTCATTCCTTAACTCAACAAGACCTTTCTTAAACCAACGAGGTCTTTGTAATCAAGACATATTTATTTTCTACTATTTCTCAATATAGACATGACGTTAAATTAGTAATTGACTGAAATCTTAAATAATCCCCTATTTTTAAAAGGAAAGACATTTCAAACATTGTGATTGGCTGAAATTTTTCTTTTTTTTTTTTTACTCAAAAAGCGACCTCACGTTTCATGTTGAATTAATTACTCTCTCCTCCAAACAATTAATTACTCTCTCTCCACATTCTCTCCAACTTATTTTAATTTTAATTGTGTAATTTAGTGATTTAATGTCTAATTATAATGTCGAATGTATAATTATTATACCATATTGTATTATATAATTATAAATTATAAATTATAAATTACAAATAATTATATGTCGAACAATTTAATTACAACTAAACAAATACATTTCAATTTCAATTGATAAAATGTAATCTCTAAGATCGGTGCTATATCCCTTAATCGTCGATATAATATTAAAAATTTGATGTCTTTGTACCTGCATCAAATACACACAAAACAATTATTATATATTAATATAGAGATTTCGTAAATTTTAATTGAGAATATATATCTTATTATAGAAAGCGTGTAGAATGAAAATAATTGGTTCACATAATTTTCGTAATTTTTTATACAAATTATCAACAAACCATATAAAATATTAGGGTAACTAAGAAAAATAAAAGACGTTGTCTAAACTAATTAAATTTTATTTGAAAATAATTGGTTCGCATAATTTTCGTAATTTTTTAATTTATAAAAATTATTATAAAACTATAAATATAAGGGTAAATAACAAAAATAAAAGATGACGTCTAAGCTAATAAAATTTTATTTTTCGATCATATAAAATAATACGGTTTTATCTGATATTTTAGATTCATATCATATTTTTATAATCTGTTTTAAATATGATATAAATTAATACGGTTTTATCTGATATTTTAGATTCACATCAGATTTTTATAAAATCTGTTTTAAATATGATATTGTACATCTTCTGTTACAATACATATTTTCCAACCCATGATATTAAATTGTACATCATATTTTTTAAAATTCTGTTATCCCATGTTCTCCACTACCACCATTTTCTCCCACAATTCAAAAACTCATCCACTACTCACAACCCATTACTTATTAACAAATAATTACCACTATAAATACAATTTATAGTTATAAAAGGAATAACATTTAGGAGATGTTGATTGGCTCCTAAAATTTAGGGAGTTAAGAAAAAAAAAACTCCCTACCAAAACCCACGTTCTTATTTGCTCTCTTTCCTACTTTCACTATTACTCTCTTACCTACTTTTAATATTTACTCTCATTTCATTCTATATTATATACTTCCTCCATTTTTTTATGTTCTTCCCATTTGCTTTATTGCGGTCTCCAAGACGCACCTTTGACCGTCTTTTCCGACACCTATACGATATTTTTTTCTATTGAATTTTTTTTCCCCACGAAGATTTGTTGATAATAATTGTAAATGTTCTAATTTTATAACTTAAAATTCATTATTGTCTAACTTACTTACGGTCAAAGTTCGAAAACTTTGACCTCCAAAAAGCAAATGGGAAGAACATAGAAAAATGGAGGAAGTAGTATAATTCTATATATACAATACATTTATATGACATATATAAAATAAAATTTCATAAAATCAAATCCGACACTTTTTTTAAAGAAGATAAAGGCACAAGGCATTAGCATGTGTATAAATCTCGAATTAATGAAAAAAGTTCAATATTATTAATAAATAAATAAATAAAATAATGATTTCAACCATTAAAAAAATTGAAAATTATTTTTCAATACTATAGTCTATGCATAAAATAATGAGAATTTAGTACTAGAAAAACATTAAAAGTGTCAATCATCTCGTAATAAGTAAAAAAAATACTAAAAAATAATTTTAAAAGTGTGCATGAACGATTATATTTATAACATAATAATTGAAAAGTCATAATACTTCAAACTAAAAAAAATGCTAACATACTGGAAATATACAACATGCAACATTTAAAACAGGCTTAAAATTTCATAAGTCAAAAATATGAGAAAGTAAGAATATCGAAATAATTTGTAACAAATTTAATAGTAATGAAAAAATAGTGAAAATAAATGATTGTGATAATAATATTGTCAGTGGATCTAGAAAGTTAAAGCGGAAAACTGTTATAGACCTAAAATAGTATAATATATAATACATAAAACGCATCATCATATTTTACAATAATGAAAATACACTATTAAGAATGAAAAAAATAGACTAATTACTTTGCGAAAAAAGTTGTTTGAGAAACATGCAAAAACAAGTTGTAAAGCCTAAATATTCAAATTCAGAATTTTATCTGCAAAAAAAACTTAATAGTCATCAAAACAAAAACAAAAACAGAAATTAAAAAAATCATGATATCAATTATTTATCATAAACAGAATAGAAAGTTAACAATAATAATAACACCAAATCTATATACATTTTTTAACAAACAGAGAGATACTACATTCTTTTTTAAAAATAAAAAGGAGGAATAATAATTAACTTTACATGAATTCGTATATAAAAGTACAATTTTGGAGATTTTAAAAATAAAAAATAAAAATAAAATAACAATTAACCTTCATATTGTAATTCGCTAATTCAGTATTGACTTGCCTATTGTATAAAATGAACAAAATACAAAAAATATTTTTAGTAGAGTTATTATTATTGATAAAATTTATGTGAAAAAGTCTTGAAGTACTAAAATAACATAAAATTGATCAAGTAATGTTACATCTCTTACATATACTTCCAACTTTTTCTAAATATTTTTTGGTTTTAGGGAAATCATGTAATTTGCTTATCTGAGCGAATAGTAAAGAATTATACCGAATTAATACAAAAGCAAATTGCGAATTTGTTCGCTTGAATCAATTCAAAATTCAGAGGAGGTGAGTGAATTTTATCCCTACCAATAAGACAATAACTATATCACGTTATTTGTGTAGATTTAGTCTCGCATTTTTCATCTTTTAAACGTCTTTTATTACGACCCGTACATTTTTTGCACGAGAATAAAACTAGTAGTATATCAAAGCAGCAAACATTAAATATTTAAATGAATACTCAAGTGAATTTGATTGCATGCATGTTTTTTTTTCCACACAAACATAAAGTTCGGCAATGAACCATAATCATTGACTGATTTATTGACTCTTATATTATGCCGCTTTGCCACCTACTACGTCAAGATTATAGCATAGAATAAGTATTTGGCGATTTGGAATGTGCATTATTCAACAACATTATATCATTCAAGATGAATTTTTGCTTAAGACGGGTTAAGACGGGTGTTATGAAAAACTAACAGATTTGTTTTAAATGCTCAAGCGATATAATATTTGGTCATTTTACTGTCAAGTAAAGGAGATTAACTGTTCAAGAGATCACATTAATATTATTACTACTACGGACTGTACAGTATACTTTTGTTTTGTTTTTCATTCACTATAAGTCTGTAAGTTTGGTGGAAAAATATTACAGAGTAATATAGAATGAGGTACTGAACTGATTTACCACGACTCTTAAAATCCTTCATGAATTTCGTCCACGAATTACCCTATATGGAGAAAGTTACCTTCATTACCTTTCATTGGATCAGATTTTGTTTCAGAACTATTTAACGGTCAAGTGTTTTGATGAGATGAACCGAGGATAGTGATTTTATATTGGTGTATAGTGTATTAGAGAAAATAGGGCGTAACTGAGAGCCAAATTAGTGGAGAGGATTCATCCTTTCGGACGAGACAGTCAAAAGTTCAACACACTCAAGAGCTCTGAGATGAGTCCACATGGTGCCACAACACATCCGCATAAGCTGTCTCCTCTTCTGCCTCTGGTCCCACATAATTCCCAGCTCCAACTTCATCTTCTTCGTCAACCTCTTCTTCCACCATCTCATCCGTAGGGGCTACATCACCAAATACCATTCCTTCTCGGGCCACAAGTTCAGCCAACGCCTCGCTCATTGCACGCATTGTTGCAGGCCTATCCCTTGCCCCATATTTCGGGGCAGGCGTAGCGAAGGGTAGACTGATATCTTCCATGTTTGGACTGCTGTCTTTCGAGCCTGGTGGAGGAAAGACGAATATGCAGCCAAGTTCATAGTTGCAGACATGAAGCCTCAAACCAGAAGAGTTTCCATTTGATGAGCTCCTGGATTGACTCGAAACAGTTCGTCCCCAGGCCGCTGCACTTATATTATGTGACCCGCAATAAACCCACCCAAATGATGCTCCTGACTTAGATTTAAAGCGTCTTCTTGCTACCTGTTGTAGATTTCTATGTTAGGTTATTCAAATTTAAAGTAAAACCAATAGGTTAAAACATTACTATATTATGACAACTAGGCTCCAAGTATCAAGTTCAACACGATATCAGATTATCAGACAAAGCTATTGTAAAGTGATTTTCAGGTTTGGTGTGTCCAAATGTCGGACAATAAAGAAAATCTTACCCCTCCAAGGGCACCTTATTTACCAAAGAGATCTTAGCTTAGCTTATTCGGCCTTCCTCCTATACTATACTGGCTTACGCCTCATTTGACACTAAAAAAATGAACACCTTATTTCCCCTTCTTACCTTATAGTCCCACTCCGTATCCAGGAATTAAACGAGGATGATTTATACAAGGGTTTCTTTTCCCGACTCTGCTAATAGTAACCTTTACATATGATGAATAAGCTCAACTTACACAATAGTCAATACGTCCCAAGTCAAACGAAGCCTGGATGAAGAACATAGCAGGTGAATGCGAATCTAACAACAAACATAATTTATTTCATACAAAGCTTTGTGGGTAATGAGTGGCTCATAGTAGTTGCTTCAGTTTTCCGGGACTAAAACTCCTTTGATCCATAAGAGACAACGAGGAACTCTTGCTAGATTTTGCAGCACTGAAATATTTGAATAATTTAGGTTACTCATAACAGACATATTACCTTGACATGCATGGGATGTCCAATCCTATCACTGGGATGAGGAATGGCATCATGGAGTATGTCTACCGTCTTCAACCTTTGCCATGTTTTCTGGTTGAAGAAAAAATCACTGATAAGACTGAGAAGAGTATGAAATAGCAATCCTCTTGACGTTTTACAGGGATAAAACCTGTTGTGCATGAATGACAAGCATACATAAAAAGAAAAGAAAGGTACATGCCTCTGCAAAGGATAGTGTATATTTTGAGGGCAAGATTCCAAAATGAGAACTCTTCACTCTCTCAATTGTCGGGAAAATGATTCTAATTGACGGGCTTTTCATTTCATGGGTAGCATTCCAGCAACCCCACTGCCAAAAACATGCGGAAAGGTTTTAGCAAATGACACACATCGCTATTCACTAACAACATCATTATCCCAGTTCCGCAAGGGCTTTTGCAAATAGCAAGGGTAGAGAGGGTCGGATGTACATAGCATTACACCTATTTAGACTATGTTAACAGTAAGGACATACTGTACTATTTTTCGATGACCCATAATCATTGCAGCGAGAATTGAATGGAATGGCATTCTACCTCCAATCCAATAGATTGCATTTCTCAAAATATGTGATCTTATTTTTTGAAAAGTCAATTAGTTCTCTGTAATGCCGTTGCACTAATATGGTTTAAAATGGATTCAGAAGTACAAAAAAAATCTGCATAACAAAATGCTTACACTGAGAGTATGTGTTAAGTGTAAACGTATTTGGAGTGGAGGGAATACTTCACAATAAAAAGAAGCGCAATAAGCTAAGTCCAGTCATTGAAAATCTTTATTGGAGTAGATGAAGAATAGGAGATGACCAGAAAATCAATAGGCCTATTGAGAGCAAAGACAATTGTCTCTAGCAACAACCCTACTATAATTTTAGCAGCACTGAGATTAGAAATGAAACCGTAATCTCACCTCTGGATCCGATTCTTCTGAATCATATAAGTGTAGCGATTTCTTCCCAGCGGCTGCAGAAAATGTTGCCATAAACTGAGCACCAACTGATGTCCCAATGGACGAAGCACCTAGAAAGTACACACTACGTTACAAATGACATTAACCAATCACAGCAGGTAGCAGCAGAGAGAAGCTTACCATAGATGAAATCTGACTCCAAAGATTCAGGCCATGTATATCGACGCAATATCTTCATAAGCAGCACACTATTTAGTTCAAAAAAGTGAATGCTATATAACTAGGAAACCGCAATAAAAAGCCAGAAAAATGGCTCTTGATCACCATTATTACCTCTTCTAATCGCCAGAGTCCAGTACACCTCTGAAGTGAAGCAATGAGAGACGAAAAGGCAACAATATGCTCAGGTTTCATCCTCTTTGTTAGTTCCCAGGAGTTGGGCCCCTGCAGAAACAATTGAATGTTCTGTTTAATAATACAATGCCAAAGTTTAGACATGCTATTAACAGTTGAAAAGCCAATAAAATACATTCTACGCGAATCAAAATACCATGCCTGAGATACATAAAGGACTAATGGCACTCTTGTGTCGCTTTCTCCAGAAGCAGCTGCAAGAGCTTCCTGAGGACAAACATAACCATGGAACCTGAAAACTCCAAAGTCCCATAATGGAGATACCCACTTTGCAACTGTTCGAGGAAGGAAGCCAAGTTGTACGTAATCTAGAAAAGAAAACAAGGCAAAACATTCAACAAGTTACTCAGTCGTTCAAACAGTTCCTCCAAGTTACTCTGCATTCAGATATTATACACGTCAAGAAAAAAGACAGCTCAAGGATGCAGAGCATATTAGAAGTCTGAAGGGGTACCATGGAGGCATGGACGACACAGACATATAATACGAAAGACTAGCAGCAATGTTACTTCAACCCTCACATAGAGGACCATACTCCTGTCTGACAGTTAACAATTCAACGCTTCTAGTTAGGAAAATTTGGGAGGCTCGCATGAAAAAAAAGTAAAGAACAAGCTGGTATATGAAGCATAAACATGATTACAAATGTCATCAAAGTCTTGTTTGCTAACATATTTCCATTTCCCATGCAAGAATATAAAAAAAAAAAAAAAACTTCGAATTATACTCAAGTTTTCAAAACGTGTCTCCATATCCGTATTTTCTTTAAAATGAGCCATGGCAACTTCAGCACTTCAATAAGTAACCATATCTAACACCGATATGGGCATCCTGCATCAAGAAATTGTGTTTTACCTCCAGTGCAAGACTGTTTGGGGTTTGAAACAAGTACACTCACAGCATTGACATCTTGAGGGATACTTTTTTCTCTTTTTAATATGATCTCTGACGTTCCATATCCTTTTCCAGAAGATTGGCCAAGATAAGCAGCCAATTTCTTCAGCTGTATACCGTTTGAATCTGCTGCGCCCCGAAAGCGATGACTTAAACCAACAACAGATGCTACAACAGAACCAAGAAACTGTCCACTGCGTTCAGATTCATAGTCCTGCGGTGAAATATCAACCATAAGAAATGTGCATGGCACAATAAAAACTGTACAAAATCATAGTACATGATACTAATGAAGATGAGAACGATAAGAATAAAGTCTGAGACATTCCACGCTTTAATCCCAGCAAAGAGCTGCCTTGAGAATTATAATGGAGGCTTACTCCGACACTTCACTTAGCTGGCGTGTCGCGTGTTCGACACCTATCGAGTCGACACTGATACAACACTTTGACACTTCACTTTAGACCAAACAAATGAAAAATTCGCACAAAATCACCGTATCCGACAGTCACATGTGTCGGACACAACACCCGTGTCGGAGAGTTGGGGTAACACAGATTGGAGCTTACATGGATAATAACTAGTACGATACAGAAATCAGTCCAACTAGATCACTCCAATGATGGCAATAGATCACGGATATTTGAGGTTTTCTTCATCGATTATCAAGTGACAAATCTTTTTTAAAGATCTTGCCACCTGGGAATTTTTATATTTGAGGAAACCACGCAGAAACTATAGACAGGTGTAGTTAAGGAGGTAAATAAAGAATGAAAAAAATAAAGTGGAAAAGAACTCACCATTGAAGCTGTAGAAATAGACCGATATGAATGAATCCCAGGAACTGAAGCAATGAGATGGGCATTAGCCTCTGTGAAGTCATACTTTGTCAACTCAAATATCCAATACGCCTGACTAGAAACGTCAATAATAAGGCTAGCCATGAATCCTGCCAGTTGAGCAGCGAAATCAGAAGTTGAGTTATTCTTCATGTCATCATCAAATTTATTAAAAAGGGAAGTGTAATCAGGGATTTTTCTGCTGGGAAAGTCTTGCCACCACACAGTATTTGTTACACTCCTCCACTGTAGATTAATACAACATAAGTGTTAGACTTTCATCACAATAAATCAAGTCTTGGCTAGAAGTCTTATCCACTAATCTACTGTGTATATCAGTATATGGCCAGGCAAAAATCAAGAAATGAAATGGTTATAGTGTAAGTGAAATGCTAGAACAGCCATGTGGTTACGAGAAGGTATAGAAAATAGTCGACAGATCCTTAACTGTGCTCATTTGACTTTTCACTTTTAAAGCATACTTGTATCCGACGTATGACACTTATATTGACCCTTTCCTATCACACTTCTACTATTATCGACAAAAAATGGGAGTCTCACATCAGCAATACGGCTTTAAGAGAATTTAAGTACCTCTTTGTTTCACATGCAGAAAAATTCACAATTTCAGATGTTTTTAGTTAAATTTCCTTTTTTTAAATGTATCCCTGAACACTATCCTTATTTTAGAATAGAGTCCTTGTTTCAAAAATTGATTCACAACAAACCCAATACTTGAATATGTCCTCACGTAGGTGTAACATAGACTCTCAGTAGCAATACAAGTTCAAAACCACACACTACAGATAGAAATTAAACAGTTGCACCACAACAACAACAACATCAGACCCTTAGTCCCAAAATGATTTGGGGTCGGCTGACATGAATCATCCTTTTGAACCGCCATGGGTGAACTCTCATCTCAACAAGAGAAAAAGAAAGAAAAAGAAAAACGGAAGTGGAGTGAAACAGAAAATGAAAAGCAAAGGGGTTTTATAGATTTTAAATCGAACTTATTACATATATAAAAACCTAAAAATTAAATCAAGAATAAAGCTTAAAGTGATTTTGAAAAACGTAAGTAAAACTTAATATAAAAGATTTTGGAAAAAAGGTGTAATAAGTCCAAAAAGAATAAAAAAGTTTTTTTAGAAACTTAATAAAAACATCAAATGAGAAGTCCACATGTATCATATCCCTCCATAGTACCATCTACATCACCATCCCGTCCTGAAGCCCGAGAAATCTCATATCGTGCTCAATCACTCTTCTCCATGTTTGTTTAGGTCTCCCTCTACCCCTAGCAACCTTTTCTGCACCCTAGGCCTCCAACCTCCTAACCGGTGCGTCCATAGGTCTCCTTCTCACATGGCCAAACCATCTTAGTCGGTTTTCCATCATCTTGTCCTCTATTGGGGCCACTTTTACCTTTTCCCTAATCACCTCATTCCTTAACCGGTCTTTCCTTGTATGGCCGCACATCCACCTCAACATACGCATCTCTGCCACACTCATCTTATGAATGTGACATTGTTTCACGGCCCAACACTCCAAGCCGTAAAGTAAGGCAAGCCTAATCGTCGTACGATAAAATTTCCCCTTTAATCCTTGGGGCATACCTTTATCACACAAAAAACCCGTCGCACTTTCAAAAAAAATGCAGCCTTTAATGAAACTATATAGCTCTATGTTGGCAAGAGAGAAGAAATGAAATCTTGCAAAATCAATGGTATTAAAGGAGTGATCCATTTAGCAAAAATAGGACTGAAAAAGATGGAAAAAAACAAGTCGTTACCTGTTTTGGCACCAGATTAGCAGATGTTATGATGACGCGTATACTGTCTTCTCGTTGCAAAACAAGCAACTTTGGATGATGACAGCCAACACCTTTGTTCTTCCGATCCTTACCAAAGGCTATAACTTCAGGGAAAGGAGGATATCTGTCAAGAGAAGACAGTCTAAGATTCGGCACATGCCACAGAAATATCTTACTGAACAATCTAGGGAAAAAAGAAGGAACAAAAATTTGTGGCTCTTTAGACTCACACAACGATCAAATTGGGGAAGTCCGGATCAGGCACACTAGTCCTCTTTCCAGGGTCAGCACTCCAACATCGATCAGTGTTATGACAAGCAATTGTAATGGGCAGATGGGGAGGAATACCACAATATGATAAAAACCTGTCATTGAAACCTAGAATAAAGTTAAAAAGACCTACAGCGTAAGACGCACAAAGGACTGAAATCATTTAGTAACTTTACCATTTAATATCGCTAGTAAAAGTTGCAATGAACATTCTTGAGATGCTATCAATAGGATCCAGGAGTTCAGGCAACAAAACTACACTTTCTTGTCCAGATGAACACTGCGGCATGCTATCAAGTCGATTCAAGTAGAAGTTCTTCCCAGGTGGAGTGATCTTCTTCAAACATTCTTTCTGAACAAAGGCTTCAATAATGGGCTCATTCCTCCCAATCAAAGACTTTGCTTCTGAACAATCACTAGCCTTGCGATTACACATACTACCAAATGCATCCCTAGCATATCCTGTGGGAAATAAATTGTCGATTTTGGGTTGCTGCGGCACAACTGTCTCACAAGAAACTGCGACATTAGTTGAGTGTACCATGGCAGCCCTCAAAGTTTCGGCACCTTTGATAACCAAAGTCTCAATAGACTGTTCTTTCAAAAATGCCACATTTCCCTGAGGCACACTCTTCCTCAGTGATTTGATGGTGCCATTTAGCTTAGAATTTAAAACATTCTTCTCTGTACTCCGGCAAAAATATGACCCACATACGGTAGGGTTGATACCGATACACTGTCTAATACAAGACACAGGATCATAGCTACCAGCAATGTGAGTGCAGTGAGCCAAAAGAGACTTAGCTCTACCAACAACCTCATCACATTCAGAGCTCAAAGACTCTGAATTATCCACTCTAAGAGCAAATACTCTCTTGTTTACCTGACTACCAAACAACGGCCTCACCAATCTCGGCCTCTCAAGCTGAAATCCATCAACACCCGGCTCAACGAGCTCCTCATGGAACACAATCCTCCGAACAACAAACCCAATCCTTGACTTAAATTCACTACAAACACGACTTCTACTTCGACACACAAGCAATACTTCATCTCCAACACCCAACTCAACAGCCAAACCCTCACTAACACTAACTCCATTCACAAACACACCATTCAAAGCACTCTTATAAACATACCTACAACTAGAACAACAATCATTAATCCTACAATTTTCTTCTACAATCTTATCCTTTACAACTAATCTACTCCTAAATTCATCAACAACGCAATGATTGTAACAATCAGAATGAGCACAATTAACAGAAGAGGAAATCAAAAGGGCGCCATTAAGAAGATACAATTTCTTAAGAAACTCATCATATAAAAGCTGACAATGTTGCTTACTAACACGGGGATCATTGAATACGAACTCGGCATGGCGGTTACTCCGGCCGACAGTGTAAACCCGGCCAGGTTGAAGAGCTGCTGATACGGGTCCCACATTATGAACAGCACCACCATCATTTTCAGTGATAAACTGAAGTAAATCAACCCAAACAACAGTAGCCTTGTAATTAGTTGAAAAGATGGTAAATTTATTCTTTTTATTGGTGTTATTAGTAATTGAAAAGGAGAGGTTCGAGGGATTGTTCTCCTCTCTAATTCTCTTTGTACTGGAATTCATCATAAGTTTGATACATGAATTAATCCCTTAAAGTTCATAACTTGTAGTGATAATTAACAAAATTTCAAAACTGAAATTGAGATTAATTGTGAAGAAATTAAAATGGGTTTGATTGAAATTGAAAAGGGTTATTGGTATGAATGAAAATTAACGTATCTATACAAGAATTAAGGGAAGTTCAATTAAACAAAATAATGATAAAGGTTGGAAAAAATTGCAAACAAATTGAATTGGGGAAATGAATCACAAAAAGAAACAGAAATTGGAGGGAAAATGTAGCAGAAGTAAAAGAAGAAACCTGTTTGAGTCCTTGGTACGCTATCCATATTAGGTTGGTTAGGCCCGTTACCGTTGTGCTGTCGGTAGGGTTTTCGCACTTTTCTCTATTTGTGGTGCGTTTATAATTAGCGCCGAGAAAAAAGATCCGATACGAATTTTTTTCCGAAATCCGAAAATAAAAATCCGTTTATATGGATATCGTTTAAATTGGATATCCGATCCGATTTTTTTCGAATAAACTGGACCGGATGTGGATTGTGATTTTCTTAAAACCAGATATCCGAATTCGATCTGATTTTTTTTTTAAAAAAAAAAAAAAAAAAAAAAACAAGGAAAACTGGTCGTAAAGCTTCTTAGGACTTGACAATACCCAATCTTGGTAATCTTAAAAGAATATTGTTCCCATAGATTTTACGTGTTTGTAATTTGTTTCTTGATATATTCGTGTAGAACTAACTAAGTGTTAACAAATTTGATAAATCTTTTTTACGATGATAATTTTCTCAGAAGGTGAGAAATTTGTTAAGTAAAAAACAATTAGGAAAAACAATTTGAATGATGTTAGAGAAACCAAATACAAAGAAAGACGTGATAAGGAGCCATATATAACCTATCAAATGGAGATTTACCAAAAAAAGTGAATTAAGATATAAACTGGATCAAATCCAGTTTCCGAAATCTGAATATCCAGATATTCGGATTCCAGATTTCTGGATATCCGAATTATTCGGATCGGATCTGGATCCCCAAAATTCAAAATTTTAAAACTGGATATCCGATCCGATTTTGAAATCTGGATTAGATATCCATTTTTGTTCAGCCCTACTTATAATACACGAAAAGATTATACAACGAGATGTATAAGAGCATCGTACAACCACGATCCATTTAATTTAGCTTATGTATATATTTGTTGTACTTTTAAACTATTTTGAGTTATATTTTAGTTTTTTTATATTAAAATTAAAATATAGTGGAACTTATATGTATTGTGTTTTAGTTCTATAATAATTTTTCAAGCTCAATATTTTGTAAAGGGGTTCATAAACTTTAGGGAAAATTACAATTTACCACCTAATATGTTCCCTTTTTTACAATTTACCAACTAATATGTTCAACTTTACAAATAACCACCTAACTTTGAACAAATTTCACACCAATCTAACTTATTTTACGTACGTATGACGTTTTTGCATAATTATCGTCTCGATTTCATTTTTACGATTTTCGATCATTTACATGACCAAATTACCCTTACTAATTGCCTAGACTTATTACTTGGAAATTCCTAATACTTCTCATTTTTCATCTCTAGAAAAAATCCACACTATTATATGAACCATAGAAATCAAATTTTCCCTTTTCTTCACCATTTATTATCATATAAATATTGAGCGACCTCAACGAAAATTCTTTGGAGGTATTCTCCGTATGAATCAGGAAGCTCATTTGGGTAAAGTATTTTCGATGTACTATAATAGTTAGCAGAGTAACTAAAAATACTTTCGAAAGTATTATTCAATCTTTTTGCACTCAATTATCGAAATGGAAAGCAAATTCTTTATCACAAGCAGGTAGACTTGTTCTAATCAATGCTAATTTAGCCTCGAAGAAAACTTTTCAAATGCAAAGCTTCCTTCTTCCCTCATCAATCATAAGAGATTAGACAAGATTAATTGAGACTTTCTTTGGAATAAGAATCTTTCACAACGCTCCCCTAATTTGATTGGTTGGCATAAAGTTTGCTTACCGAAATTGATTAGTGGATTGGGAATAAAATCTTCTGAAGCCACTAATAAAGCCCTTCAAATGAAACTTCTATAAAAAAATCCTTATGGATAATGAAAGTATATGGGTTAGAGTGATTACTAAAAAATAATTGAGAAATTGTTCACTATTTGATCATAAGCCTAACCCAGTCTCTTCTTGGCAATGACGTAAGCTTATGAGTCTTCGTACACTCTTAAAAGGACTGAGACGGCAGGTAGGTAATGGTAGCAACATTAAGTTTTGGTCTGATAATTGGGTTTTCTCACTACTACTTACCAGCTATACGAGTGATGATGATAGTAGCCGTGATCTTAATCTTCTCATTAAAGATTTCATAACCTCTGACAAACAATGGGATGTTTGTAAACTAGCCAATTTAGTAAATAACGATATTGTGAATCAGATTACTAAAATTCCACTGCCACATAATGACAGATACCCTCATATGGTGGTTGTCCGTATATGGAAATTTCTCTACAAAAACAGCAACTTGGCTAGCGCAAGGTTTGTTCGATCAAGCTCATGACAAATGCAAATTTCAGTGGGTTTTGAAATTTTTTCTTTGGCAGGAATGTGTTGACGGTCTCCCAACAAAAAATAGGCTTCTCAAAAGTCATATTAGTGTCCCACCTCATTGCATTTTGTGCAACTATCCTAGTGAAACAAAGATCATTTCTTTTGCGAATGTCCTTTGATTGAGTCTATTATCCAAGAAATGAACATTATTAGCTACAACAATTTTTTGTCAAACTATGATAATATTGCAGGTCAAAGTTTTCAAATGAAACTTAATTATCTCAAAGACGTAATTCCACAAGATGATTTTGTTAAAATCATATTTATTTGGTAGAATGCATGGTTTTATAGAAATGACATTATTTTTATTAATGTTAATTTCAATATAAGCAAGCTTATTACTCTTTGTAATAATAGCATTAAGACTTGGAACGAAACTAGACATAAGGATCTCAACAACCCCGAGAAAAAAAAGTCAGCTAGAAACACTTCTATTAAGAAGGAAATTTGGTGGGAGAAACCTAGAAATGATTTCCTAAAGCTAAACTTTGATGTTACATGTCTTGTGACCGAATTTGTAGTACTTGTGTTTCAGGATTTTTTTTGTTTCGTTGCCAGTTTTGGACTTGTGTTTTTAGACCGATCTCTTATCGTGTGGTTGGTGACAGACTTCTGGATTTAGTATGGCAGCGGCCCTACGACCGAGGACTATTTGGGTATGTTATTGTCGAGTATAGGTTGTTGATTTTTGCAGGTACTGGCATCAGAATTCGACCGAGTAATACCAACTCGATTGAATAACGTTAATTCGGCCGAGTAGGATCAACTCGACCGAATAGGAAAAACTCGACCGAGTAACAGTAGCTCGGCCGAGTAGGCGTGACTCGACCAAATTGTTCCGATTTGGTCGAGTGGGACCATCTTGACCAAGTTAAGCTATAAATAGTATGGGAGGGGTCAATGCCTTGTGTGGGTAGGCACACATATGGGGTATACTGTTTTATCTAGCGGCGGTTTCGACCAGTGAATTTCGCGGACGAAGTTCTTTTAAGAGGGATAGATAGAATCTATCTATCCCTCTTAAAAGAACTTCGTCCGCGAAATTCACTGGTCGAAACCGCCGCTAGATAAAACAGTATACCCCATACTATTGCGTGTATAAATCATGTTCTAAGACGTATAAGTGTACTTGGTAAGATGTTATGATGTTATATTTTGAATCCTTCTTAAAAGTGCTGATTATTGATGTTTGATTAATTTATAGATTTTTAACCCCTATTTTAGCTTATTTTATATTGCATTTTACACTTTTATTAGTGATTTCATGAGCTAAAATTATTTTATAGTTGTTTTTCAAGTATTTGCTCTATTTTGTAGGAATCTAAGTTTTAGAAGTTTTTTCTTACTACAATTGCAATATGGCTAAGAGCATAAGCTGAATGGATAATGGAAGATATCTTAAAAGCCAAGTATGAAGAAATGAGAAATGATAAAATGCAAATTAACCTCAAAGAAGCCCAAATTATAAAGTCCACAAAATCAGCATGAAGATTAATCAACTTTGGTTGCTCTTAAGTTGACAAATGAAGGACTTTAACCGGAGAATTAAGAAGCATTAACATCACAATTTAGATCCCTCAAGCATTGATTAGAGGAATTAAAGAAGAAAACCGGAAAAGCTGCGTTCCCGATCGGGGCTGGCAATCCGATCGGGGTTGGACCTATGTTCACTCCTATTTTACTATAAATAGGAGGTGGTTGTTTGGCTTTAGGATCATTCTTTTTACCATCTTACATCATATTTTCAGTCTTACATACTCTTTTATCTTTCATATTCTAGCATTGTTCACATAATTTCTCATACAATTTTCAATAGTTTGCATTTGTTACATTTAGTTTTAAGATAATTCAAGCAATCTTTTGGTTATTTTGTTCTTCATTTCCAAGTTCATTTATTATTACGGTAATTCTATTTCTCGTCAATTCTAGTTTACATTTCCGTTTAGTTTTAGAATTTCATCGTTGTTGTTTTTATTTACATCATTTATGTTTATTTATAATTATAGTTAATACATTTTGTTTATGTTTAACCAATCACCTTTCATTTATCTAATCAAGTTTAGCATTTCTTATATTGTTTTTATTATTTCACATTTTAATATGAGTAGCTAAAGTCTTTAGTATAGAGATCGGATTAAGGAAACCATGCAATAATATAAACATATAATTTGGTAAATTAAGATAATAGTAATTCTGTCTAAATTGTTTTCTCACATGTTTGCACCTAATTATTATTCTTTGGTGTTTAAGTACACAATCCTAGATTAAATTTGTTAATTCGTTCTAAAATTCGAGAGGCGCGGAACCGAGTTAGACTAAGCGTGTGTTGTAGAACGACCTAGTCATAAACGGGTGTTTATCTAGGAATCGGTCTAAGGCTGATGCCAATACCACAAGGTTGGTATCTTGTTAAGCCTAAAACAATTAAACTTAATTTATTATTTCCGAGTATATATATATATATATATATATATTTACATGTGTGACCCGTCCCTAGACTCTTTTATTATTATTATATATTGTTACAACATAAAATCAACCAACAAACCAAACTCGTAATCGACATAGATAGAAATTAATCCACAACTCTATTATGCGTAATTCCCGTGTCCTTGTGTTCGACACCTATTGCTACATTTATTTGTGTCTAGGGTAATTATCTTTGTATAGGTGTACAATCGAGTTTATCAAATCTTGGCGCCGTTGTTGGGGACGGTTTTGTTTTGTTTAAATTTGTCAATTTCTATCTTATTTTTCTTTGTCTTAAGGAACACTTGTTCCTTGAGAACGCTACTTACAACTTTCTTGAAATTGTTGCCTTATGTCCAGGAATTTTCCTAGTGAAGATTTGCTTTATTTCGCCATATTCTGAGCCCGGTAAAACCTTTCGTAGACTACAACTTTATTGGAAAGAAGTAAAGGAAGCCGCATCTTCTGTACAAGCCGAAAGTGTAAGAAAGTCTTACTTAGCTTAGACGATCTTGATTCTCTTTAAGAGGAGAAGGTTTCTAGCTCATTATTATCACCACCTTGACGATCAACACCAATGTCGTCTCCACCTCCAAGGCTCCAATCAACAAGATGGTGAAGCTTTCCGATCATTTCAAGCCCACCTCCAATCAACAAGATGTTGACTTCCTCCCAAGCAATCAACATCCACACTCTGGTTCCTTGTGTTATTCATAAAATAGGCTGGATTGATATTAAAGTTATGAGTAGGTGAAGTAGAAGATCGATTCATGACTTGCCAATTTTCAGAGTTCATATTTGTAATACCTCGTATTTTGTGTCATATTATTATAATTCGTAGTTATTTTGACGGGATTTGAACGTTATATTCGATAATTTATTTATCGAATAAGCGTCGTTATTTTCTTTTATATCATTAATATAGAGGTCGAGTATGCGGAATAAGAGTATTTTGTGTTTTAAGCAAGTACGGAGTATGGGAGAGTTGGGCCTCAAAGTGTGTGCCCTAGAAGAAGCCCAACTTGACACAACACAACACAAAATCACATCTCATCACCTTAATCAGCCTGCCGTCACATAAAACATAGTCTAAAAACCTACCCCTAACCGAGTAACACCTATCACACTCCCATACACCTGCTGCCGCCGCATCAAAGAGAAGGAAGGGAGGTTCACACGGTGGGTTGGGGCGGTCTAAGGTGGGTCGTTCACGCAGAGAAGGAGGTACACTCGGCTGATCTGTCGTTTTCTTCTTCATTTTCTGTTCTCCTTCCAATGTTTTCATCGGTTTTTAAAGTGTATTTCATGTTAATTATTTCTGATAATTGCCTAAACTTAATTTATGATGTATGGTGATTATATGTTGATCATGGTGGTGTCATCTTTGACCACCTAGGGTTGTCGTGGAGGGGTGTTTGTCGTTGGTGTCACTTGTTCCTCCGTCGTTTTCAGAACAGAGTCACGAACAGGTAGTATTCGCGTATGGACTCGACTGATTCTTTGGTCACGTCGGTTATGGGTGTTAGGGTAGATTATTAGAGTGTAGTGAGGGGTTTTGTTTGGTGGTTGTCACGGTGGGTGTGGTGGTTTAGGGCGGTTGTCATCTTGGTCCTCGTTTGGGGTGGTTCTCAACGTAAAAACAGAGGAGTTGTATGGGTTGTGACCAGGGGTGTTTGGGACCAGTGTCACGGGATGCTAGGGTCGAGATAGGTTTGGGGTTGGTGTCAATGGATGCTCCATGGCGCGGTGATGGCAGCCACTGTGGGTAGGCGGTGGTCTAGGTGGCGTAAGGTGGTCGATGGGGCAGTGTTTTAGGGCTGTCAAGAGGCTGAAGTCGTGGGGGGTTTGTTTTCGTTGTTGGGTTGTTTGCGTAAACGAGTTTTGCTTCTATGGTCCTTGTCGTTGTGTAGTTGCTATTTTGGTTGTTTTTTCATTATTATTATTATTATTATTATTATTATTATTATTATTATTATTGCTATTATTATTATAATCATTATTATAATTATATGTTGTTATTGTTATTAATCTTATATTATTATTATTATTGATGGTGATTGGAGTATGTTTGTTTATTAAAGTTTTAATAATTGTTATTGGTATTGAATATGATCACATGTAGTATGTTTATGGTTATTGTATGATAATATTACTAGTAATGTTTTACCATTGGATTGTTATATGGATAACAAATAATGATAATGATAGTATCATATATTATATTAAAGCATATACCAACTACCTTATACGTCGCCACATGTCACACCTCATTTGAACGCCACGTATCACACCTTATTCGAACGCCACATGTCATTTTTTGGTGTATTAATGCGATATATTATTGGCAAAATAAGTGGAGCATTAATATTTCAGTCTTAAGTTTTATCATATTACATACGAATTCCGAAATTCTTATATTTAATTCTTCAGTTTCCAAAATTCATGCCTTAAACAATTATATTAATTATATAATCTAAATGACGTAAATGATATATTATATGTTTAAATATTTTTTCCTCAAATATACCAATTCGAAATTCATGCTTTTATATTACCAATACCGAAATTCATGCCAAATTTAAATATTTTTCCTCAAATAACTGCATTTATAAATATTTTTTCCTAAAATAACTCAATTATATCACATGCCAAATTTAAATAACTCAATTATATCCGAAACTCATGCCAAATTTAAATATTTTTTTAAAATGTTATTGCATTTATCTGCTCTTATGCGACTATACCACTAAATGTGGAGTGGATTGTTCATAACACCAAATATCTAGGGTATATGTAAAAATTACTATAGATAATAGATTTGATATAAATGTGGATGAGATATTAAATCAGCTTGAATTTACCATTGATAGTTGATTGTTAGGGTGATTTTAGGAGTAAATTATCGCTTGATAATGCCATTTACGATATTGCCATAACTAAAATCCTAGAGATTAAGATTCGAGTAACTTTAACAATAATATAATATCAAAATAACATAAAATAAAGGTAACTTATTTTAGATAACGTAATTAAATTAATATTCATTCCTAAATTGATAAATTTTAAAATGTCATAACCAATTATTGAATGTAGTCAAACATGAACAATATACATTTTTGAAAAAGATTTTGTATCGTAACACCATATATAATATTAACCCCTAAAAATAGTCACTTAAACAATTGTTGGTGGTCTTCTAATCGGATTTGAGTTTAAGGTTTCTCATATATAAATAATGCTTTTCTTTGTCTCCGTTTGTCTATCGTTCATATACTTGCTTTGCATGATATTGTTTGGTCTGTTTGTGCCATCATTCACAATAACAAATTTGTGAATGTATCTTAGAGCATGTTTGACCTAGATTGCTAAAATGAGTTTTTGTTTTTACAGCTTAATTTTTGAAAATTAGTTTTCAAGAATCAGAAACACCAAATTGTTGCTTCTATTTTTATGAGGAAAAAGAGGATATTTGAATTTTTGAGAAATTATTTTTAACTTTTAAATAAATGATGTGTTTGGCCAAAAAGTGTTTTTAAGTCCAAGAACACTTTGAAAATCTAGGCCAAACACACACTTATTTTGTTTATATATATGATACTTATCAGCGGGTTGACTCATTTGGTGTTGTGTCTGATTCCGGTTTGTTTTGTTGAGTCATTTTGGCTCCTTCGGGTCTGACTAATTCGAGCCAGTTTATTTCACGGTAGGGAATTAGGAGTGATTTTATTCGCTAATTTTGTAAAAACCTTTTTCTAAATTAGGGTTGGTAATTGATTTTCTATTTTTATAAAAATAATGCCAACTATGCTAAATTACTTATTTTAAGTCATTTTAGGTCCATTTACATTACTTTTTATAAATAATATCAACTATCATTAATTTGCGAAGTTCCGATATAAAAGTTGAAGAGTTACGAGAATTTGAGGAATGGATCAAGAAGGTTGGAGAAGGTACAATAGAAGGAATTAGTGGGAAAAAGACAATTTACATTCTGAAATTGAAAGATAATGAGTATAAGGTGTCGGGAAAAAAATTGTATCCAATTTAATTTTATTGTTCAATATTTCATTTTAAATATTTCAAATTAACTGTGAAGCATGGACAAATAATTTACAATATTGAGAGTCAAGTGTTCACATTTTAAGAAGGTCTGCTGGTGGTTCTCGGGGAAGTCGGTCAATGATGGCAACGCTGCTTCCCGACGTCTAGACCATGGTGGAGGGAAGAAGAAATAGGAGTGGAGGTAGAGAACTGAGTTATTGAGAGGATAACAAACAAGAGCAGAGGAGACCGAGGAATAATATGATAAAAAAAATGTAAAACAATGAGTAAAATTAATTATTTATTGCGTAAATAAAAATGTTATGAAATGTACAATAATTTTATGTACACAGTTTCGATTTCGCTTCTCACAAACTTAGTAAAAAAAACTCGAGGAAAAAGAAGAAAATATTTCGAATAAAACGGACACAACATAAAAAATTATAAAATCATCAAAATGCTTGGGTTGACAAAGTATTTCTAAAACTTTGTTATTTGCTAAATTTAAAAATTACGTAAGTGCGTATTTTCAATAAAATTTCCTTTAGCACCCGTGCATTGCACGGGTTCAAAAACTAGCTAATATTATCAGTAAGGTTTGTTTACACTAATGTTGTAATGTTGTATATTATTATTATTATTATTATTATTATTATGAATTTATAATCGTATGGTCATATGTTATATACGTTACTAGTATTACTAATCATATCATTTGAATTGTATGGTTAATATTTTGTCAACGAGCATTATGATTATTATTAATTACTTATATTGTTATTGCCCTTACTTAGTAGTATTTGGTTATTTGAATTCTTGCTATATTTAGTAAGTTTATATATGTAGTAAGTCTATTTTTAGTAAGTTTATAATTGGCTAATGATGATTGATGTGGATAATGAGTTGATGTTAATTGATATGTATACTTACGTTTCGTGTCAAGTAATCGTTATGAACGTGATCAATTAAGCAATTAGTAATGGTTGGTTGTACGAATAAAAGTTGATAGTAAAGTACTATTTATAGGAACCGAGCTCGAAGTGGAATATTTCTGGCAGCTGTTTGGGTATCGTTCTGCAAATCAAGGTAGGGGATATATATTTATCTGTGATTGTGTTATGACATGAAGTGTGTGTGTTGTTTATTGCAAGATTGATATAATTGTTTATAAAGGTATTGTGGACTGTATTATTATTGTTGATTATTGTGGAGATCGGGACTTGTGAAATGGGTCTTGTGATATGGGTCTTGTGATATGGGACTTGTGATATGGCCATGGGAGGTGTGGTGTAATGGGAGGTGTGGTGTGATGGAGGTGAAGTGGTTGATTGAATGGTATGGAGATGGAGGAAAATGCAGTTCTATTGTTGTCTATGTTTTATCTGCTTTACCTACTCAACCTCGCGGTTGACCCTGTGTATTCGTGTGACACCTACGATGATCCGGAATGGGGAGTAGATTATTCAGGAAAGAGACGGATGAGCTAGGAGCTGGGAGCCTGGGACGGGAATGTGAGATGCGGACTTGGTACTGACTTAGATTTATATCACATGTAGAGTGGCCACCAGTTGTACTTTTATTCTTCTATGTAGTTTCTGTAATACCAAACTTTAATTTTTATCACTTTTTTGTAATGTGCTTTGGGAGTTTTACTTTGTTATTTACTGCCTCGGTCATTCCGAGATGGTAACAGTCTTGTTTATTTGAGAATGTCTGGCTAAAGGCTCTTAAATAAATGGGGGTGTTACAAAGTGGTATCAGAGCGAACGATCCTCAGGCCTAAACCAAATGAATAATAATGAACATAGGAAGAGTCTAA
Source organism: Silene conica (assembly GCA_029255685.2). Taxonomy (NCBI): domain Eukaryota; kingdom Viridiplantae; phylum Streptophyta; class Magnoliopsida; order Caryophyllales; family Caryophyllaceae; genus Silene; species Silene conica. The sequence continues at coordinate 63,726,280 of CM055311.2, forward strand.
TAAACTTTGATGCGTGTCGTTTCCGCAGTCAAAATTAAATCTATAGTCTCTTACTAACTCTACCAAATAGACAGGGTAAGCAAGGGTCGAACCCACAAGGACTGAAATTACTATTGATATTACTTATCAGATTAATTATTTAATTGTAATATATAGCTAGAAAAACGAGGGGGGTTTGTTTAGGTTGTTTCTATGATAACAAATCTAAGGAGTGCTAGATATGAGAGACAAAATAATAGGAACATGTAATTCTCTATAGATATCGGGTAAAATCATCGACTCACTTAAATAGTATTGGATAGATCGGTTAACTAGCTAGTCCCTTGAAAACAAGCAAACTACCGGTTTTATATTTCTTACTCGTTAAATCCTGTGAAAACACGCAAATTTAATCCTAATCAAATTATGTCAATTCAACCATGAAAACATGCATTAAACTAACAAACTCGATCGCATTACAATCTCCAATCAATTGAATCAAATAAGACCAGAAATGTGCAACCTTATACAATTTAATTATCATACACAATTCTAGCAATTCGAATTAGACCAGAAAACTGCAACCTAATTAAAATTACTACTAACCCAACAACCGACACATACAATTAATCTAGATGATCAAGATAAATCAACTCATGATTACGAAAGTTAAAATTGTGAATCGTGTACGAATACCCAAATACTAATTAATCGTTCAAAACAAAATATAATCTCATAAACCACAATATCTAAGAGTCAATTACATACTCCTATTGATAAATTACTCTAAATTGAACATAATAACAGTAAATGTAAAAGAAAGATTAGAGAAGCTCATGGATTCGAGTAGAAATCGGACTAAAGATGCCCTTAAACTGCTGCGTCTCCTTCGTCTATGTCTTCTCTCGTCTGTCGCCATCTTCTGTATTCCTCAAATGGGATTTTTATAGGAATAAAAAGGAAGTATGATCCCTTAATTGACTCTCATTATTACTCATCAATTCTGAAAATTAATCTTCGTCTTTTAATTTACTATGAATACAGCGGTTTAATGCGAAATGCATCTCCAGAATTGAATATTGTCGGTTTTTTTTCATTCAGTTTCCCAGCCCTCTCTCTCCTCTAATTCCTCTAATATTTTATTAAATATTGTCCAACACAGTAAGAATATGGCCGCATGACTTCATTATTTAATTAAGTTTTACGTACGTGCTTGCTTGCGTGCTTCTTCATTTTTCAGTCTTGGCTCTCCGTTTCAAGTCGCTTAATATTTTTGTCTTCGATGGTCCTGCATAACATAAATATACGACTTGAGTAGATTTTAATCTCAAATAGAACGGGTTATTATTAAATAATTAAAAGTCTCGTTAAAAACCCGATTAATTATGAAAATGGTATAAGACGGTTAAAATCTCAAAACTCAAAATAATATAATATTTAGCTTAAAAAAATACGAAAGACGACATTAAAATATAATATTAAAGGGGTAAAAATACGTATAAATATTAGCTTATCAAATTCCCCCACACTTAGACTATTGTCGTCCTCGGCAATAACAACTCTTTAGCTAAAGATATCTGCTCAAAAGATTAACCTCTTAAAGATTTAGACAAACTCAAGCAAGTTCAATCGACGACAAACTAAAACTTTTTTTTAGAGAGTATTTTTGAGGTGGATTCGGAAGCAATGTATACCAAATTCTCGCTCCAATCCAAACTATAGAACCGATGAATTAAATAACATAGGATGTTTTAAAGCGCTTCTAAATTTAAATTAAAAACAAACTTTTTATCCTTCACACTTGGTCTAGCTACCTTTGTGCTCGTGTGCATGTGTATTGACTCGTAGAGGTGGGTTTCGGCAATTTAAGGTCTTAGGGGTAGGGGATTTACTTTCTGTACTTTAAGTACGAGGATCGTTCTCCCGAGCATTCAAGTGTACCTGTCCCTCGATCGACTTCCACATTTTCCACTTCATTTTTTTATTCTTGCTTTTTTTCCTTTTCTTTTGTTCCATTTTTTTCTCTTTTTTTTTCATTTTCCACCATCCCCAACTTCCAAACCCGTCTACCCAATGACCCTTGTAGCGAGCTTTCGATCAATGGATCCCGCCAACTCCGGACAAGTCATTAGGCATTCTCCCAATTCATTGATTGGGTTCCCCTAAGGATCTAATTACTCGGGTACCGGATAGACGTGAGGTCAAGTAATCTCCCCGAAGCCCTGATTAGGAGTCACCTATGAAAGTAAATTGGATAATAAGATCGGCTTAGCTTATGCCCCACACTCTAGAGTCAACGAAAGGTGTATTAAAGGTAGCCAAACTAAGTGTTGTTCTTTATAATTTACTTGTAATTTAAATTTGAAGAGACTTAAAACACATATGTTACGAAAAATTAATCAATCCAAGTTCAAATCGGAGGAAAAATTCATGTATACACGCTTCAAATTAATACATTATTAGAAAAGTTAAAGTAACAGTTAGAGTTTATCGTCGACTTCCCTTATTCTAGTTAGTCTAATAAAAACATAGGTTAATACTTCTCAGCACTTAATTTCACAAAATTTCGGCAGCATCTCCCCTAAAAATAGTCATATCCAAATTTTATATAACCTGTAAAACACATTAAAAACCAATGGCCACCCGCCAACTCCTCTTTCAGCCACAAAAAACACAAATTTCAGCACAATTTTTTTCAAATTAACCCAACTTTTACCACTCCCCCACACTTATTCTCGATATCGTCCTCGATGTCAAAATGTACATCAAATAATGAACTAGCTTATAAAAGAAATAAGAGGGTAGAAGCACTTAGCGGATATAGCGGTAGTGGTTATATCATCTTCATGCTGGTCAAAATAATAGTTGCCACCCAGAAATGTGCATACTAAAACAATAAACAGCAGCAACAACATCCACTTCCAGCAATATCCAGCAGCATAAGCAGGAACGAACAGGAACAATTGCATTCGTCATGTTATGTCTGAACTGGCCAGAATACTTCACAACTTGTAACTCACTGCAAAATAAGCATTCTGACCAAGACAAGTGAAATATGAAGGAAGAGAAACAGCCTGAAAAACAGTAGCAAAGACGAACATTTACTTATTTTCTACTTTTTTTGTGCAACCGACACTATTAACATCCCCTTACAAAGGTGGCGAAACTCAGGGAGGCACTTAAGCCGACTTAACTATGTAACTCAGAAAGCATATAAAAAAAATAAACAAGAAATAGATAAAACATAAGCTTGGGTTGCCTCCCAAGAAGCGCTTATTTCATGTCGTGGCTCGACATAATGCCAATACTCAATCCTCATAAACGGGATCTTCCAAATCAATGATATCAATCCAGTTAGCCTCAAATCCCTCATAATATGGTTTAAGCCTATGACCATTCACTTTGAATTCTTTCCCGGAATTATAACACTTAATATCGACAGCACCGTGCTCATATACCTTAGTCACCTCAAAAGGGCCATTCCATCGCGATTTTAGTTTACCAGGAAAAAGCCTCAGCCTCGAGTTATAAAGTAATACTTTATCTCCAACAGAAAAATCCTTTCTAGACAACATCTTATCATGATAGCTCTTTGTTTTCTCCTTGTAAATCACAGAATTTTCATAGGCCTTATTTCTTATTTCCTCCAACTCCTGAATTTCCAGTTTTCTAAAAGCAGCTGACTTTTCATAGTCCAAGTGACATTTCCTAATAGCCCAAAAAGCTTAATGTTCCAACTCTACTGGGAGGTGACATGATTTCCCGAACAATAATCGATATGGAGACATTCCTATTGGAGTTTTATAAGCAGTTCTATACGCCCACAATGCATCACCTAGGTGTTTACTCCAATCTTTTCTATTAGGACTAACCACTTTCTCCAAAATTGACTTTATTTCTCTATTTGAAACCTCAGCCTGTCCATTAGTTTGCGGGTGATAGGCCGTCGAAACCTTATGAGTTACATGGTACCTCTTAAACAAAGACTCAAGAATGCGATTACAAAAATGAGTACCCCTATCACTAATTATAGCTTTAGGTACACCAAACCTATTAAAAATTTGGTCTTTAACAAACTCAGCTACCACCTTAGAATCATTTGTTTTAGTTGCTTTCGCCTCCACCCATTTAGAAACATAATCGACGGCTAACAAAATATAAGTATTGCCAAAAGAAGATGGAAATGGCCCCATAAAATCAATACCCCATACATCAAATATATTATGCACATAAATAGAACTGAGAGGCATTTGATCTCTCCTAGAAACATTACCAGTTCTTTGACATTTATCACATGACTTTACAAAAAAATAAGCATCTTTATGTAAAGTAGGCCAATAAAATCCACATTCCAAAACTTTGTGAGTAGTTCTTTTAGGACCAAAATGACCACCAGATTCAAATGAATGACAAAATTCAAGAATTGACTTAATGTCATGGTCAGGCACGCATTTTCCCACAATATCATCAGAACATATCTTGAATAAGTAAGGCTCATCCCATATATATTGTCTAGCATCATGTTTAATTTTATCCTTTGTAGACCTAGTTAGTTCCTAGGAAACTCTTTTGACACTAAAAATTAACAATATCAGCATACCAAGGTGACTCACCATTCAAAGCATATAAATGTTCATCAGGAAATAAATTAGGCAAAGATGCTGTTTCTTTCTCTTGAACAATCCTACTAAGGTGATCAGCAACATAATTTTCAGCACCCTTTTTATCCTTGATTTCTAAATCAAATTCTTGTAAAAGTAGCATCCAACGTAATAATCTTGGTTTAGACTCTTTCTTTTTCAAGAGATATTTTAGTGCGGAATAATCAGAATACACAATAACATGAGTTCCAAGTAGATAAGATCTAATTTTTTCAAGAGCAGAAATAATGGCATACATCTCTTTCTCAGTCACAGTGTAATTACATTGGGCAGGATCAAGAGATTTAGAAGCATAATAAATGACATAAGACTCTTTACCGACTCTTTGTCCAAGTACAGCCCCTACTGCTTTATCACTCGCATCACACATTATTTCAAAAGGCAAAGACCAGTCAGGAGGTCTAATAATAGGTGCAGAAGTTAACTTGTTTTTTAAAGTATCAAAAGCATTTTTGCATTTTTCATCAAAAACAAATGTTGCGTCTTTAGCAAGTAAAGCACATAAAGGCGATGCTATAGAAGAGAAGTTATGTATGAATCGCCGATAAAAACCCGCATGCCCTAAGAATGAACGAATTTCACGCACACAAGTGGGATATGACAAAGAACTTATGACATCTACTTTGGCTTTGTCAACTTCCAGTCCCCTAGAACTGACCACATGGCCTAAAACTACTCCCTTTTCCACCATAAAATGACATTTTTCAAAGTTAAGCACAAGGTTAGTTTCAACGCATCTTTTCAAAGCTAGAGATAAATTATGGAGACACAAATCAAAATCATCACCAAAAACAGTAAAATCATCCATAAAAACCTCCATAGAATTATCAAGCAAATCTGAAAAAAATACTCATCATACAACGTTGAAATGTTCCGGGAGCATTACAAAGGCCGAATGACATTCTCCTAAAAGCAAACGTGCCAAAAGGACACGTAAATGTAGTCTTTTCTTGATCCTCGGGTGCTATGGGTACTCGATTATATCCAGAATATCCATCCAGAAAACAAAAATAAGACTGTCCCGCAAGCTTTTCAAGCATTTGGTCAATAAACGGTAAAGGGAAATGGTCTTTTCTAGTGACTTGGTTAAGCTTTCTATAATCAATACATACCCTCCATCCATTTGACACTCTAGTAGGGACAAGTTCTCCTTTATTATTTTCAACAACAGTAATCCCTATCTTTTTAGGTACTACATGAATAGGACTAACCCATTTTGAATCAGATATAGGAAATATGACATCTGCATCCCGCCACTTAAGAATCTCTTTTTTCACGACTTCCATCATTGAAGGGTTAAGCCTACGTTGAGTTTCTCTAACTGGTTTAGCACCCTCCTCAAGAAAAATATTATGCATGCATAAAGTAGGACTAATACCCTTAATATCCGCAATTGTCCATCCTATAGCTTCTTTATATTTCTTAAGTACATTTAACAACTTAACCTCTTGTGACTCAGAAAGCGAACTAGAAATAATTACAGGTAAAGTATCACGTTCACCTAAGAAAGCATATTTCAGATTGTCAGGCAAGGGTTTCAATTCCAATTCAGGGGCACGTTGGATAGAAGGGATCAATTTAGGGGTATCATTTGGCAATGCAATACTCGAGACACATTCAAAAGTACTAACTTCAGGATTCTCATAAAAAGACTCTACCTTTTCGTAGGAAGATAACAATGGCAACAAATCCATATAATCATCAAATATGTCACACTCGTTTACTATATCAATTCGCTCATGCTGAATTCTGTCAATTATATCAACACTCTCTATTAAGTTCACATTCTCAATATCACTAGGATATTTCATAGCATCATATATATTCAGTTTAATCATTTCACCATCAAATTCAAACGAGAGAGTACCGTCGTACACATCAATTTTAGTTCTAGCTGTTTTAAGAAAAGGTCTCCCTAATAACAGTGGCACATCTCTAGAATCATAAGAATTACCCATATCAAGCACATAAAAATCAACGGGAAACACCAATTCATCAACACGAACTAAAACATCCTCTAACACACCTATAGGATAAGCATGCGATCGGTCTACTAATTGAATAACTACATCAGTTTTGGAGAGGGGTCCCAAGTTAAGAGACTTATAGATAGATTTAGGCATGACACTAATGGACGCCCCTAAGTCAAGCATACATTTATCAAGTTTAGAGTTTCCTATTTTACAAGGTATACTAAACATACCTGGATCCTTGCATTTAGGAGGTATTTTCTTTTGAATAATAGCAGATACATTTTCTCCCATGAACACTTTCTCACCACTCTGGATTTTTCTTTTGTTGGTGCACAACTCTTTTAGAAATTTAGCATATTTAGGCATATGTTTGATAGCATCTAAGAGAGGGATATTAATTTCTACCTTCCTAAATATATCCAAGATTTCATTATCATTGTCAGTTCTCTTAGATTGAGCAAATCTAGAAGGGAAAAGGATGACACCTTTAACATTTTTATCTGGAAAAGGTTCAGTTATTGTCTTTTCTTTTTCGCCCCCATCTACTTTTTCAGCAACTTCAACTCCATTTTCCATATCTTTTTTATCTCTTAGATCATCGCTCTTATCGTTTTGAACTTTTTGATTCACCTCCAACTCCTTCTCTACGACAACGTTATTCTGAAGTGCTTTACCACTTCTCAAAGTCATAGCTTTAGTTTCTTTAATGATAGAAGATTGGTTTTCGTCAATGTTATGTCCAACTAAACTATTCTGAAGGGTAGTAAGAGTAAAACGAGGGGGGTTTGTTTAGGTTGTTTCTATGATAACAAATCTAAGGAGTGATAGACTATGAGAGACAAAATAATAGGAACATGTAATTCTCTATAGATATCGGGTAAAATCATCGACTCACTTAAATAGTATTGGATAGATCGGTTAACTAGCTAGTCCCTTGAAAACAAGCAAACTACCGGTTTTATATTTCTTACTCGTTAAATCCCGTGAAAACACGCAAATTTAATCCTAATCAAATTATGTCAATTCAACCATGAAAACATGCATTAAACTAACAAACTCGATCGCATTACAATCTCCAATCAATTGAATCAAATAAGACCAGAAAAGTGCAACGTTATACAATTCAATTATCATACACAATTCTAGCAATTCGAATTAGACCAGAAAACTGCAACCTAATTAAAATTACTACTAACCCAACAACCGACACATACAATTAATCTAGATGATCAAGATAAATCAACTCATGATTACGAAAGTTAAAATTGTGAATCGTGTACGAATACCCAAATACTAATTAATCGTTCAAAACAAAATATAATCTCATAAACCACAATATCTAAGAGTCAATTACATACTCCTATTGATAAATTACTCTAAATTGAACATAATAACAGTAAATGTAAAAGAAAGATTAGAGAAGCTCATGGATTCGAGTAGAAATCGGACTAAAGATGCCCTTAAACTGCTGCGTCTCCTTCGTCTATGTCTTCTCTCGTCTGTCGCCATCTTCTGTATTCCTCAAATGGGATTTTTATAGGAATAAAAAGGAAGTATGATCCCTTAATTGACTCTCATTATTGCTCATCAATTCTGAAAATTAATCTTCGTCTTTTAGTTTGCTATGAATACAACGGTTTAATGCGAAATGCATCTTCAGAATTGAATATTGTCGGGTTTTTTTTCATTCAGTTTCCCAGCCCTCTCTCCCCTCTAATTTCTCTAATATTTTATTAAATATTGTCCAACACAGTAAGAATATGGCCGCATGACTTAATTATTTAATTAAGTTTTACGTACGTGCTTGCTTACGTGCTTCTTCATTTTCGTTATCGCTTTAGTTTTAATTCTTTCCGTCTTGGCTCTCCGTTTCAAGTCGCTTAATATAGTTGTCTTCGATGGTCCTGTATAACATAAATATACGACTTGAGTAGATTTTAATCTCAAATAGAACGGGTTATTATTAAATAATTAAAAGTCTCGTTAAAAACCCGATTAATTATGAAAATGGTATAAGACGGTTAAAATCTCAAAACTCAAAATAATATAATATTTAGCTTAAAAAAATACGAAAGACGACATTAAAATATAATATTAAAGGGGTAAAAATACGTATAAAATATCAGGGGCGGATCTGGGGGAGGGAAAGGGCGGGCACGTGCCCTCCCACGAGTTTCAGAAAATAATTATATGTAAGTGTCAATAAATATCAAAATAACTTTGTAGTCCAAGTGGTAGAGTATAGTCTTATTTCAAAGGAGTCTTAGGTTCAAATCTTACTGATGACATTTTTATTCAGAAAATTATTTTTGGGCTATCTCGTTTTTCCTTAATATATTATTCTTATTTTGAGATTAAAAACTACATATTGAGAGGATCGATCCTTGAACTTCAAGATACTAAACTAACTAGTTAACTACTACACCATTACTATTGATTGTTAATTTGATTATTAAAATTTATTATATCAAGTTATTCTTTTATAAAATTCGCCACAAAAATAAACTTGAAGAAACTGAAACGGTATATTGTTGGTGATAGAATATGGATGAAAGAGACGGTTATTGAGATTGAAACATTTGTATCAATATATATTGTTATTCTTAATAATATATTAAATTCTTTATTCTGTAAGGTTAAAAACATCCATTGAGATTTTTTTTTTGTTTTATTTTAAGCACTATACCATAATATTCTAGAACAAAATTCAAAACAAAAAATTGCGTTATGAATTAAAGAAATTTTTTGTCGAGAAAAAAATTGTGCCCACCCTATGTCCAAATCCTGCCATCCGCCACTGGTATAAATATTAGCTTATCAGGGTGTTACAAAGTGGTATCAGAGCGAACGATCCTCAGGCCTAAACCAAATGAATAATAATGAACGTAGGAAGTGTCTAATAAAATGAACCCCGAGATGAAATTGATAGGAGCCCCAAAAAGGAACGGGATGAGTTAGGGGGCCCCTCATACCAAACCATGGGCCCTTTCGGTTCTGTCTCGGGAACCCAAGGAGAGTAACTGAAGAGTGGGGTAGATTATATGGTAACCTAATTATATTGTACTAACCGTTTCCGAAGGAAAGGAACGAGGTAAGTCATAATGTGAAACAATCGTTGGTAATATTTATTGTGAAACATGAGTTTGAAATATAAGCTTGACTTATATGAGGATGTGTACTGAAAGAATACGACTGATATTGAAATGCTGACTGATCTGTATGATTGAATTGAAATTTTCAGAGAATGGATGTATACTTATTGAACAATAATTTGGAGTGATATGATCATATGATTTTGGTGTTTCGAAATGTCTATATGATATCTGGTATTTAATGACTGTCGTAACTATGTAATATATTATTTGGTACTTGAATAAGAATGACCAAATTTATATGTTAAATTAATCCATGTCTGGTGATATGCATGCGGCTATATGATCCCTGAACCCTTAGGTAAAGATATAGTATAATGATATGTGTAATGAGTTGCTGATAAGAAGCACCTTAGAGATTTTTAGGATATATTTACGTACTTAAATAAGTTGTGATTGTTACGGTGGTAGAAACGAATGCATTGTTTATACATACATGATTATTTACTTACTTAGTTGATTTTACTTTCGGTTTCGCAATCTTTATCGTTTTCTAGATGATAATTACATGTTATATGGTGCAATGTGACTCCTATGCTTCAAATGATATGTCAATATGTTTTGGAGGAAGAATGGTTGTGTGATAATGTGAAGTAATTTTAAAGGAACCAAAAGTTTTTTTTTATTTTATTCCAGAAGGTTATCTTGTTGTACGGGCTGCCATCTAAAATGTGTTCTCTATATGGATATGAAAATTTTATATGTGATAACCTTCTGAATTATCTTTCCAATGACGTTGGTTTCATGTTAATACGAGTTATAATTTGCAAAAAAAAAAAAAAAATATTTTAGTCGACAGTGGTCAGATTGTCACACTACAATTCTGTTTTGACCCATGTTTTTTGCAAAAGAAACCATTTAAACGTATTTATTTTTTATGCATAATTCCAACTCCATTGTTTAGAATATTCATTCACGTTTTCAAAATGATAAACCATGTAAAATCTTTATGGGTCGTTATTTAATAGTGATTTTTGCAAGTTGCCCAATTTTCTGTTTAATTTCTGTAAAGTTCATATTCAGACCAACTGAGTTGTAAAAATTTTCTGTAAATACCCCCTTAAGTTTTGTATTCGATTCTCTTCCCTATGATTATTTAATTCTTTATATTGTCTAAAAACTATAATAGCTCGCAAGATAGCTTAGCGGTTATTTAATTATGATTTTTGTAAGTTGCTGCATAATGTCAAATTGGCGAAATTGTGAGTTATGTAAGTTTCATATAAAAGTTAATCAAATGTGAATTATGTGATGTGACCACGTGATATCCTGTTATGACATTAGTAACATGAATAATAGGCATATGATATTAATATGAACCTCACTATATGATAATGTAACCTTGTTTATTTTGTCAGGTTTTATATAAAAATATTTTCAATTATACAGACGCTCTTAATTTCTATTGTTATGACTTCAAATAATTATGTGATATTCGTATGTGATGTTAAAATCATGTTTATCAGAGATGAGGCTTGACAAGTGGTAGAATAAAATTTAACTGGTAACTTATTAACATGATATAACAATCTCATTGTTATAATTAATTGTGATTATTGGAACAATGTGAATTCTGTTGAGGATCTTTCATATATGTATTAATGGTATATCTTTGTCTAGTCCCTTGCGACAAGAGTCCCTATAACTTCTCCACGTATATTTTTATGCCACAAAGTGATGTGCATAATGCTATGTTTAAAATCTGATCACAGTACTTTGAATTACTAATTGGTTGACATGTGAATTATGCAAGTGCTAGTCTTGTGAATTCGTTTACTTTTATCGTTAAATTTTCATGATTCATGAGCTACAAATTACAAGAACAATGTCCTTAGTAAAGAAGAATCAGAATGTCTTCGTGTAGTCTTAATTCCTATCTGTGGCTGGAATATAGTCCTTTGATTGTGTTTATATTTATCACAAACCACCAATTACATGTTTCAAAGGTTTCAAAAGTGTTGAACCATGACAGAGCTTGCTGTTTGATAATGATAGTGATTGTTTGCAACATGACGAATTTTGTAGCTACGTGTTAATGAAATCTTGCACGGATATTTAATTGTGGCGCGTTATGTAAACCTCTTATTTTGCAAGTCACATATATTGACAGTTTCATGATAAATGATGTAATGTGAATGGATAGGAGATGTGCCTAAGTGATTTTTTTTTTACTTATTGATGTCTAGGAATGTTAAACGATCTTGTCAGTCTATGTTTGGCGTGTATCTTGTGTAATATGTCAGTGCGCCATGCGTAATTACGTTAATGCAGTTTACTCTATGACCTTCCTAAAATATGGTTTTGTTTTAAAATATGATTATGAACTATGAGTTTCTTGATCGTTTATGTTGTTGTAAGAAAAAATAAAATACTAACCTTGCGTTAAAATTTCAAGGGTGTGTAAGTGTTAACTACTCTGATTCTGTCTTTACTGCGTAACCCGATTTCCACAGATCCTAATGCTCTTGTTATTTGTCGGGGTTATATGATTACATGATACTTGCTATGGGTCTCTTTTGAGTACTTATTTGAGTTGAATATTAGTAGTTGTCCTTTTATTTTGATAGTTAAAATTTTCTGTTGATAAGATAATTCTTTTGTTTGTGACATGGGTAAGCTTTTGGTAATTGATTAGTTTGAGTTATGTATAATGATTCTGTATTAGATTGGTTAGTATAGCGTACAAGTTCTTGTTTTATGAACTATGGGATAATAAGTATATATACAAGCATGTTAATGAATTTGATCAAGATATGTACGTTGTCATGTTAATTAGCTGATGGGATAGAGTTTGAGGGGACTAAGCTGCTCGTGAGACTAGAACAAAGACAATGGATAAAGTTGTGTTAAAATTGAGTTTGCAGTTCAGTGTTTTATCGAGTTGTCGCATTCTTTGACCTTGACTCGTGGGTGAGTAGCTTAGAGTTTTACTCTCTAAGTGTAGAGCAGTTCCTTCCATGGAAAATTGGACAATATTGATAATGAAATCGAAATGAGAATTGGGGTATTGAGATATGAGCTATTAGGCCGTTGTGCCACATTGTGTTTACGGTCCAGTGTGACATTGGTTATTGAGTCATATTCTGAGTTCGAAATCGATATTGAGATAGAAGTATTGATATACGGTCTCATTCCACCAGTTCACTCACCCCTTGTCTTTGGCCTTAGATTCGACGATGTGTGTGATACTTGGTGACCTGGAATGAGATAGTATGAGATAAAGTAATGAGTAAGAAGGAGTTATGAGCCGGGAATTGTATAATGAGGTTACAGGGACGTAACCGTGTTTTAAGGAGGATATGATTGTAAAATCTTTTGTTTTATGATGTGGCTAGCTGTTAGGACTGGGCTAATTATGTATGTCGTGATTGTTTACTTATGTATGCAGTTTATTGTGGTTCATGATATATCATTTAAATTAGTTATACGTTAAACTTTGGGGACAAAGTTTTCTTAACGAGGGTAGAATGTGACATTTCGCGTTTTAACATACCTGTATTAATCTTTATTAATTTTTGACGTTATGTGGTGTCTTTTGGTGTTCGTTACGTGTTAAGTGACCAGTTGTTGATGATGGGATGGTGAACTTCGGGACGAAGTTCATTTTAAGGAGGGAAGACTGTAATACCTCGTATTTTGTGTCATATTATTATAATTCGTAGTTATTTTGACGAGATTTGAACGTTATATTCGATAATTTATTTATCGAATAAGCGTCGTTATTTTCTTTTATATCATTAATATAGAGGCCGAGTATGCGGAATAAGAGTATTTTGTGTTTTAAGCAAGTACGGAGTATGGGAGAGTTGGGCCTCGAAGTGTGTGCCCTAGAAGAAGCCCAACTCGACACAACACAACACAAAATCACATCTCACCTTAATCAGCCTGCCATCACATAAAACATAGTCTAAAAACCTACCCCTAACCGAGTAACACCTATCACACTCCCATACACCTGCTGCCGCCACATCAAAGAGAAGGAAGGGAGGTTCACACGGTGGGTTGGGGCGGTCTAAGGTGGGTCGTTCACGCTGAGAAGGAGGTACACTCGAGTGATCTGTCGTTTTCTTCTTCATTTTGTGTTCTCCTTCCAATGTTTTCATCGGTTTTTAAAGTGTATTTCATGTTAATTATTTCTGATAATTGCCTAAACTTAATTTATGATGTATGGTGATTATATGTTGATCATGGTGGTGTCATCTTTGACCACCTAGGGTTGTCGTGGAGGGGTGTTTGTCGTTGGTGTCACTTGTTCCTCCGTCGTTTTCAGAACAGAGTCACGAACAGGTAGTATTCGCGTATGGGTTCGACTGATTCTTTGGTCACGTCGGTTATGGGTGTTAGGGTAGATTATTAGAGTGTAGTGAGGGGTTTTGTTTGGTGGTTGTCACGGTGGGTGTGGTGGTTTAGGGCGGTTGTCATCTTGGTCCTCGTTTGGGGTGGTTCTCAACGTAAAAACAGAGGATTGTATGGGTTGTGACCAGGGGTGTTTGGGACCAGTGTCACGGGCTGCTAGGGTTGAGATAGGTTTGGGGTTGGTGTCAATGGATGCTCCATGGCGCGGTGATGGCAGCCACTGTGGGTAGGCGGTGGTCTAGGTGGCGTAAGGTGGTCGATGGGGCAGTGTTTTAGGGCTGTCAAGAGGTTGAAGTCGTGGGGGGTCTGTTTTCGTTGTTGGGCTGTTTGCGTAAACGGGTTTTGCTTCTATGGTCCTTGTCGTTGTGTAGTTGCTATTTTGGTTGTTTTATCATTATTATTATTATTATTATTATTATTATTATTATTATTATTATTATTGCTATTATTATTATTATCATTATTATAATTATATGTTGTTATTGTTATTAATCTTATATTATTATTATTATTGATATGGTGATTGGAGAATGTTTGTTTATTAAAGTTTTAATAATTGTTATTGGTATTGAATATGATCACATGTAGTATGTTTATGGTTATTGTATGATAATATTACTAGTAATGTTTTACCATTGGATTGTTATATGGATAACAAATAATGATAATGATAGTATTAATATTATTAGTAAGGTTTGTTTAACACTAATGTTGTAATGTTGTATATTATTATTATTATGAATTTATAATCGTATGGTCATATGTTATATACGTTACTTTGAATTGTACGGTTAATATTTTGTCAACGAGCATTATGATTATTATTAATTACTTATATTGTTATTGTCCTTGCTTAGTAGTATTTGGTTATTTGAATTCTTGCTATATTTAGTAAGTTTATATATGTAGTAAGTCTATTTTTAGTAAGTTTATAATTGGCTAATGATGATTGATGTGGATAATGAGTTGATGTTAATTGATATGTATACTTACGTTTTGTGTCAAGTAATCGTTATGAACGTGATCAATTAAGCAATTAGTAGTGGTTGGTTGTACGAATAAAAGTTGATAGTAAAGTACTATTTATAGGAACCGAGCTCGAAGTGGAATATTTCTGGCAGCTGTTCGGGTATCGTTCTGCAAATCAAGGTAGGGGATATATATATATATCTGTGATTGTGTTATGACATGAAGTGTGTGTGTTGTTTATTGCAAGATTGATATAATTGTTTATAAAGGTATTGTGGACTGTATTATTATTGTTGATTACTGTGGAGATCGGGACTTGTGAAATGGGTCTTGTGATATGGGTCTTGTGATATGGGACTTGTGATATGGCCATGGGAGGTGTGGTGTGGTGCGATGGGAGGTGTGGTGTGATGGAGGTGTGGTGTGATGGAGGTGAAGTGGTTGATTGGATGGTATGGAGATGGAGGAAAATGCAGTTCTATTGTTGTCTATGTTTTATCTGCTTTACCTACTCAATCTCGCGGTTGACCCTGTGTATTCGTGTGACACCTACGATGATCCGGAATGGGGAGTAGATTTTTCAGGAAAGAGACAGATGAGCTAGGGGCTGGGACGGGAATGTGAGATGCGGACTTGGTACCGACTTAGATTTATATCACATGTAGAGTGGCCACCAGTTGTACTTTTATTCTTCTATGTAGTTTCTGTAATACCAAACTTTAATTTTTATCACTTTTATGTATTGTGCTTTGGGAGTTTTACTTTGTTATTCACTGCCTCGGTCATTCCGAGATGGTAACAGTTTTGTTTATTTGAGAATGTCTGGCTAAAGGCTCTTAAATAAATAGGGGGGTTACAATATTAAAACTATATATAACTGAACACGGTGCTTTTTTAGGATGTTTTTTTGTGAGAATGTTTGTCTTTGAAGCAGTTATTGTTTATGTTAGAAGTTTCTTTTTTTTGTTTTGAAGAGAATTTGATGAAATGCATACTGACTGCACTAGGTTTTATAGAAGGAAGAAGAGTTGTAAGAGCAATAACAATAGAAGTTTTTATTCTTGGGTTTGTAAATAAGAACTTCAAAAATAAAGTTCTTCTATTGTGAGTCACATTGGGTTTGTTAAAATAAGAACTTGGTTCTTATTTAAGAACCAAGTTCTTTGTTGGTTTCAAGAAGAAAAAAAAGTGTATGAAGATAAGATAATTAAAAGTGGGTCCTAATTAAGAATTAAATAAAGTTCTTCTATTGGGATGTGAAGTTCTTAAATTTAGTAATTTGTGAAAATAGCTTGGAAATAGCAAGAACTTTATATGAAGTTCTACTATTGCTATTGCTCTAAATGTTCCAAAAGCGGGACCCGCTCACCCGCCCCCAATAAAGCAAGACACGTTTATTGGGGAGTTCAAAGGTTGAATGTAGAAGCAGACAACTTCCAAGAAGACAAAATGAATGATTCTTGAGTGTGCAGGTAGAGAAGACGGTGGGTGTAATAACCCGAATTATTACTTTTAAAATATAGAATTTATGGATGATTTGTAGTTAAGCGATGAGTTACTTATTTAATTGGTCGTTTTAAAAGCTTGCGCACACTCACGTTGTGATGAGTGTTTTAGTCTTCACTGGGACTCGAAATGGGAACCAAGGCATTTTATAGCAATAGTGGTAGTATGGTGTTGGTAGGAGTCGAACTTGGGACCTGCTGGTGTCTCGTTTTGGGCCTCAAAAGCGTGTCAAAGACCTAGCCCACGCATGTTATTTCAGAACCCTACTTAGAAGCTCTGCCTGCCGTCATATTTAAGCTTCTAGTCTGACCAAATCCACCATAACCATCATACAAACATCACATATACTGGTAGCCGACATAGCAAACTTTAAGAGGGTGGTGTTCACGGTGGTCATAAGGCGGTCAGGGTGCGTCGATTTGAGTCAAAAGAAGGTATGCTCAACACGTTTTCTTCTCTTTTCTTTGGGACTGTCGTGTTTTGTGGTTTATTTCAGCCTTGTGTTTGTTGTTGTCGGAGTCTGTTTTCTTATATAGATGATCTATGATGTGGAGGGTCGTGTCTGGGCTGAAGTCGCGTCCTTGTCAACCACCTAGGGTCACTGGGTACGGCGTCTAACATCGTGTATCACATCAGTGTCGTGGTAATCTTTACCAGGTCAGAATGTTCACGGTGGTTTCAATCACCTTTCCTCGTGTGTCTGCTGTTGCGTTCGTAAGAGAAAAAGAAGATTAGGTTTAGGGGTGGTCAAGGGAGCGTAGTGGTGGTTGTTGTGGTGGTTACCAGTGGTCGTGTCAGGTCTGAAAGGGGTTTTCGTTTTCTCTGTTGAGTGTGGTTACGGTTTATGCGAGTACAGGGGGGTGTTTGGGGTGGTGTCACCGATGACTCGGGGGAGGTCAATGCGGTGGTACCACCATGGGTGTAATGTATGGTGTCAGGGTGGTTTCTGGTGGAAGTGTCGGGTGGTGGCAGGGACTGTGTAGGCGGCAGGGAACACACGAAAACACCCTGGTCAGGTGATTGGGTAACGGACCAGGCTTGTTCTGGGTCCTAGTTCACCGTGCCGGCGGCCGGCAGAGGGGCTGATGGTGGTTGCGAGGGTAGTGGGGAGTCTAGGGCACGGGTTGCTGGTGGTGGTTGGTGGTCGTTGGGTTATGTCGTGGTGGTGGAAGGGGTTGTTGAACACGGGTTAAGACAAGGATGTTGGGGCTGTTTTGCATACTTGGTGTTTTTTTTTTATTATTATTATTATTATTATTATTACTATTATTATTATTATTATTAAGATTATTATGTTATTAATATGATTATTATTATTAGTATCTTTGTTTTTATTATGGTATATTAATATTTATTATAGGAAGGTTTTTATATGGTCATTAATGAATATTTGAGTGGTTTGAATTTCAAATTAAAGTTGCCATGTTTAGAAAGTACCTCTTATAGAAGTTATTATTTTTGGAAGGTGCCTTTTTAGGAAAGTTTTATTTATAGTAGTCGTGTTTGTATCACGTGTGTTAGGGAGTTCTATAAATAGAATGTATGTATATTACAAGTTTTAGGGAACGTTATTAATTATATAAATTACGTTTAGGTGGTGATTTCCGCGTGGAACACTTTTAGTGGCCGTTGCTCACTTGCCATTATCTCCTGCAGTGTTGAGGTAGGGGAATATTTATGCTTATAACTGTGATTTGACATGAGAATACTCATTGTATGAATGATATATTGTATTGTGGATATATTATAACTGATTGATTATTATTGATTATCGTGGAGAACGGGGCTTGTGAAATGGGTCTTGTGATATGGGTCTTGTGATAAGGGACTTGTGATATGGCCATGGGAGGTGAGGTGTGTTGGAGATGTGGTGTGTTGGTGATGTGGTGGTTGTGGAGGAGATGGAGGAACTAATGACGTTGTTATTTCATGTTGTGATTATATTACCTACTCAACTTCGTGTTGACCCTTCTATTTGTTTGTTTGTGTCTGCGTTGATCCAATTTATTGGGGAGCAGAATGACAGGTCTAGACATATGGATGCTGGAAGGGTGGAGAGGAGATGGACCAAACCAGTCTAGTTATAGCTCAGTTTTATAGATTCCGACCTGTTGAACTTTCAGTTTGTTTTCATAATCAGTTGTAATATTTCCGAGACACATGTTTAACCTTAATTATTTAATAAAGTACTGCGTTTCTTCACTATGATTACTTACTACCTCGGTTTTCCGAGATGGTAACACCCTTGATTATTTGGGGAGTCCTAGATCAGGCCTCTAAATAAGTGGGGGTGTTACAGTGGGATTTTTGATTGATTAGGGTTTCTAGGTTGATGTAAAATGACAGCTTAAACTCTCAAATGAAGAGAGGAAGACTCTCTCTCTAAAACAAGAAAGAGGGGTTTTTTTAAACCGTGACAATCCAAAATGTTTAAATCATTTTCATATTTTCATTAGAAAAGATCTCACCTTTTGTCCCTGTATAAGTAGTGTCTAACCCTCAAACATACACCTTTCATGATATAAAATCTGAGAAAT
Organism: Silene conica; assembly: GCA_029255685.2. Classification (NCBI taxonomy): domain Eukaryota; kingdom Viridiplantae; phylum Streptophyta; class Magnoliopsida; order Caryophyllales; family Caryophyllaceae; genus Silene; species Silene conica. Next base: position 63,745,413 of record CM055311.2, read on the forward strand.
AGAAATAGAAAATTTATGCGAAAATCCTCTAAATACTTTCAAGTGAATAAATCTTTGGTTTTGCAAACTTTCTTAATTCCATAAGATTCAATTTTTATCATCTTTTATAATGTTGCATAGCTTAATATCTACCTTGTTTTAGTTAGATCTTATTGAATCTCTCCCGTTCTTAGTTGAACAAATTTAAAGATAATTATCTTGTAACTAAAGTGAGAACTAGACTAGCTTAAGGAAACATAGTTTATTGGGTAGCACAGCCGGAAAATTTGTGGGGAAGCATCATTGTAATAGGATAATTGTAATTAGAGTTAATTGCCTTAACAATTAGAGTTTGTTAAAATCATTGCTACTTTCAGGATTTCTTCATGTATACTGTTTTGAATGAATTGACCATTAAAATCAAGTTATATGAATAGCTTTTACTACTAGCTTTATATACACATGATTCATACCCAAATAATTTCACAAATTAAAATATAACAATTATTAAACAATATATATCCTCAAAAATATATTATTGATATAAAATTAGTTTTCTATTAAAGTCATTAAAAAAAAAAAAAAAAATTTAATTAAGTTTACGTAAGGATTTTGTAGTATGTTTAATTTTGTTAATTAACTATAAAATTCGAGGGTAGAATAGGTAAATAAAAATGAATCAGGTACCTGATTTGTCAAATGCTACCTGAGGTAGCTTTTTATTTCAGGTACCTGTTTCACCTTTTTTTCAGTCCAAATAGGTAGTTGTCAAACACTCCAAAAAATAATAAGCTACCTGATTGTTTTGGCAAAAAAGTTATTTCAGGCAAATCAGATAGCTGAAATGGCTTGCTAAACAGACCCTTAATAGGAACTAGATTGGACATAGGCCTATATAGGGTAAGTCAAAACAATTCAAAATCGCCTCTGTTGAATCAATTTATTTCCGCTGCAAATTTATAATATACGCAAAAAATTAAAGTTACCCATACAAAGGAAAAGAAAGAAGTCAAAGGACTAGGGGCGGTGTTAACGAGTCAACCCAAACTCGCTCGACTTGTGCTCATAAAGCAAAACTCGGGGTTCAGTCAATTTCGAGATTTTCCGAGTTTGAAAAAAATAGGCTCCCTATCAAGTTTGCGAGTTTTAATACGAGTTAGAGTCAAACTCGAGCTCAAATTAAGCCTAGATATAATTGTTCATTTTATGATTTTTTTTTTTTCAATATTTTCATCACAAGGCTCGACAATAATAAGTCAAAATATTTGGCAAATCAGTCAACATTTGATGTGCGATAGAAAGATATAATATAAATAATAATAAAATACTTTCATAAAATATGAGCTTTAACCGAGTCGATCTCGAATTGTTCAAGAGCGGTCTCATCTTACTAATTACTATGACCCAAATAAAACATGTTTTGAGTATTTGTACTCCAGTTTAGCCTGAACTGGCATTGTGCTCAACTGCTCAAGGTGTGATGACAATTTTGTATACCTTGTTAGATTCAATAGAAACAGTACTAGGAATACAATACAATTATACAAAGAATCGATTACATTATGAGAACGAGCAACTAAATGCAGGAACAAAATGGAAACAATCACTACATACAATTCAGCATATGGACAAATTCTTAACGATCTTGATCAGCAAATCTTCTTCTTCAAACCCAACCTCTCATGTTTAAGATCATACTCCATGTAATAATTTTGTTGCTGGTAATTCCCCAATATTATAGCAGGACCAGTCCCGTCATCCCCAACTTCAAATGTAACATTCACAAACGGCAGGCATAAATATTCCATGCCAACGTCCACATAACTCGTCACCGGCAATTCCATTGTTGCGCCACCTCTAAACCGAAACACCACCTCGGGAAATGTTGGTTTCCGCTGTCCCTTCACATCTATGCACAGGATATTCCCTATAGACAGCTCAGCAATCACTGCCTGTTTCTGCTGGGACACGGACATTTGGCCTATGAAATGGTCGACAATGGCGTCAAATACTGTGGGAGCCATCGCGGTGAGGGTTGACCCTGAATCCACAATGGTTCCCCCGTTTCCGTTCCTGCTAGGCATTTGGATTTCTTTTTGTAATTTGATTGTTTCAGTACCAACAGTGATTGCTGCTAGTTGAACGTAGTAGTATTGATTAAATGGAAACGCATTTGGGTTTTTTAGAAAAGGTGTATACTTTACCCCTCGGATTACACCATTGTCGCCTAGAATCAATGTACTGCTTTTTTCTGTGTCGTCAAATTTGTGGGACACTAGACAATACGAGAATTTATTGACTTTGAGCTGGTTCTGGAGCGACTTTGGACTTCGCCCGAACCCGACAATTCCAACCGGGATCATATCCGTTCTTATTGAACACCCCATGAAAAATCCAGGCACAACCTTCCCTTGTAAATTGATGTTTTCGAAAATTGCGTTTCCGAAGGTAGCACCAGAACCGTAAGCTTGAACATAGGAGCACGGCTTATTGCAGCTACCGGGTTTAAGTCGATTACAAGTCGGGCAACTAGACATGACTCCAGGTTGGTCGAGCCAACGACACTTTTTGTTGCTGCATTTGACAGAGTGTTTTGATGATGATTTATTGGGAAGGAAGGTAGTGATCTTTTCATTGTTTTGGGTACAGTTTGGGCAGATGTAGTGAGACGTGCAGGGGACCCAGACTAGGCTGCTTCCAGTGTCAAAAAACGCTGGGATTTTCTGCGGGGGTGTGCCTAAGGCGAGAGAAATGATGTAATCGCCGCCATGGGCGGCGTATAGAGGTGTATTGTAGGTGGGTTGTGAAGGTTTTTTGTTATTAAGATGCTTTAACTGAAATGCTCTTTGAAGGGTTGATCTTGCAATGTCAAAGATGATGTCTTGTGGGTTGTGTGATGAAGGTTGTTTCGGAATTCGACGTGACAGTTCAAGAGTGATGGGTTTTGAAGATGAAGGTGAGATGAATGTGGAAGATAGAAGAAGGGATACTAACAAAAATATGAAATAATAAAGCGCCATTGCTTTAGAGTTACCAAAAATGTTTGAATGTTAGTTTGTGTTCAGTTCATAGTATAACAACTCCTTTTATAATAAAATGTTGGACGCATGATATGGAGTAATCGACTCGTAGTACATCTGAGAAAGAGTTCGTTTGATTCGGTTACGAATTCAATTAAATCAGTTTGACTTTAGTCGCGTTAATCTTTATTTTGGGTTAATTTCGGTTAGTCTCTTTAATTTTATTCTGCTATTTTAAGTCATGTACAGTTTGAGTTGGGTCAATATGAGTGCCTTTGAGGTCGAGGTTATTCTTTTCTTTCGAGGATCGAAAACTTAACTTAATTATACCATATACATTTCAATTTGAATGTAATAATTAAAAAGATAATTAATAAATAAAAAAACACCTAAAATATGAGTGTTTTTATGAGAAAATAAATATTTTAAGGTTAGTCAAATAGGTTTATTCCTTATCCGTTCAGATACATTAGTCGATTATTATCGAATTCGGTTATATTTTGCTTCGTTAGGATTGAGTCGGGTTTCAAGTGCTATTTAGATTACTCATATTGAGTGTCAGATCAGTTATCGATTAACATAATTTTGATCGGGTGTCTTTTGTCAATTTTATCGTGCAGTACAAGTTGTTTTGGGGTGTAACGGGTTGTACAAATCACATCTATGATTATACGAGTATGAATCTTTATCAGAACTATTTTTGTGAAACAAGAGATAGAAGGACAATATATTGAAGATAAGATTTGAACTCAAATTACAAGTACCATTCCCATAATAATATGGTGATCATGATCATGGTAATATTAGTAAAATCTAAATAATTTTTTAAAAATAGTTTTCATTACAAGTTAATACCGTAATTATATTATTCAATTATGTTTTTTTTACTAGTATAGGTCCCGTGCATGCAATGTGCAGTATATATAGTTTTTATTTAATTTTCATATATTATTTATACTTTATAAATTTGGACCACATTAATATTGTGTTATGATATATTACAAACAAAAATTGAAATGAAAAACAAATCCCAGAGTATTAAGTTAAGTTGTGCTTTTTAATAAATTTGGTTTATTGTCATGAAGCTATAAATAAGTATGTGTCAAGTTATTCTGTAGGATAATAATTATCACATTATTGAAAATTTTTGCAAATTGTGGTTTATAATTTATTACCAATTTTATTTAATCGAGTATATTAGATTTTACTCCCTTTTGAAATCAATATTTTTAAAATTACTCCCTTTTGAAATATTTTCTTAAAATTACTTCCTTAAGTTGCATTTTTTACTAAAATTGCTCCCAAACTCCACTTTTAGTGACTTATGAACATATTTCGTTTATGGCTTAACCAATCTATACTTTGGAAGGTGTAAAAATGTAGACACATGTAAGGGAGTCCAAAAATAGAGGAAATAAATCTTTAGGAAAAAATGCAATTTAAGGGATTAATTTTAGCAAAAATTTCAACTTAAGGAAGTAATTTTAAGAAAAAATTTCAAAAGAGAGTAATTTTAAAAAAATTAATTTTAAAATGGAGTAAAATCTAATTTACTCTTATTTTAATGATAAAAATCATTATTATGTATTTAATTAAGAGAATAGAGTTTGATTATAAGAATATAATCATTGAAAAATAAAAATGTAATGAAATAAAGTTTTTTTTATTAACTTGTTTAAAACTAGAAGAGATTTTATTTTCTTTGTATTTATTAATAATATATAGTAATAACTAATAACAATGGGGGATTAAAATTAAAGGTGAAATTAAGTTGTCGAAAAACTAACGTGACTTTAATATGTACCCCCTACTTGGCTACTTCCAAAGTACGGAGTATGTTGGTTTCAAACTTTCAATCAAGCCGCAGTGATGAACGCCTAAGAATAAGGTCTTACTCACATAGTCACATGGTGAATAATTGATGATTAGTGTTTTAACGAATAAAGGGTTTATAATAAAGGGTCATATTCTGAGATTCATGAATAATGTGGCTAACTCATTATTCTGACAACTTATATAAATTAACACATATTAAGAATTCTTCAATCATTGTACAAAGATGACCCGTATTATATAAATAATGTTATTAACACTCAAAATTGTCTAGTCAAACTAGTTACACAAATGTGTAAGGGAACATCATATGGGTGGCTAACGTGAGCACACTAGGTAACTAGTGTTAAATATTTCTTGATGATGACAAGCCAACCAGTATTAAGGAGTTGTTTGGTTAGAGAAAGGAAAAGGAAAAAAATAAGAAAGGTTAAGAGGCGAATGAAAAAAAAATTATTTAAAACTTAATTGGTTATTTGATTACACCAAGAAAGAGAGCTAATGGTTTACTCACAGTCACTCCTACCACTAACACACACCACCAAGAAAGGAAACTAATGGTGGGGGTGTGTCATGGCGGTGGCGACGGTGGTAGTGGTGGGGGGTGGTGACGGCGGTGGCGTCATGGTGGTGGCTTAGTGGTGGCTATTGTGGTGGTAGTTGCAAGTGTGGTGATAGGTGAAGAAAGTGGTTGAAGGGTAACAAAGGTAATAAAATCTCATACCCTAGGGGTGAGGGTAAGGAATTAGATGGATTGAGGGGTAAAGAATGAAGTTTCATTTCCTTTGGTTGTGCCAAACAAACACCAATAAAGGGAATGAGTAATTTTGTTTCTTTTTCCCTTTCTTATAGACCCACAACCAAACGTCGTTTATAATGAGAATTTATTGGCTAAATATGGTTATTTGATAAAAATAATTGGGTTTTCGGGGTCGGTCTCAAACTACTTGGAACAAATAAGTCCACGTCATCGTTTGTATTTTTTTCCTGCTTTTAGATAAAGCCGCTAGAATGCCGCTAGAATGGTTACCACTTTACTATTTTCATAACATTCTATAAAGTTGGTAGATAGCTTAAAAATTAATTCAAAAATTATCACATGCATGCAAAGCCGCCTATGAGTTAAGCGGTTTCCCACTTCAACACCATTTTTCTAACAGTCATAAGATATTCTGGAAAATAAAAGGGACAAAAATTGTTATCAAGATCAGTGACTTATCAATTATTCTATCGTGTTTAAGCAGTTGAGCAAACACATTTTGACAATTATTAAAAGGAAAATTTATCTTTTGGAACACTCTCATTAATCTTTATGCTTTTCAAATCTAATCATTATCAACATATTTAGGTACTCTTTCAATAATTTATCAAATCGGTACAATTGGTATGTTTTAGAGATTTTCTTAATGGTTATTACTGATTGAGGAGGATAATTTTGTAAATATTAGTCTTGAAAGGAGGCAAGCACCAACATGGTTGAAAGGCAGTGTTGAGTCCATAATACTTTGCGATTGTGTTATTATGAAAGTATGTAAAGACGAAAATATAAAATAATTTTATTATTTAATTCTTTGGAGAGTATTATAATTGACCGATGAAAGTCTAACAATTAAGATTGATGACATTGGTAATACAAGTCATACTTACATGCGTGAAATACTTTGTAACTACTAACTTATTACTACTAATACTATATTACATATTCCCTTCATTTTCTTCAATTATTTAAATTTATTATATTCTTAAAGGTAGACAGATGATTGAAATACAAAGAGTACGACAATGAAATTTAAACCATATCATGTCATTGGGACATTTAAGTTATTAACTGCATTTTATCATTCGTAGGAAAAACAACATCACAAATAAAAATTTAGTTATGATGGGTTGCTACAAAAGTGTGTCTCTCTTTGTCAATAATGGATAGTAGATTCAATATACAAGTGTACATTTGACATTTGATATGTTATAACCTAAAGGCTAAAAGCGTAACTATTTTGGCTATGAAAACACAGATAATAATGTTTCAGCGGAAACTAAGTATAACTAAGACGCTAAGAACTGTGAGGTGACCATCTCTCATCCCAAGCAACAACAACTGCGACGAACCTGAGACTTTGCTCACCAATCACCATAATATGGATCATCACAGTAAAATTACATCAAGCGTCAGAATCTGATAAATAAGACGGTCACAGTTATTAGCAATCACAACATCACAACTAATAAATCACAATCATTGATATCATAATCTCGTAATCACAAGTGGCGGCCTCTAGCCCACATCCAATCCCCCACTTGCTCGCGGTAAGGGGTACCCAAACCATTAATGTGCACATCCCCTCCGTGGCGGGAACCACGAAAGGCGATCATATGATTGAGAGTCGTTTTCCGTCACGGTCCTAAACATATGTTTTTAAATCAGTCAATAACAGTAATAGTGATGTAGTAAACACAAACAGCAAGATCTTCACAATCACAATCTATCAGATCTGAGTATGGAAACCCTACCTCAAAACACAATCGCAGGAATGAAATCCAAAGCTTTCTACCAATACTGTTCTACAAAATCTCCTTCTAAGAACATACACAAGGATTACTACATAGGTATAACTATTATCTATACGACATACTAACGAGAAGAATGAGACTTACTTGACGACAATAACGCTAGGCTAGATGATCGGCGTGATGTACACTTGCTATGAACCCTTACGGGATTTTGGGAGAGAAATATGAAAGGGAGAGTGTAACTGCGTTTTTCCGATTTAGGGTAAAAATATGTTTTAACCTCGGTTTTCCTTTTATAAATAATCTGTAAAACCCCTCGCGAAAGCGGAAATAAAAACATACAAAAAGTACCAAAAAATGCAGCGGAATTAAAACTTTTTTTTTAGAAAACAACATGCGAGAAGTCTTAAACTGAAACAGAAACTGAAATAAAACCAAAATAGATAAGTAACAGTTCTAAGTATCAAAACCAATATGTACATCAGCCTGGGATGGAACATCCCTACAGGCACCAAAATGAAAGTAACAACTACGAGTCCAGCTAAACGATATAAAGTAAGTCATATGATGACAGCAGGATCATCACTCGCTAGCTCTCGTGAACCCATCTCCAACCAGCATGTACCTACATACATGAAAACATGTACGCCACAATCAGTGGGGAGTGACTAGAGTTCTCCTAGCCACCTTTTGTGACAACACGTAACATATAAAACAATACAGAATACTCCAACATATAACAACATGTGAAGCATAAACATCTCGTCATCTGATCTCATATTAACATGCCAACTCTAGTGCACGGCTCTCAACCAACTTCATAAACCGTTAGGAAGGAGAGCCGGTTTCCCTACTGGTTACCCAGTCGGGGGGTCTTTCAATCCAACTATTTATGAAACCGAACTAAGAGTCACCCAATGCCTTGGATGATCAAACCATAACTCAAACAGATATACATTTACTCATCATTAACAATATCCATATCTGACACGTACCAACTCAAGGCAAGCAGATAAATTCAGCAAGTAAAAGGTTCAGCGGTCAACTTAAGACATAACCTAATACCAAAACGTTCAGCAAGTGAAAAGGTTCAGCGGTCAACTTAAGACATAACCTAAACACCAAACATTCAGCAAACAAGGACTCAGAGGCCAACTTAAGGCATGGACCTGCCAATCAGCAAGACACTAGACTCAGCGGCCAACTTAAGGCATAGACTAGCATCCAAAAGTAAAGGACTCAGAGGCCAGCTTAAGGCATGTCCCTTCACCTCATCACAAGGTACTAAACTCAGAGGCCAGCTTAAGGCATGTTCTAGCACCAAACATCTGCACTCCGGGCAAGGTGTCAGTTCCTTAGCTACCCCGTTGTGCAGCTGCTCTACTCGTCAGACTCAGAGGCCAACTTAAGGCATGTTCTGACGCGATCACTATCACACATGTCTGAACTCAGAGGCCAGCTTAAGGCATGTTCCAGACACGACAAACATACACATATAGGGCTCAGAGGCCAGCTTAAGGCATATCCCCATATATGACAAACAACTCACGTATTAAGTTCAGAGGCCAGCTTAAGGCATAACTTAATACGCATCAATACAATATCAACCAAAGTCTATGAACTAATCTGTAGTTCTACTTTTCTTAACCTCTAATCAACACTTAACTGGCCCCGAGAACTAAGTTGAGGGAGAGCCGGTTTCCCTTTCGGTTACCCGACCGGGGGGTCTCTATCCTTACTCCATTCCCGAACCCAATAAAATGTTGCCCATCCTCCGGGGACCTCAAATACATGACACGGGTATACAAAACGAGTTTCAATCAAAACCGATCAACCGTTTGAAAGTTACAAATAAATTTCGATTTCAAAAGAACCTACAGGAGTCCCCAGCCGGTCGGCAGGCAGCCGGTCGGCCGGCTGGTGATTCCTCAGCCTACGCTTCTTTTCCAAAACCGAGAAACACCACAAAGGACTCCCAGCCGGTCGGCAGGCAGCCGGTCGGCCGGCTGGGAACTCCATACCCTAGCCTTCACAAAATTCGTATCCATCCCCATATGCACTCCCAGCCGGCTGGCAGGCGGCCGGTCTGCCGGCTGGGCTCCCTTTCTTCCTAGGTTTTTCGCAAAACAACACTAGACACATTGACTACCAGCCGGTCGGCAGGCAGCCGGTCGGCCGGCTGGCAGTCCAAGGCCAATATTCCAAAATCACGAAAAACATACAAATGCTCTCCCAGCCGGTCGACCGGCGGCCGATCGGTCTACCGGCTCAGAGAGCCTGATCGCAAAATCGCAAAAACGCAACTTATGGAAAACTTCATAATTCGACACAACAACTCAAGCACGACTACAATTGATGATTTCCCAACATTATCAAACACCAAATACAACTAATCTAACAGCACATAAGTCCCATAACAATCCTCAAGAAATTATATCAAGTATCCGTCTTAACTTTGTGAAAAACTGAAAATAGCATATGAACATGTAACAACATCATAAGACCTGGATTTCTCACATAAGAACAATCCTAGGCATGCTTCTAAGTTCATTAAACATAATCCTTTGAACAAAATCAGAAACCATGTGGAAAATCACAACAAAAGTGCTAATATACACATAAAGGCCGAGTTTCTCATTATCGTCACCTTTAAGCTTATTCCGGCAGATGATCCTCCTCAATCACGTAACTATCGGTGTCGGGATCGTCCAAGCCAACCCCTACAACATAGAAAACGGATTTTAAGTTCTTAAAACGGATTTTAAGGAAAACAGCCCGTTTTTCAAAATCGACGAAATGAAAAATGAAAGTGACGGATGACTAGGAAATCGAACGAGGATTCCGAAAATGTACTTACTTTTGCAATTTGAAGAACGGATGATGAAGAATTTCTCAAAAGAAGATGATGTTTATGGAGGTTTTAGGAGAAAAGTTGTTTACAGTGGAAATGTTGTGAAGGATGAAGATTATGTCGACATATGTGATTTTAGGGGTTTAAGTAATTGTCCTTTCCGTAATAAATGAAACGGGTTAGGATACTTGAACGGATATTTAAGTTGGGAACTTAACCTTACCAAGTTTGTATTCGTCTTAAGGACTTAAGGTTCTTAAGACGGATCTTACTTTTAATTTAAAATCTTTCGAAACAAATTATTAAAATATTATTTTATACGTAAAATAATTTAAAACGCTTAAATTAGATTTTACGAAAATACGGGATGTTACAATCACCCCAACTTCAAAAAGTTTCGTCCTCGAAACTCGAACTGATATAAATCTATATACTATACCTCAATCGAAAAGAGAAGGATGCGCGATACGCATCGATGCCTCAGTCTCCCACGTCTGCTCCTCAACATCACCGCAACGCCAAAGAATCTTCACTAGCGGCACCACCTTGCTCCTAAGCTTCCTATCCTGACGGTCTAGGATCTTCACAGGGCGCTCCTCGAAAGCAAGACTCGGCTCCAAGTTCTCGATCTCTCTAGGCAAAACATGACTCGGGTCACTAACATACTTACGGAGCTGGGAAACATGAAAAACGCTATGAACCTTGCCCAAACTAGGAGGCAAGTCCAATCGGTAAGCAGCAGCACCAATCCTCTTCACGATCTCAAAAGGTCCAATATACTTAGGGCTCAACTTGCCCTTAACTCCAAACCTCTTAACACCTTTCATCGGAGAAACTCTCAAGAAGACTCGGTCTCCCACCTCAAACTCTAAGGGTCTACGGCGAACATCAGCATAGGATTTCTGCCGGTCCTGTGCGGCCTTCATCCTACTTCTGATAAGCTGAACCTGGTCGATAGTAACAGCTAACTGGTCCGGTCCTAGGTCACGAACGTCACTAGCCTGATCCCAACTGATCGGACTACGGCACTTCCTACCATATAGAGCCTCGTACGGAGCCATTCCAATGGAAGCATGATAACTGTTGTTGTAAGAAAACTCTACCAACGGCAAACACTGCTCCCAAGAACTCTGAAAATCAAGGGCACAAGCGCGGAGCAAATCCTCTAATGTCTGAATTGTCCTCTCGGACTGACCATCGGTCGCGGCATGAAATGCGGTGCTCATCAACAAACGGCTACCCATAGCCTCCTGCAAAGCCTTCCAGAACCTGGAACAAAATCGAGGATCACGATCTGAAACGATCTCCCTCGGGACACCATGATAGCGGACTATCTCAGCTATGTAAGCTCTGGCTAAACGGCCCATATCCCATGTCTCTCTGATCGGCACGAATCTGGCACACTTAGTTAGACGATCAACAATAACCCAAATCGCATCTTTGCCTCCCACAGTCTTAGGCAAAGCCGTCACAAAATCCATAGATATGCATTCCCACTTCCACTGAGGAACTGGAAGCGGCTGTAGCAAACCACCAGGTCTCCTATGCTCTATCTTGACTTGTTGACAAGTCAAGCACCTACTAACATAATCCAAGATCTCCTTCTTCATACCAGGCCACCAAAACATAAGCCTCAAATCCTTGTGCATCTTCTCTCCTCCTGGATGAACGGAATACGGTGACAAATGAGCCTCATCAAGAACCCTCTTCCCCAGATCTGGCACATCAGGAACATACATCCTACCACGGAACCTAAGGAAACCATCAGCATCAATCACCAAGTCAGGTGCAACACCACTCGAAATCTTAGCCTCGAACTTCTTGAAATCGGCATCTGAAGGTAAACTCTGGCGAATCTCCCAATATAAAGACGGCTCGGCAGTCATAGCAGCTAACCAATCAAAACCACTACCTACCATCTCTAACCTCAGCTTCCGGAACTCGGAACACAACTTATCGGGCAATACTCTCATGGCACTCATCGAGTGAGAAGTCTTGCGACTAAGCGCATCTGCAACCACATTGGCTTTTCCCTCATGATATAACAACTCGATGTCGTAATCTTTCACCAACTCTAGCCAACGTCTCTGTCTCATGTTAAGGTCTTTCTGAGTAAAAATGTACTTAAGACTCTTGTGATCTGTGAAAATACGGCAATGAGATCCAATCAGGTAATGACGCCACATCTTCAAAGCATGAACGACTGCAGCCAACTCCAAATCATGTGTCGGATAGTTCACCTCATGAACTCTCAACTGTCTAGATGAATATGCTATCACCTTACCACTCTGCATCAGTACGCATCCAAGTCCTAACATCGAAGCATCACAATACACATCAAAGTCAACCCCGATCTCTGGCAAAACAAGTATAGGAGCGGAGGTCAACCTAGTCTTCAACTCTTGGAAAGAACTCTCACACTTGTCGGTCCACACAAATTTGGCTTCTTTCTTCAGTAACTGAGTCATCGGGCGAGCTAATCTGGAGAAATCCTCAATGAATCTACGATAATAGCCAGCCAATCCAAGGAAACTACGGATCTCTCCAACATCTTTGGGACTCTCCCAATCAACCAAAGCCTCTATCTTCGCGGGATCAACCATAACTCCCTCACTAGATATAACATGTCCTAAAAAGGCAACTTTCGAGAGCCAAAATTCACACTATGATAACTTTGCGAACCACTTCTGTCTGCGCAGAATCCCTAAAATCAATCGAAGATGCTCAGCATGTTCCTCATCGGTCTTCGAATATATCAAGATGTCATCAATGAAAACCACAACACATGTATCTAGGAACTCACTGAAAGTACGGTTCATCTGATCCATGAAAATAGCCGGTGCATTAGTCAACCCAAATGGCATAACCACGAACTCAAAATGTCCATATCTGGTACGAAAAGCAGTCTTCGCAATATCAGCCTCTCTCACTGGAATCTGATGATAACCCGATCGAAGATCAATCTTGGAAAACCTAGAAGCACCTCTCAACTTATCGAATAAGTCATCTATCCTAGGCAAAGGATATCTGTTCTTCACGGTCACTCGGTTCAACTCTCTATAGTCGATACACAGTCTCATGGAACCATCTTTCTTCTTAACGAACAAAACGGGAGCACCCCACGGAGAAGCACTCGGTCTAATGAAACCTTTCTCGATCATCTCTTCCAATTGTTGCTTCAACTCTTTCAACTCTGGTGGAGCTATACGGTAAGGAGCCTTAGAAATCGGTCCGGTACCTGGAACAAGCTCAATAGTAAACTCCACATCTCTCTCTGGCGGTATCCCTGGCAAGTCATCTGGGAAAACATCTGGATACTCACAAACAATGGCTACATCCTCAAGCTTCGGTAGCGATGGTTTAGCAGCTGTAACAACACACAGGAAGGCTTGGCAACCCTTCCTAAGAAGATGAGAAGCTTTCATCGAAGAGATAACACGAACACCCCTTTGAGGGCGAGTTCCCCTATAGGAAACACGAACTCCTGAAGAACTCCTCAAGCAGATTTTCTGGTCGCGACACTCGAAGCGAGCATGGTATCGCGATAACCAATCCATACCGAGGATAATGTCAAACTCCTCGAGAGGAAATCTCAGTAAGTCCGCTGGAAATGTGGCTTGACCAATAATAATAGGAAAATCCCTATGGGACGAAGAGCAGGAAAACACGTCTCCAGAAGGTAAGGAAATAGAAGTCTCCTCAACCAATGAAGACTCAAGAGTTAGACGGTCGGCGAACTGAGTCGATATAAATGATAAAGAAGCTCCAGTATCGAATAAAATAAGGCACTCAGCGCCAAAAACAGAAAAGATACCAGCAACAATATCTGGATGAGCCTCTGCCTCAGCCCTAGTCATCACAAAGATCTTCCCTTTCGGCTTTCCTCCCTTAGTCGTTGCAGCAGCAGTGGCAGCCTTGCCAAGTGCGGTGTTCCTCTCAGGACACTCATAAGACTTGTGCCCAAATCCATTGCAAGTGTAGCACTTGAAAGCATTCTTGAAACAGTCAAAACCCGGATGAGAAGGTTTACCACAACGGTGGCAAACACTAGCAGCTGTGTCGGTGTGAACAAAGGTCTTAGCAACCGGAGCAGAGAACCTCTCAAAACGCTTCTTCTGAGAAGAAGGCGAAGAAGTAGAAGGAACAAATGGTCTCTTCCCCTGGTACACGGATCTCTGGTGAGGAGTCACACTAGAAATAGCAGCACAGGTCTCAGCATCTATGGCACGAATAGAACTCTCAGCCCAAATAGCATCATCATACACCTCCACGAAAGAAGTAGAGTCACGACGAACCATGCTCTCGATGCGCGGTCCTAACTTGCCACGGTAAAAGTAGACTCTCTCGGCCTCGTCTCTAACAAACCTCGATGCGAAGTGAGCTAGCTGGTTGAAACGGTCTGTGAACTCCTGAACTGACATCTTGCCTTGCTTCAAATCCATGAATTCTTTGAGTCGCTGTGATCTGAGCTCTTTAGGATAGAACCTCGTCTCGAGCTTATCCTTAAAAGCATCCCAATCGAACAGAGGATCATGAGTGAAAGTAGGTCCTGTCAACGCCCACCACCTGTCGGCCTCGAGGGTAAGAAAGTGAGTGGCTAGCCGCACTCTATCCTCTCTACCCACCGAATACATAGCAAAGCTCCTCTCCATCTCCCTAAACCACTCGGTAAGAGCTACCGGATCGACCTCGCCACCATATGTCTTCACGTGGCTACGGGACATCTGCGAAGCTATCCATGAGAAACTACCAGGACGATTAGCCTCGTTGCCTGGCGGTGGAGGAGGTGGAACATTCCCGGCTTGCTGTCTCTGAGTCTCAAGCAAATGCTGAATTGCTTGCAGCACAATGTTATCAGCAGCCGTAGGTCTCACCATCCTTCAAGAGAAAACAAGTATTAGCTTAACAATTAGCAATCACAAATAGACTACAAAATAAGTCCTTAGATCTACCCATCTCTCATTCATTATCTGTTTATTTGGTCAAGTTAAGGTTGGGGTCACATGAGTGCGTCGGGAGCAATAATGCTCTGATACCAACTGTAAAACCCCTCGCGAAAGCGGAAATAAAAACATACAAAAAGTACCAAAAAATGCAGCGGAATTAAAACTTTTTTTTTAGAAAACAACATGGGAGAAGTCTTAAACTGAAACAGAAACTGAAATAAAACCAAAATAGATAAGTAACAGTTCTAAGTATCAAAACCAATATGTACATCAGCCTGGGATGGAACATCCCTACAGGCACCAAAATGAAAGTAACAACTACGAGTCCAGCTAAACGATATAAGGTAAGTCATATGATGACAGCAGGATCATCACTCGCTAGCTCTCGTGAACCCATCTCCAACCAGCATGTACCTACATACATGAAAACATGTACGCCACAATCAGTGGGGAGTGACTAGAGTTCTCCTAGCCACCTTTTGTGACAACACGTAACATATAAAACAATACAGAATACTCCAACATATAACAACATGTGAAGCATAAAAATCTCGTCATCTGATCTCGTATTAACATGCCAACTCTAGTGCACGGCTCTCAACCAACTTCATAAACCGTTAGGAATGAGAGCCGGTTTCCCTACTGGTTACCCAGTCGGGGGGTCTTTCAATCCAACTATTTATGAAACCGAACTAAGAGTCACCCAATGCCTTGGATGATCAAACCATAACTCAAACAGATATACATTTACTCATCATTAACAATATCCATATCTGACACGTACCAACTCAAGGCAAGCAGATAAATTCAGCAAGTAAAAGGTTCAGCGGTCAACTTAAGACATAACCTAATACCAAAACGTTCAGCAAGTGAAAAGGTTCAGCGGTCAACTTAAGACATAACCTAAACACCAAACATTCAGCAAGCAAGGACTCAGAGGCCAACTTAAGGCATGGACCTGCCAATCAGCAAGACACTAGACTCAGCGGCCAACTTAAGGCATAGACTAGCATCCAAAAGTAAAGGACTCAGAGGCCAGCTTAAGGCATGTCCCTTCACCACATCACAAGGTACTAAACTCAGAGGCCAGCTTAAGGCATGTTCTAGCACCAAACATCTGCACTCCGGGCAAGGTGTCAGTTCCTTAGCTACCCCGTTGTGCAGCTGCTCTACTCGTCAGACTCAGATGCCAACTTAAGGCATGTTCTGACGCGATCACTATCACACATGTCTGAACTCAGAGGCCAGCTTAAGGCATGTTCCAGACACGACAAACATACACATATAGGGCTCAGAGGCCAGCTTAAGGCATATCCCCATATATGACAAACAACTCACGTATTAAGTTCAGAGGCCAGCTTAAGGCATAACTTAATACGCATCAATACAATATCAACCAAAGTCTATGAACTAATCTGTAGTTCTACTTTTCTTAACCTCTAATCAACACTTAACTGGCCCCGAGAACTAAGTTGAGGGAGAGCCGGTTTCCCTTTCGGTTACCCGACCGGGGGGTCTCTATCCTTACTCCATTCCCGAACCCAATAAAATGTTGCCCATCCTCCGGGGACCTCAAATACATGACACGGGTATACAAAACGAGTTTCAATCAAAACCGATCAACCGTTTGAAAGTTACAAATAAATTTCGATTTCAAAAGAACCTACAGGAGTCCCCAGCCGGTCGGCAGGCAGCCGGTCGGCCGGCTGGTGATTCCTCAGCCTACGCTTCTTTTCCAAAACCGAGAAACACCACAAAGGACTCCCAGCCGGTCGGCAGGCAGCCGGTCGGCCGGCTGGGAACTCCATACCCTAGCCTTCACAAAATTCGTATCCATCCCCATATGCACTCCCAGCCGGCTGGCAGGCGGCCGGTCTGCCGGCTGGGCTCCCTTTCTTCCTAGGTTTTTCGCAAAACAACACTAGACACATTGACTACCAGCCGGTCGGCAGGCAGCCGGTCGGCCGGCTGGCAGTCCAAGGCCAATATTCCAAAATCACGAAAAACATACAAATGCTCTCCCAGCCGGTCGACCGGCGGCCGATCGGTCTACCGGCTCAGAGAGCCTGATCGCAAAATCGCAAAAACGCAACTTATGGAAAACTTCATAATTCGACACAACAACTCAAGCACGACTACAATTGATGATTTCCCAACATTATCAAACACCAAATACAACTAATCTAACAGCACATAAGTCCCATAACAATCCTCAAGCAATTATATCAAGTATCCGTCTTAACTTTGTGAAAAACTGAAAATAGCATATGAACATGTAACAACATCATAAGACCTGGATTTCTCACATAAGAACAATCCTAGGCATGCTTCTAAGTTCATTAAACATAATCCTTTGAACAAAATCAGAAACCATGTGGAAAATCACAACAAAAGTGCTAATATACACATAAAGGCCGAGTTTCTCATTATCGTCACCTTTAAGCTTATTCCGGCAGATGATCCTCCTCAATCACGTAACTATCGGTGTCGGGATCGTCCAAGCCAACCCCTACAACATAGAAAACGGATTTTAAGTTCTTAAAACGGATTTTAAGGAAAACAGCCCGTTTTTCAAAATCGACGAAATGAAAAATGAAAGTGACGGATGACTAGGAAATCGAACGAGGATTCCGAAAATGTACTTACTTTTGCAATTTGAAGAACGGATGATGAAGAATTTCTCAAAAGAAGATGATGTTTATGGAGGTTTTAGGAGAAAAGTTGTTTACAGTGGAAATGTTGTGAAGGATGAAGATTATGTCGACATATGTGATTTTAGGGGTTTAAGTAATTGTCCTTTCCGTAATAAATGAAACGGGTTAGGATACTTGAACGGATATTTAAGTTGGGAACTTAACCTTACCAAGTTTGTATTCGTCTTAAGGACTTAAGGTTCTTAAGACGGATCTTACTTTTAATTTAAAATCTTTCGAAACAAATTATTAAAATATTATTTTATACGTAAAATAATTTAAAACGCTTAAATTAGATTTTACGAAAATACGGGATGTTACATAATCGCTACGCTGAACACGGAAGAGCCAACTCGACCGAGTTGCACTAACTCGATCGAGCTATATCAACTCGACCGAGTTGACCTAACTCGATCGAGTTACACCAACTCGACCGAGTTTGACTAACTCGACGAAGTACGAGGTGCTCGGCTGAGTTGAGTCACAACTTAGTAACAAACATATAAAGACAACCGTACGAAATAGAGGGGTGTTACATTGGCTAAGGTTGATGATACATCATATTCAGGATTCATGTGGACTTCATTCAATTAAGGACTCGCCAAGAGTATTATATGAAGACAATGGTGAATGCATTGCACGACTTAAGGAATGCTTTATTAAGGGAGATCAATCGAAACACATTAGCCCAAAATTCTTTTTCACACATGATCTGCAAAAACAAGGTGAAATAAACATCCAACAAGTACGCTAAAGCGATAATCCAGTACATCTCTTCACCAAAGCATCACCTACTTCAACATTCAAGAAATTGTTTTTTAAGATGGAATGCGTCGGTTAAAAGATCTATAAGTGACGATCCTTAGTTTGCCATTATTTTTCAGGGGGCGTCATTATTGGATATGTCAAGTTATACTCTTTTTCCTTCTTCGAGGTTTTGCCCCAAAGGTTTTTCAATATCAAGGTTTTAATGAGGCAACATAAAATATGTCCAACAATATTTTGAAGTCATAGTCATCTCTACTATTTGAATAAGTGCTTCGATATAGTGATAATCATGCGAGGTGTTGTAAACATAGAAATAATAACAAATATAATAAAGGAGGTGCCTAACAAGTGTTATGATAAATATTCAATGACAAAACAAAAATGTTGCAATCAATATATATACTTAAAAGAGGAACTTTTCGAGCGATTTTATTGGCTATTGTTTTAGAGTGATTTCATTGGCTATTACTTTGGTCAAATAAATTAAGTATATAAATAAAAAAATAATTAAATAGTAATAAAATATCAGATGGATAATTATTATTTTTAGATCAATCAATATCTATCTATCTATCTATATTATTAAAGGAAGCTTTTTTCGAGCAATTTCATTGGCGGTTTTTTTCCAGACGATTTCATTGGCTATAGCTAACACTAATAAATTATGCAAATTTTATCTAAATGAAAAAAAAGAATTGTATTATAAAGAGTATAGTTAGAGTTCAATACATATTGGAAAAACAATAACTCACGCAAAGCTAATTTAAGTTGGAAATTGAAAGTTCTTTTTAAAAAAAACTTGAAAGTAGCCAGATGAAAAAAAATTCCGTTTGGACGAAAAGAAATTTTTCGACCAAACCAAAAAAAATTGTCTAGATGAAAAAGTTTCAATTTTTTTTGTGCACGGAAATATTTTCCATCTGGGTCTACGCTAGATGAAAATATTTTCTTTCTTGAGGAAAAAAAATCCGCCTTGGTTTTTTTGTGATAAGATTATAATTTATTAATGTTTATCTTAATAAAATTCGGCCAAATAGTAGAATGACAATGCTAGCAATACTTATCTTGGAGTTTGTATTTGTGTTTGAATGGGAAAT
The DNA here is from genome assembly GCA_029255685.2 of Silene conica. Lineage (NCBI taxonomy): Eukaryota > Viridiplantae > Streptophyta > Magnoliopsida > Caryophyllales > Caryophyllaceae > Silene > Silene conica. Next base: position 63,765,111 of record CM055311.2, read on the forward strand.
AATGACTTGGTGAACGTATAAAAGGAGCTTCAAGCATTCAATTCTTGTGCTTCAATTCCATTTCCGTAGATGGTTGCCTACTTTTAATATCTTATTATCTTTGCATATTGCTGATTACTTATTATGATGTGATGCATGCATAGAAACTTTTATAACTATATATACCATATGTTTTATATTATTTTTTCCATAATTTTCATCAATCTATGATTTTTTTAATGACTTTTTGCAGGTCTAACATGGTATAATACGATACGGGTATTGTTGCAACTTGCAACAGAGGAGAATAACAAAAGGTATGTGATGTAATGTAGGAAAAAAAAAGGTTGTTTTAACATGGCTCAAATATGATCTATTTAGCAAGTTTTTTTATTGTTATGCGTGTTATGAAATATGTGTCTATGATATTTTAACCAGGTAATGAAGAGAGGAGGATAATAGAGACGATTTTTTCCGAAGGGAGTATATATTTATTTTTAATGGATGAGTAGTGAAGCACTTTAAAGTCGTAGAAGTAAAGACGACGCAAATATTGCAAATTTGCAATAGTCTATTCCATGCTCGAAAGTTGAAACCATGTTATATAATATACACTCAACAACAATATTTTCGACTTTACTAACTCCTGGGAAATATTTTCATCAACACATTTTCTAAATCATAAGTACCACTTGACTTTTATTATAAGGTGTTAAGATAGTTGAGACGGAATTGTGTTTTGATAGAATGAATGGTTATATGTTATTATTTTCAATCACCAAACTATTTATACATCAAAGTATTTGGCTGATACAATGAACCAACTCAACCAAATACAATGAATTTGTCAATACAAGAAATTGGTAATTATGATAGCGGAATACCATAGATTGGTAATTACAAGGAGCGGAATACGTAAGGCCTACTCGGCCTAACACCCTCCCGCAATCGTAAAGGCAGTATATAGTACGAACATTACGATTGGAGAATTACAAAAAAGCATAACCAATAAAAAAATATCTTCATTTCTTCGTCTCAATTTCCTTCATAATTCTTCTCATCTTCACAAGGTGGTAAAGGAACGAGTATAAGACTCGCTTGAAAATTTCTTCGAACAAGAACGTTAAGCTTTTCGGATTGTCGAATATCAAATAATTTGTTAGGAACACTAATCGGACCTAAACAAATTTTAGCAAAACGGAAAATTATCCGTCAATTTCAATATTTGGAGAACACTAAGTTTTTCGAACTCCAAACAAATTTGTACCACCATTGTGGTGATTATGGTTGCGTAACTCGCCAGTCATTTTGTACCACCTTGATCAAACTTGAAGACCTATAAATCAAATTTCGAAGAAAGAATAAATTTCCTCTTTTTATATTTATGAGGAAATGATATCTCACTATTATAATTTTGAATGAGTAGTATACACTCAAATCTCAATGATAATTGAATGCTTCTCAATACATGGCACAAACCACGCATAATATGCTTAATTTTCTCAGCAAACAAAAGGCAGCATGTACTGTTTTTTATTTAGTTTTTTTTTTTGTGATTAAAAAATAAATTATAAGTATATAGTCAAAAATCGAATCCCGTCGGTGGGTGTTTTTCTACATTATCGACCCACCGGCAGGGCAACAGAGTTTTGTATTTTAGGCCTCAAGAGCGTGAGGCTCTGATACCATGTTAAGATAGTTGAGACGGAATTGTGTTTTGATAGAATGAATGGTTATGTTATTATTTTCAATCACCAAACTATTTATACATCAAAGTATTTGGCTGATACAATGAATCAACTCAACCAAATACAATGAATTTGTCAATACAAGAAATTGGTAATTATGATCACTAGTACAAAAATGACATACGGCCACGGTTAAAAAATACATATGGCTACGGTTGTGCAACCGTAGCAAATCAGGGGGTAGCCTTAGGTAGTTGAGAAATGGCTACGGTTGTCAACCGTAGCCATAAGTCCATGTTTGCTACGGTTATTAATCAATAACCGTAGCCATAAGTCCTTTTTTGCTACGGTTATTAATTAATAACCGTAGCCATAAGTCCATTTTTGCTACGGTCAACTATTAATAACCGTAGTTGTAAGTCCATTTTTTTACTACGGTTAGTAATCAATAACCATAGCCATAAGTCTATTTTTTGATACCCAAAAGTCCATTTAGGGCTACGGTTAGTAATTAATCACCGTAGCCATAAGTTCATTTAACGCTACGGTTGCATAACCGTAGCCAAAGGCCATGCCTTTTCTCCAAGCTAAGAATGTCGATTCGTCTAGCTATTATAACAAATGGGAGCAAAAATAATTTCTACTATTTTATAACAAAAACCAATGTGATCAGTGTATATGCATACATATTTACAATATAATTCAAATTTTCTATAACAAAATACACCAATACCTCTTAAATACAAACGACAAGTCCATATTGATTCTCGTTCATGATCACAAAATACACCAATACCTCTTAAATACAAACAAGTCCATATTGATTCTCGGTCATGATCACAAAATACACCAATACCCCTTAAATACAAATGACAAGTCCATATTGATAGATCGCTTGTCATTTCTCTTCATGCTTCTCTTCAAAATTTGATGGCCTTCCGCCGTCTTATTATTTTTTACCTACACTAATAAAAGAATGGAAAATGTCAAATAATAAACAATAACTTACAGAATTAAGATTCACCAAATACAAATGGCAAAAGCGACAAGTCGACAACCTATCACAGTACAAAAAGCTTCATTTAAGCAAAAGGGCAGTATTGAACTTTGTAAGGGCAATCTGATTAATATAACTGGTACAGTTTCACACTTTCACTTTGAAATAATTTGGAGCTAATTTGCAGTTGGAGGAAGGAGAGAAGGATCTTGTTAGGAGCCAGGAATACAAGTTCTATCTGTACAAGTAATGATCCAACAATTCTTCGGTTTTTTCCTGTCCATTGTTGGCTCCCATTTATACTTGCTACCAATTCTATGTTGTTAGAGTCTTACGTATGCTTCCGTAATGCTGTATCGTGTGCTGTCTCTTTTTTATACTTCGTATATGGCTATATACCTTACATGGCTACATGGCTATACTCACTCATTCGACAATCCCCATATAAGAATGTTCTGATAGGGCAGTAGCATTTAACAAGTGGCAACAAACATATCTCCATTTTTAACCTTTTTAAAACCTACAAAAGTTTATTACTATGCTTTACACTCATTCTGACATACTCATTCACCAAACATACTCCCTCCAACCCTCGTCATATAGGTCAGAACAATGAGCTGATCGAAAAACAAACAAGCAAAAGCTATTCCCTGCGTCTCATACTACAAGTTTCAACTCTACTTATCTCAACAAATTTCAATTCTATTCAGCCTACTTCATTGTAATTCAGTTCAACCCACTTCGACTAAATTCAGATTCATTCAACCAAAACCAAAAAAAACACAGAAATAAAACAAAAAATCGACGCGCCTTAAAGTGATGCCACATCTAAAGAAGAAATAAAACAGAGTGGCGATTCTGATAACACATGCGCAAGTGTAATGCCACATATAAAGAAGAAAGCTATCACCACCAAATATTCAATTGAAAAAAGCGGTGTCTCACAATATCTAACATGTACTGCATCACATAATAACCACACTCAGTTGTTGGTGACACTAAATAAACAATATCAAAAGGTTACTAATCCAATTTCAACATAATATATATATATATATAATTATAAAACAAAAATGACTAAGAAACTTACTTCTAAGTTTCTCCACTTTAATGACATCCCTGATTTCAAAGTATAATCTGCACGAGCCTTGAAACCTCGAAACGCACTATGAAAAATAATACAATTATTGATGGTGAACCTAACACAAGTTTTAAAAATGCATATACAAACCCTCGACTAATTTGTTTGGACAGGTTACCCTTTTACATATGCCCAACCCAGTATAATTAATGTGTATATTAGAAGGTGAGTGGATGCTGGAAACTAATATACAGTACAATTACTATATTGCGTCCAAAAAGAGGATTAAGCTTGGGTTGAGAGATTTTATTAATTTAGGGGACTTCTTACAGATCATTCATTCTCAGGTATCTATTCTATTATTTCTATAACATTGATGCAATGTTGAATGTTGTTATTTACCAACTACTATTCTACTGTCCTAAGTGATCTATTTAATTTTCTTGAATATTGGTCAAAATGGAGAGCAAAGTTGTTAATGTAATCAAATTCAATGCAAGAGGAATACGTATGCTAAATGGTCACCTCACAATCCAAGCTTCTTTCACTGTCGCCTCCCCATCAGTATATCTCTCTTTATCTTTCTCTCAAATAAACTGAATATGAATTGGATTCTTGTTTGTTGTTGTAATCTATTTTGTGCAGATAGTAAACATTAAGTATGACAGCTTTAAGATTGCACCAAACCAGGTATGATCAACTCCTGCCACTTACCAATCTCATCTGCATTATAGCCACGACCCTGAAAGTAGGAAGACTCGTCTTGTTTACTTGTTTTATCATTTTTTTATTTCTCTCTCAATGTCCATCACTAAATCTCATACTTAATATAAGACGATCCTACAGTCCTGCCTAAATGCACTCTATATCCTTTAACTCCTTTCACTATTCTCGTTTCCCTTAAAAAATTCCACAAAGTATATCCACCGTATCACATCTCTTTAAGTTTAGATATGTCATCTATTCTCATACATGTTGAAATTAAAGGCACATATTCTCATTTGAAACTAATTTCGCTGCTTTTAAATTATTTGTGTTGTTATACTCTAATATCTAAATTGATTATCAACAGAAATAATTCAGGCAATATAAATAATACTGACTATAATTCAAGCAACAAGTTACTAAGAAATCGTTGATTAAATTGGTTATGAACTGAAATATAAATAAGAATAGAGGAATTACCTATAAACTAAAAGGAGACAAACATGACGAGCTACTTAGGTCAATTGGAGAAGACGACAACCGCGTCGCATGAGATCGTCGCAAGCGACGTCGATGAAGGTGGCCGGAGGTGAAAGAAATCGAGGTTTCCAGTTTTGATAATTAAGGTTCCACTTCGATGAAGAGTGTTTGCGATTGGGATTTAATTGATTTGTTTGGTTTTGATTCTCAGTAGCATAGGATATCGAGGTTTCTAATTATTATTATTTATTTTTCTTTTCTTTTGTGGAGGGAAAGAAAACATATTTTGCGTGTATATAATATTTTCAGATTTTTTAAAATTTAAAAGATATATATGGCTACGGTTCTACAAATCAACTGTTGTTTTTTTTTTATAAATAGTTATGGCTACGGTTATATCCTACAACCGTAGCTTTTTATATTTCTAAAATTGTTTTGGCTACGGTTATTACCTACAACCGTAGCGTTTGTTAGTTTTGGCCACGGTTGTTTGAAAACAACCGTAGCCATTATAAAAGCCTATTCTCATAATTTTTACGGCTACGGTTATTAACTACAACCGTAGCCATAAGTCCTTGCCAAATGTCATTTTTCTACTCGTGGATAGCGGAATACCATAAATTGGTAATTACAAGGAGCGGAATACGTAAGGCCTACTCGGCCTAACATAAGGAAATGAACACTACGATATTTAGCGCAAATAACTATTTGTTAGGCACCTTTTGCTATTGATCCTTCTTTATCAAGGATATTATGCTTTAAGAGCTAATAGTTCACTTTACATTTTATTATGATTCATATAGTGATTTAAGTTTTATCCTATTATACTTGGAATACCTATGAAATGTATTAATAAAATTGTGCATCGACATTTTATTATGATTCATATCATGATTAACTTTTATCCGTCGGAATACCTATGAAATGTATTAATAAAATTGCATTCATAGAATCATAATCTATCGCATATGCATTGTAGTTGTACGATATAAATTTTAGTCTTAAATCGGGTTTTATCTTTTACATTTTTAATCTAATAACGTTTGAAACAATTTTATAAATGTAAATAAATGAATTAGACGGAGAAGTATTAATTAATTAATTAATACTCCGTACCCAAATAGTAGAAATAATGAGTAAGCCACGCACACTTTGATGTTACTATTATAGTTATGTGATGTGATGTGATTCAATTGTTAAATCTCGAGATCGCATAGATTGTAAATACATAATCATTTCGATAACCTAGCTAAATATCCTCGAGCTTATACATGACGTCTATCATTCAATCCTCAACTCATTGTGCACAAGTTTATTTGTATATGAAGATTGCACCAAGCGCTCATACAAAATATCAAAGCTTCTACGAAGGCAACTTCATCAATCAATAATGGTATCTTCTCATAAAAAGGAATTTAAGCAATGATTGCTCCATAAAATTGAAAATTAATTTACTTGACCTATGCATCATAACTCATAAGCATAATTTGATTCAAAATTACCCTTCACCGTTTATAGGGCGGTGGACCTTGAAGTCAATGAGACGCAGTGGAAACAAAACAAAAGATATGAGATTGTGGCTGAACCAAATCAAACAAAAGTTAGTTATATGTAAGATACGATGGTATAATTATACGTAAAATGGATTTAATATAATTTTATTAGACTATAATAGAGAAAAGTTTTTACTAAAAAGATCATGTTCTATGATAAATTTGAATATAATCCTATTACAAAAGTAAAGTCAAAGCAACATAAAATATGGTAACAAAGATTAGATCAATAGACTAATATACAAGACAATAATATATAATGCGGGATTTTGTTTAGGAGAGTTTTACTTCATCGGAAGAGTAGTTGATGGTCTCCGTTGATTTGGTAACAAAGATATGCATCATTCCGTCATAATTGGTCTACTAATCTAGGAAGGATATACTAGATTTAATGCCCGTGCAATGCACGGGCCTATTTTAAATGATTGTAAATTAATAGTTTTGGCTACCGTGGAGTTATGGTATAATTTGTTGTTTCCCTACTCTTATTTAATTAAAAGCATAAATAGATGTATGATGAATATATTAAGTACTTAAGTTTACGAGGTATAATTTAAAAAAATACGAGCTACAGAAAACAAACAAATAAGAGTATGAGCTAATGTAAAAAAATACGAGTTTAAGAGAATAACGAGCTAAAAAATACGAGCATAGAACCAATGCGAGTTATTAACCTAAGAATACGAGCTAATATAAAAAGAATTAGAGCTATTAAGCTAAGAATACGAGCTAATGTAAAAACAATCAATATATATATACTTAAAACAATACGATCTATTAAAATAAGACGAGCTTTAAAATACGAGCACAAATGAATACGAGCTAATGAAAAAACAATACGAGCTATTAACATAAGATGGACGAGCTTCAAAATATTAGCACAAATGAATACGAATACGAGATTAAAAGGATCACGGGCTTAAATATACAAGCACATAAGAATACGGCCTATATATTAAAATGAGAATACGAGCTAATATAAACAGAATACGAAAACATAAGATAATTGAAACACTTCTCGAGCTAAAAAAATAGAAGCAGATTTGCAATACGTCAAATTTCATGATATAATAGGTAATACGAGCTACAAAATACGAATATATAAGAATACGAGCTAATGCAAAAGGAATAAGGACTTAAGAGAATCAGGAACTAAAAAATACAGGCACATAAGAAGACGAGCTATTAACGTAAGAATGCGAGTTAATAAAGATATTAAGCTAAGAATACGAGCTCATGTAAAAAATACGAGTTATTAAGATAAGAATACGAGCTAATATTAAAAAAACATACGAGCATATAAGAGAATCAAGAACTTACAAATACGATCATATAAGAATATGGGCTAATATAAAAAAAATATGAGTTAATGTAAGATGAATACGGACTATTAAGATAAGAATACGAGCTAATGTAAAAAGTATACGAGCTAATAAGATAAGAATACGAGCTTAAGTAAAAAGAATATGATCTAATGTAAAAAAATACGAGTTAATGTTAAAAGAATACGAGTTTCAACTATCTTCATATATTAGAAATATTGGATAAACAATTTCTTCAAGAGGATTCTCAAATGAAAAGTATAGAAGTTATTATAGTAAGTCTTGCTTGCGACGGGTCACCATTTGTGACGGATATTTTGTGAGATAAATTAATACAAAATGAATTAGTGGAGAAAGGGGACCACATGGATAGTGTTGGAGAGAGAGAAAAAATGGGTATTTTGTGAGAGAAAACGGTATCCGTCACAAGCTTGCGACGGATAGTGCCGTTGCAAATAAGAATTTGTGATAAAATTATATTTCCTTCATTCAAATTCATAGTGCATTTTTACTTTATGCACAAATTTTAAGGAGTTTAATAAAAAATTATTAAAAGTACAATGTTAAGTGTGTGTTGCTTTTTTGGTTAAGGTTAATATTTTTTTATTGTTTAATGGTGGGCCATTGGATGTCATTTTGTGTATATAATTGATGTTTATAATGGTACTTTAGTAATTTTATTGGCTTTATTAGAAAATATGTAGTTTGGATATGAATGAATTAAAATGGAATAAGTGTAGTTTGAATATGAATGGAGAAAGTATGTGTTTAAAATATTATTTTGACAGTGATGCGTAATATAATAATATGTACCAAGATCATTGAATTGGAGGTACATGTTTCCGTTTCTATTGGAATTTCATGCACTTTCAACGTTCAATGTTGTTCTGATGATGATACATCTGATGTTTCATTAGCCATAAAAAACAATTATACCTAAATTATTCTCTATATATGTCTACTAGTGTAACACCCGTGAAAAATCACGGGGTTGTGTACACTTATTTTTAAAAATGACTATAAATTTTACTTATTATAACCAATTCTATTTATTTGAACATGTGTACTTTTTAAAAATAAAAAATAAATAATATAATATCATTATATATATATATTAAAATATATATACGGAAATTATAACATTCACATTTTAGAACTTCAAGTTGGGTAAGTTAATAAGCTAACACATGATAATGTTAATAGGAGTCACAATTGTAAGACAAAATTAAAATGAAACAATTAAGACATGGTTAAAAAAGAAATTATAACGTACAAATTTAAGTAATTTAAGTTATATAAATTATAAAAAAATCAAAATTAAGATAATTAAGTTTTATATACTACAGAAATGAAAATTATAGTCAAGATTGTGGTTATATTAGTTGCATCAAATTGTTAGATTTATAAGACGAATAGTTAGGAGAATGAAAATGATTACAAAACAAATATAGTAACTCACTTTATTATATAAAAATCAATGATCCATCTCATTTTCACACAATACACTACACTGGTTGAGTTCAAATTATCTACGGAGTACGGTATTTTTTTTACTCTTTTGCACCTTCTCTTCCTCTCTACCAAAATTAATACAATATGAGTTCTCTCTCTAAGTCCCTAATTTTAGTTGTTCATCTATCATCCGGTATAAGATATCTAAACTGAAATTGCATTTAGTAAATTAATTAATAAAATAGTAGGTACCTGAGGTATTTCCATAATGTGGTGCTTTACTCTTTGTTGACTGTGTAGTTGTATGCCTTCGCTCATGAGTGTTTGTTATTTCACGAAACTCATAAAATTAACGGAAAACTGTCTTATGCATATAATTCGAAAAGGAGAGTTTTTATGAAAATTGGAAAGTATGTTTACGTTTAGTAATTAATTTAACTCATTATAAATCTCATTGTCTCATGAACTTAACCTAAATATTAAGATTCCGTTATTACGTTGATTAAAAAGGAATATTACGTTTAGTAAGAATTGACTTAAATTGAAATCATATGATGTTATCAATCATGAATCTTAATATTTAGTAAGAATTGATTAAAAAAAGAAATATTCCTTTCTATAAAACCAAAGTGGCATATAGTGTGGTATGTAAGAAATATTACGTGACATAAGGCAGTTATATCACGCCTCGACAATCACGCATGAAATTATCACACAAGAAATTTTTCCTTATTAACAATTGATTACGTGACATATTGATTAAAAAAAGAAATTTTAATATCACGGTTGCTGACATGGCTAATTTTAATTGGCCGAGAATCAACGAAATCTCGTGACCCCAAAATGGAATAAGGCCAAATCGCAGGGTACCGAAGTGGAGTTATTCCTAAGAACAACTTTTTTGAAGTCCACCATCTTAAAACTTGTCATTTGAAAATGAAGGGGATTCCAATGGATTGAAGTACTAATCACGCATGAAATTATCACGCAAGAAATCTTTCCTTATTAACAATTGATTACGTGACATATTACTTGACATATTGATTAAAAAAAGAAATTTTAATTGCGGAATAATTTTAATATCACGGTTGCTGACATGACTAATTTTAATTGGCCGAGAAAAATTGAAATTGTGAGAGTGAATGAGAGGGCTTGAAAGATGGTTTTCTAAAACCACATTGCGTCACCTAAGCGCTTTTACCTAATTCTTTAATATATATAATGATAATGATGATTATACTAAGTATTTTTAGAAAATTAACTGTTACGATAATTACTTTGAAACCATGTCAAGATATTATCCGGGCCCGGCATGAAATCTAGTTATGAGTAAAAAGAGCATGAGAGTCCAAGTTAACAACTCACTAATCCACTTTATAGCCGTTGCCGCTCCTCTTCATTCAAATTCAAAACCTCGTTTACACATTACAACAAACCAACTATATTTAACAACCAAACTACACCACATCCCTTCTTCACTCACTCTTCAATCTCTCCACTCCTTCGTTCAATATGCTCGCAGCCAATTCCCCGGCGACTCACCCGGAACACGACTTCCGAAAACCGTTACAGCCCAAAAACATCTTCGTCCCAAATTCAAATTCAACCCAAATCACTAAATCCGCTAACAAATGTCAAATTAACACTTCCTTCTCATTCTTCCCTAATAATAATGACCATTATAATAAGGAAAATTTCCATGTTTTGGCGAATCCAATTGAGACCATCGATGCATCTTTAGCTGAAGAGCTGACTGCTGTCAGGCTAAAGATGGAGAGGTTAAGGTTAGATAAAGAAAAGACTGAGAAATTACTGCAAGAAAGAGAAAAGTTTCTTGATTTTCAATTGTATGAGTTGGAGGAACGAGGTGAGCTCCAAAGAGAGCTTGAAATCGAGGTTGATCGACTATTTCGATTGAACCAGCTCAAGCTTGCTTCTATGGTAATTACTCTCTTACTAAGTTTGAAATTATAGATTTCTTTGACATTAGAAGCTAATCAAGTGTGTCATTTAGTATAGTATGAGTAGAGAATTGATGGGTATCTCAAAATTGAATTAATGAGCTTGAATTTTGTGGGTTTTGTGACAAATGTGTAGCAGAAGACGATGTCTCCAATTCAGTCGTTACGAGTGAAGGAAATGGACAAGAAGAATAAAGGAGGACAATTTGAGGTTTATACTTGATTGCTAATCTTGTATGATACTTTTTTAAGGTGTTTTATGATATGGAGAGCACAATCGGCCATGGGGTTACATAATTATTGAAACGATTTTCGTCTTAGTCGTTTTAATAACGCTTACATAATTGAGGTTTATTGATTTTTTGTGTTTGTTTAGGGTGCGAGAACAGAAGAAAGTAAAGCAGAAGCCGTTGGTTCAGTTGGTGGAAAGAGCGCAACTGAGAGTTCAACCTTGAGTATGGAGAGCACAATGGGGTCACCATCAACATCAATTGACAGCATAGCCGAGAGCGTTATTAGTCTTGCCAAGGTTGAGCTTAGAAAGTTCATCTGATAAGTGTTGAATATGATGAACATATATCAAAACCATGGTTGATTGAATCATTTAGGAAGTATATACAAGTAATGTAATGTGCTCAGTTTATGTAATCCCTCGTTATATATTGCTGAATACACCGGTATTGTTCTGGTGCAGTGGTCGAAATGCATTTCGTCAAATTAATATACCTGAATTTTGAGTTCATCAAAACAGTTAGGTTACTCCATTATCTATTTGGCCTATCCAAACTCACACAATATTTGTCTTTGACACATCAGACATTATTCGGTTGGTCTACTCTCAACCGGGTATACGTCCATACAACAGTTCAATAATATCGAATACACCTAAAATGCAAAAGATGCAAAAGTAAGATTCCAACAAAAACGACACATGGCAAGCTGTGAGAGATGGTGTATGAGATGCCCCCCTACAATCCTACACTGGGTGTAACTCTACCATCTTCCTTCAATTCATGTTAAATGCAACATATATTTTCATTAATCAATGTATGCTTTCAGAAAATACATGCTATATTTATGCTTTCTGAGGGTGGATTGTCACCGGGTGCTCGTAGAACAATCAGTCGCAACAAAAGAGAGTGATGATCTCCTAACGTCAATTACTACTCGCTGATTAATTTGTTGGTAAGCTCCAATTACGTTAAGATCAGTGTGAGCTCTCATTGCTGTCATACAGTACATACCAGGGTGAGGGACTCCTGGATATGGGAATGCAGGAATCATTTCCTTAGGGTGTACTAGTAAATCAGCATTATTCTGAAAATGGAAGGTACTGACCGGAAAATATGCGTTGGCTGAATCTGAAAGCGGCTCCCAACATGCCTCTAGATTGTAGACATTTTGGTTTCCCCTCATCCTTAAGTTATGGTTATGGAGTCTAACATAAGTTGCTATTGCATCTTTTAGAATATCGAACGCACTGAGACAATGAAGCTGAAGGATGCCCCAGTATCAAATATGGTTCCCCCAGAATTGCTGCGTCTTCGAGCAATCAAATTTGGTGGTATCTCCAGCTTTTTTCCCATCAACACTAATGTCTTTTAGGCTCACATAGTAAAACTGACTACCTAAAACCGGGACGGGAGTATTGGAGTGACGAACATAACAGGGAATTGATTCAAATAATTTCCGAAAGTAAGGAACTGACTACCTAAAACCGGGAGTATTATACTATTTTTAATTTCAAACATTTTGAATCTAACTAAATACTCCCTCGTATTCTAAATAACTTTACCTATTTCTTTTCCGTCTATTCACAATATTTTCCATATTTTCCTTTTTGCTAAATTTTTATACTTAGTTTAATCATATCAACCCACAACAATACCCTAAAATACTCATATTTACCCTTATTTTAATCATTTCATCTCACAACAATATCCACAAAGGTTATTGCGCATAGAAGGAAGTATATATTTTTTAAAATAAATAAGATTATAAACTACTAAAAATATTTTATTATAATATACTTATAAATGCCTAGATAATAGGGAGTATATAATTTGAAATGAAATTAGTATTAAAGTGTAAAAAAAGTATACAAAAAACATTATACAACAAGCTTCTGAGCCGAGCCTTGGTGAACTCAGGTTCGCCTCAGATTAATCCGAGCACTAGCCAAGTTTTGAACGACACGATTTGGAGGGCTCTAAAAGCAAGCTCAGATTATTCTTTGGTTATGGGAGAATAAGTTGTACACTTTTCCGCAGTGCTGTGAAGGATGGCTTCAGGAAGTGATGACTGCTGCACTCCATTGGGACAACATCTTCAAACTGCAACCGGTGTGCTTGGCATAAACATGATGAACTTCTTCAAACGGTAGCACAAACTTTTTCAAGAAGGAAGGCTCAGACAATGTAATGGCTTTATAGAAAGAAGCGTTTTGGTTCAATAAACCTTTCTCCTTTAAAATCAACAATATCTTGTGTCTAGGCACTATTCTTTTCTCCAGACTGCAACTAAAGAAGGCAGACAGAGTTATCAAGTAAGCCGGCTTAAGTTGCAGCTCGTTCATCAGAAAATCCAACCTCTTCTTAATTCTTTCATCAGAATACGCAAAGCAAGTTGCATTTTTCATCATAAGTGTCTTGATCTCAGATTGGGTCCAACCAAAACTCTCAAATATTCGACATTTAGACACGATATTCTCCTCACTAAACCCATATACCAAATGAATGCCATACAGAAACATCATAGAATCTCGACTGATTCCCCACTTCTGTTCAACCTTCATCGTTACATCCTTAAATTCTTGTGGATTTCGCATAAAAATTCCTGGATTCTTGAGCAAGTGTTTCCTGATATATTCAATGGAGATTCCATAGCTACGCAACAGAGATACATTAGGCGACAAATTCTTAAGTACAGCGGAAATGTGTGTAACCCCTAATTTCGAAAGAACCCTAATAACGGAATTATGAGAACCCATAACTTGCCTCAATATCTGAAACGCTGGCAAAATGGATGAATCCACACTATAACTTAAAATAGTGGGATTCGCAGAAATAACCTGGATTATATCAGACTCAGAAAGGCCTTGTTCTTGAAAAAAATTGAATTTGGGGATTAGAGTTAACTGGGCATTGTAAGACAACAATGAAGGATGCTTAGACACAACTTTTCTGAGATGGATTTCATCAAAACCATGTTTTCTGAAGAAATTAACAACAGAATTAGCAGTTTCAAGGAAACGAGAGTGATTCACCTTGTTGCGTTTAAGGAGCTTGGTGGAAACGGAGAGAGCTCGTTTGTGACAAAAACCAAGAGAATCAACTAAGTAATCGGCGTAACAAGGTGTTGAATTTGAACAAGTTGCTGAAGATGAAGATGTTGAGTAGAAGAGAATACGTTGGAAACCATGGTTGGAATTGTAGGTGCTGCCAAAAACAATACTCAAACTCTGCATATTGTAAATATTGAGTCAAGGGTTCTTCAATAAAGAGAGCCACAGATTATGAATGCGGCGGATAATGCTCTTAATCCTAAATCACTCTTTCGGGTTGATGGCTACTCCTACTACTTTTTGGCCTCAGGGCTCAGCACATAGGTTAATGCCCTAAATCCCTCCGAAAATTCTTGCTTCACACGGATCAAAATAAGATAGATTAAATGTCACCATTTTTTTAATGGGAAATTTAACAAATATAATCTCAACTATCACTCTTCTTCTCAAAATAATCTCAACTATTAATATTCCCGCAATAATCTCAACTTTCATACCACCATTCTCAAAATAATCTCAACTATCATTCTGTTTCTCAAAATAATTTCAACTATTAATATTTCCGCAAAAATCATAACCTTTTTAAGACTTATCAGTCACAGTAAACTATTTTGAGAAGGGTGGTATGAAAGTTGGGATTATTGCGAGAATATTGATAGTTGGGATTATTTTGAGAAGAAGGGTGATAGTTGGGATTATATTTGTTAAATTTGCCTTTTTTAATAGAATGTAATCATATATCGCAAATTCGTCACTTTTTACCTTGAAATTATGGCAACATTTTATCAAAAAAAAACGGCAACATTTTCTTGTAAAAATGGCTACAATTAGTCCGACTTATTTCAGATGAAAAACAGCTCATCTGAAATAAGAATTTGCCAAATCTCTAATCCTAGTCATTGTTTTAATCATCTACTAGTTTTAAATCCGTGTAAAATAATACACGAGTGATGCTTAAATATACTAAGGAGGCGTTTGGTTAGAGAAAGGGAAACGGAAAAGAACTTAAATATACTAAGGGGGCGTTTGGTTAGAGAAAGGGAAACGGAAAAGAAATCAGAATGGGTAAGAGAGGGAAAAGTAAGAAATTACCTAAAATTTAATTTGTTGTTTAGTTAAACCAAGAAAGAGAACTAATGGTTCACTCAAACTCACCCCTACCACTAACACACACCAGCACAAACAACAACTTATCTACTAGCGGCGGTGAATGTGATAGTGGTGGGGTGTCATGATGGTGGTAGTGGGGTGTCGCGGTAGCGGTGGCGGTGACCATGGGCGGATCTACCCACAAGGCTAATTGGGCTTAAGCCCAACCTGTTTTCGAGAATAAAGATAATATACATCTAAAATTTTTCAGTGTTGTTGTATGGCTCAGTTGGTTAGAGGAAAACTAAAAGAGTTTATTTGTACTTGTTGGTTAGGGGTTCAAATCTCGTTAGTTGCATTTTTCTTATTTTTTAATTTACTACCTTAATAAGTTGTTTAGCCTTTATCATAAATCCTAATAATATTAATCGTAAATTATTATTATTATTTTTCCTAGAACTAAAGTATTTTATACCCCAAATTTTTAGTGCTATAAATCCTAATAATGTTAATGTTAATCGTTAGAATAAGAATCCTTACTTTTAATAAAGTTGAGATACCTGTCTATTCAAGAATACAAAAATATTGTATTTAAAAAGAAGGAGATTATAAGAAATTTACGTTTTTTTAATGATAATTGTTAAATTTACCCGCATATAGCGAAACTTGTATCATTGAATAATATTGTAAAATAGATTTATACAAGTATACATTTTGTAATATTCAATCATAGTTTATGTTTTTATAAGATATCCCTATGTCTTTATTATTTGTATGTCTTTCAATAAAATACATTTATAAATAATAAAAATTTGCCCAAATGACGGTAAGTTGTGACAAAGGGAGCAACCCCAAATGACTAACATCTTTCAGATATGTGCGACCTTAGTTATACTTTTTGAAGGTTTCATTTGACTAAGCATCGCAAACATGAGCCGAGCCTAGCCCACCCTACTTCTAAATCCTGGATCCGCCCCTGGTGCCGGTGACAGTAGTGCCATGGTGGTGGTTTGGTTGTGGATAATGTGGTGGTAGGTGAAAAATGTGGTTGAAGGGTAAGAAGGATAATGAAATCTCATATTCTATGGGGGTGGGGTCAGAAATTAGATGGATTGAACGATAAGGAAGAGAGTTTCATTCCTTTGTTTGTATCAAACAAACACCAACAAAGGATATGAGTACTTTTATTTCCGTTTTTTATAGACCTCAACCAAACTTCCAGTACTACTTTCTCCATTTTTTATCTTTTTAATTTAATAAAATTCTCCTCACATGAGAACTGATAAGATAAAAAAAAAATAGAAAAACTACTAAATGCAATGAATTTATCCGACTTTACATTGGATACAGCCATAGCGGATATATAAACGACACATATAAACGAACGTGATTAAATGTCCAGTTGTCCACTATGATAATATAAATAGTCTAGAATTTTAGATTCGACGTACAAACGTATATTCTCTCGGTACTCATCAGTAGTTATCATTTTCCATTTGTTGTACTTCCTCTTTTCATATCCAAACAAAAAAGTATAGATCTCGCGTATTCACAGTATATATAGAGTTTTTAAATTTTTACAATACTACTTGTACATTTTAATTAGATTAATATCTCATTCATTTTCATATTTTTACACATTGAATTATATATTATTTTGAGAAAAATAGTTAATCGAAAAATTAATCAAGATAAATAAATAATTTAATACAATGTACAAACAAATGAAAATATTTTAATTACCTCAAATTTAGTGATTTCATTTTTATAATTTTTCTTACACTCTTTTTTGTCACGAAGTTAAATAACAATCTATGGTTATGTATAGTTATAATTTGATTTATGCCAATTGTATTTCATTATAGTTAAAAGGTTATATTGATGAAAATATCATAAGTTGATGAAACGTTTGATATTTTTTAAATGAAAGATTAGTTATTTTATTAATTAAACAAAATCCATTTTATTTTCATATTTAATTGGAGCATTTTGGAGAGAAATTTTTGAGGATCTTTATGCTCTTAGTAGATAAGAGATTACATTTGTGTAAAAAATAAGAAATAGTTACTTATGTATAAAATATTTGAGATGTAAATATTGTGAAATAAATTAGCTGATATGTTGATTATCAATAAAAAATAATAAAACAATCACCACCACATTTTTTCCCTCCAAACTACTAATACATCATTTCGATTGAAAATTAATGTATTCTATAAGATAACTCCTAAATTGTAGCACTTTATCAAAAAAAAATCATTTCCTCATTCTCTAAAATTGTATATTCTCAATGATTTTTAAGTTTTACTTAGGCAATTAAATCATTGTTAAGGACACAACCTCCAACAGATTTGGTCGAAACAATGTATATGCATCAACCACCGGGTTTCGTTAACCCCTCCGCACCTCACCATGTATGTTGTTTTCGTAAGTCTTTATACGGTCTTAAGCAAACTCCTCGAGTTTGGTATTATCGCTTTGCGACATTCATCAAATCTCGGGGTTTCGAAAGCAGCCAGTGTGATCAATCATTATTTGTTTATCGGGATAGAACTAACATGCCTTACTTACTCTTATATGTTGATGATATAGTCCTAACAGTCTCAAGCAACATTATTCTTCAACAGATCATCACAGCTCTCTCAAATGAATTTGGCATGACTGATCTCGGGAAACTCAACCATTTCCTTGTGTAATACCCCGTATTTTTACGATATTTTATTTTAATATTTATTATTTACTTTTGATATGTTATTAATATTTAAATAACGAAGTAACGGATAAGTGTTTTGTACGTTACGAGTGAGGTGTCGAATACGGGTATTTAGTTATCGAGTCATGTCCTACTAGTAATACACGGTCTAGGAGTGCGTGCAAGGTTATTTTGGGCCTCGAGCTTTGTGTCAAGGGCAAATTAGCCCAACTCGACACAACAGCCTGCTCACTTAAACTACAACATATTCTATCTGCCACCCCTTATAAACTCTCCTCCTAACCCTAACCCTAACCCTAGAACGACACTCTCTCACACACAAACGCATACTGCCGTCATCAGAGAGCAAGGAGGAGGGACCAGTTGGTGGTTTAGGGTGGATCTTGGTGGTTCGTTTGGCGTCTGAATAAGGGTACACGCAACTCCAACTCTGTTTTCAGTTTCGTTTCAGTTTTCTATTCGCCTTTTTTTTCTATCAGATAAGTATAGCATTGGTTCTGATTCTTGTGTAATAACATTCTCTGATGTTTAGTTGTCATGATTAGACCACGGTGGTGTCGTCGTTGACCACCATTGACCGTCGTGGGTAGGGTTTTATCACGGTGTCAGAATGTTGTTGTCTTTGTCAAAACTGAGTTCCTGGGCACGTGTTTGTATGCTAGTATTCGATCTTTTTTATGTTGATGTTTGCTCTAGGTTTTAGAGTTAATAGTTTGAGTGTAGTCTGGAGTCGAGGTTGACGGTTGTCACGGTGGTTTTGGGTGTTGTGTCTAGTCAGTTTAGGGGGTTTCGTGCAGGGTGTCACACAGGTCAGAACAGAGGCTTTAATTCCAGAACCACGGTGTTTTGGTGTGGTGTTTGCGTGCGCCTTTGAGTCTTCGTGGGTGCACGTTTTAGATGCGTGTTAGGGTAGTTTTCATGGTGGTATGCAGGGGTTTTGTAAGGTGGTTTTTGTGGTGGGTTTTAGTCGCACGAAGGACTGTTTTGAGTGAGTTTCGTGGGGGTGGTACAGCGTGGTCAGGGGGGTATCATCACCAGGTCAGAATGTTTGTTGCGGGTATGGGTTTTGTAGAGGCTCGTGCTGGTGGTTGCTACGGTACCAACAGCCACCACTGACCTCCCTGGAACCACCGTGGCTCAGAGGCGAGCCTAGTGGTGTTCCAGGTGACGTCGGCGGTGGTGGTTGGTGTCGGGGGCAGCGGTTATAGGGGATGGGCGTGTAGTGTAATAGCCGCTGCTACGTTGTGATTTTGTTACCTCGTATTGTTGCTATTGTGTTGAGTGCTTGCCTTCTCCTTATTGGTTATAATTAAGTGGTTATCATTAGTGGGTTATTAATACTACTATACTTTGGTATGATTTATCATTTTATTATTAATTATTAATTAAGTTGTATGCCAATTTTGTTGTTAATTAGTAGCATTTTGTTTACTTATTAATTTGTTAATGGTATTATTATGATTATTGTGAGCAATTATATTGTTATGGTTATTATTGCATTTCATGCTAAAATTTAGTAATAATGTGGAATTTGTTATCAATTAAGTAATACTCGTAATAGATTAGTTGGCTGCATGCTATTTATAGTAAGTCTATTTTTGGTAAGTCCATATTTAGTAAGTTATAATAATTAGTGAATAACATGTGTTTGCACGAGTAGAATTTAATATTAAGTAATAAATATAGGAACGGAATTCGAGGTGGAATACTACTAGGCGGTGACTGCTTATTTCAGACTTGCTTTTCCAGGTAGGATACACTGGAACTATTCTCTTATGTATTATGTGAACTGGATGCTGTGAATGCAAGTATGATATTATGAGTTTTATATTCAGTGTTGGTTCTTTAATATTGCATTCATAAGCATGGCATGAGCATGGTTACAGATTGAGATGATGATGAGATATTATTGGGCCCAGGCTAGTTCTGCAGGACTAGACCTGGTGACCTCAGCTGTTACGCTGGTGTTCGGCGACGGCCGATTATAGTCTGCCGGGAGGTTCGGTATGGCTGGGTGTTACGGGTTTGAGATTGAGATTGTGATTGAGCTCGAGCATGACATAAGCATTTGCATATTATTGATTGTTGCATTATTTACTATTGTGTTATCCTACTCAACCACGAGGTTGACAGTGTATTCGTATTCACCTACAATGATCCGGAATGGGGAGTAGATCTTTCAGGTCAGAGACAGGTGGACTAGGATTGGGCACGGAAGAGAGACATGGACTAGACCTACCTAGCTACTAGATCATTTAGTTTTTCATAGTTGAACACTATTTTTATTTCAGTTGTTTTGGAAGTCTTTTGGACTATGCTTTGTAATAGTTATCAGTTTAACCATTTATATTTAAAGTACTGTGTTTCTTTCACTGTGAATATCTACTACCCTGGTTTATCCAGGATGGTAACGGTCCTATTTACTCTGGAAGTCCTAGTTCAGGCTCCTAGGTAAATGGGGGTGTTACAAAGTGGTATCAGAGAGAACGATCCTCAGGCCTAAACCAAATGAATAATAATGAACGTAGGAAGAGTCTAATAAAATGAACCCCATGTTAGTAACTGTTAGGAGCCCCCAGTATTGGGATGAGTTAGGGGCCCCCTCAAACCAAGCCACTGGCCCTTTCAGTCTAACCTGGTTACCTTGAGAGTTGAAGAGTGTGGGTAGTTTGGAAAGATCCAAGGCAGATATATAATATATGTATGTCGTACTAACAGTTTTGCAGGAGCGGAATGAGGTAAGTTATGATGTGAAATATGGTTGGGGATCCGTATTTTGAAGCATGATAATGATATTGAATGTTGGGTGAAATATATGATTTTCAAGTATTGAGAACATGAGTTTTGAAAATGAGTTTGAAATATAAGCTTGACTTGCCTGATGATGTGCATTAGAAGAATACGACAGATATGGAGATGTTGATTGATCTGAATGATGGAACGTGGAGTTTTCAGAGAATGAATGTATATTTATTGGACAATAATTTGAATGATAAGATCATATGATTTTAGTGTTTCGAAAAGTCCCTATGATATCTGATTATTAAATGACTATCGTAGCTATGTAATATATTGATTGATATTTGGATATGAATGATCATATTTTATAGTAATTTATGTCTAGGGATATGCGGAATGTGTTACCCAAGCCATGAATGCCATATACTTATGTGTTGCATAGATCGTACTTAAAGCTTACATGACAATTTCTATTTACCCCAAGTAGTTAGTTATAGAGTCGGTATTCAGTAAGTGACACCTTGGTGATTTATGAGATACATATTTACGTACTTTTATGTTGTGATTGCTACGATGGTGGGAACTAATGCACTGTTCATACATGTATAACTATCGAATTACTTCGTTGATGCTACTACTCAATTTCGCAATCTTTACCGTCTTGTAGATATCAATTTCGGTTTGAAATTATGAATATCTGTTAAATTGGTACAACGTGATTTCACTGCTTCAAATGATATGTCAACCTGTTTTGGAAGAGGAATGGTTGTATGTAAATGTGATAATATGAAGTGATTATTTAGGAATAAAAGTTTGATAAATTTTCAGAATGTTACCTTGTTTGTACGGGCTGCCATTTAAAATGTGTTTTCTATAGGAATGTGAAAATTTTATGTGTGATAACCTTCTGATTTAGCTTCTCAATGCTTTTGGTTTCATGTGTATACAAGTTATATTTTGCGAGAAATAAATATTTTGTCGACAATGGTCAAATTGTTACTGCGCAGTTCTGTTCACTACAAAAAAAACGCGGTGTTCTGACCGAAATACTGACGGATTATACAGTCCGTCAGATGTCTCGGTGTACTGACACATTTCTGACGAAATATCCGTCAGAAATTTGTTTTGACGGATAACAGGTCACAATTCGTTAAAATAGCAGACCATGAAAACAAAATGGGAAGGCGCGAAATTTTGGTTGCAATTTCTGACGGATAGTGCGTCAGTAATAGTTAATGACGGATTCCCCGTCAGGAAAATTACTGACAAAAGGCTGACATAACTGAAAAAGTAGAACCATTTTCTGACGGATTATCCGTCAGAAATGCCACGTAATATTTTATTGACGCATTATCCGTCAGTACCTTTTTTTTTTGCTTTTCCTATTTTCAATAATTCAAACCACGCCTGCATTCAATTCTTTTACCTTTTTTACCCAAATTAAACGACTCTCCTGACGCCTTATCCGTCAGAGATTCTATTTTTTAAATTCCTGACGCCTTATCCGTCAGGATTTTGTATAAAAAAAAGAAACAGAAGCATTCACGCGTTCACTTTCTTTCTTTTTTTTTTTTACCTCAAAACCCTTCGACAACCACCAACCCTCCCAAAATCCGATTTCTACCCCCACCAATCCTACCACCGTGACAACCACCAACACACTACTAACTCCATCTTGCTAATAGGTAATGTTTTTATGTTTTTTTCATTAATTTACAGTTTTCTTTTCGATTTATTTCAATTCATAATTGATTTGTTTGTACATTGTAGTGTGACAACCACCACCACCGTGACAACCTCCACCACCGTGACAACCCCGCGCCAACACTGCTTTGCAAAATTAATTAGGTAATTGTTTATGTTTATTACTTAATTATTTATTTAAGAATGTGTTAGTTTAGAAAGTAATTAGTGTAACTTATTTAGGTTAATAGATAATTAGTTAGAAATTTTGATTTAGGATAATGCCAATTAGATAGAAAAACTGACCTAGGATAGTAGCCTGTTAGATAGAAAAATTGACTTAGGATAGTTGCTAATAATTTGTTGTTGTTAGTGTTGTTACTTCTTAATTGTTGTTGTTGTTGTTGGTGATAGTTATTAGTTGTTAATTTTGAATTATTATTTGTTAATTGTTGTTGTTGTTGATCAACGATAATTTTTAGTTGTTAATTGTAGATTGTTGTTAATTGTTAGTTATTGATAATTCTGAATTGTTAAATATTGACCTAGTACCCGTTCAAAAATTACTTATTAGGAGTAATTTTTGAATAGTCCCCATTTTGGGACTGTCTTTGTACGTTTCAAGTCATTTAGGTAGCAAACAGATACTTGTTATTTTTTTAATGAGGGTACAAATTCGGTGACGATTCCTTTAATATTCTCTGAATACATATATGGACTAATAATATAATCCATATTTTGTATTTGGAGAATAAAGGGGAATTGCTGTCGAATTTTTTCCCCATTAATAAATAACAAGTGCGTGTTTGCTAATGACTTGAAATGTACATTGATGGGTTTAGGTTGGAGTGATAAGGACCTAATTCAAAGACTATTTGATTTTTTGACAATAATTATATATTCATTGATGATATTGTTTTTTTGTGTATTATATGTGATAGTTAATTAATAATTGTCAATTGATTGATTATTTGAATGTAGATACATAATAAGATGAAAAGATTAGAACGACAGTGGATGTATGAAAGATTAGATGAGAAAAAGAAACCTAAGCTTGAGTTTGCAAATGGGGTAAAAGAGTTTCTTGAATTCGCTGCACAAAGTAGTGTGTATAAGAATTTAGGTGAAATGAGGTGTCCCTGTAAGAAATGTAATAACAGAGCTTTTAAAAGGATTAAGGATGTTCAACTGCATCTTTGGTCGAATGGTTTTGCCCCATGTTATTATGTTTGGACGTATCATGGTGAGGAAATGCCAACCGGAGAAAGTAGCAGTAGTACTGTAGTTAGTGATAATCCTTATAGGGAGCTCGTGGAAAATGCATTACGTGATAATATTGAACAAATAATGGAGGATCGACTCAATCCTGATGACCTTAGTGATGAGGAAGTGCGTCATGAAACCCCAAATCCTCAAGTTTCTTCCTTCTATAAATTGTTAGAAAAAGCCGAATAACCAGTGTATGAGGGAAGCAAAATAAGTTTATTGCAAGCCGCTGCTAGGTTGATAGCACTCAAATGTGAGAACAACTTATCCCTTCGATGCACGAATGGGTTTATGTCGTTTGTTGGTGACATGATTCCAACAAAAAATGACATGTTACGCAATTTCAATGAGGTTAAGAGTGTTCTTAAGGGACTACAACTACCACATGAGAAGATCGATGCATGTCCTACTGGATGTATGCTTTTTTGGGAGGAAAATGTCAATCTCGAGCAATGTACAAAGTGTAATGCATTTCGGTACAAAGGTAACAATAATTCAAGTAATGGGAGGCGAATTCCGAATAACCCCTTAATTTATTTCCCGCTTGCACCAAGGTTACAACGATTATATGCAACCAAGAGCATAGCAGGTGAGATGAGTTGGCACCATAGAAATTCACGATTAAGAGAAAAAGGGACAATGGCACATCCAAGTGATGGAGAAGCGTGGAAACATTTTGATCGAGAGCATCCAGAATTTGCAAGTGAGCCTCGTAACGTTCGGTTGGGTTTGTGTACGGATGGATTTTCCCCACATGGCGGCCAATTTGGGAAAAAATATTCATGTTGGCCTGTGATTGTCACTCCGTATAATTGTGTACCTCTACGATTAAGGTTGATTCTATGGAACGTCTAGAATCAAACATTGCAGAGATAATATGCAAGTTAGAGAAGATATTTCCTCCGTCTTTCTTCAATTCCATGGAGCATCTACCTGTGCATTTGCCTTATGAGGCGAAGGTTGGAGGACCAGTTCAATATCGATGGATGTATCCATTTGAGAGATTTCTTAATCATATAAAAAAAAAGATTGGCAATAAAGCTCGGGTGGAGGGTTCCATATGCAACGCTTATTTATTAGAGGAAATTTCGAATTTTTGTTCGATGTATTTCGAAAATCACATTGATACAAAAGCGAAAGACTTAGACATTGGTGTGAATTTCGATGACCAGCTCACTTCAAAATTACCTGAGTTATTCAATGATGACATGGGAACTACAACCGGGAAATGTAAAGAGAGGTACTTGAACGAGAAAGAGTATGAAGACGCTCATTTTTATGTGCTAAGGAACTGTGGAAACTTTTTGGAGTCCTATGAAAAGTAAGTTAATCATTATTTTGTCACTTCTACATACATTATTTTAATAATTACATTAAGGTATAATTTTAGTTAATAGTTAATTATTATATATGTTTTACATATAGGGAGTTTGAGGAATATATCAAATTATCATTTCCTGATGTTACTTCTTCTGAAGATGTTTGGACGAAACATGAGAAACGTTTTCCGAAATGGTTACGAAATGAAGTAAGTAATACATTTTCTTTTAAAATAAGCAACCAATTTGAAAGAATCTATAATTAAACATCTTAATTAACATATATATTGTTTTATTGGTAGGCTAATAGATGGAAGGATCCTTTAGTATTAGGTCTATCATTAGGTCCTTGTACCATGGTGAAGACATGGAGACGATATTCTATCAACGGTTATAAATTTCGAGCTTTTAAGGAGGGAGTTGATGTTTCCAAAGCTACCATAAGCAATGGGGTTTGTGTGAATTCTACAGATGGGTTGGATTATTATGGAACTCTAAATGAAGTAGTTGAACTTGCCTATTATACCGAGCACAAGGTTTATAAAGTGATATTGTTTAAATGTGATTGGTTTGATAACTCCCAACAAGGACTTAGTATCCATAAGATATATGGACTTGTAGATGTGAATGAGAAAAGAAAACTCAAAGGACATAACCCATTTGTGGCAGCTTTTCAAGTCGATCAAGTTTGTTATGCTAGCTATCCAACCACTAAGAAAGGTGATCAATGGTCTGCGGTTTTTAAAATCAAGGCACGATCACATGTTGATGCTCCTATTGACGAAATTGAATTCCAAGAAGATGTGGTTCTCAATGATCATTCAATTTCATCAATTTTGGTAGAAGAGACAGATACTGAAGATGAGTATCAAGTGGTTGCAGATGAAATAGGTGAAATAGGTGAAGATGAATATGACGGGAATGTCGCGGAAGAAGAGGATAGAGATTTAGTTCAAAACACCACAATTGAGATAAATGAGGAGGAAGAAGAAGAAGTCGGAATTCTATTTTCGGATGATGAAACTTTTTTAATTTCTAGTGATAGTGATAGTTAGGGGTGATAGGGAGTACTTGTAATTGTTTATTTATATTTTGAGCATACATTTGTAAGACATGTTTTATTTATCCGTTGGTTATACATTCATAAGAAATGTATGAAAACTTTGTTTTATTTTTCATGGGTTAACATTTATTATTGCTAGTGTTTATTTGTATTGTTAGCTTTATTTGAAGCAGGTAAATGTCGAGATTTATACGAAAGATATTGGGGAGTGGATCAGGTAGGCGTTCTCAAAATGAGAACGAAGAAGTGGAGGAGAATGATGATGACCTTCATTTGACCGGTGACAATGTGCCCCACCGAAATCCACCGATTATACTCACTTCTGATCCTTCGGTAGTTAACGGTTGTTGGTAAGTATTTTTTTTTATCCTCCATTAATGAAAAATATATCCTTCAAATTTATAATATTCATATTTATATATATGTGTTTGTTTTTAATCAGGTGGAATGACAAGATTGTAAAGAGATACGTGGTTGCCTCGTTCACTCAAAATCTTACCGATGAGTACTTCACCAACTGGACTGAAGCGAGTTATGCGCAACGAGAAAAGATGTGGATCTACTTTAAGGTAATGTAAAAATAAACAAGCCACATTAGTTTTTAAAATTAAACTAATATTTTCTATTTCTAATAACATTTTATTTTATGGCAGACTCATGTGAGGTCCATTGATTCTCAGTATGACCCTTTTCCTGAGTGGAAGAGGAGGGTCACGAGATTGATTACTCACATGGTGAATGGTGTCAAATACGGAAAGAAGAAGTCGGATTGGGTGCCCGATAGTTGGAAGGAGAAGTTGGACACAAGGTACGAGAACAATCCTGAATTTTAAAAAAAATCAGACATAAACAAGGCAAATAGAAGGTCTGGTGCTAAGGACGGGAAAGCGTTGGGCACCCACACTCTAGGCCGCAAGAGTTGCTCTGATATTTTCAAAGAAATGGCAAGTATTTCATAAATTTTTAAAATATTAAATTTGGTTAATAAATATTTTATTGTCGGATATAATTAACATATAAGTTTTCTTTGCTTTTTAAAGGGCGAGTCGGCTACACCGTACAAGGTGTTTGAGAAGACGAAGAAAAACAAGAAGGGGGAGTGGATTAACCCTAGAGCTGCTCGGACAGACGTAAGTATTTCTAATCGAGCAACTTATTGTATATTTTTCATATTAAAATGATAATTTTACAATATATTTTATTTATTTTTTATTTAATAATTTCTCTTTTTTTCAGGCTGCTTACAATGAACTTTTGGGTCAACCAACGCCAACCGGAGAGCCTCGGGATGAGATTCAGACCTACCACGAAGCTGTTGGAGGATTTGACAAGAAAGGAGGTTTTTTTGGGATCGGTCCATTGGGTGAAGAGGTATGGTATGAGAATCCTAGGGACAAAAGAGGAGATCGTCGATCTTGTTCTTATCGACCAAGCATGTTTAGTCAAATGCAAACTGAGAATATGCGTCTTAAAGAACAAGTTGAAAGCACTCAAGCATCTCAAAAACAAATTCAAGAGGAAATGGCGGAAATGAAAAAAGCTTGGAGTGATATGCAGGCTTTCTTTTCCACTCAGTCATGCTCAAGTATGCCAAATTATCACCGACGTGATGACTTCTCGGACGACCCTCATGGCTTTGGATGCAATAACATGTCAGTTGATCCTCCAACCACTTAGCATAGTTTAGTCAAATGCAAACTGAGATTATGACTTATTAACTTTAGAACATATTTTATGTTAGTGTATGAATTATGAAGACTATTTTATGTAATTCAATTTCTTACCCATGTTTTTTCTTTGTTGTTGGTTAATTGTGTTGGTTCCCGCTTAGCGGTCGACTTGGAAATATAAATCTCCGTTTGGCGGATGATGAATGTTTTGCAGGATTTAGTGATTTTGAGGTTGTAAATATGAACAATGCTATCGCATTGGGCTGGACAGCAAGCAGCTGTTTCCTGCCTATACTGCTTTAAATTCTGACGGATAACCCGTCAAAAAAAGTCAAAAATTGACTAAATTCCCGACGGATAATCCGTCACAAAAGTCAACAGTTGACCAAATTTCCGACGGATTATCCGTCAGAAATTGAGTCAAATATTGACTTTTTGGACAAAATTCCTGACGGATTATCCGTCACAAATTACCAAGTACTGACGGATTATCCGTCACTAAAAGCCAAAAAAAATTTGACCGTGGAATTTTTTCTTCTACGGATAGACCGTCAGAAGTCCGTCACAATTATTTTTCTGACGGATAATTCGTCACAAACTTGATTTTCGTGACGAATATTTGGGACGGAAATTTCTGACGGATAATCCGTCAGAAACGCGAAATTCCTGACGGATTTCCACTTTTCTGACGGATTTTTTCGGTCAGAACACCGCGTTTTTTTTGTAGTGCGTTTTGACCCATCTTTTGCAAAGAAAATCATGTAAGACGTGTTTATTGTTTGTGCATAATACCAACTCCGCTGTTTAGAATATTCACTCATGTTTTCCAAATGATAAGTCACGTAAAATCTTAACGAGTCGTTATTTAATAGTGATTTTTGTTTAAGTCGCACAATTTCCTGTGTAATTGTTGTAAAGTTTCTGTTCAGACCAACTGAGTTGAAAATTTGTTATAAACAATTCCCTTAAGTTTTGCATTTGATTCTTTTTCCTATGATTGGTGCATTCATAATATTTCTTAAAAGTTATAATGGTTCACAAAATGGCTGGACGGTTATTTAATTAAATTTTTTGGAAGTTGCAACATGGTGTTTGATTGCTGAAATTGTAAGTTATGTAAGTTTCGATATACAAGTCTAATCAAATATGAATTCTGTAATGTAACCATGTAATATTCTGGTATGGCATTAGTAGTATGTACGATAGATGTATGTTTTGAAGATGAACATTATTATATGATGATATGACCTTGTTAATTCGTTGAGTTTTATATAAAATAGTTTCAATTATACAGACGCTAGTGCTTTCTATTGATATGACCTCAAAATTATTATGTGTTGTTCACATGTAATGCTAAAAACATGTTCATCAGAGAAGAGTCTGGACACGTGGTAGAATGAATTTAACTGGTAAACTTGTTAGCTAGTCTAGCGATCTAATTGTTATGGGTAATTGTGAGTATTTTGAACAATGTGAATCTTGTTGATGTCCTTTTATATATTAATGGTATATCTGTGTCTAGTTCTTTGCGATAATAATCTTTATAACTTCTTCACGTACATTGTTATGCCACAAAGTGATTGTCTGAGGCTATGCTTAAAATTTGACCACAATATTCTGAATTATTATTTGTTTGACATGTGAATTAAGGAAATGCTAGTCTTGTGAATTTGTTTACTTTATCGTTAAATTTTCATAATTCATGAGCTACAATTTACGAGAACAATGTTTTTTAGTAAGAAGAATCAGAATTTCTCCGTGCAACCTTGTTTTCGATCGGTAGCTTGTGAAATTGTCTTTTATTAGTATTCGTTTACCACTTCAATGTCTCAAAAGTTTCAAAATGCTTTCAAAGTGAGGATCCATGATAAAGTTTGATATTTTGATAACTGTAGTAATTGTTTGCAACGTGACAAATTCTGTAACTACGTGATGATGAAATCCTGCCCGAATATTCAAGTGTTGTGCTTCATATATTAATAACCTCATGATAAATGATGTAACGTGAGTGGATGAGAAGTGTACCTAAGTGATTTTAACCCGTTTATATCTAGAAATGTTAAGTTGTCTTGCTAGTCTAAGATTGGAGTATACCTCGTGAAAAAAAAAAAAAAAAAAAAAAAGTCGATGTTCCATGCTTAATTACATTGGTTAAATTTTGCTTTATGCCTTTTCTAGAACATGATTTTGCTTCTATAACATTGGTGTAAATATGTTAAGTTGTGTTAAAATTTAAGGGTATATAAGTACTAGTTACCTTGATTTGGCTTCACTGCGTAGTATGAAATTGACAAATATGTTTTGCTACTTCAAAAAAAATCGGATGCTAGTTGTAATTACCTTAGCAAATGATTCGTGACTGTTGTTTCGGTGATCTTCTTAAGCTTTGAATGTGGAATTTTATAATGGGGTTACGGGGACGTAACCATGTTTTAAGGGGAATAGGATTGTAAAATCTTAATGATTTATGATATGGCTAGTTGATAATATTGATTGGTATATCGTGATTGTTTGAACATACTGGATAATCCTGATTACTTCTGTTATGCACTACATTGTCATTCGTGAACATCTTTTAACTTAGTTATACGTTAAACTTTGGGGACAAAGTTTTTTTTTTAGGAGGGTAGAATGTGACAATTCGTGTTCTGAAGTACTTTTATTAGTATTTGTTGTTATGTGATGACCAGTTTGTTGACCATGGGATGGCGAACTTCGGGACGAAGTTCATTTTAAGGAGGGAAGACTGTAATACCCCGTATTTTTACGATATTTTATTTTAATATTTATTATTTACTTTTGATATGTTATTAATATTTAAATAACGAAGTAACGGATAAGTGTTTTGTACGTTACGAGTGAGGTGTCGAATACGGGTATTTAGTTATCGAGTCATGTCCTACTAGTAATACACGGTCTAGGAGTGCGTGCAAGGTTATTTTGAACCTCGAGCTTTGTGTCAAGGGCAAATTAGCCCAACTCGACACAACAGCCTGCTCACTTAAACTACAACATATTCTATCTGCCACCCCTTATAAACTCTCCTCCTAACCCTAACCCTAACCCTAGAACGACACTCTCTCACACACAAACGCATACTGCCGTCATCAGAGAGCAAGGAGGAGGGACCAGTTGGTGGTTTAGGGTGGATCTTGGTGGTTCGTTTGGCGTCTGAATAAG
This sequence comes from Silene conica, assembly GCA_029255685.2. Classification (NCBI taxonomy): domain Eukaryota; kingdom Viridiplantae; phylum Streptophyta; class Magnoliopsida; order Caryophyllales; family Caryophyllaceae; genus Silene; species Silene conica. The sequence continues at coordinate 63,796,334 of CM055311.2, forward strand.
GGTACACGCAACTCCAACTCTGTTTTCAGTTTCGTTTCAGTTTTCTATTCGCCTTTTTTTTCTATCAGATAAGTATAGCATTGGTTCTGATTCTTGTGTAATAACATTCTCTGATGTTTAGTTGTCATGATTAGACCACGGTGGTGTCGTCGTTGACCACCATTGACCGTCGTGGGTAGGGTTTTATCACGGTGTCAGAATGTTGTTGTCTTTGTCAAAGCTGAGTTCCTGGGCACGTGTTTGTATGCTAGTATTCGATCTTTTTTATGTTGATGTTTGCTCTAGGTTTTAGAGTTAATAGTTTGAGTGTAGTCTGGAGTCGAGGTTGACGGTTGTCACGGTGGTTTTGGGTGTTGTGTCTAGTCAGTTTAGGGGGTTTCGTGCAGGGTGTCACACAGGTCAGAACAGAGGCTTTAATTCCAGAACCACGGTGTTTTGGTGTGGTGTTTGCGTGCGCCTTTGAGTCTTCGTGGGTGCACGTTTTAGATGCGTGTTAGGGTAGTTTTCATGGTGGTATGCAGGGGTTTTGTAAGGTGGTTTTTGTGGTGGGTTTTAGTCGCACGAAGGACTGTTTTGAGTGAGTTTCATGGGGGTGGTACAGCGTGGTCAGGGGGGTATCATCACCAGGTCAGAATGTTTGTTGCGGGTATGGGTTTTGTAGAGGCTCGTGCTGGTGGTTGCTACGGTACCAACAGCCACCACTGACCTCCCTGGAACCACCGTGGCTCAGAGGCGAGCCTGGTGGTGTTCCAGGTGACGTCGGCGGTGGTGGTTGGTGTCAGGGGCAGCGGTTATAGGGGATGGGCGTGTAGTGTAATAGCCGCTGCTACGTTGTGATTTTGTTACCTCGTATTGTTGCTATTGTGTTGAGTGCTTGCCTTCTCCTTATTGGTTATAATTAAGTGGTTATCATTAGTGGGTTATTAATACTACTATACTTTGGTATGATTTATCATTTTATTATTAATTATTAATTAAGTTGTATGCCAATTTTGTTGTTAATTAGTAGCATTTTGTTTACTTATTAATTTGTTAATGGTATTATTATGATTATTGTGAGCAATTATATTGCTATGGTTATTATTGCATTTCATGCTAAAATTTAGTAATAATGTGGAATTTGTTATCAATTAAGTAATACTCGTAATAGATTAGTTGGCTGCATGCTATTTATAGTAAGTCTATTTTTGGTAAGTCCATATTTAGTAAGTTATAATAATTAGTGAATAACATGTGTTTGCACGAGTAGAATTTAATATTAAGTAATAAATGTAGGAACGGAATTCGAGGTGGAATACTACTAGGCGGTGACTGCTTATTTCAGACTTGCTTTTCCAGGTAGGATACACTGGAACTATTCTCTTATGTATTATGTGAACTGGATGCTGTGAATGCAAGTATGATATTATGAGTTTTATATTCAGTGTTGGTTCTTTAATATTGCATTCATAAGCATGGCATGAGCATGGTTACAGATTGAGATGATGATGAGATATTATTGGGCCCAGGCTAGTTCTGCAGGACTAGACCTGGTGACCTCAGCTGTTACGCTGGTGTTCGGCGACGGCCGATTATAGTCTGCCGGGAGGTTCGGTATGGCTGGGTGTTACGGGTTTGAGATTGAGATTGTGATTGAGCTCGAGCATGACATAAGCATTTGCATATTATTGATTGTTGCATTATTTACTATTGTGTTATCCTACTCAACCGCGAGGTTGACAGTGTATTCGTATTCACCTACAATGATCCGGAATGGGGAGTAGATCTTTCAGGTCAGAGACAGGTGGACTAGGATTGGGCACGGAAGAGAGACATGGACTAGACCTACCTAGCTACTAGATCATTTAGTTTTTCATAGTTGAACACTATTTTTATTTCAGTTGTTTTGGAAGTCTTTTGGACTATGCTTTGTAATAGTTATCAGTTTAACCATTTATATTTAAAGTACTGTGTTTCTTTCACTGTGAATATCTACTACTCTGGTTTATCCAGGATGGTAACGGTCTTATTTACTCTGGAAGTCCTAGTTCAGGCTCCTAGGTAAATGGGGTTGTTACACTTGGGATACATGTCAGTCGTAATGCCACGTGCCTCTTTATCTCGCAAACCCAATATGATCGTGACATACTGAAATGTGCTTCGATGGGCTCATGGAATCCCGTAAGTACCCCAGTTGAACCAGGTGCAAAATTATCTTCCACGGCAGGCCCTCTTCTTGTCAATTCATCACTATATCAAAGCCTCGCCGGTGCTCTTCAATACCTCACTATTACTCCACCCGTTATCACATATGCGGTCCAACATGTTTATTTGTTTATGCACGCCCCGCGTGAGTCACATTTCCAATTCCTCAAACGTATTTTACGATAAATAAAGGGAACTATCGATCACGCTTATCAATCTGTAAGTCTGCTCCTCATAACATTACTGCCTATTCGGATGCCGATTGGGTAGGATGTCCCGACTCACGACGCTCGACTTCCGTCTATTGTATATTCCCTGGTGATAATTTAGTGTCTTGGTCGTCAAAACGCCAACCCACTATCTCTAAATCTAGTGCGGAAGCCGAATACAGGGGTGTTGCTAACGCGGTTGCCGAGACAAGCGGGTTACGCAATCTACTTTTGGAACTTCACGTTCCTATATTTCAGGCCAGACTAGTTTATTGTGATAATATTTCCGCCGTTTATCTTTCCGACAACCCCGTTCAATATCAACGAACTAAGCATATTGAAATCGACATTCATTTTGTTCGCAAAAAGGTTCGTCTTGGTCTCGTTAAGGTTCCGCGTGTTCCGGTCGAATACCAATACGCAGACATATTCACGAAAGGACTACCCAAGCACCTGTTCAATCGGTTTAGAACCAGTCTCAACATTATTTGCTCCATTTCTGTTCCGACTGTGGGGGTGTATTAGACATATCTCGTTCGCACTACATATTTTTCTAGTATATCAATTTGTACATATTCACTCCATAATTAGCTCCTAAAATCTCTACTGATTAGCTATCATATCTTGTAAATATAGAAAGGATATTTGTATACTACTATATATACGATGCAATAACAATATCCCTAGATCATGGGATTATACACTTTCAGAAATAAATAAGATTGTAAAATACTAAAAACTACTATAGGGACTATATAATAATATAATATACTTATAAATGTCTAAATAAATATAATTTGAATAAAAGTTGATATTATTATAATAATTTTAAAAGCAAAATTATACAAAAGCTTACAAGCCGAGCGTTAGTAAACTCTGGCCCGGTCCAAATTTAGCCAAAGTCGGCTCGAGCTCGATTTAACATAACGCGAGCCAAGTTTTGAGCGGGACGATTTGAAGGGATGGACGAGTTGCCTGTTCAGATTGACAATTTTGTACTTCCTACATTCCAATCAATTCTATACAATCACCCAAAATAGCCCAAAAACAATTAACGAACGCAAGCTACAGCGCCCACGAGTGCAGCTTGCGCATGGGGTGGCGCAGCTGCGCCTATGGGCTGCGCAGCCTGCGCCCAAGCACAGGCTCAATTCCTTCTTCGTGTTTTTCCTACAATTCGCTAGTTGTTTCTACACTTCGACTAGCATTCCTAAGCAACGATTTGAGCATATACACTATACTAACAACACATAGTCAACCCAACAAATCCAAGTGATACTCCTTTCTCAAACTTAAACACCACTACAAGAATTAACAAGCATTTAAGCATCAATTGAGCAAGGACTCGAAATTGCGGTGGATATACAAAATTCACCAATGTGCTTCACAAATTCGACCATCTCATCTATAAACATTCTGAAATTACTTCTCAAACATAGATAACATATAAACATGCTCAAATCATTTATAAGAACATAAACCCATGTCTCTTTTAGTATAACAACAAAGTCGAGTAATCTCATTATCGTCACCTTAACAACCGTCCTCACTACAAGCTTCTCCCACCACAAGGGAGTCCTTCTCCGAGTCTTCTAAATTAACACCTTGAAACAAAAGAAAAGAGGATTAAAGCTTAAACTTGAATTTACCCTAAAACAGCCCGGAAATCTATTGCAACGATTTAGAAATTGGAAGAGATAGATTAAACGGAAATTAGACAAGGATCGCGTAAGCGAAAACGGTACCTTAAACGGAGTTGAATTGAGATCGTAGTGAACAAATTTGTGAATTCGGGAAAATGAGATGAAGAAGATGAGTTTTCTGATTATTTGATCTTATGAACTTGGTGAACAAGCTATTAATGTGTTTGTGAGGAAATGAATAGGAAGCTTCCCTCACACTAGCTTTTATTCTTATTTTGTTGAGTCGGATTTGAGTAGATGCCCGGGATTTATGAACGGAATGCCAAGAGACTTTTTCCTACAACTTAAGACTATAAATTCTCAATACGAAACTTACACTTTATCTTTAAAATAGGAGTTTACGAGTTTAATAAAATATTATTAAATTCCGGAAAATACCTTAATTACATTGAAATAAGGTTTATGAAAATAAGGGATGTTACACTAATTCAAAAATTGGGGATGGGGAAGCAATGATAGACGGAAAACGAAAGGTTGAAAACATCCCAGAGCCGAACCCCCAAATGGAAAAGACTAACCCTAATTTCAAAAACTAAAGCTAAATACTAACTAATTAAAGAAGAAAAAGAAAGATATTACTTACTTGAAGAAGGATGATCCATAATAATGCAATTAAACAAAGGAGAATAAGGAATTTTGACAAAAACTCGATTTTTCGCAAACCCTAAAATGTAAATCACTCAAAAAATTGGAGGCGATGAATATGCGACTGTCATCAAACCAAGATTGAGGACTGAATGTAGCCAAAAGGATTTTTAGAGCATTGAAATTGAACCAAGTAAGGAACAAGGTAAAACAATCAAATACCCAAAAAAAATGGTAGTATGTAGGTGAAGACATTGATGGTTTGAGAGCACTGATATGAATTGAAAGAACGAAAGGACTGGAAGGAAGCAGAGTAGCGGAAATAGGTTTGAGAGTAGTGGTTTGAGAGTACTACTGCGGAAATATGAATAGACAATGATGGTTTGAGCGCAAATGAGTGAGTGAGTGTTACAATTAAAAAAATGAAATGCAATGGACATGGGCTATATCATAATTCCGATGTAAATAAGCAGCTAATGGACATGGGATTTACAAAACAACAGATGTCCATTAATATCATCAGTCATACCATTGACATGGGTTGTAAAAAACAACCGATGTAAATAACTCAATAAGGACATCGAATTACCGATGTCCATAATTACTACATCGGTTTTTCTAAAAGACCGATGTGCATTGACCGATATAATAGTAAGCGTGTTTTGTAGTAGTGATTAAGTTTAAAAGATTAAAAAAACTAATCAGTTTATTCTTTTAGTCATCGTTTTGAATGACTATCACGGATAACCATTTAAGGTAAGCATGTGAAAGGGGAATACCCCCAAGGGTTCCAGTGATAAAACAATTTTCAATACACCATAAACGAGCATTAAAGCAAAGGTTTAGAACCATATATAAGCAACAAGAACATAAGCCCCACTCCAAAACAATAAGTTTGGAATTTGTCTACAACAAAGGTCAATTTTAAACGCTAATAACTCGAATTCTAAACATGAGAATGAAGTAATTAATTCAAGATTGAGGTGATAGCTTATCCTCTTACGATTATAAATGATAGGTCACGCTCCCCAGACAAACAAAAATAAGGGAGATATGACTGTTCAACGAAAATGTGATGGTGCGGGAAAAGTTTGGACGTGGAACATACACGTCCAAACTTAGGTATATATGGATGTGGAGTGTGGACCATACACATACAACCCTAGGTCTAGATGTGTATGGTCCTCATCCGAGCAGCTGTTTTTTTAAATATTGATATTTTTTTACGTTAATTTTGTTGTACACTAATTAATTAGTTACATTATCACGAATAGTAATTTTTCTTTTTGATTTTATTTCTTAAAACGATTTGTTTTACATCAGTTAGATTAACGTGTTTCACTAAATAATTCGTTGTTTTGAGTTTATAAATAAAAAACGATTTGATTTATGTCTATTAATTTAAGGTTTTTCAAATTATAGATCAAATACAAGGTTTTTCAATTGTCTATTACTAGTTTTAAGCCCGTGCAACTTGCACGGCTTGTCGTTTACCGTGAGGTTATTACCAAAAAGTCTTATTATAACAGATGATAAATTATTCTAGTCATAATCATATAGGATGCATTAGGGTTAGTTGTCTAATCACTCATTTGTTTGTTTAATTTGTTTTTTTAAAAGTACTCGTCGAAGTGTAATCTTTTTTCTTATTGACTAAGCTCGAGACTTTGAATTGTATTTGTCTTAGTAATCATAGTGCTACATTAAAAACCAACTTATATACAAAGTATAGTGGAATGAATCATGTTATTGATAGGAATGTCGTTGGGAGGGATAATGGTGGATGTAAGCTACCTTGATAGTTGTTGCGATGTTGCATAAAGAGTAATAGAGTATCATACCTCAGTTAATAACCTATTATCCTCTTTTCCAAGTAAAGATATTCAAAAATAATTGTTCAATTTCCAAATGTGGTAAAGAAAAATTGAAAATTCTAATATTTACTATCCTAAATACTAGAAATGTGTTAGTCTAGTGATTAAAAAAGAGGTATAACGGACAATAGACTTCATCAGCTTTAGACCTCATTATCCCTGATATTGTATTATGCTTGTAGCTCATTTGACTCAAAAAATATTACCTCTAAATGATTAACTACTATGTACCACCATCTTGCACCCAATAACATTGTTTATACTCAATTAATATAACTCTGACGATGGTCTCTTAAGATGGGTATATCTGTTTTAAGAGTAAAAGGGTCAAATAATACTCGATCTACTTCGTTAAATAAGACAATTATTTTACTAGTTTTTAAAAACGCTTGTTTCATTTTATCTATTCTATTTACCTCAACTTAGGTTAAAATAAATATACTCGTTTTAAATAATAGTGTAATTTGTTAACTTGTAATTATTTGAACACACAATAACAATATTGGTTGGGGAGGGTGTTACCCCTACGATTTACCAACCCTATAAGCAAATATGATAGTAGTAAAAAAATATTAACCTTTACTTTAATTCAAAGACACCTAATACTCTCCCTCATCATTCTCCCAACGTCTCCATACTCCTTTTCTTAGTTATCATCAACCTATATTTATTAACTTATATATTTGCCAACCTCCATCTCAAAAACGTCTTATATATGTGTCTATCTTGAACAAATGCCTAAAATTTATTCTCAATAACATTATTTTTATAGAAAAACTACTAGTTTTAAACCCGTGCATTACAAACGTTTCTCATTGAATGATTGAATACATAAACATATAAATGAGTGTGAGTAAATGTTCAATATTGTGACAATTTAAATATAAATAAATGAATAACTGGAGATTCGACGTACATATAATTTAACTTGTTAATCATTACCATTCGATGCAGAGTATAGGCCCTGTTTGGCAAACGGCATAAGCAGATTCATAATAGCAGATAACGTTAACATAATACGGTTAGTAGATTTTAATAGTAGGTTTGACTATTAGATTAAATTAGCAGATTAAAAAAAGGTGTTTGGTAAATAGCAGATTACAGGATAATTAGAACGGTTTTATGTATAAATTGAATATGCTAATACAATATGCTGCTAATAGCAGCATATTCAAAAATAGTAGATTCCGACAAATATGCTATCAGAATATGCTAGTTACCAAACACATGAAAATAGTAGATTGATTGGTCAACCTACTAATTATGCCGGAATCTACTGATTTTTTTTCAATATGATGTTTACCAAATAGCGCATATGTTACAAAGTGTATAACTAATCTAAAACGTAACAAATACTCAAATATGCACATGTTGGTTTTTATAATTATTACGTACGATATTCAAAATACTCACAAATTTCATTAGTTTTCAACTTTATTTAACTCAGACATGACTTATGAGAGATCGTCTTAAGTACGTAAGACGGTCTTAAATGAGAACGCGTGAGAACTTAAAGCCTAATCCGTAATTTTTTTTTCTTAAAAAAGGCCTTTCAAGTTGGTTTATGTAAATTTCTAGTAAATTTATTAGCTATATCAATATTTTTCAAGATCTAAATGAGTACGAAGAAAATTGACTCTTAAAAATTAATCGATCGGTCAGTCTCCATTAACACCGACGTATCCGTTTTAACATTAAAGCGTGTCAAATATTATATCACTTGAGCATATAAGACAAACATTTGCATTTTTACATGTCTTATGCTTTTGTTTTATTCTAATTACTTAACTTGTGTTAAATTTAAGACATATACGCTCGTTTTGATTAAAAATTGTGTTCACTAAGAGGTCGTCTTTCCAAAATCATTAATCTAGAAAAATGGGATCATTAAGTGAGCTACGTCACTTAATTAGTGAATAATCAAAGGTATTATTCCGTACTCGATCTTAAAATAATTTTTTATTATGTTCAAGTTTATGAATACAATTAGGTAAAACGGTCATATTTTTGTTGTGTATTTTAATTTAGTTTTTTAAGAAAAAACATTTTTTTAGATTTAGAATTTTTTGTGAGTATATATACTGAGAGCTAGGACACGAGTAGAATCTATCAATCCGATTTCATAACTGGTTAGTTAGTGTGCGTATACATCTCTATATTTTCAAATCTACCTCATTCTATTTTTCTTAATATCTGTAACAAATTAGATTTTATTGATTTTTATAATTATATTCAATTTGTATTTTTTTATTTCTTTGTAATTATTCAATTTGTAATTTTTTGTATGTAAATATTGTGTTGATAATATTTAGGAAATGTATATTATATGAGTATAGAGGTTAGGATATGGGTTATATAAAGAAGAATTAAATGAAAGAATTAAATTAGATAGGAGAACGTGGGGTGGATATTAGGGAAAAAAATGTTTTTTCTATCTCCTAAAATTAGGAACCAATCACAGCCCTTGAAATTCTATCCCTTTTATAGTAAAGGGATATTTTACTTTGTTTTCTTAAATATTTAGTTGTTATTTTTTTAGTATTGACTTTAATGTTTTTCACATAACATTTTTATGGTCTTTGGTCATATGGTTGAGACAAATATATAGTTTTTTTTAGTTTTTTATTCAGATTTTATTTATTTATTCCTTCATTAATCTGGATGTCTTTTTTATTTATAAATGTGTAATTAAGTTTGAACTGTTTATTTTTATGTGACCCTGACTTTGTAACTTTTTGTTATATTTTTGTATTGAGATTTTATTTTATTGTATTTGTTTAAATAATGTCGAAACATTTTTCTTGACATAGATTGCATTTTATACACATCAGTATACTCAGTAGTATCTTATACGCGATGATGTTTATTAGATGTTTATTAGTTGACGGTGTTAGACGGAGTTTTTCATTAGTTAATTTTTATGTGTTAATTGTTATGGCAATAGATCATGAACAAAGAATTTGAGCGACAGCAAGTAGCAAGGTAGCATGCATTGAATTAATTGCTCCCACAGAACGTGGGCTGAAATCAAGGGAAGAAAAAAACTGGCTTCGACTTGTTTACTTTCAACTACCGAGCGACACGTAGGCTCTGTGGTTGTTGTTTTAATAAATAAGATTCGATATTAATTGTTTTTGTTGTTATTACACTGTGACTCATAATTTAGTCCACATTTGTCCATTCAAGTTCAATTTAATTTAAATTGGTTGAGAAATAAAGTTATACTCCCTCCTACCCATAACAAATGTCTCATTTGTTGAATATATGAGTGGAGTATTTTAATTAAATGAGACATTTGTTATGGGTAGGAGGGAGTAAATCGGTGCAGCATTTCAGTATTGATCTTAGTGTTGGTAAAAAAATAAAACAAACAAGTCAATCGAATTTGTGAAAAGAAAAAATGGTATGAAGTAATTGATGAATAAAATAGTGGCAGCATTTTGAGCATTTGGGCAAGTAACAAAGAAATGACACCAAAACAAGGCCGTAATTCAGCCATTAGATCAAACACCATGTCTCACGAAACCTTTAAACATCAATCTTAGCCATCATTCAATGCTACAACACAACACTAATACAAGTATAACACAAGAAACTACCTACTATTTCCATTTCTTTTGCTAACCCCAATTAGTCAAACTAAATCACCACCTAGTTTCTCTTAAGACGAAAATATTCATTTAACATTAAAATGGGTCAAATATATTATTCCACTTGAATATATATGACAAATCTTTTACTTTTTTTATGTAATTTGTTTTTGTCTTAGTCAAAATATTTAAGCCCTTTTAATCTTAAAACTGATATAGGTATCTTAAATAAGAATTTGGGGGTAAACCAAATGTAAGTCCAAATCTCCTAAGAATCACTATAAATACAGCCAACTAGGAACATATCTTACATAATTGTCACCATAATACAAATTAAGTTTCTACATATTGAATAACAACAAATAATCAATTTACGTCTCTCTGATAATCAATCTAATGGCTCGCTTCGCTCAACTCAAGTTCGTTTGCGCTATTTTGGTGTCGATGGTGCTAGTGGCACCACTCGCCGAGGCAGCGTTAAGCTGTGGCACAGTGACCAAAAACATTGCACAATGTCTGACATACCTTAAGGGTACTGGGACAAGCCCGTCAACAGCTTGTTGTGCCGGAGTAACCACTCTTACACGCTTGGCTACAACCCCAGAAGACAAAAAGACAGCGTGCGGATGTCTGAAAACAGCCGCTTCTTCAATGACCGGACTCGATACTAAAAGAGCAGCTGAACTTCCTGGTGACTGTGGTGCCACCATTTCTTATGCTATTAGTCCCAACACTGATTGCTCAAAGTATGCTTCCACACTTTCCCTTTATATTTCTTTAATTAGCTAGTCATGCTATTGAAATTTTATGTGTGTGTTACTGATTTGGTGCTACTTTCTTCTGTTGTCTGATGTTGCAGGGTGAACTAAAGAGGTTAATCTATGCCTGGAATACGTGAATGTTCCTAATGAGATTCTATATGATTATCCTATATATAAAACACTCTTTATTTATTTATCCATTTACTATTATGTAATTTATGTTTACACTTGTATTACTTATTACCATTGTTATCAATAAATGCTTTGCTTATATATTACATACAATACAATCTTACTATATATTCCTAACTATGTCAATTCAAGAGAACAGCTAGCGTGTTGCATTGATCAAGCAGGACAATTTGCTTATATGTTACATACAATACAATCTTACTATATATTCCAATCAATTCTATACATTCCTCCATTCCAATCAATTTTATACATTTGCTTTATTCACGTTTGTCAATACTGACTTTCTTTTGTTAATATCTTTAGTTACATATCGATAAAAGTAAAACTTCGATATTCACAATGTACTGTTTAAACAAGATCTCACATGACTATCTTTTAGGTTATATATTAGAAGTTGTGTCGAAGATTTACTCGACTTGTAAATATTGTCCAAAAAGTAAAATGTATAGAATTAATTGGAATGGAGGAACCACTAAACAGTCATGCAGCATGATTAAGAAAAGCATCATTAACAAATTACAACAGAAAATTATTACAACTCATATTAAAACACTAGACATGATTCTGAATGTTGTACATGCATTTGTTTACTTGGTTATGTAGTGTGCTTTATCAGCATAATCAAGACCATATAAAACCCATAACATAACAACTGAAGAAACAACAACAGGCACTGGCCCAAACAACCACAACAACAATGTCAGACTAATACACAACATTCTACTTCCTACTACTCCCATTATGAACCCTCTTTCCAGCACAATTCTCGTATAGGCCCGTCCTAATAACTCCCCTGTCGCGTTGATTAAGTAGTTCGAGTCCACCAAGTATCCAATTGCTACTGAGCTACATAAGAAGCTAGTGAGTAGGAAAATCAAGACCGACCCGAATTTAAGAATGATGAGTCGACCTGATTGCGATCCGAAAAACGGGGTCTCAGCCATAAGGTTGCTTCCTTTGTATGCATTGTTAGCTAAGGCTGCTAATGCCATGGTTATGAGCATTGTTATTGTTGCTGTTAATATGGTTTCCATTAGAGCGTTCCTTAGGCTTTGTACTGCCAGTATCTCCTTTTTGTCATCACCCTGTTACAATTTTACAACGGATTAATAGTTAAGAAAATATCGAACATTTTCCTTTAGGACGGTCTCGTGTTAACACTAACCAAGACCAGACCATGTTACCATAAACTCCACCATATATCTCTATATTGGAGTTCTCCAAATGCGGGTTTGGGCGGATATGGGTTGGGCTGAAAGGGAAAAGTATGCGTTACAAGACTACAGCGAGCGGGTTGGGCCAAAATAGCGGGCCACTTCTCCTTGGCCTTACCCGCCTAACTGCTAAATTCGGGCAACCCGTGGGCTGTCGAGCTCATATTTTTCTGTTAACTTATGAGAAATAATTAATTAAGTACTTGCAAAACCGATATTGAATTAAGTTGTATACTTCTTAACATCAATACACAAAATAGAATGACAACTAACTTGGTTATCTGAATATTAAGTTCCAATATCCAAACTAGAGTAAAAACTAAGCAAAAATTAATTATATACAAATTGCTCATATTACTTTAGCGGACCGGATGAGTCAGCCCGTTTTACATTTCTCTTGTCCGTGTCCGGCTCATTTACTAAAATGGGCTTGGCCGGGTTAGTCACTGCCCTCTGGCCCATTTTTTCAGAAAAATGATGTCCAAACCCACTAAAAATTTGGGATGATTGCTCCGGATTTTCGGACGATACCGCCCATAAACACCTCTATCCATATGATCTACCATCAATTCACTAATTTAAAAGCTAGTCATTCCTTTCAATTCTCACATATGAATCAGTCTTACGATAATATTACCGTGACGAAATCCAATTAGATTTTTGAATTATCTTTTCAAAGACGATTTTAAACTTTAGCATCATGGTCATAAAAATGGGTGAAATTTTACAATTTAAAACCTCGTTTGCACTATATATAATGAGACTATATATCTTGGCAATTTCTACGTTTCATTTGATTGTATACGTTTTTTGAAATTCTCGTGACATATTTGATCATCACCCTGTTAGACGATACAAAAGCAGAATAACATATTTAGAAAAAGGGGAAGAAATGAAGAAAATAATTACCAGTTTGATGCCTTGAAGCCATTGTCTCCTCTTAAGAGTGTTGATTCCAACGATGATAATTGAAGGGTTGTGCTTAAAATTGTGCCATAAAAATACATGGTATCCTACCGTAAGAAATAAACTGAAAGGTACCAAAATTGTATCCAAATAATTGACTACCGCTCCCATATTTTTGATAACAATTGATTAGTGTGTTCATTTCTTATACTATTATGGCAAATAAATTAATCAAGTGGACTCCTAGTCAGGATAACGAGATTTTACTATACTATACTTTTAGTTCAATGGAAACCAGAACAAATTCACACAAACATTAAATAATAATAACCTAGGCCTGGGGTGATAGCCGGATGCAATTACATTATAAAAAGGATCGTATCTGAATGACACGTGATGAAATTTACGTCTAGAATTAAAGTTTCGTCGGAAAAAGTAGTTAAAACCTCAGCAAGTGAATTTTTAATTTTAGCATTATGATTTGTCTATGTTTTCTTTTTCAAGTTACGCAAGGTGTGGTTACTACTGATAGTTGAGCATTAAGGTATGTAGATATGAGTATGACCATTATGAATCTATGATTTATGAAATAGTGCGTGGGTGCTATTGTGTTTCACTTTCTTTCAGCAACTTTTCGCATTATGGCCTATGGGTTAACTGGCTCTTCCTTTTACCAAAGGAGCAATGTTTGTCCAGGATCTTACTACTTAGCGTTAATCTTCATGATTCAACAACATGATATGAAATGAAGATGTTCTTGATTGATTTAGAAAGCACAAAATTACAGTTTGTAGAAAAGAGAAAGAATGAAAGTAATTTGTATACTAAATATCAGAGAATGCTTGTTTATGATATTACAAAGTATAGACTATATATAGAGTTGTAAAATAACTAATTTAACTAACCAACTCTTGTTAGTTGTAACTGATTTATAACAACCAATTAACTAACTATATATGTTAGTTAGTTCATACTCCCCCCTCAAGCTGGACTATATTGACCAAGATTAAGACCTAGCTTGACTGAAGAAGAATGATGATCAGAAGCACCTAATGGTTTCGTCATTATATCAGCCAACTGCAGGGTACTCTTGACATGTTTAGTAATGAGAAATCCTTCCTGCTGTTTGTCTCGTACATAATAACAGTCCATGCTCAGGTGTTTTGTGCGTTCATGAAACACTGGGTTGTTGGCAATGTGCTGTGCAGCAGTGTTGTCACAGTAAAGAGAAATAGGTAGCTGAACCTGAACCTGCAATTTTGACAGAACATTTGTTATACAAACCAATTCACTAGTAGTATAGGACATACTTCGATATTCAGCCTCTGCTGTACTTTTACTTACTGTTTTCTGTTTCTTAGTTTTCCAAGAGACTAAAGAGTCCCCTAGGAAAACACAGAAGCCACTCAAAGACCTACAAGAATAAGCACAAGTTGCCCAATCTGCATCAGTGTATGCTTTGACAGTGATAGGCGATTGTGCAGGATAAAAAAGACTAGCATTATCAGTCTTCTTTAAGTATCTAAGAACATGGAATGCTGCAGATAAATGTGTGTCACAAGGATTGCTCAAAAACTTACTTAGATGCTGAACATTGTAGGAAAGATCAGGCCTAGTCATGTTTAAATAAAGCAATTTACCAACTAAACTCCTGTATATTTCTGGGCCTGGTAAAGGATTTCCAGAATCAGTAGACAATTTTAAGCCCTTTTGCATTGGAAAACTTGCAGGAGTACAATTCTCCATTGAATTGTCTTTCAAAATATCAAGAATATATTTTCTTTGATTTAACACAATTCCTTTTTCATTTCTTGTAATTTCTAAGCCTAAGAAATATCTTGCTTCTCCCATATCTTTTATAGTGAACTTGGAATGCAGGCTGTCTTTAAGAGATTGAATGGCTGATAAAGAGTCTCCAGTAACTAAAACATCATCAACATATATTAGCACAACCAAAAATTGTTGATGAATATTATCAAATTTTGTAAATAAGGAATAGTCATACTTAGATTGAATGAAACCTAGACTTATCAGATATTTGCATAATTCTATGTTCCATTCTCTAGAAGCCTGTTTAAGGCCATAAAGAGATCTAATCAACCTACAAACCCGACCTTGGTTTATTTTATAACCTTGTGGAGGTTTCATATAAACTTCCTCGTCAAGAAAACCATGTAAAAAGGCATTATTAATGTCTAATTGATGTAAAGGCCATTGATTAATGGCAGCAAGAGCATTTAGTAGTCTGACAGTTGCGAACTTGGCAACAAGTGAAAAGGTATGATGATAGTCCTTACCTTTAACCTGGTTGTAACCTTTATCTACTAATCGAGCTTTGAACCTTTCTACTGATCCATCAGGTTTGTACTTAATCTTATACACCCATTTGTTGCCTATGGCTTGTTTATTAGGTGGTAAAGATGTTAATTCCCATGTACAATTATCCTCTAATGCCTTTAGTTCTTGATTCATAGTTATAACCCATCTAGGATCATTAGAAGCCTGCTTAAAAGATGTTGGTTCTGATTCTGTCAAAACATTGCACAAAGACTTGACATACTCTTTGTCAAAACCAGTAATCTCATTAAGCACCTGAACATGCAGAGCATTAGGATGTACTAAGGATGGAGGCAATGGACAGTGATATCCTTTCAACCTTGTGGATTGCATTCTAGTCCTGCCTGTCTTTTCAGAAACAGTAGGAATAGAAACAGCAGCATGATCAGATGTCATTTTTGTTCCATCCTGAGACAGACCAGATGAAACAGCTGTGTCATTCTGTAATCCTTCATTATTAGGTTGTGAAGTTAAATTATCATCATCTAAGGAATTAGTATTAGAGTGGTTTGGATCAGAACTTGTTCTAACAGTTGTATTGTTCCTTGTAGTAAAAGGATCATTTAAACTGTTAGTAGTGTGATCTACCAATGGAACATTATTTGCATTCTGATTGTTGAAATCATTTTTAAAAGGAAAGGAATCTTCCTTAAAAATGACATCTCTACTAGTAAAAACAATCCTTTTTTCAAGATCAAAAAGCTTATATCCTTTTTTATCAAAAGGATATCCAAGGAAAGCACACTTGATTGCTCTTGGCTGAAACTTATCAGATGTATGTTTTGTAGCAAAACATAATGAACCAAAAACTCTTAGTTCATCATACTTAGGAACTTCATTAAACAAAAGTTCAAAGGGAGTCTTCCATTTCAAAATTTTGGAAGGCATTTTATTTATCAAATAAACAACAGTCAACAAACAATCATCCCAGAATGTAATAGGAATATTTGATTGTAACTTGAGTGCTCTTGCAGTTTCAAGAAGGTGCCTGTGCTTTCTCTCAACACGGCCATTCTGATGTGGTCTACCTGCTATGCTACGTTGATGAACAATGCCTTTCAATTTAAAAAACTCTTTACAATCATGCTGGAATATTTCAATACCATTGTCTGATCTAACTATTTTAACTCTAGAACTAAACTGTGTCTCAACATAAGAAACAAAGCCTTTAATTAAACCAGGAACTTGAGTCTTATTATGTAACAAGGAAACCCATGTATTCCTTGAAAAATCATCAAGGATTGTCAGAAAAGATCTAGCTCCTGAACGAGAATGTACTCTATATGGGCCCCAAACATCAATATGGATCAAATCAAAACAATGCTTAGCATGAGACTGACTTCTATTAAAAGGTAAAATGTGATGTTTAGCCAACAAACATGTCCCACAAAAGATTTGTTTTATTCCCTTTAGATGAAGACATGGTACATGATGTAGCTTTTCTAATGATAAATGGCCAAACCTGGCATGTACTATAGACAAATTACAATGTTCTTGAACTGTTTTTGATGTAGACGGAAGAAAAACAGTAGATACATTGTTTGCATTACTTATTGCAGAAACTGTATTATGTAAAGCAAGTCTGTACAAATTGCCTGATCTTTGTGCAACAGCCACAATCATTTTACTTGAAGGGTCCTGAAATAAGCATTTAGAATTCAGGAAACAAACATTCAGACCAGTAGATGTTATCAGCTTGCCAACAGACAATAGATTCTGATTAAAATTAGGAATAAATAAAACATTTTGAAGAATTATTTTGTCATTAAAATATGCATTGCCAGTTTTAAAAACCTTTTTATGAGTACCATCAGGTAAGCCTACATAAATAGGCTTATGTAGAATTTTAATGTTGTGTAATAATTGAGCATGACAAATAATATGTTCTGATGCACCAGTATCAACAATCCAAGAAGAAGTGTTGAACATATGAGCATTTAAAAGAACATTAAAAGAAACGGGATTAAGAATCAAACCTGCAAAATTAATGGAAGAACTTAAAGGAGAAGAATCTAAATATGCCTTAGAAACTTGTTGCATAACAGAATTGATGATTCCCTGAACCATATCAGATGAAACAGTAGCAAGCATACCAGGATAATGTCCATTCTGATTATAAGGAACACTGTATCCAGTGGAGTAATGTCAATGTATTCTTCATCTTGTATATGATTGGCAGAAACCACATCATTTGCAGCCACTAGATCAGTGTTGGTAGATTGACTGCTTGTATCTGTTTCCTTAGCCTTGCCTTTCTTAGTAATATATGCCTTGTACTTGTAACATCTTTCAAGGATATGACCTTTAATATTGCAGTAAGTACAAGTCTTGAGTCTGTGACAATCTGCAATGACATGTCCTGGCTTGTTGCAGTGTTCACAGGAAAGAACTAAGCCTTCAGAATCCTTAGGTTTCTTGGATGGACCAGGATAAGAAGTGTTATGAACACGTTTTTTGGAAGCATAGGAAACAGTTTCAATAGAAACTTCATTAGAAGAGTCATTAAGTACCTTCTGTTTTTCAATCTTTTGAAGCAAACCAAGTGTCCTATTGATAGAAGGAAGAGGATCCATAGAAAGAACAATGGTTTGGACTTGCTCATAACTGGAATTCAAACCCATAAGAAGCTGTATAAGCTTAGAATGAGTTTCCATATCCAAGATCTTCTTCAAAAGTTGACAGGTGCAAGCAGACATAGCACCACAAACACAAACAAGAACTGGGTCCATCTGGTCAATGCTTTCCCACAAATTTTTCATTTTGCTGTAATAATCAATCAATGGTTGATTATCTTGCTTGGCATTGATCAGATCTTTCTTTAATTCATAGAGCTCCAGAACATTCAACTGACCATAACGCTCAACAATCTCAGACCAAAGATTCTTGGCAGATGCAGAATACTGGAGATTATCACGAAGGGGTTGAGAAATGGAGTGAAGAATCCACCTGAGAACCAAAAGATCACACCGAATCCACTGATTCTAAGTTTTGTCAGTTTTATCAGGCATAGAACACTCCCCTGTGATAAAACCAGACTTGTTTTTGGATAGCAAAGCTTGAACAACATCTCGTTGCCACTGTAAGAAGTTTGTGCCATCAAACAAGATATCAGTAAGTTTAAGATTGGGTTGATCATTATGAGTAAGAAATAGAGGATCGTCAAAAGGAGAGTATTGAGTAGGAGCATCTGATTCTTCAGGCATTGTGATGATTAATGTGAAAAAAAAAATGAAGATGAAGAAAAATCAGAGAAAAGGATGCGGAAGCAGAAAAAAAAATGATCGATTACTTGGGCTCTGATACCATGTTAATCTTCATGATTCAACAACATGATATGATCGAAGATGTTCTTGATTGATTTAGAAAGCACAGAATTACAGATTGTAGAAAAGAGAAAGAATGAAAGTAATTTGTATAGACTATATATAGAGGTGTAAAATAACTAACTTAACTAACCAACTCTTGTTAGTTGTAACTGATTTATAACAACCAACTAACTATGTTAGTTAGTTCATAGTTAGTTAGTTACTAAGACCATCCCCAAGCAAGAGTCACACTAAGTAGGTCAATACACATTTTTACTCTTAATCACATTTTAATTATCTTGACCCATTTACATTCTCCCAAACAGAAGGTCACCACCTAGGTCATCAACTCAACCAATTTTCACTTTCCAACATTTTTAATCATTTCCCACATTTCCTACCCAATAAAACATCTCTCTTACTAGTTACTTTATCCATTATTATTTACTAATAATTATAAATAAGTTATTTTTGTAATGTTATAAATATCTTAATAAAATAATTACTATTAATTTTATATCGTATATTAGGGGGAACTTAAAATATCAATATTAGAATTTTAAAAAATGACAAATGATTTCATTGACGACAAATAAATTTAATTGAAGACACGATTAAACATATAAAATACGAAATACATAAAATAAAAATAAGAACGTAAAAATAATTTATGCGCTAAAATATTACGAAATAATATAATACATTCCAAAGTAGTTCTAGTTACGGAAGTTTTGCCAAATATGTTCAATGAGATCATTTTTTAGAGCGATGTGAGTGGCACGATCATGAATCTCGCCATGAATTTCTACGAACCGTTCTTGAGTTGACCTACGTCGACGATGATATTCATACGGATCATCAGTAGTTGAAGCCGGATTATCTTCTTTGAACTCTTGCGATTATGTTTTCATAATTAAGATACGTTTCTCGTTCATCTTCAACTATCATATTATGCATAATAATATAAGCCATAAGAGCCTTCCTCATCATAATTCGATCCCAAAGAAGATAAGGGCGTTTGATAAACGCAAATCGAGCTTGTAGGACGCCGAAAGCACGCTCAACATCTTTTCGACAACTCTCTTGTCGAGTTGCAAATAACTTATGCTTTTGAATTTGAGGCGCATTAATTGATTTAACAAATGTTGCCCAACCCGGATATATACCATCAGCAAGATAATATCCCATGTTATACACCCTAACATTTACCGTGAAATTAACAGCTGGGGCGGAATCTTCCAAAATTTCATTTAATAATGGAGAGCGTTGAGGAACATTAATATCATTGAGCGAACCTGGTGTACCGAAGAAGGCATGCTATATCCATAAATCGTACGATGCGACAGCTTCCAAAATGACTGTTGGTTTTAAACTTCTCCCGGAGTATTGTCTTGCCCATGCTGTTGGACAATTTTTCCACTCTCAATGCATGCAGTCAATGCTACCCAACATACCAGGAAATCCACGAACTTCCCCCATATGAAGTATCCTTGCTAAATCTTCAGCGTTGGGTTTACGTAGATACTCGTTCCCAAAGTTGAATATCACGCCTTCGATGAACGATTTGAGAGAGTCTCTTATGGATGTTTCACTCATACGTAAATACTCTTCTACTGAATCAATAGACATACCATATGCTAGAACTCTTAAAGCAGAAGTGCATCTCTGCAACGTAGAGAAACTAAGTCTTCCATTACCACCGGCTCGTTGTTGAAAAAATCGGTCATTGGCGGATAGAGCATTAACTATGCGCATAAATACATGCTTGTGCATGCGAAATCTTCGACAAAATAACTCCTCTGGATAGACCGGATCCATAAAGTAGTCATTGTATAACTGATTATGGCCATCTTCACGATTCCTCTCAATGTTTCTCCTAGGACGTCTAGGAGGACAACTTCGTTGTTGCATATTTATGTTGACATATTCATTCAAACGTTGGGCTACAAGGTTGTATAACCTCAGACTCTTCATCCATTCGGTTTTCCCATTCGTAATCGGAACACCTATTTTCCTCGACAATATCATCGTTTGAAGAATTTGAACTAGACCTTGACTCAGAGATTGTAATAGTATTTTTTAAAGATTAATGACTAATATTGAGAATTAATTAATAGAAAGAAAATGTGGGAATAATTTTGTTCAACAACTATAAGGGGTATATATAAGTTATTTTTGTGTAACGGCTATATTGAGTCTGACGGCTATAATTATTCCAACAGCTATATTTTAATACAATAGATATAATTATTTCAACGGCTATATTTTAATCTAATGGATATAATTATTCTAACGGCTATATTTTAATCCAACGGCTATATTTTAACGGTAAAATATTAGTTTACGTATTTCAAATATTTCAAATTTTGAGTTTGAGATCCAATTTTGTATGCTTACGGGAATTGAAACTATATCGTGACGCGGTCTTTTTATAAAAAAATAAAAAGAAGGTTTCACACCGTAATACGGTATATTTCAACGGTAAAATATTAATAAGACGGTTTCACACTATTAATACTACGAGACTTTAAACTACACGGTGACACGGTCTTTTTATAAAAGATTAATAAGACGATATTTTCTATAAAAAAAATATCATTCAATTTTAAATCAAGAAAAATATCATAGACGGTGACATTGTCTTACTCTTGTTCATACATCTATCCCCAAATCACAATTATACAATTTCATTCATCATCCGGGTTCTTCATTCATCCCCAAATCACAATTATACAATTTCATTCATCATCTGGGTTCTTCATTCATCCCCAAATCACAATTATACAATTTTATCACATAAATCACAATTATACAATTTTATCCCCAAATCATTCAATTTTATCCCCAAATCTCAGTCCATGCATCATCGATCATCATGAAATAAAGCAAGCGAGGGTTTAATATCTCTAGTTTTATAGAAGAGGACGGATGCTTTTAAAACTAAGTTGCGTTGGCATTCCTTCTAGTAGGAGATATCATCCTTGTATATCCAAGTTAAGCCTGTTTTCCGACAACATGCATGTGTCTTTTCTTTTCTCTTTATTCAATCTTCTATTATTAGCAAATATGATGAACATACCTTATTTAGAGATTGTGTAAATAATTAGCATTCAATTAGCAATTGATTGTGTAAATAATTAGCAAAGCATTAACCTTGTTGCCTACTTCTAGCCGTGATTAGTGTCTGATAAAAAGAAATTGATTGTGTAAATAATCTGGCCGTGATTAGTGGGATTACAATCTCCTATTTTAGGAGAATTCTGATGTATATGCTTATTTTATATATACCAATATACTGTGTTGAACTTAATGAGAAACACATATAAAATTTCCACAAAAACTTATTCTCTGTTTCTTCTTTGTTTCCTCTTTTTAACTTAATTAGTAATAAAAAAACAATATTACTTATTAGCTACAACACATATACTAAAGATCAGACATGTATTTTTTAACGAGTTTCTTCTTCATTTCTTCATCTTCTGGATTTAAATAATCTTTAGCTAGCAATGTGTTCAGAATCTGCATATCAATCTTTGTCTTTGTGTTTACTTTTCTCATTTCTACAATTTTTAAATCAGCCACTATTCGCTTTTGTCGTAGCTGAACCTGTGCTTTTGTACTGATCCTAACTTCATCTAGACGTGCAACATCTTGGTTGTTAAACATAAAATCTGGAGTTGTTGTAGTTGTTTTACAGTTTCGCTTCTTTGCTGCCTCCCGCCCCTCGGGGCGATTGTTATTGTCTTCAACATCATTTATATCAGAAGAAGTGTTGGCATTAACACTAGAAGGGGTTGGGATGTTAACACTACTAGCGCTAGCATCCATCTCCGATCTTAACCTTTTCGAACTAGAATCGGTGACTTCCCCGATTACACCGAGTTTACTCCTTTGTAAACTCCATTTTGAGTGTTTACTCATAATATTATTGAAAACATTGAATTCAACAAAATCGTTACCTTCGTTATCATTCCGAAACAGTTTTTGAGCCGCCTCAATGTCATCCTCTATGTTAGTCCCGCTTGCAGGTGGTCGATTTAGGACTTGGTTGTAGCAACCAACCCATTTATCTACAACAAAATTGAGTTGTTTAAAACGACTTTTCATAGCATCAATAGTCCTAATAGCCATTTGACTGTTATTTAGGCTTTCTACCCGAGCTTGTTCGTACAAATCTAATACCTTATTGCATCTTGTAACAGTGTTTCGATTTTTTCCGACTATTGAATCGGTGCTAGATATACACCAAGCCGACATGAGAGCTTCATCTTCCTTTTCACTCCAGTTGGCACCTTTTCGTGAAATAGGTTGATTTAGTTTGGAGGATGACAGTTTCTTGGATTTTTTTGTACAAGAAATCGGAGTTGTCTCTACAAAATCTTGAGTTTGAAATTGTGACAAAGTTACTGGATTTTCCAATAATTCAACATTTTGGTAGTCGGAAATTAATTCCGTAAAACTAGGAACGTAACTTGAACTATTAAAATTTAGATCAAAATTTAGATTTTCCGGAGATGCAGCGTAATCATCCTCTAAATTTGAAAAATCAATATTATTTAAGTCCATAATATAACTGGAAATTGGGAGTTGGGAGTTGATGGAATTTTTTTTGTTATAATTTTTATGTGAAAATTATTGTATTATTTAAAAATACTCAGAAAAAAAAGTTGTCCAAAATGTGTCAAGATGGAGCTCATTTTATAGACATTTACAAAATGTACCTGTTTTTTATATTTTATATTTTTTATATGGTTAAATATAGAATTTGCTATTAATTTAATATTCTTTCGTTTTTTTTGCAGGGGGAGTAAATGGAGCAGACAATTCCTGCCACACCTCTGCATAACTACTGCAATTCCCTTCCAGTTTCTCTTCCCAATTGTTTTTCAACGGATATTTTGGACTATTCATATTTGTAGCCAATGAAAATAGAACAACTATTAGGTCATTAGATGGGTCAATATCAAGAGAAGAGGTCATCAATTGACCCTATTTTGTAATGGGCCATGTTAATTAAGTTACTAATACTTAATTAATTTGACCCAATACTTAATTAATTTGACCCAATTAGCTATTGACCCCCCAATCCACCTTGCTTTGGGATGGTCTAAATGGTCACGTCTCCTCTTCTTGTTTTTTATGTCAAAACCAGCAGTAAACAAATGATCGGAATAAACAGAGTATACTATCCTTCAAATATTAGGAATTGAAGTTTTTTCAAGGGTATATTGGTGGAGTCAAACTAAAATCATCTACTCCCTTCTGAGCACAATACTTAAAGAATAATGTATTTTAATGAATAAGAGTTGGTGGGGTTTGGAATAGGAGAGAGGGATGAATAATTACTCCGTAGAAGTTAAATAATGAATTGTTGGTCATAAAACATTAATGAAATGAATAAATAGAAGTAAAAAAGTTAGGCGGGTTGGGGGATAGATGAGAGGGATGAATAAAATATAAATAAAAGTTATAAAAATAGAAAAGGGAAAAAAACAACTTAATAATTCGTTTAAGGAAATAAGGGGAAAAAACAGTGAATATGAGAGAGTATAATTCAACCAAACAAAATAACAAGCGAACTTAATTCATGGGGAAAATGAGCTCCTCTATTACAACAAACTAAGTTCTGCAATTTTCATGTGAATTGGATGTAGGAGTTGAAATCTTATGAATTGTAAATTAATTTCTACATCAATAACCAAACATGAATAACATGTTCAATAATTAAAGGGTTTGGTTGAAATTTTGTAATGGATTGAGATGCATTAATTCTATTTTAATGTTTGATTGGAAATTTTGGCAATAAAATTAAATAATTGATGAATTCAAACTCTATTGTATAACATTTGAATCTCATACTAACTTATACCCTCAAGTTTATAACTTTGTAGTTTACTAGGTTGTAACCCGTGAAATTCACGGTTCTGTTTTTTAAATTTTAGATGAATATAGTTAATAATATTGGAGATAAACAAATTAATTATTTATGGTGATCTGTTTTTAACTTTAGGTGAATATCGTAATTAATAATATCAAAGAAAGCTGATTAATTATATACGTATAAATAAATTTCGAATTATTTATGACACATGTCGATATGACGGTATACATGAGCTATCATATAGTTGTTCATTAAGATGATCGAGACTTACAGTAGAATTAGTATACTTCTAATTACGCATTACAGCATTTTTAAAATATGTAACCCACATATAATATAAAGTTGTATATTACATATCGTACAATAAAAAGCAAAACGTAAATCACGGGGTTGTTACTATATTACATTATTCCATGATTTGTTATTATATTGCATTATTCCATGATTTGTTATTGCGTTATCCCGTGAACAAAAATCACTGAAAAGATTATTCTAAAAATCTTGCAGAACATTATTGCATTCCTAAAATCTTGACTATTATTTGACTTTTTTCCTAAACTAAAGGAATTTCTGCAGTAAGGAATATTAAGGAATATTATGGAATATTGCAATCTTGACTATTAGTTGCATATACGTGTAGCATCATGAAATTTTATATGGAATATGATATATGATAATGGGATGGGATGAGCCTGTTGGCTTTAGTAATTAATCACGGCTTTGCTTAAATTTGTATTTTTTTTGGAAATCTTTTAGTAGCTCTGAAATCGTGCCACGTCAGATGAAGGTTGTTTTTAGTGATGCCATGTCAGCGGATTGGCTTCTGCATTAGTAAAGTATATGATTAACTCAATTGCTACTATATCTATTTAGAATTAAACCAATTATAAGGGTGTGTTTAGATAGTAAATTGGGAGGGAAGGTGAGAGAAGGGGGATGTAGGAAAGGGAAAGGGAAATGGAAGAAAATGAAAGAGAGGGGGAATAAAGATGAGTTCTTTGGATAACAAAAATAAAGTAGAGGGAAAGAGAAAAGGTTGGAAGACAAAAGTGATTTTAGTACATTGAAGGATAGGGAGACTTAAGTTACATTAGAGGAGTATTTGGTCTTATCATTCTTAAATAAGAGTCAAAATAAAGTTTTTCTTCCAAATATTGTCAATAATAAAGAGATTATAATTTGGTCTAAAAGAGGGAAATTGAATCTTTCTATTTATCTCGCCTTCTATTTCCCTCCTTTCATATATTGTAACCAAACAATGGAAATTGAACTTCTCTCTTTCCCTTCCCCCTTCCCTCCAATTCTCTTAGTCCAAATACACCCTAAGATTCTATTTACATGCATCCATTGTAATTCACACTCGATTCTCATCCTATTCCAATAATTTGAATCAGATACCTATTTACCACTTGATAACATGTTTTCAAAAATATACTCCTCCAGAATTTGTAAAGGAAAGATATTTGATAACATGTTTTCAAAAATATATATAGAATTGGGATCACATGAGTCCACCCTAAATATTTGAGTCCATGAGTCTAACTATGGTATCACAAATTATATAAAAGAATATCACGTTTTTTCAATATCACTTTTTTTCTTTTATTATTGTTTTTTAAAACAAACACGTATTTTTGTTTTCAGTTTTTTCAGTATCAATTTTTTTTCCTTCATTTTCCTTTTTCTTTAAAAAAGACGTTTTTTTCCGTATCGCTTTTCTTTTAAAATTAATTTCTTTTCCCGGAATCACTTTTTTTTTTCTTGTATCACGTTTTTTTAATAACACGTTTTTTTAAAATCGTGAGTATTTTGTATAACTGTGAAACTCTTTTATTAGACTCACATATTAAAAAAAAAATGTAGGTTGATTTAGATTCAATATCACATGTTATACTAAACAATATAACAACTTACACTAAAAAACGTGTTATTAAAACAAACATGTTATTAAAAAAAATATAGGTGGACTTAGATTCAATATCACACGTTATACTAAACAATATCACACGTTATACTAAGCAATATCACAACTTACACTAAAAAAAAGTGCTATTAAAAAAACGTGTTCAAAAAGAAATAGTAGAAAAAAAACTTGATATTTTTTAGTATAACTTGCGATATTTTGGGTGGACTCGTGGAGTCATGAACTCAAATATTTAGGTGGACTGTGAGTTTGGTTTTTTATGTCGTGTTTGTACTTTAACATTATTACAATGTTATTCTTATCTTTTCATACTTCCCTAAGTTTCTTATGTATTATTTTTTATTTTATTTTATTTTTATTTTTGTTTTTGTATTACCATCTATGTTTTTTTTTTGTTACTATTTTTATTCTAGTGTTATTTTTTTCCTTTTTTTATCACGCGTGTTTTTTTGTCCTCTTATTTTCTTTTTTCTTACACGTTGTGGTATTATTCTTTTTGTCTTTTTTTTGTTACACGTATTATTCTTCTTTTTTGTCCTTTTTTCTTTTTTTTTTGTCACACGTGTTATTCTTCTCTTTTTGTATATTTTTTTTGTTACACTTGTAATTCCAATGTTATTCTTTTTCTTTTTTGCTTTTTTTTTTTCCTTTTTTGTTACATATTATTACATTGTTATTTTTTTTCCTTTTTTCTTACACGTGTTATTCCAGTATTATTGTATTGTTATTATGGTGTTATTGTATTGTTATTCTTGTGTTATTCTTTTTTTTTTGTCTTTTTTATCTTTTTTTTTGTTACACGTGTTATTCCAGTGTTATTGTGCTGTTATTCGAATGTTATTCTTCTTTTTTCTTTTGTTTTTCTTTTTTGTTACACGTGTAATTCCAGTGTTATTGTATTGTTATTTTGGTCTTATTGTAATGTTATTCCAGTGTTATTCTTCTTTTTTGTCTTGTATTGTTATTTTGGTGTTATTGTAATGTTATTCCAGTGTTATTGTATTGTTATTTTGGTGTTATTTGTAATTCTTAAGATGTTGTTCACTTGACATTTTATTTCCCGACTTGAGTCCGTATCACTTAAACAAATAAACCCGACTCAAGTAAATGTGAAAGGACAACCTAAAAACCCTACATAATGCTTTCATACGACATCTTCTCTTTCACAATTTCCTTTCACTGTTAAAAGAAAAACTCCATTGTTCATCTTTTCTTCAAGCTTCAAATCATAATCTCGACCCCTTCCGCTACTCGTATCAAGGTAAATTTTATATTTTCGGAATCCTCTCGAGATTTGCAATCTTTCTATCTCTTTCAATTTCAATTTTGTTCACTTTCATTTTTGAGCTGTTTTGACCCAATTCCATTTCTAGCTCTTAATTTCCGTTTTTATTGTTGTAGGAGTTGGATTAGAGGATCCCGAGGTCGACTCTTACGTTATTTAAGAAGACTTTGGAGCATAAACCGCTAAAAGGTGACTATTATGAGTAGCTCGACCTAAATTGTTAAAGTAGCAAGCTTGTTGTGTTTTTGGATGAAATCTTGTGTTTAGGAACATGTTTAGGGTTGCTTTGATCTTCTTTATGCTTCTTATGATGTTATTGTGGAAAAATTATGTTGATTTCATGGTTTAAGTGGAATTTGTGAGTATACATGGAGATCGGTATAATTTGGGATTGTTGTTCTTATGCTTGTTTAAATGCTTGATTTTGTTCAAAGATCATATATGAGATACACTTGGGATTGTTATGGGTTGTTATGTGCTGATAGTATAGGTTTGATACTAGAAATCATGGTTTAGAAGTGTTTGTCGAAAGTTTGATTGAATTGGCGAATTGCAGGAAACACGCGAAACATACCTGGCCCGTGCTTGGGCACAGGTTGTGCACCACCAAACGCAGGCTGCGCAACCCAGGCGCAGCTGTGCACCCTCTTGCATAGGCTGCGCAAAAACCGTTGTAGCTTTTGCTTGTTTAATTGTTTTTCGAGTTGTTTTGGGGGCTTGTTTCCCAATTGTTTTTAGGGTGTTTAAGTGATGTTTTGTGATATATATACTTAGTTTTAAATGTATATTTGAGCTAGGTAAGATTTATTAAAGTGGTTAGTCACTTGTCTAAGTTTAGTTAATTCTTAATGGTAATGGGTAATATAGTAAGTAATGTTTTAGCATGTTTATTTCTTATCTTAAGTTAATCATTTTCTTAGGTTGCTTATAAGACCTAGTGAACTTAGTTAGTTGAATAGAAAACCTTAGACTTGTAGAGGAAAGTCGTAGGTTATTCTTGGTTGTTATCGAACTTGGTCTTCTCTTACATGTGTATGTGTGTTTGAAGTCCCCGAGGTTCGGGCGACACTATATTGGGTTTGGGAATGGAGTGAGGATAGAGACCCCCCGGTCAGGTAACCGAAAGGGAAACCGGCTCTCCCCCAACTTAG
The DNA here is from genome assembly GCA_029255685.2 of Silene conica. NCBI lineage: Eukaryota > Viridiplantae > Streptophyta > Magnoliopsida > Caryophyllales > Caryophyllaceae > Silene > Silene conica. Next base: position 63,825,438 of record CM055311.2, read on the forward strand.
TTCCCGGGGTCAATTAAGTGTTGTTTAGAGGTCTAGAAGATTGGGACTAAGGATTTGGTTGAAGTACATATCGAAATATGTCTGAGCAGGGACCGCTAGAGTATGATATGTGCTGATGGTTGGATGCATGTCAAGATATGGTCTGAGCAGGGATCCTCTAGCTTGACATGTGAGTGTTTGTGGCGTGTCGGCCATGTCTGAGCAGGGACCTCTGGACCGTCACGTGTATGGTTGATGCGGTAGGGAAATGTCTGAGTAGGGACCTCTGTTCTACTATGAGTTTGTATGACCGTAGTAGGTTGGGTCTGAGTTGGGATCCCGATTTCACTACGAAGGGTAATGGTCACGACTGAGCAGGGTCAATGAGCCATTATTAGCTGTTTGGTATCCACTCGTGCTTGAGCAGGGGTTCACGAGTGTATGCTTGCTGATTTGTGTACCAAGTTTACCTGAGTTGGGGTGTGACTTGGGCACTGCTGATTGTGTCTAGTTCTTGCCTGAGCAGGGGTAGGTTCTAGACATTGTTGATTGCATCTGCTTGCCTGAGTTGGGGTACAGTGTCAGATGTTGCTGATTGATTGTGTTGTTTGTTATAGAGTATTGACTATCTTAGTATTATTAGTCCAAGACATTGGACGACTCTTAGTCTGGTTTCGTAAATGGTTGGGATTGAAAGACCCCCCGGCCGGGGAACCAGAAGGGAGACCGACTCTCATTTCAAATAGTTTCCGAAGTTAGTTGAGAACATTTGCAAGTATTGCATGTTGATATGAAAGTTGAGATATTGTTTATATATGCTTCACATGTTATAAATGTTGGAGTATGTTGGATGCTTTATGTGTTACGTGTCGTTAACAATAGGTGGCTAGGAGAAACTCTAGTCACTCCCCACTGATTGTGGCGTATATGTTTTCATGTATGTAGGTACATGACAGGTTGATGGTGGTTACAAGAGGCTAGCGAGCGATGATTCTTTTATCGATGACTTACCATTTCTATCGTTAGCTAGACCTAGATGTTTTGGATTTACACTTGAGTGCCTGTAGGGATGTGTCATCCCAGACTGTTTTGTATTTATACTTTTCATACTTAGACATATACTTATCTATGTTTTGCTTTTCAGTTTGTATAGTTTGTTTTTAATTCACCTCGTTTATCATGCATGCTAAAGTTTAAATTCCGCCTAAATTTTGGCATGTTTGAATGTTCTATTTTTCCGCTGCGATGAGGGGTTTTACAACACAGTTTCCTAAGTAAAAGAAATTCAGAAAGTCTTGAGGCTCATATTTATTTTCCATTCCTGTTTCTTCTAACACCTTGTACATTATCCCATACATCATTTGCATTGTCTTGTACTTCATCAAGGCTCATTACATAAGCAATAAGAAGCATGGTTAAAAACAGAGGATTAAATCTGTACAATCTATGTCGTGCCTGCCAAAACAAAATCATCTACATCGCAAGGCCTTTAGAATCGCCCTCTGGCCACATTGGAATGATTAAATATGCAGCAAGTCTTTCTTTTGCTCTGATTTTGCTAGCAACCTTCAGAGTAATTTCAATAGGTATCAAATTATTCGCACCTGTGAATGATAAAAATAAAGTGAGGACATATAATACAAAACCTTGATTGTTAATACTCAGCTGAAAGTGTAAAGTGTCAGACAACAAAGTATCAAAAAAACAGTATCACACTCATAACAAATTATCTGAAACAAGAATGAATCACATCTTAAGCACAAGATAATAGTAGCTCACCCAAGTCTCGGTAAGAATCCCAAGCGTATGCGCAGTTTAGAAAGTACTGATTTTCAATGTAAATGAAATGTTAAGCAGAACGGATATCATGAAATGCAGAGTTTAGAAAGTACTTTTGCCTAACACCATGTCATTTTTTACCTTTCCGCTTAGGCCAAAACATGAAATTTCCCTCTAAAAATAGACTTATTCGAGACTTGCAGGCATGACCATCACTTGCTGAGATTCTGAGACTATAAAATGGAATTTAATTGGCATATATGTCACACAAAACAATAAGAGTTAAAGGCAGGCCGAAAATAGAGCTATTTGGAGTTTTGACAGTCGCTAGTAAGTAGTAACTGCGAGTAATACTCGACTTCTCAAACCTTCAATGTGGATATCAATCAAGTGATATACTTCTATAACTTTCTATCTTTAATACTCCGTAGAATACAAAAATTAGGAAACAATTAAGTAGTTAAACTACTAGTACCTTAACAATTTGGCACCAGTGCCATCACTATATGTACATTTCCAGTAGTTGCGTACCGCGAGCGTAAAATCATCCTTCACATAATAATAATTGAAGCCAAACAAGATAATTAATTGTATTGTATGCAACAAATTCAATAAAGTTAGAGAACTTTAGAAATTAAGTTAAAAAACTATATCAAACTGAAAAATTGAAATAACAAAACTAAAACCCTAAGTTAAGACACATATGGGTTAGAGAAGAAGACAAGTACCTGAAAGATGAGCAGACAATTTAGAGGAGCAGTGATAATGACGGTGGGGATGGAGCAACGATGGCACAATGGAGGAATGGATGAGAGTAGCGATGGAGCATATGAGTTTTGTGAGTGAGAGAAGCGATGGATGAGTTTTGCAAATGAGATGAGGAGATGGATTTTTTTTATGTTGTTCAGACGAATATAAGGTATGTGTATCTGAATTTGGGCAATAATAAGAGGAAATTTGGGGAAATTTGAGGAATTAGGGATGATTTGGAATTTGGGGAAAATTTGAAAGAGATGAGGATGATCCTGGGTGTATTTGCAATAAGGTGACCAACGTGAATGTGCTAGTTTTGGCAATGAAATAGACATCAGTGTTTTAATGTCTGATGTCTTTTGAATGCTATGTTTAATAGACATCGGTGTTTTGAAACACTAATGTCTATTCAAATATATAGACATCAAATTTCTTAAAATACCAGATGTCTAAGCTTATACATCAGTTTTTTTTAAATACCTGATATCTATTAACTGATGTCTATATTGTTTTTTGTAGTACTATTAACTTTCATTACTTTTACAAACTTTACTCATTTTGGGAATTTGGGAATGAGAGTCTGGTTCAAAAGCTTTGTTTTAAGAAGTTTGAAAGGATTTATGATGTGATTGATTTCAGCGTTGATTTGACGTTAGAGCTAGTTATTGGAGATGTCTGATAACTGGTACTATGCCCATTGACGCCTGATCGATTTAGACTTTGAATTTGTTTGACCTTTGACTTGCCTTTGAATTGGAACGTCGGGTTCTTGAATGTACAACGAGAACCCTAACATCCATTGACAAAGACTTGTGCCTTGGAAATTGTTTTCAAAATCTTTGAAAGAAACCTAAGTTTTTAAATATCAAAGTTTCAGTAAACGTTTTGGTTGTTAGCGCTTCAGTTAACGTTTTGGAAATATTTTAAAAAGTTTAAAATAAGATTTTATTTAATTGCGTAATTTATGTATTAGCAATTTAATTTTATGGTCCGGATATAATTATGTCGTCTTAAGTTTATAGTGACTTTTGAGTCGGTAAATCTAGCTTAAACCGTCTTAAAACTCGTCTCATGTGCCTAACTTGTAATTGGGTCCATTCCCTCATCTTTTTCCTCACAAACCTTAACCTCCCCCTTCTCTCCTCATTTTTCAAATTCGAGAATAGTGAAAACACGATTTTCATCTCTCTTCCTCCTTTAATCTTAAAACTCTCATAAAACCTTCGTTTCTTATCCGTCTGGACGATTTTCGCGCTCATCTTTTCCTCTTCTCGCCCTCCATCTTTCTAGGTAAGTTTTGTACCAAAATCTTTCCGTCTTACCTTCTGGCCGTGCCCCTTTATGCACGTTTTTCGAGATTAAACCCATTGTTGATGTTCCTAGTTGTGGGCTTGGTTGAATGGAGTAGCTTGGAGGCGATTCTCGGTGATCTGATTTGTGAAGTTAAAAGGTGACCGTGATGAGATTACTCGGCTTTGTCATCACATTAATGTGACATGTGTTTATGTGCTTATCAATGGTGATTTGGGCATGTTTATATATGTTTTTTATGTTTGAGAAGAAATTTCAGAATGTTTATGGATGTTGTGGTTGACTTTATGATGTTTATTGATGAACGTGGTAAATCCGTCACAATTGTGAGTTTTACTTGCTTGAATGTGTAACTGCTTGTAAATTCTTGTTTGTTGTGTTTAAGATTGAGAAGTGAGTACCACTTGGGATTGTTGGGGAGATTATGTGCTGATAGTGTAGTTAACATGCTCAAAATTGTTGTTGAAAGATGCTAGACGAAGTATAGAATAAACTATCGAATTGCAGGAAAACGCGAGGAAGAAACTGTGTCCGTGTATGGGCGTAGGCGGCGCCGCCCCTTGCGCAGGCACTACTAGGAAAACAGGTTATTGCGACGCTTTTTAAGCCCATATTGCGACGCTAAATAACGTCGGGAGGAGTAATTGTTTGTGGGCTATTTTGGGTGATTGTTACCCATTTGTTTTAGCATGATTTAAGTGATGTTACATGATAAAATTACTTCATTTGAAATGTATATTTATGTAGTATGATATTCATGGATCGAACTTACGTTCATCTTATGTTAGTTAGTCGTATGCTCGATATTAAATAGACATCCGTTATTTTATCGCGAAATAAAATAGCACATGAGTCGTAATCATATCGAAATGTATTTTAGGAAGTTTTTAAGCTTACTTTCATATATTTAACCATTGGAATTTTATATGACGCTTCTTATTGAATTTCCGACACTATTTCACATTGTTAATTTATTGGCTTGAATTATATAAGTCTCAAGTGCTTCTTATTACTTGTTTTCTTGAATTACATGCTAAGAATTATATTTGGTATTGAATGCTTGGTTGCGTTATTCATATGAATTGTATGTTTGGTTGAAGTCCAAGAAATTGGGCGGTATTTATGTCGGGTTTGGGAATGGATTTGAGGAAAAAGTTCCCCCGGCCGCGGCCAGAAGGGAAACCGTCTCTTGCCTCAAATTATTTCCGAAGTTGGCTAAGTGTTGAATGGATGATTAGAAATGAAATATATATATAATGTTTTTCAATCGAGTTTGAGTTATTGTACATCTTTGAGATGTAATTGTGTGTTGTATGTGAACCTGTTGTGCGCTGCTATATTACCCGAGTTCTCACCTGATTGCATTGTGTAGCTGGTTGGTCGTAGTGGCTTGGTCCTCACGGCTAGGTCTTAGATTGTCTGCCCGCCTTAGGGCATATCTCGTTCCTTGCTAGTTCGAGTCTTGGGGTGTTTTGTGCACTTGTCGAATCGGGGATCGTAATTTGTTTGCGCTCCGAGAGTCTGACCAGGTTTAGACTAGGACAGTCCATTGTTGTCGTCCTATCAGGGGGTTGTATAGTCTGAGATTGGGGATTTCGTAGTTGTATAGACGAGTCGATTGTCGGCCTGCTCATAGTGGTCTAGTCGAGTCACTTGGTTGACCTATCTAGTTGGAGTCGAGTCACTTGGTTGACCTATCTCTTTTATTGTAGAGTCACTTGGTTAACCTATCTCTTGTTGATGAAATTGTTGTTGAGCATATTAGAATTAATGGTTGTAGAAGTATAGTGAACTGTTTTATGCTTCTCATAATTATTGTTTATTTTGGAGCATGCTTATATGTTTTATATGTTATGTGTTAATGACAATAAGTGGCTAGGAGAACCTCTAGTCACTCCCCACTTGGTTGACCTATAGGTTGATGATGTTTACAGGGGGTTTCGTGAGAGCTAGCGAGCGCTGTATTCATCGACATGACATTCATCCTATCGTGTAGCTAGACTGTAACAACCCGACCCACCACGGTCGTAACACAACCCCTTTGTAACAACCCGACCCACCACGGTCGTAACACAGCCCCAATAAGATGGGTGCACACTTTTGGGCCCGTTATTTGTCCTCACTTAAGCCCAAAAGCACAAGGCCTTGTTACTAAGTGGTGGGTGGGAGATATTATAAACATATCACAAGCCTCACATTCTACCGATGTGGGACAACTTTTCTCTCATACTCTTGGGGTGTTACAAACTCCCCCACTTAAAGAACACAACGTCCTCGTTGTGCCTCAAACTTGACCACAACCAGGGCCAGAATCCTCCCCCGCTAGGTGTGTCACCCGGGTACTCCCGACCACAGGCTCACCACACGGTCGCAGGGTCGCTCTGATACCATTTGTAACAACCCGACCCACCACGGTCGTAACACACCCCCAATAAGATGGGAGGGGTAAGCCTTTGGGCCCATTATTTGTCTTCACTTAAGCCCAAAAGCACAAGGCCTTGTTACTAAGTGGTGGGTGGGAGCTATTATAAACATATCACAAGCCTCACGTTCTACCGATGTGGGACAACTTTTCTCTCATACTCTTGGGGTGTTACAAACTCCCCCACTTAAAGAACACAACGTCCTCGTTGTGCCTCAAACTTGACCACAACAATTTTTGGCCCGTTATTTGTCCTCACTTAAGCCCAAAAGCACAAGGCCTTGTTACTAAGTGGTGGGTGGGAGCTATTATAAACATATCACAAGCCTCACATTCTACCGATGTGGGACAACTTTTCTCTCATACTCTTGGGGTGTTATATAGACTCAGTTTTTGTTTATACAGTTGGTGCCTGTAGGGGTTTCCTACCCCTGGTCGTTGCTTGTAGTTTATACTTTATGTTTGTCTCAGTTTTTATTTCTACCACATGTTTGTTCGTAATTCACCTCACATGTTATTTTTAAATCATGTCAAAAGTTTTAAATTCGGGAATTTTTCATTCATTTGTATGTTTTACTTTTCCGCTGCCGCGAGGGGTTTTACAGTACCCCTACATTTTTAAATTCTATGGTATATTCCTAAATTTCTTACTTATTCTCCATAATGATTTCCTTCAAATATCCATTAAATTTACAGTAGGTCTTGCTTATGACGGGCTATTCCCGTCACAAGCTTGTGACCTCTCACAAAAAGGAGAGGGACAAGGTGGGGCACCCTTCATGTGCGTGCTTTCCCACTCACCTCTCATGGGTATTTTGTGAGAGGAAACGGTATTCCTCACAAGTTTGTGATGGATACCGCCGTCACAAATGAGAATTTGTATTAAATTTATCACTATAAAACAATCGTAATTTAACCTTTATTTCGACTCATAAATGTGATATGACCATCCTATATAAGAGGTATCACAAATCACTTTTAATAAGCACAACTTACTTTTAAAAACCTCTTTTATGAAGCATGAAATGATAATAGCGATTAGATAAAAATGATTTAGTTCCGTATACTATTTGATTGGTTAATGATATTGGGCGAACTAATAAGTAATTGAGTAGGTTGTCGAGTAATTGAAATATTAAATAGACGATTTAATATATTAACTAAAAATCAAGCTAGCAAAATCAATAAATAGGGTCATTGTATAGACTAATCTTTTCTATATTAAAGCAAGATCATTTAAAGCATTTTATTGAAGCCACCTCATCAAAATATACAAGGGCCCACTAATTTTCTAATTTCATTTAATTAAATTGATTTTTAAAAAATACGAGTAATATTTATAAAATGTTTTACGAATTATTTTTTTTCCAATTTTGCAAATAATGATTGTGAAAATTTAGTATACACTTTTTGTAAGATTTATTAATTTTGTACCAACTATATTCATTACAAACCCGCTTCTCATATTTTTTTTCCTCAATTTTACCCAAATTAGTAAGAAAATTAAATACTCATATAACAATATAACTAATATTCACCTTCTATTGAATGACGATCTAATAGTAAATTGTTGTTTATTAGTTATGCTAGCTTTATTAGAAAATAATCCTCATAATAATATAAATATAATTATAAAACTAATACAAAAATAAATTAAATTATATAATCATTTACAATCACAACAGTTCAAAAATTTATTAAAAAAAATATTTAACAAAATAAATTACAGTTTAGTAAAGAGAATATTTATTGGTGAAAAACTATTAATTTATTTTATATTCACTCACTTAAAATATAATTTAATTTAACACAATCTCCCAGATTACATGACTTAAGAATGTTATACGAGTATATAAAAAAATTGTTAAATTAAAAGTTAGTATATAATATTGGTCATGTCAAAAATAGTTTGGGTGACTCGGCTTGGAACATAATCATAAAACAAGTCAAAATTGGTGTATGCCGCCTCTTTTCACCGTTTTACTATTGAAAAAGATAATTTGTGTAAAAAATAATCCGAGTTTGTTGTTGTCGTTAATTGATAAGAATACCCTAAACTATGAGTGTCCTGTTCAAAGTACTCCAAACTCTATTTTGACTACCAATATAACCAATTAACTGCTAAATAAGTGAAAAAATTTATAACTCTTCTTTAACCCGTCTTTCTCTTTTTAATTATCTGTTAATCTATTCACCTAATCACATCATTAAAACATGCTACGATAAGTTAACAAAACAAAAAAAAATTATTCAAAGCAAATGAGAGAATTAATTGGTTATATTGATAGTTAAAATAAAGTTTAGAGTACTTTGAGCAGTTTACTCATAATTCGGAGTATTTCTATTAATTAATCCTTAATCATATCCGTTACTTACATTACTTGCATATACTGTAGTAGTTATAAACGTTAAGTTATTTATATAATTTAGAAAATTTAAAATACAACATAAAAAAATTGAAAAATTTAAAAATACATTGTAAAACATCTCAATTAGAATGAGCAAGACCAAAAACAATTAAATAAACAGAAATTAGTAATGTGTAGCTTTCATTTTACCCTAATGTTGGTACATGTCGCAGCATAAGTGCATCCGTTACTAAAAAGACACCACTAGATATTCCACTGTCTGCGACAACAAAAGGAAGCAAATTAAATCCCCTTTTCCTTTTAAAATATGAGGGAAGAGATTCCATCAAAGCTAGGGTTTGCGACAATCATCATCTTCATCTTCATCTTCATCAATTCCTTCACGATTATCCAAGGATCAATTCACGAGTATAGCAACGAAAAATTCATCACACAAGCAAATGCTTTCTTCTTCCATGGCGGTAGCGAAGGTCTCTACGCTTCTAAACTCCCCGATCACTCCAATTCTTCTTCCTCTACTGAGACTAGTTACAAAGGCAGGTCTTTCATCAGGTCTGTAATTACATTATTTTCATGTTTTCTTGTTTGATTTACAGATTGTCAAGTGTGATTCTGATTATCTTGAACTGATCATTGCAATTTGAATGGTGTTATTGTGCGGGATATTTGTTAATCGAATAATCGAAATGAGTTGCTATATGCTAAGAAGTGATTAGCTTGGTTCTGGATTATGCTAACTGTAATGAGATCAGCTGTGTTATAGTAACAGAACTCGGTGAATCTTGTAGGAGACAATGTGTTCCAATCTGCGTAATTTTGGAAGGATGTCGTTGTTATGTAGAAATTACACCGAATAATCACCTATTTTCTGAGTTAGGTGTTGTTTGCTTGCCAACTATTTCTGTTGGAAGTACGAAATTTGTTAGGGGTTGGTTTGAGTGAAGTGAGTGAAATTTTTAGTTTTAAGAAAGGACAAGTGCAAACGGTATATATGTGAAATATGTCAAGTGGATGGAGATGGTTAGTGGATGCAAGTGGAACCCATAGAAAATCTTGCGTATGTACAATTGTACATGACTGTAATATGGATGGATGGGTTTTGCAGGAGGGAATGTTTTCAAGTGCTGTTACATTAGCTCCTTATCCTATATGTAATAGATGGTTTACTTGTTTTAGTCAGACTATTCCCTTGGTACTATTTGAGACGTAAATCATCTATCACTGTGAAAATATTGGACGCCTATATATTCTCTCACTCGTGTTCTGCGCTTCTTGTGTATTTGAGGCTGTTTAGTTAGTAAACAGTTGTGATTCAGACTTGGTACACAGACATTGTAATTGTGTTTTGGGGGTGGTTTCTTTTCAGATTTGAATCTGTTACATTTAAGAGAACGAAGGAGTCAGCTGACAAGCAAAATGATATGCAGCAACTTACGAGTGCAGTAGAGGCTATCATAGTGGAGGTGAAAGACAGAGAAAGGATTGGTGGAGGGTATCTCAAAACCAATGCGATCTGCTGCAATAAGACTCTTGCCAGTGAGAGGCACTGCAAGATAGGTGAGGTAATAATACAAAGAAACCCTGATAACCCTGATTGGCCAAAAAGGATCAAGATTTTCTTTGAAGGGAACGATGAGGAGGCTAAAATGGATCTCGAGTCTGTTGAGATTAGCAGCACGGGAATGTATTATTTGTACTTTATGTATTGTGATCCAACACTAACTGGGACGACAATAAGCGGACGAACTGTGTGGAAGAATCCGGATGGTTACTTGCCTGGAAAAATGACTCCGTTGATGACATTTTACGGTTTTATGTCTTTAGCATACCTTGTGCTTGGGCTGGGATGGCTGCTGCGGTTTGTTCAATATTGGAAAGATGTTATACAGCTGCACTATCACATCACAACACTGATTGCCCTTGGTATGCTTGAAATGGCATTCTGGTATTTTGATTATTCAAATCTGAATTCGACCGGTGTTCGACCAATGGGAGTAACTATGTGGGCAGTAACCTTCACTGCAGTTAAAAAGACACTTTCTCGTTTGCTCCTTTTGGTTGTTTCCATGGGATATGGTGTAGTAAAACCAACTTTAGGAGCAATTACGTCGAAGGTACTACTCTATGGATCTGTTTACTTTCTGGCTTCTGAAGCACTTGAACTGTATGAACATTTGGGAAATATCAATGATTTCTCCGGTAAAACAAAGTTGGTCCTAGTTTTACCTGTCGTCTTTTTGGACACATGCTCTATCTTGTGGATTTTCTCTGCTCTGTCGAATACCTTGGAAAAACTCCAGGTACATTCTTCTACTTATTTCATGTCTTCAGCTCCTTGCTAAATCTGGTTCCATGAATAAATTAATTTCTCCATTCTCCTTTATGATGAATGATCTTTGTTTTCATTTAAACCAATGTTATAGAAACCAAACTAGGGAACCAATTCCTCTCCCGCCCTCAACTGTCGTAGATTTTAACTATGATATTTATGCATCAGAGGCTGAAGTTTGTCTTATTAAGGACAGTGATTGTTTTGTATCTGTGGCTTTAATATATGTTACCTGTCCTTGTCTTTGTGAATTTTATGTTCAGATGCGGAGGAGTGTAGCTAAATTAGAGCTTTATCGTAAATTTACAAATTCCCTTGCAATTTTTGTGGTGCTTTCAATTGCTTGGATTGGCTATGAGGTAATTTCGCATATGCTTATTGATCCATAGTTACTCCCTTCTATTCACTGAAATCATACTATTTGAAAAAAATACTCATATATAATCAGTAAATGGTATTCCAGTGAATGGGAGGGAGTATTACTTTTGAGTCATTAATCAATAAAGATCCGGAAATGCTTTGTTCTTCACCTTGTAGCTTATGCCCTATTTTCACAGCTGTATTTTAATGCAACTGATCCACTGAGTGAACTTTGGCGAATTGCTTGGATTATTCCTGCATTTTGGGCTATGCTTGCTTACTCTCTTTTGGTGGTGATATGTATTCTCTGGGCTCCTTCACGTAATCCTACAAGGTATGTGGGGGTATACTTTGCCTAATCTCCATATTAATGTATTAATGATGCTAGTAGCCTAGTAGTGAGGATTGGTGAATGCACCCTTTTATTTTTCAATCTTATATTACATTTGCATGTCCTTTTTCCCCTGTTGGACGAGGAAACTGAGCTCATTGAATAAATAACCCATTCTATCATACTCCTTATGGATGGAAGGGTTTAAAATTTGAATAGTTTTAATCCACCTCGGAAGATAGAGCCTGAATACCTTACATAACTTTAAAAAAGAACATATATTAGCGTCACGGTAGTGAAATGTTATTACCTCTAAAAAGCATCAAAAGATTAAAGGGGTGTTTGGTTCGCGAAGGGGTAAGGGCGTTTGATGTTTGTAATTGTTTGGGGTAATCAAGTGGGTAAAGGGAATGATTAGTTTTCATTCCCTTACCCTTTCCTGAAACCCCCTTACCAAATCCCCCCTAAGCTTAAACTAAGGCTAAACAAAAGTTCTACTCAGCTTCTATCCATATTTTGCGTGTCGGTTTCAGTTCGTGTTGGGTTTGGACTTGGACAAATCGGGTTGTATAGTTTGTCAGTTTGGCTGGTTCACCCGACTTTTGTGTTATGTTGGGTCGAATTTCTGGTGGTTTTGGCTGTGTTTCTGGAGTTAGTTACCGTAGCTTTTCTCCCTCGTGAAAATGTTTCTCCGGTGTTCTTTCTGCATTTCATAGGAAATCATGACTCCAACTGCACTGTTATTTCTTTCAGATATGCTTATTTGGAAGATGTAGGGGATGACTTGGATGAGGAAGGTATTTCTCTGACAACTAGTGTGGTTAAGGCTGGTGGTGATATGACAAGCAAGCTTGAAAGAAAAGATCGAAAAGGATCAAGTACAACAGATCTTGTATTTCTCGGGATTCGGGACGATATTGAGGAGGACAAGCGAGAATAGATGCAAAGCCCTTGTTTTCTTCAATCTAAATTGAATTTTCGACCATTTCCTTTTAAATTCCACAAGGTTGGTTTCTCATTGTTCCATGCTTTTGTGTATTATGTACATAAACAGGAAGCACAAGACGGATACTTCGATGAATCTGAAACCACGCTGTTTCTGTTACTAAGCTAAGAAAGAGAATTGTAGCCTAACTTTACCCCTTTGTTGCTCATGAGCTTTTTTGGTGGCTTGGTGCGTAGTGATGCCTGAAATCTCGTCTTTGTTTGAAGGTTGGACGAATGTGTCTTATGATTTATGTAACTCCTATATTTGCTATCTAGTACACTTGAGGATGGGAAAATAGGTTGGCTGGCTGTTGTAATGTGTAGAAAATTTGATATACTGTCAGATTTTAATCTTAATCCCAAATTGTTGTAAGAATGGTTTAATTGTAAGCCTTGCCAATGAGCTCGACTCTAAAATTTTAATGGATTCCCGCCTTTGTTTTATTTTGACAACTTAATATTCGTTGTCAATAATGTTAAATTTATGTATCAAGTCAAAATCAGAGAGTCGTTGTCAATAACATATTGCTCGTATACAATTTGTAGTTTAAATACGGAGTAATAAATTTGGGAAAAGACGACATATGGGCGTTGATGGAAATATATCCTCCCCTAAATTAATGAGACTTTGCTTAATTTTGGCATTTTAAATTTACCCCTTGTAGTATTTCATGTTATCAAGTTTTATCATTTGAGTTATTTATCACATTAGGCTTGACACAAATTCTCATACGAACATATTCGTCACAAGCTGAAAACGGGTCAATTATTATCTAAGTTGTTAGATAAGACAAAAGCATAATGCTATTCTCTAGGCAATTTGCTTTTGTCTTACCAAATCGATATTACTTGGCCCGTCTTCAGCATGTGACAGATATATCCGTCTCCAATGAGACTTATTGTAGATCTGAAGTCTCCTGATCAACTGTAGATTAGATCTGAAGTCTTCTGATCAATGACTCGTCTTCAGCTTGTGACGGATATATCCGTCTTCAATGAGACTTACTATAGATCTGAAGTCTTCTGATCAATGATTATTCACTTTATGCATACTATTTTTTAGGAAAAATAAGAACATACATCTATTATATTACCTTAAGCCTTATTTCGATTAAGTATATTATTTATCTATTTAAAGTTTATGGTTCATTATCAGTTTTTGCTGTTAAAACTTAATGTTTTTGAGTTATATATTGTAATTTTTTAAGCTTGAGGTTTAAATTAATGAACTTGAAAATTTTCTATTAAAAGCTCATACTCCCTCCCAATCGGGACAGTTAATCGGGATAACTGTCCCATTGTCGGTTTGACACAAGAATTAAGGAATTCATTTGTTTATTGTAAAGTAATGTGTGGGGTAGGAAGATTGGAGAGAGGGAAGATGATATTGATTATTATTGTGAGTAGAGGTGATTAAAATAAGTAGTGTTGCGGGGTAAAGTGGGGTAGTGTTGTGAGTTAAAATGATTAAAATAAGTATAGACATTTACCAAAAATGGACAATGGGACATTATTGTGAATAACGGAAATAGACAATGAGACAGTTATCTTAAATAGGAGGGAATATTTTTTTCAAACAAAACTCGGAAACTTTATTATAATGCTCAGAAACAACATAATTGGTGGTACGTCCATCAGATATATATTCCACCTATTGACTTGCTGTTATTTTAGAGCGAGCTACGGAGTAGGCTTTAAGTTAGCAAATGGGGACAATAAAGAAGATACATATAACCAGGGGCGGATCTGGGGGTGGATAGTGTAGGCAGGACGCAGGTGTCACCCCCCAACATAAAAATAAGAACTATGTTTGAGCATATATTTCCCAAAATTGTGTTGGGCTTAGTGGTTAAAAGTGGCTATGGAAATATGAATTCTATGAGGTTTGAGGTTTAAATCCCCTTAGAGACTTTTTTTTTATTTTCACCAAATTTCTTTCTTTTTTTGGTTTTCCATCACATTCACAACCATAGTGACATCTTTATTCACACAGTTTTCTTGATAAATGCTTAATCTATCTCAAATTCAAATATTCTAAACAAAAATATATATGAGAGAGTTTTTATGGGATAAATATTTTACTACTAATTACGGAAAAAAAAATTGTGCCATACCGAAGTAAAAATTCTGCATCCGCCACTGCATATAACAATTGGTCTGTTTTAGTATGAACATACTGATTTTAGGACTAAACCCGTTAAATAATACTCAAAGTTTGTTGTTAATCCTAAATTATCCACTCTTTTTTTCCATCTTATCTATTTAATGCATTTTAAGTTTAATATCGAGACAATGTCATAAGCAAGAATTTATATACTCCCTCCGAGTCTGAGTGATTGTTCCTTTTGCTTTATGCACAAGAAATAAGAAAATGATTCTAAACCACACAAAACACCCTACCCCACACTGAATTGATTTTAGACCACAAAAAAGTTACTAAAAAAGGAAATAGGAACAATCACGAAACTCGCATGGAAAAGGAAACAGGAACAATCATACAGACTCGGAGGGAGTATATAAATTCGGAGTAAGTAGCAATAAATAAGTACTCCCTCCATTATTTTTTTATCACCCCATTTTTTTGTACACGTTTGTCAATACTCATTTTTTTTCGATTATATCTTTAGCTACATACTACTAAAAATTATAAAATTTGATTTTCTTAATCCTCCTTTCAAGACAAATTAAAAAAGATTTCATATGAATATATTTTCATGAACGGATTGAGAGAAAACTGACGTTGAATACTCGATTGTGAATAGTGTCCAAAAGGGAAACAAGGTGATATAAAAAGAATGGAGGGGTAGCAAGTACTCCTAACAATTAATAAAATCTTAGGAATCCTAGAATAGGAGTATAGATAAAGACAATGAAGCAGTGAAGTACATTTAGAAAAGCAATATAATTAAATACAAGTACATGCCTAAAAACATAGTGACACATTGTAGATGATATTTTAACAAGGACAAAAATTGAGTAGTGACTTGTTCAATTCAGCATGGCTTTAGTTAACTGAATTTTCACAGTAACAACCAAACTACAAAACTGGGGTCAAGGTTTTACACATGTCCATTTATCTCATCACACTCCTATACACTTTTACATTTCATCTTACTAATACTCCCTATATTGTTTGAAAATGATCACTTTTCATATGGTCATCGATAACGTCATGTAGCGAGTACGAAGTATAATTTATTTTAATGATCCTCTCACGTTCCTACTACACATTTATAAATTATACTTCCTCCATTCAAATCCAAAATGTAGTTTTGTTTTTTGCACAAATATTAAGAAATAGGTTAAAAAATTATTAAAATTACAATTGGATATGTGTAAGGTGTTTTTTTATTAATTTAAATGGGTGATAGTTGATTAATGGTGGGCCATTTAATGACATTTTGTATAAATAATTGATATTCATAAGGACATTTTAGTAATTTTTTAGGATTTAATAGAAAAGTGGTAGTTTGGATATGAATGGATTAAAATGGAATAAGCGTAGATTGGATATGATTATACGAAGTATATAAGAATCCATCACTTGCATGTGAATGATATTCAATCAAATTATCCAGAAACATACATATAATAATGGGTACTAGTAAGAATGTAATTCAAAAAGAAGTGATGTTTGTTATAATATGTTTATTTATAATAAATGAAAATCGATGTAAAGGGAGATTTGTAGTAGAGAAAAACAGTTTAAGAGTGACATCTCCAACTTCATTAAGAGGTTTATATGAATGCGCACTTGCTAATTTTGGAATTCCAGAATATGGTGCTACTCTCAATGGAATTCTCGCTTATCCTTCTTCCAATCTTAATGCATGCAATCGTTTTTCCGCTCATGACCACCTTTCTTTTAAATCAATGCCTGGAGGTTTACCAGTCTTTCTCCTCGTTGATCGTGGCGGTTCGTCATCATTCTTATTTATTCTTGTGTTAATTATTCATAATATTTCCATAATTACTTTCATGGGTTTCATTCTCATTACTTCTAACTGTCTCTTACTTTATTTGCATCTCATATTTTCACGTTTCGCAATTTAATTCTTGTGTTTTTTCAGTTGGTCTTCGTTACATGATTATATCTGTCTTAAGTGTAAAACAAATCAAGTACTACCATGTATAGATAGACGGATTTGGCCGTCCTAAATGAGAATTTGTGGTGATTTTTTATGATTCTGTAAAGTCACAAGTCTTTGGCACTCGAGATGCGAAATTCAGCTGGTTTATCAATTTGCGGGAGTTATTGAGGCACGAGATGATGTCCTAGTTTGGCATTCTAGAATTGGCAATGTTGCAGGAATAATGGCTTCATTTGATCATAACAATATGCAGAATGAATGACATTACATCAATTGTGGCGTATACGCCTCATTACTCATACTTGTATTTGGGGTCTTTAGATGCCACATATATTAGGAAACTTATGTTTTAGGCTCTGTTCTTTCTAGCTTAATTTCAGCTCCTTTCGGTTTTTCTTAGTTTACGTTAAGTTTTACTTACCGCCAATCAACTATGTTTAGTTAATCTCTTCACAAAATTAGCTTTTAATTCAACTAAATTCACTTCAGCTCAGTTTCACCCAATTTAGTTCAATTAAGCTCTACTTCAATCAATTCAATTCATCTCGTTTCAGCCGAAAAGAACAGGCCTTACATTATTAAATATTTCTGAATTTTGAAATATATAATATCTTAAAGACCTCATACTCAAACAAAGAAATGATGACGGAAATGAAAACGAGCTTATACTCTCAGAAATTCATACGTTTTATTCGTCCCCGCGCTGCTTTGGTGTCCTCTCAAAGACTCATTACCTTTTCGGGGGTTGATGTTGGCATACTTGTACGCAAAATTTCATATTTTTATTTTTGTATGACATGAGCTGACAAAATGTCTCTTGCTACCATCTTCATTCAAATCTGTATAATTTGCGAGTCGTTTCAGGATGTTATTTCACCTTGAAGGCATGGAATGCTCAGAATACCGGAGTGGCTGCTGTCCTTGTTGCAGATAATAGAATAGAACCCTTGATCACCATGGATACGCCTGAAGAAGCGGGTCTTAAGGATGACTATGTCCAGAATATTACCATTCCCTCAGCACTAATTAGCATGTCTTTGGGAGATAAGCTGAAGAGATCCATATCAGAAGGCGAGGTTGTGAAAATCAAACTCGACTGGAGGGAGACGGTCCCACATCCAGATGATCGAGTTGAATATGAGCTATGGACCAATAGCAATGATGAATGTGGGCCAAAGTGTGATGCTCAAATTGAATTTGTCAAGAGTTTTAAAGGAGCTGCTCAAATACTTGAAAAGAATGGGTACACTCGTTTCACGCCGCACTACATTACATGGTTTTGCCCTGAAGCTTTTACCTCGAGTAAACAATGTAAATCACAGTGCATCAATCATGGAAGGTATTGTGCTCCTGACCCTGAGCATGATTTCAGTGCTGGGTATGAAGGGAAGGATGTTGTGCTTCAGAATCTACGCCAAGCTTGTTTTTTTAAGGTGGCTAATGAAAGTGGCAAACCATGGATTTGGTGGGACTATGTTTCTGATTTTGCAATCCGCTGTCCTATGAAGGAGAAAAAGTACACCAACCAGTGTGCTGATGGAGTTATTAAATCTCTTGGTATGTAAAGGAAGGTTAGTTTAGTGTTGTGTCGCAAAGTCACAATCGTGATATACATATCAGTTTCATTCATGATCTCAGATTCGGTCACTTTGCTTAATTTTGGTTGTTAAGCAATAAATATGGTCACAGTTGTTGCCATGCGTGTTGCAGCCAAGATTTAGTACCATGATTATACTTCATAATGACAACATAAAAACAAGATAACATGATTGAGGTTTCGTTATTTGTTGCTGCTTCATAGGTGTTGATCTCAAGAAAATAGATGAATGCATTGGAGACATTAAAGCGGACGATGAAAACCCTGTCCTGAAGGCCGAACAGGAAGCACAGGTAATACAACAGATACTCCTTATCTTGTGGATATTTTCTGAGTGATGAAACTTATATTACAACTTGTGAATCGATCTGTTGCAGATCGGTCATGGTTCTCGCGGAGATGTGACTATATTGCCGACTCTTATAGTGAACAACAGACAATATAGAGGTTTGGACATAATACTTGATCTTATTTCTTGGCCTGATTCCCCAGATTAGTTCACTGAAGTATTTAGATATATTCAGGTAAATTGGTAAAGCATGCAGTTCTCAAGGCCATATGCTCAGGTTTTGAAGAGACAACTGAGCCATCATTATGTTTAACCCCAGGTCAGCATTCGGTTATCTTTGATACAACTCTATCCCACTTATGCACTTAGTAATATTGTTCCTCGGGTCCCGAGAAAGAATGACTAAAGTGAAAGTATCATTATGTTAATGGCTTCTGCCTGACAGATATGGAAAGCAATGAATGTCTGGAGAACAATGGAGGATGCTGGGAGGATAAGGCTTCTAATCTGACTGCATGCAGGGTGAGTAAAGTACCACTGTGTGTCGTGACTTGCAAAAATCGCCTTATTACTTGGGGTATTTATAGTATGATGTATTGGTTTGTTAGGATACTTTTCGAGGCAGAGTTTGTGAATGCCCTACAGTGCAAGGAGTCAAGTTTGTTGGTGATGGTTACCTTCATTGTAAAGGTACTTATTTCTACTATATGATTGTTAGATGATAAAAACCAAGCACATTTAACTCGATAGACTGGAAGCATCCGGCATATGCTTGCAGGTTATTTGGTTATTATTGTTACGAGTATCAGACTATAAACGTTCCCGGCCTATATAAGTGTGATAAGGGTCTTTCACTAAAAATAACCATTGTGACAAAACTCATCTCCAATTCAATGGTTATACACCATTTGTTAAACTACCTGTGCGGGTCAATTGCCTCTGCTAATGGCAGCATAAGGAGGGGGTAGATATCCACAGGCTTATCCGTGTAAATGAGTCTTTTGATTATTGTACTGTGGAATTTATACATTGCTAGGTCGTTTTGCTTTGTTCCACAATAATCCACAACCAAATATAATTTTGTATTCGGCTCCATATATTCGTTTAGTATGTCCTACAGTGATGTACTGATGTTCCTGCTTCATTTGATTAATATGTTGTGGGATGTCATTTCCTAGCTCTTGACAATGTTTGTTGGCCAGAAGAGTTAGCATTAAGGCCTCGTTGTGCATTCTCAGCAAAATAAGTTTGGTCTTTGGATGTAGTTGAACTTATTGATTCTCTTTTTGATTCAACTTTTGCTAGCATCTGGCCACTTACGCTGTCGAATTAATAACGGAGGGTGTTGGAAAGACTCTCGTGGTGGCAGGACATATTCTGCATGCTTGGTAAGTGACAAGATCGGTCCATGTAGACACACAAGAGTGAACATTTCCCGATGTTCTTGTGATCAGATTTATTTTGACATTGAACCGTACCAGAAAATTAACCACTTTGATTGTATGTTCAGGATGAACACAGAAACGGCTGTAAATGTCCACCTGGATTCAGAGGAGATGGAAATCAATGTGAAGGTATGGATATAAGTATATAACCATTGTTACATGGAACTAAAACAAATACTCACTCGGTTTCGTTGATATCTTCCAAACACCCTCTTTGTTACTAACACAAGGGTAAAACTGCCTACATCCCCCCACCCCACCCTTGAAATTTGCGGGAGCCATTGAGGCACCTGGGTAATGTTGTTGTTATCCTACTCGGGTTTTCGGCTGTTTAGCCTAATGTTTACTTCAAGTTAAAATTGCTTTTGACAGTTCCTCAATATAAGTTTCCAAGCTAAGAGCATGACTGATAGTTATTTAAGGACATATCTAACTGTTACGGCTCGAATTGGATTCAAAGAAAACATACAATTCGTAGTATATATTAGGATTAATTGATAAGAATACTCTGAACTATGGGTGTCCTGCTCAAAATACTCCAAACTCTATTTTAAGTACCAATATAACCAACTAATGCTCTCATTCGCTTTTATTATAATATATGACCTATTACCTGCAAAATAAGTGAGGAAACTTCTAACCAACCTACTATACGTCGTCGACATATTACTAATTATCGTCGACACTTTTTAATGAAATTCCTAAACTACCCCTCCTATCCTCTTCTTTGATTTTTTTTTTGTTTTGTTCTTATTTTGATAGATTAGAAACAGAATTAGAATAGATGCCTTAATTTTTGACGGAATTATGATTTTTTTTACGGAATTAGGATTGAATCGTAGTTTGAATGTCGGATTTTTAGTTATTTTTTTTACCCGGATTTGTGACTTGATCTCCCCAAAAAACTCACGAGAAAAAAAGAAAAAAAATATGGGACGAAAATATTTTTCGTCTGGGACCTTGTTGGGACAAAAAAAGTTTTTGTCTGGGACCTTGTTGGGACAAAAAAAATTTTTGTTTGGGACCTTATTGGGACAAAAAGAATTTTTGTCTGGGACCTTGTTGGGACAAAAAATATTTTTGTCTGGCACCTTGTTGGGACAAAAAAAATTTTCGGCCCAGACCAGAGTGGGACAGAAAAAATTTTCGTCCCATGTTTTTTAGGGTTAGGGTTAGGGTGTTTTTTAAAAAAAAAAAAAAAAAAAAAAAATTGGGACAAAAAATTTTTTCGACCAGACCAGGTGTGGGACGAAAATTATTTTTGTCTGGACCAGGGTCTGGACGAAAATCATTTTCGTCCCAAACCTGGTCTGGACGAAAAAAAAAATTGTCCCAGACCTGGTCTGGACGAAAAATTTTTTTGTCCCAGACCTGGTCTGGACGAAAATAATTTTCGTCCATGCAATATCTATTTTTTTTTTCAAAAATTCAAATCGGCTTCGGGAATCTAACGCTAATCCGTTATTGTCGCTCATCGTTGAAAACCGTTCTTCAAATCGTTGAATTAACGTTGAAAACCGTTGTTGAAATCGCACTAAACCGACAAGTTTTTCTATTTTCTAAGAAAACCGAGTTTTTTAATTTTGTAAGAACCCGACAATTTTTTTTAGTTCAAATATCAAGCGGTAAATATAAAGAGTTGACGGGGGCAAAATGGGTATTTCATGTAAAAGTGTCGACGATAATTAGTAATTTGTCGACGATCTTTAACCCTTCTTTAACCCGTCTTTCTCTTTTTATTTCTTTGTTAATCTATTCACTTAATCACACCAATAAAACATGTTACAATAAGTTAAAAAAACAACAAAATTTATTCAAAGCAAATGAGGGCATTAGTTGGTTATATTGGTAGTTAAAATAAAGTTTAGAGTATTTGGAGCAGTTCACTCATAGTTCGGAGTATTTCTATCAATTAACCCTATATATTATTATAATAGCTTCAGGAAAAAAAAATATTCAGCAGGTTTTGCGTTGTATAAGCATAATATAGAGTTAATAATTCTCAACTACTAAAATTATTTGGACATGATTGCGATTTGGTGAATATGTAGATATTGATGAATGCAAGGAAAGAATAGCCTGCCAGTGTCCAGAATGCAACTGTAGAAACACTTGGGGAAGTTATGAGTGCAGTTGCAGCAATGGTTTGCTGTACATGCATGAGCATGACATTTGCATAAGTGAGTTTATTCTGAATTTCATTCAGCTTATCATCTGTAATTTTCCTCTGCCTTCATTTCTACTGTAAGTTCTAGGGCTAGTATTAAAGATTCAAGTAACTGCACACAGTTACTCACGTGTCTATGACGACAATATCTCTGTTTTCGTCATGGGGTTAAGGTTGTTCGCATCTGATTCGACTTATCCCGCCATAGGCAGGAGATTTATGCGGCATTGGGTTAAATTTATTGTTGAGGTATTTGTCATGCCACATTAAACAGAGTAGGGTACGAGGTTCGGATCACATGCACATTGCACATCAATCCTCCCTCTTGTGTTAACACATCAATTAGTTTTCTCAGAGACGGGATCATGTTATTATAATGCAAGACCCGATGATTTAACTTACAATTCTATCTTGATTATCTGTTTCAGTCTTGTGAATTGTGATAATCTTATCAAAACACTGTTTTATTTAAGTTTTGTGTAAAAACACTAAGAGATTATCTCGAATTCTAGAGAGTACCTACGCTTATAAGTGATGCTCCTATCTCCTTTATGACCTTACACATATGCAGGCAAATATGGAAGCCAAGGGTTAGGATGGGGCTTTGCTTGGATGATTGTACTGGGGTTTGCAGCAGCTGGTGTTGGTGGATATGCGTTCTACAAGTACAGGATCCGGAGCTACATGAAGTCGGAAATACATGCAATCATGGCTCAGTACATGCCTTTGGATGATCAAGTTGAAATTTCTTCCTACAATCCTCAACAAGTTATTTGATATTAAAACTCGACGTCCAAAGAATGGCGCCACGGGTTTGGGTTAATACAAGAAAATCCAGGTGAACAAGTTTCATTAATGGAAGGGTGGGAAAGGGCATCTTGATTCTTGATTCATGTTCATGTGAATTGTCGAAAAGCCAAGGATATATAGACTTCAGATTGCTCATCTGAGTTATGTAAATAAAAAGCTTAGGAAGTATGCAGGATGAGATAACAACGCAGGCTGCAACATGTCGGTAGAGTACGATAGAATGGTTACGAGTCATCAAAGCTTAAGAATGTCATTAGCTTAACCTTGTTTTCAATTCATCCTTTTTGTAATGCTTTGGTACCCAGTGAGATCATAGGTAAGTCAATCCCTAGATAGCTAGAAAAAATAAGTTCAGGCATAAGCACAAATATGACACTTTTATTTTAATTAAGATTACCAATTGCTCACAAGGCTAATGAACTCATAGCCATCTAATGTCTTGCACTCGTCTTTTTTTTGGGTGCAAACCATCGGTGTAGTCCGTATTCGAGCCGGGTAGGACCACTAGAACGGTAAAGCTCCACCTAATGTCTTGTGGTCCTCTATGAACTTATATATTTGTCATCTAACTTATACTCAGTTTAAGATCAGTTGTCCTTGGTTTGTTGATCGACTTAGACTTAGGTGGATAGATCCGCTTCCTCGGAACATTGTATCAATTGTGGAGGCGTATTTAGTTGAGCTATAACATGTGTCCTCTTTGGACTTTCAAAAAAATTCATGAGAAATTTAATCTCATTGATTGGTTTTGCAAGCGTATTAGTTGTGGTGATTTTAGTTCCACGATCAGGCCATGCAACGACATTTTGCATATGCTACCGACAATTAACATACGTGTTAAACGCAAATTCTCATTTGTGACAAGTAAAATCCGTCACAAACTTGTGAAGTGAGACAAAGGGGTAAGTGGGAGAGGGTTGTGAGAGGTCACAAGCTTGCGGTCGTCGCAAGTAAGACCGACTGCTTGTCAAGTGTGTGGCCTTCATTCACTTAGAAACTGTATGCTTAATGCATGCTTAGTAAAATAGCACCTCCAGAAAACTTAACTGAGACAATGGCACTACTTAATTGGTACTCGTGTTATCCTGGTGCATCGGGCACGATAGTAAATATAAAAATGTTGATATGGATTGATGGACTGAGACTAGCAGCTCAAGTCGGGTAACATACGAGTTGCGCCAATGAATTATGATATTTGTTTGGTAAGGTCATTCACTGAGTCGATTCCGGGTTAGAATTTTTGTCAGGTTCATTTGGGGCTTCCCCCAAACTGATGAATTCTTTTTGTTATGTATATAATAAATAAGCCGATGCACAGGTCAAGTTGGATTGAATTACAATTGAGTTCTATTCATATGCTTTCAATTTCAGTTCAGTTCTTCACAGGCCAGGTGGGTTTGAGTTGCACAACTTCAATGGTCTTAAAAGGTAAGGTTATCAAGCAGTTTGGCTTTTGCCAACTCTAAGAGAAGACATCACCCGTCTCATGCGGATTCAAATTTGGTGCAAGGTATGTCCGAAGACCAAAACATCAAACAAAATTAATCCTTTTTCAAACATGCAACAGATTACATGGCTACTAGTTCAAAGTTCAAACTCGTACAAAGTATTCTTTTTCTTTTTCAAACATGCAACAGATCCATACTAGATCATTGCGCTCCAAAGGCGGCCAAACATGGAGCACTCTGCTTATTGATAAACCTACAAGTCCTACAATTTGAACAATTTAGCCTAAACTAATGAATGAGGCAAGTAGCTGAGTAGGAGATTTGCATTTCAACGATCCTCCTCTTTTGGATGACAATTATAAATACCAATCTGACTTCTGTTTTTGTATCCAAATATGCCGGATCCACCAGATTATGCAGTATGTTACATAACACACATTCCATTCGTGTCTCAGTTATTTGCCTCCCCATCAATCCAAGGCCGCCTCTCGGGATTGCCATAGATTATCCGATACACAAAGAAAGCTGCGACAACACCACTGCACAAGAAATAGGGCACTCTTAACTAAGCTAGGAGTTTCTCATTTTTTTTTAAGGGTATTTGATTGCAGCTACAATGAAAAAGAGAACAGATAGAACCAAAAAAACAAGGTGTTCAGACCAGGAAAGACGGGATGGCTATCAGGTTTACTCCCATACCTACTATGGTTTAGCCTATAGATTGGAAACTTCCACAATCAGTTCATGACTCATGAGCATACAGGCATTTTATTAATCAACTGGTTGGAGGGGCAAGGAAGAGGACGGGTGAAAACTGGTAATCATTGTTTTCAAAGGTAACGGAAACATTTTCCCCAAACTAAAAAGGACTTTATGGTTGTTCCATGAGTCCAATACTCACTATTTTTTACCTCTGGATTATTATGTAATAAGGCAAAATGACCCGCTAAAGTAATAGCACTTTAAGTAGCACTATTTCTAGTTGTGAAGTAACAGGCGTTTGATAAAAATTATGAAACTTTCGTTAGAGGTCATCCAGAGAGTCTCTTATGAACACACTACGGAATGTTGTGTACTTCACACCCACTTGGGAGCATCTTTAAGACGTTGGGATAATGTATTTGTTCTATGAGGGGGTGTATGCGCAACTGCAGTGATGCTAGCCATGAAAACGAACATAACAAGGTAACAGTATGACCAGAAGTCAATACCTGATGAGTGCTTTTAGTAATCCAACAAGAGTTGGCCCCTGCAATAGGAAACAAAAACAAACAAGAGTGTTTTAACACATCAAGATACACAGACAGGCGAAAAATATCAGCAGAATTATACAAATTAAAAGGCAAACCTAACCTGAAATACCAAACTAATATCTCTTAGGAACAGAATACTCGCAATTGCTGCATAACCAAATATGTTGTGAGAACGTTAATCAGACGTCCTTAGAGTGAAGACAAATGTAATTATTTTACAAAATATAGCATCCAAACCAAAAGGCACAATGTAAGTAGGAAGCATGCATTCAAGCTACCACCACAAAAGGAGTTTATAAGTGAATCAATCTGAAGAATTATAACAGTTAGATATACAAGAATAACATTACCCCAGTGCCTCAAGGCCCCCCACAAATTGCGGGGTAAGAGAGAGTCGGATGTATAAACCTTTGAACATATTAATGCTTCAAAATTCTCCTGAATTGGGAGTCTATCGTCTACACCAGATTCACCACAAGCTAGAAAGTTATCAATGGCAACAATTGGCTTCCTTGACTTGACACATTACATAGCCCACAGACCAACATATAACATGGCAAATAGGTCATTCGGGCAGGTTAAATACTTCCACCATTATCTTCCCATTTGCCTTAGCACATTGTTTAAGAAAATTAATCATAAGACTCTTTTACCCCTCTAAAACCTTACCCACCAACATATTTAAGGGTAACGTGGTAAAAATGGTATGAAAAAGGTGCTTAAAGAGGAAAGAAAGACAAATGGGACGATAAAAAAAAATGGCCAAGAAATGGAAGTGGGAAGATAAAAAGAAAATGGAGGAAGTAGTTAGCTAGGTTTACATTCGGTTGATAGAATTTGGGTCATGTTTTGCTACCTATTTTCATCTCTTCTTATGCACCCCTAAAAGGGATGTAGCAAGTAGCAACATACTCCCTTCATGTTTTACATTTAGCTCATTTTACCATTATTTGAGACAGAAATTTGAAAAATGGGGCTAAATGAAAAAAAAAACTAGTATCATGTAAGGTAAAACCTGAGCAGCAAACAAAGGAAGTTTTTCATCAAGTTACAAGTTTCCTGGACATAAAAAAAGGACTCCAACTATTTTCATTCCCAACTTGATACATTAATTAACAGCCCCACTTGCAATTAGTAATCCTTCAACACAGACCCACAAACACTAACCTGCCTGTCCTTTCAACGCCCTCTCAGTGGACTGTCCTTTCTTCCAAGATCGTAGACTTGATACACTCAAGGCCAATAGAATACCTCCGAGGATAACCCCAAACCTAAGAGCAGAAATGCTTCCAGTTAGCATGAAGTTGAGGAAGCCACCAGCAGAAAGAATTGTCCCTGTAAAGTAATCAAGAATATATGGAGAGACATTCAAATAGAGGAACTGTGCAAAATCAAGACATAATCAAGCTATTTAGATAAATAAAAAGTAAAAGTATAATGATGGCTGAGTGTGTGCTCACATCCAAGAGTTTTTTAACATCCACAAACAATTACACAACATCAGTCATGTCTCATTCAAATTTGATTGTAAATTCTTACCGTACGGGATTCCAACATAGAAGTCCTGGAGTTTAGACACATCATCTAGATCATCAGCAGAAGCAAATGTCTCCACAACATCCTTCACAGGTTCAGGGGAGTTCTCTGCTGCCACAGCGAGATACTGCCTACTATCTTCACCCAGCTCCTGTGCCATAACCCACAAATCCTGACTTGCCTGATCAGCCTGAATCTTCAACGTCTCAGCTGTTTCTTTGAGTACCACAACTGCCTTCTTAGAATATACTTCATATGCCTCTTGGGACACACTTTGTAACTTTAATGCTTGTTCCTTAAAAGAAGCTAAAACCTGCTCCCAAGCTTCCTGTGATGCCTTACCGGCTTGTTCAAAATTGTCCTTCTCCAGCTCAGTCTCTCCTTCTGAGGGCTTCTGAATAATAAGTACGCATTAATGTCAAGGTAAGCGAGTCAACACAATCATAGCACCTTTTAACAAAAGACACCTTCGTTTACAATTGTGCACATTTGGCACATCACGGCACAAGACGTACTGAGGTGCTAGCAGAAATGCCCAGGCATGCTTAAGGCGTGGCATGTTCAACAGCAGTGCTAATAACGAGACACATTACTATGCAGTATCCATAATTTCTTCTTCTAGTTTTACTATATATCCTTGCCTTTGCCTCGTTAACCCTCTTCAACATCCAAAAGGGAGTATTTGATGCCCATACTTTCTAATATGAAGTTAATAGTGACATAGTGTGTCTCAAGAGCATGAAGAGCACAACTAGCACCTTTCTGCATTGTGCGTTTTAAGACTAAGCGCCACACTGCAGCAGGATATATATGTACATAAATGTCCGTGTCTCAGGAAGTTCCGCATCCTTATGATTAGAGAAACACAATCCTTTAGCTTAGGCAATTCATCTATTTTGCATACATTTTAGAAAATGGTACAAAAAACAGAATGCCCAAAACAGAAAGAAAATGTAAGTACAGGGTCTGTGAGTAGATTCATATTAAGTATTGACTAGGGCTCCTCAAAGAATCGATCAAATAAATAGGACATGTTGGAATATGGAAGCCAGGAACCAACACGAGAAAGCAACAAAAGAATCATTTAAAGACAGTGCAATGATTACAGCTTTATTAGTCAAATATACCATCCCAAGTCATTAATACGCACGTTATTCATGTTGTTACAACAATTAACATCAGCATTGATCAGAGAAACATTACATCTTAGGGTTCGCTTGGGATGGGGGTAATTATCATGGGAGTAATAGAGACTAAAACAAGAAGAAATGAGAGGGCATTGATGGTTTGTGGTGGTTTTGGAGGGGTGGAAAGTGGAGGCAAAGGAGGTATTATTAGCTCCAAATGAAGGTAATACATTACTTGGGAGGGGAGATAGGGAACTATTACTCCCCTAATAGAGGGACTATTACACTATCTTCCGCCATTTCTATCTCCAACCACCCTCACTTTCCTCCATTTTTTAGTTCATTTAAGCTCCATTACCCAAGTAATAATTACCATCATCCCAAGCGACCCCTAAATAAGAAAAATGTATCATCCCGCGTCTCATCATTAACTGCAAAATAACTTGCCACTAACTTGCCTGATTGGTTCTCAGTCTACTCAATTATCGACTCCAAAACCGTCTCTCTTATCAAACAAAGCAACAACTTATATGAATCTCTTCAAAATCATCAACTTGCACCCTGTGGCTGAGAATGGCGGTAGCAGGCTTCCCAACCCCCCTCCCCCAGAAATGAAAACAGCATAGCTTTAGTTCTATATTGCACTATTACTAGCCGCTGCCACCACCACTCCTAACTTTCATACTAGAATTTAGCCTCAAACCTCAAATTCTGCCTCTGCCACTGCTTCCCCAACCCCCAACCAACGCTGCCTCAATAATGCAGTCAACATGTTATCGGAGAACTAATAAGCTAAGAGCGTAAGACCGTTCAATCCAATCCCAGGTTGACTATCACTAACTTCATCATCACGTAATATCTAACCTCGAAAACGATTTCTTAATCCAAACAATTCGTAAGTACTCTAATTAAACATCTAATACGGTCCATAATTCATCAATACAGTAATAATTCATCAAAATGTGTCACAAAAGAGAACGCAAACAAAATTAAAAAACCAGAAATGAAAGTTAGAATTAACATAGAATAATGATAAACTCACTGAGTCTTCATGCGGAGCGGCGAATGCAACGATCGAAGATTTATATCTTGGGTGAATGTTAGGTAAGGTGAGTGGAGCAAAAGTCTTGAGTTGTGGCAACGGTGAAAATCCGGCAACTGTAAAGGTTTTCCGGTGAGAACGAAACGATTGTAGTTGGCCGCGAAACTGCGTACTCGCCGGAGAAAAGGAGAGGGAATGCGCCATTGAAGAAGAAAGAGATTAGTTAATTAAAAGAGGGTTTTACTCCTTAGTCTTGGGAGTTAGGGTTTGCAAAATAATGCGACTCCACTACACTACTACTCCGTACTACTTTACTCCTTCGAGTATATACGCAATTTCTCATTTGTAAGTTCGCACGATTTGATTAAAATATACTCGGTAGTTTTTCATTTTTCGCCCTTTGCTTAAAAAGAGAAAAAAAAATTCTCTCCAAAATTCTCTTCTTCACAAAATTAATCAAATTTCTCAAATTCGTCAAAATTACACAACTATGGATATAATTTTCGTATCGGTAATAACTCTAATTTGTAACTTTATTAATTATATTATATGAAATTGAATTAAACTAATTAAATTAAGGTTTGTTATAAAAGAGAATTGATTTAGACTAAGTAGCAATATAAGAAGGAAAAGGCCTCTTACTCCCCATCAAGTACACGAATAGGATAGAAGACAAAGATTGATCTACATTGTTCTTGAATCCGTCAGTTATTTTATGCAATTATTAAGCGAAGGTGTACTTTTGAATCCTTGTACTAGAATTCTATTATTTTCATATAAAATTCCTAAAACGGTTGATTATAGAGAGAAGATTGAAAATTGGGGACTTGAAATAAAAGGGGTAAAACGGTCATTTCTATCAATGAAAGAGTAAAACTCGTCCATGAATGAGTACCACCCTTAAAAGAATGTTTAAAAAGGGCGGTTGTGGGATGTTACAAGTCACTTTTCGTTTTCTTTTTAAAAAAAAAGCCTACGGCTTACTTCATTAACGATAAATCAAAATTAACAGCATTGTCCGCACACGCCGGCACGCAGCGAATCTGCCCAATCTACTCTACCTGATTCTTAACTAAAACAATGAGCTAACACATGAGCGACGGTATTGTTCACTCTACTAGTATAAGACCGTGCTATAGAAAAAATGAAGAACAAAAAAGAAAAGAGTCCGCAATAACAAGATTAAACAAACTACGGCCTTTAACTCGGTTCTTCAGCGCTTCGATAACCTGTAAACAATCACTTTCCACAATAATGTTACCATGTCCCTTTCGTTGATCTTTTTTTACTCCCGCTAGAACAGCAACGGCTTCTGTAATACTCCGATTTTTAGTTACGATTTTATTTTGCATCGTATAAGTGTTATATGTCTAAGCGGTGCGTGTTTTATTGTTCGATGCACTAGTTTGCTTGTACTCGTTTTGTGAGGGGTATCTTTGTTGCCTGTGGGGCTCGAATGGAGGACCTATTCACTTTAACGTAATATTGGTAGTTGGTTGTTCATGAGGATCGAACCCTGGACCTAGTGTAGCACGGCCTTGGGCCTCGATTAACGTGCAAACAGCCCATGCTCACTTTTAAAACCAAACAAACAGACCTCACTACAGTCCCTCTGCCGCCTTATAAGAGGGGATTCGACTCACCTCTGACTCATCTTAAAACCCTAACTCTACCCTAATCTACTCAGCCGACACCATACTCCAAGGAGGTCAGATCCCCACGGTGGTTAGAGCCTGTCTAAACCCTTCGAATTAGGTCGGAAAACAGGTATGCACAATCAGTGTCAAGTCGTTGTAATTCTGTTTTAAGGTACCTGTGTTTGTTAAGCTTTTCGATGAAGTTTGAGTGTCGGGTTTGGGTCAATTCTATGTTATTTATGTTGCTTGTGGCTGGGGTTTGGTCAGGGAGTGAGGCACGGTGGAGGTAGAGTCGTGGGCAGGTGTCGACAGGGGTGTTTATCACCCCTGGTTACAGCAGTTTTGGTTTGGGGGTGTCGGGTTTCTGGGTTGTGTTGTCTTTTATGCTTCTGAGTTGTTACAAGAAGTAGTGGTGAATGGTGGTTCACGGCAAGGGTGAGTCAGGGAGTCGACTAGGAGTGGTTGTGGTGTTAAGGGGTGTGTCGTTTAGCGGTCAAGGGGGTGGTTGTCGTGGTGGTTCTGGGAAAACAGGGGAGTGCAGTGTTGTTGGTCGTGTGGGTGTGTTTAGATTAGTTTGGGGGTGGTACCACCGATGACTAGGGGGAGGTCGGTGCGGTGGTACCACCACGGTCAGGTGGTTCTGTGTTAGGGGTGTTGTGGGTGGCAGACACGGTGGTGCTGGGGGCTTGTAGGACTGTCGAACAATGGTGGTTTCAGGGGTTTTCTGGGAGCGCTGGTTGCAGGTCAGGCCGGTGTTTTGGGGCAGGTCTGACTCACCGGTGGTCGGGGATGGAGTTCCTGGTGTCGTGGGGTTTGAGTGCAACCAGTGGTGTCGGGTAGTGGTAGTGGTTGGTGTTCGAGACGGCTGGGGTGGTCGTGCGAAGGGGCTGAAAGTCACGGGTTTGGTGTTGGGTTTTGTGTTTTGTTGGTTGTTGTTTTGTCCTTGTTGTTTTATTTTTACTTATTATTATTGTTATTATTATTATTATTATTTTTAACTTTATTATTATTATTCTTGTTTTGATATTATTATTTAGTATGGTAATATTTTATCTATTTAAGTAAAGATATGGTGATTTTAAGGGGAAGGATTTTTGGGCATTTAATGTAAGATTTGGTATTTATGCACATCTCAATAATTTGAATTTCAAACCAAGTTACTATTTTTGGCAGTTGCTATTTATAGGAAGTTACTATAAATGGAATGTGTGTACGTGTTACGTGAGTAGGAAGTTTATTAATTAAATATATATATTTTAGGTGGCAAGTTTCGTGTGGAACACTTTTAACGCGCTTGGACGTATCTGCATTTACTGCTATTTCAGGTAGGGGAAATACGATGAATATCATAATGATTACTCAGTTGTTATTGATGAGTTCCGAGAATGTTTTATATTAATGTTTGGTTGGTATATTATGATATTTATTTATATATATTCTGTGATACGATATGAGATGAGGAGATAAAAAGGGTCTGTGTGGTGTGGAGATAAAGGGTCTGTGTTTGGTGCGGAGATAAAAGGGTCTGTGTGGCGCGGAGATAAAGGGTCTGTGTTTGGTGCGGAGGAAAAGGGTCTGTGATTCGGAGTGGAGATATTCAGCTTTCTATTTATAGTAATGTTTTCTATTATGGTTTTCTCTACTCAACCTCGTGGTTGACCCTGTGTATTCGTGATCACCTGTGATGAACCAATTATTGGGGAGCAGATTGACAGGTTAAAGACTATGGGAGCTTAGGGAAGTGAGAAGCTTGGACCTGGACCAGTTTAGAGCATAGATCATTTGAGAATAGTCTATGAGTTGTAATTTCTTTTTGATCAGAACAGTTTTATCTTTTGGTTATGTAAGAACATGTTGAGTTTTAATTTAATTTAAAGTACTGTTTATCTTCCTTTGTATCTACTGCCTCGGGAAACCGAGATGGTAACACCTGTATTTATCTGAGGAGACCTAGCCCAGGCCCTTAAATAAATGGGGGTGTTACAAAGTGGTATCAGAGAGACATCCAAGATTGATCTTTTTTAATAGAGATACCCCAAAGTACCTGACCCTCCTTATTTCGACAGACCAGACCAATCCCCACACCTTCTAACTCCTTTGTTCCCACGTTTACATCGATCTTTACAAAGTTTCGCGGAGCTCCCTGCCACACCTCCCGCTCCTAACACCCCTGCCTCACTGCCCTTTTGCGTCGCTGCCCTAAACCTCCATTCACGGCCCGGTTCTCCTCTTCATCCATCACGTCTCTGCTCCGTTGTTACCATAACGCCCAGCAACCCTCCATGAATTTCCCGTGCTCCACCCCTCCCATAACTTTCCATTTTGCTTCCACCCAATCATTTATCCCTCCGTCATCCTCTTCCTCATCCCTTACCACTCGCAAATACTCCCAAACCCGATGAGCCACCCAGCAATCGCGAAAAAGATAGAGACTCATCTCAATAAATTAAAAGAAGAACAAAAAGGACACAGAGAAGACTTACCTCGAACTCGGGAAGCAATGTTCGCGTCGGTTGCTAAAACTTTGCTGCATAGTTGCCTAAATGAAGAGTTTAACTCGGGGCCACACCGGAACTTTCCAAAGCCTATTCCAAATCCATTTCTCTCACAACTAGTTCGAAGTATCCCCGTGCTCCATATTCGACGAGCTACCAGCTAGAAGATGGTAGGCTGTTTTGACCGAATAGTCGTCATTACGCTCCACTTCCTAATACCATGTTGGAGCTAGTGTCCTCAACATTCAGTGCGACAACACGGATAAATCTCTTAAAGGAACACAGGGTATACTTTGTATTTTAGCCAGTTGATTCACGTTTATCAATAACGGTTGGCTTGCTAGAAAGTTTGACGTTATTGTCATACAGATGGCAGTAATCAACTGGTCCCTAAGAGTCACACCTAAAGGATGGAATCTGAGAGATATGATTAGATGAAAATGTAATCATATTGATACCCTATATGACTAAACGGTTAGTCAATGTGATGATGACATAATTATGTAATACTGATTAAATAATATTAGCTAAGACGAATTAAAATGTTAATTCGTAATTAAATATAAAATGTTATATTTAATTATGTGTAATGAAATTATTTAATAAAGATTAAATGATTTAGTTAAATATAAAAGGTTATATTTAATTAGTGGATTATAAATATAAGATATTTATAAGATAAAACATTACACAAGAGAGATATATAACCGATTCTATAAAGATAGAATTCGGTCTGAGCAATTATTAAGTTGTTCAGTTGTTGTGAAGTGCTGTAGGTAGAACCAAATACTGATTTGGGGAATCCTAGTTGATGTCTAATAGAAAGGTTGTTTGCAGCTATAAATAGGACATTCACTCTGTACTTAAGTAGGACGAGTTACCCGACTACTTCCCCCTCTCTCTAGCTTTTCATCTTCTCAGGACATCTTGGGTGCAACGATTAGGAGGATATCTGTTTTGATATCTGATCTTAGGCCTTTGGAAGGACAGAAGGTTAATTCTTGATCCTAATCTTTGTATCTTGTTCTTCGTTTATGACTATAAATCATACATTATAAATTTGTTATAATCCTGCATATAAAGGATTGGGAATGTAACACCCCCATTTATTCAAGAGCCTTTAGCAAGACATTCTCAAATAAATAGAGTTGTTACCATCTCGGAATGTCCGAGGTAGTGAATAACAAAGTAAAACAATACAAAGTACTTTATATAAAACCGATAAAATTTAAACTTTGGTGTTACAACACTACGCATAGAAAATGTACAACTGATTACATCTATGTATCTGATCTAATTCTAAGTAGGTCCAAACCATGTCTCTCACCATGCTCGTGCTCCTAATCCAACTGTCTCTTACCTGTAAAATATACTCCCCATTTCGGATCATCGTAGATGTCACACGAATACACAGGGTCAACCATGAGGTTGAGTAGGCCAGGAAAGCATCAATAAAACAAGAATAAACATATTACAACTTCCTTCCATCTCCACATCAATCAGTCATCCACTTCGCCTCCATCAACCCACACCTTCCATCACACCACACCTTCCGTCACACCGCACCTCCATCACACCACTCCTTCCATGGCCATATCACAAGTCCCTTATCACAAGACCCATATCGCAAGACCCATATCGCAACACCCATTTCACAAGCCCTGTTCTCCACAATAATCAATAATAATCATTTAATCACAACATATCACAACTAAATATATCAATCAGTTAATGAGTTTCCTCATGTCAGATCAGAATCACAGACATAGATATTCCCCTACCTCAAACCGCAGGATGACAACTGAACAACTGCCAGAAAAGTTCCACGCGGAAACTGTCACCTAAAAATATATATTACATAACGATTAATCATTCTTCCCAAACCTCATATCAGACAAGATACCTACTATAATCAGCAACCTTCTACAAATGAAAAGTTTCCTAAAATGGAAACTTCCCGAAATAGTAACTCTCTTAAAAGGGAAACTTCCCGACTCAAAACACCGTCAACTAACACAATAATAATAATCATAATAATACTAGTAAAATACTTATAAAAAAAACAATGATAATAATGATAATATCACTGGTAACCATGATGATGATAATAATAATAATAATAATAATAATAAAGTAACACCAAAAACTAAGAAGTACGTAACTAAGTTAACTAACCCCTAACTACAACGACCCACGACATCCACAACTACCCGCGTGACACCAGCCCCCAACACCGACCACCCCCTACCGGCAACACCCACACGCGACCCCAACACCGACTACCTCCCCATCGACTACCCAGCAACCCCTTCGACTCCTTGTGTCGACGACTGACCCGCCTGAACCAACATCGCCGACGCCACTAGGAAACCTAACACCACCATGACAACCCCTAGCACCAGGCCTAGATGACGCAACCGACACCACCCCAACACCCTTACCCCGTGACCGACGCCAAACGCGAAACTCGCTGCCTAAAAACCTCCGACCACCACGACGACCCTGGCCCCCACACCACAACCCATGCATACACCCTCACACCGTGACCAGCCCCTAAAACCACCCAAGGCTATGAAACTGCGACACCCTACCATGATGGTACAATTCGACAACAAAACGGAAACAAACGAGAGGGCTCACCTTAGCCTCACCTGAGATAATTTGGAACGTCCCTGAAACCGTCATTGACCACCGCCGTGACTCCCTCTTTCTTTCGCTCTTACACAGTCGACACAGGCTGAAGAAAATGGTGATAGAGTAGATTAGGATTTTAGGGGGGTGGAAACCGTGTAATCGAGATGGTAAATGGGTTAGGGTTTGTTTTTGAGGTAAATGGGTCGGTTGTGGGTACTTGGCCCATCTATCAAACAACATATTATAAGGTAGGAGGTAATTCTTTTCATGCGTAAAATGGTTACGGGTCGGTGGTTCGTGCGTAAGCGAGATGGTAACTCGGCCCACATCGACGCGGTACACATACTAATACCCATACGTAATTCATTCATTTACAAAACCGAGTCAAATAATATAATATAACTTAATGTATCAGCTTACGATAGCAAATAATATAAAGCCGTTTTATAATGTAAAACCTATAACACCAACTCCGAGTCAAAACCTCGAGTTTCGAAAATAACTTAATTATCGAAAATAAATTCTCACATAACTATCAAAACGTCGAAAATAATAAATATCAAACTTACCAAGTATATATAATTAATATTATTATTATAACGAAATACGTATCGAATAGAACATAATTATACCCCGTCTTGACAATAATATAAAATGACTCGTTAATACGAACTATGAAAAAATACGGGATATTACAGTCTTCCCTCCTTAAAATGAACTTCTTCCCGAAGTTCAACCACGCACACGTATCACCGTAATCAAAACTCAGGCGTAAATCATACGCCAACACATACCACATACTCAATATAAACTTGAAACATAATAACACTAATTCTCGTTCATAAGTCGCAACTTATAATCTAACAAGTACTTATAACAAATAATAATAACTTGCAATTGCTTAACAAATAATATATAATTATATGTCATTTTGATCAACACATAAATAAACAACTCACTATTATGGACTATGAAAATACAGGGTATTATAGTATTTCCTCCTTAAAATGAACTTCGTCCCGAAGTTCACCATCCCATGGTCAACAATCTGGTCACAAGGCATGTGACGAACACAAAACGGGATACCACATAACCTCAAGACTAATAAAGGTACCTTAAAACACGGAATATTACATTCTACCCTCGTTAAGAAAACTTTGTCCCCAAAGTTTAACGTACAAATAAAATAAAGAATACTCCACGAAACACAATAAAATGCACAATCGAACTTATCAGGATTATCAAGTATAAACAATCACCATACACCAAATAGTCATGTCATAGCAAATACCCATACCATAAAATCATTAAGATTTTACAATCCTATCCTCCTTAAAACATGGTTACGTCCCCGTAACCTCATTATAAAATTTCAAGTTCATTACTCCGTCTTTCTCACTACTCTATCTCATGAAATCTTACTCCAACCGAATCGCGAAAGATCGTCGACGTTTTGCGAAAAACCGTCGACGTTTTTTTGACAAATGACCAAAGTACCCTTAGCTTCTTCACTCTCTCCTTTAAAATTCAATAACTAAGAACACTCTCCCTTAGCCTCCCTTAACCGAGAACACACCACACCACCACCACACGTGACCGCCGTGCACCGCCACCGCCGAGCACCTCCACCGTCGCCACCTACACGACCGAAAAAAACAAGGTTAGTTGTTGTTTTTGGTATTTCTTTTTGTTATTTGTTAGTTGTTATTGTTATGTTGTTAGTAGTATTGTTGTTGTTGTTAGAATGGTAGGATTAGAATGAAAGGAAAGGAGAAACACGATATTGGTAGGTGTCGGAGATGTGGTTTACAAGGCTAGTGGGGGTGGGACGTGTGAACTACACGGCTAGGGGGGGTTAGGACGTGGGAATGGGGTGGCTTAAGTGGGTAGGGACGTGCAGATGGCACGTCCATGGTTGGTCGGGACGTGTGAACCACACGTCCATGGTTGGTAGGGACGTGTGAACCACACGTCCATGGATGGTCGGGACGTGTGAACCACACGTCTATAGATGGTAGGGACGTGTAGTTCACACGTCTAAGG
Organism: Silene conica; assembly: GCA_029255685.2. NCBI lineage: Eukaryota > Viridiplantae > Streptophyta > Magnoliopsida > Caryophyllales > Caryophyllaceae > Silene > Silene conica. Next base: position 63,863,672 of record CM055311.2, read on the forward strand.
GGGGAATGGACGTGTGAACAACACGTCTAGGTGGGCTTGGGACGTGTAGTTCACATGTCCCTTATGGTTCGGGTTTTTTTTTACGTTCTAACCGTATGCTTTCAATTTTAATTCTTTAAATTTTTTCAGGAATGGCAAACATGCCGTTGAACGATGAAACTTGGCTTTCACTACGGATTGCAGAAGCTGAGACAGATCTCGCAAGCCCTGCAGCGGAAAACCCGATGGTGAAAGAGTCTCTTGACCATCAACGCGACTACTGGATCAAGAGGCGTGACGCAGTCCGGTTAGTTAACGAAGCTGCAAGTTCGTACCCTCGACGTCCTGACACTCGCCGCCTTGCTGAAGCGAGAAACATGATACGTCTTCAACCCCCGGTCTTATCTCAACAGGCAATGCATGTGTATTGCAAGATTATGGACGTCATTAGAATGTTTGAAGAGAATTACCCCGACGTTAGCGGTTCTCCTGAGATGCGTGGTTGGTGGGAGTTTGAGAAGATTTTTTTAAAGATAATCGGGGTTATCCCTCCGTATTTTTCGTTTTGGGCCAATGAGGTCTGAAGGATGGGATGTATTAGTTAACAATGAAATCGCTTTGTTTGTTTGAACGTTTTTAATTTGATAACTGTTATCTTTGTAATTTGTTTCACAATGAAATCGCGATTATAATGAACATGAAAATCATTCGAAAAACGGTAACATTTTGAAATTTGAAATCACAACGGTTACATTTAAATATTACAACCTAAAGAATACAAATAAATCTCAACCTAAAGAATACTAATGCTCAACCCCATTTTTTTTTTCAAAATCTCAAAAATCCGATCAGAAATAGGGTTTTCGATTTCCTATACTAATCCCGAAAACAATAAGCGATTTCACGAGAATTTGTAAACAGGTTATTGAACTGAGAAGCAATTACAAATGGGTTTGTAAATTTGGAATGATATTTGAAGAAGTGTATAAAGTAAATTGTTTGTATTAGATAATTTCTGATAATAACGTGAGATAGAGGTAAGGATTGATTCTAGTGGATGCATAATATATACACTGATTGATATGTGATATATATACACTGATTGATATGTGATATAAATTACCAAATTTGGGAGATTAGATATTTCATGATTCTTCTTGAAAATGACAAAAGCCTTCTGATTTTTTGATCCATTGAGAGTACCATTACAATAGTGAAAATAAAAGGTCTTGAAAGTTGATATCTTGTGACTATTTCGTTAAGAATGTTATATTTTGCGCTTATAGAGATTGATAATTTGTGTGTAGAGAATATTTTCCGCCTTTATTTTTACTATCTATTGTATTCATGAGGGGTTGATTGAAAGTGGTGGTGGCAGTACAAGGGAACCAGAAAACGAGAACAATGGTGATAGACTGATGGTATAAAAGAGACGAAGAGAACGGTCAGCCGAAGAATAGTGTGATGTGGTTGACACATAGCTATTGACCTGAAATAATAGGTGACACCAAATGTTAACGTGAGACAAACGATTACAAATTGAGTGAGGTTGCGAAAGGTCGTCGGCGTTTTGCGAAAAATCGTCGGCGTTTTCTATAAAAAAGACATAGCATGCCCTTTTCTCTTTATCTCTCTACCTTCTTTTCTCTGAAACTCTCTCAACAAAAACAACATAAAATCGAAAAAAACGGTTTCAACATCGATCAACAACATCAAACAACCACAACGATTCAATGTCAAATGATGACAACGATTCATCCGTAAGTAATTAAAATCTTAATTTTTTTTTCAATTATTTTTTGTTGAATTAATGTTTTAGCCCTTTAGTAGAAATTAGGTTGAATTAGACGTAGAAGACATAGAATTAGACTACGTAAAATCAATCGTATTTTTGCAATGGACTTGAAAAATGGCCGTCCTCGCGTGGAAAGGACGGCCAAACCACACGTCCAAGCATGGTCTAGACGCGAATAGTGCACGTCCAAACCATGCATGGACGTGTACTATTCACGTCCATGCATGGTTTGGACGTGCACTATTCACGTCCAGACCATGCATGGACGACCAGTTTTCAAGACCTTTACTTTCCGTTATTTTTACTCAGTTTTTAACAAAAATTAAGTGGTTTTTAATATTTTTTAATATAATCCTTACCAATTTTGCGTATTAACAGGATTCGTTTGAGAAATTTGGTGGAAATGGGGTTGATTACAACCGATTATTTGAGACAGATATATCTTTTGAAAGTCGGGATGAGGCGTTTGACTGGGCTCAAAAAGTAGCTATGGATAATGGTTTTGCCTTCGTGAAGGCAACAAATGGGGCGAAAAATCGCAAACAACCGGAGTTGCTCGGGTCGTACTTCCGTTGTTCAAGGTATGGCCGAACCAAAAAGAAGATCGATCCTGAGAAACCGGGGAATTCTACGAAGAGAGGGTCGGCTAAGTGCGGATGTTTGTTTAGGATTCGAGCGGTGCAGAAGTACGCTCATTTGGATGATGGGAATCCCACGATTGCTTGGTACGTAATTACTTCGACTAACGCGGGTTTTCACAACCATGAAGTAGCGACCTATAAAGATGGGGATAGACATTTTGCCGGCTTGGATGCTGAAGAGAAAGAATTTGTGAGGCAACAAGTCCGGGCTAATATTTCGCCGAGGAATATCAAGAACGCTCTTCATAAAAGGACCCCGGAAAAACCCCAACCAAGTAGCACCCAAATTTATAGCGAGTCGAACAAGGTTCGGCGTGAGATGAGAGAAAGTAGGAATCCCGCTCAACAACTGTTGGCTGTAGCAGTTGCTGCCCAATATGTGGAGTGGCACGAATCAGACCCCGATACGAAAGAGTTGACTCATGTGTTTATGTGTCATCCGGAATCCGTCAAACTATTCCGTGCTTACCCATATGTCGCTCTTATCGACGCCACCTACTCGACCAATGTTTTGAAGATTGCACTTATTAAGATAGTTGGCGTTACACCGGTCGGATCCTCCTTCTTAATTGCCACCGTTCTCCTTCCGTCTGAAAATGATACATCTTATGGGTGGATGTTGCGGAGATTAGAGGAGCTGCTTCTGGGGGCGTCACCTATGCCTACTCTTGTCACTGACCGAGAGTTGGGCTTGATCCGGGCTATTGAGGACCTCTATCCGGATACTTCTCACATTTTGCGTCGTTGGCATGTGAACAAAGCCATTGAGACCAGAGTAAAAAATTCAAGAAAGATGATGATGTACAAAGACATGATATTGTATAGTAAGGAAACGGGTTGGTACCGGGTCATCAATGCAAGCACACAAGGTGATTCATTAGTCATGATTTGGGTATGTATTGAAAAGGAAGTAACTTGGATTGTATTGAAAAGGAAGTAACTTGGATAACAAGATGAAGAATTCTTTCAAACCCTTCAAAATACAACCCAAAATCTTCTAACAATTCCCAAGAACAAAACTAAGGAGATTACTAAAGAAGGATTAACTAGATTAAAAGATTAAACTAAAATCTAAGAAGGATTAAGTATTTTTAGAGAGTTTTTGTGACTAAGTATGAAGGAATAAAACAGTAGAAAACCCTAGAAAATTGCGTAAAAATGTATTGGAATGCGTGATAATAAAATGATACATGTGCGGGTTTATATAGTGCGCGAAATTCTGAGAAAGGCCTCTCAGCCGGTCGACCGGCTGCCGGTGGTGGACCGGCTGGGAGTCCAAATTCTGACTTCTGAAACATTTCTTCAAGTGGCCATGCTTCCCAGCCGACCGGCCGGCTGCCGGTCTGGCACCGGCTGGGAGGCCTATCCTTTCAATCTGATTTTCTTCATTTTTCTTGAGTGTACAGGTACCCTCAGCCGGTGGACCGGCTGCCGGTTGTCCACCGGCTGGGAGCCCTTTTGTAATGATCTGCCCAAAGTTTGCATTTTCTTCAATCTCGAAATTTGGCTAAGTATAGGAAATGCTCCCCAGCCGGCTGGCCGGCTGCCGGTTGGCCACCGGCTGGGAGCCCTGAACCAAGAGGCTGTAACATTCATCCATTTTTCCCAAAAAGTCAAGTCAAGGTCCCCAGCCGGCCTACCGGCTGCCGGCTGGGAACCGGCTGGGAGGCCCTGGGTACTACTCTTGCAATTTCTCTTCAAAATTCTTCATAATTCGTTCCAAAATCGTCTCGTTTTCTCCCGTTTCTTCGCCCCCACCGCAATACCTACAAAATGTGAATGAAATAGGAATAGTCGAGGTAACGGGCATAAAAACAATCAAAGGTGTGCAAAACGAGGTCGAATCGAGACCGAAAATGAAGAATATATAATGAAAATAATGACCAAAATGGAGCTCATCAGAATTCCCCACACTTAAACCTTACTCGTCCTCGAGTAAGAGATCAAGTAACTATATAACCCTTATTAGAAACAAAGAAACAAACTAACTAAGCTAACTAGAAGCCGAATCGGGTTTAGCTACACCCGTAGCCCTTTCAACTCACAATTTGACATTCATGAGGAAGAATGCCCTATTGCAAGGCAAGTAAGGTCTTGCTACAAAACTTTTGATGCCAACAAGTAAAAACATAACACGTATAGACAAGCAACATGCATCGGAAAAAGGAAAAGACAAGCGCTTGCCTCATTCAAGCGGGGTTTTGAAAAACTAAACAAAAGAGGTCTATAGCGGAGGATGCCGACTCAAGGTCTAACCATGGTGTCAAACCCCTAAATCAAGCTCAAGCAACCAAGAATGACATCACCAAAGACCAAGAAACTAATTCAAGGCGGGCAAACGGAAATACTAAGCTATACTTCCAAGAATGACACGACACACACATGATTCGACTCCATGCAAGACCCATGACCGATAAAAGAACCCTAAGTACCAACTCTCACGGGTGACACTCAACACACAAGGAAAGAAAGGGGGGCGATTTTTGTGACAAAAAGTAACCAAAATCACTCACCTACCTCAACTTGCGAAGCATGCCCGCAATCTAGAATGGTACTCCATCCAAAAATCAATGAAAAATGCAAATGCACATGATGAGAACAACAACAAGGATGTAACGGGGCTTGGGTTGGGTAAAAATGGTTTGGTGCAAGCACCGTTCTAGGATTTGAGGCTCAAAAACAAGAATGATTGCCAAAATCAACACAACTCCTTATTACAACAACTAAGCAACGTCTATGCCCTAACTTTGGCTTTTACAAAACCAAGCAAAAATTGCATAAACCCCAACTTACTTTGGAAAAATCGGACCCATCACAAACTTAGACAAAGTGGTCATTATTAGAAACACCGAACAACGTCTACACCCTAACATACGACTTGAAAATCAAATCAAATGCAAAAAATGTGTAAACCCGGCACGCGTGCAAAAACATCAAAAGACCACATTATTGTAGCAACGGCTTTTTCTATGTCCCCTTGATGGTCTGGAAGGGACTTGTTGCTAGCCTTTTTCTCTTTCAAAACACATATGTACATTTTTCTTTTTGGATTTTTCAAAACTTTTTCAACTTTTTCTTTGATTTTCTATTTTCTTTCTTTTTTCATTTCTTTTTTTTTTGTTTTCTTTTTTTTTCTCAAACTTCATTCACCAAGAAAACACAAGTAGTGACCACAACGGAAGAGTGCACCAACCAACATCTAAATTTCCGACTCTACCACCAACAAAGTATCACAAAGGCAACCATTCTCAATCAAGGAAGGGTGTTTTTGGGATGTAGCTCATCTAGTAGTTTAGACCAAATGAAAAGGCTAAGGCTCAAAGTGGTTAAACAAAAGAGGGAATAAGATGCAAGGGTCAAAAAAGGCTAATTTGGCAAATGTGAAGTTGATTTATTTGGAACAAAAGTTGTCTCACATGCACATGAACATTAATCACGGAAATAAGGAACGAGCGCCATACTTATGCGTATAGACATAACACACCAAGCAAGGAGGACTACTCACAATCCTAAACTGAGTCGGTTTGATGGACCGACTATAAAGTAGGCTCTTTCCTCACATTTGAGTAGCTAATGTCGGTCTTAGGTTGAGTCAACGTCTAACACGGTCTCACAAGGTGGTCGAAACTTGGTCATTAAGCCTAGACTTCCGGGTCCTTGCAAGCAAGAACCCTAACAAGGTGACATCAACAGTGCAAGCTATTAGGAGGGGTAAGACACAAGCAAGACAAAAATCATCATTGACGGCATATATCCTCCATTATTCAACCTCCTATGCATATTTACAAACAAAGCAAAACGGAAAAACCGACTAACACATATTCACAAAACTATGAAAATGAAAAGGCATGTGAAACAAAAGCAAACTAACAACAAACACAACAAAAATGCAACAACAAGAAGGCTAAACTAACAACACATCAACCACAACAACCAAAAGTTCCCCAAAGGAACATCCAAGGCACAAAAATCCCGTTCTCCTTCATGATGTCAACATAAAAAGAAATCGGGAGGGGGAGAAAGAAGTAGGAAAGAGTATACCAAGCATCTTCATTCTCCTAATACCTCGGGTTGCCGTCGCATCTGCCACTTGTTAGTCAAACAAACATATATATACAAGGCAAACAAATAACAAAAACAAAGGAAAGGAAGAACATATTTTTTGAAATTTTTGAAATTTTTCCATTTTTTTGCTATTTTTGAAGTTTTTTCATATTTACAAAAGAAAATAAATATTCACAAAGTGGATATTTTCCCTCCCCACACTTAAGATTTACATTGTCCTCAATGGAACAAAGTGCAAGGGGGAAATGAAGAAAAAAGAACGAAAACAACATGTTTTTGGCTTTTTTGAAATTTTTGAGAAAATAAAAACTTGTTTTTGTATTTTTGAAATAAGCGGTTATTCCTCCTCACACTTATTTATATGCATAATGTGAGGAGGAAAATCGGAAAATAAAGAACATGTTTCTGAAAGTTTTTGGTTTTTCAATTTTTTTTTTTTTTTTTTTTTGATTTTTGATGTTTTTTAGCAAGCAATAAAAACAAAAAGAAAAAAAAGAAATGAAAAACTAAAAACTAGACTAAATGCAAACTAAATGCTCTAATCTACATGTATGCAAACTATATGTGACAATATGATACAAAATGGAAATCTAATGCATCTAATTGAATACAACTATATGCAACTAAACTAATGATATGAAATGATGAAATGAAAACTAAAACAATCTAACTAAACTAAACTAACTACTCTAAATGCATGCTATGAAGGAAAATGCAAAGTAAAGTAAAATTTGGATTGAGGGAGTTACTTGCTTTGGATTTTTTAAGGGGGAGCATAGCCATCACCTACCACCTCCAAAGGTGGTCACTCATCACCATCATCATCATCTTCATCACCTCCAGTACCGCTCACATCTCCTTCTCCATTGCCCTCATCTACTACCATGTAGTCGCCCGGGTTGCTCACGAAATCGCGGAAGGGGGAGGCATGCGAGCCACTAGCTCCCGGATCACCAAACATGCCATGGGGAGAAGGGTGCCCTTGAGGGCGGGGTGCCGAGTCCACGTCCCTACGGAAATTGGGGGGAAAGATCGGGTTAGAGAAATAACCCGGAGTAACATTGATCTCCCCGAAAAAACGCCCCTCTGGAGGCACATATCCCTTCTCGGGAGGCATATAGTAAGATGGGCGACCACCGTCCTCATGATGAAGTCCCTGGCGGACAGAATGGTCATAGCTGGGGAATTGCCCATAGGCCTGATCGTGGTATATGTAATCAAGCCTATAACTCAAATCCCTATACCGCTCATCCGCCAATGCTTGGCGCTCGTCTGCAAGGTCTGCCGCCTTCTTCATGCCCAAATCAACCCGGGCCATGAAGTCAACGAGGTCCTGAGGCATGGTGAAAGACTGAGTAGATGGACCGGAGCCGGATGTAGATCCCTGGAAGTATGATGGACCACTCTGGAAAGGGGGCATGGTAACGGAGGGCTGCTGAAACTGCTCAAACGGAAGGTCAGATGTGGTGGTACCCGTCCTATCTCGGGCATATACTCTCGGAGCACGCTGATCGGGAGGGAGCTCATCGGGGTCCACCTCAATATCAAGGAGGTATGAGGGCTTCCCTGGCACAACTCTCATCCTCTCGGTGTTTGGCAAGGGCACCAAATTCCTGAACTTATTATCCACGCGAATCTGCCAATACTCATTACGATCGTTGGGGTTATACTTTATCCACCCCAAAGCCTCCTGTATGTACCGGCGAGATAACACGTTCTCACCCTGAATGAAGTCCACTGTAAAATGCCTGTGACAAAGGTCGTTGGCAATCAAAGTGACCATCCCCCCAACACATATGGGGGTAGTAAGCTGAGGTTGGGATGCCAACCTACTCAAGTGAAGCGCCATGTGGTGAGCAACATTGAGTTTCGGCCCATCAATCAAATAACACCCCAAAATCTCGAGCTCCGTGGTGGTAAAATTGTGAGGCTCATCCCTAGAGAAGACGGTCCACCCCATGAACCTATGCCAAATCCTAATCGGTGCCAAATGCACCCTATTAGCCGGTTTCTTTTTAGTCCTATCACTTACTAACCCGGTTATGGCGGTCCAAATAGCCTCGGTATCAAAGCCCTCCGGGGGCTTAATGGGCAATTTTCCGTTGAGCCCAAAGATCAATGCAAAATTTTCTAAGGTGAGACGGTGTTCCTTATTCATCAATCGAAACTCTAAGAAGACAACTTTTCCCATGGTTCGGTTCTTAGTAACTACCAAAGAACTCAAAAATTCCCAAGTCAACCTAGGGGAAGTGTGAACCGGCCTAGTTTCATACAATGTCTTCATCCCCAAACTATCAAACAAATCCGCAGTAATTTTCTCAATCCCAATTTCCCTCAAACCTGCCCTATCAATGAACCTAGACGGATGAAGGGGGCGATGTTTAAAGTAAGTGAAATTACCTTTCTGTTGTATGGTAGCAAATTGGAGGCCGGGAAAGCAAGGATCCGGACCAATGTTGCTACTATCCATCACATTCTGCACTTCTTGCTCCACCATAGGGTCGTGTCTTGACTTTGACCTCCTTTCCGTTCTTCCTGACATAGTTATTTTGAGGTGAGGTGATGAGGGAGTGAAGGGGGTTTTGATTTGGGAGAGTTTAGATGGGTTTTTGAAGGTAAGGGATATGAGGGAGAAGAGGAAATAAGAAAGAAAGAAGAAAGAAGAAGAAAAATGAAGATGAAATGAGGAAATGAGGGGAGCTCGAGGCTTTTAATTTCGCGACAGATGACTCTCAGCCGGTCTGGGACCGGCCGCCGGTCGACCGGCTAAGAGTTAGGGTTTGTTTTTTTCAATTTTTTGAACTTTTTTTATGGGATTTGATTCTGAGCCGGCGGACCGGCTCAAAAACTGGTCTTCAAGTCCTCCTTCAGCTTTTCTTCTTCATCTATCTTCACTCACAAAAACTCCCAGCCGGCGGACCGGCTGCCGGCGGACCGGCTGGGGATGCTTCTCCTTTGCCTTCTCTTCAATATTGCTTCACAATTTATGATTCTCAGCCGGTGGACCGACTGCCGGCCTACCGGCTGGGAATCAAGCTTCCTTTGAATTTTCGATTTTTGAACAAGCAACATGTCTCTGAGCCGGCTGACCGGCTGCCGGTTAGGTGCAGGCTGGGAGTGCAAAATCTGAAATCTGCCCAAATAAACTATCAAAAACAGAAATGTGCCCAGGCCCTCCCAGCCGGTATGGGACCGTCGTCCGGTAGGCCAGCTGGGAGTACCTGTACACAATTTCGAAAAATAATTTAATTGAACATAAAAATCGACTTTGCCAACAACGATTTTGCCTATAATCCTCCGACTATACTCATGAATTACCCACAAACAAATGACCAACATATCCAAATCTCTCATGCAAGCTAAAAATTAAACTAAAAATCGAACTAACAATTAAACTAACATGCAAACTACAAGAAGGAAAAGAAACTAATACTTACAAACGGTGGTTGTTAAGTGACTCCACCAAACCTTTCACGATCAATTTTCAATCTTTGTAGGTGGAAACCTCGTCCATGCTAGCTGATGACCTTAAGAAAAGGTCAAAAGCCTCGGCCGTAGCTTCTACCTTGATTTCATGAGCGAGACCCGCTCCACACATCTTCAACTTTTGAGCTTTGACATCTTTCCCGGCAATTAGCTCCTCTAGACCCCCTTTTTCAACCAAAGGGTCTTTAAAAGAGCTAGCACAACTTGGTTTCTCTTGTTCTTTATCACGGTCCCTCTTCTTCGGACAAAACAATTTCCCGCTAGTGAAACTAGCATCTTCATTCTTCAAAGTCATACTTTTCATGATTCCCTTTTTATCAATCATCTTAGGGACATCATTCAACATCAAACTTGCAACCATGCCAACATTTTTTTCCTTGTAACTTGTACCAGGAGCTTCCGGAAGTTCAAACTCCGCCACTTCCTTTCCCACTTCGAATGATAGTTTTCCTCTCTTGACATCAATAGTATCTCCTCCGGTGGCCAAGAATGGCCTACCAAGTATCACAAAAGAGTTGCTACCGACGGGGACATCCAATATCAAGAAATCGGTGGGGATGGATAGATTTCCTACCTTGACAATAGCATCTTCAAGTACCCCTAGAGGAAGTTTTTCGGTACCATCCGCAAGAGTGATAGAAGTTGTAGCGGGAGACAAATTCTTGATGTCCAATTTCTTGGCCATAGCTAGAGGCATGACACTCACGCTTGCTCCCAAGTCACATAAGGCATTCTCAATCTTCTTCCCTCCAACATAGCAATTTGTTGAAAAGCTACCCGGATCTCCGAGTTTGATGGGGAGGGTGCTTGGGACTTTCTTGGCGGACATGATTGCATTCACTTCTCTTTTCTTTTCTCGAGAGGGGATTGTTGCTTCCACCTCCTCTACAAGTTTCATCAATTCCTCACAACGAGGATCTCCTTTTGTAATTTTTCGGAAGAACTCACAAACTCTCCTCTCAATGAGCCCTTCTTCATGTTCGGACTCTTCTTCAACCACACTTTTTCCTTTCTCAATATTCACTTTCCTTTCATCTTTCTTCTTCCTTGGAAATTCTTTGACTTGTTCCATCACAAATAAGTCTTCATTCATCCCATCTTGGTCACTAGCTTCCGGGGAAACAACGGGCACCATCACCATTGCTTCATCCTCAATAATATCCCCTCCAAGAACCGTCATGAGTTGCTCAAGTGAAGGTTTTTCTCCGCTACTAGTGGTTTCAAGCATTGGTTGCTCATCGGCATTTGTCATGATTGCATTGACCCCATGATGTTTTGAAGCATCTCTCGAGCTTTGACCTTGAGCTAGAAAACCACCCGGAGGCCTTTGAGGATTGGCTAAGGCTTGGGAAGCGACTCTAGCCTCCATCTCTCTTATCTCCTTTTGGTTGGCATTCCGCAAGTTCATCATCTCTTGATTGTGGGTAGTTTGCATATTCTTCACAAGCTTGAGTAATTCACCCACTTGATTCTCACTCGATGGTTCTTGATGAGGGGTGTTGGTAAGAGGCAAAGCAAACCCATAGTCATTTCTAGGGACTCCAACTTGAGAGTTCCCCTTTGGCATTTGGCTATTGAGGTTGAGATTTTGTTGAATGAAATTCGGGTCATTGAAACCTTGGTTGTGAAAGTTTTGGTTTTGACTTTGGTTGTTGTTGTGAAAGTTATTTTGAAATGGTGGTGGGTTGAAGTTTTGGGTTTGATTTTGGTTTTGGTTTGGGTTTAAGTTGTTGTTGTTGAAATTCGGGTTGTTGTTGTTGAAATTCGGGTTATTGTAACCTTGGTCATTGAAGTTTGGTGCAAAGCCTTGATTGGCTTGGTTTGATTGATTTCCTTGATAGAAATTGTTGTTGTTGTAATGGTTTCTCAGATTGAAGTTTCCACCCCTTGGTTGAAAACCGGGTGGATTTTGCACTTGAGGTTGTTGGATTTGATGTGGATTCAACACATTAGTACTCTTGTAACTCATGTAAGGACTCCCTCGAATCCCTTGATGGTAGTAGTTTGAGTTGGGGTTGAAAGTGTTTTGCCCTCTAGAGTTATTGAATGCTTGGAAAGCATACAATTCTTCCTCACTTCCACTTCCCTCAATAGAGTTATTTGCACATACTTCGAATGTGTGCCCATTTCCTCCACACAAATCACATGAGGCTACACTATTCACTTGGTACATTCCCGGGACGTTGCTCTTGGTCCCTTTGCTTGTAGAGCCCTTAGTCAATTCCTCCAACTTCTTGGTTAAGATATCCAACTTGGCATTGGTTTCCTCGTTCGCCTTTGAGTTGGAAAGGTGTTCACTAGGGTACTTGCTACTCTTTCTCAAGACATTTCCCCGAGTACCATAATTCTCCTCGGAATCAACGATTTTTTTGATAAGCTCCGTTCCCTCCTCATGCGGCAAGTGGTCAAAGCTACCCCCCGCCGATGCATTAACCATTTCTTTCGTCCGTGGGAGAAGAGTCTGAAAAAAGGTTTGGGTCGTGTACCAAGTGGGTATCCCGTGGTGGGGACACTTAGCAAGCAAATCTAGGTATCTATCCCAAGCTTCTCCCAAAGATTCTCCGTCGTCTTGCTGAAATTGAGTTATCTCATTCCGTAGCATGGCGGTTTTAGAGGACGGGTAGTACTTGGCAAGGAAGGCCGTTGCCAAGTCGTCCCAAGTGGTGAAAGTGTTTGGAGCATGCACATTTAACCACCTATCCGCCCTGTCGGTTAAGGAATATGGGAAGAGTATAAGCCTTAAGGTTTCCTCGGGCACTCCCGTTTTCTTAATCATTGCTACTTTACCCTTGAACTTTCTCAAGTGTCCATGAGCATCTTCATGAGAAGCCCCACTAAAGGCGTTCTTCTCGATAGAACTCATTTGTGAAGGGTGTATTTCAAAATTTTGAGGAACAAGAGTGCCAAAGTTGATTGGATTTGTGGTGTCATTGTGATTGGGCCGGTTATGATCACGAAGGGCGCCATTATATGAATTTGGTGGTGATTTGGAATGTGAGGTGAGGGTGGTGGTGATTGATAAAACGGATTGTCGAAATTTTCGGATGTTGGGCTAGGATTGCTTTGATTCGGGCTTGGTGGTTCGGGTGAAGAGGGGTTGTTATGGCTAGTAGATGCTTGGGAGGCAATTCTTACTCTTGCAATGGTCTTCCTCCTTAAGGCCCGAAAAAGCCTCTCCGGTTCGGAAGTTGACAACAAAGAATTAGAGTCGCCCCTAGGCATAAAACTTAGCACACAAATTATTCGTCCTAGTGTTTTTTAGGCATTAGGGTGAGCAATATAGCAACCACTCTACAATTAACTACCAAAGCTTTGATCTAAACAAAACAAGCTCAACTAACTCAAGACTAAAACTAAAACTAAACTACACAACTTCTAGCACCATCCCCGGCAACGGCGCCATTTTGATGCGCGAGATTTAGTCGTCGGTTCTCACGATCAAACAAATTTATAAACCCAAAATAGTAGTATAATAGGGTTGTCGAACACGAAGATGGTGGGGAAGTTATATAGTTACGTTCTAATTGTAGCTAGAGTCGGGGTAATAGGTTTGTGATTGATTAATAACTAAAGAACAACTAAAGCAAACAATTAAAGAAAACTAGTTAAGATTGAATCGATGGAAGGGAAGACTAGGGTGTCGGGGGTCACTAGGATGGGTAGACGAAGATACGAGAAAGCAAACTAGAAGGTCTTAAACAAGTAGTCTCGGTAAGTCTCTTCTCTCGAGTCGACTAACCTAGGTCGGAATACCCTAGCTTTCGCTACAAATACCACAACCAACCATTAAACATGCTAAGACGAACCCTCAACCGTCGGTAAAGGCAAGTCACGCTAAAATCAAAGCCCAACTTTCGTTGAAGCAAATCATCAAACACCTAGCATGCAACAAATGGAAAACTACTTTATCAAGAACAACTAATCAACAAACTAGCATGAAATTATCATCTAATCACCACCCGAGTCCCCCCTAACCCTAGATATGAAACTACTCACTCATTATTAAGGAAAACATGTAAACAATTGATGGGTAAATGATAAACATGTTGGATTATGGTAAGAACAATCAAATAAACAAAAAAAACTTAAATAAATTAAATAACTAAGTAAGGATTAGGAAGATTATACCAATAACAAAGGAAAAGGAAGTAACTTGGATAACAAGATGAAGAATTCTTTCAAACCCTTCAAAATACAACCCAAAATCTTCTAACAATTCCCAAGAACAAAACTAAGGAGATTACTAAAGAAGGATTAACTAGATTAAAAGATTAAACTAAAATCTAAGAAGGATTAAGTATTTTTAGAGAGTTTTTGTGACTAAGAATGAAGGAATAAAACAGTAGAAAACCCTAGAAAATTGCGTAAAAATGTATTGGAATGCGTGATAATAAAATGATACAAGTGCGGGTTTATATAGTGCGCGAAATTCTGAGAAAGGCCTCTCAGCCGGTGGACCGGCTGCCGGTGGTGGACCGGCTGGGAGTCCAAATTCTGACTTCTGAAACATTTCTTCAAGTGGCCATGCTTCCCAGCCGACCGGCCGGCTGCCGGTCTGGCACCGGCTAGGAGGCATATCCCTTCAATCTGATTTTCTTCATTTTTCTTGAGTGTACAGGTACCCTCAGCCGGTGGACCGGCTGCCGGTTGTCCACCGGCTGGGAGCCCTTTTGTAATGATCTGCCCAAAGTTTGCATTTTCTTAACTTGAATACAAGTGAATCCATACGACTAAACCAATAGTCTCCAACAAAAAAAATATTTTCCTCGTAAAATATTTGTACTTTGAAATTGTTTCTTATTGATTCTTATTCTATCGCGTACTTTAGTTATCACATTTGAATTGAAAAATACTATAAGGAATGTTATTAAAAAAAATTCACACCAAACTCAAAAGACAATAACCTTTTGAAACTCACCTCGACTAATACAAACTGATCCAATTCATGCCCAACTCGAAATATCACAAACTAATACCTCCTAGATAATAATTCGTTAGAAATCAAACTCAAAGCAAAACTAAAATTAAACAAATATACTGTATCAAACTAATTTAACCCATCTACCAAGTTTATTTGTGAATATCTAGACAATTAAAATAGGATGTATAATTGTTCGACATAGATCACATATTCATTAATGTTCCGTATATAAATTCTCATTTCTGACGAACAAAATTCGTTATAAGTTTGTAATACTTTCTCCATTCAAATCCAACCTACACATATTCCATTTTAATCCATTCATATCCAAACTACTACTTTCCTAATAAAGCCAAGAAAATTACTAAATTATCCTTGTAAACACCAATTATTTACACAAAATGCTATTAAATGATCCACCTTTAATCAACCATCACACCTTACACACTTCCAATTGTACTTTTAATAATTTTTTAACATCTTTTTTAATATTTGTGCAAAAAACATATATCCACTTTGGATTTGAATGGAGGAAGTATAAGACAAATAGACAAGTGGGGGAAGATGATACACATACACAATGTGTATGGTTTTTCCATACACAACCAATCATATTGTAACACGTGGCAAACTCGAGTTAGCATATATAGGTTAATTTAGGGTCAAGTTAGTAAATTAACATTTGTAGTTGACTTGGTTAACTACATGTAGTTAATTTATTTATGGAATAATTTATACATTTTAATTAATCAATTTTATTTTATTAATAAATTAAAATATTTTAGGGTTCATCGAGTTTTCCCAAATTTATGAAATGTTTATTGTTTTAATTCCATTTTAATTATTTCATTTTAGTTATTCCATTTTTATTGATTTAATTAAACCGATTTTTTATTATGTATAACATTATTGTACGTTCAACAAACTGGATTAAACTCAATCACACTAACTTAATCATGATCGTACTCGATCAAACTTAATGATGATCATAATCGATCAATAAATGATCAAACTCAATCTTACTAAATTAATTAAATCGATTGATCAAAACGTTAATCAACATCAAAATTTTAATTGCCAAAATCAAATCATTAACTTTCAATTGCCAAAATCAATTAACTTTCAATTGCCAACATCAAGATTAGAATTTACAGTGATTAATTGTTATAACATTAATTGTTATCTTAATTTATAATGATGAACCCTAATTCAATTGATAAAATCAATTAATTTTTAATTTGGGAAACTTGATGAACCCTAATTTAGGTTAGTGAGGAAAGAGGTGGAAATGAAAAGGAAAAAAAAGACAATTTGGGGGAAACTTAATGAACCCTAATTTAGGTTAGTGAGGAAAGAGGTGGAAATGAAAAGGAAAAAAAAAGACAATTTGGGGGAAACTTAATGAACCCTAATTTAGGTTAGTAAGGAAAGAGGTGAAAACGAAAAGGAAAAAGAACAATTTGGGGGAAATTTGATAAACCCTAATTTAGGTTAGTGAGATAAAAATTGGGAACGAAAAGGAAAAGATAAAAATTGGAAACGAAAAGGAAGAACAAAAAAAAGAAAAAAAAAGTTGCTCTCAAGGTTCGAACACGCGTGGACCTTGCATGCTAATGTTTTAACATTGTTCTCATAACCAACTAAGCAATGGGTATCAGCACACCCATGTAGCAACTACATATCATTAGAGAGGACAGAATGGAGAAAAGGCTGGGGTTATTCTGCGAATGTGGTTAGTCTTGGAATGTGGTTCTTTAGCATTTCCTGAACTACTTTAATTGAACTGGTGTCATCAGGGAGGGGTTAGTCTGGGAATGTGGTTCTTTAGCATTTCCTGAACTACTTTAATTGAACTGATGGACAGGTTAGCATGGTTCAGGAGTAGCATGATAGGCAGTAGTAGCGTGAGACTAAGGAGCTGGAGTTTTGTGCGTGATAGGAATTAGCAGAGGGTAGCAGACAGAATGTCTACTGGTTCTGTTTTGTGTTGCAGAGCAGAATAACGAGTTCAGATTTGTTACATTCTGTTTCTGGTACATATGTGCAGGCTGCGCAGTCGTTTCGACTAAACCGGTGTATACTAAAGGATTTGATTTGGCTGCACTGTTTTTCTCCTAGTTGGGGATTGATGTATTGTAACATTTTCAGGTCGATTTTAGAACATAGCACGGTTTGTGGTCATATTTGAAAGTTCTGAACATATAAATTCTCTTGATTCGAAAGCTCTCTTTGTAGCAGACGTTCCAAGAGTTACATACCATTAGAAGTTTAATAGAAAGAGATCAAATAATGCTAAGTAAGAAATAATGCTAAGTAAGGTAGGATTCTCTTTTTATCTCTTTAAGAAGGAAATATCCAAGTATAACCAAATATGTGCAGAGATTGCTCAAAATCTTGAAGCACAAGAGCTATTCGTTTTGGCAAATAACAACTATTTGGAATCACTTGTATGAAATTTATATTTAGTGTCTTTCATCTGAATACCAAATTTATGGTCTAAAGACTAAAGTTGATTATTAAGTCGAAAAAAAAAGTTATTATGGGGGTTCGAAGCTGATTATTAAGTCGAAAAAAAAGTTCTTATGGGGGTTCGAACCCGCGTCAGTGTAGAAGCCAATACTATGCATGAAGTTTCATAACCAAGTAACCAAGGATATTAACACATCAATTTAGTAATTACATATTCTTATATTATCATTTTCCATCCATAATTTAACGTATTTTAACGTATCTGCATGAAAAACATATTTTCGGCTATATAAATTAAGTCTATTTATATGAAATGTCCGATATGATCTATAATCGGTATAACTTATTACGTAGTAAAATAAAAAAAAATTTAAGGCATGAGCCGTTTTAGTAAACCTATCAAAGAATTTAGCAACCCTAGACTATAACTTTAACGTATTTTCATGAAATATCGGTTTTAAGCTATGATTGGTATAATTTTAACGTATTTGCGTAAAAAAACATATTATAAGTTATATAAATTTGGTCTATTTACATGGATTGTCGGATATAATCTATAATTGGTATAACTTATTACATATTTAAATAAAATAACGTTTTTAAGGCATGGTCGGTTTTAAAAAACCTAACACCTTAATTTAGAAACCCTAGAGTATATAATACGTTTTTTTATGCAAATACGTTAAAATTATACCAATCCTAACACCGTAATTTAGAAACGTATGATTGATATAATTTTAACGTATTTTCATAAAAAAAAAACGTATTTTAGGCTATATAAAATAGGTCTATTTACATAAAATGTCGGATTTAAAGTTTAACTAAGCTTGTCTCGAAAAGTCCTAACCCCTAAAATTAGAAACCTTAAATCCTCAACTATTAATTTAGAAACCCTAACCCCTAAAATTAGAAACCTTAACCCTCAATTATTAATTTAGAAACCCTAACCCCTAAAATTAGAAACCTTAAACCCTCAATTATTAATTTAGAAACCCTAACCCCTAAAATTAGAAACCTTAAACCCTCAATTAGTAATTTAGAAACCCTAACCACTAAATTTAGAAACCCTAAACCCTCAATTATAATTAGAAACCTGAAACGCTCAATTATAAATTTTTAAACCCTAACCCCTAAATTTAGAAACCCTCAACCCTCAATTATAAATTCAGCAACCCTAACCCCTAAATGTAGAAATCCTAAACCCTCAATTAAAATTTAGAAACCCTAAACTATAACATATAACATATTTACATATAATAATGTTTTTCTGATATAATCGATTTAACTAAGTACGTATTAACATAAACTATTGATTTCAACTTTATTTTATAGGCTACCACCAATATAATTTAGGAATATGTTAACATGAAATGTCGGATTTCGAAATTATAATCGGTATAACTTAATACGTATATGCACAGATATTGAATTTAAGTTTTGATCGGTTTAATTTATTAGTAGAAACATATTTGCGTACATAAAATGGTGATTTTAACTTTATTTTATATGCTATAATCAATATAATTTATTACGGAGTACTATTTACATGATATGTCAGATTTAATTTAATTGTAATCGTTAATGAATTCATTTTGCGCCAATGGTGTTAAATTCAAAAAAAATCAAAATTAGGGGTAAAATATAAAAAATGTAGCACGTTACAAAATTAGCCTAAAATTAAATTGTACGCCAAAAATTAACTAATTTTGATCAAGCAAAGTGCAAAAAATATGAAAGCGAAAAAGGAAAAAAAAGTGTTGTGATCAAGGTTCGAACACAGGTTGTGTTACAAGGGAGTATTAGCACATCTATTTATTAACACTATGTTTTTATATATTGTTTTTTAACTAGTTAAAATATTTTTAGTTTCTAAAAAAAAATCGCCTAAACTTTTTTTTTCCAATTTTATAATTTTGTATATTTTGTTAACATATTAGAAACTTTTCTTTTTAAAACAAACTAGTGTAACACCCGTGAAAAATCACGGGGTTGTGTACACTTATTTTTAAAGACGCCGTTGGTATATTTATTTGAATATATAGCAATTCTGTTTATTCGGACGAATTATTATTTAACGGGATGTTTGGATATAAGATATATTAGGTGAAAAGATGAATTTTCTGGTGCACTAATCTTCGAATAGCTATTAGTAATGATGATAATATTTGGATTACTTATGATAAAATTAATAAATAAGGTATATAAGAAAAAACAATAGACGACTAAAAAAATACTAAATAACAAATATAAATTAAATGCATGTATTAAAATTCGATAACCCAACACGACAATTACAGTTTCTCGAAAACCTCCTTATAAACAACATTTGTTGTTGTATTAGTCATCCGTCCTTCTTCATCAAGAAGTAGCACTTGTAGACCTTTCTTACTGGTGACCCTAGATATAGCAACGTACAGTTGGCCATGGGTAAAGACAGGTCTAGGAAGATAAAGTCCAACACGGGATAAAGACTGACCTTGACTTTTGTTGATAGTCATAGCGAAACAAACCGCTAAAGGAAACTGTCTTCTTTCAAACTTAATTGGGAACCTGGTTTGATCGGAAGGAGTCAAGGTGATGCGGGGAATATAGACATTGCTTCCGATATGACTGCCAGAAATAACTGTTGCACTAATAACGCGATTTCCTAGTTGCCTTACCTCCATTCGTGTGCCATTGCACAAACCATTTGCTTGGTCAATGTTTCTTAAAAGCATCACTATAGCTCCAACTTTCAGTCTTAGGTTGTGGTTAGGTAAACCGGAACATCTGATAGAGTTAAGAAACTCTGTAGAGTAAAGTTCTCTGACCCCGCTATTAGTTTCTTCCTTGCTTATTTCATCAGAGCTTAAGTAATTTTTTTCTTCCTTTTGAATTTGATCCAAGACATAGTCGTTTACCTCCTCGACCACGTCGTGAGTAGGTGCTAGTACAGCTCTTTCAGTGAAATACAGAGGGTCACCTAAGTGATCTGTCAAAGATGGATAAGTGCTATCTACAATAGTAGATATTGGATCTACACCAGGATGAATAAGTATATCTTCTGGTAACTCGATGGTTGCTACTCCATCATTTGACCCACCTGCTAAGCCATCCCCAACTTCGAGGATCCACTTTGAAAATTCTCGTATTTCATCAACATTTGACTGTGCACTTCCTACCTGAAGTCTCATATTTTTCGTGAGCTTCAAAACCTGAAATTTAAAGTATATTAGAAACGGTCAAAAATTTACAACTATTTAAAAGTAAATATTACATATGAAATTTAGCTAATTCTCTGGTGAATTTTTAAAAATAGGATCTAACCTTGCAGTATCTCCATAAAGGTGAGGAACAAATAGCAGCACCTACAATATCTTGCCTGCTTCCTTTAGGTATAACAGGCAAGACTTGTCGGAAATCACCGCCAAACACCACAACCTTCCCACCGAATGGTTTTTCTGGGTCTCCTTCCGGTGAAGTTCTCATAATATCTCTCATGCTTCTATCAAGAGCTTCAAAACAATAACGATTGACCATAGGTGCCTCGTCCCATATTATCATTTTTGCTCTCGATAGCAGTCCAGCCAAATCGGTTCCTGGTCGTATTCCATGACATGTGGAATTTTCATCGACATTGATAGGTATGCTTAGTCGTGCGTGGGCTGTCCGCCCTCCTGGAAGAAGGATAGCTGCAATGCCACTTGAAGCAACCGCTATAACGATCTCACCTTTTGACCTTAGTCCAGCACATAAGGTTTTCCATAGGAAGGTCTTACCGGTTCCACCATACCCATAAACGAAGTAAACACCTCCTTGACCACAATTCACCGAGCTCATGATTTTTCTGTAAATTGATTTCTGTTCGTCGGTCATTGAAGAAGTGAAGACTTCATGTTGCCTATTCAAATCATCCCTATCATAAGATAACTCATCTGCCAAGAGCCTATTCGAGCACGTAGCAAGGATGTCAACGTCTGGATATGGCATGTTGTCGAACTTACGCAATGAACTGCCATTTCTTTGCAACCATGATTCAATCTCGGAAAGTGCGTACTGTTGCAGTTGCTCTTCTGTGAGTTGGAGATCTGTGTACACGAAAAGTGAACAAATATCAATATATAAATGAGACTGTTGTTAAGATGAGTTTAATAAAAGCGTTTATAAAAAAAAAAAGATTGATGAATTACCTGGGTTACGAAGTTCACTTCGTCTTCTGTATAAGATATCATCTGACAGTAACTCCCACGTCTCTTCCCACACCAACTCAGGCTTCACCAAGCTATTTGTGAGTAAAAGAGTTGCGAAAAGGTTCCTAAGATAGAACCCAGTCCCCCAGAAACTTGCTTCTTTAATGGCATCAATATACTCTTTATCATCACCAAGTAAGCCTAGGGCGTAGCAGGCCTCTTTGAAAGTGGGGTTAGTGACACCATTTACAGTACGAATGTCCTCATATGATTTAGGGCCTTTAACAAAGTTGAGTAGGGTTCTCAAATAGTACCTCTCACCACCATTTGGAGACATGTGATACATTCGGCCAAGAGTAAATCCTTTGTGCCTTGGAGTCCATACCCTTTATCTTTGTTTCCACACATATTTTTGAGGAAACTCCCAATAGGTTAGATCTCTACCATCAGATTTTAAATTATTATACTCCAGCCAAGCGGTGAATTTTGTTCTACCACCGGAAGACCTCTCAACCACTTCGTCGATTGGATCTTTGTCATGGAAAATAACATTTTGCTCATTAGGTAGGTGATAATCTAAACTTAAAACAGGGGGGGTCCTATAGTGAATAGGGAATGCGAAGATTCTCCAAACAGCTTCACACGGTGAAATGTAACGGCAGTCGTAGTATTGCTGGATTTGATCAACCTGATTTGGGTCTTGACTACCTATTAAAAAAGATAAAGATAAAAATAAGAAAATATGTGATATAATTTCTAAAAATACTAAGTGAAACAAAATGAAACAGAAGTCAATTGTATATAATTTAGTACCATGGTTGGTGCGAGTTGCACTAACAGTGACACGGTCATATCCTTTATTAATGTACTTGAATAAGTACTTGATGGATCTCGCTTGATTGCACCATTCGACATTTATGTGAGCACGATATTTCAACAACAGATCTGCATTGTATGGAACAACATATCCGTTGTGAATTCGTTTACCATTTTTATCAATTGTTCTTCCATTGTCCCTTCTCATATAAACTGGATAACCGTCACCATCTACAGCAGTTCTCTCGTTAAACTTCTTTGGAAATTTTCTGGAGCAAATACCATCAATCATGCACGGTGAATCTGGGTTAAGTTCTCCACATGGACCATGATCATACAGTCTTTCACTGCCGCATAAAGTGCCGGGTTTTCAAGTGGGTCTGGGATTTCTGCACTTATAATACGGTCAACATCGACGGCTTCAGGGAACTTGTCATCCCTTTGTAAAAATAACAAAATATGAGCATGAGGAAGGCCACGTTTTTGGAATTCAATAGTATAAACAACTGAAAAGAAAAACGTTAGGAAACATAAGTCAGTATTATATAGAGTTAATTAATCGCATTAGAAAAATGATTATAGATTATAGATGATGGTTTCGAACGTATAATAACTGGGATGATAAGTTCACCTGCTCTTGTCCGTCCAAAAATATGTAGTTCTCTGAAGTCTCTCATGAGCTCATATAGTTTCAACTTAAATACTCGACTGACTATATCAGGTCTGTCCTCCGGCCGTATTCCTCTTTTTTGAACAAACCTAGTAATTTCAGGCCATTTTGGGTTGCATGTGAAGGTAATAAACAGATCAGGATACCCACACCACCTGCAGATGGTCATTGTATCTTGATATGTTTCTCGCATGTAACCCTTACCACCAACAAAAGATGAAGGGACGATAAAACGAACACCAGCGGTTGACGGGTCGGTTTGTCCTAATGCGGCAGCATTTGCTAGATTCTTGAAATTTTCAGAACGCAACTTTGGTTGGTTGAAACGGATATACTTCAGACGATCAGACTCTATCATGGTGCAACCATCAGCAATGAATTGTTGAAATGCTTTACCTGAAAATTAGATAAATTTAAGACAGTGGTTTTTTTTTTTACAGAAGTAATATACTCAAATTAGGGAATTGAATAAATGTTCTTACAATAAATAGTTTTCCTCACAATAAATTAAAATTTTGTATTTGTATTAAAAATTAAATTAGGGATCAAGTAATTAACCTGCCATCAAAATAGTTGGATATTCCTTGTCTAGTGATCTGTCTTGAATTCGAAAAGCAAACCACTCCCTCAAGGTTAACTTATCCCGAGCGTTTTGATTGTTACTTGTGGATGTTTGGGTAGGCTTACTATGAGGAATCCCTAGTCCATGACCGTCCTCTCCGTGTGGAAAGAGAATAGGGTACTGCAAGGCTAAATAAGAAGCATGTAGCTCTGATATACGTTGTAGTCTACCAGATCGTTCCTCTACCACAATGTCCCTACTATCAACTGTGTTCTCCATATCTCCAACAATTAGGGCAGCCACCTCTGAGACTGTGGGTAAATTATATGTTCTCCCATCTGTATGACGTGCACTAATGAGCCGCAACCTCACCTCACCTTCAGGTCGTTGGTGTATCCGATCTCTAGCCATTCGAAACGATTTAACCAAAACATTGTGACGATCAAGCATTTGTTTCAAATCCGTCATTAGACAATCATCGAATTGAATACTGCTAACAGAACTGCGTAAACAATTGTTATAGGTTAATATTTTTAACTGAAAAATAATTAGCTGAAATTTATAAAACTTCGCTGAAAAAATAAGGTCAAACCTTAAAGCATTCTTTCTATGCCTCAACTCCTCCTCTGTGTCGTAAATATAAAGTTGACAAAATTTTGGTGGTGCATCATTATTAGGTAGTAAGCTTCCAATTAGATGTGTATTTTCCCCACCAATTCTGAATGTGTAGGGACTAGGGACCCCTTCCTCGGTTCACCGAGTGATCAATTTTGCCACCCATAGATGTAAACGTGAACATGTTATTGTATTGACGAATGTTTTCAATGAAATGTTTACTCTTGGGATGCTTACGCATCAGAAGATCACAAAGCAGTTTAGGAGGTTTTTTGATGAAGGGAAGCTCTACAATTCCATCTTTGCAACACATACTAAAAGAGGGCACAACGGGCTTGCTATCCATGCGATTCCTTTCACCGTACCACATCTGAGCACCACACTTTGTGCAATTGTAAATAGGGTCTCCGATATCATCGTAACCTTCAAATTCTGATAAGAAATAGTAAAGTTTATAATAATATAAAAATAGTATGGAATGGCAGTTTTAATTGATAAACATCACTAATATTACCTTGAATGTTATCATCAACAATTGTTATACGATTATTTGATTCGTATGTTTCATATGCTGATGAAAGATCCCTTGCGATCTCTCGGATCATATTTTGTCTTTGAATATTCCGTTGTAGTGAATTGGTCTCGGTTGTTTCTCTTTCACTTTCTATAAGCTGTTGCCCATTATTATCTGCACACAAAGGAAAAAAATTTTACATTTTTAGTAGTATACATGATAGATGGTTTTTAGTCATCTAAAAAAATGTACACATATCAATTATGTACTGAGTTTTTTATTTAATATAAATAAAAAAAAAAAAATTGTTTTGACCAAATTACCAAACGTGATCGTGCTGAATGGAGTGGTGGGTGTTGAGCTGGATTGCTTTTTCTCAATCCTACTATGAGATACCATAAGCTTCCTCTTACGCCTTGCTAACTTAGATGCCTCCTGCATTTGGGTTAAGGCACTATACTGTCCAGTTACAACTTGGACACTTTCATTAGATCTTTTCAGGGACAATTTATCTTTCCGTTGTTTCCTAGATGTTTGTGCAGTGAGGTACTCGTTTACACCTTTTTCCAACTGAAAATCTATAATATATTTCCATCATAAATAGTTTGATTATAAATAATTAGTACAACAGTTGTATGTCGATTTTTTGTTAAAAAGGGGAGAGGAAAATAACCATTCCAATAATTGCTTATAGAGGCTGCCATCAGTTTGCTTTTCGCCTGATCTGGAACAGATTCAAGAGATTGTGTACAGTAAATTACTTTGACATCTTTTGACTATTAAATAAATATTGAATCTCACACATATAACATAAAAACATTAATGTGAAAATTTGTTTTGCAAGATTAAAACAAATCTCCTTCAAATCGACAGACGTACCAGAATGATGCTGATACAATGCTGATTTACCCTTGTTCGGTTGAACTGGTGATTTAATTTGTATATTCGGAGGTGGTTGCAAAGCTTGAGTAAAAATAGTTGGAGATAAATATTTAATTAGTTAATGTGTAACATAACATCAATATTTGGGCGTAGTTTGAAAGCAAGAATAATATAAATCAGATATAAATAATGTTGGTTTACCAGTGGTAGGTCGGGATGATGATGGCAGTTGAATGTGTGGATTTTGTTGAAAAGGTTGCGAAAAATCAATCACTACAACATAAAATCGCGTGGAATAAAAAAGTAGTTTATGAAGAAAATAATTAAGCTAATTAAATAAACCAAAGCCACATACCAGATTGATGTTGATACAAAGGTGCTTTACCCTTATTTTGTGGAGTTGATGTTTGTCTTCGAATCACATTAGGTGTTTGAAATACTTGCGTAAAATAGAGCAATAAGACATCAATTAAGGTGCAGACTAATATAAGTAAGAATGTGACATGATTAAGTCCTTTACAATCTGTTCTTCTCACGTGTATACGTCATTTTTTTTTCAAACCCAAAAACAATAATTTGAGAGACATATCATTTTGAGATGGATACAATGTTGTTTTACCATTAGTAGGTGGAGATGATGTTGGCAGTTGAGTGTCTGGACATGGTTGAAAAGGTTGCGAAAAATCAATCACTGCAACATAAAATCGTGTGGAATAAAAAGGTAGTTTATGAAGAAAATAATTAAGCTAATTAAATAAACCAAAGCCACATACCAGATTGATGTTGATACAAAGGTGCTTTACCCTTATTTTGTGGAGTTGATGTTTGTCTTCGAATCACATTAGGTGTTTGAAATACTTGCGTAAAATAGAACAATGAGACATCAATTAAGGTGTAGACAAATATAAGTAAGAATGTGACATGATTAAGTCTTTTACAATCTGTTCTTTTCACGTGTATACATCATTTCTTTTATCAAACCAAAAGAAATTAATTTGAGAGACATATCATTTTGAGATGAATGCAATGTTGTTTTACCATTAGTAGGTGGAGATGATGCTTGCAGTAGAATGTCTGGACGTGGTTGTAAAGGTTGCGAAAAATCAATCACTGCAACATAAACCTGTGTGGAGTAAAACGATATGAATATGAGGAACATAATAAGGTTATTTAAGTAAACCGAAACCACGTTGAGGTCGATGTTGATATTGAATTAAGTTTTATATATTATAAAACTAAAAAATGTAATTAATTTAAGATATTTAAATTAAGTCATTTATAACATATAAATTTATATACTAAAAAACTTAAGATTTAACTAAAAAGTAAATAGAATTCTCGAATAAAATGGCCGAAGCAATGATATTACTGGGCTAAAATTCTCGAATAAAATGGCCCAAATCAAATGTTTAGACGAATCCCATATAAACGGACCATATTTTCATTTTTAAACTGGGCTAAAATCACGAATAAAATGGCCCAAAGGCCGAAGCAATGGGTATAAAACTGGGCTAAAATACTCGAATAAAATGGCCCAAATTCTTAGTAGACGAAGCCCATATCACGGTTCTAATGTTTTCAGTTTTAAAACCCTAAATACACCCCATATATATACCAACCTAAACCGACATTATAACCTAACCCTAATTCATTTCCTCCACACCGCCCCTCTCTCTAAAATCCACCCCTCTATCTCTCTAAAACATTTCGAACAAACCTTCTACTTCTCTTCAATAATGTTCATGTTCAGAAACTCAAATTCTACACACTAATATTGATAAAATATAGTATTTCTTAAAATCAACTTATCAAAATATTCACAAAATAGTCGAGATATAATGTAATGAACTAAAATTTATGAACGACATATGACATATTATATTATTCATACTTCATTAGTTTAAAGTAAAAATTATAAATGATTAGTATCTGAAATATTATAAAATTTGATTCCTAACTTAAAAATTTGAAGGAGCGGTTTTTTTATATTTCCACTATTGATCTTCGGCCGTTATGGTGGTGGTTTCCAGGTTTATTTAGATTTGTTGATTTTTATGTCGATTAGTAGGAGATTTGATGATTTGTATTTCGTTTTACTTAGATCTATTTGTTTGCATGTTGTTTTACTTGGATTTATTTGTTTATAAAGAGTAGATCTAAACGTTATCAGTTAATAATTGAGTATTTTAACATAACTAATATGTAAATCGTGTTAATAATTTATCAAATTCATTTGCATGTCGGTTTGAAGGAGATTAATTGATTTGTATGTCGTTTTACTTTGATCTATTTATTTGCATGTTGTTCTAATTGGATTTATTTGTTTATAAAAATTAGATCTAAACATTTGTGTTAATAATTGAGTATTTTATTTAGATTTGTTGATTTTTATGTCGATTAGTAGGATATTTATTGATTTGTATTTCGTTTTACTTAGATCTATTTATTTGCATGTTGTTTTAATTGCTTTTATTTGTTTATAAAGAGTAGATCTAAACGTTATCAGTTAATAATTGAGTATTTTAACATAACTAAGTGGTAAATCGTGTTAATAATTTAGGAAATTCATTTGCATGTCGGTTTGAAGGAGATTAATTGATTTGTATGTCGTTTTACTTTGATCTATTTATTTGCATGTTGTTCTAATTGGATTTATTTGTTTATAAAAATTAGATCTAAACATTTGTGTTAATAATTGAGTATTTTATTTAGATTTGTTGATTTTTATGTCGATTAGTAGGAGATTTATTGATTTGTATTTCGTTTTACTTAGATCTATTTATTTGCATGTTGTTTAAATTGGATTTATTTGTTTATTAAGAGTAGATCTAAATGTTATCAGTTAATAATTGAGTATTTTAACATAACTAAGTTGTAAATCGTGTTAATAATTTAGTAAATTCATTTGCATGTCGGTTTGAAGGAGATTAATTGATTTGTATGTCGTTTTACTTTGATCTATTTATTTGCATGTTGTTCTAATTATGGCTCTCATAACCACAATGATCACATATCCAATGATTGGGTACTATTCGTCAGCCTACAAAGTCCTCTGGTACTTCTATGCCATGTTCTGTACTTTGACGTACTTCAGTTACTTGGCTATGGTGCTCGTCTCAGCTACACCAAACTTCCAGATGGCTTCAATTATTGCCTCTGGTTTATACGCTTTGATGAATCTGTTTTCTGGGTTTCTTATCCCTCAGCCGGTAAGCTACTTCTTTCAGGTGTTTCCTTTTTATCGATTTGACTTTGGAAAGACCATGCTCTTTTTCATGGACTTAAATTCATTTGCATGTCGATTTGAAGGAGATTTCTTAAATTTGTATGTCGTTTTAATTAGATTTAACTTATTTGCATGTTGGTTTAATCGGATTTATTTGTTTATCAAGATTAGATCTAAACATTTGTGTTGATAATTGAGTATTTTAACATAAATAAGTTGTAAATTGTGTTAATAATTGAGTATATCAGTAAAAATTTATTTGCATGTCGGTTATTTTGATTTATTGATTTATATGTCGTTTTAAGTAGATTTATTGACATTGCATGTCGGTTTAATCGGATTTATTTGTTTATAAAGATTATATCTAAACATTTAGACAGTGTTCAATTAACTTTTGGCGTTATTAATCGGATGACATAGATAACTTGAAGAGTTTTATATACCTACTAAACATTTAGACAGTGTTCAATTGAAGGCATTGTGATTTCTGATTGATTTTTTTGACGCTTTATTCTACTTTTAATCGGCCTAAACAAACGTTTTATATACCTACTAAACATTTAGACAGTGTTTTATATACCTACTAAACAAACGTTAATTATTTTTCTCTGTTTTCGAGGATACGCATGACGGGCAGACTCAAGTTGAACAATATGGGAATAGAAGTTTGTATATAGAGCATGCAGATTGCATATGCAGGAGAAGAAAGGTGAGACCATTGCAACTAACTGTTAAATGCTTCCATTTTTGTATTTTGTGGCTGTTTGTGTCTAATGGTTCCCCTAAGACTGTAACATTACATGATAACTTGAAGAGTTTTATATACCTAATAAACATTTAGACATTGTTCAATTGAAGGCATTGTGATTTCTGATTGATTTTTTAACACTATAATCTACTTTTAATCGGCCTAAACAAACGTTTTATAGACATCCTCCTTTCTTTGTTTGACCATGGACTACCTGTAGAGAATTTTTCTGTTTTTTATTTTAATTTAGTTATTGACTCGGGTAAAATTATGTTTGTTATTTTTATGTTTGATAGTCTATGTTTATGATAGATAACAATAATAATCAGAGTAATTGAATAGATAACAATAACGATTTTTATGGCATATAGTCTTACCCTTTCAGGTTGGTTGATGTGAGTTTTTGTGTTTAATTTAAGTCAGATTTAAACAAAACAACATTCTGAATTCTGGCATAAAATATAATACCATTGCAACTAACTGTTAAATGCTTCCATTTTTTGTATTTTGTGGCTGTTTGTGTCAAATGGTTCCCTTAAGACTGTACCATGACTTTACATGCTATTGCTATTTTTCTCAGTTATCGTTCAGTCCAATGAAAGACTAAATATAAGTATCATTTTCTACCTGATGGTCTCTAGTTCTCATAGACTATTGATGCTGTCTTGGAGATGTTTATGTTGCACCTTTAATGATAAGACACATGAGAATAACTAATCACACATTAAGGTCTCTATCTCTCTGGTTGTCTACTTGGGTCCTATTTTTGAATGTATGGTTGATTATAATTGTTGGTTATGCTAATTTTAATTGGTATTAGATAGAATTTTAATTGGAAATTTTGACCCTTTTAGGCTGTCTATAATGGGTATAATTTGGAATTTTAATTACATTTTTTTATCCTTATTTAGTTGTAAAGATAGCAAACATTACATGATCACTTGAAGATTTTTATATACCTACTAAACATTTAGACAGTGTTCAATTGAAGGCATTGTGATTTTTGAATGATTTTTTTGACACTTTATTCTACTTTTAATCGGCCTAAACAAACGTTTTATATACCTACTAAACATTTAGACAGTGTTTTATATACCTACTAAACAAACGTTAATTATTTTTCTCTGTTTTCGAGGATACGCATGACGGGCAGACTCAAGTTGAACAATATGGGAATAGAAGTTGGTAGATAGAGCATGCAGACTGCATATGCAGGAGAAGAAAGGTGAGACCATTGCAACTAACTGTTAAATGCTTCCATTTTTGTATTTTGTGGCTGTTTGTGTCTAATGGTTCCCTTAAGACTGTACTATGACTTTACATGCTATTGCTATTTTTCTCAGTTATCGTTCAGTCCAATGAAAGACTAAATATAAGCATCATTTTCTATTTGATGGTCTGTAGTTCTCATAGACTATTGCTGCTGTCTTGGAGATGTTTATGTTGCACCTTTAATGATAAGACACATGAGAATAACTAATCACACATTAAGGTCTATATCTCTCTGGTTGTCTACTTGGGTCCTATTTTTTAATGTATGGTTGATTATAATTGTTGGTTATGCTAATTTTAATTGGTATTAGATAGAATTTTAATTGGAAATTTTGACCCTTTTAGGCTGTTTTTAATGGGTATAATATGTAATTTTAATTACATTTTTTGATCCTTATTTACTTGTAAAGATAGCAAACATTACATGATAACTTGAAGAGTTTTATATACCTAATAAACATTTAGACATTGTTCAATTGAAGGCATTGTGATTTCTGATTGATTTTTTTGAAACTATAATCTACTTTTAATCGGCCTAGACAAACGTTTTATAGACCTCCTCCTTTTTTTGTTTGACCATGGACTACCTCTAGAGAATTTTTCTGTTTTTTATTTTAATTTAGTTATTGACTCGGGTAAAATTATGTTTGTTATTTTTATGCTTGATAGCCTATGTTTAGGATAGATAACAATAACAATCAGAGTAATTGAATAGATAACAATAACGATTTTTATGGCATATAGTCTTACCCTTTCAGGTTGGTTGATGTGAGTTTTTGTGTTTAATTTAAGTCAGATTTAAACTGCTCATATTACGGTTTTAGCATTGAATTATTTCATTATCTTTTAGGTTATGTGGTTGAGAAGTCTCGTAGGGTTTAATTAAACATGATGCACAATTTATTGAGAGGTCCTACAGTTTTTTTATTTTAATACAAAACAGTCTTACAAATCCATCTTTAATCGAAAAATAACAAACTACTTGACTATGTAGCAACCACAATGACCTTTAATTGCATTTAGTAAGTAAAATAATTAAAATAAATACCTGATGTAGGACGATAAAGTCGTTGTTTACTGTTTTCTGACGGAAAATTCACATTTCTCTGCTGATGTGTTTTCTGTATTTCCTGAAAGATGTAAAATCTACATTAGAAAAGGAATATAATGAAGAACAATTGAAATTACACAAAAATCATTCCCACAAATAAACTAACCTTTATCACGTTCATTACTTTTTCTTTTAGGGTTTTTTGGTTGGCCATGATTTTCTGCCATGGGATTCCTGATATATTGTTAATAATATTTAGTTTTCAGAGAAGTGAATAATAGATATTATGCAGTGGTATTAATAGGGTTTAGGATTTTGTTTACGTTTAGGGTTTTCAGAGAAGTGTGGGCTTATCATTCTTCTAATGGTATTTGGTGTGTATCATGGGCTCATCTATTTTTGGTAAATTTTAAGTGTGCCAAGAGTCAAATGATGCTTATATGTTTTATTAGTCTTAAATTTTCACTTTTAATTTTGTTTATCTTAACCGTGATATTCAAATCCTTTTTTTAAATAATTATAATGATGCAAATATAATTCGAATGGTCAGAAATAATTCATTTGGTGAAAATTTTAATCTCCGGCAGCATAGTTGTATAAAATTATTTTTCAAACAGTAAGATAATTTGTCTGTGGGGATAGTTAATTATTTACTGCTGAATAGTGTTTTGCGCATGAGCTATACAGTGACTGCTTCAGTTCTGCCTCTAATTTGAAGTCTATGATTACTGACAGTAATATTTTTGTGACTTTCGCTTATATTGTATTTATTTTTGAGGTCCTATAATTTATATTCGTAGATTGAATGTCCAGACTCTTACAGGATCACTAACTAATGATTGTTTTTTTTTATGATTGTTCATGATATGACGTGGAGGATGGAGACGACCTCAATGTTGGGACCACACCAAAAGTTTTACAATATTCAGGTATTTTACTCGTATCTGACACGTTTTCTTTCTCCCAGACTTAATACGAATTTAAGAAATAAATAAATAATACCTTTATTCGGATGGGTATCTATTGCCTAGTAACAAACATACTATACCATTTTTATTTATACCATTTTTATGAACAAATATTATTGATGATCGGGTTATTGAAGCTAGACATGTAAGTTATCAATTTTTGTTATAATTAGAGTAAATTTGGGAGCTCATGTAGCACGTGGTACATATATACACATCCTTTTATATGCTTTTTCATTTGTTAGTAGTTAGTACAGTCAAATTATTAAACCGTTTGTGGACTCGTGAGTAAAATACCTTGGTGCTGTTATTAACGTTGTCATTTTCAGTGGATCTGATAAACGTGTATATATGTACCACGTTAATAAATTATTTTGTATTTTTATATATTGATCTCTTTTATAATTATAAGAGATTATTATTGTATTTTGGGACAGAACTTACGGATTAGTGGATCTGATAAACTGGTTAATCGGGTTGGATTTGGGTCAGTTAATGTCAGGTTTGCAGACTTTTAGTCGAGTCGGGTCGGCTTATCTTTGATTGATCATTTTCTGAAGCACATTTAAAGATGACAATCAACCGTAAGATAAAACAATTAAAATAACTAATTCAACATTATGAATTGGACTAATTTCGTTTAAGGAATTCCACCGTCTAGACTAATAAAATAAAACTTAAAACCTTAATGTTGAGTGCTGAAACAAATACTTAAATTAAAGCAGTACTACCAAAACAAAACAACATTCTGAATTCTGTCAATTTAAGATTTAAGATAAAACTATAATTATTTTTCCGTCTTCACGATAGCGACCTTTTTTGTTGCAGAACTTGCATCAAATGATTGATCTTCGTCATCAATTGGGATTGGCCTTTTCAATGGAGTTATCTTTGGACTACTGTCTTCGGTGTGGGAATCTACCTCCTGCTTGAAATGGTAAAGTTTTAGATTTTATTTAAATACGTTATGGCTCTTTGGTATTAAGAATTAAATTGGTGAACGTATTTACCTCTACATCAATGCTATGGACAACCAAATCCTTCGCCTGCTTAATTAAAATTGACACTCAGTTAGTCATATAATGTGTTTATATTAAATTTGATATAGTGTTTGTGTTAATCTTGATAATAATGAACAACATATGCAAGTTCTATTTTAACATATTAATTTTAACATGTGACACAAAGTTAGTCATATACCTGTGAACTTCCACCAGTAATGGAGAGGTTATGCCTGGACTTAAAATCGCTGAAATCGGCCTATAAGAACATCATAGGTAAAACGAAACATCATTGGACTGAACGATTATTAAACGTTGATTTGCATTTTGTTTATCCATGGGTTTGTTCATGAAATGTAGTTCTATGTCACTGTTTATAGTGGATTTTTATATTATCCCTTCTGATTTATTGCAAGATATTGTCAGTGTCACATTGGAACCACATATTGTTTATTTTTTAGATGATAAAATTAAAACTGATGAATATCATGTGTAAATGAAAATGGAACAAAATCAATAGTCATAGTACCTTAAAGATCTCCGTGTATCTTTTATGCCATTTGTCGGCAATGTCCCTATCGTCAGTCATACTGGCAACGGTGTAGCTAGTTTGACCCTGATCGACGTTATAGTAAGGATGTATATTAACTTTGAAAACAAAGGATTTTTCAAGGAACACTTCTAGGTCGCGAGGCATGTCTTCCGGATCACCACCACTCTATAAAAAAAATTTAAGAATATATTAGCAATACTTATTTTCATTATTTAAGTAATGAAAATAAGAAACTTAAACATGTATGAGACCTACCTTTTCAATCTTTGCTAGTAGGACAGACGTTGGTTGGCGCACAAATTGGTTCACCTGACCATCAAATGCTGTGAGATAGACCGTATCGTTGCACGGGTCTGACACCTGGAATTTTATCTGGAATCTGTATCGATGAACAACTATATAAGTATTTTAGATTTGACCGAATAATTAAAGTACTGTTTAAAATTGATTTAAATAGCAAAAATGTTTGACCTTGGGACTCTAGATGCAAAACCATTAATATGTCCATCGCAACCCTTATTTTTACAAATCCATTTCCCATTGTCATTCTTGGTAGATTTCATCCAGCATAACTTGCAGCTGTCATAAAACCACCCAGCCGTGCAGTCAATGTCGACGATTGTTCCATGCACGTAGTAATATCCTGCCTGCAATTTTGATACATAATTTAAATATACGTTATTATTAGAATTAGTAGCATAATGTAAGTCATAGATTCACCCCTGTTCCACTTGGTAATTTTTTCCTATATGTTACATTTATCTGTACTGAATGTTACTTTTGATCAACTATGATAGGGTTTTATCCAGTCTTCCCTCATCAACGGACATGCATTTGAATGGAGAAACACCCACTGATACAATTGATGATGGGGTTATTGAAGCTAGTCACGTAAGTTATCAATTTACATTAAAATAAATTGCAAATATGAAGCTTGAGATTAAAAGCACTGAATTCCATATTTTCAACATTCCACCTCAAAATCCTCAAACCAAAACTAACAATGCATAAGTTGCAAATAGTATTGCCACAAATAACTTGAGATTTTTGGTGCCTTGACTTTTGTGGTCAAATATTTTGGTCAATCGGGTTGGATTTGGGTCAGTTAATGTCAGGTATGCAGACTTTTAGTCGTGTTGGGTCGGCTTATCTTTGATTGAGGAATTTTCTGAACAAATATTATCGAGTTATTTGTGGCAATGCTATTCTAATTTCTGTAAATATAATTTATCCAGTTTTTGTAACAATTGCAAATCAGATATATTTATCCAGTTTTTGTAACTATTGCAAATCAGATATAGTTTTATACTTTAATAACAAAAATTGGGTATCAAAACTAAAACAATTTGGTTATAATATACCTTTTTATTCTCCTTCAAATCGGCAATGGATTTTATGGAATCAAATGTCATGTCGTCAGTATCAGCGTCATCGACAATTTCAATAACTTGTAAAGAGTTACTTGCATCAGTAGTCGAAAGACTGTAACAATATAAATCGTTGTCACATAAATATAGAAAACAGAGTATAAAATCTATGAGTTTGGCAGATTGATATATATTAGTTCTCTAAGATAATAAACAAAATTAATACCTAGGCTCAAACTCCGTAAGTTCTGGTAAATCAGGTTTGAGGTTAAACACCGTGGCGTTGAAGGTCGTCTGGATCCGCCAAGAACCTGAGATGTAAGTGTAAGAAGTGACGTATATGGTAATCGAAATTTTTAACTATGTTTATGATCTCATCTTACGTATATGGATAACCAAGGGATCAAAAGTGTCAAAAGTGTCTAATCTATCGGCTTTATCTTTAGTTTCTTAGTTTTGGTTAATAAAGGAGATAATTTACAGCTGGAGAAAAGTATCATTCCTTTAGCCTGATCTGTTCGTTTTACTGCTCTAGGATTTTTTGGCGCGCAGAAGAAAGGGTCATAATTTAAAGGTAAGTATTTAAGCCTGACTGTCTGAACTGATTACCCATCTATGTTTATACCGAGGTCATGCCTTACTGACTTTAAGTATAAACTCCTTTTATTAACGAATATAGAAATAAAAATGAATAATTTAGATTATACGTACCTTCAAACTTTTTTGTTTGCACACACTGGATGACGATTACTTTAGACTGCTCGGGATTGGGGAGTTTGTTAATAAGATCCGGTACTTGACTTGCAAATGGTTCCCATAAGGTGCATGGGAGCTTTGTTCCCCTAAAACGAAATCAAAATTTGTAAATAGATAGGCGACAATTAAAGAATATTCGAAATATAAGAAAATGATTTAAATAGTGATGTAGAGATGAATTTACTGATAGTCTTCAAGTCTTATTGTGCGACACACATGCTTACTCGGAGTTTCCGTTATAGGACCAATCTCGTAGAGTTTTCCTATAACATATGGATACACAAATATGAAAACAATTAAAATCATAGTCGACCATTAATAAAATAGAGTAGTAAAATAGAGTAAATGAATATAATATGTAAGAGTGGTACCTATATAATGTGTGGGTGGAATAATACCGTCCAATATGTCATTAAAAGCTGAAAAACGGTATAGACTATTTGGTATGGTAGGATCACTGATTTTCTGCACTCGTGTTGAGTATTCAAACCTCAACCTATAAGGATGAGGTGTTGCCTTGTCAAGGCCTGTGTTGTTGTCGACGGTAATGTTTCGAATAGTGTAAATTTCACCGACACGCAACTGTGTTCCAAAGTGTGAAATTAATTGTTTTCTTATCGTGGCTTGGATAAAATCATTCTGAAAACAATATAAATAAAATTCAGATCAGTTTTTGTATATAAAAAAAGAACAAATAAAGTATAAAATTAGTTTAGAATAAATGGTAGAAGAAAGACAAACCTTGGAATCCACAAATAGCAACTCTATAGCATCGAGTTTCTTTCTGTTAGAAGTATCTGATTTTTTTTCGAAATTTTTGTTTTTGAAAGCAAATTCGGGTCTCTCCCATTTGTGTACCACTCTTACGTTCATCTGAGTAACGCGAACCCCATACTTGAGGTCGCTAATAGTCATAAAACTCGTCATAGCCATTGATATGAATATCTGTGATAGCAGCTACTGTGTATTAGGGCTGAAAAATATATTGTGGATGCAGGTAAATTAGAAGCCTTTATTTATAATTGAGGGATGGTTTTTATCAAGTGAAAGTCTATTGAAGGTAAAACTCTGCATATAGCTAATATTAATTATGGAAAGATTTTATTCACATATGGTAAGATACGTATTGTTTTTTAAAAGACTATTTTCTTCGTATATAGTCAATTATATTGACTGGTGTCCCTAAATTCCTAATAAAACAATTGATTATGGATAGATTTTATGGAAATAATATCTCTAAATTCATAAAAACGGTTTGAGTAAATCATGGGAAGATTTTATGGAATAACTTTTTATCTTTTTATTATCTTTAAAACCGTGATATAATATCTTTTAGTCTTATTTTATTATTTTAGTTATTGTTTATGGAATATTAATATTTATGGAATATTAATATTTAATATTTCATACGCTAAAGAATATAATCATTATTCATTATGTATAATTTAAATTATATTTATTAAATTATTTCCTAAAACATCCGTGTAGAATATTCCTAAAATATCCGTGCGGAATATATATTTTAAATTTTATTAGAATAGTCTGTTTTGTTAGAATAGTCTGTTTGCCTATCTAAAATTACTTATTTTATTAGAATAGTCTGTTTTGTAATGAAGATTTATCAGCAAGACAGGGTGGAATAACCCGATTCGTAACTTTTAGCTTCCAAATACTCAAAATGGACCTTCATTGAAAATTATTGTAATGTCTTGCTGATAAACCCTAAAAGAAAATCATGGACAAACAAATAACCTGATTCTAAAACTACTTATTTTATTAGAATAAACCCTAAAAGAAAATCATGGCAAATCAAATAAATTGTAAGTGTAGAAGTAACCTTATACTGTTATTGTGGTGCTGCAGAATGGACCTTCATTGAAAAACAACTACTTACGCATTGCAGGTCTCCATACAACAGAAAAAAGCCACAGATTATAAAAGAACAACAGACGGGAAACATAATTTCTCAGTATATGCAAAGTCAAATTAAGTATCTATTAATTTGAAAGCAGTACTTACGCATCGTGATTCTGGGAATTGTAGAACAATCGTGATTCTGGGGGATGGTTTTGTGTAGAACAATCGTGATTCTGGGAATGATTACTGACAGTTTTTGTAAATAGGTGTTGCAGAGATGGAATTGTATAATGGTTTTTCTGCCTGCTTCCTTTAACATAGATGGGTAAAAAAGTTTGAAGGAGTTGAGGCAACGAATAGCAGCACCTACGAAAAGAACAGAAATGAATTAGGTTTTTGGATATGTTGTGCAGAACAATTTAATAATGAACATGGTCAAAATTGGAAAGATTTTATTCTGTTTATATTTTGTATTATTAAATTATTATTAAATTATTAAATTATTATTAAATTATTAAATTATTAAATTATTATGAGGTGGCAGAATCTGATTGGTCTATAAAAAGTGAAAATGCTGAGGTTGAATGTGAGGCCTCGAAATACCCGATGCTGCGATATGACTGCGCCACGTAGGCGGAAAACCATCCTTCTTTTATAGTAATAATGATTATTGTTACCTCGATTTTAGGAAAGGATTAAGTGTATAATATCGTTCACTTTTTAATTTTTTATATAATTTCGGAAAAATGCTTTCCTTATATTATAATATTTATTTTAATTTTTCTATCATTAAATTAAACGAAATATGAGAAAGTATAAAAATAAAACGTGATTTTTTTTTGATAATTAAAAATCAGGAAAAATAATTTGAAAAATATGAAAATATAAATAAATGGAAAAGATTTGATATAATGTAAAAGATATGGTTAAATGAAAAGCTTAAAAAAGTAAAAGATATTATACACATAAATCTTTCATAAACTAAACCTAATAAATCTTTATAATTAAATAAAATTTTTAATTATGTAAACAATATAATAGCTACAATTTAGGGTTCATCAATTAATTTGTTCCCTTTTTATTGCCTTTTTCAACTAATTTCACCCTAACCTAATTTAGGGTTCATCAATTAATTTCGGGTTAAGCTAATTTGCCTTAAGGGAATTCAATTAGGGTTAATCAATTGATCGAATTAGTTGATCTAATACGACTTGATGATTTAAAAAAAAAAAAAAGGTTTCATCATCATATTTAGTGTTGATCTTGATTATTAATCAAATTAATTTAGTGTTAGTCTAATTTTAATTTGAGGATTGAATTTAGGATTATCTAAATTTAATTTGACGATTTGATATCTTGATTAATGTTTTGATTAATATAATTATTTTAGGGTAAATTGATTAGTTAAATTATATTTGTGTTCATCAATTGATCATGGATTCTAATCTCGATCACGATTAAGTTTTGATGAACTTAATCACGGTTGATTAGATTATTTTAGGTAAATTGATTAGTTAAGTTATTTAATAAGTATAAATAATGTGCAAAATAAACAACAAGATGAATTTGACATAGTGGTAATAACTAGTACACCTTAACCAAAGGTTCTGGGTTCAAATCCCATCAACAACATTTTTAACCTTTACTATAAAACATGTTAACTACATTTGTTAAATGACTAACCTAACCCTAAACTAATTAAACCTAACTAACTAATGTCTGCCACGTGTCAATCCCGTATTGGTTTGTGCATGAAAATTCCATACACATTGTGTATGTGTAGCCTTTTTGGACAAGTGGGAGAGGTAAATGGAAGGACAAGTAAGTGAGATCACAAACTTGTGACCGTTACAAGTAAAACAGACTTTACTTCACATTTATAATTGCTTTAATCTTTTATTAATTAATAAAAAATGATGAAAAAACATAATGAGCGCTCGTATAAACATGGCATTGCCTGAAGTGTGAGCTTTGTAGTTGGAACATCAACATTTAGTGCTCCCCATGGTCCATGATTGTGTTGATATGATTTCAATACCAAGTTTATAACGTACGCCTTCATTAAATGTTTTTAATTGTTTTTCGAAAATCATTTAATGTTCCTCATTTTTGTATTTTTAATTAAATGTTCATAAATTATAAACGCAAAATTAAATGAGACTTTTACCATGGTAGTTGGGTCCACCGGATATCAGAAAATAAGTGCTCTTTTTTAAGCACTTTGCCAAACATAGTGGTGTACATCATGAGTGTGGGTGTGGCCTTAAAAGGCATGACAAATGATAATGAAATTCAATAAGTGTTAGCGAATACGATTCGTCATAAGTTGAAAACAGGTTAAGTGATATCCAAATTGTTAGATAAGAAAAAAAATTGTCGAGGAAATGGTATTATATTTTTATTTTATCTAATAATTTTGATATTACTTGACCTGTCTTTAACTTGTGACTAATATGTCCATCTTCAATGAGAATTTTTGAATGAAATTTGAGAGTAATGCAAATATGAATCAGTCAATTGTTCATCATTGTTTTGATATACGAATTAAATTAAGGAGATATGATTATTATTTGATGATAAGTGAACCAAATTAGTTCCGAATGATTAAATTATCGGTTTATCAAAAGAATTTTAAAAATGGAAACATAAACAATTGACTAAACAAGACGAGTATTAATATTCTTTTTGAAGGGAATTAAATAAACTCATTGGATTTATGCATGTTAATAAAAGAATCATTACTTCAATAGGTGCGGCATGATAATCAGATTTTTTTAAATCGTTAATGTACGGACTACTTGTTACTAATGCACAATTTTAATTTTTTTGGTTAAAAGCGGATTAGAATGAATTAGGTTAAGCTAGAGTCAATAAACGATTCATACAGCTCTAATGAGTTTATGTGGCACGAGGTTAAAGTTTGAGTTGGATTTGGTTGACTAAGGTGATTTCATATTTCAAGTTTGTCTCGGGTGCTTGATTATCGAGTTCTTTCAAGTTTGGTCATTTTAATCGTCGGGCAATCTAAGTTGGTTCATCTCACTTCAATGATTATTATCATTGGTTTTCTTGATAGATTCCTAAATCATGTCTTTTTAATTATGGCTTTATGTTTTTTATTTTTTTCGTAGTTGCTCGGACAAAGATTACCCTTTTATGTAGTTTTTGCTTTAACTTTTCTATACCTTCCCCTTTCTCTTAAAACAAAATCACTCTTTTCCTCTCTTTTTCCAATTAATCAAATCTTCATCAAATCACTCATTTATGGATTGTAATTCTCATATCGATCAACTAATTAGTGTTCCAACTTCTTGAATACATTATAAGTTTCTTCTTTTAAGTTAAATAGATGGAAATTAAATTAGGATTGATAAATTGGGGTAACAACTAACAAGGGTTATAATTATGGTAATTTAGAGTCATTTCCAGTACGTTGCTCAAGTTTTCGGTTATTCCTCTTATGTATAGTGGCAGCTAAGACCTTTGCGCTATCACGTGCCAAAGAATTGCTTCTTTAATTAGTAGTAAAGAGGTAATTCTACAAGGATTTACTGAATATTGTGATCAGTGAGTTGTCAAATGAAATAATTAGCCTCGAGGCGCTCGACATCATTCAATTGTGGATTGAAACTTGATCTTAAACACAAAGATTTAGTAGCCTCATTTAACGTTTTTCTGAGCGTGAATGAAGCGGGCATGATGATAGATAGTTGGAGGGAGTAAATTAAAGGGGTTAATTGTGTTGAGATCAAAATTAAAAAGTTTAGTATTAAAGTATAAAAAAT
This sequence comes from Silene conica, assembly GCA_029255685.2. Lineage (NCBI taxonomy): Eukaryota > Viridiplantae > Streptophyta > Magnoliopsida > Caryophyllales > Caryophyllaceae > Silene > Silene conica. Next base: position 63,905,840 of record CM055311.2, read on the forward strand.
AAAATGGTTATCTATATTCATAATTAAGTAAATCATGCCCATAAAAAAAACTATCACTCATAGTAGAAAACCAGGTTATGCTTCAAGAATTATAATTGGCAAGACAAAAGGGTGAGATGTAAATGTGATTAGTACGTAGAAGAAACTTGGTGGTAAAGGGGGAGACTGACTGGCATGGCATGTGAGAAAGAGCAAAGAAGGATTCTTGTTTGACCAGAAGCACAGTAATTAGCATACTAATACAGTAATACTAAATTAAATGTACACTGACAACCTCAGAAACCCCTCTTAAATGCCGGAACTTCACTCCTTCCTTTCTTCACGCCGTATCCTACTCTACTTCCTCATCCTTATTATTTCAAACTAACAACTCATATTATGCACATCATTTCCTATTATACACATCTATACGGTTTTCTCATGTCCCCGGTTTTAAAAAAAGTCCACTTCATAACGTTCTATTCCAAATTCATTCTAATATGACACCCATGGTTGAACAATATGTACATAGTACATTCACTACATTGTGACATTCAACTATTTTGTATAAGGGTCAAAAGGTGTGTACGACAATCCTTCATTCAGTAGATTTTCTGAAAGATCGCCTTTTAATAAGTCTAATGAGAAATATTGCACAAATTTAAGAAGTGATACTAAAAGTAATGTAATAGCTACAAATCATGATTAAAGATAAAATAAGTACAATTATTATGTAAATAAGTACGAAAGTACTCAATGACAAAAGGGTCACAAAATACAAATAAAATGGTATAAAAGAATGATCTCTCAATAATTTATTGAAAGATCGTCTCTCCCAAATTTGAGTATTTCTTCAGTTAATACAACATTTGTTTTTAAGTTAAAACAAGACAACAAGTGAGAGGAAATTGAGCATTTCATAAATACGGCCACTTGCATGATCTGAGAAAGACAATATCCATCTTTAACGATTTTTAACGTATGTCGAATAGTCTTGAAGCAGAATGTGTGTTGTTAGATAGTCTACCCTCTTCAAAATCTGAGGTGGAACAAAAAGAAGTCCCACTACACTTAAGACTTAAAAAGTCGCACCACACTTGTGTTTGGTTTCTTTACAAAAAAGTATCCCTCATTCATTCTGTTAAGTGTTTAGGACAAAGCAGCAGGGGACACACTACATCTTTACTCGCAACAACCATGATTATAATAAGAGTACTCCTCAACTAAAGTAACTCCCATTTATTCCCTCACTGCTCCCACATTCCATTTCCACATCTTCCATTCTTAAATCCCTCATCTCTCTTCTTCCTTTACCTTTTCTGCACCAAATCTTCTATCTTGTTTGCATCTGCATGCTTATACATCTACTCTACTCTACTCTACTCTTTCTGTTGCTCTACTTGATGCACTCGTAAAATCCCACTAAAAAGTTGCAGGATAACTCTTCTTCTAAGTATGTGCATTACATTTCTAATCCTCACATTCTATTTCATAAACAAAGATTGAAACTTTACTAAATTTTTTAAAAATGGTACTGAAATTTCTGCTGTTTCTTCTGTCATTCATCTCTCTTGGTTTGTGTTCAGATGTATTGAATGATGATGTTCTTGGGTTGATTGTTTTTAAGGCAGGTGTTCATGATCCATATTCTAAATTAGTGTCATGGAATGACAGTAATGACAATGCTTGTAATTGGGTTGGTGTTCAATGTGACCCGAATACGAACCGGGTTACTGAGCTTACTCTAGATGGCTTCTCACTGTCTGGTCAAATTAGCCGTGGCCTTCTGCGGCTGCAAAATCTTCAGAAACTTTCCCTTTCTCTAAATAATTTTACTGGTTCAATAAACCCTGATTTCAGGAATCTGTGGAGCTTACAGTACATTGATTTGAGTGGTAATAGTTTATCAGGAACAATTCCTGATGAACTTTTCCAACAATGTGGAACTTTAAAGTCGATTTCATTCGCGAATAACATGTTAACTGGTGAACTTCCTGATTCTCTGGATTCATGTATGACATTACAGTCTGCTAACTTTTCAGGAAATCAGATTTCTGGTGAATTACCAGCAAAGATTTGGTCTTTGAGTGGTTTAGAGGTTCTAGATTTGTCAAATAATAGGCTAGAAGGTCAAATCCCTGAAGGGTTTGGTAATATGTTTAGTTTGAGGGAAATTAATCTAGGAAATAATGCATTTTCAGGGCAGTTACCAGAAGATATTGGGAACTGTTTGCAGTTACAGTCAGTAGATTTTAGTGAGAATTCATTTTCTGGGGTAGTTCCTGAATCACTCAAGAAGTTAAACATGTGCAGTTCAGTAAACTTGAATGGAAATCTGTTATCTGGGGAGATTCCTGATTGGATTGGGCATATGCAAAGCCTTCAAAGATTGGATCTTTCAATGAACCGATTTTTTGGTAAAATACCCTTTACAATAGGCAATGTAAGATCATTGAAGGAGGTAAATTTTTCCTTAAATGGGTTAATAGGTGGTTTGCCTGAGTCTTTGATGAACTGTGATAACCTCATGTCTGTTGATGTGAGTATGAACATGTTGAAAGGGAAAATGCCCAATTGGATTTTTGGATTAGGGTTACAAAGTTTCTCAATTTCTGGGAATAAATTCAAGGGAACAGTTGAGTTCCCTCCTCTCAGAACAAATGCACCCGCCTATCAGAGTCTACAGGCTCTGGATTTATCATCAAATGAGTTATCTGGCGTAGTTGCGCCTGAGATTGGGACTTTCAGAAGCTTACAGTTTTTGAATTTGTCTAATAATATGTTCATTGGTTTGATTCCAACATCTGTTGGGGATTTGAGCATGAGTCAAGTGATTGACCTGAGTAACAATAGGTTAACTGGAAGTATCCCATCTCATATCGAGAACTGCACATATCTTACTACAATGTAAGTCCTCTAATTATCAGTTTTTCTTTCTATTGATTCAGTGTTATGCTGCTTTGAAAGACTTTGCAATACAACTTTACATGTTTTGGATGTAGTTAATATTTTGTACCTCTGTACTATGCATCAATTGAGAACCTCTCCCTGTTATTACAAGTTTACAACACAGGATTACAGCTGCGTAAATCTGACCCTTTTTAATGAAAGATTGACGGGGACTGGAGGCAATCGGGAAATGTTGTTATTAGTCAATCTGTGCACCCCTAGTATTGTTATTCTTTAACAAGATCCCATACCGGGACTTTTTTTTAGCAAGGGCAGCTCGTAGGGACCATTTCTGACGCTGATGTGACTTGAACCCACAAAAATGAGTACCATCGCTCATGACTTTACCATGTTCATGTTTGCGAAGGGATTTAGTTATAGTCGAGTTGGTTGATTCTTGTATCTTGCTAAATACGTCTTTACTTGGTTATGGATATAAGGAAGAAGCATTAGATAAATTTCTAACATTGCTTTCGACTTAATCTACAATTATTTGGTTGCACATTTACAGGATTTTATCCAAGAATAATCTCACAGGTCCCCTGCCATCCTCAATTATACATCTGACCAACCTAGAGGTAGTTGATCTGTCTCATAACAATCTATCTGGTGACCTACCAAAAGAACTAACAAATCTCTCCCACCTCATCTCCTTCAACATTTCCAACAACAACTTTGAAGGCGAGCTGCCAGCTGGCGGCTTCTTTGACACTATTCCCCTCTCGTCCGTCTATGGGAACCCGTCCCTATGTGGGTCTGTAGTTAGCCAGTCATGTCCAGCTGTCCACCCTAAGCCCATTGTTCTCAACCCCAACTCTTCCACCGGCCCCTCAGATGACTCAAACCCTCCAAATTCCCGTCACAAAAAGCTTATGCTTAGTATTTCTGCCCTAATTGCCATAGGGGCAGCCTCTTTTATATTTGTTGGGGTTATTATAATCACTATCCTCAATGCCCATGCTCGGAATTCTGCTGACCGGTCTGCCTTGCCTTTGACCTTTACTGCCCGAGGGGATGAGTTGAGTTGTTCTCCAACTAGTGATTCCCAATATGGAAAACTTGTCATGTTCTCGGGCGATGCTGATTTTGGGTCTGGGGCCCACCACGCACTTCTCAATAAGGACTCTGAGCTGGGCCGAGGAGGGTTTGGGATAGTTTACCACACTGTCCTCGGAGATGGGCGGTCCGTCGCTATCAAGAAGCTCAATATCTCGAGCTTAATCAAGTCTCAGGACGAGTTTGAGAGAGAGGTTAAGAATCTTGGCAAGGTTAGGCATGATAATCTTGTGGCATTAGAAGGGTATTATTGGACTCCCTCACTTCAGCTCTTAATCAACGAATATGCCCCTAATGGAAGTTTGTTCAAGCATCTCCATGTCCATGACGAGTCTACCAAAACAGCCCTCTCTTGGAACCAAAGGTTCAATATCATTGTTGGATTGGCAAAGGGTTTAGCCCATCTGCATCAAAACAACATCATTCATTATAACCTCAAATCCTCTAATGTTTTACTGGACACCTCTGGTAAAGCAAAAGTTGGAGACTTCGGCCTAGCCAGGTTGTTACCAATGCTAGACCGGTATCTTCTAAGCAGCAAGATTCAAAGCGCACTGGGGTACATGGCACCTGAATTTGCATGCCGAACTGTCAAAATAACCGAAAAATGTGATGTCTATGGTTTCGGGATATTAGTCCTCGAGATTGTGACAGGAAAGAAACCTGTGGAATACATGGAGGATGATGTTATTGTTCTATGCGATATGGTTAGAGGGGCACTAGAGGAAGGCAAGGCCGAGGATTGCATTGATCAGGGACTCCTTGGTCATTTCGTGGTTGAAGAGGTTATTCCAGTAATTAAACTTGGTTTAATCTGCGCATCTCAAGTTCCTTCAAACAGACCCGATATGGGTGAGGTGGTTAACATATTGGAACTGATTCAATGCCCTTCTGGAGAGCGAGGGGAGGAGCTAGAATGAGGTTTAGATTAGTATGAAAACTACTCAAAAAATGAAGCTTGTAAATGAAGGCCTTTGTAGCAATAACAAGAGTTTGGTTTGTGAAGGAATTCTACAAGAAAAAGGGTACATAGAGAAGATGAGTTGTTTAAAATATTTGTTATTGTGTTTTTGGGTGGCAAATTAGGGACACCTTATAATCTCTCAGGAATCAGGATTTGGTTGTATCAACTATTTGTCATTTTCTCAAATACCAAGTGTTAGAGTTCTCTACAGTTTTGTTCCGAAACTGTTTACTGTTCTATGAAACTAATTAGAGAACCATTTTACTGTTTCGATGGTTTGATCTGACGCTCCCAATCCAATGCGATCCTGTACGACTAGACACAGCATACTAGCATAGCATCTAGTGTGACCGAATTTTTGCCTAGTACGATCCCCAGTTAGTTCTATAATGTACGGCATAGCTAATTGTAATATTACTGAGAGCATTTTTTGGTTGAGGAGTTCAAAATCACAGATACAGCCGTGTATACAATTCATGAGGGTTGTATTTGTATTGTCAGTTTGTCGCGTTCACAACAAATCATATGTATTCCTCGTTTAGTCGTAGGATCGTGAGATTCGTGACACATACGACGTAATGATCTAACATTCCAACAAGTGGAAAGAAAGAAAGAAAGAAAGAAAAGCAGGAGAAAGAGAGGGGTTTGGGGAGCAGAATGAAGACATAGGCAGACAATTAACATAATCAGTACAAGTTCTGCACGCCGTAGCCATGCTGCTGCTGCTGCTGCTGCTGCTTGTACGTATAGAAAACTAATAAGCAAATCCCATGCACATTTCGGCACTCCCTTCACTTACACGCATAATCATCACATCTAAGACAGCTTAGTATTTTATAATTGGTTGGGTAACAATGTAACATGATGATTATGATTTATGCTTGCTTTTTAAGTTATTTATGCTCACTTAAAGTCACAACATATATGATGTTTCACCATGGAACCCATGTTCAAATTAATTTGAATCTTCTCAATTACTTCTTCTTTCGATTATCTCACAACTGTCTACCTAGATATTATCCTGAAACGATCTAACAGTCATCGCTTTCAATAATAGATGGTGATGTCTAAGAGAAACAATATATAAAAATGAACCATTCATTTATTTTGTGGTAATGAAGAGGATCCTAACTCGTTCAAAAGTAGAGTCAATAGAAAAAATCGAAACACATATATTTGGTCCCGACAATGTATAAATCTAATGTTGAGATTGATACCAATTCTCTCCTAGCTTGTAAGAGTGTAGCTTATAGTTAGGTTTACTCTCTTCATGTAAAGAATATAATTGTTTATTTTTGAGTTGTACAAATTCCAAATTTATGTCTAATAATTAATGGCAGTCTAATGAGTAAATCAAGTGACATCTTAAATAATATAAATTTTCATTTGTGACAGATATGTGTATTGCTGAGAGACCATTCTTTTGTCATTGATAATAACATAGTAATTTCGTACTTATTTACATAATAAATGTATTCATTTTATCTTTACTAATGATTTGTACTTATTATATTAGCTTTATTACCACTTTTTATTAAATTTGTATAATAGTCTCTCAATAAGCTTATTGAGAGGCGGTCTCTCAAGAGATCTACTGTTACAACTTAAAAGGGAGTCTTGCTGAATAAAACCACATGGGAAAGGGGTAAATCGGCTAAATCCTTTATGACTGTCATTAGACATTTTTGTCTAACTATTTCGAGGTGGTTTGATAGCCGATAACTTTAACTATGCGAGTAGGCTTTCAGACGTCAGCAGATGAATGTGAGAATGTACAATCATCCTAGTTCCGAACCATCCTTTTGTTTTAGGAATCCTGTATGGCAATTAAGCATCAAGAGTTGGCTTCAAATGTTAACCAAAGAATCCCAAAAAAGAGCAAGAACCATGTCCTATAATGTCTCTACTATATGAATGTTACACCATTATAAGTATAACTTCAACACCATAAAACCCTACATATTTGTGATCACTCCAATTTAAGATGGAAGTAGTGGAAATAGAGGACAATAGAAAGAGCACACTGTTAGACGATTTCGAGCGTCTTTCAGTTGAGATTCAAATCAACCAGGCCATGCTTAGGAGGAGTTTGTCTGAACCCGGCACCTCCCTATTCTACTACCCGCGGATAAGTAGTGCAGCGCCGTTGGTTCGACAACCGGTTGAACAAGGTAAAAGGGGTGGTTCATGGGGTTTTTATAAGGTGTTTAAGAAGTTGATTAGGCCTATCTTTATAAAGAGGAAATCAAGGAGAAATGAGGAGTGTTGTCAGACTGCTCAAGTTGATAAGAATGGTGGTGCACATTGGAAGAGGTTTAGCAAATCTGTCAGGGTTTGATAGTTTACTATTTTTAATTTTTATTATATTTATTATATGAGACTATTAACTTCATTATTTTGTCTATTGTATTCTATTCTATTGTATTAATTAAAAATATATACTCTTTTTCTTTAATTTGTGTTGCATTGATTATTGTTTGATATGAACTTGAAAATCTTGAATTTTTTTGCAGTAAAGATGCCCATATTTCAAATTCAAGATTTGTTACTAGACTCGCCACCAAAATGGAGAATTTGTAGTATCGTCATACATTAACCAACAAGGCCATAATAATAAGTAATAAAACAAAATCCGAATTGGAAAATAAAATTTGGATCGATAACCCGATAAAACAGATACAACTAAGATTTTTCGAAGAGGAGAAAAATAAGCGTATTTTCAAAATCCGAATTCAAAATTGCACACAAGTAAATCGAGTGAAAGATCATTTTGAAGAGGGAGTCTGTGTAACACATGAGACCCTTTACAAGATGTTGATGTTCCTAGAAAGGAATATATGTAACAAAAAAGTTATTTTTTTTATGTAATAATGCCATCAGTAAGTCTCATCGAAAACGGACATATCTGTCACAAGCTGAAGACGGGTCAAATAATACCCAAATTGGTAGATAAGACAAAAGCAAATTGCCTAGAGAGTAGCATCATACTTTTGTCTTATATAACCACTTGGTATTACTTAACCCGTCTTCAGCTTGTGACGAATATATCCATCTTCAATGAGAATTTGTGTAATGCGACAAGGTTAGTAAGCAAGGTATCTTATGTTGAAAAAAAAGGTACGAAAACATCCATAAAATATGTGACATAATCCTAGGATTGGAATAAAGTTAAACTTCTTTGTCTTAAAAAAATAAACCAAGCTCATACAACTGTTAATAGAAATGTTTTCAGTTGAACATAATTCAATTGAATCTTCGGACTTTTAATGAAGAGAACAAGGCCTTAAAAGAACCGAATTTGGGGTTTTCTACGTGGTACCCTTATTGCTATGAGTGGGTATAGAGTTCTCACAAGAATTTCGATGACAATGTAAATAAGAACAAGTTCCAGAACGACTATCAAAGTGTTGGAAGGCACACTTAGTCGATAATCGAAATCACTATGTTAATTCTCAAAAGAGTAGATATTTTGACATGAATAGATACAAGGTGCCTACAAGTTTATCCTCTCCAGTCTTAGCATTATACAAAAAACTAGCGCCTAGCCTCTGATTTACAAAACAAGAAGCCGGGTTAAAATGGATATCAAAGGAAACTCGATCTAGCGCTAGAAATATACCTTGACCTTAGAGACAGCAAATTTAAGCACGGTTGTTATACTGCCCTGTTCTGGTATCAATCATGATCTCGTCACCAACATTTATGAACAAGGGTACATTCACGACTGCTCCAGTGTCAACTGTCGCCAGTTTTTGCGCACCTATATCATGTTATAGTCACACCATTATAAGAAAATAAAATTCAAAGTAACAAATGCAAAATTTAAAAGAAAGTACTTTTGATTTTGAAACAAGAGAAATACAACTTCAAATCATTAATATAGTGATACAACGATGTTTATGTCGCAATTGTTTTGTTCAGTCGGAACAATCATTTGAACATAATAATAATTTAAATATGATGTTGAGTAAGCAGTTCATACACTTAACACAAACATATTACAGTAAGATGTATAATGTCCAGTTTGTGCTTGGTCATGACACTCATGAGTAGATGTGGTGTGTTGGAAGTTTTATAAAGCTGATATACACTAATATTTGGCAAAAAATAACATTACAAGCTTACAGCACCTAAGAACTCAGTCGGTTTCGATGAAACTACATTTTCAATAATCTATGACATGATTTATGATGTTGAAGAATGCCCGAGCTTGAAATTTTGACGCTGATTTGAAAACTACTCCGTAACAGATAAGGAATGAAGAAAGGACAAAAGGGTAAAAAAATCCAAGACAATTATCTGTCAACGGAATCTAGGGAAATTGCAAAATATCCAATAGACGCGAGTGAGGTTAAAACATCTAGGTTGTGAAGCTAACCACAATTACAAGGTACTGGATCTTATATAATAGAGGAAGTTAATGAAGGAAACAGAAAGAAGAAAGGTCAATGCAAAAGATGACATCTCCTGACATAATAAACACCGGTTACATGACTAGACGTTACTCCCTCCATCCCATTTATATGTTCAAGCACAAATAAGATCACTTACTTTGTGCGGTGTCGCCTCTGACCCCCGGATCAGAATCTACAACCTTGAGTTTCACAATCATAGGCAATTCCAGATCGATAGGCTGCAAGCAGTTCAAAACAAAATTAGTTCGAAAAGATAATTGAAGGTTTTTTTCTACTGATTTCTCCTTAAAAACAAGGGGTGAACTGTAGGGGTGCTAGTAGTGGACCTAGAAAATTGTTTATGGGGTCCGGATGGATATTAGTTATGTCATTATCATACATAAATCATACTCCTTAGATTTCAAAAACTTTTTCAATGCTACAGTTGGGAAATAGCAAAAAAAATGCTATACACTATCTTGGAACCCATGTGTTGTACAGGTATCAGCCGATGGGGGGTGGGAGTTGCAGGAAACAAATGTGTACGATTTACTAAAGGAGGAAACTTTGCTTCTAGGTTAGTTTTAAACACCTGCTTGTTTAAGAAAGCACACAGAGGTTACATGAATCTACAGTCATCACAGTAACTGAGTGCACAATTCATAACTAATAAGGCTTAGTAATTACTTTTCCATTCCAGAATAATATACTGCAGTCCATGCCTTCTTTCAGCCACTTTGTCTTATCACCAACATCTTTCTCATTGAGCCTATATTCCTCATATGTTGTCTGCAAAATGACAAGGACTTGATTCAAAGCCTAAATTTCACCAACCACATAAAATCTCGGGGATAACTCTAAGGAGTCTAAACTCACAATTCAATCATCCTTAAAAAAATATAAATAATAATAAAAAAATGAAACTGTAGAAATATAAATACATTTTTGGAATGTTAAACAAATATACAGAAGCCCTCTAATATGAAACAAAATAAGATAGGAAATTTTACAGATTAAATTTTATAAATGTAGGGCGCCTATTTGGTGAAACAGGATAAGGGAACAGATATAATCAAGTACATTCTTCCAACTTCTCCCCTTCCTTAATTAAGTAACAGGAACGCAGTCCTTAAAGTATATCTTTAATGCAGGGAGTCCGATGAACCGTGGGGGAGACTAATTATATGGCTGACGAGGGGCTATAGTTGTGTTAGAGTGTGAGACGAAGAGGTCTTTAGGTTTTCCGATAGAATATTCAACTGAAAGGGTTCTTAGATCATTCTATTTTACCCAACTCTTTTCTGATTCCAACCGCCAGTGAACAGTTACTTGACATTCTATGATAAACCCAGGTGTATGTCACACGCAGGTATATATCCAAGTCTCCGACTCAAATAATAGTATATAAGTTGCACACAGGTAATAGTTACTCCGCCACACTATGCTAATCGTAATTTAAATCTCAGCAATGACATTTGTTTAAGAAACTACAGCTAATTAGGACTGATTCTATTTATTCTGGAATTTAAGAATTTTTTTATAGCACGACAAGATATGCGACACAGTGGCGACCAATGAGCTAATCTGATTTTCACATATCAGATGCTTGTCATGTGATGACAATCACACACAATAATACGTTAAGCAGAAGAAATTCAGTACTACCAGAGATCCAGACTCCAGAGTAACAACAACAACATCAGAGCCTTAATCCCAAAATGATTTGGGATTTGCTTACCTGAACTATCCTTTAGAACCGTCCATGGGTGATCACACGCCTCAAAATGCAAAAATATAGAAAAGGAAAAGCGAAAAACACGAGGGGTGAAACATAATACAAGTCAAGGTAAACTTATAGGTTTTAAAATCGAAGTCCGGATTTCTTTTATAAAAACTTAGAATTTAAATTGATAATAAAGGTTAAAACAATTTTCAAAACCGAAGTAAAACTTGAAGGTCTGAAATACCTTAAAAGTGAACCAAGTATTAGTATATAAGAAAGTTGTTGGAAACGTGTAATAAATATTAAGAGAACAAATAAATCTTGAAAAAGTTAATAAAAATACTAAATATTTCAAATAACATCAAATACAAAAAATCCAAATGTATCATTTCCCTTCACTGTGCCCTCTCCGTCGCCATTCCCTCGCCAATCCCGAGAAATCTCATATCATGCTCTATCACTCTTAGCCATGTCTGTTTCGGTCTCCCTCTACCCCTAGCAACATTTTTTGTTCCCCAAGTCTCTAACCTTCTAACCGTTGCGTCATCTTAGTCGATTTTCCATGATCTTGGTCTGTATTGGCGCCACTTTCACCTTTTCCCTAATCACTTCATTCCTTAATTGATCTTTCCTTGTCCCGCACATCCACCTCAATATACGCATCTCCGCCACACTCATCTTTTGAATGTGACAATGTTTAACGGCCGAACACTCGAACCGTAAAGTAAAGCAAGCCTAATCGATGTGCTATAGAATTTTTCCTTTAATCTAAGGGGCATATCTTTATCAGTTAAAAACCCTATAACACTTTTCCATTTCAACCATCCCGCTTTAATTATGTGAGCTACATCTCCGTCTAACTCCCCATCTTTTTGAATAACTAGGAATAAATATTGTTCGAAAACACAATAAGAGTATAGAGAAGGGGAAAGGGGGAGGGGTGATTTTTTTTTATAATTGCCAAAATTTACAACATTCATGGGTGAGGAAGGAGAAGAAGAAACGTACATTATCCATGAATACGAACAAAGCGCCATCTTTATAGGTAAATTGCTTTGTTTCCTTGGATATATTTGCTTCAACTACCTGTAAATCTCAAATTCACAAGAAGCAAAGAGACTTTCAAATTAATAAGGGTATAAGATCATACAATTCGGAAAGCTACCACATGAATACTGCATAAGAAAAAAGAAAGTTTATAGCAATGATATCTATGCACATCAAACCACACCTTGACCAAGTGACCAACATAGTAATTAAATAGACAGAAATGCATCTTTTAACCTTTTCTTCATCGGCTTAAACATGGATAAAAATGTAAAGAGTAAAGGAAAAACAACTTGACGTGTTGTTAGAACACATGAAGTTGATGATGCCAAGTTTCTCTTAATCATCTAATGTTTCCTAAGTGTTATGAATTTAGCAAGAGACATCAAGTTCACGGAAGTTGAAAGATGATCAAGATGGAGTCTCAAGGTGCAACCATAACACAAGACAAGTCGAGTCTAGGATGAGTGCTGTAAGCAAGGTAATCAAACATATCCTCCTAATCATTAAGAGTGCAAAAAATTTGTGCAACAGTCCAAGACTGTTGCATCCCTGGTTTCTAATGCTAGCATACGGAGATATTTTTCAAAATGAGGTTTTCAAATGTTTGAAAATTGTTTTCAAAATATCAGCATGTTTTAAATTATTATTATTTGAAACAAAAATCAGAAAAAACAATTTGAATCTCATCCAAAAGAGTCTTGGTCATTGTGAAAAAGAGAAACTTACTTTATTTCCTTTTTTGGCTTTGAGAGTCTTTCAACAAGAGAAAGAGGAGTGCACTCCATACCCAAATTAGTGCAACATAGAGCCTCTCAAAGTCTGACCAGTCCTTTTCCTCAGTTTGACAAACAAATTCACCCAATTACCCATTTAGTAAAACACTTGTTTAATGCAAAGAGAGTGAACAAAGCGTACCTAGGGTTTCAAACTCTTTTGCCTCTCGGCTATATATATGGACCTTTGGGTTCATTTAATACCAAGACTTTTAGAACATTCAATACTACTTTGCAAAATCTGTCAAAGCTTTATTCTTCAAAGTGTTTTTGCAAAAGTTTTCAGTTTTAAAGTCTTCAAACTGTTTTAAACAAATTGTTATCTCCAAAGCACTAGTTAACTCTCTTAATGTCTATGAGTATGTCCGATGAACCTTGTGTTTAGATCGTAAACGTAATCTCCATGTTCTTAAGTGAACTTATGAGTAGCTCTAGGTTTGAGTCAAGTCTTGCGAACGGAGTAGCTCTAAGCAAATTGCAACCGGAGTAGGTTGGAGAGTTGTTTTGTTGTAATCGTTTTAGTCAAGTTGAGTAACTTCTAAACATTCCCATAAAATAACGGTTGGACGTGGGCTCCGGAGTAGGAGCTGAACCAATTTTTAATATCGTTTGTTTATGCTTTGCTCAAACTCTTACTTCTCGTTTCTTTGCTATTTCCGTAAAAGAACAGATCTGTGCAACAGTTCCACATATTGTTGCTTAGACTCTGTTTCTCGTTCCTTAACTCGCAAACACTTAAACTAAATACTCTATATTTTAATAGTCATGGACGAGTCAAAGCACACTAAGTACTCTATCTTTAAGGGAAAAAACTATGCTTGGTGGAAACACCGCATGGAACACTATGTCGGAGTTGACTATGAGTGTTGGATGATTATTAAAAAGGGCCCACTTAAAATTGAGGTGACGGATAAAGAGGGTAACACGACACCTAAAGATGAAGAGAAGTACAATGAAAATTACTATAAGAAAATCGAGAAAAACTCTAGAGCCATGTCCATTCTTCAATATGACATTGACGAACAAGAGATAAATCGAATATCAGGTTGTACTTCACCAAAAGAGATTTGGGACACCCTAAGCCTAGCTCATGAGGGTACGTCACAAGTCAAAAAGTACCGTGTTGATCTTCTCATGCAACAATATGAGATGTTCAACATGGGAAAAGATGAGTCAATCAATAGTCTTTCCTCTCGTTTCTCATGCATTGTTAATGAACTAAAAAACTTGGGTCGAAACTTTGAATCCGAGGATTTAGTCCGAAAGATCCTTCGTAGCCTAACTGAAAAGTGGCAACCGAAGGTGACGGCTATTGAGGAAGCCAAAGACCTTGCCGTCCTCTCTCTTAATGAACTAATGGGGTTTCCCATGGCCCATGAGCTTTCACTTACGAAACGCTCTGAAGAAAGTTCAAAGGGAAAGGGACTCGCTCTTAATGCTCTCTCAAGTGATGAGGAGGATGAGGATGTTGAGTTTGCCATGTTTACTAAGAACATAGCCGGCATAATAAATGGTCGTGGTCACAAAGGTTCAATAACAATGCTAGCAAAAAACGTTTTCCCAAGAGGAGATCGAATTTCACTTTTGGTTGCTTCAAGTGTAGTGACAAAGGTCACCAAATAATAGAATGCCCAAAGTGGGACGACATCAAGTCCAAAGAAAAAAGTGACCTTGCTAAGAGAGATTATAAAAGCAAAGTAATGACTGCAATATGGGGCATTTCCGATTCTAATGAGGACGAAAGCCTCGAGGAAGAGAGATTACAGAAAGCTTTCGTTTTCATTAGAATCGGGAATGCCCCATATTGCAGTCATTACTTTGCTTCTGTAATCTCTCTTAGCAAGGTCACGTTTTTCTTTGGGCTTGATGTCGTCCCACTTTGGGCATTCTGTTATTTGGTGACCTTTGTCACCACACTTGAAGCAACCAAAAGTGAAATTCGATCTCCTCTTGGGAAAACGTTTTTTGCTAGCATTGTTATTGAACCTTTGTGACCACGACCATTTATTATGCCGGCCATGTTCTTAGTAAACATGGCAAACTCAACATCCTCATCCTCCTCATCACTTGAGAGAGCATTAAGAGCGAGTCCTTTTTCCCTTTGGACTTTCTTAAGAGCGTTTTGTAAGTGAAAGCTCATGGGCCATGGGAAACCCCATTAGTTCATTAAGAG
Source organism: Silene conica (assembly GCA_029255685.2). Lineage (NCBI taxonomy): Eukaryota > Viridiplantae > Streptophyta > Magnoliopsida > Caryophyllales > Caryophyllaceae > Silene > Silene conica. The sequence continues at coordinate 63,920,901 of CM055311.2, forward strand.
AGAGGACGGCAAGGTCTTTGGCTTTCTCAATAGCCGTCACCTTCGGTTGCCACTTTTCAGTTAGGCTACGAAGGATCTTTCGGACTAAATCCTCGGATTCAAAGTTTTGACCCAAGCTTTTTAGTTCATTAACAATGCATGAGAAACGAGAGGAAAGACTATTGATTGACTCATCTTTTCCCATGTTGAACATCTCATATTGTTGCATGAGAAGATCAACACGGTACTTTTTGACTTGTGACGTACCCTCATGAGCTAGGCTTAGGGTGTCCCAAATCTCTTTTGGTGAAGTACAACCTGATATTCGATTTATCTCTTGTTCGTCAATGTCATATTGAAGAATGGACATGGCTCTAGAGTTTTTCTCGATTTTCTTATAGTAATTTTCATTGTACTTCTCTTCATCTTTAGGTGTCGTGTTACCTATATTACTCCAACTCTTCTAATTTCCTCGCGTACCCGTGTCCGACACTGGACACTCGGACATGGGTATGACACATGGACTGATGGACACCTCATTTTAGACCAAAATGTGCATATTTTTCAATAAAATAACCGAGTCCGACACTTGGACACGTACCTGGGTCGGGTAATTCTAAACGAGTCTGAGTAACATAGCGTGTTACCCTCTTTATCCGTCACCTCAATTTTAAGTGGGCCCTTTTGAATAATCATCCAACACTCATAGTCATTTCCCTTGACATAGTATTCCATGCGGTGTTTCCACCAAGCATAGTTTTCTCCCTTAAAGATAGAGTACTTAGTGTGCTTTGGCTCGTCCATGACTATGGATCTTACTCTTTGGTGGTAAAGCCGAAATCAAGAGCACAAGGCTCTGATACCAATTGAAAAGTCAAAGACGAATTAGCATCTAAGAGAGGGAGGGGTGAATTAGGTGACCTTTTAAAAATTTCTGATTTAGCTTAAGTATTTACGAGTTAAGCAACGAGAAACAGAGTCTAAGCAACAGTATGTGGAATTGTTGCACAAATCTGTTCTTTTACGGAAATAGCAAAGAAACGAGAAGTAAGTAAGTGTTTGAGCAAAGCATAAACAAACGATATTAAAAATTGGTTCAGCTCCTACTCCGGAGCCTACGTCCAACCGTTATTTTATGGGATGTTTAGAAGTTACTCAACTTGACTAAAACGATTATAACAAAACAACTCTCCAACCTACTCCGGTTGTAATTTGCTTAGAGCTACTCCGCTCGTAAGACTTGACTCAAACCTAGAGATACTCCACTCTAAGAGTTTTGATGTTCTACCTTATGGTTTACACGATCTCTATCTCATACGTTCACTTAAGAACATGGAGATTACGTTTACGATCTAAACACAATGTTCATCGAACATACTCATAGACATTAAGAGAGTTAACTAGTGCTTTGGAGATAACAACTTGTTTAAAACAGTTTGAAGACTTTAAAACTGAAAACTTTTGCAAAAACACTTTGAAGAATAAAGCTTTGATAGATTTTACAAAGTAGTATTAAATGTTCTAAAAGTCTTGGTATTAAATGAATCCAAAGGTACATGCTTTGTCCACTCTCTTTGCATTAAACAAGTCTCAATGGGTAACTGGGTGAATTTGTTTGTCAAACTGAGGAAAAAGGATTGGTCAGACTTTATGCTTTGTCCACTCTTTTTGCATTAAACAAGTGTTTTACTCAATGGGTAACTGGGTGAATTTGTTTGTCAAACTGAGGAAAAGGACTGGTCAGACTTTGAGAGGCTCTATGTTGCACTAATTTGGGTATGGAGTGCACTCCTCTTTCTCTGGTTGAAAGACTCTCAAAGCCAAAAGAGGAAATAAAGTAAGTTTCTCTTTTTCACAATGACCCAGACTCTTTTGAATGAGATTCAAATTGTTTCTTCTGATTTTTGTTTCAAATAAAACATGCTGATATTTTGAAAACAATTTTTAAACATATGAAAATCTCATTTTGAAAAACATCCCCGTATGCTAGCACTAGAAACCAGGGATACAACAGTGTTGGACTGTTACACAGATTTTGCACTCTTAATGATTAGGAGGATATGTTTGATTAAACTAGAGTAACTTGGCATCATCAACTTCATGTGTTCATAACATCTTTAAACCTTATTATTCTACCTCACACACATATGGGAAGAGACCTCAACAATCTCCCCTTTCACATGTGTGTGTGCCGAAACTCCCCTCACTTGGCGCTACTCCGCACCCGACACAACCCCGTGTCGGGCCGACCAAGCTACTCCGCATCTCTGGTCAACCAAGGGAGAGAGTCCAACGGCGGTGCTACTCTGCAACCACGACGCTACTCCGCGCCATCTCGAGCACCGTCACCACATCGCACCTTGCGGTCCCAAGCCAAACCGTCGGCTCTGATACCACTTGTTGAGTTCCCCGCAGCGGGCTAATTCGCCAAACCGTCGGCTCTGATACCACTTGTTGAGTCCCCCGCAGCGAACTTATAGAATTAGGTGCATGAAACCGGCCCATAAGCAAGTGAAGTTTCATCCTAAAACCAATTGGTGATAGAAGGAGTAGCCCACTTACTTATAAGCTAGTCCCTTCACTATTATTCTACCGATGTGGGATAATGTCCCTCACACACATATGGGAAGAGACCTCAACACGTGCCACACATAATTTTGTATTGGCCAATTGTGGTTGGAACTTTGAGCAAGTATTGTTCTTTCACATCAGTCTGATAGAGCTTTTTTTCTATCCATTTTCAGTGAAGCCAAAGGTTCGCTGTTTCTAGCTACAGAAATTGGAATATGATTTAATCACGCAAATTGGCTCACTACTCGCTCACTGCATTGTGTATGTTTCTTTATTACAGTATGAAATAGCAGTACTAGAAAGCATTGGTGCCATTTTCGATTAAGTTCTCTAATCATTCCCCTTCAAGAATATAGAGAAAGGGGCAAAGAAGGGTATACAATCCAGATAACACGACATGAAAGAACATACCGAACTACCAGCACGAAATGTCTTTTCCACAGTGTTCCCAGTCACATAATTGCGCATCTTAGTCCTCACAAAGGCAGCCCCTTTTCCTGGTTTCACATGGAGAAACTCTGCAAATTGTCCGAAGGGAAAAGACTAAGTTTGTTACCTTACCATTTAAGAGCGAACTTGCCAACGATTTTTAAACAGATGAAAGAACCAACTCACCAAGTTTTAGAGACACCATGCCATAAAAATCCACAAGCTAACTTACATAATCATACGACATTATCTCCCTATGCCCCGTTCATTTGTTATCCTATTCCATTTTTGGTGTCTTAGTCAATTGTTGTCATTTGTATTTTAAGAATGAACTTTACGAGCACTTTGATCATTCACGCTCAATTTGGTTCACTTTTCATTTAGCAATTGGCTCCCTCCTCTTTCCTTGATCTTTGTGCCAAAATCAAAAGACAACAATTGACTGGCACACAGGGAGTATTTGTTAAATTGTTTTCAATGACATTCTTCAATGATCGAGCCAAACATTGAGCTAAGAACCGAACATTATGGTGAATCAGAATCTCAGAATCAAATTACAACAACAACCCATTTCGATTAAGCTACTTTGAATTCCCAATTCAAAACTTAAGTAGCATAGTAGGATTACCTTACTGACAAAAAAGAGTCATAAAGTGAAATAAAAATAAAAATAGAAAAGTACCCATAACTCTCCAAGGAGCTCCATCGACTTCAAGATTGATGCCAACCTTAATATCATTACTAGTCAAAGCATATATCTCTGCAAAATTAAACAAAATAAAATTCAAATTACAAACCACCCATTAACACAAAAAAATCACAATTCGTGCATAAAATGTAGAAGAATTGAAGAAAAATATGAATGGTAAGAAATGCAGAAAGAAAGGAGAATTACTAGAGAATTTGGTGCGTCGAGGTAAGACAACAGAATGACGGAGACCGTAACTGAAGGGGTTAGATGAGAAGGCAAGTGAAGATGAACGGAGGGATGAGGAGAGAGAAAGCTTAGTGGAGGTGATTCCCGCCATTGTTATTGGCAAGAAAATGAGAAAGAGATAAGGAGGAAGCCAGGAAGGTTGGTTTTGCAGTTTGCAGTGTTTGTTTTAGTTTTCACACACCAGTGTCACTGTGTGACTGTGTCTGTCACTTGGGCTTTGTTTGGGCTCTTGTATTGGTTATCAGCCCATGTCCATTTGTGTTTGTGCTACTCCAACTGCTCCTCTTTGTCCATTATGTCATAACTAGGGCGGTAGAGACGAGACAGCTCGCGAGCAGCTCGAAATCGACTCGGTCAAAGTTTGGTCAAAGCTTGGCTCGTGTGTGTTCGACTCGAGCTCGAGCTCGGCTCGAGAGCTTAACGAGTCAAGCCGAGCAAAGGCTAGCTCGACTCAAAAAGTTCGTGTGCGGCTCGAACATTTGAGATTACATAAGGGATTAGTCATATTTTATAAAAATATGCTCATATTTTATAAAAGTATTTTATCATTATTATATCTTTGTATCATATATATATATCAAATATCTTGTTGATTTGTTAAACATTTTTACATAAAATCTTCGAACCTTGTTATTGAAAATATAGGAAGAAAAAAACAAAAAAAATAAACAATTTTATATAGGCTCAATTTGGCTCGAGTTTGGCTCGAGCTCGTGTTAAAGCTCGCAAACTTTGTAACGAGCGCATTTTTTTCAAGCTCGGGTAAGATCGGCTCGAGTTCGAGCTCGAGTTTTGGTAATCGAACACAAGCCGAGCAAGGCCAGGTTCGGCTATGCTCGTTAACACCCCTAGCCATAACATCGTTATACGTGGACCTAACAAACAGGTCAATCAGCTAGGATTCGGGTCGGGTTATGCGACACATTTTTAGGTGAGTTTGGATTGAGTTATTTTGGATATGATTCAATATGTTTATCGGGTTATTTGGGTCTGAGTCATTTTCGAGTTAATAGTTAAAAGAAAAAATGAAGTAGGTTTAATATTATTACCTATTTTTAGTTTTGTTTGATAATTGATTCTTTATTTTAACGTCAGTAATTTAAAGTGTGTTTTTAAATTAGTCATTTCAACTCTTTTTTGCAATTAGAGTTATGTTTAGGTGGGTAATTTCGGTCAACAAAGCTCGGGTCATGTTCGGGTCGGGTTGTTTGGGACAATTTCAGGTTGGATTGATTTTACTAGGTTTACATATATGATAGTACGAGTTTAAAATTCATTTAGTTAGAAGTCCGTGTTTAAACGTAATAATTGTATTTTGGATTTTGACAATCTAATAAACAATATGGATAAACTTTATTTATTAATATGAAGCATGACGTCTCATATTACGTGTTTAAAGCACTACTACAAAAAAGGCCTAAGACATCAATTATAAGACACCTGTTTTTTTTTCTAACAGATTTCTTAACGTAAGACACCAGTGATTTAATATAACAAGTTTGCAATGTTTAAATAAGAAACTTGTCCTTCAGAATCCGGTTTCCTATATTTTAATTTTCAATTTATTTAATAACTAAGAAACCTGTCCTCCAAAATCCGGTTTCCTATATATTAATTTTCAATTTATTTAATAACTAAGAAACCTGTCCTCCAGAACCCGGTTTCCTATATATTAATTTTCAATTTATTTAATAACTAAGAAACCTGTCCTCTAGAATCTGGTTTCCTATATATTAATTTACAACTTATTTAATAACTAATAATAATAAATTAATCTTAAATAATATATTGTTTAATTAATTCTACTAGATTGACCGAGTAATACATGCATACCTCTATCTCTTAACTTACCATAATCCACCGCCTAACACATTCTTTAAATAATAATTATCAATATCTACTTAAATATATCAAAGACACCGGGTGTAACTGAGAGTGGTGTCATAGACAAGGGCGAACCCACCTTAGAGCAAGGGGTAGCAGCCGCTACCCCAAACTTAAAAAAAATTGGTCTAAAAGACGGTTTTTTGCGACCCCAAATATTGATAAATAGTAGATAATTAAATGTTATCCCAATAAATCTACATTAAATATCTTGTGGCTCAATGGTCCAGCCATTAAATATCCTCCTTGTGGTCGTGGGTTCGAATCTCATTGCATGTATTGGTGTCATAGATATATGAAGACACCGGGTGTAGATGATAGTGATAAAAATAAGTCTATTTAATTTTTAGCTAAGATACCAGTTCCCCCAACAGGTTTCTTAACCAAAGACACCTATGACCTAGATAAACAGTTGTCTAAGGCCTTTTTCAACAGGTTTCTTTGGCCTTTTTTGTAGTAGTGAAGGACGAGACACGACATCTTCACTAGCAATTAGCATGTTTTTGTTGGGTATTTTTTTGGTCTTTTATGTGTGAACTTTAAAATATATGACAGTGAGATAAAAAAAAAAGTAGCCTAAACTAATTCAATTTTGTATAACACAAATGACACAATAGAAGGAATGTGTCACTAGGAAATGAATACAGTGGGAGATATAAGACACGAAGTGAGATTAATGACCCTTAATTCGCAATTAGTTAAAAAACACTTAAAACATAGAAGTAATTTAAAAAGGAATATTTATGAAGACAACGAGTTTGAAATTGAGAAAGATAATATTTGATACAACAAGCTATTAATAAAACTTATTAAAGTCTGTATTTTATTTAATCATATACGATTTTTAAAAATATGTTAAGAGATTTTGAATAGTTGATACATATAGTCAAATAAAACTTAGTCTTGTATATAAGAAATGATAAAAAAAAAAGATTGATTAGAATGACATCATCTAACGTAATTATACTTAAAAATAATTATTAGGATATTAGAAAATTAATTAGTCCCATTAGGGTTTGCTAAATAGCTTTAGGTTACAAGACGTGTGACATCTGATAAAATTGGAACGATACAGAGAAAATTGTATTATTGATAATGGTGTGTATTACATTAATATATGGTGATGTATTTATAATACTCATTACTCACTTAAAGAAACCCAAATGGAGAGATCTGATGATAATCGGCCATAATATAGATCGAATCTCCTAATAATAATAGAGCAAAAAAAACCCTAAAAGGGAATAAAAAGAGTAGGTATGATGGAGAAGGCAGGTGAGAGGTGTATGTAAATATGAAAGCAATAATCCAATAGTTAAAGTAATAGAGATTAGAGAGTAGAATAAAAGCAAAGACAGAATCCATAAAATGTGATGCCACAAAACAGAATGAGTAGTTGACTAAATACTTAAATATGGAAACAAATGAGATGTATCAGTTGATAAATAGACAGCTTAGCGCGCGCATCTCCCATTCTCCCTACTGTGGATTACGTACAGAATGTATGTCTTTATATTAATAATATTATTATTATTATTCAACTTTGGTACAATGCCTATTGCCTACCCACATTCCCTCCATCATTATATCATGATATCATCTCCTCCTTTGCATGACGTTATTATCTTCATACTTCCTTAACTACACCCGTCGCACATAATGCTTTTCTTTGAGACCGTCTCTTAATAATTAAGTAAAACAATTACTCGATCAATTATATTAGTTAGTCGCACAATATGCTATTGTAAGATCTGCTTTAAGTGTATTATTATTTGTGTTGATAAATAAGATTCTTCCGGTTTGACTAGTTAAATACTTCGTATAAATCATTATTTCATGGCTTATTCTATTTGACTAATTAAAGGGCGTCGGTTAAAGATGATATTCCTACAACCTGACAGATTATTAAGTATTGGTCCAGAAGAAAGGCGACCGATAGAACGTTTATTTGAAGGTTGATCGGTTTGGTTACTAGAACCAAGAATCATCAATTATAATAACCTAAAAATTGGAACTCCATTAAAAAAAGTTTTCCTTTGTTTTTTTTATAAAAGAACGAGGTTTTTCTTGACCTTTATTCTCACTCATTACCCAATACAAATGAGAAAATTCTTATTTAGACCTTGTTCTTTCTAGCCTTTTAGAACTGAACTAAATTGAGCTAAATAGAATGAAGTTAAACTGAACTAAACTGAACTGAACTGAACTGAACTGAATTTATTTAATCGAGCTGAGCTGTACTAAACTGAATGAAGCTAAAATTAATAGAAATAAATGAAGTTTAATTAAATTGAATTAACTAACTAAATAATAATAGTAGTAGTAATAATAATAATAATTATTATTATTATTATTATTATCATAATAAAAGTTTTGTTTGATTAATAAAAGTTCGTGGCTTAAAAAAATAAATAAATTAATAATAATAAAAAAAATAATTTATAAATGAAGCAACATAGATGATGTCTTTTATGTTAATGATATCTATATTTTCAATATTATGATTTTCGATTGTGTTAACAAATATTACTATTTGAATGTTATCAAATTTAACTTCTCAAGTACCCTTTTCTCTACTCTCATATTTTACTACTACTACTACTACTACTACTACTACTAATAATAATAATAATAATAATAATAATAATAATAAATAATAATAACAATAATAATAATTAATAATTAATAATAAAAAATAAAATAAATAATTATATATATATACAATAGTAAGAATAATAACATGCAATAAACAACAACAACAATATTAAATAACTAATAATAAAAAAAATAGAAAATAAATAAATATAAAACTATAATAATAATAATATTAAATCATCATCATCATCATAAGAATAATAATAATAGTAATAATAATAATAATAATAATAGCAATAATAATAATAATAATAATAATAATAATGTTGGTTGCACTTAATAAAGCCGGGTTAAACTGAATTGAACTGAATAAATCAACTGAGCTGAATTGAACTGAACTAAACTGAATTGAAACGAGCTGAAAATAAGCTTGCAAGATAACATGGCCTTAGTCCCTCTTTCCACAAAATTGTTATATTAAAAATTTAAAAACAGATACAAAGTAAAAACTTTCTTTTGGATTTTTTACATGGGTCAAATTTTGTAACTTAGATTATTATCTTATCTATATTAATACAAAAACATTTCGTGTAATTTCGTGCGTCCACATCATCACATTCATTTTCTTTTATTTTTTATTTTTACATAAATGTAGGACCCTCCACAAAAAATATGAAATTAATTTATGAAAAAACAACTTTGTTAATAGACTTTCTTCGAATAATCAATACAAAATTTCAATGAACCACCATCCTCAATTCCATCTATGTTGCATAAATAATACAATATGCAAATGCAGAATTTTTCCAAGAGTCCACATAGTCTATCAATAATAAAAAATTAAAATAAAAAGATGAACAAAAAATATTATTAGACAATGAAAATATAAATGATAAAAAATGATAAAACCAATAACGTTATTATATTATTTTACACGCTTTTAACTCAAACATTTTTACCATCAATAGCAAGTGTTTGAGATATTTCTAAATTTGAGTAGTTTGTTTGAATAATAAATAATTTTCAACAAAAAAATGTTAATAAATCGTGTTGTTTTAATTTTTTCAATTTTAAAAATAAGATCTATAGAAAGTTAACAAAATAAATGAACTTTAAAACTACGTTAGGTAGATTTTAGAACATTTTGTTAAAATAATACTCTAAAGGAATTTGTTATAGATATTGAGCTTATTCACTAAAATGTGTAGATCTAAAAATTTTGTTAGAATGTTTTAATACTGAATTCGTGCATTTTTTTTACGAATTTAAATATGTGTAAACTTCAAACACTTACAATTTTTGCAAGTGTTTTAAAATTTTATCATTATAAAAGATATAGAGTATAAAATATACATGTATTTTGGTTTAACATTTTAAATATTAATCATTATATCGATGTTTTTAAAACTATACCGTGTAATTTTGCACGGGTTAAAAACTAGTTTATCTAATTTTTTAATTTAAGTGTGAATTTACTCAGATATTTATGATGGGGTCTAATATTAAACTTACAGATTCTCACTAAAGACGAACATTATCCGTCGTAAGCAAAACTGGCGGTATTAAGTTGAAGTCAAAACAATCAATTTTAATTGTCGCTATTAACAGGTAATAAGTCATTGGACGTGCATTAGTTTCAGTGTGCCTGGTTCATGAGTCATGATGGCACTCAATTGAAAGCATGAACGTTGATTCATGACCACGCATCTGATTTCATCATCACGTAACCTTTTCATGCACCTTCTCTTTCCCTAAATTGGACGACAAACAGAATGAAGCATCCACCTCACCTCACCTCTCCGCCCCTAATAACTCCTTAACATTTTGATCAACTCATAACTGGTAGTTTTACTCAACGGTACACTTTTTTCCGAGAGAGAATATCAACACTTAATTAGATGAACTGATAAATGCAAATTTTTCTTTAACCAGAGATCATCCTAAGTACAAGCCCTAAATAGTGTTAAAACTCATCATGACTAGTGATTTTAATCAGACTCAAATTCGGACTAAAACAAATAATAAAGAAAAACATGTTCATTGTAATACAGAGGACAAATAATGCAATCGTTAAATCAAGTGGTGTTAGTCCAATAGTAACCTATTAAACCTTAAAACTTGCAAAAATGCAAGAGTTGAAAGGTCTCAGGTTCAACTACAGTTGGGGTAATGTGGTGGTGCGGGAATACATAAGCTCGGGAGATTCAATCCCTTCATCATCAACAAAAAAAAGCAATCGTTATAAGTTAGTAGTTACTATTACTAAGTTCCTTCCCTAACTCTAACACATGTCCACTAAATCTTGTACTATCCTCCATTTTTATATAATGTACCCATTTGTTGAATATATGAGTGTAGTATTTTAATAAAATGGGTACATTATATAAAAATGGAGGAAGTATATATTATTTTCATTTAAGTTTTGAATTTGATATTTAACCTTATGTATTACCTAGCTATAACAAAAAAAAAATACAAAGTTAACTTGAGCATAATGAGGACGTGATAAATATAATAACATGCAAGTAATTAACCACTCTCAATGAAAAGGATAATTAGAAAGTTGTCTACTATATAAACCAGCGAGTTACTCTGTAGTGTTATTCCTCTTTTTTGGCACGGCGTTGGTTCACACATAAATTAATAGAATCGTACATTCAAACTAAAGAATATATGTGGTAGCCTAAAACCGGATAAACTTAGAAGACATTCTCACGTGTAGTCATGTCATAATAATCTCCCAACATTGCTCTTAAAGAATTAAGACCTAAAATCTTAAATATTTTAATTTCAGCAACATTTTAATCATTAAACTTTATGATTAGGAACATTTTGTTAGTTCTAAGTCGACTGCAAAAGTTAATTAAGCAGAAACAAATGGAATAAAAGGTGTATTTAATCAAACTATTTAAAAAGGTATGGGAATAATTAATGGGATGAATGTGGTAAGTGGATTAGTGGAATATTGCATATTGATCACGTAGAACTTAGAAGGACGAAAAGTGGAAAAGAAGCAGGTTGTGATATCGTTGTATCAAGACAAATACGCTTTGCCGCTTTTATCCCTTAATCGAGCGTCTTGAGCACAAAGCAACAAACCAATTCAAGGGTACTCTATTGTTTTTGCCCTAATCATCTTATTGGTGGGAATTTGGATCATTACTTTAAATTCCCGTCTTAATCATTCCAATCTTTATCATATCTTGCAATATCTATACGATTGTTATGCTCTACATTTAATCAATTAATCCTCAAAGTCAATTAAGTGGGGAGCTAGCCTAGCTTGAATTTTCAAAATTAAATGTTTGAGGTTGCAAAAATAAATTAAAAGGGTAAAATGCATCTTACGAGATTTGAACCTAGGTTGAAATTCTTGAAAATCAAAGCGTCGATCATTGACTCACAAAATTTTTACTATACATTTAATGTGATGTTATTTATTTATCTATTATTCAAAAATACTTGGGGTAGCAAAAATCCGTCTTCGCCCGCAAGGGTGGAGTCTAGTGGTTAAAACTTAGGTGAAATTCTCAGGAGACCCGTGTTCAAGCCTCCCCAAGAGCAAAATCTTGTGGAGCATTCTTGGCCCGAGTCCATGCCTAAATAGACTTCGAGTCTGTCACCTCGGGTGGTTTACCTGGTGTATGTGGTTTGCAGGCTATCACATATACCCGCGGGTTTACCCAGTGCGCACCGAAGGTAGCGGCTGCGGGTTCCCTCGTCACCAAAAAAAAACGGTCTTCCAAATTACTTTTATTTTTGAGTTTGGGGTAGCAGCTGTCACCCCCTTGCTACTATATGGGTTCGCCTATAACCCATGCGAAGTGATCAAGCTTGAAGACGAGGTAATATTGACGAATTAAAAATTGTTAAATTCTTAGGAGAATATTCCTTATCCTCTACGAAATATCTAAATATCTTATCAATAGGTCTCATTGGAGACGGAGATCTCCGTCACAAGCTGAAAACGGGTCAAGTAATATTTAAATTGGTAGATAAGATAAAAGTAAATTGCCTAGAAGTAGTATTATGCCTTTATCTTATCTAATTACTTGGCTAATCCGTTTTCAATGAAAATTTGTGATATCTTATTTATTAATTCTATGGTTTAGTCAACTACAATAATAGAGCGAATAAGTTCAAGTATTTGGTCGCCCGCAAATAGAATTGTACTCCGTACTTCAACTGCATTTTTTAAATTTTCTCTTCAATCATTAACGTATTACATGAGGACTATAAAAATTCAAGTAATAGCGATCATTATTCGATGATGCTTTTATGACGTTTGTCATTTAAACAATGACTCGTAGAATCACAGTCCAGTAGGACATCTTGCAAATATCTGGGTAGAGACGTAAAATGATTAACATATAATATGCTTGAAGTAAACCCACATACTAATCAACCTAAACGAGCTTATAAAATTGGTTTTACTCGGTGACTATTGTACGTGTTAAAGAGTTCTTATTCGTCAACGGCTTAATTGCGTATTTGTATGGTTGAAATGCATACGTAAAAAACGTAAATAAAGAGATTTTGACACGAGTGGTTTCGTGACGTCCAATGTGAAACACCGGGGGAAGAAGACAAAATTCTTCCAAGATATCACTAGCATAGACGACTTATCGCTAATGTTAGAATAGTTAACGTCTGTTATGAATATCCTCTTTTCTTTGTCGTCCCCTGTCTTATATAGTGCTGGAACCCTAGTAGTGTTTTAGCTTGCCTTGTCCTCCAAGACTCCTATTGCATGCCTGGTGGGCGCAAATTCTCATGCTACTATCCGCGACTCATTATTCCTCGAGCTTCCTCAATTCATATCCTAATACGGAGCTAATCAATCTTCTGGGCCAAGCTCTTCCACTGGTCCAATATGCAAAATAGGACCCAAACAGTTTGCCTCCAAATTCTTGTGAGACAAGCTTTGAACCGACGAACGGGAAACTAACTGATCAAACTTTGCACTACTGATCATACTTTCCGGCTCCCGTGCACGCTTAAGATAAAGAATGGCATATAGGGACATGAAGATGTTTACAAAGCTAGGCTTGTAGAAAAAGGTTTCACTCAAATTCATGGTCTTCACTATGATGAAAATTTTACCCCTGTGGCCATGCTGAGATCAATTCGGATTTTGTTAGCGATTGACGCATTTCATGATTATGAAATATGGCAAATGTACGTCAAAAACGCCTTCCTAAATGGGTATTTAGAGGAGGAGGTGTACATGGTATAACTTGAAGGTTTTGAAAATCCTAACAAAGTGTGTAAGCTCAATAGGTCCATTTATGGACTTAAGTAAGCATCTAAAAGTTGGAATCATCATTTTAATCATGTAATAAAAGAAAATGGTTTCACTTGAAGTGTCGAGGAACCTTGTTTATACGTAAAGCTCAGTGGGAACAATGTTATGTTCCTAATCTTGTATGTAGATGACATACTCCTTATTGGTAATAATGTTACCATGTTGACTTCCGTCAAGGAATGGTTTGGAAAGCATTTCCAAATGAAGGATTTGGGAAATGCACAACGTATTTTGGGTATCAGTATCTTTAGAGAAAGATCCAAAAGGATATTGGCATTAAGCCAAGAGTCTTATATTGATAAGATTCTTCATCGTTTCAACATGGAGGATTCTAAGAGAGGACTTATTCCGATGGGTAGTGGGATCTTATTGAGCAAGTCTCAGTCACCCACTCCCAATGAACCGGAACATGTTGAACGAATGAAAAAGATACCATATGCTTCCGTCGTTGGGTTTATCATGTATGACATGATTTGTACTCGTCCAGATGTCTCGTATGCTTTAAGCATGACAAGTATATATCGAGCCAATCCAGGTGATAGTCATTGCCTCATTGGACAGCCGTCAAGAACATCCTGAACTCCTGAAGTACTTAATAAGAACTAAGGATTCATTATTGATGTTAGGAGGAGACTTCGAGTTGTGTCTAAAGGGTTACATGACTCAAGCTTTCAAACAGACATGGATGATTTAAAATCCTAGGTTGGCTTTGTCTTTACTATCAATGGTGGTACAATAAGCTGGAGAAGCTTCAAGGAGCCAGTTGTTGCGGATGCTGCTACAGAGGCTGAGTACATTGCAACATCAGAAGCTGTGAAAGAAGTCGTGTGGATCAGACAATTTTTGGAAGGACTAAGGGTAGTCCCCAGGGCCAAGGATCCAATCACGATCTTTTGTGATAATAATGGGACCATATTTCTAGACATGTACTCAAGAAATTTCATGTAATTAGAAATTTTATTGAAAGGAAGAAAATTGCGATATGTAAGGTTGGAACAGATGATAATATTGCTGATCCTTTAACCAAGCCTTTATCGCAGGCTAAGCATGACCAACATGTTTCCATGGGTCCGAAACGCATGCCTAGTTTGTATAAGATTATGAAAAGTGAAATAAAGAGTTATTTTTCAGGTTGTTCATAATTGCATTTATCGTTTGAGTTTTCCTTTTATTACTCACTTTTATTTAGATCATGTTATATTCAAATGGGATGGTAAGACCATATTGAACCCCATTAAAGTGAATTGAATCAACATGACTTCGCCCCTAGTAGCTCAAATGAGGTGACGTATCGAAGCAACTAGATGTGTGATGCGATTGATGGCAAGTTCAAATGTCATAGAGTCATGCGAGATGACTAGTCGATCACCTAGGCAAGAATATATTATGATACATTTGTCGGGCTAATGACCGCTTATAGAGTTCTAGCAATTCTTATTTAAGATAGCTTGGTCGTGGTGGGAGCTTCTATCGTATTCTGAATGAGTCGATTATTTGACTAATGACTATTCGCCTAAGATGGCATAGTTTCTGAGTAACTTTGATTTATTTCTTTACGACCTTCGTAAATGGGGTCAATACAGACACATTTTGGGTTATGATGAGCTATGGCTAATCGAAAAGAAAAGTGCAAAAGGAATTCTCCACCTCTTGTCAGGGTTAACAAATAACTCTAGGCCACTTAATTCAATAATTTTGGGATAAAGACCCTGCTCTGTAAATACATATTGACCAATTTGTAGCACGTTGAAGGGTTTTTACATGTTTGACCTATCAATATGTTAATTTTCGGATTAATACAAAATTGTGAGTAAATAATAAAACGAAAAATAACTGCTAAATAACTGCCGTCCTAGGGTTTTCCTAGGTTTTGTCCATTTCTTTTTGGTTTTTCCTCGTTTTTGAGGTTTTTTCTCACGTTTTCATCGTGAGTTCGTTGTGTGTGTCTCTCCTGTTGTTTTGTCTTTCTGTGCAGGTGCTAAATGGAAGGTTCGATACGGGGCTATCGTCGGAGTGGGAAAGAGATAATGGTTCCAGAGGGAGAGGGTGCGGATATACCGCTAGTTTGGGATGAGGCGGGAATGGAGGTGATGAATTATCATAACAGTCTTCTAGTGGGGAAGTTGTGGGCGTCCAGGGCTATCAATGTGAAAGCTGCTATTGATTCCATGATTAAATTATGGTGTCCTCATTATCAAGTCCTGGGAAACGTTATTGATGATAAGGAGAATATTTTTGTGTTCCGGTTCGAAGTGGATCGAGATAAGGCTAGGGTTTTGGAGGGTCAACCATGGCATTTCGATAAATTTATCTGGTGCTTCAACGAGCCAAATCTCTCGGGTAAGCTTTCTGACGTTCCGCTGTTCCGTTTTCCTTTATGGGCATGTGTTTATGATCTTCCCATTGCTGGGCGTACGAGTGCTTTGAACGCTCGAAAAATTGGAGATTACTTGGGCTCTTTTATAAGTGTTGAGGTTGGCCCTAATGTGGAACTTGATAGAGCTATACGTGTTCGCTATCTACATGATGTCCGTATGCCACTTAAATCCTCTGTGTCGTTTATGATGAAGCATGGTGTGTTGATGAGCTTTGATGTTAAATATGAACGTTTACCCATGTTCTGCTATGGGTGTGGTCGGTTAGGGCATGGGGAAAAAGAGTGTGAAGAGGGACCTTACGAGGAGGCTGAGTTATCTTTCGGAGATTGGCTTCGTGCGTCCCCATGGAAGGTAGTGAAGACAGTAAAGCCAAACCATACTTCGGCTGCTACGGATCTTAGAGCCAAGTTTGATGAGGCAAGCTCTGAGCATAATGAGGAGGATATATCCAAGATGATAGATAAACTTAAATCTATTGCCCTGGATTTAAAGAAGAAGAAATGTAGGGAAGGGAGTCCGTCTAGGGGTTGGGATGAGGAGAGCGTGCAAGGGAGGCGAATGGGAGTTCTTCAGTCAGAAGATGGAGTCTCAGTGGAGGTTGGTGCGGAGGGGATTGCGGCGGGTCAGGGGGTTATGGGGGGGTGAGTGATGATAATGGGCAGAGTGTTAGACAGCCTGTGGACACTTTGGTGGAGGATGTGGAGGAGCTGTCGGGGGGGGGGGGGGGGGGGGGGTATGTGGGTCAGGGGGGTGCTGATTTGGGTCACAGCGGGAAAGGGCGGAGCTGGAAACGGTTGGCGAGGGTTGAGTCTTTGAAAACAGTGGCTGGCGAGGGCATTTCAATTGTCTCACGTGAGAGCCAAGGGGAGAAGAGGGCTAGAGAGGTTGGGGAGGTTTCGTTATCTGCAAAGCGAGTGAAACAAGTTGAGGACGGGGGCGTCAATATACCTGAGGCGGAGGTTGGCATGGCCCAACCACGCCGGGCCCAATGAATATTCTAAGTCTCAACTGTCGGGGGTTGGGAAACCCCGACACGGTGATTGCTCTTCGCGATCTTTTACGAAGAGAGGCCCCGACCATGGTTTTTCTGTGTGAAACGAAACTAAGTGGTCGTGAAATGGAGAGAGTTAGGGAGAAGTTGGATGGATACTATGGGTTGGCTGTGGATTCGATGGGTAGATCAGGGAGGTTAGCGTTTCTTTGGCGTGCTGAGGTAGAGTGTGTGTTTATGTCGGCATCAGTTCATTATATGGATTTTACGATTCGAGATCCTACTGGGGAGTGGAGGTTGACGGGGTTTTATGGGTGGCCTGCCGTGGGGGATCGTGTGTTGTCGTGGGAGCTCCTTCGGACTCTTCAGAGGCAATCTTCGTTGCCGTGGCTGTGTATTGGAGATTTTAATAAGATCTTGTATTCTACGGAGATGCTTGGAGGTAGTCGGCCACAATGGCAGATGAATAATTTCAGAGCTGCGGTGGATGAGTGTGGGCTTAGGGATATATCGTCGGAAGGGTATCACTATTCTTTCGACAATGGACAGGTGGGGGAGGCTAATAGGCAGAGTATTTTGGATAGGGCCATGGGAACGGGGGAGTGGCAGGAGTTGTTTCCGTTTGCTAAACTTTTCTATTTGGATCGGGAATGGTCTGATCATGCGCCAATCAAATTAGTGCTAAACCGAAGGATTATGGCTGGTCCCAAACGTCGGCTGTTTCGTTTTGAACATATTTGGATTGAAAGTGAGGAGTGTAGGGAGGCTGTGAAGCGTGGGGTGGCTAGAGGCGGTGGGGATTTGGTTGGGTTGATCCAATCTTGTACGAATGAGATTCGAGCTTGGAAAGGAGCCACTATTGCTACTATCCGTCAAAAAATGGAGAGGAAGCGTAAGCAATTGGCGAGGCTGAATGGGGGGGTGCGGACGTCTGAAAATGTTCAGAGACGGAAACGAGTGGTGGCTGAGTTGGCGAGTACTCGGAGACAAGAGGAGCAATATTGGCGGCAGCGGTCACGGGCTCTTTGGTTGCAGGATGGTGACCGTAACACTAAGTTTTTTCACTCTCGAGCTTCTGAGCGCAAGAGGAAGAATACGATTATTTCAATTAAGGATGAAAATGGGGTTGAGCAGACGGATGAGGGGGAAATTACAGCAGTTGTTAATAATTACTTTCAAACGCTTTTTGAGTCTTCGAACCCGTCCCATTTTGATGATGTTCTGGTTGGGCTTGAAAATAGAGTTTCGGCAGGGATGAATGATGGGCTTCGAGAGAGGTACACGGCTGATGAAGTTACGGAAGCTCTTTCTCAAATGCATCCGTTGAAAGCTCCGGGCCCGGATGGTATGAATGCGCTTTTTTTTCAGACTTACTGGAATGTTATTGATAAAAAAGTGGTGGACACGGTTTTGGCAATTTTGAGGGGGGAGAGGTCTGTCCGTGAATTAAATAAAACTAATATTGTCCTTATCCCGAAAAAAAAAGCGCCTGATAAAATGCAAGATTTTCGCCCCATTAGTCTTTGTAATGTGGCCTATAAACTCGTTTCTAAGGTGCTTGCGAATCGGTTAAAATGTTTCCTCGGTGAAATTGTCTCGGTGAATCAGAGCGCTTTTACTCCAGGGCGACTTATTTCAGATAATGTTTTAATTGCATTTGAGATGTTTCATCACATGAAAGGTTCAAAAGCGCAGGAAGGGTATATGGCAATTAAGCTCGATATGGCGAAAGCTTACGATAGGATCGAATGGGTCTTTTTGGAGAGATGTTTGGTTTCTATGGGGTTCGACAGAGAGTGGGTGGATAGGGTGATGGATTGTGTTTCGACAGTGTCGTCCTCGGTACTTATTAATGGGGTACCTTCTACTGAATTCAGGCCAAGGCGGGGTTTGAGGCAAGGGGATCCGTTATCACCTTACCTGTTCATATTGTGTGCGGAAGCGTTATCGAATCTTATGAGACGGGCGGTGGAGAGGGGGGTGTTGCATGGTATTCGGGTTTCAAATGGGGCACCTGTGGTTTCCCATTTGTTCTTCGCTGATGACAACATTTTTTTTCTTAAATCTAAGGTGGCTGAGGCGGAGGTGGTGGTAGCGATTTTGCAGCAATATGAGAGGGCCTCGGGCCAACTGGTGAATCTTGATAAGACCACGGTCTCGTTTAGTAGTGGAGTTCCGAGAGAGAGGAGGGACCTTGTGATTTCGAAGTTACGTATGGTTGAAGTTGGGGCGCATCAACGCTACTTGGGGCTGCCCACGGTGGTAGGGAGGTCGAAAAAGGAGTTGTCTGATATTATTCGGGATAAGCTTAGTAAGCGGCTTTCGGGTTGGCGCGGGAAAATGTTGTCTAGAGCGGGTAGGGAGGTCCTTATAAAGGCTGTGACCAATTCACTCCCTACCTATGTGATGAGTGTGTTTAAAATTCCTGTCAACTTTTGTAATGAACTTCGTAAGCTTGTGTCTCGGTTTTGGTGGAATCATGAGGAGGGTCGTAAGGGGATATCTTGGGTAGCGTGGAAGAAGCTTTGTCAACCTAAGGAATTGGGGGGTATGGGGTTTAAGGATTTTAAAATTTCTAATTTTGCGCTCCTGGGCAAACAAGTGTGGAGGTTACTCACTTCTCCGGAGAGCCTTTGGGTTCAGATTATGCGAGCTAAATATTTTCCGAACGGGGATGTGCTTGAGGCTAGTTTCGGGTATAATCCTAGCTACACTTGGAGGGGGATTGTTGAGGCTCGAAATGCGTTGCATCATGGGCTTCGTCGGCGTATTGGGGATGGGCTGTCTACCTTTGTGTGGAAGGAGGCATGGATTCCGAGTACAAAGTCGGGACGGATCTTGCCTCCGTGTAGCCCAGGGAGGGAGTTGATGAGGGTTGCAGATCTGATGCGCGAGGGGGGGGGGGGGGGTTGGCTGGGATGTGTCTAAGCTAACGGCTGTGCTGCTCCCTTTTGAGATGGATAGAGTCTTAAACATTCGACTCAGTGACCAGCGGCCTTGTGATACGTGGTATTGGGGAGAGGAGAAAGATGGGGAGTATTCCGTGAAATCAGCATATAAGCTACTGTCGGGGAATGCGCGTGGTGTTGGGGATGGGGATACTTCGAACTGGGAAAGGGAAAAATGGATATGGAACCGTCTCTGGAAAACTCCGGTGTGGCCCCGTATTAAGCTCTTCTTTTGGCAGCTGTGTAGCGAAGCTTTAGCGACAGGGGCAAACATTGCATTCCGAACTCAAGGTGAGTCTTCTTTTTGTCCTTTATGTATGTCTTCTGTTGAGTCGAGTCTTCATTTGTTTCGCGATTGTTGGGTGGCTGGGCGGGTCTGGGAGGCGTTAGGGATTGCGGGAGAGAACGAGGAGGATAGTGGAGGGCTGCGGGATTGGGTTGAGGCTGTGTGGAGGCTGTCGGGCGCGTTTGAACAGAGGAAACTAATGGTCGGATGTTGGGCCATTTGGGAACATAGGAACAAGGTTCTTTTCGAAGGAAGGGGAGTCGATTCAGAGGTTATTGTTAGGAGATGTATGGATGTCATGCGGGAGGAGAGTGGCGTTCGGGCAGGGACTTTAGAGGCGGGTCATGCGAGCGGTAGTCGGGTAAGCAGCGATGAAGCGATTCAGGGATGGCAGAGTGCGCCGCCAAATTTCGTTAAGATAAATGTCGATGCGGGTTCGAAGGAAGGGGTGGGGGTGGGGATCGGTGTGGTGTGCCGGGATGCTGACGGGTTGGTTTTGTGGGGGCTTGCTATGAAGGTCAGTCAGGTCTGGGATCCGTTATTGGCGGAAGCAGTGGCGGTCTTGGAGGGCATTCGTGAAGCGCGTACGAGGGGCCATCTGAATGTGATCTTGGAGAGTGACTGTGCCGTTGTGGTGGAAATGCTTCGGAAGCGCGCGCCAGGAAGGAGTATTTGTAGTTTAGTTTGTAATGACATTTTATCGCTTTATTCTAATTTTTCTTCGGTAGTTTGGTCTTTCACTAGTCGGGTTAACAATTCGGTGGCCCATGCTTTAGCTCATTATTTTACTTCGGAGTCGGGTAGAGAAGTTTGGGAGGGCTCTCTACCGAATCTGACAAGTAATGCTGTTTCTTTTGATTTATCATTAATAAATTAAGCTTCGGCTTTCCCTTCAAAAAAAAAAAAAAAAAAAAAAAAAACTCTAGGCCACTCGAGGAGTGAGTAACTGAAAATGCGTGCTTGATGACCGGTTTTTGCCGTCAATTCCGGTATCAAACAAATTTATAGAACCCGATATAAAGTAGTATGAAAGGGTTATCGTTCGCAAGGATGGTGGGGATAATCGCTTAGTTATGTTCTAGTCTAAGTCTCAGTCGGGGTAATAGGTTTTGTGAAATGATCAACAACTAATGAGCAAATGAAAAAAGCTAAGATGTGAATTCAATTAAAGGTAAACTAGGGTGTCGGGGTCACTAAGATGGGTAGATGAAAATACTAGAAAGTCAACTAGATGGTTTCAAGCAAATGGTCTCGGTAAGTCTCTTCTCTCGAGTCGACTAAACCTAGGTCGGAATACCCTACCTTTTGCTACAAATAGACACAACCAACCCTAAAACATGCCAAGATAAACCCTCAACCGTCGCTAAAGGCAAGTCACGCTAAAATCAAAGCCCAACTTTCGTTGAAGCAAATCATCAAACACCTAACATGCAATAAGTGAAAAACCCTTTACTCAAGAACAACTAATCTATAAACTAGCATGATATTATCATCTAACAACACCCAAGTTCCCTCTAACCCTAGGTATAAGTCTACTAACTCATGGCTAAGAAAAACATGTGGACAAATGATAAACAAGTGCTAAACATGATGAATGAGCAAAGGTAAACAATTGAATAAAAGAAACTTAAAGTAGATGTAATAACTAAGTAAAGAAGAAGAAGAAGATTGTACCAACTAATTGCATAAAGGCAAGAACTTTGATTACAGAGAAAGGATCTTCTCAAACCCTTCAAGTTACAACCAAAATACTCTCCCACAAATGCTAAAGAGAACTACTAAGAATTAACTAAGGAAAGTTTGTGATTAACTACAAGATTAAATGAAGAACTAAGAAAGGATTAAGATTTTTAGGAGAGTTTTTGAAGCTAAGAATATCTCAATGGAACAGTAAAAGCCCTAGAATACGAAATAATATTGCGTAAAAGTTGCGTAAATGAAAATAGGCTAAGCGCGGGTTTATATAGTGCGAGAAAATCTGAGAAATGACTCTCAGCCGGTCAATCGGCTGCCGGTCATGTGACCGGCTAAGAGTCAAATGTAAACAATTGACTTCTTTGTTCCTTGAGCTTGCTTCTTAGCCGACCTGTCGGCTGCCGATCGGGCACCGGCTGGGAGGCTGAAATCCAACATCTGCTTTTCCTTTAATTTTCTTCAATGTAAAGGTACAGCCAGCCGGTGGGTCGGCTGCCGGTTGGCCACCGGCTGGGAGTCTTTTTTTGCACTTCTGACTTTTTTAACATAGTGAAGGTAAGCCATGATCCTCAGCCGACCGGCCGGCTGCCGGTCGGTGACCGGCTAAGAGACGAATGCCAAATTCCTGTAACATTTCTCATTTTTTTCCTTCAGAAGTCAAGTCAAGGTCCCCAGCCGGCCCACCGGCTGCCGGTCTGGTATCGGCTTAGGGGGCCTGGGGCCAAATCCTCAATAATTCTTCACATTTTGCTCCAAAATCGTCTCGTTTGCTCCCGTTTCTTCGCTCCCGCCACAATACCTACAAAATGAGAACCAAATAGGAATAGTCGAGGCAATGTGCATAAAATCGAGCAAAGGCACGCAAAACGAGGTCGAAACGGGACCAAAAATGAAGAAAAGACGATGAAAATCATGACTAAAATACAGCTCATCAGTGCTCACGCTCGGAAGGTGTCTATGGTAGATAATTCTGGTGAGACGGTTATCTCTCCGGATCGAGTAAACCACTCTAGATATGATCAATTGCAAATGCGACCTACAAGAAACCTTACATTGAGTGGGAGATAGTATGTAATAGGACAAGAGAAATGGTGCGCACACTTGTCATGGACAAGTGAGAGATTGTTGGAGGATGTGTCCCCGACAATGATGCAATCACATTTTTAAATCTCATCATTAAGAATACAATTGGGAAAGTTACTCTTTTAAGTCGACTAATCAACATTTATCGGTAATAATTGGCTATGTAGAGTTGGACATTATCATCATATGATGGTGGTGATCAGTTGATCCCTTAAGGTCATATCATTAGAGAATTCTATCTAAATTGATTATTTAATTGATCGCATATAAATATAGATCAATTAATGCCTCGAAATTGGAAATGATTTTGTGTGACGTGTATTATTGTAATGGGATTACAATGAGACTCAGTCGAAGTGATAAAATTGTTTTATTACTTAGAATTATTTTAATTATTTACGAAACAATTAAATTAGGAATAAACGGTTTATCATAATTATCATTAGTTGTAATATATATTATGATGACACATTTTTATAAGATAGTAATTATGAAAAACTATTGAAATTTCTTTCCAAAAAAAAAAAAAAAAAACTATTGAAGTTATGTAAATGTGTTAATTTTGTAAGATATGAATTTTAAAAGGTTAAAATTGCACAATTATATAATAGATCATGTGTCATGTAACATGTGCGACAAGCTATATTTATACAATTGACAAAGTTAATAGGGTTATTTAATCCCAATACTAATAAACTTACATTTGTAAATACATTCCCTCCTTCATCAAATAAGACTCCAAATCCTTGAGGTGCCTGACAAAAATGAAAGAAACTTTTGTCAAGTACCAGTCACTGAAATGTGCGGAAAATGATAAAACTTTAAAAAATTCAACAACTTACCCTAATTCTTCCACCACCCCTTCTTCCACCCCTTCCACCACCTCTGCCACTCAATACAACCCTTCCACTCCTACCAACTCTTGTTGGTTGTGCTATGGCTGCATGATGACTTGTAGATGTCTGAGTAGCTGACCGTGAGTTGGCCTCAACCCTTGAATTGTTTGAAAGTTTCTAATGCACCACTGAAGTCTGCCTCATTGTATGCCTTAGCACATGACCAAAACATCAACTTCATGTTTTCTCCCTTGTAACTTTTATGCCAATTTGCAAATATATGTCTGACACAGTGTCTATGCTCAGCTCTAGGGAATTCTTGAGCTACCATGGCCACTATACTCTGCAAGACAGTTTAAGAACATTTATAAGTTACTGTTATTCAGAATAATGGCATCAAAACAACATTGTTATATGAATGGTGATAAAACAAACAGCAAACCTGATGCTGATCAGAAATAATGGTCATTCCATGACCATCTTCTTCTCTTAAGCTTAACTTCAGTTGTTTGGAAAACCACTCATAGCTTTCATTGTTCTCACCTTCTACTACTGCCCAAGCCAAAGGGAACATTTGCTCATTTCCATCCCTACCTACAACTGTTATTAACTGACCCCCTAAAAAAGTCTTCAAGAAACATGCATCAACAGAGATTATCTTTCTGCATCCAAGCAACCAGCCTATTCTCAGTGCATCAAAACATACATAGAACCTTTGAAAGACTGCTGGGTTTGAGGGCACATGTGGGTTAGTAAATAAACTGAAGTCACTGCTTTCATTTCTGTCTTCAAGGGCTGCCATGTAACTTCCCAATTTACTATAATGTTCCTTCATAGACCCATGCAAGAGCTTATGAGCATAATACTTTACTTTGTATGCAAAGCTCTTCTTTATTAAAACTTTATAAGCTCTTCTAACTGTCTCAATGATGTCCTCAGCTGGCCAGTGTGGTTTTGCCTTAAATACATCCAAAAACTGTTTTGCTAACCGTGTAGATTTCAACTGCCTATTGCTTTCCATTGTCCTTTGACAAGTATGACTTGGATCTACTGATTTCACAACAAATGCTGCTCTTTTATTATCCCAATTACCATAGAGCTTAAATGGACAACCAGATTTACACCTTACTCTTAGCTTTCTCCCATGAGTATTGTCACTTACATCAAAGGTTAAATCTCTACCTTGAGCAATGGCATATCTTGTCACACATTCTCTAAAAAGGTCTCTATTTGGAAAACTAATCCCCACACCCCATTTCACTTTGTTGAAGTTAGATCTCTCATTTACAACTGGAATAACTGAATTTATCCTCTTCCCAGGAATACATTCTTCATCACTATTTCCTAGGGTGTGTTGCTCATCCCCACTCTCATCATAATCACTTAATTGAATATTGTCAGCACCCTCAAAAAAAAAAAAATTGAATATTGTCAGCATTACTTACACCATCAGCTACTGTTTCCTGTCCACTCAATTTACCAGAAGCTGCTTCAAGTTGAAGTTGATCTATAACTTTTAAGGCATCCTTATTAAACTTCTCCAATCTAACCCTAGCCTCATTTAACTCAATATCATATCCCTCATCCAAGTCTCCCTCATTCAATGCATCATAGACATACAAATCTTCCTCAACTAATTCCAAATCAGACTCACTTTCATCCTCCTCAGATTCCACTTCAGGGTCATAACCAGGGTCCTCATCTTCATCCTCACTTAAGTCATCATTCAAAGCAACTTCATCAGCATTTGTCTCATACTCATTGAACATATCAGCTAGGGTAAGCTCATTGCAATCATAAAAGGGGTCAGGTACACCTACTAAGGATGATTTAGGTATGGCTACAGAGGATGATTCAATAGAGGTTTGTTTGGGTGAAGTTTTAGGATTTTAGTCATAGTGGACAATGATATCTGGGAATGATTGTAGTGATAAATCAAGATTTTTTGAAGTAATTTCTAGAGAATTCAGTCGGGGTGATGTTCTTAAGGTAGTTTGTGTTTTTTCAGAAACTATTTGAGGAGATTTTAAGACTGTTTTTGGAGGTTTTGATGTTTTTGTCCTTTTCTGAGTGCTTATGTTTTGTGTGTTAATTAATGTGGGGGTTGCAATTGTGGGTGAACATAAAGGTGGTCCCTTCTTTGTACTCATTAAACTATTACTTCCCTTTCACCTAGGGACCATTTTTGAAGGTTTCTTCATTAAATTTAGACCTACACCACACTCCACCCATTGCATTAACTGAGGAACATCACACTCAGGAACAATATAACACTCCCCTACTCTCTCCTCTAAAGTTTGCTTACCTATAATCATAGCATGGGTATCATTCAAAGCCCTCTGTAATCCATCAACAGAGCTCATGAAAAAAATACCATCCACATCTCTCTTAAACCCACATTTTTCTGCTTCCTCAACCATTGTAAACCAGCACATCCCATCTGGGTCTACACAATTGTCCTAAATGTATTACCCATATACGGAAGACCTTCATCACCCCCTTTTAAAACACCCATCAAACCATAATTTCAAAGTCACAACACCTACTGGATTTTGATTTCCCTAAGTAACAACCAAACAACATATGGTCTTAAATTAGGGAAAAGTAAAAGGTAAGTAAATTAGGGTTAATATTTAGGAAAATTTCTGGGTAAATCAAATTAGGGTAAATCATATTAGGGTAAATCAAACTGGATGCTATGACTTACAGGGAAAATTAAAGTATAAATGAAAGCAATTCAACAGTTAAAATCAATCAAACATAAGGAAAAAGGGTAAACTTACCTGATTCATCGTGCAATCAATTTCGGGCAAAACTGATTAAACTTCTTCTTCAATGGGGTAATCAATCACTACATATAAATGAACTTGAAGAGGAGAAGATGTTAATTGAAGAGCAGCAAAGGAGGAGAAGAGGTTAATTGAAGTAAAAATGGCGAAATTACTTTGACAGTGAAAAGGGGAAGAGAGGATGAAATATTGAAGTAAAAAATGAAATTAGGGTAAATTGTAAAGTTTAAGTCAAAGGAAACCGGTCGAACAGGTTACCCTTCCACCTGTTTCATTACGAGATAAGTGATACATTAGTGCATAGTAATTTGAGTTAAAACATAGTTCAGAGTATTTTGAGAAGCGCCCCACAGTTCAGAGTATTGACATTAAATAACCCAAGTTAATATGTATTCCATATTAGGACCCTAAAACCGTGTAAATAAGGTGAATGGTGCGTCCATGGTGCTTTTATCTAGTCTAAACATAATGATTGTTTAGATATAATTATTTTAGGTAGGCTTGCATGCCTAGTGTATGGGATAAAATATATTGCATGCATTGGTCAATTTTGGAGGACATGCATTGACGTTGTTTCTCCTCTTTTCGGCCTGCCCCCTCACCATCTAATAAGAGGAGATTTATCCTCTTATTATTCATTAAAAATACTGTTGAACCATATATTCAATTATGTATATTGAGTATATATGTCTATGTTTTGATAATGACAAGTCTAGTTATTTATATATTATATACTCGTATGAATAATCGTGTGCTAAGTGTACAGAATATTATTAACAAGATCTAATCTATCAAGTATTAAAAGGCTCAAGTATCTTAGTCAATGAATTGACTAAATCGAAGATTGATAGAAGATCACAAGCGTGCATAATGAACTAAAGTTATACTTATCAACTATAGCTTTAGTACAAGATTGATTCAAGTTATAGCTTGTAGCTATAACTCCATATTATGAAGAAATGGTCGGAATATATGTGGTTGGTTGAAACGATTGTTTCCAAATATTGTCGTGTACAATTAATGGATAATTGGTATTCTATTCTAAATATAGAATTGATAATCTTGATAGGATTATATAAAATATCTTTTAGATAAATAGGAATAAATAATTTTCTTATGAGATAATTATTTATTACTAATTAAGCTAAAGATTTTTATATAATTATAATTGTCAAATAATATAATCGGAAATATAGTTTGTTACGACTTTGGGAAACGTGTAGCATGTCACGTTACCATAATTCGTATGGGATTAATTTAAGTAAATATTATGTATTTATTTAATGTCCTAAACAAACTAAGATTATATTGTGATAATATATTTTATTATCTTTGACATAGTTTAGGAAGTTGTTTTAATAAGGATACTAATTGTTTATTATATAAAGATCTTTCCTAAATATGAATTAGGAAATTGATTCCTTATATAATACTTATAGTATATTATTAAATCTTTCCTAAATATATTAATATTAGATTTAAGGTAGTATTACTAAAAGACTAGTATTTTAGTTTTAGTAATATTCCTAAATCATCTAGGGTTTAAATTACCTAGATATATATTCTATATAAATAGACTACCTATGATACATTAAGACACACGAAATACACATACATATTCACGCAAATCAAGAGAGAAAACCGCCGATCATGTACTTCAATATTCGAGCTTTTCATTGTCATATCCGATTCAAGATTCAAGTGCTCAAGCATTGATCTTATTCATTCAAGATTGTGACACCAAGAAACATTGAAGACTTTATCTTATTCACGTAAGATAGAACGAGTATTTAGCGGTACTCATTGTAAGGCAAATATTTAACGGTATTTGTCGTAGCTATATATTTAACGGTATCTAGATAGAGTTGAGACTAACATCAAAGTTGCACGAGTAGGATTGATAAAATTGTAATTCAGAGTTGATACTAATTTTATTAATCGAGAATAGTGGACGTAGGTCTCAAAGTGTGAGACTGAACCACTTCAAAAATATTGTGTCTCTCTTTATTATTTGTTTTACTCGAAGATCATCATACAACCATTCACACATCGAAGAAGATTTAAAAAGAAGGCATACTCAATTCAACCTCCCCTTCTTGAGTATATTATATCAATAGACTCTTCAAATACTAATAATATTATTAGTAATATTTCAAGGAAACTAATATTGTTTTTTAGTAACAAAAACTTTAGTAGTATTAAGACGGTTCCTTGATACGGACCTTTTGGAGTCCGTTTTGCTATTGGACCGAAGTTTTGGGTAGCAAGGGTTTTGAAGACTCACTTGGTAGGAGACCAAGTTAGTATAAACCTTCTAAAATCAGTGTGAGGATTGATTTCTTTCATCTTTGTAATCTTATCTTGCATGCATAAGATCCTATTTAAGTTTTATGACTAAACTTTTATAAAACTCATACTCCCTCCTACCCAAGATAAGTTTCCCGTTATTCATTTTTCTTTATTCGTCAAAGTGTCATGTTGTGCACTATTTGGATCGTTTTATTACCTTTTTACCCTTCACTATTTATATTTATTACCCACCCACCCACCCCTAACCCAATATAATACCTTCTCTCTCCAATCTAAATACCTCTAACCTACCCAAAATACACAATCCATAAATGTTCAACTCACTAGTAATTGGGACACTATCTTGGGTAGGAGGGAGTGTATGATATGAGTATAATCTGAAATTCGATTTCTAACAGTTTGGTTACTAATTTATGTTTTGAGGTTATTAATCTTGCTTATTATCGTTTGTTTTTGTTTGTATTTTGTTATATATACATATTTTTGGGATTACGTGTTGTACATATCACATATAATCCGTTTTGCATCGTCGTAGAAGAAAACCATGACTGAACTTGCGTTGCCTAGCTGCTGCCGCTGCTGCCCAACAAGAAGTGCAGGTTGCGGCCTTATGGCGCAGGCTGCCGCCAGACCTATTTTGGGCGTTGATTTTGGGGCTGTTTCGGGGCTGTTTTAAGCTTTGTTTTTTCGCTTGTTCGGACATTGCTTGGGTGTTATTAAATGATTAAAATACTTGTATTATGAAGTACATATATAAAATGTATGATTCGCGAATCGATTTTCGTCCATCTACTTATCGTTTAAATTACATGTTTAAAATTTAAAACTTGTCACTTAATTCTTGTTTCTTTTATTTCTGTATGAAATTTAAACTAATGGAATGCGACTTATCAATTGAATTCTCGTTATTCATTTCTCATGTGAAGCGTATGCTTGGTTGTGATTCAATTATTGTTTGGGCAATGCTTAAGCCGTTTTTAGAAGTTAAGTTGAGGGGAACAACCCCTCCCCCAGCCGAGCAACCGGAGGGGAGACCGGCTATCACCACAAAATAACTTCTAGGAACTAACTTAAGCGTTGTCGATCTTGTTTGTCTTGTGGCTCATGGGTTTTAATGAGTTGATTAACGATTTTGTTAATTTTGTTTTATAGCTAACGGTAGTGCTATGCTTGTTATGAATGGATAGCGGTGATACGATTTGTGTATCATTGTAATGAACTAATGTCACCCTTGATTTAAGAGATTTAGCTATGCTCGGGATTGGTCGGAGGTCGTGCTTCAAGCGCTTCGGTCCCCGTGTGTCTTTTGGTG
Organism: Silene conica; assembly: GCA_029255685.2. Taxonomy (NCBI): domain Eukaryota; kingdom Viridiplantae; phylum Streptophyta; class Magnoliopsida; order Caryophyllales; family Caryophyllaceae; genus Silene; species Silene conica. The sequence continues at coordinate 63,951,229 of CM055311.2, forward strand.
TAGGCCACTACATCGAGGGGTCTGGCCAGGTCTTAGGCATATAGTCAGCGGTTACGCTATACATAGTTTCGAAGGTCGTGCGTATGAGCTCCGGTGGTTAGAGGTCGTGCTTATGCGCTCCCATAGTCGGAGGTCGTGCTAATTCGCTCTAGCAATGTCAACGGTAGCATTTATGCTCGTTGACAGATGTTCATTCTATTCTTGTTTGTTTAGTAGCTTACATGCTATGATTGGTTTGGATGTTATGTCGTTAGTTAGAGGTCGTGCTCATGCGCTCCCGTAGTTGGAGGTCGTGCTAATGCGCTCTAACGACATTCATTTCATTCTTGTGTTGTTTAATAGTTTTATGCTATCATTGTTTGCGTGATTGGACATGTCATCTAGTGTTGGTCTCTGAGTCGATCATTTGGATTTTAACTTGATTTTGATATCACCTCATATGTCGGCTTTAATTCTATTTCACATGTTGATTCATGCTGTTTTAACATGCTTTGGACTTATCGCCCATGCATTGATCATGTTGTTCATGTTTGGTAATATATATGTTATTGTTTCTCAAGTTATATACATGTTCATATGTATAAGATGTTTGGTATTACCGTTTACATGTTTTCTGACAAAAAGTGGCTGAGAGAACCTCGAGTTACTCCCATTGATTGTGGCATACATGTTTCATGTATGACAGGTATATAGTTGGTGCTGTTTGGGGAAGACGTGTGGCTAGCGAGCATTGTTGATCGTCCGACATTTACCCTTACGATTAGTTCAGATTCAACTTATGTTTTCTTTAATTTGTGGGATACTTTATCGTAATTGCTCATTCATGTACGAGTTTTACTCATTCATGGACTTTTTTTCATTATTTTTCCATTCAATACCCTCTGCCTAAAAAAACAAAAAAAAATCTCTCTAATTCTCTCCCCACACAAAATTAATCAAAATTTTCAAATCCGTCAAAATTACACAACCATGAATACTAGTTCTCGTATCGATCAAGTAATAATTATAATTTCTAGCTTTATCAATTATATTATATGAAAATAAAAAATTAGGGTTTGTTTAAATCGTTTTGTGTTTAATTCATTTTGTTGCTTATTCTTCTTTGATGTCCCAAACAATCCACCGAGTCTTCTACTGCAACATAAGGTTTTCCTAGCTTTTCGCGTACAACAGCAATTTGGGGGAACCCAACCATGGTAGCAGGAGTATTTTGTGAGTCATAGATTATAGATTCCAGTAAGCTTCAAATTTTTCCATGAGTACTTGTTTGATTTCATAGAAGAAATACCAGTCAATAGATATGGTAACAGAGGGATAAAATGCATTCAGAGAATATAAGCACCGAACTACATAACTAGAATCTCCGAATAATATCTGAAATTGACATTTAAAATCAGAAATGCAGTTCTCGGTAAACTGGCAAAACTACCACATGCCAATGCGTCTGCTGAAAGACGGTCTCAGATTAATATAATGTGAGATGAAGCAGCGTAATTTCAAGGTCGGCGGCGTGCAGGGGAGAGGGCGGTGAGGAAGGGTATTGCACGACGGTCCTTGGGAGTTGATAGTTAGAGTGAGAAGGTGAAATAAATTGAAAATATTGTGAAAATATAGGGGTATAATGGTCAATTATGTCCATAATTAAGTAAAACTCGTACATGATTAAACAACACCCTACTTTATCCCTCATTTAATTAAGTTATCTTCTATAAGCTATACTTTCTTTTAGTTTTAGTCTTCCGCATGTTCTTTTGATATTCCGCGATTAAGTTGTATTAATATGTCGAAATGTTTTTAAAAGTATTGTATTTATGCTATATTGCTGGGTGTCACCCTGTGCCAAACACTCAATTTTTGAAAAATAAAAACTATTTTTCTAAAGTTCAAAACCACTTTTTCACCCCAAAAAACAGAAGTAACAATTTTATGTTTCTGTTTTCTCCAAAACCAACACATATAACTTCCTTTTTTCATGATTCTATTATGACCCATGCTACATTTTTTAGGTAAATTATTATTTAAAGACACGACGTTCGTTACCATAAATTATTTTTTCTACTTTTCTCAATTTTTCTTAGTAAACAAATTTATGATTTTTTATGTTAATTTGTAACATTATACATATAATAAAATACATATTTATAGTCTACTATTATAAGAATGAATACTAATTAAAAAAATTCACAAGAATCATGAAAAGATTAAAAAAACATAAAAAAAATGTAACGTTCTTTATGCGTAAACCAGTGTCACAATAAATTAGACTGTACTAATTACAGTAATTATTATGCGTCACCATTCTATGGATCGAGGCCGCGAGAGACACAAAGTGAGCTTATGATAAATAGTAAATATATTGTTTTTGTTAAAAAGTAACTACTAATAAAAATTAGTCACTTAATAATTTTTTTTAAAAAAATAGTTATTTTTTGACATAAAATGGCATAAAATGATGACTTTTAAAGTAATTGTACTATACAACGGTTTTATAATATAATTTACAATATAGTATAGTCGTACCTATTTCATTTATCTATGATTGATTCTATATTTTTATTTTGATGGAAAATATATTTATACAACAATAAATGAAAACAAAATTAAAACAAATAAATTAGCCCAAAAACTAGAAATTATCTAAAACAACTATTATGAGCTTAATCAAACATACCCTAATTTTTAGAAAATACTTATTTTGAAAATCACTTTTAAAAAACAGAAACTATATTTTAAAAATAGGGCCAAATATGCTCTAAATTGGTTCAATAGACTCTCATAGTCCCTTACCTTAAAAATCAAAATTTAAATATAATAATAAAATGAAAAAACCTTAAAAAAACCCTCATAATTTGGAAAATTTAAATATAATAATAAAATGAAAAAACCTTAAAAAAACCCTCATAATTGGGAGAGAGAGTAAAAAACAAGGAGCGAACAACACGAAAGTGAAACAAAGAGTTGTGGAATACTTGAAGTAAATCATATCAAATCTCACCTTAAAATCGTGCATGCAATATATATTTCTTCTCTTTCAATCCCTTTCTTTTATTTCTCTCTTTTTTTTTGTTTTTTTTTGCTCTTATTATACTTCCTGCATGCTCTTTACTCACCTTAATTCCATCGTTTTAACTCTCTTAATTTCCTCAATTTTTCAATTTTTTTCTTAACCCCATTTTAATTCCTGCTTCAAATTTCATTCCTATTATTTAAAAAAATAATACCCAGATGAAAACTTTGCACCTTTGAATTGGGTTTTCAATTTTCAATTAAAAGGTTTGTTCTTTCTTATCTGTTGACTAATTGTTGCAGTTTTTACGACTGTTTATGTATAAATTTAGTTAATTAATCTCCAAGTAATTACTAATTTTGAATTTACTTTGACGTTGGATTATCAAAATTTAATTAATTTGTTTATTGTTTTGCTGAAATATTTGTTAAAAATAGGGAAATGGGTATGAAGACTTGTATGAATATCTTGTGTGGTACGACGTCGTCTGCTGAATGGAAGACTGGTTGGAGTTTGCGATCTGGTGAATTGGCTAATTTATGCGATAAGTGCGGGTAATTTTTCTATTTTAATTGCTTTTTTTTACGTGCTAATTTGGTTATTTATATTGCTGGTTTTTAATTTTTGGTGGGAAATTGAAGGTATAATATGCTATTATGCTATGGACTATGGAGTATTTGTCTAATTTAAATTCATAATCAATGATTATATTTCATAATTTTGGTTTAATAAGCTCCAGTTTAGTTTATGTTGATGGAAATTCATTCCCATTTGTTTACTCATAGACCCAATTCAAAATCCGTAGAGATGAAAAACTCCCTTGCCCACAAATTTGAAATGGAAAGTGACTTGTGTTAAAGGGAGTTCGATATAAATTGTTGCTACCTTAACTTAAAAGGTTGTTTTTGGCGATTTTGACAACATTGATTGTCCATATTGGCTCCTTAATGGTTCTATTACTTCTTCTATATGAGGTGACTCAGAGTTATATGGAGTTGGTGTTAGCAATCAAGAAATGAGCTTTTGAAGTTTTCATATTGTTTGGATTTTGGAATACCTTTCGTCTGAACGAAAAGTGATGTGACTCGACTAGGGTTTAGTGCCGAGACTAAGAGATATAATCCTAGACTTATTTTCAAGAAAAAAAGGAGGTAATTTGATACTTGGATACTTCTTCGAATCCCAAGTATCTCTGGCTCTAAAGAATTAACCTTTATATAGGACTTGCATATTCCATGAACTTGTGAGTGAAGCGATAGGATTATGCTCAATAGACAGCTAAGACTCATGCTGTGCTGAACATTTATGCAGGAAATGTATTTTAATGGTAGTATTGAACTGTTGATTCTTCAATCAGGTTAAAGATAAATTTGATTTCTTGAAAATCCTCTTAAGAATTGCTAATGTCTTGTGAATGATTGATGCTGGGATCATTGCTTCAATTCCTGTGGCTTGCTTGCGCTATCATTGTTTAGGGTTTATGCAATTATTGTGGCTAGTTTGTACATGGGCATCGCCTCCATGGTGTCTTTATGTAGATTGGTGTCACCTCTTTGGTATTATTTGTACGTTGCCATCACCCCCTTTGTGTCCCTTCATTAGTACTCTCTCTTTTTTTTTTTTCATTGTATACGTATTTAAAAACATACGAGGGAAATTTGAAAAACGTATACAATCAAATGGAACAGAGGAAGCACTATTATAAAAAAATGGGTTGCATTGTCATTGCTTGAGGGTGAGGTATGATTATGTGACGTATCTCTGGGAACAGAAACAAGCAGTAACATATCCTCATCTGATAAATATTTTCTGTTGAGCTATATATATATATATATATATATATATATATATATATATATATATATATATATATATTCTTTGTTCAGCTATGAAAATCTTGGTGCAATTTTCGTTATGGTTCATCTTAAAATAAATTCATTATGCTTTCAATACAAGGGAAAGGTTGTATACATCCGATTTCCTTTACCTTGCCGTATCCGGGAGCCTTTGAGGCATGGGGCTAATGTTTTGTACATCTATTTTTCCCCAAGTCAGTTTGCTTCATATTGGCCTTCCAACTTGGAACGGGGGGTCAATTGACCCATTGTTCATTCATTTAGTAACTTCTGAATTCTAGTTAGTGGGTTATTCATATAATATCAGAGTTGCCAGTTGATATTGCACTTTCGTCTAATCTGTATGATTAAAAGTACTCTGAATCTTCGTTTTTGTTCTTCATGAATACCCACCGAAGCGGATGCTTTACAAATTACTTAGAACAAGTTTATGGTTTGGCCATCATGATACGTTGTTTCATCTCTCTCAACCTTTTGGCTGATTCCATCGTTAACTGGAATGAGTTTTAGTTTGAGATCTTAAGTGTAGTACAAGAATATTTAGGGAAATCTCTAAACATTTCAACACGTTAAATTTCTCTATGCTAGGTATGCTTTTGAGCAACGAATGTACTGCGAGGAATTCCACCCTGATGATTCTGGTTGGAGAAACTGTCTTACTTGTGGCAAGGTTGAAATCTTTTCTATAACATGTTCACTTGTTGATTTTAGTTGTTGTAGACGCTGATTGCATTTTGCTTTATAGCGGCTTCACTGTGGATGCATTGCTTCTTTGTCTTTGATTGAGTTACTCGATGGTGGTGGTGTAAGGTGCACACGATGTGCGAGAAATTCAGCCTCTAATTCCGTAAGTTAGAATCATATCTTTTCTTGTTAATGTCTTTCCCCCATTAAGTTTGTTTAAATGATTGTATGATAGTAAAAAATAGCAAACACTTGTTGTATTGGACTCATGTACAGTAGTAATAACTAATTCTACACCTACAATAGCAAAATTCTTCCACATGCTCTGCATTCATTTTAAATTTTGGTCTGTCTTGTTTTACATTTACATAATTTTTTTCTTTTGAAAAAGCAAATTTTCCCTCACATCCACTTGCTACAGCCTACTTCGAATGGAGAGCCTGCTCTTCTTTGCTCCTCCCTAAGATCAGATAGAGAGCTACTGAGCTACTCTTCATTTTTTTTTGTTTTTTGGAGAACACCTAAAGAGGATAAAGGAACACTTTATTGTAGGGAAAGACAATAACTTTTGCTCCCCTACAATGGAGACCATCTTATGGAGTTGTTATTATACATGCTGTAGCCTGTAAGGAGGTTGTTACAGTTGGCGGTGTAAGGAGCATCGGTTCAAATGATCCATCATGAAAACTGTGTGCACAATTTCATCAAATGACTTCTACTTCACAATAAAAAGAAACGCAACTAGTTTCATTTGACTTTATTCATCATTATCCTGAACACAGAATCTGGAGGTTTCATGACACAGGGTATATGTTAGATAATTCTGGTTCCTGCTAGATCATATTGTTTATTGTGGCTCTAGTTTATTTATGTGGGTGGCATCATTGTTTGACTTCACTTTTTACACAGAGATGGAATGGAGGTAGATGCGATAAATACGAACTATGCACTATGACGGAGAATATTGAAAGCATTGGCAATCATAAGGATAGTCATGGGGGTAATCAACTATCCATTTCACACAATCTGAACACAAATGCCACTCTTGGTATGCTGAAACAAGAGGGACTTATTTTCCCTCCCTCAGAAGCTGTGGTTACAGCACAACCACTACCATCCAATAAGGATACTCCATCCATGATTGGGCCTTGGGGAGGTGGGGCTACTTGGGCCTCAACTTTAGCCCAGACTTCCATGGGATCGTTTCTCAATGACAGACTTGACGTTTCTAGCAATAAGATGCAAAATAGAGATGACTATGAATCAGTAGCACATCCAAACCTAAATATTTGTTTGGGTGGTCCATCTGGAAATCTCCAGTTTACGTCTGGCACCATCATTGACGAAAAGAGGGAGCCGAAAAAGATGTCTAATGTTTTCAATCAAGGATTTATATCTCCTAATATTGTATCAACTCCATCAAAGTTGCCTTACTCTCCTGCTCCTGATACAAGTGTTAGTATGATGCCTCCGTTACGTGTGGCCAAGCCTCCTTTTGAGGGACGGGGCCGACACCAACTGCTTCCTCGTTATTGGCCAAGGATTACAGAGCAAGAATTGCAGCAAATATCTGGAGAGTATCCACTGTCGTTTTAATTTCTCCCCTGCAAATTACACAGATTATTTATTTATATGGGATGGTCTTGGTATTTATAACTCATAGGCCTCATTTTCTGCTTATTTCTGGCCTTTTCCACTTAAATATGAGTTTTTATAATAATTCCCTGTTTTTTTAATTACCTATTCTATTACTTCTATTTATTTTTCTTTGTACTTCATTATCTTTAATATTAAATTTTTTATTATTAGCCATTTTTTTTTTCAAATTCTCATTTAAAAAAGTTTTACACTAGTTTTCATAACGTATTATCATGTTTTCCTTTTGGTAATTTTTGTTTGCTGATTCAAATAATAATTTATGTTAGTTAGCACATAATAAATTTGGGCTTTGCTGTAGTTGACTTGTTGACGTGTTGTTGTGGACTTCATTTACTAGTTGATGCAATAATGATTTCCTTGACTATCAAAAGTTCAAACTGTACTATTCTTCCGCTGTTCGAAAAGGTATTGAGTGCTAGTGACGCTGGCCGAATAGGTCGCCTTGTTCTTCCTAAAGCATGTGCCGAGGTAATTTATCTAAACACCCTTATTAAACTATGCGAACTTAGAATTTTTAATTTATCTAAACACCCTTAACGTATCTGAACTAGGAATGGTTATTCCATTACTTGCCAGTAATAATCAAACTGTGCTGCTTGTAGGCGTATTTTCCTCCTATATCTCAACCTGAGGGACTTCCTATAAAAATTCAAGATGTCAAGGGGAAAGAATGGGTGTTTCAGTTCAGATTTTGGCCTAACAACAACAGCAGGATGTATGTTTTAGAGGGAGTGACTCCCTGTATACAATCGTTGCAGCTGCAAGCGGGCGATACTGGTACCCTTACTTTCTTGTCCCATAAATTTTGATGGACATGCTGCTTACTATCTTTTCTCCATGCTGACCATGCTGATTGTCAAACCATCATTCTTTCTTTCTTTCTAACAAAGAATATCAAATGATAGCAGTAAATGTACCGAAACACATCTTACCTTTGTTTTTATTATTAAAATAATAATAATAATAATGTTAATATTAACAATTATAATCCAATCTGATTTCTTGATTCCGTTTCAAGTAAATCGTCACCATCACTAATGCCTTTTGTCACCACCTCGTGCCGCCACTCGTCCCTCCTTTCGATTCTAATAATAATAAAAATAATGGAATTTTATAATGTTAAAATGAGTTTATTAATTAGTCTGCTTTGGTTGAAGACGGGTAAAAATCCGTTTTTATGTTGGATTTGCTATGGGCCTTGTTTTGCGCCTTATTGGGTCCCCTAAGTCCAGCTTTCGTGAGCCAAATAAGCAAATTAACGGAATAACTAACGGAGAGATAACAGGCTGAAAGTTGAGGGTCACAGATTTTTTTTGGTAGAGTTCAGGGTTACCATGTAAGCTTTGAAAAAAAGAGGGTTACCCGCTAGAATTTCAAAGAACATGGGGTTACTACGTAGTATAACCCTTCCTCCTTTCTTTCTTTCATATATGGTAAATTTCTTTGTACTTCATCGCCTGTAGTTGTGTGCGATCCTACTTTGGTAAAACGACCCATGGTATTAAATATGACCACTACTTCGGAATCTCGACCTAGTTATCTAAGTTTTGGAGGTTACCGTATCCGGAAGTTGAGGCAGTTTCCGCCACATTTAAAGCAAAATTACTGAGATAAGGTTGTGATTACGGGTCCCTTCAAAAAAAAAAAGGTTGTGATTACGGGTTCCATCTCAAACCCAAATTCAATACCATGGAAAGATCTGTGATGATGTTATCCGTTCTGCTGCAGTAACATTTAGCCGCAAGGATCCAGAGGGAAAACTTGTTATGGGATTTCGGAAAGCATCAAACCCATCTATTCAGGTAGCTTGCGTGACAATTACAGGTCTCTTACCGCTATTATGTTTGTATGCTGTACTAATAGACCTGACAAAAATTGCTGATATAATCTGATGTTGAAGTTCGATAACAGTGTTGATTTTCAAATAACTAACAAAGCGTAATGCTGCATTGTCTTCCATTTGTCCCGTATTTCAAGTGATTTTTATTGTTTTTCGAGCATTGTTCAGGATCTACCAGTGGTCAATGGCGTCTCTGGCCTTCCCCAGTCTATGAAAGCTCCCACAGATACTCATCTGAATATTTTATCGAGACAATCGGACTCTGCCGGTGGAAATGTTTACATGCATAACAGTGAGAATTGTGGTGAACCATCAGAGGAAGGCTTGTTACCCTCACCAATGACAACAGCAGAAAAGAAAAAAGGTCGAAATATAGGTGCTAAGAGTAAGAGGTTGCTCATTGATAATCAAGATGTTCAGGCATTGAGGTTGACATGGGAGGAGGTGCAGGGTATGCTTCGACCTCCTCAAAATGTAAAGCCAAGCATTGTTGTGGTCGATGACTTTGAGTTCGAAGAATATGAAGTAAGATTATTTTATTTATTTATTTATTTATTAAGCGTTAGTTCCATGTTATCATCATGAATTCGAGATGGTACTCGTTTCCTCTTATGTCTCCGCACCCCCTATGTTACTCAGACTCGTTTAGAAGTACCCAACACGGGTACGTGTCCAATTGTCGGACTCGGCTATTTTATTGAAAAATATGCACATTTTGGTCTAAAATGAGGTGTCCATGTGTCATACCCATGTCCGAGTGTGGAGTGTCGGACACGGGTACGCGAGAAAATTAGAAGAGTCGGAGTAACATAGCGCACCCCTATGCTGAACAAACACATGCCTTTCTTTCTGAACATGAAAACCTGTTTTGTTGTACATTAATAATGGGTGTAATTCAATTTTGGTTTCAAAAAAGCGTGCCACGGGAATGCATAACCCCAAGGTTAAGTGAGGCACTAGTTGACATTCATTTTGCTTTGCAGCTTTGTTCATATACTCCCTCCTATTCTAAATGAACTTCCCCATTCCCCTCATGCACAAAATTTAAGGAAACACACTATCCCACCATATAATTAAATTTTGACCACACAAACACACAAACACACTACCTCACCATACAATTAAATTTGGATCACACAAACACCTACCAAAAATAGAATTAGGGGAGTTATTGTGAATAGGCGAAAATTGAAATAGGGAAGTTCATTTAGAATAGGAGGGAGTATCTAACTTGACTACTTGAATCAATTACTCTTCAAGACCTTGATCTTTTGGAAAATCTCTTTTTAATCCTTTTTTGTGTGTTCCTATCTTGTTTATAGTTACGCACTTATGCTGTATGTTGTTTGTTGTATAGGAGCCTCCTGTTTTTGGGAAGCCCAGTGTCTTTGCAGCTCATTCATCCGGGTAAATTGCTCCTCTCTTTGATTCATAAAGACAAGTCCTGTTTCTGAATCTGAAATTGTTTGTTACGCACTCTCTTAAACCACTACACCCCTATTGAAAATCCACCCCCTCCCCCCGCGCGAAAAAAAAATCATTCCCCACATGACTCCCTTCTCACTCTCAAATACCCTAGATTGATGTGGTTGCAACGACTGTGAGGTGGGGGACCGTTTCCAAGGGAAAGTAGGGGAAAGTTAGGTTGTTAATTAGAGGGGTAATATGATAACGTTGTATATAAAGGAGTAAAATGCTTATACGCAAACCCTATGAAAATAGTTGTTTTGATAAATTGAACTCAACAAATTAGACATTGTACCTAGGGATGGCAAAGTACTATAGGATCTAAATTCACAGGGAACATTCCCAGATCCTGTGGATCTGGATCCTTTGCAATCCTTGTAGGCATAAGGAAAATCACTCTATTGATAGGATTACGATAATGCATATAGAGTATTTTCTTAAGGAAGCAAACCTAAAAAAAGACATTGATTTGATTATGAAAAATGAGAAGAATTAGGAGATATTTTGCTATTCATGTACCTTAGTTTTAGTATTAACATGAAGTAAAAATAAAATGGATATGAGGGTAGGATGTAGATCACAATAAAAAGGCTCAAGATCCAACCCTACACCTATGGATCCAGATCCAAATATTGAGATCCATCGCCCGTTGGATATGGACATGATCTAAGATCCATTGCTATCCCTATTGTACCTGGCTAATATTTTGACGATTTAAGTTGACCATCAAGGTTAGAATGGGATAATATAAAGTTGGGAGGCATGGGATTAGTATTTGTTTTTCTCCTAATGGTAACTGAAGTAGTCACATTCTTCCCCCTCTTGCTTGCTTGCCTGCCTGCTTGCTGAGTGAATTTACCCATTTGGTGCCATATTGCATTGATTCTCGGTATATATTTTAAATTTAAGATTTGTCATTGCTGAAATACTGTTTACTTTAGTGTGATAGATCAATGGGCTCAATGTGACAGCTGCTCTAAGTGGCGAAGACTACCTGCGGATTTTTTACTTCCTCCTAAGTGGACGTGTGCAGATAATGCTTGGGATCCGACCAGGTTTTTAAACTCTTCTTATCTCGTTTAACACGCACATGTGGCCATTTCACTTGTGTTGATATTAATAATCCTCAAGTGATACGTTTATATCTGGTTTTGTGATCATAGGTGCTTCTGTTCTGCTCCAGATGAATTAAGCCCAAGGGAGCTTGAAAATTTTTCTAATCATGGCAAGGGTATGTTACAGTTAGAATATAGTATTTCTTTGCTTCCGTGAAAATTATGATGCAAGTGGGTCTCGAGGTTTTACTTGTTTTGAAGCCAAATTTGTTTGACTTATCTGATCACCTATTTATATAACAAGTTGAGCTGATTGCCTGATTGTTAGCAATTGTTTAGAGTTGTGCCCCCTTTTTTTGTTTTATTGGTTGCTGAAAATTTCATTAGTTGAGATTTGAGGCATTCTGAGCTCAAGCTGTATGAATCTCTTTTTCGATCTCTCCTATCTGTATTATAGATTCGTTATATGCTCCTGTAAAGATCAAGCATTCCCGTCATGAAAATGGTGACTTGTGCAAGACTGGAATAAAACACAACTGCTCACAAACATTCTCCCCACTCCCCGCCCCATCTCCCACCCTACTGCCCACCAAAGAAAAATGGAACTCCTGCTTTACCCTGCTATTTCTCAGCCTTTTTCTTTTATGTTAGTTCGGGTGTCTCCTTAGAAAGAAGGATCTAGTCACAGACCGAAGTTTGTTTCTGCCGGATTGGAGTGAAATCTATACTATTCTTGTCCGTGGTTTTGCTCCCCTGCCTTTGGCCCTCACCATTAAGCATCAATCTTATTACTAGTGTTGACTGTTGTTAATTCAGATTTACTTTCTATAAACAGGGATACCCATAATGTCGAGTTTTAAGGTTTTGATAGTTATCACAACCACATATGAGGTAGTTCGGCCTCATTTATGATGGAAATGGCCCTGTGCCCGCGGGCTCTGAGATCAACTTTCAAACCGAAGTTTTAAACCATGGGCTATTTTACTCTCATGAACAGCGATTCAATTTTATTTTCCTTACTAATCTGATAATCTTAAGAACCAATTTTATAAATTGACATGATGTGTTTTTTGTCTGACATTTTCTTCCGTTCCTTTTGGGTCGCATCTTACATGTAGATTCTAAGAAGAAAAAAGTGACAATGGCTAATAGAGTCATTCAGGAACAGGAATCCTCCGGGCTGAGTGCTCTAGCTAATGCAGCCGTCTTGGGAGACAACCCAAATCAACCTGGGACTTCAGCCGTTGCAACCACCACCAAGCATCCCAGGCACCGTCCTGGTTGTTCATGCATTGTTTGTATTCAACCACCTAGTGGCAAGGGCAAGCACAAGTCAACCTGCACATGCACTGTCTGCATGACAGTCAAACGACGTTTTAAAACACTAATGATGAGAAAAAAGAAGCGGCAATCCGATCAGGAAGCCGAAATGGTTCTTAAAAGCCACCAAAAGTTGAATTTTAGTGGCGAAGACGACAAACTTAGCAATGAAAATCAGAAATTACACCCTGAGATCGATTCCTTACAGACTGAACTTGCTCAAACTGGCGACGAAGGTCAAGATTTAACGAGTGGGTTAGGGGACAACGGTTCTGGGCTCGACCTGAACTTTCGTCCAGACCGTGAACAAGACTCGAAGATGGGGAATGGTGAGGCGAGTTTTACAAATGTTCTTCAGTTAGCAGGTGTCCCTTTAGATACATATATGAAGGAGAATGGCCTCGACTGCCTGACCCCCAAGGAACAAGCCAGCTCGGATGCTCAGCCCGAACAAGTGGCTCGGGAGATTGAAGGGGAAGATACTGTTAGTCAAGCCTCGGCTGAACAATTAAAGCCGAGTGATGGAAGCTGTGAATCTGAAAATGCTAATAAACAGCAGGATGATCCCCAGTAAAATAAATCTGGCTCCTCTTGTTATTTTGGAGTAGTAGCTTTTTATGAAGAGGCATTTTTTCATTGCTGTAATGTCCGTTTTGTTATCTGTTATGGACGTTAGATTTGAAGGCAAGGCTTGTTTAGACAATTGCTGAAGCTGTAGGATATATTGTTTGTAATTTATACCTTGTAAGATTCATAAAAATGATCAGATCTATCCCATACATTTAGGCGCTGGAGTGAGAGTTTGACAAAGTGATACTCCCTCCGCCCCGTCTTTGTTTTTTTAAAATTATTCTTCTTAGAGTTATTTAAATCGAAAGTAAACAAATGATAGATACGGAAAAAACCGTATACAACTGTGATGGACATGGACTTGGCAAAATAGTTCTGTACATTGTATGTTTACTTTTGCCTACTATGAAATTGATGTCTTTGGTAAATGAAATCTCAATTTATTTTCTGTAGTGTTTTCCAAAAATAATTATACCAAGACCCTTTTACCTGGGTATACAACAGGAAATGGTCTTTCAAAATAACCCGGCCGGAACGGGACTCGACTAAACCGTTACCCTCACTCCCATAAGTTCCTGTAAACAAGTGGACGCTGCTTTGTTAATCTGCAGACCTCCACAGACAAGAGATGTGTAATTTCCGACGCAAATACATCGTCCATGGCTTCCATTTTACCCGGAATTTCCAGCATCTCTTTATTCTCTTACTGTATTCAACTGCAACAACGAAATCATTGTGTTGGTAAAAAATTACCGGGTCTAAATGTGAGGTGTGGATTAAAATGATTATCAATTTTAACGTATGTCCTAGGGTAGATGACTATATTAATGAAAGAACTGTAAAACAAAAGGAGATTGACACTAGAGGTTTGGTGATGCAGAAAAACCCAATGTGGTAAACAACCGCGGGGGAGACGGATTCCCACAGATATTGTACTAAAATTGAGGAAAAGAATACATTGAATATACAAAGAGAATAAAATGCGTAAAGTAATTGCTTGGATTGCTCTGGAGTGAATGATATTTTGGGCCAAAAGTTCTTGCTTCTTACATAGGAGTCCAGGGTTAGGTCAGCAACTTCCCCGGTCCTGCTCTTATATTCCCGCGTCTTGTTAAGGAAAAATAGGGGTTGTTACCTTTCCTCACTTTGACCCAACAACTTCTCTGGAAACAAAGCTGGGTTATCTTGCACATGGGTTAGTTCTTTTATTTTTTTCGCTTCTTTCCTCTATTGGGCTTATGTTTGCTGGATGCAGATTTTGGGCCTAACAATTTTCCCCAAATTCTTATCCAAAAAAGGTTTTGGGCGGGAATTTTTACCGATGTCATGGGCTTGGTCAGCTTTGATGTGACTAACCGCTTTTCTAAATCTTCCCCAAAAGAGCATGTGTAACACCCCTCCCTTGTAGATGCTGAGTTGTGACTCGACCGAGTAGGTCGAACTCGGTCGAGTAAGTCCAACTCGGCCGAGTAAGTGTTACTCGGCCGAGTGGGCCTGACTCGACCGAGTAGGTCTTTCCGTAAGTTGAGTCGCGGTTACTTATAAATATTAATCTGCGGGATAATAATTCATTTTACCCTAATCAGAAAGCAAAAACCCTAATCCCCTATCACCCCCTTCCTCTCAGTTTCCTTCAAGAGTCCGTAGCAAGAGTATAAGAGCGCCGATCATCTGGCCTAGTCCGTAGTTATCAAGTAAGTGTTGTTTTATCAGTTAGTTATCTCGGTTGTTAGTTCTGATTGGTGAGTAACTTGTATATACATATCATTCATAGGAGGAGGATTCGTAGAGGAACATTGGTAGAACAGTCTTGGATTTATCTGCTTGTGATTTCCTTGAGGTAGGGTTTCCCTACTCAGTTTCTGTGTAATTTGATTGTGAAAGTATTATGACTGTTGTATTCTGATATCACTATATTGCTATTGAGATTTGATTTGGGAACATATGTGTGGGACCGTTGCGGGAAACGACTCTCACTCCTACGGTCGCTCTTCGTGGGACCCGCCACGGAGAGGATGTGCACATTAAGGACCTAGGTACCCTTTGCCGCGAGAAAGTGGGGGATTGATGTGGGGCTTGAGGTCGCCACCTAGTTTGTGTGACAGTGATATCAGTTGTTTGTGATTATCAGATTGTGGTTTATGCTATTGTATTGTAATCGTCTTATTACAACAGTTTCTGACGCTTGTTGTTGTTTTACTGTGAAGATCCATATATTGGCGAGCAGAGTCTCAGGTTCGTAGATGTTGATGCTTGCCGGCTTGGGACGATGGGTCACCTACAGTTTTTGTAGTGTCTTATAAGTTTAATTAGCTTCCGTAGTTTTGGTTTTGGAATTCAGTTTTGTTGTCAGACTGTTGTACTTTACACTTACACTTTTGTTTTCCATACTTAGAATAAAGTGGCTACTGTTGTCTATCTTATACTATACCCTAGGTAGCACGGACACTTCTCTTAATTTGTCGTCCCGTGTCCGACACCGTGTCCGACACTCGGACACCCGACACTCGTTGGACACATGGCTAATATATTATAGTTTAGACGAGGAATAAAATTTAAAAAAGATTGATTAAAAGATGAGTTTGGGTGGGGAAATGAGAATTAGTTATATTAAACGTCGAATTGTACCTTTACTTGTTTAGATTTAGCTTCAAATACATGATACAATTAAAATTATACGTTATTTATAACCATAAAATATATATTTTATTATATTTAAATGCCGTGTCCCGTGTCCTGAATTTCAGGGGATGTCGTGTCCCGTGTCCGTGTCGTCTCCGTGTCCGTGTCCGTTTTGGTGCTACCTAGACTATACCTAGGTAACTGAGATGGTAGTACTTTCATAGTCTGATGGTTCTATCTAGAGACTCTGGATTATGAGGGTGTCGCAGCATGCTGCTACCTCGGCTTTTTCACTCCCTCTACTCCTCTCATCTACCCAGTTTCCCACATCCTCAAAACTTCCCACACTAACCCCATTAACTCACATGACCCATATTAACCCACTTCCTCCCTCTCAACTATCATTTTTAATTACCCTTCACCTCCCTATTTTTTTCCTCACTCTTACTTTCACCCTTAATTCTCACGTTTATTTTCTTTTCTCCCTTTCTAATTTTTTTCGAATATGGCACAAAATCCATCCTCCCCCATCCCTAAATCTTCTACTTCATCTCCTACACTGAGTACCTTCCCGACTTATCCTTGATTCTTGCCCCTTCCCTGGCCCCTTGTAGGTAATTCTTGTACCTTGGCAACATGTTAACTTTGGTTGGATTTTTGAGGAACTAGTTTGAGGATAACTCATACCCGGTTTTGAGAAGTGTTGTTATTTGGAAGGTTTAGGAAGTGTAGTAAGAAATGTCTTGGTGATTCTAGTATTTAGTTGTTTACCTAAATGGTGGGTGGAATTGGTTGGTGGAATTTCTTGTTTAAATTCTAAGTGGCGTATGTAGCTTTCAGTAAAATTTAACCTTAGAAATTATGCTTGGGATTTGAGAGTTAGTGAGTTGAGAGGTGTTGCTTTAAGGGTAAGTATGGAGTATAGTCCATGATGTGAACTCGGAAGAAAATACATTGGGATGCTAATGATAATGAATGGGTGAGTGATGTGAGTTAGCATTGCTTGACTTTCGAGGTTATGTTTGATTTCAGTTAGGATATTATGTTTGAGGAATAAAGAATCATTTATAGTGATGAACGAGTGACGAATGAAATTAGTCGTGTAACCCTAGAAGAGTTATTTAAAGATTTTGCTTTTAGATATTTGATAGAAGTAGTGAAGTGCAAACTTATGGATTTGCAAAATTTTGATGTTGAGATGTTTAAAGAGCGTTTGGCTAAGTAAGTAACGGTGTGAGAAATGTCTATAAAAGACCTTGGTGTTCATCCTTTGAGGTATTTGAGAATTTCTAAGGATGTACCGACCGTGTATGATTAGAATAAAGTGGTTAGATGAAAGATCAAAGCTTTGAGAATTAAGGGATTAGAGAGTCGATGATCTATGGAATGTAAGGTTTGTAAGTGCCAATGGTATAAAGATTTGTTGGTCTTGAAGTGTGATAGAGGTATCGTTTAAGGATTTGACGAGAAATAAATACCTTAAGTCATAAGACCCTAGTGTTGAGGAACCTGCATTAATCATATAGCTATAGAAACCTCGAGATTTTGCCGACCATTCAAGAGAATAACGATGTTACGTTGAGTGCAATTTCACTTTTGGAAATCCGATATAGGTAAGAGATAGAGGTACTCAAGATTTTATGGATTTACCGAATGAGATGGTTGTACATATTTCTCTAGAGGGGTCAATAGTGTGGTGAACTAATGTGAAAATTATTTCTTGGAGAACGCTAGTTCGGCTCGTCGCCGCTTGGTTTGAAAGTTATAGATGAGAATCTTGCGAGAACTTTTGAGAATTTTGAGCCTTGGGAAGCGTGCAAGTGAAACCATAATCCTTCCTCTATGTCGTTTCTCTCCTCCTTTCTTCCATGTTAGCTTTGTTGAGCGCATTTGTGTGGAAGCTTACTCGACCTCTCCTTACGTCAGATGTCTTTCTACCTCTAATGCTTATCCTCTTCTCATAGGTCCGTTACTGTTTGAGTTCATGTCTCGGAGTTTCATACATTGTTGTTTCGCGCGTCCCTCTCACGTTTTCGTATCTTGTTACTTTTTTCTAAGATTGCATTATACCTCCACCTCCTTGATAACCCCGTGTTTATAGAGTTGGTGTAAGGATGGTTACGTTTGTGGAATAGTGATACGTGCTTCGAGGATCCTTGTCCTTGTTTATCGAAATTAGTTGAGAGGGTTTGCGTTTAGGGACGTTTGGGTAATATTAGGTAGCGTACCATCTTGATGATTTCATGTCGAAGATGTGATGGTATGAGTGTTTCTTGTGGAGTAGCGACAACCGTGAGGCTAGTGATGTTGGTGATTTTCTGTGAGAGTGTTAATGGTTACATAGAGACCGTTTGGATGTTCACTTTATGGTAATGAAGTTTCGTAGTCGATGTTTACGGGATCCTTTTGTGAATCGGTTAGATGAAAGTTGAGTTGTGTGGAACCAGATGTTTTGGATGAGACGTTGAGAATAGTTATGTTTGGAGAATACCGCGTTTATATCTTTGGTTGTCAGTGTATATAACGGGCTTTCGTTTGGATGTTGGAAGTGCGATGGATTTTGGTCTAAGACCCTTGTTTTGGTGTTTTACCATGTTTAAAAATCTATAGCTAATGCTAGTTGGGGTATGAGTGTGCTTTGGATCTAACCTTTGTGGAGGTTTTTGGGTGTTCTATAATGATCGAGAGTTGTAAAATCCTTTTGTGGTGAAATGACTTGTTTCGAGGATAACCTAGTGGTGAAGTGACACAAGCTATATTGAGGAAACTCTTGAGAGTTTTGTGGTTACATGAGTTGTTTTCTAGGGATGTGTGAGGAATCGTTATGACAATGTTTCACTTATGGATCAAGTGGTTGGTACTTTTCGTATCCCGAAAGAGTTCTTCTTCCTTAACCTTAGACTTTGTTGTTCATGCTTCTTGGCCTTTTGGTTGTGTACCTTATTTAGTTTTGAAGTTAGTACTTTATGATGTTTTATTGTTAGTTAACTTCCGTGTAGGCCTGATTGTGGCTTGCAACCCTTTAAAAAAATCTTCGAACCGCGACTCCCTTTTTGGTTGATAAAATGTAGATTTCGTTCTTGTGTTTTATAAGCGTGATACTTAAAATGTTTCCCTTTTTGTGCACTTTATAACCGGGTATGAGTTACCTTTTCGTTTGTTGTTGAAAACTTTTGTTACGTTTGCAACCTTACCTATTTTAAGAATTTGAAAAGGAAGTTTCTTTTCAAATTGGCATATTTTGGAAAGTTTGAAGTGAATTATAATTTTGATTGCTTTTAGCGTTTGATTTGATGTTAGGACTTGTTGTCGGAGATGTGTAATGACTTGTACTACGCTTATCGGCGCACAATTTAAGTTTTGATTTTGCCTTGAATTTGGAATATTGGGCTCTTGAATGCGCAACGAGAACCCTCTCGTTCCATTGACGAGGACGTGTGCCTTTGGAAACCCTTTTCGAAATTTTGAAAGAAATCTAAATTGGAGATATCAAGTCTAGTGAAAGTTTTGATTGCTAGGGTTGTCTTTACAACTTTCCGTTTTCTACTTACCAGTTTCGAGGACGGAAATTTTTAAAAGGTGAGATGATTATAACACCCGCAATTTTTGTAAACTAATTATAAATAATTTAATTGTTTATTGTAAGATGTTTATACTTTAAATACACATTTTTGTAAATTATAACGTTGGACATTGTAATAACGTTGGCCTTGAGTCGTAATAGCGTTGAGACGTATTTTCTAGTAAAACCGTCTTAAACTTGTCTTACGGGACTAGTATGTATTTGGGTCCATTCTCTCATCCTTTCTAATCAAACCCCTCACGCTAACATATATTCTTCATCTCCCTCCTTCACATTTCAACTTTCCTTTGATAAACAAACACCATTAATATCGAGCTTCATCTTCAACCTTAAGACGACATATAATCTCCGTTTCTTACCCGTTTTCATCGATTCTCGTGTCGATCCCTTCCTCTCCCCCACCTCCATATTTCTATGTAATAATTTTTTCGGCTTTCCCTGTACCGCGTGTTGTCCGTCCTTTTTAGAGTTCGGTTTCCAAAGCAAGTTCGTGAATTTTGTGTTTGGATGCAAGTTTGGGCAACCCGGAGTAGCTTTTAGTCGGATTGGTGTCCATCAAAGAGCTATAAGGTAACGGTGATAGGTTACTCGACTTATTTGTTTACACTCTGTCTTTATGGTTAATTTCCATGGTTATATTGTCATACATGGTATTATTAATTAATATTCATATGCTAGTATGGTGATTCACATAAATTCTGTGTTTGAGATATGTTGGTTGTTATTAGTTTGTTCATATGATGAATTTCCATGTTTGGTTCAAGAAGTCCCAATTAAAATGCATCTTGGATGATTAATATACTTAATATGTGAAATCGGGATTTGGTTATATTAATCTTGTCTTAAATCATATAATCATATTCCTCATGATGTTATTAGTTGGTATGTTTGTGGTTTGTATTAGGGTTGAGCAAAAAAAAACCGATACGAACTTTTATCCGAATCCGATCCGAATTCCGGAAAAAAAATTCCGAATATATGGATATCGTTTAAAATGGACATCCGATCCGGTTTTTTCCGAATAAACTGGACCGGATGTGGATCAAGATTTTCATAAAACTGGATATCCGAATCCGATCCGAATTTTAAAAAATTATATAAAATGTTTAGAAACTTCATGTTTAGTTTATGCGGATTTTAGACATAGTTTGAAATTTGTAATACACACTTGTAATTTAATAATTCATGTTATCGGCACTTATAATTTAATAAATCATGCAATCGAGACTTGTAATTTAATAATTTATGCGATCAAGATTCAAGACTTGTAATCTATGCCATCGAAGACTCCTTTTAAAGTGGGTTGCAAAACGTGAAATGGACTGAAATTGCCATTAGTTTTAGTTTGCAACAACACATTGGCCAATAGCTCAATAACCTTTGCGGAACTTTTTTTACTTTTAAATCTGGATCAAATCCGGTTTCCGAAATCTGGATATCCGAATTTTTGGATTCCAGATTATTGGATATCCGAAATATTCGGATCGGATGTGGATCACCAAAATTGAGAATTTCAAATTTGGATATCCGATCTGAATGCCAAAACCGGATCGGATATCCGGTTTTGCTCAGCCCTAGTTTGTATGCTGAAAACGTGTGAAAAACGTATTATTTTCCGTTTTAAGATTGTCGCATGCTATATTATTCGAAATTAGTGAAAATGCGTAGAGTGGTTCCCAGTCAGGCACCGGGTGCCGGTTGGGAACACGCTAATGCCCTTCTCTTTTGTGTGTTTGAGAAAATTAGCTTTGTGTGCCTAGCCGGGTGGTTGGCTGCCAGTCCACCGACTAAGACACCTTTATTCACTTGGTTTTCAATGTTTGCGCAAGTTGAAAAATGGCTTTGTGTTCCTAGCTAGGTGGTCGGTTACCAGTCCACCGGCTAGGGTTAGGGGTGGTAAACGGTGCGGGTCGGCCGGGTCGAGGAGTCGGTGCGGGTTCAGGGTATGAGAACCCGGACACGGTCCGGGGTCAAGGCGGGTCCATTCTAAATGTGAACCAAACAATAAAAATGATATTTACAATCCATTACGAGATCAAACCAAACAAGAATTAATAAGTACTTCGTATGAGAATAATGAGATTCTAACTCCATATCTCCTTGGTATTAGAATTTGTTACATTTTATTCCAATTGTTTGAACCAAACAACCCCTAAGTTCCCATAAACTTTTTTATACCCCTAGCCCATAAACTTTTTTATCAATAAGTCTCTCTTGCGACGGATATGACTTCAAACGGAATCAAATTCTTCAACTTACACGAAACATTGAAATGTCAAATGTCATGTCTTTTTCTAGCTGGGTAATATCCGTCGTAAATAAGAATTTGCGCTTTTAAATAGCTTGCATCGTTTGGCCTCTGAACAGGTTTCACCATTGATTGTCAATGTTTCCACAATCATTTTCTCAAAAATCATGTGATGATTAAAAACACGCATTGCCGTTGCATACCATCCGGCAGCTGCATATTGAAAATATGAATTTCTCAACAAAACTCAGTGATCAGCAGACTTGTAGATTAATATCAAAAGTATACAACATTACACTTGAACAAAGAGAAAACAAAAACAAAAAAAAATATACAATACTATCACGAGGGTGAAGACTATCTGTGCCATTCCCAGTGCAGTGCAATGGGGTAAAGTCCTACAATCTGAGTATAACAAATAGAATATAACGACAAAATTATTATCGCAGCGAGTATCAAAATATCAAATACAAAAACTGATGAAAAATTGTTTGATGGACTTTTAGATTATTGTTTGAGTATCCTAATAGAAATTTCCAGTAAGTTGAGCCACAAGCTACAAATATAGTCTATGTTTCAAGCGCCAGACATTAAGCCTCCGTCTTCTAGTTCGGAAATCTCGAATCCCGAACCCCGAGTTCGGTAGAGGAATCAAACAAGTAGGTAAAAGAAACCATTGTAAAACACCGAAGTTGTTGAACAAAATCATAGTACCAAATTACTTTAATATCAACACCATACTCAATTCATGAGTACTAAAATGATACAATTCATATTATAGATGACCTCAGACCCAGAAAAACCATTATTTGGAGAGATTGAAACTTGGTTTTAGGGTTTTGTCAACATTAAAATTTAAGATCTGGGGTTATGAAGATACAACCTTTTTGAGATGGGTATCATCAAAACCGTGTTGTTGTAAAAAATCAACAACAGAATTAGTGTTAATAGAGAATTTGGAGTAATTAGTATGAATAAGGCCATTGAGAATGGAGATTTGGTTGATTGAATTGAGGATTGGGTTGATGATTGATTTGGGGAATTAGTTGAAAAGAGAAGAAGAAGATGCAGATCTAGAATTGAAGTTGACATTTTCTTTCAATTCAAGGCAGACTAAAAAAAGCATATATTTTGTGATAAATGTAAGGCTCATAAGCGATATATCTTGATCTTAATCTTCATAGTTCATATATACCACGAAAAGGAAGAGGGTAGATCCGTAGATGGGCTTGCGTAATTTTGGTTTGCCTATTTTGCCCCTGGCTATTATACCTCCTATGCGTGGTTTGTTAATGACACATGTATTCAGACAATTAGACGTGTCACTCTTCTACTCGTTTTTTTAAGTTAAAAAAACTAAGTTGATCCTATTATAGGATCAATTTATCTCATCTTTTCGGATGAGTAAAGTAAGTTGAACCCACCTGTTTTCAACCCACCTCGGACATGAATGTCAGTTTCACGAAAACAATGTTTAATTATCACTTTATCGAAAATATGAGGATCTAGTTTCACATCCTTGATAATACTAGAAATTTCTCATGGGATATGCCAAGTGCTACGAAGTCAGTTGATAACACATAAAATATCACTCTCTACAATTAACTTTGAGATTCCTAAGTGTTTAATGGTTAAGATACCTTCTTTTAGAGCGATAACTTCTGCGACAAGAATATTATTAGAACCGCACTTTTTTGCTCCTAACAACACGAGTTCACCATTATGATCTCTTATACAATATCCTAAAACAGCTTCATTGCCATCTATTCTCGATCCGTCAAAATTTAGCTTTAGGAAACCATTTCTAGGTTTCTCCCACCATATTTCCTTTTACTAGAAGTGTTTCTAGCTGACTTTTCTTTCTTGGGGTTTTGTTGAGATCCTTATGTCTAGTTTCGTTCCAGGTCTAATTACTACATAAAGTAATAAGTTTGCTTATATTGAAATTCACATTATTAAAAATAATGTTATTTCTATAAAAATGAACTTAACGAAATAAAAATGATCTTAACGGAATCATTTTGTGGAACTAAGTCTTTGAGACAATTTAGCTTCATTAGAAAGTTTTGACTTGCAATATTATCATAGTTTGACAAAAAATTGTTGCAGCTAGTAATGTACATTTCTTGGATAATAGACCCAATCAAAAGACATTAATATGACTTTTGATGAGCATATCTTTCGTTGGGAGGCCGTCACCCACATGTTTTCCAAATAAAAAATTTCAATTTTGGTGGAATATTCAATTTCCAAACCCACTAAAATTTACATTTGTCATGAGCTTGCTCGAACAAACCTTGCGCTAGCCAAGTTGCTATTTCTGTAGAGAAATTTTCATCCATAGACAACCCCCATATGAGGATATATCTGGAATATCATTATGTGGCAGTGGAACGTTAGCAATCTGCTTCACAGTATCGTTATTTACTAAATTGGCTAACTTACGAACAACTCATTGTTTGTCAGAGGTTATGAAATCTTTAACCAAAAGATTAAGATCACGGCTACTATCATAATCACTCGTATTGCTATTGTGGAGATATTTTAATTTGCCTTGGAGGGGAGAAAATAGATCCCTCCAAATCTCTACTATTGTGGAGAGATTTTGATTTGCCTTGGGGAGAGAAAATGGATCCCTCCAATCTCTCCCCCTACATTTCTCTCCACCCTTATTTGCTATCCAAATAAATGATTTTAAATCTCCTACTTTCCCTGCCTTTCTTTTCATTCCAAAAACCTCAATCCAAACACACTCTTAGGCACCGCATAGGTCGTAAATACCCTCCTACACTTTTTAAACTACCTTTAAATTTAAGGGTTCGAGTTACGGTTGTAGATATGCAATCTAGTTAGTGTTAAATTACTCAAAGTAACACTTTCAGGTTGAATAATTCAGATAACCAAACTTAGAATACAAGAATTTCAAATGATACTAATATACAATGAAATACCACAAATAACAACGCGAAACCAAAGTCCTCACAAGTAATCCTTGTGGTTTATGAAAGCTAAATTACAAACTAAGAGACAAATGGCAGAATACATCCATGATCGGATGGGCACCGCCTTGCTAATTTTACAGCTACACCTAAACTAGACTAAACTAAGGTCCTATTGTTTGCTTTGAGTTGAGTTGTCATTTGCTCGGAGGAAGGAAGTCTTCGTATATAGGTAGTCTACGCCATAACCGCTGATTTAGTGGGGTAGCGTTTGATTAACCGCTCACGCCCGCGGGTTCTATCCCTTTCCTTGAACGCTGGACTTCACTTGGGTTTGGTGCTTTCCAGACTCTGGACTGACCCTTACTTTATGTGTCTAGTCTTGTACTGACTCAATTAACAACCCCTTTCTCGTGGGCCTACTATCCCTTAAGATAATAAATGCTTAGGACTATTAATTTTTACTGCTAACAAATACCCCCATCGCTCAGTGATGAGAGGTTTCCTGAATCTCTGAGCGCTGAATTTCTGATGAGGATATCATCCGCATTCTACGAGATTTCTCATACCAGAAATCTCATCATTCGATCCATTATTGATGCTAAGCTTTACGGACGCTCTTGTAGACAGTTATTCCTCCCCATCCAACTTGGGGAAAAACATGGAGCATCCTAACCAAAATAGAGGTTTGGAATCATCCTGATTCTCCTGACGTGGTTGAAATTCAGGAAGTTCCCCCAATTCTTTCTTTGAATCCTTACTTACCCAGACTTCCATTTTGCTCTGATGTTCTTGTGATAAAGCATCCCTGAAACTCATAGGAATTATATAGGCACATTGAGTCATTTCAATCGCCGCTCTAACCATCGCTTAACACAATGTCTCTCCGTATATCAGACAATAAACACGATCAATAACTTTTTTTTTTAAAGAATGTAATAACGACGCCCTCAATTTTCTAAAACGTATTTATTAAACATTCTTCATAATTTCAAACCGATACCGCTCGTCTAAAATAAAAAAGTTACATTTTGGATGTGATGATGTCGCGTCCATTCAAGATTGGGTCCCTTTGAAATTGGGCCATTCTTTATTCGTTTTATTGGAAAATTCAGTCGGTATCTTAAAGCTTACACCCAAAGATCTCAAATAGGAGAGTGACACGGTCTGAATACGTGTGTCATTAACAAACCATGCAGAGGAGTAATAATAATAGGCATGGGCAAAATAGGCAAACCAATATTACGGCAGGCCCATCTACCTCTTCCTTTTCTAGGTATATATGAAGATTAAGATTAGGATATATCGCTTGTGAGCCTTACATTTATCACAAAATATATGCTCTCTCTGATTCTGCCTTGAATTGAAAGAAAATGTCAACTTCAATTCTTGATCTGCATCTTCTTCTTCTCTTTTCAACTAATTTCCCAAATCAATCATCAACCCAGTTCCCAATTCAATCAACTAAATCTCCATTCTCAATGGCCTTATTCATACTGATTACTCCAAATACTCTATTAACGCTAATTCTGTTGTTGATTTTTTACAACAACACGATTTTAATGATACCCAATACTCTATTAACGCTAATTCTGTTGTTGATTTTTTAAAACAACACGATTTTAATGATACCCATCTCAAAAAGGTTGTATTTTCATAAGCTCAGATCTTAGCGTTTAATGTTGACAAAACCCTAAAACCCAAGTTTCATGTCTCCAAATACTGGTTTTTCTGGGTCTGATGTCATTTATGTTATGAATCGTATCATCCAAAATCTATCGGTAGTGTGTTTCATACTCATGCACATGAGTATGGTGTTGATATTAGAGTTATTTGGGATAATTTTGTTCAACAACTTCGGTGTTTTGCACTAGCTTATTTGTTTGATTTTCTTCTGAACTCTTGATTCGAAATGATTTGAAATGACTTATTTGTTTGATTCCTCTTCTGAATTCGTGATTCGAAATGGCTTATTTGTTTGATTTCTCTCTTCTGAACTCGTGATCTCGTGATTTAAAATGATTCAAAATGGCCTATTTGTTTAATTCCTCTTCTGAATTCGTGATTTGAAATACTGAACGGGTGAATTGAGATTTGGACGGAGACTTAATGGTTGGCGCTTGAAAGATGGATTATATTTGTAGCATGTGGGTTTGCAGTTTGAGTTTTTGTATTTGATATTTTGATTATCCCTATTAAAATGATTGTGTGGTCATAATGTATTTGTCACACCCAGATTTTCTGAGTTTTTAGGAATCCGAGGCATCCGACCAACCCCATTGCACTGCACTGAGAATGGCACAGAATAGTATTCACTCTTGAGAGGTCCCAAGCATCGTCACCGTGTCAAGTAATTATGACAAGCTTTCCAAGAAAGCACTATAAGAATTTACTATATCTTGTAAATTTGTAATGTTGTATACTTCTTTGTTTTTCTTTTTATGTCAAGTGTAATGTTGTATACTATTGATATTAATCTACGTCCCAATATCAACAATCTTGCGACTATTTGCTAATTAGTAAGTTTTGTTCACAAATTCATATTTTCAATGTGCAACTACGGATGGTATGCAACGGCAATGAGTGTGTTTAATCAATCAAGGAATAATTGTTGAGAAATACATTGACAATCAATTCAATGGAGCTGCCTTTCAATTAGGAGTTACAAGTTTTCATAAAACATAGATTGACTGCAATATTTTGATTGATAAGACCCTCAACAGAATAAGAGGGGGAATAGTAGGAAGATATCTTAGAAGATTACTCAACCTAATTGAGAGTTAATAGCAATATAAGATTCAAAATCATGATCCTATTTGACATTTTGAACCACCTGTATTTATTGTTAAATTTTGTAGCAAAATATTTTATATTCTACAACCATATCATTACATTTTATATATACTTAAAATATATACTCCGTAGTATTTTAGAGAAAACGTTATTTTTGGAAAAAATATCTATAAGCCCAATTTTTACTTAAATATTACTATAATTAATGTCGAAAAAAAATTCAAAATATATTTTTTTTTCTTAGACACGCGTAAATAACATGTTAAATTTTTTTTTTTGCTCCATTGCACAAAAATTTTGGATCCGTCACTCTGATTGACTATCATATCACAAATGGTTATTCCTGGTTATTTAGCATGTTAAGATGGGGTGCAAAAGGCAAATGCAGAATACTTTTAACTTGTTTTAACCTTAAGAATAATATATCCCGTTGATTTACTGAATCTTTTAAGAAAGTTGTAGCCGATATTCCTGAGTTGTTCTACAAAAGCAAATGTTCTTCATGCCATTTCAAGGTGATGCCGAGCCCTTTTGTAGCAAGGCGTATCCTATGTACACAAGTTGCCTAACCTTGCTTTAATTTAAACGAAATTCTGATAGTTCATTTTCTAGCATGTGCACACTTTTTTTAGTAAGTCTTGTTTAAGATGATATTATCCGTCTTAAAGTTCAGATAAGTCAAGTATATTCATGTGGATTGAATAGGATAAAAGAAGAATGCATTAAGAAAGCTAAAAAAATTGTACCATATATCCATGTAGGGTGATATTCGACATGTTCTAAACTTAAAACGAATAATGATAGTCTTAAACAAAATTTTGTGCACTTTCTTACCATTTTTATTTTTCATTTTTTTTGTTAAACAAAAGAAATAGATGGAACTATTGAGAGACGGAGTGTCTTTCTTGAGTCATAACTCATGACTCTTTTCATCGCCTTCAATTCCAGGTTCTACGAATATGAATTAAGTAACTTGTGATTTCTAAATTTTTTGTCAATGGTAAAGCAAGTGTTCTTACATGAGAAATGCCTTGTCAGCCAAATTATGAGTTAGAAAGATAAGACGTCTAGGAATATAGGACATACTTAGACAGTGAAAGAAGGAGTACAAATGGCAACAATCTTCAATGATTCCGCGAATCAACCGATCTATTCTACAGTTACCTACGATAGCCATAATCAGCATAGGACAGTTCGAAGATATTCTGAGGTGAAGAATAGCCTGACCTTTGGCCCATTCTAGGACAATACTAAGTCCCAAGTCCCAACCCCTCCGTTTGGATAGCCGATTCTGCCCTTATCTTCTTACAAAACTCAAAGAAAACATTTCCACGAACATCATAAACTATGAACCCGACAGAAGCCTCAAGATTAAGTCTCCAACCTGCATCAACTTTGACATGGAATCCCACACATGTAGAATTCGGGTTGATATATACTCCGTAATATGTATCGGGAAACCCTCCTCAATTCTATCAAGCGGGGGGTTTCGCAGCCAGCACAATTGGGGGATAATAACGTAGAATCCGTGTCTCCAACAGGATCTGTGTCTCCAACAGGATCCGGGTTAAAAGCCTTTTCAGTATCCACAACATCTTGACCACCGTTTTTATAGAAGGTTTCAAAAGGAATCCCCTCACCCCTGAAGATGATAGAGTTACAATATTTCCATATCAATAAGTCTCTCTTGCGACGGTTATATCCGTCACAAGCATACGACGGGTCAAGTAGACCCACTTGTTTATATAAGACAAAAATAAAAATGCATAGAAACAAAAGCTTTGTCTTTATGTCTCCAAATGAGTTTTAGTTGGCCCGTTGCTTGTGACGGATATTGCCGTCGCAAATGAAAATTTGTGTTTCCAGATATGCCAAAGGATAGCCACGAATAATCTAACACAATCATTCCCCCCCCCCCCTCGATTTCCTGAGATACCCAATCTTATCGATGATCGAATCCGAAAAATTGACATGAGCACTGGAGAAAACTTTAATCCCTAAAGATGAACCTAAGAAATTCTAGAAGTGAAATCACATTCCAGAAAGAGGTGAGCGGAGGTCTCCTCATACTGACATATATTAGCGCAAAGATGGCAACTAAAGGATACTCCCGGACCTCTTTTTTTAAACTCCACCAGTCCACCCCAACTGGTAAAGTGTTAGAAAGAATTTTCAAGAAGAAAATCTTCCATTGATAGATTCGGAACGGGCAAAGACCACAGGGTTTTCCGACAAAAGAGTTTGCTCTTGGGGTTGATCCGTCGTCGATCTTGCTCCGACACAACCTGGGACATGTAATCCTAGTGGAAGATACCATAACCACTCTTGACAGAGTATTGACCATCTTTGGTGAAAGGCCAAAATACCGAATGATCTACATCCAACTGGCACAACGGCATATAGCCAGAATACGGTTTGCCTAGAAATCATCAAACACAGAGCATACCCGACTTTCATTCCAGACAAAGGGGTTAATAATAAGATGTCGCAATTGAAGAAGACTAAGGTAGGAAAAGTCAATCCAAGGATGTTCTCATTAGGCTCAGGAATCATACCATTGACCCATTTTGTAGACCAAACATTTAACTGTGAAGATATCCCCGATTTTCAACCCACTTTTTTCAGAATCGCATTGAGGCCTTCAAGAATACTCCTTAAACCCCAAGGCAGATTCTGACCAGCCACAGGTTTAGTCTCGAGCTTCACCTGATGCGTACCAAACAATTTAAGTCTAAAAATACGACCAAAGAGAGAATTTTCACATGCGGTGATTCTCAAGCCAGTTTTTGCAAGTAACGCTTTATTGACGCATCGCACATCCCGAATACGAAGACCACCCTCACTTTTTGACAGGCTTAAGAATTTTTTACTACACCAGTGAATCTTGTTTCCTAATTAACTAATTTCTAATTTTCAAAACCATGTTATACATAATACGAAAAATAACTGACATACATCATGGTGGCCTCTTAGACCATCCTCAAGCTATGTCATGAGGGTGATCATGAATTCATGATCTTGTTCCTTATCAATTTCAAGCTAGTTAAATTTTGGGACTCTCAAATACCTACCATATAATAGTCATTTCAATTTCATCACTTCTTACATTTTATTTTGTAATGTAAATTTTATCGCAATATTTTTATTCATGATAATTTTTCCGAGCGCAAACATTTTCCGTGACAATATTTATTTTTTTCAAATATAAAAATCCGATGACCTCGACCCATATCCATCTTGCCCAAGTACAATTTTATTCCTAATTTCAATTCCAATTCCATGGGTTTCGCAAACGTAATTTTGGAATTGGATTTGGAATTCAATTCAAACATTTAGCTTTTTGCAATTGAAATCATGAAAATAAAATCAATTCCGTGTTTCCAACACTACCGTAGAGTATTATTTTTATGGCATCTCTAAAATCTATTTAACAAGTTTTATAGTTCATTTATTTTGTTAACTTTATGTAGATCTCATTTTTAAAATGGAAAATTAAAATAGTACTATTTATTAACATTTTTTGTTGAAAACTATTTCTTATTCAAAAAGATTAATCAAATTTAGTAATATCTTGAAAATTTGCTATTGTGATGATCAAAATATTAGACTTAAAAACTTGTAAAATATAATGATGTTATTTGTTTTACCATTTTTTTATCATTTATATATTCAATGTCTAATAATATATTTTGTTCATCTTTTTATTTTATTTTTTCTATTATTGTTAGACTATGTGAACTGTTGGAAAATTTTTGTATTTTCATACTGTAATATTTATGCAATATAAATGGAATTGGAGATGGTGGTTCATTGAAATTTTGAATTGATTATTCGATGAAATTTTATTAGCAAAATTAAGTTTTGATAAACTAATTCCATATTTTTTTGATGGGTCCTACATTTATTTAAAAAAAAAAAAAAAAAAATGAATGTGATAATTCACGAAATATTATTTTATTAATAAAAATAAGATTCTCTCCTTAAAAAATGGATAATCGTACTTTGTATGACAACTTGGGAAAGAGTATTTAAAGGCAACTTGTACATTTATACATTTCGTCATTTTGCAGTCTAAGAGCATGTACATTGAAGAGTAAGTAATCTTCCTCTTAGTTTATATTTTATCCACTATCGTTTTGACACGTCACATTCTCTTTCATCCAACTCACTTTCCACTATCTTCATCCTCCTCCTCCTTCTCTTTTAATTTTTTTTCCACATTAAAAAGGAGCCTCTTTTACTTCCTCTTTCATTATTTAATTATTTTCTAATAATAATTTTATAAAATAAAAAACAAATGCATCAATTTCATTGGCTATTGGGCACTTGGGCCAAGGTTGTACTTCCTCTAAAAATAGAGGAAGTCTTCCTCTTCCTCTTTCAAAGAGGATGTAAAAATTAATCCCACATTGAAGAGGATCTCCTCTTCAAGGAGAGAAGGTGCTAAGAGGATGCACCATCCTCTTCAATGTGGATGTTCTAATGCAGTAAAAACATAAAATAAAATAATGACAAAGAAATGAATACGGAGTACTACGAATCACGATGTACATGTCCTCAATTTCTGTGCCAGACAGTGTTTGTTATGACAATCAATCCCAAGGTAAATAATTGGCGGTATAGAAAGAAGTCTTAACCACTTCATTTCACTCTATTTTAACCTTGCATTGCCATGTGAGGAAGGAAAAGCCAAATGAGACAAACAGAGTGAAACTCAACGTCGATAACTTGTCATCCTACTTTTGTTTTATATTCTACCCGTTACCCTTTTTTACAAAGATTATGGTATTCACTACTAAGATTTCACAGGGTATTACCTAGAGCTGTACGCTGGGTTGGATTGGACCGGGTCAAAGAAAGTCACCCCTAATATGACCCTAAAATAACATACGGTTGCGCTGAGCTGGGCCAAGAAAAGTCGGCCCTAACCCAGCCCTGTGGGGTTATTATTTGTGTTTTTTTTTATTTTTTTTTTTTGCAACGGTAAAAAAAGGCGTATTACATAGAGTTCGGGCACACTACGCCCTTAATACATTTAAGAGCAAACCTCACAACGATACAACTATGAAACACTAGCAAAAGACTATGTCGGGCGGAAAAAGCAAGTTGGTGGAGTACGAAATATTGGACGCAAGTCTCCTTTTTGTTGTTATGCCACATGCTAACATTTCCTGAAAGCCTCCGATACCTGTGAGTTGTGGAGTGACGAGGGCGTGGTGCACTTACGCCACAAGAGCGTAGAAAGGAAAGGTGGATGACAGACAATATGCTGCCTCCGGTGGAGCATGAGCTCCTACACCAAGACGAACGAACTCTACAGTCACACGCACGATGGATCAACAAATCCAGCAAAAGCACAAACCGCATCAAGGGATTCTCCTCGACCAATCTTCTGTCCATTAATGCATTGAAGCACCGTCGACCGACAGATCCAACTCGAGCCGGACACCAATCTTCATAAAACTCATTTATTATATCTAAAAGAGTCTCAAGGATACAGGGACAAGACACCCAAAATATCCATGAAAAGACAGCAAAAACCAACACCCCGATGATAAAGGGACAGGACACCCAAGCCATACGTGAGGTTATTATTTGTGTTAATGGGCTGAATTTGTGTTAATTGTGCTAGTTTTGTTAGTGGGCTGAGTTGGGCTGGGGTGGGCTGTATTTCGCACAGGGCTGCTGATCGGGTTGGGCTGACAAAATCCAGCCCTAGCCCTGACCCTATTCACTACCGGGCGGGCTGGCCCAGCCCTGGCCCTGTGTGGGCTAGAAAAATTGGCCCATGTAACAGGGTTGAGCCGGGATGGCCTGCTACATTGTCCAGCTCTAGTACTACCCATTGTCTAGCCTATGCCTATCTTCTAGGGCTGAGCAAATAAAATCCGATACAAATTTTTTTCCGAATTCGATCCGAAATCCAAAAAAAGTAATCCGAATATATGGATATCATTCAAATTGGACATCCGATCCGGTTTTTTTCCGAATCGGATCCGAAATCCGAAAAAAGTAATCCGAATATATGGATATCATTCAAATTGAACATCCGATCCGGTTTTTTCCGAATAATATGCATTGGATGTGGATTGTGATTTTCTAAAAATTGGATATCCGAATCCGATCCGAATCATAAAGATTAATAAAAAAAAGGAAAAAAAAATAAAAAAAATAAAAAAAATAAAAAAAAGAACATTTTACCATTATGTTTGAGTTGTTTGATACATATTGATTTTATTGTTATCAACATAATGGAGAAGTGTGACAAAAGAAGTGCATATTCATTATACACATTGTCTTTTTTTTCCTTGTTTGGTTTTGGAGCACAAAATATACTCATTAGGCGAAAAATGAATTTCTTCTAGTGATAATCTTTGAATGATTCATTTTGTACCGGACCATCTGTTAATTTTTTACTATGCATTTAAAACTGGATCTAATCCGGTTTCCGTAATCTGGATATCCGGATTTTCGGATTCCGAATTTTTGGATATCCGAATATTCGGATCTGGATGTTGATCGCCAAAAATCATATTTTTAAAACTGGATATCAGATCCGAATTTCAAAACCAGAGTGGATAACCGGTTTTGCTCACCCCTACTATCTTATACCTACTCTGTATAATATTACCTCGACATTTTACTTTAATCCCGTCTTGCTTGTCCAACATGACACTCACTTTGAAACTACATTTCACGCCAAAATCAAAATTTGCGGATCCGATACTCCACATTGGGGTTGAGCAGAAAAAAAGGATACGGATTTTTTCCGAATCCGATCCGAAAATAAAAATCCAAATATATGGATACCGTTTAAATTGGATATACGATCCGTTTTTTCCGAATAAACTGGATCAGATGTGGATTGTGATATAAAAGCGAATATCCGAATCCGATTTCAAAAAAAACATAAAAAAAAAAAAAGGAAAATTGGTCGAAAAGCTTCTTATGACTTGACAATACTCAATCTTGATAATCTTAAAATGATATTGTTTCCATAGACTTTACGTGTTTGTAATTTGTTTCTTGATATATTCGTATAGAACTAACTGAGCGTTAACAAGTTTAATAAATCTTTACGATCATAATTATTCAGGGAGTGAGAAATTTGTTAAGTAAAAACAATTGGAAAAAACAAGTTGAATGGTGTTAGAGAAACCAAATACAAAGAAAGACGAGATAAGAAACCATATATAACCCATCAAATGAAGATTTACCAAAAAAAAGTGAATTAAGATGTAAACTGGATCAGATTCGGTTTTCGAAATCTGGATATCCAGATATTCAGATTCTAGATTTCTGAATATCCGAATTATTCGGATCGGCTCTGAATCCCAAAATTCAAAATTTTAAAACTGGATATTCGATTCGATTTTGAAATCTGAATTGGATATTGGTTTTGCTTAACCCTACCCCACACCATGTTGTGTTTGATACATGGAGTCAAGTTGTTGACTTATGATAATATGCGCCCATAGTGTAAGATGAATAAATAATTATATTAACAAAAGCAAAGAAACAAACTTGTACAGTATTAAAAAGTGCAATTTATGCGTTTTATGGACCAATAATTTGGAATATTAAATGTTCGATATCTGCATTTGGCCGACACCACATGCTAAACTAGACATATCCATGTATGACTACGTGATGCACGGATTCCAATGTAACAAAAGAGAGATCGGTTTTAATTTTAACATAAGTTAAATATTTACCATTTACGTTCAAAATAAAAATATCTAGATATTAGGAAATGGGTTGTCTTATTAATGCGAGTAATGTATATGTGTCACGTTCTAATTTTAAAACGAATAAATTCGTTTTGAGAGTGAATTATTGTTTGTGATAAAGTAAAATGCTATTCCGTGAAATTTAATTTTTTATTTTAATATCAGAGCTTTTTTTGGTTATTTTTCTTGGCGAGGGTTTTTTTTAGATTCACATTTTTTGGTCAAAAACGAACACGTATAAGTTTAACTTGAGTCAATATACTCATGTACTAATAGGATAAAAACAAAATACATGAAAATTAGTAAAAAAAAATTATCGTATATCCCTCAATTTTCCTATTTCCTTAGCATTTGTTTTTTGAGGGTCAAAGTTTTCGAACTTTGACAATAAATAAGTTAATTAGAAAATAACAAATTTTCAGTTATGAAATTAGAATATTTTCACTTATTATCAGTTTTTTTTTATGACGACGGGTTTAATCCGCCGGGTCCATGCATTCCCGCACCATCACGTGGACAGTGTAAGTCACCCCTCGGTGCCTTCGGTGGCTGCAATGGTCAAGTGGTCATCGCCCCAACTGGTAATCGAACCTGACACCTCTCAACTTCCGCATTTCTACAAGCTTTAAGGTTTTACTCTGTTACCACTAGATTAACACCACTTAATATTAAGAAATCTTGTATGAGAAAAAATTCAATAAAAAAAACGTAACGTGTCAAAAAACACGAACAAAGATATATCTTGAATACTGCAATAAAACAAAATGGAAAGAAAACAAATAAATTGAGGCTATCTATATATAAGTACTAGCTTAGAACTCGTGCAAATTGCACGGAAATGCATTGTAAAACCCCTCATCGCAGCGGAAGTAAAACATACTCCCTCCATTTTTTCCATTTGATACATTTCCTTTTTGTACACTATTCACATGTTAACCTTCAACCTCAATTTTTTCTCAATACATAAGAAAAAATATATTCATGTGGGGTCTTGTTTAATTCGTCTTTACGAGTACATTGAAAATATATTACCTTTATAATTTTTACAAATACGTAGCTAAAGATATTAAGCACGTAAAACGTGCGTTGGCAAACGTGAAAAAGCAAATGTATTGAATGGAGTTGAATGGAGGGAGTATAAAACATGCCAAAATTTACGCGGAATTTAAACTTTAATATGCATAAAAACGAGGTGAATTAAAACTTAAACTGGAACAACTGATATAAACAGAAATAGATAAGTATAACTGTCTGAGTACCGAAAGTAAATGTATACAAACAGCCTGGGATGATACATCCCTACAGGCACTCAGAACCAAATCAAAAGTCTAGAGTCTAGCTAACACAAATGTGTAAGTCAATCGATGAATAAGATCATCGCTCGCTAGCTCCATGTAAACCCCTCTGCCAACCTGTCGTGTACCTACATACATGTAAACATGTACGTCACAATCAGTGGGGAGTGACTAGAGTTCTCCTAGCCACCTTTTGTACCGACATGTAACACTTAAACATACAATATACTCCAACATATATATAAACATGTGAAACATATAAATCTCAATATCTGTATCTCATATCGTCATGCAGTTACTATGCAAGGCTCTCAACCAACTTCGGAAACTATTTGGAAGGAGAGCCGGTTTCCCTTCCGCTCGCCCGGTCGGGGGGGTCTTTCAGTCCAAACCGTTTACGAAACTAGCCAAAGAGTCATCCAATGTCTAGGATGAACAATTCTATAATCAAAACACTATACTCATCAATGTCAACACCTACATCTGACACTATACCAAAACTAGGCAAGCAGATGCAAAACAGCAAGTATAAAGGT
This sequence comes from Silene conica, assembly GCA_029255685.2. Classification (NCBI taxonomy): domain Eukaryota; kingdom Viridiplantae; phylum Streptophyta; class Magnoliopsida; order Caryophyllales; family Caryophyllaceae; genus Silene; species Silene conica. Next base: position 63,988,433 of record CM055311.2, read on the forward strand.
TCAGCGGTCAACTTAAGACATAACCTAAATATCAAATATTCAGCAAGTATAAAGGTTCAGAGGCGACATCTTAACGCATAACCTAGATACCAAAATCATATTCACAAGCAAGGACTCAGAGGCCAACTTAAGGCATAGACCTGCTACTCAACAAGACACTAGACTCAGAGGCGACAACTCAACGCATGGACTAGCATCCAATAAGTAAAGAACTCAGAGGTCAGCTTAAGGCATGTCCCTTTACTACATCACAAGACACTAGACTCAGAGGCCAACTTAAGGCATGTTCTACCTGTTAGGTTTAAATACCTATTATAGTCATACTAATGAGATTATCTTATAATTAGATGAACTTATGCATGCTTAACATAAGATAAACGAGATTTAAAGGAGAAAATGAGCTCTCTTACATTGCTTGTTACGGCTAAATTAGGGCACAAGTGAAGACACCTTCTTCACTTGTTCTTGAGCTTTCAATATGGAATGATCCTCCTTGAGCCTTCAAAGAGATGACCTCCAATAGATGAACACCAAGACACACTACTCACTAATAATGTAATTTTGTATTTTATTTTGCTAGAACACAATACAAAATATGATAGTTTACTAAGGAGGGTGCACGGTTTAGGGTATGAATTAGAGAGTGTTTTTCTTTCTTTTTATCTCTAAGTAAAACCCTATGCAAACACTAGAATGAATGACTTGAGGGAACAAATTCCTCTTTTTTTCTCCTCAAGGTGTAGCCGGGTGGTTTGGTTAGGGTGCCCAATGGATGGGCACCTCAATACACTACAATGTTTCCCACTATGCCATAGCATTAATAAGATGTCTTAAGATGTTTTTATCATATTATCTCATAATGTGTAACATCATGTATGTGTGTCTGTCACACGGTTTTGTCAACCGAAAATGGACCTATACACTACACTTATTAATATGTCATGGATCAAATACATTGATCATATTATTTTACGCAATTTGTAGTTTAACTCTTAAACTCTTAATTCGTAAAATTATTAGTAATTAAATAGTTACTTACATCTTAATTAATTATACTTTGTCACTACAACAATTGTAGTTTTAAATAATTCATTCAAGTAATTTTTACGTTTTATAAACATATAAATAATAGTGATGACATTTCGATCACTAAAACATTTTAATTTATAATCTCATTATAAATTTTCTCCTTATTTATTTATAAACTAGAAATGAACTAACTCGTATCAATATACAGTTATTTCATTTATCATCAAGAGAGTTGTCCTATAGGTGTGACCTAAAGGGATCAACTGGTCACCACCGTCATTACGACAGTAATGTCAAACTCTAGCAAGCCAATCATTACCGATTAATGTTGACCAGTTGACTTATGATAAAGAATCATCCCATGAATATTTTTTTATAGAGATTTGTCAATTAATAATATTATTGACGTGATCACACTATTGTGGAGGACACTTACTCCAACAATCTCCCACTTGTCCTCACAAGTGTGGATCACCGATTCTCTTGTTCTATTACATCATCTCCCACTCAATGCAAGGTGTCTTACAGGTCGTACTTGCACGTGATCAAATCAATAGTGGTTTTTCTCGATATGGAGTGTAACTGATAGACCAGAATTATCTACCATAGATATTCTCCGAGCGTGGCCACGCATTTCCAGTTCACTACTCCTCGAGTGGCCTTGAGATTTAAGATAACCCTGGCAAGGGGTAGAACAATTCCTATCCAACTGTTCTCCTTGGCTAACATCGTCCATTGTGACCTAAATGATGCCCATTTGACCCTTTTACAGAAGATCGTAGAGCATAAATTAAAGTCACTTTGTATAATGTCACTTTAGAGCAACCAGTCTCTAGTCTAAGAATCGACTCATAAGAATATATATAGTAGCTCTTGCCACGACCAGGCTCCATTGAATTCTAAAGAACTCTATAAGCGGTCACTGCCCGACACAAGTGTACCTCACATTTTGTCTATATGACCGACTAGTCATCTCTTATGACTCTATGGTGTCAGAACTCACCATCAATCGCATCATAATCTAGTCACTTCGAGATGTCACCTCATATAAGTGACTAGGGGCATTACTAAGTTAATCCAGTTCACTTTGACAGGGTTCAGTAATTGTCATACAATCCTGTTTGGATTTAACGAAGTATGTAAAATAAAACAAGTTATATAAAACTTAAATGATGAACAAGATTATCATATATGAACGCAAAAACAACATTTTTCATTTCATATCATATAATCGATTACATATTGGGTAAACTCTTAAGACCCATAGAACGAGCATGAGAATCATGCTTAACTTGCGACAAGGGTTTGGTTAAGGGATCAACCACATTATCGTCTGTCCCAACCTTACAAATCGTTATTTCCTTCCTATCAATGAAATCCCGAATTACATGATATTTTCTTGGTACATGTCTAGATTTATTACTAGACTTTGGCTCCTTAGCTTGAAAGACAGCACCACTGTTATCACAGTACAGGGTGATAGGATCTTGCATTCGGCACTACCCTTAGCCCCTCGATGAATTGCCTTATCCATACTGCTTCCTTAGCAGCTTCTGATGCTGCAATGTACTCAGTTTCCGTTGTAGAATCTGCAACGACTGGTTCTTTGAAGCTCTTCCAACTAATGGCACCATCATTCAAGATAAAGACAAATCCGGCCTGGGATTTAAAATCGTCTTTATCTGTTTGGAAGCTTGCATCTGTGTAACCCTTTACACACAAATCTTCTTCCCCTCCAAACACTAAATGTGAATCCTTAGTTCTTCTTAAGTACTTAAGGATATTCTTGACTGCAATCCAGTGACTTTCACCTGGATTTGCTTGATATCTACTGGTCATGCTCAAAGCATACGAGACATCTGGACGAGTGCATATCATGGCGTACATGATAGATCCCACGACGGAAGCATAAGGGATCATTTTCATGCGTTCAACATCCTTGGGCTCCGTGGGTGATTGAGATTTTCTCAATATGATACCACTTCCCATTGGGATAAACCCTCTCTTGGAATTTCCCATGTTGAACCGTCGTAGAATCTTATCGATATAAGATTCTTGACTTAGTGCCAATATCCTCTTGGATCTATCTCTATAGATCTGGATACCTAATATGCATTGTGCATTTCCTAGATCTTTCATCTGAAAATGGTTACCTAACCATCCTTTAACTGATGAAAGCATTGGAACATCATTTCCAATGAGTAGTATGTCATCCACATACAAGATTAGGAATACAACATTGCTCCCACTGAATTTCATATATAGACAAGGTTCCTCGACACTTCGAGTGAAACCATTCTCTTTTATGACTTCATTGAAGCGATGATTCCAACTCCTGGATGCTTGCTTAAGACCATAAATGGATCTCTTAAGTTTGCATAACTTGTTAGGATTTTTAGGATCTTCAAAACCTTCAGGTTGTATCATATACACATCTTCCTTTAAATGTTAAGAAGGCGGTTTTGACGTCCATCTGCCACACTTCATAATCATGAAATGCGGCAATCGCTAACATTATCCTAATGGATCTTAGCATGGCTACCGGAGCAAAGGTTTCATCATAATGAAGACCCTGAACTTGGGAAAACCCTTTAGCTACTAGCCTAGCTTTGTAGACATCATCATGTCCTTCTATGCCATTCTTCACCTTGAAGATCCACTTGCATTGGAGAGGTCTCATCTCCTTAGTCAAGTCTACCAAGTCCCATACTTGGTTTTGATGCATAGAATCCATCTCGGATATCATGGCCTCTTGCCATTTGGCGGAGTCGGGACTAGAGATTGCAGCTTTGTAAGTGGTAGGCTCATCACTTTCCAAAAGTAATATGTCAAGGCTACCATCTTCCTCAATTAGTCCAACATACCTATCTGGTTGATGTGGAACCCTACTCGACCTCCTGGGTTGAATAGGTACCGAAGCGGAAGAAGAAGGAACATCTTCGTCTGTCTCAGCTTCAGTTTGTGGCTCTTGAACTTCTCGAACTTCATTAAGTTCAAAATTTCTCCCACTCTGTCTTTTAGAAATAAATTCCTTTTCTAAAAAGACAGCCTCAGAAGACACAAACACTTTGTTTTCATGAGGTTTGTAAAAGTGGTAGCCACGTGAGGTGGTTGGATAGCCAACAAAAATGCGTTTTTCGGATCGTGGAGCAAGTTTGTCATCGGTCTTTACCTTGACATAAGCCTCACATCCCCATATTTTCATATAGGATAAGTTAGGAACCTTTCCCTTCCACATCTCATATGGTGTCTTATCGGTCGCTTTCATTGGACTATTGTTCAACGACTTGATGGCAGTGAGGATCGCAAATCCCCAAAATGAATTAGGTAAGTCTGTTTGGCTCATCATCGATCAGACCATATCCAATAAGGTTCGATTCCTCCTCTCTGCCACACCATTAAGTTGTGGCGTTCCTGGAGTTGAAAGTTGTGACACAATGCCACAATCTTTTAGATGTGAATCAAATTCGTTACTAAGATATTCACCACCACGATCGCATCGTGGTGTCTTAATCTTTCTGTCGAGTTGGTTTTCTACTTCATTTTGAAATTCTTTAAATTTCTTGAAGGCTTCACTCTTATATTTCATTAAGAGATATACCCATATCTACTTAAATCATCGGTGAAGGTAATGAAATAGTCATAATTGCCCCTAGCGGTGATTGTTAGTGGTCCACATACATCCGTATGTATGAGCCCTAATATTTCACTAGCTCGTGTCCCTTTACCACTAAAAGGATTACGAGTCATTTTTCCTAGAAGACAAGCTTCGCATGTACCATAAGATTCATATTCGAATGGTTTAATTATATTGGTCTTTACCAATCTTTTAATGCGATTTTCATTTATGTGACCAAGTCGACAATGCCAAACATACGATTCATTTGGGTCATTTGTCTTTATCCTTTTGTTATGAATGTTATAGACATCTTTAGACGAGTCTGAAGTTTCCAAAACATAGATTCCATTAATTGATGTAGCATGGCCAACAACCATGTCATTTTTAGAAATCACACAACAATTGTTCTTAATGGAAAAACTATATCCTTCAATGTCTAACATTGCAACAGAAATAATGTTTTTGGAAAGAGACGGTACAAAATAACAATTATTTAAATGTAACTCATATCCACTTGATAAGGCAAGAGTGCAAGTTCCTTTTGAAGTGGCCGTTACCCGAGCTCCATTTCCTAGTCGGAGATCCATATCACCCTTGTCTATTTTCTCCACTTCTCTTAAACCCTGCAAACGATTACAAAGGTGAGAACCACAACCAGTATCCAATACCCATGTTGTGTTGGATGTAAAATTAATGTCAATAACAAAAATTTCGGATTTGGAATTACCTAACGGAATCACAAGACCTTCTTGGATGTGACGTAAGTACTTAGAGAAATTCCTTTTTCAATGGCCCATGACACTACAATAGTGGCATCGCCCCTTTTGTAACTTTCTTTTCTTCTTCTTTATCTTTGCAAGACTCTTCTTGCTAGAGCTCCCACTAGCTTCATCATAAGCCCTTTCTTTCAAGTATAAGGCATCCAATTCTTCGTTTAGCTCATCAATATAAGCCGTGTCAAGAAGTGGACCTTTGGGAGGTGGGAGAGAAGTGATAAAGTTAACATTGCCATCCGGACCCGTTCCAAAATGAACTTCTCTAGTAGTATCAATGTTGTTTTGGTTGCAAACATCGTCAAAAACATTGTGACAAGAATCAATAGTGATAGGGTTGAATGAATCCATTGCGATTAAATAACTACAAAAACGGAAATGAAGGAAAAATTAACGTTCATCATTTTGACACTTGTTAAACAAATTTAAACAAGCTTAGCATTTACTTAATGATCTCTTACACAATTAAGCAAATGATCCCGAGATCCAAATCCATATCAACTAGGGCACGGTATAGCCGATTCATCCCTTGTTAACATAACTCGGTGGATTAACACTTAATCGATTCTACATTAGAATTCCCGGTCGATAAAATTACATTAATTTCTATCTTTAGCCCGAACTTATTGCAACTACGGTTACGAATACTTTCGATAAGATCAACCAAATACTACGATTGTAATCTTATTACCTCACTTACCCAACGTAACAATTATAGCACCTCGGTGTAGCCGAGCCCACTCTCTCTTGTGAAGAAGGGATTCATGAGTTCTTTTCTTTGGTAAGGCTAAGTCTCATTATTTAATACGTAAGAGATCTTATCAAATATCATCTATCTCCTTTTAAAGTGAACTAATTAAGTGAATTATCGATAATAAAATGATACGTTGAAGACTCGATACTCGATATGCATGACATGTTAATGGTGATTTGGCTATGCATGCAACATATTAAAACAAAATAAAGCGAAAATAAAGCTTCTAATATGGCCTTTCCAAAAAGAAGATAAATAAAAAATACAATTCGGAAACCAACTCCTTTGGTCCCTAGGGCTTCTCGGCAAACACTTGAGGAACACCGTCTTGGATTCCTCCCGGGAATGCAACGCCTTGGGAACTCTGAATTACAAATATTACAATCTTAATTCTATCTACTTTATACAATATAAAATAGAAATAAATTACAATAGGGTGATACGAGATCACAATATTACAACCGAATCAATAACCCCTTACATTACGGGAATTACCGATTAAACTAAGGCCATATTAGAAAATTACATAATTCAAAATAATGCAATAAAATATGACATTCATACGAAAAACGCAGCAATATAAATGTTATGAATATGTTCATTTTAATGCCAAATCGCCCTAATAACTTATTAGGTCAACAATAAATCGGTTTTATGAGATTTTTGCAACTTTAACCCTTTAAAATGCATAAATTAAAACATAAATAAACTTATGTTCTAAATAATATCCTAACACATTTTAGGATTCAAAATTAGTCATAAATAATTTTGATTATAATTAACCCTTTAATTATTTTATATTGTTCAAACATGCCTTGATTTACATAACTTTTACGTAATAAAACCAAATAAATTACAATAATTTCGAAATTTGGATTTTATTTCCATGAACATTCTGAAATATATCTTTAATATTTATAATGTCAAAATTATTGGTCAAAATTTTCGAAATTTATTTCGAAATATCATATATATTCAACCAAAATATACCTCTTAATACGGTTTTATCAATAAAACGTAAAACATGCTATACAACTTGATTTTGAACCAAATTTTACATACATTAAGTAAAATAAGCATGTGAGGTCGTGTAGAAAATTTAAGGCTAGAAACGTTTTCTATCTATTTTAACCATTTTAATCGATTTTATCATAAAAATACATACAAATGATTAAAATTATACAATGAACATTATTTAAATCTCATAAATTATCTAAATAAATTAAAAATATTTTAGGACCAGATTTATGAAACATGCCAAAAGTCGAGTGATATATCATATTAATCTCGAATTAATAGTTTTATTTTAAGTCTCAAAACTCGGAAAAACTAAAAACCGATTAAGCATGCAACAACCTTTGCTCTGATACCAATTGTTAGGTTTAAATACCTATTATAGTCAAACTAATGAGATTATCTTATAATTAGATGAACTTATGCATGCTTAACATAAGATAAACGAGATTTAAAGGAGAAAATGAGCTCCCTTACATTGCTTGTCACGGCTAAATTAGGGCACAAGTGAAGACAGCTTCTTCACTTGTTCTTGAGCTTTCAATATGGAATGATCCTCCTTGAGCCTTCAAAAAGATGACCTCCAATAGATGAACACCAAGACACACTACTCACTAATGTAATTTTGTATTTTATTTTGCTAGAACACAATACAAAATATGATAGTTTACTAAGGAGGGTGCACGGTTTAAGGTATGAATTAGAGAGTGTTTTTATTTCTTTTTCTCCCTAAGTAAAACCCTATGCAAACACTAGAATGAATGACTTGAGCGAACAAATTCCTCTTTTGTTCTCCTCAAGGTGTGGCCGGGTGGTTTGGTTAGGGTGCCCAATGGATGGGCACCTCAATACATTACAATGTTTCCCACTATGCCATAGCATTAATAAGATGTCTTAAGATGTTTTTATCATATTATCTCATAATGTGTAACATCATGTATGTGTGTATGTCACACGGTTTTGTCAACCGAAAATGGACCTATACACTACACTTATTAATATGTCATGGATCAAATACATTGATCATATTATTTTACGCAATTTGTAGTTTAACTCTTAAACTCTTAATTCGTAAAATTATTAGTAATTAAATAATTACTTACATCTTAATTAATTATACTTTGTCACTACAACAATTTTAGTTTTAAATAATTCATTCAAGTAATTTTTACGTTTCATAAACATATAATTAATAGTGATAACATTTCGATCACTAGAACATTTTAATTTATAATCTCATTATTAATTTTCTCCTTATTTATTTATAAACTAGAAATGAACTAACTCGTATCAATATACAATTATTTCATTTATCATCAAGAGAGCTGTCTTATAGGTGTGACCTAAAGGGATCAACTGGTCAACACCGTCATTACGACAGTAATGTCAAACTCTAGCAAGCCAATCATTACCGATTAATGTTGACCAATTGACTTATGATAAAGAATCATCCATGAATATTCTTTTATAGAGATTTGTCAATTAATAATATTATTGACGTGATCACACTATTGTGGAGGACACTTACTCCAACACCAGCATCAACATCTGCACTCCGGGTAAGGCATCAGCACCCTAGCTACCCCGTTTTTGCAGCTGCTCTACTCGTCAGACTCAGAGGCCAACTTAAGGCATGTTCCAACGGGATCACACATAAACATGTCTGGGCTCAGAGGCGATATCTCAACGCATACCCAAGACACGACAACCATACACATATAGGGCTCAGAGGCCAGCTTAAGGCATACCCCTATATATGACAACTAGCTCACGTATTAAGCTCAGATGCCAGCTTAAGGCATACCTTAATACGCATCAATACAATAGCATCCAAATATAGTAACTAGATCCTTAGTACTAATCTCTTATACTTCTAAACGACACTTAATTGATCCCGGGAACTAAGTTGAGGGAGAGCCGGTTGCCCTTTCGGTTCCCCGACTTGGGGGGTCTCTATCCTCTCTCCATTCCCTAACCCAATATAGTGTCGCCAATCCTCCGGGGACCCCAAACACACATACAAGATACACGGAACGAATCTCAAACAAAACCGATTAACCGATCAAACGTTAGAACCGTTTTAAGATAATTAGGGATCTCAGCCGGTCAGGAACAGGCAGCCGGCTGACCGTCTGACAACCCATTCTCTTTCACAATTTGCAAAAACCAAAACAATGAAGAAAGGCTCCCAGCCGGCCTACCGGCTGGGCACCCATTCCCTAAGTCTTCTTTCTTTTACCCAATATTACAAGAAAAGGGGCTCCCAGCCGGTCAGCAGGCAGCCGGCCTACCGGCTGGGCACCCAAGTTCCCTACTTTACAAAACACGCAAACACAACACCATGCACTCCCAGCCGTTCGACCGGCGGCCGGCCGGTCGACCGGCTCAGAGTCACTGAGCCTGAAAAACGCAATACGCAGAATCCTACAATTCTCATGAAATCGATACTAAAACTCCAAGATTGCAACAAAAATACACTACCCAGCATATATACCACATGTAGGATGTAAAAGCAAGCCATAAACTCAACAACAAAGTCCTAATTTGATCACACTTAGTATCCGTCTTAAGCATGAAAAATCTGAAAATGAACTTATGAGCATGTGAATCACAACCTAAGCATGTAAACATCATATATGAGCAATCCTTGCATGTTTCTAAGTCCAAACAACAACAACAATATACAAAATGAGAAACTTTCCATATCAAACATCAAGAAAATGCTATTTTAATTTTTAACGAATAAAGGACGAGTTTCTCATTATCGTCACCTCGAAAGCGGTTATGCTCCTACCTCCTCTTCAACCACGTAACTATCCACCCCAAGATCCTCTATATCCTCTCCTACAACAAAGAAACGATTATTAGAAGCTAGAAACGGAATTTACCAAAAACAGTCCCTTTTTCAAGTTGAACGAAAATGGAATTGAAAGAGACGGATGTCTTGGAAATTTCGCAAGGATTTCGAAAATATATAACATACCTTGATTCAGGATTCGGATGAGCTCTGAAAATTGATTTAAAGATTGAAAAGTGAAGGAGAAATGAAAGTTTAATGTAACAATGTTTGGTTTTAGGAGAAATGAAATGTCGACATAAGATTTTGGGGATTAGGGTTACGTAGCCCTTTTCTCTTAAGTGAAACGGGTTATTTGAGGTGAACGGGTTTTATGAGCCGGGTTTAAACTTGCCAAGTTATTACGTCTTAAGGACTTAAGGTTTCTTAAGACGGATCTTTAACAGAAGATTTAAGAATAACTTAACAATTTATATTAAAATATTATTTTATTCCGTAAAATAAATTAAAACCTTTAAAATATAATTTACGAATATGCGGGATGTTACAATCACCCTATCTTTCAAAAAGTTTCGTCCTCGAAACTTGAAGACAGAAATAAGTACGAAAACAACTCTAACTTTCAAAATGTACCACACGGGTTATGGTAACCCGAATTTTTTGTCTTTCAAAAAGGTTTCAAGAAGCAAAAGATTTTAAGGTACAAGTCTTGTCAATGGTCATTGGGATTCTCGTTACGTATTCAAGAGCCCGACGTTCCAAATCTGAGACAAGTCCCAAAATTAAATCATTAAAAATTCAAAATCCCGATCGATCCGGTGTTGATAAGCACAGTACGAGTTATCAGACGTCTCCAATAACGAGTTCAGATGACTAATCAATGCTGAGATCAATCCACATTGCAATCAATCAGTTCTTTCAAAATCAAATTTCCCAAAATAACCTTTATTTAAGATTCCTCAAAAGTGTAAAATTGCGACAACGGCAAAAAGGCCAGTTTCAACAAAAGAGGGAGCAGTTTCAAATTCTCGAAACACTTAAGATTTTCTCGAAACTGCAAACTTTCAGAGTTAACAATGAGAAACGAGTTTCAAAAACAGTCACCGAGAGCATAAAAAAAAAACAATCATAAAGATTACTTCTACACGAAGGATCGGAAATTTCTAGTTTCACAGCTGACAAGGCATGCAAGGGAGGATCGAAGGAATGAAACAACCAGGTTAAAGGTCAAGGGGAACGGTAACTTTTGCCAAACATAGGTACACTAACCGCTAAATCCATAATCGAGACATCGTTACAACGATTCCTAGTATATCCCAAGAAGGGCAATTCCAGTGATCTCTAGACTCACAATGGTTTCACGATCCCTCTTACTATCATCTCATCCATAGAACAAGGTATTCCTCAACAAGAAGGTTTCTAAAACTCTCACTCAGTTCCCACTAGAGTCCATTCAACCACGGTTAAGGATCTCTCATTCAAGGGGAAGCCTAAAACACTTACTCCAGACCAAGGTTCACACACTTCCAAGATTCTAACCCAGAATTCTATCACCATAACTCTTCCCAATCAGTCAAGCCATAACCAAAATCACTTATATCCTTTAGTCCTACGTAGTTCAATTCCATCAAATTCATTCTATGGGAGTACTTCAAAATCCTAAGTTCTCCAAAGTCATCTATTACCATAAAGCGAACATTCCAATGTAAGGTCTCACTAAAGCAACAACTTCCAAGTCAAGCAAGCCTATGACCGGTTCTCATGACTCTTTCCTCAAACGATCTAGATCTCAAAGTTCCTCAAAGTCTAAAGCAGTATCATCCTTCCAGTTACCTATTCCCAAAAGTTTTAGATAATCCATCTCAGATAATTCCCAAATGACAATTCAACCAAACTCTCAGGCTATTAAACCCATATGATATATCTACTATACTTGCGTTACAGTCCACAGAATAACCATACTTAAATCAACGCGTTTCTGAACTACATTTCCCAATGAATCATTCTATTCCATTCTCAAACTGGTGATGCATCCTAAATTTTCCTTTAAGTTCTTCATTAGATAAATGTTAAGATCCATTAAGTAACTTAAGGTCAACCACTTAGTTAACTCCACAAGTCCTTTGTAAATGTTCCAATGTTCTCACACCGTTACTAACAACTCTCGTTCCTCAAGTTTAAGCAGCATTAACTTACCTCATTCACTTATCTGACGACATCAGTACCTTAAGCATATTCCTCGAAATCACTTACTACTCTAAGTACCTCTAGATCCTCAATTAACAACTCCAAACTTACAATTACCCATGACTCAGCAAGATTCTTACACCTAAGTTCCATCGAAAGCCACGTATAACACTCTACTTAGCGCAATTATCCCATCGCTCACCTTTACCCTTCAAATTGGTAACATATAAACACTAGGCTTACCAAAACATATTCAACCAACTCCCTAGGTTTTCCTCAAGTAACAACACTCTCCATATCCCGGTCTATAGTTGACCTCAAGAAATTCCCAAGTCTATCTATGGTAGGTTACCGCACAAGGGGTTTCGGGATAAGCAAGCTACTAGGTGAAGTCAAGAGAACATGAAGATAGCTCTCAAGAGAGCTCGAGAAAGGTCTAAGGAAGGAGACTAAGATCTTAACGGTGACAAGTACATCAGATCATGAATAGAACAGTAGGCATGTATATACCAGTAGGTGGATCGGGGTGAACTCCAGTCTCAGCTTGATTCTGAACAGCTCCGGCTCCACTGGTCTCAGCCTCAGGGTCAGTAGTGACAGCTCTGTCAATGGCGACCATCCCCACGGGGCACTCGAAAGAGCGATGTCCGAATTTCTCGCGGGTGAAGCATTGGTGAGGGTTGCCATGGCAGTAAACTCTAGGATGAAGATCCTTGCGGCACTTGAAACACTTTAGGGGAGCTTCTGTCGAGGGTTCCATGTCTCGATCCTGGGAAGCCTCAACTCCGTTGGATTCTCCCTTTCCTTGGGTGCACTGATCGAAGAGGTGTCCTCGTTCCCTGCAACGGTAGCAAACGCGCGGTCTACCACGGCGGTTCTTGCCTGGCCTAACTGTAGCAGGTTGCACAAGGGACTGTGGGCGCTTTCCTCTTCCAGGAGGAGAGGAGGAGGGAGGAGGACTAAGAGGTCTCTTGCCTCGACAGTTATGCAAAGGTGGTCGAGGAGGAGATAAGGCTCTAGCTCCTTCACAATACATCTGGTAAGGGTCCTCCGCTCGTAAAACGCCGTAGTAACTTTGGAAGTAAGATGTCGGGTCACCACTGGCTACACTCCTAGTCTCAGCATTAAGCTTGCTCCGAAACAGGTAAGCTTTGTCTTCTTCTCTCTCAACTAGCTGCGGAACAAAGTGGATTAGCTCCTCAAATCGATTGGTGAAGGCTTAAACAGAAAGGGTTCCTTGGCGAAGGTTCATGAACTCGGTCATCTTATCTGGCGTATGTCCCTGTGGTAAAACCTCATGCCAAGAAGAGTCTTGAAACGACTCCAGGTGAAAGTAGGGTCACGAGTAGCAGGAGCGCTGATCGTCAACCACCAACGTCTAGCCTCACGAACCAAGAACTGAGATGCTACTCGGGTCCAATCCTCAGATCGAACACCATAAATCATGAAGTTCCTTTCCATGTCAAAGAACCATGCGGTGAGGGTTGCAGCACTGGTTTCTCCGTCGAATGTCTTAGCTGCATTCTTCCACATCTGTGTGATAATCCAAGCCAATCCTCCCGGTTGGTTACTTCCCGATGTTTGGGATGAAGAAGAGGGCACAGTCGACATCGCTATGCAACTCTGAAGAGTTTGAATGAGGGCTTGCGTCACAGCATTCTCGGCATCGGTTGGCGCTGTCATTCTTCAATCATAAGAGAATAAACCGTTAGACGTATTCCTAACAAGGCACAAACAGACTACAATAATAAGTCCTTAAATCTACCCCATCTCTCGTTCATTATTCAATTATATGGTCAAGTTAAGGTTGGGGGTCACATGAGTGCGTCGGGAGCGATAACGCTCTGATACCAACTGTAAAACCCCTCGTCACAGCGGAAATAAAACATACAAAACATGCCAAAATTTACGCGGAATTTAAACTTTAACATGCATAAAAACGAGGTGAATTAAAACTTAAACTGGAACAACTGATATAAACAGAAATAGATAAGTATAACTGTCTGAGTACCGAAAGTAAATGTATACAAACAGCCTGGTATGATACATCCCTACAGGCACTCAGAACCAAATCAAAAGTCTAGAGTCTAGCTAACGCAAATGTGTAAGTCAATCGATGAATAAGATCATCGCTCGCTAGCTCCATGTAAACCCCTCTGCCAACCTGTCATGTACCTACATACATGTAAACATGTACGCCACAATCACTGGGGAGTGACTAGAGTTCTCCTAGCCACCTTTTGTAACGATACGTAACACTTAAACATACAATATACTCCAACATATATATAAACATGTGAAGCATATAAATCTCAATATCTGTATCTCATATCGTCATGCAGTTACTATGCAAAGCTCTCAACCAACTTCGGAAACTATTTGGAAGGAGAGCCGGTTTCCCTTCCGGTCGCCCGGCCGGGGGGGGGGGGGGGGGTCTTTTAGTCCAAACCGTTTACGAAACTAGCCAAAGAGTCATCCAATGCCTTGGATGATCAATTCTATAATCAAAACATTATACTCATCAATGTCAACAACTACATCTAACACTATAACACAACTAGGCAAGCAGATGCAAAACAGCAAGTATAAAGGTTCAGCGGTCAACTTAAGACATAACCTAAATACCAAATATTCAGCAACTATAAAGGTTCAGAGGCGACATCTTAACGCATAACCTAGATACCAAAATCATATTCACAAGCAAGAACTCAGAGGCCAACTTAAGGCATAGACCTGCTACTCAACAAGACACTAGACTCAGAGGCGACAACTCAACGCATGGACTAGCATCCAATAAGTAAAGAACTTAGAGGCCAGCTTAAGGCATGTCCCTTTACGACATCACAAGACACTAGACTCAGAGGCCAGCTTAAGGCATGTTCTAGCATCAACATCTGCACTCCGGGTAAGGCATCAGCACCCTAGCTACCCCGTTGTGTAGCTGCTCTACTCGTCAGACTAAGAGGCCAACTTAAGGCATGTTCCAACGCGATCACAAATAAACATGTCTGGGATCAGAGGCGACATCTCAACGCATACCCCAGACACGACAACCATACACATATAGGGCTCAGAGGCCAGCTTAAGGCATACCCCTATATATGACAACTAGCTCACGTATTAAGCTCAGAGGCCAGCTTAAGGCATACCTTAATACGCATCAATACAATAGCATCCAAATATAGTAACTAGATCCTTAGTACTAATCTCTGATACTTCAAAACAACACTTAATTGATCCCGGGAAGTAAGTTGAGGGAGAGCCGGTTTCCCTTTCGGTTACCCGACCGGGAGGGGTCTTTATCCTGTCTCCATTCCCGAACCCAATATAGTGTCGCCCATCCTCCGGGGACCTCAAACACACATACAAGGTACACGGAACGAATCTCAAACAAAATCGATTAACCGATCAAAAGTTAGAATCGTTTTAAGATAATTAGGGCTCTCAGCCGGCCAGGGACAGGCAGCCGGCTGACCGTCTGGCAACCCATCCTCTTTCACAATTTGCAAAAACCAAAACAATGAAGAAGGGCTCCCAGCCGGTCAGCAGGCAGCAGACCTACCGGCTGGGCACCCATTCCCTAAGTCTTCTTCATTTTACCCAATATTACAAGAAAAGGGGCTCCCAGTCGGTCAGCAGGCTGCCGGCCTACCGGCTGGGCACCCAAGTTCCCTACTTTACAAAACACGCAAACACAACACCATGCACTCCCAGCCGGTCGACCGGCGGCCGGCCGGTCGACCGGCTCAGAGTCACTGAGCCTGAAAAACGCAATACGCAGAATCCTACAATTCTCATGAAATCGATACTAAAATTCCAAGATTGCAACAACAATACACTACCCAGCATATATACCACATGTAGGATGTAAAAGCAAGCCATAAACTCAACAACAAAGTCCTAATTTGATCACACTTAGTATCCGTCGTAAGCATGAAAAATCTGAAAATGAACTTATGAGCATGTGAATCACAACCTAAGCATGTAAACATCATATATGAGAATTCCTAGCATGTTTCTAAGTCCAAACAACAACAACAATATACAAAATCAGAAACTTTCCATATCAAACATCAAGAAAATGTTATTTTAACAAATAAAGGTCTCATTATCGTCACCTCGAAAGAGGTTATGCTCCTAGCTCCTCTTCAACCACGTAACTATCCACCCCAAGATCCTCTAAATCCTCTCCTACAACAAAGAAACGATTATTAGAAGCTAGAAACGGAATTTACCAAAAACAGTCCCTTTTTCAAGTTGAACGGAAATGGAATTGAAAGAGACGGATGTCTTGGAAATTTCGCAAGGATTTCGAAAATGTATAACATACCTTGATTCGGGATTCGGATGAGCTCTGAAAAATTGATTTAAAGATTGAAAAGTGAAGGAGAAATGAAAGTTTAATGTAACAGTGTTTGGTTTTAGGAGAAATGAAATGTCGACATAAGATTTTGGGGATTATGGTTAAGTAGCCCTTTTCCCTTAAGTGAAACGGGTTATTTGAGGTGAACGGGTTTTATGAGCCGGGTTTAAACTTGCCAAGTTATTACGTCTTAAGGATTAAAGGTTTCTTAAGACGGATCTTTAACGGAAGATTTAAGAATAACTTAACAATCTATATTAAAATATTATTTTATTCCGTAAAATAAATTAAAACCTTTAAAATATAATTTACGAAAATGCGGGATGTTACATGCATAGTTGAATAGTTCGTAGTTCTATATAGATAAATGTTTAAAATGTATAAAAAATCAGAATAATAGTGTTGTCAATAGGTTAAAATAGTCGGACACAATTCATTATTTGTAATTTGAGGTTTGGAGTAATATTTGGTCCCGCCTTTTTCTTTATTTATAAGCTCATATTTTAAGTTACTCGATTATCATAGTTTATCCTTTTATTATTGTCATATTTCAAAGAATTTGGAAAAGTTGTTACAGATCCAAAAATAGGCTGACCTAACATCCGACATTGACCTAAACTACAACACCCGAATGTGACCCAAAATCCGCATTGATCCGACCTGGCCCAAAATGACCAAAATTATCTTGATTGATAACTGATCCAACCCGAAGTGGCCGATCTGAAACACCCAGATCCAAAATTATTATTTTCGCTCTTGATCATTAACTCGAAAATGACCCGACCCACTTAAACCGACCAACAAATCAAAATAAATCTGAAACCCAAAATGACCACACAACCTGAATTATTCCGAAATAATGATGAACTAAACTTACTCGGCCCAAATTGGTCCGACGGAACTTGATTCGACCCATTTACCAAGTATAGTATGAAAAAAGTATGACAAAACAATGAGGTCAAAAGTAAAAGGGTGTAAATAAGGAAATACATCATGTCATAGTTTTGGACTGATATTGTCGTATTGGTGGACTGTTCGTAATTTGTATGGTTTTCATTTACAGAAAATATGTGTTTTGTGGGGAAATACCGTAGTAGTATGTTCCATTTATTTGCCGTAAAATAAGTCATACAAAATTAATATCTCAGTAGAATATTGTCGTGGAACGTTTAATATATATGTTTCCTTTATTTTTCAAAGTCTTCCTATTGTAAAATATTGTCGAAAAAAACTTGAAAAATAAGTCATACAAAATTAATGTCTTAGTATAATCATTTATAAACCTTGAACAGGAAATCTAAGTTTTAAAGTTTTGCAAGTATAAAAAAGATTGGTAAATTGAATTACATTAGCAAATGCTCTGTACTTCTTTACAAATAAGAGATTATTGACCGAGTAATACCACGTAAACATTTAAGTACTCAAGTAAAATCAAATAAATAGAAATTCTACATAATCAAATCATAAAAGAGAAATAAAATATAAATTTATATAGATAACATGATTAGCTAAAATTATAAAAAGAGAAAATATAATAATACTATAATATAATAATCACAATTAATATTAATTTGAAACTAAGTAATAATTTTACCATAAATAACGAAATAACTAATGGACGAAAAAATATTTAACGAATGACTGACATGTGTCCAATGATTTCTCTATTATAGTTATATATGGATCATATTGCATTCTATACGTACAATAACTGTATGGTACAATATATTTCATACGTACAATATTGAAGATAAGAATACAATTGTAAAATAGTACTCCCTCCACACACCTAAGATCATCTCATTTCCCTTATTTGGCAACACATCTATCTTCTTTCCATTTCTCAACTTTCCTTATTTGGTCATTTAAATAACCAAATGGTCCTTATGTACTTCACTTATTTACAATATATGTCACTCAATTATGGGCCTAATTCTTTTACGGTTGCAATATCTTTTATAAGATAAGAATACAACATCTTATACGGCTACAATATTTTTTATGGATTTCATCATATTGCATTTTATACCTAGAATAGCGGTACGATACAATATGTTCCATTTTTACCTTAAGCTAGTATATGACATGTATTATACCCAAATATAATTTCAAGGAATCTAGTATTTTTGTTTTTTGGTATGTACATGTATGCGATTTACACAATTTTTTACGCAATATATATTCCACGTCAATAACTTGATTGACTCAAGATTGTTTATCTTTTATTTATTGGTTATTTAAATATTATTTGTTGTTTTTTTCCAAGTATATTTTTTTAATTGATTATTTAAAGATTAATTGCCGGTTTTTTCAGGTGTGTTTCTTTGATTATTTATTAATAATTATAAAAATATTCTCTTCTGTATTTATTATAGATTGGAAGGAAAATGAAATTCACCAGATTAGTTGTCGTATTTTTCTGTGTATTTTATTTATAATAATAATTATCTAAATATTCGTTTCCAAAGTTAATATAGATGGGAAGGAAAATTAAATTTATCAGATTAGTTGCCGATTTTTTAGTGTATTATATGTGTAAAACCCCTCGCGCCAGCGGAAAAGTAAACATACAAAACATGCCAAAAATACGCGGAATTTAAAACTTTTGACATGATAAGAAAACATGCGAGGTGTCATAACAATATTAAACATGCGGAAAAGAAGTGAAACATAAATAAGTATATAAGTGCGATACAAAAGCAGCCCGGGATAACATATCCCTACAGGCACAAAATACTGAAACGTAAGTCTAAGGTCTACCTAACGAAAGGTAAAAGTCAACGATGAAGGATCATCGCTCGCTAGCCTCAACGTAACCCCCTGCATCAGCCCTCATGTACCTACACACATACAACATGTGCGCCACAGTCAGTGGGGAGTGACTAGAGTGCCCGTAGCCACCTATTGTCAATAACACATAACACGTAAGACATTCAACATACTCCAACATTTATAACATGTGAAGCATATATATATCTCAATCTCAAATCATCATGCAATACTTGCAAGGCTCTCAACTAACTTCGGAAATTATTTGGAAGAAGAGTCGGTTTCCCTTCCGGTTGCCCGGCCGGGGGGTCTTTCAATCCCAACCATTTACGAAACCAGACTAAGAGTCGTCCAATGCCTTGGACGAACAATACTAAGATAACCAAGTATCATAAATTCCCAATCGTAAACTAAAGCATGCTCAATAACCGATTCTTCAACACAAGAGGTAGGTCACCAAGTGACTCGACTCCAACAACTATAGGTCAACCAAGTGACTCTACAAACGAGCTAGGTCAACCAAGTGACTCTACTCCAACAACTATAGGTCAACCAAGTGACTCTATTCCAACAACTATAGGTCAACCAAGTGACTCTATTCCAACAACTATAGGTCAACCAAGTGACTCTACAAACAAGAGATAGGTCACCAAGTGACTCTACAAACAAGAGATAGGTCACCAAGTGACTCTACTCTAACTACTATGAGTAGGCCGACAATCGACTCGTCTATATACTACGACATCCCCAAACTCAGACTATACAACCCCCTGGTAGGACGACATCAAATGACTGTCCTAGCCTAAACCTGGCCAGACTCTCGGAGCGCAAACGAATTACGATCCCCGATTCGACAAGTGCAAAAGGCACCCCCAAGACCCGAACTAGCTAGGAACGAGATATACCCGAAGGCGGGCAGACAATCTAAAACCTGACCGTGAGACCAAGTCACTACGGCCAACCAGCTAAACAATGCAATCAGGTGAGAACTCGAGTACTATAGCAGCGCAAAACAGGTTACACAAATCACAATATGTCATTTCAAAGATGTACAACAACTCAAACTCGAATGACAATCATTTCGTATATATCTCATCTCTAAACATCCATGTAACACTTAGCCGACTTCGGGAACTAATTTGAGGCGAGAGCCGGTTTCCCTTCCGGTTGCCCGACCGAGGGGTCTTTCATCCTCAAATCCATTACCGAACCCGACATAAGCGCCGCCCAATTTCTTGGGACTTCAAACAAGCATACGAAACATACGGAAAAAGAATCAATCAAATCCGACATGCGAAACACAAGTTATGAACAAAACAATTCGATCAGGGGCTCTCAGCCGGTCAGCCACAGGCTGCCGGTTGGCCGGCTGAGAGTCGCAACCTATCATGCTAAAACACAATAAAAACAACAAGGAGGGTCTCCCAGCCGGCCGGCCGGCTGCCGGTCCACCGGCTGGGAACCCTTTTTCCCAAATTCTACGAAAACAACAATCAACTACAAGAAGGTCTCCCAGCCGGTCGGCCGGCCGCCGGTCCACCAATTTTTCCTCAATCTCCACCAATTTTTGCAAAACAACACAAACACCAAATGGGGCTCTCAGCCGGTCGACCGGCCGCCGGCCCCTGACCGGCTGGGAACCCCCTGTCCCAAATCGCGCATTTTCGCCATTCTTAAACTTCAATCAAACTTAAAGGGATTGCCTCTATACTTTGCATACACTTCTAAAATCATAAGTTACAGTATATACAAACACTCTTGGTGCATCTTAAAATCATTATCATAGATTACCCATAATCACTCATATCAACAATTGTAAACATCCATTATTTCCACATAAACACCATACTCATTATCAATACTCAATAAATCATATGAGAAACATATAAACATCAAACCCTAGCATGATTTTAACTAATTTACAGCATCACAACCACAATGCACATATCCTAAACATGTTTCTAGTAACTAAACATACTAAAAATCATGAAAAGTGCTAATATTAGACAAAAGGCCGAGTTTCTCATTATCGTCACCTTTTAGCTTCACAAAACACCGAGAATAGTCTCCAAGCTACTCCAATCGACGAAGCCCACAACTAGAAACACCATTATTAACGGAATTAACTCGGAAAACGTGCATAAGAAGGGCACGGTCAGATTATAAGACGGAAATATTTTGGTATAAAACTTACCTAGAAAGATGGAGGACGAGAAGAGGAATCCGTAGGCGCAAGAATCGTCTCAATCGGATAAGAAATGAAGATTTTATGAAGAGATTAGTGAATTGGAGATTTTGTTGGAGATGAGAAATAAGTTTACTGTTTTTCTTATTTCTCCTTGATGAACAAGAAATATGTGGATGAAGGAAGGCACTAGGAACTTCCTTCCTTTATTCTCTTTTAAGTACAAAAGACATGAGACGGGTTTTAAAAGAAATGTTCGGGAAAGCTTGATACGGAAAAGCCAAGGAATTATATAACATCTCAAGACTCAATGATCTCGAGACTGACGTTTACACGATATATCTAAAACATAAAACACAAATTTAAATAAAATATTATTAAATCCCGAAAATACTTTAAATTATCCAAAATATACTTTTACGAAAATACGGGATGTTACAATATGGATTAATTATTAAAGGATATCGAAAGAATAATTTGCAATATTTTGTATATCTATTAGGCCCTGTTCTTTCTGGCTTTTTAGAGCTGAACTGAACTGAGCTGAACTGAATGGGGCTGAGCTGAACTGAACTGAACTGAACTGAGCTGAGCTGAACTGAATCGAACTGAGCTGAACTGAACTGAACTGAATTTAATCGAGCTGAACTGAACTGAGCTAAATGAAACAGAAATTAATAGAAATAAATTGAATATAAATGTTTAATTAAAGTGTAATAACTAATAATAATATTAATAATAATTAAAGTAACCATATCTAGGCCAAAATGATAAATGACCAATAAAAAACCCAATGCAAATTACTAGTTAACCCAAAAAAATCCATTCAGAAGAAACTATCAGCCATACCCTTGAATTTTCCTATATTTTCAAGATTATGACTTTTGATTGTGTTAACAAATATTATTATTTGAATGTTATCAAGTTTTACTTCTCAATTATATTTTTTCCACTCTTTCATGTTTACTACTACTACTACTACTACTAATAATAATAATAATAATAATAATAATAATAATAATAATAATAATAATAATAATAATAATGTGGGCTGAACTTAATAAAGTCGAGCTGAACTGAACTAAATTGAATGGAGCTGAACTGAACTGAACTGAACTGAACTGAATGGAGCTGAGCTGAACTGAACTGAGCTGAACTGAACTGAACTGAATAGAGCTGAGCTGAACTGAAACGAGCTGAAAATAAGCCAGAAAGAACAGGGCCTTAGTGATGTGAGAATATTTTTTCCAAAATTTTGTACTCCCTCCGAGTTTCCATGATTGCTCCTTTTGCTTTATACCCAAAAAATAAGAAAATCATTCTAAACCACACAAAACACCCTACCCCACACCCAATTCATTTTGGACCACAAAAAAGTTACTAAAAAAGGAAATAGAAACAATCACTAAACTCGCACCAAAAGGGAAATAGGAACAATCATGGAAACTCAGAGGGAGTATATATTAATCGATGAGAATATTTTTTCCAAAATTTAATCATATCATGGGAATTTGGGCGGGAAATTTTTTAATGTGAGAGTGACACGTGTCCAACTCATGTATAGTGGTTCTTCTTATATACTTTTATATAGATAATAAAAAAACCGCTATCCATTAAGCTTGACACGCGTCACGCTACCGTTAATTTTTTTCCCACCTAAGCCAAACACTAAAGATGCATACACATATTTATTTTCAGTATTGTCATTTAAGATTATTACCTTCCTTAAAAAAACTATCCTATCATTATTCAAGATTATATTTTCCCAAAATACAATTTTTTTATCTACTAATGTCATACTCTCCAGTTAGTCATACATCAATTTTTTATTTTATGATGAAGAGGTTTGATCCTCCCATGCACGCAACAATACCATGCTAACCACCACGTACCATAAAAGCTCAATCCACGGGTTTATCCCTCACTGGAAGACATGTGGCCATTTAGGGATATTCGAACTCAGGACCTCACACTACATCAAATTCTGTAATTAATTTTTTATTATAGTTGAATTTTGGTGTAAGTTTTTTGCATTATCGCTAAGTTGATTTATACAAATAGTATCCATATATCATGTCATATCTTTTCAGAACAATATAAATTTTTCGAGTTATTTTTCATCATGACTTTCATCAATGAATTTAATTAATATTTTTACTTTTTATCATTTAATTTCAAGATATAAAAAGTATAAATGTGAATTGTAGGTTTTAATATGATTTTTCACTCTACTTCGGAAAAAAGGAACATTCATCAGATGTAATACTTCAGGCCTAACTTTTAATTTTTAATTTTAGTTGAGCTTATGTGTATTTTTTCAGAGTATTTTGAGGTTTATACGTTACATTTTAAATTTTTCCGTGAAAACACAAATATAACTGAACTTATATGTAAATATTTTTGAGATAATATCGTAATTTTATCCCAAAGAGTTTGAAAAGCTGCAAGATAGCCACTCGTAACCGGATAACAACCCGTCCTAGTATCTTTCCAATATAGTAAGTCACGACAACAATTTGACGGAAGCCGAATAGATTGAGAGTTGCAGATTGGCCACAATTTTCTCTACTGGCATCTTCAACCCATGACGCATCACACATTGAAGTTGAAGAACAAAAATTCTGGGTTTATTATTAACAAGATTATTATACAAGTTGAGACAGACAACCAAAGAATTCATATTGATCTAGTTGTCTTTCCAAACATCCAATAAGAGGGAAAGCCTATTTCCCAAGCGAGGCCACATCTCAACAGACCGAGTCCTCAACTAATACTGCGAATACCCAAAGAAACATTGCTACGAGAATGTGAGTCTAGTTCTTGCAGGTTTGTACCTAAATAGGGAAACAAAGATCCCACTATTTTGGCAATAATAGAGCTCGGATTCCTAATAATACGCCAACTTACTTTTGCCAAAAGACTAAGATTGGAACAAGCGATATTCCGCAAGCCCACCCCGTTTTTTTAACATTTGTAAAAGGCCTGCTACAACGAAGACAGTTCCTATTAATTTGTCCCTTCCACCAAAAATGTGAGAGTAAAGAATAAATCTTTTCAGTCACACTTATTGGCATTCAAAATGCCGATAGAGGGTAGATGGAAAGGTTAGAAAGAACGTAATTAATAAGAGTCAATCTTTCAGCCGTACAGAGGAATTGCTTATTCCAGGAATAAATGCGATTTCTAACCTTTTCAGCTACTGTAGGAAAAATTCTTTTCTTAGAAATCCCAAAGTCGGTTGGAAGGCCCGAATAGATGCCCAGAGGCTTATTTTGCCGGATTTTGAAAATACTCAGACATCTTTTGGTAATAGCCAAGGTACAGTTGGGGCTAAACGTAACTGCTGATTTATCCAAATTAAGTTGTTGACCCGGTGCTTGGCCGTAATTATCAATGAGTCTCATAAGAACTTTACAGCAAGTCAATTGTGCTTTGATGAAGAAGACCGGGTCATCCGCAAAAAATAAATGAGAAATAGGCAGAGCTTTTCTGTTGAGTTGAATCCCCTTAAGATGTTTCATTTCTTGGGCGTAAGATAATTTTCGGGAAAAAACCTCAGTACAGAGAGCAAAGATGTAGAGGGATAGAGGATCCCCTTGCCGTAATCCATTAGGTTTGAAGAAGCATCCGGTTTCCCCATTAATGATATATAATACCATAAGAAACCGAAGTAATACAATGCATAATAAGGGAGATCATGGACTTCGGGAAATGCATACTAGTTAATTAGAGTAGCCTCAATAAAATTGCACTAAAGTCGATCATAAGCTTTGCTCATGACTATTTTAAAAGCCAGTTCTCCTTCTTTGCCTTTCCCCTTCTAGAAATAATGTGATGAAATAAATAATTCATGTGAAATCAAAATATTATCCGAAATAATTCTTCTAGGAATAAAACCATTTTGAAATTCTCCCACTAAGAAAGGCGCATGTTTCTTAAGACGATTCGATATATATTTGGTTACTATTTTGATAATGACATTGCAGAGACGGATAGGTTTGAACCGACCAACTATTTCTGGTGATGAAATTTTAGGAATAAGTGCAATAGATGTTTTGTAAAGTCGGATAAAATAAAACCTATGGATAGCATATGTAAAACAGCATCAGTGACTTCGTTTTTTATATGGTACCAATATTTTTTGATAGAAGATCGCAAAAATACCATCAGGACCTGGAGATTTGAGTAACCCTAATTAAAACACAGCTTGTCTTACTTCTTGTTTGGTATAAGGTTTGGAAAGTTGAAGTTGTTTGTCTTGATTGAGTTTATTTTTTAGTTTCCTAAATAAAATTTTGTATTTCCCATAGTAGTCCAAGTAGGATAAATTGGACAATTGGTATTCCCAGACCCAAAGAACGGTTGAAATGATTCTTCAAAAGTATTTATGATACCAGTCCCATTATAGACCATCTGTCATCCTTTGTTTTGATTCCCAATAGAAAATTTCGATGACGTCGCACCTTTACTGATGTCGTGCGGAAGCGTGAATACCTCGGGTCGGGCCTCTACTGCACCGGTGTCCAATGTCCATAATAGTATGATATTGTCCGCTTTGGGCCAAGCCCTCACGGATTTACTCTTGGGCTCCTTCCCAAAAAGCCTCGTACTATTATAATTTCAGGACACTTATAAAGATGATACTTCACCTTTAAACTACCGATGTGGGACATGGATTTGCATCCTAACAATCCTCCTCTCAAACCAAGGACCATCATCTTAACTCGGACCTTGACCTCCATGGAAAACTCCCACACTATACAACCCTAACTTCTAGACACCCGAAACATCACCAAGTCTTGATAAACTCCCCTTAGCCGACACACCATGCTGTCACGAGTCATGTCTTTCACCACATGTCACCGCCTGGTCAAGTGAGTGCCCTCACATGCTCCTAAGCCAGCATGTCCTTGTGCCCTTCTTGGGGATTTGCTACACATGCATATCGAACCTCCTCTGCATCCAATATACCCTGGACCGGGTCCGCCACTTCAGAATGACGCCTTTCATCCATTTAGGCCTGGACGGGGCTTGCTCAAGGACTCACCCCGAGCTAGGAGTTCCATGACTTACAATGTACAACTTCAAGTCTTGGGCCTGCTGATGTATCCTCGTGTCTAGCCCAAGTCAAACCTTGGGCTCCGATACCATTTGTTGTCCGGAAGCGTGAATACCTCGTGTCGGGCCTCTGCTGCACCGGTGTCCAATGTCCATAATAGTACGATATTGCCTGCTTTGGGCCAAGCCCTCACGGATTTACTCTTGGGCTCCTTCCCAAAAAGTATCGTACTATTATAATTTCAGGACACTTATAAAGATGATACTTCACCTTTAAACTACCGATGTGGGACATGTATTTGCATCCTAACAACTGAATTCAAGAAGAATTTTGTACAACTATCCCCATCCTTCAACCAATGCAGTTTCGCTCTTTGCTTCCAATATAACGCTTCCAATATATCGCAACAGTTTTATTGAACTCAAAATAAGAAGAATGGTTCCGATCATACTCAGTTTCATCTTTCTTATTAAAAATGTCAGTTAAATTACTTTCCGATATATCGTCAAATTCGGATCACTTAGCACCCCGTCCTTCTTTTTGCCTTTTGTCCAATTTTGTATACACAGCCGGACCTTTTTTAACCTAGTTGATACTCTGTAAGAAGAGGATTCTCTTAAGGAAGAAAGCCAAATCTTTTTTTACCAATTGGAAGCATTCCTCATATTCCAAAGACCGGGATTCTATTTTAAGATAACTGTGTTTTTTATGTCCAAAAAAATCTGTATCAAGAAAAATAGGAGCATGATCAGAACCTTGTATAGGGAAATATCTGATACATATATCCGGAAACGAAGATAGCCAGTGAGTTGAAGCAATTCCCTTATCTAGCCATTCATATATACGTGCCTTACCTTTATGATTGTTGAACCATGTGAATTTAAGACTTTTAAAAGGAATATCATATAAGCCCTTTCTTACTTTCCATTCCGAAAATACTGCGGCTCCTTTAGGCGTGCCCGGAGTTCCTGCTAATTTATCGTCAAGGAATTCTACTTGATTGAAGACTCCAAATAAGATGAAGAGAGAATCAAGAGGAGAACGTTTCCGAATACAAAAGAAAGGGAATCGATGCCCTTACAAGAAGGCATATGCGTATACGGAGGGGGCGTAGGGATGCACCCGCACCCTATTTGTTAAAAAATAAGCCTAATTTTGTATAATTAATAAATATATTAACTAAGTTGGTCTAGTGCTTGGGTGTAGGTTTTCCTTGTCTAAGTTAATGGTTCAATACTTCTAGTAAACAATATTAGTTCAATGTTTCTTTACACGATAAACTATATTGCTTAAACCAAATTTTTATTATATAAAAATAATTTCGTAATTTCGTTCATTCTCCGTACCACTTTCAATGAGTCTTAAATATGACTCTGCAAAGAGAGAGTATAACATTTGATTATAAAATGATTATTGAGTCCTAAATATGACTCTGCAAAGAAGGAGTATAACATTGATTATAAAATGATCATTTTTTATTGTAATGTTAATATTTTCAAGTTGAATTTGGAGGTAGGTTTTGTGAGTGGTAGGTGATGGAGACATGCAGTGACAAATGATTAGCTAATGTGGTCATACTAAATTTGATGTTTAAGCTCGAGTCAATACATATAATCTAATTAATTAAAGATGAGCTGTTTTTTAACAGCATCTTAAATGGAGT
Organism: Silene conica; assembly: GCA_029255685.2. NCBI lineage: Eukaryota > Viridiplantae > Streptophyta > Magnoliopsida > Caryophyllales > Caryophyllaceae > Silene > Silene conica. The sequence continues at coordinate 64,016,645 of CM055311.2, forward strand.
GTTGTTTAATCAATCCCAGGCACCTAATAATGGTAATGGTATACGTACTCTATATATAATTATACTACTAATCACTCTTATCAACCACTGCTCTGTAATCTGCATTCATTATTATTCAGTAACCATGCAATAAGCCAATAACACTAGCATTCAGCTCCTTAAATTAACATCACCATTCAACTCCTTCATACTCGTGTCATCCTTTGTTTCCTTGTTCGTGTTATTGTTAGCCGGTACTAGCTACTCTGAAAAAAAAATTAAAAAAAATGGATATTCCGGGTTTAAGTAGAGTAGAGGAGGTGGCGAAAAACTATATTTTGAATATGATCAAAGACATCTACTCCCATGTCAAAAACTACCATGAAAAGCTAAGAGAATTCCATGAAAAACACGAGAGGCTGGTGAGTCAGAAGTTGGATATAAATCGAGAAATTGAGAAGGGAGGAAAGAACCTGGAGATTCCCAGTAAAACCACAGAAAATTGGTTACGTGAAGTTGATATAGTAATGGATGACCAAAAATTGAGGGAGATATTAGATGAGGTGAAGACTGAAGTGAATGATGAATGCTGCTTCGGAATGCTGCCGTGCAACTGTTCCTACAGGTATTGGAGGAGTGTCGCAGCAATAGAGAAGACCAACCAAATTCAAAACAAGCTATCCTGTATTCCGCCCCACCCCATCACTGTCCCGGTTAACCCGCTAGATTTGGAGTCGGCGCCCACTCAATTCTTGGATGGTTTAAACTCCAGAGACCACATTCTTGTTAATCTTTTCAAAATGTTGCAGGATGACAAAGTCTTTGCTGTTGGTTTATGTGGCATGGGGGCAATTCGTAACTTTTCTAATTTATTTCCTTCTACTACCTTTCCTCTCTTTGTTAGTCTTAAAATTAGACTTACTCAATATTATCAATAATTTACTAACGTTTTAATAAACTCTTAGTCTTTGAGTTTTAAGATTCAATTTAAAACTTTGGGTGAATCTTCACCTCACTTTTTGTAAGAAAAAAAATGATGTAAAAATTAGAATTTAAAATAAATTTGAAGGATAATGTATAAAGTTGGGGATGAGTCTAAACTAAAAAAATACTCCTTATTTTGTGTTTTCTTCACCTTTGCATGTGGCACAATACTTAAGGAATAATATATTTTAATGAATAAATGATAGGAAGAGATGAAATAATTAGGAGTTAAATAATGAATTGTTAGTTACAAACATAAATGAATGAATAAAATAAGAGTAAAAAAGTAGGGTGAGGTTGGGTGATAGGAGAACTGAAGGAATAAAATATAATTAAAAGTTACCAAAATAGAAAAGGGAAATAAAACCTGAATAATTCGTTTAAGGAAATAGGGAAGAAAACAATGAATATGAGGAAGTAATAAAATTTAGTTGTGAAAGAGTCTTTGGGTTTGTTTGCATTGAGAGAATTGGAGGGAAAATGAGGGGAGGAAAAGGGAAAGATTTATTTTCCTTTGTTTAGATACAATTTATGGAGGGAAGGAAATGGAAGAATGTAATTTCTCTCCTTTAGAACAAACTAAATCTTTGTACGGGAGGCAAGATTTGGAGAGAAAACTTTATTTGAACCTTCATTTCATTATGCAAACTCATATTTTCTTGGATAATTTCACTCTATTATACCATCCCCTTCCTTATTACTCCCCTTCCATTTCCATCTCATCAATTTTATTATCCAAACAACCACAATTCATTTTCTCTCGCCTCCCCTCCCCTCCCTTCCTCTCCCCTCACTCCCCTTCCCCTCCCTTTCCCTCCTAAAATTGTATTCAAACGGTGCCTTAAGAGTTTGGCGAATCTTAAAGATATTCTTATCTAAGATTTAACACAAATTGTAGTGTACAATGATCTCATATTATGAGATTGTCCACATTTATAAAAGAAGAAAATATATCTCATTTATTGCTAATAAATGGTTATTTTTTTACGCAAATATAGTGTGAAATAATCTAGGCAATAGCAGCTAAATATTTAGATTGGGTAGTGTTAGAGACCTAGAGTACCACCTATGTGTATGGGAATGGGTCCAAGACCCTGCCTATATGGTTATGGGTCGAATATGGGTTCATAAAAACTTACGCGGATCTAGATATGGGTTTTGTCGTAAAGACGCATACCTTAACCATGGATCCATATTCTTTATTTTACTTCATTTTTAGATATATAAAGAATAACCAATTTTATAAAAGATGTGTTTTCTTATCTTTTATCCAACTCTCATATATCGTTTTACTTATTTCATACTATTAACGAAAGTACAACATAGTTTAATATTTGAGAAACAAGAAATAGCTTTTTTATCATCCAAATAATAATTTACACAATAATTTGTTACTTATCACGATAAAAATCAATGTATTTTATATCTTTTAACCCTATTAAACATTCAAAAGCGTTTGATGTAATTTTAATAAAAATTCATTTAAATGATGAAGAATTTAATAAAAAATCGATAAAGATTGGATCCATTTGGAAGCTAGATCCTACCAAGATCTAATGAATGTGGATTTGTGTCGATTTGAAAATTTTGGATCCACCGATATCGGTAGGTGGGTTGGATCTGGATCAAACATATATATGGATAAGGAGGATCTTAATATCGATCATATCCTACACATACCATACCTATTGCAATCTCTAACGCCACCCGATAGTATTGAATTTCAGTACCATTGTATATTATAAAAAAAAAATTTAAAAAGAAGAATAAAAGTAAGCTGTTTTTTAATGTCAAACTAATATGGGTAGAAATGCTATTTCCCACCCTCAACTATAAATTTTAAGGGGATGAATAAATTACGGAATTACTTTTTTTTCACGTATGAACTTTACAATTTCACATACATTTTTTAATTAACTTTCCTTTTCATATTTTTTTCCTAAACTAAACAAATTACCTCTCTTATGCAGTATTACCTTTCTTTATCTTAAAAGTTGAATTTAATTTCTCTAAGAACTTAAATTAGAATTACAATTCATTTATAGAAATAATTTAATTAAAACCGTCTATAAAATAAATCTAAAAAATGTTATGCTTAAGCACGGAACTATACTGCTAGTTATCATAGTATTGAAAGAAAGAGTTAAATATGATATAACAAACAACCTACTATTCGTCGTCGATAAATTACTAATTATCGTCGTCACTTTTAAATGAATTTTCTAAACTACCCCTCATATCCCCTTCCCTTTATATTCAAATCAAACTAAAATAAATTCATTCTTCATCTCACAAACTTAAAAAAAACCGTTTCAAAATCTCTTCTACAACAACAACATTTCCGTCTCAAATTCAAAAGTTCAACACGGTAAGTATTCTTTACTTCTTTGATTTTATTTTTTTTGTTCTTATTTTGATAGATTAGAAACGGAATTAAGGTATATTCCTTAATTTTTGACGGAATTAGGATAGAATCGTTGTTTGAATGTCGGATTTTTCTTCTTGGAAAGTGTATTATGTATGTTTGTTGCCCGAATTGACAACGGTTTTCGGAAAAAAAAAATTAAAAAGAGCAAAACTTACATAGGACGAAAAAAAAATTCGTCTGGACCTTGGTGTGGACAAAAAAAAATTTCGTCTGGAACTAGGGCTGGATGAAAAAAAATTTCGTCTAGGCCTAGGTCCAGACGTAATTTTTTTTCGTCCAATGTTAATTTTTGTTTTTTTAAATTATTTTCCGTCTTGCTTTGTTCCCGTAAAAACAATTAATTTTCATTTTCAAATGTTTAATTCTTTTCAATTATGATTTTAATTAATAATTATTTATTTGTCGTTTTTATATTATTTTGCTTTCGTTAGAAATAGTGAAGTAGAAAATTATAATTTTGTGAATAGTTGGTTGGAGGAGGAAATGACCGAAATGTTCGAGTTCGAAAGGTGACAGCATCAGCACGAGCTCGAAAAGAGCTACAATTTCAGCCGGAGATGTCAGAGGCTGCTAATGATGTAGTGGAGGAGCAGGTTAAGGAGCGGGATGAGGAACGGGTGAGGACGGTTCCCCATAGACCGGATGACGGGCGTTGGGGAGGGATGTCGGATGAGGGTTCTAGTAGTGTTGCGGCTCCGAAGAAGAAAAAGTCGGCTAAGGATACTTCTTGGGTGATTACCAGTCGTGTTCTTGGTGGTCCGTTGGTTTGTCACGTGATTCCTAGTTTTGGGGGACCTATAGTCAACACCTTATGGACGACTCCTAATGATTTAGGTCAACCAGTTTTGACGGGTTACCACCGATTTGGTAAGACGAGGGTGTTGAGTAAATCGCGACTACCTCCGACCGTTCAGTCTATGTATGACGAAAGGGGTCTTTCTCACCTAGTAGATTCCATGGCCGAGCATTATAACATGCCACTTATTTCTGCTTTCGTTGAGAGATGGCAACCCGACACCAACAGTTTTCATATGCCTTTTGGGGAGATCTCCATACTCCTTTACGATGTTGCGTAGATCTTAGGTGTTCGGGTAGATGGTGACAGTTGTGAGGTTGAGAGTCCCGACGGGACATTAGCGGATTCTGTTTTGTATGTTTGTGGCTTCTTTGGCAGCACATTTATTTTCAAATCATCTAATGTGCTCCCATAAGAAGACGATCCTTATTTACAAGAGTGAGAGTATATTGGTGGATTCAGCTTGTGAGATGGTGAGGAGGAGTTGTGATTTTGTCCACGCTCAGGGGTTCTTGGCTGTGGTCTTGACGTCGACACTTTTCGTCGACAAATCAGGCAACAGGATACGTCCTCAGCTGTTTCCGTTAGTGCGTGACCCTAGTGTTGTACACGAGTTTGCATGGTGAGCCGGTGCACTATCCTTTATGTACCGGCAGTTGGGTATAGTTTCACGTTCTAATGTGAAGACTATTAGTGGTTGCTTGACTTTGCTAGAATCATGGATCTATGAGTATTTCCCTATATTTAGACCAGGTCCACCTTCGGACATTGACGTTACCCAGCCTCGGGCCTGTTGTTGCAGATCTGTCGGGGCTTTCGCTCAAACTGCGGAGAAATTGATGGAGTACCGGATAGTTTTAGATGGTCTTACTTATGCATCAGTTAGGTGTGAGCCTTTTTGGCCGCGTCAGGCTGAGTGTTATCCTCGTACTCTGTTCTCCGGTATCCTTCGTTTCACGAACATAGTCGAGCCGTACTAGCCTGATCGGTGTTTACGTCATTTTTGGTTTGTGCAACTGGTACCTAGTCCTATTATGAGAACGGTAGTGCATCGTCCTGCTTTGCGACGAGACTACGATGTTAGTGTTGGGTCATTGGGCGATCATTTATGGGACCATCTGGGGAAGGATCAAACCACGCTTCTAGAAACGGTGAAAACCAGGAAGGCAAAAACTCAAGATAAGGAAAGTACCTCCAATGACCAACGGTCTAATTTACCTCTAAAGGTGCGCAATGCGATGTCTTGAAACTCCCTGTACTCGTGGTAGCGGTAGAAGATGGAGTACCGACACCCGTCGGAGTGGAACGGGGGGTGTAGTAAATGTAGCACCGGTACGTTACGAAGATGAGTTTCTTTCGGGCGTACTTGATATGCCTCTACATTTATTTACCTCTACTTCTATCTAAGCTCACCCGCATTCGTGCATGCTTAACGGCGGACGATTCTCTACGAGTGGCTTTCTTCGGACGTCCTCTCGGGTTCTCGTTCACTCTAGGCTCGCGTACATCCTCCTCGTCCGGATACAACTGAGAGTAAAGGGCATCAAACATGGAAGATCTCACACTCGGGTATGCATTCCGAATTTCATCCAAAAACTCCTAAACTCGAGCATCGTCACAAGTCTGCATTGCTTCAGAACCATCGTACTCCAATTTCTTCCAAAAGTCATGTAAGACATCAAGAGGGACTCGACATCCGTTATTAGCTATGCGATGAAGTGAACAAGTACATAGCAAACCAAGTGTAGTAGTCTTCACACATCTGTAATTGGTCGACAAGGCATCTTCCGTCATCTTGGCGCCTCTTCAAATTCTTCTCGTAATTCAATGATGGCATTCTTTGATATTTTACAAGAAATTCTGGAAAATAATCGATGAAGACCCGTTAGCCGTCTCGATCTAGATAACTGCAACAGGTGTCGGATCTGAACATGTTGCGTTTCCAACAAGGAATGAAAACGTATCCAGTTGTTATCAATAGCCAGTTTCGCGCTATTCAACCACTTCTTTAAATTTGCACGAGCTGACTCAACCCGAGATGTAGTAGTGTTATCACTACAACGAAAACTGAAACGGGCGACAAACATTGGCGACTGAAATCCGTCGCCAAACACCTATTGGCGACTGAAATCCGTCGCCAAACACCTATTGGCGACGGAAAACAGTCGCCAAAAAGTTGTCGCTGACTTTTGTCGCCAAAAAAAATCGGGCGACTACTGTCAGTCGCCAAATTTGGCGATGGAACCGGTAGTCGCCATACTTACATTTTGGCGACAGAAGTGGCAGTCGCCAAATTAGCGACAGAAGTAAGGTAGTCGCCAATTTGGCGACAGAAATTCAGTCGCCAATGTTCCCATTTCCGTCGCCAAAGTGCCTGACTTTCCAGGGGCTTTGGTTTTTGTTGCTCTGTTTTGGCGACTGAATTCAGTCGCCATTTACATCATTCCAGTCGCTAAATTTCCTGGGCATTTTTCATGAAAATTCATTTCGTTTCTGCCAAATCCAATGCGAAATAAATACAATACACCTGCAACCAGAAAGTAACCAGCAATTGGTGACGAACGCCCTTTGAAACAACAACCAAATCTCCTTTTATAGAAAAAGAGAACCATTATCAAATTACAAGAACCCGTTATCTAAACTAATAAATCTCCACGTTCGACAATTTTTCCTAAGTTACTAAACTAATTAACTACTTGAAATCCCATGCTAGCTCCACTACCGTCGCCTCCCTTTCCACTTGGATCGTTAGGATCTTCATTAAATGGCCGTGAACCGGGGTTGCAAGAGTAGAAATATGTCTCCATGGCCTTAAGACGTTCTCTCATCAACCGCATTTCCTCATCTCTTTCCGCTCTTTCTCGGTCAAGTTGCGATTGCAATTGACTTACAAGAGATGGCTCGTAGGTTTGTCGCGGCTCATATGAGGACCTTCTAGCCGGTTCCTTGTAAAACACCCCATGAGCTTGTCCGGTCCCATATACCATACCCTTCTTGTAACCATCCACCAATTTGAACCAAATTTCATTATCTTCCCGCTCAGGGTGGGCCTCTTTCTCTGCCTCATATGCCTCCTATAACATTAAGAAAACTATTATTAGTTAAGCAAAAACAATCATTGTCGAAGTTAACAAAAAAACATCAATAGTTGAGAGAAACTATCTTACATATAACTCTTTGTCCTTCGCCTTAATCCAGATTCTTCTCTGCGTCTTTTCGTTGACCTTGGAATGCGTGTCAAGGAAAAGTTCGGGGACCGTCATCATCGGCTTCTTGCCGCCGTCTTTGTTGCTGCCGTCTTTATTGCTGTTATCCTTCTTCTTCTTCCCTCCCTAAATAGGGAAAATTGTTAATATAAGAAGTATAGTATATTCATTCAAAAAAGAAGTATTCATTCAAGACTTACACTAAAAATACGCGTCAAAAATGATCGTGATCCCCCGTGATGGGTAGGCTCGACCTCTGCATCTTTCTTCCCTCTTCTTTTGTTGATCTTCTTTTGAGCGGACACGGCATGGAACTCGGGAGTCTCGCGCCGCTTCATGAGATCTTGATATTTCTCACCTACAATTAAAAAGTATGTTAGTAGTATTAAGATATTTCATTAATTCTTGTATTTACAAGTGACAAAACTTATATATTACATGTACCTTTTAGATGCTCCGGTTCCTTCTTTCTTGTAACAATCTTGTAGATATAGTCTCTATATCTTGTTTTACCAACTTCATGGTACCTATCAAGGACGGATGCTTCATGTTCAAGAGCCCAATAAAAAGATTGTTACACAAAAAAAAACATTAAATGTACGTAGTAGTTAGCTTAATGAGTTAAAAACAACGATCATAAGTATTTGACTAAAATAATTAAAAAACAACTATAATTAATGCAATTACCCGATACGCATTGAACCAAGCTTCTTTTTGAGCCTTGCTAGCTTTCCCCCAAGAAGTAGGCACAGGACCTAACAAGTTCTCCTTTGTGCTAGCAACGACCCCTCGACGAGGAGTCTGATATCTAAACCTGTAACAGAAATTGTTAATTATAACAAATCATTTTATTACTTTAAAAATTGAATAATACACATTTAATAAACAGCAACACTTACCATAGTCCCGCCGGATCAAGTATAATCCGGCCATCCTGGGTGTACTGAAACTGTATACCATCGTCCGAGTCCTCCTCCACTTCAGGCTCGATCTGTACCTCTTCTTCTACTGGTTCCTCTTCTTCTTGCACGGATGAAATATTAGCGCGATTACTACCACCGCCTCGCTGTCTACCTCGACCTCCTGCCATCTACAATCACATAAATGAAAATATTAGTAGGTGAAGAAAAAACATAAAATAAACCTATCAAGCATGAATTTAAATTGTACAACTATTATATACCAAATTAATCATCATCCTCATCCTCTTCTAGATCTTCATCATCATCATCACCAACATCCTCATCCTCATCCTCATCCTCATTGTCAACATCGTCATCATCATGCACTCTCACTACTTCTTCAACTTCCTCCCATCCTTTTTCCAACTCAATATTAATAGTCTCATTATCCTCCTCCTCTTCCAACTCATCATCATCTTCATCTTCATTATCGTGAATGATTTCGTCTGTTGGAGACAAAATTGTCCCATTTGCTACTATTTCTTCTTGAAAAAAGGAGGTATCAATTTGTGTCGTGCCTTTGTCTTAATGACTGCCCACCATGCCTTACTATTTCTATCATTTGTCGTGCTTGGATAGGAAGCGAAATAAACTTGTTGAGCCTGATGTGCAAGTATAAATGGATCATACTTACGGTATGTTCGGGTACGATGCACTTCTACAAGCTTGTAATATTCATGTGTTCTCATTCCAGCCGGGTAATTATCCTTCCACTCAATCTTGAATAAGGTAGTCTTGTAAGCATGATCACGACCATTGTAAGACATCTCAAAGATGTCCTCTATAATACCATAATATTCGTGGTCATCAACGGAAGAAATAGTAACACCATAATTGCATCTAGCCTTACCCTTACCATGGTTGAATGTGTGGAAATTAAATCCATTAACTGAATATCGGTTCCGCGTCTTAACCAAGCGTGAAGGACCGAAGGCTAAACTCCTTATCAAATCATCTTGGATATTGAACTCAAGCACATGGTTCAGAAACCATTTTGGGAATTTGTCTTCATGTTTATCCCAAACATCATCCCTACTTACATTAGGATGTTCCTTAATGAAATCATTCACAAACTTCGTTTCATATGACTCTAAGATCTCACTATTTGATAGAACGTATAAGTGAGCACGATTGTATTCCTTGTCATCCAAATATCTCGTTCCACCTTTAGAGGAACAACCTTCACCATCTTGAGTTTGAAAAAACTCGGGTAAACTTGTATCAACTTCATCTGCTTCATCAAGATTCAAGTTTTTTGCTTTGGTTTCTATATGTTTTTCAAAGTAGAGAGAACAAAAATTTGCAATCTCTTCCGTTAAATAGGCATTGCATATAGAACCTTCAACATTTGCTTTGTTTCCAATCTTTTTCTTCAAATGATTAAGAAACCTATATATAAATAATTCATTCATTACGTTGTTGTTAAATAAAGTTTGTAATATATTAGTTAATCTAAAATTTCAAAAATTAGTAATACTCTTAGTATTACCTTTCAAATGGATACATCCATCTATATTGAACGGGTCCTCCAACTTTGGCTTCGTAGGGCAAATGGACCGGTAGATGTTCCATGGAGTTGAAAAATGAAGGGGGAAAGATCATCTCAAGCTTACATAATATTAGTGGTATTTGATCTTCGAGACGAATCATGTCATCAACACATATTGAGGACGAACATAAATCTCTAGAAAATTGACTAATCTCAACAATTGCATTCCATACCGTGGTTGGGAGGAGATGTTTCAAAGCAACGGGTAATAGTCGCTCCATGAATACATGACAATCATGACTTTTCATGCCTTGTAACCTGAGCCTCTTAAGATCAACACATCGACGAAAATCTGAAGCATATCCATCGGGGAATTTCAGATTTCGTAACCACTCACATAATACCTTCCTTTGTGGTTTGTCAAGAGTGTAAATGGCTTTTGGCTTGGACCCATCATTGCGAATATGTAATTTGGGACGATCACAAAACAACTTCAAGTCTTTTCTTGATTCAATAGTGTCACATGTTTCGCCTTCGACATCCATGATCATGTCAATTAATTGCTCAAAAAAATTCTTTTCTATATGCATCACATCCAAGTTGTGTCTGATTAACATTGTTTTCCAATATGGAAGGTCCCAAAATATGCTTCTTTTAAACCAACCATTTTTCTTCTTTTTGAGTTCTTTAAACTCTTCTTCAGTACCATCAATAGAAGATGGGAAATCACATACCAACTCCCATACCTCATCACCTGGAAGATGATCCGGGGCATCATCAAGTACCTATTTCCCTTTTTTGAAAGCTTTCTTGTTTCTCCTAAGAGAATGATTTAGTGGTAAAAAGCATCTATGACAATCAAACCAACTAATTTTCTTGGAATTCGGAAGCCAAAAAGCTTTACTTTCACCCATGCAACGAGGACATGTTTTTTGTCCCGCAGTAGCCCAGCCAGATAGCATACCATATGCGGGAAAATCGTTTATTGTCCAGTATGGCAGTATAGCAGCAAGCTATTGAGTTTACTGCAACACTTGACAGGGGTGAATCTGTCTACAGATAATGTTCAACACTGGCATAGGCTCACAAAAATATATGACCAGCATTTATTTCTCAGGAATGTGCATCCGAGAAAAGGAAATTACATTCTAAAATGGACTTACAAATTTCCAGGGCCCTCGACAGCAGATACGGGCAATATATTAAAAGGTTTGTTGCAAATCTGCAACCAAGAGAGCAAGACTGATCTATGGATATTCGAAGGATGGGAAGACATTTAACTGTTTATACGTCTTGATTCACACAATATCAAACTATCAAAGTTAATTACCCCATTAGCTCACAAAAATATATGACCAAAAGTAGACACCTAAGACTACAAAGTGATTCATTAAAGGAAAGGATAAACACCTCAAGACTGATTAGCAGCCTTACGTCAACATCAAGGAATGATTCTTTATTATCAACACCCCATCTTATTAAGTTTTTCATGGATGCTGCATCAAAAGAAGAAGAAAAATGACAGACCAGCTAAATAGTGTGTGCCAACTGGTCGTGCACCTGCAAATGCAAGACATATATGCCAATAAAGAGCAAATGATAATCACTATTTCAATAGGAAACCCACTTTCGGTAATTTCACTTTAATAATGATTATGAAGCCTAAACAATATATATTTATAAGAGAGGTCTGTAATTGGCAGTTTAGCACTAGTCTGGAGCAACATATTGAATTAGGATTCAAGACAAACCTGTGAAATATTTATTTTGGCTTTCCACAATCTCTGAGCCCTCAAACTGCAATGCATACAATAGTATATAAGTAGATCATTTATAAAGATTTTGGCACATTCCTAAAGTATACAAGGTTGTGCAACCTGCGCTGAAATACCCGATGAAGCTACCTATTCAACTGCCTCAATAAAAAAAATTGAACAGTCTATAACAAAACCACGTGCTAATTGAAATTACTCATGTTATGGTGTCATTTTAGGTAGGAGGATATATTCATTTGATTCTCATACAAACTAAGTAGAGAGAGCAAACACAAGATATTTAAACAAAAAACAATAGATACCCCAAGGCAAAACTATTTCTTCATGTTTAAGTTAAGGCAGACCCCACACATCCAACTACAAGGTTGTGAGAGAGCCAAATTCATAAAACTAAGGTTATAAGGAAACCTCTGTAAACATCATTTCACTTTGCCCTAGTGACCAGAACCCTTAACCAATCAAAACTGATGGGTAAATCGTCAAATCAGAGGACATGGTGCTATTGCTTGTCAAAATTAGCAAAGCCAAATTACCAACAGACCTTGCAAGACAAAAGCTCAACCGTGCAACCTTCTGTGATTGAATTCACTCGCAAATCGAGAACAGGCGCCACCTCAAAGTTGAGAAGTTGGATTAGTGGAAGCCTGCATCTACAGAGATAAAGCACATGAATGTTGGCCTAAAATGAGAACATGTAATGAAACCAATGAAAAGAGACATCCACTATTTATTTCTCAGGGGTAAATCTGTCTACAGATAAATGCTGGCTACTCAAATTCCTCTGTTGCCATACATAGTATATCGCAAACAACATTTTGAAGTGCTGTCGAGGGGTGTTAAAAAGTATAGTCAATGCGGCAATATACTCATAAAGTTAACTTAATTTGTTTTTTCCTTATACAGTACAAAGAGGTTTGATACTCTTCTATCAGATCATGTCCTTATAAGAAAGGAAAGGAAGGCATGAGCGGGTAGCAAACTCCAACAAAATAAAAGGAACTAAAGTAGTCTTCTCTGAATTAATAACAGATATCCAGCATCACAAACATACATTATTAAGGAAATGAAAGTGAAATTAATTTTGAGGTATTAAGCACCAAACTCAAATCATAATAAAATACAGAGAGAGCAAAGTCTGCAGTACAGTATCTAAAGCATTATTCGTATCCTATTTAGAGCAGACAAAAGCCGACTCTATGCGAACCGTCTGCAATATGTAAACCAATCTGAAAGAAATAGAAAAGTTGGTGAATCACAAGCTCCACATTTTAAAAAACCAATAGGAGATAGATAGTGGTGGCGAATAGAGGAAAGAGATGATTGTCCCTTCACCACTCTCATTTTACTCTTTTCTTCCTTTGTTTTGAACTCATTACCCCGGTAACGATTACTCCCCCAGTCCAAGCAAGCCCTCAAAGGAGTAAACCTGATATATAGTTCTTCGATTTACAAAACAAGTACAGAAGGGTACATGGGAAGGGGGGAAAAGGAATTAGACAATAGATCTCAAATTTACTTACCAACAGGGAAGATGGTGGTAGATGTTGTCAGAAGGAGAAATGGTTTCCTGCCATACTCATCAGAAAGCTCGCATAGAAGTATTAGTACATGAATCATTAGAAACGCAGCAACCTGTTGTCTAACATTCTGTTAAGAGTTGAAAAACATCCTCAAAGCTACCTAAAAAACGTAAAATCTGAAACACCATATCACAAGAGACGATCCTCATTATGACATGTATCATGCGTATGCGCGCAGTTTAATACATGTATCCATAACATGAGGGTTAGTCAAAGCTGTTTATTAAAGAATAAAGATCATTCCTATGCTCCTCAAAAATGGTAAGAGTATATTTTATGAGATGCGATTAATCAATGAAAAGGCCTCAAAACAACCATACAATTCAGAAAGTCAAGAAAATAGGATTAGCACGCTACATAAAAAAGAAACAGAGAGGATTACAGAAAATGAATTCGGTGAACTCTAACAACCAGTAACCCTAACATTTAATTAACAATAGAAATCATCTCTTTTAATCGAATCATCAATTGAAAACGAAATATCTCCAAATTGAAATCAAATTAATTGAGACCCGTAACCCTAATATTTAATTGTACCCAAACATGAATAAAATGATTGAATTCCAAAACCCAAACATCATAAACAAAAACCAAAATTCAGTGACAATTGAAAACAAATACTCGAAAAATACATGAATTGTGATAAGTTTAAAAATAATTGAAATAAAAATCATACCTGATTGAGGATTGCAAACTAGAAGGTAAATGAATTGTGTCGTGACAGGTGTGGGTCGTCGGTGACAAAGTGATTGCCGGCGAAATAATGGTGGTTGCCGGTCAGAAGTTAGCCGTCGCGTGATAAGGTGGTTGCAGGTAATAAGTTGAGTTTTGGTTGAATGAAAATAACGATAAGGGTTGAGAGAGCAGTGGGTTTTGGGTAAGAGTTGGGAGAGCAGTGGGTTTTATATGTGTTACTTTTTTTATTTATTTTTAAAGGAAGTTAGATTTTTATTACTTAAGGCTACGGTTCCTTCAAATGACCGTTGCTTTTTATAAATTTTCGTATATTTGGCAACGGTTATTTATAACAACCGTTGCCTTTTATAAATTTTCATATATTTGGCAACGGTTATTTATAACAACCGTTGCCTTTTCTAATAGGCAACGGTTATTTTTAGTGACCGTTGCCATTTGTCCATGCCTAAAGTCATTTCTGTACTAGTGAAAGTGAAGCTCTTAGTTGAAAATTCTGCTTTCTGAAAACATCATATGTTTCCACCTCAACTTCCCACAATTGTCTCAATTCTTCCACTAATGGTTGTAAATAAACATCCAAATGGCCTTTCGGATTTTTAGGACCGGGAATAATGAGAGACAAGAAAATGAATTCTCTTTTCATACATAACCAAGGCGGTAAGTTGTATGGTGTGACCATTACGGGCCAACAAGAGTAATTCTTACCAAATTGGGTAAAAGGACTAAATCCATCCGTACACAAGCCAAGTCGCACATTCCGGGGTTCCTCGGCAAATTCAGGATAGATTTGATCAAAAAATTTCCATTCTTCCCCGTCACTTGGATGACACATCTTCCCCGGAGTACGTGGATTTTCTTTGTGCCATGTCATTTGTTCGGCAAGTTTTTTGGTAGAATAAATTCTTTGAAGTCTAGGGGAAAGAGGAAGGTAAATTAATTGGTTTTCTGCTATTGGTTTCTTACACTTTTGACCCCTTTTACCACTCTTGTTGCCGTTTTTCGTTTTGAAACAACATCTCCATCGCTTGTCTGAAATCTATCCCTTCCACATTTTCTGCACTTGTCAAGTAACACATCATCTTTCCAAAACAACATACATCCTTCGGGACAAGCATCGATCTTTTGATGTGGTAACTGAAGACCTTTAACTATTTTTTTGGTGTTGTAGAAACTTCGAGTCATGACGTTATCTTCGGGGATAGCATCCTCAAGGAAAGAAGCAATACCATCAACGGCAGGAAATGGCATATTATACTCACACTTCAAGGTTACTATCCTAGAGGCGGCTTGTAATAATGACATTCTGCTCACTTCGTATAAAGGTTGTTCCGCAACTTTTAACATGTCAAAAAAAGCCTTTGCTTGGGGATTTGGAGGTTGCTCTTCATTCAAGGCTACACGGTCATCATTATTGGCTACATTAAACTCCAAGGCATCAACAACCATCTCTCTATATGGGTTCTCGTCAATATGTTCGATGTGAGGTTGTTCGTGAATTGGGGAATAGGCTTCTCCATGAGAAATCCAATTATAATAATTTGGACGAAACCCATTTGTATAGAGATGTTCTTGTACCTCAATGACATATAGATATTTCATATTTCGACATTTGCTACAAGGACACCTAAGTTTATTTTCTAACGAGTCATATTCCTCTTGTTGCTTAGCAAATTCAATAAACTCGGCAACACCCTCTATAAACCTAGCATTAGAACGTCTCTTCTTAATATCTAATAACCCTCCATCATACATCCATGAACGTTCCAATCTCTTCATTTTAATCTAAACAAAAAAACCCATAAAACAATTTTCAACACTAAAAATACATATATCTAAATTAAAATTACACTCACTTAATTAAAGAACAACCTCAATCACATAATAATAACAATTTATTAACAACAATTTCCAATTATACAATTAACCACAACCTAATAAGCTAATTTAAGACGGTCTTAATAAGCTAGTATAATCTAACTAACATCCTAATAAGCTATTAAACTTCCTAATCGACTACTTTAATCTAATTAACCAACATCAATAAGGCTAACAACATCGTCTTATACAAACTTCTTATAAACCCTAACCCACAATTATCTAATAAATATGCTAATTGGCTTCTAATACCTAATTAATCCCAACCTAATAAGCTAAGACGGTCTTAATAACCTACTACAATCACTAAATGCACAAAACAAACCAACAATCAAACAAAAAATTGAAATTGAAATTGAACTACAAGGGAGTATACAAACCTTAAATTGGTTGAATGAAGGGAAGAACAAGTAGGGTGGTGGTGGTGGTGGCCGGAATCCGGTGACAGTGGTGTTGAAGGTGGCCGGAACACGTAGGGTAGGGTGGTGGTGGTGGTGGTTTTCGCCGTTGTAGGTAGTTTGTGTGTTTGTGTGTTTGTTGATTTGCGAATAAGGAATGGGTTCTGATTTTCGCTGTTTCTATACCGAGCATTGGCGACGGACTAAGCGAATTGGCGACGGAAGTGGGGCTGTCGCCAAATTTGGCGACTACTTTCTGTCGCCAAAATGGGATTTCTGTCGCCCGTGTGTGTCGGTGGTGGGAAATTTGGGAAATTGGTTCTATCGCCAAATTGGCGACTGATTTCAGTCGCCCGAATATTTTGATCCGTCGCCAAATTGGCGACTACCCTGTGCAGTCGCCAAAAACGGTCGCCCGATCCAGTTATTCTTGTAATGTATCTAAATGAGTAATCTTGTTCGTTCTGTACTTGGCCCATTTTTCCACGTACGGGATTCATTAATCCTCAACATAAGTCGCCACTGCCGCAAATTGCCTTGCAAACTCGGTCCACGCCGCATCGAACTCATCTCGGCTCTCCGCCTCGACAACCGCTTTAACCACTCTACAAGTTATGTGCTTAGCCCAACTATCCTTACCCGTGATATTAAGTGCTTTCGTCTCCACGTTCGAATATATATGCCAAAGACATAACAAGTGATCTGAATCAGGAAAAACCGTTGGAATCGCATTCAACAATCCACATTCGAAATCTGTGACAATAACATTAGGTTGAACCACGTCGTTGAGAAGGGACTTCAGTCGCTCTAATAACCAAATATATCCATTGTCAAACTCATGCGTAACAATCGCATACGCGATCACAAAGGTCTTCTCAACGGGTGTGACACCGACCATCTCAACAAGCGGAAGACCGTATATGTTTGTCTTGTACGTGGAATCGATCATCACAACATAATAGTATGATCGAAACATCTTAACTGATTCTGGATGAGCCATGAACACGTGGGTGAGCTCCTCGTTCTCCCGATCAGTAACCCAAAAATGAACGCACTTATGTTGAACCGCAAGTGCTAACATTTGTTGTGCCGGATTTCTCCCATCTCTTTCCTCGGCCCTTACTTTCTGAGAACGATTGTAGATTTGTCGCCGATTAGGTCTAGACTTCTGAGGATTCCTCTTATGCAAACCTGCACTAATAATCGCCGGTGTAACGTGAGCTCTAACTTGGGCGTCGATGTAAGGCAACTCATCTTCATCAAACCGTGCGTAATATCTATAGCCGTCACAATATATCGTTAACCCATGATTATGAAACCCGAATAGCATGATCATCATCTATTGACCTTCTTGCATTTCAACAAGTTTCATTTTTGAATCTGCAATTGCACCACGAGCTACCCGTGTTACCCCTTATTAAAGCATCAGCATCAGTATTTAAGGGTCATCGTCCACCTATCCGACAAACAAAATAATCCTGCCTCATACTCGTATGACGACTGACTTTCTTGTTGCTTGCTCTTTTTATTCCAAACCCGAGTTTAAGTGCGATCTCATATGCCCAAGTAAACCCTTCCGTAGTCGAATTGAAAATTCTATCGGTGATAAAAAAGACTAGAGTAGTCAACACCGTCTCCATAATCATACACCTGCGCACGGTTAATATTAATAAAAACAAAAAAATGGGACAAAAATTTTTGAATAAAGGGCAAAAAATTTTGAATAAAGGACAAAAAAAATAGCTCGTGCTGCAATTGAAAATTCAAAATGAAACTTGTTGAAATACAAGAAGGTCAATGGATGATGATCATGCTATTCGGGTTTCATAATCATTGGTTAACGATGTGTTGTGACGGCGATAGATACTACGCATGGTTTGATGAAGATGAGTTGGCTTACATCGACGCCCAAGTTAGAGCTCACGTTACACCGGCGATTATTAGTGCAGGTTTGCATCAGGAGAATCCTGAGAAGTCTAGACCTAATCGGCGACAAATCTACAATCGTTCTCAGAAAGTAAGGGCCGAGGAAAGAGATGGGAGAAACCCGACACAACAAATGTTAGCACTTGCGGTTCAGCATAAGTACGTTCATTTTTGGGTTACTGATTGGGAGAACGAGAAGCTCACCCACGTGGTCATGGCTCATCCAGAATCAGTTAAGATGTTTCGATCATACTATTATTTTGTGATGATTGATTCCACGTACAAGAAAATCTTATACGGTCTTCCGCTTGTTGAGATGGTCGGTGTCACACCCGTTGGGAAGACCTTTGTGATCGCGTATGCAATTGTTACGCATGAGTCTGAGGATGGATATATTTGGGTATTAGAGCGACTGAAGACCCTTCTCAACGACGCGGTTCAACCTAATGTTATTATCACAGATTTCGAACGTGGGTTGTTGAATGCGATTCCAACGATTTTCCTGATTCCGATCACTTGTTATGTCTTTGGCATATATATTCGAACGTGGAGACGAAAACAGTTAATATCACGGGTAAGGATAGTTAGGCTAAGCACATAACTTGTAGAGTGTTTAAAGCGGTTGTCGAGGCGGACACCCGAGATCAGTTCGATGCGGTGTGGACCGAGTTTGCAGGCAATTAGCGGCAATGGCGGCTTATGTTGAGGATCAATGGATTCTGTAAAACCCCACGCAAAAGCGGAAATATAAACACATAAAAGTACCAAAAATGCAGCGGAATTTAAACTTTTTAAAGTAAACTAAACAACATGCGAGGAGTCTTAAACTGAAACAGAAACTGAAACTGGAATAAAACCAAAATAGATAAGTAACAGTTCTAAGTACTGAAATGAAATATATACACAGCCTGGGATGGAACATCCCTACAGGCACCAAAACAAATGTAACAAAAGTCTAAGAGTCTAGCTATGCGATTATAAGGTAAGTCATATGATGACAGCAGGATCATCACTCGCTAGCCCTCTCGTGAACCCATCTCCAACCTGCATGTACCTACATACATGAAAACATGTACGCCACAATCAGTGGGGAGTGACTAGAGTTCTCCTAGCCACCTTTTGTGACACACGTAACACATAAAACAATACAGAATACTCCAACATATAACAACATGTGAAGCATAAACATCTCATCATCTGATCTCTTACTATCATGCGATTACAATGCACGGCTCTCAACCAACTTCATAAACAATTAGGAAGGAGAACCGGTTTCCCTACTGGTTACCCAGTCGGGGGGTCTTTCAACCCAACTATTTATGAAACCGAATTAAGAGTCACCCAATGCCTTGGATGATCAAACCATAACTCAACAAATATTCATGTACTCATCATTATCAATATCTATATCTGACACGTACCAACTCAAGGCAAGCAGATAAAGTCAACAAGTAAAAGGTTCAGCAGTCAACTTAAGACATAACCTAATACCAAAACGTTCAGCAAGTGAAAAGGTTCAGCGGTCAACTTAAGACATAACCTAGACACCAAAAATTCAGCAAGCAAGGACTCAGAGGCCAACTTAAGGCATGGACCTGCCAATCAGCAAGACACTAGACTCAGCGGCCAACTTAAGGCATAGACTAGCATCCAAAAGTAAAGGACTCAGAGGCCAGCTTAAGGCATGTCCCTTCACCACATCACAAGGTACTAAACTCAGAGGCCAACTTAAGGCATGTTCTAGCACCAAACATCTGCACTCCGGGCAAGGTGTCAGTTCCTTAGCTACCCCGTTGTGCAGCTGCTCTACTCGTCAGACTCAGAGGCCAACTTAAGGCATGTTCCAACGCGATCACTATCACACATGTCTGAACTCAGAGGCCAACTTAAGGCATGTCCCAGACACGACAAACATACACATATAGGGCTCAGAGGCCAGCTTAAGGCATATCCCCATATATGACAAACAACTCACGTATTAAGTTCAGAGGCCAGCTTAAGGCATAACTTAATAATTCGGCATAACACTCCCAGCCGGTCGACCGGCGGCCGGTCGGTCGACCGGCTCAGAGAGCCTGATACGAAAAATCGCAAAATCGCAACCTATTGAAAACTTCATAATTCGACACAACCACTCAAGCAAGACTACTGTAACAGCCCAATATTTCGGGACTCGGAAGTTTAAAGATTTTAAGTTCAAGTTCGAGAAATAATTTATATTTCGTAATTTGTGGAAATTCATTTAAATAACTGATTAATTTATACGTGAATATTTTAAAAGATTTAAATAAGATTTTATTTAATTGCGTAATCTACATTTTAGTAATTTAATTTCATAGTCCGGAAATATTTATATCGTCTTAAGTTTATAGTTACCTTAAGTCGTTGTTTTTAGCTTAAACCGTCTTAAAACTTGTCTTATGGGCCTAACTTGTTAATGGACCCATTTTCCCTCTTTTTCCTCACAAAACCCTAACCCCACCATCTTCTACCTCACTCCTTCATTTCAATTTTCAGATCTTGCAAACAACAACAAACACCATTTTTATAAATTTCTCCTTCAATCTTAAAATGCTCATAGAATCTTCGTTTCTTATCCGATTGAGACGATTTTTGCGGCCACGGATTCCTTGTCTCGAGCCCGTCGTTTTAAGGTAATCAATCTTGCATTTTATGATAGTTGAAATTTCGGCCTGGTTGAATTAATTCGAAATTCGTGATAGTTGTGATGTTTTGTTGTTTTAGGCGGTGTTTGTGTTAGCCCGGAAGAGGACTTGATGATTATTGAACAAGATTTTGAAGGTTTCGCTAAGTAAAGGTGACGATAATGAGAAACTCGGCCTTTATGTGTATATTAGCACTTTTGTTGTGTTTCTTATGTTTGATTCCGATTTTGTTCATGTATTATGTTTAAGGAACTTAGTAACATGTTTAGGATGTTGAATATGTGAAGAATTCATGCTTTAAGTTGTTGCTACTTGTTTATAAGCTTATTTTCAGTTTTCCACAAATTGCGACGGATACTTGATATAACCAATTGAGGATTGTTATGGGACTTGTATGCTGATAGAATAGTAGTATTAGATGTTCATATTGTTGGGCAAATGATGCTTGTAGCGATTTTTGAAGTTTACATGTCGAATTGTGATGTTTTTAAACAAGCTGAAAATGGCGATTTTACGATCAGGCTCTCTGAGCCGGTCGACCGACCGGCCGCCGGTCGACCGGCTGGGAGAACATTTGTGTGTTTTTGTAATTTTAGAGAATGTTGTCCTTGAACTGCCAGCCGGCCGACCGGCTGCCTGCCGACCGGCTGGTAGTCATTTTGTATTGCGTATTTTGCGAAAAACCTTAAGTAGAAAGGGATCCCAGCCGGCAGACCGGCCGCCTGCCAGCCGGCTGGGAGTGCGTTTGGGTTTTGGGTTACGAAGTTTGTAAAGGCTAGGAATAGGGTTCCCAGCCGGCCGACCGGCTGGGAGTCCGTGTGTTGTCTGTTTTGGAAAAAGAAAGGAAGGCTGAGAGGTCACCAGCCGGCCGACCGGCTGCCTGCCGACCGGCTGGGGACCCCTGTTGGCTATTTTGATTTTGTAATTTAATCGTAACTTTCAAACGGTTAGTCGGATTTGGTTGAAACTCGCTCTGTGCACCTTTGACATGTATTTGAGGTCCCCGGAGGATGGGCAACATTATATTGGGTTCGGGAATGGAGTAAGGATAGAGACCCCCCGGTCGGGCAACCGAAAGGGAAACCGGCTCTCCCTCAACTTAGTTCCCGGGGTCGATTAAGTGTTGATTAGAAGTTAAGAAAAGTAGAACTATAGATTAGTTCATAGACTTTGGTTGATATTGTATTGATGCGTATTAAGTTATGCCTTAAGCTGGCCTCTGAACTTAATACGTGAGTTGTTTGTCATATATGGGGATATGCCTTAAGCTGGCCTCTGAGCCCTATATGTGTATGTTTGTCGTGTCTGGGACATGCCTTAAGCTGGCCTCTGAGTCCAGACATGTATGATTGTGATCGCGTTGGAACATGCCTTAAGTTGGCCTCTGAGTCTGACGAGTAGAGCAGCTGCACAACGGGGTAGCTAAGGAACTGACACCTTGCCCGGGGTGCAGATGTTTGGTGCTAGAACATGCCTTAAGCTGGCCTCTGAGTTTAGTACCTTGTGATGTGGTGAAGGGACATGCCTTAAGCTGGCCTCTGAGTCCTTTACTTTTGGATGCTAGTCTATGCCTTAAGTTGGCCGCTGAGTCTAGTGTCTTGCTGATTGGCAGGTCCATGCCTTAAGTTGGCCTCTGAGTCCTTGCTTGCTGAATGTTTTGGTGTTTAGGTTATGTCTTAAGTTGACCGCTGAACCTTTACACTTGCTGAATGTTTTGGTATAGGTTATGTCTTAAGTTGACCGCTGAACCTTTACTTGCTGAGTTTATCTGCTTGCCTTGAGTTGGTACGTGTCAGATATAGATATTGATAATGATGAGAACATGAATATTTGTTTGAGTTGTGGTTCGATCATCCAAGGCATTGGGTGACTCTTAGTTCGGTTTCATAAATAGTTGGATTGAAAGACCCCCCGACTGGGTAACCAGTAGGGAAACCGGCTCTCCTTCCTACGGTTTATGAAGTTGGTTGAGAGCCGTGCACTAGAGTTTGCATGATAATATGAGGACAGTTGATGAGTTGTTTATGCTTCACATGTTATATATGTTGGAGTATTCTGTATTGCTTTATGTGTTACGTGTTGTCACAAAAGGTGGCTAGGAGAACTCTAGTCACTCCCCACTGATTGTGGCGTACATGTTTACATGTATGTAGGTACATGACAGGTGGTTGGCAGAGGGTTGCATGGAGCTAGCGAGCGATGATCCTATTCATCGATTGACTCACACGTTTACGTTAGTTAGACTTAGTTTACATTTCAGTTTGAGTGCCTGTAGGGATGTACCATCCCAGGCTGTTTGTATATGTATTTTACTTTCAGTTACAGTTTTTAATTCACCTCGCATGTTAGTTATGTTAAAAAGTTTTAAATTCCGCTGCATTTTTAGTATTTTGTATGTTTTACATTTCCGCTTTCGCGAGGGGTTTTACAACTACAATTGGTGATTTCCCAACATTATCAAACACCAAATACCACTAATCTAACAGCACATAAGTCCCATAACAATCCTCAAGCGATTATATCAAGTATCCGTCTTAACTTTGTGAAAAACTGAAAATAGCATATGAACATGTAACAACATCATAAGGCATGGATTTCTCACATAAGAACAATCCTAGGCATGCTTCTAAGTTCATTAAACATAATCCTTGAACAAAATCAGAAACCATACGGAAAATCACAACAAACATGCTAATATACACATAAAGGCCGAGTTTCTCATTATCGTCACCTTTCAAGCTTATCCGGCTAAAGATCTTCCTCAACAATGTAGCTATCGATCTCTGGATCCTCTAAGCCAACACCTACAAGCATAGAAACGGATTTTAAGCACTTGAAACGGAATTAGGAGAAAACAGCCCGATCGAGTGAAAGGATTTACAAAAAGAAAGTGATAGATGGCTTGGAAATCGAATGAGGAATCCGAAAATGTCATTGTTACCTCGATTGGAGTACCGGATGATGAAGAATTTCTCAAAAGAAGATGATGTTTATGGAGGTTTTAGGAGAAATGGAGTTTACAGTGGAAATGTTGTGAAGGGGATGATTATGTCGACATATGTGATTTTAGGGGTTTAAGTAATTGTCCTTTCCGTAATAAATGAAACGGGTTAGGATACTTGAACGGATATTTAAGTTGGGAATTAAACCTTACCAAGTTTGTATTCGTCTTAAGGACTTAAGGTTCTTAAGACGGATCTTACTACTTAAATTAAAATCTGTCACAATAAATTATTAAAATATTATTTTATTACTTAAAATAATTAAAAACGCTTAAATTAAATTTTACGAAAATACGGGATGTTACAATTCCGCACGTGGAAAAATGGGCCAAGTACAGAACGAACAAGATTACTCATTTTGATAACACTACTACATCTCGAGTTGAGTCGGCTCATACAAATCTACAAAAGTGGTTGAATAGCGCGAAACTGGCTATTGATAGCATCTGGATACGTTTTCATTCCTAGTTAGAAACTCAACATGTTCAGATTCGACACCTGTTGCAGTTATCTAGATCGAGAAGGCTAATGGATCTTCATCGATTATTTTCCAGAATTTCTTGTAAAATATCAAAGAATGCCATCATTGAATTGCGAGAAGAATTTCAAAGAGGCGCCAAAATGACGGAAGATGCCTTGTCGACCAATTGCAGATGTGTGAAGACTACTACACTTGGTTTGCTATGTGTTTGTTCACTTCATCGCATAGCTAATGATGGATGTAAAGTCCCTCTTGATGTCTTACATGACTTTTGGAGGAAATTGGAGTACGATGGTTCTAAAGCAATGTCGACTTGTGACGATGCTCGAGTTGAGGAGTTATTTGATGAAATTCGGAACGTAGACCCGAGTATGAGATCTTCCATGTTCGATGCCCTTTACTCTCAGTTGCATCCGGACGAGGAGGATGTACGCGAGCCTAGAGTGAACGAGAACCCGAGAGGACGTCCGAAGAAAGCCACTCGTAGAGAACCTCCCGCCGTTGAGCATGCACAAATGCGGGGGAGCTTAGGTAAAGGTAGAGGTAAAGGTAGAGGCATATCAAGTACGCCCGAAAGAAACTCATCTTCGCAACGTACCGGTGCTACATTTACTACACCCCTCGTTCCACTCTGACGGGTGTCGGTACTCCGTCGACTATCCCCTATTCCACTCAGACAGGTGTCGATACTCCATCTTCTACCGCTACCACGAGTACAGGGAGTTTCAGTGCATCGCATTGCACACCTTTAGAGGTAAATTACACCGTTGGTCATTGGAGGTACTTTCCTTATCTTGAGTTTGTGCCTTCCTGGCTTTCTCACTGTCTGGAAGCGTGGTTTTATCCTTCCCCAAATGGTCCCATAAATGATCGCCCAACGACCCAACACTAACATCGTAGTCTCGTCCCGAAGTAGGACGATGCGCTACCGTTCTCATAATAGGACTAGGTACCAGTTGCACAAACCCAAACTGACGTAAACACCGATCGGGCTGGTACAGCTCGACTATGTCCATGAAACGAAGGATACCGGAGAACAGAGTACGAGGATAACACTCAGCCTGACGCGGCCCAAAAGGCTCCCACCTTACTAATGCATAAGTAAGACCATCTAAAACTCTCTGATACTCCATCAATTTCTCCGCAGTTTGGGCGAAAGCATCAACAGATCTCCAACAACAGGCCCGAGGCTAGGTAACGTCAATGTCCGAAGGTGGACCTGGTCTAAATATAGGGAAGTACTCATAGATCCATGATTGTAGCAAAGTCACACTAGAACGTGAAGCTATACCCAACTGACGGTACGTAAAGAATAGTGCGTCGGCTCCCCATACAAACTCGTGTACAGCACTAGGGTCACGCACTAATGGAAACAGCTGAGGACGTATCCTATCGCCTGATTTGTCGACGAAAAGTGTCGACGCCAAGACCACAACCAAGAACCCCTGAGCGTGGACAAAATCACAACTCGTCCTCGCCATCTCACAAGCTGAATCCACCAATATACTCCCACTCTTGTAAATAGGGACCATCTTCTTATGAGGATCCAACGGCCCCCTCAAATCATCTAATGTCCTCCCAAAAAAGCCAAAAGCATACAATACAGAATCCGCCAACGTCCCGTCGGGACTCTCAACCTCACAATTGTCACCAACTACCCGAACACCTAAGATCTGCGCAGCACCGTGAAGGAGTATGGAGATCTCCCCAAAAGGCATATGAAAACTGTTGGTGCCGGGTTGCGATCTCTCAACGAAAGCAAAAATAAGTGGCATGTTATAGTGCTCGGTCATGGAATCTACTAGGTGAGAAAGACCACTTTCGTCATACATAGACGAAACGGTCGGAGGTAGTCGCCCATTTACTCAACCTTGGGAGAATTGGAGGATCATACACAGAATACGAGAAACTCTCTGGCATAGAATTCTTTCTTTTTCTCTTGGTGGGATTCCGTTTCCCCGCGGTTGTTGCCCTCATTGGGTTTTTCCGCGTCAGCAAAACCTCTTGTGTCAATCTTTGCATCTCGTTTTTATTTTCTTACGCATTGAAATTGGTTGTTACTCTAACCCGCACCTCGAAACACGTAATTAGGTATAATTTTACGAAAACAGTACTCATTGCCAAATTGTAGGTTTATAGCTAGCCTTGCAGACGTTGCAGTGGTGTTTTAATGTTTAGATCAATTTAGTGAAATTTTTGCTAAAATGGGTCGAAAACCAAACTATTTATCAAAATAGCGCTGATTTCAAACTATTACCGAAATGGTTCCACGTCATCAATTTCGATTTTTTCATTTTTTTTTCCAGAAATTCACAACTTGTCGCTGTCTGACATGTTACTTGCATATTTTGGCATTTGCATAATCAATTCACTAAATAGTTTGATTTTCGATCACATTTTAGCAAAAACTTCCAATTTAGTACTATCACCCAATGTTACTGCATAGTACAGTATCTCCCGAGATAAGAATGACTGGAATTTTAGAGTTAACACGACATTGTCTTCGGATTTGTTTGACATTAAGAATCTTTCATGAAATCGACTACTTGGTAGAGCAACTTTATCCTATCCTTATTTCCGGCGATGAACCCAAATTGATATTGATAATTAATAAACATATTAATTCATTAGTTGATAAACCCTAATAAGTTTAATAAAACATATTAATAATTGACGAACAACTAAATTACTCTACTAATTGTATGATCCATTATTGAAGTTGTCGGAGCAATTAATAATTATATTCGACTTTAATATAAGAGTTAATTTGTTTAGATTTAGGAAAAAAGTATAACAAGAAAAGTTAATGAGAAAAAATGCAGGTAAAAGAGTGAAGTGACTAAAGTCCTGCCCGCAAGGTGGAGTCTACAGGTTAAAACTGGGGTGAAATTTTTAAGAGACCCGGTTCAAGCCTCGCTAAGAATGCTGTCTCTCGGGTGGCTTACCTGTTCCCTCGTCACCACCACCAAAAAAAAAAAAAAAAAAGTCCTTCGATGAAAGAAATTATAAAATCTGCGTCTTTCTGGTTTGTGCAAATTCCACATTAACATAATGACACCGATAAGGCCATAAATATGTTGGTGAAAATATGTAATTATTACGAAAGTATTATTTCTGATGTTGGCTGAATCTTCTTTATATGGATTTGTTTATGAAAACTAAGGGTTGTGATGCAGGTAAAACAACGCTGGCAAAAGAAGCCAAAACGAAAGCTAAAGGCATTTTTGATCTGATAGTAATGGTAGAGATTACAGAAGTGCCAAATATCAATCACATTCAAGAGCAGCTTGCGGCCCAAATGGGTCTGCTTTTACATAATTGTCCCACTACAGTGGAGAAAGCGAATAGATTGCGCGAAAGACTGACGCTAGTGAAAGCGGATGGGAGCTCCGGTGAAACAGCGGAAGGGAGCTCCGGTGAAAAAGGGCATTCAGGTTCAGGTTCGGGGGGTAAAACATTGATAATCATAGACAATATTTGGAAGAGTTTGAATTTGGATGAGGTAGGAATACCCGTTGGACAAACAAAAGAGTGTTGCTACAAGATGTTATTCACATCCAGACTAGACGATGTATGCCGACTTATGGGTGTACAGGACAATAACATTGTGCCGGTACCCTTGCTGAATGAAAATGAAGCTAAATATCTATTTCGCACACGAGTTGGTAAGACGGATGAGGTTGGGGACTATAAAGCTGTGGAAGACAAGTTGTTAAACAAGTGTGGAGGTTTACCTCTAGCAATTGTTGCCACAGGTGATGCATTGAAGGGTAAAAGTTTGCCCATGTGGCATCGCTTTGCCAATGAATTGAACTTGACCCAACATGCCAATGGACTTCGCGATACTCACACAATCCTTGAAACAAGTTATAACTTCATCCATGATGACAATAAAAAGAAGTTCTTTCTGCTTGCTTGTGTGTTTCCTCTGGGCTCAAAAATATCAATCGATCAGATGATGAGATATGGCATTGGATTGAATTTATTCCAATATGTGAACAAACTAAGTGATGCAATGGACTTAGCTAAAAGTTGGGCTGACGAGCTTAGGTCATCGTCATTATTATGGGAGGATGAATCCGAAGAGTATGTCAAAATCCACGATGTTGTTCGGGAATCTGCCATTTCCTTTGCAGCAAAAGGTGAGATCAACACAACTCTAAACTTCTGTAGCTTTATTTTTTTGGTGGCATTTGTTGGGGTTATGGATTGAATTTTTTCCCTAGTTTTCGGCTTGTTGTTTAAACCTCCTAAGCTTTTTTGACGAGCTTCTTTTTTATTATCTTCATTTGAGTACTATAGGTGGTCAAAAGATGATGGTGGAAGCTGCTCCTAGATGGTTATGCGAGGAAACTTGGGCAAAGTTCACCGTCTTATCGCTGACCTCTAGCCATGATTATACCCGTCTTGCTGGATTGAAATGTGACAGACTGGAGATGTTGTTGTTAGAAGGGGAGCAAACTCTTGGAGAAGATTTCTTTAGAGGCATGCCGAATCTAAAGGTATTAGCTCTGACTTCCATGGAGTTTAAGGGAAGCTTACCGAAATCAATAACAAGTTTGAAAGAACTAAAAACATTGCTGTTGGAGGGATGTGAAATGAGAGATATCAAATTGGTTGGTGAGCTCGAGAGTCTCCTCGTTCTTAGTTTGAAGAAATCAACGGTGGAGGAGTTACCCGAGCAAATTGGGAATCTAGGCAATCTTCGTTTGCTAGATTTACGTGAGTGCAGTATAAGAGAAAGAATATCGGCAGGGATCATCACTCGGCTTTCACAATTGGAAGGTCTTTTTATGTGTGATTACTTTCGTGGATGGGCAGATATTGAACCAGGGCCGAGCTCGAGCAACAGAGTTATAACTGCTGCTGAAGAAACCAGCATATCACAAGCAAGTGTTGATGAATTGGATTCTTTGCATTATTTAAATGTGCTACAACTGCATGTACCGCGTATTACCCAGTTACCCTCTAGCGGCCAGTTTGTCGAAAATTTAAACAGGTTTAGGATATTTATAGGGAGTATCCAATACCAATTTGAAGTCATGCCCATATCCCCTTTAGATTGTTTGCCTCAGTTGCCTCGTGTTTTAGTGATTCGCGACATGGGTTTTAACCAGGTATCGAAATGTGCTTGGCTGCACGTATTGCTGAAGAAGACAAAGTTCCTAGGGCTGCATGGTATTCACGAGTTAAAGCGTGTAGCCCACGAATTAAACACTGATGGCTTTAAGGACTTGGAACACTTAGAAGTCGAGGATTGCAATGAGATGCATTGTATTGTCAGCACTGATAGATTGATTGGTTTGACAGCCTTCCCAAATTTGGAGTCCTTATATCTTTCTTCCATGAACAACTTGAAGATCATATGTGACGGTATAGCAACACAAGGAATGTTCTCTAACTTACAAAACGTATCATTCAAATCCCTGAGCGGGTTACAAACGTATGCTCTCCCTTTGAATTTTGCACATCGTTTGGCTTCTATAGAAGTGGAAGATTGTCAAAATTTGAACTTCATTTTCTTGAGTAATGCCTCTGATACGACAACTGTTGTGCCTTCCTTGAAGAAGCTGGTTCTGAAAAACTTGCCAAACCTGTATAATCTATTGGGTAATGCTAACTCTTGTTCTACTGTGAGTGAGCATCCACAACTACAAGTGTGCAAGCATATGCTCCATGATAAGGTATGTCAGTCGACTCACAGTCGTTACATTTTAACCATAAAGCTTTCGTTTGAATATTCTGTTAACTTTTTTGGGTTCTAATGAAATAATTGTATGATGAATGTTGCAGATTCTGTTGCCCTCATTGGAGGAATTGCAGTTGATGAATGTACCCCTCACAAAACTGTGGGATTCACCACCTACTAATACTGATGGTAGTTCCAAGTCGTATCTTGAAAGCGTCAAGAACTTGAAGCATGTTAGCATCGAATTGTGTGACAATCTAGAGAGTCTGGGGAAGCCATTTGTAGCTGCTCATTTTCTGCAGCTGGAAACGTTAAACATAGATGGTTGTCCGAAGATGAGTGAAGTCCTGACAGAAGAGACGGATGGAGAGACAGCTGAGTACAGTATTATCCTATTTCCCAAGTTAAAGAGTCTCACGCTTCGTAGACTG
The DNA here is from genome assembly GCA_029255685.2 of Silene conica. Classification (NCBI taxonomy): domain Eukaryota; kingdom Viridiplantae; phylum Streptophyta; class Magnoliopsida; order Caryophyllales; family Caryophyllaceae; genus Silene; species Silene conica. Next base: position 64,047,008 of record CM055311.2, read on the forward strand.
GATAATATGACAAGCCTTTATGGAGGTACACACCAACTTCAGTTCCTGGCATTGAAGAAGCTTACTCTCCAGGAACTTCCTCTTCTTGTCAGTGTTGCTGTTTCGGGAATGCCCATGGCATTTTTTAATGAAAAGGTAATTTTATTTGCAGGCATTCGAGCTTTTCGAGCTCAAACCAAGTAGTCCTTGGTTTGCATTTAGCTCAGCTTGTTATCAACCCTAGTCAATTGGTTTCCGAAGGATTTAGCTAATTGAATCATTAATTACAGGTACAATTTCCTTGTCTAGAGGAGCTGTATATGATAGATGTGAGAAATAAAGTTGATGAGGTTACGGAACTGTGGCGGCCACTGGTTTCCGAGGGATTTCCTACAACGATATTGAACCCGATTCCAAAGCTAAAACAACTGTTACTTATGAATTATAGAGGGTTGAGGCCTGCCCCAGCAGCATTGTTTCACCAATTATCGACCCTCCAATTGACAGAATGTGACACTAAGTTTTTATTTTCATCCTCAATGCTACCAGCAGGAGAAAGATTTGTGCCTGCAGATTGGCCGGGGCCAACTTTAGATAGTTTAACCCTTCATGGTTGTGATTTAGTGGAAGGTTTATTTGAAAATGACATGAATGAGAACGATGTTGCTATCAGGGAGATTTGTAGTCGACTGAGAGAACTGGATCTGTATAAACTGAATATTCCGAACCCTGTACCCTTTTTCTTGTTTACCAATCTGCGGTTACTGTCCGTCTCTTTCCTGGGGTGGAAGTGTTTATTTACATCAGAGTTGGTCAGCATGGGTATTGCACGATTTTTGCCCCTACTTGAAGAAATTCACCTTGCAAGGTGTTCCGAAATGGAAGTAGTTCTCAACGATGAATTGGGAGCTGACATTGAGTTCCCGCGGCTGAGGCGCCTCACGTTGAGAACATTAAAATTGGTTAGAAATTTCAATTCTAGACCCAAATCCATCTTACATTTTCCATCCCTTGAAGAATTGGACGTAAGGGACAATGATTTTGAATCAGTGTTTTCTGGGATAGTCATTGCTCCGAAATTAAGAACCGTGAAACTCTATAACTGTAGAAGAATGAGGACGGTTTTGAATGCCGTCGAGTTACCTTCTTTACAGAGTTTTGAAGTAGATAAGTGCCCTCATTTACAGTCGTTCTCATGCGGACCTGTAGAGGCGCCTTTGTTAAACCATGTCACAGCTGACAACTCTGAACATCCATTGGAGCAGATAGACCGGGCAAATCATCCAATCAACAATTTTATACAGAATTATCCCGAAATAAGGTGATCAGCATGTCTAACCTTAATCCCTACCCGACTACTTCTGTTTATGGGTCATTTTCAATTTCAATCATAAACACTTTTGGCAGCTGAAACTATCTTGTTTTGTGTATTATCAGAAAGCTGGAACAGGAAAGGCGAGCGCAGAAGGCATTGGAAGCGAGAAAGAAAAGGAACGAGGAGCGGAAACTAAAAAACACAGAAGAAAGGTATGAAATTAATGTTTTGCTTGGTTTACTAATCATGATCAAGGCAGAATGTATAGCATGAGACACTACAAAATTTCAATAGATGATTAGATGGCATGTCTAAATCTAATTCCTTATTTAGATCATCCCAGTATAATAACATACATACATTCATTCATTCATTCATTCATTCTAATGATCTAATCTGATACACAGAGCGTAGTACTTGCGTTCTTCGCTCAGGTTTGTGGCTTGTAATCATGTATGTCCAGACCCTCTCGACGACTCACCATAGGAAGGGGGGCCTTTCGGGTTGTCGTTTTATTATTACTCCGCAGTATTGTTACTTGTATGTGTTATTGTGTGCTACTACGTCCCTACGTCCTCAACTTCTGTCGTTGCAGCCGTATGGAAGCAGCTGTTCCCAGATAGCAATCAGACATCCAACAGTAGAATGCAGGATTTGATTTGCTGGCTCAAAATATTATGTTAAACTAAGTCCAAGGGGAATTGCTTAGATTTTATTATTGCTGCTGCTGATGATGAAGATGCGGTAAGATTGTCGAGTTTCTACGACTCGCTGGTGAAGTGCGGTATATCAGGCACGAGGTTCATCACTCGTGTTTTAAAGATGGTAACACCAGACCATGGATCATTTAGACTCAGTAGCCTGTCTAATGTTTAATTACCCGGAAAAAAAAAAACTATATTATCGGTTGTATAAGAACATTGTATAATTATGTTAAATTTAATTGAGTTTGTGTATATTTTCTTTGAATTTCTTAAGAAAATTGGGTTATATTTTAATTCCTTTATATGTATTGTTGTGTATTGTTTTGAGCTGCATTACAACATTATCAATTTTATCATAGTTTGCTTTAAACTTTCCAATTAATTCTATTTTAGACTTGCCCTTTAGTACAAGACCATTATGGAATACTTAGTTACGACTCTAAAATATAAGTTAATCAGTTTAAGATAAAAAGCAACCAACCACAAATTCTTAATTATCAAATAATGGTTACATTTTATTATTAAAATGGTTATATGTTTGCGTTACAAATGAGCAACAAGTTTCCCTTCAACCCTTCAAGTCAAATATGATCAAATTATAATAAACGGTAACACAAGTTCGATCAATTTGTAACTGATGCTTAAGTGAACAAAAGAACTGGCAACTCGGGGAACTCAGAGCTACACCGATACGACTCTCCGTTGCGTTTTCCAATGGCTATATATAAACACGAGAAATAGGAACATCATCGGAGTTATTACCTTACACTTTTCTTAATTTTTGAGCATATTCTTTTGAGTTTATTACCTTAGACTTTATTTGTGTTTTTAGCCTATGGGTATTTTTTGAGCTTATTACGTCAAACTTTATTCGTTTTTTTAGCAGAGTTTATTAAAATTTATAAGTTAGATATTAATTTTCCCTTCCGTTAAAACTAAAATATAAGTAAGTTTATACGTAATATTTTTGAGTTTTATTACAAGTTTTCGAGCTTAATGTTTTAATAACTTATTTTTAACAAAATTCAAAAATATTATTATAAAACTCAAAACCTATAAAATTGGTGATAGTACATTGAATATACTTCCTCCATTCATATCCAAACTACACCTATTCCATTTTAATCCATTCATATCCAAACTACACATTTCCTAATAAAGCCACAAAAATTACAAAAGTATCCTTATAAACATCAATTATTTACACAAAATGTCATCAAATGGTCCACCATACTCCACCATAAATCTCTATACTATAAAAGGAATAGAAATCTAAGCATTCTCATTGGCTATTGAATTTTAGGTAAAAATTTGATTAAAGCTAAGGTAGGGTCCCCGATGATCTTAAACTAATTAATTACTCTCTCTCTCTCTTCCTTCTATTCTTCTATTAATCCAATGATTTTTTACTTCTTAATTCAATAAATTGTAAAATCATAAAATTAATTAACTTTTAAAAATCATTAAATTTAATTACTTTTATTTTTAAAAAGCGAACAAATAAATAGCCGAGAGAATGCATTGAGATAATGTTACTATTGTTCATCGAGTAGCGAGTATTATTCACTGTACAATAACCATTTTTTTAATCACATATTTACCTCAACAACAAAGCTAAACAACAAAAATAATTTTTTTTTTATGAAAATAGAGTTGAAAAACGGATAGCAAAATTTTTTAAGGGTTGTATATTTTGAACACATACTTTATATCAACTTAAACGAGCTCAAAAATGAATAAAATACATACATAATATAAAAGTAATGTAAAAAAGATAAAAATTGTTACAATAAATATTCAAAATAATAATCTGTATTATATATTTGACGAGGATAAATTAATTTTTCATTTGATCTTTCTCTTTCGTTAAGCATTAATTAACAATCAAAAGAAAAAAGGCAGAGCCTTGAGTGAGTTGAAGTGAGGTGAGGCGGATATAGGTTTTATCAAATGAACGAACGTAGAATCTTCACTTTGTTATACTCACTATATAAAGTTTAATAGCTGGTAATTATCGATTGGACCCAATGCATACTAATAAAAGACATGCATCTGGTAAAATATACATAAATAAATTCATATAATTTTACACCAAATTTAATACAGAGATCTGGATTATAATATCCTGGTTATACGAACAAAAAAAGATAAATTAAAATTAATTATCGAAAATAAAATTCTGAATAATTATTTTGCACGTGGAAAAAATCAATTTCATATATAGTCTGATGGTTAGAGGATTTTTTTGGATGGTTAGAAAAACGAAATTTATATTATATGGTCGGATTTTATTTTGGCAGTTAAAGGGTCGGGCCAGAATAATTTAGGTTAATTAAGACAGTTTAAAACTTAAAACGGATAATAGCCAATAAACATACGTATAGATCTGAAAATACGTATGTTTATTGGCTATTATCCGTTTTAAGTTTAAAACAAGTTAATTTTAACCCTTAGCTCTATATATATGTTTTAAACGAGAATTTTTGTATTTTTATAATATCGAGCTAATGCAATGTTTTTAATTACGTCTAAGTTAAACGTATAATTTTTTTTACATTTATATTAGTATAACAATATTATTAAAATCATACTTTTATTTATTCACCATTTTTATTGATTTTTAAGTTACTAAAATTAAACCGTGCATTTTTTGCACGGGGTAAAACTAGTAATAAAAAAAAGCAATAAACACACTTCCCATTGTACTTTCTATCATATTTTAATAAATTCTTAAGATTTGTGCATAAAGCATAACTACGCAATGGATTTGAATGGAGGAAGTAGAATCCTCTTACTGATAAAACACTGACACTTTAAGTTCTCATTTTTTTATAGATAAAAATAGACATGAGTTAAAACATTTTGTCGTTATATAATCCCACTTATCAAAAATAATGATATATATGTCCGTTAACGAAATGATAGTCCAAATGATATATATGTCCGCTAAAGAAATGATAGTCCGAAATAAGAATTGACAAATGAGAAATTGTTGCCAAGAATCTAAGATATAGCTTATGTCAAGTTCGGTCAATTTTAGCTGTATTGGTTTAAAGACAATAAGAACAATGAGTCTCCCTCAAGTGATCATACATGTAAAGCGGGTCAAATACTACCTATACAGGTTCACTATTCAAGAGTTTGTCATTTCATAGACATCTATTTTTTATTTGTTCATCTATTTGACTCATTTATTAGTTAAGATACATCCATAAAAAACAAGAATTTGTGTAAGAAAATAGCTGATAATAACACAAGGGAGTTTGAGGAACACAAAACCAGTCTATAAGATGTGACACATCTATCAAGTTTTTCGGGTATTATATGATTTTACTGTTGCTAAAATAAAATAAAATAAAATAAAGATAATTGTTGTATGCAACATTACCTCTACGTTTCAATGGTTCACAAATTACAAGGTAGGAGGCTTTTTTAGCTTAGTTATTAAGATGAAGGTATCGTGATAACAGGTAATGAGTTCAAACTCATTTGTGTTCTCAAATATTGTACTAGTCTTCTGCCTCATTTCGAAATATCATTTTGAAAAATATTGCAGGGTAAAATAGAGTCGCATGTACACAGCCAAATAGGTGGTTTTCAATTGACCCAACTGTAGGCAAACAATAGTAAAAAAATTGGAATACTTGCAGATCGATTTGTGTTCGAGCAGTAAGTTCATGCTATGAAACATGCATAGTTATGCCGATAAGCAACAGGTTTACACGAATTACACCCCTCATTCATCCCTAAATATTGGCATGTCAAGGAAAGTCAGATAATGGACCCAAAATATAAAAGGAAGTGTCATGTTCAAAGATTATTCTGAAAATCTGAAGGGTTCAAGATTCAAGAACATGAAATCAGAAGGCGTTGCTGTAAGTTATCTATTTCGAGTCGCAAAAACAAGAACACAAGGAATAATTGAAAAAATAGCCGGAGTTATCAGATATCCAAATTCTGCTCTGTATTTCTTTACAGGTGATTGTGTCTTTGCTCAGTATTCTGATGTGGCCAACATGTCCTTTCTAGATTGAGCTTCGCACACACACAATATAGCTTATACATTCTCGGAAACGATACTACAGTGAACAAGCAACTTTCTCCCAAAATTAATTGCATGGTGATTGTCTAATTACAAAGAACAGTAAAAGTTCACCTCGTTTGGATAAATTTGGTCACTGCTGATATATCCAAGGCAGGGAATTCTGCTACGGCGTCAACCACAACTTGCGCCAGCTTCGTAGCATCATCGTTGCTTGCTGCCTACATTATACTACTTACTGTTTATATCTAAACAAAATAATGATCAATTTTAAAAAGAGACTGGTAAAGAAAGTGTTAACCACCACCTCAATATTAAGAGGAAGAACGGGATCATGAAGTGATAGTCGCAGGAGGAACCAGCCCCCAAAGCCCGCAACTCTTACCTGTTTATCAGAGCAAATGACAAACATAAAATATTAGAGCCGTTGACGCAGTCAGGTACAAAAAAGATATGAAATACATAGGGTAGAAGCAATTCTACAATTCTAGTCCCATACATTCATTTTTTTCATCATTCCGAAGTAGAAACATACAGGAATCCAGATTTATCACACTAATATTAATCCACTAGGATTTAAACCAAATTGGATGTAGAACCACCACCAAATCCCAGCTCACATGGATAGCCTGTACTACCATACAGGCGTACAGCCAAAACGAATATTCACATAGATTAATCCATCATGTGTCTGAATACTTAACATTTGGCATACAGAATAGTAGAATACTTGCCTTCTCAGATTTTGACCGCTGAAATGATTACGATAGGACAGAGAGAGTAACACTTTCTCCAATTGCCTCTTTGTAATAAATCTCATTTTGACATTTGATCTCGAAAATCGGTCAGACGCATCTCACATGATTTCATCTCAGATTTTAATAATTGAGGGAATATTGCCTTAAAATGAGGTCATAGTATCTTCATATTCTTGATAATTTGGTCGCAAATGTGGTGTTGTGCCCCAAATTAATACCATGATTTGCCTCAAAAGACCACAACAAATTCCAAAGTTAACTCAAAACATCATGTACACCTTGAGCACTAAGTGTTGGTAAGGGCAGATATGAGACAAAATAGAACTTGATAGTCAATTTAACCTGTTATTGTCGTTTTAGAGAGGAACTGCACATCCTTGTGAGTTGTGACACCCTAGAAGTGTACTTCAATGTGGAGGGTGGAAAACCATGGATGTGATCCAATCTTAACATTTAACAGGTCGTATGAGCATCCACAAACAGTAACTGTGGGACCAACCACTTACGCCATGAGACTTGGCTGGTAAAAATCCCATTGCTTGGTTCCGAGATTCGAAGGGTAGAACACACAGTTTGAATACAGGGAAGGGTTGTGCCACATCAAACCCTCTCTTGCCCAGCCATTTGTGAAGGCACTTGAGGCAATGCGGTAATATTAGTGTGCAATGCAACAATAAAAACTACGATTATGGGTAGGGCTGAGTCGGGCTTGGTCTTGAATGAGGACAAAAGACGGAAAAAAAGTAAAACAAAAGGAAAATGAAGTCCATGTTCAACCAAACGCGGTCTAGGCGTTCCAAATTAGACTGCTTGGAACGCTTTGGAGAAACGCCCATTTGCACTGCTACTTGTTGTCGTCAGAGTCATTGTGCTATCCTTTTCTTGGCTAACCACACACACTTGGGAGTTGGGACACTTGGATTAATTTCAAAGTTAAAAGTAATTTCCATAGTTCATTCTTTTTAAAGAGTTATGAACTTAATTTTACAAAACTATAAAGTATAACAATATTTCTAACTTTTTATTCTCTTCGATTAGAGCCCACATTTGATACATTCCAGAAGTGATTTTATTTTTATTAACTTTATCGATAGTTTACCTGTTATATTGAAAAAATAAGTCTTAAGGGAGACTTGGTGATAAAATATAGTGATGTTAAAAAAATCAGGAACTAGGTCTTGTAAGTAGATTAAGAAGTATATATTAGTATTTTAATGGAGGAACTGGGTCTAAATAGGGCTGCGCAAAAGAGAGGAGAGAAAGGAGCAGGAATAAAGTAAGGGAAAGAGCAGAAGAAGGCATGCTGGAGTTTTGTTATGTCAACTTAAAGACAATACTTCAGAGTTCAAACATGCAAATATGCCAATATGCTGGGATGCAAAACTTACGCCTTCATAATTAACAGGAGCTTTCTCGAGTTTGGGATCCGAATCCACTATGTTCTCCAAGTTCTTTAACACAGCTTCCCCGTAGTCCCTGAAGGATCTGGATTGTTCGTCACTATTAGTATGAGAGATGATAAAAAAAATTGCAAGGATACAAGGCATTTTAGCGTACCCTCCTTTAAGGTCTGCATGGCTTTGATCAATCTTTAGTCTTAATTCAACAGAAACAGCAGCCTCTTGCAGCCCTTCCACCAAATCAGTCAAAACTTTGCTACCGCTACCTGATACCTTGGCAGAAGCAAGCTTGTTTAAGAGCTTGACCTGTACATACCAAAGACATGATGAGCAAAGCAAATTACAAAAGAAAATATTGAATGGTACCTCTGAACTCATAAACTATAACCGTAAGAAAACAAGAAATGAAAAACCGTGGATGCCGACTCACCATGAGATATGCCCCATCATCAAGCCAATGGTTCTCTTTGAGGGCACCATGGCCACTGGTCTCAATAGCCAAATGTGATTCTTCTCCAATAGTATTCTATCAATAAATTATCAATTTCCAGAGTGTCAGTACAAGAGGTTAAAGCTTCATATTGATGCCAGATCATAAATCAAGAGATGTCCACTTCAGTTTGAGATCACCTTAATAGAAACGCATAAGAGAGAAATTGAAGTTAAATAGGATGACACGGACCAGAAGTTGTTACACACAATGTTCTTAGTAGTTCAAGTACACGAGCTCCAGACTAACACAGTCACGTTCATGTAAGAATACAATAATTTTAAGCAAGCAAACTTAAATAACTGCAAAGTTGAAAACGAATCTTACCAGCCGAATAGCTTCATCAATTACGTTCTTGTACCCTCGCTTGAACCTGTGATGCTTTCCTCCTACAAATACAGAGGGCACAAAAGTTTCTTATAAGAGTTTACTAGTAGAGAAAATTATCTATACCTTGAGGTGAATTATTAAGGAGATTCTATGCTGAGACAATAAAATTTAAACTCACCAAGTTTCTTCTCAATAAATGATGTGAGCCCATCTGATGTCACACTGTCTGTGACTATAGTTGTTCCTGGATGCTGGTATAGGAAGATTAAAGTAAGTAGATGAAATTAGAAATTTCTGTAACAGCTAAAGCAATTATTACATTTTACAATTAAGAACATCTTACTTCTTCGAGGATAATGGCAGACATAAGAGCTATCAACCGATTTCGATTGAGTTCACGACCAGTAGAATCTACAGCAGCAGATCTAAGGGAGAGCGATAAAAATACATCAGCCAGAGGTTGAAGTTGAACATTCAAATTAAACTCGGCCAAAATAATACTCCCTTCTAGTCACTTATTTCTTCCCCCTTCCACTTTGCACAAGAAATAAGGAATTGACCACACAAAACACTCTACCCCACATGCAATTAAATTTAGACCACATATAACATTTCAAAAAAAGAAAGAGGGAAGAAAATCTGACGGGCTTCGAAGAGGAAAGAGTGAAGAAATGATTGACTAGGGGGGAGTATAAATTCTTGATTTACCTTTGACCCAACGGGTCGACTCGTTCAGGTCGGGTATCAACCCTAAAATAATAGGTCATTTCGGATTCGGGTCAAATCGGTCGCCGGGTCAGAGTTCCCGGATATGGGTCGGGTTTTCAGGTTGGGCCAAAATTTGACAGATTAGTATGACTGGACCAAGAAATGTTCCTATCCAAACTAACATGTACCAAAATGACTTGATGTACCCAAAAAAAGCCAGCACTCCCCAGACTTATCTCACTCCAAACTGACCCAACCCGAACCAATCCAAACCACTTCTAGTGACCCGTTTGCCAATTCTAGTTTAGATTACTCAACATATCAAAGTCAAAAACATCACCTGTCTACATCAGTGTCAAAAATGATGCCCAAGTCAGCTTTATTATCTAGAACTGCTTGAGTGATTGCTTTCATAGCTGCCTTGTCTTCAGGGTTAGGAATATGGTTAGGAAACATACCTGGGATACAAAGATTGGTTAGGAACACAAATTTGAACACTTGAGAAAGACAATAAAATGAAAATTACCATCTGGTTCCAAAAACTGACTGCCGCTAGTGATGGCACCAAGAGGCTCAAGCACCTTTGCCTAAATATTACACAACAGAAAATTCCAAACATCAAATTATGATCATTCAAGTTTCAGAGTATTAATTTTAATTTGTAATTTCTCTCAGTTTCTCCAATTTAAGTCCACATGGAATCATTTTTTTGGTTCCATAATCTACATAGGAACAATAACAATATTTAGTTTGTCCGTTTCTTTTTTCCAGGTGCTTATGGAAATCATCATCAGCATATTGCCTAATTCCAGCAAGGCAGCAAGATGTGTAGACTAGATTAGAGTTAAGGCAATGAAAATGCAACTGTAAGTCTGTAAGTGGTGGCAGACTATATGAGATCAAAAATCAAACTACATGACATCATTCTTACTAATAATCGTTCAAGATGACTTCTCACAATGTGAATCAAAAAGTGAGTATAGATATGATACATTTTGACATAGAATGTAGATGTTAATGTCTTGACAATAACAAATAGCAAGATAGAAAACGAGTCTTACAACAAAAAAGCCTCCAGCTCCATTCCCTGCATCCACAACTATATGAAATCCCTCAAGAGGCTTTTCTGACGCAAGGAACAAAGCAATGAATGAGACCAAGTGAATAATGTGGCTAAAAAATGAAGAAATAATGGATACAGCCATATCACAGGGATATGAAATACATAATGTTTTATAATGGAGCAACAGACGTGCTGTGGATACACAAAACATTTATTAAAATCCAAGGTTATAAAATAAAATGGGAGAAAAGCTACGATGACTTTACTGCAAGCGATATGCTTGCTGAACTCAACTCTTCACTTTTTGAGTTTTTTTCACCGTTGACAATAACGCGTGTTAGAATGCACCATTACACGGCAACTGGTAACAAGTAAGCTTGAATTCTAGGTGTAACAATGGAAGGTACAGTTGTTGACAACTACTAGCATAATCAAACAAGGTGTGGCTTTCTCGATATTTCAGACTTCAGACTGGAGTTACACGAAATAAATAAAACTAACAGCATATTCATGAGCCTAAATTAAGCCTGTTAACTTGTGACTGTACAAATTGAGAGCAGTATTAGTGCCTGTATATTATTTATTAAGTACTCAATAGAAATTTTACCGATATCACCAGCTGCTTTTCGAACTGCATGTACAAGATCAGAAGCATATATATCCATGTAATCTACTCTTCTTATAGACGTGTTAGAACGTTCATGGGACTTCGAGACATCCTCATTTGACAGGTTATTGTACAAAGCAGACGCTCGCTCCAAAATATCTTTGATATCAGCTTTTCCAAGTCCTCCCGCATTTGTGAAGAATTTGAACCCATTTCTATTGTATGGAAGATGACTAGCTGCCATATAGCAAACAACTTAATACGAACAGCCAAACAACAACAAGAAATAACCATTTTAAGCTTTAAAATATTGAAGTTCCGCCCATAAAAGATCATAGAAGAAACAATTCATAGGTACATTGAAATATTCAATACACTACCTGTTATCATGATAGCTCCATCAACTGGTAACATAGCGCCCTCCTTTTCTGTGAGAGTGCTGTTAAACATTGCTGGAGTTGAAGCCAGTCTACATGAAGGTTTGCAAATTTGTCAAAGGATGATTTGATTAAAAAGCAGTAAACAACATCCATATCTATGCAAGATTGATTTTTAAATTCAATATAGTGCACCAAGACATTGGCTTAGATTTGAGAGACCTTAGAAACACGTATTAGAAACTGTCAGCATTTACTGATAAAATCATTCAAAGTCTCTAGTGATAAGATGGATAGAGTATAATACTACAATCAGTCTGTTTCTTTAATACAGGTCCGGCTGCCCGTTTTAGAATATTGGAGTCAGATTTCAAGTCCCAATTAAGACGGTTTCCAGCAGTATTTAAGGTATCACAGCCAAAAAACAATGTATGTTCTCGTCTTACAGCTTTCACCAATTCATTCATCACCAAATCAATATTGAGTTGTTTACTCTTACCATAGATCATATTGGAATGTCTTTACTCTTTCTCCACACATTACATTATTGAAGCAAGTTGATGACTCCCACTGCCATCAATCAAGTCAGAGTACTTGTTTCAAACAAAATGCTATACTCAATATCACATGGCAACACGAAATCCACAATACCACCACCAGTCAAAATTTCCATGGGTGTTATTAAAGTCATCTCAACCATAACCATGTATCCATAAAAGTTCCCACTAATTATTAGTTTCTTGCCATTAGGAACGCATAGCACCATCTTCTCCAAATCTCTGTATAACACATTGCATCCAACCTTATTTGTAGTGCATGCACTTAACTATAAGCACATGTCCATTAAAAGTTTTATTAATTTCTAGTTTCCTGCCATTAGGAACACATTGTACGGTTGTACCACCTTCTCCAAATCTACCAAAAATTCATGTATAACACATGCAACCAGCCTCATTTGTCGTGCATGCACTAGTAATAAATACAAATTCATTCCCCGTCACAAATATTTTGGACACACTTCAAGCAAGGTTGCATTTCGTTATGTTGTGATGCTCGGACTCGGACTCGAGTTAATTATTTTGGACTCGGCATTTTTCTGAAATACTAAAATATCTACATATTTAAAAACTATAATCAAAAGAAAAAAAAATTAAAACATTGATAATTGAACATTTTATAAATGTAGAAGTTTAATTAATACTCCCTCCAATTTCCTCTGATGTTCCTCTTTCCGTTTTGGTCTAATTACATTGATGTTCCCTCTTTCCTCTTGTGGACAATTTGTGTGGTCCAAAATCAATTTTGTGTGGGGTCATGTGTATTGTGTGGTCCAAATTGATTTTCTTATTTCTTGTGTCAAAATCAAAAGGGAACAACACAAGAAATTGGAGCGAATACAAAAGCAATAGGAGAGTAGCAATGCAGTAAGTTCTAAAACAGAGAACAAAATTTTCATCTTCATAATCTCCAAAATAGAGAGCAAAATTAAAGCACTAGACATGTCCAGCACTTCTTCATAGCAATGAAGTAGACATGTAGACATGTTCAGCATTCCCAAACAAAACAGAAAACAAAATTACAGCAGAAAACTATCTAAAGCATCTATTCTAAAACAGCATTCCCATCCAAATTACAGTAGAAAACAATCTAAAGCAACATTGATGAGGAGATCTCAAATAGCGTAGGTTGTTAGAACGAAGGTTCACAACTTCAGATAAAGGATTAATAAGTGACTAATTGCATTGGATCGAAAGCCTAGGAAACTTCAAGGAGTTACAAACATTGAAAGTAAAGGGTAAGGCCGTAAAGGTAAAAATGAAATGATTTATACCATTAATTAGAAGTATCGTTTATGTGGTTATAGTGTCTTGGAAGCTTGGTTATCGCATTTGCTCGATCTAGCGATGTTACAGTATATAAAATTACAATTCCACAATTCCAGAGAAATGTAGAAAGAAAGAGAGAAAAACAGAGACTTTGAGAAGAACGCATATAGTCATATGATAAATGATTAGAGGATTTTAGTTTTATATTACAACGTTTTTGACTTGACTGCGTGTAACTAACACAACTGGGATGCAATTGTAACTAAACTTTGGCAACAGTGAGTTGCCTATTACACCAACTCAACAGAAATTATTATTTACAGCCTGTGATGCTCGGACTCGGACTCGAGTGTCCAAATCGGATACGGATCCGAGTGTCCGACCCTTGAAATCTTAAAATCAAGGACTCGGACTCGGACTCGGAAATTTTCTTAAATACTAAAATATCTACATATTTAAAAACTATAATCAAAAGAAAAAATAAAATAAAACATTGATAATTGAACATTTTATAAATGTACAAGTTTAATTAATACAAAAGCAATAGGGAGTAGCAATGCAGTAAGCATCTAATCTAAAACAGAGAACAAAATTCTCATCTTCATAATCTCCAAAACAGAGAGCAAAATTAAAGCAGTAGACATGTTCGGCACTTCTTCATAACATATGCAGTAGACATGTTCATCATTCCCAAACAAAACAGAAAACAAAATTAAAGCAGAAAACTATCTAAAGCATCTATTCTAAAACAGCATTCCCATCTTCTACGTTATCTCCATCTTTATAATTCCTTAACATGTCTTCAATACTAGGATCTTCGGCTATAATATTAGCAAATGCATTCATGTCAGCATCAACACCAAGTGAATCATCACCTTAAATAACAAAGGAAAAGAGTCACCAAATTATTTTATCTTATTAATCTTGATATAAAAGTAATTTATCAACATTCCAATAGCTTGCCGGACCTTTTTGTATTCATTAGTTTTATGGGTTAACAAACGCAAATTATTGTGCACATAAACAAGATCTTGAAATCTTTTTGAGGCTAACTTGTTTCTTTTCACACTTTGAATCTGTGAGAAATCACTCCAATTTCTTTCACAACAAGATGATGAAGCCGGTTGAGAAAGGAGTTTATTAGCCAAAGCTTGTAATATGGGTGTACATGATCCGTAACTTGCCCACCAACTAAGTGGCTCCTCGTGAATTCTAGCTTCCATAACATGAGGTTCCGAAAAAAATCTCAAACCCCCGAAAACATTTCATATTCAATATACACTCTTCTATGATCGTCTTGTCTCGGAAACATTTTTTAAAAACATTTATCTCTATTAAGAGATACCTCATGATCTACATTTGGTGCTATTCTTGGAATAGTCCAAGTACCACGTTGTAACCAAAATTCACTATAAAATTCCGGCTCCTCGTGAATTCTAGCTTCCATAACACGTGGTACGGGGACTATTCCAAGAATAGCACCAAACGAATATCATGAGGTATCTCTTAATAGACATAAATGTTTTAAAAAAATGTTTCCAAGACAAGACGATCTTAGAAGAGTGTATGTTGAATATGGAATGTTTTCGAGGGGTTTGGGATTTTTTTCGGAACCTCATGTTATGGAAGCTAGAATTCACGAGGAGCCACTTAGTTGGTGGGCAAGTTACAGATCATGTACATCCCATGTTACAAGCTTTGCCTAATAAACTTCTTTCTTAACCACCTTCATCATCTTGTTGCGAAAGAAATTGGAGTGATTTCTCACAAATTCAAAGTGTGAAAAGAAACAAGTTGGACTCAAAAAGAACTCAAGATCTTGTTTATGTCCACAATAATTTGCGTTTGTTAACCCACAAAACTGATGAAAACAAGAAAGGTCCGTCAAGCTATCGGGATGTTGGTAAGTTACTTTTATATCAAGAGTAATAAGCCACATTGTTAATAAAACAATTTGGTGACTCTTTTCCTTTATAATTTAAGGTGGTGATTCACTTGGTGTTCATGCTGACATAAATGCATTTGCTAATATTATTGCCGAAGATCCTAGTATTGAAGACATGTTAAGAAATTATGAAGATGGCTGTTTTAGAATAGATGATTTAGATAGTTTCTGCTGTAATTTTATTTTCTGTTTTGTTTGGGTATGTTGAACATGTCTACTGCATATGGAGAAGTGATGAACATGTCTACTGCTTTAACTTTGCTCTCTCTTTTGGAGATTATGAAGATGGGAATTTTGTTCTCTGTTTTAGATTAGATGCTTACTGCATTGCTAGTCCCTATTGCTTTTGTATTAATTATCAATGTTTTATTTTATTCTCATGAAGATGGGAATTTTTTTCTGTATTTATAAAACGTTCAATTATCAATGTTTTATTTTACTTTTCTTTTGATTATAGTTTTTAAATGGGTAGATATTTTAGTATTTCAGAAAAATGCTGAGTCCGAGTCCTTGATTTTAAGATTTCAAGGGTCGGACACTTGGATCCGTATCCGATTTGGACACTCGAGTCCGAGTTCGAGTCCGAGCATCACTGGCTGTAAATAATAAATTCTGTTGAGTTGGTGTAATAGGCAACTCACCGTTGTCAAAGTTAGTTACAATTGCATCCCACTTGTGTTAGTTACACGCAGTCAAGTCAAAAACGTTGTAATATAAAACTAAAATCCTCTAATCATTTAACATATGACTATATACGTTCTTCTCAAACTCACTGTTTTTCTCTTTTTCTTTCTACATTTCTCTGGAATTGTGGAAATGTAATTGTATACTAGGGTAATACCCGTGAAAATTCACGGGATTGTTAATTTCAATGTTGTATAGTATGTGATCAATAACCCTCGTTAGATAATTTAATAACATATTTTATGTATATATATAAAGGCCTTAATATAATAAGATAAAAAGTATATAAATAGTCATATGAAGTACATTTAGAAAATTTCTTGAAAATAAGTTATAAGAAAACACTTAATAACACATAATATTATGTGTTATTAAGAAAGTACGTTTTATAAAAATGTTGTCAATTAAGTATGAAGTAGTTATAGAAGTTTGAGTTCTTTTAACGGAAGTAAAAAGTACGGTAATACGACAAAAGATAATTGATGTCTACTTGTTATACGTAATATCATTAAATTGTAATTAGTATTGGAAACTACTAACTGAGTATTCACACACTATGTAATTAGTTGGCTTATATGCAATTAGTTAGCTTACTCTTATTGGTCAAATTAGAACTAACATTGTCAAAATGAATGAGAGACCTTCATTATGTGAATGCTGAAATATTAGAGTGTCACATCAGCTTTTTTTCATTTCTCTTTTATATATATAATGATACTGTAACATCGCTAGATCGAGCAAATGCGATAACCAAGCTTTCAAGACACTATAACCACATAATCGATACTTCTTATTAATGGTATAATTCACTTCATTTTTACCCTTACGGCCTTACCCTTTACTTTCAATGTTTGTAACTCCTTGAAGTTTCCCAGGCTTTCTATCCAATGCACTTAGTCACTTGTTAATCCTTTATCTGAAGTTGTGAACCTTCCTTCTAACAACCTACGCTATTTGAGATCTCCTCATCAATGTTGCTTTCAAACACAACGGCACACTTCAACACTTTATTTTAGACCAAAATAACAAAATTTCGTACAAAATAATTGTATTGAATACTATCACAACATGTGTCTAGTCTGACACTTGCAATTGAATCGAGTAACATAGCTGACGTCGTATGTTACTTCCTATTCATTATGTCACCTCACTACTTTATTAGACGCGTGAAGCTCGTGCTAGCAACAAGGGTTATGATATTGATGGTTCATTTAAAGACAAAACCATGAGGACATGAAATAGACAAGTGTTACACTTGTATACATGCCCGTGGTGGGTAAATCTGGGTTCTAACACTAACATAACTCTTGCCAGAACAATGGATTAGTTTCTTTCCACGCACCAATACGCAATGAAGGAACCCTTGCACAATGTAATTGATCAATGCCAAAGAAAATATTGTCCCTCCTATTTGCCACTATGTTCATCCACTACCTTATTTCTTCTCTTATTTTCTTCTACAATGGAGAGGATCCTCTTACATCATCACTCCTACCTAGTTACACTCCAAACTTTTATACAAGAATTATTGTGCAAATAGCATGGTTGGTTAATGGGTACAAGGGCCAAGGTTCATTTTCCTCTAAAATTAGAGGAAGTAACCACCTTCCTCTTGCCTAGAGGACATTAACATAAATCCCACAATAGAGTATGTCCCCTAAGAAGAGACAAAGTGCCAAGGGGAGGGAACACCCTCTCTATTGTGCATGCTCTTAGCGACATGTATGAAGGGCGGAGATCAAGTTCTAGATCTCAAATGAGTTTCATTTTAGTTAGATATACATAAATACGCCTGGTTGAGGATAGATGACGTAATTCACATGTGGCAAATCTTTGTTGTATTATAATTTTAGGATGAGAGCAGTCCACGTCTCTTCTTTGGACAACAACCTATTACCCTAATGTCCCACCTCGGAAAAATAGTGTTCGCAACTTCATTTTCATCTAACACTGCAAGTACATTTTTCGAGGGCCTTCTAATTGTCCTCGTTCAGAGGAGTAGGAGGGCCATTTGTAAACTTACAGCTACAGCCATAGATGTACTTGTCTTCTAATATTTTCCTACTTATTACACCAAGGCATGTTAAGTGTCACATCAGGAATAGCATGTTATTAACTGAAACCTTCTTAAGTCATGCATGTTATTAACTGAAACCTTCAAGTAGTTTAAAGCATCATATCCTTCAAAGCTATTGGTAATATTTTAACAAACTTAGGATTGTGAAAGAGCAATTTGCCAGAGTCGTTGAGGCAATGGGGTGAAGTAGTGTTGTGGGATTGTGAAAGAGCAAACCTCTCTTTCCTTCATAAACTCTATATATGGCTCTCTTAATCAATGAAGTGTAGGTCACTTTAGAGAGAACGCCAAACTATACACGAGTAAAATGAAGAAAACAAAGACAAAACTATAACAATCTCCAGCATTTATAGGCAAACAAATGGGAACAACAGTGATTTATTAATTAAGGACATCCCAAAAGAAGGGAAAGAGTACCGTACCCAAAATGCAAGACATCAAAACCAGCCCCCAATAGCCCTCGAGATACAGCATCCTGGCAATGGATTTTGTTAGTATGTGGAAAAATAAAAACCTTAGACTGACGTTCTCAACTAAGAAATTTAAATTTCAATCAAACTTTAAGAGAAACATTCAGCTTTCTACTTAAAAAAGTTAGGACAGTACAATTCACCAGCCCTTCCCTCCTCTCCTTATTTAGGCGAGTTTGTCAGCGAGTGTAGTTTACGGAATAAGTTGGATGTTGGCCAGATGCCATTTTTATAAAGTTAGTTACAAAATTTCGCAACCTTCTCCTCGGGTCAAAAACTTCAAAGCAAAACGGTAAATTCTGATAGTGCACAAGAACCAAGATTTAAGTTCCTTAGAAAAAATTTATATTCCACGTCATCAAACCCATTTTCTAAGAAAAGTTGATTAATTGAGTTCTTATAGCCCCATTCATCAGCAAAGTCACATATTACTTGGTTCAGTAATTGTAGCTTCCGAATCTATAATCTATCGGGCACCTTGGCCATTTCATCTCCTAGATAAAAAATATGACGGTGAATGCACTAGTTTGGTTTTACACTTAAGTGAATAGGTCACTGCAGCTGCCAATAAAATGCGAAGGAACCGTACGAAATTGGGGTTGTGTACAGGGCTTGATAAAAAATATTGGTTCACTCTTAGAAGTTATCGGCAATATCAAGCTAAACAATGGAATACCTGAAGCTTGGTGGCTGAAACTCGGGAGTCATGACCAATTGAAACCCTCATGGACTTGGATGCTGCACCTTTCTTATCTGAAAGCCACGCAGAAAATGCAGCAGCTATTGCCTCTGAGACAGGTTCTGTAAGGGTAACAGGTTCACCATCAACTCCAGCCACAGCAACTCCACGGATATCACTGCAAGCGAAAAGAAAAAAGAAAAAAAAACACATTAAATCCAAATTTAGAGATAGTTAGTAATAAAAGTCTTGCTTGGCCACCAGAGTTAAAAGCTATTGAATATCAATGAATAAACTAACATGGCCAATTTCCAATAATGTAATATAGTCAACGATTTGATGGTCTGTGGAGCATAATGGACAGTTATTGTACTCCAAATATTTTTGAGTTTCAAAGAGTTCGACTATGAGCTGTTGGTATTGAGACAAAACACCAGTTCTTTCACTCACATATTACAGTCTTTGGGGAATTCATTAATAAAGATCCATAGACATGGCAGGCGACAACAAATAGACTACACGGATTTTCCAGAGTGAGGCTGAATAATGAAACGTAGTATATTCGCATTTGCTACTAGAAATTGTCTTGCAAATATATTTATAAGTCAGCAATTGCATTCAAGATGTTACCATTTTCAATGAAGCCAAGGACTAGTTTTCTTTGGTTTTAAAATATGATGGAATAAAGCAAAATAGCCACTAGCACTTAATAAATACTCATATGAAACAGTGGACATTCTCAATTGTCATTTTAGTCATCCAGAAACCGGCTTTAGGTGGCATTAACATAAAGACCATCCTACCCGCCTACCTCACCATTGCGAGATCCCATGAAGCATTAGCGTATTGTTGTTAAAGTTGTTTTTTTGGCTGTCAAGATCAGAAGTATCGACATAGATGACTAATTCTTATCCTGAAAGTAGTAATCGAACCCCATTACTCTGTGACTTTGTCTAATCGTGAGATTGCAAAAGTAGTAACCAGCTTTAACCCTTTAACCGCATTTTTTCGCTGCACTTTTTATCTAACTTATGGGGCCTATTCACTCCAATACTCAAATTCTTCGCAGAAAAAAAAAAACATAGAGAATGATTGAGAAAAATAGTTTCAAACAATGTTTCATACAAAACTGAAGAGCTGACAAGTGAACGAACTGCCATGTCAAAGTAAAGGATAGATACCTGCCATTTTGAAGTTTGAGAAAGTCACTTTTTTCAAGGGATGGCACTGCAGTGGCAGATGAAGCAGCTGCAAGTGAAAATAAACATTTAAATCCTAATAATGGAACGTGGGAGTAAGGTTTCCTAAATTAGACAACAAAGAATCAACAAAAGACCCAAAATGTCAAAGTACATAACAGATCGCTCAAGCAACAGTGCCATGTTAGATAATAAGAGACTAGAGCAGACCATTGCAGCAAATAATTCCTCGGTTAAAAAAACCAATCTGATTCATTGACACATTGCGCAATCGCATGGCCGAGATACCATTCCATGCTGACTTCCTTCTGTTTAAGGGAAGAAAGCTGCGCAAATTTGAGGCATAAGAGTCTCTGCCGTGTAGGTTATGTAATTGTCTAGTTTGTTCGCAGTAGTGTGCGACACAAACATTTTGGAAAATCTTCCCCGTCATCGCTGCATGGAAATTGGCAATTTTTATCAGAGATGGGATTGTAAACTTTGACCACGTGAGGGTTGTTCCAGACCTAGCTATTTTTAAGTTAAGAAACTTAGAGAATTATAAAAAAAAAAACAGCTAAGATCTCTATTTTGCGTTGTTTTCGCGGCTTTATGGAAACAATAACTCTCTCTTGTGACGGGTATATCCATCATAAGCTTGTGACGGATCAAGTATCACCCACGTGGGTAGATAAAACAAAAGTAAGAGTGCCTAGATAATCACAAAAGGTTTGTCTTTATCTTCCAAGTGAGTTTTATTTGACCCATTAGCCTTATGACGGATATTACCCGTCACAAATGAGAATTTGTGTTATGGAAAAATTAAGGAAGGGCAAATTAAGGCACTTATTATGCTACCCATCCACTGATATCACATATGGAGCAGTTACATAGTTCAGTGAATCTATTTTATTAAAAATACTCTAACATCAACATCCAATAGGAGCATCGACTCCTATCCAATAGGATATTCCACCACATTCTTGAGCACAACACAGGAGCATCAGAAGTATCAGATAGATTGAGTAGCAAATTTATCGATAAATAACAGAATCTAAACTCACACAAGGGAAGGGAAGAAAGAAAATCCAAGAACCTAGTTTTAAAAGACATGACTGATGATGCGCACCGAGGCGAGGAGCCCGTTGCAACAAAACGTGAGTGGAAGGCACCTGTCTTATAAACACAAGGCACACAGTTTTTGCTAACAAAATCTGTAATTTCAAGATGTAGTTTTGTGTAACATTTCCCTTATAGGATCTTTAAAAGGGTTGACATATCAAAAAGTAAACGCTAAAGATAATGCGTCAAACAGCTAAGTAAAAGAAGTACTCATTGACTGCACCTTGTCGCACTTAAGGTGCGCCAAGGCGTTCAGAGTAGTGCCTCAGTGAGCTTAAAACAATGTCACTTCAAATCCATTCGATGTCATTTATGGTGATGATAGCAAGTCACGACTCTCTAATGTACCATATTAATACTACTCCCTCCGTCTCCATCATTTGCGTAGCTTCAAATAAAATACCTCCCGGAGAGAATAAAAAAAGTAAATAAACGAATGGAATCGGAGGGAGTATTTTTATCAACTAAACTGAACACCTACAGTGAACACATCATATTCCACAATAATACAGGTCAATTACACTGTTACTTCAAAATTACAACCAATTATCACAGCACAAAATGCGGCAAAATTATCAATATCCGCTATTAGGTAAATTGAAAGTAACTCAAATCATTCCTCGGTAATCTAAAACTAATAATAATACAGATAATCAAAGGGAAAAGATAAAGAAATCAGCAAATTTGACGAAAATTAAAAAGTCAAAATTATGAATGGAAGGAGAAAACGATGAAGTTAGTCAGTGGAAGTAGAGCTGTAGATGATCAAAAATGGCGGAAATTGAAGAAAGAGGTAAACATTATCACCTGCGGCTGCCATAGGGATGCGTCGTGAATGTTCGTTCGGTAGAGATAGAAAACTAAAAATCAATTAATGAATCTGATTATAATTGGAAACTACAAGATGCCGGAAAAGTGAAGATATGAGAATTGAGAAGCACCTACCTTCCTCATTTCGTCCTAATTTCATTTTAAACCTTCCAAGTTTTTTCTTACGTTTTATCGATTAATTGTATAAAATAACTATAATAATTACGAATACGTGTAAGGTAGCAGTTTTATTTACGGTAAAAACAATACGAGTTAATATAATTAACCCAAATAATAAATGAGTTTTATTTTTATATAAATAAACCGTCGTATGTGTGAGACGGTCTCACAGAAGAGTTATTGTATTGTTATATATTAAACATGTACGAATATAATTTCGGGCAATTGAGTATTCAGTAACTTAACTAAATTCATATAAATAATGAAAAGTAAGTTCCACATAAATTTTAAAAATAGTATCAAACAACATTTGGTATAAAGATAAACTGTCATTATGTCAAAAATACATTCATAAGGTCCATTAAAATTGGTGTGAACACCAAAATTAATACATCTATCATAAACAGTAAACAACCATAGTACGAGAAAATGGGCCCAAAATAATTAAAAGGTCCAAATTTGACGGGTGTCTCATAAGATGTCTTTTTTGGTAAGTTTTGAAGTAAATCTCATACATTTACATAATACTCCTTAGCTATTTGCTTTTCATTTGCCAAACTCATGTGACTCCATACAGATCATTATAAGATATAATTAAATAAAATATTTAACACATTAGCCTACCACATTTTTACGAATAGACTCATATGCCTCAGTGTCACTATCATTTTTCAATTCCTCCAAATATTCTCATTTCATTTATCTGTTCTACGAATAGACTGATAATGACCTTCATCCATGCATATCTCTTTATTCATGTCTACAAATCCGCAACTCGTTAATCTCCTTATTTTCAAAATATGGTTTATTTTATGATGTTATCATTCACTTCATTTTCAATTGAATCCCGAAATCTCAATTGTTTGTTACCATGAAATTATATAGCACAAATAGGAATATACATTAAGATATATATATATATATGGGATCGTACATCTAATACAAATTTAATTGAGTTTATGTGCAATTTTGTTGAGCTTTTAACATTTTTTTACACTATAATTTTTTAATGTTAAAATTAAAATATTTGAGTTTTATATGTATTATTTTTGAGTTTCAATATAATGTTTTAATTTACAATTTTTTTAAACGTTCAGATTCTTTTCAATAAAACTCGTAAAATATATGTATAAGCTCAAATTCTTTGTTATAAAGCTCGAAATCTATATTACCAGGTGTATACATCTGATTGTATAATTTCTTGAATTGATTATATAGTGAAGATTCATACTCCAATACTTATGGAGTTTTGTTTCTGATTTTTGTGCTATGATGATTTTCTGTAAGTTTAGTCGATTTTGCAAGTTTTCCTAATTTGTTTATATTTGTATGGTCAATTTTTTTATTTAACTAATTTTTAAAACATATAAATAAATGCAGTAAGTTCTTTTTTTTTCTTTTTCTATTTCCACATCTTACTGAGTTAATAATAATTCACATAGTCCAAGTAAATATGTAAAAATGTATCATCAAAAGCGTATATAATTTCTTCAAAGGTACGATTTTTTAAAAATATGTACCTGTCGAATTGAATGAAGATTGATTTACTTTTAATTATTTTCGGCATAAATAAAAGTTCGAATAATTATAATATTATACATTTTAATCTTGAGATATTATTTTTTACTTGGTAAATATGATCGTTTTTGCGAAGCCAACGAAATTTTGGTTTATATTTTCTATGGTTACAAAGATTTTGGAACTTTTATGTTTTATATGAATTTATAATTGCTAATTTAATAAAATAATGAATCAATCATTTATTTAATAAAAGAATCTTTTCTTTATTAAAACAGAATCATTTAAAGAAATTTGGTGAAGCCACCTCATCAATATACTAAGCCCACCAATTTTTTTAACTTCATTTAATTAAATTACACTTTTTAAAATATGAGTAATATTTATAAAATGTTTTATAAATTATTATTTTTTCCGATTTTACAAATAATTTATGTGAAAATTTAGTATACACTCTTTTTAAGATTTATTGATTTTATACCAAGTATATACATTAAAACCCGCTTATTAAATTTTTTCCTCACTTTTACCCAATAAGAAAATTAAATACTCTTATAACAGTATAACTAATATTCACCTATTATTAAATCACGATCTAATAGTAAATTGGTGTTGATTAGTCATGTGATATATTAAAAAACAAAACAAGCCTCATAATAATATAAATATACTTATAGAACTAACTAACAAAATAAATTAAATATATAATATATTTATAGTAATAACAGTTCAAATATTTATTAAAAAATATTCAACAAAACAATTTACAATTTAATAAAGTGAATATTCATTGGTGAAAATCTATTAAATTATTTTATATTCACTTTTTAAAAATGTAATTTAATTTAACACATTCTTCCGAATTACATGACTTAATAATGTTATACGAGTATATATAAAATTGTCAAAGGTTAGTATATACACTACAAAACAATGCGCTCTTTGCGACGGAATTGTCCGTCGCAAAAAGGGTGAAATCCGTCGCAAATGATGTTTTTGCGACGGATTTGCGACGGATTGCATCTGTCCCATATTTTTGTCGCAAAAAGTTTATTTGCGACGGATTTTACCGTCGCAACACTTTTGCGACGGATTGACCTTATTTTGCGACGGACTGACCTTGACCAGAAGTCAAAGTCAGTCCAGATTTGCGACGGAATTTCCGTCGCAAATAGTCCCTTTTGCGACGGATTTTCCGTCGCAAATCTGGACTGACTTTGACTTCTAGTCAAGGTTTGCGACGGAATTTCGTCACAAATTGAGACATTTCCGTCGCAAATTCCTGTATGATTTTCGGGTTTCAGCCGTTTTTCCAGCTCCCCATTTCCATTGAAATGATTCATTTTTTCCCTTTTGCATGATCTGTAAACCTGCAATTTCAGAAAAACAACCCAGCAACAAAAAACTTGTCGGAGACAAGGTTTTTAAAACGTCTTTTCATAACTAAAATGAAGGTTGTACAAATGATCATCCAACTAAAAACTAAACATAATCCGCGGTACATCAACTAAACAACCTAATAAAACCTATCTAACGGTCGTGTCGGTGGGCTGTGGGGTGGCGAAATGAGTGGCCGCCCTAGCATTGTCGCCGCCATCATCGTCGAAGTCGCGTCTCGGCTGAGAAAAGCCTCCCGGTTTGCAGCTCTGAGTAGTGAACTCCGCCCCCTGTTGACTTAAGTATTCTTCAATTGCCTTCAGCCTTTGGGATGTCTCGAGATCACGTTCTCTTAGCCGAGCATTCTCTAGAAGAACCCTGCCGACGATACCACCTACAATGAATAGTCAAACATGATATTATATTCATTTAATAAACGGTTAAATAATTGGTTAGTCTTAATTTTTAATAAACTATAAAATACAAACCTGGGGTGTATGATGATTGGGTCCCAGCACTTGAGTGACGACGACGCTCGTAAATGACTGGGACTGCATTTCTCATACCGAGTATCAACCATTTCTTGTTGAAACCGCCGTGTTCTTCGAAGTAGATCTCGTTATCGTCGATATCTTGCTCCGGGATCCCTTCACTTATCATTGCAAAGTCCAATACGGACATTCCTAGGCTCAGATGCAAAATCAGGATGCAGCCGGTCAAACTGTTTCCAAGCCTCCCCGTCACTTGGATGAGACATTGTTCCACTAACACGAGGGTTTTCATAATGCCAACGCATTTCGCCCGCGATATGCTTTGTGGCATAAAAGCGTTGCAACCGTGGTCCTAATGGAAAATAAGTTAAGAACTTTTCGGGAACTCTTTTGCCATTTGCATTTTTCTCTAATTTGTACCTATTCGTACCACATTTTCTGCACTTATCAAGGTGAGCGTCGTCCATCCAGAAAAGCATACATCCTACCGAGCATGCATCTATCTTCTGATGGGAAAGTTGAAGAGCTTTAAGAACTTTTTTGGTTTCGTAGTAGTTACGCGTCATAAGATTATTTTCAGGAATCATATCTCCGATATATGACGCAAAACCATCTACACATTTTTCAGCTAAGTTGAATTCACATTTTAAAGTGATCAACCTTGAAGCCGACTGTAGCAATGTCATACGACTTCCTACATAAAGAGGTTGTTCGGCATGTTTTAGCATTTGGAAAAAAGCTAATACATTAGGATTTGGAGATTCATCGACCACCTCGGCGTTTAGAGCATCTTCCCTAATTTGATCAATGCTATCGCGTAACGCATCTTCTACCATATCTCTATAAGGATTGTCGGAGTGCATTGATGAGCTTCCCTCTTCCTCAACGGAGAATTTCTCTCCGTGACACACCCAATCGTAGTAATTATCACAAAACCCTCTCAAACCAAGGTGTTTCCGTACTTCTTGCTCAACTAAATACTTTGTATTCTTACACTTAGAACATGGACACCTAATTTCTCTATTCCTAACGTATTCGTCTTGTTGCTTAACATAGTTAATGAATTCATTAACACCAATTACGAAATCCTGACTTATTTTTTTCCTAGAATCCAACCTTTCATACATCCATTTTCTTTCTAATCTCTTCATAGTAAATCTACATATTTTAACAAACAATAACAACAACTAATTAACAACAACAATTAAATAACAACAACTACATATATATATAACAACAACTAACAACAAAAACTAGTTAACAACTTATTAACAACAACAACAACAATTAATTAACAACAACAATTAAATAACAACTACATATATATAACAACAACTAACACCAACACCAACAACAACAACTACCAACACCAACACCAACACCAACATACACCAACACCAACACCAACACCAACACCAACACCAACCTGCAAAAAAAACAATTAATGGCATGAAAGATTCAAAGACAGTCCCAAAACGGGGACTATTCAACAATTACACCTAATGTGTAATTATTGAACGGGTACTATTCAAGAATATTCTAAACAAATCAACAACACTAACAATCAACAACAATGCAAATTTTATATCAAAAATCAATCGTCCTAAACATCTTAACAACAATATGCGACGGATTTGGGACGGAATTAGCTACTAACCTAATATCACTAACCACCTAACAATACTAACTAAACTAATTAAATAACAATTAAACTAAACTAACTATTCCTAATAACAATAAAAAAACAATAATACGGAATTTGCGACGGAATTTTGCGACGGATTAAACATAACTAATTAAGACGGTATATAAATAACGAAAGTTAGTATACATACATTAAGAGAAATGGAGAATGAAGAAGTAAGTGGCGGCGGCAAGGTGGCAGCGGTGTGGTGGTGGCGGCGGCGGTGAGGTGGAAGGGAGAAGGAGAAGGAGAGGAAGGAGGAAGAAAGGAAGGAGAAGGAGGGAGTGCTCCGGCGACGTGGCAGGGTGGTCGGCGGTGTCAGGGGTGGTGGGGTCGGGGGTGGTGGCGTCGGGGGTGGTGGGTTGGGGTGGTTTTGGTGTTCGTCAAAATCGCACTTAGGGTTTTTAAGAGAAAGATTGAAATCGATTTGGGGGAAAAAAGAAAACCCGCGGGGTCTGTATAAATATCTTTTGCGACGGAAATTTGCGACGGAATTTCCGTCGCAAATCTGGTCAAGGTCAAACTTTGACCAGATTTGCGACGGAAATTCCGTCGCAAATTTTGACTTCTGCGACGGAATTTCCGTCGCAAATCTGGTCAAAGTTTGACCTTGACCAACTTTTGGTCAAGTCTGGTCAATATGTTTGCGACGGAAATTCCGTTGCAAAAGTCAATATTTGCGACGGACTTTCCGTCGCAAACTTTCCCGCCATTTGACTTTCACTTCGCGGGTCTGGGAAATTTGCGACGAAATTTCCGTCGCAAATTTGGTCAAGGTCAAACTTTGACCAGATTTGCGACGGAAATTCCGTCGCAAATTTTGACTTCTGCGACGGAATTTCCGTCGCAAATCTGGTCAAAGTTTGACCTTGACCAACTTTTGGTCAAGTCTGGTCAATATGTTTGCGACGGAAATTCCGTCGCAAAAGTCAATATTTGCGACGGACTTTCCGTCGCAAACTTTCCCGCCATTTGACTTTCACTTCGCGGGTCTGGGAAATTTAGGTCCGTCGCAAAATCCGTCGCAAAAAAAAAATCCGTCCCAAACCCAAGTTTGCGACGGCTTTTCTATCCGTCGCAAATTTTCCGTCGCAAAGGCAGCATTTTTTTGTATTGATACTATTGTCTATTGGGTCATAAATAGTTCGGGTGACTCGGATTGGAACATGGTCAGAAAATAGGCCAAATTGATGTATGTCGTCTCTTTTCACTGTTTTACAATTAAAAAAACGGAATTACTTTTTCACATACGAACTTTACTTTTTCACATACACTTTTTCATTAATTTTCCATATTATACCCTTTTCTCATTTCCTAAACCCAGAGAAATTAAATCTCATACTCTACCCATATTTTCCCCCAAAAAACATTGTAATTGCTCTAAAATCTTGAATAATGGATTATAAATCTCTAATAAGTAAAACAATTTTATTGTTTTAACAATCTTATCTATATAATTACAGAAACATTTCAGAAGCCCTGGTTGAGCCACGTCATCAACGCAGTTTTTTTTTTTTTTTTAATTCTCTCAGGTGGATCCCACATGTGTTTGATGAATTTCTGGAGTCATAACCGCCCGGTATTCTAAATAAATGCCTGATATCGTAGTTTCAGAAATATTACGTAACATTTTTATATAAATTCGAAAACATGAATTCCTACGAAAAACGGTCCATTTTTTATAATTAAATATTATATAATATTTTGTATGTTAATTAGTATTATTTTCATTTTCAATTTTAACAAATCAAGTTAATCAAATAAATAATATCCTAAAATTAGTTACATTAAGGTATTTTTGGGACAATAATATGACCATAAATGTTAGTTAAACTAAATCAAATAATCAAGAAAAGTTATATTCATTTTTAGTTTTGTATATAAATAACAAACATACATTTATTTTTCATGATAATCATATCAATATCAGCACGCCAAAAATATAAAACACAAGAACTAATCTAAAAAGTTTATTTAAAACTACAAAAGAAGACAATGATAAAAATACGAAAAAAATACCACAAAGTTCTAGCATAAAACTTCATGGATGAAATTTACGGTAAAAAGTAAATATTCAAGAGTTTATGTGTAAAGTTTCACATAAATATTATTTGAAAAAAAAACGCTCCAAATATTAAATTAATAATGACACGATAAAAAAAATGGGATATTGAAATTGCAAAAGAAAAATACGATGATAAATATTTAACATTTACAAAAACATGAGTAATGACAGGTTTTGAAGGCAGTCATATCTTTTTTCTCTGATAAGGTAAAATACTACTCCCTCCGAGTCGGAGTAATGGTTCTTACTTCCTTTTTGGTGCGAGTTTAGTGATGGTTCCTCTCTCCATTTTTAGTAACTTTTTTGTGGTCCAAAATCAATCCAGTGTGGGGTAGGGTGTTTTGTGTGGTTTAGAATCATTTCCTTATTTTTTGTGCATAAAGGTAAAGGAACCATTACTATGACTCGGAGGGAATATATTGATCATTTCATTATTTTGAATGAGGTCAGTTGAAATTATCGGCTTTCAAACCATCTCTAAAGAATTCGACATGTTGACAACTATGATTTATGAGTGAGTTGTGACGATGAAAAATGCATATATAATGAAGAAAATTTTGAGATTTTTGTATTAACATTTACTTATCATTGTATATTGCAATTCTGTTATGATATTTCAAATTTATATAGATTGATTGCGTTTTGATATACTTTGAATATAAATTATATGTTAATATTTCATTATTTTTAGTATATCGGTCATATAAAATTATATTACAAATCGAAAATCAAAAATATGACTATAATCATTATTTATAAATAACAATACTTGAACCTGCAATCCCGTGCAATTTGCACGGGATTAAAACTAGTTATTAATATATTTATCTGAGTTATAATAAAAATTGTTTACCTACTGAACTAACGGAGGAATGCCTAATTCCTTCATGACACGGGCAGGTATAATCTGCAGCCGTCGGAAAACGAAAAGAATGGTATTACCGATCAACGACGTAAGGTTAGCTATTAAATGATCAACCTTTTTTTTACAATGAACCCATCTTCTATGATGCTATTGGCTATACAATTACAAACCTATTCATCAGAGATAATTCTACCAAACTACTTCTAACATTCTTTATTTGCAATTTTTTTCACGAATGAGGTTCTCTGCGATTGTACTAATCATGATTATGATGAATACCCGACCTTTACGAAAGCTACGAATCGGGTTGACTCCGCCTATCGCCTGATATAGGGGAGATTCTATCTAAATTCTGAGGTTGGACCCGATATCACATTTGTAATCGATCGGATGGAAGAAGTTGACTTTGATTTCGCGAAGCTATTGGGCTTATAGAGGTTCTGAAAGAGTGTCGATCGGAGTAACAGAGTAATATTTACTAACGGAAACAAGACATCTAAACCGAGGTGGTGTTGCCTTGTGTTGCTAGTGAAGGGAGATGAAAGTAGAGAGAAGAAAATCAATTGTGAGAGAAGAATGACAAGGGTAAAGTGGTAAAAGTCGTATGTGAAAGAGTAAAATTCGTATGTGAAAAAGCATATCCCTTAAAAAAATATTTGTCTAAAAAATAAATCAAGTTTGCTATTATCAATTTAATTATATCCATTACTTACATAAGTTATATTGTAGTAGTTGTAAGCATCAAGTTATTTATATAATTTTTAAATTCATAATGTGATTTAAAATGTTTGAATTTCTCTATACATATTTCATATATAATACGGAGTACGTGAGTGTTAATTTGTTGGGTTTTGTATTCTATGCGAATCATTCTATATATAAGCACATGAATTTCAAAATTTAACAATACAATTCATTTTGTAAATATTTAATAAAAACAATATATAAAAACAAAACCGTGCAATTTTGCACGGGGGATAAAACTAGTGAAATAATATAATTAGAATAATTAGATTTAGAATATTAAAGTATAAGTAAAGAGGAGAGAACATAATTAATTAGGGAAAAGAAAGTGGGGAGGAGAGAGAGAGAAATTAATTAGTAGGAATAAATGTGGGGTTAATTTTTTTTACTCCCTACAAATCAATAGCCAATCAAAATCCTTTAAATGTCCTTCCTTTTATAGATAGGGGATGGGTGACGATAACCTATTTTTCGATTTTATTTTTGAAGCGTACAATAATAATAATTCTTACGATAATGACGGAAATCGATTTAACAATAGGAATGTCGAACAACATTAACGATATTATGATGAGTATAATAGTCACCAATACGGAGAGGCAAGCGATTTTGTATACGGTAAAACAATACGGGTTCATATAATTCTACCGAAGAAACTGGAAATGAGGCATTAATCGATTTAATTAAATTTCGTTACTTGTTTTTATTATTTCGTCTAGTTAAACGATAAGGTAAGTCATGTCGATGCACTGCATCGCTCGCTAACTCTCATAAAATTCCCCCTGCAAACAGCACCAACCTACATACATGAAAACATATACGCCACAGTCAGTGGGAAGCAACTAGAGGTTCTCCCAGCCGTCTATCGTCAATAAACTAATAAACAGGTAAACATGTTATACACATTAACATGTTCCAACATAAATAAAATCATGAGAAACATAAATTCATATACCGTCATCTTAAATATTCTCAACTCTGTTATTTAACTCAAAATCCCTGACTCAGGCCTAACTAAACAACGGAATACCGCAACTCAGGCAAAGCTAGACACAAATCACTCAGCAGTATTTAAGTCTGACCCCGACTCAGACAAGACTAGACACAACAATCAACAACATCTAAATTATAAACCCCGACTCAGGCATAATTAGACACATCAATTCGCATTGGTTCAGAGGCACCAACTCAGGCATCAACCAACACTCGACAACAACACTTTAGGCACGACATTAATGACCGTAGCTACCCCAACGTGTAGATCACCCTTCGTAGCAATCAGAGGCCCCGACTCAGATATGATCCACCACGGTCAACCAAGCTCACAAAGGAATCAGAGGTCCCGACTCAGACATGTCCCAATGCACCAAACACACACGTACCAACTTAGATGTCCCGACTCAGACATGACCCGATACGCAACGCGCGCGCGCACACACGTATCAAACCAGAGGCCCCGACTCAGGCATAGTTTGATACGCAAGCAAACAAAGATACATATTGTACTTTAAAGGTCCCCATTCAGACATATTCTAGTACGTACCACATACGAACTATGACCCATCACACTAATGGAACATAGGACACCATATGATAGCATACAAGCACAGAAGTCATATGGAAAAAGAATCAATCAAATCGGAATAATCGATCACGAATAAAACAACTTTTTATAAGAGCAGGGACTCTCAGCCGGCCAATTGACCGGCTGCCGGTCAGCCGACTGATAGTCCCTCTAACTACAGCCATTATTCGAAATAATAAATGAAGGGTCCTCACCCGATGGACCGGCTGCCGACCACCCGGCTGACAACCCCCCTAAATATCAGTCCTAACATCTTTTCAAAAGGGAAAGGGCTCTTAGCCGACCAATCGGCCGCCGGGCACCCGGCTAGGAAGCTCACACCAACTTTTCCAAATATTCTAAGTTCATCCAAGAAGGTTTCTCAGCCGGTGGACCGGCGGCCGGCCACCCGACTGAGAGACCTATGCATATATGTTGGAGCTAGTGTCCTCCACAGTTAGTGTGATAACGTGTATAACTATCTTACAGGTTCACAGGGTATACTTAGTATTATAATCAGTTGATTAACGTTTATCGATAACGGTTGGCTTGCTAGAAGTTTGACGTTATTATCATACAAATGACGGTGATCAACTGATCTCTAAAAGTCACACTTAAAGGACGTGTTCGGAGATATATGATTAAATGAAATTATCTATTTGAACTAAACTTATAAAACATAAATTTTATTATTTTTAATATTTATGTATTGTTTTTAAATGGTAAAGTAAATCTGTTAATTTTGGTGCTTTGATTATAAGCACCCAACTGCATATAAGTTTTAGAAGTATTATACGGGTTACGTTTTTGCTATTGTGTAAATAACAATCAGTTAGAATAATTTTTTTAAAAACTACCTGACAATTCATAAGTAACAAAGTACCATTCATTTATATTACTTCGAAAATAATAATATTATTACATACCCGTGCAATTTGCACGGGTTTAAAATTAATAACTCAATAATTTAAATTACACGGAATACGAAATACAATGAACCAATCGAGATATTGGGACAAAAATCGCCGATATTTAGCAATTTAAATTACGCTTTTTTTTGGTGCGAGCCCAAACGCTTTGGTATTACAATATCGTGAGTCGTGAGTAGGGATGGCAACGGGTAGGGTCTGGATAGGGTCCAGTAAGACCCGACCCGAAGTAAAAAACCTTAGACCCATACCCGACCCATACCCTAAAGGGTCTGAAATTAATGGACCCATACCCGACCCTAATGGGTCTGGGTCCGGGTAGGGTCTAACCTGGGTCCAATTTTTCTTAACGAGTCATTCAATAAAATGTACCAAGTTCGAATTAAATTACAAAGTTTTGACTAAAGTGTTACAAAGTCTTAGTTAATTGGATCATTACCCATACCCCTAAATTATATCATTTATCGTACCCAAACTCATCATTTTCATCAATTTTCCTCGTTATTCTGAATGATTATTTGGATATGCGTATAGTATATTAATGATAATTAATAAGAGTCATCTGTTTGTGTGTATTATTTGGGTTATTGACGTTCGTATGTGTGTTTTTCCGTTTTTTTTTTTTTTTAATAAATATAAGGGTCTAAGGGTCGGGCAGGGTCCCAAAACCAAGACCTGGACCCAATCCAAAGTTTTTATATAAGACCCATACCCAACCCATACCCAACCCATACCCATTAGGGTTCCAAAACCAAGACCTGGGTCTCAAAATTCAGATCCAGACCCATTAGGGTCCGACTCTGAAGATCTGGATTGGGCAGCGGATCCACTGCCACTAGTCGTGAGCTCGTGACCGGATCTGTTCCTTCTTTCCACTAAGCTCCAATTTTCCCTGGTTAATCTCTCAGTAATTCTAACAATCTCTTGCTCAAAATCTTGGTTGAATAAAAATGGCGGATTATCACTTTGTGTACAAGGACTTAGAAGGAACTTCAACACAGTGGGACGACATTCAGCGTAAACTCGGTAACTTACCTGAGAAGCCACCTGCTTTCAAACCCCCCGATTTTACTCCGGCTGATGATGAGGATTCTTTACCTAAGGATAAATCATGGATCGATTCCAAAACTCATGATGAACTTGAAGAACTCGAGGATGATTTTGATGATGATCGCTTCCTCGAAGATTACAGGTTTATTATATTTACGGAAAATTCACTTGCTACCCTTGTATCGGAAAATGATTGAGACGGAGGGAGTAAATTCATTCAGTTTGTTATGAGTTGTTGGTCTGGATTTGGCGTGCTTAGGGTTTGTTGATTTGATTATTTATGGGATTGTAGGAGGAAGAGGTTGGAGGAGATGAAGCAAGCTGCTAAAGTTGCGAAATTCGGGTCAATTATGTCCATTTCCGGGTCAGATTTTATTCGAGAAGTTTCTCAGGCTCCTTCTGAGATTTGGGTTGTGTGTCTTCTTTACAAAGAAGGGTGAGTATAATGTTATTCATCTGCATTCTTACAGTAAATTTCTGATCTTTGTTTTAGGCCTGAATGTAGCTTAGAGTGATATCTGCTACTTTACGCTGCCCATGTGAGGTCTGATGATTTTTGTCTCGATTTCGTTATGTGGGTGAATGGTGACGAACTGCCTTGGTGCACATGAATGGTGACCTTGGAGTGTGAGGATTGAGAGGGCTCATGTAGGCTTTGTTACTCGGCTCGTTATGTTATGACTCGCACACGAGTACAACACTTGACGACATGAGTTTATGACACTTGAACACTAGATCATAGACTAAAACCATGAGAATTTGTCAACAAAAAACAAATATTCGGACTCTTGGACGATTCTGGTTGATTATGTGTATCATAGGAAGGTCAATTGTTGGCACTTAGGCACTCAATTTTACCATGTATGGTTCCATAGTTCTATTGCATTGCCTCACTGTTTTGTGATTCAGTGGTTCAGTTCTTCAATCTGATATGAACTTAGAAAGTTGATAGCTTTGCATACCAATTCAATTTACCTATCTTGATTGTTGGCACTCAATGTACCATGTATATGTTCATTGCTCCATTGCGTTGTATCATCGTTCAGTGGTTTAATACTTCAATCCGATAAAAACTAAGAAAGTTGGTAGTTTGGCATATCAATTCAATTTATCTATCTACTACATATCTAACTACCTAGTTACCTACCTCCCTAAATGCCTGTCTGTCTATCTGTTAGTATATGTGTATATCAGTAATACATACTATTTCAATATCGTTGCAAGCTACATATTTTGGTGAGGTTTTACCTTGTGCACATGAGAATGAACCTTATTTGGAGGTGGAAGTGGCCATATGTATTGACTCTTGGTTCTTAAAATAGTTAATAATTGTTGTCGTTTCAGAGTTTCATTGTAGTTGTGTGTCTCCACTTTGTGATCTGCTCGCACTTGGAAAATAAGCCAAATTAGGTTAAGCATTTTTGTATGTCATTACCATTTCCATTCTCTATAGGATAGCAATTTGCCTGTCCACTTACTTTTATAACATGTGCTCCCCTCACTACAAATTATGAAAACCGGCAACATAGGATTACAATTCACCTCGATTAAAAGGTTTTAATTGGCTAGTAGGGATGTGGTGGTGGTAAATTTATATCACTACAGCAGATAAAAAAACATGTGTCTGACTTGGGTATAATGTATTAATGTGGGTGATTTTCCTATTCCAACATAGCCATTTTTTTTTACAATTTTCTAGGTTCTGTTTATGGACTCTTGGAATTAAGCAAAATGACTCATTAAGCTAGTTGCGCTTCTTTGTACAGTGAAATAGTAATCATTCCTTGTATATCTGGTTGCAATTTTGTATTATGGACATGGAAAAATGGCTTCTCTTATTTGTAATCACAGGGGTAAGCCTAAACCCCATCCCCCCTACCTCATCATTGGCGAGAGACGCTGTGGCACTGATAGAATGTTGTTATGTGCAAGGTGGACTATTGTGTGTTAAGACTTGGAGTCTTAGACGGCTGTGAGATAGCACGTTAGTACTGCACTTGTAAAATTACACTTATGCAATCAAACGAAATATTCTTAGTATATTTGGGTCCTAACTCGTAGAGTAGTTGTAGTACATGTGTACAACTATTTCATGGGAATATGATTTATATTATAAATTGTGAATTCTTCATTTTAAGGAGTCGTTTGGTTCGGCATAGGAAGATAAAATTCCCGGGAAGATTAAATTCATATGAACTTGAAAATCACGTGAATTATGTAATTGTTGTTTGGTTGAATGCAGGAACTTTAATTCATGCGGGAACTTCCACTTACCTAGAGGGGGCTAGGTAAGTGACTTCCTACATTATGTAGGAATTAGAGTTTCCTAGGAAGTTCTAATTCCCATGAATTAGGCAACCAAACAATACTTCATTTTCCCACTTCCCATGATTTTCCAATTCCCGTGATTTTGGAAGGCGTATGATAGCTAGTGTACAGCTTTAAATAATTCAAGCTGCTTGCTTACCTTTTGTACAAGCATTCCCAAATACCGATTTTTGATTTACATTTTCTAGTCAGAGGATGGTATGAAGTCAACAATCAGCTTGATGATTTGTGTGATTTGTCTTATTAATTGGAATTCGTGAGCATGCTTTTGGGGTGGATTACTGAAATATCTCCCCTTGATGAAATCTCTCAATTAAAGGTTCTTTGAAATGTGTCCTGGACATATCAAGCTCTATATTTTAGTTTCTAATTGTTCATATGTTATATGTAATTACTCCTTACTTTGTTTGGAGTTTGGACCGTTGATTTGTACTTTAATTTTGTCAGATTTGCTGCTTGTGAATTACTCCTGAATTGTCTGGAGGAGCTGGCAAGAAGATACCCAGCAACAAAGTTTGTCAAAATTATATCTACAGATTGTATTCCTAATTACCCTGATCGTAATCTCCCCACACTCCTGGTTTACAATAATAGCGCCGTCAAAGCTAATTATGTGGGAATGCAGAACTTCGGAAGGAGATGCACACCCGAAGGTATTTTGCATCTAAGTTCTTTTATCTGTGTTTCTGTTGTTGCTTTCATGCTATCTGTTAGTTTTGTGGCTCTTATAGATGATGTGGCTGTGCTTCAATTGCAGTTTAAGTGCACTTGTCATGAACTTAGATTTACAGCCTAATATTTTGGGGATGTTTGATTTATTCTAGCCATACTGCTCATTTACTTTGTTGCATGGCTTGACAACCTATTTGTGGATCACTTAATTTTACTTTTTCTGGATGTTTGGGATAGAGTGGTTGGAAACGGTAATATGCCATGTTAATTGTTATGCTCGGCACATGGGGCTGTACATATTATACGGAGTATAGCATGTGAGGGGTGGATGCATGTTAAAGCATTTGGTACTGGGATACTAGATTTGTAACGCCCGCAATAAAATTAATATATAAAAAAAAAATTAAATGAAATAACGAGTACGTTTTATTCATATATATAAAAAAAATATAACTTGAAAATCAATTTATTACAAGGCGTCACCGTCTCACCGCCGTATTACATGCTAATCATATCCTAAGTTTTAAATTTATAATGAAACTCACTCCCTCGGTTCCCCAGCACAGAAACCTGAAACAATTTGAATAAACAAAATCAGTCAACACTGACTGAATATGATCTCAGTTACCTTCAATGGTCCTAACTAAATAATTCTTATTTAATTATTACTCGTACCAGTCCATTGTTAATTGGGATACCCTGTCATTTTATCATAACATGCAAGATATTGAATACCGGTTTACCATTACTGAAATGAGACACATTACGGAGTAGAAACTCCCCTAGGCTACGCCCTCCTCTATGTACACAGGATCCCAGATCTAAGACCTGTGTAAATCTCTGACACTTTTGCCAGTAATAAATAAAACCTTAGTTCTTATAAGGCCATGCCTCCTTCCACGTACATAGGTTAAAATTTGTAATGTCATCTCTTTCTATAATCGTATGCTAGATGCTACAATTGGCCAATTATACATTATAAGAAAAATATGTAATCACACGTTTAAATCCTACCTTTACGTATTGTGCATATCATGATTATATAAAATGGACATGATTAATATTATAATATATCGAACGGAAATATAACATGAGACGGTATAACAAACCTATGATGATATTAACAATAGAACTGATAATAACCGCTTATTTCTAAGCTCTTATTTCACTATATATAAAGGTAAATAATTACTTTTATCGACGAAGGGTCCCGGAATCATACCTTATTATTATGTAGGTGGGTAAATATGGTTGATAAAAATTAATTAGTGTTCGTTCAAAATTTTCTTGTTTTCTTCTTTTTGTATATTTAAGGTCTGAAAGTTGATGGCTTTTTAAGTAGTCAAATAGAAATTTGTTTTCTTACTCCTTAAGTTTCTTTTATACTTATCTTACCAAATTATTTTTATACCATAATACGTACTCTTGAACCATGACATTTATAATAATGGTAAATATTCAATTGTATAAATACGTACATGAGGTACATGGAGTATAAAGTACGAAATTTCTTATTTAAGACTAACTATTTCCCGTCTGAAATAAGACTTATTGGTATAAGGTATACTACATGTTCGTCGTATTTTATTATACGTTATAATATTAATAAAGTATATATATATATATGTTTTTGGCTTATTACATTCTACCCTCCTTAAAATAAGTTTCGTCCCGAAACTTGAATTACCTCGTTTTAGAACAAATGAGGGTACTTGTTTTTCATTTCCAGGTCGGTTTCCCATGTTACTTGTGACATATCATGGCGAGTCCATAAAACTTTCACCAATGGAATAGTTTTATTACGAAGAATTTTCGCCTTTCGATCTAAAATTCGAATTGGTAATTCCTCGTAGGTAAGATCTTCCCTAACTTGTAAAGGTGGTATGTTAATAATATGATTTGGATCAGAGACATACTTCCTTAAAAGTGCAACATGGAAAACGTCATGTATCGTTGACAATTCTATCGGAAGATGAAGTCGATATGCCACATTCCCAACTCTTTCATTTATTTCAAAAGGACACTTGAATGCAATGGAGGATCCAAAAAAGTTGTTGATGGGATCCTTGTAGGTATTTAAAGTATATGCACACAAAATTTACATTAATCTCGACAGTTTGACTTTTAGCATAACATGGACCAACCAGGATTAAAGAAAACAGATTAGCAATTTGTAACGCCCGCAATAAAATTAATATATATATAAAAGTAAATGAAATAACGAGTACGTTTTATTTATATATATATATAAAAAAAATATATAACTTGAAAATCAATTTATTACAAAGCTTCACCGCCGTATTTCCTGTACTGGAAATACAGGGCTACAAAATCTACTCAGCAACCCTTATATTACATGCTAATCATATCCTGTCTGGAATTCTAATTGTCGTCTTTTAAGGTCAGCATAACTCTTTTGACGACTTTGTGTGGCTCACATTTTCTCTTGTATGATTCTTACTTTATCTGTTGTTTCTTGTATCAGATCTGGTCCAATTATTCTGGATTCATCAATATCACTCCAACATAATGGTTATCCATAGGAATTGGATTACGGCTTGGTTGGAGTGTCATCTCTATCCCCTCAGTTATGGTACTAACATCACTGTTCTCTCTGTTCCCGTCATTTGATCCGACATCTTCCTCAGGTGGGCTATTATTTAGGTAGTCGTTTCCCTGATTGTTTTCACCATCTACTTCATCATCAGAGATATATACCACATGATTCCTCTCAAAAGTGATAAGTTCTCATGCTAGGTCTTCGAATGTTGGTATCCAACGATCATAAAACGCACCCCTGTGAAGATATTTTGAATGATTTGGGACCCCGTTTACTATCAGATCAGAGTACCGATCCTTAAAAGCTTTCCACGGAACTATGTCAGACAAAGTTTTGATAATGACATATGCTAAGTATGGTTCAGTCATCCGAAATGCTGGAAACAAGGCATTGTGACTCCTTAAAGCATTTCTCAGATTGTCAACATGTACTGCCACCGTTTCACCTGGTGTCATTATGAGATCGTACGGGTGGGGTATTGCCAAGGGAAGGTTGTAGAAGTTTTATTATTATTATTTTTTCTTTCCATTCATTTCTAATTTATGTGTGTAAGATTACTAATATGGTTAATGTCTTTGTTTAGATATAATGGCAATACCCCACCCGTACGATCTCATAATGACACCAGGTGAAACGGTGGCAGTACATGTTGACAATCTGAGAAATGCTTTAAGGAGTCACAGTGCCTTGTTTCCAGCATTTCGGATGACTGAACCATACTTAGCCTATGCCCTTATCAAAACTTTGTCTGACATAGTTCCGTGGAAAGTTTTTAAGGATCGCTACTCTGATCTGATAGTAAACGGGGTCCCAAATCATTCAAAATATCTTCACAGAGGTGCGTTTTATGATCGTTGGATACCAACATTCGAAGACCTAGCATGAGAACTTATCACTTTTGAGAGGAATCATGTGGTATATATCTCTGATGATGAAGTAGATGGTGAAAACAATCATGGAAACGACTACCTAAACAATAACCCACCTGAGGAAGATGTCGGATCAAATGACGGGAACGGAGAGAACAGTGATGTTAGTACCATAACTGAGGGAATAGAGATGACACTCCAACCAAGCCGTAATCCAATTCCTATGGATAACCATTATGTTGGAGTGATATTGATGAATCCAAAATAATTGGACCAGATCTGATACAAGAAACAACAGATAAAGTAAGAATCATACAAGAGAAAATGTGAGCCACACAAAGTCGTCAAAAGAGTTATGCTGACCTTAAAAGATGACCATTAGAATTTCAGACAGGATATGATTAGCATGTAATATAAGGGTTGCTGAGTAGATCTTGTAGCCCTGTATTTCCAGTACAGGAAATACGGCGGTGACGCTTTGTAATAAATTGATTTTCAAGTTATATTTTTTTTTTATATATATATAAATAAAACGTACTCGTTATTTCATTTACTTTTTTTTTATATATTAATTTTATTGCGGGCGTTACAAATTGCTAATCTGTTTTTTTTAATCCTGGTTGGTCCATGTTATGCTAAAAGTCAAACTGTCGAGATTAATGTAAATTTTGTGTGCATATACTTTAAATACCTACAAGGATCCCATCAACAACTTTTTGGATCCTCCATTGCATTCAAGTGTCCTTTTTTGCATTCCTTGTTGTATTCTTGGCTTCTTTCTCTTTTGTTTGGTGTTCATTTTATCATTATATCTTTTCACTTAGAAGCTTTTCTTGCAAATCTGTGTTTCCGGTTCAGGTGTCGCTCTGGTTCTCTGCAATTCTGATCCTGTGCTTAATGATGGTCTGACCGACGGTGATTCATCAAGGAAATCAGTTCTCGATGGCGAGAGCAAGAGGCTAATAGAAAAATTTGTGAGCGAACGTGAGAATGCAGATGATGGTAATTCAAGTGATTAACTGGACTAAACCACTGGACTTTCTGAAGGTTATTCTTGCTTCCTCACAGACTTAGAGACTTAACCAGGACTCTTGACCGTCTTCATGTAATACTCTCTACGTTGTTTTTTTGGTCTTTTTTTTGCTTGGTATCGAATGAGCCGCAAAGGCAGTACCATATTGTGTTTTTTTGTCGTTCAAGACAGCCCCTTTGTGTTGGAAAAATTAGGCGAAAGTTGTACATCCTAATACCAACCCCCCTCTATCCTGTCATAGATTAGATCGTTCGATACCTTAAGTTAATGTTATAGTGTTGATTTGGTCATTTGATGATCTTTAGTAATGTCTCTTCACATGGTGTTTTTCAAA
Source organism: Silene conica (assembly GCA_029255685.2). NCBI lineage: Eukaryota > Viridiplantae > Streptophyta > Magnoliopsida > Caryophyllales > Caryophyllaceae > Silene > Silene conica. The sequence continues at coordinate 64,089,835 of CM055311.2, forward strand.
TTATATGTTCCTTACTAATCTGGATGTTTTCAGGAACATTACATCTTAAAGATGACATCTGTGTTGTACTCTTGGCATGCCTTTATGTTGTAACTGTTCTCTGTGATAAGCTTCTGTACAGAACAGCAGTCACATACAATTTTGGTGTATGCATTTTAATCTTTAACGAGTGACCGATTCACCTAGACAAATATGTCGGTATGAGTTGGCTTTTGAGGTTGTCAAGGCCAAAGTATTGCCATCTTCAGGGCTCTTTTGTGCTATACAAGTGTCTGATTTAGGTGAATTAGTTGTATAGAGAAGTGTTTCAAACCATTGTTCTACACTTCTACCAAGTTCCAAGTCTTACCACTGTTGGTACCCTTGGGACTGTTGATATAACCTGCTAGTTTCCGACTTCCGGTCTGCATGTATGGTGTCCAAACAATTCGAGCCTGTCAAAACTCACTCATGTACACCCTATAACCCCCTGATCTTCAAACGTACCCGAAAGTCTCAATGATGTCCAAACAATTGGAGCCTTTTTTTATGTTCTTTTTCGTACCCTTAAATTTTTTCCTTACATCCATCTTGTGACATTGCTACCATCAGCTTCTTTTATTCTGGCTGGCACAAACAAGGTGCCAGACTGCCAGTAAGGTTTATATCAGTTTCGAGTTCGACGTGCTCTTCCATAACTCAAGTTGGTGCACAATATTAAGAAATACTAGCGCCGATGATCATTTGGTCTTGAAAAACTAGCGCTGATGCTATTAGCTTTTTGTGTTATCACTAAAAACATTTCTTGCCCCTTGAAAAGTGGTGAAAGGAAGCTTTCGTTACCTGTATTTTGCTTTCATGCTGGTATTGATCATCTGTCAAGTTAAGAGCAGATAGAGTTAGATTGTGGACTGTACACTGTAGGTGTTTCTGAATTTGGTGAATCTGCCGGTCTAGTACTAAATTGTTAGATGTTTTGCTGCAAGCTGCCGGAGCCTTTGTTTTGTGACGCCCATTTGTGGAGTTATTTTATTTTATAGTGTCTGAGTTGGCTTTAGTTTCCTATTTAGTCGCGGAATTCTGTTTTGAGTTATTCCTTTTAATTACTCCGTTGTACTACTTAAATGTACAATAATAAGTTGTCTATCATTTTGTCATTGGGAGTATATATTCTGTAGTGGGAACTGGGAAGTGTTGCAATGTTTATTGTCGAGTGTCGATGTCTTGAAGTTTACATTGGCTTTAAGGCGGAATTCAGATGAAGCATCTTGGTTGTTGATTGTCGAGTGTCGACCATGCCCCCCCTCCCCTTAGTTCAGAGATGATATGGTTTGGGTTCTTTGAAATCCAATTGTACTTGGTTCTGGAGAATTTGAGTTTGGTTTTTCACATTTTGAACAATGACTGGGACAAGTAGTCCTTTCGACTTTGAATTGTTGAATAAGAAGCCTAAAGATCCGAGCTTTGGGCATTTTGCAGGTTAACCACTCACAAGACTGTAATGGCAGTTATGGCACGTTGCCGTTCAGTACTTCATGTTAGGTTCTGGAGAATATGAGATCGGTAATGAGAGATGCATCTTCGATATTCTTTGCATATACTTCATCTAAACAGGCATCGTAATAGGTAATAGGCAGCAATGACTAGACACTATGGACGGTTGTGGATCGATCTAAAGAACTAACTTTGCAGCTGACCATGGTGTGGCAGCTAATACAAAGGTGTATTCGACACAAACACATGTTACAATAGGCAACTAGATTAAAAAATATCGCACGTGGATCCAAACCCATACCGTGTCTGCCGACGATAACATGGTGGTTGTCGGTGCGTGAGAGGTTGGCGGTGTTGTAGGGTTTTGGGTGTGATTAGGTGAACGAAATTGGTTATTAGGTGAACGAAAGGTCGTAAGAGTGTATAAGAAAACCCGCGTTCAAAATTTACCTTTTACTTTTTATTTTATTATTTTCATCTTATTTAAGGCTATGGTTCTTCGTTTTATATAATGACTGTTGCCTTTTATTTGCTTTTGTACATTTGGTTACAGTTGTTTGCCAATAACCGTAGGTCCGTAGCCTATTCCACTTGCCTAATGCGATTTTTCTACTAGTGTTATATGAACTCGCATTGTTTTCACCGTATACAAAACTGCTTGCCTCTCCGTATTGGTGACTATTATATACTCATCGTAATATCGATAATATTTTTCGACATTACAATCATTGTTAAATCGATTTCCGTCATTGTTGTAAGAACTATTATTATTGTACGATTCAAAAATAAGATCGAAAAATGGGTTATCGTCACCCATTAATCGATAAAGAAATGTGTTAAGTATTTTGTTTAGAAAGAGAAAATTGTTACAAAGTGATGAAGTATTAATTAAATTTCATCTTAAGCTTATTTGGGGCAATTATATTAACCCGCATTGTTTTCACTATAAACAAAACCGCCGCTACCCTATGCGTATTCGTAACTATTATACTTATTTTATACGATTAGTCGAAAAATTAATTGTATTAAATATTTTTACAAAGACAGGGATAAATTTGAAATGGTTGAAATAAAATTCAGGGTCGAATGAAAGAGTAAGTGCGAAATATAACAATTTTGTTATTATTTGACCTTGTTTATCTAAAACTCTTAAATAATTCTAGTTTCGAGTCGATAGTCTTGTCACTACTCACTAAGGTCAGACAAGACGTGAAGCCTAAGGGGTTGTTTGGTTACCCAATTTAAAACACATGAATTAAAATTCGAGATTTGCAAAATTGGTGAGTTGTTTGTTTGCCTCAAATCACATAAATTTAAATCCATTAGGAACTTCAATTCCTCCCTGACAGGAGGGTTGCTTACCTAAACGCCCTAATATGTAAGAATTTCTATGGAATTCACTCTCCACATTTCCACCAAATACTTTTAATTTTCAATCTATATATAAGTATAAAAGAAGAACCACTATGCATTAGATTGGACACGTGTCACCTCCACGTTAAAAATTTTCCCGCTCAAAACTTAAAATCCTAAAATTATGCTGTGAATCTTTTACTTGAACAATATGTATATGGACAATATCTTCTCAAAAGATTTTTCTACCATTTTTATATTACATTAAAAACTTGGCCACGTTACCCTCTTATTGTATCTTTTATTTGGCAATTTCTTTCCGTATAAAAATATATTGCTCATCTCTACTCACATGGAGATTTATATTTAAAATTTTATACTCATAAAATTAATAATCAGCTTTATTAGATTGCAAAGTTACACGAGAATGTATTTTGTTAACATTTCATCTATAAATTTTTCTCACATAAGTATTACATAATAGAATTTAAAGAATCTATATATATATACAAGTATAAAAGAAGAACCACTATGCATTAGATTGGACACGTGTCACTTCCACGGTAAAAATTTTCCCGCTCAAAACTTAAAATCCTAAAATTATGCTGTGAATCTTTTACTTGAACAATATTTATATGGACAATATCTTCTTAAAAGATTTTTCTACCATTTTTATATTACATTAAAAACTTAGCCAAGTTACCCTCTTATTGTATCTTTTATTTGGCAATTTCTTTCCGTATAAAAATATATTGCTCATCTCTACTCACATGGAGATTTATATTTAAAATTTTATACTCATAAAATTAATAATCAGCTTTATTAGATTGCAAAGTTACACGAGAATGTATTTTGTTAACATTTCATCTATAAATTTTTCTCACATAAGTATTACATAATAGAATTTAAAGAATATAATTTATAAAATGAACACCTAAAAAAATTTGTGTAGTAAAATTAAGAAGGTGCGATGTTAAAGTATTACATCTTAATTATATATTTTAAATTATGTTGCCTGACTGATAAAATATATTTAACATTATATTAAGAGTCCATATATTTAACATTATATTAAGAGTATTTGTTCCTGTTAATTTATATGGACTCTTAATATAATTATTAAGAAATGTTATAGAGCAAAGTTAAATATTTATATCCCACATTTAAAATATTGTATGATTTTTAAATATATGGACTCTTAATATAATTATTTATATATTTTATAAGAAATGTTATAGAGCACGGTTAAATATTTATATCTCATATTTAAGATATAACAACCCAATTCTATCAAATACTCATGTTAGTGTATTAATAAATAAATATATCTTTTTAAAGACCAAATGATGCGTGCATATATCAATTAATTTGTAAAATATATTCTATCTCTACTCAAATTAGATTTATATTTAAAATTTTGTTTCACATAAAGTATAGACTATTACACAATATATCGAATATTAATTTAATTTTTCGTACTTTATGATATATTAAGGGCTGTTAAAATAATAATAGTTTTGCGTAAAAAGTATCGCATGTTACATAAAATATAAGATGTATAAAAAATAGTTTATATTTGACTAATACTTGACAATACATGGCAAACACCATGTTTATTTACAAAAAAAATAAGTTTGAAAGATGTCAAAAATAAAAGCAGTGGCAAGATGACATGCAATCATAGTTAGATAAGTGAATTAAGATAGTTATGAATATACGTAGGGTTAATCTGTCCCCTATGCAGCTACGCCATAACGATTATGTGCCCGTTTGGCAATGGTTTTGTTTTGGACCCATAATTAAGAATAAATTTACAAGTAAAAAATGAATGTATGACGTACCAAACTGATCATGGATATATAATTGTACTATATCGTATTGACAATAACATAATTTTATGTGCCCTCAAAATCAATTGATTTACGAGAACGGACATGGTTTATACATTTGTACTCGACAATTTATGTATTCTATCTTGAGATACAAGTTAAGGGACTTGAAATAGTTATTTTATGGTGGATGTATTATACATAGACCTGTCAAATGGCTCGGGCTAAAATACGCGTCGGCTCATATGGGTTATGGGTCAGTTTAGGTTTAGAATACGGCTCAAGAAAAATTTCTAACGTTTTTTACATTAATTTTTTTTAAAAAAAGAAACTAAAAATATTTCTAAAATAATATTTTAATCATATTCAATTTACATTAGTATTTTGTGAAAACTAATCATAATTTTTTCCTAACTCTTTAGCTTTGGTGTAGTGTAGAGCTAATACATGTTACCCAACTAATAGGATTCGTTTTTAATCCATACGTGATAAGGGAGCATCTCTTAATGACGATATTATTGTATTAAAAAACAAAAAAGAGAAATAGATTATTTAAATATTTTGATTATTATAATGATTAGAAATAATTATTTGTTCTAAACTATGAAAATTAGTTAATTAACAATGGAGTGACTAATAAATCTTTTCTATTTGTTAATTACATCGTGTCATTCATTAAAGTTGATTTCGGGATACATATTTCTATGTAATATCGTTTATAGAAAAAGTTTTACATTTCGACTAATATCATATTACAGTATACGAGTTTAAAACTTAATTACAAATATTATCTACATATGTCCGTGCATTTTTGCACGGGTGCTAAACTAGTTCACTTTTAATTTTCAATTCACCTAATTTAAAAAATAGTAACTTTAAAACTTCAATTCTTCTAACGAACCAAACGACTTCTAATTTTTGTAAATCAATTACAAAGGGGCGCGCGTTAATCATCAAAGTTTCCTTATTAGATAATCTCAATTGGGATCCCATTACTCTTCTGTAAACCAGATTTTTAATCCAGAAAAACCCTAGAGATTCAAATAAAAAATTGGGGAAAGATGGATTGTCTTCGATTTAAAGTATGGTGGAAGTTGAATAGATATCGGAAAATGGAGGTTTTGTAGTAGAGAGGTTGGAATCGAACGCCGCCATTGATATCCCGCAGAAACTTGAACATTTCGCAAGATGGAAGTCTATCGGATGTGCGTTAATTTGACCGAGCTTAAGGGGTCCTTTGGTTCGGCATGGGAAGATAAAATTTCCACTAAGATTAAATTCATATAAACTCGAAAATCATGTGAATTAGATAAATGTTTATCTACCAATTAAACTTCCCTAGGAAGTTCTAATTCCCATGAAGTAACCAAACAACCCTAATTGTAAGTCATGCTCAATTTGATTATACATGGTTTGTGACTAGATGTGCCAAATGGGTCAATTGGCTAGGGTTCACGATGCTGGTGCATTGCTCGATACTGAAAATGAGGTACTTATCAGTCGAAAAGCAGCTCAATTAATAGAAGGCATCAAGTTTTGATCAAGCTAGTCGTGGGTAGGCTGTTTCTGAAGTTGGTTTTGGTGCTCATGGCTATGGCTGCTTCTTGCAGTTTTGCCAGTCCACATGCTTCTGAGATATTTTTGGTTTCAACATTCTAACCGTCAGAGATATCTTATCATCCAGACCAGAAAGGAAAGGAAGCAACGTAAGGCATATTAGGGCTGTAAATCAAGCTTCCTAAGTAAGATATCTAATTGGCCATGGTATTGCTGCACAAAGTCAGTTTGTTTAGGAACCAACATCTCGGACATTGGATCCTCATAAGCATTGCCAAACCTAGCCTTAATGGTTGTCATTTGTCAAGTACTCTTCACACCCCAAGATTGTGTCTTTAGGTCTATTTTTTGTGTATGCCTGGTGCCAAGCTAAGGCTTTAGACTCTAAATGCCTAGACACATAGGTTACTTTCATACTATCAGCAACAGAGCAACAGAGAAAAACTGATCACATTTGAACGACCACCTCTCAACATCTTCACCATCAAAGACAGGAAATTTGATAGTAGGTGATCTAATCATGTTATTTTGGTTAATCATTACCTCCCGGCCGGCTGCAAGGAAAACTTTGACAGTGTTTCAATGAGCTGGGATACTTGCCCCTTGAGCAGTTCCACATCCGCTGCTAGGCCTTCACTTGTTTCTTCATTCGCCATTGTTACTCTTATGTTCTTTTGTTTTGTAAATTTCTTTATATTTGCTGGGTTGAATAAATGGGAAAAAAAGTCTATTTTTTTGCTGGTTTTTCTGTTTTTTTCTCTAATGATTGCAAGGTGTAAGGTGTGATGTAACAGGTCGGAGGATGCAAGCTCTGATAACCAATTGATAAGGCTAAAAACTGAGTGAACGATTATATAGAGAATGATTAACTGATTTATATTCTAAGATAATAATGGTTGTTTAATCTATTACAATTGATAGGCTACTATTTAGAAAATTCTGCAGTGAATGATTCACTTGAGAATAATCTACCTTAAGCAACTTCTCTTAAAATCATAAGCTAAATTATTCTGGATATGGAATCCTTCCTTATATAGAGAAGCTTTCCTTGGTGATTACTCCTAAACATGACAGCTAGATAAGGTTATATTATTCCTCTAGTGGTCTTAAGTAGTACTTCAGGTGTGGCACCTCTACTCCTTCACTCAATGATTTGCAGTAATCCCCTAAACGTACTGATATTCCCCTTTTTGGTACGCTTTGTTGGCAGACTGATTTTGCTCTTTGAGATTATTCTTCCTTCTGTTTGAATCCCAGTTTTGGGCGCGCACTGTATTACATTGACTTCATTCGTTTGACTCATATTATAAGATATGTTGGGCTGCTTGTGAACTTATTGGTTTACATTACGCTATGTTAGCTGTTACTGCTGGCACAAGATCCGTTACACCAAACGTGTTTACCATGGTCCTCAACGTCTGTGCAGATGATTGAGTAGGGATATTGAGTTGGGTTACATTAGTCTGTTTCCTTCTGAGGGTGAGGATTTCTATGATGAATTTGGTTCAAAGCTTTGTCGAACAAGGAAATCATATCGAGAGGGAACAAAAAAGAAAAGGAGAAGGAGGATAGGACACGTTAGTGGTGTAAGGCTGAGGAGAGGGCAAGTTTTGGTTCACCTCAATGTTAGATCAAGGAGGAGAAGGGTTAAATCTAAGCTTCTTTTTCGATCAGGAAGAAGTTTGAGTGGAATGGAAGATATGGATAAACAAATTTTAAGAAGTTGAGGTTAAGTTTCTTATATATGCTAAGCAAGTTTGGATGAGAGTTGGAGAAAGAATGACGAATGAGTATTTGTCTTTTCTGAAGTATTCGAGTTTATAGGTTCAATATTCAAGTTCTAAGGTAGTAGACATTGTCAGTTTGATCGGAATTGTGCTAATTGTGCATTTAGCAATTTGCAGTGTCTGAGGATTGTGGCAGAAGCTGTAAGCAGATTTAGGCATGCAATTGGCACCTCAAGCTTCTACAAACATCCACAGTGTACCTTTGGAGTTACTGGTGAGGTAATTAGGATGATAACTAGATGAATTAGCATCTGAAGTTTGGTTTGTATTTGCTTTATTTGTGGTAGCTGTATAGGTTATACCAGAAAATGGGGGCAGATTTAGGCATGCAATTGCTTTTTTGTGATAACTAGATGAATTAGCAAAGTTCTGAATGATATCCATGGTGTAATCGGAAATGTCTTTGCCGACCCCCCCAGGCCCCCATGCCAGTATGGCTTCTCGTTTTTAACATGTCTATACATTATGCATTAACCCTAAAGTCGGATAAAACAATATGCATTAACCCTAAATTTCCAGCTTTTCTTTCCCTAAATCCCTTCCCAGTCATCCACAATCCACAATTATCAGAGAAAAGTTTGTTAATGGTCTTTTTCTGATTTCGTTTCTGAAAATATGACCAATAATATAATTTGATATCTTCAATTGATTAGAAATTAGGATAAAATTAGTCTCCAATGAGAGTTCAGTGTCTGGAAAATGCAAGTGGGAAATACACTGCTGCTGATGGATGCAACGTTAGCATTTGTAGTCGTATTAACGAGCTTTGAGCTCGTCTGTATTCCTTCTAGTCTCAGCTTTACAATTTCTGGTACTGTTTACTAATATTGACTCCTTGAATTATATTGTAGAGTTTTTCCGGCGGGTCTTGTCGTTAGGAACAGCCTCATCGTCGTCTCATCGGGTCCAACATTTTAACAAGTCACACACGGTATGGCAGGCATGTTTAATTTGTTTATTACTTTTCTTGTTCATTGCAGTGCAGTTTACACACCTTACCTTATGAAGTTTATCAGTAATTGGTTTGACTTTTGCCTAGCACATGTATCATGTCCACGTATTGTGCTGAGTCTGCTGACCGATTATTATATACATATGTTATATCCTACAAATCTACAATGCTTCTTCCTCATTATGAATGTGCCAAATAAATAATTAGAGTAAACAGAAGGTGTTATGAATGTGTCAGATAAATTATTAGAGTAAACAGCAAAGTTGATTAGTTTGCTTTCTCATAAATGTGTATAAGTACAGCCTTGTAATTGGAAATGTGAAGTCAAACATAAGACTTGGAAATATCACAAGATAATGGGGAACCAATTTCACTTGCTGTTATTCCTATTAGGCCTCTTCATGCTTCGAAACTCTGTTGCCGCTAATGTTACACTTTCAGTACAGGCTGATTACAAGATTGGTACACTAAACAGGACCAGTTTCCCGACTGGCTTTATTTTTGGAACCGCATCTTCTGCTTATCAGGTACTCCGTACAATAATATACTCCCTCCATTTTTATCCAAGTGATACATAAGGTTTTTGTACACTATTCACAACTTAACCTTCAATTTCAATTTTCTCTCAATACGTAAGAAAAAACATATTCATGTGGGATCTTGTTTCATTCGTCTTTACGAGTACATTAAAAATATATAATTTTTATAATTTTTACAAATACGTAGCTAAAGATATTAAGCACGTAAAACGTGCGTTGGCAAACATACAAAAAGAAATGTATCACTTGGATAAAAATAGAGGGAGTAATTACAATGTTTTATTTGCGGCCTTGACCTCGGCTTACTGCTCTGTAAAAATGCATGATTACTTATTAGTGTTATTATCATACACGCACGTTGATAGTATGAAGGTGCAGCTCATGAAGATGGAAGAGGTCCAAGTATATGGGATACCTTCTCTCATAAATATCCAGGTATCTTTCGCCTTCGTCATTTATACTCACCATTTCCAGTCACTAGGATAGATCAGAAGGTCAACTGCAAATAAGACAATTTGCAGTTCCTCAAATGTTGGAAAATCCGGAATAATTATTACTGTAATAGTGTGAATGTGTGATTATACCATATTTGTCGAGGGATTGCATTCTCAATGACAGTGATTCAAAATTGGCTCTTGTTTCTCATAAGTGATAGGCTATATGGTGTATGGATTCTCTCCAGTTACTGAAAGTCGTCTTTTACCGCTTTTTATGGGAAGAGATGAATTGGGAATTCCCATGAGTTTTATTACTTCTCATTGCCAAAAGAGGTAGCAGACCTTCAGGATGATCTAGAATCGGCTATATTGGCTTTAGTATGTTGGATTTATACCAATTTTAAAATGATTGTCCAGATTGCCAACATCTATATTTTGTTATGTGATGCAGGGAGGATCAAAGATGGAAGTAATGGTGATGTGGCTGATGATTCATATCATAGATATAAGGTGATTAGAAAACATACAGTTTTCATGTCTTTGTCCCTACTAATGAACGATTTTGGTTGAAAATGCTTTCTTATTTCGATAGGAAGATGTGGGAATCATGAAGGAAATGGGACTAGATGCATACAGATTCTCAATTTCATGGTCTCGTATATTGCCATGTAAAATCTTCAACAACTTGGATATCTTTCAGTCTGTGTGATTAACTCCTGCTGCGCAAATGGTAGTTATTAATATTTGATATTCTTGCAGATGGGAAAGTGAAAAAGGGTGTAAACAAGAAAGGACTACTGTACTATCACAGACTTATAGATACTCTAATAGCAAATGGTAAACGTCTTAACCTTAATACGGACATTTTCAATCAGTAATGCTACTAAATGATACGAATAATACACTTTTTTGAGTTTGTACATGGCAGGCATAAAACCGTTCGTGACATTGTTCCACTGGGATTTACCACAAGCCTTAGAGGACGAGTATGGCGGTTTTCTTAGCCCTCTTATAGTGTAAGTTGTCTCACTCCTTCGCCCTATTTTTATTTTAGCCTTTCCAAAAACGATTAAGCGGGCATTTGGTGATGGTAAGTTCAAAGAACGCCGCTGTACATGTAGTCTTAGCATGGTTTATTGTTATAGTTAATCAGGTACTTATTATATTGTTGTTCACAGCTTCACGTAGTTAGGAATCTGATGATCTAGTTTAACTATATAGGGACGACTTCCGAGACTATGTTGATCTCTGCTTCAAGGAATATGGTCACAAGGTGCAGCACTGGATCACATTAAATGAACCTTGGACATATAGCGTTCTAGGATATGCATTAGGAAGGTTCCCACCAAGGCGCTGTTCAGCGTTCCTGCAACTAAATTGCACTGGTGGAGACTCTGCTACTGAGCCCTACTTGGTTACTCATCATCTGCTTCTCGCTCATGCAACTGCTGCGGATTTGTACAGACGAAAATATCAGGTGATTGTCATATTCTCAAGCCTATGTCTTTTTTTGTCCTTAACGAGGCACAAAGTGCACCTCAATGGTATTTATACTACTTAGACTCCGCTACGATTGTTGGATACGGGTGTGTGTTAGATACGTCTATATCGCGACATTTTTGAAAATATTCTTGTTTTGAAATCAAGTGATTAAGTATCGTGTCTTGTGATAGTTGTGAACAGTGAACACATGCATTGAAAGTGAAGTTCCAAAGTAATACATAGTCACGATTTTTCAAAATACTACTACATATTATATCTTTTTCCCAAAAACGACATAACAAATCATAGTCATCCCTGTCATGAATGAATTCAATCTCGCTGACATTATTTTCATTTACTATCACAGGCAGCCCAAAAAGGCAAAATTGGCATCTCACTGGTGACGTATTGGTTTATTCCCCTCTCTCAAGCGAGGCATCATGTCAATGCTGCATCTCGGTCCCTTGACTTCATGTTTGGATGGTAATAATTAATTAGCTTAGGTTTTCCAATTTAAATTATAGTTTCATGCTCTGGTCTCTAGTCTTTTGCAGCATTGCAGGTTTAAATGGAACCGTAAAAGTTGATTTGTAGTCCATAATATTGTTGACGATCTTTCTCGCTGATCAATACTTATTGTTGATGGATGAACCTTGTGTTATAATAATTGAGCAGGTATATGGACCCAATAACAAATGGTGAGTACCCACATAGCATGCGGTCCTTAGTAGGGGATAGGCTGCCCAAATTCTCAGCTGAGCAGTCGAGAATGATAGCTGGGTCATATGATTTTGTGGGCGTGAACTATTACTCTGCCCGCTATGCAGTCTACAATTCTGGCTTGAAGAACTCACCAGCCACCTATATCACTGACTCAATCGCCAATATGACTGGTAAGTCGTATATTTTCAGAGAGATTTAACTAATAAGTCATACATTCAGACAAAATGTTTCCTGTGCCGATTGTTTATTCAATCAATTTGGTGTGCAGCCGTGCGAAATGGAGTTCCCATTGGGCCACAGGTATTATTGCTTTTTACAACATTTTAATTCGGTGAGATGGGTGAAATTTCAGTATCCTTGATTTAAACTGGACGCCTTTCTGACTGGTTTGGCAGGCTGCATCGAACTTTCTCTATGTGTATCCTAGAGGAATTAGCGATCTTGTTATATACACGAAGAGTAAATATAACAATCCATTGATTTATATTACTGAAAATGGTGAGCATTCCAACTCGTGTCTTGTTTAAGCATATGATTAAGTTCCAATAATTGTGTTTCTCTATTTATCAATGTTTTTTTCCCGAAACAAGGTGTAATATATGTTCTTACTAGCTAGCTCATTTGGCAGTAGCCGGAAATAATGTTGTGTTGATCAGGTCATATGATGTTTCCTTGGTAGGTATTGATGAGCTGAACGACGAAACGTTACCACTTGAAGAAGCTCTGAATGATAAAATTAGGATACAATTCTATCATGATCATCTCTCTTACTTGCAAGACTCAATTAGGTAATCATGCTTTCCAGTTTCCATGTCCATATTGCAGAATAATTCACAGAGAGTAATTAAAATAGTGATTGTATGCATCTTGTTCGTCAAATTGCAGAAAAGGTGTCGACGTGAAAGGGTTCTTTGCATGGTCATTGTTAGACAACTTCGAATGGGATTCTGGTTATACTGTTCGCTTTGGAATCAACTATGTCGACTATAATGATGGTTTAAAGAGATATCCCAAACTGTCATCGCATTGGTTTAAAAAGTTCCTTCAAAAACGTCGATAAATCATCTTTACACAGACGGTCTTTCATTATGTCTACACCCATCACGTGTCTCGACTTTGTTTTCTTTTATCATGTTTCAGTTGCTGTAATTGGTGTTAATTCGAAAAATTAATCAATAAATATCATTGTAAGCTTTGTAAGATTGATGACAAGCATTCAGCTCTGCTTTCATGGCCTCAGTCTCTTTCCCAAGGGCTTACGGTATTTCTGGCTTAGTTAGCAATGTATTATCTCTCTTTTAGTTAATCCAACAATTTTGTGGAGTAGTTGGTATCAAAGAGATTTCAATGTGGGGTTAAGTAGTTAAATGACAGACATTGCGTATCAGCAAATATTCGAATTTGGATCTGGATAACAATGTAAATTTTCCGACTATATGCACACCCCAGGCAGCAATCTGAATTTGGACGCGTCTTGGAGTATCGAGTGCTAAAGTACCACACCACGCATCTACGTCTGACACCCGCAATAGAATTGATCAACACATCACACACCAGTGGCAGTGACTGACACAACTGGAGATCAATTTAAAAATAATTCACTAACCATATGGATCCGATCTATCGGGCATGCTAACTGGTAATCACATAGCTCTATAAATTGGTAATCACTCTACCACAATCACTGAACTAGCAGTCTAGCACACCTTTTCTTATTTCCATCATTGCTGACAAGGCAACATCGATCATCCACCCAAAATGCCACAGTATTTCACACGGTTGAATCACAAAGACAATAATACATAACATCAGACTAAACCGATTATTTCCCAACGCCAAAGCATCAAACACATACGATTATCAAACTTTGAAGCACTGGGAAATTTACTTCTTGTACCAAACGCCAAAGCATCAAACACATACAATACGATGACACGATTAAGCTTAATAAGCTCAATTCAAAAACCCATCAATCTCCCAAAACATTCAACAAAAGGCACTTGTTCACCATCCTACAACATCAGCAAGTGCTTCCCATTCACTAAACTCAATTTCAAACTCACAGGAACCGGATTTCAGATTTCCCCTCCTAGACACACCAAATATACCAACACAAATCAAGCATTCAAGCTTCTAAAATACAAAAACAAAATTCCAAAAACTCCGACTACACAATATGAATTAATCCTAAGCAATATGCAGTAAATAATTGTGCAACTCAGCTCAATTACTACCTCGCAGGAAATCATAATCATATTCCCTTAATTCCAAAAGTTGGGCACAGACATATTCATAAACCCTGAACTTGACACCTCTCTTTCCTTCATCACCAACATTTTAACATCAATCATCGACACATATTCAAAACAAAAGTCCGTACTGAATTCTAAATCACACAGTTGAATCACAAACACAATACAATTATGATACTATGAAGCACTGGGTTAATATACTTGTACCAAACATCAAATATAATTCACGAGAAGATGGAATAACCTATCAAAGTACATCAAATACGATGACAGGCACAATTCTCATTTGACACTTGAAATCTAGTCGGAGTAACCATAGCACACACGATGAAGCTTAATTCGCTCAATTTCAAAAACTCATCAATCTCCCCCAACATAGTCACTTGCTCATCATCCTACAACTTGAGTAACTGATTGCATTCCCTAAACTCAATTCCAACCTCACAGGAACCCGATTTCAGATTTCCCCTACACCTAATTGCTACACCAAATCCAAACACAGATAAAGATTCTAAAATAACAATAAAAAAAATTCCAAAGTCGAACAAAACAATATGCATTAACCCTCAATTTCCACCCTTTCTTTCCCATAATCCCTTCCCTACTCGCACACAATCCACAATTATCAAACAAAAGTTTGTTTTTGATTTCTAAATCCCACTGGTCCCAATCACAAAACTTCAATTGAAAACACTTGGCAGCTCCAACCATCTCATAGATACAATCACAAAACTTCAATTCACCGGGTTCATACTTCAAATCAGTAATCCTTTCGTTAGATTGTCTTATTGCAAATCTAATTCAAACACTTGGGATAATTGAAACAATTTCATCGGTAAGTCTCCTCAGACCAAGACCGTCTTCCAGAACTAGTATTATTTCATAGAATCACCAACACTTAAAATTAAAACAAACAATTTCCATTCCACAATTATAATAACTTTCATAAGTTGTAGGATAAACCCTAATTTTTACCCCCCTTAACAGCATCGCAATCAAATCACTTGGCAGGTCCAAACATTGGGTATACATACAATCACGAAACTTGAATGGTTTTGTAGCATTAGAACAATTTAATGAGCGAGTCTCGGGAAAACCATCTCAAAGAACACAGGCAAAAATCAAAACAAACATTTTCCACAATAACAATCCATTAATTAACACAATTAAAAATCCAAACCCCAATTCAACAATAAAGTAGCAAGATTGAGACAGCAGAATTCATGATGATGAAATGAAAAGATGGAATCAACAGACGCCGCCGCGAAGAGCGAGAACAAGATGAAGAACAGAGCCGCCTTCGATATTATAATCCTTAGCAGTCTTATCATCAGCAAGTTGCTTGCCAGCATAAATCAACCTCTGTTGAACAGGAGGAATACCTTCCTTTTCCTCAACCCTTTCCTTAACACGATCAATAGTATCAGTAGGTTCAATATCAATCTCAATTTCCTTACCAGTAAGAGTCTTAACCTTAATCATAGTACCACCGCGAAGACGTAAAACAAGATGAAGAGTAGATTCTTTCTGGATATTGTAATCGGATAAAGTACGACCATCTTCAAGTTGTTTACCAGCAAAGATAAGACGTTGTTGATCAGGTGGGATGCCTTCTTTGTCTTGGATCTTGGTTTTCACGTTGTCGATCGTGTCTGATGATTCTACTTCTAGGGTTATTGTTTTCCCAGTTAGGGTTTTCACGAATATCTGCATTTTTTGGGGATTTTGGGGGTTGCGTTTGGGTTAAGCAGCACCCACTACACGGATAGAATCAAGATTGATAATCAAAATCGAAGACTTGTGTTTCTGCTGCGCTCTCTATCGCACTCTTTCTTCTCTATTTATAGGACATTAGGACCGAAGGATGGATGGGGCTCCGTTTTTTTTTATCGGGCCTACCAATTGCTTACATTATCCGATTTGAGTTTTACTTCTAAAATAAACTATGCAAATTTATTAAATTCAACATTTTGTGAAAATTTATTAAATTCAACATTTCGTAATATGTTTAGATTCACGCCTTGTTTTGTAAATAACGGGTTAATATTGGCATAGGTAGATTTAAAAACTAGATTTGACTAGCAGGTTTGAGTAGCCGAATTATTAAGCAAAATTATTTCAGGGTGTCTGTGGGTTGACAGTTTCAGATTAATAGATTGTTAAATATCTTTGTAAAATAACATTTAAGTATATGAACAAATCATTTATTAAATATGTAAAGGAAGCTTAATATTTTTGTAAGAAGGTTTAAGCGGTAAACAGGGTGATTCAAAATTACCATAAAATATTATCGAGTTTTCATAATTCATATAGGTAGTTTGGCAAACGGGGGATTGATAAATTTTCACGGTATATTTAAGATTTTTAGCATATTTGACTTCGCAATTTATTAATTTGAGTGTTTAGTAACAATTCTACTAAATCTCCTAATTAAAATATACTAGTCAAACATATGAAGACAATCTTATTATTTATAATCTTCTTGACTAATCTATTACCGCTAAATGTTAATCTAGTGAATACAAGTACAAAACAAGGTCATGTCTAAGGAGGGAGTATACTTTTTCATGGTTGTTATTTTGTTAAGTTGCTTTCCATATTCGAGACTTTCTGAAAATTGATAAAATGACGTGTTTTTCATTATCATAGTAAGTCTTGCTTGTGACGGATCACCATTTGTGACGGATATTTTGTGAGATAAAATGAATACAAAATGAGTTAGTGGAAAAAAGGGGACCACATGAATAGTGTCTGTGAGAGAGAAAAAATGGATATTTTGTGAGAGAAAACGGTATCCGTCACAAACTTACGACGAATAGTGCCGTTGCAAATAAGAATTTGTGATTCATGAGAAGTATAATTTTTGTTGGAATTCTAATTTCTACCCAAGATAGAAAATCACTAACCTAGCCGTCATTTCTCATTGGTACGTGAAACTAGTCATGAATTATCAGAGTCACTATATTATTTTATACGGTATATAAGACGAGCACGCAACAATACCATGTTAATTATATTACGTATCATGAAAGCTCAATTCACGGGATTACTCCTCACTAGAAGACATGTGGTCAAATATCATCATTCACGGAGATTACGTATCATGTAAGCACAATGCATGTGAGTTTGATCTTTTCATGGAACTCCGAATTCTTATTGGTAAATTCACCCAACAAGTCCTTTCTTTCCAATTATCTATTTGACTGTTACAAGTTACAACCATCCTTTTCTGGTTTTCCTAATGCCTTGTAGCACCTCTCCGAAATCCTCCAATTCATGAGCCTCTCTATAATCACGCAAATATCTCACCTAATTTAACATAATACAGTTTAATTTCTTTAGAAAACCAACTCTTCTAACATGATTGAGTAAATTTGAAACATAATACAAAGATTATTCATGAACCTTTTGAAGACATTTTTGGGCTATAACGGTCACTGTTTGCGCCGCTTTTATAGGAACTGGTTATTAAGGGGTCCATAACTAGGGAGAGCCTTCACTCGTCTGCTAAAAAGGGCCGGCTCCATTTGACCAAGTTTCTCTCCTCCATATTCTTACGTCCGGGGAGAAGCTCAAGAAGGACGATTCCGAAGCTATAGACGTTACTTTTTGGGGTGAGTAAACTCCTTTCTACTGAAAGATTTCCTAATCCCTGAGATGTAGCAAGAATTTGTTTGCTCACCCAATTGAGAAACTCATTTTGAATTACTCCCATCATAATCGCCAACCAAAGAATATAGTGTCTTTAGCTCCATTGAGGCTAACCAAAGAGACGAGCCTGCATAAGCATAATTGAAGCCTCACCAGTCACCAGTCACCAGTCACCAGTCACCACCAAAGATATGTGGTTTTATTTGAAATATATAAATACACTATTTGCTTTTGCATTTTCGTCTAGGCTCATACTGATCAGATCACTAAGATGTACTCTGTACATACTAAAGAAGAACATCATGAACTTTACAAGAAAGCCTAAGTCTCTAAAATGATCAGGGATTGCAAAATATGAACCATAATTTGAAACTGTGAATGTATATCATGATTTGGGAAGTGTATGATGCTAATTACTTTTCACATGATTGTCTAAACCTTAATTAATTAATAGAAATACTTTGAACTACGAGTGAACTGCTCAAAATAGAATTTGTTGTTTTGTTAACTTATTGTAGCGTGTTTTAATGTTGTCATTAGGTGAATAGATTAACAGAGAAGTAGAAAGAGAAAGACGGGTTAATGAAGGGTTAGAAATTTCTTCACTTATTTAGCAGTTAGCAGATCATATATTATAATAAAAGCGAATGAGAGCATTAGTTGGTTGTAGTTAAAATAGAATTTAAAGTATTTTGAGGCGGACATCCATAGTTCAAAGTATTCTTATCAATTAATTCTTTGCAATCACTAAGAAAAGATCAACAAGAATAGAAGAGTGACAGCTCATGAACATGTTTATAACAAAGCTCGAAGAAAGCATTAGCAACTACACTCACGGAGGAAGCATTTGAAAGATCTGCTTGAGGAAGAAGGCCAACACAACCATACCCTGAACTGAAATCCTTGCCGATCTTAATATTCAGCAGACAAGTCATTGTACTTTGCCTGCAAATATGGACATATCAGATAAGTGAATCATGTTGATAGAATATACAACAGTAGAAACAGTTGGATTCTCCTATGCTCAGTGGCTGACCCCAATTAAGTAACATGATATCAAGTTCCCACAAGAAACACGGCATTCTACTCAATGGATCATTCGGTTCGTAATCTTCGTGAAAAAGAAAAAGTAACTGGCAGAGGATGCACCTACTTTACTCCTACTACGGCTGCCAATGTTGGATGTGGCAAGGTGTCAACTGTCAACTGTCAACTGTCCTGCACACTTATTCTGTGAAGAAGTTTCATTTTTTTGCTAATTGAAGTGTTGTGTGACCGTGTCCGAATGTCAGAGTGTCAAAGATGTGACATGTTGTCAAACAGAAGAATCGAATTACCAGAGATACATACAACAACAACAACAATATTACCCTAGTTCCTCAATGGCCTCCGCAAATTGGAGGGTAGGGAGTCGAATCTACGCACCCCTACCCTTGTGTTAGCAATACAAAGAGACTGTTTTTGAATGATCCAAGATGAAAATTGAGACGAGAACTGCATGGAAAGACTAATACTTCACCATAGAAGGAAAAGGCAACCATTATAGTAAGGCATTTGGATTTATTCCATCATCATCCGATTCAGAACCAAAGAATAATGAGTTTTCGGCTTCATTGGAAATGGAAACATATCGAAGTAACGTATATATGCACTAAAAATCTAGTGGACACACATTTCCCAATTTTGAATAAGTACCTGGAAATGACCCTCTTCATGCAAGAAAGTAAGACCTTTAGCAGCACACATAGCTACTTTCACCCTAGTACTCAAATCAACAGGATGGCCGGTTGATTTACCTACAATAACCAATCTAAGATTCCATGGTGTAGCCTTTCATAAATTAACATCCTCTGTTCAGATCCTTCACTAGCATGGTTACCAAGCAGCATACAAAGATTCGGATGTTGTAAAGATGCGAGAGCTTTCACCTCATTTACAAAGTCCTTTATACCCTATTGAATCCAAACAGCATAAGAATAAGCATTCAGCCATGAAGATAACAGAGTTTGAATTTCATAGGCAACAGAGTTTGACCTGAAGTGCAAAATCGTGTAACGCTATCTTCCACTTTTCTTGAGCTACAAGAAACATCTGAAAAAGGACGCTTTATAAGTAGCCGAGGAATCGAAAGAGTCTCCGATGTGCAACAGTCTGATGAAAAACTACAACAGGCAGATAAAATTTCTTCATAAGAGAACTTCCGTAAAGGGCGTGAAGGTGGAAGGGGCAGTGGACTTGAAGTATAAAGAGGGCTTGGTGCAGATTTTAAGGGACCTGGACAATGGGTTGAAGGAAGAGGTAGAGGCTGTGGATTAGGGGGGGCTTTGTTTTGTGATAATAAGACATGATATTTTGACTATTTTCTATCTTCATGTTTTGTTGATGTCGAGCAAGCCCTATCAGACCCACGGAGGTTACATGGTGCAGACAATGCATACATTCTGTTATCCATCGATTTTCCAGAGAGTTGAACGGACTTTTCCCTGCTCCAAAAACTTGGAGCACCGACTAGAGGGCATGAGTGCATGTTTGTGGTTCAAGAAGCGCTGTTGACATACTTTCCTGAGGACGTACCAGACTAATATGCACATTTTGATCACTCTTCTTCTTTCTAATCCGTATTTTTTAATACAGTAAAACAGCCTATCTTAACCACAAATCAGCAAGCATTAATTCAATTACAGAACCTATCAAATTGATATAATTTGGAAATGAGCATTAATAAATACATAATCATGGTACATTGGAAATTCAAAATTTTCAGAGTAACTAAGGTTCAAAAAAGAATACTCGATACAGAACACACAGCTGAAACTGTCGAAAAGCAGGAAAGCAAACATATGAATTGTGTTACTTTGACTCTTCACTATTGGGGTCATTCACATGTAGCACACGAAACTTAGGGATCCATACCTGGCCCTTTCCCATCCGACATTTTCCCTAGTAGCAACAGAAAGCGGGTATCTGATAAACAACGACTGAGTATGAGCCATGAGGTATGAAGACTACGAACCACTGTGTTTGGCTTTTAATGAGTGTTACGCCTTAAGTCTCAAATGTCTCTCTGCAACAACTTTACAATGCAATGACCTATTTCAACATCCCTCAAATACTAAATCCATTTCAAAAATTCTAAATTCCTAGCACTAGTTTCAAGATTTTCAACACTACAAGTTTTCCCAATTCACAAACAATGGTTTTTTTATTCTGCAACTTCACAATGCAATGGGGGTGGCCGGTGGGGGAGAGGCCCTATAGCTCACTGCTCAATACACACAACACAAGGATTTCAAACATCACTACACATGGTACCCTATAATTACGAGTTTCCAACCGAAGCTAAGCTTCCAGGAAATTGAAGTTCCTGCAAAGTAAGCAATCAGATTAACCCAATCAAACAATGGTTGGTTTTAAGAGAGACTGTACTCGACTTCTCGTTTAAGACGATTGTAAATTAGTAACATACTCACTCACAACCTATTTAAATTTAAACAACATCCCATAATCGAATTCCAAATTACATGGCAATCTCTATGATTAGTTTTACATTGTCAATAGATGAGCAATCAAAACAATAGATAACTGATCCGTAACCACATAAAAGATGTAAACTTTATAATTGAATCATTACATTGTCAATTACAAAATATTAAAATAAAATTATAAGAGTAAATGAAATCTACAATGAAGCAACAACAGAACTCAAAATTTTATCAAAAAGTTTACTAAATCTTTGTTCATCAATACCAATATTCTTATGCAAAGGATAAATGATTAAAGATACCAAGAATGCAGCCGCCACCATAACCCGTCTCCACTTAACTGTATCTAATCTAAAAACCGTTTTCTTTGCTTCATTTGAGCGTCTCAATCTACGCAAAATACCAAGAAATCTGGATTTAATTGTGGGTTTTTTAGTAGGAGTTGAGAGGATGAGAGTTAGACGATATTTGTGAAGACTAAGATTGACGATTAAAGAGAGGGATGATGAAGGTGAAGTGTGTGCTTGGAGATTGAACAATGAGTTTAACTTGAATTTAAAGTAGAATTGCTTTGCTTTTGCTTGGATCTTCAGTTTCCATGGCGGTGTGTGTGTTTGGAGTTGATTTTTGTTGTGTGTTTTCAATTGCATCTTTCGTTCTTCCACTCTTCGCAGGAGTGTAACGGTTCTTTGAGTGGGAATGTGTGAAATCAGGAGTCTTTTGTAGTTTTCTCCTGTGTTTCAACTTTAACAGTTAACACCCTTGACCCTCCCAAACCGATTTGTATTTCTCTAGTTTTTTTAGGGTTTTCTCTTATTGGACGGGCATAGAGGTGGCAATCGGGTGGGTCGGGTTGGATTCGAGTCGGATCATTTCGGATTCGCATTATCGTGATGTCGGATTGATTCGGGTCATGAACTCATATCGGGTTTGGTCGGATTATTTCGGGTTATGACTTACCTCCGATAGGGGTGGACCCAGAAAATATTTTTGGTTTAGCAAAACGTAAACACGTTTTGTTATTCAAAATTATAATTAATTAACAGTTTTTCTAATGTGTGTCGTAAAAGCACACATCAATAACCTATGTAATAAAATAAACTATATAGATAAAGAAAAAAATCTACTCGTATTATTTTAAACGGTTTTTTCCGACTTTTTTATCAACCAGAACATTTGTCAATCATGGTACATGAAATGAAGAAATCGTAAATATGCAACAATAACAATGGGAACTAACCCAAATAATAAAAAAAATACATAACTTGGAAGAGTAACTAACAGCATAAAAAATGAAATAATTTTTTTATTAATTCCATTAAAGCAAAAATTTGATAAAAACTGTTTTAGTGAGTATTTGTATTCAAGCTATCCATATTAAATGTTATTCATGACTTAAATATAACTAGTTTTAAACCTGTGCAATATATTTTTAGAAAAAATGTGGTAGATAATTAATATTACCGAATAGTGTCAATAATACATGAATATTTTGCATTCAATTTCTATTATATTGATAATACGTTAAAATGCATGCTTTAAATAAAATTTAGTACATTAAATTGAGTACCAAAAAATGTAAATATTACAATAAAATCAAAACAGTTGTTCAAATGAATAACCGATTACATTATCCTTCAACAAAACATAAATATAAAATTAAAATTTCTCAAACTAATTTGATTCTAAAAACTGAAAAATTTCATGATAAACTACATTACGTTATTTTAATCTTGTTTTAAATTTTGTATGTTCGGTTTTTTATTATTGTCCTGATTGTGTGCCTCAAAAGGCAGATGATAGGGAAACGTGTATCGAATTAGGTCCTTTCTTTAATTCTCACAAACAAAGCGTGATATTGTTCTTTGCGACAATTGATATTGTTACTTATACCATGTGATATTGTTTAGTGTGGTATTGTTTTGAATGACAGGGGTTCAGTGTGGTATTGTTTTGAATGTCAGGTGATATTGTTAGATATTTAACATGTGTGATATTGTTTATAGCGGCAATTGATATTTTTACTTATATCATGTCATATTAATATTCTAATTATTTAAACTGGTGTCTAATTCAAAATAATTCTAATTATTTTAATTGTCTCGTATTAGGAAATTGGAAATGCTTGTATATTAATATTACGTTATTTTTAATCTTGTTTTAAATTGTTGTCTTGGATATCTATAAGTTATTCTTCCTTAAAAAATGCATTCTAAACGGAGAATTATAAATTATTATCCACCACATAAAATTAAAATATTATTATTGTCCACCATATAGATTGTAACATCCCGTATTTTTATAAAAGCGATTTTAATAATTTAAAAGTAGTTTACGGAATTTAATAATATTTTAATTATAATTCGTAAGTTTTATTTTAAGAAATGCCGTTAAGTTCGTCTTGAGTTGTTTAATTTAAAGATGTCACGTTTACTTGGTAATTTACGTTTCAAGTGTTTCCGCTCCTTACATTTTACAAACCCGACTCAAGTCAATATAAAGGACACCCCTCCTCTTCATTCCCACGTTACTCCTTCCTCCTTCATCAAAAATAAATGCAGTAACATTTGTTCTCCATTTTTACTCTTTTCATCTTCACAAAATCATCATCCATTTACTCATCTCAACTCCGTTTGACACAAGGTTTTCACCATCGCATTCCTCTCTTCATTTCCGTTCTTTCTATCTCTTTCTTTTTCCGTTTCGTCAAAGTTGATTTTTGGGCTGTTTTGAGGTTTACTCGAAATTACCCTCAAATTACCCGTTTTCGTTGTTTGTAGGTGTCGACATTGACGACCCAGACAAGGATTCGTATATAGTGGAAGGCTAGAAGTGAAGAAACGCTCTTAAAGGTGACGATAATGAGAAACTCGGCCTTTTGTCTAATATTAGCACTTTTGTGGTTTGATTATGTGTTTCACATGAGATTATGGTTATTAATGTTGAAAAGAACTTAGTAATATGTTAATGACTGATTTATGTGTTCTTTATATGAGATACTTGATGAAATTGGTGTTTCACATGCTCAAACATGTTCATCTTGTGTTGCTGGAAATTGTGACGGATATGGTTGAGTAATCGTTTGTTGGATGTTTAAGGAGTCGTGAGTCATTGCATATGTATGAGAATGATGTATAATTACTGGGTAATCTATAATTGGAGTAGAAATCATGTTGTAGGATCGATTCCACGAAATTTGAATGAATGTCAATATGTCGAAATGCGTTTTCTGGGCAGAGGGTTCCCAGCCGTCTGAGGCCGGCGGCCGGTGGACCGGCTGAGAGCCCTATATGTTGTTTTCGTTGATTTTGCAAGAAAGGTGAAAATTTAGGAAAAAAGGGGTCCCCAGCCGGTGGACCGGCAGCCGGCCGGCCGGCTGGGAGACCATTTTGTTGTTTGTTGTTGTTTTTCGTAAGAGTTGGGAAAAAGGGGTTCCCAGCCGGTGGACCGGCAGCCGGCCGACCGGCTGGGAGTACCTCTTTGTTGTTTTCGTTTTGTCTTGGGCATAAGAGGTTGGGACCCTCAGCCGGCCAACCGGCAGCCTATGGCTGACCGGCTGAGAGCCCCTGAACATGTTAAATTGTTTATAACTTTGGATTCACATGTCGGATTTGATCGATTCTTTTTCCGTATGTCTCGTATGCTTGTTTGAAGTCCCAAGAAATTAGGCGGCACTTATGTCGGGTTCGTTAATGGATTTGAGGATGAAAGACCCCCCGGCCGGGCAACCGGAAGGGAGACCGGCTCTCGCCTCAAATTAGTTCCCGAAATTGGCTAAGTGTTTCATGGATGTTTAATGATGAGTTATTTAAGAAATGATTGTCATTCGAATTTGAGTTGTTGTACATCTTAGAGATGACATTTGTGATTTGTGTTAACCTGCTGTGCGCTGCTATAGTACTCGAGTTCTCACTTGACTGCATTGTGTAGCTGGTTGGCCGTAGTGGCTTGGTCCTCACGGTCAGGTCTTAGATTGTCTGCCCGCCTTCGGGCATATCTCGTTCCTAGCTAGTTCGGGTCTTGGGGGTGCCTTGTGCACTTGTCGAATCGGGGATCGTGATTCGTTCCGCTCCGAGAGTCTGGCCAGTTTTAGACTAGGACAGTCTTTTGATGTCGTCCTACCAGGGGGTTGTATAGTCTGAGATTGGGGATATCGTGGTATACAAATGAGTCGATTGTCGGCCTGCTCATAGTAGTAGGAGTCGAGTCACTTGGATGACCTATCTCTTGTTTGTAGAGTCACTTGGATGACCTAATTGTTGTAGGAGTCGAGTCACTTGGATGACCTATCTCTTGTTTGTAGAGTCACTTGGTTGGCCTATAGCTGTCGGAGTCGAGTCACTAGGTGACCTATCTCTTGTTGGTATAACTGGATGTTGAGCATGCTTTAGCTATATTTGTGAATGTTTTATACTTGGTTATCTTAGTGTTGTTCGTCCAAGGCATTGGACGACTCTTAGTCTAGTTTCGTAAATGGTTTGGATTGAAAGACCCCCCGGTCGGGCAACCGGAAGGGAAACCGGCTCTCCTTCCAAATAGTTTCCGAAGTTGGTTGAGAGCCTTTGCATAGTATTGCATGGTGATATGAGATTGAGATATTGTTATACATGTTTCACATGTTGTATATATGTTGGAGTATGTTGGATGTTTTACGTGTTACATGTCATTGACAATAGGTGGCTAGGAGCACTCTAGTCACTCCCCACTGACTGTGGCGCACATGTTGTATGTGTGTAGGTACATGAGGCTGTTTGCAGGGGGTTACGTTGAGGCTAGCGAGCGATGATCCTTCATCGTTGACTTTTACCTATTCGTTAGCTAGACCTTAGATTTACGTTTCAGTATTTTGTGCCTGTAGGGATATGCTATCCCGGGCTGTTTTGTATCGCACTTATATACTTATTTATGTTTCTTTTCTTCCGCATGTTTTATATTGTTAAGACACCTCGCATGTTTTATTTATCTCTTCAAGAGTTTTAATTCCGCTGCATTTTTGGCATGTTTTGTATATTTACTTTTACGCTTTCGCGAGGGGTTTTACATAGATATCTATAATATTTATAGATATCGAGTAAATAGAATCATGAGGTACTATACATAGAATTATACCCGTGCAATATGGTACTATACATGAATTGTAAAACCCCTCGCGAAAGCGGAAAAGTTAAAACATACAAAGTACTAAAAATGCAGCGGAATTAAAACTTTTTAACGTAAACAACATGCGAGAAGAATTAAACTGAAACAGAAACTGATATAAACAAAATAGATAAGTAACAGTTCTAAGTACGAAAACCAAATATATACAACAGCCTGGGATGGAACATCCCTACAGGCACCAAAACGTATACTGTATCAAAACTAAGAGTCCAGCTAAACGATAGAAGTGTAAGTCATGATGAAAGGATCATCGCTCGCTAGCTCTCAAGTGAACCCTGCCAACCTGCATGTACCTACATACATGAAAACATGTACGCCACAATCAGTGGGGAGTGACTAGAGTTATCCTAGCCACCTTTTGTAACGACACGTACACTACAAAAAAATACTGCCATTGCGACGGATTTTTTGCGACGGACATAAAATCCGTCGCAAAATTTGTTTTGCGACGGACTTTGCGACGGATTTTTTGCTTGCGACGGAATTTGCGACGGACCGGAATTTCCCAGACCCGCGAAATGAAAGTCAAATGGCGGGAAGGTTTGCGACGGAAAATCCGTCGCAAATATTGACCTTTGCGACGGAAATTCCGTCGCAAACATATTGACCAAACTTGCCCAAAAGTTGGTCAAGGTCAAATGTTGACCAGATTTGCGACGGAAATTCCGTCGCAGGAGTCAATATTTGCGACGGAATTTCCGTCGCAAATCTGGTCAACATTTGACCTTGACCAGATTTGCGACGGAATTTCCGTCGCAAAATTCCGTCGCAAAGCTTTTTTATACAGACCCGCGGATCTCCTTCTTTTCCCCAAATCGATTTCACAATTAAAAAAAAAAACCCTAAGGCGATATCGGCGATTCATCACCACCACACCACCCAACCACCCTACCCTACCTCCCTACAATCCCCCGCCGGAGCCGCCGTCGCCGGAGCCGCCGTCGCCGCCCCTCCTTCCTCCTTCTCCTTCTCCTTCCTTCCTTCTCCTTCCTCCTCCGCCCCTCCTTCCTCCTCGCCGCCCCTCCTTCCTCCGCCCAACCGCCCCTCCTTCCTCCTCCACCTGCCACCTCACCGCCACTTCTTTCTTTCTTATGTATGTATACTAATTTTATTAATATACCGTCTTAATTTTTTTTGTTTAATCCGTCGCAAAATTCCGTCGCAAATTCCGTACTATTGTTTTTTTATTGTTATTAGGAATAGTTAGTTTAGTTTAATTGTTATTTGATTAGTTTAGTTAGTATTGTTAGGTGGTTAGTAATATTAGGTTAGTAGCTAATTCCGTCCCAAATCCGTCGCATATTGTTGTTAAGTTGTTTAGGACGATTGTTTTTTGATATAAAATTTGCATTGTTGTTGATTGTTAGTGTTGTTGATTTGTTTAGAATATTCTTGAATAGTACCCGTTCAATAATTACACATTAGGTGTAATTGTTGAATAGTCCCCGTTTTGGGACTGTCTTTGAATCTTTCATGCCATTTAGGTAGTAACCACTCTTATATTTTCTTGATTGTAATGAAACAAAAATTGGGCAACACTTCCTTATTGTTCTCCAAATACATTCTATATAATGTATTTGGAGAACAATAGGGAAGTGCTGCCCAATTTTTGTCTCATTACAATCAAGAATATATAAGAGTGTATACTAATGGTGTGAAAGATTCAAAGATGGGTTTAGGCTGGAGAGATAAGGACCCCAGACCAATATATGTAAATTGTTTTTTTTTGCAGGTTGGTGTTGGTGTTGGTGTTGGTGTTGGTGTTGGTGTTGGTGTTGGTGTTGGTGTTGGTGTTGGTAGTTGTAGTTGTAGTTGTTGTTGTTGTTGTTGTCGTTGTTAGTTGTTGTTATATATATGTAGTTGTTATTTAATTGTTTTTGTTAATTAATTGTTGTTGTTGTTAATAAGTTGTTAACTAGTTTTTGTTGTTAGTTGTTGTTATATATATATATGTAGTTGTTGTTATTTAATTGTTGTTGTTAATTAGTTGTTGTTATTGTTTGTTAAAATATGTAGATTTACTATGAAGAGATTAGAAAGAAAATGGATGTATGAAAGGTTGCTCTTAACATTACTTATTCCCGGTCCCCACAATCCAAAGAAAAACCTTGATGTCTATTTGCAGCCTCTTATTCACGAGTTGAAGCAATTATGGGAGACGGAGATCTTAACCTATGACGTTTCCCTGAAGCAAAACTTTGATCTTAGAGCCGCACTCCTATGGACGATAAACGACTTTCCTGCATATGGCATGTTATCTGGTTGGACAACTCAAGGTGAGCATGCATGTCCATATTGTATGAAAAATGAGACTAAGTCAATTTGGCTACAACATGGGAAAAAATGGAGTTGGTTTGATTGTCAATAATTTTCACCCTTTGACAATATTGAATGTTTTTTTCAACAAGTGTCGTTGGATTTAAATTGCAGGCTGGAGAAGATGGGAGGGATGTACCATCGGCCTTGAAGTTGCTTGAGAGGACAAAAAAGAATGCCAAGAAGGGTTGGCTATCAACGAAACCCAAAGCACTATTTGTAAGTTAACATAAACTTTTCTTTATATTTTAGTAATTTGGTTTACTAATTAATTAACGTATACTAATAACATTTTATTTTTGTTTTGTAGGAAAAAGTTTTTTCAAGAAAGAACAAAATGATAAGTGAAGGGATCCCGGAGCAAGATATCGACGACAACGAGATCTACTTCGAAGAACACGGCGGTTTCAACAAGAAAGGGTTGATACTCGGTATGGGAAATGCAGCCCCAGTCATTTACGAGCGTCGTCGCCACTCAAGTGCTGGGACCCAGTCACAATACACCCCAGGTTAGTATTTTATAGTTTATTAAAATTTAAGACTAACCAATTATTTAACCGTTTACTAAATGAATATAATATCATGTTTGACTATTCATTGCAGGTATCCTCGGCAAAGTTCTTCGAGAGAATGCTCAGCTAAGACAACACGATCTCGAGACATCCCAAAGGCTGAAGGCAATTGAAGAATACTTAAGTCAACAGGGGGCGGAGTTCACTACTCAGAGCTGCAACCCGGGAGGCTTTTCTCAGCCGAGACGCGACTTTGACGATGATGGCGGCGACAATGCTAGGGCGGCCAGTCATTTCGCCACCCCACAGCCCACCGACACGACCGTTAGATAGATTTCATTAGGTTGTTTAGTTGATGTACCGCGGACTATGTTTAGTTTTGAGTTGGATTATCATTTGTAAAACTTTCTTATTATTTATGAAAAGTGATATTAAAAACCCTTGTCTCCGACAAGTTTTTGTTGCTGGGTCGTTTTTCTGAAATTGCAGGTTTACAGATCATGCAAAAGGGAAAAAATGAATCATTTCAATGGAAATGGGGAGCTGGAAAAACGGCTGAAACCGGAAAATCACACAGGAATTTGCGACGGAAATGTCTCAATTTGCGACGGACATTCCGTCGCAAACCTTGACCAGAAGTCAAGGTCAGTCAAGATTTGCGACGGAAATTCCGTCGCAAATAGGACCATTTGCGACGGAAATTCCGTCGCAAATCTTGACTGGCTTTGACCAGAAGTCAGGGTCAGTCAAGATTTGCGACGGAAAATCCGTCGCAAAGGGGACCATTTGCGACGGAAATTCCGTCGCAAATCTTGACTGACCTTGACTTCTGGTCAAGGTCAATCCGTCGCAAAATGAGGTCAATCCGTCGCAAAAAATTTGCGACGGAAAAATCCGTCGCAAATTAACTTTTTGCGACAAAAATATGGGACAGACGCAGTCCGTCGCAAATCCGTCGCAAAAACATCATTTGCGACGGATTTCACCCTTTTTGCGACGGAAAATTCCGTCGCAAAACGAGCATTGTTTTGTAGTGGTAACACATAAATACAAATAGAATACTCCAGCATATATAAACATGTGAAGTATAACAATATCTCAATAACTGATCATCAACTGTCATGCAAACTCTAATGCACGGCTCTCAACCAACTTCATAAACCGTTTGGAAGGAGAGCCGGTTTCCCTACTGGTTACCCAGTCGGGGGTCTTTCAGTCCAACTATTTATGAAACCGATCAAAGAGCCATCCAATGTCTTGGATGAACAATTTATAACTCAAGTAATACATTCATTAACTTCATCATGCATATCTGGCACTGTACCAAACTCTAGGCAAGCAGATATTAAACATTAAGTAGAGAGGTTCAGCGGTCAACTTAAGACATAACCTAAATACCAATCATTCAGCAAGTAAAAAGGTTCAGAGGCGACATCTTAACGCATAACCTAGATACCAAGTTCACAATATCAAGCAAGGACTCAGAGGCGAAAACTCAACGCATGGACCGGCTATCAATAAGATACTAGACTCAGAGGCGAAAACTCAACGCATGGACTAGCACTCAATTCACAATCATAAGTAAGGAACTCAGAGGCGAAAACTCAACGCATGTTCCCCTACTACATCACAAGGTACTAAACTCAGAGGCAAAAACTCAACGCATGTTCTAGCACCAAACATCTGCACTCCGGGTAAGGTATGACAACCTGACTGCCCCGTCGTGCAGTTGCTCTACTCGTCAGACTCAGAGGCCAGCTTAAGGCATGTCCTGACGCGATCACTCAAACATGTCTGGACTCAGAGGCGAAAACTCAACGCATGTCCCAGACACGACACACAAACACATATAGGGCTCAGAGGCCAGCTTAAGGCATATCCCCATATATGACAAACAACTCACGTATTAAGTTCAGAGGCCAGCTTAAGGCATAACTTAATACGCAACAAAACAATATCATCAAAGTCTATGAACTAATCTATAGTTCTACTTTCTTAACTTCTAATCAACACTTAATTGACCCCGGGAACTAAGTTGAGGGAGAGCCGATTTCCCTTTCGGTTACCCGACCAGGGGGTCTCTATCCTCTCTCCAATCCCGAACCCAATATAGTGACGCCCAACCTCCGGGGACCTCAGATACATATCAAAGATACAAGGAACGAGTTTCAATCAAAACCGATGAACCGTTTAAAAGTTGCAAACAAATTACGAATTCGAAACAAAAATAAGCTTCAGGGGTCCCCAGCCGGTCGGCAGGCAGCCGGCCTACCGGCTAGCAACCCATTTCAGCCTTCCTTTTCTTTAAAACGAAAACAGCCACAAAGGACTCCCAGCCGGTCGGCAGGCAGCCAGCCTACTGGCTGGGAACCCAATCCCAACTTACGAAATTTCTCAAATGAGGCTACCAGCCGGTTGGCAGGCAGCCGGCCTACCGGCTGGCATCTCAAGCCTACACTCCTACAATTCGCAAAACAACTAAAATGCACTCCCAGCCGGCTGGCAGGCGGCCGGTCTGCCGGCTGGGCATCCAAATCCTACAAATCTCAAATTTCGCAAAAACAACAAAAGCTTCCCCAGCCGGTCGACCGGCGGCCGGTCGGTCGACCGGCTCAGAGAGCCTGACCTCCAAAATCGTGTTTTCCAGCCAAATCGAAACCTCAATAAATCGATACCAAACCTTAAGAATTGCAACATATAAAGTTTACCTAACATCACAAATCACTCAATAACACTAACTAACAGCAAATAAACCCATAACAATCCTCAATACGATTATATTTTGTATCCGTCGCAAAACACAATTTCAGAAATTAAACCATTACTCATATGAAACATCAAGTAAGCATATAATCCTCAAGTAAGGTCATTCCTAACATGTTACTAAGTCCATTAATCATCAATCTTAAACAAAAATCAGAAACAATAACAAGAACACAACAAAACTTGCTATTTTAACAAAAAGGCCGAGTTACTCGTAATCGTCACCTTTTAAGCGTTTAAGCTCCAATCTCCTCTTCAATCCCGCCACTAACCTCCTTGTGATCTTCTAAGCCTCCTCCTACAACATGAAAAACGATTAAAATAGGCTATACACGGATTATTTCAAAACAGCCCATTTTTGAAGTGGAACGAAATGAAAAACGGAAGTGACGGATGGCTTGCAAATTCGATGAGGATTCCGAAAATGTATTTTTTACCTCGATTCGGTGAACGGATGATGGAGAAAAATCAAGAAGAAGATGAAGATTTAAGAGAGTTTTGTGAGAAATGAAATGTCAGTGCTTTGTTGTGAGGAGAAACAATTATGTCGACATATGGGGTTTAAGAGGGTTTATGAGTTGTCCTTTCCGTTTAATGAAAACGGGTTTGGATATCTTGAACGGGTTTTAGGATATGAGTTTAGTTTGTCAAGTTTGTATTCGTCTTAAGGACTTAAGGTTCTTAAGACGGATCTTACTATTTATTTTAAATGAAATAACATCAAATATAAAATATTATTTTATCCCGTAAAAATAATTGAAACCTTTAAAAATATATTTATTAGCTAAAAAAAATTAAAAGCCTTTAAAATATAAATCACGAAAATATGGGATGTTACATGAATTCTTCCTTATGAATACGTGCACGGGTATAGTTCTAAAACTATACCCGTGCACGATAATAGTTCCACCTGGGTGAACTATATTGTCTGCATTTTTGCACGAATAACAACCCCGTGATTTTTTGGTGAATCAGAAAATTGTGGAGGAGTTTATAAATCTTTTTATATTTGATTTTAAGTTTTAATTTTAAAGGAGTTGTTTATAATTTGATTTTCTTAGAATATTTGAATTTGTACATTTTTCCTGGTTGTATATTAATATTACGTTATTTAATCTTGTTTAAAATTTTGTATGTTCGATTTTTTATTGTTGTAAATTGTTATTAATCATAATATTCTAATTATTTAAATAAATTGTGGTCTAATTATCACGCAGATAATGTGTATTTCTAATTATTTAAATTCATGATTTATATAAAAATGTTCGTAATGTTTCTGAATCTACGATTTTAGGCATTTATTTGGAATACGTAGAATATTAGGCGGTTATGGTGCAGGAAAATCATCAAATTATGCGGGACCCACCTGAGTGAATTAAAAGAAAAACAAAATTAAAGTTTGGATGAATGACGTGGCGCAACCACAGTTTGATAAATGATTCAGTATTTATATAGATAAGATTTGAATATTTTACTAATTCTATAAAAGCTTTACATTGGGAATAGAAAACAATTTAATACTCCCTCCTATTCGTAATAACTGTCCAATTGTCGGTTTGGCACAAGAATTAAGGAATTCATTTGTTTATTGTAAAGTAATGTGTGTTGTAAGAAGATTGGACAGAGGTGAGATATTATTGATTATTATTGTGAGTAGAGATGATTAAAATAAGTATTGTTGTGGGGTAAGGCGGGGTATTGTTGTGAATTTAATGATTAAAATAAGTATAAACATTAACAAAAATAGACAATGGGACATTTTGGTGAATAGACGGAAATGGACAATGGGACAGTTATTACGAATAGGAGGGAGTATGTATTTTAATGTCATTTATTTTTTTCTGTGAGTTATTATTATATTGGAATCATAAGAAGTCTTATCAATAATGATCATTATTGGCAATTTTTGGTGTAGCAGCAGGACTTATTTTTCTGTTGATATTTTTGGACAACGTGGGTCCGCCCCTGACCTCCGGTCTAGGTTGCACGAAAACGGACACGGACACGGACACGGACACGACACGGACACGGGACACGGCAGCTCAAAATTTTTAGGACACGGGACACGGCAAAAAAAAAATCAATATACATATTTAAAAAAAGGGAATTTAAAGCCCATTCCAACCAACCTCTAAACTTTGGTCATTTAAAGGTAATAAAGTCATAAAATGACAACCAACATTAATGTCTTATACGTCAAAATCAAATATGTCTTACAAAATAAAAAGTTCAAATTACAACCGAAATTAAAATAAACATTCAAGTCTTGCAAAATAACTAAAAAACATAAATGGTTTAAGATTCTAATTTACAAACACCATCAAGCTTCATTACCCGATGCAGCATCATCGAACTCGCCATCCTCACCAAAGAGCATCATTTCCATTTCCGGCTCATCAAGAGAAAGGTTAACCGTAGCTAAGTTACTATTCTGAAAATGCATCCAAACAATAATATTACTAATCAATAATATACAATCGGAATCAATATTACTAATCAATATTACTAATTAATAACCGGAATCAAAATATAAACATTATCCATAGCTAAGTTACTATTTTACTACCTACTGCCAACATTTTGTACACCAAAATTGTCAATAATAGTAGGTAACTCTATCCTACTATTTTACTACCTAAAAACACAATAGCAAAACAACAAATACGATCTGAACAATTCATTATTCGGAATCGCAACATTACTTACAATTTACAACCCATTATTTCCCCAAAATTAATACGACCTACTAGCCTACTACTATAACCGTATGTCTATAATCGCAAATACTAATCAAATGCACAATCGGAAGTGATGAGGTATATTACTACTCAATAATACACAATCTGATTTTATAATAAGCGAATAGCGATTGAGAAAATGAGAAGAATAACAAGATTGTTACCTGAACAACAGTGACGGGCTGACGGCGAACGAGGCGGCGTTCGGCCGGCGACGGCGCGGGTGACGGCGGTCGGCGGGTGACGGCAGTGAGAAGGAGGTGATGGGTTTGCGTGAGAAGGGGTGAGAAGGGTTTGAGTGAATTAGGCTTGAAAATGAATTCTGATTTAGGAATTAATTGATTTCCTTATATGAGGCGTGTCCCAAGGACACGAACCGTGTCCAAGGCAAACCGACCGTGTCGGACACGTTTGGTTCAAAAAAAAAACCGAAGACACGGTTTTTGAGGTGTCCGACACGTTTGGAGCCGTGTCCCACGCGTGTCCGTGTCGGATACGTGTCGGACACGCGGAGCGAAAATTTTTGGCGTGTCCGTGCTTCATAGCCTCCGGTATCGGGTCGGAATGTGGAACACTTGGTCGGGTAACGAATGTTACGAATCGGATCAGTTCGGCTAAAAATCATTTAGCATTTCATATTGGGTTCGAGGAAGTCAATAATAATTCTTATCGGGTTATAAGAGGTAGACCTGACAAAATTGACCTGATGCAAACCCTACCTGACACCTGAACTGATCTGACCCGAAATGTCCGGCCCGAAATTGACTCGACCTAACTCGACTCCATTGACTTGTTTGTCAGGTCTAAAGTAACGGGTGACATCTTGTCCATTTTTATGTCATTCTTTCATAATATAAGATAATATACATGGATAGTTACTAAAAAATAGAGCTGGCAAATAATGACACGACACGAAAACACGACACGAACTCGACACGAAATTAGCGGGTTTGGGTTGAGGCTGAATGACCCATTTATGTAAGTGGGTCGACACGAACACGACATGATATTTAATTGGGTCGGGTTTGTGTTGAGCTCTTTAAACACGAACCCGACACGAATGACCTGTTTACTAAATTAATCCTAGTTTTTTTTATCCTCCATCACATAAATATACTTAAACTTTCCAAATATGGACATGACACGAAAACACGACATGAACCCGACACAAAATTAACGGGTTAGGGTTGAGGCTTGATGACCCATTTATTTAAGTGTTGTTTATTGGACCCCAATTGTTGTACTCTGCATAGTACAAGGATGTTGAACCATATATTCAAATATATATATATTAAGTATATATGTCTATGTTTTGATAATGACAAGTCTAGCTATGTATATATTATATACTCGTGCGTATAATCGTGTGCTAAGTGTACAGAATATTAATAACAAGATCTAGTCAGTCAAGTATAAAAGATTCAAGTATTTTAGTCAGAAATTGGCTAAGTCGAAGATTGATAGAAGATCACAAGGCGCCTAATGAACTAAAGTTGTACATATCAACTATAGCTTTAGTACAAGATTGATTCAAGTTATAGCTCGTAGCTATAACTCTATATTATGAAGAAATGATCGATATATATGTGATTGGTTGAAACGATTTTAGTTTCCAAAATCGTCATGGACAATTAATGTTTAATTGGTATTCTATTCTTGATATGAAATTATTAATCTTAATAGGGTTACATAAAATATCTTTTGGTTAAATAGGAATAAATAATTTTCTTATGAGATAATTATTTATTACTAAATAAACTAAGGATTTTTTATATAAATCATAATTGTCAAATAATATAATCTAAATATGGTTTGATACGACTTTGGGAAACGTGTATCATGATACGTTCCATAAGTCGTGTAGGATTTAAGTTGAGTAAATATTATGTATTTATTTGATATCCTAAACAAACTAAGATTATATTGTGATAATATATTTTATTATCTTTGACATAGTTTAGGAAGTTGTTTTAATAAGGATACTATTTATTATATAAAGATCTTTCCTAAAATATGAATTAGGAAATAAATTCCTTATATAACACTTATAGTATATTATTAAATCTTTCCTAAATATATTAAGATTAGATTTAGGGTAGTATTACTAAAAGACTAGTATTCTAGTTTTAGTAATATTCCTAAGTCATCTAGGGTTTTAATTACCTAGATATATTCTATATAAATAGACTACCTATGATACATTAATCCATACGACATACACACATATTCACGAAAACCGTGAGAGAGAAACCGCCGATCGTGTTCTTCAAGATTCGAGCTTTTTCATTGTCATATCCGATTCAAGATTCAAGTGCTCAAGCATTGATCTTATTCATTCAAGATTGTGACATCAAGAAACATTGAAGACTTTATCTTATTAACGTAAGATAGAACGAGTATTTAGCGGTACTCATTGTATGGCAAATATTTAACGGTATTTGTCATAGCTAGATATTTAACGGTATCTAGATAGAGTTGCGACTAACATCAAAGTTGCACGAGTAGGGTTGATAAAATTGTAATCCAGAGTTGGTACTAATTTTATCAATCGAGAATAGTGGACGTAGGTTTCAACTTGTGAAACTGAACCACTTCAAAAATATTGTGTCTCTAGTTTATTATTGCTCTACCCAACGATCATCATACAACCACACGCACACATCAAAGAAGATTTGAAAAAGAAGGTATACTCAATTCAACCCCCCCTTCTTGAGTATATTATATCAATAGACTCTTCAAAGGACGTGTTGTTTTTCTCCCAAGCTAGTCATCCATTAGGATTGACGACCGTGTCAAGAAAACTCTCCATGATCACAGTCCTTGAAAATGTCTTCCA
This sequence comes from Silene conica, assembly GCA_029255685.2. NCBI lineage: Eukaryota > Viridiplantae > Streptophyta > Magnoliopsida > Caryophyllales > Caryophyllaceae > Silene > Silene conica. The sequence goes on from CM055311.2 coordinate 64,127,677, forward strand.
AGGGCATCCAAGATACGCACTTCCAAGAGTCTCTGGAGAGATTGGATCGGCTATCAAAGTGCAGTATTGGATAGCAATCCCAGCTGCATTATCTACATACATATGTCCTTGAGCAGTCAGCACATCTGATTGTCCTTGAACGAGAGAGCGGAAGTACAGAATGTTGTTTTGGAATACAGCTTGGGAGTCACCGAAGATAAAATCTATTGTTTCGTATATGATGGTGTCGCGAAAGAAATGGCAAACTCTTTGGGTGAACAAGGTGTCTTGATAACCCTCAAGGATTCACCTATGAAGGACGGTCCGATCACCCGCCCTTCTAAAGGCAACTGCTTGACCTGTCTTTGCTCCTACTATATTTAAAATGGTCAAGTTTTATGCCAGGAATCCCTCTGCCTCCACCACTGTGATTTCACCGAAAAACCAGCAAAATAAAATCAGATGAAGCCTTGCTTATAGATAAATAATAGACGATATACTTTTCAAAATAACAAGAAAACATACTTACGGTAGCCGTCTCAGCCCTATTATAGTGCGAAATGCTTCTACTGTCCAGAATTATAGCTCTAGTAATACTTTCACCTTGAAGTAATATGTTGGTGTTTGACATTGGAATTACGACATGACCAATGTAAGTGTTATTCTTGATCAGAATCTTGATCGGGGTTTTGTTATAGTTGGCAGTTGCAACAATAGCTTATTGGATGCTTGAATGTGTACCACTTTCATCTCTTGATACAACCAACCTAGTTGGTATATCCCCAATACAGGTTCTTGTGTATATTAGGGTGTATTTTATGATAATGGTTATGCGATAACAGTTTAAGGGATTCATGTTTTTGCATGAGCTGATGTTTAAAGTGTATACAAGGTGAGGTAACTTGTAAGAAATCAAAGGTGGTTAAGGAGCATTGATCATCAATTGTTGTTATATAAGACATATTCAACTTCATAATTGTTCCATTCATTGTCATTACATGAACAAGTATTACTAATAATGCATGTGGGTTCACACCTTAGAATGCACCATATGCACACTTCATATCTTTTGTAGGCATTTCATTTCCTCTTTAATTCTGTTTTTATATCTCCTTACAACATAGTTTTGATCTTAGGATTCAATTTAAAATGTCTTGGATTGATAATTTCAACTTTCCGGTTCAAAGCATACTCATAATAGCCTAATTAGTAGTAGAATATCTCCTCAATGGCAACATAGGAAGTAACCCAGAAAGTTCAAAGCAATAATTTTCATTTAAGAATTAAATTTAGAATTGTTTATATTACAAGGAATTTTTTTCCTAGCATGACTTTGATTATTATCATCTGTTTTTAGCCGTGGATACTAACTTTGTTATGATTAGTTCTTATATGGCATAGATAGCTGGACACCGATATGCGTATTGGAGAATAATTGTGCTCAATTATTCTGCCATACTATTACTGATACTGTATTTAGATTCAGTCGAATATTATTATCATCTTCCATTATTCTCGGACTAACCTTAGGAAAATAATCTTCTCTAATTAGGATAGTTTATATCTTGTACTGCTATATAATCATGTACCTTGCTCGGCTGCTCATTTTAATTATTAAATTCAATATATCAATTGTTAATCTCTAGCTACAATGATATCATTATATCATATTCTCATACTAGAATTGAACATTATATCATTATATCATTACAATTGCTAATGGAATTTTATGTTCAGAACCATAGCTATATTAGCATATTTATGATCAATCATCAATTAAATACCTAAGTTTACTTGAAACTAAAGTTGTATGCATTCTTTATGGATACGACAATGCATTATAGACTCGTAGTATGCGAGCCTTCATCGGCGTGTACTCCTGTAGTAATTACATCTCCCAGTTATTAATACATGGATGTATCTTGTGGAATTGGGTGATTGTATCTTTAAATCTGAATAATTCATGTTACATATTTTAATGTTTTAGTGCAACTGTGTAAAATTTATTTGTCATATCTTAATCAAGGCGACAACTACTTTCTCAATCGTTAGAATGTGTTTCCTACACCTCGTGAGATTGGAGATGAATTTTGTGAGTTTCACAAGACTAGTGTGCCTTGACAGTATTTAACATGTCAATGTTACGACGTTATTAGATGGATTGATGAGGAGTTTCTGGCAACAAGAAAAACATGTCATCAGAAAATAACGTGCAAATAAATAGTTTGGTTTGCCTTTGGGCGTGTAGCTGTCAAAACACCACCATTAAGAGCAGTCTCTATAATATATAATATATAATATATAATATATAATATATAATATATATATATATATAATATATAATATATAATATATATATATATATATAACATATAATAAATAATAAATAAGTCAACGTTATAAATGTAATCGTTTACGTAGAAATATTTTTGTTTACGAAATAAATTAGAATTAGAACGTAATATTTACACAACGAAATTGTGTATGATGATTTCAAATAGAATGCTAAAGAAGATAATATATTTTTCATAACTACCAATCTACCATATGTCTCTTGAGTATAAACACATGGACCTTCATACTGCTTTAATTCATCTATTCACTAAGTCACTAACTATTGATATCATATGTCCAACAACTAACAAGTAGTTCGGTAAACAATACAATTATATTAAAGAAATAAAGTCCACAAAGAAAGGTACTCATGTAGCAGGTATCCACTGATCGCCTTGGATGAAGTTTTTGACTGTGAATCTCCGAGCTTCTTGGCAATCAAGTATGGCTTTGCAACTAGGACAATTCAGTCGATCGTAGGTGTTATTTCTTGGACCCCAATTGTTGTACTCTTCATAGTACAAGGACGTGTTGTTTTTTCTCCAAAGCTAGCCATCCATTAGGATTGACGACCGTGTCAAAAAAACTCTCCATGATCATAGTCCTTGAAAATGTCTTCCAAGGGCGTCCAAAATACGCACTTCCAGGAGTCTCTGGAGAGCTTGGATCGGCTGTCAAAGTGCAGTATTGGATAGCAATCCCAGTTGCATTATCTGCATACCGACGTCCTTGAGCAGTCAGCACATCCGATTATCCTTGAACGGGAGAGCGGAAGTACAGAATGCTGTTTTGGAACACAACTTTGAAGTCATCAAAGATAAAATCTACTGTTCCGTATATGATGGTGTCGCGAAAGAAATGGCAACCTCTTTGGGTGAACAAGGTGTCTTGATAACCCTCAAGGATGCACCTATGAAGGATAGTCCGATCACCCGCCCTTCTAAAGACAACTGCTTGACCTGCCTTTGCTCTTGTTTTATTTAAAATGGTCAAGTCTTGTGCCATGAATCACTCTGTCTCCACCACTGTGATTTCACCAAAAAAACCAGCAACATAAAATCAGATGAAGCCTTGCTTATAGATAGATAATAGACGATATACTTTTTAAAATAACAAGAGGCATACATACCTACAGAAGCCGTCTCAGCCCTATTATAGTGCGCAATGCTTCTACTGTCCAGAATTAAAGCTCTATTAATACTTTCACCTTGGAGGAATATGTTGGTCTTCTACATGGGAATTACAACATGACCAATGTAGGTGTTGTTCTTGACCATAATCTTGATCGGCGTTTTGCTATAGTTGGCACCTGCAAATATTGCCTCTTGGAGGCTTGAATGTGTACCACTTTCATCTCTTGATACAACCAACCTAGTTGGTGTATCTCCAATACATGTTCTTGTGTATATTAGTGTGTATATTATGATAATGGTTATGCGTTAATAGTTTAAGGGATGTATGTTTTTGTGTGAGCTGATGGTTAAAGTGTATAAAAGGCGAGGTAAGTTGTAAGCAAGCAGAGGTGATGAAGGAACATTGCTCATCGAATTGTTGTTATATATATAAGACATGTTCAACTTCATAATTGTTTCATTCATTGTCATTAACATGGACAAGTCTTACTAATGCAAGCGGGTTCACATCTTAGAATGCACCATATGCACATTTCATATCTTTTGTAGGCATTTCATTTCTTTTTTAATTTTTTTTTTTAATATCTTCTTACAACATAGTTTTGGTCTTAGGATTCAATGTAAAATGTCTTAGATTGATAATTTCAATTTTCCGTTTCAAAGCATGCTTAAAATAGCCCAATTACTAGTAGAATATCACCTCAATGGCAATGTAGGAAGTAACCTAGAAAGTTCAAAGCAATAATTTTCATTTAAGAATTAAATTTAGAATTGTTTGTATTAGAAGAAACTTTTTTCTTAGCATGACTTTGATTATTGTCATCTGTTTTTAGCTTTGGATACTAACTTTGTTATGATTAGTTCCTATATGGCATAAATACCTGGAGACGGATACGGCTCAATTATTCTGCCATATTATTACCGATACTGTATTCAGATTCAGTCAAATATTGTTATCTTCTTCCCTTATTCTCGGACTAACCTTAGGAAAATAATTTCCTCTAATTAGGATAATTTATATCTTGTACTGCTATATAATCATGTACCCTGCTCGGCTGCTCATTGTAATTATTCAATTCAATATATCAATTGCTAATCTCTACAATGAGATGGTTTGGACTTTGGAGCGTAGTGCTTTAAATCAGCTACATTTTTTTCCAACATTACAGGACTACATGGTACATAATTAAAGTTTGTGTGTTAGTGATTTCAGGAAAAAACAATTGAAATATTGAATGCTTTTCGTACTCCTATGCCAGGACATTGGGTTTGACGGACAAGAGGTGCTCTCAAAGCTTGACTTATTCTATGCCCTAGGGAAACTGGATCCTCCAGCAGCAGCTCTTGAAAAGGGATAAACCCCCTATCATACCAATCTCAAACTCTAGTCCCGTTACTAAGCCATGTGCTAAGTTTTTCCCGCATCTAAGAAATTTTATTGATCCATCTGCTTGCTCTCGTTCTGGAGTAGTAGGTAAGCGCACTCCCCGCCAACACTCTTCCCAATGCCGCGCCCCGTTCTGAGATTAAAAGAAAGCTCCTAGCCCAACCGCGTCCAAGGAAATGAGAAAGACCACTCGGACATACAAGGCCAAGGGAGTCTAAAAGGGTCGGTAAGAAAGAGGGCGAATGCCTATAAGGCGCTTTGGCTGCATCAAGAGTTTATTGTGCTGTGCCCTCAGAAGCTTATTATTCAAGGTATAGAACAGCAGCTCTCCGAGACTGCCTCCCTTGCCTGCCCATAGACGACCGCCGGACTAGTATACCTTTCTTCGAGCTTTTTCAGAGGACTGCTCATATATATATATATATTAAGATATAGTGAAGAGTAAAAGGGTAGTTAGTTCAGATAAAGGCCAAAAGAAGAGAAGTTTCGTGAGACCACGATCCTCGTAGCATTCTGCCCTTGCGTGACAACGTGTCAGTGGATTTCGTACCATATTCTATATAAGAGAAAGACTCGGGACCCATTTCAAAAGAAGTTTCTATCTCCCCCAATTGCAGCTCACACACGTGACTTATTCACTAAAGGAATCTGGTGCCTAAGCTTTCTACACGGCTATTCTAAAATAAGAAGGAATTTCAACAAAGACAAAGCTGATTACACTACTCTGAGACTACTGCCTTAGATCTAGGGCTGGACTCTTTCCCATTTTTATAAATTGTAAAAAAAGGGCGACATTCTTTTTATCGTTCTTACTTGCTCATTGAGCCAAACTTCATACCTTTGTAAATTCCTTTTCTTTCTATATAGACCTTATATCGCGAGTATACCCCGTCTTGAATATCAAGAGAAAGTCAGGTTCGGTAAAAGGGAGGGTCGACCCGAGATTAAGAGAGTGTGACACATGGGACTGTATAAAGCAAGGGAAGCTCCTTCATGAGGGTAGTGGAGAAATGATCAAACTGGAAGAGAAGTCCCTGGCGAAGTCAGTTCAATGGGAGCTTGGTCAGGGATTATAAGAGGAATCTGGGGTACGGAGGAAGCTTTTCTACCTTAAAACACAGGGCCTTGTGGGGATTTAATTCTGATCTTTTCCCTTTCGTAAACATTTACTTACCTTGTTTAGCTTCTCGTACTACTTGAATAGGAATATATGGATGTTTACGTGCGTGCCAAGTTCAAAAGCCTCGGTTTAATAAAACAGACAAGACAAAGTTAGTCTATTCTACTCCCAGCCCTTATCCTTCCGCAGTTGGTTTGCTGTTTAAGATTCAGGGGGCGGGCAGTGGCTTAATCGCACCGCTTCTACCAGCATGACAAAGAAACTTAATCATATATGATTACAAGATATTGAAAAAGAGTTGTTGAACAAGATAGAGCATTAAATTAATGTAACAAAGAGGGGATCCTATCTGCCGGGCATTTATAGTCTTCTCGGGGCCGTGCCGCAGGGTAGGAGAAGGCTAAACAACTGATAGACGGGAGAGAGGGGGGATAGAGACAAAGACTCGAGTACGTGCCAAACAAAAGGGGTTGGTTAAATTAGCTCGACTGCGGTCGGGGTGAAAAGGGCTCTACCGAAGGGCTTCTCCGTCAGTCTTTTTCTTTTCTTCATCTACCTACTTGGATGTGTGTTAAGGAAAAAAGACGAGATCTCAGTCAAAGACGACTTACTCTGATTTGGCTGTGGTCGAAGCGGGTGCACCAGAAAGGATTTCCTTATTCTGTCTGTCTTTTATTCTCTTATAGCATATCTAAGAGAGTGATCTATAATAATGAGAAACTCCACCATAAATATTTCTGAAATAGAGTTTAAGCCCCTCTCTTCGGCTCTTCTTCCCCAATCAACTGTCTTAGCTAGAGATAGGGCGCAAGGCCCACTGAAAGGGATAGAGGGATGAGAAGACTAGTATATCTGTACTTTGCTCTTTATTTTATGAGTCTCACTCCCCTCATTACGGGATCTAGCGTCTAAGCAGCTCATGAACTCGTTCCAACAAGGCATATACTTCCCTTGGCTGAACTAGGAACCTTATGTTAATGGAAATTCTTGTGTAATTAACTACGCCAATAGGAATCCCCCAAGCGCTGCTGCTCTTTTTTTCCAGCCGAACCCTTTTTTTATCTTCCTTGCCAGTTGTTTCCACTTCGGGTAGAACGGGGGATAACATGACTCGCGCGTAGAGAGAGGGGGCGAGTTCGCTTGATTGTTTTAGTCCCAGTCTAGCCTATAGAATTCAGTTTCATAAATATGCATAACTTTATATAAGTATATAATAAAGAAATCAACCCTGCTCTAAGACCCTTTACTTCCCTTTTTGCATTTCCGAGTCAGCAGCCCTTCCACACAACCGAAATGGAGTAGGCCTCCTCAGAAGATAAACAATCGGCCGAGTGCCAAAAGCCGTGGGTGGTAGACTAGTGGACAAAAGTACAGAGATATTGATGGGCAGGGAGGGCTTTCTTTATATTTGGGTCCGTGATGTGGGACCGATGGGCGTGATGTGGTACAAGTTGTGGGTTTACCAGTAATTGCTCCATTATTTGTTCAGTATGAAGGAGACTGACAATATAATGGACTCTGATGAGGTTGCATGTAACATGTAGTTCAGTGGCTCAGGCTGCAGGACTTGCTACTCGTGGATGTCAGATCTAGTTTGTCGGCTTAGTTCAACAAATTGAAGTCATTGTGGCTCCTAGAGTTTTAATGCATTTTAAGGCTTACTTTAATAGTTTTTTTTGTGTTTTGTAAGAAAAATATAATCTCTTTTGTTCCTTTATATATTTATAAAAGACGATATACTTTTCAAAATAACAAACCTACATACTTACGGTAGTCGTGTTATCCGTCCCATAGTGTGCAAAGTTTTTACCGTCCAGAATTTAGTTTCAATAATACTTTCACCTTGGAGAAATATATTGGACTTCCGTCTCAGAATTACAACATGACCACTATAAGTGTCATTCTTGATCAAAATCTTGATTGGCGTTTTGCTATACTTGGCAATTGCAACAACTGTTTCAAGGATGTTTAAATGTATCTCCAATATATGTAAACCTACATACTTACGGTAGTCGTGTTATCCGTACCGTAGTGTGCAATGTTTTTACTGTCCAGAATTTTAGTTCTAGTAATACTTTCACCTTGGAGAAATATATTGGACTTCCATATGAGAATTACAACATGACCACTATAAGTGTCATTCTTGATAAAAAATTTGATTGACGTTTTGCTATAGTTGGCAATTGCAACTATTGTTTCTTGGATGTTTAAATGTATCTCCAATACATGTTCTTTTGTATATTAGTGTATATATTATGATAACTAGTTTAGTACCTGTGCAAAATTGAACGGGCATATATAGTTAACAAATATAATTAAGTTTTTAAAATTTTATAATTATTGTACCATTATAATAGTTTCATACTTTGATGTACTCTAAAAGCGATGATTCTCTAGTTATTATATAGAGTAAATTAGATTTTATCCCTTTTAAAATCAAAATATTTAAAATTACTCCATTTTGAATTTTTTTCCTAAAATTACTCCCTTAAGTTGCATTGTTTACTAAAATTGCTCCAAAACTTCTCTTTTAGTGACTTATTTCGTCTGTTTTTGAACTTATTCCGTTTGAGGCTTAGCCAATCTATACTTTAGAAGACATAACTATGTAGACAAATGTAAGGGGAGTTCAAAAATAGAGGAAATAATTCATCTAATCGGAGTTTTGAAACAATTTTAGGAAAAAATGCAATTTAAAAGAATAATTTTATCAAAAAATGCAACTCAAAAGAATAATTTTAAAAATAAATTTTAAGAGGGAATAAATTTTATAAAAATTGTTTTAAAAGGGAGTAAAATCTAATTCACTCTATTATATATAACATCGCCCTTAATCATGAAAATATGTTTATGCCTTTATTTCGGGTATTGTGCATATATTTGTGAATAATCATTTAATTGTGAGTTAATTATACTAACCTAATTAGTCTTGAAATATTTTTTTGGGAATATTTAAAAAGAAAACTATTAAAGAAGGCAAGAATTACAATTTAATGTTTAATTAAAAAATGAGAAGGTTGACACTTTTTTCATGAATATCATAACAATTTTTTGATCATATTACAAAATCGATCTCTACCATATGTTAGTTAATTAAGAGGTTGATGAGTAAATAAATTGAGTTTTTTACTTTTTACACCTATATAAAAATTCTGAAAAACTCTCATAGAGACGAACTCAAATAGAAATTGTCAAATTACTATCATTATGTTAAAAACTTAAGATTTAAGATATAAACTTAGATATGTTGTACTCGTTTACCAGTAAAAAAAATAATAGCAACAATCTTCTTTATTTGTCCTAATTGTATCATTTGTTCAAATCTTTCCCAAGGAATCAAATAGAATACCTAGGAGTCGTTTGGTTTGTAATACCTCGTATTTTTGGGCATGATTTTACCTTAACGGTTTTAATAGCTAAACGGTTTTATTTGTTATGATGCTAAGTGGAGTGATAAGTAACTAGTTCGTTTATAAGTATATGCATACGTATCATGCTTGGTAGGGGATTCGAATTGAGGGTCACTTATATATGTGACATGCTTTTGGTGGGGTTCGAACTAGAGTCCTTTAAAGGGTGGTGTTGGGCCTTGGAAACCGTGCACAAACACCACAGCCCACGCCTCATACTAAAACCCTACGCAGCACTAACACTAGATCCCCACCCCTGCCGCCATATAAGAGGAGCTTATACTCCTAGTTTTCTGAGTTATCATCATAAAACAAAACCCTAGACTGCTGCCACCACCACACGTGAAGGAGAGAGGACGCCCACAACCAGATCCACCGTGCCTAACACCCCTCGATTCTCTGGTCAGAAGTCAGGTATGAGTTTTGGGGTCTGTGTTTGTTTCCGGTTGTGTTGTACCTTCTGTTTTGGTGTCTTGTTCGAAGGGTCTGGGGTTGTGGGTGGTGGTTGTGTTTGGCAGGGTAGAATTGGTTGTAGTCAGGGCCGTGTAATGGGGGTTAGTGTCGGTAGGCTAGGTGGCTTATGGTGGCGTCGATGGTGGGGTGTTGGTGGCCTGTTGGTTACGTTCAAATCAGGGGTCACAGGAGGTTTGGTGGAGTCTCTGTCGAGCAGTGGTTTGGGGGTGGTGTTACTGGCGACTCGGGGGAGGTCAATACAGTAACACCACCATGGCTAAAGGGAGAGTCAGAGGTGGCGTCTGGTGGTAGTCGTCGTTAGTATTAGTGGCGGTAGCAGCCGTAGATGGCGGGTCTGTTCAGAGGAGTCTGGGGAGTATACATGTCGCTGGTCTGTTTCAGCAGCCTGGGTTGGGTTTGTCGGCGGTCGTCGGGAGTTGTGGCTGGGTTGTAGTGGTCGATGGTGGTCGGTGGTGTTGAGTGGTGGTGGTTAGTGGTGTTCGAAGTGGTGGTCTATGGGGTGGACACGGGTTTAAGTCGTTTAGAGGGGGCTGGGTTTTCGAATCTTCTAAGCCTTTGTCATAGTATTTTTATTATTATTTTTATTATTAGTATTATTATTATTGCTATTATTATTATCATTAATTTTATGATTCTTATTATTATTATTATTATTATTAATATGTATGTTATATATTTTCTATTTTGATATCTTGTTATTTATGGTGAATATAACTAGTATTTATGGTGTAATATTTTTATTTATGACAATTTTAAGTTGAGTCTTATTTAATGTTTTGAATGATTTGAATTTCAAACCAAGGTTACTATTTTTGGAAGCTACTATATATAGGAAGTTACTATAAATGGAATGTGTGTACGTTTTACGTGAGTAGGAAGTTTATTAATTAAGTAATATACTTTTAGGTGGAAGTTTTCGTGTGGAGCACTTTTGAGAACAGTTGTTCACTTTGCCATTTTCTTCTGCAGTTACGATGTAGGGGAATACTACGTATATGAGATGTGTAATCTGTATATTGGCTGATATTAATCATGTTCATATATATTGTTATATGATTGGTATATTGTGATATATAATTCTGTGATACGAAATGGTGCGGAGATAAAGGGTCTGTGTTTGGTGCGGAGATAAAGGGTCTGTGTGGTGCGGAGATAAAGGGTCTGTGTTTGGTGCGGAGATAAAGGGTCTGTGTGGTGCGGAGAAAAAGGGTCTGTGATTCGGAGTGGAGAAGTTCAGCTTTCTATTTATAGTAATGTGGTTTATTTATAGTTTTCTCTACTCAACCTTGTGGTTGACCCTGTGTATTCGTGATCACCTGTGATGAACCAATTATTGGGGAGCAGATTGACAGGTGGCTAAGACTAAGGGGGAGCTATGGGAGGAAGAGCTTGGATCCGGACCAGTTTAGATGTCTAGATCACCTTAGTCAGTTTAGTACGAGTTGTATTTTACTTATGTTGATAAGACTTTTTGATACGGTTGTAAGTTCATGACTCGAGTTAACTTTCTATTTAAAGTACTGTTTATCTTCCTTTGTATCTACTGCCTCGGGAAACCGGGATGGTAACACCCGTATTTATCTGAGGAGTCCTAGTTCAGGCCCTTAAATAAATGGGGGTGTTACATGGTTGATCAAGGAACTTAATTTGCCTAGGAACTTCAATTTCATAGGAATTAAGTTCCAGCATCCAATTCGGGTGAATTTGACAAATGTGTTTGGTTGCCCATGTAGGAATTAAATTCCATGGGAATTTCCAATGACCAAGGGAGTGGTAGGTAAGTCAATTCCTACATCATGTAGGCATTGGAAGTTCCTAGGAACTTCTAATTCCTCCATTTTCCAAAAAATATGTCAACCAAACAAGACTTATTTTTGTAAATCACGTGATTTTGCAATCCATGTGTTTTTAAGATGTCAACCAAACAACCCCCTATTATGCTTTGTTTGCTTGGAAATATAATTTGTTCTTGTGAGAGTAATATTGCTGAACAGTAGAAGAAAGTGCACATTTCATGGGTAGTTGTAAAGTATCCTGGACATTAGGTGTACATACATGTTTGACCTCAAAGCACACATGTCTATTTAATACACACAAAGGAGTAAAAGTACAATTAATCATGTCAATCTCGATTAATTTAGCAACTTCTGTAATCCAATTATTTGCCTTGCATAGTAACAGTCATCAGTTTCGTTCATGAGCTCATGGGCAGCACGTATGTTGTCTGCTTATTAATTTATGATACGCTTTGATTTGCTCCCCGTATCCTTCCAACAGTTTCAAGCAATACTAATCCTTGATTCATTCATAAACTCCATTTGTAAGTGTATTTGCCACCCTCTCAAATTCTAAACATACACCACGAATGTCAAAACATTAATAAATAAACACGATAGTAAATATTACTATGTTAAAGGCGTAAAGCTAAACAGAAAATAGGATCACAAATATGAGCCATGAACAATTGGACACTGAACATTAGAGTTAATTAGTACACATCACATAAACTTGAAAAATTTTTAGTACAACATTAGAATGTGAAAATAATGAAGATATCAGGTAATGAACTCTGATCTATATAAGGATGGTGGTGGGAGAGTTTCCTACACCTCAATTGGTAGATTTACCTACTACTCGAACCAGCATAACAAAATCATTAACTACAGACTAAAATATGAAAAGTTTGATCTAATTCTATATGGCACATTTTGATTGAAATTGATCCGCTCGGTTGAGCATCAAAAGCAACGTGTCTTTAGTGCAACAATCAGAGTCACAGGTCAGTTAATAATTTATACTTTTATGGTCTTAAACATCGACATATATTGAAAGACAATTAATCCAAATCATAGCAACTTTTAATTTTTTGGTCCATGTTTGATCAATTTTTGATCCTAACATAGGACACCGTCCCCTTTTACCTATAAGAAATGGCATGTATCTTAGACAAAAAACTTGGTACTTAGCGGCCAAATCCCAAAAATTTATCAACTCATCTTAAAGTCTTTTTTATGGTCTTTTGGTCATCAATGCTACTATACAACACTTCATTGATCTTGCTAATTTTTATCAACTTCTCTAAAGCCTCCCAATTGTATTTGATATGGATTACAAGCATAAGGATAAATTAAGTGCATTATTATTTTATTGTTTGGGTTAGACGCTATGTAAGACAAACCGGTTTTAATAACCCATGATTTGTTTTTATTAATGTGAAATCAAATCTACACACTATCAAACATAGTCAATACTCCAAACCGTGAAATTATAAAGTATAAAATAATTAAATAAACATTAAAAAAGGTATGGGATGACGAATTTACCAAATGCGTAAAAGGTTTGAAGCCTAACTTGAAGAACACGGTCTTCCTTCAGTTAGGAGCCAAGGTCTTCAAAAGTGAAGTTCATTCTTATTCTGGCAATTTATCAAACAATTAGAATGCACAAAAATAATTAAAGCAAATTAATAGAGGGTATATCTTAGGCTGAAGAGGCAAAATAAAATCGTTGTAGAATGTGAGGAGAGTAGTGATGGCAGCTTAGTACAACTGACAGTTTGGACATATTCTATGGTTAGGCGCATTGAGCAGGAAACCTTTTTATGAGATGATACAAATAAACATACAAAGTTAATGCCCCACATTTCTTAAAAGGCATAGAAAATGCAAGATTTGAGGTGCAATCGTCAGTCGATTCATACACATAAGCATACAAACTTACTCCTTCAAAGTCCCAAACACACAATTCTTAATATGCAATTATATAAATTTATAATATTGCATTTTGAAAATATAATATTGAAGTACTTCAAATTTATAATATTGAAGTACGAAATGTAGTACAAAATTTGAAGTACGAATTGTAAACTCAAATCAATCGGAAATAGTGAAACGATATCTTCAAAATGCAGTTATTTACACAACTAATAAAACTAAAGTTTCAAAAACCCACATCTTTCAATCCTAACAAATTCACTTGAAAACCATTCTTAAATTTTGATACCAAATATTTTTAAGATTAAATAGTACCAACAATGTAATAATTCAAAGGCTAACCTTATATAATCTCAATCAATTCATTTCCTAAGTAATATTGTGACAACGGATATCAAATTGTCGGCTCTGCATCTGAAATTAGATACGTTCTAGATGTCAGATTTTGCAAAATAAAGATCGTAAGTAAAAAAACCTATCTCTATAAAAGGAGTAGAATTTAACTCATTTTGATTGGTTCATTGAAATACGATATTGAACGGTCCAAATATAAAAATCAAATCCGAAAAACAAAAAATTACAAACACGAAAAATAATTACAGTCCAAAAATTAAATTACATTATTATATTCTCCAATTTTTCAATCAAATCAAATATAAATTAAGATACCAAACAAAATAAAATAAAGTAAAATACGATATACAACGGTCCAATATATATCAAAATTATTACGTTTTCACCAATGTTGTAATAAAAATCTTGTATATTAGGGAAAAAAACTGAAAATCAGCACAAAAAATAAACAAAACGGGAATTCCAACCTAAACAACTCAAAGGTCAACTAAAAATTATTCAGGTGGGGATATTATGTTTATTAATCAGGTTGCATATTAATGATTAATGATAATACTAATTATAATACTAATACTAATAAAATACTGGAAATAAACTGAAAATCTGAAAATTATAATTTTATTATGCTTAAAAAACTGCAAATTAATCTTATTCGATCATGTAGATCTACTCCTAAGAGATTGAGACGATATTGATAATAATCCAATAATTGACAGTTATAAAGAACGCACAAGTAGGTAATAAAAAAAACACGGGATCAATATTTCTAATAAAAAATCCCTTAATTCTGAAACCATAACAAATAAAATTTGCCTTTTACATTAGTAATGAAATAGGTCGGATGGATTTTATAGCAAAAAAAATGGTTTATTTCAGTAATTCATGATTTATAATAATTTATATATTATCTACTTAATTTTTATTTTGAATTATATTTGTATTAGTTAGTCACATATTTATGAATAACCAATATTTAAAAACAGAACCGTCCATTTGTTGTACGGGTATAAAACTAGTTGAAATGTAAATAGTGAATTGAATGGAAAATTAAGCAACTTACTTCAAAACTTTGGGGCAAAACAATTAATAAGAACCAAACTTAATAAATTATTAGTCGGTTGCAAATAATCCATCTTTGATATGTCTGAAAAATTGAAAACACAAAATCACACCATAAGTAATGCTATAGATAATAGAAAATAAGCCAAAAATCAATTAAAGTAAAATTGTGAAAAAATCAAAAGGGAGTTTGAGTAAATTTTCTGAAATTTTTATATAGGATATAAATTAACCTTAATTCTAAACTCCATGAGTACAGAATCTGCATAGCCTGAGATGGAAAAGAAAATACTTGTGCACGGAAGAACAATACGCTATTGAATCTGAGAGCAGAAAACAATGCATGGACTAAATGAATAACTGAAAAATAAAAATATACCGAGGAACAAAAACAGTATGAAATAAAAAAAAGAAATAGAAAAAGAAAATATTGAAATAGGGAAATGATAGGATGCTAATTACCTCTTTGATTGTAAATAGCGATCTATAAAAACAAGATAGGTGTAGATAATGGGGAGCGAAAGAGGAGCAGTAAAGGTTATAGGAAAATAGGAGATGAAGAGTAAATAAAGTCTTGAATAAAAAACTCATACTCTAATTTGTAGTATTTTGCATATCACTTAGAAGAACACATAAATAATAACTAGCCAAAATAACACATTAAACAATTTTAGATTTGAGAAGTCAAGAGTTCAATAATTACAATCTTGACTCAATTCGGTCCTATCGGTCTGGACCGAAAATTTTCGGTTTTGGACCGAACCGGACCGAAACCCGAACAACATAAATAGTTGGACCTAGGACCGGACCGAAACTCAACCGGTCCGGGTTCGGTCTGGACCGAGTTTTGCTCACCCCTAGTTGAGCAAACATATTTCATGTGTAGGTGAGTATCTCGTCCCATTACTCATCACGGATTCACGAGTGAAATATGTGTACACGTATCCCTCTAGAAATGCTCTACCCATACTCGCCCCATCGGGGTTGTACCCGTACAACTAATAACATCTTTATTTTCAAGTAATAATCACAATATACATGATCCAAAAAATTATAATTATAATGTACACATGTAAAATAAGTATTGTATTGCATAAGAGGTATACACATGATGTTTACGGATCATTGTTTCCTTATGTTTTTAACACTACACAACAATCTCCGTGTAATATTTAATTACATAGTACGATATGGATCGTATGAAGTTAAATTAAAAAAACATGGTTGAAATGTGCCATATGAAAGAATAATTATTACTCTCTCTGTCTCGATCAATTGTTATCTATTGCTTTTGACATAAAGATTGAGAAAAAGAAGTATGAATGAATTTGGACCGCACAAATCATATGGCCCGACATGCAATGAAATGTGATCCACAAAAGATTGCCAAAAATGGAAATAGATAACAATTCAATGATACACCCAAAATGGAAATAGATAACTATTGACTGGAACGGAGGGAGTATAATCTTAAAAATATGAAAATAATAAAAACTTTATATAATCTGCTAATTTTTTTTCCTAATATGTTAATTTAATTTGATAGTAAATATTGTTAAACAATTGTTAATCTTATCCGTTATTATAAATTCTCTTGCTTCGTCTAATAGAACTTTAAATAGTTAAAGGCTAAAACTCGTTACTACCCATATTTTTGGCGAGGGTATATAGATTTTTTGTACACCTTTTTACACTAAATTAATATAAACGTTTTACCCAACACCCTTAGTAGAACATGGTTATGATGTTGAAAAACACACATACATAATTGGCTAATTATATGCTAACTATATATACCCTTATTAAAAAAAAATCCCCACAAACTATAAGTATGCATGGTACTCTTGCATAATAATATACACATAAATAATATGAAATAATATAATTAATTGTATCAAATTGTACACCCGTTTTACCATATTCGTAATGTAGTATAATTCTGAATGATTAATTTGTCTTTTATTCTTTGATTATTGAAAAGCATGGTTGGGGTTAGGGATGGCAACGGGCCGGATCTGGACCGGATCTAGTAGGATCCAGATCCAGATCCGTTTTTGGCAACAGGATCCAAGTCCGACCCGGATCCGACGGGTCCAAAAAAGACAGATCCAGATCCGGACCCTGCGGATCCGGGTAGGATCCGGGTTTTACGCGGGTCCCATGGAAGAAAAAAAGAAAAAAGAAAAAGAAGAAAAAAAACTAAAATGGCAGCCACATGCGACATGCCCACATGCCCAAATATGCGAAATTATACGAAACAAATGAAATATGCATTCTAACTGGGTACAGATGAATTTGCAGCAATTGTTTCTCTGCTTGTACTTTAGTTGGAATTCATTTCCTCTCTGCTGATAATTGCAGTTTAAACCATGTCATTTTAAGCATGTCTGGATAAGGGCGAAAGTAATTCGTCTCTGGTGTCCCATAGAAAATTTACGATATGATTTTTGTTAAAGCTTAATAATTTTTAGAACACCAAAATTGAGCCAAATGCAAGAAGAATTTTCATGTACCTACACATATATTTGATTTTAGGGAGGAATTATGTGAAACAAATGAAATATGCGAAACTGGAAATGAACTTACAAATGAAATATGCCAAACAACAACAATATCGAAGTTAGATACAGTCGGCGTCGGCAGCGCAGGGCGAGCAACGCCAGCGCAGGGCGGCAACGGCAGAGGTTTGAATTTAGGGTTTAAATTTAGGGTTTGATTTTAGGGAGGAATTAGAGAGGATGTTAGATACAGTAGGATTTAGGAAATTAGAAATGAAATGTTTGAGGAATTGAGGCGCAGTCCAACTTCAGAAATTTCTAATTTTTTTTATTTTTTTAAAAAATTAAAAACGGGTCTTCGGGTCGGATCCGGGTCTTGTCAACAAGATCCAGATCCAGATCCGTTTTTAAACTCATGGATCCAGATCCGATCCAGATCCGACGGGTCCAAATTTTAAGGATCCAGATCCGGTCCAGCAGGGTCGGGTCCAACGGATCTGGACCGGATCCAGGATCCGTTGCCCTCCCTAGTTGGGATATATTCCGTCTATAAAGTTTAGTATTGTTATATTTATAATTTATTCAGTATTGAGTTAGTTTTTTTTATGATTACAATCTGATAATAATGTCCATAAAAAATATGATATAATTTTTCTTAATAGTGTTATATCTATTTAATAGTTTTTTGCGAATAATAATAATAATATACTTTATAGAGGATTTTATCCTGTATATTGGACGGTTATAAAAACATTGTTGTTCATAAAAGATTGACTCAAGATTGCTTATCTTTTATTGACTGGTTTATTAAATAAATATTATTTGCCCTTTTTTCGAGTGTATTTCTTTGATGGATTATTAAAAGATTAGTTGATGGTTTTTTGCCGAGGGTATTTGTTTGATTGTTTATTAATAATTATATAGATATTCTTTTCCATAATTAATATAGATTGGAAGGAAAATGAAATTCATCAAATTAGTTGCCATGTATTTTATTAATAATTAACTAAATATTGTTTTCGAAAGTTAATATAGATGGGAAGGAAAACGAAATTCATCATATTAGTTGCCGATTTTTTAGTGTATTTTATTGATTAATTATTAAAGAGTATCCAAAGAATGATTTGCAAAATTTTGTATCATCTATATTTAGTTATTGATATCCTATGTCAACACATTTAGTCAATTGATTAATTATTAAAGAATATCCAAAGAATGATTTGCAGGGAATGCGGTATAGAGGAAGAGACCGTGCTTCATGCTATTGCCCAATGTCCAGGCACAGTTACTAGTTGGCTAAACAGCGGTTTTGCGGAAGTTATTCAAAATGCACCTTATTCGTCTGCAATGGATTGGTTAACTTGGAGCCTAGAGTTCCTGTCTAACGAGGAGAAAGGCCGCTTCCTTGCCACGGCTTGGGCCATTTGGGCGGTGCGCAACTCACGTATTTTCGATGATGAGCCGTGTAATCCGGAGATAACTATTATGGGGTTCTGCAGGCTGGTGGAGGAGTACAAAGGCTATGCTAATTCGATAGAAGGGCGTACTCAGAGTGGAGTGGAGGCGGGTGGAGAGGGCTGGGAGCTTCCGTCAGAGGGGTTCGTAAAAATCAACACCGATGCTGCGATCTTTAACGATGGTACAGTGGGTTTGGGTATGGTGGGCCGTGACTCGAATGGAAAAGTACTGGTAATCGCCAGCCGTCGTATCAATGCTAGGTGGCCGGTTGATATAGCGGAGGCAAAAGCGATCCTTTTCGGGCTGGAAATTGCAAGGAGTCGGGGGCTGATCAGAATCGAACCGGAGGCCGATGCTTTAAGCGTTGTCCGAGCTATTCACGCAGGAGCAGAGGGAAGGAGCTCACTTGGCATGTGTGTTCGTGATGTTTGTTGTCTTTTAGAATCGTTTGTTTGTAGTGGCTTTTCCCATGTAAAACGTACCGGCAACACGGTTGCCCATTTGTGTGCTAGGCTATGTTCGGCAGAGGGTGAGGAACAAATCCTTACTGGTGAATTCCCCCCCGCTGTCTTGAATTTAGCTGATCTCGATTTAAGTTAATAAAAGTACATTTACCCGCAAAAAAAAAAAAAAAAAATAGAATATTTCTATAAATATGGAGGATAATTAGGCGGGAAATTTTTTTTGTGAAAGTGAATGTGAGGTTGCCACGTGTTTAGTGGTTGTTCTTTTATACTTATATATAAATTTGATAGTAAATATTGTTAAACAATTGTTAATCTTATCTGTTATTATAAATTCTCTTGTTTCGTCTAATAGAACTTTAAATAGTTAAAGGCTAAAACTCGTTACTACCCATATTTTTGGTGAGGGTATATAGATTTTTTGTACACCTTTTTACACTAAATTAATATAAACTTTTTACCTAACACCCTTAGTAGAACATGGTTATGATGTTGAAAAACACACATACATAATTGGCTAATTATATGCTAACTATATATACCTATATTAAAAAAACTCCCCACAAACTATAAGTATGGTACTCTTGCATAATAATATACACATAAATAATATGAAATAGTATAATTAATTGTATCAAATTATACACCCGTTTTACCATATTCGTAATGTAGTGTAATTCTGAATGATTAATTTGTCATTTATTCTTTGATTATTGAAGAGCATGGTTGGGGTATACTCCGTCTATAAAGTTTAGTATTTTTATATTTATAATTTATTCAGTAGTCAGTTTTTTTATGATTACAATCTGATAATAATGTCCATAAAAAATATGATATAATTTTTCTTAATAGTGTTATATCTATTTAATAGCTTTTTGCGAATAATAATAATAATAATAATAATAATAATATACTTTATAAAGGATTTTATCCCGTATATTGGACGGTTATAAAAACTTTGTTGTTCATAAAAGATTGACTCAAAATTGCTTATCTTTTATTGACTGGTTCTTTAATTAAATATTATTTGCCCTTTTTTCGAGTGTATTTCTTTGATGGATTATTAAAAGATTAGTTGCTGGTTTTTTCCCGAGGGTATTTGTTTGATTGTTTATTAATAATTATATAGATATCTTTCCATAATTAATATAGATTGGAGGGAAAATGAAATTCATCAAATTCATCAAATTAGTTGCCATGTATTTTATTAATAATTAACTAAATATTGTTTTCGAAAGTTAATATAGATGGGAAGGAAAACGAAATTTATCATATTAGTTGCCGATTTTCTTAGTGTATTTTATTGATTAATTATTAAAGAATATCCAAAGAATGATTTGCAAAATTTTGTATCATCTATATTTAGTCATTGATATGCTATGTTAACACATTTAGTCAATAGAATACTTCTATAAATATGGAGGATAATTTGGCGGGAAAAGCAATTTGTGAAGGTGAACGTGAGGTTGCCACGTTTTTAATGGTTGTTCTTTTATACTTATATATAGAATGTATATAAGAAGAATCACCATACATGAATTGGACACGTGTCACTCTCACATTAAAAAAATTTCCGCCCAAATTCCCAAGATGTGATTAAATTTTGGAATAAATATTCTCACAGATTAATGTATACAAAATATTGGAAAAAATATATTTTCACTGATTAATGTATACAAAATATTGGAAAAAATATGCTCACATCACTAATAGATATACAAAATATTGCAAATTAATTTTTGGATATCGTTCAATAATTAATCCATATAATATACTAAAAAAGGGGCAACTAATTTGATAAATTTACTTTTCCTTCCCATTTATATTAACTTTTTTTTTTTACATGAAAGTTATAATCCTTTTATTCATCCACAAAGGGGCAAAAGAAAGGATAAAATCAATACAAAAAGAATACCCACTATTGTTTAGAATAAAACTAGGCTGCTGCTATTGTTTGTAAAAATCTCCTATAAAACTTATCCGAAGTATGACTATACAAATATACACACATCACATATTTAATTGTACATAACACCTGATCTGCTTTTCTTTCTATGCCTGTGAAAAATCTAGCATTTCGTTCTTTCCAAAGATAGTAAATGGTTGTAGCAATACTACTTTGAAACCATCTAGCTTTCCAGTGAGATCTTGTCCCTCTTCTAAGGGACCAGTCTAACTCAGTTTTCACTTCATTACCCCTTCCACTTATTCTCATCCATTGAAGCAACCCCTACCAAATTTCCATAGCAAATGAGCATTTGAAGAAAATATGGCTGTGAGTTTCATTTTTTTCCTTACACAGATGACATCTATTAACAATAATCATACACTTTTTGATTAAGTTGTCCTGAGTTGTCAATTTACCTTGAATTGCCATTGAAGCTATACTTCTTGTCCTTGGTATATTTTAATTTCCAAACATTGCAGCAAGAGCATGGATACAATTGTAGTGAGCACGAAACCAGTTATAAGCATGAGTAACTTTGAAAGTCCCATTAATCTGTCAGCTATTGATCAGTTGTTTGGCTGCATTCACAGTAAGATCAGATCGAAGAATCTCGTTTTTAGTGGCTATGATGCTCCTAAAACTTTCTGAGAAACGGTCCTTATTTTGGATATTCCAAATAGAGTAGTTTAGACAGTTGTAAGCATTATTACACGCTATCCAAAGATTAGCCGAGGAATTATCAAACTTCCAAAGCCACTTTGTTAGCATAGCCTTGTTCCAAGCTTCAATCTCCTTTATATCAAACCCTCCTTCATTATTGAGAGTGCAAATACTCTTCCAACTCTTCATGACCATTTTTCTCTTTTTGTTCCCATTATTCCAAAAGAAATCCTTACCAATTTTATTCATCATCTTAATTATACAACTTGGTAAGAGCCCTGCTGCACACCAGTAGTTCACAATTCCAAATATAACAGAATTCAAGAGTTGAATCTTCCCTGCATATGAAAGGAATTTCGTTGTCCAGTGTTGAGTAGAGTGTTGAAGTTTACCAACCATAGCTCCATACATTGAACTAGTTAGCCTACCAGTATTCAAAAGAAGCCCCAAATATCTGAAAGGAAACTGCCCTTCACCAAAACAAGTTTTCTACACAATTTCATTGTTAATTGATTGATTCACCTCTCTAAAGTAAATCTCTGTTTTGTCCAGGTTTGGATAGAGACCAGATATCCCAGCAAAGTGCAATAGTTTTTCCTTCATAGAAAGGACTGAAGGCACATCTCCTCGAGCAAAAATCACAAGGTCATCCGCAAATATTAAATGAGTTAAGTTGAGCTTAGAACATTTGGGATGATAAGAGAAAATATTTTCCTTCCTCATATTTCTAAGGTATCTCGAAAGAATCTTCATACTAAGAACAAAGATATTAGGAGAAAGTGGATCACCTTGTCTAATCCCACTCTTTCCTTAAAAAAATCCATGAACACTCCCATTCACCTTAAGAGAGAACCAAGAACTTGATATGCACTCGATAATCCATTTGATAAACATCTTAGGAAATTTAAAAGCATGAAGCACATTCTCTATAAATTGCCATTGGAGAGAGTCAAACGCTTTCCTGATATCCACTTTCACCATACATATTGGAGTTATGTATTTCCGTCCATAACCCTTAACAAGAGACTGAGAAAGCATTACATTCTCATGAATGCTTCTATCTTGAACAAAAGCTCCTTGTTCAAGGCCAATCAGATTAGGCAGGACCATTTTAAGACGATTAGACAGTATCTAACTGATTGTTTTATAAACAGTAGAACAACAAGATAAGGGTATGTAGTCTAAAACAATATTTACCACCTTCGTTTTAGGAATCAGAGCAAGGAGGGTAGCATTAGCAAGCTTACTCATATGACTAGTATTGAAGAATGAAATGACAGCCTTACAGAAGTCATGCTTGATAATTTCCCAACTGGATTTGAAGAATGCAGATGATTTTATTAGATCCGATGGAGAATAAAGCATGCTTAATTTCTTCTGGCTGAACATGACGAGTCAAATTATCCAAAGCAGAAGCTTCAACACAGTTACTCTCATTTATATTAACTTTGGAAACGAATATTTAGATAATTATTATTATAAAATACATAGAAAAATACGGCAACTAATCTGGTGATTTTCATTTTCCTTCCAATATATATATTAAATACAGAAAAGAATATTTCTATAATTATTAATAAACAATCAAAGAAATACACCTGGTAAAACGGCAATTATATCTTTAAATAATCAATCAAAAAATACACTCGAAAAAAACGGCAAATAATATTTAAATAACCAATCAATAAAAGATAAGCAATCTTGAGTCAATCAAGTTGATATGCCGTATTTAGTACAGGTTTAAGAGGCGTGAGTTAGTTGGATAAACATGATATAAATGGGTTGTTAGAAGGATAATTGCATTAAGATCCATTTTGAGTTGTTGGCATTATTTTGGGAGTTTTAGAAGAGATTATGGATCAATGAAGTGTAGATATCTTTTGGCTTTGAGTATTCGTTAATCATGGATAGGGTGCATACGGTTTTGCCCTTTTTGGCCCATCAGGTGAAGGAAGCGAACCATTGGTCAAGCCCGTTGTTCAAGCAAGGAAAGACGAAGAAGGAAGAAATGCGTCAGAAACTCCCGCGGGTCGCGGATTTTTCCCGCGGGTCGCGGATGTGGCCGCGGGTCGCCCGTGTGTCGGCTAGCATCGGTTTCTAATTTCTTTGTTTCCAACTTTCAGCGAGACTTTGAGATTTTTATTTTATCTTTATTTTGTTTATGACTTTAGGAATATTAGGTTAAGTATTTAGCATCCGTCACTTTTTCATTCATACAACTTTTAGAATTGGGAAAACTTCAAGAACCCTAATTTCTTTTGCTCAATAATTATGAGGAACTAATCCTCTCTTTTCTTGGATTGATAAACGGAAGCTTCGACTAATTAATTGTGAGATTGTTCTTTCTCCCTTTTATTTCTCAAGTATTGTTTATGCCTCTTGCTCGTATTTTATGATTATTGTTTTCTCTCGCTAATCTGATCAATTAGTAATTGTTAACTTTAATCTATCGCATGTTTAGAAATTGAATCCGTAATTGTTCAATTAATCTAGACTAGAGTAGCAAGCTTTACCCTAATAATTTGTATGCGTTTCATCGTTATTAGGACGAAGTAGAGACTAAACATATAATTCGAATCGTTAACCGCGTGTGTTAAAGATCGTTATCTTTATTGCTTCCTTGGATTGTTAATGCTATTGTTGGATTAAATCTAGACGCTTGGCTTAGATTGTTCAATAATTAGGGTCTTCTAATATCGCGTTTCGAGTTAGTTGACTATACTTAAGAGGAAGAAGGAAACCTGTATTTCCACAATAAAGTACTTGAGAGTAATTGAGTTAAAGACAATCGAAGACCAATTAGTTTGTTGATAGTGGATGTTTATTGACCCAAGATCTTTTAATCATCTGAATTCATTCATCTTTATTGTTTGTTTAGTAGACTATAGATTATTCAATCAAAAACCCCCCTATTATTGTTACTTATTTTCTATACTTTAATTCACATAAATTACATCGCCTTCTCTGAGGATCGATCCTTATTACCATATGCTATATTAGTTTAAGGTTTTAAGTGTTATAAATATTATCTTTGGGAGCATACGACTTCGGCTCACCAAATTTTGGCGCCGTTGCCGGGGAAGGCAATAGTTAATTTTTGTGTTTCTTTAGTGTAGACTTTAATTTTATTGTTTTAGTTTATGCCTAATACTCGTTCTTCTGACCAACCACTCGAGCCTTACGACTCAGAGATTGAACGTACTTTTTTCAGGTTAAGACAAGTCGGAGAAGGTTTGCTAGTTGCTTTTGAGCACCCAGATTCTGAGAAAGATATACACTCAAATTCAGACACTTCGGAAATTTCTACTACTGTGAATATGGCTAGAGAGACTCGAACCTTAAGGGAACTTACAGCTCCAAATCTTGACGTTCAACCATTGTGCATCACTTTTCCAGCCTTGGATGATGGAGCTACTTTTGAACTGAAATCTGGGTTGATACATCAATTACCCAGTTTCAGTGGTATGAGCATTGAAGATCCGAACAAGCATCTTTCGGATTTTCATATTGTTTGCACCAGTATGAAGCCAGCCAATGTCACAGAAGAGCAGTTGAAATTGAGAGCATTTCCCTTCTCCTTGAAGGATAATGCAAGAGATTGGTTAAACTATCTACCACCGGGGAGTATCACTACTTGGGTAGGTATGAAGAAGGCATTCTTGGAGAAATACTTTCCTCCTTCTCGATCATCTCAGCTGAAAAGAGCCATCAGTAATGTTGAACAACAAGATGGAGAAACTATGTATGAGTTTCTTGAGAAATTTAAGAAGCTTTGTGCTAGTTGTCCTTACCATGGATACTCCGACCAAGATCTCATCATGTATTTTTGTGGAGGGCTAAACCTAGATGATCGTCGTATGATTCACTCTGCTTGTGGGGGAAATATAGCCAATAAGAATCCAGATGAGGCTTGGGAGGTTATCACAGAGCTAGCTGAGACCTCTAGACAGTTTGAGAGGAGACCATCACGAAGAGGAGTGAGTGCTATGGGTGTTAGTCCTGGCTTGGAGGAGAAAGTTGATAATATTGCTTCCACCCTACGTGACATGTTATCTGGAAGACAAATGGCCGTTGTTTGTGGTATATGCTGTATTGAGGGTCATCCTAGCGATTTGTGCCCCCAAATGCAAGAGGGTGGTTCTCAGACGGTGAATGGTATATGGGAGAGTAGTTCAAATAAGAAATAGGATCCACACTCTAATACCTATAATGAAGGATGGAAGGCTCACCCTAACTTTCGTTGGGGAAATTCTCAAGCCGGTCCATCAGCTGGCCCTCCTAGAGGCCAGTTTCTCCAGCGACCACAAGGACAACAATTTACTCAACAAGTGCCACAACAAGTAGCTCAACAAGCACCACCGAGCTCATCAATGTCCACGGAAGATATGATTCGTGCTCTCACTCTCAGTGTTACTCAAGATCGAGCTGATAATAAGCAAAATTTTAAAAATCTTGAGAATCAAGTGAGCCAATTGGCTACTGCGGTCAATCGGTTGGAAGCTAAACAGTCGGGTGCTCTACCATCTCAAACAATGTTGAATCCCAGAGAGAATGTGAGTGCCGTGTCATTGAGAAATGGTAGGCAATTGGTGGAGATTGAAAAGCCAAAAGCTAAGCCTAGGGTGGTGACTATTCAAGAAGAAGAGGAGTTAGTGGTTGAAGATGACAAACCACTTAGTGATGGAGTGAAAGAAGATGCATCTAATTCCAATGAGGTAACTCCAGTTATGCCCACATATGAGTCACTCCCACCTTTTCCCGAGGCTTTGAAAGACAAAAGAAGAAAGGAGCACGACACTGATATTTACGAAACCTTTCGTAAATGCGAGGTAAATATTCCTTTACTTGACTTGTTTAAGAGTGTTCCTAGGTATGCAAAGTTTTTAAAAGAACTTTGTACAATTAAAAGAAATCAGAAGGAACGTAGTTTGAAAAAGCAAAAGGGTAAACCTAGTGAGTTTGTTTCGGCCTTGTTTAAGAGTAAGACCCCTCCTAAGTGTAGTGATCCGGGTGTGTTTACCATACCTTGCACTATAAGTGATACACGGTTTGAAAGAGCCATGTTAGATCTAGGGGCATCAATAAATGTTCTCCCCTACCATGTTTATGAGTCTCTTAAGCTTGGTCCTTTGAAAAGCACTAGGGTAGTAGTCCAACTTGCTAATCGGTCTAGTGTACACCCTAGAGGAGTAGTAGAGAATGTTATGGTTAAGGTAGATCAACTGGTTTTTCCAGCAGATTTCTATGTTTTGGATATGGCACAGGAGGTTGATGCTATCCCAATTTTATTGGGTAGACCATTCCTAAAGACCGCAGGAACCCGAATTGATGTCCCAAATGGTTCCTTGACTATGGAGTTTAATGGGAAGGTGGTTAAATTTCAAATTAATTCACCTAATTCAACTAATTCTATGGTTTCTTCTTTGTGTGCCATTGCTACCAATCATACTTCTATGAGAAGCCGGAAGCCACCAATTCCGAGCAAAGCTTGTGAAATTTTGCAGGACTCCCCGCTTAGAGAGAAAAGGTGTATCCTTCTATGGGAGAATCACAAAGATGCTGAGGCTGGGAAAAGGAAGGGTAAGACTTGGTTTGATAATCTAATTCGCCGGAAGAGCTCCGGTAAAGCAACACAAGTTATACATATTAAATCAAGTGTTTACCCTAGTCCCTTGAAAAGGTAAAGTTCTAAACTCTATCTTAAGTCGGGTGTTTCACCACTCCGCGAGATGTCGAGCCAACGACGTTAAACAACAGCGCTTCTGGGAGGCAACCCATAGATTTGTGTGTGCAATTTCAAAAAAAAAAAAAAAAAAAAAAAACGAAAAAAAAAAAAAAACGAAAATTCAAAAAAAAACGGAAGTCGGAACTGCCTAATTTATGGTGTTGGCGACATAAGAAGGGAGACCTAGAAGGGAGGATGGGTAGGATAGTGGCTAAGGTGTGGTGTAACTGCGGTGCGTTGTTGTGGGCACTTGTTTATGCGGTTGGATAGATTGTTGATTTGGTGTAGAGGAGATTAGGACTGACCTTGTAAGCTCGGAGTTGCGGAAGTGTTTTATTTATGTGCATTCTGTTGTTGGCACATATATTTCTACAGCTTCTTGGTCTTTGGTTAGGATTGGAGTAATAAGGGGCGTTAGTCTTGTTTTTCACTCTTATCTTTTGTTGGCTTTGTATGATTGTACTTCATGGAGTATGCTAGTGGCCAAGTGTGGGGAGGAGGTGTGGTGCGTGGATTGCTCTGTTTTCATGTTTTCATGTCGTGTTGGGGTATGCTTGATGGTCTCTATCGTCATTGGTGCTCCTTCGATGAGGTGTGTGTTTTTCTCTTCCCTTTTTATTGTGTCCTTGCAACATTGAGGACAATGTTTCATTCAAGTGTGGGGAGGGAGAATCGTTCCGATTTGTATACGTTTGTAATGTGTGGTGTTTTTATTTCAGTACTTTATTTCAAAAAAAAAAAAGAAGAAGACAAAAGGAAAAAAAAAATGAAAAATGGAAAGAAAGATTACTCCCGGCTAGGTGAAAACCTGAAAGGGCGCCTAGGCAACATTGGGATGTGGCCGAGGACGGAGTGAAAACCCGAAAGGGCGCTCCGGGTAAAATGAAGAAACGAGTTGCGTGCCACTGAGAGTAGAGGTGAGATGAAAAAAAATGATAAGCTAGAGTGAAAATCCGCAAGGACGGACGCTCTAGGCAAAATGAGAGACATAGGTAAAGAATAATTTCCGATGATATTTTATCTCTCTCAGTTGGATTGAAGATCGTCTGGTGTAAGCGTTATTGTGAGTCTTATTGATCTTCCATACCCTTCTGTGGATCGGTGTTGGTATGAGCTTGTAATGAGTCCTTTGAGTTTACTCGAGGACGAGTAAAGATCTAAGTGTGGGGAAGTTTGATATGCCGTATTTAGTACAGGTTTAAGAGGCGTGAGTTAGTTGGATAAACATGATATAAATGGGTTGTTAGAAGGATAATTGCATTAAGATCCATTTTGAGTTGTTGGCATTATTTTGGGAGTTTTAGAAGAGATTATGGATCAATGAAGTGTAGATATCTTTTGGCTTTGAGTATTCGTTAATCATGGATAGGGTGCATACGGTTTTGCCCTTTTTGGCCCATCAGGTGAAGGAAGCGAACCATTGGTCAAGCCCGTTGTTCAAGCAAGGAAAGACGAAGAAGGAAGAAATGCGTCAGAAACTCCCGCGGGTCGCGGATTTTTCCCGCGGGTCGCGGATGTGGCCGCGGGTCGCCCGTGTGTCGGCTAGCATCGGTTTCTAATTTCTTTGTTTCCAACTTTCAGCGAGACTTTGAGATTTTTATTTTATCTTTATTTTGTTTATGACTTTAGGAATATTAGGTTAAGTATTTAGCATCCGTCACTTTTTCATTCATACAACTTTTAGAATTGGGAAAACTTCAAGAACCCTAATTTCTTTTGCTCAATAATTATGAGGAACTAATCCTCTCTTTTCTTGGATTGATAAACGGAAGCTTCGACTAATTAATTGTGAGATTGTTCTTTCTCCCTTTTATTTCTCAAGTATTGTTTATGCCTCTTGCTCGTATTTTATGATTATTGTTTTCTCTCGCTAATCTGATCAATTAGTAATTGTTAACTTTAATCTATCGCATGTTTAGAAATTGAATCCGTAATTGTTCAATTAATCTAGACTAGAGTAGCAAGCTTTACCCTAATAATTTGTATGCGTTTCATCGTTATTAGGACGAAGTAGAGACTAAACATATAATTCGAATCGTTAACCGCGTGTGTTAAAGATCGTTATCTTTATTGCTTCCTTGGATTGTTAATGCTATTGTTGGATTAAATCTAGACGCTTGGCTTAGATTGTTCAATAATTAGGGTCTTCTAATATCGCGTTTCGAGTTAGTTGACTATACTTAAGAGGAAGAAGGAAACCTGTATTTCCACAATAAAGTACTTGAGAGTAATTGAGTTAAAGACAATCGAAGACCAATTAGTTTGTTGATAGTGGATGTTTATTGACCCAAGATCTTTTAATCATCTGAATTCATTCATCTTTATTGTTTGTTTAGTAGACTATAGATTATTCAATCAAAAACCCCCCTATTATTGTTACTTATTTTCTATACTTTAATTCACATAAATTACATCGCCTTCTCTGAGGATCGATCCTTATTACCATATGCTATATTAGTTTAAGGTTTTAAGTGTTATAAATATTATCTTTGGGAGCATACGACTTCGGCTCACCACAAGTTATTAACGTGGAATATATATTGCGTAAAAACTTGTGTAAATCGCATACATGTACAAACCAAAAAACAAAAATACTAAATTCCTTGAAATTAATATTTGAGTATAACACATATCATATACTAGCTTAAAGTAAAAATGGAATATATTGTATCATACAGCTATTCTAGGTATAGAATGCAATATGATAAAATCCATAAAAAATATTGCAGCCGTATAAGATGTTTTTTTATCTTATAAAAGATATTGCAGCTGTAAAAATACTATTTTACAATTGTATTCTTATCTTCAATATCTATATATAATATTAAAAGGCATGTTGAGTGTTTTATTGTCAAGTATTTCAATTTTCTAGCATGTTATGATGCCACCTCAGCTCACAACCAATTACTAAAATACCCTTCTACATATACATAGACTTTACTAAAATTTAGTATAATAAATGTTATTATATTATCATTATTCTTAAATTAATTGTGCATAATTGATACTTCATTAGTTAATGATCTAATCTTTATAAATTCTAATCCAAATTTCATATTTTTTAATTAAAATTGACATTTTAGTTGATTGTTTTTGTAATAGAGCATGTTAATAAATCAATTAAGCTCCTAAAAAGTAATATAAATAGGAAAAATATTATCACATGTCAACTTTATTTAAGAAATCTATCTATTTATACAATACTATAAAAAAAGAAAAACATGTTAAGGGATACTACATGCCACGTTGCACCTTTTCGACATATGATAATAATTCCACACTTTTCCTTTTGTAAATTAAAATGTTCATCCTCATTGCAAACTAATGTTTTAAATGAATGGATTTCAATGCGGACAATCCTTCAACCTTCCGGATC
Source organism: Silene conica (assembly GCA_029255685.2). NCBI lineage: Eukaryota > Viridiplantae > Streptophyta > Magnoliopsida > Caryophyllales > Caryophyllaceae > Silene > Silene conica. Next base: position 64,158,769 of record CM055311.2, read on the forward strand.
TTATGTTAGTCCAATTAATTTCTTTTAGTTCATTTCTCTTTTCATCCCCTTAATAACTTAACAATTTTGAACTATTATTGTAAGTAGGGTATTACTTAATTACGAGTATTTATTAGTAGCAATATTTAAACTCTTTCCATGGATTTGAGATTGATGTCATCGTCCAAAAAGAATAAGGAGTCGTTTGGTTACATGTAGAAATTCGTATTGCCTAGGAAGTCGTAAAACAGATGATTTTAAAATTCATTTGACTTAGAAAATATTGTTTGGTTGTCAGGTAGGAAGTGCAATTTATGTAAGCATTAGTGCATTACCACTTACCTAGAGGGACCTAGGTAAGTCACTCCCTCCATTACGGAGGTATTACAATTCATGGGAACTTCAAATTTATGTAAATTGGGGTAACCAAATAAAAGGTCAATTTTGCAATTCGCGTGAATAATTATTACGCTTTTTAGTGGGTAACCAAACGACTCCTAAGTATGACTAAACATTGTGAAAAAATCATCGATTGAGTATTACCGAATGCTCAAAATTGTTGTCATTATTTTTTTCCCGTCTACTTTATGATTTTGTTGACACATATTTCCGTGCGTTTTCTGTCATATATTATTTTTATTTGTATGGTTCATTCGTGTACAATTTATAAAGCATTCGTAGTACATACATGACAACCAGCAGGTCTTGCTTGTGACGGGATTATCCCGTCACAAGCTTGTGACCTCTCACAAAAAGGGAGAGGGAACAAGGTGGGGACCCATCATGTGCTTTCTCACTCACCTCTCATGGATATTTTGTGAGAGGAAACGGTATCCGTCACAAGCTTGTGACGGATACCGCCGTCACAAATGAGAATTTATGCATGACAACATCATAAAATGGATGAGAGATAGTCGAAACACTAGCTAAGTATCCGTCTTTCTTGAAGCTTTTGATATATTTTTGTTATAATATGAATATTTCATTGTTGAGTTTTTTTATTTTCTCCAAAGTTAATTTGGTAGTTGTTGTACAGAATAATATTTCTTTTCTTTTTCTCTCCATGAGGTAGCAATAAGGAAAAAATATAGCGAAATATGGAATAGAGCTTGCAAATGAAAAACTCTGTATGAAACATGCAGGAGCAGGCGAGTAGATGAACTTGAAAGAGAAACAATTGTGCGAAGAAACGAGTCCAAACCATCAAGTGTCCCTTTGATATTACGTAGCTTATTGCGTAGTGTACTATTCTCTTAAGGGTGACCTTCAAATTAGAGATGACAATAAGTTTTATATTTTTTTCATTTTTAAAAAACCTCATTTGTCCCTTTGATATTACAATATCGCCCGCTTTCGGCTTTTGGTGTTCATGCGTTTTTGTCCCGAGCTCAAAAAGCATCATTTCTCCTATCTCGACAGACATTACTTTTAATAAAAAAAGAAAAATGATCTCCATAACAAGCCCGTGATTTTCACGGGGGACAGAACTAGTTGTACATATGAAATATATTGTACCATACAGTTATTGTACGTATAGAATGCAATATGATTCGTATATAACTATAATAGAGAAATCATTGGACACATGTCAGTCATTGGTTAAATATTTTTTCGTCCATTAGTTATTTCGTTATTTATGGTAAAATTATTACTTAGTTTCAAATTAATATTAATTGTGATTATTATATTATAGTATTATTATATTTTCTCTTTTTATAATTTTAGCTAATCATGTTATATATATCCATTTATAATTTATTTCTCTTTTATGATTTGATTAAGTAGATTTTCTATTTATTTGATTTTACTTGAGTACTTAAATGTTTACGGAGTATTACTCGGTCAATAATTTCTTATTTGTAAAGAATTACGTACAAAATATTTGCCGATGTAATTCAATAAACAAATTTTTTTATACTTGCAAAAATTTAGAACTTAGATTTCCTGTTCAAGATTTATAAATGATTATACTAAGACATTAATTTTGTATGACTTATTTTTCAAGTTTTTTTTCGACAATATTTTAGAATAGGAAGACTTTGAAAAAGAACGGAAACATATTAAACGCTCCACGACAATATTCTACTGAGATATTAATTTTGTAGGACTTATTTTACGGCAAATAAATGGAACATACTACTACGGTATTTTCCCACAAAACACATACTTTCCGTAAATGAAAACCGTGCAAATTACGCACAGTCCACCGATACGACAATATCAGTCCAAAACTATGACATGATGTATTTCCTTATTTACACCATTTTACTTTTGCCCTCATTGTTTTGTTATACTTTTTTCATACTATACTTGGAAAATGGGTCTAATCAAGTTCTGTCGGACCAATTTGGGCCGGGTTAAGTATAGTTCATCATTATTTCAGAATAATTCAGGTTGTGTCGGTCATTTGGGTTTCAGATTTATTTTGATGTGTTAGTCAGTTTAAGTGGATCGAGTCATTTTCGGGGTTAATTATCAAGAGCGAAATCATAATTTTGGATCTGGGTGGTTTCAGATCGGCCACTTCTGGTTGGATCAGTTATAAATGAAGATAATTTAGGTCATTTTGGGCCGGGTTGGATCAATTCGGATTTTGGGTCACATTCGGGTGTTGTAGTTTGGGTCAATGTCGGATCTTAGGCCAGTCTATTTTTGGATCTGTAACAACTATTGTTCTCAAATATTCTGAAATATTACAATAATAACAGGATAAACTATGATAGTCGAGTAACTGAAAATAGGAGCTTATAAATAAAGATAAAAGGCGAGACCAAATATTACTCCAAACCTCAGATTACAAATAACGAATTGTGCCTGACTATTTTAACCTATTGACAGCACTATTATTCTGATTTTTTATACATTTTAAACATTTATTTATATAGAAATACGAACTATTCAACTATGCATTTTCGTGCAATTTGCACGGGTTCTAAGCTAGTATACTTATATGTAATAAGTAGGAAATCTTATGTATCATGTACCATTCGTAATTATGATTTTTATAAGGGTACACGTTCATATTGATTTTCATGCATCAATTTCCAGAACTCAAAGATTGCTCACCCCTAGATCCAAATATTACGTGTCTGACAACTGTAATAGATTAATGCTTTTCTAAGCACATCAACTTTGTCAAATAATTGTCCCAATTGAAGTTGCACTGTACCAAATGGTGTATCGTGTTCATACATAGGCCACCCACATTTTTCATCAACTTCACGACACTCTTCTTCGTCACTTGGGCTAAATGGACTTTCATCATCAGATTCTCTTTTGTAAAAAAATTGTTGTTGACCTAGTTCAAAATCATCCTCATCTACTCCCCAATAGTCATCCTTAATCCCACTAAACCTTTGTTTTTGTCCTTATACCTCTTTATGTTTTATCATTTGCGTTTTTCCGGAAATATTTCTTTGCAAAATCCATTTTTTTTTCTTTTCCTGCACCTCAATAAACTCATCATCGCTGCTGCCAGCATCATGGTTATCAATAACCTCCTCGCGATCACTCCAGCATATCTCTTCAAAATCATTTTCTACAATATCCTCATGATGATATTCCCGAGCCCGAGTCCTTTTTACATCAGTGACTTGTACTGGAATCTCGAACGTGTTGCTGAGACTAACTTTGCATGAGAAATCATTACCCACATTAAATTTCTCAAGAGTTTCTCCATCCAAATACAACTCAATAACCCCATGTGTAACCCCTTCTATATGCAGCTCTTCTAAAGTCTCTTCATTGCATAATATCTGCATACCCACACCTTTAATGCGTAACCACAGTAGTAAAATAAGATTGGTTGAAGAAATACGGGTGAAGGTAAAAGAACTATAAAATCCACAGAGTATAATTTAAGACAATGCCTCAGAATGAGAGTGATAAAAGGAATAATAGTCTCTTCATATGTTTCAGTTATCAGTTCTTTCGTTTCTTGTTTTTTGATCTAGGATTCTATGCTGGAAATGTCATTCATTAGGTGCAATCAGTAGTTTGTCAGTAGTTTATCTACTGCAGTAAGCCATTTTTGTCAAATAATTTTGATATATACGATTTTCAGGAAATCCGATCAGAATGAGTTTGATTCCCTCTACTTCGAGTATGCAAATGACTTGGTTTATTTGAAGGAGAGATCAACAATCCTATTATCTCAGGTACTTCATAGGATTTTAGCGTAGAGGGAGAACTTATTGATGTCTGTAGTTGTAATTATGTATGTGCAAAAATTCCTTGTTGCAGGGGACGTGACATTTATGAGAGAGGGAAAGATTCTTATTGTGTTTGCAGATTTGTTAACCCTAATTACATACAAATCAAGTGAATAAGGAAGCAATTGTTGATCGATAATAGGAATTTATCTATATACAAGGAGAATACTCAACAAGACAAAAACTTAACCGGATTACCTTTGCTATGACTCGTCGACATAGGAGTGTTTGCCTATGGCTGCTGCTGCTGCTTCAATATTTTTTTTACAGAAGTTTGAAGGATGTGTACCGCTTATGGAAACTGTGAAATTGTAATACGTATATGGAGAGTATAAGTTTTTTTCCTTTTTATTTTTTTTAGTGAGAAATTGAGGAGAAATTGAGGAGATTTTAAGAAGATATTGATTTCAAGGGAGATATTAGATACAACTTGAATTGGAGTTAAATTACACATTTTGTATAAGTTATGGGGTGAAATTACCCCAATAGAGAGTTATGGGGGTTAATTTCACAATTGTAAAGAGTTATGGAACTCAATTACCACTTACCCGGTTTAATAAATGAAAAGGTTGACATTGTTGGGGTAGGAAATTAAGTCAGAGGAAGAAGAGTATAGTATCACGGTGGATGAAATTAAAGTAAGGGAATGTTGTTTTAGGGTTTATTTATTGTATATCTTTTTTCTTAGGCGGGAAAACGATGAAGGAGAGGGTGCCACGTGTATAAGTAAGTGTATATTAGTGTAACACCCGTGAAAAATCACGGGGTTGTGTATTTTTTTTAAAAGAAGACGACAAATTATAATTATTATATAATCAAAATTGTTCATAAGTACACCTTGAAGTTTTCGTTTTATTAGGAACGTTTAATATTTTGTAAGTGTCTTAAAGTTAAACTTATTGAAAAATAATGGTGAGTTAATGTCAGTGTTGATATTTCAAATTCTGTAAAATGACGGGCATTAAAATACGTTCTTACAACCAACACAGTCCTGACATAATGAAGGTCTCTCATTCATAATGAAGGTCGTTGTCTTCAGCATTTTATTTTTTAGTGTAACACCCGTGAAAAATCACGGGGCTGTGTACTTTTATTTTGAAAGAAGACGACAAATTATATTTATTATATACATATATATAACCAGAAATTTTATTTATTGAACATGTATACTTAAAATAAAAACGAAAAAAATTAATCAATATATATATATATATATATATATATATATATATATATATATATATATATAATTAAAGGAAGCTTTTTTCTAAGCTTGTGGTAGTCTCCACCTTTTACAAAACACTTATTTTTAATAATGATTTATTTACAATTTTTCTACTAGAATTAGGAGATAATTAATTATTTACAATTTTTCTATTAGAATTAGAAAATTAAAAAATAGTTGTTTAGATATTAATTTATTTATAATTTTCCTTTTAGAATTAGAAAATAAGAAAATAGTAAATTATTTACAACTTTTCTATTAGATTTAGAAAAATAAAAAATAGTTCATTATTTACAATTTTCCTATTAGATTTAGAACATTATTATTCTTTAATATATATATACTTACTATTTAAGTTTATTAACTTTATTCAACGTTTTTATTAAAAATGAAAGTCAGAAATGAATTATAATAATTGATTATTTACAATTTTCCTATCTAAGAACCTTATTCTTTAATATTTATATACTTACTATTTAAGGTTATTAATATTCAGCGTTTCTATTAAAAATGAAAATGAGAAAGCGTAAAAAAGAACTAATTTAGTTTGTCTTCGTCTTAACATTAAAATGTGCCAAAATAGTCTCACAGGACATAAGAGTAATAAGACAAATCTTTTACTTTTTTTTATACATTATGTTCTTACCTTTTCCATATTACTAGATCATCCAAACTTAAAATGAATACTTTCATCTTAATTAGAAATGTGTGGAACTAATAAATGAAATTAGTTAAGTCTAAACAAATTCTTACCTAAAAGGAACATTTGCGATCAATCATATTCGACCAAATTAAGAGCAATACTACTATTTTTTTTGGTACAATAGTAGCACAACTATTCAAGTGAACATTATGCATTTTCGTACTTAATTATGCGAAATAAATGAGATAATTTCTTTAATTAAGTAAAAAGAAAATAAGATAAATGCCAAATATATTATACTTTAGAGAACCCAAAAATGTCAAATTTGGATTTAATGAGTATAAATATAAATATTAAAGACCACAATAATGATGTAGATAAGTGCGTGAAGTGGAATAATTGTATGGATGACATGTGTTTTAAATGGTATTGAAAGGTATTTCATAAATAACGATACTTAATCCTACATATTTTCACCTTATTATTTAACGATGAGACATTGTGTTATAAAATGACATAATTTTTTACGGGGGAGGAGGTAGATAAGTTTTGAGGGAGGAGGTAAGTGTCTTCTGGGGTAGGGTTACTATCCGACGTTTAAGAGCATTAATTGAGTAGTACAAGCAAATTGGTCAGAGATGTTCAAGAATAGAGTTTATGATTCTGATGATCAAGTTGGTTAGTTGGGTTGTCAAGTTACGATTTAAGGAGTATAAATATAAATATATAGATATTAAAGAACATAATGATGTAGGTGACCTGAGTTAAGCGTTATAATTGATGTGTTAATGAGATGAAATGCAAGTGGGTATTAGAAGATATTCATACAACAAAGTAATGACAAATAAATGGTGTTTTCGAGACGGATAGAATAACCCGTAAAAAGATCAAAAATATTTTTCAATTAGTATTAGATTATAGTTTATTATAGTCCGTATTTTTTTTTTGCTCCATATTTTTAACTTATTCTTTACAGTGTGACATTTTTTTATAGGGTAGGGGTTGATTTAAATTGTATGTGTCCATTTGTTTAGGGGAGGGGATAAATAAATCTCAAGGAGGAGGTAAATATCTTGAGGGATAGAGTTACTCTCCGACGTTTAAAAGCGTGATGTAAGTTGCACGAGTAAATGTCTATAGGTTTGGGTTGTTCAGGGATACGATTGATTATGTTAGTCAAGTTGGGTAGTTATGTGAGAAGAGTATGACGAATACCTAAACGGTGTCGAAAAAAGTTGCGTTTTTACTAAAGAATGATTAGAACAACTGAGTAAGTACATTGATAGATAAATTTTATTTCAAAATTCTATTTTATGTGATAATAAAAGAGGCACGAATGTTATGAAAGAAGCTTAAAAATCTCTAAAGTAACATGTATGTATACTCAATTTTGATTGTTATAGGGCGGTTTTGATTTTACATTGGATATATCTATATGTTTCGAGCGGTGGGGGTAAATAGGTTTTGAGAGAGGAGGTAAATATCTTGGGGGTAAGGTTACTCCACGACGTTGAAGAGTGTTAGAGTATTAAAAATAAATGTCGGAAGGTTGACGTTTCCAGGGATACATTTTACAATTGATTTAATGGTTAAGTTGGTTAAGTGGGTGAGAAGGGTACTCCATGGGTATGATTACTCCCTGACGTTTTCGAGTGTGATCTAGAAGATAGAAAAATATATTCATATGTAGGGTTGAGTTGTTTAGGGGTATGAATATGGTTAAAGTTGATTCTGATGGGTTTGGTTGGTTAGTCGGGTGGAAAGGGTTGAATATGTGAAAAAGTGGATAACGTGAGATATTGATTGGAGAAGGTAAATGAATAAATTTTATTTGAAAATGTATAATATATGAGAAAAGAACCGACAAATATATAAATATAGGCTAAAAACATTTAAAATATCATGTGTATAAACTCAATTTTGTTTCTTTGTTAGACACAAAACTAAATAACCAAATGTTATACTCTCTTCAGTCCTATTGAATGCTCCATTGGGTCGGAGAATATTTTTTTAATGTGGAATGGCGTTATAGTGTTTTTTGTGGGAGTATTCTTGGAAATATTTAGGGGTGTATAAAAAGATGTTGTAATGTGGAGTTGCAGTTATAAATTTGCAATGATAACATTGTAAATACAAAATATAGAAGAAGATATTTATGTCAATTATTTTACCAACTATGGAAGGAAACCATTACATTAAATTGTACAAAAATAGAATGTGGGAACATTGGATAAGAATTAAGGAAGTATATGTCATGTCAGTATATTATATCGGGTAGATAGGTCTGGAGGTAGAGGTAAGTGTCTCGAGGATAGAGTTATTTTCCGACATTTAAGAGTGTGATTTGAGTAGTACAAGTAAATATATATACGATGGGGTTGTCCAGGGATACGCATACGGTTAATTCTGATGGTCAAATTGGTTAGTTGAGTGAAAAAGGTACGAACAATGCCTGAATGATGTGAAAAATGGGGGTATGTAGCAAGAAAACTGAAGAAGTAGATGAATTTATTTCAAGGTTGTATTATGTCTAAATGACTTAGGCATATATGCTATAAAAATATGTTAAATAAGTAATCAAATGTTAATAAATAACATGTCAATATAGTATTGTTAACATTTAACTACGTTACTTTTTTGTCTTGATGATTAAACAACATCGTTGATTGAACTTTACACCCAATTTCAATGTAACATCTCGTGTATTGTACCCACTGTTAATTCCTTAACACTTCTCACATACCTCTTTTGTTAACCAAACAAAAAATTGCATGTTTTTGTTTTCCCCATCAAGGATTTCTGACACCCGTCGTTGAGGGGTGTCAAAGATAAGATTTATAAACCAAACTAAAACTATAGATAGTGATAGTAAGGGTCGAACCACAGAGAGACAAGGTTAATTCGGTTTGCTAATTTTTAATTTATAAAATAATAATAAAAAGAGGGGTGTTTTGATTGGTTGTTACTAAATCTAAGATAAAGGTAAAACAAGTAAATAAAGATGAGAATAAAAATATAATAAAAGAGATGCTAGGATGTTTGGGTAATAAACAGCTAAGGTAATATAAATCCTAAGTCAACATGTATTGCAGTCGCGTAAGGGGTGTAACATATCCTTTAGGTCTATGCTACCTAATAGCTCCTTTCGGTCTATGCTATTAGTTCCTAGGTCTCACAATTATTGGGTGTCAACAATAAGGGTGATTCCTAAATTCTAGGTCACAAACCTTTCAGTCTTAAGTAACCTATCCGTCTTAAGATGTAAACCAATGCCCTTCCCAAATCTCTCAATCTTGGGTAGGTCAATACTAACATCCTACAAGTCTCCTTTTGGTCTCATTGTAGGTTATTATAGTCTACAAATAAAAGCGAAACGGAATTCGAACACGAGTCGGTCGGCCGACCTGTAATGGTGGTCGGTCGACCTCCTGCCTGCGACATGTTGATTTGGGAATTATACTACCTATGCATATTTACTCCCTACATCCTAACATATGAAATTTAGCTACTCATAGTTACTGGTACAATAATAAAAATAGGAATAAACATGAAAGTTATAAAGAACATCAATCTAAACATGCAATAATAATAAAGGCTTGGGATTCTAAATTAAACCGGATACTAATGATTCTAAAATAAGAACAATATTAAAACTGAAATTAAGAAAGGAATTACCGGAAACAATGGATTAGGGAAGGAAAGGAACAAACTTTATTGAATGCTTGAATGATTGATGATGAACAATGTATAAAACTAAAGAAAAGTGTTTGATGATTATGGAAAGATTAAAACTAAAACTAAATGTAACTCTATGATAGAAAACTAGGTAGAAAACTTGATGGAAATCTGAATAATTAACCCTAATTACGAAATTTGGCTTAAATAGGCGGAAAAAAAAGAGTTTCCTAATGACCTAAATACTTTAATGGGCTTCGCGGAAACTTCTGGGTCGGTGCTGTGGTCGGTCGACCAATATTTTCGGTCGGTCGACCGCTTTACGGATTTTATGCAATTTCTGGGCTTCAGGCAAATTCTGGGCTTTTCCAATAGGCACCTGGTCGGTCGACCCAAATAGTGGGTCGGTCGACCAACTGTCGGGACTGCAGCGCGCATCGTTCTTAAAACAGCTGCCATTTCTTCGTTACTTATCGTAATCAAGCGATTCTCGCGGCGTTGGAAAGCTAAGAGAATAAGCTTTCACCTCCAACTGGAATCACTCCATTATCAGCTCTAGAACTCGAGATATAGCCATTTTAAACAGGCTGCAACATCGAAGATCGATTCTTTGCTTGTAAAAGTTATCTTTAGGCCTTGAAATGTGCGCTAAGCTTCGTTCCTTCTTATCCTTAGTCATGAAAAGTCCCGAGGGCATAAATTTGGTATAAAATCGTCCCTTTTCCGCATAAATCTGCAAAAGAGCATAAAAATACGAAAGTAGACAATTGTTGGGAAATAAATGCTAAAACATAGTAAATGAGCGACAAAATGCGTGTAAAAATAGATGTAAAACATCATAAAATAGGCACGCATCAAATTCCCCAAACCAAACCTTGCTTGCCCTCAAGCAAGAAATAGACTCGATCTTAACTAATGGAACGATTTCAATCTCAGAGAGAAATTTACATGTAAGCCTAAACCAATGCAAGTACAAAATGAGAAAGTATTTAAATCATGCAAACGAGTTATAGGGTCGTCACACTTGCAAAAATAAAGACTATAGAGACTTTATACCATGGACTCTCGCGGTACGCTCGAGACACTCATGAAGCAAAGGGTGAGTATATGTAAAAGATAGAAAGAAGTAATTTTGTAGAGACACTCACCTAACTGCGACCCATGAAAACATGCCTGCAATTTAACATGAACAAAAATTCTACAACTATGTACAACAAACTCATTAAATGACCCAGATACATGCAATTGAGGTAATGAAAGATATGTGAGGTAAAAGGTAAAAGTGGATAAGATGTTTTTGGACTTGTGGGGTTAGTAGCCAAGCTAGTAAAACCGGTTCCCAACAACATATTTCACAACTTTTGATATTAAGAAAGTGCTCTTATGTAGCACAACTCTCACATTAAATATAAGAAAGGACTCCCAAATATTTTGAATGAAGTACGGGAGTGATAACATATAAAAGAAAGGAATTTCCGGAACGAAATTTTGAATCTGGTATTGTCAGTTGGTCGACCGACCCAATAAGGTGGTCGGTCGACTGACTCCACTGTATATTTTTATTTTTTTTCATTTTTTTCTTTTCTTTCTTTCTTTTTCTGAATTTTTCTGTTCTTTTTTCTTTTTTCCTTTCTTGCTTTCTTTCTTTTCTCTTTTTGCTCAAGATAGCATACAAACCAAGATGCCTCAAAAAATAATCCAAAGACCACCGATACTAGCTTGGATTTTGTAGGCTAAGTATGGGATGTAGTTTTGGGGGAATAAAAAGGCAATTTTGGCTATGTGAAGCTTATGGGTAAATAAGAGAAAAGGTATCCCAAATGCACGTATCAAGACTCACAAAACGAGAAAGTAGAACAAGTAAATAGCAATTCAAGTTCATGTTTATGCATATTGATGTAACATGTTCCAAGGGGAGTACTACTCACATCCTAGACAACTGGTTTAAGAATGAAACCAGGAAATAAAGCTCTAAAACTTAGAATGTATAGTAGGTTGCCAAGGTATAAGTCAAGTCTCAAGATATGCAAATTGACAAAAACTCGTAGATATGCAAAAGACTCTCATACTAAAACAAGTTGACAAGGCAAGGTAAAGGCATAAACATGTAAGATAGCAAAAATCATCCTTGAAATACTTTCGTTCCGACTCGACCTATATGCTAAAATAAACGTGCATTTTTTTGAATTTTTGAAATTTTTCTATTTTTTTTGTATTTTTCTTTTGTATAGGTAAAGAAAATAAAGAAAAGAACAATGCAAGACAGAAATGCAATAAACGTGTGACAAAAATGCAATGGAACAATGCATGTGACACGAAACCATTCCCCAAACCAACCCGCACAATGTCCCCATTGTGCATTAGCCTAAGTAAAGGTTTCAGAAAATTAAAGAAAAGGTGCAAAGAGATAAAAACTAAGGAAAAACTAGAAAGAACTCACTGGGTTATGAAGCGCATGAGAAAAACCTCCCCAAACCAGCGTAAGCTGGGAGGTTTTGGTGGCCAGCAGTGCCACTCAAGTACCCAAGATGGTTGCGCGATTTCCTGAAGAGAAAAAGAACAGGCTGTGACGGACGGGTAGGTCGACCGACCCATATTTCAGGTCGACCGACCTTCCTGTGGATTTCAGAAATTCCAGGAATGCAGGGGTCTCCTTTTCTTCGGGAAAAACTTGTGTCAACCTCGTCATTCTTCTTGAAACCTGAAAAATCATCCAATATGCGCCCAACAAGTGCGCGAGATCCCAGAAACAAGTCCAAAAAGTCTTAACTACACAAACACAACGGAAAAGTTGTCCTAAAAACTTAAAGAAAGCAAGCTAGAAAGTCTTAGCAAAAATCAAAAAAAAAAAAAGAAAAAATGTCTTAAGAAAAACAGAAACGAGCAAAAAGAAGAAGTCATCCGCGAAGGATTCGGCGTTTCTTTGACCAAGGGCTCTGACTACAGGCTACTCCTTCAGCTATGGTGATTTGGGTAGATGTGTTTCTCTCCACCATGTAGATGGGTGGGTTATCATCCACAGCTCTAGCCATCCATCTCCCGGAGTTGTTGACTCCCAAGTCGTGGGCCGACGCCTTCCTGGGTTTCTTCTTCTTAGGGCTCTTTTCTTCAGCCAAATGATCACTTGTTTGAGTGACCTCGTTCTCTACAGCATTTGATCGAGTAAGTGGTACTACTCGATCGAGAACAACTCTCTTCCTATCGCCTATAGACTCTATCACTAGAGTTGCAGTTTCTGGAGCATCCAAATCAGCTTTTTGAGCAAGAGATTCACCTGCACATGCCTCAAAACACATCAAAGCCTCCGAAGGATCCTTTGAAAAGGATCCTTGCATAGAACATTCACTAATCTTATTAAAAACATCAGGAATGTCAATAAATGAATCCTGCAAAAAACAAGGTTCATCAACAGAGGGTTCAATCATGTTAGGAACATGTTCATCACTAATACCTACAAAAATAGGTTGGTCAGTCAAGGGGTGAAAGTCTAACTCATTGGTTGTTTCTAGATCCAAGTTAGTATCATCAACGGTGAGGGAGAGGGGATCAAGTAACCTATCATTCTCATCCTTAAGAATGAGCGACTCTCTAGTAATGGGTGTGATGGGATCACACTTGACAGAAATATCTGGGTTGCTAATATCAACGCCCTCATACCTCTCCAAGATTTTTTTGAACTGATGCTCCAACATTAATTTCTCCAAATGATACGGAAACGGGACCACAATGCTTGTCGCGGAATCGGCAAGCCTTGGCTCTTTTAACTTCAGAATCTCCGTTGAGTCATTGACGAGAGGAGAGACAGGTAGCTCAGGAGGCGAATCCACAATCTGCTCAGGAACCCTGGTCGGTCGACCTGGTACAGCAGTCGGTCGACCAGACGCTGTACTATCGAGATTTTTCTGTTCTGCAGAAACTAATCTCACGTCAGGTGTCGAGGTCGGTCGACCTGATATTGTGGTCGGTCGACCTTCTGGCCTGTACACGGGATCAGTTTCTTCGTTCTGAACTACGGTAGAATCATCCTTTGGAGTTGGTCCCTCAGAAGCTTTCTCAAGTTCTTCGGAACAGGCGTTATTGGATGTTTCAAGTGCGGCAACATGAGTTATTTCAATACTTGTTTTTAGTGAATTCCCCCGTGAATTTCCAGTTTCAGTTCTATGAACCGCAAACTCCTCGATAAAATCCCAGCCCTTGTCATAAGCTACTTTATGAAATCCACCTTTTGTAAGGCTGGCTCTGTAGTCATCACACAAAGAGTTATAGAATTGTTTGCGAAGGTACCACTCCTCAAAGCCGTGGTGAGGAACGGATCGAACCAACTCCTTAAAACGGGCCCACACTTCATGAAATTCCTCATCAGATCCTTGCCGGAACATATAAATTTGATCTCTCATAGCATCGGTTTTTGCCGGCGAAAAGTACTGTTTGCAAAAAGCCAATGCCAGAGATGTCCAATCTGTAATTTTAGCCGCTACCCTATCAAGGTAGCGGATCCAATCACGCGCATCATCTTTCAAGGAGAAAATAAACAACGTCTCCTTAACCTTTTCTAGCGCCACTCCAGCCGGTACGGATATGGAACAACAATAATCTATAAATAGCTCCAAATGCTTTAAAGGGTCCTCATCTGGCAAGCCTGCAAACTGACTTTGCTCCACCAATTTGATATGGGGGATATCAATTTCATAGGGGAGAGTAAATTTCTGTGGAAGGTGGTGTGCTGCTGGATAAAGATTACCATAAACAGTAGACATGATCGCAATAGCACTGAGAGTACTCAAGTCTTCCTCTCAAAAACCTGTCTTCTAAAACAAAACTAGAAGAAAAGGTAAGCAACGGTCTTAAGGAACCGAAGTTCCTTAAGACAAGGAAAATAAACTAAAAACTAACAAACAAAATTATACCGTCTCCCCGGCAACGGCGCCAAAATTTGACACCCGTCGTTGAGGGGTGTCAAAGATAAGATTTATAAACCAAACTAAAACTATAGATAGTGATAGTAAGGGTCGAACCACAGAGAGACAAGGTTAATTCGGTTTGCTAATTTTTAATTTATAAAATAATAATAAAAAGAGGGGTGTTTTGATTGGTTGTTACTAAATCTAAGATAAAGGTAAAACAAGTAAATAAAGATGAGAATAAAAATATAATAAAAGAGATGCTAGGATGTTTGGGTAATAAACAGCTAAGGTAATATAAATCCTAAGTCAACATGTATTGCAGTCGCGTAAGGGGTGTAACATATCCTTTAGGTCTATGCTACCTAATAGCTCCTTTCGGTCTATGCTATTAGTTCCTAGGTCTCACAATTATTGGGTGTCAACAATAAGGGTGATTCCTAAATTCTAGGTCACAAACCTTTCAGTCTTAAGTAACCTATCCGTCTTAAGATGTAAACCAATGCCCTTCCCAAATCTCTCAATCTTGGGTAGGTCAATACTAACATCCTACAAGTCTCCTTTTGGTCTCATTGTAGGTTATTATAGTCTACAAATAAAAGCGAAACGGAATTCGAACACGAGTCGGTCGGCCGACCTGTAATGGTGGTCGGTCGACCTCCTGCCTGCGACATGTTGATTTGGGAATTATACTACCTATGCATATTTACTCCCTACATCCTAACATATGAAATTTAGCTACTCATAGTTACTGGTACAATAATAAAAATAGGAATAAACATGAAAGTTATAAAGAACATCAATCTAAACATGCAATAATAATAAAGGCTTGGGATTCTAAATTAAACCGGATACTAATGATTCTAAAATAAGAACAATATTAAAACTGAAATTAAGAAAGGAATTACCGGAAACAATGGATTAGGGAAGGAAAGGAACAAACTTTATTGAATGCTTGAATGATTGATGATGAACAATGTATAAAACTAAAGAAAAGTGTTTGATGATTATGGAAAGATTAAAACTAAAACTAAATGTAACTCTATGATAGAAAACTAGGTAGAAAACTTGATGGAAATCTGAATAATTAACCCTAATTACGAAATTTGGCTTAAATAGGCGGAAAAAAAAGAGTTTCCTAATGACCTAAATACTTTAATGGGCTTCGCGGAAACTTCTGGGTCGGTGCTGTGGTCGGTCGACCAATATTTTCGGTCGGTCGACCGCTTTACGGATTTTATGCAATTTCTGGGCTTCAGGCAAATTCTGGGCTTTTCCAATAGGCACCTGGTCGGTCGACCCAAATAGTGGGTCGGTCGACCAACTGTCGGGACTGCAGCGCGCATCGTTCTTAAAACAGCTGCCATTTCTTCGTTACTTATCGTAATCAAGCGATTCTCGCGGCGTTGGAAAGCTAAGAGAATAAGCTTTCACCTCCAACTGGAATCACTCCATTATCAGCTCTAGAACTCGAGATATAGCCATTTTAAACAGGCTGCAACATCGAAGATCGATTCTTTGCTTGTAAAAGTTATCTTTAGGCCTTGAAATGTGCGCTAAGCTTCGTTCCTTCTTATCCTTAGTCATGAAAAGTCCCGAGGGCATAAATTTGGTATAAAATCGTCCCTTTTCCGCATAAATCTGCAAAAGAGCATAAAAATACGAAAGTAGACAATTGTTGGGAAATAAATGCTAAAACATAGTAAATGAGCGACAAAATGCGTGTAAAAATAGATGTAAAACATCATAAAATAGGCACGCATCAATTTCTCATTCAAACAAGATCGGTTTTAAAAACATAAGTTAGCTAGGTTTCTGATAGATGGATGAACTTTTCAAAGGAGAGCTAACTTTGAGGGATAAGTCCGGGTGTTTCGTGAAGGAGGGGTGACTTGAATATTTTAGGTGTGTATTGAAAGCTAGGAAAGAGTGTCGATGATGAGTTAGATGGTTGTTTGAGGTAGCAATAAAGATGACTAAATCACATTTGATGATTAATTTCATAATATGTTAGTAGGTGTGGCTTTGGATTGTGGATCGTTTCATGTGTTGTTTGAAAAATAAGATTAGTGGTTTGAAGGGTTCTTTCGTATAGTACTGTAGATAATTGTGGCGAGTTGGTGGTAACATTAATGACAGAAATTAATATAAATGAGGTAATTTTATTAACAAAATAACACATGTATAGAACGAACTAATACTATTTTTATATAAAAAAGTCTTATGATTTATTTTTGATTTATATGGTGAAAATTTTATGAATATCACTAGTTTAGAACCCGTGCAAAGTTGCACGGATATGTATAGATGAAATTTTACAATTTTATATTATCAATGTAGTAATAAGAGTATATAGCATTATGTAAATGATCTACCTTAAATTAAAATTAAAATATTGTCTAACTGCATTAACCATAAACTGATTCAATAATGCCGCAATCGATTGACCAAAAGAATTTATATATAGTATCTGCCAAAACCTGACTCTGGGAAACAAAAGAAAGATTAAGAAAGCTAATAAAAAAGGTTATGTGTGCTTTAGACGGTCAAAACATGACTCGACCCGTAAACCTGGCCCGATCCGACCCGATTTGATCTGCTTTTTCATGGTCAAAGAGCCGTAGACCTTGACCCGCAGCCCGAAATGACCCGAATCCAAAATAACCCGTTATTTTATGGTTGAAATTCGAATCGACCCGTTCGACCCGATGCTTTGAAGATAAATTAGGAATATTATTAAAATATTAATATTTTTATATTAAATTTGAAATAATAATCTTAAGTTTATAGTTAAAAAATTAGTTTAAAAGTCAATTTTATATAACTTTTAAACCATTAAATCATAAAATAATTATTAAAATAATGAATATAATAATATTATTAATATAAAATGATAAAATAAAAGATGTCATAAACTTTTCACAAACGTATTCTAATCCCGATCCGACTTGATACCCGTATAACCTGACCCGTATCTGTCTTACCCGTATTCTTACTCGACCCGAGACTCGGCCGACCTGAACCGTTTAGCAGGCCTAAGTCATCAAGCTTTTACATGTATATCCGTTTTTAATCATACATGTATATCCGTTTTTAGCATTAACATTATCCTAGTATCTAAGACCGTCTTAATTTAAATCGACTCTCACAACAAATTATAGTAGAGGGAAACGGAAAAAGGGTTATAAAATGTTTTAAGTTAAGACAATATTAAGCAAGACATACTATCAAAAAGTAATCTCCATTTTTTTTACATTAAAAAGTAAAAGTCTCATGTCATTTGTCGATCCAATAATTTAATACAAAATATTTAAAAAGAAAAATACAAAATTTGCCAAAAATATGTAGCAGTTAAGAAAAAGTATGGTATGTAATTGGCCTATACTATAGTCAATGAAATCAATGAACACAAAAAAAAAATTATACAGTAAATTATGTGAAATTATATTACAAAGTATAAAATTTATTAAAAGCTCGGCATGAATTAGATTATGCATCTGATGTACTACTATCAGTTGCAGTTGTACAGTTTCTGAATAATAGATTTTCGAGTTTTGTTTTAAAGATTAAGAATTTTATTATAAAGTATATATCTAAATGTGTTATTTAAACATTATGCTCAAAAATCTATATATCTCAAAAACATTGCATATAAGCTCAGTTAAATGTGCGTTTTGACGGAATGTTTTTAAAATATAACTTATAAGCTTCAAAAAACTCAAAAAAATACACATAAGCCCTCAATTTAAAATTTAAAATTTAAAATTAAAAGTTAGGCCTGAAGTAGTATATGTGATATATGTTCCTTTTTTTCGAAATAGAATGGCAAAATCATATTAAAACCTACAATTCACATTTATCTTTTTTATATCTTGAAATTAAATGATAAAATAAAAATATTAATTAATTTCGTTGATAAAAGTTCTGATGAATAAATACCTTGCAAAAATTTACAACTTTTGAAAAAGTATAACTTGATATATGGTTAATATTTGTATAAATCAACTTAGCGATGTGAAAAATTTATTACATCAAAATTCAACTATAATAAAAAAATTATAGCGGAAATTGATGTATGACTAACTGAAGATTATGACATCAAAAGTTAAAGAATTTATATTTTGGGAAAATATAATCTTGAAAAATAATAAGTTAGTTTTTTTAAGAAGATAATAATCTAAAATGGTAATTTTGAAAATAAATATTTGTAATTATTTTTTTTTATCTATAGATTGTTAGGTACTCAATTCCTTTGATTGAGCCCAGAATCGTAGTGATTCCTAGTTTAGGAAATACAATCTCTAAATTAGATAGGAGAATATTTACACAATAATACTTGCAGAGAATATGAAAGCATATTTACAGAATATGTTTGGTGTCTAATAATTTACTCATTTTAGTGGTTATTTTTGGTTAGGCGGGAAAACTTTTTATGAGGGAGTGACACGTGGATAGTAAATGTATAGTGGTTGTTTGTTTATACTTTTATATAGATAAATTAATTTAGTATCCGTGCATCGCACGGACAAAAATACTAGTATATATATACATAAGGACATTTGAAATTTCTTTTGATAATATATAATAAGATAACATTTGATAATGTTAATAAGAGTAATAATTGTGAGGTGGTATAAAAATGGAACTATTAAGACATAGTTAAAAAAGAAAACTATAAAATTTAGATTTGAGAACTTTAAGATATATGTAAATTTCCTGTTAAAAAAAAGATATATTTAAATTAATTAAAGAAACAAAATTAAGATAATTATATTCGATATATTGCAGAAAATTGAAACGATATAAAAATCGATTAATGGAAGGTGACATGACTACTATTATTCACGTTATTGGCTGAAAAAAACTAAAATTCTGAGGTTGAATGAGAGAGCTCAATTAGACTAATTCTAAAACCACATTTCGCCACATCAACGGTTTTACAAGATTCTTTAATATATATAGTGATATATAATGAATAATGATGATAATGATGAATAATGAATAATGATAATGATTGATTTTTGTTTTATAGTTTTATATAGATAGATATCTTGACGGTCTTCAATCTTCTTACACCATAATATTTTTCATTATTTAACTAATTTTCCTTAATTTTTGTATTCTCTTAATAATGAAACACTTATAAAAATTTAGATGGGTATTAAAATATGATGTTTACCAAACACGTCAAAATAATAAATTACTTACTCTAGTACTAATTTTTGCTCAATATATTATTACCGAGACCCGTATGGCCGTATGTGGTATGTTATTGGTTTGGCGCTCAACTAAATTTGTAATTGAATTTCCTAAATTATACTCGTATTCATCTATGTGGTTCATCTAAATTAATTTAATCCCTGACACCAAACCTCCCTCCTAAAATCTTCCTCAGCAAGCTTCACTCTCTCTCTCTCTCTCTCTCTCTGTATTTCTGATTTCATTCATCTTCAACCTCTCTATTTTCAATTTACACTCTCAAATCTTTTTTATATCCATATATCTCTCTTTCAAAAATGAGGCGGAGCTCCAGAAGGTCTTCCATGGCGGTCTCCCTCCACCAATCCCTCGATTCCGACACCTTTCCCCGCGCCTCCACTCGTCGATCTTCCATTTTCGTTCCCCCACCCGAAGATTCTAGAACTCAAGTAATTTTTATTTTATTTTATTTATTCATTTATTTATTTTTCGTCTGATACTTTTCTCATTACGCTGTTGCTCAATTTCTACTTCTAGTTCCGCCACTGTGCATGTAGCTATGTGAATTTTAATTATTTAACGAGGGACGAGTAATTGCTCGTGGTTTTGTGACTAGTTTGTATTGTAACTGAGCTATTACCGTGAGTTGTTATAAATATTAATTGTTAAGAATTGAAATGCGTAATTTTGAATTTTGTTACGGTAATTTTGCGATGGAACTATCGCTTTATGTCTCGAGTTAGTATGATATGGTGCGTTTTGCTGATTTGAACTTTATTTTTTTGTTGATAGTGAAAAAGTTTGAATCATTTGAAAATAGTCGCTTTCTATCGCTAACACAATGGTAAGGTTGCGTAAATAGAACCTCCTTACCTCGCAATTTGCGAGACCTACTTGAGACATTGGGGTAATGGTGTTAGAGTGAAAATAGTTTGAACTTGCAAGCTTTCTTAACAAATTGGGATCATCTGATTTTAACAGTATAAGAAAAAGTATTTGATGTCATTGAAAAATGAAAAAAATTGTTTCCTGACTGTGTAGACATTAATTAATTCCGAATTTATGAGAATTTAAACATGATGGGATAAGGAAAAAAAATCTAAGTTTCAGGATGTCGACAATACAAATAGGATGAAAGGACTAACTTTCTTTTTCTTTTGTTCTATTTCGAACTTTTTATAGCTGCGTAGTTTTGTAAACTGATGTGCTGAATTCTAGTCTGTAAACCAATTTTGAAGTGCTCCTTATGAGTTATGATGACGTTTGTGATGGTCTCACGAGTTCTTTTACTTATGCTTTCAATCATTAAGCTCTTGTTCCAGACTTCCAGTGACAAAAAAACAAAGGTTTTGTGTAGAATAGGTCACAATTAGAATTCTAGGAGAAAAAGATTATTAAACTTTATAACCTGTTTCTTGCAGGCGGGGAATTTTACTACTAAGTTTTCAATGTCTTCGTTCATTAAGAAAGTAGAAGACCTTACACCTCAGCAAAGAACTGCTATTGAAAATGTAGGGTTTGGTAAACTGCTGCGAGTGCCTCATCATACCCTCCGGAAGAATCTTCTAATGGAATGGATGGAGCGATGGGATAGTGACAAAAAAACATTTCTACTTCTCGACCGGGAACTGACTATTACTCCTCTTGATGCTGCGTTGATCTTGGGCTTACGGAGTACAGGGAAGCCTATAGCCTTAAGCGTAGTAGAGCCCTTCTCTCAACTGGAAGAGGAGTATGGAGCTGATAGGGACACTCGTAAAATAAGCCTGTCCTTGATCGAGCGTAGATTGACTAGTTTGGGTACATCAGCTGATGGTGATTTTGTGAGGACTTTTTTACTATTTACCTTTGGGACACTGCTCTTTCACAATTCTAATGGGAAGGTAGACTCGCGCTATCTTACCTTCCTTCATGATCTTAGTAAGGTATCCAATTACGCCTGGGGTAAAGCTGTTGTTGAAGATCTTTTCAGTTGGTTATGCCGAAAAAAGGATGAACAAATAAAAAGTATGGAAGGCTGCCTTATACTTCTTCAAGTAAGTTCTTAGGATCGCATGCAATTTTTATTAGGATTATCTGACTCGTCTGTTACTATGTATATCTTACGACAAGTTATTTATAAATGACTTGAGTATTGTGAAATTATGTGACAGTCCATTTCATAAGTCTAAATGACGTTCCATTCCAAATCTTTATTTTTGTTTATAAAAGATTATCTCTCGAGTCTTTTTTGACACTCACATGGTTCATATATCAATTATGGATTACGGAGTATCATTGACTTTGGGTTTCTGTTTCTTTTTTCTAATTTCCTATTTGAATGTTCAACCAGATATGGTCATATGAGCATATAGATATTGGACGACCCAATCTGCTAAATGAGCCATGTGGCATTCCCCGTGCCTGTCGTTGGGAAAGTAGCAGGACCAATATCACGAGGCATTTGATCACAACGAAGTTCCACGAGCTCGAAGAAGATCAGGTTTGTGTTATTTTCCGAGTTTGTTGGTACTCTGCATATTACTTTTGAGGTTCTTGTACTGTTGTACACACTGTTTTATAGACTTTGTTATTTTCGGTTAGAGTTTGTGAACATTATTGTAGTCCTCAATACAAAGATGAAAATAACTGTCTCCAGGTAGTGTGGAAGCTGCAACCAGTAGCTGCTGAGCTGAATATTCATATTATCAAAGAGCTACTGGTATCAGAAAGCGAGGGAAACGAGGCTGCAACGCTGAAGCATTTGAATACAACTACCACAATAGCTACAAAAACTTCTGCTAAGTGTACGGGCCTCCCACCGAAGGTAAAATATTAGCCAACAGTGCCTACTAGCTTGAAATGCAAAGAGGACTGTGATTTAAAGTTCAGTAACATATATGCTGTATATCACTAGATTGGATGTGCTTAGAAAAACCACACACAAGCGTGTCCAAATGTTGGACTGCCATTTTATGAAATATGAATATTTTTGGCTTGAAGTGAGGTTTCAAATGTCATATTCTGTGCAAGAGTCAAGAAGTTAGACACGAGTACTCGAATTAATACGAAGACTTAAGGTAAAATAGTTTATCCCATGGAAATAAACCAGTAAAAATGTGATCATGATAAAAAAAGCTATTCTACAAGTATAGATAGTCGAGAAAGGGAATCACTAACAAGAATCAGAGTCTTGTAGGCAATTGACCTACTAATTGAAATTCAATTATGAGAAATTGTTGCTCGATTTTGATTAATGTTTCATCTTACGACAGAGCGTGAGCCAAGGGAATGTTATGGATGCGAAAAATGAAAGAGGAGCCAAACATGATATCCAAGTTGATTGTCCAGAGAGCTCCTGTCTTTCTACAGACGCGTCAGTAGTAACTGTGGATTATCTTGAATGTTCCTCATCTTATGGGATGGGAGAAGGTGTAGAGCACCAAGTTGTGGAGCCTTCTCATAATTTAACGGTAACTAATATGAATTACACCCACATTTGGTCTCTTGTTCCTCAAAGCTTGAAACTTGTTTTAGCCAAACTTGATTAATTGACAATTCTTGTTTATGCAGGAAGATCATCAAACTTTAAAATCCAAAAATTTAAAGTTGGAAAAACAAAATGCGGAACTTAGGAGAGAAATTGATGCATTAAGAAACCGGTTATCAATTACCCTAAAATTCGAAGAAATGAACGTAAGCTTAAAAAAAGAAGTAGCTGCGTTGAAGAAAGAAAACACATATCTCAAATCCTGCGCCGCTTTCATAGAAGAGTTGGAAAATATTACACCTGAAGTATTTGATGGGATAGAGGATGTTTCACCAGACAGCAACTTCTTGAGTTCATAATGCTTTATAAGGAATTCCTAGGAATTGGTTGGTGTGTCCCTATATCTTGACATATTCTGTTGTGCAATCTTTCTTATCTTCTACTTCCACCCCAAATTTATCGTCTTCATTTAATTTTGCTGGAGTATTAATGTCAACTTACCATAATTTCTCTAAAATATCTCTAGATAAAATGTGCTCTGCAATTCAATCCATTCTACCCGTTTAACTTTTCACGGTATCTACAAGTCTATAACATTTTGACCTTATTTTTCTCGTTTTGTATATTACTTTTTGGTGTTGGAAATATACATTTGTAAAAGATGCGTATAATTACAAATTTGTAAATATATAATATCATATTTTAATTTTTCATAATTCTCTAAAAAAGATGAAGATCAAAATTTGACAAAGTTGACTTCAAATAGTGACTATGTAAATTGGATTGGAGAGTACAATTTATTAATTTGATTTAGAAAAAGTTCTAATTTCTAAACTACTCCTTCCTGAATTGCAACATTCCCTTATTTAACATATTTAGTGGAATTGCTACAACACTGTTATGGTCATATCTTGTGTGTTAATTGCTACTAATTTATTTGGTTAGATCCGCTTCTTTCTCACAACTTTAATATTTGTACATGTAAATGTTTTAATTTCAAAGAATGGGAGGAAGTACTATTTTCATATTGTCATTTTTTTAAAAGTGCACGGCTATTGTTTTCTTTCTGTGTAGGAGTTGCTTCAACTGATTGGGATTCCTGCTCAAGCATTCACAATTGTGTATTAATCGTAGCTCTGATGGCGCTAAACAGTTTAGGAAGAGGGAAGGTATGCTTAAATTTAGTATTTCCCTTTAATTTCCTGTATATAGTAGCTGTTTGTAGAGTTTCATCAATTTTAAAATGAGTTAAATTAAACAGAGATTCATTTTCCATATAAAATGTATAATGATGAGTCACGTTTGCTTCTGTTTATGAGTAATACTAATATGTAACTACGCAAGGGTTCCCTTTTCTTCCCTACTTCTCATACTTGGTATAATTGTTTAATAGAGTCTAGACAATATCATGATTGTTTAATAGTCTTGAACTCTAATAGGATATAAATATCAGTTTTTAGGCCTTAGGCCTGAGGCCTCAAAATTGTTATATTTATATCCTATTACCCCGTCACTCGAATTTCCATTGGGTTTGCAGAGTGGTTAGTGCACATGTTCCCTCGTACCATGTGCTGAAAGATCACTTTGTGAGATAATGGAGTGTACCAGAATTCGAACTTGGTACCTTTCGTTATACTAGTTCATCTAACATGTGCTGAAAGATCACTTTGTGAGATATTGGAGTGTACTTGAATTTGAACTTAGTACCTTTTGTTATACTAGTTCATCTAACAAACTCGGTTCCTGTATATATATATATTTTTGATGTTTTCGATTTGAAATGAAGTGTTCATATACCATATCCATATCTTAGTGTGAGTTCCGGGCAAAACTACTCGAGTATATATGAAGAGTTGGAGACTTGGAGTAACACAAGCGATCCCTAAGTTTCAGAATGTGTAGTAATAGGAATATTAATAATAGTTGGGCCTCAACTATCACCTTACGATTTTGGTTGAGATGGTTCATCTATCGTGGTATCAATCCTAGCGACCCAAAAACCTTAAGGTTTTGGTTGAGATGGTTCATCTATCATGTAAATGAGTAGGAATAGAGTATATGATGTACTAGTAGTCTCATTAGATTACATAACTTATTGATATCCGTTTTCAGAATTAAACATGCTTAATTTTCATTACCAAACATTACACAGTTATTTGACATTATTAGAAAACATTCGGACTCTCAGGTTGAGTCCCATTACTTTACTACATAATCACCCACTCCTTATTATATTGGAGATTTCTCTTCCGTCAAGCCTTAACTGCAAAGCCATTGAAAGCAAAATGTCAGACAAAACATAAACAGAAAAATTTGGATTACTACCACTTGGCACCCATCAATTACTTGATTTACTTCTGTGATGCTGAAGCATTTTATGAACTTCAAATGAATACTGATTGCTTAAGGTTTTGGTTTACTGTCACACTTGGTTGTCGGGTACTGATTTTTTTACCACATCTTGGATGAATTGATGTCATTTCACATTTTCTGAACCTTCTGAATGCTTTTGAACATAAGGGGGTCTAACGTTACTTAACTCAGTATCCATGTTTAAATGCTTGGTGGTATCCATGTTTAAATGCTTGGTGAATGCCGGTCTTTTAAACTGTGACCAACTGACTATTAGGAATATTAATAATAGTTGGGCCTCAACCATAACCTTAAGGTTTTGGTTGAGATGGTTCATCTATCATGGTATAGAGCCAGTGTGACCGAAGGTCACGGGTTCGAATCCTGGCAACCTCAAAACCCCAAGAAAACTCACGAAGTGGAAACCAGCACACGGTATTGGGGGCCTGTGCAAACTAACCACTCTTCAAGCCCAATGGACATTCGAGTGAGGGAGCGTATTAAGAATATTAATAATAGTTGGGCCTCAACCATAACCTTAAGGTTTTGGTTGAGATGGTTCATCTATCACTGACCACCTTTACTAGTAATTGCCATTACTGATACTCCATACTAATTTATATGAAGTTCTGACTATGAATGAATATACTAGTACCTGGATGGACTAACAATTTATGTTGGTAGAATCTGACTTTTTTGATGTCTTCCAAGACTCACTCCTAACATTTGGACGAATTCTTATTTTTAACTTTTTAAAGAAATGCACAAATTTACTATGGTTGATAGTTGATACTACTATATATTTCTATTTTTTTAGTTGGTTTGACTTTTATTCGAAAAGGCATCAAACATGATTATTGCGATAGATTTGAGATGAAATGAACTCTTGAGTTTTAGTGGCCCAAAGTTTTCTCCTTTTCAAGTCATTTCCATACTTTGTTCAAGTTATGTTAAGAGAAATTTTGAATAATGTATGGAAATGATGGAAGGAGTAGTAATTTGAGGCAGTCAGTGCTAGGGCTAATAGTGTAGACTGTAGAGAGTATAGGATTGTGTTTTTAAATTCATTATTGGAAGAGGTGTATCTAAAGGTTTTAAAATACCGCAGAAAAAAGAAAGAATTGTTTTTGAAAGGGTAGAAATGCTTACACTTTGGAGCAGTCAGTGTTAGGGCTGATAGTGTAGGACATAGTAACCCCACACTGAGTAGGTAGCTTAGCAGCAAGGTCATAATTGATCCCACTAACTTTAGTAACCATACCCTTCATGCACTCGCATACCGCTTTTCGCTCACCTGTCGAGTCCGACAGTGCTTTGACCGATTTAACCCCTGTGCAACAGTTAGCTGGTGGTGTTGCTTGGGAATTCTGGCCTTTTAGATGCCCAATGCATGGTTTCAGATTGTTTTCGACGTCTGTACATGATATGGCTGCCTCTGTTGCATACGAGGCAGCTATCACTAACATGGAAACAGCTAGAATAGCACTAATGCCTTTCATTTTGAAGCTGTTTTTGTTATTCTTGATGTGGTTTTGGTGATGTTAGCATAGAACTAAGAATGCATTTATAGAAGCAATTAAGCTGGGGACTAGAGATGATAGAAACTGGAGTGTGACAGGTGGTTGGTAACTTTAAAGTTGGATTGTTGCACTGCAGCCAACTGTAGTAATTTCAGTTCATCGGTGTTTTGCTGTCCATTTCCCTGGGATCAAATTTGTATGGTGTTGTGAATAAAATCTACCCAATGACTTGACCTGACATGACCCGATCTTTTACACTAAAAATTTACGAAACTCAAATGATCCTTGTCGGTCTTCTTGTAAGTTGAACTTGTAATATAGACACGGTATCAAATGAGGAAGTTGGGTTTTCATCTTAGGTTAGGTTGCTAGTTAATCTCTCGATTGTTTTGATGAGAATGGTACCATTTTCATGAATACTTTGACTGACCTAACTCGACCCAAAATTTAACGAGTTTCAGACCCTAACCTAACTTAAAAAACGCATAAACCCGTCTAATAGGAATATTAATAATAGTTGGGCTTCAACCATCACCTTAAGGTTTTGGTTGAGATGATTCATCTATCATGGTATCAGAGCCAGTGTGACCTTGAGTTCGAATCCTGGCAACCTCAAAACACCTCAAAAACCACGAAGTGGAAACCCAGCACACGGTATGGGGGCGCCTGTGCAAACTAACCACTTTTCACGCTCACCTACCTCCCTCAATGTGGCACCATGCCCTTGCCATGACCACCTACCTCCATAACATACTCCCTAGTAAGGCCAACAACCTCACATCACCCACATCGAGTCTATACCGTCGCACCCCGTCCTATAGCCATCTACGAACTTTTGGATGTCTATGTTATCCACATATACCTCCCACCACTATACACAAACTCGCCCCAAGAGCGATCCCGTGCATTTTCTTAGGCTACCCGTCTTCCCATCGTGGATACAAGTGCTACGATCCTCGTACTCGGAAAATTATTATTGCTCGTCATGTGACCTTTGATGAAACTGTTTTCCCCCTTGCTGGACCACAACCCTCGGCCCACCCAACATATGATTTCTGAACTAATGAACATTCCCCTTATGTGGCCCACCAACTTGCAAAACAAGCCCAACTACATACCCCTATTAACTCCCCTACCGAGCCTTTCATACAAGCTCAAATAAATACCCCTATTACCTCCTCTACCGGGCCCAATCCCACACCACCTTCTCCTTCACATCTAAACCCAATTCAATCCCCTGCCCCTACCCCAATTCGATCCCCTGCCCCTACTCCAACTATATCCCCTGCCTCCTCACCCACTCGCATAACACCGCCAACACCGCCTACACCACCGGTGCCCTCACCCCAAATGACAACCCGAGCCCGACATGGGATTTTCAAACCGAAACCCTTGTTTGACTTATGTGCCACAGCTCTCTCACCCGTACCGAAGTGTCCCCAAACAGCCCTCCGAGACCCGAATTGGAATCGTGCCATGAAAGACGAATACGACGCCCTCATCAAAAATGAGACTTGGGTTCTAGTGCTCGACCTTTGGATGTCAATATAACTCGTTGTCTTTGGTTGTTTAAACATAAATTTAAGGCTAATGGTGATTTGGAGCGATACAAAGCTCGTCTTGTGGTTAATGGCAGGTCACAGCAGGTTGTAGTTGATTGTGAAGAAACGTTTATTCCCGTGGTCAAGCCCGCTACTATCCGAACCGTTCTTAGCCTGGCCGTGTCAAAAAATTGGTCCATCCACCAACTTGATGTCAAAAATGCTTTTCTCCATGGTCATCTTGCTGAGACGGTATATATGCATCAACCACCCGGTTTCCGAGATAAGTCACGCCCCGACCATGTGTGCCTGTTAAAGAAATCACTATACGGTCTTAAACAAGCGCCGCGGGCTTGGTATCAACGTTTTTCAACCTATGTTTCTACAATCGGGTTCACTCAAAGTAAGTCAGATAATTCACTTTTTATCTACAACAATAAGGATCAGCTAGCCTATCTCCTACTGTATGTAGATGATATAATTCTTGCTACGTCATCTGACTCCCTCCGGGTTAATAACATCTCGCTGCTTAAGACCGAATTCTCCATGTCCGACTTGGGTCCCCTGAATTTTTTTCTAGGCATTGCAGCCCTCCGACATAACAGGGGATTGTTCCTACATCAATCCAAATATGCTCAAGAAATTATTGCTAGAGCTAATATGTCCTCCTGCAAGCCCGCGCTCACACCCGTCGACACTCAATCAAAACTCAGCGCAACTGCCGGCAAGCCATTTACTGATCCAGCATTATACCGGAGTCTAGCCGGGGCATTACAATATTTAACTTTTACCCGTCCCGATATTTCCTACGCAGTGCAACAAATTTGCTTATTTATGCACGATCCGCGTGAGGAACATTTTGGAGCGCTAAAACGGATAATCCGTTACATCCAAGGAACGACTAATTATGGCCTGCACCTCAGCTCTTCAAACACCGACTCCCTCACCGCATACACTGACGCTGACTGGGGAGGGTGTCCCGACTCCCGCAGATCAACCTCCGAGTATTGTGTCTACCTTGGTAACAATTTAATTTCCTGGTCATCAAAAAGACAACCAACTGTCTCACGGTCAAGTTCCGAGGCCGAGTATCGTGGTGTTGCAAACGCCGTCGCGGAGTCGTGCTGGCTCCGTAATCTGCTACTTGAATTACAATGCCCTATAAAACGTGCCACAATTGTTTACTGCGATAATGTGTCCGCTATTTATTTATCGGGCAACCCGGTTAATCATCAGAGAACAAAGCATATTGAATTGGATATCCACTTTGTCCGGGAGAAAGTGGCGCTAAATGAAGTTCAAGTCCGACATGTTCCGTCACGATATCAATATGCCGATATATTCACCAAAGGACTCCCAAAAATTCTATTCAACGATTTCCGATCCAGTCTCAATGTCGGCTCACCTCCCGCTTCGACTGCGGGGGAGTATTAGAATATGCCAATAGTATATTGCTTATTCTTACAAATAACTTTGTTTATATTGTTTCCTAACCTAGCTTACTAAGTTTACTTTTATACGGGAATTGCATTCCTTATATTTAGTATGATTGATTGACATCCCATGAATCATGGGATTCAATAGCTAACTTAGGATACCTCTGCTGTATATATTGTATAATGTATCATTCGAATAAACTCAAGGGAATACAATATCTTTTACCGTCGTCTCGTACATAATGAAATAGATTCGTATTTTTCGCGAACCTAAAATAACCGAACCCTTAATCCATTCATTTTATTAGCTTTATTTATGATTAGTTTTGATGTTTATGAAATTAAATTATTAATGTTGACATATTTTTATTGTATTTACAAGAATGATAAATTAAGTAAATATAATAATGTGTAGAAGAAAAGGAAGACCACTAAGATAATTGAAATGAAATTGTGTTATCTTATTAGCTAAAATAATGCTTATTTATAAAGAATTAGTTTAATAGTATATTGAATCTTGTAAAACAAATACGATAAGTAATCTTCTCCAAAATCCGCAAGTTGTATGCTTTAATTTGCTGAAATATAATCGAAGGCTTTAATCATAATCGACATAATATTTAGTGTCTGTTTACCCACAAAAGCATGTGAATTGCCACTTACCCTTATTTCTCTAAATGCAACTGTGGTGAGTGACAATTCACATGATTTTGTGGTTAAATAGACAATAACATTATGTCGATTATGATTAAAGCCCTCGATTATGTCTCAGCAAATTAAAGCATACAATGAAGCCTCCGTTAGAATTACTATCCTTTGCGGATATTGGAGAAGATTACTTATCTTCATTGCATTTGTCTTCGAGATTCAATATACTATTAAACTAATTCTCTTTTATAAATAAGCATTATCTTAGCTAATAAGATAACACAATTTCTTCTCAATTATCTTAATAACCTTCCTTTTCTTCTACCCATTATTATACTTCATAGATGATATTGACTATTTAATTTATCATTCTTTTAAATACAATAAAAATATGTCAACATTAATAATTTAATTTCATAAACATTAAAACTAATCATAAATAAAGCCAATAAAATGAATGGATTGAGGGTTCGGTTATTTTAGGTTTAGGAAAAATACGAATCTATTTCGGTATGTACGAGACGACGGGTTTATGCATTTTTTATATTAGGTTAGGTTTTGAAACTCGTTAAATTTTGGGTCGGGTTAGAATTTTGATATGCATTTGGAAATTGCTATTTGCTTCAACATGCTGCAATTTGCAAGACCGACCTGAGTGGCCAAATAGTGAAACCTTAATGCAATTTTTTCCAAATTGCCAGAATGCACCTTTGTTTTATATCTAGGAGCAACATTTAACTATATAATAATGTATGTCGAGAGTTTAAACTGATGGTTAGGTCTAAGTAAGTAAATACTCCCTCCTACCCACAAATATTGTCCATAGTTAAGAAAGTACCAAATTTATGATACGGAGTATTATACAATGATGCAGTATAGCAAAAACTGAGCTTCAACGGAAAAAAAATGCTCCACTGTATCACCTCTCTCAATATGTCTTACTCGCATTCTTTATGTTTTCTTAAATATTGCATGTTTAGTTATGTTTCATAGTTTTGGACCAAGTCCTTTTTCCCCTTGCCATAAAAATTGAAGTGTTGGTAAAGATGCAATAGTGATAGTTCGAAAATATTGAGATGAGAAAAGATGTATTGTGGAGGCGGATTCTGAAAACCCCGAAAATTAAACCTCATACTGGTAACTGTAAGTTGTACTCCAAAAGCTGTCCGTCAAACGTTTCTGTGTGTGGCGGTGTGGCTGCTTCAGACTTAGGGTTTAATTTATGTAAAATGCTTTGTTTTGTTTTCATTTTTCTTTAGGTACATCATACATGGGAGTTGGACTAGGCGAGATTTAAACGGTAAGTCTCTCTTGCGACGGGTATATCCGTCGTAAATTTTTGATGGGTCAAGTTCTCCTACTTGGGTTAATAAGACGAAATTTAGGGAATCTTATTTTGTTTGTCTTATACTACCTCAACTAATACTTAAGCCACTTGCGACCGGTACGCCCGTTACGAATGAGAATTTGTGTGAGTTAAATGAGGTAACAAGTTTGTTTCCAGCCGTAGTATCGAATTCCAATTTGCAATCTTAATCCAAAATCAAAAACCAGGGACTATTTTCTTTATATTCCTTCATTAATTATGTGATTTAGACGTTTAAAATTAAGCATTATGGGGTGTTGTAGGAGATGTTTGTCGCAGTAACATGATTTTTATTCGCAACTGACATACACCGTTAAAGACGTAAAGTAACATTTTATTATTTTTTTTCTTTTTTTGAATAACGTGGGAACCCGCAGTCGCTATTTTTGGTGCGCACTGGATTAACCAGTGAGCATACGTGATAGCCTGCAAACCACATACACTAGCTAAACCATCCTTTTTACGGGGTGACATGCTCGAAATCTAGAAGGCATAGTTTCAAGCCAATTTACCCCAAGATTACTCTTGATGAAGCTTGAACACTCGGCTTGAACCTGAGACCTTTGCAAACGTGGAAGTAACTTGTTTATTTATTCAAACTTCCATTGCATAGTGCATACATATAGCTATATAAGTTGCGCATGATCTATACGCATGTCTACGAGAAAGAAAACCAAGCATAAGTACTAAGAAATGGAGGCAAAGATCCGTTTTTATTAGTTAGTTTGTCGTGAAACTGTCTTCATTACCGTTTCTGCAAAGCCTTCTGAAGATCCTTAAGATTACTGAATGCTGCACAATACGCACAACATAGAAATAAGATTGAATAAGACTGGCTCATGCATGCATGCATGCATGAAGAGTTTACTGCGAATATTTACTGAAATTATGTTAAAAGGATATTAGGGAAGAAAGCATACGTGTTACAGTTAATCTTGGGGCTGAGTGTGTAAGACATGCGAACTCCACACTGATTAGGAAGCCTAGCGGCATTCCCATAGTTTAGACCTTTCATTCGACCAGCTGCCGTTTTCATGCAGTTACAAGCAGTCTTTCGGTCAGTTGGGGTTTGAGCCATGCCCTTTAGGGTCCGGACTCCTACACAACAGTTAGGGGGTGGGGTGGGTCCGCCAGTGCCCTTTAGGTATGTCATGCATGGGGCCAAAGATTTGGCAACCCCGCCGCATGTCACTGCAGCCTCAGCCGCGTGTGGGTTTGTCAAGGTCCTAAGCACCAAGCAGAGCACCATCATGCAAGCAATCTTGTTGAGAGTGGAGTTTGCCATTTCGTTTTTGTTTTTGGTTGAGAAAGGATAAAATATGGATTGAAGTTGTTAAGAATGGTTGGGTTGGTTTTATAATGTAGAGGAGTTGGTTGTTGGGTGTTGATTGAATTGAATGCTCGAGGAAACCTATAATAAGTTGGGTTTTGGTGTGTAAAGGGGAGATGTAATATGTTGATTTTGTAACTCATGCAAACGTATGTGAGTTTTGTTTGATTTGCATGAATATTGTGAGTTGTGACACTGCAATTGTCACATTTGTTTCATCAGCCGCCCTTGTACGTCCCATATATACAATAGACCTAGGATTTACCAGAATTTGCCAAAAATTTCATTAGGTGAGACTAAGAGCAACTTTAATGGCAAGTCACAAAATTTTGTAGCTTGTTTTGTTCCATATTTTTCTAAGTAACAAAGCATTCAAGCTACAATTCTTTTCAATGGTAAACTACAATAGATGTAGCTTAAAAAGACTCACTAACAAATAAATATTATAATATAAATTATTTTTTTTGTTTTATTTATTTATTTATTTATTTTATTAATTTTATTTGTCAAGTTACATAGCTTTACAAAGCTACACCCGCTTATAAGCAACACGTATTTTTTGTAATCCAATGGTAAACATATCGCTTGATAATTTACAATTTTTGTAAGCAGGTCTTTAAAGGTAACCATTGGAATTGCTCTAAGTAATATTATCAACTTTTTTCAGAATATTAACTCAGAAAGGGATTTTTCAGCCAGATGAATCGCTGTTAGCCATCCCGCTTCACCACTACTTATATAGTTGCACCAATATAATTTAATACACAACAAATTTACAACATATTTGTCCTCCGATAGTGATTTACAAACAGCCCGTCTTGTTTCAGACTGCAAGTTTCGTCTGAAACAATAAGACCTTTCACAAGTGGAAGTCACATGGGTGGTGGGATATCCCCATGTGCTTTCCTACTCAGTCCCTAAATGGATATATTGTGAGAGAAAATAATACCCGTTTTATTATTTCAGACGAATTTACAGTTTGAAATAAGTATTAGTGATTTACAAAAGAATGACTAATGTAAAGGTCAACATCCTTGATGAGGGAATGGTGCACAAGTGTTGCATAGGAGTTAGGACCTGAGAATGCAAACTATTGGTCATATCCACAATGACACATAATGTTGATATTATTGTTTACAAATTACCCACTCAGTCTCATTTATGTTTGCCCTTTTTTTTAATTTGCAAGTAAGTTTTTAATTAAAGGTTTACAAGAAATTGGGATGAAGGGAGTAGTTTAATGACTCTTGTTTTGGAGGATTAGTTACAAATACAAACATTCCATTTATTAGTCATGTAATCGGTGTCTTAAGTAAAGATTATTAGTTATAACACTAATCCGCTCTAATTGCATTATCGGTTTATTTCAATTATATTATATACTCCGTAGTCATGTAATCATGGTTGACAATGGATGATTTTGGTATGGGATTATTCAAAATGATCCAAAAATAACACTAACTAGTTTTTGGGCAAAAAATTTCACGACTTGTTTTCAAATCGTATTATTCTAAATATGTATCATCGAAACTAAATTATAAATATTCATAAATTTTGTTTTATATCTAACTTCTACACTTTTTTTAGGGCTGTCCAAATGTGGTTTTGGGCCGGACAGGGGGTGGGCTGAAAGAAAAAAATATGTCACTATAGCGGGCAGGTTGGGCCAAAACAGAGGGCCACTCGTGGGCTGTCTGACTCATATTTTTCTGTTAACTTCTGAGAAATAATAATAATAAATAATTAACAATGTGATAAACTTGCAAAGCCGGTATTAAATTACGCTATTAGTTTTTAATATCAATACACAAAATAGAAGAACACTAACTTGGTCATTTGAATATTAAGTTCCAAAATCCAAACAAGAGTAAAAACTAAACAAAAATTAATTATATACTAATTGCTTATACTACTTTAGCGGGCCGGATGGGCCAACCTGTTTTGCATTTCTCTTGTCCGTGACCGACCCATTTACTAAAATGGGTTAGGCTGGTTTAGACCCTACTTACAGATACGAGTTCAGATTAAGATAATAAATGGACTAATCAATTTAAATTTCGTCCAAATTAATTATATTATTCCGTATTTCCTTTGACGAGTCAACATTTTGACTTTGACTTCTGACGTGTCTGCAACTCCTTCAGTTTTGGTCAATATTTTGACTTTGACTTTCGATGTGGCACAATTATCCAAAATTTACGTGCCAAAAAATTGCCCCCTCGAGACTTGGTCATGTACACGATTTGTGTGTTTTTACCACATGAACGGGTCTCAACTTATCGAATCCGCAAACTTGCCCGGGCTTAGTTGTGAGTTTCCATTTTGTAATGGATCAATTGACATATTTGACGCATGGGCCGGCACTTTAGCCCAAACAATTGTTTGCATGCGTGAACCATATGAGCTACTACTATATATTTTAATTGCCTTGTTACGTCACTATTGATGGTTTCTTACCTTATTTGAGCAACTTTTCCAATTTTGGTAAATTATCATTCATCTTCCAAAATCAAACTCCTGTATTTTCTTCAAAATGTGTTTATTTCGTTCCTTTTTCTTTAAGGAAATTCCCATATTATTGATTAGATGATATCTCGTTTCCATATTTGTATCCCTTTGCACAAGTATAAAAGGAGGAAGAAACTCAATGTCAATCATCATCGTGAGCTGTATTCGATCTTCTTGTGAACCGCAAATATAAGTTCTACTTGTTCCTCTGTTTTCCCGAAGCTAGTATTACTTTTAATTGTACTAGCGTCGAGCTCCGAAGCGGTGTGAAGCATATACGCGGTCTCCGTTACCGATTTTGCCGTCCAAAAACTTACTAAAAGAATGGGGAGAAAGCTTTTACAAGCAAGCTTTGAAAGCAGCGTTACACCCCTCCGTTCAACTTAATAGAGTATAGTGTCTTTTCCTTAGTGAACACTTTGCCTTCAAACAGAATACAGGAGGGATCTCGTCTTCTAACTCGAGCAAAGGAAAAAAAGATAAGTCTTTAGTCCCGCTATCTTTTGAACAGATGAGGAGGAGGTTTACTCAACATTCTCGCAGCACTTGTTTTTTCTATGGTACTACGCTCTCTCCTGTACCGACCTGTTCTATAATCTTTTCTTTCTGGATTAAATCCAAACTGGGTCGGGGTAGTGGCTATTGTGAACGGACCAAGTGGTTGACCGCTCCTTCGTCCGTTGCGTTGTTCACTACCTTCACCATCTTTTTTTTTCGTCTGCCAAATTTTAACTCTTGTTTCATCTTTCTGCAACAATAATTAGTAGCACGGCATTTTTGAATCTTCTAATGTCGGATTCCGAGACGGTTGCGGCGACGCGGTCTCCTTTCTTGCCAATGGAACCTCTGGAATCCAGGCTTTTGTTTTTGCAGACCCAATTCGCGGGGAATCATGGCTAACGGGGACCAATCAAGTAGTATTATTACTCCTTTGTTGGTTACGTTACCTGTGATTTTTGCTTTTTTCGGATTAGACGTAGCGAGGACGAGGTAGTGGCTGTTGAGAACTAACCAAGTGACTTGTTGCTCCTCCGTTAGTTGCGTTGTTCACTACTTCCGCCTCACTTCTCTTTTTTTTGAACTACTTCGATGGTGCACCCGCAATTCTTATGTCGATGTCGAAATTGCTAAAAGTAGCAATCAGATTTCAGGAACGTTGCTTGTGCTGGCTCTTTTCTTTGTTCCTGTTAAAATGGTATATATTTGATTGGCACACCATCTTCTGGGCTATTTTGTATATCATAGAAAAAAATATACAATGACTAATATCCCATGAATTGAGCGCATTCTCGCTTGATGGTGAAGTAGAGTTTGTTAAACAATGACCTTATTCCCAGATTATCGTGTGTGCTAGCTTGGATTGCCAACCTTTTAACCTCCTTTTTGGTTTGAATTTGTCGGCATTACTAGCTGAACTTGCCACACATTTTTCTTTTTATTTTCGTGTGTCCTTTTTAAAGAAGTAAGACAACGTGGCGGTGTTCTGATATTTGAAGGCCGAGAAAAAGGAATACTTGGTGACCCTTAGTAATTGTCAATGTTTATTATCTGACTTTACGGTGAAGACCTCGGGCGTGAGAGCTTTTTCGAGATTTAAATAGATATTTCGACAAAGAATGAATGATTGTGAGCTATTTCCAATTCATCGTCAGATTGTATAGGAAGTTCCTGGCGCTTTGAGAGCTTTCTCCGAATAGAGATCAAATTTTACTGTTTGGTTTCAATGAAGTCTTGGTGCTTGTGAGCTTTCTCCAACCTTTTGTATATGACTTTACGATAATGTCTCAGTGCTTGGAAGCCTTCTCCGGATAAAGATCAAATTTTCCTGTTTAGTTTCAATGAAGTCTTGGTGCTTGTGAGCTTTCTCTAACCTTCCGTATACGACTTTACGATAGTGTCTCGGTGCTTGGAAGCTTGTTCTGGATATAGATGGAATTTTATTGTTTAGTTTCGATGAAGTACAGTCTTGGTGCTTGTGAGCTTTCTCTAATCGTTCATCTTTACGACAACTTTCGGTGCTTAGAAGCTTTCTCCGAATCTGTATCATTTGATTTTACGGCAAAGTCATGTTGCTATACTTGATGACTTTTCGTGTTTACAAGCTTGTTCGAGCTTTCACTTTTTCATCAAAATAAAATATGTTGAAGAAATCAAGATACAATTGTGTATTTGCAATGCCCTCAAGATATGTTTTTTTTTTTTTTTTTTTTTGTCATGGCTGGACTCGCATATGACTCGAGCTGCCTACGTACTTGTAAAACGAAAATTCATTTCACAAGATCAAGCCGGCGTAGTTCATTTTTTTTTTGCTTTTATTAACGGAAGAGATGCCCCCCGTGACTTGCGATTGTGACTTCCATGTCATGAGCTCGAGTCGCCAACTCTTGAAATGTCCTGGGTTTGATTCCCTGTAGAATATAAACCAAGTCCAAGTTCATGCCTTGGATGCACATCTCCATTGATGAAATTTCTGAGAGACGATCCTTGTATTCTAAGCTTAGCGCTCGCCAGCGGTTTATGAAGTCAATGACAGGCTCTTCTTCCTCTTGTTTGGTGTTAGTTAGTTCGACCATTCTAACAACTCTGCGTGTGCAGTAGAAGCGGTTTAAGAACTCTTCTTCCATTTGCTCCCAACTGTCGATGGATTGATGAGCCAAATCGGTGTACCAATCAAACGCCATTCCTTTGAGGCTACGAACGAATTGCTTCACCAGAAGATCACCATTGGTGCCTACATTGTTACATGTTTCGACAAAGTGGGCAATATGTTGTTTTGGGTTGCCTTTTCCGTCAAATTGCTGAAACTTTGGCGGCTTGTATCCGAGAGGCATTTTGAAGCTATCAACTCTTGTAGTATACGATTTCATGTAGAGTTGATTATCTTTTGGAGTTTCGCCGAACTTTTCTTTGGCGAGTCGGTCGATCAGCTCTTGGATTTGTTGGGCGGACAAAGATTTAATTGTTGAATTGTCATCCATCATCACCATGCACATAGTCGTCATCATACTTCGACTTTTCGCTCTCATCGTTGGCCTTTGAGTCGTCAGAGTTTTTATCAATTGGTCGTTTCTCTAACTTTGTTTTGAGAGTGGCAATTTGAGCATCTTTCTCTTGGCTTTGTTTTTGGAGTTGTTCGACAATGATTTTCATTTTAGTCAGTTCTTCCTCAAGTGAAAATGCTCCAATCACCATCACAGAAGCGATACTGTCAGTTTGCGTCGCCGAGTTCGTATAGGCGAGTAGATCGCCGAAGTTGTCACCAAGAGTGATGGATCTTTCAACATCGGATTCATATGGCGTGTCTATCGTCTTTTTAGCGAAATTATTCACTAAAGCCATTGAGATGCGATTGACAATTTTGATATGGAGAAAGAGATGAGCGGTAGAGATGCCCCCTACCTGACGCGCCAAAATTTGTTAACACAAATTTGTGATTCTGTAAATAACAAACACAAAAATTGCAACAAAGATAGTTTTTATTAAATTTGAATATTTTGGGTACAATCTCTATTGAGTCCGCTGATTCGATTTCCACGTGTTTTGGGTGTTTGATGTACGAAGGGTCTTGATGACTTTATCTTCGTTTGACTTTGAATGACAATCTTTTTTGTAAGAGGGTCGCTTGACTTAATCCCCTTCGAGGAATTTGACTTTGTGAAAGAAGGCCTTTGAGCTTGATTTCCTTCACGATTTGACTCCTTAGTGACGACACGAGATTCGAAGTGCTTTGTTGTCTTGAATTCTTGGAGACGATGATTGGTCTTCTAATTTGATCGACTTGGAAGTCTTTGTGTTTCTAGAGAGAATTTGAGAGTTCTCTAGTCTTGTCTTCTCTTCTTATTTTGTGGTTTTTACCTCCTTTATTGAATTGATATTCCACTTGGACTCAATGACTCAATTTTGATGCTTAATATTGAGTCTTCAGTAAATGATTTA
Organism: Silene conica; assembly: GCA_029255685.2. Taxonomy (NCBI): domain Eukaryota; kingdom Viridiplantae; phylum Streptophyta; class Magnoliopsida; order Caryophyllales; family Caryophyllaceae; genus Silene; species Silene conica. The sequence goes on from CM055311.2 coordinate 64,198,708, forward strand.
TTTTTTTGTGAGGTTTAGAGAGAATAGGATTAATCTTCTTATACTCTGTTTCTTCTGTCTTGTTTTCTGAATCCTCCAATGATGATAGATGAGCTCTATTTATAAAGAATGAACACATGAGTCTTCATTTAAGTGGGCTCAACCCTAGTTCAGCAACTCTTGTGGACTTGACAGTCATTCGACCCATTTGCTTATGCTTGACTCATTTAGGTGAGATCGGCCCATGTTAATAAATCGACTCTTTTATTGGACTTTGTCCGCTTACAGATACGGGTTTGGATTAAAATATTAAAATGGACTAATTAATTTAAATTTCGTCCAAATTAATTATATTATTCCGTATTTCCTTTGACGAGTCAACATTTTGACTTTGACTTCTGACGTGTTTGCAACTCCTTCAGTTTTGGTCAATATTTTGACTTTGACTTTCGACGTGGCACAATTATACAAAATTTGCGTGCCAGTTAATAAACTTGAATCATCGGTCAATAGAAATCCATTACAGTTTCGATATCACATTTCTTTGATAACTCACACTCTGAATATAATCATTTCATAACAAATCTTGGATCTTCATTTCAATTAATATTTCCGCAATAATGATTTAACTTCTCAACAAAAACGACATAACATTATATGTCGAAAATAATTGTCATCTCAACAATAATGACGATCATAGGACCCACCGTAATGTTTTTGGATTTATTTATGAAAAACCTCTATTTTTATTTTTATGTACGTAAATGTTTACGTTTAGGTTTTTACGTAAACATTAATGAATAATGATAAAGTGAATAAATTGAGAGCAACATTTTTTTCCTAAAATTGAATTTTCATGAGAAAAAAAATATTTTTAAACACATCAATTTGTATATTAGTTACTCCAATAATCAATTAACATAACTTATACTCCCTCCTATTCAACATAACCTTCCCTATTTGGGGAAGGCACAAAGAATAAGGAGGAGATTATTATATGGGAAAATATTGGTGTGAGGTTGGATAATTGGAGATAGAGTATGTATTGTGGGGTAATTGTTGTGAGTAAGGTGATTAAAATAAGTATAAAGTATAAGTATGGGGGGATATTGCGGTGGAGTGAGGTGATTAAAATATGTATAAAATCTTTACCAAAAAAGGAAATAGGGAGGTATTGTGAATTGACGAAAAAGAAAATAGGGAAGATTATTATGAATAGGAGAGAGTAGTTGATAGCTAATATATCCAATATATTAATCAATTAAAAAATCAACAATTAATAACATTGGAAAAATTATAAAATAAAGGAAATATAACAAATTACTACCTAATAAATCTAAAATTTTACATCTTACTACCTAATATAATTAATTTTGCAACTAACTACCTAAAATCACACAACATTAATCAATTTGCTACTTTTTTTTACGGAAACCGAACTTAAGTTAGTTTTAAATGTTCGAGTTAAATTAAATGACGATCTTACCCTCCCCTTAATAAACATATTCCTGTTAACATATTACACATCCCTCTCCCTCTCCTCTCCTCTCCCTCTCCCTCCCCCGATTAAACTCACAGTAACTCAATTCATGCCGCCATTTTTATCGAAAACCTCCATTAACATGCCTAATTTGCAGTACTAGAGGGAGATAGTCTTCTATTGTCTTCTCAAATTGATCAAGTAAGCATTTTTTTCCGTTTTATTCTCAAATTTGAAAATTTAGGGATGAAAAGACTAGAGCTTAGGGATAAGAATGGACGAGAATACTACAAATAATAAAAGAAAAGCTCCAGGGTTAAACCCCTTCTATATGCTGCAAATTGTTAATTCTTTCTTTTTTTCAAAAGCGCTTTCCAAAAATTCACACGTCTGGTAAGAGAATCAAGCATAGTCCCAAAGAGGGAAAGAGAGCTACGGGAGAAAGATCTATGATAGCAGCAGCTACTAGGTCTACAACACTTCTCGAATTTCGTTGAAACCAGAATTCAAAGAACCGTAATCAATCAGTATTGTAATGGAGGAATAAAGGAGGAAGGAATTAGTGGAACGAGATTGATGGTAAATCAGGGTTTGGAACGAGATTTAGGGATTAGTGGAGAAATCTGGTTTTGGAGCGACATTGATGGAGAATTAGGGGGAAATGGGTTTTGTTGAAGGAGAAAGGTGTTTTAATAGACGAAGGAGGGGAGGGTAATTTAGGTATTAAATTATGTTTTAAATTTAAACGGGACGAAATAAACTGATTTCCGTCATTTTTTAGCAATTTCTGTCATTTTGGTAGTAATCGTGTAAGTTTTTACACTTATTAGGTTGTTATTTGAATAATTGAACATATTAGGTAGTAAGATGTAAAATTTTATACTTATTAGGTAGTAATATGCTAAATAGCCTAAAATAAATTATGCCACATTAAATAACTAAAGCAAATACAAAAATCACATGTTTGTAGCTTTTTTTCCAGTATAAAAATGAAGGTTTAAATTAAAGAGCAATTTTTTCAGAGTTAAGACGCATACGACCTTTAAAAATTCTAATTTAAAACGAGCAAATTCGATGGATCAAGTATTATTCATAGGACGACATAAGTAGAATGTATTGAGAATAATGAATTATTTGTCTCATCTATGCAAGTGGGTGGTAGTTGACCCATTTTATCCTTAAGATAAACATAATCACCTTAAGCAAGACATATTATAACCCAATTGTGGTTAATTATGGTGAAAGACAACTCAATTTGGTTGACATGTTACTAAAAAATAAGTTAGTGTTAAAATATGAATAAAACATATAAAAATGAGAAAAATTTATTGAGTTAATTATTTGAACACTTTTAATTACAAAAATAGGTTATTATAACATACATAAGTAATGCAGACAACGAATATATTTAGTATAGAGAGTAAATTTTTATTTATTTATTTTTCTCAAATATTGTTCACTCAAAATTGACACTTAACATTTAATGCATTATGTATATTAAGTGTGTTATTTACAATCTCTTAATTGCAAGTGTAATTTATATTTGAAATGAAAATTTTTAGATATTATTTACAAACTTAATCATCATTTTAATATGAAATTGCTTAAAATGCATATCGTGCAATTTGTACGGGTTAAAATTAGTAATAATAATAATAAAAACAATTGTGACAAAATTCCAATTAACGTAACAATATTCGTGGCAAAATACTAATAATTCATGGCAAAATACTAATAATCCGTGACAAAAATTTAGTAAATTGTGAAAATTATAATTTGACTATATATTATGTCAATATATTTTTTTGTATCTTACGAGTTTCTTTTGTCATCATAGCTTATTGTGGTTGCAAATCCGAGGACCGAGGTTCTATAATACCACCAGCGTAATAAAATATCTAATCCCGTGAATTTCACGGGTATTACAACTAGTTATATTATAATATTATAATATTTATAATTACCCAGAAAACCAGTTGTAAATCTGGTGACCTACATACGCCGCCAAACAACCTACGGAAGCTAGACCCGCGCTAGTGGCAAACAGGACTGTGGTTTTACACATGAACCAATTTTGGCTCGAGAGGTGAAAACTCAAAACCAAATCCACCGTATCCCCTAAAATACGACTATCGGCATCAACCACCCTAATGGAATGACGGAGAGTGGGTAAAGGTACCGTCGGGGGAATGCCGGTCAGATCGGCGTAGTAAACCTGTAGCAAGTCAGCGAACTGCTCGTCCGATAACCCGGAATCCCTAAAGTATAGAAGATACTTGCAGCTAAAAGGGGCGGTTTTGTTCTTTATATGGTAATACTGATATAGGGCTTTGGTCTGTTGCCCGTCATCCCACAGTCTTTTGAACTCAATAATGGAAGGAGAAAGAGGAAATGATTCGGGTGTTTAGAAACTTGCGTTGCGTTGTGACACAGGTACTGAAGGTGGTGGTTGTGTTTCTTATATAGGAAATGTTATAGTATCTTTCAAACATGAATTGAGTAATGGTCCATATATATGGTCGATATGGATGTACTCGGCAGTATTCCATAACAGTTAAGGTGATCGAATGAAGGTTTATTTGGATCGATAATTAATCAAATGTTGTCAGCTGGTTAATATGAAAATGTCACGTGTCTACAAACCATGATTATGACAATGTCACGTGTCTAAAAACCATGGTTATCTGGATGCATTACTGGGCCCACCAACCCGTTTTTTGGACAATAACAAAAAAGTTCTTAAATTTCGGAAGTTTTGGTGGTTATGATACTTTGTACGGACAAATATATTAGAAAACACAAATTATACTTTATGACGGTCGTACATGCGATAAATAGAAAAAATATCATATTTTGATAAATAATTATCATTTTTAATTAAATAGTGACCATTTTTTGTTAAAAATGACCTATTTTTTTTTAAAATGATCACTCTTTATAAAAAAATGGTCACATTTTGTAAAAAAGTACAGAATGACCGTCGTACAGAAAAAGTACTTATTAAAAAATCGTGCAAGAAGGATCGTGAGAATGTCGGCGACAATCAAGCAAGCAACCATTTTCTTAACACCAAAATCGACCCTACCACAAATTTCATCCGATAATTTATACTCTCTTTGATTTCCTGTGTTGTTCCCTTTTCATTTTGACACAAGAAATAAGGGAATTAATTTGGACCACACAATACATATGACCCACATGAAATTGATTTTGGACCATACAATGTTGTTCAAAAGAGGAAAGAGGGAACAACATTGTTATTAGACCAAAATGGAAAGAGGAACAACACAGAAAATCGGAGGGAGTATGACATAAAATTAATATGAGATTTATAAATATATTTTTATGATTTGTGAGCAATGTATATTTTTCCGACGCTATGTAAAACATTAATTTTAGAGAACGAAATATAAGAAGATTTCCCGAATTCAAGTGTCGAGAAGGAGATCAATTAATTAATGAAAGAAGAGAGAATAATTAAAAATTATATAAACAAAGTTGGGGGTCCCACATAAATTAATATTTTTCACTCATAAACTTCAACGGCCAATAGGAAGCCAATAAATTTTATACCTTTTATAGTAAAACGATTTTATTTTAAAGGGAAAATAGAAAAGGTTTCATATAATTACCAATTTTGACGTTTTAAAATAACATAATTTAAAAGTGTCTTAACCAATTTTCAAGTAGATAAAAATTTTACGTAACTTGTAGAATAAAGTGAACATATTATATTATCCAAAAGAATAACAAAATTACGTTTAGAATTTTAAATTTACGGTCAATTTTTTTTTTTTATTATTTCGTTTAGAATCAATTAAAATGTTTTTTTAGTATAATATAAAGTTTGTACCATATAAGTCCATACTGGTTTGTAGGGTTTATTTGGGGTTTACGGTTTCTATTTGAGGTTTAGGGTTTCTATTTGAGGTTTAGGGTATCTATTTGAGGTTTAGGGTTTCTATAATTAGACCTACATCCTTATCCAGATCAACAAGTATGCCATATATAACATTGCTATAAATAGACCTACATCCTTGTCCCGATCAACAAGTATGTCATATATAACATTGCTATAATTAGACCTACATCCTTGTCCCGATCAACAAGGATGCCATATATAACATTTCTATAAGTAGACCTACATCTTTGTCCCTATCAATAAGTATGTCATATATAACATTGTTATAATTATTAGACCTACATCCTTGTCCCGATCAACAAGTGTGCCATATATAACATTGTTATAAACAGACCTACATCCTTGTCCCGATCAACAAGTATGTCATATATAACATTGTTATAATTAGACATACATCCTTGTCCCGTTCAACAAGTATGCATATATAACATTGCCATAATTAGACCTACACCCTTGTCCCGATCAACAAGTATGCCATATATAACATTGCTATAATTAGACCTACATAATTGTCCCGATCCACAAGTATGCCATATATAACATTGCTGTAATTAGACCTACATCCTCGTCCCGGTCAACAAGTACATATGAATAGATGTAATATTTTAATTTTAAAATAGATGTAACATTTTAATTTCAATTGTATATATGAATTTGATTTTAGACAATACATATTAATTTTAAAATTGATGTAACATTTTAATTTTAAAATAGATGTAACATTTTAATTTCAATTGTCTATATGAATTTGATTTTAGACAATGCATTTTAATTTCAAAATAGATGTAACATTTTAATTTTAAATTAGATGTAACATTTTAATTTCAATTGTATATATGAATTTGATTTAGACAATACATTTTAATTTCAAAATAGATGTAACATTTTAATTTTGAAATATATGTAACATTTTAATTTAAATTGTATATCTGAATTTGATTTTAGACAATACATTTTAATTTTAAAATAGATGTAACATTTTAATTTTAAAATAGATGTAACATTTTAATTTCAATTGTATATATGAATTTGATTTTAGACAATACATTTTAATTTTAAAATAAATGTAACATTTTAATTTTAAAATAGATGTAATATTTTAATTTCAATTTTATATATGAATTTGATTTTAGACGATACATTTTAATTTTAAAATAGATGTAATATTTTAAATTTAAAATAGATGTAATATTTTAATTTCAATTGTATATATGAATTTCAAGGCCTCCTGAAAGGAACATCTGACTCCAAGATGTATGCTTAAGGTAGACATAAGCAAAGCTTTTGAGACCCTTCAACGGTCATTTCTGAAAGACATGCTCACACAACTACACTTCCCTGAGAAATTCATCAAATGGATCATGAATTGTGTAACTGGATCCTGGTTCACCTTAAATGTGAATGGAGCTCACCATGGTTTCTTCAAAGGGATGAGTGGAATAAGGCAGGGAGACCCCTTATCTCCCTATTTTTTTTAAGCATGGAAGTGTTGTCACGAAGGCTGAGAACAATGTGCAATATCCCTTCAGTGTCATACCACCCCAAATGTACCAGAATGAATCTCACTCATCTGGTCTTTGCAGATGACCTTATGATATTTACAAGAGGAGACTTACCTTCTATCCAGGTTGCTGTTAATATTCTTAAAGAATTCTCACAATGGTCTAGTTTCAAACCAAACATGGAGAAAACTGAAGCTTATATGGGTGGGGTAACCAGCAATGTTAAGTCCTGCATACTTCAAAATATAGGTATAAGCTAAGGGAAAGGGCCTTTCCCTTCAGATACCCAGGGATACCTATTAATCACTCAAATCTCACAGTGGCTATGTACAACCCTCTCATCTTAAGGGTACAGAGCATAATGAGCAATTTCAATACTGCTAACCTATCTTATGCAGGAAGAACTATTATACGTACTTAACACAGTTCTATTTGGGTTGCACAATTTCTGGAGTGCTAGTCTTCTCCTACCAAAAACCATTTGTAGGAAAATTGAACAACTGTGTAGGGATATTCTCTAGGGCACAAAGACTGACAGCAAAAGAATTATATTCAAATCCTGGGATAGCATATGCAAACCATGGTGTGAGGGTGAGTTTCAAATAAAAGAACTGCACACATGGAACAAAGCTTCACTACTCAAATGGCTATGGCAACTTGACAGTAATACTGGGACTATATGGATCAAATGGATACAAAAATATTATTTGCAGGACTGGGACATTTGGAATATTTCTCTGAAACAACACTACCCTGCCTATCTAAGGGATATCATAAAAATCAGAAATTATTATATTGAGAATCTGGGGAGTATACAAGCAGTACAAAGAATGTTGCATACCTGTCTGGTGAAAGGGAAGTATTCTGTTACAGTTGCTTATGAAAATTTAAGGAACACAGCTCCAAAACTGCCTGTTTTCAAAGCCATACATCATTATGCAAGGATCTCAAAGCACATAATATGCTTAACTATGGCTGTACAACAGAAATTGTCTACAATGGACAAGATTCAAACAAGAGGAATATCTCTGGTAAACAGATATTATTTATGCAAAGCTAATGCTGAAACAAATATGCATCTTTATTTCCAGTGCGGTTTCACTTGCCAATTGATGACTCTTCTGATGCAATGGATGCAACTGAATATAACAAGCACTGATCTACCTAGGATTCTATGTTGGATAGCAGATAGAAAGCAAAGGAGGCATTGGAAAAACAAATGGTTGAGTTGTGGAATAGGTAGCCTGGTTTATACTATATGGCAGGAACGAAATTTAAGGGCTTTTGGTAATTGTGAACGAGCAATGCCAACTCTCCTCCAGGAAATACAACATACAACATACAACAAAGGCAATTTTAATGCCTAGAACAAATGAAGCTATACATGAAGACATATTGGCTATAATACATGTACATGATTAATAATCTTTTTTCATTTTAATAGTGAAAATCTGTATAGTGGATATATACTTTTGTAAGACAAACTCATGTAATCCTATGCTTTAGAATATATAAGAAAAACTTCTTGCAAAAAAAAAAAGTGTATATATGAATTTGATTTTAGACGATACATTTTAATTTCAAAATAGATGTAACATTTCAATTTCAGTTGTAACATTTTAATTTCAATTGTATATATAAATCTTAGCCTTCCATTTCAATACTTAAAATAAAATCCTAATTATCCATTTCAATGCTTAGATCAAATCCTAGCCGTCCATTTCAATACTTAAAATAAAATCATAATTATCCATTTCAATGCTTAGATCAAATCCAAACTATCAATTTCAAAATACACTTCTTTTTATAGAAGATCTAGGCCGTTGGTAGTGTTGTCAAATCATTCCAGTTGTGTCCTTTACATGGCATCCTTGTGGACAATCCACAGAAGAAGACATAAATACCTTTTCAATCAAGGTCAAAAAATAAAATCCCACCAAATCCCTTTCTCTCTAACCGCCTTCACACTCTCTCTATAGATCATTCCCCTACTCTCTACAAAAAACTCTAAAATCCTACAAAAATGGAGACACTTAGAGAAGATACCGCTGCACTTATTAAAAAATATGAGGACGCAGCCAAGTTAAGTCGCGAACATCAGTTATCGGTGATGAAATAGGTGGTCGCGATCCTGGAATTTCGTAAGCAAGCTTGTGATTCAGGTATTCATGATGCGCAGGAAGCACTTGACTTGAGCATCGACTTGTTGATGCAAGCGTACGAGAAATATGCTTCAAGTTTGAAGGATTTCAATAACAGTGTAAATCAGTTGAAGGATCTTCTTATTAGAATGTAGTTTTTATTATCGGTTTTTAGATTTTATTATTGTATATATTGTTTATGTATGTTAAATTTTAATGAACTATGGTGTTATATATTTTATGGCTATTTTATTTATGCATGTTTTAATTTATGCATGTTTTATGATCCTAAGGAAATTAAAAAGTCATTTTTTTAAATGGTTTAAAAAACAAATATATGCCTGCAAGGGTGGAGTCTAGTGGTTAAAACTTGGGTGAAATTCTCAGGAGACCCAGGTTCAAGCCTCCCCAAGAGCAAAATCTTGTGGAGCATTTTTTGACCCGAGTCCATGCCTAAATAGACTTCGAGCCTGTCACTCTCGGGTGGTTTACCTGGTGTATGTGGTTTGCAGGCTATCACATATACCCGCGGGGTTACCCAATGCGCACCAAGGTAGCGGTTGTGGGTTCCCTCGTCACCGGAAAAAAAAAATTAAAATTGTAAAGAAATTAGAATTCGTTTTTAATCTAACACAACTATATTAAAATAGGACTTTCTAATTGAGATGAAATCCTAACCATTCATTTGAGAATACATTACATATTGTACAAGATCTTGGCCGAGGTGTTGTGAAATCAGTAGGCCAGTTAACATATTTACTCAGTGTATGTTAACTTATGCGTGTTTAAAGTCGATTTTTTAATTTATGCATGTTTTATAATTGTAAAGAAATTAAAGTGCTTCTTCATTGATGATCTTGCTTCAACATAAGTATTAAACAAAATACAAGGGCCAAAGTTATTTTTATTTTATTGCCTTCATAAATTAAAACAACAATAAGAAAATAAATTTAACATCCTTTTTTTTTATTCTCGTATTAAATTAAAAAAAACGAAAAAAAAAGCCGAAATAGCGAGCTTCAACATTCTCGATAAAAGATTTAATTTTAAAAAGAAAATCATAAAAGGTTAAACTTATCATTCTCCATAAAATTGAATGATGGTGAATGTTTGACTTCCCCATTCAACTTACCTAATTTGACACTATTTCGTAAATTGATTTTTAAAAAAATAATTACCAACTTTTACATTTTAAAATAACATAATGTAAAAAACTTACGAGAATTTTATCTTAACGTAAAAGTGTCTTAACCAATTTTCACGTAAATAAAAAATTAACGTAACTTGTAGAATAAAGTAAATTAAAAAACCTCTTTTTATTGTCGTATTAAATTAAAAAAACGAAAAAAAAAAGCAACTAGTGGTAACCTTCAAAATTCTGATTTTATTTTAAAAAGAAAATAGAGAAGGTTCCATATAATTGAACCGAATCGCGAAAGGTCGTCGACGTTTTGCAAAAAATCGTCGACGTAATTTAGTAAAAAGACAACACCTACCCTCACCCACCCACAACCTCTCAAATTCAAAAAAACTCACCCAAAACCCTCACCCACCCACAACCACGCACCACCACCGCATAGCCACGACAAGCACCACCACGACCGCACCCCCACCGCACCGACGCCCTCTGACCACCGTAGCACCACCCACCCGCAAGGTTAGTTTGATATTTTTCTTTTTTTTAATTAAACTTGTTAGTTATTGTTTATGTTAATTAGATTAGAGTTGTATTATGCTATGGTTGTTATTGTTTATGTTAATTAGATTAGATTTGTTAGGTTTAATGTTATTTGTTATTGTTTTTGTTGTTTTTGTTATTTTTTCAAATTTGATTTTGTTATTGTTTGTTGTTGTAGTTGTTGGTGGTGGTTGTTGTTGTTGTTGTTGTTGTTGGTAGTTGTTGTTGTTGTATGAATCGAAAGTATGAATAATATCTATTGTGAATCAAAAGAATCGAAAATAGGTAGAAATTGCGATTGGGGGAGTGGTGTAGACGTGAAACACGCACGTCTAGCCTAGGTAGAGACGTGGATGTTCCACGTCTAGGCTTGGTTGAGACGTGTGGGAAGCACGTCTGGGCTTGGTCAGGACGTTTGGGAAGCACGTCTACGCACGGGTAGGACGTGTGGGTAGCACGTCCAGGCAAGGGTAGGACGTGGGAATCGCGCGTCCATGGTGGTGCTAGACGTGTGTTTCTCACGTCTATGCACGGGTAGGACGTGTGGTTTTCACGTCCTTCTTTGGTTTGGACGTGAATTCCACATGTCCTTCTGTGGTTCGGATTTTTTTTTATTTTTTAACCGTTTATTTTCAATTTTAATAGTTAAATGTTATTATTTTTTCATTAAAAGTATTTATAAAAAGTTGTTAATTTTGTAATTTTATGGATAATTTATATTATTTAAGTTGTTAATTTTGTTTAATTATGATTTTGTAATCTCGTAAATGCAGATGTCTTACAATGAGGATGATATCATGCCTGCGATTGGCCGTACCGCAGGCCGAAGAGTGACGGGATCTAAACGTCGTGTCCCGATAGCATCACAACCAGCAGCAGCACCAGGAGCTGGTAGGGGAGGTAGGGGTAGGGGTAGGGGTAGGGGAAAGGGTCTCCTAATAAGGACTCCCGACCCTACTCCCGAGGACCAGCTACAGCTACCGAGAGCTTTTTTCAGGGACCCCCGAGTTAGTAGTTCGGAGGAGGAGGAGGAGGAGGAGGAGGAGGAGGAGCACGACTCCCAGTTTTTGGACGAGGAGGCAGCCGATCGACCAGCTATGGTGATCGTACGTGATGGTAGCGGCCGATATAGGCCATTTGTGGAGAGTGGGGCCTCTAGTAGCACGGGCGGGAGGAAGAAGACTCCGGATCTTTCCCGGCGTCTACAGGGTCCGGTTGTAGGGGGCCGTCTGTACCTACTGTCTTACGTAGCTTCGGTGGCCACGTAGCTCGCAGTAGTTGGACGGATGAGGGGAGCGCGAGACAGTGGATCACGTGTTACGAGAGGCCGGGAGCTATGGAGAAGATGAGTAAGATGAGGGTCCGCTCTGCGGTTATGGATAGAGTTGCCGAGAGCGGGCTTGGTCATCTTAGGACCTGTTTGACCACCGGGTTGGATGAGAACCTTATTAGTGCGTTCGTCGAGAGGTGGCAGCCGGACACCAACACTTTCCACATGCCGTTTGGTGAGATTACGATACTGTTGCACGACGTTCACAAGCACCTCGGCATACGGGTGGATGGCGCTAGGGTTATGGACGAGAGTACGAGGGGGGAGATTGGTCTGAAGGGGAAGTTCGCGGCCTTGTTTGGCGTTGACGTGGCAGCCGTGACTGCACCCCTTTACAGGGGTGGGGGGATTTTGGTGAGGAAGCTGATGGATGTTGTGGAGAAGGGGAGTCAGGAGGACTCCCTACGGGCGTACATGATGTTGTTGGTTGGACAGACTTTGTTCACCGACAAGTCCAGCGATCGGGTTGTCGCTCGTATGTTGCCGTTGTTTGATGATTTAGATGATTAAGGCGGTTATGCTTGGGGGGCCGCGACATTGGCGTACCTGTACCGACAGTTGGGGATGGCTTCGCGTAGGGAGGCAGCTGGGGTTAGCGGTTGTCTGCCGTTGCTTCAGGCTTGGATATACGAGTACTTTCCGACGTTCAGGCCTCACTCGGGATATTATGTTACGGGACGACCACTTGTCGAGGCTTGGTCACGGGTTCCTAGGTTTAGGGGAGATGAGGAGTTGTTGGAGCAGCACAGGCAGAGGTTGGACGGGCTGAGGGCGGAGCAGGTGAGGTGGCTCCCTTACGGTGTTAGCCCACACAGGGGTTGTCGGAGTACGCTCTACTCGGGGGTGATCAGGTTTCTGGATATAGTGGAGCCGTACCAGCCTGATAGGTGTCTCCGTCAGTTTGGCTATGTTCAGGATTACCCGAACCCTATGCGGGTCCCAGCTGCCGAGAGTCGTCCGGCGAAGCCGGCTCAGGGTTACAAGCTGTCGTACGGTGATGCTGTTGATTTGGATTGGGGTTTGAGAGAGGCTGAGATTCCGTTGAGACAGCGTCATGACCGGGCTGTGATGCCGTTTCAGTGTGATCCACGTTACATGAGTTGGTACAAGAAGATTTCTCACCCATACTTCTACCCCCCTGCACGCCGTGTTGAGATGGAAGCACCCCTTTTCGCCGAGGAGCCGGAGGTTGGCCGGGCTCTTAGCCGTCATTTCTCGCAGATTTATACTCAAGACCCCGACCAGAAATGGCCGTACGTGCGACGCTTGGTCGATGATATGGAGCGGTTCTACATATCGAGGGATGACGTTGAGGATGATCAGGCTGATGATGATGAGGAGGAGGAGGACGATGATGATGATGATGATGTAGTTTACTAGTTAGTTTTTTTTTATGCTTGGACTTTATTTGTTGTCTTTCGTACGGACTATTTTATTTTTCTCGTGACTTCTTTGTTAGTTTATTAGTTATTTTATGCATATTTTAATACATATTAGAACTCATAGCTTACATCGGACATGAACAAAAGCACATAAAACATAAATCGTAACTAAAATTTGATGAAAACATAGAATACATTAGACATTAACGAAAACACATCGAACATCAAATACAAGTTTACAATACTTAATTATCTTCAGATGACGAAGATGAAGAATCCACATCTCCTTCGTAATCTCCAGCTTCAATTATTTCAGGTTGACTAGCCACGTAATGATCATAAAACATTAAAATGCGCAGACGGACATTACCTAGATTGAACACTCTACCGGCACACAAATCAGATAGTGTTGCGTAGTCTATCAAGTTTAGTATAAGCTCGATATATTTAAGGAAATCGCTTCTTAGCTTGCGGAACTCCCACATCTTCCCAGTTACAATCTCATCAGTAACTTCATCGTCTGGAACAACCGGACTGCAGAGGGGGTTACCGTGTAGGATGCCAAAAAGGTTTGCAATTGGAGGATGTTCTACCAGGTCCCAGACAGTGTCACTCGGAATGACTAGTTCAAGGCGAGAAACTAGTACTGGGAACTGCGTAGTTATAAGATCGATCCTTAGCTGATAAGCTCTGTTTTTTTGAACATTTGTGAGAGCCATATTAAAAGAAATGATTTTAGTAGTGAATGATGTTGTGCGATTACAATCAACATGAAAACCAGTATTTATAAGAAGTCATAGTATAACGGCAACATTTTCAAAATAACGGTTACATTTTGAAATTTGAAATCACAACGGTTACATTTCAATATTACAACCGAAACAAAATTGGTTAAAATGACGGAAATATAAAGACTTGAAAATAGTACACGTCCATACATGGTATGGACGTGAATAGTACACGTCCATACCATGCATGGACGTGTACTATTCACGTCCATACATGGTATGGACGTGTACTATTCACGTCCATACCATGTATGGACGTCCAGGATTAACGTCCATACATGGTATGGACGTGAATAGTACACGTCCACTCCATGTATGGACGTGAATAGTACACGTCCATGCATGGTATGGACGTGTACTATTCACGTCCATACCATGTATGGACGGCCAGTTTTCAAGTCCATTCCACGCTAGGACGGTTAGTTTTCAAGTCTATTCCATTTACGCAGCTTGATGGGAAGGTGACATTAATTGACGACCCTCTTAGTAGGCGCTGGAGTAGAAAAAGATGTATAGATAAACAGAAAAAGAGAAGGAGAAACCCCAGGGCTGTCGATGCGACGAGTAATTTACTACCCACAAATACGATCCGAGCAAACCAAGTCCCGAACGGTGAAGGATCGTCGGTCATGAGCGGCTTTAGTGACACAAGAAAAACTCCGACGAACGTCAATCATTTTTTTATAGAATCTCAAACAACTCCAACGGTCCCCCAGTCACCGCAGTATTGGCCACAATGCCCATCTTGCTTCACAGTACTCAAACTCTCAACAATATCAGTCGTAGTACTCAAACACTTTGTACACCGATTACAGTAGGTTAGGTTGCAAATTATATTGTTGTAATTGATTTTTTAGGATGTAATTTAGGCAATTTAATCCAATACATACAAAAGAATAACGTATCATACTCGTGTCAATAAGAGAAGATTAATTTATTCAACTTGTACAAAACGGGGTTGGTGTTTCAATTTTTGTCAAAAAACGAATGAAAACAAATAAACATAAGTACAAGGAAAACAAATAAACATAAGTACGTACATAGAAAGCAAATAAACACAAGTAAAAGATTGACATGCAAAAAAATAACCATACCACCACGAAGTCATTAAGGCTCAAACACGCGACCTATGGAACAAGGAACACACTTAGTAAACAATAAGCAACCAACCTAGAAACAGTGAACAACTAAATACTTTCCTAGCAAATATAATCAGTACTCAGGTCGTGGTTAGCGAAAAAAATATCCATAAAAAAAAAATTTACTTTTCTTTTTTTATAATAATCTATGTTTTCTTCTTTTCTTTTAAAGCCAAACATTTTAAAATATATACAACAAATGCAAAAAAACATGAGGTAAACATAAAATACGAAAATACGTCAAATGAAAAAAATAAGTGAACGAAAACAACATATTTGTTATTTTATTAATTTAAATAAATAAGACAAACAAATTACAAAAAAAATGAAACTGTATACCGTATAAATACAGAAATACGGAAATAGGTATACAGATATTATATAAGTACTATATTATAATTATTATACAAACATGGAAATATTAAAAAATTAAAAAAATATCGTATAGCGTATAATACGACCTATAGTATGTATACGGTATACCGTATAAAACGAGATATATACGTATACCGTATCAGAGGAGTTGGGTACACAAAATACAAAAGCAGTTAAATCTATTTCTCGTAAACAAAAAGTCTAAAAAAAGTAAAAAACAAAATTGTATTAAATAAGTAATTAGGTGAGTAATTAATTAAGGGGGATTAATTAAAAAAATGCAAAAGTAAATTCCAACAAAAACGACACATAAAAAGCTGTGAGTAGTAGTGCATAAGATGTCCTCTTACATTAAGGGCTTGTTTGGTTACCCATTAAAATCATGGGATGTTGACCTTCCTAGGAAGTGTAAAATCATGATGTTGTTTGGTTGCCAAGATCATGGGAAATAGAACTTCTCACATGAATTTTCTTCCTCTATTACGCAGGAAGTCACTCACCAAGTGCTCCTTGGTCATTAGAACTTCCCACATGAATTAACTTCCTATATGCGAACCAAACACTTTTTGCGAATTCACATGAATTGGAAATTCATGTGATCTTATGTGATCTTAAAGTTCCCGGGAACTTTAATTCCCTTTATGTCAACCAAACAAGCCCTAAGTGTAGGAAGATGGTAGAGTTACACCAGGTGTATGAGGCCTCTCATACACCATCAATCACCATTCGCCACTTGTCAAATTGAAGGAATCTGATTTATTTCATTAATTAAGTAGATTCTTTAGGTTGTTACAACCCTAATAATTACTCTTCCATTATCACACCTACTCTATTAATTATTAATATCTCTCTCCTATTTTTTTTAATTAAGTCTAATTTTCTTCTAATACATATAATATTTTCTGTATTTTTGTTCTGACTCTTTATTTCGTATTTTTATACGAATGTCGTATATG
Organism: Silene conica; assembly: GCA_029255685.2. Lineage (NCBI taxonomy): Eukaryota > Viridiplantae > Streptophyta > Magnoliopsida > Caryophyllales > Caryophyllaceae > Silene > Silene conica. The sequence goes on from CM055311.2 coordinate 64,215,380, forward strand.
TTTCTTGTATTTATACGCTTTTGAGTATTTGTACCGTATATTTGAACAGTGCTATAAGTGTACTTGTACGGTTTAATTGTACATTGACATTTCTTATTCCTTTTTTTATTTTTTCTATTATATTTAAATTTTTTAATTAAATTTTTTTAACTCTTCTATTTTATTTATATCACTTATAAATTTTTTTAACCACCTAAAAGATTTACATCTTTAAATTTTGTAATCACTTATAAATTTTTTAACTCATACAATTTTTTCACTTATAAATTTTTTACCACTTCAAATATTTTTAACGCTTTTAATTTTTTGATCACTTTTTAACATTTTTGAAAGTCTTATAATTATTTATATGACTTATAATTTTGTTATCACTTATAACTTTTTTAACTCATACAAATTTTTCACTTATAAATTTTTTACCACTTCAAATATTTTTAACACTTTTAATTTTTTTTATCACTTATAATTTTTTAAACTCTTAACATTTTGAAACTCTTACAATTATTTTTTTGACTTATAATTTTTTTAACAGTTGTTTGTTTTTTTCGTTAAATTTTTGTATATCTTAATTTATTTTGTCACTTATTATTTTGTAATCTCTTAAAATTTTGTTTACTGTCAAATTCTTTTTGCCCTTTTTCTTTTAATGTCCTTGTTATATTGTTGATCATTATTATTTTTTTCCCTTTAAATTTTCACCTAGTAATTGCCTTAATTTTATTTATCACTTTTTTTTATGAAAAACACAAGTAATTAAAATATTAAGAGAAATCTACCGAATCAACTGTGTTTGCGTTTTTATAGAGTGGAAGATATGTTGACTAAAAACTGATTAAGATTGGTACACTACTACAAAAAAGGCCAAAGAAATCTGTTGAAAAAGGCCTTAGACACCTGTTTATAGGTCATAGGTGTCTTTGGTTAAGAAACTTGTTGGAGGAACTGGTATCTTATCTAACAATTAAAGAGATTTGTTTTTATAATAACTGGTGTCTTTGACTTATACCTGTTATCAATTATGTCCGGTGTCTTTGGCATATATCTATGACACCACTCTCATCTACACACGGTGTCTTTGGCATGGTTCTTTTGTTTTTTTAAAAAAATGATACATGCAATGGGATTCGAACCCACGACCACTCGAACTCACGACCACAAGGAGGATATTTAATGGATGCACCATTAAGCCACAAGATATTTACTGTGGATTTATTGAGATAACATTTAATTATCTACTGTTTATCAATATTTGGGGTCGCAAAAAACCGTCTTTTCACTAGTAGAAAACACCCCTACGGTGGCGGTCATAAATGACCTTTTGTGGCGGTTTTGAGAGGTTTAGGGTGCGTCGTATATCGCGGCGTCATATAAAGTTTACAACCGTCATATAAAGTTTCTACAACCGTCGCTATAGCTCTCTTATTGTGGCGGTTTTTATATAAAACCGTCGTTATAGACTTAATTAAACGACGTTTGTTTGTTTTACAACGGTCGTTAAATGTTCTACAACCGCCAGTATAGCTACAGAACCGTCGGGAAAGGTATATATCATGTTGGTTTCCTTTACAAAACCGTCACTAAAGATAATTAAAACGTCGATTCTTTGGTGTTAAACCGTCATTAAAAGTTCAAAAAACGCTATAGGCGTTTGAAAGCTAATTTACTACCGAAACATATTTTCTGTTACGACATTTGTAATTACTGAACCGTCGAGAAAGGTAGTTAAAATGTCGTTTTCCTTTCAAAAACCGCCATTAAGGATTATTACAACGTCGGTTGTTTGGTGAAAAACCGTGCATTTATTTAACCTTATTACGTCGGTTTTAAAGAAAACGTCGCAACAATTATATTTATGTTTTTTTTAAAATGAAATTTTCTACACAAAGTATATACACAAGAATGCGACCAACTACGAGAAACCTTGCATATCATCCGTCACATAAATAATGTCGTATTTAAATAATATACATCGAAGTGTATTAATAATCACATAAACAGCTTAGTTAATCCACCAATCAACATTATCCACTGATCAATTATCATACGCCATATCACTGTCAAGAGATATACTGAGCCTTCTACATTGACGATCTACGTATACTTGTAGAGCTCCAAAATAACTAGCAGTATTTGTTCTATCCAAAGAATCAGTGCAACTAAAGCGCATAACTCCATTTTTTGCCGTGATCTTAAGCAAATTGCACCCTCAAACTCATCAGTGCAGATGACTTCCCCTGTACAATTGCCTATGCACTCGCGTGATAATAGGTAATCCCCTTCGGTTATCCCAATGGCTGTTGTTGGACCTTTGAGGAGTCGCCAAAGGCCTTTGATTGTTTCCTGCTCACCCTTCAACTTAACGCTTGCATGCCAGTCATAATTGATTAAAACAAGTCTAGTAGAAGGCACCTTTCCAACTGATTTAATAAAATGTAAAAGACTCCTCAAAATGCTGAACCAAGATAGACTCATATTACCTTCACCATTCCTTAGCAAGTTCATGCACACAATTGGGACCAAAGGGCTCTTCTTCTGCATCAAAAGGAGTGTCTTTTAGACTTATTTAATCAACCTTCATCTGTTGAGGATGTGCGGGATCAGAATGTGGACTATAAGATATGTGACCAGTACCAGTGGGCATATGGTAAATGAAAAGTAGAAATACCTGCAAGGCTGTTTGGATTGTCGCCTGACCACTGAATGACCAAGCAGTTCTAGTAGGGCCCACTCCTCCAAATATGTAATCTGCCATCAGATAAAAAAAAGGGTAGATCAGTTTGGTTTATTCTGAAGGGACGATATGAAAAAATTACATTGACAATTTGATAAATAAGCCATCTAGCAGATCCCTTCAAGTCTAGTATGGCCAGACAGCTCTAAGTTCTCAGTGCACAAAATGGAAAAAGAGAGAATCAATTTTCTCCAAAAACAGAAAAGCCAAACATGTTGGCTTATAGACATATCGAACTATAACTGATTATCTGTTACATATAGATAATTTAGTTTCATCTAAACTTATGCCACGACCGACCCCTCAGAGATAAAATAAAAAATAACTCGATCTATTGGCAGTTATAATTAGTGAAATTTCGGATTGTCACTAAGTTGCATAGTCTCCAAACTAGCAATAGCTTGAGTACGCCTCCCACTCATGGGACACCCTTTACATTAATATACAGCTAGATATCAGAGACGAATCTCTCTTCATACTCACATATCAGCTTTGTCATTAAGTTGCTCAGTCTCTGAATTAGCAACAAGCTTGTTAGATCCTCCACCTCCTAGTCTCCTACTCATTGACGCTTGTCACAAAATGAAAATTCCTAGAATAGCCAATATACTATAGGAGAGCGAGGAAAATAAGCACCCATGCTATCATTGAGTTATGTTATTGATAAAGAAAATAGAAGCAGCTTCTTTTAGGATCATATCAACAATTATTAACTGTCTAGCTGCAGGAACACTAACAAAGAGAGAAAGAAAGAAGAAATTTGTCCACCATATGCTCTACCACTATCAACACTAAATAAATTAAGCGAATCTTCTGGCTGACAGCAGAGCTTATAGCAGAAGCAAGGAAACATTTTTGTCAACCAGAGTGGATCAATACAAACATATGGATGAGAAAGCACAAGTGTATAATCTACTATTGTATATAATGAAAATAATGATACTCACCGTCTTTTAATTTCCATTTCCAATGGTGTCAGACTCACAACTCACTATCCTTTTATTTTAGTTTATGATTGAAGAAAGCAAAGTGAGTCATAACTCACAAACTTAGTTACGGCTTTTCTCGGTGCAATTTTCATTATGAATTACCTGAAAAAAAGCTCTCTATGTTATTAGCACAGGGCAAGGTAGCATATATCCCTAATCCCGCCATCCCACCTCCCATCGTGGATACCAAAAATGAACCAAGTTTCAAAAGACTGAAATTCTCTCAGGAATTTCATCGAGCAGCTTCTATGCTCAACCATTACAACTTAGTAAATTAACCACTGGTAGTAATCGAAAGCGTAAAAAGACGTTAATTCATCATTCATCCAAAAACAAAATTTGGGCTGACCCTATTTACACAAAAACAGAAGGTGAGTGTGAATGGGTAGATATAAAATGACTATAAGTAATTCTAATTAGAATTATAACGATTGCTAGAGGTGAAGAGAAAAATACACAATCATAATATAAAAAAAATAACAAATAGCAAAGTATTAATTCACAATAATCATAAAATTATACGGTTGAAAAGTGAAATATATACATGAATCTACGGTGTACCGGAGTGAAGGTGTGCAGAGGCGGAATGAGTGGATGGGTAGTGATCGTAGTGACGTACTAACGTTAGGGCAAGTGGGTAGATAAGTAGTGGTAGTGAACTGGAGCGGTGGTGTTGATGATTAATAGACTGAATTGGAACGATGGTGCATACGAGAGGCGATGGTGTTGCGGTGGCGCGATTGGTGAAGGTCTGAAGGAGAGTAATTGTGCTGATTACTGTGCTTAGGTTAATATATAGAGGGCGATTGTTGATTGAAGAGGAGGACGGGTATATTGATATTACTATGAGATAATTATGAGTATTATTTGAGTGGGTTTTGATGTCGGTTCTCATTAAAACCGCCACGAAAATATATAGCGGCGGTTTCTTAGTAAAAAAGTATTGTCAAGTATTAATACCTTTAACGTCGTTATTAACGTCGGTTGTTAACACAACCGCCGTAATTGACTTATAGTGGCGTTTCTTATATGAAACCGTCGTAAATATCTTATTCTATTACGTCGGTTCTTAATTTAAACCACCACAATAGACCTTTTACACCTTGAAAAATTCCCTCCCACCAATTTTTTTAGCTTTTCGCGGCGTTTCTATTAGAACCGCCACGATAAAGGCGTCACGATAGGGGTTTTTTCTACTAGTGTTTAAACCAATTTTTTTAAAGTTTGGGGTAGCGGCTGCTACCCCGTCCTCTAAGGTGGGTTCGCCCCTGTCTATGACACCACTCTCATTTACACCCGGTGTCTTTGATATATTTAAGTAGATATTGATAATTATTTTTTAAAGAATCTGTTAGGCGGTGGATTATGGTAAGTTAAGAGATAGAGGTATGCATGTATTACTCGGTGAATCTAGTAGAATTAATTAAACAATATATTATTTAAGATTAATTTATTATTATTAGTTATTAAAGAAATTGAAAATTAAAATATAGGAAACCGGATTCAGGAGGACAGGTTTCTTAGTTATTAAATAAAATGGAAATTAAAATATAGGAAACCGGATTCAGGAGGACAGGTTTCTTAGTTATTAAATAAATTTGAAATTAAAATATAGGAAACCGGATTCAGGAGGACAGGTTTCTTAGTTACAATATAGGAAACCGGATTTTGAAGGACGGGTTTCTTATTTAAACATTGCAAACTAGTTATATAAAATCACCGGTGTCTTACGTTAAGAAATCTGTTAGAAAAACAACAGGTGTCTTTTAATTGATGTCTTAGGCCTTTTTTGTAGTAGTGGTAATTAATTATTTTTATTGGTAATGAATTTTATGGGGAATGATTAAGCTGCATGGGGAAGGCAAATGTTCACCATCATTCAATTAGGGGGTTGCGAAACGTCGTCGACGTTTTGCGAAAAATCGTCGACGTTTTTTTGACAAATGACAACTCTTGCCCTTTTCTCTCTCTCTCTCTCTCTCTCTCTCTAGCTTTTATTCTCTGAAACAAAAACAACAAAAACAACGTAAATTTCTAAGAAACGGTTTCAACTTCGAACATCAACATCAAATAACGACAACGATTTAATGTCAAACGACGACAACGATTCATCGATAACTAACTTAAATCTTAGATTTTTTTTTCAATTAATTTTTGTTGAATTACATGTTTAAGCCTTGAAATTAGGTTGAATTAATCGTACAAAGCTTTGCTAACATTAAATCAAAGGGAAACAATAATTTTAAACGGTAAGATTAACATAAGTATACCAAAGTATTTAAACTCAAACCAATCCTTCAAGATAGTTCTATTTCAAGAAAACCTTTCTTTTCCAATTATTTCAACATCGGTATAACTTTGGATAGAGGCCGTATGAAGTGGATACACTCGCCCCAAACCGGATAAGACGAGAGTCACCAAATCATGTACTAAAACTGTCCTAACATCCCGAGTGTGCACACCCCTCTAAGGGCCAACCCCCAAAGAGGAAGATAAGAGGACGGGGTCTCGATCAACTAACCCCCCCATCAAAAGCTCTGTATAGGAAATCCCTTTCACTAGGGACAACCTACCCCTCTACCAAAACTGTAAAACCCCTCGCGAAAGCGGAAATATAAACATACAAAAGTATCAAAAATGCAGCGGAATTAAAACTTTTTAAAGAAAACATCATGCGAGAAGTTTTAGACTGAACAGAAACTGAAACTGAAGTAAAACCAAAATAGATAAGTAACAGTTCTAAGTATCAAAACCAATATGTACATCAGCCTGGGATGGAACATCCCTACAGGCACCAAAACAAAAGTATCAACTACGAGTCCAGCTAAACGATATAAGGTAAGTCATATGATAACAGCAGGATCATCACTCGCTAGCTCTTGTGAACCCATCTCCAACCAGCATGTACCTACATACATGAAAACATGTACGCCACAATCAGTGGGGAGTGACTAGACTTCTCCTAGCCACCTTTTGTGACAACACATAACACATAATACAATACAGAATACTCCAACATATAACAACATGTGAAGCATAAACATCTCATCATCTGATCTCTTACTAACATGCGATTACAATGCACGACTCTCAACCAACTTCATAAACAAATAGGAAGGAGAGCCGGTTTCCCTACTGGTTACCCAGTCGGGGGGTCTTTCAATCCAACTATTTATGAAACTGAACAAGAGTCATCCAATGCCTTGGATGATTTAACCACCAATCAAATTAACATCAATAACTCATCATGCATATCTGACACTGTACCATCATCTAGGCAAGCAGATAAAACACCCATAACACTAGCAACGGGTCTAGAGGTGAACTTAACACATATCCCATTACTACACTATGTCGGGTCCAGAGGTGAACTTAACACATATCCCAACATCCAATCAAGTAAAGGGTCCAGAGGTGAACTTAACACATATCCCTAAACTTACAATCATGAAAAGGGTCCAGAGGTGAACTTAACACATATCCCTAATCACCCAAAAGCAAAGGGTCCAGAGGTGAGCTTAACACATATCCCAATGCTACAAACATGTATTGGGTCCAGAGGTGAACTTAACACATATCCCAATACGCAGTCGCCTCACAACGGGTCCAGAGGTGAACTTAACACATATCTCGTGTACGACAACCGATCACGTGTCAGGTCCAGAGGTGAACTTCACACATATCCTGACACGCCCAAGCAAAACACGTAACGGGTCCAGAGGTGAGCTTAACACATATCCCGTCACGCGACATATAAACACGTAGTGGGTCCAGAGGTGAGCTTAACACATATCCCACCACGCGACAACCATTGTAACCACTAACATCCAAAGGTAGAAACTAACCTATAGTTCTAACTTCTTAAACCTCTAATCAACACTTAATTGATTCCGGGGACTAAGACGAGGGAGAGCCGGTTTCCCTTTCGGTTACCCGACCGGGGGGTCTCTATCCTCACTCCATTCCCGAACCCAATAAAATGTTGCCCGTACACCGGGGACCTCAAATATATATCACGGGTATACAAAACGAGTTTCAATCAAAATCGATCAACCGTTCAAAAGTTACGATCGAAAAACATTAAAAAGCCTTCAGGGGTCCCCAGCCGGTCGGCAGGCAGCCGGTCGGCCGGCTGGTGACCTCTCAGCCTCCTTCTTTCTTTAAAACCGGGAACACATAAAGGGGTCCCCAGCCGGTCGGCAGGCAGCCGGTCGGCCGGCTGGGAAGACCTTCCCTAAGCCTTAACAAAATACGCAAGCCAACCCTAGACAAAATTGACTACCAGCCGGTCGGCAGGCAGCCGGTCGGCCGGCTGGCAGTCCAAGGCCAATATTCCAAAAATCGCAAAAACACAAAGAGACACTCCCAGCCGGTCGACCGGCAGCCGGTCGACCGGCGGCCGGTCGGTCGACCGGCTCAGAGAGCCTGATACGCCAAATCGCAAAATCGCAATCTATTGAAGACTTCATAATTCGACACAACAACTCAAGCAAGACTACAATGGATGATTTCCCAACATTATCAAACACCAAATATAACTAATCTAACAGCACATAAGTCCCATAACAATCCTCGAGCAATTATATCAAGTATCCGTCTTAACTTTGTGAAAAACTGAAAATAGCATATGAATATGTAACAACATCATAAGGCATGGATTTCTCACATAAGAACAATCCTAGACATGCTTCTAAGTTCATTAAACACAATCCTTTGAATAAAATCAGAAACCAAATGGAAAATCACAACACAAGTGCTAATATACACATAAAGGCCGAGTTTCTCATTATCGTCACCTTTCAAGCTTACTCCGGCAGATGATCCTCCTCAATCACGTAACTATCGGTGTCGGGATCGTCCAGGCCAACACCTACAACATAGAAAACGGATTTTAAGTGCTTAAACCGGAATTTAAGGAAAACAGCCCGTCTTTTAAAGTCGACGAAATGAAAAAAGAAAGTGATGGATGACTAGGAAATCGAACGAGGATTCCGAAAATGTACTTACTTTTGCAATTTGAAGAACGGATGAGGGAGAAAAGCTCAAAAGAAAGGAGTATTAATGGAGGTTTGTGAAGAATTTGGTTTAACAGTGAAATGAATTGATGGTGATGAGGAATGTCGATGGAAAGGGTTTTGTGGGGGTTTTATGGACTGTCCTTTCCGAGTAAATAAAATGGGTCGGATTATTAGAACGGACACTTAAGTCGGATATTTAAATGATGCCAAGTTTGTATTCGTCTTAAGGACTTGGGGTTCTTAAGACGGATCTCACTTATTAAATTAAAATCTTCCGAGTTAAATTATATAAAATATTAATTTATTACATAAAATAATTTAAAACGATTAAATTAGATTTTACGAAAATACGGGATGTTACAAAAACCGTTTCAACCAATATGAAATTCCATTTCCAAAAACAAAAACCATTTCCTCAACATTTGACAAGTCATCATAAACTTGTAGAAAGCAAAACGGTTTTGGATTTTCCGAAAATCATAAATACTTATTTCTTATCAAATACAATATCCTTTCCAGAGATTAAAACAAATAAATCCTTATCCATAAACATTTGTAAGGTAAGTTCAAATAATATAGATACTTAATATAACAAAAGATATCAATATACAAGATAGACAATAGTTCAAACGGGTTATCAATAGGGTACGCAAAAGGTGTTTTCCCTTACCTTGCAAGCGGTTAAAGGTTAAAGAGCATATTCTACGAATCCCGACTCTACATAATATTTAAAATAATAGTCACTTATATGAACGACCATTACTAAGCTACTTGTAGTAAATTACGCGATAGCTATACTTTCTCGGTTTTTACAGATTCAAAACAGAAACTTTAAATCGTCATATCTCCTTCGTTACTAAATATTTTGAGGCGAGACCAGTGGGGTTTGGTTCCTTAGTGAGTCTTCCATCTTTAATGTCTCTGTGGTCAGAGACTAAAAACGTGTTTAAGGGGTCCAAACTTACAGTCTACCAAAGTTGGTCCAAAGGTGAGTCTTCAAAAGTTATCGGGTGGTAAATGCTCTTAACATGACGAAACTCGTCGAAACGAAAGCCTACTACACTTTACATTCATTAAACTTTAGCATGTGAAGAGATGAGTCACTTATTATATTTATATGTATGACTAAATTACCCTTTTATGAAAAAGTAAGCTTTTAACAAGTATGACTAATTAGAACATTTTTCCAGAATACAACCGAAACTTGTAAAAATCATATAAAATCCAAAACATCATATTTTCATGCATGGTTGGTTGTATTGGATTCTTTTATGTGTCTCGAACATATTGTTAGCTATGAATGTTGTCTCAAAAATGGGTTTTTCAGATCTAAAAACACGTTTTAAAAACAGTGGTCATAAAATGAGTCATGAAAAGTTTTGCATCATAAATCCCTCTTAACAAATTGAAACGAGTTGATTCAAAAGCCTATTATCATCTAGACTCACTCAATGTAGTTTGACATATTAAGAGATAAGACACTGATTCCTTTTATAAATATGGTTTGATGACTCTTTAAGTGAGATTTAGTGATTCGGTTAAGCAGAAAACAGGCTGTAGTATATGATTTTTCATTTCTTAACGGTTCATGCAAACGTCCTAATTTTTGGTGAGTGATTTTATAACAACTTAAGGAAAGTCCCAAATTTTTGTTTTCTGAAAATACTCATTTTAACATGTGTTTTCAGATCCACTACATGCATGCTACGTTTTTGACAAAATAACGGTTTTTACTATGTTCAATCCTTTGCATGCATGGTAGTAGATTCTTAAGTTCATGTTTAGATGTTAAGTGATATGTGAATGTATGTTAAAAGGTTATAAAATCAGATTTGAAGAGAAATGTAAGCTTACTCAGTGTAGAAATCAAGTATTATGCAAGATCCTCCTCTTGTTCTTTCTTCTTCTCCCTCACGTCTCCCTCTTCCTTACTCTATCCTCTCACTAAGTTTTGTGTAAATTATGGTTTGAAATCTGAATATTTGTTTTTAGGAAGGATGGAGAAGGTGTTGTATAAATGGTGTGTTGAAAATTGGAAAAGAGAGGTTATGGGGAAGGGGGTGGCGGCACAAATGGGGGACAAAGGGGAAGGGAATCTTCCCATGCATTGGCCAAATCTTTTAGCATGCATTGGTCCATTTGTCTAGAGTGTACGATTAACGATTACGTGACGGAAAAGATGCATGCGACGGTTTTACGTACGTAATTCTCGGTTTTAATTAAACCATACCCGGATTTAATTAGTACTCGAGCTTAAATTAAATTATCCGTTAAAAATTAATACGGATATTGCGGGTATTATAATCTACCCACCTTAAAAACGAACTTCGTCCTCGAAGTTTAAAACTACCCTCTACGCGCAAGCTAACACCATTATTAAAACGATCCCAAATCAAGCAAAGAGAAGAATAAGGAAATGCAAAATATGTAGGTATTACATCCTACCTCACTTAAGGATTGTTACGTCCTCGTAACTAGGTAATTACCTCGAAAAGTTGTGGATATTTAAGTCTCATGGCCTCCTCGGCTTCCCAAGTGGCCTCCTCGGTGTCGTGGTTTGACCATAACACTTTGATAATACGAGTCTCTTTATTCCGAGTCCTTCGAACTTTACTATCCAAGATCTTAACGGGTTGCTCCTCATAAGATAGCGAGTCATCGAGTTCTAGCACCTCGGGTTCTATGATGTGCGACGGGTCACTCAAATACTTGCGGAGTTGAGAAACATGGAAAACGTTATGGACGCGATCCAAGGATGGCGGTAACGCTAGGCGGTAGGCTACCTCTCCAACACGTTCTAAAATCTCATACGGGCCTATGTACTTGGGACTTAGCTTCCCTTTCTTACCGAATCGCATTACTCCTCTCATTGGTGACACTCGCAACAAGACTTTATCCCCAACTTCGAATTCAACACTTCTTCTGTGAAGGTCGGCATAGCTCTTTTGTCGGTCTTGGGCTGCTTTCATCTTTTGCCGGATCACGTGGATTTGTTGGATCATTTCTTGAATCATCTGTGGTCCAAGTACAACGCTATCTGCGAGATCATCCCAACAGACAGGGCTTCTACATTTTCTTCCGTAAAGGGCTTCGAAAGGTGCCATCTTGATGCTAGCGTGATAACTGTTGTTATATGAGAATTCGATGAGGTCAAGCATGTCCTCTCATGAACCTTTGAATTCCAGAGCGCAAGCTCTAATGATGTCTTCTAATGTCTGGATTGTTCTCTCGGTTTGACCATCGGTTGCAGGATGGAAAGCGGTACTCATCTTCAACTTGGTTCCTAAGGACTCTTGCAATTCTTGCCAAAATCGGGAAATGAATCTTGAGTCTCTATCCGAAATGATGCTCTTCGGAACACCGTGTAATCTCAGCACATGCTTCATATAAGCTATGGCGAGTTCTCTCTTGTTCCAAGTATCCTTCATTGGTATGAAATGTGCAGCCTTTGTCAAACGGTCCACAATTACCCAAATCATGTTATTTCCCTTCTTGGTCCTTGGTAAGGCAGTAATGAAATCCATAGAAATTGAATCCCATTTCCATTCTGGAATGTCCAAGGGTTGTAGTAGCCCTTGCGGTCTTTTATGTTCAATCTTTACCTTTTGACAGGTTAGGCATCGTGACACGAATTCTGCTACTTCTCTCTTCATGTTTGGCCACCAGAAGGTCTTTTTCAAGTCCTTATATAGTTTGTCTCCTCCTGGATGTACTGAATAGGGTGTATTGTGTGCTTCCTCCATGATTCTCCTTTTCAGCTCGGAATTTTGGGGTACACACCATCTTTCCTTGTAGTGAAGGCTCCCATCATTCCCGATAGTGAAACCTTCTCCACTCGGGGTTCCAATCTTTGCTTTCTTTGTCTTAATCATTTCATCTTCAGCTTGTTCCTTTCGGATCTCCTCATATAGGTCGGGCGATAGGGTGAAATCGTTCATGCTCCCACCATGAGAGATTACGTTGATACCCATGTTCTGTATCTCCTCCCTTAGCTTTCTTTGTGAGATAGCTCCACATAGTGAATGCACACATTTCCGACTGAGTGCGTCGGCCACCACATTTGCTTTTCCTTCGTGGTATTTGATCTCCATGTCATAGTCTTTAATTAACTTCAACCATCTCCTTTGTCTCATGTTCAGCTCCTTTTGAGTGAAAATGTACTTTAGGCTCTTGTGATCGGAAAAGATCTTGAAGGTTATACCGTAAAGGTAATGACGCCATATCTTGAGGGCAAAGACAACGGCAGCTAATTCCAAATCATGGGTTGGGTAGTTGACTTCATGTGTCTTCAGTTGTCTGGATGCATAAGCGATTACTCGACGATTCTGCATCAGTACGCATCCTAGGCCATTTTTCGATGCGTCTGTAAACACCTCAAAATTTTCATTCCCACTTGGTAACGCTAGGACTGGGGCGGTTGTTAATCGCTCCTTGAGAGTTTGGAATTCTTTCTCACAGTTGTCATCCCATTGGAACTTGTTAGCCTTTTTCATAAGCGAAGTCATCGGTCGGGCAATCTTGGAGAAATCCTTTACAAAGCGCCTATAGTAACCGGCCAAGCCTAGAAAGCTACGGATCTCGGTCACATTCTTCGGAGTTGACCAATTTGAGACGGCTTCTACATTGCTGGGGTCAAATAACTCCCTCTCTCGAGATAACATGACCCAAAAATCATACTTTTTCTAGCCAAAACTCGCATTTCGACATCTTAGCATATAGTTGATTGTCTCTCAGTGTTTGAAGAATTAGTCTCAGGTGTTCCTTGTGATCTTGTTGGTTCTTTGAGTATACCAAGATATCATCGATGAATACGACTACGAACTTATCCAAGAATGGTCGGAATACTCGGTTCATTAGGTCCATGAACACAGCAGGTGCATTTGTAAGACCAAATGGCATTACGGTGAACTCATAGTGACCATATCTGGTTCGGAAGGCAGTCTTTGGTATATCTTCTCCAGCTATTCTTAATTGATGGTATCCAGATCTGAGGTCTATCTTTGAGAACACTCCTGCTCCGCGCAATTGGTCGAAGAGGTCGTCGATTCGGGGTAAAGGATATCGGTTCTTCACCGTCACATTGTTCAGCTCACGATAGTCGATGCACAACCTTAAACTTCCATCTTTCTTCCTCACAAACAAGACGGGTGCTCCCCATGGCGACACACTTGGGCGGATGTAACCCTTTTCAAGTAGCTCTTCCAATTGGGTCTTTAACTCAGCTAATTCCTTAGGTGCCATCCTATAGGGTGCTTTCGAGATTGGGCCTGATCCCGGAACTAGGTCAATTCGAAATTCAACTTCCCTTTGCGGAGGCATGCCGGGAATCTCGTCAGGAAAGACATCCGCAAATTCCCGAACTATCTCCACATCTTCAACTTTCGGGCCCTCAATAGATACGTCATGGACATGACACAAAACGAATGGACACCCTTTCCTTAGGTATGATTTTAAGGTAAGAACAGAAATAAGTTTTACTTTGGGTTTGACTATGACGCCTTTGTATGATACTCGGACTCCTTTGGGTCCTCTCATCGAAACTTTTTGTTGCCAACAATCAATCTTAGCTTTATGTCTATTTAACCAATCCATCCCTAGTATTACATCAAAATTTCCTAGTGGAAACTCGATGAGGTCAGCAAGAAAATCGGTCCCCATGATGGTTATAGACACATCCTTATAGATTCGTGTGCATCTCACCACCTCTCCCGATGGTTGCACAAAATTGCTTTCTATGGTTTCATATTGCTTAAGGTCGAGATTGGGTGCAAAAGAACTGGCTATGAAAGAATGAGATGCTCCTGAATCAAATAGAACATAAGAGAGTTTAGAATTGATTAGGAATGTATCGGTCACGACGTTCTCAGTCTTTTCAGCTTCATCTCGGCCAATGGCAAAGAGTCTCCCAGTTCGATTTCCATTTCCTCCTTGAACGGTGCTGGTTGAAGCAGCTTGGGTATTGCCTCCATTGGTAGGCGCTCTGCTGGTGCCTTGGTTATTGGGGTTCCCTTGGGGTCGAGTGGCAGGTTGAGCACGATTAGAATTGGCATAGCTCCCATTAGTCCTAACAGGCATTCCTCCTTGGCGAGCTTGGTTCCCTTGCTGAGACTGTCGCTCCTTGGAATAACACTCATAAGCCCGGTGCCCCATTTTGTTGCAGGAGTTGCAGCGAACAGGGTTGCCATTGCAATCCTTCCCAGGGTGATCTTGACGACATTGTTTACAGAAGTAATGCCTCACGAACTGCTTTCCTTGAAAATTTGTGACAAGGCTTTTTCCATGGTTCCCAAAAGATTTCGGTCTGGGCGGCAGATTGGCAAAGTTTCCTTTCTTGTGGGACCCTTGGCCCACATCAGATTGTGTGCCCTTCCGTTTCTCTCCGGCAGCGGCTTTCTTTTCCTCCAAGACTTTCTCAATGTTGCTGGCTCGACAGTAAACTGCGGCTAGAGTGGCGAACTCTTGTCCTCCTAAACGGTCTCTAATGCCGAGCTCGAGGTTTCACTCGAACTTATCTGCTTTGGAAGCTTCGTCGGGAACTAAGTTTGATGCGAAACGAGACAGCTCTTGAAACTTCTGATAGTATTCCTGAACAGTCATTGATCCTTGCTTGAGGTTGTCAAATTCTCTCCTCTTTGCCCTTCGAAGGTGTTCGAGAAAGAACTCAGCTCTCAACACTTTCTTAAAAGCCTCCCACGAAAAAGGTTCAACAACTTCCTCTCCTTCATCATTAAGATAATACACGGGTTCTAAGAACCGGTCCTTGTTATTGCCCCACCAAATGTCAGCAGTTTCGGTGAGGTAGTAGGTGGCTTGATCCACCATGTACTCCTCATGACATCGCAAGGTTTGAAATATTTTCTCAAACTCACGGATCCAGTTTTCAAGCTTTACTGGGTCTCCGTCCTTGCCATCATATTGCGGAGGGCGTTGCTGACCTACGGCCTTAGTCAGGCTGGCCGCGGGGTTTGAAACATTGCCTTGAGCCATTCGTTCCATTGATTCAGCTAATCGGGTGTTGATCTGGACTAATTGTTGAACAACCTCATTCATTCCTTGGTTGTTCTGGTTGTTGTCGTCATCGCGGTTGTGGTTGTTGCTTGAACGGGCCATCGTTACTACGCAACGAAATAAACATACTCAGGCTCTTTGTATAAATATACGTACGCGATTGGCATCTATCCTACATCCGATCATATTAAGTTTATCCTAAAGCGTGACATGATGTGAAAATAAGAAACTGATTAGGCATATAAACATAGCGCAACAAAACAGATTCAATACTTGAAAGAAAAAGTTCACTACATCATGAAAAGCAATTCTAGAGTTCAAAGCACCATAGAAAAATCTAGGCTCCTCCTATAAGAGTTGAGGAAACTAATTATCACCACCAGGACTAGGAGGGTTAACGACTTCCTCCATTGACACATCGGTTTCATATTCTAACTCCTCATAGCGCTCCTCCTCATAGCACCTCTGGATCACGGAATTGAGGTCGTGAAGGAGTGGGTACTCAGGTAACGTGGGGTCTAAAACCCTCTCTTCATTATGGAACTCTACTTCATCTAACAGCTCCTGCCTGAGCTCCGCGTAAACTCCACTAGTTGGAAGGGACTCAATGAGAGTCCTCCCTTGAAGGAAGGTACAATCACTGAAAGTATAACTATCTAGCTCTGCATAAAACTGCATGTACGCTTTATAACGCCTACAATGCTCCATAATACAGCTATCCGGATGCATTTTGATATCGGACGGGTGAACACGAGGAAAATCCATCCTAATAATACGTACATATCAAGGTATACTTAATCAGATAATTGCTATTAAAATAAAAACAACGCATTAAGGTCCGTCCCATGTATCCCCCTCACACAATCTCACCACGAATTACATAAAGTTTTTTTTTTTTTTTTTTTGTTTTTTTTTTTTGATAACATTTAACAAGGTCGGTCAACTTACGGGTGGTGAAGAGATATGAAGATCTAGTCACCTATTCCAAGAAGGAAACCCGCTTTGATACCACTTTGTAACACCTCCATCATCCTATTCATTAGTAAATAGGGTTTTCCGGTAAAATTCGGATAATGGGTGTGTCACGATTAAACCAAATGTGGTAGTAGTACCTAACCATGAAGTAAAATAGGTAATTGTCTAATGCAATTTAAAATCCAAATGATAAAATACGATACAACCAAATTTTAAAGTTTGCGGAAGCGAAATTAAAGTTCATTGATCCAAAAGAAGATAAAGAGTCAAAGCATTTGTCTTTGATTGAAACATTAAGCGCTCTCTCTTGTGCATCCCACGACTAATTCCCACGGGTACCTGTCACACGATCTGCTCACACATTTTGTGATCACCGCAGGTCCAAGTAAGGACAAAACAAATAAAAGGGGTCAACAATATTGTTGAGTAAGGTAAACGATGTGAAAGCAATGTAAATGAATTAAGAAAGAATAACTTGGAAGGTATTTTATAAAATAATAATACATATCAAAATACTTCGAATAATTGAAGAACATAATATAAGATTTGCTAACATTAAATCAAAGGGAAACAATAATTTTAAACGGTAAGATTAACATAAGTATACCAAAGTATTTAAACTCAAACCAATCCTTCAAGATAGTTCTATTTCAAGAAAACCTTTCTTTTCCAATTATTTCAACATCGGTATAACTTTGGATAGAGGCCGTATGAAGTGGATACACTCGCCCCAAACCGGATAAGACGAGAGTCACCAAATCATGTACTAAAACTGTCCTAACATCCCGAGTGTGCACACCCCTCTAAGGGCCAACCCCAAAGAGGAAGATAAGAGGACGGGGTCTCGATCAACTAACCCCCCATCAAAAGCTCTGTATAGGAAATCCCTTTCACTAGGGACAACCTACTCCTCTACCAAAACCGTTTCAACCAATATGAAATTCCATTTCCAAAAACAAAAACCATTTCCTCAACATTTGACAAGTCATCATAAACTTGTAGAAAGCAAAACGGTTTTGGATTTTCCGAAAATCATAAATACTTATTTCTTATCAAATACAATATCCTTTCCAGAGATTAAAACAAATAAATCCTTATCCATAAACATTTGTAAGGTAAGTTCAAATAATATAGATACTTAATATAACAAAAGATATCAATATACAAGATAGACAATAGTTCAAACGGGTTATCAATAGGGTACGCAAAAGGTGTTTTCCCTTACCTTGCAAGCGGTTAAAGGTTAAAGAGCCTCTTCTACGAATCCCGACTCTACATAATATTTAAAATAATAGTCACTTATATGAACGACCATTACTAAGCTACTTGTAGTAAATTACGCGATAGCTATACTTTCTCGGTTTTTACAGATTCAAAACAGAAACTTTAAATCGTCATATCTCCTTCGTTACTAAATATTTTGAGGCGAGACCAGTGGGGTTTGGTTCCTTAGTGAGTCGTCCATCTTTAATGTCTCTGTGGTCAGAGACTAAAAACGTGTTTAAGGGGTCCAAACTTACAGTCTACCAAAGTTGGTCCAAAGGTGAGTCTTCAAAAGTTATCGGGTGGTAAATGCTCTTAACATGACGAAACTCGTCGAAACGAAAGCCTACTACACTTTAAATTCATTAAACTTTAACATGTGAAGAGATGAGTCACTTATTATATTTATATGTATGACTAAATTACCCTTTTATGAAAAAGTAAGCTTTTAACAAGTATGACTAATTAGAACATTTTTCCAGAATACAACCGAAACTTGTAAAAATCATATAAAATCCAAAACATCATATTGTCATGCATGGTCGGTTTTATTGGATTCATTTATGTGTCTAGAACATATTGTTAGCCATGCATGTTGTCTCAAAAATGGGTTTTTCAGATCTTAAAACACGTTTTAAAAACAGTGGTCATAAAATGAGTCATGAAAAGTTTTGCATCATAAATCCCTCTTAACAAATCGAAACGAGTTGATTCAAAAGCTTATTATCATCTAGACTCAATGTAGTTTGACATATTAAGAGATAAGACACTGATTCCTTTTATAAATATGGTTTGATGACTCTTTAAGTGAGATCTAGTGATTCGGTTAAGCAGAAAATAGGCTGTAGTATATGATTTTTCATTTCTAAACGGTTCATGCAAACGTCCTAACTTTTGGTGAGTGATTTTATAACAACTTAAGGAAAGTCCCAAAGTTTTTTTTTCTGAAAATACTCATTTTAACATGTATTTTCAGATCCACTACATGCATGCTACGTTTTTGACAAAATAACGGTTTTTACTATGTTCAATCCTTTGCATGCATGGTAGTAGATTCTTAAGTTCATGTTTAGATGTTAAGTGATATGTGAATGTATGTTAAAAGGTTATAAAATCAGATTTGAAGAGAAATGTAAGCTTACTTAGTGTAGAAATCAAGTATTATGCAAGATCCTCCTCTTGTTCTTTCTTCTTCTCCCTCACGTCTCCCTCTTCCTTACTCTATCCTCTCACTAAGTTTTGTGTAAATTATGGTTTGAAATCTGAATATTTGTTTTTAGGAAGGATGGAGAAGGTGTTGTATAAATGGTGTGTTGAAAATTGGAAAAGAGAGGTTATGGGGAAGGGGGTGGCGGCACAAATGGGGGACAAAGGGGAAAGGGAATCTTCCCATGGATTGGCCAAATCTTTTAGCATGCATTGGTCCATTTGTCTAGAGTGTACGATTAACGATTACGTGACGGAAAAGATGCATGCGACGGTTTGATATCCGATCCAGTATTCAAATCTGTATTGGATACCCGTTTTTTTTGTGACAAGTGGGTTGAATCCCCCGGGGCCATGCATTCCCACGCCACCACATGGACCATCATGTAAGCCACCCCTTTGGGGGCCAAGTGATCATCACCCCCGTGATTCGAACCTGGGACCTTTCAATTCTTGCCTTTGACATGCTTCAAGGTGTAACCCAAAAGGCCAAAAACACTGGACTAACATCACTTGGTTGGATATCCGGTTTTTCTCGACCCTACTTTCTAAGTATTTATTCTAAATCGCGAAAGGTCGTCGACGTTTTGCGAAAAATCGTCGACGTAATTCATAATAATTACCAACTTGCCCTTACTTCCCTTCTTCCTTCATTCATTAATTCAAAAAACCCATCTCCCTCCTAAATCTCACACCACCGCCGACCCACACCACCGCCGACCCACACTATTGCCGCCTTCAACCGCCGCAACACACCACCGGACGACACCACCACTACAACCGCCGGACCAATTTCAAAAGGTAAGTGTTTTTTTAAATTAATTTCTGATTTTTCAATCTTAATTTTAGGGATTTTGATTCAATTTTTGTGTTATTGTTGTTTGTTGTTGTTGACGATATTAGTTAGATTGTTGTTAAAATTAGATTTGTTTTAAGTTCAATTTTGAATCAAAAACCGAATGTGGGGTTAGGTAAAATCGATTCGCGAATGGTAGATCTTGGACGTGTGTTTTGAACGTCCAAGGAAGGGTGGGACGTGGGTGTCTCACGGCTGAGGTTGGGAGGGACGTGGGTGTCTCACGGCTGAGGTTGGGAGGGACGTGGGTTAGGCACGTTGGTGGGGGGTGGGACGTGGGCTTGGGACGTTGGGTGGGGGACGGGACGTGGGACAGGGACGTTGGTGGGGGGGTGGGACGTGGGCTTGAGACGTTGGGTGGGGGATGGGACGTGGGACAGGGACGTTGGTGGGGGGTGGGACGTGGGGTTTAGGGTTTAGGGTTTAGGGTATAGGGTATAGGGTATAGGGTATAGGGTATAGGGTATAGGGTTTAGGGTTTAGGGTATAGGGTATAGGGTTTAGGGTTTAGGGTTTAGGGTTTAGGGTATAGGGTTTAGGGTATAGGGTTTAGGGTTTAGGGTTGGGGTGGCTAGGGTGGGTTTAGGGTTTAGGGTTTTTAGGGTTTAGGGGGTTTCCTCGGCTTTATTTTTACGTTTAGGCCGTATATTTTCAATTTTAATAGTTAAATTTTCTTATTTTAGTTTTTCTTATTTTAGTTTTTTTATGACAATTTGTTTAATTATATTAATTTAACGTTATTGTAATCTCGTAAATGCAGATGTCTTACAAAGAGGATGATATCATGCCTGCGATTGGCCGTACCGCAGGCCGAAGAGTGACGAGATCTAAGCGTCGTGTCCCGATAGCATCACAACCAGCAGCAGCGCCACGGGCTGGTAGGGGAGTTCGGGGTAGGGGTAGGGGTAGGGGAAAGGGTCTTCTAATAAGGACTCCCGACCCTACTCCCGAGGACGAGCTACACCTACCGAGAGCTTTTTTCAGGGACCCCCGAGTTAGTAGTTCGGAGGACGAGGAGGTTGAGGTTGAGGAGGAGGAGGAGGAGGAGGAGCACGACCAGTTTTTGGACGAGGAGGCAGCCGATCGACCAGCTAAGGTGATCGTACGTGATGGTAGCGGCCGATATAGGCCATTTGTGGAGAGTGGGGCCTCTAGTAGCACGGGCGGGAGGAAGAAGACTCCGGATCTTTCCTGGCGTCTACAGGGTCCGGTTGTAGGGGGCCGTCTCTACCTACTGTCTTACGTAGCTTCGGTGGCCACGTAGCTCGCAGTAGTTGGACGGATGAGGGGAGCGTGAGACAGTGGATCACGTGTTATGACAGGCTAAAGTCGTATGCCTCAAATTAACAATTTATATCACTTAAATCCAAATACTAAACAGTAGTAAAGCGGAAATAACGGTCGAACCCAAGGGAATCAGATTAACAATTTATGCAATTATAATGTAGGAAAAGTCGATCTCTAATGAAATTAAAGATCGTCGTAACAAAAAGGGGGGTTTTGGATTGATTTCCTAACAAACTAAGATGAAAATCTAATGCAATTTAAGTAATAAAGCTAATGATGTATGATGTATGATGTATCAAATGATTTGGAAGAGTCTTGGAACCAAGCATATATCCACACTCAATGACAACAATTGATCACTGTCAGACGGTCTCAATTACTAATCTTGATTACTCTATCGTGAATGTAAAATTCCAATTCTCCTTACGAATAGTCAATTAAAACGAATCCCGTTCTTAATCAACCCTAACCCTTAAACAACCTTAACAATCCAGTTCAAGGTTTAATTCAACAGCAGCAATATAATTTAGAGAATTCGATAGAGAATAAATAGCGCATACAATCCAGTTGCACTTTAGATATTTATGTGAATTGCTTCTAAGTACTAATATCAACGTATCCCGTTCAATACTAATTCTTAGATGTTACCAATGTAAAGTTAATCAATAAATCCTATTCAATTAACAATACTAACAATAGAATGAAGAGATCTCTTACTAGTTGTACACCTAGCAATTATAAATCATCATTCATAAAATTAGGAACAAACAATTCACAATAATCAAGAAAAGAAATTAAAACATTCAAACTCACAATTGTATAAAGAGTGCTTCAATTGCCCGAATCCAAGAAAGAGGGAAATTAGTTACACATAGTCTTGAAAATAGCAAAATAATGTTTTTGTCTCAATGGCGGCTAACTACCCTTCTCAAAACCTAGATAGAAAACTTATATAGTAATTAGGTAAAAACTAAAATCTGAACAAATGTCAGTCGCGCTTCAGTTGCACTTCACTTGCACCTTGGTCGCACTTCGGTCACGCTTCAGTCGTACTTCAGTCGTACCTTGGGGCTGCCCATTGGTTCTTTTCTCACATTAGTGCACTCAATTAGCGCACCTTAAGCGCACACATCTGAGATATCTTCATAGGAATTTTGGCACATCTATCCCCACACTTGAAAACTGTCATAATTAAACACTATAAGACCGACCGAATAGCTAATCTAGGCTCACCAACAAGTAACCTACAATTAAGCTACATAACACCACATAAAACCAACAAAACCACACTAACTCCGGCGATTTAACTCCGACTAAATGAGTCGCATCATGTTACGAGAGGTCGGGCGCTATGGAGAATATGAGTAAGTTGAGGGTCCGCTCCGCGGTTATGGATAGAGTTGCCGAGAGCGGGCTTGATCATCTTAGGACCTGTTTGACCACTGGGTTGGATGAGAACCTTATTAGTGCGTTCGTTGAGAGGTGGCAGCCGGACACCAACACTTTCCACATGCCGTTTGGTGAGATTACGATACTGTTGCACGACGTTCACAGGATCCTCGGCATACGGGTGGATGGCGCTAGGGTTATGGACGAGGGTACGAGGGGGGAGAGTGGTCTGAAGGGGAAGTTCGCGGCCTTGTTTGGCATTGACGTGGCGGCCGTGACTGCACCCCTTTACAGGGTTGGGGGGATTTTGGTGAGGAAGCCGATGGATGTTGTGGAGAAGGGGAGCCAGCAGGACTCCCTACGGGCGTACATGATGTTGTTGGTTGGACAGACTCTGTTCACCGACAAGTCCAGCGATCGGGTTGTCGCTCGTATGTTGCCGCTGTTTGATGATTTAGATGATTTAGGCGGTTATGCTTGGGGGGCCGCGACATTGGCGTACCTGTACCGACAGTTGGGGATGGCTTCGCGTAGGGAGGCAGCTGGGGTTAGCGGTTGTCTGCCGTTGCTTCAGGCTTGGATATACGAGTACTTTCCGACGTTCAGGCCTCACTCGGGATATTATGTTAAGGGATGACCACTTGTCGAGGCTTGGTCACAGGTTCCTAGGTTTAGGGGAGATGAGGAGTTGTTGGAGCAGCACAGGCAGAGGTTGGACGGGCTGAGGGCGGAGCAGGTGAGGTGGTTCCCTTACGGTGTTAGCCCACACAGGGGTTGTCGGAGTACGCTCTACTCGGGGGTGATCAGGTTTATGGATATAGTGGAGCCGTACCAGCCTGATAGGTGTCTCCGTCAGTTTGGCTATGTTCAGGATTACCCGAACCCTATGCGAAGCCGGCTCAGGGTTACAAGCTGTCGTACGGTGATGCTGCTGATTTGGATTGGGGTTTGAGAGAGGCTGAGATTCCGTTGAGACAGCGTCATGACCGGGCTTTGATGCCGTTTCAGTGTGATCCACGTTACATGAGTTGGTACAAGAAGATTTCTCACCCATACTTCTACCCCCCTACACGCCGTGTTGAGATGGAAGCACCCCCTTTCACCGAGGAGCCGGAGGTTGGCCGGGCTCTTAGCCATCATTTCTCGCAGATTTATACTCAAGACCCCGACCAGAAATGGCCGTACGTGCGACGCTTGGTCGATGATATGGAGCGGTTCTACATATCGAAGGATGACGTTGAGGATGATCCTGATGATGATGATGAGGAGGAGGAGGACGATGATGATGATGATGTAGTTTACTAGTTAGTTTTTTTATGCTTGGACTTTATTTGTTGTCTTTTGTACGGACTATTTTATTTTTCTCGTGACTTCTTTGTTAGTTTATTAGTTATTTTATGCATATTTTAATACATATTAGAACTCATAGCTTACATCGGACATGAACAAAAGCACATAAAACATAAATCGTAACTAAAATTTGATGAAAACATAGAATACATTAGACATTAA
The DNA here is from genome assembly GCA_029255685.2 of Silene conica. Lineage (NCBI taxonomy): Eukaryota > Viridiplantae > Streptophyta > Magnoliopsida > Caryophyllales > Caryophyllaceae > Silene > Silene conica. The sequence goes on from CM055311.2 coordinate 64,239,614, forward strand.
CGAAAACACATCAAACATCAAATACAAGTTTACAATACTTAATTATCTTCAGATGACGAAGATGAAGAATCCAGATCTCCTTCGTAATCTCCAGCTTCAATTATTTCAGGTTGACTAGCCACGTAATGATCATAAAACATTAAAATGCGCAGACGGACATTACCTAGATTGAACACTCTACCGGCACACAAATCAGATAGTGTTGCGTAGTCTATCAAGTTTAGTATAAGCTCGATATATTTGAGGAAATCGCTTCTTAGCTTGCGGAACTCCCACATCTTCCCAGTTACAATCTCATCAGTAACTTCATCGTCTGGAACAACCGGACTGCAGAGGGGGTTACCGTGTAGGATGCCAAAAAGGTTGGCAATTGGAGGATGTTCTACCAGGTCCCAGACAGTGTCACTCGGAATGACTAGTTCAAGGCGAGAAACTAGTACTGGGAACTGCGTAGTTATAAGATCGATCCTTAGCTGATAGGCTCTGTTTTTTTGAACATTTGTGAGAGCCATATTAAAAGAAATGATTTTAGTAGTGAATGATGTTGTGGTTGTTGCGATTACAATCAACATGAAAACCAGTATTTATAAGAAGCCATAGTATAACGGTAACATTTTCAAATTGTAACGGTAACATTTTGAAATTTGAAATCACAACGGTTACATTTCAATATTACAACCTAAACAAAATTGGTTAAAATGACGGAAATATAAAGACTTGAAAACTGGCCGTCCATACATGGTATGGACGTGAATAGTACACGTCCAAACCATGCATGGACGTGTACTATTCACGTCCATACATGGAGTGGACGTGTACTATTCACGTCCATACCATGTATGCACGTCCAGGATTAACGTCCATACATGGTATGGACGTGAATAGTACACGTCCACTCCATGTATGGACGTGAATAGTACACGTCCATGCATGGTTTGGACGTGTACTATTCACGTCCATACCATGTATGGACGGCCAGTTTTCAAGTCCATTCCACGCTAGGACGGTTAGTTTTCAAGTCTAATTCAAAATTTCGATTGAGTTCAATTTGTCTATTTTATGCCTTGTACGATTAATTCAACCTAATTTCAAGGCTTAAACATGTAATTCAACAAAAATTAATTGAAAAAAAAATCTAAGATTTAAGTTAGTTATCGATGAATCCTTGTCGTCGTTTGACATTAAATCGTTGTCGTTATTTGATGTTGATGTTCGAAGTTGAAACCGTTTCTTAGGAATTTACGTTGTTTTTGTTGTTTTTGTTTCAGAGAATAAAAGCTAGAGAGAGAGAGAAAAGGGCAAGAGTTGTCTTTTTTTCTAAAAAACGTCGACGATTTTTCGCAAAACGTCGACGACCTTTCGCAACCCCCTATTTATTTTGTATTTGATTCGGGTTTGGTTGGGATAGTTCACAAAAATGACTCAATTAGTTAAATTATCACCTTAATTGTAAATAACTTAATTTATGTCCTAAAGTAGATTAGACATTTTAAAGAATAAGGAGCATATTTTTTAGAGACGTGTTTTTGTCACATACGAATTTTACTCTTTTACATATGATTTTTACAATACTACCCTTCTCATCATCATATATTATATTAAAACAAACACCGGCCTCCCCATTCGTCGACACGTGTCACACTCTATCTATCCGCCACGTATCACGCTTTTTTCGAAATCCACATGGCGCATTCTGGTTCGATGTTATTAATTTGTGTCCATTAATAATTAATACACAAAATATGTGATATTAAATTAGGCAAATAAGTAATGATATATTCTACTGTTTTTGAAATTGATATGAAATTGATACTCCGTTTCATTTTTGGTCATTCTTGATTACATTTTCGCTTAACTGACATTTTTGGACGACATTTTTGGTCAACTGATATGGGAAAATTTAATTTTAGGCAAAGAAATTAAGAAAAGTAATTATCGACCATTATTGTTAAGATTCCATATCACGCATATATTAATGGAATATATCTTAGTATTAAAAATAGTTAGTCAAACATTCTATATAATATATGTGAAAATTCATATTTAATTATTGACCATTATCGTTAAGATTTTCCACCTATAATCACGCTGATATTAATGGAATGAAACCTCCCAAATGTCATATTCAGGTTGTATTATTGACCATAATCACGCGGATAAATTTGATATATATGATTGAAATAAATTATTGTCAAAGTGAGCATTAATGTGTGATTGAAATGGAAATTATTCTCTATCCAATTGATAAATTATTCTCCTTCAGAATCACACGATAATGAATACTTATGGAAATGGAAATGGAAATTAGTTGTGAATAATTATGGAAATGAAAATAAATTGAATAATATAATCTTAGGTGTGAAAGTTTAGTAATAAGTGAATCATTAAAATACGGAATTTTAATCAATTTAATATTTTTGAAATGAATAATTAATTTGTGAATAATTATGGAAATGAATAATTATGGAAATGGAAAAAAGTTGTGAATATTAAGTTGTGAATAAGTATGGAAATAGAAATAAATTGAATAATAAAAAGTCAGGTGTGAAATTTTATTAATAAGTGCATAATTATCTACACCATAAATAATTATCTACACCATAAAGTCAGAATTTTCTTCCATAAGTAGTTACGAAATTTAAACGGAAGTGAGACGATTAAGGAATAATCGTATTATACGCGATATTTATGTTACGAAATTTACGTGGTTTCCATAATTATCTAATTGTGAATAATATTGAAATAAATTTGATTGAAAAATTGATTACATTCACTAATAGAAAAATAGCTTTTTGCGGCTCCATAAAATGGCCTTTTTGCGGCGTTTTTGGTGTAGCAGCAAATAAGGGGGCCGCAAATAGTAAAGCTATTTGCGGCGTTTTAAAAACGCAGCAAATAGAGGCTATTTGCGGCGTTTTTTCAAAAAAACGCAGCAAATAAGATGGCTATTTGCGGCGTTTTTTCAAAAAAACGCAGCAAATAGGAATTAAAAAAAAAAAAAAAATCTTTTTTTTTTTTTTTTTCTTTTCAAAAAAATAGTACTCTGAAATGATTTAAACATAACTCTCAAATATATTTGTCTACAAAACAATCTTTACATGATTTCAAATTCATACGTCAAATAAAAATAAAAGACATACAATACTCCAAGACTATTACAAGGGAACTATTACAAGGGCACTTATTCTTAGGACTCTTAGGACTGTCTCTTTTATCCGTTGGATCAGCTCCAAATGCCTGAGAGCAAGGTCTAACGCCACCAGCCCCAAATGTACAAACACTGATCTTCATATGTTCAGTTCAGACATAGCAATAACAGCCTGGTTCACAGCATATGTGCAGCAACCAGCACAACAGCAGCAGACAGTACATCAGCAGAAGACAATTTCACATCAGTATGCTGTCAGTCAAGTCCAGTTGGTGCAGGCCAGTTGCATTCCAGTAGCAGCAGCAACAGCAAAACTTGCATTTGTCTCTGTGCTAATCAGAGCTATGAAGCTTCAAGCTTCTGCATGCATATTATCAATCATTGGCAAATAGTTTAAGGATATCCCATTACTAACTGATCAGAGTGCTATGGAAAGACTTTAATAATTGTGTTGTGGATTGTTACTCTTTCTTGGAAGTTGTTCGTAAAACCTGGACTGAAGAAAGCCGATGTACCAGGCTAATGTTTACGTGAAACTATGAACAGATTTGCAAACCAGTAGTCTACTTAATGGTTCAGACCAAGCTGCAAGGGTTCCCAATTGCAATATTGCATCTATATCAGACTAATGTTTACGCGAAACTGGAACATCTTAGATTTGCGTATAGCAAACGCAATGATGCAAAGATCAGCAAATATCAGAACAGATACAATGATGACAGCTTATTTGAAAACAGCCTCAGATGAATGGACAGCAGGATTCAAATTTGAGACCATTTTAAAAAGTTCCCTTATTGTATTGCAGTTCAACTGAAAACGCTTCTCACTCTCAACAGCCAATTCTAATAATTCGAGGTTGTTCCGAGAAATGTGCAGAATGAAATTAATTAATTGACAGACAATGACATGAATACCTGATCATCCTCATAAACAATATTGGCAGGAATTTCTTTGTTAATAATCTTGTCAAATCTACAACATCAAAAACAATTAAACTTTACATATTAAAAAACAATTGTTTGCTGCATCATGTGAAATCTGCCACTCTAACGGATCCACTGGCACCCTGCATACATATATGAAACAAAAAAGTTAATCAAAATTCCATCACTTAAAAGTCAGGATACCCATTACCCATCATACAATTACAACAGAATGTGGATCACCTACCATGAGTTATTATAAAGAATTCTAAAAATGATTAGAAGAAAATAATCTGAAAGCAAAGAGGTAAAAAAAGATAGAAGATGAATATGTAACTCAAGCACGCTCGTTCAACCCAGAAGCACTTTACTAGAATAACAAATGTTAGAAACTGTGCAGCGTTTAGTATGGTGTGTGAGTAAATAAAGCCGATTTGATAGTGCTTCTGACTGTTGGAAAGCAATGTACAGGTGGTGCAGGAGCATTACAACTCTGTTGCGTTGCATAATGACATGGATCAGGAGCTGCTCATGGGTCAGATTTGAGGCTGGTAGTAATTAAACTTATCTGAATTAGCTAGCAACTTGTATTATTTCAAATTCCCTGCACTTGAAAGTTTCTGAATACAGATCTGTATTTCAGACAGAAGGGCATCAGTTCACGCCGTGAAATACAAACAAGGATTCTTCACTTAGTTAGATCCTTTGCCACCTGGATGCACAGGTAGGAACATGATGATGTTATATTTGCCATGTTGTTGTCTGGTTACACATGTTTTTCGTTACAATTTTAGATACTGTCGATTTTGAACCTTGGTCATAATAAGAAGAGTAGTTTGCAATTAGACAACAATTTGTGGTTGCGTAACAAAATCAATTGTTAATCTGATCGGAATTAGCAACTTGTACGATTTCTTATACACTACACTTGGAAGTTTCTGAACACAGACATAGCATTCACAAAAACAGGCATTAGTTCACGCCGCAAAATACAATGTACTTTCATATTCAAATCGAATATCTTGATCTTCAGCTAAGCTAGATCTTAGATACTCTAATTGACTAATATCCCAGATGTGTAAGAGATAGTTGTATACTAGTTAATAGTTATTAATATCTTCAACTTCTTTTGACACCTGATGCACATGAACATGATATTATATTTACTAGTGGAAGTGTGCTGCTGCCAATTGCCATGGTGTTGTCTCATTGATCATGATTAGCATTTGCGTTTAGTGAGTAAAACAGTAGCAGGGGTTTGTCAGACATAAGAAGCAGGAATAAGAGATTATAAGTCTACATATTAGAGTGGCATGACGCGAATATACTGCGTTTTTGAAGAAGTATGCACAAGGCCGAGCTATACTAGCAGCTCATGAGTGGGTACCTGAGCAATTGTTCCTTGTGCAGTTCCTGGAATACTAACATCCCAACCTTCAGATGCTAATACCTGATTGTCCAACCTTCAGGTACATAAAAAATATCAAAATGACATTAAATCCACATAAAAGAAGAAGATAATGACCAACCCCCAAAGCTTGAACTGCCTTTGGATTAAAGAGCTAAATTTGATTAAATGCAAGGCACTGCCTTTACCAAAAAACATGTAAATGATGGAAAATCACCTGGCTTTCGATTAAAGAGCTAAACTTGAAGCTGGGTTTGATAAAAAATTAGAGTAATCAATGAGCCTAAAAATCGACACTGCAATTAATCGAAAATAAACATAAACCCTAACAAAAATTATTAATCAAACACAAACATAAACCCTAACAATTAACCAAACTGTATTCCAAAATCAACACTTCAAATAATCGAAAATAAATATAAACCCTAACTAAAATAATTAATCCAAAGCAAACAATAACCCTAAAAATCGACACTGCAATTAATCGAAAAGTAAACCATAGAACATAATTTCACATACCTAATATTCAGGTAATAGAACACGGCACGTGACGACGGTGAGGTGACGATGGCGAGGTGTTTTTCGTGGTGGTCGGTGAATGGTAACTTTGATGGCGAGGTGACGATAATGGGGAGTTTATTTCTTTGTTTTAAGATAAGGTATATTGTTTTTATGAGCTGTATATACGCATTCTTAAGGTTATACATGGTTTTCTTCTTTTTTTATAATTTGGTTTATTTGCTGCGCTTTAGCTCCAAACGCCGCAAATGCGTTATTTGAGGCGTTTTTCAACAAAAACGCCGCAAATAGTAATGTGATTTAAAAAAAAAAAATATTATTTGCTTCCATTAGGCTAAAACGCCTCAAATAGATAGCCGCAAAAGAGTATTTTTCTACTAGTGATTGAAGCTTTCAGTTTTCATAAATTGATATTGATATATTTGTCTAATTTGAAATGATATTATACGCGTTATTTAATCAAGTTTATTTCATTCGTTTCTAACCCTTCAGAAAATTCATCCCATTATTTCTAAAACTTTTTCTTCTCAAAACTCACTTGTATACTATGGCTCAAAGCACAATGGTCACCAAGTTTAGCAAAATCAAACTCGAGGATCAGTACATCAATATACGCGCGAAAGTCATCCGCAGATGAGAACGTCCTGATCTTTACAGCAAGAAATTTGCATTATTTGCAGTCGATGTCATTTTAATGGACGATGAGGATTTTTTTTATCTTTACTAAATTTGTGGTTGTATACACATTTAACTCATATAATTTTATTACACGATAACTCCTATGTATTAATTTCTTTAACCTTACTTTTTTCCGGCTTTAATTACAATCCACCACAATTCAAGCAACGGTACGGAGGGGACTAATTAAAAAGTTCCAGAAAAAGATCGAGGAAGGGAAAGAATACAATTTCACCATCAGCAAGAGAAGCAACACTTGCAGGATGAGTAACATCAAGTCGACAAAATTCAAGATTTTCGGAACTAATCCCGAGTTCTTCAGATTTTCAATGACTTTTAATCCTCTCTTTTCATCTCAAGAAGTTAAAACTACAACTCCCTGAGATGAAAGTTGTCTGCAAACTCATAGGCTTATTCCTTTGTTTGCTCCTGTAACCACTGCAAACCTACAGTAGCACAGACAAAAACCCCGAGATAACCAAATGTTACGGAAAACTCTTATGGTAAGACGATCTTAAATGATACATAGTACCACTAACCTAATTAACAAATAGCAATAGCTCAAGTACAATTTATCAATTTCCCTATTAACAACCCAATTGATTTTACCATTCCACATTCTTAAAGTGTCCTAATCGGCCGTTCAAAATCTCACTTTCTCTTGCTCGCACAGATAAACTACCTAAAGGATTTTGTCATCTTATAATCCAAAACTCTTATATTTTTTTCATAATCACATGCATCTCTGATTAAGGCAAATTAGATTAACAAAAGAGCGGATATTTACCAAATTAGATTAAAGTACGTTACCGATAACTTGCTACTTTAATCATACCTCGACGATGAGCAAATTAAGCTTTCATATCTCCAACCTGCAGAATTAAATTAAAATTAAAATTAAGATCACTGGGGTAAGACGTTGATCGTCATGAAATTGGGGGAATTTAGTTGAGTTGGAATCTGAGTATGACAATCAAACAGAGAGTGAAAGAGAAGGAGTAAGGGAAACGATGTAGTATCGTATGTGTTTACAAAAGAGGAGGATAATTGACAATCAATCTGAGTATGACAATCAATCTGAATATTGATTAGAAAAGAGGAGGATAATTGATAAAGGAAAAGTGTTGTTGGAATCAGATGCTCCGTGAAGTGTATATGTTTTAATTTTTTTTTTATCTTTTTCATTTATGTTTTAAACGTTTATTCCCTATTTTTTTTGTCGTTTTGTTTTATTTTGAGGTATCTATTATTATGTTGATAAGAGAAAATTATTTTGTACGTTATAAATTTACCTTGCTAATTTTACAAGGGTAAAAATCTTGGGATAAATTTTAGAAAATATTTTTCATTACGAATCTATATATTTATAACTTTAGTTCTTTTAAAATTCATATTTAACTTTTTGAATTGAAGTTTGATTGTCAATAAATGAATGTAACTCGACCCATATACAAGGTATTAGATTATTTACGAGTTATATCAATATAAGTATAAACATAGAATCTACTAATAATTTTAGCTAGGTCATTATTATAATTAATATAAAAATATTTAAAATATACTTTTATTAGCAAGTGTCTATTTATGTTGCGTCTGAGGCACAAGTGTCGTATTTGAATGTTTGGCTCGATACCATTGTATGGTGATCGTTTCTTTTCATATATACTTGCACTTTATCAAATAGAAAAAGATGGGCGATACCGTCTAAAATATACTCATAACATCACGCCTCCGGTCCAAATAATGTATACCTAAGATTTACTCAAAATATCAATTTACGTTACCACCCGTGTAGTGCACGGGTTCAAAAACTAGTTTAATATATTAAAGCAACAACCGGTAACCGGTAACCGCTATTTAAGAGTAAAACGGTGACGTGTCGCGCTTATATGATCGACCGTATAAAATACAGATTATGTACACAATAAATACGTAAAACTAAAACTACGTAAAACTAAAACTACCACTCATCCACTATCTCCTAGGGGAATTCGATCCTAGGACCTATTGTCAACAATACATCTGTCTTAACCACTAGACTAAGATATCTTCGGTATCACCCTCTCTAATTTGTAAAAGTTACTCCGTCCGCACTATTTTCTATTTGTCTCGATCTTCTCGCCATCTTAATTTCTTGAATTTTTGCTAAACTGTAAAAGTAGTACTCTGCAATTTTTATCAACTTATACTTTTAATTTCCACATAAATACCAGATTTTTATCAACTTATACTTTTAATTTCCACATAAATATCCATGTAACAACCCGACCCACCACGGTCGTAACACAGACCCAATAAGATGAGTGTACACTTTTGGGCCCGTTATTTGTCCTCACTTAAGCCCAAAAGCACAAGGCCTTGTTACTAAGTGGTGGGTGGAAGTTATTATAAACATATCACAAGCCTCACATTCTAACAATGTGGGACAACTTTCCTCTCAAACTCTTGGGGTGTTACAAACTCCCCCACTTAAAGAACACAACGTCCTCGTTGTGCCTCAAACTTGACCACAACCAGGGCCAGAATCCTCCCCCGCTAGGTGTGTGACCCGGGTACTCCCGACCACAGGCTCACCACACGGTCGCAGGGTCGCTCTGATACCATTTGTAACAACCCGACCCACCACGGTCGTAACACAGACCCAATAAGATGAGTGTACACTTTTGGGCCCGTTATTTGTCCTCACTTAAGCCCAAAAGCACAAGCCCTTGTTACTAAGTGGTGGGTGGAAGTTATTATAAACATATCACAAGCCTCACATTCTAACAATGTGGGACAACTTTCCTCTCAAACTCTTGGGGTGTTACAATCCAACCATATTTTTTAATAATTATCATATAATAGTTTTCTTAACAATTATTAATCACTGCATGTTTTTAGACATGATCGAGTTTATGAAACTATTTTTTGGGTCACGTGTAAGAAGGGTCCAAAAATTTAAGGTGAAAGAAAACAATTTGATGAATGAAATATAACTATTAATGTAGTGGAAGAAAATATTCAATATTTGTAATGTTTTTTAGCATATGTGAGATATTATAAATTTTTAGTTTGCTTAGTAGTAGCCGCTAACAACTTTAACAGAATAAATAAAGTTGGCTATTGAAGTCTTGAAGAGGACGATAATGAAAATTTTAGGTAGGTAACTGGGGTTAGACCGTTCTTATACATGAATACGAAGTAAGTGATTTGTGTATCCCACACGAATACGTGTCCAGGTGTCGGATTTGACTATTATATGAAAAAATATCATGTTTTTGGTATAAAATTCAGTATCCAAGTGTCATACCTATGTCCGAGTATCCAGTGTGCGATTGTCTGCGCAATATAGCTATAAGTATTGGTCGTAAAATTATGGTTATGTTACTATCAATTATACGATTACCAAATTAGGAATTGCTCATTTTTAATTTGATTTAATCATTGTGAGACTACTATTTTAAGGCATACACCCTGTGACTCTAAATCATTCCATTTTTCAAAATTTCTGATGTGGATTTTGAACAAATAGGTCAATTCAAAGAAATTAGACGGAATAATATGTACTAAATTTTATTACTCCGTATATTTTAATTTGTTTCACCTTGCCAAATTAGCTAATATATTGTCATTGGGCCAGTGATCAACGTATGGAAAACATATTGGAGGGCTCGAATTTTGTATACTCCGTCTTAGTTTGTAAAGGCGCGCCTCGAGTGCGTCTAAGATGCTCCATGGATGAGACACTATTCACACTAACCAAATCGCGCCTTGGTACAACTTAGATTTCCTAGGACACATTAAATGAGACTTAACAGATTATTTGAAATCTAATAAACCCTAGAACTTTCCAGAATAGGCTACTGCATAAGCACAGCTGAAAATGCAAATTATCTCACAATTAGAAAATATGAATGTTACACTATATTAAAATTTGGTGTTTGCATTCCAGGGAACAACGAAGGGTGTCAAAGTTCAATTTCAATTTGAAGGCACGAATGCAAGGAGATTGGATATGGCGTGATTAAAATGAGCTCTTTAATTCTTTGATTTTAGTACTCGGTGTGGGCCTGTATCATACAACCTTTACAACATTCCGTTGGTATTTATATTTAGAATTGCGCTAATATGTTTGATATTGTTGTACTGGATGGAGTCAGTCTCATTAATTCTTTGATTTTGGACGGAATATAGAAAAAAGACTATTTTAAACGAGATTTTTCTTACGATGAGGAATAATGATTTGAATCATCTCTGTTTTTATTTCTGGATTATCATTCGGAAACAATCTCTATGTTTTGTTAATGCAACTGTAAAATTGAGTATCTCCGACCTCTTACATCATGGTTTATGGGAGTCATTCAGGTATAACGTAATATTGTACTTTTTCACATTAACGATGGGATTACCCGTGTCGTCTTCCTCCTTTGATTTCCCTGAGGACTTTTATTATCTTTACGTTTGTTTGTCTTCAATCAATATTTAATTAAGGTGTAATTAAGAATGGATATCTATTTTTAAACTATTTATTGATTTTATACATATATATTCACTTATTTAAACATTTCCATATTTATACAAAATATTTATATTTTTGAGTTAAAACTGTCACCTACATAATTTTTTTATACATAGATTCATATTATACCCGTGCATTTATGCACGGGTTACACACTAGTTTTTTTCATTCACTCACCTAATTAATCTTTTTTCCTCCCTTCACTCATCCCCATTCAGTTCTTCACCACCACCACCTATGTTCATTACCTCCAACTAATCCTATCGTTGGCAACAAGCTAAGCTAAAATTAAAATAATTAAACAAAAACTATAACCATGCATTTACATAGTACTACGTATAGTTTGTTCAAAAAATAAAATAAGACATCACAAAATTAAGCAAAATCCTCGTTTCTGGCTACCCACCAACACTTGACTCTCAGCCGTGAGTCGACCACCTAACCAACACCGTTGCCGGTTTGAACGTCCAGACACCATACATCAACCCCCTGCACTCGCCTCTCTAGCTCCCGCACTGCCGTACTCCCCCTCCCCTCCCCGCACTCCCCCCCCCCCTCCTCTGACGACCTGACCTACCGCACCACATTGTCGTCTCCCCAACTCCGATCACCATATCTACCGACCTGTCTTCTCTCCCTGCTCCGATCACCGTCCTTATTATGAATTGAAGATGAAAAAGGAGAAGGCATAAGGGGATTGTTGGGGATACACAGTAAAACGAGTACCTCTGTAAAACTGAATTTTTTGCTTAAATGGGGTTCAAATGCAAAATATTTAACAAAATAGCGTCGATTTCAAACTAATTACCGAAAATGGTTCAACGTCATCATTCCTATTTTTTTATAAATTTTTTTCTGAAAGTAGAACATGTCGCTGTCTGGGACAGCGACAGGTTGTTTACCCTATTACATGTTCGACAAGCTACCTTCATCACATCCGTTCTCCGTGCTCCGACCACCAAATTACGAAATATCACATTCATTCTCTCCTCCCCACTTCCTTTATCCTATAAACATATTTGGTTGAGTTATTAGCTTCATGACTTGCGCAAAAAAAAGACTCACAATATCGCCTGCTCACTAACGAGCCTTATGAGTTGTGAGTTATAAACATATTTGGTTGAGTTATTAGCTTCGTGATATTGTGAGTTATTATAAAAAAGACTCACAATATCATAGCACAATCATCGGATCCATTTAAAACGTTTAAACTCCTTTTTTTTTGGCAACGGTAAAGAAAGGCGTATTACATAGAGTTCGGGCAAACTACGCCCTTAATACATTTAAAAGCAAACCTCACAACGATACAACTATTAAACACTAGCAAAAGACTATGTCGGGCGTAAAAAGCAAGTTGGTGGAGTACGAAATATTGGACGCAAGTCTCCTTTTTGTTGTTATGCCACATGCTAACATTTCCTGAAAGCCTCCGATACCTGTGAGTTGTGGAGTGACGAGGGCGTGGTGCACTTACGCCACAAGAGCGTAGAAAGGAAAGGTGGATGAAAGACAATATGCTGCCTCCGGTGGAGCATGAGCTCCTACACCAAGACGAACGAACTCTACAGTCACATGCACGACGGATCAACAAACCCAGCAAAAGCACAAACCGCATCAAAGGATTCTCCTCGACCAATCTTCTGTCCATTAATGCATTGAAGCACCGTCGATCGACGGATCCAACTCGAGCCGGACACCAATCTTCATAAGACTCATTTATTCTACCTAAAAGAGCCTCTAGGATACAGGGACAAGACACCCAAAATATCCATGAAAAGGCAGCGAAAGCCAACACCCCGATGATAAAGGGATATGACACCTAAACCATACGTGAGGATGCGACTAGACTTATTTTACGACACAAAATCCCAAAAGACACCATCAAGAATTCAAGGAAACCACCACATCCTAACCAGCCAAGAAACACAACCAAACCCGACACAACCCTACCACACACCTCACAACAAAAAGAAACCCAAAATCGAGACCTCCCACCATCAAAGACGGACATCAACCTCACCCACAACAAAACAAGCAAGACCACAAACCAAACACCAAAAAAACCAACCATCAAAGGACACACAAACCACCAGACGACCCCTCCCAGGACCACCGTCTTACATGCAAAACCACCAACCAAGACACACAAGACAAGGGACCGAATGATGGGGGGAATGGGGGGGATCATTAAACGGTCCGAAACAAACCCGGAGAGGTAAGCTCAACAACAAACGCGACAAGGACAAAGGACCGATTGGTGGGGAAAATGGGGGGATCACCAATCAGTCCCAAAATAGACACAAAACGCACAACAACAACACAACAAGGGGACAAAAGACCAAATGGTGGGGGGAATGGGGGGATCACCAAACAGCCAAAAGCCACCCGGACGAGTAAACACACAACCTGACTCGACACACAACAGAGACAAACCACCTTTGTATAAACCTTCCCAAGCACCGAGGCAAACAACAGATGCCGACAAGAAGAGACTTACCCGGGTGATTGCATGTAACATTTCCGGCGACAGGACAAGGGATCGGAGGGAAAGGAACCCCACGGTTGAGATGAAGACCAAAAACAGGCCAAAACCCGGATGAGATTGACCCGAGATCAAAAAGTAGCGAGGTACGAAAATGGGTTAAAGGATGCGTGAGAAGTGGAAGATCGCCGGAGAGGAGCCTAAGGAACGGCTCATCTCCGGCGACCGGTAGGGGATGAAGGGAGGAGTGCGCGGTTGGTGGAGGCGGCGGCACAAATTAAATTAGGTTTTTGAGTTTTGAGATTTTTTAATTTTGGGGGTTTTGGGATTTTTTTCTCTCTCCTCTCTCTCCTCTCTCAATGGTTAAAACTCCTTAAACGTTTAATGTTGAGTTATTTTAAAAATAAATCACGTGTTGTTGTGTCATATTACCCTTTTGTTACTATCAAACAATAATTCAAATTTCTATTACTATTTTCCACTCAATGGGCGACCATTTTTTTCTAAAAAACAAGTTTCTAAATAACGCATAATTTTATATAGACGATTTTCGCTACTTTTTCCTCTAACTTTTTTTCCACTTTTTCGTAATAGAAGTTCTTATATTAGATTATCTGTACTTTTTTCATTGTTATTTGAATTATCTGTACTTTTCCACATTGTTATTTGAATTATCTGTACTTTTTTCATTTAATTTTATTAAAAGTCTTTTCATATACATCAAATACGTTATTAGATTATCTAACAAATTTATTTGATCTTTTTCTTTAAAAGTCAAAATAAACAATCCCGTGAATTTTCACGGATGTTACACTAGTTAACACTATTTTCACTAAGGGTTTCTGAATACGTGTTCCAAGAATTTGAGTCATTGGGGCCTGGGGGTACTACTGTTGAACTTGGTTAATCGTGCGCTAACGTCACAGCCGTTTTGTCTTTGTTTTACCTTGATTTCAAAAATGGGTATGTGTGTTCCTCCTAAATCTTACTCCTTCCGTCTGATTATGTACAAGCTAGAGAACCGTAGTCCATGTAATCGAAATCGTTGATATGCATGAGACAGGCGTATGTGCGTTCATGCTTAAAATTTTTGAAACTGAAATTGTTGGTGAACCGCGATATTAGGAGCTGTTTTTTGCGTAAACCATGGAACAATTAATTCAAATAACAATGTGAATAGAATAAGGGAAATGAGAAGAAGAGAATGATGGTCGGAGTAAGGAGAACGGATATGACGAAGGTGGCTTGTCAAAGCACTGAATATAGAAGCAACTTGTTGCTGTCCCGGACAACGACAAGTGCTAAATTTCTGAAAAAAGAAAAAAAAAACGGAATTGATGACGTGAACCCATTTTTGGTAGATAGTTTGAAACCCGCCTTATAGTTTGAGACTTTGAGTTTCGGCCCTATCTTGATAAATAGTTTGAAACCGGACATAAAGTTTAAATTTCAACTCTATTCTTGATAAATAGTTTGAAACTCGCCAACGATTATCCGTTGGGTGAGACGGAGGCCATTAGCATTAGGCGTGATCTCAACACCCAAAAAATAAGGCAAGAGTTAAGTTTATGTTTCAAGAAAATGTAGAAGAAAGTTCTCCCACGCACTTGATATCAATCCACATACATGGAAACAAGGGAGATATGGCTTCCTATGACCAATGAATACCACCCCATCCCTACATTTACTAAGATTCAATTAATCAGCCAACCACCAACTATCCTACACTCCATGTGTCCGCATCGCCCATCCCTTAATTGAATCCACATCCCACATTTCAATGCCCACTTCTTACCAAAACTCCCCTATATATACACCAATCAACCCAAACTCTTAGACAAAAAACCCTCAACACTTTCATAAAACAAACAAATTAAAACCCTAAATTATTATGGCTAGCTCAACTCTAGTGAAACTCACATGTTGTGCACTCATCTTATGCATCATTGTATTGAGTGCACCACATTATGGTGAGGCAGGCCTAGACTGTGGTCAAGTGGCTAGAACTATGGCCCCATGTGTTAACTACTTGAGGGGTGGTCCCGGACCGGCTGGCCCATGCTGCGGCGGTGTAACCAGACTCAACGGCCTGGCTAGCTCATCAATTGACCGGAAAACAGCTTGCAATTGCCTCAAGTCGATGGCTACCGGCATTTCGGGACTCAATTATCGCGTTGCTGCTGGTCTTCCTAGCAAGTGTGGTGTTAACATTCCTTACCCTATTAGCCCTAAGACTGACTGCTCCAAGTATGATCTCATTTCTCTTCATTATACCTCTAAACCTTTCTTTTCTTAACTAAAAAAGCTTGTGTAGCCAATTTCCTCTTGTTTTATTTATATGTTAAGGTCATATCATAGGCTATATGGAAGGGTGTAGGGGATGCATCGGCACCCCTTTGTTAAAAAAATAAGTATAATTTGGTCTAATTATTAGACCTATTAACTAGGTTGGTCTAGTGGCGCATTTGTTTTATTTACATTTTTTCCAATCACACAATAAACTATAATGTTAGAAGCTTAGAACCAAATTTTTATTATATAAATATAATTCTGCAATTTTCGTAATTTTGTTAATTTTGCGCACCCGTCCAATGAATCCTAGATACGCCACTGGGTCATATTTAAAAATTTTGGGTATAAAAGATTCATAATCTTAACTATTTTTGGGAAATTCTTGGAGGATAGCGAGGGCTTACCCTATTAGCCCTGAGTTAAAATTATTTACGTACGTAGTAATAAATTTTGTATGTGTATATATGTTGGGTAATCTAACTTACATGCATGCTTCAAATGTTAACTGTGCAGGGTACACTAAGTTGTTAAAGTTGAAGCAAGACAAGAGAATGTAGCAAGTTATGGACCCTAATCTATATGTATTTCCTGGTTCAGGAAGCTTAGCTTATTAACAAAAGTTTACTGAAATAAGTTACTGCTGTTAATGCAGTTAATTACGTACCTATTTCTATCTTCTCCTTGTTCTATGTAGGAGAACGAGTCCTGTGTACGTGTTCCATTTACTGCACTTTATTTGAAGGATGGTTATATTATAATATGATATATTTATCGATATATAAAGACTTGTTTTTACCTTTCTATATTCGTCAAGGAAATAGTAGTACTTGGATGTTACAAACAATCAATGGACAATTATGGACTTACGGTAATATACGCACTACATTTATTTGCTCTTTCACTTAAAAAATGGCTTATGTTTATTTTATTATTTACTAACAATAAAGCAAACGTAAATTATTTATTAAATTGAGGACAAAAAGTTGAGAGAAGAAAGAAGACTAATATGAGAAGGGTAATTATTGTATGATAAATGAATAGGTAATATAAAATTTAATTAGGATTCTCTCTATTTCTTTTCAACGATTCGGATTAAATCTTTGAATGATTTAAGATTTAACGATCACAATTTTAAGCAATGGTGGAAGAGTTTGTAAAGCAATATATATTATACGTAGTATGTATCTATTAGAGAAAACGGATAAGAAATCAAGCAAAGGAAATGGAGAAAATCTTGACTCCATAAAATGATGGTTGTATGTTGTAGCAAATAGCAATAGGGCGTGTGGGTGTGTTAGGAGGGGAGTTTTTCTTTGCCGGCTATATATGAAAACTTCAAAAATTTTAGATAAAACTTTTGAAGATATTTAACTTCAACTCATATCATTACTCGTTCAACCTTTCAAAAGTTTTAACCCTTCCTCTGTACAAATTCGGGCTCCGTCAACAGTAACACGGTCTTACACAAAACTAACCACCAAACGGTAAATACACTTCCCTAAAATAAAAAAATAATAAATAATAAATAAATAAATAAAATCATGATCATTTATTCCTTAAACACTTAAAATAAAGTTCATTCATTGGCTTCATAAATCATAATCCTTGGTGGATACACTTCCCTAAAATAAAAAAATAATAAATAATAAATAAATAAATAAAATCATGATCATTTATTCCTTAAACACTTAAAATAAAGTTCATTCATTGGCTTCATAAATCATAATCCATCCGGCCCTTTCCGGTGTATACTTATGGTACTATGATAACTATGTTACCTAACACAATCTATGATAAGTGATAAGTGTACTTTGTGTGAAAATAGACTGCACACCCAAAAGGTCATCATATGTAACTATAGTATGTATAAAGATGTAGAAAATTAGAAATGTAACATTAAAATCATCAGTTGGTCTTGGTTCAAATCCACAATTTTGGTATGAAATAAAAAGACGGGATTTTGTAACCATTTTACAGCCAAATGTACCATTATTTACAAACAAATTATCATAAGCTGTAACATTGACCATACTAATATCGTGGTTACATTTGGCTGTAAAATGGTTAATAAATCCCGTCTTATTATTTCAGACCAAAAGTGAGGGTCTGAAACAAGGATTTGTGTAAAATCATATGATGTTGAATGAATTAGGTGTCGACATTTAATATCTAGTCTCACAAGTAGGGATGACAGTGGGTCGGGTACCAAACTCATACCCTTAGGGTCAGACCCTAACGGTCGGGTATGGGTCTGAATATTTGAGACCCACTCGGACATGAGTCGGGTATGGGTCTTAAATAAAAACTTCGGGTCCGGGTCCGGGTCTTGGTCTTGGGACCCTACCCAACCCCTAGACCCTTATATTTTTTTTTTAAAAAAAACAAAAAAAAAACAAAAAAACACACATACGAACGTCAATAACCCAAATAATACACAAAAAAAGATGACCCTTATTAGTTATCATTAATATACTATACACATATTCAAATAACCATTGAGAATAACGAAGAAATTGATGAAAATGATGAGTTTGGGTACGGTAAATGATATAATTTAGGGTCGGATACGGGTAATGATCCAAATAACCAAGACTTTGTAATACTTTAATCAAAACTTTGTAATTTAATTCGAACTTTGGTACATTTTATTGAATGACTCGTTAAGAAAAATTGAACCTTAGGATAGACCCTACCCAAACCCAGACCCATTAGGGTCGGGTATGGATCTATTAATTTCAGATCCTTTAGGGTCGGGGTCGGGTATGAATCTAAGATTTTTTACTTCGAGTCGGGTCGAGTCTTTCCGAACCCTACCCAAACCCTACCATTGCCATCCCTACTCACAAGTAGAGATGGCAATGGATCCCGGATCCTACCCAGATCCACCAGACCCTATACCCAAGGGTAGGTATTAGAAATAGAAATAGCGGAAATTATATTGTTATTGATAGTTCGTTCATTTGAAACAGTTACATCAATATCGTATTTATACTACTCCAAAGATCTGAAGATAATAATATCATATCTTCTAATGGTAGTAGCATAATATACATTATGCTCTAATATAATATTATTCCGATTACGGTATATTGTAATATACCGTAATATCTTCAACATCCCCCCTCAAACTCATGGTAATTTGTTAAAATTTCCATGAGTTTGCACAAAAGAAGAAAATTCAATCTCATCGACTTCTTCATCTTCATTATCCATCGCCGTCTTCAAAAGGTTGGTAAGATAAACGAGTGTAATACTCGCTAGAAAATTTCTTCGTACAAGAACGTTAAAATTTTTCGGACTTGTCGACGATCAAATAATTTGCTAGGAACTCTATCGAACCTAGACAAATTTCAGTAAAACGGAAAATTTTCCGTCAATTTCAAGAGTTGGAGAACGTTAATTTTTTTTTTCGAACTCCAAATTGGTTGCGTAACTCGCCAGTCAAATTTGTACCACCTTTCAAAGTTGAAGATTTCAAGTTTAGAAACGAAAGAATTACGATAATTTTTTCCATTTGTTTGCGATTAAAAGGGTATATTTTATTTGATTAAAAAAATGAGAAAAACAATTGTAACAAACAATATTTGTGACTTACTCTCAAGTCACGACAATAGAGCTTATTGTTGATATATTTTTTTTCTTCTTTTTTTTTTTGGCTAAAAGATAATCATTTGAGTAGTTAATAACGAAAAAATCCTGCCGGTGAACGTTATATAATATTCGCCCACCGGCAAGAAAACGGAAGCGTGTTTTAGAGTCCTCAAGAAAGAGGCTCTGATACTATTAGAAATAGAGATGGAAGAATTCATAAGGTAATCGTAGTTTTATTGATAATCGTTCGTGCCTCTAACTATTACAATCGCGGTAGTATATATAATACTACCGAAGATCAGATAATATCGCTATCAAATATAATTTATTCTAGACAATCATAATATTATTCTATACGATATATTACGATACCGTATTTCTTAATTATGAATATGTCGATATCTCGACATATCCCGATATCTCATAACATCCCCCCTCAAACTCATGGTAATTTGTTAAAATTACCATGGGTTTGCCAGATAAGCGAACAAGAAAATCTGATTCTTCGACTTTGATCTTTAATTTTCGATCTTGGAGCTTCGAGTCTACTACAGAAACTTCGATCTTTTCGAACTTGTAAATCGTCGGACGGGAACGTCGAAACTTTTCGGACCCGACAATTCAAACAAAACGAGAACTCGATTTTTTCGAAATCTTTGAAATTTCATTATCAGGAACGTCGCAATTTTTCGAACCTGATAAATTCGTCGAATGGAAAAAGATATCCACAATTTTAGTTGTCTATAATCTTTCTTTTTTTTTCTAATGAAAAAATCTTATGACTACATCGAAAAAAGGTAACGAAATTGATCATCATGAAGAAAATCCCGCCGG
Source organism: Silene conica (assembly GCA_029255685.2). Classification (NCBI taxonomy): domain Eukaryota; kingdom Viridiplantae; phylum Streptophyta; class Magnoliopsida; order Caryophyllales; family Caryophyllaceae; genus Silene; species Silene conica. The sequence continues at coordinate 64,259,987 of CM055311.2, forward strand.
AGGGTACCGTAATTCATTAGCCCCTCCGGCAGGGCAGCGGAAATTCCTTTTTTTTTAGGCCTCAAGAGCGTGAGGCTCTGATACCATATTAGAAATAGAGATGGAAGAATTCATAAGGTAATCGTAGTTTTATTGATAATCGTTCGTGCCTCTAACTATTACAATCGCGGTAGTATATATAATACTACCGAAGATCGGATAATATCGCTATCAAATATAATTTATTCTAGACAATCATAATATTATTCTATACGATATATTACGATACCGTATTTCTTAATTATGAATATGTCGTTATCTCGACATATCCCGATATCTCATAACAGATACCATATTAGAAATAGAAATTGCGGAAATTATATTGTTATTGATAGTTCGTTCATTTGAAACAATTACATCAATATCGTATTTATACTACTCCAAAGATCTGAAGATAATAATATCATATCTTCTAATGGTAGTAGCATAATATACATTATGCTCTAATATAATATTATTCCGATTACGGTATATTGTAATATACCGTAATATCTTCAACAGTAGGATATGGATCTCATTATTTGAGATCCTTAGGATCCGGATCAGATCCATATCCTTATACGAATATGAGGGTAGGATCTGGATCCCACCACTAAGCCATTGCTTTCACATCGTTTACCTTACTCAACAATATTGTTGACCCCTTTTATTTGTTTTGTCCTTACTTGGACCTGCGGTGATCACAAAATGTGTGAGCAGATCGTGTGACAGGTACCCGTGGGAATTAGTCGTGGGATGCACAAGAGAGAGCGCTTAATGTTTCAATCAAAGACAAATGCTTTGACTCTTTATCTTCTTTTGGATCAATGAACTTTAATTTCGCTTCCGCAAACTTTAAAATTTGGTTGTATCGTATTTTATCATTTGGATTTTAAATTGCATTAGACAATTACCTATTTTACTTCATGGTTAGGTACTACTACCACATTTGGTTTAATCGTGACACACCCATTATCCGAATTTTACCGGAAAACCCTATTTACTAATGAATAGGATGATGGGGGTGTTACAAATATCATCCTAAAAATTCATTAAACTTGATAATGCTAAGTTAGTTCTACATGAATATATCAAGGAAACAAATTGCAAACACATAGAAAATCTATGGCAACAACATGTTACTGAGATTTCCAAAATTGGGTATTGACAAGTCATAAAAAGCTTTTTTACTCGAAAATTGTTCGTAATGGTTGTTCTTCATCATCTCCTTCACAATAACATGATCCTCCCCTTTATAAATGGATGAAGGATATTGGTATTATTGAAAAAAATCGAAGATGAAAATGATACTATTATAAAAGAGTGCTGTAAGAAAGAAACTTGGAAAAAAAAAATTAAAAACCAAATATAGTATCGTATTAATTTACTAATGAACTAGTTTTTTGGGGAAGAAAATTACAAAATTAATTGAAATCAAAGAAAAATTATAAAACAAGAGAAAGAAATTTAGATGACTGATGATTGATGATGGCTGATGAACAATGACTATTGAGGATTGAGGATTTGAGATCCGTATGTATGTGGTAAAAGACGAAAGAGGGAGGCGAGATGAGTTAGATTAGGGTTCGTGTCGATTTGTTTTGTAGTGTGATATCTGATATGTCGTCTGCAGTGACTTCTTACTCTTTTACGTTTTCCATACTCACTTGCTTATTTTTTTAGTTTATTAAAATCCGGAATGGATTGGGATATCCGGTTTCAAAATCCACAATCCACATCTGATCCGAATAAACCGGATCAGATATCCAATCTAAATGGTATCCATATGTTCAATTTTTTCCGGCTCATACTCGGAAAGAAAATTCGTATCGGATTCGTATCGCATTTTATTCCGTATTTTGGTTGTTATAACCAACCCTACTCTACCTGAATCAAACATTTCACACAAAATTTCAGTCTAAATAGGAACTCGTAAAAATTATTTTCTTGATTTGTCCGTTGTCATTGCATGGGCACTAATAGCATATTAAGTCAAATGGATCTAAGCATATGAGAGAGAATTTATCTCGTAAGTATAATAAATACTACTATAAAACCAATTAAAATAGGATTAATTGATAGAAATACTCCGAACTATGGGTAAACTGCTCAAAATACTCTAAACTTTATTTTAACTACCAATATAACCAACTAATGCCCTCGTTTGCTTTGAGTAGAATATGTTGTTTTGTTAACTTATTGTAGCATGTTTTAATGATGTGATTAGGTGAATACATTAACATAGAAGTAAAAAGTGAAAGATGGGTTAAAGAAGGGTTACAAATTTATTTACTTATCTAGCCGGTAACACGTCATATATTATAATAAAAGCGAATTAGAGCATTAGTTTGTTATATTGGTAGTTAAAATAAAGTTTGGAGTATTTTGAGAAGGACTCTCATAGTTCAAAGTATTCTTATCAATTAATCCATTAAAATAAAGTAGAGTTGTCCAAATGCGGGTTTGGGCCGGACATGGGCTGAGCTGAAAGGGAAAAGTATGCCCTATAAGACTATAGCAGGCGGATTTGGCCAAAATAGCGGGCCACTTCTCCTTGCCCTTACCCGCCCAACTGCTAAATTCGGGCAACCCGTGGGCTGATGGGCTCATATTTTTCTGTTAACTTTTGAGAATTAATTTATTAAGTAATTAACAACGCGATAAAGTTGCAAAGCCGATGTTGAATTAAGTTTTTAGTTCTTAACATCAATACACAAAATAGAAGGACGACTAACTTGGCCATCTGAATATAAGTTCCAAAATCCAAATAAGAGTAAAAAATAAGCAAAAATTAATTATAACTAATTGCTCATATTACTTTAGCGGGCCGGATGGGCCGGTCCGCTTTACATTTCTCTTGTCCGTGCCCGACCCATTTACTAAAATGGGTTGGGTCGGGTTAGCCCCCTGGCCCATTTTTCAGAAAAATGATGTCCAAGCCCGGTAAAAATTTGGGCCGGATGAACCGGGTTTTCGGACGGTACCGCCCATGAACAGCTCTAAAATAAAGGAGTGAATTCTATCGTTGACACCGTGTTCTTAGATACTCCTAGTAACGGTCTTAGGCCTATCCTTAAGGATGATATTTTCGGGGTAATCACCCCCGTGTAATAGCTAATAATAGTTAATTTTTTTTCGGGGCATCCGCCCCTCATTCGTATGAAAAAAAATAATGTGGTAATTTTGGTGATTTTTTTTATAAATGTGAGACAACCCTCATATTTTCAAACTTGTTTTTTTTTACTATAAATTCTCATTGAAGACGTACATATCCGTTACAAGCTGAAAATGGATAAAGCAATATCCAAATGGTTAGATAAGACAAAAACATAATGCTACCCTATGCAATTTGCTTTTGTGTTATCTATCAACATAGGTATTACTTGACCCGCATTTACCTTGTGACGGATATGCGCGTCCTCATCAAGACTTTCTGTTTTTTTCATAGCAAGAAGTGAATGGTTAAAATCAATTTAAATTTAATTTTATGTCAGTTGTTTAATCTAGATTTAACTTGTGGCAATTGTAAACGACTTTTTCTCGTTCAATAATATTGTTACTGTCATTTATAGACATTTTTCAAAAGTTGATTTATTTAGAAACAAATTCATTGAAGTATTAGTTTACCTTAGACTACGTTTATGGGTAGGTCTAACAAGGGTTAGGTCTTGAATAAAAATAAAAATTAATTAAAACAAAAAGTAAAGTAAAATAAATTATAGGAACTAATTCAGTTCCACATGGTCTGAAATGGACCTGTTGGAACATGTTTAGGAACTGGTTTGCATGTGGTCTCCATACGTGATTAATCAAAAATAATGTCGGAATTCTTAGGTCTAACCAGGGCTTGATAAATTAACAAAATCAGGAACTAGGTCTAGTACATAGGTTAAGAAGTACTTCGTATATATTAGTATTTTAATGCAGGAACTCGGTCTAGGTAGGGCTGCAGGCAGGGCCATCCCTGACATTTTGGGGGCCCTGTGCGAAACCGAAAAAATAGGCCCTAATATATTAATACACACCTATGTTAAATATGAATATAAAAACATTTTTTAAAAATATTAACAATTTTGATTAAAAAAAAGCAAACGAGACCCAACAGGTATGTTATAAATAAAATTGTGCTTCCAAAATATGTCAAGAGGGCTTCATTGGCATGTTGGATAACTGTTTATAGTTTCACATAGTTGGTGCGGGTTCGATCCTCACTAACATTACTCTTTCTGATTTTTAAAATTAAATTTCAAAATGATGACTAGGGGAATCGAACACAGGATCTTCGAATTCTAAGGTGGGAATTCTACCACTTTGACACTGCTAACAGATTTTCAAAATAGCACTAACAAATATATATTAGAGTTGTTACTTAACTGGGTCGTATATTGGGCCCTCTAGAATTGGATGGTCTACCGTTAATCCACCAAAAAAGCATAAAGTATAACTACACTTTGGATATGAATGGAGCAAGTATTATTTTTTCACTTTTTTTCTATTTTACGAAATTTCTAAGAAATAAGTATTATTTAATTAGTGAAAGAAATAATTAAAACGGACAGAGTAAGAGTCACTAAGTATAATTCTTACAACTTAGAAGACAGTAAATTATCCAAATTATGATTATTATTATTACTACATACCTTTGTGGAGGGATCATTCCAGAATAGTCCTGCGTTAGCCGGCATCAAGATTTGGAGTGGTGAAGATGCGACCATTTTCAGATATTAATTAAAATTATGATTAACACAAAGTGTATTGGATTCTTTTTACTTGCTTGTTATTGTTTGATGGTTTTAGACAATCTTTTGGTTTCTCTTATTTATAGAGGCTTACTTGTTACTACACGTGAATTATTGCTACGACTTGTGAATTATTGCTACGACATGTGAATATTGCTACGACTTGTGAATTATTGCTACGACATGTGAATTACTGATATATGTTGTCCTGCCATATTGTACACATGAGGTAATTATATTATATACATGAGGTCACTACACATGAGGTAACTATATTGTACATATGAGGTCACTATAATGTACACACTCGGGATTATTTTTTACAAAACACAAACAAGTTGAACACGGATCGTGTCCCTCTCACAAAGTGCAAGTGGGACGACCCATGAAATGTTCAATTTACCCCACTTGTTCTACCACTTGCTTTGTTGTGAGAGGGATACTATCCGTTTTCAGCTTGTGACGGATAGTACTTCCTCCATTAATATCCACTTTACATGTATTCCATTTCGGTTCATTCAAATTCATTTTGCATGTTTCTTTATTTGGTTATACTTTTAATATTATAATATTATAATAACACCTGTAAATGATTGAATCCCTGAGTGGAGCATTCTATTGACATGGATATATATAGTTTAGATACAAGGCTAACTAATACACCCCCGCAGTCGAAACGGGAGGAGAGCGGACGCAGAGACTGGTCCGAAACTGAGTGAAGAGTTGGCGCGGCAAGCCCTTAGTAAAAATGTCGGCATACTGAAAACTCGAAGGGACCTGCAAAACGCGGACCTTACCAAGTTGCACCTGTTCACGAACAAAGTGGATGTCGAGTTCAATGTGTTTCGTGCGCTGGTGTTGAACGGGATTGCCGGAGAGATAAACAGCGGAAATATTATCACAATACACCAAGGTGGCCTGGCGGATAGGTAAGTGAAGCTCGAGCAATAGATTACGCAACCAACTGGTCTCAGCAACGGCATTAGCAACCCCACGATATTCGGCCTCGGCACTGGAACGAGACACGGTGGCTTGGCGCTTAGAGGACCACGAAATCAAATTATCGCCGAGAAAAATACAGTAACCCGAGGTGGAAAGACGCGAGTCGGGGCAACCGGCCCAGTCGGCATCAGAATAGGCAATAAGCGAATGGGACCGGGAAACGGATATGGTGAGGCCGTAGTCCAGAGTACCTTTCACGTAGCGCAAGACACGCTTCATGAAATGGAGGTGGGGTTCCCTCGGATCATGCATAAACAAACACAATTGTTGAACCGCATATGATATATCGGGCCGAGTAATGGTAAGGTATTGGAGCGCACCCGCAATATTACGATAGAGGACATGATCAGCAACAACAGGTCCAGCCGCGGCACTAAGTTTGGAGGACGTGTTGGCCGGGGTGGCGGACGCATTACACCCTGTCATGGAGGCACGAGCAAGAATGGAACGGGCATACTGACCTTGAGATAGGAAGAGACCGGTCGTCAAGCGAGTCACAGTGATGCCGAGGAAGTGGTGAAGCCGGCCGAGATCCGTCATGGCAAATTCATGGGACAAGCGAGCAATAATTAAACGGAGGAATGCGTCACTAGAGGCAGTCAAGACGATGTCATCCACATATAATAAGAGATAAGCCATATTAGAGCCATCGTTAAAAATAAACAATGACGGATCACACTTGCTGGTATGAAACCCCTGCAATAGGATAAAAGTGGCAAAACGTTGAAACCAAGCCCTCGGGGCCTGCTTGAGCCCATATAAACTTTTCCGAAGCCGACAAAACGTGGGTTGGGGCGGACGGATCGACAAAGCCCGGAGGTTGGTGCATAAAAACTGTTTCCAATAACTCACCGTGCAAAAAGGCATTTTTGACGTCAAGCTGATGGATAGGCCAAGCACGGGAAACTGCTAAGCTCAAAACAGTACGAATAGTAGCCGGTTTAACAACGGGACTAAAAGTCTCATCACAATCATTGCCGACTTGCTGGGTTTTGCCATTGACAACCAACCGCGCTTTATAGCGCTCAAGAGTACCATCAGAACGAAATTTGTGACGAAATAGCCATTTACACCTGATCACATGAGCATCCGTGGGTCGGGGTACCAAATCCCAAGTATTATTATCAATAAGAGCTTGATATTCGGCATTAATGGCGGCTTTCCAATTCGGGTCGCGGAGGGGGATTTGGGTACGGGGGAAGGGGCAGCGGCGAGAAGGTTGAGACGGTTAATAGGTTTGAAGATGCCGTGTTGGGAGCGGGTGGTCATGGGTGGAGGAGGAGGCGGGGGAGGGGGGGGAGGTAGCGGGAGCAGGAGGTGTGGGGGCCGAGGTGGGTGTACTGGTGGCGGGTGGGGTCTGGTCGAGGGGGCTGGGCGTGGAGGGGTGGTTGGTTACTGGTGGGCTTTGGTGGAGGGGGCTAAGCGGGGCAACAGTGGGTGATGTAGGTGGGGTGGGCGTGCGTGGGGTAGAGGGGTAGGCATAATGGCTGTGGGGAAGGGGCGGTGGGTCTGTGTCGAGGAAGGAGTAAGAGGTAGGCTGAGGAGCGAACTGGGTGGCATATGGAAAAACATGTTCATCGAAAGTTACGTGCCGGGACAATATAATTTTACCAGTAGCAATATCGAGGCACCGGTACCCACGGTAGTTAGCGGGATATCCTAGGAAGACATAACGGGTGGAGCGAGGTTGGAGTTTGTGGTCACGAGTGGCTGACATATTGGGGTAGCATAGACAACCAAAAACACGGAGATGATCGTAAGTGGGTTGACGCAGGTAGAGAGCGGAAGCGGGAGAGCGGTATTGTAGGAGGTGACACGGGAGAATGTTGTGAAGATAAGTAGCAGTGTGGAGAGCATCAACCCAGAAGTGAGGTGAGAGGCTCGCGTGAGACAGAAGGGCGAGTATAATTTCATTGAGGCGGCAAATCATGCGTTCGGACTTGCCATTTTGGGGCGAGGTTTGTGGACACGAGAAACGGAGAGAAAGGCCATGTTGTATGGAGAATTGATGGAACGAGGAGTTGTCAAATTCACGACCCATATCACATTGAAAACTTTTTATGTTACGTTCAAATTGAGTGCGGATAAAGGTGTGGAATTGAAGGAATTTAGAGAAGACGTCGGACTTGAATTTAAGCGTATAAACCCATACATATTGATAAAAATTGTCGATTAACACCATATAGTATTTAAATCCACTTTTGCTAGTAATCGGAGAGGTCCACAAATCACAATGTATTATATCAAAGGGAGACACAGACACTGAAGGTGAACTAGAAAAAGGAATAAAGACGCTTATGTTTGCCAATTTGGCAAGCATAACACAACAGGGAGCTACGCTCCTTATTACAAACAATAAAACGATGTAGTCTAAGATGATCAATAATATTACGACCGGGATGACCAAGGCGAGGGGGCCACTGGTCGTGGGATGACGCGGCAAGACAAGCTGAGGGCGGCTCTTTGGATGACGTGGCTGACACGGGGTAGAAAGTACCGGTGCTATTGCTCCTCATTATGAGTGTCCCAGTCCGTAAATCCTTCACAGAAAAACCGTTAGGGTCAAATTCGACAGATACATTGTTATCTTTTGTAAATTGTCGGATGAAAATTAAGTTTTTGATTATCTGTGGGGTGTATAAAACATTATTTAGGGACAAGGTTCGGGTTAAGGTGGAGATGGTTGATTGGCCCGATCCATGAACCGGAATGGATTTACCGTCACTAACATAAATGGACCGAATATTACTCTTATTGAAAGGAGGACGTAGCGTACCTGACTCGGACGTCAAATGAGAAGAGGCGCATGTGTCCATGTAGAAATTGTTATCCTCGGGTTGGTAAAAGGTCATAGCGTGGAAAGCTTGTCCTAGCTGAGACGGTTCAAGACCAGTTACCCGTAAGGAAAACTTGACCCGCGGCAGGAGTCATACCAGGAAACTGAGTGGGGGCAGGAGGACTACCACGCTGTGGGCGTTGCCAAGGGGACATCCACCCTTGCTGCGCCGGATACGGACACGGAGGGGTAGTCCACGATGCTGTCCAAGAGGGGCTCGGAAACATCTGAACAGGGGCAGCAACCCACCGCTGAGGACGAGCACCTCCAGAGGACTGATTACCACCGGTGCGTGGCTAGTTGCCACCACCAGAGTTATTACCCTTGCCTTTACCTTTATTGCCATGTTTATTCTTGTTCCAATTTCCACCACCACCAGAATTCGGAGAGCGAGACGGAGAGGACATACCTGACCCGTCGGTCCAATTATTAGAAGGAGGCGGGGTTGTTGCAGGGGCTGCTAGGGCCGTGGCACTATCATCATCAGGCCGAGCAGACCGGCGTTGTTCTTCCAATTGCAGCATACTCCTGGCGTTCTCGAACGAAGGCATCGTTTGATTGATATAGGCGCCAATCGTGTCGTAGGACGAGGGAAGACCGCGCACTAACTGGAGTACCAACCGCTGATCGTTAACCGTACTACCGACATCATTAAGTTGGGTGGCGATGTCCTTTAATTTTTGGCAATATTCCTCTAAAGAGGCAGATTTAGCAAGAGAAGTGTTCGTAAATTCATGTTCCAATGCGGCGGCACGGGATCCTTTATTATTGTGAAAGTTATTCTTGAGTCGCGTCCAAGCCTCGTGGGCAGTGGACTCTGTTTCAAGGACACGGAGGAGTAAATCATCGGAAATCGATCCGTATATCCATTGGAGGACATGGGCATTGATTTCGCACCATTCAACATACTTCGGATCGGTTTTGGCCGGAGGTGGTGTACCATCAATATGATGAGAGACTTTGTACCCACAAGCATGGAGCGTGAACAATTTTACCCAGGAAGAATAGGTAAGTTTAATTCCGTCTAACATACGAAATTTTTGAAGGATGTTGTTGACGGAGTAGACAGGATGAAGGCCGGCCTTGCCGGACCCGGAGGAGGCTTCTCCGTCCTTGGTCATGTGGCCGTGACACAGGAGGGAGATGAAGCAAGAAGGGAGTTAGAGAAGAAAGGAAAATGAAAGGTTTTAACCTAATCTTCTGATACCATGTAAATGATTGAATCCCTGAGTGGGGCATTCTATTGAGATGGATATATATAGTTTAGATACAAGGCTAACTAATAACACCATTAAAGCTCAATTCTTCAACACAAATACTAACATTTTACACCTATTTGTTGTACTTTTAATATTATAATATAAGTTTCTTATTATTTGTGCATGAAGCGTAAGTGCAATGTTTATTTGAATTGAGGTAGTATTTATGTTCAACGAGACTCATTGTAAAAAGAATACGGAGCATGTATTTTCAGTGATATGATATTAGTAATTCATATGACAAAAGAATAAATCTTGTAACCCTAATCCCCATGTGGCCATGAAACTGAAACCGATTCTAAGGTACGAAAGAGCATTTTTTGTAGCTTAAAACATGGGAGTTAAAACTTATTAGCACCCAAGGTTGGAGTCTTGAAGATGAAGTTGAATAGACCTAGTTTCTTTGTATTCTTAGATTGGTTTAATAAAAAGTTTAGCACTGTATTACTACCTTCCCATTTCGCCGCAACATTTCTAGCATTTCCCAAATCCGTTTCCAGGTTCTTTACTCGTTCTAGAAGTTTTTTAATCTTGTACAAGAGAGCATCATAATCAACATTTAATCTATCGAACTTAGAACAAGTATCTGAGTATCTAGAAATTTTGGCAGCATAAACATCTTTTTGTTCCTCTAGATCTTTGGTAAGTCTATGAATTTCGTTTACAAGATGCTCATTTTTAGACAGTAGCTCAGATTCGACAGTGTGGTTGACTGTTCGTTTCTCAAGACTTCTTAGATTATGTATTAAATCAATGTTCTCCTCCGCTATGCTTTCTATTTCAGATTGCATAGCACTTAGACGTTTGTTCAAGTCATAATTGTCATCTAACGTCTCATCTAACAGTTTCAGAATTTTTTCTTTAGATAAAGATCTTAATTCAAATTTGAGGCTTAAGAGACTTACTTCATCTTCATCTTCTGAATCACTGTCGGAGGTATCTGAGTGAGCCATGAGGCATCTTATGATGTTTTCCTTTCCCTTCTTTTTCGACCTGGGCTTGTAGATGGATCTAAGACACATCTTATCTTCTTTTCCGTCACTGAGGTTTTCATTGTCTTCCTCTGAGCCAGACTCACCCCAGACAGCAGCCATCATTGCACGTTTGTACTCCTGCTTAGATCTGTCACGTTTGTCCTTGGATTTTTCTTCTTCCCACTCAGGACAATTTCTTATCTGGTGATCACGTTCCCCGCATTTGAAACAACCCATTCTAGTCAAGGAACGTGATGTAGATGATGAAGGAACAAAATTTTTTGGTTTGTAACTATCGAACTTTCCATGATTTTGTTTTCTAATAATTTTGGCAATCCGTTTGGATAATAAAGCTACCTCATCCTCAAGTTCGCTTTCATGATCACTTGTTACTGCATTCAAGGCTAGTCCCTTGGCTTTAGGTTTCTCATCGGCATCATTTTCAAGAACTAATTCGTGTGCCATGAGAGAACCCATCAAAGCTTCATAGGTAAGTTTATTAGTTAAGTCCTTAGCCTCTTCAATAGCAGTAACTTTGGCTTGCCATTTTTTTGTTAGACTACTTCTCAAAATTTTACGGACAATATCCTCAGTATCAAAAGTTCTACCAAGGTTGGAAATTTCATTAGTTATGTTGGAAAACCGAGAAGACATGCTTTTAATGGATTCATCATGTTGCATTTTAAAAGATTCGTATTGTTGCATTAGAATGTCAATACGTTGTTTTTTAACTTGCACAGTTCCCTCATGAGCTAGTTCTAGACTATCCCATATTTTTTTGGCCGTTTTACATCCTGCAATCCGACTAGTCTCAGATTCTCCGATGCCGGATTGCAAAAGTGATATGGCTCTAGCATTCTTCTCCGCCTTTTTGTAATCACTCGATGTATAGTCCTTTGGTTCCTTTTCACTTTCAGCACCATCAGAGTCGGTGGAGGTGATAGAGAGAGGACCATTTTTTATGATTACCCAACATTCGTAGTCTGTTCTTTGTATGAAATGCATCATACGATTTTTCCACCAGCCATAGTCCGTGCCATCAAAGACGGGACTTTTGACAGATTTGGAATTCATTTCGAAGAAGATTTGTAGAAGATAAACTCAAAGAAGGATCAAACTCTTTGCTGTGAGGCAATCAAGAGCACAAGGCTCTAATACCAATTGATGAGTTTATCGATCCGATACTTAAGAGGGAGAGGGGTGAATTAAGTACTCCCTTTTTAAAAACTAAACTTTTACTCAACTAATTTCGTTGAGAACACACAAACGGATTTGGACAGTATTGAAGACTGACCAAAATATTGTAACCTGTGCTGAGATTGTGAAAATAGTTACGAGAAAATGAACAAATGAAATAACGAAGTACGAAAACTGAAATAAAGAATAGAAATGAGACACGCGATTTTTAACGTGGTTCGACCTACTCTCTAAAGGTCTACGTCCACCCCTTTCTCTTATTATTTTTATAACCAAACCCGATTACAAACACAATCCCCACGATCAACCCGATCGTGCAACTCGAGTACAACCCGTACTCCAAATATTCTTTCTTAACAAATGAATAAGAAAAACAGATTACAGCTTTTTGTCTCCTTGAAGTATTCAATTAATGTGAACAAAGGAGAACAAAAACAACCTATGAGTAAACAGACTTATGTAATCCAAGAACGATCTTTCAAAGCACGACTTAAGGACAGTTTGCAAAATATTTTAAAGACCTTGTAACACAGCACGATTTTGCAAACTTGATTATGAAAATACTTGTTTTGAAAATAGGCTTTGACAAACAGAATTGCTTAAGTATTCTCATTTTTCTTGGTTCCTTTGACGTATGATTTTCTTTTCTTATATATTTGGTATAAGTAAGTATCTTTGGCAACAGAAGTGTGACTCAAACTTATCTCTCTAAAAAAACACTATAGAGAATTTACTCTCCATCCGTGGAGTTTTTTTCCTCAAAAAAACAACTAAACCCTTTCCACTTCCTTTCTTTCTCTATCCTCTTTAACAAATATTTTCTGACATTGCCAGTTTCCAAAAACTATTACTGCACTTCTTTATTCTTCTTTAGTGCTTTCTCTCAATCTGACGTTTTCAATTCTCCAATTAAATCCCTTTCTTTTTCAGAACAATCATTTGTTTCTCTGTATATTAATAGCTAGGTTTTATCGGTTAAGTATCTCACAAGTTTTCTCAGAAACATTTCGTATCTTTGGAAAAAAAAAATACTTTTACCAAAAATGGAATACAATCCTTCTTTTTATGTAGAAGAACAGATTCCACCTCTGGAAGATTTGTTCCACAATGTTAACTTTAGAGTAGAGGTTACTAGAAACCCAGGATTGGTTAATGAATGGCGGTTTCCGAGGAGTGGAGCCGTGGTTTCACCACATCCAGACAACTTGGATGAATCATCAGCCTACTGGAATAACTGTTTATTGGGTTTCTTAGTTGATTATCGGCTTCTTCGAGCTACTAGTGTTAATCAGATGATAGATGATCATTGGGCCACTAGTGCTCCGGTGCATGTGAGGAGAATGGGAGACATGCATATACATTCTTCATTTTGATAACATGCATGATCTGCATGAGGTCTTAGAAAGGAGTGTCTTAGTTATTGATGGGGCTTTAATGGTTTTAAGAAGATGGAGAAGAGGTATGATTCCAAGATGTGTAACTTTTCCAACTGCGAAGCTTTGGGTCCGTGTTTGCGGATTGCCTTTTGAATACTTAAATCAAAATATGGTTGGGATTATAGCTAGGCTATTTGGGACTGATACTTCGTTTGAACAGTTTCAAGATATACCAGATCACGACTACTTGAGAATGAGAGTCACAGTTAGGCTTGGGGAACCTCTGAATCCGGGTTTCTTTCTTGCATGCAATAATACAAAACTACTATGGATTTAATTCAAGTACGAAGAGGTTTTCAAATTCTACACTCGTTGTGGGCATATTGGTCATAAAAAGGGAATTTGTCCGGATAATATCTCGGATATAGTTTCAACTTTGAACTCATCTCTGGAACGTGCCATTGACAAGGGCTTTGTGGTGTTCCAAACGAGCTACCAATACACCATGTTCAACTTAAATCTGTGTGCTTTACCATCTACGTCTAGATATATTACTTCGAAAATAAGATTAGGGGAACGTAGAGGAGAGTATGTTCCAGCTGATTTTCTGGAGGAATACGTCATCGACTTTGATTTGGGGTTAATTGATGGAGGTAGGGTGTTACCAGGAATGGAGTTTGCAGTAATTGCTCTTCCGTTTGTTGCTCCTGTAATTTTGGAACCAGAACATTTAATGGAACAGCACATGCAAGCACCAATAAATGCATATCATGATCTTCATAATAATGACACAGGGTTGAATGATCATATGGAATATCAACATGCAAATACAGTCACACAACTACCTGTGGAGAACATCGAAAATGGAAATCTTCAACAGCATCAGGGTGAAGAATTTACTGTTGAGGATACTGGTAATGGTTTGGATCCTCACAGTAACATGCATGTGGGTAATGAGGTATACGTTAATGTGGTGGAAAATGGGAATGTTACAATAGACATGCAGGCACAACAACATTCTAATAATAAGTTTCAGCATCAAATGACGGAGACACAACACAGAAATCATGTGGAAAATGGTGTTCAATCAAACGGAGACATTCCAGTACCATTATATCATAGGGAACAAGATGGATTTATTCAGGATATACAGCCTCAAACAGAAGGAATCAGGGCCAACATTGATCATACAAATGGTCTTTTTATGCATGCAGGATACGAAGCGACACACAGAGATGCAAATGTCATGGTTCCAATGACTACACAACATTTGAATAATATCCAGCCTCAGATTCAGGGAATGGGTATTTTAATGGATAATCAACAGGATCAGGGTCCTGAGTTACCTCCTGTTCCTCCTACTGCAAATGAGTTTCTGGTTGATCAGCATCATCATCTAGGTTTTGGGGATCACAATGGTTATCATAATCATACTAATCCGGGATCCAATCATCAAAGGATTCAGGGTGAGTTTGAATATCCATTTAATGAGGCTGAGTTTGTGTTGAATTCTATTACTAACCGTGTTCAATGGGACCCATATTATGTTAATATGGAGAATGATGCTAGAGGATACAATCAGGTGGTTGATTTACCCCCTTATTTGCCTATCACTTTACATGAGCCAATGGATCCAAGGGGTAATGTTTTTGAAGATGCCTTAAATACTCCTAATGTTAATATCAGTTCAGATGAAGAAGACTCTGATCCACTACCTACTCCTGAGTGGCCTTCTTTCACCTCTACTGACTCATCTATGATGAATTCCCCTAAGGCATCCTCAGATAATTCAGATTCATATCATAATGCATTGGGTGAGATTGAGGCTATTTTAGGTTTTACTGAGGAACAACAACCATTGGCTATGGACCTAGAGGTACCACCAAGAATCAACACTAATATAGTAACTCATCAAAATAATCGAATATCAACTGAACCTTTTGGAGATGTAAGCTCTAATCATGTTTTTCAGCGTAAAGGAAAAGAATTGAGGATCCCTGAGATGTGTAGAGGAGAAGGCTCTTGTTTACCGAAGAAAAAGGAAGAGTTTTTCAGACCCTGGTAGCTCTTCATTCCGTACAGATGATCTGTACTGCTGGGAATCTTTTGAGGATCTGTCTAATAGTCCAAAGAAAACTTTCAGAGGATCATCTTCAGGTCAGGGAACGTCGTTCCATGTTTCAGTTAATGATGAGGAACTCATAGTATTATCTAGCTCATCGGATAGCTCTATACCTCAACAACAACAGACCAAGGTCTTGCGGAGATTGAACCACATCAATCTCCTTCATCTAAATGAAACGCTTGGCTTGGAATTGCAGGGGTTTAAATGACCCGCTGACACCTGCAATTACTAAGATAAGAGCGTTGGCCACCAATAGTTCTATAGATTTTATATTTCTGTCATAAACTAAATGTATGGCTAAGACTGTCGATGGCCCGTTGGAACGTTTTGGTTTTACTACTACGGTGGGCATTGACGCCTGTGGAACTAAGGGTGGTTTATGGGTAGGGTGGAAAAATGGTCTGAACATCACTTTTGTTTCCTCTTCGGAGCATATCATCGTTTTGAAAGTTTATGAAACACCCGTTCTCTTTTGGTATTTTTGTGCTGTTTACGAGGAATAAAAAAACACTTACGTAATAGGGTATGGGAAAGCATACAAGATGTTTTAATTACCCTTGATGCCGAATATATCTTGGTAGGAGATTTTAATCAAGTTGAATATCTCGATGATAAGTTAGGAGGGCAACAAGGAACTATATATGGTGCACAAAGTTTTACGTCATGGAAATGTGCAAACAATCTTATCGATATACCTTTCAGTGGTCCAAGATTCACTTGGTGCAACAATAGAAAAGGAAATGAGCGTATCTATGAACGCTTGGATAGAGGTCTTGCTTCTTTGAAATGGTATGATCTTTTCCCGGATATTAACATCATGCACTTACCTATACAATGCTCGGATCATGCGCCTATAATTGTAACGACGAACCCAACACATAGAAAAACAACACGCTCATATAAGATAGAAAACTGGATTTTAGAATATGGAGCAGTAACAAACATTCTTCAACAAGAATGGCGAAAACGTGATCAAGGTTCAGTTACGTATCGTTTAAACTGTAAACTATATAGGATAAGGGATACTTTAAAACAATGGTCCATAAACAAAAAGAAGGAATGGAATAGAAAATGGTCTGACTTCGATGACGAAATGGGTGATACATTGGCTCAAATCTTTCATGGGAATGCTGTTGAAGAACAATATGATACGATTCATGATAAATACATCAAATTTAATAAGGCAGTAGTTGTTTATTGGAAGCAAAGATCTAAGGAGAAATGGTTAGCTGAAGGTGATGCTTATACTAAGTATTTCTTCTATTCTTTTAAACAACGACAACGAAGAAATAGGATTTTGGGTATTATGCTTGAGAATGGGGAATGGACTTTTGAGGAAAAGCAAATTGGAACAAGGTTTTTTACCTTCTTTGAAGAAATCTTTGAGACTTCATCATCACATCAAAATTTTGATAGTTTTATGGCTAATTCCCAACAAGTATTCTCAACTTTGAAAAATCATCTGACACCTGATCAAAAAGACTGCCTGAGCAGACCCTTCACAAAAAAGGAAATACGGAAATCGGTTTTCCAAATGGGTCATAACAAATCACCAGGACCTGACGGTATCACAGGTATTTTCTATCAAAAATTCTGGGTACATATTAAAGAGGATGTCACCAATGCATTGCTTCGTATGCTGAATGAGGGATATGTACTTAAAAAATTTAACAAAACATCAATTATCCTTATTCCGAAAACGCACGCACCAGAAAAGGTAGAACATTACAGACCCATAAGTCTATGTAATGTCATTATGAGAATTCTGTCTAAATGCTTAGCCAATAGAATGAAAGGATACATGAACCTATTGGTGGGAGATTTTCAAAATGGATTTATCCCGGGTAGATCTATAACTGACAACATTCTGATTAGTCATGAGATTTCCAGTCATATAAATATGAAAACATCGGGTCAAAAGGGTTTATTCGGGATGAAAGTGGACATAAGTAAGGCGTATGACAGAATAAGGTGGAATTTTATAAGGGCTACTCTGACTCATATGGGATTTCCAGATAATATCATCACAATTATCATGAACTGTATTACAACAGTCTCATATGAAATTGTCATTAACGGTAATATTACCAATACTTTTCTACCAAAATGTGGTTTACGACAGGGGGATCCGTTGTCTCCATTTATCTTTGCGCTTTGTACGGAAGTATTATCCCAAATGTTAAATAATGCTCAAGAATCATCTACGGTCAAGGGCATTCAAATTGCTAGAGGTGCTACCAGAGTATCACATTTACTCTTTGCGGATGATCTCATCATTTTCTCTCATGCAACAAAAGCACATTGTCAAGGATTAACTAATATCCTAAACTCTTATTGCCAATTGGCTGGACAAAAACTTAATAAGGATAAAACGACAATTACTTTCAGCCCATATTGTACCATGTATATAACCCAAACTTGTTTACGTACTCTAAATATACAACATCCAAGGGAAATGGGCTTGTACTTGGGACTTCCTATGGATTTTGGCAGATCAAAAAGGGCTTTTAATGCGTCGGTCATTGAAAAGGTACGTCGTCGCATTATTTCATGGAATAATAAGTTCCTATATACAGCAGGTAAACTTACACTTATTTCGGCGGTTCTTTCATCTCTATCGGCATTTCGTATGCCGGTAAGTGTGACGTCAAAGATTGATTCGTTGATTTCACATTTCTGGTGGGGCAATGGTAATCGAAATAAAGGAATGCACTGGTGTAGTAAGAACTTTCTACAGCTGCGAAAACATGAGGGTGGTCTGGGGTTTCGAAGAACAGAAATTTTTAATCAGAGTCTAGTTGCAAAACTAGCATGGAAGATTATTTCTCAACCACGGTCGCTTCTTAATCGAGTTATAGGAAGAAAGTATAAAATCCATCTTTTTGTTAAGCAAGCGGGTATGCCTTCACTTGGGTTGCAGATGTCATGGGGCGGTTGGAGCATTTTATGGGGATTGCAACTACTAAAACATCATTTGTCTTGGCAAGTTGGTTATAATTCACAGCTCGATTTCTGGAAAGATGACTGGATAAATGGTCGTAACCTTATTTCCATACTACAGTTAAATGATGTAGCTCTTCCTCCAACTAGAGTTTCTGAAGTACAAAACCAAGATGGAAGTTGGAACATTGATAGAATTGTTGAGTTAGGCGCTGGAGATGCAATACCAGATATTTTGCCCATCCCAACTCCCTTTAATCAAGATCTTGATACTTGGATTTGGAATGCTACTTCGAATGGTCATTATACTTCGAAAAGTGGTTATATATCAGCCTTCAGTTCATGGTGGAGACAAGCAGCATCCCCTAAAGATAAATCTAGGCAGAAACTACCTCCAACGTCTTTGAAATGGAAACAGTTGTGGAATTTGGATATTTCAACTAAATGGAAATTGTTCTTATGGAAAATTATGTCCTACACGTTACCATGTGCTATGGAATTAAAGCGAAGGAATGGACTTTCGGATGGGATTTGCAGTTCTTGTCAGAATGACGGTACTATGGAATCTCTAGAACATTTACTGAGGGACTGTCCAATTGCTTCTAGGATTTGGTTTATTTCGCCTTTAAGAATTTGTACTCAGCATAGCAACCACATTTCTATTAGTATCTGGATTTCGAATTGGATTTGTTACTTCAATCGTCAAGACAACAGTCTGTTCCTAATTTCAAACTTCGTTTCCACCTTATGGGTCATTTGGTGTAGCATAAATGAGAGGTAATTCAAGAATTCTACCTTTCAGGCTACGATAGCTGCTAACAACATCAAGCTTCTTTCATCTGAAAATATACAGCGGGATAACAAGGTAAGACAACAACACGTACTGTTAAAGGGAAATGATAACTCATCACCATCGTCACTAACTTTGGCAGAACAAATCCGTAACCATTTCCCTGTTACTATAGTGGGAACCGGTCTTTGTGTACCTCATGTTAGGCTTAAATGTGATGCCGCATGGAAGGAAAATGCAAGGCCTCTGCAGGATGGCTTTTTAGAAATGAAACATGGCATGACTTAAGTTGGGGCACAGCAGAATTTTGGGCATCGTCCCCAATCCATGCTGAATCTATAACCTTGTTGATGGCATGTCGAGACGCAAAGAGGATTGGATTCGCTCATCTGGATGCAACTTCGGATTGCCTTAAACTTGTTTTACAAGTTAACGGATGTGAAGATCAAGATAAGACCATTGCGTCAACAATTAGATCGCTATTTAGTTTAGTTGTTACTTTTCACTGTTTTTCTTTAAGCCATTGTCCTAGGTACTTAAATAGGTCGGCTCATGCTATTGCACAACCAATAGTATGATTCTACCCTAATCCTCTGTCAAAAAAAAAGTATCTTTGGCAACCAACTAAAATATTTCCTTTTAACAAAAATTCTTAAGAGCAATTTGAGGATCTTTAAAAGACAACTTTTTAATTTTGAGAAAAGATTTTATCCACAAGATAATTTTGTCAAAAGAATATTCGTCAAATAAGACTCCAAAAATATCTTGATATTTTAAGCCGTACTTTGTTGGACCGAAACGAGAATTAATTATAAGTCCATTACCCTTACATATAATCTAGCGAGGACTTAAGTCTTGGCCCGTCTTCTTCTTCATACTTGAGACTTGTCATCATCAATGAACATAGCTCAACAGAATTGTTATGTTATTCAATCATAAAACAATTATTTTAATTGTTCGTTATCTACATAATAGAAAAATAAAATAAACCATAGTATCTACCTTATAGTATAAATATAGATAATTCTTTTTGAAAAAATAGTGAAAACTCTTTTGAAAAAAATAGTGAAAACTCTTTCAAAAAAATTGTTACATGAGTTGATAGGTATCACGTGCACATTATAAACAGTTAGATAATAGGCAAGTTAAGTGAACACATCTTTGCCTAAACCTATTAAATACGACCAAGCTATAAAATACAACCAAAGTCAACCTATTATTTTCTTAGGGCCGTGCACAAAAATCTTCACCCGTGAATTTTTAACCTAAACTCGAAACAACTTGTTATCTAACTTGACCGCTTGACCCAATGAGTTAATGATATGTTAATTATTCATAACTATATTTATAAAACAATTACAAAACTCTTAATTTAGACTTTAAATTTCTTACAAATACATTTAAAAGATCAACTATATATGTAGTCTAAATTCAATTGCATGTGACTATGTGAGTTTGTGTGTTTTGTATTGTTTAAATTCATTTCCTTATTTTTCAGAATTTTTTTCCGAAATAGACGATTCGCGGTAATTAATTAACAAAATAGGTAACTTTAGAAATTTATTATCGAAAATGGGTCCACGTAGGATTGGAATACCCGAAGCTACACCCAGAGCCAAGTCGCCCTCCCCCTAGGCGATTTTACGTAAAACCCACCCAAAGCGAAGTCGCTTCCCACCCCAGCGACTTGCGACTGTTACACTTTCAATCAATCCCCAATGCCGAATCTTACACTTTCCATACCAGCTTTGCCTTCACCATATTATTCACTATGATAACAAGAAACTTTACGCCATTGGTCCGATACTGAGTTTACCTTCTTTTGGCATACCGCTGGAATCAGAATCGTATTCGGGGAACGGACGTCTACTTGAGTTTGTGCGGAACCGTGATCGGAATCGGAATCGGAGGGATGAACTTCTCCGTGAATTTTAGTGCTCATAGAAAAAACTAGGTTGACCATATATGTAAATGTGTATTTGAAAGAGAAAAGCATTTGTTGAGAATGTTCTGACTAGTATTAAACCCGTGCAAATTGCACGGGTTTGCTATTTAATTAAGTTATTGTTGGGAAGTGTGTTAATAATGGTAATTGCCTTTTAATTGAAGTCATATTTTATGTTCTCAATCCGTATGATAATTTCATTTACAATTACTGAATTTGTACCAATTGAGTATATCTAAAATATGACAATAATAGAACTACAATTTATATAGTCATACATCAAAACACAACAAAGGTAGTCAAATTTGAAATGAAGCAAAAAACAATAATGAACTGAATCTTAACTAAACTGTACTATAACTTCTCGAAAATTTATTTATACACTATGTTATTTGTTTTGCTAAACATGTGTTTATCATTATTGTAAATTAAAAGGGAGCGTGACCTATCATTTGGAATCGTAAGAAGATAAACTATAACCTCAAACTTGAATTAATTACTTCATTCTCATGTTTAGAATTTGAGTTATTAGCGTTTGAAATTGACCCTTGATGTAGACAAATTTTAATCTTCTTGTTTTGGAGGGGGGCTTATGTTCTTGTTGCTTATATATGGTTCGAAACCTTCGCTCTAATGCTCGTTTATGGTGTGTTGAAAATTGTTCTATCATTGGAACCCTTAAGGGTATTCCCCTTTCACATGCTTACCTTGAATGATTATTCGTGATAGTCATTCAAAACGATGACTAAAAGATTGAATTGATTAGTTTAATTACATTAATTGGTCGTTTTAATTTGTTTGATTACTTGGTTATCATGATGAACAAGTTTTTTTTAATCTTTTAAAGTTAATCGCATGTAAAAAGAGCTTAGAAAAAAGATTTTCATTTTTAATATAAACGTTGAATAAAGTTAATAAACTTAAATAGTAAGTATATAAATATTAAAGAATAATAATGTTCTACATCTAGTAGGAAAATCGTAAATAATCAGCTATTTTTTATTTTTGTAATAATAGAAAAAAAATTGTAAATAATTTATTATTTTTTTATTTTCTAATTCTAATAGGAAAATTATAAATAAATTATTATCTAAACAACTACGGAGTATTTACTAATTTTCTAATTCTAATAGAAAAATTGTAAATAATTAATTATGCCCTAATTCTAGTAGAAAAATTATAAATAAATCATTATTTATAAAGTGTTTTTAAAAGGTGGAGAGTAATTGACGAAGGTTTATAAAACTGTAATTCCTAAATTTAATGTTCTTCAGGATTTGGGTATTTCAGCCTCCGATTTAACTAGTATTATTTCAGCTAACCCTCACCTTATTCTACGGCATTTAGAGCTTGTGCTTCAGGATTTGAGTGACTTACTAGGTATTCCTGACAATTTAGTTTCATTTTTAAAAAACGACGAATGTTTTGGGCAAACACATCGTCTCTTGGTTATTTGGCTTCTAATGTGCGGTTGTTGGAAAATGATTATGGCATTTCCACCGACATTATAAGGACTCACATTATCCGCGACGAGGGGACCTTTTTTGATGAACTCAGAGTTATTTAGAAAGAAATTTGATGGAGGTTGAACAAAAATGGGGAATTTCACCAACTTCTGGAATGTTTTTGTACGGTGTTAACATTTTCGGGAGACTTTGTGCAAAGCTCATTCAGTCTAAGATACGGTTGTTTAAGAGCTATGGATGGGACGAATCTCATATCATGACATTAATCAAGAAGTTCCCTCACTTCTTACGCATTTCTGAAGCAAGGCTTACAAAATCATTGGACTTTCTCGTTAATGAAATGAGTTATGAGCCTGCATTCTTGGCAACCTCTCCTGCTATGTTCACTTATAGCCTTGAAATGAGACTATTGCCTAGACAAAAAATGTTGGTCGTCTTGAAAGAGAAAGGCTTGATTTCAAGTGCTTGTGCTCTTCACAAAGTGGTCCATTTGAGTGACCCTAAGTTCTTCCATAAGTTTGCTGAGCCATACAAGGGTGAAATACCTGATGTCTATCAAAGTTATCTTAGCAGCAGAGGTTGTGAGACTAATGAAATGGAATAAGGTGCTGCTTGAAGGATGGGCAAGAGTTAAAATTCAAACTCTGAATTCATTTCTTTGTTTTGAAAATCCTAATCCCTCAATTGTACTTGGTTCTTTGCACTCTTAGTATCTTCTCACAGTTTTTAAAATGTAAAGAAAGTTAGAAACCCTTGAAGTGTAACAAGTATTCTTTCCGATTTCTTTTTTATTTTAACACAAGAAATAAGGAAATAAATTTGGATCACACAATACACATGACCCCACATGAAATTGATTTTGGACCACACAAAGTTGTCCAAAAGAGGAAAGAGGGAACTGTTATGATGTAATCCCCTAATGAGGGAGATTAAGCTATTCACATTATATAGGAAAAGTAATATACACTTGCTAAGATTACAGAGGGAATCACGGGATTCCCATATCAAATCTAACTAATTATAGTTAACGGAATATATCGAAATATCTTTACAATATTTACTAATAGGAACATCAATGTTATAAGACCAAAACGAAAAGGGGAACATCATAAGAAATCGGAGGTAGTAGTATTTTATAAAGAGTATGGGGTTAAGGGGTATTCAAGTTATGGAGATTGATTTATTATCGGTTGGTTCTCTAATTGTTACACCTTTTGTAACAGGATTTAGGTTCTTAATTAAAATTTCCATTTCCAACCATCCATATTTTTTTTTTTTGGTATAAAGAAGAGGGAGAATCCCTATAACAAAGAACACACAGGAAACTAAAAACACACACGAAAGCAAACTAAAAAGAAAAACAAACCAGAGTCTAGGCACTAGCAAACTACGAACGAAGCGGTATTACGCGCGGCCATGTCACGCCTTGTAGATCATTCCGTATACGCATCCCAAGTTCCGGCAGTACATTATGGCTTTCAAACAGTTGAATCCGCTGGTCCTGTATCACCCCTATGTTTGCTAACCAATCTGCACAACTATTTGCCTCTCGATACACATCAGTTATCTGTTGAGGCATTTATCTGTCATCATTTTCTGGCCATTTGTTTGAACGGAAAACAGTCTTCTAAAAGGCTCCTTCCAAGTTTTGCCAGGGGATTGATTCAAGTATGCTGACTGTTAATATCTTTGGCTTTGAGAATGGTTAGGGCAGAGTGAGTACATAAAATAGTTCACTAAATTACTTTTTGTAGCCATAGCTCTTTGTGTGAGAACTAAGTTTATGTTATTTTTAATGCGTGACACTACCACCTATTAACGTTGCATTATGTTAACTTCATGGTCAATAACTTCTAATATATGTCAAACATAAAAGTTGCCTGATAATAAAAAAAACCCTAGCAGAGCATGTGCACGACCACTCAATGGCGACTCCAGCATCTATGGCTAGATCTACATCTTCTCCATCACCTGATCTGCAGAATATGACACAGAGAAAGAATAAGAGGAAATCAAAGAGTAATAATGGAACGGTGGGCAATGGAATTGAGGCAACCCCTGGTACGCAGACTCATCTGAAGGAAAAGTCTATTCAAGATATGTATGGGATGGCAGCGTATGACATTGAAATTGATCAATCTGATGACGAAGAGAATAGGCCATCTGAAGAGGGCATACAAAATAATTTTGAAGGCCAATGGTTCACGAACAAAGGTAAACCCATTGACTCTGTTATAGAAAGTGAGGAGCCTCTGTTTCGTGTGGTTCCAGAAGATGTTCAGACTGAAGTAAATTTCTGGGACACTGCCATCTATGGATTCGTGGTAGGAGCTAATCCACCATGGCCATACTTAGAAGGATATCTTAAGCGAGTATGGGCAAAATACAAAATTGATAAGATATCTTTTATGAATAATGGAGTCTTTGTGGTAAGATTTGCCACAAAAGAGATGCAAAATGCAGTTCTGCAAAATGCAATTCTGCAAAGTGGATACTATATGTTTGACAATAAACCAATTGTTATCAAACCATGGACTGCAGAAGTGAAACTAGAGAAAATTGAGGTGAAACAGGTTCCTGTATGGATCAGAATGCATCATTTGCATCTCAAATTCTGGGGGGCTACCTTACCAAGATTGGCAGGCCTAGTAGGAAAGTATATCCAGCTGGATGAGGCAACCAAAACTAAGACTAGGATTGGATATGCAAGGGTAATGGTTGAAATGACTGTAGGCCAAAAACTACCATCTACTATCCAGTTTCTGGATGAACATGGACTCAAAACGTCTGTGAATATAGAATATGAATGGAGACCAGTGGTATGCTCTCATTGCAAAAAAAAATGGGACATGATAAGGCTAATTGTAGGGGACTACAACCAAAGACTCAAACTAAACCAGCAGATGCCCCTGTGAAGAAGATTTGGCAAGCAAAAAAAGTAGCAACAACATTTCCATCAAAGCTACCAGGTCAGATGGACAATACTGACAAAGTGCAGGGGTCTGAAGATGATGCTTCACAGCATAGGGCACCAGAGGAACCAATCCAGGTAACAGGCAGTCCCACCTATAAGCAAATCTTGCAAGTCAACATGCCAGAGGTGACACTGGCAGGCAAGGCTGCAGCAGAAAGAGTAGACATCCCAACAACCAGTTCCCAATGATGCAAATGGGATTCTGGAATGTTACGGGGATGAACAATGTAGATAAACAGAAAGAAATAAATCAGTTTATGATGAATAATAAGGTAGGCCTCTTTGGCTTGCTGGAAACCAAGATAAAAGCTGATAAGTATGGTAGAGTTTGTAGTACTATTTTTAATAACTGGAGTGTGACTTCCAACACTCACAAGCACCATGGAGGAAGGATATGGTTGATATGGGATCATTCTCAATGTACTGTACAACCTATTCTCTATTCCTCCCAACTGATTCATGCTCATGTTACTGATCTTAGTCTAGGATGTTCCTTTTATATCACTATTGTTTATGCCTTCAATCACATTGGGGAAAGGGAACCCTTGTGGCAGGATCTTTAACAGATTGCTATAAATATGAATGATGCCTGGTTAGTGGGGGTGATTTTAACTGCGTACCGTCTCCACATGAAAGATTAGGGGGAGGCTTTGATCCTGCTGAAGCAGCTCCTTTTCAGGAATGTTTAACAGAATGTGGGTTAATAGATAGTCCTGCTCTTGGGGCATTTTATACTTGGACGAATAAACAAAAACCAGAAGACAGGACCTACAGCAGGCTGGACAGATGCCTTATCAATGATCACTGGCTACATCTCTACCCTAGGATTCAAGCCAACTTTATGCCGGAAGGACTCTTTGATCATTCACCATGCCTGATATCTCAGAGGCCTCTAGTAGAGAAAGTAAAGAAGAGCTTCAAGTATTTTAACATATGGAGCAAAAGTGCTGATTTTGGCCCTATTGTACAACAAGAGTGGAATGTGGCTATGTCAGGCACCAAGATGTTTCAAGTGGTTAAAAAACTGCAAGGGCTCAAGCAAGGGTTGAGGCAACTTAATAATACCCAGTATGCTGATATTGAAAACAAAACACATATTGCTCAGCTGAAACTCCTTCAAATCCAACGAGAGCTAGCAGCCAGTCCAACCAATGCTGCTCTCATAGATCAGGAATATGAGGCACAAGGGAACTATAAAACTCTAAATCAAGCTTGCTTAGAGTTCCTGCAATAGAAGTCCAAAGCAATGTGGGTAAACCATGGGGATTACAACACAGCCTACTTCCATGGCAGTCTCAAACAAAAAAGAGCAAGGAATATTGTGTATCAGATTGAGGACAAGCAAGGTCAGATACACACTGAGAAACAAGGGATCCAGGATGCTCTTCTTGCCTATTATCAAGATCAAGAATACTCCTACCATGAAAGTTAAAAAGATTATCATGCAATATGGAACACAATGTACCACTGATCATGCCCAGATTCTTTTACAACCAGTCACCCAGGAAGAAATTAAAGATATAGTTTTTGATATCCCAAATGACAAGGTTCCGGGGCCTGATGGCTACTCAAGTAAGTTCTTCAAAGATGCTTGGTCAACAGTTGGGAATGATATTAGTGAGGCCATTTAGGATTTCTTCCAGACAGGTGCTCTCTTAAAACAACTAAACACAACAGCAGTTACTTTGATCCCTAAGGTAGATAGACCAGCCACAATCATGCAATTCCGACCTATAGCTTGCTGCAATGTAATCTACAAGATTATTTCTAAACTGCTTTGCAAGAGACTAGGACAAGTCTTACCTGATATTGTTTCACCAGTTCAGGGAGGGTTTATAAAAGGAAGAAGCATCATTGAAAACATTTTGATCTGTCAAGATCTTGTTAGGCTGTATAACAGGAAGTCTTGCTCCCCAAGATGCATATTTAAGCTGGATCTACAGAAAGCATACGACACTGTTGAATGGGAGTTTTTACAACAAATGATGCAACATCTCAATTTCCCAGAACACTTCCAACTCCTCATAATGCAATGTGTGACAACTGCCACCTATACCCTTAATCTCAATGGGGATTGGTTTGGATTCTTTTCAGGGAAAAGGAGCCTTAGACAAGGGGACCCCTTATCACCCTTGCTCTTCACCATTTGTATGGAATATTTGCATAGGCTCTTGCAGTATACAACTACCACAATGGACTTCAAATTTCACCCTCTATGCAAGCAAATGAACCTCTCTTGCCTTATGTTTGCCGATGATCTCTTACTCTTTAGTAAAGGAGATCTTAAATCAATGATGGTTCTCTTAAGAACCTTTGCTACTTTCTCCAAAACTTCGGGTCTTCAAATGAGCAAGGGCAAATCTAGTGTCTATTTCAATGGAGTAGCTCAACCGATCAAGGATGATATACTGCAGGTCTCTGGATGTAGGGAGGGACAGCTACCTTTTCATTACCTTGGAGTACCTATCAAGCCTTCCAAGCTCACCATTAGGGACTGTCAACCTCTTGTTGAGAAGATTGTGGAACGAATTTGTAACATTTTTTTTAGGAGCTCGTATAAGTTCTACTTGTGTTATTTCATGCTTTGAGTGTCTCGTTATCGTTACGGGGTGACGAACTTCGGGACGAAGTTCATTTTTAAGGAGGGAAGACTGTAATACCCCGTATGTTAGCCTCGGTCAACGACAGTCAAACCATGTTTTATACACGTATTTCAAACGGAATGTTTATAAAGTATTTTACATAAACTGTTATTATTTTATAAATCGTATTTCCACGATTATTTCGTACTTAATAATCATTTGATATTCGAGGATTATTTCATAAAATGACGTTTCATTCGTATTTCTTTAATTTTTAATAATATATTTATAATTAAATATATTTCCTATTTTATATTTATTTCTCGTCTATACTTAACTCTTTTTTTATTTATTTATTTAAGTCGTAATTGTATTTAAATCCTATTTTTTTATATATTCTTATGTAAGTGTTAATATTTTAATATTTCTATAATTCATATTTTATGGACCGAAATTCTACCGTGTTAATAATTTTATATTCTTGTAATTATTTTAATTAGTATAATTAATTATATGTACTTGTTATTTAGATATTTGTATTCGATAATTTTATTTATCGACTAAGGGTTATATGTGTTAGTAAGGGGTCGCGTAGTGCATGAGTAACAAAACCGACTTAAGTAGTGGTTTGGGCCTTGGTTTGCGTGCCCCTACAAACAGCCCACCACGACAATGATGTTAATAACACAAAACAGACCACCAAACCTCCTTACTGCAACCCCATATTTACACCTCTAAAACCCTAACCCTAACCTGTCTAACGCCTGCCTCTCACTTTCACATCTCTGCCGCCACATCATAGAGCAAGAAGGAGGGTCTCACGGTGGGTCTTCGGTGGTTTAGGGTTACTCGAACTCTGAGAGAAGAAGGTATGTTCATCACTGTCCTCGGTTTCTTTTCTCTGTTCCATTAGTTTTAATCCCCTAATTTCAATCGTAATCTAGGTTATAATTTATGTTTCATTACCTTATAATATTCTATGAAGTGTAATTATTACGTTGGGACCATGAGGAGGCCGTCGATGACCGTCTTTGACCATCGGAATGGGGTGTAATTACGACATCAGAGTCGAGTTTTTTTTATGGTTTCAGGTCTCTGTTTTGAGCGTCCGTTTGTGTCTATTTCGAAAGAATTCCTGGGTATGTTTAAGACGAGTGTTGGGGTTGTGTTGTTAGTGGTTGTCAGGGCGGTCAGATGGTGGTAGTCACGGTGGTCAGGGTGTCGGGTTTTGCGTATAACAGTTGGGTTCGTTTTCGTTGCGAGTCTTATTAGAACAAGTAGTTGCAGTGGTGATGGTTTCGTAGTCAGTTGTCGGCGTCGTGGGTGGTTGACGGCATCCGATGATCTCTCCCCTGGAACCACCATGGCTCAGAGGCGAGCCTGGTGGCGCCAGTGGGGACGTCAGAGGTGAAGGTTGGTGCTGGGCGCGGTGTTCGTCGGACTGTTGAGTGGTTTTGTGGTCTCGGTTATTGCTGTTTGTCACGGGTGTTGCTATTTGTCACGGATGAAATTGTATCCTATTATCTTTTATATCATCTTGTCTTTTAGTTAGCATTTCTTTTCTTATGTTCTCTAATTTTAATATTTTACAACAATTAGTATTAATGTTATTATTATTGATAATTATTGTTATATTGGTTTTGTTGCTAAAATGGTTATGGTAGTAGTGTTTTGATATGGTTAGTGACGGTATTACTAGCAATTGTGACGGTCGCTAACGTTAACGAATAATATGATTATTATTTATATCACTATTGTGTTGCTAATAATTTAGTTTATGATTATTATTATCATTATTATATCAATTGTGTTAGTATTGTTAATATTATTATTATTGGTTTGGTTGTGCATCTATGTCATTAGTATTAATATTTTTATGATTAGATCAAAATTGGTAACATGTTAAGTATGTATTTTACTTAATAAATATTTGGTAATTAGATGGTGTACTATAGTTACTAAGTTTATAAATGGATAACAATAGTTGATTGATTAGTTGTTGAATACTATCTTTAGTAAGTCTATAATTGGTAAGTGTATTTTTAGTAAGTTTATGATTAGTTAATAGTAACTGGTTGCATGGTTAGATATTGATGAAAATAATATTTATAGGAACGGAATTTGAGGTGGAGTATTACTAGACGGTGTTGCTTGTCTCAACTACTATTCCAGGTAGGATACACTGAACCTATACTCTATGATGTGATATGAATGAAGGTTGGATTGTGTGTTATGGATGCTGAGCATGATTTATATGAGAATGGTATCAGTTGGAATTAGTGTTGTTTATTATTATTGGTACGCGCATTGCATTATTTAATAGCATGAATGATTAAGAGTATTGTTGCATTCACGAGCATGGCATGTGCATTGGATACAGATTTGAGATGATGAGATATTATTGGGCCCAGGCTAGTTCTGCAGGACTAGACCTGGTGACCTCAGCTGTTATGCTGGTGTTCGGCGACGGCCGATTATAGTCTGCCGGGAGGTTCGGTATGGCTGGGTGTTACGGGTTTGAGATTGAGATTTGTGATTGAGAATGAGATTGAGATTGAGCTCGAGCATATCATTGCATTTGCATATCATTATTTGTTGCATTTGATTTTTTTCGTGTTATCCTACTCAACCGCGAGGTTGACAGTGTATTCGTATGCACCTACGATGATCCGGAATGGGGAGTAGACTTTACAGGAAAGCGACAGATGAGCTAGGAGCTGGGGCAGGAATGTGAGATGCAGACTTTGGACCGACTTAGAATTATATCACATCTAGAGAGTTATCAGTTGTATTTTCTTTTCCGCTGAACAGTATTTGTAATAACAAAAGTTTAAATTTTATCAGTTTTATATAAAGTACTTTGGTTGTTTTACTTTGTTATACACTACCTCGGACATTCCGAGATAGTAACAACTCTATTTATTTGAGAATGTCTTACTAAAGGCTCTTAAATAAATGGGGGTGTTACAAAGTGGTATCAGAGCGAACGATCCTCAGGCCTAAACCAAATGAAAAATAATGAACATAGGAAGTGTCAATAAAATGAACCCCAGGCTAGTGACTGTTAGGAGCCCCAGGATTGGGATGAGTTAGGGGCCCCCTCAAACCAAGCCACTGG
Organism: Silene conica; assembly: GCA_029255685.2. Taxonomy (NCBI): domain Eukaryota; kingdom Viridiplantae; phylum Streptophyta; class Magnoliopsida; order Caryophyllales; family Caryophyllaceae; genus Silene; species Silene conica. The sequence goes on from CM055311.2 coordinate 64,291,328, forward strand.
CCCTTTCAGTCTAATCTGGTAACCCGTGAGTGATGCAGAGAGTGGGTAGTAACAAGATAAAAGATCAGACCTTGCCTATATTGTACTAACAGTTTGCAGGAGCAGAATGAGGTAAGTTATGATGTGAAACATGGTTAGAGATCTGTATTGTGAAGCATGCTAATGATATTGAATGTTGGTTGAAATATACGACTTCCAAGTTCTGAGAATATGAGCATGAGTATATGAGTTGAAATATGAGTTAGACTTGTATGGTGATATGCATGTGGCTATATGATCCATTAACCCTTAGGTAGATATATAGTATAATGATGTGGGTAATGAGTTGATGATATAAGCACCATAAGTTGTAGCTACCTAGGAGGATATATGTAGGAGAGACTTGACCATGATTGGCTGGAATGGTTAATAAAGTCAGCCAGGCAATATTGTTACAGGATGCAGAATCAAGTTAACTCCTGTGTGTAAAGCTAGTAGACCGAAACGGATATCATGTCTGTTGATACTTGTTTTGATGCTATTCTGAGTGTGTATATACTTCTTATTTGAATTCCTTATCCTTTGCAAGAGTTTACTGTTTGGCTTACTAGGCAAATGTGATCGAATTTTGAGATTCATGATTGTTATTATTTTACTAATTGCCTTTGCAATCCATGTCTAGTGATATGCGGAATGTGTTGCCCCAAACCATGATTGTTATATAGTTATGTGTAGGTTATGCTTTAAATTTACATGCCAATTCCATATTTATTTATGCATATATAACTAGTGAATTACTTAATTGATTCTACTTTCAGTTTCAAAATCTTTACTGTGTACTAGATGACAATTACAGTTGAAATGAGGAATGAATGTTAATGTGGCGCAAAGTGATGTCTATGCTTCGAATATATGACAACGTGCTTTGGAAGAGGAATGGTTGAGTTTCGATGTAGTAATGTGAAATTGCAAAGGGACCAAAATTTTGATAAATTTCCAGAATGTTACCTTGTTTGTACGGGCTGCCATTTAAATTGTGTTCTCTAATGTGAAAATTTTATGTGTGATAACCTTATGATTTAGCTTTCTAATGCTTTTGGTTTCATGTTAATACGAATTATATTTTGAGAGAAATAAACATTTTAGTTGACAGTGGTCAGATTGTTACTGTACATTTCTGTTTTGACCCATGTTTTGCAAAGGAAATAATTTGAAACGTGATTATTGTTTGTGCATAGTTCCAAGTCACTGTTTAGAATATTCATTCATGTTTTCAAAATGATAAGCCACGTAAAATCTTAACGGGTCGCTATTTAATTGTGATTTTTGCAAGTTGCCCAATTTTCCGCCTAACTGCAGTAAGGTTTCTGTTCAGATCAATTGAGTTGTATAAATTGTTATAAATAATTCCCTTAAGATATGCGTTTGACTTATTTTACTACAATTAGTTATTTCATTATATTTTCTAAAAACTATAATAGCTCGCAAAATAGCTAAGCGGTTATTTAATTATGATTTTTGGAAGTTGTTGTGTGATATATGATTGTTGAAATGATAAAGTTTTATATTAAAAGTTGAATCAAATAACAATTTTGTGATGTAACCATGTAATATTCTGATATGACATTGGTAGCATGAACAATAGACATATGATATGGATATGAACTTTGTTATATAATAAAATAACCTTACTATTATTGGTGAGTTTTATATAAAGTTAGGTTCTTTTATGCCGACGCTATTGTTATGTCACAAGGTGAATTACATATTGTTACGTTTAAATCTGATCACAATATATTGAATTAGTAATTTGGTTGACACGTGCGATGTGGGAATGCTGTTCTTGTTTTCGATTTGTAACTTGTAAAATCGTCAGTTGATTCCTGTTTATAAATTGCCATCAATTACAACTTCATCGTTTTGAAAGTTTCAAAATGTTTTCAAGTGCTAATCCGTGATAAAGCTGATGTTTGATGATTATGGTAATTGTTTTGCAACATGATAGAAGTTGTAGCTACATGTTGATGAAGTTTTTGCCTGAATATGAAATTGTTCCACATGATATAAACCTCTTATTTTGCAAGTTATATTTATTACTAGTTTTATAATAAATGATGTGGTGTGAGTATATGAGAAAGGTACCCAAGTAATTTTAACTTACATATACCTAGAAATACTAAGATGTCTTGCTAGTCTATGATTGGTATCTATCTCGTAAATATGTCATTGATCCGTGTTTAATTACATTAATTAAATTTGCCTAATGTCATTTTCTTTTATCTGCATAAACATGATTTTGCCTCTATAATATGTTTATGAGCATGAAGTGTGTTGATTTGTCAAGTATGAACTATGAATTAGCGGATTGTCTACATTTGGTGTAAATGTGTTAACTTGCGTTAAAATTTCCAAGTGTATGTAAGTGTTAGTTACCTTAACTTGTCTTACTGCGTAGCATGAAATTGAGAAACATGTTTGGTTGCTTTAAAAGTCGGATGCTAGTGTCCCAGTATGGAGTAAGTAACTTACCGGATGATTTGTGATTGTTGTTTGAGTGATTTTCTTGAGCTTTGGATGTGAAATTTTATAATGAGGTTACGGGGACGTAACCATGTCTTAAGGAGGATAGGATGGTAAAATCTTGATGATTTTCGATCTGGCTAGTTGATATATCATGATTTGTGACTGAGAATAGGATTGTCCTGATTAATTTGTTAAGGTTTGGTCAATGTTGTGGTTCTTTAAGTGTCTTGTATTCCTGTCGTATGTTAAACTTTGGGGACAAAGTTTTTTTAGGGGGGATAAAATGTAACATTTTTTTTAGGAGCTCGTATAAGTTCTACTTGTGTTATTTCATGCTTTGAGTGTCTCGTTATCGTTACGGGGTGACGAACTTCGGGACGAAGTTCATTTTTAAGGAGGGAAGACTGTAATACCCCGTATGTTAGCCTCGGTCAACGACAGTCAAACCATGTTTTATACACGTATTTCAAACGGAATGTTTATAAAGTATTTTACATAAACTGTTATTATTTTATAAATCGTATTTCCACGATTATTTCGTACTTAATAATCATTTGATATTCGAGGATTATTTCATAAAATGACGTTTCATTCGTATTTCTTTAATTTTTAATAATATATTTATAATTAAATATATTTCCTATTTTATATTTATTTCTCGTCTATACTTAACTCTTTTTTTATTTATTTATTTAAGTCGTAATTGTATTTAAATCCTATTTTTTTATATATTCTTATGTAAGTGTTAATATTTTAATATTTCTATAATTCATGTTTTATGGACCGAAATTCTACCGTGTTAATAATTTTATATTCTTGTAATTATTTTAATTAGTATAATTAATTATATGTACTTGTTATTTAGATATTTGTATTCGATAATTTATTTATCGACTAAGGGTTATATGTGTTAGTAAGGGGTCGCGTAGTGCATGAGTAACAAAACCGACTTAAGTAGTGGTTTGGGCCTTGGTTTGCGTGCCCCTACAAACAGCCCACCACGACAATGATGTTAATAACACAAAACAGACCACCAAACCTCCTTACTGCAACCCCATATTTACACCTCTAAAACCCTAACCCTAACCTGTCTAACGCCTGCCTCTCACTTTCACATCTCTGCCGCCACATCATAGAGCAAGAAGGAGGGTCTCACGGTGGGTCTTAGGTGGTTTAGGGTTACTCGAACTCTGAGAGAAGAAGGTATGTTCATCACTGTCCTCGGTTTCTTTTCTCTGTTCCATTAGTTTTAATCCCCTAATTTCAATCGTAATCTAGGTTATAATTTATGTTTCTTTACCTTATAATATTCTATGAAGTGTACTTATTACGTTGGGACCATGAGGAGGCCGTCGATGACCGTCTTTGACCATCGGAATGGGGTGTAATTACGACATCAGAGTCGAGTTTTTTTTATGGTTTCAGGTCTCTGTTTTGAGCGTCCGTTTGTGTCTATTTCGAAAGAATTCCTGGGTATGTTTAAGACGAGTGTTGGGGTTGTGTTGTTAGTGGTTGTCAGGGCGGTCAGATGGTGGTAGTCACGGTGGTCAGGGTGTCGGGTTTTGCGTATAACAGTTGGGTTCGTTTTCGTTGCGAGTCTTATTAGAACAAGTAGTTGCAGTGGTGATGGTTTCGTAGTCAGTTGTCGGCGTCGTGGGTGGTTGACGGCATCCGATGATCTCTCCCCTGGAACCACCATGGCTCAGAGGCGAGCCTGGTGGCGCCAGTGGGGACGTCAGAGGTGAAGGTTGGTGCTGGGCGCGGTGTTCGTCGGACTGTTGAGTGGTTTTGTGGTCTCGGTTATTGCTGTTTGTCACGGGTGTTGCTATTTGTCACGGATGAAATTGTATCCTATTATCTTTTATATCATCTTGTCTTTTAGTTAGCATTTCTTTTCTTATGTTCTCTAATTTTAATATTTTACAACAATTAGTATTAATGTTATTATTATTGATAATTATTGTTATATTGGTTTTGTTGCTAAAATGGTTATGGTAGTAGTGTTTTGATATGGTTAGTGACGGTATTACTAGCAATTGTGACGGTCGCTAACGTTAACGAATAATATGATTATTATTTATATCACTATTGTGTTGCTAATAATTTAGTTTATGATTATTATTATCATTATTATATCAATTGTGTTAGTATTGTTAATATTATTATTATTGGTTTGGTTGTGCATCTATGTCATTAGTATTAATATTTTTATGATTAGATCAAAATTGGTAACATGTTAAGTATGTATTTTACTTAATAAATATTTGGTAATTAGATGGTGTACTATAGTTACTAAGTTTATAAATGGATAACAATAGTTGATTGATTAGTTGTTGAATACTATCTTTAGTAAGTCTATAATTGGTAAGTGTATGTTTAGTAAGTTTATGATTAGTTAATAGTAACTGGTTGCATGGTTAGATATTGATGAAAATAATATTTATAGGAACGGAATTTGAGGTGGAGTATTACTAGACGGTGTTGCTTGTCTCAACTACTATTCTAGGTAGGATACACTGAACCTATACTCTATGATGTGATATGAATGAAGGTTGGATTGTGTGTTATGGATGCTGAGCATGATTTATATGAGAATGGTATCAGTTGGAATTAGTGTTGTTTATTATTATTGGTACGCGCATTGCATTATTTAATAGCATGAATGATTAAGAGTATTGTTGCATTCACGAGCATGGCATGTGCATTGGATACAGATTTGAGATGATGAGATATTATTGGGCCCAGGCTAGTTCTGCAGGACTAGACCTGGTGACCTCAGCTGTTATGCTGGTGTTCGGCGACGGCCGATTATAGTCTGCCGGGAGGTTCGGTATGGCTGGGTGTTACGGGTTTGAGATTGAGATTTGTGATTGAGAATGAGATTGAGATTGAGCTCGAGCATATCATTGCATTTGCATATCATTATTTGTTGCATTTGATTTTTTTCGTGTTATCCTACTCAACCGCGAGGTTGACAGTGTATTCGTATGCACCTACGATGATCCGGAATGGGGAGTAGACTTTACAGGAAAGCGACAGATGAGCTAGGAGCTGGGGCAGGAATGTGAGATGCAGACTTTGGACCGACTTAGAATTATATCACATCTAGAGAGTTATCAGTTGTATTTTCTTTTCCGCTGAACAGTATTTGTAATAAAAAAAGTTTAAATTTTATCAGTTTTATATAAAGTACTTTGGTTGTTTTACTTTGTTATACACTACCTCGGACATTCCGAGATAGTAACAACTCTATTTATTTGAGAATGTCTTACTAAAGGCTCTTAAATAAATGGGGGTGTTACAGAATTAGGAGACTGGGGGCTAGAAAGCTCTCCTATGCTGGTAGGCTGGTGTTAATAAGGGTTGTCCTGGCTACGTTACACAACTATTGGGCCTCAATCTTCATTCTTCCCAAAGCAGTGATGAAATAGGTCGATGCCATTTGCAGAAACTTTCTATGGGCAGGCACTGCAGCATATACCAGAGTTCCTCTAGTGGCGTGGGCAAAGATTTGTAGTCCCTACACAGAAGGAGGGCTTAACTTGAAACAGTCTGCAGCTTGGAACCAAGCATCTATACGGAAATTAGCATGGTGGATAGAGGCTAGTGCTAATAGGCTCTGGGTGAAATGGATACATCATGTCTACTTAAAGGGACAAACTTGGGCAGATTATCGGCCACCAGCTGACACAAACTGGTGTTGGAGGAAACTTTGCAAAATGAAAGAACAGATACAACAGGCACAAACAGAAGGCGCTTGGACCAATCAGGGGCCTAATAACTACACTGTGGCAAAGGGTTATACATGGTACAGAGTTAAGCAACCTTTGGTAAACTGGCAGAAACTAGTCTGGACACGATGGGGTCTGCCTAAGCACAGTTATGTAGCTTGGATGCACCAGCATCAAGCTATGAATAATCGAGTCAAACTTAAGCAACTACAGCTATCAGAGACTGGCCTTTGTTGTATATGTGAGGGAGGAACAGAAACAATGGAGCATCTGTTTTGTAACTATACGTACAGCAGCATGATCCTGCAGGGGATAACAACCTGGGGCAAATTCAGAACTTATCCAACTATAGATAATCAATGGCAATTGAGATTAAAGGGGACACAACTTCAGAGGGCTATACGGAATGGAATGATTAATGCCGTGGTTTATCATATATGGAGGCAAAGAAACTTAAGTAGAATGGAAAAAATAGTGCTTAAACCAGATGTTGTAATAGGCAATATTAAGAATGAGATCAGTACTATGATAAGAGCTAGACTGGGAAACAATTTGAGTGCCAAGGACAATGCTTATCTGTTAAGCCTTGTCTAGTCACTCTTGTATATCCTTTTTGATACTTTTCTTTAATATACTTACCTTACACCAAAAAAAAAACTTCTAATATCATTCTCTCCTCTCCTAATTTATACTGTTAACTTGTATCTTAGAGAAGAGAGTAATGCCGAGACAAGATTCCAATGGATTTGAAGGAGAAAGGCTTTAATTGAGGGAATTGTCTCTATGAAGTAATACGTGCGCCTGAAATTTGGTTCTCGAACAAATTAGTATAATTATATGAGAATTGATATGCTGATTAGGGTTGGCAACGGGTCGGGTTTGGGTAAGGTCCAACAAAACCTGCACCCGAACGAATCTGAACCGAATCACATACCTTGGACCTATCCCCGACCCAGACTCTAAAGGGTCTGAAATTAATGGACCTATACCCAACCCAGGCGGGTCCGGGTCCGGGTCTGGGTCTGGGTAGGGTCTATTCTAGGGTATGCTTTTTCTTTGACTAAACAATTTTTACCCTAAATTTTATCATTTCACTAGTACCCAAACTTATCATTTTCATCAATTTCCTCCTCATTTTTCTTAATGGATATAATATATTAGTGATAACTGATAAGGGCATCTGTATATGTGTTATTTGGGTTATTGACGTTTGTATATATATGTGTTTCGCTTCCTTTAAAATTGATGAATGATTTTGACAAGGATGATAATTACCATAATTAATGTGTTATTTAAATCATTACAATTCAGGTTAGAATGATTCATATTATTATTTATATTATTATGATTTATATTTATGTAAATAATTAATAATTGTATCTAATTTAGATAGATAAGTAGAGAGAAAATATTAAAAAAAAGGTGAAAAAATATATTTATATTGAACTCATTTTATAGAAGGAACAAATATAGATTATGGTTTTTTTCGAGAAAAATAAAAAAAATTGCAATAAATATCCGAATATACAAATATACACGTTGAGTAAAAACATCATTGAAATTGTGATACGGAGAGTATGACAACCCCAAAAGGTGGATTTCTCTTTCTTATTCATCATGAATTTTCTTACATATTTTTACATGATTTTTGTCTTGTCTTTTCTAAACTTAGAGATGATGTGTTAATTATCTCTAACATGATAGCTAAGACAAAAACAGAGGTGTTTAGAGAATAATAAATTAATTTTCTTTTATCTAACGAGATAGATTGTATTTGACTCGTTATAAATTTGTGACGAATATTGTTCATCACAAATAAAAATTTGTGTATTTTGACTCCTTTTTACTCTTTCACCATTTTAATGAGAAAAGAGAAACCGTGAAGAGTGCATTGTGCATGGTTTAAGTCTTGTGCATGTTTTTTTTTAAAAGCCCGAGAACGGGACTACCTCATATTATTGATATCAGAAAAAACCATAGACATAATGAGTTCCGGTAGAACAGGACCCCAAACATGACGACCTACCGCTACCGAACAGAAATGAGCAAGTTTATGCGCAACCATATTGACGATATTGTTTTTCCTACTCACAAAAGACCAAGACAAAGAACTAAACATCGAGCAACACATCCGTATCTCGTCCAACAGTAAATGGAAATCACTTCTACCCTTCGAATTCATCTTCAAAGCTTCGATCAACTCCTTAAACGATCCACAACCAAATCATCAAGATCAAAATATTCCAATCTATCACGATCCACAACAATAAGACAATTTAGGAGGCCATGCAGAGAATACTAACAATATTGAACAACCAAATAATCAGGAAAATGAGGTTCTACATCAACCACAACCAAATCATCAAGATCAAAATATGATGGAAGACCCATACATTGCTGAACAACAACTCAATCGTGGTTTAAGGGAATTTGAGTATCCATTCAATGAATCCGAATTTGTTTTGAACTCAATAAGCAATCGGGTTCAGATAGATCCATATCAGGTAAGTATGAATAATGATGCTAGAGGATATGGTCAGTTTGTGGATATGCCTGCTTTCCTTCCTTTGGTATACCATGAACCAAGAGCAGATAATCTCGATCCAGGAGAGAAATACTATGGGGAAGAACAAAGAAACATTCAGTCTGATAATTCATCACCTAAGTCAACACCAGAGTGGCCACTGTTCTCTTCTTCAGTCACTCCTACAATGAGCTCACTTCACACATCATTTGATTCTGATTTCTTTCATAATGTTGTTGACCACATTGATCAGTTTTTTGGTGCTAACAGTTCAGATGGTTTAAATGAGATTGCAGATTTATCTTCTAGGGTCAATTTGGATGTTATTTCACATCCCAATAATCAGGAAAACATACGAAACTCAGGCCAGTTCAGTACTAATATTGATGTTCATGGCAAAGCAAAGCAGGTAGCTTGTTTGGAGGGAATGACATCAGAAATCAAGCAGAATGATGGAGGGATCAAAAAAAGAAAAGCTTCGTCAGATCCTGGAGTTAATTCCATTTCAACTAATGAACTATATTGCTGGGAAGACTTTCAAGCTGTTACAAGTTCTCCAAAAAGAATGCTCAAGGGATCATCATCAAAGTGTCAGGGATAATTCCATATGGCAGTTGGAGGAGACGAATTAATTATTTTATCAAGCTCATCTGATAACTCGGCATCAATGGAATCAGGAAACATAGGAATTGCGAAGGTTGATCCTAAACAACCTTCTCCAGCAAAATGAAATGTCTGTCCTGGAATTGTCGGGGTCTTAATGATCCGCTTGCCCCGTCAATTACTAAAATAAAAGCGATGATTACTAGTACTAGTTTAGATGTTATTTTCCTTTCAGAAACTAAGTGTCCTGTAGCAGTTGTTGATGGTCTTTTTGGAAATTATGGCTATGGGGCATCAGCAGGCTATGATGCTAATGGTACGAAAGGAGGTTTATGGGTGGGATGGAAAGTTACACAAGTGTGTGTGTGTATCAGCAACTCCTCATCTCATCATTTTGAAAGTTAATGAAACAGCCTCCTTCTTTTGGTATTTGTGTGTGGTGTATGGTGAATCAAAAAAAGAACTAAGACAACAAGTGTGGCAGGATATAGGACACAATTTAAACTTATTGGATAGTCAGTTCATCATTATTGGCGATCTAAACCAAGTTGAATATATGGAAGATAAATTGGGAGGCAAAACTGGAAACATCTTTGGTGCAAATGATTTTACTAATTGGAAATACACAAACAACTTAATTGATGTTCCATTCAATGGTCCTCGGTTTACTTGGTGTAATAACAGGAAAGGGCATGACAGAATTTATGAACGCCTGGACAGAGCATTTGTTTCATCTAGATGGTATGATTTCTACCCTCACACACACATTACTCATTTACCTATTCAATGCTCGGATCATGCACCAATTATCCTAAATACAGTCCCAAACAAAAAGAAAATTGTTCGTTCATATAAGTTAGAAAATTGGACCTTTCAGTATGATGAATTAGTCCCTATTTTGCAACGTGAATGGGGAAAACGAGATAAAGGATCATCCACATATCAGTTGCTCTGTAAATTACATAGGGTGAGAAACAGTTTCAAAAATTGGGCTCTTAATAAGAAGAAAGAATGGAATAAAACATGGACTGAATTTGATGATGAACTGACTGCAAATTTAGAAAAAGCTTTCATGGGTTTAAATGAAGAAGGATATGAGCAATGTCATTCTAAATATATTGAATTTAATAAGGCTGCATCTATTTTTTGGAAACAAAGGTCTAAACTTAGGTGGTTACATGAGGAAGATGCGTGCACAAAATACTTCTTCAACTCTTTTAATCAGAGAAGACGACATAATAAGATTTTGGGAATTAAACTTGATAATGGGGAATGGGTGTCTAATGAAGTGGATATTGATGAGACATTCTCATCTTACTTTGGCAACATCTTTGAAACAACAAAGACACATGAACCTTTGTCCTCTTTTATGGCAAATACATAACATGTTTTCTCTAACATTCAAAGGAAGTTAACTGCAGATCAGTGTGATGCCATACGAAAACCCTTCACAAAAAATGAAGTTCGTAAAGCTGTTTTTCAAATGGGAAATGATAAGTCACCAGGACCTGATGGCATTACAGGTACCTTCTATCAAAAATTTTGGAAACATATTAAGGATGATGTTACCAAGGCAGTTTTGCGTATACTGAATGAAGGACATGTCTTAAAAAAGTTTAATAAGACATCTATTACATTAATACCAAAAGTTCATGCACCTGAAAAGGTTGAACATTTTAGGCCTATAAGCTTATGCAATGTTCTCATGCGTATTGTATCAAAGTGCCTGGCTAATAGAATGAAAGGAGTAATGAATTTGTTGGTGGGTGAATTTCAAAATGGGTTCATTCCAGGCAGGTCTATTACTGATAATATATTGATAAGCCATGAGATTTTTAATCATATTAATAAGAAGACTTCAGGAAAAAGGGGATTATTTGGAATGAAAGTTGATATGAGCAAGGCATACGATAGGATTAGATTTAATTTCGTTCAAGCTACAATGATACATATGGGTTTTCCTGATAGTTTTATTAAGGTGATTATGGAATGCATCACTACTGTTACATATGAGATCTGTGTCAATGGAACTATGTCTAAAGTCATAATACCTCAATGTGGACTACGGCAGGGTGACCCCATGTCACCATTTCTCTTTGCTCTATGCACAGAATTCCTGTCCCAAATGTTCATTAATGCACAATCTGCAACTAAAATTAAGGGAATTAAGATTGCGAGGGAGGCAACTACAGTTTCACATCTACTATTTGCAGATGATCTAATCATCTTTTCACACGCAACTAAAGCTAATTGTCAAGGACTTCATCAGATTCTGCAACTTTATTGTGACTTGGCAGGACAAAAACTGAATCATAACAAAACATCCATATCTTTTAGTCCCAATTGCACGCTCAAGAATACAACTGTCTGTCTCAATACATTACACATTCAACAACCAAAGCAAATGGGCAAATATTTAGGCTTGCCTGTGGAGTTTGGAAGGAATAAAAGAGAGTTGAATGCTGGAATACTTGAAAAAATAAGTCAGAGACTTTTCTCCTGGAATAATAAATTCTTATCTACAGCGGGTAAATTAACTCTTATCATTTCTGTGTTATCTTCACTTTCCATTTACTCTCTATCGGCATTTCGTATGTCGGTAAGTGTGACTTCAAAAGTTGACTCTTTGATTTCACAATTCTGGTGGGGTGACAATAATGGTGGGAGAAAAATTCACTGGTGTAGTAGACTTTTTCTGAACTTACAAAAATGGGAGGGTGGTCTGGGGATCAGGCATACTGAAAGCATGAATCAAAGCCTCCTTGCTAAGGTAGGATGTAAAATTTTGATGAATCAGAATGCTTTGATTACTCGAGTTATTGGTGCTAAATATAAATTTCAAGGTATCTTTCCTGCATTAATGTCTGTTGAAGGAAAACAATTCTCATGGGGAGGCAAAAGTATTCTTTGGGGTCTACAATTACTAAGAGATAAAGTGTCCTGGCAAGTTGGATTCTGTTCGAACTTGGATTTATGGAGAGACAATTGGGTGAACAACACAAGCATTGCCAATTTACTTAATCTGCAGAACTATGTATTACCTGAAATGAAAGTTGCTGACATACAAACACAGGATGGGAATTGGGATGAAGAAAAAATAATAGATCTAGGGCTATCTGAGATTAAACAGCTAATTCTTGCTATACCGGTACCCTTTCATGAAGATGTTGATACATTGAAATGGAATTTAACTGCCTCGGGCATCTACAATGCTAAGAGTGGATATAAGTTGGCTTTTCAAAAACTATGGAGCATGAATGCTACTAACAGGGACTTTCAACGACAAATTGAGACTTCACAATGGATGGATCCAAAACAATGGTGGAATTTGGAAATTCCTACTAAATGGAAATTTTTTTTGTGGAAGATCATGTCAAAAACTTTACCTTGTGCAACTGCATTACAAAGCCGTTCCATTTCTGATGGATTTTGTTCATCTTGTCTTCCAAAGCAAAGTCAGGAAACGATTGAACATCTGCTCAGAGATTGCCCAGTTGCTTCACGTTTATGGCTTGCTTCCAATCTTGGAATCCGAACAACTGCAACACAATTCCTACCAATTCAACTTTGGATTGCTAACTGGATTCACTTTCTTCAAAAAAAGGAGGAAAAAATCGTTCTTATCTCTACCTTCGTCTCTACTCTCTGGAATATTTGGGGTCTTAGAAATGCTAGAGTCTTTGATAAACATGATTTCACTATCAATGAAGCTATGGCTGGTGAAGATTAATATAGATGTCATGGATAACATATCTCGCATTGCCGGTCAGATCAAACAACAAGTGGCTAAATCACCAGTAGTTTTGATGGAGGATATGTCTACAGCTGATCTCCTTCGGAATCATTTCCCTGTTACGATTTTAGGCGATAAAATATGTACGGAACACATTCGTTTAAAATGTGATGCAGCTTGGAAAGAAGATTTCAAGGCCTCTGGAGGACGGGTCTTCCGAAATCACCTGGGGGATACAATACATTGGGGTTCAGCAAGATTTTGGGCTATCTCACCTATACATGCAGAGTCGGTGGCAGTTCTGTTAGCATGTGAAGATGCTATTAAAAAGGGGTACTTTCATATGGAAGTAACATCTGATTGTCTAAACCTCGTTCTACAGGCAAATGGATGCAGCCCGCTGGATAAAGACATTAAATCAACAGTAGCGTATCTTTTACATTTAGCGTCTACATGTCATTGTTTTTCTTTAAGTCACTGTCCTAGGCATTTGAATAGATCAGCTCATAATATCCCTAAGGCAATAATATGATACGATCATAAACACCTGACAAAAAAAAAAAAAAAAAAAAAAAAAACTCCTTACAGTCACTCTCAACAACGATATGCGAATAGCCGTATTTCTTAGCTTCTTGCAAACCCATGAGCAGACCTTCCGCCTCAGCCATCCTTACGTCCATCAGCCCCCTCCTCCGTTCAGCCACGCCCCATAAAACAGTGCCCTCTTGATCCTGGCAAACAGCCGCGAAACCCACCCCCCAATTCTCTTTCACCCCTGCATCGATATTAAGCTTTACCTCGCCTCTCCCCGGTTTTTGCCACCCCAGCCGAGCACTCTATTCCCCAACACTCTGCCCTGCACCGCCATTATCAGCCTCCGTATGAACCTCCGCCAATTCCCTCTTTAACTCGACAATCCGCTTAACCACTCTCTCCGCATCCACTCGACGGCCCTCAAACACCATTTTGTTCCTAGCATCCCACATAGCCCAACAACCCATCATAAAAGTATCTATCTCACAATTTTCCAACCCCCTCCACACATCCTCCACCCACTCCCTCACCCGCTCAAACCCCTCCGTGGATCGTACCTCTATCCCCAGCCTATCCCATACCCCACTCCTTAATAAAGTGGAGACATGTCTCGACTTCACTGCAACAAATAGGGCACCCAGCATCGATCATAGGGACACGCTTGGATAGTCCAATTTTCGTCGTAATTGCTTCGTTGCATAGTTGCCACATAAACATTTTAATACGCGGAAGGACATTAGCACGCCATATTCTATTATAAAGCATTTTTTCCTTCTGAGAGTTCAACCCACTAGCTTCTTCATCCCCATCCTTTGCGAGAGCTTTATAAGCCGTCTTGTGCATGTTTTAGATTATCACAAATTCTTATTGCAACGGCACTATCCGTCGCAAGCTTGTGACGGATACCGTTTTCTCTCACAAAATACCCACTTTTTCTCCCTCACCAACACTATCCATGTAGTCCCCTTTTTCCACTAACTCATTTTGTATCCATTTTATCTCAAAAAATATCCGTCACAAATAGTGACTCGTCGCAAGCAAGACTTACTATTAGATTATTTATACATATGGTTTACAGAAATTCTTGCTTCAGACCGTCTTATTTCAGACGGACCAAAGTGTTACCATTTTTTTAATAGAATATAACCATTTAATAACAAAATGTTATATCCCAAATTAGTTACTTTTTACCCTGAAAAATGATGTTAACATTTTATCAAAAAATGGCAACATTTTATTGTAAAAATCGCTATAATATGTTCGTCTGAATTTCAGACTAAAAGTGACGGTCTGAAATAAGAATTTCCCTACAATTTATGGTTTAGTCTTGTTTTTTCATAAATTCTTGTTTCAGACCGTCACTTTTGGTCTGAAATAATAAGACGGGATTTTGTAACCATTTTACAGCCAAATGTAACCACAATAGTATGGTCAATATTACAGCTTATCATAACTTGTTTGTAAATAATGGTTATATTTGGCTGTAAGGCCCTGTTCTTTTGGACTTCAAGTCACTTAACTTAAGTTCACTTCAGATCCTATAAGTTCAGTTCAGTTCAGTTCAGTTCAGTTCCTATAAGTTCAGTTCAGTTCCTATAAGTTCAGTTCAGTTCAGATCCTATAAGTTCAGTTCAGTTCAGTTCCTATAAGTTCAGTTCAGTTCCTATAAGTTCAGTTCAGTTAAGTTCAGTTCCTATAAGTTCAGTTCAGTTAAGTTCAGTTCCTATAAGTTCAATTCAGTTCAGTTTAGTTCATATAAACTCAAGTAAGAAAAGTTATATACGTAATATTATTTTTAACAACCGATACAAACATTTCGCTTTAATTATTCGATACACGTCATCTATAAAAAAAACAACTCATTAATAATTTACCCGTCTTTTACTCTCTAATTAATGCCAAACTATCATCCTCATTGATGCCAAAAAACAACAACTCATCATACGACGCCCTCACCCTCACCAATTGTCACTCTCCCATTAATCAGTTTCTTCATCACCATTGTTAGAGAAAATAAATGGTTAGAGAAAATTGTAATAGTGAATTATTTTTATCGTAATGTAATTGTAGTATAATAATGTATGAACTATGAACAAACCATTATATATAAAGTTGAAAATATTTTAAACTACCTTGTGTTTTACACTAATTTTTTATCAATGTCATCTATTGGATAAAAAAAAATACAATAATAACAATACTTTTTTTAAAAAAAAATTAAATAATAACAATAATAATAATAATAACAATAATAACAATAACAATAACAATAACAATAACAATAATAATAATAATAGTTAACTTAAATTAAAATAAAGTTAATTAAGTTCGTATTTTATAAGTTCAGTTCAGATCCTATAAGTTAAGTTCAGTTCAAATCCTATAAGTTCAGTTCAGTTCAGTTCAGTTCCTATAAGTTCAGTTCAGTTCAGTTCAGTTCCTATAAGTTCAGTTCAGTTCCTATAAGTTCAGTTCAGTTCCTATAAGTTCAGTTCAGTTCAGTTCCTATAAGTTCAGTTCAGTTCAGTTCCTATAAGTTCAGTTAAATTCAGTTCCTATAAGTTCAGTTCAGTTCCTATAAGTTCAGTTCAGTTCAGTTCAGATCCTATAAGTTTAGTTCAGTTCAGTTCAGTTAAGTTTCAGTCCAAAAGAACAGGGCCTAAAATGGTTACAAAATCCCGTCTTATTGTTTCAGACCAAAATTATGGTTTGAAGCAAGACCCAGGGTCGTTTTTTTAACCCGTTGTTACCGTCACTTCACTGGTTTAGTGTATGTGTAAAAATAAGAGAGATGTTGAAATTTGTGTGCAAATCCTCGGCCTCCTCCTCTATCAATGGCTTCCGACCTCTACCTCTTCTTCGTCATCTGTTTTCCTCATCTTCGTATTCTTCATTCTCTACAAAACAACACCCAAAGGAACATCCATCTTCATCTCTCCCTAATTTCTTGGTGCAAAATCTAGGGTTTTCTCATCAACAATCTCTCTCCATTTCCCCCAAATTCGCAAGGTACTGGCGAGCTGATGCAGGACATAATAGGGTTAGTTCTTTAACTTTTGCCGCCAAAGCTAATTCTGTCATTCATTTCTTCAAATCGCATGGTTTTAATGATTCTCAAATTAGGAAAATCGTCTCTTGTTACCCTCAAATATTAAATATTAAGGTTCATAAAACCCTAATTCCTAAATTTGAGGTCCTTCAGGATTTGGGTATTTCTGGCTCCGATTTAATTTTTGTTATTTCTGTTAATCCCCAACTTGCTATCCACAGTTTAGACTCAGTGCTTCAGGATTTTAGCGAATTACTCGGTACCCCTGACAATTTAGTTTCATTTTTTAAAAGACGACGAATGTTTTGGGGAAACTCATCGTCTCTTGGTTGTCTGGTTTCTAATGTGCGGTTGCTGGAAAATGATTATGGCATTTCCATCGACGTTATAAGGCGTCACATTGTTCATCATGAAGGGCGCTTTTTGAGGAACTCGGAGTTATTCAAAAAGACATTGATGGAGGTTGAACAAAAATGGGGAATTTCACCAAGTTCTGGAATGTTTTTGTACGGTGTTCACATCTTTGGGACACTTACACCAGAGCTCATTGAGTCTAAGATACGGTTGTTTAAGACGTATGGATGGAACCAATCTCATATAATGACATTAATCAAGCAGAACCCTCAAGCCTTGGCCATTTCTGAAGCAAGGCTTACAAAATCTTTGGAGTTTGTCATGAATGAAATGGGTTATGAGCCTGCATTCTTGGCATGCCGTTTCAACCTGTTAAATTATAGCCTTGAAACGAGACTATTGCCTAGACAAAGAATCCTGGTCGTTTTGAGAGAGAACGGCTTGATTTCAACTGCTCGCACTCTTTACAATGTCGCTATGTTAACTGAATCCAAGTTCTTCCATAAGTTTGTTCAGCCATTTAAGAATGATGTACCTGATCTCTATCAAAATTATCTTAACAGCAGACATTGTCAGTTGCCGGGGAGACAAAAAAAGTTATCAGATTGACGGAAATAAATTAGGTACTGCTTGAAGGATGGGTTCGAGGTAATACTAAATTCTGAAATATGAATTCCTCTGTTTGCTTCGTAAATCCTAATTCCTCAATTCTGCTGCGTTCTTTGTACTTTTAAGTTTTAATTTCTCTTCAAAGTTCCGAAAATGTAAACAGTATGAAACCAGTGAAGTGTAGCGAGTAGGATTCATGATTACAGGGTTAAGGGTTTTTCTAGTTATGGGGATGAATCTATCATCTGGTTGGTCTTAAACTCGCGCCTTCTTGTGTACCATGATTTAGGTTGTTGATTGAAATACTCATTTCCATGGGATTGTTTAGCATGATTTAAGTTCTTACCATGATATCTATATCTAGAGGCATTTATCTGCCATTAAAGTTTAGGATCAATGACACCGCTCGTTCTAAGTTTGGTATTAATCCGCCGGTGTATCTGTCAGCTTACAATCCAAAGAATGAGGAACAACTTTTCTAAACCTCAGATTTTATTTTGATATATGTTAAGTTGCGTTATATTTATTAGTCGTATTATGTTAATTGGTTTTGGGCCTGTATTCGTTATAGCTTTCGGGTAGGTTTTGTTTTTCTATACTCCAAGTATGTATATATATTCTCCTGTACGTTTGTTATAAGTAACACAAGTAAATACACAAAACCTTTCGTATACTGTATGTTTTTACATGGTATCAGCTAGGGTTTCTGGCAGTTTATGAATAACGACGGCGGCGACATCAGTATCCACGCTCACTCCGATTCCGAGTCAGACGCGATGACCAAGGATACTAAACTTAGTCCCTATTTCCTTTCAACTTCCGATAAGTCCGGTGATAAGTTGATTGTGGTCGAATTAAAAGGTGACAATTATGACGAGTGGTCCGTCAAAATGCGGGGAGCACTCCGATCGAAGAAAAAGACGGGTTTCATTGACGGTACTATTAAACGACCGGCCGATGACTCCGACGACCTTGAAGATTGGTACATGGTCAATGCCATGATCGTGAATTGGATTTTCAATGTCATCGAACCGGGTCTCGGTTCCTCTATTACTTATGTTGAAGAGGCTAAAACACTTTGGAATGACATTGAACGGCGTTTCAGTATTGGGAACGGCCCGAAATTACATCGCTTAAAGGCCTCCGTCGCCAGTTGCAAGCAGGAAGACAACGAGTCAATCGTTGACTATTTTGGCAGGCTTAAACGATTCTGGGACGAGCTTGACAAACTCGATAAGATTCCAACTTGTACTTGTGGCGGTTGTACGTGTGGCATTAATCGACAGCTTGATACTAAGCGCGACCAAAGCAAACTTCATGATTTTCTGTTAGGCCTTGCTTCTGATTACTCTACTGTCACTTCTAATTTATTGTTGCAGGACCCGTTGCCTTCCCTCAATCGCGCCTATTCCACTTTGATACAAGAGGAAGGCGTCAAAGGCAAGTTGAAGAGTCGCGTTCCTGGGACGCGAGATGGTGATAGAGCTGACCCGGTGGGTTTCTCTGCTCGTTTTTCTCCCATTAGTTCACGCCCAGAAGACACAAAAGAACAACCAGGGGATTCTGCTCGCCCCCATTGTGACAAGTGCAACAAGTTTGGTCATACACGTGCCCGCTGTTTCGACATTATCGGGTATCCTGCTGGATGGAGGGACAGGACTCGCGGCCGAGGGCGCGGTGGCCGTGGCAATCAGTCCGGTAGCAGCAGAGGTGCCGGGAATAGTGCACGCATTCATGACAGTGTTGAAGGACAGGAGGAGTTTGTTAGTGTTCCTAAAGAAAAATGGGATGCTTATGTGAATCACACCAAAGGGACGAATGCCGCTTCTCGTATGAATGGTAAGACGGACAATGAATTTGCTTGGTTACTCGATTCCGGTGCCACGCATCATATGACCGGTTGCTATAACGCTTTACACGATATACAAGCTATTGAACCGTGTCTGATTACTCTCCCTAATGGAGAGCATGCTAAAGCCACTAAGCAAGGCAGTGCTCGTTTGAATGATAATTTAACATTGCTAAATGTGTTATTTGTCCCTGATTTTCAATGCAATCTCATTTCCGTCTATCAACTCAATTCTGAACTTAGTTGTACAGTACTTTTCACTAACAATGAGTGTGTTATACAGGACCGCGTCTCGATGACGACGATTGGAACGTGTGATCAACAAGGGAGGTTGTATTTGCTTCGAGGCTCGAGTACCCCGCGCGTCTTGGCAGCCAGGTCAGTAGCAGGAGATTCGGGTCTTTGGCATTCGAGATTGGGCCATCCTTCGAAGCGAGTAGTTCATTTCTTACCTTTTGTTGATAATGATAAACGTATCAGTGATGTTTGTGATGTTTGTTTACGTGCTAAGCAAACGAGAAAACAATTTCATATTAGTGAGAATAAAGCAACCTCTATTTTTGAACTTATTCATGTGGATTTGTGGGGTGATTATCGTACTCCGTCTACTTGTGGAAGTCGCTATTTTCTTACTATCGTAGATGATTACTCGCGTGCTGTTTGGGTCTATTTGGTTAAGGCCAAGAGTGATGTTTCTCAATTAATGAAGAATTTTTTTTCTATGGTCGAAAGACAGTTTAAGGTGCACATTCAAGTAGTACGTTCGGATAATGGAACTGAATTTATTTGTCTAAAAGAATACTTTGCTAGTCGAGGGGTAATTTATTAGACTACTTGTGTCGGTACTTCCCAACATAATGGGCGTGTTGAGAGAAAACATCGTCACATTTTAAATGTGGCAAGGGCTTTGCGTTTTCAAGCTAGTCTTCCTATCGATTTTTGGGGGGAGTGTATTTTAAGTGCAGCCTATTTAATAAATCGTACCCCTTCCATGCTCCTTAAAGGTCGTACTCCATATGAGTTGTTATTTGGTAAAGCACCTAATTACCATAATATACGTATCTTTGGTTGTTTGTGCTATGTTAGACATCCTCGGAAGGATGGTGATAAGTTTGAATCTCGTAGTAGGCGTTGTATTTTAGTTGGTTTTCCCTTTGGTAAGAAAGGTTGGGAGGTTTACGATTTGGACACAAAGGAATTCTTTGTGTCGAGAGATGTGGTCTTTGATGAGTCGAAATTTCCTTTCTCGGTTACTGGTGACATTTCGAGTGGTGAAGGGGATGTAGAGCAGCTTGATGCCGTGAGTTTGAGGGATGATGATGGTGTGTTTATTTTGTCTAATGTTGGGAATGACAACATTGTAAGTGAAAAAGTCAGCAATACTCATTCAGACACGGTCTTAGATACCCCAGCCGCAAGTGACAACATCCAGCAGCCTATTGACCACGAAGTCGTTCAGCAACCCGACACTGAAACGGGTAGACGAGCCCCTTCCAGTGATGTCGTGGAGTTGGGCCGCGGTAAGAGGGAGCATGTTCCTTGGTCTAAATATAGTGAGGACGAATACGTGACAGGGGCTGCTCGTGTGGTCTCGAGTCGCAAAGCAAATACAGCTTCTTCAAGTGAACTCGTTTCTTCGTCATTATCAGGTACTCCTTACTGTTTATCACATTTTGTTTCTAGTGATAAGTTTTATGTCAATTATCGTTCATTTGTAGCCGCAGTTGATCATTGTGTGGAGCCACGATCTTTCCGTGAGGCACTCAAGGACAAACGATGGTGTGACGCCATGAACCTTGAAATCGATGCTCTTATTAGGAATGGGACATGGGAGGTGGTTGATCTACCTCTTGGTAAAACCGCCATTGGTAATAAGTGGGTCTACAAGGTGAAGTTGCGGGCTGACGGTTCCGTCGAACGATTTAAAGCCCGATTAGTTGTCCTTGGAAATAGACAAGAAGAGGGAATCGATTTTTTTGAGACTTTTGCCCCTACTGCAAAGATAGTCACTCTCCGTACTTTCTTTGCCATTGCTGCTTCACGGAATTGGGAACTGCATCAGATGGATGTCCACAATGCGTTCCCTCATGGTGACTTGGAAGAGGAAGTTTTTATGCGGTTGCCACAAGGGTATTCAGTTGATGCTCCGGGAAAGGTATGTCGTCTCAAAAAATCCTTATATGGGCTACGTCAAGCTTCCCGTTGCTGGTTTGAAAAGCTCTCTAACTCCTTACTCGCATACGGTTTCACCCAGTGTTTGTTTAATTACTCATTGTTTCGTTTTCACTCTGCCGGCATTGATGTTTACATTTTGGTGTATGTGGATGACTTAGTCATTGACGGTAATAATACAGGGGCCATTCGTCGGGTTAAGGATTATCTTAGCTCTTGTTTCCATATGAAAGATCTTGGAGTGCTCAAATATTTTCTTGGCATCGAGGTAGCACGGAGTGCCTCTGGTATTTTTATTTGTCAACGTAAATATGCACTTGACATATTGACCGAGACGGGTTTAATTGGTAGCAAACCCGATACATTTCCCATGGAACAAAATCACAAGTTGGGTGAGGCTTCTGATGCTCTCTACTCGCGGCCCGAGCAATATAGACGATTGGTGGGTCGTTTGATATATCTGACCAATACTCGTCCCGATTTGTCGTACAGTGTTCATGTTTTATCTTCCTTCATGCACCAGCCCCGCCTTTCTCACTGGGAGGCCGCGAAACCCGTAGTCCGGTACATCAAAAATCGCCCAGGACAAGGTTTGTTGTTTAAGTCCGATTCTTCTCTTCATATGTCCGTCTTTTGTGACGCAAATTATGTGATGAGTCATATTCGTATACACTTTTATGCCTCCCCTTTAGTTGTTTTGAGATAATTCTTGTGCTAAATCGTGTCATTTATATGTTATTTATATTAGAATGTCGATACTTCCGCCTTTCGGTGTTTAATGCAGGATTGATGCATTTATGGAGCAAAAGATGGATTGGAGCACCGCGGACCCGACATGAAGGAACACACGTAGCATGGCACGAGGATCTAGGAAGGAAGAGCTAAGGAGATTATCGAAGACAAGCACAAAGAAGAGCTCCATATAACTAGTACCTACTTTGGAGAGCCATATCTCGAGTTCTACAAATGATAATCAGGTGATTCCAACTGGAGGTGAAAGCTCATCCTCTTAGCTTTCCAACGTCACGAAAATCACTTGATTCGGACAAGTAACGAAGAAATGGCGACCGTTTGAAGTTCAGTGCGTGAAGCAGAAATTACGCGCTGAGAGCACTCGATCGAGTGCCACCAACACTCGATCGAGTGCCTTGAGTGATCGATCGAGTGCCTTGAGTGCTCGATCGAGTGCTTTAATTTACCCCGAGTTTCCATAAATTGTTTAGTAGTTTACTATAAATAAAGGCTTCGTAGCCTATTGTTAGAGACACTTCTATTACTCTAAAAAATCCTAATTATTATTAGTAGCTCTCTAGATTATTATTTAGCAATTGCCTTCGGATCTTGTTCTCCTATTTACGGTATTTAATCAAAATCTCTACTTTATTGTGCTTCAATTATTGTTGTTTTTAGTTTATTGCTTTATTAATTATGTTTTCAATCAATATTGTTGTAGTTAGATCCCAAGCCATGCGTAGCTAATTTATTTGTCTAGGGTGAAAAGGGATCTAGGTGATTAGAAGGGGGAATCAAACTTTAATGATGTTTAATTGTTAAACTGGTTATTATTATTGTTCTATTGTTGTTTTAAATTTGATTAATTAATTACTGGCCAGGATTAGTTAATTAGTCTCGCGAATTAGTCTTAGATCCGACCGTAGACTAAGACTAAGATAGGCCACAACAATTGAATAGACTGACCTAATTATAGCGACCGCATGTTAGGTTTAGATCTAAAGATTATATGAATACCGACCGGACATATGATCTTAAATAATAATCTTGCCCAATTAAATTAGTTAAATTCTATTCCCCCGGATAATTGCCTATGTGAACTTGATCCCTAGATCTTTCCTAATACTTGTTTACATCTTTATTTACTTATATTTTGCAATTAGTTTGTTAGACAACAAAAACAATCAAAACAACCCAATTGTTACTTTAAGACTTATTTACTTTAGCAAACAATTTATTACCGCCTCCCTGTGGATTCGATACCTTTCTTACCGCTAGCTATTAGTTAGTAGTATCCTAAGGATTACTTTGATTTAGGGTGACGACTTTACCCTTATCATTATGCGAGTTGTCCTTTGACTCGTCGCTCTTTGTCGGCTTATTGCATTTTTCTTGGGGATAGTCTCGTCTCTTGGAAAACCAAGAAACAACCCACGGTATCTCGTTCTTTCGCTGAGTCCGAATATCGTGCCATGGCCGTTGCGACTTGTGAAGTCAAGTGGTTGCGGGGTATTTTGAGTTTCCTCTCGGTCGATATATACGTCCCTGCTTCCCTTTATTGTGATAATCAATCGGCTCTCTATATTGCTCGTAACCCGGTTTTTCATGAACGTACTAAGCACATTGAAGTCGATTGTCATTTTGTACGGGATGCTATACGAGATGGTCTTATTAATCCAAGTTATTTGCACACCACCGATCAACTCGCTGATTTACTGACGAAGGCTTTAGGGGCACGACAGTTTGATTATTTGTTATCCAAGTTAGGCGTTGTCGATCCCCACGCTCCAATTTGAGGGGGGATGTTAAGTTGCGTTATATTTATTAGTCGTATTATGTTAATTGGTTTTGGGCCTGTATTCGTTATAGCTTTCGGGTAGGTTTTGTTTTTCTATACTCCAAGTATGTATATATATTCTCCTGTACGTTTGTTATAAGTAACACAAGTAAATACACAAAACCTTTCGTATAGTGTATGTTTTTACAATATATATACAGATTGTTCTCAAATACGTATTTTTCATTGATACTTTGATAGGATTGTACGATAGTACCCTGAAGGCCTGAATTATGTAGGTCTATATGCATTCAGAGATTAAGAGATCAAAACCCAAAAACGCAGGTTAAGAAACTACAGTAGAAGTTGGTTTCATTATTCATCAAGGCTACCGAATACAGTATATGCCGAGAAAGCATATACATAACAAGACACCGACTCGAACATCAAAGATTGAAAAATACACCTCAAAGTACTTGTATTTTATAAAAGTAACCGTAACTTTTGCTTACAACCGTTGTAAGCTACAACGATGGGTCATTATACTAAAAGTTTGTATTAGTAGTAGTAGCAACAGCAGCAGCACAGCTTGTACGATCATATTTTGACGCTTTCATAGAGCCTAACCTTCATGGTTTCTTAGCGGATTCTGCATTGCATCAACAACATTGTCATAATCATTACAAAATTATACAGTCAATATACATGTTTTATGAATGAGTTATATCACTACATGATACTCCGTAACATATAGGTTTGCTTGCCCAGCTACGCCGGGATGTACTTTAAGATCGTATCATTTCAAATGACTCTGTAACATATAGTTAAATGTAACGGTTTCATAAAACTAAATTCCTTAAATAAAAAGAACTCAACTCGTAATTTTAATAAATTAATAGTATGGCAAAATGGGAATAATGAAATTACTTGGTGCAATCAGTAGCAGGATCAAGCTTGTAAGGGATGTTAACACCACATTTAGGTGGAATAGAAGCAGCTAATCCAATATTAATATTCCTTAAGGAATTGGCAGCTTCTTTAAGGCACCCACACACGGCCTGACGGTCCGGGGTGGTTCTAGCATTGTTGTTCAGGCTTCGGATCCCGTTGCAGCACCCAGGGGGAACAGAGCCGATACCACCACCTCGGAAGTAGTTGAGGCACGGGACCAATGACTGGGCCACAGCGCCACAGGTTAGTGCAGCATCGGTCCGTGGCCCCGTGCTCAATAACAAAATTCCGATGATTGCCAAGGCTATAGTGTGATTCATGTTAATAGCCATACAACTTATTAGTGTATTAGGTTTTGTATTTTTTTTGTGATCGATGAGAGGAATGAGAATGGAGGAAAAGAATCGAACCTCTCTAACATTTATAGGGCGACATTATTACTCTATCTACCTTATTTGTACGCTCATTTACTCTTTTTTGGTTGGTTAATGGTTAAAACGGTTCAGCTTTAACCGATACCGGTCACGTATAAATTAGGTCCAAATAGTGGATGCTTAAGGATTTGATGTTAGAGGACAGGAAAAATACGGCGGGAGTAAATTTTTAAATTTTTTTAGACAGCCGTGGATAAAACTTAAAAGTAATCTTATAAATCTACTTAGCTCTAGCTAGGTTATCGACTTACCGGTAACCAATACTCCATACTAGAACGTTGTAAAAGTAACAACAAGTCTCTTTTGCGTCACAAGCTTACGATCCGTCACAAACTTACAACGGGTCAATACAACTCATATTGGTAGATAAAATAAAACAGTTTGCTACTATCTGGTTGCTTTAATTTTGTCATCTCCCCACACAGATTTTAGTTGACCCGTCGTAAGTTTGCAAGGGATATGTCCGTCACAAATAAGAATTTGTGGTAAAATAATACTCAATAATACCCTGTAACAGTCCCATAGTCAATATGATGAGGTGTCTCCACCCTAACTAGTTGTAACAGAAGTTGAAGGTAAATAGAGGCTTGTAACTAGGGATGATAGTGGGTCGGGTATGTATTTGAATTTTTCGGGTACGGGTCAGGTATGGGTCTTACATAAAAATTTCGGGTCGGGTCCGGGTCTTGTTGTTGGGACCCTACTCGACCCTTAGATCCTTATATTTATTAAAAAAGAGAAGATATAGAAAAAAAAAACACATGGGAACGTTAATAGCCCAAAAAACATACATACAAACAGTTGTTATTAGTTATTAGTAATATATTATACGCATATCCAAATACTCATTAAGATAATGAGAAAATTGATGAAAATGATAACTAAATAATTTAGAGAAAAAATTAGTTATTAGTAATATATTATACGCATATCCAAATACTCATTAAGATAATGATTAATGAGAAAATTGATGAAAATGATAATTAAGTTTGAATATTAGGTAAATTATACTCCCTCCATTCATATCCACATTACACATTTCTTTTTTCACGTTTGCCAACGCGTCTTTTGTACGGTAAATATTGTTAGCTACGTATTTTGAAAAATTATAAAAATTAGATATTAATAATATACTCGTAAAGACGAATAAAACTAGATCCCACGATCCCACATGAATATAATTTTTATTTACGTATCGAGAGAAAATCGAAATTGAATGGTTGTTTGTGAATAGTGTGTAAAATAGAAATGTGTAATGTGGATTTGAATGGAGGGACTATAATTTAGAGAAAAAATTGTTTAGTCAAAGAAAAAACAGACCCTAGGATAGACCCTACCCGAACCTAGACTCTCTGGGTCGGGTATGGGTTCAAGGTATGTGACTCAGAATCGGGTCTGGGTCTTGTTAAACCTTACCCAGACCCTACTCATTGCCAACCCTACATGTAACCGTCTCTTAGTGGTAACAACCCTTTAGCACGCAACCCCCTCAAGTGAATACACCACCCAACCTAAAGAGGAATGCAAAGAAAACAGGAGAAAATACTAATGTACTAATGTATAAGAATACAACAAAAAGAAAATGAAAATATCAACTCTAAGCTAAAAATTTTCATTGTCTAGCGTAGGTTAGAGGTGAGTTTGAGATTGACTTCAATTCGAGTTTTGTTTTATGAGCACAAGTCATACACGGCCAAGCTCGTGATCGTCTTGGCTCGTTATCACCACCTAGCCTAGGTGATTGATCGCTCATGTTAGCCCCACGCTTAGCCGCAGTTCGAATCAAATGAATCTTTACATTTATGTATTCCTAAAACTCTTCATGCTGTAAGACGTACATACAAAAGCTCAAACAACATAATGGAGACTATAATTAATTACTTTGGCCCATAATTCTTTGATCACGAATTTTACATTTTATTTTGACAGATCGAGTAATTTGGATCCATTATATATTATAGCATTAATTATTGAAGTAATGAACATAAATAAAATGTGAATCATGGGTTGTGTAGGTGAGATCTGTATGAATGCTAGTAGTTTTTATGGGTAAAATTGTGAATGGCATGGGACTACCGTCACTGTGTTGGAGGAATTAATCTCATCAAGACTAGATGACAAACTAGTTTTCTGCTCAAACTACAACTCTTGGAATTCGAGTACATTTAGGTGGGCATAATTAACTAGTCAAACAGTAAGTCTCGTTTAAGACGGGTATTATTCGTCTTAAGCTTAAGACGGGGCAAGTATTATCAAGTGCGGGTAATAAAGACGAAAAAATTGTCATTTCCTAGACGATAAGTGGGGTGATTTGGTATGTATATGACCCGTCTTACGCTGAAGACGGATAGTGACGGTTTGAAATGAGAATTTGTGCTAGTCAAAAAACATTCATCCCATACAAACTTTTATATGTAATTTTATTTAGACTATTTGAATTTGAAATATACCGGTGCCTTTATAATAAACCAAAAAAAATGTCTAAAAAAGATGTCATTAATGTTGTGAGTTATCGTGCCCAAGAGACCTATCATTTGTGTCAACACTAGTGTTAGTTAGTTTTCTTTTTTCGTCTAATGTAATAAATAAGTCCGATCCGGCGAGTTGGGTCGGTATTATGTAAAAAAACTTTTTTTTACGACTGCAAAAAAAAGAGGTCGTGAGTGTCTTGGAAAACGAAAAAAGGAAGAGAAGTTGGTTGAAAATAAAAAAAAAAGGTTTTGCTAAAAGTTGTCATCATGTGAAATTTAAATATCAAATCTCACCAAACTGCTAATACAAAGTCTTTTTACCACTTAGCCCAATTGTAAAATATATATTTAGAAATTGTTCTTATCTTTATGTGCGTGATGACACTTACCTTTTCAATCCATTTCCCAGTTCCGCCCTTGCATTTTCATACGTCATCATTAAGATATGTAAGCCTCTTGCTCTAAATGATCTAAGTCGGCTCGGGTTCAAAATTAGCTGAGTACATAAGTAAAGTAGGGCATGCATGCAGGATTAAGATTAATTTGCATGTGATGAGGAAATGGGGCTGATTAATGTGTCCAAAACTGAACACGGTTAATAGTAATTCAACTAACGTAACCCTACCATGCTACCACCATCCCTACTCTCATTCATTGATCTGACATACACAGTCAATCTTCTTTATTTTTATGTTTACCGTGTTCTTCCCTGATTCGTTGGAGTAACACATACAGTACTTCTCAGCTGCATTTATCTTTCTACAATTAACCTTCAGTCGGGGTCTACGGCCAAAGGCAACCTCGAACGGTGGAACCGGGCCTCCAGTTTGAGCTATCGAATATTTCCATGCTTTATTGATAAGATTCAATACAAATATCGACCTATAGTATATTTGTACATTTATATAGCCTCGTATTTTTTGCTATACAATTTCATAGTTTATTGATAAGATTCAATACATTCGATCTTATATACTTATACTATATATACTTGTACATTTATATATAGGGCCTCATATTTTTACGGTGTACTGCACCTGCATTTACTTCAAGACGCCATTGCCCTCAGTAAATGTCATTGACTAATTACACACCGTCTGCTATTTATTTATTTGTTCCTGTATGAAGCAGCAATGGCAGAGCAAAAGACTATCGGCATAATTATTTGTGCTTAATTAAAGAACCAAGATTTGGCCTTGTTGGGAGTTTCGGAAAATTGCTATTTACAAAATTTCAAGCTTGGAATATAAATACGGTTGAAATATGATACAATACGTCCAGTAAAGTTAGTTAATTCAGTTGCTAAGTATTAGGAAATTTGTAACTCTGTTTTTGTGTTGATTTAGTTATAGTCTTGGTTTATAGGACATGTGCATGTGTTGATTTAGTTATAGTCTTGGTTTATAGGACATGTGCAATCCTGTGTAGTGGAGTCTTTAGTGGTGTCAGTTAGAGGAAGTAGGAAAAGTAGGAGTCAGTTGTTGCAACTGGCAGTAGCTTTCCTATATAAATTTTTTGTAGTTCTGAGTAGTTATTCATTCTAATAATCACAAAAAATCTTCCTCTAAAATATTCTTCTCCAAATTGTTTGTTACATTGACAACATTTGGTATCAGGTCTTAGGTTGTTTTCTGGAATTATTTCATCATGTCTACTAATGGATCAAGTTCCAATATTCTCTCAATGCGTATCTTCACTGGTGTCAAGTTTTAGTTTTGGGAATTGAAAATGAAAACACTTTTCAAATCTCAAGAACTGTGGGAGTTTGTTGAGCATGAGTTTGTTGATTCAAAGACAGACGACCCTGATGCTCAGTTAAAGGAGAAGAGAAAGAAAGACCCCAAGGCCTTGTTCATTATTCAGCAAGCCTCGGATGAAGAAATTTTCTCAAACATTGCATCAGCAACCACCTCAAAGAAAGCCTGTGATATCCTCAAGAAAGGGTATGCAGGTGACAAAAAGGTAGTCAAGATTAGGCTACAGTCTTTGAGACGAGAGTTTGAGACAACTCTCATGAGTGACAAAGAGCCTGTATAAGACTATTTGTCTAGAGTGTCTGGGGTGGGACAACAGATGAAGGCATATGGAGAGCAGATGACAGATGAACAAGTTGTGGGAAAGTTTTTGAGAAGTCTCACAACAAAGTTTGATCACATTGTGGCTGCCATAGAAGAATCAAAGGACCTTGAAGAGTATACCTTTGATGAGTTAGTGGGGTCACTTCTTTCACATGAAGAAAGGATCAAAATAAACTCTGAGCAAGTGGAGGAGAAGGCACTACAAGTGAATGATGATTCTTCCGAGGGAAGGTCAACCAAACAAAACATAAATGAACTTAAATTCTATTTTCTAAAGAAGGACGGGGTTTCAGAGGCAGGGGACGTGGTTGATCTTATGGCCAAGGAGCTGAGAGCCAAGAGTAGAAGAGTCAAGGAACAAGCACTACAAAACAATAGCACTCTTGCGACAGAACATTCCGTCGCAAATAAGGCAAAACCCGTCGCAAATACGGCATTTGCAACGGACTTGCGACGGAAGTCATCTGTCGCTTTTTTTTGTCGCAAAATGAATTCTTACGATGGATATCGGTCAGGTTTTGCGACGGTTTTTTCATCACAAAACTTGACTGACTTTGACTTTTTGACCGGTATAGTCAAAGAAAATCAAGATTTGCGATGGAAAATCCATCGCAGACAAAGTATTTGCGACGCGCAAATCTTGACTGATGCGTGTCTATTTTATGATGTTTTACATCTATTTTTACACGCATTTGGTCGCTCATTTACTATGTTTTAGCCCTTATTTCCCAACAATTGTGCACTTTCGTATTTTTTTGCACTTTTGCAGGTTTATGCGGAAAAGGGACAATTTTACACCAAGCTTATGCCTTCGAGATTTTTGCATAACTAAGGGACGAGGAAAGTCAACTGGAATCATTAAATCAAGTGCCAAAAGTCAAACCGAGACGAATCGAAGCAATCTAACGCGGAAACGGGTCGACCGACCTATTGCTTGGGTCGGCCGACCAGACCTCTGTTTTGGAAAGCCCAGAATTTTCCTGAAGCCCGTAAAGAGGTCGACCGACCCACATAGTAGGTCGACCGACCTCAGCGCAGCCCAAAAGCTTTTCGGAAGTCCAAAAGAAGTGTTGGAGTCTTTAGGAAACTCCTAATTTCCGCCCTATATAAGTTAATCTTTTGTTTAGGGTTAATGATTCAGTTTTCTTATTAAGGAACAACTTAGTTTTTACCTATCAAATCTCACATCAAGTTTTATTTTTAGTTTTAGTCTAGTTTTCTTCTAAAGTTGTAATCTTTCGATAATTCTCAAGCATTCAATAAAGTTCGTTCTCTTCCATCTTAATTCCGATTTCTGGTAATTCTTCTTTAGTTTAGTTTTATTATTGTTCTTATTATTATTGCATCCGGTTTAAGAAAGAATCCCAAGACTTTATTGATTGCATGTTTAGATTGATAATTTTTATGATTACAATATTCATCCCTGGTTTTATTATTGTTTTAATGACCATGCGTAGCTAAATACATATGTTAGGATGTAGGGGATGAATATGCGTAGGTAGTATGAGTTCCGAGACCACCTGTAGCAGGTCCGTGGTCGGTCGACCCACTTAATGGGTCGGTCGACCTAGGCGGTGGTCGGCCGACTGGGCTAGCTGGTCGGTCGACCCACTCGCGTATGTATTCTGTTTCGTCTTATTTTGTTGACTATAATAACCTTCAATGAGACCGAAAGGAGACTTGTAGGATGTTAGTAATGACCTACCCAAGATTGAAAGATACGGGAAGGGCATTGGTTTACACCTTAAGACGGCTAGGTTACTTAAGACTGAAAGGTATGTGATCTAGAATTTAGGAATCACCCTTATTGTTGACACCCAATAATTGTGAGACCTAGGAACTAATAGCATGGGCCGAAAGGAGCTATTAGGTACCATAGACCGAAAGGATATGTTACACCCCTTACGCGACTGCAATACATGTCGACCTTAGGATTTATATTACCTTAGCTATTTGTTACCCAAAAATCCTAGCATCCCTTTTATTATAATTTTACTCTCGTCTTTTATTTCTTATTTTATTTTAATCTCTGCTTAGATATAGTAAACAATCAATCAACCCCTAAAATTGTTACCTTAAACATTAACACCAAACAATAAACATTCCCCACCTCCTTGTGGTTCGACCCTGACTTTCACTATCTATAGTTAAAGTATAGGAATTATAAGTTTTATCTTTGGTACCCTCAACGACGGGCATCAAATTTTGGCGCCGTTGCCGGGGAGGTGACGCCAGTGTTTATTGTTTTTTGTTTTTGTTTCTTTTTGTTTAAGGAACTTTTGTTCCTTAAACCTTCTCACTTTTTTCTTGTAGTTTCCGTCTTTTGCGCAGGTCAGTTCAAGGAGAACTTCTACCACTTGACCACGAGCTTGAGAGGATTTTAAGAGAAAAGAGGAAGCAGCTTTTAGCGAGTAAGGAAGGAGGTTCACCATCTTCCTTATTCCAAGAGGACATCTTTGAGCAACTACCATTACCATCTTCACCAAAAACACCAACTTCACAACCAAATTCACCCCACAATCCACCTTCACCAAAAACACCACCTTATATTTACTTGCAAGTTTTTCCAAAAGAAGAAGAAAACATGACAGAAGAAGCTACTATTGCCAGTCACTCCATGCCTCAGGTAAAGGACCTATACAAAGGGTTCACTTTACCTGCAGGTACTGGGAAGCCATTCGAGGCCAAGCCTCCCTATATTACTATGGTTGAGAAAAACCAATTTGGAGGCTCGGCCAATGAGGATGCAGCAAATAAAGCATATTGAAATCTTCACAGATTACATATGCTCTATTGCACCCCCAGAAGGAGTGACACAGGACCAGATC
Source organism: Silene conica (assembly GCA_029255685.2). NCBI lineage: Eukaryota > Viridiplantae > Streptophyta > Magnoliopsida > Caryophyllales > Caryophyllaceae > Silene > Silene conica. Next base: position 64,324,259 of record CM055311.2, read on the forward strand.
AAACAAACCATGTTTATCTTCTCTCTTAGGGATTCTGCAAGGGAATGGTACAGAGACCTAGACCGCGCTGCTGCGGAATCACGGATTGGAATACCCTAGCCTTAGCATTCTACAGGAAATACTACTCTGCATCCAAGACAAATGCTTTAAGGGCGCAGATTACAAATTTCAAGCAAGGGCCTAATGAGGATTTTAGTGAGGCTTGGGACAGGTTCAAGAGACTTGCTCGATCCATACCACACCATGGATTCGAACAATGGTTTCTTTGTAACCAGTTCTACAATGGCCTATATGATGACAACAGGGCCTACTTAGATGCTGCGGCCAATGGAAGGTTCCAAGATAATTCCGGAGAGACTAAGGGTCTCAAGTTAATAGAGGATGTTGATGTGCACCGTGCCGAACATGGAACTTCCCGCGGTAACCTAAGGAAAGCTGAGTCTAACGGGAGAAGCTAGAGAGTGGTGGGAAGTTCGACATAGGGAGTGGGAGCAAAGGAGGTATGTATCAGGTAAATGTCGTTCAAGACGGACCCTTTGCTTGTGAGAGGTGTGGTGGAGAGGGGCACGTATCAAAATATTGTACCTCATATAATGAGACATGTGCCGCCTTTCAACATTATAGAGGAAACTGTAAAACCCCTCGCGAAAGCGGAAATATAAACACATAAAAGTACCAAAATTGCAGCGGAATTAAAACTTTTAAAGATAAAACATGCGAGAAGTCTTAGACTGAAACGTAAACTGAAACGTAAATAAATACATCAGCCGGGGATGGCACATCCCTACCGGCACCAAAACAAAAACAACAAAAGTCTAAGAGTCTAGCTAAGCGTAAACGGGTAAGTCAACTGATGAACGGATCATCACTCGCTAGCTCTCCTGTAACCCTGATCGCCAACCCTGCATGTACCTACATACATGAAAACATGTACGCCACAATCAGTGGGGAGTGACTAGAGTTCTCCTAGCCACCTTTTGTGACAACACGTAACATATAAACAATACAGAACACTCCAACATATATCAACATGTGAAGCATAAACATCTCATCATCTTATCTCTTACTATCAAGCGATTACAGTGCACGGCTCTTAACCAACTTCATAAACAAATAGGAAGGAGAGCCGGTTTCCCTACTGGTTACCCAGTCGGGGGGTCTTTCAATCCCACTATTTATGAAACCGAACAAGAGTCATCCAATGCCTTGGATGATTAAACCACAACTCAATAAACATTAAGTAACTCATTTATCAATAACCATCTCTGATACAAACCAACTCAAGGTAAGAAAACAACATCAGCAAGTAAAGGTTCAGCGGTCAACTTAAGACATAACCTATACCAAATCGTTCAGCAAGTGTAAAGGTTCAGCGGTCAACTTAAGACATAACCTAAACACCAAATATCAGCAAGCAAGGACTCAGAGGCCAACTTAAGGCATAGACCCGCCAATCAGCAAGATACTAGACTCAGCGGCCAACTTAAGGCATAGACTAGCATCCAAAAGCAAAGGACTCAGAGGCCAACTTAAGGCATGTCCCTTCACCACATCACAAGGTACTAAACTCAGAGGCCAGCTTAAGGCATGTTCTAGCACCAAACATCTGCACTCCGGGTGAGGCGTTACGACCTAAATGCCCCGTTGTGCAGCTGCTCTACTCGTCAGACTCAGAGGCCAACTTAAGGCATGTTCTGACGCGATCACTATCATACATGTCTGAACTCAGAGGCCAGCTTAAGGCATGTTCCAGACACGACAAACATACACATATAGGGCTCAGAGGCCAACTTAAGGCATATCCCCATATATGACAACCAACTCACGTATTAAGTTCAGAGGCCAGCTTAAGGCATAACTTAATACGCATCAAACAATATCATTCAAGTCTATGAACTACACTATAGTTCTACCTTTAACTTTTAATCAACACTTAATTGACCTCGAGAACTAAGGTGAGGGAGAGCCGGTTTCCCTTTCGGTTGCCCGACCGGGGGGTCTCTATCCTCACTATATTCCCGAACCCAATATAATGTTGCCCATCCTCCGGGGACCTCAAAAACATGTCAAAGGTACACAAAACAAGTTTCAAATAAAACCGATTAACCGTTGAAAAGTTATGATCGAAAAACAAATAAAACTCATCAGGGGTCCCCAGCCGGTCGGCCGGCTGGTGACCTCTCAGCCTTCACTTTTCTTTAAAACCGAGAACACAAGAAAAAGGGTTCCCAGCCGGTCGGCAGGCAGCCGGTCGGCCGGCTGGGAAGACCTTTCCCAAAGCCTTCAACAAACGTATCCAAACCCATAAGTACCCCCAGCCGGCTGGCAGGCGGCCGGTCTACCGGCTGGGGCCCCTCCTACTTAGGTCCTTCGAAATGAAAACACGAGACAAGAATGACTACCAGCCGGTCGGCAGGCGGCCGGTCGGCCGGCTGGCAGTCCTAAACCAATTTTTCCAAAAACGCGAGAAAACACCTAAATGCTCTCCCAGCCGGTCGACCGGCGGCCGGTCGGTCGACCGGCTCAGAGAGCCTGTAACCAATTCGCGATTTTTCCCAATCCTACACAAACTTCACAATTCGACTTCTAAACTTCGATAGCACTACAAATTGTGTTTACCCACTAACATAAATCATCCAATACTATCAATCTACCAGAAAACAAGTCCCATAACAATCCTCAAACGATTTATACATGTATCCGTCGCAAAATGATAAAAACTGAAAATATGCTTAAGAACACTTAACAACAAGTTTAAGCATGAATTCTTCACAACAATCTCATCCTAAACATGTTACTAAATCCTTGAATCAATATATAACAACAGAATCAGAAACCAAACAAGATTCACATCAAATATGCTAATATACACATAAAGGCCGAGTTTCTCATTATCGTCACCTTTAAGCTATTTCCGGCAAACGATCCTCCTCTACAACGTAAGTGTCCACGTCGGGATTGTCGAGACCAACTCCTATAACAAAGAAAACGGTTTAGAACCACCAAAAACGAATTAAAGGCAAAACAGCCTGTTTTTCGAGTTCAACGAAATGAAAAACGAAAGTGATGGATGATTAGGGAATCGAACAAGGATTCCGAAAATGCTCTTACTTTTGCGTTTAGGTGAACGGATGATGAAGATCTTAGCAAAAGAAGGAAGTAAGGATGGAGGTTTTGTGATAAGTTTGTTTTACAGTGAAAGAATGGAATGTTGAGGATGAAGGTGAGTTATTATGTCGACATATGTGATTTTAGGGGTTTAAGTACTTGTCCTTTCCGAAATGAACGAAACGGTTTCGGATATTTGGAACGGGTATGGAAATGAATACTTGAGTCGGATATTTAAACTATGCCAAGTTGTATTCGTCTTAAGGACTGGAGGTTCTTAAGACGGATCTTTTTATCTTTTTAAAATATTTTACGATACATAAATAATTTATTTTCCGTTAAGTCACTAAAATATTATTTTACTACTTAAAATAATTAAAAATACTTAAATTAGATTTTACGAAAATACGGGCTGTTACAATCACCCAATCTTCAAAAAGTTTCGTCCTCGAAACTCGAAGGTAGAAGTAAGTATGAAAACAACTAAAACTTTCAAAATGAACCAGCGGTTCATGACAACTCAAAACTTTATCTTCCAAGAGGTTTTTAAGGAGTAAAGATTTCAAGGTACAAGTCTCGTCACTGGACGTTGGGATCCTCGTTACGTATTCGAGAGTCCGATATTCCAAATCTGAGACAAGTCCCAAAATAAAATTAGTTAAAATTCCAAAATTACGTCGATTCGGGGTTGATGGGCACAGTACGGGTTATTAGACGTCTCCAATAACACGTTCTAGTGGCTATCAACGCTGAAGTCTGCCAAATTGTAAAACATCCTGTTCTTCGAAATCAAGTTTTCTTCCAAATTAACTTTTATTTCTCAAAATTTTGAAGAGAACAATGGTAACCAAGACTAAAAGTTGCTTCCCACGGAAGAGAAAGCAGTTTCAACTTTTTAAAACAATCAAGCTTTTTCCCAAAAACAATGGATTTAAAGTCAACAATTGAGAGACAAGTTCCAAAACAGACGCTCGAGAGCGCGGAAACGGTCGCAGAGCTTATTTTTGATAAGAAGGATTAGGGGTTCCAAGCCTCGCGGCTGTAAGGACACAAAAAGGAGGGTCGAGGGAACGGAACAATCAAGTCGAAGGTTAAAGAAGACGGTAACCTTTGCCAAACCTGGTTGCACTAACCGCTAAATTCACAATCGAAACATCTTTCCAACGATCCCTAGAATATCCCAAAGGCGATTCCAGTAACCTCAATGCTCACAATGATTCGCGGTTCCTATTACCCCTATCTCATCCACAAAACAGGGCATTCCTCAACAAGAAGGTTTCCAAAACTCTGAATCGAAACTCTATTACCATAACAATGAATCCTCAAAACTCAAGATATAGCATTCACTATCCTCTAACCTTAAATTCTGACCGTTCGAACCTAGCAACCTATTTCGCAAGGTTCAATATCCTAAATTCCCAAATTATTATCACGATGAGAATTCAAAACAAGATCTTATTAAGGTAACAACTTCCAAGTCAGGCACGTCTATGACGGGTCCTCATGACTAGTTCCTCACAACGATTCGAATCTCAAGGTTCCTCGAAGTCTAAAGCAAGATTATCCTTTCAATGATTTATTCCTCAAAAGTTGAGATAACTCATCTCAGATAGTTCCCAAATGACGATTCAACCAAACTCTCAGACTACTCAGCTCATGTGATACATCTACTAGACTTGTATCACAGCTCACAATAACCATACTCAAATCAACGTGTTTCTGGACTTACATCTCTCAACAAATCATTCATTCCCAAACTGATGATGTATCCTAAATTTTCCTTTAAGTCTTTCATTAGATAAATGCTAAGATCCATTAAGTAACCTAAGATCAACCACTCAGTCAATACCACAAGTTCTTGTAAATGTTCCAATGTTCTCACACCATTACTAACAACTCTCGTTTCCTCAAGTTCAAATAGCATTAGCTTGACTCATTCAATCATCAGGCAACGTCAGTACCTTCATCATATTCCTCGAAATCAATCTTCACTCTAAGTTCCTCGAGGTCCTCAAATGGACATTCCAAACTCACAATTATCCATGACTCAGCAAGATTCTCACACCCAAGTCCATCTAAAGCCACGTAAGACACTCTACCTAGCACAATTATCTCATCATTCACTTATTCTTCAAATTAGAAACATAACAACATTAGGGTTACCCAAACATACTCAATAATTAAGCTCTTTAGGTTTCTCCCCAAGTAACAACACTCTCCAAATCGCGGTTTACAGCTAATTGCAAGAGGTTTCCAAGTTCATCTATGGTAGGTTACCGCACAAGGTGTTTTAGAGGAAGCAAGTTATCAGGTTGAGTCAAAAGGAGATGAAGACAGATTCCAAAGAAGATTAACAGGAATCTAAAGAAGGAGATTAAGATCTTAACGGTTACAAGTATATCAACCATAAATAAGACGGTAGGCATGAACATACCAGTCGGTGGGTCAGGATGAACTCCAATCTCAGTCCGAAGCTGAACAGCTCTAGCTCCACTGGTCTCAGCCTCTAGGTCAGTAGTAACAGCTCTGTCAACGGCGGTAATCCTCTCGGGGCACTCGAAGAAGCGATGCCCGGGCTTATTGCAGGCATGGCAAGGATAAGGGTTACCGTGACAGTCTGCCCCGGGATGAAGGGTTTCGCGACACTTAAAACATCTCAGGGGTGCTTCTGTCGAGGGTTCCATGCCTCGATCTCTGGAAGTCTTAGGGTCAATAGTGATAGCTCGGTTGACGGCGCCATTCCCTACGCGGCACTCGAAAGAGCGATGTCCAAATCCCTCGCAGGTAAAGCATTGATGCGGGTTGCCGTGGCAGTCAAGTCCAAGATGAAGATCCTTGTGGCACTTGAAGCACTTAAGGGGAACGTCCGATGGGAGGCTCATGCTCCGGATTTGGGAAGTCTTAACTCTCTGGGACTTCTTGTTCTTCTGGGAACACTTCCTCTTTCCGAGAGGGGAGGAGGCAAGAGGGCTAAGAGGTCTCCCGCTTCGGCATCTATGCAAAGGCGGTCGAGGAGGAGAGAACGCTCTAGCTCTCTCACAATAGATCTCATAAGGGTCCTCCGCTCGCAGGACACTGTAGTAACTCTGGAAGTAAGAAGTCGGGTCACCACTGGCTACACTCCTAGTCTCAGCATTAAGCTTGCTCCGAAACAGATAGGCTTTGTCTTCTTCTCTCTCAACTAGCTGTGGGACAAAGTGAATTAGCTCCTCGAATCGATTGGTGAAGGCTTGAACAGAAAGGGTTCCTTGGCGAAGGTTCATGAACTCGGTCATCTTATCCTGGCGGATGTCCCTGTGGTAAAACCTCATGCCAAGAAGAGTCTTGAAACGACTCCAAGTGAAAGTAGGGTCACGAGTAGCAGGAGCACTGATCGTCATCCACCAACTCCTGGCCTCACGAACTAAGAACTGTGATGCTACTCGGGTCTGATCCTCAGGTCGAACATCATAAATCATGAAATTCCTTTCCATGTCAAAGAACCAAGCAGTGAGGGTCGCAGCACTGGTCTCTCCGTCGAATGTCTTAGCTGCGTTCCTCCACATCTGGGTGACAATCCAAGCCAATCCTCCAGGTTGGTTACTTCCCGAGATTTGCAATGAGGAAGAAGGCGTAGATGACCTAGCTTCGCAATCCCGAAGAGTCTGAATGAGGGCTCGCATCTCAGGACTCTCCTCATAGGTTGTTTCTGTCATTCTTAAATCATAAGAGAGTAAACCGTTAGACGTATTCTTAACAAGGCACAAACAGACTACAGTATAAGTCCTTAAATCTACCCCATCTCTCATTCATTATTTGTTTATTTGGTCAAGTTAAGGTTGGGGGTCACATGAGTGCGTCGGGAGCAATAATGCTCTGATACCAACTGTAAAACCCCTCGCGAAAGCGGAAATATAAACACATAAAAGTACCAAAATTGCAGCGGAATTAAAACTTTTAAAGATAAAACATGCGAGAAGTCTTAGACTGAAACGTAAACTGAAACGTAAATAAATACATCAGCCGGGGATGGCACATCCCTACCGGCACCAAAACAAAAACAACAAAAGTCTAAGAGTCTAGCTAAGCGTAAACGGGTAAGTCAACTGATGAACGGATCATCACTCGCTAGCTCTCCTGTAACCCTGATCTCCAACCCTGCATGTACCTACATACATGAAAACATGTACGCCACAATCAGTGGGGAGTGACTAGAGTTCTCCTAGCCACCTTTTGTGACAACACGTAACATATAAACAATACAGAACACTCCAACATATATCAACATGTGAAGCATAAACATCTCATCATCTTATCTCTTACTATCAAGCGATTACAGTGCACGGCTCTTAACCAACTTCATAAACAAATAGGAAGGAGAGCCGGTTTCCCTACTGGTTACCCAGTCGGGGGGTCTTTCAATCCCACTATTTATGAAACCGAACAAGAGTCATCCAATGCCTTGGATGATTAAACCACAACTCAATAAACATTAAGTAACTCATTTATCAATAACCATCTCTGATACAAACCAACTCAAGGTAAGAAAACAACATCAGCAAGTAAAGGTTCAGCGGTCAACTTAAGACATAACCTATACCAAATCGTTCAGCAAGTGTAAAGGTTCAGCGGTCAACTTAAGACATAACCTAAACACCAAATATCAGCAAGCAAGGACTCAGAGGCCAACTTAAGGCATAGACCCGCCAATCAGCAAGATACTAGACTCAGCGGCCAACTTAAGGCATAGACTAGCATCCAAAAGCAAAGGACTCAGAGGCCAACTTAAGGCATGTCCCTTCACCACATCACAAGGTACTAAACTCAGAGGCCAGCTTAAGGCATGTTCTAGCACCAAACATCTGCACTCCGGGTGAGGCGTTACGACCTAAATGCCCCGTTGTGCAGCTGCTCTACTCGTCAGACTCAGAGGCCAACTTAAGGCATGTTCTGACGCGATCACTATCATACATGTCTGAACTCAGAGGCCAGCTTAAGGCATGTTCCAGACACGACAAACATACACATATAGGGCTCAGAGGCCAACTTAAGGCATATCCCCATATATGACAACCAACTCACGTATTAAGTTCAGAGGCCAGCTTAAGGCATAACTTAATACGCATCAAACAATATCATTCAAGTCTATGAACTACACTATAGTTCTACCTTTAACTTTTAATCAACACTTAATTGACCTCGAGAACTAAGGTGAGGGAGAGCCGGTTTCCCTTTCGGTTGCCCGACCGGGGGGTCTCTATCCTCACTATATTCCCGAACCCAATATAATGTTGCTCATCCTCCGGGGACCTCAAAAACATGTCAAAGGTACACAAAACAAGTTTCAAATAAAACCGATTAACCGTTGAAAAGTTATGATCGAAAAACAAATAAAACTCATCAGGGGTCCCCAGCCGGTCGGCAGGCGGCCGGTCGGCCGGCTGGTGACCTCTCAGCCTTCACTTTTCTTTAAAACCGAGAACACAAGAAAAAGGGTTCCCAGCCGGTCGGCAGGCAGCCGGTCGGCCGGCTGGGAAGACCTTTCCCAAAGCCTTCAACAAACGTATCCAAACCCATAAGTACCCCCAGCCGGCTGGCAGGCGGCCGGTCTACCGGCTGGGGCCCCTCCTACTTAGGTCCTTCGAAATGAAAACACGAGACAAGAATGACTACCAGCCGGTCGGCAGGCGGCCGGTCGGCCGGCTGGCAGTCCTAACATGAGGTGGACAAGCCAGAATGTTCTCAACCCACAACACCTGCAACCTCAGCAGAATCCCACATACATCCCTCCACATAAGCAAGGTTTCCAAAAACCACCCTTCAACCCTCAACCACCTTCAAACCCACCACCCAATACGGATGCTCTTATCCAAAATCTCATTGGATTGGTTCAGAAGGAATCTCAGGCTAGGAAAGCAGGGATGAAGATGTTAGAATCTCAGATTGCTCAAATCGCGAGCAAGAACGATACTAGGGCTCCGGGTCAACTTCCGACCAAGACGGACCAGAAAAAAGAGACTCTAAATATCATATCCTTACGGAGTGGAGCTAAGGTGGGAGGCGAAAAGGAAAAAGGAAAAAAGCCGAAGCCGGTTAACAGCGAGGAAGGTCGACCGACCCAGGTGCAAGGTCGACCGACCTCTGAACAGATCCTGGAAAATCCCGCTGTACAGGAAACAGGTCGATCGACCGAGGAAGAGGGTCGACCGACCCCAGACGCGGAACATGAGGCTGCCTTTCGACCCGAATTGCCAAACAACTTGAGGGATTTCCTTTTTCGGGGTGATAAGACCCCTAGATTTCTGAGAAGGGCTGCAAATACTGAATCTTCCGCCCCTCCTTTTCCGGATAGACTCACACCTACAAAGGAACAGGTATCTTTTGACAAATTTAAAGACGTAATTCGTTCATTAAATGTTCAAGTCCGTTTTTAGAATTAGTCCAACAGGTTCCAGCGTATCTTAAATTTATGAGACAACTTTTGTCAAGAAAGCGGTCTTTAGATAAAATTGAGTCAGTTGCCCTAACTGAGGAGTCCTCCAGCTTCCTGTCACATGTCATTGCCCCTCATAAGCTGGAGGATCCTGGAAGTTTTTCTGTCCCCTGCAATATAGGAACCTTCCCTGTGAAAAAGGCCCTATGCGACTTAGGAGCTAGTATCAGTGTTATGCCCCTTAGCGTAGCCTTAAAACTTGGAATGACCAATTTTGTTGTAACTAGTATGACCGTCCAGATGGCTGACCGTACGTCTATGGAACCCGTAGGGGTGTTGGAAAACATCCCTGTGCGTATAGACAGGTTTTTCTTCCCTGTAGATTTTGTAGTTTTGGACATCCCTGATGATGCCCATATACCAATAATAATAGGAAGACCCTTCCTCCACACTGCGGGAGCCATAATAGATGTAGGCATGCACTGGGACTTTAACTTTCAAAGTAGGAAAGCATTCCATTATTTTTGGCCTATCTTATAGGAAAAAGGATGTTATGACCCCTATCACCTGTAATGCTATTGCTTCTGAGAAGAAGTATAAGGTCATCACTACTTCTCTTATTTTATTGCCTACTCCTATACCTGTTTTTACACCTCCGCCACAGATTGGGAGCAATATGGAGGATATTTCTATTGTAACTAATGCAGGAGTTGGTTTGGGGAAACCCAAAATAAAGGAGGCCACGGTGCAAAGAGGAGGAATGGGATTCTTAAGCTACAAGGAGGATGAAGACCCGGATATCGTGGATAAAGAGGACAAAGAAAGGAGGAGCCAAGCTCAAGAGAAGAATCCGTCGCATATGCTTTGCGACGGAGAGGGGACGTGTCTTGCTATTCGAAGCAACACGGTGGAGATTACGGCACATCGGCAAAAGCCGTGGTCCGAGATATTCCGCATCTTTAGCGGATAGTAGTTTCAATTTTCAGTTTTTGCAAGACAATTTACTTTTGTGTTGAGACTTTTTATTGTTTGCTCGTAGTTTTAGAACTTTTTCCGTTGTGCTTGCGTAGTTAAGACTTTGGATTTGTTTCTGGCATCTCGCGCGCTTGTTGGGCATATATATAAATGCTTTTTCAGGACTAACGAAGAAACGAAGACCGCTGTGCAGCAGAAGGGTCGACCGACTAGAAATATGGGTCGGTCGACCTGGTCCTGAAATTCTGAAGTTCCTGCAGTCTGCAGGAAGGTCGGTCGACCTAAAAGATTGGTCGGTTGACCCACCCATCCGTCACAGCCTGTTCGTTCCTTCCTCGGGAATCGTGCAAACATCTTGGGTACTTGGGTGGCACTGCTGGCCACCAAAACCTCCCAGCTTACGCTGGTTTGGGGAAGTTTTTCATACGCTTCGTAATCCAGTGAGTTCTTTCCAGTTTTTCCTTAGTTTTTATTTTCCTTGCATCTTTCCTTTAATTCTGTGAAACCTTTGCTTAGGCTAATGCACAATGGGGACATTGTGCGGGTTGGTTTGGGGAATGATTTCGTGTCACATGCATTGCATTTTGTCATACGTTTATTTCATTTCCGTATTGCATTGTTCTTTTCTTTATTTTCCTTGCCTATACAAAACATAACAAAAATCCAAAAAAATAGAAAAAATTCAAAAAAATTCAAAAAAAATGCACGTTTATTTTAGCATATAGGTCGAGTTGGAACGAGAGTATTTCAAGGATGATTTTGCTATTTTACATGTTTATGCCTTTACCTTGCCTTGTCAACTTGTTTTAGTATGAGAGTCTTTTGCATATCTACGAGTTTTTGTCAAATTGTATATCTTGAGGCTTGACTTATACCTTGGCAACCTACTTTACATTCTAAGTTTTAGAGCCTTATTCCTGGTTTCATTCTTAAACCAGTTGTCTAGGATGTGAGTAGTACTCCCCTTGGAACATGTTACATCAATATGCATAAACATGAACTTGAATTGTTATTTACTTGTTTTACTTTCTCGTTTTGTGAGTCTTGATACGTGCATTTGAGATCCCTTTTCTTTTTTTTTACCCATAAGCCCTACATAGCCAAAATTGCCTTTTTATTCCCCCAAAAAACTACATCCCATACTTAGCCTACCTTTCCAAGCTAGTAATTGTAGTCATTGGATTATTGTTTTGAGGCATCTTGGTTTGCATGCTATCATGAGCAAAAGGAGAAAAGAAAGAAAGAAATAAACAAAGAAAGAAAAAGAACAGAAAAAAAGAAAGAAAAAGAAAAAAAGAAAAAGAAAAAGAAAAAAAACGAAAAAAGTCGAAAAACGTACAGAAGTCAGTCGACCAACCCCCTTAATAGGTCGGTCGACCAACTGACAGCGTCAGAATGAAAAAAATTCGTTCCAAATTCCCTTTCTTTTAGATGTTATCACTCCCGTACTTCATTCAAAAATATTTGGGAGACCTGACCTTTCTTATATAATGTGAGAGTTGTGCTACAAAGGAGCACTTTCTTAATATTAAAAGTTGTGAAATATGTTGTTTGGAACTGGTCTTACTAGCTTGGCTACTAACCCCACATATCCAAAAACATCTTAACCATTTTTTTTACCTTTTACCTCACATATCTTTCATTACCTCAATTGCATGTATCTGAGTCGCTTAATGAGATTGTTATACAAAGTCGTAGAATTCTTGTTCATGTTAGATTGCAGGCATGTTTCCATGGGTCGCAGTTAGGTGAGTGTCATTACAATATACTTCTTTCTATCTTTTACATATACTCACCTTTTCATGAGTGTCTCGAGCGTACCGCGAGAGTCCATGGTATAAAGTCTCTATAGTTTCTAGGTTGCAAGTTTGACGACTCTACAACTCGTTTGCATGATTCAAATACTTTCTCATCTTGTACTTGGTATTGGTTTAGGCTAACATGTAAATCTCGCTCTGAGATTGAAATCGTTCCATTAGTTAAGATCGAGTCTATTTCTTGCTTGCGGGCAAGCAAGGTTGGTTTGGGGAATTTGATGCGTGTCTATTTTATGATGTTTTACATCTATTTTTACACGCATTTGGTCGCTCATTTACTATGTTTTAGCCCTTATTTCCCAACAATTGTGCACTTTCGTATTTTTTTGCACTTTTGCAGGTTTATGCGGAAAAGGGACAATTTTACACCAAGCTTATGCCTTCGATATTTTTTCATAACTAAGGGACGAGGAAAGTCAACTGGAATCATTAAATCAAATGCCAAAAGTCAAACCGAGACGAATCGAAGCAATCTAACGCGGAAACGGGTCGACCGACCGAATGCTTGGGTCGACCGACCAGACCTCTGTTTTGGAAACCCCAGAATTTTCCTGAAGCCCGTAAAGAGGTCGACCGACCCACATAGTAGGTCGACCGATCTCAGCGCAGCCCAGAAGCTTTTCGGAAGTCCATAAGAAGTGTTGGAGACTTTAGGAAACTCCTAATTTCCGCCCTATATAAGTTAATCTTTTGTTTAGGGTTAATGATTCAGTTTTCTTATTAAGGAACAACTTAGTTTTTACCTATCAAATCTCACATCAAGTTTTATTTTTAGTTTTATTCTAGTTTTCTTCTAAAGTTGTAATCTTTCGATAATTCTCAAGCATTCAATAAAGTTCGTTCTATTCCATCTTAATTCCGATTTCTGGTAATTCTTCTTTAATTTAGTTTTATTATTGTTCTTATTATTATTGCATCCGGTTTAAGAAAGAATCCCAAGACTTTATTGATTGCATGTTTAGATTGATAATTTTTATGATTACAATGTTCATCCCTGTTTTTATTATTGTTTTAATGACCATGCGTAGCTAAATACATATGTTAGGATGTAGGGGATGAATATGCGTAGGTAGTATGAGTTCCGAGACCACCTGTAGCAGGTCCGTGGTCGGTCGACCCACTTAATGGGTCGGTCGACCTAGGCGGTGGTCGGCCGACTGGGCTAGCTGGTCGGTCGACCCACTCGCGTATGTATTCTGTTTCGTCTTATTTTGTTGACTATAATAACCTTCAATGAGACCGAAAGGAGACTTGTAGGATGTTAGTAATGACCTACCCAAGATTGAAAGATACGGGAAGGGCATTGGTTTACACCTTAAGACGGCTAGGTTACTTAAGACTGAAAGGTATGTGACCTAGAATTTAGGAATCACCCTTATTGTTGACACCCAATAATTGTGAGACCTAGGAACTAATAGCATAGGCCGAAAGGAGCTATTAGGTACCATAGACCGAAAGGATATGTTACACACCTTACGCGACTGCAATACATGTCGACCTTAGTTTATATTACCTTAGCTATTTGTTACCCAAACATCCTAGCATCCCTTTTATTATAATTTATTCTCGTCTTTTATTTCTTATTTTATTTTAATCTCTGCTTAGACTTAGTAAACAATCAATCAACCCCTAAAATTGTTACCTTAAACATTAACACCAAACAATAAACATTCCCCACCTCCTTGTGGTTCGGCCCTGACTTTCACTATCTATAGTTAAAGTTTAGGAATTATAAATTTTATCTTTGGTACCCTCAACGACGGGCATCATTGACTTTCTTTGGCAGTTTTGCGACGGATTTTCCGTCGCAAATACCTGTAGGTTTTGGCATGTTTTAGCTGTTTTTATGCTCCCTAATTCAGCTAATGGCTGATTTTAGCCATTTCTAAGCTCTCCAAACCTGCATAAAAGTGGCTGATTTCAGCCAAAACAACCCAGCACACAACTACTTGTCTGAGACAAGATTTTGAAAGGCTTTTTCATAACTAAAAATAAGGTTTTACATAGTTATATGTCAGAATACATTCGACTTAAAAAACTAAACAGAATGAATATATACAAACAAACTAACCGACCTAATAAACTAGTATACTCTATCTAATAGTGGTATAAGTGGTGTGAGGGGTGATGAAATGGGTGGCCGACCTAGCATTGTCGCCACCGTCATCAATAAAGTCACGTCGTGGCTGAGAAGGATCTCCCGGGTTCCAGTTTTGAGTAAAGAAGCCCTATTGATTTAAGAACTCTTCAATAGCCTTAAGTCTTTAAGACTGCTCGGTTTCTTGTTGCTTTAGCCGACCATTCTCTTCAAGCACTCTACCGACAATACCTGGGATGTATGTAGTGTTCCCAGCACTTGAATGACGACGACGTTCCCAAAGAAGTGGTGATGCGTTTCCCGCATCAAATATCAGCCCTTTCTTGTTGTAGCCTTCATATTTTTCAGAGTAGATCTCATTGTCGTTGATTCGCTCCACCCCTTGACTCGACAACTGACTTTTCCTTGATAGAATCTTGTTCTACAAAAAGAAAAACAGAGTTTGATTAATGTCAATTACGTTAATTAGTTAATAAATCAATTTACTATAAAATAAAGAAGAGTTTGTGGTAACTTACAAAGAATTATTCCGATTTCCTTGACACTCATCCCCTTTTACTATATTTCTTGGTCTTCTCAAGCAAAACCAAAACAACTCTAATCGTCGGGGTGGTGGGGTGGTTGGTGGTGGCGACGGAGGGTGGAAAAAATCTCCAATGAAATTTTTTAATTTAGGGTGAAATCAATTTGGGGGAAAACGAAACCCGCGGGGTTTGTATAAAATGGACTTGCGACAGACTTTTGCGACGGAAATTCCGCCGCAGACCTTGACTAAAGTCAAAGTCAGTCAAAGTTTGCGACAGAAATTCCGTCGCAAATATTGACCCTTGCAACGGAAATTCCGTCACAAATTTTGACTGACTTTGACCCTTGAACAGAGTCTGATCAAGGATGGTTAAGGCCTTGCGACGGAATTTCCGTTGCGAAGGTCAATATTGTCCAGCCATTTGACTTTTTTTCCGCGGGTGGGAAATTTAGTTTCCGTCGCAAAAGATCATCAGTCGCAAAATCCGTCGCTAGAACAAATTTGCGACGGGATATTGTCCCGTCACAAAAAAAATCGTCGCAAAAAAATCCGTCGCAAAAGCACTGTTTTCTTGTAGTGAAGGAGTTCCCTGAAATGGTACTAATGTACAAAGTCTGGCCATAAAGAGGCCAATTTCTGGAAGAAGGAAAGAGATATGGAAGCAGGTCAATTCTGATCAGCAAGCTAATGTTGTTGGACGAAAGGAAGAAAAACTCTTTCTTACAAGATCAGAAATACAAGACAAGGAGCAAGGTGTGTGGTACATTGACAGTGGTTGCTCAAATCACATGTTAAGCACCAAAGCATTGTTCAAAGATTTGGATGAGTCAAAGAAGAGTAAAGTAAGGTTGGGAGATGATAAACAACTAAATGTGGAAGGCATTGATACTGTTGGTGTCGAAACCGAGTCAGGTAATACTAAACTTCTGTGTAATGTTCAGTATATACCACTTTTGGCCTACAATCTGTTAAGTGTGGGTCAATTGCTGGACTCAGGCTTGTCCCTTACCTTTGACAATAGGTCTTGTGTAGTTAAGGATAAGAAATCCAATGAGCTCATTGTCGAGGCTCTCATGGTTAAAAATAGGACGTTTTCCTTGGATTTAGCATATAAGTTAGGCAAAGCCTTGACTGTGAAAGGTGATGACACTACAAGGTTGTGGCATTTGAGGTACGGGCATTTAAATATGCAGAGTCTAAAATTATTAGGTAATAAGAGTTTAGTAGATGGATTACCTAGATTAGGTGATCTGTCATTTTGTGAGAGTTGCACTCAAGGAAAACAATGTAAAGGATCATTCCCAAATGAGAGTTTATGGAGAGCAAAGAAGTGTCTAAATTTGTTACATGCTGACTTGTGTGTGCCAATGAATACTGAGTCACTAGGTGGGAGTAAATATTGTTTATTCATCACAGATGACCATAGTAGGATGAGTTGGGTTTATTTCCAACAAACCAAGAGTGAATCATTTTGGAATTTCAAAAAATTTAAGGCAATGGTTGAAAATCAGAGTGAAAAAAGAATAAAAATTTTAAGGACAGGTCGTGGAGGAGAGTTTGTCTCACAAGATTTTAATGAATTTGTGAGAACCATGGGATCAAGAGAGAACTTACAACACCATATTCACCTCAGCAGAATGGGTGGGCAGAGAGGAAAAATAGAACCGTGGTGGAGATGGCCAAAAGTATGCCATGGTTCAAAGGGTTGCCTAATGATTTTTGGTGTGAAGCAGTTGCAACAGCAGTGTATTTGTTAAACATTTCTCCTACAAGAGCTGTGGCAAATAAGACTCCATATAAAATATGGAGAGGGGTAAGGCCTACTATCAGTCATTTACAAGTTTTTGGTTGTGTTGCATATTTCTTGCTTAATTTAATAACCAAGTTAGATGAAAAATCTACTAAGTGCATTTTTATTGGTTATGCAACTCAATCAAAAGCATATAGACTTTCTAATAATCCAGTCAATGCCAATGCCATTATTAGCAGAAATGTAGTGTTTGATGAAGAAAGTAAGTAGGACTGGGAAGAGAAGTCTGAAGATAAGGAGATTCATAGCGTTTTCTCATTTGAAAATTCTGATGAAAAAGTTCAGGAAGAAAATGTTGAGAACACTCCTCCAACTACTCCATCAGGTCATGCAGGTTCAACACCTGAATACTCTGATTCAGAAAAAGATACTGGTCTAAAAGGTGTAAGATCTCTGGCAGATATCTATAGCACATGTGGCTTTGCATTATTAGTCACATAACCATCAACCTTTGCTGAAGCGTGGAGTCAGAACGAGTGGCAGTCTGCAATGCAAGAAGAAATCAAGTGCATTCAGAAGAATGAGACTTGGGAATTAGTTGATCTTCCAATTACGAAGAATGTTATTGGTCTGAAATGGGTTTTCAGGACCAAGTATAATACAGATGGGTCCATACAGAAGCACAAGGCATGGCTAGTTGCAAAGGGGTATGCACAGCTTGAGGGAATTGACTATGGTGAGACATTCTCATCTGTTGCAAGATTTGAGACCGTGAGAGTTATACTTGCATTGGCTGCACAATTTAGTTTTCCTGTATTTCAGTTTGATGTTAAATCGGCATTTTTGAATGGTGAGTTGCAAGAAGAAGTCTATGAGAAGCAGCCTCAAGGATGTGTCAAAGATAATGAAGAGCAAAAGGTATACAAACTGAAAAAGGACTTGTATGGATTGAAATAGGCTCCAAGGGTCTAGTATAGCAAAATAGATCATTTCTTTGCAAAAGATGGATTTAAGAGAAGTGAGAATGAGCTACTCTATACATCAAAAAGCAAGAAGGTTATGGTTTTCTAGTAGTTTGTATGTATGTAGATGATATTATCTACTTCAGTTCATCTAAAAAACTACTGGGAAATTTCAGAAAGCCAATGATGAGTGAATTTGAGATGATAGACTTGGGTTTGTTACAATACTTTCTTGGTTTAATTTAGAGGTTAAGCAGAGGAGTAATGGTATATTTCTTAATCAAAGAAAGTATACTTAAGATCTACTGAAGAAATCTAATATGGATAGGAGTGATGTTGTTATTACTTCAATAAATACAAATGACAAACTCCAAAGAGATGATAATGGAACACCTAATGTTGATGAGAAGCTATATAGAAGTCTAGTTGATGGGTTGAACTATCTAACACACACTAGGCCGGACATATCTTACTGGGTTAGTGTTGTGTCAAGGTATTTGCACAAGCCAAGCAAGCAACATCCAGGTGCATGCTGCAAAGAGGATTTTGATGTATA
Organism: Silene conica; assembly: GCA_029255685.2. Lineage (NCBI taxonomy): Eukaryota > Viridiplantae > Streptophyta > Magnoliopsida > Caryophyllales > Caryophyllaceae > Silene > Silene conica. The sequence continues at coordinate 64,342,463 of CM055311.2, forward strand.
TGGTAGGGACATCAGAGTATGGAATCTGGTATTCCAAGTCAGAAGAATTTAAGCTCGTTGAGTACACTGATAGTGATTGGGCAGGTAATATTGATGATAGATTGAGTACAACTGGTTCAGTGTTCAGTTTTGGTTCCGGTGCAATGACATGGAGCTCAAAGAAGCAGGAGAATGTGGCCTTGTCATCCTCTGAAGCCGAGTATGTATGTGGTGGCAGGAGCAACAGTTAGGCAGGCTGTTTGGTTAAGAAAACTCCTGGCTGATCTGGGGTATGAGCAGAAGGGTGCAACATACTTATGGATAACAAGTCAAGCATATCAATGACTAAAAATCCTGCATTTCATGCCAAAACTAAGCACATAGAGGTTCAACATCACTTTATCAGGAAGTTAGTAAGTGATGGCAGTGTGGAGCTGAAGTTTTGTGGAACAAACTTGCAGAATGCTGACTTATTTACAAAAGGACAATCTCCGGCAAAGCATCAATTCTTCATGGAGAATATTGAAATCAGGATGTTTGAATCAAGGGGTGGTGTTGAAATATGATACAACACACATCCAGTGAAGTTAGTCAATTCAGTTGCTAAGTATTAGAAAATGTGTTATTCTGTTTTTGTGTTGATTTGGTCAAAGTCCTGGTTTATAGGACATGATGTGCAATCATGTGTAGTGGAGTCTTTAGTGGTGTCAGTTAGAGGAAGCCGGAAAAGTAGGAGTCAGTTGTTGCAGTAGTTGTCCTATATAATTCTTTGTAGTTGTGAGTAGTTATTCATTCAATAATAATCAAAAAAAAATCTTTCTCTAAAATATTCTTCTCCAAATTGTTTGTTACACTGACAACAAATACCCCATATAAAATAAATTTAATTTGGGAGATTAAAGCGGAAGAATGCGAAAAAACACAAATTCTCATTTCAAACCGTCACTATCTGTCTTAAGCGTACGACGGTTCAAATACATACCAAATCACCCCACTTGTCGCGTAGAAAATGACAATTTTGTTGTCTTTATTACCCCCACTTGGTAGTATTTGACTCGTCTTAAGCTAGACTTACTAGCGAAATAATGCACGCCCCACCCATTATAAATTCAATCTTCTATTTTATAAATAAACTTTGAAAAAAAAAATCAACTATTTTTCATGTAAATTATTATGCAAAAAAAAATATGTTATGACCATATTATTACAACCTTCCGCTATCTAATAAACATTGTACAACCATTTTACATTTATCCGAGCTTATACGTAATTTTGTATGCTTTTGAAATATTTATTTTGTGTATTTAAGTGTGCGAATTCAGAAACTTTATAATATCTTTTTACATTAATACAAAAATATTTAACTCATCCTCATTAACCCACATCATCATATGCAACCTTTTTCATAAAAAGAACAAAAGGTCTTGTTAAAGACGGATACTGTCCCTCACAAGTTGAAGACGTATAATATCCTCTAACAACAAGGCAAGTGGGGAACAAGTGGGGGGGACCCTATTTGCATTTTGTGAGAGAGACACTATCCGCCTTCAGCTTGTGACGAATAGTGTCCGTGTTCAATGAAAATTTGTGTAAAAAGAAATAGTAAATGTGAGACCCACCGTAATGTTTTTGGATTTATTTATGAAAAACCTTTGTTTATTTTTTTGTACGTAAATGTCTATGTGTTATATTTTTACGTAAATATTAACGAATAAACCAAGTGGTGTTAGTCCAGTGTTAACTGAGTTAAACCTTAAAGCTTGCAGAAATGTAGGAGTTGAGAGGTCTCAGGTTCGATTACTAGTTGGGGCGATGACCATTTGGCCACTGCAGCTCCCGAAGGGGGTGGCTTACATGGTTCATGTGGTGGTGCGGGAATGCATGGGCCGGGGATTAAACCCCTCGTTATGAAAAAAAATATATTAACGAATAATGATAAAGTGAATAAATTGTGAGCAACATTTTTTTTCCTAAAATTGAATTTTCATGATAAAAAAATATTTTTAAACACATTAATTTGTATATTAATTACTCTAGTAATCAATTACAATAACTTACAGTTGATAATTAATATATCTAATATATTAATCAATAAAAAATCAAAAGTTAATAACATTGGAAAAACTATAAACTAAATTATAGGCACATTAAATAACTAAAGCAAATACCAAAATTACATGTTCGTAGATTTTTTTCTCAGTATACAAATGAAGGTTTAAATTAAAGAACAATCTTTATCGGAGTTAAGACTTGTAAGACCATTACAAATTCTCATTTAAAACGAGCAAATTCGATGGATAGAGTATTATTCATAGGACAAAAGTAGAATGTATTGAGAATAATGAAATATTTGTCTCATCTATGCATGTGGGTGGTAGTTGATCCATTTTATCCTTAAGATAGATATAATCGTCTTAAGTAAGACATATTATAACCCAATTGAGGTTAATTTATGTTTAAAGACAACTCAATTTGGTTGACATGTTAGTAAAAAATAAGTTAGTGTTAAAATATGAATAGACATATAAAAAGGAGAAAAAATTATTGAGTTAATTATTTTAATACTATTATTACAAACTTAATCATCATTTTATTATAACATTGTTTTAAAATGCATGCTCGTGCAATTTGCACGGGTTAAAACTAGCAACTCAAATTCATTAAAACAAAATTCCAAAACTTTAGTACGGAGCTCCGATTCTAAATCACAAGTTGTATTTACAATTGCTGTTATAATCTATTAATAGCTACTTTTATGAATTAGATATTCATCTATTACTTTTAACTAGTACAGATCTCGCGCAAGCATGCGCAGTATATATAACTTTTAATTTTTAGTGTATTTTTTATATTTTTTAAATTTATACCTCGTTAATATTTAATATTTCACTCCATTACATTTTCATATGAAACAAAGAAATTGAAATGTAAAATTAATCAAAGAAAATTAAATTAAGTTATGATTTTTATAATGAAGTTGTTTTTTTTGGCATATCATGTATCTAGTACTTCCTCCATTCCAATCAATTCTATACATTTCACTTTTTGGGCAATATCCACAAGTCGAGTGATCATCGACACAATTTCTAATATATAATATAAAAGATAGATATGTGAGATCTTGTTTAATTTGTCTTACGGAGTATATTGTGAATATCAAGTTTTATAATTTTTATCGATATGTAACTAAAGATATTAACAAAGAAAACGGGTCTTGGCAAACGTGAATAAAGTAAATGAATAGAATTGACTGGAATGGAGGAAGTAGTAAGTATGTAACAAGTTATTCTCAACGGTAATAATTATTCCCCATCAATGAAAAATTTAGCAACTTATAGTTTATAGTTTGATATCAATATTATTTCGTTTGAATCAGAAAATCATATTACTAATTTAACTACAAGATTAGAGTTTAATAGTTTAATACAAAATTTATTTTATTTTAATGAAACAATATAATTATGAATTTAATTAAAGGATTAGAGTTTAATTATAAGAATATATATTGAAAATATAATAATGTAATGACTTATTACCTTATTTAGCTATATGCCTTTTGGAGGGTAAATTATGAGAATTTTTATAGTCCTAGTACTAGGGGGTTAACAAATGCATGTTTCTAAAAATAAAAATAACGTTTTACAATATAAGACCATTTTACACAATAATCTCCATTATACAAGAAGAATAAGTTTATCTACAATTTTCTCTCCAGAATCACCTATACTTTAATAAGGAAACAAACGTTTATGATATTACAATTTCACCATTTTCAATAAAGAAATAAATGAAAATTAGAGTTACACATTTACGCCATAGTTTGTTGATGATTTCAAGTTTTCTATGCATTTAATGATTTGCTTCTTAGATATTTTTAATAGCATTTGAAACTCACAAATTAGTCTCTAAAGATGGTGCTTGCAAGAATGATCAAGATGAAGAAAATCTCTAGCCTAAGTCAAATGTTATAAGCGAGGTAGTGGAAAATTCTCAATTTGTCAAAGTGATTGCAAAACCACGCAAGAGTGTGATGCACCGTGGTTTCTGATATAACGAATGGAGAATTTTCACAAATGAAATAAGTTTCGAAAATGTGACAAGTGATTAAACCTCCATAAGACTTCTTGTTTTCAAACGACACCATTTACAAATCTGAAGAACAAAAGGAATATACTTGCAAGTTAATTCAAAAGATACCAATCTTGATTTTATAAGTTGATTTTAACCCAAAAATGGGTCTTTTGTTTTTCTATTTTCGGCAAAATTGTGAGTTCTGAGAAAAGCAAAAAACTTGCTGAGAAAAGTCCTCCCGTTGAAAGTGAATTCTCTCTTGAGCCTATAAGCTAATTGTTCTCAATAAGTATTTTTAAACAAGATTACTTCTTATAACTCTTGGATAATAGAGTGAAGAAGTGTTTTTAGGATTCTTCTTTTGCACTCTTCTTCTTCTATAAATATCTTTTTCATTTTTCATTTATTGTTAAGATTTTGAAAAACATTTATTGATTACTTTGCAAATCATTTCTGAGTCAAGCCTTGTTATTTTTTCTTTAAGTGTTTACAAAATCATTTTAAATCTTAAAGTCTTTTAATTGTTTCCTACTCCCTCCATTCATTTTCACTTGGTACTTATTCCATTTCCGTCCATTCGATTCCACTTTGCACCTTTCCTTATTTGGACAAAAAAAAGACCAACCTATCCTAATTAATACCTCATATTTACATTTTATGCCATTGTGACCCCACTCTAATCCAACATAAAAAACACCCCTAATCCATCTATTCTATCTTAATCCAACCCAAATCCCACTAACCATTCCCTCCAAATATTAAGCCCAAATAACTAACCCAACAAAACAAATTTGAAAACCCATTTTCCCCAACCACCCACATTCAATATCCATTCAATATCTACCCCATTCCCAACCCATCTGGAAGCTTCCCATTCATTTTGACGGTTTGAATACCCTTTTAGGGTTTGTAAACTATACTCACTCCGTATTCTCACATTATTCGCCGCTCTCTACATCTCCCTCTCTACATCTCCCTCTTCATCTCTCTCTCTAAAAAAAACCCCTTCTGAAACCCTACATCAATTTCAAATTATATCAATATTTTCATTTTCTCATCTCCTTCAAATCGTTCTTTATCATTTGTTCTTATGAGTAATTCTTCATCTTATTCTCTTCATCACCACGACATTTCTGATGATGATGATGTAACCGTTGGATTTTCTTATCCAAACACTATTGTACCGGACTCTCTTGACCCGACTGATTTTGGGACAGAGGTACCGGATTCGCTGTTTGATGGTGACGGTTTGGTTGTCGGAGGTGCTGCATGTGTTAATGATGATGATGTAGTTGATTTTGATGAGGCTAGGGTTAATGATGTCGGTAGATCTAATGTTAAGCCTGTCGGAAATGTTGAATCTGCTCTTACTCCGGTAAGAGATGAATATTTTCAATCAGAAAGTTACAAGAATTTTAAAGCTTTTGAGAAAAGATTTATACAGAGGGAGGCGGAGAAATCGGAGATTAGACATCAGTTATTCTTACCCGACAAAGGTAAGAGAGTTGGCCCTGAACCGGGTAGCCAAAGTTGGTTAAACATGAAAAAGTTCGAGGAGAGATATCTTGCGAAACGTAGAAAAGAGAATGAGAAAAACGATTAGTTAAGTATTTCTGTTATATTATTTAGTCTTTGTTATTTTTAAATGTTACAGTACTTTGTGAGAAGTAAAATTAAAGATTTAATTATTTTGTTATTGTTGTTGTAGGTATCTCAGATCTGCGATGTTGTTGTTTATTTGAGGTATTTCCTTGTTCATTTATTTCTTTGTTCATTTATTTTGTTATTGTTGTTGTTTATTTGAGGTATTTCTTTGTTGTTGTTGTAGGTATCTCAGATCTTACATGAGGTTAAAAATTCGTTTTTTTTATGTTTTAGGGTTCCCAGATCTGAGCAATATTTGAGGTATTACGTTTTAGAATGATTTTTTTTATTTAATGAGTATTTCGTTTTTTACAGTAACAACTTTCTTTCTGTGTTCTCACCTTCTGCATAAAATCAATTCAATTCAGTTCCTCTTTCGTATACTGTACTTTTCTGCATATTTGATCTTCTGGGTTCTCTTAATTTATGCATTTTGAGGTAAATTTTCAATCTTTTTGTAAATCTATGTAAATTTTAGCATGTGGGTTTTGATTAGTTCATAATTTTACTGAAGATTAGTGTTTCAACATGATTGATTGTTAGTCATTTGTTTGCCTTTGTGAATTGTAATCATTCATGTGTGTTTCAATGAGCCAATATGTCCCTGGTTTGAATCAATGATATTTGTTTGCCTCTTAACATGATGTTTGTGTGTTTCAACATATTTTGTTCCGGGTTCAAGTCGGGATTAGATTAAATATCGTCTGTGAAATTGAGTTGACCAGAGATGACTAATTTGTCAAGAGTTTTGGACAGAAGAGAAGAGTGAGCAGGTGGGAGATCTGGGTAGTTTGATTCAATGTAATTGTTGATTTCTGTGATGTTTGCTCCTTGATTTGAGTTCAGATCTTCAATTGCTTCCATTATCATCTATTCAAATCATAAATTTACACAGATCATCTTTCACTCTAATTTATGCACACACCACATTAATTTGCCTTCAAACTAATCCGACCTCTTCCTCTAATTTATGATTTTTTTTTGGTAAATCTTCACTGGTATAGTTTACAAGTGTAATTAAGTAACAAGATGATAAAACAAAATGCAAGTGTCAAGAACAACTCACGTATGTCAACTGTTAATGCAAAAAATGGTGAAAAATCCACCATTTAAAGCATCTTTTCTCTTCAATTCTTCACTTTTACTTGAATGTGAGCATTCCTTAAACTCCATTTATTTGATTTTACATTTCTTACTGTCTCACAATTTTCCCCGCCAAGCTCAAACCTTTACTCTTCAATTACTGTCTGGTAGGGTGAAAGCATGTCCACCTATTGATAATCTGGCACCCCTTGTTCAAATTTTTACTAAGAATTACCTGATTTCGCACCCCATTTGTGTGATTCTACAAGAAGTGATCTTTAATGCATATGTTCAAGCAAAATTGCCTGAAGAGGGTTTGAGTTGGTTTGTTAAGATGATTAATCATGGTTGTTTGCCGAGGTCGAATTTGTTTAATTCATTTATTGTTAATTCTTCTCTTAGAAAGTAATGATCTTGCGAAAGCGTGGTGGGTGTTCAATGAATTCAAGAACAGAATTAGAGTGGATGTGTATAGTTTTGGGATCATGGTTAAAGGTTTTTGTGAGGGAAATCAGTTAGGAAAAGCTTTTGAGATTTCAGCCTCTTACCATGACTGTTTTTCCTACTTGAGCCATTACTTATGACTTGTTTATGATACGTCAAACTTATTCATACTTAAAACATGACTTGTAATATTTTTTAATGCTTCTTTAGTGACTGTTGTTGTGATTTCAGCCTCTTACCATGACTGTTTGTCTTAATTAAGCCATTACTTATGACTTGTTTATGATACGTCAAACTTATTCATACTTAAAACAAGACTTGTGATGTTTTTTAATGCTTCTTTAGTGACTGTTGTTGTGATTTCAGCCTCTTACCATGACTGTTTTCCTACTTGAGCCCTTACTTATGACTTGTTTATGATACGTCAAACTTATTTATACTTAAATCATGACTTGTAATGTTTTTTAATGCTTCTTTAGTGACTGTTGTTGTGATTTCAGCCTCTTACCATGACTGTTTTTCCTACTTGAGCCATTACTTATGACTTGTTTATGATACGTCAAACTTATTCATACTTAAAACATGACTTGTAATGTTTTTTAATGCTTCTTTAGTGACTGTTGTTGTGATTTCAGCCTCTTACCATGACTGTTTGTCTTACTTAAGCCATTACTTATGACTTGTTTATGATACGTCAAACTTATTCATACTTAAAACATGACTTGTGATGTTTTTTAATGCTTCTTTAGTGACTGTTGTTGTGATTTCAGCCTCTTACCATGACTGTTTTCCTACTTGAGCCCTTACTTATGACTTGTTTATGATACGTCAAACTTATTCATACTTAAATCATGACTTGTAATGTTTTTTAATGCTTCTTTAGTGACTGTTGTTGTGATTTCAGCCTCTTACCATGATTGTTTTTCCTACTTGAGCCATTACTTATGACTTGTTTATGATACGTCAAACTTATTCATACTTAAAACATGACTTGTAATGTTTTTTAATGCTTCTTTAGTGACTGTTGTTGTGATTTCAGCCTCTTACCATGACTGTTTTTCCTACCTGAGCCATTACTTGTGACTTGTTTATGATACGTCAAACTTATTCATACTTAAAACATGACTTGTAATGTTTTTTAATGCTTCTTTAGTGACTGTTGTTGTGATTTCAGCCTCTTACCATGACTGTTTGTCTTACTTAAGCCATTACTTATGACTTGTTTATGATACGTCAAACTTATTCATACTTAAAACATGACTTGTAATGTTTTTTAATGCTTCTTTAGTGACTGTTGTTGTGATTTCAGCCTCTTACCATGACTGTTTTTCCTACTTGAGCCATTACTTATGACTTGTTTATGATACGTCAAACTTATTCATACTTAAAACATGACTTGTAATGTTTTTTAATGCTTCTTTAGTGACTGTTGTTGTGATTTCAGCCTCTTACCATGACTGTTTGTCTTACTTAAGCCATTACTTATGACTTGTTTATGATACGTCAAACTTATTCATACTTAAAACATGACTTGTGATGTTTTTTAATGCTTCTTTAGTGATTGTTGTTGTGATTTCAGCCTCTTACCATGACTGTTTTCCTACTTGAGCCATTACTTATGACTTGTTTATGATACGTCAAACTTATTCATACTTAAAACATGACTTGTGATGTTTTTTAATGTTTCTTTAGTGACTGTTGTTGTGATTTCAGCCTCTTACCATGACTGTTTGTCTTACTTAAGCCTTAACAGGTATTCATATCTTCCTTACTATAATGTAGCTGCTGTCTAAACATCATTCATGCATGTATTAGGAAATAGACTTTGCTCGATGATGAAAAGCCTTACTGGTTTGAGAGTAAAGTTAAGTATCGTGCTTAGTTGTCTGGCCAACCCGATAAAATAGTATTGCCACCACATGCGTATGGTCTACCAATGTGTGGGTGTGTGTGCTTGTTCAAATGAGTTGATTTCATGAAATTAAACAAGCTATTTTTGTTTATATGCTCAGTGAAAACAACATCAAACTGTTAGTTTGAGAGCTTCAATGTTTGTTGACTCTTTGAACATTGTATGGTCTACCCTTCAACATTGTGTGTGTGTGTAGGAGGCATAACTATTTTACATAACTCGATGATGAGGCCAAGTTAGGCCTGAGAGTTTATGTCAGTCCCTCCCACTTTTTTAGAACTGAAATTGAATTAAAACATCAAAGAAAAAGAAACATTTGCATTGATTTCATAATTTGATTACAAGTTAAACATCTTGTCTGTCAAAATGTTTACACCCTAAACAAATTTCCTCAACAAAACCAGACTACATATCATTACAATGCAAGTTTCCTAAACATGTTGACCACCGAAACCTAAGTCACCCATTAAGTTTTTCAATCCTTCAGTGTTTCCTTGTCCTATTAAGTACTCTATGCTTTGAGTCACTAACTCTTTGTCGACTTCCAAGTTTCTTGGTAGTATTCCTAAATAAGTAAGATGATCCTTCTTCATGTGGGGTATTGCGAAATTGTTGTGACCCTTTGCCTTCATAATCTCAACCATAACGGACTGTAGTGTTAGAAATATCTTGTTCAGTTGTGTTGCACTGTAATCATTAAAAGCCTGCATCACTGAGTTAACTAATTCATCAACTGATTTGGCCCTTTCTCTTGATTGTAATGACTGCAAAGCTCTGAAAAAGCCTAGGTCGTTACAGTTCAAATCTGGTGAGTTTGGTGGTTGAAATGTTAACTCGATTTTGACCCCATCCGTGTTCGCGACAGCCAAGAAATCAGGGTCGTTGTTGTTGATATGAGGTCTTGCGTTATCTTGTTGAATGAATATATGCTTGCTAAGACATTCTGGCCACTTTGTCTTGATTGCAGGAATAATTTGTTCTATTATGCATTGTTTTGTTACTTGCTTTGTTATTGAGTCGATTGCCTTTGTTTCTAAAGTCCCCCTCGGCCTATTTCTGCTTGATCTGACTGCTGGTAGTTGCCGTGTAAACGGAAACATTCCAATTTTGACGTCGAATAACAACTCCCCATCCTCCGAATACACTGGTCTGCTCACTGCACACATGAACATTACTTTCGTAATGTACCTTTTAGACTGGCTGCTTCTATATGGTGGCTCCTCACCTTCGACAATGTATATTTTGTGACCGTCGTAGGTAATGTAAAACCACTTTTCATCCATATGGATGACATTGCACATTTCTGCAAATTTGATTTTGGATGCTGGGATAACATTTAAATCAATAAAATCCTGGACAGCTTGTTCGACAATAAGACAGTTTAAAGCATGCTTGAGTCTGTTTACCTTATTTGCGTCTGTGAGTTGAGGATGTAATGGGCTTGAATGGGGTTTTAGCAATCCGTTGCAAACCCATTTATGAACAGTGCCCACTGAAACTCCCGTGTTTTCCGACACTCGTTTCATTGTATCACGTTTCCCCATATCTAGTGCCTTTATAAATTCCAGATCAGGTAGAACTCTTTTTCTGTTTGAGTTTCCAACTCTACCGCTTTCCACGTTGAGTATTTCACCCGGGTTTCTCGGATTTTTTTGCCACTTTCCATATTGCTGAAACTGTTCTTTTTTTTATTCCGAACAGTGTAGCTGTTTCATTTATCAGCCCGTGACTCAGCTTCCCGTCGTGTGACCTTCTCAGCAGATGGACCGCAACTTCGTGCCTCCCAGATTCCGAGAGACATTTGCCAACCATTGCAGAACTGATTTCTAGCTTTCTGTATTTTTTTTAATGGATTTTGTAAATTATTTAGGAGTTTTATGTTGTGTAAACCTAAGTGATGTAATTATGGACTGTTTATCTGGGTTTTATAGGCAGATTTTGGTACTATAATGCCTAGCCAACTGGCTGAATAGACAGCTTTTGGTGGGAAAAAACCAGATACCAAGTGTTTAGTTGGTGTTTTCAAATAGTCAAAAAATTTTGGTGGGAAAAATGTTCTCACTTTATTAACCTTAATGATTTACTTTTACATAAACAGAATTAGCACTTAAACAAGCATGGGAATGTCCCCTAATAAAGCAGAAGAAACAGCCTGCACATGTACTTTTATTAATAATTTAACAGTGCGTAAAAACCCGTGCAAAAAACATAAGTACCAAGTGGAAATGAATGGAGGGAGTACATAACAAGAAAATATTACCTCTTTTGGTGATCGATTTTTTTGTTATGTAGAAAACAATTAAAAAGCATTTATTGAGTACCTAGCACTATGTATAATACTACCTCTTTTGGTGATTGTAGTGTACTCGGTTGAGTAAGTTCCACTTGACCGAGTACGCGTTTGGGGTTTGTGGTCAGGCTACTGTTTTGGTAGCACTCGACTGAGTTAGTGGAGTACTCGATCGAGTACGCTTAACACTTGATCTAGTACCCGATCTAAGATCGTGTTTTTGAGCGGTTTGATTGGAGTGATTAGGGATACAAGTAAAAGGGATTTCGTCATTTCAGTATACAAAACCAGTTTTACAATCTAAATGTAACAGCCCGTATTTTCGTAAAATCTAATTTAATCGTTTTAAATTATTTTACGTAATAAAATAATATTTTAATAATTTAATTCGGAAGATTTTAATTTAATAAGTAAGATCCGTCTTAAGAACCTCAAGTCTTTAAGACGAATACAAACTTGGCAACATTTAAATATCCGACTTAAATATCCGTTCTAATAATCCGACCCGTTCTTTTAATACGGAAAGGACACCTCACATGTACCCTACTTAAATAAAGTGTCGACATTCATCTTCCTCAACATTTCATTTTTACAGTAAAACCAAACTCTCATAAACCTCCATTTCTAATGATTTCTTTTGAGCTTTTCTTCATCATCCGGTACTCGAATCGAGGTAACAACGACATTTTCGGAATCCTCATTCGATTTCCAAGCCATCTATCACTTTCTTTTCGTAAATCCTTAAACTCGAAAATTGGACTGTTTTCTCTTAATTCCGTTTTAAGTGCTTAAAATCCGTTTTCTATGTTTGAAGGTGTTGGCTTAGACGATCCAGAGGTCGATAGCTACATAGTTGAGGAGGATCTTTAGCCGGATTAGCTTGAAAGGTGACGATAATGAGAAACTCGGCCTTTGTGTGTATATTAGCATGTTGTTGTGATTCTTGTGTTGGTTTCTGTTTTTGTTGATGTATATTGATCAAAGGACTTAGTAACATGTTTAGGAATGTTTGTTGGTGATGAATTGATGCTTGTTGTTGTTCATAAGATCATAAGTTGTTTTTCAGAAATTTACCCATTTTGCGACGGATACTCGATATAATCATTTGAGGATTGTTATGGGATTTGTATGCTGGTAGGATAGTGATATTTGATGTTCATATTATTGGGCAAATGATGCTTGTAGCGATTTTTGAAGTTTACATGTCGAATTGTGATGTTTTCAAACAAGCTGAAAAATGCGTTTTTACGGACAGGCTCTCCGAGCCGGTCAACCGACCGGCCGCCGGTCGACTGGCTGGGAGAGCATTTGTGTGTTTTCGTAAAATTTTGTGAATGTTGGCCTTGGACTGCCAGCCGGCCGACCGGCTGGTAGTCATTTTTGCATAGTGGGTTTGCGAAGAATATAGGATAGAAGGGGAGCCCAGCCGGCAGACCGGCCGCCTGCCAGCCGGCTGGGAGTGCTTGTGGGTTGGTTACGAGATTGTAAAGGCTAGGGGAAGGTCTTCCCAGCCGGCCGACCGGCTGTCTGCCGACCGGTTGGGAGCCCTTTTGTGTTCTTGGTTTTTAAAGTGAAGGGAAGGCTGAGGAGGTCACCAGCCGGCCGACCGGCTGCCTGCCGACCGGCTGGGGACCCCTGTAAGCAAATTTTGAAATTGTAAATCGTCATAACTTTTAAACGGTTAATCGGTTTTGATTGAAACTCGTTTTGTATACCCGTGATATATATTTGAGGTCCCCGGAGGATGGGCAACATTATATTGGATTCGGGAATGGAGTAAGGATAGAGACCCCCCGGTCGGGTAACCGAAAGGGAAATCGGCTCTCCCTCAACTTAGTTCCCGGGGTCAATTAAGTGTTGATTAGGAGTTAAGAAAAATAGAACTATAGATTAGTTCATAGACTTTGGTTGACATTGTATTGATGCGTATTAAGTTATGCCTTAAGCTGGCCTCTGAACTTAATACGTGAGTTGATTGTCATATATGGGGATATGCCTTAAGCTGGCCTCTGAGCCCTATATGTGTATGTTTGCCGTGTCTGGGACATGCCTTAAGCTGGCCTCTGAGTTCAGACATGTGTGATAGTGATCGCGTTGGAACATGCCTTAAGTTGGCCTCTGAGTCTGACGAGTAGAGCAGCTGCACAACGGGGTAGCTAAGGAACTGACACCTTGCCCGGGGTGCAGATGTTTGGTGCTAGAACATGCCTTAAGCTGGCCTCTGAGTTTAGTACCTTGTGATGTGGTGAAGGGACATGCCTTAAGCTGGCCTCTGAGTCCTTTACTTTTGGATACTAGTCTATGCCTTAAGTTGGCCGCTGAGTCTAGTGTCTTGCTGATTGGCAGGTCCATGCCTTGAGTTGGCCTCTGAGTCCTTGCTTGCTGAATGTTTTGGTGTTTAGGCTATGTCTTAAGTTGACCGCTGAACCTTTACACTTGCTAATTGATTTGGTACTGGATTATGTCTTAAGTTGACCGCTGAACCTTTTACTTGCTGAATTTATCTGCTTGCCTTGAGTTGGTACGTGTCAGATCTAGATATTGATAATGATGAGTAAATGTATATTTGTTTGAGTTATGGTTTGATCATCCAAGGCATTGGGTGACTCTTAGTTCGGTTTCATAAATAGTTGGATTGAAAGACCCCCCGACTGGGTAACCAGTAGGGAAACCGGCTCTCCTTCCTAACGGTTTATGAAGTTGGTTGAGAGCCGTGCACTAGAGTTTGCATGATAGTATGAGATCAGTTGATGAGATGTTTATGCTTCACATGTTGATATATGTTGGAGTATTCTGTATTGTTTTATGTGTTACGTGTTGTCACAAAAGGTGGCTAGGAGAACTCTAGTCACTCCCCACTGATTGTGGCGTACATGTTTTCATGTATGTAGGTACATGCTGGTTGGAGATGGGTTCACGAGAGGGCTATCGAGTGATGATCCTGCTGTCATCATATGACATACCTTATATCGCCTAGCTAAACTCTTAGACTTTCATACTTTACGTTTTGGTGCCTGTAGGGATGTTCCATCCCAGGCTGTGTACATATTTCATTTCAGTACTTAGAACTGTTACTTATCTATTTTGGTTTTATTCCAGTTTCAGTTTCTGTTTCAGTTTAAGACTTCTCGCATGTCGTTTAGTTTACTTTAAAAAGTTTTAATTCCGCTGCATTTTTAGTACTTTTGTATGTTTAAATTTCCGCTTTCGCGAGGGGTTTTACACTAAATCACATCTCTAATCACTCTAATCAATCACCAAGAAAGGTTTAGCATTTTCGATTTCCAGATTCCGTCGTTTGTCAATCTAATTGTTTGGAAGTATTAGATCTTGTCTTTATTGCTTTTGGAGCTCAATTATATAGAATTCACGAACAATTGTCTGATTTTTCTCAAGGAAACTGAAAAATGAAACATCTTAGCAAACCTTAAGGATGATGGTTGATGTCCATATATTTATTTCTATTATGCCCCCTCACTCTAATGCCCATTGAGCTTGAAGAGTGGTCAGAGCACATGCTCCCCAAACTATGTGCCAAAATTCGACTTCGTATAAAAGGTTGTCATCATTTGATCCCGTGACCTTTGATTGAGATGCTTCATCTATCATATTTATTCCTATTGGAAACCATGGCATTATCACCTACTTTACCAAAAGGGTTGCTTTTTCACATTCGAATTTTACTCTTTCACATACGCGTTTTATAATTTTACCCTTGTCATTCTTTTCACTCACCCATACTTATTTTCTCCCTTTAATTTCATTGACTTTCTTCACCCCCAACACCACTTCCACTTATCTGAATTTTTCCATGGTCGATCAATTATGATTAAAAACTAATGAATAAGAAGAATAGAAAAATCAAAAACAATAATTGCAATGGTCTAATTATTGGTATTAAACAAATAGAAAAATAAAAAAAACTAAACAATTCCACGACAAAAAAACTAAAAATTAACAAGAGTATATGCGATGGTATTAGCACATCTTGACTCAAAGACGGGTTTTATGCATGGTGCCTTTTAATTATTTCCTACATAACAAATAAAAAATAGGTAATCGAATTACTCAACAATTCAACACAAGATACATGTTATCATTAGACAACTTCATGTCAGAAAGGCATGTTGAGTTGATAATGAAACAACTTAGGTGATTAAACCATAAAAAAAGTTACCCTGAATGTCAAGTAAATCATTTAAAGAGAGTAAAAGTGATATACTTGAAACTCATCATCCTAACTACTACAACCGATACCCACCAAAAAGAAGTAATGCAAAAAGAAGTGACTACAATGACTTTGTGCGAAGGGGAGCCATAATGGGTCTAATAAATTTGGTTAACAGGTGTTTGACTAGAGCAAATTTCAAGAGAGTTATTTTGTGCGTCTATAGGTCTAACACTAAGTTGACCAAAGCCACCAAGAGATTAATAAAGTAAAGATCGAAGTAAACCAAGAAAACTTGTAGTGATTGAGATTTTGAAAGAGTCTAAGCTTGAGGTTAAGTCAAAAGAGTTGGAAAATAGATTCGTACATAAAGTTCCATATCATATAAGCGAGTTGGTTATTACTTTTGGACACTAAGGATGTTTGATTGGAGTAAAGATTCCCGAAGTTGATTAGGCCGTTTATTATCCAGATTGAGCATATAATAAAACAACTCACACAATTGTACGAAAAAAAGGTTGTCCAATAACTAAATGTAAGTAGTTTGCTCTAAAGAGGTAAAGCGTGGTACACTTGAAAGTTATTCCTCTATCTGTTGCCTTAAATGATCACAAACAACTCAACTAATACCCATCAAAGAAGAAGTAATGCAAAATGTAGTGGCAATATTAATTTTGTGTTAGACTGAATTAGAAAGGTCCAATAGAGTAAGTTGACAAGTGTTTAAGGGAGGAGTTTCAAGAGTCTTCTTGGCAAGAGAGCAATGAAAACGAGTAAAAGAAAATCACTGCAAGTTCAAAACGTTATTACAGATAAGTAAAAGAAAGATATTACAGGCTCAAGACACCGAGTTTCCCAACAAAGTCACCAAATGATTAAAGTAGAAAAGATATGATTAAATCAAGACGAGTTGAGGTGATTGAGGTTTTAAAAAAGTTTAAACTAAATGTCGGATTAAACGAATATAAGGTAAGTGAAGGTGACAAAAACCCTACAGATTATGAACTCAGGGGAAATCCCGCAAAATATGGATAATGATAATATTAGAATAAAGGTGACACATGCCACAAGCGAAATAACAAGCCCCAAGGGGAGACTGGAGAGTGTAACATTATGTGAGAGTATACCCCCAGCCGCAAGAAAAGTGAAAAAAAAAAATCAGTGCTTGATACGAGTAGACCATAACTATTTAAGGTTGAGCCGAGTAAATAATGGAAATGTTAGGTTGAGATAACTTTTAGAATAAGAGTGCCCAAAATAAAAATCGTGAATGGAGCATCGAATTAAAAAATTTCGTTATAATATAAGAATATTTTGATAATGGAACAAATTAATAAAACAAATTAAACTCATTGTTAGAAACTTTCACATAGCTATTGCCAATAACATATGACAACAAACCCGCACAATTTTGCATATAACACAATGATAAGCGATTTCAAATATAATAAAATGTTAATTTTTGTTTTGTTATACCCTTCAAATTTACTATCTAACGAAAAAAAAATATGCCATAAGTTTACCTAATAAAATCACAAATTAAACATAGAGTAAATTAGAAATTACTCCCTTTTGAAACACGTTTTTTTTTTAAAATTACTCCCTTTTAAAAAGTTTTCCTAATCTTACTCCCTTATTTACCATTCAGGCATGAATTTCCTCCCAAATTATGTATTCAGGCCTATATTTCAACTTTTTTAAAAAAATTCCGTCAATTTATGTTATTTTATGACTAAAATACCCCTAGCACAAACAACTCAACTTATGTTATATCCCCTCCTTCAACCCAACATCATATTCATCTTGCTCAAACCCCATATTCACTTCAAATAAGATCAATTTGGGGGAAAAATCAATTGAAGGTAAGTTTCCTATTTATTTTTGGTGAGTATCCTATTTATTTTGCAATTGTAAACTTCTGCAAAATTCGAAAGTCGATTTTTGCAAATTTGAATTCGAATTTCTGGAAAATTGGATTCAAATTTCTGCAAAATTGGATTCGATTTTTGCATTAATGACGGATTTCTGAATTAATGGCTTTAAAACATATACACAACCATCTTTATTGTGTTATTTGTGAATTAGGGTTCTTATTTAATTCGGGTATTTTTACTGATTTGAGTAATTCGTCTTATGCAGTAGAATGTCAAGCCATTCAAACGAAAGCAGCTACTATAGTGTGAGTCAACAACCGAGGAAATGCTTATGTGGGGTTCTTGTAGCAATATTAACATCATGGACATCTGGCAATCCTGGAAGATTGAGAAATGTAAATTCTCAAACTTCAGGGGTGGTTCAGTTGGTTGTGAATGGTTTCGCTGGCATGATCGCACTCAAATGGATTGGCAAAAGGAGGTTATCAACAAACTAATGACGGAAAAACGATTGTTGAAATGTGAAGTTGACATATTGGGTAGGGATATTCAGTTGCTTAAAGATGAAAAAAAGAGGCTGATATTGGAAATTGAGAAGATGAAGCTGACTAGGGCTGCTGGTAGAGGGACTTCATCTTTCAATGGCTCAACCATGGCAATTTTTACCATTATGTTTGTAGTTGTAGTGTTTGTGTTCTTTAGTATTTAGTTGAACAAATTAAGCTCATGAAAATTTCAATTAATGATTCATGAGCCATTTGTTGTTATAATGTACGGTTGTGATGAACAATTAGTTACTCTTGTTATAAGAAATTGGAGGATTTATTTAGTTAGATTATAAACTTCTCTGCATTACACGAAAATTCAAACATTGTGAAAACCAACTAACCATGGAAATTTGAAACACGAAATTGTTGCATTGCCATTACGAACCATGGAACTGCCATACATTGTCTCCCTTGGTTAACAAACTACATTAAAGACTAAAACATATTGTATTACTACATCATATGACTCTTGCCATTGTTGCTAGCTTGACTCAACAACTCAGTGAATGAAACATTGGCATGGGGATTGTAGTTGGTTGGAGCTGATGTGCGACTGGTGGATGTGCCTGCCTGAGATGATGCAGCAGCTCCTTGATGCCTCTCCGTTGCTCCAACTTTCTTCTGTCTCATTTCCTTTGCTCACTGACTCTTACTTAGTGGTCTCCCACTGGTTCCCCTATCCACAAAAGGTGTTGTTGGGTTTTTGCAGGTCCTTCTGGAATGACCTGCACCTCCACAATTTCCACACTTGTGTACCCTCTTCATCCTCTTAACCGGAGTAGTTGCATCAGCACCTGCCTCCTTCCTTGTTTTCTTGGATTTAGGCCTGCCAGGCAAGGTTTTCATAGGTGGTGGCAATGGCTCTGGTAATCCTGTCTTCTCCCAATGTTTAACCCCAGGCATAGGTAATACAGCAGGTTCATAAGTTAACTGGTACTTTGTTTTAGTGTAAGCCTCATGAACAAACTCTTTTGGGTCTGATCTTTCCAACATAATGCAACAGACAGCATGTGGGCAGGGCAATCCACTGAGGTTCCAATTAAAGCATGTACAAGTCCTAACATTCAGATTTACACAACACTGCTCCCCCTTATAAATTACTTCATACACCCCAACATGAGACCTAGGCCATTTACATATCCTAGACTCTGGCTCAGCCCATTCTATGTTTTTATTCACATAAGGCATCAACCTCTCCCCATATATTTAAACAAATAATAATGACTTATAATCAATTTATGTTAGCATGAAAATTGTCCAATAATCCCGCTTAAAACGTCTTCACGTATTATACATTTAGTCAATTAATGAATGTAATTATATTTCATAACATGAACTTGTATCTTACATGGTCGATGACATGTATATATAATAGTTAGTTAAACTGTTCTTGATTTAACTGTAGCTAGTCACAACTAAAGTAGGTAAATAATTTGTTATAACTAACTTTAACTACTCTTATACTTCAATAAAGAGCAACTTCATAAACTTGTTGAGGATCATGTGGAATTCAAATCCATATTTTAATTTGCTCAATAATGTTTGGGAAACAATGAAACTAGAATTTTAATTTGGCAATGCGAGTCTAGGTCAGGATAGAGATGGAAGTGGATCGTGTCTCGTGTCGGCCCACTATGCTTATAGAAGGAAATGGCATGTCCCGGGTTTGGGGAAGTGAACTCCTATCGTGACGTATTGGTGAAATGAAAATGGATGTCGAGACACCGCACACGGCCCATGGTTTCTTCAATTAGAATTCTAAATTGGTTAAGAAGCTATGAATACAAAAATAGAAAGGAATCCAACTATCCAAGGCTGTAAGATGGCAAAATGGTGGGCATAACCAGGCGAGGTCCAGCAAAGAAGCAATTAATGGAAGTTCAAGTTTAGATACGCAGCAAAGGGGGAATTCTGTTATCTCAGCCACATGATCACGTGAGTATTTTGATGCTTACCGCCTCATCCCGCACATGTCCTCTTAATGGTATAACAGTTTTCAAC
Source organism: Silene conica (assembly GCA_029255685.2). Taxonomy (NCBI): domain Eukaryota; kingdom Viridiplantae; phylum Streptophyta; class Magnoliopsida; order Caryophyllales; family Caryophyllaceae; genus Silene; species Silene conica. The sequence goes on from CM055311.2 coordinate 64,362,477, forward strand.
TTCATTTTATGCACACTTTTCGAGTAATCAGTTGTTACCTCAATTGCAGACCATGTTCTTGAAACTCAGTTCGATACACAGTTACGTCTTGTTTATATATGTTTGTTTTATTACAACTCACAATGGAACTCATTGGCCATTTCAGTAATTAAATGAATCCCCCGGAGATTTCACGATTTCACGATGCCATATTTGGATAATGTTTTTATTGAAGGTTTTTGCTAAAATGGTGCCCAAAATTAAACTATTTAACAAAGTGGTGTTCGTTTGAAAGTATTTATCAAAAATGGTTCCACGTCACCATTTTTGGTTTTTCTTTTTTTTTTAAAATTTTTAAATCAGGTCGCTGTCCCAGACAGCGACCAGTTGAAGGGAAAATTTCAGAAACTGTAAAATTGGGCAGTGACTTTGAAAATATGGTAAAGCATCTGGTCGCAATCCCAGACTGCGACCAGATGAAGGGCAAAAATTTTCAGAAACTGTAAAATTGGGCAGACTTTCAAAATATGGCAAAGCATCTGGTCGCAATCCCAGACTGCGACCAGATGAAGGGCAAAAATTATGTAAAAACTCAAATTGGGCAGAAACTTACAGAAGATGGAGGTGCATCTGGTCGCAGTCTGGGACAGCGACCAGATGAAGGGCAAATTTTGAGTATGCATCTGGTCGCAGTCTGGGACAGCGACCAGATGAAGGGTGGGTCCGAAAAAAATCAGAAAGTTTTCTAACCATGGACATGTTTTCCATCCATTCATTCGTTTTTCATGTCCCTGCATTTTAAATCACACCCACAGCATACAAACAATAACACGACTTTGGAATCCAACCTCATTTCATTAAAGATGCATAAAATGTAACAAAACAACTAATGATTCATTCATTCCTTCCTAATGTTTGAAATCAACAATAACAAAATGTAACAAAACAACTAAGCGACAATCCACTAATCTTGCCTTCGACTCTTTCCCTTTTTTCGCGCTCGTGATGTGGATGCACCCGCTTCACCTTCTTGGCCTTGAATACGATGATCGAGCTGTCGAAAGTCGTATCTTGGTGGTGATGGAGGTGTCGGTTCTTCCGGTTCTTGATAATGCACGAGATGACCTTGGTTCGTGTTTCGCAAAGCTTCAAGTGACATGCTGCGAACCCTCTCGAGAACTTGATACATACCCAAAGGAGCGTTCTCAGGGTAGTTGTTGATGAGGTCATTCGTGGCATTGTAGTTGTTTACTCCCATTTCCGTCTACATTTTGAAAATAAAACACCGTTAGAATACTAAAAGTTGATAAATAAATAACAATCTAATAAAACATTGTTAGAATACTTACGAGGGTTTGGTAATCGGTGGCGGTAGGGTAGTAGTAGTGATGATCCGCATAGTCTTGATTTACATTTGCACATGGTGGGGCAATACGGAGACGTGTGATAGCGTTGTACCACTCGTAATATTCTGCATCACGACTCATAATCCCCGAGTATGGAGTACCCGGTTGAACGGTCTTGCGCATTCGGTTTCGCCATTGGGTTATGTAAGGAGCAAAGTCGATTGCATAGTTCGCCGTAGTATCTCCTTGGCGATTAGAAGCATGCAACTCGGGACCGGTGTTGCACAATTCAGGAATAGGTTGGTCCCACCCAAATTGGCGCATAACACGGTTAGGTAAGTGTCACTCAATCATCTCGAAACAAATTAGAGGAGCGATAACATACCACTCCTCTTGATTTTCCGTGCATCTTTGTGGCAAATAATTGAGTATTGTTTGAGTGTAGGGTACCCAAACAAACTGCAACTCAACCATGGTATAGAACAAGTCTCTTAGGACATTTAAACCTAGGAAAATAATTGAGTAGTTCTGAACTGGATCGGGAACCCTAAAGTTTAGAAGAGCCTTCAAGTGACTCCGACACATCAATGTGCCATATTCCTTCAATAACAAGAGACATCTAATATTAGTAATGTTGGCAAATTGTGTATTAAATGACAAACAATCGTTGGATTTTTACCTCTCCTTCCCATATAGCAGTACTTCTATGTGAGTTTTGAAGATGTAAAATGTTGTCATCATGTGGTCCAAGATCCATTTGACCTGCAAAATAGAGACAACCCACAACAAAGTATCTGTATAATGCCAAATAAGAACATAAGTAAACTAGTAGCCTTAAATTAAAACAAAGCAAAATGATTTCATCGTACATTGTTCAAAAGGAACTACAACCGAGTACATAACTAAACCATTGAAACTAAATCCGAATAATAGGAAAATTACATAAGATAACTATAATAACTACAACCGAATACTACGGAAAATACATCACATTGTTGCAAAGTTCAAATTCGAAGCACTTGAAGAAGTTGCTTTTGATGAACAACCTCGCTTGCTATGACCCTCAACACCACACATGCTACATGTAACCGTGGAACGTGAATCCATTTCATTATGAATCCTAGATGCCTTAGGTCTCTCTCCACCTCTCTTCAAGTTAGTGTTAGGCACTAGTTTTGTTCCATTCCATGGCATCCAATTAGCCTCATCCGGAACCGGGTGGAAACTAGCTCGATATGCCCCATATAGCTCGCCACAAGAGTAAACATTGTCCACATATTGGTCACTACTTATGCTATAAGCTCGACAGACCGCCATCACATGTGAACATGGGTAATGATATATTTGCAACTTATTACATGTGCAAGTCCTTTGAGAAAGGAAGACCGTGTGTGAATGTTTCCCCGCATTTGTTAATCTATTACCACGCCCAGTGACAACTTCATAAATACCTTCTTGATGATAAAAAACCGTGACCTCGTGATGTACGGATAAGTCAACAATTTTATCAAGCTTTTGTTGAACTTTCTCTGACCATATGTTACCCAGTAGCATCCTTTGTCTAGCATTCTCACGCCTCTCAACAAAGTAAGTATTGAGTCGGAAAAATGTGGCTTTCACAAGAGCAGTTATGGGCAAAAATCGAACACGTTTCAATACACCGTTGAAACATTCCGAATTATTGGTTGTTCTAATTCCATATCTATGACCGCCATCGTGACATAACGACCATTTGCTTGCAGGAATGCTTTCAAGTAAAGCTCTAGCACTAGGGTTCATTTCCCCTATTTTCTCCATTCTTCTATTAAGCCTCTTGAGTTGTTTTGCACTTGCAGTTGAAAGAAAAGCTAGCTTCAATTCATTGCTTTTGAATTTGGTGTTTATGTTAGATGCATGATGCCTTAAGCAAAACCTATGATATGCATGTGGTTCCACCCAACCACCATCAACATCATTCATAGCCCGCAAAATACCAACATGTCGATCGGAGATAACACAAAGACCCTCTCTTTTTGTGACATATTGTCTGATACATCCCAAAAAACCATTGCCATGTATCTATACTTTCACAATCAACAATTGCAAAAGCTAATGGAAAAATTTGATCATTTGCATCAACCCCAATAGCAATTAAAAGAACCCCTTTATATTTCCCATACAAATGAGTGCCATCAATTGTAATAAGTGACCTACAATGTTCAAATCCCCTAATAGAAGGACCAAATGCCCAAAAAACCCTATCAAATTGTTCGACATTCGGATAGGGTGTCGGTTTATTAGAAAATACAACAACGGTTCCCGGATTTGCATCTTTCAAAGCTTCAAAATAACGAGGAAGGTATTCATATGACTTCTCCCAATCACCATACAAGTCCGCCATAGCTCGTTGTTTTGCATGCCATGTTTTCATATAAGAAGGTGTGAAATTGAATTGGGTGGTCATCGAAGCTCTAAGTAGAGATATTTTGGCTCCCCAATCCGCCTTAACGAGTGTTTGTATGTGTTTTGCAATAAATGACTTGTTCAAGTTAGGATGGTCAATGGGAGGAGCATCAACTACACATGAAGTATGGTGAGGACCTTTGTATGTGACTATAAAAAAAGCATCCATAGTCACATCTTTTTGAGAGGCTCTTAATTTCCAATGGCAAGGATGTGGTTTTCTAGAACATTTGAATGTCACGGTGTAAGGTTTGATTCTGTTGTTCTAAACATTTGATTTCTTTCAATATGATATTGGCGAACAAGTTGTGTCAAGACAAGTTTAGAATTAAATCTTTGCCCAACACCAAATTCTCCACCACTAACATAATTAACTTCACTCTCACCACACCAACTATTAACAAATTCTTCGTTAATAGCATGAACGTCAGTAAACTCCCCACTAGGAGCGGAAGGTGTAACAAGATCTTCACCATCATCTTCCTCATCCACCTCATTTCTCAAGATATCATCCTCATTCTCTTCAAACTCATCCCCATCCACATTTACATCAAATTCATATTGATCAACATTGTTTTCAATGGAGGAAGGTATTGAAGATAACATGGGATCCTCTCCTCTCATTACTTGACCCAATATGTTCGAAAAACTAAGGTTACTTCCCATGTTGGAGGGTATTTGAATGATAAACACTAGACCACAACGCCCTCAAAGCACGATCATTAGCTAAAGATATCAACTTATACCCTTTCACACTAGGATACTTCATCTTAATTTTCAAAGCAAATTGACTACAATCAACCTCTAATTCATCACAAATTAAAGAAGTCAACTCATCAAATGTGTCATTGCTACCAACAAACACAAAAAATTGATCCCCATCCTTATAGCTAATGTTTTCTTCCTCAACCAATATTTCACCATTAGAGTAACAACACAAAGGATAATTAGTCTTCTCCATTATGCCTATTGATAACAAATTAACCAAATTAATCAACAAAATGACTAAATACAACCTACAAATTCAACAACTAAAACCAAATTAAATTCTAAAATGCAAAATGACATAAACAATAATTTCACAAATTAAACAATTTCTAATTGAAATAATTACAATTTATATAAAAGAAAGTGTAGATTGTTACCTTAGAGTATGAATTAAAGTGAAAACGGAAGGATTTGGGCGGAAATAAGCTAGAAATTGAATAGGCGAAAAATTAGGGTTTTAGTGTGATTTGGGGATTTTTTAAGAGTTTAGGTGAAATGGGGAAGGGGAAGGGGGAAACCCGGTTTTGACAAGGTAGCACGCAACAGGTCGCAGTCTGGGATTGCGATCAGATGAAGGAATGTGTTTGTTTTTAGAATTTTTACATAAAATTTGTCCTTCATCTGGTCGCAGTCTGGGATTGCGACCAAATGCTTTGCCATATTCTTAAAGTCACTGCCCAATTTTAAAGTTTCTGAAAATTTTTGCCCTTCATCTGGTCGCAGTCTGGGATTGCGACCAGATGCTTTACCATATTTTCAAAGTCACTGCCCAATTTTACAGTTTCTGAAAATTTTCCCTTCAACTGGTCGCTGTCTGGGACAGCGACCTGATTTAAAAAAATTTTAAAAAAAAGGAAAAACCAAAAATGGTGACGTGGAACCATTTTTGGTAAATACTTTCAAAAGAGCACCACTTTGTTAAATAGTTTCGTTTTGGGCACCATTTTAGCAAAAACTTCGTTTTTATTCCTCTACTCATATTTGTAAAATGCGAATTTGTGGGGTTACATTACGGCCTTATACTAGGAAGTCTTCAATTTGGGTCATATTTCATGTTCCATACTTGGACCTAGTGACTGTCATTTATACGTAAGAGTTAATTCGAGTTAATTCGAGGCGAGTATTGAGGCTAGGTTGGATTAGATAAGTAATCAAATGTAAACAAAGAAAATGAGATGGAAATTTGCATTATGGGAACATCATTTAACCTACCTCAAAACAAAATTCAATTCAAAAGGCATAGAAATTCTGAAATAAGTTCATTATTATAGAGTCTAGAGTAGTCTTACAGTGACAAAGATAACATTGCCCCCAATGTTTAATGCAGGGTCGGCCCTAAGGGGTGTCTGCTGGGTTAAATGACAATGACCCAAGTTTAGAAATGGCTCATTAAAGTGAAACTAAAATTTGTGATTTTGTCAAATACAATTTATTACATGTAAATATCAAAATAAGAGATGTGGTTTAGTGGTTATGCATAACCAATTAATAGATGGTCACATATTCTATTCTCCATATCGGCCCTGGTTTAATGGCACCCGCAAATTGCGGGTTAAGAGGATTGAATATTCGAAGTCCTACTCTTACGTTAGCAACATAAAGAGGTTATTGTCAAATAGATACTTCACAACAGAAAGAAAGAAGCGAACTAGTTTAGCGAATAAGTGGATGTGGTGGAGTCATACAATGTTAGCTGTTGAATGTTGATTAGTCGATGTGGTGGAGTGATATATGCTATTTGAAGTAAGATACAGAGTATTTTGTAAAATTTAAGTAGACACAAAAATAATGGAGCAAATTAAGGTGATTAATTTACAGGGTAGATAGTGTGTAGCACAAAACACAAGGAGCTAGCTATATATATACAGTACTATATTATACTATAGTCCAACTGATCTGATGTACGTGGTTACTACGTTATCAACAACAACAACAACGCCTATATAAAGGGGACAGCACATACTATAGTCCTTGAAATATTCTTAAGTGCATCTATACATCATCCGTTTCTATTCTCTCTAACTCCCGAACTAGGAACTTTGCCTACAGGTAACTCAAACACTCCAATCTTACTACCATCTTATACTGCTATACTTTTTCTGTCTACGATTATCTCTGCATTTTTAATAGGTCGACATAACCGTTTCAAGATTAAAACAGGTTAAATAACACCCACTTGTATAAATGTCACAAACCTTCTGCAATATTATTTGACCGGTCATAAGTTTAATGTCTTAAACAAGAAATTGTGCAGGATTTTAGGTCCATTGCTAACATACTATAGTATTGTTCAGTGATACTACATGTCTATGAGTCTACATGTGTATTATAATACACAAAAATAGATCAGGGAAGCATTTTACTTGTAAAGGATTCATTTTGATAAGTTGTAGTTTTAAGTAGTGGTGCAGACTGCAGGGCGAAGCAATGGAGTTGGAGAAAAGGATGCTTTCTTGGATGGTTCTTTTGGTTGTGATCAGTGCAAGTGGAGTCATTGGAGCAGTGCCAAGGAAGCCGGTGAATGTACCATTTGGACGAAACTATGTTCCGACATGGGCATTTGACCACATCAAGTACTTCAATGGAGGCTCCGATATTCAGCTTATGCTTGACAACCACACTGGTATGCTGCTTCACTTCTCCATTTATATTATTGGATTTTCAGTTTCATTAGATTTTGTATGAATTGTATCCTCTAGTTGAGACTAAGATTCAAGCATTTAATTAAATACATTAGCTTCCAAGTTTGGATCCCCAAGTTCACTAGTTGTACTAAGAATTTACAAGAAATCGTCGGTCTAATGAGTCGATCTTTACTATTGTGATGTTTTACTAAATTTGGGTACGGTCGCTTTATATCTCTATTTCCAATTGAGCTGAAGACTCATTTTTATGAATCGTCATGAAAGTCATGTTAACATACCCCAGTGCCTAATAGAGTAACATGAATTCGTTAAAATGGTCAAATGTATGCAACGTTACCCATTGTCTGTTCAACTAACAGATTACTTGATAATTGGCAGGTACGGGGTTCCAGTCTAAAGGCTCGTACCTATTCGGCCATTTTAGCATGCATATCAAGATGGTGGGAGGGGACTCGGCCGGGACTGTGACTGCTTTCTATGTGAGTTCTCACTCTCATATTTTCTCTATATTTATCTATTCAACTCCATAAGCAATTATTTCTATCAGTCCATTCTCGAATTCATGCTCTGGGCAAATTTTTTAGCATTTATAAATTCTCTCTAGAGACTATCTTAGGCAAGAAAACAACAATAACAACATTATCCCACTGCCTACATGCCTCCTGCAAATTGGGGGCTAAGGAGGGTCGGATGTACGCAGTCGTACCCTTGTGTTAGGACCACAAAGAAACCGTTTCCAAATAACCCAAAATGAAAATTGCATTGAAAACCACATTGAATGACCGTCACTTCACAATTAAAAAAAAAACGATCACTTCAGTGAGTCATTTTACTTTGTTCCATCATAATCCGAAACCAAAGAGTAATGAATTTTTGGCTAATTGGCTCCATAGAAAAATGAAAAATGCCATTAAATTCTTGTATTGAACACGATAGTAGTAACTCTTTCAAATTTCCGAACTATCTTGTAAATTGCTTTCGTCTCCATAGAAATAAAACTCCGTATTACTAACAGCTTGCGTCCTCCATCATATGTTTCCTTTCCATATGCACCTCTATATTAGTGAGCAACTCATTGATTTCTTCCTTTGGGTGCATGACTTGTAGCTTTCGTCTCAAAACAAGGAGCACGATGAAATAGATTTCGAGTTCTTGGGGAATAGAACAGGACAGCCGTACATATTACAGACGAATGTGTTCACAGGAGGAAAGGGAGACAGAGAACAAAGAATTTATCTTTGGTTCGATCCTACAAAAGATTATCACTCCTACTCCATACTCTGGAATCTTTATCAGATTGTGTAAGTTCATTCCTCGGATTATTAAAGATAAGAATGTGTTGTGTTACTGTCTAGAAACTTAGAATATGATTCTGATCTCAGTCTTGTACATTATGACTACAGATTCTTTGTGGATGACACGCCGATAAGGGTGTTCAAGAACTGCAAGAAGTTAGGAGTTAAGTTCCCGTTTGACCAGCCGATGAAGCTATACTCGAGTCTATGGAATGCAGATGATTGGGCGACTAGAGGTGGGTTAGAGAAGACAGACTGGTCCAAGGCCCCTTTTGTAGCCTCTTACCGGGGGTTCCATATAGACGGCTGTGAGGCATCCGTGAATGCCAAGTACTGTGCTACTCAAGGGAAGAAATGGTGGGATCAGAAAGAATTCCAAGACCTGGATAGGCAGCAGTATAGGATGCTTAGGCGAGTGCGCACCAAATACACTATCTATAACTATTGTAAGGATAAAGTTCGATATTCCAAAGTCCCGCCGGAATGCCGAGTTGATAGAGATCTCTTTTGATTATGCTAATAATATACTAGTCGGATAGTTTATTTATTTTGATTACGTTTGTAAGGTTTTGAAGCTTACTTTGATCACATTTCAATATTTCATGGAGGCTGTCATCTGTATTCATATCGTCAATCTGCGACCGATTAACAGAATTCAGTGATGCTGCCTCTCCAAACACTTAATAATGTTACATACATACATACTAGTATACTACCATTATTTGTATTAGTATCTCGTATTTCAGTAATGTAAAATACCAAATGTTGCTTTACCTATAGTTGTTCACGTCCTTCATCGGCCGATCTTGATAACCATTTAAAGTATGGCTGAATGATTTATTTGCAAATGTGAATCACCAATTCAACATTGGTACTTGCTAACGGTTGATACCGTCGTTTATTCTTTTATCTATGTTAGAACCACGTCATATTTGAGAACTCGCGCTATATTGCACTACTCAATTTGTTACTCTTTTATGAGTTTTTTGTCAGGTAACACCTAACATTTACACTGTCTGTAAAAATAGTACCTAAAGTTATTTTTTTTGCCCAACAACACCTAACATTTTCTGTATTTTGTCTAATAACACCAAAATCAGTTTTCCGTCAAAAAAAGTCGAGATTTGTCTTGATTAACGGTGAAATTGATTTGACCTTATTTCTTCATTCTTTCTTTTCCACGAACTGGTGCATTGTAAAAGAAATTGACAATGAATCTTATTCTTAAGTGACTTATTTTCATTCAACAAGCCATTTATAACACTTCTTTTTGTCAATAACTCATGTCTTCATCAATCCACTTCAAAAAGCAACACCCACGCAAACCCGTCTATGTATGAGCTTGAATAAGACATTGGGTTGAAAAGATGGTGAGGGAAAAGGAGAAAACCGGACAAAGTAAGCCCAATTTGGGGTTTTAATTTGAAAATTGAGAAATTAAATAACTAAGGGGAGGTTACATAAGTATTTAATTGGAGGAAAATTAAGTTTAATCGAAGGGAAATTAACAAAAAGTAAAATTGGGTTTAGAAAAGGATGATGAAGAGGGTAATGAAATGCATCAAGGGAAAATAAAGAAGCGTCAAATCAAATTTACTGTTAGTCAAGACCGGAATCTTGACTTTTTTTGACGGAAAACTGATTTTGGTGTTATTAGACAAAAAACAGAAAATGTTAGGTGTTGTTGGGCAAAAAAAATAACTTTAGGTACTATTTCTACAGACAGTGTAAATGTTAGGTGTTATATGACAAAAAACTCCTCTTTTATCTCAATTATTAGTTCCTTTTATTTAGTCTTTGTGTTAAAGGGAAATAAATGATTCAGACGTAGAGATTAATAGTCAGGGTCGGCTAAGGCCCGGTGCAAGCGAAGCCCAAGAACCGGGCCTCCAAAGTTGGGGGCCTGCTTACAATACCTTTCACGGGCCTCCAAAGTTGGGGGCCTGCTTACAATACCTTTCACGAATATATAGTCTGAACATCATCATTTAATATATTAAAACAACAACCGGTAACCGCTATTTTAGAGTAAAAAGGTGACGTGTCGCGCTCATATTAATCGACCGTATAAAATACAGATTATGTACACAATAAATACGTAAAATAAAAACTACTCACTCATGATTCGATCCTGAGACCTATTGTCAACAATACCTCCGTCTTAACCACTAGACTAAGGCATTTTCGGTACACCCTCTCTAATTTGTAAAAGTTACTCCGTCCACACTATTTTCCATTTGTCTCGATCTTCTCGCCATCTTAATTTCTTGAATTTTTGCTAAGCTGTAAAAGTAGTACTTTGTACTTTGTATCAACTTATACTTTTAATTTTCACATAAATACCAGATTTTTGCAAAGTATTTAATATCTCACCATATTTTTTAATAATTATCATATAATAGTTTTCTTAACTATTATTAATCACGGCATGTTTTTAGACATGATCGATTTTATGAAACTATGTTTTGGGTCACGTGTAAGAAGGGTCCGGAAATTTAAGGTGAAAGAAAACAATTTGATGAATGTAATATACTCTGTATCTATTAATGTAGTGGAAGAAAATATTCAATATTTGTAATGTTTTTTAGCATATGTGAGATATTATAAATTGATTCAACACTATAGTACACAAAACAAAGGTCAACATGACAGAAATGTCCGTCGAAAAGGTCATTTGGTTTTGTTGCAAAAGTAATATTGGCCCTAAATATCCGTCTACACATCCGTCGCAAGAGGTAAATTGAGACGAAATATTTCTTCCCAGAACAAAGATGACTCTGTCTCAACTCTCAATTGTCATATAAGAGTCAACATTATTAGGTGTTGGCGACTTTATGTTACTATTGAAACATGACCGACTTTATATTACTACTCCGTATTTTTTAGATTACCCGTAATAAGGATTTGAAAATTTTATATTGGAGAAATACAAACTAATAAATGTAATATATTAACAAATGTAGTTTATAAAGACATTTTTCTATATTTGTAATGTTGTTGGCTATTGGCAAAACATTATAAATATTTTAAACGCAAATTGTATGTGGCCCGTCACAATTTTGTATTATTTACAAACAATTTAATTACTTTTGAACATCATTTATTAAAAGAGAATTTTTGAAAATAATGAATTGTTGTTATATTTAGCCATCTCTACGAAATATCGAATAATTTGTAATACTTTTCATATTATTTCTACTATAGTCTTTTAATTACCCGGTAATTCTTTTTTTTCTGTCATTTTTCTTCGTCGGAATCGTTTTAGGTTATACGTTGTTTTTGTAGATGTGATCTAATTTGGGGGATTAACTTAACTTACTTAGTTTGACGATGACAGATTCGATTAATGGTAAGCGACTTAATTTGCGAAAATGATTTGGGTGTTTAGCGTGAAAAAAGCTCAATTATTTTTTGTTGGTTTAACGAAGCACGCAATTGGTCGCATTACAATAGAGGGGAGGGGGAATCGAACCTAGGACCTATTGTCCAGGATAGCTCCGTCTTCACCACTGAACTAAGACATCAAAAAGAATCAATCAATTATAAGACTATGCAATTCTCCAAATTAACTAATTAAGAAATAAACTTGATTAATGGTGGCAGGTCTATCTCCAAAGAAAATCAAGATGGCGGCATTATTTGGTATTGTTTCTTATTTCGGTTGTGGTTACTTATGATTTAAGGTGAAATATAAAGATATTTAACTTAGTTGATTATGAAATGACTGAATATCGAAACTTAGGGGTCTTTGTTTGATTTTTAATCCAAAAATTATAGTCGAAGTGATCCGAGATTAATGGTTGCAAAGGAGTTTAAAGATTCTATGCACAAGTTCGATTAGTGCAATACCATCTCTTTTTGATTTCTTAACATTTTTTTTATCTCCTTTGACATTTAGTTTTTCAGTTTTTGAATTTGTAGTGTTCAATTGTTCATATTCAGTTATACCAACATTTGACCCTCTTATAAGGTCGTTGTTACAGTTAGTTTCACCTTGCATAAATAGCTCATCTAATAGACCCTACAACTCTACCAACATCTTCAAATAAGTTAGCTCCAAACTACTAAACTTTAGAGGAAAGAGGAAGGAGTTGAGAGTTTTCACAATTTTTAGTTTGCTTAGTAGTAGCCGCTAACAATTTTAACAAAATAAAGCCTTAACAGAATAAATAAAGTTGGCTATTGAAGTCTTGAAGAGGACGATAATGAAAATTTTAGGTAGGTAACTGGGGTTAGACCGTTCTTATAGATGAATACGAAGTAAGTGATTTGTGTATCCTACATGAATACGTGTCTATGTGTCGGATTTGACTATTATATGAAAAAAATATCATATTTTTGGTATAAAATTCAGTATCCAAGTGTCATACCTATGTCCGAGTGTCCAGTGTGCGATTGTCTGCGCAATATAGCTATAAGTATTGGTTGTAAAATTATGGTTATGTTACTATCAATTATACGACTACCAAATTAGGAAATGCTCATTTTTAATTTGATTTAATCATTGTGAGACTACTATTTTAAGGCATACACCCTCCGACTCTAAATCATTCCATTTTTCAAAATTTCTGATGTGGATTTTGAACAAATAGGTCAATTCAAAGGAATTAAACGGAATAATATGTACTAAATTTTATTACTCCGTATATTTTAATTTGTTTCACCTTGCCAAATTAGCTAATACATTGTCATTGGACCAGTGATCAACGTATGGAAAACATATTGGAGGACTCGAATTTTGTATACTCCGTCTTAGTTTGTAAAGGCGCGCCTCGAGTGCGCCTAAGATGCTCCATGGATGAGACACTAACCAAATCTCGACTTGGTGCAACTTAGATTTCCTAGGACACATTAAATGAGAATTAACAGATTATTTGAAATCTAATAAACCCTAGAACTTTCCAAAATATGCTATTGCATAAGCACTGCTGAAAATGCAAATTATCTCACAATTAGAAAGTATGAATGTTACACTATATTAACATTTGGTGTTTGCATTCCAAGGAAACAACGAAGGGTGTCAAAGTTCAATTTCAATTTGAAGGCACGAATGCAAGGAGATTGGATATGGCGTGATTAAAATGAGCTCTTTAATTCTTTAATTTTAGTACTCGATGTGGGCTGTATCATACAACCTTTACAACATTTCGTTGGTATTTATATTTAGAATTGCACTAATATGTTTAATATTGTTGTACTTGATGGAGTCAGTCTCATTAATTCTTTGATTTTGTACGAAATATAGAAAAATGACTATTTTAAACGAGATTTTTCTTACGATGAAGGAATAATGATTTGAATCATCTCTGTTTTTATTTCCGGATTATCATTCGGAAACAATCTCTATGTTTTGTTAATGCAACTGTAAAATTGAGTATCTCCGACCTCTTACATCATGGTTTATGAGAGTCATTCAAGTATAATGTAATATTGTACTTTTTCACATTAACGATGAGATTACCCGTGTCTTCTTCCTCCTTTGATTTCCCTAAGGACTTTTATTATCTTTACGTTTGTTTTGTCTTCAATCAATATTTAAGGGTAGGAATGGATATCTATTTTTAAACTATTATTGATTTTATACATATATATTCACTTATTCAAACATTTAAATATTATACAAAATATTTATATTTTTAACTTAAAACTGTCACCTACATAATTTTTTTATACATAGATTCATATTATACCCGTGCATTTATGCACGGGTTACACACTAGTTGTTACAATAGCATTAATAATGCATTGGTCTAGTGGCTGAAATGTTACTATTTTACATTTAAAATCCAAATCACCTAGTTGGAACATGGTAACACCAATTTTTGCACTTTAATTTCTTAAACTTCACATTGCCTGCTTTATGAGTGAGAAAACATAATTTGCTTTTTTTTTTTAACAATGAGGGGTTGAATCCCCGTGCCCATGCATTCTCGCACCACCACATGGACCATGTAAGACACCCATTCGGGAGCTGCAGTGGCCAAATGGTCATCGCCCCAGAATAATAATTTGCTTATTAATACAATATATAATCAAAATATTTCTTCAGATAGTGAAATATTATCATAAATCATAAAAAAATATGTGCTCCACTAAATATCGTTTTACATATGTATGAATTGCAATGTACGGAGTATGATTTACAAAACTTTTATATACAATGAGTCATTCAATAGTATCTTAATATGGCTGATAAGGGCGAAAATTTTGCCAAGTAGATGGATAACGGAAAATCAATATTCATTTAAGCACTATTGCTAAAAATGACCACAAAAGTCCAAACTCTAATACTCGAATACTAAAATAATTTTAAGGGCCCCTTCGACTTTTTAGGACAGGGCCTCCTAAAAGTTTAAGACGCCCCTGTTAATAGTCAACATAAGACGACTTATCTTGATGAAGAGTGGCCCATGTCTTGAATTTAGAGCAATCACAATGTCAATCTACCAAATCTTGTCAGTTTTTTTTAACATTGAAGATTAAAAAAATAAGAAAACAAAATTATCAAATACGGAGTATCTTCACAATGAAGTGAACTAGTCGATTTAGTTATTAACAACTTGCATTTCTTTTTCAATTATTATTTCTCAACATGTTTCGCCTACAAGCTACCTTTGACAATTTCTCATTCTTGCTTCCTACTTCCACCAACTTCTAAGAAACTATCTATCAGATATTACACATTACTTTACTTTTATTTGACTCGAAAATAACCGTGTCATTGCAAGTTCCTTGTCCTCTTAGTAACGGCAAAGAGTTGGCGAATGAAAGAAAATTTACCCTTTGCTCGAGATGAGAATTCTGCTATTGTGCCGTTACTTGTTGAAGCCGTCTTATTGTCGTTAGACTTAGGCGGCGGCTCTGATGGAGGTGCTGCTGGTGGTGGAGCGAGGGTAAAGACAAAAGCGTTGAGCATACGTATAATCTGGCTGAAGCTAGGCCGCAAGTTAGGGTCCTCAACCCAGCAAGACTGCATGATGAACCCAAGATCTGGGGGAATGTCTTCAGGGATAATAGGCCTCTCTTGCTGCAGTTCATTACATTTCCAAAATCGTTAAATATCCGAAATTTTGAACATTATTAATCTAGAGAATACCATTGGCATTAACATTCATAGATGCATAGAAGCAATTGATTGGTACATGATGAAGATAAGATATGAAAAGCCTACTTGAAAAATAAAATCGATACGCAAGAAAATAGTGGCTGTTAATGAAACATGAAAGGTCGTCAATGATCACAGTGGAGCATAATTCAAACCCGTAAATACCAAGTAGACGAAATAGCAGTGGTTATAGCAAAGAGGTTAAAAATTTGCACCTTAAAGGCTGCAGCATACGCAGCTTGTAAGTTGGACATTCCCTCGAAAGGCAATCGATTAGTCAATAACTCCCATAACACAATCCCAAAACTGTACACATCTACCCTGTTGTTGTAATGTTTTTTCTCTCCTTGACGCAAAGTGACAGTGCTGTACAACTGCAAAGAAAACAAATGCAAGATGCAAATACACGTTAGCACATACGGAGTAATTCAGAACTGCCACGGCATAAAATGAAGGAACACAATTTCAAATATCTAGCAGGATGACAAGTTAAATTTCTTTAAAATTTCAGATGAACTTGGTAAATTTTAGAATCAAGGCCCACCGCTGATCACAAATTTAGATCTGCAATGACAACCGTCCCGCAACCAAAAACAAGCCAACACTGGATATATCATATAACATCTTAGTAGCTAAGAAAAGAAGAATGACAGATCCTAACAGAACTGAAGAAAGGACAGAAGTGTGATCTACATTATTAGCATCTTCAAGCATCGTAAGTTTGTCAAAAGCACTGTCAAAATAAAAATAAATAAAAAGGTTTGTCAAAGTAAGGTGCACAGAGAAGTAGTGGAGAAACCACAAAAAAAAAATTGGATCTTTCAGAAGAGAAATAAGCTCAGTCCGACGACCCTGTAATACTAGTCTCCTATCAAAGTAAGGTGCACCGAGAAATGACAAACAAACAAATCAGCAAAAACACGTATGCAGGCAGTACAGAGTATCATTCAGTGGTCGAAAAAGATGCTCGAGGAAATATGAAATATGATAGAAGAGAACAGTGTTTTAAATGCTCTAAACCTTAGTATCATTCCTGAACTTATCCATGTAATCAGTAAAATCAGCAGAATCGCCTAAATAAAAGGAACCAACCTCAGGTGCCATCCAACGGTATGTCCCCGTTTCTGCAGTCATCATTTCAGTTAATGTTTCTTCTCTGGCAAGACCAAAATCTGCTAGCTTCACCGACTTCTGATTAGCTGTAAGTAGCAAATTATCTGAAAAATACATTTACAGTAATTAAAGTTCACGAAGATGTACACAGTCTTTGCTTCGCTATAGGGTGCAAATCTCCAAGGAAAAAATAGACTGCCAATGCAAGAAACTAAAAAAAAAAAAAAAAAACATATTGATAACCTCAGTCGGACGTACGCCTTACCCTGTGTACCCGTGATGAAAACTGAGTCGAGAGTTGCATCTGATGATTGCTACTTTGCAATTAAAAGAAGCACAACCCGTTTAGTAAGCTATTTTGCTTTATAGGAGTATATAAATTCCAAATAACTTGCTTTATATTAAGAATCCTCAGATTCACCACTTTACAGTGCAAAAACACGGTATATTCAGTTGAAAGTGATAAGATTGATGAAATACAAACACAATATGCTAAGTTGAAACCTAAAAGATATAAGTAGGCAAATAAATGAAGACTACACTGTATAATATCAAATGCAGGTTTGAAATACATCAGTAGTACACAATACCAAACTAGCCCTATGTACCAGGTTTTAGATCTCGGTGTATGATCCCATTTGCATGAAGACAATCCATGGCTCTTGCAATGTCAAGAGCATAACTCAACACCACATCCAATTCTAATTGCTTTGGTCGAAGACTAGTTAAATACTTCCGCAATGATAGGCCGGGTAATAATTCCGTAACTATAACCATCAATGGATCCTTGCAAGCCCCGATAAACTGCAAACAGGAAACAAAGGCGAAGGTTTAATTTAAGAGACCGTCAACTTTAGAGAACTATTTCATTGAACAATCTGAAACATCAGTAATATCAACCTAATGCTTAATAGAGATGAGTTGATCCTAGGGACGTAGGACCTTGTCACACATTTTTATGTAATCGAAAACATAGAGAATTAGAGATGCTTATAAGATAGAAATGAGACTGAAACGGAGTAACCAAAAAAGGCAGAAGTTTTCATTCAAAAGACCTGCCTTGACGAGATTCTCATGTTTAACTCTAGACATCATGTTAACTTCCCGTATAAATCGACTTTCAAGGACAGCTTTTTCATCAAAGGTACTCCCGCGATTAAGAACTTTAATAGCAACGATTCTGTCACGATATCTGCATTCAAGCATACGAAGCACATCTTTCATGATCAGTTAGGATATTATTGCAGTAAATATTTGCAATTACTCTAAATTAGATACAAACGATTTGAAAGCAGTCATAGATCTTTATGGTTTAAACGGGACATCTTGGTTAGATGATTAGATCAAATAGTGGACCTATCAATAATGCATCAAAACGGAGAGACATAATGCCGACACTGTGTTACTCAACTTCCACTAGAAGCATCCGACTAGAGTGCATGTCCAAGCATTAAACTCGGCTATTTCATGAAAAAATACAAGGAAAAGACAGAACATGTTTTGGCATAAAATGAGGTATCCAAGTATCATACATTCATACCCTCGTATGAGCATCGAGTGTAATATGAGAATGCAAAGTAACATAAGAGTGGGAGTAACATAGCACATACAATCATAAATCGAAGAGTCTTGCTTGTGACGCTGAGGACGGATAATATCCGTCACAAGCTGAAGACGAATACTTTAATCACAAAAATGCAAGTGGACATGCAAGTGGGAGAAAATGTAGGATCGTATAGATAGTACAACTTGCATTATGTGAAAGGGCACTATCCGTCTTCAGCTTGTGAAGGATAGTGCTCGTGTTCAAGGAGAATTTGTGATCATACATTACTCAGTACGATTGTACCGACAATTATAGTTTAACACATGTGAGTTCTCTAAGCACACAGCTTAAAACAGGTGAAACCAAGTACAAGAGTACTAATACAATCACAACTCAGACCCTTCCATAATTATACACAATTAATTATCAGATGTCCTTGATAATAATTGTCAACACAAACAATCTTAAACAGTCACACAACAGTTGAAGCACCCTAAATCCTCACAAATTTCATCCTAAAAATAGGACAAACGTAAACAAACCACAACTCTAAAAACAATGAATTACATAAAACATCAACAACACTCATAAAAACAGAAAACAATCTCCAAAAACCCAATACTTTAAACATCAACACTCCTAACTCCTATCCATTTTCATTTTCAGTTTAAGACGGATATTTGTACTTTAAAAACATGAAAGAAGAAAAACAAACCTTCCTTCATAAACCTTGCCATGAGCACCCTCCCCAATCTTAGACCCTATAAACAACAACTTTGGGTCAACCAACAAACTCTCATCAATTGTTAATTGTGACGGTGTCCTGGATGGTCCAATAATCGACCCGTTTCGCGGTACCGGGTTCCGGTTACCCTCCCTACAAACCCCACCACCATACTCCCCACTCATATCCTTAAACCTATTAGATTATCCCAAAATGCCACATTTCATAATTAATCAATAAATTTGCATGCTTCTTGCATAAAATCAAAAGGGTATTTTTGTATCACACAATTACACCCAATTATATGAAGTGTACTTGTACATATATATATCTGTTATTTGTACTGAATGGTCTTGTATTCTCAAATATTATGTACCATATAATGGACCAACCAATCAAAGCACAGCATATCAAACAAACAGAAATCCGTACTTTTTTGGCTTAATCAAAAAATACAAATAAAAAAAATCGTTTGTCAATCAATCAACTAGGAGTAATTTTAAGTTGAGTTTTTGAAATTTATTTTTAAAATTTTAGGTTCTAGAAAATGGGAAGATAGATGGAAGTAGAGAAGAGTTGTTGTTGTTGTTGGGGTGGGATAAGATTATTCGAAGAATCTTGAGAGTATAAGTAATTTATAGTGTTGATAATTTTGGAAGAACACAAGTGGAAATTCGAAAGAATGTGAGAGTAATAAGAAAGGGAGTAGAAAATGCGTGAGATGTATGACATGCTAACACGTCGACGGGCATATGTGATTGAGAAGACCCACCCGGCCACCCTACCATCATATCATATCGGATGAGTTTTAGTTTAGTGGTTAAAATAAAAGTATAGAATAAATTTAGTAAGTAGGCCAATAAAATTGGATTTGAGCCAAATTAATATGGATACGGTTTATTTGGATTTGCAAAAATTAGGTTAGAATGGATCATTTTTTGGTTGATTGTTTTCAAGTTATTTGAAGATAATAATCAACTTCCAATATCAAACATTCGGGTCGTGTTGAATTCAGGTCAATTCAGGTTTCATATAAGATTTGGGACCTTAGTTCAGGTATGGGTCGCTTCGGCTTGAGTAAGCTTTGTCAGGTCTAGTATCGTGACAATAAAACCTTGTACTTTTCGGCTTAATTTTAGCTACCTTTTGTTCTTTTCAGTTTTTTGTAGACCTATTCATCTCAGTAAATTTCAATTCAGTTTGGTTTCATTCAGTTCACTTTGATTAAGTTCAACTCACGTTGGGTCAATTAAGTTCAGTTCCATTCAGAAAACAGGGCTTAATGGGCACGACTCACGAATACTTATTAAATATACAATTAAATTAAAAAAAATATGTTAAAACTAGAATTTCACAACACATTTCTATTTTGTACACCGTTCATAACCCAGCACTGAAATTAAATTTCCCCCCAATAAATAAATGAAAATATGTTCAGGTGCAGTTTTGTTTAATTCATAATTAAGAGTACATTAAAAATATCTAACTATTATTATATTTTATATATTATCATAATTTTTTGTCTACATTTACAAAATCATGCTTCCTCCCTCAAATAAATTGTTGAAATTTATGCGAGCAAAAACACATGTTTTTATGTAACTCCGCTACAATATTATCCTTTCAAAAGGTAACTCTTTTACAATATTATAAAAAAAAAAAGCAAGACTAAGTACCTCAGTAAGTAAATTATGTGTCTTGTAAACTTCATTTCAAATGTTATGAGTCATATGCTTATAAGTACAAAAAATATAAAAAAAAAATTACTAATTGCAAACACAAAATAAATTAATAACAATCTCTAATTTTCCCTTCACAACTTTGATTATTAATATATTATAGCTATTTAAAATATATTTCTTTTATTTAATAGTATATTTCTTAATCACCGCTATTATACTTTGTAATTTTGTTGTCATAATTTTTTATTTCCTTCTCATTCACAAAACTTTTCTTTTTCCTCTAAATAAATTGTTGAAATTAATGCGAGAATTAGTGGTTATAAATTAGATTATAAATATACTAATGTGAGTCAACATTGAATCGATAAGTTATGAAAATACTTTTATCTAAGTAAATTATATATAAAAATTATTTCATTAATTTTTTTGCCTATACGTTGAAAATCCATTGAAATGACAAGAGGATGTTGAGACGCTTTTGTACATGTATTTGCAAAAAAAAAAGTCTATAAAACTACATTGTATTTAACAAAATAAATATCTAATTTTTAGCCTAATTATTAAGACGAAAAATAAATTGTGTTTTAACACAGCGCTTTCTATGTATTATTCATATTGTCTCTAATAGACTAAAGACAATATGTAAAATTCAGTGATAAAATATTATTAATATGCATTCATGTGGAGATTTTACAGGTTTGATTAATTTACCATGTTTTCACTAGAATAAGTTGTAATAAGTAATAGACTTAGATGTCCACCCTTTTGTTTCTTTGCCCGATAAAAATAGGATCAAGACTTTTACGCCGCACCAAAATGACAACAAAAACAATAAAATAAGAACCCATTTTATAATTGGTTGTAGAATTCACTCATTTACTAGTCTTAAACCCGTGCAAATTGCACGGATTTGTTGTTTAAGGTTGTGTATTAAAATGTGTAATAGAGAAGACTGCCCTTTAATTAAATTCATATATAAAATATTTTGAATGTATATCATGTCATTTCAAATTAGCAAGTTTGTCCTATTAGAGGTATCTGACTATTGGAATAATAAAACTACATATATTTTATAATCATATATTAAAACATCATAAAAGGTAAATAAAATTGAAGAAAAAACAACAATAAATCGTTACCGTGTACAATCATAAGAAATTATACTTATAAATTTTCAACAATGTCTTTATAGATACGCTATGTTATTTGTTCTACTGGACACGCATTTACAATTATTAGAAATCAAAATCTTGAGTCTCTTTTTGCCCGTCATCTTTGAAAATAGTCATTTGTGCGTAAACACCGACTTTGGAAGATAAAGCCCAAGATACATGTGCTAGGGATTGTTATTTGGATATTTTTAACTATATATTGCACACACATAAAAGCAAGGCAATAATGTTAAAAATTTATAACCAATCTAAAATAATACTTATAAAACAATGTTGTAAAATACTAAAATATACATTAAAACAATAGCTTGATTCAATATATTTATCAATCATGCTAAGATGAAGTATCCGAAACATAATAATGTTTTTGCTTGTTTTAAGATTAAGATATATAACACCCCCAGATATCTTAGTATGAATTGGATTATACTTACATTTTAATGAACAGTGATAATTTAAGATAGTATAGGCCAAACAAAATTATTTAGAAACCTATATATTTGGCCCATAATAACACTTATTTAAAAACCCTTCAAACAAAACCATAACATACCCCTTGTTACACTCACCGCCTCGTCTTGAACCCTGCCAGCTAACTCTACCTCTCACTGCTAAAACTCAAATTCATTCCATTTCTCTCTATGAATTCTCCATTTCCAGCATTCTTATCCCTTACTAAAACCCGGATTTTCATTTAAATCTCACTTCGTTAAAGTTTCATTAATATTTCATCATCAACCTTCAACACTTTAATCTCGTTAATATCCTTTCATTTTGATGAGTATTGCATTTTGCTATCTCGATCAACAGAGTTAGATTAAAAAAATGTATGTCTTTTTTAGTGTTGAATGAAGTTGAAATAAGTAATTTGTTTTTATTAGTTGTATTGAATTAGACCATTTGACAATAATAGTTTCTCGTTCTTTTACATGTATTAATGTATTATTAACGCAGTGATCCTCATCTTTGTACATTTTTCTGCATTTTAAAGAGGTCGGCGATTTAGATCACTTTTGGTGTGAATTTTAATTCAATCATCAACTTGATCCGATTTTATTTGCATTTTAAAGAGGTTAACTAGGTTTGTGACCCGTGAAATTCACGGGTTTATCTGTTTTAATTTTATTCTTTTATCTATTGTTAAGATTTGTCCGAACAATTAGTTTATCCATTTAGAAAATATAGTCTTGAAATACAAAAAGTTAGATAGTTAATGTCTTATTTCTTTGACAACTCGGATTTCTTTTTAAAGCTATATATTATACTTTAGTTGTTAATTTGATTAAGATACTAATAACATGTATTTTTTTTAAAAAAAAAGAAAGTGTCAACAGTCGTTCGCGAAACATAAATAATAAATAAATGGAAATTAAATTCTACATTGTTGATCCTATAATTATAAACTTTTACCTTCAAAACCACCAACAACATAGGTCCATGAATATGAACAAAATAATTATTAATATATTTTTTAATGTAATTTTTTTAATAATTTAGTATAGTTGTTATTGGCAAAAAATTAAATGTTTAAGGTTGCTTTTAAATTAGATTAGATTGTATAGATAAATTATGTACCAAAGTTTTCTATATAAAAGCTTCAACGACCCTTTGGTATCTAGCTATATGAAGTTAGTGAGTGAAGACGAAAGGGAAAATTAATGCATAATGTTATGATTTTTTTTCTTTTTTTTAAGAATGATAAAATTCCCAGTGTAAATAGCTTAAACCATATTTTTTAATTAAATTAGAGGGATTTTTATCTCAATATTTTGTTTCTTATAAAATCATATTTTTTGATAGTAGCATATTTATCAAGTTTAATAAATGCTAGTCTTAATATAACATCTATATCAGTTTGTGAAAAATCCTAAATTTTAAATTTTGCAAAAATGATAAATTATGTTAAATAGTAGTCTACTACAAATGGTGAATTGGTGAGGAAAACCAAAAAGTCATCCTATTAAATAAAAGAAATAAAAGTCAAATAAATATTTAGGTTAATAACCAAATTTAGGAAAGGAAACTAAATAGTTTGTGTTAATTTATTTTTGTGTTTGCAATTAACATTTTTTATTTTTATTTTGTATTAATAAGCATGTGACACATGATTTTAGATTTGTCTTTTTAATGACACATGACAATATGACATAGTAAGATACTTAGTATTGTATTTTTAACTTTGATGCTCAAAAGTCATGAACCTTGATTAATATTTATGTCTATCTTACTTTTGATAATAATAGAAAAAAACGCTCAAAAGTCCTAAAACATATCTCTAACTGTTTATAATATTTGATAGGGGCAAAAATTTGTAAATAAACAATTTTTTTTCTATCCATATCGTCAATTGAATTGCATGTGTCACTAATATGTCTTATCTATCTATTCACATCAAGTTAAGTGTATTAAGGTTTTAAATTGATTAAATCATTTATTTATTTATTTTTATGTAAGTTTCATTGTTGGGTTATGAGATATTCATCACATTTTCAAATTTCGTCGTACGCGTTTGTTTTGTTCAAATTTAAGGGTTATCAAGATTTTTGGTATTAATAAGATACTTAGTCTTGTCTTTTTACAATATGATAAAAATAAATGAATAATCTAGTAATCAATAATATAGATGAATTATGTATTAACCAATATAATTATGGCATGTCGATTAAAATTAAATGTTTTAAGTAGCCTTCTAACTATATTGTAGGCATAAATATTAATAATAATGTACATATGGCCATTATTCATGTAAATAAATTTACAAAAAAAGCACATACATTTTAAAGTTTATGAAATACTAATTTTTTTTTTAAAACTAAAAATAATTAATCATGAACATTCATGTTGTCAATCATGTCGTTAGTTTATAATATAGTATTGAGGGAAATATGGGGAGTATTTGTTTAAGCAATTCTAGTATTCTCTTCTTCATATAGTTCTCTTTCTCAAATGATTAATGAATCATCCCTACAAAAAAAATCCACTTAGCGATTAATAACAAACAAAATGGTGGAATTTGATTTATTTAATATTTACATTATGATTATATTAATTTAATTTTTTTCTTGAATAATGAAAGAAATAGTGCATTAAATAATAAAAATGTAAGTAAATTTTACTTTTGAATATCACAACTCCGCAAATTTTGGTAGCCCCTAAATAACAACAAAACAACATATATGTGAAGTTAAAAAAATGTGATAGTACTTCATAACCAATAGAACTTAAAAATAAGAAAAGAAACTATTAATTTAACACCTTAATACACTTACCTTACCGTAACACACTTACCATGCATGATAAGAATGATTATTTACACATATAATTCTCTCGGTGATGGGGTAGACATATAGTCTTCTTTCTCCAATGAATCATTAATCCTACAAAAAAATTCACTGAATGATTACTAATAAACAAAATGGTGGAATTTGATTTTTGTATTGTTAACCTTATCGTTGTTAGTTTAAGATTTTTTCATATAATAAAAGAAATAAGACATTGAGTCATAGAGATGTAAGTATGTTTACCTTTGAATATGACAAACCACAAATTTTGATAGTCCTAGATTAAAACAAAACAACATATATGTGAAGCTAAATGAGTCATCCATAGCCAATGAAACTTATAAATAAATAAAACCTTAATATACTTAGCTTACCTTAATGTTGAGACAATGATAAGAAACATTATTAACACATACAATTTTCATGATGATGGAGGCATACCAAAAAATTGGCTTGAGTTTTGGCTCACAAATGTTGTATTCCATCAAACATTTATAACCGATTGAGGATGCAATTTACGACTTTTGGAAGTTCTTTTTTTTTTTTTTTTATAATTATTAGCAAATTTAATATATACATAAATATGTAGCACGGTTTTAATGTTTTATGACTTTTGAGCATTCTTTTCATTATCAGCAAATTTAATATAGACATAAGAGTAAAGTAAATATAAATGAGATGTAAAAGGTTTGCTTTAAATTTTAATTAATTTGGTTGGGTTAAGTATTATGAAGAATTTCAATTAATTTATTACCATGTTCAATTAAGAAAATGAATTAAATAGAAAGAAAATGGTGGATGTTAAGTAATATGAAAAGTTTTAATTACTTATTAACATGTTTTATTAAAACAAAATAATTAAAACTTTAATTTTAATTATAAATTATGAAATTTTTATAACAAAATTTTCATTTAAAATGTCAATATTAATTATAAATTATGAAATTTTGAAGGGTTGCATATATTTGGGAAAATAGTACATTTAATATACAAAACTAATTTAAGAATAATGATAATATTAAAAGGTCAATGTTTAAAATTAGAGTGGTGTAAATTTTTATTTGTCGTTTAACCTTTTCTAATTTTAAAAGTTAAAAGGTCAAATGTTTAATGTACTATGATATTATTTCTCCTTAATATTTAAAACTTATATACTATTATTTTATAAGTTGTGTATATTAGTTTTTTGCTTAAAATATTCGAACAATAAACATCGAAATTTAAAATTTAGTATTGTATGAACTTTGATTTTGTTTTTTAATTGTTGTTTAAGTTATCTAGAAATTCAAGAGGTAAAAGTTTAATTTTTTTTACTTTTAAAATAAGAAATAATGAGGTGACTTGTTAGTATTCTAGTGGTGAAATAAGATACTTTTGGCTAACCTTTTTATTTTATTTATAGACTTATTAGTAAATTAACTAAACAAATGTGATATAATAAATTTTTAATCCATGTCACATTAATATGCCATGTCACATTTAAACTTGCCATGTCATATTTAAATCTTGTCATGTCACATTTTTTTTGCTAGCCTTTTAATTAGATTTTATAGATGTTGTAGATCTATAGATTTAAAAATATATGTCTTTTTAATGTTGATGAATCAATGGTGTTTATCAAACTATTGTTATTATTATTATTATTTCTCAATTTAAGCAATTACTCCGTATGTAATTAGATATTATAAAATACTCCGTTATTTATAAATTTGATATTGTGCTCTATTTGTTAATTTGTTTTATTAGAAAAGGCATAGATATTAGGACATGGTTCAGGGTCTGCTATTATTCCTAATTTGTTGTAGAAAAAAATGTAAATATTGTTAGTTAACATATTTGATATTAGTTGTTTAGTATTGAAAATCATCAATAATAGCAAACCTGAACAATTGAGAGATAGTTTTCATTGTCAACTTAAGATTCCAGCAAACCTCTGTAATTAATAAGTAAAACAAACGTGGGCACTCAAATTCAGGAATGAAAAAACTGCTTTGACTTGTTGACTTTCAACCACAGAGCGCCACGTAGGCTGTGTGGTTGTTCCTTTAATAAATAAGATAAATAAATAAGATTGATAGATTGACATACATATTGTCTTAAGAGCACTATTAAATATTTTAAAAATTAAATGGTTTTGTGTGAAACTTTTTTCACTCAATTATTAAGAAACCATTTTATAATTACTCTAAAAAAGTAATTAAAGTTGAACTATAATAGGGAG
This sequence comes from Silene conica, assembly GCA_029255685.2. NCBI lineage: Eukaryota > Viridiplantae > Streptophyta > Magnoliopsida > Caryophyllales > Caryophyllaceae > Silene > Silene conica. The sequence goes on from CM055311.2 coordinate 64,389,796, forward strand.
AATAAGATAACTACGAATTACAATTATTACGATCTATGATAAAAGGATACATTTACTATCAAAACATGTATCAAATAAAGAGTCACTTTCAAGTTTGAAACAAAAAAAGAGTAATATATGAAAAGAAATGAAAATATTGGGCTTTCAACAACTGAGCTTTTGTGTGTATATATCATCCTATTTAGTGTGGGTTTGAGTTAGATAGGACCATTAGGACGATAAACTTCTTACATATTTTTCCAGACCCGAATATAAGACTTCGGATTAAGTTACAATAACATATTCCCAAATTAATATCATAGCGAGGGCATATGTAAATATAACTCGACAAATATGTTTTTTAACAGCTAAAATAATGGCTCTTTTTTAATAAAAATATAGAGATGAGAGAATGATTCAATTGAAATACATCAGAAGTCAACGAAAAATCGAAAAGAGATTAAAGTGCGAAGAAGTCAAGAGTATAAACAAGTTTGTAAAACAACAAGTAAATTGTAAAGGCACCGTCACCGGCACTTGAAATGTAAATTTAAAATAAACACGCGTGACACGTTTTTAATTGTAGTGGAGGACTGGAGGTGTGCTAACAGTCAACGGTTTGGTGTGTTCTTCGGTCATCCAGTCATTTTGGTTGTGTACCTTTCTCAGTTTTATAATACATTTACCTATCACCAACACTTTACTTTTCCCAATCATGGGTTGCCAGATGGCAGTAGATAAGTGTCCCAAATATAAACTACTTCCTCCATTCAAATACAACCTACACATATTCCATTTTAATTTATTCATATCCAAACTACTAGGGCAGAGCAAAACCAGATATCCGGTCCGGTTTTGACATTCGGATCGGATATCCAAATTTGAAATTCTTAATTTTGGTGATCCACATCCGATCCGAATATTTCGGATATCCAATAATCTAGAATCCAAAAATTCGGATATCCAGATTTCGGAAACCGGATTTAATCCAGATTTAAAAGTAAAAAAAGTTTCACAAAAGTTATTGGGCTATTGGTCAATGTTTTGTTACAAACTAAAACTAAAGACAATTTCAGTCCATTTCACATTTTGCAACCCACTTTAAAAGGGGTCTTCGATGGTATAAATTACAAGCCTTGAATCTTGATCGCATAATTTATTAAATTACAAGTCTCGATCGCATAAGTTATTAAATTTTAAGTTCCGATAGCATGAATTATTAAATTACAAGTCTTTATTACAAATTTCAAAATATGTCTAAAATCCGCATAAACTAAACATGAAGTTTCTAAACATTTTTATATAATTTTTTAAAATTCGGAACGGATTCGGATATCCAGTTTTATGAAAATCTCGATCCACATCCGGTCCAGTTTATTCGGAAAAAACCGGATCGGATATCCATTTTAAACGATATCCATATATTCAGAATTTTTTTCCCGGAATTCGGATCGGATCCGGATAAAAATTCGTATCGGATTTTTTTTGCTCAGCCCTACTGCCCTACAAACTACCACTTTCCTAATAAAGCCAAAAAAATTACTAAAATATCCTTATGAACACCAATTATTTACACAAAATGTCATTGAATGACCCACCTTTAATACACCATCACACATTTAAATTAATAAAAAACATCTTACACAATTCCAAGTGTACTTTTAATAACTTTTTAATATTTTTCTTAATATTTGTGCAAAAAGATATATGCGCTTTGGATTTGAACGGAGGAAGTATGTAGCTCATAAGTTTTTTTTTGTTTGTTATTTTTTTTTAATGAGGATACCCGCAACCACTATCTTTGGTGTGCACTGGCTCAGGCCAAGAATGCTCCACAAGATTTTGATCTTGGGGAGGCTTGAACCCGAATCTCCTGGAATTTCACTCAAGTTTAACCACTGAACTCCACCCTTGCGGACAAGTTTCCCCTACATGTTTTATACTATCCGTCCTTGAGACAAATCATTATCTATCTAATAACTATACTAGTTTTTAAATCCGTGCATTACACGGATGATAACACAAATCTTATCTATATTAATAAAAGAACATTTCGTGCAATTTCGTGTGTCCACGTCGTCAGATCCATCTTCTTTTATTTTTTATTTTTAAATAAATGTAGGACCCACCACAAAAAATATGGAATCAACTTATGAAAAATCAACTTTGTTAATAGAATTTTATCAAATAATCAATACAAAACTTCAATGAAACACCATTTCAAATTCCAATTACGTTGCATAAATAATATAATATGAAAATGCAAAATTTTCCAAATAGTCTACATAGTCTATCAATAATTTGAAAAAAAAAGATGAACAAAAACATTATTAGACAATGAAACTATAAATGATAAAAAAAATGGTAAAACAAATAGCGTTGTTATATTATTTTACAAACTTTTAACTCTAACATTTTGACCATCATAATAGCAAATTTTCGAGTTATTACTAAATTTGAGTATTTTTTTGGAATAAGAAGTAGTTTTCTACAAAAAAATGTTAATAAATAGTACTGTTTTAATTTTCAATGTTAAAAATTATATCTACAAAAAGTTAACAAAATAAATGAACTATAAAACTCTTTTGAGTAGATTTAAAGCATTCCGTTAAAATAATACTCTAAAGAAATTCATTATAAATATTGAGTTTATCTACTAAAATGGGTAGATCTAAAAATTTTGTTATCATGTTTTAATACTAAATTCGTGCATTTTTACACGTATTTAAAACATGTGTAAACTCCAAACCCTTGTAATTTTTGCACGTGTTTTAAATTATTATTATTATAAAAGAAATGGATTATAAAATATAAATATATTTTGACTTAACATTTTTAAATATTAATCATTATATCAATGTTATAAAACTGTATCCGTGCAATTTTGCACGGGTTAAAAACTAGTTATTATTAAAAGTAAAGATTTATATATTTTTTTATTTAGTAAATAATTATATATTAAAATTTTTACTTTGCTTATCCATATACTTTTTATAATTTTATTGTTGCTTAAGTTTAGCTGAAGTACTCTATTTTTTTCACGACTTTTTAATTTATGAGAGCTGAAATTTTAAAATAGCAGACTTCATAAACCTGTTTATTTACACAATATACGTTTACTTTTACTCATTTTTATACGCTTTTTTTTAATCATATTACACTAGTACAAAAAGGGGAAACGAGGACGGTTAAAAGCCGTCCTAAGACCTGAAAACAACCGTCCTAAATTCACCCGTCCTCGTTGCCTAAGAGAACGGTTGAAAAAAAGTCAAACCGTCCCCCTTTGGATTTATGAAAGAGGACGGTTGTATTTGGAACCGTCTTCTTTATATTTTGAAAGAGGACGGTTGACTTTGGAACCGTCTTCTTTAATGTTTTTAAGGAGGACGATTAAGGTTTGAAACCGTCTTGTTTTGAACACACTGCGGGCATAATTTTTGTGCCAATTTCAGGACGCTTTATGAAAAAACCGTCCTCTATAGCCAGCCTGTTTTTCGTGCCGAATTTTTTCGCACCCATTATTTGGCATCAATTTATGAATATAGCCCGCATCTTTGAAAACTAGATCTTTGAAATACAAGTTGTTTTATTCATACCTTATACGACAATAGTCGTATAACTTAAATATATCATCTGTTACATTTCATAAAATTCAACAAAGGTTACACTTATAGTCTAAACCCAACCAAACATATCGGAATAAGTTTGAACTTACAAATACGAACTATGATATAAGTTTAACATTCTACAAGCTGTGGCGTTTTTCTGAAGTTCAGAACTGCTAGCAATTGTTGGATCTGCAAGATTGAGAAGTTGGTAAGAGTGATCAGCGCCAATTTGTCCCAAGTTTCATAAAACAAAATGAGGCAAGCTAGATGTACAATATTGCAAGAGCTCAATTCATTCTATCATACCTTTATAATTTGAGAAATTAATCCCACAAGCAGTTGTGGATGCAACAAACAACGAGAATTTCACCCTCAGAAAGACTAATTAGGCAGATTCGAAGTAGTGGGTGAAAAGCTAGAAAGGACATACCTTGCCTTCAACCAAGTCATAGAGGCCAATGTTAACCCCAATGCATCTAATAACTTTTGCAATAACATAATAAGAATATAAAATAAATCAAAAGGGGTCTAAAAATAGTTACAGTTCAACTTGAGTAGACTAGCTATGAAGCAAGGGATCATAAACAACAACACCAGCATAGCCTGACATCTTTCTAATTCCTTTATCTCCAATATTCTCACCCAATTACTCGAAATCTGATCAAAATAACACAATAAATCTCATAAACCAATATCACAGGTACTGTCTTTGTCTCAAACGTTTGTTTACCTTTGGTTAACATACTCTTCGCAAACGTAAACAAATGACTGAGACGATGCGAATATTTTATTTATTATTCCTAGTTTCCTATCATAAGGCATAACATTCAAATATTCTCGCGACATACATTTTCTTTCGTTTCTCCGTCCCAAGTAGGGAAGATATGAGTCCGCTCGGACTTCTATTTTAAGTCAGTTCTTTTGCGACCTTCTGCAATGAGTATAATAGCAAGCAAAATAGGTCAGATCATATAATCTAAATTCGTGTCAATCAAATTCTCATATAGACATTTGTGATAAAGACAATATGATTCCGTACTCCCATCCTATTTATCTATAATCCAATCACCTTCTAATATCTCTATTCACCAAAAATTATTTTGGGTATAAACATGCTCACAAGAGGAAGACACTGAGGGAAGGAAAAGAGGAAGATGCAAACCTGGCTGGGCACCGAGCACATTTATGTGCAACTTGGAAGTAACCTGGCCGGCATTCATAGACTTTGTAGCAAACACAATAAGAGTAGAGAGATTCTCGTTTCCAGGTACCTGCCCATCATAAAAATTATGTTTTATACTCCTAAACGCAAAACAGATACTCTCAAACAATTCTGAAGATGGTAGGTTATCATACTTTATATGTGGCAAATGATGCGGCATGAGCTTCAAGAGCTGGTGCAACATCGAACTTTATACAGAAAAATAATACTTTGTGGCAGGTTATTCTAAGATTATGTGATAAGTCTAATCGGTGATTAAGTATCTTATGAAATTCTAAATATAATTGACATGGTAAAGAAAGTGGTGCCCAATAAAAATTAGCACTTAACGGAAAAAGTAGAATTGCCAAACAGGGGACAGGCCGAGAGGCAACTATACAACAAACTAGAAGACTCAGATGCATACATTACCTATCAAAAAAGCCATGAGAACTAAGTCACAGACAAGAAAATCCAACACCCAAGGTACAATGATGAGAAGAGCCAAAATTTAACATGCATATATGACGAGCAATTTAAAATCAGAATTTTAATGACAGCAGCAAGACAAACTTGCAATACTATAATGCATTATAGGGAGGGAGGTTCACACTATAGTAAAAAATAATTAACAACAGAAGATACAATCAAAAGTTTCTAAACATCCAGTTGAATTGAGTTTTAACAAAATAAATCACGAATTTCAAGATGAACAAGTCGTTACTCACATGGATGAGCAGATGCACATCATTGATATCCAGATGTCTTGCTGGCTTGCTGCTACAGTTGTGGCAACTAGCGTCAAAATAGTTCCAGATTTAAACCCAAAAATAAAGAGTGACCTAAAATTTACTAGATAAGAATTTATTAGGATTATTACAACATTTCAACAAATGAAACAATAAGCTGCTAAAAGTCAATACTCTGCGTTGATAAACTCCTAATTTATCTCATGTGTGATTGTTGTAAGTCTCCGTACAACACGTGAAAAAATTGGGTCAATCAACATATAAAATATTCGGAAAAAGAACAACCATTCAGCTGCAGAGTTCAAATGATACAAAATATATTTATGGAAATGTATTGCTTGTTTATTAAAATGTATATCATTCCTAAAAGAATTATGAAATGGGGACTATAGGGATTCACCATCACTTACCTTAGAATTGATAGCATCTGCCCATTGTTCACCATTTGGAATTTCTAATTAAACTTGCAGTATCAAAAAATAATATAACATACCATGTAGAATTCTGGAAATTCATATCATAATAATATAACATACCATGAGAAATACACACTTTCCTCGACTCAAAACAACCCCAATCGCTAATTCCTCAGCATTATCGTATGTGGCTATCTTAATATGTAGGTACAACTCACTTCATCTATAGCAGCAAAAACGACATCAAAGTACAATAAATTTAACAAGCGAAGAGAAAAAAACACTACTTGCCGAAGTAACAGCAATGATCAGGTCCACCACAATTACCATACGAAATTGACCTATCATTCAATCTAAAGCTTACCAGAAATGGAGCTATCATTTGTAATTAGAACATTCAATTAGTAACTTAAATTAACATTCAAAAAAGAAAGCCCTAATTTCTAGCATCAAAATACCATAATTTTACTTTAACTAATTATCTCCCAAATGACTGAAATTTAATTGAAATCCCTAACCTAAATCTTAACTGAAGAATAAAATGATAATAATAACAGAATCCCTAAATCAAAACTGATAAGAAAACCAAAATTTGGTGAGAAACAAAATCAAATCTTCGAAGAAAACAAATGAATTTCGTTGACTTTTTAAAAAATGAAAGAAAACATCATACCTATTGCGAACTGCCGGCTAAACCAGATGTCTGAATACGAGGGAAGATGGGATGGATATGTAGATGCTTCGTGGTGTAGCCGAAAACAATCAGTAAAACCGATTATCGTGCAAACAGTCAGTAGCGAGTTCGAGAAATTGGTTGTCAGATTTTTTTTGTAAAGAGAGGAAGACCAAAAGGTAAACCTACTGTACAGACGATTCATTGTTTTGTCTAAGATGTAAGAGGACGGTTTCACCTGCAACCGTCTTCTTTAACTAATAAGATGACGGTTTAAGGCTACAACCGTCTTCTTTATTTAATAAAAGAACGGTTTAATTGACTAACCGTCTTTATTACTTAATAAAGAGGACGACTTTTTTGTTAATCGTCCTAATTATGTAATTTCTAATGGCGCTAAATTTATTTGGCTAATATAAGACGCTTCCGTCCTCAACCGTCCTCTAAGGGGAGTCCTCTTAGCCCAAAATTGTAGTAGTGTTAGCCTTCTTGTTTGTTCCCCCTTTATTCTCTACCTTTTATCTCATTTTCTCTCCCATCAACCATCGCCTGGACGTAGAAGCAACGTTCATCATGATTGACCGACTACTTCGAGATCCTAGCAGAGCCTTCACCACAATAGTGACCACACACAACACATCAGAGTATCAGACCACGACGCCTCTCTCAACTCTTATCTCACACGCAGCACATTGTATAAAGTCACAATATATATCAGCTCTACACATTAATTAGATCTAAATGGAATTTGTATAATTTGATTATGCGACACAAGTTATTTTCCTAACCCATTAGCATATTAATGTTTTGATTCTAATACGCATGTGAGTAAAAATTATCTATAAAATAATTTTTTTAAAAAGTTTTTACTATTAATAACTCATATGTGCGCGAGCCCCGCCTCCTCCCTTTTTTAGTGTAAATGACCTTTCAATTTAAAACCCGAACATGTTTTATGAGTAATTTGATTAGACAATTATACAATTTGAGATTTTTTCTACAATTTTTTTCTAATATAAATTCACGCATTCATAAGGTTTTCGTAAAAATAAATAATAAAAGGTCATTAAGATATAATCCCTTTTGAAATCCAACAAACCATTCACTTAATTATTTCATGTGTCTCTCTTGGTAAGTTTTTTTTTTCTAGCGAAAACTTTACAAAATTGCTAGTGTAGTACTTGATAAGAATGTTATGCAAGAAGTTGTCTGTAAATATCAATGAAGCAACACAATCATTTTTATTTCGAGATCTAGAAGAGTTCGGTCGATCTGCTCGGGAAGGGAATGCTTTTATTGAGAGCTCTAACCGAGTATGAACATATTTAATCCCTTGATTGATCGCTGATAGCAGGGTTTTGTCGCCTCCCTTGATCAAACAATATTTATAAAACTCAACTAAGTTAATGTAGTAGGGTAGTCGAGGTCGATCCACATGAAGGTCAAGGTCAAGTATTAGTCGGTCTCAGATTACAAGTTAGCTACGCAAATCAATAATGAGATAGAAAACAAATTAAACATGTAAACATAAATCAATTATGACTACTAAACTAAGAAAACGAACAAGTAATAGAATAAATATAAAAGCAATAAAGAAAAGGCCTAAGATAATAACAACTTATCAAATATCCTCATTTTTTATAAATCCTAACCCCTAATTTGCCATAATTAAGTAACAATTATTACAAACATAACAACATTAATAAGACAAACAACATCGTCTTAATCAACATAATACAACAAATTGTACAATTAAAAGGTTAATAATATCGTCTTATACTAATTTCATATAAACCCTAACCCCCAATTTATCTAATTAACATTCTAATTGGCTACTATAACTTAATTAACTACAACTTATCAAAAATCCCCAATTGTACACATTAGCTTATCAAAAATCCCTAATTTTACACACTAACTTATCGAAAATCCCCAATTTTTTAACACCAACCCCTAATTTGCCATAATTAAGTAACAATTACAAGCATAACAACATTAATAGTGTAACACCCCGATAAATTCCAAGTTATCCTATATTATTAAAATACTATTTTAATAATAAGTATGATCCTATAAATAAAATTCCCATCTAAATTTTATTTTTTTTAACCACGATATTTAGAATTCCCGTCTTAAACCTATACTCCTTCAACTACGAACAACTACTCTGTCCTTGTTACAAATTTTGAGATATTTTAAAGGCATATTTATGTAACACCCCAAGAGTTTGAGAGGAAAGTTATCCCACATCGGTAGAATGTGAGACTTGTGATATGTTTATAATAACTTCCACTCACCACTTAGTAACAAGGCCTTGTGCTTTTGGGCTTAAGTGAGGACAAATAATGGGCCCAAAAGTGTGCACCCGTCTTATTGGGGTTGTGTTACGACCGTGGTGGGTCGGGTTGTTACAAATGGTATCAGAGCGACCCTGCGACCGTGTGGTGAGCCTGTGGTCCGGAGTACCCGGGTCACCCACCTGGCGGGGGAGGATTCTGGGCTTGGCTGCGGTCAAGTTTGAGGCACAACGAGGACGTTGTGTTCTTTAAGTGGAGGAGTTTGTAACACCCCAAGAGTTTGAGAGGAAAGTTATCCCACATCGGTAGAATGTGAGACTTGTGATATGTTTATAATAACTTCCACTCACCACTTAGTAACAAGGCCTTGTGCTTTTGGGCTTAAGTGAGGACAAGTAATGGGCCCAAAAGTGTGCACCCGTCTTATTGGGGTTGTGTTACGACCGTGGTGGGTCGGGTTGTTACAATTTAGCTCTTGCTTATAAAATAGAAATTTTAGCTCTTTTTCTTAGCTTTCCAACGCCACCGCAAACACCTCATTCCGAGTTCTGTGGAGGAAATTATGCCGAAAATACGAAAGGCTGTCACGGATCATCCGCTAACGAGACACTCGCTCGTTGCTTACTCTTTACTCTTTTCCACATGTCCTTTGGGACACTTGGCTAAGTATGAAAACTTTGTCTTGCTGCCCAAGGTCAACCTCCTCCTTCCTTCTTCTTCATTCCTTTATTTTTTCAGTAAAAGCTCACAAAACACAAAAGAAGAAGAACACCATTGTTGTGCACCTCCACCGTAAAACGATCGTAAAATCTTCGTTTCTTATCCGTTTTCGACGATTCTCACGCCATTTTTCTCCTCTCGTCGTTCCCCTCCTTTATAAATAAGAAGTTTTCATCTTCTCCTCTTCCTTACATATTTCGAAATCCTAGCTTTGACCCAAGCTAGATACTTCCGTTTTTAACATCTCCTTTTGATTGCAGGATTCGAGTCAAGTGGTCCGGAAGGCGATACATACGAGATTGACGAGAGTTTGAACTAAAAGGTAACGGTGATGAGTTACCCGACTTTAATCGTCTATGTTTGCATGTGTTACATATATTAGTGATACATATTATACTAGAAATATGTTTGATTAATTAGTTGTATGATTAGCTTTATAAGTCATATGTTTGGATGATTTTCATCTTGCATGGTTGTGATGGATGATATTCTAGTTGTGGAAATTCATTACGGATTGTTTTGTTAAATGAGGTTATGATCATTGAGGATGGTTAGTTTGATAGTCTTTCAAGTTCATAGTGCTTTGTTTACATTGGTTATTTCATAAAGTTTCAGCACCTTGACAAATCTGTCCGTCGTCTTGTACAATTTATTTCGAAATCTTAGAGTATCCATATTTGAAAATGTTGAAAATAGACCCCTTTTCATTTTAAGTGTAGAGTGCACCTCTAAAATTTCGTAATTTTCTTGCATGTCGTTTGTTCACAATAAAATATTTACGAACATTGCGCTGAAATGCTCGCAGAACGGACAGTAGCTCAAAGATTATTTCGAAAACCATTTTTATACTTTGAAACTATTCTGTTCTTTTTCTATAATTAAACTTTGAAGAGTTTAGATGATGTTAGGAGTTTACTTTGCCCCAAAATGTTTTGTTAAACCCGTTTTATGAAGCAATACTTTTAATGCAACGATTTATGACATACTGTAAAGATCAGATTATAAACCCCTGTTAAGTTCGTCTTTTGAAAATGGTTATTTGATGAGAATTGTAGCTAAATCCGACCCAACTGGCCTTGTATCATTTCGATTTTATTTGAATAATTACGAATTTTACGGCAGAGGACAACTGAAATGTAAAATGCTTTTTGAACCTATGTTTTATTAATCAGTTCTGTTTATTCTTCTCCCGTATGGAATGGACTTAAGTGTTGTCTTATTTATCGATTGTTGGCTCTTGTATGTAAATGAGTTGGTTAACGGTTATGTTAGCTTAAATTGTGTTTTGATGACGGTTATGCTATCTTAAGATGAGTTGGGTGACGGTTATGTTGCCTTGCTTGTGTTTAGGTGACGGTTATGTCACCCTAAATTGTGTTGGTAACGGTTATGTTGCCTTGGTTGTGAATAGATAGCGGTGATACGATTTTTGTATCACTGTAATGAACAAACACCACTCCTGTTATGGGATTTTATCTAACTATGTTCGGGATTGGTCGGTGTCCGTGGTTAAGCGGTCCGGTCCCCGTGTGTCGTTTGGTGTAGGTTATTACATCGAGAGGTCTGGCCAGTCTTAGGCATATAGTTGTCGGTTATGCGCTATACATAGTATCCGGATGACGTGGTTATGCGCTCTGGTAGCTAGGGCGCGGTTATACGCCCTAGCCTGTTAGTGGAGCGGTTATACTCCCTGGTTGTCAGTTGTAGTGGTTATACTACCTGACGACATTCATTCTATTCTTGTTTGTTGTTGTTCGTGTGATTGGACATGCCATCAAGTGTTGTTCCCTGATTCGATCACCTGGTTGTTTACCTGATTTTGAGTATCATGCTTTGATATTTCTTATATTCACATGTACTGCTCCATATACAATATGTTCTTATTGTTATCTATTTGTATTTTGACGTAAAGTGGTTGGGAGAACCCTGAGTTACTCCCCACTGACTGTGGCGTTCATGTTTCATGAATGACAGGTTTGTGAAGCAGTGGTTGGGTGAGACATGTAGGCTAGCGAGCACTTACCCTTGGACTTTAGTTTCACTTCGTATCGCTAGACTACCTTACGTTATGTTTATATTCGTGGGATATCTTTTCCCCGTACACTCTTTACTATGTTTGTATAACTAGCATGCTTTTTTTTCCGCACTTTTATTTTAGTTTGAACCCTCGCATGTTAGTTATTTATTCTTCAATAAAAGTTTTAAAAACCTCGTATTTTTCGTATTCTTTGTGTTTATTTTTCCGCTAAATTGCGGGGGTCACAAATAAGGCAAACAACATTAATCATATAAACCCTAACCCCCAATTTCATATAAACTCCAACCCCCAATTTATCTTATTAACATCCGAATTGGCTATTATAACTTAATTAACTACAACCTAATAAGATAAGACGATCCTAATTGGCTAGTATGGCTGCTACATCACTAAATCTACAAAACAAAACAAAAATCAAACTAAAAATTGAAATTAAACTAAAAAGAATACAAACCTTCTATTGAATAAAGGAGAAAAAGAAGAGGAAGTTGCTGGTGGTGGTGGCCGGTGACCATGGTGGTGGATGCTGGTGGTGGGCGGTGGTGATGGTGGTGGTGGAGGTGCAAGTAGTTGGTGGTGACGGAAAAGGGTTTATGTTTCTCGAGTTTTTGTGTTAGTGTTAGAAAAATAAGACTCGAATAAGGAAATGAAGGAAGTTTGGTTTGATATTGCGTTTTTTTTGGCGACTGAAGAAATTAACTTTGGCGACTGAACAAAGGGAGTCGCCAATTTGGCGACTGCAGATATGACATTTTCAGTCGCCAATATTGGCGCTAAATTTGGCGACTGTTTGTTTCAGTCGCCATTTTCTGTCGGTGGAAAAAAGTTGGGGAAAAATCGCAGTCGCCATTTTGGCGACTGACAAAGTTTTTTTTTCAGTCGCCAATTTGGCGACTACAGATGTCAGTCGCCATTTTTTGTCGCCTGTTTTCCTTATTCTTGTAGTGACGCCTCTAATTCGCTCATAGACTCCCTTCCGGGATCACAATGAGACACTAGCTATGCCGACACAACTCCCTCTCGGGCTCATGCATCAAACAACTTAAGTCAAGGGTCAAAGTTTACCACAATATGCTTATTTTGACTCCCATTTCCCCAAAATTAAGGTTCTAAGTCCACGTTATACCCCGATCATCCAACTCCCTCTCCCGAGGGTCGATTTCAAACCGAAAACCAAGGGCACCCATCTCAACTCCTCCCTCCCGGGCTCGACTCAATGAGGCTACTACTCCCAACAAGATGTCCCGACTCAAGTCTAGCCAACTCTCGTTGACGGACAAGGACTCAAGGTCAAAGTACAAACAATATAAAGTAATGACAATTAGACCCCTTAATTAACCCAATAAATTCCCCCTCGACACCAAGTTGGTGGAATTAAGTTGGTAACCTACACATGACGGAGTCTAATCGCACCCTAGTGACAATACTACTCACTAATCATTACTAATAAACCAAAACAAAAAAAAAAGACGGAAACTTGGAAACTGAACATGTTTAAAAGGTAGATTAACACTAATAAGCATATAAATAAACAAACAATGAAAAGTAAACTCCAATTAGTCCATAACTAATACTAACAAAGTATAAATGTTGTATCGTTAAGAAGAAAGGAAGAAATTTTCACATAGATATTTCATCAAACACCTTATATTCATAAAGACAAACAATAAAAATAGAGAAATAAGGAAGAAGGAAGAGTAAACACAGGGGCGGCCCTGGGCAGGTGCGGGCTGAGCCCAGGAACCGGGCCTCCAAAAAAATGGGGCCTCAAAACGAAATGCTTTGGGCCAGTTTAAAAAAAAAAAAAAAAAAAGAGGAAACTTCCCAATTCCATTCTCTGCGTGTATTGGTATCAAAGTAGTAATTAGGAACAAATATTTTCTTTCCCAATTTTGCTTTAATTACACCATCAAATCATCAATTAGCAATCAATTATAAAACATAAAATATTCCTTCCCAAGATTACAATAATTCATTTCTCATTTACTCATATAATCCAACGTTTTTTTTTTTATTAATGTTATTATATATCTCTCAAATTCTCATTATTAATTATATTCTTTCAATTTGTCTCATAGTCAGATTACCCATCTAACAAAATTTTAGCTATAATTTTATTAAACAAATCAATAGATATCATCAGTTTCTAGTCAAAAGTGTAACAGAAGAGAAATCTCAGGTAAAATTTTCAATTAATTTTATGAGTTTGATCAGGTTTATGAATTTTATGAGTGTCTATGAAGTTTAATCTAAATTACATGTTTTCTATTTTGTTCAGGAAATACTTGGATGTGTATGAATTGATTGAATTCAATCAAAATCTCAAAGTAGTTATGAGTATAACTAACAGGGACGATGGTTACGATCAAAGTTTTTTTAATAAATAGATAATGTTATAATTTTATTTCTATGCATTTTTTTTAGCAGATAATAATAATACTATGTTTATTGAGAATAAAATTTCAAATATATTGTATTTTTAAGGTCTCATTTTCTTACGGGGCACCGGGCCACTATTATTGTTAAGACGCCCCTGAGTAAACACATGTAAAGAAATGATAAATAAAGTAAACGAGAGAAAATTATACCAACTAAATGTAAAGAAATGAATTTTGAATGAATTGTTGAGGATGAATGTCTCCTTCCTTCAATTTTCCACCCAAAACAAAATGTAAATCGTCATACAATGTTGTAAATTAAGACGATAATCTATATCTATACTAAAAACAAGGAAGAAAAATTAAATTTTTATATGATTTTACTTAACTACTCTACCCTAATTTTTGCTCTCTGCTTGTTTAGAAATGCTCCTGTCGAAAATGCTCTGCCAGGAACAAAACATAATCCCCAGCTGGCTGCTTGCTTGCTTCTTTTTCTACCTCCTCACGTGACTCCTCAAAAATAACCAAAAGGATTGTCACATGGCTAGCTTTGATTGGCCAAGTCCTTGTCTAGCTATTTTTTTTTTCTCTTTTTCCTTTTTTACCTCTCCGTCTTTCTTTGATCCGAATTGACTCGGTTTTTATACTCGAACTTGGTATCTACAAAATATAAAGAAGAAAGGAGTACCAAAATACCAAAATTTATTGTAATTTGCATTATATGAAACTAGACTACTAAAATTCTATTTAATAGTAAAATGAGTAAATAATACTAACTCGGGTTATTATTTCGCTCAAATAAGAGATAAATATGGGTTAAAAATCGGTGAAATATTGTGTTATCAATCGTGTGATTGGCTACCACCTAGACTAGCTGTGAAGAATGTGAGGCCCGACTTGAAAGCGTTCTTGGTTTACCATCCGCTTGTCTTGCCTATAGTCTGTAACCGCAATCCGTTTTTAATGACTGTACAGAATGATGAAGAAATTCAGTGAAGAAATTTAGTATCGCCATTAATGGATGATTGAAGGTTTTAGTGAGATGAAAAATATTAGAAAGAGAAACAAGGTAAATAATATCAGAGTATATTGAATGAATAATTAGTTTGTTACAGGGTTGACTTTTCTTCATATACACAAAAAGATAAGAATATTTTAAGTGTTAATCTAAGTAACAAACTAAAGATATTTATTTACTTGAGGAGATATTTATTCCAACAAATGAGCCCACTTCTCTGGTTGAAATAGTGGACATCTACTAAAATGGGAAGAATTGCGTAACTTCATACGTCTAGCCTATATTTCTTTCGCGATCCCAGCCGCATCGAAGAGGTAAGGTTTTTCGACCCAATATGAGTTGGTTTCCCTCCTAATTCTCAAGTTCATGCCTTCTACATAATACTTCCTCCCTCTTATCATTTTTTTAACTTTTGTTTGTTGTAATGGCGTTTTTTTTAATAAAGGTGAACAAATAATTGAATCAGAAGGTTGAATTCCAAATTTTATTTATGCATAACTTAACAAATTCAATTATTAATATGAGGTGTTCGATGAAACATCAAAACCATCATATCAGCCCATCACTACTACAAAATTAATGGAAAGACAATGACAAAAATCATTGTAAATTCTACTGTCGTCAAATTTGTGACAATGTTTTTATTGTTGGGAAAAACTCGTATTTCTATCTTTGTGTAATTACCGAAAAATAAATAAAATATTAGACAAAGATACAATAATATATTTGGTTACGCGGAAAAACCAATGAGATAAACAACCGTAGGACGAGTACTCCAATTCTTCCACTACAATATTTGTAGTCGAATTATAAGTCGTCATCTTAATAAGGTGAATATATCTCACTATTAGTAGTGTGTTTCTTTCTCTCTCAATGAGGATAACTCTCACAAATAATAATTTAATACTAATTATTGTGGATTAATGAGATATGTTGTGTGTTTTTGTGATTGATGAAATAAGCTCTCCAATCTCTCGGGGTCTTTTGCCAAAATAACCATTTTATCTGAACTATTTACCATAATGACCATATGTTCATTCTATTTACCAAAATGATCATATAATATCGTAATATGACTATACCTATTATCTAACCATAGTATCCAAATTATTTTTTTTTGGAAGTGTATCATGATAATTTCATAATAAATGAAAACTATTTTTTTATTCTTTTTCCAAATTGCAATTATCTATAAAATCTGTATTAATATCTAATAGTAGCTAAATGATTAAAAATTTTACGCTTCCATTTTTTATAGCGCTTTGTCAATTAGAAAAATTGCATGTTTTTTTTTGCATGTTCTTATTTTTTATAAAGAATTTTTTATGACTTGAAAAATATTTGTAGGCCTTCACTCAGAACTCAATAATAGATGCATGAGTCAACAAATAATTTTCTACTATTGAAAAATTTATATTTTTCAGTTTTGTAGAATTTTTGCATAGTTTTTATGTCTATATTTACATTATTCTAAGGGAATATAAATAAATTTGACAAACAAAATTGGTTTAGCTTTTTTTTAAGGCAACTTTTTAACCTAGATGGTCATTTTGGTAATTAAATTTATAAAATGGTCATTTTGGAAAATAGTTTGAGTTAAACGACTATTTTGGTAAAAGACCCAATCTCTCGTATCTATAGGTGATCATGAGGAGAGAGTTACTACTTCCTTAAAAGCTTCAATGAATGTTTTAACACATTCATTCGATGATGGCTTTTTTAGTACTGATGTAAACAATGCATCTAACTTATGCATTTCTTATTTATGCATTCAATAGATAAGTTTCATCTTATGTGAAACATTTTCTATTTACTCTCGTTGTGTTAATTCCCTCAATTAAAGAGAGAATAACCCAACAAATCTCCCACTTCTCGACTTAATTGGAGAGTATCACCACACCGGACCCATCACAACAATCATCGAACTTCTTTATTGATATGGTCTTTGTAAAACCCCTCGCGAAAGCGGAAATGTAAAACATACAAGGTACCAAAAATGCAGCGGAATTAAAACTTTTCAACATAAATAAACATGCGATGTAACATCTCATATTTTATCGATAATTAATTTATTTTATATTAACGTGTTGATAATATTTGAGCGTATATACTCGATAATTAATTTATTGTACGCGTGTTTTATATTATATATATTAGTGTAAGGTCGGGTTGAGTATTAGTTAAGAGACCGAGTTGTAAGTACTTGAGCGGGCCTCGTTTCGTGTGCAAAACTGAGCAGCCCACATACCGACATTCTGATATAATCAAAACACAAACATAACACATTCACGCTGCCACCTCTCTTAACACCTCCCAAAACCCTACTTCAACCCTATTCGAGACACAACCACTTCACCTCTTTCGCAGCCGCCACGTCCAAGAGTAGAGAGAGAGGTTCACACGGTGGTCAAGAGGGTGCCAAGGGTGGCCGTTCACGCGAGGAAGGAGGTACACCCACCTGAGTTGTTGTTATTTTCGCTGTTCCTTGCGTTAATTTCGTCAATTTTAAATGTGTAAGTCTTTGGTTTAATTCCTGATCTTTGCCTAGAGTTGATATATGAAGTTTAGTAGTCGTGTCTGGGTCAGTTTGGAGTCGTCTTTCACCACCATTGACCGTCGAACGTGGTGTTTTATCACCGTGTCTGGGTTGGTTACAAACACTGTCAAAACAGAGTACAGAACACCTGGTGTTGCGGGTGATTTCGATGCTTCTTCTTTTCGCGATTGGTTTGAGTAATAGGGTAGATAGATTTATGGTAATTAGGAGGTCTATATGGTGGTATTCACGGTGGTTTAGGGTGGTTGTACCTGCTCATCGAGTGGGTTTCGTTTTGGGGTCTGATATGTAAATAAATGGAGCAGAGTTGTGACAGCGGGTTCGGTGGGTGGTAGTCAGTCGTGTGGGTGGTGTCGAAGGTTGGGCATTGGCTCCAGGGGGGCAGAGGGTGTTGAGAGGTGTCAAGGGTGGTGTCAGGTGGTGGTTAGGGTAGTGGTGTTGGTGATAGGAGTCGGTTTTTGCAGAAGGGGTTACACGGTTGCAGGGAAGGTTGTATGAGGGGCTGTTGGACCACGGTCTTTGCAGGGGTAATCGAAGGCTGGTATGGTTGAGTTAGGGTCCGTGGTTAGTCTCTAAGGATGCGTCATGGTGTAGGGAGGGCAGCCAGTACGGGTTGGTGGTAGTCCGGGTGGCGTAGGGTGGTCGATGAGGCTGATATGGGAGGCTGTCGGGGGTTGAGTATGTAGGGGCTGTTTGCTTTATTGTTGTTACTTCTAACATATACTACTTCGATAGGCTGTTGCTTGCTTATCATTTTTATTATACTTATATTATTAGTGGTATTATCATTATTATAATGTTATTACTAAATGTTATTATTATTATTCCATATTGTTTTATCATTATCATTATTCACATTTATTTGTAAGAGTAGCTAGTGGTGTTGTTATTATTTTACCATGGGTTGTATTTGTATGATATATACTAGTTATGTTATTACTGTCTATATATAATAAGTCTATAATTAGTAAGTTAGTTGACAAGTGATGATTTATATGAATAAGGAGTTCATGATAATTGATGTGAGTTTGGATAGGGTCAAGTAATTTTAGTAATGCGATTGTATGGGTAGAAATTGATATTCAATACTAATTATAGGAACTGAGTTCGGTTGTTCAAGGTGGAACATTTCTAGCAGCTGTTCGGTTGTCAATCCGCAATTGAGGTAGGGGAAAATACTGGTATATGACGATGTGTAAACTGTTCTATTTGTTATTAAGCATGTTTGTGATATAATACCATGTGATCGTATATAGTGTTATCTATACTATTCTGTGATATAATACGATGTGAATATAAAGGGTCCGTGATTGGTGCGGAGATAAAGGGTCTGTGATTGGTGCGGAGATAAAGGGTCTGTGATTGGTGCGGAGATAAATGGTCTGTGTTTGGTGCGGAGTATATTGGGTCTTGTGACTGGTGTGGAGTATATTGGGTCTTGTGATTGGTGTGGAGGTAATGGGTCTTGTGATCGGTGCGGAGTTTATTTGGCGTTGGATCGGTGCGGAGTATATTATATTGTTGGTTTATTTATTTATTTTTTCCTCTACTCAACCTCGTGGTTGACCCTGTGTATTCGTGTGACACCTGTGATGATCCGTAATGGGGAGCAGTTTTGACAGGAAAGATGGTGCTGTGGGAGCATGGGATAGCGTGAGCACTTGGAATGGACCGACTTAGATTTAGATCACCTACTTTGTAGTTATCAGTTGTATTTTTATTCCGCTATGTAGTATTTATAACACCAAAGTTTAAATTTTAACAGTTTTTATATAAAGTACTGTGGTTTGATTTACTTTGTTATTCACTGCCTCGGATATTCCGAGATGGTAACAACTCAATTTACTGAGGATGTCTTGCTAAAGGCTCCTTAATAAATCGGGGTGTTACATGCGAGGTGTTTTAACAAACTAAACACGCGGAAGATAAAAACATAGATAAGTATATAAGTACTATACAAAAGCAGCCCGGGATAGCATATCCCTACAGGCACCAAAGTACGGAAAACATAAAGCTAAGGTCTAGCTGACGAATTGGTAAAATCATCGATGAAGGATCATCGCTCGCTAGCCTCAACGTAACCCCCTGAAGAACAGCATCAAGTACCTACACACATACAACATGTGCGCCACAGTCAGTGGGGAGTGACTAGAGTTCTCATAGCCACCTAATGTCGTACAACACAGAACATGAAATTACAAGTGTCATACTCCAACATAAACAATCATGTGAAGCATTTATCTCAACATCTCAATCTCCTATCATCATGCGAATACTATGCAAAGGCTCTCAACCAACTTCGGAAACTATTTGGAAGGAGAGCCGGTTTCCCTTCCGGTTGCCCGGCCGGGGGGTCTTTCAGTCCAAACCATTTACGAAACCAATCAAGGAGTCATCAAATGCCTTGGATGAACAACACTATAATCAAGTAATATACTCATCACTATCAACATACATATCTGACACTGTACCAACTCTAGACAAGCAGATATAAAACAGCAAGTATATAACACTATACCCCATCCCAGGCAAGTATATACCATATTCAGCAATATCAAACCATGACCCCAATCCTAGGCATGGAAGGATACAATTACACATTACAAGAGAAAACTCATATGAATATTCCGTTATACAACCACGGCATAAATACATAGCCTAGCAATTATAATCCACATGCATAAATACACCTCAGAATACAAAGGCAAACGAAAACTGTGACCTAATCCAAATCACAGATCCCACAACAGTACACCTCAAAATACAAAGGCAAGCAGAACTGTGACCTAATCCAAATCACAGACCTACAACAATACACCTCAAAATACAAAGGCAAGCAGAACTGTGACCTAATCCAAATCACAGACCTACAACAATACACCTCAAAATACAAAGGCAGGCAGAACTGTGACCTAATCCAAATCACAGACCTACAACAATACACCTCAAATACAAAGGCAAGTGAAAGCTGTGACCTAATCCCAATCACAGCCCCACAACAATACTTCATCCAAAACTATGACCTAAACCAAATCATGGCTTTACAACTTCACTTCTGAAACTTACTCCATTCTTAACCAATCATGCAAACAACGTATATCCAAACCAACACTTAATTGACCCCGAGAATTAAGCCGAGGGAGAGCCGGTTTCCCTTTCGGTTGCCCGACCGGGGGGTCTCTATCCTCACTCTATTCCCGAACCCAATATAGTGCCGCCCGAACCTCGGGGACCTCAAACACACATACAAGTATAAAAGAAAGACTAATTTCGATTAAGTTATTTCTAAACGACTGCCATATATTAAAAATATCTTAGTCCGATAAGAATTATAACGGACACTTAAAAATTCTAACTTTAGACGGGTAACTAATTACTTACTAAGTCTTACTTAGCTCAAAAATAGTTTAATAAGTATTTGATTACGATCTAATTAACCGGTTCAACCGATAAAGGAACTAAACACGATTTAAATTAAACTTCATATTATATTACCTATATTTTAAAACGGGAAAAATCGACTAACTAATTAAATTATTTCGACATGCTTCTAATAAGACCGTAACCCATTACTAATTCGTAACGATTTCTAACGTATTATATTTAAACGTAAGCAAGCAAGCTAGCAAGCAAGCAAGCACGTACGCAAATTAATTAATTCAAGCAGGCTAGTAAGCACGTGCGTAAAATAATAATAAAATAATAATATAATAATAAAATAATAATAATAATATTGCTAAACCAGAAGAATACTACTACAGTGATTTCAATTAGCATCTACGGAGTACATTTTACGTTTTATAGGTCAGCCAACACCAATGATTCATTATCAGCATATCAGTTCAGCGGAAATGACGACTCGAAATGCATAACACAACATCGATATTCATGGTTATTTAACAACAAAGGTGATACATAGTAGCAGCATTCATCAAGAGCCATGACAAACGTATGGGCAACAACATTACGAATAGTAACTAACAATAACTCGAGTAAGCAATGACTAAGTGATACTAATAGGCTTTAGTACGCAGCAGTAAAGGGGCAGCAACATTTGGGACCTGATGATAGCAATGAGTGGTAGCACACAGGTAGGATTAAGAACAATGGTAACTTACCAACATTAGAACTATAAATGAATCAGCCACTTATGACAATGCAGCAGGAATGCGAGTGACAGTGTAGCAAAAGATAACAGCTGTAAGTGCATTTGCAGGAATGAGGGAGGGGGAAAAGCAGTGCAGAAACATAAATGGAAGATAGGGACGGAAACAGACGCGCAGAAGCAGAGGTGGAAATCAGTAACGAGTGTATAGAAACAGTAATGCAGAAACGGGAATGGAGTGCAGTGCAGAAATAGGGGAAAGAATCTAGGCAGTAGTACGTGTAATTGCAGTAGCAATAAAATGCAGTCTGTTCAGTGTGGTTGCAGGAACAGTAGGGTAGCAGCAGTTTCAGGGACTGATGGCAGTGGTATGTAGTATGTACAGAGAACACGCAACAGCAATGAACGACATGTTTACACAGCAATATCCTTCTTACGGTTGTAACAGAATAATAATGTTCAGTGATATGGAATACAGTAGCAGATAATAGCACGTATTAAGACAAGAATTTCAGAATTGTCAACACTAACAACCCAAATCCAACTAAGCCCTCCATCATATACTTTAACCCACAAATTATACATCCTATATTCACCATCAAAACCACATAAATATTCATAAAAATAAATGTCAAATTAATTAAAGACAAGCGTCGAGTTTCTCATAATCGTCACCTTTACTCCGCGAATGCACCGGTTTACTCTTCAAGGATCACAAGCTCTTCCTCCGGGTCGTTACAAGCACCACCGTCAAGCACAAAAACACGAATTAAAGGGGTAATTTCGTGATTAGGGAAAAACAGCCCCGAAATGAAGTTTCACGAAATTGAAAATGAAAGTGATAGAAAGATCATAAATCTCGCAAGGATTCCTAATATGTAACTTTTACCTCGATTTGATGAACGGATGAAGAAGAATTAAGCAAAAGAAGATGAGGATTATGGAGGTTTATGAGAGAAATGTGTTTACTGTGACAAGTTTGAAGGAAGGACTATTATGTCCACATAAGGGGTTTTAGGAGGGTATAAGACGTGTCCTTTCCATTTTAAGAAAACGGGTTTGGAAAACACAAACGGGTTTTTAAGATAAACTTATGTTGCCAAGTTATATTCGTCTTAAGGACTCAAGGTTCTTAAGACGGATCTTATTATTTATAAAATACTTCTCAATAGTTTATTAAAATATTGTTTTACTACCTAAAATAATTAAAAACCCCTTTAAAATATATTCTATGAAAATACGGGTGTTGAACCATATATTCAAATATATACTCCCTCCATTTTTATCCAAGTGATACATAAGATTTTTGTACACTATTCACAAATCAACATTCAATCTCAATTTTCTCTCAATACGTAAGAAAAAACATATTCATGTGGGATCTTGTTTAATTCGTCTTTACGAGTACATTGAAAATATATAATTTTTATAACTTTTACAAATACGTAGCTAAAGATATTAAGCACGTAAAACGTGCGTTGGCAAACGTGCAAAAAGAAATGTATCACTTGGATAAAAATGGAGGGAGTATATAGTATATATGTTTATGTTTTGATAATGACAAGTCTAGCTATTTATATATTATATACTGGTACGTATAATCGTGTGCTAAGTGTACAGAATATTAGTAACAAGATCCAGTCAATTAAGTGTAAAAGATTCAAGCATGTTAGTCAATGAATTGACTAAGTCGAAGATTGATAGAAGATCACAAGCGCGCATAATGAGCTAAAGTTATACTTATCAACTATAGCTTTAGTACAAGTTTGGTTCAAGTTATAGCTCGTAGCTATAACTCTATATCTATGAAGAAATGATCGAAATATATGTGTTTTGATGAAACGATTGTTTCCAATTTAGTGTCGTGTACAAACTAGTGTTTAATTGGTATTCTATTCTAAATATGGAATTGTTAATCTTGATAGGATTATATAAAATATCTTTTAGTTAAATAAGGAATAAATAATTGTCTTATGAGATAATTATTTATTACTAAAATAAACTAAGGATTTTTATATGATCTTAATTGTCAAATAATATAATCGAAAATATAGTTTGTTACGACTTTGGGAAACGTGTAACATGTCACGATTACCATAATTCGTATAGGATTAAATTAAGTAAATATTATGTATTTATTTAATATCCTAAACAAACTAAGATTATATTGTGATAATATATTTTATTATCTTTGACATAGTTTAGGAAGTTGTTTTAATAAGGATACTAGTTGTTTATTATATAAAGATCTTTCCTAAATATGAATTAGGAAATTGATTCCTTATATAATACTTGTAGTATATTATTAAATCTTTCCTAAATATATTAAGATTAGATTTAAGGTAGTATTACTAAAAGACTAGTATTCTAGTTTAAGTAATATTCCTAAATCATCTAGGGTTTGAATTACCTAGATATATATTCTATATAAATAGACTACCTATGACAGATTAATCTACACGAAATACACACACATATTTACGCAAATCAAGAGAGAGAACCGCCGATCATATACTTCAATATTCGAGCTTATCATTGTCATATCCGATTCAAGATTCAAGTGCTCAAGCATTGATCTTATTCATTCAAGATTGTGACATCAAGGAACATTAAAGACTTTATCTTATTTACGTAAGATAGATCGAGTATTTAACGGTACTCATTGTAAGACAAATATTTAACGGTATTTGTCGTAGCTAGATTGATACGTGTCTATTTTATGATGTTTTTCATCTATTTTTACACGTATTTGGTCGCTCATTTACTATGTTTTAGCCTTTATTTCCCACAAATTGTGTACTTTCGTATTTTTATGCACTTTTGCAGATTTACGCGGAAAAGAGACGATTTAGCGCCAAATCCGTATCCTCAAGTCTTTTGCTTAATTAAGGAATAAATGGAAAGTCAACTGGAGTCAAAGTCAAGTGCCAAAAGTCAAAGCAAGAAGAAAATAGAAGAAATTCTTCGGGAAGCGGTCGACCGACCGACAATATAGGTCGACCGACTGACCCTGATCTTTATAAAATTTCAAAACTGAAGAAAAGCCCAAGAATTTACGAAGTCCAATAAGAAGCGGTCGACCGACCCACATAGTAAGTCGATCGACCACAGCGGAAGCCCAGACGATTCTCTTTCGGAAATAAAATAGAATTAGAGTGTTTAGGAAACTCTAATCTCTTGCCCTATATAAGCTAATCTTGTAGTTAGGGTTTTGCATCCATTAATATTAAGTTTAAGAAAGATTCAAGAATTCGGTTATTTATTCAGTTATTATTAAAGTTTGTAATCTTTCAATAATTCCCAAGCATTCAATAAAGTTAGTTCCTTTCTGCCCTAATTCCAATTGTGGTAATTACTCTTTTAATCTTGCTTTATTATCGTTCTTGTTTTTATTACAATTGTTAAGTTAGAATCCCAAGCTTTATTGAATTTTGCATGTTTAGATTATTTACTATGTTTACCATGTTTAAACCCGTTTTCATAATCATCTTAACAACCATGAGTAGCTAATTTTCATATGTTAGGATGTAGGGGATGAATATGCGTAGGTAAATAGAATTCGAAAGACCGACTTGTAGCAGGACCACGGTCGGCCGACTGGAATAGCTGGTCGGTCGACCGAGGCCGTGGTCGGCCGACTGGAGTAGCCGGTCGGTCGACCACCCGCGTATGTATTCTTATTTCGTCTTTTCTTGTCAATTATAATATCCTGCAATGAGACCATAAGGAGACTTGTAGGATGTTAGTAATGACCTACCCAAGATTGAAAGATACGGGAAGGGCATTGGTTTACACCTTAAGACGGATAGGTTACTCAAGGCTGAAAGGTATGTGACCTGGGATTTAGGAATCACCCTTATTGTTGACACCCAATAATTGTGAGACCTAGGAACTAATAGCATAGGCCGAAAGGAGCTATTAGGTAGCATAGACCTAAAAAGATATGTTACACCCCCTTACGCGACTGCAATACATGTTGACCTTAGGATTTATTTTACCTTAGCTATTTGTTACCCAAACATCCTAGCATCCTCTTTTATTATATTTTATTCTCATCTTTTATTATTTGTTTATTTTAATCTTTGCCTTAGACTTAGTAATCAACCAATTTAAACCCCCAAAATTGTTACTTTAAACATTCACATCAAACAATAAACAGTCCCCACCTCCTTTTGGTTCGACCCTGACTTTCACTATCTATTGTTAAAGTTAGGAATTATAAATTTATCTTTGGTACCCTCAACGACGGGCATCAAATTTTGGCGCCGTTGCCGGGGAGGTGACGCCAGTGTTTATTGTTCTTTGTTTTTGTTTCTCTTTGTTTAAGGAACTTTTTGTTCCTTAAACCTTCTCACTTTTTTCTTGTAGTTTCCATCTTATGCGCAGGTCAGTTCAAGGAGAACTCCTACCACTCGATCTCGAAATTGAGAGGACTCTTAGAGAAAGAAGAAAGCAACTTCTAGCAAATCAGGAAGGAGGCTCACCATCTTCCTTATTTCAAGAAGACTTATTCGAACAACCATCATTACCATCTTCACCAAAAACACCACCTTCACAACCAAATTCACCCATCAACCCACTTTCACCAAAATCACCACCTTTTACCTACTTTCCAGTTTTTCCTAAAGAAGAAGAGAATATGGCGGAAGAAGCTACTATTGCCAGTCACTCCATGCCTCAGGCAAAGGACCTATACAAAGGGTTCACTTTACCTGCAGGTACTGGGAAGCCATTCGAGGCCAAGCCTGCCTATATTACTATGGTTGAAAGAAACCAATTTGGAGGCTCGGCCAATGAGGATGCTGCTAAGCATATTGAAATCTTCACAGATTACATATGCTCTATAGCACCCCCAGAAGGGGTGACGCAGGACCAGATTAAACAAACCATGTTTATCTTCTCTCTTAGGGACTCTGCGAGGGAGTGGTACAGAGATCTTGACCGCACTGCTGCGGGAGTCACGGATTGGAACACCTTAGCCTTAGCATTCTACAGAAAATACTATTCTGCATCAAAGACTAATGCTTTAAGAGCGCAGATCACTAATTTCAAGCAAGGGCCCAATGAAGATTTTAGCGAGGCATGGGACAGGTTCAAGAGACTTGTTCGATCCATACCGCATCACGGATTCGAACAATGGTTTCTTTGCAACCAGTTCTACAATGGTCTCTATGATGACAACATGGCCTATCTAGATGCTGCAGCTAATGGGAGATTCCAGGATAATTCAGGAGAGACTAAGGGTCTCAAGTTAATAGAAGATGTTGCTGTACACCGTGCTGAGCATGGTACTTCCAGAGGAAATCAGAGGAAACCTGAGTACAACCTGTCAGCAATTGAGGCCTTGACAGCTAAGTTAGAAAAATTTGAGGCTGCAGGAAAGCTCGATCTAGGGAGTGGAAGCAAGGGAGGAATATACCAAGTAAACACCGTTCAGGACGGACCCTTTGCTTGTGAGAGGTGCGGTGGAGAAGGGCATGTGTCGAAATTCTGTACTTCATCTAATGAAACATGTGCCGCTTTTCAGCATTACCGTGGGAATAATTTCTATGACCCGAATAATAATAATGTCCATCCCAACTTAAGGTGGACAAGCCAGAATGTTCAAAACCCACAACACATGCAACCTCAGCAAAATTGCACCTATGTACCCCCACATAAACAAAATTTTCAAAGACCACCTTTCAACCCTCAACCACCTTCTAATCCACCACCCAACACAGATGCTCTTATCCAAAATCTTATTGGATTGGTTCAGAAGGAGTCACAGGCTAGAGAGGCAGGGATGAAGATGTTAGAGTCCCAGATTGCTCAAATTGCGAGCAAGAATGATACTAGGGCTCCGGGTCAGCTTCCGACCAAACCGGACCAGAAAAAGGAGACTCTAAACGTCGTAACCTTAAGAAGTGGAGCCAAAGTGGGGGCTGAGAAAGAAAAACAGGCGAGTAACAGCGAAGGCGGTCGACCGACCGAAGTTTCTGGTCGACCGACCGCAGATTAGGATCCGGAAACTTTGCCTGAACAGGAGACTGGTCGACCGACCGAAGATTCTGGTCGATCGACCACTGAAGCAGAACCCGAAGTTCCCTTTCGTCCAGATTTGCCGAATAACTTGCGGGATTTTCTTTTCCGGGGTGACAAGACCCCCAGGTTTTTAAAAAGGGCTGTAAATACCGAGTCCTCAGCTGCTCCTTTCCCAGAAAGACTCGTGCCTTCAAAGGATCAGGTATCTTTTGACAAATTTAAGGATGTGATTCGTTCATTAAATGTTCAAGTCCCATTTTTAGAATTAGTTCAACAAGTTCTTCCTATCTTAAATTCATGAGACAGCTTTTGTCAAGGAAGAGGTCTTTAGAAAAGGTTGAGTCGGTGGCCCTCACTGAAGAGTCATCCAGTTTTTTAACACATGTCATTGCCCCTCATAAACTAGAGGACCCTGGTAGTTTTTCTGTCCCCTGTAATATAGGAACCTTCCCAGTTAAGAAGGCTTTGTGCGACTTAGGTGCTAGTATAAGTGTCATGCCCCTAAGCGTTGCCTTAAAACTAGGGATGACCGAATTTGCAGTGACCAGTATGACAGTCCAGATGGCGGATCGCACATCTATGGAGCCTATATGAGTGTTGGAAAACATCCCCGTCCGTATCGACAGGTTTTTCTTCCCAGTTGACTTTGTAGTTTTGGACATCCCAGAGGATGCCCATATACCTATAATTCTAGGAAGACCTTTCCTTCACACTGCAGGTGCCATTATAGATGTAGGCACTGGGACTCTAACCTTCAAAGTAGGCAAGCATTCTATTATCTATGGCCTATCTTATAGGAAGAAGGATGCTATGACCCCCATCACATGTAATGCTATCACTTCTGAGAAGAAGTATGAGGTCATCACTACTTCTCCCACTTTATTACCTGTTCCTGTATCTGTTTTTACACCTCCGCCCCAGATTGGGAGCAATAGGGAGGACACTTCTATTATGACTATTGCAGGAGTTGGTTTGGGGAAACCCAAAGTGAAAGAGGTCATCATCCAGAGAGGAGGAATGGGATGCCTAAGCTATGAAGAGGATGAGGATCCAGACGTCGTGGATCGGGAGGAGAAAAAGAAGAGGAGGCAAGCTCAAGAGGAGAGACCGTCGCATATGCTTTGCGACGGCGGAAAGAAGATGTGTTTTGCTACTAAAGCAAAAACCGTGGAGACTACGGCGTGCCGTCAGAAGCCGTGGTCGGATATTTTCCGCATCTTTAGCGGATAGTTGTTTTTAAGTTGCAGTTTTAAGACAATTTATTTTTTGTTGTGTGAGACTTTTTAATTTTGTTTGCTCGTAGTTTTAGATCCTTTTCTTTATGTTTGAGTAGTTAAAACTTTAAGAATCGTTCCGGGCATCTCGCGCATTGTTGGGCGCACATATTTTTACTTTTACAGGATTTACGAAGAAACGAAGACCTCCAGGAAGCAGAGGGTCGATCGACCAGAAACATCAGTCGGTCGACCAGAGTCGCTGTATCGCTAAATTTTCTGTGATTTACAGGAGGTCGACCGACCAGAAACATCAGTCGGTCGACCTACTGTCCGCTGCGGTCTTTCGTTTCTCTTCCTTGGAAATCACGAAATTGACTTGGTTACTTGAGTGGCACCACTGGCCACCAAAACCTCCCAGCTTACGGCGGTTTGGGGAGGTTTTTCTCATGCGCTTCATAATCCAGTGAGTTCTTTCCAGTTTTTCCTTAGTTTTTATTTTCGCATCTTTTCTTTAATTTTCTGAAACCTTTACTTAGGCTAATGCACAATGGGGACATTATGCGGGTTGGTTAGGGGAATGGTTTCGTGTCACATGCATTGCATTCTGTCACACGTTTATTGCATTTCTGTCATGCATTGTTCTTTTCTTTATTTTCTTTACCTATACAAAAGAAAAATCCAAAAAAATGAAAAAACTTCCAAAATTCCAAAAAAAATGCACGTTTATTTTAGCATATAGGTCGAGTCGGAACGAAAGTATTTCAAGGATGATTTAGCTATCTTACATGTTTATGCCTTTACATTGCCTTGTCAACTTGTTTTAGTATGAGAGTCTTTCGCATATCTACGAGTTTTTGTCAACTTGCATATCTTGAGACTTGACTTATACCTTGGCAACCTACTGTTCATTCTAAGGTTTAGAGCTTATTTCCTGGTTTCATTCGTAAACCAGTTGTCTAGGATGTGAGTAGTACTCCCCTTGGAACATGTTACATCAATATGCATAAACATGAACTTGAATTGCTATATACTTGTTTTACTATCTCGTTTTGTGAATCTTGATACGTGCATTTGGGATCCCTTTCTCATATTTACCCATAAGCTTCATATAGCCAAATTTGCCTTTTTATTCCCCCAAAACTACATCCTATATTCAGCCTACCCTTCCAAGCTAGTATTTGTGGTCTTTGGTTTATTTTTTTGAGGCATCTTGGTTTGTATGCCTTCTTGAGAAGAAAGAGAAAAGAAAGAAAGAAACAAAAGAAAAAAAAAACAGAAAAAATCAGAGAAAGAAAGAAAGAAAGAAAAGAAAAACGAAAAAAGTCAAAAACGTACAGAGTCAGTTGACCGACCACTTTCACAGGTCGGCCGACCAACTAACATCGTCAGATTCAAAATTTCGTTCCGGAAATTCCTTTCTTTTATATGTTATCACTCCCGTGCTTCATTCAAAAATATTTGGGAGTCCTTTCTTATTTAAATGTGAGAGTTGTGCTACAAAAGAGCACCTTCTTAATATCAAAAGTTGTGAAGTATGTTGTTGGGAAACGGTTTTACTAGCTTGTCTACTAACCCCACAAATCCAAAAACATCTTAACCACTTTTTACCTTTCACCTCACATATCTTTCATAACCTCAATTGCATGTATCTGAGTCACTTAAATGAGTTTGTTTTACATAGCTGTAGAATTCTTGTTCATGTTAGATTGCAGGCATGTTTTCATGGGTCGCAGTTAGGTGAGTGTCACTACAAAATTACTTCTATCTATCTTTTACATATACTCACCCTTTGCTTCATGAGTGTCTCGAGCATACCGCGAGAGTCCATGGTATAAGTCTCTATAGTCTTTATGGTTGCAAGTTTGACGACCCTATAATTCGTTTGCATAATTTAAATACTTTCTCATTTTGTACTAAGCATTGGTATAGGCTTACATGTAAATTTCGCTCTGAGATTGAAATCATTCCATTAGTTAGGATCGAGTCTATTTCTTGCTTGAGGGCAAGCAAGGGTTTGGTTTGGGGAATTTGATACGTGTCTATTTTATGATGTTTTTCATCTATTTTTACACGTATTTGGTCGCTCATTTACTATGTTTTAGCCTTTATTTCCCACAAATTGTGTACTTTCGTATTTTTATGCACTTTTGCAGATTTACGCGGAAAAGAGACGATTTAGCGCCAAATCCGTATCCTCAAGTCTTTTGCTTAATTAAGGAATAAATGGAAAGTCAACTGGAGTCAAAGTCAAGTGCCAAAAGTCAAAGCAAGAAGAAAATAGAAGAAATTCTTCGGGAAGCGGTCGACCGACCGACAATATAGGTCGACCGACTGACCCTGATCTTTATAAAATTTCAAAACTGAAGAAAGCCCAAGAATTTACGAAGTCCAATAAGAAGCGGTCGACCGACCCACATAGTAAGTCGATCGACCACAGCGGAAGCCCAGACGATTCTCTTTCGGAAATAAAATAGAATTAGAGTGTTTAGGAAACTCTAATCTCTTGCCCTATATAAGCTAATCTTGTAGTTAGGGTTTTGCATCCATTAATATTAAGTTTAAGAAAGATTCAAGAATTCGGTTATTTATTCAGTTATTATTAAAGTTTGTAATCTTTCAATAATTCCCAAGCATTCAATAAAGTTAGTTCCTTTCTGCCCTAATTCCAATTGTGGTAATTACTCTTTTAATCTTGCTTTATTATCGTTCTTGTTTTTATTACAATTGTTAAGTTAGAATCCCAAGCTTTATTGAATTTTGCATGTTTAGATTATTTACTATGTTTACCATGTTTAAACCCGTTTTCATAATTATCTTAACAACCATGAGTAGCTAATTTTCATATGTTAGGATGTAGGGGATGAATATGCGTAGGTAAATAGAATTCGAAAGACCGACTTGTAGCAGGACCACGGTCGGCCGACTGGAATAGCTGGTCGGCCGACCGAGGCCGTGGTCGGCCGACTGGAGTAGCCAGTCGGTCGACCACCCGCGTATGTATTCTTATTTCGTCTTTTCTTGTCAATTATAATATCCTGCAATGAGACCATAAGGAGACTTGTAGGATGTTAGTAATGACCTACCCAAGATTGAAAGATACGGGAAGGGCATTGGTTTACACCTTAAGACGGATAGGTTACTCAAGGCTGAAAGGTATGTGACCTGGGATTTAGGAATCACCCTTATTGTTGACACCCAATAATTGTGAGACCTAGGAACTAATAGCATAGGCCGAAAGGAGCTATTAGGTAGCATAGACCTAAAAAGATATGTTACACCCCCTTACGCGACTGCAATACATGTTGACCTTAGGATTTATTTTACCTTAGCTATTTGTTACCCAAACATCCTAGCATCCTCTTTTATTATATTTTATTCTCATCTTTTATTATTTGTTTATTTTAATCTTTGCCTTAGACTTAGTAATCAACCAATTTAAACCCCCAAAATTGTTACTTTAAACATTCACATCAAACAATAAACAGTCCCCACCTCCTTGTGGTTCGACCCTGACTTTCACTCTCTATTGTTAAAGTTAGGAATTATAAATTTATCTTTGGTACCCTCAACGACGGGCATCATAGATATTTAACGGTATCTAGATAGAGTTGTGACTAACATCAAAGTCACACGAGTAGGGTTGATAAAATTGTAATCCAGAGTTGGTACTAATTTTATCAATCGAGTATAGTGGACGTAGGTCTCAAAGTGTGAGACTGAACCACTTCAAAAATATTGTGTCTCTCTTTATTATTCGTTCTACTCGAAGATCATCATACAACCATACATACATCAAAGAAGATTTAAAAAGAAGGCATACTCAATTCAACCCCCCTTCTTGAGTATATTATATCAGTAGAACTCTTCAATTGGTATCAGAGCCTCGTGCTCTTGATCGCCTAGCCGCGTGAGTTTTGATCCTTCTATTGATTCTATATTATGTACTCTTTCATCAATGGATTCCAAGCATCTCAAGTGCCCTATCTTCGATGGCAAAAACTATAGTTTATGGAAAAATATGATGACTCATTACATCAAGGGATGTGATTGTGAATGTTGGAAGATCATCCAAACTGGACCAAAGAAGATCTTGGTCGCCGCCGCCAATGGAACAACCTATGAAAAGATGGAAAGCGATTATGTGGAAAGTGACTACAAAATTGCAGAGAAAAACTCTAAGGCCATGAGCCTCCTACAGAACGGTATGATAACCTCAGAATTTGATAGATTCTCATCTTGTAGTTCCGCTAAGGAAATATGGGATAGTCTCGAACTTGCTTATGAAGGAACATCCGCAGTCGGGAAACATCGTATAGACTTGCTCGTTCAAAGATATGAACTTTTCAATATGGAAAAGAATGAATCTATTGATAGCATGTCTGCACGATTTTCTTGTATTATTAATGAACTGCGGAACCTTGGCAGAAAGATCGATTCTGAAGATATCATTCAAAAAATTCTTAGGAGTCTCACCAAAAAATGGCAACCTAAGGTCACGACCATAGAGGAAGCACGTGATCTATCTAAGATTACTTACCAAGAGTTGATTGGATCCTTAATGGCACACGAGATCATACTAAATAAAGACGATGATGATTCTAAAGGGAAAGGAGTCGCCCTACAAGCCTCCACAAGCGAAGTATGCGAAGAAGAACTTGAGGACGAAACAGTTCTATTCGCAAGACGATTTAAGAAAGCAGTCTTCAAGGGTAGATACAAAAACCCTAACAACAAAACGTTCGACAAAAAGAAAACTGACTCCAAACAAACATTCTTCAAAAGAGGATGTTTTAAATGTGGACAACAGGATCATATGATCAAAGACTGTCCAAGCTGGGACAAAATCAAAGACAAATCAAAAAGAGAAAAGACCAAGACAGAGTTCAAGAAAGTAATGCTTGCTTCATGCTGGGGAGAATTAGAATCTGAGGATGACGAGGACTCAGTAGAAGAAGATGTAGCAAACCTGTGCCTAAGCAACGTCAGCCTAGATCTAATCTCAAACGACAACAACGAAGACGACGCATCCCATATGTGTCTCCTTGGAGAATCCGACTCAGACGACGACGACGACGATGAAGAGGTAAATTTTCTTCAACTCAAAAGTCAAGTTAAAAATTTATCTAAAGCTATGTTGGTTAAATATTTTGAGAAAACCCTAGACCAATGTCATGAACAAAGTCTTGAGTTAGATGACTTGAAAGAACAGATCCTCGATATTGTTGAGGAAAATCAACTTCTAAAGGCCAAAGCTAAGAAACTGAAATCCAAAATAAGCATTGAAGCAAATGCTAAGTTGGAAACAGTTATGTCTGAGAAAAAGGTTCTTGAGTCTAAAGTTATAGCTAATGAAGCTATAACCTCAAAACTAAAACTCAACATTAAAGAGCTTCAATCTAAAGTTATAGCTAATGAAGCTATAACTTCAGAATTAAGAAAGGCTAATGAGCGCCTTAAGTCAGAATCTTCGATTATGGTCGAAGATGAGACTCATCTGGAAGAAGTTGAGATTCTCGAAAGCAAAATCATGGATCTAGAATTCAGTATATCTAAAATCAAGAAAGAACATGCCAAAATTGTGTCTGACTTCCATAAAGACATTCAAAACCTAAAAGAGTCTAGTAACACTGACCATAGTGAATATAAGAAAGAAATAGACTCCTTAAAAGATATTCTTCTTCATGCTCGGAAAGTTCACGACAAATGTGAAGGAAGCACTAATGTCCTAAACTTCCTAACTGAACAATCCGACAACAACATGAAGATGGGATTAGGTCACGAATGTTATGGAAGAAGGGAGCACTCAAAGTGTAAACAAAGTCCAACAGATAGAGACTTTAGAAGAATGAAATATGCCGACCTTCCTGAGTATTTAATATGCACTTATTGTGGCCATACTGGACACCTCCGAGAAAACTGTGTGAAACACCCACAAGATTTTAAAACCGGAGTTAAGTTTGTTAAATCCTTAGAAATTCCAAGCGACACTATTTCTGTCTCTGATAGTAATGATGATAAAACCGAGGAAAGAAATATTGACCACAGATGGTTCTATGACATGACATTTGATTACGAAGAAAAGAGAAATAGAACCAAACAAACTCCTCAAACTACACACAAAAATTGGTCACCAAGAGTCCAAACTAAGACTTACACAAGAACATCAAAACCCAACTACTACCAATATAGAAAGACCTATGTAAGACAAGTCTGGGTTAAAAAGGAAGATGTATTTGTGATTACTAACAACAAAGGACCCAAGTATGCTTGGGTACCTAAATCCTGTCTTTGAAATTATTCGTGCAGTTTGTCGCCAAGGAAAATAACCTATGGTATCTCGACAGTGGATGCTCAAGACATATGACAGGCGACGTAAATCTATTCCAAACCCTTAAATTAACCCTTTGATGGAGGTAAAGTCACATTTGGTGATAACAAAAAGGGAAAGATCATCGGAATTGGTAAGATAGGTATTTCATCCTCTCATGCTATAAATGATGTATACCTTGTAAGTGGTCTCAAACACAATCTTATCAGTATATCTCAATTATGTGACAAAGGAAATAAAGTGGTTTTTCATTCAGATATATGTCGTATAATCTTAGAAGGCACCAGTAAAGTAATACTTGAAGGTCATAGGATGAAAAATGTTTATATGATTGATTTAAATGTTGTACCTACTGATTCTCTATCATGCATGAAAGTTACGTTAGATGATCCATGTCTATGGCACAAGAGATTTGGTCATATTAGCTCACCTATTCTAAGTAAGCTGAAAAGATGGGACTTGGTCGAAGGTCTTCCAAAGATCAAATTTGATCAAGAAAAGATGTGTGACACATGCGCACGATGTAAACACGTTAGATCATCCTTTAAGCCAAAAAGAGTGGTAAGCACAGAACAAGCTCTTGAACTAGTACACATGGATCTATGTGGCCCTATGAAGGTAAGAAGCAGAGGTGGTTCCAGGTACGTTTTCGTTCTAGTTGATGATTACTCTAGATTTGTTTGGCCAATCTTTCTTCATTCTAAAGACGAAACTTTCGATGAATTTGTTAGTCTCATGAAACTTTTTCAAAACAAATATAAATCAAACCTAGTAACAATTCGTACTGACCATGGAACTGAGTTCGACAATCATGCTTTTATTGAGTTTTGTAAAACCAATGGTGTTGGACATAACTTCTCGGCCCCTAGAACCCCACAACAAAATGGAGTCGTAGAACGAATGAACAGAACCCTAGAAGACATGGCTAGAACAATGCTTCTTTGTAGTGGCCTACCTAGAAACTTTTGGGCTGAGGCTATAAGTACAGCTTGCTATATTCATAACCGTGCTATGATTAGACCTATCCTTAAAAAGACTCCTTATGAACTTCTTCGAGGTCGTAAACCAAACATATCTCACTTAAGATGTTTTGGTAGTAAATGCTTTGTTCACAACAATGGTAAAAATAGATTAAGCAAATTCGACCCTAGAAGTGATGAAGCAATCTTTATAGGATACTCAGATCATAGTAAGGCCTACAAAGTGTTTAATAAACGTACTTTATGCATAGAGGAAAGTATTCATGTTATCTTTGATGAGAATAATGTCTTCGATAAGCCATTACAGGATATAGAGGAAAACCTAGACGAACCTGATTTCAGGTTATCAAGGGAAGATCCTCCTGAAATGGAAATTGAAGAAGGAGAACCTCAAGGAACTCATGATGAACTCAACTTGGGAGAAAATGGTGCGAGAGATGAAAATACGGTTGATGATACTGTAGATAACTCTCAAACTAATGACTTGGAACCCAGAGTTACAGCTAATGAAGCTGTAACTTTGAATCAAAACCAAAGGGAAGAGGCCAGAGTTATACCTGACCCTACTATAAACCCAGGTTTGGATTCAGGGGGAACAAGTCAAGATCCCGAGTCAAGTTCAGATAATGCTAATAATCAATCAAGGAACTGGAGATACAAAGGCTCTCATCCTTTGGACAATGTCATAGGAAGCCTGACAGATGGAGTTCAGACTCGAAGGAGCTTAAATAACTTTTGTTCATTCTACTCCTTTCTCTCAATCATTGAACCTTCAAATATCAAGGAAGCTCTCGCAGAACCAGACTGGATAGTTGCCATGCAAGAAGAACTCCAGCAATTTGAAAGAAACAAACTTTGGCATCTTGTTCCTCGACCTAAGGACAGAACTGTCATTGGAACTAGATGGGTATTCAGAAACAAATTGGATGACACTGGAGTCATTGTGCGAAATAAGGCCAGACTAGTAGTTCAAGGATACAACCAACAGGAAGGGATCGATTATGACGAAACCTTTGCTCATGTTGCTCGTCTTGAGGCAATAAGACTACTCATTGCATTTGCAGCACACAAGGGAATGAAGCTTTTTCAGATGGACGTTAAGACTGCCTTTCTTAATGGCTATCTCCAAGAGGAAGTATTTGTTGAACAACCTCCTGGATTTCCTGACAGCAAACTCAAGGATCATGTATTCAAATTGGACAAAGCTCTCTATGGCCTGAAACAAGCACCTAGGGCATGGTACGACAGATTATCAAAGTTCCTATTGGAAAGTGGATTCAAGAGAGGGTCTGTGGATAAAACCCTATTTCTTAAAAGCGAAAACTCAGATCTACTAGTCGTTCAGATCTATGTTGACGATATTATTTTTGGCTCAACTAATAAAAAGTTGTGCAAGTACTTCTCTGAGTTGATGACTTCTGAGTTCGAGATGAGTATGATGGGAGAACTAAAGTTCTTCCTTGGACTTCAAATACAACAAACTGAAGAAGGAATCAAGGTTCATCAACAAAAATACGTCAAAGAGTTGCTAAAGAAATTCGGAATGGAAACCTCTCATGCAATGCCTACTCCAATGGTCACAGATAAGAAGCTAACCAAAGACGAAGATGGTAAGTCTGTAGACGAAACAACTTACCAAGGTATGATTGACTCACTTCTTTATCTTACAGCAAGTCGTCCATATATAATGTTTAGTGTCTGTGTTTGTGCGAGATTTCAATCTGCACCAAAAGAATCACACATGATTGCAGTTAAGAGAATTTTAAGATACCTAATCGGAACCTCAAAATTATATCTATGGTATCCTATGGACTGTAACTTTAATCTAGTAGGATATTCAGATGCGGATTATGCAGGATGTTCTTTAGACAGAAAAAGTACCTCCGGACTTGCTACCTTTGTAGGTCCTTGTATTATATCTTGGGGATCCAAGAAACAAAATTCTGTCGCCCTATCAACTGCTGAAGCAGAATATATTGCAGCCGCACTGGTATGTTCTCAACTTTTATGGTTAAAGCAACAGTTACATGATTATGGTGTTGATGTTGGATGTGTGCCTATATTATGTGATAATACGAGTGCTATAATTATATCTAAAAACCCAGCCCAGCACTCGAGGACCAAACATATTGAAATTAGACACCACTTTCTAAGAGACCATGTTGAAAAGAAAAATATAAAATTGGAATTTTGTAGTACGGAAAAACAATGGGCAGATATCTTCACTAAACCATTGGCTAGAGAACGTTTTGAGACTTTGCGATTGGAAATTGGTTTAATCGGTGGCACCTAATCAAATCTTAAAAGCAAAAATAACCCAATGATTGACTACGGTTAAGACGAGATTATATGACTGTGTCCGTATACTCCGCTGCATGTCTATGTGTGTATTCAATGATAAATTATGTGAACACAATTTTGTTATGTAATTCATATATGTGTGTGTGCACAACCGAATCTCACAATAATAATACGACACATATTATAATTTACCCTACAATATTTACCTATACATATTAATATTTACATAATATTAAAAAAAAAAAGGGAAAAAGAAAAACACTCTCACCTCACTCAAACCGTGTCCCAAGCTACCCCACACCCCCTGCCACGTGTCATCTCACCAACAAACTCAAATCCCCAAATAATTACCTCACCCTCACAAAACCTCCAAAATAAAATCACCAAACTCCATTAAAATCCGATCAAAACTTAAACCCAACCTTTCCAACCACCATGCTGCCATCACGCCCCACTCGCTCACACCATCACCTCCACCGTCCCCAACACCCATCTCCGTGTCCATTCCGACGACCGACACCGGAAACGTCGCAAACTTAACCAAGACTCACCTATAGTTCCTGAATATTCACCGGAGTTCAATTGGTTGGTCGGGAGAAACTCTCTTGTTGTGAAGTTGTGGTGTTGTACAATTGATTGGAAGGGACGAAGGTAAATTTAGCTTCGCTGATTTGTTTCAAGATTTGTCATATCTCTAATGTGTTGGTTAAAGAAAAGGTGTGCTCGACAATTGTGGGTGTCGAATATTCTGTTTTAAGAAAGGTGTTATTGACGAAGAGAGTTATAAGGTTATGTCAAGAGATCGGATGTGAAATAAATTGCTTAAGCTCATGGGTATTTCTTTTGACGAAGTTGATTTATCCTTTGGTAAAAGTGTAGGTGTGGAACCGAAACCGTGTGCATCTCCTTTGTTTGAAGGTTTAGATGCCAAGATGGATAAAATTCTTGGTTTATAAAGTTAAAAAGGAGAAGAAAAGCATGGGTGGTAGCGGTAGATGTGGCAATCGAAGTTGTGAAGCCGAGTTAAGAGCGTGGATGAAAAAAAAAATAAAAAAATATAAGAATAAAAAAAAATTATTTGATAAGAGAGTTGAGAAGGTTGGTGTTCGCGCCCAGATTACGTCAATATGCCAAGAAGCCATGATTCTTGCTCTCGTCCGTAATCAGAATTGCAGTGCTCATACGCTGTTCTTGTTTTAGTCTCGTTTTCGGTATTTTCGGCTGTTGTGTTTAAGTCTGGAATGGACTTCCTCAAATCCTTACTCTTACCCTAGCCCAACTCTGAAACTATCTTTGGCCCAACAAAATCCGAGGCCCACTAGCCCTTCTGTTACCTAATCCCTCGGTATCTTTTCATTAAAATTATGGCCCATCTAAAAAATTATCCAAGCCGGCCCAATTTTCTCATATTTGACCTATATTCGGCC
Source organism: Silene conica (assembly GCA_029255685.2). Taxonomy (NCBI): domain Eukaryota; kingdom Viridiplantae; phylum Streptophyta; class Magnoliopsida; order Caryophyllales; family Caryophyllaceae; genus Silene; species Silene conica. The sequence continues at coordinate 64,429,815 of CM055311.2, forward strand.
CAGTGGCATAGTATTTCGGTTTAGTTGTGTATCTTTCTAACACTCGTACTTGTTTTGTATGATATCTTGTGTTTGTGTGATACGTCTTTGTTGCATGCTTATTCATGTTTCGTCGTATATTATTCTAGTCGTTTTATGTCTTTGTTCTCATCTTTTCGATGATGTCAAGAGGGGGAAAAATGCGACTTAGATTTAGAATTTGCCTAAGCTTGCTCCTTGTCGTAATTCATTGTCTCTTAGGGTTCTTAAAGGATATGGGATAGATAGAAGATAGAAACCCTAAGTGAATCTTTGCTATGATTGACCATTATTATATTGAGGGGGAACATACACTTAGACACAAAATCTAAGAGAGACTTGCCATCATCAAAAAGGGGGAATTTGTTGAACCATATATTCAAATATATATATAGTATATATGTTTATGTTTTGATAATGACAAGTCTAGCTATTTATATATTATATACTCGTACGTATAATCGTGTGCTAAGTGTACAGAATATTAGTAACAAGATCCAGTCAATCAAGTGTAAAAGATTCAAGCATGTTAGTCAATGAATTGACTAAGTCGAAGATTGATAGAAGATCACAAGCGCGCATAATGAGCTAAAGTTATACTTATCAACTATAGCTTTAGTACAAGTTTGGTTCAAGTTATAGCTCGTAGCTATAACTCTATATCTATGAAGAAATGATCGAAATATATGTGTTTTGATGAAACGATTGTTTCCAATTTAGTGTCGTGTACAAACTAGTGTTTAATTGGTATTCTATTCTAAATATGGAATTGTTAATCTTGATAGGATTATATAAAATATCTTTTAGTTAAATAAGGAATAAATAATTGTCTTATGAGATAATTATTTATTACTAAAATAAACTAAGGATTTTTATATGATCTTAATTGTCAAATAATATAATCGAAAATATAGTTTGTTACGACTTTGGGAAACGTGTAACATGTCACGATTACCATAATTCGTATAGGATTAAATTAAGTAAATATTATGTATTTATTTAATATCCTAAACAAACTAAGATTATATTGTGATAATATATTTTATTATCTTTGACATAGTTTAGGAAGTTGTTTTAATAAGGATACTAGTTGTTTATTATATAAAGATCTTTCCTAAATATGAATTAGGAAATTGATTCCTTATATAATACTTGTAGTATATTATTAAATCTTTCCTAAATATATTAAGATTAGATTTAAGGTAGTATTACTAAAAGACTAGTATTCTAGTTTAAGTAATATTCCTAAATCATCTAGGGTTTGAATTACCTAGATATATATTCTATATAAATAGACTACCTATGACACATTAATCTACACGAAATACACACACATATTTACGCAAATCAAGAGAGAGAACCGCCGATCATATACTTCAATATTCGAGCTTATCATTGTCATATCCGATTCAAGATTCAAGTGCTCAAGCATTGATCTTATTCATTCAAGATTGTGACATCAAGGAACATTAAAGACTTTATCTTATTTACGTAAGATAGATCGAGTATTTAGCGGTACTCATTGTAAGACAAATATTTAACGGTATTTGTCGTAGCTAGATATTTAACGGTATCTAGATAGAGTTGTGACTAACATCAAAGTCACACGAGTAGGGTTGATAAAATTGTAATCCAGAGTTGGTACTAATTTTATCAATCGAGTATAGTGGACGTAGGTCTCAAAGTGTGAGACTGAACCACTTCAAAAATATTGTGTCTCTCTTTATTATTCGTTCTACTCGAAGATCATCATACAACCATACATACATCAAAGAAGATTTAAAAAGAAGGCATACTCAATTCAACCCCCCCCCCTTCTTGAGTATATTATATCAATAGACTCTTCAACGGGATGTTACAGTCTTGGTTATCATATCACACTACAATGATTCAGTGAACATCTTTTGCTAAAACGATAAATAGAATCACTTTCTAAAATCCTCATTTGAACCGTATCATAAGTTATGGACGATTTCCATATGAATTAATTGTTCTATTCCATAGAACTTGATAGGAATGGTCCTATACAAATATAAGATGGGAATTTATTATTTTTTACATAGGCAAAGAAGAATAAGGGCAAGTTACAATCGGTTTTAGATCTCTTTCTTGAGACCCATGCCAAGAGGTCAAAGAAATGGTTGATCTTTACAAAGGCAAAAGATCAACAATTATATGTAAGTGTTATTGTATATTTAATGTTTTAATGTATTTATATGTTGGAGCATGTGTCATCTACAGTTAGAGCGACTACATACTAAATCTCTTACAGGATCACAAAGGGATACTTTGTATATTTATCAATTAATTAACGTAAAGCAGTAACGGTTGACTTGCTAGAAGTTTGACGTTACTGTCATATGATGGCGGTAAATAGTTAGTCCCTCTCGGTCACACCTATAAGATGCTTCTAAGAGATGCGATTATATATTGATATAATTGCATTGATGCCTAAATGAGTAAATGTTAGTCAAGAAAATAATACGAATAATTATTTAATACAATTAATTGATTGTTAAGAGAAATGAATTAAATGTTAATTCTAAACAAATATAAATGTTATATTTATAAGTCATATATATTTATGAATATACGATATTTAAAATTATAAATGTTTTAATATGCGATATTAAAATTAATTGATTATACGATAATTAATTATATTCTCCTAACATATTCATATATATGTTAAATTATAATATTGGATAAGTCTCAGGAAAACGTTTTCCGACTCGACTGAAATAAATTGAGCGGGTTCACTTGTTTATTTATTTCAGTTTTTGTGAAATTAGTTTCAACAATTATCCTTATTATTTAAAGATTAATTAATATATAAATATTTTATAACTACCAAAAAAACTTACAAAAAAAACTAACAAAAAGTGGTTTTTGTTATTTTAGTAGGTTATTATGGTTATGGTGGGAAGTTGTATGTGAGTTTGAGAAGAAAAAAAAAGTTCTTCATCTTCTTCAATTTTTTAGATTATTATTATTTCCAAAAATATTTTATATTAATGATGATATAAAATTAATTGGTCTAGCAACGACAAGGACATATCATAAGGGCATCTCGGGTGTAATCACTAGTAGAAAACACCCCTACGGTGGCGGTCATAAATGACCTTTTGTGGCGGTTTTAAGAGGTTTAGGGTGCGTCGTATATCGCGGCGTCGTATAAAGTTTACAACCGTCGTATAAAGTTTCTACAACCGTCGTTATAGCTCTCTTATTGTGGTGGTTGTTATATAAAACCGTCGTTATAGACTTATATAACACAACGTTTGTTTGTTTATAACCGTCGTTAAATGTTCTAAAAACCGCCACTATAGCTACAGAACCGTCGGGAAAGGTATTTATCATGTCGGTTTCCTTTACACAAACCGCCACTAAAGATAACTAAAACGTCGATTCTTTGGTGTTAAACCGTCGTTAAAAGTTCTAAAAACCGTCGCTATAGGCGTTTGAAAGCTAATTTACTACCAAAACATGTTTTCAGTTACGACAGTTGTAATTACTAAACCGCCGAGAAAGGTAATTATAATGTCGGTTTCCTTCCAAAAACCGCCATTAAAGATTATTACGTCGGTTTTGTGAAAAACCGTCATTAAAATCAAATTTATTTAACCTTATTATGTCGGTTTTAAAGAAACCGTCGTAACAATTATATATATATTTTTTTTTAAATGAAAATTTCTACACAATACATACACAAGAATCCAACCAACTATGAGAAACCTTGCATATAATCTGTCACATAAATAATGTCGTATTCAAATAATATACATCGAAGTGTATTAATAATCACATAAATAGCCTAGTTAATCGACCAATCAACATTATCCACTGATCGATTATCATACGCCATATCTGACATATACTCAGCCTTCTACATTGATCTACTTATACTTGTAGAGCTCCAAAATAACTAGCACTATTTGTAATATCCAAAGAATCAGCCGTAACTAAAGCGCAAAACTCCATTTCGCCGTGATCTTAAGCCAAATGCACCCTCAAGCTCATCAGTGCATATGACTTCCCTTGTACAATTGCCTATGCACTCGCGTGAAAATTGGTAATCCCCTTCAGTTATCCCAATGGCTGTTGTTGGACCTTTGAGGAGTTCCAAAGCCCTTCGATTGTTTCCTGCTCTCCCTTCAACTTAACGTTTGCCTGCCCGTCATAATTGATTAAAACAAGTCTAGTAAAAGGTACCTTCCCAGTTGATTTAATAAAATGTAAAGGACTCCTCAAAATGCTGAACCAAGATAGATATATACAGATTACCTTCACCATTCCTTAGCGTCAGCGGCAATGACCTGAACTCGTGGTACTCCTGTATTCGTTCAGAGCACCCTGCAAATACACCAAAATTTAATCCGTAAGCAGATACATTAAGCTCTAACACCTAACTAGATGTGACGGATAGTGCTGGACTACTTTCACAGTTACAACAACATTGGATTCGGTAAATCGCATAAGATTCAAGTTCCTGACCTACCATACATCTAAATACTGAAAAAGACAGACTCACAAAAGAAGAGTTGGTTATCAATGTGAAGCAAATTGATATTACATCGCTGTAAAAGTGGTATACGAGGATATCGCTTTGAGAAACAGACAAATTTTGGAATTCAATCAGCTAAAGCTTTTTATAATTATAACCATTTCTACACGAGCTCCTTAAAACAAGGCCGAACTATTAAAAGACTTTGTCTGACATACAAAACTGAAATGCGAAAATCTGACAGAAGGTGGCAGAATCTAGCGCATCAGTAGAAAAACAACAGCAGACTCCACGACTCATAAAATCAGCGTATATCAGTTCATTGAAAGCTTGTAACGAATTAGACAAAACATGATAAGAATAATTCCAGTTGGTAGATGAAATCTTACAAATACATCAAGAATTAAAAAGTGAATGTGATGGTTATATAGAGTCAAAGGCATAAAGATTGCAAATGATGCAGAAGGTTAAACTACCACGACAATGTCCTCTGTGTTTGGGTTAGGCCCATTTCCCATTCTGAGATCCTGCATTAAGAAAGTAGAAAGGTTGATGACAATGAGATAGAAGAAGGCATAAGGGTAATAAATAGTCCGTAAAAGCTAAAAGCGTAGGGTAACTTTATACTGAAGACCAGAAAGAGTTTGAGTGTAGTCAGGATATCGCATCTTGGTCTTGCCATAATATTTTCCCCTAAGAGCTGGCACTGAAATTGAAAAAAAAGACTTGAGAAATATAGAAATGAGCAAATGCGGGGCATGTATTAAGAAGAGAAGAGAAGAGAAGCTGACTATCAGCAAATTGAGAGGCAGCAGCGATATGAGGCGAGGCGATGGAAGGTCCAGCAATTAGTGTAAGAAATGAGAAAATGAGTTGCCTACGATCAAGGGGGTCCCTGGTACCAGCACAGAATCTGAATGCCTGCTAAAATGGAGAATAAATGAGATGGCTAAGTAAAAATAAAGTGAATGAGAAGAGGAAATAGTAAAGTAAAGTGGTTGAGTCTCGTGTAGAGTACCATCTCTGGATGACAACAAAAATATGGAGAGAGTAGTCCATATCAGCTAGCAGCAAGTAAAGCAAGGGTTAGAACAACACTAATTACTTATTACTTATTTAAAGTGAAATACCGTTGCGAAACTGGAATAACAACATTTGAAACAGCCTGGTCAGAATTGGTATTCTCTGCTCTAGAATAGATGGAACATGCCTAAGCACTCATTCATAACATGGATTGCTATCAACCAGGGTCTTAAACTTAGACAAAAGCTATTTTCTTATGGATATTGCACACCCCAACTATGCTTCATCTGTGAAATGCAGCCAGAAACAAAAGAGCATTTATTTTTTGCATGTCCTTACAGTCAGACAGTAGTGCAGGTTGTTAAGGAATGGAGTGGGATAAAATTGCAGAATAAATTGACAAGTTCAGGAGGCCATGACAACTTAAAATCCAATATGCAACCTATCTTGTAGACCTCCTGTCACTACCACATTTGGAAGCAGCGAAACAATGCCATAATTAATATTACTCTAATGTACCCTAAGCACCTGGAGGGACATATTAATGCTCAAGCAAAAGCAACTCCTATGAACGTCCTCCCGAAGGTTGCAGCAGGCAGCAGGCAGCAGGAAAGGCTCCTCGTTCTTCGGCAATTAGAATCTTAAAAGAGTCTTTCACAAGGGTATAAGCTAGCAAGGTGGTCAGACTTACAAAGCCTCTAACTCATTTACCAGTGACTAAGCATTACTTTTGATGAATGAGATTCAATCGAATCCATTATAAAGACAAGTTGACCATATATTACAGCTTTACACACCATGACGCCAGTTATAAAAGTAATTAACTTGGGCATGAAACATTGTATATCACCTAAATTTGAGATTTTGAGAGCCAAACTCTCAAGATAATCAACTGATCAAACTCGTGTTGTGTTCCTGCAATACTTCAAGTTATTCAGACTCGTGCTCTTGTAACAGAAATACGAGAACTCCTTCAGTATATAGTTAGTAAACTTATCTTCAAAGACTCGCAGGTGACAACATGATTTAAAAACATAAACAGAATGTTCTTTTTACCCAAATTCTTATACAAGAGCATCTTAAGTTGAAACCAAGTCCAATTAGGCATACAGTTAAGAGTATGATAAGACAGTCAACACTAGAATACCTACCTCAGATTTTCCACCAATCTCAATTATCTTGTAAGGATGCCAAGCTTGATTTCCAATTCTGTCCTGCCGCGCCGAGCTTGGTTAGATGCGTTTAGCAATGCCTCGTCACATCTGAATTTCTTCTTGCATACAACAATGAATGCTTTCTCATCAATTACACCCATTCTCTTGATCCCAACTTAGTTTGGCGATTACTCGACATCATTTCCAATAAGCCCTATAACCAGCCATAAACACAAATATTTTCATCTTTCATTTATAGAGCTCCGTAATTCGATTAATATTCCAATTGACTGAAATTTGATTGAAGAAACGTCACACTACTATCTCTCAATTGACTGAAATTTGATTGAAAGCCCTAACCCTAAAATTTAAAAATTATACCTAAAAATGATAATAACAATTGAATCCCTAAACCTAACCTGATAAAAAATTGAAATTGAGTGACAAAGAAAATCAAATATTCGATAAACAAATGCGAATTTCGAGGACTTCTAAAAAAATTGAAAGAGAAAATCATGCCTGATTGCAAAATAGAAGGAACTGTGATGGGAAGATTATCGGTCACGGGCTGTATGTCGGCGGTGACGATGTCGGGTGGCTGAGAGGCAGCGATAACAAATGATTTGAGCAGCGCAGAGATAAGAAGATGAAAGAACATATAACGAGGGTTTACACTTTTTTTCTACTATTAAAGTCGGTTGTGATTAAAACCGATGCAAAAACATATAATGACGGTTTTTTAGTCAAAATTGTAACTCAGTATTAATAGTTTGCATCCTTTTTAACGTCGGTCGTTCATAAAACCGTCACAATTGACTTATGGTGGCGTTTTCTATTTAAAACCGTCGTAAAAACTTGTATTTGTCACGTCGGTTCTTACTTAAACCGTCACAATAAACCTCCTATACACATTAAAATTGTGTTCCCGCCAATTTATTAGACTTTTCGCGTCGTTTCTATTAGAAACGCCACGATAACTGCGTCGTAATAGGGGTTTTTTGTACTAGTGAATTGGTAGGAGGATTTCTACATTGAAATCAATTGTATTAAGTTGTTCTTAGTCCGGTAAAGAAGATATAAAGGTTATTTCTTCACTTTTTATGTCGATTTTATTACGTTTATTGCATTTATATATTAAAATCTATTTTGATATTATCATAAACATGATATTAATATGCTTAATATCATAGTGAAACATATGATATTTCTTACAAGTGGTATAAGAGTTTCGGCTTCAAAAATGTTTTAATATGAATGTTATAATACTCGATTTCATATATGACGATGTTAAATCGAACTTTGCAAACCGTATTTTTTATATAATCTCGGCCTGTTTTTTGTCTATTTTAATATGTTTATATAAATGTTAAATTGACATAGTTAAAATGTTATAATTGTTGATATAATATGGATTAAATCAACATATTTTTTTTACATGTTTCGGCCTATTTTATTTTCTTATGTTGATTTAAATGTTAAATTGACATAATTTATATGATATAATTGTTGATATAATATAAATTAGAATCAACACAATTTGAATCGTTTTTATGCGATAAAAATCCTCCCCGAAAATTATGATTATTACATTTCTTATATGATAATTAATGTATTAATGCAATTTGATTGTTTTTATTTATTACTATATGCTAATTAATAAATTTTTTTAGGCCGAAATTAATAAAAAAAAAATTGGCTGCATGTTTTTGGCTGTATTTTTTTATGCTGCGACTTTTCATTTTTTCTACTTGGAAATTTATTTTAGTTGGCTGATTGTTTATTTCTTTTGGCTAAATTATCAATTTAATTTATATTGTAAATTGTTTATGATGATATTTTGTTATTGTTGATACCTCATTATTTTAAAATGTTTAGAATAATAGTGAATTAAGTCATTGTATACGATATTTTGAGTTAATTATGGATTATAGTATATGTATGACATATACGATTGGTTTTGTGAGAATTTCCGGAAATTTCACATACTACATTTAAATAAAGGTGGTTTGGATAAATATTTTGCATTACGAATGCTTTATATTTATATTGCTAATGATTGCATTTTTTTCGATGAATGATTTTTTTTTCAAGCATTGTAATATTATGTAATCTTGTGTGACCTTAATTTTGATTACTTTTTCGTAATGATGGAAAATTAATTTGTAATGTAAATAATGAGATCCCGTATCTCCCTTTCAATTTTATATTTCATTTTTTTAGAATGTAAATAGGATTTACGGATGTGTAATGTACTTTTTTTCGAAAGAAGATTTTAGAAAGAGGAGATTCGAAGTCGTTCATCCCACCTTTGTTTATGCATCACAGGAATGGAGATTCCATCAAGCTTCTCGGGTCTATTGTGATTGAATTCCAAAGTTGTATTCTCTAGATAGATGGCCGCTAGAATTTTTTTTATGTTTATATTTTATTTCTACGCTTGTTTGTTCATCGCATGTTTAAATGATTGCATATCATCATATTCCGCCTAAATCAAACCACCTAAAATGCATGAAAATGAACCATACCGTTTATGTTGTTATTTTCATCGACATATGATGTCAGTAGATCCGTCATTTATTCCTATTCACTTATACTTTTTGTTCACTTAAATTGAATCTAAAATAAATGATGAGATCTCTTTCTTAATTAAAATTGAGATTAGACTTTCTAGATCGATCGACTATGAATCCCTTGTTCGTCGGTGGGCATATAGGATATATTACTCTCCATATATGGATTTAAATTTTACTTAAATAATTGTTATTTCGTTCCGTCGTTATCTAAAAACATTGTGCCAGTATCCTTGTTGGATATGGAAGGATTTGATTTTAATATTAAAAACAATCGGTGCACGTTTTCATTAATTAATACTACCTCATATTTTCTGTGTTGTTTCTCTTTCCGTTTTGCTCTAATTACATTGATGTTCCTTCTTTCATCTTTTGGACAACTTTGTGTGGTCCAAAATTAATTTAATGTGGGGTCATGTGTATTATGTGGTCTAAATTGATTCTCTTATTTCTTGTGTCAAAATGAAAAGGGAACAACATAAGAAATTGGAAAGATTATGATTTATGGTAAAGCAGTTTCCATAAATTGCATTTATGTTTTAGTTCGAACGACTAATATTTATCATGTGAATGATAAAAGGATAAAGGTAGGTAACAAATATCAGACTTATTTATGACTTTGTCGTATGAGAGATATAAATGAGAGACGCGTGAAGAAACTCATTAAGAATGGGACAATATACCATTTGATTATGAATCATTTGGTACGTGTGAATCATGTCTCATATGAAAGATGACTCGTATTTCCTTTAAAGGTATTGGAATGCGAGCTAGTGACCGTCTAGGACTCATACATACTGATGTGTCTGGCCCCATGTCAATCATAGCTAGAGACGGCTATAGATACTTTATCACTTTATAGATGATTTGAGTAGATATTGGTATTTCTACTTAATGAAACATAAAAGTGAATCCTTCGGAAAGTTCAAGGAATTCTAAAACAAGGTTAATAACCAATTGAATATGAAGACAAAAGCACTTTGATCAGATCGTGGTGGCGAATATCTTTCGACTGAGTTTGATCAACACCTAAAAGACCGTGGTATTGTATCATAGTCAACTCCACCTAGAACACCGCATTTGAATGGTGTGTCCGAACGGAGAAATCGAAATTTATTAGATATGGTTCGATCCATGATGAGTCACACGATTGTACTAGATTCATTATGGGGATTTTCTCTTCAATCATCAGCTCTAATACTAAACCGAAGTCCAACAAAAGTTGTAGACAATACCCCATATGAGATATGGAAAGAAAAGGTTCCAGACTTGTCCTTTATTCGGGTTTGAGGGTATGAAACTTATGTCAACTGGAGACACAAAGACAAGCTATGTCAGCGATCGGTTAAGACTTACTTTGTAGGTTATCCGAAAGGAATTTTTGGTCACTACTTTTATTCGTCTACCGAACACCGAGTTTTTGTTACGGAAAGTGTGAAGTTCTTATAGAAAGAGTTCATCTCGAACAAACAAAGTAGTAGTGTAACACCCGCGCCCAAATCTAGGACCGAAAATTTTAGCCACGGTAGCTCGTCAAGCTGTGTACATGGCCCACGGATCAACACGGGTCCTTTCCAACACAATTTGTCCGTACTCATGCGCATCCCGGGAACCTTCCCAGAAGGTCTCACATCCTAAGACTACTCTCAGTCAAGCATGCTTAACTGTAGAGTTCTTTCGCATGGATAACTAGAAAAGAAAGTGCACTTTGTTGATATGAGTAATAATTTCAATCCCTTTAAGCACTAGTCGTATAAGCCTATCAATGGACCTCTTCAAAGGGGTATCCCACCCGAATTACATCTTCGTTTCAGTGGAGTATAACACACCCGCACTTGAAAAACACAACGTCCTCGTTGTGTCTGGCAGCATCTGACCGCAGCCAAGCCGAACCAAGAATCCTCCCTTACTGGGTTGGTGACCCGGGTACTCCAGACCACAGGCTCACCAGACGGTCGCAGAGTTGTTCTGATACCATTTTTAACACTCGGGCCCAAACCTAGGACCGGAAATTTTATCCACGGTAGCTCGTCGGGCTGTGTACATGACCCACGGATCAACACGAGTCCTTTCCAGCACAATTTCTCCTCCCTCATGTGCATCCCGGAAATCTTTCCAAGAGGCCACCCATCCTAAGACTACTCTCAGTCAAGCACGCTTAATTGTAGAGTTCTTTCGCATGGATAACCAGAAAAGATAGTGCACTTTGTTGATATGAGTAGTAATTTCAATCCCTTTAAGCACTAGTCATATAAGCCTATCAATGGACCTTTTCAAAGGGGTACCCCACCCGAATTACATCTTCTGTTAAGTGGAGTATTACAAATAGGATTTCTGATTTATCAGAGGTCCAAGAACCAATAACCTTGCAAGTAAGGGAGTTAGATGTTCCCTCCACTTCTACTACGGTTTCTATTCCTCAGGAGCCTAGGAGGGCGGGTAGAGCCTCTCACCCTCCAGGCTGGTACATTGGCATGGTTGAGGAGGCATATGGAGAAGACAAATTACTCTTGGAGAGTGATGAACCCGCTACCTACAAAGGTGTTATTAACTGTTCTGACTCAAAGAAGTCCGAGATAGATTCCATGTACGAGAATGATGTGGGATTTGGTTGACTTGCCTGATAAGGTAAGACCTCTTCGGTGCAAGTGGCTTTATAGGGATAAAACATTCAATAGATGGACAACATGATACCTATAAAGCACGACTTGTTGCCAAAGGTTTCACTCAAGTGCAAGGGTTGCACTATGATGAAATTTTGCACAAGTCGTTATGCTTAGATCTATCCGGATTATGTTAGTGATTGCTGCATTTCATGACTATGAGATATGGCAGTTGGATGTGAAAACCGCTTTTTTAGAAGGTTATTTAGAAGAGGAATTGTATATGATACAACCCGAAAGTTTCACCGATCCTAAAAAATCCTAAGAAATTTTGTAAGCTTAAGCGTTCCATTTATGGACTTAAGCAAACTTCGAGGAGTTGGAATCATCTGTAACACCCCCAACGGAGTATTACATCATCGCTTTGACTAGATGATAAAAGATAATGGTTTCGAACGTAGTTTTGAGGAGCCAGGCTTATACATCAAGTCAAGTGGGAGTAAAATTGTGTTCCTTATTTTATATGTAGATCACATACTTTTGATTGATAACGACATTCGCATGCTCTCTTCAGTTAAAGTATGTTTACATAACCATTTCTAGATGAAGGATCTGGGTGAGGCACATAGGATTCTTGGCATCCGGATCTATAGAGATGGGTCTAAAAGGATGTTAGCATTGAGTCAGAAGTCTTATATTGATAAGATTCTTAAGAGGTTCAGCATGACAAACTCCAAGAAGGGGTACCTTTCGATGGTTCATGGGGTGAATTTGAGTAAGACTCAATCATCTAAAACACCGGAAGAAATAGAGCGCATGAGTCGTATTCTTTATGCATCAGCAGTAAAATAGATCATGTCTGATATGATGTGCATACGTCTAGACGTGGCATACACAGTTAGTATGACGAGTCGATATCAGCACACTCCAGGTAAGAGTCACTAGATGGCCTTAAAGAACATTTTTAAGTACTTACGAAGGACTAAAGATTGGGTCTTGGTATACGGAGGAAACACCGAGCTTTGTGCTAAGGGTTACACAGATGTTAGTTTTCAGACAGATCGGGATGATTCGTAGTCCCAACCTGGATTTGTGTTTACTCTAAATGGTGCAGCAGTCAGTTGGAAGAGTTCCAAACAATCAGTGACATCAGATTCTATAACCGAATCCGAGTACATTGCAGCCTCTAAAGCTGCAAAGGAAGCCATATGGATGCGACAATTCTTACAAGGACTAAAACTAGTTCTTAGTTCGAATGAAACAATCACCCTATATTGTGATAATAGTGGTGTCATCTTCCAGGCTAAGGAACCTAAGTCTAGTAACAAATCTAGACATGTACTCAGGAAGGCTCACTTGATACGGGATTATGTGGAGCAAAAGGAGATAGCGCTATGCAACATATGGACAGATGACAATATTATTGATCCGCTCACAAAAGCATTACCGCAAAGTAAGCATGAAGGACACATAATCTTCTCTATGGGGATAAAACGTGTTCTTGAGTTAGATTAGTTATTTATGGATAATTGGATAATGTATCTCTTTCATATATTAATAAAATTCATCGAATTAATATTTTGTTTTTCATGTGGATTGTATGACAATATTGAACAACACAAAGTGAACTGAAATACATTATATTTGTTTTGTCCGATAATCACCAAATTGAGCCAATAACTCAGGTGGTTATATTATGGATGGTTTGATGGTAGGTTCAATTAGCCATAAGGTCAATGGTTGACTGATCAATCACATATGCGAGCTATATGATACCTCGTAGGACACGGTGACCACTAAATGAAGTCCTATATGTATAGACATTTGGAGCCTGGTCGTGGATAGGTTGTTAGAAATCGAATTTCAGATTATACTTATATCATATATGTGTTTTATAGAAGTCTAGTCATTAAACTTAAATAGAATCTTATGCATGCAAAATAAGATTACGTAAGACGAAAGAAATTAATCCTCACATTGATTTTAGAAGGTTTATACTAACTTGGTCTCCTACCAAGTGAGTCTTCGAAAACCTTGTTACCCACACGAATGGTCTAAAGCAAAACCGTCTCCAAAATATGTCTATCAAGGACCCGACTTAATACCAATAAAGTTTTTGTTAGTAGAAAACAATATTAGCTTTCCTTGAAATATTACTAAAATTATTATTAGTATTTTAATGATTTTGTTATTCGTTTCTCTAAACTATTTAACGAGATAATGAGAATTGTGGCAACAATTGCACAAGTGATGAATGAATAAAACAAGAGGAAAAACTCCTTTTATTAGAGGTGGAGGAGCCGACCGAAAAGAGGAGACAAGGTTAATGCATGTCCTCCAAAATTGACCAATGCATGTGAAGGAAACCTTAGTCATACTAGTTTACCAATTTATTAGTCCTACTAATAATTTACTTATTAATCTCATATTAATATATATTGATCTTTATGCATGCAATAACATTTGCGGAACAATAATGAAAAGGGTCTTACAAACGGTCCAAATGAGTGCTAGGACGATCATCCACAAAGCAACCAAATTAGCTTGCCTCCTTTACGATGCACCAAGACCTACCCTTAAATACCGAGACACTAACACGAGCTAGGTGATGGAAACGGTTATCTTAAAACCGTAAACTAATACTCACTAATTAGTTTACTAGAAATATTATCTAAATAATATTTTAGAGGTTGTTGTAATTTATTTCTTACTAGAAGAATAAACTTGGCATTAGGTTGAATATGAATGTGTGAATTACTCACATATATAGAGGGAGTCTTGCATGGGGTTGAGGTTGGGGTGCCGTGTGAGCATAAGGCATGGGGAAGGGTTTTAATCTCTTTTCCATGCTCACATGCAAATGGTAAGGTCATGTCACAATATAACCTAATCATAACAATTATAGATAAAATATCACATACAATTTTACCTTACAATGTCCATTTTACACGGCTAACATTATTGTAAAATGGACTTTCATTTTACAAAATTAATTTGTACAATTGTATAATATGTGACATCTTATGTGACATAATTAATTGTATTAATTTAAAATATATTTATCATATAAACATCATTTCTAAATTAATTAAATCATATTTAATAAATTATTTTAGTAATTCATAACTACCGTCCCAACATATGGTTATCCTAAAAATCGTCAATACGATATATTTACAACGTTTGTTATAACCATGAACCATTCATATTCTAATTTCGATATTTCTAAAATATCGATTAATATTTGACAATTGACACATTTCAATTTCAAATATAAATCTTACTTTAAGATTCAACCTCTGATTTCTCGATATATGGTTTTAAGAAATCGATCAATTCGTATCATATACAATTAATCAATATATATTTAAGGGGATTGTCCTAGAGGTGTGACCTAAAGGGATCATCTGACCACCACCGTCACACGACAGTAATGTCAAACTCTAGTCAGCCAATCATTTCCGATTAATGTTGGTCAGTTGACTATATATCATATCGGATCATCCCTTGCATATTCTTTTCATAAGATTTTTGACAATGATTATTATCATTGACGTGATCGCACTATTGTTGAGGACACATTTCCCAACGGGCATGTATTATGTTCTAACCCATGCACTAGGCATGTAAGTTTAGGAAATGATTGTGTTTAAACAATCATTATGTTAAGACAAGATAAGAGCACCATGCATCTTCCTTTTATCCTTATTTACACGGTTCATTGAGTTAATATGGAGTCCATATTAACTTTGTCAATTGTATAAATGTAGCATGTCACACATGTTACATGACACATGACCCCTTATGTAATTATGCAATTTTAACCTTTTAAAATTCATAACTATACAAATTTATAACATTTAAATAATTTCACTAGTAATTCATAATTACTATCTTATAAAAATGTGTTATCAGAATTTATATTACAACTATTTGTAATTATGATCAATCGTTTCATTCCCGATTTAATTGTTTCGTAAACAATTAAAATAATTCTAAATAATAAAACAATTTTATCACTTTGAGTAAGTATGGTTATAATCACATTACAATAATACACGTCAAACAAAATCATTTACAATTTCAAGGCATTACTTTTTCACATACCAGTTTTACTCTTTCACATACACTTTTTCATTAAATTTTCTTCTAACACCCTTCTTACCTAAGCTAACAAATAAACTCTTCTTTGAACTTTTCCTTCTAAAACGTAATCAAATTGCTCCGAAGACATCAATAATAGATCATCATTCGCTAATTTTCTTGTTTATCAATCTTCAGTGTTGTTTGTTAAATTTTATTTAATTAATCAAAGTTTATATTTAGATGATTAAATTAGGATTTTCACTTATTCAAACCTTCCTTACATAATTTATTTGTTTGTTGAATTTTTGATGTCATGCGATGAAATGCATCTTCAAAATCACTAAACATTGAATTTTGGGATATCCAGCCATCATTGCTTTTCAAGTTACTTCACTCCAATGTAGAAGACCATCGCTAATCTGTTATCTAATATTTGCATAAGCATTTAAAATAGCCGAATTTTGGAATTGAACAACTGAAGGTTGTGACGACATTTGGTTGGAACTCTTACAAACAATTATCGGCCGAACAAAGGTCGGTCGGAGGGTATGTTCGCTGGAGGGATAACCGTCGGTGGTAGAAGGAGGAAAAGAGAGAGGGTGGGTAAATAAATTAGGTGAGGGAGATGAAAAAAATGACAAGGATAAAATCGTAAAAGGTGTATGTGAAAGAGTAAAATGCGTATGTGAAAGAGCACACCCCTTAATTAATCCGTATCCAAATACGATCAATTAAATAATTAATTAAGACGAAATTTCTTAAAGATATGACCTTAAGGGATCAAGTGATCACCACCATCATATGATGATGATGTCAAACTCTAGACAACCAATCATTACCGATAAATGTTGATCAATCGACTTAAAAGGGTAACTTTCCCAATTGTATTCTTGATGGTGAGATTTAACTATGTGATCGCATTATTGTCGAGGACACATCCTTCAACAATCTCCCACTTGTTCACGACAAATGTGCGTCACCAATTCTCTTGTCCTATTACTATTTCCCACTCAATGCAAGGTGTCTTGCAGGTCGCACTTGCATTGATCATATCTAGAGTGGTTTTCTCGATCTGGAGATATAACTGTCTGACCGGAATTATCTATCATATATACCTTCCGAGCGTGGCCACGCATTTCCAGTTACTTACTCCTCGAGTGGCCTATAGATATTTTTTTAACCCTGACAAGGGGTGGATAATTCCTTTTGCGCTTTTCCCTTCGATTAGCCATAACTCGTCATAACACAAAATGTGCCCGTATTGACCCCATTTACGAAGGTCGTACAAACATAAACCAAAGTTACTTTGAAATTATGCCATCTTAGGCGAATAGTCATTAGTCAAAGAATCGACTCATTCAGAATACGAGAGAAGCTCCCGCCACGACCAGGCTATCTTAAATAAGAATTGCCAGAGCTCTATAAGCGGTCATTAGCCCGACAAATGTATCCTAACATATTCTTGCCTAGGTGATCAATTAGTCATCTCATATGACTTATGACACTTGAACTTGCCATTAATCGTATCACACATCTAGTTGCTTCGAGGCGTCACCTCATTTAAGCTACGAGGGGCGGGACTATGTTAATCAAGTTCACTTTAATGGGGTTTAGTATGGTCATACCAATCCATTTGGATATAATACCGTTCAAAAGAGTGAGTTTGTACAAAACTCAAATGATGAATGGATTATCACATGTGTAAAATTGATACCATATCAATTACTACATAATCTATAATCCATACTTGTATAATATCACATCTCAACTCATTTGAAATGACATGATTTATCATGTTAAGCCATAAGAAGGCTTTTGGTTAGTAAGACTTAACAACATTTGTACTTCACTTAACCTTACTATAGTTTCCCATGGTTATGAATAATCTAATTATGCAAAATTTTCAAGTACGTGTCTTGATTCATATCTAGACACAAGCTTTCTAACAATGGAATAACTCCCACTGTTTTCACAATGTCTGAGGGACTCATCCCTCTTGAATATCTCATAGATATAAGTGTACTCATATTTGTTGTATATCTTCCATTGTTCTACTGTCTAGAATGTTTCTAACAGATTCACTCTTTAATGGTTGTAGCCAAAATGGTTCTGTAACCATCCATGTGTGTTTAGAATATGGTAGTGTGCAATCCATTGCACATTAATCCAATAAAGTATCCAAACACTTAGCTTCATCCTTTTAGTACTCCTTGAGTACTGACTGATGAACTATATGACTACATATATAGACTTCTCTCAAAATTCGATTTGTAACATTTCGTCATACTCCAAGTATACGAAGTTAAAGAATGGTAATACTGTGGGGAATAATCATGTATTCACCCTAAAAATGCAGGATTATAACGAAAATTACATATGTGAATTATGGTCATAAGATGAAAAACATGAACAAGAAAATACAACCTTAGGCCCTTTGCGCGAATGGCCTAAGAACAGGAATTAAAGGAAATTCCCTCCTATAACTTGCACCCAAGACTTGTCTGAGACGATGCCGCATGTGCTAGAAAAGCTCTCCAATTGCCTTGCAATATGGGGAGAGTTATTGTGAGGTTTTTTATGTGAGATCTAGGTTTTTGGGGAAAAACAGTTCTCAAAACCCTAATTTTATGAGATGTTCAATACCAGTGTTTCAATCTCCTCTGAAAGAGTAGTCTGACAAAAGGAGAGTTCTTCTCCTTTTGTAATACTTACTCGGCCGAAATAGGTCAAAGGTGAGAGTGGGCTTTCCACTGTTACCTTATTCTCTTTCGCGGTTCGACCCTAATGCTAAAATATAATTCGCGGGATTTAATTATAAATCGTATACACGTTATCAGATATTAATGTAGTCGATACATTAATAATGGTCTGATAAAATTACGATATTGTATAATTAGCTTAATTAATATAACTGCTTATATTAATACACGAATTCAATATTTAATTAAATATAACTGTTTATATTTAATTTACGAATTAATCATGTAATCCGTATTAGCTAACATTATTTAATCCGTATTAAATAATTATCTCAACATCTCATTGACTAATTTAATAGTCAATACCTCTGACTAACTGTTTAGTCGTATTCGGCATAAATGTGACTGTATTTTCATACCTTCACATCTCTCAAACGTGTCCTATAGGTGTGACATATAGGGACCGGTTGATCACCGCCATCCGTATGACAATAACGTCAAACTTATCTAGCAAGCCAACCGTTATTGTAAACATGGATCAACTGATAATAATACCAAAGTAGGCCCTTGTGATCCTTTAAGAGATTTAATAAGTCATTGTACTAACTGTCAAGGACACTAGCCCCAACAAATACATCTTAGCGTAAAGAATTGATCCTGCAACGAAAGCATATGGATTCAATTTCTATAGGTTCAAAACATTTGAACTTGCCCTTACTCTTACCAATATAAGAATATTAACTTTTACGATAATATCCATTAATTGGATATTTTAGTGATGTATTTATTCATTTCAAAAGTATTTATCATTCATAATGATCAACATGTCACATTCATGTAAGACTAGTAGCATTACTTTATTCCCACTAAATTTCATGTATAAATTGTTTCAATCCATATAGTACCCGGGAACCAAACAAAAACAACATTTACATTCCTCTTTGGAACGTTTACCTACGGGAAAATGCCTTTTAGCTTTTGAATGCACCGAGAACGTTCCAATGGTGCATGATGTGTATATTTTCGGAACATGGAGAGAATTTCATCGAGGTCTTTATGGATGATTTCACCATTCTTGGTGAATTATTTGAAGATTGTATGAGTCATTTGTCATTGGTTTTTTAACGATGCATTGATACTAACCCTGTACTTAGCCATGATAAATGTCATTTCATGGTCGAGAAAGGGATAGTGCTGGGGCACGTGATATCCACTAAAGGGAATGAGGTTAATACGACAAAAGTCGATAGCATTCGCACTTTTCCTTATCCTACTAATCCGTGAAGTGAGATCTTTCTTAAGTCATGCCGGTTTCTACGTACCGGAGATTTATCAAAGACTTTTCAAAGATCATTGTACCATTGTGTAAACTCCATCAAAAGGAGTGTGAATTTGTTAAGAGTGAAGAATGCAAGCAAGTTTTTGATAAGCATACCAATAATCCAATCACCCAATTGGAATTAGCCAACTGAGATAATGGCAGATGCAAGCAAGCACGTCCTTGGCGCGGTATTAGGCCACAGGCTGAGGAAGATGCCCCGTGTCATACAATATTCTTCTATAATGATGAATGAGGCTCAAAAGAATTATACTACTACCGAAAAAGAATTTCTTGCGGTAATATTTGCTCTAGAAAAGTTTCGCTCTTATATCCTTGGAGCCCATTTGGTGATATGTACTCGTCAACTCATCCTCACTCGCTTTAAACAAACTATTAAATTCATCCTCAATCAATTCACGGTTGGGGAATTGGGGCAGCCGAGGCAGGTAAATGACTCTTTAAAGTGGTGGAGCAGAAACAACAATCTCAATCCGTACAAAATGAGTCCAAGAGTCTCATCTTAGCATAATCTCATTATTATTAGCCTCATAAAAAATATTATGTAGTTTTTAACCGAGACAAGAATGTTCATCAACTAATCTAGAAGGAAGGGGGCTGATTTGTCACCTTGGACCAATCTAATTACTATTATCAAACTATGGGCATAGACTTTTAATGTAAACCTAATTAAATCCGTCAACATCCCACGAATTGTGACCGTAGTCGATGGATCAACAATATAAAATTGGAAAAATATTAACCAAAAAGGACCCATACATACGAAACAAGAATTATATCGAAAAGGATAGGGTTGGTATTTGGTAAGACAACGAAACGAAACAAAACAAAACAGATGCCCTAATTAAACAGTTATTACTCATCATCATCTGTTACAAAGTACTGATTTACATACCCTAAGCAAAACCCACCAAATAAAATTATTAAAAAAAAGAAAAAAACTCAAATTAATAAGAGTGAAGAAGGGATTTTTTTTTTAAAAAAATAAGGGTTTACAATTTGAGAGAAAAATCGGTGGATTTTTGGAAATTAATTTTTGTAATTTGTTATCTTTATTGGGTGTTGATGAGCTTGAATATAGCATCTGCTGATTGAAAAGAGGGGGAAAAGGGGGAAATTCCCTAATTTTATTGATTCCAAAATTCCATCTTTTTATTTTGGGTGTCTAAGTTAAAACAAATTGGTGCCCATATTCGATTCTGGTGAAATTTCAACTTTTTGAATAAAACCCGTTTAAAAAGTTTCGATTTTGGGAAGACCCATTTGATTAATTTCGGTTGGAATAAAGTTTGATGGGGAGTTTTGTAACTTAGTATTTGTGTTTGGGTGAAGTTTTTTTTAGGGTATTTTTGCTTTTGTGTGAAGTTTTTGGGAGGAAAAGAGGTAGCTACTAAATGGGTGATCTTAGGGAAACGAACGGTGTCGTTTTAGATGAAGAACTGTCTTGTGTAGGCCAGGAAGTGTGGGCAGTGGCCGAAGCGGCGACGGGGGAGATAATCAGGAGGGTGCAGCCAACTGTGGTGTCTGAGGAAAGAAGGAAAGATGTTATTGAATATGTTTATTGGCTTCTAAAAGGATATCTTGGTTGTGAGGTGAGATTTTTAATTGGCTGTGATGTTATTTTTGGTTTTATGCCATCATGTATTTAACCCGTCTTAAGCTTAAGACGGGATAACGTCCGTTGGTTTGGTTGATTTCTAGCCTAGTTTTGTACTGGAGCTAGTGTATTTGTTTTTGTTTATTCAATTGTGTGTTCAAAAGGTGCTTGTAGAAATTTTGTATTAGTATATGTAGGGAATCAGTATATTAGTAGTGCATTACTGGCTTTGGTCATTGGCAACTGAGAATGATTATGTATAGATTCAACAATGCTTATCGGCCTTATCACTACCAGTATGGATTCTAGTATCATAGCTATGTACTTGGTTGTTGTAGTTTGTTGGATAAGTTTGAGTTGCCGAAACTTGATGGGATACTAATCCGAATATATCTATAGTAAATAAAGAATGTAGCAACAAATCAACAATGACAAAACAATGTTATCTGAGTATCTCAAAGCCTCTTACTGATGGCCGGGTGCGGGTGTCAGGTTTATGCAGACTTGCACCCCATGCTAAAACAAAAAGATTGTTTCTGAATTACCTTGATGAAAGTAGCCTTGTAATTGCACAGTTTGCACGAAGAATGACCGCTCCTGTACTATAGATTGTGTGTAGCAAACTGCTTAAACAGGAACGGTGAATATTCCCTTGATTAGTATTTTGCCATTTCCTTATGTAGTTCTTTGGACAGTCTTTTGATTATCTGATTGATTGAGTACACCTGTCATATAAAAACAGCTATAAAAGTTTCATGCTTTTCATTCTGAATCTGTTTTTGAGTTAGAGTAGAAGAAATAAAGTCGTTTGATGCTTGATTTCGAAAAGGTTCTCCTGAATTTTTTCAAGAACATATCTCTTGTTAAAGATAAATACCGTAGCGTACAGTTCGGTTACAAGTTCAGAACATATTTGGCTAAAACTATATGATCATCTATGGTTTTGTTATCACAAGTGGCTTGACAAGGTTTTCTCGCTAGTTGGTTATGGAATTATTAATTTCGGGTTGATTTTTAATATGGTTTTTTTGGTGCCGTTGTTCGGTTACAATTATTATGCTTTATGTGTGTCATTTTTCTCAGGTTTTCCCTTTTGGCTCAGTACCATTGAAGACCTATCTTCCTGATGGAGACATTGATCTTACTGCATTTTGTGGTTTCAACTTTGAGGAACCTTTTGCGAATGAGGTATACTCTGTCCTAGCAGCAGAAGATCGTAACCCAGCTGCCAAGTTTGTTGTAAAAGACGTGCAGTATATTTGTGCGGAGGTTTATCTTCTGACCTTTATTTATATATGTATGGATTTTTCACTACACACGTGAGAAGCTGTTTGTACTTCACTCACTTCCCAGAACATCAAATGATGTTACAATTTGAGGTTCTGCCTCCATTCTGTTAGGCTTAAGGGAGAATATGGTACTTGTACCTTAGCATGAGTATGAATTTTGTGTCTGTTGCTGTTAGAGTTTAGTTTAACATATTTTATGTTGCTGAATATTGTCGATTATGGTTCATTGATTCATGTTGGATTTCACCGTTGTTGATCTGAATTTCTGACTTATTGTGAAAGTGAAAACTTTTGTACTCTTGTTTGTGTTCTTTTTTAGTTTGGATTTATATTGTCAGTCACTGATCAGTTGGATGTTATCAGCCAAATGCAAATTGCTCTCTAAAACTGAGACCACTATTATGCAGAATAATATGGAATTTTTGTGCAATATTTTTCTTCACCAAGACTGAGATCTCAAGTAATCTGTTCACCGTCGTTAGATACCCAAAGTTCTTTCTTATATCTGTGTGATGTTACCTACTCAAAATGGCTATTAAAAAGTTAAAATCCCGTGCTTTTTCCATGAAGTATCGAATGGTTGTTGGTTGTCCTATTTCAATTGAGAGTCGCGAGGGAACACCTCTTAATAATCGCATGGGATAGATTGTGTGTATCCAACCACCTTTAGAACATCCTGAAAGGGAGTCTCTTTATAGGCACTACGGTAATGATAACTTGTGATTCACCGTTGTAGGCAAGATTTATGTCTCATGACTATGCTTTTATTGTGATTTTAACTTCGTGTTTGTGGATAAATCTGTATATCTTTGTTTTGATGGTCTGATTTTGCAATTTTCCTCTACTGTTGCAACCTTAAGTATTTAATATTTGAGAACGAGAACTTCAACTGATATTGTACTTCATAATTTATTTTTCTGTTTCATGTGGTTTTCATAGCCTCTTTGTGTTGCTTACACAAGGGTAAGGCTGCTTACTTCTGTTTAACGTGGTATTATAGATTGAACTCAATGAAGGTTTTGATGGCAGGTCAAGCTTGTAAAATGCCTGGTGCAGAATATTGTTGTAGACATATCTTTCAATCAGATAGGAGGATTGTGCACGCTTTGTTTTCTTGAGGAGGTGTGATACTTTCATATCAATCCTTTGAACATTCAAAAGTTAGATGGTTTAAAATTATAGTATGCAGAAAAGAGTGAATCTGGTTATTATAAAATTGTGAGACTTTCAGGGTCATGAGGTCATCAAAGATATTACACTATGGATGATTTAGTGTATGTTTAAAAACATTTTCTGTGCTCCATAAGTGAAAAGGTTGTATACTTGCATGTGTTCTTATCCTTCTCAATTTAAGCTTATTTGCAAAACTTTTCAAGTGCCTTTTGAGTTACTCAATGGTAAGTATTATAATTCCTTTCCTTTCAATATTCATTCTAAACTTGTCAATTTGCATCATCGGCCCCTCCAACCGCCTTGTGAATGTGTTATTAAAGATATCTGCCAAAGACAATTTTATTTTTATTTTTTATGAGATCAAGTCTTGACCAACATTCAATACCAAGATCCACTAGTAAGATGGTGTTCTTTTACTGTAGGGGAGAGGTGGATATTTTTTACCCTCTTTGGAATAGATATTTGTTTAGGAAGAACTTCAGGGATAACTATTACGCTCCCACCACTCAATTTTCTCTCTACTAGTACCACCACGTTGTTTTTTTTGCTCTATTACCGATTTACCAGTGAGATTTATTTGTAAAGTTGAGGATGCTGAATTACATGATAGAAAACCGATGCTAGAATTATCTGTTCTACTTTTTTTTTCTAGCTGTATTATCTCTTTGTTCACTTTTTTCCCTATAATGGTTAAGTCTTGTATGATACTCTCAGTTTCACTCATCTTGAATTTTTTCACACAGATTGATCGTCTAATTGGCAAAGATCATCTCTTTAAGCGCAGTATCATTTTGATCAAGGCCTGGTGTTACTATGAAAGCCGTATACTGGGTGCACATCATGGCCTAATTTCTACATATGCGTTGGAAACACTGGTTTTGTATATATTCCACCTCTTCCATTCATCCTTGAATGGTCCTTTGGCAGTAAGTTATTTTTGGATTTAACATCACTAGGGGGCACTACCTTGTACTGCATTCTGAATCATTTTGAATGTTGTAGGTTCTACATAAATTTCTGGACTACTTCAGCAAATTTGACTGGGAAAACTTATGTGTTAGTTTAAGCGGCCCCATTCATGTCGATTCATTGCCTGAAGTTGTGGGTGAGAGCTCTTTTGTAGCTTGCCTTACGTGTTGCAACCCCCCCCCCCCCCCCCCCCCCCTCCATTTTTTTAATGCGCTTTCTTATGGCCTGTTTGGATTTTTCAGCTGAGAAACCAGAAACCAATGTCAGGGAACTATTGCTGAGTGATGATTTCATGAGAGAATGTGTGAGAAAATTTTCTGTTCCTTCGAGAGGGGGAGAGACGAATTACAAGACATTTATGATGAAGCATCTAAATATAGTTGATCCTCTAAAAGAAAATAATAATCTTGGTCGAAGCGTCAGCAAAGGTAGCAGATATTTTCTTTTGTTCAGGTTTCTTATTTATACACCGCCATATTTAGGTGCTGCTTTTTGAGGTCTGTAATTGCTATATAGTATTATTTTGTTCTCCTAGGCTGAAGGGTAAGCATGAGTTGACGCGTGGCTCGGCTTGGTGTGGGAGGTAGGGGTTGGTAAGCATGAGTAAATTCGAA
Organism: Silene conica; assembly: GCA_029255685.2. Lineage (NCBI taxonomy): Eukaryota > Viridiplantae > Streptophyta > Magnoliopsida > Caryophyllales > Caryophyllaceae > Silene > Silene conica. The sequence goes on from CM055311.2 coordinate 64,455,453, forward strand.
TTCCACGTTCCTAAGTCACCTAAATTGGGAAGGTAAAAAAGTATCTGGAACTGCACAAAAAAAATGTAATGATTATATGGGACATGTATTTATGCCCAAAATTTTTACTAACCAAATTCCCTCTAAAATCCCTTCATCCAAACAAGGGGTATATCAAGGGCACTCCAGAGTGACTTGATGTGAAATTCTGAAGCTTTGTATTCATCATATGAGGCTGCTGAGGGTTTGGAGTGGTGCTTTAACTGAAGAATGTCATTCTGTTGAAGAGCTTGATAATTCGTGATCCTTGGTTATTTTGAATGAATTGAGAAAAGCCATTTTGAGAATTGCTTTAACTAAAAGCAAGCTATTTGCTTATCACTCTCCCTTCCATCCGTATGGCTCCCATATAAATGTAATACTTAAAAATCTTTTCCAATCATTTGTGTACAGGGAACTTCTTTCGCATACGGAGTGCTTTCTCATATGGGGCGCGCAAACTCGGACAAATCTTATTGCAGCCTCAGGAAAATATAGCTGAAGAAGTCCGTAAGTTCTTTACAAACACACTGGATAGACATGGAACAGGGCAGAGACCTGATGTTCAGGAACACCTGCAATTGTCTACGTGCAATGGCTTTATTCCTGATCTTTATCAAAATCAGATTCATGAAGAAGATTCTGACCATTTCAATCCCCAATCAAGTGAAAATAGGGTAACTTCTGACGATACAGAGCATGCTATAGTGAGTGACTCTAGGGAACTTGGAACAAACTTCGAAGGAACTATAGTTGAACACAAAAATGATGTGAAGAAATCAAACTGTGTATCTAGGGATGCAAATGAGCTTGCAGGTTACGATACTCGGGATCGTAAAATAATGGAAAAAGATAATGAATCTTACCCTTCATTAGGAGGCGATGAAAAGTTGCCATCATGTGACTTACTTCATGCACCTCATCTTTATTTTTCTCGCCACAAGGAGAACGGTAAGATGGAAAATGGGTATTTGGATGAGGAACAACATAAAAGTTCTAGTTTGACTCAGCCAGATTTACATTCTGTGTATGAGAATGGCAGTTTACTAGGGACAGCTATATGTGATACTGTAGAACTTCCTCCTGATTTGGCGGGTAATGTTGATTGTCATCGGGACAATTTACAATATGGTCGGTGGTGGTATGATCACGGATTGGCAATGCCCATGCATCAACCTTCTATTTTCCAGCCTAATGTCTCATGGAATGCAATAAATCAGTCATTGCAGTTGGGGCAGGAAGTTGCCTCTCAAATGAATGTCAATGGCATGATCCCAAGACCTGCGTTCTTCTCCAGTAACCCTTCAGCAACACAATTAGTAGATGAGTCACCCAAGGCACGAGGATTAGGAACATTTATTCCAGTTATGGTATGCACACTTTCTGATCATCTTGGTACTGTGTTTAAAATTGAAATGTGCTTTGCAACAGCGCAACAAACATCTAGACAGGTCATTCAGGCCAGGTTGTTCCAGGTCGGTTAATTTGGGGGCACTAGAGTACTTCAAGTTGTTCTTTCTTGGCACTGTTTAAAATTTAAATGTGTGCTGCAACTGCGCAATAAACATGTCGATCAGTTATTTGCGCCCGTCTGTTCTAGGTCAGGTCAATTTGGGAGTTCTGGTCTACTTCAAGTTGTTCTTTCCAGGAGTTTGACGGGTTGAGGTCGGAACAATTCAATTTGTGTTTTCGGTTGGGTTAGTTTTTTTCAGGTCTTAGTGCAAGGCCATAGTTCCAATATCATTGTTTTCGCATACTTCTTTATACCTTGCTTACTGTTTGAACAGAAGAATCCCATTTCATGTTCTTTTTTCATTTAGTTATTTATTCTGTTTATTATTCAGCAGAATTATCATTCATACATGGATAGAACTTCGCCAAAGGACAGGTATCAAGGGCAATTCAAATATCCTCGTGTCAATGGCCGAGGTCCAGCACCTCTGGAAAGATTCCCTGTGCAGGGTCCTTTTCGTCACGCTTTTGGGAGACCAAAATTTCATGGATTTCATGAAACTTTCCCAAGGGGAAAGATCTTCAAAGAAACCAATGGATTTATACAAGCTCCTGATAAGGTCTTTGAGTACGACCGCCCCCTGGACCCACCACCTGAAGCAGTGACGCAAGAAACAGAAACTTGCAAGTCTCCAGATTCAGATCCTTCTTCTGGAAGCGACGATGCACCGCCTATCGTTGGTGTTAATGATATCAGGTACTCAGTACTCCCATAGTCTTGTCTTTCACAATCTATTTTACTCCGACTTGCGATATTATCTTACGTACCTGCATCTCACACTCAACACTAGGCATTGGTAAAACTGATGCAACATTAGGTCCGGATGTCTGGCCGGCTTTTTTTTCATGTGCGCTTGTTTTGCCGAGTGGTTGTGTACAGGTCCTTTCGGGCCTATGTCTATTAGTTGCTAATCGAGTTGATCGTAGTGAATTAGATCATTTTTGGTGCTTAGCGTCATGGCTTTTGCCATCTTTTATGTGTATAAAGAGTCTAAAAGTTGGGTATACTTTTAGACTCTTGTGTAAACCAGCTTAGAATTGAATGACTAACATTGCTTCTGCCAAAGAATTTATCATGTCTTACAACTGTTTTTTTTGTGTTCACATATGTAGGCTCTCTGTACAATCTTTTCGGCTGAAAGACGATGAGGATTTCCCGCCTCTATGCACTTGAAAGACGTCAAAGTTTGAAACCACATAATTATAGCTAGATAGTTAGCCATTTTCGCAGGGGTTTAGAGGCATTTTTGTACATTTCGCCAAGCCGTGTTCTGTTGTGCCCAGCTCTCGTTATTACTTATACTCCCTATAATACTTAAGTTTTCGAGTAGTACACATACAAACCCTAAGTTAATGTTTCTAACACCTTTTTTCTCTAGTCATCTTATCTCATGTCTGTGTAGATAAATTTCGAAACGCGAAACTTGTAGTAGATGGCTAGTGTAATGCGCGAATGTTTCAGTGTATTATTTTTGCTACTGGGATCAGTTTTTGTTGCCTAGCAATGTAGTGAGGAACTAAGGGTTCTGTACTGAACCCCTTGTAATCTTTACTCGATTTTCTTAAGCTTTAAACCATTGTATTAAATATTGTCCCGGGTGTGATCGAATACCGTAATCTCAAAAATCATAAACTGTCAAAATATTGCTGTCTGGATGACCTTTATAAGAACAATAGAACATGCTAGGTGCCTATGTGGTATTGGCAAATATGGCCATTTGGCAACTATATTTTTTTAAGCTCTTGTAAGACGCATGTCCATTAGACCTGACAAATTGACGCGATTTGAATGACTGACCTGATACTCGAACTGAGAACCCGAGCTTGACATTTGAGTAGATTTAACCTGAATCGATATAATTTGACCTAAATATTTATTGTTGCTGCATACCATTATCCTTAAATAACTTGATAATAACGTACTCGATGATGGTAATTCTAATCTTAACCTAACCCAATCAAGTCTGACCCGAATTCTTGCCAACTCGAAGTGACCTAGCCCAAATTAACATAACTAGAACTTGACCATTTGTAAAATGAAAACTCTCCCTCCCTACTCTCTGAAAAACCCTAGCCTCCATCAATTAAATCTGGGGCTTCCATCGACTTTTGATCGATGGTAAGCCCCCATAAAACTTTATTTATCAATTTTTACTATGAAACCTTACGAATTAATCAATAAAAGTCTCCCTTTTGGTGAGATCCGTTCGTTTGTCTCTATTTTCGGAGTTTTTTCAGTCCTTGTTATTCAAGGTTTTAGTTCTATTAGTAATATAGATATGAGCGTCTTGGTCGTTTCTTATATGGTGAAGATCGATTTCGTAATAGATCGTTATATGGTATTACATATGTTGTCGATTTGTTGGTTGCACTCAATTTGGTCAGATGAAATCGTCTCTCGTCAAGGCTCAAGATCCTACAATCCTCTTGTGAAAAGCTGTTTGCGGCGATATGATAGAGGACGTGCTTTGAAGCAATTCAAGTTTACAGATTTTTCTTTGAACAAGATTTTATTTTATTTGATTCTAGTCGAATTGTATCCAGTCAAATTACAGAAATATCGTAGATGTCGTATGACTATTTATTAATAGATTGATTTTTCTTTCAAAAAAAAATACACATGACCATTTGTCGGCCTAGAACTCATTGATTAGCATGTTCATGAACATTACACCATTTGTCTTGCCAACTCGAGGTGACATAGCACAAATTGACATAACTAGGCTCACAAATGGTCAAGTTTTTGTTATGTCAATTTGGGTTGGGTCACTTCGAATTGGCAAGATGTTTATGAAGTGACAGTAAAAAAAAGCGTTTTTCCGAAAAAAAAAAGGAACAAGTAAAGAATGATGTGATGAATGAGAAAGAGAGCAACTGGACGGCAAATTAAGGAGTATCTTTTGATGAGTCGCTCTCGTTATGAAATGGTGCTCCAATTAATAAAACAGATGTATCGTGTAATATTCCAATAAATCAGTAAGACACCAAGTCACTAAAGTTGATAATGGGCAACATCAACCCATGGAATATTTAGATGATAACTGCATTTTGTGATGATAATGGCATCAAATCATTGGTTCATAACCTTTAAAGTAGCTCAATCATTCATCTAATTAAAATACTTCCTTCACATTTTATCAATCTTACACATTTCTTTATATTTCTTGTGTTACGCACACGAATAAGCGTGGGAATATCCATTCATCTTATTTGCATCTTATATGATTGTACTTATTAATCGTCCTTTTAAATTAAATGGATTTGGTAGGATGGTTACTCATCTCGTTCCTTAACCGTGTGATCACAGTTTAAGTGAGATTTATTACTACTAAACCAAGCAAACGGGTAAATTGGGTCAGAGTTGGGTCTGGTTAATTTCGGGTAGGGTTACTTCGGGATTGAAAACTTCGGGTTCGGTTCAGTTCCAGGTAAACTATTATCAAGTTTTGTGAATAATAATCAATTTACAACAATAAACATTCGGGTCAGTTTATTGGGGTTTAGGTCAGTTCGGGTGTCGGGTAGGAAAAAATTCGCCAATTATGATCATTGCCCATCAAAATGGAGCAAATCTTTGGCCAGTTGTATACCTCCTCACGAGAGCACACACGTCAAGCACATTATATGCTGTTATTGACAGTGAACACCCCAATTTTGAAAAAAAAAGAATATTAATTATCCTCTATTATTTCCCTTTTTCAAGTAATATGTACATATTACTTTATCAGTAGGTCTCCTGAGAGACGACCTTTCAATAAGCTTATTGAGAGACTAGTGTACAAATTTAAGAAAAAGTGGTACTAAAAGTAATAAAATTGGTACAAATCATGATTAAATATAAAATAAGTACATTTATTAGGTAAATAGGTACGAAACTATTATGGTACGATTAATGACAAAAGGGTCACAGAATACAAATAAAATGGTACGAAAGAATGGTCTCTCAATAATTTATTGAAAGACCGCCTCTTTTTCTACCTTAATTTAGATGATCTCATGTGACAAATTGATAGTTTATATTTAGGGTTTAGTGCCTCAAAACATTTTAAATTTATGTTTCAGTTGTTGTAATACCATTGAATTGTGTATGATGCCACCAAAAAAAATAATTGAATTGTTTATGAACGTAAATCGGTTACTAAAAGAAACTATTAGATTGAAATCCAATGACAAAAATGTAATGTAGGACTTATTTTTCAAGTGTCACATTATGAAAGTAGGTGGTATAAATAGACTACTTTTAAAAGCAATAGATTCCTGTTTTCCCTTTGGATTGAATGCATATTGGACAAAATGTATAATCAAGATTAAATTATTTTGTTCTTCAAAGTTTTTCATTGTTTTCTTTAAATGTAATCAAGTCTTCTACAAGGGGCTTGGAGGATAATAGAATCGCCCTGCCAGATAGTGAGGTTCAAACGTCTAATCAACGATCATGATTTATTATATATGGAGTAGATTACTCGAAAATTATTGTATTATTTGGGAGGAGGATTCATTAAATAAAATATTATACTCCCTCCTACTCATAACAAATGTCCCATTTATTGAATATATGAGTGAAGTATTTTAATTAAATGGGACATTTGTTAGAGGTAAGACGGAATAAGATTTAGGTATAAAGAGTAATTTTTTTCGGAGAACTAAAGAATTTTTCATATAAAGACTTTTTGTCATAAGGTACTTGACATCGTGGTCACTTTGCATCCAAATACCAAACATTATATTTTTTTGTCCAAAAATACCTAAAGTTTATATTGCATTTGTTAACAAATACCAATTAACGTTTTTCGTGACAAAAAGTCAATTTTGAGGATTGACTTGATAGAATAATGTGATTTATCTTACTCTCTTTTTAATCCGGGGATGTAGCAAATTACCCCATAACTTATGTACTATGTGCAAACCAGCTCTCTAAGTTTCACTTGTAGCAAGTTAGTCTCACGAGTTCCCAAAAATGTGCAATTAAGCACAAATTAAATCATATAAGTTCAGTTCAAATCCTATAAGGGCAGTTCAGTTCAGATCATATAAACTCAATTCAGAAAAGCTATATATAGAGTATTATTTTTACCAACCGATATAAAACATTTCGCTTTAATTATTCGATACACGTTATTTAAAATATGATGTGAACATTCAAGGAATAGTAGATTCGGGCATGCTTGTTAAAAAAATGGAAGAAGACCATGTATAAGATACGAAACAACATAGTCAAAAACATTTGGCGAGGCCATGGATTCGTTGTCGACAGTGATACTGATAGTGAAGATGAAGTTGATTAGAATTATTATAATATGAAAATAAATCGTTAAAAAATTGTTTATTTTTTATCGTAATGTAATCATAGTATAATGTAAGAAATATGAACAAATCAATGTATATAAAACGGAAAAACATTTTATAATACCTTGTGTTTTAGACTATTTTTTTTATCAATGTCATCTCTTGGATAATAATGATAATAATAATAATAATTATTAATGATGATGATAATAATAATAATAATAATAATAATAATAATAATAATAATAATAATAATAATAATAATAATAAAAGTTAAGTTAAATTAAATTAAGTTAAGTTTAAATCCTATAAGTTAAGTTCGGATCCTATATGTTCAGTACAGTTCAAATCATATAAGTTCATTTCAGATCCTATAAGTTCAGTTCAGTTCCTATAAGTTCAGTTCAGTTCAGATCATATAAGTTCAATTCAGTTCAGTTCAAATCATGCATATAAGTTCAATTCAGTTCAGCTCAGATCCTATAAGTTCAGTTCAGTTCAGTTTCGTTTTAGTCTAAAAGAAAAGGACCTATTGGTACTTGATAAGAGACATATAATTTTAGATACTTTTGGACAAAATAAATAATATTAGACACTCTGTATAAATTGACCTAAATATTAAATACATTTTCTGAGAAAAACAAACTCTTCTTATAATACTACATAACTATTAAATGTGTTAAGTGTTATTTGAATAAGAAGTAGTTTTATCAGCTTTTATTTGAGTCCTTTTTGCTAAGCTACATTTTAAAAGCACGTAAAGTGGGATTTCAAATTATGTAAAAAAAGTTGTTATAGTTTGACACATATTTCAAACTTGAATTGAAAATACGAAAAGGCTATATTTACGCTCGATGTATGAAATCTCTTATGCATAAATTATATTTTGACACATAGCGAGGATGATGTCAATAATAGAATCCTTTCAAATGAAATGTATAGTTTAATACTCCCCAAATTTAAAACTTTTTTTGTTTTTTTTTTTTTACATTTCAGTAATTACTTTCTTATTATTTTTTTTTGGCTTTTTCACCCTCGCACACTAACCACATCCCGCCTCTATCCGATGCCGCCACCACTACGACAAAAGTACAACAACCTCACAACCACTAGCCATCGCCGACCACCTACCCGACACTAGTAGAGCAGTGACAAATTCATCCCATCGCCTGAGACACCACCATGTTCGTTCCCCGCCACACCAATTGGTTCCATCTCCCAGGCCTTCCCTTGCAAACTCGCATCTTCAAATTTTGCCACCCCTCACGCCATTACACAATGCCGCAGACGACCGACTTCACTGAAGGGTTATAATAGATGCGAAAACAAAATTTCTAGAAACAATTTCCTAACATCTATCCTAAGATCACATGCATAAGATAATATGAATCATAATAAAAGGCGAAAAGAATATTTACCTCGTCAAGCGTAAATTCCATAAATATCTTATAGAGATCCGAGAGTCCCACTTATTGCCCCTCACTCAGTCCACAAGTACAACTCGGAAATCTAGGTCTGCTATAACGGAATAGAAGAATCAATATCACTCTCTTACTTTTATGGATGCTTGAGGCAGGTGGTATATAGGAAAAACAATATGTTTTCTCCTTATAATCTCTGATGAGAAAAATTCAACTTTTCCATCACCCTATAACTCTATTTATATAGTATCACATACCATAATAGAGTCTCAGTGGAATAAGGAAAGTACTCATATTCTTATCCTAAAACCGATGCCTCAAATATGTGTCCTTATAGAACTAAGGTTTCTTATTGTGCTTATATGCGTGACCTTATAGTAGGATTATATTATTTTAGTCATTAGTTCAATCTTTATTGTAACTAATTATCATAATTATTCTCCAACAAGTAATTATGATTTAATAAAATAAAGGGATATTCTACATGGTACCCCTCAATTTTTATGTGTCCTTATAGAACTAAGGTTTCTTATTGTGCTTATATGCGTGACCTTATAGGATTATATTATTTTAGTCATTAGTTCAATCTTTATTGTAACTAATTATCATAATTATTCTCCAACAAGTAATTATGATTTAATAAAATAAAGGGATATTCTACATGGTACCCCTCAATTTTTTGACTTTCTACCTGGTACCCCTACACTTTTTAAAACATACATGGTACCCGTAATTGTTGTCATTATCACTACGTGTACCCCTAAACTTTATTTTCCGTCAATTAAACTCATTTTTAAGCGTTAAATGATTACTTACACGCATAACCAAACTTGACATTTATCATCTCATGACATAAGGACTTTATTAGAATTAATATTCATTCTTTGGACGTGATAATTTGGCAAAGATCAATAATTTTTCCTTCACCTTTTTTAGCCCATATATATCTATAAATATTAGGATCGAGATGGATATTGAGTCTAATAGAGTCCTTATGTCATGTCATAATAAATGACAAGCTTCCTTACGCGTTCAAGTTATCACTTAAAGCTTTAAAATGAGTTTAATTGACGTAAAATAAAGTTTAGGGGTACGCGTAGTGATAATGACAACAATTAGGGGTACCATGTATGTAATAAAAAGTGTAGGGGTACCATGTAGAAAGTCAAAAAATTGAGGGGTACCATGTAGAATATCCCTAAAATAAAATAATGATTATCTCCTTAATATATCCTATATAATATTTAATAATTGCCGGAAACGTCTTAGGACATATTCCTTCAATATCCCGCTTGTCCGTAGACAATAAAACAATCTTCAAATTCCTTAAATTTTTTAATATCAATTTTGATAACACAATGAACATCTGATGTTTATTATGTCTTCCAACAAAATTATATGTCTTGATCCCGAGTTCGAACTGCGTAAACATGGATTAACTTCTTAATCCAATCCAGCATGACCATGCATTTTCTCAGTTCTTGCTCATCAAGAGACCTAGACACCAATACTATTGTATAAGAGGACTTAATCATTCTTGTATCATCGAAACTCCCACTCAATTCTTAGCAACCATGACTACTGCTTTTATAACCTCCTTTCACGGCGCGACGGTTAATAAAGTCAATGCGTAACTAATCATATTATGATTGAAATAGAATACTCATGTCAAACGAATCCACTAAATATAGATTTTGATTCTACTTTAGAAAATATTTTCGTCATGTGACAATATATCTAATGTATCCATGCAATTAAGTAGACATCTTTATGTCCTTATAACCCATGGAACTCCACTATCAAACAATTACATGCTAGTCTGTCAACAAATCACTTATGTCCATTTTAGTGATTTAGACTAGGGACTTAGTTAAGTTGTGATCTTTGTTCACCTCATAATTTTCCATTTATCAAAACATTTTTGATAACTCTATAAGATAAGTACACGCTTACTTGGACATTTTACTTAATACTAAACCAAAAATTAAATAAGTAACAAACTTTTATAGATGAACATTCTAAATAATAAAAATAATGTCTTTACAATTGTAATCTCAACCATATAATCTAAAGCCATTCTCCCACACGCTTTAATCCAATAGCCCTAGTATGACTTCATGTTTAGGTTGTGGAAGCAGTTTAGTCATTGGGTCTGCGACATTTGCATCGGTGTGAACCATGCAAACCTTGATGTCCCCTCTCCCTACGATTTCTCGAATAAGATAGAACTTTCTTTGCACATGATGGATCTATGGTGCGATATCGGTTACTTGGACTGAGCAATAGCATCATTATTGTCACAATACAACTCGATGCCATTAGCAATGCTAGGTACAACACCAAATTCACAAATGAACTTTTTGATCCATAGTGCCTCTTTTGCCGCATATGTCACTATGATATACTCAGTCTCAGTCGTAGACTCTACGACGGTGTCCTGCTCAGAATTCTTCCAGCTCATAGCTTCTCCATTGAGATAAAAAACGAAACCAGGTTGGGATTGGAAGTCGTCTTTGTCACTCTGGAAGCTCGCATCGGTGTAACCAGTAACAAATAACTCATCTTCTCCGCCATTAGATTAAGAAGTTATCCTTAGTTCTTCTTAAGCACTTAAGAATATTTTTCACTACTATCAAATGGGCTTCACCAGGCTTAGCCTGGTATATATCTGCTACATATGCTCAAAGTATATGCAACATCTGGTCGAGTACACATCATGACGTACATAATGGAACCTACTGCTGAAGCATATGGACCATTACTCATTCACTTGATCTCATCAGGAGTTTTGGGATACTGAGTCTTACTAAGTGAGATTCCATCTTGAATGGGAATTAAACCCCTCTTATAATTTTCTAATTTAAACTTATTAGCAAGAAATTTATCTATATAAGTTTCTTGGCTTAGTCCAATCATTCTCCTCGATCTATCTCTATAGATCTTGATTCCCAAAATGTACCCTGTCTCTCCTAAGCCTTTCATAGAAAAACAATGTTTAAGCCATTCATTGACTAGTTCAAGCATGTATATATCATTACCTATAAGTAGTAAGTCATCCACATACAAGACTAGAAAAGCTATACTACTCCCACTTAACTTCTTGTATACAGAAGATTCCTCTTCATTTCTGAGAAAGTCAAACTCTTTGATTGCCTCATCAAATCTAAGTTTTCAACTCCGTGATGCTTGCTTAAGTCCATATATAGACATCTTAAGCTTACATACTTTTTTTTGGATTTTCTAGATCTTCAAAACCTTGTGGTTGTGTCATGTACACATCTTCTTTCAAGAACCCATTCAAGAAAGCACTTTTGACATCCATATGACATATTTCGTAATCATAATAGGCAGCAATTGCCAGAATTATTCTGATGGATTTTAACATGGCTACTGTGAGAAGTCTCATCATAGAAAATACCATGAATTTGCTTGAAACCCTTCGTCACGAGCCTAGCTTTGAAAACACTAATGTTTCCGTCTTTGTCTGTTTTCAATTTGAAAATCCATTTATTACTGATGGGTTTAACCCAATCAGGCAAATCAACCAAGTCTCATACTTGATTTTCAGACATAGAATCCATTTCAGTTTTCATGGCCTCGAGCCATTTTTAGGATTCTCGACTCACCAAAGCATTCTTGTAACACCAAAGCATTCTTGTAACTAGTAGGTTCTCCAAATTCCAAAATCATTCTTTCAGAACTTTCTGTTACATAGAAATCAACATATTTTGTTGACGGAACGAGTTTTCTACTAGTCTTACGTTGGGGAACAACGGATGGGGCGACAAAAGAGTCGTGGGTCGTACCCACAACATTCCTTACGGTATTTTCATGTTGTGTCGCCTCATCACTTTGTTGCCCATATCGAACTTCTTCGAGATATATATTACTCCCACTTGGCTTTTTGGAAATGAACTCTTTTTCCAAAAAGATAACCACCACGAGCAACAAACACTTTGTTTTCGCTTTGATTGTAAAAGTAGTACTCCTTTGTCTCCTTGGGATAACTCACAAATAGACACTTATCATATTTGGGTGAACGTTTATCAGAAATTAAACGTTTTACATAAACTTCACATCCCCATATCTTCATGAAAGACAACTTCGGAACATTTCCAGTCCATATGTCATATGGTGTCTTATCTACTGCTTTGGACAGAGCCATGTTAAGTATGAATGCTGCAATTTCTAATGCAAAACCCCAGAAGGAAATAGATAAATTAGAAAGACTCATCATTGATCGTAACATATCTAATAAAGTACGATTCCTTCATTCTGAAACTCCATTTAATTGTGGTGTTTCTGTTGGAGTTAGTTGTGAAATAATTCAACATTCTTTCGAATGATCGCCAAAATCTTGGGTCAAGTAGTTACCACCACGATCGGATCGTAATGCTTTAATTTTATTTTCTTCCCAAGTTAGTTTTGTACCTTATTTTGGAATTGTTTGAACTTTTCAAATGATTTCGACTTATTTCTTATGAGGTAAACGTATCTATATCTGTTTACATCATCAGTAAAAGTTATGAAGTATGGATACCCACCCCTAGCCAATGTACTCATAGGCCTACACACATACGTATGTGTGAGAGCTAGAATGTCATTAGCCCTTTCAGTTGTCCCTGTGAAGGGAGACTTTGTCATCTTTCCCATTAAGAAACATTCACATATGTCATATGATTCAAAATCAAATCATTTTAACATTCCATCTCTATGGAGTTATTCTATGCGTTTAGAACCAATGTGACCTATTCGACAATGCCATAAGTAGGTTGGGTTCGACTCATTTGATTTATGTTTCTTGCTGACAATGTTATAGATGTGTGTTTTTAAGTCTAAAACATATAAACCATTTGAAAATTTAGCTATAACATAGAACATACCATTGAAATATGCAGAACAACAATTATTCTTAATAGTAAATGAAAAACCTTCAGAATCTAAAGTAGAAACCGAAATTATGTTCTTAGTGGTCGTTGGGACATAATAACAATTATTAAGTTCTAAAAGTGAAGAATCAAGAACGAGTTTAGCACCTAAGAGGGGGAGGGGGTGAATTAGGTGACCTTTTAAAAAAATTCAGAAGTAGCTTATTGTTTCACGAATTAAGGCAACAAGATCAGGAACTAAGCAACGGTATGAGGAACCGTTGCACAGAACAGATCTATTACGAGTATACCAAGAAACGAGAGATAAGTACGAGAGAGAGCAATAAACAAACGATGTAAAAAATTGGTTCAGCTCCTACTCCGGAGCCTACGTCCAACCGTTATTTTATTGAAAGTTTAGAAGCTACTCCGCTTAACTAAAACTATTACAACAAAACAACTCCCCAACCTACTCCGGTTGCATTTGCTAAGAGCTACTCCGCTCGAAGACTTGACTCAAACTTAAAGCTACTCCGCTCTAAGAGTTTTTGTTCTACCTTTGGTTTACAAGATCAATGTCTCAAGAGTTCTCTTAAAGAACATGGAGACTACTTTTAAGATCTAAACACAAGGTTCATCGAACAAACATTTATACTCATTAGAAGTGCGAACTAGTACATGGAGATCATAGCTTTTCGAAAACAAATGAAGACTTCTTTTAAAACTGAAACTTTTGCAAAATAAACTTGAAGAGTAAATGCTTAAAAGGTTTTGCAAAGTTTTACAATAAATGCTTAGAAAGTCTTGGCAATAAATGAGTGAAAAGGTTGGTATTTATAGAGAGTTGGGCGAGTGAGAGAAGCCCTCAATTGTGTAATATCTTTGCATAACTCTTTTACCCAAAGGTTCAATTAGGAGTGTCTTTTACAAACTGAAAATGCACATGGTTGCAATGCTCAAGGTAGATTACTCAAGGCTCAAAGCAACCCATAAAAGGAAAGAGTGTAAGAGGGAACCTTCCTTTTGTAGGACTAATTGCCAAAAAAGGAAAAAGTAAACTTTCTACTTTTTCTAACTCTTAGTCCCAATGTGCAAGTTGAGCTTTTGATTTTCAAATTAATTTCCTTCAGTTTGTAAAACATTTGAAATATGTAAATGAACCAAAACACCAACACTTTTGATAAAACATATTTTCCGAAATATAATCTCCATGACCGTACTAGAAACCCCAGTTGCAACAGTCTGTTCAACTGTTGCAAGGATTTTGCATCTCTAACAAATACGAATGAATGTTAGACTACCTTGTTTACAATGCATTCCTAGACTTGGTCTTCTCTTGTCTTTGCTTGCTTCTTGACATACGAACTTGATCTTCAATGAGCTTAATGTCACCTTGCTAATCTCTTGTACTAATCAAGCAAACGTTTAGATTAATCAAGGTAACTTGCCATCATCAACATATTGTGTTCTAACAAAAAGTAATCCTGAAGGTAAAGGTAGACTATAAGTTCCTATTGCCAAAGCAGCAACTCTTGTTCCATTACCAACACGAAGATTTACCTCTCCTTTTCTCAGCGTTCTACTTCTTTTTTGTCCTTGCACATTACAAATAATGTGAGAACCACATCCACTATCAAATACCCAAGAAGTAGAACTAGATAAATTCACTTCTATAACATAAATACTTGAGGCAGAATCACCATTTTTCTTATCCTCTAAGTACTTAGGATAATTTCTCTTCCAATGACCAACCTTTTGACAGTAGAAACACTCGTGTTCTGCAACAACTTTCGGTTTTGGAATGATTTTTTCCTTTCCCGACGCACCTGACTTAGCAACTTGTTTGCCTTTGTCCTTCTTGGGAAATTTCGAGCTAACCCATGCCTTCTTGAACGATTTTCCTTTTCGAACCATAAGAACATCTTTATGTTCTTTCTCAGGTTCATTAAGGATATTCCTCTCAACCTGAATCAACACTCCATGCAACTCTTGCAATGTTGTTGTTCCTCCTCGCATATAAAAGTTCAAACGAAAGTTTTTGAACCCTTCAGGTAATGAATTGATCACAATATCAATTGCTAACTCTTAGGGGTATGGGAAACCTAATTTTTCTATGATCTGAAAATGTCCAATCATCATGAACACATGTGGACCACATGGATTTCCCTTCCCTAACTTTCATTCGAGAAGCTTACGATGAGCCTCGAACCTTTCCAATCTAGCATGCTTCTGAAACATAGTTTTCAATTGCATAATGATATTATTTGCATTCATACCATCAAAATTCTTTTGGGAAAGTATGGTTCCATGCACGCAAGCATCAAACACGTCACTTGTGTCGACGTGTCCAATAGCTTTTGTCTAGCTCTCCTCTTAGCCTGAGTGGTTGTAGGAGTAAGAGGTTCAGGAAGAGAGTTGTCAAGAACAATTTCCCTTCCTTCACATCTGAGAACATTTTTCAAATTTCTTTCCCAGTCTGGAAAATTATCAGCATTCAGTTTGTCCTTCTCAAGGACAGAGCGCAAATTAAAAGCATTGTTGTTATTGTTGTTGTTGTTGTTACCAAACATTATATCTACATAAAATTAAAATAGGCGGGTAAATAACAATGTTCATCAAGGCATTTTAAAACAAACTTTTTAATACTAAATACCCTTTAAAATTTACCCCGTGGAGGCATTTAAAACAAGATCCTCTTCCATTATGAATCAAACGGACTTTGGCCCTGCCTTTAATAAATAATGTTTGAGGTAAGTAAACGTTTTACTAATTATAACAATTTATAGCTTTTCTTGATATATTAACAACTCCTTATTAATAAATCAACTTTGTTTCAAAACCCAAAACTTTGTTTTTTGATAGTTTCGTTGAGTCAAATCAAACATTAATTTGTAGGTTTCATAAACCCATCCTATCATTCTTGGAATTACAAAGGGCACACTTCTTTGGCAGAACCTATCCCTTATGTTCTAAGACTTAATATGTGTTGTTTGGAAAAACATAAGACTCAAAATTTAAAATTTGGGGTTCGAATGTTGGTCGTTACGGTGAACTCATAACAAAATAACCACAACCACGAAATAAAATCAAGCAAGCATAAAACAAACTTAAATGCAAACATAAAGAAAAAAACAATGATCTAGTATGGGCCCTAAACTAACTATGCCCAAAAGCTCTTCCAGATCTCCATCCTTCATGAAACCTTCTTTGAATCCTTTTGGATCTCTATCCTTCATGAAACTTTCCTTGAAATCTTTTGGACTCCGTCTTCAAATTACATTATTTTTACTAAGTACAAACTAGCTGGTAAAAATAAAATAAAATAAATCAATAAATTATTACATTGCAATAGGATGCGCCCGCAATCGTATGAACTAAGATAATAATACATTGGCCGGATAACAAAGGCGAAAAATAAATTATTACAAAGCATAACGGTATGCAAATCGTAAAATCATCCTAGTCTAGGACATACTAGTCATTCAATCGCCGCATTCAAATATCAAGATATAAAGGCATACAACCGACGCAATCAAAGTATATATAATGGCATACAACCGCCGCAAGCAAAAATATATATTTCATGGAGAACATTATCTAATTAACGACTAATTAGACAATCAAACCAACAAAATAGATGTTACTCAACAATTAAGTAATAAACTAAAAGAATCTTTTATTATTTTACTTTATTCAACATCACACTAACATTGAATAATCGCCATTATTAACAATAATTTGCATAATTGGAATTTTATTTAGGTTGACTTTAATGAAATTAAAAATAAGATGATTAAACAACTCTTTAGATCTAATTAGGATTTCCAATATATTCTAATCAAATTTGAATCAATACAACCATTGTATATTTCAATCAAATTGAAGGAATCCCAAAAATGTAACACCCCGTAATTTAGGAGACCTTTAGAATAATGTAAAGTGACATTTTAATTTAGTATTAATTTATTCTAAGTTATTTTAATTTATTTTGAATTAATCGGAATTGATATAATTTAATAAAATATAATTTTATAAAGATTTCTAATTAAAGTCGTAAAGTCGTAAAGTCGTAACTTTATATTTTTAATCAAGGTCATCCACTTAATAAGTTTATTATGTAGTCGTATATATATTTAATATTTTAGTAAAAATAGTTTTGATATCGGAATCGGTTTCGAAATTCGTATACGAATTGTGTCGTGTCGTGGCTCGAGCAACGCCCAAGCCACGACTAAACTTGGCCGAGCAGCGCCCAGCGCGCCTAGGCAATGGCCCGAGCACATGGACAGTAGTGACCGAGCAGCAGCTGCCAACCGAGCCATGCTGCACAAGCAAAGCCGTGCATTGCCCTTCTTTGGCCTTGACTTTCCTTGATTCAATTCTTTTACTCAACTCATTAGCCTCCTTCTCAATCTTCATCCCCAACCTCTAAACACCATAATAATTCAATCACAAAAACCCACATAAATCCTTCATTACTCAACCAAATGCAATAAAAATTATAGTTTCAGAATCCTCTCTTCATTCCTCACCTTCTAATAAGTTTAAATTTCATTTCCCCCAAGTTATTTTAAGACCATCTTTTTAGGGTTTCGATTTTAAGGCTAATGTAAGTGGTTTAATTGTTGTTTTAGGTGAAGAATACAAGGATGAGCATGGAGACTTAATTGTGATTGAAGAAGAACCCGTTTTTGGCCGTTAGGAATCTCGGTCCTTACACTAGTTTAGGATTACTTCTCTTTTTCTAACTTAAGGAAACTTTTCCGAGTGACTCGACGAATTAATGCTACAATAATTACGTGTTTGTTGTTTGAATGTTAATTGTAAAATCGAATGAGAGTCATTATATTCATGGACTGCGTTTTATTGTTGCTTGTATTCATGGAGTTTTTGTTATTGTTGCTGATGTCGTTTGTTTCACTACTGCTATTGGAGATGTTGCTGCATTTTTTTCTATTGTTATATTGCAACCTACTATTCAATGTGTTGTTGTCTCCTTACGTCGAATACTACTACTGCTGTTCACTGCTCTACCCTCTGCCTACTTCTAAACACCACCACCCTACTGTTTTCTGCACTACTGTTACTTCCTGAAACTGCATATACTGTTTTCTGCACTACTATTACTTCCTGAAACTGCACTACTTATTTACCTAGTTAATTAGTATCACAAGTAGGAAATTTCGATGTTATAGTATTCAAGTCATTTACTTAGTTAACTAGTTTAATGGTAAGATTTTATTATCACTTAGGTATAAGTAATACCATTTATCTAGTAGGAATACTTAGTTTAAGATATATATATATATATATATATATATATATATATATATATATATATATATATATATATATATATATTATGCTAGGTGAGAAATAACAAAGTTACTAGTTAATCTTCTTGAATTGATTAATTCATAAGCCCTTGATTATGAAGCTTGCCGGACTAGGTTAATAGTTATAAATTACTTTTATAATGGCTGCTAGGCCCTTGCTAGACATTAAGCTAATGGTAAAGGATTCATAAGTAATTTGACCTTGAAATGTAATTGCTTACTTGATTAGTTTAATGGTAGGAATGCTATTAGTAATTATTCTATGAGTACTTTATCATGTTGATTATTCAGTCATTTGGAATAGCTTCTTAAAGATGATAATTTCGCATAATGGCTTAGTAATGGCACGAAAATGATATAGATAAGACTTGAAATGGATTCATAATGAGATTTATGTTGTTTGGAGGTTTTGTGCCGAAAACTGAGCAGGGCCAGTTGACTGAACTACGTTGAGTCAACTAGGTTTGACCAGTCAGCCTCGATTTAACCGATGACCCGTCGTGGGACTTGGGTCGAGGGAAAACATTCGGATGCCTGAAGTAAGTATGTTGCTTTAATGTTAGCTATGTTGGTATTTTAGCCATTGAAAATGATATGCACTTCCATATTAAGGGTTGGTTGAATTGGATAACTTCACATGTTGGATGTTTACCCTTGCTAATATAAGATATTGGTTAATATTTGTGGATGATTGATATTGATTGATATTGGTTGATAAGGCATGATAATGGATATTGTTAGTTGGTTACTTGAATACATATTAGTGGTCCGTTATCATCGATGTTAAGGATTTTGTTGCGGGTCAGTTGAAAATACTTATGTATATTCCGTCACATGCTAGAATGGTGTCCTAGAGTCTTGTTAGGGACTCGGTGTTGTATCCATGTAACAACCCGACCCACCACGGTCGTAACACACCCCCAATAAGATGGGAGGTAAGCCTTTGGGCCTATTATTTGTCCTCACTTAAGCCCAAAAGCACAGGGCCTTGTTACTAAGTGGTGGGTGGAAGTTATTATAAACATATCACAAGCCTCACATCCTACCGATGTGGGACAACTTTCCTCTCATACTCTTGGGGTGTTACAAACTCCCCCACTTAAAGAACACAACGTCCTCGTTGTGCCTCAACCTTGACCACAACCAGGGCCAGAATCCTCCCCCGCTAGGTGTGTGACCCGGGTACTCCCGACCACAGGCTCACCATACGGTCGCAGGGTCGCTCTGATACCATTTGTAGCAACCCGACCCACCACGGTCGTAACACACCCCCAATAAGATGGGAGGTAAGCCTTTGGCCCTATTATTTGTACTCACTTAAGCCCAAAAGCACAAGGCCTTGTTACTAAGTGGTGGGTGGAAGTTATTATAAACATATCACAAGCCTCATATCCTACCGATGTGGGACAACTTTCCTCTCATACTCTTGGGGTGTTACAAACTCGCCCACTTAAAGAACACAACGTCCTCGTTGTGCCTCAACCTTGACCACAACCAGGGCCAGAATTCTCCCCCGCTAGGTGTGTGACCCGGGTACTCCCGACCACAGGCTCACCACACGGTCGCAGGGTCGCTCTGATACCATTTGTAACAACCCGACCCACCACGGTCGTAACACACCCCCAATAAGATGGGAGGTAAGCCTTTGGGCCTATTATTTGTCCTCACTTAAGCCCAAAAGCACAAGGCCTTGTTACTAAGTGGTGGGTGGAAGTTATTATAAACATATCACAAGCCTCACATCCTACCGATGTGGGACAACTTTCCTCTAATACTCTTGGGGTGTTACAATCCAAGTGTACTCATGTGTTGTATCATGAGTCCTAGACATGGTGTTGTACCCGTGAGTCAATAGGAACGTAGCTAGCCTTGGTGTTGTATCCAAGGGTACTCATGTGTTGTATCATGAGTCTTGGCGTGGTGTCGTATCCGTGTGTCAATAAGAACGTAGCTAGCCTTGGTGTTGTATCCAAGGTTACTCATATGTTGTATCATGAGTCTTGACGCGGCGTCGTATCCGTGTGTCAATAGGAATGTAGCTAGCCTTGGTGTTATATCGAAGTGTACTCATGTGTTGTATCATGAGTCTTGGCGCGGTGTCGTATCCGTGTGTCAGTCGGAACTTAGCTAGACTTGGTGTTGTATCCAAGGGTAATTATGTGTGATATCATGAGTCTTAGACATGGTGTTGTATCCGTGTATCAATGTTTGTATCAATGTTTAGATAACTATGTTCTCTCTTGTATGGTGATTCTATGAATTATGCACGATAGGATGCAAGCTGTTATAGTTGATAGAGTTTGGATGCATTGTTACCTGGATTCACTTGATAGCATAGTATGAGTCAGTCTAGAACTCACATGCTAGGTTATATATGGTTCTTTTGTGGTTTATTCACATGATAGGTATATTGGTTTGGTACTTGTGTGCCTAGACTATGTGTTGATCATATTATACATTCTCTTATGTTGTTCATGTTATATCAATATGGCATTTCGTGGCTGGGAGAACTCGGAGTTACCCCCCATTGACTGTGGCATTCGTGTTTGTTTAAAATCCGAATGACAGGTTTGTGAAGCATATGTTGGGTACATGACGAGCTAGCGAGCGGATGACATCCTTGGGACCTTTATATGGTTTCCACTTTGTAGAAACTTGTTACATTGTATACACTTGCTATTTTAGGGCCATATGTCTCCCTTACCTCTTAGTTGTATTTATTTTGGACCTTGCATGTTTGACACCTTACCTGGATATCTTTATAACAGGTTTAGGTTTTGAAAATCCCGTATTTTCCTCCAAATGAACTTATTACAAACATATCCTTGCAGTTTTTACTTAGAATTTTATGTTTACTCTTCCACTAAATATGAGGGTGTCACAGTTGGTATCAGAGAATAACTGCTCCCAACGCACGTTGTGTACCCCAATGTAAATAACTTGACCTCCAAATAATGAATTGAGAGTTGGTTAAAGTGGGTAGAATTAGGATATTATGTTGTAGTCTGTTTGTGATTGATATGTGTTAGGTTCTAACAAGTTTGCTTTTCTCTTGACCTGAAGATGGCTCCTCCAAGGAATGTCTATAACGCAATTCTACAAGCTCTTACACACATCATCCAAAACCAACAGAATCAACAAAACCAACAAGTCAATCCTACACCTGAAGCTGAAAGACATGGTAGCTACGTCTGGGTGGCTAGCCAATTAGCAAGGAACAATACTAGAACTTATGTGGTGAATTTGATCCGGTGGCCCTATATGAGTGGTTCTGGGAGATGGAGAAGAACCTTTCTTTGTACGATGTCCAAGAAGGGGACAAGGTGAAGTTGGCCTCTCACTTTTTGGTTAAGGAAGTTGATCGATGGTGGACTATGACTGGTCCTACCTCTATTCTTGAGAATGGCTTTGGATGGGATCGATTCAAGGACGTAGTTGAGGCTAGGTTCTATCCTAAGGAGCTTAGACGACAAAGGCTCAAGGAATTCATGGACTTGACACAAAGAGATCTCTCCGTACAAGCCTTCACTAACAAGTTTAATGATCTTGCTCATTATGCTTCTAGACTTGTCCATAATGAAGAAGATAAGGCCTTCTTTTACTTGGACAAGCTCTCCCCGAAGCTTAAGAGTATGATTAGGAGGGATTCTACATCCTTTATCTCCATCTACGATGATGCTCTGTGGGTTGAGAGCTCCATTCGAGCCATTGATGATGAGGCTCGTGCTTCTAGAGTTGTGGTTGACTCCTCTCACCACACTTCTCATGGCAAGGGACCATACTCTCTTGATTCTCTACCACTCGTACCTGCTTCTGGGGCGAATGTGGTTCCTCCTTACTCCTCTCACTCCCTTAAGAGAAAATTTGTTCCGAGTAAACAAGCCAACCATGGTACTCCTTCTAACAACAACAAAGAACATCGCATGTGTTTCCAATGTAAGAAGCCCTTACATATCGGAGTTATTGGTTGCTTTAACAAGCCACTTTTTTGCCACTTCTGCAATAAGCCTGGACACCAGTATCGAGATTGTCCCGAGAGGAATATTACTCCTACACCCACTGTTCCCGAGCAACCGAGAGGACGGATTTACGTGATGACTCGTACCGAAGCTGCTGCATTTTCCGATATTCGTATTGGTGTGTTTCTAATTCTTGCCTTTCCTCCTTCTTACTTTTGCCATCCCGTTAAATTCGTACACTTTTCATCTAAGTCTTGTGAGCTTTAGCTACTCTTTCGAGTGATCCTTCCCTCCTCTTAAGCATCTTCTACCTTGCCCTGGACTCTTAAGATTCTTGAAACCGAAATCTTTGAGTCTAAACAGTTCCAGTCGACCATAGGTTGACCCTTAATGAGGTTAAATATCTCATGAAGATAGACTAGAGGTCTTAGTCTAAATTATCTAGAGTCACTAGATAGAGTTTAGTCATGGCTAGTCGAGTTGTTATCCTTATTATAAAGTTTCGAACTAAAAGTTTTGAAATAATTTGATGTTTTTCACTGGTTTTAACGTCAATAAAGGTTGAGACTCGTTATTGGAAATGTACGATAATTAGTTTTTCCATTTGTTGGTGTGAAAAATTTATTTGTAATGTCTTTGATTTGGAATGTCGATGTTCTTGGAAGATCTACAAGAACCATCCATTCCCTTGATGAGATACTATTTTCATACCTACTCTTTTTGAAATTTCATTCGTTTGATTTAAAAGATCGACCTACAATAGTTACACCCTTCCTTCTTCCAAGTTTCGAGGACGAAACTTTTTTAAAGGTGGGATGATTGTAACATCCCGTAATTTAGGAGACCTTTAGAATAATGCAAAATGACATTTTAATTTAGTATTAATTTATTCTAAGTTATTTTAATTTATTTTGAATTAATCGGAATTAATATAATTTAATAAAATATAATTTTATAAAGATTTTGGATTAAAGTCATAAAGTTGTAAAGTCGTAACTTTATATTTTTAATCAAGGTCGTCCACTTAATAAGTTTATTATGTAGTCGTATATATACTTAATATTTTAGTAAAAATAGTTTTGATATCGGAATCGGTTTCGAAATTCATATACGAATCGTGTCGAGTCGAGTCGTGGCTCGAGAAACGTCCAAGCCACGACTAAACTTGGCCGAGCAGCGCCCAGCGCGCCTAGGCAATGGCCCGAGCACAAGGACAGTAGTGACCGAGCAGCAGCAGCTGCCAACCGAGCCATGCTGCACAAGCACAGTCGTGCATTGCCCCTTTTTGGCCTTGACTTTCCTTGACCCAATTCTTTTACTCAACTCATTAGCCTCCTTCACAATCTTCATCCCCAACCTCTAAACACCATAATAATTCAATCACAAAAACCCACATAAATCCTTCATTACTCAACCAAATGCAATAAAAATTATAGTTTCAGAATCCTCTCTTCATTCCTCACCTTCTAATAAGTTTAGATTTCATTTCCCCCAAATTATTTTAAGACCATCTTTTAAGGGTTTCGATTTTAAGGCTAATGTAAGTGGTTTAATTGTTGTTTTAGGTGAAGAATACAAGGATGAGCATGGAGACTTAATTGTGATGGAAGAAGAACCCGTTTTTGGCCCTTAGGAATCTCGGTCCTTACACTAGTTTAGGATTACTTCTCTTTTTCTAACTTAAGGTAACTTTTCCGAGTGACTCGACGAATTAATGCTACAACAATTACGTGTTTGTTGTTTGAATGTTAATTGTAAAATCGAATGAGAGTCATTATATTCATGGGCTGCGTTTTATTGTTGCTTGTATTCATGAAGTTATTGTTATTGTTGCTGATGTCGTTTGTTTCACTACTGCTATTGGAGATGTTGTTGCATTTTTTCTGTTATTATATTGCAACCTACTATTCAATGTGCTGTTGTCTCCTTACGTCGAATACTACTACTGCTGTTCACTGCTCTACCCTCTGCCTGCTTCTGAACACCACCACCCTACTGTTTTCTGCACTACTGTTACTTCCTGAAACTGCATATACTGTTTTTTACACTACTGTTACTTCCTGAAACTGCACTACTTATTTACCTAGTTAATTAGTATCACAAGTAGGAAATTTCGATGTTATAGTATTCAAGTCATTTACTTAGTTAACTAGTTTAATGGTAAGATTTTATTATCACTTAGGTATGAGTAATACCATTTATCTAGTAGGGATACTTAGTTTAAGATATACTCCATATATATATATATAATATATATATATATATATATATATATATATATATATATATATATATATATATATATAGAGGCCGGATCACGTGAGGCCGCCTATTACGGTGAGGCCGCCGAACCCTTACTATGTTGCACATGTTTTCAATGTTCATTAGACTAATTTCAATGGGATGAAAATTATGGGTCATTTATAACAATTAATTTAGCCCAAATATTTTCTCTATCTAAAAAAATTATCCATTTTGCTCTTTTTCTTATTTCGTGAAACTTGGACTTAAAATATTTGTTTACTCACGAAATATTTAATTTCTTATTTCGTGAATCTTGGACCTTAGTTTGTGAAACCGGAATCTTATTTCGTGAAACTTGGACTTAAAATATTTGTTGCGCACAAAATATATAATTTTTTATTTCGTGAATCTTGGACCTTAATTTGTGAAACTGGGACCTTATTTTGTGAAACTTGGATTTAAAATGTTTGTTTACTCATGAATTGTTTAATTTCTTACTTCGTGAATTTTGGACTTAAAAAGTTTGTTTAATCACGAAATTTTTAATTTTTTATTTCGTAAATCTTGGACCTTAATTTGTGAAACCGGAACCTTATTTGGTAAAACTTGGATTTAAAATGTTTGTTTACTCACGAATTGTTTAATTTCTTACTTCGTGAATTTTGGACCTTAATTTGTGAAACCGGAACCTTATTTCGTGAAACTTGGACTTAAAAAGTTTGTTTATTCACGAAATGTATAATTTCTTATTTCGTGAATCTTGGACTTTAATTTGTGAAGTCGGGACCTTATTTCATGAAACTTGGACTTAAATTATTTGTTTACTCACAAATGTTTAATTTCTTATTTCGTGAATCTTGGACCTTAATTTGTGAAACCGGAACCTTATTTCGTGAAACTTGGACTTAAAATATTTGTTGCGCACAAAATATATAATTTTTTTATTTCGTGAATCTTGGACCTTAATTTGTGAAACCGGAACCTTATTTCGTGAAACTTGGACTTAAAATGTTTGTTTACTCACAAAATTTTTAATTTTTAATTTCGTAAATCTTGCACCTTAATTTGTGAAGCCGGAACGTTATTTCGTGAAACTTGGATTTAAAATGTTTGTTTACTCACGAATTGTTTAATTATTTACAACGTGAATTTTGGACCTTAATTTGTGAAACCGGAACCTTATTTCGTGAAACTTGGACTTAAAAAGTTTGTTTAATCACGAAATGTATAATTTCTTATTTCGTGAATCTTGGACCTTAATTTGTGAAACCGAGACCTTATTTCGTGAAACTTGGACTTAAAATACTTGTTTACTCACGAAATGTTTAATTTCTTATTTCGTGAATCTTGGGCCTTAATTTGTGAAACCGGAACCTTATTTCGTGAAACTCGGACTTAAAATATTTGTTGCGCACAAAGTATATAATTTTTTATTTCGTGAATCTTGGACCTTAATTTGTGAAACCGGGACCTTATTTCGTGAAACTTGTACTTAAAATGTTTGTTTACTCACAAAATTTTTAATTTTTTATCTCGTAAATCTTGGTCCTTAATTTGTGAAACCGGAACCTTATTTCGTGAAACTTGGATTTAAAATGTTTGTTACTCACAAATTGTTTAATTTTTTACTTCGTGAATTTTGGACCTTAATTTGTGAAACCGGAACCTTATTTCGTGAAACTTGGACTTAAAAAGTTTGTTTAATCACGAAATGTGTAATTTCTTATTTCGTGAATCTTGGACCTTAATTTATGAAACCGAGACCTTATTTCGTGAAACTTGGACTTAAAATATTTGTTGCGCACAAAATATATAATTTTTAATTTCGTGAATCTTGGACCTTAATTTGTGAAACCGGGACCTTATTTCGTGAAACTTGTACTTAAAATGTTTGTTTACTCACGAATTGTTTAATTATTTACTTCGTGAATTTTGGACCTTAATTTGTGAAACTGAAACCTTATTTCGTGAAATTTGGACTTAAAATGTTTGTTTAATCACGAAATGTATAATTTCTTATTTCGTGAATCTTGGACCTTAATTTGTGAAACCGAGACCTTATTTCGTGGAACTTTGATTTAAAATATTTGTTTACTCACGAATTGTTTAATTTCTTATTTCGTGCTTGGACCTTAATTTGTGAAACCGGAACCTTATTTCGTGAAACTTGGAAAAATATTTGTTGCGCACAAAATATATAATTTTTTATTTCGTGAATCTTGGACCTTAATTTGTGAAACCGAGACATTATTTCGTACAAAACATACATTACTCTAATCATATTACCAGATCATCATTCATACAAATGGTGATCATCATTGATACAAATGTTTAATAAAACTTAATCAATGATGTCAAAAATATTCTCTAATCATATTACCAGATCATCATTCATACAAAACATCACACAGTAACTACTAACTAGTCACTGTGAAACATACATTAATCGTAAAGGGTGTCCTTTGCCCAGTTGACAGCCTTGTTCTTGTTAGCAGCGGAGTAAGAGTAACCAGCAGCAGTACCTGACTGCCTTCCAAACAGACCATTTAGGTTTGGACCTAAAATAACACAGAAATGCAATATCAGTATGGATGACAAGAGGCCATAGGGTCGAGCAAATAGCATTTCTAAACAAGATAATTGAGCAAGAAATATATGATCATTAAAGAGACGCAAATTATATGTTACATTACAATTCTGTTAAGCTGTAACAAAAATAAGAATTTAATCAAAAACACGTACGAGGACCTTTTTCTTGGCATTTCAAAACATACAGAGCCTAATCAGGGTAATGACTCCCATACACATGAATCCCCGATAACACATTTTCGTCTGTTTGGTAAGTAAAACGATTTCGGGGAAATAGAGAGCTCAGAGCTCAATCTTCTTCCCTTGAGGAAAATCAAAATCCTTCTAACATTAGAAAAATTTGAAAAAAGACACCATCCATTAACGTATGGGGTGTCATGCCAAGGATAGGGGAAGTAGAGATCTCTTGGATGTAGTAAGAAAACTGAAAAAAAAAGTATATGAAACTCAGCGTCATTTGTCAGCGGCAAAAAGCATGAAACGACGTTTCCCAGAAACCCAGAATCTGCCACAAATTGTCCAACTGCTTACATGAAGGTTTTGGGATTCGTAATTCAAGTTGGAGGCTGACTGTTCTAAGGTGAATCAGATCTTCCATACAAGATTGGATACCAAAATAAGGTGAAAAGGGACATGAAGAATGTCACATAATAAGAGCATGAAACATGTGACGGGTGGTTGGAAACAAGAAGAAATCTTATAGATTTCTACACATGGACATAAACATACTCCAGACGTAATTGTTAACTACTGATAAAAGTCCACCCAACTACTGATAAAAGTCAAACAGATCACCATAAACCATACCGTGGAGCCCAGTGATATCACACGACAAATTCACATAAAGCTGATAATGAATACTGATTGTTCAGGTTGGCGCTTACTTCATGCTGCTATATAACAGGTAGGATATCCTAGATGAAGCAGAGCATCCAACAATCAGATTAAACCCAAGCAAGAGACTGTTGACGCCCCTAAGACTAGCAAAGCCTGATTACATTACATTCATATCTTAAATGTGTTAAAATGTTTAAATGGTCGCTTGGGATGGGACTCATGGCAGTAATAGATCTCAACTGAGCTCGAAAATGGGGGGTGTCGGAGGAAGGGGAAGAGGAGAGGGAGGTGATGTGGGAGGAGAGGGTGCGGAGGTCAGTAGGGTGCGAAGTAGACTGATGAGATTCGAAATTAGGGTTTTACGATTTGGGGGAGAACAGGAGGGGTTCGCAGGGGAAAGTGAAAAGGGCGGTATTACGCCTATTAATAATAGATGATGTGGTTTGATATAAACCACATGTTATTAATAATTTGAATGGTAGAGATGAGTCCAGCGGCCTCACCCTAAGAAGGGTGCCTCACGTGATTCAATTTCTATATATATATATATATATATATATATATATATATATATATATATATATATATATATATATATATATATATATATAGGGTTGGGATCCGGTGAGAACCACCTTACGATGAAAACCGGTGAGAACTCCTCCTTACGGAGTTTTTTTTTTAAAATTAATGACATAATTGGATTCGGCATGGAATTTTATGGCCAGAAAACATATTTCTTGGTCTAGAAAATAAATACTAGTGGCGGAAAAATGATAGATACGAAAAAATAGATAGTAGGTGCATGCAAATAAATAAAACGTATCTCACCTTGATTTCCGTCACTAGTATTTATTTTCTAGACCAAGAAATATGTTCTCTAGCTATAAAATGACATGCCGAATCCAATTATGTCATTAATTTTTTTAAAAAAAGTCCGTAAGGTGGAGTTCTCACAAGGTTCTCATTGTAAGGTGATATATAGGAATGAGATCATGTAAGTATATGTTATATATTTGAGTATTGAGTATTAATAGTATCCATTAGATCTAACCATAAGATTAAAAGCAATCTAATGATCTTTATTAAATCAAAATATTTCACAGCGCACACCACACCTTTTACCACCCATCATCTCTCATACCTCACCACCACCTCGCTGTCCGTAGCCCCACCACCAGCCTCACTGTCGGCGGCCCCACCACAACTCCGGCGACACCACGACGAGCACAAACATATAGTGATTAGTTCAAACTTCCAGTTTTTTTACACAGGTCATTAATGAAAAAAGCAAACTTGAAGAGCCCAATTCATCGAAAGTGGTGGAAAATGTTCAAGGTAAGGAAAACAATGTTTACTTGGATTAAATTTCCAATCTTTCTGCTCAGGTGATTGTTGAAGGAAACAATTTTGAAGAACCCAATTAGTCGAAAATGGTGGAAAATGTTCAAGATAAGGAAAATACCGTTTCGTTGAATGTGAAATCAATGAGTAATAATACGCCATATGTAAAGGTGAAGAATGATTCAGTAAGTTGTTTAGTTAATAATTTGAATAATTACATTGAAGATGAAGTTAATGATGATAATGTTGTGGATAATGTTGAGGAAAGTATTAAAATTGGTAATTCATGGAAAGATAAGGCTAATTCCTGAGAGTGATGTAAGGGAGAGTAGTATAGATAGGATACTGATATGATAAGGCTAATTCTAGACATACTGCTATGTTGTGTTAATGGGTGCTAAATGCTTTTTTTGGCTAGATCATCAATGTGATATTGTTTAGTATAACGTGATATTGTTTAGTATAACGTGTGATATTGTTTAATATAACGTGTGATATTGTTAAAAAAAAGTGATATTTTTAGTATAACGTGTGATATTATTTAGCATTAACAAAAATGTGGTACGTAAATGAAAAAAACTGATATTAAAAAAAAACGTGATATTGTTTACTATAACATGTGATACTGTTTAGCGTAAAAAAAAAGTGGTACGAAAAGAAAAAAAATGCTATTAAAAAAAGCGTGATACTTTTTAGTATAACGTCTGATATTATTTAGTATAACATTTGATTTGTTAAAAAAAAGTGATATTTTTAGTATAACGTATGATATTGTTTAGCGTTAAAAATGTGGTACGTAAAGGAAAAAAATGATATTAAAAAAAACGTGATATTGTTTATTATAACATGTGATATTGTTTAGCGTAAAAAAAGTGGTACGAAAAGAAAAAAATTGCTATTAAAAAAACGTGATATTGTTTAGTATAACTTGTGATATTGTTTAGTATAACGTGTGATATTGTTTAAAAAAAAAAGTGATATTTTTAGTATAACGTGTGATATTGTTTAACGTTAAAAAAAATGTGGTACGTAAAGAAAAAAACTGATATTAAAAAAAACGTGATATTATTTACTATAACATGTGATATTGTTTAGCGTAAAAAAAGTGGTAAGAAAAGAAAAAAAAAATTGCTATTAGAAAAACCTGATATTGTTTAATATAACGTGTGATATTGTTTAGTATAACGTGTGATATTGTTTAAACAAAAAAGTGATATTTTTAGTATAAAGTGTGATATTGTTTAGCGTTAAAAAAAATGTGGTACGTAAAGGAAAAAACCTGATATTAAAAAAAACGTGATATTGTTCAGTATAACGTGTGATATTGTTTAGCGTCATACTGAAAAGAAAAACAAAAGTGGCACGAAAAGAAAAAAAACAGATACTGAAGAAGCAAAATAAACGTCACACGAAAAAAAAGTAACACTAAAAAGTGGTATGAAATAGAAAAAAAAAATAATATTAAAAAAAACCGTGATATTGTTTAGTACCACGTGTGATATTGTTTAGCGTAAAATAAAAAAAAAAATAATATCGAACGGAAAAAAGTGTACGAAAAGAGAAAAAATCTAATATTGAAATATTTATATAATTAACAAATATCTATATATAAGAAACGTGTTTTGCACTTTAAATAATTAACGAATATGCACATTATTGGAGTAATAGTCATCAAGTAAACTAGAGTAGCTCAGTTGGTTAGAGTATGTTGATGTTGAGCTGAATGTCGGAATTTCGAACCCTCCTTCCAGCAATTTTAACTTTTGCGCGTGATATTTCCTATTTCATGCATTATTACTCAATACTCAAATATATATGAGTTCTCACCGGATCTCGACTATATATATATATATATATATAATGCTAGGTGAGAAATAACAAAGTTACTAGTTAATCATCTTGAATTGATTAATTCATAAGCCCTTGATTATGAAGCTTGCCGGACTAGGTTAATAGTTATAAATTACTATTATAATGGCTGCTAGGCCCTTGCTAGACATTAAGCTAATGGTAAAGGATTCATAAGTAAATTGACCTTGAAATGTAATTGCTTACTTGATTAGTTTAATGGTAGGAATGCTATTAGTAATTATTCTATGAGTACTTTATCATGTTGATTATTCATTCATTTGGAATAGCTTCTTAAAGATGATAATTTCGCATAATGGCTTAGAAATGGCACGGAAATGATATAGATAAGACTTGAAATGGATTCATAATGAGATTTATGTTGTTTGGAGGTTTTGTGCCGAAAACTGAGCTGGGCCAGTTGACTGAACTACGTTTAGTCAACTAGGTTTGACCAGTCAACCTCTATTTAACCGATGACCCGTCGTGGGACTTGGGTCGAGGGAAAACATTCGGATGCCTGAAGTAAGTATGTTGCTTTAATGTTAGCTATGTTGGTATTTTAGCCATTGAAAATGATATGCACTTCCATATTAAGGGTTGGTTGAATTGGATAACTTCACATGTTGGATGTTTACCCTTGCTAATATAAGATATTGGTTAATATTTGTGAATGATTGATATTGATTGATATTGGTTGATAAGGCATGATAACGGATATTGTTAGCTGGTTACTTGAATATATATTAGTGGTCCGTTACCATCGATGTTGAGGATTTTGTTGCTGGTCAGTTGAAAATACTTATATATATTCTGTCACATGCTAGGATGGTGTTCTAGAGTCTTGTTAGGGACTTGGTGTTGTATCCAAGTGTACTCATGTGTTGTATCATGAGTCCTAGACATGGTGTTGTACCCGTGTGTCAATAGGAACGTAGCTAGCCTTGGTGTTGTATCCAAGGGTACTCATGTGTTGTATCATGAGTCTTGGCGCGGTGTCGTATCCGTGTGTCAATAGGAACGTAGCTAGCCTTGGTGTTGTATCCGTGTGTCAATAGGAACGTAGCTAGCCTTGGTGTTGTATCCAAGGGTACTCATGTGTTGTATCATGAGTCTTGGCGCGGTGTCGTATCCGTGTGTCAGTCGGAACTTAGCTAGACTTGGTGTTGTATCCAAGGGTAATTATGTGTGGTATCATGAGTCTTAGACTTGGTGTTGTATCCAAGGGTATTTATGTGTGGTATCATGAGTCTTAGACATGGTGTTGTATCCGTGTATCAATGTTTAGATAACTATGTTCTCTCTTCTTTGGTGATTCTATGAATTATGCACGGTGAGATGCAAGCTGGTATAGTTGATAGAGTTTGGATGCATTGTTACCTGGATTCACATGATAGCATAGTATGAGTCGGTCTAGAACTCACATGCTAGGTTATATATGGTTCTTTTGTGGTTTATTCACTTGATAGGCATATTGGTTTGGTACTTGTGCGCCTAGACTATGTGTTGATCATATACATTCTCTTATGTTGTTCATGTTATATTAATATGACATTTCGTGGCTGGGAGAACTCGGAGTTACTCCCCACTGACTGTGGCATTCGTGTTTGTTTAAAATGCGAATGACAGGTTTGTGAAGCATATGTTTGGTACATGACGAGCTAGCGAGCGGATGACAACCTTGGACCTTTATATGGTTTCCACTTTGTAGAAACTTGTTACATTGTATGCACTTGCTATTTTAGGGACATATGTCTCCCTTACCTCTTAGTTGTATTTATTTTGGACCTTGCATGTTTGACACCTTACTTGGATATCTTTTTCACAGGTTTAGGTTTTGAAAATCCCGTATTTTCCTCCAAATGAACTTATTACAAACATATCCTTGCAGTTTTTACTTAGAATTTTATGTTTACTCTTCCGCTAAATATGAGGGTGTCACAAAAAAAGATATTAAAAAGGTAGAAAAACATTTTTTGATATAAAATGGCCTGAAGTCAATCTAAACGTTTGAATTTGGTTTAAAAACGTCAACCCTAATTACAATCCGGTTCAGAATGTCGTTTACACTCGAAAAATACTATATTTTCGACGAAATCCGACACTCAGACCTGATAATAAAAAAATTACGACTGAATAAAATTCGTGAATAGTACCTCGTCTGAATTTTTATGTTTTTTTAAATCCAAAGAAAAAAGATACTAACCCATTAATATCAACATATGAATCATGGAAAGTTAGGTAATCTAAACAAAATTTAACCAATCAATTAATATCACTATATTATTATGCAAATTATTCAATATTTAAAGTTTATTCCTTAACTGAATAAAAATAATAATCTAGCATATGACTATGATCATAAAATCTTTTGCAAGTGGCTCTAGTACCACTAAAGGGTTATAATAGATGTGAAAGCGGAATTTCAGGAAACATTTTCCTAACATCTACCCTAGATCACATGCATAAGATAATATGAATCATAATAAAAGGCGAAAAAGTATTTACCTCTTGAAGTGTAAATTCCACTACTAGCTTATAGAGATCAGAGAGTCCCACTTGTTGCCTTTACTCAGTCCACAAACACAACTCAGAAATCCATGTCTGCTAGAAAGAAAGAGAAGAATCATTATCACTCTCTTACTTTTATGGATGCTTGAGGCAGGTGGTATATAGGAAAAACAATGTATTTTCTCATTATAATCTCTGATGAGAAAATTTTAACTTTTCCATCACCCTATAACTCTATTTATATAGTATCACATACCATTATATAGTCTTAGTTAAATACGGAAAGAACTCATATTCTTATCCTAAAATCGGAGCCTCAAATATGCGTCCTTATAAGACTAAAGTTTTCTTATTGTGCTTATATGTGTGACCTTATAGAATTATATTATTTTAGTCATTAGTTCAATCTTTTTATTGTAACTAATTATCGTAATTATTCTCTAGCAAGTAATCCTGATGTAATAAAATAATATAATAATTATCTCTGTAATATATCCTGTATAATATTTAGTAATTATTGCCGGAAATGTCTTAGGATATATTCCTTCATTCACCCCTCCCTCCCCATGGACTCTCTCGCTAGCTCGCCCTGCGAACCCCCACCTCGCCAACAGCCCACCACTACCAAACCACTATTTTCCAAGGTTGATTAATATTTGCGTAACCCTAATTAATTAATGAAAGTAAAAAAATAAAATTTGTTTTATTTAGTAAATCATTGTAATACAGTAAATAATTTTTACAAGAAAATGCTCATTATTCCAAAGAAATGTAGTTTACCTCCATAATTTCATTTTCCTTGCTTAATTTTCCCCTAGAATGAAATCACAAAATTTCATTGAGGACGGTTATTATCCGTCACAAACTAAAGACGGACAATATAACACCATCAACCTATGAAAGTGCCACCATGTCAGTTTCCTGAGACATCATATGAAGTAACAATACCCAAACCTTTATCTAAAGTTTAACAAAGTATAAAGTCTGATACAACCAAAACATCCGTCTCCAAAATAAAGTCTAATAAGATCTACAACCAAAAAGTGCGGAAGCTAAAACTGAGACTCTTCTAGGTGGAGCGTGATCCCATCCATCCCAAGCTAACGATCATCAACCATAACGCACATGAGAGTCTGCTCACCATAACCATGGATCATCATAGTAAGAAACTGAAGGGTTCTATGTCTTACACGCCCTAAATATTAGTCTTACTAATATCAATTTACTAATTAACAAGTTAATTAGGTTTTAGATCTTATGCATGCTAATTAAATATGCGGAAATAAAGATGTCGAATGCTTACAATCCGACGGAAATTGGCAAGGATGATCCTCCAACCCTAGTAACCAATGTAGGATACCTCCTTCAAGATGCACCCAAGACACCCCTTTAAAACCGAAACTTACACTTAGCTAGGTGTTATAATCGGTTTTCCTTAAACTATATTCTAATCTCTTATTAGAATAATTAATATAAATATCACAATAATGGTAGTATTATTAATATAATCCTATTATATGGCAATATTATTAGATAATATTTAGAGAGATTTTAGTATGTTTTTCTCTCTAGAAAATTTTCCAAGGAATTAGAATAATGAACTTGTGAGTAAATCACAAGTTTTATTAGGGTTGTCTTGGGGTTGGGATGGCCGGACATGGGAAGCACCAAAAGGGAACATTTTCCCTTACCCATGCACTTAGGGTGGCCATAGGTTAGAGTTCTCAAGGCATGTTTTAATGATTGTGTTTATGGTGTATTTAACACACAAAACATACCCTAAAACTAACCCACAAAACCAGCACCCTACATAAAATGGACTCCATTTTATATTTTGTCATTTGTACAATTGTACATGTGTGACATGCATTATGTCACAATACTAAGAAACAATTGTTTTAATTTAAAATGCATATTTATCAAATAAATATCATTTATAAATTAAATAAATTACACTTAACAAATTGACTAGTATCATAATTACTAATATATAAATAGGTCATATCATTAATCGTCAATACTATTTACAACACTTGTAATGATATACAACCAGATTCATTCTAATTACGATATTTCATAAATATCGTTTAATGTTTGACAATTGACACGTTTCAATTTCAAACATAAATCTTATATTAAGATTTAACCTCTGATTTCTCGATATATGTGTTTAAGGAATCTCATCAACTCGTATCAGTATACACTTGATCAGCTTATCAATTAAGGGAATTGTCCTATAGGTGTGACCTAAAGGGATCAACTGATCACCACCGTTATACGACAGTAATGTCAAACTCTAGCTAGCCAATCATTACCGATTAATGTTGGTCAGTTGACTATATAATTTCGTATTATCCCTTGCGCATTCTCGTCATGAGATTTAATTATGTGATCGCATTATTGTTGAGGACACATTTCCCAACAGAAACACCACAAACGTCAGATACTGCTATATGCGACGATCTCATAGATACAACATTAAGTATAAACTGAAATAACACCAACCACTGATATCAAAATTTCCATGGTGACCTCAAGCCCCATATCCATCCCCACTTTCTCGCGACCAGGGGTACCTAGATCCTTAATGTGCACATCCTCTCCGTGGTGGGTCCCACGAAGAGCGATCGTAGGAGTGAGAGTCGTTTCCCGCAACGGTCATACACATATGTTCCAATATGATAATACCAATAACAATATACAGTGATATCAAATAAACAATCATAGCCGTCACAATACATAAACACATATCTAATAGGGAAACCCTACCTCAATGAATTCACAGAAAGTATGCTCAAGGTTGTCCTACCAACGCTCCTCTATGAAACCTCCTCCTATGAACAATACACATATACTCGCATTACTCTCTAAACATGACTAATCTGAGATAACTGTATAATAGAACAAGACTTACTTGAGAAATAAGGGTTAAGCTATATGATCGGCGCTCTTAAGACTTGTTACGGACTCTTGATGGAGATTGAGGGGATGAGGGTGAAAGGGATTAGGGTTTGTAGATTTTCTGATTTGGTGTAAAAATAAAAATTACCCTCGGTTAATATATAATAAACCGAAAGTTTTACCTACCGACGGACCCACTCGGCCGAGTGCGACTCACTCGGCCGAGTGCGACTTACTCGGCCGAGTAAAACATACTCGGTCGAGTGCGACTTACTCGGCCGAGTAGAGCTTACTCGACTGAGTTCGACTTGCTCGGTCGAGTACAACATACTCGGCCGAGTTGAGTCACAACTCAGCTACGAACTAAGAGGGGTATTAGAGATAATGCCTCTCTCACAATATGTAAGTCACATATATTATTTATGGGATGCTCCATTTGTCTTCCCACTTTTTAATTTAAAAGGATCATTATCCGTCTTCAGCTTGTGAGGTTTAGCGCCCGTCATAAACAAGACGCTTTGAAATGAAATATAGATTCTGTCACTTGCTGTTTTATTATTATTGGCGGTGTATGAAGATATTATACGCCGAGTCGCTGGAGCCATATGGAGCATTGTGATCAAAGGAATGCACGTTCATTTCTTCAAGCCGCGGTAAATAAAACCCCACAATAAGTAAGAGCATCGAACTATCAGCCACAAAGCCAGGCATTCTGGATAAATATTGTGTACATTTTGTTGGCATGATGTGCATAAGGGAATGAAGGTTAAACGCCAATCTCAAAAAGTTTGGCTTCTGTATATTTTATCGTGTAAAGGAAAGTCTAGTAATATCAAGGCAAGGCTAT
The DNA here is from genome assembly GCA_029255685.2 of Silene conica. NCBI lineage: Eukaryota > Viridiplantae > Streptophyta > Magnoliopsida > Caryophyllales > Caryophyllaceae > Silene > Silene conica. The sequence goes on from CM055311.2 coordinate 64,492,974, forward strand.
TTTTCTTCAAGTATACAAGCTCATAAGCTGTAATAGGGAAATATGCACCAAAGATTACATGTATGGTAAATGTAATTAACTAATCTTAAGTGAAGTGCTGCCATCATCTTGCCTTGGCATGAGATCAGATCTTGATTCTTGACGCATCATTTCGCTATCCAACAGTTTGAACATCTCGGTGACTGGTAAGTATCACTTTTCGGGAAAATATAAATAACGGATAAATTTAACATAATCGTCACGCTTAAGCAAAGTAACTTTAGGGTAAATAGTAAACAAATGTTCTTACACAACTAATCTCAGTCAACTTGGTTTATCAATGAAAGATATAACGTCGTTACTCATTAATTACAAGTAGACGTTATAAAATTGACCGATTTATACCCAATTTATATTCGAATAGAGGGCACGAATTTGACATCACGACCCGAATTGACATGACCTAATTAGATCTTATTATCCCATTTTGACCATTATCCGTAGATAAATTGATAACAAGTTAATAACACACCCAAAAACGACCTAAATTTAAACTAAGCCGAGCTACACCCAACTCAATTGACCTATCTACCACGTATCCAAAAGTCCACAAATGCATTCCCTTCTTTCATGGGAATACATGTTGGAAAAGCCGTCTTATCTAATGAAAAATATGTTTATACTATTGTTTGGTAAATCACATATTAAAACAATGAAATAGGTATAACTAGTATTGGTGTCTGGACTTATCTAGACTAGCTCTATTTAACATTAAAATATAAATCTACGTTAAAGGTACATAACCCATACATCTATCATTAATATATTTTTCTATGACATATCTTAAAATTACGAGGAAATAAATTATGAGACAAATTTACTATCCCGCTATTAATATTTAACGTAAATCAATTGGTTAGCTAATTGTTCATATATAATTTATTTTGTTATTGTTAGCATTGTTACTTTTATTACATTCATTATTACTACTATTATTTGCACTACTTTTGCCGTAATTATTGTTATGTAATTATTAATTGTTACTTTCACTACTCCTAGCTCCTACAATAATATTGATAATTGAAGTACTCTCGTTGTTACTTCTATTATTTTCACTATTCCCGCTCGATGCTAATATTATTAATTTGACTATTCAAATGAGTGATTATTATTAGATCACCTGCCAAACAGGTCGGGTCAGGTCAGGTTCGTGTTCGTGTTCGTGTTTCCATTAAATGGGTCATGACCCCATCAACCCTAACCCGACCCAATTATATAAACGGGTTACATGCATCAACCCTAACCCAACCCATTTATTTTTTCAATAACCCAACCTGACTTGTGTAACCCATTTAAGTTTTAACAGATTAATTTCGATCCATTAAACCCGTTTAACCCGTCCAACCCATATAAATATAATGCATTCAAAGTTAAAATTTACATCAAGAATAAACCATCTTCATCTCTTATTTCAAACTCAAAATAACATAACCCAAATAATAACCCAATTAAATGGATATATCATAACACATTTAAATTAATGGGTTATTCATGTCGAGTTCGTGTCGCAAGACCCCAACCCTAACCCAACTCATATAAGTTCGAGTCGTGTTCGTGTCAACCCAATTACGTAAACGGGTCAAAACACCTTAACCTGAACCCGCTAATTTCGTGTCGGGTTCGTGTCGTGTTTCCGGGTCCTGTTAATAATTGCTGCCTCTAATTATTAACATATTATTATATTCAATTTTACGACAATTTTTTTCACTACTAACAAAATTACTTTTACTATTTAGACATTCAATTTTAAGAACTTTATATATTTATAGAAATATATTATATACATGCATTAAATCAAATTGAGATAATTATGGAATATTATATTTTTTTGGAAATCTTGTTTGATTTATTTACCTTTTAATAGTTTCTAGAATATAACATACTTAGTCCCTGTTTGGCAAACGGCATAAGCAGATTCATAATAGCAGATAATGTTAGCATAATATGGTTAATAGATTGTAATAGCAGGTTTGACTATTAGATTAAATTAGCAGATTACAAAAAGTGTTTGGCAAATAGCAGATTACAGGATAATTAGAACGATTTCATGTATAAATTGAATATGCTAAAACAGTATGTTGCTATTAGCAGCATATTCAAAAATAGTAGATTCCGACCAATATACTATCAGAATATGCTATTTACCAAACACATGAAAATAGTAGATTTATTGGTCAACCTACTAATTATGCCGGAATCTACTAAGGGGGTGTTTGGTTCAACTTAATTTGGAATGAGGTATGAGTTTAGAATGGCTTAAACCCATACCAAGTGTTTGTTTAGGATTATTTTTGTTTTCATACCAATACCTCAAACCCACGAGGTATGGGTTTCGGAAACCCTAGGGGGAGGTGGGTATCACCCATTCCAAACCCTTGGGTATCAAATTATTTACAAAAATAAAAAATTTCATTGTTTGTGGAACATTCTACGTTTATCATTATTCATATATTCCTTAAATTCAGATATTTTTTTTCCTTTATATTAGTACTTTTCTTTTGCACAACAATTATTTTGACTCGAATGGTTATCAATTTAAAGCCGTATTTCTTGATTCTAAAATAATTTTTTGAGTTAACTCGTAATTCATCTGCACTCTTTTTTTTGAGTTCATTACTGTGCACTATTTCTTTCAATATGTTGTTTACCAAACAGCGCCTTAAATTATATTTGTGTATGTTAAATAATTTAACATCTTTATACTAGTTAATATCATAAGTGAGACATGTTTATTTTAAGGAAAATTGTTATATTATGACGTTCTCAAAATTTATATTTCAACCAAAACTAAATAATATTTACATTGAAATCCTTTGATCAGGTTTATGGTACAACGCTATCAATTAAAACTATATAGTATAATTAATTTCTGTAGATTTATTTAATTATTACATTAAAGTCATTTGATTTTCGGATTATATATATAATATTAAAATTACCAAAAACTCTACAGAGACGGTCTCTTTATAATTTTAACGAAAGACCTCTCACATATTAAAATAATATTCTATTTTCCTTTTTCTTTTTATACTATGTCTCTCACTAATCTAGCGAAAGACAGTCTCTCTGAAAACTTAATGATTAATATATTATTTTTCAATAATATAATTTCTCCCTTCAAATTCACTCTTCCTTTGCTTTTTGCACTAAATATTAGTTAATGTTTTGTTTTCACTTATATTAGTTGTACGATGTAGAGGGAAATGAGAGGGCCAGATTGGTCACAAGTATACTACGATAAGTAAATGCATACGATAAGAATCAACACTTATCCTTATTGTCATTTTGTAGTTGTTTAATCTGTTTAATTTCCATTCATCGTTAAAAAATTACTAATTGTTTTCAGCAACTTTAATGAACTACCCAAAATACTCCTTACATTCCAAACATTTCAATTTAACTAACCGACAAACAACTAAATCGACGAATCGAAACTAACAACTAAAATTGAAAAACGCCCTATTAATCGAAAAAATGGATTGCTAATCAAAACTAATAATAAAATTGAGTTACTAACATCTTAATCGAATTAATTGAAAAATGAACTACTATCAAATTAAACTACTACAAGCAATCTTAAACTAATAAAATGTTTTACAAGAAAAAAAAGGCCCACGTCCCGATCTGTCTTCACAACATATTTTTACAATCTGTTGTTCACAAATATCCTTAACATTGAACATAGCAAACGGGTTAATTGAGTCGGGTTTCAAGCCGATTCAATTTTGGGTTTGCTAGGTTCGGGTTTGGCTCGGGTGGTTCGGGTTCGGGTCATTGAGTCAACTATTAAGAAGTGTTCCATCTTATTTATTAAATCAACAAACACAGAGCTGATGCGTCACTCTGTGGTCAAGCGTACATTGTTTTTGAAATTACTTTTTCACATATGGACTTTACTCTTTCACATACATTTTTTCATAAAATTTCCATGTGTTACCCTTTTTACTAAACATAAACTCTCTTTTTTAAACATAAACAAAACAACTCATATATGTGCATCTTTAACCTAAAATTGAATCAATTAGTCATAAATTTTAAACAATGGATTACAATTCTCCAATTATTGAAATAATATCATGTATTAACGATTATTAATACGTTTTATTGAAATTATTAGGTTTATATTTTACTGAAATTATATACATAGCGAGTAATTGTGGTGATCCACGTCTTTGGGTTGTCGGCATTCACCGAGTTGTCGGCGTCCGTGGGTGTATTGTTGAATGTTTATCGGTTGCCGGCAATCATTACCTTGTCGTGTCCTCGTTGTTATTAATGTGTTGTTGTTGCTGCGTTGCGGCTGTGTTACAGACTTGCTATTGCTTTTACTTTTTTTTTTTTTTTTGGTTTTGTGTTTTCCGTTTCTCTTTTTTTTTTTCTTTTTGTTTTAGCTTTAGTTTTAATTTTTTCGTTTTAGTTTTCGTTTCTTTCTTTTAGTTTTCGTTTCTTTCTTTTCTTTTCTTCGGAGTAGTTGGTTTAAGGGGATGAAGGAAGGCAGAAAAAATCAATAGAGTACGTGATAAAAGAAATGACAAGGGCAATGTGGTAAAAATTGTATGTGAAAGAGTAAAATCCGTATATGAAAAAACACTCCCCATTAATTTTTAATTTTTCAAAGTATAAGCCACAATATCCCTCACTTTCTCTCCCATTTTTATGTGATTTTATATAGAGAATTTGTGATACAACAATTGAGTTGAACAGTCAAATATGTGATTGATATTTAAAAGCAACCTACTAATTTTCTAAATATCATACAGACGAAATAAATAAATTCAACAGGTTACACGTTGCGCTTTCAAAGTTAAGGTATGATTGTATTTCAAGTTCTTTGAAGTTTAAAGAAATGTGTAACATTATTTATATGGATGAAATACGGTTTTACATAACACAGGATGTGAATCCCCGTAATTTAGCGAAAATATAAACACGTAATATAGAGGAAAATACGAGTTTTAGAACTTTTCTTAAAAGGTTAACTCAATAAACATACGAAGGTTCAAACGTAAATAATAAAGTGTGGAAATGTAAACCAATGTAAGTTATACAAATAAAGTAGAGTGTATGGGGAAAAGATATCACATGAATAAAAATGTAGCGATATGCAAGTTTAGCGATAAGAAACGAAAACTAAAGTCCAAAGGTCAGTGCTCGCTAGCCCACACGTCTCACCCCAAACATGCTTCATGAACCCGTCATTCAAAAAACATGAATGTTATATATAACCATCCAAGCCAAACATAGAGATAAATGGACATAATCTTCCAAACCAAACATAGCATGAAGCTATCAAACAAACACAAGAATAGAATGAACATTGTCAGCGTGTATAACCACTGCCTTTGACATACTAGAGTGTATATTCATTAACTCTAGTTACCGGAGCGTATAACCATTGTCTCTGAACACTATTTATGGCATATAACCAATGCCTATATATATGCCTAAGACCTGCCCTTACCTTTTAGGTAATAACCTACACCGAACGACACTCGGGGACCGAAGCGTATAACAACTGCCTCCGACCATTCCCGAACGTAGAATAAATATCTCAAACATCGGTGGCGTTAGTTCATTCCGATGGCACATAATCGTACCACCGTCATCTATTCAAATTTAGGATAACATAACCGTTATCTACTCAAACTTAGGATAACATAACCTATATCCAACTATTAAACACACATGAGCCAACAAATGATAATCAACGAGAATGCACAAGTTAAGACTCGTAATGAACATATAACATGTTATAATGCATCAATATTGAACCATCAAAACATACAAAATATCATTTGAAAACAATATACAAAAAGTATAGAAAGCCATTTCCAGGGAGTCACAGCCGGTGGGTTGATGGCCGTCGACCTGTCGTTTCTGACCACGCCTTTAATTTCGCAAAATAGAAAAACAAGATCAGAATGCACAGGTAACGAAAGCGGGTCTCTTGGCCATCCGTCGGGAGCACCGACCAGTGGGTCTTCCTCCACCATAGAATTCTTCAAAAGTCATTCCCCTTGTGTCCACAACCGGTAGGCCGACAAACGGTCCGCTGTGAACACAACCTTAACACTCAAACCAGTAGCCAAGCGAGGGCTGGCCCACTGACCGGCCGTCGGCCTGCCGGTTGTGACCACGCCTTCAATTTTGCAAAAAAAGTAAAACAAGATCAGAATACACAGGTAGCGCGGGAGCCAGTTTCCTAGACCATAAAATTCCTCAAAAGTCATTCCTCTTGTGTCCACAACCGGTAAGCCGGCAGCCGGACCGCCGACGTGAACAAAACCTTAAAACTCAAACCAGTAGCCACTATTGTAGAGTGGGCCAGCCACTGACCGGCCGTCGATCCACCAGTCAAGAGCACATATAATTAGCCAAAATTTACAAAAAACACAAGAACGGGGTGTCCTAGCCGATGGACCGCAGCCGTCCACCCGACTAGGAACACAAATCTATTTTTTGAACTTTAACAAACAGAATGAGGAGGTGCGTTCCCAGCCGGCCTACTAATCGGCCGTTGGTTGCCCGACTCCACATGTACGCAAAACTCACATTTTTGAAAAATGAAATTTAGCAAGTGGCGATCTTAAGACATAAAATATCACGTGTTCCACACGTTTCCAGCGTATAAAACACAACATACTCAACCACAACATAATGAGGCATATGAATACATGATTTAAGATACGATTAACAATAATCAAACCGGCCCTAATTCACACATTAAGCATACTAACCATCAATTATGCATTTTCCACGAATTATCACAATAAAAACATGGACATTCTTCATATGAACAGAACAATGATAACTAACAAACCCTAGTATAAAAATTCATATGAAATTCACAATAAATTTGATAATGGACAACCAACAACACATATCACTACCAAAATCACAATTTTGTCAAACAAAAGCATTATTAACAAATAAAACACAAATGTAGACGAATAAAGTCGAGGAACCCATCAAAGTTACCTTATTTGTTGGTCTCATGATCCAAGCGCTCGTCAATTTCGTATGAGCCTCCTTCCAGGTCACCCAAATCAAAACCTGCAAACATAAAAGGAAGGTTAGGAATGAAATTCACCATCCTAGCTTAAGAAGGGATTTCAAAATTTGTGAAGGGGAAAAGAAGTTGCCAACATTCTTAATTAGAAAGAAGGAGAACGATTAGAGGAGAACTTGTTGGAGTAAGTGTTGTCAATAATAATGCGATCACGTGTTTGAATCTCATGACAAGAACACTTAAGGGATAATTCGGTTTTATCGTCAACTGGTCAACATTAATCGGCAACGATTGTCTGGCTAGAGTTTGACGTTGTCGTTTGACGGTGGTGTTCAGTTGATCAATTTAGGTCACACCTATAGGACGATTCCCAAAGTGTAAAATTAATTATTTGTATATCGATATAGATTAATTAATTCCTTAATTTGAACAAAAATGAGAATGTAAAAGCTTATTGTAATACGAGTAAATGAGATTCAAATATAGTAATTAAAATGTTATACTACCAAAATTAATCGATGTTTACGAAACATACAAGATAAGAATAATAAGTTAGTTATAATTACAAAATGTTGTGAATTATACTAACTAAGTTTAAAATGACTTATTTTATTTATATGTAATTGAGAATTACTAGTAAATTTGTTAATTGTAATTTGATTGATATGTAATGATATCTAATTGTTAAATATGCATTAAAAGTGCAAGTGACATGTTATATGTGTCACATGTCCCACTCACATTACAAATGACAAATAACAATATGTAAAATGAAGTCCATATTCCTGTTATTTGTTTATGAGCCTGTACTGACTTGGTGGTATTTGTGTTATCTTTCTTCTTCGTGTTTGTGTTTATGGTGAACCATTTGATATTACCGGCAATGGTGAGCAGTCAAATAAGTTTCAGGTGTGGTTGTTGTTTACTTCGCTGCTGGGTCGAAACGGCGACGAGATATATGAAGGTTGTTTGAAGTAATTTGACAGTTAAAGGTCATAGTATAGAGTTTACTATTGGTGTATTTGTTCGTAATGTTGTATCATATACATATATACTTTAATTGTTCTATAATGGTTTATTTATAATATACTTACCTCGATCGGGCATGTAACACCCCAAGAGTATGAGAAGAAAGTTGTCCCACATCGGTAGAATGTGAGGCTTGTGATATGTTTATAATAGCTTCCACCCACTACTTAGTAACAAGGCCTTGTGCTTTTGGGCTTAAGTGAGGACAAATAATGGGCCCAAAGGCTTACCTCCCATCTTATTGGGGGTGTGTTACGACCGTGGTGGGTCGGGTTGTTACAAATGGTATCAGAGCGACCCTTCGACCGTGTGGTGCGCCTGTGGTCGGGAGTACCCGGGTCACACACCTAGCGGGGGAGGATTATGGGCTTGGCTGCGGTCAAGGTTGAGGCACAACGAAGACGTTGTGTTCTTTAAGTGGGGGAGTTTGTAACACCCCAAGAGTATGAGAAGAAAGTTGTCCCACATCGGTAGAATGTGAGGCTTGTGATATGTTTATAATAGCTTCCACCCACCACTTAGTAACAAGGCCTTGTGCTTTTGGGCTTAAGTGATGACAAATAATGGGCCCAAAGGCTTACCTCCCATCTTATTGGGGGTGTGTTACGACCGTGGTGGGTCGGGTTGTTACAGGGCAACCGTGATGGTAGCGCCCTTGCTTACTAAGAGGTATGGTTAAGGCTCCTTGGTAAGTCGAAGTGTTACAAAGTGGTATCAGAGCGACGATTTCGGAGCCTAAACCAATTAACCTAATGAATTTAGAGAGTCTAATAAAATTAAATTGGCGTATGTGTGTTGGGAGCCCGTTGTTTGGTTTTGAGTGAGAAGGCGCTCACATTTCAGAATTTCGGCCCTAACACACTTAGGCCAATCACATCGGGTGGGTAAATGTTTGGTATCTTGGTGCTGCTCGATATGTATGTATTGATTTGATAGATTGCTTGATGCTTGAATGAAATGGCTAAGTCGATAGAATTCTTTGATATGTTTAATGTCGATATGTATTTGATGATGGATGTGTTAGAGTGGATTTATTTTCTATAAGCATGTTCTATCTGAAATGTGTTTAATGCATGGAGGAGTACGGAAAAAAAAAGTATGGTTGGTTTGGTATTGCATAAGCAAAGTTGAACGGACGGTATGTAGTTCCGGTGGTAAGTGGTAGTCATGTGTATATCGATTTAATGAGTGTAAATTTGGATGTGATAGAACTGTTTGTGTGGTTTGTATAATATGCTATATTACGATTTTAATATTGTTGTGTCCTTAAGTAGTCGAAATTGCTATGCAGATCAAGTGAAAGTTGACGATAATTGGTGTATATTGATACGTGATTAGGCACTAATCGTGACGAGTTTTGAGTAACACTTCAACTCCGATCAATTTTTTGTGATTGTAGGAACGTTGTTTGTATCAGGTTATAACTTTGAGAGTTTACGTTATGTCGTATTCGATCGAATAACCAAGAACAAGACCGAGTACTGTGTACTTTACTGAGTACCATAGTTATTCGGCCGAGTACAAACAGGAAGAATCGTTTTTAATCTACCAGTTGATGTACTTTACCAAGTACATTGGCTACTCGACCGAGTACGGTGTACTCGAACGAATATGTCTGGTACTCGACGGCCTACCCTTTTTAAAACCGGATTTTCATGATTTTTAATCGTCTATTAAAACTTACTTCTTTTACTTCCATTCGTCACTTTTGTACTTCTTTCCCTTCCAAAACACTTTCTCACTCTTTTCTTCAAAATTATTAAGTGTCCTTTGATAATGTAACTCGCTACAAGTCTTTGTTCATCGCCTTTCTTCTTCAATCCATCACTTTAATCAAGGTAATATATTTTCTAATTTGGTATTCTTATTTATTAGGTTTAGGATGAAAACAGTAATTTCTCGCTAAATTCTTCTAAATCTTGTAATAGATGATGTTAGGACGCTATAAATCGATCCCTATTGCGTTTTTATACTTAGAAAACTAATTTAAAGCTTTAAAATTTGCCTAAGATCGTCACATCTGATTTCTAGGGTTTGTCCCAAATTTGAAATACTTGATTCTTGGATTGTTCTTGTAGTTAGTAGAGCATTGATGAGTGGTATTACAATACTATTAGCAATTATACATGACTCAATAAAAAACTTTTGTCTTAAAATTTTTGTTTTAAAGTGAAATAATTCTGAAAATTTCTTAAATTGCTCATGAAAATATGGAAAAAATTTTGGTCATATACATTGTAGATGCCGATAACTTAGGGTGTGCTAACTAAAAGGTCCATGAGGAATGATGGTGCTATTGCACGTAGGGAGTCGTCTCACAGGTCGATGGTGCCGGCGGTCGATGGATTACCGTTGGTTGAGTTTGTAGACTTATTCAGCGAGCATGGTTTGTCACCTTGACGGACCGTGTGATGAGACCAATACGGTGTATCAATACCATTATCCTAGAGGAGTTGGGGATTCTAGGGGACTTGGAGCGAATGTTCTCCATTTTGGGATTGGTTGGTTTGTTTCGGCTTTGCAAGAAGTCGTATACTTTTCTGACCTTGGAGTTTCTAAGATCCTTCTCGTATGATGTTGCCGGGGCGGTGGTTAGTTTCCGACTTATGAACTCGTCTTTCACCTTGACCCTAGACATGTTCTCCATCCATCTGGGGTTAGAGGCTGACAATAAGGATGATCATAGGGATGTGGTGTAACATCCCGCATTTTCGTAAAATATATTTTAAGGGTTTTAATTATTTTTACGGAATAAAATAATATTTTAATATTTATTGAGAAAGTATTTTAAATAAATCGTTAAGATCCGTCTTAAGAACCTTAAGTCCTTAAGACGAATACAACTTGGCAAGTTTAAGTCCGTGTCATAAAAACCCGTTCACATTCCAAACCCGTTTTCATTTAAACGGGAAAGGACAATAAAACCCTACAAGTCATATATAATTGTCGACATTTCCTTCTTCACCAAAAATCATATTACTGCTTCCATTGTTCTTCATTTCCTCTTAAAACCTCCAATCTTCTTTTCGATTTTCAATCACCATCCGGATTCCAAACCAAGGCAAGTTATATATTTTTGAAATCCTCATGAAATTTGCAACACATCTATCACTTTCAATTTCCATTTCCTTCAACTTGAAAAATGGCCTGTTTTGAGTAGAATCCGTTTTTAGTCTCTTAAAACCGTTTTTCTTGTTGTAGGTGAAGACTTAGAGGACCCAGACGTGGATAGCTTCATTATTGAGGAAGAGCTTGGATCAAAATCGCATTAGAGGTGACAATTAAGAGAAACTCGGCCTTATTTGTGATATTAGCACTTTTCTTGGTTTAGATGCTTTTAGTTTCTGATTTTTCATGTTGTGATTGTTGTTGAGACCTAGTATCATGCTAGGATTACATAAGAAAGACTTTCACATGCTTTGATTATGTTTTATATGCTTTGATGTTGAATTTCAGAAATTTAAGGCTTAAGACGAATACAAAGTATGAATTTGTTGAGGCTTTATTGTGTTGATTGATGCTTGCTTTTGGTGTATATGAGACCTATAGATGCTGGGTAACATTTGGATGTTGCAATTTTAGAAGTTTAGAATCGATTTTGGAAGATTTGAGTATTGTAGGATTTAGTGCGTTTTCGTGCAGGGGACTCTGAGCCGGTAGGCTGACCGGCAGCCGGTCGGCCGGCTCAGAGTCGTTATTATGTGTTTTGCGAATGCTGAGTGTGAGGAAGGGTTCTGAGCCGGCAGGTCGGCCGCCGGTCGACCGGCTCAGAATCCCTCTTGGGTATTTTGGAATTTTTCGTAAAGGCATTGGGAGGGACTCCCAGCAGGCAGACCGGCAGACCGGCAGACGGTCCACCGGCTGAGAGCCTCTCCTCTTCGTTTTTGAGATTTTGAAGAAGGCCAGTGGGAAGGGACTCCCAGCCGGGTGGCCGGCAGACGGTCCACCGGCTAAGAGCCTCTTCTCATTGTTTTGGCAGATTTTGTAAAGGCATGGGAAGGGACTCCCAGCCGGTGGACCGGCAGACGGTCCCGGACTGGCTGAGAGCCCCTGTTCTCATTAATTGGTTTATAACTTTTATACGGTTATTCGGTTTTGTTTGAGATTCGTCCCGTGTACCTTTCATGTGTGTTTGAGGTCCCCGGAGGATGGGCGACACTATATTGGGTTCGGGAATGGAGAGAGGATAGAGACCCCCGGTCGGGTAACCAAAAGGGAAACCGGCTCTCCCTCAACTTAGTTCCCGGGGTCAATTAAGTGTTGATTAGAAACATAAGTGATAAGAAAGAAAGAGTTAATTATTGAATTGAATGCTTTTATAGTGATGCGTATTAAGTTATGCGTTAAGATGTCGCCTCTGAACTTAATACGTAGATTGGTTGTCATATATAGGGGTATGCGTTGAGATGTCGCCTCTGAGCCCTATATGTGTTTGGTTGTCGTGTATGGAGGTATGCGTTGAGATGTCGCCTCTGAGCTCCATACATGTTTGGTTGTCGTGTCTGGGGTATGCGTTGAGATGTCGCCTCTTAGCCCAGACATGTTTGAGTGATCGCGTCAGGACATGCTTTAAGCTGGCCTCTGAGTCTGACGAGTAGAGCAACTGCACAACGGGGCAGTTAGGTTGTCATACCTTACCCGGAGTGCAGGTATTGGATGCTAGTCCATGCGTTTAGTTTTCGCCTCTGAGTCTAGTGTCTTGTGATGTAGTAGGGGAACATGCGTTGAGTTTTCGCCTCTGAGTTCCTTACTTTTGATTGTGAATTGGGTGCTAGTCCATGCGTTGAGTTTTCGCCTCTGAGTCTGGTGTCTTATTGATAGCCGGTCCATGCGTTGAGTTTTTGCCTCTGAGTCCTTGCTTGGATTGTGAACTTGGTATCTAGGTTATGTGTTAAGATGTCGCCTCTGAACATTTATACTTGCTGATTGAGTTAGTATCTAGGTTATGCGTTAAGATGTCGCCTCTGAACCTTTTTACTTGTTGTTTTATATCTGCTTGCCTTGAGTTGGTACAGTGTCAGATATGCATGATGATATTGATGATTATATTACCTTGGTTATAGTTTGTTCAACCAAGGCATTGGATGACTCTTAGGTTAGTTTCGTAAATAGTTTGGACTGAAAGACCCCCGACCGGGCAACCGGTAGGGAAACCGGCTCTCCTTCCAAATGGTTTCCGAAGTTGGTTGAGAGCCGTGCATTAGTGATTGCATGATAGTTGAGATTCAGTTAATGAGATTTTATACTTCACATGTATATATATGCTGGAGTATTCTGTTTTTATTTCTGTGTTACGTGTCGTTATAAAAGGTGGCTAGGAGAACTCTAGTCACTCCCCTGATTGTGGCGTACATGTTTACATGTATGTAGGTACATGCAAGATTGGCAGGGGTTGCTGAGAGCTAGCGAGTGATGATCCGCTTATCATCTTATGACTTACACATTACGATAGCTAGACTCTATATTTTGATACAGTTGTTTCTTTTGAGTGCCTGTAGGGATGTTCCATCCCAGGCTGTTGTATATATTTTGCTTCAGTACTTAGACAGTTATACTTATCTATTTCTGTTTATATCAATTTCAGTTTTCAGGTTTATTCACCTCGCATGTTTTATGTTAAAAAGTTTTAATTCCGCTGCATTTTTAGTACTCTGTATGTTTTTTTTATTTCCGCTTTCGCGAGGGGTTTTACATGTGGTGGCGAAGAGTGAAACTCCACGCCACTTTCTATTGTTGATCGGACGTGAGGTACCTTCTCCTAGTGCCATTTTGATTAATGACTTCCAGCACGTCACCCTTTACATCTCTCAACGGATGATGACTTGTCTGCTTTGTGCAATGAACGATGTGATTAAGTTAAACTCACATAAAGTGATGCTCTTAATCTCATACCTAAACCCGCGTCGGGAGGAGCATTTTTACTACAACGCTTCTGCCATCGTCCGTGCCATCTTGGCACAGATGGCACGATCTAGGCACCGTATAATCTGTTGTAGTGCTATTGTCACCTATCTTGCTCAGCGGCTCGCCAAGTTTGAGCCACCCGGGCACATAAAGACGATGTTTGATGGTGTACCCACCATCAACATGGAGTACTTGCTACGCAACATGTGGTTGCGAGAGTTGGAGGGGGAGCCTTAGCATGAAGAGTACATGATAAGCTGTGGATGAGACTACCCGGCCCCGATAACCTGTCTGAGGCCGATCACCTCAAGGCCAATGCCGAGTTAAAGGGTCCATAGTTGATGCAACATGCCTACCTCATTTCTCGGCATGTTCTTATAGAAATGTCAGAGTCGTTAGTCACTGATCGCCGTAAGGTAGCCGCTCAGGCAACCCGGGAGCCTAGGATAGTGAGGCAACCCCGGGAGGTGAGAGATGAGAGGTAGGAGGTCAGACATGAGCCTTCCGTAGTTCAGGATCCTTACTCTTACACCCATCATTAATACCTTACTTATCCCATGGTGCATGACCCAAGGTTTCAGCATCACAAGTTGGCAGAAAGAATGTCCAACACGCTCGTGCTGCATAACATGCATGAGATGGCCCATCTTTTGGGCATCAGGACTGAGCTAGTGCAGCCTGTGTGATGGGTTGGTGTTGGTATCTATGAGGGGATGTTCCACAGTTATCGTGTGGACCATACATTGTGGGAAGCTCTGTTGAGCTATGAGAGTGGAAATTTAGTCGAGTCGTTGTTGGAGTAAGTGTCCCCAACAATAGTGCGATCAGGTGATTTAACGATTACATTTAAAATCCCATATAAAGAATATGCAAGGGATAATTCTGACATATAGTCATCTGATCAACAAAAATCAATGACGGTTGGCTGGCTAGAATTTGACATTATTGTTTTATGACGGTGGTGATCAAATGATCCCTTCAGGTCACACCTCTAGGACGAATCCCAAAACAAAACAAAAAAGTTAATTGATCGTATATCGATACAAATAATTAAATCCTTAATTAGTGTGAGATTAGAAAATGGAATCTTATGTTAATGTGATTAAATAAGATTTAATATTAGTAAATAAAACGTTATTTTACTAATTGATGTTTATGAAACCTGAGAAATTAGAATAATAGATTAATTATAATTATAAAAGTTGTAAGTTATAATTAAGTTGACTTTTACGTATATGTAATTATGAATTACATGTACATATCGTCAATTGATATTATTTGTGCATTAAAGTATTTAATTTGATTAATATACAATAAACTGCCTAGTGACATGTTGAATGTCATATTTGATATTTTTACAATTAACAAAATATAAAATGTAAAATAGAACCCCATTTTATGTGGGTAGGGCCGGCCATGAGAAGAAGAGGAAGGGGAATTAAAATGTGATTTTTATATTTTGTGTAAGGTCACTTTCACATAGAAAATGATTATAAACTCTTATATTTCTCTTTTCATAAGAGAAAAAGGCATCATGAAATTGTCCCATCATGCCTCCCTCTCTCCTAACCACATGGCCACCCAACACCCATAAGAGGACTTTGGTCCTCTTAAAATAATTCTAATTGTCTTTTTTTTATGTTGTTGCAACATCTCTCTAAAACAATAAAACATTTATGTGCACATTTTCTCTCAAATCTAATAATCTAATATTTACTAGAGTAGTAAATGTTTAACATTAGATTTCTAATAAGGTCGTCTATTATTTATTACTAGACCTTAATAATTAATAGAGTTTCGGTAAAAGTCTTGGTGCGTTCTTGCTAGGAGGATTTAGCGATCTAAGTTCATCTGTTGTGATTGTTAACACAAGAACAAAACTTGGTAGGTGACCAATTTTGTGCCCTATAATTTTCGTAAACTCAATGTAAAGAAAAGTTCTTTCAAATTTAGTTTTTTGCATGTACTAGATCCATTAAATTAATGAGTTAATTTGAACATAAATATGATTTATGAGGTATTAGAAACTAACAGTCGTGGGGTGCGAACTACGACAGTCATCTAGATGACTAAGGTAGGTGGATGCATGGGTAGAGCGTCGGAGTACGGAGATGAAACTTGGACAGATTTCGATTAGAGCTTGGTTGATGATGTGGGAGACAACTCACTAGATTGATGATGTAGTTGTTTGTGTTGTTATGTTTTTGTAAATATATAGTTATGTTGGCTTTGTTTCTTTTATTTTGCTGGATTTCTTTGTTTGTTTAGACTATGATACACGTTTCTCGTTTGGTTTTATGGACAAGATTTCTAATGGATGTATATAATTTGCCTTAAGGTCGTACTTGCAGCTTTATTTTATGTCATGTTGTAATTTAAGTTTAGTCGTGTTTGGTATGTATGTGGTGGAGATGTGCGTTATTGTAGGTGTGGTACGTACTAAGTTAGCACATGGGAATCGATAAGTGAAGTAACGGTTTACGTATGCATATAAGGGAGGCTACTCGGCCGAGTATGCGTATGCACTTGGCCGAGTAGACCAGCGTACTCGACCGGGTACATTTAACCAGCAGTTGAATTGTCATCTACGTTTTAGTTACTCGATCGAGTAGATAGAGTACTCGACCGAGTACATCCTGGTACTAGATCAGACCGAGTACATTTGTCCAATAGCATTTTCGAGATCTGATTGGAGTGTAATCGATCGAGTAAATAGGCACTTAACCAAGGACACTGTACTCGACCAAGTAGGCTCATATACTCGATCGAGTACCCCTAGGGAAGCCATTTTGAGTCCGTTTTCGTTGTCTGATTAATCAGTTAGATTGAAACTAGCATATTATGATATTTAGTTTTTATCACGGAACCCCAAGAGTTCCGACGTGAGAATACTAAGTGATAGTGAACTAGTTAATCGAGATTTATGCGCCGATAGAGTGTTGTTTTAGTTCATACCATGGCGAGATTCTTAGTTTCCTTTACTATGTTATCGCTTTGTGGTGTTGTTTTTAAAGGTGAAGTTCGGGGACGAAGTTCCTTTTAATAGGGATATATATTATCGTGGAAAAAATAGAAAATAATGATGATTTTTTCGTGTCGGTTCCGTGTAAATTGTTGCTTATGTTACTTTATAATTGTATTATGTAGTAATAGTCCATTTATTCTTAGATTGTGGTATCGGTGGATGCATAAAAATAGCAATGTTGGAACGAATATTTTGATTGTGGAGTATGTTACCGTATGATAGTACGTGTTGTATTTTAGATGGTTGAGTTTTATGACAAACAGTAGATCATGCAAGATTTATAATGAGTCATATCTTATCTTGAAAGTGGTAGTCAGTGGTCATGGCATAAGAGGGATAGTTAGCCTGCGGTAGTTTGACCGTTTGTCTAGTCCGTGGAAGGATGAGACAAACTTTGAGGAAAAAATTTCTTTTAAGGAGGGAAGACTGTAATACCCGTCGTTTAGGGACCTGTTGACCGACCCTTGACCATAAAGAGACCGTAAAGAGAGCCCTTAACAAGAGGCGGAAGAGGATAAATTGTGTACCACTTAGTTAAAGGGTTACTTGATCGCGTATTGTGTACTCAGTCGGGTACGCATGGACTCGACCGAGTATGACCTGGTTCAGCGGGTTATTTGTTTAGCAGAGGTTTTAATCAAAATCATTTTAATCATTTCCGCTAACACTGATAACCCTAGATTATCGACTTTATCTTCCCAAAATTTTCACCTCTTACCCTCTCTTGCACCTTGACGAATCCCATCGCGGAAGCTATGGTGCAATCGAGGAGTTGTCATATTAGATCTCTTTGTCGTCGACACTTTGTTATTTTACCGATAAGTTATCATCTCTAGACCTGACCTTGGTTATACCATGGTGGCTTGGATGTGATGATGCTTGCGAAAGGTAAGTTATTTCTACACAGTCAATATTCAGTTTATGGATATGTATGTGACGATGTTTGTTTGTTATATGATTGAGTTAAATTATTGATGTTGATAATGATGATATTCTATTGCTAAGGATATTGTTTAAGATCAATGTTGGGAGATGATTCCAACCCAATGTTCTCCCCTTGTGGTTCACGTCACGAGAGGGTGTGCACATTAATTATCTAGGTACGCTCTTTGCGATGAGTGGGACTTATGTGGTAAGGTTGCGGTCTCCACTAGCGGTGTGGATTACCTGTTGCGATGGGTAATCCGGCAGGGCTACATGCTGCGATATGTAGTCATATACTTTCGATATGGCAGTTCGGGCTATTGAGTTCATTCATTAATTGTACTACTCTATGTGTTGTTATTTGTTTTTGAGCATGTTGTGACTTGGTGGTGTTTGCGGTGTCTTTCTTCTTCTTGTCTTTGTCTACGGTGAACCATTTGATATTGGTGGTAAATGGTGAACAGTCATATATGTTTCAGGTGTGGTTGTTATTAACTTTGCTGGTGGGTTAGAATGGTGACGAGATACACAGAGGTCATTAGAACTAGTCTAATAGCTAAAGGTCATAGTATAGAGTTTGTCATTGATCTATATGTTGTATCACATACATATATTATTTAATTGTTCTGTAATGGTCTATTTGATATATACTTATAACCTCGATCGGGCAACCGAGATGATAGAACCCTTGCTTACTAAGGAAAGTCCGGCTAAGGCTCCTTGGTAAGTCGGGGTGTTACAGTTTCTAGGCCTATATATGATCAAAATGGAACGGTAATTTGATAGGAAATTTGGAATTTTCCCTATTACCTTTCAAGAGCCAGCCAAAAGGAACTCCAAAAACAGACCAGTAGGCACATTGGAAACAAAATCGGTGATGTCAATAAAAAAACAATTGGTGAAAGAAATGTTACTTAGCCAGATTATACCAGCTATTAAAAGCAAATGACTAGAAAATATGAGTAAGAACATTGTCATTCAACAAGACAATGCAAAATCACACATTAAAGACCATGATCCAGAATTTATGATGGCAGCAAGAACACATGGTTCAACATTAGGTTAAACCAACAACCCCCTAATTTTCCTAATTTAAATGTCTAGAATTTAGGCTTTTTTAGATCAATTCGATCACTACAAACAAGGAAAAGAGCTAAGACAGTTGATGACCTAGTGTTCAATATACTATAAGCACGGAATGAAGAACAAGTATTATGTTTAAATGACGTGTGACTTAATTTTCAGGCGGTCATCTTGGAGGTCATTAAAATCGAAGGACATAATGATTTCAAGTTGCTACATTTAGGGAAAAAAAGCATAAAGAGCTGCAGGAACATTGCCAAAGAATTTACAAGCAGGTGAAGATATTGTCATAGAATCTCTACACATATTAAGTGAAGAAGGGAAGGACCATGACTAATAAGAACTAATTGTACCACTTGCTTTAAATCATCAAAATTAATTGGTTGTTTGTTTTGTAAACATTCTTGTAAAAGAATGCTTATATTATAAACATGTGTAAGGCATGTTTTGAAATGAAATGAAATTCATAATGTTTTTGTTTTTAGTATTTGATATTCAATGTAATGAATTAAGTTCAGAATGTTTTGAAATGAAATGAATAGAGCTCTTTAAGCAATTTGCAATTTTATCATTAAGCCTATAAAGTCCATGAAAAGGTCTCCTAAATCCATGCCAATTGAAAGAGCAGTTACCCAAAATTAAGACAAGAAATGTGGTGGCCAATGAAAGGCCTCCTACATAACCAACTCTTAAAATCTAACAACTCATAAACATAGCATTGTAAAATCTTAATCACATATCAGAGATAAATAACATAGGCAAAAATTAAGGCAACAATTGAGTTTGAATAAAACACGGTTATGCCTTTAAAATTCGATATTTCATTTGACTAACGTAGGCAACGATTAAGGCAACAAACTCAACAATTAAGGCAACAGAAGTTTGTATCAATGAGCTCTCATAACAATAAGCATTATCATCACTGAACTCTCAGAAATCACAACAATAACCAATTAAGACATCATTAACATGTTATATTCAAACAATGCTCTCACTCCATTTTGATCATTGAGCATATGTTAAAGTCAGTTAACCAACATTGAACTTCAATCCATTCATATAAGTGCAGCTTATTCAATCCATCAGAAAATACAACTCCAGCAGAAAATATAAGTGCAAATAATTCAATCACAAACTTAAACCAAACAAAAATCCATGAGAAAATATAATTCTAGAACAAAGTTAAAACCAGCAGAAACAGAACCCAGCATAAAATATAATTCCAACAGTTAATTTAATCCAACACAAACAAAATCCAAACGAAAATTATAATTTCAGTAGTTAATTTAATTCAGCAGAAACAGAAACCAAACAGAAAATATAATTCCAGTTGTTACTTTAATCCATCAAAGACAGAAACCCGACATTAACTATAAATCCAACATAACATAAAATCAGACAAGATAATGACTTCGTAGTCATGCATTGTATTTTACAGGGGATACATCAACCCATACATGTAATTGCAGATATCAACATCACCTTCCTCTTCTTCTTTAACGTTCTTCAGCATACACCCCTCTTCATGTTCTTTCAGTTGATTATTCCCCCTCCCAGTGAAGGGCTCATTAACCTCATTAGTCAAACTAATATAGAAATTAACTCATTAATTAACTAAAGGACCTAGTACATGCAAAACAAAAAAAGAGAAGAAGAAATTTCCTCACATAAAAAAGCGGATTTAGGGCACAAAATTATTCTCCTACTAGTTTTGTTCTTAAGCTATCAAAGATGGGGTGATCCTCCAACTTGAGATTTCAAATTAGAAATCCTCCTTTAATATACACCCGAAACGATTTCCACAAACACTGGTATAATTTTTGTCTAGAAATTATTACTAGTAAACTTAATATTATTAATTTACTACCTTAGTAAGATAAGAGATTATTAGATTTTGTAAGAAAAAAATCATAAAAAATTTACAAGAGATGTGAAGAAAAACACACTTGCATTAGAATAAAAAATGAGAACAAAACGTCCTCATTTGTAGAGGGTATGCACGGTTGGGTGAGAGGACAAGGAAGTGACCATTCATTTTGACCATTCATTTTTGCTTTGCTTTTTACTCTTACCCATATGATAGGTAATGTAAGAGTTTTTTTAGGTTTTTCAATGATTATCATTTTAGCATAAAATAGAACAATGTTATTCCCCACTAAAGCTCACAAAATCGGCCACCCTACTACATAAAATGAACTTCATTTTACTTTTGTAATTTGTCATGTATAAATTTGTGGCATGTGACACATAAATGTCACTAGTGATTATAATGCATAATTAAGAAATAAATAGCATTACTCATCAAATAAATTACAAATGACAATTTATAAGTAGTTCATAATTACATATATGTAAAATAAGTCATTTTAATTTTAGTTATTATAATTCACAACATTTTGTAATTATAATTAACCTTTTATTCTTATCTCGCATGTTTCGTAAACATCAATTAATTTTAGTAATATAACATTTTAATTACTAATTTTAAATCTTGTTTAATCATATTACAATAAGAGTTCATTTTATCATTTTGTTCAAATTAAGGAATTAATTAATCCGTATCGATATACAATTAATTAATTTTACAGTTTGAGAATCGTCCTATAGGTGTGACCTAAAGGGATCAACTGAACACCACTGTCATAAGACAGTAACATCAAATTCTAGCTATTCAATTGTTATTGATTAATGCTGATCAGTTGACTATATAAATGAATCATCCCTTACGTATTCTTATTATGAGATTTAAACAGGTGATCGCACTAATGTTGAGGACATTTACTCCAAAAATCTCCCACTTGTCTAAGACAAGTGTGCATCACCAATTCTCTTGTCCTATTACAATCTCCCACTTAATGCAAGGTCTCTTGTAGGTCGTACTTGCATTTGATCATATCTTGAGTGATTTTCTCGATCTGGAGAGTAACTGTTTGACCGGAATTAACTACCGTAGATACCTTTTCGAGCGTGGCCATCACATGCATTTTCAATTCACTACTCCTCGAGTGTCCTTGTGATTTTAAACAACCCTGACAAGAGGTGGACAATTCCTATAGCAATGTTCCCTTTGATCAGCAACATCTCATCATGACCCAAAAGATGCCCATTTGATCGCATTTACGAAAAGTCATAGATCAAAATTAAAGTCACTTTGAAATTGTACCATCTGGGGCGAACTGCCTTTAGTTAAAGAATTGACTCATAAGAATACTATAGTAGCTCCCGCCACGACTAGGCTATATATAAAATTGCCAGAATTCTATAAGTGGTCACTACCCGACAGAGTGTCTCATATAGTCTACTTATGTGATCGATTAGTCATCCCATATGAATCTATATCACTTGAAATTGTCATCAATCGCATCGCACTCTAGTTATTTCGAGACGTCACCTCACACAAGCAATTATGGGCGAACATTATGTTAATCCAGTTCATTTTAATGGGGTTCAACATTATCTCTACAACCCATTTGAATATAACGCAGTTAGATGTTGAGTTTTAAGAAACTCGAACAATAAATGTGATCATCATATGAGAATATTCAATACCCGATTACTACTTCATATCTTATTATCCAAGGTGTACACTTTGTACTAGTTGAATTGCAATAAAAAGCTTGGTGAATGGATCCACCATGTATCCATATAAACCAACTTTCTGAATTGTTCTTTCCTTTCATTCAATGTTATCTCTTATTGCATTTAACTTTATATAAGTAAGCGTCTAGGCCTCTTTCTAGACCCGGGCTCTTTAACATGAAAGACGCTCCCACTTAGGGGTGTTCACCGGTCAAAAACCGGACCGGGCCGAAAGAACCCGTGGACCGGCTAACCACCAAACCCATTACCGAGGACCGAACCGGTTAGAAGGGGACCCGGACCGGACCGGACCGGACAGAAACACTTTAGGTCCGGTTTTTACCGGGTTTGGATCGGACTGGTACCACTTTACAAAGTAAATTAAGTTATTTTTTATAATGTGGACCGGACCGGTCCGGACCGAAGACCGTCACCAGGGCCGTCTCCGAAATTTTGGTGGCCCTGTGCAAAGTTTAGAATGAGGCCCTACTTTACAGTTTTTTTGTTTCAAATGAGAAACCGTTATTAAAACAGTATTATTTATTATAAACAACAATAATAAATTATTTAAACTTAAAATTTAAGATTATACTACCCAAAAAAATGAATATATATATATATATATATATATATATATATATATATATATATATATATATATATATATATATATATATATATATATATATATATATATATATATATATATATATAATTGAGATCCTATGAGAACCACCAATATAATGAGAACCATGAGAACTCTAACCTACGGACATTTTTAAAAAAAATTAATGATATATTTGGATTCGGCATGAAATTTTATGGCTAGAGAACATATTTCTTGGTCTAGAAAATATATACTAGTGACGGAAATGAAGGTGAGATACGTTTTATTAATTTTCATGCACCTACTACCGATTTTTACGTATCTATCATTTTTCATGCATATAGAACTCGTTTTAATGCACGTAGAGCCTATTATTTCATGCACCTAGTAATCATTTTCATGCATGTAAAAAAATTCATGGACGTAGTGGTCGTTTTCGTGCATTCATAGCCGTTTTAGTATACCTAATTGTATTTTGGTACACTAAGTATATATGTTGTTAATAAAATCAAAAAATTTTGTTTAATGATACTAAAATGTGTATTTGAATACGTTAAACTAATGGTAAATGATCCATCAAAACTTTCGAGCGAAATATGGTGGAGATTTAGTAAGGGTTCTCATGATTCTCATTATGAGGGTGGTTCTCACCGGATCCCGACCCTATATATATATATATATATATATATATATATATATATATATATATATATATATATATATATATATATATATATATATATATATATATATATATATATATATATATATATATATATATATATATATATATATATATATATATATATGCTTGTCAAATGAATATTTTTGAGTAATTTAAATGGATGAAAATATATTCAAAAACATAAATAAAAATAAAACTTCAAAAATAGGCTGATTGAGAATCGAACCCGATGTTTGCCTAGGATGACACTACTCCCACTGTTATCACATAATTTGTGATTAAAACTTTGGAAGAGGGATTCACTCATAATCCCGATGTTTATCACAATATATTCAGATTTCGTCTGTATAATTTGCAATGGATGACACTAGAACGCTTATCTTGTCATCTACTCTTGTGTCAATAAAATTTGCCTAGGATTCGATAAATCTTTATGAATTTGGAAACTAGAGCTTTCATGTAACCTTTCAACACAAAAATCTGTTCATTATCCAAACGCAAGAACAAGTCATTGGTTCTTCTCAAGAATGTTAATGGATGTTCTTAAGGCTTTCTAATGACCCTCATTCGAATTTATTTGTTATTGACTTGTCATACTCTAAGCATATGATTCATCAGGGCTTGTGCACATCATGGCGTACTTGATTGTTCTTTATGAAAACATCAACATGTGATTTCATTTTTTCAATCAATTTATTTAGTTCATTGAACAACTATGACTCTATCATAGTAACTCCACTTTCATCAATATGAATAACCTCTTCAACTTTGTTGATCATACTTGACTGCTCTTTATGAAAAACATCAACAGGTGATTTCATGTTTTCAATCAATTTGTAAAATTTATGTCTGGAAATTATTACTATGACTCTATCAATATGAATAACCTCCATTAAGATGCATCCGAAACTATTACCACAAACACTAGTAAAATTTATGTCTAGATATTATTACTTGTAACTTTAATATTAAATCAAATATTACTAATTTACTACCTTAATAAAATAAGAGATTTATAGATTTGATAATAACAAAAGTATAAAAAATTTATGAGAGATGTGAGGAACAACACACTTGCATTAGAATAAAAGATGAGAACAAAAAGTCTTCATTTGTAGAGGGTATGCACGGTTGGGTGAGAGGACAAGGAAGTGACCACTCACTTTTGCTTTTTGCTTTTTACTTATACCTATATGTGATAGGCAATGTAAGAGTTTCTGTAGGTTTTTTAATGATTATCATTTTAGCAAAAAATAAAATAATTTTATTCCCCACTAAAGCTCACAAAACCGGCCACCCTGATACATAAAATGGACTTTGTTTATTTTTGTAATATGTCATTTATAAATGCGTGACATGTGACACATAACATGTCACAAGTGATTATAATGCATATTTAACAATTAAATATCATTACTCGTCAAATAAATTACAATTGACAATTTATAAGTAATTCATAATTACATATATGTAAAATAAGTCATTTTAATTTTAGTTATTATAAATAACAACATTTTGTAATTATAATTAACTTTTTATTCTTATCTCGCATGTTTCGTAAACAACAATTAATTTTAGTAATATAACATTTTAATTACTAATTTTAAATCTTATTTAATCATATTACAATAAGATTTCATTTGCTCATTTTTTTCAAATTAAGGAATTAATTAATATGTATCGATATACGATTAATTAATTTTACAGTTTGGAAATCGTCTTATAGGTGTGACCTAAAAGGATCAACTGGACATCACCGTCATACGACAGTAACGTCAAACTCTAGCAAGACAACCGTTACCGATTAATGTTGACCAGTTCACTATATAAATGAATCATCCCTTGCGTATTCTTATTATGAGATTTAAACATGTGATCGCACTATTGTTGAGGACACTTACACCAACACTTAGCGTTCTTCATCTTTCTCATTCTCTCCTTTCAACAAATTAACAAAAACAAAACACGGTTAGAAACTTCTTAGTTTCAGTTACATGCAGAATGGAACTCAATTTTTTTTACATTTAACAACATAAAAAAATAAATAAAGTTCATAAATCTATATTTTTCCTAATTTTACATAAAAAAACATATTATTCGCAATGAATATCCATAAAATTAAATAAATAACTTCATTTTATTATTTTTATCCCAAATATTCTATTTATACTCTAGATCTAACATTTTCACAAGGTTAAATTAACAAAGGTACTCCAGATCTAACTGATTATACCATTAAAAAACAAACTCATCCAACATCCTACTATAAAATTATAAAAAAAAAAAAAAAGAACAAAGTTAATCATATCTTATCGTTCTTCAACGACTCTTCCAAACAATGAGACTTGTCAAGTTCCTTATCATAAGGGATCTTTACAAATGGACAAGACACTAAACTCGTCGGATCAAGGATATCTAAACTGTCAAAACTATCCTTGGAATCCGACACAACATATCCATGCAATACAGAATAATGTATGAGCAACTCATCCTTAGGGTAATCATTTGGAGATGTCATTGAAAGAAAATAAAAATATGAAAAAAGTGGAAGAACACAAGAGAGAAGGAGAAGAGGAGAAAATGAGACGAGGAAGAAGTCGAAACTTTCTAGAGAATAATTATGGTTTTAGTGAGAGAGCGTTAGAGGGAGGAAATGAAATGAAACAAGAATAGATGAATGATGTTGGGATTAGGGTTTTAATATGAGGGTTTTAATGTGACGCTTGATATGAACGCATTTTTGGACTAATCCAGAAAAATGGAGAAGAATTTGGATTTGATCCAATAAAAGGGATGGCGTTTTTGGATTTGATCCAAATAAATAGAGGGGGTATTTGGGTCTGATTTAGAAATTGGAGAGAGTTTTTGGGTTTAGGGCCAAAAATTGGAGAGTAATTAGATTAGCAAAATGGGTTTGGAAATATTAATGAATGTTAGTTGTTGTAATTAACCTAAATTAGTCCCATAAGTGAATGACAAATGTTGTAAGTATGAGATGTGCAAAAGGACCATTTGGTTATTTAAAAGACCAAATAAGAAAAGTGGAGAAATGGGAAGAAGAAAGGTGTGTTGTCAAAAAAAGGAAATGGGAAGAAGATATGTGTGTGGAGTGAGTATTATGTAAATACATAATGATAATTATGTATAATAAAAGACATGATACTTTCATGCAGCTAAAAAGGCGATTTAATTTAAAATAACACATATTTTTTTCCTAAATTAATTGCATAACCAGAAATGAGTACTTTAAAATAGAATATACAATTTTAATGAATTACGCATGTCATATTTAATATTAATCATACAATGATACCAAAAATAACGAAAATAAAAATCAAATGTATGCCATTCATCGAATAAACTGCTTTAATAAAATTAACGGTGATGTAAATCGAGAGTTGGAAAATATAGTCAGAAAAAATAGAAACAAATAGACAAACCTAATAAATTAAATTAACTCGAATAATGATAAAATCTTAAGAAAAATTACAGACCAATAATATTATAAATATAATCAAAACTATACTGCACCAAAAATATAATTGAATATTTTTAAAATCGTTCTATAAAAGCAAATACCTTAGAAAATATATTAATTAATAGATCGACTTCTTTTTCATTTGCATGAAATATTTTACTTAAACAAAAAGTAGTTAATTGATTTCGGTCGAAATCGATGAGCAACAATATGAAAAAACACATAATGTAGCAAAAAAATAAGACTAAAAATAATCATAATTAGAAGATCGTACATGTGATGAGTATCATATTACGGTAGTGATTAGTCACCGAGTATAATATTTCAAGATGAAGGATTGAATGTGAGAGTTAGAAAAAAGGTGAATGAGTGATGTCATATTAGTAGGTGAGAGGCGAGAAAAAAAACGTAAATATGGGGTGAGGTTTGTTTCCAAGCACAGTTAGTCTTGTTTGTGACGGGTCGGGTGAAGAGACGGATAATGACTCTCACAAAACGAATAGGGGGACAAGGTGGGGCACCCCCATGTGCTTTCCTCCCTCCTCTAAATGGGTATTTTGTGAGACAAAATTGTATCCGTCTTCTCCTTGTGACGAATAGCCTCCGTCTACAATGAGAATTTGCGTTCCAAGATTTATATGCAGAAGAAGGTAGGATAGGGTTTTTCTAGGCGTGAGTTGTATAGTTTATGGGTTGATTTTGAATTCGGTTTAACCCGTTGCTAAAAACAAATTTACCCGTCTCGTGTATTACTCGATATTTAAAGTTCTTATTTAAAGCGCGGTGTATTTGTCTTAAGTTTAGGACGCGACGGGTAATATGAGTAAGATAAAAGCATAATGTATTGGGTTAAGCAACAACTTTGTTATGCTTAAAGAGATGATATTTGACCGATGTTGATGTTAAGACTTCCACATTCGTCTAGAGGGAGACCAACCTATTATTTTTTGCATCGGTTATTATCTACTACGGAGTTTAAATTTAGTTCGGAGATAGTAAGTTGGTAATTATTTTATGGAGTAATTGTTTATTCAGGATTACAATTTTTTAACAATAACTATCCACGTTGTTATTCTAAAACATGAAACTGATGGTATTTCTTACGAAGTACATATTAATGAGATTTATGATGTATTTTTATAACACCTTATAATATATCTTTATATGATAATTTTCTGGGTTTAAATGTTTAATAAATTGATTAAACCGTTTTAAAGGTACACAAGTGAATTCTGATTTTGTTCCGTTTACTAAGTAACAATTTGTACTAAGTGAAAATTGGGTTACAATTTTCATTTTAAGATATGTACGAGTCAAATATTTTCCTATGTGCACAGGTGTAATTAAAATTAAAAAAGGGTTAATAGTTTGTAATTTTACCAATGTTGTGATAATTTCCGTATGAATAATTTTGTTTTACCTATATATGTCAGTTTTTTTTTAGGCCACCTAATTAACAAGACCTAAGTAGAAACTCAAATGTAGCTAACAAAAGGACGTATCTTACTATAATAATTATCTGACAAATTGACATTACTGTATCATTTTATACTAATTGCAAGTGATATTTTCAATTCAAATTTAGAATTTTTTTATTACTCAAGTATTGCGAACATTGGCCAATTAAAATGTTAAATAAAAAGTAGGGGATTTGATTAATTTACTCTAAAACTTAATCTATGTTTACACGGGTTCAAAACTTTTTATAATCTATTTATTAAATCAACAACGATATTGTTTATTTGTCACAACTCTCACAAGTCACAACCACCTTAAAAGTAAGAAGTTTAAGGGACCACCTCTATTTTGTTAATTAATTATTTGAAACTACTTACAAAAGAACAATAATCAATACACAAATTCTTATATAAGACCGCACAACCCGTCGCAAGCTTAAGACGGGCCAAATACGTACCGTATTGTAGCAAACGGATCCGGGCCAGCATTTATTGCGTGAGATGATGGCTGCCGTCTTTTCCCTTCCACTTGTGTACTTTGTTGTACTTTTGCCTATATTTAATTCTAATTATTGGCAATAAATAATACTATTAATAATAATCAAATCTTATATTTCATACAAACAACATACATCCATCTTACACAAATTCTTACCGCCAATCTTCTTTCAATTTCTTCAAAATTTTTGCTTCATTTCATCCCCCTCCCTCATTTCTTCATAAACACGTCACTACAACATCATTTCTTTCTCCAAATTTTTCATATAAACCACTGAAAAAAAACCCACAACTTTACGTAAATCATTGTACGTTAAAAAAATTCGACGAATGATGGACGGGGGTGATGTCGGGTTGGTTAATAATGATACGAGGGAGGGAGATGATACAAGGAATGCAGAGATGACGGACGCGGTTGAAGTCGGGTTAATGCTTACTAACGATATAGACAATACAACTCAAGAGATTTCGGAACCAAATGGTAGTATGGAAGGTATAGGTCACTTTTAAAATCTTTGTTAGTGTTTGATATTGGTAGTTTAATCTTTGTGATAATCATTATTTATTGTTTTTTTTACCACTAAGGTTTCATGGGTGTGGAGTGGTTTTATGTGTTGAAGACGGGTTGCTTACGAAGGTGTCATGTCAGTTTAATGTTGCTATTCTGGTGTTTTATGTGCACTGCCAAAGTATCGAAAGAGTTGGGGCAGATTAAATGTTGGTAGGGGTAGGGTTTATGTGCATCTATAAGGGTACTTTAGTTAGCACCTGGGGATGCATGTATCTGTGGTAATTTACGAAGTTTTACATGTAAGGCAAATGTTGCTACTTTAGGGGTTAATGTGGCCCTGGCAAAGAATCGTCAGAGTCTGTTCATAGTAAATGTTGTTTTAGTTATATTATTATGAAGTTTACATGTTAGGTAAATGTTGCTACTTTTGGTGTTTTATGTGCCCTTTGCAAAGTATGGTCATAGTTTATTCAGATCAAATGTTGTTAGTGTCAGTGTTTATGTGCACCTGTAAGGTTACTTTAGTGACCATGTGTGGGATGAACGCATGCCTGATCATTTTGTGTGAGAACGTTAAAATGTCGGTTGGTTGAGGGGATATGTGTCCCTGGCAACATTGCCTAAGCAGTGCATTGTTATAAGATGTTTGGTGTTTAGGGGTATATGTACACCTCTTAGAGGACATTAGTTACCCCCTGGGGGTGCATGTATGTGAATAACTTATTCTAAAAATATGGCAATTTATTATAAGATACTGTGATGCTTTTGTCTGCAGATTTGTCAATATCGCTAGTTGGTAAGGAAGTTGCAACGTGGGAGGACGTGTACGAGATGTACGTCAAGCACTCACAGGCGTTGGGTTTCAGCGTTAGGAAAGGGACCACTCGTAGGGCGAATGGCCCCGACACACCGTTTGTGGAGAGGTACTTTGTGTGCTCCGCTGAAGGGACGCATGGTAATGGCAGCCGGGCAGTTGAGGAGGGGCTGCCGGATGTCGACAATAAGCAGAAGAGGAATGCAGCGGTTAGTCGATGCAAATGCAAAGCTAGTGTGCGGTCACAGGTGAACGATGAGGGGAAGTGGGAGGTACTGTCGCACATAGTTGAACACAACCATGAATTCACCCCCATTCAGTGGCAGGAGCACCATAGGTCGGAGAGGCGCATTACTGATGCGGAGGGGGATGCTATAAGGGCAATGACAGAAGCCTTTATTGCCCCTACCGTTCAGTACAGGGTCGCGGCTGCTGTAGGGGGGGGCGAGGCATTTGTGGGGCACACGAAGCGGGATCACATCAACTACGTGCATAGGTTGAAAGCGAAAACTATAGAGGGGGGTGATGCAGCAACGCTAATCAACATGTTGATAGAGCGGCAGGCCGAGGACCCTGGGTTCTTTTTCCGGGTGCAGTTCGGTGAAGATGACCGACTATGTCACCTGTTCTGGTGTGACGCCATGATGCGGGAGGACTACCGGCTGTACCATGATGTTGTCATCTTCGACACTACGTACCGGACTAATAGGTACAACTTGATTTGTGGTGCGTTTGTTGGCGTCAATAATCATTGGTCCAACGTCATGTTTGGTTGTGCTTTCCTATCTGATGAGACCGAAGAATCGTTTGAGTGGTTATTCAACGCCTTCAACGAAGCTATGGGGGACGATTTGCGGCCTGTTTCGATATTTACTGACCAAGATCAAGCAATGTCAAATGCTATAGAGAAGGTACGTAATGTTGATAGTCATTTGCGTAATTGACGTGTACGATACATAAACGCTGATGTCTGTACACATTTATTACCTTATAAGTTGGTACCACAAAACTTTGAAATGTGTATATCCTATCGGGGGTGAACATAATGCCATTTTGTGGTGACATTGTCTTCTGTTTATTTTTTCAGATTTATCCACAAAGTAGGCATCGGCTATGTCAGTGGCATATCCAACAGAACGCCATCTCTCACTTCGGGTCTTTGAAGCATGATAGGGTTTTCCAGGACTTGTTCAACAAATGCCTTTGCGGGTGCTACAGTGAGGAGGAGTTCGAAGAATGTTGGCAGGAAATGATGACCAAGTATGATCTCGGGGAGAACTTGTGGTTCAGGAGATTGTATGGGTTGCGGTTTAAATGGTGCACCGCGCTGAACAATACCCATTTCTCCGCTGGAATACTGTCGTCCCAAAGGAGCGAAAGCACGAACCATGCGATGGGGTTTCAGGCCTCTAAGAATACGTCCGTCACGGAGTTTTATGGGATATATGGAACGACGGTCCGTAGGTGGAGGGGGGAGGAGGAGCGAAAGGAATTCAATTGTATTCGAACAACGCCGACGTCCGCCTTCCCGCTAGTAGACCTATTGCAGCACGCATCCCAGATTTATACAGTGCAACTGTTCCGCGTGTTTGAGAGAGAGTTCAGCTTAGCGATGGGAACAAGGGCGGCAATCATTCATGCTGAGGATTCTACTTTTGTGTACAAAGTCGTGACCGGGGTGATCGAGGGCAAAGGTCACCATGTGACGTATGATTGTCGTAGTACGTTGGCGGAATGTACATGTAGGAAGTACCAAGTCGTGGGGGTGATATGTTCACATATTATACGGGTGTTCCACATGCACTCCGTACCGGAGATCCCTGAGACGTACATTGTGCGAAGGTGGACCAAATTTGCAAAGAAGGACGTTTGGGAGCGTATTTTGCCCTCTGACTTGCGCCGATCAGCGGCTAATGAGGCTATTAATTGGCGTCGGTCCATGTTAACAAAATTGAACAATCTGATGACAAAGAGTCAGTTAGTGGGCGAGGCTAGAGAAGTGTTGGAGAAGTACACCGACATTGCTGCGGATGAAATTGGCAAGATTCTTCAAAAAATGTCGCTCGGGGAGGCGTCCACTCAGGAAAGGGACGATGTCCCCGCAATTCTTGACCCTATCCGCGTCAGGACAAAGGGGAGGAGTCAGAGGAAGAAAAGGAAGGTCGGCAAGAGACAGGCAGGGAAAAATGCAAGTGGGAGCGTCCAAGCTTCTCAGGATGAATACACGGCCATCCCGCGACTGCTTTGAGTGACCGAGGATTGCTACCGTTTTGGGAAGGGGAATGCGAATCTTCTTGTTTTGTGGGCGTTTTTTGCAGTAATGTCGCCACATTTACCGCAAGGGGGGCGAGCGCTGAAGATGATCCGACAGGTTTTGCAAAATCAGCAATTAGTACGTAACCCGTTTTGTGTCACCAATATGTACGCCCCGAGATGTAATATGTTAGAGCCCTTCTAGTTACAGGGACACATATTACCCGAAAATATGTACATATTTACATATTTTCGGTCGTTATCTTTTGGAGATTGTATATATGTATGTCTGAGTATCACGTTATGATGGTCGGTAAAAAACGTGGCCATAGTGCCTTGGGTTTGTTAAAATAGATCTATTATATTTTCTCCAACTTTTTTTTTAACCCATACACAGGGGGATACATTTCTATTCAACTCTATTTACATGTTTCTTTTTCCTTTACATCCAAGTACGCCATTACCCCGGCCTCCCAAAAACATGCCCTGCATTCTTGTACCCATACGCAGGTGAATACATTTGTAGTCAATTGTGGGTACAACACATACACAGGTAAATAGATTTTTGTATTCAAGTGTGTTGACGTGTTTTGTCGCCATGCACAGGGGTATACATTTCAATTGTTTGGTCATTACATATTGTTCTCGGTATTTTACATTCCCTTGGTGACATATGCTCTCAATTATTTTGTCATTATTTAGTGTTTTTTTTTATATTCTTATATTCTTACTATTCTTTGTCATAATCAAAACGCGATTATTTACTATTCTTACTATTCTTTATCATTCACTTGGTGACATGCTCTCAAATAGTATTTTTTGACATGTTTAGTTTGTCACGTAATGTTTATAGTCATTCGCATAGTTCACATATACGATACAAACGCTGATTTGTGTAGACATTTTATTATGACATAAGTTGGTACCACAAAACTTAGGAATGTGTGCCCCCCTCGGGGGTGAACATACTGCCAATTTGTGGTGACATTCTACCAATAACACAAGCTGCATCAAACCAACGTCTTTAAACTAAAGGCGCAACACAGGCCTCCAAAACGGGGATGAGCCCCCTTACCGATGGTCAATGAAGACCATCCACAGTTTATGGCAGTGAGGTGCCAGCTCAAATACAGTTTACTAAGGCCAAATAAAGGCCTCCAAAATCTACCCACTAAACTGTTCACAGAAAAGCCCTACATTAGGGACCCCAAATATATACATTAAAACTAGGCCACTATACCGGCCCCAAAAACTTGTCATGTCCAACAGATGCCCACTTTACTTCGACGCTCCTGCCTTCCTACGGGTGTAGCGGGCTACGGTTTGGGCTGGCGGGCTTGGGTTCCCAATGTCATCGAGTCCAAGGGAGAACGAAGGTGGCGTCATCATCTCAACCTCTATCATTGCATCCAACCGTGTGCCCACTGCATCCCACGCAGCAAGGAAGCCCGGGCTGCCTAGGGCCTGTGTGAATGACCCCTCTGTTGCCGAACCCCCTCCCAATCCTTCACTGCCCGCTGTCCCCACCTGCTGCTCCGCACCACTGACTTCGCCCAAAGCACCATCCTTTAAGAGGGTTTTGTGGAGGGCCGACACAGCAGACAGGTTTCGTCTGGTTGTCATCCAGTTCCTAGTACGCACCTGTCGGTACATTTGTCATGGAGAACACCAGGTCATACGTAAGGAAAGGCAAAACAAAAAAAAAAAAAAAAAGGCATGAAGAGACTTGGGGAACGTATCAGCCTTACATCGTCGTACGAGGCTCGCAGTTCCTCGTCAGTGGGGACGCCATCTGGTAGGGGCAAGGTCACAAACCGTGCTGCTGGTGCCCTCGACTCTGGTTCAGGCGTACTGGTTCGGCGATGAAGGCATTTAATGCGGCCCTCCGAAACTGGGTACTTTACCTTGTCCCACACCCCGACTCCGAAACACTCGTGGATCTGGTATGCGCGGACCTCTTCCGCAATCCTTCTCTTCAGCCGCTCGTAAGGCCAGTGTTGAACCAGAGGGAGGCTGGACCTCTCGGGGACACCCCTCCAGGTTAGGCGGTGGAAATACGCCATCTGTAAAAACATTAGGCACCCCCCTACATTTTTTGTTCCGTGGGTTCTCCACGAGACCACCGCGGCGTCCAGCCTCTGAAGTACGAACGAGCACCAGTCCAGCCCAGCTATCGCATCGACGTCTTCCACTGCGTGCACAAGGCGGAGGTCGACACGTTTGTGGACGGTGGGGGCCAAGAATGCACCCATGGCGAATAGCACAAACATTTTTTTGAAATCCGGACCGCCATCCGGCATCCCCATCATCTCCTGCCTCAAAGATTCTAAAGGCAACTCGTCCTTGTCGTTGATGTTGAATCTCTTGCGCCACTTCAGCATTAACGCCTGATCGTTCCTTGTTCCGATGCTCTGATCTGTACACGGTAGCATGAATGCATCATAAACGTCATCCTTTGTTAAAGGAAACTGGTGATATCTGTTGAATAAAAACATTCTTGATGCCGGATCGTATTTGCTCAATAACCAGTCAGCCATTTGGTGAAGGTAGGCGTGCGTCTTCAGCTCCAGTAGACCACCAAAACCGATGTCCTCCACATCCAGCTTCTGAGCTTCCGTCAGGGCAGCAATGAGGTTGAATACTGAGCGAGGTGACCCATGCCCGTCCACCTCCTTCATCTTCCTACAACATTTGAACATATAAAATCGTCATACGTAAGACATGCTACATAATGTAACTAATCAGTTAAACAAATGTGGACAACATACAACATTATGTAAAGTCGACTACATTACATGAAAAAACAAAACAAGTCTTCAAAACGAAAGATTAAAATATGTGAACAACATACACAACTATGTAACCACCAACATAATGCCCAAGTTTATCAACATCTAATCACAAATGAGTTTAACAAGATGTGGACAACATACAGAAATATGTAACTTGGACTACATTACAGCAAAAAAACAAAACAAGTCTCCCAAAACGAAAGCTTAACTTATGTGAACAACATAGTCAATTATGTAACCATACAACATAATGCTCAAGTTTATCAACATCTAAGCACAAATCAGTTTAAAAAAATGTGGACAAAATACATAATTATGTAACTTAGACTACATTACATCAAAAAAACAAAACA
Organism: Silene conica; assembly: GCA_029255685.2. Classification (NCBI taxonomy): domain Eukaryota; kingdom Viridiplantae; phylum Streptophyta; class Magnoliopsida; order Caryophyllales; family Caryophyllaceae; genus Silene; species Silene conica. Next base: position 64,529,014 of record CM055311.2, read on the forward strand.
AGTCTTCAAAACAAAAGATTAAAATATGTGAACAACATACAAAACTATGTAGCCACCAACATAATGCTCAAGTTTATCAACATATAATCACAAATCAGTTTAACAAGATGTGGACAACATACAGAAATATGTAACTTGGACTACATTACAGCAAAAAAACAAAACAAGTCTCCAAAAACGAAAGCTTAACTTATGTGAACAACATAGTCAATTATGTAACCACCAACATAATGCTCAAGATTATCAACATCTAATCACAAATCAGTTTAACAAAATGTGGACAACATACAGAAATATGTAACTTGGATTACATTACAGCAAAAAAACAAAACAAGTCTTCAAAACGAAAGATTAAAATATGTCAACAACATACACAACTATGTAACCACCAACATAATGCTCAAGTTTATCAACATCTAATCACAAATCAGTTTAACAAAATGTGGACAACATACAGCAATATGTAACTTGGACTACATATCAGCAAAAAAACAAAACAAGTCTTCAAAACGAAAGATTAAAATATGTCAACAACATACGCAACTATGTAACCACCAACATAATGCTCAAGTTTATCAACATCTAATCACAAATCAGTTTAACAAGATGTGGACAACATACAGAAATATGTAACTTGGACTACATTACAGCAAAAAAACAAAACAAGTCTTCAAAACGAAAGATTAAAATATGTGAACAACATACACAACTATGTAACCACCAACATAATGCTCAAGTTTATCAACATCTAATCACAAATCAGTTTAACAAAATGTGGACAACATACAGAAATATGTAACTTGGACTACATATCAGCATAAAAACAAAACAAGTATACAAAAGCGAAAGCTTAACATATGTAAACAACATACGCAACTATGTAACCATCACACATAATGCTCAAGTTTATCAACATCTAATCACAAATCAGTTTAACAAGATGTGGACAACATACAGAAATATGTAACTTGGACTACATTACAGCAAAAAAACAAAACAAGTCTTCAAAACGAAAGATTAAAATATGTGAACAACATACACAACTATGTAACCACCTACATAATGCTCAAGTTTATCAACATCTAATCACAAATCAGTTTAACAAAATGTGGACAACATACAGAAATATGTAACTTGGACTACATTACAGCATAAAAACAAAACAAGTATACAAAAGCGAAAGCTTAACATATGTAAACAACGTAGACAACTATGTAACCATCACACATAATGCTCAAGTTTATCAACATCTAAGCACACATCATATTTCTTTGCATGTCAGGTATTAAAAGCATCATCTTCAGACTACGGGGGGGAACATGAATGATTGGAGTTAATTTAAAAATTTGTGAACGTACAACGTCTCCGGCAAAATGTAACTTACTTGATGATGTCCAAATCATCGTCGTCAACCTTCCGTTTCTTCGAGCTCTCCCCAGTCTCTCGCCTTCTTGCCAGCACCTTCGACGCTTTATTAGCTCCTGTATGGCCTCGCAGGGAACAGACGATAAACGTTAATACATGTACGATGTGTATGTCAATGACCAAACTCCAAAAAACAAAGACAAAGCCACATGCCCTACCCTTGTTAACTACTTTAGGTTTCAACGGGCCCTTACGCGCCGGCTTTGTAACCAACGTTATGGCCCTCTCAATAGTCTGATCAATTGCATCTGTATCGTCATCAATGTCAGCATCCTCTTCTGCTTCAGAATCAGCACGGCCGCCCCCCGCAGGTTCATCGTCTTCAGCCTCCACTACCGCCTTCCCCTTTCCCTTTGCCTTACTACTTGAAGCAGTGAAAGTAACCTTCTTTCGGGCCCCTTTGACCTTATCATGTACCTCATCACGTTGCTCCTCCTCCTCCGCCGGGTCCTCCTCTACGTTCTCCTCTACGTTCTCTCCTTCTGTCGGTTCCTTAACCGCTTTCCCTCTGCGTTTCGCTCCACCTCTACCTTTCGCTGCTGCTGTCTGTTCTGCAACGACCTCATCTGCTGCCGCTTTACGCATAAAGCGTGGCACACAAACCAAATACATTACAATTTTGTCGTCACAGATTATGTATTACTATACAGATATAATGTCACCGTCTACATTCTCACAACAAATATGAACACAAATACTTTGTCAGACATGTGTTTTGTCTGACACGTCTTTTACACCATGTCAGGCATTATCATAACAACCCTAAAAAACCCAGAACATTGAAGATAAGATCATAGATAAACTACAATAACACCATATAAAAAACCACAACCTACATTATTTAAATAACAAAACAACAAAACAGAAAACAACAAAACAACAATACATTATTTAATAATGTGGCAAAATAAAATATACCCATAAATATACCCATAAACCCTAAAAAAAACCCAGAACACCACGAAACCCTAAAAAATAAAATAAATCAACATGCATTTATCAACAAACACGAATTATGTAACTTACATTTAATATTTTAAAAAACACGATAAATGTAACTATCATGTGAAAAAATGTGTTCATTAATTTGGTTTTTTAAAGAACTCACATTTTAAAACTAACAAATAACAAAAAAAATACTTTAAACCCTAAAATACCCAGAACCCCAAAATATACCCATAAACCCTAAAAAAAACCCAGAACCCCACGAAACAAAAATAAAACAGAAACCCTAAAAAAACTTACTAAAATCCCTCAAAATACCCACACAACCCTAACAAATAAAATAAATCAACATGCATTTATCAACAAACACGAATTATGTAACTTACATTTAATATTTTCAAAAACACGATAAATGTAACTATCATGTGAAAAAATGTGTTCATTAATTTGGTTTTTTAAAGAACTCACATTTTTAAACTAACAAATAACTAAAAAAACACTTTAAATTATCAAAGCTTGAATATTTCATACCTTCAGCATTTGTAGTCGTCTTCTTCACCAAACCACGCCTCGCAGATTGTTTTGTCACCATTTTACTTATTTGTGTTTGGTGTTTTTGCAGGAAATGTTAGAGGGAGATTGGGGATTTTAGAGAGAGGGGTGAGTTTTCTGGAAATGAAATAAGGGATTAATGTATGAGAGGGAGTTTGAGGGATGTATATTGACAGTTGATTAATGAAAGGAGAGAGGGAGTGAGTTACCGAGGGTTTTGGGGAACACCAACAAGTCACTTCCTCTTCCTTATTTAATTAATCACATTAATATAGTATGACATCATCAACCCACTTGCATTGTATCCGGCTGCAGCATGTGGTATCTATTCAACCCATATAACCGGTATTTGGCCCGTCGCAAGCTTGCGACGGGTATGTCCGTCTTACAAAAAACGGACTATAATCAATATACCATTTAATTCCAGTATCTCATTTAGTTTAATTTAGAACACAATTTACATGTAACCATCAACTTTACTTTTTTCAATAATTTTAATCCACTAAAATTAATCAAAGTTTTTTGGATATATATTTAAATCCATATAAATATGACTAAATTATCTAAACGTAATCCATATTATTATAAAAATGAACGTAAGAAGTAGGACCATTTAAATAATTACAGCGATGACTGATACCTCAAAATGTGATGAAAATAATTTTATTATTAATATTTATCGCATTTAACACATAAAATAGACTTTAAAGAGTGAAAAAATCATTATTTAAACATAAACTTTTAATTATAGTCGAAATAATTTGTAAAGAATTAAAAAAACTACCAGTTGTTCATTGCCAAAATGATGAATAGATATTTGGAATAAATAAATAGAATAATGGTTTACAAAATCTCTAGTTTAGATCTACCTGGCGACACAATTGTAAATTTGTGAAACATAATTTTGGTTCTATAATTATAAAATTATTGGAAATTAATTTAAACTGGAGAAAACATAAAGAAAAAAAAAAAAAAAGAAAAAAAAAAGTGAATATTCTTAAGAAATATAAATATTTTTGGGACAAAAAACTTAAGGATGACTTTAATAATTATAAAAGTATCTCATATACATGTTAAATGTTAAAAGAGAAAAATAATGAAAAATCATTGTAAAATATACACCTTCAACTGCAACATGCATAAGGGCTTTGATGACCGATCTAAACTAAGAAATTTGTAAACTTTTGATAGATATCATTTGTAAGTTTTTTTAGTACAAGAAATTTGTCAAATTAAAATTGTATATTATTTGTGTATTTAGTAAGAGAGAATTAGAGGCGAGGGAAGTGAAAAACAGTGCTTGAATGCAATTCGTGTAAAAGAAATAGTGGACATGGTTCATTCTCGGGAGTTTAATTTGATCCCTTTTAAATTTAAGGCGGATAATGACCATCTTAAATAAGAATTTGCCCAATGAGATTTTTAAACCGGATTACTCTCTTTTAAAATAGTCTTATATTAATAAGATAGAATGTCCTCATTTTTTTTTGTGTGTGTGGTGACGAGGGGTTTAATCCCCTCGGGGCCATGCATTCCCGCACCACCATATGGACCATGTAAGCCACCCCGAATGCATTCCCGCACCACTACATGGACCATGTAAACCACCCCTTTCGGGGGCTGCAGTGACCAAGTGGTCATCGCCCCAGCTAGTAATCGAACCTGAAACCTCTCAACTTCTGCATTTCTGCAAGCTTTAAGGTTTAACTCAGTTACCACTGGACTAACACCACTTAGTTATGTCCTCATTTTTAATATAACTAAAATTGTCAATTATTATAATAAAATTAAACAAAGGTAACATTTTATAAAAAAAAAATATTTACATTTTTAACATAAATGATTACAATTAGACGGTCTTAATTTTAGACGAAAATTGTCCGTTTGATAGAAGAACTAGTTTTACTGCCCGTGAAATTCACGGGATTATATATAGTGTCACACAGGTAGTGTTATACAATCTCATATGTACGGCCGCACTAAGCCTTAATGACAAAAACAATTCGTAACAAAAATATGTTTTTATTAATCAATACCTACATTATCATAATATATAGTCAAAATTTATTTTCCACAATTTACTAAACATTTGTAACGGACTATTAGTATTTTGCCACGAATATTGTTACGTTTATTAGTGTTTTGCCAAGATTATCGTTATTATTATTGTTTTAAATTTTTTTACTATGCAATTAATTCAACCTAAACAACTTTGTCAAAATAAAAATTTATAACCTTTTATGTGTAAATTATAATTCAAGAGAGGATGAGTGAATGGTTAACTTTTGATATAAAAAGGCGTATTGAGCCTCTTTAGAGTGACACGTGTCACGTTGTATGTATTTGCCACCTAGCATATATACCTATTTATACAATTACTTAACTAATAATAATAAATTTTCATTTATAATACGGAATAAAAGCAAATAAATCAATAGTTATTTACATGTCCTTCAATCTTCCCAAGAAAAAAAATCAAAGAGTCATAAAACTCTCTTTCATAATTTTAATGACCTTTATAACTACAATCACTCCTATATAATATAATCTTTAATTTTCCGTGTTTCTAAATCAAATCAAATTTTATCGTTATCCTTATCTAAAAACAAGTTAGGTGTGAATTTTTAGTTCTTTAAATAATACTGTTATTAAACTCATTTTTTTTACCCATGTTTTGATAATATTGTCTATATAATAAAATAAAAAGGCTTCTTGAGTATCTATAGAAACGCCATGTGTCACATGTTATCTTGATGCCACATCACACATTAATGCCACCTAATCTATATAATAAAATAAAAAGGTTTATTGAGTATACATAGCAATGTCATGCGTGACATGTTATTCTAGATGATCAATTTAAGTTTCTTACCTTATCTAAAAAATAAATAAAAGAAAATTTCTACAGTTGTAAAATCAACATTTTCTCTTAAACTAAATATAATAATTATTTTATTAATTATTCTTTACGACAATAAAGTTCCTTTTATACTTAAAAATGGGATAACTACAAACCACGTGTGTATTAGTGAATTTATATAACGCGATCCTACATTCTATACCAACTTATTAATCCTTTTTGGGGAAACTTAATTAACTTTTAGTTAAATGACTTATACTTAATCCGAAGTACGACATATAAACAAAAATTCATGTTATTTTCATGTAAAACTTAATATATAGTCTCGTGAGATTTAATATATAAAACAATCTAACAACTATTTATAAACCCCGTGATTTTCACGGGTTATAAAACTAGTTTTAGATTGGAAGTTTCAATCATGACATGCTTTATGTCGTCTTTAAAGGGAGGTATTCATCAAATTTATTACTTCGATCATTCAAGAATTGAGTTTATTTACACATAATTTTTCGTTTTTTTGATTTACCGAGTGTCAAAATATATTTATATGTCGTTTATAAATGATTAAAATTTGAATGGCATGGGAAATAAACAGAAAGGAAGAAATCATCCAAAGTTGAAAAAAACGGTAGAATATGAAAGAAAGAGTATAATTGGTGAGGTGATAAAGACTTTGCTGCTATTTTGTGATACAATACTTTTCTTTCAGAGTTTTGAATAATTTGGTACGGTAATTTGTTGTAGTGAAACGATTTGGTAAATTTGGTATGTATGTTTCTGAATCAATTTGTACAATAACTCGTCTTTTGAATCAATTGATATGTATGTATGTATAAAGTTGTTAATGGCGGAAGAGCGAGACATAATAATTGTGATATTGAGTTTCATTAATGTTTTACTCCGTATTAAGAATTATTTATAGAAGTTACGGTGAAAATTGTGATAATATGCAGATTTGAAAAACAATTAATATGTTGGTAAATTTCTAGGTATTTGTTTTGTTAATATTGGTTGTAAGCTTTTGATGTCTCATATTTGTTTGCTCTGCTAATTAATTGGTTATATTTGTTGTCATTTACGTACATATGATGTTTTCTTTTTAAGATCATTTTTTTAAAATTCTTATCAAGTTCCGTAAACTCCAAATAGATTGTGAAAAATTCGAACTATCTTGCAATGTTACTACATTTTCATTCTTTTCTTAGGGTCGATATATTTGTATTATGTACTTCGATTTATGAGTCATCTTGAGTTAATGATATGAAATCTACATGTCTATCATTTAATCAATTCATGATTAATTTTTTTTATTATAATCACGCAGAATAATCAGAATAATAAAAATATAAACATAAAAAAACTCTTAAAAATCCCGTGTACTTTTTAAATAACTTATCTTTACACGCAAGTACGCAACACTAAAAAAGTTACTGTAATAATTAGCCTTTAAATTACAGTTAGATGTATATAATTTAATCTTTATTGCAAAACAAAAAAGTTACATGGTGTAATTTAAAGTGATGTCTTTTTTATTTGGGGATTAACTTATTCTAACAATGAACATATAAATTTTAAATTTAGTATACATTTTGATTTATTAATTGTTGTTAAATTTATTAAGATTAAGAGTTTAAACTTTATTCGTTATTATCCTATTTAAAAACTTGATATGCATTTAATGCTTGTAAATTCATTAGTTTTTTATTTTATATTTTTTTAAAATAATGATATTATGTTATTTAAAAAACTTGGTATGCATTTAATGCTTGTAAATTCATTAGTTTTTATTTTTTATTTTTTATTTTTTAAATAACGATGATGTGGCTTGCTAGAATTTCTCAAAAGTGAAATGGTGAAATGTGGTGCTTTGTCTTGTCTTTTTATATTATATATAGATTTGCCTTCTAAACTAGGAAGATTATGGACCATGACGCTTTTTTAGATATAAATGAGTATTATTGTGATTAGCTGGTTAAACAAGTGGGATAATACATATAGGTTGGATCAAAACGCAGGTCGAATCAGAGTTGAATATAAATTTAAAAAGTTATAACATCTTTTATTTTACCATATTCTTTGCTGAAAAATATTTTTCTAGAGTTAAATCATATTTAATATTAAAAACATAATTATATTCATTAATTAACGTACTTATAATAAAACAACTAAACTGTATGTATAATTAATTTTTTCTATTATTTTTTAATTCAATATATAAGATATTTACTTCGTATTTTTCTATTTATTAATTCAAATATAATATACTATTCGATTTTCCATTTTTCTTTCCATTCTTTTTTTGAAGGTCAAACCAACCAAACTTTAATCGGGAAATATATTAGAGAAAAAAATTGTTAATACATAAAATTAAAACACTTTCATTTCTTATATCAAACCATTGTACATAAAATATTATTTTTGACAAAAAACACTAACATTTACATGCTGAAAAATACGGTTAAAGTTTCGTCTTGGAGACACTAAAAAAATATCTAGGAAGAAAATAGAAAAATGAAGAGGATACGTATTAAAGTTAATATTTTAATAAACTTGATTATCGACCTATACGACTGAGCCCGAGTCGGATCAGGTTTTGACCATATATAAAATAGCGGGTCATTACAAGTTTGGCTTAATCGGGTGAGTCAATATTAGATTAGCGGGGTTTTAACTTGAAAAATCCGAGTCGAGTTAGGTTAGATTTAAGAGAATGGGTCAACTCTAAATAAATATAGTCGTAATACATTCATAAATTGATCAACATATCTTATGAGAAATGAATATACATACACATTATACTTTTTTTTACCGGACCATATTAGGACATAAGATTCTACAAGCAGGGTAAGTCTTCTAAGAGTGTCTCATGCAAGATATGTGAACATATCATTAATAACATTATAAATGATCATGTGAAATATTATCTTACATAAACACTACCAGTAGGTCTCCTGATATACCGCCTCTCAATAAGTTTATCGAGAGACTATTGTACAAATTTAAGAAAAAGTGGTATTAAAGTTAATATACTCATTACAAATCATTATTAAATACAAATAAAAGGTACAAAAAAATGGTCTCTTAATAATTTATTAAAAGACCGTATCTCTCAAGTTTTAGCGAAACACTATTAATGGATCATCCCATTAGAACAAGTTGGTAATAACAAAATACTCCGTATAAAATAACAAACCAATGTAAGACTTGTAACTTTTTAAACAACATATCAGTGCAATTTGTACGAGTTTAAAATTAGTGAATAATCAGTTTACAACAATAAATATTCGAGTTAAGTTGTAATAAATCAGGTTAATTTGTATTTCAAATCAAGTTCAAATTTTAGTTCCATTGTCGAGTTAGACACAGATCGAATTATCGAAAGGGGGCATTACATATCTATCCCTATAAAAGGAATAGAATTTTACTCATTCCCATTGATTCCTTGAAATAAGGAAAGAAATACCCACTAACTTTTACTCATTTAATTTCCCTCGTTTCCTGACTCCTAAATTCTGAATTAATTGTGATATTTCCTCTTTCATAATTACGTAATCGATTGTAGTATTCATAATAAAATACGATATGATCAAATTATTGTTAATCAAAAATATAAATAACGGTCCAATCTATATCAAAATGATTAAATTAAAAGTCTTATGTTCTATAATGCCTTTGACTTACATTTCACCATTGCCGTAATAAAATTCAAATTTCAAATTAAAGAAATCATATTCCGAATGTTACATTAATAATATTCCGTTTATTAATAAGGACCGGTTTGCATATTAATAATTAATAATAATACTAATAAAATAAACTCGAAAACTTTATACTATAGCATTTAAAGATTTTAAGTGACTGTGATTGACCTATTGACTCCTTAAATTAGCAGTCTAAAAGACTTTTCTTATCCTCTACAGTCTACCCCACTACTAAAAATATTTTTATCATTTTACTTTCATTTAAAGGGTAAGTTATTTAAAGGATAAATTATTTAAAGGGTATGTTATATAAGTACAATACAATTTTTTTTATCTCTTTTATATGGTTTAAATTTATTTCATAAAGTTTGATTATTTCGTTAATAACATTAAAATTGAAAATTAATTTCAGTTTATAATAATCCTAAAAAAACAAATTAATTAATTCAATACCAGTAAATCAATTATTTAGAGTCAAAATCATCCCCGAATTGATAATTTATATATTTCTCATTTAAGTTCATGTTGAATTATATTTGTACTAATTAATCAATATATTTACGAAATTTTTAAAAATATACCCGTACATTTTTTGTACGGGCATAAAACTAGTTTGGTTTGAAGGCAGGAGGAAACAAAAGTCAAGGCTGAAAATCAAAAATTAAGCAAGAAAGCCCCACCAAAAATGGGAAATCATCAGTCAGCTGCCACGCCACAAGCCCACAACCTGCCGTTTTCAACATAGTCGTACTAGTCCGTCCCAGTATTTCCACTGCTACTTTTACAGATTTAACACACCTTCCTGCAGCAGCAACAACAACAACAACAACAACTTCAACTTCTTCAGTTTCAACCCAAAGAACATTTCTTCCCAATTTTCTCTTCTGAAATCCCTCAAAAAACACAACTTTAATTTTGTTTTCCTCTTCTGAATTAAACCTTGTCCATTAGTACACAAATGGTACTCTTTAAACGATGTCACAGGTTTTTTAAATACAGAATTCCAACTATTTTCACCTACTTTTCTTGCATTTTTACCTCTTTTTAGCATTGACCCACCAAACCTTTTTCGTTTCTGATCCTTAAATTCTTACATTTTTGACAAAGTTTTCTACTTTAATCATTTGGGTAGTTCTTATTTAGTCCATACAACAACAAAGTTGAATCCTTTTTTTTATGTTTTTATTTTGGTTAATTAATGGCTTTTGTTGATTTAATCACTCAAAATCACGAGTATCTTCGTTCTGTTGTTAAAATGACTTGGATTTTGCTTAAGATTAATTATTCTAAGTTATTTTGGTTGTGGTTTGGTGCTTTCTCTTATGAAAATCATGAGGGAGAATCCAGGTTTTTATAGAAGGAAGATTATACATACTGAAGTAGTTTTAAGGAATTAGTTTGCAATTGTTTGTGTTTATTGTTGTTTGATATTAAGTTATGGAGAAGATGAAGAGGGTTAGGACTCATACTGGAGTTAATTCCAACATGTCTTATGCTGAAATGGATCCTTCTCGCCGCTATGGACGTGTAAGTTTATGCAATTTTCGTCGTTCGGAAACAGCCTCTTTGTATCTCCAACCCCCTCCCCGTAGACGCTGGAGTAATGGATTTTTGTTGTTGATGTCTGTACTTGATTTCCATGCTGTTAGTTTATCATTCAATTGTTTGTGTCATTGAGTGATTCCTTTTGCTTTGGTTAATTTAATTGTTGATGTAGTAGTTTTGTCAATGATGATGTTAATGGTTGTGGTTGAATTTGGTTGTTGGAATGAAACAATAGTATGTTATCTGGACTTCATGGTGATGCTAGTTAGTAATTTTACTCGTCGACTCGTGTGACCGTGATTTGGGGAATTTTGTTAATTGTGTGTTCTCGTGGTCTCAGTCAGTTTGGATGGAGTAGTCATTAGTCGTATAGCGGAGTGGTGAGGGAGAATAAAATGCTCCTTATGTGGAATAGTACTCCGTATAGTTTTGCGGACTGTGATTGTTTGTTGTATGTAGGTCTCAATATTGACTTGCACTCTTTAAGTCTAGGACGGAAGGGAACAATAAAAATATCCTGGGCGATATTTGTTTGGTTATTTGGCATGCGTTTGCATTTTTGTAATGTTGACTTTAAGAACTAAGATGATGATATAGAATGGGTGGTAGTATGGTACCATGGTTATGCACATGTATGTCAGGACCAGCTTTACAAGTTGCGTGTTGCTTTCAGAGATTTTCGAGTGAAGTTTGTAACATTGTGTAAAGAGTGTCGTTGGACATGCACCAACTTGTTTCAAGTTGGTGATTTAGAAGTGTTAATAGAAGATAATGATATGACTTTTTCGATTAATCATGACTTTGACATTGATGCATGTATTCGTAGTATATTATGGGAATTATTAGTGTCTCAAGTCATCCACTTCTGGGGAGTGGTTGTGGTTTTTATGGATGATACTCCAGAAGCATCCTAATGAAGGGATTGGAATGCTTTCTACAGGTTCATATGTTTCTTGTGTCTTCAAACAATCTCAGACATGCAAAAATAATTCTAGGTATTATCTGCGACTAAAGAGATCAACGTTGGAAATGTGTGCCAATTTCAGTTATGAATGGACCATTTAAGATAAAAGCAATGTTTCAAAATGTTTCACTTGGTTACTTTATATATGTATATAACATGAGTTTCTTTTCAATATGGTTGATAAGGCTCACATTTGTGGACATGCAATATACAATGGAAAGTGTAAAGGTTTAATGGAGTCTGGACATTTTGTGTTTGTTAAAAGTACTGAGCTTGGGAAGTGCTTGATCATGTTGATTTTCCTTTTACTACCAAGTAGCCTAGAGAAGGGGATTCAACTCGCTTTAGATCACCTTTGTTTTTTCCCTTCTCCTCTCCATTGATTGGCATCATTTAGTAGGGATCCCTTCTCGTCTAGAATTTGTGTATTTTCTTCTCTCCTTTGACATCACGTTCCTCCGTGTGTCCCCCTCTGCCCTTCTGGTGTATCCCATACTTACTCCAGTGTCAATTTTCTTTTGCATCTTATCAACAACTTAAGCTCATGGTTGGAGTCTCAAGATCGATTTTATACTCTAACATGTCCCCTCACACGAATTCCTGTTGGGAATATACTACTTTAGAAGTGGGGGGCGGTGAGATTTGAATCCATGTCATGAAGCCATCTCAACCATGAGCTTATGGAGTCCCAACTCTCAAGATCGATTTTATACTCTAATAGATAGTACCTTGAGAACTTGAGTCAGTAGAAAGAACCCAGTTAACCCTTTTTTTTTGTTGACCTAGGAACTGTTTTGGCTTTTAGGAAGATGCTTCTTACATAGGGAATAATAGACTTTTGCAAAGTGCTTCTTGCTAAAATGTGGACATCTTTTCTTTTGACATGTGTTGGTAGTATTTCATTTTTATATTCAGTGTACAGCTTCAGACTTTCATCTTCATATGAAAACTTGTTTTTTTTTCACCATCTGTTTTAGACTGGATTCGAGCCGGGTCTGCTGAGCTCTCCGGCTTGAGTTGTAATATAACTAGAATTGTTATATTCTTAAGAAATCGATCTTGGGGTCTTTGGTTAAACTAGATCAACTTCTTACATGTTGCTCTAAGTTCTCATGTTTTCATATGAAAACTTGGATAGTTTGTTTTTAGTCACCAGCTTTTGTCTTTGCTGTAATTTTTTTTTGAAGCTTTTTGGTTCTCACTTCCCCTATATTAGTTGCTTCCTTTTTTTGCTTGCAGATTCGTCACTGAGTGTTCTTATTGCTTGTATCTTTTAGGCATGACAAGTGGAGTTATGTGTATGGTCATTGACCTCATTCTTTTTTTGAAGGAAAATAACAATTCATTAATAAAAGGCCAAACGGCACTTACAAGATAGGTGTAATCGAAAACAATTCTAATAGAAACCAAAGTACACATTCCTCTTGCTCTTGTAATACTAAGGATCTTAAAACATGATATGAGAATTTGTCTCGTCCTTGTATTGCTCTCTTTATGTAGCTTTTAAGGGATCCTTCGTTTGATTCATTGATGGAGAAAATTTACCTTGTACTCGCACCATAGATCGCTGACGAATAACGCATATCCATTGTAGGGTCGTATTACGAATCATCAATAAACTGCTCTCATCTATATTTCCAATAATACTTAACCTTGGAAAGACAAGGACTAGAAAAACTCCGAAAATAGACTAACATACGGATCTCGCCAAAACCAAAGGGAGATTTTTATTGATTAAGTCATAATTTTTCATACTAAAAGTTGATAAATTAAGCTATTTGGGGGCTTACCATCGATTAATGGTCGATGGAAGCCCCAGATTTGATTGATGGAGGCTAGGTTTTTTAGAGAGTCGTTGACCTCATTGTTGGTTACCTTGCATTATATATATATTTGTGGCAATTATTTGTGCAGCCTAAGAAATTTGTAGTTTTGTGCTCATCTCTGACAGTTCAACGAACTTTTGGGGAAAGGAGCCGTGAAGGCGGTATATAAAGCCTTTGATGAGGTGCTTGGGATGGAAGTCGCGTGGAATCAGGTGATGCTTAATAATGTGCTCGGCTGTCCAGAACAACTGCAAAGACTATACTCAGAAGTTCATCTACTAAAGAACCTTAATCACGAGTCTATCATACGGTCCTACAACTCCTGGATAGATACTGATCGGAGAACTTTCAACTTCATCACTGAAATGTTGACTTCCGGCACTTTAAGAGAGTAATAACGATTTCGTTTATTTGTGTTTTATCATAAAATATATCGTAGCAAGAGGGTTTTCTCATTTGAGATTTATTATTTAGCTCCACGAGGCGGCTTTCCATTAAGTTACTGTAAAACTGCATGTTATTTACCCAAAGTCAAACATCCCTGTAAAAAAACTTCTAATCTAACTTTTGTACAGGGTATTTTGTTAATAACATGTGGTCTGACAATTGACATGATCCCTAGTCAACACAGAAAAGTGAGATGGTATCACAAGCAATTACTTGAACCTTCTAGCACAAGAGTACAAGACTTTGTACTGAATGCATGGTTTAGGCTTGCTAATTTAGACTAAGCAACTCTGCATCATCCATTTTACATTAACTAAGGCTTCTCTTACCAGATATAGGCAGAAATTTAAAGACGTAGATATTCGGGCTATCAAAAATTGGGCCCGCCAAATTCTTCGAGGTCTTGCTCATCTGCATAGCCTTGACCCTCCCGTGATTCATAGAGATATCAAATGCGACAACATTTTCGTTAATGGTCATCTGGGACAAGTGAAGATCGGTGACTTGGGGCTAGCGGCCATCCTCCGTGGTTCACGTCATGCCCACAGTGTTATAGGTTTTTCCTTCTCATCTCTTTTGGCTTTTACGTTTATGTAAGCTTGTTCATTATATTACTTTTAGTTTTAAAATTGAACAAGTAATTCAAGTAAACTGAAGTATTTGACAATCTGGTGCCAAGCAAATTGAATTATCTTTTTTAAAGAGGACATTAAAACGAGAAAAAGGAACATACATCGGATGTATTACCTCTAATTTTATAGTTTTTGAGCATATATGTATTTTTTTTGAGCTTATTACCTCAAACTTTATTTGTTTGTGAGCAAATGTGTATTGTTTTGAGCATATTAAAGTTTATAAGTTAGATTTTAGTTTTTCTCCGTTATAACTCAAATTCAACTAAACTTATTTTTTTTTGAGCTTATTACCTCAAACTTTATAAGTTAGATTTTAGTATGTAATATTTTTGAGTTTTAGTGTGATTTTTTAGAGTTTAATGTTTAAATAAATAAACTCAAATTTTATAGAAAAACTCATAATTTCGAAAACAAAACTCAAAAATTTTACTAGAATGCTCAAAAACTATAGAATTGGAGGTAATACATCTGATGTAGTACCATCCACTTACTGCATTAAAACGAGCAACGAGCAGAGGGTGTTCTTTTGTAAAAATCCCATTTTATTTCCCCTAATACCTTGTGAACGGTAGTTATTTTATAGGATATTTGCCTATTTGGATAAGGAACACGTTTATAGCATCTTAGTGTAGACGTGTTTCACAAAAGACTTTCCCAAACAAATCTGATTCTTTTCTATTTACTCTTCTCTTTTTGCCTGCAGTCCTCTAAAGTTTTAGGGCTTGTTTGGACAAGATGAGTTGGAGGGAAAGGGTTGGGAGGAAAAGGAGGGATTCAAAATGTTTAGTTAATAAATAACATGAGGGATCCGTTTTTTCTCGTCCAAGGTAAATCCAAAAGATGTCCCAACATTGGAAACGTTTGGAGGGAAATTGTATCCAAACACGTCTCATCCATTTTCTTTCCTTCCCAAAATTGATTCCAAACAAGGCCTTAAGTTGTGATGATTTATACAAATTGGAGCCAAGATGAAAGGGGTTTAGATTATTTTGACTATTTCTTTTACCGGGAAAGAGAGTTTCGTCATAGGTGTCTTTTTAGTATTGACCCTTCCGCCCTGTGGTAAGCTTAAGAATAAATTGCTTCACGGCCTGCTTTGGAGCAGCTTTCCTCTTGGGTGTTTGGAGGATATATTTTAATGCTTTTAAAAGTTCATTTCAAAGGCACACTATTTTTTGAATAATTTAGCGGACTTTTTCTGCATTTTTTCAGGAACTCCAGAATTCATGGCACCAGAATTGTACGAAGAAGAATATAATGAGCTTGTGGATGTATATTCATTTGGAATGTGTGTACTAGAGATGCTTACTTCTGAGTATCCCTATAGTGAATGCTCAAACTCAGCCCAAATCTATAGGAAAGTAATAGGGGTAAGTTTCTTTGACGCCTTTACCTCTTCGTTTCCTTTGAGGTGGTCCTATAATAACTTGATATTAAGTTTATTACAACTGAAACTAAATTTGTCACTTACATAAATATAAAGGGGGTCATTAAGTAAAAGGGTAACTGTTGATGATAAATGGCTACAAACTTATCATATGAGAATTTGTGTTGCTTCTAGAGTCCCTGTTGTGTTCTTCTAGTCATTTGACCTATCTCATTGCTTGAACATGTTAGAGGAAAAAACCCGAAGCCTTTTACCGCATCCAAGATGAAGAAGCACGAAAGTTTGTGGCAAAATGCTTGGAGGATGTTTCGACAAGGCAATCAGCGCATGAGCTGTTGTTCGACCCGTTCCTGACTGTTGATGATGATCCAATGCCAGTTCCCGGAACCCCTCGCCCTGTATATTCTCCAAAACGAGGGAATATGGAAATGGCTTCTTTCTTTGGCTCTCAGATTAAGAGCACAAACATGACAATCACTGGAACTGTTAATCCAGAAGATAACACCCTTTCTCTGGAAGTTCAAATTTCTAATAAGGATGGTATGCCACAATATGCTCTTTCCATTAACTAACACATAACCTCTATTGACCCGTGACACACTTAAGCCCTCTACATGACTTAGAGACTGTGTGTGGATCTTCTGCTGTGAAGTAGTCAATAGGCGGGGACAGGATTGGAAGATTGTTTGGATTGAAGGCAAAGGAGGTGGAGAGGAAAGAATACAGATGCCCTGGTTAGCAAATTAGTTGTGAGGGGAACTGAGAGGGACAAAGGGGAGGGGGTGGAGGGGAAACTCACTCCTTCCATCCTCCCTCTCTTTCTCTCTCCCATTCCCCTCCCCTTCCTCTTCCTCCTATTTTTTTGTACCCAAACACATCTAGAAGTAGTAGTAGTCAGCCAAAAGCTTTCATTACGAGGAAGTCGTAGTCAACCGACACAATTCTCAAAATATGGGTCATTTGGTGTTCAATACAGGGGTAAAGCTTTGTGTATGTATCAACTCGTTAAGTATTGCCATAGGCAGGAGCCTGACACTGGGTAATTGTCGATCTTGGCATATGTAGTAAAGACCGACAAATCTAACACATTCTATTGATTCAATTTTTAATGTATTAAATTTACTTTTGTGTTTCTGACAGTTCTCTTTATGCTCAACATATAGGATGTGTCGGAAATGTTCGCTTTTCATTTGACATTGTTAAAGACAATCCGATGGATGTTGCAGTGGAGATGGTAAAGGAGCTTGAAATAACTGACTGGGAGCCGCAGGAGATTGCTGAAATGATTGAGGAGGAACTTTCCTCTTTAGTTCCGGAATGGAAGGCTGTGAATTCACCCAAAAGCCTTCAGCACCACAGCTTTAACTTTGATGATGACGAAAATGGCCCTCCCTACTTGTGTTCTTGTTCACCTTCTCATGACTCTCTTTCGAGTATTCCCAACCCATGTGAAGAGCCATTATCTGCTGATCCGACTTCCTTGTATAACTTACGTACTTTGCATCAAGGTATATCTAAACATGTTTCACAATATTGGATAGTCCTAATGTTTCTTTCCTGTGGCTGGAGTCTTAGGGAGGTTGAAATGTATCATTTTCGTCACAGAAGGTTTGGTCCCTATGAGATTTACTTTTGAATGTGGCTTGTGAGTCACAAATCCCAAAGTGGCCAAATCCTTTTGGGATGAGGGAATTATTTTGGATGTATGTCTAGCATAAGACCATTCTTGTGCCAAAATTCTTTAAGACCAAGTGACCAACCAACCCATAACGGGAAAGGGATATCTTAATTCGATTTTCTAACAACAAAATTTGGGTTAGTCTTACAATATACTATCTCCGTTTCATTTGTATAGTATCCATTACAATTTGGGATGCAATGTAATATGCATTGTGTAGGATAGATATATCTAACTATTTTCAGTTTTCTATTCAATTCCTTTTGATAAGTTACGGTCATTGTATGTTTTTGAAAAAATATAAATCAAAGTTGACACATCGTTTGACCGTTGATGTCAAATAAGGATCATGTAAATGGGATGAATGAAGTATTTAACAAATTTGGGATGCATTTGGTTGCAGGACATTTGCCTAACAATGAAGGTTCTGGTTCAGAAAGCTCTTCCAGTATAAACGGTTACTCCAATATCGACTACTCTGCGCAGCAAAATGAACTAAAATCTGAAGGATGTTCTAGGTTTTGTCCTCAGATAAACGCACCTTTTAAGGGTAACGAAAAACGTTCTGGGTTTTCTGTGAAGGGTTTCGGCTGGACGGGGCATAAGAAGTTGAGCAAGATCCGTACTTTCATGGATATCCGTACCCAATTGCTTCAGCGAGCGCTAATGCAGGCTATGAACAAGCGGCGGTCAGCTAAGACTGTTGGTGCCGTGGAAAATATAGGGTTTCAAGATCCTAGCTGAGATATTACTTAGGTGTGGTATAAAATATCTGGAGACCAAGGATCCATGAACTTTCAAATCTTAACCTGACCACCCTCTTTGAACTGGAAAAAAAAAATACTTGAGATTTTGTTTGAGGGCCTCGCGCTGATTTTGAGCCTGTAGATACGTATGTGTGCGTGTATATATGTATGTGGGCTCATAAAGAGTGAAAGTAGTTTCTCTTAACCCGTTTTGGCGTTGTCTTGTCGGGTTTTATGAAAGCGGGCTTGAGCATTTAAGGTTTTGTGCGACCATGGATGAACAGAAATATTATGTGAATTTGTAATAGGTGCTTAAGCAGAAATGCGGAATGATGTACAGAATACAGAGATGAAGTTGTATCATGTAGCCTTTATTCTTGAAAATGCATTTTCCTATGCATCTCAATCTGTCCCGGCTTCTATAATTTAAATTACATATATGTTGCGTTCAGACGACCATTCAAAGCGTAAGAGGCATCGTCTTTGTATTTCTACCGAGTCTGTTTGTATTACTAGTTATGTTGGGTTTGTTCTACTTTAGAGGCCTCTAATGCCCCTCGGTTTGCACTTTAGTTTTTTTTTTTTTTTTTTTTTTCCTCGTACATTCGGTTTGCACTTTTGTTGGTGTGTATGTAGTAGAACCTTATGTTTCTATAAAATAGTAGACGTTTGTCTAAAAACAATAAGTAAAGGTTTTGTCAAGCGAGAATGGCAATGTGCTGTAATTCTGTAACAATGTTAGCCTTCAGTTTGTTCATTGTCAGGGTTTCATGTGGGTATTAGACGGGTTTGTGAAAAATGTGACCCGATTCGAAAAACTGATTGGAATCCACCAAAAATAAACATTTTTTTTAATCCAAACTCGAAACAACCTAATCCGATAACAACTTGAATATTTAGAGTCGAGACTCGTCAAACTAGGACTTGAACCGAAAATGGGTAAATTTATAGATATTTTGTATTTAACTATAATCCTCAAAATACACAATATGAAGTGCATATTAACCTTCGAATTTGAGATAAAAGATATATGCTTATATTTGTTTCAAGTATAATTTTAGAAAATAATTGTCATATAAATTAGTCATGATTGGCTGATGGCCATGTCGTGTAGCATTTGATCAATACTTCGGATATCCAACATGATTTTGAATAGAAATAAAAAAAAATGCGTATTCGTAGATTTCCTACAAGTATCATATACTCCCTTCATTTCTTTTTATATCACCCCATTTTTTTATACACGTTTGCCAATACTAATTTTGTTTCGATTATATCTTTAACTACGTACTACTAAAAATTATAAAATTTTGATATTCTTAATCCTTTTATCAAGACAAATTAAAAAGATCTCACATGAATATATTTCCGTGAACGGATTGAGAGAAAACTGACGTTGAATACTCGATTGTGAATAGTGTCCAAAAGGGAATGGGGTGATATAAAAAGAATGGAGGGAGTATTAGCCAAATAATTATGGAACGGAGAATAATTACATATTTATAAGAGCTTTTTGCTTTTTACCACCTATTGAGTTTTAAATTTTACAAATTACCACCTATTGAGTCTATATTTGCCAATAACCACCTAATTTTTTGCATTTTACCACCTAATTTGCATTAGGTTCGGGTTTTCTTATTTATCATCTCGGGTATATTTTATCGACTATCAATTATTAATAATGACCAAACTACCCCTTACCAAATACTTAGATTACCATTTCCCTTACACCCTACAATGCTGGAACATGGGATCCATGATAGCTGCATATAACATTCACGTGGTCTTGAACAATTGTTGAACATGGAAACAAAAATTCACACTTGTCAACCTATATAATAGATGATAAACTTGGTTAAAAAATATTGCAAGTGTATTCCTCAATTTTAATTCTTAACCCTTAAAAAAATAGCACTATATCCACATCCTGCTTGTTTGCTAAGCAATGCTGATGGATCTCATTAAGTTTTTCGAGGAATAGCATGTTAGTGCATAGGTATAACCCAACATACTTGTTGCTCAACTTGGACACAGTTGAGGACAATACAGATCATCGGAAAATCTATAGAGTGTGTGAGAAGGTTTGCATGGGCAGAATATCCTTATGGAGGGATAGACTCAACAAAGAGAGCAGCCTTCTTAATACCTTGGGGCAAACATTCGCCCTTATACTTATATAAGGGATCCGACCTAAACATCAAGACGATATCTTCTAAATGAATGTCATCATCATTTTTGTAAAACCACTCAGATTCACAGTTGTAAACAAGTTGAGGGATTCAAAAGCAGTGCAATATCCTTCTGGTGGGAATGATAGTAGAGTTTTATGTCGGTGTTAGATTGTGATTTTATCACAATCTAGTCTTTTACTACGGGTCGTTAATAGCGTTTTGTCAAGTATTTGATAATCGGTTGAGTTGTGGTTTTGTGTCAATTTTTACCGAACTTTCTTGTTAATCTTTATGTTCGAGATCAAGGGAATTCATTCCTCGGTCCAAGGGTGGCGCAAGAGTTTCAACATCATCCGACTTCTTGCTTGGGAAACTTTGAAGAGTTGAAGTGTTGACCAATGAAGAGAAGAATTCCCGCAAGAAACGCAGCCTGCGAAAGAAACAGTAGCCTGCGGAGTCAGGCGCGGCCTGCGTTGCCAGGCGCAGCCTGCGGTTCTTTACGCAGGGCTGCGGTTTGTGACGCAGCTTGCGGTTTCGGCTGTTTTGTTGCGTTAATTCCAGCTTTTGGAAAAAATCGTCCTAGGGTTTTGTGCACCCATATAAATACTCAAGTTCAGAAATGTTTTGAGGCATCATCTTATCTTTAGAACAACAACATTTACTCTCTAATTAAGTCAAGAATTTTAGTAATCTTTCTTTATTTTAAGCTTGTAATTATGCAAATGAGGAGCTAATCTCCTTTGTTCTTGGTGTAATCCTAATCAAAGTTACCAACTTTGACATTGTAAGACAATTTCTTCCCCTCTATTTTATCTTATGTATTCTCTTTGTTTTAATGTTTCATTTTGAGTAGTTAGTTGTATGGTTTGATCACCCTTGCTTCTAATTGTTCAATCTTTGCATGCTCTAAGGAAAATGGCTTAGTTTTACTTAGGGTTGTTAGTAGCAAGCTTAATTTGTGTGGAATTGGTTTAAAGGAAACACCTTTTGAGTAGAGTTTTACATGACTAATTCTACTAGCATGGTTTAATGTGTGTAGTTTAGTTTCCTTGTTCATCCTTTGGCTCAACTTTAATTGCTTGGTTTTAGTCCTTTTGTTACGGTTTAGTAACTTAGGCTAGAGTCGAAGGAACCTTGTGAACGGTTTAGTCATGGGGTTCACTATCTTAGGATGTTCTTAGTGGATAGGTAAGTAGGGGGGTGATAGAGTCGATTTTGTCATTGTTGAGGTATTTTGAGAAGGTTACACCAAGATCTTCCCTTTTATTGACTTTGTGCACATTTATTGTTTGTGGTATTGCCTAGCCCAAATCATTTCTCATTTATTGCTCTTTTATTGTCATTGTGAATGCTTTTCCAATCATTGAATTCTTCATTTATGTTATTCCCTTGTTGTTCAATTATGTTAATATCCATGGTTTGTTGATAAGTCATTTATCTTTAGTCTCTAATCATCATTAAGTTGTCATTAAATCTTTGTTTATTCGTGTTTAAGCAAGTCTTTAGTTATTTCCCTTCTCTTGGGTTCGATCCTTAACTTTCACTTTACTACTTTTATTTTGAGTCTAGTAGAGTCTAGTTTAGGTTTTATAATTTGTTTGGCGAGATAATTAGTGTAATAACGACCACTAATTTTATTCGTATCAAATTTTGGCGCCGTTGAGGGGAAGGGCAACATAGCTAAAGCTTGTTTATGTTTTGTTGTTGTGTTGAACTTTTAGTTGTGTTTTCTTTATTTGTTGTTAGTCATTATTAGTCAATGTGGTTTATCTTTGTAAGTACGTGGTAGTTCTAATTAGTTTTGTTTAGTGTGTAGTGTTTTGCTTATGCCTAGGTCACAAGAAGGGGATACCAACGTTGAATTTGAGGAAAGTGCGGCATATTCGTGGCTCTTCTCGAACCCCTTCTACCACCGTAACCCTCAAGAGGAGGAAGTAAGCCCACCTAGTAGCTATACATCCATTGAGAACTCACCTTCACCCATAGAAATAGACCTAATTGAAGTTGAATACCCAAGAATGGCAGATGACACGAGAACCATTAGGGAGGTTCGTGCTCGGAATTATGAGGAACAACCATCATGCATCACCTATCCACCAATGGGAGCTAACGGAAATTTTGAGTTGAAGGGTTATTTCATCCGCAACCTTCCCAAGTTCTATGTTTTAGCGGGAAACGATCCAAACCGACATCTAGTGGAATTTCACATGATGTGCCAAGGCACCATTCCCACCGGAGTATCCGAGGATCAATTCAAGTTGCGGGCTTTTCCTTTTTCTCTACACGATGGCGCAAAGGATTGGCTCTATTATCTACCTCCGGGCATCATAAACACATGGACGGATATGAAGGCGGCCTTCTTAGAGAAATACTATCCGGACTCCCGCCAAAATCATGCCAAGAAGGCGATAACATCTATTGAGCAAGGAAGTGGGGAGACCATGTATGAGTACCGGGAGAGATTTAAGAAGCTTGTAGCTCAATGCCCATACCATGGCTTGAGTGGAGATGATTTGCTTGTTCATTTTTATGATGGCCTAAACGAGCAAGACCAACGGATGGTCAATTCCACCACCGGTGGAGGATTGGAACATTATTCGGTGGTGGAGGCTAATGAGCTCATTGTGAGGCTCGCCGCTAGTACAAGAATGCATGGAAGGTCCGTCAAGCTACAAAGAATACTTCCGCCATGGGAGCTTCTTCTTCATCAAATTCAACAATTGAGAAAAGTGTGGAAGAACTCAAGCTTCTTGTAGCCAACATGTTGGTAGGCTCACAAGGAGATGGTGGAAACCAAGATGGCAAGTTGAATGTTCATTTTGCCAAGGTCCTCACCCGGTAGAAGTTTGTCCTATCATGCAAGTGGAGGATGTCGGGGTTGAAAATGTGGTGGTGGGTACTACAAATATGACCCAAGTGGAGCCACTTACAACATAGGCTCACGAGATCACCCAAACTTTAGTTGGGGAGGAGATAAATCAAAGAGTTTTGTGAATGGACAATTCAACCACTTGAGAGACCAAGGACAAAATCAACAAGGGCAAAATCAACAAGGAACAAACTTTCAAAGAAACACAAATTTTCAAAGACCACCCAATGGGGGAAATCAAGGCAATACTTCACAAAAGCCTAATGAAGAAGACATGTCAATGAAAGAGATGCTCAAGGCTCTTTTGAAAGGACAAGCGGAGTCCGACAAGAGGTCGGCAAATGAGAAAACCATGAATGATGCAAGGTTTACAAATCTTGAGAACCAAATGGGGCAAATTTCCGAAGAGATGGCAAAGAACAAACAAAGGAGTTCATCTTCCATTCCTTCCACCACTCTCCCTCCTCCTCGGCAAAATGCTAGTGCCATGACCTTGAGGAAGGGAAGAACTCTATACACCCCTCCCAAGAAGACAAGAGCTAAGTCCAAAGAATGGGTAATTGAAGAAATCGAAGTGGAGGAGGAGGAACTAGAGGTCACTCCAAGAGTTGAAGCATCCTCAAAAAGAAAGGAGAAGGAGGTAGACAACAACACTCCACCAACCAAGGAAGTAAGCAAAGAGCCCCGGAAGAAGGCAAATGACACTTTGGAGGTTCTCTCAAATGACCTTGAACCGGAGGTACCATTTCCAAGTGCCCTCACAAATCTTAAAAGGATTGATAAAGACTCCGATCTTTACACTACAACAAAATGGCACTTGCGCCACGATTTATGTCACGGGAATTCATAATTCGTGACCTAAATTTGCTTAGTCACGGGAAAAAAAGTCTCCTTCCTTCAAAATTAATTGGTAAAAAAATTTATGCCACGGGAAAATATATCCGTGACAAATAATTGTTTTTAGTCACGAATTAAGCCATGACCGTGGCTAACAAATGCGTTTAGTCACGCATCAAGTCACGAACGTGGCTAATAATTATTTTTAGCCACAATGTCGTGGCTAATTATGATTTATTGTCACATGTAAGTTAACCGTGACTAATTAGTGTGCTTAGCCACACTGAATTCTTAACGTGGCTAATTATGATTTATCCGTGACTATATTGCTCTTAGCCACACACTGAATTCTTACCGTGGCTAATTGTGATTTATTATCACAAGTAAATTACCCGTGACTAATTATTGCTCTTAGCTACACACTAGATTTTACCGTGACTAATATTTTTGATATGATAACAAATAATAGTACAAAATTATTAGTGCAACATGGTGTGTACCATGACATCAAGATGATTGCGCCGTATTATTGCGAGATGTGAACAATATTCATACTTAATGTTCTTCACTATTGACGTAAATGATCTTATTATGATTATTCTTATTATTGGATTTAGTCTGTCACAAGTGAGAATTTGTGCAATTTATTATGATTATTCTTATTAACACTACTAACTTGAAAATGAATATGATTATATGAATAAATGATTGTTGTTTAACAATTTATTTTGCTTTATTTTCTTTGAATGCTGCTTTACTTTAAGTATACGTTTAATTATGTAATGACAATTTTGTAATTTCAAAGGTACTTACCCAGTTATTCAATTTATTAAATTGCGCAACAAACCCGACAAAAAACACTACAACAAATTGACACTTGCGCCACGATTTATGCCACGAGAATTTATAATTCGTGGCTAAATTTTTTTTAGCCACGGAAAAAATTTATTCACTATTTTAGAAAAATTTTATGCCACGGGAAAATTTTTCCCGTGGCAAACAGTCAATTGCGCCACAATTTAGGTTACAGTCGTGGCTAATAATCATTTTTGCCACGAACAATGTCACACCCATGGCAAATATATATTTATAATTATTTTTTTGTTAAATTTATAATATTGAATAACATTATTTAGAGACCGTATCACATTTAAAGAGAAAGTATGTCCAATTAAATAATTAACTTATTAACACCTATCATTGAGAAGTCTGAAACTAATATATTGTTAAAGAAGCTTTTCATTAGAAAATTGATTTACAACTTTATTTGTAAAATATTTCTACAAGAACTTGAATTCGAGATGTTAAATTGGAAAAAATTGGGGAAGCTTTTAAGGAGAAAAAAAAAAGAAAAGACAATTAGATTTAAAATATGATTAAATTAAAAAAAAGTAGTCTAAAAAATTAAATTCAAAATGATTTCCAACAAATCATTGAATAAAATGGAAAAAAAAAAGAAAAAAAAATAACCGATATAAAAAAATCAATATAAAAAAACATTTTAATTATTGAAAATGAGTGTATCACACCGAAAAGTAAAATGGAAATAAAAATAATAAATTTACATGTGTAAATAATGTGAAATTTTGTTGACAAAAAGAAATATCAAGAATAATGAAAATAAATCAATTTAGAGAAAACAAAAATTTAGACGATATTTTCTGTGTTTTTTGGCAAAAACTGATTATTTTTGAGTTTATAATGTCTTGGTCATTTATTTTAGTAATAAAATTCGGTCATTGATACCCATATGTAATCATTATTCAAAAGTAATCATTACTTAGTAAAAAGTGATTAAACTTTTTTTCGTTACAAATACGACGATCTTACAAATAGTATTTGTGTGGAAAAATATATGAAAAAATGGAAAAGAAAAATAAAATAAAAATGCCGACAAATGAAAAAAAATAAAAAAAATGTATTAGGGAAAAAAATATAAGGAAAATGTGATTAAATAGTTTGGAGAAAATGGTTTTGTTGACTCGGGCAAAAAATGACCCGAGCATTATTAGTCGAGAGGTCAACATTGAAAACTCGAGTAATTTGAGAAAAATATTTTTTTTTTCGCAAAAATATGTAAATCGTTTAATATTTTTTCGCAAAAATAATAGTGAAGGTAATTTAGAAAAAAAGGAATATAATTTAAAAAGGTTTCAAAGTGTTAACTATATCAACAAGCTTAAGTTTCATTTTCGGTAGCTCATCATAAGAACTCCACAGTTAAGCGTGCCCAGGTGAGAGTAGTTTTGGGATGAGTGACCTCCTGGGGAGGATATACGATTCGCAAAAGTGAATGACTTGTGATTGTAAGTAACGAGTTGAGAAAACTAACCAAGCAAGGATTAAAACTTGACAAAATTCCATATGTAATCAAATGTGTTTGGTAGTGTGGTGGTTGCTCAACTCATCCCTTTACCCTGAGGTCAGGGGTTCGATTCCTACCCATGGGAATAGAGCAACTCTATGGCAAGCCGTTTACCTCTTCGTGAGAGAGCCCGCGGCGAGGGGATTATACACCGTTGTCGACACGGTGGACACCTCGGTTTAGACCAAAAAAAAAGATTCCATATGCGAGGGGATTACATTTTGTTTATTTATTTATTTTATTTTTTTTGTCACGGGAATAATTTTGGCCACGAGAATTAATTTTTGGTCACGGGAATTATTAGCCACGTGAGAATCTGTGGCTAAAATATAATTTTAGCCACGTTCTTGTTTTCCCGTGGCTATCTGTTAGCCACGGCCACTTGGGTCACGGAAGGTATTTCCGTGACAAAGAGCTTTAGCCACGGGAAATTAGTACTTGCGCCTCGAATTTAGTCGTGGCCCAAGTGCTTAACTGTAGTAGTGTTATGAGACTTTTAGGAAATGTGAGGTCAACATCCCTCTCTTTACTATTATCAAATCCGTTCCTAGGTATGCAAAGTTCCTCAAAGAACTTTGTACCCCTAAACGGAAGCCAAGAAAAGGAGTTGAGAGAGTCACGGTTAGTGGGCATGTCTCGGCAATTTTTAAAAAGAACCTTCCCGAAAAATGTGATGATTCGGGCATGCTAACTATACCGTGCTCCATTAAAGGTGAATCTTTTGCTAGAGCCATGTTAGACTTGGGGTCCTCCATAAATGTCATGCCTTACTCCGTGTATGAGACTTTAGAGTTACCCCCTTTGTCTAAGTCAAATGTCGTCATTCAATTGGCGGACCGGTCAATAATTCAACCCAAAGGTTTTATTGAGGATGTCATAGTAGAAGTTGACAAATTCATGTTTCCGGCCGATTTCTATGTGTTAGACATGGAGCCGGATTCCAAGGCTACACCCCTTTTGCTAGGAAGACCCTTCATGAGAACATCTAAGATCAAACTTGATAGGTATGATGGCAACTTAACAATGGAATTTGAGGGAAACATCATAAAATACAATGTGTACGAGTCCATGAAAAGAACCGATGATTTGAGCTTTTGTTACTTTTTGGATGTCATTGAGCCATTAGCAAATCAAGTTTATAAACTTTGTCATAGGAGCCCTCTTGAAGTGGCTCTCACTAACGATGTGGAGAAAGAAGGGTTGCGTTTCTTGTTGTCTAATGATGTGCAGGAAACTATCAAAGCATTAGATAAAGAAGAACCATTAGAAGAACCTAAGGACGAAGAATCGATTGAAGAAAGCAGTGCAAACCGCAGCCTGCTACCAGGGACGCAGCCTGCGGTCCCCAACGCAGCCCTGCGGTCTCCAGCGCAGCCTGCGGTTTCTTCAGGCGCAGCCTGCGTTAGCCAGGGCAGCCTGCGTGATTCTTTGTACTTGACACAACAAGTTTCGTTCCAAGAACACTACCCTTTCCAAACTAAGTTTCTTCCATTAGAGGCTTTCCTTGAAAGACCACTTCCCTCCACTATAAAACCACCCACCCCCAATCTCAAACAACTTCCTGATCACTTGAAATACGTTTTTCTTGGTGAAAAAAGTACCCTACCCCTTATAATTTCAAACACACTTGAGGGAGACCAAGAGAAGAGATTGGTGGAGGTTTTGCAAAAGTACAAAGGTGCTTTTGGGTGGAGTATTGCGGATCTTAAAGGGACAAGCCCAAGCATTTGCATGCACAAAATTCGTTTGGAAGGTGAAGCGAAGCCGGTTCGACAACCGCAAAGGAGATTGAATCCTCTAATGATGGAGGTTGTGAAAGAAGAGATCATCAATCTACTCCAAAAGGGAATCATCTACCCCATTAGCGACTCCCAATGGGTAAGTCCTACCCAATGTGTACCCAAAAAGGGCGGGGTGACGGTAATCGAAGGCAAAGAAGGAGCCTTAATCCCCACTCGGATTCAAACCGGGTGGAGAGTTTGCATCGATTATCGCCGCCTCAATGCCGTGACCTTCAAAGACCATTACCCCTTGCCCTTTCTAGATCAAATGCTAGAAAGGTTGGGGGGAGAGAGTTTTATTGCTTTTTGGATGGCTATTCCGGATATTTTCAAATCCCAATTAAGCCGGAGGACCAATAAAAAACAACGTTCACGTGCCCCTTTGGAACATATGCATACAGGAGGATGCCTTTCGGGTTATGCAATGCTCCGGGTACTTTTCAACGATGTATGATGAGTATTTTCTCGGACCTTGTGGAAAGAGTCTTAGAGGTCTTCATAGATGATTTCACCGTCCATGGAGACAACTTTGACACATGTTTGGACCACCTAACTATGGTCCTAACACGATGCACGGAGTCACACCTTGTGTTGAACTCCGAAAAATGTCACTTTATGGTTAAAAGCGGCATCGTGTTAGGACACATAGTGTCGAAAAGAGGGATTGAGGTGGATGTGGCAAAGGTGGAAGTAATAAAAACTTTGCCATATCCCACTAATACTCGAGATGTAAGGTCGTTCCTAGGACATGCGGGCTTCTACCGAAGGTTCATAAAAGATTTTTCAAAAATTGCTTACCTCTTGTGCAAGCTCTTGCACAAGGATGTGGATTTTGTTTTCAATGATGCTTGTAGGTTGGCTTTTGATACCTTGAAGGAAATGTTGGTGACGGCACCCATTATCCAAGCTCCGAGATGGGACCTCCCTTTTGAGATTATGACGGATGCTAGCGACTATGCTCTTGGCGCAATTCTAGGCCAAAGAGAAGGAAATGTGGTACATGTAATCCAATATGCCTCCTCGCTTTTGAATGATGCTCAAAGGAACTACACCACCACGGAGAAGGAGTTCTTGGCGGTAGTGTATGCTATTGAAAAATTCCGATCATATCTTTTGGGAGCAAAGGTCGTCATTTTCACCGATCACAAGGCCATAAGACAACTTGTTGACAAGAAGGACACCAAATCTAGGTTAATGAGATGGGTGCTTTTATTGAGTGAGTTTGATATTGAGATCAAGGACAAAGAAGGAAGTGCAAATGTGGTGGCCGATCACTTGAGTAGGCTCCACATAAATGAGGATGTGGCAAGGAAGATGAGAGTGGTCGATGGAAGTCTACCACATGAATCACTTTATGGGTTGAGAGTAATTGAGCCATGGTATGCAAACCTTGTCAATTATATTGTGACCAAGAGGTTCCCCACCACCCTATCTTCGAGTCAACGGGACAAGATCAAGAAAAATGCCCGTTACTACATTTGGGATGACCCATATTTATGGAAAATTTTTCAAGACCAAATGATTAGGAGATGTGTAGCGGATGTTGAAGTACCGTCAATCCTTAAGCATTGCCATGAATATGCGTGTGGCGGACATTTTGGGCCTCAGAGAACCGCAAGGAAGGTGTTAGAGTGCGGATTCTATTGGCCAAGCTTGTTTCGGGACACTCATGCATTTGTGAAGAGTTGTGATCGTTGTCAACGTTGTGGCAACATTTCAAGAAGGCAAGAGATGCCTCAACAACCAATGCTCTTTCTTGAGATATTTGATGTATGGGGGATCGACTTCATGGGACCTTTCACTAATTCAAGCGGCAACCTCTACATTCTACTTGCCGTAGATTATGTTTCCAAATGGGTTGAGGCAATCCCCACACGGATATGATGATGGAAAAACCGTGAGTTCTTTCGTGCAAGACAACATTTTCTCTCGGTTTGGCTTTCCTAGGTGCATCATAAGTGATAGGGGAACTCACTTTTGCAACAAATTAGTGGGTACCCTCTTGAAGAAGTATGGAGTGATCCATAAGATTTCCATGGCCTATCACCCGCAAACCAATGGCCAAGCGGAAGTGTCAAACCGAGAAATTAAGAGCATTTTGGAGAAGACGGTCAACCCCGACCGGAAGGATTGGATCAAGAGACTCAATGATGCTTTGTGGGCCTATAGGACGGCTTACAAGACTCCCACCGGCATGTCCCCCTATAGGCTCATTTATGGAAAAAGTTGTCATCTCCCGGTGGAGATTGAGCACAAAGCTTATTGGGCAATTAAAGCATTCAACCAAAGTTATGATGAGTCGGGGCTCCACCGAAAACTTCAAATTCAAGAATTGGAGGAACTACGAAGTGATGCTTTTGATAATGCCGCAATATACAAAGAAAAGACAAAGAGATTGCATGATCAAATGATCACTCGTCGAGTTTTCAAGGAAGGAGAGGAGGTGCTAGTCTTCCAAAGCCGTTTCAAGAATTTCCCCGGGAAGCTAAGGTCTAGGTGGTATGGGCCTTTCATAATTCGAAAGGTACAAGAATGAGAAAGCAAAGAGGTGGTCGAGCCATCGACAATAAATAACGGCAAAAGTTTGTACATATTCTATCCCTTTTTCAAGCTTTAGTTTCATGCATTTCCCCGTTTTAAGCATTTTGTTTTGTATTTTCGGTTCCTTAACAAACAACTTGAAGTTACTAATACGTGTTTTAAGATATTTTAGACTTGTGAGAGGTATGACAAAGTGTGTGAAGGACGTTGATGTCAAGAAGGCAAAGAAAGTGATCCCGTCCTTTGGTTAAGTCTCGGAGTGGAGTGGGAATCTTGGCCATGGGAAAGAAGTAAGAAATTCAAAAAATTCAGCCAAGGGCGCAGGCTGCCTGCTACAACGCAGCTTGCGGTGCAGAGGATTTTGAGACGAAGGAAAAAATCGAAAAATCAGTGAAAACCGCAGCCTGCGTTATTTTACGCAGCCTGCGGTCCTGGACGCAGGGCTGCGGTATTTTACGCAGCCTGCGGTTGCGGCGGGTTTTGGAAATTTTCCTCTTCTTATTTCGTGTCGTACTCAACCCCATCCCATTATCCAACCTTTAGATTTCCTTCAAAACATAAATCCCCTTTCAAAACCTTCACCAACATCTTCATCCTCCACAATACTCCATCACCCTAACTCAAGTTTTCAAAAATCAATAACCATTACCAATTCCTTGAACTTTTACACCAACAAACCAACCACTCAAACCATCAAACCCAAGAACCAAAAACCTCAACAAAACCTAGATTTTTTCCCTCAATCCCAAGGTTTACCAACGGATTCAAGGCTCAATCGGGTTCTAGCAAGGTTCCATCAACTACTCTCACTACTTTGATGCCAATTAGGGAAGGTATAAACACTCTTACACCCTCTTGATAATTTTCATTCAAAGTTAGTCTAGAAATCAATTTTAGGATTGATTTTTGGTTTTTAATTGTTGTTTGATGCTCTTGTTGTTGTGTTAAACATATTTTTCTGGGTGAGATATAGGAAGCAATCAACAAACACTTTCCCAAACCATTTTCAACATCCTTGCATACTAAGTGTTTGTTGATTTGCTTCTTAGAGTGAAAAATCGTTTTGAGTGGTAAATTTTTCAAGTGTAAAAGTTCTCCTTTCACAAATGGCCCCCAAGTTGTCAAAATTGTTTCGAGGAAAGGGAAAGAAGAGAGCCGCGGTGGAGGAGCCCGTGGAGGAGGAGGAAGTGGTGTTTGCGGGTCATGAGGGTTTGAATGCGGCGGCCCTTAAGATTTGGAACAAATTTTTTGCACCAAAACCTCAACATGTGGTATCCACAAAGTTCCTTTGTCCAACTACCTTGAGGGAACTAGGCCTTTTCGACATTACCCATCAACTTCTTTCCAAGGTAGGGCTCGAAGCCTACCTCGACAATGATGCTTGGGACACCACCTACCGGTCCTACACCTATGAGTTTCTTTCGACCCTTACCGAGCTTGATATTGGGGAGGGTGAAGATAATAAGTATCGGTTCCGATTAAGCGGTTCTTGGCACGAGTGCACTCTCTCGGAAGTCCGGGAAATCCTCAAAATAACCAAACCACCCTCTCACATTCCTTCCATTAGGCGCACTCCCGATGACCTTTGGTTAGGACTCACCGGATCTTCATTCACCACCAAAGATGATAAGGTCTCATCCATCACCAACCCCCCTCTCCGCATCATAGCACGTTTTATTGCTAGTCTTTTCTTTGCGGTGGGGGAACCCACCAAAGTTAATGATAAGATTAAGATTTGCTTATGGAATATGCTTCCGGAGGGGAGCGGAGTCCCCGATTGGGCAAAGATGTTCTTGGATGCTTGTCTCAAGCATACATTAAAAAGCTCGGGGGGGAACATTAACAATGGAGGCATTGTCACCTTCTTTGTCCGACACTTTGAGGGTCAAATTCCCGCCAATCAATCTATCAATGAAGCCAAGGGAATTTGCTACTACAATTGGCATGCACTTCAAGAGTGCAACATGTTCCGAATAACTTGTGTTTCACCTTTAGGGGGTTTTTGGCTTGGCAAGGAGGGATTACCCTTTCTCCGTCTTCCGTCGGAGAATCCTATTCCAAGTGGGATCCGGGCTCGAGAATTCTTGTGCAAAATTGACCCCACCCTTGAAGGCGAACAAAGAGGAAACCAAAGGGAAGGAAGGAGATCTAGTGTTTCTCGGGAGGAGTTTAGGAGGGAGCGGAATGAGGAAGAAATGGACGTTTTACCAATTGAGGATTCTCCCATTCGGAGTCCGGGTGGGTACTCTCACACGCAAGACACGGAAATGCCGGATGTCGGAGGGTCTACAATCCCACCCTTGGCACCTTGGCAACAACAAATGTTAAACCATTTTGAGAGTACCCGACAAGCTCTTCAAGGCATAAGCGGCAAAGTTGAGAGCTCCTACACTTGGCAACAACAACAAGAGCCAAGATTGAGTGAGTTGGACAAATGGAGGATTGCCTCCATTGAGCATGAAAGAGCCGTAAAGGAGGCCGAGGAGGAGCAAAACCGGATGATTTCGGAGATGCACCGGCGCCAACAAGAATCTATTTCTTGGCAACAAGAGCAAGATAAACGTTGGAGGGAGCAACAAAGGATGTGGGAAGAAAAAAACTCTTGGAGATCGGAAGCCACCTTCCATTTCGGAATGCAAAATGAGAGGTATAACCAATACCTTGATGATTCCTATGAGGATGCACAAACCCAAGAGGACACTCTTGGGCTTGTGCAAGGGCTTTTTGGAATGAAACTTTACCCCAACGATCCAACCTACCAACCTCATCTTACCCAAGATCAACTCAACCAAAGCATGGGCCGGGTGAGACAAGTGAGAGAGCGCCGGGGTGAAAGGCGGGGGAGGAAGAGCACAAGTAGCTCCCAACCCCCCGATTTGTGAAAGAAAGAAGTTGGCACCTTCACACATTGAGGACAATGTTTGACTCAAGTGTGTGTGTGTGTGGGGGGGGGGGGGGGGGGGGTCGTGGTTTACATGAAAAGTGAAGAACTTCAAGCTTGTTTTTATGTAATGTTTTCTTTTTATTTATGTAGCATTTCCATTCTTGTTTCAAAAAAAAAATGAAAAAAAAAGAAAAGAAAAAGAAAGAAAAGAAAAAAATCCCGGCTAGGTGAAAACCCACAAGGGTGGGCGCCTAGGCAAAATTGGGAAGGTGGCCGAGGACGGAATGAAAACCCGAAAGGGCGTTCCGGGCAAAAAGAAAAATTGAGTTGCGAGCCACCACGAGAGGAAAGGAAAAGCTAAGGTGAAAACCCGAAAGGGCACCTTAGGCAAAATGAGAGGAAAAAAAATGAAAAAAGGTCAAAAAAAAAATGGAGGGACAAGAAGGGAGCGATAAGGAGGATTTGGAAGGAGGCTAGGCTTTGAATTAATTTCTTTTTGAGTCACATTTTGTTTTCAAATCGGTGGTTTTCATTTGTGGTACTTGGCTTGTCGATTTTTAGGTGTTTGGGGACAACCAAGTATCACGGTTTTGCATCTTATGGAGCGATAAGGGGGTGTTATAAGTGGAAATTATGTTGATTTTGATGGATGTTGAGGCCACCTCGCTATCACCTCGGGATGAGGTGAGGGTGGTCATCTTTTGATAGGGAGTTATAAGAAGGGTGGAAGTGTTGATGAGTCGGAGTTGGAGGTTCGTTGTGTCTTGTTTTGAGGGAGTCATAAGGTGGATGAGTGAGGGAAGAGTGAATGTCAACCTTTTGAGTCTAGTTTGTGTTTTTTTTCCTTTTTAATCGGTGTTGTGTGTCGAGGGAGGCATAAGAAGGGGGTTGTAAGGGAAGAGAGATCAATGCACCACACTTTCTTGTTGACTTTCGGAAAAGCTTGTCTCGGGTTTTGCTCGGGACTAGCAAAAGTCTAAGTGTGAGGGTATTTGATAGTAGAGTTTTATGTCGGTGTTAGATTGTGATTTTATCACAATCTAGTCTTTTACTACGGGTCGTTAATAGCGTTTTGTCAAGTATTTGATAATCGGTTGAGTTGTGGTTTTGTGTCAATTTTTACCGAACTTTCTTGTTAATCTTTATGTTCGAGATCAAGGGAATTCATTCCTCGGTCCAAGGGTGGCGCAAGAGTTTCAACATCATCCGAATTCTTGCTTGGGAAACTTTGAAGAGTTGAAGTGTTGATCAATGAAGAGAAGAATTCCCGCCAGAAACGCAGCCTGCGGAGTCAGGCGCAGCCTGCGGTTCTTTACGCAGGGCTGCGGTTTGTGACGCAGCCTGCGGTTTCGGCTGTTTTGTTGCGTTAATTTCAGCTTTTGGAAAAATCGTCCTAGGGTTTTGTGCACCCATATAAATACTCAAGTTCAGAAATGTTTTGAGGCATCATCTTATCTTTAGAACAACAACATTTACTCTCTAATTAAGTCAAGAATTTTAGTAATCTTTCTTTATTTTAAGCTTGTAATTATGCAAATGAGGAGCTAATCTCCTTTGTTCTTGGTGTAATCCTAATCAAAGTTACCAACTTTGACATTGTAAGACAATTTCATCCCCTCTATTTTATCTTATGTATTCTCTTTGTTTTAATGTTTCATTTTGAGTAGTTAGTTGTATGGTTTGATCACCCTTGCTTCTAATTGTTCAATCTTTGCATGCTCTAAGGAAAATGGCTTAGTTTTACTTAGGGTTGTTAGTAGCAAGCTTAATTTGTGTGGAATTGGTTTAAAGGAAACACCTTTTGAGTAGAGTTTTACATGACTAATTCTACTAGCATGGTTTAATGTGTGTAGTTTAGTTTCCTTGTTCATCCCTTGGCTCAACTTTAATTGCTTGGTTTTAGTCCTTTTGTTACGGTTTAGTAACTTAGGCTAGAGTCGAAGGAACTTTGTGAACGGTTTAGTCAGGGGGTTCACTATCTTAGGATGTTCTTAGTGGATAGGTAAGTAGGGGGGGTGATAGAGTCGATTTTGTCATTGTTGAGTTATTTTGAGAAGGTTACACCAAGATCTTCCCTTTTATTGACTTTGTGCACATTTATTGTTTGTGGTATTGCCTAGCCCAAATCATTTCTCATTTATTGCTCTTTTATTGTCATTGTGAATGCTTTTCCAATCATTGAATTCTTCATTTATGTTATTCCCTTGTTGTTCAATTATGTTAATATCCATGGTTTGTTGATAAGTCATTTATCTTTAGTCTCTAATCATCATTAAGTTGTCATTAAATCTTTGTTTATTCGTGTTTAAGCAAGTCTTTAGTTATTTTTCCCTTCTCTTGGGTTCGATCCTTAACTTTCACTTTACTACTTTTATTTTGAGTCTAGTAGTCTAGTTTAAGTTTTATAATTTGTTTGGCGAGATAATTAGTGTAATAACGACCGCTAGTTTTATTCGTATCAGGGAACTACCAAAATGGCGGAAACAGTTTCGAAAATAGAGCGAGGGGTGAAGTCGATAGAACAACATATGGACTTACAAGTCGATTTGTCAGAGAAAGGTAGTGCAAGGCAGGGTACATGAGAAAGGAAATGGGATGATGAGACTTAGATTGATTCAATAGGCTAAATATGTCTACCAGAGATGATGGGTATCATCTTCACAAAATTACCTTGCTTGAATATGAAAAAAATGCCTAATTTTTAGGGTTCTAGAATAGATGGATTCAATTTGGGTAATAATTGCGTGTTAAAGTAGTTTAGCGGTAATTGAGTGAAATAATAAGGGTGAGTGCGTATAATATTTGGTAAATGGTAGTTTGGTCATTGTTAATCATAGAGAGTCGATTAAATGTACCTGAGACGATAAATAAGAAAATCTGCCAACATATGCAAATTAGGTGGTAAAACGTAAAACCTAGGTGGTTATTGGCAAAAATGGACTCAATAGGTGGTAATTTGTAAAATTTAGGACTCAATAGGTGGTAAAAAGCAAAAAACTCTATTTATAATACAAAATAAAGAAAACAAATATTTGTAAAATTTTTCATATTTGACCTTAACTCGCTTTAAAACTCGTACTAACTTGAAATAAATCAAACCCATATTTTACCTGAATTTAAAATGACTGAGTATATACTCCGATCACTCAACCCATTTGATAGGTTTAGTTATAAATCACGTAGTTAAATAACAGTTAGTACAAAATCAACTGTGACCTTTTGAATCTTAAAATGCTATATTAGACTCGGATTATGATTTTGAATACAAAAAAGGGAAATATTTTTCCCATTTTTTGTCTAAATATCATTCATTGAAAAACCTAAAATAATAAAATAAAAATAGAAATAAATAAACCACTCTCAATCTCACATTTTATTTTCCTAACTTTCCTTCCTCACTTCTACACGGTAGCAATCCTCATTCTCTTTTTTCATTGGCCAACTCTAATCTTCTCTCTCAGCCCCGACAACATCGTTTTTTTGCCACCCTTAATGATAAAGAAGATAAAATATCATGACCAAATTGAAAGTTACTTAAATCTAATTCCACCGTACTTAGATTAGGGCTCTGTTTGATAAACAACCTATTGAGTTAAAATCAGTAGATTTTGGCCTAATTAATTAGTAGGTTGACTTATTAATATACCATTTTCATGTATTTGGTATACGGTATATTCTGATAGTATATTATATTAGCATATTCAATTTATTCATGAAATCATTCTAAATCCCTATAATTTGCTAATAACCAAACATCATTTCTTAATCTGCTAATTTAATTTGATAGTCAAACCTGCTATTAAAATCTACTAACCATATTCTGTTAACGTTATCCGCTATAATAAATCTACTTCTGCCGTTTGCCAAACAGAGTCTAAAAGTACCATACAAAAAAATTAGTCTTAGAAAAAGATTAAAATGGATTAAATAAAATAATAAATCACTCTCGATCTCACTTTCTGATTCCTAACTCTCGTTCCTCATATCTATGGCGTACCATTTTTCATCTCCTTTCTTCATTGTCCAACTCTAATTTTCTATCTTAGTCCCAACAATATCGCTATTTGCCACCCTTAATGGTAATATAAGATAAAACTTGATAATCGAATTGAAAGTAACTTAAATCTAACTCAAAAGTACTTAAACTAGGAGTACCATAAAAAAAATAGTTTTAAAAATAAAAAAAATACTAAAACTAAAATAAAATAAATCAGTCTCGATATCACTTTCTATTTTGTAACTTTCCTTCTTTCACGTCTAAGGAGTACCATTCATCGTTATCTTCTTTCATCGACAAAACTCTAATTTTCTCTCTTAAGTCAAACAACATTGTTATTTATTACCCTTAATAATAGGGAAAACAAAATTTGATGCAGAAATGAAAGTAACTTAAATCTAATTTAAAAGTACTTATATAAGGATGGGAGTACCATATAAAAAACTAATCTTGTAACATGTATGTCACTATGGTAAGTTACAATTAAAGGGTAAAGGAACATCCATAAGATAGATGTATTATTTCAGACTTTAGTATTTTTTTAGTTTATTAAATTTTATAAATTAGATTTTAATTTTTTGTCAAAACTAAATTTAACCAAATTTATAGGTAATTTTTTTGAGTTTTATTATAATCTTTTGAGCTTAATGTAATAAATGAACTCAGAAACTTAATAGTAATACTCATAATTTTTAAACAAAACTCAAAAACATTCTTATGATGCTCATACCTATAAAACTGATTGTAATATATCGGATGTATGATCCACGTACTGGAAATACATCATCACCCCAAAAAATTGCCGGCTTGGATGATTTTACACCCTTATTAATAATTTTTTTATGTGGTACCCTTGTAATTTTTCGAATTATATGTGGCACCCCTACGTTTTTGAAAACATGGATACCCGAATTTTGTAAAATATTTTTAAAATACCCAAACTACTAAAAAAACACATTTTTAAACAAATATATCTTGTAAAGAAAATTGACTTAACGATATTTATATTAATGACGTGACAAATATTGCCAAAAAATCAATCTAAGATATATAAACTAAACATTTAATAGAGATGGGTTAAAGCATTTTGAACATTTTAATATGTTTTCATTAAATTTAGGGATATGATATTTTTAAAAAGCCAAAAATACCACAAAGAATTCAAAGAAATATAAGAATATTACGGCAAAAAATCCTTATTTTTATGATGACGATTGTAAATAATAATTTGCTAAAACGAAGTACGTAACTAATCATGTAATCACAAGTAACTGAAATATTATCAAAAATAACCTCTATAATGATGATCAGAGTAGAGGAGTTTTGAAGTTGTGGACGCCTTCCTTAATACTCCCTCCTATTCTCAATAATTGTCACATTTGAGGGAGGGCACAAGATTTAAGGACTAAGGGTAAAGTTGTCATTTTATGGTCAAAAATATGTCCCAAAATGGAATATGTGACAATTAGGGGTTGGGTTAGGGGTGGTTTTAGTGTAAAATAAGTAAAGTACTAAGGGTAAGGTTGTCCTTTTATGGTCAAAAATATGTCCCAAAATGGAATATGTGACAATTAGGTGAATAGACGAAAATGGCAAATGTGACATTTATTCGGAATAGGAGGGAGTACAAATCATCAACCTAGCGGGCACTTACTAGCTTCATTTTCCTAAGGTGGGGAAGAGTTTTTTTATCGACCTGATGACATAAACAAATGGTCACACTACACTGTGATTCGTATTCCGTTTCGCTATCTGTGTACC
Source organism: Silene conica (assembly GCA_029255685.2). Taxonomy (NCBI): domain Eukaryota; kingdom Viridiplantae; phylum Streptophyta; class Magnoliopsida; order Caryophyllales; family Caryophyllaceae; genus Silene; species Silene conica. The sequence goes on from CM055311.2 coordinate 64,568,934, forward strand.
TGTGTTATTTTTTAGTGTTTTAATTAATTATTTAGATTTTTATTTTAGGAATTTTTCAATAAACAATTTGATTATACATAGTCAATTTATCCCGTTGTTGGATGGGCGGTGGATCGTGGGTTAAGGCATATGGAAATCCTGTCAGGTTGTCTGAGCTGTTTACTTCAGATAGCAGGGAAGGAGCAGATCCAGCATCAAATTGCAGATGTAATTAGTGATGTTAGGAGTTATTTTTCGTTTTTTCATTGTCTTAGTATGAGTTATATCCCTAGGTCACTAAATACGGTAGCGCATAGTTTGGCTACTAATGCTATGAGTAGGTAAACCTTATTTTCTCTAATCCAAAAAAAAAATCTAATATTTTGCCATCCTTTTCTTTTATAGTTCTTTATGCCAAAAGCAAAAGTAAACAAATGATCAAAACGGTCTACAAAATATTACTCGATATTTACATTTTATTAGAAGAAAGTGACTATTTTTTCCTCTTTATTTTGACTTTTCTCTTTTTTTTAAAAGATAATGGTATGCTTGAGAACCCTGAATTGAAATTAAATTTCATAATTGAAACATTTCAAGTGTTTGAGAATTCCAAGAATTTGGAATTGGAATTGACTCAATTCCTTATCAGTAACAAGCCAATTAAGATTTTCGTGACAATATTTATTTTTTACAAATATAAAGCATCTGATGACCTCGACCCATATCCGTCTCGCCAAGCCCAAGTTCAATTCCAATTTCAATTCCAATTTTATGGGCTTCCCAAACACAATTTTGAAATTAAATTTGGAATTAAATTCAACATTTGAATTTCTGCAATTGAAATCAAATCCGTGTTTACAAACATTACCTAAGGGAATTGTTAAGTCGTAAGAAAGAAAAAATACATTATTTAAAATAAATGTAAATATTATAGAAATTATATTAATAGCAATGAAGAAACTGTCTTGAGAAACAAAATCTCTATTGGAATTTCTTAAGCTAAAATTTGATGGATCAAGTCATCAAATATTATCCTACAATATAGCTACAATGGGTTATTGGCTTGTTGCCTTTGAGATCACGTTGGCATGTAAATCCAATTTCTTTTTTTTTTTAATTGAAATTGTTTGAATTGAGTTTAACTAAATTTAATGAACGTAAATCAAATTGAATTGAATTTAATAGATCTAAACTGAACTGAATTTAATAGCCTAAACTGAACTGAATTGAAATAATAATAAAAAGATAACAATATTATTATTAATAATAAAATAATAATTATAACAATATAATACTAAGAATATTAATAATTAATAATACTCATTATTTCGGTAGAAAATTGTAATACTCCTTTCTTAGACGAGTAGGTGTACTAGCTCGAGTAGGTCATACTCTGTAACACCCCCATTTATTCAAGGGCCTGTACTAGGACTCCTCCGATAAATACGGGTGTTACCATCTCGATTTCCCGAGGCAGTAGATACAAAGGAAAGATAAACAGTACTTTAATTAAAAGTTAAACTCCATAACATGTTCTTACAACTGTAATAAAACAGTCTTATGAAAAGTAAGTACAACTCATGCTAAACTGACTATGGTGATCTAGACTCTAGTCTGGTCCGGATCCAAGCTCTCTCCTCCCACAGCTTCCCATAGTCTCAGCCACCTGTCAATCTGCTCCCCAATAATTTGGTTCATCACAGGTGATCACGAATACACAGGGTCAACCACGAGGTTAAGTAGAGGAAAATAAATAACAACAATATAATATACTCCGCACCGATCCAACGCCAAATAAACTCCGCACCGATCCAACACCAAATAAACTCCGCACCGATCCAACACCATATAAACTCCGCACCGATCCAACACCATATAAACTCCGCACCGATCCAACACCATATAAACTCCGCACCGATCCAACGCCATATATACTCCGCACCGTATCACAAGACCCAATATTTACACATCGAATTGTATCACAAAATGATATAAATAACACAATATAATGATCACATGATAATATATAACAACCATGGTTAATACCGAATAAGAACAGTTTACACATCATCATATACCAGTATTTTCCCCTACCTCGAAACTGCGGAAGAAAACAGCAAGTGCGCAACAGCTACTAAAAGTGTTCCACGCGAAAACCTCCACCTAGACATATATTATATAATTAATAAAACACCCTAAATCTCGTAATATACGTATACATTCTATTTATAGGAACCTCCTATATTTAGAAAGTTCCCAACAAACGAGGTTACCCAAAATAGCAACCTTCTAAATATAGTAACTTCCAAAAATAGTAACTTCCTAAAATCTTTCCGTAAACATAACACTTCTAACCCGCCATAAATATTAAATTTACTAATCATTAACAATAAGTTAAAAAATAATAATGATAATAATAATACTTCCTCCATTCCAATCAATTCTATACATTTGCTTTATTCACGTTTGCCAATACCCGTTTTCTTTTGTTAATATCTTTAGTTACATATTGATAAAAATTATAAAACTTTGATATTCAAAATGTACTCGGTAAGACAATTTAAACAAGATCTCACATGACTATATTTTATGTTACATATAAGAAGTTGTGTCGAAGATTCACTCGACTTATGAATAGTACCGAAAAAGTGAAATGTATAGAATTGATTGGCATGGAGGAAGTAGTAATATAGTATAAACAATATAATAATAATATAATAATATACTAATAATTAATGGTTTTGTAGTAACCACACGTTAAACACGGAAGCCTTCCCTAACCTATTTCCTTTACGTTAAAACGCACCGCGCAACCGGCCCATATCAACCACCACACTCCTCCTCTACTCTCTACCGACAACCACCAAGCCCAGCCACTCCTCGACCCGGAGTTGAACCATGGCTCGCTCACAACCAACACTAAGACTCGACAACCTGCCCAAAACAACCCGACTACCACCGACACCTAACCACCCTACCGGTAACCACCGCAACTAACACTCACCACACCCTGCCTCACCACCGACGTCAGCCCCGGTGTCGACTCCAGCCGGCGGTTTGAACCGAGACCACAACCAGGTCTGGTTCCTCACGTAAACCCACCATTGTTCCTGAATTCAACCCGTCGCCACCGCTCACAATACTAGTGCTCAGTTCCGACGCCCTCTCATTTGACATCATCGTGGTGGTATTTGCCACCACCACAACCACAAAACAGCCTGCTCTCGGGCTCACCATGACGCCAGCAACCAACATCCCTCAACCCCGCGCTCATGATTCGCAAATTGCCGTCAACCAGACGCAAGCTCCCCCGGTATACCGTCCTCACCACCGTAACCCACCCTAATCACCACGGCGACTCGACCTTGGAGATAACACAACAACGACAGCAACAACGTAAAACCGAAACGGAAGATAAAAGCTTACCTTACTCGCCTGAGATGGCTCGCAACGCCCATGACCGCTCCTAACCACCGCCTCTCCCCCTCTCTCTCTTTTTCGAACTATGCGACTGTCGTCAGGTTGAGGGTACGGGATTGTAAAATCCTTTTTGGTTTAGATGGGAAGTCACGGTTTTTTTTTAGGGTTTCAATAGGGTTTGTAGTAGTTTTGTATAGTTTGTATAGTTTGTATAGTTTGGGTCGGTTGTACAAACGTGGGATTTGGGACTTGGCCCAACACTACTATTAACTTACCTACTCGACTTCCCGTACAACCTTCGTCTTAAATACTACGAACCAACCTCAACACGATGTATAAATATAATATAACACGTAAAAAAAAACTTATAACATAAGTCTCGGGTTAACTTATAATATCACAACCCGAGTCTAATTTAAAAAAAAATGAAATATATAACATATTCGATAAATTAATTATCGAATATTAATATTCAAATACGATCAATACATCAATATAACATATAACCATAAATATTATAATGGAGTATTACCCCAATAATATATAATATATAATATAAAAGATATATAATACGCATTCGATAACTTAATCATCGAATATAAATAATCAAATATTATCAACACCTTAATAACCATATAAATATTAATTACCGATAAAGTGCGGGGTATCACAATCTTCCCTCCTTAAAATGAACTTCGTCCCGAAGTTCACCAACCCGTAACAGTAAAGAAACACGTAGCAAGCATGAACAATCACAAGTAACACTTAAGAACCGTGAGATGTTACAGGCATGTAACGAATACAAAACGTGATACCACATAACCTCAAGGCTAAAGAAAAAAAATACTCTACAACACGGAGTATTACATTCTCCCCTCGTCAAGAAAACTTTGTCCCCAAAGTTTAACGTATCACAAAATTAAGGATCTATGACGGAACACAATAAAATGATGCATAAAAGAAGTAACAGGGTTATCAAGTTGTTTCAAACAATCACGACATACCAATTAGCCATGTCATAACAATTTAGCCATATCATAAAATCAAAAAGGTTTTACAACCCTATCCTCCTTAAAACACGGTTACGTCCCCGTAACCTCATTATCCAAAACTCAGCTCATTAATTCGTCTTACTCATACTTTATCTCATAACATCTTACTCCAAGTAACCAAGTATCGCACTCATCGTCAAATCTAAGACCAAAGACAAGGGGTGAGTGAACTGGTGGAAAGAACCGCAACACAATATATCCATCTCAACATCGATTCCAAACTAAAAAAAAAAATATAACTCAATAACTGCATGGTCGCTCCAGACCATAACCACAACTCAGCACCAAGGCCCCATAACTCAATACTAATACCCAATCTCGATCTCCATCGCAATATCAGAATCAATTATTGTCAAAGGTTCACAGAACCGTGCTCAACACTTAAAATATGGACTTCAAACTACTCACCCACAGGTTGAGGTCAAAGAGGACAGTTATACATAAAAAGGCAATTGAATTACCCACAATCCAATATATCAATACCCTGAAAACCGTATACCCCAAACTCAGTCATAGACAAGCAATACACGGACTCGCAAATAGAAATAACTAGAGTCCACTCGTAGCATAACTAAACTGATCTCAATATTTGTATGTCGTAAAAGCCAACTCCATCTGCATCCAAGCCGAATGCTTTCATTCCCGCGCAAATGTTAATGAAATGAACATTAGCATTCAACATTAATGTCAACTTTAAAACTGATTGCTTGGGTACCCCAAACCTATACTCTCTATCTTATACCTCTTTGTCCTCCCTATAGCACAACCCAACTCTCAAGGTAAAGGATCGGACAGCGACTCATAACATATGGGTACTAAAATGAACTCCTCAATAATTACCAACATATAATAGTCATCAAGGCATCTCAGCTTGAATAGATATTGAAGCACATAATCTCTGACAAAACAAGTAGCACATACACTTACCTCCTTGAACCATAGTAACATAGGAAGCTTGGTAGGGTCATGATACGCAGTAAGACAGGATCAGAGAAATTTGAAATTTTGACTCAACTTAACATATTCATCAATGTAGACAATCCGCAAACTCGTAGTTCGTAATTGGCGACGTACCAAATCTCATGATCATAACCATATTATAAGAGAAGAGTCATACCTTAGAAGAGCCATAGGATAAAATTTACTTAACGAAATTAAACATGGAGTATTGACAAACTACACAAGATACCCCAACCATAGCCTAACAAGACCATTTAACATTCCTAGATATCAATAAGTTAAAAAAAATCGATTAGGCACACTTTCCACCCACTCACATTACGTCATGCATCATAAAACTGTTATTACATATGATTTACAAAATTAAGGGTCACGTAGCTACAGAATTTGTCATGTTGCAACAATTATTACAGTTATCAAAACATCCAACATTATCATGGATAATCATCACTTTGAAACATTGAAGTGGTGTTTGTGGCCATTTTTAAACACGAATCAAAAGAATTTCACGCGAACATTCTTAGGCCCTGTTCTTTTGGACTGAAACTTAACTGAACTGAACTGAACTGAACTTATAGGATCTGAACTGAACTGAACTGAACTTATAGGAACTGAACTGAACTTATAGGAACTGAACTGAACTGAACTTATAGGAACTGAACTGAACTGAACTTATAGGAACTGAACTGAACTGAACTGAACTTATAGGAACTGAACTTATAGGATCTGAACTGAACTTAACTTATAGGATCTGAACTAAACTTATAAAATCCGAACTTAATTAACTTTATTTTAATTTAAGTTAACTATTATTATTATTATTATTATTATTATTATTATTATTATTGTTATTATTGTTGTTATTATTATTATTATTGTTATTATTGTTATTATTGTTGTTATTGTTGTTGTTGTTATTGTTGTTGTTGTTGTTGTTATTATTATTATTATTATTATTATTATTATCCAATAGATGACATTGATAAAAAATTAGTCTAAAACACAAGGTAGTTTAAAATATTTTCAACTTTATATATAATGGCTTGTTAATAGCTCATACATTATACTACAATTACATTACGATAAAAATAATTCACTATTACAATTTTCTCTAACCATTTATTTTCTCTAACAATGGTGATGAAGAAACTGATTAATGGGAGAGTGACAATTGGTGAGGGTGAGGACGTCGTATGATGATTTGTTGTTTTTTGACATTGATGAGGATGATAGTTTGTCATTAATTAGAGAGTAAAAGACGGGTAAATTATTAATGAATTGTTTTTTTATAGATGACGTGTATCGACTAATTAAAGCGAAATGTTTGTATCGATTGTTAAAAATAATACTCCGTATATAACTTTTCTTAATTGAGTTTATATGAACTGAACTTATAGGAACTGAACTGAACTGAACTTATAGGAACTGAACTGAACTGAACTTATAGGAACTGAACTGAACTGAACTGAACTTATAGGAACTGAACTGAACTTATAGGAACTGAACTGAACTGAACTTATAGGATCTGAACTGAACTGAACTTATAGGAACTGAACTGAACTTATAGGAACTGAACTGAACTGAACTGAACTTATAGGATCTGAAGTGAACTTAAGTTAAGTGACTTGAAGTCCAAAAGAACAGGGCCTTACTCTTCATCACTAAAACATGGTTCTTGTAGCTCATGAATTATGAAAATTTTAATGATAAAAGTGAACAGGTTCTTTACACTAATACTTTCATAAATTCCATGCCAACTAATTAATAACTCAATACGTCATGATGAGATTTAAAAAAAAAAAAATATAGCAATATGCAACCCACTGTATGGTATAACGATATACTTGAAAATGTTATAAAGGTCATAATAGGATATCACGTGGTCACATCACATAATTCACATTTGATTAAACTCTTATTTGAAACTTTCATATCTCACAATTTCAACAACTAAACATTATGCAGCAACTTACCAACTCATAGTTATATAACAGCTTAGCTGCGCTAATCATAGGAAGAGAATCGAATGCATATCGCAAGGAAATCATTTATAACTCAGTTGATCTGAACAAAACTTCACAGTAATACGACAGAAAATTAGATAACTTGCAAAAATCACCATTAGATAACGACTCGTTAAGATTTTACATGGTGTATCATTTTGTAAACGTGAACGAATATTCTGAACAATAGGGTTGGGAATGGTGCGCAATCAACAACCATGTTGCAAATGGTTTACTTCACGAAAACATGGGTCAAAACGGAACTATGCAGTAACAATTTGACCATTGTCAACAAAATATTTATTTTTCTCGAATTATAGCTCCTATTAACACGAACCAAGGACATTGAAAAGCTAACTCAGAAGTTGTCATACATAAAATTTTCATATACACATATGGAACACATTTAAGACGGCAGCCCATACAAACAAGGTAACATCCAGGAAACTTATTAAAACAATTTGGTTCTTCTACATCTTCACATTGCTATCTCCAAACTCAACCATCCTTCTCTCGAACACGTTGACACATCATTTGAAGCAATGAAATTACTTTGCAACATATTAACATGTAATTGCCTACTAGAAAGCGGTAAGGATCGTGAAGCCAAAATAAAATCAATCAGGCAACTCAATAATGATAGGTGTATAGACCATGCATTAGTTTCTACCATCGTATCAAACACAACTTTATTAAATACGAAAACATATCCTAGAAATCACTAGAGTGACATATATTGAATACACCCCTTGTAACCAAATTAAATGCATGTAAGTAGACGTATAAATTGTCATGAAATTTTCAACACATAACTATATAACATTTATGGCTTAGGGCAACACATTCCACATATCACTAGACATAGATTACTAAGGCAATTGGTAGAATAATAACAATCATAAATCTCAAAATCCGATCCCATTTGTTTAGTAAACTAAATAGTAATTCTTGCAAGGAGTAAGGAATTCAGTTCACCAGTTTCAGTCTACTAGCTTTACATATAGGACTCAACTTGATTCTTTGTCCTGTAACAACATAGCCTGGTTGGCTCTTCTAACCCTTCCTGTCAATCATTGCCATATCCCTCCTACCTCTACCCTTTTAGATAGCTATAGCTTATGGTGCCTCTATCGTCAACTCATTACACATACCTTCATGCTATATCTTTACCTAAGGGTTCAGGGATCAGAAAACCTCATGCATATCATCATATAATTCATAAATCACAACTCATGCTATTCATACACTAAAATTCCACTCAAATATTCAAATAAGTCAGCATGCCAATATCAACCATATTCTTTCATTGCACATCATTAACCATATACCACATCATTGCAATCCTCATTCCGCTCCTGTCAAACTGTTAGCGCGACATACATAGGTTACCGTATAATCTACCCCACTCTTCCATTACTCTCATTGGGTTCCCGAGACAGAACCGAAAGGGCCCAGGTTTGGTGTGAGGGGGCCCCTAACTCATCCCGTTCCTTTTTGGGGCTCCTATCAGTTTCATCTCGGGGTTCATTTTATTAGACTCTTCCTATGTTCATTATTATTCATTTGGTTTAGGCCTGAGGATCGTTCGCTCTGATACCACTTTGTAACACCCCCATTTATTCAAGGGCCTGTACTAGGACTCCTCAGATAAATACGGGTGTTACCATCTCGATTTCCCGAGGCAGTAGATACAAAGGAAAGATAAACAGTACTTTAATTAAAAGTTAAACTCCATAACATGTTCTTACAACTGTAATAAAACAGTCTTATGAAAAGTAAGTACAACTCATGCTAAACTGACTATGGTGATCTAGACTCTAGTCTGGTCCGGATCCAAGCTCTCTCCTCCCACAGCTTCCCATAGTCTCAGCCACCTGTCAATCTGCTCCCCAATAATTTGGTTCATCACAGGTGATCACGAATACACAGGGTCAACCACGAGGTTAAGTAGAGGAAAATAAATAACAACAATATAATATACTCCGCACCGATCCAACGCCAAATAAACTCCGCACCGATCCAACGCCAAATAAACTCCGCACCGATCCAACACCATATAAACTCCGCACCGATCCAACACCATATAAACTCCGCACCGATCCAACGCCATATATACTCCGCACCGTATCACAAGACCCAATATTTTCACATCGAATTGTATCACAAAATGATATAAATAACACAATATAATGATCACATGATAATATATAACAACCATGGTTAATACCGAATAAGAACAGTTTACACATCATCATATACCAGTATTTTCCCCTACCTCGAAACTGCGGAAGAAAACAGCAAGTGCGCAACAGCTACTAAAAGTGTTCCACGCGAAAACCTCCACCTAGACATATATTATATAATTAATAAAACACCCTAAATCTCGTAATATACGTATACATTCTATTTATAGGAACCTCCTATATTTAGAAAGTTCCCAACAAACGAGGTTACCCAAAATAGCAACCTTCTAAATATAGTAACTTCCAAAAATAGTAACTTCCTAAAATCTTTCCGTAAACATAACACTTCTAACCCGCCATAAATATTAAATTTACTAATCATTAACAATAAGTTAAAAAATAATAATGATAATAATAATAGTAATATAGTATAAACAATATAATAATAATATAATAATATACTAATAATTAATGGTTTTGTAGTAACCACACGTTAAACACGGAAGCCTTCGCTAACCTATTTCCTTTACGTTAAAACGCACCGCGCAACCAGCCCATATCAACCACCACACTCCTCCTCTACTCCCTACCGACAACCACCAAGCCCAGCCACTCCTCGACCCGGAGTTGAACCATGGCTCGCTCACAACCAACACTAAGACTCGACAACCTGCCCAAACCAACCCGACTACCACCGACACCTAACCACCCTACCGGTAACCACCGCAACTAACACTCACCACACCCTGCCTCACCACCGACGTCAGCCCCGGTGTCGACTCCAGCCGGCGGTTTGAACCGAGACCACAACCAGGTCTGGTTCCTCACGTAAACCCACCATTGTTCCTGAATTCAACCCGTCGCCACCGCTCACAATACTAGTGCTCAGTTCCGACGCCCTCTCATTTGACATCATCGTGGTGGTATTTGCCACCACCACAACCACAAAACAGCCTGCTCTCGGGCTCACCATAACGCCAGCAACCAACATCCCTCAACCCCGCGCTCATGATTCGCAAATTGCCGTCAACCAGACGCAAGCTCCCCCGGTATACCGTCCTCACCACCGTAACCCACCCTAATCACCACGGCGACTCGACCTTGGAGATAACACAACAACGACAGCAACAACGTAAAACCGAAACGGAAGATAAAAGCTTACCTTACTCGCCTGAGATGGCTCGCAACGCCCATGACCGCTCCTAACCACCGCCTCTCCCTCTCTCTCTTTTTCGAACTATGCGGCTGTCGTCAGATTGAGGGTACGGGATTGTAAAATCCTTTTTGGTTTAGATGGGAAGTCACGGTTTTTTTTTTAGGGTTTCAATAGGGTTTGTAGTAGTTTTGTATAGTTTGTATAGTTTGTATAGTTTGGGTCGGTTGTACAAACGTGGGATTTGGGACTTGGCCTAACACTACTATTAACTTACCTACTCGACTTCCCGTACAACCTTCGTCTTAAATACTACGAACCAACCTCAACGCGATGTATAAATATAATATAAAACGTAAAAAAAAACTTATAACATAAGTCTCGGGTTAACTTATAATATCACAACCCGAGTCTAATTTAAAAAAAAATGAAATATATAACATATTCGATAAATTAATTATCGAATATTAATATTCTAATACGATCAATACATCAATATAACATATAACCATAAATATTATAATGGAGTATTACCCCAATAATATATAATATATAATATAAAAGATATATAATACGCATTCGATAACTTAATCATCGAATATAAATAATCAAATATTATCAACACCTTAATAACCATATAAATATTAATTACCGATAAAGTGCGGGGTATCACATACTCGGTCAAGTAGACCATGTTAGAAGTAAAGTCATAGCTTATTCGTCTGAACTCGGTCAAGTACTAAGTGTACTCGGTCAAGTAAGGCGTACTCGGTCGAGTACATCCTGTATCTAGTCGAGTACAACGTCCCGTGTCGGTTTCGCAATAGGTTAATTAGAGGAAACAAAAACTTAAAATCATAGATTACTTTTCTTAAACTCTTCATCAGTTTCTCTCAAAACCTCAAACCCTAATTCCTCTAATTGACACACCGCAAGGTTAGTTTGTGCGTCGATCATCCTAGATTGTTCTTTCATCCTTGTTGCAAGTAAGTCTTTAGTAAAACTTTCAGTTTGTTAAAGTTAGGGTTTGTAATGCCTTAGATGATTAGTAATTAGATTGTATGGTGTTTTAGAAGGGAAATTCGTAGAAGAGCCTTTGTGAATTTGTTTTGACGAGATTGCCTTGAGGTAGGATTTTCCCTACTCAGTTATCTGTTATGTATATGTGACGGTATTATTGTTGTGTTGTGAAACGGATATCACATGTGTATTTGAGATGAGATTGAAACATATATCTAGGACCATTGATGGGAAATGGCTCTCAATCCTACGATTGCCCTTCGTGGTTCCCGTCGCGGAGGGAATGTGCACAATAATGGTGTGGGTACCGCTTCCCGTGAGAAAGCGGGGTTGATTGTTGGACTAAGGGCGTGTTTGGATTGGAGGTTTTGGAGGGAAAATAAAGGGAGGGGGAGTAAGGGATTTAGAATCCCTTGTTTGGATAAGGAATAAGGGTGGAAGAGAAATGGAGGGGGAGAGATTTGGAGGGATCCATTTTCTCCCCTCCAAGACAACTCAAAATCTCTCCATAATAGGAGAGATTTGGAAGGAAATTGTGTCCAAACCCCCATAATTCATTTCCCCTCCCCTTCCCTCCCCTCCCTTTTTCTTCCCACCTTCTCCCTCCCCTCCCTTTCTCTCCATTTTTGTTATCCAAACACACTCTAAAGGTCGTCACTTGTTAGATTATTGGATTGTTGGTGATATCAGTGTATTGTGTTTTGAGACTTTGATATTTATTATTGATTTCGGTAGTGACACTGTTACGGTCTGTAGTAACCGACGCTTGTATTTTATTTGTTGTGATGATCCCTGGTATGTTGAGCAGATTTTCAGCAGGTAGCTCGACGTTGATTGTTTGCTTGAGGCTGAGAATGGACGAGTCATCACTTAGGAGTCATAGTGGTCTTCACTTATAGTAGTCTTTTTAGCTTCCGTTGTTATTTAATTATCTTTGAGTTTGAGACGCTTGTAATATTCATACTCGTAATTTAATAAACGTTGTTTAAGCCTTTTTTTGATATTATACCTCGGGTAACCGAGATGGAGACATTTTCATAAGCTGAGAGTCCTAGGTAAAGGTCTTAGCGCAGGTTATGAGGGTGTTACAAATGATATCAGAGTGACGGTCTTGGAATTTGAACAAATGAACTGAATGAACTTAGGTGTGTCTAAATAAAAAAAAAACCGAGTAGTAGTGTGTGAGGCTACCGCAAAGGTCTGGGAAGGTTTTGGAGACGTCCCAAAACCGCAAAATTGTTCACATATGTCCTATTTGGTCACTAAGGGTGTGTTTGGATTGCGAGAATTAGAGGGGAGGGGAGGGGAAGGAAAGGGAGGGGTTCAATTTACATTGTTTGGTTACAATATATGGAAGGAGAGAAATGGAAGGGGAGGGAAGTGGGCGGATTCAATTTCCCTCTTTTAGACCATACTAGAATCTCTTCTTTATTGGCAAGATTTGGAAGAAAAACTTTTTTTTGACTCTTATTTAAGAATGATAGAGCCAAATACTCCTCTAATATTGCTTAACTCTCTCCATCCTCCAATGCACTGGAATCACCTTCTTCCTTCATCCTTCTCGTTTCTCCTCTACTTTATTTTTGTTATCCAAAAAACCCCTCTTCATTTCCCCTCCCTTTATTTTCTTTTCCTTTCCCTTCCGTTCATCCCTCTCTCCTCCCTTTCTCTCTCAATTTGTTATCCGAAGTGGAAATAGGTATATGCGTGTTATGTTGTGCTATAATGATGCGTAAATGTGATATGGGATGTGGAGGATGTGATGTGATAAGTAATGATATGAGAATGAGGTATATGATGCGAAAAAGACATATCTGTTGTAAAACCCCTCGCGAAAGCGGAAATATAAAACACACAAAGTACTAAAAATGCAGCGGAATTAAAACTTTCTAAACATAAACATCATGCGAGGTGAATTAAAACTGAAACTGGAAACTGAAAACTGATATAAACAAAATAGATAAGTAACAGTTCTAAGTACTGAAACCAAAATATAAATACAAAGCCTGTGATGGAACATCCCTACAGGCACCAAAAGATAACTGTATCAAAAACAAAGAGTCTAGCTAATCGATAAACGTGTAAGTCATATGATGAAAGGATCATCACTCGCTAGCTCTCAAGTGAACCCCGATCCAACCTGCATGTACCTACATACATGAAAACATGTACGCCACAATCAGTGGGGAGTGACTAGAGTTCTCCTAGCCACCTTTTGTAACGACACGTAACAAGTAAAGCAATACAGAATACTCCAACATATATAAACATGTGAAGCATAAACATCTCATCACTGTTCTCATACTATCATGCAATACTAATGCACGGCTCTCAACCAACTTCATAAACCATTAGGAAGAAGAGCCGGTTTCCCTACTGGTTACCCAGTCGGGGGTCTTTCAATCCAACTATTTATGAAACCGATTATAGATTCATCCAATGCCTTGGATGAACAAACTATAACTCAAGCAATATAATCATCAACTTCATCATGCATATCTGACACTGTACCAATCTCAAGGCAAGCAGATATAAACATCAATAAACACTAGCAATGGGTCTAGAGGTGAACTTAACACATATCCCACTACCAAACTATGTCGGGTCCAGAGGTGAACTTAACACATATCCCAACATGCAAATCAAGTAAAGGGTCCAGAGGTGAACTTAACACATATCCATATACATATATTTCAAGAAAAGGGTCGAGGGGTGAACTTAACACATATCCCTAATCACAATTCAGTAATGGGTCCAGAGGTGAGCTTAACACATATCCCACTACAAACAAATGTCGGGTCCAGAGGTGAACTTAACACATATCCCAACATACATCCAAAAGCAAAGGGTCCAGAGGTGAGCTTAACACATATCCCAATGCTACAAACAAGTATTGGGTCCAGAGGTGAACTTAACACATATCCCAATACACAGCTATCGCATAACGGGTCCAAAGGTGAGCTTAACACATATCCCGTGTACGACAACCGATCACGTGTCAGGTCCAGAGGTGAACTTAACACATATCCTGACACGCCACAAGCAAAACACGTAACGGGTCCAGAGGTGAGCTTAACACATATCCCGTCACGCGACATACAAAACACGTAGTGGGTCCAGAGGTGAGCTTAACACATATCCCACCACGCGACATCCAACTCAATCATTAGCATCAAAAGATAGAAACTAACCTATAGTTCTAACTTCTTAAACCACTAATCGACACTTAATTGATCCCGGGAACTAAGACGAGGGAGAGCCGGTTTCCCTTCCGGTTACCCGACCGGCGGGTCTCTATCCTCACTCCAATCCCGAACTCAATATAGTGTCGCCCATCCTCCGGGGACCTCAAACACATGTCAAAGATACAAGGAACGAGTTTCAATTAAAACCGATCAACCGATTAAAAGTTACGAACGATTTACGAATCAAAACATCCTACAGGGGCCCCCGGCCGGTCGGCCGGCTGGTGGTCCTTTCTCAGCCTACGCTTTTAACAAAAACACAATGCAAAGGGACTCCCAGCCGGTCGGCAGGCAGCCGGTCGGCCGGCTAGGAACCCAATTTCCCTAGCTTCTCAAAATACGCAACCCACACCCAAATGCACTCCCAGCCGGCTGGCAGGCGGCCGGTCTGCCGGCTGGGCTCCCTTTTCCTTATGTTCTTCGACAATACGCAAAACAACACAATATACCACTAGCCGGTCGGCAGGCAGCCGGTCGGCCGGCTGGCAGTCCCAAGGCCAATTTCTACAAAAATTCGCATAACACAATAGAAACGCTCTCAGCCGGTCGACCGGCGGCCGGTCGGTCGACCGGCTCAGAGAGCCTGATCATCGAAAACGCGATTTCCAGATTATTCACAACATCAAAAATCGACACCAATCCTTATGAATCGCTACATATGATGTTTACCCAACATTACCAATCATCCAATACTATTATCTAACAGCAAACAAAACCCATAACAATCCTCAAACGATTATATCAAGTGTCTTAACTTTGTGAAAACTGAAAATAAGCTTATGAACATGTACAAACATCACAAGGCATGAATTCTTCACATAAGAACAATCCTAAGCATGTTTCTAAGTCCATTAAACATAACTCTTTAAACAAAATCAGAAACATTATGAAGAACACATCAAAAGTGCTAATATTCACAATAAGGCCGAGTTTTCTCATTATCGTCACCTCAAATGCAATCCGGCTTAAAGATCCTCCTCTACCACGAAGCTATCAACTTCCGGGTCGTCCAAGCCCACACCTATAAGCACGAAAACCAAGGTTACGGACCGAAAAACGGAATTAGGCAAAACAGCCCAATTTTCGAAGTCGATGAAATGCAAAACGAAAGTGATAGATGGCTTGGAAATTAAATGAGGATTCCGAAAATGTTATTATTACCTTAAATTGGTAGACGGATGATGGAGAAAAGAGCAAAAGAAGATGATATAAATGGAGGTTTTTGGAGAAAATGAGTTTACAGGGAAATGTTGTTTTGAAGGAGATGAATGTCGACATGTGTGATTTTAAGGGTTTTAAGAAGTGTCCTTTCCGTTTAAAATGAAACGGGTTAGGATACTTGAACGGGTTTTTAAGTGGGGAACTTAACCTTACCAAGTTTGTATTCGTCTTAAGGACTTAAGGTTCTTAAGACGGATCTTACTATTTATTTAAAATATTTCACAATAATTATTAAAACATTATTTTATTACTTAAAATAATTTGAAACGCTTAGATATATTTTACGAAAATGCGGGATGTTACATCTGTTACGATGTAATACTTGATAATGTGTATATAAATATATTGTTGAGTAATTATTTACAAATATAATAATATTTTAATAGTGACAAGATTATTAATTATGATTGTGTATCTCTTGTTTTTAATCGTTTATCTAGTCTATATAGCAAACACGACTATTAAAGGATGAAGAGATCGTATGATTATAAGACTTCAGTAAGCGTTAAGATCAAATGCTCAAGGATCGACTTATGAATCGGCCAAGACAAGTTCAAGTGAGGTCAAGACAAGAAGTTATTCCGAAGATCTCCAAGAAGATCAAGATAGGATATGTTCTTGCGTCATATAGTGAAATATAAGTAACTTAACTTTTATACGGTCAAGTTTATAGCTCGCAGCTATAACCTCACGTATAAAAAAGGTTAAGGTTATAGCTCAGCTATAACCTTGGTTACACGAGAAAAAGCATATGATAAAATATTAATTTTGTTTTTCAAATCTTTCAATTTTTTTTTTAAAGAGTTAGAGTTGTAATATATCTCTTTATGATTGAAATCTTTTTGGATGTGCGAAATTAGTATCTTGAATGGCATAATTAACTTATGAGTTATTGTATAACACTATCATAATCCAAAACTTTTAGGAAGGACCATCAGACTATGAAAGTGCTATCATCTCAGTTTCCTGAGGCACAATATCAAAGCAAAACAATAACAAGCGCAACCTTTATTGTAATGAAAGAGTTTGAAAGTACAATCGTCTGAAACAAAGAAGTATAAATTTCGCGGAAGCTAGGAAAACTATGATGACACTCAAAGTGATGTAGTGACCTATCCTCCCAAGCCAGCAAACATCAACATCTACAAACCTGAGACTCTGCTCACCATTACATGGATCATCACAGTAGAACAACAATAAGCGTCAGAAACTGCTGCAATAAGATGGTCACAGTACAATAACCAAATACCACAATATGATAATCACAATCAACTGATATCACTGTCACAATAATACAGGTGGCGTCCTCAAGCCCCACATCAATCCACCCACTTGCTCGCGGCAAGGGGTACTTGAATCCTTAATGTGCATATCCTCTCGGTGGCGGGTCCCACGAAGAGCGATTGTAAGAGTGAGAGCCGTTTTCGCTTCATGAAGAGTCGAAATTGGTATGATGTGTACTGTATCGCATTTATTGTCTTTATTATGTAACTTGGAAGAGACGAGGGATTATGGTGGATGGTTGTTGTTTAGGAGACGGAAAGCGCTTGTGAGACCATCTTCCGCTTGAGTTGCCTTTTGAAACTTCTCACTCGAAGAGATGTGTGTACATTTATGACTCGATTTTGGAGGGGCGCGTGTGGTTGAGGCACGACGCCTGACATAGGACCATAACTCCTACTCGGGTCCGATGTCGTGGACGTTTTCCTGGCACCAAAGAGTTGTGAGTACAATTGGACGTGTTCCAGTACTCGGGAGTAAGGTGTGGTTATTGTGGGAATGGCTGGGCGTGTCCCGTACTGATATGTGCTATGTAATATGGTTTAGTCTCGTTCATATCACTGTTCGTCGCATAGTGCATTTATTATTGCATTGCATGTTTTATATATGTATTATATTGAAACTGACGTGTTTGGTGTTGCTTAATTGTCACCCATTTCCGGGGTGGCCTATGTTGATCCATACGATATTTCCGATCATATGCGGAGAAAGTTATGTACATGTTGTTTTGGGTAGCACGTGGGAGACGGACGAGCCTTGACGATAGCTGAGTTATGAGTAGTAGTTAGAAAGGTATAGAGGTTATGAGCTGTATTTTAATGCATTAGTTTTTGTTTGTATAACACATAAATCATTACGTATATTAAAATTATTCTTGATTGTATCTCTGACTTCACTATCTCGGGAAATCGAGATTGTAACGTCTCAATTATCTTGTTTAGATAAATAGGCCGTTACAATCAAAATAGGTATTGACTGATACTCCCTGCACACATCTGTGTTTTTTCCATTTCATTAAAATACTACTCACATATAATAGAAAAATGATAAGAACATTAATGTGTAGAGGAAGTAACATTTTGAAGACAAATAGAGATACGCACACGATCACCATGAACCACAAGCCACATCATCATCTTGAAAATAGTGTCATGTCATCATTCTTGTTGTATTACGTCAGACCGCATTTCACGTCAGCACTGCCACCTCATCACCTTGGACAGTGTGTTATCCAAGCCAACATTGCAAACTTATTACCATGAACTACATGTCCACCTCAACATCAAATGTGTGTGTCTCCACCACTTTCACCATATTACTCCGTACCCATTTTAGGTTGGCATTACCACCTCATCACCTCGGACCGCATTGTATGCAAGGTAATATTCCACGCCAATATCTCGAACTATATGCCACCTCATCACCTTCGGCCATATGCCATCTAAGTTAACATTTTCATGTCATCACATTAGTTTGAACCACATGCCACTTCATCATCTCAAAGTATTATGCTCCACCATCATTATCAACGTATTACATTGAATCACAATATTCCACGCCAATATCTTTTGACAAATTTAAAGATGTAATTCGTTCATTAAACGTTCAAGTTCCGTTTTTAGAATTAGTCCAACAGGTTCCTTCATATCTTAAATTTATGAGACAGCTTTTGTCAAGAAAGAGGTCTCTAGATAAGGTTGAGTCGGTGGCTCTCACTGAGGAGTCATCTAGTTTTCTGTCACATGTTATTGCCCCTCAAAAACTCGATGATCCTGGTAGTTTTTCTGTCCCTTGCAATATAGGAACGTTCCCTGTGAAAAAGGCTTTATGCGACTTAGGAGCTAGTATAAGTGTCATGCCCCTAAGTGTTGCCTTAAAACTAGGAATGACCGAATTTGCAGTAACCAGCATGACTGTCCAGATGGCAGATCGTACATCTATGGAACCCATAAGGGTGTTGGAAAACATCCCTGTGCGTAGTGACAGGTTTTTCTTTCCAGTTGACTTCGTAGTTTTGGACATCCCAGAGGATGCCCATATACCTATAATACTAGGAAGACCTTTCCTCCACACTGCGGGAGCCATCATAGATGTAGGCACTGGGACTTTAACCTTCAAAGTAGGAAAGCATTCCATCATCTATGGCCTATCTTATAGGAAGAAGGATGCTATGACCCCCATCACTTGTAATGCTATCACTTCTGAAAAGAAGTATGAGGTCATCACTACTTCTCCTACTTTATTGCCTACTCCCGTATCTGTTTTTACACCTCCGCCCCAGATTGGGAGCAATATGGAGGATACTTCTATTTTGACTAATGCAGGAATTGGTTTGGGGAAACCCAAAATAAAGGAAGTCACAGTGCAGAGAGGAGGAATGGGATTATTGAGCTACAAAGAAGATGAAGACCCAGATGTTGTGGATCGGAAAGAAAAGAAAAAGAGGAGACAAGCTCAAGAGGAGAGGTCGTCGCATATGCTTTGCGGCGGAAAGAAGATGTGTTTTGCTACTCAAGAAAACACTGTGGAGACTAAGGCTTGTCGTCAAAAGCCGTGGTCGGATATATTCCGCATCTTTAGCGGATAGTTATTTCAAGTTTCAGTTTTTAAGACAATTTACTTGTGTTGTTTAAGACTTTTTTAATTTGGTTTGCTCGTAGTTTTAGAACTTTTTCCGTTATGCTTGCGTAGTTAAGACTTTAGACTTGTTTCTGGCATCTCGCGCATTTGTTGGGCGCATATTTATTACATTTTCAGGTTTACGAAGAAACGAAGACCGCTGTTCAGCAGTGAGGTCGACCGACTTGAAATATGGGTCGGTCGACCTAGTCCCTGCATTCCTGAAAGGTCGGTCGACCTAAAATATGGGTCGGTCGACCCGACCTTCCGTCACGGTCTGTTCGTTTCTTCCTCAGGAATCATGCAACCGTCTTAGGTACTTGAGTGGCACTGCTGGCCACCAAAAACCTCCCAGCTTACGCTGGTTTGGGGAGGTTTTTCTCATACGTCTACTAATCCAGTGAGTTCTTTCCAATTTTCGTTGGTTTTATTTTCCTTGCATCTTTCCTTTTCTGAAACCTTACTTAGGCTAATGCACAATGGGGACATTGTGCAGGTTGGTTTGGGGAATGGTTTCGTGTCACATGCATTGCATTTTGCCACACGTTTATTGCATTTCTGTCTTGCATTGTTCTTTTTTTATTTTCTCTACCTATACAAAAGAAAAATACAAAAAAAAAAAATGAAAAAAAATGAAAAAAAATTCCAAAAAAATGCACATTTATTTTAGCATATAGGCCGAGTCGGAACGAAAGTATTTCAAGGATGATTTAGCTATCGTACATGTTTATGACTTTACCTTGCCTTGTCAACTTGTTTTAGTATGAGAATCTTTTGCATATCTACGAGTTTTTTTTAACTTGCATATCTTGAGACTTGACTTATACCTTGGCAACCTACTATACATTCTAAGGTTTAGAGCTTATTTCCTGTTTTCATTCTTAAACCAGTTGTCTAGGATGTGAGTAGTACTCCCCTTGGAACATGTTACATCAATATGCATAAACATGAACTTGAATTACTATATACTTGTTTTACTTTCTCGTTTTGTGAATCTTGATACGTGCATTTGGGATCCTTTTTCTCATTATTACCCATAAGCTTCACATAGCCAAAATTGCCTTTTATTCCCCCAAAACTACATCCCATACTTAGCCTACCCTTCCAAGCTAGTATTTGTGGTCTTTGGTTTATTTTGAGGTATCTTGGTTTATATGCTATCCTGAGCAAAAAGAGGAAAGAAAGAAAGAAAGAAAAGGAAAAGAACAGAAAAAGGAAAGAAAAAGGAAAGAAAGAAAAGAAAAAACGAAAAAAAAAAAGGTCAAAACGTACAGGAACGAAGTCGACCGACCTCCTTCATGAGTCGGCCGACCAACAGTCAATAACAGATTCAAAATTTCGTTCAAAAAAATCCCTTTCTTTTATTTGTTATCACTCCCGTACTTCATTCAAAATATTTGGGAGTCCTTTTTTATATAATGTGAGAGTTGTGCCACAAAAAGAGCACTTTCTTAATTTCAAAAGTTGTGAAATATGTTGTTGGGAAACGGTTTTACTAGCTTGGCTACTAACCCCACATATCCAAAAGCATCTTAACCACTTTGCACCTTTTACCTCACATATCTTTCATTACCTCGATTGCATGTATCCAAGTCACTTAATGGGTTTGTTTTACATAGTTGTAGAATTTTTGTTCATGTTAGATTGCAGGCACGTTTTCTTGGGTCGCAGTTAGGTGAGTGTCATTACAATATTTTTTTTTCTATCTTTTACGTTTACTCACCCTTTGCTTCATGAGTGTCTCGAGCGTACCGCGAGAGTCCATGGTATAAAGTCTTTATAGTCTCTAGGTTTGCAAGTTTGACGACACCATAACTCGTTTGCATGATTTGAATATTATCTCATTTGTACTTGGCATTGGTATAGGCTTACATGTAAATTTCGCTCTGAGATTGAAATCGTTCCATTAGTTAAGATTGAGTCTATTTCTTGCTTGAGGGCAAGCAAAGGTTTGGTTTGGGGAATTTGATGCGTGTCTATTTTATGATGTTTTTCATCTATTTTTACACGCATTTGGTCGCTCATTTACTATGTTTTAGCCCTTATTTCCCAACAATCGTGTACTTTCGTATTTTTATGCACTTTTGCAGATTTATGCGGAAAAGGGACGATTTAGCACCAAATTCATGCCCTCGGGATTTTTGCATAATTAAGGAACGAAGGAAAGACAACTGGAGTCATTATTTAAGTACCAAAAGTCAAAACAAGAAGAACCGGAGAATTTCCATGCGGAAACGGTCGACCGACCTACTAAATGGGTCGGCCGACCCGGCCTAAAGTTTAAGAAGTCCAGAATCTTAAAGAAAGCCCAGAATTCTCCTAAGCCCGTAAAAGAGGTCGACCGACCCACCATACTGGTCGACCGACCTCAGCGAAGCCCAGGAACGTTTTTGGAAATAGATTAGAGTATGGAGTCTTTAGAAAACTCTAATTTTTGGCCCTATATAAGCTAATCTTGTAATTCAGATTTCCATCAAGTTTTATACCTAGTTTTTATCATTCAAGTTAATAATCTAGTTTAATCATCAAGTTTTATACCTAGTTTTTATCATTCAAGTTAATAATCTAGTTTGTTCATCAAGTTCCTAGTTTTAGTTTTCTCTTTAAGTTATAATCTTTCAATAATTCTCAGGCATTCAATAAAGTTTGTTCCTTTCTACCTTAATTCCGATTTCAGGTAATCACCCTCTTAATCTAGTTTCATTATTGTTCTTATTATTGTTGCATCCGGTTTAAGTTAGAATCTCAAGCTTTATTAGTTCTTGCATGTTTAGATTATCGTTCGCCATGTTTTCTATATCAAATCTCGTTTTTATTATTGTTCCAGTAATTATGAGTAGCTAAATTTCATATGTTAGGATGTAGGGGATGAATATGCATAGGTAGTAGAATTCCGAGACCGACTTGTAGCAGAGCCGTGGTCGGCCGACTCAAATAATGGGTCGGTCGACCAAGGCGGTGGTCGGCCGACTGGAATAGCCGGTCGGTCGACCCACTCGCGTCTGTATTCTGTTTCGTCTTTCTTTGTTGACTATAATACCCTACAATGAGACTGAAAGGAGACTTGTAGGATGTTAGTAATGACCTACCCAAGATTGAGAGATACGGGAAGGGCATTGGTCTACACCTTAAGACGGCTAGGTTACTTAAGACTGAAAGGTATGTGACCTAGAATTTAGGAATCACCCTTATTGTTGACACCCAATAATTGTGAGACCTAGGAACTAATAGCATAGGCCGAAAGGAGCTATGAGGTACCATAGACCGAAAGGATATGTTACACCCCTTATGCGACTGCAATACATGTTGACCTTAGGATTTATATTACCTTAGCTATTTATTACCCCAAACATCCTAACATCCCTTCTATTATACTTTATTCTTATCTTTTATTATTCGTTTGTTTTAATCTTTGCCTTAGATATAGTAATCAACACAATCAACCCCCAAATCTGTTACCTTTAACATTAACATCAAACAATAAGCACTCCCCACCTCTTTGTGGTTCGACCCTGACTTTCACTATCTATTGTTAAAGTTAGGAATTATAAATTTTATCTTTGGTACCCTCAACGACGGGCATCAAATTTTGGCGTCGTTGCCGGGGAGGTGACGCCAGTGTTTATTGTTTTTGTTTTTGTTTCCCTTTGTTTAAGGAACTTTTGTTTCTTAAACCTTCTCACCTTTTTCTTGTAGTTTCCATCTTATGCGCAAGTCAGTTCAAGGAGAACTCCTACCACTTGACCACGAGCTTGAGAGGATTCTTAGAGAAAGAAGAAAGCAACTTCTAGCGAATCAGGAAGGAGGATCACCATCTTCCTTATTCCAAGAAGACATCTTTGAACAACCATCATTACCATCTTCACCAAAAACACCAACTTCACAACCAAGTTCACCCAACAATCCACCTTCACCAAAAACACCACCTTTTACCTACTTTCCAGTCTTTCCGAAAGAAGAGGAAAACATGACAGAGGAAGCTACTATTGCCAGTCACTCCATGCCTCAGGCAAAGGACCTATACAAAGGGTTCACTTTACCTGCAGGTACTGGGAAGCCATTCGAGGCCAAGCCTGCCTATATTACTATGGTTGAAAGAAACCAATTTGGAGGCTCGGCCAATGAGGATGCTGCAAAGCATATTGAAATCTTCAGATTACATATGCTCTATTGCACCCCCAGAAGGAGTGACGCAGGACCAGATTAAGCAGACCATGTTTATCTTCTCTCTTAGGGACGCTGCAAAGGAATGGTACAGAGACTTGGACCGCATTGCTGCGGGAGTCACAGATTGGAATACCCTAGCCTTAGCATTCTACAGGAAATACTATTCTGCATCCAAGACTAATGCTTTAAGGGCGCGGATTACAAATTTTAAGCAGGGCCCCAATGAGGATTTTAGTGAGGCGTGGGACAGGTTCAAGAGACTTGTTCGATCCATACCACACCACGGATTCGAACAATGGTTTCTTTGTAACCAGTTCTACAATGGCCTCTACGATGACAACAGGGCTTATTTAGATGCTACAGCCAATGGGAGATTCCAGGACAATTCAGGAGAGACTAAGGGTCTCAAATTAATAGAGGATGTTGTTGTACACCGTGCTGAACATGGAACTTCCCGAGGCAATCAAAGGAAACCTGAGTATAACCTGGCAGCTGTTGAGGCCTTGACAGCCAAGTTAGAGAAACTAGAGGCTGGAGGGAAGTTCGATCTAGGAAGTGGGAGCAAGGGAGGTATTTATCAGGTGAACGCCGTTCAAGACAAACCCTTTGCTTGTGAGAGGTGTGGTGGAGAAGGGCACGTGTCGAAATTCTGTACCTCATCCAATGAGACATGTGCCGCTTTCCAACACTATCGTGGGAACAATTTTTATGACCCAAATAATAATAATGTCCATCCCAACATGAGGTGGATAAGCCAGAATGTTCTCAACCCACAACACATGCAACCTCAGCAAAATTCCACATACATTCCCCCACAAAAGCAAGGTTTCCAAAAACCACCATTCAACCCTCAACCACCTTCAAATCCACCACCCAACAGACACTCTTATCCAAAATCTTATTGGGTTGGTTCAGAAGGAGTCTCAGGCTAGAGAGGCAGGGATGAAGATGTTAGAATCTCAGATTGCTCAAATTGCGGGCAAAAACGATATTAGGGCTCCGGGTCAACTTCCGACCAAGACGGACCAGAAAAAAGAGACCCTAAATATCATATCCCTACGAACCGGAGCTAAAGTGGGAGGCGGAAAAGAAAAAGAAAAGCAGCCGAAGCAGACTGACAGCGAGGAAGGTCGACCGACCCAGGAGCCAGGTCGGCCGACCTCTGAACAGAATCCGAAAAATCTCACTGTACAGGAAAATGGTCGACCGACCGAAGAAGAGGGTCGACCGACCACCGATGCGGAGGGAGAGGCCCCTTTTCGGCCCGAATTGCCAAATAACTTAAGGGATTTTCTTTTTCGGGGTGATAAAACCCCCAGGTTTCTGAAAAGGGCTGCAAACACTGAATCTTCAGCCCCTCCTTTCCCAGAAAGACTCATACCTTCGAAGGACCAGGTATCTTTTGACAAATTTAAAGATGTAATTCGTTCATTAAACGTTCAAGTTCCGTTTTTAGAATTAGTCCAACAGGTTCCTTCATATCTTAAATTTATGAGACAGCTTTTGTCAAGAAAGAGGTCTCTAGATAAGGTTGAGTCGGTGGCTCTCACTGAGGAGTCATCTAGTTTTCTGTCACATGTTATTGCCCCTCAAAAACTCGATGATCCTGGTAGTTTTTCTGTCCCTTGCAATATAGGAACGTTCCCTGTGAAAAAGGCTTTATGCGACTTAGGAGCTAGTATAAGTGTCATGCCCCTAAGTGTTGCCTTAAAACTAGGAATGACCGAATTTGCAGTAACCAGCATGACTGTCCAGATGGCAGATCGTACATCTATGGAACCCATAAGGGTGTTGGAAAACATCCCTGTGCGTATTGACAGGTTTTTCTTTCCAGTTGACTTCGTAGTTTTGGACATCCCAGAGGATGCCCATATACCTATAATACTAGGAAGACCTTTCCTCCACACTGCGGGAGCCATCATAGATGTAGGCACTGGGACTTTAACCTTCAAAGTAGGAAAGCATTCCATCATCTATGGCCTATCTTATAGGAAGAAGGATGCTATGACCCCCATCACTTGTAATGCTATCACTTCTGAAAAGAAGTATGAGGTCATCACTACTTCTCCTACTTTATTGCCTACTCCCGTATCTGTTTTTACACCTCCGCCCCAGATTGGGAGCAATATGGAGGATACTTCTATTTTGACTAATGCAGGAATTGGTTTGGGGAAACCCAAAATAAAGGAAGTCACAGTGCAGAGAGGAGGAATGGGATTATTGAGCTACAAAGAAGATGAAGACCCAGATGTTGTGGATCGGAAAGAAAAGAAAAAGAGGAGACAAGCTCAAGAGGAGAGGTCGTCGCATATGCTTTGCGGCGGAAAGAAGATGTGTTTTGCTACTCAATAAAACACTGTGGAGACTAAGGCTTGTCGTCAAAAGCCGTGGTCGGATATATTCCGCATCTTTAGCGGATAGTTATTTCAAGTTTCAGTTTTTAAGACAATTTACTTGTGTTGTTTAAGACTTTTTTAATTTGGTTTGCTCGTAGTTTTAGAACTTTTTCCGTTATGCTTGCGTAGTTAAGACTTTAGACTTGTTTCTGGCATCTCGCGCATTTGTTGGGCGCATATTTATTACATTTTCAGGTTTACGAAGAAACGAAGACCGCTGTTCAGCAGTGAGGTCGACCGACTTGAAATATGGGTCGGTCGACCTAGTCCCTGCATTCCTGAAAGGTCGGTCGACCTAAAATATGGGTCGGTCGACCCGACCTTCCGTCACGGTCTGTTCGTTTCTTCCTCAGGAATCATGCAACCGTCTTAGGTACTTGAGTGGCACTGCTGGCCACCAAAAACCTCCCAGCTTACGCTGGTTTGGGGAGGTTTTTCTCATACGTCTACTAATCCAGTGAGTTCTTTCCAATTTTCGTTGGTTTTATTTTCCTTGCATCTTTCCTTTTCTGAAACCTTACTTAGGCTAATGCACAATGGGGACATTGTGCAGGTTGGTTTGGGGAATGGTTTCGTGTCACATGCATTGCATTTTGCCACACGTTTATTGCATTTCTGTCTTGCATTGTTCTTTTTTTATTTTCTCTACCTATACAAAAGAAAAATACAAAAAAAAAAAATGAAAAAAAATGAAAAAAAATTCCAAAAAAATGCACATTTATTTTAGCATATAGGCCGAGTCGGAACGAAAGTATTTCAAGGATGATTTAGCTATCGTACATGTTTATGACTTTACCTTGCCTTGTCAACTTGTTTTAGTATGAGAATCTTTTGCATATCTACGAGTTTTTTTTAACTTGCATATCTTGAGACTTGACTTATACCTTGGCAACCTACTATACATTCTAAGGTTTAGAGCTTATTTCCTGTTTTCATTCTTAAACCAGTTGTCTAGGATGTGAGTAGTACTCCCCTTGGAACATGTTACATCAATATGCATAAACATGAACTTGAATTACTATATACTTGTTTTACTTTCTCGTTTTGTGAATCTTGATACGTGCATTTGGGATCCTTTTTCTCATTATTACCCATAAGCTTCACATAGCCAAAATTGCCTTTTATTCCCCCAAAACTACATCCCATACTTAGCCTACCCTTCCAAGCTAGTATTTGTGGTCTTTGGTTTATTTTGAGGTATCTTGGTTTATATGCTATCCTGAGCAAAAAGAGGAAAGAAAGAAAGAAAGAAAAGGAAAAGAACAGAAAAAGGAAAGAAAAAGGAAAGAAAGAAAAGAAAAAACGAAAAAAAAAAAGGTCAAAACGTACAGGAACGAAGTCGACCGACCTCCTTCATGAGTCGGCCGACCAACAGTCAATAACAGATTCAAAATTTCGTTCAAAAAAATCCCTTTCTTTTATTTGTTATCACTCCCGTACTTCATTCAAAATATTTGGGAGTCCTTTTTTATATAATGTGAGAGTTGTGCCACAAAAAGAGCACTTTCTTAATTTCAAAAGTTGTGAAATATGTTGTTGGGAAACGGTTTTACTAGCTTGGCTACTAACCCCACATATCCAAAAGCATCTTAACCACTTTGCACCTTTTACCTCACATATCTTTCATTACCTCGATTGCATGTATCCAAGTCACTTAATGGGTTTGTTTTACATAGTTGTAGAATTTTTGTTCATGTTAGATTGCAGGCACGTTTTCTTGGGTCGCAGTTAGGTGAGTGTCATTACAATATTTTTTTTTTCTATCTTTTACGTTTACTCACCCTTTGCTTCATGAGTGTCTCGAGCGTACCGCGAGAGTCCATGGTATAAAGTCTTTATAGTCTCTAGGTTTGCAAGTTTGACGACACCATAACTCGTTTGCATGATTTGAATATTATCTCATTTGTACTTGGCATTGGTATAGGCTTACATGTAAATTTCGCTCTGAGATTGAAATCGTTCCATTAGTTAAGATTGAGTCTATTTCTTGCTTGAGGGCAAGCAAAGGTTTGGTTTGGGGAATTTGATGCGTGTCTATTTTATGATGTTTTTCATCTATTTTTACACGCATTTGGTCGCTCATTTACTATGTTTTAGCCCTTATTTCCCAACAATCGTGTACTTTCGTATTTTTATGCACTTTTGCAGATTTATGCGGAAAAGGGACGATTTAGCACCAAATTCATGCCCTCGGGATTTTTGCATAATTAAGGAACGAAGGAAAGACAACTGGAGTCATTATTTAAGTACCAAAAGTCAAAACAAGAAGAACCGGAGAATTTCCATGCGGAAACGGTCGACCGACCTACTAAATGGGTCGGCCGACCCGGCCTAAAGTTTAAGAAGTCCAGAATCTTAAAGAAAGCCCAGAATTCTCCTAAGCCCGTAAAAGAGGTCGACCGACCCACCATACTGGTCGACCGACCTCAGCGAAGCCCAGGAACGTTTTTGGAAATAGATTAGAATATGGAGTCTTTAGAAAACTCTAATTTTTGGCCCTATATAAGCTAATCTTGTAATTCAGATTTCCATCAAGTTTTATACCTAGTTTTTATCATTCAAGTTAATAATCTAGTTTAATCATCAAGTTTTATACCTAGTTTTTATCATTCAAGTTAATAATCTAGTTTGTTCATCAAGTTCCTAGTTTTAGTTTTCTCTTTAAGTTATAATCTTTCAATAATTCTCAGGCATTCAATAAAGTTTGTTCCTTTCTACCTTAATTCCGATTTCAGGTAATCACCCTCTTAATCTAGTTTCATTATTGTTCTTATTATTGTTGCATCCGGTTTAAGTTAGAATCTCAAGCTTTATTAGTTCTTGCATGTTTAGATTATCGTTCGCCATGTTTTCTATATCAAATCTCGTTTTTATTATTGTTCCAGTAATTATGAGTAGCTAAATTTCATATGTTAGGATGTAGGGGATGAATATGCATAGGTAGTAGAATTCCGAGACCGACTTGTAGCAGAGCCGTGGTCGGCCGACTCAAATAATGGGTCGGTCGACCAAGGCGGTGGTCGGCCGACTGGAATAGCCGGTCGGTCGACCCACTCGCGTCTGTATTCTGTTTCGTCTTTCTTTGTTGACTATAATACCCTACAATGAGACTGAAAGGAGACTTGTAGGATGTTAGTAATGACCTACCCAAGATTGAGAGATACGGGAAGGGCATTGGTCTACACCTTAAGACGGCTAGGTTACTTAAGACTGAAAGGTATGTGACCTAGAATTTAGGAATCACCCTTATTGTTGACACCCAATAATTGTGAGACCTAGGAACTAATAGCATAGGCCGAAAGGAGCTATGAGGTACCATAGACCGAAAGGATATGTTACACCCCTTATGCGACTGCAATACATGTTGACCTTAGGATTTATATTACCTTAGTTATTTATTACCCCAAACATCCTAACATCCCTTCTATTATACTTTATTCTTATCTTTTATTATTCGTTTGTTTTAATCTTTGCCTTAGATATAGTAATCAACACAATCAACCCCCAAATTTGTTACCTTTAACATTAACATCAAACAATAAGCACTCCCCACCTCTTTGTGGTTCGACCCTGACTTTCACTATCTATTGTTAAAGTTAGGAATTATAAATTTTATCTTTGGTACCCTCAACGACGGGCATCACACGTCATCACTGTCATCTTATCTGAGCTTTAAATATACATTTATTTTTTATGATAGAACGGCATTGTAGGATCGTATTATGAACTCACCTTTAGTTTTTTTTTTCAAATGAATAGGATCGTTATATTCTACTACCACATACATAAAATTGCAGGATCGAGATTGATAACGCATTTTTGGATCCTAAAATTATCAATAAGTCTTACTTTTGACCGTCTTTTTAAAGACCTCTCACAACCCCTCCCGAACTTGCTCTCACGGACTCTCACTTGCAATTTGTGAAAGGTTTTTTTAAAGTGATTGTAAAATAAGAAGCTCTTACGTAAAAATTATAAAATGATAGTAGGATGTAACGGTAATTTTGATGTTTTGATAAGAAATCATAAATTGTGAATGCAAAAAAACTTAAGATTACGAAGAAATTTATGAAAAACGTCTCCTCTAGGGTTTCCTATGAGGGTTTTCGTCTAAGCGTGTCTTGGCCTTCGTCTTCCGTGTTCGAAGTCTCTCTCTCCCCCTTTATTGGTGGAAGCGTTTTCTTCTGGTGGTTTCTTTCTATTCGTTCTTAGGTAACGGTCGTCTTTTTGTTGTTTTTCCTACTAGGGTTTTTTAGGGTTTGGAGTTTCTTGTCGAGGGAGTCTTGTGTTTTTTGTCTTTTAGTGTGTTTCTCTTCATATGGCAACGAACTATATCCCACTGTCTGACAAGGGGAAAGCGCCGATGGATAATCACGAACCGGTTTTATGGGACATTGGGGATTCCTCTGATAGCGGAGGGAATGTTGACTTAGTTTTGGTCGGAAAACTTTGGACGACCAAGGCTATTAATGCAAAAGTAGCTATTGATGCCATGACGAAATTATGGCAAACGAAAAACCAGATTGTTGGCAATCTGATCGACGTTCATCGAAAGATTTTTATGTTCAAGTTTGCCAATGTAAAAGACAAAGAAAGGGTTGTGGAGGGTCAACCATGGCATTTCAACAAACATGTTTGGTGTTTCAATGACCCGGTTGAGGAGGGCAAGCTATCGGATACTCCGTTGAATCACGTACCTATATGGATTAGGGTTTATGATCTTCCCCTACGAGGTCGTTCGAATTTAGTGAATATGAAACGACTCGGGGAACAACTCGGGAGGTTTGTGTGTATTGATGAAGCCCCGTTCCCGGAGATGGAGAAAGCGGTGCGGATTAGGGTTTGCATCGATGTGCGTGAGGCTTTGAAATCAAAATTGGTGATTCGTATGCCAAGCGGACGCGATATGGAGTTTTGTGTCAAGTATGAACGTCTACCAATATATTGTTGTGGTTGTGGCATATTGGGACATGGCGAAAAGGAGTGTGAGGAGGGACCATACGACGATGGTGAATTGCTCTATGGGGAGGGCTTGAGGGCTTCACCGTGGAAGGCTCTAAAG
Source organism: Silene conica (assembly GCA_029255685.2). Lineage (NCBI taxonomy): Eukaryota > Viridiplantae > Streptophyta > Magnoliopsida > Caryophyllales > Caryophyllaceae > Silene > Silene conica. The sequence continues at coordinate 64,600,695 of CM055311.2, forward strand.
GCTAGTGCGAGTTCAGCTAGTGCTACGGCTCGGTCTCTGGCGCAGGTGTTTGATCATGAAGCTAGGGCACGCGAGGAGGAAGTTGTTGATCTTATGATAACAAAGCTGCAAAATATCGCTCTTAAAACCCGAGGTGCTAATACTGTTATGGAAGAAAAGGGGGCAAAGGAATCTAAAGACAGGGAATGGGGGAATATGGAGGAGGAGGCAAACTCCCAAAATATGAGGGAAGTAGAGGTGGGTAGTCCTCAAACCCACAATGCTTGTAAGAGTTGGGAGGGGAGGGGTGAGGGGTCGGGAGGAGGAGATGCGGATAGCCAGGAAGGGGAGGGGATAGGGCCTGTGAATGAAGTACAACAACAGGGGGAACTTACAAAGAATATGGGTAGTACACAGGAGCGTAACAAATGGAAGAGAAGGGCTAGGGTGGGTGTGAGCGATATGACTGGGATGAGTGGAGAGGGTGTAGCGACAAAAAGGCCTAGGGAGGGGATAGGAATGGTGACAGACAACGGTACGAAGAAAGCAAAAATCAATGATGTTTTTTCATCAAAGGCGGTGGTTGAGATGACTCAACACCGCCGGGCATTATGAAAATGCTGAGCCTTAACTGCAGGGGTCTGGGCAACCCGGTTGCGGTAGGCGGTCTGTTTAATCTTGTCCGTAGGGAGAATCCGGATTTTATTTTTCTGTGTGAAACAAAATTAAGTAGGGCAGAAATGACAAATATTGGAGCAAGAATGGAGGATTATGATATTTGGGCAGTGGACAGTGCGGGGAGATCGGGAGGTTTGGCGACTTTGTGGCGTAAAGGGATAGTTGTTACTTTGCGTTCAGCTTCGATACACTATATGGATTGGTGCGTGGATGAGGGGGATGCTCAGTGGAGGCTCAGGGGATTCTATGGATGGCCGGCCATTCAGGACCGGCATCTTTCGTGGCAACAACTTCGTATTTTGGCGGAGGACAATGAGGGTCCATGGCTTTGTATGGGTGACTTTAACGAGATCCTGTACGAAAATGAGATGAGCGGGGGGTCGAGGGTGCAGTGGCAGATGAATAACTTTAGTGAAGCCGTGAATGATTGTGGCCTACGTGATTTGGAGTTTGAAGGCTATGAATTTACTTATGACAACGGGCAGGCGGGGGAGGATAACCGGCAGAGTAGGATTGATCGGGCTATGATAACGGAGGAGCTCTATGATCGGTTTCCTTATATGCAGCTGACTCATTTGGGCTCGGTATGGTCGGACCATGTTCCAATTATGGTCAATACCGAATCTAGGCAGCAGGAACATATGAGGGGTAGGCGTATTTTCCGTTTTGAGCAGATGTGGGTGGGGGAAAGAGGCTGTGAGGAGGCTATCATTCGGGCGTGGGATTCGGGGGAGGACATTGGCGAGAATATCCAGAAGTGTGCTAAAGAGCTTAATGAGTGGAAAAGAGCTAATATAGGTAAGCTGGTCAGAGACATACAACTCCAACGTAAGAAGCTACATGAGCTGGACCGAGGCGAAAGAACGGAGGATAATGTACGGGAGAGGCGCAATACGAAACAAAAAATTGCCCTCCTTATAAAAGCAGAGGAGCAATTCTGGCGACAGCGGTCTCGGGCTCTTTGGCTAAGCGATGGGGACAGAAATACCTCCTTTTTTCATAGGAAAGGCAAACAGCGGAAATAGCATAACAAAATTAACTTCCATGTGGAGGAATCTGGCCAAAAGATTGATAACCCGGACGGTATGAAGAAGGTGGTTACTGAGTACTTTAATAATCTCTTCGCGGCCTCCAACCCTAGTGTGGATGACAAGGCGATGAGTTGTGTCGCGGGTAGAGTCACGGAGGAGATGAACAGGGGCTTACGAGAACCTTATACTCGTGAGGAAATTGTCGAAGCCTTAAACCAGATGCACCCGCTAAAAGCTCCGGGCCCAGATGGTATGAACGCTCTCTTTTTTCAAACTTACTGGCATATTGTTGGTGAGTCAGTAGTAGATGCCTGTATGAGAATGCTTGAGGGTCAGGGTATACCACCGGATATAAATAAAATCCACATTGTACTTATTCCAAAGAAAAATAAGGCGGACCGTATGGCTGACTTCCGGCCTATTAGCCTATGCAATGTCCTTTATAAGATTGTGTCTAAAACTCTCGCAAACCGTCTGAAGGTTTTTCTCAACAATATTGTTTCTGAAAATCAGAGTGCTTTCGTCCCAGGTAGACTTATAACTGATAATGTCTTGGTGGCTTTTGAGCTCTTTCATCATATAAAAAACGCTCGAGGGAGTGGGGGACATATGGCTCTTAAACTTGATAAGGCTAAGGCGTACGATAGGATTGAGTGGGGTTTTCTTGAAGAAACGCTAAGGGCTATGGGCTTTGAGGAACGTTGGAGGGGTAGGGTGTTGGAATGCGTGAGGTCGGTCTCGTATGAGGTAAAGGTTAATGGTCAGTATACGGAGTGCTTTGTACCGCAGCGGGGGATTCGTCAAGGGGACCCGTTGTCCCCATACCTTTTCATTCTTTGTGCTGAGGTTTTCTCGGGTATGATCCGTCGCGAGAAGGAGAAGGGTAATCTTCATTGTATCCGTATTGCACCTTTGGCTCCCGCAGTTTCTCACCTTTTTTTTGCAGACGATAGTATCATTTTTGCGAAGGCAAACGAGAAAGAGACACGAATTGTGAGGGACCTTATGAGACGCTATGAGCTTGCGTCAGGGCAAATGGTGAATATGGACAAAACTACTATGTCTTTTAGCAAGGGATCCTCGGGAGCTCGTAAACAAATGGTGGCACGGGTTATGGGCGTTCGCATTGTTCAAGAGCAGGGTCTTTACCTCGGCTTGCCAACCGCCCTTGGGAAGTCAAAGCGGAACCTCACAAGCGGGATTAGGGAAAAGCTCACAAAAAGGCTCCAGGGCTGGCAGAGTAAGACGTTGAGTAAGGCGGGGAAGGAGGTTTTAGTGAAGTCGGTAGCCCAAGCAATTCCAAATTATGCTATGAGTGTCTTTAAGCTCCCTCTCTCTTTTTGCGACGAAATTCGAGGCCTCGTTTCGATATTTTGGTGGGGAACAAATAATGGGAAGAAAAAGATCCCATGGATATCCTGGGAGACTTTGTGTCGACCAAAAGAGAAGGGGGGTCTCGGTTTTCGCGATATCCGAGCTTTCAACAAAGCCTTACTAGGGAAACAGGGGTGGCGGCTAATGACGGAGGATACTAGCCTTATGGCACGAGTTATTCGGGGCAAGTATTTCTCGGGAAGCTCGTTTTTAGAGGCTGAGCTTGGGCCAAATCCAAGCTACTCTTGGCGGAGCATCTGGGAGACGAAGGATGTAATTTTGATGGGTGCAAGGCGACGGATTGGCGATGGTTGGAGCACAAAAGTGTGGCTGGATCCTTGGATCCCGAAGACCCAATCCTGACGTATATTGTCCCCTCGTTATGACCATGATTTGTCTTTGCAGGTTGCTGATTTGATGACCGCGGAAAAGAAGCAATGGGATGAACAGCGCCTAGCTGACTTGTTCTTGCCCTTCGAATGCGAGCGTATTAAAGCTATTCGTATTTGCGACACCATTCAACCGGATGACTGGTGTTGGGAGCATACGAAGGATGGCCAGTACTCAGTCAAAACGGCTTATCACCTTCTCCATAATAGCTTGGTAACAGAGGCAGAGACTTCGGATAATACGGCCAGCAAACATATCTGGAAAGCGGTGTGGCAGTCCCCGGTGCTCCCACGTATCAAAACTTTCGTGTGGCAATTGTGTCATGACGCGCTGCCCACAAGGAGTAATATAGCTCGTAGACTGAAGACTGATGGAGCGGAGTGTCAGTTTTGCTCGATTGAGGACGAGACGAGCTTACATATGATAAGGGGCTGCGGGTGGACTAAGGAAGTGTGGGAGGGGGTTGGATGTGAAGGAGTTGTGGGCACGGGAGGAGGGAGTGTGTTGGAGTGGATGGTGAGAGCTATGGAGCAGGGGGGATTGCGGGAGCGTACGATTCTCATGACGACATGTTGGGCTATCTGGGAACGGAGAAATGATGCCATTTTCGAAGGGGGAAAGAGGTGTAGCGAGATGGTTGTAAGGAGGGTAGAAGACCTGCTTGAGGAAATGATGGGAGTGCATAACCAGAAACGCGGGGGAGGGGTGTCTGATGCTAAGGCAGGGAGGGGCAAAGGGACTGGGGTCAGTAGGGATAACGCTGGTAAGGAAACGCAGTTCAGGGTAGCGTGGACACCACCTGAGAGAGGCATTCTGAAAATTAATACGGATGCAGCGTGTATGGAGGAGTTGGGTACGGGATTGGGCGTGGTGGCTAGGAGCGAGGGAGGGAAGGTAGAATGGTCTATGGTTGTGCAGCGTGAGGAGGGACGGGACGCGAAGATGGCAGAAGCTGAAGCGATTTATGTTGGGTTGAAGGAAGCTAGTCGCAGGGGTCATTTATCGATTATTATTGAAAGTGATTGTCAGAGTGTTGTGCAGGAGCTGCAGGCGAAGAAGGAGGGGCGTAGTGACTAGTGACTTACACCGAGTTTATGAGGATATTTTTGCTTTATGTAACGGTTTTCATTCTGTTGTGTTTAGTTTTGCCCGACGGGAAGCAAATGGAGCCGCTCATGCTTTGGCTCATTTGTCACCGTGGATAGTTGGATGTAGGATTTGGGAGCTCCAAGTTCCCCAAACTGTGTTGTGTTTTACTTCGATTGATGCTCACATGGGCGGATCTACCCACAAGGCTAATTGGGCTTAAGCCCAACCTGTTTTCAAGAATAAAAGCATTATACATCTTAACATATTCAGAAAAGTAATGTAGCTAAGTTGGTAAGAGTTAAATTAAAAGAGTTGATTTGTACCGGTTGTCAAGGGTTCGATCCCTGTTAGTTGCATTGTTTTTATTTGCTATTCTAATTAGTTGTTTAACATTTTATCATAAATCCTAATAATATTAATCGTAAATTGTAATTATTATTTTCCCTAAAACTAAAGTATTTTATATCCGAAGTTGTTTAGCGCCATAAATCCTAATAATGTTAATGTTAATTGTTAGAATAAGAATCTGTTCATGTTAATTGTTAGAATAAGAATAATTAGTTTTAACAAAGTTGATACATGTCTATCCAAGAATACAAAAATATTGTATTTTAAAAAGCAGGAGATTATAAGACGTTTACGTTTTTGAAATGATGATTGTTGAATTTACTAGTATATAGCGAAACTTATATCCTTGAATAATATCGTAAAATAGATTTATACAAGTTTACATTTTGTAATATTCAATCATACTTCGTAGTTTATATTTTTACTAGTTTTATGCCCGTGCAAAAAATGCACGGGTTTACTTCTACTAAACTAAAAAAATAAAAATAAAAAGGTGAATATATTTAATAAAAAATATAATTTTAGTATTATAAGTATATCAATGTAAAAAATAAAAAGAATTTATACGTTTAAACGTAAGTAAAAACAACGCATTTGCTTGACATTATAAAATTATACGGATTCTTATGTACGACGACGCTATCGGTTTAAGTTTAAACGGATCAAATATACATATGTAGGATGAATAAGACAAAAAAAAAACATTATGTATGACGAAAATAAAATATTTGTCCTATAACCCATGGGAAGTGATACTGGCCCATTTAATTTTAAGACGGAAAATAGCCGGTAAAATATATATAGATTTTAAAATTATACTTACGGTTTAATTAAATTCTAAGTTAATATCCATCGTAACGAACCCAAATTATTATTAGTCCGACTCTCTAACTACCCAACATCTCCGACTATATAATATAAACATGTCTATTTTATGTACATTTAAGAGTTAAGACGGAGTTACATATTTTTGTTGATTTCCAATTCTCAACAATTTTAATTTGTTGATTTCCAGTATGTGAATGCATTAATTTTCGCCAATTTATATATTCCAGTATTATATTTGATATTCACTTTTTGTTTCTATTTTATACTCATTGTCACTCAATTTAATCATTTTAGTTGTTGCATGTTAAATTAATATTAACAATTTCTTTAATCTCGGAATATACTATATTTGTAAAGTCTAGGCGTCTCCATCATATTATTATTATATTTAATTTATATCTTTAATTTATGTAAAATTAGTTAACTTATTATCAATGATCATCAAAGATTTGATTTTTACAGTTGAAATTGAAGTTAGAACTTCGGAAGATTTCATATTTCAACGTGTGATTATAGATTATAACTTACTTAATTAATGAAAGTAGTGAAAAGGTTAAATTTATGAAAGTTTGAGGAGAGATAATTAATTATGTAGAATGAACATGGTTGACCCCACTTTAATTAAATTTTTTCTCTTCCTAATTTTGATCGATCAATAAGAACTCTCTAAAATCTATTCCTTTTATAGTAAAGGAATTTCCATATTTTTTGTTGAATTTACAGGACTATTTTTTGTGCTTTTATACCGGATTTTTGTTTTATTTTTATGATGATATTGGCGAAATATGATCTTTCTGATATATATTGGACTGTTGCGTTGTATATCGTATTTTAATTTAAATTCAACAAAAAGACGAATTTGTGCAAGATTTTTGTTTTTTCTGTATATTTTCAGATTTTTAGTTGAATTTATATAAGATTCAACTAAAAGATTTAAATTTAACATAAAGACTATTTGTTCTGCTCATATACATGATTTTTGTTTTTTTTTTTTCCAATATACAGGAGTTTTATAAATCGGACCGTTGTATATCATATTTTATCTTGTTTGATATTTTAATTTGTATTTGATTTGATTGGAAAATATATTGTAATTTAATTTGTATTTGATTTGATTGGAAAACATAAAGATTATTTTTGCTGTTGGTAATTTTTTGTTTTTTGGATTTAATTTTTGGATCGTTAAATATCGTATTTTATTGGACTGTTGTATATTGTTATTTAAATATTAAATTAACAATAGTTTGATCATATCGTATTTTATTATGATAGTGACGAAATGTACTACTGCAATCGATTACGTATATAGGAATGATAAAAGATCAAAATACGGAATTACGGATCATAATTAATTCCGAATATAAGAAGGATGAAAATTAAATAAGAGTGAAAAATGGTGGGCCCATATAGTCCTTAATTTAAGGAACCAATAAGAGAGCCTTATTTTCTCTCCCTTTTATAGAGATAGATAAGATATCGCTCTATATTTATAAACAATAAAACTTTTGTCCAAATGACGGTAAGTCTGTGACAAGGGAGCAACCCCTAAATGACTAATAACATCTTTCACATATGTGCGAGCGAGTGTACGACCTCAATTATACGTTTTGATGGTTTCATTTAACTAACTATCACAAATATGAATTTAGCCCACCCTACTTGTAAATCCTGGATCCGCCCCTGGATGCTCATGATATGAATTAGCACCCTCTTTGGGTGTTTTAACCGCAAAAGAAAACAAAAAAAAAAAATTGTGAATGCAATTTGCATAAAGAATAAATGGAGTACGGAGTAGTAAGTAAGAAGAGAACAAGAGTTGATGAGTGCATACATAGAGAACAAAATAGTAGAAGCAACAAGAGAAGAGAAGTTATGAGGCAACCCTACTGCATACGGGCCATATGTGAGAGAAGTAGCCAAAAATGTCAATTCGGTGATTCAGAAAAATGAATGCGTGCAATCTTGTGCTACATTTATCAAGGGCTCCACAAATGATTTCTGAATCTATTATGTTTGACTCTACTCCTTTCCTGTCTTTTCTCCTGTTTCTCCTTTAACCTCTACTGCGACTGACTTTACCAGATATTATTTGTCCCATAAAATTACAATAACTTTAGTAAACATTACTTTACTTCAATAGTCTTACTTGCAACGGTCATTAATTTCTAATCTCTCTTAAGTCTTAAGACTCTTTCATTTAGACTCTTCTTTACGAATTCACCTTGTCACAAATGCATTCATAAATGAAGGCGAGCTGTGTGCATTGCATTGTGAACGTCACAAGTATGTTAACTTTTGTAATCTTCTCCCCCACTTACTATTGCTTTAATTAATGTAAAATATGAGAATTTGTGTATCTATTATTAACCGGGTGATTCTAGGATTAGCTTATAGGGGTGCAAAAAAATTAATAATGATTTCGGTGATGAAAGCTAAAATTTAAACTGGAAAAAAAAGTGTGAGTCTAAAGCACACATAATTTAAAAAATTGGATCAAAATAATTCAAGAAGATATAAATAAAAAACTAATTTGTAAGTATATACGTCTTTTTAATGTGAAAAGATACGTTTTATAATATATCCAAATCATGTCAACTGTGAGAATCGAACTCATGGCCAAAAGAATAGAAACTAGATATCTAACCACTACACCACTATATATTTGACAAACTTTTTTGAAATTATTAATACTTATTTTTTCTGTCTCAGTCATATGTGTACATTATTTTATTTCTCATTTATAAAATAAAGTAATTGTAAATATATCACAGAAACAGGTGAAGTATATTATTATTTATATCAATAATATAATCATTCACAAAAATTTGAAAAAGACGGTCTTATTAAGAGATTTTTCACAACCTGAATGAGATATCTCTCATAAAATTTCACTAGACCTACTATATTAGGAATATGTTGAATTTATTAGATATGTGTGAGATTAGTTGCCTGGAACATCAATTGTCTTAAGTTAATCACCCGACCTTCACCAAACAACAATCTATTTGTCGGGTTTATTTTAAATATGGTGGAGCTGTTGACCTTGGAATTAACATAAACGTGTGATTGCGTGAATGATGAACTACTAAAATTGCTTTTCGCTTCAAATGCTCTGTTTGCTGGGTAAATCATAAATGTGCAGGGCCGGCCCTTAGGGGTGTGCGGGTTGGCAAATGACAAGGCCCAAGTCTAGAAGGGGTTCATTAGTGTGAGATTGAAAGTCTGCTATTTGACAAATAAAATGTATTACATATAAAAAACAAACTAAGTTAAGTGGTGTAGTGGTTTTGTATCTTACTAAAGGTTAAGAGGTCTTGTGTTCTATTCCTAGTGGCGGCATATATTTTTTTTTTAGTTCACTACGTTGATAGTTTCATTCATTTAATTCTTTACGTATTTAGTGCGACAATTGAATTATAAAATATTTTACATGCTTTTGAGATTTTATGCGAATTGTGTTCGTCGTAGTATAATTAGTCTAAATTATACGTTCAATAGACACGTCTAATAAAGCTAATATCTAAACTTTGAAAAAATTTCAATCTATTGCGATTTTTTAACGATAAAATGCTTGAATTATAAGGTACCTTTTCTCCAATTCTCGAACTCCAAATTATTTTTTTCTAAATTTTTTAAGATTTTTCCTAAATCAACTCCTTTAATTCAAAAGTTTGCATGTGTCCGTTTTATTAAATTGTGCGGAGCATTAGATAATTACACATAAATTACTTGAATAATTTTTTTTAAAAAGTTAGGGCCCCATTTTACAATTTTGCCTAGGGCCTCAAAATCTTTAGGACCGGCCCTGTAAATGTGTTACACGTACGGAGTGGACTAATACTCACTAATAATTGAAGGAGACAAATTCATAGTCAAAGATGGTTAACTATATGAAAGTCACTCTTTTATTAACATATACTCTATCATAAGTAAATTAATGACTTTTTTAATAGGAATACTATTTATAGCTGGGATCGGTTGAGATAGTCCATCTATCATAGACACATAGTATGAGAGTCTATGTAATCAAAAGTTACAGATTTGAAATCCTGACAACTTAAAAGCCTTCTATAACGGACGGACATAGAACCTTTTTTGCGTAAAATTTGTGCATAAGAATATCATACTTGTTGGATGTCTTGGAATGAAGTAAATAATTATGATTAGTTACTCCAAATACTCGAAGTTGGATGCATTTATTATTGATATAGGACACAATATGTGACCACGTTGATAGTGTAAAGACCGTCAAAAATAATGGCGGAACCGAACATAGCTAATAGACAGACATGTTAGTGTTTCCTCATACCTTCCACACGGCCACAGATTATTTTATGAGCGACATTAATCGACAACTTAGTCTTCCAAGCCGCAATGCCAGGACCACCAATTTATTAATCACCACTTTTGTTTTCGGCATCTATTTTACAATTTCAGTTTTTTAACACAAATTCTCGTTAATATCGGACACTATCCTTTCCAAGCTGAAAACTGATAGAGTCTCTCTCACAAGTCACAAATGCAACTTATGTAAGTGACGCCGCCTATAAAATGCTCAATTTTTCCCCACTTGTCCTTCCACTTATCTTGTTGTCACGAATAGCGTAAAGATAAACAAGTAATATACAACAAAAATACGATACTTTTAAAAACTTTTCGACATATTTATTAAAATTTTATCGCGGAATATCAAAACAACATGCGGAAGACTAAACCTAATAAGAAGGTATAACTTATATGCAAGATAACTTAAATAAACGAGGCATAAGGTATACCATGATAACAACATAAATTAAATCGAAACTAAACGTAAGGATGAATGTCGAATGATCAACAATACTCGCTAGTCACACGTCTTCCCCCCAGCATCAACTATATATCTGTCATACATGAAACATGTATGTAACAGTCAGTGGGGAGTAACTAGAGGTTTTCCCAGCTACTTTTTGATGCAAAATTTAGAGTAACTTTGCAGCGGAAATAAAGCATTATAATTCTTTTGTGTTTTTGTAAGTAAATTAGAATGAAAAGAGTAAAAGATATGAATTAGTTGTGAAAATATCGCAAGATCCCTCAACTAAAGCTAGGGTATGACGTGAACAACTCTCCTCCCTCGCAAGGAGCTCGAAACTGAACACAAATGACACTCAACCTCGCAAGGAAGAATATTAATTATCTCACCCTCGCAAGAACGAAATAATAAATCTAATATATAACTCGCAAGCAATTAAAAAACCAGAAACTCTTGTATTAATCTCTCAAACTTGAATGAATAAAACTGAATACAAAGCCCTCTATTTAAAGTAGACTAGGCTGGCTAAGAAGAATCCTAAAACTGCCTAAAGACAAGTTTCCTAAACTCGACGTTTAGAGAATTGGCAAAATTGCCTTATTCCAACGACCTTGCTAATTTTAAGAAATAAACAACTATCTTAAATTTATAAGGTAAAATAAAATAAGGAAAAATGGAATTAGGAAACTAAATTATAGAGCAGCTCGACAACCGATTTAAGCTTACTTCCCCCGCTCTTCCAAGTTATCATTTTGATGTGAATATTTCTCTTTTCACTTGAGTTGAGCTCATTTTGAATCCTTCAAAATATTTGGGACACATTTTGACTTCATTTTTTATTGTACCCTAGCTCCTGCATCATTCTCCCTTTCTTTAAGAAAATTTGTCCTCAAATTTGAGGATATGTGTTACCACCTGGATCAAAAACAAACCACGAAAACTTAACCATGATAACAATAATGAACCCATGTAGCACCCCCTCGGATACTTCCAAAACAACAACAATCATACACCCCCTAAGGTTCTTAAACCATCAACTTGTGCTTTCCACCTCGCCTCATTCCTTGCACATCTGTAGAAGAATCAAAACAATACTTGCCTGGAATACACATGGTTACCTTCAACATCCATATGAATCGAACTCGAGAAGAAGTAATATTGATAACTTATAAAATATAGTTTCTTATCAATGGACATATCAAGTGGCGATCGATAAGACTCCTTAACTTCAAAACCATTGGTCATATTGAAAATTTTTTCGTTATCATTCACCATTAGATCAACAACCAAATATTCTTCAATCCTATCTCCTTCATGATCGTCATCTTCTACGAGAACATCATTGGAAGACCCAACTTGTTCTTTTTCAAGGTTGTCTTCGACATGCACTTTTTCTTCTTCATGAATAACAAAAAACTCAATCACTTCTTCTTTGACCGGACTAGCTAGTTTGAATATGTAAATTGCGAACCACCTCTTCTTGTTGATCATCATCACCCAACAGTTCAACATCATAAATCATTCTTTCTTCTATTCCCCTCAATGTCGGACATATTATTTACATGGTCAGGTGTAAGTGTAACGAATTCCGGAATTATATTACAAAGCTCTTGTGCGGTTAGAGATCGCTTTTGAGGATATTCGTTAGCTATATGTCCATAACTACCTTGGCATTTAAAACAACACTTCCTCATTGAATTGCTCTTAGGCTCCACGACTACTTTATTTCCCTTGTCCTTTACATCTTCCTTTAGGACCTTCATAGGCTTGCTAATTGTTTTCTTTGAATAAGTGCTTGATTCGGAATTTGTACCTCTCGAATAAGCATATGATTTTCTCGCTTTATCATGCTTCTCAAACTTTAAGGTCAAACGACAAAAATCATCGAATTCGTTATAAATTTGAATTTCGACTCTAGTAGCAAGTGATGGTGTGAGTCCCTTGATGAATATAGCAACTCTAATCTCTTCCCTTTCTTCCAAGTCACAAAGAATCGTCATCTTCTAAAACTCCTTAATGTACTCGCCAACGGACAACCCCTCTTGTGACAAAGATTGCAACTTTAGGTAATTTTCTTGTTCATAGTCTTTAGGTAAGAATCTTTTAGTAAGATGCTTCTTTAGCTTCTCTCAAGTACCAATCTTGCTCTTCTTATCTCGTTTTCTCTGTTTTTTTCAAGTTTCATACCACAACGAAGCATATTAGAAAGTTTTAGAATAGTTACCTTGAATTTTTTATGCTCATCGTACGTACTCCTTGTATTCGAAAACTCGTTCAACTTGCCTAATCCAATCCAAGAATTTTTCGGGAACCAAATCACCATTAAAATCAGGATGTCAACCTTTAAACCTCGATCATCATCGTTCTTATTCTCGTTTTTTCTCTTGGAACTAACCTATCCTTGAGCACAAAAAATAAAATCATAGACAATTAACAAACATATTAGACCTAACAAGGAGCAATCACATTACAAACTATCACTTGGTCCTTAAATCTACCCATCTCTCATTAATTATTTCAGTTGGGGTACACGTGCCTGCGTCAGGAGCATTACTGTTCTGATACCAACTGTGACACCCCGCGATATAGCGTAAAGATAAACAAGTAATATGCAGCGGAAATACGATACTTTTAAAAACTTTTTGAGATATTTATTAACATAATCGCGGAATATCAAAACAACATGCCAAAGACTAAAACTAATAAGAAGGTATAACTTATACAAGATAACTAAATATAAGGGTGAATGTCGAATGCTCAACAATGCTCGCTAGCAACATATCTTCCCCAAACAGCACCAACTATATACCTGTCATACATGAAACATGTATGCCACAGTCAGTGAGGAGTAACTTAAGGTTCTCCCAGCCACTTTTTGTCAGAAAACATGTAAACGGTAAAACCACACATCTTATACATATGAACATGTATATAACTTGAGAAACAACAAAACATGTTGACGAAGATACTAGTCATGATCTACGTAAGATAAACCAATAGATGTGAATGAATGAATAGACACGAACCAAAGCAATTGGACATAAACATGCAAACCAATCATAGTATCCGAGCTATATGGAATAGAATGAACGCCTGTTAATGAGCATAAAAGCTACATTGACATGCTAGAGCGCATTTGCACGACCTTCAACGACGAGAGCGCATGAGCACGACCTCTAACCACCGGAGCGCATACGCACGACCTCTATTAGTTACTATGTATAGCGTAACCGTTGACTATATGCCTACGACTTGGCAAGACCTCTCGATGTAATAACTTAAACCGAACGATACACGAGGACCGAAGCGCATAAAGCATGACATCCGACTAATCCCGGACCTAGATAAAATCCCATAACATGGGTGACGTTAGTTCATTACAGTGATACACAAATCATATCACCGCTAACTATTTATAGAAGCATACATAACTGTTAGCTAAACCACTTAGGAAGGAAAATCCATCACCAACTCATTAACATCACATGAGCTACCGATCGATAAATAAGACAACACTTAAGTCCATTCTATACGGGAAGGAATAAACGAAAACTGATTAATGAAACAAAAGTTCTAAATGAATTTCACATCATAGGTGTCTGCTGCCGTAAAATTCATAATTAATTCAAATTAAATCAAAATGATAAAAGGCCAATTGGGTTGGACTAATAAGAATTTTAGCTACATTTTGTTGTGAAATAAACATTTCCAAATGACGAATTTAGCAGGGGCTGTAAACTGATCTTTACAGTATGTAAAAAATCGTCGCACAAAAAGTACTGCTTCATAAAACGGGTTTAACAAATCATTTTGGAGCAAAGTAAATTCTAACATTATGTAAACTCTTCAAAGTTTAACTACGAAAAAGACCCAGAATAGTTTCAAAGAATAAAAATGGTGTTCGAAATAATGTTTGAGCTACTTTCCGTCTGCGAGTATTCCAGCGTATTGTTCGTAAACATTTTATTGTGAACAAACGACATGCAAGAAAATTACGAAATTTTACAGGTAGACTCTAAACTTAAAATAAATAGGAGTCTATTTTCAACTTTTTCAAATACGGACATTTTAAGATGGAGACATAAATTGTACAAGACGGCGAACAGATTTGTGAAGGTGATGAAACTTTATGAAATTCATAAATATAAACAAAAGAGTATGAAATTAAGAGACTATCAAACTAATCATCCTCAATTACATACCATAACCTCATCTAAAAACACAATGCTTCATGAATTTTCGTAATAAATTTGATAAGGAACAAATAAACAATCATTTCGTTACCAAAATCATACCTTGGTCTAACAAAAGCATTACTAACATATAAAACACAACATTCCTCCAAACCATACTTTAACATGTCAACAATAAGAAATCAGATAAAGATTAAACTTTTGACATTAAGTCGATAACCTCTCAACGTTACCTTATAGCTCTTCAATAAGCATGATTTTGACTCAAAGCTACACCGGTTGTCCCAATCCGTAACTAGTTACACAAATAAACGAGTTTAGCATAGAAATTCGTGCCTTAAAGGCTAATAACATAGGAGAAGAAGAAAGAAATTCGAGACTTCTCTTACCTAGAAAGATGAAGGGCGAGGAGAGGAAGAGATAGGCGCGAAAAACACAAGAATCGGGTGAGAAACCAAGGCGCTGGGAGGATTTGAAGCTTGAGAGGTTATGGAGTGAAAACAGTGTTTGTGTTTTGGTGTGCTCCAGCTGAAAATTAGAGTGAGGAATGAAGGAGGCTATTACGTTAAGGAGAGTCGTATGCATACCAAAGTAGACCTTGGGCAACAAGGAATTAGTTTACCCCCATTGCCATGTGTCGAAATGCTCACGCCACATGTCCAATTGCTCAAGCCATGTGTCGAAATGCTTAGGCCATGTGGAAGAAGTAGTAACGAGTGAGTATCTCGTCTACGGATTTTCAGCGACAACCTTTCGTATTTTGGGCATAATTTCTTCCACAATACTCCAATTAAGGTGATTTCGGTGGCGTTGGAAAGCTACTGAAAAGAGCTAAAAAGTTTATTTTATAATAAAGAGCTAAATATGCCTTAAAATATCTTAAAATTAGTACCGCAGACATAGTAGTTGTTCGCAAGTTTAACGACTTTAAGTTTAAGATGGGCTTTTGAATATCATTGTTGAAAACAATAGATTTTAGATGTAATCTTATTTATTGTGGATCATTATTATTACTAAAATAAGATTTTAATTATATAGGACGACATGGAAATTACAGGGTGTTACAGTGTCCGTAATAAGCAACACTTTGTTTTTTAAAGGTGACACCGAAAAATAGAGTGGTATCCGTCAAAATGGTGATTCTGACATTCAAGTAATAAATTACGGGACGTGGTAAATCTTGCAAATTATTTTACTTAATCGCACACACTTTTTACACTTATTCTAAAGATACCCTCCTCATTTTCACCCCAAAATCAACTTGAAAAAATCTTATCTATATTAATACAAGAACATTTCGTGTAATTTCGTGCGTCCACATCATCACATTAATTTTGTTCTTAAATAAATGTAGGACCCACTACAAAAAATATGTAATCTATAAAATCTAATTAAAAGGCTAGCAAAAAAATGTGACATGGCAAGTTTAAATATGACATGGCAAGTTTAATGTGACATGGCGTATTATTAATGTGACATGGATTAACAATTTCTTATATGACATTAATTTAATTCATTTATTATATGACAATTTATTAATTCATTTATTTAATTCATTTAATTGATTATTTAATTTAATTATTTATACTATTCACATAAAAGGTTAATTTAGAAGATTATTTTTATTCCATATGACAATTTCACGCCTCATTAATTTATATTTCTTTTTCTTGATTATTTAATTAAATTAAAAATATAACATAAATGTAATAATAATTGACTCCATAAATATATAACTAAATATAATTAAAAAAATAAGTTAAAATATTTACCATCATTCACATATCATATTTTTATTTCATAATATAATTACTTAAACCACTCTCATACAAAGTATATATTTTGAAAAAGGAACAAAATAATAGTAATAATAATTAAGAAAACTTTTTACATTTTATTTCTACTTGCTGCATATTTATGTCTATATTAAATTTTTTAATAATGAGAAAAATCTATAAATATAAATTTATCTATAAATCTAATTAAAACGCAGGCCAAACTTTTTGTTATCATCCACATGTGACCCACATGTCATATTTTAATTTCATAAGATAAAATCTTAAATTACTCTTATGTAAAGTGGATTCGTAGAAAAACTTAAAAAATAAACAATAATTTTATCTATAAATCTAATTAAAAGGCATGTCAAACTATATATTATCATCAACAAGTCATATTTTAATTTTATAACATAATACCTTAAACCACTCTCATATAAAGTCGATTTTGTAAAAACACAAATAATAACAATAGGTAAACAAACCTTATACATTCCATTTCTCATTGACCCATATTTATGTCTACATTAAATTTTATAATAATAGAAAAATAATGCTCAAAAGTCATGAATTTTGATTGATATTTAGCCTATATTAAATTTGACAATATTTAAAAGGAGGATACTCAGAAGTCATAAAACGAATCCTCAATATTTTGTATATATTTTTGTTGGAAGGCAAAATTTGTAAGCCATTTTTTTGTTATTTTTATCGTTACTATAATTATAAGTGTCACTATCTTCATTATCTTTCTATTCACATCAAATTAATTGTATTAGGGTTTTAAATTATTAACTAGTTTTGGTTCCCGTGCAATGCACGGGATATTAATTTTATGGTATTTGTGTAACGTAATTGTAAATGATATGTTAATCACCTTTTCGTGCAATCTTCAAAAGGATTTATGAACTCATATATTTTCTCAATCTTTTGCTTCTTTAAAATGACATTTTGATACTAGCATAAATACGAACTTTAATAAATGTTAGTCTCAGTATATCATCTATATCAATTTGTCAATATATTAATCTAATACAAATCCATTATAGTATCATTATGAGCTATCAGACTTATCTTTAAGTTTTTAAACGCATGAAAAGTATGTGATAATGTACTTTAACGATTATGCATGTTAATAGAATTTTTTTGGTATAACGTGTTAATATATAAGATTGAGATCTAATTTTTTCCACTAATAAAACTATTATGATCTTTCAATTTGAATATTGTATCCGAGCATGGGCTGCTATATCATTAAGCTTTAACTTTTTGTTATGTTTCATTTGTAAGTTGTTTTGGATATTAGTTGAGAAATTAAATTAAACGTTAGACAGATAATTAATATTCATTTTATTTTCAAATGGTGATCTAACTCCATCTCAAATGAAATTATAGGGGGAAACATACCTAAGCTGTTTCTAGGTAAAAGTAGTCAAAAATATTGATCATATTAAATATTATGTTAAGCGCAAAGTGATCAATGAGTCGCCGAAAGTAAAACTCATCACATGCATTTAGTTTCAACTTATATAAAAAATATTTATGCAATCAAATCATTAGCTTAGCATAATAGCTATTAATATATATTTTCCTATGTAAATGTTGACATTTTCAAATATTATATAGCAAACAAAATTAATAAAGTATAAGAGATGATAAGCAAAAAATTGTTGATTAAATACGCAAGAATAAAATTGTTGATTACCACATTGGTTAAATTTCAAACTTGGAATTAAATTGTAATCTAGAATTCACAATCATAATGTAATGAAATGAATTGTAGTTTTATAAAAACCAAAATACATAGTGGCGTAAGATCACACCATGAATTATTCAGGATAGATCGTGCACTAAAACTACGGGCATAGACATGTTAACATAAAAAAAACTCGAAAAAACTTAAATAAGTCGAGTAAGTGGAGATTGCTATTTTTCAAAGGTAAAATGATGGAAAATAAACACAAATACCAAAATAAAACACAGAATTAGAAGTATTTAAAATACTAACTTCTGTACGGGCCTACAAGGTATTAGTCATTCACGTTATTGTTGTTAATCTTGTAGTATATTAGTCTACAACATATTGTTGTATAAGCAATCCTAGTATTTTTTAACTTCTTCATATCAACTTTTTTTTTTTAGTAAACCATATATCCCTATAAATTAAAATCAACTAAGTGATTAGTGGGGGTAACCAACAAAATAGTGGAATTTGCTTTGTATAATGTTATTGTTATTACATTTAGTCTTGCTTGTGACGGGTCGGGTGGAGAGACGGATAATGACACTCACAAAACGAATAGGGGGACAAGGTGGGGCACCCCCATGTGCTTTCATCTCTCCTCTAAATGGGCATTTTATGAGACAAAATGGTATCCGTCTTCTCCTTGTGACGGATACCCTCCGTCTACAATGAGAATTTGTGTTATTATTAATGTAAATTTCCCCTTAAATAATGAAAAAAAGAGGGAATGCGAATCAACTTGTAGAAATATAAGTATAATTATCTTTTAAGAGTCCAACACCACAAATTTGATAGCCCCTAAATGTGAACAAAACAACACTCCATAAAAAGTAATTAACTAAGTAATAATTTTAAACCTTAATACACATAGTTTGATGTGAATCGAATGATACGAAAGATCATAAGGACATACAATTCTACTGACAGTAGCTTACAAAATTTTGCCTTCCATTAAAAAATATACAAAAAATTAATGATGTATTTTACAACTTTTGAGCATTTTTAATCATTATATCAAATTTAATGCTTACATAAATAAGGAGCAAGGTTCATGACCTTTGAACACCATTTTTTAATTATCACCAAATTTAATATAAACATAAACATGAAATGGAATGAAAAAGGCTTTCTTTATTATTATCATTATTATCAATATTATTATTATTATTATTATTATTATTATTATTATTATTATTATTATTATTTTACAAGATCCACTCTGCATAAAAGTGATTAAAAAGTTATTTTATGAAATTTAAAAATAACTTATGGATGATGGTAGATAATTTAGTTTGCTTTTTAATTAAATTTACAAATTGTAGATATATGCAATTTAATTAAATTGTGGAAATTAATAACAAAACTGGGAGTTTCATATATAAACTATTTAAAATTAGAGTGATGTGATTTTTATTTATCGCTTGAGTTATTCTAATTTTTTTTTTTAAAAAAGACTTGTTTTAAATTTCGACTTTGATATTTTTTTTATATATATCAAAAATTAAAAATATCAAAGTTTACTGTTTATTTCGCTATTATTAATTTAAATTTGATTTGTACGAATTTCTTAATTTCTTATAAACTGCATAAAATTAATTTGTCCTTTTATCTTATTCTAATAATAAACGTAAAAATTTAAAATTTAGTATGTATTTTTTTTATTATTTAATTTATTATAAAATTGAATAAACTAAAGTTTAATGTTTATCATGCTTTTATTTGCATTTAATGATTGCAATTTTATTTTTCTTTTCTTTTTTCTTTTCAAAATAAGGAGGATGATGTGGCTTGATAAATTACTCTTAAATAGTGAAATGGTGAAATGTGATGCATTAGTTTGTGTTTTTATTATATTTATAGATTAACTAATTTGTTTATTTTTATGTAACTTGCATCTATCTATAAATCAATAAAATCTAATTAAAAGGCTAGCCTAAGAAATGTGCCATGACAAAATTAAATGTGACACGGCAACTTTAAATGTGACATGGCGAAAAAAAAGTGACATGAATTATCAATTTAAGAAACAAAATATGTTAAGAAATTAAAAAAATATAGTTTTAAACAAAAAAAAATAAAACCAATGATCTCCTCTCATAAGTTTTGTTATTTATATTTATTTTCCTTTATTAATAACCATTATTTCCTTTATTTAATTAAATGACCTTTTAACTTTCCTTTCATTTACTATATATATCCGTTTGTATGTTCCATATTTTTTGTATCTTTCTTCTATTCATAAAATTTTGAGAGAATTTGTTGAAAAAAATTTAATATGTAACTATTATAACAACCCTAATTTTCAACTTTATTCAAAAACTTAGTACTAAAGTATAAATAGAAAAGCAAATTAGTTATTTCGTTTTTTATTTTTATTATTGTAACATCCCGTATTTTCGTAAAATCTAATTTAATCGTTTTAAATTATTTTATGTAATAAAATAATATTTTAATAATTTATTTCGAAAGATTTTAATTTAAAAGTAAGATCCGTCTTAAGAACCTCCAGTCCTTAAGACGAATACAAACTTGGCATTGTTTAAGGATCCGACTCAAATAACCATTTCTAAAATCCGTAACCGTTTAAGCAAGACGGAAAGGACACCACTTGTGTACCCTACTTATAAGGTATGTCGACATAATCATCTTCAACATTTCATTTTACTGCAAAACAAACTCATCCTTAAACCTCCATAAAACCTTCCTTTCTTTTGTGAAATTCTTCATCATCCATCCTTCAAATCACAAAAGTAAGTACATTTTCGGAATCCTCGCGCAATTTCCAAGTCATCCGTCACTTCGGTTTTTCAATTTCTTCACTTCGAAAATCCGGCCTGTTTTGCATAATTCCGTTTTTACGCTCCTAAACTGGTTTTTCCGTGTTGTAGGTGAAGGACTTGACAACCCGGACGTTGATAGCTTCATACTCGAGGAAGATATTTAGCCGGATAAGCTTAAGAGGTGACGATAATGAGAAACTCGGCCTTTATGTGTATATTAGCATAATTGTTGTGATTTTTGTATGGTTTCTGTTTTGGTTGTTATATTTTGATTCAAGGACTTAGTAACATGTTTAGGATGATGTTATGATGATGAATCCATGCTTGAATCGGTTGTTATGTGTTCTTAAGCTTATTTTCAGTTTTTCTCATTTTGTGACGGATATAAGATATATTCATTTGAGGATTGTTATGGGACTTACATGCTGGTAGATTAGTAGTAATTGATGTTTGATATTGTTGTGTAAACATCACATGAATCATTGTGTAAGTTTTGGTGTCGATTGATTGAATTTTTGAAGAAGGGTGAAATCCCGATTTTTGCGTTACAGGCTCTCTGAGCCGGTCGACCGACCGGCCGCCGGTCGACCGGCCGCCGGTCGACCGGCTGGGAGAGCGTTTGTGTGTTTTTCATATTTTTGAGATTTTGGCCTGGGACTGCCAGCCGGCCGACCGGCTGCCTGCCGACCGGCTGGTAGTCATCTTTCCTTGTATTGTGTGTTTTTGCGATAAACATAGCATAGGAGGGAGCCCAGCCGGCAGACCGGCCGCCTGCCAGCCGGCTGGGAGTGCATATGGGGATGGATACGAATTTTAGTAAAGGCTAGGGAATGGGGTTCCCAGCCGGCCGACCGGCTGCCTGCCGACCGGCTGGGAGTCCTTCTTGGTGTTCTCGGTTTTTGAAAAGAGGTGTAGGCTGAGGGATCACCAGCCGGCCGACCGGCTGCCTGCCGACCGGCTGGGGACCCCTGTAAGCCATTTTGAGTTTTCGGAAATTAAATCGTAACTTTCAAACGGTTGATCGGTTTTGATTGAAACTCGTTTTGTATGCCTTTGACATGTATTTGAGGTCCCCGGTGTACGGGCAACATCATATTGGGTTCGGGAACGGAGTAAGGATAGAGACCCCCCGGTCGGGTAACCGAAAGGGAAACCGGCTCTCCCTCAACTTAGTTCTCGGGGCCAGTTAAGTGTTGATTAGAGGATAAGAAAAGTAGAACTAGTGTTTAGTTCATAGACTTTGGTTGATATTGTATTGATGCGTATTAAGTTATGCCTTAAGCTGGCCTCTGAACTTAATACGTGAGTTGTTTGTCATATATGGGGATATGCCTTAAGTTGGCCTCTGAGCCCTATATGTGTTTGTCTGTCGTGTCTGGAACATGCCTTAAGCTGGCCTCTGAGTTCAGACATGTGTGATAGTGATCGCGTCAGAACATGCCTTAAGTTGGCCTCTGAGTCTGACGAGTAGAGCAGCTGCACAACGGGGTAGCTAAGGAACTGACACCTTGCCCGGGGTGCAGATGTTTGGTGCTAGAACATGCCTTAAGCTGGCCTCTGAGTTTAGTACCTTGTGATGTGGTGAAGGGACATGCCTTAAGCTGGCCTCTGAGTCCTTTACTTTTGGATGCTAGTCTATGCCTTAAGTTGGCCGCTGAGTCTAGTGTCTTGCTGATTGGCAGGTCCATGCCTTAAGTTGGCCTCTGAGTCCTTGCTTGCTGATGTTTGGTGTTTAGGTTATGTCTTAAGTTGACCGCTGAACCTTTACACTTGCTGAACGATTTGGTATTAGGTTATGTCTTAAGTTGACCGTTGAACCTTTTACTTGCTGATTCTATCTGCTTGCCTTGTGTTGGTACGTGTCAGATATAGACATGGTTAATGATGAGTAAATGTATATCTGTTAAGTTGTGGTTTAATCATCCAAGGCATTGGATGACTCTTAGTTCGGTTTCATAAATAATTGGATTGAAAGACCCCCCGACTGGGTAACCAGTAGGGAAACCGGCTCTCCTTCCTATTTGTTTATGAAGTTGGTTGAGAGCCGTGCACTGTAATCGCTTGATAGTAAGAGATAAGATGATGAGATGTTTATGCTTCACATGTTGATATATGTTGGAGTGTTCTGTATTGTTTATATGTTACGTGTTGTCACAAAAGGTGGCTAGGAGAGCTCTAGTCACTCCCCACTGATTGTGGCGTACATGTTTTCATGTATGTAGGTACATGCAGGGTTGGAGATCGGGGTTACAGGAGAGCTAGCGAGTGATGATCCATTCATCAGTTGACTTACCCGTTTACACTTAGCTAGACTCTTAGACTTTTGTTGTTTACGTTTTGGTGCCTGTAGGGATGTTCCATCCCAGGCTGTGTATATATTTCATTTCCGTACTTAGAACTGCTACTTATCTATTGTTGTTTATATCAGTTCTGTTTCCAGTTTCAGTTTAAAGCTTCTCGCATGTTAGTTTAGTTTGCTAAAAAGTTTTAATTCCGCTGCATTTTTAGTATTTTTACGTGTTTATATTTCCGCTTTCGCGAGGGGTTTTACAATTATGTTTTGAATTAATTAGAATATTATAAGTTATTATTTTTTGTGTTTGTTTTAATATTGCAGGAGAATGAATTTTTTTTTAGTCAAAAAATTGGCAGGTGAGGTATACCTAGAGAACTAAAATATTTTTTCGCTTCTTATTTTTAATATGTTTTGAATCAATCAAAATCTTATTAGTTCTTTTGGTGTTTATGTTAATATTGCAGGAGGTTGAATGTTCAACTTTAGTAAAAAAAATTGTTAGGTAAAGTATACGCAGAGAAATAAATTAATTATTCACTTTTTATTTTTATTATATTTTAAATCAACTAGAATCTTATCAGTTGGTATTATTTTTGTGTTTACATTAATATTACAGGGATGATGACATACTCACATATCAATAACAATACACGAGATTGAGAATAATAACTATGGATCTTCTTTACAGATTTTTTCTTGGTTTGAATAACTCTTTTATTTTTGCCGTTTTTTTTTCTTAGCTTTCTGCAATGGTGTATCTGAAACATCGAAAGGTAACAAAAATCTTTAATAAGTTGTTGACATGTTATATTATTGTCTTTCACTCTTTCCTACACGTTAGTCTCTTTTGTAACACTTATATTCTTTTTTTCTTTCATCAAACAACTTAGAAATCAAATTGCTTAGTCAAAGTGTTAAAGTACGATGCACATATGTCAATTTTATAATATCATAGTGTCATAAATATATGTAGAATAAAAATATGTACGATTAGTAATTAGTTAGACGCCGATTCTTATTCTCCAATTTGTTGTTCCAACACTGAGTTTAAGCCTTTAAATCATTTTTTGGCTTTCCATCAAATATATTATTCTAAGACTCACAATGTTTTTTGGATAAATGCTCTTTTCTAAATGATCTGTTTATATTTTATTTCTCATGAATTAGGAAATGTTAATATTTCGTATGAACTATAATAGTATTGTTTTGATTATACTTTTGGTTGAATGATCGAATTTGAATAATCTATGTTTGGAATTGAATAGGCATATAAATCTCTATTTGTTGCGTGATTCCGAGAGATGTTTAATTAGTTTTGCCCATCTTGTACTACTACTAATTATTATTAGAGTTAACCTATAAAGTTTTGATCTTGACTTTACTCTCTTTGTCCCAAATTTATAAAATTGTATTAAAAGCCAAACCTAAAAAATGTGACACGACAAGTTTAATGGTGACGTTGCAACTTTTATGTCACATGGCAAGAAAGTGACATGGATTACCAATTTAAGAAAAAAAAATATAGCAAAAACTTTACAAAAATAGAAGGTATAAACAAAAAACAAAATATTGTAAATCATGGATCTCCTCTCATAATTTACCTTATTTATTTAAGCATTATTTCTTTTATTAATGAAATGGTCTTCTAACTTTCCTTACATCATTATTATATATACTCATTATTTATGTACTGCCCCTCGGTCGTATTCGTTTTAAACAAATGATTAAGAGGGCCGGACTACTCCGTATAAATTATTCACAAATAAAACACTTAAACACAGTAAATTATCAACGATCCCGTGATTTTCACGGGTTTCAAAACTAGTTAATTTATCAAAAACCAACTTTGATAATAGAAATTTGATCGAATAATCAATACAAAACTTCAATGAACCACCATCCTCAATTCTATTTACATTGCATAAATAATACATTATAAAAATATACTCTCTCATATTCAACATAACCTTCCCTATTTCCTTTTTCGTTTATTCACAATACCTTCCCTATTTTCTTATTTAGTAAGTTTTTATACATATTTTAATCACCTCACCCCACCACGATACGCCACCATATTCATACTTTGTACTTATTTTAATCACCTTACTCACAACAATTATCCCACAATACATACCCTCTCTCCAATTAACCAACCCCACACCAATACTTTCCCATATAATAATCTCCTCCTTATTCTCCGTGCCTTCCCCAAATATGGAAGGTTATGTTGAATAGGAGGGAGTAGAATTTTCCCAATAGTACACATAGTTTATCAATAATAAAAAAATAAAATAAAAAGATGAACAAAAATCATTATTAGACAATAAAAATATAAATGATAAAAAATGGTGAAACAAATAACGTTATTATATTATTTTACAACTTTTTAACTCTAATATTTTGACCATCATAATAGCAAATTTTCGAGATATAATTAAGTTTCAGTAATTTGTTTGAATAAGAAATAGTTTTCACCAAAAAAATGTTAATAAATAGTACTGTTTTAATATTCAAAACCAAATTTACAAAAAGTTAACAAGATAAATGAACTGTAAAACTCTGTTAAGGAGATCTTAGAGCATTCCATTAAAATAATACTTTAAAGAAATTCGTTATAAATATTGAGTTTATCCACTGGAATAAGTAGATCTAACAATTTTATTATCACATTTTTACACTAAATTCGTGCATTTTTCACGTATTTAAAACATGTGTAAAGTTCAAAACCTTGTAATTTTGTATTTTAGTTTAACATTTTTAAATATTAATCATTATATCGATATTATTAAAACTCTACCCGTACAATTTTTGCACGGGTTAAGAACTAGTTAATTAAAAACTAAAAAGCAGAATGAAAAAATAATAAGCTCAAGACTCAAGATACAAAACTAAAATAAAACATATCAAAATTTAAAAAAGAAAAAGAAAAAACAAAAACAAAAATGAAAATTAGAAACCAACACAGTACCCACATTATCAGAAAACCCACACACACACCCAAGTGACCCAACGATCAACCCTACTTTCCCCAGTCACCAGGCCCACCATCCTCCCATGCCGTCGTATTGCCGACGCATCTACCACCCCTACCTTCCGTCAACCACCCTTCTCTGATCTGACGTCTCCACAACCACTCATTCATCAACCAAATCCAATTGAAACCCTAATTGTTAAAAACCCACTTTTTCAAAAAAAATCAATTAAATCGTTACCGCTCTAATCCAAGTGTCAGGTGACCAAGATGTCACAAGTTCAAATACGGAAAATCCTCAATATCTCGCAAAATAAAATTTCAACACATAATACGAGGTGATTTGTACACTAGCCACTCCTCAAGGTTTCAAGTCAAAACCCTAATTATAATTGAGCTCCAACTAATTTTTATACACAAATTCTCATTAGTGTAGAACATATTTGCCGTAAACTTGTGACGGGTCAAGTATTATCCACTTGAATAGAAAAAGTCAAGTTATTTGGTATTCCCTATGCTTTGTCATATTAAAATCTAATGGATATATTTGACTCGTTATAAGCTTAGGGTAAGATTATTGGAAGTCTTGAGACAAGACTTTGATTAGTCTTAAGACAAGACTTTTCTCAAGACTACCAATAATCTACCAAAGTCTTAACAAAGTCTTAAGTCGAGTCTTGGAAATCCAAGACTCGACTTAAGACTTTGTTGAGTCTTGACCCTACCATATTTTATTTTTTTAATGTTATATATTTTTTTAATTAGTGTTGCTTTGTACGTAAAATACATTAATAGAATTTCTCACCATTGCTTTGTTTCACTTTTACTACCAAAACTTTATTTCTCACCCATTTCTCTCAATCAAAATTGTATTCATCTAATTCCCTATTCATAAATTCTCATTTGTGACGGCGGTATCCGTCACAAGCTTGTGACGGCGGTATCCGTCACAAGCTTGTGACGGATACCGTTTCCTCTCACAAAATACCCACTTTTTCTCTGTCTCCGACACGATTTATGTAGTCTTCTTTCTCCACTAACTCATTTTGTATCCATTTTATCTCACAAAATATCCGTCACAAATGGTGACCCGTCACAAGTAAGACTTACACTTCCATATTACAAAATGGATCCCAACCAAAATTTTGATTTAAATTCTATTATGAATTTCCTTCAAAATCCACAATTTCAACATGTCTTTTTATATATATATAATTAAGTTCCGTTAAGTTATATAATTAAGCTTATGCATTTTAATTAGTAATGTTTAATACAAACTAGAATTAATTAATAGGTTTCTAAAAAAGAAAAGTAAATGGAAAAGTAAAGTCTGAGACGAGTCTGACGGATAATGTATAAATTCTGAGGTGAGTCTGAGGCAAGTCTGAACAATAAAGAAATAATAAAAGTTAGTGGAAAGCTGACGTGGCACAGTCTTAAGACTTTGGAAAATCTAAGGGATAATCTTACCCTTACAACAATATATGCGTTGCAAGAGAGACTCACTATTTATATATCCTATTAATATCCACAAAGTCAAGATTACACTTATTAACATAATGCTTAGAGCCATGTGTATAATAATAGAGACAAACACAATTAAAGGACAAAGTTGAATAGGCACACAAAACATGAAATTATACAAATTGGCTTCAATAATAGACGCGTTGAGCCATACCATCAACAACAATTACTGCACAAGATGCTCAGCACTAGTAATCACCTTAATTATTAATTGCGCACATTTTGCTTTTGTTTTGGATCTCTTGTTTTGGTCTGCTGGCCCCGTCGGCCGTCATTCACTACGTAGCAAAACACAATATAAAACCTGCATTGACTTCATTTTACATTCATATACTCCCTCCTATTCAATTTAACTTTCCATATTTCCTTTTTCGTCTATTCACAATATCTTCCCTATTTCCTTATTTAGTAAAATTTTTATACATATTTTAATCACATTATCCCACCACAATATCCACCATACTCATACTTTATACTTATTTTAATCATTTTACCCAGAACAATTACCCCACAATACATATTCTTTCTCCAATTACCCAATCACACACCAATACTTTCCCATATAATAATCCCCTCCTTATTCTTTGTGCCTTCCCCAAATAGGGAAGGTTATGTTGAATAGGAGGAGTATCATTTATTAGTAATTCTCCTATAAAACGGTCTCATCCCATATTTTTTTGTAAAATGTGATAATTTTTTGATAAAACGTGACAATTATTTTACAAGTAGTGAGCACCTTGAAAAAATAGGTTCATTTTAACCAAAAAATGGTCACTATTTAATCAAAAGTGGTAAGTATTTATCAAAAAAAAAATGATCATTTTTCTATTGATAGAGTAGAATTTGTGATCATTTATAGATTATTACTC
Organism: Silene conica; assembly: GCA_029255685.2. NCBI lineage: Eukaryota > Viridiplantae > Streptophyta > Magnoliopsida > Caryophyllales > Caryophyllaceae > Silene > Silene conica. Next base: position 64,629,359 of record CM055311.2, read on the forward strand.
CCTATCTTTTACCAACTATTTATATATACATTATACACGAAACTCAGGCTACACAGAAAGTAAAATTAATTTTAATATTATTAAAAATAAAATATACATAAATTATTAACTGAAATATCGAAAAGAAAAATGGTAAAGCATGGAGACGGAGGGAATATTATTAAAGAAACTTGTCTGTGTTATTTGTCGTTTATAGAATGAGTTTTGGGCACGTTGTTGGAGTAATAAAAGCCACAAAATGAAAAGAGAAAGATGTATGCCACGCATGAAATTCAGCAAAGACAAGACCGATACACTCGTGTGCATCCGTGCATGGCTTGGCTGATTCTTTGATTTTTCTAGATTTTCTTGTCTCTTAATCTTCTTACCACACCCTTAAATGACTGCACTTGCTCACTAGTTTACTACTACACTCTTACCTCTTTTTCTTTTGTTATTAAGTCTTTTGAGAAATAAAAAAACAATTATTCATAAGAGATATCAGTAATATGACGGTATATTCGTCACAAATTTGTGACGGGTCAATTATGACTTACACGGGTAGAAAAACAAAAGTAGAATGTCTTGTGAATTTGTGCTTTTATTTTGCCTATTTTACATTTTTGGTAAGAAGTGACCACTATTATCAAGGCCTTCAGCCGGTGGCCAACCGGCAGTCGGTCTACCGACTGGGAGGGAAGCCATTTTGAAGAAAAAATCCAGTAGCAGGGAAAAGGGACCTCAGCCGGTCCCCGACCGGCAGCCGGTCGACCGGCTGAGAGCCCCTTCTCAGGAAATCGCACACTATATAAACCCGCACGTAGTCTATTTTTATTTACGCAATTTTTATTTCTTAAGCACGCAACCCTAGGGTTTCTACTGTTCTATTGTTCTCCCTTTTAGACTTAAAAACTCATCTTATTCACATAATCTCTCTTTAATCTTCATAATCTTTTACTTTATCTCTCCTAGTTTGTTCTTAGCATATCATTAGTTTACTTTTTTGGATTTTGGGTGTAATTTGAGGTAATTTGAGAAGATCCTTCTTGTTGTAATCCAAGTTCCAACCTTTATTCAAGTATTAATTGGTATAATCCTTCTTTCTTTTACTTAGTTATTTCAATAGTTTGTATTTTCTTTAAGTTTTCACTTTCAATTGTTTATATTTGCTTTGTTCAACATGTTTAGCACTTCTTCTTCACTAGTTTACATGTCTTGCCAAAGTATGAGTGAGTAGATTATATCTAGGGTTAGGGGGACCTATGTTGGGTAGTTAATGATGCTATTTGCCTAATCTTAAACTTAGTTGCTCATTTGTAAAGGTCATTCATAGGTTCGCATGATAGGTATTTGATGTATTGTCACAACGACGGTTGGACCTTAATTGTCACCTTTGTTAGTCTTTAGCGATAGTTCGAGACTCGCATGTGTTTGTTCCCATGTTGGTTGAATGAATCCATAGAGGATAACTAGGTTAACCTCGACCTAAGGCGAGTCGACTCGAAAGACGAGACGAGCCGAGACCGATACTTTGAGTAGTTTAGTTGACCGATATGCATGTTTCGTTGACCAGCCTTTATAGTAACCCCGACACCCTTGTCTCCCTTTTATTGATATTTCGTCTAGCCTATTTTCTTTTACTTAGTTGTTAATTATCATTCATCAAAACCCTATTACCCCAACTAGACCTATATTAGAACCGAACTAAGCAATTATCCTCATCATCTTCGCGTTCGACACCCCGATTATACTACTTAATTTGGGTTTTACAAATATTGTTTGAAAGCGGGAACCGACGGTATAATCTCCGCTATCAAAATGGCGCCGTTGCCGGAGATGGTGCTAGAAATTGCATAGTTTAGTTTTAGTTTTAGTTCTAGTTAGTTGTGTTTGTTTGCTCTTGTTCAAGTTTTCTTAGTTTCTTGTAGAGTGGTGTGTTTGTTTCTCTCCCTAGTGCCTAAAACACACTAGGACGACTAACGATTTTTGACAAGTTTATGCCTAGAGGTGATAATTCGTGCCTCCTTTCAAGCTCCGACCCGGAAAGGCTCTTTCGGACCCTTTGGCGTAGGACTTTGGCGAGAGTAAGAATTGCTTCTCAAGCTTCAACTAGCCAAAACAACCCCACTTTTTCACCGGAAACTCAAAACCAACACCAAGAACAACCTCACACAACATCCGACAATATTGAAAACCCTTTCTATACTTCCGAGGTAGAAGAGGATTCACCACCACCCACTCCTCACATCCAAGACCCACCTAATCTCCATATCATAGCGGCTCTACGAGATCATAACCGTCCGAACCATAATGACACAACAAACCCGATCAATTTTGGTAACCCTGTTCCCGAAACTTTGAGATACACCCCTCACAAATGAGTTCCATTGAGAAGCATGCATTCGGTGGGGCCTCTCACGAAGATGCACATGGGCATCTAAGAAAGTTCAAAGGCAAGGTGACAATGATAAAAAAAAACCGGGGTCCCGGAAGAAACATTGAGATTGATGCTATTCTCGTATTCACACACCGACAAGGCGGATCGATGGCTAAATATCCACCTCCCTAACACCTTCACTACATGATATGATCTAGCCAAAGCCTTCCTTGCAAAATACTACCCCTCTTCAAAGACGGTGATGATTCGAAATGAGATTACCCAATTCCAACAAGATGACGGGGAAAGTTTAGGAGAGGCTTGGGATAGGTACCAAGACTTATTAGCCCGATGCCCGCATCACGACATCCCGGCTTAGTATACAACTCAAACATTTTTCCAAACTCTCCTCCCGAGAACTAAGGAGATGGTGAATGCGTCGGCGGGAGAAAGCTTTGACCACTTACCGGATGAGGATGGGACGGAATTAATCAAGAAGATCGTGGATTCCAAGGAGAATTATGGTACACGAGGGAATGTTTTGAGGAGAAATAGCAAGTACCCAAGTGAGAATCTCTCAAATGCTAAAGCTAATGAAGAAACCAACGCCAAAATCGACTTGTTGACCAAGAAATTGGAGGAACTAACCAAAGGTCAAGCAAGCAAAGCTAGCGGAAGTCAAATCCCGGGGATGTATCAAGTGAACAATATTGTTTCATGCGACCTTTGTGGGGGTAATGGCCACACATTTAATGTGTGTGCCAACAATAGCTATGAGGGACAATGAAGCGGAAATGAAGAGGAGTTGTATGCGTTCCAAGCTTTCAACAACCAAAGAAACCCCAATTCCTTCAACCGAAATTCCAATTATTACCACCCGGGGATGAAAGAACATCCAAACTTGAGCTATCGAAGTACCAATGTCCAAAACCCACACCAACTCACTTCAAATCAAAACCCACCCGGATTCCAACCAAGGGGTGGAGGGTTCAATGCAAGGAGTAACTTTAACAACCAAGGTCAAGGCTCTTATGATGGGAGCAATCAAAATTTCTATAATGGGAACCAAGTGAATCAAGCCAACGAAGGCTTTACTCCCAATTTCAATGACCCGAACTACAACAACCCCAATTTCCACAACAATAATCAAAACCAACAAAACTTCAACCCACAAAACCAAAACCAAAATTTCAACCAAGTTCATTTCCAAAACAACAACAACTTCAACAACAATCCAAATCCAAATCAAAACTTCAACAACAACCAAAACTTCAATAACCCAAATCCAAACTTCAACAACCAAGGACCAAGAGGAACATCTCAAGGAGGGGGCACAAGGAATGACTATGAGTTTCCTTTACCCCTCACCAATGCCCCTCATCAAGACCCCTCGAACGACTCTCAAGTGGGGGAATTGCTCAAGCTAGGTAAGAACATGCAAACCACTCATAACCAAGAGATCGTGAATTTGCGAAATGCCAATCAAAAGAAGATTCGGGAAATGGAGGCTAGAGTTTCCTCTAAAGCCTTGGCTAACCCGCAAAGGCCACCGGGCGGTTTTCTTGCCCAAGGCCAAAGCTCTAGAGACGCTTCTAAGCCACATGGCGTCAATGCTATCATGACAAGCAAGCAAGAACACCAATGTTAGATAAGAAGGGTGGTGAAGGAGGGTCTAAGTGTGAGCAAGTTATGACAGTGTTTGGTAGTGGAACTGGAGGCCATGTTGAGGAAGAAGTGATGGTGATGGACTGATGGTGCCCACTACTTCCCCCGATGATTATGACGAGGGTTAAGTCGATGGCATAGACTTTGTGATGCAACAAGTCTTGGAACTTCCAAAGATAATGAGTGATGAGAAGATGTGTACCAAAGAGAAAGAGGAAAATGAAATCAAAGAATGTGTGAATTCATTCGGAAAATCACCAAGGGGGACCCTTGGTGCGAGGAATTGATTAAACTTGTTGAGGAGGTGGAAGCCATAATCCCATCCAATGAAGAGAAAAGAGAAGTTAATGCCATTACATTATCGGCAAAGAAGGTTCCAAATGACTTGCCAATCAAGTTAGGAGATCTTGGGAGCTTTTCTATCCAATGTTCCGTAGAAGGAAGAAACATCGAGCATGCTTTGTGCGATCTTGGAGCAAGTGTGAGTGTCATCCCACTTACCATGGCCAAGAGACTAAACATTAAGCACTTTTATCCGCCTACAACGGATATTACGCTTGCCGATGGGACGGTTAGACCTACAATCGGGGTCCTAGAAGATGCGGTGGTCAAGGTGGGATCTCTTTCCATTCCCACCGACTTCATGGTTATTGATATTCTGGTTGGTGAAAGCTCATTTGTCATCCTCGGTAGGCCCTTCTTGGCTACCGGGGCAGCGATCATCGACGTAAAGAGAGGTCGGCTATACTTCCACGTCGGGAATGAAATGTGTGAGTTGATGCTCCCGGATGCTCCGGATAAATGCATTGAAGATAAAAAGAAAAGTTTGAACATGATTACTACTACTAGGAAGAGTGATGTCTCTTTGGAGTTTGATGCCAAAGGGCCTATGAAAGATGTTGGATTTGATCATTGAAAATCGCTTGTTGAAAAAGAGTGGAAATTCGATGGCGCACAACAAGGGTCATGGTCTAGTAGTTTCTTCAAGGACCCCGAGGTTGGAAGGGGGTAGTTGAGGAAATTGCTTGTGGAAAAAGAAACAAAAGTTCGAGGATTAATGTTGGATGGATTGGAAACCCCTAGTGCAAGCAAGGTTGAGGCTCCGGCCGAAGCCTTTGACCGTTTTCTTCGGTCCCTAGCTATCATGGACGAGATTACCGTCCACAAGAATTGAAGCTTGATTGTGTAAGGTTTGGTGGAGTCACTAAATAACCACCGTTTGTAAGTATTCTTTACTTGTTTTGCATGTAGTTGCATTAGTAGTTGCATCGGGATTCTTGGATGAGTGATTGCTTGTTTAATTTTGGAGTGTGAGTGTGGTCAACTCGTGGTGGTTGGTGTTGGTTAGGTATATTTGATGTTATTCCTTTCGGAAAATTGAGTTTTGAATTGTGTAAGTTAAATTTTTTTTCGAATGGTGTATAAGGGTCCTGAGCCTGTAGGCCGGCCGCCGGTCCCCCACCGACTCAGAACCTCATATGCACCTTCTGTTTTTTACAATTAAATTTCCAGATTTCAGGAATTTGGCCAAAAAAGGCTCTCAGCCGGTACCCGACGGAAAACCGGTTAACCGATTGGGAGTCCCTCCTACTTGAAAGAATGAGAATAAAAAAACCTACTAAGAAGGGGTTACCAGCCGGTCTGCCGGCAGCCGGTCCGCCGGCAGCCGGTCTGCCGGCTGGGAGCCCCATTAAAGGAAGAATGCAAAGAAAGAAAAAGAAGAAGGAAAGAAGAAAAAAAGATGTTGATTGGAGGGGGTCACCATCCGGTCCGCCGGCAGCCGGTCCGCCGGCTGGGAGCCCCTAATGAAGAGAAGAAGAAAGAAAAAGGCGAAGAAGAAAAGGCCCTTAGCCGGTTCGCCGGCTAAGGACCTCGTATGCTTGAAATTCAAAGAAAAAAAAGAAGAGAAAAGGGCTACCAGCGGGTCGGCCGGCAGCCAGTCCACCGGCTGGGAACCCCTTAGGCTTGAAAGTGACGAAGAAAACAAGGCAAATTAGGGGATAGGTCTCTGAGTCGGTCGACCGGCGGCCGGTCCCATACCGGCTCAGAACCCCTGCTCGTGGATATATAAGTCAAAATTTCCCCATTTCAACCTCATTTCCCCTCATTTTTTCAGATTTCCCTCTCCCTCTACACTTTCCCTCTCTACAAAAAACTCCCAAAAAACTCCCAAAAAACCCTCCCAAACCAAGCCAACTTCAAACCTTCATCCATTTTCCACCAATCTAGCAATGTCGGGAAGAAGTGAAAGACGGTCTAAGTCAAGGAATGATCCTACCGCGGGGCGTGAAAGAGAAGGAAATACCGATGCCCGCTTCGTCTCAGGTGATCCCGATTTTCCCGGTGTAACCTTTGAAACCATCACCCAAAAAGGTAACTTCCTATCCTTTGCTAACCGTCCCCTTCACCCTACCCGGTTTATTGATAGAATTTCTATGAGGGATTTGGGATTAGATGGTATTACAGCTGAGTTGTTTCGGGGAGTGGGATTGGGTCAGTTATACGAGACTAGGGCGGTGATGACCTCCCCGAGATTGACATGGGAGTTTTTGAGCTCCCTTCGTGTGGCCAAGAATAAGGGGTCCGGGTTAGTCACTTTTCTTCAATTTCGTCTAATGAACAAGAACTACCATTTAACCCTTGTGGAGTTTGCTCAAATTTTTGGGTTAAATGGTAAGGCACCGCTACATGCCCCCGAGGGTGTTGATTTGGAGTCTGTGTAGACTTCTATTACTGGGATGGTCAGCTCGAGAGGTGAGAAGAAATTGGCCAATAGGGTACATTTGGCTCCGATCCCGATTTTATAGAGATTCATGGAGTGGACCGTCTTTTCCCGAGACGAGCCACATAATTTTAGCACGGTGGAGCTTGAGATCTTATCATCCCATTTGATTACCCAACCCTCTAGTTTTGAGATCAACATAGCCCACCATATGGCACTTCACCTGAGCAGGCTCAGTCATCAGCCTCATTTGACGACGTATATCTGTATTGAGGGTATGATTACATTGATAGCATGAGCGGTGTGCAAAAGGATTTTCAGAGTCGACTACATTGAGGGGGAGAATGTGCTATCTCGTTGGTACTTGACCGAGGGCCTAGGGTGGATTAAGTGGAGCCCCAGTGAAAACAAGATGTATTGGCAAATCCGGGTGGGGCGAGTTGATAAGAACTCCATCCCTTTGCCAAACACTGAGCGTATGAGGGTGAGGCCTAACCAGGGCCCCTAATTCCTCCCGATCGAGGCACCTCCCGAGGGCACTTCTTCCGATCAGCTTGAGCCAAGAGTTTTTGCCAGAGACCAGCGTCAGCCTACCGCTAGTGACCTCCATTCCAGCAACCTAATATCTCTATGCCACCTTTTGTTGGCGGCCCTCATTTTTTCCAAGGGTCTACTTCTGGTTCTGCGCCTCCTCCTCCTGCTCCTACTCCTGTTCATCAGTCTATTGTTGACTTCATGGCTCACATGGACCTGAACCATATGGAGACCCTTGAGCGGCTTGAGCTTGAGGACTCGCGTTATGCTGACACTTGTGCGAGGTTGGATTACTTGTACCACGATCAGGCGTGGAGGACCTTCCCTACATATGATCGGGGGATTCAGCACGGGTATCGTCACGATTCAGGCCACCATCCCTCCTACTACATGCCACCAGAGGCTGGATATGTGCCCTCCGCGGATCCCTATTTCGCCGGAGAGTTACATGTCGCTCCAGACTACTTTTCTAGGCCTATTTTTCCCCACGGTGTCTCAAGGAGGGAGGTTTGGAGCCCGCCATCGCCGTGACGCGCCTTCTCATTCCGGTGCAGCCGCTTCAGGTTCTAGGTTCTTTAACGAGTACATGGTGGACCCCAATGATTTCTTGAATGATGATGATCAAGGAGGAAGAGAGGGAGATGGTGATGGTGATGGGCATGGAGAGGCCGGAGATGAATGCGGTGGTGACCGGTGAGCTGTTGTTGGTGTTTTTGCTCCCATTTCTGAAATCCAAATGCAAGTAATCCCTTAAATCCAAATGCAAGTAATCCCTTAAATCCAAATTTCCCATTCTTTGCATTTTTCATTTTCGCATGCATCTAGTTTAGTTTAGCTGGCTTAGATAGTTAGTTTTAGTTAATATTTCACCATTTCACATGCTTAGTATACTTGCATGTAGTTGCATTCATTTAGTTGCACTAGATTTCAATTTTTGTAATATATTGTCACATATAGATTGCATTCATATAGTATAGAGCATTGTAGACTTGCATTTTAGTTTAGTTTTTGTTTTCCATTTGTTTTACTCCTTTTGTGTTTATTCCCTTTCAAAAAAACTAAAAAAAATCCAAAAAAATTGAAAAAAAACTTTCAAAAACATGTTCTTTTATTTCCGGTTTTCCACCACATTATGTACATAAATAAGTGTGGGGAGGAAAACCTGTTATTCAAAAAAATACAAAAACAAGTTTTTCATTTCTTAAAAATTTCAAAAAAGCCAAAAACATGTTTGTTTACGTTTTTTCTCCGTTTCCCCCTTGCACTTTGTTCCATTGAGGACAATGTAAATCTTAAGTGTAAGGAGAGAAAATATCCACTTTGTGAATATTTGTTTCTTTTTGTAAATATGAATTTTTTTCAAAAATGCCTAAAAATCGAAAAAATTTGAAAAATTCCAAAAATCATGTTTTTCCTTTTCTTTGTTTATGTTCCTTTGTTGCATTGTGTGTGTGTGTGTGTATATATATATATATATATATATCCGATGAGAACCACCCTTATAATGAGAACCATGGGAACCCTCACTAAATCTCCACAATATCTCGCTTCGAAAGTTTCGATGGATCATTTACCATTAGTTTAACTTATTTAAATACACACTTTAGTATCATTAAACAAAAATTTTTGATTTTATTAACAAAATATATACTTATTGTACCAAAATACAATTAGGTATACTAAAATGGCTATAAATGCACCAAAAGGATCACTACGTGCATGAAATTTTTTACATGCATGAAAATGATTACTAGGTGCATGAAATAATAGGCTCTACGTGCATTAAAACGAGTTCTATGTGCATGAAAAATGATAGATACGTAAAAAATCGGTAGTAGGTGCATGAAAATTAATAAAACGTATCTCACCTTCATTTCCGTCACTAGTATATATTTTCTAGACCAAGAAATATGTTTTCTAGCCATAAAATTCCATGCCGAATCCAAGAAATTTTTTTAAAAATATATATATATATATATATATATATATATATATAGGGTCAAGATCCGGTGAGAACCACTACTATAATGAGAACCATGAGAACCTTCACTAAATCTACACCTAATCTCGTTTCGAAAGTTTTGATGGATCATTTACCATTAGTTTAGTTTATTCACATACATTCTTTAGTATCATTAAACAAAATTTATTGATTTTATTAACAAAATATATATACTTAATGTACAAAAATACAATTAGGTATACTAAAATGGCTATAGATGCATGAAAAAACCTACTACGTGCATGAAAATGATTACTAGGTGCATGAAATAACATGCTCTAGGTGCATGAAAAAGAGTTATAGGTGCATGAAAAATGTTAGGTGCATGAAAAACAGTAGTACGTGCATGAAAATTAATAAAATGTATCTCGCCTCGATTTCCGACACTAGCATATTTTTTCTCGACCAAGAAATATGTTTTCTAGTCATAAAATTCTATGACGAATCCAAATATGTCATTAATTTTTTTTGAAAAAGTCACTAAGGTAGAGTTCTCAAGGTTCTCATTATGTTGGTGGTTCTCATAGGATCCCAATTCTATATATATATATATATATATATATATATATATATATATATATATATATATATATATATATATATAGGGTCGGGATCCGGTGAGAACCACCCTTATAATGAGAACCATGAGAACCCTCACTAAATCTCCACCATATCTCGCTTCGAATGTTTCGTTGGATCATTTACCATTAGTTTAACTTATTCAAATACACACTTTAATATAAATAAACAAAAAAAATTGATTTAATTAACAAAATATATACTTAGTGTACGAAAACACAATTAGGCGTACTAAAATGGCTATAAATGCACGAAAACAACCACTACGTGCATGAAATTTTTACATGCATGAAAATGATTACTAGGTGCATGAAATAAGAGGTTGTACGTGCATTAAAATGAGTTCTAGGTGCACGAAAAATGATAGATGCGTAAAAATCGGTAGTAGGTGCATGAAAATTAATAGAACGTATCTCACCTTAATTTCCGTCACTAGTATATATTTTCTAGACCAAGAAATATGTTCTCTAACCTTAAAATTCCATGCCGAATCCAAATATGTCATTAATTTTTTTAAAAAAAGTCCGTAAGGTAGAGTTCTCACGGTTCTCATTATATTGGTGGTTCTCATAGGATCTCAATTCTATATATATATATATATATATATATATATATATATATATATATATATATATATATACGTTTGTCTGACTAACAAATGGAAGAGACAACAATAGTCCGAGGCATTTGGAGAATAGAAGACGTTTGGTATACTCTTTCCTATCTCTTTCTCCCGCCCCTCTTTCTTTTTATGTTAATAGCATGAAGAAGAACGGGAATTTTTGTGTCTTGGATGTTCCTTTGGGGAACTTGTGGTGTTTGCTGATGATGTGCTGCTAGGATAGTCAATATGTTTGTTGCATGCTTGTTAGTTTAGTTGTAATTTCACATGCTTTCCTTTTCTTAGTTTTGTGAATATGTGTTAGTCGGTTTTGCTCTTTTTGTATTTGTTTGTAAATATGCTTAGGAGGTTGAAAAGTGGAGGATATATGTCGTCAATGATGATAACTGTCTTGCCTGTGTCTTACCCGGGAGTCTAAGCTTAATGACCAAGTATCGACCACCTTGTGAGACCGTGTTAGACCTAAGACTTGACCTAGGACCGATGTTAGCTACTCAAATGTGAGGATAGAGCCTCCTTTATGGTCGGCCCATCAAACGACCCAGATTAGGATTGTGAGTAGTCCTCCTTACGTGGTATGTTATGTAACAACCCGACCCGCCACCGTCGTAACACACCCCCAATAAGGTGGGAGGTATGCCTTTGGGCCCATTATTTGTCCTCACTTAAGCCTAAAAGCACAAAGCCTTGTTACTAAGTGGTGGGTGGAAGTTATTATAAACATATCACAAGTCTCACATTCTACCGATGTGGGACAACTTTCCTCTCATACTCTTGGGGTGTTACAAACTCCCCCACTTAAAGAACACAACGTCCTCGTTGCGCCTCTAACTTGACCACAACCAGGGCCAGAATCCCCCCGCTAGGTGTGTGACCCAGGTACTCCCGACCACAGGCTCACCACACGGCCGCAGAGTCGCTCTGATACCATTTTTAACAACCCGACCCGTCACCGTCGTAACACAAACCCAATAAGATGGGTGTGCACCTTTGGGCCCGTTAATTGTCTTCACTTTAGCCCAAAAGAACAAGGCTTTGTTACTAAATGGTGGGTGGAAGTTATTATAAACATATCACAAGTCTCATATTCTACCGATGTGGGACAACTTTCCTCTCATACTCTCGGGTTGTATTACGACGGTGGCGGGTCGGGTTGTTACATGTTATGACAAAACGCATAAGTATGACGCTCATCCTCTAGTCCGTGGATATGTTCATGTGCATGTTGAAGCAGTAGTTGTTCAAAATAAAGTAGCTTCACATTTGCCAAATTAGCCTTGTTTTGACCCTTGCATTCTATCCTTTCTTTTTGATTCACCACTTTGAGACTTAGCCTATTCATTTGGTTTACCTACTAAAATAAGCTACATCCCAAAAACATCCTTCCTTGATCAAGAATGGTTGTGTTTGTGGTACTGTGTTTGTGGTGAAGTAAGGATTTGGATGTCGGTTGGTGCCCTCTTACGTTGTGGTCTTGATTTTGCTTTTTGGTGAAATGGAGTTTTGTGAAAAAGAAAAAAAATGAAAATGAAAAAGAAAGAAAATATAAAATCAAAGAAAAAAAATGAATTTTTTTTTGAAAAATCCAAAAATGAGAAGTTGTAAATATGTGTTTTGAAAAAGAAAAAGGCTAGCAACAACTCCCTTCCATCAAGGGGAGATAGAAAAAGCCGTTGCCAGAATAATATGGTCTTTTGATGTTTTTCCAATCGAGCCGGGTTTACACAATTTTTTCATTTGATTTGATTTTCAAGTCTTTTGTTAGGGTGTAGACGGTGGTCGTTGTGTTTAAATAATGACCATTTCAATAAGGTTCGTGATGGGTTGATTTTTTCCAAAGTAAGTTGGGGTTTATGCAATTTGTGCTTGGTTTTGTCAAAACCAACGTTAGGGCATAGACGTTGCTTAGTTGTTGCAATAAGGTGTTGGTTCGATCTTGGCAATCATTCTTGGTCCTTGAGCCTCATATCCTATAATGGTGCTCGCACCAAACCATTTTCGCCCAACCCAAGCCCCATTACATCCTTGTTGTTCTCATCATGCGCATTTTACATTTTCTCATGCATTTTTGGATAGAGTTCCATACTAGATTGCGGGGCATGCTTCGCAAGTTGAGGTAGGTGAGTGATTTTGGTTACTATTTGTCGCAAAAATCACCCTCCTTTCTTTCCTTGTACGTTGAGTGAAACCCGTGAGAGTCGGTACCTAGGCTTTTCTTATAGGTCAAGGGTTTAGCATTGAGTCGAATTATGCGTGTGCCGTGTCAATCTCGGGAGTATAGCCCAGTGCTTCCATTTACCCACCTTGAATTCGTTTCTTGGTCTTTGGTGATATCAATTTAGGTTGCTTGAGCTTGATTTAGGGATTTGACACCGTGGTTAGACCTTGAGTCGGCATCCTCCGTTATAGACCTCCTTTGTTTAGTTTTTCAAAACCCCGCTTAGATAAGGCAAGTGGCTGGCTTTTTCTTAAAGCATGTTGTTTGTTTATATGTGTTTTGTTTTCACTTGTTTGCATCAAAAATTTTGTAGCAAGACCAAACTTGTCTTGCAATAGGGCATTCTACCTCATGGATGTCAAATTATGAGTTGAAAGGGCTACGGGTGTAGCTGAACCCGATTCGGCTTTTAGTTAGTTTAGTTAGTTTAGTTCTTGTTTTCGAATAAGGGTTATAGGTTTCTTAATTGCTTACTCGAGAACGAGTAAGGCTTAAGTGTGGGGAATTCTGACGAGCCCAAATTTAGTCATGATTTTCCTTGCTTTTCCTTTTATTTCGATTCCGTTTCGACCCCGTTTTACATGCTATTGCTCAATTTTATGCCCGATATCTCTATTCTACGTATTAGGTCTCTATTTTGTAGGACTTGAGGCGGGAATGAAAAAACGAGAGCGAACGAGTCGGAATCAAGGCAAAAAGAGGAGAAGAGGTGAAGAAATGGCAAATGGGGTCCTCAGCCGGTCGGCCGGCTGCCGGCGGCTGGGAGCCCCTTAACCTATGACGAACTCAGAAATTCCAGTACCAAGCTTTGAGGCCCTCAGCCGGTGACCAACCGGCAGCCGGGCAACCGGCTGGGACCCCCTCTTCAACACTTAACTTTTTTTCAGAATGACAAGAAACCAGTAGCAATGATCAAGGCCCTCATCCGGTGGCCAACCGGCAGCCGGTCCACCGGCTGGGAGGGAAGCCATTTTGAAGAAAAAATCCAGTAGCAGGGAAAAGGGTCCTCAGCCGGTCCCCGACCGGCAGCCAGTCGACCGGCTGAGAGCCCCTTCTCAGGAAATCGCACACTATATAAACCCGCACTTAGTCTATTTTTATTTACGCAATTTTTATTTCTTAAGCACGCAACCCTATGGTTTCTACTGTTCTATTGTTCTCCCTTTTAGACTTAAAAACTCATCTTATTCACATAATCTCTCTTTAATCCTCATAATCGTTTAGTTTATCTCTCTTAGTTTGTTCTTAGCATATCATTAGTTTACTTTTTTGGATTTTGGGTGTAATTTGAGGTGGTTTGAGAAGATCCTTCTTGTTGTAATCCAAGTTCCAACCTTTATTCAAGTATTTGGTATAATCCTTCTTTCCTTTACTTAGTTATTCAATAGTTTGCATTTCTTTTAAGTTTTCGCTTTCAATTGTTTACATTTGCTTTGTTCAACATGTTTAGCACTTCTTCTTCACTAGTTTACATGTCTTGCCTAAGTATGAGTGTGTAGATTATATCTACGGTTAGGGGGCCTATGTTGGGCAGTTAATGATGTTATTTGTCTAATCTTAAACTTAGTTGCTCATTTGTAAAGGTCATTCATAGGTTCGCATGCTAGGTGTTCGATGTATTGTCACAACGACGGTTGGGCTTTAATTGTCACCTTTCTTAGTCTTTAGCGATAGTTCGAGACTCGCATGTGTTTGTTCTTATGTTGGTTGAATGAATCCATAGCCATAGTTAGGTTAACCTCGATCTAAGGCGAGGTGACTCGAAAGACGAGATGAGCTGATACCGATACTTTGAGTAGCTTAGTTGACCGATTTGCATGCTTCGTTGACCACCCTTCATAGTAACCCCGACACCCTAGTCTCCGTTTTATTGATATTTCGTCTAGCCTATTTTCCTTTACTTAGTTGTTAATTATTATTCATCAAAACCCTATTACCCCAACTAGACCTATATTAGAACCGAACTAAGCAATTATCCCCACGATCTTCGCGTTCGATACCCCGATTATACTAATTAATTTGGATTTTACAAATATTGTTTGAAAACGGGAACCGACGGCATAATCTTCGCTATCAGGTATCGATACAAACACCGTACCGGTCAAAGAGATTAGAAGTCAAGATAATTATCTCAGAATTTTGGGTAACTGCTTTTTGTAGTTAGGAAACAAAATTCGTTGCAATACTCCATCGTTTATTAACAAGTTATGTTGTTACTTCCTTGCTCAAACACTTTGATTATTGTGCAAATTTGGTGAGCTTCCGACTCCCCAGTGGTTACATCCCATATTGAGTTTTCCGCTTTACCAAATTTCTCGTGTCAATTTTTCTTTTTGTTGTTCCTGGCATTCATTTGCATTATCACTCTTTAATTTGTTCTTAGTTATAGATCAATCGCTTTGACTCACAACTTAATTTAATAAAACAGTAGATTTTTACCAAAACCGTACAAGTGAGACATATTGAGGTTAAATGTAAAAAGTTAACACAAAATGGGGGAGTAATTATCTAACAAATTTTGAGGGTGCAAAATCATATCCCACAACGGTAGTGTAAAGATTAATTATCATCTTTATAAGTGTCCAGAAAATATAATAGTACGAGGATCGTACTATTATGGACAGTGAACCCGACGAAGCAGTAGCCCAACGAAAGGTATTCACACTTCCACACAAAAAGTGATATCAGAGCCCAAAGTTTAACTTGGCTAGACACGAGGATGCATCAGCATGTATCACCCTCATAATCCAAGGCATTTAGATAGGACCATCAGACTATGAAAACGTTACCAACTCAGTTTCCTGAGCTATAATATCAAGATAAACAACTGAAAGCAACCTTTATTAAAGTAATGAATAATGTATACATTATAACCGTCTGATAAAACAATCATAAAGTAAAATGTCTGCGGAAGCTAGATAACTATCATGACACTGTAAGACTGAATGAGATCCCATCCTACCCGAGCTCGTAAGCGTCAACATCTATGAACCTGAGAATCTGCTCACCGTTACATGGATCATCACAATCAAAGAACCATAAGTGTCAGAGCTAGATAACTATCATGACACTGTAAGACTGAATGAGATCCCATCCTACCCGAGCTCGTAAGCGTCAACATCTATGAACCTGAGAATCTGCTCACCGTTACATGGATCATCACAATCAAAGAACCATAAGTGTCAGAAACTACTGTAATAAGACGGTGACAATAGAATATCTCAAATCACAATCCGATAATCATAATCTACTGGTATCACTGTCACAACAACCAGGTGGCGGCCTCAAGCCCAACATCAACGCCCCACTTGCTCGCGGCAAGGGGTACTTAAATCCTTAATGTGCACATCCTCTCCGTGGCGGGTCCTACGAATAGCGATCGTAGGAGTGAGAGTCGTTTCCCGTAACGGCCCCACACATATGTTCCCAATACAAATCTCAATAACGGTATAATGATATCAGATAACAACAACAATCATACCGTCACAATCAAATTACACAGAAATTGAGTAGGGAAACCATACCTCAACAATACAGCAAGATGAAATCCACAACGTTCTACCAACGCTCTTCTATGAATCCTCCTCCTCAGAATTATATACATAACGATTACTCACCAATCCCATAACCAAAATCCATGACAATTAAATGATAAGATAACACTTACTTGATAGATATGGACTAGCCTAGATGATCGGCGCTTCTAGACTCTTGCTAAGACCTTTGAGAAAGTTTGAGAGGAAGGGGGATGAAGGAAAAAGTTGTTTTACTGTTTCTGATTTAGGTTAAAAGTAAATAAAATTTTCGGATTTGTTTATATAAATAACCGCAGCCCGACTCTCGGAAAGACATACTCGACCGAGTAAGACCCACTCGGTCGAATAACACTTACTCGGGCGAGTTGAGTCACAATTTAGCATCTACAAATGGGGGGTGTTACACAGTATGCCAAAGACTTAAGTTTGACACTATAAACTAAGGCATGTAACTCCTAGCTCTAGGTGAGTCCTTGAGCATGTAGGGTTCTTGGTCATACCATCCTACTACAAAATTAGGCTCACTAATCATTTTACCAATCTAACATTTAAATATAGTTTTAGATCTTATGCATGCAAATAGAAATGCGGAAAAATAAAGAATCGGACCCTTAATTACATTCGGTCCAAAATAGCTTAGGATGATCCTCCACGGAGCAACCAAAGTAGACTGCCTCCTTTACGATGCACCCAAGATACGCCCTGAATCACCGAAGACTTACACGGAGTAGGTGAAGAAATTCGGTTTACCTTAAAACGAGTTCTAATCGTATTAGAACAATAATAAAAAATACTATAACTATTATAGTTTTATTATACTTATTATAATTTAGATAGTAAAATATTATCTTACTAGTAAATATTTAAGAGGATTTTTTTTTTCTTACACTAAGAAATAAGCATTAGGGTTAGAATGTTATGTTGTGAACAATTCACATAAATAATGGAAGAGTTGGGGGGTTGAGTGAACCCTGTAAGAGCGGCTAGGGAAGGCCAATGCATGACCTTGGTCTTACCCATGCACATAGGCTTGTAAGACTATCTAAAAGTAATCATGCCCTAAACAAATGATTATGTCTTTAAGGAATAATATTCTCATTGTAACATCCCGTATTTTCGTAAAATCTAATTTAAGCGATTTAAATTATTTTAAGTAATAGAATAATATTTTAATAATTTATTGTGAAAGGTTTTAATTTAATTAGTAAGATCCGTCTTAAGAACCTTAAGTCCTTAAGACGAATACAAACTTGGTAAAGCTTAAACTCGTATCTCAAATACCCGTTCTAATTTCCTAACCCGTTTCATAATACGGAAAGGACAACTCACTTAAACCCTTAAAACCCCAAATGTCGACATATCTTCTTCCTCAAGAACTCTTTTACCGTAAAAACAAACTCTCCTAAACCTCCATTTTATTTCTCCTTCTTTTGATAAATTCTTCATCATCCGTCGATCAAATCAAGGTAAAAATATCATTTTCGGAATCCTTGTTCGATTTCCAAGCCATCTATCACTTTCTTTTTGTAAATCCTTAAACTCGAAAATGGGGCTGTTTTCCTTAAATTCCGTTTTTGAGTCCTAAAATCCGTTTCTTTGTTTGTAGGAGTGGGCTTAGACGATCCAGAGGTCGATAGCTACTTGGTTGAGGAAGATCTTTAGCCGGAATCGCTTGAAAGGTGACGATAATGAGAAACTCGGCCTTAATGTGAATATTAGCATGTTTTGATGGATTCTTATGTTTGATTCTGATTTTGTTTATGTATTATGTTTAATAAACTTAGAAACATGCTTAGGAATGTGTTATTTGAAGGAATTCATGCTTAGTGATGCCTTAATGTGTTCATAAGCTTATTTTCAGTTTTTCACATGTTAAGACGAATACATGAAATTAATCGTTTGAGGATTGTTGTTGGTTTTGTTTGCTGTTAGTTGGTAGTATGGGATGATTCATAATGTTGGGTAAACATCAATTGTAGCTATTTTGAAGTTTGAGTGTCGATTTAGGAGATTATTGAAAAGGCTGAAAATGACGATTTTTCGTATCAGGCTCTCTGAGCCGGTCGACCGACCGGCCGCCGGTCGACCGGCTGGGAGTGTTGTTTCGCGTTTTTATGAGTTTTGAGATTTTTGGCTTCGGACTGCCAGCCGGCCGACCGGCTGGTAGTCTCTTGTGTGTTTGTATTTTGCGAAAACCTTAAGTAGAAAGGGATCCCAGCCGGCAGACCGGCCGCCTGCCAGCCGGCTGGGAGTGCATTTGGGATTTGGGTTACGGAATTTGCGAAGGCTAGGAAGTGGGGTTCCCAGCCGGCCGACCGGCTGGGAGTCCTTGTGTTTATTTTGAGAAGAAAGAAGGAAAGGCTGAGGACCACCAGCCGGCCGACCGGCTGCCGGCCGACCGGCTGGGGGCCCCTGAAAGCCATATTTTGGAAATCGTAAATTGTTCTTAACTTTTAAACGGTTAGTCGGTTTTGATTGAAACTCGTTCCTAGTACCTTTGATGTATGTTTGAGGTCCCCGGAGGATGGGCGACACTATATTGGGTTCGGGAATGGAGTGAGGATAGAGACCCCCCGGTCGGGCAACCGAAAGGGAAACCGGCTCTCCCTCAACTTAGTTCCCGGGGTCAATTAAGTGTTGAATAGAAGTATAAGAGAATAGAACTATAGTTTAGTTCATAGACTTTGATGATATTGTATTGATGCGTGTTAAGTTATGCGTTAAGATGTCGCCTCTGAACTTAATACGTAGGTTGGTTGTCATGTATAGGGGTATGCGTTAAGATGTCGCCTCTGAGCCCTATATGTGTTTGTTTGTCGTGTATGGAGACATGCGTTGAGTTTTCGCCTCTGAGTTCCATACATGTTTGTTTGTCGTGTCTGGGACATGCGTTGAGTTTTCGCCTCTAAGTCCAGACATGTATGTGTGATCGCGTCAGTCCATGCGTTGAGTTTTCGCCTCTGAGTCTGACGAGTAGAGCAACTGCACGACGGGGCAGTCAGGTTGTCATACCTTACCCGGAGTGCAGGTGTTTGGTGCTAGAACATGCGTTGAGTTTTCGCCTCTGAGTTTAGTACCTTGTGATGTAGTAGGGGAACATGCGTTGAGTTTTCGCCTCTGAGTTCCTTACTTGTGATTGTGAATTGGATGCTAGTCCATGCGTTGAGTTTTTGCCTCTGAGTCTAGTGTTCTGTGATAGCCGGTCCATGCGTTGAGTTTTCGCCTCTGAGTTCCTTACTTGTGATTGTGAATTGGATGCTAGTCCATGCGTTGAGTTTTCGCCTCTGAGTCTAGTGTTCTGTGATAGCCGGTCCATGCGTTGAATTTTCGCCTCTGAGTCCTTGCTTGATAGTGAATTCGGTATAGGTTATGCGTTAAGATGTCGCCTCTGAACCTTATACTTGCTGATTGTTTAGTACATAGGTTATGCGTTAAGATGTCGCCTCTGAACCTTAGTACTTGATGTTTAGTATCTGCTTGCCTAGTAATGGTACGGTGTCAGATCTAGATGTTTATGATGATGTTAAGATGTTATTGTTGATGAGTCTTATGTTTGACTTCGGTATTGTTCATCCAAGGCATTGGGTGAATCTTGGTCGGTTTCATAAATAGTTGGACTGAAAGACCCCCCGACTGGGTAACCAGTAGGGAAACCGGCTCTCCTTCCTAACGGTTTATGAAGTTGGGTTGAGAGCTATGCTTTAAGTAATGCATGATAGTTGGACTGAAAGACCCCCCCGACTAGGTAATCAGAGCATTATTGCTCCCGACGCACTCATGTGACCCCCAACCTTAACTTGACCAAATAAACAAATAATGAATGACAGATGGGTAGATCTAAGGACTTATTTTGTAGTCTATTTGTGATTGCTAATTGCTAAGCTAATACTTGTTTTCTCTTTTGAAGGATGGTGAGACCCAGGGCTGCTGATAACATTGTGCTGCAAGAAATTCAGCATTTGCTTGAGACTCAGAGACAGCAAGCAGGGAATGTTCCACCTCCTCCACCGCCAGGCAACGAGGCTAATCGTCCTGGTAGTTTCTCTTGGATCGCCTCTCAAATGTCCAGGAGCCATGTGAAGACCTACGGTGGTGAAGTTGATCCGGTAGCCCTCACTGAGTGGTTTCGAGAGATGGAAAAGAGCTTCGCCATGTACTCGGTCGTCAGGGAGGATAGGGTGCGTCTAGCCACTCACTTTCTGACTTTGGAGGCCGACAGGTGGTGGTCGTTGACTGGTCCTACTTTCACTCTTGACCCTTTGTTCGATTGGGATACTTTCAAGGATAAACTCGAGACGAGGTTTTATCCTAAGGAGCTCAAATCACAGCGACTCAAGGAATTTATGGACCTGAAGCAAGGAAAGATGACAGTTCAGGAGTTCACCGACAAGTTCAACCAGCTCGCGCATTTTGCTTCAAAGTTCGTCAGGGATGAGGCTGAGAGAGTTTACTTCTACCGAGGGAAGTTGGGGCCTCGTATTGAGAGTATGGTTCGTCGAGATTCGACTTCTTTCGTGGAGGTATACGATGATGCTATTTGGGCTGAGAGTTCTTTCCAGGAATTGAAGACTAGGTTGACTTCCGCTCCAGTGCTTGCTTTGCCAGAGATTGGAGTTGACTTTGATGTGTATTGTGATGCTTCGATGTTAGGACTAGGATGTGTACTGATGCAGAGTGGTAAGGTGATAGCCTACTCATCTAGACAGTTGAGAGTTCATGAGGTGAACTATCCGACACATGATCTTGAGTTAGCTGCAGTCGTTCATGCTTTGAAGATGTGGCGTCATTACCTGATTGGATCCCATTGCCGCATTTTCACGGATCACAAGAGTCTTAAGTACATTTTCACTCAAAAAGACCTTAACATGAGACAGAGATGTTGGCTAGAGTTGGTTAAGGATTACGACATCGAGTTGTTATATCATGGGGGAAAAGCCAATGTGGTTGCTGATGCGCTTAGCCGCAAGACTTCTCATTCGATGAGTGATATGCGGGTATTGCCCGATGAGTTGTGTTCCGAGTTCCGGAAGCTGAGATTAGAGATGGTGGGTAGTGGTTTTGATTGGTTAGCTGCTATGACTACCGAGCCGTCTTTATATTGGGAGATTCGCCAGAGTTTACCTTCAGATGCCGATATCAAGAAGTTCGAGGCTATGATTTCGAGTGGTGTTGCACCTGACTTAGTTATTGATGCTGATGGTTTCCTTAGGTTCCGTGGTAGGATGTATGTGCCCGATGTGCCGAACTTGAGGAAGAGGGTTCTTGATGAGGCTCACTTGTCACCGTATTCAGTTCATCCAGGAGGAGAGAAGATGCACAGGGATTTGAGGCTTATGTTTTGGTGGCATGGTATGAAGAAGGAGGTCTTGGATTACGTTAGTAGGTGCTTGACTTGTCAGCAAGTCAAGATAGAGCATAGGAGCAGGTGGTTTACTGCAGCCGCTTCCCGTTCCTCAGTGGAAGTGGGAGTGCATATATATGGACTTTGTGACAGCGTTGCCTAAGACTGTGGGAGGCAAAGATGCGATTTGGGTTATTGTTGATCGTCTAACTAAGTGTGCCAGATTCGTGCCGATCAGAGAGACGTGGGACATGGATCGTTTAGCTAAGGCTTATAGTGCTGAGGTAGTCCGATATCATGGTGTGCCAAGAGAGATCGTTTCAGATCGTGATCCTCGTTTTTGCTCCAGATACGTTCGTGAGAGGTGGAGCGTTATTAGCCATTTGAAGATTGTTGAAAAAGAACTACAAATGAAACGAAGGAATTAAAACACAATTATCGTTTATTTAAACTTGTAAATATTTTAAACAAGTTAAGCATCTACTTAATGATCTCTTACCCAATTAAGTAAATGATCCCGATACCCAAAACCATACTAACTCGGGCATGGTTTAGCCGATACATCCCTCATTAATATAATTCGGTGGATTAACCTTTAATCGATTCTACTTTTAGAACTCTCGGTCGATAAAAATTACACTAATTATTATCTTTAGCCCGAACTTATTACCACTACGGTGGCTCGAATACCTTCGTTGAGATCGACCAAATTTTGAGATTGTAATCATATTACCCCACTTCTTCAACTTAACAAGTTTAGCACCCCGGTTTAGCCGAGCCTACTTCCTTATGAAGAAGGTACTTCGGTGGTTCCCTACTCTTTGGTAAGGCTATGTCTCAATATTTGTTGACGTAAGAGATCTTGTCAATTTATTATCAATCTCCTTTAAGTGAACTAATTCGGTGAATATTCGATAAATTAATTGACACGGTCGATAAACTCGATGAACATGCATGATATGGTATGACGATTTGGCTATGCATTCAAACATATCAAGCATAAATAAAAACATAAAAACTTTAAAAGCATAAATAAATCCTAGTATGGCCTTCCTAAAATAGAAAATTTAATTGAAAATTACAAATTCGGAAACCAAATCCTTGGTCCCTTGAACTTCACACGCGACACGAATCCCAAGGCAAACTCCGTCTTGGTCGGAACTCCTTTCCGAAAGGCACCGTCTTCAAGGATCTCCGGAATAAATAATTAAAAAATTTCTATCTATTTTATACATTATAAACTAAAATAAAGCAATAAAATAAAGTGATACGAGATCACATTAAATTACAACCGAATCGATATTCCAATACATTTCGGGAAATAACGATTAAAACTAAGGCCATACTAAGTAAAATTACATAATTCCAAATTACGTAAAATAAAATTATGACATTCATAAATAAAAAAAATATGCAATGCTTATGAATATGCAACTAACATGCCAATCCTGAGCCAAATCGTCCTATTTAAACATAATTTAAATATCGTTATCATAATAACACGGTTTTATGGAATAGCGTGATTTTAACATTTAAAATCACTTAACATTATGTGAATCAATATTCACGATTAAGTTAAACATCCTAACACATTTAGGTTTCAAAATTTAGTCTTACTCAAATTTTGAACATGACTTAACTTATTTATTATAATATTGTCCGGTATATAATCGGTTTTACGGGAAAATATAATATAAAAATCAATTGACTCATAAAATATTCGAAAAATTCAAAATTCAAATTTTGAACATTTTGAAATTTTCTTCCTAAAAACCTAATTATAAACGAAATAAACAATTTATTTCGAAATAAAACGTATAAACATGCATATTTAGACGGAAATTCAAAATTACCTTTTAAATAATGCAATAAAATACTAATAATTTTTTTACATATTCCAAAACACTCAAGAGGCTGAAATGGTCCGGAAAAATCAGAAAAACATTGTTCAAGGACCGAAAAAACATAATATGACTCTTACAATTCAAATTTTAACTTTAAAATTTAAAAATTAAAAATTAAAATTCCAAAAACTTTTGGCACACAAGAAAAATATGTTGATGAACATATCTAATATGACAAATATGGGTTAATTTTTTTCGGCCATTTTAGTAACTTTTATTATTTTTAACAAATTATTTCGTATTATATACGATTTTAACCATTAAAATCAATTCTCATGCAATATTCGAAAGAAAAATCTCAAAAATTACATGCATGCTAGAAATTATATATATGACACTTTATAAAAATTTTATGGCCAAATTCAAACTCAAACTATTTAAGTTGAATTATGTCACTATTATCTCGATTTTTACCATAAAAATCAATAATCATGCAATACTTAATATAAACTTCTGAAAAATTTAGTGAACATAAATAAAAACGTTTTATCCGATTAATAAGCATAAATTAACAATTAATTACAAAAGTGAACAATATTATTCCATAAATCATTTAAAATGACCTAAAACATTTTTAGGACCAGAAAGTATACATGCATAAATATTTTCGTGCATATCATATATGAACTAAATATTTTACGTTTTTATTGTTAATCATATTACTCGTAAAAACCGTAAAAACGAGTTGCATGCAAGCAACCGTATGCTCTGATACCACTTGTAGGGTTCTCGGTCATACCATCCTACTACAAAATTAGTCTCACTAATCATTTTACCAATTTAACATTTAAATATAGTTTTAGATCTTATGCATGCAAATAAAAATGCGGAAAAATAAAGAATCGGACCCTTACATTCGGTCCAAGATAGCTTAGGACGATCCTCCACGGAGCAACCAAAGTAGATTGCCTCCTTTACGATGCACCCAAGACACGCCCCTAATCACCGAAGACTTACACGGACTAGGTGAAGGAATTCGGTTTACCTTAAAACGAGTTCTAGTTGTATTAGAACAATAATCAAAAATACTATAACTATTATAGTTTTATTATAATCTCATTATAATTTAGATAGTAAAATATTATCTTACTAGTAAATATTTAAGAGGATTTTATTGTTTTTCTTATACTAAGAAATAAGCATTAGAGTTAGAATGTTATGTTGTGAACAATTCACATAAATAATGGAAGAGTTGGGGGGGTTGAGTGAACCGTGTAAGAGGGGCTAGGGAAGGCCAATGCATGGCCTTAGTCTTACCCATGCACATAGGCTTGTAAGACTATCTAATAGTAATCATGCCCTAAGCAAATGATTATGTCTTTAAGGAATAATATTCTCATAATATTAATCCATACTACATATATTTACACGGTTCAAATAAGTGTAAAATGGACCTTCATTTTGTAGGTGACACGGTCATACCAACCTAACTACTAAATTAGTCACACTAACTAATATATCAATTTAACATTTAAATATAATTTGATCTTATGCATGCAAATAAAATATTGCGGAAATGAGAGATTAGGACCCTTACATACGGTCCAAATACGCTTAGAACGATCCTCCACGGAGCAACCAAAGTAGATTGCCTCCTTTACGAAGCACCCAAGACTCGCCCTTAATTACCGAAGACGTACACGGACTAGGTGATGGAAATCGGTTAACCTTAAAACGAATTCTAATCTAATTAGAATACCCAAATCAATACTATAACTATTATAGTAAATAGTCCCTCCTATTCAACATAACCTTCCCTATTTGGGGAAGGCACGGAGAATAAGGAGGGAATTATTATATGGGAAAGTATTGGTGTGGGGTTGGATAATTGGAGAGAGGGTATGTATTGTGGGGCAATTGTTGTGAGTAAGATGATTAAAATAAGTATAAAATATGAGTATGGTGGGGTATTGTGGTGAAGTGAGGTGATTAAAATATGTATAAAAACTTTACTAAATAAGGAAATAAGGAAGGTATTGTGAATAGAGGAAAAGGAAAATAGGGAAGGTTATGTTGAATAGGAGGGAGTATAAATTATATAATAATATTTTAGAGAGGTTTTGATATTTTCTTATACTAGAAAATGGGGCATTAGGGTTAGAATGAGGTTATGTGAGCAACTCACATATATAGAGGAAATGGTTTGGGGTGTCGTGTGCATGCGGTGTTTGGGGAAGGGTTTTATTCCTTTTTGTCTTACCCATGTGCTTAGGGTTACATCACATCAAACCCTAACAAAATGATTATGTTTATAAGATAAAATATCATAATATTAATCTCACAACATACATCTACACGGTTCACATTTATGTAAAATGACCTACATTTTACAATTGTAATTTGTACAATTGTGTAATATGTAACATCTTATGTGACATAATTCAATTGATTAATTTAAAATATTTTTATCATATAAATACTATTTCTAAATTAATTAAATCACGTTTAACAAATTATTTTAGTAATTCGTAGATACCGTCCCAATATAAGGTTATTATAATAATCGTCGATACGATATACAACGTTTGTTATAACCACGAATCATTCATATTCTAATTTTGATATTTCAAAAATATCGATTACTATTTGACAATTGACACGTTTTAATTTCAAATATAAATCTTACATTAAGATTAAACCTCTAATTTCTCGATATTCGATTTTAAGGAATTTGATCAATTCGTATCGTATACAATTGATCAATATATTAATTAAGGGGATTGTCCTATAAGTGTGACCTAAAGGGATCAACTTACCACCACCGTCATAAGACAGTAATGTCAAACTCTAGTCAACAATCATTACCGATTAATGTAGGTCAGTTAACTATATAATTTCGGATCATCCCTTGCATATTCTTATCATGAGATTTGGCAATGATAATTATCACTGACGTGATCGCACTATTGTTGAGGACACATTTCCCAACAGAGCAACCCCCGTCCAGGCCTAAATAGATGAAAGACGCCATATGTTTTGTGGACAAAGACCATTTGTGTACTAGAGTTGTTGATTAGGTGGACCCTTATCAGATTGGGTGCCACAGGTCTGGTGGGTCCTTTCGAGGTTTGATGCCAGAGATCCTTTGGGTTCTAGCACTTTTGAAGTGGCGGACCTGATCCAGGGTATATTGGATGTAGAGGATGTTCGATATGCATGTGTAGCAAATCCCCCAAGAAGGAAACATGAACATGTTGATATAGGAGCATGTGGGAGCACTCACTTGACCAGGCGGTGATATGTGGTGGAAGACATGACTCGTGATAGCACGGTGTGTCGGCTAAGGGAAGGTTATCAAAATTTGGTGATGTTTCGAGTGTCTAGAATTTGGGGCTGTAGAGTGAAGTCCGAGTTAAGATGATGGTCCTTGGTTTGAGGGGACGATGGTTAGGGTGCAAACCCATGTCCCACATCTGTAGTGTAAAGATAAAATATCATCTTTATAAGTGTCATGAAAATATAACAGTATGAGGCCTTTTGGGATGGAGCCCAAGAGTAAAACCGTGAATGCTTGGCTAAAAGCGAACAATATCGTACTATTATAAACAGTGGACACCGACACAACAATGACCCAATACAAAGTATTCACGCTTCCACACAACACAAATAAGTTAATGTTTTTGCTAAATACGGAGTATGAGACTTTAGGTTGCTGCCCAAAATCTACACACAATTTGAAGCCGATTTCCTTTGACTTTATAAAATTCTATTTGAATCTTGAAGAAGGCTACTATTTGTGATAATTGTTAAGGGTATTTACCAACAGTGAACTTCCATCAACTTTGAATAGCATACACAATGGACGCTCACTTTGAGAGAAATAAAGCTGGAAAAGGAATTGTTATTAGATAGTAGCAGAAGTAATGTGTTTGGGTTGTACTTTAAAGGAAATTTCAAGTAGAAGAAAACTGTCAATTGTTTATACGAATTATGAAGTATTAAGGTTAGAAATTACAAATTTTTTGGTACTCTCTTAATGAATGACAAGCACCTACTTTGTACAATATCACCATATTTCAATATTAGATGAATAACGTTATACTCGCATTTCCCCTTCTCGCTTTAATTCACATAATAATGTTACAAACTTAGAGAATAAGATTATTGATTAAGCTTTAATCATGGTTTTAGAGTTTTGATTAAAATTAGTCTTTTCACATGATATCTGAGTCACAAGTTAAAATCTCACTACATCTCTCTTCTATGTAATACTCCCTCACATCCAAACCAAAGTTAATAAGGGAGAAATTACATGTTTTAACAAAAATTGGAAAAGGTAAGAATTGTATTGAAATATATTAGGACAACTTGGTACTTAATCAAAAGATGGGCACAAAAGCAATGGCATATGGCGTTAAGGATGGTATATAAGGAGTACTTTGTCAAACTTTTATCCCAACTAACTTGATTTGGATGGACCAAATAAGGTAAGCGCGTTATATTTGGTTTGGATGAGAGAGAGTATTAGACTTAGTTATGAGGAGGGCTACAATGTATCCACACTTTAAGCTCAAATAATATTCGTGTAGGGGTGTGTTACGGTGTTAAAGAGTATAAGATCATTGGCTGACAATCAACGATCGTCTTAAAATTTTGGTTGAAATGATCATCCCACAAATTATACTATGCATACTTGGCTATATCATTACCTTTTTAATGAATTATTTAGAGAAATGCACATGAATAAATGCTTCAATGTTCATTTACATATTTATACGACGAATATAAAGTTTATGTAGTATATAATTTCGTGAATGAATATTGGGTACCTACTAAAATAAATGAGCAGACAAAGAAAATAAGAGAATGTCTATTCTAACATATTATTGTCCTTTGTGATGGCATAAAAATGGGTATAGATGACATTTTTGAAAGTAATGGTTCATGACTACACTCATGTTAGGATAAGTAACTAATCTTCCCCTTAGATCAAACATAAAGTTCAATGTACCAATGTAGTTTCACCCTGACTAGTCTAAAAAGATTCTCAAATCCAGTATTGGATGTTGATTTTAGCTATTAGTAGGAGTCAATCGTCGTGAATTCGTAATGGTGGTATTACCTAAGTCGTGGCGGAGCTAGGTGTTGGTAATATTGTTTCAAAAAAAGTATTCTTTTATTCCACATTGGTAGAACAACTTTGAGTAATACTAGTATAATTTATAAGTGATCACTTGGTTTATACTACCGATATCCGATATGTGTTGTAGTGAAGGGGCTATACCTTTTTTTAAAGTGAAATCACTTATTTTCTATGTATTTTTGCACAATTTCAAAGTTGATTGTTCATTCTTTTATACTAACTATCGCGGTTTTCCATACGAATTACTCAGTTTTCTAAATTGATTCTTGTCTTCTCTATGCTAATTGTGCAGTCTTGAACCAAATTACAAGACCCTATTCAATAGTAGGGTTATTTAACAAGAATACTCCAAACTATTGTTCACCTTCTCAAAATACTCTAAACTTTAATTTAACTCACAATAAAAACCAACTATTAACACCTTCGTCTCGTACTATTCCAACACCCTCCACAACCGTTTCCATCCACCCATAACCACATACGCGCAAGTAACGACCACATAATCCCAACTCACTACATCATAATGACCACCTCAGCGCCTTTCAAACACTCAATTAACATATATCCCTAAATTGATTTCGGGATTTAGGATTTCTGGAAAATGACATTAATTGAAACCGAGGAGGGACAGACGTTGATGTACTCTATAATGGTGGCGCACAACGAGGGAGAAATTAAGCTCGAGTTCCACTAATTAGAGTTCACACTTGTTGATGTGTGACGTTACTGCTACTCTATCTGAGATCATAATTAGGAGCGGTTTATGGCGAAGTTTGGTGCCGCTGAGGTTGATATTGGTTTTGGATTTGGTTTGTGGGAGTGACGGAGGTGATGTGATTCTAGGCTGGTAGAGAGGCTGCTCTTGTGGTGATTTGAGAAGAGTGTGGTGACTGGTGATGGGGATGAAGCTGAAAATGAAGTTATGGTCTGAATGGTGTTGAATTTTAGTGATTGAATGTTGAGCTTATTTACGGAGTAAATAAATGAAGGAATGAGGTTGATGGTGGATTTTGGTGTTAATCAAAGAAAGAATGGTAATCTTTTAATGTTGTTCACATTTGTTGTATCAGTCTGTATCAGATTGCTTTCCTAAAAAAATCAGGGGAGAAAATGAGGCGAGTTCTGGTTTAATGGACAGAAGATGACGACGAGATGGTGATGGTGCTGAAGGGTGGTTGAAAATGGTGTAAAAGGCAGAAGGGCGAAGTTGAGAGGGTGATGTAGTGGTGGCCGGTGGTGATGGGATCCACTCAACTTCTAACCTGATGTTACAGGTTAAAAACGTCTCAAGTACGATACGAGAAGATCAGGTCAATAGTTTGGGTTATTCTAACTTAAACTAAAGTGCGAAATATTTTGAGAAGGCGATAGATAGTTTGGAGTATTTCTGTTAAATAATCATATTTAATATGCATCTAAATCCTTCCTTTTATCCCTATAAATACTACCTATTTTGACATTATATTCCAAAACACACAACAATCATTCAGTCTTCTATTCTTCTCTAAATATTCTCTTGTGCTAAGCTGATATTTGGCAACGTTCTACGACTAGTTCTCATTCTTAGTCTTTGTCGTACACCTTAAACTCGGAGGTCGGTCGTGTATCCATGGGGTTGGTTGCCAAGATGTCGCGTGTATCGAGCGGGGTAAATTCAACTTTAGGGTAATAATGATCATCACGCCGCAACTAGTTTCATCTTTTTCTATTAAGAATTTAGGTTCATTATTATTTTATTAGTCATACCGCCTATACTGTTGGAGTAAGTGTCCTCCACAATAGTGTGATCACGTCAACGATATAAATCATTGACAAATCTCTGTTAAAGAATATTCTTGGGATGATTCTTTATCATAGTCAACTGATGGTCAACATTAATCGGTAATGATTGGCTTGCTAGAGTTTGACACTACTGTCGTAATGACGGTGGTGGTCAGTTGATCCCTTTAGGTCACACCTATAGGACAACTCTCTTAATGATAAATGAAATAACTGTATATTGATACGAGTCAGTTCATTTCTAGTTTATAATTATATGAGGAGAAAATTTATAACAAGATTATAAGTCAAAATATTTTAGTGATCGAAATGTCATCACTAATATTTATATGTTTATGAAACGTAAATTTGCTCGAATGAATTATTTTAAACTACAATTGTTATAGTAACAAAGCATGATTAATTAAATGTAAGTAATTATTGTAATTACTACTAATTTTACGAATAAAGTGTTTAAAGAGTTAAACTACAAATTTCGTAAAATAATATGATCGATGTAGTTGATCCATATCATATTAACGATTATTGTGTATAGGTTGTAAAACCCCTCGCGAAAGCGGAAATATAAACACACAAAAGTACCAAAAATGCAGCGGAAATAAAACTTTTTAGCAAACTAAACAACATGCGAGAAGTCTTAAACTGAACAGAAACTAAAACTGGATTAAAACCAAAATAGATAAGTAACAGTTCTAAGTACTGAAACAAATATATACATCAGCCTGGGATGGAACATCCCTACAGGCACCAAAACAAATGTAACAAAAGTCTAAGAGTCTAGCTATGCGATATAAGGTAAGTCATATGATGACAGCAGGATCATCACTCGCTAGCCCTCTCGTGAACCCATCTCCAACCTGCATGTACCTACATACATGAAAACATGTACGCCACAATCAGTGGGGAGTGACTAGAGTTCTCCTAGCCACCTTTTGTGACAACACGTAACACATAAACAATACAGAATACTCCAACATACATCAACATGTGAAGCATAAACATCTCATCAATTGATCTCATATTAACATGCCAACTCTAGTGCACGGCTCTCAACCAACTTCATAAACCGTTAGGAAGGAGAGCCGGTTTCCCTACTGGTTACCCAGTCGGGAGGTCTTTCAATCCAACTATTTATGAAACCGAACTAAGAGTCACCCAATGCCTTGGATGATCAAACCATAACTCAACAGATATACATTTACTCATCACTATCGATATCTATATCTGACACGTACCCACTCAAGGCAAGCAGATAAATTCAGCAAGTAAAAGGTTCAGCGGTCAACTTAAGACATAACCTAGTACCAAACAATCAGCAAGCAAGGACTCAGAGGCCAACTTAAGGCATGGACCTGCCAATCAGCAAGACACTAGACTCAGCGGCCAACTTAAGGCATAGACTAGCATCCAAAAGTAAAGGACTCAGAGGCCAGCTTAAGGCATGTCCCTTCACCACATCACAAGGTACTAAACTCAGAGGCCAGCTTAAGGCATGTTCTAGCACCAAACATCTGCACTCCGGGCAAGGTGTCAGTTCCTTAGCTACCCCGTTGTGCAGCTGCTCTACTCGTCAGACTCAGAGGCCAACTTAAGGCATGTTCTGACGCGATCACTATCACACATGTCTGAACTCAGAGGCCAGCTTAAGGCATGTTCCAGACACGGCAAACATACACATATAGGGCTCAGAGGCCAGCTTAAGGCATATCCCCATATATGACAAACAACTCACGTATTAAGTTCAGAGGCCAGCTTAAGGCATAACTTAATACGCATCAATGCAATATCAACCAAAGTCTATGAACTAATCTATAGTTCTACTTTTCTTAACTTCTAATCAACACTTAACTGACCCCGGGAACTAAGTTGAGGGAGAGCCGGTTTCCTTTTCGGTTACCCGACCGGGGGGTCTCTATCCTTACTCCATTCCCGAACCCAATAAAATGTTGCCCATCCTCCGGGGACCTCAAATACATGGCACGGGTATACAAAACGAGTTTCAATCAAAACCGATCAACCGTTTGAAAGTTACAAATAAATTTCGATTTCAAAATATCCTACAGGAGTCCCCAGCCGGTCGGCAGGCAGCCGGTCGGCCGGCTGGTGATCCCTCAGCCTACGCTTCTTTTCCAAAACCGAGAAACACCACAAAGGACTCCCAGCCGGTCGGCAGGCAGCCGGTCGGCCGGCTGGGAACCCAAGCCTAGCCTTCGCAAAAATTCGTATCCATCCCCATATGCACTCCCAGCCGGCTGGCAGGCGGCCGGTCTGCCGGCTGGGCTCCCTTTCTTCCTAGGTTTTCGCAAAACAACACTAGACACATTGGCTACCAGCCGGTCGGCAGGCAGCCGGTCGGCCGGCTGGCAGTCCAAGGCCAATATTCCAAAATCACGAAAAACGTACAAATGCTCTCCCAGCCGGTCGACCGGTGGCCGGTCGGTCGACCGGCTCAGAGAGCCTGATCTCAAAATCGCAAAAACGTAACCTATGGAAAACTTCATAATTCGACACAACCACTCAAGCAAGACTACAATTGGTGATTTCCCAACATTATCAAACACTAAAAACAACTAATCTAACAGCACATAATTCCCATAACAATCCTCAAGCAATTATATCAAGTATCCGTCTTAACTTTGTGAAAAACTGAAAATAGCATATGAACATGTAACAACATCATAAGACATGGATTTCTCACATAAGAACAATCCTAGGCATGCTTCTAAGTTCATTAAACATAATCCTTTGAACAAAATCAGAAACCATATGGAAAATCACAACAAAAGTGCTAATATACACATAAAGGCAGAGTTTCTCATTATCGTCACCTTTTAAGCTTATTCCGGCAGATGATCCTCCTCAATCACATAACTATCGGTGTCGGGATCGTCCAAGCCAACACCTACAACATAGAAATCGGATTTTAAGTTCTTAAAACGGATTTTAAGGAAAACAGCCCGTTTTTCAAAGTCGACGAAATGAAAAATGAAAGTGATGGATGACTAGGAAATCGAACGAGGATTCCGAAAATGTACTTACTTTTGCAATTTGAAGAACGGATGATGAAGAATTTCTCAAAAGAAGATGATGTTTATGGAGGTTTTAGGAGAAAAGTTGTTTACAGTGGAAATGTTGTGAAGGATGAAGATTATGTCGACATATGTGATTTTAGGGGTTTAAGTAATTGTCCTTTCCGTAATAAATGAAACGGGTTAGGATACTTGAACGGATATTTAAGTTGGGAACTTAACCTTACCAAGTTTGTATTCGTCTTAAGGACTTAAGGTTCTTAAGACGGATCTTACTTTTAATTTAAAATCTTTCGAAACAAATTATTAAAATATTATTTTATACGTAAAATAATTTAAAACGCTTAAATTAGATTTTACGAAAATACGGGATGTTACATAGGTCCATTTCGGTTAAATGGACCGTGTAACATACACACATACACAAACATAACACATTATAAGATAATATGAGAAACATCTTAAAATATCTAATAAATGCATGAAGTTAAGTGGGAGACATGGGTGTGATTTGAGGAACCCATCCATTGGGCACCCTACCACATGGCTCACGGCTCACTTGAGAAGAACAAAAGATGTTCTTACTCAAGTGTGGTATTCATTCTAGTATTGGCATTAGGGTTTTGTAGAGAGAAAAATAAAGAAAAATTGTTCTCTTGCTCACGCCCAAAACCGTGCATACTCCTTCATAAACTAATAATTTTGTATTAGATTCTAGCAAAGAAAATACAAAATACATTAAGTGTAGTGTGTCTTGGTGCATATATTTTGGAGGTCATCTCTTTGAAGGCTCAAGGAGGATCATTCCCGTGTTGATTAGCTCAAGAACAAGTGAAGAAGGAGTCTTCACTTGTGCCCTTAATAACTGAGTATTGCATTGTAAGGGCGAACGATTTCTCCCTTAATCTCGTTTGTTTTAAGTTAAGCATGCATAAGATCTTAAGATTATAAGATTAACTTTTTAGTATGACTATAATAAGGTTTAAAACGTAACAATTGGTATCAGAGCAAAGCTTGTTTGCATGCTTAATCGGTTATTGTTTTTCCGAGTTTTGAGACCTAAAATAAAACTATTATTTTCGAGATCTATAAGATATATCACTCGACTCTTTGACATGTTATATAATCTGGTCCTAAATTAAATTTAGGTTATTTTGATAATTTATGGGATTTATTTTGTTCATTATATAAATTTTAATCATTTTTATGCATTTTAAGGGTAAAATCGGTTAAAAATGGTTATATATAGATAGAAATAGTTTCTGACCTTGAATTTTTCACACGACCTCACATGCATATTTTACTTATTGTATGTAAAATTTGGTACAAAATCAAGTTGTATAGCATGTTTTACGATTTTATTTGATAAAAACCGTATTTAGAGGCATTTTTGGTTAATAATATATGATATTTCAAATTAAATCTCGAAAATTTTAACCAAAATTTTTGACATTATAAATATTAAAGTAATATTTCAGAATGTTCATGAAATTAAAATCCAAACTTCGAAAATTATTGTAATTTATTTGGATTAATTACGTAAAAGTTATGCATTTCAAGGCCTAATTGAACAATAATAATAATAATTAAAGGGTTAATTATAATCAAAATTATTAATGACTAATTTTGAATCCTAAAATGTGTTAGGATATTATTTAGAACATAAATTAATTTATGTTTTAATTTATGCATTTTTAAAAGGGTTAAAAAGTTCAAATCCCATAAGACCGGTTTATTTTTGACCTAATAAATAATTAGGGCGATTTGGCATTAAAATGAACATGTTACATCATATTATATTGCTGCGTTTTTAGTATGAATGTCATATTTTTATTGTATAATTTTGAATTATGTAATTTATTCTAGTATGGCCTTAGATAATCGGTAATTCCCGTAATGTAAGGGGTTATTGATTCGGTTGTAATTTTGTGATCTCGTATCACTTTATTGTATTTGGTTCTATTTTAAATTGTATAAAGTAGATAGACAAAATAAAATTGTAATTATTGTAATTTCGGAGTTCCCAAGGCGTTGCTTTCCCGAAAGGATTCCAAGACGGTGTTCCTCAAGGTGTTTGCCGAGAAGCCCTAGGGACCAAGGAGTTGGTTTCCGAATTGTAATTTTATTTATTTTTCTTTCTAGGAAAGGCCATACTAGAAATTTTATTTATTTCGCCTTGCCTTTGTTTAATATGTTGCATGCATAGCCAAATCGCCATTAACATGACATGCATATCGAGTATAGAGTCCTCAACGTATCAATTTATTATCGATAATTCACCGACTTAGTTCACTTATAAAGAGATAGATAATAATTGATAAGATCTCTTACGTATTAAATATTGAGACTTAGCCTTACCAAAGAAAATAACTCATGAATCCCTTCTTCACAAGGAAGTGGGCTCGGCTACACCGGGGTGCTAAACTTGTTACGTTGGGTAAGTGGGGCAATAAGATTACGCTCGTAGTATTTGGTTGATCTCATCGGAAGTATTCGTAGCCGTAGTTGCAATAAGTTCGGGCTAAAGATAGAAATTAATGTAATTTTATCGAGCGGGAATTCTAATGTAGAATCGATTAAATGTTAATCCACCGAATTATGCTAACAAGGGATGAATCGGCTATACCGTGCCCAAGTTGATATGGATTTGGATCTCGGGATCATTTGCTTGATTGTGTAAGAGATCATTAAGTAAATGCTAAGCTTGTTTAAATATATTTGACAAGTATTTAAAATGATGAACGTTAATTTTTCCTTCATTTCCGTTTTTGTAGTTACTTAACCGCAATGGATTCATTCAACCCTATCACTATTGATTCTTGTCATAATGTTTTTGACGATATTTGCAACCAAAACAACATTGATACTACTAGAGAGGTTCATTTCGGAACGGGTCCGGATGGCAATGTTAACTTTATCACTTCTCTCCCACCTCCCAAAGGCCTACTTCTTGACACGACTTATATTGATGAGCTAAACGAAGAATTGGATGCCTTATACTTGAAAGAACGAGCTTATGATGAAGCTAGTGGGAGTTCTAGCAAGAAGGGTTTTGCAAAGATAAAGAAGAAGAAAAGAAAGTTACAAAAGGGCCGATGCCACTATTGTAGTGTCATGGGCCATTGGAAGAGGAATTGTCCTAAGTATTTACGACACATTCAAGAAGGTCTTGTAATTCCGTTAGGTAATTCCAAATCTGAAATTTTTGTTATTGACATTAATTTTGCATCCAACACAACATGGTATTGGATACTGATTGTGGTTCTCACCTTTGTAATCGTTTGCAGGGTTTAAGAGAAGTGGAGAAGATAGACAAGGGTGATATGGATCTCCGACTTGGAAATGGAGCTCGGGTAACGGCCACTTCAAAAGGAATTTGCACTCTTGCCTTATCAAGTGGATACGAGTTACATTTAAATAATTGTTATTTTGTACCGTCTCTTTCCAAAAACATTATTTCTGTTGCAATGTTAGACATTGAAAGATATAGTTTTTCCATTAAGAACAATTGTTGTGTTATTTCTAAAAATGACATGGTTGTTGGTCATGCTTCATCAATTAATGGAATTTATGTTTTGGAAAATTCGAACTCGTCTCACGATGTCTATAACATTCAAAACAAAAGGATAAAGACAAATGACCCAAATGAATCGTATGTTTGGCATTGTCGACTTGGTCATATAAATGAGAATCGCATCAAAAGATTGGTAAAGACCAATATAATTAAACCATTCGAATATGAATCATATGGTACATGCGAGGCTTGTCTTCTAGGAAAAATGACTCGTAATCCCTTTAGTGGTAAAGGAACACGAGCTAGTGAATTGTTAGGGCTCATACATACGGATGTATGTGGACCACTAACAATCACCGCTAGGGGCAATTATGATTATTTCATTACCTTCACCGATGATTTAAGTAGATATGGGTATATCTACTTAATGAAATATAAGAGTGAAGCATTTAAGAAATTTAAAGAATTTCAAAATGAAGTAGAAAACCAACTCGACAGAAAGATTAAGGCACTACGATCCGATCGTAGTGGTGAATATCTTAGTAACGAATTTGATTCACATCTTAAAGAATGTGGCATTGTGTCACAAATTTCACCTCTGGGGACGCTACAACTTAATGGTGTGGCAGAAAGGAGGAATCCAACCTTATTAGATACGGTCCGATCGATGATGAGCCAAACAGACTTACCTGATTCGTTTTGGGGATTTGCGATCTCACCGCCATCAAATCGGTGAACAATAGTCCAACGAAAGCGACCGATAAGACTCCATATGAGATGTGGAAAGGAAAGGTTCCTAACTTATCCTGCATGAAGATATGGGGATGTGAAGCTTATGTCAGGGTAAAGACCGATGACAAACTTGCTCCACGATCCGAAAAATGCATTTTTGTTGGTTATCCAACCACCTCACGTGGCTACCACTTCTACAAACCTCAAGAAAACAAAGTGTTTGTGTCTTCTGAGGCTGTCTTTTTAGAAAAGGAATTTATTTCTAAAAGACAGAGTGGGAGAAATTTTGAACTTGATGAAGTTCGAGAAGTTCAAGAGCCACAAACTGAAGCTGAGATAGACGAAGATGTTCCTTCTTCTTCCACTTCGGTACCTATTCAACCCAGGAGGTCGAGTAGGGTTCCACATCAACCTGATAGGTATGTTGGACTAATTGAGGAAGATGGTAGCCTAGACGTATTACTTTTGGAAAGTGATGAGCCTACCACTTACAAAGTTGCAATCTCTAGTCCCGACTCCGCAAAATGGCAAGAAGTCATGATATCTGAAATGGATTATATGCATCAAAACCAAGTATGGGACTTGGTAGACTTGACTAAAGAGATGAGACCTCTTCAATGCAAGTGGATCTTCAAGGTGAAGAATGGCATAGAAGGACATGATGATGTCTATAAAGCTAGGCTAGTAGCTAAAGGGTTTTCCCAAGTTCAAGGTCTTCATTATGATGAAACCTTTGCTCCGGTAGCCATGCTAAGATCCATTAGGATAATGTTAGCGATTGCCACATTTCATGACTATGAAGTGTGGCAAATGGACGTCAAAACCGCCTTCTTAAATGGGCATTTAAAGGAGGATGTGTATATGATACAACCTGAGGGTTTTGAAGATCCTAAAAATCCAAACAAGGTGTGCAAACTTAAGAGATCCATTTATGGTCTTAAGCAAGCATCCAGGAGTTGGAATCATCGCTTCAATGAAGTCATAAAAGAGAATGGTTTCACTCGAAGTGTCGAGGAACCTTGTCTATATATGAAATTCAGTGGGAGCAATGTTGTGTTCCTCATTTTGTATGTGGATGACATACTACTCATTGGAAATGATGTTCCAATGCTTTCATCAGTTAAAGGATGGTTAGGTAACCATTTTCAGATGAAAGATTTAGGAAATGCGCAATGCATATTAGGTATCCGGATCTATAGAGATAGGTCCAAGAAGATATTGGCACTAAGTCAATAATCTTATATCGATAAGATTCTACGACGGTTCAACATGGGAAATTCCAAGAGAGGGTTTATCCCAATGGGGAGTGGGATTATATTGAGAAAATCTCAATCTCCCACAGAGCCTAAAGATGTTGAACGCATGAAGTTGATCCCTTATGTTTCGGTTGTGGGATCTATCATGTGCGTCATGATATGCACTCGTCCGGATGTTTCATATGCTTTAAGCATGACTAGTAGATATCAAGCAAATCCAGATGAAAGTCACTGGATTGCAGTCAATAATATCCTTAAGTACTTAAGAAGAATTAAGGATTCATTTTTAGTGTTTGGAGAGGAAGAAGATTTGTGTGTAAAGGGTTACACAGATGCAAGCTTCCAAACGGATAAAGACGATTTTAAATCCCAGGCTGGATTTGTCTTTATCTTGAATGGTGGTGCCATTAGTTGGAAAAGCTTCAAAGAACCAGTCGTTGCAGATTCTACTACGGAAGCAGAGTACATTGCAGCATCAGAAGCTGCTAAGGAAGCAGTATGAATAAGGCAATTCATCGAGGGACTAAGGGTAGTGCCAAATGCCGAAGATCCTATCACCCTCTACTGTGATAACAATGGTGCTGTCTTTCAGGCTAAGAAGCCGAAGTCTAGCAATAAATCTAGACATGTACCAAGAAAATATCATGTAATTCGGGATTTCATTGATAGGAAGGAAATAGCGATTTGTAAGGGTGGGACAGGCGATATTGTGGCTGATCCCTTAACCAAACCTTTGTCGCAAGTTAAGCATGATTCTCATGCTCGTTCTATGGGTCTTAAGTGTTTACCCAATGTGTAATCGATTATATGATATGAAATGAAAAATGTTGTTTTTTGCGTTCATATAAGATAATCTTGTTCATCGTTTAAGTTTTAATTATAACTTGTTTTATTTTACATACTTTGTTAATTCCAAACGGGATTGTATGACAATTACTGAACCCCGTTAAAGTGAACTGGATTAACGTAGTATTGCCCCTAGTCACTTATATGAGGTGACATCTCGAAGTGACTAGATTATGATGCGATTGATGGTGAGTTCTAACACCATAGAGTTATAAAGAGATGACTAATCGGTCATATAGACAGACTGTAAGGAACACTCGTGTCGGGCAGTGACCGCTTATAGAGTTCTTTGAAATTCAATGAAGCCTGGTCGTGGCAAGAGCTGCTATATATATTCTTCTGAGTCGATTCTTAGACTAGAGACTGGTTATTCTAAAGTGACATTCTTCAAAAGTGACTTTAATTTATGCTCTACGATCTTCCGTAAAAGGGGTTAAATGGGCATCTTTTAGGTCATAATGACCGATGTTAGCCGAAGAGAACAGTTGGATAGGAATTGTTCTGCCCCTTGGCAGGGTTATCTTAAATCTCAAGGCCACTCGAGGAGTAGTGAACTGGAAATGCGTGGCCACGCTCAGAGGATATCTATGGTAGATAATTCCGGTCTATCAGTTACACTCCATATCGAGAAATACCACTATTGTTTTTATCACGTGCAAGTACGACCTGTAAGACACCTTGCATTGAGTGGGAGATGATGTAATAGGACAAGAGAATCGGTGATCCACACTTGTGAGGACAAGTGGGAGATTGTTGGAGTAAGTGTCCTCCACAATAGTGTAATCACGTCAATGATATAAATCATTGACAAATCTCTGTAAAAGAATATTCATGGGATGATTCTTTATCATAGCCAACTGGTCAACATTAATCGGTAATGATTGGCTTGCTAGAGTTTGACATTACTGTCGTAATGACGGTGGTGGCCAGTTGATCCCTTTAGGTCACACCTATAGGACAACTCTCTTAATGATAAATGAAATAACTGTATATTGATACGAGTCAGTTCATTTCTAGTTTATAATTATATGAGGAGAAAATTTATAACAAGATTATAAGTCAAAATATTTTAGTGATCGAAATGTCATCACTAATATTTATATGTTTATGAAACGTAAATTTGCTCGAATGAATTATTTTAAACTACAATTGTTGTAGTAACAAAACATGATTAATTAGATGTAAGTAATTATTGTAATTACTACTAATTTTACGAATAAAGTGTTTAAAGAGTTAAACTACAAATTTCGTAAAATAATATGATCGATGTAGTTGATCCATATCATATTAACGATTATTGTGTATAGGTCCATTTCGGTTAAATGGACCGTGTAACATACACACATACACAAACATAACACATTATAAGATAATGTGAGAAACATCTTAAAATATCTAATAAATGCATGAAGTTAAGTGGGAGACATGGGTGTGTTTTGAGGAACCCATCCATTGGGCACCCTACCACATGGCTCACGGCTCACTTGAGAAGAACAAAAGATGTTCTTACTCAAGTGTGGCATTCATTCTAGTATTGGCATTAGGGTTTTGTAGAGAGAAAAAGAAAGAAAAATTGTTCTCTTGCTCACGCCCAAAACCGTGCATACTCCTTCATAAACTAGTAATTTTGTATTAGATTCTAGCAAAGAAAATACAAAATACATTAAGTGTAGTGTGTCTTGGTGCATATCTTTTGGAGGTCATCTCTTTGAAGGCTCAAGGAGGATCATTCCCGTGTTGATTAACTCAAGAACAGGTGAAGAAGGAGTCTTCACTTGTGCCCTTAATAACCGAGTATTGCATTGTAAGGGCGAACGATTTCTCCCTTAATCTCGTTTGTTTTAAGTTAAGCATGCATAAGATCTTAAGATTATAAGATTAACTTTTTAGTATGACTATAATAAGGTTTAAAACCTAACATATACTAGGTTTCGCAACAAAATGAACGTTAGCGCGCGGGCTAAATATCTCAGTAAGGGTAAATGAGTAATGGTTTATGGGAAACTCGAAAAGTTTAAAAATTAGAACTACAAATTGCAAAATTTCCAACCGTCAAAGGGATGAACATCTCTACTAACCCCCGAACTCCACCACTGTGTCTATGAAAGTTTAGGTAGAGTTGTACGTGCAACATTGCTTTAAGAATTTTTTGCTCGGGGTATATTACGTCATTATTACCTCTTTG
This sequence comes from Silene conica, assembly GCA_029255685.2. Lineage (NCBI taxonomy): Eukaryota > Viridiplantae > Streptophyta > Magnoliopsida > Caryophyllales > Caryophyllaceae > Silene > Silene conica. Next base: position 64,671,262 of record CM055311.2, read on the forward strand.
TATGATCATGATTTGTGAGAGAATTGTTAACATAGTACGCCCTATATCCCGATTAGTTGTTTACCATTTTTTATTATTGTTATTATATGCATGTTGAGTGGATAAAAATAAATGTGAAAGATACAAATGATTTATTAGAGTCATTCCTAATATAAACAGATAAACAAACAAATGAGACATAACAAAATAAAATGGGTAAACAAATGACCACATGGTGGAAGAAAGTAATTGGACATAAGGTTTCTTATAATCCTGAAATAAAAATTAAGGTTAGTGAAAGTTTAGTCATAATGATCATTAGCAATGAGTTATTTGTAAATTGAATTACTTTTGAAAATGTATAGGGAATTATTAAAGCTAAACTTGAAGTATATGTGTTGGTTGGAGGTTGCACTTATTTTATTGAAATAGAATTTTTCGAAAGTAATTTATATTTCGCAAAGAGATAGTGGAAAGATTAAAAGAAAATGGACATTAGGTGCTATCAAAAAGAGATTGGGTCTCCTTACATGTCGATTTTCATGAAGTACATGCTTCGTAAATAATTTTTTTCATATATCAGTAAGATACTTGTTTAAATGGTTATTTGATTTAATTTTTTCTAATAAATTCTTTTATATGCATGATACTTGAGTGAATCATGTAAGAAGTATGATATATCTGGAATGTATGAATTTTTTAACTCCAATTATACCTCACCTTTGAATCCAACATTAGAACAAGATCAATCAGACTATTTATGCCGAGCTTTTGGATGCAATAGAGGCAAGAATATCAATCAACTAGTTTTTGGACCTTTCCATGAAAAGTAAGTCTGTAAGTATAATTAAAAATAGCATAATATGTATGTATATCTTATGTGCTGACATTAGTAAGTTTGGTATAGTCGACATTGGATGTTTGCTGCCATAAGTCACTGGAATGGCACATTTTTCTGACTTGATCCTGTCGGCGGTAATATTATTAGTAACTTCGTATAAAGGATCATAAATGAGTATGTGCCTTAATAATTATATTATTGTTTATTTCTTTATAACATCCTATTATCATTGTATGTATCTAATTATTTGGTGAAATTTTTTAGGGGCGTCATAAAATTTAGTATTATTCATCGAAAAGACCTCAAGAAAATAAGAAAGAACCCACAAATAAGGTGGAAGAAAATAAAGGTATGTACGACAACTGTAATTCTCCATGTCGCTCAACTTCTTTCATGCATGAAGAAGAAAACAAGTGTTAATATGTTTAAATGCAATGGTATTTCATTTCAAATAAATATTTAAATTATTAGACTTGATCAATTCGACTTTCATTATAACATTGTCCTCTCCAAACCCAAGGCACGAAGGATTGTGGATATTATGTATGTCGCTACATAATTGAGATTATCGAAAATAGACGACCAATTGTTCCCGATCAGGTAACCTTGTAACTTTGTAACTAAGGCTTTACCTTTTTAACTGATATGTTCTTCGTATTTCGACTTTTTCCTTTATATTTGCATTCTGTAATACTTGTTCAATGTACTAGTTTCGATTGTTTTATTAATAGAGGAAGTGCTTAGAATACAAAATTGTGTACGTGTGATCTGTAGTTTGGTAAAGGACAATTTTTCGATTGACCATATATATGTGTACGTGTGTACATAATCGATTCGCACACACTAATATTATTTGACATTGACTTGTACTGTAGTATTTGCCTGGAATTTCTAGCACTTATTTCACAAGAGTCAATTGACGAGTTAAAAAATATATGGGCAAAATATTTCTTCAGCCAACTTGAAGATGACGAAGAAGAGGACATCGATGATACTGACAAGATGGGTGCTCGTCAAGCATGAATGGATTATATTAGTTGTCGAATTTGTTAAACTTATTAGTTTATTAGTAGGTAGCTAGTGTGCTTTTGTCCAACGTTCTTAGTTGAAAAATACGAACTATGTTGAGATTATTTCTTTATTGGTGGAAACAATTGTTGTTTTGATCAGAAGACTTCGATATATATTGAATTTGGAACATCTCAGCTTGTTTTGATATTAATAAAAGAAGAATATAATAGGTACGTAGTAACAGCTGTTGTATGTAGCCGTATTTATTAAAAAAAAAAAGCAAAGGAACCGGTCAAAAAAAGCAGCAGGTCGTTGTATAAAAACGCAAAGACACCGGTTGTAGATGGACGTGGTCTTATAGTTATATACCAAAGACACTGGTTGAAGATGAGCGTGGTCTCATACTTATATACCAAAGACACCGGATATAATTGATAACAGGTACAAGTCAAATAAACCAGTTATTAATAAAAACAAGTTTCTTTAATTGTTAGATAAGACACCAGTTCCTCCAACTGGTTTCTTAACGAAGGATACCTATGACTTAGACATCTGTTATACACCGATTTCTAAGGCCTTTTACAACAGGTTTCTACAACAGGTTTCTTTGCCATATTTTGTAGTAGTGACAAGTGGATATGTGAGAGAACTCTTTAGTTTATTAGTATTTTTTTCTGATTTCCGTAGTCAATATGAAAAGAAATGAGCATATTGTTGTGGGGGTATTTTAAATATGTAATATTTTTGATGATATGAAAAATAGAAAAAAAGAGAAAATTTGAAATAAGAATATAGTATAATATGGTTAAATGTTATGAAAAGAGAAAATTTATGAGAATATAGAATTAATTCTTTTTCAAAACAATTTTAGAAAATATTTAAAAGTTTTTTTTTCTAAATCTTTAAAATATATAAAATTTTAATTTTAAAATCATCTTCATATTTGATAATTTTCAATTATATATATAAATGTTTTTTTTCAACTTAAATGCTAAATAGTTTCCGGAATTTTCTACAATTTTGTTGATTTTTTAAAAGTTTTTTTCTACAAATAAAGCAGAATAAGTTTATACTCCCTAGTTGACAAACATATATTGTAATAACTAAATTATCATTTACTCATATATAAAAGTAAATTTTTAGGACACTTTTGTAACATGAAAGAAAACTTTTGGTTATCCTTGATAAAAGTAAATTTTTGGGTTGCTTTTATAGCATGAATGATAAAAGTTGGCCCTTTTTTTGTTGCTTTTGGTTACCAAACATGGTTTTCTTACCCTTATTTCATAAAGGTATGGCCTCATGAAATAAAACTTGGAAAAATCACCAAAAAGTTGTCTAGTCATACACACATACTCCGTACTAGACAACAACAAATGGACAAGAAATTTAAGGCCACCTCCTTATTTACAGTTACAAATTTCTTTTAAACAATCGGGATAATTCGTTTTAAATTTAGAACCATTTAAATGTTATACCACTTTTATATATAAGATATATTTCATTCTCCCTTAATTTAAACCAAAGGTAATATGAAAGGGAGTATAAGTTTAAGAAAATAGAAAAAAAAAAAAAAAAAAAGTAAGGTAATATTGGAATTGAAGTATGGCTATTTGTAACTTAGTTAAAAGGGAGCCACAAATATAATGTAAATGTAGTTAAATAATAAGGATGTATGAAGCGTCTTTAGTATTGATTTTTACTAAAAAGCGAATGGGTAATTTGATTTTAATAGTCCGAATAAGGTAGGTATTATCTTTGATTGGGCTGAGAAGGAGTACTCCCTCTATTCGACTCTATTTTACAAGTTTGCTTTTTACACAGGTATTAAGAAACATATTAAAAAAAACTATTAAAAGTATATAAGAAAAGAGAATGAAGAGCTTAAAAATATTTAAAAAAAAATATAAAGGTGGGGTTTTATGGTGGAGTAGTGTGGGTATGGATGATATTTTTTGTAAATATACATTTTTAATGAGGTTAAAATGATCATTTTTTTAGGCATATGAGAAAACATGTAAAGTGGGGTTGAGTGGAGGGAAAAGCAATACTTGCAAAGTGGAGTAAAATGGAGGGAGTCTTCGTTTTTTTTGGTGACGAGGATCCCGCAGCCACTATCTTCGGTGCTCACTGGTTAAACCCTCGGGTATATTTGATAACCTGCAATACCAGGTAAGTCAAGAATGCTCCATAAGATTTTTGGTTTTGGGAGGCTTGAACCCGGGTCTCAGGGAAATTTCGCTTAAGTTTTAACCACTAGACTCCACACTTTTTACAGAGTATAAATGAGTGGTATGTATTCGCGTTGCAATAAGTCTCTCTTGTGACAGATACCCGTCACAAGCTTGTAATGCGTCATGTCTCTTCTACTTGGGTAGATAAGACAAACCTAGAAAATTATAAACAGCTTGTTTTTATCTGCCCATTTGGATATTATTTGACCTGATATAAACTTGTAACAGATATACCGTCACAAATATATCCGTCATAAATGAAAATTTGTGTTTGTGTCGATCTCAAATTAAAGATAATCGGTTAAAAAGAGTTATTAATTTATATAGTACTAATAAGAGAAGTATACAATATACACATCCATATCAATTATGAATATATAATTAATATATCCATTACATTTCCAACTAAATTATTAAAACTAATACAGTAATTATTAATTATGATTATGATACAAATTATTAAGTGGGGTGTGTATAGTCACACCAAATTTGCTTAAACACCTTAATAATAACGTCATGATATTCATCTAAATTAAGTGTGAGATAACATGTTAACAAATCTTCTAAATCCTTTGCAGCTGTTAGATTATTCTGCACTATCATCTCCACCATTGATTCTTTGAAGTCTCTTTGAGGATCAAACGATGATTTCACTACTGCAAAACTCTCTGATATGCTTCTCCTTTTCTTCGAACTGGTGCTCTTTCTACCTGCATTTTTGTTCCCATTTTGCCCCTGCTTTCTTGCTATTACTCTCGGAGAATTTATCTTTAGCCTCATCCCTCCGGGGGAGCTAACCGACAATCTCCTCGAGGGAGGGCTATTTCTTTGCTCTTTTATTTGATGGGTTGGTGTTTTTGTTTGTGTTTTTTGTTTGGTAATGATGGGTGGGAGTTGATGATTCTTGAAATGCTCTGACTCGGGCAGAGCATTTATGTGGAGGATGCTCTGCTCGTTTTTGAGCAGAGCATCCTCGATAAGGAAACCGACGTTGTCAGCTTGTCTGAGAACGTCGGTTTCCTCAGAGAGCGGAGAACGAGACTTGGAGTGGGAAGACAAAGAGGTGGAAGTGGATTGAGAACTGAAGGAAGAGATAGAGCTACTCCTCCTGGTAGATTTTCTTGATTTAGAGGATGACTTTGACTTTCTAGGAGGAGACTTAAGATGGTCAATGGTGAGCTCCCTAGTAATATGGTATGACTTCCTTGATTGGCATTGTGTTTCGGGTTTTGAACGGGTTTTCTCGGTTGATGTTGGTGGAGAAGACGGCGGTGGCGGCGGTGGCGGGCGATGAGATGTTAAAGAGTGAGCATTTTTGGAGGGTTTGTTGAGGTCTTTGAGCTTGTAGAACCAAGCATTTGGAATCATATCAGTTAGCTTAAATTTGTGTTTGCCCATAATTTGTGCTTCTGGTTGGAAGTAGAGTGAGTATAAAAGGCCAAGTTTTGTTGTAAAGTGGAGTGGTAGTAGGAAAATGTAAAGGAAAAGGTTGGTTTTTGAAATTAAATAGGGGGAAGAGGAGTATATTTTTGGGGTCCACAATTGTTGAAAAAATTGGCACAATCTACGATGGAGTGAGGGAGAGAGTGAGGTGGGTGCTTAATTTCCGGCCCATTTTTGTTTATTCTGCTTAATTCACTATTTTATTATTTTCTACTCCTAATTTGTATGCTTCTTTAAAGTTCTTATGATTAAAGTAATCATTCAAATAATCTAAACAACGTTGGTATGAGGTGGTGAAAATCAGTTGTGCCTTGTGCGATAGGTACACGGACATTTCTATTGACTAGTCGCTCGGTGTTCGATATTGTGTCGGATTACTCGGATATCCGACTCTTATTGGATATCCGCATAAACATGTTAATATTATAAAAAATTGAAGACGGACATTATCCATCGCAAGCTGAAAACGGATGGTTTTGCTTTCACAATGTGCAGGTGGTAATATCCATATGTGCCCCATTTTCTCGCCACTTACCCTTTGACTTGCTTTATTGTGAGAGTGAAAGATCAATCTTCAACTTGTGACGGATAATATCCGCCACAAGAAAGACACTTTGTGTATGTTTAGGCAAAGAATAAAATGTCAAAAGAGATTAATTAGAAGTGTGTTTGAATAAAAAATGAGAATTAATTAAAATCAATGCCAAAGTTGACCTTCACTTATTTAAATTTAATATCAATAGTGAAGTCATATGTTAATTACAAAAAAGTATTATTTTTAGTAGATTATTTAGTAATTAACATTTTGTCGGATTAGAAATAGAAGAAAATGATAAAAAGTCTATAAAAGAGTAGGAGAGGACAATTAATCTTATGCCATGTAACTATGTAAGAGAACACTCTCTGAAGTTGCATTAGCTTAAGCTGATATCGACTACTATAAAATTTTGTGTGAGGGAAGAGATGTTGTTGGGGGAGGACCAAATTGACATGGTAAAGGACTTCCAGGATGTGTTCCTAGATGGGATATCAGGATTACCGCCTTAGAGGAAATAAATTTTGGAAGTGATTTAAAATCTGTGACGGGACCAATTTATAAAGCACTTTATCGAATGTGACCTAAAGAATTGGAGGAGCTTAAAAATCTAACATCAGTTAGAGGAGTTTCTGTTGGAGTAAGTGTACTCAATAATAGTGCGGTCACGTGATTTTATATATATTGAATACGGAAGGGATGATAATCTATAAAGTCGAGTGGTCAACATTTATCGGTAATGATTGACTTTAAATAGTTTGACATTAGTGTCATGTGTTGTGATGATCAGTCGGTCCTTTAAGGTCACACCTAAAAGATGTTGTCCGAATTATTGAGATTAATAATTCGTACATGATACGAATTGATTAATACCTTAATATGAACGAGATTAATAAGAGGTTCGTGTCTCATGATAATTCGATTATAGGAGATTCGATTTCGATAAAATAAAAGTTATTTTATTCGATGAAGGTTTTCGTAATTTTATCGATAAGGGTTATCGGTTAGTAGTGACCACAATTGAGTTGTGGATCATATTCACAAAAATGTAATAACACATTTTATACGTAAAATTGGTAATTGATACTTAAAGGTTAAGTGTTATTTATATGATAAGAAATTATGTTTAAAATGTTTACACACATATTTTTAAGGATAATTTGTGAGAAACTACCTTACATTTATGTCCATTTGTGAACAACTACCTTACTTTTTTTTTTTTGCTAAAAACTACCTTTCATTTTAATTTTTTGTTAAAAACTACCTAAAAAAGTTTTGAGGCCAATTTCTATTTATTATTGGTTTCACATGCGTGAGTTCTCAAAATTTTCATTCTTATTTTGTCGTTAAACTTGATATCCAAGCTTATCCTTCTTATCTAAAGTTCTAAACGAAAGAGAATTCTTGTCATTAGCTCCAATTTCTTTCTTTAAGCATGTGGAATAATTGCTCCGGATGATGAACATGGGCTAAATCGTATGAACTCTATGCTATTCGTGAATAAGAATGAAAATTTATAGAACTCACAGGTGTAAAATCCAACTCATAAATAGAAATTGGCATTAGAACTTTTTTTAGGTAGCTTTTAACAAAAAATTAAAATAAAAGTTAGTTTTTAACCAAAAAAAAAAGTAAGGTAGTTGTTCACAAATGAACATAAATGTAAGGTAGTTTCTCACAAATTATCCTATTTTTAATTGCTAATTGTCATATACACTAGTAGAAAAAGTCTCATTGACATCGGTTATTTTGCCCCATTTACATCGCTTTTAGGCGATGTATCCGGGGGCGAAGGATTTTTGCCCTTTACATCAGTTCTAAAACCAGTGTAAATAACATACCATTAACATCGGTTATAAGTGAAAACCGATGTGAATAGTGTTAATTACATCGTTTTTGGTCTGAAACCGATGTATATAACATACCATTAACATCGATTATAAGCAAAAAGTGATGTTAACAACATTTAATAACATCGGTTTTGGTCCGAAACCGATGTAAATATCAGCTTTATTTACATCATTTATGGACTAAAACCGATGTAAATAAGTATTTTTTTTTTAAATTAAAAAAATTACATTTGAAAAACACCGTAAATGAGAGCGACAAATTTTTACAAAAATTATATTCCCAAAATCCATAATTTATAAATATACTCTAAAATTATAATAAATGTGTTCTTAACATAAATATTCTTAGATCGACAAAGTAAAATACTTGTACAATACTTGCGAATAAATAATGATAGCAAACAAAATGTAATTAAAAAACTAATATAATACGAGTATTGTTATACAACTAGTTTGTCCATATATTTGAGCTCCGTCTAACTAGCGTAAGAATCAGAGGGAGTACCCCGGGCAGCAGAATCAAACTAGGGAAAGCTAACCATCAATGAACCTTGAACATGCACACCAACCAACCTTTTTGACTGCAGACTGCAGACTGCACGACTTCACGACTTCACTGGGGGAGATAAGAGAACCAACCTCAAGCGCAACACCCAAAGGATGTCCAAGAGAGTCCCATGAATTTAGCCACAATTGTGCACATTAAGAGCTATCTGTGACAAGAAAACAAGGGTCATTTGATGGAACCTGTTCCCTATGAAATCAAGGAGACCAACGATAGTACATTAAGAGCTAGTGCCTAGTAGTAGAATCCGGGTGCATACTGAACCACCAATAAAACGAACAACAAAGCAAGTAAGCAACAAAAAAAAAACCGATACTGACTTTGATGACAACCGAGGCTTGTAGATATAAAAAAAAGGTCATTTATACAATGAAAAAAATGAAAGCAATTGAGCTAGTGCCATGGACTTGTTACATCTTTAATCATAGCATCTAAATACTACTCTATACTATAATAACAAGTATTAGTTGTGATTCATTTGCATTTGCACGATAAATATTAGAGAATTTTCAAGAATTGTCATAGTAGCCGCCACAATGATTGTGAACAGAATTGACAAATTAGAAGCGAATATTTTCTAAGGAAATGTAAAGCCTAGGTAGGTAAATTTTGAACTTGCAACTTTTACAAGCAAACTTACCGCATCAAAAAAACATCCAATTGACAACAGGTTTGACGGTTGAATTACTGTTTGCGGCCCATTTAACCAAGCACTCGTAATTATGCTTAACCTACATTGATATACAAAATTAAAACATAAGAGTGATTTGACAAAGTCTGAAGTATTTAGGCATTATTGACCAAAGAAATGGAATAACTTTTCACCATTGAAGCTATACAGATGCAACAACACAAAGCAAAGGAACAAACTCATAGTAACAGAAATCCACAACAATTTAAAACTTTCAAGATCATTCAAACGTTGCAGACTCCAGAGTATTCAATTCTGAGTTGAATCTGAATATAAGTGAGCAACTGAAAATCGTAGGCTAGCAATTGAACCAGAACAATATTTGGAAAAATAACACAATTTTAACATTCACTTTGACATGATACTTGATTAGCAGCTAAGAGCCAAACTTTGCGGAAGATTATCAACCGCCCATACTTCCAATATACAAGTAGTTTGGCTGGAAATATACAAAAGGTATCTCATTTGCTAGGGAGAAGTGGAGAACTACAGAAAGCACACACTAGAGCACAAACTCATGCCAACCGGAAATCATATAGCATAATGTAATCACCGAATTTTCAGGGACACAAGCTCATATAGTGATAAACTGATACTTATCCTAGAAAAAAAGGAACACCGAATTTGTCTTCCATTACTTAGAACAAGACGGGTATGTAAGAGCCGATTCCATCTAATCGGGGTAAGAAATCAACAGTCATTGACACATTAATGCCAAATACCAAGTCTAACAAAATATACTAACCGAATGTTTAATTACTCTCCTCCTCCTACTTCTAGCTGGTATTGGAGGAAGATTATTCAGGCCAGAGATCAGTACCAAGAGCTTATCAACAGCAATTATGGAACACTGTGGTGGGGCATGAATACACTATAGCGAAGGGTTATGAGTACGTTCAAGAGAAAAACCCGACTGTTGGTTGGCACAATCAGATTTGGAACAACTTTAACATTCCTAAACACAGCTTCATTGCTTGGATTTATCAAAAATAAATCATGAACACTAAGGATAAATTGTTCAAAATGGGTATTATTGAAGAAGATACCCGTCTTATTTGTGGCCGAGAATCTGAAACATTGGAACATCTGTTCTTTGCTTGTCCTTATAGCGAGAAAGTGGTGTATCTGGTGAATACCTGACTGGGTGTTAATACACCTTTTAACTGATATCAAGACTTGGAGGGGTAGAACAAGAGACCTGACGACCCATCTGGCTAATGCTCTTATTAACTCTTGCATTTACCATATCTGGAGGCAACGTAATCTACGCAGGATAGACATGGCGATAGCTCATCCTTTGCGTATTGTTGTTATAATTGTTGAGGATATGAAGAGGAGGATTAGGGGTTATGCTCACAATATGAATACGGGGTAAACTGACCTCCTTGATCAACTCCGGGGGAGGACGATTGGATAGGGTTGATGCTGATTGAAATAACAGGAGATTAGGACCAGAAGATGCTTCAGTTGTGTGGGTGACTGGATAGGAGTTACAGTACCTCTGCATTCAATTATTGTTTGGCGAGATTGTAAGGGACCTTGAAAGCTCATATGGTGACAACAACAATCTTGGCTTGAATTTTCCAGTTCTGCGTGAATACTTGTGTCACTTTGAGCTATTTCTTCTTCTTCCTATTAGAGCTGCGAGATAGCTGATGAAAAGTTAAAAATCCGGATACGAATTTGTTTCTATTGAAGATATGAGTTGTTGATTAGTTTGATTGCTGATGAAAAGCTAAAAATCAGGATATGGATTTTAAGACTTGGGAATCCACAACACTTTACCATTGATGTCATTGTCGGTGAGGGGACCAGGGTGAAGCACGACTCCAACCTGAATATAGTCAGCAGACTTTGTTAACTTCACCACAAAAAACCCTGTAGATACAAGTGATATTACGTAATGTGATAAGTTAATGAACTGATTAAAATATCAACTAAGTCCTGATTAAAAAAATGTCCCGTACCTCCACAACAGAAACCTGCAGTTCCAATAGATGTCACTCCCCTGCTTCTTAGAGCAGTGATAAGCGTCTTGGAATCTTCACATCCTTGGTCCTAATAGCCATCAGCAACAATTATAAAGTGAACTCGATGTTCAGGCTACGCACACTTACTATTTGTTTTAGGAAATTTGTTATTCAGATACGTGTGATTTGAATTCATTCTACGTTTGACGATTGGAGATTTATTCAGAAAAACTCAATAGCTTGTTTGGTCGCTATATGTCACTCATCCATTGAATGTAATTAGGTAAGACAAGGAAAATGTCATTTTGATACAATATAAGGAGGATAATGCTAAAGATAGAGACACTACAATTTGAAAACTGATGTGTAGTGTAATTTTTCTCTTCAAAAAAAAGTATATTCTGGAAAATTGGCCATCTAACTGTCCCTTGTAATGACAAATTTTATGAATGTGGAATTAGTGGCACAACAGAAAGGTAAGATGGGTAACGGAAAGAGGAACCAAAGAGGGTGATGGGAAATGAATGAATGAATGCATTTTAAGAGTTGCTAAGCTGTATATTATCCCTTTGGTTCCTCTGGCATTTGATCTCAATGGGTCTCAGGATGTTGGGCATGAAAAGACGGGATTTTTAAGCACAAGTAGGACGGTCCCAATAGACTGGTGGTTCGATAGTTTGGCTTAAGGAGTTGCAGCAACAAAACTATAGATTAGTTTTTACAGTTATGTGTTAAAAGCTATAGTGTCTCACCGTAGCTTGCAACAAATCGTTTGTTGGATTGACAATCTCCTACAACCGGCTACCATTCTATTATATTTTGAACGTCGGTACTATTCTCACGCTTTCAGCGTCAGCTAAGACCCTGCAATTCCATATAATCAATATTATAGAAATAAAAAGAAAACATGCCAACAGAAAAACTATGATAATCGACATGAGGACCACCTGGTGAGGATATAGTAGCCTGAAGTGCTCAAGACCCGTAATTTCCACCTCCAAACTTCATGTTATAGACCTCCACCACGAGATTTCTTCAATGCAACCTGCGCATGGAATAAAGACTCGGCAACTTCATTATCTTGAGTAAGTTGTTTTCTCAAAACCTCATAATCTCTAACAGCCTCACCCCACCGTTCAAGCTATTAGCAACAACAAATAACATGGTCACTAATTGTGCAAGGCCTTCGAGTAAAGAGATGCCTAATTTTCACATGAAACGGCGTTAGGATACGATTATCAAGGAATTATAATTCATTCTAAATCAAGGATATAAAAATAAATCACAGATTATGAACTTAATATTTTTTATTAAAAACCCCCCAATTTAATCACAAACCCTAATTTGAAAATGTTAATATCTAACTTTAAATTTGTTTCTAAAGACAACCCACTTAAATTTGCATAAAGTGCAAGCCTTCAAACTAAATTTCAGGAATGCGACAGTAATCAAGTGTGAAAAAAAGGAAAACGAAAAGCAGAAAATTTCAGGAATGAAATAAATGGGAGAGGGAACCTACTGATTGTAGAAGAGATGTAAGCTCATGCACTAGTCGATGATCTTGGTGGTGGGCCGGTATGGCGAGCACTGTAGTCGGCGGCCTATGTGTGAAGGCTGACGACATTGAAAGTCAAGGAGGGAGTCTCAAGGGAGATGGGAAACTGAAGTCGTGTTGTTATTTTGTTAAAAAAATTGGGATATCGATGATATCCGACTTTCTACATGTCGAAATGTCATTGGTGCGGGTAGGAGTGGATATCGCCCCGCATCCGTCTCAGTTCCGTTTTAGTTGGGTCGGGGATGGGTAGAGCTTTGGCGAGTGGTGCCGTGGTGGGGCGGGGACGGGTTTGAAAATTGTATCAGTTACTAGGTTGTAACCCGTGAAATTCACGGGTCTGTTTTTTAAACTTTAGATGAATATAGTTAATAATATTGGAGATAAGCAAATTAATTATTTACTGTGGCCTGTTTTTAACTTTAGATGAATACCGTAATTAATAATATCAAAGAAAACTGATTAATTATATACATATAAATAAATTTTGAATTATTTATGACACATGTCGGTATGACGGTATACATGAGCTATCATATAGTTGTTCGGTAAGATGATTAAGACTTACAATAGAATTTGTATACTTTTAATTACTCATTGCACCATTTTTAAAATATGTAACCCATATATAAAATAAAGTTTTATATTACATATCGTACAATAAAAGCAAAACGTAAATAATCTGATGAGACGTGAGTAGTAAATGTATAGTTGGGTTAAAAAACTTATTTTTAATTATATTTATTAAAGATGTTCATATAATAAATAACAGTTATTGCGCGCGACATCTTACACGAAGACATTCCAAAATTATTAAATGACCACTCATTTACTATTTACTATATTAAATAAATACTCCGTAGTTGTTAAAATGTTTCGCATTCACGTGAATAGTCAGATGTCTTACAATAAATCGAAAATGTAGTGTAATAAATCACGACGCTCACATAAGTGTATATACCGATGAAGAGTAATTATTCCGACCCATATTTAATAACGATTAAACCATAAAAAAATGTAGTCTAAAAAATTCTTGTAGGTATTCCGACCCGTAATTATTCCGACCCATATGTAAATCGAAAATGTAGTCTAAAAAATACTTGTAGGTATTTTTTTGTTCGGTGATTATGGATTGGTAACTCTAGGATTTAGGCCGTGCTACAGAATTAATCTTCAGCCAAAACTGTCATTATTTATTGTTTCAATATATGGAATGAAATCTTGTGATTCCATAGATTTAGTCCGTGAAATCTTGGAATAGTTATTATACCATTATACCATATCTTGAATCTTATTGGACAATAGCTCTAGGATGAATCTAATTGGACAATAGCTCTAGGATGCTTTACAACGCGACACGTAGGACAAAACTTTTTTCTAGTGATGCCACGTCAGCAGCTTGGCTTCTGCATTAGATAAATATATGATGGGTAGTGGGGCGGGGATGGTTTTTGTATGTTACCCACTTCATACCCGCTTATCCGCCAATTATCATAAAAATTAATAACATCATAACGATAATTTTACAAATATTATTTTGTTATAATTAAGACGTAATGTAAAAATAGCTATTTTATAAAATATTTTACAAACTTTGGTAAATAACTAAAATTATTTAAACAAACTCTCAAAAATAGAAATTAATAGTAATTAAACCAATTTTTACGAAAAAAGATCGGAAAAATGTATGGTATAGCGAGTTAATGGGTAAGTGGGGCGGGGATGGTTTTGGAAACTTGTACCCGCCATGGGTGGTGGGGCAGGGATGGGTACAAGGTTTTCTTGATGGGTACGGGTACGGGGAGCCTATATCCAGCCCCGCCCCGCCCCAATGACATCCCTCTACATGTTATTCTATATAGTATCCTAATTGTTGTCATTAACCCTTAAACTTTATTTTTCACCAATTAAACTCAATTTCAGGAGTTAACTAATTATTGAGGTGCATAACCAAGCTTGTCATTTATCATCCCATGACACAAGGACTCTATTAGAATCAATATCCATCTTTGGACGTGATAATTTGGCACAAGATCAATAATTTTTCCGTCAAAATTTCTTTTAGCCCGCATATATATATATATATATATATATATATATATATATATATATATATATATATATATATATATATATATATAGATATTAGGATCGAGATGAATATTAAGCCTAATAGACTCATTACGTGCATGCGATAATAAATGACAAAGGTGTGACAATAGTACCATGGACAGGGACATTCAAAGTTTGAAACAATTCGGTGGTGAACTTTTTCTGTGTCAAAACAATACCATCTGATAGGTAACTGACTTCTATCCCAGGAAAGTAGTAAAGATTTCCCAAATCCTTGATGCCAAAGGCTATGTCACGGTGTTGCTTTAAAAGGTCAATCTGGTGTTGATAATTTCCCGTCACTATTATGTTATCAACATACACCAGAAGATAGGTGCTGTTGTGGTTATCCTTCCTGATAAATAAAGAGTAGTCATTTTTGGACTATTTGTAGTTGAGGCCAAGAAGGAAAGAACACAACTTGGAGAACCATTGTCTGGAAGCTTGCTTGAGTCCATAAAGAGATTTTCTTAGTCTGCAGACTTTGGTGTCAGGATTTGGTATTCCCTCGGGCATCTTCATGTAATTATCTTCCCTCATGTCACCATGCAAGAAAGCATTATTAACATCAAGCTGAAATAAATCTCATTTGTTGTGAGCAGCAATGCAAATCAGAGTTATGACAGTGGCCATCTGAACAATTGGAGAAAAGGTTTCATGGTAATCTATTCCTGGAGTTTGATAGATTGCAACCCTTGACCAGAAATCTAGCCTTATGTCTTTCCAAGCTACCATCAGAATTAAGTTTGACTTTATATACCAATTTGCAAGAGAAGGCTTTCTTGCCAATGGACAAGTCAGTAATGTCCCAAGTGTTGTTTGAATGCAATGCTTCTATTTCTTTTGACATTGCGTTCTTCCAATTGGGATCTGTGCAAGCCTCTTTGTAGGAATTGGGTTCAAAATAAGAAAGAAGGTTATTTATGTTGTGTTGAGTAGGGAGAGGAAGAGAAGTGAAGGTGACTAGGTTGTACCAGTGAGTGGGCAAGGCAAGATGGTCTTGCTCAGTCACAGACAAAGAAGGAAGGAGTTGAGTTTCATAATTCTGTAAATAAGAGGGTGTTCTTCGCACTCTGTCATGCTGAGATGGGAGAAAGTTAGTGGTAGAAGCAATAGGGACATTGTGAGTGGTGTCGAGGATCATGTGCATGCTAGAGGTAGAGGAAGGAGTAATAGAGGGACTGGTGTGGTTAGCAGGCTGAAAGTTGTTGTGGTTGATTGGTATATGGGTACTGTTGGGTTGTTCGCACTCTTGATATAGATTGTTAGTGTCGACAATGTTGAAAAAGATGGGATCAGTCATGTGATTGGCTATCTTGGGTGTGTCTTCTTTGTTGAAAAACTTGGACATATTAGTGTCATAAAAGGGGAAGACATTCTCATGAAAAACTACGTCTCTGCTATGGAATATTTTTTTGATTGGTAAGGTCCACGACAGTGTAAGCTTTCTTTCCAAAAGCATATCCCAAAAACACACAAGGGCTAGCTCTAGGGTCAAATTTGTGTCTGTTTCTTTTGAGCGTGGCTGAAAAGCATAAGCATCCAAAAGCTCTAAGGTGGTCATAGGTAGGTGAGTTCTTGTATAGGATTTCTAAAGGAGATTTATGGCCAAGGAGACTAGTGGGTGTTCTATTGATCAAGTAGATTGCAGTGAAAATACACTCTCCCCAGTATTGAATGGGCAATTGGGATTAAAAAAACAAGCTTCTAGCTATGTCTAGGAGGTGTCTATGTTTATGTTCAACAACCCCATTTTGTTGGGGAGTATCAACACAACTAGTTTGGTGTAATATTCCTTTTTATTCATAATATTGGCTGGCTTGGACTTCACTGAACTCGATGCCATTGTCACTTCTAATTACCTTGACATTGGCTTTAAAATGGTTTTCAATATAGGTGATGAAACTTTTTAGAATGGGTAAGGCACTTCTTTTATGGGTGAGTAAATGTGTCCAAGTTGTTCTGGAATGATCAATTGATCATCCACTATGATAAGGGAATACTTGTGGTTAGAGTGAGTGGACTGCAAACAAGGTCCCCATAAATCAACATGTATCAACTCAAAAATAGAACTGGAAACAGAGGTGCTCATTGGAAAAGATAGTTTAGCAAACTTAGCTTTGGGACAAACATTACAAATGGATAATTGTCTTTGCTTACAACCTCTTATTACAGACAGCTGTTTCAGACTAGATAAAGAGCTATGGCCTAGCCTACAATGCCACATGTCAAGAGAAACTTCAGGAGAGGAAGTAGTAGCCAAAAGATCAAGGAAGGAGTTTTGATTGGTCTTGGTTTGAGGAGAGGCAAGCTTGAAATCAGCAAGGTATAAACCATATTTTCCTTACCAAGGATCAAGGATGTTCCTATGGAAGGAACCTGAAACAGACATTGAGTAAGTGTAAATATAATGGGTGTAGAAAATTGCTTGGTGAGTTGGCTGACAAATAAGAGATTGTAATGAAAATTAGGGACATGAAGAACATTATGAAGAGTGAGGTTAGGAAGAAGCCTAACTGCGCCTATGTGAAGGATATCAGCCTTATGTCCAGTGGGGATGGTAATTTGTGAGGGTTTCTTAATTTTAGTGTAAGAATTGAAAATGTGTAAGTGAGGTGTCATGTGGTTAGAGGCTCCACTGTCCACAGTCCAACAATTAGTCATATCAAAAGAAGAGGAAGATTGACTCCTACCTGACACCATAGTACATTCCTAATTAGCACCATTGATGTTAAACTGCTCCAAACTGTTCATGAATCATGATATGGTCATATTCTTCTGAAGAGGTGAAACTGGTCATGTGTGCAATATTTTGAGAACACTCTCCCTCCGCAGGTGCTGAGACATTCCCTTCCTGGTAATTACTTGTAGTGGCAGCAACTTTCCTGTTGTTTCTAAGTTCTAGGTACAGAATGTAACACCTAGAATTGCTATGTCCCTCCATGTTGTATCTAGTGCAGAAATAGTTGTTTATTCTGCCATTGTTGGGTGTGAAATTCCTGTTATTGAACATCTGATTAGCAGTCATGGGTCTTCCTGGATTCATGCTACTGACATTGGTATTGTTGTTTCTGAAGTTTGTTGCTGATTGTTGGTTCCTCTGTTGTATGATTGGCCAGACCATCCTTTTGCAGCCAAAGTAGAAGCATCAAGGTTTAGAGAAGTTGGGGCAGTGATTTATCTTTGTTTCTCCTCTTGAACAAGCAAAGAGTAAACAACACTAATGAATGGCATATGAATCATCATCAGAATGTTGCCTCTAACAGTCTTGTAGCTTTCATTCAAGTCCATTAAGAACTTAACTACTCTCTCCTTAATCTTAGAAGTGGTCTGTCTAGCATTACATGTGCAGGTTGGGAAAGGACGGATGTTTCTCAACTTATCCCAAGACCTCTTCAACTTAATGTAATAGGTGGATATGTAGTCTGCACCCTGAGAAATCTTACTCAATTCATCCTGAACTTGGTATAATTGTGTTCCACTGAACTGCTCAAATTTCTCCTTTAGGTCATCCCAAATTTCTTTAGTTGTCTCATAGTTGATAACATTGTCACTGATTTCTTTGCTAATAGAGTGCGTTAACCCTCCTATGACCATATTATTGCATCTCTCCCACAATCTATAATTGGAATCAGATCTGGTAGGACGTCTAATGCTACCATCAATGAACCCCATTTTATTCTTTGTAGATAAGGCAATCTGCACAACCCATCTCCAAGAACTAAAACCAGTGCCATTAAATGGGGTGGAAACAAGAAACTGTCCAGTATTAACAGCATGGTGGACATATAAAGGGTCTTGAACGTCTATTGTTTCAGAGGTTTTAGGAGGGCCTACTATGTTGATAACAAGGACAAAAGACAAAATAAGCCTAAAGATAGAACCTTTATGGACTAAAAGACACAATAGAAGATAAACAACGGAAAAACAAAGAAAGAGAAGTAACTGAAACAACACCTGAGTATAAACAGAGGCAGGTTAACCTGCTCTGATACCATGATAAATTATGTGATGTAACATGATGACGAATGATGAAATAAATAGAAAAGGTATGATGAAAAATGCTGATGATAATTGAATGAGTATATTGAATGATGTTGAAAATAATAATTCTGTACAACGAAAGAGAATAGGAAGACAACTATATATAATGGGTAAAACCTAGAATGTACAAAAGGTGGGCCTAGGGATTTGTGCATATATTCCTTGGATCAGGAGCCAACGGATGAGTCAGAGGCCCATCTTTTCTTTTGTCCAGATTTGTGTGAGCCGCCAAAGTAGGTGTGTCCAGATTTGTGTGAGCTGTCATAGTAGGTGTATTCAACACGATACCGGCTGGACAGCTGGTATTGGAGGAAAATATGACATTCTAATAAAACTCTCGTGAATTATGGCGTTGATTCAGAGAGTATGGAAGTGCTCATACAGTAGATGTGTGATTCATATCATAACATAGTGGCTCAAAATAGATCTACCCAATTGTGACATACTTGATTCAAGGCTGAATTATTGTATCGAGATCGAGCTCTAACTTCTATCACCATAAACCTTTGCCCAGAACAGAACAAGATTCATGGCTACTACACAGA
The DNA here is from genome assembly GCA_029255685.2 of Silene conica. Lineage (NCBI taxonomy): Eukaryota > Viridiplantae > Streptophyta > Magnoliopsida > Caryophyllales > Caryophyllaceae > Silene > Silene conica. The sequence continues at coordinate 64,690,637 of CM055311.2, forward strand.
TTGTAATAACATAGAAAACAAGTTGTTTTGAAATCATTTTTTGTTATTAATTATTATTTAGATCGAGTGTCTTGATGATGTCTTAACAAGTCCAGTGATGATTTTTAAGCAAAGCGAAAGAAGACTTGATATGTTTTATTTACACAAAAACAACAAATGTTGACGAGTTTTTTTGCTTCCTTGGAGCAAGTACAAAGTTACAATCACAATGGATTACAAAGAATCTGTAAAGTAGATACAAGTTTATGTACAATTACATGAACAATGAACAATGAACAATGAACAATGAACAATGAACTCGATTATTATTGTAACGCCATGGTCACGGAGAATTCTTCCAAGACGTCTCCTTCCAACCCGGCAGCCCATCTTCTGAGGATCCGCATAAGTGAGGCAGCTTTCCTTTTCGCCCTGGCTGTCCCCGTACCCATTAACTCCCATATCACCATCTCAATGGTCGATACTTTTGCAAGCTCCGACACCATCTCTGCCCCACCTCTCCGACAGATGATAACAAGTGTGGCAATTGCGCTTTCTTTTGTTCTATCCGTCCCACTTCTTAAAACGGCCACCAACCTACCAATCATGTGACTAACAGCAGCAACCGCCACAAACCCACCTTTTTTAACCACTGTTTCCAATACAGTCATCGCTTCCTCAGGTAACTCACCCATTATTTCTTTGATCGTATCAATCGCACCTGCTTCAATCAACCTACCTGCTGCCTCCCTATCTCCGGCTAAAGACAAGATAGCCACCAAGGCATCCTTTTTTGAAGCGGTGGTACCTTGCCTTGCGAGTTCTAGCAGTCCCCTTACGACACGCGTCTTCTTCCCGAGCCTCTTCCTATAAGCACTCACACTAGATAGGCTAAACACCGTAGCTGCCGCATTAGCCTTTGCCTCCCAGGTGGCCCCTGATCGCAACACTTCAACAATTCCATTTAATGCGCCCTCGGTATCCATTATTCGACCCTTGTTTGCTTCAAGTATCGACAAGTTTAATAGCGTTGTGACTGCATTAATTTGTAAATCCGGGTGGTCCAAAGCTAAATACCGAACCAATACATGAATTGCCCCCGCCTCACCCATAAAGCCTCTACTATCTGAGACTGTCTTAGCCAAGACTCGTAACTCATAAACCACGCGATTTACAACCTCAAGCATACCCAAACCCAAATCCACACCCAATCTTGAACCCAATTTACTCAACAAATATAACACCGTCATCTTAGTTGCCTCATGGGTAGCTTTATTCGCAACCGCGTCATTCCTCCCCTCACCATCCTCAACCGAAATATAAACAACCCGATTCTCTCTACACCACATGGCAATCAAACTCTTGAGCGCCAGGTTAGGAATAAAGTTGGTATGTGCCAATGGTTGACCTGTTTTCGGGCAATTATTATGACCCGCTTCAATCCACATTGTGATGGAACTCCGATCATAAGTCTGACCAGTCGAAACAATGACAGGATCCATCATCAAATCAAGCGTAATTGGACATCGAAAATCCGACGGTGCATTCATCTCCAAGGACGAGTTCCGACTTGTAGACTCGTCGAGACACGGAACAGACGCGCCATAAAGCACGCACTTGGCGTACCTTACGAGACCGACAAATGAGGCCACCTCGGACCTTGACTTATCATCACCCTGACAATGAAACTCATCCTGTAATAACTCAATCTCCTTATGGCAACTCGCTGAGTCACACAGTCCGAGTCGAGCAAATACCTCCCGGAGTTCACCGTGATCGGGGACCACCTCTCTCTTAATCGAATCAAGCATCGACAAAACCCTATTTCTTAACTGATCGTCGTTCAGGTCGACCGACGTCGTATCGTTTCGGCACTGTACGATCAACAAATCGCGCAATTCATCGACATCTTCGCTCAATTCAAGCTCCTTCAACGGTAATATTTCAAGCAAAGTACATAAATCAAGAGTCAACTCATGAAAATTACTCGAAATCAATTCAATTTGCATAAGAAGCCACATCTTACTGTTTTCACTTGAACAATCCGAAATCAAAGCCTTAATTCTCAGCAAAACAATGAAGAATTCTTCAAAACAAAGCCGAAACGAAGGCGAAAGCGAGTTTAGAACAATCGGAGAAGATCGTAGAATTTCCTCGAAAATAACGGATATAATTAGACACTTTCGGATAATTGAGATGGAGCTCCGCTTAAACATGGAGGTTTTTGCGGCAGCGATCTCGGTGGAGAGAGAGTGAGTCGACCGAAGAAGATCAGCGGTGGACAGCTTCGGAGTTAAGAATGCCGGCGGAGTTGACCGGCTTCGTCGGTGATGTAACGCCATTGGAGCTTCCGCCATTGTTGACGCAATCAAAACCTTAAGTTGAGCATTTTCGATAAATTAGGGTTTGTGGTTTTGAATTGATTTGAAGAATTGGGAGAAATTGGAGGCAAAATGATGGGCATGCACTAAAGAGAAGACTTGAGCGAAAGGAAGGAAGGTGGATTGGGGTTGTAATTATTGACATTTTCAAATATTTTTTTAATCAAAGATAGTGTTTGGTGTTAGTACTTAGTTGTTCAATGTTCATTGTTTAATCAATTCAGTCTTGCTAAAGACGAGGAATACTTCGTCACAACTTGAAGACGCTATAATATAGGCGAAATTCTTAGAAGACTCGGGTTAAGTCTTTTTAAGGTTAAATTTTGTGGAGTATTCGGTAAAGTAATCCATTTAAAAAAAATATATATATAAATAATTATTTTTAGAGAGAAAATATTTAGTATACCTTTTCAAAATTTTATCATTAAAATGATCATATTTTGTAATTAAAATGGCAATATTTAAACTATTTTCAATTTATAATAAAAAGTTATCGTGTTGAATTTGAATTGGTGTTGTTTAATTGTCTTTGCTTTGCTTTGCTTGTTGAATTATTCATTGTTGTTGTTGGTCCAACCTAATTAATTTTGTCATTTGTTTATGGTGATGTGGTTTAAGTGGTTAAGTAATTAATTTGGTGTGATTATATTAATGGAATAAAATCATATCATGTATGTCATCTTTTAGATTTTTCTAATATGTCTTTCTTGGTGGGTTAGGAATAGTTTCCTACCATACCATACGAAAATTATATTTTTAGTGTTATCTAGAGTTTTATTGTGATATAGGAGAATTAAATTAAATGGTTACTTCAACAACTTCTTATATTGTACCTAAAATGATTGTTTTTTAAGAACAACATTGTGCTTTTTCATGATCTCAAATAGAGTTGTTTATAGGCAATACCGTTCGAAAACCCGGTCATCCGCCCAAATTTTTACCGGATTTGGACATTATTTTCTAAAAAAATGGGCCAAGGGCTAACCCAGTCCAACCCGTTTCAGTAAATGGGTCGGGCACGAACGAGAGAAATGTAAAACGGGCTGGCCCATCCGACCCGCTAAAGTAATATGAACAATTAGTATATAATTAATTTTTCTTTAGTTTTTACTCTTGTTTGGATTTTGGAACTTAATATTATGACTAAGTTAGTCGTTCTTCTATTTTATATATTGATGTTAAGAACTAATAACTTAATTCAATATCGACTTGCGAAGTTAACAGAAAAATATGAGCCCGGCAGCCACGGGTTGCCACTACAAAACAATGCTCTCTTTGCGACGGAATTTTCCGTCGCAAAAAGGGTGAAATCCGTCGCAAATGATGTTTTTGCGACGGACTGCGTCTGTCCCATATTTTTGTCGCAAAAAGTTAATTTGCGACGGATTTTTCCGTCGCAACTTATTTGCGACGGATTGACCTCATTTTGCGACGGACTGTCCTTGACCAGAAGTCAAGGTCAGTCAAGATTTGCGACGGAATTTCCGTCGCAAATAGTCCTCTTTGCGACGGATTTTCCGTCGCAAATCTTGACTAACCTTGACTTCTGGTCAAAGTCAGTCCAGATTTGCGACGGAAAATCCGTCGCAAAGAGGACCATTTGCGACGGAAATTCCGTCGCAAATCTTGGCTGACCTTGACTTCTGGTCAAGGTTTGCGACGGAATGTCCGTCGCAAATTGAGACATTTCCGTCGCAAATTCCTGTGTGATTTTCCGGTTTCAGCCGTTTTTCCAGCTCCCCATTTCCATTGAAATGATTCATTTTTTCCCTTTTGCATGATCTGTAAACCTGCAATTTCAGAAAAACAACCCAGCAACAAAAACTTGTCGGAGACAAGGGTTTTTAATATCTCTTTTCATAACTAATAAGAAAGTTTTACAAATGATAATCCAACTAAAAACTAAACATAGTCCGCGGTACATCAACTAAACAACCTAATGAAATCTATCTAACGGTCGTGTCGGTGGGCTGTGGGGTGGCGAAATGACTGGCCGCCCTAGCATTGTCGCCGCCATCATCGTCAAAGTCGCGTCTCGGCTGAGAAAAGCCTCCCGGGTTGCAGCTCTGAGTAGTGAACTCCGCCCCCTGTTGACTTAAGTATTCTTCAATTGCCTTCAGCCTTTGGGATGTCTCGAGATCGTGTTGTCTTAGCTGGGCATTCTCTCGAAGAACTTTGCCGAGGATACCTGCAATGAATAGTCAAACATGATATTATATTCATTTAGTAAACGGTTAAATAATTGGTTAGTCTTAATTTTTAATAAACTATAAAATACAAACCTGGGGTGTATTGTGACTGGGTCCCAGCACTTGAGTGGCGACGACGCTCGTAAATGACTGGGGCTGCATTTCCCATACCGAGTATCAACCCTTTCTTGTTGAAACCGCCTACTTCTTCGAAGTAGATCTCGTTGTCATCGATATCTTGCTCCGGGATCCCTTCACTTATCATTTTGTTCTTTCTTGAAAAAACTTTTTCCTACAAAACAAAAATAAAATGTTATTAGTATACGTTAATTAATTAGTAAACCAAATTACTAAAATATAAAGAAAAGTTTCTGTTAACTTACAAATAGTGCTTTGGGTTTCGTTGATAGCCAACCCTTCTTGGCATTCTTTTTTGTCCTCTCAAGCAACTTCAAGGCCGATGGTACATCCCTCCCATCTTCTCCAGCCTGCAATTTAAATCCAACGACACTTGTTGAAAAAAACATTCAATATTGTCAAAGGGTGAAAATTATTGAAGACAAGAAAAATGAAGTAAAAACTAAACAATTACCATTTCATCCATCATCTGTAGGGTGTTTTTACGACCCATTATGTGAGTACCTAAGGCCTTGCCTTTTTCGGTACTTCCCGACATCCGGTTGGTCTTGTTTTTGTCGGATTTCTCTTGGAATTTTGGATCTTCTTTTCTACCCTTCAGTTGTTCAAAAATATCCAAGGGTATCCAGTGCGGCCTTTTCTCCGTTGGTTTCTGCATAGCGTAGTGGATTCTTTTGCGAAGACGGTCTTTCATCATGTCTTCCCACGCCGACCTAACCGCTGCTCTATCACGAGGGTGAAAGGTAACTTTTTTCTGTTTCAAGAAAAAAAATAGTTAAATAAATATGAAACAATAAATAGGTAATAAATAATAAAACGGAAATAGGTAGTAAACAGTTAATAAATACCTCAAACCAATTCCACCACTCTTCCTTAATGTAATCCGACGCTTCTGACCAGTTGGGCGCATACTCCTTGTAGTTGCAAATAATGGTCTGTGTTATAAGAGTAGAAACGTCTTTGTCACTGAACCTGAAAAAGAGTTAAATGTGAAAATAAAATAGTCAACAAGTAATCATATTATAATCAATATATACGTATATATAATCAATTATCCGTAAACAAATAAGATACTTACCACTTGGCGCCTTCGTAATCAGTCGGATCGAGGTGTACTCGATGTGTAGGCGGCTGAGTCTCAGGTACAATCTCGTCCTCATCATGATTAGCTCCCGATCGTCCTCCCTCAGGCTGACGACTACCACCACCTCGTCGTCTTCCGCCCGGCATATTATTATCAAACTAATATAGCAACAATTAGAAAGAAATGCTTTACGTAATTAAAAACTTGAATAATAAGATTAATAAGATAATTTCATTGACATTAAGCCATACGGCATCTACAATAATTTCAACAAATACAAGATTATCGAATCTAATAGATAGTAGTCCTAATCATCATCATCATCACCACTTGAACAATTTATTCCTACATCCTTACAAAGAGAATCTATAATATCTTCATCTTCATCCTCATTCTCATCCTCATACTCATCCTCATACTCATCCTCATCCTCATCCTCATTCTCAACCTCGTCCTCGTCCTCGTCCTCATCCTCATGTTGCCTCACTGTCACAATTTGAATGTATTCTGGTTCCTCCACAATTTCATCTTCATCTTCTTCTTCTACTTCAATTGGTGACAGTATTGTTTCACCATTAGTAACATTTTCTTGAAAGAAAGATTCATCAACGGGGGTATCGACATGTGATCTAGCCTTGGTTTTGAATACCGCTGACCATTGACTTTGATCCCTTTTTATACCTGGATAAGGACTATAGTAGACTTGTTCCACTTGATATGCCAACACAAATGGGTCGAACTTTGCAAATTTTCTACTCCGGTTAACATCCACAAGCTTATATTCTTTATGCACTTGCATGCCTCTTTCGGAGTTATCTAGCCAACTACATTTGAACAAAATGACTTTGTAAGTGCTTTGTGGGCCTGTATAAGTCATTTCAACAATTTCGTCAAGGGTCCCATAGTAGTCAGCTCCTTCAGTGGAACTCACACAAACTCCATTGTTAATTGTGCACTTTTCCAAATCTTTTCCTTGAATGAAAGCTCGAAATTTGTAGCCATTGATGGAATAGCGTTTCCATGTTCTGACTCTTCTTGAGGGACCATTTGCTAAGGCAATTAGAACTGGATCTTCTATATTAGTAACCTGAGATCTAAACCATCTGGGAAATCTTGTTTCATATTTTTCCCAAACATCATTGCCTACGACACATTCAGGATGTTCTCTCATGATAAAATTTTCAAACAACCTATATTCAAATTAGGGGAATTATTAATTTTTGAACAACTAATAATTATGAATTCAAGTATAAGAATTTAGATTCACCACTTACACTTCGTTTCGTTTCAATTCATCAGAATCGCAGTTCGATAAAACGTAGAGGTGTGCACGCTCATATTCGTTATCCTCTAAAAACCTTTCACGACATTTTCCAGAAGTTGTGCCATCATGATCTTGAAATATCTCAGGCAAGTTAGATTGTGTCGGCTTTTTTGAACCAACGTCAAGGTCCTTTGCCTTGGTGTCTATATGATCTTCAAAGTATAGGGAACAGAAATTTGCTATTTCCTCAATTAAATATGCATTACATATAGACCCTTCAACATGAGCTTTATTTTTGATTTTCTTTTTCAAATGATTCAAAAACCTACAAACAAATGAATTTAGAATGAAAAATATGATGAAAAATATGTATTATGTAATATAAAGAATTGAATAAGGATGATATTACCTCTCGAAAGGATACATCCACCTATATTGCACAGGACCACCCACTTTTACTTCATAGGGCAAATGAATAGGTAGGTGTTCCATTGAGTTGAAAAAAGAAGGTGGAAGGATTTTCTCTAATTTGCAGATAATCTCCGCAATGTTATTTTCGAGACTTGTAATTTTTTCAATCTGTACTGATGAAGTACACAAATCTCTGAAAAACTGACTAATTTCAGTTATGGCATTCCACTCATTTTTTGGAAGAAGATGTCTCAAAGCAACTGGGAGTAATCGCTCCATGAAGACGTGACAATCATGACTTTTCAAACCGTGTATCTTCAATTCATTCATATCGACACACCCCTCAAATCTGAAGCATAACCGTCGGGAAACTTCAGTTTGTATACCCATTCACATAGGACCTTCTTTTGTTCCTTTTTCAAAACGACCGAATCCCCTTTTCTTCTACTCGAACAAAGAAGTAACATGTCTTTCTCTGCATTTGAGTTTAATTTCGTTTTTCCTTTCACGTCCATGACGGTGTTAATTATTTGCTCGAAGAAATTTTTCTCAATATGCATGACATCAAGGTTATGTCGAATTAGTAGCGTGCTCCAATAGGGAAGCTCCCAAAAGATGTTTTGTTTCCACCACCCAATCTGTTTCCCTTTAAGCAAATTCAGATCACGTTCAGATCCATCCACAATTTTCGGTAGATGTTTGACACAATCCCATACTTCATTGCCTGTTAACCTCTTCGCAGCAACATCGTGCTCAACTTTCCCTTTTCTAAAATGCACCTTATCGTTACGAAAAACATGATTCCTGTCTAAAAACTGTCGATGACAATCAAACCAACTCCATTTTTTCCCATGTTGTAGCCAAATTGACTTAGTCTCATTTTTCATACAATATGGACATGCATGCTCACCTTGAGTTGTCCAACCAGATAACATGCCATATGCAGGAAAGTCGTTTATCGTCCATAGGAGTGCGGCTCTAAGATCAAAGTTTTGCTTCAGGGAAACGTCATAGGTTAAGATCCCCGTCTCCCATAATTGCTTCAACTCGTGAATAAGAGGCTGCAAATAGACATCAAGGTTTTTCTTTGGATTGTGGGGACCGAGAATAAGTAATGTTAAGAGCATAAACTGTCTTTTCATACAGAGCCAGGGTGGTAAATTGTATGGAGTAAGTATCACCGGCCAACATGAATATTGCTTCCCGAATTGACTAAACGGTGCGAAACCATCAGTGCAAAGTCCAAGACGGACATTCCTAGGCTCAGATGCAAAATCAGGATGCAGCCGGTCAAACTGTTTCCAAGCCTCCCCGTCACTTGGATGAGACATTGTTCCACTAACACGAGGGTTTTCATAATGCCAACGCATTTCGCCCGCGATGTGCTTTGTGGCATAAAAGCGTTGCAACCGTGGTCCTAATGGAAAATAAGTTAAGAACTTTTCGGGAACTCTTTTGCCATTTGCATTTTTCTCTAATTTGTACCTATTCGTACCACATTTTCTACACTTATCAAGGTGAGCGTCGTCCATCCAGAAAAGCATACATCCTACCGAGCAGGCATCTATCTTCTGATGGGGAAGTTGAAGAGCTTTAAGAACTTTTTTGGTTTCGTAGTAGTTACGCGTCATAAGATTATTTTCAGGAATCATATCTCCGATATATGACGCAAAACCATCTACACACTTTTCAGCTAAGTTGAATTCACATTTTAAAGTGATCAACCTTGAAGCCGACTGTAGCAATGTCATACGACTTCCTACATAAAGAGGTTGTTCGGCATGTTTTAGCATTTGGAAGAAAGCTAATACATTAGGATTTGGAGATTCATCGACTACCTCGGCGTTTAGAGCATCTTCCCTAATTTGATCAATGCTATCGCGTAACGCATCTTCCACCATATCTCTATAAGGATTGTCGGAGTGCATTGATGAGCTTCCCTCTTCCTCAACGGAGAATTTCTCTCCGTGACACACCCAATCGTAGTAGTTATCACAAAACCCTCTCAAACCAAGGTGTTTCCGTACATCTTGCTCAACTAAATACTTTGTATTCTTACACTTAGAACATGGACACCTAATTTCTCTATTCCTAACGTATTCGTCTTGTTGCTTAACATAGTTAATGAATTCATTAACACCAATTACGAAATCCTGCCTTATTTTTTTCCTAGAATCCAACCTTTCATACATCCATTTTCTTTCTAATCTCTTCATAGTAAATCTACATATTTTAACAAACAATAACAACAACTAATTAACAACAACAATTAAATAACAACTACATATATATATATATAACAACAACTAACAACAAAAACTAGTTAACAACTTATTAACAACAATAACAATTAATTAACAACAACAATTAAATAACAACTACATATAAATAACAACTACATATATAACAACAACTAACAACAACAACTAACAACAACAACAACAACAACAACAACAACACCAACACCAACAACAACACCAACAACAACACCAACACCAACACCAACACCAACACCAACACCAACACCAACACCAACACCAACACCAACCTGCAAAAAAGAACAATTTACATATATTGGTCTGGGGTCCTTATCTCTCCAGCCTAAACCCATCTTTGAATCTTTCATACCATTAGTAAACACTCTTATATTTTCTTAATTGTAATGAGACAAAAATTGGGCAGCACTTCCCTATTGTTCTCCAAATACATTATATAGAATGTATTTGGAGAACAATAAGGAAGTATTGCCCAATTTTTGTTTCATTACAATCAAGAAAATATAAGAATGTTTACTACCTAAATGGCATGAAAGATTCAAAGACAGTCCCAAAACGGGGACTATTCAACAATTACACCTAATGTGTAATTATTGAACGGGTACTATTCAAGAATATTCTAAAAAAATCAACAACACTAACAATCAACAACAATGCAAATTTTATATCAAAAAACAATCGTCCTAAACAACTTAACAACAATATGCGACGGATTTGGGACGGAATTAGCTACTAACCTAATATCACTAACCACCTAACAATACTAACTAAACTAATCAAATAACAATTAAACTAAACTAACTATTCCTAATAACAATAAAAAAAAACAATAATACGGAATTTGCGACGGAATTTTGCGACGGATTAAACATAAAAACTTAAGACGGTATATTAATAACGAAAGTTAGTATACATACATAAAGAGAAATGGAGAATGAAGAAGGAAGTGGCGGCGGCAAGGATTTTCCGGCGGTGAGGTGGTGGCGGCGGTGACAAAGGAGAAGGAGAGTAAGGAGGAGAAAGGAAAGAGAAGGAGGAAGGAAGGATGGTGGTGGTGGTCGCTCGTCGGTGGTGGCGGCGCGGTGGGGTGGGGTGGTCGGCGGTGGGGTCGCCGGTGTGGTGGTTGCCTTAGGGTGGTGGTGGTGGTCGCTCGTCGAAGAAATCGCCTTTAGGGTTTAAGCAAAAAAATTGTAATTGATTTGGGGAAAAATATGACCCGCGGGGTCTGTATAATGTAACTTTGCGACGGAATTTTGCGACGGAATTTCCGTCGCAAATCTGGTCAAGGTCAAATCTTGACCAGATTTGCGACGGAAATTCCGTCGCAAATATTGACTCCTGCGACGGAATTTCCGTCGCAAATCTGGTCAAGATTTGACCTTGACCCACTTTTGGCCAAGTCTGGTCAATATGTTTGCGACGGAAATTCCGTCGCAAAAGTCAATATTTGCGACGGAATTTCCGTCGCAAACTTTCCCGCCATTTGACTTTAGCTTCGCGGGTCTGGGAAATTCAGGTCCGTCGCAAATTCTGTCGCAAAAAAAAAATCCGTCGCAAAGTCCGTCACAAAACTAATTTTGCGACGGATTTTGTGTCCGTCGCAAAAATTCCGTCGCAAGGGCAGCATTTTTTTGTAGTGTGCCCGAATTTAGCAGTTGGGCGGGTAAGGGCAAGGAGAGGTGACCCTCTATTTTGGCCAAACTCACCTGCTATGGTCTTTTAGGGCATACTTTTCCCTTTTAACCCAGCCCATATCCGACCCAAACCCGCATTTGGCCAGCTCTAATCTCAAATTCTTAACAAGTTATTGTACTCCCTCGGATTCACGTTAATAGTAACATTTGTTTTATCACACCTGACGTGACATGTTTTACAACACAAGATAAATATCTTTAGTTATACATTATTAAAAATTATAAAATTTGATATTCTTGTAGCACTTATGTAACTTCTGGGAGTCGAACCTGGGTCGTCTACACTATCAATCATCTTCCTTTATCACTACAACAGTATCATTATATTGCAAATAAAGAATATTAACTTATACATATAACTGAATTGATTGCGTGAGGGCACCTGCCCGCGCCGTCCTTTCCTCCCTAGATCCGCTACAGGTTATGATGAAATCAAACAAAATCTTGCATGACAATATTATGTCTTATAAATTAAGACTAACTAGGTTAAGACCCGTGAAAATTCACGGGTTAATTAATGAAGGTTTAATACTACATTATGATAATACTTGTCGTTGAGAATTTTAATCATAACAAATATATAAGATTTTATATATTCCAATGAAATAATTAGTGTTTTTCTCCTAAAAAAAAAGTAATTAGTGTTTTGATTATTTAAGTGTTTTACCATTATCAACTTGAGCTTTGTACATGGTTTACGTGTAAAATCACATACTTTTCATTTTCTCGTACCATGAGACGGTACTTTTGAATAAATTAGCGAGTTTCATACAAAGGAACGACCTTATAATGTGAGACTTTCTCGTAGTGCGAAAATGTTTCACAAAATAATTATATGAAGTAGTGACTTATTTTGCGATTTTTTTCTTTTGTTTTTGTAAAAGGACGTTGTATTATGTAAAAGAGAATAATTTGTGTATAAGTTTATGATCTATAAATCTTATTTATACAGTAACAAAATGAAAACTTCCCTAAATGGCGTATGACATAGCTGTTAAATCTACAAATATTACTTACGCATTCACTATTTTAGTCAATGTGGTATATCTTTGCATTACCAATTTACCATGCATCTTTGGACCGTCACATGTATTAATCTTTAACACCCAGAAATCCAGAATTAGCAAGATATGTAGAACTGTGCTAATATTTACTGCAAATGCTAAAAATGATTTTCTGTATGTTTTGTATGACTAATTTACTAATTTATATGGAGGTATACAAATTTTTTGGTTAGTTGTGTATTAACTTGGCAATCATTTGAGGAAGTATTTTAGGTAGTTAATCTCGAAATTATGAAAAGTTATTTGTACTTACCTAAAATTTAGGTAATTGTTTGATATATATTTGTATTTATGGGATGTGATTGGAATAATATAAATTTTAACGTAATATTTTCAGGGCTTCTCATTCGTCGCCATGTAGGACTGTGCTAATCGATTAGGGAGCCACGTCAGCTGATTTGGCTATTGCATTAAAGAAATATATGATATTAAAGATTCTCTACGATCATAAATAGTGACAAAAAATAAGTGTTGTCATTGGGGTGGATCGGAGAAATATATACTCCCTCCATTCTTTTTATATCACCCCATTTTTTTATACATGTTTGTCATATTCATTTTGTTTTGATCATATCTTTAACTAAATACTACTAAAAATTATAAAAGTTTGATATTCTTAATCCTCTTATCAAGACAATCCAAAAAAGATCTCACATGAATATATTTCCGTGAACGGCTTGAGAGAAAATTAACGTTGAATACTCGATTGTGAATAGTGTAAAAAAGGAACATTGGGTGATATAAAAAGAATGGAGAGAGTAGTAAGGATCTTATGATTGAAAGTGTGATTCGGATGTTCGGAAAAATAAGTTTTCAAGTTGTTCATATGAAGAAGATAAAAACTTAGGCCATGAGTATCCTAGTAGAACCTGGCGCGACATTGCTTTTATTGTTTGTAGTGACTAGTGAGTTTATTACTTTCTCAGTTTTATTAGGAGGCGTTCGTATAACGTTATTGTTAAATAATATTTAGGGGTCGTTTGGTTCACTCTTTAAGAATGGAATGGATTGGAATTAGAAACATGTTTGGTACTTTGGTTCATTAACAAAATAAACATAAAGGAATGAAGTTTGAATCCATGGGTAGAAGGTGGATATGACTGTATGAGATTTCAAAGGGTTGGCGTGGAATGAGAATCATAATGGATTCTAACTCCATTCCAAAATGTATCAACCAAACACTAAAATGTCTAAAATCCATTCCATTTCATTCCAAACTATCCAACCAAACAGCCCCTTAATTAATCCAATTCAAGATGTTTTAATTCTCCAACGGTTACTAGCATTGAAGGATACATGTGATATTAGAAGGTCTTAAAATCTTAATGAATGAAACACACATTTGTTAACTTTACGTGAAAATGAGAAAACCTATTAGAGCAACAACAATGGTTGTTCTTAAGCATGGTTCTTAATGAAGAACTATCCCAACACCATTGTTCCATTGGGTTTGTAATATGTTCTTATTTTTGGGTTTGTCTGCAAGAATGGGTTCTTAAGAAATAGGAAAAAGTATGGGTGGGAAGAGATTGTTGTTCACACAATTATTAAAAAAAGAAGAAGAGAGTGGGGTGTTTCACACGCACAAAAAATTGGTTGCTCTTATGAAAACCATGTGGGCCATACCCACTAACTCTTATTTTTAATTATTTTGACATAAATTTCTCAACTCAACTTCAACTCAACTCAACTCAACTCAACTCAACTCAACTCAATTTGTGTTTTTCTTTTTAAATTTATTAAAAAAAATTTGATATGTTATATTATTTATCTATAAATATCAAACCTTAGTTTCATAAAAAAATACACAAATTTCTACTTTCCAACTCAACTCAACTCAACTAAATTTGTTTTTTTTTTCTTTTTAAATTTAGCATTTTAAATTTATTAATTTTTTTTATATGTTATAATATTTATCTATAAATATCAAACCTTAGTTTCATAAAAAAATGCACAAATTTCTACTTTCCAACTCAACTCAACTTAACCCAACTCAACTCAACTAAATTTGTTTTTTTTTTCTTTTTAAATTTAGCATTTTTAATTTATTAATTTTTTTAATATGTTATATTATTTATCTATAAATACCAAACCTTAGTTTCATAAAAAAATGCTCAAATTTCTTCTTTCTTCTTTCTTCTTTCCATCTTAAACATATTAAAAAGTCTTAACTTATTTTTCAAGTCATGGATCCTAGTTGGAGAGGATCATTCACAAATATGTTAAATAACACAAATCCTGAAAATCAAGAAAATTCCAATAATCCGCCAAATTTTCATGGTTATCCCTTCCCACCAATTTATAGTTACCAAAATATGCAACCACCGCAAAATTCAAATCAACCGATGCCAATGTTCTACCCAGGATTTTATCCACATCCACCCGGATATGGTGTGACTGACAATTTTAGTCATGGATCAAGTGTTGCAAAAACAATGTGTACCGTCAATGTAGAAGAGAATATGTCGAGTAGTGAACAACAACTTGATTCGTCGGTTCCACCTTATTCTACTCAAGAAGGTTTGGATAATATCAGCCTTAATGTTAATGTTGAGGGTTCAAAGAGAATGCCATGGACAACTGATGAAGACAAGGCTCTAGCAGAAGCTTGGGTGACGATCTCAACTGATGCAAGCGTTGGAAATGATAAAAAAAGGTGAAGCATTTTGGCGAAGGGTTACTGATTATTTCAACAAATACAACAAAGGTAAGACCAAGAGAACTATTCCACAACTAAAAGGTCGTTTCTTTAGGGCTCAATCGGATATTAATGAGTTTAACGAGATTTTTACTCGAATTAGTAATCAATATCTTAGTGGTTGGTCTGATGATCAAAAGAAACAAGCTGCACGTGAGGAGGGGAGAGTTTTAAACAAAGGGAAACATTTTCATTTTGAACACATGTGGGAGATTACTAAAGATCATGTAAAATGGAATAGCGCTCGAGATGAAGACAACTCAGAGAAATCAGCTGGTTCCAAGAGATCATCCTCTAATGCAGAGAATGAAGTTGAACAACGTCCTATGGGAAGTAAAGCAGCCAAAGCAAGGAAAAAAGGAAAAGCTAAAGGAAAACAGTATGGACATGACTCACTAGATGATGAGTTTGTCAAGTTTAACCTTTATCAACAAGAAAAATTAGCTATGTTAAAAGAAGTGAAAGAGCAACTCCAAAGTACTTCTATGGCTGAAGAACTTGCCATACTCAATACTGATACTAGTCGAATGACAGAGGATGCCAAGGCAGTTCACCAGCTAATGTGCAAAAAAGTTAGAGCAAAGTACGAATAGTTTGTCTCTAAGTTTGATTAAGCTTAAGAAGGTTTAATAGTTACTTGTAACTCGTCGTATTAGTTTAAGTTTTAGTTGTATTAATGACGGAAGGTTCTTCTAGTAGTTTGCTTATGTTCTTCTATATGTTTAATAATAATATTTTTATTAAAGATTTCTGATAAAGATAAGATTTTAAGATTTTGGATTGGATAAAGATAAAAAATTGAGATAAGATTTCTAATAAAAAGATAAGATTTCAAGATTTTCTGTCAGATAAAGATAACAATATCCTATAAAGTTAGATTCCCTATCATATAAAAATAAGAAAAATTGGATACGATTTTGGATTGGATAAAGTTAAAATTTTGAGATAAGATTTCAAGATTTTCCGTCAGATAAAAATAACAATATCCTATAAAGTTAGATTTTCTATCATATAAAAATCAGAAAAATCGGATAAGATTTTGGGTTGAATAAAGATAAAATTTTGAGATAAGATTTCTGATAAAAAAAACGATTTCTATAAATGAGTGTATGGGTAGTTTAATTTTATTCAAAACATACACATAACTTTCATTACATAAACAAGTATTTTATTTCCACAATATTTCAAATGGCAAATCATCCTACAAACAATTTTAATAACAACGCAAACACTAGTAGGCGTCAATTAACTCACATATTAATTGAAGAGTTAATGGATGATGGAGATGAAGAAATGTACAATATACTAATGGAAAGAAGAAGAAGGAGTCAAAGGCCAGTAATAACAAGGACGCCTATCATCAAAGATCTTCAGGGTGGTCATGATCGCATTTTTGCGGATTACTTCTGTGATAATCCAGTGTATCCACCACAGGTGTTTCGCCGACGATTTAGAATGCAAAAGAGTTTATTTAATCGTATCATGACCAATTTATCTCAATGGGATGAATACTTTCAAATAAGGTATGATGCTGCACAAATTAGAGGTCTTTCACCTATCCAAAAGTGTACTGCTGCAATTCGACAACTCGCATACGGGAATCCACCTAACTCATATGATGAGTATATTAGAATTGGCGAGACCACTGCTAGAGAAAGTTTGTTTTATTTTTGTCGTGGAATTGTTGAGGTATTTGGTCCGCGATACCTTAGAAGGCCAAATCAAGAAGACGTAAATCGCTTACTCCAAATGCACTCAAGCCGCCATGGCTTCTCAGGAATGCTTGGAAGTCTTGACTGTATGCATTGGCAATGGAGAGCTTGTCCGGTTGCATGGCATGGGCAATACACAAGAGGTGATCATGGAGTTCCGACGATTATGCTTGAAGCCGTTGCTTCTCAAGATTTATGGATTTGGCATGCATTTTTTGGTGTCGCTGGCTCAAATAATGATATTAATGTTCTCCGTCAGTCTCCATTGTTCAATGATGTTGTTGAAGGGTTTGCGCCCGATGTTCGCTTTGTGGTTAATGGCACAGAGTACACAAAAGGGTATTATCTTGTTGATGGTATATATCCTGAGTGGGCGACATTTGTTAAGAGTTTTCCACGTCCAATGGATCCGAAGAGAATATTGTACAAAAAAATGCAAGAGTCGGCAAGGAAGGACGTCGAACGTGCATTTGGTGTTCTTCAAGCTCGATGGGTCATTATACGAAACGCAACACGGTTTTGGGATAGAAAACATTTGAAAAATATAAATGTATGCACGTGTTATACTACATAACATGATTGTCGATAACGAAGGAGATCAAATAACTAATTGGAATTCTGATGTGGAATCAAGTCCTATTCAGTTAAACGAAGGGTTGATTGGTGAATTTCAAGAATCCCTACATAGGCGTGCAGAGATTCGTGATAGAGATATTCACAACAATCTAAAAGCGGACTTGGTTGAACATATTTGGCAATGTTTCAGAGAAAATGTCGATATCTAATTTTATCGTATTTAATTATGCTTAAGTTTGTCTTATCTTATTGTTTAAAATAAAAAGTTTGTCATATGTAAGAATATAATTATTTATGTCATAATTGGTTTTTATGTTTTAAAAATTAAAGTTATAAAAGTTATTAAATAATTAATTACAAAATATTTTTATAATGTCTTTTTTTTATGGTTGGTTAAATAGATAATGGATTGTGGGTCCCATTTAAGAACAAGGGAAGAACATTTATCATTGTTGTGAGTAGTTCTTAAAATGTTGAGTTTAGTTTTAAGTGACGTGGCGTATATGTGGCAAAGAACAAACCAATTCTTGGTTTGTCCATTGTTAATGCTCTTATGAATTTGTTTTAATACATGTGTCATTAATGTGAAGTGATTGATGGTTGTAAATCATAAGTGATGTAAATATCATCATTATATATATAAAAGCAAAATGTAAAACTGTTGACGTGGTGCAACCATGTTTTAGAATTAGGCTAATGGAGCTTTCTCATTCAACCTCATAATTTCAGTTTTTTTCGGCCAATAACGTACAACCATGTCAGCTTCCATTAAATATCAACTTATTAATTAATATTTCAACCATATAATTACTTAAATTTCTCTTTTTTACCTCATTTATCTTTTATTCTCTCTCTTTCCTAAATCTTATTTTATCTCACTTAATCTTTTTCACCCCTTATATTCTTTTTCTATTTTATTGCTAAAACTTCCTTTTATTGGAAAGTTATAAGTTTACATTTTTTAATTATATTTTACGCTTTTCAAGTTATACGTCAAACTTTTAATGTCAACATGTTCTTATATATCTAATGTGATACATATACTTTTTTATTTTTCTTTAAATAAAGTATTTAAATATACACCACATATATTATTAGTATATCTAACAACTTTAATTGATCATATTCCGTCTTCGGAAACCACATTGTGCCACGTCAGCCATTTCACATAATTCTTTAATATATATATATATATATATATATATATATATATATATATATATATATATATATATATATATATATATATATATATATATATATATATATATATATATATATATATATATATATATATATATATATATATAGGGTTGGGATCCGGTGAGAACCACCTTACAATGAGAACCGGTGAGAACTCTTCCTTACGGAGTTTTTTTAAAAAAATTAATGACATAATTGGATTCGGCATGAGATTTTAGGGCCAGAGAACATATTTTTTGGTCTAGAAAATAAATACTAGTGGCGGAAAAATGATAGATACGAAAAAATAGATAGTAGGTGCATGCAAATAAATAAAACGTATCTCACCTTGATTTCCGTCACTAGTATTTATTTTCTAGACCAAGAAATATGTTCTCTAGCTATAAAATGTCATGCCGAATCCAATTATGTCATTATTTTTTTTAAAAAAAGTTCGTAAGGTAGAGTTCTCACAAAGTTCTCATTGTAAGGTGGTTCTCACCGGATCTCAAGTCTATATATATATATATATATATATATATATATATATATATATATATATATATATATATATATATATATATATATATATATATATTTATAATGATAATGATAATGATGACTTAAATTGAAATCATATTTTGTTATCAATCACGAATCTTAATATTTAGTAAGATTTGATTAAAAAAAGTAATATTACGTGACATATTGGCCGCGAAATATTAATATTACGAATCTTAATATTAAATGACATATTGATTAAAAAAAGAAAGCTTATACTATAATGCTACCATAACAAATCATATTTTGTTATCAATCACGAATCTTAATATTTAGTAAGATTTGATTAAAAAAAGTAATATTACGTGACATATTGGCCGCGAAATATTAATATTACGAATCTTAATATTAAATGACATATTGATTAAAAAAAGAAAGCTTATACTATAATGCTACCATAACAAATCTTTGCTTAATATTACGGTTGACATATTGATTAAAAAAGCAAAGAAATATTACATGACATATCTTTGCTTAATATTAAATATTAAATATTACGTGATTATGTAATGTTATCTTAGGAATATCACGATTGCTGACATGACTAATTTTAATTGGCCGAGAAAAATTGAAATTGTGAGAGTGAATGAGAGGGCTTGAAATGTGGTTTTCTAAAACCACATTGCGCCACGTCAACGATTTTACATAATTCTTTAATATATATAATGATGATAATGATAATGATACTCACAAAGTCACAAATAAATATCAAACAAGGTTATTTAGTATAGAAAATAGCAAGCCGGGTTTGAGAGTGAGAGGCAGTATAACGATTCTTTTATACAATAAATTAGGAGGTTATTCTAAGAATAATATTGGTGTCATTTACTAATATATTAGCGCAGGGCTAGAGATTGTTATATTATTGTGGGTTTCAGATTGTTATTAATTTGGAACGGTTTCGTTATATCGTTACTGCTATTGTAGTGGATTCTAGTTTAGTTGGTTAGTGGGTAACTGGGTTTTACTTCTAGTTTGGAATGACCCTGGTTTTGATCCTAAATATTATCTCATCTTATTATTGCTTATGTTTTGGTAAAATTTCTACCGGGTCGAGTTTTTGTGATGCGGGTCAAAGTGTCAACCAATATAGAAGATTAACGTAGCAAACGAATATAAAAATTAAAGAGATGAAGTAACGACGCAAGAGATTTTTGGTGACGCGGAAAAACCCGTTGAGGGAAACAACCGCGGGGGGAACGGAATCCCACCAATATTTTTACTATGATCGAGGATATTCACTGTTGGAGACGGATTACAAGTATTTTGCGAAAGTAGTAAAGTTTACAACGTATGAACTGAATGAGTACAAAATGCCCTAGCTTCCCTTTTTATAGTTTTGGATTCTGGGCTAACTGAATCTGCTCTGGTCTTGAGCTGCTCCGGGAATATAGGAGTAAGTTGGGGAGAATATGCTTCCAGGATTTTGACCCATTGTCCTACTCCAACGACTCTTTTCTTGCGTTCTAACGTTCTCTTTTGATTCGTATGATCTGCTCTAGAGGTGGGCTTTTTGGCACCTTTTATTTGCCCCTGGCCCAAGTAATGTGATGAGGATTTTTTGGGCTAAACAATTTCCCCCAAATTTCAGCCTGTTTTGGCTTCAATTGGGTTGGAATTTTCCTCTGCCCTTGAGCGTGCTTCTGGAATTTATTGAGGTAGTTGGATAGTTTTATGCAACTTCTCACAGCCGCCTTCACTACCCCACTTGTCCCACTTGTCCCATCATTTCATTAACCGCTTGTCCCCTTGCTATTTACTTTTTAACTCTTCACCTTTCAAATTTGAATTTACTTTCAAATTTCAACCACTTACTTCCTTTATAAATACCCCTTTTAACCGTGTACTTTCACTTTTACCATCTTCAAAAATTCACTTTCTTTCACTTGCTTTCTTGTCTTTCTTTCTTTCTCCGCTGTAAAAATTCTTTCACCGCTTCTCTTTTTCATCATGTCTGCTCCTAGATCCTCTTCCGCTACTCCCTCTGCTACTCTTGCTCCTGCAGGGTCTTCTGGGTCTACCCCTGCTTCGGGGGACTACTCTGGTCCTTTCCCTTCGCAGGGGTTGCTTGCTGCCAAACACTTGTGCGACTCCGCTTTCAACGAGTCCCATGCTTCCCTTATCAAGATTCGGTTCGGGTTTCCGGACGGGGTTGTCTATCACTTCCCTCTTGCTGGCGAGAAGGCCGATTTTGAGAGGGAAGGATGGACTTGTTTCTATGAGTATCCTTTCTGTCTGGGCCTGAGATTCCCCTTCCCTGATTTGATTATCGACTTCTTGAAGTTAACCAAGCTAGCTATGTGTCAGATTGCTCCACATGCATGGAGGATCTTACTCAGTATTTGCGCTTTGAACCGTGAACGGGGGCTGAACATCGGTT
The DNA here is from genome assembly GCA_029255685.2 of Silene conica. Classification (NCBI taxonomy): domain Eukaryota; kingdom Viridiplantae; phylum Streptophyta; class Magnoliopsida; order Caryophyllales; family Caryophyllaceae; genus Silene; species Silene conica. The sequence continues at coordinate 64,712,226 of CM055311.2, forward strand.
TGGCTGATTTGGGGCAGTGGTTTACTCCTCGTTCTATGGGTCACTCTCAGTGTACCATCCGTAGCCATGACAATATGCCCTCTGCCATTATCTTTTCCACCACTCCAGACGATAGTAAGTGGTTTACCCGTTTTATCTTTGTCAAGATTGACACCCTTCCTTGCTCTCCAGACTACATTTTTGCTGAATGGCAGCCTGTGGAAGGTACTACTTTTGCTCTGGCGTTTGATTTTCCTGGTTCTATTTTCTTTCGCTGATAGTTTGTTAGCCTCCTCAGGTCATAGCCTGGCTAAGCTTCCTGATTCCGCGGATCCCCCTACTTCGAAGGCCAAGCTCCTGGACCTTCCTGCCGAGGAGAGGACGTTCTCCAAGCTGGTCCGGGATTCTGCTGTTCTGGCGGTGAAGAAGGAAGGTACGGTATTTTCGATATGGTTGCTCTCTTTGGGTAGGTTTATGCTTGGTCTGCTCTGATTTCTGTTACCTTTTCAGGCAAGCCCAGAGTTGATGTAAGCAGGGTGATGCAGCTGCGTAGGAAAAGGTTAGCTCCTGGGGACGCGGTGTAACAACCCGACCCGCCACCGTCGTAACACAAACCCAATAAGATGAGAGGTAAGCCTTTGGGCCCTTTATTTGTCCTCACTTAAGCCCAAAAGCACAAGGCCTTGTTACTAAGTGGTGGGTGGAAGCTATTATAAACATATCACAAGCCTCACATTCTACCGATGTGGGACAACATTCCTCTCATACTCTTGGGGTGTTACAAACTCCCCCACTTAAAGAACACAACGTCCTCGTTGTGCCTCAAACTCGACCACAGCCAGGGCCAGAATCCTCCCCCGCTAGGTGTGTGACCCGGGTACTCCCGACCACAGGCTCACCACACGGTCGCAGGGTCGCTCTGATACCATTTGTAACAACCCGACCCGCCACCGTCGTAACACAAACCCAATAAGATGGGAGGTAAGCCTTTGGGCCCTTTATTTGTCCTCACTTAAGCCCAAAAGCACAAGGCCTTGTTACTAAGTGGTGGGTGGAAGCTATTATAAACATATCACAAGCCTCACATTCTACCGATGTGGGACAACATTCCTCTCATACTCTTGGGGTGTTACACGCGGGGTCCTCAAAGAAAAAAAGAGTGGACGTTGTTGAGGGGAGCCCTGCTGGAGCTGGGTCCAAGGCTGCCCCGATTGAAGTTGACACTGTCGATCTGGTCCAGGAGTCTGTTCCTGAAACTTCTTTTGTTGATCCGTCTCCTCTTGAGATCCCTCCCACCATTCCTACTCCTGGCTTTAAGCCTATACTAGAGCAGCTGCCTTGGATATTTTCTGGAGAGTCCTCCTCTCCTCCTCTGCAGCTAGAGATTCCTGGAGGTTTTGGAGGACTTAAGACCAAGCTCTAGCCTACTCTAAACTCTTTGCTATTCCCTGCCTCTGCCTCCATTTTGAAGAAGCGTCCTTTTCAGGACCTGACTAGGCATGCTGCAGAGGTTTCTTTTGAGGTAGGCTCTTTTCTTTGGTTTCTGGAGTTTTGTCGTTTTTTTTTTTTTTTTTTTTGTATCTTACTTGGTTTTTGTATGCTCAGGCTTTGGAGCTGGCATTGTGTACCAATCAACAGAGTGAGGCGTTGCTGGCTGATCTCCAGCGTATGAAGGTAGCTCATGACGCTGCTCTGGAGAGGATGGAGGAGATGGCGGCGAAACTCAGCTCAGAGGAGGTCTTAAGGGGGAATCTGCGACAGGCTGTCGATCGTTTCCGTCGGGAGCTGATTGCGGGGCAGGAGAGGCTCAAGGCCCAGGAGGAAAAGCTCACGGCTCAAGAGGGGAAGCTCAAGACCCTGGAAGAGGAGCTCAAGGCCCTGGAGAGGACGTCCCAAGACCAGTTGGCCACAGCTCAGTCTAAATTGGAGCGGGCTTTAGCCTCTGAGGCTGATCTGGTTCTGAAGGTGGAGGCCCTGGAGCACAAAAAGGCTGGTCTGCAGAGAGCGTTAATTGAAGCTGTTGCTTACACTGCTGCTGAGACCCGGATAAAATGTGTCAAGGAGTTCCAGGAGGGTAGTCATACTACCCGGGACTTATCTGCTCTGGAGAAGACTTTTGCCACTGACTTTCCCGAGGGGCTAAACATGGATCTGATCTCCGATGATGACGAGGAAGAAGGCGAGGCGGGGTTCCAGGATGTTGGAGAGGAGGTGACCTCTGACCCCACCAATGCTGACGTTGCTGCTGCTGGGCCTACTCCTGATGAGTAGGTTTTATTAAAAATTTGTCTGCTGGGCCCTGATATGTGCGTTAATATTTTTATCTTTGAACTTTGGATGCCCCTGCGTGGGCTTTAACTGTTGTAATTTTGCTGCTGGTCCGGGTGGACCAGTAAAAACAATCTTGCTTTGGGCTGCCTTGGGCAGCCGTTAATCGTATGACTCCCCGTTATATGGGGTTTTGCTTTGTCTATTTGCTTTTCTGCCGTTTTATCTGGCGTTTTTTTCTTTTGTACATGCATGTTTCGTTTGTGTTTTGGCCATCGCTGTTTTGGTGTGCTGGCCTGGTGTTTTATATACCCATCCCTATACTGGGGTGCCAGGCTTGACTTAGGTTCTCCTGCGATCAGCGCAGATTTCCTCTTTAGGTCAGTCTACTAGGATAAGTAAATTCTGGTCCAGAAAATAAATGATGAAATTTTTCTTTTTAAAGACTTGAAAATTGAAAACGCATTAAGTTTTGAAATTGTAAGGCCTAGATTACTAAACTTAGGTTTTTTCTTTTAAAAATATATGGGCAAGATGACATTCTAAACTTAAGCTTATAAAAAATATAAAGGCAAGACAAAAATTTTAAGCTGAACCAGAGTAAACTTTATACAGAGTAGAACCTGAAGTCTAAGGGAGCTGCTCTGATCTGGTGGAGGCACCTCTAGATGATATACTTTTTTAAGTGAAGTATATTCCATGATCTGGGTATCATTTCCCCTTCCATTGTCATTAGCCTGTAGGCCCCATTACCAACTATGTTCTCCACTTAGTATGGGCCCTCCCAGTTGTAAGCAAACTTTCCAGCTTGTCGGTTTTTGGTGTTCTGGAACACCTTTCTCAGGACCAGATCTCCTACTTGCAGGGTTCTGATCCTGACGTTTTTGTTGTAGCTCCGAGCCACCATCTGTTTGTATGAGGCCATTCTGACGTAGGCACTGGTCCTGAGTTCATCGACAGTGTCCAGGCTACTTGTCATATCTACTTGGTTCTGGTCCTCAGTTATACACCCGTACCTGTGGGTTGGGACTTTGACCTCGGAAGGAATTACCGCTTCTGCTCCGAAGACAAGGCTGAAGGGGGTCTGACGTGTTGCTACTTTTGGAGTAGTTCTGTCAGCCCACAGGACCAGATGAAGTTCCTCTGCCCATTTCCCTCCCATTTCTTGTAGTTTCTTTTTCATATTCTCAATGATGATCTTATTACTAGACTCAGCTTGTCCATTGGACTGGGGGTTCCTGGGGGTAGATTTCTGGAGTGATACATTCCACCCAGCACAGAAAGGCTCGGTTTTCTTTCCAATGAATTGGGAACCATTGTTACATATTATTTCTGAAGGTATGCCAAATCTGGTGAATATATTGCGCTTAATAAAAGAGTTGACCTGTGCTTCGGTGGTCTGGGTGAATGATTCTGGTTCGATCCATTTAAAAAAGTAATTTGTCATGGCCAGCATATACATCTTGTTTCCTGGTGCTCTGGGTAGGGGTCCCACAATGTCCATCCCCCACTTCATAAAAGGCCATGGGGATATGACCGGGTGTAGAGGCTCTGCTGGCTGGTGATTGACAGGTGCGTGCCTTTGATAGGCATCACATTTTCTTGCATGCTCCTTTGCATCCTTGCGCATTGAGGGCCAGAAGTATCCCATTCTGAGGGCTCTATTGGACAGGCTTCTTCCCCCTGCATGATTTCCACAGTCTCCGCTATGGAGGTCATGCAAGACTGTATGTGCCTCAGTTTGGTCCAGGCAGCGCAAGTACGGCCCTGCCAATGATTTCCGGAACAGGGTTCCATCAATTAGTAGGAATCTGGAGGCCTTCATCCTGAAACTTCGTGCTTCTTTCTTATTGCTGGGCTGGATATCATGTTGCAACCAGTCCAGGTATGGCTTTCGCCAATCCTGCTCTGATCCCTGATCTGGGTCATTGCTGCAAATAGGCAATTCTTCCTGGTTCGAATCTGGACCAGGAATGGCTAGTTTGAGAACATGGGTGATCGGTATGTTGGCTACGTCTGCTGGTTTGAAGGTTGATCCCAGAGTTGCCAGTGCATCTGCTTCTGCGTTCTGCTCCCGAGGTACCTGCTGGATGCTGAATTCTGCGAATCTGCCAATTAACTCCTTTGCCACACACAAGTAGGCCACCATTGTGGGGTCTCTTGCTTCATATGCTCCATTGACGTGATTCACGATTAATTGCGAATCACTGTATACATTGATGCAGCTGATCCCCATGTCCAGGGCTAATTGCAGCCCCAGGACCAGCGCTTCATATTCAGCGACGTTGTTGGTGGTTTTGAACTCACATCGGATTGCCTGGGTGATCAAGTCACCTTCTGATGATCTAAGGATCAACCCAACTCCTGACCCTCTGGCGTTTGATGCCCCATCTACTCGTAGCTCCCAGGTACCTGGCTTGGCACCTTGGTGTAGGTGCAGGATTTCCTGCTCTGCTTGGGTCTGGAGTGCTGGGCTGAAGTCGGAGACGAAGTCTGCGAGGGCTTGTGATTTTATGGCTGTGCGTGGTTCAAACTGGAGATCATATCCACTGAGGTGCACAGACCATTTAGCCATTCGTCCTGATAGTTCTGGCTTTCTCATAACCGTCTTGAGTGGGTGATTGGTAACCACTGAGATGGTATGAGACTCAAAGTATGGACGCAGCTTATAGGATGCTGTGACCAATGCAAATACTAGTTTCTCAAGTGAGGTATACATTGCTTCTGCTGGCAGTAATGATTTGCTGACGTAGTATACCGGGTGCAGAGCTTCTTCGTGCTGTCGGACCAGAACTGCACTTACTACTGCTTCGGTTACTGAGAGGTACAGGAGCAGGACCTCCCCCTGCTCTGGCTTGGATAGCAGGGGTAGGCTGCTCAGGTACTACTTTAGTTCCTGGAATGCCTTTTCGTGCTCTGGTGTCCAATCAAACTTCTGACTTTTTCTAAGAATATCATAGAATAATCTGCACCGGTCTGAGGATCTGGATATAAACCTGCTCAGGGCTGCTACTCTTCCCGTCAGACGCTGCACATCTTTTGGCTTCTGGGGTGATTCCAGCTGCAGAACTGCTTTGATCTGTTCTGTGCTGGCTTCTATCCCTCTCTGTGTTACCATATACCCCAGGAATTTCCCACTGGAAACTCCAAAGGTACACTTGGCTGGATTTAGTTTCATCTTGTACTTCCGTAGGGTGTTGAATGTTTCCTCCAGGTGCTGGGTGTGGTCCGCCGATTGCTTGGATTTGACCACCATATCGTCTATGTATACTTCCATATTGCGTCCTATCTGGTCTTTGAACATCATATTGACGAGCCGCTGATATGTAGAACCAGCATTCTTAAGACCGAAGGGCATTACATTGTAGCAGTAGATGCCTCTTTCGGACCTGAATGCTGTCTTCTCCTGGTCTGCCGTGTCCATTTTGATCTGGTTGTACCCGCTCCAGACATCTAGGAAAGTCAACATTTCGTGGCCTGCAGTGGCGTCCACCATAGCATCTATATGTGGCAAGGGGAATGGGTCCTTGGGGCAGGCTTTATTCAGGTCTGTGAAATCCACGCAGACCCTCCACTTGCCATTCTTTTTTGGTACCACCACTACATTAGATAGCCATTCTGGGTACTTGACTTCCCTAATATTTCCTGCCTCCAGAAGGTTATCCACCTCCTGGTTTATGATCTGGTGTCTTTCCGCTGCGAATTTCCTGCGTCTCTGCTGCACGGTCTGAATCCTGGATCTATGCTTAGCTTGTGTGTTATGATTTCTGGGTCTATACCAATCATATCTTTGTGGGACTAGGCAAAGCAATCTACATTCTTTCGGAGCAGCCGGAGGAGCTGCTGGCGCAGATCTCCAGAGCACTCTGAGCCTACGAACACGGTCCTCTCCGGGTGCTGCTCATCCAGGCGGACCTCATCGATTTCTGCCTGCTGGGGCTCGATGTACTCCTCCTGGATGTGCAGTAGTTGTAGTTGCTATGCTCTGGCAGCTGGTGGTCTGGTGGTCCTTTTGAGAGCTACTTTGTAACAATCCTTGGCCTCCTCCTGGTCTCCCCGTATCTCCTGAACTCCCCACGGTGTATGAAATTTTAGGCACTGGTGATACGTTGACGGGATTGCTCGCATTTCGTGGATCCAGGGCCTGCCAAGAATAACATTGTAATTAGATGGACCATCAATAACTAAGTACCTTACCTGTTTGTTCAGCCCTCTGGCGTAGGTGGGGATGGTGATTCCCCCAGGGTATGCGCTGTTTCTCCGCTGAATCTGACCAGGGGTATAGCTTTCTTGGTCAGGTCCTTCTCGTCAAATCCCATGCTCTTTAGTGCATCCAGCATCAGCAGGTTGACGGAGCTGCCTGTGTCTACCATGACTTTCCTGACCTCACAATTACCAATGTTCAATGTGATAATCAGGGCATCATAATGCTGCTCTGGTACAGCTTCTGCATCTGTTTCGTCAAAGGTTACTGCTGGGAGGTCCTGCCTTGCTATTCTGCATGATGATTCTGGCTTGTCTCCTTTAGCTGCAGTTACACGTCTTTTGGCTGCTGAGTAGGTGAGCCCACACAGCTCTGATCCTCCAGTGATGACGTTGACAGTTCTATTGCAAGGAGGAGCTGGTGAGGGCTGCACCTGGCTGGCTGCATTGACTCTGGTGGACTTCTCTGGGAGCAGATGATCCAAGTTGCCTCAGTCATACTGGAATCGGACCTCCTTCCTGAGGGTATAGCATTCATCCGTAGTATGACCTATGTCATCATGAAATTTACATCTTTTGCTAGCATCACGGCGGTCGCTGGGTCGCTCCTCTTTCTTCTTTGGCCATCTGACTCCCTTGAGTTCTTTTAAGGCCTTCAGCAAGCCTGCCATCCCGGTGGTAAAGCCATACTCGCTGACCTTCGGAGGTGGATCTGCATCATTTTTACCACCGGTGCTCTCAGATACTTTGCCCACTGGCTTGCTGTAGGGCTTTGATCTTTCGCTCCTTTTTTCTACTGGTGCTTTCCTGGACACAGGTTCTGTGTCATAGGTACTTCTTCTGGAGGCAACGTCTTCTTCCAGCCTCATGGCTGCAACTGCATGAGCCTGTACATCAGCAAAGGCAGTGCATGGGTGCATTGTCAATTGCTTGTACAGGTCTGAATCGTGATGTAACCCCCTGCGGAAGGCTTCGATGGCAGTGGGTACATCACAATGTGGAATGGCAACGTTCTCTTTGTTGAATCTGGTGAGCTAATCTCGAGTTGTTTCCTCGAATCCTTGAACAATTCTGTATAGATCACTGGTCTGTTTTTCTGGTTTCATGCTGCTAGCGAACTCCTGATTAAAGGCATTAACCAGATCTGCAAAGGAGGAGATGCTGCGATTGGGCAATCCCACAAACCAGTGCAGGGCTGCTCCAGATAGGGTTAACCCGAATCCTTTGCACATGCAAGCCTCCTTAAGTGCTCCAGTTGCGGCCACCACCATCATTTTCTGCTTATACTGATTTATGTGGTCCATGGGGTCGGCTGTACCACCATATAGTGTCATGGTTGGCGGCACAAACCCCTTGGGTACATTGATCAGGGCGATATTGTCGATGAATGGTGAATCTGCATAGCTGTCCTGGGAAGCTTTCTCCATTGGCCTTGGCATACCAGGTATCTTGGTGATCATGTCTTTCAACTCCTGGTAGCGCTGGTCTGAGAGACTGTCTGCTCCAGGGAATGGATTGACTGGCGGAGGGAAGAAGCCTAGAGGGGCTCCTCCCCAGGGACCTGAGGTCGGGTTGATTGGCGGAGGGAAGAAGCCTGGAGGGGCTCCTCCCCAAGGTCCTGCGGCTGGTTGATTGGCTGCCACGGATGAACTGAACCCTGGTCCTGGATGCCAACCAACTGCTGACTGCGCTGGCGCTCCTCCTTGCCACCCTCCAGTGCTGGACTGGTTCACGAGTGCTGCTCCTACTGAGATCTCTGGCGTTCGTCCGATGGTAGGCTGCGGAGGGGTACCTGAAAAAATCAAAGGATCAGTCCCAGGAGGAAAACAAGGTGTAGGATTACCTACAGGCTGAACTGGTCTGGACTGCGATGCTTCAAACACAGACGAGTCCAGATCCAGTATCTCTGGGCCACTGCTCGGGGTGGTGACACCTAGATCCAGCCTGGTGACGATCTCCTGGGGAATTGACCGGTTCAACCCTGCTCTCCCGAAGGGATTGAAGGTCTGTCCGGGCCCTGGTTGTAACACTCTGAACGGCTGCTCTGGACGTGCGACTGCGGCGATCTGCTCTCTCAGGTTCAGATTGTCCTTCTTCAGGCCCTCTATGGCTTCCTGCAGAGCACTCATTCCCTGGACCACCATCTGCATCGGATCTGTACTGGGAGCCTGTGGCTGCTGGCCTACTCCGGGCATCTGGGCTGCTCCACTCCTGCTGGGGCTGCTCTCTCTGCTCTGCCTTGAGGAAGCAGACACAGGGGGTGATCTGGGAACCTGAGGAGGTTTGCTGGATGGGACCACAACCCTTGAGGCTGTGGTCTGACTTACGACCAGGGGTGGTCCTGTGAGACCAACGGATACAGTAGGGTTGATCCCACTGGACTGGGCTGGCATGCTCTGAGAACTGGAAGGGTTAGCTTTGGTCCCAGACATGCTTGTTGTGACGAGATAACGATTTTAAATATTGGAATGCGCACTATGCCCCACGGTGGGCGCCAAATTGTTTTGGTAAAATTTCTACCGGGTCGAGTTTTTGTGATGCGGGTCAAAGTGTCGACCAATATAGAAGATTAACGTAGCAAACAAATATAAAAATTAAAGAGATGAAGTAACGACGCAAGAGATTTTTGGTGACGCGGAAAAACCCGTTGAGGGAAACAACCGCGGGGGGAACGGAATCCCACCAATATTTTTACTATGATCGAGGATATTCACTGTTGGAGACGGATTACAAGTATTTTGCGAAAGTAGTAAAGTTTACAACGTATGAACTGAATGAGTACAAAATGCCCTAGCTTCCCTTTTTATAGTTTTGGATTCTGGGCTAACTGAATCTGCTCTGGTCTTGAGCTGCTCCGGGAATATAGGAGTAAGTTGGGGAGAATATGCTTCCAGGGTTTTGACCCATTCTCCTACTCCAACGACTCTTTTCTTGCGTTCCAACGTTCTCTTTTGATTCGTATGATCTGCTCTAGAGGTGGGCTTTTTGGCACCTTTTATTTGCCCCTGGCCCAAGTAATGTGATGAGGATTTTTTGGGCTAAACAGCTTACACTTTCTTACTTTTACGGTTTAGTTGTCGATTAATCTATTTTTATTGTGCGTGGGAAATTGATGTAAATTTCCAAACAGTTATTACAATCCAGCATATTACTAAATGAATCTAATCGATGAACTAAATTACAATAAAGGCGACTCAGATGAGTTGCTAGAGGGAATTGCAGGTGGAGTGCATTAAAAACATTGAGCCGAGCGTAAGATACGTACATAAAATAGGGTTGTTTGAATTAAAGTCTATAGATTACAATTTGTGTGGCGAGAGCAAGAGTGAAGTAAAATTATTACAAACGTACTCTGGCATATGATTTGCTTAATTGTGTATGACCTTTTATGCTAATTTATGGGCAATGACATTTTATGAGTGATTAGCTTAGGTTAGAGACTTAGAGTGAGGGTGAAGTAGATAATATAATGAAGTATCATATATATATTATCCTAATTCCTTCCTAACCATGAAGACGACGTTGTCTTGCGAGTTCAGGCAAGAATTGGCCTAATAACCATCTCGCAACATATCTGTATGCTTCTTGTGTCAAATGGATTCCATCCCAACTTACTCGCTTGCCCGGATTTGGACAAACGGGAACTCCAGGACTTCCACAACTTCGAGTAGGATCATAGTTGTAAGGATTATCACCTTCTGAGCAACAAGCTTTCTCTGCCCCATCTTCGAACCCTATCACCAATACCATTTTCTTTTGTCAATCACTTTAATATAAACATTTCAATATTTGTTTTTTAGGGGCATTTGACTTGTGCTTGGTGTTTTCGTAATGGATCATAAATTCCTACACTCTCGTTAAGTGTTGAGCCATTCATGTTCCTTGCGTACAAATAAGGTACAAATAGAATAGACAAAACCGAGAATCGGAAAATTTAGTTAAACGGTACGCTGTACCCTAATCACGGAGTAACCTATAAAATTAGACTATTCCTCCCTTCGTCCCAATTCAATCTACGTTTTCCTTATTTGACCATTTCACCAATTTATGTAAACTTTTGTCTTCAACATGTGTAAGTTGACAATATCCAACATAAGTGGAAATTCGTTTTTCCTTTTCTAATTTTTTTTAAAAAGTATCTCATCCATCATATCCTTCTTTTTTTAACAATAATAATAAAATAGAGAACTGATCATAACCAAGAGAATACTTCGTAACACTTTTTAAGATACATGTCACCATTTAACATGGATTCATAGATGATGATGAAATATTGAAATCAGTGGTGAGGCTAGGAGAATTAACATAACAGGGCGCTCGCTCACTGTCAATCAAAAATTTTAAAGTTTTTAGTTAGAATTTATCGAGTTTTGGTTCAAGGCTTCGCCACTTAATGAAATATACTGTAGCATCTAGTGTGGTACATGAGTCATGACCGCATGAATTAGAATGAAGAGCCGTAATCGTAAGAGCGTGATCAAAGAAGACAAGAGGCCCTCAGCTATATATACATGCCTTCCTCTCCATGGTCCCTTTTAATTCACGGGGGATGGCAAATTGGCATTGGCCCGACGAGCTACCCATTTGTCGCTAAGATGTAAAGTTAGGCTAACTTGTCCCAATCTTGGGAACCCTTTTTCTCTGAATTGACGCGAGAAATGTTTATGGCCTATCCTATGTGTTCCATGCCTGAGAATCCTTTTTTTTTTTTTTTTTTTCAAATGAGTGAGTTTCTCGAAGGTAAGAACTAAACCCCCCTCTTTTGTACCAAAAAAAATTGAGCCTATTAATAATGTAGCATTATCCCTAACAGCCTAATATGTCGTGTGCTAACCCAACCCAAGCCAAGATATTGTAGAAGAAACATTAAAGCATGACCCGATATTCAATGACTCGAAACATAATAATTTTACCTAGTGCAAAAGAGTGGGTAATGACCCATGTCAAGGCAGAATAGTAATCAGCATAGACAATAGCGACATTCGGGTATTGGTCTTGCAATTCTTGGATGGCCTCTATCAAACGTCGATTGTGAAATTGTGAGAATTCGTTGTATTCCTTGAGGCAATGAAGTTCATCATACTTTGAAGTATCATTTGTTTCGAACTGAAATAGGTAAAGGGGTACGCAACCAATTGGAAAGTTTCCCGGTACCACAATGTTAGTAACCCCGAGCCCAATCAATTCCTACATGTACATACAATCAAGCAAGTGACATCGTTATTAGATAGATATACTCCGTATACCATGTTATATTTCACAAGAGAAAGAATCGAGAACAAAAAGAAAAACTTACAATGACGGTATGTTTAATTGTTTGTACAACTTGAGGGACAAGCGCATAGACTTGTTCCATGGTTTTACCTTGGGAGAATGCAAAGTTATAGTCATTTCCACCAATTTCTCCCAACAACACCAGTGACTTTTCTAGGCTTCTTTTGCAATCTGCAAGTAGTCACAATTAATCTTGGGATTCATGTTATAGAACTGATGAATTTTGTCATTTCAATGCAATGTCGTCGTATAATAACAATACTCCGTCCATCTTATTTTTAGCTTCACGTAACGACTCATGGTTCCAAAGTCTTTCCCAATTACAAGTACTTTCCATGGCGAATAATCTTGTGTATGCATTTCGGGACAAGTTTAAATTGTAATTGTGACGGACTTAACATAAATTCTTATTTAAGACGGCTTTTTTCATGATAAAAAGGAAGCCATGTGAGATGGGCCAATCTTAAGTCTTAAATAAGATGAAAAGAATTGGGTAGGAAATAAAGTACCAGTAGAAATGGGACAAGAAGAGGAAAGGAGAGACTTAAACCAGGCAAGTTGAGTAGATAAGGAAGTGTAAGTGACAGTTGAGGTAATATTGATGGAAGCCAAAGTAGTAGTATCAAGTGCTGTTGCGCCTGCCACTGCGAAATTTGCTCCTTTCCTGAAGTCGCCTCCTTTCTCTAGTATTGGGTTCAATAGTGGCAGTTGAAAGTATATTGCTATTTTTAAGACATTCATTTTAAATACGTTAGTCAACGATTCTCATATAATATAATTATGACCAAATCTTCTACTAGCGTTTTTTTTCTCCGATTTTTTTGGTAAAATATGACCACCTTATAATAAATAGTGACCATAGCACCCAAAAAAAAATAAAAAAAAATAGTGACCACTTTGATTTAATGGGTCATCTTTCAGTCATAGAATTAGGAGCAGGTCTCTTGAAAAACCGTCTCTCAATAAGTTTATTGAGAGACTAATTGAGAGACTATTGTGCAAATTTAAGAAAATATGGTATTAAAGCTACTATAATAGGTACAAATCATTATTAAAGATAAAATGTGTATATTTATTATGTAAATAAGTACGAAATTATTATGTTACAATTAATGACAAAAATGTCACGAAATACAAATAAAATGATACAAAAAAATGATCTCTTAATAATTCATTGAAAGACCGTGCCTCCCAAGTTTTAGTGTACAATTAGTTACTATTTACCCAAAAATGATCATTATTTAACAAAAGTGATCATGTTTTTTTGATCACACGTAAAACAATTGTATAATAAATTTTGCAAAAAATAATGTCTAATTCATTGAGTAGGCCATGAAAAAATATTACTAACATTCTTTTATTTAGGGTCTTACTTTGTACTTTGTTAGAAGACAATTTTAGAGTTAATTCTGGAGTTTTGAAATTTTTATATTTTTCATAATGTAGAAAGTATCTACGTAATGAATTTTATATTGCGAGCTAGGATGACACATTGTAACTTGTAAGTAGGTTGTGCACTTTAACCAAAGATGCAAGTTTTATTAGGTGAAACGAGACCATAAGTTATGTTACATGATACTATCTTTTACTAAAAATAGATCCTATTTTTGAGTGAGCTAGCTAATCTAGTATGATTATGATGAAAAGGACAAATTCTCGTTTGTGACGGACAAAATTTATTACCGGTTGTGACGTGGAATAAATAGACAAGCAAGTGAAAAGGGTATATGGGAGGTAAGTGAGAGAGTTCTGACTAATGAAGGGTTACAACTTACAAGTTTGTGACCGTAATAAGCAAGACGTGTTGAAAAACATAAATGAGTCGATGAGCAAGGTAAAAAGGGAGGGAATGCTATTACTTACAACAAAGAAACACTTTAAGAAGGTTTGTACATTTGCTCAAATTTGGAACATGTGACAATTCTTAGTCACTTTCACTAGTTATGGCCTATGGGCAATGACAACGCTCATTCACGGTTTATGACCACATACTGAGAAGAAACAACATAGGATACTAGCAAAGATAGCTCGTGTATGTTGTTTATTAGTCTATTAGACATGGGACTCGACGCCCATTTATTGTCGATTATTCGTACAACCCTTTGATGTGGGTGTCGAAAAACTACGCCTTCGAGGCATTTCCGATGACCCTTTCTGTCGACGAAACGGGAGAGTCCAGTTTCAGTCTAAAATAGAACTCGAACAGGTTGTTCACGCAAATATTTTAATGAAACGTAAATAATAGGTTGAGGACATAAAACCGAGAAATAAGAGTAGTCGAAAAACTAGAGTTATCGAATTGAAAAGGTTATGGTTAATTTGCATGTGATGGTTGGAGATTATACATACGTACCAAAGAAATCCACCATGAGTAAGCCATCAGAACAACGACCGGTTGCACGATGGAAAAACGTTTGGCCGTAAGGAAGTCTTCCGTAGCTAACACCACTGTGACTGCTTTCCCGGATTAAGTTGCCGGTGTCCGAAAGTGAATCACCAAATTGATAGATAGCATCAAATTGCATTGTGGACATTGTTGTACCTGCGTTGCGTGTAAGGAAAGCTTCCACTTCCCTCAGTGTTATCAAGGTTGCACACACTGTTATCAATGACTTGAATAACAAATGCCTCATTTTGATTACTATTATTTTAAGTGGAATATTAATGACTCACTTGGTATAGTGGATGGAGGTTTATATAGGCAAAAACTTATACGTATTACTTGAATGAAAGAATGAATGAATTATAGCGTAAGACGGTTTTATTACAGTACTTCGTATAAAAAAAATTATTGGAAAATGGGGTGGGTTTGGTTTTAGGGTAATGTAGGGCAAATAGTTTTGTGGAAGACGGATACTATTTGTCACGAGCTGAAGACGGATACTATACTTTCACATTAATGCTAGTGGGAAGACCAGTGGAGAAAAATGGAGCACTTGTATGGATTATGTTAAATGTTAATTGTATTTTGTGAAAGATACTATTCGTTTTCAACTTGTGACGGATAATGTCCGTTTTAAATGGGAATTTGGGGATGTAGGGTGAGGAGATACCAAGGATCACGCATGCCAATACTCACTACTTTGCTGGCGTGTCATCCCAATAACAGAATGGTCATGTATTTTTTGTGTAAATAAAGTTGTACTACTACTAACTACCACCTCCCACTTTTTTGACACAATAAAAATGAAATACTCCATTTAATTTCGTTGTAATTGAACAAATTAACTACCAAATTAGGTGGAGAATCGGTAATTCTAGTAGAACTGAGATACTCGGGCATAATGTTTCTTATTAGGGACGAGGACAAGAGGGTGGATAGAAAAATCACTCCTCTCCAAATTCCAATTCTTTTGTTAAGTTTTTTTTTATTTTTTTTTATTTTTTTATTTTTATTTTGATAAGGTAAGGAAACTAGGTTGATCCTTTTAGATAGGACCAACTTATCTCATCCTTTCGAATGAGTAAGGTAAGTTGAAGCCACCGGCTTTCAACCCACCTCGAAAGAGTTGGACATGAATGTCCAACAGAAGCCATGAAGTCAGCAACCTTGTTGGCTTCACGGAAACAATGTTTAATTATCACTTCATCGAAAAGATGAAAATCAAGTTTCACATCCTTGATAATACTAGATATTTCCCACGGGATCTGCCAAGTACTACGGAGTGAGTTGATAACACATAAATTATCACCCTCCACAATTAACTTAGAGATTCCTAATTGTTTAGCGGCTAAAATACCTTCTTTTAAAGCGAGTGCTTCTGCGACAAGAATACTATTAGATCCGCACGTTTTTGCTCCTAACAACACAACCTCACCATTATGATCTCTTATACAAAATCCTAAAGCGGCTTTATTGCCATTTATTCTCGATCCGTCAAAATTTAGCTTTAGGAAACCATTTTTAGGTTTCTCCCACCAGATTTCCTTCTTACTAGAAGTGTTTCTAGCAGACTTTTCTTTCTCGGGATTGTTGAGATCTTTATGTCTAGTTTCGTTCCAGGCTTTAATGTTATTATTACATAAAGTAATAAGTTTGTTTATATTGAAATTAACATTATTAAAGATAATATCATTTCTATAAAACCATGCATTCCACCAAATATAAATGATCTTAACGAAATTAATTCTTTGAGATAATTAAGCTTCATTAGAAAATTTTGACTAGCAATGTTATCATAATTTGATAAAAAATTGTTGTAGCTAGTAATGTTCATTTCTTGGATAATAGACCCAATTAAAGGACATTCATAAAAGAAATGGTCTTTATTTTCATTGGGATAATTACACAAAAGACAATGAGGTGGAACATTAATATGACTTTTGAGAAGTCTATCTTTCGTTGGGAGGCCGTCAACACATGCTTTCCAAAGAAAAAATTTCAATTTTGGTGGAATATTCAATTTCCGAACCCACTGAAAATTACATTTGTCACGATTGTGATCGAATAAACCTTGCGCTAGCCAAGTTGCTGTTTTCGTAGAGAAATTTCCATCCACGGACAATCCCCATATGAGGGTATCCGGAATATCATTATGTGGCAGTGGAATGTTAGTAATCTGATTCACAATATCGTTATTTACCAAATTGGCTAATCTACAAACATCCCATTGTTTGTCAGAGGTTATGAAATCTTTAACCAAAAGATTAAGATCACGGCTACTATCATCATTACTCGTAATGCTGGTAAGAGGGTGCGAGAAAACCCAATTATCAGACCAAAACTTAATATTGCTACCATTACCTACCTGTCATCTCAATCCTTTTCTAAAGAGAGTCCGAAGACTCATCAGCTTACGCCATTGCCAAGAAGAGACTGAGTTAGGCTTATGATCAAATAGTGAACAATTTCTCAAGTATGTTTTAGTTACCACTTTAACCCATATACTTTCTTTATCCATAAGGATTTTCCATAGAAGTTTCATTTGAAGGGCTTTATTAGCGGCTTGAGAAGATTTTATTCCCAATCCACCAATCGATTTTGGTAAGCAAACTTTATGCCAACCAATCAAACTGGGGGAGCGTTGTGAAGGATTCTTATTCCAAAGAGTCTCTGTTAATCTTATCTAATCTCTTATGGATTGATGAGGGAAGAAGAAAGCTTTGCATTTGAAAAGTTCCCTTCGAGGCTAAATTAGCATTGATCAGAACTAGTCTACCTGCTTGTGATAAAGAATTTGCTTTCCATTTCGATAACTGGGTGCAAGAAGATTGAATAATACTTTCGAAAGTATTTTTAGTTACTCTGCTATCTATTATAGGACATCCTAAATATTTACCCAAATGAGCTTCCTCGTTCATACAGAGGATACCTCTAAAGGATTCCCGTTGAGGTCGCTCAATATTTCTAGTGCATTGAAAAGTGGATTTGTCAAAATTAACAAATTGTCCTGAAATTGTGCAAAATTTATCTAAAATAGACTTAATGGTTCTACAACTTTGATTAGAGGCTTTAGCGAAAATGATCGTATCATCCGCAAAAGTGAGAAAAGGGATTTTCTCAATCCCGGATCCAATTCTAATACCAATATCACTAGAACTAAGATAACTATTCTTTTGTAGAGATCTTGCTAAAATCTCGGCGCACATAATAAATATATACGGCGATAGAGGGTCTCCCTGTCTAATACCTCGAGTGGGTCTTAAAACGTCTCCCGGTCTTCCATTTACTAACACTGAGAACGAGACAGTTTTTATACATTCCATAATCCAGGAAGTCCATTTAACATTAAAACCCATTTGCTTAAAGGTTTCCTCAATAAAGTTCCATTCTAGACGGTCATATGCTTTCTCCATATCAAGTTTAATTGCAATCCAACCTCCTTTGCCTTTTTTACGTTTAAACGAGTTAAAAATCTCGTGGGCAAGAAGAATATTATCTTGAATAAAGCGATTAGGTGTAAAGGCCCCTTGAAACGGGTGGATTATCTTATGCAAGACACTGCGAAGACGCGTAGCCAAGATTTTCGAAATAATTTTATAGATTGTTGAACAAAGACTAATAGGTCGAAAATGGTTTGCTGTTTGAGGATTTTCAATTTTAGGAATCAATGCTATGAAAGTATGATTTATTTCTTTTAGTAATTTTCCTGAATGGAAAAAAGCTAAAACCGCTTTAGTTACCGAATTTCCTACAATATCCCAGTATTTTTGAAAGAACTCTACAGGAAATCCATCATGACCTGGAGCTTTATTTGCGGCTAAACTAAACACAGTTTGTTTAACCTCTTCCACACTTATATTACTTGTATGAAATTCGTTATCTTCGTCTGAAATTAATTCGCTAATCGACTTAAAGTCTTCATTTTCATTAAAATGACAAAGTTGGTTTTTTGTAAACCTAAGTTCAAACTCGTCAGATATTTCTTGTTTAATAAGGTCTTGATCAGTAATACAAGCACCATTTCTATTTATGAATTGTTTAATCCCATTTCTACTTCGTCTAATAGTTGCATGATTTTGAAAATATTTGGTATTACTATCTCCAAAGTTAGCTTTATTTATACAAATTTTCTGCTGCCAATAAATGCGCTTATAATCTAGCAATGCATCACGCTTTTTCAGCCATTTCAACCGAGCGACTTCTAGAGCCGCAATATGGGATGAGCCAAGTTGGTTTTGTATATTTTCTAACTTTTTCTCAGCGATCGAAAGTTGCCTAAAAATATTTCCGAAAGTAGATTGATTCCATTTTTTAGCATTTTGCTTAAGGAATTTGCACTTTTGAGAAAGACAAAACATATAAGACCCCTGAAATTGGTGTTGCCAACACTTTTTAACTAATCTACTAAAATCATCTCGAATGAAGGGTCCACATAAGCTCGAATCGAAAAGGAGGGGCTTTCGTATGAACTTGTTCATGAAACTTCACAGAGATAGGACAATGGTCGGAACTAGTGAAAGCATGATGCATAAACTGCATGTTTGGATAATTATCAATCCAATCAGGAGATGCTAAAGCTCGATCAAGGATTTCAAAGACATTTTCAGAACCAGATTTCTTTTTTCTCCAAGTAAAATAATTACCGGAGAAAGGGAGATCTACACAATTGGTATTACTTAAAAAATTTGTTAATCTCAAGCAACGCGCATTGGTAACCTTTATTTGCGCCCCCTTCTTTTTCACTAGGACTTTTAATCTCGTTAAGATCCCCTAATAACAAAAAAGGCAAATCAAGATTAAGGACAAAATTTTGAAATTCAATCCAAAAGTCCGACTTCTCAGCTGGTTGAGCCGGAGCATAAACAAAAATAAGGCAAAACTTCACATTAATAGATAAATCACACACTTCACAAGCAATGAATCTATTCGACTTAAATGTGACAATTAACGAAAAGGTCATGGATATAGACTCTTTCCAAAACAACCAAATACCACCTGATAAGCCAATACTAGGAATAAAGTCACAATTATTAAAACCAAAATTGGAAATAAGATGAGGCTCGGGCAAAGACGTTGATTTAGTGTCGCAAATAGCTAGGATTTTAACTCCATTTGACGAGCAAAAGAAATTTAGTTCTTCGGCAAAGTTCTTTCTTTTAGTACCTCTAACATTCCAAAAAGCAATATTCATTTGAGGCAAAAGAAAATTTGTAACCAATTTTCAAGCGCTACATGACAAGAAACCGATGCAGAGTGACCGCTAAAAATCCGTAGCACCATGACCCAAAAAAATCATGTGAGATTTTATATGAACAAATGATTGTAAAAACAATCGTAAAAGGTCCGAAACTATATTTAGTTCTATTTAAGCTGAGAAGATCCCAACTAAACATAATAAAAACGAAGGAGTGATAATCACCACAGCTCAGGTTATGAAGGCAAAAAGCAGTCCAACAAGTAGCTTGAAGGTTATAGTCTTTGAAAAAAATTAAGTTTGCTAAAAAAAGGCCAACAACAAAACGTGAAGATGTCGACCGGAAAGATAGCACAAAGCACATCAAAATCGATAAAGACAAGCAGAGGAAATGCAGAAAAAAACACCATAATGTTAAAGATGAAAAAAATCACCCTCAACAATACATAACTGAGACAAATATTGCCAAAAAATATGATATAAAATCATATCCATGGTATAATAAAAGGACATCTTGATGTCAAAATTAAAACAAATACTCTTAAAAGAGAACATACTGATAAGAGAACTTGCGACTTGGGAACCATAAGCACCGAGCACAGCTAAAGAACTAGCGGAACAAATACCAGTATAATATAATCTCATAAAACCTTGAGCTAAAGAATTCCATCTAAAAAAGATGGCTGTACAATCGAAAAATACAATTTGATAGGACAAATAAAAGATTGCAATATTTTTTGTTTGGGACAAACCTAAGCCGAATTTCTCTTTAATGTAGGCAAAGGACTGAGGAAAGCTCTCCTGGACTAAAATGGAGAGCACCTCAATGTCTACAAATAAAGATACTAAACGACTAGGTAAATTGACTGGAGACGAAAAGAATAAAAGTTCAAAGAAGTAGAAACTGATACAACAATGACGACTCACTCCCGAGAAAAGTGACCAACCGGAGAGAATAGTAGTCACGAGATCATCTGTTAGAGAAGAGAGCCACTAGGACACAGATCTCTTAGCTGAAGCCGTCATGACAAATTCACACGAAATCTGAAGACCATAGCTGTATAGGGGTTTTGAAAGAGGAGAACCCAAAATCCCACTCTCAGATTCCTCAAAGAAAAGAAATCTCTTAGATCTGAAAGATGTGAATATCTTAAAATACGGAATGCTCTTGCCATAAATTGAAAGATATAGGTAATTTCTATTGGATTTACAACAATAATTCAGCCTTGTGGTTAAAGGAGAAAACAAAGGGACAGAAGCATGGAGAAGAAAGTTGCTGGAATTTGGATGGTTTGCATTATTGCGTTTTCTTTGATTTGGTTTTCTTTTTTTTGATTTTTTCATTTTAAGAGAGGTTTCTCTCTCTTCATTTCTTTTTTGCACACTAGATTATTTTTTTAAGTTAAGTTAACATGGATAAAGACCATGATTTTTTACTTAAAATCACGTCTAAGTTCTTTTCAAATCCTATGTATAAGTTTGATCGGTTTTAAAAAATTCACCTCATACACGTTTAGTTTAAAAAAATTTTCAAATAATGTAAATTAGTTGTGTTCTTATAGAATTTTAGTTAAAAAAAGTTTAGTTTATATAAGTTCAATTCCAATCATATAAAATCAGTTAAAAAGGTTAAAAACATAGCATAAATTTAGTTTAGAAATAATCTAAAGAAATTCAAAATAATAAATCAAACAATCGAAATTAAAGGGAGTTAATTTTATACTATTCGATATTTGCTCATGGCAATACTCAAAATTTCTAGCTCATTGTTCTTCTTAATACCAACAATCTCCTCCTTTTACGTCAATTCTTATACCATATATCTACGTGTATGGTACTTCCTACTCTCAACTTTAAAAAAAAACACTCCATTACTTAGTTTTTTTTGTCAGTGGTAAAGAAAGGTTGTTACATACGGCTGGCCTCGGGCTAGCTAAATTATGAGCCACGCGATTGAGATTCCTAGGAATGAAATTAAAACTTACACAATGTAAAAAACTAAAGATCTCCTTGCAGTTTTCAAAAATACCCCTGATGACAATGTAAAAACTAAAGATCATATAATTTCATTACTAACCATCTAAAACACTATAAAACGTAACTTTAACAAACTGACATAAGAACTAAAGGACTTACTTGCAATAACGGTGGAGAGACAACCTAGGATGATCGACGCACGAACTATGTTTGCGGTATGCCAATCAGCACTACTACAAAAACAGGCAACAACAACGCCCTATTAACAACGCATATTGACGATTGTTACTTAAAGACGTTTTTAATTGAATAATTTCATTTGGCGGAAATTACTGAACACTAATAAAAACGGTTATACTTGTATTTTCCGTTGTTACAACTTCTAACAACGACGGCTGCAGAAGTTAACCGCTGTTAACTTCTTAACTATAAACAATGGTTACTGTATATATCACCGTTATTATATATAAGTTCACTTTGGTGCAAATCAGTGAAAAGCAACAACAACGGTTTATATTTACCATGTTGTTAATTCATATGACAACGGTTATTCAGTAAGAACTGTTGTCAAATTTTTAAGTTGTGACAACGGTTACTCATTAAGAAAAGTTGTTATAAGTCTTTACAACGAGCTTTTTTTATACTCGTTGTAAATAGTTTTAATACAACACTGCAATAGAACACTAGAATAACTTACACAACCATTTGTTTTCCTTGTTGGCTTAATAAACACACAAACACAACCAGTTATATCCGTCAACATACATCGCCCGCCATGGCTTCCTCATCGCCTTGCTTCCTCATCGTCGTTGCCATTTTTACAAGGTATTTATCCCCTAATAATTTACACAACCAATTGTTTTCCTTTTACATCTTATACTTAGGTTGTCGTTGTTAGTGGATTATCGTATATGAGTTTTAACATCAGTTAGATTATTGTTGTAAGTTGATTATGTTGTGTTAGATTATTGATGTTAGTTGATTATGCTGCATCCCTTAACCTGCCACTACTACAAAATCGGGCTAATAGAACGCCCCTTTAAGAACGGTTAAATGCGGAACCGTTCTGTTTTGTCACTTTATTTTTGGCGCTCATATATGACTCCAAAAGAGAACGGTTATTTGTATGAACCGTTCTCGTAGCCTAACAACGAGAACGGTTATGTTTGACCAACCGTCTTAATATATCAAAATATTAACAACGAGAACACTTATTATAGATAACCGTCTTAATAGATTAATATATTAACAAAGATACCGCTTATTATTTAAGACCATCCTCTTTATAAAATAAGATATCCTTAAAACAAGAGGACGGTAATTATTCTATTAACATAGATAACGCTTATTATGTATGACCGACCGTCTTGTTTGTAAAACAAAATTTCCTAAAAACAATATCATCCGACCCTACAAGCAAAAAAAAAAGAGAATAATTTACTAAATAACTAAACGAGTTACATATAATTTTTTTTCTAAAAACGAGAATGAGTTTCGTAATTTCCTAAAAAGTTAATAAAACAAAATTTCCTAAAATGTTAATAAGACAAAATTTCCTAAAAAGTTAATAAAACAAGATTTCCTAAAAACTTAATAAAACAAATAAAGAGAATTAAAAAAAAAGTTTAATTTCCTAAACCAAATTAAAAACCTAACGAATAAACAGTAGCTTTAAATACCTATATATACAAATAAACCAAAGTTAATAAACCAAAGTTAATAAAACAAATAAACAGTAGCTTTAAATACCTATATATACTACCTACCCTGCGTGCTATTCGTATTCTCATAATCTTATTCATTCGTCCGTTCTCATTCATATCTCTTCTTTATTCTTATTGATAATTGGCGCTCTTCTTATATCAACGAGAACGGGCATTGTTTCAACCATCTTCGTCTTCTCTGAAATCAACAAAGAGAACAGGTAACCAACAACCGCGCGCTTTGTAAATTTTCAAATTGTATTACAGAGAGAACGGTTAGGATAACCAACCGTCATGTTTGTTTCTTTAATAAGATAGAGAACGGTTAGGATAACCAACTGTCATCGCTGTTCTTTACAAAATAATATGTAGAGTCAAATATTCTTAATTCACGCGTGCAGTGCCCTATTGTGAACTTCCCTCTATTTCGTTGATTTTGCCCTAAAACAGTATAATTTTGATCATCCAGTTCGAGAACGGTCTATCGTGGACTCCGGCAACACCCTAATCGCTTACCTTTCATCGTTGCCGAAAGCAATTGTTAGTGGTAATACTACTTTTCAATACTCGTCAATATTAACTTTGAGATAATACTATAGTCGTTGTTGGCAATATACTGTTTTAGACATAGATAATTTGATGATATAGCTTTGTTTTTGGTTTGGTTTTGTTGACAAAGTATCTATACAAGAATTTGAACTGCATATAGCTTTGTTTTTGGTTTGGTGCATATAGCTTTGTTTTTGGCCTGTAGAGTAGTGCAGTAGGTTTGAATAGCTTTGTTTTTGGCCTATTGACAAAGTATCAATATTTATGTGGTGCAGCTTCTGTCCTCCTCCCTTTCTTTTGCTTGAGTAATATAGCAGTAAAGTAGTAACGTTGCAGTAGATTAGAGTAGTGCACGCCTCTTTCCCTTTATTTTGCTTAGTAATGTAGTAGTAGAGTAGTGCAGTACGTAGGTGCATTAGCAGTACGTAGAGTAGTGCAGTAGGTTTGATATTGACCTCCTGATCAATCACCAAATCATTAGCACTAGTAAACTGTTCAAATGGATACAATATTATCAACACTCTTTTGGATGTCTCAAATAAGTTGAAAGACAACACATCGGCTAGGAAGGATATGATGGATATGAAAATTCGACCCGAGTTGGCCCCACAAATGAAAGGTCTACAAACTTATTTGCCTCATGCTGCCCATACACTCTCAAGAACGGAAAAAATTGAATTTTGTGAGTGTTTGCATGTTGTTAAAGTGCCGGAGGGATATTCTTCGAATATTAGTAGCCTCGTATCAATGTGGGATCTCAAGCTTAGTGGTCTAAAATCTCACGATTGTCATACTTTGATGCAACAATTAGTAGCTGTGGCCATACGTTCCATTTTACCTAAAAAGGTTCGATATGCCATAACCAGGTTTTGTTTTTTCTTTAATATCATATGTAACAAAGTTATCGATCCCGGAGAGTTAGAGGCTTTGCAAAATCTAATTGTCACTACTCTTTGTCAATTCGAAATGTATTTTCCTCCTTCATTTTTCACAATAATGGTTCATTTGACGGTGCACTTGGTTAGAGAGATCGAGTATCTTGGACCTGTTTACTTAAGGTATCAATATCCTTTTGAAAGATTGATGAAAGTATATAAGGATTATACGTCTAATAGATATCGTCCTAAAGGGTGCATTGCTGAGCGTGCCATCATCGATGAAGCACTATCTTATTGTTATCAACACTTATCGAATTCTGAGTTACTTGGGATTCATAAGAATCGACATAGTGAGTGGATGGGTGGCAAAGGTCTTAGGGGTCATGTTCGTGAAGATATGGCATTTGATAAGTGGCATACATCACATACATATGTCCTTCACAATGAGGATGAGGTACAACCTTACATTGAGGAACACATGGCTTTCTTGAGGGAGAAACATCGAAATAAAAACGAGATGTGGCTCGCAAGTGAGCACAACAAGACATTTAGAATTTGGTTCAAGGGTCGAGTGATAGAAGATTTGCATAAATATCCTGATTGTATTTCTTCCAGATTAAGAAGACTTGGTTTCAACCCAAATATACATGCATCTTCTTATTGAGGCTATGCCATTAATGGGTGCACCTTTTACACTCGTGAGCAAGATGATAAGAGTACTATCTAAAATAGCGGGGTTTGTGTAGAAGCTGAAGCAATGCACTTTTCTAGTTCAAAAGATAACAATCCAGTTTTAAGTAAGATGCATTATTATGGGATTATTGACGAGATTTGGGAGTTAGATTACACGGATTTCGAAATCCCTATATTTGGGTGCAAATGGTTTCAAAGCAATGCTGGTGTCCGTAAGGATGAATTAGGATTCACATTGGTGAATCTTGATAAAATTGGACATAAGGAAGATCCTTTTATTTTAGCCACACAAGCAAAACAAGTGTTTTATGTGACTGATCCATTAGATAAAAAATGGTCAGTTGTTTTATCGGTAAGGAGTAGGCGGGATGTGGATAGTTTTGAAGAAGATGTTTTATTTGAGGGTTTTGATCGTAATATATCAAGTGTAGATGATACGGATACTGTCAATACTTCCAGTTTATATACCCGTGAGGATCATGATGAAGGAATATGGATTAATGCCGATACCCCTTCGAGAAAACGCCCTCGTGGTGTTGACACATGAGTAAGTTAAATGCTTACTGAACTTCAATTTTGCTTAGTAAACTTCAATTTTGATAAGTTATATCCTTGGCATGCTTACTGAACTTGAACTTCAATTTTTCTATGTGGCTATCACTTCTGATAATGATTGTAACCTTGGTTTGTTGGTGGACTTATTTTTCAGGTCTCTAGTTATAAAGCAGAGGATCAGAGGATAGCTCAGTGTGATTAAAAGCTCCAGAGTGGTGTGCAGGAAGCGAAGACTTCACAAGAAGTATTACCTTTTCTTTTCTGTTGAATCGATTTTGCCATTTTCCCTTGTCTTAAATGTTGTCTTACTGATTTGGAACTCTTGTAATTAAGAGCTTAAGTGTATTACCTTTTCTTTTCTGCTATTCTATGCTATTTAAGGCCCAAGTGTATTCTGATTATGAATGTAGCTAAGTTCAGAGCGCTTGTAGGTTCCATTAGCATTCTCTGCTATGCTATATTCACAACTGCATTGCTGTAATAATCAGGTACATAAGGCTCTAACATCCTGAGTTTTCGAGTTATTAATCAGGCATTCATTGTTGAAATCAGGTATATTCACGATAGAACTAATGCCCATTTCTGCTGTACATTCATTGCCGTAATCAGGTATACTCAGTCAACGCTCAAAACATTCCTGAATTTAGAAAGTTGATGAATTTGTAATTTGTTAATGCAGGTTGATTGATGTCACCTCAAAAGCGTAAACGGACTCAGAAAGCTGATGGTGAGACAAACAAGCAGAGGAAGAGAAGGTTTAAGGAGAGGGGTCGAACAGTGTTGGACTTAGTGTCTAATGCTCTTAAGGAGAAGAAACCAATTGAATTGGAGTGGGATAAAGTGCACAGATTGCCTACAGGAAAGTACGCTAGGAAGTTTAGTAGCTGGGTTGGCGTTACTACTCGGAGGCATGTTATTTGCATGGTGGAAAAGTGGGACCATGTGGATGATGTGACAAGGCAAGAAATTTTGGATAGTATCACGGTGAGTATTTAAATTACGTACTTTATGTGCCTGCCACTGTTGTATATAACTAATGTTGCTGCTGTACTAATTCGGTCTGTACAAACTACTCTATTGTTAATGCTATCCTACTGCCACTGCTATTATCATTGCATACTGTTGATTACTGCATACCACTAACCACTGCTGGTCTGTGTGTCTGACTCTGCTGGTCTGTGTGTCTGACTAGGTCTGTTTTTACTAGATCTTTTGCGTGTCTGTCCTTACCTGTGCGTCTGTCCTTACCTGTGTGTCTGACTCTGTTGTTGCGCGTCTGTCCTTAACTGAGGGAGTCTGATATGGTTCTTCCAAAAACGCCAAGTTCTTTGAAACAGCACATTTGAAACAACCTTTTCAGTACTATAAAAAGAGTTTCAACTTATGGGTATTGATTACTTAACTATTCTGAAATGGCTTCTGATGCGGTGCTGCCACTTAATTGTAGAAATACAAACATAGTGCAATACTGCAATTGGTTTTGCCACTGACACTTAATCTTTATTAGCGTTTCATGTTATCCGTTCTAGCCCTGTTCATTCTAAATGAAACGTTAGAATCGTGAGGTTGACTCAAATTGGGGAAGTTTCAGGAAATTTGGTTCAATTTTGTTCGTATGGCTTCAATCCTTTTTATCCTCTTCAATTTTTGATTAATGCTGCATGTAGTTTAGTAATAAAATATCGATTTTTGTACTTTGTGCTTTGTATGTCTGCTATAGTAGTTTGTTGTGTGATGGCGAAAAAAATTTAGCATGAGCTAGCTGTAGTAGTTATTCAGTGTTTTTTTTCTTGTTGTCTTGTACTTGTGTCTTATCCCTTACCCCCCCAAACAACCTTCTCTGACTCCATGCTTGCTCATTCCACACTCATTATTACCATTCCAGTAGCTACATGGCTACACTACCAATAGTCATTCCCTGTCCCAATAGATTAGAGCAGGCCAGGTCATGCTACAGCAACAAAACAGAAGCATTGCAGACCTGCCACTATCCCTTCACTGCCATGACAGCAGCCCACCAGTCCAGAAGCATTCAGAACAGAACCATTCCAGACCCGCCACTATCCCTTCACTGCCTCTTGCACACGCTCAGTCCCCAGTCCCATACATTGTAATATATCCAAAGTGTACAAACATATACATTGGAAAACTTGAATGCTAGTCTGCTCCTGCGCATTCTGATCTGCCACATAACAGCCTTAGTAGCATTCACCCCTACTACTGATCTGCATCAACTCTTCTTAATCCCTGATATGCACACCACAAACTGATAAGATCAACCCATGCTCAATCCACAAACACGAAACAATCTAGACAATTCCTGTTAGACAGACGCCAACAGGCCTGCATCAGAAGTCACCATCTGCTACAGAATATTATATGCAGCAACACCCACTACAGCTTGGTTTAGGTGTGATTATCCGGGACGAGAATGGCCAGGTCTTGCGCTCTGCAGTTCAACAAGTAAGATGGTGTTGGGAACCGGATATAGCCGAAGCCAAAGCAGCTCTGTTTGGCTTGCTAATTGCAGAAAGCATGGGAGTAAGGAAGGCTGTACTGGAGTCTGATTCACTTCATTTAATCAATATGTTGCAGGAAGAAGTTTTGCCCTCAAGCTATCTAGGTACTCTTCTGGTCTGTATTAATTTGTTTCCTAATCTTGTCTTTTGTTTCTGTAGGGCGCATTCACCGTCGATGCAGACCGTTATGCTTGGTGTCTCCAAAAGGCGGGAAATTTATGGAGAAAATGGAAATGCACCTCAGTCCGTGACTGGCTATATGATGAGACAGGAACAATACAAAGGACACGACCAGAATTGTATGACCACATAACACCCGAGGAATGGAATGCGTTTGTGACATCTCACACTACCGAGGCATTTAAGGTAATTTTCACTTATTAGATTTGTTTAGTTGTTTTGTTTTGGTAAAGGGTAAGTATACCCTGCAGGAATTTGGAGTGCAGTATGTAGAGTTGCATTGTACAAGAGCTGCTGTGATCGCGGCATTCTGATAGTACTGGAATAGGCATATAGAGTCGTGTTTTGAATTGTGCAGAATGATATTCATGTGCCTAATTGGGCTGGGAGCGAGAGTGTCAAGGCAGTACTATAACATTGGTACTGATGCAGGCGAGAATTGGGTGTGTGCGTGTAAGAATTAGAGATAGCATTTATTGAATGTCAAAGAGGAATCAGCACGTTTTGTTGGTCTTTTTGGCAAATCAAAATTTGGTTGGTACTTGGCAGAAAGCAGTAGCATTTGTTACTGTTCGGATGGCAGTTCAGTGAGTACGAAAATGGGGTGACTGGCAGAAGTGTGGTAGACCTGGTGTCAGTCTGTAGCAGTGTGGTAGACTCTGGTCTGCAAAATGAGTGCAGGAATTGTTGCAGGGACTTTTGTTGGGAGTTACTGGAGCACCTTGCATGTTGATTTGTACTTTGTTAAATTTGTGAGCAGATTTTGGCTATTTAGAGATAGCTATACTTGATTGTCAAAAAGACAAAAAGGAATCAGGCCTCTAAGTTGGTCATTTTGGCAAATTAGAATTTGATTGGAGGCCTCTTCGGCATTCTTGATTGTTAAATTTGTGAGCAAATTTGTTATGATCTATATAAAGCCTTTGATATATGTATGTATATTTGTTTGAAACGTAAGGAATTAAGTGAAAGCAACAAGAAGAATGCCTTTATGAATAAGACGAGGTTCTATGGCTCTCGAGGAGGTTACCGTGGGATTGAAGATAAAATCGTAAGTACACCTAGACATATCTTTTAAACTTATAATTGTATGATAAAATCTAATTTTATAAACCTTTCCATTTATTCACAATTAGAATTATTTTTGTAGAAGCAAGACTTTGCCGCTGCCAATGGACGCATATTGGAGAAAGTTGACAGACACTTAGTTTGGCTACAGGGTCACACGCCTAAGAACGGTAATATGACCGAATATGATAAGGAAGTCGCTTTAAAAATTGTAAGTTGTTCAATTATTGTTTATGACAATCAATATTTATTTCTAGGAATGATACAAACATGTATTTATATAATATAACATAATGAATGGATGTAGAAAGCAATGGAAAAAGAGGTGGAGGCAGGTACGTTTCAGCCCGAAGAACGAGAAGATATACTTGCTAAGGCAATTGGCAAACATGAACATGGCGGTCGCGTGCGAGGAGTTCCTGGTGGCATATGCATAACTGAGTATTTTGGGAAGGCTCCGAGAAAGGCAACGGCAGAAGTAGAGTGTCTTAAAGAGACGGTAAGTACTTAGACATACATAAATAAGCAAACTCATTCCGTCTTTTGATTGGAAGGATGGTTGCACAAACCCATTCCCTCTTTTGATGTCTTGAGAATTCGTTTCTTATATACAGATAGAAACTATGCAAACACAAGTATCAAATATGCAAATGATGATGGTGCATTTTTGGCAAAGTGGTGAGAAGCCAAGTCAAAAATTATTAGAATGTTTCATGAAAGGAATGTCTATGAGTACTCAAGGATCGAAAGTTTGTGCATCTACGGATGGTTCTCATAGTACCTCAATACAAGAGAGTGAGGAGCAATCCCGTCAAGAGCCGCACCGTGAAGAGATACCACATGAAGAGCCACCTAGTGAGACACACCGTAAAGAAAGTAAGGAGCAATCCCGTCAAGAGTCACCTCGTCGTGAAGAGATACCACATGAAGAGTCACCTAGTCAGAAGCAGGTAACATTTTATTTATCACTTTGATTTGAATATTTTTTGTGTCACTTTAAAATTCTGATTTTATTAAAATTTGAAGGGTTGGAAAGACTGTGAATTATCATTACCGGGAAATCCGAATAAGATGGTGGCATCAGACATGATGTACATGGAACGGAAGGAGGAATTTATAACTATTCACGGCACTTCACTACTCGATGGTTATAAGAAAGTTGAAGTTAAGAAAGTACATTCTGGTTCTGAAAATGCTAAGTTGCCCGTGCCTATTAGGGATGAGTTGATAGTATTGATTGATGCAAAGGACTCATTTGTTCAGTGGCCTCAGAATCATATTCATAGCCCTTCTAAGGTAATTTGTATTTTTAAAAATTGAAAGTATTATCTTATACTAAGTTATTATAAATATTAACTCTTTTGAGAAAAATAAACAAAGATGGAGATTATAATGAAGAACAACAAGAAGAAGAAGATCCAAAAGTTTCCACCACCACCGGTCCCGACTTTTCTAGGTGTAGAAGTTTGTAGTGAGTTTAAGCAAAAGTTGAGAACCCCGCTGATGAAATCTTTAGTTCTTGAGGCTCGCATATTGAAGACTAGCGGGGCACTTATTGAAGTTCCAATTGATGACCATGTATTACACGTTGATGACTACACTTCTTTCATTTCTTATGAGGAGCTTATTCATTGGTGTGATGAAGGCAAGATAGGTGCCTCTCACATTGCTATTTTTATGAGGTAAGAACTTTTAACACTGAGGTCTACATGTATTGAATTTCCTTCTTGTTAACAAGTTTAGTTCAAATTGTTGTAGGTATTTAAGTGAACTTAGCGATACTATGAAGTCTACTAGTGTTTATGGATTCCTGTTCCCCGAGCCGTTGTCTAATTTTGCAGCCATAAGTGAAGATTATCGATCCGACTATATTGCTAAGGCTATGACATGTACGGATTGTGGGAGAGGTCGAAAACTTATATTTGCGGCTTATCCCGAAAGGTATACATAATCATCACCTTTTTTAAACTTCTATTTATTTATTATTCATTGCTAATTAAGTGAAAATATTCTCATTGTTCTCTTTATTTAACCGAAGTGATCATTGGATGTTGGCTGCGATTAATCCATCTGAAAGTACCTTGTATTGGTGTGATCCTATTGGATATACGAAGCCTCGTCAGTTTTTCGTGGAACAGTTACTAGGTAAATCATTTATATTTGATATTGTTGATTAGAATTAAGTAATTTTTCCACCCCTAATTTTATATAAATGAAATATAGAGCGTTCGAGAAAAGAAACTCTATTGATCCACTTGCCAGGTTCGAGGCAAAACCACTTACATGGAAAATAATTAAGCTATGTGTTTTCAATTGTCAATATTTATTATCATAGTATTCCAATAATTATTTTTTTATCATAACTAAGGAGTAGATATAATATGTTAATCTCATTATGGTTTTTATTTTAGTGCCCTCGTCAACCTCTCGGGAGTGAATTATGCGGATATTATGTTTGCCGGTATATGTTGGATATTATCAAAGGAAGATATATTACAATTACCCCAAATGTATGTTTTCTTTTCTTCATTTCAATATAATTTACAAATATAAATAGTGTGCTGATTACATACATATTTTGGTGTCTTATATATATAGTTTATGCTTAACGCTCCAAAGACATACACGGTTGAGCAAATTGACGAGGTGCGCAATATTTGGGCTGAATTCACACTCAAGTTTAAGCCGTCGGCATGAAGATGAGGAGAACTGAATGATTTTTTATTTCTGTTTTGAACGTATTTTTGTATTTTTTTTGTCTAAAAACATTTATTCGCTATGAATTCAAATTCAATATAATAAAGGTTTTGGTTGCGTAAAACTTTGTTGGAGTTTCTGAATTGTAATGCAGATTTAATAGTTATGAGCTATACGGTTCAATCGTGTAGGGGTTACGGAAAAAACCAACATTATTTAAAAAAAAAAAGTTGTAACAACAAGGACGGTTCCTTACATAGCATGTTCTCTTTGACAATAACAAACAGAACGGTTATAACATTTGTCGCTCTCTTTGAAAATAACAAATTGGAGGCGCCAAATAAACTAATCATATCAACGAGCACGGCTAAGAAGCGTAATTGTTCTTATTGTTGTTACAATGAGAACGGTTCCGTGTTACACCGTGCTCAATGATATATCAACGAGCACGGCTGTGGTGGGTAACCGTTCTTATTGTAGTTACAACGAGACCGGGTTGCATGAGTTCTAGACTTTGTGATATATCAAAGAGGACGGTTATGAAGAGAGACCATTCTTATAGTAGTTACAACGAGACCTGGTTGACTTAATTTCAACCGTTCTCTTTGATCAACGAGAACGCCTGGCCACAGGACGGTCCAAAACGCCTTTAAGGACGCTTTTGAACCGTTCTCGTTGGGCAAATTTGTACTAGTGTGCATGTGCACCTCTAATTTATATTTGCGTCATTCTGGACCATATTATTTATATTAATATTTAAATATAATATATATGCATGTCTTGAACTTGGATGAAGAATAATGCAAATAAGAGTGACCCAAGTTATATGGCTGGTTTAGCTGAATTTTACAAAATAGTTTCTAAAAATATGAAAGGCTCTTCTAGTATTCCATGCCCTTGTGAGAGATGTCGTAATGTTAGGTATCTGACTTTTTCGGATGTTAAAATTCAATTAGAGAAGTGTAGTTTTAGTCGGTCTTATACTCGTTGGATTTTTCATGTAGAATCATTAGAGTAAAATGATTGTTCTAAAGAAGTTGATGTTGCTACTGCTGATGATGATGAGGGTATAGATGCGGAATACGAAAGGCTGAGTGATACATGGGAGGCTGGTTTTGATACGGGTGATGAGTTAATGTCGGGTCTAAAGATAATTATTATGAAGAAAAGGATGATGAGTCAAATGTTTTTGAAGATGTAACGATGACACTCATTTGGATGACCTAAACCAGCTATATGAGAAGTTGCGTGAGTCTAAAGCTCCTTTGTACCACAGTTCTAAGTACACTAAAATGTTGGCTATTGTGAAGTTGTATAATATCAAAGGGGCAAATGGGGTGAGCGACACATGTTTCACTAGTTTTTTAGCCTTGATAAACGATACGCTTCCAGATGGTAATGTTCTTCCAGTTAGGACATATGAGGCTTAGAAACTGATTAGATGAGTGGGTTTGAAATACGAGAAAATACATGCATGCCCAAAAAATTGCATATTGTATAGAAAAGTATTTCAAAACTTAACTCATTGTCTGGTTTGTCACGAGTGGCGTTATAAAGATAAGGAAGGGATATCGGCTAACGTGTTGTGGTATTTTCCAATAATACCAAGAATTATAAGAATTTATTCGAATGAAAAAGATACAAAAATGATGACTTGGCATAATACTGAAAGAATAAATGATGGGAAGCTAAGACACTCGGCAGATGGTATGAAATGGAAAACAATTGACGCTAAGTATCCTGATTTCGGCAATGAACCTAGAAACTTACGTCTAGCGCTGTCCACTGATGGAATGAACCCTCACAGAAACATGAGTAGCCAACATAGTAATTGATCGGTAGTGTTGGCTATTTATAACTTACCTCCATATGTGTCCATGAAACATAAGTATTTAATGTTGCCGTTATTAATTTCTGGCCCCAAACAACCTGGAAACGACATAGATGTCTATTTGGAACCTCTTATAGATGATTTACGAATGTTGTGGGATAGCGGGATAAAAGTCTTCGATGCATATAAGAATGAAAGTTTCAATTTGAGGGTGATGTTGTTGTGTACAATAACTGACTATTCGGCTTATGGCGACCTTTCTGACCATACTGTGCATGGGAAGGAGGCATGTCCATCGTGTGGAGAGGATATAACATCAGAATATTTGAAGTATTCTCATAAACATGTGTACCTCGGGAATCGCATGTGGTTGGCCCATCTTCATTGTTATCGTAAGCAACATAATAAGGCTTTTAATGGACATGCCGAACTTCGTGAACCTCCTAGAATTTTGAGTGGGCGGGAAGTTTATGAGAAATTTAAGGGAATTGTGATAAAATATGGTAAAGATGGCTCTAAATTGTCTACTCGTGGGTATAAGAAAAGATCCATATTTGTCAATTGTCATATAATGTGTTAAATGTGACACATGACATGTTATTCAGATAAAGTATGCATATTTAACTAATTAAGTATGTGTTTGACCCTGATTTTCAAGTGTTTTTTCAATCAAAGAAATAGAAGTTGGGTCTAACACTATCTTTTAAAATACAAAAAACTAATTTTATTAAACAGAAATTGTAAAATTGACACCTAGAAACAGAAGTAGCAAATTGCTACTTAAATTGCTACTTCTGTTTCTATTTTCACGTTGCTAATGTGTTATTTTAGCGCCAAAACCCAAAAAATATCGCCAAGTACCAATTTCCAGATTTTTTTATCTCTTTTGTATATCTATATATAATTATATTTTAGCAAAAACAAATGATAAAAATTAGTTAGGCTAAACACGATAAAACTGATACAAATAGTTTTTTAAATTTTTTGGCCAAACATGACCAATTTGATCAAGAAATAGTTTTATAAGGACTCCTTTTTAAAAGTAAATTTTTTTTATCATAAACAAGGTCAAACATGCTCTAAATATCACTACATAATCAATTAATTATACTTAACAATTGAAGTAGTAATTCACAATTATATGTATTTAAAATGAGTCATTATGAATAATTTAGTTAATATAATCTATAACATTTTGTAATTATATAACTAACTAATTATTCTTATCTGAAATGTTTCATAAACAATACTCAATTTTAGTAATATAACATTTTAATTACTGAATTGAATCTTATTTAATCACATTAAAATAAGATATAAAATTCTCTCTCACATAGAAATTTGTTCAATTTAAGGATTTAATTAAGGGTTAATTGATAGCAATAATACAAACTATGACCGTCCTGCTGAAAATAATATGAACTATAAAAAAACCCAAAAAAATACCAACTATGCCAGCATTTAACTTCTATTACATTGGGTGAAGGGCAACCTGAAGAACCGTTTACCAATTAAACGTAAGTTGTGTTTTCACTTTATTTTCCTCCTTTTACCTCACTTAACCCTAATTTCCCAATTTTCCCCCTTTTCGTGTTCATCATCTTCAATAATCAATCCTCCATAATCAATCAATCCTCCTTAATCAATTCATCCCCAATTCCACTATTCATCTTCGTCATTATTCCTCAAAATCATTGTCATTTTCTCCTTATTTCATACATAATTCCTCAAAATCAAACAAACACCAAAAAAAACCCAAGAGTAAACTAAACAATACCTTGCCATTTTCTCTCCTCTTAAGCGTCTTTTTTTTTTTTTTTTTTGGTAAAAGGTAAGTGTATGGTATATCAAAAACAAAAGTACATTTGAGACTACTTCTAATACAAAGTATTCCTATGCAATCGAAGATTGCCCTATGAACTGCAAGTAGTCATCCTGTCTAAAAGACCAGTGATTACAACAAAAGACGCACTTCTTCTTTGTAGAGCTACCAACTCAATTATTAAGCTAGTGTGCAGCATGATTATTCGATCACACGCACAAAGCCAAACATAGGATAGAGGAATGCATTATTTCCTACTGCCTCAAAATTCTGCCCTCACAAATGATTCTTGATATGCAAGAACAGACCCAACATACAGGAATCAAACTACTGTCCAGACTGCTGCAACATACACAGATCTGCCACATTGCCTCTGCCCGTCACCCCATTGCCGTATTCACGAAACAAAATTCCCACTTAACTCTTTGAAAACTCAGCATCCAGCAATCACTCATTGCACTGCAATCGTTGATGTGATACTCTTATTTGCGAATCCAGGTGATTGAAGAGCATCCTTATAGGAAAAGGACCCAGAACAATGTTTATTAACACCCTCAGAATCCTTGCCTAGACGCTGCTGCCCTCTTGGTTCCCTTAGACCTCCTATCAGACCTCTGCTTTGATGCTTCCCCGACACACAAGACCGCGATAAACCTACGGTAGTCCCCTGATGCGCAAGTCCTGACATTGTCTCTGCGTTTTCCTGCCCACCCGTCACAGGAGAAGGCATGTGAACTGCTGCCAGTTCCTCTTGCTGCTGCCCCTGTTTCTGTTGCCAAGTGTGAAAAAGACATCAAGGGTGAAAAAAATAAAGACGGAATAACTCGGTTTGACAAAGGAAGTAGAATATGGTGAAGGAGCAGTTAAAAGGGTCAAAAAAATTTAGAGGGAGGAAGAGAGAGAAATTAATTGAGGGAAGTAAATTATTGTTGAAGAACAACAATGGAAGAAGTAGATGCTCATATGCTTTAAGGCCTGATTAAGGAAATAAAAATTAAAAAAAAAAAAGGTAACCTGCAATTAAGCAAGGATTACCGGGTAGAACAGGTCACTAAGAGAGCTGAACTAATATCAGTTAAATGATGGCATAGTTGATATTTTTTTGGGTTTTTTTATAGTTCATATTATTTTCAGCAGGATGGTCATAGTTTGTATTATTGCTATCAATTAACCCTTTAATTAATTTGTATTGATATACAATTTATTAATTTTGCTGTTAAGAAGATTGTCCTATAGGTGTGACCTAAGGGATCAACTGATCACCGCCGTCAAACGATAGTAACATCAAACTCTAGTTAACCAATCGCTACCGATAAATGTTGCTTAGTTGTCTATATAATGCATCAACCCTTACGTATTCTTATTATGAGATTTGAATATGTGATCGCACTACTATTGAGAACACATACTCCAATATATTCATCATATGGCGCAGTCGTATTCACTTATAAGTTAATGAATATAATAATTTCATTTGATGAATATGTATTATTGAGGGTTACATTCATCATAAGTCATTATTATATTCATTTTGTTTTATTGAATATGATAATACAATTTGATGAATATGTGTTATGTAACATGATATTTAACATATGCCACTATTATATTCACATTGAGTTTAATGAATATGATATTGTGATTTGATGAATAATCTGTGTTATGTAATGTGATATTCATCGTATGACAATATTATACTGACTCTGAGTTTAGCGAATATGGCGGTCTGATTTGATGACTATGAACTATAATTTTGCTAAAGCTCGAATACAAATAAATGAAAACTATGAATTTTGCAAGATTTTATTTGATAAGTTGAGTAATTTGGAAGGAAAAAAAAGGTATTGTGAAATTTGAGAGGTGCATTGGGTAGTTTTTTTTTTCTTTTTTCCTTTTATGTTTTCTTATAACTACTATGAATATCATATTTGTGGGAGTATGATATATTTACACTGCGTACTCTTATCTAGGCCTGAGCAAAAAAATCTTATACGAACTTTTTTTCGAATCCGATCCGAAGTCTGAAAATGAAAATCTGAATATATGGATACCGTTTAAATTGGATATCCGATCCGTTTTTTTTTTCGGATAAACTGGATCGGATGTGAATTGTGATTTTTCTTAAAATCGAATATCCGAAATCGATCCGAATTTTAATAAATAAATACATAAATAAAAACAAGGAAAACTGGTCGAAAAGCTTCTTACGACTTGTCAATACATACACAATCTTGGTAATCTTAGTAAGATATTGTTCCCATAGATTTTACGTGTTTGTAATTTGTTTCTTCATATATTCGTGTAGAACTAGCTGAGCGTTAACAGGTTTGATAAATCTTCACAATAAAAAAATTTTTAGGGAGTAAGAATTTGTTAAGTAAAAACAATTGGAAAAACAATTAGAATGTTGTTAGAGAACCCAAATACAAAGAAAGACGGGATAAAGAGAATTATATATCGTAATTGCTCATTCATATACAAGTTTTACTCATTCATACACTTTTTTTTCATTACTTTTCCATTCTATGCCCTCTGCCTAAGAAAAGTTCTCCTCTCTAATTCTCTCCCCCACAAAAAAAACCTTAAAACACACAACTATGGATGCTAGCTCTCGTATCGATCAGGTAATAATTCTAATCTCTACCTTTATCAATTATATTATATGAAATTAAAAAATTGATTTAGTACTAATTAAATTAGGGTTTCTTTAAATCGTTTTCAGTTTTAACCTAATTAAGGTATGTAGCAAGGTGTAATTAAAGGCCTTCTTTTCTTTGCGAAAAAGCTTTATCCGAGGCGAGCAGTAGGAAATACAACATTTCTCGTCTCGCTAATGTTTGAAGGCATCTTACCAGTGATGGGTGTAAGATGTCAATAGCATATAATCCATAGTCATCATCAGGCACTACAATTTCAGAATTCTTGTCCAATTCCTCGGTATAACCTGTTCGTCAAAACACCAATTAACAAAATTTTCTAATCTGCATCGAAAAATATAAGAAAATTTTGAAATCATCCCGAATACACCCATCTGACCCATGAGTATGTCCATG
Source organism: Silene conica (assembly GCA_029255685.2). Lineage (NCBI taxonomy): Eukaryota > Viridiplantae > Streptophyta > Magnoliopsida > Caryophyllales > Caryophyllaceae > Silene > Silene conica. The sequence goes on from CM055311.2 coordinate 64,751,052, forward strand.
TTTCGGGTCTAACAAAATTTTATGCGCGACAGGTCTAGACGCCGGGAGGGATAGTGGTTGGATGGCGGTGGAAGGGGTGGTGGTTGAGACGGTCGGAGAAATTGAAGGGATGGTTAAAATGAGAAGAAAACTGAAAAATGAGTGTTGAAGGTAAGGGGTAAAATGAGAAATATGTGTATGAATGAGTAAATCATGTATTTGAATGAGCAACACCCTTATATATAAGCCATCAAATGGAGATTTACCCAAAAAAAGGTGAATTAAGATGTAAACTGGATCGGATCCGGTTTCCAAAACCTGGATATCCAGATATTCAGATTCCGGATTTCTGGATATCCGTATTATTCGGATCGGAATCTGAATTCCCAAAATTCAAAATTTTAAAACTAAATATTCGATCCGATTTTATAATCTAGATTGGATATCCGGTTTTACTCAGCCTACTCTCACCTACATTCAACATTCATGATTAATACTTCATTACTTCGTATGTACCTACAAACCACTCTTGATTAGTTAATTGCTAGGTATGTGATCCTTGTATCAACTTTAGTCAAGTGAGTGACTAATGCGCATCATTAGGTCAATAACATTTTTGGCCACTTATAATTTTGAATTTTATTACCTATTTTATTTTAGTATATACAATATACCCCTCAGTCGTTGTTAAAGTTATTTATTTCTCTTTTCCGCATGTATCAATCAATAGTAATTTAATTTTACTTTTGACATATTTTAGTGAGTCTTTTCAAATAAAAGAGGGAGATGCTTGATTCTTGTGGTTGAAAAATATTCTCACATATTCTTTAATCTTTGTACTAAAAGTAATAAATAACTATTAATCGGGGAGTATTATAGTTTGACCAACTTACTAACGAAAAAAGTGGCCACTACCCACCAAACATATGTAAGACTCGCATGCACGCGTGAGAGATATATATAGATCGGTTATTAATTTACTTATTGTTTTGAAATAAAGACTAAAAAGAGGGGAGGAGACCATTTGAGAGTGTTGTTGAGTCACTGAGTGACAACTGACAAGTGGATAATAGCGTAAGTGAACGTACACAATTATCTTTTAAACATATACCCCATATAAAAATAAGTGAACAATTAACTGAAATACATTTAAATAGAATAGTTAAACAAATAATGATGATTTATTATGGTTGAAACTTTGATTTACGCTTATGTATAAACATAGTCGGAGAATAGTTAATAATGACAATTTATTATTGTTTAAATTTGTACACCACTCAAAAGTAAAAGAAATCTCCCCGAAAAACAAGTGCACCTTGTTTAGTGTGAATTACTGAATTGTACCCTATAATCAGGACTCGTAATTGTAATTGGTTCATAAGCTAGATAGGTTCCCACTTAACCAGGCTAATTTGCCGTGATAATGTCGTTATCAAGTTAGAAGAAGCAATGGGGAAATGTAATTGATTTATCTAAAGTATTATTTGTGTCATGCAAATATCACCCTATTATATTAGTAATTTCAATTAAATTCATCATATTCACTTTTCTTACTATAACACTGTTAAGATGAATTAAATTCATCTTATTCATTCTATCGATAATTCTAATTAGACTGTTATGGAAAAGAATGATGAATATGATGAATTTAATTAGAAATATGGATAGAATGGAGTGATATTTACTGGGTACATATGATGAATTATTCTTATGAAATAATCTTTATCTTAATGATAATTGTATAACCTAAAGAGTATCGGAATACCCTTTATTTAGATATTGTATCCTTGTATCAAGGAACTTGTATTAGTATTACATAAATATTTATTGAGATTGCTTAATGATAATAGTCTAGAGAATGAGTGCAATTTTTTATCTTATTCATGGTATAGGAGCTAGCCCTTGGTTATGTGAGACCATGATTGTGACTTCTGAAGCAAATAGACCCCTTTTATTTGGCCGGTTCGAGTAGTGATACTATTTCCACTCGAAGTTTTATATCTAACCTAAACTCTTGGATTGATTATTTAGTATACGTAATATGTAATGTAGAAGCTATCGCGTATGTCAGAAAGCTAATTCAGTGTCCATCAAAGATAGCGGCTACGAGTCAGGGGCGGACCCAAGATTTTTGTGCAAGGTGGGCACAAAATTTTTTTGACGCGTTATCTACGTGTGTCTAAGTAAATATTTTTATATTTTCAATTTTTTCCCTATTTGAATTAATATTTAAGTAAAAAGATGGGAAAAAATTTAAACTTATAGATAGTATTTTTTTTCAAAAATAACGTTTTTTTCTAAAATATTACGAAATATATATGTTTTAAGTATATATATAAAAGTAATGACTTAAAGTTATATACATTTTGGTACAAAATTTGCCAATTAATTCAAGTAGTTCAATGGTTTAGAACTTATCACATAGTCTAAAGGTAATGGGTTCGAGTCTTAAATTATGCAATTTTTTCATATATATTTGAAAGAGGCCCAAAAACATTATTAATATAATTAAGCTAGCAGGAGTCGATCCTCCATCTCCTGGATGGAAATCATCATCCCTACCAACTACACAATGATAACTACATGTTTACATTGAAGACTTATAAAAATTAATGTTAAAAATTTTATGGTGGGCACCTGCCCACCAGGGCCCACCCCTAGATCCGCCCATGCTACGAGTCCTTTAATCATTAAATAAATAAGTCATATTTCTTTGACTTACATTTGATTATTAATTACAATATTAAAGTCACGTTGTTTTGGACTGAAACTAGTTGAACTGAACTTACAAATAATTTTAAAAATTGAACTAAACCAATCTCGAACTGAACTATACTAAAATGATTCTATCGACCTAACCTGAACTAAACTGAACTTATAAAAATTGAAATTTTAAAAAAAAAAATGGGCCTAAAATACATATAAACGTTACATATAATTTTGAATGAAATTAAAATATGTATGAACCTTATAATCTTGATTGAAATTAAATACAAACGTCATATTTTTTTATTGAAATATGAACCATTTATTAGTCGTAATTTGTTAAACAAAAAAGTGCCATTTTATAAGCATTATAGCTACACAAATAACATATGGAGTATCATTTTTTCGCTTTGTATGTATTAGGTGATAAACTAATCATTAGTATTGAATTTAAGAAACGAAAAACAGAGAACAATGGTGCAAATTTTCATTTCACACTTAGCCATATTCGTTTAAAACCTTTAGATAGATTATATGTAATCATTTTATGCTCAGATAAGACCATTTTTCGCCTTTTTAAATAAAAATGTGAATTACATATAACATAAAATAGTGATATATAATATAACTCATTTAAAAATTTCGGACGAAAATGGCCGTCTAACGAAACGTTATGGAAAAATTGGAGGCAGTGAGGAATAAAAGAGGTAAAGAGCTGAGTTCAGACTAGCCAACTTGAAAAAGCTTGTCTCTCGAAGGCAACAGTCGAATAGTGCAATGTTATTGTTGGGTTAGTGGAGAAATCTCCTTGCTTTTAGGTGCGTCTAAAGCTACGAAATCACACTCATTTGCACTCATATGATATCTTGTACGACTAGTTTTTGTGAAAGAAAAACTAACACATGTCATGTGTCATTTTTTTGCTTAATTTTCTTACCACCAAAAGGCCTTGTAATGTAGCATTTCCTAACTATTAGGAAACAAAACGTCTTGTTTATGACGGAGTTTATCCGTCACAAGTTGAAAATAAATAGTGTCACTTTTATAATAAGAGAAATGTGAGGGTAGGTGAGAGAAATAAAGCATCTCATGAATAGCGTCACATGTATGTTATGAGAGTGAGGAACACTATTCATCTATGATCGGTGACGGATAAGACCGTCTTCAATTAGATTTTGTTATCAGCGATTGGGAAATAGAAACTTTAGCTGTACCAAGTTTTTAAAACCACTAAAAATGTAAAAATAGTGGACCTTTTGAATTGCATGCTCTTTGTCACGATAACGTTCTGCCCATCCCAATCAGCTATAATTTTAATTTTTAATGATAGCTTTTAAATTTATATATACTGTAGTTTTTTTTTACAGGTATAAGTTTGTTTTAGCAGAAATTATCTCCATAAGAGCTTTATGGTAGGATGATTTCTGTATGGGTATCTAGCTCAATTTATAAAAATGGTACATAACAAAAATATGGAAAGCAGAATTAAAGATGACACAATAGAGTTTATACGTGGAAAAACCCTCTAAATTGGGTAAAAAATCACGGGCACCAAGCCGGGAAGGATTTTGATTATTGATTGCTGATTACACGGTCGAATACAAATATATTTGCTAAAACATAATAATGTGTAGTTTTTCTCTTTCTGTTGTTGTCTATCTCATTCTTCTCCTGCGAGAATTTCATTATAATTATAAGAATTTCATTTAAGATTGTATAATGTGGAAAAGACAGAGGCACGTATGCTCTAAAAATAGGTTACAAATCTCATGTATATATACTTAATTTTGATTGTCTTATATGATGAGGGTTAATTTTACAATGGATGTGTCTATTTTTTTAAAGGTCGGGTTATATAGGTCTTCAGGTAAGAGGTGAGTGTTTTTAGGATATGGTTACTTTCCAACATTTAAGAGTATGATTTTAGTAGTACAAGTAAATACAGGTATGATGAGGTTGTTCAGTGACGCATAGAGTCGATTCTGATGGTCAAGTTGGTTAATTAGTTGGGTGAAAAAGGTACGATGAATGCCTGAATGGTGTGAAAAATGAGCGATATATAGTAAGAAAACTGAGGAAGTACATAAGTTTTATTTCAAGATTGTATTACGTGTAAATGACATAGGCATATGTAATAAAAATAGGTTAAAATTAATCTCTGAAAATCATGTTTGTAAACTCAATTTTGTATTTGGGTTATTCTACATCGTAACCCTGAATTTTTTTGAATTCTACGCGGTAAGCCTACTTTTTAGTGAACACGCATGGTAACCCTCAACTTTGGTAATATGTATTGCCGTGACCTTTAACTTTTTTTTCCGTCAGATTTGCCCGTTAAGTAAGTGACGTGGCCAATTGAATTTTGAGATTTTCTACAAGTAACCCTCTGTTTTTTATCTTACAAAATAACTCTTTTTGTTTTTTTACAAAAGAAATAATTTTAAAAATACTCTCTTATTTTTCAATTTATTATCATTAACACATTTTTCACTCGATTACTAAAAAGAATGTCAACTCTCAATATCATCTCTTCAAAGTACATTACCATAAATCTCCAAAAATCGGGTTCAATAATTAACAAAGAAATCAACTATTAAGCTTAATGTTTACAAATGAGTCTCTACTCCTCAATTGTACCCAACTTTAGTGTATGAACATGTCAAACAAATAAAGTCATTATTGCATTTACAACATTTTTTGTTTTGTGATATTTGTTGAGTTTTAAAAAAAAATTAATTAGATAACTGCTATGAATTAAATTTGGGATTGATTATTATAATGTTCAATATATATAGTACTTTTACTGTGGTATTTAGAATATTTTATTGTGATTTTTTTGTTATCGAACAAGGTTTTTATTGAAGTTTTTTATTCAAAACTCGGTCTATTGAAGGGTAATGAGGGTGAATTTGACAATTTAGGTGTAAACAAGCAAAATTGTGAAATTAAGATTAATTAAGGGATTATGTTTTTATACACATGTGATTTGTAGAAAAACTAAGGTTATGTTGTAAAATTTTTAAAGATATAGGGTTACCTTATAGAAAATCTCAAAATTCAATTTGCCACGTCACATACTTAACGGACAAAATTGACGGAAAAATAATTAAGGGTCACAACAATACATATTAATAAAGTTGAGGGTTACCATGTGTGATCTTTGAAAAATAGGGTTACCGTATAGAATTTGAAAAAATACAGGGTTACCATGTAGAAAAACCCTTTGTATTTTCTTTGTGAAACACAAAATAATGTTAATAAATATCATGTCAATAAATTATTATTAACTTACAACTCAGCTCCACATATGAATATATTTTTCTATCTTCTAAATCACGCTCGTAAACGTCGTGGAGTAATCCTACCCATGGAGTACCCTTCTCACCCATAACCAACTTAACCATTAAAATCTATTGTAAAATGTATCCCTGGAAACCTCAACCTATCGACATTTATTTGTACTACTCTTACACTCTTCAATGTCGTAGAGTAACCCTACCCCCAAGACACTTACCTCCTCTCTCAAAACCTATTTACCCCCGCCACTCGAAACAATAGATATATCCAATGTAAAATCAAACTCCGCGCTATGTCAGATCAATCGAAATTGAGTATTCATACATGTTACTTTAGAGATTTTTAAACTCTTTTCATAACATACGTCCCTCTGTAATTATCACATAAAATAAATTTTGAAATAAAATTTATCTACCTATGTACTTGCTCAGTTGTTCTAATCATGAGTAAGGAAGTGAGAAGCCAGTCGTACACGATCCTCTCTAGCCACAGTGTACATGGAGAAGCCCATTTCCATATCACGGAACCACCCTGAAAGGGCAACAGGATCAATCTCACCACCGTATGTCTTCGCATGGCTTCTGGACACCTAGCTAGCAATCCAAGAGAAACCACCAGGACGATTAACGTCATTGCTTGGAGGCGGAGGAGGAGGAGGAGCAGCTTGAGCTCTATGATTCTCAGGAACTTGAAGCAACACTTGCATTATTGCATTTTTCACTCCAGAGGGTCTCACCATCTTTCAAAAGAGAAAACTTTGGTTAGCTTAACAATTAGCAATCACAAACAGACTACCAATCTTAAGTCCTTAATTATACCCCATCTCTCATTCGTTATTTGAATTATTGGTCAAGTTCAGTTTGGGGTTCACATGAGTGCGTCGGAAGCGATAACGCTCTGATACCAACTGTAAAACAAATGTTCAATCATAAAAAATTTATGAGTTTTTTCATTCCTGAAATACTACGTTCCCATTTTAAGGTTATATAAACCTTAAGATGTTAAATCTCATTGCATTGTCGTTTACAAATAATTCAGACTCAAATTTCCGAGTCGCCACTTAAAACCCGTTTAATTTCATTTCCTTATTAAAAGAAAAAGAGAAAGGTTCCTTCCACTTGTCTACCTTCTTCTCCAAGCTAAGTACACATTCCTCTATTGTTAAACCCTCTTTTCTCACAAAACTCATCCTTGTGAACTCGCTACTTATCCGATCGAGGTAATTTCTACGGCTACGCGTTCCTAAGATCGTCCCCGTTCTTTTAGTAGCAATTCTCGCGCAAATCGAGACAATCGATTTTCGGGCTGTTTTCCCCTAATTTCGAGATTTTTGATTCTTAATTTATTTTTGTTGTTTTAGGTGGGGATCTTGACAACCCGGAGGTGAACTCGTACATCATTGAAGATTCACTCTAGGATTCGCGAGAGAAAGGTAACCTTGATGAGCAAAGCTCGGTCTTTGTCATAGAGCACCATTTTTATGTGAAATTGGTTGTGGATTATGGAATTAGTAGTGGTTATAGTTGTTAGGAACTCTCTTGGTGTTTATAATCTGTTTTGTGTTGAAATTTATGTGATAATTCATATGGAATATGTTGTTTGGTAGTATGAACATGGTTTATGGTGGTTTTTATGTTTTGGGCATTTAAATCTTATTTTATTGGTTGAAAACTATTTCACATGTTTATTTAGTGTGTATTAGTTTCTGGGTAACCTGAATTTCATGTAGGAATCAAGGTTTGGGAATGATTTCATAGATTTTGGAAGAATTAGGATGTGTTTGGATAACAAATTAGGAGGGAAGGGGATGGGAGGGGAGGGGAATGGAGGGGAGGGAAAGAAAGGAAAGGGAGGGGAATGAAGAAGGGGTTGTTTGGATAGCAAAAATAAAGTAGATGAAAAGGGAGGAAGGTGGAGGAAGAAGGTGATTTTAGTGAGTTGGAGGATGAATGGAGTTAAGTCAAAAGAAAGTTTTCCTTCCAAATCTTGCCAATAATGAAGAGATTGTTTGGTCTAATGGAGGGAAATTGAATTCTCCCATTTCCCACCCCTTCCATTTCTCTCATTACATATATTGTAACCAAACAATGGAAATTGAATCACTCCCTTTCCCTCCCCCGCCCTTCCCTCCAATTCTCTCAATCCAAACGGATCCTTAGTGTATCGCGAAATGTGTTCTCACGTACAAGGACTCCCAGCCGGTCGACCAACAGACGGTCGGCTAACCGGCTCAGAGCCCTTGTTAAGTTCTGGAAAGTTTTGGTCATAACGTGTACATGGGCTCTCAGCTTGGTGGCCGGTCGCCGGTCCACCGGCTGAGAGACTCTCTTGGGTGAGTTTTTTGAAGTTTTGGGAAAATTGGGAAGGGACTCTTATCCGGGTGTCGGCTGGCCGGCTAAGAGCCCCATTCCCTTTGAAAGTTGACAATTGGTACGAGAGGGGTTGTTAGACGGGTGGCCGGCAGCCGGTCCACCGGCTGAGAACCCTTTCTCTTGAGATTTTCTAAAATAGGCTGCAGTGAGTATGGACTGTCAACCGCCTGACCGGCAGCCGATTAGTTGGCCGGCTAAGAGCCCCTGCTCTTATAAGTGGTTTTAACTTGTGATCGGTTATTCCGATTTGATTGATTCTTCCATATGACTTCTATGCTTGTATGCTATCATATGGTGTCCTATGTTCCAGTAGTGTAAGGGGTCATAGTTCGGATGTGTTACGTATTGGAATATGTTTGAGTCTGGACTTCTAAAGTACAATACGTATCTTTGTTTGCTTGCGTATCGAACTATGCCTGAGTCGAGGCCTCTATTTGATACTTGTGTGTGATGCGTATCAGATGATGTCTGAGTCGGGACCCCTAAGCCGGTACGTAACACACACACACGTATCCTGTACACAACACAACACACACACACGTATCCAACCAGAAACCCCGACTCAGGCATAGTTAGATACGCAAGCAAACAAAGAGACGTGTTGTACTTTAGAGGTCCTGACTCAGACATATTCTAATACGTAACATATCTGAACTATGACCTATTACACTACTAGAACATAGGACGCCATATGATAGCATGCAAGCATAGAAGTCATATGGAAAAAGAATCAATCCAATCGAAATAACCAATCACAAGTTAAAACCACCTTTTATAAGAACAGGGGCTCTCAGCCGGCCAACTGACCGGCCGTCGGTCAGCCGGCTAAGAGACTCTCTTGGGTGAGTTTTGTGAAGTTTTGGGAAGAGTGGGAAGGGACTCTTAGGAGGGTGCCCGGCGGACGGTTGGCCGGCTAAGAGCCTCATTCTTCGGTCACTATTTCTATTAAACTCGTGTTAAATTCAATAGTGTGACTTGCATTTCTGCCGATTGCTTCATTTTACCCATGTGCATGTTTTTTCTCGTCGGTATTCTATCTCTTTTATTCATTCATGTGGTTCTTTAGTTCATTTGATGATGCCAAGAGTGGGAAAGGGTAAAAACAATGCTTTAATTCCCAACAGTTAAATTAAATCTTAGGCGTTGGTTTCTTTAGTATGTTGGTACGATTATATCCCGTATGTTTTGCATATTTAAAATTCGACTTGTCTTCTTCTACGGAGTACATTTTTTTCTTGACTAAACCTATTAAAGGGGAACTGATTGGAAATTATTCATTTTAATGGGCTTGTCATCATCAAAGTGGGAATTTGTTAGGATACAATTTGTTAATGATGACATACCCACTATAATCTTGCCTTTAAGTTTCTATTTCAGGTTTAACGATTCCTAATCAAGAATAGTTGATCTTCCGTTGCCCAAGAAATCGTGTCTTTGTGCGTAATTAATGTAAAGATAAAAAGTCGTAAACTTAGACAACTTTGGGGTAATATTATGTTTGGCTGGTAACCGTCAAACAGAGCGTTACTTGTAGAATTGTACACTTGAAGCTTCCTTATTTCAAAAACCGGTTTTACACATTTAAAATAATAACGTTTTTATTCTGATTTGTCAATTCCCAAAAACAAGATTTTCTCAAAAGAAGATTCCAAAAGCAAGAAGTACACTCTTCCTTTTAACCTTTAGAAATTAGCCACCTAAAGAGTACTTTTTGTGTTTTACACAAAAGTTTTTAACTCCTTTCTTCCCTATAAAAGGAGTGCTCATTCATTTATTTCCTAAGACTTTCTGAGAATATTAATTGGTTTTGCAAAATCTCTTTTCAAAGAACAAAAGGTTTTATTTGTTTTGCAAATTTTTCTAAGTCTTCAAGTGTAACAGTCTACTTAATCGTTGCCTTTGTGTTATGTCTTCTTATCTAGTTATGATTGATCAATAAGTTGTTCCTCCTCAATTCATTTACGAATCAGTATGAGAAAAACTTGATCTTGTAATAATTCATTCTAGTTTGTAAGTCAAGGTTCTTAGACATTTTGGTCTTAAGAACTTGTGTCGCAACCGGAGTAGGTTGTTGGTCCTTTTATTGTACGGGTTTTAAGTTTTCGGAGTAGGCAACTTAATTTTTCAATAAAAGAAGATTGGACGTAGGCTTTTAAAGTGTTGGCCGAACCAATTCAAAACCGCCGCGTTAATCTTCTTATTGTTTTGTTTTAAAGTTTTATTCTTCGTTATCCTTCTTTGTTGGAATCAACGGTTCCAGAAACTGTTACTTTCGTATTGTAGCTTCACCTCATTTTCTAGGCGAATACGTAACAATCTGTTCAATCGTTACTTTCTTGTTTGTACTTAGTCAAATAATTCAAGTTAACTTGCTTAAATCAATTAAGTATAGTTAAAATTTTAAATAGTACCTAATTCACCTTTCCTCCTCTTAGGTACTCGGTATCCATACCCTTCACATCTTTATCGGCCAATGATAGTTCATAAACTCCGGTCGCACCAGCAGGACAATGACAGAAAAAGACAGCATACAGATAGATTAATAAATGACAAACTAGGGAATGTTGGCCCCCTCTGGTGAGTTTGGCATGTGTTACAGTGTAATTTTAGAGGGTATTAGCAGAAGGTGGGAGTTTGCTAGTGCTGAGGACTCTCACTGGTTTTTTGGAGAACGATCCTAAATTTTTGACGACCTTTGAAAGCAGCGACTCGTACGAGGTCTCACAAAAATGGACTTTGAGCGAAGGTGTTTTTGCTCACAAGAATACAAGGCCTCATGGATAGCATGAGCTTGTTAGGAACCTTTTGAAAGCAACAATTTAGTATAGTGGGATATTGAGACACGAAGAAGGGGACTTGGGTTGCTTTTTTTGTGGAAGTAAATGAATTTGGCCGGAAGAAAAGACATTTCGAAAGTATAGTCCTAGAACATTACCTTGCTTGATTTGACGAGGCATGAAGAAAATATGCACGTATTCTGGAATACTACCTAGCTCCATTGTCGTTAATGGTGTAGGCTTGCAACTCCACAAAATAAGGGTATTGGGGTGAAATCAAGATCTTTAAGGAACCTCACATCTTGTCCATTCCCTTTCAATACATCTATGGCTTTCCTAACCCATATTTCGGTTGTGAGTAGACTCTGATCATCATCATTATGTGCTGAAGTGATTGATGAAAGGTCTAGCAGTAGCCACCAAAATGACCATATTAATGAACTGTGAAAACCTTTTTTTCATGATTAGTAAAGAGTAACTTGCTTGAGTTCAAATATTTAATGGTGTTGTACAAGTGTGACAAATTGCTCGAGCTTATTTATAGCAGAAGTTCAAACTTTTAATGCTCAACTCTGACATCAATGACGACCATAACAATTTTTGTCTTGTAATACGGTACTAGTTATAATACCCGTGAAATTCACGGGATTAGATATATTGTCACGTTGATTTACTACCGCAATGAGTCTTGATGACAAAAATGACTCGTAAGAAAAAAAAACTATTAATCAAATATCTATATTCTCATAATATGTAGTCAAAATATATTTTCCACAATTTACTAAATTTTTGCCACGGATTATTAGTATTTTGCCACGACTATTGTAACGTTTATTAGTATTTTGTCACAATTATTGTTATTATTATTGTTGTTTTTATTTTATTTTTGTTATATAATTAATTCAACCTAAAAAAAATTGTCAAAATAAAAAAAATTAGATTTTTATTTGTGAATTATAATTCAAAGTAAATTAAATGATTAACATTGTTTTGAAGAATTACAGTGAGAATAATAATTTGTTTTTAATGCTAATAAATATATTAATTTTACATTTAAGTTTAATTTTTTTATTTAATTTTTTTTGACATTGTGCTTTAATTTGTGTTTGATATTATGATTTTTCATGTATTTTTTTTAAAAATAATAATGATAATGTGACATGAATAATAGTCTTAAAAGTGAATGACTAAAAATAATTCTTAGTCTTACTTTTTAAAATGTGAATCAACCCGTTCAATTTTGAACGAATATGTTTCAAAAACATCAATATAATGATTAACACTTAAAATATTAACCAAAATACATTAATATTTTATACAATGTTTCTTTTATAATGATAATAAGTTAACGCACGTGAAAAAAATTACATGTGTTAAACTTACACATGTTTTAAATCCGTGAAAAAGAATGCACGAATGCAATATTAAAACATGGTATATAGTATCTTAAAACCAATGTATGAAAAATAATAAATATCTAAAAAAGTAAATATTGCTATAAAATAAAAACAATTATTAAAATTTAAAAGATTTACGATACGATTCAAGAAACATACTTATAAAATTAATTAAAATAGTCTAAATATTATTCCAGATGTTCACATTGATGATTCCAAAGATAAGTGCAACTGTTGCGATAAGGTCCCGCATCCAGGATCAGATTGCTACAGGCAGGCCTACAAGTGCTACATTTGTAACCAGCTTGGTCATCGCTCTTTTGAGTGCCCTGAGAGGAATACAACCATTGGCAAGTCTACTACTGTTGCTCCTGTGGTCCGTGGTAACAAGGCTAAGGGAAAGATTTATGTGATGACGAGAGCCGAGGCTTTGGCCAACCTTGACATTGTTGTTGGTATGTTCTCAGTTCTTAGTGTAGAGTGTTTGATTTTGTTCGATACTGGTGCATCTTTATCCTTCATTTCGATCAGGTTCTCCGATAGTCTTGTTGTTGAACCATATATTCAAATACATATGTTAAGTATATATGTTTATGTTTTGATAATGACAAGTCTAGCTATGTATATTATATATTCGTGCGTATAATCGTGTGCTAAGTGTACAAAATATTAGTTTAGAAGATCTCATCAATCAAGTATAAAAGATTCAAGAATATTAGTCAATGGATTGACTAATCAAAGATTGAAAAAAGATCACAAGTGCATATAGTGAACTAAAGTTATAGGTATCAACTATAACTTTGGTATGAGTTTGATTCAGGGTATAGCTCATTGCTATAACTCCATAAAGAAGAAATGATCGAAATTTTTTGTGTTGGTTGAAACGATTTTGCTCTCCTAAAATCGTCGTGTTTAATTAGTGGATAATTGGTATTCTAATATTATGGAATTATTAATCTTAATAGGTTAATATAAAATATCTAATAATTAAAAAGGAATAAATAATTTTCTTATGAGTTAATTATTTATTTCTAATAGAGTAAGAATTTTTATTTAACTTTTTGTCAAGATAATATAATCTAAATATTGTTTGAAACGGTTTAGGAAATCGTGTGTTATAACACGTTCCATAAAACGTGTAAGGATGCTTAAATAAATATCTATGTATTTATTTAGATATCCTAAAACAATCTAGATTATATTATGGAATATAATTTATTATATTTTGACAAGGTTTAGGAAGTTGGTTTTAATAAGGTTGCTATTTGTTTATTATATATGATCTTTCCTAAATATGAATTAGTAAATTGATTTCTTGTATAATACCTAAAGTATCTTATCAAATCTTTCCTAAATATATTAAGATTAGATTTATGGTAGTATTACTAAAAGACTAGAATTCTAGTTTAAGTAATATTCCTAAATCATCTAGGGTTCAAATTACCTAGATTTAATTCTATATAAATAGACTACTTATGACACATTAAAATACACGAAATCATACACATACATTCACGCAAATCGAGAGAAAACCGCCGATCACAATTCTTCAAGATTCGAGCTTAAATTGTCATATTCGTTTCGAGATTCAAGTGCTCCAGCATTGATCTTAATCAAGATTGTGACTTTGAAGAAACATTGAAGACTTATCTTATTAGCGTAAGATAGATCGAGTGTTTCACGGTACTCATTGTAAGCAAGTATTTAACGGTACTTGTCGTAGCTAGATATTTAACGGTATCTAGATTGAGTTACAACTAACGTCAAAGTTGTACGAGTACGGTTGATAAAATTGTAATCTGGAGTAGGTACTAATTTTATTAATCGAGAATAGTGGACGTAGGTTTCAAAGTGTGAAACTGAACCACTTCAAAAATATCGTGTCTCTCTTTATTCTTTGCTCTACTCATCGATCATCATACAAAAACACACATCGAAGAAGATTTGAAAAAGAAGGCATACTCAATTCAACCCCCACCCCCCACCCCCCTTCTTGAGTATATCATATCAATAGACTCTTCACTTGCTCTTAAGTCTTCCCCTTGTGAGGAGACTTCTATATCATTGTCATCTGGAGATGTATTCTCCTGTTCATCATCCTACGTGGATGTACCTATCTTGATAGCCAGTTCCTTATTTTCAGCGAACCTTCTGAGATTTCCTCTCGAGGAGTTTGATATTATCCTTGGTATGGATTGGCTTTCGCGGTACCATGCTCGTTTCGAGTGCCGTGATCAGAAAATATGCTTGAGGAGTCCTACAGGAGTTCGTGTTTCCTATAAGGGAACCCGCCCCCTAAAGGGTGTTCATCTCATTTCATCTATTAAAGCTTCATATCTTCTTAGGAAGGGTTTTCAAGCCTTCCCGTGTGTTATTTCTGTTTTGAAGCCTTCGTTGCCGAAGATTGAAGCCGTGCCGATTGTTCGTGAGTTTCCCGATGTGTTTCCAGATGAGTTGCCTGGTATTCCTCCCGAGCGTGATGTGGAGTACACCATTGAGCTTGTACCTGGTACTGGACGATTTCTAAAGCTCCATATCATATGGCTCCACAAGAGTTGAAAGAGTTGAAGAAGCAATTGGAAGAGATGATCGATAAAGGTTTCATTCGGCCGAGTGCTTCGCCTTGGGGTGCTCCAGTTCTGTTCGTCAAGAAAAAAGATGGTTCGATGAGATTGTGCGTTGATTATAGAGAGCTGAACCATGTCACTATGAAGAACCGTTAACCACTGCTGCGGATTGATGCTTTGTTTGACCAGCTCCGTGGTGCTTCTAGGTTCTCCAAGATTGATTTACGGTCTGGATATCATCAGATTCCCGTTTGCGAGGCTGATATAGCCAAGACTGACTTCCACACTCGCTATGGACATTTCGAGTTTGTGGTCATGCCCTTTGGATTGACTAATGTTCCCGCTATCTTCATGGACCAGATAAACCAGACTTTTAGTGAGTATTTGGACACTTGTGTTGTGGTGTTCATCGATGACATCTTGATCTATTCGAAGACCGACGAGGAACATGTTGAGCATCTTCGTATTGTTCTTGAGATTCTGCATCGATGGAAATGGTTCGCCAAGTTCTCTAAGTGCGAGTTTTGGTTATCCGAGGTAGATTTCCTAGCTCATGTGATTTCGAGTGAAGGTGTGATGGTTGATCCATCCAAGATTGAGGCTGTGGTGGATTGGCAGGGTCCTAAGGATGTTGGTGAGATTCAGAGTTTTCTGGGATTTGTAAGGTATTATCGTCGATTTGTCAATGATTTCTCTAAGTTAGCCCGACCGATGACCTAGTTGTTGAAGAAAGAGACTAAGTTCATTTGGACGGAGAGTTGTGAGAGTTCCTTTAAGGAGCTGAAGACCCGATTGACTACTGCTCTAGTGTTAACTCTACTTGAGAATAGTGTGGATTACGATGTTTTCTTTGATATTTTTTTGGAGTTATATCTAATGTTTATTGCACAAGCTTTACTCTAGTATGCATATAAGATGAATAATGCATAGGATAGGTGAATGGCGGTTCCCCTCCACGAAGCCAGTCTGACCTGTTTACTCGGTTGAGTAGCGCAAACTCGGCCGAGGGGGAGTGACTCGACCGAGTATATTTGACTCGATCGAGTAGGTTGAACTCGACCAAGTATCTTGGACTCGGCCGAGTGGGTTATACTTGACCGAGCATCATAGACTCAACTATGGCTGTTAATGAGACGAGACAGCTCGCGAGCAACTCGAGATCGGCTCGGTCAAAGCTCGTCAAAGCTCGGCTCGTGTGAGCTCGACTCGAGATCGGGCTCGGCTTGAGAGCTTAATGAGTCAAGCCGAGCAAAGGCTGGCTCGACTCGAAAAGCTCGCGAACGGCTCGAACATTTGAGATTACATAATATATTAATCATATTTTATAAAAATATGCTCATATTTTATAAAATTATTTTATCATTATTATATCTTTGTATCATATATATCAAATATCTTGTTGTTGATTTACTAAATAGTTTTACATATAATCTTCGAACCTTGTTATTGAAAATATCGGAAGAAAAAATTAAAAAATAAATAATTTTATATAGGCTCGATTTGGCTCGAGTTAGGCTCGAGCTCGTGTAAAAGCTCGCAAGCTTTGTAACGAGCACATTTTTTTCAAGCTCGGGTAAGATCGGCTCGAGCTCGATCTCGAGTTTTGGTAATCGAGCACAAGCCGAGCAAGGCCCAGCTCGGGCTCGGCTCGGCTCGTTAACACCCCTAGACTCAACCGATTAAGTGGGACTAGTGCGAGTAGTGTTGACTCGGACGAGTAGGGTCTATTCGGCCGAGTTTCTCTTGGCAGTAGCTATTTCGTTTTGAGTCGTGGGATTTGAGCTTATCTAGTAGACAAGTAGTTTAAACAAGTGTCCGACTTAGTAAGCTACGTTATGGTCTTATGATTAGCTTTTGGTACCTTTGCATGTCATATTGACTTTGAGACGTTTTTTTACAGTTTATGTTTGGTTTTAAGTATATATCCTTGTTGTATTGCCATGAGTCAACCAGTTTTCAAATCGGTATGGTTTCGTGAGAGAGACTAGTGGTTGGAGGTTTTTGTGAGGAAAGAGTTGTGAACTAAACGTGAAGTTTTGACCTTATGGAGTAATAGAGCGAGTCATGTGAAGAAAAAAGAGCTAGATTATCGTGAGCTTGAGTGTGGTGGTGATGGTTTGTAAATGGTCAAGTAGTAATGTAGTTTGGAAGAATGTAACTAGCAAGGGATAAATGAGGGACATGGTTATGGTTATGTTGGCTCAAGAAGTATGTAAAAGGATTTCGTACGGTAATTGGAAGGGAAGTTTGTGTCTGGTGAGTTTAGGAGTTATGCTGACATGCATGAGGAATTGTAAATAATTTTGTTGATCGGAAAACTCGGGTTTCAGAGAAGTAGTTATAGTTATATAAAAGTGTGAAGATGTTAACGGTAAAATGAGGCTTACGCGATAAGAGTGATATCATGCATAAAAGATGAGGTAATTCATTGGAAGATATGTAGTGAGTGGTTTTGCTGTTAGTAGTGAATGAAGATGGAGATGAGTCGAATGCTGAGAGAGTTTGTGGCAACGAAAAGTAGGGATTTGAGTAAAAGGGATATGATATTGGAACAATGAGAAGATTTTTGTTTTACTAAGGAGTTACGCAGAATGTATAAAGACTTGAGTGGTTGTGTGATGTGATCGAATGTCATGGAAATAGCATTGTGGAGGTGAGTCGAGTGAATGCGACAGGAGTTATGAGACATGGAAATCGGCCGTCATAGTGGTGTAGAGTATTGTAATAAGGATGCAAGTAAGGACTACATATGAGATGACTGAGATGACATGATAGTCGTGAGTTTCGAGGAATTAAAGAATGAGCCAAGTCATTGTACGATGAGTAAGTCTAGTAGTAAGTTAAGGGGTGGAACGATCAAGATATGTTTGGTATGGATATCGAAGTAACTTTGATGACATAATCATCGGTGCGTGCTAGTGGATTTGGTGTTCGTGGCAGCAAGGAAGCTTAGGATGCATAAGAAAGAGCGTTTATTAGTTGTCAAGTATTAGATATATGGTCACATCGGTCAGGTAGTAGTGATGGTATGAGTTGGGAAATGTGTATGTGTGATGTACGCAAGTGATAACGTTATGTGCCGATCTCATGAATAGTGGTACGAAATGATGTTCAGAAGATTGTCATTTATATATTCTTTGTAGCATGTTACATATAATGACCTGGTTAGGTGATACTAAGAATGCATAATCGATGTGGTTATCGGTGACAGTGTAAAACCCCTCGTCGCAGCGGAAAATATAAACATAAAAACATGCCAAAATTTGCGCGGAATTAAAACCTTAACATGCTTAATAGATACAAGGTGAATTAAACAAAACTATACATGCGGAAATAACAAAACATATATAAGTATATAAGTCTAAATACAAAAACAAAAAAGTACAAAACTGCAGCCTGAGATAGCATATCCCTACAGGCACTCAATGTATAACAAAAGTCGAGGTCTAGCTAAACGATAAAATGTATATCATCGATGATAGGATCATCGCTCGCTAGCCTCAGTAACCCTCTATCAGCCACCATGTACCTACATACATGAAAACATGTACACCACAATTAGTTGGGAGTGATAGAGTTCTCCTAGCCACCAATTGTTAGCAACACGTAACACATAAGAACAACCATCATACTCCAACATCACAATATGCGAAGTATCCGACACCCTTCATATCAACATGTATCACTTATGCAAAAACCCTTAACTAACTTCGGAAGCTATTTGAGGTGAGAGCTGGTCTCCCTTCCGGTTGCCCGACCGGGGGGTCTTTCTCCTCAAACCATTTCGGAACTCGGGTTAAGAGTCGTCCAATGCCTTGGACGAACGATAACTCAAATGATAAACTATACTCTTAGATAAACATCCATTCAACAACATCTGACACTGTACCCCAACTCAGGCAAGTAGATGCAAACAACAGTATCTAGATCTAACCCCGACTCAGGAAAGAACTAAACACAAACAGCAATGCCCAACCCACACCCCGACTCAGGTAGACTTGGTACACAAGGTCAGCTAGCATTCATCTATGAACCCCGACTCAGACACGAATGGATACCGATCAGCTAATAATGGTGTTGAGTAATATATTCTATATGATTAATATATTGTTTTATGTTTTAATAATGACAAGTCTAGGTGATTATATTTTATATACATATGCGTGTAATCGTGCGTTTAAGTGTACAGTTAATTGTAGAGCGAAGATCATAGTTTATTAAAGTATAGATTCAATCAAGGATTGAAGAAAGATCAAGCTCATGTCAAGTGTCAAGTCTTTTTGAAGATTTACAAGACAAAAGCCTTTATTACTATATCAAGTGTTCTTAAGTTATAGGTCGTATCTATAACTATTGAAGAAATGAGATTTGCGTGGAATAAATAAAAGCGTGAAAATATATGCGTATGGTTGTTCTATTGTCATATATTAATTTAGTAATCTTAAAAGCGGTTTTTAGAATAAAAATATTCTTTGGTTAACAAGAATTAAGATATTTATCTTATGAGATAAATATTAATTCTAATATACTAAGGATTTTATTCTAACCGATATTGTCATAATCTAAACTCCTAGAGAAACGTGCTTCGAGAAATATGTCTCGGAAAACGTATTCTATGGAACGTGTACCTTTGGGAACCGTGCGCCTCGGGATCGTGTATCTCGTTGTGCGTGTGGTTAAGTAACACGTTTTATATTGTCTTTAAGGTTTAATTAAATAAATAATATGTGTTTATTTATTTTACTTAAAGTCAAACTAGGATTTAGTTAAAGATATAATTTATTATATCTTGACAAGAATTAAGAATTGATTTAAAGTAGGATACTATATTTTATGGTATAAGTTGTTTCCTAAATCAAATAGGTTTTGGAAATATAATCTTATGTCTTAAATTAATAATATCTTATTAAAGTCCTTTCCTAAATCAAATAAGATTAGGTTTAGAATATTACCTAGAAATAAGAATTCTAGATGAAGTAATATTCTTAAACTATCTAGGATTCAACCTAGATCTAAATTAGTATATATACATACTACATCACACGTCCAAGACTCAAGAATTCACACGCCTCACGCTCAAAGAGAAAGAACCGAACGATACCTCACGTACGTCTCGATATTCGTACTAATCATTGTCAAATCTCGTAATCAAGACTACAAACATTGAAGAACATTCATTCGTTCAAATACAAGAAGTTGTTGAAAGTTTATCTTACTTACTTAAGATAGATTCGAGTATTTAGCGGTACTCATTGTAAGCAAGTATTTAACGGTACTTGTCGTAGCTAGATATTTAACGGTATCTAGATTGAGTTACAACTAACATCAAAGTTGTACGAGTTGGGTTGATAAAATTGTAATCCGGAGAAGGTACTAATTTTATTAATCGAGAATAGTGGACGTAGGTTTCGATTTGTGAAACTGAACCACTTCAAAAGATCGTGTCTCCTTTATTTTATCGCTCTTACTCGTTACTTGCTATTACTTCGTCTCAACAACCAACATCGTCGAAGAAGAATCGAAAAAGTTGACATACTCAATTCAACCCCCCCCCCCCCCCCCCCCTCTTGAGTATATCTAGGTCAATAGACTCTTCAATTAGTATCAGAGCCTCGTGCTCTTGAAAGCCTTACAGCTTGAGATTGATCCCTCTATTGATTCTTAATGGATTCTAAACACCTTAAGTGTCCTATCTTCGATGGAAAGAACTACAGCTTGTGGAAGAACATGATGACCCAGTACGTCAAAGGATGTGACTGGGAATGCTGGAAAATAATTCAAACTGGACCAAGGAAGATCTTGGTTGCATCTGCAAATGGAACCACATATGAGAAATCAGAAAGTGACTATGTGGAAGCTGATTACAAGATTTCTGAGAAAAATTCAAAAGCCATGAGTCTACTTCAAAACGGTATGATTACTTCTGAATTTGATCGCTTCTCTTCTTGTAATTCTGCCAAAGAAATATGGGATGGCCTAGAACTTGCCTAAGAAGGTACTTCCGTAGTCAAGAAGCATCGCATAGACTTGCTCATTCAACGATATGAACTTTTCACTATGGAAAAGAATGAATCGATTGATAGCATGTCTACGCGATTCTCTTGCATACTTAATGAACTACGGAACCTTGGTAGGAAGTATGATTCTGAGGACATAGTCAGAAAAGTCCTTAGAAGCCTGACCAAAAAATGGCAACTAAAAGTCACTGCAATTGAAGAAGCTCGTGATCTCACGACCTTGACTTATCAAGAACGCATTGGATCTCTAATGGCTCATGAGATCATGCTAAATAGAGATGACGATGATCATCCTAAAAGTAAAAGCGTTGCACTACAAGCCTCTACAAGTGGAGAATGCGAACCTGAACTGGAAGATGAAACAGTTCTCTTCGCAAGACGCTTTAAAAAGGCAGTCTTCAAAGGGAGATTTACCAAATCCAATAATAAAGCAAACGACAAGAAAAAGAATGACTCTAAGCAAACCTTCTTCAAACGAGGGTGCTTTAAATGTGGTGATCAAGGCCATATTATCAAGGACTATCCAAGCTGGGACAAGATTAAAGACAAATCCAAACGAGATAAGACCAAAATTGAATTCAAGAAGGTTATGCTCGCATCTTGCTGGGGAGAATTAGATTCCGAAGATGATGAAGACTCTGAAGAAGAGGAAGTTGCTAACCTGTGCCTAAGCAATGTAAGCTTGGATCTAATCTCCGACGATCATGACTCATCACAATTCCGCCTCTACGGAGAATCTGATTCAGAGGATGAAGACCAAGAGGTAAATTTTTTACAGCTTAAGAGTCAAGTTAAAAATTTTATCTAAGTCTGCTTTAATTAATTATTTCGAACAAACCCTAGACCAATGTCACGAACAAAGTCTCGAATTAGACGAATTGAAGGAACAGATCCTTGACATTGCAGAGGAAAATCAACTTTTAAAGGCCAAAGCTAAGAAACTGAAATCCAAAGTCAACATTGATACAAATGTTAAATTGGAAACAGTAATGTCTGAGAAGAAAATTCTTGAGTCTAAAGTTACAGCCAATGAAGCTGTAATCTCAAAATTAAAACTCAACATTAAAGAGCTTGAATCTAAGATTATAGCTAATGAAGCTATAACCTCAGATCTAAAAAGGTCCAATGAACTTCTAAAGAGCAATCCTACACCAATGGTTGTAGATGAAACTCATCTAGAAGAAGTTGAAATCCTCGAGCAAAAGATCATGGATCTGGAATTCAACATAACCAAAATTAAAAAGGAACATGCAAAAATCGTGTTCAATTTTAACAAGGATATTCAGGACTTAAAAGAACATAACAATGTTGACCACTCCTCGTGCATAAAAGAAATAGATTCTTTAAAAGACCTTCTTCTTCATGCTCGTAAAGTTCACGAAAAATGGGAAGGAAGTACTAACGTACTAAACTTTCTAACTGAACAATCGGATAACAACATGAAGATGGGTCTAGGACATGAGTGTTATGGCAGGAGAGACCATTCTAAATGTCAACAGAAACCTGATGAACGTGACTTTAGAAAAAGAAAGTATGTAGACCTACCTGAATATATAATTTGCACTTACTGCGGTCACACAGGACACCTAAAAGAAAATTGTGTAAAACACGCACTTGACTTCAAAACTGGAGTCAAATTTGTAAAATCTCTAGGTATACCAAATGATTCCATATCTATCATTGACAGTGAGGAAGATGATGAAAAGGTTGAGGAAAGAAACAATGACCATAGATGGTTCTATGACATGTCCTTTAATTACGCAGAAAAGAAAAATAGAACCAATCAAACTTCTAATCCCACAGCCTATAAGAAACAAAACCCAAAGACCTATACGAGATCGACAAAACCTAACTATCACAGATCCAAGAGACCTCTAGTAAGATAAGTCTGGGTTAAAAAGGAAAATATTTTTGTTATCACTAACTCTAAAGGACCCAAGTATGCTTGGGTACCTAAAACCTGTCTTTAAATTATTCTATGCAGATAATCGCTAAAGAGAATAACCTATGGTACCTCGACAGTGGATGCTCCCGACACATGACAGGCGACGCTAATCTATTCACTACCTTAAAACCATTCGACGGAGGAAAGGTCACCTTCGGTGACAACAAAAAGGGAAAGGTAATAGGTGTCGGTAAAATAGGCATCTCATCTTCTCACTCTATTAGCGATGTATATCTGGTAAATGGTCTTAAACATAACTTAATTAGTATATCCCAATTATGCGACAAAGGAAACAAAGTTGTTTTTCATACAGATGTTTGTCGTATAATTATGGAAGGTACAAGTAAAGTTATTCTTGAAGGTCATAGAAAGAAAAATGTTTATATGATTGATTTAAACATTGTGCCTACTGACTCTCTCTCATGTGTGAAAGTTACGTTAGATGATCCATGTCTCTGGCATAAGAGATTTGGGCATATTAGTTCTCCTATTCTTAGTAAATTGAAGAGATGGGACTTGGTCGAAGGTCTTCCCAAGATCAAATTTGATCAAG
Source organism: Silene conica (assembly GCA_029255685.2). Classification (NCBI taxonomy): domain Eukaryota; kingdom Viridiplantae; phylum Streptophyta; class Magnoliopsida; order Caryophyllales; family Caryophyllaceae; genus Silene; species Silene conica. The sequence goes on from CM055311.2 coordinate 64,774,662, forward strand.
AAAAGATGTGCGACACATGTGCACGATGTAAACACGTCAGATCATCCTTCAAACAAAAAAGAATAGTAAGTACTAATCAAGCTCTTGAACTAGTACATTTGGATCTCTGTGGCCCTATGAAGGTAAGAAGCAGAGGCGGTTCCAGGTATGTTTTCGTTCTAGTTGATGATTATTCTAGATTTGTTTGGCCAATCTTTCTTCACTCTAAAGATGAAACATTTGATGAATTTGTTAGTCTTATGAAACTTGTTCAAAACAAATTAAAAACTAATCTAGTAACTATTCAAACTGACCATGGAACTGAGTTTGACAACCATGCTTTTATTGAATTCTGTAAATCCAACGGTGTTGGACATAACTTCTCTGCACCTAGAACACCACAACAAAACGGAGTAGTAGAACGCATGAACAGAACCCTAGAAGACATGGCTAGACCAATGCTTCTTTGTAGTGGCCTACCTAGAAACTTTTGGGCTGAGGCTATTAGTACAGCTTGCTATATTCATAATCGTGCTATGATTAGACCTATTCTTAAAAAGACACCTTATGAACTTTTACGTGGTCATAAACCTAATATATCTCATCTAAGATGTTTTGGGAGTAAATGCTTTGTTCATAACAATGGTAAAAATCGCTTAAGCAAATTTGACCCTAGAAGTGATGAGGCAATTTTCATAGGATATTCTGATCATAGTAAAGCCTATAAAGTTTTTAATAAACGTACCTTATGCATAGAAGAGAGTATACATGTTATCTTTGATGAGAATAATGCCTTCGACAAGCCTTTACAGGACGAAGAGGAAAACCTAGACGAACCTGACTTTCGTTTGTCAAGGGAAGATCCTCCTGAAATAGAAAATAACTATGAAGGCGAAATTCAAGGAAACAATGATGAACTTGACTTGGAAGAAAATGGTGCGAGAGATGAAACTACAGTTGATGATACTGTAGATAACTCTCAAACCAATGACTTAGAACCCATAGTTGTAGCTAATGAAGCTACAACTTTGAATCAAAACCAAAGGAAAGAAGTCCTATTTACACCTGACTCTCCTACAAACCCTAGTTTAGATTCAGGGGGAACAAGTCAAAATCCCGAGTCAAGCAGTAGCAATGAAAACAATCAATCAAGAAACTGGAGATATAAAGGCTCTCACCCTGTGGATAACATCATAGGAAGCCTTACAGAAAGAGTTCAAACTCGAAGAAGCTTAAACAACTTCTGTTCCTTCTACTCCTTTCTCTCCACAATTGAACCTACAAATATAAAAGAAGCCCTTGCAGAACCTGACTGGATAGTCGCTATGCAAGAAGAACTACAACAATTCGAGAGGAATAAAGTATGGCATCTCGTTCCTCGTCCAAAAGATAGATCAGTAATTGGAACGAGATGGGTATTCAGAAATAAATTAGATGACTTTGGAGTCATCGTACGTAATAAAGCAAGATTGGTCGTTCAAGGATACAATCAACAGGAAGGGATCGATTATGACGAAACCTTCGCTCCGGTTGCTCGCCTTGAAGCGATTCGCTTGCTCATAGCATTTGCTGCACATAAAGGAATGAAATTATTTCAAATGGATGTTAAGACTGCATTCCTTAACGGATATCTTCAGGAGGAAGTCTATGTCGAACAACCTCCTGGATTTCCTGACAGCAAACTAAAAGACCATGTATACAGATTGGACAAAGCTCTCTACGGGCTGAAACAGGCCCCTCGAGCTTGGTACGACAGACTATCAAAGTTTCAATTAGAAAGCGGATTCAAGAGAGGATCAGTAGATAAGACACTATTTCTGAAAAGTGAAAATTTCGATCTACTAGTTGTCCAGATCTACGTTGACGATATTATATTTGGCTCAACCAACAAAAATTTGTGCCAGTATTTCTCAGAATTGATGACATCCGAGTTCGAGATGAGCATGATGGGAGAATTAAAATTCTTCCTTGGTCTAAAAATTCAACAAACGAACGAGGGTATCAAAGTCCATCAACAAAAATACGTCAAAGAGTTAATAAAGAAATTTGGAATGTAATCCTCTCATCCTATGCCTACTCCAATGGTAACAGATAAGAAGCTCACCAAAGACGAGGACGGTAAGTCAATAGATGAAACTACTTATAGAGGTATGATCGGCTCACTTCTTTATCTTACTGCAAGTCGTCCAGATATAATGTTTAGTGTCTGCGTCTGTGCTCGGTTCGCATATGATTGCGGTTAAGAGAATTTTAAGATACCTAATCGGAACATCAAAATTATATCTATGGTATCCTATGGACTGTAATTTTAACCTATTAGGATATTCAGATGCGGATTATGCAGGTTGTTCCTTAGATAGAAAAAGTACTTCAGGACTTGCGACCTTCGTTGGACCATGTATTATATCATGGGCATCTAAGAAACAAAATTTTGTCGCCTTGTCAACCGCAGAAGCAGAATATATTGCAGCCGCACTAGTATGTTCTCAACTCTTATGGTTAAAACAGCAATTACTTGATTATGGTATTGACGTAGGATGTGTACCTATATTATGTAATAATAAGAGTGCTATTATAATATCTAAGAACCCGGCTCAGCACTCGAGAACAAAACACATAGAGATTAGACATCACTTCTTACGTGACCAAGTAAAAAAGAAAAACATTAAGTTGGAATTTTGTAGTACGGAAAAACAATGGGCAGATATTTTTACTAAACCTTTGGCTAGAGAACGATTTGAGACTTTACGATTGGAAATTGGTTTAATCGGTGGCACCTAATCGATCTTAAGAGCTGAAAATAACCCAATGATTGACTATGAAAAGACAGAATTATATGACTGTGTCCGTATATTCCGCTGCATGCCTATGTGTGTTATTTTTTATTGAATGCTCGAATTTTGATTATATCTTGCTACGTGTTATACGAACGTACACAACCAATTTCTCAGATCAAAATAATAATATTCACATATTAATAATTTATGCCCACAATATTATTATATTAATATTATATATATATATATATTTACGTGCCTCAGGTACGTAAATTATTATCACCATATCCCAATTATATACGTACCAAAATTTCCGTAATATCTAAACCCGTCTTATTTGTTTACCCTCCAAACTTACCCTATTTACTTCTACTACCTAATCCCCCACGTGCCTACCTCACTATCACAACTATAATCGTCCCCAAAACTTACTAAAACCAAAAATTCAAGAAAACACCATTAAAGCTTCCTAAAACCGTTACCTAAGCTAAAATAAATTCATCTACTCAAACACCATACTCCGACACCAACACCCTCGCCTCCACCGTCCCCCGGACCCATCTCCGTCACCGTTCCGAAATCAGAAGCAAGCAAGAGACGAAAATTAGAAAAAGGGAAATCGTTAATGGAAGAGGAATTTCAAGATTACGATCAAATACCTCGTCCTCTGTTCCGTAATGTTTCTGGGGATGTTGCAAAAGAAGGGTTGAAAAAGTTCGAATGTAAAAAAAAAGGCGAAGGGGTGGTAGACGTTGGCTGTTACGAAGTTGTGCTCCGTGATCGAATGAATGATAAATTGATAAAGTTAATGGTATTCTAAGCAATGGACGTGAATTGCGATTCGGTCGTGTGAATGGTGATGCTGAAAAATCGAATGGAATTTTGGATGGCTTAGAAGGAAAAGTTGATCAATTGTTTTCTTTAATTTCTGGGATAAGTAAGGTTAAGGCCGAGAATGGCCGAGGGTCAAGAGTGGATAAGGAGTTGCGAAGATGGATACAACGGATTGATGGGAGTCTTGAGAAGTTTAATCGTGACCTTAAGGAGGTTGAAGAAGAAGTGCTTATGATTGATTAGTGGCCGTCACCAATTCCTCACGACTCAAGGAGAAGCTCCAGTCCGTGATAATCGGATTTTACGTGAGGATGGTGGTCAATGTTTGGCCGCGGTTAAAGCGTTTTCTCTTAAGGTTCTCAATTTCGAATGTGCGGTGGATGCTCAAGCAAGAAACATCGGGAGTTGTTTAGATCAATTATCTACCTTTTAGTATCGCACTAGGCCGGATCCGGAATAAGCTTTTGCTATTTATGGCTCTGTTTTGTTTTGCGTGCAGAAAGTATTTTGGTGAAGATGACGGAATGCGATTTAGGTGGATATCCGTCTCCCTAGCCCAATTGCTCTTTACTTTCTGTTATTTCCTTTTCCTAACCCTCTCCTTAAAACCGTTTAAGACATTAGCCCTATTTTGTTTTACCCTATCTTTGGCCCAATTTTCCCTATCCTACTATTCGGCCCAGTTGGCGTGTATTAAAACCTTCGACACTCTATCCTACTACATTCGGCCCATTAGGTCATACCTTAATACATTCGGCCCATATGGCGTTATTTTGCATATTCGGCCCTTTTGGCATTGTAGTATATGGTTGTGTGTCGTTTTCCCGTTCGTATTTCGTGTTTGCTTGATTTTAATTACGTTTGTGTGTTTAATTTAGAATTGCATGCTTAGGTTTGTTTCGTATTATATCATTCTAGTCGTTTTATGTCTTTGTTTCCGTCTTTTCAATGATGTCAAGAGGGGGAAAAGAATGCGATCTAGATTACGAATTTGCCTAAGATTGCTCCTTGTCGTAACATATTGTCTCTCAAAGTTCTTTAAGAAATTGGTTTTATTTAAAGATAGAAACCCTAGTTGATCTATATTATAAAAGACCAATATTATATTGAGGGGGAACGTTACTACGTTACACTTAGACACGATTCTAGGTAAAAGACTTGTCATCATTAAAAAGGGGGAATTTGTTGAGTAATATATTCTATATGATTAATATATTGTTTTATGTTTTAATAATGAGAAGTCTAGGTGATTATATTTTATATACTTATGCGTGTAATCGTGCGTTTAAGTGTACAGTTAATTGTAGAGCGAAGATCATAGTTTATTAAAGTATAGATTCAATCAAGGATTGAAGAAAGATCAAGCTCATGTCAAGTGTCAAGTCTTTTTGAAGATTTACAAGACAAAAGCCTTTATTACTATATCAAGTGTTCTTAAGTTATAGGTCGTATATATAACTATTGAAGAAATAAGATTTGCGTGGAATAAATAAAAGCGTGAAAATATATGCGTATGGTTGTTCTATTGTCATATATTAATTTAGTAATCTTAAAAGCGGTTTTTAGAATAAAAATATACTTTGGTTAACAAGAATTAAGATATTTATCTTATGATATAAATATTAATTCTAATATACTAAGGATTTTATTCTAACCGATATTGTCATAATCTAAACTCCTAGAGAAACGTGCTTCGAGAAATATGTCTCGGAAAACGTATTCTATGGAACGTGTACCTTGGGAACCGTGCGCCTCGGGATCGTGTATCTCGTTGTGCGTGTGGTTAAGTAACACGTTTTATATTGTCTTTAAGGTTTAATTAAATAAATAATATGTGTTTATTTATTTTACTTAAAGTCAAACTAGGATTTAGTTAAAGATATTATTATATCTTGACAAGAATTAGGAATTGATTTAAAGTAGGATACTATATTTTATGGTATAAGTTGTTTCCTAAATCAAATAGGTTTTGGAAATATAATCTTATGTCTTAAATTAATAATATCTTATTAAAGTCCTTTCCTAAATCAAATAAGATTAGTTTTAGAATATTACCTAGAAATAAGAATTCTAGATGAAGTAATATTCTTAAACTATCTAGGATTCAACCTAGATCTAAATTAGTATATATACATACTACATCACACGTCCAAGACTCAAGAATTCACACGCCTCACGCTCAAAGAGAAAGAACCGAACGATACCTCACGTACGTCTCGATATTCGTGCTAATCATTGTCAAATCTCGTATTCAAGACTACAAACATTGAAGAACATTCATTCGTTCAAAATCGTTCAAATACAAGAAGTTGTTGAAAGTTTATCTTACTTACTTAAGATAGATTCGAGTATTTAGCGGTACTCATTGTAAGCAAGTATTTAACGGTACTTGTCGTAGCTAGATATTTAACGGTATCTAGATTGAGTTACAACTAACATCAAAGTTGTACGAGTTGGGTTGATAAAATTGTAATCCGGAGAAGGTACTAATTTTATTAATCGAGAATAGGGGACGTAGGTTTCGATTTGTGAAACTGAACCACTTCAAAAGATCGTGTCTCCTTTATTTTATCGCTCTTACTCGTTACTTGCTATTACTTCGTCTCAACAACCAACATCGAAGAAGAATCGAAAAAGTTGACATAATCAATTCAACCCCCCCCCCCCCCCCCCCCCCTTCTTGAGTATATCTAGGTCAATAGACTCTTCAAATGGTTCGTTGACCCGACTCAGCCATAACTATTACTCTTCGTAGTGAATCAAGATCCCGACTCAGACCTGACTCACCACGGTCAAACAAACTCACGGAGGGAAAAAGGTCCCGACTCAGACATCTCCCACCGCATCATCCATACACGTGACGACTCAAAGGTCCCAACTCAGACATGTCCGTCACGCCACAAACACGCACATATCAAACTAGAGGTCCCGACTCAGACATAGCTTGATATGCAACATACAACAGTACATATCGTACTCTAGCGGTCCCGACTCCGACATATTCCGATATGTACTACAACAATAAACTATGTCCTAGTCTTACGTACTAGATTATCGACTAACATGTGAAACCCTACAAGCATACAAGTAAAACGGAAGAAGTCTCAATCGATACGGATGAACCGATTACAAGTTAAACAAGTTTTAGTATGAATGGGGCTCCCAGCCGGCCGAGGACCGGCTGGCGGTCCACCGTCTGAAAACCCCACCCAACACAGCCTTTGAAAAACCACTAAACAATGAGGAAAGGGTTCCCAGCCGGTCGACCGGCCGTCGGCCACCTGGCTAGGAGACCCATCTCCCTACTTCCTCTTCTTTACTACGAAAACAACACAAAGGGAGCCTCAGCCGGTAGACCGGCGGCCGGCCACCCGGCTGAGCACCCCAACACATACGGTTTCTTCAAAAACGCAAAACCCTTTAAGAGGGCTCTCAGCCGGTCGACCGGCTGCCGGTCGGCCTACCGGCTGGGAGTCCCTGTTCGTGAAAAACGCCATTTTCGACAATGTTAAACAATTCAATACTTCATCAAATCATCCTAAACATGTTTCTAAACAACAACTCAATAGTCCCAGCATGTTTATAACATCAAACAACTATATGAAACATATGAACAACATCAATTTCATGAATTCACATCAAAATCCCAAATTAAACCCATCTTTCATGTATACTCCAAAATCAACCTTCATATTGATTTCATCACAAATTTCTCATAATAATCAGAATATAAAACATACTAAGGATGTTTAGCAACCTATTTCATACTTATTTTCATAGAAACACGTCAAAAACACCAAGAATGCTAATATAAGAAAATAGGTCGAGTAAGCTCATTATCGTCACCTCAAGCGTGCTATGCTCCGATTTCTTCCTCCACGATGTATGAATCAACCTCCGGGTTGTCCAAGTCCACTCCTAAGAACATAAAAATGCATATTAGAAGCCTAAAACGAATTAGGGCAAAAACAGCCCGGAAATGGAAGGTTGAGAATTGAAAAACAAAAGTGATAGAAAGAACGAGAATTGCGAGAGGATCCGAAAGTGAAAACATTACCTTGATTCGAGTTGAGATAAGCCTTTAGATGATCTTTTTAGAAGCTTTCAAAGAGAGAAAAATGGAGGTTTTGGTTTACAGTGACTTGTGTTTTGAGGGAAATGAAATGTCGTAAAAAGGAAGAAATGAGTTGTCCTTTTATTTGTTTGAGTCGGGTTTCCTTAATTAAATGAAATGGAAAACCTTAAAACGGAAATGCCAAGTGAACTCGATATCTTAAGATTAAATGAGTCTTAAGACGGAACTTTAACGAAAATTCTTAAAATAAAACTTAAGAAATATTATTAAAATAATATTAAATACCGAAAATAATTTAAATTATTAAAATATTCTTTTACGAACATGCGGGATGTTACAGACAGTGTTGCGATGCCGTCACCAAGGGTGACGTGTAGATAAAATTTCGGACGTGGTTGTTTTATTACCTTATTTTCATATACTTTGCGTTCATGAGATCTAATTGTTAGGTCACCTGTGAACTTGATGTGCGTGGAGCATTTCTTGTCATAGATATATTTTTGTGAGACGAGATTTGGTAAGGATAAGTCATGTTGATGAAGATATATAGATTGTTGTCATGGTCACTTTTGTTTATCGAGAACTTGGACCCGTGGGCGAGAATAAAGTATGATATAGGCGAGAGTCACATGTGGTTGTTATTGTCATAGTTGTCGTGGTACCCTTGATAAGTGGAAACAAAGTTGTGGAGGATTGTTAGAATACTTTCGGTCATTTGTGAAATGAGGTGCATGTTATCATGGTTTTAGAAATAGTTAGTGGATGTATGTACAAAGCTAGAAGTTGCTGGTGGAATATGAATCCTCAGTAGGTTGGTTAATATCATGTTAAGTAATGGACAAACTAACCTGAAGAGGAAAATTTGAGGATAAAGTGAGCATGTAACAATTTTGAGTCGTGCGCTAGGTATTGGGGTAAATGCGTGAATAGAAGAAAAATGTGGACGTGCGGTAGCGTTGAAGAGGTAATAAAGTGGTTATCGGAGTTTTGTGGTAGATGTGAGGAGGGAGTACATGATGAGTGAAGGTATATAATTGTTGGTCGAAGAGAGTCTAGGATATATGTATGAGATCGATGTTGCAATTGTAGTTAGGTACCAGAGGCAGAAGATGATAATAATGAGAAAGAATCACTAAGGATCTAGTACTGGGCGAGAAGTAATGTTCAGCCTAAGAGTGGTCAGATGTAGCAAAGAGAGTTTGATGGTTTTTGCAGGGTGAGGTATACTTGAAAGTCTGAGCTAGTGTAGCATAATGGTGGAAATTGTAACAGTATTATTAAAGGTCACAGTGGTGTTGATGGTTTTATGTAGTTTATATGTATATTTACGGAGGAAGGTTATGGATGAGGATTGTTACAATAGTATTGGCCACTTTGAGTGGTGACACTTATGAGCGTGAGTAGGTTTTGAGGACAAAGTTCCCTATTAGGGTGATATAATGTAACGGTTTCTATTAAGGCGTACTAGGTTAGTTTGTGAATCGGGTTGGTATTGAATTTGTGTGTGTAATATAAACACAATACAGAGTTGACATCACTTATATGATTCGTAGTCAATGGTATGATAGTGTTAGGTGAGCTATATTATGGCTTGTGTTGGCGTTGCTTGGTGAATTAGTGTCGAGGATGGAGGGTGAGAGTTGAGTGGTGTTGATTAGCCGTATGTTTCGAGTTATGTTTTAAGGTTACGAGGACGTAACCTGTTTCTTTTAGGGGGTTAGGAGATGACCGCGTTGGGTTTTAAGTCTTTTTAGTCAGCTTTATATAAGTTTCATATATGTTTTATCAGTTTTTTGTGTCTTGCGCATCCTTGAGATCCAGTGTTTCGAGCATATAAGAGGTTGGGTACGTACGTTCTGCACATCTTTGGGATGTGGTGTGGGCTTTTGTGTAGGATGTTATTAGAGTTATGTTGCACCTCGAGTTAATAGTGCGTCATTTTCCAAGTCTTCTGAATCAATGGTATATATGAGTTAGTGTACAAAAGTGTTACATAGGCCTTGTTGTGTTTTGCACATCTTCAGGATGTGGCGAATTTCGGTTGTCTTATGGCTGGGTTGGCCTTGTAGAGTAAGAAGTAAAAGTAGGTGTTGGCATACCATAGTTGTGGTGTTGTGAGTTGTGTCTTTCCAGGTTGGTTGTGAACTTCGAGGACGAAGTTCGTCCTAAGGGAGGAAGATTGTAACACTCCTCTATTTCGTGTGGTTGTCACAGCATGAATGCATAGTGTTGTTTTGAAGGTAATGGGAATGTGTCCGAGTTAGTCTGTGACATGTTATGACATGTTACTTGTGGGTCTTTCTGTTCAAGTAGTGAGTTGTGAACTACGAGGACGAAGTTCGTTTTAAGGGAAGAAGATTGTAACACCCCTCCCTTGTAAATACTGATTTGTGACTCAACTCGGCCGACTTAGAGTAACTCGGCCGAGTAGGTTCAACTCGGCCGAGTAGGTGCAACTCGACTGAGTAGGCGTTACTCAGCCGAGTAGGCCTGACTCGGCTGAGTAGGTATTTCCGTAAGTTGAGTCGCGGTTAATTATAAATACCAATTCGAGGGTTAATAATTCATTTTACCCTAATCAGAAAACAAAAACCCTAATCCCTTATCACCCCCTTCCTCTCAAATTCCGCCAAGAGTATAAGAGCGCCGATCATCTAGCTTAGTTCGTAGTTATCAAGTAAGTGTTGCTTTATCAGTTAGTTATCTCGGTTGTTAATTGTGATTGGTGAGTAACTTGTATATACATATCATTCATAGGAGGAGGATTCGTAGTGGAACATTGGTAAAATAGTCTTAGATTTATCTTGCCGTGAGTGCTATTGAGGTAGGGTTTAATTTCCTTACTCATTTTCTGTGTAATATTGATTGTGATGATACCGTCGTATTATCTGATATCAATGCGTTATTGTATGGTGATTGAGATTGGAAACATAATGTGTGGGGCCGTTCAGGGAAACAGATCTTACTCCTACGATCGCTCTTTGTAGGACCTGCCACGGAGAGAATGTGCACATTAATGGTCTAGATACACCTTGCTGCGGTAAGTGGGGGAATTGATGTGGGGCTAAAGGCCGCACTTGGTTGTGTGATAGTGATATCAGTTATTGGTGATTATCAGATTGTGGTTTATGCTATTGTATTGTAACCGCCTTATTGTAGTAGTTTATGACACTTGTGGTTGTTTAACTACGATGATCCATGTAATGGTGAGCAGAGTCTCAGATTTGTAGTTGTTGATGCTTGCTGGCCTGGGAGGATGGTCACCTTCAGTTTTGTAGTGTCCTACTACATCACCTAGCTTACGTAGTTTTGGTTTTGGATATTCATTATTCTTTTGTCAGACGGATGTACATTATATTTTGACTATTGTTTTCTTTACTTATAATAAAGTGGCTATTATCGTTATCTCGATATTGTGCTCAGGAAACTGAGATGGTAATGCTTTCATAGTCTGATGGTCTTGCTTAAAAGCTTTGGACTATAAGGGTGTTACATACTTGGTACGAGTGTTGTAATTTTGCGATCTATCAAAACCCGTGAGGGCTGTGACCCGACTCGATAATAGATAAGTTATTAAAATGTTGTATTTAATGCTAATAAAACTAATATAAAAAGATAAAAATAATCTAAAATTTGAAATAAAATATGTTTATATGTATTTTAAAGTACTATAAAATTGGTGGTAGTAAATCGAATGTATGATCCTTTTACTGTGATTTAACCACATAACTAATTACCCAACTATGGTTTTATAAATGTAAATATTGTGTGTCACGTTCTTGTAACAAGTAATGCTTATTCTCTCTAATTACTAAACTCAATAATTATGAAAAAAGGATGACTATATGTTTATAAATAAAATTAAAGAAACAAAATATCAGTAAAAAGGTAACATCTGACCCGATTCTTACCCAAATTCGACCCGGACGACATATAAACCCGACCCGTACAAAGCCGAAATACACTCGTCGCGTTATTTACCCGAACACGTAACCCAACAGCCCGACCCGTTGAACAAGTGTAGTGGTATTAATTTTTACGGAAAATACATGCGGTGCTCTTGAGTTTTGACATTTTTACTCAAAATATCCAATTCTTATATTTGGAAAATTTTATGAGGCCATAACTCGTGGTTAAGAGTTCATAAAGTGACGATTTGTTTTCAAATCGATCGTCTTTCCAAAAACTACGACATGGAAAGAAAATTGTCGACTTTGGAATTTGTGACGAAGAGATATGGTAACCCAAAGTTTATTTGGTGAAAAAACTTTGACATACAATAACCCCTCGTCACGGGATCCAAATTTGATATTTTTCTTCAAATTGTAATTATCGGAGAGACGATTGATTCGTAAAATTATCACTTTCATAACTCGTATACACGAGTTATGAGCTTTTAAAGTTTTTCAGTTAAAATACTGGGCATTTTAGCCAAAAATATCAACCCAAATTCTAATTTAGGACGAATATTGCTATGATAAACTTGAAACGGGCAAATATTTAGCCGGCGTGTATTTACCCTAATTTTTATCTTTCTGACTTTGCCGGTTTAACCCCACCTCCCTCTTCCGATTTGTACTGTTTCTAAAATTGCAAGTTCCTTCTAATCCAGTGAACCTAATTCTCAGCTCGCAGGTTTGTCCCTCCTTTCTCTTTAATACTCTAATTATTCTTCAGCTTTTGTTACAAGTGTAGTGTCTGCTCAACTAATGATTAATTCAACATGCAATTAGTGGAGAATCAAATCAATGCAGCAAAACCCAATCTTTCCATCAAAATCAGTTGAAACAAAATGTACAAATTCATCAACTTAGAAACTAAAGCTGTCATTTTTTATATGATCTATGATTCAATGGGCTCTGAGTTTTTGAGTTTCTGCAATTTTGATTGCTTTGAGTTCATGGGTTGTTAATTAATTATGTCAGTGTTGAAACCTTTCCCATGAGAGGTTCTGAATTAAACGGGACTAAAACCATTAGGCCATGTTCTTTCGTGATTAGTTCCAGACTTTCAGTTCAGCTCATCCCAGTTCCCTAAAGCTTTATTAAGGTTAAGTTCGACCCAACTCAGGGTTAACTCCCCCTACAAAGTTTTTACCTTGATTTTGGGCTATCTTGAAACGAACATATCCGTAACAAGCTGAAGACGGTCAAGTAATACACAAATTGGTAGTAAAATAAAAGGAAAGTTTCTAGAGAGTAGCATTATGCTTTTGTCCTATCTAACCACTTGGTAATATTTGACCCGTCTTCATCTCGTGACGGATATTTTTCCATCCTCAATGAGAATTTGTGATCAGTGTAACCCTAAATTTCTGGCTGTTTGATTTTTCTTTCGGTTTTAAGCTGTTATGTTTGTTGTCATTCTTTTTTCTTGTGGCCACTTTTGTTCAGGTTACAGAAGATGGTGTCTCCGGGCAATAAAAAGATTTATAGGATTGACAATTTGGATCGGATTTCACAATTACCGGAGTCTATGATCCTTAACATATTATCTCGTCTTCCTTTAAGAGATTCTGCTCGAGCATCCATATTATCAAAAACCTGGAAAGGCTTTTGCAGCTTATACCCCATTCTTTATTTCAACCATAACTTATTCGCATTGCAATCCCTGGTTTCTGCTAAAGAAGGCGACGGAAAGCCTGATATGAATCAAATAAGGAATATGTTTATGGATGGTGTAGATTATCAATTGTCTGGTGCCATGCAACTAGATTCACCTATTAGAAAATTAGCATTGACGGTGGCCATTAATGATTTTACGTCTTTCTTGCGTGTCGATAAATGGATGGATTTGGTGAGACAAATTAATGTCGAAGACTTGTGTATCACTGTTCAAACGGTGGACTTCATGTGGAAAGATAGCATCCATAGGTCATCTTTAGTATATGAATTTCCACTGTCAGTGTTGGCTTCAAAAGGCTTGCGTTCAGCTCATGTTCAGGGGTGCAAATTGGGTTCTGAGACATTGGTAGGTGACCCCATCAACAATTTTTTTTCTCTGCAGCGGTTGTGCTTGTCACATGTTTTTATGGATGAGCATGCGTTAAAGAACCTGATAAGGTGTTGTCAAGGGATTGAAACTCTAGTCCTTGATGACTGCTCTGTTGAGATTAAGTATCTTACTCTCTCGAAGTTTCCTAAGCTAAAAAAGGCTGTCATCAGACTTCAGGTTGGCAAGTTCGATATTGTTGACATTGAACACACTCATCTTGAATGCTTCAGATGTTATGCTGAAACTAAACTTCTTGCCTGCCCTGTTGCTTGTGCTGGACTTAGAGAGCTGAGCTTAGCGTGGGGCACCACTATCCAGCCTGATTTTTTTAAAGACCTTACCGCTACATTTCCACTTCTTGAAGAAGGAGAATTTTATCTGCATGATACCGATATATTAAAAGCAGCTAATAATGTTCTCAGGAAGTTAACGCTTTGTAGTTATGCGTCAGTTTGTGTGAAGAAGGTGCATATTGACTGTCCCAATTTAACGTTGCTTCAATGTTGGTCTAAAGATCTGTCAAAATTATATGTTGATTGCCCGAAACTGAAGGTGTTCAACTATTGCGGCACTACAGTTCCCAGACGTATTTTCTGTAGTCCAATGGCTAATCTAGAGGAGAGCCGCTGTAATATTACTATGTATGAAGCTTATGACACATTGTGGTTAGTTAAGTTGAGAGCATTTCTTATACTTGTAATAGGAAACGCGACCAATGTTAAACTTACCTTCACATTACCAATGGTGAGTACCCCTTTTTTTATAGGCTCTTCCATTTATTGCTGTTTATAAGTAGTTCACGGAGTTCATTTGTTTTTGCTAGGCAACATTCGAACCTGAGCATGTAGAGGCCATTGAAGTTTCCCCGCGATACAATGTTCACTTAACTCTAGCTCTTGCCGACGATGACATGGAAAATATAGCTGCTCTTGTGGATGGTCTGCTCTTGATCATTCGTCCGACCACCTTGACTGTCAATTGTGAAACATATCATGTCGTTAAGGTATTTTGTTTGCTCCCTCGAGGCGTTGTTCATATTTATTACACATTATAATTAACTTCCAACAGCCATCTATCACACAGTGACAGTGTGGGGATTAGTATTTAGGGTGACGAGAACAATTTCAGGTGGGGAAACGAATAATACAAGTAGCTAGACTCAAAAACTTGCGAAGTTTTTAACTAAAATTCTCAAAATTTTATGTCTATCTCCTTGTTCTGCTCCACTGCCACCACATAGCTACAACCATGTGCATACTTTCACACAATAGCCCAACTAAGTTAGCTAACCCCATCCTTAATTCACCGATGCTGCGATGCATAACAAGACAACTATCAAATAACCAAAACAAAAATCGCATGGAGTGATTATCACTCTACAATAAATAGAACCACAACCGTTTTTGAATTTTCTTTCAACCTAACTGATAGCAGTTTTAAAACCTCGCAAGTGAACGAGAATAGTTGTACTAGATGAGGGTCGAACTGACGAACCACAATGAGGAAGGTGAATACCAATCGAATGTTTAGTTAAGTCGAACAATAATTGGTGATTGATTATCTAATTAAACTAAACTAACTAATGCAATTGCTAAGAATAATAACAAGCTAAATTAACGCGGTTCTACTCAATTAATTAAAATCATAGGGTACGATTAAAGTACCAACATTCATAATCACCATCTTAGCTCCGTCAATTAGTCATTTTGGGGTAAATAAGCTAAGCGGGAACGTCTCTAATTCGCCAAATGTCTTCCTTCCGGGTTCACACTTCCTTCTGGGTTCACACTTCCTTCCGGGTTCACCCTTGACACTAGTAACCCCAACTCACCTCCCGAGTTCGTGAGTCAGAATCTTCTATACGATATTCTAGGACCTAATTAGAACATTAACAAGATAATCCCTTTGATAAACTCCACTAATTCCCCTCAAAAACTAATTTTAGTGGAACTAACTAGGTTAATTACTCATGTTAGGGTCTAATCACACCCTAGTTAAGGCCTTAAGGGACTATTCACTATCATAATTATTAGACTCAAATTAGTGATAAGTTTGGACCTTTGACATTAAACATGGTAAAGTTTGGATTATTACTAATTAACATGCAATTATTAAACTAAAAGTGATGGGATACGGATTAAACCAAGATACATCAACAATCAACAACTAAGCATAAAAGAAGAACCTTTATGAACAAGCTAACCTAAATATTCCAATTTTAGTCTACTAAAATGTAAACAATTTAACAAGGAAAGAAGAAGGAAATAATACCAACAATGAAGAACACAAAGAAGAAGGAAGAAAATTGATGGAAGAAAGCTTCAATCTTTTGATTAGGTGAAAATAAGATCCCAAATTACAAAGAAAATGGTGTTTCTCTTTGTAACTTGGCAAAAATGTGAATGGTAGATGCATAAAGCTTAAGGGTTTTTATCATTTATACATAGGCCTATAAAAACGTAAAAAAGAGGCTGTTTTATAGAGTCCACTAGTCAACCGTGAAAGTCGCATGGTCAACACACCTGCGGCTGAACTGGCACGGTCATAAGCCTCATGTCTTCAAGTCGGACGGTGCAACTCGCCCAGCACAGTCAAAGTCGCGCACGGTGACTACCTTCGCTGTCCTCAACTTGCACATTGGCTCTTGCACTCGCACTGTTGACTTAGCTAAGCTCCTTTTGCGTGGTTTTCTTCCTTTTTTTTCGGGTTTTGGGTCGATTAAGTCAGTCTGTGGCCCTCCTCTTGTCTAGGTGGATGCTTGTTGGGCTCATTTCATTCCTACAAAACACAAAAACACAAGAATAACAAACCAAACACTCTGGTTTTTGAGCAATTAAGTCATGAAAATGCATGTAAATTGCATACAAGTGAGTTATGAGTGAAGGTTTCTAGGCATAAAAAATAGGTAAGTAACATCGTTTTGACTCTGGAAATGGAATAAACCCTAAATGCTGAGATCCAATATTTTGCTTTTTGATCACGGTAAATAATTTTGTGTATGTGATGTTTATAACATTGGTATGTGTACGTTGCATGTCGATTCTGTATATACATGAAAAGACAATCAGTTGAGACCAGATTCAACTATTCGGTCCAAATAATATTTGTTCAGATTATTTTCTTCGTCAACAATTTATCTAGCTTCAATGAACTGGATTCGTTTCATTTGCTTTTGTGATTTCAGTACTTGTGTGAGAATCTGTCTATGAAACAAGAGGATAACATTTGTGATGAGCAACTATTTCGTCCCTGTTGGATGCATCAACTAGAAGATTTCAGTGTTGCTTGTCCGTTGGACGTTCCTGTTACAAAGAAGAATTTAGCGGCTTTTCCTGAGCAATGTCGAACCCTCATTGCAGAACAAATTCGTTTCAAGTTTCATTGGTGTTTTAATTGATAGGAAAGAAAGGGTGCAACTGTGGTTTACTTTCAAACTATTAATTTGCCTTAGTCGTGAAAAGAAGGGTATGGTTTTAGGAGTTGCGAGACTGTAAAGCATTCTACTGTAGGTCTCACATCCTTGGAATTACATCTCTTGTAAATGTTGTAGGGGGACGTGATGATAAGTTGATGCATATGTAAATCAAGGTCTATGTTTTTTTTTTTTTTTTATGGTAGATAAATCAAGGTCTATGTTAAGGATGGGTTAATGGTTACTGTCTACGGATATCAAATGCTCCGTCTGTCCCACTCTCAATTATTTATTTACCTTTTATATTTCTTTTTATTATAAGAGATATTTTAACCAAAGGAAAATAAATGATTGAGATGGAGTGAGTACATTATATGTAATTTATTAGTGTACTTTTCTTTACAAATTGCTCCATGTAAAAAGGTTCGAGCTGGTGGGTGATTAGTTGGGAGATGGCAAGAGTGTGGTAGAAGCTATGCTGATATTGCCAGGCATCCACTTTTCTTGCTTCAATTGTGGCGAGAGCTTTGGAACAACAGAACAAGGCATGAGAATAAAAGAGGCGGATTTTGCTATAAGTAAACAACGAAAATAGTTTCGAACTCTGGCTTGGTCGAATTTTCAGTCCTATTTGCAAAATCAGTCCTCTTAATTTGAAATTTCATTTGTTGAAACAATTCAAATTCCTAATTATGTAATGCGGTTCTAAATCAGAAGGTGGAAGTGAAGGGAACAATCTTAGATCGGTCTATATGGGTAAGCAAAGGATACATGACAGCATTGTAGGTGGAAGGAAGAACAGTTTTACTGCATTAGGCAAGCCATAATGAACAAAGCATGTGCACTGGACAATGAGAGAACTCCCAAGGCCGCAGCCAGCAAAAGATGATCTCTCCGACCCCCAACCAGAACGACATGCTGACCCATTTGCCAAGTCTACTTGTTCCTATTAAGGTATAGTAGTGTACAATGATAGAAATAGGTGTAGGTTGGTTATTAGGCCAAACTTAGGCAATACTATAGCTTGCAACGTGTATGATAAACCTCTTAGCATGTATGCTCTTGGAGCACTATAAATAGAAGAGCTTGGTAGTGAACAAACCAAGCTAATTCACACCAAAACATACTTCTTCTATAATCTTCTATACTCTTGTTCTTAATATATTTTCTCCTACCACAATTTTCAATATTCTTGTTATTGATAAACACCCTTTAATTAGTATAGCTTCCCTCTTATAATAAATTTGATCCTAAGAAACCTCATTTGTGGTTGTACTCACTATGTGTCCGTAATTTTGGTATCATTGTACACTATTTAGTTCCTAATTTACACGTTTGCACACTACTTTTAACTACTACACTTATTACTACTACACTTTTTTATCTATATCTATCCATAAGTTTCTACTTTATTATTATTAGTCTTTACATAGGTGTAGTGTCCTTTATTTATTTTTACATAGGTGTAATGTCCTTTATTTCCCCCTGTCTTCAAAAGAGAGCGGTGATCACATGGAGGTGGTGTTGTTGTCGGAGTCACTTTCTTCACTGTTGGATATATTCTCTTTGATGTATATCTTTAAACCTGGAATGCGATCTTTAATTATATACGGCTGTCCATATCCTGCCACAATTTGTGCGTCATTCCAGCGGTTGATTTCAATGTCATCATCTTTTTGAATTTGGAAGGTAGTAGTCTTGAAAGTGATAAGCATCGTATGGCCTTCTTTTCTTCGGATATTTTCCTGCCACCACGTGGGATCTTGAAACAGTGTAAGCCATTTATATAGTAATTTGTAATGTGGCTTTCTTCTGGTTAGGAGACATTTTGCCAAGTACTGTAGTAGAGGGCCTTTCTCCATGAGGACTTCAATTGAATAAAGTTCAGCAAGATACCAGAGCACGAGGTAGGCTACAAGAGGAAATTTTTTGTAATGTCTTGGATCTAGGTGGATAGTAGTAGGTAATGGATATGGGGAATGGTAAGGTAAACCAAGGAGAGGGCCTTGGCTTATCCCATATTTATGAACATACAGAATAAGGAGTTTATGGAGTGTTTCAATGGCCTTGGTTCTCAGAACTCTTTGGAGAAGTTTGTCTTGCAGATCCGAGGGCATATGACTTACCAAAGACCTCATTTGTTCTTCCTCTGGTTGTGCAAGGGTGATCATATAAATCACAGGAATGATTGGTGAAATTTGACGTTGAGTTCTTGATAGGAAGTCTGGAAGAAAGTTATCTTTCCCTTTAATGTGTTTGACCTCAAACTTCCATTGAGAAAACCAACTAGCCCATCGTAGCAGCTGTGCTTGAGGGAGAGTCTTTTGTTTGAATTGCAGCATCTTTGGAAATGATGACATGTCCATTTTTATGAGAAAATGTTGGCCGATAAGGTGAAATTCAAATTTCTCAATGCCTCTCTTTACTGCGAGAATCTCCTTGTAAGTGGAGTTGTAATGTTTCTCCCCTTCTTTGAAAGCTCCACTCTTATAACCACATATTTGCCTGTTGCCTTTCTCATCTTCCTCAAGTAGGACAGCACCCCAATAACAGTCACTTGCATCAGTTTGTAAAACTCTTCTTCCTTTTGATTTTTGTGATACGCTTTAACTCTCTTACTGTATCTGTGCATTTCTGGCTCCATGGGACAGCATCTTTCTTCAATTGGGCTGATAGGATTGACCTATGCTTTGCGAGATCATGAATAAAATCTGCCATGTAATTGACAATCCCAAGAAATTGCTGGATTTGCTTGTATGAGAGTTTTTCGTCTGGGAATTCTTCAAGTTGGGTCGCAATGTGGGGTTGAAGGTGGTATTGACCTTTGGAGATGTGCATTCCTAGAAAATCAATTTTTGTTTCTCCAATGACCATCTTTTTCTCTGAGAGCATTATCCCATATTGCCGAATAATATCGTGGAATTTTGATAATAAGGCGGAATGAGAGTCAACATCCATAGAAAATTAGAGAATATCATCTATGTAAACCAGGGCATTTGGGAGAATTGGTTTGAAGATCTTTATCATTGCTTTTTGGAATAAAGATGGGGCTGTTTTTAATCCAAATGGCATAACCTTCCATTGGTAATGGCCGTCAGGAATACAGAAACCGGTTTTTGGTCTTTCTTCTGGTTCAATTCCTAATTGCCAAAATCCTGCTTTAAGGTCAAACTTTGAGAATATTTGTGCTTGAGGCAGTTTTTGGAAAAGAACCTCTCTTTTTGGTAGTGGGAATTTGTCATCTGTGAGAAAATGATTAAGAGGTTGATAGTTGATGACTAACCTCAACTTTCCACGTACCTGTTCTCCTCTTTTATTGACATAAAACGCCTCACAAGCCCATGGTGAGGTTGTTGGTTCAATGAGGTTTTTTCTTTTTGTAGTTGGTCAATTTCTTGAAGAGCAAGAGTGTAATGGTCTGGGTTCATCCCTATATGGCTTGCTTTTGTCGGGTTAATATCTTCATTCTTTTTGAATGACAAAGTGATAAAGAATTCAGGATTTTGCCATAATGGTGAAGAGCATTTTGTGAGAAATTCAGAGTGGGAATCAACACAAGAGGTTTTGGCTATCTCATCTCTTATGGGATGAAGAACTTCATAAGAGTACAGATGAGGGGTTGATGTCAATGGTAATAAGTGATTTTTGTGTTTTAGCCCCTTAGGATGCCATGATACCCTTTTAAGACTATGCAGAATATCAAAACCAAGTATAAAGTCTTTTCCGGGAAGATCAGACCCATATACTTTAGTTTTCAGGGTGTAACCCGGAAACAGTTGAATGTAGATCAGTTTACTTTTGAGAGATATATAAAAAACTTGACCATTTGCTGCCTTAAATGCTACAGAACATGGTTCCCAATGTGATGGTGGGAGAATGCTTGGTTTGATTATGGAGGATGCAGCACCAGTATCAAAATATGCAATGACAGGTATGGGTTTGTCATATTTATTTGGGAAAATGTAAATTTTTGCATTTGGAGAGGGCTGAAGAGGGTAGGTTGGAATGGTCTCATTTTGTGGTTCTGTTTCACAGACTTCTATGGGACAAAGATCAAACCTGACAAATTGGTCAGTAATACCTTCGTCGTTATCAGAGTCTGATTCTTCAGACAAACCTTCTCCAAACTCCATTCCCATTGCCAAAATGGTTTCATCTGTTGGCTCATCATCAAGGGAGAAAATGGATTCAATATCAGCATCATCAATATCTTCGATCTGTGCCAAATATCCGACAAGATTATTTCTTTTTTTCTTGTCAAGGCAATCTTTTGCGTAATTCACCTTTTTTCTTGCAGATATAGCATCTATATGATTTTTTGAATCCTCTTTGTTTTTTCTTTCTGAAAAATTTCCATTTCCTATTTTTGGATAATTTGGGAAAATTTTTGTTCCACTTCTTTTTGTACATCCTATGTCTCCTTCCTTCTGAGGACGTACATCCACATTTCTGAGGCTTGCACTTGATGGATAATTCTGGATGATCACATGCTTTTCCGAGAAGCTTTCCTTGTTCTTGCAATTGCTTAAAAAACTTCTGATGGTTACATAGTTTTTCAAGAGCTGCAAGTGATGTTTGGTAAAGTTCTCCCAGTGTAGCATTGCTTAAGGGTATGTTTTTGAGGGAGAATTGTCTAGCGGTTTCATTTCCCAAAGGTTCTGGAAGAGAGTTTAGATAGGCTTGTTTGAGATTTACATCATCCATGCCTCCAAGAGCATAGAACCGCTTGGACATCCTTTCATAATGTCGTTCAAGATCTTTTCGCATGAATGAACAACATTTCATACTCAGGAATTCTTCTCTTGCTTGAGTTGTGTAGTGATCCCAAGCACCCAGAAATTCATTGTGAATATTTCCAATGAAGGCGTCAACTGAGGAGGATTGTCGAATTTGCAATTGTCGATAAGTTCCAAGACTAATCCACCATTGGCGCAAGTGACCATAAAATCTTGAGACTAGCCTGTCTACTACTGTTGCAAGGCTGGCTCCAGGGTAAAGGAGTTGTTCGGTACACCAGACATGCATTTCATAGATCTTGTCCCTCCACTTTGAGGGTGGAATATTATCGAAGGAGAAACCATGACCTGGTATATCCTGACCCTTTGGGTTCCATCCGGGTGGAGGATGAGCTTCAGGTTGTTCTTGCTCTATTGGATTTTCAGTATCACTTACTTCCTCAACTGAAGCAGGTTCAGCCATCATAAATTCGGGCATCAAGACCGCGTTTGTTGTGCCCTGAGGCACATGCTTCTTTGTTTTGGGTTTTGCTAGATTGGTTAGAAGAGAAGAGATGGGATTATGGTATTCCATCATGAATTGGGAGGCATTTTCTGAGCATTGTGTGGCTGGAGTTTCAGTTTGAGTTATTGTAGATGTTTTTTCTCCATCACTTGTGGTGGATTGCCTCTTTTTTATTACATGTCTCTCCTCTAAAACTTTCGTCGGAAGGAACGACGATGGTCCAAAAGGATTTGATTCTGGAGAAAATATAGGAAGGGGTTGTGGATGTTTTTCAAGAGAACGTGTATAGACTGGATATGGGGTGAATATATCACAAGGCAATTCAGGTGGTGTTGTTGGTGGATTTTGTAAGGAAGAGAGTTGAGCTTTTAGTGATTTCAGTTCAGATTCTTTTTGGGAAATAAGTGGTGATACTACAGAAACTGTCTTTGCAAGCTGCAAGAGTTCTTGATGTAATAAAGAGATTTTTTGATGTATCTCTTTTACAGCAAGATCCATGATTGTTACCTTTTTATCTAGCTGTTGCAACAAATTGTTCTGAGCTCGTGCATTTTCCGATTGCCAGTTCAGGGTTGCTTCCGCTGCGCTTATTTGTTTGGTTGAACCATCTGGAGTTTTGGTGGTTGGATTTTTGATTTTCCAAGAGTGTTTGGTATTTTCTTCTTCCCACTCTGTTGGTGGAAAGCTTGTATCTTGGGACGAGGATGGACCAAACATGAAACATGTAGGGATTTCTTCTGATGGGTTAGTAGTTTTTTCTGATCTTGGATATAGTACATAATACTCAAAAGGTTTTCCCGTTGGTTCCCCTAGAAGATCGACACTCGGATCTCCCGACTCATATCTTTCCTTAAGAATCTGTTGGGAGGATTTTTTATTTTCTTTTTCTTTTTTGGGTAATCCTCTTCATCTGAGTCCATCATGATACAATTGTCACATTCACAGACATCAAAAAACTGATGGCCTGTCTCATCTCTAAACACGTATATTGGATCTCCAAGAGAGTTAAAATATTGGATAGGAACATTAAGGTAACTCTCGTTTTGTTTCATTGGAATGAGGAGAGGAGTAATCATATTTATTTCGGTACAGAAAATTGGTGGACAGGATTTTTCATTTGGTTCCTTCTTGAAGAATATCTCAATGGTCCCGTCTTTTTGTTTTGTGATTTTAGAATCTATGGACTGTAGGGGGGTGTTGATATCATGGATTTTTTCGTAGTGAGTGACCCAAGATTCCGGAAGAAGTTTGATGAGTTCCTTTTTTGGAATTTGTCTGGAGATATGAATACATGAAGGGCTGTGTTGTGATTCTAACTGGATGAATAAAGCATCTTCTGTATCTCTAGGAATACTGAGGACCCTATATGCCATTCGATGATGTAATGTTGCGGCATATGTATTTCCTATTTGTGGGGTTCCAGTTATTTGTAACTGGATATGGAGATTTTGAAGTATCTGTGGGTCCTCTAAAGCCATGTTGAAGTTTGGGAATAAGGTAATAAATACAGTACCTGCATTCAGTGTTGTTTGGATAGTTGCAATGCATGCATGCTGATATTCTCTGTACCTTGTATCCAGAAGGGCTATCCTTGCCACAACAGGAAGTCCTTTTCTTCCATGGAGTGTCAGTGCTAGACGTACTGCTTCATAGTGAAGGTGAGTATAGCCATTCATCATCCAAGAACGAAGCATTGCTTCATTAAGACGGAGAGGAATCATTTGTTCTGCTTCTGTAGCAGGGACAAAATGTTGTTCTAGTTGAGAGGCTAGAATAATTTCTTTGGCTGTGTTTTTTTGTGGACCAAGTACTTGTTTAATTACTTTAGGAAAGGAAGAGTTTGGTTTTGTGAAAGCCCTATAAGGGTTTAGTAAGGGAAGTTGAGTAATAGGAACTTTACTTTTTTTCATCTACATGGCTCTGATTCCAAGAACAAGAGTATAGAAGATTATAGAAGAAGTATGTTTTGGTGTGAATTAGCTTGGTTTGTTCACTACCAAGCTCTTCTATTTATAGTGCTCCAAGAGCATACATGCTAAGAGGTTTATCATACACGTTGCAAGCTATAATATTGCCTAAGTTTGGCCTAATAACCAACCTACACCTATTTCTATCATTGTACACTACTTAGTTCCTCACTTACACGTTTGCTCACTACTTTTAACTACTACACTTATTACTACTACACTTTATTTAAAAATAAATAAAGGACACTACACCTATGTAAAGACTAATAATAATAAAGTAGAAACTTATGGATAGATATAGATAAAAAAGTGTAGTAGTAATAAGTGTAGTAGTTAAAAGTAGTGTGTAAACGTGTAAGTTAGGAACTAAGTAGTGTACAATGATAGAAATAGGTGTAGGTTGGTTATTAGGCCAAACTTAGGCAATACTATAGCTTGCAACGTGTATGATAAACCTCTTAGCATGTATGCTCTTGGGCATATAAATAGAAGAGCTTGGTAGTGAACAAACCAAGCTAATTCACACCAAAACATACTTCTTCTATAATCTTCTATACTCTTGTTCTTAATATATTTTCTCCTACCACAATTTTCAATATTCTTGTGAAAGCCCTATAAGGGTTTAGTAAGGGAAGTTGAGTAATAGGAACTTTACTTTTTTCATCTACATATTCTATTTCATAAAGATAGTCTACTTTACTAGCATTTGACTTACGAGAAGAAGAAGAAGAAGGTGCTAAGATGTTAGGAGTGTTTTCCATATTTTTGATATGAAATCAGTAACCATAACAGAATGCCTTATCTCTTATCTTACCTTTAAAGATTCAAACTATAATGAATATTCCTCCTCTTTTATATGATATGGTATAGTATAAAGAGACTAATTTTGGTGTACTTTAAAGTGCTAAACCGAGACAACATGTTATTTTAAACTTTCTGTCTCAAGGTACAAGCTTTAAAGAACATCATATTTATCTCTTTATACTTGATTTCTCCTAGTATGAGATTTTCTGATGTGGAAGAAGTTAAAAGTAGTGTGCATACGTGTAAGTTAGGAACTAAGTAGTGTACAATGATAGAAATAGGTGTAGGTTGGTTATTAGGCCAAACTTAGGCAATATTATAGCTTGCAACGTGTATGATAAACCTCTTAGCATGTATGCTCTTGGAGCACTATAAATAGAAGAGCTTGGTAGTGAACAACGAAGCTAATTCACACCAAAACATACTTCTTCTATAATCTTCTATACTCTTGTTCTTAATATATTTTCTCCTACCACAATTTTCAATATTCTTGTTATTGATAAACACTCTTTAATTAGTATAGCTTCCCTCTTATAATAAATTTGATCCTAAGAAACCTCCTTTGTGGTTGTACTCACTATGTGTCCGTAATTTTGGTATCAGAGCCATGGCAGTCTAAGTTTTGGCTCTTATCTTCCTAAAAAGTTTTAGATAATAATGAGTTATCCCCTCTACCCTAAGTATAGAGAAGTATGCTCTGTGGTTGCCACTTTGTGGATCTTCCACATCAGAAAATCTCATACTAGGAGAAATCAAGTATAAAGAGATAAATATGATGTTCTTTAAAGCTTGTACCTTGAGACAGAAAGTTTAAAATAACATGTCGTCTCGGTTTAGCACTTTAAAGTACACCAAAATTAGTCTCTTTATACTATACCATATCATATAAAAGAGGAGGAATAATCATTATAATTTGAATCTTTAAAGGTAAGATAAGAGATAAGGCATTCTGTTATGGTTACTGATTTCATATCAAAAATATGGAAAACACTCCTAACATCTTAGCACCTTCTTCTTCTTCTTCTCGTAAGTCAAATGCTAGTAAAGTAGACTATCTTTATGAAATAGAATATGTAGATGAAAAAAGTAAAGTTCCTATTACTCAACTTCCCTTACTAAACCCTTATAGGGCTTTCACAAAACCAAACTCTTCCTTTCGTAAAGTAATTAAACAAGTACTTGGTCCACATAAAAACACAGCCAAAGAAATTATTCTAGCCTCTCAACTAGAACAACATTTTGTCCCTGCTACAGAAGCAGAACAAATGATTCCTCTCCGTCTTAATGAAGCAATGCTTCGTTCTTGGAGGATGAATGACTATACTCACCTTCACTATGGAGCAGTACGTCTAGCACTGACACTCCATGGAAGAAAAGGACTTCCTGTTGTGGCAAGGATAGCCCTTTTGGATACAAGGTACAGAGAATATCAGCATGCATTGCAACTATCCAAACAACACTGAATGCAGGTACTGTATTTATTACCTTGTTCCCAAACTTCAACATGGCTTTAGAGGACCCACAAATACTTCAAAATCTCCATATCCAATTACAAATAACTGGAACCCCACAAATAGGAAATACATATGCCTCAACATTACATCATCAAATGGCATATAGGGTCCAAAATCATGCAATGGACCTCAGTATTCCTAGAGATACAGAAGATGCTTTATTCATCCAGTTAGAATCACAACACAGCCCTTCATGTATTCATATCTCCAGACAAATTCCAAAAAATGAACTCATCAAACTTCCTCCGGAATCATGGGTCACTCACTACGAAAAAATCCATGATATCAACACCCCCTACAGTCCATAGATTCTAAAATCACAAAACAAAAAGACGGGACCATTGAGATATTCTTCAAGAAGGAACCAAATCAAAAATCCTGTCCACCAATTTTCTGTACCGAAATAAATATGATTACTCCTCTCCTCATCCCAATGAAACAAAACGAGAGTTACCTTAATGTTCATATCCAAACTTTTAACTCTCTTGGAGATCCAATATACGTGTTTAGAGATGAGACAGGCCATCAGTTTTTTGATGTCTGTGAATGTGACAATTGTATCATGATGGACTCAGATGAAGAGGATTACCCAAAAAAGAAAAAGAAAAATAAAAAATCCTCCCAACAGATTCTTAAGGAAAGATATGAGTCGGGAGATCCGAGTGTCGATCTTCTAGGGGAACCAACGGGAAAACCTTTTGAGTATTATGTACTATATCCAAGATCAGAAAAAACTACTAACCCATCAAAAGAAATCCCTACATGTTTCATGTTTGGTCCATCCTCGTCCCAAGATACAAGCTTTCCACCAACAGAGTGGGAAGAAGAAAATACCAAACACTCTTGGAAAATCAAAAATCCAACCACCAAAAATCCAGATTGTTCAACCAAACAAATAAGCGCAGCGGAAGCAACCCTGAACTGGCAATCGGAAAATGCACGAGCTTAGAACAATTTGTTGCAACAGCTAGATAAAAAGGTAACAATCATGGATCTTGCTGTAAAAGAGATACATAAAAAAATCTCTTTATTACATCAAGAACTCTTGCAGCTTGCAAAGACAGTTTCTGTAGTATCACCACTTATTTCCCAAAAAGAATCTGAACTGAAATCACTAAAAGGTCAACTCTCTTCCTTACAAAATCCACCAACAACACCACCTGAAATGCCTTGTGATATATTCACCCCATATCCAGTCTATACACGTCCTCTTGAAAAACATCCACAACCCCTTCCTATATTATCTCCAGAATCAAATCCTTTTGGACCATCGTCGTTCCTTCCGACGAAAGTTTTAGAGGAGAGACATGTAATAAAAAAAGAGGCAATCCACCACAAGTGATGGAGAAAAAACATCTACAATAACTCAAACTGAAACTCCAGCCACACAATGCTCAGAAAATGCCTCCCAATTCATGATGGAATACCATAATCCCATCTCTTCTCTTCTAACCAATCTAGCAAAACCCAAAACAAAGAAGCATGTGCCTCAGGGCACAACAAACGCGGTCTTGATGCCCGAATTTATGATGGCTGAACCTGCTTCAGTTGAGGAAGTAAGTGATACTGAAAATCCAATAGAGCAAGAACAACCTGAAGCTCATCCTCCACCCGGATGGAACCCAAAGGGTCAGGATATACCAGGTCATGGTTTCTCCTTCGATAATATTCCACCCTCAAAGTGGAGGGACAAGATCTATGAAATGCATGTCTGGTGTACCGAACAACTCCTTTACCCTGGAGCCAGCCTTGCAACAGTAGTAGACAGGCTAGTCTCAAGATTTTATGGTCACTTGCGCCAATGGTGGATTAGTCTTGGAACTTATCGACAATTGCAAATTCGACAATCCTCCTCAGTTGACGCCTTCATTGGAAATATTCACAATGAATTTCTGGGTGCTTGGGATCACTACAGAATTCCTGAGTATGAAATGTTGTTCATTCATGCGAAAAGATCTTGAACGACATTATGAAAGGATGTCCAAGCGGTTCTATGCTCTTGGAGGCATGGATGATGTAAATCTCAAACAAGCCTATCTAAACTCTCTTCCAGAACCCTTGGGAAATGAAACCGCTAGACAATTCTCCCTCAAAAACATACCCTTAAGCAATGCTACACTGGGAGAACTTTACCAAACATCACTTGCAGCTCTTGAAAAACTATGTAACCATCAGAAGTTTTTTAAGCAATTGCAAGAACAAGGAAAGCTTCTCGGAAAAGCATGTGATCATCCAGAATTATCCATCAAGTGCAAGCCTCAGAAATGTGGATGTACGTCCTCAGAAGGAAGGAGACATAGGATGTACAAAAAGAAGTGGAACAAAAATTTTCCCAAATTATCCAAAAATAGGAAATGGAAATTTTTCAGAAAGAAAAAACAAAGAGGATTCAAAAAATCATATAGATGCTATATCTGCAAGAAAAAAGGTGCATTACGCAAAAGATTGCCTTGACAAGAAAAAAAGAAATAATCTTGTCGGATATTTGGCACAGATCGAAGATATTGATGATGCTGATATTGAATCCATTTTCTCCCTTGATGATGAGCCAACAGATGAAACCATTTTGGCAATGGGAATGGAGTTTGGAGAAGGTTTGTCTGAAGAATCAGACTCTGATAACGACGAAGGTATTATTGACCAATTTGTCAGGTTTGATCTTTGTCCCATAGAAGTCTGTGAAACAGAACCACAAAATGAGACCATTCCAACCTACCCTCTTCAGCCCTCTCCAAATGCAAAAATTTACATTTTCCCAAATAAATATGACAAACCCATACCTGTCATTGCATATTTTGATACTGGTGCTGCATCCTCCATAATCAAACCAAGCATTCTCCCACCATCACATTGGGAACCATGTTCTGTAGCATTTAAGGCAGCAAATGGTCAAGTTTTTTATATATCTCTCAAAAGTAAACTGATCTACATTCAACTGTTTCCGGGTTACACCCTGAAAACTAAAGTATATGGGTCTGATCTTCCCGGAAAAGACTTTATACTTGGTTTTGATATTCTGCATAGTCTTAAAAGGGTATCATGGCATCCTAAGGGGCTAAAACACAAAAATCACTTATTACCATTGACATCAACCCCTCATCTGTACTCTTATGAAGTTCTTCATCCCATAAGAGATGAGATAGCCAAAACCTCTTGTGTTGATTCTCACTCTGAATTTCTCACAAAATGCTCTTCACCATTATGGCAAAATCCTGAATTCTTTATCACTTTGCCATTCAAAAAGAATGAAGATATTAACCCGACAAAAGCAAGCCATATAGGGATGAACCCAGACCATTACACTCTTGCTCTTCAAGAAATTGACCAACTACAAAAAGAAAAAACCTCATTGAACCAACAACCTCACCATGGGCTTGTGAGGCGTTTTATGTCAATAAAAGAGGAGAACAGGTACGTGGAAAGTTGAGGTTAGTCATCAACTATCAACCTCTTAATCATTTCCTCACAGATGACAAATTCCCACTACCAAAAAGAGAGGTTCTTTTCCAAAAACTGCCTCAAGCACAAATATTCTCAAAGTTTGACCTTAAAGCAGGATTTTGGCAATTAGGAATTGAACCAGAAGAAAGACCAAAAACCGGTTTCTGTATTCCTGACCGCCATTACCAATGGAAGGTTATGCCATTTGGATTAAAAACAGCCCCATCTTTATTCCAAAAAGCAATGATAAAGATCTTCAAACCAATTCTCCCAAATGCCCTGGTTTACATAGATGATATTCTCTAATTTTCTATGGATGTTGACTCTCATTCCGCCTTATTATCAAAATTCCACGATATTATTCGGCAATATGGGATAATGCTCTCAGAGAAAAAGATGGTCATTGGAGAAACAAAAATTTATTTTCTAGGAATGCACATCTCCAAAGGTCAATACCACCTTCAACCCCACATTGCGACCCAACTTGAAGAATTCCCAGACGAAAAACTCTCATACAAGCAAATCCAGCAATTTCTTGGGATTGTCAATTACATGGCAGATTTTATTCATGATCTCGCAAAGCATAGGTCAATCCTATCAGCCCAATTGAAGAAAGATGATGTCCCATGGAGCCAGAAATGCACAGTTACAGTAAGAGAGTTAAAGCGTATCACAAAAACTCTTCCAGCATTAACAATCCCATCAAAAGGAAGAAGAGTTTTACAAACTGATGCAAGTGACTGTTATTGGGGTGCTGTCCTACTTGAGGAAGATGAGAAAGGCAACAGGCTAATATGTGGTTATAAGAGTGGAGCTTTCAAAGAAGGGGAGAAACATTACCACTCCACTTACAAGGAGATTCTCGCAGTAAAGAGAGGCATTGAGAAATTTGAATTTCACCTTATCGGCCAGCATTTTCTCATAGAAATGGACATGTCATCATTTCCAAAGATGCTGCAATTCAAACAAAAGACTCTCCCCCAAGCACAGCTGCTGCGATGGGTTAGTTGGTTTTCTCAATGGAAGTTT
Source organism: Silene conica (assembly GCA_029255685.2). Classification (NCBI taxonomy): domain Eukaryota; kingdom Viridiplantae; phylum Streptophyta; class Magnoliopsida; order Caryophyllales; family Caryophyllaceae; genus Silene; species Silene conica. The sequence goes on from CM055311.2 coordinate 64,805,729, forward strand.
GAGGTCAAACACATTAAAGGGAAAGATAACTTTCTTCCAGACTTCCTATCAAGAACTCAACGTCAAATTTCACCAATCATTCCTGTGATTTATATGATCACCCTTGCACAACCAGAGGAAGAACAAATGAGGTCTTTGGTAAGTCATATGCCCTCGGATCTGCAAGACAAACTTCTCCAAAGAGTTCTGAGAACCAAGGCCATTGAAACACTCCATAAACTCCTTATTCTGTATGTTCATAAATATGGGATAAGCCAAGGCCCTCTCCTTGGTTTACCTTACCATTCCCCATATCCATTACCTATTACTATCCACCTAGATCCAAGACATTACAAAAAATTTCCTCCTGTAGCCTACCTCGTGCTCTGGTATCTTGCTGAACTTTATTCAATTGAAGTCCTCATGGAGAAAGGCCCTCTACTACAGTACTTGGCAAAATGTCTCCTAACTAGAAGAAAGCCACATTACAAATTACTATATAAATGGCTTACACTGTTTCAAGATCCCACGTGGTGGGAAGAAAATATCCGAAGAAAAGAAGGCCATACGTTGTTTATCACTTTCAAGACTACTACCTTCCAAATTCAAAAAGATGATGGCATTGAAATCAACCGCTGGAATGACGCACAAATTGTGGCAGGATATGGACAGCCGTATATAATTAAAGATCGCATTCCAGGTTTAAAGATATACATCAAAGAGAATATATCCAACAGTGAAGAAAGTGACTCCGACAACAACAACACCTCCATGTGATCACCGCTCTCTTTTGAAGACAGAGGGAAATAAAGGACATTACACCTATGTAAAAATAAATAAAGGACACTACACCTATGTAAAGACTAATAATAATAAAGTAGAAACTTATGGATAGATATAGATAAAAAAGTGTAGTAGTAATAAGTGTAGTAGTTAAAAGTAGTGTGCAAATGTGTAAGTTAGGAACTAAGTAGTGTACAATGATAGAAATAGGTGTAGGTTGGTTATTAGGCCAAACTTAGGCAATACTATAGCTTGCAACGTGTAAGATAAACCTCTTAGCATGTATGCTCTTGGAGCACTATAAATAGAAGAGCTTGGTAGTGAACAAACCAAGCTAATTCACACCAAAACATACTTCTTCTATAATCTTCTATACTCTTTTTCTTAATATATTTTCTCCTACCAACAATTTTCAATATTCTTGTTATTGATAAACACCCTTTAATTAGTATAGCTTCCCTCTTATAATAAACTTGATCCTAAGAAACCTCCTTTTTGGTTGTACTCACTATGTGTCCGTAATTTTGGCTCTGATCAAATTTTGCTTATTAGAATACCCTTTTTGTATATGGCTTATGGCACAGTGATCAACTCTAATTAGGATTTTCTGGCTTTGTATTTTATATCACCAATACTTCTTTTTTTCCTTTGGTTTTTTTGGCAACCGTAAAGAAATGTTTATACAGATGACATATGACTCATATGGTCAAATATACTTTTATTAAAAACATAAACTAATACTCCCTCCTATTCTATGTATTGTTCCTAGGGATGGCAGTGGGTCGGGTACCCAACCCAGATCCTTAGGGTCGGACCCTAACGGGTTGGGTATGGGTCTGAATTTTTGAGACCCACTCGGGTATGGGTCAGGTATGGGTCTTATATAAAAACTTCGGGTCGGGTCCGGGTCTTGGTCTTGGGACCCTACCCCACCCTTAGACCCTTATATTTATTAAAAAAAAGAAAAAGAAAAACCAACAACACACGTACGAATGTCAATAACCCAAATAATACACACAAACAAATGACCCTTATTAGTTATCATTAATATACTATACGCATATCTAAATAATCATTAAGAATAACGAGGAAATTGATGAAAATGATGAATTTGGATACGGTAAATGATATAATTTAAGGTTGGGTACGGGTAATGATCCAAATAACCAAGACGTTGTAATACTTTAATCAACATTTTGTAATTTAATTCGAACTTTGGTACATTTTATTGAATAACTCGTTAAGAAAAATTGGACCCTAGGGTAGACCCTACCCGGACCCAGACCCATTAGGGTCGGGTATGGGTCCATTAATTTCAAACTCTTTAGGGTATGGGTCGGGTATGGGTCTAAGGTTTTTTACTTCGGGTCGGGTCGAGTCTTGCCGGACCCTACCCATTGCCATCCCTAATTGTTCCCTTTTGAGTGGGGCACAAGAATTAAGGAAAGGAGTAAAATAAGTGTAAAAAATTGGGTGGAGTTGGGGGATAGGAGAGAGAAATGAATAATTAGTAATTAAATATAAGAAATTGTGAGTTGGGTGGGGTTTGATAATAGGAGAGAGAAATGAATAAAATAAGAGTAAAAGTTTCCAAAATAAGAAAGGGAAGAAACCTGAATAATCCGTTTTAGGAAATAGGGAAGAATAGATAGAATAGGAGGAGTACAATAAAGTAACTACATTGGCAAATAAAGATGTGTTGATGGCGGACAGATGGTTGAACACATAGAATAGTTAAGACATCCCAAACCTTCTTAAAGGGATAAATAGAGCTGGCCACTTGATCGCGCATATCAACACTCATCTTAAGGGACGCGGCTTCGAAGAAATACCTGCAACAAGACACAAAAATGTGTCTCGGAGATTCATCACCTTGACTGCGGTAAGCAACTTCAGAGGACCATCGAGACCCTTGAGCCAGGTAAAGTGAACAAAGTGTACTTACGCCACTAGGACGTAGATAGAAAAGACAGATGGAAGACCTAGGCCTACCTCCAAGGGAGTGAAAACTCCTACACTTTGGGACACAAACAAGGACAAGAAACTCGAAGCCTAGAAAAACGAGTAAGACGATAGCAAGCGATATAGAAAATAATCCGTACAACCCCCAAACCAACGCCATCTCCAAAGGCCAACAAGAGATGGACACAACACAAGCCAAATGTAAAGTTACCACTTTCACAATGATTAAAGGATATGACACCCTTAACCAAAAAGGAATTATAATTAGGGAAAGCATAAAAAAGCTCATGATTATAGGACAGGACACCCACAACCAATACCGAGATTTTATTTGAACTACCAAAACACAGTAAAACCAGTTAAACATATATGAAAAGTCACCACCTCCGGCACGAGCCGGAGCCCACCCAATACACCACCACACAACAAGGAACCCACAATCCTCCACGACACCGACACTAGGCCTGTCGCCCCCACTCAGCCCACCATCCAAACCGCACCCACGGTCCCACCAACACAACCCAACAGACCACTGAGACTCCAAATTCCAAACGAAACCCCCAGGACCATTGGAGTACATGCAACAGACCACCACAGAAGGAAGACAAAGACTGACACAAACGAAAACAAAAAGGGACCGGTCAGTGAGGACCACTAGATCGTCCCAAGAACAGGACCTCATAAAAAAAACAACCAAGGTGAGAAAAACTCACCACAACAGACCGTCTAACCTTCAAAAAATGGTCTTACCAGGGATGAGGAAGGGACGAGGGAGAGGGGAGCATCCCGGGCTGCATGCACCACATTCGATGACAGGACAGAGAAACGGCGGAACAGAACGACCTCAGAACCAAACCACAACGACCACCACACCCACCGCGCGCAGGATCGGGCCAAGATAAACAAAAAGAGGGGGAGATTTCAGGCCAAAAGTGTCGCTAATCACGCCAAAAGAGGAAACTCGCCGGAGATAGGTCAAAAGAGGGACCCATCTCCGGCGAAATGGAGGAGGATTCACAGTTGGGGTTGTATTGGGAGAGGCGGCTGCTATTTTAAATTAGGGTTTTTTTTGGGTTTTGTGATTCTTAGAGAGAGGGGAGAGCTACTGAGAGAAAGTGAGGACGAATTATCACCAATGCTATTTTAGTATTATCCGTCATTTGCAATGGAGTTCTGATGGCAGAATCCACTGTATCATCATCGATGTTTTTGATATTTTCTTAGAGTAAGTTGGCGATAAGTCGATATCATTAAAAACAATAATGAACCGTGACCAAGTGCGGTGACGGTGTGACGCCAAGTTCTTCCATGATCGCATCTTCCAAATATTAGTAAGTCTTGTTTGCGACGGGTCACAATTTGTAACAGATATTTTGTGAGAGAAAATGGATACAAAATGAGTTAGTGGAGAAAGGGGACCATATGAATAGTGTTGGAGAGAGAGAAAGTGGGTATTTTGTGAGAGGAAACGGTATCCGTCACAAGCTTGCGACGGATAGTGTCGTTGCAAATAAGAATTTGTGTCCAAATATTAGGTAGTTGTCCTCTTCGTCCACATAAAATGTTCATAAATTCTCATTTCAAACCGTCAAACGTAAGACGGGTTATATACATATTAAATCACTCCACTTATTATCTAGAAAATGACAACTTTTTTTGTCTTTATTACCCCACTTGGTAATATTTGATCCGTCCTAAACTTAAAACGGATAATACCCTCTTAAGCAAGACTTACTCTAAAATGTTAGCGGCCATACATAATCCCCTATATATGGTATTTAGTATTTAACTAGTCTCATTGAAAACGGGTACTATCCATCACAAGCTAAAGATGGATAGTCGAATAGTACCCTCTCACAATAACACAAGTGGAAGGCAATAACACAAGTGGAAGGCAAGTGGGGTGCTCCATTTAAGTTCCACCTATTTGTCACTTGTATATTGTGAGAGAGACGCTATTCGTTTTCAACTTGTGACGAGTAATGTAAGTCTTCAATAAAAATTTGTGTTTAGTATTTCACATGCAATTTTTTATTAATTTTTTTTAAGCAATACACTTTTTTCTAAGCCTAAACAATTAACTCTTATATGTATATTTTTTTGACAATGGATGATAATTCTCCAATACGATGGATCTATTGCCCAATTAATGAAGTAAATCAGTTTTATCAATTATTAGTAATAAATTTTGTTAAAATAATTAAGAGTAATAATTTTTCAATCAATAAACTTTGAATTTTTCTCGCACTCAAGCAAGCATTATGATGCAAGTATGCAACTATGGCCTGGCAAACAAATTTCTTCTTAACATAAAAGTGTTTTTCACGATAATAATTTTTTTCTTTTTACATCATATTAATATTATACCAATACATTATATAACATTAAATTAAAAGTACAATTAATTTATCCCAAATAATTTTATTGAGCCTACCTTTTTGTAAATCAGTTCTAAAGAACATCGTGTTGTAGCACGGGATTTGCACTAGTTCAGAATCAACCTCCTTTTTTTATTGTAAAAGGGACCACAAGGTCCAGGTTCGATTAGACCTAAGGTTGTACAAAGGTCTAAACCTGGACCGGGGTAGACCGTGGACCGACTTTTGCTCATTTCTCGACCTGTAGACTGAACCGCATAGCTCAAAGACCAAAACCGGACTTGAACTGACCCTTAGGTCCAGTCTAGACCCAGGCCGTAACTCCTTTGGACGCCAGTTTCGTAATGCCATTGTTTTAAACAGTAAATTCATAATTAGAATGTCATATTGGGCACTACACATACACGTTTTTATAAATCTTAAAAACAATCCCTTATAGTCTTAAAACTAACAAAATCCATCTAAAGTCCAAAGTCCAAACAAACTAATATTTCAAGTTTCAACTTTTAAGTATACTCGTACTACCCCATACCAATTACCAAAGATTATTAGATATTTAGAATATTTAGATTCCTAATTATAAGGAAATTGTTTAATAGGCAAATATTAAATAGTTATAGTAAATTGGTATGTTTAAAAATTTCAAATTCCAAGTTTAGCAAGTAATTAAAATATATAATCTACGAGATTATGGGTAGCCGGTCCAGAGGGTTGACCCCCCGAGTTCAGACCGGTTAGGACCGTGGATCGGTTCTCCAAATTTGATGACCTGCAGACCGGACCTCTAGATGTCGTGTCTGGTCCGGTCCGATCCGGGTGAAAATTTGTACAATCCTAATTAGACCTCAGGAGCGGTTTAACCAACATGGGTCATTTTGTGTTTCTTAGCATTCAGAAGTCAAATTGGCTCGGAGTATTCTAGATTCAGGTCATATTCGGGTCGGAATTTATCACGTTATTTTTGAAAATAATGTTCAGTATGCGATTGTAATTTGTAATCATTTGAGTCTGGTTGGATAAAGCCGGGTCAACTTGGTTTTTATGTTAGATGCGGGTCATATGTTTGACTATAAGTCAGGTTATCCGAGTTTGATCATGCAGTTCATGTCCATTTAGTGAGCTCTGTATTGAGTTGGAGCTGATCAAATGGACCAAGCCCAAAATCTTGGTCCAATCCAACTCTTTTTTTGAAGGGCACGGGCCTTTTATTTTGACCCAACAACCCATGGACCGACCCAAAAAAGCCATAAGTATTTTATGGTTGGGTTTGGGCCAAGTGCGTGGCCCAAGTTTTGGCCCAACACGCCCGCTTAATAAATACTCCCTCTGTTTTAGAATAATTGACATTTTCATTTTAGGAAGTAAGCCTTTGAATTCAATTTCTACAAAAATATATTGGTTGGAAAATTATAAAAGTTACACCATAAAACTATTTACGAGATATGAGTATAAATTAAAATATATTTAGTTATATATTTTGAGAGATATTGAAAAGAGAAGTGAGTGTCTCAATTCTCAAAAAGTGAGAAGGACAATTATAAGAACAGAGGAAGTAGATATTCAGGTAGGGATGGCAATTTTTTCAGTACCGATCCGATGTAAATTTATCGATCCAAATCCATAGTTTGAAAACCCACATCCATATCCATTAGTTAGAACCCGAATCCAAATCCACCCAAAAATACCCGATCCAAATCCACGTCGATCCATTTCATAACCATAACCGACCCGATCCATCTGATCCACTTAAGATCTGTCACTGACCCGAAACCGATTCATATTCACCTTTAACCTGATCCAAATTCGATCCACAACTATTTTTTCCCAAATTTAAACCCATTAAAAATGCAAAATCGACCTGAATTCTTTTCAAAAACAAAAAACCGATCTTAATTAATCTCATTATTTTTCTAAAAAATATATTTATTATTATTATTATTAATTAATTAATTAATTAAATTGACTAGATATTGATTTCGTCCAACTCCCAAAAGAGGTTTATACTACATATCTGCTTTTTAACTATTATATTTTTCGAGTGGTTATGTTATACCAATACTTGTTAGGTGAACCCTATGTCATTTTAACTATTAGAGACAATTTTGTATTTCATCAAAATTATATCAGTACTTGTTAGGTGAAATATGTAATTTTATTAATAATTTAACTAGATCATTAAAAAGAATACAAATTCTCAAGTTCGATAATCTCACAATAGCATAATGAATGAAAGATCTCTAACATGATAGATTAATGTGAAGAATCTCATAAATTTACATTAGAGCTCATAAAGTTTACAATAATAAAGCTTATAAACTATTCATAACACTAACGATACTACCAGTACTAAATGCTCAAATTATCTTTTAAGACGAACTAAATTATACTTAGGAAAGACCTTGTTCTTTTGAATTTAAATTTGCTGAATTAAACTTATATCTGCTGAAATGAACTTAGAGGAGCTGAGTTGAACTAAACTCGTAGGAACTGAACTATATTTATTGGAGTTGAACAGGATTTATAGAAACTGAAGTTATAGGAAAATAAGTATGAATTGAACTAAAGTTTTCTAAATCGAACTTATAGGAGTCGAACTTTATATATGTAGGCTCAGTTGAGCTAAGCTGAACTGAACTAAACTTAAAAGAGTTAAATTACATTAACTTTAGGAGTAAGATTTCAAGTATAAAAAAATAAGGTATAACGACTAACGAAGTAAAGGCAACTAAACTGATATGGATCGGGTTATGGATAGCGGAATTACAATTATAATGTGTGCGCTTTGAAATGGGTATGAATTGGATTTGAAATGGGTATGGATCGGGTTTGAAATGGATATGGATCGGGTTATGGATAGGGTTTTGGATTGGATCATGGATCGGGTATGGATATGGATGATACAAAAAAAAGGTGTATTGGATATGGATCATTGACTTTTGGATATGGATCGGGTTTGGATATGAATCGGTGATCCACTAAATAAGTGGATCGGATTTGGATCTCGCAAAACCCGATCCAACCCGATCCATTGCCATCCCTATTTAGAGGTGATCATTTGTGGGTTTGAGCTGGTTGTGGATAGGCCTACAGAGGAAGTAGATATTAGAGGAACTAAAAATTGTTCGTTGGGCCTAATTTTGTTGTCCGTGTCCGTTATAGCGTGTCATGCTCGATTGTTAAAACCCATCCATTTAAGTAGGCGGGCTGACCCGCGGGCTCGTGGGTTCAAAAACTAAAACAAAAATTCGGTTGTCAACTTAAATAAAATTAGCTACTACCAAGATGAAACTAGGTCTATGAATTTCTTTTTGGACTCAGCTTTGTTACACTTTTGCTTTAAGTAAAAAATAATATTTTGTGTTTTAGTTATATACATTATTTTATGTTATTTTAGTTGGTCATGTGGATAAAAATAGGACATAGCGGGTTGGCCCATGGATATCCATACCCGCCCATTAAATTTTCTATTACCAAACCCGCTAAAATAGCATATCAAAAGGAGGGACAAACGGATTGGCCTGCATTTTTTTTTTTGCAAGAAGGTATTTTTTCATATATATTCCAAATGGAAAGATACATGAAGTTTTCTTACAAGAATATCCACTATCTAGTCTAGCTATAGAGAAAACAAGCAAAACTTGAGTCCTTTACTATCTAACATTGAAAGTAAGAGTTCCTAATCTGCCTGGACATGAGTTAATAAAAGTTCCTCTTGCTGCGTGAGGGAGTGTTTATGAAGTACTAGAGTGCTCACTGTGAAGTGGATTTCCTGAAGAAGGGAGTTTACAGTCCTTTCTTTCCCTTCGAAAATTCTCATCAAGTTCCTTTCTTACCAGATCACTGCAGTTAAGCAAGCTATGTTGCACATTATCCATTCATTCTTCCAATGTCTTCTCCTAGTTTTCTTGTGAGCCCAAAGAAGAAGTTGTGAGAGAGCAGTACCAACAGAGGCATCTGAACCCAATTTTGGAGTTGTGTAAGAAGGTCCTTGGTGACAGGGCAATTATAGAATAAGTGTTGTGCAGTTTCATTGGCCTGTTTGCACATAATACACTTATTCACATAGGGAATTCCACGTTGTTGGAGATTATCAATCGTTGCAAGCTTGTTTTGCAAAGCCATCATGACCGTAACTTTGTGTTTTAGAAGCATTAGTCCCTTTCTAACAGCAATATATTCTTGTCTTGTGGGAGCACTTTCTATGAGCCTGGTATATGCTTCTGCAACAGAAAATTTCCTTCTTTTGGTGTAGTCTCTGATGAATTGTTGGGCTGCCTGAATGCTACCTAGTTTCTTTATACAAAAGTCTCTAGCTTTAAGGATATGTCTACTACAATCCGAATGTTGAGGCCTAATGGGGATCATCTAGATTGACTCCTCCTTTAACATATAATTTCTGATCCATTATGTCCATATAGTTTCATGTCCTTGATCTAGCTTCCAAATCCATTCTAGAATCATAGCATAATTCCAGCACCTAGTTTCTTTTATTTGGAAACCTCCTTTTTCCCAAGGATAGCAGATACTATCCCAGCTCTTAAAGATGAGTTTCCTTTGGCCATCTGCATAACCCCAAAATATTTGGCTGCTATCCTTTTGATGGTATCAGCTATATTTTTAGGCAGCAGTAAGCATGTACTCCAGAAATTCTGCAGCCCAAATAATACTGAATTCAGGATTTGAATCCTTCCAGCATAGGAGAGATAATTGATTGGGTATTTGCCATTAATAGCCTGAATCTTAGTGATGAGACTGCTAAACATATCCCTGGTGAGAGTTGATGAATGAATTGGGATACCTAAGTATCTAAAATGGCACTTTCCTTCTGCAATATTGGTACTGCTCAGTATTAGTTGCTTGCACTGAATTGAGACTCCTCCAAAATATGCTTCAGTCTTTTCTAAGTTGGCTGATAATCCAGACCAGCAGGCAAAAGTTGCCAGAGTATTCAGAGCAGCAGTAACTGATGGATGATCACCTCTAGTAAAAATCATCAGGTCATCGGCAAATTAAAAACAAGATGAGTCAGACCCATTTTGCTACATTTTGGATGGAAAGAGGCTTCTTTTACCTTGCAAATTCCACGTAAGTTCCTGGAGAGAATCTCCATGCTTAGAACAAAGAGAAAGGGAGATAAGGGATCCCCTTGTCTTACCCCACTAGCCCCTTTGAAGAACCCATGATGATCTCCATTGATTTGTAAAGTGAACCAGGATCCAGTTATGCATCCCATAATCCATTTAATGAATTGGGGTGGGAAGTTCATCAAGGTCAGCATATTCTTAACAAAGCTCCATTGTAGTGTATCAAAAGCTTTGCTAATATCAACCTTCAACAAGCATCTTGGTGATATGTGCTTTCTGCTGTAACCTTTAACAAGGTTTTGTGTCATCATAACATTTTCAAAAAGACTTCTCCCTTGGACAAAAGCAGCCTGCTCCGGGCCAATCAAGTAAGGAAGGATGTGCTTAAGCCTGTTTGTGAGAATTTTACTGACAGTTTTGTATATTGTCGTGCAGCAGGATATGGTTCTGAAGTCTTTAACAGTTTTGGGTACCTCTTTTTTAGGGAGCAAGAAGACTATAGTGACATTAGCTTGTTTGGGCATAAAGCTAGTGGCAAAAAAATTCTTCTACTGCAGAACAATAGTCCTCCTTAATGATGTTCCATGTGGCTTTGAAAAATCCTGAAGAGAAGCCATCTATTCCTGGGCTTTTATTGGCATCAATATCAACTATATTTGATCAACTATATTTTTTTTTATATAAAGTTTGTGAAAGTAACGTTAAAGTTAAAAATAAATCTTTACGAACTCATGTATATTTATTGAAATTTTAATTTAAACCTGTTTTTGCATAACATGAATCATATTTACTAGTACTCGATTAATGGTTCTAGTGTGGCATTGGATCACGAAGGGCGATCGTAGAATTGAGAGCCATTTTCTGACAATGGTCCCAGATATAACTTTCTCATATCTCAATGGTAACCATGAACAACTACATAATACTTGTCTCAAATTGACATGAAAGCATACACCGTCGGAAACCCTACCTAAGCAATACCACGATCAATCAATTACAAGCATTCCTCTACGAACTCTCCTCCTATATCAACATATAAATTCCTATTACCAATTAATTAAGGCACTACAAATCCTAACATATCAATCGATTGGATTAAAGAATAAAACTTACTTAAACGACGAAAGACACACGAACTAGGATGTTCGACGCAATTGAATCCCTTTTGAAATGCTAATTAGAAATATTTAGGGTTTATTCTTGAGAGAAAACTGTTTACTTTGGTGTCTGATGGAAATAAGGAATGATTAAGAATTATCCCGAAATCTCTAATTAACATCTTGCGGAACCGAAAACAGACCGGGTACTTGACCGAGTATACTGTACTCGACCGAGTATACCTAGGCAGACTCAGCCTCACGACTCTAACTTTTTGTACTCGATCGAGTACCCCAACGCATAAAAGGGAGAATATTACAGATATTCACCATGTTACATTATTATATTCACTTTGAATTTAGTGAATATGATCATGTTATTTGATGAATATATACTAGGTATTGTATATTCACTCTATAACACTATTATATTCACTTTGGGTTTGATGAATACGATAGAATTACTTGACGAATATGAGTTATGTAAAGTGATATTCATTATTACCTTACACTATTATATTCACTTTGAATTTTGTGAATATGGTGTTTAGTTTGACGATTTTGAACTATAAACTTGAAAATTTTGACTACGAATTGATGAAAATTATGGATTCGATATAGTTGATATGATTTTATAATTATTTTATTAAGGAATATGGAGAAGAAAAATAAACATATATACTATTGAAAGACGATGTAGTGGGTAGTTATTTCTTTTTGTTTTTTTTTCCAATAACTTTTTGAGGGCATTTTACATCCTACTCGTGCGAGTAGGATATAATTTACCTAATTTTATCCCATTGGATGTTTTTGTTGTGGGTCTCCCTCTCATCTTATCGATACATGCCGTTTATTATCTCTCCCAAAAAGGGAGAATAAGATTTTTATTAAAAAGGAACCTAAAATGTTTGAACTTGCTGAGTCTATTTTTGCGAGAGCCTCTTGGGTAGCATTCCATGGAATCACGACCGAGATGGCTGATGTGATTCATGCCCCAATGAGGAGTATGCCTAAGACCAAAGCTAAGATTATTCCCAAGAAAGCACCCGTGTCTCAGTCTGCTACACAGAAAAAATACAAGCAAAATTGATTTTCTAAAAACACAAAGAAAGATAATGGTTTAACCAAAGGTATTGTTATTAAAGAACCTTCCGATTTGCCTCAAAAACCCACTGTTTCACAACAAAAAAACCAGGGGAAAGACAAAGAAAAAATGGTGACTGAAAGCAGTCATGCACCAATGATAATTGAGAGCTTCAATGAATCTGGCTTAGTCCATGCTCCCTTTTCAGCTTCTTCTTCTCAAAACCTTGTTTTGGATCATGACCTTTCTGAATCCAACCTGGACAAAGGCAAAGAAATTGTTGTGTGTGATATAGGTCCTAGTCCGTTGTCTTTAGCCATTATTCCCATCATTAGTCCAACTCCTATTACTATGTCTCTTTGTAAAGATATCATATGTTCCAACCCTTTCTCTATTCTTGGGGAGTCTTTGGCTACTGATGTGGTAGCAACTGATGGTATTTTAGCGGATTTCATTTATAATGAAGATGATTTACTAGCTGACGACGATGATATGGCTGAGTGCTCTTTTAATTATATTAACTCGTCCAGCTCTTTTATTTAGAAAATTGGTTATCTTGATGTGAACAATGTCAAGTGTGCTTCATCCAAAGAATCAGGTTCGTTAAAGAGAAAGGCGGAATATATGGAGGAAGTTGATTCGGCTTCAACTACTTCCAAACGCCCAATGGGCTGATTTCAGTATGTTTTTCTCCTTCCCTCCCGCCGTTTATTAATGATAGTCTTTTGCCTTTTGGGGTTGTACGTCAAGCTTTTCATTCCTAGAATAGCCGTCTGTTTTTGCTCTGTACTTTGCTCCCCCTTGTTCTATCTTTACTGTTGGAATTTTCTGTGGGGTGCTTTTTGGTCTATCTCACGGGAGAGGAATCTTTTTTGGTTTATGGGTATGTCCTTGATGTACTTCAGTTTGTTATTTATGATTCCTCAAGGAAATTTTACTCTATTTTAATGAAAATTTCTTAAGAAAAAAATTCACAAAATAAGTCAAAACTTGTTTATTATGCGCAAGATTGATCTTCTCTGTCCAAGTTCTCTTATTTGATTAGCATCTGTTTGTTTGACCTTTGTCTAAGCAATTTGGTTACAATTTTGTTTTTTTAACTCTTCATGAATATTGCTTTTTGGAATGTTAGGGGTACAAAAAGAAAGAATTTCTCTGAAGAAATTAATTTTTTTGCCCGTCAAATGGAATTTAAATCTTAGCTATATGTGACACTAAATCGATTAGTAAGCCCGAACCTTTCTTGATTGCCAATCTACGATTTAATCATTGCAATTTTATTCCAAGTGTCGGTTTATCAGGGGGAAATTGGCTATTTTGGAAACAAACCGTTGCCATGACTTTCTCTATAAATGTCACGTTTAAATCAAAAAGATTCATTGCATGTGAGGTCTATGACTTAATAAAAAATGTACGTTTTTGTCTTATTTTTCTCTATGCTCCGTCACAATCGGCTGACAAGTCGGCCTTTTGGATTGAATTACAGATTTTGTCCTTAATATTGATTTGCCTTTCTTATTATTATGGGATATTAACGAGATTAAAAGCCCAGTGAAAAAGAAGGGGGTGCAAAAGTTACTAATGCACGTTGTGTGAGATTAACCAAGTTTTTAAGTAACATTAATTGTATAGATCTTTCTTTTTCCGGTAATTTTTTTACTTGGGGGAAAAAGAAGTGTGGCTCTGATAATGTTTGTGAAATTCTCGACAGAGCTCTAGCATCTACTAATTGGATGAGTATTTATCTAAATATGCAATTTGTACACCATGTTTTTACTAGCTCAGACCATTGTCCCATCTCTGTGAAATTTCATGAACAAGTTCATAAAAAAGCCCCGCTATTTCGATGTGAACTCATGTGGACTCTCCGGAAGGATTTCACTAAAATGGTCAAAAGTTGTTGTCATTATCAGTTTCATGGATCTTATATGTTTTGTATGTCCCAAAAATGCAAATTTTTAAAACAAAAGGCTAAAAAATGGAATCAATCTACTTTTGAAAATATTTTTAGACAACTTTCCTTTGCGGAAAAAAAGCTAGAAAATATTCAAAATCAACTCGTCTAATCTCATATTGTCGGTTTAGAGGAAGCGCAATTTAGATGGTTGAGAAAGCGTGATGCCCTCCTCGACAATAAGCGTGTTTCTTGGCGACAAAAAAACTCGTATAAACAAAACAAATTTGAGAGATAATAATTCCAAGTTTTTTCAAAGTTATGCCATGATTAGGCGTAGTAGAAATGGTATCAAACAGTTTATAAATAAGAACGGTGCTTGTATTACTAATCAAAATCTAATTAAGCAAGAAATATCCGAGGAGTTTAAACTTAGGTTTGCAAAAAATCATCTTTGTTCTTTTGACAAGAATGAGGATTTTAAGTCTGTTTCTGGATTAATTACAGATGAGGATAACGCTCTCCTCACATGTAATATTACTATGAAAGAAGTTAAACAAACCGTGTTTAGCTTAGCTGCAGATAAATCTCCGGGTCCCGATGCATTTCCTGCAGAGTTTTTTCAAAAATATTGGGATATTGTGCGAAATTCTGTTACTAAAGCTATTTTAGCATTTTTCCATTCTGGAAAATTACTAAACGAAATAAATCACACTTTCGTAGCATTGATTCCTAAAATTGATAATCCTCAAATAGTAAACCACTTTCGCCCTATTAGCCTCTGTTCAACGATTTATAAAATTATTTCGGAAATTTTGGATAATCGTCTTCGAAGTGTCTTGCCTAAGATCATACACCCGTGTCAAGGTGCTTTTACACCTAACCGTTTCATTAAGGATAATATCCTTTTAGCACATGAGATTTTCAACTCGTTTAAACGTAAAAAAAGGCAAAGGAGGTTGGATTGCAATTAAACTTGATATGGAGAAAGCTTACGACATACTAGAATGGAACTTTATCAAGGAAACTTTTAAGCAAATGGGTTTTAATGCTACGTGGATTTCATGGATTATGGAATGTATAACCATTGTTTCTTACTCAGTGTTAGTTAACGGAACACCAGGAGAGGTGTTTAAACCCACTCGAGGTATTCGACAGGGAGATCCACTTTCGTCGTATATATTTATTATGTGCCCGGAGATTTTAGCAAGATCTCTACAAAAAAACAGTGATATTAGCTCTAGTAATATTGGTATTAGAATTGGATCGGGGGTGGAGAAAAATCATTTTCTCACTTTTGCGGATGACACTATTATTTTCGCAAAGGCCTCTAATCAGAGTTGTAACACCATTAAGTCTATTTTAGATAAGTTTTGCACGATTTCAGAACAATTTGGTAATTTTGACAAATCCACTTTTCAATGTACTAGAAATATTGATCGTTCCTCCGCGAATCATTTAGAGGTATTCTTCATATGAATGAGGAAGCTCATTTGGGTAAGTATTTAGGATGTCCTATTATTGATAGTAGAGTAACTAAAGTACTTTTGAGAGCATTATTCAATCTTGTTGCACTAAATTATCAAAATGGAAAGCGAATTCTTTATCACAAGCAGGTAGACTAGTTCTTGTCAATGCCAATTTAGAAGCAAAAGGAACTTTTAGATGCAAAACTTCCTCCTTCCTTCATCGATCCATAATCGATTAGATAAAATTAATAGACACTTTCTTTGGAATAAGAATTCTTCACAGCATTCTCCTAATTTGGTTGGTTGGCATAAAGTTTGTTTACCAAAATCTGTTGGCGGATTAGGCATTAAATCGCCCGAAGCAGCTAATAAAGCTCTTCAAATGAAACTTTTATGGAAAATTTTTAAGGATAAGGAAAGTATATGTGTTAGAGTGGTTACAAAAAAAATATTTGAGAAATTGTTCACTCTTTGATCATAAGCCTAATTCAGCTTCTTCTTGGCAATGGCGTAAACTTATGAGTCTTTGCACTCTGTTTATAAAAGGTTTGAGATGGCAGGTTGGTAATGGTAGCAATATTAAGTTTTGGTCTGATAATTGGGTATTTTAGTATCCTATTACTAGCATTATTGATGCTAATGGCATCGATGATCTTAACCTTTTAGTTAAAGATTTCATAACGCCTGATAAACAATGGGATGTGAGTAAATTAACTAGTTTAGTAAATAACGATATTGTTAGTCAGATAACTGATATTCCTCTACCGCAAAATGATTTTCCGGATACCCTATTTTGGGGGTTGTCTGTTGATGGAATTTTTTCTACCAACACAGCAACCTCGTGAGCACAGGGTTTGTTTGATCAAAATGTTGACAAATGTAAATTTTTCTGGATCAAGAAACTAAATATTCCTCTGAAATTAAAATTTGTTCTTTGGAAATCTTGCATCGATGACCTTCCTACAAAAGGTAGACTAATAAAATGTCATATTAATGTCCCACCTCATTGTGTTTTGTGCAATCATCATTTTGAAGACAACGATCATTTCTTTTTCAAATGTCCGTTAATCGGTTCAGTTACGCATGACATGAATATTATTAGTTTTAATAAGTTTTTTGCACTACAAGATAATATTGAAAGTCAAAGTTTTGTAATGAAACTAAATTATCTCAAAGACCTTATTCCAAAAGTCGATTTCATAAAGATTATTTTTATTTGGTGGAATGCATGGTTTCATATATATGATATTATCTTTAATGATGTTCACTTAGATATCAACGAACTTGTTCTTTTATGTAGTAATAACATTAATGTTTAGAGGGGTAGAATGTGTACCAGGGAACATCAGCATATCCTGCTTACACCTGTAACAGATTAAGAGATAAGGGAGGTTATGTGGTCAATTCCTAAGCATAAGACTGCTGGGCCTGATGGCTATTCTAGTGCCTTCTTCAAAGATGCATGGGAGATTGTAGGGAAGGCTGTGTGTGATGCAGTGAAGGACTATTTTCAGCATGGTAAGCTTCTGAAACAGCTTAATCATACACTGATTACTTTGATTCCCAAAACTGAAAGACCAAAAGATGTGACCCAGTTTCGGCATATTTCTTGTTGCAATACTGTTTATAAATGCATTTCAAAACTACTTTGAAAAAGACTGGCTCTTGTTCTTCCCCATATTATTAGTGACAATCAAGGAGGTTTTATTAAGTGGCGTAGTATTGTGGAGAATATCTTGATTTGTCAGGATATTGTCAGACTTTATAATAGGAAGACTGTTACTCTAAGATTCTTGCTAAAAGTTGATCTGAAAAAAGCTTATGATTCTCTGAATTAGAGGTTCCTGGAGGAGATGATGATGGCTCTGAACTTTCCTCATCAGTTTATCTGTTTGATTATGGAGTGTGTGCAAACTGCTTCGTATTCTTTGGTGTTAAATGGGGAAATATTTGGCTTCTTTAAAGGGAAAAAAGGACTGAGACAAGGGGATCATATCTCCTCTTTTGTTTACAATTACAATGGAATACTTGAGTAGGGTGATGACATATGTCACTGAAGAAATGCAGTTTTCTTATATCCCCTCTGCAAGAGTATTAAACTTTCGCACCTTATGTTTGCTGAAGATTTATTACCTTTTTAGTAAGGGTGATGTGAAGTAAATTATGATCCTATTGAGAGCCTTTGCAACGTTTTCTCGTGCTTCTGGACTGTCATGAATGTTAGTAAGAGTAATGCCTACTTCAATGGTGTGGCTGCTTGCGTTAAATCTGATATTCTTTAAGTGTCTGGATGTGTAGAAGGGTCTTTACCATTCAGGTATTTGGGAGTACCTATTACTTCAGGTAGAATGACTAAGGTAGAGGGGCAAATTTTAGTTGAAAGGATGATGGACAGAATTAGAAGATTTGGTAATGGTCACCTTACCTATGCTGGCAGGTTGATTTTGGTAAATTCTGTTCTTACTACTCTTTATTCTTATTGGGCAACAATTTTATGATTCCTAAAGGGGTTCTTCAAAGAGTGAATACAATTTGTAGAAATTTCTTGTGGGATGGGACAATTGATAGAATGAGGAGTCCTACGGTGAGTTGGAAAAAAATCTGTAGCCCTAAGAACGAGGGGGGCTAGGCATTAAGAATAGCATTCGATGGAATGAGGCAGCAATTGGGAAACTTGTGTGGTGGATCTATACAAACCCTGAGAGATTATGGGTTAAATGGGTCAATCACGTCTATATGAAAGGTCAGAATTGGTCTAACTACAGTCCTAATGGTGAAATAAGTTGGGGATGGAAGATGGTCTGTAAGATGAGAGACAAACTAGCTGCTGGATATGTTGATGGTCAGTGGATGAATGGAGACAATGGTTATACTATACAGGATGGTTATGAGTTGTTGAGAACTAAATTTCAACCAGTGCTTTGGTATAAATACATATGGAGTGATTGGAACATCCCTAAACATAGCTTTGTGGGATGGCTTTGTATTAGAGATGTTCTTCAAACAGAAGCAAGGTTGGCTGCGTTTGGGATTTGTCAGGATGTTTTATGCTGCATTTGTGAGATGGATGTTGAAACTACTGAACATCTTTTTCATCAGTGTCAGTATAGCAGAAGAATTTTGCAAGGGATGGCTAATCTGCTAGCCATTGATTTACCAGATAGTAGCATTCTCAGCAATGTCTGGTATGCCCAGATTAATATGAACAAAAGGAGGGTAATTATGTGTGCATTTATGGCTGTGTTTTATCAGATTTGGTACCAGAGGAACACAGCTCGTATGGAGAACAAAGTAATGAGACCTGAATTGGTGACTGAACGAGTAAGGAAAGAAGTGAAGGCCAGAATATTACACAAAGTACAGCAAGTACCGGATGTAAGACTTAGGCAATGGCTAACTGGTTTACCTCTTATGCGATGAGGGATAACACAGTAGTAGGTTGGCATTGTATGTCAGGAAAAGGAGTAGGTTGTAATAGTTTGTTTTGATCTTAATGAAATTACTTACATTTCACCAAAAAAAAACATTAATGTTTGGAATGTGACTAAACATAAAGATCTCAATAATCCTGAGATAGACGAACCAACTAGAAACACTACTAGTAAGAAAGATATGTGGTGGGAGAAACCTAATAACGGTTTTCTAAAGCTAAATTTTGATGGATAAAAAATAGATGGTAATAAAGCTAGTTTAGGATATTTTATAAGAGATCATAATGGCAAAATTGTTATGTTGGGAGCAAAAAAGTGTGGATCTAATAGTATTCTTGTTGGGAAGCTCTTGCTTTAAAAGAAGATATTTTAGCAGCTAAATATTTAGGAATCTCAGAGTTAATTATAGAATGTGATAATTTATGTGTTATTAACTCAATTCGTAGTACTTGGCAAATTTCTTGAGAAATTTCTAGTATTATCAAGGATGTTAAGTTAGACCTTCAGTTTTTCGATGAAGTGATATATAATTAAACATTATTTTCGTGAAACCAACAAAGTTGCTGACTTTATGGTTTCTACTGGACATTTGTGTCCAACCCTTTCGAGGTGGGTTGAACGTCGGTGACTTCGACTTTCCTCACTCATTCAAAAGTATGAGATGTGTTGATACTACCCCAGAGGATAAATCTAGTTTTCTTACATAATAAAAAAAATAAAGACCACCAATCATCACTTTACCAAATAACTAACATTTGAAAAGTCAATCCCATAAAAAGGTCATTCAATTTGATTGTTTTATATTTGGCTAAGATGCTCCAATTTATTAAGGTAAGCTTTAATTTTAGATTCGTTTTTTTTCAATCTCGGCTTATTTCAACCATACGTCTTAATTAGTTCACCGTATTTTAATCGATTTTAAAAATTAAGTAGGTTTTTAAAGTACTAGTTGAATGTATTAGGCTAGTTATGTCTTTCGGTAAGTGGTAAATTTTACGGCCCGAAAAGCCCATTAAGGAGCAGCTTAGCCCATAAGAATCGGGTTTGGGATTGCTGAATAAGCCCATTCACTGGACGCGGCCCAACCCAAGCCAACAAATGGGCCATTTTCCTCATCCCGACCTAAGCCCACATGAGTTCGGTCCCTGATCACCTCTAATTTGGTCCCTAATCATAAATATTATTTATCACCAATCATCACTTTGCCAAATAAATTAACATTTGCGAAGTCAAACCATAAAGATGTCATTCAATTTGATTGTTTTATATTTGGTTAAGATGCTCGAATTTGTTAGGGTAAGCTTTGATTTTAGGTTTCGTTTTGATTCAATCTCGGCTTACTTCGACCATATGTCTTAGTTAGTTCTAAGTTCTAACTTCTAACTATCGTGTGCCGATCGATGTGGGTAATAGTTAGCTGTGTTAGATTCGAGTTGAATCGTCTTTAGGTGGGATGTGAACGGAATACACAAGTCATACGAATAATAATTTGCAATGAATATATAGCATTTCAAAATATTATGTGTAGATTATGAATTACCCAAAAAAGCCAAATAGAACATGTTTATGAAATTATGAGGAAAAAAGCATTGTTGTCGTTCAAGTCATATAAATTGAAGTTGCAATGAATTCATTTTTTTATTTTATTTTAGGGTTTGATTCAAAGCATGTGGAATTAAGTTCACATTTAACCCAATTCACGTTGAATTAGTTATGAATGAATTCCATTTATTTTACATTAGGTTTTTCCAACTTTATACGCGTTGTTGCAGCTTATATACTCCAATGATAAATTGATAATCCAAAGTCATGGAATGTACAACCAAAAACAGCCATAAAATCCAAATTAGTTCAAAGATATAGCGTGTCCGATTCTAGATATTTTAGGTATGAAAGAAACCCATAGGACCATAGCCATACGTCTAAATATTGTAATTTTATATTACAAGTCGTACTCTCCGAGTAATATAGTTTTGTCTTACACTCCAAGCTTACCGGGCGGTGGCAACGACATTTTATCAACTTGATTTATATCTTAAACACTTGTTTATCAACGTGCAACCACACATATATATACATTTTCAAAGATTTTATATTTGGAATCCAAGTTTATTCCAAATGATTCCGTCCAAGCTTGAACTAGACTCTATTTTAGATTTTGCTTAACACGTAAGAAATAATATGGAAAATAGTAAAATACTGTGTCTTATAACAGATAAAATAAGTAATTTTATTCTAAAAAAATGTAGTTAAGAGCCGTTTTGAGTCACCATTAGTGATAAAGAAAAAGAGATCACAAAACATATAAAAGGTATCAAATATCGGTCGGTTATTGAGAGCGTGAGATTCTACCTCTCCAAAATTTTATAAGAAAAATATTCCAACAAATTCAAATTTAGTCAATATTTTATCATTTACTTATTTCAATCATACATATGTACTTAAATTTCTTTTTTGATTCGGCACAAGGAAATTTGCATGACACACCTGTTCTCATAAAAAAATTAATTTACGGGTAGCTTAGGGAGACTATTTCACTATTTGTACGTAGTTGGGAGTGACATATGTAAAATGGTGGCGGCAAAGTTAAGGGTAACATTATCCGTAAAACTCTTTAAAGTCTTAAGATTATGACACATTAGTTTTTCAGCAACTTTTTTTTTTGAATAAAGAACAATTCATTAATAGAACGTCATACGGCACTTACAAAGAATAGGTATAATTGAAAACAAATCTAATGAAAACTAAAGAAAAACAATTTTCTTATAAACTAAAGATCTCAAAACAGTATTGACAATTCGGCTCGTCCTATTATCGCTATCTTCATGTAGCTTTTGAGGGGATTCTTCGTTTATTTATGAGATAAAACATAAATTCGGCTGGTTTCAAAGATCGTTCACAAATTACCTGTATCCTCTGAAAGAACACACTATGAAACATCAACGAACTATTCTTGATGATATTTTTGATGAAATTAAACTACGTATAAATGGACAAAACCCCTAAATAAGGGACGGAAAAAACCCCGAAATAAGGGACTGAAAAACGATTCTCACCAAAAGGGAGACTTTTATCGAATAGATTATAGATAATCCTACTATTAATTGAAATTTGATATAATTTTGGGACTTACCATCGATCGACTAACTTTTATTATTTCTTTATTACTCACCTTAGAAATCCAAAAATTTTATACATTATCCGTTAGACTCACCTTAAACTCTACTTTTGCATTTTGCTTTTTCTTTTTACATACTTATTAAATTACTTCTAGTGGGGTCAAGACTCACCAAAGTTTTAAGGAGAGTCTTGTATTTTCAAGACTCGACTTAAGACTTCCTCAAAACTCGAGTAAATTAGTGGTAAAATTGAGAAAGTCTTACCATAAGACTTAACAAAGTTTTATATTAAGACCGCCAATAAATTTACCCTAATATTCAACGTTAAGAGACTTAGTTAAGTGGCTTAGTGGCTGCTACTCTTTTTAAAAAGTGTTATTTGATCATAGAAATTGTCCCTAACAAAAACATGTTCAGTAATCCATTATTCAAAGATAGGCAAAACAAGTTGGCAATGATTAGAGCAGCCAATTTTAGCCATTTTTGATTTCCCTATTTGGATAATGACTTGTGTTTCAAAGTGTTTGAATATCATCTTTTACATAAAATAATGTATGGTGGGCTAAAATGATCTTGCCAATTGGCGGTTTTTTACCCAAGATCTCCAACTGGTAAAAAAAAGCGTGAAGGTGACAATTAAGTCCTCACTATTTTGACTAATTGTGATATTAAATTTTTTAACTTTAAATTGTATCGTAATTATGTCTTGTAACTTATGCAAAACGTGAAATTATGCCTCTTACTCAAAATCTCTTGATAAATTTAATATATTTTATTATATAAGTAAAATTAGTTACACTTTTTACAATATACTATAAAAATAAAAATTAATAACATCAAAATTTAAAATGAACTAGTTTTTA
Source organism: Silene conica (assembly GCA_029255685.2). Lineage (NCBI taxonomy): Eukaryota > Viridiplantae > Streptophyta > Magnoliopsida > Caryophyllales > Caryophyllaceae > Silene > Silene conica. Next base: position 64,828,872 of record CM055311.2, read on the forward strand.
ACCCGTGCATAATTGCACGGATATAGTTTTAAGAACATCGATATAATAATTAATATTTAAAAATATTAAACCAAAATAAATATATATTTTATACTATGTTTTTTTTATAATAATAACAATAGTTTAAAATACGTGCAAAAATTGCAAGGATTTGAATTTTAAATATGTTTTAAATCCGTAAAAAAAATGCACGAAATCCGTGTTAAAACATGGTAACATAATTTTGAGATCTACTCATTTTAGTGGATTAGCTCAATATATATAACAATTTTTTTAGAGTATTATTTTAACGGAATCTATAAAATCTACTTAACAGAGTTTTAAAGTTCATTTATTTTGTTAACTTTTTTGTAGATCTCATTTTTAAAATTGAAAATTAAAATAGTACTATTTATTAACATTTTTTGTTGAAAATTATTTCTTATTCAAAAAGATTAATCAAATTTAGTAATATCTCGAAAATTTTCTATTCCAATGGTCAAAATGTTAGACTTAAAAACTTGTAAAATATAATAACGTTATTTGTTTTACCATTTTTTTATCATTTATATTTTCAATGCCTAATAATATTTTTTTGTTATCTCCTTATTTTACTTTTATTATTGATAGACTATGCGGACTATTGGAAAAACTCTGCATTTTCATATTTTATCATTTATCCAGTATAAATAGAATTGAGGATGGTGGTTCATTGAAATTTCTTATTGATTATTCGATGAAATTCTATTAACAAAGTTGGTTTTTCATAATTAATTCCATATTTTTTGTGGTGAGTCCTACATTGATTTAAAAAATAAAAAAATAAAGGAAAGTGGATATAATGATGTGGACGCACGAAATTGCACGAAATGTTGTTGTATGATTATAGATAATAAAAATATTTATATTTTATTAAATTAAAGAACTGAATTTTTTCTTAAATTTGAACAATTCTTTACCAAATAAAATATGTATATATAGGCTCCGTTTGGCGGTGCACTTCAGGTACCTGATTTGCCTGAAGTAACTTTTTTGCCAAAGGAATCAGACAGCTTATCGTTTTGGGAGTGTTTGGCAAGTAGCTTTTGGTCAAATAAGCTACCTGAAATAAAATGCTACATGAGGTAGCATTTTAGATTTCAGGTACCTGATTTAAGGTTATATTACATTTTTACCCTTCAATCTATAATATAATAAATAATTATCTTTTTATGTCATTTTACCGAAATAAGATACCTTTTCAGTTAGTTTGCCAAACAGTTTTTTATATAATCAGTTAGTTTATCAGCTCCTAATTTCCAGCTACCTGATCAGCTACCTTTTCAGGTTTCAGCTAACTTTTCAGTTTTCAGGTACCTTTTCAGGTTTCAGGTAACTTTTCAGCTCGTTTTACCAAACAGAGCCATAGTGTTTTGTAACCTTTTTGTGAAAAGATGAAATACAAAAAATATACTTGTTTAGCTTTTTTAGGTAGTAAAGGTATTTTTAAAAAAATGATTGTTTCTAAAAAAACATAAACTAAAACTAGATTATTTATTTTTCCTTAAAATTTGTCTTTGCATACATTTAAAAAAAAAGAATTTTGCACTTTTTTTAAACAAAACATAACCTAATTGAGTTTTTGTGGTACGAGAAAACGAATATCTCATGAGATTTTGGGTAAGGGCTTAATTTCACTTTTCCCCAACTTATGGGGCCTAATTGTTACGATTTAAAAATCTCATAGTTAGGCTTCGTTTGACAGTGCACTTCAGCTACTTGATTTGTCTGAAATAACTTTTTTGCCAAAAGAATCAGGTAGCTTATTTTTTTAGGAGTGTTTGACAAATAGCTTATTTGGCCGGTCATATAAGCTACCTGAAATGAAATGCTACATAAGGTAGCATTTTAGATTTCAGGTATCTGATTCTAGGTTATATTATCTTTTTACCCTTCAACCTATAATATAGTAAATAGTTATTATATTCTTTTATGTCATTTTACCAAAATATGCTAGCTTTTCAGTTAGTTTGTCAAACAGTTTTTTATATAATCAGTCAGCTTATCAACTCATAATTTCCAGCTACCTTTTTAGTTTCCAGGTATCTTTTTAGGTTTCAGGTACTTTTTCACCTCGTTTTACCAAACAGAGTCTTAGCTAAAGTAATGGGGGCCAAATGCCACTTTCCCGGTAAAAAAGCGTAGAAAGTTTGAAGATTATTGTTTGTCTAGGATAGCAAGGTACTTAGTTTAGACCCCGTGCATTATGCACGATACTGCAAGTTTAAAATTTTTATAAAAATGAGTTATATAATATTGGTACCTTATACAGTTCTCATCATTGTATTTTGCTTTAATAAATAAAAGCTAAAAACCAAGTGGTGTTAGTCCAGTGGTAACTGAGTTAAACCTTAAAACTTGCAGAAATGCAGGAGTTGAGAGGTCTCAGGTTCGATTACCAGCTGGGGCGATGACCACTTGGCCACTGCAGCCCCCGAAGGAGGTGGCTTACATAGTTCATGTGGTGGTGCGGGAATGCATGGACCCGGAGGATTAAACCCCTGGTCACCAAAAAAAATAAAAAAAAATAAAAGCTAAAAGTGAAAAATAGTTAAGAAAATTTAGTATTAATAAGAAATATGTTCAATGAAAATAGTTAATGAGTTTCAATTTATATTATCTTTTTCAATTTTTTTTATAATGAAAATAATTACAACGATTTCCAGTTTTGGTTGTAATGAAAATATAGGTCAACTCATCATCTAATAATAGGATCAATAAAAAGACTTATCAATTTATAGATTTACATCAACTTTATATTATTTTAATTAAACTATTACAATTAGAGTTTTGTGAAAATAATATAATTTGAAGAAAAGATTAATTTTAATGAAAATATAATAGATGAATTAAATTGTAATTGTTAATTTCCTTATTTAGTGAATGAACATAATTATCATTAGTTTCCTTTTTTGAGAATATGCATTTTGGCGGGAAACAATAGAAATCATCTATTCTTTTAGTAGACAGTAGTATAGATCTTGTACGACAATATGGTATTTATACATGGCTGTGTTAGAGAAAGTCGTAATTAAAATGTTGTCATTAATCATTTTTACATCTAATAAATTTACTATTTATAAAGTTTTATATTTTATATATTTAGGGGGCGTTTGGCTAGAGAAAGGGAAAGAGAAATGAAATAAGAAAGGGTAAGAGGGGAAAAGGAACGGGATTACCTAAAACTTAATTGGTTGTTTGGTTACTCTAAGAAAGAGAACTAATGGTCCACCCACACTCACTCCTACCACTAACACACACCATCACAAACAACCACTTATCTACGGGCGGCAGTGATGGTGGTGGAGGTGGCAAAGTGGTGGTGTCATGGCGGTGATGGGGTGTTATGGCGGCGGCGGTGGTGGCGACGGTGATGGTCACGACGGTGATCGTGGTGGAGGTGTCATGGCGGTGGTGGTGATGGTGGTGGTAGAAATGTCATGACGGTGACGGTGGCTGTGGTGGTGGTGGTCACGACGGTGATGGTGGTGGAGTGTCATGGTAGTGATGGTGGTGGGGTTGTCACGGTGGCGGTGGCGTTAGGTGGTGGCTATTATGGTGGTAGTTGTAAGTGTGGTGGTAGGTGAAGAAAGTGGTTAAAGGGAAACAAGGGTAATGAAATCTCATACCCTTGGGGGTGAAGGGTAAGGAATTAGATGGATTAGGGGGTAAGGGAGGGAGTTCAATTCCCTTTGATTGTGTCAAACAAACACCAACAAAGGGAATGAGTAACTTTGTTTCCCTTTCTCTTTCTTATAGACCCCCAACCAAACGCCCCCTTATAGTATAAACTTGCAATACATGCCAATTAATAAAGCTAATTAATTGCAATCAGTTTCATTAGTGAGAATATATTCGAGAATATAAAAGATTTGATTACAATCCCCAATTAACAATCAATGGGTTCCTCAATTTATTTTATACTAGGTTTAAACCCGTGAAATTCACGGGGCTACTTTTTAAATTTTAAATGAATATATAGTTATAGACTCATAGCTAGGATATAATGATTTAGGGAGTAATTAATTTTAAATACTATAAATGAGTAAGATTTGCAATAAAATTAGTATGTATGCTTAAAATGAGTGTAACTGTGTAATTCAAATGGGTATAAGACTTGGTTAATAAAAATAGTAATTTAAAAGTTGGGTTAATTAATAATTTACATTTGATTTTATTAGCAAAAAGATACATATATCAAACAACCGTGATTGCGTGGGAGAGTTCGATATTGCGAGATACTCCTGTTTTATAAAAGGACTCATTTATTATATTAAATAAATAGTTTTATTAACAAAATGGATACTCTTACGGTTTAAATAAATTAGTTACTCCTATTAATTTGTACTTTAGTTTTTATAGTGATAGAATATGGAATATTTCATTCATATTCTACAATTGATTTTATTCCATATACTATCCCATTGATTTCGCAATCTTCAATATAATTTATTTACTTTTTTTTAGAAAAAATGGTCATCACCTATTATAAAAAATGTCAAAATGGAATCATGCAATATAGTAACAACCCCGTGATTTGTTATTATATTGCATTATTCCATGATTTGTTATTTCATTATCCCGTGAACGAAAATCACTGAAAAGATTATTCTAAAAATCTTGCAAAACATTATTGCATTCCTAAAATATTGACCATTATTTGACTTTTTCCTAAACTAAAGGAGTTTATGCAGTAAGGAATATTATGGAATAACGTAATCTTGACTATTAGTTGCTTAAATCTGTATTTTTTTTGGAAATCTTCCAGTAGCTCTGAAATCGTGCCACGTCAGACGAAGGTTGTTTTTAGTGATGTCACGTCAGCGATTGGCTTCTGCATTAGTAAAGTATATGATTGTTTGAGTTGTGAATAGAAAAAAATGGTATACTTCGAAATATGTAAGGTAAACACAATTTACTTAGAGCATCCAAAACCGTGAAAATCTCACCAATTTTCATTCTAATTTTTGAAGTTTCTCGCTCTCCAATTTAGTATCCAACTCACTTTTTCACTCATCACCCAAAAATATCAAAAAATCATCTACATCAGCAAATAGTCAACTTTTCTCCTCACTCATACTTTATCTCATACTTTAATATTAAAAAAAACAAATAAATTAAAAAATAAACAAGAAAGTGTGATATGTAGGTACAAGTGGGCACGACACCACTTTGCAATTCTCACCCATTCTCGTACAGGCGAAAATTTTCACCACATTTTGTCAACTTCTTTCCTACTTTATCATTTTTTTTAATATTAAACCAATTCTCAACAATTTCATGAAAAAGGGTGAAAAGACCACTGTGAATGCTCTAAAGGCCTTGTATGGCAAACAGTAAAATCAGGTTCATAATAACAAATAACATTATTAGAATACAGTTATTAGATTTTAGTAGCAGGTTAGACTATTAAATTAAATTAGCAGATTACGAAATATTGTTTGACAATAAGCAATTAAGCATATTATAAAATAATTAGAACGATTTAATGTGTAAATTGAATATGCTATTACAATATGCTAATTTTAGCAATATATTCAAAAATAATAAATTCCGACCAATATGCTATCAGAATATGTTTTTTTTACCAAATATAGGAAAATAGTAGATTGATTAGCAATCTACTAATTATGTCAAAATCTACTAAGTTCTCTCAATATATTGTTTACCAAACATGACCTTAGTTGAGCGGGAATAGTTGAGCGAGAATAGGCTAAGGCTCCGTTTGGCAAGCCATTTTAGGTACCTGATTTGGTTTTTTTTATTTTTTTGGCAGCAGTAAAATTTAATTGTACGACTCACTAAACCATACCTATAAACTACAACATACATAAAACATAAACTAAAACAAGGTAATAAATGCATCGGCTAACAAACTAGCTTGTGTTGATGGCGTACGACTGAAGTCTCAACACGCTCTTTAAAACAATATCCACCACAATATCTAAAGGATGATCAGCCCAGGCGAAAGGAAAATATTAATCTTTACTTGTCTTGATTGATGAAGTTTTGGAGAAATACCTGCAACAAAACCCAAGAAAGGGTTTCAGAGATTCATCTCCTTGCCTGTGATAATCTTCCTCGAAAACCAACGATTTTCCATAAACTCATTTTTACTCGTCTGGAACGATACAACTTTGGAGAAGTACCTACAACAAGACTCAAGAGAGCGTCTCGGAGATTCATCTCCATGGCTGTGAAACACATCCTCTATAGACCAACGATCCCCTTGACCTAGAGTTAGCAGTGGGCCGTGCCGGGCCGGCCCGCGTGCCGGCCCACCGTGCCAGAACCTATAAAATGGCCCGTTCGTGCCGTGCTTTTTGGTCCACCGTGCCGAAAGTCCAGTCGCGGCCCGCCCATGGCACAGTGGATTTGCGTGTCGTGCCGTGTCTGGCCCATGGGCCGGTCGTGCCATGTTCATGGGCCGGCCCACGTGCTACATATTTTTTTTAAAAAAACATTTTTTTTTACTTGTTCACTTGTTTTATTGTATTTTTAATGTATACGATTTAATCAAATAATTAAGAAACGATGAAAAAAAAAGAATTTGTTATTAAACGATTAAGAAACGATGTTAAAAAAAATACCTCAATCTTTTATTAAAAAAAGTATGAAACGATACAAGTTTACAAGTTTATTTAATTAAAAATACAATAAAACGATTAAGAAACGATATGAATTAATAATTAATAATTACTTTTTCTTGAACTTCCGAATTTCTGATTTAACAAACCCGATTAACTATTTTATATAACTAATTATTTATATTACTAATTATTTTATATAAGATTTTTATATGTTTATAAGTTATATTGTTATTGTATAATTGTAAGAATTATATAAAAATTAAGAATTTAAGATAAGTAGAAGAGAAATAGAGAATAAGAATTATATAAGAATAAAGCCCACCGTGCCGGGCCGGCGTGCCTGTTGCGTGCCATGGTCCGTCGTGCTTCGGGCCGTGCCGTGCCTAGGCATGAATTTTTCGAAAATTGTGCGTCCAGCCCGGAGGTAGCCCGACCGTGCCCGTGTCGTACCGCCTTGAAAACGCCACCGGGCCAGGTCGGGCCAGGCCGGGCCCCGTGCTGGGCCTTGCCACCCACCGTGCCTCAGCCCTTAATACCATCTCTACCTGGACCCAACGAAAGATAGCAAAGTGCACTTACGCCCCAAGGACGTAGAAAGAAAAGGCGGAAAGCAGACCACAAAAATTTGTCCCCAAAGGAAAGTATTTTATATTGTATGTCATAATCTACTAGCTATAATAATATAATATTACTAAGAGGTAGAAAAAAGAAAGTTTGCTAAAATTTTGAAAAAAACAATTTTGAGTTACATGATTTTTGTCATAGCTTATTATTATTATTATTATTATTATTATTATTATTATTATTATGTTGTATTATTACATGCAATTAATTTATGACATTAATAGTACAACTACATCATTATATATATAAAAGCAAAATGTACAACTGCTGATGTGGCGCAACCAGATTTTAGAATTAGGCTAATGGAACTCTCTCATTCAACCTCATGATTTCAGTTATTTTCGGCCAATGACGTGAATAATAACAGCTATGTCAGGCTGTCAGCTTCCATTAAATATCAGCTTATTAATTAATGTTTCAACAATATAATTACTTAAATTTCTCTTTTTTACTTTATTTATCTTTTATTCTTTCTCTTTCCTAAATCTTATTTTATCTCACTTAATCTTTTTCACCCTTTACATATGATTTCAGCAACTTTGGAATTTGACTTTTTCTCTTTTATTTAAAATCTCACACATTTTCATTGCCTTGGACAATTTGACGTACTAATAAAATTTTAACCACTTTGAAAAATTTCAAAATAAATGTCAAAGCTAAATTACTAAGATACAAAAATTTAAAATTCGTCGAATATGATATAATTTCTAAATTTTCTCTACTCCTTTATCCAAAAAGTACAAATTCATAAATTTTGGACGATCTTATGTTTTTAAAACGGGAGAATTAGCAATGAAGTGTATACTAAACTACTTAAACAAATAGCCAAATAATATGAAAAAACAACTTGACAGGACCAACAAAAATTATTGAATGCAACAATTTATTATTCCACTTATTAGTTGATAATTTATCTATGGTTTTTATAAATAACATGATCCTAATTCACATTCGACAATTTATTATGGCTCTACACAATTGTTTTTTGTATTCAAAACAAAACACAACAATTTTGATCAAAATTGTGAGCGATTAACAAAATATTAACAAGCGTAAAGATGGCCACATATTTTATAGAAACAGAAAAATGGATTTGGGCTAAATGAGAAATTGATTTATAAATACGTTGATTTAGCTAAAAGAGATTAATGGCTCTAAAGATTAAGATATTATTTTATCTCGAAAAATTGATTTGGGCTAAATGAGAAATAAAGTTTCTCAACGTTGCTCGAAAATTGCAAGAGTCATTAATCTTTTTTAGTCTCCATATATACATTTTGAAAAATGATGAGTAAAATATATATTGAATATTAATTGTCCTTCACTTCCCCTTCATTCATCTTCCAAATTGAATCCTGTAAAACAATACCCAAAAATCTGTTGAATATTCTCCACAGAAAGTTTTCAATCTCTAAAATGGCGATGACAAATGTTCTTAATATATAGAATATCATTATATATATATATAAGAAGAATGTACAAATGCTGACGTGGCGCAATAATATTTCGGAAATTACATTTTGAAGCATTCTCATTCATTTTGGGTTTCTTAGTGTTAAAACAACCAGTAAGAGTAAAAGTCAAACTTTAATTCAATTATTAAACCTAGACGTAATAAATACAAAACCGTCTTAATTATACTCTTCAATTTAATATTGTTATATTAATTCTGAGTAATTAACCTGCGTCTCCTCTTAAACTACTTTTTGCGAGAAATTTCTATTCTATTATCCAACTAAAACCTCCTTTATTGGAAAGTAATAGGTTTTCATTTTTTAATTATATTTATGCTTTTCAAGTTATATGTCAAACTTTTAATATCAATTTGTTCTTATATGGAGTATCTTATTATATAGTATATATATACATTTTGATTTTTTTTTAACTATTTACATATACACTTCATACGTTATTAGTATATCTAACAATTTTAGTTGATCATTCTCTGTCAAAATTGAAATTAAACAATCCGTAAATTTTCACGGGTGTTACGCTAGTTAGTAAATTAAAATGCCTAATATAGAACATCATGTGTCACTTAATTAAGCTGAGAGTGTTCAATCATGGCTACTATTATTTGTTTTATTTTTATAAATTACAAAAATTAATGTTAGCTTTTAAGATCATCACATGTATCAATTCTTATTTCTTTCCTTATTAAAATGAATAAAACTGTAATAATATTAAAAAAGTTTATTTTCTTATTATAGTATAGATGATTTTAAAGGAAAGCATTGAATACACTTTTTTTTTAGTTTATTGGGGATTTTCCGATCTCCGATGACAATTGCCATTGCACATTTATTTCTCCATCACCGCTTTCACTCTATTGGAGTAAACTATAGGCCATTGAAAATTGAAATCATAGCGCATATAATGTAAAGCGTACATCAAGCTAAGCTTGCAGATCAGATAGACATCACCGTTATCCATTAATCTTTTAAAGGCTTTATTTAATTTTTTTTCTTTTATTTCCAATGAGCGTACTATGTCGCGGATGAGAACCGAACCCTAATTTTATAGTTGGGAGAAGAGTCTTCTTACCACTCGAGCTAACTCTGGTTCTCAAAGACTTTATTTGTTGATATGAAGATATTCCATTCGTTATGGTCATTTGTTTGAATTTGATTATAATACAGATCATTAACTAATTAGAACAGATGAAGTAAAAACACTATACATGTAATGAACAAGTAATTACTGCGATAAATTTACTTGGAACGTGTTAAGAATATAGAGGGAGAATAGCTATAGGCCCAATATCCTAATAGAACGGTTTATACGCGAGATATTAGTATGTCTCTCAGGTTAGTAAGAGTAGTGAAATTAGAATTTGGCTAAGACCATCCCCAAGCAAAAAGTCGATTTAATCGAGTCAATAACGTATTAACCCTTAATCTTACCTTATTGACATCGACCCTCTTTTACCCTCTCAAGCAGAAAGTCGATTTAATCGAGTCAATAACATAGTTTTTTTTTCTTTTTTTTTTTCTTATTCTAATTTGTAACCAATGAGAGTTTGCCACGTAAGAGGTCAATTGGGGAGTCAATTTACTCGACCTTGGGTCACAAATTGACCTCAACACCATTGGGTCAATTCTAATTTTCACTTAATTATAATTAACTTGACCCAAGCAAGCAATTGACCTAGCAATTGACCTTGCTTGGGAATGGTCTAAGAAGCGAAAAGTTTCAGTGGATTTTTCAGTGATCGGCGAAGACGAGTACCCGCACTACTCCCGAATATTTGAAACATCTTTATCCGTTACCATTAATAGAATTGTGACTGGCAGACTTTCAAAGATGTATAAAGGGGCCACTTAACACCGAAACATACGAGTATATGATATGTATGTAGTTGAATTATGTCCACATTGTCGAGTATTCAGGGCGGAACTAATATATGAATGAATACTGAATTAATGGAGTGTAAGTTACAACTGATTAGAATCACAATCTAGACATAAGTAGCAGGTCCATTGTCTGTCGGATTAATGTCTTCGATATGTTTCGCAATTGCTAAATTCCGCACCCACTTTTACTTATATCCCACACATTTATCACTATTATTCTGTTATTGCCATTTGCCCTTCTTATAAAAGAAATTAGAAAAAATAAAATTGAATAAAAACTCTTCAAGTCCTCACCATCCCCGACCATCCCCTGGCCTCTCCACCCATCCCCTAGCATCGTCGACCACCCATCTCCCAACCTCGACGATCACCTTCATCGTCGACCATACATATCGAGTTAAAATCGTTATAAATTGTCGACCATCCTCATCCCTTCCCCAACACTGTTTTATCAACAGTTAGGGTTGAATTGAATTAGGTTGTTGAAGGGCTGATTATGGGGTCGTCAGGCCGGAGTAGGATGCTCAGAGGGGCGGCGTCGAGTAGTAGTGTCAGCCGTTAGGCACACATATGTCGCCGAATATGGTTGTTGCAGGTTGTAGGCGAGGGGAGGGGGTTGTCGACGCGACGAAGGTAGCAAGGAAGGGTCGTCAGCAGGGGTCAGACTCTGGAGGGAAGCTCGGCTCGAGGATGGGGTTGTGGAGGGGTGGTCGGTGGCACCGGGAGCAGGGACGAAGTTAGAGTAAATTTTTAACCAGGGACCTACCCTCATTTATTATTCATGAATTTTATATCATTATTTTAGCGTCTTCAATATATATTTAGATTAGGTAATTTAAGAAATATACAAATTAATATTTATTTCTAAATAACTAATAAAATAAAAATTTGTTTTTTCAATAGACATACTCCATATTTTATATATAGAGTTGTTTTTTATTTATACGATGAAACAAATCGGAAAAAAAACATAAATGATAAGAAACAAGTCATAAAATAATTGTTTGTGGAATAATGATGGTAATATTGTTAACTAAAGTAGGACCTTTCCAAATAAGAAAATTATAAGAAACAAAAAATAAAAATTCTAAAAACTAATGCTTCCAAGAGTCAATCCTATGACCTCATACGGGCACTCCTCACCTTCTTTACTAATTTACTAATGTAAACTATTGATCTAATATAGTAACAATTACTAATACTTATTTTTCAAAGTTTAGCCCGGGCCATGGCCCATTTGGCCCTTACTGTGCTTCGTCTATGACCGGGAGGGTGGTCGAAGGAGTTGGTCGACAACGCTGGCAGTTGTGGTTTCTTTCTGATTTTCTCTTTTTCCTTTTTTTCTCCCTCTCTTGTTAACAAGGCTGAGAAATGAGAGGGACATGTTCGGTATGACAGGAATAATTGTGCAAGATTAAGTAAATTAAAATACCGTGCAGGATTTACCAAGTTTCATATGTTTAAATCGAATGAGGGGACATTTCTAAAAATTGGTTTGACCAACTTTTCCTAGCAGTTTTAAAAACTTATTTCATGACGTAATTTCTACCATTTATATTTTTTGTTTCCACTTGTTCATCTTAATCAACTTAATCGTCATCATTCTCGCCATCGTTATCATCATCATCAACGTTATTACCTACACTAACTCACTAATTAAGTGTGAAAGTAAGACTCGAGTATGATGGCAATGATTACTTGACATGCGATTCGGGGTGATAATAATGTGGCAGTGATGCCTGACATACGATTCAAGATAGTAGGTGCGTGGCTATGTTGGCGTGGCACGAGTTCAAGCTTATGACATGGCAAAGTTGACTTGAATAACCCGCGGTTCGATATGAGGAGGAGGCGATGTTGACGTGGAATGTGATTCAATATAACACGGTAAAAGTAACGACGTGACACACTTCTAGGTGATAACGTGACATTTGTCCAAGGTGATGAGGTCGTAATGGTGACGTCGAATGCGGTGAAATGATGGCATAATGCACATTTCGAGGTGATGACGGGACATGTGGTCCATCAAAATAATGAGGTGGTGATGCTAACGTGAAATGTGATTTGACGTACTATAGTGAAAGTGACAGCATGACACATTGCAGGGTGATGATGACGTGGCATGTGGTGCGATGTGATGAGTTGGCGGTGCTGATGTTAAATACAGTTCGACGTACTACGGTGAAAGTGACGACGTGACGTACACTTATTGGTGATGATGTGGCATGTGGTTTAAGGTGATGACGTGACATATCACATATGTATATATATTTTCTCAAAAATTTGTAAATCAACAATATCTATGTGACATTGTGTATTTTAAAAAATATATATTGTCTTCACACAACGATCAACTCGCTGCAGGTTGGGCTTTGACTCGCTATTTACAGGTCAAACCGGATTCAAGTTGAAAAAACCGAATTAATTACGAGTCGAATTACAGCCAGTTTTGGAACGGGTCAGATTTTAATAGGTCTATTTAAGAGTTACTATAACTAGAACTTTGAAAAGCTTAGAGGATTGCATGAGATGACATTATTAAAGAAGCATATAGCACATAAAGAAATGTAAAATGACCTATAATTATACAGCTGTCAATCGAGTCAGGTCTTGGTTGAGCTGTTGGGGTCGAATTTGGGCCAGGTTAGGTTGGGTTTGTAACATTATCAGGTTAGTAGGGTCGGATTGAACTATTTCGAGTTCATTTTAGGTGTTTTTAGGTTAAATGGCTCGGTTATTTTAGATCGGGTCATTTCAGGTTAATGTTTATGAGAGGAAAAAAATACATTTTCGATTCTTACCTATTTAAAGTTTAGTCTTGATGAATGATTCGTTATTTTAGCGTAAATAATATTAAGTGTGATTTCAAATTAGTCATTTCAACTTTTTTAGGTGAACTAGAGTTTTGTTTTTTTGGGTCATTTTTTTGTCGGGTGGTTTTGGGACGGGTCAACAAGGCTCAAGTCATGTTCGGGTCAACTCGGGTTTGAGTCAACTAGGATGTTGTAGTTCAGGTCAATTTCTAGTTTTCAACTAACTTTTTTTTTGTGTCAGTTTGATTTTATCAAGTCTACCTATAAAGAGTAAATTTTTCATTGATTTAAAATAACATATAAATATATCACTAAAATTTGAGAGATATGATCCGTCAATAAGTTATTAAGAGACCAGTTCTCTGTACCTTTTTTTTTCGTGACCCTTTTATCGTTGATCGTAACATAGTGATTTCGTACATATTTACATGATAAATGTATCCATTTTATCTTTAATATTAATGTATACCTATTTTATTAGGTTTAATACCACATTTTCTTAAATTTGTACAATAATCTTTTAATAAACTTATTAACATGACGTCTCTTAGGAAACAGATTCTAAACATATAATGAACAATGAAGGGAGTATAATTTATGGTAAGATTTCGTCTGAGTAATAGCACATAAACAGGATTACAATTTGGAATGTACTAATCTACTAAGGACTAGATTGCGGAATTTTTTTAAAAAGCAAAAAAAAGACTAAACAATTGAATAATGCGTGTTGAAGCTAAGCACTATTAATATATAACTGAATTATTGTAATTGAGCAATAATTGATCAATAAGTATTCCTATGTTAAAGAGTATATCTATTAAGAGGTCGTTCGGTTCAATGCGTAGGTATGGAATGAAATAGAATGAAATGAGAATCTATAGTAGTATGGGTTCCAATTTTATTCCTTTAAAAAATTGTTTGGTTTATTTTAATAATAAACATGAAAAGATAGAGTTGGAATCCAAAGGGAGGAGCTGGGTATGAGATTTCAAGGGTTGAGGTGGAGTTAGAATCACTGGATATCTAACTTCATCCCAAAATCACCAACTAAACACTTGAATGAACCAAATTGATTCCATTCCATTCCAAAGTAGCCAAACAAACATCCCATAAAAGTTTGTAACGGAGCAAATATTATCGATGTAATTAGATAAAATAAATATACTAGCGTCTAGAGAGTTATATATACTTGTCTTTATTTATTTATGTGAGTTTTATTTGGCCAAACACAAGCTTGTAAGTTGTAACGAATGTTGACCGTCATAAATAAGTATTTGTAATAATTGAGATTATTGAAAGGTGAATTATTATTCTTAGAAATCATTAAATATTTGATTATTGCTATTGAATTTTTCAAGTGAGTGTATATTCCATACCACTCAATATACGTGTCTTGTGTTCATTTGTAAAAAAAAAGAAAAGGAAAAAAAAATACGAGACCTCATTTCGAATAATCGGGAAAGAGACCCAGTCATAGACCGAATATTCTGCAGAAAAATTGGACACAAATGTCAGTGTATTTACAATATTTATATTCCCATAATTATAGGGATTTGTGTAATACTTTATTTTTAATTTCTTTGATTTACCATGGTGTGTTAGAAAAGAACGCAAATTCTCATTGTAGACGGAGGGTATCCGTCACAAGGAGAAGACGGATACCATTTTGTCTCACAAAATGCCCATTTAGAGGAGAGAGGAAAGCACATGGGGGTGCCCCACCTTGTCCCCCTATTCGTTTTGTGAGTGTCATTATCCGTCTCTCCACCCAACCCGTCATTTAGATACCATTTTGTCTCACTATGGAATCATGAAAATGAAAATAGTTTTTGGAAATGTCTCCATATAATTCACTGCAGCATACTTTCGTACAATAGATCTCTCTTGTAACAAGTATAGTTATTGTGACTCTCATAATGAAAATGAATATAGTTATTTTTCGAACAAATAATTGAGTATGAAAATAGTTTGACAAAGAAATAATTGAGTAAAAAAATACTTTAGTAATGCAAATTGTTATTTATAGGGGGGATATTGATTATTGAATCAAATAAGTGATAAGGTGGATTAACATCCGAACATCCAATTTCGTTTTCAAATTCTTAAATTAAATCATCCAATTAAGGGGAATCGAATGACAATCCTCACTTAAATATGTACGAATTTCAATGATCAGTCTGTCACTGGAGAGGATCATTCCTAACATAGTTACATAACTACAATCATTATGTAGTTATACAAATAGTCGGGTGTGAATAATTAAAATTTTTATCGATCTAAGTTGACTTACTTGGTTAAAATATAAATGAGTAATAATTAATACCTAATAAAGAGTATCTAACAGGAACAATTTTACCTGGAATTATTTCCTACTAAGTCAGAGTTTATACCCTAAGTAAAAAACGTTTTTTTTTTTATAGATGGCTATGATATGCTCATGCTACCGATTTTGCGATAACATGGGCAGATCTGTTTAAAAACCTAGGACAATGACTTAAAGAAAAACAGTGACAACTATTAATAATACTCCCTCCTATTCCATATTTTCTTCCCTATTTCCTAAAACGGATTATTCAGGTTTTCTTCCCCTTTCCTATTTTGGAAACTTTTATTCTTATTTTATTAATTTCTCTCTCTTATTATCAAACCCCACCCACCTTTTTTACTCCTATTTTATTCCTTTTTAATGCTTTAGGCCCCACAATTTCTTATTTAATTCCTAATTATTCATCCTTCTCTCCTATAACCAAACCCCACCCATTTTTTTACACATATTTTATTTCCCACCTTAATATTTGTGTCAAAACCAAAGGGGAACAAAATATGGAATAGGAGGGAGTATATAAGAGAGACTTGAATGTAGAGATAATGTCTTTATCCTTGTCGCCACACCCATTAACTTGGAGTACCAGATTAAGACAGTCTGAAGTAGCATCCAAATGATAAAAACCTCTTCGTACAGGGTCCTTATAGGCCGATAAAAGAGCCAGCGACTCCGCATGTATAGGAGAGATGGCCCAGAAAGAAGCTCCATTTGTTGTCAAAGTGAGTCCATCATTATTTCTTATGATCCATCCTGCAGTGGCCTTAAAATTTGTCTTCCATGAGGCATCACATTTAATGCGACATTCTGTTGACATAAAGTAGAACCCAGAATGGTAATCGGAAAGTGATTCCTCAATAGCTCTGCTGTAGTTATGTACTCATAGGAGATTGGACTTTGAGACTGTAAGTTCCTTTGTTTTGCAAGTACATTGTATCTCTGAATGTTATCCGAAGCATGCATAATTATTTTATGGTCGCATTGTTAAATAGACGATCATTCCTAGAGCACCAAATTATCCATAGACTCGATAATGTGAGAAATAACTTGACTTGTTGTCGAGAAATAAACGAAAGCCAGTTAGCAATCCAGACTTGAACAGAAATATGGGTACTAGATTCGGTTCGAATTCCAAGAGCAGAAGCAAACCAGATAGTAGAAGCAACCGGACAGTCACGGAGTAAATGATCTATAGTTTCAGGAAGACACAGATGGTTGCAATACAGACAAAAGCCATCAGATGGACCCTTACGTTTCCTGACCTCCATTGCACATGGCAGAACATTGGCCATAACTTTCCACAGGAAGATCTTCCATTTAGATGGAATTTCAAAGTTCCAAATTTTCTTCCATTGCAGATTTGGGGGGCAATTCGCTTTTCTTTCCCGATCCTTAAGACTAGCCCGCCTCCTCCACCAATTTTGAAATGCTGTGATATATCCACTCTTTGCTGAGTAACACCCATCTCGCTTACCAGTCCAGATAATTTTATCAGGATCATGGATAAAAGGAACCAGAATAGCTAAAATATCATTCAGTGCCACCGAAGCACCCATAGCAATAATAATATCTGAATTCCATTGTCCATCGGAATGTTGAACTTCAGCGATTTTAACTTGCGGCAAAACAGATTCATTAAGATGTAGGATTGATATCAAGCTATTGTTTCTAATCCACTTATCCCTCCAAAAATCCAGGTTTGAATTAAAACCCACTTGCCAAGATAAATTTGTCTTCAAAAGTTGCATACCCCAAAGAATACTCCGCCCACCCCATGACATTGGAATTGATTTCCATTTGACACTGTCATCGTGTAGTCTCTGACAGAAAGAATATTTGTTCCCAATTATGCGACTAATCAGTGACTCTGGTTCAGAGATAATTTTTCATCCGATTTTTGCCACATGCTTTGATTAACACATTCCGTTTTTCTAATGCCCATGCCACCCTCCATTTTCGTAAGTTGTAAAAAATTCCTGCTACACCACTGAATTCTATTACCTCGGTTACCCGTACCCCACCAAAATTTTGAAATCAAGGAATCGATCTTTGATGTCACACTTACCGGCATACGAAATGCTGATAGAGAATAAATTGATAGTGAAGATAGAATAGAAGAGATAAGAGTCAATTTACCAGTAGTAGACAAAAAATTGTTATTCCAGGATAAAATACGGCGTCAGACCTTTTCAATGACCATAGCATTAATCTCCTTCTTTGTTCTGCCAAATTCCATGGGCAACCCCAAGTATAGTCCCATCTGTCGAGGCTGTTGAATAGAAAGAGTTCGCAAACACTCCCTAGTTGTTGCTAAAGTGCAATTTGGGCTAAAGATAATTGCAGTTTTGTCTTTGTTAAGTTTCTGCCCAGCCACTTCACAATAAGTGTTAAGAATACTAGTTAGGCCCTGGCAGTGTACTTCTGTTGCATGTGAGAAAAGGATTAGATCATCGGCAAAGAGTAAATGAGACACTTTGAAGCTCCCCGAGCAATTTGTATTCCCTAATGAAACTCGTTGTGCGTAATTTAACATTTGAGACAACACCTCCGTACATAGTGCAAACAGGAAAGGAGACAAAGGATCTCCCTGTCTTAAACCACATTTGGGGATCAACTTCGTGGTTGGCTTACCATTAATGATAATCTCATATGAGACAGTGGTGATACTTTCCATAATAATCATAATGATATTGGCCGGGAAACCCATATGTAGAAGAGTTGCGTGGATGAAATTCCACCGAAGCCTATCATAAGCCTTTACTCATATCCACTTTCATGCCTAGTAGACCGACTTTTCCTTTCGCTTTTGTGTTGATATGGTTAAAAATCTCATGGCTGATCAAAATGTTATCTGTAATGGATCTTCCCGGGATAAAACCATTTTGAAAATCCCCCGCCAAATGATTCATATAAGTCTTCACTCTGTTTGCAATACATTTAGATAGAATCCTCATGAGAACATTACATAGACTGATTGGTCTATAATGTTGAACCTTTTCTGGCGCATGATTTTTCGGGATGAGGATAATAGCTGTCTTATTAAGCCCTTCATTTAGCATTCTTAACAGGGCATTTGAGACGTCGTCTTTAATATATTTCCAAAACTTTTGGAAAAAAAAATACCTGTAATCCCATCCGGACCCGGCGATTTGTTATGGCCCATTTGGAAGACCGCCTTACGAATTTCCTTATTCGTAAAAGGCCTACTTAAGCGATCCTGCTAATCCGGATTTAATTTTCTCTGTAAAGAACCGAAGATTTGTTGATTGTTATCACAAAAGGCATCAAAAGGTTCAGGATTAGATGATGTCTCGAAAATATCTCCAAAAAAGTAGCAAAAGAGTGCGCAATCGAAGCTTCATCAAAAGTCCACACCCCATTTTCCATTTTTATTCCCATAATTTTATTGTTGCGTTGACGATTTTTGAAGAAATTGATGAAATACTTTGTACACGCATCCCCTTCTGTTAACCACTTTATCTTCGCCTTTGTTTCCAGAAGAGCGTTACTGCCTTATTGAATTCTATAAATCGTGCATGAGTTTCGTCATAAATATTTTCATTAGCACCACTGAAAACGCTATTAAGATTATCAGTCAGTTCATCCTCAAAGTCGGACCATTGTTTGTGCCATTGCTTTTTCTTATTTATGATCCATTTTTTGAAAGCTTCATTGATTCTGTGTAGCTTGCATCCTAATCTATAAGAAGCCGAGCCCTTATCATACTTAAACCATTCTCGTTGCAGTAACGAAGTCGTTTCATTATACTCAAGTGTCCAAGATTCAATTTTAAAGGATCCCGTATTCTTCTTGTTATTAATATGAGTGTGTAGAATTAGTGGTGCATGGTCTGAACATTGTATAGGAAGGTGTAAAATGTATGTATCTGGGAAGAAATCATACCAATTTGATGATGCCAACCCTTTATCCAAACGTTCATATATACGCTCATTTCCTTTTCGGTTGTTACACCAAGTGAACCTTGGTCCTTTGAAAGGAATGTCAGTGAGTGTATTTCGACATTTCCAAGAAGTAAAATCCTGAGCACCAAAGATAGAACCCATTTGACCTCCTAATTTGTCATCCAAGTATTCGACTTGGTTAAAGTCTCCTACCATTATGTATTCTACATCCAGTAAGGATAGGGAATGTTCGATGGCTTCCCATACAGTACTTCGTTTATGTTTCTTTGGTTCTCCATATACAGCACAAAAATACCAAAAGAAAAGGGGATTTTCATAGACCTTCAAAATGATAAGGTTAGGTAATGAAGATATGTGTTGTACGACTAAATTTGATCTCCCCCCCACCCAAAGTCCTCCCTTAGTACCCCTAGCATCAACGCCCACAGACGTTGTAAAACCAGGCTGTCCAAAAAGACTGTCCACCAGACTAGCCATACATTTAGTTTCAGAAAGGAAAATAAAATCTAACGAACTACTAAAGACGACCGCTCTTATTTTAGCTATTGCAGGGGCCAGAGGGTCGTTAAGACCCCTGCAATTCCAAACTAGACCCTTCATTGAGACTTAGGAGATTGATTGAGTTCAATCCCCGCAAAACCTTGTTTATGTTCCTGAATTGGTAACGAACTGTCTGATGAAGTGGATAAAATTATAAGATCCTCATCCTTGATTGCTAAATGAAAAGAGCTCTTTGCATCAGAAGTGGCACCCAAAACAGTTCTTTTTGGGCTGCTTGAAACAGCTTGAAAGTTCTCCCAGCAGTAAAGGTTATCAGTATTGATGGACTGAGCCCCTGGATCTGAAAAAGCTTTCCTCTTTTTCTGAATCTTCCTGTTAATACTTGCTGAAGAATCACCAATCTGCAGCTCCTTCTCTTTTCCCACAATGCACTGATTTGAACTTATATCCCCAGAAGTCATAAAGGATTCTTGATTCAAAGGGTGTGAAACAATATCTGTATTAACTCTATGAGGGACTTCAAACTGATTCTCATCTCCTTGTTGTGCCTCATTTCAACCCATCAAAGTTTTAATGTGATCCAAAGCATCATGAAAAGATTCAGAGTTTTCAGATGACGAATTAAATGAACTCATAATAGAAGTAGAGGATGATGATATGACGGGCCATTATGGGCTAGGAACAGGTGTTGATCCATCAGAGTCAGATTCGTTTCTTTGAACTTGGTTATCCATGTCAGAGTCAAAAGGATTAGCACGGGTCTGAATAGGTTCATGATATGTGATGGGTAGAAAATAAGGCATGTCAACACGTTGATTATAACCCCTTGCATCATTATCTTGATTAATTCTATATGGATCACTTTCCACTCTAGCTGATATAGAATTTAAAATGAACGATGCTTCATTAAAGGAGTATTCGAATTCACCTTGGCCTATGTGATTAGCTTGAAAAGGAATGAAAGGATCCTCTAACTGGTTGTGATCTTCAGTAACCGGGATTGCTGGTGGTAAATTCAGAACTCCATCGTGTCCCAAAAATTGATGTTCAGTCTCCACAGTTGTTTGTTGGTTTCCCATTACATTAGGGTCCTGGAACTGCTGTTGAGTACTATTGCCATTTGATTGTTGTGCTTGGATTCTGATATTGTCACCACCGTGTGTTGTCGCATACCCATTATGCAGCACTAGACCATGCATCTGATTATCATTAGTCTCAGAAGCATGTCCCTCAATAAAACCATCTTCCATCCTATGAAACAAAGGTCGTGGTACTTCTCCATTTGCATGCACTGCCTGAGCATCCATACCAGGTGATATTTGATTATTTGCATGTTGCTCATTAACCATCCGAAAGACTCTTTGCTGAGTATTATCAGGAGGCAGTAGATTAGGTTCAACCATAACAGCTCCATTCTCATCCACCTTAACAAAAACATCATTTTCTTAATTTCTTTGTTGTAAAAAGTGTAAGCCTAAATCACCATTGAGGGTTCCATTCTGATGTTCCTGTGGGTTAGCATCATGTACCGCAGTAGTTGTATTTAGTCCTGCATGCATCTGATCTGTGGTGTTTTGATAATCAAATGGAGCCTCGACCTCCATCTCGTTTTCATTCTGGTTGTTTGGGACTATATGAGGGCCATGCATGTGATGCATGCTAGGATTAATTAATTGTTCTTCCTCAAAAATAACCGGACCGACATATGGGAGAGCAGTAACTGCAAACTCCATCCCAAGTTGAACTCTTCCTCCATCCACTAAACCCAGATCGAAATCTATAACATATTCATCTAACTAATCAGCAGGGACATACTCACCTCGACGTTCCCCCAATCTAAGCTTCGAGGTGATGTAACGAGATGTAGACGGTAAGGCACATAGATTGAGGTTGAACATGGTAAACTGATATCTCGTCTGAAACACCACGAACCCCTTATCAATAGCTCGTTCCAAAGCTGAATTAAGTGTAGATATGATATCAGGGATCTCGTCTGGACATATTCCTCCTTTATATGTCCAATCCGGCCACAACGAGTACAAAACTTAAAAACTTCCTCATACTTGAATTGTACCCAAAGTAATTTGGAGTTGCTGCATGCAAGAAAAAAACCGGGATTTAAAGGTTCCCCAAGACGAATCGTTACCCTCATCCGTAGGTAGTCATGATCAGGGATGTGCTCAAAATCCTTAAAAGCTGTGTCAGTTCCAAATAATCTAGTAATGATTCACGCCATGTTTTGATTCAAATATTCGAAGGGGAGGCCACAAACCCTAACCCATATCCTTGCTGTTGGAAAAGTGACGCATCTTGGTATCATACCAGCTCTCCATTTACGAAGAACCATCAAAGCCCCATCGATGACCAAGACACTCCTTTCAAGTACATCATTCAGGTCTTACATGTTATCAAAATGTAAGATATAGATATCTCCCATTCGTTTTACATGCACAGGTTCCCTCGTTGCCTAATGATCTTCAATCATCTGATTTACTGATGACGCCCAAAGAAGACGATAGTCTACCAAAAAATGAGTAAGCACTTGCCCCAGAAATTTGTAGAATCATCCATGTTGTGTGGGTAAGGAGATACTACACTTCCTGATCTTGGAAACCTCCATTCATTCACAATACCAGGATCTTGAGTTACTGCAGTTCGAAAATTGACATTATGAAACAGAGCTTCCAAAGGAGGTATTTGATTCTCCACATAAAAGAAAGGGTTGTTTTCCATTGATAAAGATTAAAACGAGCGAAGTGAAAAAAAATTGAAAAGTAGAAGATGACTTGTGGAACACTAAAGAAGGAAAGCCCTAGAGTTTTGTCAGATATCTAATGATTACTATATGGGTATAATATAATAAAGGCAGAAGAAGATGAAACGTTAAAGGACAAAGCAGTAAAGAAGGATTTGGAGAACTGTTTTGTCAGAAGAAAGAGTAAATTTTTGAGGATAAATGTTGGGAGAGTGAAAAGGGGGGAATTTAATAATGTGTTTTGTTGTTTTTGAGAAACAATATTTGGCTCCCACGGATGGAGAGAAAAGGCTCTAGTGATTTTTAGAGAGAGGTTAATTCCAAGGGAAGTTAAGTAAAAAATGTTAGTTTATCTAATATGCGTGGTTTATACTTTATAGATCTCACTAGGTTGTAACCCGTTTAATTCACGGGTCTGTTTTTAGTATTTTAGATTAATATAGTTAATAATATTAAAGATAAACAGATTAATTATTTACGGAGATCTTGTTTTAGAACTTTGGATGAATGTAGTAGTTAATAATATCAAAGATAAACAGATTAATTATATACGGATAAATTTATTTCAGATGATTCATCACACATGTCGGTATACATGAGCTATCATATATTTTATTCAATAAGGTGTTACCCATTGCACCATTTTAAAAATATGTAAAATAGTTTTACAATAAAGTTATACATATCATACATTAAAACCAAAATGTAAATAATCTGTTGAAACTTAAGTTGTAAATGGATAGTTGGGTTGAAAACGTAAATTTGCTTATATTTACTGAAGATGTTATATATTAAACATTATTTATTGTGTGCGACTGTCTTACACAAAGAGATTCCAATTTTATTAAATGACCACTCAATTACTATATTAAATAAATATTTTCCGTATTAAAATGGATTGCCTTAATGTGAAGAATTGTCTTAATAACGTGAAATAAGTCAAAAACAACTCTACCCTTATTTCACTCCAAAAAATTAGCAAATAGTTTTGGTAACAACATATGCAATTTTATGTTAACTGAAAATAAATATCTTTTATGTTTATGTTTATACGATTTATATAAGATAAAATTAGTAGATCATAAAATAGAAATTGTGTTTTTATAATTTTGTCAATTCAAATCAATCAATTAAAGGATTATCTATCATGTTTCAATTCACTATATCAAATTGTTAATGTTTAGGAGATTGGTTGGTACGTAATATTAAATTGAGTTGGAAATAATATTCCATGAAGTGGTATAGAATATCGCTAATGGAATATTTCATATTAGTTCCATAAATTGCTAATGTTTAGATGATTGATTGGTACGTAATATTAAATTGGCTTGGAAATAATATTTCATTAACTGGTATAGAATTTTATTAATGGAATATTCCATATCAATTCCATATTCCATTGAGTTGAGTTCTACGTTTAATTCTGAAATTACAACTTCATTAGTATAACGCCACATCGGATTATGGAGAAAAATTGAGATGCCACGTCAGCATTTTGGTTAGCATTAGATAAATATATGATTACTAGTGTTAACCCGTGCAAAAATGCACGGATTGTTTATTAAAATTCTAATATATAAAATTTGTTTAGAATAATGCGAATATATATCGACATTATTATTTTCATTGTTACAAATTAAACCCAATGAGAATGTAATTTGTTGTTTTTATTTTAAAACTTTCAATTAGTTCAATTCGATTAACTTTGGCCGAGTTAAAAATATATGAGTAAATTGTGCATCCTACGTACTAACGTAGTTTGTTGGCGACTAATAGTAACTCCAATCTAATATACATATATCTAAACAACTATAGTAAAAAAAACTGGACTCAAGTTTAAATTGAGTCCGCATTAAAAATAAGTTTTTGCCACCCCATATGAAATGAATTTATATTTTATCACTCATGAACCAAAAAAACACATACTCTAATGTCACACTACATTATTATTTTGCACAAAATCTTCTATATTATTTACAAAATCTTCTATATTATTTACACAATTATCTTTATACTCTCTATGTCTTCAATTTTGAGATCACTTTCAAATTAATCTAATTATATTTTATTATTGTTCTTAATTCATTACCCATCAACTTTTTGCCTCAAATATACTACTTTGCATCATATGACATATTTGGGTTAAACCATTATTAAAGATTCATGTACGTATACAAACTAATTTCTTTGCAACTTTTAAATTAATTATAACCTTTAAATTGTTTGTAAATTAATTTTTGAAATAAAAATTATATTGTATGTAATATGAGTTTAATCTATTTTCGTTTTTTCAAACTTTCAGCAATAAGCTTTTAAAACTCCGTAATTATTATTTTTTAAATGTTTTTAAGGTTGTTAAATGCGGAAAGTTTTTTATCTTATAATTTTTTAATATGTTGATTTTTCGTAAAGAGATATTTTCGTTATTTTATAACCAAATTAAGATCTAATTATCATTCAAACGATATGATAATTTAATTATAAGTAGCAGATTTTTTATGCCGGAATATTTGTTAGATATAATAGGTATAATTCCAGTATGATGGCTATTTTTTTTAAAGAATCCGCTCTAAAACTATTTTATCCATATTTTTCCGACAGAGTATTCCGTATTAGTTTATTAACATTGACCGTGAACTTATATAAATTTAACTGTAAATTTTACGTACAAAAATAAACGAATAACTTATCCAACATTAACCGTGAATTTACATAAATTTAAACGTAAAATTTTACGTACAAACATAAATGAATAACTTTTCCAGAAATAAAATCCAAACTTTTTGATGTGGGACCCTCATTTATCTTTTTTTTTTTAAAAAAAAATGTTGGGTTTGATGAGGTGGGTGAATGAGAGTTGTTTAAATGTTTTTGCACAAATTCTCATTTGTGACGGCAGTATCCGTCACAAGCTTGTGACGGATACCATTTGCTCTCACAAAATACCCATGAGAGGCAAGTGGGAAAGCACATGAAGGGTGCCCTACCTTGTCCCCTCTCTTTTTTGTGAGAGGTCACAAGCTTGTGACGGGATTAGCCCGTCACAAGCAAGACCTACTGATGTTTTTGTTATAATATAGATAAGATTGACATTTTCCCCCACCCCATGTCAAATTCTTAGCAAAATTAACTAGACATCAAAAAATAGAATCTAATCATATAGAATTAAGCTCGAGTTAGAAAACCATATTTTCAAATGTAACAAAGTGATCTGAATATTTGGAATATTAGTTAATTTAAACTATGGATCGCGCAACTGTTCCATAATAGATTCAATCGAGTTTGATACGCATAACTCATGACTGGATCAATGTTTAATCCTCGGGTAAGACATGTACCATTGTGCGAAAGGCAGCGGGTGAATTGAAGAGGTGGATATCCAAGGAAATGCTTACTTTGTGAATGTGAAATATGAATTAAGGCTATTTTAACAATTAGTGGACACCCCGCAAAAAAAAAAAAAAACAATTAGTGGACTATACAATATGCTATATACATTTAATAGTATATAGTAAAGCTTTATAATAAAGAATTTAAGTTTATATGTATATTTCACGAGCTTTATTAAAGGAAATTTGAACGCTTTTATAAAAGAAGCTAGTTTAAACCCGTGGAAAGTTGCACGGGTGTATATAAAATCATTTAAAATTGAACTTATAATTTTATAGTAAAGCTAATATTTTCACCATCCTATTTAAACTTCTTTTAGTTTAAAAATATAACTCGAGTATTTTGTCAATTCTTTTGAATCTCACTTTATCATATGTTTACACACTGAATTTAGCGATTAAATACACAAATAACGGTTCTTAAGATAGCAAAATCAACGTACTTGTTATGATTTATTATTTGTGTAGCCCATTCAAAAGCAGTAATCAGGCATTACAATTAATTAATGATGTTAAAATTTAATCTGACCCAACCTTAAACCCAAATATTTGATCTATTTTATAAAAAGAATACGAGCTATTAAGCTAAGAATACGAGCTAATGTAAAAACAATACGAGTTATTAAGATAAGACGAGCTTCAAAATATGAGGACAAATGAATATGAATACGAGAGTAAAAGGATCATGAACTTAAATATACGAGCACATAAAAATACGGCCTATTAAGATGTAATATGAGCTAACGTAAACAGAATACAAAAACACGAGCTAATTGAAACACTGCTCGAGC
Organism: Silene conica; assembly: GCA_029255685.2. Lineage (NCBI taxonomy): Eukaryota > Viridiplantae > Streptophyta > Magnoliopsida > Caryophyllales > Caryophyllaceae > Silene > Silene conica. The sequence continues at coordinate 64,855,952 of CM055311.2, forward strand.
TAAAAAAAATAGAACCAGATTTGCAAGACGTCAAATTTCATGTTATATTAAACACTTAAGATTACGAGGTATAATTAAAAGAATACGAGCTACAAAATACGAATATATAAGAAATACGAGTTAATGTAAAAGAAATAAGAACTTTAGAGAATCAGGAACTAAAAATAAGAGCACATAAGAACGCGAGCTATTAACGTAAGAATGCGAATTAATAGAGCTATTAAGCTAAGAATACGAGTTAATATGTAAAAAAATACGAGTTATTAAGATAAGAATACAAGCTAATGTAAAAAAAACATATGAATAAATAAAAGGATCACAAACTTACAATTATGAGCATATAATAATACGTGCTAATATAAAAAGAATACGAGGTAATGTAAAAAGAATACGGCCTAATAAGATAAGAATGCGAGCTATTAAGATAAGAATACGAGCTAATGTAAAAGTATACATGCTAATAAGGTAACAATATGAGCTATTAAGATAAGAATATGAGTTAAAGTAAATAGAATACGATCTAAAGTGAAAAAAAATACGAGTTAATGTTAAAAGAATATGAACTTCAACTATCTTCATATATTAGAAATATTGGATAAAAAAATTTCTTCAAAATGATGCTCAAATGAAAAGTATACATGTTATTATAAAAATATATTTGCTTGAAAAATTATTTTGATAGTGATGTATAATATGTAAGTGTCTCTCCAAGACCATTGAATCTGAGGTACACGTTTCCGTTTCCATTGAAATTTCAATGCACTTTCAACGTTCCATGTTATTCTATTGATGATGATACATATGTTGTTTCATTAGCCATCAAAAGCAATCATACTTGAATTATTATTTATATATGCTTATTATACTAAGTATTTTTAGAAGATTAACTGTTAAGATAATTACTTTAAACCATGTCAAGATATTACCCAGGCAACGCCCGGGCATGAAATCTAGTATATACTTAAAAGATGAACTTTTCGAGCGATTTTATTGGCTATAATTTTTGCATAATTTTATATTGATTTAATAATTTAGAATCTATCTATCTATATTAATAAAAAATGTTTTTTTTGAGCAAGTACATAAAGTCCAATATATGTGAAACTCTTTAGAGTCTCCAACAATTAAGAACTACTAAATGCAACTACCCAATCTCTAATCTTTCTTTCTCTACGAAATTTCAAAAAAAAAAGGTTATGTGGAATAGTTATGGAAGATTGTAATCTAAGTAGAGTTTTTATATTTCTTGTATATATGCAATTTAATAATCAACATACAAAGATCTATATATAAATTTTGATGATATTTTAAGCGCTTAAAAAAACTATATTTTATTAAAATAATACGAGTTTTAAAATACAAGCACAAATAAATACGAGTTAATCTAAAAAGAATACGAGTTTCAAAGAATCACAAACTTAAATAGACGAGCACATAAGAATACGACCTATTAAGATGAGAATACGAACTAATGTAACAAAAATACGCAAACACGAGCTAATTTAAACACTTCTCGAGCTAAAAAAAGAATCAAATTTGCGAGACGTTAAATTTGATGATATATTAAGCACTAAAGTTTACGAGGTACAATTAAAAAAATACGAGCTACAGAATACGAACACATAAGAATATGAGCTAATGTAAAAAGAGTAAGAGTTTAAGACACTCACGAACTAAAAACTACAAGCACATAATAATGCAAGCTATTAACCTAAGAATACGAGCTAATATAAAAAGAATACGAGCTATTAATATAAGCTAAGAATACGAGTTAATGTAAAAACAATACAAGCTACTAAGATAAGACGGGCTTTTAAATATGAGCACAAATGAATACGAGCTAATGAAAAACAATACGAGCTTTTAAGATAAGACGAGCTTCAAATTATGGCACAAATGAAAACGAATACGAGATTAAAAGAATCACAAACTTAAATATACGCATACATAAGAATACGATCTATTAAGATGGGATTACGAAGTAATGTAAACAGAATACAAAAACATGAGCTAATTGAAACACTTCTCGAGCTAAAAAAAACAAAACCAGTATTGCGAGACGTCAAATTTCATTATATATTAAGCACTTAAATTTACGAGGTATAGTTAAAAGAATACGAGCTACAAAATACGGGTATATAAAAAATATGCGCTAGTGTAAAAAAATAAGAACTTAACAGAATCACGAACTAAAAAATATGAGCACATAAGAACATGAGCTATTAACCAAAGAATACGAGCTAATGTAAAAAACTATGAACTACTAAGATAAGAATACGAGATAATGTAAAAAAAAAATATGAGCATATACGAGGATCACGAACTTAAAAATATGAGCATATAAGAATACGATCTAATATAAAAAGAATACGAGCTAATGTATGAAGAATGCGGACTAATAAGATAAGAATACGAGCTATTAAGATAAGAATACGAGTTAATGTAAAAAAGTATATGAGCTATTAAGATAAAAATACGAGCTAATGTAAAAAGAATACAAGTTAATGTACAAAGTAGTGTTGTCCATGGGCGGTACTGGCCTAAAACCTGGCCCAAATTTTTACCAGGCTAGGCAGGGTCGTATCTAGGACTAGAGCACATGAGGTGCAAAAATTTAACAATTATTTTGGCGATGTGAACTAAAATTTAAAACAAAAAATTGTGAGGCTAAAGTAAAACACAAAATTAGAAAAATTGGTTCAAAATAATTCAAGGAGGTATAAATAAAATATTTTGTATAAATTTGTAAGTATATAACTCTTTAATGTGAAAAGAGCAAAAATGTTACTTATGGGGGGTCGAACTCATGATCAAACTAGTAAAATTTGGGGGTTGCAAAAAGTCGTCGACGTTTTGCAAAAAATCGTCGACGTTTTCTATAAAAAAGACATCCCTTGCCCTTTACTCTCTCTCTCTACAATATATTCTCTGAAACAAAAACAACAAAAACAACAAAACCCAAAAAAACGGAATCAACATCGAACAACAACATCAAACAACGACAACGATTCATCGGTAAGTAACTAAAATCTATTTTTTTTGAATTAATTTTTATTGAATTACATGTTTAAGCCCTTTAGTTGAAATTAGGTTGAATTATACGTAGAAGCCATTGAATACGACAAATTAAACTCAATCGAAATTCTGCATTAGACATGAAAACTGGTCGTCCTCGCGTGGTATGGACGGGAAAACTGACCGTCCAAGCATGGTGAGGACGTGAATTGTACACGTCCAAACCATGCAGGGACGACCAGTTTTCACGTCTGAGCATGGGTTGGACGTATACTATTCACGTCCTCACCATGCTTGGACGTGTATCCTGGCCGTCCTTGCATGGTTTAGACGTGAAATGTAGTCGTCCTCACCATGCTAGGATGTGAATAGTACACGTCCCTCTATGGCGTCGACGTGTACTATTCACGGCCATACGAGGTGAGGATGACCATTTTTCAAGTCCTTATTTTTCCGTCATTTTACTTAGTTTTTAACATAAATTAAGTTGTTTTTAATATTTTTTAATTTAATCATTACCAATTTTGCGTATTAGCAGGATTCGTTTGAAGAGTTTGGTGGAAATGAGGTTAATTACAACCGCCTATTTGAGACGGATTCATCTTTTGATAGTCGGGATGAGGCGTTTGACTGGGCTCAAAAAATAGCTATCGATAATGGTTTTGCCTTAGTAAAGGCAACAAATGGAGCCAAAAATCGCAGACAACCGGAGTTGCTCGGGTCGCATTTCCGTTGTTCAAGTTACGGCCGAACCAGAAAGAAGATCGATCCTGAGAAACCGGAGAATTCTAGTAAGAGAGGGTCGGCTAAGTGCGGATGTTTGTTTAGGATTCGAGCCGTGCAGGAGTACGCCCATGTTGTAGATGGGAAGCCGACGATTGTTTGGTACATTCTTACTTCGAGTAACGGGGGATGTCACAACCACAAAGTAGCGACCTATAAAGATGGGGATAGACATTTTGCCGGCTTGGATGCCGAAGAGAAAGAATTCGTGAGGCAAAAAATTCGGGCATCGATTCCGCCGAGGGGTACCAAGAACGGTCTTCATCAAAGAACCCCGGATAAACCCCAACCAACTAGCGGGCAAATTTATAGCGAGTCGAACAAGGTTCGGCGTGAGATGAGAGGAAGTAGGAATTCCGCTCAACAACTTTTGGCTGTAGCATTTGATGCTAATTATGTGGAGTGGCACGTATCAGATCCCGATTCGACGGAGTTACCTCATGTGGTTATGGCTCATCCAGAATCCGTCAAACTTTTCCGTGCTTACCCACATGTGGCTCTTATCGACGCTACCTACAAAACCAACGTTTTGAAGATTGCACTTATTGAGATCGTTGGCGTGACACCGGTCGGATCCTCCTTCTTAATTGCCACTGTGCTCCTTCCATCTGAAGATGAGACATCTTATGGGTGGATGTTGCAGAGATTAGAGGAGCTACTTATGGGTTCACCTATGCCTACCCTTGTCACTGACCGAGAGTTGGGCTTGATCCCTGCTATTGAGTCCCTCTATCCGGACACTACTCACATTTTGTGTCGTTGGCATTTGAACAGCGCCGTGGAGAAAGTAGCACAAAACTCGAGGAAGATGATGTTGTACAAAGACATGATAATGCACAGTAAAGAAACCGGTTGGTATCGCGTGATCAATGCATCCACGCAAGCTGAGTTTGGGAGAGCATGTTGGGGCTGGTGTCCTTGACAGTTAGTACAATGACTTATTAAATCTCTTAAAGGATCACAAGGGCATACTTTGGTATTATTATCAGTTGATCCACGTTTATCAATAACGGTTGGCTTGCTAGATAAGTTTGACGTTATTGTCATACAGATGGCGGTGATAAACTGGTCCCTATACGTCACACCTATAGGACACGTTTGAGAGTTGTGAAAGTATGAAAATACAATCAGATTTATGCCGAATACGACTAAACAGTTAGTCAGAGGTATTGACTATAAAATTAGTCAATGAGATGTTGAGATAATTATTTAATACGGATTAAATAATTTTAGCTAATACGAATTACGTGATTAATTCGTAAATTAAATATAAACGGTTATATTTAATTAAATATTGAATTCGTGTATTAATATAAGCAGTTATATTAATTGAGCTAATTATACAATATCGTAATTATCAGACTATTATTAATGTATCGACTACATTAGTATCTGATAACATGTATACGATTTGTAATTAAAACCCGCGGATTATATTTTAGCAATTAGGGTCGAATCACGTGTTAGAATAAAGTGAGAGTGGAAAGCCCACTCTCACCCTATGATTTTTCGGCTGGCCGTGTAGGGTTACAAAAGGAGAGTAATTGTCCTATTATGAACTACTGGTATTTCATTATTTTAAAACTAAGGTTTTTGAGAGCAACTTTCTCCCAAAAACCTAGATCTCACATCAAAACTCACAAAAGCTCTCCCCATATTGCAAGGCAATTGGAGAGTATTACTAGCACACGCGGCATCATCTCAGACGGGTCTTGGGTGCAAGTTATAGGAGGGAATCTCTTTTGATTCTTGTTCTTAGGCCATTCGCGCAACGACCTAAGGTTATGCATCTTTACTTTTCGATTTATGTTTTTCATCTTATGACGATATTCACATGTAAAAATTTCGTTATAATCCTGTTTTTAAAGGGTGAATATACGGAAATTCCCCACAAGTGGTATCAGAGCCAAGGCCAAGAAAATTTTACAATTGTGTTTTTCATACGATGTTTTTTAAATCGATATTTTCGAACCGTTTGTTGCTTCGGCCGTGTGCCATTGTGAGAAATCGATCATGTTTTTCGATTTTGATTTGTATATTGTTGATTAATCGATATTCTTAGCAATATATGAATCATTTGTTGTTGTTTATTGTTGATTTACACGTTTTAAATCAAGCATATATACAAGTTTTTTTTTTTACAGCAACACGTCGTTCGATGCAAGCTTGCTGTTACTCGATCGAGTACTTTTTGGCTCGATAGAGCATTTTGGATTTTATGAACGAGCGAATTACTACTCGTTCGTAGTCTGCCTCGATAACCCGTCACTCGATCGAGACTTGTTGTACTCGATCGAGTGACAATGTTCCTCGATCGAACCCGTTTTAAATCGATCGAGCAGTTTTCTGGGATTTTTCATTTTCTGAAATATTTTATTTTCTGGAAACTGTTTTGGGCTCGATCGAGTACCGCTATTACTCGATCGAGCAAAACTCATCTATCAAGGTTACTCGATCGAGTACCCTAGCTAGTGACTCGATCGAGCAACCCTGTTTTGGCAGGATTTCGAAAATAAATTTTTTATTTTGTTTTCTTTTGGCCAATGGTAATATACTATATACGAAAATAGTATATTAACATATGTGAAACGGTTCACACTCGATAGATACATATTGTTTTAAAACGGTTTAAAATAATGGATTATAAGTTTATTAAGATTAATGTGACTAAAACGGTTTAATCACATAATTTTAATCACGTAAGGTGGTTTGGTAAAATTTATTAAACATAATAACGGTATTATGTCACGAATGAATTTGTTTTAGTTGATGCATTTTATTTATCGTTTGTTGAATGCTTTTATAACGTATTTAATTTTTGCAAACGGTTGTAACTTAGCGTGACCATAGTAGATTGTGTTTCCGTAATGATGGAACATAGTCTTGGTTGCAATTTTGAGATCTCGAATCTCCGTTTTGTTTTTCCCTTGTAATTACTTTTGTTTTAAATTAGAATGTAAATAGGTTTATTTTTGTAATTTAAATTAGTTATTTTGTGAAGACCAAAGACGGAGACCGGATGCTCACTCCCGCTGCAAAGACCAAGATGAAACATCAAGACAAGCTTATCGGGTCCAACGGTGGATTCCAAGTTGTTTTAATGTTTATTTTGGTAGGATAGGCCACACTAGGACTTTTATTTACGTTTATTGCTTTCTTTTATGCTTTCATCGGTAATAGTTTGCATCATATTCCGCCTAAAACCAAACCACCTATAACATGCCTGAAAACTGACTCATGTAGAGGTCGCGCGTTAGTTTTCTATGACATACAGATGTCAATTGTCAAATTTTAAGCCATCACTTAATTTTATTCATTCACGCAATGCTAGATTTTAGTTCACATAAAATGAATAAAAACAAGTTGATGGGGTCTTCCTCGTATAACCAAAAATTGAGATTAGTCTTTATAAATCAGACTCCCATGAATCCCTTCTTCGTCGGTAGGCATACTATGACCCCTTCTACGTCGGGTAAGTGGGAACAGATGATTTATTTTATCTCAACATCATGGTCACTAGATACTATCTAGCAACTGAGATGGACTGAAAGATGAGATTTCCGGAAATCTATCGACCAAGAGTTCTAACGGTAGAACTAGCCAAACAGTTGGCTTATCAATTTACGAAAATTGAGTCTTGGGATCGTTTATAAAATTCTTTAGGGAGATCAATTATATAAATGCATGAGTCTACGAGTTTAAATTCAATTTAATATAGACTTAAATCACATCGACGAGTTGCTTATATCGTTTTGTTTTTATCTTCTTTTCAGTGTAGAACACGTACAATTTAAACTGCTAATAACACATGGCTGGTCAAGACCCAATGCCAAGTGCCACGCTAGCACGAGAATCCTGGCTTAAAGCCTTCATGGACTCCATGAATCAGTCTACTAGACTGAAGAATGATGGGTCAAATTTCTCGGACTGAGAGGCAACATTACGGAATGCTGTTATTGCTGACGGAAAGCTCAAGTACTTGACTGAGCCAATTCCGGCACACCCAGGAACTGCGGTTAGAGCTGCCGAAGTTCGCGCTCATAGCGACTTCGTCATGGAAGCGGGTGCGTTAAAGAACGTACTAATCTATGCAATGGAATCCAATTTGCAAAGACGCTTCATTTCCCATGGTGCAAACAAGATTTTCACCACGCTCACAAATGAATTCTCGAAAGCTCCGAGAATCGTTTCATAAGAGCACACATGTCGCTTCTTTGAAGCGAAACTCCAGAAGGGCCAAGCTGTTAGCCCACATATTCTCAACATGATTGAGAATATCGAGAAACTGGAGGCCTTAAACTGCAAGATCAGTGAGAACATAATCGTTGATCGAATGCTTCATTCGCTTCATGATGGGTTCGCCCTCTTTAGGGCCAACTATTACATGAACGACATGAAGAAGACTCCTCGTGAGCTCCACTCACTTCCCGTACAGACCGAGAAGGATCTGAAATTGAGTGGGAGCATGAAGCAGGATGTTCTCATGATCTCCAGTAAAGGGCAAGGTAAAGGGAAAACTCAAGGCGACCTAGCGGTAGGTAAGCCAAAGTTCAAGAAGTCAGGATTTGCTAAGAGTGGGCCCGGTGAGTCGAGCAACTCACAGGGTAAGACAAAGAGCAAGGATACAAGCATGGAATGCCACCATTGCCACAAGACTGGGCGTTGGAGGCACACGTGCCCCGTGTATCGCGAGGACATTAAGGCAGGCCGCGTTACTCATGTTGGTATGTCTTCTTCTTCTTTTATTCACATGATTGAGATTAACCATGCAAGTTACGGAACTTGGGTACTAGATACTGGTTGTGGTTCTCATCTGTGTAATCATGTGCAGGGCCTCCGAAGCCTCGAGCCCCTCATAAAGGGTGAGGTTGACCTGCGTGTCGGGAATGGAACACGAGTTGCTGCAGTCTCGAGGGGAACATACGTGATCCAGCTTCCTAGTGGATTTGAGTTATCGTTGTATAACTGTTATTATGTTCCTAGTTTATCCAAAAACATTATTTATGTTTCTGCACTTGACAAACTTGGTTTTTCATTTGTAATAGAGAATAATAGCTGTATTTTCTCGTTACACAATATGATTTATGGCAAGGCAGTTACCATGAATGGAATTTATGTTTTAGATCAAACCACCAAAATATTACACGCGAATAATAAGAAGTTAAAGGTTGGTGACAAAGATCAAACCTACCTATGGCACTGCCGTATGAGACATATTAATGAGAAACGCGAAAAACAGCTCATATAGAATGAAGCTATCTCGGCCTTTGATTTCGAATCATATGGCACGTGTGAATCATGTCTCATCGGTAAGATGACTCGTATTTCCTTCAAAGATGTTGGAATGCGTGCTGCCGACCTATTAGGACTCATACATACGGATGTATGTGGCACTATGCCGATCAACGCACGAGAAGGCTATAGATATTGCATCACTTTCACGGATGATTTGAGTAGATATGGCTATGTCTAATTAATGAAACATCAAAGTGAATACTTTGACAAGTTCAAAGAATACCAAAATCGGGTACACTACGATCCGATCGTGGTGGCGAGTATCTTTCTAATGAGTTTGATCAACACCTCAAAGACTGTGGCATCGTTCTACAGTTGACTCCACCTGGAACACCACAATTAAATGGTGTGTCCGAACGGAGAAATCGAACTCTACTCGATATGGTTCGATCCATGATGAGTCACACCGTCGTGCCTTATTCATTATGGGGCAATGCTCTTTTGTCAGCCGCTCTAATACTTAACCGAAATCCGTCTAAAGCTGTTGACAAGACTCCATACGAGTTATGGAAGGGAACGGTCCCTAACTTGTCCTTTATTCGGGTTTGGGGCTGCGAAGCTTATGTCAAATGGAGACACGCGGACAAGCCCGGCCCGCGATCGGTCAAGACATACTTTATAGGTTATCCAAAAGGAACTTTTGGTCATTACTTTTACTCGCCAACCGAACAACGTGTTTTTGTTGCGGCTAGTGCGACGTTCTTAGAGAAAGAATTTCTCGAGAACAAGTCGAGTAATAGAACCTTCGATCTATCGGAGATTCAAGAACCAACTACCGAGCAACCATTGGAGGAAGCAGTTCCTTCAACCTCGGCTGCGGTAGATATTCCTAAGGAACCTAGGAGGTCGGGAAGAGTCTCTATTCCTCCGGACAGATACATTGGTATGGTCGAGGAACATCACATAGATGACATCTTACTCCTAGAGGGTAATGAACCCACAACCTATAAAGGTGCCCTGACTAGTTCCGACTCAAAGCTATGGCTAGAAGCCATGCAATCCGAGATGGACTCCATGTATGAGAACAACGTGTGGGATCTTGTGGACCTACCTGCAAAGGTTCGCCCCCTTCAATGCAAATGGCTTTACAAGATAAAGTATGCCGTGGAAGGACAACGGGATATTCACAAGGCACGAGTAGTTGCTAAAGGTTCCACGCAAGTGCCAGGCTTGCACTACGATGAGATCTTTGCACCCGTAGTCATGCTACGTTCCATTCGGATTATCTTAGCGATTGCCGCATTTCATGACTATGAAATCTGGCAGATGGATGTTAAAACCGCCTTCTTAAACGGTTATTTGGAGGAAAACACTACTACAGAAACCCTTAAGGACATCGGTTAATGGACATCAGATTTTGGAAAAATATGATGTAATTAATTTGCACATCAGTTGACTATAAAAACCTGATGTGCTTATAAAATAAAGGACATCGGTTTCTATTTCAAACCCATGTCCATAAGTATTGATTTTAATGCACATCAGACTAAATGACAACCCATATACATTAATTAATCAAGGACAACGGTTATTCAAGTAAGCCGATGTTAATTATTCACTACTAGAAGATCCACTGTTACAAAAGCCTTAACCTTGCTTCACTCATTTTCTTCGTCTTTATTAGTTGTCATATCCACAGTTCATCTTGCTTCTTCAATCCACAGTTCACCATTCTCTCAGTCTCAATCTAACTTGTGTTCTACTAACTTCTTCTAATATATTCATTTTCTCAATTCATCAGCACCACCACCCTCCTTCATTCATTCATTTTTTCATACATTCATTTCTCTCCATTAGGGTTTGTCTTTTTCGAATTTGGGGATTTTCTGTTTGCGATTTTCTGGAGTTGCTTTCGAATTCCTCTTGTTTGTTAGTAATTCCCCACCAAATACACCTTTAATTATCCCTTTTCTCATTCAAATTCGACCAAAACAGTCGAAATAGGGAATAGGGTTTCGAATTTTCCAGATTTGTGATTTGTGATTTGAGATTTGAGATTGCCCACGAATCTCTCAGTTTTCGTTACCTACGCCAAATACCATCATCTCTACTCACGCCACCGCCGACAACCACCTTGTTATCGTAGACATCTCACTCACGAGCCACAACCACTTCGTCGTAGTTCGTTACATTCACAATCAGGTATGCTTTTTTGTTTCAATTTTCTTTCTAACTCGTCGAAATTCATCAAATTGTTGATGATTTGATTTCGTTTGTCATCGAATTTCGATTTTCGATCAGTTTGGATTGGGAGATTCAGTTATTATTATCATTAGGGCACAATTATTAAGTTTTAGGGTCAGAGCTTTCAATTAATTTTCATTCAAAGAAGCTGGCTTTTTATTGATTTAGAATTCTGCTGGTTCATTAACAATCATTATTTTGTAGGGGGTACTTTTTTTCAAGTAAAGATAACTAGTTTTAAGGAATACCGATCGAGTTTTTGGGTTGCTGGTGGAAGTTAGGAATGAGTGATGTTGCCTGCAATGCGAAGCGATTGTAGTCGGATTCTTAAGGAGATGCTATAGTGCACTTACAGGAAAAAATTTGGACTTGTGCTTTACCGATGAAAATTTGATAAGGAATAGTGAATGATGGAAAAAGGATTGCTGTTATGCCTTTTGAAAATTTTTACTAATTGCAGACCAGTTGTAGTTTCAGGCATTTGCAATTGTGTTTTTGTGGCAGCAGGTCTGAGCTGTTGGGATTTGATGTTGTTCTGGTTTGTACACCTCGACACTGACAACCCACAACCATCTCAGTGCCACTCTTCAGTGGTTCAATTCACAATCCTCATTCAGGTATGGTTTGAGATTGAATTTTCCTTTGTAAACTCTCAAGAAAACCAATTGATTTAGTTGGGAAATGTTCTCTAATTCTCGTAATTTTCAGATCTAATTGGGTTGATCTTGATTGTTATTTGCTTGCATTTAACTGCTGAACGTGGGAGTAGAAGTTATTTTTCTTTCACTATAAGGTATAAATTCCCAAATCATTGAGAGAGTTCAAGGTTCCTTCTATCTTAGCACCTGACTACATTCATTGTGTAACATTGACGAAGGCTTCAGTTTATAGTTAAAATCTAAGGTTTCAAGGTTCTGATTATTTATCATCAATGAAGAAACAATTTGATGCGGCAATGGCGCCGTCTTCGAGCCAAATGAAGTTTGAGGAGAGTGAAGAGGGAAACACATTCTTTTTTTTCCCGTCAAAATGTTAACAATGCATCAATATTTGAGACTGATATTGTTTGTTATTATGTAGGTTCAAGAAGAGATATAATTTTCTGGATGAGGAGTCTCTTCCATCTCAAAAAGCAGTATGATATTGTTTATTCCATTATGCATTTTCTATTACTAGCATTCACCTGTTGCAGTATTTATTACTAGCATTCACGTAATTCATTTGGATACTCACAGGAGTTGCAGAAGGCGCTAAAGACCACGAAAGACCCAAAAGCTGTTCAGGAAATGAACGATCACATTTCATGGATTGTAAGTTATATTGCCTGATAAGATCTCCTTGTCTTTTTAAGCTTCTATTGTTGTGTCTCTCGAGTTAATTATGTGTGTTCATGATCAGTTTTTGACAAGCGATGTATGTTGCTTTCATCTCAGAACAAGCAGTTTTAATTTTCCACTCTTTCCTGGTTTCCTTATTAGTTTGGGGGATTGGTCGTTGGTTGGCCAATGGTTTTAATCCTCTACAATTGTTCTTTTCATGTCCTATCTTCTCGCAATGGGCACACTCTATTGGTCTCCATTCGTACTCTATGTTCACTGCAATTTTGCAGCCATTCTCATCCAAAAGGTATGTTCTTCTTGTGGCTTACATATTCTGCTACTAATTCCTTTCTTGCGTGTTCCTTGCACTGCTACTGGACTTCTGTTTTGCTGCTGCTGTATATTGTGTCATAACGACTACCCACTACACTCACTGCCATTAGCCACTGCACATCTACTCTACTGCATTCTTGCTCACTGTCACCTCTGCATACATAGTGCCATTCTAGTTTCTACACTTGCGACCCACTGCGTGCTCTATCACTTCTGTTTTTACTATTTTAATCCTACTACACCTGCTGCTACCTGCTACACGCTGCTATGGCTGCTACCTGCTACACGCTGCTATGGCTGCTCACTGCCCACTGCTCACTACTCTACTGTACTGCTACTGCACCCATTAAACTGCCATTTCTCTTATAGCATTCACCTCACTCCACACTACTAGAACTGTTATTGCCTTCCTGCACGTCTCTCTTACATTACTGAACTGCTGTTGGTCTGTTAAACCAGACCTTACGTTGACATATCTCTTAAGCATAATAGAATTGCATCTGGGATTGTTCTTGGAGGGAATGCGAGATTTTATTCTAGAGCCAAGACAATCATGACAGTAAAGGCCGGCTGGGTTTGTAGTTTTGTACTAAAAGTAAAGGCCGGTTGTTATCTCGTATATTAACATGTTTTGATGGACCTGCAGATAGCAATGGCAAGAAGGCATTCATGGGCATAGGCAAACCTCAACCCCACTGCTCAGGCTCTCATAGTTTCCACTGGTATACCTTCCATATAATTCATATGTTACTCTGTTTTCCTGTTATTTTCCTCAAAATATAAGGATAGTTAATAGGTGTACGAGTTTGGTGATGCAATTTTGTGCATGATTTGCAGGTTTTCAAACACCGACTGCCATATTCCCAAGAAGAAATCGACGAGGTCAGAGACTTGTGGGCGGACTATTTTCTAAATGCATAGTCTTTCTAGCTAGTAACGTAGTACTTTGATTTTGCAAACTAAGCCGATGTTTGGTTAGTTGTTGAACTTGTGATCTCTAGGCTATTTTTGATGTCGTCTAAAATGACGCATAACCCTATATGTTTGGTTAGTTGATGAATTTGGATAATGTATATGATAGACGACCGACCTTTGTCGTGATTTGCTTTGAACTTGTTTAATAAAAGACGAACGACTTTGTCGTGCTTCGCTTTGAATTTGTGTTTGTTTGGTTGATGGTATGGCAGTCTGGCTGGCATCTGAATAATGTATACTGGTGGTACAAATTACCATCAGTACCATCTTTTTTTTTAAAAAAAAAGAACATAAATGGACATCAGATTACAGCTAAAGAATGATGTGCATAAATATGAAGGACATCAGACTTATTAAACCTCCGATGTGCAATAACACATCGACATCGGATGTGAGCTAAAGAATGATGGACATCAGACTTATTAAACCTCCGATGTGCAATACCATATGGACATCAGATGTGAGCTAAAGTATGATGTGCATAAGGATGATGGACATCAGACGTTTTAAACATCCGATGTGCATTAGCAAATGGACATCGGTTGCACAACCGATGTCCTTGATACCCATAATGGACATCAGAGAACTCTACATCGGTTGCTAATCCGATGTCCTTGACCATAAAAGTCCGATGTCCTTAAGGCTTTCTGTAGTAGTGAGTGTTGTACATGGTACAGCCCGAGGGTTTTATTGATCCTGAACATCCTAAGAAGGTTTGCAAGCTTAAGCGTTCCAATTATGGACTTAAGGAAGCATCACGGAGTTGGAATCATCATTTCGACCAAGTGATAAAAGAGAATGGTTTCATTCGATCAGTCGAGGAACCATGTCTCTATATCAAGTCGAGTGGGAGCAAGATTGTCTTCCTAGTATTGTATGTCGATGACATACTACTGATTGGGAATGACATACCTCTCTTATCTTCGGTTAAAGCATGGTTGAAAAACCATTTCCAGATGAAAGATCTGGGAGAGGCACAAAGAATTTTGGGCATCCGTATCTACAGGGATAGATCACGACGGATGTTATCTGTCAGTCATGAGTCTTATATAGATAAGATTCTAGAGAGATTCAGCATGACGAACTCCAAGAAAGGATTCCTTCCTATGGCTACTGGGCTTCACTTGAGCAAGTCTCAAGAAGCTAAGACATTGGAAGAGAAAGAGTGCATGAGTCGGATTCCTTACGCTTCGGCTATAGGATCGATCATGTATGCCATGATATGCACACGTCCAGACGTTGCATATGCATTGAGTATGACAAGTTGATTCCAAGCACATCCAGGTGAACAACACTGGATGGCCGTGAAAAACATTCTTAAGTACCTACGGAGGACTAAAGATTGGGGATTGACTTATGGAGGCGACACGAGGCTCTGCGCCACTGGTTACGCAGATGCTAGCTTTCAAACGAATCGAGACGACTCGAAATCTCAGTCTGGATTCGTTTTTACTCTTAATGGCGCTGCTGTCAGCTGGAAAAGTTCTAAACAAAGTGTTACAGCAGATTCTACAACTGAGTCCGAGTACTATGCCGCTTCGGAAGCAGCTAAGGAAGCAATATGGATGCGTCAATTCTTACAAGGACTATCAGTAGTGCCTAGTTCGAATGACCCGATCACCGTTTATTGTGACAATAAAGGTGTCATCTTCCAACCTAAGGAGCCTAAGTCTAGTCACAAGTCTAGACATGTACAACGGAAAGCTCATCTAATCAGAGATTACGTGGAGCAAAAGGAGATATTTATTTATAAGATTGCTACGGATGACAACATAGCAAATCCTCTCACTAAAGAATTTTGACGTGATAAGCATGAAGCGCACGTTAATTCCATGGGAATTAAACGTGTTCCTGAGTTGTAATACTCTTTTATGAAATCATTTTATAATTCATTTTCTTGTGTACTCTATTACAACCTCATCGTTATGATATTTTATGTTTTGTTTTTCATGTGGAATTGTAAGACAATTTTGAACACCACAAAGTGAAGTGTTTAACATTACATCATTTTTGGTCCTTGATTACCCACTTGAGCTGATAACTCAGGTAATCATTTTGTGACGTTGGTTGATGGTGGGTTCAACAAGCCATAAGTCAAACAGTTCACTGACCAATCACAAAGGCGAGTTATACAGATATCTCTTAGGACACACTGTGACAACGTTATGGAGTCCTAAATGTTTTATAACATTGGGTGCCAAGTCGTGGATAGGACCTCTATAGTGTTCCTTAGAGTCGATTCTTTTGACTTTCAACTGTCTCTTGAGATTAAGGCAGATTTTGGGTAACTTTGGTTTCTTTCCCACGGTCTTCCGTAACACGGGCCAAGAGGATTTTTACTGGGTTATTTCATGCTGCGCTTACATCTGCGGGATTCGAGTTGAGGGAAATATCCAAACCGTTATCAGGATTTTATCATTTCTCAGGGCCACTCGAGGAGTAGTAACTGAAATGCATGGCCATGCTCGAATACAGATTCGTTTTATTAGTTAAATTACTCTCTAGTCGGGGAAACCACTCTTGATGCAGATCGATTGAAGAATACGACCTTTGCGAATACGGATTTGCAAATTGTTTTACATTGAGTGGGAGAAATTTTAAAAGGATATGAGAGTCGATTATTGCACCAACACTTGTACGGACAAGTGGGAGTTTATTGGAGCTGGTGTCCTCCACATGTAGTGTGATAACGTCATTGCACATACACTTGTACGGACAAGTGGGAGATTGTTGGGGCTGGTGTCCTTGACAGTTAGTACAATGACTTATTAAATCTCTTAAAGGATCATAAGGGCATACTTTGGTATTATTATCAGTTGATCCACGTTTATCAATAACGGTTGGCTTGCTAGATAAGTTTGACGTTATTGTCATACGGATGACGGTGATCAACCGGTCCTTATATGTCACACCTATAGGACATGTTTGAGAGATATGAAGGTATGAAAATACAGTCACATTTATGCCGAATACGACTAAACAGTTAGTCAGAGGTATTGACTATAAAATTAGTCAATGAGATGTTGAGATAATTATTTAATACGGATTAAATAATTTTAGCTAATATGAATTACGTGATTAATTCGTAAATTAAATATAAACGGTTATATTTAATTAAATATTGAATTCGTGTATTAATATAAGCAGTTATATTAATTGAGCTAATTATACAATATCGTAATTATCAGACTGTTATTAATGTATCGACTGCATTAGTATCTGATAACATGTATACGATTTGTAATTAAAACCCGCGGATTATATTTTAGCAATTAGGGTCGAATCACGCGTTAGAATAAAGTGAGAGTGGAAAGCCCACTCTCACCCTATGATTTTTCGGCCGGCCGTGTAGGGTTACAAAAGGAGAGTAATTCTCCTTTTGTGAACTACTGGTATTTCATTATTCTAACACTAGGGTTTTTGAGAGCAGCTTTCTCCCAAAAACCTAGATCTCACATCAAACTCACAAAAGCTCTCCCCATATTGCAAGGCAATTGGAGAGTATTTGTAGTACACGCGGCATCATCTCAGATGGGTCTCGGGTGCAATTTATGGGAGGGAATCTCTTTTGATTCTTGTTCTTGGCCATTCGCGCAAGGACCTAAGGTTGTGCATCTTTACTTTTCGATTTATGTTTTTCATTTTATGACGATATTCACATGTAAGAATTTCGTTATAATCCTGTTTTTAAAGGTTGAATATACGGAAATTTCCCACAGAGCATGGGAAGCTTTTTCTGAAACGTGGGTAGAGTTGGCTGGTTATGTGGTGAGAACATGGGCTACATACAAGAAGAAGTTCGTTGTTTTCTATACGAACCAATACTTCCACCTCGGTAACACGGCCACTTCCCGGGTAGAGTCCTGTGATTCCCTCCTGAAGTCTTGGTTGAAGAGTCAAAACTTGAACCTTGACACTATGTGGACTCGTATTCACTTCATGCTTGAAACTCAACACTCGAGGATTCGACATGAGTTAGAGGTATCGCGGAGCAAGCCTGTAAGTGCTGGACAATTATTCTCCTTATTGCGAGGACATATGTCTATCAAAGCCATTAGGTTAATGGAAGCTGAGATTGAGAGAGGGATTGCGCTGGGGAACGGGCTTGAAGAGCACTGTGGATGTGCGATACAGGTTACTCACGGGTTGTCTTGTGCTTGCACTTTGATCCTGATGCAAACAAATGGTAGGAGGGTCCACCTTGAGGATGTGCACTTGTTTTGGAGGACTTTGGTGTACGACAGTCCCGAACATAGGCCGAAGACCGATAATGATGAGTTTGAGGCGCTTATAGAGCAAGCTAGAGGTAGTGACCCGGCGAAGCGACGGGTAATCATTGAGAAACTTCGAGATGGTCTCCACCCGGCAGACGAGGATATTCATCCACCTTAGGTTCGAGAAAACCCCAAGGGGAGACCGAGGGGTTCCATTACTCGGAACAAGTCCGGATTTGAGCATGCTGCCCGAATGAAGGCCAAGACATTTTCTACCCCTTCGACGACACCTTCGGACAGTACGGTGGGTGATTGTCGTGATGGACCTATTGGTGCACCATTGGAGGTTGGTTACACAACGGGACCTTTGTCTAGTTGGGGCAAAAGATTTGGGGTCCCCCAAGAATTATGGCCGCACTTTGATGGTTCGGCTGATGTCGTTGCTGATGGTCATTGTGGTTATCGGGTGATATCGCATGCTGCCGGGGGTCGGCAGGAGGACCACTTAGTCATGAGAGAGTGGTGTCTTAGAGAGATTCAGGCAAACGATGTGTACAAGATAGTGTTTGATGAGTGTCCTCGTACGCCTCCGCTTTTGAGAAAATACCTTCATACATTGAAGGCTATCCAGTTTACCGGCAGAGGAGGTTGCGATGAACTTCATTGGATGTCCTCCGAATATTTGACCGTCTTCGCATCGTGGTTTAACTGGACTATCTGTTGTATCGGGCAGTTTGCGGGTAATGGATTCCGGCATTGGAATTGTCATACATTCTTACCCCTGAGGGCCACGGGTCACGAGTCGAGGCCGTACGGTGTCTTGTGGATCGTAAACTACCATTCCCATTGGATGAAATTGCATTTCAGTGGCCCACCGAGCGAAGCACCCATGCCACCGATCGATATTTGTTGGGAGTCGACAAGAGACCCTGCCGGTAGCACACTATGCTGATTTGTACACGTCAAACATCGAAAGATGGCATACGTTAATGGGAACAACACCTCGATCTAGGCGCCGAAGACAGCCTCCCCCGGTTTGATAGTGTACTTCGAGATTGATTTGAATTGTTTAGGTTGTAATATTGAAATGTAACCGTTGTGATTTAAAATGTTACCGTTACAATTTCAAAATGTTACCGTTATACTATGGCTTCTTATAAATAGTGATTTTTATGTTCATTGTAATCGCAACAACACACCTTATTCACTACTAAAATTCAAAACTATTAAGATGGTTCTCACAAACGTTCAAAAAAACAGAGCTTATCAACTCCGGACCGGTAAGACGCCAGGAAAGATCCGGAGTCTTCTTCCTCCCGCCCGTGCTACTAGAGGCACCCTCCACAAATGGCCTATATCGGCCGCTACCATCACGTATGACCACCTTAGCTGGTCGATCAGCTGCCCCCTCGTCCAAAAATTGGGAGTCGTCCTCCTCCTCCACCTCCTCCTCCTCAACGTCGTCATCATCATCCTCCGGGGTCACAACCCTAAACTGCTCCACCTCCTTGTCCTCGGAACAACTAACTCGATCCCTGAAAAAAGCTCTCGGTAGATGAAGCTCGTCCTCGGGAGTAGGGTCGGGAGACCTTATTAGGAGACCCTTTCCCCTACCCCTACCTCCCCTACCTCCCCTACCAGGCCGTGGCGCTGCTGCAGGTTGTGATTCTATCGGGACACGCCGCTTAGACCCCGTCACTCTTCGACCTGTGGTACGGCCAATTGTAGTCATGATAGCATCTTCACTGTAAGACATCTGCAATTACGAGATTACAATAACTTTGAAATAATATAATTTAACAAATTGTCATAAAAAACTAACATAAAAAAAAAAATATATACACAAAATTATCAAAATTAAACAAATTTTCATAAAAAACTAAAATCAAAATTACATAAAATTAACAACTTAAATTGTAACATCCCGTATTTTTATAAAATATATTTAAGGGTTTTTAATTATTTTAAGTAATAAAATAATATTTTAATAAATTATCGTAAAGTATTTTTATTGAATAGTAAGATCCGTCTTAAGAACCTTAAGTCCTTAAGACGAATACAAACTTGGTAACTTAAGTTCACATCTTAAAAACCCGTTCCAAAATATCCAACCCGTTTCTTTTAAACGGAAAGGACAATCCTTAAACCCCTTAAAACCCATTTAGTCGACATCTTCATCTCCTCAAAACAAAATAACAGTAAACTCATTTTCTCATAAACCTCCATATTTATTCATCTTCTTTTGCTTATTTCTTCATCATCCGTTAATCAATTCAAGGTAATAATAACATTGTCGGAATCCTCATCGAATTTGCAAGCCATCCGTCACTTCCGATTTTCATTTCTCCTATTTCGAAAAATGGGCTGTTTTCCTAAGAATCCGTTTTCGGTCCGTTAAACTTGTTTTTCGTGATGTAGGTGTGGGCTTGGACGACCCGGAAGTGGATAGCTTCATCTTAGAGGAGGATCTTTGAGCCGGATTGCATTTGAGGTGACGATTACGAGTAACTCGGCCTTTTTGTTAAAATAGCAAGTTTTGTTGTGTTCTTGTTGTAAATTCTGATTTTTGTTTAAGGTTGATGATTAATGGACTTAGTAACATGTTAGGAATGTTCTTATTTGATGAATTCATGCCTGGTTGATGTTTCACATGTTCTTAAGTGATTTTCAGAAATTTCATGTTTTGCGACGGATACATCGTATAATCATATTGAGGATTGTTATGGGTTTAATTGCTGTTAGATAGTGATATTGGGTGATTTGTGATAATGGGTAAACTTCATATGTTGCAATTCTTTAAGTTTGATGTCGATTTAATGATGTTTTTAGTTTACTGGAAATGCGATTTTGCGTGTTCAGGCTCTCTGAGCCGGTCGACCGACCGGCCGCCGGTCGACCGACCGGCCGCCGGTCGACCGGCTGGGAAGGTCTTTTGGTCATTTTTGCGAGTTTCGAATGTAAGTAGAATTGTTGTACCAGCCGGTAGACCGGCCGCCTGCCAACCGGCTGGTGACCTCTTTTTGGGCTTTTTGCGTAAATTGTAAAGGGGAGGTTTGAGGTGCCCAGCCGGTAGACCGGCCTCCTGCCAACCGGCTGGGAGCCTCTTGGGTGAGTTATGCTTAAATCGTAAATATGGGAATCGGGTTCCCAGCCGGTAGGCCGGCTGCCTGCCGACCGGCTGGGAGTCCTTTGTGGTTGTTTTTGTTTAAAGAAGGAGGAAGCATGGATGGGTTGCCAGCCGGTAGGCCGGCTGCCTGCCGACCGGCTGGGGACCCCTGTAGCTTGTTTTTAATTCGTAATTCGTTTATAACTTTTAAACGGTTGATCGGTTTTGACGATTAAAACTCGTTCCTTGTATCTTTGATATGTGTTTGAGGTCCCCGGAGGATGGGCGGCACTATATTGGGTTCGGGAATGGAGTGAGGATAAAGACCCCCCGGTCGGGTAACCGAAAGGGAAACCGGCTCTCCCTCGTCTTAGTTCCCGGGATCAATTAAGTGTTGTTTAGCGGTTTAAGAAGTTAGAGCTATAGGTTAGTTTCTATCTTTGGATGTTAATGATTGAGTTGTATGTCGCGTGATGGGATATGTGTTAAGTTCACCTCTAAACCCATTACGTGTTTTGTATGTCGCGTGATGGGATATGTGTTAAGTTCACCTCTAGACCCATTACGTGTTTTGCTTGTGGCGTGTCAGGATATGTGTTAAGTTCACCTCTGGACCTGACACGTGATCGGTTGTCGTACACGGGATATGTGTTAAGTTCACCTCGGGACCCGTTGTGCGATAGCTGTGTATTGGGATATGTGTTAAGTTCACCTCTGGACCCAATACTTGTTTGTAGCATTGGGATATGTGTTAAGTTCACCTCTGGACCCCTTGCTTATGGATGATTAGGGATATGTGTTAAGTTCACCTCTGGACCCTTATCTTGAATTGTATGTATAGGGATATGTGTTAAGTTCACCTCTGGACCCTTTACTTGAATTGCATGTTGGGATATGTGTTAAGTTCACCTCTGGACCCGAATAGTTTGGTAGTGGGATATGTGTTAAGTTCACCTCTGGACCCATTGCTAGTGTTTGATTTATATCTGCTTGCCTTGAGATTGGTACAGTGTCAGATATGCATGATGAGGTTATTGTTTATGTTACTTGTGTTATAGTTTGTTCATCCAAGGCATTGGATGACTCTTGGATCGGTTTCATAAATAGTTGGATTGAAAGACCCCCCGACTGGGTAACCAGTAGGGAAACCGGCTCTCCTTCCAAACGGTTTATGAAGTTGGTTGAGAGCCGTGCATTTGAGTTTGCATGATAGTATGAGATCAGTTATTGAGATATTGTTAGGCTTCACATGCTTATATATGTTGGAGTATTTTGTATTGCTTTACTTATTACGTGTCGTTACAAAAGGTGGCTAGGAGAACTCTAGTCACTCCCCACTGATTGTGGCGTACATGTTTTCATGTATGTAGGTACATGCAGGTTGGATCGGGGTTCACTTGAGAGCTAGCGAGTGATGATCCTTTCATCATATGACTTACACGTTTATCGATTAGCTAGACTCTTAGTTTTTGATACAGTTATCTTTTGGTGCCTGTAGGGATCCCAGGCTTTGTATTTATATTTTGGTTTTCAGTACTTAGAACTGTTGCTTATCTATTTTGTTTATATCAGTTTTCAGTTTCCGTTTCAGTTTAATTCTTCTCGCATGTTGTTTATGTTTAAAAAGTTTTAATTCCGCTGCATTTTTAGTACTTTCTATGTTTTAATTTTCCGCTTTCGCGGGGGGTTTTACATAAATAATATAAACTAGAGTTTTTTGTCAGATAACACCTAACATTTACACTGTCTGTAAAAATAGTACCTAAAGTTATTTTTTTTGCCCAACAACACCTAACCTTTTCTGTTTTTTGTCTAATAACACCAAAATCAGTTTTCCGTCAAAAAAAGTCAATATTCCGTCTTGACTAACGGTAAAATTGATTTGACGCTTCTTTCTTTTCCCCCGATGCATTTCATTACCCACTTCATCATCATTTCTAAACCCAATTTCCCTTTTGCTAATTTCCTTTCAATTAAACTTAATTAGTCTTTATGTAACTTCCTCCTTAATTATTTAATTTCTCAATTTTCAAATTAAAACCTCAAATTGGGCTTACTTTGTCCAATTTTCTCATTTTCCCCACCATCCTTTCAACCCAATGTCTTCTTCATGCTCATCCTCGAACTCAACAAAGCGGGTGAGATGCAATTGTGGCATTCCAGTAGCTGAGAAAACATTATAGATACATCAAAATCCGGTAGGAGATTCATAGCCTGCAAATTTTACAATGTAGAGATGGGTTTGCATGGGTGTTGTTTTTTTAAGTGATTAGCTTGTTGAATGAAAATAAGTCACTTAAAAATAAGATTCATTGTCAATTATTTTAACAACCACCAGTCAGTGGAAACGAATAAATGAAGAAATAAGGTCAGATCAATTTCACCGTTAGTCAAGACGGAATCTCGACTTTTTTTGACGGAAAATCGACTTTGGTGTTATTAGACAAAAAACAGAAAATGTTAGGTGTTATTGGGCAAAAAAAATAACTTTAGGTACTAGTTCTACAGACAAGGTAAATGTTAGGTGTTATCTGCCAAAAATCCTATAAACTATCCATTAAAATACAAAATTAACAACTTTTTATACAATTAAATATAAACTACCCATTTAAATACAAAATTAACAACTTTTAATGAAAAAATAATAACTTTTAACTATTAAAATTGATAATATATGGTTAAAACGAAAAAAAAAAAACCCGAACCCCCCCTAGACACCCCTTTCCCACGTCCCAACCCCCCTAGACACCCCTTTCCCACGTCCCAACCCCCCTAGACACCCCTTTCCAACGTCCCAACCCCCGTAGACGGCCCATTCCCACGTCCCAACCCCCCTAGACGGCCCATTCCCACGTCCCAACCACCCCTAGCCGTGTAGTTCGTACGTCCCAACCCCCACAAGCCGTGTAAACCACACGTTTAAACCTACCAAAATCGTGTTTTTCCTTTACATTCATTCTAATCCTACACTTCTAACAACAACAACATTATTAACAACAACAATAACAATAACAATAACAATAACAATAACAATAACAACAATAACAACAATAACAACAATAACAATAACAATAACAATAACAACAACAACAATAACTAAAACAAATAACAAAAACAACAAAAACTAAACCTAATTAACATTAAAACTAACAAATCTAACCTAATTAACATTAACAATAACAACAACAACAAGAACAACAACAACAAAAACAACAAAAACAACAACAAAAAAAAAACTAACCTTCGTGCGGCGACGGTGGGCTGGTGCGGCGGTGGTGGGCTGGTGCGGGGGCGGTGCTCGGCTGGTGCAGCGGTGGTACGTGAAGTGTGAGGTGGGTGGTTGTGGGTGAGGGTTTAGGGTTGGTTTGGGTTATTTGAATATGGGGGTATTTGGGAGGTCGAGGGTAGTGTTCGTCTTTTTAATGAAATACGTCGACAAATATTGAGTTAGTATGATAAAAAAGATTAAATATCAGTTGTTCGCTTCCACGCTTTTGATCGCATGAGAACTCTTCAAATATGTTTAAATATAACTTTTCCCAATTTATTTAAAAACGTTTTTCGAAATTTATTAATATTTCATGAAATAAAAGAACCATGACATATTAATATTACATACACCGTCAGACGGTTTGTAACATCTGAACTAAATAGAGTACTAAAGTTAAGAAAAAGTTTTCGATACAGAGGCTTCACCTAAGAATAGGTTAATGAACCCAAAATAATATAAGTGTCATTATGACGTTAATGTTTGGATTTATAGTTATAAAAAAATTTGGTAGTATAATAATTATTTTATGTGTACTTAACAAAAAAATAGCATATAATATATATATAAATATAAATATAACAAAATAAATACATTTAAATATTTTATATATTTATACATCAAGGACAAACATACTTATTTTAAACGCAATATACATTTTTTAAGTTGAACGATAAAGAATATCTCATTCTATTAAGTTTCAATAAAGAATTGACGATAAATAAAAGAATAATTTGGGTATGAATATAGATTAATATTTTAAAGCACGCAAAAACAAAGGAAACACTTTTATAATCATTCCAAATACACTTTCGATGTTAACCTTTTCAATATGATAAAAAAAATCCTATATTTAATTTCATTATATTCAATTATGATGATCATATTGACAAACACTTTAATAAGCTAAATTCTATATAACAATACATTTTTCTATGTAACCCCACAAAATTTAGGAACATATGAGAAAAAACATTCGATAAGTAAAGAAACAAACTCATCATAATTAATTATTCACATAAATTTATATTAAAGCAACATAACCACAATGTATGTTATGATACGTAGAAAAAAAATTGTAGCATTAAATGTGAAATTTCAAATATAAATTAGCACGATGAATTCATTTACTCTAAAACTACTGCCACTTGTTTTATATTTTTATATTTTTGTGTGCTAAACAATTATAACACTAAAAATACGAATATTTAAATTAACCTTTTGTGATGGATTTAAAGTCAATCAAGATTACTCTACTCCTAATTCCTTTATTTATCATGGCAGAACACGTATTTGCTATTGAATATGCTACTACCCCTAGCCCTAAAGCATCCGATGAATTCCTAAAATGTGTCGCTGATTTAGGCAAAACTTGTAAAGATGTCATCTCTAATTATATATATAGTACCGGAAAAGAGGTTTCAAAAGAATGTTGTAGCGCTTTGTTAAACTTGGGAAAGGATTGTCATGATCTTCTAACAGAAGTGACGATTGTGTACTTGCATCTTCAGAAGAAACAAGCACTGGCAGCTTGGGGTAGAAATGATGAAGTGTGGCAACTTTGCAAGACATTTGGACATGTTGGCGAAAAGGCTTAATTTATCCGAATTGTAATTTAAAATAAACATTATATTGAATAATAAGATGTATGTTCTTTAACATATTTGGGCAATTCGAATTACGTGCTTAGTGCAATTATAATCTGGTACTACTCGATTACATTTATTTCGACAAAATAATTATTAGTTATTCTATTTATGTTAACCAGGACATATTTTGTCTACATTTCTTGATTGTACGTTAGTCTTATTTCCTATGATCAACTTTTAGAATTTTTATATTCCATTATCGCTCCGGGTAGTTTCATAATATAAACATACTCTCGTGTCATCTGGACTCGAGATGTCAAACAACACGATCTGAAATACGAAATGATCATGACACGAAATTTGCGGTTTTTGGTTGAGGCATAATGACCCATTTAATTAATGGGGTCTAAAACAAACACGAAACTATTTTTAATTGGGTTTGGTGTAGGATAAACTCTCCTAAACTGAACGCAAACCCGACGCGAATGACCTCTTTATTAAAAAGCATGAGTTATGAAATTAAGTTGTCACACATCAGGAAAAAATAATAAATTGTGATATGTTTATAAAGGATTCCACCCATCATATAGTAACAAAGCATTTTGCTTTTGGTCTTAAGTGAGGACAAATAATGGCCCAGAGTTACACATCACATCTTATTAGGATTATGTTACGGTTTGATGGGTGCAGTTATTTTATATTTACTAATTTAATCATATTTTACTTGATCCTTCATCACATAAATATACTTACACATACCAAAAATAAACATGACACGAAAACATGATAGCAGTCTAACCCGAAATTAGCGAGCTACAGTTAAGGCTTGATGACCTTTTTATGTAAGCAGGCCAACACGATATTTATTGGGTTGGGTTTGCGTTGAAGGGTTTATGCCCCATTCACATGTCACGTGATCCCAACATGATACGATCTCTTTTCAGAGTCGAACTAAAACTATAAAGCATCCAATATCAATTTATCGAAAACAAATTAAATATTGAGTTAGTATGATAAAAAAGATTAAATATCAGTTGTTCTCTTCCACGCTTTTGATCGCATGAGAACTCTTCAAATATGTTTAAATATAACTTTTCCCACTTTATTTAAAAACGTTTTTCGAAATTTATTAATATTTCACGAAAGAAAAGAACCATGACATATTAATATTACATACACCGTCAGACGGTTTGTAACATCTGAACTAAATAGAGTACTAAAGTTAAGAAAAAGTTTTCGATACAGAGGCTTCACCTAAGAATAGGTTAATGAACCCAAAATAATATAAGTGTCATTATGACGTTAATGTTTGGATTTATAGTTATAAAAAAAATTAGTAGTATAATAATTATTTTATGTGTACTTAACAAAAAAATAGCATATAATATATATATAAATATAAATATAACGAAATAAATACATTTAAATATTTTATATATTTATACATCAAGGACAAACATACTTATTTTAAACGCAATATACATTTTTTAAGTTGAGCGATAAAGAATATCTCATTCTATAAGTTTCAATAAAGAATTGACGATAAATAAAAGAATAATTTGGGTATGAATATAGATTAATATTTTAAAGCACGCAAAAACAAAGGAAACACTTTTATGATCATTCCAAATACACTTTCGATGTTGACCTTTTCACTATGATAAAAAAATCCTATATTTAATTTCATTATATTCAATTATGATGATCATATTGACAAACACTTTAATAAGCTAAATTCTATAAAACAATACATTTTTCTATGTAACCCCAAAAAATTTAGGAACATATGAGAAAAAACATTTGATAAGTAAAGAAACAAACTCATCATAATTAATTATTCACATAAATTTATATTAAAGCAACATAACCATAATGTATGTTATGATACGTCGAAAAAAATTTGTAGCGTTAAATGTGAAATTTTAAATATAAATTAGCACGATGAATTCATTTACTCTAAAACTACTGCCAGTTGTTTTATATTTTTATATTTTTGTGTGCTAAACAATTATAACCCTAAAAATACGAATATTTAAATTAACCTTTTGTCATGGATTTAAAGTCAATCAAGATTACTCTACTCCTAATTCCTTTATTTATCATGGCAGAACACGTATTTGCTATTGAATATGCTCCTACCCCTAGCCCTAAGGCATCCGATGAATTCCTAAAATGTGCCGCTGATTTAGGCAAAACTTGTAAAGATGCCATCTCTAATTATATATATAGTACCGGAAAAGAGGTTTCAAAAGAATGTTGTAGCGCTTTGTTAAACTTGGGAAAAGATTGTCATGATCTTCTAACAGAAGTGACGATTGTGTACTTGCATCTTCAGAAGAAACAAGCACTGGCAGCTTGGGGTAGAAATGATGAAGTGTGGCAACTTTGCAAGACATTTGGACATGTTGGCGAAAAGGCTTAATTTATCCGAATTGTAATTTAAAATAAACATTATATTGAATAATAAGATGTATGTTCTTTAACATATTTGGGCAATTCGAATTACGTGCTTAGTGCAATTATAATCTGGTACTACTCGATTACATTTATTTCGACAAAATAATTATTAGTTATTCTATTTATGTTAACCAGGACATATTTTGTCTACATTTCTTGATTGTACGTTAGTCTTATTTCCTATGATCAACTTTTAGAATTTTTATATTCCATTATCGCTCCGGGTAGTTTCATAATATAAACATACTCTCGTGTCATCTGGACTCGAGATGTCAAACAACACGATCTGAAATACGAAATGATCATGACACGAAATTTGCGGTTTTTGGTTGAGGCATAATGACCCATTTAATTAATGGGGTCTAAAACAAACACGAAACTATTTTTAATTGGGTTTGGTGTAGGATAAACTCTCCTAAACTGAACGCAAACCCGACGCGAATGACCTCTTTATTAAAAAGCATGAGTTATGAAATTAAGTTGTCACACATCAGGAAAAAATAATAAATTGTGATATGTTTATAAAGGATTCCACCCATCATATAGTAACAAAGCATTTTGCTTTTGGTCTTAAGTGAGGACAAATAATGGCCCAGAGTTACACATCACATCTTATTAGGATTATGTTACGGTTTGATGGTTGCAGTTATTTTATATTTACTAATTTAATCATATTTTACTTGATCCTTCATCACATAAATATACTTACACATACCAAAAATAAACATGACACGAAAACATGATAGCAGTCTAACCCGAAATTAGCGAGCTACAGTTAAGGCTTGATGACCTTTTTATGTAAGCAGGCCAACACGATATTTATTGGGTTGGGTTTGCGTTGAAGGGTTTATGCCCCATTCACATGTCACGTGATCCCAACATGATACGATCTCTTTTCAGAGTCGAACTAAAACTATAAAGCATCCAATATCAATTTATCGAAAACAAATTAAATATTGAGTTAGTATGATAAAAAAGATTAAATATCAGTTGTTCTCTTCCACGCTTTTGATCGCATGAGAACTCTTCAAATATGTTTAAATATAACTTTTCCCACTTTATTTAAAAACGTTTTTCGAAATTTATTAATATTTCACGAAAGAAAAGAACCATGACATATTAATATTACATACACCGTCAGACGGTTTGTAACATCTGAACTAAATAGAGTACTAAAGTTAAGAAAAAGTTTTCGATACAGAGGCTTCACCTAAGAGTAGGTTAATGAACCCAAAATAATATAAGTGTCATTATGACGTTAATGTTTGGATTTATAATTATAAAAAAAATTAGTAGTATAATAATTATTTTATGTGTACTTAACAAAAAAATAGCATATAATATATATATAAATATAAATATAACGAAATAAATACATTTAAATATTTTATATATTTATACATCAAGGACAAACATACTTATTTTAAACGCAATATACATTTTTTAAGTTGAGCGATAAAGAATATCTCATTCTATAAGTTTCAATAAAGAATTGACGATAAATAATAGAATAATTTGGGTATGAATATAGATTAATATTTTAAAGCACGCAAAAACAAAGGAAACACTTTTATGATCATTCCAAATACACTTTCGATGTTGACCTTTTCACTATGATAAAAAAATCCTATATTTAATTTCATTATATTCAATTATGATGATCATATTGACAAACACTTTAATAAGCTAAATTCTATAAAACAATACATTTTTCTATGTAACCCCAAAAAAATTTGGAACATATGAGAAAAAACATTTGATAAGTAAAGAAACAAACTCATCATAATTAATTATTCACATAAATTTATATTAAAGCAACATAACCATAATGTATGTTATGATACGTCGAAAAAAATTTGTAGCGTTAAATGTGAAATTTTAAATATAAATTAGCACGATGAATTCATTTACTCTAAAACTACTGCCAGTTGTTTTATATTTTTATATTTTTGTGTGCTAAACAATTATAACCCTAAAAATACGAATATTTAAATTAACCTTTTGTCATGGATTTAAAGTCAATCAAGATTACTCTACTCCTAATTCCTTTATTTATCATGGCAGAACACGTATTTGCTATTGAATATGCTCCTACCCCTAGCCCTAAGGCATCCGATGAATTCCTAAAATGTGCCGCTGATTTAGGCAAAACTTGTAAAGATGCCATCTCTAATTATATATATAGTACCGGAAAAGAGGTTTCAAAAGAATGTTGTAGCGCTTTGTTAAACTTGGGAAAAGATTGTCATGATCTTCTAACAGAAGTGACGATTGTGTACTTGCATCTTCAGAAGAAACAAGCACTGGCAGCTTGGGGTAGAAATGATGAAGTGTGGCAACTTTGCAAGACATTTGGACATGTTGGCGAAAAGGCTTAATTTATCCGAATTGTAATTTAAAATAAACATTATATTGAATAATAAGATGTATGTTCTTTAACATATTTGGGCAATTCGAATTACGTGCTTACTGCAATTATAATCTGGTACTACTCGATTACATTTATTTCGACAAAATAATTATTAGTTATTCCATTTATGTTAACCAGGACATATTTTGTCTACATTTCTTGATTGTACGTTAGTCTTATTTCCTATGATCAACTTTTAGAATTTTTATATTCCATTATCGCTCCGGGTAGTTTCACAATATAAACATACTCTCGTGTCATCTGGACTCGAGTGTCAAACAACACGATCTGAAATACGAAATGATCATGACACGAAATTTGCGGTTTTTCGTTGAGGCATAATGACCCATTTAATTAATGGGGTCTAAAACAAACACGAAACTATTTTTAATTGGGTTTGGTTTAGGATAAGCTCTCCTAAACTGAACGCAAACCCGACGCGAATGACCTTTTTATTAAAAAGCATGATGTTATGAAATTAAGTTGTCACACATCAGGAAAAAATAATAAATTTGTGATATGTTTATAAAGGATTCCACCCATCATATATATAGTAACAAATCATTTTGCTTTTGGTCTTAAGTGAGGACAAATGATGGCCCAGAGGTGCACATCACATCTTATTAGGATTATGTTACGGTTTGATGGGTGCAGTTATTTTATATTTACTAATTTAATCATATTTTACTTTATCCTTCATCACATAAATATACTTACACATACCAAAAATAAACATGACCACGAAAACATGATAGTAGTCTAACTCGAAATTAGCGAGCTACAGTTAAGGCTTGATGACCTTTTTATGTAAGCAGGCCAACACGATATTTATTGGGTTGGGTTTGCATTGAAGGGTTTATGCCCCATTCACATGTCACGTGATCCCAACATGATACGATCTCTTTTTAGAGTCTAACTAAAACTATAAAGCATCCAATATCAATTTATCGAAAACAAATATTGAGTTAGTATGATAAAAAAGATTAAATATCAGTTGTTCGCTTCCACGCTTTTGATCGCATGAGAACTCTTCAAATATGTTTAGATATAACTTTTCCCAATTTATTTAAAAACGTTTTTCGAAATTTATTAATATTTGACGAAAGAAAAGAACCATGACATATTAATATTACATACACCGTCAGACGGTTTGTAACATCTGAACTAAATAGAGTACTAAAGTTATGAAAAAGTTTTCGATACAGAGGCTTCACCTAAGAATAGGTTAATGAACCCAAAATAATATAAGTGTCATTATGACGTTAATGTTTGGATTTATAGTTATAAAAAAATTGGTAGTGTAATAATTATTTTATGTGTACTTAACAAAAAAAATAGCATATAATATATATATAAACATAAATATAACGAAATAAATACATTTAAATATTTTATATATTTATACATCAAGGACAAACATACTTATTTTAAACGCAATATACATTTTTTAAGTTGAACGATAAAGAATATCTCATTCTATAAGTTTCAATAAAGAATTGACGATAAATAAAAGAATAATTTGGGTATGAATATAGATTAATATTTTAAAGCACGCAAAAACAAAGGAAACACTTTTATAATCATTCCAAATACACTTTCGATGTTAACCTTTTCAATATGATAAAAAAATCCTATATTTAATTTCATTATATTCAATTATAACGATCATATTGACAAACACTTTAATAAGCTAAATTCTATATAACAATACATTTTTCTATGTAACCCCACAAAATTTAGGAACATATGAGAAAAAACATTCGATAAGTAAAGAACAAACTAATCATAATTAATTATTCACATAAATTTATATTAAAGCAACATAACCATAATGTATGTTATGATACGTCGAAAAAAATTTGTAGCGTTAAATGTGAAATTTTAAATATAAATTAGCACGATGAATTCATTTACTCTAAAACTACTGTCAGTTGTTTTATATTTTTATATTTTTGTGTGCTAAACAATTATAACCCTAAAAATACGAATATTTAAATTAACCTTTTGTCATGGATTTAAAGTCAATCAAGATTACTCTACTCCTAATTCCTTTATTTATCATGGCAGAACACGTATTTTCTATTGAATATGCTCCTACCCCTAGCCCTAAGGCATCCGATGAATTCCTAAAATGTGCCGCTGATTTAGGCAAAACTTGTAAAGATGCCATCTCTAATTATATATATAGTACCGGAAAAGAGGTTTCAAAAGAATGTTGTAGCGCTTTGTTAAACTTGGGAAAAGATTGTCATGATCTTCTAACAGAAGTGACGATTGTGTACTTGCATCTTCAGAAGAAACAAGCACTGGCAGCTTGGGGTAGAAATGATGAAGTGTGGCAACTTTGCAAGACATTTGGACATGTTGGCGAAAAGGCTTAATTTATCCGAATTGTAATTTAAAATAAACATTATATTGAATAATAAGATGTATGTTCTTTAACATATTTGGGCAATTCGAATTACGTGCTTAGTGCAATTATAATCTGGTACTACTCGATTACATTTATTTCGACAAAATAATTATTAGTTATTCCATTTATGTTAACCAGGACATATTTTGTCTACATTTCTTGATTGTACGTTAGTCTTATTTCCTATGATCAACTTTTAGAATTTTTATATTCCATTATCGCTCCGGGTAGTTTCACAATATAAACATACTCTCGTGTCATCTGGACTCGAGTGTCAAACAACACGATCTGAAATACGAAATGATCACGACACGAAATTTGCGGTTTTTGGTTGAGGCATAATGACCCATTTAATTAATGGGGTCTAAAACAAACACGAAACTATTTTTAATTGGGTTTGGTTTAGGATAAGCTCTCCTAAACTGAACGCAAACCCGACGCGAATGACCTTTTTATTAAAAAGCATGATGTTATGAAATTAAGTTGTCACACATCAGGAAAAAATAATAAATTTGTGATATGTTTATAAAGGATTCCACCCATCATATATATAGTAACAAATCATTTTGCTTTTGGTCTTAAGTGAGGACAAATGATGGCCCAGAGGTGCACATCACATCTTATTAGGATTATGTTACGGTTTGATGGGTGCAGTTATTTTATATTTACTAATTTAATCATATTTTACTTGATCCTTCATCACATAAATATACTTACACATACCAAAAATAAACATGACCACGAAAACATGATAGCAGTCTAACCCGAAATTAGCGAGCTACAGTTAAGGCTTGATGACCTTTTTATGTAAGCAGGCCAACACGATATTTATTGGGTTGGGTTTGCGTTGAAGGGTTTATGCCCCATTCACATGTCACGTGATCCCAACATGATACGATCTCTTTTTAGAGTCTAACTAAAACTATAAAGCATCCAATATCAATTTATCGAAAACAAATATTGAGTTAGTATGATAAAAAAGATTAAATATCAGTTGTTCGCTTCCACGCTTTTGATCGCATGAGAACTCTTCAAATATGTTTAGATATAACTTTTCCCAATTTATTTAAAAACGTTTTTCGAAATTTATTAATATTTGACGAAAGAAAAGAACCATGACATATTAATATTACATACACCGTCAGACGGTTTGTAACATCTGAACTAAATAGAGTACTAAAGTTATGAAAAAGTTTTCGATACAGAGGCTTCACCTAAGAATAGGTTAATGAACCCAAAATAATATAAGTGTCATTATGACGTTAATGTTTGGATTTATAGTTATAAAAAAATTGGTAGTGTAATAATTATTTTATGTGTACTTAACAAAAAAAATAGCATATAATATATATATAAACATAAATATAACGAAATAAATACATTTAAATATTTTATATATTTATACATCAAGGACAAACATACTTATTTTAAACGCAATATACATTTTTTAAGTTGAACGATAAAGAATATCTCATTCTATAAGTTTCAATAAAGAATTGACGATAAATAAAAGAATAATTTGGGTATGAATATAGATTAATATTTTAAAGCACGCAAAAACAAAGGAAACACTTTTATAATCATTCCAAATACACTTTCGATGTTAACCTTTTCAATATGATAAAAAAATCCTATATTTAATTTCATTATATTCAATTATAACGATCATATTGACAAACACTTTAATAAGCTAAATTCTATATAACAATACATTTTTCTATGTAACCCCACAAAATTTAGGAACATATGAGAAAAAACATTCGATAAGTAAAGAACAAACTAATCATAATTAATTATTCACATAAATTTATATTAAAGCAACATAACCATAATGTATGTTATGATACGTCGAAAAAAATTTGTAGCGTTAAATGTGAAATTTTAAATATAAATTAGCACGATGAATTCATTTACTCTAAAACTACTGTCAGTTGTTTTATATTTTTATTTTTTTGTGTGCTAAACAATTATAACCCTAAAAATACGAATATTTAAATTAACCTTTTGTCATGGATTTAAAGTCAATCAAGATTACTCTACTCCTAATTCCTTTATTTATCATGGCAGAACACGTATTTGCTATTGAATATGCTCCTACCCCTAGCCCTAAGGCATCCGATGAATTCCTAAAATGTGCCGCTGATTTAGGCAAAACTTGTAAAGATGCCATCTCTAATTATATATATAGTACCGGAAAAGAGGTTTCAAAAGAATGTTGTAGCGCTTTGTTAAACTTGGGAAAAGATTGTCATGATCTTCTAACAGAAGTGACGATTGTGTACTTGCATCTTCAGAAGAAACAAGCACTGGCAGCTTGGGGTAGAAATGATGAAGTGTGGCAACTTTGCAAGACATTTGGACATGTTGGCGAAAAGGCTTAATTTATCCGAATTGTAATTTAAAATAAACATTATATTGAATAATAAGATGTATGTTCTTTAACATATTTGGGCAATTCGAATTACGTGCTTAGTGCAATTATAACCTGGTACTACTCGATTACATTTATTTCGACAAAATAATTATTAGTTATTCCATTTATGTTAACCAGGACATATTTTGTCTACATTTCTTGATTGTACGTTAGTCTTATTTCCTATGATCAACTTTTAGAATTTTTATATTCCATTATCGCTCCGGGTAGTTTCACAATATAAACATACTCTCGTGTCATCTGGACTCGAGTGTCAAACAACACGATCTGAAATACGAAATGATCACGACACGAAATTTGCGGTTTTTGGTTGAGGCATAATGACCCATTTAATTAATGGGGTCTAAAACAAACACGAAACTATTTTTAATTGGGTTTGGTTTAGGATAAGCTCTCCTAAACTGAACGCAAACCCGACGCGAATGACCTTTTTATTAAAAAGCATGATGTTATGAAATTAAGTTGTCACACATCAGGAAAAAATAATAAATTTGTGATATGTTTATAAAGGATTCCACCCATCATATATATAGTAACAAATCATTTTGCTTTTGGTCTTAAGTGAGGACAAATGATGGCCCAGAGGTGCACATCACATCTTATTAGGATTATGTTACGGTTTGATGGGTGCAGTTATTTTATATTTACTAATTTAATCATATTTTACTTGATCCTTCATCACATAAATATACTTACACATACCAAAAATAAACATGACCACGAAAACATGATAGCAGTCTAACCCGAAATTAGCGAGCTACAGTTAAGGCTTGATGACCTTTTTATGTAAGCAGGCCAACACGATATTTATTGGGTTGGGTTTGCGTTGAAGGGTTTATGCCCCATTCACATGTCACGTGATCCCAACATGATACGATCTCTTTTTAGAGTCTAACTAAAACTATAAAGCATCCAATATCAATTTATCGAAAACAAATATTGAGTTAGTATGATAAAAAAGATTAAATATCAGTTGTTCGCTTCCACGCTTTTGATCGCATGAGAACTCTTCAAATATGTTTAGATATAACTTTTCCCAATTTATTTAAAAACGTTTTTCGAAATTTATTAATATTTGACGAAAGAAAAGAACCATGACATATTAATATTACATACACCGTCAGACGGTTTGTAACATCTGAACTAAATAGAGTACTAAAGTTATGAAAAAGTTTTCGATACAGAGGCTTCACCTAAGAATAGGTTAATGAACCCAAAATAATATAAGTGTCATTATGACGTTAATGTTTGGATTTATAGTTATAAAAAAATTGGTAGTGTAATAATTATTTTATGTGTACTTAACAAAAAAATAGCATATAATATATATATAAACATAAATATAACGAAATAAATACATTTAAATATTTTATATATTTATACATCAAGGACAAACATACTTATTTTAAACGCAATATACATTTTTTAAGTTGAACGATAAAGAATATCTCATTCTATAAGTTTCAATAAAGAATTGACGATAAATAAAAGAATAATTTGGGTATGAATATAGATTAATATTTTAAATCACGCAAAAACAAAGGAAACACTTTTATAATCATTCCAAATACAATTTCGATGTTAACCTTTTCAATAGGATAAAAAAATCCTATATTTAATTTCATTATATTCAATTATGATGATCATATTGACAAACACTTTAATAAGCTAAATTCTATATAACAATACATTTTTCTATGTAACCCCACAAAATTTAGGAACATATGAGAAAAAACATTCGATAAGTAAAGAACAAACTAATCATAATTAATTATTCACATAAATTTATATTAAAGCAACATAACCATAATGTATGTTATGATACGTCGAAAAAAATTTGTAGCGTTAAATGTGAAATTTTAAATATAAATTAGCACGATGAATTCATTTACTCTAAAACTACTGCCAGTTGTTTTATATTTTTATATTTTTGTGTGCTAAACAATTATAACCCTAAAAATACGAATATTTAAATTAACCTTTTGTCATGGATTTAAAGTCAATCAAGATTACTCTACTCCTAATTCCTTTATTTATCATGGCAGAACACGTATTTGCTATTGAATATGCTCCTACCCCTAGCCCTAAGGCATCCGATGAATTCCTAAAATGTGCCGCAGATTTAGGCAAAACTTGTAAATATGCCATATCTAATTATATATATAGTACCGGAAAAGAGGTTTCAAAAGAATGTTGTAGCGCTTTGTTAAACTTGGGAAAAGATTGTCATGATCTTCTAACAGAAGTGACGATTGTGTACTTGCATCTTCAGAAGAAACAAGCACTGGCAGCTTGGGGTAGAAATGATGAAGTGTGGCAACTTTGCAAGACATTTGGACATGTTGGCGAAAAGGCTTAATTTATCCGAATTGTAATTTAAAATAAACATTATATTGAATAATAAGATGTATGTTATTTAACATATTTGGGCAATTCGAATTTCGTGCTTAGTGCAATTATAATCTGGTAGTACTCGATTACATTTATTTCGACAAAATATTTATTAGTTATTCCATTTATGTTAACCAGGACATATTTTGTCTACATTTCTTGATTGTACGTTAGTCTTATTTCCTATGATCAACTTTTAGAATTTTTATATTCCATTATCGCTCCGGGTAGTTTCACAATATAAACATACTCTCGTGTCATCTGGACTCGAGGGTCAAACAACACGATCTGAAATACGAAATGATCATGACACGAAATTTGCGGTTTTTAATTGAGGCATAATGACCCATTTAATTAATGGGGTCTAAAACAAACACGAAACTATTTTTAATTGGGTTTGGTTTAGGATAAGCTCTCCTAAACTGAACGCAAACCCGACGCGAATGACCTTTTTATTAAAAAGCATGATGTTATGAAATTAAGTTGTCACACATCAGGAAAAAATAATAAATTTGTGATATGTTTATAAAGGATTCCACCCATCATATATATAGTAACAAATCATTTTGCTTTTGGTCTTAAGTGAGGACAAATAATCGCCCCGAGGTACACATCACATCTTATTAGGATTATGTTACGGTTTGATGGGTGCAGTTATTTTATATTTACTAATTTAATCATATTTTACTTGATCCTTCATCACATAAATATACTTACACATACCAAAAATAAACATGACCACGAAAACATGATAGCAGTCTAACCCGAAATTAGCGAGCTACAATTAAGGCTTGATGACCTTTTTATGTAAGCAGGCCAACATGATATTTATTGGGTATGGTTTGTGTTGAAGGGTTTATGCCCCATTCACATGTCACGTGATCCCAACATGATACGATCTTTTTTCAGAGTCTAACTAAAACTATAAAGCATCCAATATCAATTTATCGAAAACAAATATTGAGTTAGTATGATAAAAAAGATTAAATATCAGTTGTTCGCTTCCACGCTTTTGATCGCATGAAACTCTTCAAATATGTTTAAATATAACTTTTCCCAATTTATGTAAAAACGTTTTTCGAAATTTATTAATATTTCACGAAAGAAAAGAACCATGACATATTAATATCACATACACCGTCAGACGGTTTGTAACATCTGAACTAAATAGAGTACTAAAGTTAAGAAAAAGTTTTCGATACAGAGGCTTCACCTAAGAATAGGTTAATGAACCCAAAATAATATAAGTGTCATTATGATGTTAATGTTTAGATTTATAGTTATCAAAAAAATTGGTAGTATAATAATTATTTTATGTGTACTTAGCAAAAAAATAGCATATAATATATATATATATATATATATATATATATATATATATATATATATATATATATACATTTGCCCGAATTTAGCTGTTGGGTCACCTTGGGTGGGTAACGGCAAGGAGAAGTGGCACATTACTTCGGCCCAGCCCGCCCGCTATAGTCTTATAGAGTTGTAGGGCATATTTCTACCTTTTGGCCCAGCCCATATCTGGCTCAAACCCGCATTTGGACAGCTCTAGTACAAAGAATACTAGCTAATGTTAAAAGAATACAAGTTTCAACTATGATATTAGATAAAAAAAATACCTTCAATATCTCAAATGAGAAGTATACGAGTTATTATAAAAATATATGTGCTTAAAAAATTATTTTGACAGTGATGCGTAATATGAAAGTGTTTTTTTCAAAACCATTGAATTAGAGGTACATGTTTCGGTTTCCATTGAATTTTCATGCACTTTTAACGTTACATGTTGTTCCATTGATAATGATATATCTGATGTTTCATTAGTCATCGAAAACAATTTTACTAGAATTAATCTCTATATATGCCTATTACACTAAGTATTTTTAGATTATTAGTTGTTACGATAATTACTTTGAATTATGTGAAGACACAAATTCTCTTGGATGATGGCTACTATCCCTCACAAACTGAAAACGGATAGTGACCCTCTCACAAATGCAAGTGACAAAACCCATGAAATGATCCAATTCTTCCCACTTGTCTTCCCACTTGTGTAGTTGTGAGAGAAACATATCCGTCTTCACCTACTCATCGATGTGAAGATATTACCCGAACAATGTTCGTGCATGAAATCTAGTAAAGCATAGTACGAAGTATAAGAGAGTACATTTTAACACTAATCAAAATAATTTAATGGCTTGTTTGGAAACGGACTTTTTATTTACAAATCTGGATTTGACCCAAATTTGTTGTTTGGAAAGTTCAAAAATTTTAAAATTTGAATTTGGATCAAATGTTTGAGAATTTGGTGGAAATTCTCATAAGTATAATCCAAATACCATCCTAATCTATGTCATTTTGAAATCAAAACAAGTCTCTCAACACCTATGCACATTTTCCCCCTATCTCACTCCCTCCTCCATCCATTTATGATTTATCCCTCGCTCCGACATTTTACTTTGCACAAATTCTCATTTGTGACGGCGATATCCGTCACAAGCTTGTGACGGATACCGTTTCCTCTCACAAAATACTCACTTTTTTTCTCTCTGTCTGACACTATTCATGTGGTCCCCTTTCTCCACTAATTCATTTTATATCCATTTTATCTCACAAAATATCCGTCACAAATGATGACTCGTTGCAAGCAAGACTTACTATTACTTTGATCATGGTTAAGAATGTAAA
This sequence comes from Silene conica, assembly GCA_029255685.2. Lineage (NCBI taxonomy): Eukaryota > Viridiplantae > Streptophyta > Magnoliopsida > Caryophyllales > Caryophyllaceae > Silene > Silene conica. The sequence continues at coordinate 64,896,841 of CM055311.2, forward strand.
GAATCGGTACTTAAAGCATAAAGGTATGATTTGCAATTGAGGAAAGCTGAAGGTGAAGCATATTCCGTTGTACTTAATTTCCATCCTCAATTTAAATGGACAGAAAAAGAATAAAATTACATTTGTGAGCTATTTTCTATTTCCAAGATTTTATTTAGCTTTATCAAAAAAAATAAAAATTGTTTAGTTGAAAACCATTAATCAGAGTATTGCTTGTGACGGACAATATCCGTCACAAGGTGAAAAGTGAAAACGAATATTCTCCTTTTAAAATAAAGCAAGTGGAAGAACAAGTGGGGGCAAAATAATGGAGTATTTCATGAATATGACTCATATGACACTTGCATAGTTGCATAATGTGAGACGGTGCTATCCGTCTTTAGCTTATGACGGATATATAGTGTCCGTCTTGAATGAAAATTTGTTCAAAAATTAATACATGTAATTTAAAAATCAAAAAAATAACATTTATTTTCATTAATACTTTTGTTCGCAAGTTACGGACATGTCAAAGATGGTATTTTAATAACTAAATGTGATCATTTTAGTAACAAACTATTATAATCTAGAAAAATATTCATTAAATTTTTATAGGAAATTGTTATATTTTCATATTTTCATATTTTCATGGTAAATGAACTAGTTTTGGCTCATATTCAGCTCGTAACAAAATATTACGGGTCTTCGGTAACACTTATTTGAATAACATAAATTCTCATTTGTGACGGCGATATCCGTCACAAGCTTGTGACGGATACCGTTTTCTCTCACAAAATACCCACTTTTTCTCTCTGACATTATTCATAGGGTCCCCTTTCTCCACTAACCCATTTTGTATCCATTTTATTCCACAAAATATCCGTGACCCGTCACAAGCAAGATTTACCATTTGAATAATAGAGTAAAATCTAAGAGTTGTGAGTAAACAATGTCACATGTTGAACCACTCCAGCAATCCAATCTATCATTCTGTATAAATACCGTAAATCACCCTTCCTTCCTCTCTCGGATTTGTTTTCACTTCTCAACTCCCTTTCCTCTCTCCAAAAAAAAAAACAATCTTCGACTCAACCCAATAATCAATTGAATGCAAAAAACCAACAAACCCAAATTCAGCAAACCATGTCGGAAATCCAACCCCAATCACTAACTACCGCTGCCGCCGCCACGGCCACACCGGAAAAGAAAATCCTATTTGGAAAATACGAAGTAGGCCGCCTTCTCGGCTGCGGTGGTTTCGCTAAAGTATACCACGCGCGTAACCTACACACCGGCCAATCCGTGGCAATCAAAGCCATCAGCAAAGCGCGCGTGGAGAAGAACAACCTCACTGCTCATGTGACCCGTGAGGTCGCCGTCATGCGGCGGTTACGTCACCCTCACATCATCCGTCTCATTGAAGTTTTAGCTAGTAAAACCAAGGTTTACTTTATCCTTGAATTCGCTAAATGCGGTGAGTTATTCGCTAAAGTTGCCAAAGGCCGGTTTAGCGAAGATCTTGCTCGACGGTATTTCCAACAGTTAATCTCCGCAGTGGGGTATTGTCATGCTCGTGGCGTTTTTCACCGTGATTTGAAGCCGGAAAATTTACTGCTGGACGAGAATTTTAAGTTGAAGGTGACGGATTTCGGGTTAAGCGCGTTGAAAGAAGATAATAATGAAATGCTGGGGACATTGTGTGGAACACCAGCTTATGTTGCTCCGGAGGTGTTGGGGAAGAAAGGGTATTTTGGGGATAAGGTGGATATTTGGTCTTGTGGGATTATTTTATTTGTTTTAACCGCGGGGTATTTACCGTTTAATGATACGAATTTGATGAATTTATATAGGAAAATTTACAAGGGTGAATTTAAGTGTCCGAAATGGATGTCGGGTGAATTAAAGGGGTTATTACATCGTCTTCTTGATGTTAATCCTGCTACTAGGATTACAATTGACGAGATTATTAACAATCCTTGGTTTAAAAAAGATTATACAGAGGTTAATTTCAGATTTTATGATGATGATTACGTGAAGAAAGAAGAGGGTGAAGGTGAAAGATTTTTGAATGCGTTCGATTTGATCTCGTTTTCGCCGGGTTTTAATTTATCCGGTTTGTTTATGGGGAATAAAGGGGAGAATAATTGTTGCGAGACGTTTTTGTCGGCGGAGGAGGTGGAGACGGTAGTGGGAAGGGTGGAGACTGCGGCGGGTGAGGCGGAGGGGGTTACGGTTGCGGTGGAGAGGGTAAAGGGGGGAATGGGGGTTAGGTTGGAAGGGCAAAATGGGGATTTTGGGTTGGTGGTTGAGGTTCATAGGTTGACGGAGGAGTTGGTGGTGGTTGAAGTGAGGTATAGGGGTAAAGAAGTGGGACCTAGTCTTGTGTTTTGGAGGGACAAGTTACGTCCTAAAATTTGCAATCTCATTTATCAATCGGCTCCAACCGGTGACGGTCCGTCAAATCAAATCGACGAACCGTCTCTGGATGCGAGTACGAGTACGAGTAATAGTAATCCGGATCCGTCTAATCGAACCCCAGTAGAAGGGTGATATTAGGTTGATTATTACCGTAATTTAATACGGGGATTGATTTGTTCATTGTATGATTAATGTTATCAATGAACATGGTCGACATGACCCGTAGATTAAATGGGTACATGAATGTAATCATTGTTTGGAGGTGTATTTACTTTGTGTATGTACATAATTGTATGACGGGCAAAAGGGGAAAGATAAATCAAAGAAGGTAGAACATTGGAGAGAAATGGGAAGGAAATTTCGTGGGAACTTTAGATGATTCGGGTGAATATTAATTGGGTAGTATATACCGTACACTCGGTAACTCCATAAAACTTGTCGTCTCAATATTGTTCTTCTTTTGTTGGATTATTTAAGAATTATGAAATTTTGGTTTAATCTATTTTAAGTTTGAAATATTAGCAATTTTTTTTATTCTTTTCACATTTTTAGCAAAATAAAATCTCTTAAATCTTACTAAATTTAAATATTTTCTCTCGTCATGTCAATTCTTTACATATACTCTGTATCATTCATTGGCGTATAATCCACAACTATTAAAGTTCTATGTTTTATTTATCACTTATTAGTAGACTATGTGAAACACAGTGAATGGATCCTTTAACACTACGACAAATTTTCATTTTAGATGTTTGTCTAAATCTAAAACGGATAAATTTGATAACATAAAATGTAAATATTTCATGATGAATTATTACCATTAATTTGTTGTTAAAAGTGATATTCTAAATAAAACATTTTAATAATAGATGGTGATTTTTATTATAAAATATTGACACTTTTTAGTCTTTAAGTTAAAACATGAGAACTTATGAAAAAGTAAAATGAAAGTAAACAATAACTTAAAGTGGCTAATTTTAGCAAACTGGAAAAAAAAAATTAAAGCACTAGAAACTATCGGGTTTGTTTACCCCTTGAAATCATGAGATTTTAAATTTCATAGAAAATGTAAAACCATAAGAGTGTTTGGCTACATGAATTTAATTTGAAATGTGTCATTTGAAATATAGCAAAGTAAAAGAAAGATTGGAAATGAGGGGGTTAGAGGGTGGATTTCAAATGTGGTTATTTTAGGCTTATTTGGATTTGGTTGGATTTCCAAATCCAAATCTAATAAGTTTGCCAAACAAGTAAATTGATCCAAATCCAAATTTGAAAATACAATCTCGGTTTCCAAACACACCATAATGTTGTTTGATTGTCAAAATTATGGAAAGTAGAACTTCCCACGTGAATCTATTTCCTGTATTAGGTGGAAAGTCACTCACCAAGCTCTCTGATCAGTAGAACTTTTCAAATGAATCAACTTTACACGTGCGAACCAAACAATTTTTGGGAATTCACATGAATTGGAAATTTCTCCAATTCATGTGACTTGAAATTTGCGGAAACTTTAATTTCCTTATCTCAACCAAACAAGCCCTTAGTTTTTGGTAGGGATAAACGTTGAAAAGCGGATTGTTAGGACTTAGGCTAACCACGCCCATTATGGCTCATCATAATCAATTTTAGCACGACGGTGGCAGGGGCGGATCTATAGGGGGTGATGGGGGTGACCCCTCACCCCTCACCCCCATTAATCAGTACAAAACGTTATACATATGTATCTTTATACAAATGTTGAATTAAAGTTTAGTAGCTCAGTGGTAGAAGCATTGTGACACTATCAAAGCAACCCGGGATCAAGCCTTCACAACTACATTTTTTTAAGCTTTTCATTTTGCATATTAAAAGTAATTGAAAATGTTCTAAAAAAGGGTCGAACTTGCATCGTCTTATTTACTATTTAAATTAATTTAACCACCATGATAATGTGAATATGATGATATTTTACAAAATCGTAATCATACTTAAAAATAAATACTTTATATTTTGATGAGCCTTTACTAGAATTATCGATTATCAAATTATTTTAGTATTTATCAAGAATTTGTATATTAGAATAAGTTTTTGTTAAGAGTGGATTATCATTTACATATCGTACAAGACCCCAAAATTGTTAGGGACGAGATTAATTAAATGATTATATTTTGACGGGAAGTCCGTTGCTAACATTGATTGACCAGGGTTTGGGTCAAAGACAGTCAATATTTGCGACGGATTTCTCGCCGCAAACGTTGACGGAACTTGACCTTGAGAAGGGTCAATTTTTTCGACGGAAAATCCGTCGCAAAGGTTGACTGACTTTTATCCTGGTGGTCCAAAAAAAAATTCCGCCAATTTCAGATGCAACACGGCCAACGCCATTTGTGTATCTCGCAACAATACTATTTTTCGTAGTGTAATTACCCCCATTCCATAGATCCTAGATTCGCCACTGAACGGTGGTTGATGTTGTCCAACACGATGACACGATATAATATGCCATGGTTAGTGGTTGTATGTGGCGAAAGTTTGAACAAGAAGATCGCGTATGTTGAGCTCAAAAACAATATCCCCACTTGGACAAGACACACTTGACACTACCAAAATGTAAAAATAAGGGTGAAAATTTACTTAAACACGCCCAAGCAAAATACGACGCAACATAACTAGAGATGACAATGGATCCCGAATCCTACCCAGATCCCCAAGATTCTATACCCAAGGGTAGGATATGGATCTCAATATTTTAGATCCTTAAGGATATGGATCAGACCCATATACTTATACAAGTACGAGGGTCGGATCTGGATCCCACCACTGAGATCCAGATTCTACCCTTGGACCCTCATTTAATTTCTATAAGGATAATTTTTGGATAGATTCGACCCTTCAAAGGTAGATCATGAAAACAAAGAATAAAGTATTAGTGTTTATTTTGTTTGAACAATTATTTTTATTATGAATTGTTGGAATTATAATTATTTTGTGGTTTGTAAACCTTATTTGTAAGTTGCTATAAGAGTTTTTAACACTTTGTACACTCTTTTTGTTTCTTTTAGACTATGATTTTTAAACCAGTGACGCTAATAAAGGGTAATTCGACTAAAACATATTCTCTAATTGACAAGTAAAAGTGAAATAGTGTATAATAGTGACTTGGTGCGGTTTCATTTGAATGTATCGTTGAAGATTGACAGATCTGAATTTTACCCAGAACCTACCCAGATCCTTAGGATGCGGATATGGATCTACAAATTTCGGACCCTAAGGATAAGAATAAGATCTGAATATAACATTTTAAAATGGATCCGTATCTAGATCCTATAGGATCATGTCCAGATCCTACCCATTGCCAACTCTAAACATAACCCACAATGAGTTAATGAATGGAGCTTGGGCAATATCACTTGAATTACCTAAAATTATGTTTAATATTTTCAATTCATTTCATCTCTTTTCTTTGGTATGGAGCCCTCGTTTACACAATAAAACAAAGATGAAATATACTCCCTTTGTCCTGTTGATATGTTTACATTTTTCCTATTTTGTGAGGAGAAAATAAGAGTACTGGAAACATATGACTGAGACGGTGGGAGTAATATATTGCACAAAATTATAGGTAATTACGTAATTAATATGACATTTATTAAAATTTGAGTAAAATTAGGTGACATTGGTCGTGATCCAACAAAGATGAGAAAGTAAGGGATAAGGCGATGATTTCAATTATGCAACAAAATGTATTTGTTTAAATGTTGCTTTTAAGCAAAGATAAAAGAAAAAGTGTACTAAATAATAAAACTATATTCTACTATATGTTTTTTTGTTTGTAGTATCATTATTAACGGTAGTTAGAGTTATATTTGACGAAAGAGAAAATTATAGGATTGGGTTGAATAGGTTATTAGGTTATAGGATGATTGATGTGTGGTAGGTTTTGGATAGTATGTTGTGATGATGATGGATAATTGTGATAGACAAGTGATTAGAAAAGAGAAATCTAAAAACAAAATGATGAATTGAAAACACTTGAATTCATTTATCGATGTAAATGGTCTATTAAACATTAATAATTTTGTTATTTAAATCAATTCACAAATCACTTGGCCCATGTTGTTTTAAGAGTGAGTGATTTCTTGGTGACTTGCATTATGAGACATCATGGTATGCACAATGATCGTCAAACAGACTTACACTCAACCAAAATACAAAATAATGACCATCAAACGGATTGACTGCTTTCATATAAAATGACGCTGTCTACGCTTCACGCTCCCGCTGCTCAAATCCCACCCCACATATTCTCAGTGAAGACGGAAACCGTCACAAATTGAACACGGATAATGTCCTCTCACAATTACAAGTGGCAAATCAAGTGAGAGTTAATTGAGCACTCCACCTTCTGACATTGTGAGAAGAATATTATCCTTCTTCAACTTGTGACGGGTAGTACCCGTCTTCAATAAGACAAGTTGTTACCACTACTCGGATCTACTTTTTTGTTATTGTGGTTTTTGAGTAACTTTATTTAATAAAGTTTCTAGATATGACATAATCAGGATCGAATTTACGCTTTATAACTATCCTTAGATAAGGATTATATTGATAAGAGCGATTGCTTTTCTAAAGGAAAAATTTGAGATTTGTAATTCAAATTTTAGTTAATTGCCCTTTAGAATATTTGAGCATCCTAATAACAAATCTTAGCTAGATAATCGCTTTATGATATATTGTATTTTTTCGACTAGATTAATTTGCCTAAAAGATCTCTAAATTTACCGCTATTGAAAATAGATTTTCAAATAAAAATTATGATGTTGTCTTATTGACGATTACTTACTTTGTCGAGTACTATAGCCTACAGGTTCTCAGTTATACACAAATGAAAATAAAAAAATTGTATTAGATTGTACGAAAATGAAAATAGAGAACGTACGATCAGATTGAAATTAGTATTATAAATTGATATTTAAATGAGATCTACTTAAATAAGTTAAATTCTGGAGTACTCCCGTATAATGGATGTAATACAAGAGGTGGTCAAGCAAGCAGGTCGGACTTGGCTTAGGAGGACCTGGACTAGCCCAAGATAGAAGCTGGGTTGGATGGGATTAGGGCAGGCCGAACAAATGCATATGGTGACCCTTTGGACGGGCTTTTGGGTGGGTCTGAGTTGGGGCGGGTCGAGTCGGGCTTGACACGGTCCATAATAGAGCGTCAGTTGGATCAGATTGATTGGGTCGGGCAAGCCCTCATGCTTGACCACTCCTAATAGGTACTCACCCGTTGTACTTGTAGTGGTCTCATGGATACACCCATAGGTTGTTGAAGAATTCTAATATTTTTCCTTGTGCCGAGTCGAGTTTTAATATAAATAAACATGTAAAACCCCGCTAAAAACTACAGACTATGAACTTGGACATGGTTTGATCAAGAGATGGTTGAGAGCAACATGTAAATGGTAGTAGTGCCCTTCTGACACAAAAACGGGATCGCCCATGAGCATTGCTTGGCTGATTATTAATTACTGTACTTGCTCCGATAAGTATACGTCCCTATCTTTACCCATAATTTGTTGCCTTATTTGAGAAACATATAAATTAAAAGTAATAAATAAATAAACGAAAAATGTAGAACCACACAACCAATTTGATTTGAATACTTAAAAGAAAAGTAAAGAAATTACATGTACCATATTACCCAACTCACCTTCTCATGTCCTTATCATAACTTCCTTACCAATAATTCCATACGAATATACGATTGATTACTCTGGTTATCATGTTTCTTTGCCTTTTCTATGGCTCCACCTTCATGACTATTCATCACCTCCAGCTTCCTTCGTTGAAAACAGGTATTATTCGTCATAAGTTAAAGACGGATAACACTCTCTTATAATATTATAATTGGGAGGTCAAGTAGATGCTCTACTTTATTTGCCACTTGCACATTGTGAGACTAAACTATCCATTTTTAACTTGTGATGGATAGTGTCCGTCTTTAATAACAATTTGTGCATCATTATCTCTCTTTATTTTTCAAGTGGGAATTGATTGATTACTAATCATAATTTATGCTTGTCTTTTAGTCATCTTTTCTGTAAATTGGTCAATTATTAAAGTAGTTGTTACTTAATAGGTTTAACTATTTAAGTGTTTAACTAGCTAGGTCAAAATTAATAATTTCTTTATTTACATTTTACGGCTTGCGCCACGATGTTCGTTGTTGACAATTCAATATCATTGACTACTCCTCTCATTTCTTTAAAGAAGTAAATGATGCACTTAAGCTTTGTTTTTTGGGTTTAATTACAATTTTATTAAGTTGAAGTCACTTCAGTTTTATTAGATCAATTCAACTTTATTTTACCTAAAAAGAACGTACTAGGGCATTATTATTAGAGGTATATGTACTCCATTACGATACCATGGACATTGTTTACGTCAAAATTTACCTAATGTTATTTATGGAGGTTATAATGATCTCAAGCCCGGTTTAGGATATGTTAAACAGATTAAGCACTTAGAAGATTTGAGAGAGAGATGTAGAAGAACACAAAGAATGATGACGCAGGAAACCCCTTAGGGAAAAACTGCGGGAGGAAGGTTTCCTCCAAGTTCCACTAGAATTCTCCTTCAGAGTATGTTACAGTTTACAAGTATTTCTTAGGGTTTTTCTTAGTGATGTATGTGTATGCTAAGTTGGATGATGAATGAATCCCTAATGCACTATGTTTACATATATATAAGGACTTGATTCTATGGACCGTTGGATTTTGCTCTAATCCAACGGATCTCTTCTTCCTCTTTTATCCCCTTTAGGCTTCTTCTTCCTGCTTGCTTTTTCTGACGGAGCCTGGGTGTGTGGCCATTTATGGCAAACCTCGAGCCTTGCTTCTTTTAACCTTTTCCCTTTCCTCGTCTTTGCTGCTCTCCTCCTTCTCCTACACTCTTCTTCATGCGCTGACTTCCCCTTCCTTTTATCCCATTGACTTTCGGTGCCAAACGTATAATTTCCTTCCAATTACGTGATGCCACGTGTTAGCTTATAAAATGCTATTTTTAGGGCATAACATTAGCCCCCAGTTCTTGCATGAATGTATTTATGCGAGTACTCCTACAGCTTCTGGGCTCAGAATTGAGATGCAATTTTCTCTACAGAATTGCCAGTTGAAGAGACACCGATGTGACGCGTGACAGTTTGCCAGAAAATCCCTTTTAATGCCCTCCAACCGTCGCCAACTGTCCCCCACTATCCTTAACTTCAAAATTACTCTTCTATTTATTCCCTTTTTACCTCTTTCATCTTCACTTTTCAACTCCTCTCTTTGCTTTCTAAACTCTCTCTTTTCAACTTCCCAAACTTCCGACTCCTTCAACCGCTCTTTCGCTCTTTCTACCAACTGAGGTACGATTCCTTTGCGATTCCTTTTATTACACTTCCAATGGCTTCAAATGTATTTTCTCCACGCCCCTTATTACACAGTAAATACCGTATCGATTCATGCTTTTTCCCTGATGCCCTCATCGGTGGTTAGGGATTTTTTTCCCTTTTGACGAAAACGTTAAAGTGGTTGTCCCTCGCCCAGGACAAGCGCCTGACGCGCACTGCCCGGGGTGGACTACCTTTTATCTGTATCCGTTCTCCTTGGGATTATCCTTCCCATTCCCTGCACTCGTGCAGTAATTCCTCCATCATTCCAAACTCCCGCTTTGGCAGATAAACCCACATGCATGGCGGATACTCCTCTCTCTTTCTTTGCTGAGTGAACGTTATTCCCTTGATATCTCTCTGGGGGAGCTTGCCCATTTTTATACGGTTAGGGGCCTTGGTGATGCCCAGTATACCCTCTGCGCTAACTCCAAGGTGGACCTCCCCGTTATTCTCCCAAAAAAGGCTAAGGACGCTGGGTGGTCCACGCAGTTTATCTTTGTGAGGGTGGATTCACTTCCTTCGCCCGCTGACTACATCTACCTGGACCCTATTACTGGGAGTAAAGGTATTTGCAGACCCTTCCTCTTGCCCTTTGTTCTTGTTATTGCTCACGGCCTTACTGTTTTTTCTGCGGAGGTGTGAAGGATTTTGTTCTTTCGCCCGACATTAACAAGACTTACAGCAAGTTGTTTGGACCGGACATCGACGCTCGTCGCTTCAACAACCTGTTTGCTCAAGAGGAGCCAGAGGAGATGTCTACTAGCTCCACCCAGACGAAAAAGACCCCTGCGGAGATGTTGGCTGAGCGCAGGAAGATGGTCATGGTTTCAGCAGTGAAGCCCTTGGCGAAGAGGAAACTGGAGCCTGGTGAACCATTGCCTTCTTCCAAGAGGGTGGCCCTGCCTGCTCCCTCCGAGTCAGCCCCTTATGTCGGCCCTTTCTGTCCTCCTCCTGCTATCTCTTCCAGGACTCGTAACAAAGCTTCCACCTCGACTGCCCTGGCTAAGAGGCCTGCTGCCCCCGTTATAGAGGATCTTAGTGAGGACATCATCCGCCTGCCGGAGGGCTTCAGTTGTGCCCTGGATGAGGATCCCTGGCCTGTTATGGGCCGTCTGCTGACTCCTGGCTCTGAGGCGCTGCTGAAGGATCAGCCTGCTGTGGCGTCAGGCTGCGGAGGACATTTTCTCGGTGAGCTTTACCTCATTCTTTTCCTTTGCAGCGCTTGTGTTTTTGCTTTGACTGACTGACGGTACCTCCGAATTTCTCCTCCAGGGCTTTCAGAAGATATTGATGGGGTGAAGCAAGGCTGAGGCCAAATCTCAGGAGGTGCAGTCCTTGCAGACCGGGTTGGACGCTGAGAGGGGGGTTCGGGCTAGGAAATCAGAGGAGCTGACACGCTGCCAGGCCAGAGTGAAGGAACTAGAAGATGCCCTTGCTGAGCAGCGCAGGGAGAAGGATGAGGCCCTTGCTGAGCTGTGCAGGGAAAAAAAGGAGCAGGATGCACGGCTGAAGGTCGTAGTGGCCAAAAAGAAGAATCTGGCGAAGGTGCTGTATGACATGGCCCCCTATTCCTCCTTGGAGGCGAGGATAGCATGCATGAAGGAGTTCAAGGAGGGAAAGCACGAGAAGTGGGATCTGGCGGGGGAAGAGCAGCTTATGAGGGACCTGTTCCCTATCCATCCTGTGGTCCCTGACCTTTCAAACATCAATGCCGATGGATCCCTTCGCTCCCCGCCCCCAGGTTCTCCGGAGGTCCAGAGTGCTGCTCCGACTTCTCCTGTTCCTACCGGTGTCTTCCAGGACCAGGTTACTAAGACTCCTGCTGAAGAAGGCTCCTCCTCTACCCGGCATTCAGGTGGTGAGCAGGTGGTGGAGGAAGCTGTTGGCAATTAATTTCTGCGCCCTTGGTGGCATTAAAACTTTGTTGTTTCTTTTTTGTTGTTGTTGGCTGGGCTAGTGCCCGTAACATTTCTGTGCCCTGGGCCCTGCGTGGCGGGCTTTTTATCTAGTTTTTCGTTGGTTTGTTTGAACTTTTGCCGGGTGCTACCCAGAAACTTCCAGCAGTTGTTACGCTGCTTTAATTATGCGTCTGCGGACGACTTTCTACATCTCGTTTTTCTTGTTTTTTGTTTATGCATGCTTGTGTGTGTTTGGCCATGTGTGGGTGCTGGCTTCAGGGTATACCCTCTCAGTCAGAGGCTGCCAGGCTTTCGTGAGTGCTAAGTATCGTGGGCGACAATGTCCCAGTTGCTTGTACCTCGCCATACTCACGCAGTGTAGAGAATTGAGTGTGATTTAACTCGTGTTCGCTTTTGATAGAGACGACGTATTGCAAGTATTCATGATAGGAAATACTTCAAGTAGATTTTCATTTATAGGCAAACTAGCTTTCCAAATAACTCCCTCAGGATAGCTGGATCCTGGGGGTGATACATTTTGAGGTAGCTAAGATACGAAATGGAAGGAAACAAAAATAAATAAGTAAATACCCTAGAATTCGGACGCAGGTTCTGGGCGCAGTTTCTGGAGGTATCCCAGGATGTTCCCTCATATGTGATATTTTTTTAGATGGAGGATATTCCAGGGTCTGGGTACCATGTTTCCCTTCATGTCCATTAATCTGTAGGATCCGCTTCCCGTGGTGCTTTCCACCTGATAGGGTCCTTCCCAATTGTAGGCGAATTTCCCTGCGTTGGGGTTCTTTGTGTTCTGGAACACCTTCCTGAGGACTAGATCTCCCACCTGCAGGGTTCTAATCTTCACGTTTTTGTTGTAGCTTCGGGCCACCATTTGTTTGTAGGCGGCCATTCTGATGGCGGCGCTGGTTCTGAGCTCATCAATCGTATCCAGGCTGCTGGCCATTTATGTTTGGTTGCGCTCTTCTGTCAGGAAACCGTATCTCTGGGTTGGCACCTTTACTTCTGCTGGAATGACGGCTTCTGCTCCAAACACCAGGCTGAACGAAGTCTGGCCTGTCGCCGTTTTTGGCGTGGTTCTGTCAGACCACAGCACCAGAGGTAACTCGTCTGCCCATTTGCCTCCAGTTTCTTCCAGTCTCTTCTTCATGTTGTCCATGACGATTCTGTTGCTGGATTCTGCTTGACCGTTTGTTTGCGGGTACCTGGGAGCAGCTTTTAGTAGGGTGATATTCCAACTAGCACAAAATGCTTCGGTTTTATTAGATATGAATTGTGAGCCGTTGTCACACACTATCTCAGAGGGTATACCGAACCTGCAGATTATGTTTCGTTTAAGGAAGGATATCACCTGATTTTCTGTAACCTGGGGGAAAGCTTCTGCTTCTATCCATTTGGAGAAGTAGTCTGTTAGTGCGAGCATGTAGGTTCTGTTTCCGGGTGCTCTGGGTAGCGGTCCTACAATGTCCATCCCCCATTTCATAAAGGGCCAGGGCGATATGATTGGATGCAGAGGTTCAGCGGGCTGGTGTGTGACAGGGGCGTGTTTCTGGCAGGCTTCGCATTTCTTGGCGAGCTCCACTGCGTCTCTCCGTATTGTTGGCCAGAAGTATCCCATTCTGATTGCCTTGTTGGACAGGCTCTTGCCCCCTACATGATTTCCGCAGTCTCCGTTGTGGAGATCGTGCAAGACTGTTTGTCCCTCTTCGTCGCCCAGGCATCTCAGGTAGGCCCTGCAAGTGATTTCCTGAACAACACACCGTCTATTAGTATGAATCTGGAAGCTTTCATTTTGAATCCCCTTACCTCTTTCTTGTCTGCTGGTAGAGTTCCATCCTTCAGCCAGTTTTGGTAAGGTGATCTCCAATCCTCTCGCTCTGGTTGTTCCGCGGTATTGCTGAGGACACGTAATCCCGCTTCCCACTGGGTGCTGGAGTTTTCAACTTCCCGGTCTTCCTGGGAGGTTGACGGTTCCAGCACGTGGGTAATGGGGATTGAGGAGATGTCTCCTGGCTTGAATGTTGCCCCCAGGTTAGTAAGTGCGTCTGCTTCTGCGTTCTGCTCCCTAGGGATTTGCTCTATTTTGAAGGTGATGAACCTTGCCTTCTTGTCTTTGACTACCTCCAGGTAGGCTGCCATCCTGGGGTCTTTAGCTTCATACTCGCCATTGACGTGATTTACTATGAGCTGTGAGTCGCTGAACGCCTGGAGGTACCTGACCTTGAGGTCCATGGCTAGCTGGAGTCCTTGGATCAAGGCCTCATACTCCGCTACGTTGTTGGTTGCTTGGAACTCGCACCGTACCGCCTGTACGATCATGTCTCCTTGAGGGGACCTGAGTACCATTCCTACCCCTGCTCCGCGGCTGTTGGAGGCTCCATCCACATACAGCGTCCAACAGTTTCCTTCAGAGTCCATTTCTGGGGGTAGAGTTTCTTTGGCTGCTTCTTTTTCCATTCCTAGGCTAAAGTCAGAGACAAAATCTGCAAGGGCTTGTGATTTTATCGCAGTTCTTGTTTCAAATTTTAGGTCGTAACCACTCAGGTGGACTGACCATTTGGACATTCTCCCAGAAAGTTCTGGCTTACTCAATATGGGTCGTAAGGGATAGCTAGTTAAGACTGATATGGAGTGAGACTCAAAGTAAGGTCTCAGCTTGTATGAAGCTGTAACTAAAGCAAGGACTAGTTTTTCAGGAGCTGTGTACCTGGTTTCTGTAGGAAGCAGAGACTTACTGATGTAGTAGACTGGATGCTGGGTTCCCTCATGTTCCCACACCAGGACTACGCTTACAGCCACTTCCGTTACCGACAGGTCCAGGTATAACGGCTCTCCCTGTTCCGGTTTGGACAGGAGTGGATGAGTGCTGAGGTACTTCTTCAGTTCTGCGAACGCCTTTTCGTGCTCCTCCGTCCATTCGAATCTCTGGCTCTTTCGTAGTATATCGTAGAATAGCCGGCATCTGTCGGAGGATCTGAAAATGAACCTGTTGAGGGCTGCCACCCTGCCAGTCAGTTTCTGTACGTCTTTCGGCTTTTGGGGAGACTCCAGTTGAAGGAGCGCCTTGATTTGCTCACTGCTTGCCTCGATCCCTCTCTGTGTGACCATGTACCCCAGAAACTTCCCGCTGGAGACTCCAAATGTGCACTTGGAGGGATTCAGCTTCATTTGGTACTTTCTCAGTATGCTGAAGGTTTCTTCCAGGTGCTGGGTGTGTTGGCTGGCTACTTTGGATTTGACTACCATATCGTCTATGTAAACTTCCATGGTTTTGCCTATCTGATCCTTGAACATCATGTTCACCAGCCTTTGGTAGGTGGACCCTGCATTTTTTAACCCGAATGGCATAGCGTTATAGCAGTAGATACCTCTTTCAGACCTGAATGCCGTCTTTTCCTGGTCCTCTGGATGCATTTTGATCTGGTTGTATCCGCTCCAGGCGTCCAGGAACGTGAGCATCTCGTGGCCTGCCGTCGCATCCACCATTGCGTCTATGTGCGGCAGAGGGAACGGGTCTTTGGGGCACACCTTGTTCAGGTCGGTGAAGTCCACGCATACTCTCCACTTCCCATTCTTCTTGGGGACCACCACCACGTTTGATAGCCACTCTGGATATTTTACCTCTCTGATTTTTCCTGCGGCCAGGAGGTCGTCCACCTCCTGATTTATCACCTGGTTTCTTTCTGCGGCAAATTTCCTTCTTTTTTGTTGGACCGGCTTGTAGCCGGGGCTTACACTCAACC
Source organism: Silene conica (assembly GCA_029255685.2). Taxonomy (NCBI): domain Eukaryota; kingdom Viridiplantae; phylum Streptophyta; class Magnoliopsida; order Caryophyllales; family Caryophyllaceae; genus Silene; species Silene conica. The sequence goes on from CM055311.2 coordinate 64,912,316, forward strand.
TGTGCGAGATTATGTTTGGGTCTATTCCCACCATGTCTTCGTGGGACCACGCAAAACAATCGATGTTAGTTTTTAACAAATTTAACAGCTCTGAACGAACAATACCTGTGCATTCCGCTCCCACCAGCACCTTCCTCTCCGGATGTAGCGGGTCTAGGGGAATTTCCTCTACCTCTACTTGGGGAGGTTCCTCATAGGTTCCCCTGACCTGCCTTGCCTGTGATTGCTATGCTGGAGGAGGGGTGGCTGTGGGCTTGAGTGCCACTTTGTAGCAGCTTCTTGCTTCTTCCTGATTTCCTTTTATAGTCTGGACTCCCCAGGGTGTAGGGAACTTGAGGCACTGGTGATATGAGGACGGAATGGCCTTCATGTCGTGTATCCACGGCCTGCCAAGGATGACGTTGTAGGTGGAGGGACCGTCAATCACCAAGTACCTCACTTGCTTGTTGATTCCTCCGGCGTAGGACGGGATCAGGATTTCTCCAAGTGAGTGCTTGGTTTCTCCGCTGAATCCCACCAGCGGAACCGCCTTCTTGGTCAGGTCTGCTTCTCCAAATCCCATGCTCTTCAGTGTTTCCAACATGATGATATTGACTGAGCTCTCCGTATCCACTAGGATCTTCTTCACCCTGCAGTTTCCTATGGATAGGGTGATGATCAGGGCGTCATCAGGGCGTCATCATGGTACTCAGCGCCTTCCTCCACGTCCGTTTCATCGAAGCTGACGACTGGCAGATCCTGGGCGCTGATCCTGCATGAGGATTCTAGCTTGTCTCCTTTGACTCTGGTTGCGTGCCTCTTGGCTGCGGAGTAGGTGAGTCCGCACAGTTCCGAGCCCCCTGTTATCACGTTAATAGTTCTAGTGCAGACAGGAGGGCTAGAGGGTGCTACCTGACGAGTTGCGTTCACCTTGGACCCTTTTGGCAGGATGTGGTTCAGGTTACCCTGCTCGTACTGATATCGGACCTCCTTTCTGAGGGTGATACAGTCCTCGGTCGTGTGCCCGATGTCTTCGTTATGGAAGTCACACCTCAGGTTGGTGTCCCTTCCGTCTTTGCTCCTTTCTTCTGCCCTTTTCTTGGGCCACTTGACTTTTTCTCCCAGCTCTTTCAGGGTTTTGATTAGTCCTGCAAGATTGACAGTAAAACCATAGTCTTGTACCTTTGGCGGCAGGTTCGGATCATTCTTCCAGCTTTTTCCCCCAGAGACCTTATGCACTGGCCTGTTGTAGGGTTTTGATCTCTCCTGCCTATCTGCTGCTGGTGCCTTCCTGCTGGTGGAGGCGGAGCTGCAACTGATCCTCCTGGGTCCCGCGTCTTCTTCCAGTCGGATGGCGTCCAACGCCTTTTGCTGAACCTGAGCATATGCCGTGCATGGCCATTTGGTCAGCTCTTTGTATAGGTCGGAGGCCTGCGGTAGCCCCTAGCGAAAGGTGATAATACCATATTTTACCGATTTTTAACCCATATTTATCTCTTATTTGAGGGAAATAATAAGCCGAGTTAGCTTAATTTATTCATTTTAGTGTCAAATATTATATTAGTCGATTAATTTTAAATAGTGTTATTTCATATTATTAGTGAGTATTTTGATAGTACTTTCGTCTTTTTATTATAGGTACCAAGTTCGGGTATCAAAACCAATTCAAGACGGAAACTGGGCCCAAAGCAAGTGCGAAAAGGGGATTGGGCTTTTGAGAAAAAAGATGGAATTCATTTCGTGGGGGTGGCTGGGCAGAGACAACAAAATGGAAGCAGGAAGTTGCTAATTAAGGGGGGGATTCTTTCTGTTTTTGGCAGCAACATTTCGAGGGCGAGAAGCAGGCACGTAGGAAGCTCTCGAATTGTTTCTGGGCAGAGAAAAGGCGAGAAAGAAGCAGTCCGCAGTAGGAGTAGTTTAAATCCACACAAAAATTCCATTTCTCTTCTTCATTTTTTGTTTAGATTTAATTTGTCTCTTCAATTTACAAACTTGGTGTGACGATCTATCATTTCATTTCCTTTGATTAAAGTTGGTATGAATTATTTCTCCCCTCTCTTACTTATTGCATTTTTCATTATTGTTATGTTTAGTTAATTTAATCGTCTCTAATTAATCAAAGTTTTAGTCTTCTATTAATCTTACCATGTTTAGTGTAGTTTATTTATGTTTAGTCACTACATTATATTGAAGTTTCGATCTTTATTGTTCTTAGTATCATGTTTAGTATAATTGTCACTTGTTTTATGTTAGATTAGTATGAATAGTGAGTAATACTCACTAGGGTTCGATTAATCCCTAGCATGCCAAGTTTACTTGATTGAATTCCGTAATTAACTAGTTGTTGGGTGAGTAGTTGGGGTTAATTAAGGGGTTTTACTTGTTTATGTTTATTTGGGATTTTTGTTGACTTTTGACCCTTGACCGTCGACGGGAGTTGGCTAGGTTGGGAGTTGGCTCACCTCACTTGGACTAATTTGTTGTCTTGAGTTGAACCCGAGAGGGAGAACTTAAGAGGGATGCCCTTAATTTTCGGTTTGAAATCGACCCTTGGAAGAGGGGGTGGGATGACCGGGAAGATAACGTGGGCTTATTGTTGACCTTAGCTTAGAATAAGGGATTCCGACTTATGAACCCGAGAGGGAGGTAGGTGTTGGGGTTGCTAGTGTCCAAACGCGAACCCGGGAGGGGGGTGTTTGGTGAATTAGAGGCGTTTCCCCCTAACCATCACCCAATGACTTGTTAACGGGATTTATGAGTGTAAACATGGTGTGTCGGTGGAGAAAATCGGACCCTAGCCTTTCTTTTATTGTTTAGATTATTATTTATATTACTTGTTTACTTAATTTAGTAGTCTTAGTTTAATTTTATTTTATTTTAATTTATTATTTTAATGTTAATCATTTTATTGATTTGCGTAGCTAACCTATAATCTAAGATAAGACTAGTACTCAAACTTAACCTCCCTGTGGATCGACCTCGACTACCCTACTACATTAGTTTAGTAGTTGAGTTTTATAAATAATTGTTTGAGCGGGGGAAGGCGACAAACCCCGCTATCAAAATGGCGTCGTTGCCGGGGAGGTTAACGGATTGATATTAGTTTAGTTTTGGATTTGTTAGACTATGCTTTTGTTATTTATTACTTGATACTTGTTGTATGAAACTTGTTGGATGTTGCTTAAGTGTTGCATTCTTACTTGTTTCTTGTGACTTGTCCTTTTATTTTACTTTCTTTTGTTTTGTCACTTCTTTGAGCTTACATGACAATGTCTTGCATGATGCCCGTCGTTGAGGGTACCAAAGATAAAATTTATAATTCCTAACTTTAACAATAGATAGTGAAAGTCAGGGTCGAACCACAAGGAGGTGGGGAATATTTATTGTCTTAATGTTAATGTTTAAAGGTAACAAATTTGGGGGTTTGATTGTTGATTACTATATCTAAGGTAAAGATTAAAATAAAACGAGAAATAAAGATGAGAATAAAATATAATAAAAAGGGATGCTAGGATGTTTGGGTAATAAATAGCTAAGGTAAAATAAATCCTAAGGTAAACATGTATTGCAGTCGCGTAAGGGGGTGTAACATATCTTTTTAGGTCTATGCTACCTAATAGCTCCTTTCGGCCTATGCTATTAGTCCCTAGGTCTCACAATTATTGGGTGTCAACAATAAGGGTGATTCCTAAATCCCAGGTCACATACCTTTTAGCCTCGAGTAACCTATCCGTCTTAAGGTGTAAACCAATGCCCTTCCCGTATCTTTCAATCTTGGGTAGGTCATTACTAACATCCTACAAGTCTCCTTATGGTCTCATTGCAGGATATTATAATTGACAAGAAAAGACGAAATAAGAAAACATACGCGGGTGGTCGACCGACCGGCTACTCCAGTCGGCCGACCACGGCCTCGGTCGACCGACCAGCTATTCCAGTCGGCCGACCGTGGTCCTGCTACAAGTCGGTCTTTCGAATTTTATTTACCTATGCATATTTATCCCCTACATCCTAACATATGAAATTTAGCTACTCATAATACTTAAGATGATTATAAAATTTGGAATAAACATGGTAAACATGGTAAACAATCTAAACATGCGAGATTCAATAAAGCTTGAGATTCTAACTTAACAATTGTAATAAAAATAAGAACTATAATAAAAAGCTAGATTAAAAGAGTAATTACCACAATTGGAATTAGGGCAGAAAGGAACAAACTTTATTGATGAATGTTGAAAGATTGAAGAACAAACTAAAAGTGTTGAGAATTATTGAAAGATTGTAATTGAACTAAAGACTAAATAAAACTCTCTAAATAAGACTTGATGATAAACCCTAGCTACAAGATTAGCTTATATAGGGTAAGAGATTAGAGTTTCCTAAAGACTATAATTCTATTTTATTTCCGAAAAAGAATCGTTTGGGCTTCCGCTGTGGTCGGTCGACCTACTATTCGGGTCGGTCGACCGCTTCCTTCTGGGCTTCTTCTATTTTTGGCCTTCCTTGAGATTTTGGGCTTTATTAGAGTTCAGGCCTGGTCGGCCGACCCGTTTAGCTGGTCGGTCGACCGCCTCCGTATGGAAATCTTCGGATTTCTTCTTGTTTTGATTTCGGGCTCTTGACTTTGACTCCAGTTGACTTTCCATTTATTCCCTAATTAAGCAAAAGACTCGAGGATATGGATTTGGTGTTAAATCGCCCCTTTTCCGCATAAATCTGCAAAAGTGCATAGAAATACGAAAGTACACGATTTGTGGGAAATAAAGGCTAAAACATAGTAAATGAGCGACCAAATACGTGTAAAAATAGATGTAAAACATCATAAAATAGACACGTATCAAATTCCCCAAACCAAACCCTTGCTTGCCCTCAAGCAAGAAATAGACTCGATCTTAACTAATGGAACGATTTCAATCTCAGAGCGAAATTTACTTGTAAGCCTATACCAATGCTAAGTACAAAATGAGATAGTATTCAAACCATGCAAACGAGTTATGGTGTTGTCAAACTTGCAAACATAAAGACTATAGAGACTTATACCATGGACTCTCGCGGTACGCTCGAGACACTCATGAAGCAAAGGGTGAGTATATGTAAAAGATAGAAAGAAATAATTTTGTCATGATACTCACCTAACTGCGACCCATGGAAACATGCCTGCAATCTAACATGAACAAGAATTCTGCAACTTTGTAAAACAATCTTATTAAGTGACCTAGATACATGCAATTGAGGTAATGAAAGATATGTGAGGTAAAAGGTAAAAGTGGATAAGATGTTTTTGGATATGTGGGGTTAGTAGCCAAGCTAGTAAAACCGATTCCCAACAACATATTTCACTACTTTTGATATTAAGAAAGTGCTCTGTTTGTGGCACAACTCTCACATTAAATATAAGAAAGGACTCCCCAATATTTTTGAATGAAGCACGGGAGTGATAACAAATAAAAGAAAGGGATTTTGGAACGATTTTTGAATTTGATGATGCCAGGTGGTCGGCCGACCCATTAAGGCGGTCGGTCGACTGGCTCTGTATTTTCCGGATTTTTTTTTTCGTTTTTCTTCTTTCTTTTTTTGAATTTTTCTTGTTCTTTTTCTTTTCTTTCTTTTCTTTCTTTCTTTCTTTTCTCTTTTTGCTCATGATAGCTTACAAACCAAGATACCTCAAGAGTCAAACCAAAGACCACAAATACTAGCTTGGCAAGGTAGGCTAAGTATGGGATGTAGTTTTGGGGGATAAAAGGCAATTTTGGCTATGTGAAGCTTATGGGTAAATATGAGAAAAGGGATCCCAAATGCACGTATCAAGACTCACAAAACGAGAAAGTAAAACAAGTATATAGCAATTCAAGTTCATGTTTATGCATATTGATGTAACATGTTCCAAGGGGAGTACTACTCACATCCTAGACAACTGGTTTAAGAATGAAACCAGGAATAAGGCTCTAAAACTCAGAATGTATAGTAAATTGCCAAGGTATAAGTCAAGTCTCAAGATATGCAAGTTGATAAAAAACTCGTAGATATGCAAAAGACTCTCATACTAAAACAAGTTGATAAGGTAAGGTAAAGGCATAAACGTGTAAGATAGCTAAATCATCCTTGAAATACTTTCGTTCCGACTCGACCTATATGCTAAAATAAAAGTGCATTTTTTTGAATTTTTAAATTTTTAATTAATTTTTTTTTTGGATTTTTTTGTATATATAAGGAAAATAAAAAAACAATGCAAGACAGAAATGCAGTAAACGTGTGACAAAAATGCAATGCATGTGACACGAAACCATTCCCCAAACCAACCCGCACAATGTCCCCATTGTGCATTAGCCTAAGTAAAGGTTTCAGAAAATTAAAAGAAAGATGCAAAGAAATTAAAAACTAAGGAAAAACTGGAAAGAACTCACTGGGTTATGAAGTGCATGAGAAAAACCTCCCCAAACCAGCGTAAGCTGGGAGGTTTTGGTGGCCAGCAGTGCCACTCAAGTAACCAAGTCAATTTCATGATTTCCAAGGAAGAGAAACGAAAGACCGCAGCGGACAGTAGGTCGACCGACCGATGTAACAGGTCGACCGACCTCCTGTGAACCACAGAAAAATCAGCGATACAGCGTCTCTGGTCGACCGACTGATGTTTCTGGTCGGTCGACCCTCTGCGTCCTGGAGGTCTTCGTTTCTGCGTAAAATCTGAAAAAAACAAGAAAGTATGTGCGCCTAATAATGCGCGAGATGCCCGGAACGATTCTTAAAGTCTTAACTACTAAAAAAAATCTAAACTACGAGCAAGCCAAAATAAAAAGTTTCACACAACAAAAATAAATTGTCTTAAAAACTGCAACTAAAAACAACTATCCGCTAAAGATGCGGAAGATATCCGACCACGGCTTCTAACGACATGCCGTAGTCTCCACGGTTTTTGCTTTAGTAGCAAAACACATCTTCTTTCCGCCGTCGCAAAGCATATGCGACGGTCTCTCCTCCTGAGCTTGCCTCCTCTTCTTCTTCTCCTCCCGATCCACGATGTATGGATCCTCATCCTCTTCATAGCTTAGGCATCACATTCCTCCTCTCTGGACGATGACTTCTTTCACTTTGGGTTTCCCCAAACCAGTTCCTGCAATGGTCATAATAGAAGTGTCCTCCCTACTGCTCCCAATCTGGGGCGGAGGTGTAAAAACAGATACAGGAACAGGTAATAAAGATGGAGAAGTAGTGATGACCTCATACTTCTTCTCAGAAGTGATAGCATTACATGTGATGGGGGTCATAGCATCCTTCTTCCTATAAGATAGGCCATAGATAATAGAATGCTTGCCTACTTTGAAGGTTAGAGTCCCAGTGCCTACATCTATAATGGCACCTGCAGTGTGAAGGAAAGGTCTTCCTAGAATTATAGGTATATGGGCATCCTCTGGGATGTCCAAAACTACAAAGTCAACTGGGAAGAAGAACCTGTCAATACGCACAGGGATGTTTTCTAACACCCCTATAGGTTCCATAGATGTGCGATCTGCCATCTGGACTGTCATACTGGTCACTGCAAATTCGGTCATTCCTAGTTTTAAGGCAACGCTTAGGGGCATGACACTTATACTAGCACCTAAGTCGCACAAAGCCTTCTTAACTGGGAAGGTTCCTATATTACAGGGGACAGAAAAACTACCAGGGTCCTCTAGTTTATGAGGGGCTATGACATGAGACAAAAAGCTAGATGACTCTTCAGTGAGGGCCACCGACTCAACCTTTTCTAGAGACCTCTTTCTTGACAAAAGCTGTCTCATAAATTTAAGATAGGAAGGAACTTGTTGAACTAATTCTAAAAACGGGACTTGAACATTTAATGAACGAATCACATCCTTAAATTTGTCAAAAGATACCTGATCCTTTGAAGGCACGAGTCTTTCTGGGAAAGGAGCAGCTGATGATTCAGTATTTGCAGCCCTTTTTAAAAACCTGGGGTTCTTGTCACCCCGGAAAAGAAAATCCCGCAAGTTGTTCGGCAAATCTGGGCGAAAGGGAACTTCGGGTTCTGCTTCAGTGGTCGGTCGACCAGATTCTTCGGTCGGTCGACCAGACTCCTGTTCAGGCAAAATTTTCGGATCCTGATCTGTGGTCGGTCGACCAGAAGTTTCGGTCGGTCGACCGCCTTCACTGCTACTCGCCTGTTTTTCCTTCTCAGCCCCCACTTTGGCTCCACTTCTTAGAGTTACGACGTTTAGAGTCTCCTTTTTCTGGTCCGGTTTTGTCGGAAGCTGACCCGGAGCCCTAGTATCATTCTTGCTCGCAATTTGAGCAATCTGGGACTCTAACATCTTCATCCCTGCCTCTCTAGCCTGTGACTCCTTCTGAACCAACCCGATAAGATTTTGGATAAGAGCATCTGTGTTGGGTGGTGGATTAGAAGGTGGTTGAGGGTTGAAAGGTGGTCTTTGGAAATTTTGTTTATGTGGGAGTACATAGGTGGAATTTTGCTGAGGTTGCATGTGCTGTGGGTTTTGAACATTCTGGCTTGTCCACCTTAAGTTGGGATGGACATTATTATTATTCGGGTCATAGAAGTTGTTCCCACGGTAATGCTGAAAAGCGGCACATGTTTCATTAGATGAAGTACAGAATTTCGACACATGCCCTTCTCCACCGCACCTCTCACAAGCAAAGGGTCCGTCCTGAACGGCGTTCACTTGGTAAATTCCTCCCTTGCTTCCACTCCCTAGATCGAGCTTTCCTGCAGCCTCAAATTTTTCCAACTTGGCTGTCAAGGCCTCAATTGCTGACAGGTTGTACTCATTTTTCCTCTGATTTCCTCTGGAAGTACCATGCTCAGCACGGTGTACAGCAACATCTTCTATCAACTTGAGACCCTTAGTCTCTCCTGAATTATCTTGGATTCTTCCATTAGCTGCAGCATCTAGATAGGCCCTGTTGTCATCGTAGAGGCCATTGTAGAACTGGTTGCAAAGAAACCATTGTTCGAATCCATGATGTGGTATGGATCGAACAAGTCTCTTGAACCTGTCCCACGCCTCGCTAAAATCTTCATTGGGACCTTGCTTGAAATTGGTAATCTGCGCCCTCAAAGCATTAGTCTTTGATGCAGAATAGTATTTCCTGTAGAATGCTAAGGCTAAGGTGTTCCAATCTGTGACTCCCGCAGCAGTGCGGTCTAGATCTCTGTACCACTCTCTCGCAGAGTCCCTAAGGGAGAAGATGAACATGGTCTGTTTAATCTGGTCTTGCGTCACTCCTTCTGGGGGTGCTATAGAGCATATGTAATCTGTGAAGATTTCAATATGCTTAGCAGCATCCTCATTGGCCGAGCCTCCAAATTGGTTTCTTTCAACCATAGTAATATAGGCAGGCTTGGCCTCGAATGGCTTCCCAGTACCTGCAGGTAAAGTGAACCCTTTGTATAGGTCCTTTGCCTGAGGCATGGAGTGACTGGCAATAGTAGCTTCTTCTGTCATATTCTCTTCTTCTTTAGGAAAAACTGGAAAGTAGGTAAAAGGTGGTGTTTTTGGTGAAAGTGGATTGATGGGTGAATTTGGTTGTGAAGGCGGTGTTTTTGGTGAAGATGGCGGTAGTTCGAATAAGTCTTCTTGAAACAAGGAAGATGGTGAACCTCCTTCCTGATTTGCTAGAAGTTGTTTTCTTCTTTCTCTAAGAGTCCTCTCAATTTCGAGGTCAAGTGGTAGGAGTTCTCCTTGAACTGACCTGCGCATAAGATGGAAACTACAAGAAAAAAGTGAGAAGGTTTAAGGAACAAAAAGTTCTTTAAACAAAGAGAAACAAAAACAAAAAAACAATAAACACTGGCGTCACCTCCCCGGCAACGGCGCCAAAATTTGATGCCCGTCGTTGAGGGTACCAAAGATAAAATTTATAATTCCTAACTTTAACAATAGATAGTGAAAGTCAGGGTCGAACCACAAGGAGGTGGGGAATATTTATTGTCTTAATGTTAATGTTTAAAGGTAACAAATTTGGGGGTTTGATTGTTGATTACTATATCTAAGGTAAAGATTAAAATAAAACGAGAAATAAAGATGAGAATAAAATATAATAAAAAGGGATGCTAGGATGTTTGGGTAATAAATAGATAAGGTAAAATAAATCCTAAGGTAAACATGTATTGCAGTCGCGTAAGGGGGTGTAACATATCTTTTTAGGTCTATGCTACCTAATAGCTCCTTTCGGCCTATGCTATTAGTCCCTAGGTCTCACAATTATTGGGTGTCAACAATAAGGGTGATTCCTAAATCCCAGGTCACATACCTTTCAGCCTCGAGTAACCTATCCGTCTTAAGGTGTAAACCAATGCCCTTCCCGTATCTTTCAATCTTGGGTAGGTCATTACTAACATCCTACAAGTCTCCTTATGGTCTCATTGCAGGATATTATAATTGACAAGAAAAGACGAAATAAGAAAACATACGCGGGTGGTCGACCGACCGGCTACTCCAGTCGGCCGACCACGGCCTCGGTCGACCGACCAGCTATTCCAGTCGGCCGACCGTGGTCCTGCTACAAGTCGGTCTTTTGAATTTTATTTACCTATGCATATTTATCCCCTACATCCTAACATATGAAATTTAGCTACTCATAATACTTAAGATGATTATAAAATTTGGAATAAACATGGTAAACATGGTAAACAATCTAAACATGCGAGATTCAATAAAGCTTGAGATTCTAACTTAACAATTGTAATAAAAATAAGAACTATAATAAAAAGCTAGATTAAAAGAGTAATTACCACAATTGGAATTAGGGCAGAAAGGAACAAACTTTATTGATGAATGTTGAAAGATTGAAGAACAAACTAAAAGTGTTGAGAATTATTGAAAGATTGTAATTGAACTAAAGACTAAATAAAACTCTCTAAATAAGACTTGATGATAAACCCTAGCTACAAGATTAGCTTATATAGGGTAAGAGATTAGAGTTTCCTAAAGACTATAATTCTATTTTATTTCCGAAAAAGAATCGTTTGGGCTTCCGCTGTGGTCGGTCGACCTACTATTCGGGTCGGTCGACCGCTTCCTTCTGGGCTTCTTCTATTTTTGGCCTTCCTTGAGATTTTGGGCTTTATTAGAGTTCAGGCCTGGTCGGCCGACCCGTTTAGCTGGTCGGTCGACCGCCTCCGTATGGAAATCTTCGGATTTCTTCTTGTTTTGACTTCGGGCTCTTGACTTTGACTCCAGTTGACTTTCCATTTATTCCCTAATTAAGCAAAAGACTCGAGGATATGGATTTGGTGTTAAATCGCCCCTTTTCCGCATAAATCTGCAAAAGTGCATAGAAATACGAAAGTACACGATTTGTGGGAAATAAAGGCTAAAACATAGTAAATGAGCGACCAAATACGTGTAAAAATAGATGTAAAACATCATAAAATAGACACGTATCATTGCATTCGTGATTTTTGTAGACCGAACCTTACTCATATTAACCGACCTATTAACATTGGGGTTGTGGAAGTTGATTATGAGTTTGATATAGGTCTTATTAACTTGATTAGGCAAGATGTCTTTTGTGGTTTAGAGAGTGAGGAAGCAATTGACCATTTAGAGACTTTTGAGGCAAATTGTGACCTTGTCAAGAAGGAGGGACTATCGGACCAAGCCATTAGACTTTTACTTTTTCCCTTTAGTCTTAAGGGTGAAGCTAAGAGATGGTTACGCTCTCACCCTTCTAGCACCTTTTGCACTTGGGATGACTTAGCTCAAGCCTTTCTAAATAAGTTCTACCCTTCTTCTAAAACCACCTTTAGGAAGCGTCAAATTTACAATTTCCAACAAGGTGAGTTTGAGACTTTGAGTGAGACTTGGGATAGGTTTAGGGGTTTGTTGAGAGCTTGTCCCCATCATGGTTTCTCCCCTTGTCAAATCATGATTACTTTCTTTGATGGTTTGCTTCCTTCACTTAAAAACCTTGTGACCATATCATCCGGAGTAGGCGCATTTGATAAGTTGAGCGTTGATGATGCTAGAGCTTTGATTGAGAATATGGCTTATGCCGATGAGAATCGAAATTCTATTTGGGCTACATCTAAGAGAGGACCACAAAGTAAACATAAACGTTATGACTATTCTATGTTTGATGCTTTGAGTGGAAATGTGGATTCTTCTTCTTCTATGGATGTGTCTTATGTTCAATCTCATGTTCATAGTCTTCATGTTCCCCTTTCCCGTGACATTGTGAATGATATGCATGCATTTTCATCTTCTTGTGGTGATGTGAAACTTGATCTTGATAATTTTTCTTCTTATGCATGCCCACCCTTTAAGAAGATGAATGTGATAGATGATGATGATGATATGTGGTTGGAAGATGCAAATAACCTTCTTAGTGAGAACTATGAGGATGTTGATTTGTGTGAATTTGAAGAAAAGAGTGAGTGTGAGGCCTCACCTACCATTGTTATTGATGAGTTAGTTGCCTTTTCCTTGACCAAAACCTATGAAAATCCCAGTTTTGAGGATTTGAGTGGTGTGACAATGAGGGAAAACCTAGTTTTTGACTACATGGTAGATGAGGTTAGTAGTGAAAGTGAATGTTCTTTTGATGGTGAGAAGTTAGTGGAGGAGAATGATGTTTTCATTGATTCTTGGAGTAAAGAGAGTGTGAACATCTTTGATGATAGTCTTGAGGTTAAGTGGGATGATGATGTTGTGGATTTTGACATTCTAGGAGAGCCCACTCTTGAGAGATTCTTTGAGAATGTTCCTATGACTATCCATTTAATTGAGGATGACTCTCTTATCTCCATCGATTGTCTTTCCCTTGACTTTCTTATCCCGTCTTATGAGTACATGATTGAGAAAGATTGCACCATTGATGCTTATAAGGGTTTTGAGCCACCGCTTGCTCCTTTCAAACCAAGTGATGAGTATTGGTGCGAGTTTGAGATATTTGGTGTTCGTATGCTTGACCACAAACCATTTACTATCATTCTTATCTTTTGGCTTTGTGCATTTTCATGGTTATTTCATTATGAGCACTTTTATGATGATTGGTCAAGTTTGTTTGACAAGCTAATGCGGTCTTTGACAGGATTTTTAGATGACTCACTTGTGTTTTATAGTGTTGTATTTTTGGTGGTTGTTTTTTGTGGTTTGTTTTGTTTCATGTTTGTAGGTACCATGTTGAACTCCAAGAACCAACAAGAAGGTGGTGGGTTGAAGTAGAAGATTCAAAGATCACTTCACATAGTGAATGATCGAAGATTGTGCTTGAACGGTAACATTCTTTATTCATCCTCTCTCTTTTTACCTTCCCTTGTTCTTAGACATTGGGGACAATGTCAAGTTTAAGTGTGGGGAGGTTTGTTGTTGGTGGTTAGATGGAGTAGTTGTGGTTGGATTGTGTGGATATTGGTGGTGTTGGTCCCTTGTGGACATTTGTTGTGGATTTGGATTGTTGGTAATCTTGGTGGTGTTGTGTTGTTTAGACATGTTTATTATGTTTTATACATATCTCTTATATTTGTGACATGTCTTATATTGTGTTTTCCTTTCCCATTAGTTTTGAAAAACCATAAAAAATTTGAAAAATTTAAAAAAATTCAAAAACATGTTTTTACCTTATTAGTATAGAATTGTATATATGTTTGTTTGTTTTTCTTTCTTTTCGCATTGGCAGCGCTTTATTTGAGCACCGCTTTGGAATTTGAAGATGCCACGGTATGATCGCTCCAACCCTCATTTCGCTCTCATTTTCTTTTCATTTGTTTATTTGAAGGAGGATGGGCTTGTATGTGGAGGATTTGGAGTATATTGTGGAGATTGCTTGTGGTTTGTGTGCCTTTGTGCTGTTAGGAGTTGCATTAGTTTATTTGACATATAGTTTGGTAGTTGCACTTGCATTAGAACATGTTTATAGTAGTTGCATTCATGGCATGTAGTTGCATTTAGTAAAATGTTTCTAAATTGCCTAATTGAGAACCTTGACAAAAGCATTTAGGCCATTGTAAATATTCTTTCTACTTGTGACTTCGTCTTTTAGAGTGGTTTTGAAACACTCTAGGTTATGCTTTGCTAGTATCTTTCAAACCGTGATCCGCTACCAAGTCGAGGGTTTGCATTTTGAATCACCTTGTCCAACCCCGTGATGCGATTAGGTATAGATTGACTAGTCTTGGTGACCTTGTCGGTTTGGGTGGGATGGTAACTTGGGATTTTTGATGGTTTTTAAAATGCTCATTTCTTTAAATTTTGGTGTGAAATGTTGAAAATGTTGAAAAAGAAGCCTCTTGTGGAATAAGATCGTGTAGTTTAGGTGGAGGCGTACCACTTCGATGTGCTTTGGAGGGGGCCAAGTAATTGGCTTCCCACTTGGTCGTGAATTCGACCGCCCAAAGACAGAGTGATTGTCACCCCGATAAGCTATTGCCTAGAGGTTAACCGGTCGCCTAATAAGCGATTGGCGAAGGCGAAGGGCATTAGCACGAGTGGGACAAACCCCATCTTAACTCATGAAAAGAAAAATAAAAAAAAAATAAAAAAAAGAAGAAAAAAAAAAGAGAGAAAAAAAAATTGAGGTCGTTTGTTGTGTTTTCCACCTTTATGAAATGACTTGAGCATTTAAACCCGAAAATCGATTTTGCTATCCTTCCTTAACGAACTTGGGACGATCCATGACCCTTGTGAAAAGTCTAGACCCGGTTTATTCCTTACCTTTAGCATCATGGGGACATCCTTCCATTCCATCCTATCGCCCTCGACGGAAGTATTTGGATCATGGTAATGAAAGTAGCCTAGGTTAGCATTATTTGGTAGTGATTTGTTGCCATCCTTTTAGATTTGTTGCCAAAATGTTTAGGTCAAAATTTACCTAATGTTATTTATGGAGGTTATAGTGATTTCAAGCCCGGTTTAGGATATGTTAAACAGATTAAGCACTTAGAAGATTTGAGAGAGAGATGTAGAAGAACACAAAGAATGATGATGCAGGAAACCCCTTAGGGAAAAACTGCGGGAGGAAGGTTTCCTCCAAGTTCCACTAGAATTCTCCTTCAGAGTATGTTACAGTTTACAAGTATTTCTTAGGGTTTTTCTTAGTGATGTGTATGCTAAGTTGGATGATGAATGAATCCCTAATGCACTATGTTCACATATATATAAGGACTTGATTCTATGGACCGTTGGACTTTGCTCTAATCCAACGGATCTCTTCTTCCTCTTTTATCCCCTTTAGGCTTCTTCTTCCTGCTTGCTTTTTCTGACGGAGCCTGGGTGTGTGGCCATTTATGGCAAACCTCGAGCCTTGCTTCTTTTAACCTTTTCCCTTTCCTCGTCTTTGTTGCTCTCCTCCTTCTCCTACACTCTTCTTCATGCGCTGACTTCCCCTTCCTTTTATCCCATTGACTTTCGGTGCCAAACGTATATTTTCCTTCCAATTACGTGATGCCACGTGTTAGCTTATAAAATGCTATTTTTAGGGCATAACAGGCATCACGATACGTACCATGTGCAGATCAAACCTCATATCGATGTATCACAAAATTACCAGTTGAGAGGCCCTCCTTGCAGCTTTTCGAAACTATCTATGATCATATCATTACACGGATATATATTAAGAATCTGAACGAGAACAAGAGTTAACTCAAATTATAAAAGCTCTTTTAACTAGTAATGGAATTAGGGGTTTGATATTCACCCACATTATAGTACCTTCATTAAAAAAAAAACTGTATTGAATTATTTAAATAGATGGTAGGTGACACTTACTAAATAGATCAACCTAATAAGCAAAATTTGATGTTTTTTGGATGGATTTTTTTATGTATAATAATATCTTACAATCAAAAGTGTAAGATGATGATTGAAGTCTAAATATTTTTTTTTTTTGGTGACGAGGGGTTTAATCCCCCGGACCCATGCATTCCCGCACCACCACATGGACCATGTAAGTCACCCCTTCGGGAGCTGCAGTGGCCAAGTGGTCATCGCCCCAGCTGGTAATCGAACTTGAGACCTCTCAACTCCTACATTTCTACAAGCTTTAAGGTTTAACTTAGTTACCACTGGACTAACACCACTTTTTTTTTTGTTAAAATGTAAGCTTTCATTGATCAAAATAGAGAACTTTACAGCAATTTCCTCTATTACACAGACAATTCTGATACAGCTAGAAAATCTGTATCTGTTTCAGCCATTGCATATCTGTAGCAGACATTCTATTCAGATTAGTCACAAAAACTCCGCTCTTAATTGTTTCTTTAATCTTCTTCACTACCAATTCAGGCCTCCTAATCTGCATCTGAACTCTTGCTTCATTCCTCTGCAACCAGATTTCATACCAACAAGCAATGATACTAATACTGGTCACATGTTTTCGAATTCTCCCCCATCGTTTCCTGGTAATCTGCATAAAACTCCCTGCATTACCTATATCTGCCCTTAACCACTCTCCCATCAACCTTAAAACAGTTGCACTAAAACAACACTCAACAAATAAATGCTGATGATTTTCAGTCTGATTCCCACAAATACAACACAACTTATCTGAACAAACCTGAAATTGGAACAACTTATCTTTTAGCTTCAAAGCCTTCTGTATCACCATCCAGGCTATAAAACAGTGCTTTGGAATTGTCATTGGATCCCAAATGGCTCTATGCCACTCCATCACATCTCGCTTATCTCTGATCCATTCGTAACAACTCTTAACAGTATAAGTTCATGTGCCCAGACTCCATTTGTCCCCGACAAAACCATCCTTCACAGCTTCCTTAACACCACAGATTTTCCTCCAATACCAACTAGATTCAGGTAAGGGTTTATAATCTCTCCAATGCTTCTGTTTCATATATACATGGTTAATCCACTGTACCTACAATCTATCTGGTTGCTCCACAATCCACCAAACTAATTTTCCAACCATGGCCACATTCCAGGCTACACCTTGATTCAAATTCAACCCACCTTCCTTTTTTGGAACGACTAACACCACTTGGTTTATATTATAATCTGAAACTCCACTTCACACCTATTAAATAGATTAAACTAATTAATAAGCAAAATTTGATGTTGTTTGGATGAATTTTTTTTGTGTAATAATATGTTACAACCAAAAGTTTAAGCTAATAAAGTGGTGTTAGTCCGATTGTAACTGAGTTAAACCTTGAAATTTGCAAAAATGCAGGAGTTAAGAGGTCCAGGTTCGTCTACCAGCTGAGCCGATGACCACTTGGCCACTGCAGCCGCCGAAGGGGTGCACTACTACAATTAAGCACTTGGGCCACGACTAAATTCGTGGCGCAAATACTAATTTCCCGTGGCTAAAGCTCTTTGCCACGGAAATACCTTCCGTGACCCAAGTGGCCGTGGCTAACAGATAGCCACGGGAAAAACAAGAACGTGGCTAAAATAATATTTTTAGCCACAGATTCTCACGTGGCTAATAATTCCCGTGACCAAAAATTAATTCTCGTGGCCAAAATTATTCCCGTGGCAAACAAAAAAATAAAAAATAAATAAACAAAATGTAATATATTATTTTTTAATTATAATGAAAATATTCACATATGGAATCTTTTTTTTTTGTTTAAACCGGGGTGTCCACCGTGTCGACAACGGTGTATAATCCCCTCGCTGTGGGCTCTCTCACGAAGAGGTAAACGGCTTGCCAAAGAGTTGCTCCATTCCCATGGGTAGGGATCGAACCCCTGACCTCAAGGTTAAGGGATGAGGTGAGCAACCACCACACTACCAAACACATTTGGTTATATATGGAATTTTGTCAAGCTTTAATCCTTGTTTGGTTAGTTATCTCAACTCGTCACTTACCATCACAAGTCATTCACTTTTGCGAATCGTATATCCTTCCCAAGAGGTCACCCATCCCAAGACTACCCTCACCTGAGCACGCTTAACTGTGGAGGTCTTATGATGAGCTACCGAAAATGAAACTTAAGCTTGTTGATATAGTTAACACTGTGAAACCTTTTTCAAATTATATTCCTTTTTTTCTAAATTACCTTCACAATTATTTTTGCGAAAAAATATTAAATGATTTACATATTTTTGCGAAAAAAATATTATTTTTCTCAAATTACTCGAGTTTTCAATGTTGACCTCCCGACTAATGATGTTCGGGTCATTTTTTGCCCGAGTCAACAAAACCATTTTCTCCAAACTATTTAATCACATTTTCCTTATATTTTTTTCCTTAATATATTTTTTTAGTTTTTTTCATTTGTCGGCATTTTTATTTTATTTCTCTTTTATCCAGTTTTTCATATATTTTTCCACACAAATACTATCTGTAAGATAGTCGTATTTGTAACGAAAAAAGTTTAATCACTTTTTACTAAATAATGATCACTTTTGAATAATGATTACATAGGAGTATCAATGACCGAGTTTTATTACTAAAATAAATGACCAAGACATTATTAACTCGAAAATAATCAGTTTTTGCCAAAAAAAAACACAGAAAATATCGTATAAATTTTTGTTTTCTCTAAATAATCAGACTAAATCCAATAATAAGAATAATCATAATAAGATCATTTACGTCAATAGTGAAGAACATTAAGTACGAATATTGTTCACATCTCGCAATAATACGGCGCAATCATCTTGATGTCACAGTACACACCATGTTGCGCTAATAATTTTGTAATATTATTTGTTATCATATCAAAAATATTATTCACGGTAAAAATCCAATGCGTAGCTAAGAGCAATAATTAGTCACGGGTAATTTACTTGTGACAATAAATCACAATTAGCCACGGTAAGAATTCAGTGTGTGGCTAAGAGCAATATAGTCACGAATAATTTAGCTGTGACAATATATCATAATTAGCCACGTTAAGAATTCAGTGTGGCTAAGCACACTAATTAGTCACGGTTAACTTACATGTGACAATAAATCATAATTAGCCACGACATTGTGGCTAAAAATAATTATTAGCCACGTTCGTGACTTGATGCGTGACTAAACTCATTTGTTAGCCACGGTCATGGCTTAATTCGTGACTAAAAAGAATTATTTGTCACGGATATATTTTCCCGTGACATAATTTTTTTTACCAATTAATTTTGAAGGAAGGGGACTTTTTTTCCCGTGACTAAGCAAATTTAGGTCACGAATTATGAATTCCCGTGACATAAATCGTGGCGCAAGTGCTATTTTGTTGTAGTGGTGGTTTACATGGTCCATGTAGTGGTGCAAGAATGCATAAGGTAAAGGGATTTAACCCCCTCGTCATAAAAAACAAAAAAAGTTTAAGCTGATGATTAGAGTCCAAATATATATTTGTTTTATACTCTGAAACTCTCCATCACACGAGCGCTCGAAAGTTTAAGCTGGTGGTTGAAATCGCATGAGCGATTTTATATTCTAAAACGTTCCCAAACACAAATGACCTAAAATTTAAACTGATAGTTGGAGTTCTATAGTCTATTTATATTTCAACACGTCCGTTCACACAAATGTCCGTTGGACTTTAGAATAAAGGCCAGGGGATGACATTCGAACTCGTATCCTTTTATTACGCCAGTTCTCATATCATGTTAAAAAATCATCTCAACTAAATAGTCAAACTAATAATTAGCGTTCTAAGATAGATTTTGTACTCTATCGGTGAATTAGTGATATCTAATTTTACATTTTGGTTTACGTAGGATGGATTAACAAAGATATGTGCAATGCCGGGTTTAATAATAGAATTAGAAGTGAAGAATTATTAAGGTAGTACACAGTATCAAGGTGTGTGTTGATTCCTTAGTGGTGTACGGCTCGTTTTTTGTAACAAAACTGTGTGATAAGTTATTGGACAATAGTACAAGACAGATTAATTTCATGTCAATTATGTATCACCGGCGAAATAACGTATCATATGATTGATATCAATTATCAACTATCAAAAGGAAATAACCAAGCATGTGGGTGTTTGATTGTGTGAATGATTAATTACCCACAATTATGATTTATTATTTGGTACAATTTGTTTAGCCTAAACAAACACTTGATCATTGCATGTGAACACATGAGCCACACGTTCGACTGCATCTTATGGATATACATTCATATTCGGTCGCAACAAATTATTCGAGAAAATAATAAATATTACTCGAGAAAATTAGGGGGAAGGTTACGCATGCAATTGAATTGGTGACTACGTAAACTCTTGAAGCATGTCTTACGCACGTCATGCTGTTGACATGCGTAGAATATGACTCAGTTTTTTGGCATGTCTTATTGCATGTTATGTTGTTAATATACGTAGAATTGAATATGTCTCAAAATTAGTAAATTATAAGAATAAAAGAGGAAATGGTATTGTTAGGAGACATTTTCATATATGAAACCGATGTAAATAAATTGACAATTCAAGCTATATATGGTCAAGTCCTTGTTTAGTTATATATAGGTATGTTGAATTAGTCTTATATGTGTAAAGAAATTGCACGAATATGAGACTAAGGTCTAATTTCCTATAGCACAAACTGCAGGCTATATTATACTCCGTAGTACATTAGTACAAATGTACAGTGGGTTGGTGCTTTTACGGGTTCATCTTAATTTTTGTTACGTTTAAAATTTGAGATGAAATGGCCATCATTGACTCGTAAACATAAGCAAATAAAGAATTTGAAACCTTTATGAAATGAAATATGCGGCAAAATTGCAAACACAATAATTATACGCCATATTAACATGTGAAAAAATAAATAAGGAAAGATAAATTCACCAAGGATACAATACTCATGCGCCCGTACATATAAGAATACAAAACGTCTTTGTTAGCACCTAAAAATGAAAAATTTTAAAACTTGAACCCATTTCTTTTTTAATTTAAATTTCTGTTGAAATTTTTAATCTTTTTTTTCCGAGTTTGGTAAAAATAGGTTTAATAGGTTTAAAAGTACGTTTCCAAAATTTGGATTCCCAATTAGGGGAGAGCCGTAGGGTTCTTTAGCTTCCAATGCCAATACTGGTAAAAAACAAAACCTATCTATGTCCCCTTTTCTTTTTATTTGTTCATCGGGTCTTAGCATCGATCTACAACAAGTTTGTAAGCGAAAAGGAAATAATACCTTTATATGAAAACCCTCATCCATCCATTCTTCAGCAATTTTGTTTCTGAGAACGGAACACCATCAATGGTACATATAACATATTTTTCTTTCTTCCACCTTTGGAAATCCTCATCCCAGTCAGGGTATTTGAGTAAGAATAGACCGCCTATATTTTTCGTTAGTATGAGTAAAGGAAATATAATATATTTTCGAAATATTACAGCGCTTAATAATAAGTAATTTCTTATCATTACACGATGTCCTTACCATTTATTATTTTAAGGGCTAAAAGATCAATAAGAAAGAGATTATTAATTGGGTCAGCATAAAACCAGACGTGTCAAGAAGGCAGACCCAATAAGGTATCCAGATGTCGTCAAATAAGACGACAAGCCCAAACAGAGTCAAGGGGAACAAAGACCTCTCGCCCATAAAGGCAAGCTGGAATGGTTATTTAACCGCTTCCCACTAAGTTGACGGTTATGGAATGGAGTGTCTATATAAAAAGGCTTCTTCCCACCGGGCAAAATACAACTCAACATCAAATCAAACAATCAAACAACGTAATTCTATCCTAGGATCTTAGAGAAGTCTAGTTTAGGCGTAGCTGTAGAAGTAGATAGGTGGTGCCCATCCGATCGTGGAGGTGTTTCGCCATCTATCCCTTAGTTTGTAATTTAGTTTTTTTCCAAACACAAGAAATGCTTGCGAGACTTTGGTTTTCTGTTGTTGTTGATGGTATTTCACGGTATATTACTATCATTTGGAATTCCTGTGTTTTATATTTGGTTGTTATAATCATTCAACCCGAGAGTGTTAAATTACACAAAGTAATTTAACACTAATTAGATTGCATATCTACAACCATGACTCGAACCCTTACAATTAAGGGTAGCGTATGAGAGTATTTACGACCTTGGCAGTACATAAATGTAGTTAGCTTGTTTCGAGACAAACAATGTTATTCGTCACAAGCTGAAAATGGACATGTCTCTCTCACAATAAAGCAAGTGAGATGACAAGTGAGAGGAAATGAAGTATTACATGGTAGTGTCACTTGCCTTTTGTAAGAGAGTTACTATTCGTTTTCAGCTTGTGACAGATAATGTCCATCTTCTATGAGAATGTGTGATAAGAATAAGCCGTATCCTAGCTAAGTTAATCTCCAGGCACAAGTTATCTAGTTTAAAGATAAAATAAGTTAAATACTATACCATTTTAATAAATAAGACCAACTTTAATTATTTCTAATATTTATTCTTTTGTATTATTTAAATAAATGGGGAATAAAAAATTTATTTTACCTACAAACGGATATTTTTATCTAAACAATTATTTGTGTTTGTCCAACATCTTATCATCGTTGGTTCATTGGTTCTTTGGTGGTTAACATGAAGTCTTCGGGATTTTCCTCTCTTTTAATTTGTCGTAAATTTCACTTTAACGCTACCTATCGTCTTTTATTTCTTGGCCTTTGCTTGCAAGGTGCAAATTTGACAGAATGTATATAAATCAGCGACGGATCTACCCACAGGACTGGGTGGGTTTTAGCCTAACCTATTTTTAGAAATAAGATAAATATATATCTAAATACATTCAGTGTTCTATTGGGGCTCAGTTGGTAAAAGTAGACTTAAAAAGGTTTTCTACTTGACTGTAGGGGTTCGAATCTCGTTAAACAAAGTTGATATAAACATATATATAGCGAAACTTTAAAAATTTGCCCAAATGACTGTAACTCTGTGACAAAGGGAGCAACCCCAAATGACTAATATCTTTCACATATGTGCGATCTCAATTATACGTTTTGATGGTTTCGTATGACTAAACATCGCGGACATGAGCCTAGCCCACCTCAGTTCTAAATCCTGGATCCGTCCCTGATATAAATCTCAATTTTTTTTTAAAATGATCTTACAAATAAGGACTTTCAAACAAAAGAAGATCAGTTTTCACACCTTATATTACCTACAATATGCCACATTTTAAATCACATCTATTTCGAATGAAGGTCGCAATTAAGTATTAACTCCTTTATTTCAGTCAATTATAAAATTAATCACCTCAGGATTTAAAAGTAGTAATCAAATCTCATAATTAAAATTCGGTAGTTGTTTTTTTTTTCTTTCTTAAGTTTTCTAACCAAGCACTTGCCAAAAATAATATGATAGTTTTTTGATCAAACAAGCTAATAGTTACTCCATCTTACTATTTTTTTTTTTATCTTTGATTAAATGATACTCACAAAGAATTAAAAAAAGAAGCAAACAAATGATTAAGATAAAAGTACTTAATTTACGTTGCTAAATAAAGCCTTACTTAGGCCCTGTTCTTTTCGGCGGAAACGAGATAAAATGAATTAATTGGAGTAGAGCTTAATTGAACTAAATTGAGTGAAATTGAGCTAAAGTGAATTTGGTTGGATTAAAAGTTAATTTTGTGAAAAGATTAATTGAACATAATTAATTGAACATAAATAAAACTTAACGGAATACAGCGAAACAAAACTGAAATGAACTGAAATTAAGTCAGAAAGAATATGGTCGTAGTATTCTACTTATTCCAAACTAGTTGTTTTACCACATGCAACATTTATTTAATTTAATTTTATCTAAATTTTACAAACCAAATACCAAATGATAACATCTACTCGATTAACTAGTTATTATTCTCTCTAACCCAATTATTTATTTATTTTTTATTAAAATATATTTATAAAGAATAATGGTGAACCATAAATTGAGACGGAGGGAGTGACATTATAAGCTTTGTTTTTGTATTCTAAGATTACTGATATCATCTCAATCGATCATTGGTTGACGTTTAACAATAATTGAATTAGAAGTAGTAAATTATTTAGAATTATTGGTATTATATATATATATATATAAATATGCACAGAATACTGGGGTAGTGTATAAAATGGTATATTCATTGTCCACAGAAAGGATTCATAAGTGAACACCAAAGTTTGTTGCGTATAAACTAACCAAAGCGTATTGTTTATGTTGGATACTATCTGCCATAAGTTGAGCCAAATTTGTGTTTTTCACAACTATATAAGTGGAAATACAAGAGAAAAATAGAGTATAATTTTGTAGATATTGTCACTTATATTTTATGAGAATATCACTATTCATCGTTAACTTGTGATGAATAGTTTCCGTCTACTTGTCATTTGTGTAAACTAAGAAGACGCAACGAATGAGTGAGTCCGGAAGTAGATGATGCTTCACATGAAACGCAACATTTGCATAGTATACGTGTCCCACAATACCTTTCATCATATCACGACAAATCACATGAAGTATTGTATTGTTCTATTGCAATATTGCATTGCTTTCACTAACTAATGCTTAGTCATCTTTTGTCATAATTAATTATGGGACACCAATACGTTTTATTCATCTTCATGTACAACAAGATTCTCGATTTGGAGTCTTTTTTGTGACAACACTCCATTTTTTGTGGCTATTAAACTCGGAATATGAATCTTTTCATTATCCCCCTTTTCGTTTTCTGTCGTTTCTTTTTAAAATTTACGACTTAAAGGTTGATTGTTTACTACGTGAATATAAAAGAGAGTCTACGACATTGATCAAATCTTTTTTAGGTTGTGAAGAGGATTCTTGAACAGACGGCAGGACGAGTATGGGTTACCATATAGAGGTGGTAATTGAGCCACTCGCGTCGCTTACAGATCGAATTAAAGTGGGCTGGATTATATCGAGTTCGGGTTATGTCGGTTCAATTGCGATTCAGGTCGGGTCATCTTCGGGTCGGGTTATTAGCGGGTGACAAGTCGGGCATTAGCGGTGGCAAATTGGGGTCATTAGCGGGTCAGTTTCAAGTCAGGTTATTAGCATATATTTTAGCTTATATATTTAGATTTAGATGGTAATTTTATGTTTAAACAATGAGTAGTTGTATTAATTGTAATTTTAAGTGAAGACAATGGAGATGAATGTCAATTTAGTGTTATTTAAACCATTATTAAGCTAGTTTATTATCGGGTTATGATTTGGGTTGGGTCGGTTCAGGTCAGGTTCGGGTCGGAGAAAATAAAGTTGTTACCGGTTATCAGATTGGTTTAGGACGTATTGATTCGATTTCGGTTCACCCTATTTTGGGATTGTATTGAATCGGGTTTCAGACAAATCTTATTGGGTCAATTTTTATCAGCTCTAGCTAGTAGCCATACGTCCATACTATCGAAATCACGTTGATGCATGACAACATGAACAAACCCAACCTTGTGAATGAAGGAAGTGAGAAAGCCATAATCCAATTAAACGTGGCGTTGGTTATTTAGTTTACATGACATCAAGTAATACTTCACCACGTACATAACACGTGAATTACAACGGTATGCAATATATTTTACGCGTATTACGTTTTCAACAACTACATACCCTTTTCGTCAATTCTAATGCGAAATGGGTGGGTTTCCATGTGAAAGTGGATGCAGGATGGAAACCAGGTTTTGAAGCATCCTTGGGTTTTGCTGTGTACGACCCAGGAGGAAGGTTGTTCTATGAGTATGGGAAGAGGATTCAGGCTGAGTCGGCAATCCAAGCGGAGGCTAAAGGTCTTAAAGCGGTCCTGGAGTGGGCAAGGAGTCGGGAAATACTTCATCTTGACATCTTTATGGACTGTATGCAGCTCATATGTGCATGGGCTGATTTGGTTAAGCAGGATCATCTCATCCAGGGTATTATTAAGGATTGTAATTCGCTAGCAGTTGATTTCCATTGTCTTAGAATTTCGTTCATTCCTAGAAGTCTTAACTATGTAGCTCATAACATTGCTAGAAGAGCAATGGTGTAATCAAACTTTCTGGCCCGTTGACAAAAAAAAAAAAAAAAAAAAAAAAACAACTACATACCCTTTTCGTGTTTTTTTGGAATTTAGTGAAGACCACTCCTTTTGTGAATCGTAATTATATGGTTTTCAGTGCTGGCGTGAGCTGCAGCCCGGATTTGAATCGGGTTCCGTTGGATCGAGTTGACATAATTATAATAATCAGCAGAAACATACCGCTTAGTGAAAAGTGAGCTTACCTAAAGTCATAGAACGATCAACAAAGAAATACTTCGTATTGTGGTAGCAGACAATAAAACAGCACAAATTCTCATTTATGACGACACATTTGTCGTAAGTTTGCGACCGGTCAAATAAAATCTGCTTTGAGAGATAAGCACAAGTCATTTGTGGTTCTCTATGTGTTAAATAATATAGAGAGAAATTGTAATATGAGATTGTATTATTGATTTGGTTGTCCTACAAAGATATGTGACGATGTATTTATAATATATCGTCAAACCCTAGATAAACCCTAATGGAGATGGGCTAGGCCCAATATCCTAATACTATGCAATTTATTTTCGTCTTATCTAAACAAGTAAATGTACATGACATGTCGCAAACTTGTGACGGACCTCCTATTGATAAAAGAGTGAACGGTGAAAGCCCTTTGGCATCTTCTCTGTAGAAGTTTTGACCAACTATAATATTCTACTTCTATTATTCTTGTCCTGCTACTTAAAAGAGCTTACGGACAAATTCATCAAATCAGTCATTATCAATATGAATAGTAATATATAAGTATGCATTATTATTCGGGTCGTACTCATGCGGCAGGTCGGCAAATTTAAATTAAGCTTAAGTAATGAGGTAATCAAAGTTGGGATCTAGATAACCTATAAAAATGACTTTATAAACTCCATCTAAGATATTTAGACATGCTAAATTTCACATGATCTAGCAGAGCCCCAAAAAATTAATTGATAAGAATACTCTGAACTATCGGTGTCCTGCTCAAAATACTCCAAACTTTATTTTAACTACCAATATAACCAACTAATGCCCTCATTTGCTTTGAATAGAATTTGGTGTTTTGTTAAGTTGTTGTAGCATGTTTTAATGTTGTGATTAAGTAAATAGATTAACATAGAAGTAAAAAGAGAAAGACGGGTTAAAGAAGGGTTAGAAATTTCTTCACTTAATTAGCATGTAACAGGTCATATATTATAATAAAAGCGAATGAGAGCATTAGTTGGTTATATTTGTAGTTAAAATAAAGTTTGGAGTATTTTGAGTAGGACAACCATAGTTCAGAGTATTTTTAGCAATTAATCCAAATAATTCGAAACTAATTTTACTCGACATTCGATACAACCCCTTAAAAATTGACTCAAACCAATTCCATATGAACCCAACTTGAAATTGACTAGCTAAAAGTGATGACCCATATTAATTAAAAATGATAAAAATGAAGTCACTAAACCAAAAAAATGGTCCAAAACCAAGCAAAATGGCGTGACTAGTTTAGATCTCGTGTAATAAATGCATTGTAGGTAGAGTTTTTTTTTTTTAGTAAATGATTTATATAATAGTGGTATCTGTAACAAAAAAATTATTTTTATGTCTACATTATCTCACTAATTGTTCATATTATTTTGCTTTGAGAAAAAAAGTTGTAACTGTCGATTAATCAAGAGCATTAAGAAATGTGGTGAAATGTATTTTAAATAAAATATTTTTTATACCGCAAAGCTAATGTTTTTAAGAGATTATCAATTTATAAGTTTATATAAATTTTATTTATATTTTAATTATGAGATTATCGTTTAGAGTTTAGTGAAAATAATATAGTGTAATTTGATAAAAAAAAATAATTTTAATGAAAAGATAATAATTTAATGAAATAAAATATAATTGTCAGTTTTCTTAGTAAATAAACTTATTATAATTACCTTACTTAAGTTTCCCTGTTTTTTTGGTAGATGGGAGACATTGAAGTTATGCGAAAAGTAACTTCAAACAAACAATAACCCGACCCAAACTCAACATCAGTTAGGCCGGACCCGATAACGAATCGACCCAAACCCGACTGAAGTTGAAAGAGTTAGTTAGGTACGGTCCAATCCCAATACAACCCGACCGTGCTTCACCCAAACCATGCCCGACTTGACTAACCCGACTATCACTTCTACTCCATTTCTACTAGAAGTTTTAAAAAAAAGATCAAGCATATATGTCTGATGTCTCTATTTGGTAATTAATGGATTAGTTTAGCATAACTAGATTATTAATAACAAATTTTATACAAATTTTATTATTGACCAATATAAACTAATTAAAGTGTTTGATAATTAACAATTAAAATTAATAAATTGTAAATTTTCTCACAAGGCAAACAAGTAAAATTTTTAATATAAATATCTGTTAATCAATAATCGGGGTAAGTAACATGTAAAATGCATACTGACACCAAATATGTTGTTTCAATCTTATTTATAAAAGCAACAACCACAAAGCCTAGGTGGCGGCTTGTGGTTGAAAGTTGAAATTTATAAAAGAATTATTTATTTTGTGTTGCGGGTCACCCATGTTCTTTAGTTCAATTTAATTTGGCAAATACACCCCATAATCATAAAGCAAAAAAAAATCACGTACATAAAGTTGTAGATTAATTAAGTCAAATATCAATTTTATATGATTAAATATCAAGTGATGATCAAAATATAGAGCAACGAGGAAATATATGATGGTATGATTATATAATATGTTGGGAATTAAAGTAAACTTGATATTGTAAAGACTAAATGGATACAATATAGACTTATGATTTGATGAAAAACATTAAAATACAATTATATTCTTAACAAAAATACTTATACGACAAAAATATTACTCAAACGACCCTTGATATTTAAGGCTCCCTATTATATCGGATAAAAAAAAGAAAATATTACTTTAAAAGGATAAAATAGGAAAAATTAATAATTACTCTTTTCTTAAGAATAAAAATCATGTTTAATTTGTATATAGTAATAATAAGTATACTCTTAATGCTTATAGCCTAGTTATAGGAATAAGCATATTATCATCATTTTATTTTACTAATAATATTTTTTAAAAAATATTCCGTACTAAAATATCGGGGTAAAAGGTGACTCAAAACATTGAGAAAAAAACAAAACAGAAAAATATAACAAATACGTAAAAAAAAAACACCCAAGGAAATTTTCTTGATAAAGATTCGAGGATGAGATAAATAAAGAATGTTCAAAAAGCATAAATAAAATTGCTATATGAAAAAAATAGCCCCCAAAAATGATAAATAAACTGCTACTATAAAAACAACTGAAAATGTTCGATTATCGTCTGTAACTCTATAAACACTATTTATCGTATGAAAAAGGGATCCATACATACTTTTTTTGAAACTTTTAATAGTTACACTTTATGCATGAACCTCTAATAATGAGATTAATGGTGAGATTGAGTGAGAGAACAGAGTTTTTAGGCAATAATATATAATTACGGTTGTATAACTTTGGGGTTGTATTTATTTTGGCATTTAAGAGAGAAGAATTTTGAGATAAGGAGCTAAGAGACAAATAGGTAAACAGCTGAAATAGGAAAATGGTAGTTTATTTAGGGTAAAAGAAGAGTGTTTATATGAGTGACTGTATAACTGCGTAAATGCATAGTTCATAGTGATAAGTGTAAAGTATATGGCCAAAGAGGTAGATCATATTCTTACTAATATAGGTCCAGCCATAATAATAAGTTATTCAAATACATGGCCTAACCCTCATACAATAATAATAATAATAATAATAATAATAATATAATAATAATAATAATAATAATAATAATAACTAGGTTAAAGGTTGTACAGTGTGGGGGTGTAAATGTGTAATATAGTGCTATAATTAATCATTTGAAAACATAAGACTTATATTCATATTTAATCAATCAGTTTTTTTCTCATCGGTTAGAACAAGTTAAGTTATGTGTATCAATTATCATGTAATTTAACACTTAACATTATTATACATCATGTAATATCTGTGTAATTTGGTTAAAACGTTATTCTTAAAATAACTACTGTATAAAACAACTATGTTTTCGATATAGATGATGAATAATTTATTTACTCTTTTTTAATGCCACTTTTTTTAATATCAGTGTTAAAATTACACTTTTCAATAACAATATTAAAATTATTAACCCGTGCAATTTGCACGGGTTTAAAACTAGTATAAACCATTACCGAACACCAAAACTGACGTGTTAATTGATCAAATACGTTAAAAACTTTAAATATGCAAAAAACCACACGCATTACCAGTTTACCACACGCATTTATGAGACAATGGCTGTAATAAACTCGAAGGACCGATTCCAAAATCAATGGTATAACAGAAATAAGCTGCTATTGTCTTTATTTTTATGAGAAAGTCAGTCCAGGAAGATAGGATCAACTTATTGAGCATTAATAGCTCATTACACAATTTGAAGACTGAAGGGAAGTATTCAGGTAACTAATCCCGAGTACTCTGGCATTTTACAATAGCTAAAGAAGCCCAATAGGGTATGTTTGGACAATATACAAGAATAAGGGAAATATATGTACCCTGTGTTGAATCACACAAACCATTTTGTGGGATAATATACAGAGGAACTCATGATACTTATGAGGATGAGGATGAGGAAGTCACCATTTCAATCCTCGCTTCCTCCATCTTGGGCTGCTGCTGCTGGGTGCAAGCATGGAATGTGCTGCAGATGTCAAGCTTCTCAAAATAGCTCCCTGAATGTATCAGGAGCACCGGTCCCAACTCAAACACCATGCTTTTACACTGGTAAACATAATTCATCAACAACGGGGGTTAGTGTTTGGAACATCGAATGGGTTATTTCTTCCAGTTCATGCTTTTTTATTTCTTCAATAATACAAAATCCAAAAATAGCCAGTATCTGACTCTATTGGGAGTGGAAACATCGAGAGCATGATTAATAATGGGTTGTAATCTAATCTAACAAAACTAGCGATGAAAACGTTAAAACATAACCATCTCTCGTAAACAGAATCAACAGTGTGAGAATCGCATTTCCCTGCACAAATATTGTTCACTCGCTGACTCTAATAGTCTAATATCACGACAAGTAACCAGAATTTTCTGTGTTTTACCTTGCGCTTATAGGCATTGCCGACAGCATTACATGCCTTCAGTAGCCTCTGAATGATATCAAGCTGTAAAAAAAACGAATTAGTTTTGAAAAACAAGAAGATCAATGAGTCGACACACGACTTCAATCACAGAAGATATTTGATTATACACTACTATTGCACAATATGCTGAACCTGCAGAATAATTGCGTTAATGGAAAAAAAATTGTCAACACGGCGGGAAAAATTAGGTATGACTTACACTCATTTTAAGTTGAACACGAGAACAAAGACAAATACGAGAAGTAGAGACTAGAGAGTCGGAACATGCAAAACATGGATGCCATGCTAATGAGGAAATTAGTAGTATGATTAGATTTGTCTAAATCTTTTTTCCCAACGCTCATATCTTTTACTAAAGAAGCATACTAAATCCACAAGTTCTATAGTAATACATTCAGAACTCACCTCTGTGTCGGGATCTTTCAGCATGTCAATCACTCCATTGACCGCTTGATGACAAACGTCACATGTGTTTTTTTTCGCAGACAAAGAGGATACCATAGGATTTCTACACAGCCCAACTTTCAGGCAAACTCCCTCAGGTTGCACTGATGAAATTAATGAGAATAAAGTTTCGGCATATTGATCAACTATCATCATGCACTGCCAAAGGAGAGAAATGTAAGATTCAGATTCTTTTTCTGTAAATCACACTGTTGAAACTTATGACTATAGAGAACCAGCACGCTACAATAAACTTGTAAAATCCCTTTTATTAAAATCATATCAGCACTAAAGCTAGTTGGGTGCATCAAAGTTGTAATAGTAGAGCAGGGAAAGTCGGGTTACAGCTTACAGGTAAGAATAAAGAGGCAGATGGATATGTTTAATTAGCAGCCAAAGGAATAGATGAGTAAGTTAAGAGTCAATCTGCTTACATCTCATGAGGTATTGTGTAGCATTTAATTCTTTCCAGTAGCATATCATTAAAATGCAAAACATTTTTCGGGAAACAAGTTCTGCAGCAGATTTTGTCCCATAAGATTGACATTCAAAAGTACGTAGAACTAGACCTAGCAAATGCTGACCGGACGCGAGGAACATGACCCGACCGACAGAACATTGGGTGAAAAGAAACCGACCCGACCCGCGGCTAAACCGAGAACCGATTGCAACCTTGTCTTTTCCAAACCAAACCCGGCCTCAATCGACCCGACTCGTGGAACAACCCGATGAATGACCTGATAATGAACTAGCTTAATAATGGTGTAACTAAAACCAATTTGATAGTCATCTTAATTGCTACTTAAAACTACAACTAGTACACCCACACATTGTTTAAACATAAAACTACCCATAAAAAACAAAATCCATAAGATAAAAATATATGGCAATAACCTGACCCGATTTGCCACCCGTTAATGATTCGGCCAGACATGAACTGTAACCGACCCGAACCCGCCACTGACCCGACACAACCCGATCCTGATATGACCCGCCCCCGGCTTGTCCCGACCTGTAACCGACCCAAGTGCCTGATTGCCACCTCTACGTACAATTGGAGGCTAATACTTCTAGCAACTCTCTGTAATATGGATTGGAGATATATAGCAACTAACATCCTAGATAACAGCCTCAACAATTGTAGTTAACAATATAAAATTATGTTCGAATATGTCACAAAAACACTCAAACATGACATGAAGTTGCTACTCTAGAAGTAAGTGAAAGAAACAAAGGATCGCACACGGAGTGAAGCCGGTTAGAAAAGTCGATACCTGGTCTGCCAAATTGTGCATCTGAGAACAGGTGTTGTGAAGTGCCTCTAAGACTTCATTTTGGGTGTTGTCATCTGTAAGGTAGTCTAGACCCACATTAACATATTGTTCACAAAGTGTGCATATATCCATTTTTGTACCAGCAACATCAACACCTGAGAGCACAAGAAATGTTGCTAGGATAAAGCAAAACCATAAATAACCAACGTTGTCTATAAGAAAAAGGGAAATGCAACTTCAGCATAGGTAGACCATCTAAGACTCAATAAATTCTTTATTTTTAAGTTGAGATCTATTTTTGTCATAGCCAAATAGTTTACATTTGCTCCAAAATCTATTTTTTTATGTAAACACATGCAACATGCAAGTGTGCTAAGGAGCCTCAAATTTTTTTCCACCACACAAAAACATGCCTTAGAAGGAACGCAAAGTCGTGACTAGTGGCTGGATAGAGGACTATCAATTTCCGCTTTCCTCAATGAGAATGCATGAGTACACAACTAAGAAAAGCATTAAGTGAGGATTGGCCATGACACGTAACGCAAAATAAAATGATTCTAGACAATTACAACTTATGAGAGGTAATTGAAGAGTTCTTAAGTCAACAGGGCTTCTCTACTCAAAACTGTAACCCGGGAGGCCCTTCTCAATCACGACATGACTTTGATGATGACGGTGGCGACAGTGCTAGGTCGGCCACCCATTTCATCACCCCACAGACCATTCACACCACCGTTACATAGGTTATATTAGTTTATTAGGTCGGTTAGTTTGTTTGTATTCATTATGTTTAGTTTTTTTTAAGTTGAATGTATACGTATAACTATGTAAAACCTTATTTTTAATTATGAAAACCTTTTGAAAATCTTGTCTCGGACAAGTTGTTGTGTGCTGGGATGTTTTGGCTGAAATCAGCCACTTTTATGCAGGTTTGGAGAGCTTAGAAACGGCTAAAATCAGCCACTTAGCTGAAATGGGAGCAGAAAAAACAGTTGAAACCGGAAAAACCTACAGGAATTTGCGACGGAAAAGTCCTATTTTGCGACGGATTTTCCGTCGCAAGTGTTGACTGGCTTTGACCAAAATGTCAAAGTCACACAGATTTGCGACGGAAATTACGTCGCAAAAGAGGAACTTGCGACGGAATTTCCTTCGCAAATCTTGACTAACTTTGACATTTTGGTCAAAGTCAGTCAATTCTTGCGACGGACAATCCGTCGTAAAACTTGACCATTTCGTCGCAAACTAACGAATCCGTCGCAAAAATTCAGTTTGCGACAAAAAAAAGCGACAGACAGTGTCCGTCGCAAATGTCCTGTTTGCGACGGATTTCCCCTGATTTGTCCGTCGCAAATACGTTAGTATTTTGTAGTGTAAACAGACTGAACAGATATAGGAGAATATCTTTCTAGAATACTGCAACAAGTAACTCACTAGGGTTACTATCTGGTCCAGATCAGCAGTCACATTTAGACAAACAGAACTCCTCTGTACGGCTACTCCAACTAAAACAGTCTCAAAAAACAGTTAACTGATCCAACTAAAACAGACTCATTGACTCAAAAAACAGTTAACTGATTAGTTAACTGATCCAACTAAAACAGACTCATTGACTCAAAAAACAGTTAACTGATTAGTTAACTTCAGTTTAAAATCAAACTAGATAATCTAGTTATGTAATCATAGATCAAGAGATGTAACTTGCAAGTAATGTATCCTCCAACATCCACAGACAAAGCAGACATTGGCCTGAATCCTATCTGCAGCATGGATGTTCAAATGCTCCCTTTGCGTTACGTAACCTCGTTATGCAATAGAGTTTTTGCAATTGTTACGTTTACATCCCATTATATAACATCACAAACAAAAACACCGATATTTTGGCTGCATCAACCAACATTTCAAAATATCACTGTTACTTTTTCGGTATATGCGCGTCTTAACCCGTACCGTTTATTTTCTTGTAGTGCGAAAAATATAAGAAAAAATGTGTATTTACAATGGTGATTTCCTTTTCCAACGGATCAAAGACTCAATATTCTTTAATAATGTTGGAATAAATCAAAATGCTCACGAACTTGCCTGCACTTCTTTTTATTGTGAATAATCATCAGTCAATGCAATTGACGACACACTTTTCATTTTGGATCATCTAGAAACAGCATCCCAAACTTGTGGGAGCCTTGAGGCATTAGGGTCATGTTATTGTCTTTACTGTTATTGTTCTGTGTATTTGTGAAAAAAAGAGAGCATGATAGGTCGAATATAGATTAAAAACACGGGAAACCATCTCAAATTTCATACGTTAAGAAGAAAAGAAGATGAGCCCAAGCTAATGGACATTCTGATACCATTCCCGCGGTTGGTTACATAAATTCCAAGATGCCTTGGTACAGATAATTCATGACTGTATAAAGATTGTAGAGCAGGAAATTCCTAAGAACAAAAACTACTGATAGCCAATCTTTTTTCAGTGTGTAAAAGAGGAGTCATAAGAGTTGTTTTAATACAAGAGGACTTGAATCCCTCATTATGAGAACCCATCACTTAAAAACATTTGTTAGCCAATATTGTCAATGAAGTAGAGAAGTCAGTCCAATGAATTAGACACGCCAACATAAAGCAGAAAGGCAATCAAGAGCGCAAGGAAAACAATACCTGGACCCTCTGACGTAGCGAGATCTCTAGCATCAGACACCAAGTTACCAGCAAAAACTATAAGAAGTAAGAGCCCAAGTCTGAAATCCATGATACCTGAAGTATCAAGACAGCGCACAATAAATACTCTCTTACAACATCCCAATCTTATTCCCGTTACCATCTGACTTCAGCAAAAGATGATACCAACAGTAACAAAGACTATAGCAGATAAACCAAAAATCGAATTCCATTACCCAAGTAAAAGGAACCACCAAAAATACAATACACAATTACAATATACGTCTCAGAAAAACCATCTAGCTTCTCCTAGATTAAAAATAATTATTGTGTAAGACGGTTTTACATTTATAACCGTTGTTTTATATGTTAAAACCTCATTTATCGATAGTAATAAGCGAGTGTTTAACCAATCAAAGGGTGTAAGGATCAAGTCTAATTCAACCCTTTACATAATTCAGCAAATAATCCAATTTAAGCAACTACCCACATCTTTCCATCACAAATTTACATGATTAAATTCAAAAGATGACGACTTTATTGCAGAAACTAGTTGAAAGAGCTAGATGATAATCCGCTA
Organism: Silene conica; assembly: GCA_029255685.2. NCBI lineage: Eukaryota > Viridiplantae > Streptophyta > Magnoliopsida > Caryophyllales > Caryophyllaceae > Silene > Silene conica. Next base: position 64,948,310 of record CM055311.2, read on the forward strand.
AGTATATACTCGTAACTCGTAAGTAACACAAACAATTAAACATAGTTAGAAAAAACGAAAGAAGCGGAGAGAATAAGGTACCTTAGAGAATGAAGGGAGGAGGAAGGAAGCTGAAGAAAGAATAGAAAGAAAGAAAGAAATTTGTCGAGTGTTGAGGTGGTTGTTGTTGTTTGTTGTTTGTTGTTGTGCTGTTCAAGTTTCAAACTTTAAACGCAATTGATTTCAGTATTTCAGTTGTACTTAATCAAGTCCAGGATCCGATATTTGGTTGGAGTTGCTTCAGCTTTTTGTTTTTTCTAGTGCGAAATTTCACTAATGTGGCTATGAAATTCATACTCAAGTAGTCAAGTACTCAAGTAGTTACATGATCTAACACAAATTCTCATTTCAGACGGAAGTACCCGTCTTAAACTTAAAACGAATTAAATAATAACTCATTTGCATAGGACAAATTCCTTACTCTATTCTAGATTTTCTCAATTTTGTCTTATTCATACAAGTGAATATAATTTGACCCGTCTTAACTTAAAACGCATATATCCGTTTTAAGGGAGATTTATTAATGATATAAAACCGAAAAAGATATAACATAATAATATTTTCTAATAATAAACAATAGTAACTGGGGGCGATTTTTATAAAAAAGTCTGAAATTTGATAATAGAGAAAAATGGTCTGGTTATGAGCATTTTCACCCGAATTATCATCCAAACTCTTTCTCCCAAGCGACTGGATCAGTTGAAATATCATGAGGTTGGAACGAGGTGCACTTATGCCACAAGAGCGTACAAATTTAATGGGAAAAGTAAGCAACAAAAGTCTACAACCGATGGAGATGACTGTCCTGCACCACTTAGAACAATCACTATAGTCGGAGAGCCAACAATCAAAGATAAAAAGCAAGCTGACAAGCCGGGAAAGGAAAGTTCCTCAACCGATCCTAAGACGAAATTCACCAAGCTACAACATTAATCCTACTTGAATTATTAATGGAACAGACCAAAAGACTTAATCCTATTTATTAAAGCAATAACCACAGAGCTGATGTGTCGCTATGTGGTTGAAGGTTTATTATTTTATTTTATTTTTAAATATATGGCCCACCCTACCCATGTTCTCAAACATCATTTATTTACAAAATCAATTATGTTAGATATGCGAATTGTGATTAATATAAATTGTTCATTACTAATTAACTTTATTAAAGTAGCTACTACTACTACTAATTTGATATGTTAATATTATGGTCCTATAAAAATCAGTAATTGAAAAACATCAAATTACAAATTAAATATATATAAATCTTAAAATCAGTAATAAACACAATATAATCTCATTACGAGATTCTTCTTTCATATTTAACAAACTACTAATCATTTATTAACTTGCTTATAATAAAATGTTATCTGAAACTTCAATTAAACAAAAAAATATTTAGAAATTTAGATATAGTAATATATTAATATAGTTTAATTAATTGTACTTATTTAAAATTTTAAAATGCTAAAATTTTATGTAATAATTTAGATTAACTAAATGATTATTGCATATTTAATTTAAACTGGTCACGATTTAAGATCTAAATATTTTGATCTTGGAAAAATAGGGTCTGCTCGAGTTAGATTTATGGCTCAAGTCAAATTTTGACAAGTCTAAAAATACAACATTGGTTAATAAGTTTGAAAAACTGCAATAATATCTTATCTTTAAAAACGAAGAAAGCATGCATACAAACATTTTAATTCATGAATAAATTATCCAAATTTGTTAATATCATTTTCACAATATTTTTAACATTGAAACATTGATACTAATTTTTTAGTATTGTTTCTAAATGCGAAATTTATTGTTAAATCATCACATTTTGTTGTGGCCGACATATACGATATCTTGATTGCTACTGTAATTTATAATTCAAATCTAAAATCTAAATTATAACATAAATTGAACATTTTTATATAACTTAGTTAATAATAATATTTTATGTAACATCCCGTGCAATTTGCACGGGTTTAAGACTAGTAAACACATGAAAGAGCAACAATACATCCACTCACCCACTCCCTTAGCCTTGGATAAGAGGATAAATTTAAGGCAAGTTCATCCCAGAACTTTTTGACGGAATGGGGCTTTGATCCAAACTTTTTCGCGCATTGGGGCCCATTTGAAACTATTTATTCCAAATGGGTCCACGTCATCAACTTTATTTTTTTTTCGAATTTTTTACCAAAGCCGTCGCCTAGGGTGACGGCTTCACCTGTAGCATGTAAAAAAAGAGGATGAAATGTAAAAATTTGACAATAACCAAAGCCGTCGACCTAGGTGACGGCTTACTGAATTTTACCCAAAGCCGTCGCCCTAGGTGACGGCTTACCTCAAGTCTTAAAAAAAAAAAAGTTACAGAAGGTTTTAAAAATAAGCCTTACGAAAGCCGTCGGCAAGGGTGACGGCTTACCTCAATTCTTAAAAAAAAAAAGTTACAGAAGGTTTCTTAATTTTGGCCTTACCAAAGCCGTTGGCAAGGGCGACGGCTTGCCTCAAAAGATCAAAAAAAAAAGTTACTGAAGCTTGATTAATTCATTCATTCCTTCCTTCATTCATTCCTTCCTTCCCAAAATCATTCATTCATTCCTTCCTTCATTCATTCCTTCCTTCCTTCCTTCCTTACTTACACCAAAATGCCACATACCAAACAAAACAACAACAACAACAATCACAAACACAATGAACAACAACAAAATGGCACGAAGAGATGTTCAAGCTTAGGTATTCAACAAAGGTTAAAATGCTTACTCAATTTCACACACAATGAACACGACTAAAGTTTTGAAACATAAAGATAAACATCTAAAGTACGGACTTGTGAAGGTCTGAAACTCAAATAAATACGACCGCCTAATTTCTTCCCCTTCGACTTCTCTTGCTTGAACTTGGTTGTGATGTTGAAGCACGTGGGGGGTCGCGTGATGAAGACGCTCTTTGCTCAAAATTCCTAAAGTTGTAGCGCGGTATCGTAACTTCCGCTTCCTCTTCATTTTCATCTTGATCTTCCTCTTCCTCCTCACTTTGACTATGTTGGTGTGTGATGAGATGTCCTTGCCTAGTATTTTGGAGGCTTTGTAGACTCATCCGCTGCATCTCAGTGACTAGTTGAATTTGACCCAAGGTAGCGTCATCCGGTAACGACTCAAGCAAGGTCGTAGAGTGATTGTAGTTGTATACATGACCTTGAGACTGCAAAAAGTAACAATGACATTGATCAATATAAATCACTCTAACAAATAAATAATATCAAAACATAAAAACTTAGAATAAGTTAGTTACCAACAAAGAGTAGTCGGCAGCAGTAGGCAAGTAGTTGTGGCGGGACTCATAGTTTTGATTCACAGCATTTGAGTGAGGGCTAATAACTAGGCGAGTGATACTCCGATACCACACTAGGTAAGGGTCGTTGAAGCTCAAGTAGCCATTGTAAGGAGCCCCTCGTGGAGTTAAGTGCCTCCTCCGGTCCATCCACCTCTGTATACTAGCTCTATGCATGTATGCATAATTCTTTTCCCTTCCCCGACGATCGAGATTATGCAAATCCTCACTCGTCTCACAAAAAGGTGGGATGAACGGGTGCCATCCAAATTGTCTTACGACTCTCTCCGCAAAATGCCATTCAACAATGTCAAAACATATGAGAGGGGCATTAACAATCCATTCCAAAACCTCTTCAGTACATATTGCCGGCAAATGGCTAAGCACGTTTTGGGTGTACGGTTGCCATGTAAACATAACATCTGTCATACCATCCAAAGCATGTCGATAGCCAACTAACCCGTCTTGATGGTCGGTATACTTCCTCTTAACCCTAAGCCATTTGCATCCGAGAGGATCCAATCCCGCTTGCATTTGAGACCCAAGTGGATATTGTGATCCCGGTACCTCCGCCTCATGCGATCTAATGGTGGTTGGCCTACCAATGCTTAGCCGTTCCCAACTCCATAATTGTAACAATGTAAGACACCCACCAATCTCAAAGGCCCCTTTCCTAGAGGTTACACACATGTTGCGGTATAAGTAGGCAAGTACACCGCTACCCCAACTATAGTCGCCTAATCGCGTCAAGTCAGTTAGTAGTTGAAAGTATATGAGTTGTACTCGATTACCACTCTTATCCGGGAATAGTATGGCTCCGATCAAGTACAATAAGTACGCCCTAACATAGCAATGAAGTTGTTGTTCTGTGGAGTCATTGGGTAATACTCGGAAGGATTCTCTCAACCAAGACAATTTCAGTGTCTTTCCTTTGAAAGCACCTTCAGGCGGAACTCTACCCAAATAATGTTCTAAAAGTTGCTCCCAAGGTTGGTCTCCACTACCGGTTATCGGCAATCCACCTACCCTTAATCCCAACAAGACATTTACATCTTGTAGTGTTATACCGACCTCACCAATTGGCAAATGAAACGTGTGGGTCTCTTGCCACCATCTTTCAACCAACGCAATAACTAAATCAGGGTAAATAGGTACAAACGCTAGCCTATGAATTCCATAAAATTGGGTATCTTTTATAAAGTCAATGACAGGGCCGGGAGGTGTAAACTTTGACGAAGACATTAGGTGTGTCCTACAATGTAGTTGGTTAGGAAAGTGTGGGCCCGGATCCATATTAACTGTGGAAACAGTTGGTTAAAACACAATATTCAAGTACAATAAGTAATATCAAAAGAACATTAGGAACAATATTCAAGCACGAGAAACATGAAGCTCCGAAATTGGATAAAAAGTAATAGTCAAGTTCACACAAACATGATAAAAAGTAATGCCAAAGTCCACTACAAGTACAAGTACAAGAGATGACTACAAGTAAAAGTACAACTACAACTACTGACTACAAATTACACAAACTACTCCTTAGGGGCCGATGAAGAAGCTCTAGAAGTACAAGAGCGTTTGTTATGACCCTCTACATTACATTGACTACAAGTAACGGTTCCCTTGACAACCTCATCCATTTCGTTGCGAATTCGTTTTGATTTTGACAACCTCATCCATTTCGTTGCGCATTCGGGTTAATTCGACCAATGTTCTCCATCCCATGATCAAATTTTCGAAGTTGGTGTTCCATGGCCGTTTTGGTAAAACTTTCTTTCAATTCGGTGTCTTTGAACATTGAGTTAATGTTGGATGCATGATGACGGATACAATATCTATGAAAAGCATGTGGCTCTTCCCAACCACTATTTACCTCTACCATTGTTTTCAAAATACCCGGGTGTCGATCGGATATTACACAAATACCACTTCGTCGAGTAACAAACTCCCTAATGCAAAGTAAAAACCAACTCCAATTGGCATAATTCTCCTTCTCAACTATAGCAAAGGCTAAAGGAAATAGTTGATCATTTGCATCAACACCCATTGCAATTAACAACACACCCCTATACTTCCCGTACAAATGAGTACCATCTATAGAAATGATTGGTTTACAATGTGAAAACCCTCTAATTGATGGACCAAAAGCCCAAAAAACTATATCAAATTGATGAATGTTGATGTGGTCGGTTGGTTTAGTAACAAAATGAACTTGGGTTCCCGGATTTGCTTCTTTCAAGGCCTCTAAGTACCTTGGAATATATTGGTAAGACTCCTCCCAATCACCGTAGAGATCCGCAATAGCTTTTTGTTTTGCACCCCAAGCTTTTGCGTATGATATGGTAAAGTTATACTCTTTAGTCATAGCCGCTCTCAACAACTTCACCTTCACACCCCAATCCGCTTCAACAAGGTGTTTTATAGCATTGCTAATAAAATCTCGTTTAAGATTTTGATGGTCCAACGATGACTTGTATGCTACACATGAAGATTCATGGGGGCCTTTGTAAGTGACAATGGTAAATGTTTCAGAAGCACAACTCTTTTGAGAGGCTCTTAAATACCATTTACAAGGCACCGGTGTTCTAGCGCATTTATAGGTAACGGTGTGGGGTTTAGATTCGGTTGTTCTACAAACATGGTTTCTTTTAACATTGTAAGATGTCACAATTCGGCCCAATAGTTTTTTGCTACCGAACTCTTGACCCACCATAAACTCCTCACCACTCTTATGAGCAACTACCCCCGATTTATACCAATTATTCATTTGTTCTTCATCTACCTCATGTACCTTAGTAAATTGGGTGTTAGGTACACTTGAAGAGACAAGGTCTAAACCAATATCATCATCATCATCATCATCAAACAACAACACATCCTCCTCCTCAACATTACCCTCCAACTCATCCCCTTCAATATTACAATCTACTCCACCTTCATCAACATTATTTGTGCCCAATGACATACTAATATTTTGATTTTCAATTTGGCTTAACATGTTTGTAAAAGAAAATTGGTTATTTTCATTTGACGGTTCAATGACACTTAATTCGACAAACAAATCCATGGAAGCGGCTTTGGATTGACACACACTTGCCCACAAAGCTCTCAAAACACGATCATTCAGTAAAGACACAACTTTGTATCCTCTCACACTAGGAAATTTCAACTTCAACTTTAGCTTATACTTAGATCTATCAACTTCTATAGCATCATAAACCTCATTTCTAAGTTCACTCAAGCTCATATTACTATTAGCAATAACAAAAGCTTCACAACCACCATTATATACTACATTCTCACCATCTACAACAATTTCCCCATTCCACCAACAAGTTAATGGATAATTATTAATCTCCATTACTAATTCACTATTAACCTACTAAACTAACTAATTATGTAAAAATAGTCACAAGCTTGATTTTTACCTTTGCGTTGCTTCCTTACTCGGATAATACCACTCTAAATCTAACCTACAAATAAACCATTTCAAACAATCAAACATCTATAAATAAACATCAAATAAGAAAAAAATTAATGAAAACAATGAAAAAACAACAACAATTATTACCTTTATATGAAATAGGATGAATAGAAATTGATTAGGAAGTTATTAATTTAAGTTTATAGAAATAAAGGATGAAATAGGGGTGAATTCGAAATCTAGGTTTTTTTTTCAATTTGGGGGTTTTTGAGTTTTTTGGAGAGTGAAGGTAGATGGGGACTTAATGACGAGATTTTTTTTTATAGCAGGGGAAGCCGTCGCCCTTGCCAACGGCTTTGGTAAGGCCAAAATTAAGAAACCTTCTGTAACTTTTTTTTTTTTAAGAATTGAGGTAAGCTGTCACCCTTGCCGACGGCTTTGGTAAGGCTTATTTTTAAAACCTTCTGTAACTTTTTTTTTAAGACTTGAGGTAAGCCGTCACCTAGGGCGACGACTTTGGGTAAAATTCAGTAAGCCGTCACCTAGGTCGACGGCTTTGGTTATTGTCAAATTTTTACATTTCATCCTCTTTTTTTTACATGCTACAGGTGAAGCCGTCACCCTAGGCGACGGCTTTGGTAAAAAATTCGAAAAAAAAATAAAGTTGATGACGTGGACCCATTTGAAATAAATAGTTTCAAATGGGCCCCAATGCGCGAAAAAGTTTGGATCAGATCCCCATTCCGTCAAAAAGTTCTTCATCCCAAGCTTGACATACTTCCATCATAAGTCATAACCTCCTTCTTAACCCCTTTCATTAAACGTTCACTCGCTTCATGAATATTTTTCGCATTTGTTTGATTTTTTCCTTACACAACACGTCTTAATGTGTTGCTCCAATTTTTGCAATTACTCACTAACATGAGCCGTTTTTTTTGTGTGCGCAAAAAAGAATGGATCTATTATCTTCAATCAATGTATATACATAAAAGATCGTTGACAAATCACTTGTACCCTTCGAAATAATACGTTACAAACCATCAACGAACTACTCTTAACTATATTACTGATCGATGAGACTAAACCCACGAATAAATGGAAATCCGCCGAAATAAGGGATGGAAAACTGATTCTCACCAAATGGAAGATTTTTACTGAATAAAAAATTGATCGATATGCATATTATTGATTGAAATATGAAATAATTTGGGGCTAACCATCAATTGATAATAAATTGAAGTCCACCGTAACTGATGGAGGCTAGCTGGCTAGGGTCTTTAGAGAATTTTTTTAAAGAGATAGAGATTTTTGATGAAGTGAAATAATCATCTTTTGGATTATTCTCTATTGTTTTCATTTGTTAATATTGAATATTATTCCATGTGTTTTAACATTAGTTTATGAGACCATCTTTCAATTAAACAATATAAAATTAGTAACTGATCAAAATAGTCTTCAACAACGATAAAATAAGTACGATCATTATGAAAACATATAAACTGGTTATGAAACACATATTTAATAAGGCCCTGTTCTTTTGGACTTATTTTTGCTTAATTTAAGTTAAGTTCAGCAAAATTAAGTTAAGTTCAGAAAAGTTCAGCAAAAATAAGTTAAGTTCAGAAAAAATAAGTTAAGTTAAGTTCAGCAAAAATAAGTTCAGAAAAGTTCAGCAAAAATAAGTTAAGTTCAGCAAAAATAAGTTAAGTTAAGTTCAGCAAAAATAAGTTCAGAAAAGTTAAGCAAAAATAAGTTCAGAAAAGTTAAGCAAATACCCATACCCGTTTATAGTATTGACGAGTTTTGAAAAATTTAAGATTTTCATAAATTCTCTCGTACAAACGTCTCATGTGCGATCATTTTTTTAAATCACCCAAAACTGTCACTATTAACAAAAGAATAGTCGGATTTTCCAAAAAATACACGGGTTAAAAATTACACACAATAATTCTTGTAGATAATGAACATACTATATTATATAGAAATAGATTATTACAAAAATTGTGATAATAGAAAAATAGATTATTAAAAAACATTGTGATATGTGATTTACTTTTTAATTATGTATTGAAGTAAGATAATGAACATACTATATTTATATATATAAAAAGAAACTATTATTATTATTATTATTTTTTTTTTTCTTTTTTGGGAACCCGCAGCCGCTACCTTCGGTGCGCACTGGGTAAACCCGCGGGTATATGTAATAGCCTGCAAACCACATACACTAGGTAAACCACCCGAGGGTGACAGGCTCGGAGTCTATTTAGGCATGGACTCGGGCCAAGAATGCTCCACAAGATTTTGCTCTTGGGGAGGCTTGAACCCGGGTCTCCTGGGAATTTCACCCAAGTTTTATTATTATTATTATTATTATTATTATTATTATTATTATTATTATTATTATTTATATTATTTAAGTTAATATTTATTTAGTTCGAAAAAGTTAGACTCATATAAGTTAAGTTCAAAAAAGTTAAGTTCATAAATGTTAAGCATATAAGTTAAATTCAGCAAATATAAGTTAAGTTAAGTTCAGCAAAAATAAGTTAAGTTCAGCAAAAATAAGTTAAGTTCAGAAAAATAAGTTAAGTTAACTCCAGCAAAAATAAGTTCAGAAAAGTTCAGCAAAAATAAGTTAAGTTCAGCAAATATAAGTTAAGTTCAGAAAAATTCAGAAAAAATAAGTTAAGTTAAGTTAAGCAAAAATAAGTTCAAAAGAACAAGGTCTAATACTCTTTAGTTTTAGTTTAAATATTTTGAAAATAAGATAGGTTCCAAAAAAAACTATCAATAAGTTTTGAGGATGAGTCCCATAATGTAAAAAGATAACATCTTTGGCAAAAAATAAATATATTTTGTTGCAATATTTTAGTTTGTCATAAGGGTATTAAAAAGGTATATAAAATGGCACACAACCACACACGATGAGACACAAATTAAAAGTGGGATAATATTCACGATATAAGTCTATCCGATTTTATAATCTATGAAAAAACTTCATATCCCCTACAATTCTATCGGTATTAAGCTCTCAACAACTCTATTTTTTTACCTATATTTAAAATACGTAATTTATTTCCACAATACATTTTTTATTCAATATAATACTTTCTGTTCCAAACTTTCCATTTTGTTTGCCCTCCTTTAGAAAAACATTAAATCTAATTTTCTCTCTTCTTCTCTCTAATATTGAAACTTTTACCATTTTAAAACCCATTAAAATTTTCCAATTATGAAAGATTATTCAAGTGACGAACAAGTAATTAATTTGTTAATTAAACCTATATTACTTTTTAATTTGATTATTTTTTTTATAATATATTTTCTTTTTTAATTAGGGTTTAAGATGTAACTTAATTAGGATGTATTACAGTGAGACTGGGACGCTGACGCCGACGACGAGGTTGAGTCGCCGGCAAGAGTGGGTCTCCAACGAGGGTTTGCTTAGTACTAAATATTTGGTACGTAGTATTGACATACTACTACTCATTAATTGGTATGTAGTATTGACATACTACTATCATCATCAATTTTTTTTATTTTGGGATATTCTACGGTGTACCCTCATGTTTTTCGGTTTTCTATGTTGTACCCCTACATTTTATAATTTCTATTGTATACCCTTAATCTTCTTACTTATTCCCCATAATGACCTCCTTCAAATCTCCATTAACATTATTACTATAAAAAGTCATAATTTGACATTTATTTTGACTTATTAATGTGATATCACCATTCTATATAGAAAGTATCACACATATCTTTAAATAAGCATAAACTTCTATTAAAAACATATGTTATGAAGCATGAAATAATAATAGAAATTTGATGAAATTGAGTTAGATTTGTATACTATTTGGTTGGTTAATGGTAATTCGGTGAACTAATAAGTAAATGAGAAGGTTGTCGAGTAACTGAAAGGTTAAATAGATGATTTAATAGATAAATTAAGAAATTAAGCTAGCAAAACTGATAAATAAGGTTATTGTATAGACTAATGTATAGAGTTTAAGGGCAGACCATAGAATTTAAAAAATGTAAGGGTACAACGTAGAAAATTGAAAAACTCGAGGGTACACCGTAGAATATCCCTTTTATTTTTCTCAAAGTAGCACATTTTTTTAAAATTCAATGTTCTACGCACTACGTTGAGTACGTTGCATGTGTTCGATGTAGTACGTAAAAATAATAATTTGAGTTTCTCAATTTTTTTTATCAATGTAGTACATTACTAAAATATAATTAATTTTTTCACGCAAGACGGCGTTACTTTGGAAAATTTCCGGAACAAACAAAACTAATTAATGTAGGGGTCCTGATTTTCACAATACAAATTTTATTGTATTAAGAAATAAATATACTGTGGAAATAAATTATGTTAATGGAGTACTAACTAAACTATTAAAATACTCATGTAGTACATAGCACATTGTAATGTGGCATGTGAACGCAGAAAGAAAAAGAGGAGTTTAAGCGACGTAGCGAATGACGAAAATCAACATGAATAAAAGGCAGAAGATTGATGATGAAAACGTAACTGTTAGGTTATTCTGAGTCCTCGAAGATACCCCTCGTTCTTTGTGCATCACCTTATTTTGTATCTCTTGATTAGGGATGGCAACGGATCCTGGATCCGGTCCAGATCCGTTGGACCCGACCCTGATGGACCGGATCTGGATCCTTAAAATTTGGACCCGTCGGATCTGGATCCACGAGTTTAAAAACGGATCTGGATCTGGATCTTGTTGACAAGACCCGGATCCGACCCTAAGACCCGTTTTTAATATTTAAAAAAAAAAGAAAATTTTTTTTTGAAATTTCCGCTGGGTTGACAGATTGGGCCTCAATTCAAACTCAATGCTTTCATTTCTAATTTTTTACTGTCTCTCATTTCCTCTCTTATTCCTCCCAATTCCCAAACCCTAAAATCAAAACCCTTGCCGCCGCCCTGCGTCTGCCGCGCCGCTACTCGCCGCCGCTGCTCGCCGCCGCTCGCCGTTGCCGCTTCTCTCGCGTCTGCCTCCCCAAAATCAAAAGTACCAGTACCACCACTAATTCTCAATTTCTTATATTAATTTCTTTGTAACCTTAGCAAAGCGCTAGGACCCAAAGAAAGAAAGTGGTAACGACCTGAAAGAACGAACTCTCGTGTATAGGAGAAGGGTTGAGGGCGGGTAGAAAAGAAAGCTCAAATGGTAGCTAGATACGAGGGTGTCAATTTAACTTTAATGAGTGTATAGTAGGCTGACTTACAAAAAGGATATAATCTAACTTCTTAGTTCTAGTTGCCTTTTTAAAAGGATCCTTCTTTATGTGGTACTTCAGGGCTTACATATTAAGGCTTCGCCATCCCGTATGGTTGAATCTGTAGTTGCCATTTAAAGTGTTTTTTTTTTTTTTTTTCAATGGGACCCGCGTAAAACCCGGATCCTACCCGGATCCGCAGGGTCCGGATCTGGATCTGACATTTCTGGACCGGTGGGATCCGGGTCGGATCTGGATCCTGCTGTCAAAAACGGATCTGGATCTGGATCCTACTGGACCCGGTCCAGATCCGACCCGTTGCCATCCCTACTCTTGATACATATCCTTTGTTCTTGAACTCCTGTCGGTCTTACTTTAAAAGTTGTCTTCATATCTTCGCGACTTATCCTTGTTGCTCGCTTCCCGAGGTGCCTTCCCGAGGTGCCTTGTAGGTAAACTACCCTTTTATTGGATTTCGAGAAACTAGTTCTAGGATAGCGCCATAAACCGTATTTTGAGAAATGTTGTTATTTGAGGAAAACTTAGGGAGTATAGTGAGACATGTTTTGGTGATCCAAGTGTCTAGTTGTCTATCCAATTGGAAGAGTGAAAATGAGTGATGGAGTTCTTAGTTTAATATTGAGTTGTATACGTGGTATTCGGTGGAACTTAACCTGAGGATTATACCGGAATTTTGAAAATTAGTGGATTGGAAAAGTAGCGCTTAGAGAGTAAAATGATTTGCTTATAAAATATATGTGAATTAATATTATTATAGTGTTACCCAATATACATACGGATGAGAGTTATATTTACATAAGGTAGTAGAGTTAGTCTAGGAAACATTCTCTATGATTTGTGGAGAGCTAAAACAAGTAACAAATATTAACATACAACAGAAAGAATAAAGTAAAAGATGCTCATTTGAAAGGAGCACAAATCACACATGATTTGTGTTTGTGATTGAGAGAATCAATTCTTCGAATATTAATTTGGTTGTGTGATATCTTTGACATTCCCGCTCAAGATGGACGAACGATAGCGAAGGTCAATCTTGGAAGATAACAATAAGAATCGTGGCTTGTGGAGCGGTTTGGTTAGCGTATCCGCTAGCTGATCGGACCCGTTAATATGTTGAACCCGAATGTAGCCTTTTCGAATCTGCTCTTTGACAAAATGGAAGGCTATTGCAACGTGTTTCATCCTTGAGTGAAAAAACAGGTTAGCCGAATAAGTAGTTGTACTTAGATTATCGCAATAGATCACCGATGGACTCGTATTCGTAATGCCGAGTTCAAGTAGTAGATTTTGGAGCCAAATGAGCTTGGCAGATGTACTAGCAACAACCCTAAATTCCGTCTCTATTGAAGAACATGAGATAGTTTTTTGTTTCTTGGCGGACCACGAGATAGGCGTGCTACCTAAGTAAATAATATAACATGTGGTAGACAAATAGTCATGAGGATCACCTCCCCAATCGGCATCAGAAAACTCATGAAGGCACAAGGGTGTTGAGTTAAGAATGTGTATGCCGAGATGTAGCGTTCCATTTAAATAGCGAAGAAGACGCTTTAGGGCAGCCCAATGGGTAACGGGTGGGTGGGTTAGAAATTGGGATAACTTGTTAACTGAGAAAGCAATATCGGGTCGTGTGAGTGAGAGGTATTGTAAACTACCAACTACGGAACGATAGTCGGACTCATTTTCAATTGGAGTGGTGGTGTCTTTTGTTAATGGTGGGTGGGTAAGCATAGGGGTTGTGGCAGGTTTCGAATTGTCCATTTTAAATTTGACAAGTAGGTCGTATAAATATTTTGTTTGGTTTAAGTGTAGACCGGTTTTGGTTGGGGTGACTTCAATACCCAAAAAATACGATAGAGGACCGAGGTCCTTAAGGGCAAATTTCTGGGAAATTTGAGAGATAAAATTAGTGACGTGGGTTTTGTTTGGACCAGTAACTATTATGTCGTCTACATAAACTAACACGAATAGGGTGGTAGTAGTTGTGGTGAATATAAAAAGAGATGGTCGGATAAAGAGTGTCGAAACCCACAATTAATAAGGTAGGTTTTTAATTCGGTATACCATGCACGCGGTGCCTGTTCAAGACCGTATATTGCCTTGTTGAGTCTGCAAACATAAGAAGGGTTAGTAGAATCAACAAAACCAGCTGGTTGGCTCATGTATACGGATTCGGTAAGATGGCCCTGCAAAAAAGCGTTGTTAATATCAATTTGGTGTAAATGCCAATATTTCGTGACAGCGAGGGCGAGTATCAATCGAATGGTAGTTGGTTTGATAACCGGACTAAACGTTTCCGAATAGTCTATTCCTGGTTGTTGATGGAAGCCCTTGGCAACTAGTCGAGCCTTGTGTTGTTTGAGACTACCGTCGGGGATATTTTTAACCCGATATACCATTTGCAACCAACAACATTCAGAGCTTGGTGAGGTGGGACGAGAGTCCAGGTGTTATTACGTTGGAGAGCATCATATTCTTCGGTCATCGCTTGGCGCCAGTGGGGTTGAAGGAGAGCTTGTTTGGTTGTATTGGGTGTGGAGTGGGTCACGTTTAAGGTGGCTGTGTGAGCTTGGGTGTTTTTGTTGAAGTAGCGAGGGTTAGGTTTCGTGATGTTGTTGGAGAGGCGAGTTCGGTAGACGGGTGGTGGAGGGGGAGGGGGAAGGGGAGACGGTGGTGGGATCGCGGTAGGGGAGGAGGCAGGGGGTGACCGAGAGTTAGCGGATGAGGCAGGGGTTGCGTCGACATGGTCTGTCGCGGGTGTTTGGACATAGGGAGCAGGGGCTGGTGAGGGTGGCTGGTCAGGATTGGGCTGGGGTGGATTGGGTGTTTGGGACGGTGGTGGGAATGGGGTTAGGATAGGGACAGTTAGAGCACACCACTGGGATGGGGTTTGGGAGTTTACAGTAGTGGTATTAGAGAGTGCAATATATGGAAATTCTAGTTCGACAAATCGGACATGTCTCGATGTATATAACCGGTTTGTTTTAGGGTTTAGACAAAGGTAGGCACTTTGTGTATTAGAATAGCCGACAAATATACAGGGTGTTGATTTGGGCTCGAGTTTGTGGGTGTTGTAGGGTCGTAGCCATGGGTAGCAAAGGCAACCAAAGGGTCTTAATTTGTGATAATTGGGTTGTTGTCGAAAAAGAAGTTTGTATGGAGATTGGTTTGATAATGTTGGTTGATGGTAGTCTATTAATGAGATAAGCGGCGGTTGAGAACACATACGGCCAATATGTGGTTGGCATTTTTGCTTAGGTTAGTAAAGCTAAGCTAGTTTCAACTATGTGACGGTGACGGCGCTCAGCAAAACCATTATGTTCGGGAGTGTGAGGGGGTGAGGTTAGATGGGTAACGCCATTGTTGAGTAGGTTAGGGTGAAATTTAATGTATTCACCACCATTATCTGAATAGAATTGGCGGATAGGTCGGTGAAAATATTTTTCGATGATGGCTTTGAATCGGTGAAAGGTGACTGCGGTTTCGGATTTTTGTTTTAAAGGGTAGAGCCAAGAATAGTGAGTAAAATGGTCCACAAATATAACGTAGTATTTATACGAGTAATTAGATAGTATTGGTGATGAGCATACGTCGGAATAAATTAAATCTAAAGGTGCTTTTGACGTGAGTGTGGATGTTGAAAAGGGTAGTTTGTGACTTTTGTTGATCAAACAAGAATTACAATGCGATAAATATGAAGAATTGAAATTAAAACATGAACTTAATAAACGTAAAGTTGAATTTGATGGGTGTCCTAAACGAGTATGCCACAAAATACTCGAGGATTTATTTGCTAGTAGGGCTTGAGGCGGCTTGGTTGGAGGAGTCCATTGGTATAAGCCATCAATGAAAAGACCTTCAAGCAGAGTTTCCCCCGTCTTGATTTCCTTGAAACAAAAAGAGGTTGAAGAGAATTATATGGCATAAGCATGGTTATCGGCGCAAAATTGCGAAACAGAAAGTAATGGTCTAGAAATTTTAGCAACAACAAGAGCATTTGTAAATTTTAAAAAATGAGTAGAGGTAGGGATAGAAAAAGAACCAAGGTGTGAGATGGACAAGGAAGAGTCGTCACCAATCACTAGATCATCTTGGTCATCATACGAAGCATAAAAAGCAAGAGTGTTGAGGTCATTGGTGATGTGGTTTGAGGCTCCACTATCTACGAGGTAAGATGACGAAGAGCCTGCCGAGGTGGTTGCCGTGTGGGCATTGGGGTGAGGCTGACGTGTGGGAGGTGGTAGGAATACAACGTTTGGGTAATCCCTTTTGAAGTCGGGACAGTAGCTTATAACTTGACCGGTTGCGCGACAATATTGGCAACGACCACGAAATTGGTTTGGTGGTGCGTTATTAGTGTTGGAGCCACGATTTTGGTAGTTATTATTGTAGTTGTTTTAATATTGAGAGGAGGGCCACGTGGTGGTTTGTTGGGTGTTTGGACGTGACTGGTGGTGGTTGTAGTTTCGGGTATAGGCAGCATGTGCCGAAGGTGTGAAGGCAGTAGCCTGGTTTGGTTTGTTTTTAATAGTAAGCTCATGTTGGATTAATTTTTCATGGAAAAGTTCAAAAGATATGGGTGAGTCTCGGGCGCGAACCGCATCAATGACAGGTTTGTGTAAATTATAGTCATGGCCACTAATAATTTGTGAGGTTATATCTTCGGCGTCAACGGGTTTACCGAGTTGTGCTAGTTCGGTTGTACATTCTTTCATATTGAGCATATATTCGGAAATGGTTTTACCGATATGAGATATGGTACGAAGACGATCTTTTAATTGAAGTATGTGTCCTCAGGATGCGTTAGCATAGGTGATGGCGAGAGTGGTCCAAGCTTCATGTGAGGTGGTTGCATCTAAGAGAACGGCTGCGACGGCTTCATCTAGAGTACCGGCTAAGGCTCCTAGGATAAGTTGGTCTTGTCGAAACCAGGTTTCATAAGCGGGGTTGAGTGTGGGTTGCGGTTCGGGCGTGGTGGTGGTTGCGGCTGGGGTTGTCGTGTTGGGTGGTGGTGTGGTGGTTCCGTCTAGGTAGGAAAAAAGGCCAAATCCGAGAAAAAAGGCGACTGATTTGGTAGTGCTAGGCACAGTAATTGGTTGGGGTCAGTTTCGTGCAGGTCGGAAAAGAGACGGAGATTAATGGTTTACCTGGTTCAGCGGTGTTGGCGATCTGAGTGCTGATGGTTGCCATGGGTACGTCGAGCGTAGGTAGTGCAGCGAAGAGGGTGAGTAGTATTAGGACCGATGTGATCACTGATACCATATAAAATATATGTGAATTAATATTATTATAATATTACTCAATATACATACGAATGAGAGTTATATATACATAAGGTAGTAGAGTTAGTTTAGGAAACATTCTCCATGATTTGTGGAGAGCTAAAACAAGTAACAAATATTAACATACAACAAAAAGAATAAAGTAAAAGATGCTCATTTGAAAGGACCACAAATCACGCATGATTTGTGTTTGTGATTGAGAGAATCAAATCTTGGAATATTAATTTGGTTGTGTGATATCTTTGACAATGCTTGAAGTCATAAATGAATTTGGAGAAATATGCTTGAGATGCTAATGATGATCACTGGATGAGCGAGGTGAGTTAGTAGTATTTGACTTTGAGGATGTGTTTGAATTGGGGAAAGACTTGTTGTTTGAGGAATAAGAGTCATTGGTATTAGTGGATGAATGTTGAAAGAAGTTGCGATGTAAACTCGGAAGAGTTGATCAAGGATTTGACCTTTAGTTATTTAATGGGATCTCGATATTCATCTTTTTGAAGTACTTGAGGACCTCTAAAAATTTGGACTCATGTGTGGTTGGAATAGAGTGATTCGTTGGAAAATGGAAGTTTTGAGACTTGAGGATTTGGAAGTTGTTAATTCATGGAACTTGATGGTTGTAAGGTAATAATGGTATGTGAATTATAGATCTTAGAGTAGTATAGATATGCCAATTGAGGAATTTACGAGGTAAAGAAACCCGAGCTTTGGGAAATGTGTCGATTGAAATTGTAATATGTCCTTCGTGCTGCTTCTCTTCTCCTTTCTTGCTTGCGTCTCCTTCTGCTCTTGGCTTCACTTTTGTTGGAGTCCATACCATGGAGTTTCTCATCTTGTCATCTTATGTGTTCTATCTCGAGTTTGGTATCGCGTTTGTTCCTGAAGTTCGTGTCATATCTTCCCTCTTGTGACCTTGACCTCTTTTCTTTTGGATTAGTTGTGAGATTGATTTCGTTTGTGGAATAATGATATGTGCTTGAGGATCCTTGGTTTTGCGTTATCGGAATTCGGTTGAGTGAGTTTGTGTTATTGATGTCTGAGTGATGATAGATATTGTGTCGTCTTTGACATGGCTGTCGCAACCCTATCAAAAATAAAACCTAACCGGTCTCAACTAAATGTAGAAGAGGTAGTCGGGTATCGATTCCACAGGGAGACGGGGATCTTATAGTCTGACCAAGTTCGTCTGAGTAACCAAAAATATGGGGGTTCAAGTGAAAATGACGCTAGACTACAAAGAGGTAGGGGAAAAGGAAAAGAGGAAAAGGGGAGCACTAGGATGTCTGGTGCGCCATGGCTACTAAATCTGGTTTGTGAATACAGGTCGCCTTATTTACACATAATTAACACACCATTCTAAGCCATGGCTACCATAAATCCTAGTACTAAGTTTAGTTACACATAATTAAAGGACGAATGATAATGGTAACGACTTGCATAATTAAACTAGCATACGATATTCTGGAACGTGAGACGAAACAAACTGTAGGAGCGGGGACATGAATAATTATAAAACGAACGGAAACAAAAAGAGGCAAGACGGATACGGAAACACGAAACAACATACAACTCAAGATGAAAGTAGGGAAACTAAATGAAATTATAGAGAGTGTAACAAAACTAGATTAGGAATCATAAAAGAGGAAGAACCAGAAGCTCTAGAGACGAAATAAACCGAGCAAACGAACGAAAATGGCGAGAATTGACGATAGTAACGAAAACAGAGCAAAACTTGGATAAATAACGAAAACTCAGAAAACAGGAACTACAAACAGATTAATGGTAAGAACTTGAAATAAGAAATGGAGGAAAAAGGAATTACAGTAGGGAAGTGATACTGACGATAGAGACGGAACCATGAACGGAAGAAGTAAAAAACTTCGGATAAAACCAAAGTCGGCTACAAGTTTTAGAGGATCAAAAGTTTCTTTTGTAAAGTCTGCAAAGAGCAACCTTAGGTAACAAAAACTTAACCTAATTGTCTCAGAAATCCCCTTTAAATAGGCAAAAATTGAACTGAAACATTAACTCCTGTGAACACGAAGAGGCTCCAAGCTCTCGATCGAGGGAAAATTTCCACTCGATCGAGCATGTAAAACCCCTCGCGAAAGCGGAAAATAAAATCATACAAAGTACTAAAAATGCAGCGGAATTAAAACTTTTGATGAAATAAGTAAAACATGCGAGGTGCTTTAACAAACTAAACATGCGGAAGAAGAAACATAAATAAGTATATAAGTACTATACAAAAGCAGCCCGAGATAGCATATCCCTACAGTCACCAAAATACTGAAACATAAGTCTAAGGTCTAGCTACACGATAAAGGTAAACATCGATGACTGGATCATCGCTCGCTAGCCTCAACGTAACCCCCTACAAACAGCCTCATGTACCTACACACATACAACATGTGCGCCACAGTCAGTGGGGAGTGACTAGAGCTCTCATAGCCACCTATTGTCATACAACACCGAACATATAAACACAAGTAAAAAACTCCAAAATAAACAATCATGTGAAGCATATAATCCATTATCTTAACCTCCTATCATCATGCAAATACTATGCAAAGGCTCTCAACCAACTTCGGAAACTATTTGGAAGGAGAGTCGGTTTCCCTTCCGGTTGCCCGGCCGGGGGGTCTTTCAGTCCAAACCATTTACGAAACCAATTAAAGAGTCATCCAATGCCTTGGATGAACAATACTATAAACAGGGTACTATACTCATCAATATCAACATACATATCTGACACCGTACCAACTCTAGGCAAGCATATATAAAAACAGCATGTACAAAGGTTCGGCGGTCAACTTAAGACATAACCTAAATACCAAAATCATATTCACAAGTATAAAGGTTCAGAGGCGACATCTTAACGCATAATCTAGATACCAACATTCAACAAGTATATAACACAGTACCCCTACTCAGGCAAGTACATACCAATATACACTACATAGGAAAACTCATATGATGACTCCATTATATAACAACAGCAAGTCTACTTAGCCTCAGCAAATACAATCCTCTGGTAGGACGATCGAAACGATATACAGTCCTAGTCTAAATCCGGCCAGACTCTCGAGGTATAAACCTTCCTCGATTCGACAAGTATCCCCTAATCCTAAGATACTCCCAACACAAGCGGACTATCTGAAACCTGATTTTCGAGGTATAATCCTTCCTCAATCATACCAAGACATAATACAATCTTGGTGAGACAAAAGTCATATAGCAGCTCATAGTATATATCCATATCCATATGCATAAATACACCTCAAAATACAAGGGCACACTAAACTGTGACCTAATCCAAATCACAGTTTCACAATAACACACCTCAAAATAGAAAAGCACACTAAAACTATGACCTAATCCAAATCATAGTTCTACAACAACAATTCATATCAAAACTGTGACCTAATCCAAATCACAGTTCAACAACAACACACCTCAAAATACGAAGGCGTACCAAAACTATGACCTAATCCAAATCACAGTTCTTTAACTCCATTACTGAACTTCTCAATTCATAACCAATCACGCAAGCAACGTATATTCAAACCAACCCTTAATTGACCCCGGGAATTAAGCCGAGGGAAAGCCGGTTTCCCTTTCGGTTGCCCGACCGGGGGGTCTCTATCCTCACTCTATTCCCGAATCCAATGTAGTGCCGCCCGAACCTCGGGGACTCCAAACATGCATACGAAGCTTACAGAAAAAGAACCAATGTAATCCGACTTGAAAATCCAAAGTTATTAAGCAAACAATACAATCAGGGGCTCTCAGCCGGTCAGCCACAAGCTGCCGGTTGGCCGGCTGAGAGTCATTGACTCTCAAAAACAACTTCAAAATACCAAAAGGGCTCTCAGCCGGTCAGCACAGGCTGCCGGTTGGCCGGCTGAGAGTCATTGACTCTCAAAAACAACTTCAAAATACCAAAAGGGCTCTCAGCCGGTCAGCACAGGCTGCCGGTTGGCCGGCTGAGAGTCATTGACTCTCAAAAAAAACTTCAAAATACCAAAAGGGCTCTCAGCCGGTCAGCACAGGCTGCTGGTTGGCCGGCTGAGAGTCATTGACTCTCAAAACAACTTCAAAATACCAAAAGGGCTCTCAGCCGGTCAGCACAGGCTGCCGGTTGGCCGGCTGAGAGTCATTTATTCTCAAAACAACCTTCAAATTAGTAACAGGGCTCTCAGCCGGTCAGCACAGGCAGCCGGTTGGCCGGCTGAGAGTCCTTAACTCTCAATTTCACACTTCAAAACACCAAGAAGGTCTCTCAGCCGGCTGACCGGCTGCCGGCCGACCGACTGAGGGTCCTTCCTCAGGTTTCTTCAAAAATCAACATACGAGACTCTCAGCCGGTTGACCGGCCGCCGGTCAACCAACCAGCTGGGAGTCCCTGTTCCTAAAAAAACGCATTTCGACATATCAGAATTCATCCAAATCTCATGGGATCGTTCCTACAACATGATTTCTACTCCAAACATAGATTACCCAGTAATTATACATCATCCTCATACATATGCAATGACTCGCGACTTCTCAAACGTCCATCATACGATTAATCATCCAAATTCGTCACAATTTCAACCCAACATAAGATAAACATATTTGAGCATATGAAACACCAATTTCATCAAGTATCTCATATAATGAACATATAAATCAGTAATAAACACATTACTAAGTTCCTACCAACATCAATAACCATAAACCCATGTGAAACACATAATCAAACCACGAAAAGTGCTAATATTAGACAAAAGGCCGAGTTTCTCATTATCGTCACCTTTAGTTCGCGAATGCACCGGTTTCCTCTTCAATGATCACGAGCTCTTCCTTCGGGTTACTACAAGCACCACCTAAAAGCACAAGAACACTCATTAGGAGGCTAATTTCGTGATTAGGGTAAAACAGTCCCGAAATGAAGTTTCAGGAAATTGAAAATGAAAGTGATAGAAAGATCATAAATCTTACGAGGATTTCGAATATGGAACTTTTACCTCGATACGAGTTCGGGAAGGCCTTGAGATGATGATTTTAAGCTTGAAAAGTGAGATGAAAATGGAGTTGGATGTTTAACAGTGAAATGAAAATAAGGGTGAAGGGTTTGTCGATGGAAAGCATCCTTTTAAGGGTTTAAGTTGTCCTTTTAAAAGCTTGAGTCGGGTTTGCTTTATTTAAGTGAAACGGAGATGTGAGACGGGTTGATGTTAAATACACAAGGCATCTCATCAAGATTAAATAATTTTTAAGACGAAACTTAACGGAAGTCTTAAAAATATAAATTACGACTATTATTAAATTATTATTCAATTCCGGAAATTACTTTATTTTAATAAAATATTCCTTACGAAAATACGGGATGTTACAATCACCCCATCTTTCAAAAAGTTTCGTCCTCGAAACTTGAAAGCAGTTACAAGGACAACGCCTACAATTCAAAATCTTTACAGAACTTGTTACACAAACTTAGGTTTCTTTCACAGATTTCGAAAAGAGTTTTCCAAGGCACAAGTCTTCGTCAATGGACGTTGGGGTTCTCGTTGTACATTCAAGAGCCCGACATTCCAAATCTGAGACGAGTCCCAAAATTAAATCAATTAAAATCCAAAATTTAGATCGATCCGGTGTCGGCAAGCATTGTTCAGGTTATCAGACGTCTCCAATAACGAGTTCAAATGACAAATCGACGCTGAGATCAATCAAATTGCAAGTCAAGTAACTCTTTAAAACCAGGTTTTCCGAAAAATTATCATTGAGATCTATCAAAGTTGAAAGATTACCCATTTCCTTTTTATAAAATCCTTTCGAAGATAGACTTTTATTTTAAAAATTTTCATAAAGAGAAAGGTTGCAAAATCGCACAAGTTGGAATTGACCGAAACGAAGGTAGCTTGGCGAATTTACTGGTGCACAAACGAGAATCGGTGCACAGAAGAGATTATGATTTAGAACAAATGATCCCATAGGTTCGGATTTCACGATTCACACGAGCCAAGGACGGATAAGTCTTAGAAGTAGGGTCGAATCAAGATGCTATGTAAGGAATTTCCAAGGTACAATGGAAGAGAATCCAAGAACGGGAATACACAAGAGGAATAAGGATAAGAACTTGGGGTCTTAGAAGAAGATAGGAGGGAAAAGTCAATGATGAAGACATACCAATGATCAACTGAGGGCAAGTCTCTGCAGTAGCTCTGCTCATCACGTACACAGTACCCTTGGTCTTCGGCTTTCGAACAGCACCAGCAGCAGTGGCAGTCCTCCCAACAACAGTCTTCCTCTCCGGACACTCAAAGAAGCGATGCCCAAGCTTCTTGCAGGTGTAGCACAAGTAAGGATCACCGTCGCAGTTAACACCAGGATGCAAGGCTTTGCGACACTTGAAACACTTCAGGGAAGGATCAGGTGCAGGTCTAGGATCTCTGGCTTTGGAGGAACCATCTTTCTTGAACTTCCCATGTTGAACTTCTGGAGAGACAGATGAAGGGTCAAAGGGTCTCTTCCCAAGAGAGCGAGCCTGAGGGGAACTGGGAGCAGAAGAAGCTCTGGCCTCAGCTTCTATAGCTCGAATGGAACTCTCCGCCCAAATAGCATCATCATACACCTCAACGAAAGAAGTCGAGTCACGGCGGACCATACTCTCAATGCGAGGCCCCAACTTCCCTCGATAGAAGTAAACTCTCTCAGCCTCATCCCTCACAAATCTCGATGCGAAATGAGCAAGCTGGTTAAATTTGTCGGTGTACTCCTGAACGGACATCTTACCCTGCTTCAAGTCCATGAACTCCTTAAGTCTCTGTGATCTAAGCTCCTTAGGATAAAATCTCGTCTCGAGCTTATCCTTAAAAGCCTCCCAGTCAAATAAAGGATCCAGAATGAAAGTCGGTCCGGTCAATGCCCACCATCTGTCGGCCTCTAAGGTCAAAAAGTGAGTTGCTAGCCGCACTCTATCCTCTCTACCTACCGAATACATGGTGAAGCTCTTTTCCATCTCACGGAACCACTCAGAAAGAGCTACCGGATCAACCTCGCCTCCAAACGTCTTCACGTGACTCCTGGACATCTGTGATGCTATCCAAGAGAAGCTACCAGGCCTCATTGCCTGGCGGAGGAGGTGGAGGAGCAGTCTCAGCCTGACGCCTCTGGTTCTCAAGCAATTGATGAAGTGCTTGCATTATCGTATTCTCAGCAGTTGAGGGTCTCACCATCCTTCAAAAGAGAAAACAGTGTTACCTTAACAATTAGCAAGTACAAACAGTCTATTACTTGTCCTTAAGTCTACCCAAATCTCTCATTCATTATTCAAGTTATTGGTCAAGTTAAGTTTGGGGATTACATGAGTGAGTCGGGAGCGATAATGCTCTGATACCAACTGTAAAACCCCTCGCGAAAGCGGAAAATAAAATCATACAATGTACTAAAAATGCAGCGGAATTAAAACTTTTGATGAAATAAGTAAAACATGCGAGGTGCTTTAACAAACTAAACATACGGAAGAAGAAACATAAATAAGTATATAAGTACTATACGAAAGCAGCCCGGGATAACATATCCCTACAGGCACCAAAATACTGAAACATAAGTCTAAGGTCTAGCTACACGATAAAGGTAAACATCGATGACTGGATCATCGCTCGCTACACTACTACAAAAATCATCATAGACATCAGACTTTTTCGTCAATATGCATCAGATTTACAACTGATGCACAGTCTACACATGTATATTCTTTTATGAATATACATCAGTTTTAAATCTGATGTCTATTTTCATAATAGACATCAGTTGTATTTTATCCGATGTCTATTCAAAGAATATGCATCGGTGTTCTTCTAAAAGCTGATGTCTATTGCTTCTTTTAGACATCAGTTCTAATTTATCTGATGTCTATTCGTGAGATATGCCATCAGTGTTGTACTAAACACTAATGTCTATTACCACTACTAGACATCAGGTTTTTAAAAATCTGATGCATATTGTTTATTTTTGCTTTTTTAAAAAAAAAAATTTAATAGGCCAGTTTAATCAACCAATTCAATTACGCAAAAATCACAAACATCCAAAATCAGTTGTCACCAAATACATTCATGGTCAATACATTACGTACACAAAGACTACTAGCATCCAATATCAAAAGCCACCAAATGTAAGTTACAAAATATGATGTATACGTAATATAACCAAACCCATCATTCGACAAACTAATACATTATATTACTAATTATTCAGAAAATAATTCGCCCATAAGTCACGAACTTCGTTGATTTTGTCTTGTGAATATGATGTTGTATCTCGAAAAGCTGCAAGTTAAGAAAATTACTTTATTTAAAAAATGACAGTGAATGACAGTGCAACAACAATAACATTAGTGAATGACAGTGCAACAACAATAAACCACACACACAGTACAAATAGCAAAAAACAGTAGCATCCAGCGCTGACATAGCAGCAATGTGCAACGTGCAGCCTAGCAGCCCAGCAGCCGCGTGGGCCCAGCAGAGCACCGGCAGCAGCATTGGGACAGTAGCAACACTATAAAAGGCAGAAAGCTGGTTGTTAATACAAAACATAACAACTATACTTAATACCAAGTTTAGCAGAAAAGAATTCTTATGAAAAAGTCTACATTAGTCGACTCATATGTATTGAAGACAACTATTAAAAGAATTAGAATGGCTATAAATTAGAGATTAACACAATAACTAGTTAACTACCACACTAAATAACAAGTTTAGCAGAAAGAAAAAGTTTCTACAAACATCTAGGTACATCAAAGAAACAAAACAACATATAGGAATGAAGTAGGTCAAGAACGTGTTCAGCAAGATTAAGGCACATCAAACACATTCAACAACGGTAAAAGGTTAATAAGAAGAATCCACGTAAAGCATCGTTCAATTGAATTTTGCTAACAAAATATTGAACAAAGTCTATAAAACAATTTCATGGTGGAGCCAAGTCATACAAACTATATAACACAACAAATACTTATATCAAGTCTTATCCATTGCGAGTACACGTTTATTTTTTATTTCCCATTCCGAGTGTTCCTGCAAGCAATATATATTTTTTTTTAGAAACTTAATGTCGATGAAAACCAGATAAAGCACACAGTAAAACAAGTAATCAATCGATTGTTATTATAGACCATCTCAGAAAAACCAAAGTAGAATATGTTGAATATTGCAATATAGTTGCAGACACCAAGTAAACAATAACTTTATATAATGACAACTTAGTAGAAGGAGCAAATACAAAATTAGGAACGACCATCGCGAATGTGATCACCAGCCTTGTTTGAGAAGCATAATTACCTCATTAACATACTATAGTAAATCCTTGTCAGAAGAGAACATCAACATTTGATTTGCATCATTTAGTGAAAGAGAATCATACACTTTTTCACTGCTTCCAGTAATTTCATCCCTGCAATTACGAAGAAACAACACTCTAAACGCTTACAAACACTAAAGTGATGACAAGTGACAAAGTTAACTACTGCTAGAGCATAGAAAAACCAGAAAAGAGCTACATTGCAGAGACATGC
The DNA here is from genome assembly GCA_029255685.2 of Silene conica. Lineage (NCBI taxonomy): Eukaryota > Viridiplantae > Streptophyta > Magnoliopsida > Caryophyllales > Caryophyllaceae > Silene > Silene conica. The sequence continues at coordinate 64,975,209 of CM055311.2, forward strand.
TCTACTGCCAATACATCAGCATCTGCATCAGCAAAATCCAAACCAGAAAGGACTTCAGTTCAGCAGTCTTGCAACTATTTTGCTGAAGAACTTGTTCAACCTAGCCAAAGAACTGCAATGCACTCGTTCCTGCCAGTGCATCAGCATCTGCAACATCTGCCAGATCTACCAGTAATGCGATCTGCATCAGCAAAATCCTGTGATGCTGAAGAACCTATTCCAACCCAGCCAAAGAATTGCAGTGCACTCGGTCCTGCGAGTGCATCAGCATCTGCAACATCTAATTTTGTAAGTGATCAACAATCTCCTGTTCATGAAGCTTAAATCAATGGAATGTTCCGACCCCAACATGGAACTGGATCTGTCTTAAAATGTCTTGCCTAGTATTTTCTTTGCCTGAAAAAATACTAACATTTCGCTCTTGCCAGACTGCATATAGAGCAGCACTAACACAACATTTGTAAATACCAGTTCTCCAAAATTAGATGATACTACTACTATGTTATATTTCTAATTTTAGTCGCTATTTAAATTGATGACATTGCATCAAAATGACTTGATCAATATATGTATATAAAGTAGGCCTTCCCAAGTCATCATTTTGAAAGTTGCTGTTTTCGAGCTCAATTAAGTAAAATAAATGACTTACTAAGCTTGTGAGTCTTCTCCTAACCGGGCACAACCTTATGAATTAATTCCTCTGTGCATTAGGACATATCCCTTCAATTTGAGAGACCTTATTAAAGATAATATTCGTGCATTAGGCCCGAAATGCTGACAAGGAGTTAACCCTAATTTTCCTCTCACTCAATTTGATTCTAGATTTAACTCCTATGTAGCAACCAATGAAGAATAGAACTAAGAAATGAACAAAAAAATTGAATAACACAACTGAAAATTGAAATAACAAATCAAAATCCAATCAGAAAAAATCACAAATTAAGATAAGTATGATATAGAAGAGTTGAAAAGTACCGATAATGGAGCAGCCGAGTTAGAGGAGAAGCTGAGTTAGAGGATCGGAGATGGATGAGCAGCTGAGTTGATGATGATCGGTGATGACGAGTTGTGTTCTGGGTTTTTGTGTTTGCGTTATTGGAGAAGAAGGAATTTGGGGGAGATAATGAAAACAAAATTAATTTGAGGTAAACAATAATGAAAAATAATAGGCACCACATTAGTAAACTACGTACGAGTTTTATTTGTTATACACTTATACATCTGATTTTAATAAATTTGATGTATATAATATAAATTAAAAAGTGCACTTTAAATATGAATGGGACATTCCAAGGTCATATGTCTATATAAATGGATAGACATCAGACTTTTCGAAAAAACTGATGTATAAATTTATGCATCAGATTTTAAAAAAAATCGATGTCTATTTGATATTTTGTAGTAGTGCTAGCCTCAACGTAACCCCATGCAAACAGCCTCATGTACCTACACACATACAACATGTGCGCCACAGTCAGTGGGGAGTGACTAGAGCTCTCATAGCCACCTATTGTCATACAACACTGAACATATAAACACAAGTATTATACTCCAACATAAACAATCATGTGAAGCATATAATCCATTATCTCAACCTCCTATCATCATGCAAATACTATGCAAAGGCTCTCAACCAACTTCGGAAACTATTTGGAAGGAGAGCCGGTTTCCCTTCCGGTTGCCCGGCCGGGGGGTCTTTCAGTCCAAACCATTTACGAAACCAATTAAAGAGTCATCCAATGCCTTGGATGAACAATACTATAAACAGGGTACTATACTCATCAATATCAACATACATATCTGACACCGTACCAACTCTAGGCAAGCAGATATAAAAACAGCAAGTACAAAGGTTCAGCGGTCAACTTAAGACATAACCTAAATACCAAAATCATATTCACAAGTATAAAGGTTCAGAGGCGACATCTTAACGCATAACCTAGATACCAACATTCAGCAAGTATATAACACCGTACCCCTACTCAGGCAAGTATATACCAATATACACTACATAGGAAAACTCATATGATGACTCCATTATATAACAACAGCAAGTCTACTTAGCCTCAGCAAATACAATCCTCTGGTAGGACGATCGAAACGATATACAGTCCTAGTCTAAATCTGGCCAGACTCTCGAGGTATAAACCTTCCTCGATTCGACAAGTATCCCCTAATCCTAAGATACTCCCAACACAAGCGGACTATCTGAAACCTGATTTTCGAGGTATAATCCTTCCTCAATCATACCAAGACATAATACAATCTTGGTGAGACAAAAGTCATATAACAGCTCATAGTATATATCCATATGCATAAATACACCTCAAAATACAAGGGCACACTAAACTGTGACCTAATCCAAATCACAGTTTCACAATAACACACCTAAAAATACAAAGGCACACTAAAACTATGACCTAATCCAAATCATAGTTCTACAACAACAATTCATATCAAAACTGTGACCTAATCCAAATCACAGTTCAACAACAACACACCTCAAAATACGAAGGCATACAAAAACTATGACCTAATCCAAATCACAGTTCTTTAACTCCATTACTGAACTTCTCAATTCATAACCAATCACGCAAGCAACGTATATTCAAACCAACCCTTAATTGACCCCGGAAATTAAGCGGAGGGAGAGCCGGTTTCCCTTTCGGTTGCCTGACCGGGGGGTCTCTATCCTCACTCTATTCCCGAACCCAATGTAGTGCCGCCCGAACCTCGGGGACTCCAAACATGCATACGAAGCTTACAGAAAAAGAATCAATGTAATCCGACTTGAAAATCCAAAGTTATTAAGCAAACAATACAATCAGGGGCTCTCAACCAGTCAGCCACAGGCTGCCGGTTGGCCGGCTGAGAGTCATTAACTCTCAAAAAAAACTTCAAAATACCAAAAGGGCTTTCAGCCGGTCAGCACAGGCTGCCGGTTGGCCGGCTGAGAGTCATTGACTCTCAAAAAAAACTTCAAAATACCAAAAGGGCTCTCAGCCGGTCAGCATAGGCTGCCGGTTGGCCGGCTGAGAGTCATTGACTCTCAAAAACAACTTCAAAATACCAAAAGGGCTCTCAGCCGGTCAGCACAGGCTGCCGGTTGGCCGGCTGAGAGTCATTGACTCTCAAAAACAACTTCAAAATACCAAAAGGGCTCTCAGCCGGTCAGCACAGGCTGCCGGTTGGCCGGCTGAGAGTCATTTATTCTCAAAACAACCTTCAAATTACTAACAGGGCTCATAGCCGGTCAGCACAGGCAGCCGGTTGGCCGGCTGAGAGTCCTTAACTCTCAATTTCACACTTCAAAACACCAAGAAGGTCTCTCAGCTGGCTGACCGGCTGCAGGCCGACCGCCTGAGGGTCCTTCCTCAGCTTTCTTCAAAAATCAACATACGAGACTCTCAGCCGGTTGACCGGCCGCCGGTCAACCAACCGGCTGGGAGTCCCTGTTCCCAAAAAAACGCATTTCGACATATCAGAATTCATCAAATCTCATGGGATCGTTCCTACAACATGATTTCTACTCCAAACATAGATTACCCAGTAATTATACATCATTCTCATACATATGCAATGACTTGCGACTTCTCAAACGTCCAACATACGATTAATCATCCATATCCGTCACAATTTCAACCCAACATAAGATAAACATATTTGAGCATATGAAAAACCAATTTCATCAAGTATCTCATATAATGAACATATAAATCAGTAATTGACACATTACTAAGTTCCTACCAACATCAATAACCATAAACCCATGTGAAACACATAATCAAACCACGAAAAGTGCTAATATTAGACAAAAGGCCGAGTTTCTCATTATCGTCACCTTTACTTCGCGAATGCACCGGTTTCCTCTTCAATGATCACGAGCTCTTCCTCCGGGTTACTACAAGCACCACCTAAAAGCACAAGAACACTCATTAGGAGGCTAATTTCGTGATTAGGGCAAAACAGTCCCGAAATGAAGTTTCACGAAATTGAAAATGAAAGTGATAGAAAGATCATAAATCTTGCGAGGCTTCCGAATATGTAACTTTTACCTCTATACGAGTTCGAGAAGGCCTTAAGATGATGATTTTAAGCTTGAAAAGTGAGATGAAAATGGAGTTGGATGTTTAATAGTGAAATGAAAATAAGGGTGAAGGGTTTGTCGATGGAAAACATCCTTTTAAGGGTTTAAGTTGTCCTTTTAAAAGCTTGAGTCGGGTTTGCTTTATTTAAGTGAAACGGAAATGTGAGACGGGTTGATGTTAAATAAACAAGGCATCTCATCAAGATTAAATGATTTTTAAGACGAAACTTAACGGAAGTCTTAAAATATAAATTACGACTATTATTAAATTATTATTCAATTCCGGAAATTACTTTATTTTAATAAAATATTCCTTACGAAAATACGGGATGTTACAGAGCACCTTTTACTTCCCAAATAGGTCGATCGAGAGGTAGCATGTTACTCGATTGACCCCTCCTCTTTGGCTTCTCCTCGATCGAGCAAATTGGGTTTCGTTCCAGTGCCTCCTTCGCGGATACCTCTCGATCGAGCACAGGAAAGCTCGATCGAGAACTTGTCTTCTTCTTGGTCCATCGATCGAGCACAGGACAGCTCGATCGAGGACTTTTCTTCCTCGATAGATCCTTCGACAGGCACAAGGGTTGATTTTCACCTCAAATCTCACGATTGGTGCACAACCAACCGTGATTTTCCCATCGTCTATGGCAAAACAGTGCAATGAGGCAGAAAGAGCTCGGTTTCTGCTACTATTCGATCACTATCTGCAAAATAGCAACACGAACACAAAGTAGCACATACGGGGTATAAAATGATATAAAATGATATAAAATCACCAAACATTACAATAATGTGTGCTAAAACAAGACTAAAAAGTCTATACAAAATGCACACATCAAACTTCCCCAAACCGAACATTTGCTTGTCCTCAAGCAAACCCAAAGCAAACTAAACAAACTAAGACAAACTACGGACCTAATGGATGGAGAAAAGACTCTAGCTGCCAAAATAGTCAAGCCAAGTACATACTATGCCCAAAAATCAACCGAGGCCAAGATTGGAAATAAGCGAACGAATTTGTGCATATCATGGAAAACACATGTAGGCTTTCAACTTCGCTAGACTCATAAAATTTGGGACTCTCCCAGAATCTCTCTTCTCTCAATCAAGCGAATGGTAAAATATATGTGAAGAGAAGAGAAGAATAAATAAGTATAGACTCTCGCCTAAACTACAAGAGAAGAATGAATGCTAGACTAGCATGAATAAAGGTTTCAAGCACCGTACACACGCACAACCACCAACGATGTCCATTAAACGCCGAACTATTGCAAGTTTTGGGATAGTGAGGATAAGTGGGACAGAAAGGGATAAAATAAGTATGGGCAAGTGGGGGTTTAAGCCGAGATAGAACCACCAAATTTTCTGAAAATACATTCCTAATTCTTCCGACTATACAAGTAAATCATTGCCTTTGCTAGGCAAACAAAAACTACCCAAAATTATACCAACTGTCAACCGGATACTGATTTTCGTTTATTCCTTTTTCATCGATTTTTTTTCTTTGAATTCTCTTCTTTGATTTTTTCTTTGATTGTTTTTTTTCTTTTTCTTTTTTTTTCTGTTTTTTATGAAAGCTCTCGGTGACAGTGGTATAATGTCCTCTCGATCGACCAAACTGGGCGGTCGATCGAGAGCTTTGTTTTTCTTCAGATTAATCGATCGAGCTTATAAGGCTTCGATCGAGCACTTTGCATTTTGAAAGCTCTCGAACGACAAATCGAGCCAGAAAAACTACTCGATCGAGTAGAAATGACCCTCGATCGAGCAAAACTCGGCTGAAACTTCCCTTCCTCTTCGTAAATACTCCAATAACAACGAAAACAGGCCAAAAATTGATAAAAAAAGGCACAAAAACCTTCACTACTCCTAGCTCAGCATAAGGTAGGCAGTATATTAGATGTAGCAAAAGGGACAAAAGGCAATTTTTTGGCTAAAGTGGAGCTAAATGGGTATAACAAGAAGGGGGTGATGCAATAGTTCTCCTACGTGTAATACCAACCAGAAAACGGTACGTGTAGGCAATAAGAAACCAAGACTCATACACATGCAAAGTATGAAATGCAGGGAGTACTACTCACAATCCTAAAAGAACTGGTCATAGATGTCACCAGTTTTAAAGGCTCTAAAGCTCAAAAAGTGTAGTAGGTTGCCAAAACTATGAGTCAAGTCTAGTGATGATCTAGCATGAAGTCCATGACAAAATTCGGGATAACGCTTAAAATTTCACAAGGCAAGGGTTGAAAATTTGGCATAACTGTTGGGGCTGGTGTCCATGACAGTTAGTACAATGACTTACTAAATCTCTTAAAGGATCACAAGGGCATACTTCAGTATCATTATCAGTTGATCCACGTTTATCAATAACGGTTGGCTTGCTAGATACGTTTGACGTTATTGTCATACGGATGGCGGTGATCAACTGGTCCATATACGTCACACCTATAGGACACGTTTGAGAGATGTGAAGGTATGAAAATACAGTCAGATTTATGCCGGATACGACTAAACTGTGAGTCAGAGGTATTGACTATTAAATTAGTCAATAAGATGTTGAGATTATTATTTAATACGGATTAAATAATTTTAGCTAATACGGATTACATGATTAATTCGTAAATTAAATATAAACGGTTATATTTAATTAAATATTGTATTCGCGTATTAATATAAACAGTTATATTAATTTGGGTAATTATACAATATCGTAATTTTATCAGACCATTATTAATGTATCGACTGCATTAATATCTGATAACATGTGTGCGATTTATAAATAAAACCCGCGATTATATTTTAGCAAAACGGGTCGAATCACGCATTAGAATAAGGTAAGAGTGGAAAGCCCACTCTTACCCTAATGGATCGGCCGACCGAGCAGTACATAAGGAGAAGACTTCTCCTTATGTCAGGTTACTCATTCCACTGATTGTTTTACTGATTAAAACACATCTCAAGAAAACTAGGGTTTTGAGAGCATTCTTCTCCCAAAACTCAGATCTCACATCTAAACCTCACAAAACTCTCCCCATATTGCAAGGCAATTGGAGAGCCTTTCTAGCACACGCGGCATCGTCTCAAACAAAGTCTTGGGTGCAAGTTATAGGAGGGAATTTACTTTAATTCCTGTTCTTAGGCCAATTCAAGCAAGGACCCAAGGTTGTAATTCTTTTCATGCTTTAATTATCTTATGACTATAATCACAATTGTATATTTCGTTATAATCCTTCATGTTTAGGGTGAATTCATGTTATATTCCCCACAATAACATGACATGAAATTGACTATAAACAGCTTGTCATCATCAAATCTCCAGTCCGACGCAACTGAATGCAAAAATAAACGTGATTTGTTTTGAAGATTTTGAAAAAGGTTCTGAAATTTACATAAAGCAATAAACGTGAATGCAAACGAAAAGCAAATGCAAATGCAGACGAAGGAAGCATACCCTCCCCAAACCAAACCGTACAATGCCCCCATTGTACAAAATGGAAAGAAAGGAAAATGCAGAAAAGAAAAAGGGAAATGAAGACTTACAAAACAACGTGCAAAAAGAGACCTCCCCAAACCGAATCGGAAGATGAGGTGGAGAACAAAAAGTGATCGGGCCCGAGGCAGGTGAGTCGATCGAGGAACTAAACCACTCGATCGAACGTTCGGGATGCAAAAATGCCACGATCGAAATCTCTCCTCCCACAGATCGAGCAATAACTACCACAGGAATCTCTCGATCGACCAGAAAAGGCACTCGATCGAGAGGTTCTCTGCAGAAAAACGTCAAAAAGTTTGATATTGTCTGGTACAAACGAAACAGAAGATAAAATAGTTCGAAAAGAAACAAGAATTGTTCAAGAATCAATAAAGAAAATGTCCGGGTTGCCTCCCGGAAAGCGCAGGTTTATGAGGTCCCGTACGACCTACGAGCTGTAGTCAGCGAGCTCTTCAAACTCATCGAAAAAGAACTCTTCGACGCATCCCACAACATCACTCGTCCCGTAGTAGTGTTTGAGCTGGTGACCGTTAACCTTGAAGCGATTGCCGTTGGATCCTACTATCTCAACCGAACCAAATTGGTTGACACCTGTGACCATGTACGGCCCACTCCAACGCGATCTCAGCTTCCCAGGAAATAGCCGCAATCTGGAGTTAAACAGCAACACCTTTTGGCCAATTTGAAATTCTCGCGGAATGATGCGCTTGTCATGCCAACGCTTCGTCTTTTCTTTGTAGATACGGGAGCTATCGTAAACGTTCAGGCAAAACTCTGCAAGTTCATCTAGCTGCAACAGACGTTTCTCACCACATAGATTAGCATCATAATTAAGCTGACGGATAGCCCACCAAGCCTTATGCTCTAGCTCTACGGGCAAATGGCAAGACTTCCCATAAACCAAACGATATGGGGAAGCACCAATGGGTGTCTTAAAAGCGGTCCTATATGCCCATAATGCATCTTCCAGTTTAGAACTCCAATCTTTCCGTGACTTAGACACGACCTTCCCTAAAATGACCTTCATTTCCCTATTAGAAACCTCTACTTGTCCACTAGTTTGAGGGTGATACCCCAAACCTCGACGATGTTTGACTCCATACTTAGATAACAAGGTTTCTAAATTGCGGTCGCGGAAATGCATACCTCGGTCACTAATCACAACCCTAGGAACCCCGAAGCTTGGAAAGATGATTTTGCGAAAAAGCTTAACTACGGTCTTGGCATCACAGTTAGGAGTGGCAATGGCCTCCACCCACTTAGACACGTAATCAACAACGACTAGGATATACCTGTTACCTTGGCTGGACGGAAATGGGCCTTGATAGTCGATGCCCCATACATCGAAAATTTCCACCTCTAAGATGCCATTTTGTGGCATCTCGTGTCTTTTAGAAATATTTCCCATCCGTTGGCAAGCATCACAACTAGAAACAAAGACCTTTGTGTCAGCGAAAAGCGTTGGCCAATAAAAACCGGATTGCAATACCTTAGCCACGGTCCGTGATGGGCCGTGGTGCCCTCCACTTGGAGCCGAATGACAGCCCTCCAAAATAGCACGGGTTTCCCATTGTGGAATGCATCGTCGATAAATGCCATCTGCACACTCCTTGAAAAGATAAGGGTCGTCCCAGAAGTATTGTCGTGCATCATGAAGGAATCGCTTCCGTTGCTGATAAGATAAGTCGGGTGGTAACTTCTGACTCACTGCAAACTTGGCAGAATCTGCAAACCAAGGTTCAACACCATCTTTAGAGTTCAGAGAGGTCATAGAAAAAGCATCAATATAATAAAGGGAATCATCAGCGAAAGAATCGTTGATAGGAAGAGAATCCTCCCCCTCCTGTTGCGTTAAATGCGACAGATGATCTGCTACAACGTTTTCGGCGCCCTTCTTGTCTTTGATTTCCAAATCAAACTCCTGCAGAAGGAGTATCCATCTTAGGAAGCGTGGTTTGGCTTCCTTCTTGTTTAAGAGATGCTTTAAGGCTGCATGATCAGTGAAAATGATAACTTTAGAACCTAACAAATAAGATCTAAATTTATCTAAAGCATAAACTACAGCCAAAAGCTCCTTTTCCGTGTGGCATATCGGACTTGAGCCTCATCCAAAGTTCGGCTCGCATAGTAAATGGCACTCAACGCCTTGTCTTTCCGCTGCCCTAGCACTGCTCCTAGTGCGTAATCACTGGAGTCGCACATGATTTCGAATGGTAGTGTCCAGTCCGGGGGCTGAATGATAGGTGCCGACACTAGAGCCTGCTTCAAAGTATTAAAAGCAGAGAGAAAATCATCAGTAAAAACAAAAGGAGCATCCTTCAGAAGCAATTGTGTAAGCGGTCGAGCAATCTTAGAGAAGTCCTTGATAAACCGGCGATAAAATCCGGCATGACCAAGAAAGCTTCTCACCCCCTTGACATTAACTGGAGGGGGCAGCTGCTCGATCACCTGCACCTTTGCTCTGTCAACCTCAATACCCCTATTAGATACCAAGTGCCCAAGGACTACGCCCTCCTTAACCATGAAATGGCACTTCTCCCAGTTTAGCACCAGATTAACCTCAATGCAGCGCTGCAGAACTTTATCAAGGTTAGCTAAACAATGTTCAAAATCATTCCCATATACACTGAAATCGTCCATGAAGACCTCCATGATAGACTCTATATACTCAGAAAATATCCCCATCATACACCTTTGAAAGGTGGCAGGGGCATTACATAAACCGAAAGACATCCTACGATAAGCAAAGACACCCTGGGACAGGTAAAGGTAGTCTTTTCTTGGTCATCTAGATGAATGTGGATCTGAAAGAACCCCGAGTATCCATCTAGATAGCATAAAAACTCATGGGAAGCTAGCCTCTCTATCATTTGTTCAATGAAGGGTAGGGGGAAATGATCTTTCTTAGTGGCGGTATTCAATTGCCTATAATCTATACACATCCGCCACCCAGTCACAAGCCTAGTGGGTATAAGTTCATTCTTCTCATTGGTCACGACAGTGGTACCTCCCTTCTTAGGCACTACCTGAACAGGACTTACCCATTTCGAATGGCCAACCGGATAGATTATACCTGCATCAAGTAGTTTCAAGACCTCAGCTGTCACCACCTCCTTCATCTTGGGATTCAGTTTTCGCTAACCTTGTCGGCATGGTTTGTGGCCTTCCTCTAACTCAATCCTATGCATGCAGACGTTGGGGCTGATGCCCTTAATGTCATCCAGTGAATAGCCCATTGCATTCCTGTTCTTCTTAAGGACACTTAATAAAGCAGTTAACTGATCGTCTTGAAGTGTAGCATTTACTATAACAGGAAATTGCTCAGTATCATCGAGAAAGGCATACTTAAGATGAGAGGGAAGTGCCTTACGTTCTGGGACCTTTACCTCAACTGAGCATAAAGGGTGTGCTAGGCTCGCCACTCGTGCTAACTCGGCATCAGTCAAAGTGGTTGCATCAGACACCTCCGTCTCATCGATAGCAATTCCGAACAGCTCTTCCACGGAATCCCAGTCCTCGTGGTCTGCGGTATCTGCGCACTCAGCTAATAACATCATTGACTCTAACGGATCCCTAGTCAGGGAATCCGACCAAACCTCATAAGAAGACTCATCAATGACATCTACTGAATAACAGGTGTCTTCTATCATGGGTCTAGACAAGGATGCGGGTAAATTAAACGTAATCAAATCATCCCCCACTGCTAGAGTCAAACGACCATGTCTAACATCTATGATGGCCCCGCTGTGCACAGAAATGGTCTACCCAAAATGATCTAGGTTCGGGTATCCTCAGCAATATATAGAACATTGAAGTCTACTGGAATGAAAAATTTCCCTATCTTGACAGGCACGTCTTCCAAGATGCCTAAGGGTTGTCGAATAGATCGGTCGACCATCTGAAGGGTGATATTGGTCGTTTTTAGGCGACCCAAATTAAGCTTAACATAGATAGAATATGGTATGACACTAACACTAGCTCCAAGGTCACATAATGCCCTATCTATCGTCACATCCCCTATGACACAAGAAATCGAGAAGCTACCCGGGTCTTTTAATTTGGGAGGGGATTTACCTAGAATCAAACTACTAGATTCTTCCATAAAGGCAACGGTAGCAAATTCTCCAAAGTCCTTCTTACGCGCAATGATGTCTTTCATAAATTTTGCGTAAGACGGAACTTGGGTAATTAACTCAACAAGTGGAATACTTACCTGTAATCCGCGCACCATCTCTACGAACTTGTTGAATTGCCTCTCCGTCTTTGTATCTCGTAGTCGACTCGGGTAAGGAACCTTAATCATTGAAAGCGGGTTTCCGGTATTCTCAATTTCTGCATTGTTCCTCGGTACCCCCACAGCAGGGGAGGGTACCTTATCATTTTGAGTTCCTGGAACAGCAGTATCTGAACGTTGGGCTTTCAATCGAGGCTCAGTTCCTCTCGATCGAGAGATCTTGTCTGCGAAATTGCTCGATCGAGAGCTAAGGGCTTCCATGTTGGTCGATCGAGCAATTTCTTCATCCACACCACTCGATCGAGGATTTCCTGCCGTTGATCGATAGCTCTTGTCAACTTGGTCAGTCGATCGCCCATTCTGCTCGTCAAGATCTGTCGATCGAGGCGTATTTTCACTCGATCGACCCCTTCTCATTTGCTCCTCGTCAGTGACAGGAGCTTCTGCTTCTACCTCGGAACTCGCACTGGCCGGGTTATACACGGGACCGTCATAACTGAGATCACTCCTCAAATTTATCGCTAAAACTGGGTCCTTCTCGGGAAATAAAGTCTCACATTTTTCAAGCAATGCACGGAAGGCATCCGCGCTCAATTTCTGCTCGACCTCTTGTTCGTGAATGATTGCTTTAAGATTGTTGAACTCGGCCTGTGTAATGAGTGTTTGACTATTATCAACCGGTGGTTGGTGCTTTGTAGAGGTCAAATCCGCATATAGCTCGGAAAACGAACCCCCTTGCTTATATTTTCGATACGCGTGAACACGCTCGGGTTCGGCCATGCAAGAAATAGGGTCGTGACCCTCTTCACCGCATCTACCACATAGCACCTCCGTAGCACAAACTTGATCACACTGATTTGGGCTCCCTACTTTACCCTCTTGAACTTCCTCAATGACGGCAGTAGGAATGGCACTTATCACACTTCTCGGGTTCCCATAGTTGGCTGTGTATGTAGCCATATTCTCTATCAACTGCCAACCCTTGTCGTCAGCCACATTTACTTGAAACCTGCCTAACGCGGCAGCATCAAGGATAGCTCTGTGCTCGTACCGTAACCCGTTGTAGAATTGAGTGCACAAATACCAGCGCTCAAATCCGTGATGAGGGACTGAGCGAACCAGCTTTTTGAATCTCGGCCATGCTTCACTCAAATTCTCTGTCTCGGTTTGAGAAAAATTTGTAATTTTCCCCCTCAGCGCAGAAGTGCGTTGAGGAGGAAAATATCTTCTATAGAAGGCTATGGCCAAAGTGTTCCAATCCACAACTTCGGCGGCTACCATGTCGAGATCTCTCCACCAACCCTTAGCATCGCCCACCAAGGAAAAAGGAAATAAAAATTCCTTAACCTTATCACGCGTTACTCCGGCGACGAGAGGAATAGTCGAGCAATAATCGGTAAAGATCTCAACACGTTTGGCCGGGTCTTCATCCGTGCTGCCCTTAAACACATTTCTTTCCAAAAGCTGTAAATAGGATGGTTGAATACCAAATGTCCCATCCTTAGTTGCAGGAAGAACGCGTCCCTGAGGCAAATCGTCTGCACTAGGCTCAGAATGGCTCGCGATATTAGGCATACCTGCAAGCACTAAACACTAGAGCAAAACGTAAGAACTACCTCAAGGAATAAATTCCTTGAGACAAGAAAAAGACAAACAAGATTTAAACTATAAAATTACACCGTCTCCCCGGCAACGGCGCCAAAATTTGACACGGCTGTCGCAACCCCATCAAAAATAAAACCTAACCGGTCTCAACTAAATGTAGAAGAGGTAGTCGGGTATCGATTCCACAGGGAGACAGGGATCTTATAGTCTGACCAAGTTCGTCTGAGTAACCAAAAATATGGGGGTTCAAGTGAAAATGACGCTAGACTACAAAAAGGTAGGGGAAAAGGAAAAGAGGAAAAGGGGAGCACTAGGATGTCTGGTGCGCCATGGCTACTAAGTCTGGTTTGTGAATACAGGTCGCCTTATTACGGTTTGTGGGTACAGAAAAGGTCCTTCCGGTCGGCTAATCACCCTAAAACCATACTAACTTAGCTTTCGCCCTAATTAGCACAGTCCTAACAATCGTCGCAGAACTACCCCTAAACCAATCTTCCGATCTAAGCCAAGAGGGTTTCTACACAGTCAATTGAGTACGTCGACTCAAAAAATTAACAGAAAATAACATGCAACGGATACGAACAAACCGTAATACGGGTTCTGAAATTAACACACCATTCTAAGCCATGGCTACCATAAATCCGAGTACTAAGTTTAGTTACACATAATTATGGACGAATGATAATGGTAACGACTTGCATAATTAAACTAGCATATACGATATTCTGAAACGTGAGATGAAACAAACTGTAGGAGCGGGGACAAGAATAATTATAAAACGAACGAAAACAAAAAGAGGCAAGACGGATACGGAAACACGAAACAACATACAACTCAAGATGAAAGTAGGGAAACTAAAGGAAATTATAGAGAGTGTAACAAAACTAGATTAGGAATCATAAAAGAGGAAGAACCAGAAGCTAGAAGAGACGAAATAAACCGAGCAAACGAACGAAAATGGCGAGAATTGACGATAGTAACGAAAACAGAGCAAAACTTGGATAAATAACGAAAACTCAGAAAACAGGAACTACAAACAGATTAATGGTAAGAAGTTGAAATAAGAAATGTAGGAAAAAGGAATTACAGTAGGGAAGTGATACTGACGATAGAGACGGAACCATGAACGGAAGAAGTAAAAAACTTCGGATAAAACCAAAGTCGGCTACAAGTTTTAGAGGATCAAGTTCCTTTTGTAAAGTCTGCAGAGGGCAGCCTTAGGTAAGAAAAACTTAACCTAATTGTCTCAGAAATCCCGTTTAAATAGGCAAAAATTGAATAGAAACATTAACTCCTGTGAACACGAAGAGGCTCCAAGCTCTCGATCGAGGGAAAATTTCCACTCGATCGGGCACCTTTTACTTCCCAAATAGGTCGATCGAGAGGTAGCAGGTTACTCGATCGACCCCTCCTCTTTGGCTTCTCCTCGATCGAGCAAATTGGGTTTCGTCCGAGTGCTTCCTTCGCGGATACATCTCGATCGAGCACAGGAAAGCTCGATCGAGAACTTGTCTTCTTCTTGGTCCATCGATCGAGCACATGACAGCTCGATCGAGGACTTTTCTTCCTCGATAGATCCTTCGACGGGCACAAGGGTTGATTTTCACCTCAAATCTCACGATTGATGCACAACCAACCGTGATTCTCCCATCGTCTATGGCAAAACAGTGCAATGAGGCAGAAAGAGCTCGGTTTCTGCTACTATTCGATCACTATCTGCAAAATAGCAACACGAACACAAAGTAGCACATACGGGGTATAAAATGATATAAAATCACCAAACAATACAATAATGTGTGCTAAAACAAGACTAAAAAGTCTATACAAAATGCACACATCAGTCTTGATGGATTTCTGTTAAAGGTTTAGCTCTATGAGAATGCTACTTGTGGATTTGTGTCAACCGTGAAGTTAGTAATGATTGTATCCTTCTTTGAGAGTACGTAGTAATAGTCGTATAGAAACCGTTTGAGTGAAAGTCGTGGCTTTTATATGGACCTTCCTTTTGGATGTTCGCTATGCAGTAGCGAGGTTTGGAAATCGAGGATTTCGGAATGTTTATGTGAATTGAATTTGATGGATTTGAGTTGTTTGGGTCTAAATTTTTTGAATGGTTATCTCATAGTACTACGTTTGGGAATAATTATGATTTGGAGAATACCGTGTCCTTGATTTTGGGATTAGTTTTTGATAATGGAATTTTGGTTTGATTTATTGGAGGTACATGAACCTTGGTTTGGATCTGTTATTTAGGCTTTTATTTTAATCGACGAACCCCTGAGAGATTCGGAGAGTACAAGACTCGTTTTCTAAAGGTTGTGTGAGGATCGTATGACAATGTTTCAATTCTGGATTGAGCGGTTAGTGCCTTCTGTATCCCAAAGAGTTGTCATCCTCCTTGATTCGATCTCTGTTGTGTTTCGCCTCCTTGGTCTTTCGTTGTTTGTCTCTGTTAGTTTTGAAACTGGTAGCTTGTGATGCTTTGTGCTAAGTCTAATCAGTGTTGTTGTTTCTGTGCTTTCTGTAACCGTTTTGAATTGTTTTCCTTTCTGTTGATTGTGAACTTTTGTTACATTTGCAAACTTTACTCATTTTGAGAATTTGAAAATAAAAGTTGCTTTCAGAAAGCCATCTTTTAAGAAGTTTGAAATGCCTTACGATTTTGATTGATTTCAACGTTGATTTGACGTTAGAGCTTGTTATCGGAGACGTCTGATAACTTGTACTATGCTCATCGACACCTGATTGGTTTGGTTTTTAAGTTTTGATTTGGTTTGGCTTTGGACCTGTCTATGATTTGGAACGTCGGGCTCTTAAATGCGCAACCGAGAACCCCAACGCCCATTGACGAAGACTTGTACCTTGGAAATTATTTCGAAATCTTTGAAAGAAATCTAAGTTTTGAAATATCAAATTTTCAGTAAACGTTTTGGTTGATAGCATTGTCTTTGCAATTTACTATTTCTGCTTCCAAGTTCCGAGAACGAAACTTTTTGAAAGTTGGGGAGATTGAAACACTCCGATATTTTCCACTTCTAATTTTAAAGATTTTAATTCTAATTTCAAAATAATTTATATTTTATGAAATTTCAGAAGTATATTTAAATAATTTGGATATTTCATTTTTAAACATTTTAGTTTTTAAATGATATTTCAATTAATTGCGTTATATTTAAATGATTTAATTTTATTGTTCGTAAAATTTAAATGTTTTCACGTAATTTCGTAAATATAATTTATGTGTACAATTGTTATTTCGAGATGTAATAATCGTAAAATGGTGAACTACTAATATGTGGACAGATTCTGACTCACAAATGAAACCCGACTCAATCCCGCTTCTTGTAATAATTTTTCCGACTCAAAACCCGTTTCATATATAAAAGAACATTTCACAAACAGTTATCCTCATCCTCAACCCTATCTTATCTTCTTTCCTCCATTTTTGTATAAACTTAAACAATTCACTAAAATCATTGTAATTTTTTCGTTTCTTAACCGTTTTGAGCGATTTTCGCGTTGTCCTCTTTGTCTGGCCGTCGCCGTCGTTTCGAGGTAATAAATTTCAGCTCTTGGGCATCACTGAATTTCTGCCCTTAAACCCATTTTCATTTTTCTTCTTAAAATTCGTTCATTGTTTGTATAGGTTGTGTACTTGTGTCATGGTGGTTTCCGAGCTTGGTTTTGCGAAATCGCGAGGTTCTAATTGCGAAAAAGGTAACTTTGAGAGGTTACTCGACTTATATCAAAAATCCGTTGTTTAATGTATGATAGTTGTTAGTGTCGTGTACTGCACAATTGTTATTGTTTATGTTGTTATAGCTGCTCTGCTATTGCACGACTGTTGCTGCTATAACTGTTAGTGTTGTTTACTTCAATGCTACTGTTATTAGTCTGTTGTCTTACCTGCTGCTGCTTCCGACTGCTGTTACCCTATTGTTATTGTTGCACTGATTGTTGCGCAGAACTGCTGCTTGCTATTACGTTGTTGTACAGCTGCTGCCGCCATCCTATTGTTCATGTTACTGCATTGTTCTGTCACTACAAATGTTGGTGCTCCTCGTTGTTGTTATTGTTGTATGGTTGCTACTATTGCGTTGCTGTTGTTAGTATAGTTGTTGGTTGTTGCGTTGTTTTGTTGTTTACTACATTGCTGCTACTACTTGACGTGATAATAATAGTGTTTCATTGTTGGTTATTGATGGGTAATGTTGTTGCTACTTTGTGCTACAGTTGTCCAGTTCAGTCCTATGTTTTACTAATTAATGTTGTTGTTATTTGTTGTTATATGTCGTTAAGGCCCTGTTCTTTCTGGCTTAATTTCAGCTCCTTTCAATTGTGCTTGCGTGTATTCCGTTAAGTTTTATTTACGTTCAATCAATTATGTTTAGTTAATCTCTTCACAAAATCAACTTTTAATTCAATTAAATTCACGTCACCTCAGTTTCACTCAATTTAGTTCAATTAAACTCTACTCCAATTAATTCAATTCAGGTCGTTTCAGCCGAAAAGAACAGGGCCTAAGTGTTGCTGCCAATTGTTGTTGAGGCTGCTGCTATTTCGATGTTAATGTTGCCGTTGTACTGCGTTGCTACTGCTGCGTAGGCCGCTGCCAGGCTGTTGCCTAGGCGTGGCTTGGCACGGTTGCCTTTTTATTTAATATAGATTTCGTTGAAATCGTTTAAGACATTAAATATGTTGCGATAGTTGTTTTATGTAGCATGTTAATAAAACATTTAAATGGGTAAATCGACTCTCGAATATTTAAAATATGACTCGTTATTTAAGTTTCACAAACATGTTAATTTCATATAGAAAATATGTTTATAAAGATGAAATGTTAATTTAATTTGTGTTTACTCTTTTCCGTTTAACCCATATATAATTAACATGTGAGTCGTTAGTTGTTTTATATACGTAACTAGTTTAGAACCCGTGCAAAATTGCACGGGTATGTATAAATAAAGCTTGTAGAGTTTATTGTTACAAAATCTTATTAGTTTGATTGTACAATATTATAATTATTTGAATTTATAAATGCAAATGTTTTAAATTTTTGTAATTCACTGAAAATCATTAATCTAAAATAATTACAATATTAGTCAAACACAAACACAAAATAAAAAATATTATATGTTACGACATTTATTTATCTAGAATAATAAATCTTATTAGATTAATGTAATAATTTCAATATTTACATTTTTCACTTACAAATATGAAATTACCCTGCCCCAACTGACCCGACGTAGTTGACCCATTTGTCAGTTTTAATTGTACCCACCCAATAATCACGAGTCCATGATGGCATGAATCATGATGCTTATATATGTGTTTACTGAATTGTGTTTACTCTCTTACTTACTTCATACCGTTGTCTCAAACATTCATAAATCAATATACTTGCACCTTATTCTCATATTGTATTAATAATTTCGAATATAAGCCCAAATGATACTCATGCACGATGTTTTTAATTGTTTTTACCAAAACGACCCCTTAAAATATACATGGTGTTTAAATTGATATTCTAACTCACCCTCTATTATAAGCCATATATTGCCAAGTATTAATTAAATATGACTATTTTTTACCCATCAGTTGTTTTATGTGACAAATGATACTTGTTATGTGAAACCATTATTTTACCAACCCTTAATATATCATAAAATATGAAAATTTTTAAAATATTGTATTGACATTTGATATATCGTGTGATTGTCGTTACTTTTACGTAAAATAAAATTTTAAATATAAATCTAATCTAAAAATGAATAACTTAGTATTAAATTTTCGTAATAGAAATTGGTTACTGATTTATCGTAAAAGTCATTGTTAATACATTTGATCTTCCATATACCATAATAATTAATTATTATTAAGATTTCTTGTAATTAAGAAAAAAATATACAACAAATTTAATATAATATCGTCTCCGATATAAATTGATAAACATGATATAATAGCTATAAAACCGCTAGTAACAAACGTACCAAAATATTTCAGTATATCTTATTTAGAGGATGGTAAATAGTAATAATGTCTGGTATACGATCAAAGCTAAAGTATAGTAAATACTTTCCAATTCCCTTAATCCTTTAATAAGGGATATATATAGTCTTTCATCTGTCGATAATAGATTATGACATATTTACTTATTTTTGGTAAATACATGTATAAAGAATCCATAATATGTGAGTTTGACATAAATAAAATTTATAGATTGGATTTATTAGGAAACATAATTATTTCATTTCAGTAAATATACGTGAGATTGCATGAGAATATAATATTAAGAACATCATTAGGCGGGAAATAAATTAATGTGAGCGTGACACGTGTCTAGTGGTTCTTGTTTTATAGTTATATATAGATAGTTCCCGTACAAAATATATGTCGTATAATATGAATTTTAAATTAATTCATGATTTCTCTCTTACCGAATGAACCGTCTAATTATTAGAATATAATTTATTATTTAATCTGTATACTCATTATTTTCGGTATAGATTATACGTCTTAGAATATGAATTCGTATTTCATTCTTATGAGTTAATTATTTCCGTATGAAGTGTGTTATATTACAATATAAGATTTTAGCCAATTCTCGAGTTTCTTACCTTATGAATCATATTTTGATATTTGGTGATTTAGTATTTAATTATCATTGATTTCTTTTCTCTGTATGACTCTTATATTGGTATAGGTACATCGGAGCTTATAGTATAACCTTTTAATAGATAATTGATCGAGTTGTGAATTCATTTTTGTGGTGGCGTATTGGAGCTGCCTTGGAACGGGCCTCTGAATCCAATACGTGTATGTAGTGGATCCGTATTAGACATGCCTTGGAATAGGCCTCGTATAATACGTGTGTATGTGTTGCGTATCAGAGGAAGTCTCGGTTGGAACGCCGGGCTTGATAGGTGTATGTTTTTGATGCACTGGGCATGCCTTGGAATGGGCCTCTAAGTCCAATGTGAGTTTGTTTGGCCGTGTCGGGTTATGTCTCGAGTGGACCTTTGAACCTGACACGTAAAAGTTGTTATGTATTAGCAGAAGTTGTTATGTGAGTTTTGGTTGCAACGCCCAGACCAATACATAACTGCTTAGTACTGGGACATGCCTTAGAACGAGAATCTGACTTCAGTACGTTCTGTGTTTTTAGTGGGACGGGCCTCGATTGGGCCCTGGAACCCCACACATGTTGATGTGTGTCTAGTTATGTCTCGAGTGGACCGCTAAACGGTACATTGTTGAAATTGGAGCATTATTAGTGTGTCTGATTATGCCTTAAGTTGGCCATTGAATCAGATACTGTGTATGATTTGGATTCCTATACCTTGTTTGGTATGTCATCTTTTTGACTTGAATATGTTAAGTATTGCATGATGTTTTTAAGTATAGTTCTCACATGATGATTGATTGATTAATATGTCTCTTGTAGTTGTTGTATCTGAACAACTTTGCTTTATATTGATCATATATGTTTGCTTATGTGTTTTTTGACGAAAAATGGCTTGGAGAACCTAGAGTTACTCCATGACAGGTAGGTGCTGATATGAGGATTTGTCTGAGAGCTAGCGAGCGATGTTGCACATCGACCTGACTACACGTATATATCGTTTAACTAGTTTGTTTATTTACTATATAATTGGTATTCATGGCACGTGCCATCCCCTTTTATCTTGTTGTATCTAAGTATAAATAGTTTTAGTTTAAATTCCACATTTAGTTTACTTTAAATCTTCTTGCGATTTTTAGTTCATGTGTCAAAAACTTTTAATTCCGCGCATTTTTCCGCATGTTGCTTTGTTTACATTTCCGATTCGCGAGGGGTTTTTCAGAGCTACTTCCCTTCACTTGATCGAGTACAATTTCAAGCAAACTCCTCAATCAAGTAATATGCTTACTCGATCGACTGAAATGCAGACCAAAACCACTCGATCGTGTACTATAACCACTGGACGAGCATTGATGCCTCCTGAATCCACTCGATCGAGTACTCTCAGGGGAGAAAACACTCGATCGAGGACTGTACATTGCTCAGGTCCTCAAAATACGTGAATTAGCCTCTAAATCGTCTTCACACTTCCCTAGGTGACGATAAATTTTCTCCAAGCCTTCTATATACTACGTGCATGCTCAAGGGATGGTTCTAGGTCTGATTTATACTACTTTTGAGTCTTTCCTGCACAAATCACAAGACGAACACAAAGTAGGCAAAACGACGAAAAATACATCTAAAAGCTACGATAAAAGCATAGAAATGCGTGTCATATACTACAAAAGTCTATATAAAAGACACACATCAGAAATAGTCCAACTTATTCGTACCCTTTTAAAATTACTTCATCGTTTAAGTTAACTAAATTTACTCCCTCCTATCCCTTATTTCCAATAATTTGAGAGGCTGGATTAATTCAAGAAGGGATCTAATACAACACGTAGTGAGCCCTCGTGTTTTCAGATTCGGCCCTCAAATATATACCTTGATTATTTTCGGTTAATAAAAATGAAAAAAAATTATATAAAACCACAATATTTATTTGTTATAAATATTTTAAAAAACTTATAATTTCACCTCTAAAAAAGTAATTTATAATTAAAAAATATCAATTAAAATATTGCATCATAAATCGTAAAAAAATCATGAGTAATTTAGAAAGTATCAAAGACTATGCTTTTTTATTATCGATTAATTTCATACGGTGTATGACAGTATGACAAGAATTGCAGTTAATAGACTATACAACTAGTTATATTACAACTGACAGTTTAGAGTCTGCGGTTTATAATAACGTTTTCGAGTTTTAGCTTAAAAAATCCGAACTATACAATAAAGTTACCATTTAAACATAAAAAATAAACTTTTAAAAAGTTCAAAAAAATTATACATAAGCCAAGTTAGTTTTACGATGATATTATACCACTGAAAGTATAATGTTATTTGTGCAAGAATTTATGGGAATTAGAATGAGTAACCAACTTTTTATATTATCGAAGAGAATAAATCTATTTTTCTTAATGAACAACCAACTGTTTATATTTAGCAATCTATTTTTAGTGAACAAAACATTGGTTGCCACACTTTTGGCAACTCTTACGCTCAACCATTCTCTTCAATCTTGTGTTAGAGTATAAATACTTGAAGTCCCATGTTTCCCAAATCACAAGCACACAATAATAAAATCCATACCAATAAAATAAAACAAGGGAGGCTGATTTATTAACATAAAATGGCCTCGCCCTTGTCATTCATCGTTACCGTCTTAGCTATTGTGACCCCGTCCTTGGCGGCCGTCACCGTTAACACCAGTGCTATTATGGAAACACTTAGCCTTGATTTCTATAAAAGAAAATGTCCTAGTGTTGAGAAGATTGTTTCCGATATCATCATGAAAAATGCGCAAACAAATCAAGGAAGCATTCCTGGCATTATCCGTCTCCATTTTCATGATTGCTTCATCACGGTAATTAGCTTATTAAATAATAAAACGTACTTGAATTTACTAAGATTTTCAACCATTGATTGATATTTGATTATAACTGTAATTTAACAGGGATGTGATGGATCAATCCTACTTACACCAGAACGCTACAACCTTTACAACTCAGAAATGGCACACCCAGCCAACGGCATATCCCTACGTGGCATGGAAGTCATTAACGAAATCAAAACAGAGGTCGAGAAACATTGCCCTAACGTCGTGTCATGTGCCGACCTCCTTGCATACGCTGCCCGTGACGCTATCGTTTCCCTCGGAAATCCCCACTACGTGATCCCCGCAGGCCGTAGAGACGGTGTTGCCGTCGACGGTAACTTCGCTGCAGCCCTCCCTAAGAGTCTCTCCAACATCGAACACCTTACTGAACAGTACGCAGAAAAAGGGCTGACAGTCGAAGACCTGGTAGTCCTCCAAGGGTCTCACTCAATCGGGCGAAGCCGGTGCCAGGGTACCATTGCCGAAGCCAACACGACCTTTGAAGTTCCCCAGGTAGATAATTTTCTTGACAAGAGCTATAAGGCCTTGGTGGAGAAGAATTATTGTTCACCAAATAATACGGGTAATTTTTGGAGAATCACTACCCCGTTGAACCCAGAGAAGGTGGTGAACGAGGCATGGGGTGTGTCGTTTTACGAGAATATTAGCAAGGGTAAGGGTATGCTTCCAGCGGATTTAGCCATGGCACTCCATGGGACTACAAAGGATAGGGTTAAGGAATACGCAGGCAATCCTGAACTATGGAAGAAGAAGTATAACGAGGCGTTAATTAAGATTGGGAAGATGAATGTGATGACGGGTGAACAAGGGGAGATTAGGAGACATTGTGGTATTATTAATGCTGTGAATATCCCTGTTAAGCAGTAGAGGGAGATTCATGTTCTGGATCATCTTCCTTAATTCCATTATCATCTATTCCCCTTTTCACTTCCTTTGTATTTGTAATATCCATTGTGGATATTTTGATGTGCTTCCGTGCTTGTATTCATTTTGATTTCAATAATACACAAAATTGTTCATTATAACCATTGTTCTAATTTCTTGGTAAAAAATGATACTCTGTAGCTCTTTCACCCATAAGTCCATAACAGAGATCGGGCAAAAAGGTAACCAAAGATTTTGTGCACTTGTGGCTGTCACAAGTTTTTTTAGCTCTCACAAACCGACTCCTACTTATCCTCTCACTTCGTCTTCCACTCGCATTTTATAAAGGGTCACAAGTTTATCTTTTTATTATACCTCACAAATGAAAATTTGTTAAAATGTAAAGGTTGATCTTTTTTGGTCATATTGAAAAAGGATAACTTACATTACCCCGAAAGCTAAAAAAATAAGTTACTTGACTAAGTTGTTTTTTTGGGGTTCTAGTGGGTGGGATATAATTAGTTTTAGAGGGAGATTTTAGGTTATAATTGTAAAGAGTTATCAAATCCCTTATATATTAAAATAGGGTTATTTAACATGAATACTCCAAACTATTAGCCACCTTCTCAAAATACTCCACACTTTAATTTAACTCACAATAAACCAAACTATTGAGCCTATCTTCTTGCATTATACTCGTACATTTTTAACCTGTAAAAACAAGTAAACTTCAGGTCATAAATTGGGTGGATTCCATCACCACTAGTCCACCACTGCATCACCCTCTCAACTTCATCCATCTCCCATTTACACCATTTTCAACCACCCTTCACCATTGTAGCACCCTTTTAACTTCATCCATCTCCCATTTACACCATTTTCAACCACCTTTCACTATCGTGGCTACCATCTCGTCGTCATCTTCTGCCCATTAAACCAAAACAATTTGCCTTCTTTTCTCGCCTGATTTTCGAGGAAAGCAATTAGATCTGAACCAACACCACACATGTGAGCAACATCAAAAGACTGCTATCTCTTTATAATTACCACTAAAATCCACCATCAACCTCATTCCTTCATTTTCTCAATAAATAAAATCAAAATTCAACACCATTCGGATTTTGAACCATGGCAACAATTTAGCTTCATCTTCATCACCACAGTTAAACCACCAAACTCCTCTCTTAAATCACCACAAAAGGAACCTCTCCACCATCCCAAACTCAAATCACCCCCGACACTCCCTAAATAAAACCATCATAAAACCCCCTGGACATCAACCTCATCGGCATCGAACTCTACCCAGAACCACTCATAATTATGATCCTTGATGCAACAACAATAATGTCAAGCACCAACAATTCTGAACTCGAATCAGTGGAGCTCGAGCTTGCTTGTCCCTCGAATGCTACCATAAATCGACACTCACCACCAACGTTTGATGTGTGTGTTTTTGGAACCCTAACCCGAAATTAATTTTGGGGAATTCTCAATTGGGGATAGTAAGTTGATTAATATATGTAGAAATGTCAATTTGCGGTTTTTAACCTTTTATTTTCGACATAATTTAAGCGATTTTTTTGGTCAAATTAATAGTTTGTGTTCATAGGATTTGGTTTCTCTTTGCTTATGTGCATGGTCGAATTTGTGTATTATTGGGGATATTGGTCAAAATTGTGTAAGAATATAGGGTGATGGATGGTGAATTGGATTTATTACGTAGCGGTTGTGGAATTGATGAAGGTGTTGGGCTGTGCAGCGGTGGCCGGTGGGTGTGGTGTGGTCTGGTGTCTTTTGATTTTGATAGTGCTGTTTGTGTATGTGTAATGTAATATTTAGGATATTAATAGATATAGTAAAAACGGGGTAAAGTGTAAACTAGTATCTTTGGTCATTTTTTTTATTATTATTGCTAAATGCTACTTACTAAACAGGTAGCCGGTCACTTAGTGTAATATGAGAAGAGGGTGATAATAGTTCGGTTTATTATGAGTTAAATTAAAGCACATAGTATTTTGAGAAGGTGGTCAATAGTTTGGAGTATTTCTATTAAATAACCCTATTAAAATATTAATACTTCAAAATTTTCACTTAAACTTCCCTTTCATGTTATGTTAAAAAATATTGGAAAATTGCACTGAATGTTATATTCCGACTAATTATTACTCGTATTCACTAAATATAGTCAAACCAAATCTTTTCTAAATATACTTCTTGTTAATTGGGTCACTTAATTAATTACATTAATTTGTAAGTATGTATCGTAAATACACATATACTAAAATGATTTAAACAATATTAATCAATCTCAACCTAAATTTTGTCATATACTCCTTACCTAATAATAATATAATAAGGGCGGTGTTCATTTGTGTACGGATTTTACTATTTTCTGAACGTAAATGACCATTGTAAAATTGAGAATATTCTAGAAAATCAGTCTCCCTGTCAATCAAGCAAATTAGGTCTCCTACAATCAAGCACCACTATCATGTTCATACATATAATAGGCATATGTATATTCTATATTATTATATTACCACAATTATAATCATATAGGATGTTTACTCCCTAAATTAACTTGTGTAAATTAGTATAAATATGTAACATCTCTTGCAGAATGTATAGACAATAATCATTAATTATTCAGTATTTTATATGGTATACAAGAGATGAAAACAATCCTCAGTAACGACACCCCTACCCACCAAAACAGCTTGAAAAATCCCTCATGGCCTCCCACGATAACACCATTCCAGACCCCCACGAATGGAACAAGCCCCTTACATCCATCAACTTGAATAATTGTGTCAAACTTAATCCTCTTAACTACTCCTATGTATAGCACACTTGGTTATATCAACGGGTCCATCACACCACCATCCCCCACTATTGTTAATGCTGACAAACCCGAGCAATCCAACCCAGCCTACCATATACCTGGCTTAAATAAATAGCCTCATACTTGGTACCCTCATTGGTATGCTATCCTCGACCCTCTCCCCCATTGTGCGAGCCAAACCTTGCAAGACGCGTGGGAAATTCTCGCTCACACCTACGTCAATCTGTCTCGCGATCACATTCTCCAAATAAAAGATCGCATTGATTCCATTGTTAAAATAACCGATCAAACTATCACTGATTACATGAACTCAATCAAAGCATGCATGTATCGATCAACTTGCCTTGTGGGTAAAACCATGGACCCAGAAGATGTTGTATCCACAGTCTTCAAAGATCTTGATTACGACACATATAATAAACTCGACATCACCACCGTGCAAGCCCAAAACACACGAATAACATTTGAGACCTTGCACGAAAAACAGATCCAACATAACCACACCCTTAAACATTCCAACACTTATCTATTTCAAAAAACGAGTATTCGGTCGAGTACGACCTACTCGACTGAGTACCCAACAGCTAAATATGAGGAGTATCAGAATTGTCACACATCTCTCTGCCTCCATACGTTTTGTGATGCGGACAAGGTTGGAGGAAAAAAAATGAATATATTTGCACCTTAGGTTACATAATTTATCTTGGCAAAAATATCATTTCTTGGTCATCCAAGAAACAACGTGCCTTAGCTCGATCGTCAATATAAGCCGAGTTTCATGCTCTAGCCGACAACACCACTGAAACCCTTTGGCTTCGTTCAATTCTTAGTGAACTCGGTATTACTACAACCAAGCCACCTGCAATTTACTGTGACAACTTGTCAACCACCCATTATGCAGCCAGTCTCATGTTCCACTCAAGAATGAAACACCAGGCCATGTTCTTCCACTTTATATGAGAACAAGTGCAACTTTGCACCATTCGAGTCCAACACATTGTCGGAACTGGCCAACTTGTTGATGTCGTTACAAAACCATTGCAAAAAGGACGATGTCATGAACTACGGGTCAAGATTATACTCTTGCCTCGCCCTTCCGACTTGAGGAGGCGAATTGAGAATATTTCTAGAAATCAATCTTCCAGTCAATCAAGCAAATCATATATCCTACAATCAAGCACATAAGTATCATGCTCACAAATAACAGGGATATGTATATTATTGAAACAACCCGACCCACCACGGTGGTAATACATCCCCAATAAGATGGGAGGTAAGTCTTTGGGCCCATTATTTGTCCTCACTTAAGCCCAAAAGCACAAGGCCTTATTACTAAGTGGTGGGGGAAGTTATTATAAACATATCACAAGCCTCACATTCTACCGATGTGGGACAACTTTCCTCTCATACTTTTAGGGTATTACAAACTCCCCCACTTAAAGAACACAACGTCCTCGTTGTGCCTCAAACTTGAACGCAACCAAGGCCAGAATCCTCCCCCGTTAGGTATGTGACCTGGGTACTCCCGACCACAGGCTCACCACACGGTCGCAGGGTCGCTCTGATACCATTTGTAACAACCCGACCCCCACGGTCGTAACACATCCCCAATAAGATGGGAGGTAAGCTTTTGGGCCCATTATTTGTCCTCACTTAAGCCCAAAAGCACAAGGCTTTGTTACTAAGTGGTGGAGGAAGCTATTATAAACATATCACAAGTCTTACATTTTACCGATGTGGGACAACTTTCCTCTCATACTCTTGGGGTGTTACCATTATATATTATTATATAACAATAATTGTAATTATATTGGATACTTACACCCTAAATTAACTTATGAAAATTAGTATATATTGAGAGGCTTAACGCGCACCTAACAAAGATAAATTACCCTAGACTCTACTAACATACTAATTTTTAGTTAGCTAAAGTAGAACAATAATGAAAATGAAGATGTGAAACAATTATAAAGAAGAATCTAGGGAAATTGGGGTTCCATCATGTGCTTAGAAATTAGTCATGCCAAATTAAAGAAATTCATCATCAAAGAGCGACTAGGTGTATTACAATTTCCTCTCGGCCTATTGTTTAATCATAAGTTGATTACCAACAAACTTTCGCATAAACTGGATCAAGATATTATAAAATCCCATATCTAATTCTATCCCGACTTTCGCTCTTAAGATGAGAATAACAATATAATCAATGATTAAGGCCAACAATCATAGATTAACAAAATAGAGCAAACATGTATATAATCAACAAGATGATGATGTGAAATCTCTAATTCAACATGACTTATTAACTAATCTAATATGGCTTCCCATGCGTTGATATGGAACTACTCACACATGGTGATTGTAATCAGACTAATAACAAGATGAGCTAAATTAAATATGGTAAAGATATGTAGATTGCATATTGAAATTAAACATGAAATTATAAAGAACAAAGTAAGAGATAATACCAAACTATGAGAGAAAAGAATTGAGAACTTGAAGAACAAAGAGAAATAAACCCGAAATTTGCTTGCATAAACTTCAAGAAATTTTTAAACAAATTACAAAGCTAAAATATAAGAACTAGGTTTTAGGAGATAAACTGGAAATAATATTATTTGATGATTCTTTTCTCGAGAATACATGAGATTATATAGCAAAAGGGGAGGAAAACCAACGGTTTTGGGGTTGATTATTCCCACCCTGGACAACCGGGGCAGCCACCCCGAACGGGTGAGAACAAAAGTGTTCGGCGTTTTGATTTACATTTGTTAAAATCTTAAATAGTTTCCACCCCTGACCATCGAGGTATCCCACCCCGGCCGGGGAAAAGAGCAAAACACCTCGCACTCATAAATTTCATGATTAGTTCAACATTTACCACCCCGGGTGATAGGGGTTGCATCATGGGGCGGCGTGGCTTGACCAATATTTCAACTAAACTTGATTTTCAATTAACTAGCAACCTAACTTCATTCTTTCATTTCTCGGGCTGCTTGAAATGTCCAAAACGCCCCTCCATAGCCTAGACTCGTCTCTTTTAGCCTCGTGATCTGTGGTGAATGCCAATTTGCTAGGAAAAATCGCTCAATTTCCTAGAAAAACATGATAGAGCATGCAAGTCACCTTGAACATGGAATTAGCTCATAAAACACTTTATAAAAGTGTAAATGACATAAAAATGTGAGCTAAAATAAATAGGGGCAAAAAGCATATAAAAATACGACACATCAAACTCCCCCAAGCTAAGCCCTTGCTTGTCCCCAAGCAAGCACATAAAATATCAAGACAAGGGCAACGAGTCACTAAGATCCAATCAAATGTAAATCCCAAAGTAGCTAGTAAGCACAATGAGTCATAATCTCGAAACAACAAGGGCATAAGGAGAAATGCAAAAACATGGAGGATGAGATTTTCATAGCGGCATAGCGTAAAGGATTTCTTCTAGACTTTTTGGCTCTTGCATGATCTTATCGACAATGCATGGACTCTCGCGTTTTCACTCATCACATCTTTGAATGTGGAATGACAATTTATATAAGAGTAGCACTCTCCTAAACTCGACTTAAGAGAATGCATCCGCAATCTAATATGGTAATGACTCCAAGTCTACAAATCAAAGCAAAACAAATGCAAGCAAGAAATGAGCCAAGGGTAAGAAGCAGGATAAGGGTCAATGAATAAGAAGGGGTATCATATGTATTATAGAATGTTGAGCTAAGTCGAGCTAGAAACCAAACATCATTCTTTCATTTCTCGGGCTGCTCGAAATGTCCAAAACGCCCCTCCATGGCCTAGATTCTTCTCTCTTAGCCTCGTGATCTGTGGTGAATGCCAATTTGCTAGGGAAAATCGCTCCATTTCCTACAAAAACATAATAGAGCATGCAAGTCACCTAGAACACATAATTAGCTCATAAAACACTTTATAGAAGCACAAATGACATGAAAATGTGAGCTAAGACAGGGGTAAAAAGCATATAAAATTACGACACATAAAATATATAACATTTTTTGTAGAATGTATATACAATAATATTCAATTATTCAATATTATATAAGTACCTTTTTTTTCATGATTTCATTTTAATACCCTTGTTTCGGTTCCTCCCATGTTCTTCATTTAACAACGAGAAAAGTACAAAATATTTAACAAAACAAAAGAGAAAAAGAAAGAAAATCAAAAATGAAAAAAAACAAACATGAAGAAGTACGTAGTAATGTTGTGGTGTTCATCTACTGAGTTGAAGTCAATATTTACGCCCTCTACCATGCCGCCACCATTAGGTAGCAACAACGACATCACTGTCGGCGGGCGTGCATCGCTTGTAACATCTCAGTTATCCGGCCAAGATAATTGAAGTAGTAACCATCTAGGTTTCCCGAGGTAGTGAAGTCGGAGAAACAATCAAGAACGCTTTTATAATTAACATTTAAATGATTATACAAATGTAAACAAAAGATTAAATATAGCACATGACATTTATGCTCGTCTAACTAATTCTACTCGACAGAGATATCGTCACAGCTCGTCTCGTCTCCTATGTGCTACCAACATAACATGTACATAACCTACTCCTCATATAATAGGAAATATCATATGGATTGACACAAGCCACCTCAAAAATTGGTGACCATTACACAACACCGAACACGTTAGTTTCAATTCACATAAATATGTAAGACGACACAATATGCAATATGTATTGTGACCATGAGGTGCAATATAATTAGCCATGCCACACACCGATACGGGGACACGCCCAGCCGTACCCACATCCTGAACACACTACACCCGAGTACCAGAACACGTACAAACGTACTCATAGTCACACCATACATGAGAAGTAGAACACATCCAGTCGTACTCATAATCATAGGTTCCAGGAACACGTCCACGACAACGAGCCCAAGAGCGACTCGGGTCCCTGTCAAGCATCTGAGTCTCAACCACACAAGTCCTTCTAAATACAAGCCAATAATGTGCATATCTCTCTTTGAGTGGGAAACTCCAAGAGGCGACTCCAGTGGAAGACTGTCTGCCAACCGCCTTTTGTCTCCTGAACAACATGCAATCCATCACCATCGTTTACATGTCCGTCACAACAGACATCCTCCGAGATGCGCCACACAAACACAATAAATGCAAGAAACCACATGTTAAGCCAATACCGACTCATTATGCAACACAAGCCACAATTAAGATACAAACATCAATTCCTTAATATCCCAACTCCCCGAACAGATGCAAAGCAACTAGATGTTATAATCAAATACCGACCCATATGAGACTCACTCAAATACTCAACCACATGTTATAATGCAATGACTACCAAAATAATGACATGTATAACATCCAAACATAATGAAACCGAGTAGGAATAACCTAGCTTTTAGCATACTCCGTAAGCAATCCAAGACAATAATAATCCGTCTCATAAAACCGTCTCATCCTACAATAATCATATAATGAGTACCACAAAACATCCTATATTATAATACAAGGTAAACCCCCTTAATAATACTAATTTATTACCCATATCATCTACCCTAGTCATCAACTAATTACCCATAACAAAAACCCCCAAAATTAGGGTTCACTAAGATAAGGAGAAGGGTGAAAATGAACTTGCAAAGGTAGATGGGGAATTAGGAAGGGTGTTTTATCATCAATCCAAACTTGACTCATGTTAGAAGGTGTTTAGGAAGATTTTAGAGAGGAGGATGTTTTAGAGAGAGAGGGGAAAAAGGTAGAATTCATTTGGGATTTGGGGAATAAGAATGAGTTTATCGCGTGCTTTGCTTGACTTCACTCGACCGAGTGGCTTTTTACTCGGTCGAGTGAAGAGTTCACTTGAACGTGTGACGCTCACTCGGTCGAGTAATTCAACTCCTCAGCCGAGTCACCGCCACTCGCACTAACACCTTTATTTCGTCCACTGCAAGCCTACTAGATTTAGTTCGGGTCTTACTTGTTCAAGATTATGATCATTCGTTCACTTCCGGAGTTCCGGGTATAGGTGGGTCCCTTTTCATAGATTCCAAGGTCCTTTGCGGGTCCCAAAATAAACGAGCATTAAAATCGTATCACAATAAACAAACTTCGTCGCCGAAGTTCACCTTACTCTCGCCTTTCCTCAAGCTTCTTCAAGTTTCATCACTAATTCTCAAGCACTCATCCCAAGGTTCTTTGTTCAACCGTAAACGTCATTTTATAGTTGTTGGGAAATGTGTCCTCAACAATAGTGCGATCACGTAATTAAATCTCATGACGAGAATGCGCAAGGGATGATACGAAATTATATAGTCAACTGACCAACATTAATCGGTAATGATTGGCTAGCTAGAGTTTAACATTACTGTCGTATGACGGTGGTGGTCAGTTGATCCCTTTAGGTCACACCTTTAGGACAATTACCTTAATTGATAAAGTGATCAAATGTATGTTGATACGATTTGATCATATTCCTTAAACTCGTACATCGAGAAATTAGAGGTTAAATCTTAATGTAAGATTTATGTTTAAAATTGAAACGTGTCAATTGTTAAACATTGAACGATATTTTATTATATCGTTGTTAGAATGAATTGGGATATAATTATTACAAAAGTTGTAGATCGTATTGACGATTATTATGAATGACCATTTTATATATTGGTAATTACGAATTACTTGTCAAACTGATAAATATGATTTATTTAATTTATAAATAATATTTATTCGATAAATATATATGTTTTAAATTAAAACAATTGTATTTTATAACATTGTGATATATTGTATGTCACATAATATACAAATTGTGCAATTGACAAAAATAAAATGGATGTCCATTTTATCTCAAATGGGACGGTTTAGGGACATGCTTTAAGGCATGTTTTGTCTCTTAATGACATTGTTTAAAGCATAATTAAGAAGCATGCTCTTGTAAATAGGACCTAGGCCACCTATGATTGCATGGGTAAGAGAAATGTTCTCTTTTGAGCCTTCCTATGGCCGGCTACCTAAACCAAGACAACCACCATAAAACTTGTTTTTAGACAAGAAAATTCATTCTAATGTTTAAGCAAATATTTTCTAGAGAGAAATATGCAAAAAAACCTCCAAGTATTATAAGTTAATAATACATACTAATTGTATTATTGAGATAATATTCTAATTAGAGAGATTAGAATTGTTTAAGGAAATCCGGTTGATTGATCTAGCATATTCGAGATCGGATTATTAAGGGGTTGTCTTGGTGCATCCAAAGGAGGTATTCTTGTTTGGGTACTAAGAGGATCATCCTTGCTAAATATTCGGACCGTGTGTAAGGGTTTGAAAACTCTCTCATTTCCGCATTTTCATAGCATGCATAAGATCGTTAACAAGTATATTAAAATGTTAAATACAAGGTTAGTTTAGTATGACTAAAGATTAGTTTATGAGTAACTAATAAAACCTAACAATAGTGATGCACTCATCCCAAGGTTTTTTGTTCAATCTCATTACTTTATCACATTCCATACTTTCTCTTTCCTAAATTTCCAAATTAGTACCTCTACGCCCCTTAAAAACGAACTTTAACTCGAAGTTCAGCTGTCAACCTCAAGATACGATCCCATTCGCCCATTATCAAATTCAACAATGATTATGTTCAGAGTTCACAGTCTCTCTTACCTAATGCAATTCCAATATCAAATCTCATATCGTCTTATACCATTTCTATAATCCCGTTCTAGAAGTCTCGTTAACGTCAAAGCACAAGTTCCAACCCACGGTTTGAAACTCTAATCTCATAATTAACTCCTAACTCATGTTGGTTATATGAATACAAATCTATCACAGTTTATAACTCGTTTATGATTGCTTATCTATATCACGTCAAATGTCGTACACCCATAGGTATGCAAATCAAAGCACCAAATATGAATGAGCAACGCAGTATAATAATACAAAACTTCTTACCTTCTTTATCTCTGTCATAAATACATAAATACATAAATACATATATTGTTATTATCATTTTTTCTTTACAAGGCTAATACGCGTTTTCATTAGATTTTATATCTAAATATTAATGTGATAGATAAATTTTAATAGTAAGTGTAATACTCCGTAATATTAATAGTAAGGTAAAAATAATTTAACTTAAGGTGTCTTTTGACGATAATGCCTTTTTTTGTACCTCGATCTTACTAATATTATATTAGTACATTATAAACAATAAAGTAAAACTAATTAATTTATATAAATAATTTTATTAAGAATGTCTCCTTATAATTCAAATTCAAAAAATTGTTAGATGTGTAAATGCTTCAAAAGAGAATATGGAAGACTGAACTTTTACCTTAGAAAATCACAACAATCAGAGTAGAAGACTGAGCCATTCAATTTTGGAATTTGTGCAAAAGACTTTTGTTATTTACAAGTATGATTGTGCAAATTACTATATGACATTTACGAGATGCCTTAATAGTTGTATCTAGATCCTTCCCACATCCACTATATATACCACATACTTTTGTCATTTGAGACACAACAATTCACTTTCATTCCCTCTTCTTGTAAAATCTCTCTAAATCTGTTCTTAGCTGATTTTGGCAACGTTCTGTTAGTAGTCCTCATTTCGAGTCTTTGTCATATATCTTAGACTCGGACGTCGTGTAACCCTGGGGGTTGGTTGCCAAGAGGTCGTGTGTAATTGAGCGGGGCAAATTCAACTTTAATTAGGGCAGTGATTCTTATCACGCCACGGCTTCTTTCCTAAAGTTCTGTAAGTTTTATTCTGTTAATTGTTCGTATAATAGTCATACCGCCTACAATCTAAAGTTGAATTTAAATTTCTTGCTCGTTAAAATTTTATCTAAGGCAATATGATTTTGTATGGTTTGGACGATTCGTTACCAAATGTCATTTTTTTTCCTAAATACATCTTAGCTTTCATAAACTATCACGTTCGCGATTTAGTTACAATTTTTTTTACAAACTCTGTATAAATGTATGTGTTCATAGTTTTCTACTTCTATGTAGATCTGAATTTTCTTTTTTACAAGTTTTTTATATTACAAAATGTATGACATAATGACGAGAACGGGATAATAAATTTATAGCTGCTTATGTTGTGTGATTATGGGTAAAATTCATAGGTTGAATTTCGGATTACCAAACCAATTCATTATTTACTTGCTTTGTTGGAAGTTTTATAGGCATGATGTGAGTTTTTTTTTGTTAAAAAAATAGTCAGAAAGGACGTACCTTTACAATCAAGTACTATGAATTCACCCGAAGACGCACGTGGTAAATGTTGGTTGTTGACTCAATTGAGTTTTTTTAGGATTTTTAGGATTTAGATGTGAGACCGTCTTATTCTAGAATTTGTGTTATTTTAATGTTCTTTTATGCTAATTATTTTCTAAACTTACATGGTTGACAAATAGTTGAAAATTTTGATGAAATTTAATGGTGTTGAGGCATTGGTGTCATATTGAAAGATGAACAATTTCTTATTGTGTTTGGTGATTGATTGGCGACATTTATTGTAAATTTATGCCTCATTGTGATAATGCAACCATTTTTTTTCCTCCGCATATTTATCATTTCTAGAATTGTTCATAATATGAGTTTTCCTTTTTTATTGTTGAATATATAGTTAAACGTGCTTAGATATTGTCTTATGTTGTTGTGTTTACTAAGACCATGTTTAATAGAATGTTAAATTTTAGATACCTTTAAAATGTTGCCACTTATGTACAATGTGACAACATGTGGGGGGAGTAGACTAATGTCCTATCTATTAAATTGGTAAACTTTGTAAAGTTTTGACCATCCTTGATCCTTCAGTTGTGAGAAATATATCCCTTATATATGTGATATACTTGGATATATATGGAACGTGTTAAAGGAAAATATTGTATGGTTTTGTGCATTACAAATATTGGATCTAAAATAAATTGTTATGTTTAGGTTGGTTTAACAATGAATAATCTGACATCTTGATTTATGAGTTTAATAGATACTCATATGATAATGTTGACCTCTGTCATAAAGGTATCATTGATCATTGTTTTATGTCATCATGTATATTAGCGTTGAGGCATAAATTTTGTCTATTTTCACTGCTTTGAAATTTGTTGTCGAGTCGGACATTTTATAAATTTTACGTAGTATTACACTGTCAATTCTTGTGGGAGCGATTGGTCTCATTAGAGGATGTTTGCTTAGCTAAGGCTTTGACATAAGTCAAGGATTGTGGGGGTGTCTAGTGAAGGTAAGACTCCTTTTATGTTTGTCGTTATACAATTGAGTTTCAATGTTGAAAGTGGTTATATATAATGACAAATATTACATGGGATAGATTGATTATTCTGAAATGTGAATACTCTAATATTGGGATTGCTTAAACCTATTTTTATGTTTAAGACATTTATGAACGGTTGTTTGGTAATACATGTTAGAGTAATTATTCTTTTTTTTTTTGTTTAAATGTTTGTCTTGAACCAAGAAGGGGTAAAAGTTGCATAAATTATATTTATTTGACTTTGGAAAATGGTGTCTTTCAAAAGACTATATCATACAAGTTATAGATGCGTAATTGCATTGTTGGATATGCAATGGAGTATGCATACATTATGAATAATTTGCAGGATAAAAAGCTGAATAGCTAAGTGGTAGTATTATTCCGTTGTGGGAATATTTTAACTTTATTAATTGTCTGCATCACGATCCGAAGCATATGAATTTCTGGCAGATTATCAAGAGTGATGGATAATCTGATCGGATAATGGGTTCACAAATGTTGTTAATTGTAAGTGGATATTGAGATCCCTTACGGAAAATACGATGAATATTAATGGGTTCACAAAGGTTGTGAATTGTAAATAGATATTGGGATCCCTTACACAATGTGATATCATGATAGTACGTACGTAAAATGTGAAGAGGATATTGAGATCCTCCTACCAATGGCCATAGTTAGGGCTGTTAATGAGACGAGGCAGCTCGCGAGCAACTCGAGATCGGCTCGGTCAAAGCTCGGTCAAAGCTCGGCTCGTGTGAGCTTGACTCGAGCTCAGGCTCGGCTCGAGAGCTTAACGAGTCAAGCCGAGCAAAGGCTGGCTCGACTCGAAAAACTCGCGAGCAGCTCAAACATTTGAGATTACATAAGATATTAATCATATTTATAAAAATATGCTCATATTTTATAAAAATATTTTATCATTATAATATCTTTGTAGGATATATATATCATATATATATCTTGTTGATTTGCTAAATATTTGGGTTTACCAAGTTCAATGGGTCAAACGAAGTCACGAGGATCTCATGTTATTGTAATACTAGTATCATTCCTATTTTAAAAGTGATGTAGTATTCTTTTTATTGTTTTAAATCTGTCATGTGAAGAAGGCTGAGCTAAGCTCTTAATAAAAATCCATAGTCCTTGTTTAAGGATGGTTTGTGACAGTCAAACCTGATGGACTTACCTATGTGAATGTGGGGGAAATGTCCTACCCTCTATGAGGTCTTTAGGCTTTAAGGCCTCTAGAGCGTTCACGAGAACCCAGGCATGTGAGGGGCACCATCTTATGACATTTCGCGAGAACGAACACAGATTCGAATGCAGGTTTGTGCGCATCTATCTGTATACAACCCACCGTGGAGAGTCCAAAGCCTTTGTGCAACTCGACACGACTGTAGCACGCAGGTAATGTATGCACTGGTGACAATTCAATTCCTCTGGAACATTGTCATCTTAAGACTTACGTTCTGTTGCCTTATATCAGCTAAACTCTTATTCTTCTTTTGAATCATGTGGGGGATTGTTGGATCTGTAAATGCTTCAAAAGAGAATAGTCTCTTGCACAAATTCCAAAATTGAATGACTCAGTCTTCTACTCTGATTGTTGTGATTTTCTAAGGTAAAAGTTCAGTCTTCCATACTGATTTTTGTTATTTACAAGTATGATTGTGCAAATTACTATATGACATTTACGAGATGCCTTAATGATTGTATCTAGATCCTTCCCACATCCACTATATATACCACCTACTTTTGTCATTTGAGACACAACAATTCACTTTCATTCTCTCTTCTTGTAAAATCTCTCTAAATCTGTTCTTAGCTGATTTTGGCAACGTTCTGTTAGTAGTCCTCATTTCGAGTCTTTGTCATACACCTTAGGCTCGGACGTCATGTAACCCTGGGGGTTGGTTGCCAAGAAGCCGTGTGTAATTGAGCGGGGAAAATTCAATTTTAGGGCAGTGATTCCTATCACGCCACGACTTCTTTTCTAAAGTTTTGAAAATTTTATTCTATTAATTATTCGTATAATAGTCATACCGCCTACAAATACTACACTAGTGAGTGATTAATGTAATTGATGATACTAATGATATTTATGGGTGAGTATCATTCGAAACTCAAACTGAAGACTAGTAAACAAAAAGTGGAGGGAATTTACAATTTTTTTGACTATCCCTGTCTTGTAATCAAATTAACAAAAGTTCTTTTCACTCATGCGCAATATTCCAATTCCATCCAAAAAGTTCTTTTTACATGGGCAGCAAGAAAAAAAAAAAGTGAATTTTGTTAATAGAAATAATATTTTAAATACCTGTCATTTTAGCTGATCAAATTCACCTTTTCAATTACACTTGTGAACTATTCAATTACAAACAGAGCAGAAAATTCCGAAAGAAGACGCAAATGTAAATTGTTTGGTCCGATTTATGAAGTGGACGATATAAGTATTCTCTATCCTGCTTGCTTGGTCACTGGCAATCTCATTACAACAAACGTCTAACTTTCTATTCTTTTCGGCTGAAACGAGCTAAATTGAATTAAATTGAATAAAATTTAATTAAACTAAATTGACTGGAATTGAAGTGAAGTGAATTTAGTTGAATTAAAAGTTAATTTTGTGAAGTAATTAACTAAACATAATTGATTGAATGTAAATAAAACTTAACGGAATATAGCTAAGCAAAACTAGAATGAGCTGAAAGTAACACAAAAAGAACAGAGCCTAAGTGGTGTACAAAATAAGTGGTCTAAGATCTACAATACACACTTTTATTGTCTAACAGATGGATTTTCCCATGATATAGATATACTATGGCCCTGTTTGGTAAACAACGGATTGATATTAGTAGGAGCAAATTGTAAAAGCAGATTTGACCAACATAATTTGTTAGCAGTTTTGACTAGCATATTCAATTAGCAGAATTTGTCAGAGGTGTTTGGCAATTAGCAGAATTAAATTAGCAGATTATCTCAATCATGTGTCAAATGACAAAAAAAAGACATGAATAAATTATTGAGTAATATTTGTCAAAAATAGGGCTAATATTTTTTGAAGGGTAAAAAGATAATTTTTTAATTTTGCCAATATACTCTTTGAATATGCTGGGTGGAGCAGGCCGAGCAGCATATTCCAAAAGAGCATATTGAAGCCCATTCTACTCTTCCAATATGCTGTTTACCGAACAGTCCAAATAGCCTATTGTTTGGTCAAACCTACTAATTGCCTCAATATGCTAATTTTTTTTTGCAATATGCTGTTTACCAAACAGCGCCTATATGTCAATATACTATGTCACGGAATAATTTTTCAATACTATTATGTCAAACAATGAAAATAGGGTTTTATATCACAAATAATATTGTACAGTTAACTTATATCTAAATATATTTAATTTTTTCTTAGTAGGTTAGTTCAGAAATTTTATAATATAACTCAAATTCTTTAAAATAAAACTCCAAAATTTTATTATAAAACTCATATTTTACCGCACATGTTGTATTGTTTTAACTACATAACATATGAATTCTCAATTACGAGTACTTATATAATTCATGTGATTTTTTTTTGTTCTTGCATTTTGAGCGAACCAATCCAAGTGACATTTTTTCATTGTCAGAATATCTAAATTCCTTTTTTTTCTTCAACAATCAAACCATTTGAATAACACAAAATTTAGAATAAGACGATTTTATACCATAAGACAGTCTATTTTTATAATAAATTTGCTCATTTAATAGTAATAAATGAGTTTTTTTTATATAATAGAATCGTCTTACACATAAGACCGTCTCACATAAGAGTTACCGTTTGAATAAACTTTTTTTTTCAGAGGAACGAGGATTTAAAAACTTATTTTGGTACATATCTTTTGGCATCACTTTCATCCATTATTTGGTAGGTACTAAGTAAAACTTCCAAACATACAATAGGTTTCCTAATTTGCACAATACACCAAGGTTTTATTACAATGTATTATCAATATTAGTACCATCATTAATATCCACTTTCCATAAATGTAACGCCAATTAATCTTCTTACTTTCTTGACTTCATTGAATTATATCATGCATTCTTATGGTAATCTGTATCTCTATTTAATCATCATAATAATAACTTCTACTATTACATTGACCATATTAAAAAAAAAAAATTCAAATTAAATTATGTCTATCCTCCCTAAAAATCCAATGCTAATTCCTCTCCAAATCCTAGTTTTTCTTTTAATAATTTCTCCCTTGTTTTCCCATGAAATCGACCCGGATACAATATCCTTCATCCAAACTATCTGTAACCAAACCCGAAACAAAGAAGCTTGTGAGTCCATATTCACTCAAAACTTGTCGGACCCAGAAGCCGACCCGCTAACTTTGACTAGGGTTGCCATTGACACAACCTTGATGGTTTTGCACAATGACATACTTTACTTTCAAAGTGAAAAGGAGAAGATGAAGAATTTTGTCGACGAAGCGAAAAACAAGTTGGATGTACTAAACATTTGCGAGAAGAGTTATGGTGCATTGAAGATGGGAGTTGAAGGATTGAAGACAGGAATTGATATTGAGAACATAAGGAGCATGGCAAAAGTTGGTGACAGTTTTGGGAAGTTGCAAGAATTAGCATATTATAAGATGGTAAATTGTGAAAATATGGTAGAAAATTATATTAATAGTTTTGATTTGGTGCAAATTATTGTTGAGAAGAACAAAATTGTTGGTTTATTGATTGAAATTGTGGTTAGTTCGGGTACAAATCTTGTCAAGGTTATGGATATTGGAGCAGATGAGGTTGGGAGTTATTATGGTTTTTTGCAATATTTGTTCCATGGTTAATTTTTGTTAATTATTATGAAATAAAACGTCCAAATTTTGTCCTTATTTTTGTTAATTATGAAATAAAACGTTCAAATTTTGTCCTTGTTTAAGGCGCAGATTGTGTACCAACAGGATAAATTGACAAGAAGCCGATTTGAACCTTCGACGTCTCACTTAATAAGATCACTAATTTTTCACTAATTTTAAGCGTATGTGATACCACGCTTTTAATAATACTAGTTGTTGTACGGTGCGCGTGCACTACCTCAAGTTAGTGTCGCTCGTCTATTGAAATTAGTATCAGTTCATGTATTTCGTATTGTTATCTATTGACTCTACTTGACTATCTCAATGCCGATAATTAGGAACGTTATCTATAACATTAAAGAGACATAATTTTTTAATTCATTACAAATGAACTAAATTTATGAGAGTTATTTG
Organism: Silene conica; assembly: GCA_029255685.2. NCBI lineage: Eukaryota > Viridiplantae > Streptophyta > Magnoliopsida > Caryophyllales > Caryophyllaceae > Silene > Silene conica. Next base: position 65,017,374 of record CM055311.2, read on the forward strand.
CAAACGAGCCACAATATGTGGCGACAGACGTGAATAATAGACGGATTTTTGTTAAGGCCTTATTGGTGTATTAGTTGAGGAAGAAACTGAAGCTGGTGGTTTAACAAAGCAAGACCCATACCAATGTAGAACCCTACATGCTAACTTAAATAACCTAATTACCTCCTCTAATAATTGTAAGATGTAACCATACTTGGTCAGCTGGTGTGATCAGTCTTTAAAGTCCAAAGTTATTGCTTTTACCGCAAGTGATCTTAATACTTAACAAATATATCACATGTAAGGCATTAGCTACCTTAAGGGCATGTTCTTTCTAGCTTATTTTCAGCTCAACTCAGCTTAGCTTCATTTAGTTCAATTCATATAATTCAGTTCAGTTCAATTCAACTCTATTTTTTTATTACTAATTATTAATTATTGTTTATTATTATTATTACTAGTGGTTGCCCGTGCGTTGCACGGGTTCTAAAATGATTGGCTATATATAAAATATTTAAGAGCGTTTTGGTCTTTATTGTGTAAAGAGAGTTGTAGTACAATTATAAGGCTAACATAACTTGATTAACGGTCATTATTAACACAACTTGTAATTTAATTAGCTACGCTAATTGACACTTGAATGGAACATTTTTTCTTTAGATTATTGTTGTAAAAGGTTTTAATTCGTAAATCAAAACATGCATAACTCATTTACTTAAGATACAATATATATGTATGAATACATCTTTCTTTTGATATTTGTTATATTTAAAGTATAATAAATGACCGATATAGATGTCATACACCCTTAGGCCTCTTAGATCTCTCTTTTTCAGATTTCTCCTCCCCGTCTTAATAATTGAACCATACTTAATAAATTTATGTGATAGAAGCTCGGTGAATGTGAGTTGAAGCGAAACCAAAGTTGTTTTTACCATTCCATGCATAGTAAATGCATGTAGCCTAAAACAAATATTGTTTTTCTTAAATGTAAACGAATTAAATACTACCACATGGTGGTAATAAAGACAAATATTTTGGTATTTTGTAGAAAACTTGCCATATGATTTGATATGTTTTTTTAATAATATCAGTCATAAATGAGAATTTGACCCATCTTAAATGTGTCATATTATTTTATAATCAACTCTACTATCTAATATTACTTTCCCCTAACTTTTCATGTCGGATATATTTATTTACATACTACTTCTAATTTAAATAGGTGTATTGTCAAATATTACGTACTCATTAAATTAATAATCAACTTTACTGTCTAATATTACATACTACTCTAAAAAATATTTATGTGAGATACATTTACTACTTCAAATTTAATTAGGAATGTGAGATACGTTTACTACTCCAAATTTAATTAGGTGTGGTAAGATTATTGATTCAACTAAAAAAAATTATTTAAATAGGTAGTTTAAAAAGGTTAGGAACTTTATTTATAAACAATTTTACTGTCTAATATTTAGAACTGTGATATATTGTCGATCTTAATTAAAATCTAAAAGACTTTCTTTGTTCTTCTAATTTCTAGATGTGGGATGTATAGTTAATCCTAATTAAAATATTACGTGCTCATAAAATCAATAATCAACTTTATTGTTTTGATTTATTAGCTACGTCACTTGGATGACTCATTTTTTCCTTAAGATAATAGTTTTGAGATGTTTAATAGGTAAAACAAAACAAACAAAATTAATTTTATTTGGTGTAAAAATGAGATTTCAAAAGTAGATGTTAGTTTTCTGTTAGGTGAATTAACTTTTTAAATGGAGAGGGAGGCTAAGTGTGGGTATTTCGTAAGGAGGGTGACTTAGATATTTTAGGTTTGTATTAGGCCAGGGCTACAATAAGGATGCTGATAATGAGTTTGATAGTTATTTGAGGTTAGAACGAATAAGAATGTCTGCATTAGATTTGGTAGTTAATGTTTATGGTAGGTTTGTGGATATTTTATTATTATGACTTAAAATAGTAAATTAATTTAATTAGGTATTTTTAAAAAGTTGGACTTTATTTTATAATCAACTCTATCATCTAATATTATCTACTTTAAACACTGTTTTATATCTTATTTTCATTCTTTCTACCCGAATTTTTCAGCTGGATATATTATTATCCCTACTTCAAATAGTAAAGTAATTTAAATAAATACTTTTAAAAATAAAAAGTTGGACTTTATTTTATAATCAAGTCTACCCTCTAATATTATCTACTTTAAAAATTGTTATATATCTTATTTCCATTCTTTCTTACCTTAATATATCCATGTGGGATATATTGTTACCTTCTAATTTTTAGATGTAGGATATATTGTTAATCTTAATTAAAATATATATTAGGTACTCATAAAAATTAATAATCAACTTTATCTTTTTTTTCTCTCCTAATATTTAGATGTGGGGATATATTCTTAATCTTAATTAAAATCTAAAAAACTTTCTTTGTTCTTCTAATTTTAGATGTGGGATAATAATGAACTTTATCTTATTTTTTCTTTATCTCCTAATATTTAGATGTGGGATATATTATTAATCTTAATTAAAATTTAAAAAACTTCTTTTGTTCTTCTAATTTTTAAATGTAAGATAAATTGTTAATCCTAATTAAACTCAGCATCTACAAGGGAGGGGTGTTACCTAAAAAAGCCAATACCTTCATCTTACCGATGACATCTAGTCTTTGCATGCGGTCTCATCTTATTATCATCTCCAACCTTTGGATGCTTAAGCTATCTACATCTTCCTTCATTCGACCATTCACAAGCTCGATGCCTAGACTACACCACGTGTATTCATTAGTTACCCCTCGCACAATCATGTCTACTGACCCCTCGATATTTCCTCTCATAAGATCATTATATCTCGACATGTTATATTTAATTAGTTAAGTGTTTCCTGATGCCAAAGACTTTACTATATTTTATCAACCTCGTCTTAGTCCTTTCTGGATAGTGACCCATCACTTTACATGACACGCATATTACACTCACCTCCCCACACGACTACACCAGCCGACCCCACAACCCCACAAACTTCCCTCCCCCAATCCCCCGGTCTCTCATATCTTAACACCCGACTCACCCCAATCTTCCCCTAACACTGGCATCACTTCACCTCAAATGACAAGCCGACCCTAGCATGAAATCTTTAAACCAAAGCCCATATTTGACCTCTCTATCAGACTATCACCATTACCCCTTCGCTCATACCCAAAATCGCGATCACCGCACTTTACTATCAGAATTGGAAACATGCCATGATCGACAAATTCGATGCTCTCATTTAAAAATAATACTTCGGTCTTAGTTCTTCGTCCTATTCATATTAACTTTACGTGGTGTATTTGGCTCTTAAGCATAAATTTAAATCTAACGATGACGTAGAACGATATAAAGCTGGACTTATTATAAATGACATGTCTCAATAGATGGGAATCTATATATAATATAAAAAGGCTAGATAAAGCACCACATTTCACTTTTGAGAAATTTTAGCAAGCCACATCATCATTATTTAAAAAAGAAAATATTAAAAAAAAAGAAACTAATGAATTTACAAGCATTAAATGCATATCATGTTTTTAAATACCATAACATTATTATTTAAAAAGTAAAAAATAAAAAAGCTAATGAATTTACAAGAATTTAATGCATACCAAGTTTTTAAATAGCGTAATAACGAATAAAGTTTAGACTCTTAATTTTTAATAAATTTAACAGCAATTAATAAATCAAAATGCATGCTAAATTTAAAATTTATGTGTTTATTGTTAGAATAAGTTAATCCCCAAATAAAAGAAAAACACATCACTTTAAATTTACATCATGCAACTATTTTGTTTTGATATAAAATTGTATTAAAAGTCTAACCTAAAAAATGTGACATGACAAGTTTAATTGTGGCGTGACAACTTTTATTTGGCATGGTAAAAAAAGTGACATGGATTACCAATTTAAGAAAATTAAAAAATACAGTATAAGTTAAAAAAATTTAAAAAATAGAAGGTATAAACAAAAAGAAATTGTAATTGATCTCCTCTCATAGTTTACCTTATTTATTTATCCATTATTTCCTTTATTAATGAAATGACCTTTTAACTTTTCTTTCATCATTATTATATATACTCTTTATTTATGTACCATATTTTTTATTTTCCTTTGATTCATAAAATTTTGAGAGAATTAGTAATAAAAAATTTCATATATATGTCGAAATTAGGAGGTTTTTAACTGCATATGGAGTAGAAAATAAATTTCAATGTAATTTGTTCATATATGGAAGGGTAACTTCTTTAATGGAGTAGAAAATAAATTTCAATGCAATTTTTAGATGGTCGTTTCAAAACAACCAAGTTATTCACATTTTGGTTTGTCTGTCCTCCTGAATCAAAAATTGAATTGTATTAAACATTTATTTTAAAATACCGCTCCCTCGGTCGTCTTCGTTTTAAACAAATGATGGAGAGAGAGTGAATACTCCGTATAAGTTATTCACAAATTAAAAACTTAAACACAGTAAATTATTAATGATCCCGTGATTTTCACGGGCTCCAAAACTAGTTGGCTATGATAAGGCATTCCGTCTGGTGGTTAAACCGGCTACTATTTGGGTTATCCTTAGCATTGTTGTATTGAAGACATGGCTTGTTCATTAACTTGATGTCAAAAATGTCTTTGTTCATGGCAACCTTGCCGAGACCGTCTATATGCACCCGCAACACAAGTTCAATGACCGAAACTACCCTGATCAAACAGGTTTCTCGGGCATGATTTCAGCGGTTTGTTTAGTTTGTCTTCACCATCAGCTCTATCATAGTATATCCGATAATTCTTTATTTATCTATCGACGTGGTACTGACATTACTTATGTAACACCCCCATTTACCTAGGAGCCTGCACTAGGACTTCCAGAGTAAATAAGACTGTTACCATCCTGCATATATCAGGACAGTAGATAATCATAGTGAAAGAAACGCAGTACTTTAAAATATTAAACTATAGTTTGAACACTATTAAACCCTAGAATGATTCTAACGATCTCCCGATATGATTAGGTCGGTCTACTACACATGCTTTGCCTAATTCATTTCCGTGCCTTCCGACTTAATATGAATAACAAACTAACCAAGAGTCTTGCGCGGTACTAATGATTCTAAATAAAAACAAGCTATGTGATAGAAACAATGTAAACAACTTTTTATCATCGTTAGTTAAACTATTTTTACTACTAATTTTATTACATGTTTTCCCTAGTACTTCGACTAGAAGATTAGTTAGTCATAAAGGAATGTGAAATAACAATGCTAAGTAAAGTGTAAAACATGATATAAGAGTAATAACTTGAAATGAAATATAGACTACTTATATGAATTATAAACAAACTATGAGAATGTAATTACCACATGAAATACTAAATACAGAATAGAAAAATAATAATAGAGTAGAGATTATCGAATGAGGATGAACATATAACAATTGAAGATAAATAATAAACTTGAGAATGAAATCAAATGTAGAGAACCAAGAGAACTTGCATAAGAACTTGAATGAAAACTTGTATTATGATTGAAATGTAATGTAAATAACAATTACTTTAAAACTTAGAAACTTAAAAATAAATATTTGTGAATTTAGAATTACAAGAGGAACTAAGTGTAGAATACGGTTTTCGGGAGTGTGTGCTAGTCTCAAGCTTGGACGATAATAAAAGTGTTCTTAAACGTACAAATTATAGAGGGTTCCAACTCCGGCCCGGATCGGTGACGCAGTAATCTGGATTAATTCTATTTTAATTCCTCACTTAATTGTGAGGAATCCAATGTTTGCGTTTATGAGGACGATTAATTACACGGTAATGACTTGAGATCTTTTACACATTATTCTTGTTGGAATCCTGTGCATTTGCTGTTTGATTTTGGACTTGAATTGGGCTTGACTTCATTATTATTATAATTTGATTTTCACAAATTAGTCCAACAAATCTCCCATGTATAATCCAAATAACTTGAAGCTCATAGTCCATCTCTTGTTCATACTTAGCTATATTTCTAGTCTTGCATTATTTTGTGGTATTTTAGCTCATTTAGGCTCATTTCCTACAAAACACATCACAACACACAATTGCACTAAAAACACAATATTAGCTTAGAAATACTTAACTAAGTGCTAAAAGAATTATAAAACAAAACTAATACTCCATAAGGGTAAAAATCATGCATACATATCCCTTCTCATTTCGCTTTAGTCTCATGCTCAGCATCCGCGCACTCCTTACGCTTCGACTACAGAGTATATTAGAGTATCTGAATATTCTTGTGATATTATCTCCTTAATTTGAAGTAGCATGTAGCATGTGGTTATGATAACCAGTAGTCTCTAGAGTCTAGACTATTATGGTACTATTCTTTTTGGCTTAATTTCAACTCTTTTCAATTTTGCTTGATTGTATTCCGTTAAGTTTTATTTACGTTCAATCAATTGTGTTCAGTTAATCCCTTCAAAAAATTAGCTTTTAATTCAGCTAAATTCACCTGAAATCAGTTCCACTCAATTTAGTTCAATTAAGTCATTCTTCAATTAATTTAAGGGTTATTTAATAGAATAATCCAATCTATAGCTCATCTCATATTAATCCATACTACGATTAACTGAGAAAAATTCAACCTATAAACTCAATTATCTTTCGCACGTCACCTTGAGAGGTGACGTGCTAGCCTACCGATAATAAAAGAGTAAACATAGTCAAAGATCAATGAAAGATAAATGAGGTTATAGATTGGATTTTTCTTAGTTAATCGTTAGTATGGATTAATATGAGAAGATCGGATATAGGTTGGATTATTTTCATGAAATAACCTTAATTCAATTCAGCTCGTTTCAGCCGAAAGTAAACGCGCCTGTATCCCACTGTATAAATGTATTCCTTGACTAATGAATACAGTAATATTCAAGCATTTATTCTCCTATACCCCCAATAAGGGTCATGCGTCCATGCCTGAGATTTGAGGAAAACTGAAATATGGTTGTGAAATAAGTTTAGGACAACTAGTCTACTACTATCATTGTGTACTCGATTCTATTGAGTGTTTATCTGTCATATATGTCATCTTTAATTCACTAGCATTGGTGTGTTACGAAGACGAAGTGATTTGAGCCATGGGCAACCATTGTCGGCATGACGGCATGCCCGCGATTCGAAAGGCCGGCACATCATGAATATCTTTACTACTATCTTAGTCGGATCATTCAAGGAAATTAGAGAGTAAGTTACAGTAATTGGATCAAACTCAGAGAGGTAAATGCGTACTTACACAGTTACCGAGTACATTCCTACCACTAGCGCAAAAAATAGGTAAATAATTGAAAAACCACGCTACAAACACAAACAATTATGATGAGAATTGACATTCTAAAATCATGAATTTACCTCAATTGAAAAAAATAGTTTCCAATTGGTATTTATTTGTGCGAAAAGATGAAAATTAGACTGCAAAATCAAACAAAATTTATAGGGAAGTAGTGCCTATTGTTAATTTCTCTGCCGCCCTTAAAAGGAGACGGATGTACGCAACCTTATATTTGCATAAAACATCGTACATGGTAAAACAACGCTTGAAACCCAATCGAATCACTGCTACTTCACAATATACTGCTCATAAATGGCGAAATAAACGAACCCGAAAGAATAGGAGCGCATCATCAAACAGGAGGTGAATACCTATGCTCAGCAGTTGGTGAGTGGATGGATCCAATGGATATGACGACAGAAGGTGAAATCTGAACAAGAGTTGCTGAAATTATTGAAATTAGGTCTTTTACTACTTGAGCTACCTCATAATATATTAAATAACTTCTTCTACAAATCACACACATTATTATTGATGGCGTACACTCCAACATAGACATTTTTTTCTTTAATTTAGGGGTTTTTTTGGGTTTAATTATGTGTTTATTTTTGAAGATAATATTTAATTTGTTGGGCAACGTATGAGTAGGGTTTCAGGTGTGTGAGTGTATATATATACTCTGTATGATTGATGTGCAGGAATTGTTGGTAATATCGCCCAAATTTAAACTGAACACAAACTATATTCTTGTGGTCTTGCCAAATGTATCATCTAAAAAATAAAATAATGACCAAATACAGCTCACGTTCATATATATGATGTTTTCTCAGAGAATATTGAAAAAAAAAAAAAAAAAATTAATAATAACTCCCTTTTAAAATTCATTTTTCTAAAATTATTCTATTAAGATGTATTTTTATCAAAAAATGCTTCAAAATTCTAATTCAAGTGACTTATTCTACAAGTTTATAAACTAATTCTGTTTGTAACGTAGCCACTTATACTTTGAAAGGTACAATAATGGAGAATAAGTTCAAAAACATACGGACTAGGTAACATAAATTAGAGTTTTGAAGCAAGTTTTAATAAAAGTGTATTGTAAGGGAGCAGTTTTAGAAAAAAATTATATAAGAGAGTAAATTTAAAAAAGCCTATTTAAAAATGGAGTTATTTTTAATTTACTCTAAAAGAAATGTATGGGAAATTAAGATAATTAAAACTAAAATATCATACTTCCGGGTTTGTGGCCGGTATTTTTGGTGCATACTGGGTAAACTCTCAGGTGTATGTACTAGCTTGCAAAGTGCAAACCACGTATACCAAATAAGTTACTCAAAAAGTCAAGAGTGATAGGTTTGAAGTCTAGAAGGTGTAGCATCAAGGCATAAACACTTCACAAAATTGCTCCACAAATTACAGAATAAGAGCATAGCCGCCAGTCCGCCACTTACACAGTAACCATTAGATGGTAAAAAATATCATTTTATGTTAAATAGTAACTACCTTTTAATAGTGGTTACTTTTTAACGTAAAATACGCGTTGACAAACGTGAAAAACAAAGTGGTAGTGTGGAATTAAAGGCAAGAAGTATACTAATAATAACTATTTGTATAAATACTACATCCGATATTTTCATGGCGCAACTATGTTACTGTTTTTTTCTAAGAAAATCAAGACATTTTTACTTAAAACACAATAAGCCATTGCAAACAAACCGAGTATTTATTTACACAAAACACAATAGATTTAACCAAATATGAGTATATGCTCCCTCTCATTCAAACCAAAGATACTTGCTTTTTGACAGTATTTATGATTGTAGAAAATTTTGGATAATTTTCTTAATTTATAAGATAAAATATATATAGTTACGTGAAACTTTGTTTTATTTATGATCATAAATGATATAAAAATACATATTTTTATAACTATCAATAACGTATAACAACTAAAAATATCCACGTTATAAAACATATTTTGATTAGTGTGATAAATCCATTATTACCTTTGATTTGCAAGCGAGGGAGTATATATTTACAAAATTGTGAATTATGTGACAACTTGGTACCAGAATATGATGATAGTTTCCACTACTGATGGACCCTCGCATTTTAGGCTTTGCTTTTGCGGAAAAAAGAAACAGTTTCATTTCATTAAAGGGTGCTTATTCAATTAAGACTAAATGGACCAAAAAAAAATTTGTACTGTATAATCATCAAACTATGTTTGGCTATTTATATGTACTAGTTGCGTGACTTTTGATTTTTAGCTACACTTTGTAAAATTTCGAATCAATGTCGTTTCCAAGCGAAAAAACTCATTCCAAAATGGAAACAAGTTAATTGATACTTCGTACGTTTTGGTAATAATGAAACTAATAAGCTGTGGAAAACGTTAATAACCACATTTTCTTATCATTGTCCACCATACATATCGGGATACATTCGCATACTATAAGCTGCTTCTTCGCTGCTTCATTCTATCAAACGCATCTCGTTAGTTCATTATAGAATAAGAATAATGCTAATCAAGTTATGAATATCAGTAAAAATAAGGAAATAATGCATATTTTAGGTAATGAAAGCAAATGACAATAAACAGAATAATAAAAGTAGGGTTAGAAGGCAATAAATGTGGTAATTACAAGTGGAGGATGTGTTCATAATGAGCACATTATGAAGACATGGATTGCTAGATGTGAGGTGCTTGTGCACTTGTGCACTTGTGCTGTATAGTCAGTTGCACATTGTTTCTTACTTCACTTTACACTCTAAAATATGTGGCCTTATTATTTCAGTTCTATTTTGGCCATATACGCATCAATACAACATAACAAATTGTTAAAGCCTAAGAGTTTTCTTATTTTCATTATTAACGGTTAAATAAATCATTTTAATCAAAACTTTAAAGTAATACTTGAGATCTAACTAATATACTTATATTTCTATTAGGTTTTCTTATTCGAATGCATATTGGGTTTGAAAAGTGGTTAGTACAGAGACTCCACCATACCATATGCGAAATTCCACTTTGTAACATATTAGAGACTGTTAGGATTTGAAACAATGACCTTTTATTAGGATAGTCGGCTTAGGATATCAGGCCTATTTAGGGCCGGCTATATTAGGATATCAGACCCTTAGGGTCGACTATCATTAAACTAGGGTTAGGGTTTATGAGACGTGACTCATGTAAGCTATTATAGATAGCTTATCATATATCATGTAACACACCAATTAATAATATTTTACTTTGTGTCATTCTCTCTCATCCATAATCTTATCATGGTATCAGAGTCTCATTCCTGAGGTCTCTTAAACCGCTTTCGTGTCCTTATCGGTGGGTGTAAATTTCCGGCCACCCACCGGTAAGGACGCGGTTTAAGAGAAATCCATTAGCTCAGAGCATGTTCAACATGTTTTGTTTTGTATCATTTGTATTGCATATTATGATTGAAATTGAAATTAAACTTGGTTTAGTTTATATCATTAATGTACTTTGTCATGTGTGAACTTGTAGTTGTTTCTATTATTTAAATAATTGTGATTTTTTTAAATTAAATTAGTTTAGTGTTGTCTACGTTTTGTTATAATGTTTTTAGAAACGATGTAAAGGGAAAAATACTATGTAATAACCCGAATTGTTATTATTAAAATATAATAATTTTATGGGTAATCGATGAAATTACTTATAAATTGGTCGTTTAATAAGCTTGTGTATACTCGTATTTTGATAAGCGTTTTGGACTTCGGTGGGATTCGAAATGGGAACCTAGCCATCATATGGTAATAATAGTAGTGTGGTGTTAGTGTGGCTTGAACCCATGACCTGTGGCAGCATGACCATGGGCCTCGATTAGCGTGTAAACAACAGCCCATAAACGAAGTAGGTAAACACAGCTGACCACTGTTCCCTGCCGCCTTATTTAGGCCAGTGTTTACCCTAAAATCCTATTCGAAAACTCAGATCTAAAAACACGAAAACCTAGCCGCCACGTCAGGGAAGAAGGGGGAGTCACTCACGGTGGTCGTATACTAGCGTAGGGTGGTTCGAATTGGCCGGAGATCTGGTATGTTCACCACAACGTTGTTAATTCCTTTTGTGTTCATGGTTTTCATCGCATAAGTGATTGAGTATACACGGCTAATCCTTGATTGTTTTTGCACAATTTCGTACTAGGACACGCAATGTATACATGTAAATCATTGGTGGGGTGTCGTCGGTTGTTAAAAGTCGTCGTGAAGGGTGGTTAAATCGGTGGCAGGGGATCACTGTTCTGTTTTATTTCTTTTACACAAGTTTCTGTTGCATATTTATCATACATAGTTTGAGTTGAGTTCGTATCTATTTTATTATGGGTCATGGGTTAGGATGTCAGGTGGTGGATAGGTGGTACAGATGGTGATAGTCACGGTGATTAGAGGTGGTTAACTAAGGTGGTGTAGAGGGTTTCGAAAGGTTGCTAGTGAGTCTGGTTGTCACTGTGTGTCGGGGGGCTTGTTTGGGGTGGTATCACCGCCGACTAGGGGGAGGTCTATGTGGTGGTACCATGGTGGTTGTGGGCGTCTGGTGTCAGTGGTGGTGGTTGTGGTTAGTATGGTCGGTGTCAGCCGTGTCAGTGGTGGTTTCAGGGGTCTTCGCGGGGGGTTGTTGAGAGGTGTTGTACAGTAGGTCGTGAATCAGGCCTGGTAACGGCTCTGGTTCACCTCGCCGGAGGAAGTCGACGGCCTTGGTAGTTATCAGTGGTGTAGGGGGCTGTGTGGGGGTCGTGTCTGGTGGTTGCCGGCGGGGGTTGGGCTGGTCACGCGGCTGTGAAGGGGTGTTTGGGGGCCGCGGGTTGGATGTTTAGGGTTGTTTTGGTTTATTTTACTTTACTTTATTTTACATATATCTTTTATTAATTATGGTATTAATATTATTATTAATATTAATATTATTGTCTTATTAAGGGAAATGATATTGTTTTATTAAGGGAATATTAGTACTTATTTTTGGAAGGAATTAATATAGTTATTAATGTGTATTTTGATAGTTTGTATTTCAAACGATTTAAGAAAGTTGCTATGTTTAGAAAGTTACCAATTTTGGAAGTTACTATTTTGGGAGATGTCTATTTTAGGAAACTTACTATTTTGGGAAGTTTCTATATATATTAGTCGTAGGAGTCTTATTGATCATACGTATTATGCGTTTAGGTAACGATTTTCGAGTGGAACATTTTTAGCAGCTGTGCAACTGACGACTCCATTCGACTGTTGAGGTAGGGGAATATCTTTGTCTGTGATTGTGATTTGGCATGAGGATACTCATTATCTGGTTGTTATATTTAATTATGATATATTGTGGCTGATTGAATATTATTGATTATCGTGGAGAACGGGGCTTGTGAAATAGGTCTTGTGATATGGGTCTTGTGATAAGGGGCTTGTGATATGGCCATGGGGAGGTGTGTTGTGGTGTGTTGGAGATGTGGTGGAGAAACGAATGTTGAGGAGATGGAGGAAATGTATATTGTGTTATTCCATGTCTTGATTATATTACCTACTCAACCTCGTGTTGACCCTGTTTGTTGTATGTGTCTGTGTTGATCCAATTTATTGGGGAGCAGAATGACAGGTCTTAGACTCATGGGAGCTGGAAGGGAGGAGAGGCTACGAACCAAACCTGCCTACTGCTAGCCCATGTTATTTAGTCTTTCACCATGTTTAGACTTTTATTTTATACGACAGTTGTAACACTTTTAAGACTTTCTGTTTTAACATTTACATTACTTAATAAATTACTGCGTTTCTTCGATTTGTTATCTACTGCCTCGGTTATCCGAGATGGTAACACCCTTGGTTATCTGGGGAGTCCTAGATCAGGTCCCTAAATAAATGGGGGTGTTACATACTATAAATGTTACCCCCAGATACATCGCCAAAAAGCGATGTAAATGGGGCAAAAAAAAGGATGTGAATGAGACTTTTTCTACTAGGTCTTTAAATTTGAGTGCAATTGGAGTAGATTGATGAGTTATTTTCATTGTGTGGGTTTAGTTGTTTGAGTAAATTTCTAAACAAGCAATAAAATAACGGTTGGACTTAGGTCTCGGAGTTGAGACCGAACCAACTTTTTAAATATCGCTTGTTTGTCTATTTACGTTTAAGTACTCTTACTTTGCTCTTTTCCATCTACTTTCATCAGCTCTATCTCACAATTCAGAATATTGTGGCATAGAAACGTTGTTTTATCTTGTGAACCTACTCTCTATTAAGTCTCTCAAGTATTGTACTTCAAAAATTTTAAAGGATTGTAACACACTAACACCCCCATAATCCTCTTTATTTGTAAATAGGGTACTCAAGTAAAATTCGGATCATAGGTGTGTCACAATTTAACCAAATATGGTAGTAGTACCTAGACATGAAATAAAATGGGTAGTTGTCTAATGTAATTTAAAATCCAAAGGATAAAATCCGATTACAACCAAATTTAAAGTTTGCGGAAGCGAAAATAAAGTTCAACGGTCCAAAAAGAAAGATAAAGTCTCAAAGCATTTGTCTTCGATTAAAACATTAAGCGTGCTCTCCTGTACATCCCACGACTAATTCCCACGAGTACCTGTCACACGATCTGCTCACACAATTTGTGATCACCGCAGGTCCAAGAAATGACAAAACAAATAAAAGGGTCAACAATAATGTTGAGTAAGGTAAACAATCCGAATAAAGAATAAACAGAATATGAAATCATAACTTTAAAAGACATTTTAAAATAATACGTAACAAAAGTGTTTCGAAAGATTGAAAACAGAGCATCAGAATTGCCACTGTTAGTTGAAAGGGAACAAATAATTTCAAATGATTAAGAACAACATAAGTGTTCCACAATATTCAAATCCATATCCAACCTTTCAAGATAATTCTAAATCAAAGAAAATATTTCTTTCCAAAAATTTCCAACGTCGGTATATACTTGGATAGAGGCCGTATGAAGAGGATTCACTTGCCCTAAACTGGATAAGACGAGGTTCACAAAATCATGTACTAAACTGTCCTAGAATCCCGAGTGTGCACACCCCTCTAAGGGCCAATCCCAAAGAGGAAGATAAGAGGACGGGGCCTCGATCAATTAACCCCCATCAGAAGCTCTGTATAGGAAATCTCTTATTATGGAACAACCTACCCCTCTGCCAAAACTGTTTCAAACCAACATGAGAATCCATTTCCAAATAACCAAGATATTTCCTTCAAATTTGATAACTCATCATAAGCTTGTAGAAAAGCAAAACGGTTTTGGTTCCCAAAACTTTTAAAATCATAAAGCACTTCTTTCCATATTAAACACAATCCCGTTTCAAGAGATCAAAATAAACAAATCTTTATCCATAATCATTTTGTAAAATAAATTCAACCAATATAAATAATTCAATATAATCAAAAGTCTTAACATGCAAGATAGTAACAAATCGTAACGGTTTAGTAAGAGTGTACGAATAAGCGTTTTCCTTACCTTACGAGCGATTAATGGTTAGAGAGCCTATTCTACGAATCCCGACTCTACAATATATATTTAAAATTATAGTTACTTATATGTTCGATCATTACATAGCTACTTGTCATAAATTATGCAATATCTTTTCTTCTTCTCGGTTTTACAGATTCGAATCAGAAACTTTAAATCGTCGTATCTCCTTCGTTACTTAACGTTTTAAGGTGAGATTAGTGGGGTTTGGTTCCTTAGTGAGTCCTCTAACTTTATTTTATTGATGGTCAGAGTCTAAAAACGTCTTTAAAAGGTCCAAATCTACAGTTTAATAAAGTTGGTCCAAAGATGAGTCTTAAAAAGTTATTGGGTGGTAAATGTTCTTAACATGTCGAAACTCGTCGAAACGAAAGCCTAATAAACTTTAAATTCATTAAAATTTAACATGGTGAAAAGCTGGATCATTGATTATTTTTATAAGTATAAATTAATTACCCTTTTATGGAGATGGTAAGTTTTTAACAAGTAAAACTAATTAAAATATTTATAACATTTTTTCCAGATTACATCAGTAACTTGTAAAAATCATAATAAATTCAAATCATCATATTTTTTTGCAAGGTCAGTTTTATTGGATTATTTTATGAGTCTACAACATATTGTTAGCATGGCATATTGTCTCAAAATTAGGTTTATCAGATCTATAATCTCGTTTTAATAACAGTGGTCAGAAACTGAGTCATAAAATATTTTACATCATAAATCCTTCTTAAGTAAACGAAACAGGTTGATTCCAAGTCCCATTATTATCTACATTCATATTAGTTTAACATATTAAAAGATGAGATACTGTTTCATTTTTTAAATATGGTTTTATGACTCCTTAAGTAAGAACTAGTGTTTCAACTATACAGAAAACATGCTGTAGTATTTGATTTTTCATTTACAGATGGTGCATGCAAATGTTACGAATTTAGGTGAGCATACTCAAGATGACAAATCCAACATCATATATTTTTTCACCTGAAAATATCAATTTTAACTCGTGATTACAGACCTACCACATGCATGCTACGTTTTTGACAAAATAACGGTTTTTACTAGCTTTAATCCTTTGCATGCATGAGTAAAACTTGTTTGAGTGCTGTTATGTGATTTAAGAATATGTGAATATGTGAGGAATCGGAATAAAAATGGTTTTTATAGGCTTACTAAGAGAAGGGTTGATGTTATGAAAGATCTTCCTCCGTAGCTTTCTCTTATTCTTCTTGGTTTCTTTCTATCTTTCTCTCTATATTTTTTTTGTGTGTGTGTGAGAGAATGAAATCTGATGGGAGAGTGGAGAATGGCGTGGGAATGGGGGAACAAAGAGGGAGAAGGCTTTTCATAAACATGCCAAGTGTCCTCACGCATATGCCAAATGCCCTCTTCATGCATAAGCCATTTGTTGGTCCACATGTCTAGACATGCATTGGTCAACGATTATGTGACGGAAAACGATGCATGCGACCGTTTTACGTGTCTCTATTAAGCAATACTTGTTTTGTCAATAAATTTCTCATTTTATTTTATTGACGTATTTTACGGGTATTACAAAGGTACACCTAATTCACCCCCTCCCCATCTTAGGTGTTTATCGTTCTTAACTCTTCAGTGTTGACATTCTTGACAAGCAACCAAGGACACGTGTTGATTCTCAACGTTGGGGCCAATGACACACGTTGATATTCAACGTTCCAGCCAAGGCAACACGTTAATCTTCAACGTGCAAGGGCATCACCTTCATCTTCATCGTTCAACCCAGAAATCGGAACATTCATCAATCTTTAAGAATTCCAATTTCATTCAAATAATTAACATGATTGGAAGGAAAAACTAAACAAATTAACAACTAACATCAATTCATGAACGACACAACAAATTACAACTAAAATCAATCAAATTACATCTACCTAATTGAAATAAAAAAGCAATCTAGCAAACTAATTCTAACTAAAATAAGGTTACTAAACATAACAGAAACGAAGTGGTGTTAGTCTAGTGGCATCCGAGTTAAACCTTAAAACTTGCAGAAATGCAGGAGTTGAGAGGTCTCAAGTTCAATTAACAGTTGGGGGGATGACCAGTTGGCCACTGCAGCTCCCGAATGGGTGGTTTACATGGTCCATGTGGTGGTGCGGGAATGCATGGGCTCGGGGGATTAAACCCCTCTTCACAAAAAAAAACAAAAAACAAAAAACAAAAAAGCATATGCAAATCTATATAAAAGTATATAACAACAACCACCACATATGAATTGGACACGTGTCGCACTCACGTTAAAAATTTTCCCGCCCAACTTCTCATGTTGTAAAATCGATTATGAAAAATTGTAAACTATTTTTTAAAATAGAAAATTGAATGATGCAGGGGGGGCGAATCAATCAGATATGGAAACACAAACAAAGCGTGATAACGAAATATTCTGTAAAATATTTGTATAATCGATTTTATATCGTTCTACCTTCGTTCAGACTATAAAATATTATATATAAAGCCATGCAAAATCATAATTACGATTTTTGTATAAGAAATTTGTATATAAAAATATTCTATATAAAACCATGCAAAAATATTTGTATAATCGATTTTTTTGGTTATTATGTTACTTTCCATTAAAAGTCAATGATTTATTTTACAATTACTCAAATGCGCTCACCAGCTTGGAAACCATTTTTACAACAAGCATGTATTACGAGTAGGGATGGCAATGGGTAGGGTCTGGGTAGGGTCCGGCAAGACCCGACCCGACCCGAAGTAAAATACCTTAGACCCGTACCCGACCCAAACCCTAAAGGGTCTGAAATTAATGGACCCATACCCGACCCTAATGGGTCTAGGTCTAGTTATGGTCTACCCTAGGGTCCAATTTTTCTTAACGAGTCATTCAATAAAATGTACCAAAGTTCGAATTAAATTACAAAGTTTTGATTAAAGTATTACAAAGTCTTGGTTATTTATTTGGATCATTACCCGTACCCGACCCTAAATTATATCATTTACCGTACCCAAACTCATCATTTTCATCAATTTCCTCGTTATTCTTAATGGTTATTTGGATATACGTATAGTATATTAATGATAACTAATAATGATCATCTGTTTGTGTGTATTATTTGGGTTATTGACGTTCATACGTGTGTTTTTTGTTTTTCTTTTTCTTTTTTTTTAATAAATATAAGGGTCTAAGGGTCGGGTAGGGTCCCAAGACCAAGACCCGGACCCGACCCGAAATTTTTATAAAAGACCCATACCCGACCCATACCCGAGTGGGTCTAAAAAATCCAGACCCATACCCGACCCGTTAGGGTCCGACCCTAAGGGTCTGGGTTGGGTACCCGACCCACTGCCATCCCTAATTATGAGTGACTAAAGCTACCGATATTATGATTTAATCATAATTTATAATTGTTTTATATAAAATTTAGGGTTAATTGATGATAATAATACAAACTATGTCCATCCTGCTCAAACTAATATAAACTATACAATAACCCAAAAAAATACCAATTTAACCATCATCTATATAATCTATATAATAACATAAAAAGCCTAGATTGAGTAGTATTAGATTGACACGTGGCGCACTATATTGACATGATACATTAATTTTATATTTTTAATTTTAAAAAAACGTAAAAATAGAAAATGGAAAGATAAAGTACATAAAAAACCTAGATTAAGTAGTTACTTAATATCATACGGCCCACTACATTTACATGTTTGACCAATTTTTTTATTATTTTAAAAAAAGAAGTAAGAATAGAAAGTGAAAAGACAAAGTAATAGACTAATTACTGTTACTTAAATCTTCATTAATATTATATTATATTTAATAATCATAATTTAGTGTTAAACTTTTAATATTCTACTGTTATAAAAAATTTCACCTATAAAAGAAAACGAATCTATAAATTTTTTAGCACATTCCTAACGAAAACAAATTAATCTATATAATAACATAAAAAGCCTAGATTGAGTAGTATTAGATTGACACGTGGCACACATAATACAGTAATTTTATATTTTTAATTTTAAAAAAACGTAAAAATAAAAAATGGAAAGACAAAGTACATAAAAAACCTAGATTAAGTAGTTATTTAATAGCATACGACCCACTACATTTACATGTTTGACCAATTTTTTATTATTATTTAAAAAAAAGTAAGAATAAAAAATGAAAAGACAAAGTAATAGACTAATTACTCATGTTATTTAAACCTTCATTAATACTTAATAATCAGAATTTAAAGCTAAACTTTTAATATTCTACTGTTATAAAAAATTTCACCTATAAAAGAAAACGAATCTATAAAAAATTTAGCACATTCCTAACAAGAACAAATTAATGAACTTTTTTTATTCTCACCAAATTATTTAATTTGATTTATTTTTCAACACCTTTTATATCTTTACTTTGTTGTGAGCATGAATCAAATTAACAAAAAATGAGAAAATAAAAGAGAAATAGAAGGGAAATGGGGAATTTGGCAAACATTTGTACTATAGTTCGTTTTAGGTATTAACAAATGCTTTGAAGACACTTGAGACCTTTGATAATTGAATATAATTATCGATGAATTGTCAAATTTTTGTGAAAGAATTACAAGCTTGACTAAATTGTAACTCTCTTTTTAATTTCATATTTTTAATAGTGATGGTTTGTTTTGCCAATATTTTTAATATATTTCATTGTTAATGTATAGTGAATTTATTAATATTGATATTAACAACAAAATACAAATATGACTAACGCAAGTTTAATATAAATATAGTATTATTTATATATTTAATTATATGGATAATTTGTGAGAAACTACCTTACATTTATGTCCATTTGTGAACAACTACCTTACTTTTTTTTTTGGTTAAAAACTACCTTTTATTTTAATTTTTTGTTAAAAACTACCTAAAAAAAAGTTCCGAGGCCAATTTCTATTTATGAGTTGGATTTTACACGTGTAAGTTCTCTAAATTTTCATTCTTATTCACGAATAGCATAGAGTTCGTACGATTTAGCCCATGTTCATCATCCGGAGCAATTATTCCACATGCTTAAAGAAAGAAATTGAAGCTAATGACAAGAATTCCCTTTCGTTTAGAACTTTAGATAAGAAGAATAAGCTTGGATATCAAGTTTAACGACAAAATAAGAATGAAAATTTTGAGAACTCACACATGTGAAACCAATAATAAATAGAAATTGACCTCAAAACTTCTTTTAGGTAGTTTTTAACAAAAAATTAAAATGAAAGGTAGTTTTTAACAAAAAGAAAAAAATAAGGTAGTTGTTCACAAATGGACATAAATGTAAGGTAGTTTCTCACAAATTATCCTAATTATATTTGTTTAAATGGTAAATTTATATATTGCTTGTAATTTGAGTGCTAATGAGATATGATGCATTTGATTTTGTTATCTTATTGATGCTTTGATGATAACATAGCAAAAATACATTGTATATACCCATCGATTGTTGATAATTCGTTTATATTAATTCTCTTAATATTTATTTATGTTTTATCCCAAAAAAAAAACAGATAATAATAAGTAGCGTATTTCTTTATTTCTAATTTTTAATTTGAGAATCCATATGTTATTTTATCTATTACTTACCCCATTTATTTTATTTTTATTTAATTAAACGTTACAACAGCTTAGAAAAAAATAAGTGAATAATATTTTAATTCTTAAATATTATCATTATTTCCAAACTAGAAAAATATAGAGCCATCCAAACTATGATTAATATTACATATTATTTTTGTTACTAATACATAGTATCATCGTTTTAATAAAGTTCGATTAACAAAAATATCATTTAAGTTTAACATTGAGCAAAAATTATATTATTTGATTACAAAAGTAATGAGAGTGAGAGTGAGAATGAGAATAACAAAATATTACGGTATAATAAAAAAAACATACTACTATAAAATGATGTGAATATCAAACTACTAAAAAACGCGGTAAAAAAACATTTACGCTAACAAAATTTATTAATGAAGAGTTTGAAAAATCCCGTGATTTCACGGGAAACTAAGCTAGTTTAACTTTAAACACCTTAGGTGACCGGAAAACTGATAAATAGGTTACTCCTTCCCCATAAGTGACTCTTTGCCTAATTTTTCCCATTTACTTCAATTTTTTTTACCTAAATCATCCCATAAATTAAACCCTAAAAATCACCCTCCCTTCAATTATTCATCTTCATCATCGCCATGTCTATCCTGCTCAAAAATTAAACCCCAAAAATCATCCTCAGTTCTATTATTCATCATCATCATCGCCATTTGTTTACCTCCGGTGAAAAGCTTAATCTTCTCGTTGTTTGGCCGTCATTGTTGCAAAACCAATGAATAAGGTAACATTTGAATCATTACCCAGAAAACCCAAAAATTAGGTTCATTTGATTCATTACCTAGAAATCGTTTCTTTTTGAAATCGTTTTGTTAGAATTATAAAGAGAGGATTATTATTGATTGAGTTTTTGTGATTGCTTACATTGAGATGTCACGATCTATTTATAATAGATCATCAAACCCTAGACAAACCCTAATGATAGATGGGCTAGGCCCAATATCCTAATACCCTCCCGCAATCGTAAAGGCAGTACGTTAGACGAACTTTACGATTGCAGAAAAATACAAAAGAAAAACATAATCAATATAAAAAAAAAGAAAAAATATCTTCATCTTCGTCGATCTTCATAAATTTCTTCGTCTTGAAAGGTATGTAAGAAACGAGTATTAAGACTCGTTAAAATTTTCTTCGAACAAGAAAATTGAGTTTTTCGGACTTGTCGACTATAAAATAATTTGTTAGGAACCCTAATCGAACCTAAACAAATTTAGTAAAACGGAAAATTTTCCGTCAATTTCAAGATCTGGAGAACGTTAATTTTTTCGGACTCCAGCTAAATCAAATACCACCGTAACAAACGTTGAATAATTTTAATCAGATTTTGAAGAGAAGAGATTTTTTTTTTCATGAAATAACGAGACTTGCAAGAATAACAAATCATCATAATGATTTGTTTGACTTTCATATGAAAGTTATTTGATTAATATTCCAGACGTAAATGGGAGTGAAATTCATTCTATTTTTTTTTTTTTTTAATGAAATCCCACCGGTGGGTGTAAATTTCCAGTCACCCACCGGTAAGAACGCGGAAGCGGTTTATAAGAGTCCTCAAGAAAGAGGCTCTGATACCATGTTAGAGAATATATAGAGGAATTGTAATATTTCAAAAAGGAAATAAAATCAGAAGATGATTCCTTCCTAAGACAAAGAAGGACATAAGCAGAATAGTTACAATTAACAATTATTAGTAATAACATAAAATGCTCCACGTGATTCTTCATCTTTATTAGTTACAAATTTTAGGAAAATACCAAGATTAAAAGCATAATTAGTTTGTTTTTTTTTTTTGAGAATTAAAAAAAAAAAATATGATTAGGATATTAAAAATCCCACCGGTGGGCGTTATTGATTATCGCCCACCGGTAAGAAAGCGGAAGCGATTTTAGAGTCTTAGAGTCCTCAAGAAAGAGGCTCTGATACCATGATAGAATTATAAAGAGAGGATTATTATTGATTGAGTTTTTGTGATTGCTTACATTGAGATGTCACGATCTATTTATAATAGATCATCAAACCCTAGACAAACCCTAATGATAGATGGGCTAGGCCCAATATCCTAATACGTTTCAAACAAGTTCATTTGAATCATTACCCAGAAAACCCTAAAACTTGAATCATAAGAAAAACCCTAAAAATTGAACATCGTCACATTGTTGATATTGATGAATTCTGTTCAATTCGCATTTGTAAATTAGGAGGTAGAAGATGAAGAAGACATCACCACAAAAGAATTAAAAACAAAATGATGGCGGAGTAATTAAAGGGTGAAGAAAATAAAGAGGAAGAAAGAGAAAGAAAAGATTTGAGACAGAAAAAAGATTGTTTGTTGTTACAGTAAAAGAAGGAAAGAGGACTTTTAGAAACTGATTAAGGAAAATAATGATCCAAAAATAAAAGGTAACCTACAAATTAATATAGGTTACCGGTAAAAACAAGTCAGTAAGAGAGTCGGAGTGAAAGAAGTTAAATGATGGCCAAGTTGGTATTTTTTTGGGTTATTGTATAGTTTATATTAGTTTGAGCAGGGTGGACATAGTTTGTATTATTGTTATCAATTAACCCTAAAATTTATTAGTTATTTTTTTATTTGAAAATTGTAAACCTTTCGTAAACGAGTTTTCAATTTCATAAATTCTTAGTCAAAATCATCGTAAGTAACCAATTTAAATAAGACATAAAACAGGCTGTGAATGTCTTAACTTAAGACCGACTTAAGTAAGACCTACTATATCCGTTAATATATTTATTTTAGCTAATACACTTCATTAAAGGTTTCTCATATATCACATACTATTAATATTGACCACACAAATTGTTTTAATATGTATGACATGATTTTTTTGAACTTTTACGATAAGAAGTTTGTCTTGTGATAAAATGGGCATACAACTAAAGAATATATTTCATATTATTTACGTATATATTACTAAGAGTATCATACTTACAGTTTGTAGATAGGATATATACAACTAGATAGCCAATTATTTATGAGTGTTTTTAACATAATTATGTTTTACTAAGGGCATTAGATTAAAAGGTTTATATTAATTTAATGTAAAATCGTGTAAAAAATCTATATACCCTCACCAAAAATGTGGGTAGTAACGAGTTAATACAATATTTATTTACAATGGGTGCTACACTACACCCACCCCCACTGGGACAGTTATGGGTAGAGCATTCGCACAGGGGTACAGGTACAAATATTTCACTCGTGATGGGGACGTGATGGGTGGTGGGACATGGATATACCCGCCTACAAATCAAATATGTTTGAAGTTTTGAAGATTTAAAAAATTTATGATATTTTTTTAATAATGATTTTGAAAACTTATAGAACAAGTGTAATTCGCTTACTTTATTTCAAAATTATCATTGATGTGAAATAAGATATGAGTGTAAATACATTGGCTTATGAACCCCTGAGTGAAGATATGAGATACATGCATTTTTTTTCACCCTTTATTTTATCAATTATATATCAATTTGGTTTGAATATTAGGAGGATTATAAATACTAAATCTCGATTAATATTATACTTTAATTTAAACGTGTAAGATGTTGTACATTTTTACTATAATAATAAATAATATTATAATTATAAATTTCCAATGATTAATTATATACTTTTTATATATGCCCGTGCAATTTTACACGGGTTCTAAGCTAGTAACATTAATAAACTAATTTACAATTCAATCCATGCACTCTAAACTAATACGGAAGAAATGAAAAAAATACCTTCTAAGTGACGGCAAAACCGGCGGCAGCAAGGTCGTTGTGGAAGAGAGTGTTGGTGGTGGTGAACTTGCATGCGGTCATGTTGGTGGTGTTGAAAGTAAACGTGCGGTGGTGGTTGTCGTTGTGGAAGTGTGGAAGGTGGTGGCATTTTTGGGAAAATTGAAAAGAGAGAAAAAAATAAGCTAGTGAGAGACGAAGGGTAGTGCACGTCTTTTTTTCTAAAAAGCGTCGACTACAATTACTAAAACGGTAACTACATTTATTAATCGGGTTAATTTAGGGTAGTTTTATTCTTAGTTTTTTTTCCCGAGTTCATTCTCTTTCACTTTCAATATGCAACCCAGCATCTAGAAGTGTACTAAAAGCCCAATCAAGAGGTGGCCCTAGGCTACAAGATATAACCCAACAGCTAAGTAGCACCAAAACGGATACGGATACGAACACGACACGGACACGGGACACGGCATCCCATGAAATTTAGGACACGAGACACGACATTAAAATATAATAAAATATATATTTTATGGTTATAAATAACGTATAATTTTATTTTTTATCATGAATTTGAAGCTAAATCTAAACAAGTAAAGGTACAATTCGATCTTTACTATAACTAATTCTCATTTTCCACCCAAACTCATGTTCTAATCGATCTTTTAAAAAAAAGTTATTTCTCGTCTAAACTATAATATATTTAACCATGTGTACAACGAGTGTCGGACACGGAACACTAATTAAGAGAAAGGTCGGTTCTACCTGCCCCCAACAGCCCTAAGAACTAACTGCGAATAAATTAATTAATGTCATAATTCTTAGTGCAAAAATTAAAAGTTGCAAGTTTCCAATGAAAATCAAAAAACAACCAAAGGGAAAGATAGTTGAAACGACGACGTATGATGTTAGTCAGGTTACAGTGCGTTACTCGATCATCAACAGGTGCTCTGCTCTTCCCATCATATGCCATGTCTATTCTTCGGAATTTAAGCTCTCAATCTTCTGTAATATTTTCTTCCATTTCTTTTATTAATGCTGTTTGATTTTTTTCTTGCAAAAATGTTGGTATTGGATTGTCAATTTTCTGGGTTTCAACTTTTATATGTTTGTTATCATTTTTGTAGAAATTAGAATGCTTCTGCGTTTAATCTGTATATATGTTGGAAGTTGAATGAGGTGATATATTATACAGGTAGTAATTAGTCTCATGTAAAGCGGTTTTATAACAATACAACCCGTAGTCCGTAGATGTTAAAAAGTTGTTACAGGAAGACATACAACATATTAGTCACTGGTGTATGACCGCTTTACACAAGTAGTTATATGGTATGTTATCAGGGGCGAACCCGGGGCACTGGGTTGGAAATGAATGCCCTTTGCCATTCTATCACAAGATATTTATTGTACCTTTAATTGGATATCACTAATTTATCTACAATTCAACGTTACTTGGTTAGCAAAAATCCATGAACTAACCCAATTTTTTTAAGTTTAGGTTGTGCCCGCCACCCCTTGTTACTATCTAGGTTCGCCCATAATGTTATAAAGGAGTATAGGTGGGATCGAAATACTTGATGAGACTGGTGTGGTGATAGAACTATTAAAATGGTGATTTGTACAAGTTGTGCACACTTGTACAACCTCTTTGTGTTGTTAGC
Organism: Silene conica; assembly: GCA_029255685.2. Taxonomy (NCBI): domain Eukaryota; kingdom Viridiplantae; phylum Streptophyta; class Magnoliopsida; order Caryophyllales; family Caryophyllaceae; genus Silene; species Silene conica. The sequence goes on from CM055311.2 coordinate 65,043,255, forward strand.
GCAGGGTAAGGTTGCATTCCCTTAACACCCTCCTACCTCACCATTTGTGAGAGCTCTTGAGACACTATGGTAATATTACCGTTGTTCTAATCGACACCCTTTGTTCATTTTTCTGATTGGAGGCATTGTTTTCATATCCTTTTGAAAGAACTTTGTTTCTTATGTTTTTTTTATGTGCATTGCTCTTGTCGATGATCTGATTGAAGTTGTGTTTTGAACTACCGTTGTAAATTAATGTAAAGATCCCGCTCCAGGGGGATGAAACTTTATCGAATGCCATTTCCATTACTGGGCAAGGAGCTGAGGCTGCAAGAACAACTGGTATCACATCTTGTAATAGTAAAAAGTTCTTTTCATCTTGGTCCAAGAACAATTCTTCTGCAAGTGAAAGTGAATCTTCAACTTCCGAGACATCAATTGGTTGCTCGAAGGAATCTGACCTTGGATCTTGTGTGAGCTCAATGCATACTTCGGTGAAAGAAGTATTAGAACCACGGTTAGAGCAAGATGATGAATTTATGTATAATAAGCGCTATAAAGACATGTTGGTAGAACATTCTCTGCCTACTAGCTTTGGTAAGCAGGAATCATCCAAACTAAAAAAACAGAGATCTGCTGATCATGGTTTGAAGCATGTAATTCATAGGAGCAATAAAAAGTCATCAAAGTCTCATCGTGAATCGTTTGATATATGCCATTGTCAAACTAAACGCACTGATGTTGGGGATTCTGAAATAGAATACTTCTCGTTCGTGAAATCTTCTCAAAATACAGAAGGTAATGAGGAAGAAGTCAAAGGGGATGTGCTTGTTGAGGAACCTACGCGAGTGTTAAGGCCGGGGATGGTGCTGCTAAAGAATTATCTCTCTCCTACCGAACAGGTTACACCCTCTCATTCATTTAATCATTTCTCTCATTTTGTGTACTAGCAGGTTAAAAGGGAAAGGAGGCCTAAATAATGCTCAAAAACACGTTGATTGTTTTTCTAAAAGTTCGCCAAAAAGAGCCGCAGAGCCATTTAGTGATGTTAGTCCAAATGCTGAATGGGATTGATTAGAAAAAAGTTTTATTAAGTTTCGATAAGTCTGTTTATTAAATTTATTTCTTTCTTTTAATATGGGAAGATTAAACTAATTTATATGCGCCATTGGTACAATTGTCATCTTAAGACAATGTCATATATAGAAAGACGGAACTTCTCTAAAATACAATAGTGAAATACTCGTAACAGTCTAGCAGATCTCTATGTCTCTGACAGCAAACAGCTAGCTAAATCATCATCTTGCTTAGAATATAGAAGCCATGGAATTCCAAATCTGGATGTTCTTTTTAGCATGTAACATCACCAACATGCAAGCAGTAAATATGGAAATGAGTCATGTTCATTATGCCGATTATCAATTTCAGTTAATTTCTTAGATTTGGATGTACATTCAATATTCTTTTCTGTTTGACTTTCGTTCTCTGAATCTATTCTTAGATTGCAATAGTAAGTGGATGTAGACAACTTGGTCTTGGGCCGGGTGGCTTCTACCAACCAGGCTATAAAGATGGGTCGAAACTACGTTTGAGAATGATGTGCCTTGGCTTGGATTGGGACCCACAGACGAGGAAGTATCAGAAGCAGAGGCGAATAGACAGAGCCAAAGCGCCTGATATTCCCAGTGAACTCCACATGTTAGTATCGAGAGCTATGCAAGATTCACTTTCTCTTATAAGGAAGGACTTCAAAGTCTACAACGCTGAAAAAATCCTTCCTCAAATGACTCCGGACGTTTGCATCGTCAACTTCTATACTGAGACTGGGAGACTTGGTCTGCATCAGGTAAGAAAATAGCTTATGTCAGTTACACAGTTACACCCCATCCAGTTTTTCCCGGTCAGTGACTCCATTTGGTCCAATGGATGACATTTTTTGGTGAAAATTGTTAGGTCGAAAATGTTTATGGGTAGCAAGTGGCTTTCTGAATGAATTTTCCTTTGTTTTGTTGTATGGAAAAAAGGAAGTAGTGCGAGAGGAGGGAAAATTTAGCATTGGTGTGTGTAAGTCATGCGAGGATTTTTACAATAGTTTATCGTACAACCATACTTGTTAAGCGGAAGTAAAAGGTTTAACGAGTCATTTGTGTGAAACCACAAACTACTATGAAGTAACTTTTATTTGCATACCGTAACATTTTAGGCCTCCTCTTCCCTTTTAACTCGCTTCTATTTGGCAGGCCAACTAATGACAGGGGTGTTTGGGTCAATTAGCTTGTGGTAGTTAAACGAAAAGCGGTTTTACAATAATAGTACTTGTGTTAAACCACTTTACACACATATTTGTGAGGGTGAAAAATGAGCTTTCGTTCAATCTATCAGCGTATCATTTCTCACAAAAAAAAATGGAGTTTGAATCCGATTTCAAAATAACGTTTATGTAAGGCGGTTTAGAAGTATTTGTGTTGATTTTTCATTCGTATTTTTGTCTAGGAGAAAAAATGTATCTTGCGGGACAATGTTTTCACGGAAAGCAAACAAGCCCTATATGTTATGCTGTTATTTACAGACAGTCTTGCACATCATATTCTACCCTCACTTTTATATTATTGTGTTTCCAGGATCGCGATGAAAGTTTAGAGTCCCTTTCCAAAGGACTTCCAGTAGTTTCATTCTCGGTTGGGGATGCAGCTGAGTTCTTGTACGGCAATCAGAGGGACGTGAATAAAGCCGAGATGTTGGTTCTTGAATCAGGAGATGTGTTGATATTTGGAGGCGAGTCGAGGCATGTTTTTCATGGGATTAACTCAATTATACCTCATTCTGCTCCTCCTTTCTTACGTGAAGAGGCGAATCTTCGTCCTGGCCGGCTTAATCTTACTTTTAGACAGCATTGATTTGCATCATTCACGACAATGTACTTTATTTCAAATCAAACTCAGTACTCGTTTGTGATCCTATTGCTCATTTACATTGAACTAGTACTAGGAGTACTTTGATTATATGGGGTACTCTTCCTCAATTATCGTTTACCCCTAGTTCATCTAAACTTTGCATGCATCTTGTAATCGGTATGAGAAACTTAAAAGGAGAATGAATACTCTGCTTTCAAGTAGAAGTTAGATAGGGGGAATCTCTAAGACATATTTATCTATTTTTAATACAAATAAATCTTTCACCCATAAACTTCTACGTGACTACATCTCATGGCATAAGTGTAACGTCTACGTCTCATGGCATAAGTGTGTCTTGTTACAGATGCTTCTCTGAAACTCGGTTGATAAACTGGAAGAAAGAAATGTTTGCCTAGTTGGCTAATTTCGATTGTCCTCGTAAAAAACCTACTTTGAATAATACCTTTATGCTTAGTTTAGTTTTTTATTCAAATAACGAAATAATAAAATCTGACTCAAAGATATAATGTAAATTACTTTTTACAGCTGCCAGAAAAAAATATGATTTAATAGTCTTTATAAAGGGAAATGGATCACAAAATACGGGAGAGGATCCTCTTCCCATAATACTTGTGTGACATAAAATTACCCAGATAGCTAGCTATTTGACCACTAGATAATACCAAAATGGACACATAACATCCCATAAAACTTAGGAGACATAAAACGCTATCTAAATTTAATAAAATATATTATCTTTTATTCAGGCAATTGGTAACATTCAGAAATCAATATATATATATATATATATATATATATATATATATATATATATATATATATATATATATATATATATATATATATATATATATATATATATATATATATATATATATATATATATATATATATATATAATTAAAGGAAGCTTTTTTCTAAGCACGTGGTAGTCTCCACCTTTTACAAAACACTTAATTATAAATAATGATTTATTTACAATTTTTCTACTAGAATTAGGAGATAATTAATTATTTACAATTTTTCTATAAGAATTAGAAAATTAGTAAATTGTTGTTTAGATAATAATTTATTTATCATTTTCCTATTAGAATTAGAAAATAAGAAAACACTTAATTATAAATAAAGCTTTATTTACTATTTTTCTACTAGAATTAGGGGATAATTAATTATTTACAATTTTTCTATTAGAATAAGAAAATTAGTACACTGTTGTTTAGATAATAATTAATTTATAATTTTCCTATTAGAATTAGAAAATAAGAAAACACTTAATTATAAATAATGATTTATTTACAATTTTTCTACTAGAATTAGGAAATAATTAATTATTTACAATTTTTCTATTAGAATTAGAAAATTAGCAAATTGTTGTTTACATAATAATTTATTTATAATTTTCCTATTAGAATTAGAAAATAAAAAAACACTTAATTATAAATAATGATTTACTTACAATTTTTCTACTAGAATTAGGAGATAAATAATTATTTACAATTTTTCTATTAGAATTAGAAAATTAGTAAATTGTTTTTTAGATAATAATTTATTTATAATTTTCCTATTAGAATTAGAAAATAAGAAAATAATAAATTATTTACAATTTTTCTATTAGATTTAGAAAAATAAAAAATAACTGATTATTTACAATTTTCCTATTAGATTTAGCACATTATTATTCTTTAATATTTATATACATACTATTTAAGTTTATTAACTTTATTCAAAGTTTTTATTAAAAATGAAAATCGGAAATGAATTAGAATAATTGATTTTTTACAAGTTTCATATCTTAGGACATTATTCTTTAATATTGATATATACTTACTATTTATGGTTATTAATAATATTCATCGTTTCTATTAAAAATGAAAATGGGAAAGCGTAAAAAAGAATTAATTTAGTTTGTCTTCGTCTTAACATTAAAATGGGTAAAAAATAGTCTCACGGGGATATAAGAGTAATAAGACAAATCCTTTACTTTTTCTTATACATTATGTCCTTATTTTTTCCATATTATTGAATCATTCAAACTTAAAATGAATACCTCCATCTTAATTAAAAATTTTTGGAACTAATAAATGTAATTAGTTAAATATTTAAGTCTAAACAAATTCCTACCTAAAAGGAACATTTGCGATCAATCATATTCGACCAAATTAAGAGCAACACTACTATTTTTTGGTACAAGAGTATCACTACTATTCAAGTAAGTTTTATGCACTTTCGTAATTAATTATGCGAAAGAAATGAGATAATTTATTTAATTAAGTAAAAAGAAAATAAGATAAATGTCAAATATAGTACTTCAGAGAAACCCCAAAAATGTCAAATTTGGATTTAATTAGTAAAAATATAAATATTAAAAACCACAATGAGGACGTAGATAGGTGCTGAAGTAGAATAATTTTGTGGATCACATGTGTTTTAAATGGATATTGAAAGATATTTCATAAATAACAATATTTATTCCTACACATTTTCACCTTATTATTTAACGATGAGACATTGCTTGTGTTATAAAATGACATTTTTTTACGGGGCCGGAGGTAGATAGGTTTTGAGGGAGGAGGTAAGTGTCTTCAGGGGTAGGGTTACTCTCCGACGTTTAAGAGTATTATTTGAGTAGTACAAGCAAATTGGTCAGAGATGTTCAAGAATACGGTTTATTATTCTGATGATCATCAAGTTGGTTAGTTAGGTTGTCAAGCTACGATTTAAGGAGTATAAATATAAATATATAGATATTAAAGAACATAATGATGTAGGTGATCTGAGTTAAGTAGTATAATTGTATTGATGAGATGAAATGCAAGTGGGTATTAGAAGATATTCATACAACAAAGTAATGACAAATAAATGGTATTCTAAAACAGATAGAATAAGCCGTAAAAAGATCAAAAATATTTTTAAATTACTATTAGATTGTAGTTTATTATAGTCCATATTCTTTTTTTTTTCCTCCATATTTTCAAATTATTCTTTACAGTGTGACATTGTTTTATAGGGTAGAGGTTGATTTTAAATTGTATGTGTCCATTTGTTTAGGGATGGGGATAAATAGATCTCGAGGGAGGAGGTAAGTATCTTGGGGGATAAAGCTATTCTTCGATGTTTAAAAGTGTGATGTAAGTTGCACAAGAAAATGTCTATAGGTTAGAGTTGTTTAGGGATACGATTGATTATGTTAGTCAAGTTGGGTAGTTATGTGAGAAGGGTATGTGAATATCTAAACGGTGTCGAAAAAAGTTGTGTATGTACTACATAATGATTAGAACAGCTGAGCAAGTACATAGGTAGATAATGTTTTTTTCAAAATTATATTTTATGTGATAGTAACAGAGGCACATATGTTATGAAAAGAACTTAAAAATCTCTATAGGTTATGTATGCATACTCAATTTTGATTGTTATAGGGCGGGATTTGATTTTACATTGGATATATCTATTGTTTCGAGCGGTGGGGGTAAATAGGTTTTGAGAGAGGAGGTAAGTGTCTTGGGGGTAGGGTTATTCTACGACGTTGAAGAGTGTGAGAGTGTCATTTAGAAGATTGAAAAATATATTCATATGTACACTACAGAACAATACGCTCTTTGCGACGGAATGGTCCGTCGCAAAAAGGGTTAAATCCGTCGCAAATAATGATTTTGCGACGGAATTGCGACGGACTGTGTCTGTCCCTTATTTTTGTCGCAAAAAGTTATTTTGCGACGGAATTTGCCGTCGCAAACTTTTTGCGACGGATTGACCTTATTTTGCGACGGACTGACTTTGACCAAAAGTCAAAGTTAGTCAATATTTGCGACGGAAAATCCGTCGCAAAGGGGACTATTTGCGACGGATTTTCCGTCGCAAACCTTGACTGACCTTGACTTCTGGTCAAGCTTTGCGACGGAAAGTCCGTCGCAAATTGAGACATTTCCGTCGCAAATTCCTGTATGATTTTCCGGTTTCAGCCCTTTTTCCAGCCCCCCATTTCCAATAAATGGCTCATTTTTCCCTTTTGCAAGCTCTCCAAACCTGCAATTTCAGCAAAAACAACCCAACAACACAGAACTTGTCGGAGACAAGGTTTTTAAAACGTCTTTTCATAACTAAAATGAAGGTTTTACAAATGATCATCCAACTAAAAACTAAACATAATCCGCGGTACAACAACTAAACAACCTAATAAAATCTATCTAACGGTCGTGTCGGTGGGCTGTGGGGTGGCGAAATGGCTGGCCGACCTAGCATTATCGCCGCCATCATCATCGAAGTCGCGTCTCGGCTGAGAAAAGCCTCCCGGGTTGCAGCTCTGAGTAGTGAACTCCGCCCCCCGTTGACTTAAGAACTCTTCAATTGCCTTCAGCCTTTGGGATGTCTCGAGATCACGTTATCTTAGCTGAGCATTCTCTCGAAGAACTCTGCCGACGATACCTGCAATGAATAGTCAAACATGATATTATATTCATTTAATAAACGGTTAAATAATTGGTTAGTCTTAATTTTTAATAAACTATAAAATACAAACCTGGGGTGTATGATGACTGGGTCCCAGCACTTGAGTGACGACGACGCTCGTAAATGACTGGGGCTGCATTTCCCATACCGAGTATCAACCCTTTCTTGTTGAAACCGCCTACTTCTTCGAAGTAGATCTCGTTGTCGTCGATATCTTGCTCCGGGATCCCTTCACTTATCATTTTCGATTTTCTTGAAAAAACTTTTTCCTACAAAACAAAAATAAAGTGTTATTAGTATACGTTAATTAATTAGTAAACCAAATTACTAAAACATAAAGAAAAGTTTCTGTTAACTTACAAATAGTGCTTTGGGTTTCGTTGATAGCCAACCCTTCTTGGCATGCTTTTTTGTCTTCTCCAGCAGTTTCAAGGCGGATGGTACATCCCTCCCATCTTCTCCAGCCTGCAATTTAAATCCAACGACACTTGTTAAAAAAACACTCAAGATTGTCAAAGGGTGAAAATTGTTTAAAAATTATTCAAGACAAGAAAAAGTGAAGTAAAAACTAAGAAATTACCATTTCATCCATCAACTGTAGGGTGTTTTTACGACCCATAATGTGAGTACCTAAGGCCTTGCCTTTTTCGGTACTTCCTGACATCCGATTGGTTTTGTTTTTATCGGATTTGTCTTGAAATTTAGGATCATCCTTTCTAGCCTTAAGTTGTTCGAAGATATCGGCCGGTATCCATTGAGGCCTTTGCTCCGTAGGTTTCCTCATAGCGTAGTGGATTTTTTTTGCGGAGGCGGTCTTTCATCATGTCTTCCCACGCCGACTTAACCGCTGCTCTATCACGAGGGTGAAAGGTAACATGTTTCTGTTTCAAAAAAAAAATATAGTTAAATAAATATGAAACTATAAATAGGTAATAAATAATAAAACGGAAATAGGTAAAAAAAAAATATAGTTAAATAAATATGAAACAATAAAACAGTTAATAAATACCTCAAACCAATTCCACCACTCTTCCTTGATGGCATCCGACGCATTTGACCAATTGGGCGCATACTCCTTGTAGTTGCAAATAATGGTCAGTGTTATAAGAGTAGAAACGTCTTTGTCACTGAACCTGAAAAAGAGTTAAATGTGAAAATAAAATAGTCAACAAGTAATCATATTATAATCAATATATATACTTATACAATCAATTATCCGTAAACAAATAAGACACTTACCACTTGCCGCCTTCGTAATCAGTCGGATCGAGGTGTACTCGATGTGTAGGCGTCGGCGTCTGAGGCTCAATTATCTCGTCCTCATCACTACCTCCCGCTCTAAGATCAAAGTTTTGCTTCAAGGAGACGTCATAGGTTAAGATCCCCGTCTCCCATAATTGCTTCAACTCGTGAATAAGAGGCTGCAAATAGACGTCAAGGTTTTTCTTTGGATTGTGGGGACCGGGAATAAGTAATGTTAAGAGCATAAACTGTCTTTTCATACAGAGCCAGGGTGGTAAATTGTATGGAGTAAGTATCACCGGCCAACATGAATATTGCTTCCCGAATTGACTAAATGGTGCGAAACCATCAGTGCAAAGTCCAAGACGGACATTCCTAGGCTCAGATGCAAAATCAGGATGCAGCCGGTCAAACTGTTTCCAAGCCTCCCCGTCACTTGGAGGAGACATTGTTCCACTAACACGAGGGTTTTCATAATGCCAACGCATTTCGCCCGCGATGTGCTTTGTGGCATAAAAGCGTTGCAACCGTGGTCCTAATGGAAAATAAGTTAAGAACTTTTCGGGAACTCTTTTGCCATTTGCATTTTTCTCTAATTTGTACCTATTCGTACCACATTTTCTGCACTTATCAAGGTGAGCGTCGTCCATCCAGAAAATCATACATCCTCCCGAGCATGCATCTATCTTCTCATGGGGAAGTTGAAGAGCTTTAAGAACTTTTTTGGTTTCGTAGTAGTTACGCGTCATAAGATTATTTTCAGGAATCATATCTCCGATATATGACGCAAAACCATCTACACATTTTTCAGCTAAGTTGTATTCATATTTTAAAGTGATCAACCTTGAAGCCGACTGTAGCAATGTTATACGACTTCCTACATAAAGAGGTTGTTCGGCATGTTTTAGCATTTGGAAAAAAGCTAATACATTAGGATTTGGAGATTCATCGACCACCTCGGCGTTTAGAGCATCTTCCCTAATTTGATCAATGCTATCGCGTAACGCATCTTCTACCATATCCCTATAAGGATTGTCGGAGTGCATTGATGAGCTTCCCTCTTCCTCAACGGAGAATTTCTCTCCGTGACACACCCAATCGTAGTAGTTATCACAAAACCCTCTCAAACCAAGGTGTTTCCGTACTTCTTGCTCAACTAAATACTTTGTATTCTTACACTTAGAACATGGACACCTAATTTCTCTATTTCTAACGTATTCGTCTTGTTGCTTAACATAGTTAATGAATTCATTAACACCAATTACGAAATCCTGCCTTATTTTTTTTCCTAGAATCCAACCTTTCATACATCCATTTTCTTTCTAATCTCTTCATAGTAAATCTACATATTTTAACAAACAATAACAACAACTAATTAACAACAACAATTAAATAACAACTACTACATATATATATATATATATATATATATATATATATATATATATATATATATGTATATATATATATATATAAAACAGCAACTAACAAAAAAAACTAGTTAACAATTTATTAACAACAACAACAATTAATTAACAACAACATATATATAACAACAACAACAACGACAACAACAACAACAACAACAACAACAACAACAACAACACCAACACCAACACCAACACCAACACCAACACCAACCTGCAAAAAAAAACAATTTACATATATTGGTCTGGGGTCCTTATCTCTCTAGCCTAAACCCATCTTTGAATCTTTCATACCATTAGTAAACACTCTTATATATTCTTGATTGTAATGAGACAAAAGTTGGGCAACACTTCCCTATTGTTCTCCAAATACATTATATAGAATGTATTTGGAGAACAATAAGGAAGTGTTGCCCAATTTTTGTTTCATTACAATCAAGAAAATATAAGAGTGTTTACTACCTAAATGGCATGAAAGATTCAAAGACAGTCCCAAAACGGGGATTATTCAACAATTACACCTAATGTGTAATTATTGAACGGGTACTATTCAAGAATATTCTAAACAAATCAACAACACTAACAATCAACAACAATGCAAATTTTATATCAAAAATCAATCGTCCTAAACATCTTAACAACAATATGCGACGGATTTGGGACGAAATTAGCTACTAACCTAATATCACTAACCACCTAACAATACTAACTAAACTAATCAAATAACAATTAAACTAAACTAACTATTCCTAATAACAATAAAAAAACAATAATACGGAATTTGCGACGGAATTTTGCGACGGATTAAACATAAAAAATTAAGACGGTATATTAATAACGAAAGTTAGTATACATACATAAGGAGAAATGGAGAAGGAAGAAAGAAGTGGCGGCGGCAAGGTGGCGGCGGTGAGGTGGTGGCGGCGGTGAGGTGGCAGGTGGAAGGGAGAAGAAAGGAGAAGGAGGAGGAAGGAGGAGGAAGGAAGGAGAAGGAGGAAAGAGGAAGAAGGAGGGCTGGTGGCGGCGGCGGCGGCGGCGGCGGGATTGTAGGGTGGTAGGGTGGTGGTGTGGTGGGGTGGTAAATCGCCGAATCGCTTTTAGGGTTTTCTTTTTTTTAATTTTGAAATCGATTTAGGGAAAAAAAGAAGACCCGCGGGGTCTGTATAAAAAAAGTTTGCGACGGAATTTTGCGACGAAAATTCCGTCGCAAATTTTGACTTCTGCGACGGAATTTCCGTCGCAAATCTGGTCAAGGTTTGACCTTGACCAACTTTTGGTCAAGTCTGGTCAATATGTTTGCGACGGAAATTCCGTCGCAAAAGTCAATATTTGCGACTGACTTTCCGTCGCAAACTTTCCTGCCATTTGACTTTCACTTCGCGGGTCTGGGAAATTTAGGTCCGTCGCAAATTCCGTCGCAAAAAAAAAATCCGTCCCAAACCCAAATTTGCGACGGATTTTCTATCCGTCGCAAGGGCAGTATTTTTTTGTAGTGGTAGGTTGGGTGGAAAGGGTTGAATTTGTGAAAAAGTGGATAACGTGAGATATTGATTGGACAAGTTAAATGAATAAATTTTATTTGAAAATGTGTATTATATGAGAAAAAAACCGACAAATATAAAAATATAGGCTAAAAACATTTAAAATAACACATGTATAAACTCAATTTTGTTTATTTGGGGGGTTGCGAAACGTCGTCGACGTTTTGCGAAAAATCGTCGACGTTTTTTTGACAAATGACAACTCTTGCCCTTTTCTCTCTCTCTCTCTCTCTCTCTAGCTTTTATTCTCTGAAACAAAAACAACAAAAACAACAAAAACAACGTAAATTCCTAAGAAACGGTTTCAACTTCGAACATCAACATCAAATAACGACAACGATTTAATGTCAAACGACGACAACGATTCATCGATAACTAACTTAAATCTTAGATTTTTTTTCAATTAATTTTTGTTGAATTACATGTTTAAGCCTTGAAATTAGGATGAATTAATCGTACAAGGCATGGAATAGACAAATTGAACTCAATCGAAATTTTGAATTAGACTTGAAAACTAAGCGTCCTAGCGTGGAATGGACTTGAAAACTGGCCGTCCATACATGGTATGGACGTGAATAGTACACGTCCAAACCATGCATGGACGTGTACTATTCACGTCCATACATGGAGTGGACGTGTACTATTCACGTCCATACCATGTATGGACGTTAATCCTGGACGTCCATACATGGTATGGACGTGAATAGTACACGTCCATTCCATGTATGGACGTGAATAGTACACGTCCATGCATGGTTTGGACGTGTACTGTTCACGTCCATACCATGTATGGACGGCCAGTTTTCAAGTCTTTATATTTCCGTCATTTTAACCAATTATGTTTAGGTTGTAATATTGAAATGTAACCGTTGTGATTTCAAATTTCAAAATGTAACCGTTACAATTTGAAAATGTTGCCGTTATACTATGGCTTCTTATAAATACTGGTTTTCATGTTGATTGTAATCGCAACAACCACAACATCATTCACTACTAAAATCATTTCTTTTAATATGGCTCTCACAAATGTTCAAAAAAACAGAGCCTATCAGCTAAGGATCGATCTTATAACTACGCAGTTCCCAGTACTAGTTTCTCGCCTTGAACTAGTCATTCCAAGTGACACTGTCTGGGACCTGGTAGAACATCCTCCAATTGCCAACCTTTTTGGCATCCTACACGGTAACCCCCTCTGCAGTCCGGTTGTTCCAGACGATGAAGTTACTGATGAGATTGTAACTGGGAAGATGTGGGAGTTCCGCAAGCTAAGAAGCGATTTCCTTAAATATATCGAGCTTATACTAAACTTGATAGACTACGCAACACTATCTGATTTGTGTGCCGGTAGAGTGTTCAATCTAGGTAATGTCCGTCTGCGCATTTTAATGTTTTATGATCATTACGTGGCTAGTCAACCTGAAATAATTGAAGCTGGAGATTACGAAGGAGATCTGGATTCTTCATCTTCGGCATCTGAAGATAATTAAGTATTGTAAACTTGTATTTGATGTTTGATGTGTTTTCGTTAATGTCTAATGTATTCTATGTTTTCATCAAATTTTAGTTACGATTTATGTTTTATGTGCTTTTGTTCATGTCCGATGTAAGCTATGAGTTTTAATATGTATTAAAATTTGCATAAAATAACTAATAAACTAACAAAGAAGTCACGAGAAAAATAAAATAGTCCGTACGAAAGACAACAAATAAAGTCCAAGCATAAAAAAAACTAACTAGTAAACTACATCATCATCATCATCATCGTCCTCCTCCTCCTCATCATCATCAGCCTGATCATCCTCAACGTCATCCCTCGATATGTAGAACCGCTCCATATCATCGACCAAGCGTCGCACGTACGGCCATTTCTGGTCGGGGTCTTGAGTATAAATCTGCGAGAAATGACGGCTAAGAGCCCGGCCAACCTCCGTCTCCTCGGCTAAAGGGGGTGCTTCCATCTGAACACGGCGTGTAGGGGGGTAGAAGTATGGGTGAGAAATCTTCTTGTACCAACTCATGTAACGTGGATCACACTGAAACGGCATCAAAGCCCGGTCATGACGCTGTCTCAACGGAATCTCAGCCTCTCTCAAACCCCAATCCAAATCAGCAGCATCACCGTACGACAACTTATAACCCTGAGCCGGCTTCGCCGGACGACTCTCGGCAGCTGGGACCCGCATAGGATTCGGGTAATCCTGAACATAGCCAAACTGACGGAGACACCTATCAGGCTGGTACGGCTCCACTATATCCATAAACCTGATCACCCCCGAGTAGAGCGTACTCCGACAACCCCTGTGTGGGCTAACACCGTAAGGGAGCCACCTCACCTGCTCCGCCCTCAGCCCGTCCAACCTCTGCCTGTGCTGCTCCAACAACTCCTCATCTCCCCTAAACCTAGGAACCCGTGACCAAGCCTCGACAAGTGGTCGTCCCTTAACATAATATCCCGAGTGAGGCCTGAACGTCGGAAAGTACTCGTATATCCAAGCCTGAAGCAACGGCAGACAACCGCTAACCCCAGCTGCCTCCCTACGCGAAGCCATCCCCAACTGTCGGTACAGGTACGCCAATGTCGCGGCCCCCCAAGCATAACCGCCTAAATCATCTAAATCATCAAACAGCGGCAACATACGAGCGACAACCCGATCGCTGGACTTGTCGGTGAACAGAGTCTGTCCAACCAACAACATCATGTACGCCCGTAGGGAGTCCTGCTGGCTCCCCTTCTCCACAACATCCATCAGCTTCCTCACCAAAATCCCCCCACCCCTGTAAAGGGGTGCAGTCACGGCCGCCACGTCAATGCCAAACAAGGCCGCGAACTTCCCCTTCAGACCAATCTCCCCCCTCGTACTCTCGTCCATAACCCTAGCGCCATCCACCCGTATGCCGAGGATCTTGTGAACGTCGTGCAACAGTATCGTAATCTCACCAAACGGCATGTGGAAAGTGTTGGTGTCTGGCTGCCACCTCTCGACGAACGCACTAATAAGGTTCTCATCCAACCCGGTGGTCAAACAGGTCCTAAGATTCAAGCCCGCTCTCGGCAACTCTATCCATAACCGCGGAGCGGACCCTCAACTTACTCATCTTCTCCATAGCGCCCGGCCTCTCGTAACACGTGATCCACTGTCTTACGCTCCCCTCATCCGTCCAACTACTGCAAGCTACGTGGCCACCGAAGCTACGTAAGACAGTAGGTAGAGACGGCCCCCCTACAACCGGACCCTGTAGACGCCAGGAAAGATCCGGAGTCTTCTTCCTCCCGCCCGTGCTACTAAAGGCCCCACTCTCCACAAATGGCCTATATCGGCCGCTACCATCACGTACGATTACCTTAGCTGGTCGATCGGCTGCCTCCTCGTCCAAAAACTGGGAGTCGTGCTCCTCCTCCTCCTCCTCTTCCTCCTCAACCTCCTCGTCCTCCGAACTAAGTCGGTCCCTAAAAAAAGCCCTCGGTAACTGTAGCTCGTCCTCGGGAGTAGGGTCGGGAGTCCTTATTAGGAGACCCTTTCCCCTACCCCTACCCCTACCCCTACCCCTACCCCTACCCCTACCCCTACCAGCTCGTGGTGGTGCTGCTGGTTGTGATGCTATCGGGACACGACGCTTAGATCCCGTCACTCTTCGGCCTGCGGTACGGCCAATTGCAGGCATGATATCATCCTCATTGTAAGACATCTGCATTTACGAGATTACAATAACGTTAAATTAATATAATTAACAACTTCAATAATATAAATTATCCATTTAAATACAAAATTAACAACTTTTTATACAAAATTGAAAATATACGATAAAAAAAAAAAAAGAGCAATAGAAGGACATGTGGATTTCACGTCCAAACCACGGAAGGACGTGAAATCCACACGTCTACAATGGTTAGAGACGTGAGAATCACACGTCCAACACCACCATAGACGTGCGAAATTCACGTCCAAGCCAATAACCAACGTGTAGTATACACGTCCTCCCCAAGCCCCAACGTGTGGTTTACACGTCCTACCCATGCCCCAACGTCTATCCCACACGTCTCCCCCCAACCTAGACGTCTACACCACACGTCCTCACCATTGTAGGACGTGATTTTCGCACGTCCTACTCCTCCCTCAATCCGATTTTTTTGGGTTCTTTTTGCCTTTCGATTCTATCTAATGCAACAACAACAATACTAACAACAACATTACTAACAACAACATTACACCTAATTAGAACTAACAAGAACAAAAACAACAAACAATAACACAAATTATGAATCGATTTTTGAAAAAATAACAAAAACACCAAAAACATTAACAATTAACATTACAACTAACAAATCTAACCTAATTAACATTAACAATAACAACAATAACATAATAAAACTCTAATTAAGACTAACAAGTCTACTGAAAAAAAAAAAAAAAAAAAAAAACTACTGGTGGTTCGTCGGTGGTGATGCGGTCGGCGTGGTGGTGCGGTCGTGGTGGTGCGGGTGCGTGGTGGTGCGGGTGCGTGGTGGTTGTAGGTGGGTGAGGGTTTTGGTGGGTTTTGAATTTGAGAGGATTTGTGGTAAGGCTAAGGGCAAGGTTAGTCTTTTTAATGAATTACGTCGACGATTTTTCGCAAAACGTCGACGACCTTTCGCGATTCGGTTTATTGGGGTTTGTTGGACACAAAACTAAACAATCAAATGTTATATTCTTTTCAGTCCTATTGAATGCTCCGTTGGGCCAGGGAATAATTTTTAATGTGGAATGACGTTATAGTGTTTTTTGTGGGAGTATTTTTGGAAATATTTAGGGGTGTGTATAAAAAGATGTCCTAATGTGGAGTTGTAGTTGCAAATTTGCAATGATAATAGTGTAAATAGAAGAAATAAACGAAGATATTTATGTCAATTATTTTATCAAGTATGGAAGAAAAACATTGGACTAAATTGTACAAAAATAGAATGTGGGAACATTGAATAAGAATTAAGGAATTATTTGTCATGTCAGTATTATATTGCGGAAGATAGGTAGATATGTCTGGAGGTATGAGGTAAGTGTCTTGAGGATAGAGTTATTTTCCGACATTTAAGAGTGTGATTTGAGGTACAAGTAAATATAGATACAATGGGGTTGTTCAGGGATGCGCATACGGTTAATTCTGATGGTCAAGTTGATTAATTGAGTGAAAAGGGTACGGACAATGCCTGAATGGTGTGGAAAATAGGGGGTATATATGTAGCAAGAAAACTGATGAAGTAGATGAATTTATTTCAAGGTTGTATTATGTGTAAATGACTTAGGCATAGATGCTATAAATATAAGTAAAAAAACTCTGAAATATCGTGTATGAAAACTTAATTTTGTATTTTTTTTCTTGTGAAGCACAACAATAAGTAATCAAATGTTAATAAATATCAAGTCAATATAGTATTGTTAACGTTTAGCTAGGTTACTTTTTTGTCTTGGTGATTAAAAAAACACCGTGGTTTGAATTTTACACCAAATTTCGATGTAACATCTCGAGTGTTGCACCCACCGTTCATTCCTTAACACTTCTCTCATACCTCTTTTGTTAACCAAACAAAAAAATTGCATGTTTCTGTTTTCCCAATCAAGGATTTCTCATTCAAACAAGATCGGTTTTGGAAGCAGAAGTTAGTTAGGTTTCTGATATATGGAAGGACTTTTCAAAGGGAGAGCTAACATTGATGGATAAGTCCGGGTGTTTTGTGAAGGAGGGGTCACTTGAATATTTTAGGTGTAGTGCATGGGAAGCTATGAAAGAGTGTCGATGATGAGTTAGATGGTTGCTTGAGGTAGCAATAAAGATGACTAAATCGCATTTGATGATTAATTTCATGATAGGTTAGTAGGTGTGGCTTTGGATTGTGGACCGTTTCATGTGTTGTTTGAAAAGTAAGAGTAGTGGTTTGAAGGGTTTTTTCGTGTGATACTGTAGATTATTGTGGCGAGTTGGTGGTAACATTAAGAGAAAATTGTTGATTACAGCCTTATAAAAACCACTTTTTGAAACTTACAGCCTTATTAATTTTTTTTGAAACTTACAGCCATAATATTACTTCTGATCAAAACTTACAGCCATAATATTACCCCCGACGGAAAACCAATGCCAAAATGAATTTTTCGTGACTTAAGTTGAATTTTTAAGACTAAAATACCCTTACCCCTTCACTCCTTATATTCTCTATACTCTTCAACCTTCATCTCTAAATCAGATTACCCACCTCCATATTTTCATTTGCTCACCAAATTTTCTCTTTTTTTAGTCTCTTTTCTAACTCTTCATTTGTTCAACAACTTCTCTAATTCACCCATTTTCTTCAAATTCTATCCTAATTCTACATTTGAGTATGTCTAATTTCTGTTAAAATTAAACTCATAAATTTTCCCCAAATTCAAAAAACTAGGGTTCTTCAATCATCAACCATAAAACAAAATTAAAAACAAAATTCTGGGTATAAATCCTAAATCTAATTCAATCAGTTCAACTAATTCAAGAAATTGGGTATAATTTCGACATAACAGTAACATCATCAACAATAACAAATTGAAGATAAATTTAAGAGAAAATAATGTAAAAATATTTACCCTTTGCCTTAGAACCATCAGATGAGGGCATGATTCTTTTGCTCATGATCAGATTGCGTTTATTGACAATAGAATGATGTAATACACTGCAAAATTAAGGGCAAGATTAGGGGAAATTTGGGGGAAATCTGAGAGAAGAGAAAAAGGAGGGGGTTTTGGGGTAATAGTAAGTCTTGCTTGCGACGGGTCACCATTTGTGACGGATATTTTGTGAGGTAAAATGGATAGAAAATGAGTTAGAGGAGAAAGGAGACCACATGAATAGTGTTGAAGAGAGAGAAAAAATGGGAATTTTGTGAGAGGAAACGGTATCCGTCACATGCTTGCGACGGATAGTGCCGTTGTAAATAAGAATTTGTGTTGGGGTAATTAGATAGGTAAATCAAAGGTCAAAACGAAATGGTAATAGTAATAGGCAACAATAGAAATAAGGGCATATCGGTCATTTTTTGTCAAAATTGGCCGGAAACATGGTTTTGAGTCAATTTTCAAAGAAAACTAATATTATGACTGTAAGTTTCAAAAAAAAATTAATAAGGCTGTAATCAACAATTTTCTCTAACATTAATGAAAGAAATAAATAAAAATGAGATAATTTTTTTAACAAAATAACACATGTATGTATATAACGAACTAATACTATTTTTATATAAAAAAATATTATGATTTACTTTTGATTTACATGTTGAAAATTTTATGAATACCACAAATTAATTTAGTATCCGTGCATCGCACGGGCAAAAATACTAGTATGGACTATTTTTAAGAAAAAAGGTTAAAAGTGAGGGTAAAGTTGGAAACTTTGATTGGGGTCACATGAATAATGCTTAATTAAAAATTGAGTGAGTGGATGAGTGACTAATCTAACTCTATAAAAGTAATAGCTTTTAAATGATTCTGATTGGCTTCTTGGATTAAGGAAATAAAGGGGCCCACTTTTTTTTACAATGAATTAATTACCTCTTACCTATATTTAGAATTAATTTTCCTCTTCTTTCAAAAAAGAAAAAAAATTAATTTTCCTCTTTTCCGCATTCCTCATCCAATAATTTTCTTATTCCTTATTTATATTATGTAATATTTTTATATGATTTACATATAAAATACGATATATAATCAAAATATTGTTAATTGAAAATATGAATAAGGGTCCAATATACACCATTCAATTAAAAGTCTTATATTTTGTAATGCATTCGGCTTACATTTCGTCATTGTCGTAATAAAATTTAAATTTCAAACTAAAAAAATCATATTCTGAATGCTACATTTAATAAATTCCGTTTATTAATAAGGACCGGGTTGCATATTAATAATTAATAATAATACTAATAAAATAAACTCGAAATCTTTATACTATCAAATATAAAGATTTGAAGAGATTATGATGGACTGCTTAAAATTATCAGTCTAAAAGAATTTTCTTATCCATCTTACCCCACTACTAATAAAATTTCTACTACTTTCATTTAAAGGGTAAGTTGCTTAAGGGGTAAGTTATACAAGTGCAATAGTACAATTTATTATCTATTTTATATGGTTCAGATTTATTTCATAAAATTTAATTATTTCCGTTAATAACATTAAAATTGAAAACTAATTTCAATTTATAATAATCTTTTAAAAAATTAATTAATCAATTCAATACCAATAAATCAATTATTTGGAGTCAAAATCATCGTCGGATTGATAATATATAAATTTCTCATTTAAATTCATATTGAATTATATTTGCACTAATATTTAAGAAGTTTTTAGAAACAAACCCGTAAATTTTTTTTACGGGCATAAAACTAGTTAGATGGTAAAGTAGTAAATAGATGGTAGGTATAAAAGTAATTTTGGTTCTGTTTGGTAAACAACATATTGGTCAAATTTCAGCATATTTGAGAGATTTAGTATGTTTGACTTACCAACATGCTATTTAGAGTGTTTTGTAACATCCCGTATTTTCGTAAAATCTAATTTAAGCGTTTTTAATTATTTTAAGTAATAAAATAATAATTTGATAATTTATCTCGAAAGATTTTATTTAATTACTGAGATCCGTCTTAAGAACCTTAAGTCCTTAAGACGAATACTACTTGGTGAACTTAAACTCGAATGATAAATATCCGTTCAAGTCCGACCCATTTTATTTAAATACGGAAAGGGCAAATTACTTAAACCCCTAAAAACCCTTAAGTTGTCATATTTCATCCTCCATCTTCAACATTTTTACAGTAAACATAATATCCTCAAAACCTCCATAAAACCTCTCTTTCTTTTGTGAAATTCTCCATCATCCGTTCTTCAAATCGCAAAAGTAAGTACATTTTCGGAATCCTCGTTCAATTTCCAAGTCATCTATCACTTCGGTTTCTCGTTTCCATCACTTCGAAAATTCAGCCTGTTTTCATAATTCCGTTTCTATGCTCTTAAACCGGTTTTCTTTGTTTTCAGGCGAAGGATTTGACAACCCGGACATTGATAGTTTCATACTCGAGGAAGATCTTTAGCCGGATAAGCTTGTGAGGTGACGATAATGAGAAACTCGGCCTTTATGTGTATATTAGCATATTTGTTGTGATTCTTGTGTGGTTTCTGTTTTTGTTGTTAAAGGTTGATCAAAGGACTTAGTAACATGTTTAGGATGATGTTATGATGATGAATTCATGCTTGAATCGATTGTTATGTGTTCTTAAGTACATTTTCAGTTTTTCTCATTTTGCGACGGATACATGTTGATTCCGTTTGAGGATTGTTATGGGATTTACTTGCTGGTAGATTAGTAGTAATTGATGTTTGATATTGTTGGGTAAACACCTTGTGTAGCAAATTTGAAGGTTGTAGGTCGTTTAGTGAAGTCTTTCACATATTGCGTTTTTGCGATTTTCTGTCACAGGCTCTCTGAGCCGGTCGACCGACCGGTCGCCGGTCGACCGGCTGGGAGAGCATATTGGGTATTTTTCGAGAATTTGAGAATTTGGCCTTGGGACTGCCAGCCGGCCGACCGGCTGCCGGCCGACCGGCTGCCTGCCGACCGGCTGGTGGTCATTTTCCTTGTATAGTGTGTTTGCGATGAACATAGAATAGAAGGGAGCCCAGCCGGTAGACCGGCCGCCTGCCAGCCGGCTGGGAGTGCATTTGGGTTTGGTTACGAAACTTGCAAAAGCTTGGGAAGGTCTTCCCAGCCGGCCGACCGGCTGCCTGCCGACCGGCTGGGAACCCTTTCTTGTGTGTTCTCGGTTTTAAAGGAAGAAGAAGGCTGAGAGGTCACCAGCCGGCCGACCGGCTGCCTGCCGACCGGCTGGGGACCCCTGAAGGCTTTTTATTGTTTTCGATCGTAACTTTTGAACGGTTGATCGGTTTTGATTGAAATTCGCTTTGTATACCTGTGATATATATTTGAGGTCCCCGGTATACGGGCAACACCATATTGGGTTCGGGAAAGGAGTGAGGATAGAGACCCCCCGGTCGGGTAACCGAAAGGGAAACCGGCTCTCCCTCGTCTCAGTTCCCGGGATCAATTAAGTGTTGATTAGAGGTTTAAGAAGTTAGAACTATAGGTTAGTTTCTACCTTTGGATGTTAGTGGTTGCAATGGTTGTCGCGTGGTGGGATATGTGTTAAGTTCACCTCTGGACCCACTACGTGTTTATATGTCGCGTGACGGGATATGTGTTAAGCTCACCTCTGGACCCGTTACGTGTTTTGCTTGGGCGTGTCAGGATATGTGTTAAGCTCACCTCTGGACCTGACACGTGATCGGTTGTCGTACACGGGATATGTGTTAAGTTCACCCCTGGACCCGTTGTGCGGTGACTGCGTATTGGGATATGTGTTAAGTTCACCTCTGGACCCAATACATGTTTGTAGCATTGGGATATGTGTTAAGCTCACCTCAGGACCCTTTGCTTTTGGATGATTAGGGATATGTGTTAAGTTCACCTCTGGACCCTTTTCATGATTGTAAGTTTAGGGATATGTGTTAAGTTCACCTCTGGACCCTTTACTTGATTAGATGTTGGGATATGTGTTAAGTTCACCTCTGGACCCGACATAGTGTAGTAATGGGATATGTGTTAAGTTCACCTCTGGACCCGTTGCTAGTATTAAGGATGTTTATCTGCTTGCCTAGATGATGGTACAGTGTCAGATATGCATGATGAGTTATGGATGTTTATCTGCTTGCCTAGATGATGGTACAGTGTCAGATATGCATGTCGAGTTATTGATGTTTAGTCATTTGAGGTTAAATCATCCAAGGCGTTGGATGACTCTTGTTCGGTTTCATAAATAGTTGGATTGAAAGACCCCCCGACTGGGTAACCAGTAGGGAGACCGGCTCTCCTTCCTATTTGTTTATGAAGTTGGTTGAGAGCCGTGCATGATAATCGCATGATAGTAAGAGATTAGATGATGAGTTGTTTATGCTTCACATGTTGTTATATGTTGGAGTATTCTGCATTGTTTTATGTGTTATGTGTTGTCACAAAAGGTGGCTAGGAGAACTCTAGTCACTCCCCACTGATTGTGGTGTACATGTTTTCATGTATGTAGGTACATGCAGGATTGGAGATCGGGGTTCACGAGAGCTAGCGAGCGATGATCCTATCATCATGACTTACCCTTATTTATCGTTTAGCTGGACTCGTAGTTTTGATACCTTATTTTGGTGCCTGTAGGGATGTTCCATCCCAGGCTGTGTACATATTTCATTTCAGTACTTAGAACTGCTACTTAACTATTTTGGTTTCAGTTTCAGTTACGTTTCAGTTTAAGACTTCTCGCATGTTGTTTAGTTTACTTTAAAAAGTTTAAATTCCGCTGAATTTTTAGTACTTTTGTGTGTTTATATTTCCGCTTTCGCGAGGGGTTTTACAGTTTGGTTAATGGTATATTGAAATAGTATATTAGGGTCCAATATGCTATTTTACAATATGTTGCTCCTACCAGCATATTGGATTAGCATATTAGAAAGAAAAAAAATTGTCTTATTTACGCTCTTAATAAAATACTAACATTCCTTTTATATATTTAATAAATAATTTATGGATGTCCTTATATGTCATTTTACAAAGATTCTAGACAATCTACTAATCTAAACTGTCAATTACCAAACACCTCTAAAATAATTCTGCTAAATAAATCTGCTAGTCAAATCCGCTAAATCATTCTGCTAATCAAATCTGCTTTTTAAATCTGCTTCTGCCGATATTAATCCGCTGTTTACCAAACAGGGCCTTAGTCATTTTTTTGGCTAAATAAGATATGTTACCATTTGTGTGAGTCGTCCGTTTTAGGTAAGTGTTACGATTTGTCTGGACCGAAGGGAGTATAAATTATGGTTATAAATAACAGGTGATTTTTTTTAATAATAAATGTATTTGATTTTAAATTTAAATAAGTGGAGCTAAAATTTGATCTTCACTACGATTAATTCTCATTTCCCACCTAAATCCGTCTTCTAATTTATTTATTTTAACACTTTACTCCTCGTCTGGACTATGACATGTATAGGCTTATATCTGACGAGTGGGAGTGACACGGCATTGGACACGGGACGACTAGATAGGAGAAGTGTCTGTGCTACCTAGCGTGACCATGATGCTCCAGAAAACGTACCAATCACCTAGCAAAAATTATGGTTTAAGACGAACATATTCGTCTTAAACAATTAATGGGTCAAACAGATGTGGGAGACAAAAAAAACAAAATATTTAGAAAATGGTAAACTCTTGTCTTATTTAGCTATACATGGCAATATTTAACTTGTTTTATATTTAAGAAAAATGTGGCCATATTAGGATAAACCACCTGGTCACTTAATTAAGCCCTTTAAGTTATCACAAACTCTCATTTGTGACGGTGGTATCCGTCACAAACTTGTGACGGATACCGTTTTCTCTCACAAAATACCTATGAGAGGTGAGTGGAAAAACACATGAAAGATGCCCACCTTGTGCCCTCTCCCTTTTTGTGAGAGGCCACAAGCTTGTAACGAGATTAGCTCGTCACAAGCAAGACCAAGACTTAAGTTATAATTGTAGCAAATCGTTCCCACAAGTTTTTCTCAATGTATATGCAATTAACCACATATCTTATTATTGTAAATCAAATTTACTAACTTCTCTCTCTAAATTTAGAGAGCGTTTCCTCTCTCCCAGTGAGAGCAATCATTTTTTCTCCTTTTTGCAGTTTTCTTCATTGGCCAACTTCCAAATACATTCTCTTTAACCCTTCTTCTTCCCTTATAACGTCTTTTACACTCTACAATCATTAGCCTTTAATTGCTCTTATTGGGCTTCCTAATTGGTGTTATCTTCAAGATCATCTTCACCCTATTACCGTCTCTGACATATATCTTATGGGGGATTGCAAGAGCTTATTGTTGCTTCTCCAGCTGGTTTTCCTTCATTACTGTGGGCTAATCTAGCTTATAAATAGAGCTCATTTATTGCTCTCTTAATCATTCCCTCATCACCTTAATTATCTTTTCTTTCTTTTTTCAATCTGTTTTATTTTCAATCTGTTTTATTTACTTATTATGGCTGGAAGCGTGCATGCAGATGCTGATGAACATCAGAGACATGCAGATACTTCTTTTCCATCGCATAACTATTTTAGTAACCAACAGTATCATCATACTTTCCCAAACTCTCATTTTCAGCCTTCTAATGCTTTGCATGCAGGTGCCTGGAGGTTCCCTCGTACTGGTCCGGTGTTTCAGTTGGATCCAAATACCTTGGGAAAGAATAGAGATTATTGGCGCAAGTGTGTTTTAGGTTTCATTGTTGACTATTGTCTTTTTAGCATTCATAAGATTAATGCTATGATCCGTGAAAAATGGAGGACCAGAGGTCGTATTACTGCTATTGTTCTTGGTGATTTGTATGCTTTCCCCTGTGAAGATGAAGCTGATCAAGCGGATCTTTTATCTAAGACTTACTCTACTTTTCATGGTGCTCTTATTGTTTTTCCTAAATGGTTCCCAGACTCAGTCCCAAGAACTATTCATTTTCCTTATGTGGATTTATGGGTGCGTGTCTGCGGCCTTCCATTCGAGTACCTTAACTTGGAGACAGCTAATATTGCTGGACATCTACTTAGCTCTTATTTCGTGGTCGAAGATTTTGATCGTTTTCCTTCCAAAGATTATCTTCGTTTAAAGGTAAGGGTCAAGCTTAACGAGCCTCTTGTTCCGGGTTTCTTCTTATCTTTGGATGCAGGCTATTTACTATGGGTTCAGTTTCGATATGAAGATATTTTTAAGTATTGCATACGTTGTGGAAAAATCGGTCATATTGGTTTCTAGCTGTCGTGAAAGTATCACCACTATCGTTTCTAGTGTAAACGGTATGCTTGACAAGGTTTCTGAGAAGGGGTTTGTTGTTTTCCAAGCTGATAGTGCTCATACAATGTTCAATCTGGATCTTAGAGCAACTCCTTCAACAACCAAATTTGTCACCTCTAAAATTAGGTTAGGGGATGTTCCTGAAGATTTTGATAATCCCTATGAAGAAGAACATGTCATCGATTTCAATTTGGGTCTCACACCAGGTGGGAAAGTTCATCCTGGAATGTGTTTTGCGGTTACGGCTCAGCCTTTTGCTGGGCCTGTTCTCTTCAATGTGGGTTCCAATAATAGTCATAATGATGACAATAACAACCATGATGATGCTGAGATGGCTGTTGATCCACCTGATGATGTCGTTATCACTGTTTCTGTCCCTGATAATATTCCTACTGATGATATTCAAGCTACTGTTTCTTCTGACAATGGTCAGGCTGCTACTATTGGTAATGGTTTGCCTAATAAGGGCAATTTCTTTGAAAAAGGTGAGTGTTCTAACTTGAACAATTCTCATGATGATATGGCTGTGGATAATGATATGGTAAGGCCTTTATTTAGTGGAATCAATTTGGATAATGATCCACTATCCCTTTATGTTCACCATGCTGGACTTACAACTCCATATGATAAAGACTTAAACATCTAGGAAAATATCCTCAATCGTGTTGAACATGACTTTAATTGGGCTCGTATTAATGATGAAGACAGGGGGTATAACCAAACTTTCGATCCTCCCCAACAAGGCTTACCTACTGTTTATCACTATGATTTGTATCCTCCTATTCATGTACCTGATCCGTCTGCTGTACCTGATCCGTCTGCTGAGCAAGTCTTTTCGGATTCTCTGAACTTTAATCCTCAGCCAGTTGCTCCCGATCAGCCTACTGTTGTTGCTTCTGAACAACTTAATTCAGAACATATCCATCTCTATTTTCGTCCTAATAGTCCTGACTTAGTGATTACTATTGGGGACTCTTCAGATTCAGTTTATTCTACTCCTGAATGGCCCTTTTCCAGTGAAGATGATGATCCTCTTCTTACTCCTGATGGTCTCTTTCAGACTAATGCAGATGATATTTTGCCTGATCCTAACACTTTGCCAGTTCCTGATGTTCACGAACCTACTGCTGCTGTTTTTCCTGATGTTTCTGATGCTCAATTTGTCTGTATTTCCTCTTCATCCTCTGAAGCATCTGTTAATATGGCTGCTGCTGGGTCTACTATGAATCCGGATCCTAAGTCTGTTTCTTGTCCTGGGTTTTTCGAAGGGACTGCTAGCAATCGAGGTTCTTATGGTAATAATTTTATGAACAAAAGAAAGTGTTGTTCCACTCTTTTGGAGGAGGGCGTCCCTGAAGATGCCTTAGTTAGCATTGGACACGCCAAGAGTTATCTCTCTCGTCTTGCTAAACGCAACTGTACCGTCTCTGCATGGTCTCGTATTGAGAATTTAAGCTCCAGCACCTGTGGTTTCCATCTAAAGCTAGGAGAAGATGAAATGCAATGCTCTAGCGAGAGCTCTTTTGAGGAGAAAATTGGTGATTCGAAGGTTGGCCATGAACAACCTTCTTTGATGAAATGATCGGATTGTCATGGAATTGTAGGGGTTTGAATAACGAGCTCGCCCCTATATTCCCGAAACTAAGAGCTCTCCTAAGTAACAAAAATTATGATTTTCTGTTTTTGATTGAGACTAAATGTAGTAGTTCTAGTGTCAAGCCTCTTTTCCGCTCTTTCGGTTTTGTTCAAGATGTTGGTGTTGATGCCATTGGTACGGCGGGTGGTTTTTGGGTAGGTTGGAAGCAAGGTGTTAATCTTGCTTGTATATGTACTACAAATAATTTCATTGCCCTCTTGAATGACAATTGCAAGGTTTCGCCATGGTATCTCATTCTCTTTTATGGTGAATCTATTCTCTCTAAACGTATGGATGTATTCAATGAGTTGGGCTCTTTTATTTCTTCTTTAGATCATCCTTATCTTATTTTGGGTGACTTCAATCAAGTTGAATTTGCTATTGATAAGAGCGGAAAAAATTCGACAAATATACCGGGTTCTATCAATTTTCATAATTGGCGGGTTGAGCATGAACTTATTGATGTTCCTTTCAAAGGCCCAAGATTTACTTGGTGCAATAATCGGCATGGCGATAACAAAGTTTACGAACGACTTGATAAAGCTTATGCCTCTTCATCATGTTTTCTTGCGTTTCCAAACATTGGAATTAGACATCATCCAATTCAAATATCCGATCATGCACCTATTGAAATTGATTTTAGTCTTACTTCAAATACTTCAAGAAAACCTTATAAACTTGAAGCGTGGAGCCTTGACAATGAAGAATGCTTGAAGATGGTTAATGATGAATGGAATATCTTTATATCGGGTTCTCATTCTTTTAGACTCATTAAGCGTCTTTCAAATATTCGATCTATTCTTAAAAAGTGGTGTTTAAATAAGAAGGCAAGCTGGTCTCTCAAGTGGGATGAGTTCGATAAACAAATTACTGACGCTATGGATCTTGCTTTACTCTCTGGTAATGACTCTGCCTATTCCTCTATTCAGGATGAAGTTACTCATTTTGCTAATGCGGCTAGTATTTATTGGAAGCAACGAGCAAAAATGAAATGGACCGTAGATGGAGACACGTGTACTAAATATTTTTTTAACTGGGTCAAAGGTCGTGCTGGTAAGAATTTTATTTTTGGTATCAAAAACTTGGATGGTTCTTGGGAATTCAATCAGTCTACAATTGGTTTTATTTTTCGGAATCATTTTTATGATCGTTTTAACCCACCTTCTTCTCCTCTCCTTAATTTGGATAGTTGTAATCTCTTCAATTCACCATCTAATAAGGTTCTGGATGAGGACCTTTTTTTTTTAAGGAAACGTTTTACTGCTAAGGAAGTTAGGAAAGCTGTTTTCCAACTTAGTCCCCTTAAATCTCCTGGTCCGGATGGTATCCCAGCCATTTTTTATCAAAAATGTTGGCACACTATTAAAGATGATGTTATTCAAGCTGTTCTGGAAGCCCTCAATAAAGGAAAGATCCTAAAGGAATTAAATCGTACTTTTATTACCCTTGTTCCAAAAATTGGATCTCCCGAGAAGGTGGACGACTATAGACCGATTAGTCTCTGTAATGTTATTATGAAAGTTATCACAAAGTGTATTGCAAATCGTCTTATCAAGGTTATGAAATATTTGGTGGGTGATTTTCAGAATGCTTTTGTTGCGGGAAGACAGATTTCTGATAATATCCTCCTTGCTCATGAACTTCTTGACAATATTGACAAACATAAATCGGGTTTTTGTGGACGGTTTGCTTTCAAGGCTGATATGAGCAAAGCTTTTGATAGAATCAAATGGGATTTTCTTCGACATACTTTGGGTTTTTTCGGTTTTCCAGAGTCCCTTTCAAGTCTTATTATGGAATGCACCACCTCTGTCTCCTATGAGCTTCTTCTTAATGGTGCTCCTCTTCAACAATTCCATCCTTCATGTGGGCTTCGACAGGGTGATCCTTTATCGCCGTTTCTTTTTATCCTTTGTATGGAAGTTTTATCAATCAATATCCTCAAAGCGGAGGGTGATGGTATCATACATGGTATCTCTTTGGGAAGAAACTCTCCTTCTATCTCTCATTTACTTTTCGCTGATGATTCCGTATTTTTCCTTAAAGACAAAGACAATGCCTTTTTCAATCTTAAGAATATTCTTGATGACTTCTGTCTTGCCTCGGGTCAGCTTATCAATTCATCTAAATCAGGTATTGTTTTTAGTCCTAGTACCTCGTTACGCTCGGCCTCTCTTGGTATCCAAACTTTGGGGACTCGGAACTCTTGTGGTATTGGTAAATATCTTGGTATTCGTACTGAGATGGGTTATTCTAAGAAACTTATTTTTTCGGATATGGTGGAAAAGGTTAAGAAAAGACTTTCCTCTTGGAATGGCATTTTTCTCTCACCAGCTGGACGTTTAACTTTGATCAATTCGGTTCTATCCTCCCTCTCCATTTTTATTCTATCGGTGTTTAAAATACCGGTAAGTGTGATTAAAAAGATTACTTCTTTGATTTCGCATTTCTGGTGGGCTGGAACTAAAGGATCAAAAACTGTTCATTGGTGTAGCAATAATTTTCTTAGCCTACCCAAATCTGAAGGGGGTTTAGGTATTCGTAATCTTAATATCTTCAATCAGGCTTTGCTGGGAAAAGTAGCATGGAAAATTATGACTGATCGGAATTCCCTCTTAAGTAAAGTTTTCTTTGCCAAGATCTTCAAAGATAACTCTTTTAATGATGCCTCTCTCAAATGTATGACGGGTTCATCTTGGGGTTGTCGTAGTATTGTTCATGGGGTTCATCTCATTATGGGTAACTTCAACTGGAAACCAGGTATCTATAGTTCACTCAACATTTGGCATTCTAAATGGATTAACGGGGAACAACCTCCTTTCTCTACCAGTTTTGGTTTTCAAGTTCCAGCTATCTATATGGATCTTTCCATCAAGAACCTTATTTTACCTAACCTTTCCTGGGATAAAGATCTTATTATGGAACTTTTTGAGGATTCCTGGGCACGTCAAATTTTAGCTATTCCACTTTGTCCAACATCTATAACTGACTATTTTATCTGGAATGGAACTACCTCCGGCTCCTATTCTGTTAAAAGTGGTTATGCTTGGGGCCTTAAGAATTTTCTTGCGGTTGCTGCTTCTGAGAAAGATAAAAGTAGGCTCACCATTTGCTCTAAACGCTTTTGTCGAAAAACTTTATGGTCTCTGCCGGGTCTTAGTACTTGGAAGATTTTCCTGTGGAAAATTTTGACTGGTTCACTTCCGGTTAAACAGGAATTTTTAAAAAGGAATTTTTCCATTGATCTTTCCTGCCCTCTCTGTTCTGATACAAATGCAACTGAATCTTTATGCCACCTTTTTCGTGATTGTGAAGTTACCAAACGTGTCTGGGCTTCTTCTGAGTTGGGTTTGAGAATTGCAGGGGTTGATTCTGTTCCAATTGCTGATTGGATTATTAACTGGATTTTTTATTTCCGGAATATGGAGGATTCAATTAATAATATCTCTATCTTTCTTTCTATTCTATGGACTTTATGGATTTTTCGGAATAGGATTATCTTTCGGGAGGCCTCTTTCTCTATTACTGCTTTCTTCAATCTCCAGAAGAGTTTAGCAAAGTTTTCAAATGATGCTCACAATCAATGTGCTGTTTCTTCCATTGTGCCCCTTTCTCCTACCTTGGTTGATTCTCTAAGCTTTAGTATTCGACAAGGAATTCCTTTTCATGTCATCAATAATGGTGCATCTGATTGTCCTCTTACTATCGCTAAGGGGGATGCGAGCTGGTTTACTTCTCTAAATAGTGGTGGGGGTTGGATTGTTTATGATCCTGGAGGTCAGGAAGTCTCTAGGAAGTGTTTTGATTTTTCAGCAGAATCAGCTTGTCAGGCTGAAGCTTGGATTATTTGTGATATTCTTCAATGGGCCCTCGAACATCAGGTTTACCATCTTCGTATTGCCTCTGATTGTCTTCAGCTTCTTCTTCAAATTGCTGGAGAGGAGAATCATCATCATCTTACTAAGGATCTTCTGCTCTTTATTTCAAGTTTCTTCCCGTCTTTTCACTGTTTAAGTTTTTGTTTTATTCCCCGCAAATTTAACAAGGTAGCCCATAACCTTGCTAGATCCGCGGTGGTTCTCTAGTAGTTTTCTTACAGTCATTTTACAGCTGCCAAAAAAAAAAAAAAAAAAAAAATCAAATTTACTAAATAAAATATTTTATTATTATTAAAAGTTCAAAATTATTGATTCGATAGTAATTCTAAAATTCCTAATTATTAGTAAACATGTTAAAATATTTTTTTTTATTAATTTGGTAAAAAAATATTCATAGTATGATAATTTTTAGTGACGTTCTAATGAAAAGTTACATGGCTAAATTTTTGTTTAAATTAAATTTAGTACACATTTTTTGTTAGCTAGGTAAATATTGTATTTATTTTTTATTATATATATTTAAAATGAGTTTTATAATAGAAAATAATACTCCACCTAATCCACACAAATGGTAAAGTGGATCCATGTTACCATGGTGTGGGTCGGAGGAATTAGGTTTTTGTTAAAAAAACGATTAAAAACTTAATTTATACTTAATTGCATATTTTCAAAAATTTATAAGGCTAATTTATTACAAATAAAACTTGAAAAATTAATTTGCATATAATAAATAAGTTATGGACTAACTTCGTACGTCCTCGGTTAAATGTCTATTGAGCTGTCTTACGTCTTGTTCATCTCATTATTGATTGCC
Organism: Silene conica; assembly: GCA_029255685.2. Classification (NCBI taxonomy): domain Eukaryota; kingdom Viridiplantae; phylum Streptophyta; class Magnoliopsida; order Caryophyllales; family Caryophyllaceae; genus Silene; species Silene conica. Next base: position 65,075,055 of record CM055311.2, read on the forward strand.
AATTGCCAAAGGAGTTAGGAATATTCCATATCGCAATAGAAATGATCATAGGATTCATAGGTATATAGTGACAATTGGCATTGTCCAATTGTGAAAGGATGCAAGGGCTAAAACAACAATTTTGCACGGTTCAAAATTTTTTTATGTGAATAAATAACATAAAATAAATTATTACTCCTTAGACAGTATATTTTTATCTTATCTACCTCACATGAATATTATTTAATCGGTTGGAAATTTAGAAGGGCTACTCATGTCATTAATTTATACTTAATTGCATATTTTTAAAAATTTATAAGGCTAATTTATTACAAATAAAACTTGGAAAATTAATTTGCATATAGTAAATAAGTTATGGACTAACTTCGTACGTCCTCGGTTAAATGTCTATTGAGTTGTCTTACGTCTTGTTCATCTCATTATTGATTGCCAATTGTCAAAGGAGTTAGGAATATTCTATATCGCAATAGAAATGATCATACGATTCATAGGTATATAGTGACAATTGGCATTGTCCAATTGTGAAAGGATGCAAGGGCTAGAACAACAATTTTCCTTAAGACTAATATTTTTGTCATAAGTTTGCACGGTTCAAAAAACTTTTATGTGAATAAATAACATAAAATAAATTATTACTCCTCAGACAGTATATTTTTATCTTATCTACCTCACATGAATATGATCGGTTGGAAATTTAGAAGGGCTACTCATGTCATTAATTTGTGGTGCTAGGAAGCATAAGGAAGTTACACATGGATGTAAATGACAATTAAAAAATAGTAAAATAATAATTATGTTGTTAGATGTTAGGAAGGATGTAGACAAAGAAATGGTAGCTAGTAATCAAAAGTGTAAATGCATATCAATCGGTCCACGTATAATTTGCATCATTGTCGGTGATTAGATCAAATATGATTGATAAGATATTCTTCTATATTCCAATTATCATGCCTTTATTTGCCTTGCCAATTTGGTAGGTGTCAAACTTAAATCTAACCAATTGCAACATTTTCTTTTTATGTGATTTTGATTATGATTATAAATGGGCATGATAATTCATTTTCTCATGATAGCAAAAATACCTAGTTTATTTGTCAAAAATACCACTAAGGTTCCTTTGAACATTGATTCGATAATGAATATCCTCCATATTCTCAAAAGAAACCCAAATAATTCTAGTTCATGATTTAGAACAAAAGCGAAGCTTAGCAAAAAAACTTGAAGATGTTTGGACACCATGGATTAATCATTAAAGTAATGGGGGATTTATACATAAAAATTGAAAGGGTTAAATTACACAATAGTTTGTTAGAAACCTTAAATAGACCAGCAGAACATTTACTACTATGACCTTGACTTATTTTAGTCTTTGATAGAGTGATTAAGGGGGTGTTTGGTTCGATCATAAAATGTACTCCAAGGTATGAGTTTGGAATGAGCCAAACCCATGCCATGTATTTGTTTAGCAAATTTGAGGGTTTCATACCCATACCTCAAACCCATGAGTTATGGGTTTCCCATACCCTAGGAGGGGGTGGGTATGAGATTCATACCCATCGGTATCAAACTACGATAAACAAAAATGTGAAAAATAAATACTAAAACATATTGTAAACGAATCATTTTATATAATTATTTGATAAAATCTTTATTTTCATGATTTTATACGTTAAAATTATTTTTCAAAGTATTGAATTTTACATATTTCAACTCTCTAACTTACTTTCAAACTCATACCACTTACAATTGAAACAAACATAAGGTACCAAGTATGGAGTTCCAACCCCATACCACCCAGATATGATTCCTGATTCCAAACTCATACTCGTACGCGAAACAAACGCCCCCTAACAAGTTTGAACGTTATTTTCTAACGGTTGAAATCATATATATGATTTATCTAGAGTAAAATTTATTTGTCAAAATTCCTAACTTTTCTTCACCGTCCCTTCAATCAAGTGCACACATTTTATTCCTTAAGATTGTAGTTGAGCATTCCACGGTTTTATAACGCCAGTTATGTTGATATATGTACCTTTTTATTGTCATCGTTAAATTGATATAAAAGGAATTTGTTGGATTTTTATAATTAATTAACTAGATATTATTATTAATAATATTGATAGTCTTATACAAATCCTAATTATATGGCCCATTAAGAGGCAGTCAAACTATGGACTCTAAACTGCCCCTTAATTCTCTCCCATCTAGGAAACCACTCCCTTATTTGTGTTGCGTTCAAACACTGCTTTTTGATGGAAAGAGCAGTATATAAGAGAATACATATTCTGATTAATTAGGTCACTAAATCTACTCTCCTTTAAGAAAACTACACCATCTAAATAAGTGAGCAGTGAGGGTTTGGAACCGAAATCAGACGACTACAGTGTTCTTCAGAAATCCAGATTAATACTTTGGGGTTGATAAAGCTGTTCAGGAATCCGATTAGCCATGGCTGGAGGTTTTATTTTCGATCCTATTTATCGCTTCCGCTTTATTTAATCAGTTGTATGTTGTTCAGTAATATTAAACATACTAATTAAGAATAAATAACTAACATTTGGTATCAAAGCCTTAATGGCCTCTGTCTTGCTTGTCGATTTCCGTCTTCAGTTTCCGTCGTCGTTTATTACTGCTGTTGTTCTCTCTTTTCCATCTGAATCTGGTTTGAATATATTCTGTTTCCTCGTATTCTTTTCGGAGTCTGGAATTTTTATGGTTTTCTGGGTTTTGTTATGAGGTCTGACGGAGGTTAGGGATGAAGATCTTGCCTATTCAATATTTATAGTATGCGCAAAATCTGGGTTTAATTTTGGTTTTGTCGAGAGGTTGAAGGAGACTCTCATGCTTTATTGTGTTTTGTGAAAAACTCTCTGCATTTGTCTTGTACTTTTAGTATAATATTTATATTTATTGTTTGGTATGGGATGAGTTGTCACATGTATACAAGTATGGTGGGACATGGTGGATTGTTTTTTCCTTTGGTTTTTCATATCAATAAAATTATTATTATTTTATTTATTTATTGGTAGAGCATGTGAACTTTGTCCTCACTCTTAAACATGGTAAAAGTTGTTCACTTTGTACTGTTTGAGACTTGTTTAAATCACATGTTACCTTAATTTTATGTAGTATTGGTATAATATGCTATATACACGTATAATATTTTTTTCGTATATACATAAAGTCAAGTGTATATATTAATGTTAATGATTTTTTGAATGTCAAGTGATTTTAAATTTATTAATTAGAGAGTAGCCACAACATCTTTAATTGTTTAAATTTTATTCGAAATCACATGTGGAAATTAGACATTTAATTGTAATTAATTATACGTAATATGATTAGACTTACCCACAGGAATCTTATTGTATTTGTATAAATTAATTAGGGTGTTATATTAAATTATGTTTCTTAATCTACCCACAGGAGTTAAGAAATGAATATGATTTAATAGTTTCATCATAAAGTTTAATTTTTATGCATCTAATTTGAGTAGACTTTAGCCCACAGGCAAGTTTATGTCACTAGGTTCATATGAGCATAATTTACATTGGTAAGTTGTGATAAAGTGAAGTCTCAATTTTTGTTACTAAGTGTGTATATTTAAATTTGCAGCAAGTTTACCTGGAGGTTCCTTTGATGTCAAAATTGACGTTCCTGAATTAACTGGTGACAATTTTAAGGTGTGGAAAGAAAGAGTTCTGCTACATTTAGGGTTCTTGCGTTTTGATTATGCTATTCAGAATGATGAACCGGCTGAAATAACTGAAAAAAGCACACCAGATCAAGTAGACCTTCGTGAAGAGTGGGTGAAATCCAACTATCTTTGCACGTTGTTCATTAAGACTAAATTGTGTGCTAGTATCCGAGGTTCAGTCGACAAGCATACTAAAGTTCGGGACCTGCTTAAGGCTATAGATGAGCAGTTCGAAACTTCTGATAAGGCTTTGGCAAGCACCTTAATAATGCAGTTCACATCTTTGAAACTTAATGCCACTAAAGGAGTGCGTGATTTTATCATGCCCATGAGGGATACTGCAGCCCAACTTAAGGAATTGGAAGTTACTGTGTCTGACACTTTCTTAGTGCATTTCATCTTATGTTCTCTCCCAACTCAATATGCCCCATTTAAGATCTCTTACAATACACATAAGGATAAATGGTCTCTCAATGAATTATTGACCATGTGTGTTCAAGAGGAGGGGAGGTTATCATTGGAGGAAGGTGAAAAGGTGAATTTAACTACTTCTACTGATAAAGCATCATCCAGTACGAAGTATAAGGCTCACCCTAAAGATAAAGGAAAGGGAAAGATTCCAGCTGAGCAAGTAATTAAGAAGGAGTCGTCGTGTTTTTTCTGTAAAAAGAAAGGACACATGAAGAAAGACTGCGTAAAGTTTAAGGCTTGGCTAAAAAAGAAAGGTAATTTTCATGCGTTTGTTTATTATGAATCTAATATGGTCAATGTTAATCATAATACTTGGTGGATTGACTCTGGTACTACAATCCATGTTTCAAATACCTTGCAGGATATGACAAACCTTCGGAAACCAGTGGCAAGTGAGAGCGCCATCTATTCAGGAAACAAGATAGGCTCGCACGTTGAGGCCGTGGGGACATGCAATTTAATTTTAAGTACTGGTTTTATTTTGATTTTGGAAAAGACTTTTTATGTTCCGAATTTTGCTCGGAATTTGGTTTCAGTTTCTAGACTTGTACCTTTCGGATATTCTTTTAACTTTATGAAATCTGGTTTTAGTATTTGCAGAAATTCTAAAGTTATTGGTAATGGTATTTTGTCTGATAATTTATATCGTCTTTGGGTTTACAAAATGACACCACTCAAAACACTATGCATGTTAGTACTGGTTTAAAAAGAAGTATTATAAATGAGGAGTCCTCTATGTTATGGCACAGGAGATTGGGACACATCTCCATTGAGAGGCTCAAGAGATTGGTAAAGGAAGGGGTACTTAGTACTTTAGACTTTACCGATTTTGAGACTTGTGTTAGTTGCATTAAGGGAAAGCAAACTAACAAATCTAAGAAAGCTGCTAAGAGGAGTTCTGACCTACTAGAGATCATACACACGGATATATGTTGTCCGGATATGAACGCTAACGATCCGAAATACTTTATTACCTTTATTGATGATTATTCACGATATATGCGTCTTTACTTACTTCGTTCCAAAGACGAAGCTTTAGATGCCTTTAAAATTTTTAAGGCTGAAGTAGAGAAACAGTGCAATAAACACATTAAGATTGTGAGATCAGATAGAGGTGGTGAGTACTACGGTAGATATACTGAGGATGGACAAGCATCTGGTCCTTTTGCTAAATTTCTTCAAGAGCATGGGATTGTTGCCCAATACACTATGCCTGGTTCTCCGGATCAGAATGGTGTAGCAGAAAGAAGGAATCGGACATTAATTGAAATGGTGCGTAGTATGAGAAGTAATATTAAACTTCCTTCATTTTTGTGGGTTGATGCGCTAAAGACGGCTGCGTATATATTAAATCGGGTTCCTTCCAAGGTTGTCTCTAAGACGCCTTTTGAGTTGTTCAAAGGTTGGAAACCGAGTTTGCAACATATACGCGTTTGGGGATGTCCGTCTGAGGTGAGAATTTACAACCCACAAGAAAAGAAACTAGACCCAAGGACTCTTACTGGACATTTCATTGGATATGCCGAAAAGTCCAAAGGTTATAGGTTCTATTGTCCGTCTCATAGTACCAGAATTGTGGAATCTAGAAATGCAAAATTTCTAGAGAATGACTTGATCAGTGGGAGTACTATAGGAGTTGAACCTGAAAAGGATCAACATGAAGCTTCACCCTCTGTTTTGAGTAACAGGTTGGTTATTGATCACGGTCCTGAAGTACAACCGGAGGTTCAACAACCAAATACAGAAATTCCACAAAATGTCGATCAAAACATAGTAGATCATAATGAGGAAGAAATTCCATTAAGAAAATCTACTCGAGAGAGGAGATCGGCGATTCCTGACGACTATGAAGTATATCTACAAGAATCGGATTCCAGTGTTGGAGCTGATAATGATCCTATGTCATTTTCACAAGCATAAGTTCTACAGATTCAAACTTATGGATGGATGCTATGAAAGATGAGATGAACTCTATGGCATCTAATCGAGTTTGGGATCTTGTCGAGTTGCCCAATGGTGTAAAAACCATTGGATGTAAGTGGGTTTTAAGACTAAAAGGGACTCACTTGGCAACATCGAGAGACATAAGGCAAGACTCGTTGCTAAAGGGTTCACTCAAAGAGAAGGGATTGACTACACAGAGACATTTTCTCCTGTGTCTAAGAAAGATTCTCTTCGAGTTGTCATGGCATTAGTAGCTCATTTTGACTTCGAGCTACATCAGATGGATGTGAAAACGACATTTCTTAATGGCAATTTAGAGGAAGAGGTTTACATGAAACAACCTGAAGGATTCTCCTCTAAAGACGGTGACCATTTGGTTTGTAAGCTAAATAAATCCATATACGGTTTGAAACAAGCCTCCCGACAATGGTATAAGAAGTTCCATGAAGTAATTTCTTCATTCGGTTTTGAAGAAAATATCATGGATCAATGTATATACCTTAAGGTCAGTGGGAGTAAGATTTGTTTCCTTGTGTTATATGTGGATGATATTCTGCTAGCAACCAATGATAAGGGGTTGCTATATGAGGTGAAACAATTTCTTTCAAATAACTTTGATATGAAGGATATGGGTGAGGCATCTTATGTCATTGGCATTAAGATCCATAGAGATAGATCCCGAGGCATTTTAGGCCTGTCTCAGGAGGCCTATATCAACAAAGTGCTTGAAAGATTTAGAATGAAAGATTGTTCACCAAGTGTAGCACCTATTGTGAAAGGTGCCCAAGGAATGATTTGGAAAGAGAACAAATGAAAAATGTTCCTTATGCTTCACCTGTTGGTAGCATTATGTATGCTCAAGTCTATGCTCAATTCTGTACCAGACCTGACATTGCATATGTTGTTGGAGTATTAGGCAGATATCAGAGTAACCCAGGCATCGATCACTGGAAGGCTGCAAAGAAAGTGTTGAGATACCTTCAGGTTACTAAGGATTACATGTTTATGTATAGACGGACTGATAGTCTTGAAGTGGTGGGGTATTCTGACTCAGACTTTGCTGGTTGCATTGATTCACGAAAATCCACATCTGGATATGTGTTTATGCTAGCTAACGGAGTTGTATCATGGAGGAGTACTAAGCAGACACTGACAGCCACCTCTACTATGGAGGCCGAGTTCGTTTTTGTTTTGAGGCTACCTCACATGGTGTTTGGCTGAAAGGTTTCATATCTGGGCTAAGAGTTGTTGACTCTATTAGCAGGCCGATTCGAATGTATTGTGATAATTCAGCTGCGGTATTTATGGCTAAGAATAACAGAAGTGGAAGTCGAAGTAAACACATCGACATTAAGTATTTGGCCATAAAAGAGCGTGTTCAGGAAAAGAAAGTGATCATAGAACACATTAGCAATGAATTGATGATTGCAGATCCCTTGACTAAAGGCATGCCACCTAAGGGTTTCCAGGGTCATGTAGTGAACATGGGACTTGGTCCCATAATGTGATACATTCATTTATATTATGTTTTTCGAAACGTTCTTTGGTTATTTGTTTTATTGAGAAATATCATTATGTTTTGACCTAGAGTAAACATATGGTTTATTCATTAAGTTAAGTATGAGTGGTGAGAGACTAAGTATATCGTAATACATGGAAGATTAATTCTCGTCCCAGGGAATTCGTCGCTATGATTCGTATATGAAGTTCCTCTCTGTTAAATGGGCCAAGTGAGAGAATGTTGGATTTTTATAATTAATTAACTAGATATTATTATTAATAATATTGATAGTCTTATACAAATCCTAATTATATGGCCCATTAATGAGGCAGTCAAACTATGGACTCTAAACTGCCCCTTAATTCTCTCCCATCTAGGAAACCACTCCCTTATTTGTGTTGCGTTCAAACACTGCTTTTTGATGGAAAGAGCAGTATATAAGAGAATACATATTCTGATTAATTAGGTAACTAAATCTACTCTCCTTTAAGAAAACTACACCATCTAAATAAGTGAGCAGTGAGGGTTTGGAACCGAAATCAGACGACTACAGTGTTCTTCAGAAATTCAGCTTAATACTTTGGGGTTGATAAAGCTGTTCAGAAATCCGATTAGCAATGGCTGGAGGTTTTATTTTCGATCCTATTTATCGCTTCCGCTTTATTTAATCAGTTGTATGTTGTTCAGTAATATTAAACATACTAATTAAGAATAAATAACTTACAGAATTGACATGTCGCTGACTCACTGTACACTACACAACGATAACATTATAGTTGATAAATCAAGAGTTACTAAGTAAAGCAAAACTAGTTTCTGAACCCGTGCACTGCACGAGTAGTACCGAAAAGTACTATTAAAAAGAAAAACAATAAACATATATTTTAGTATTTAGTAAATAACGAAATTTTGCAAAATTTTACTTTGTCTACGCATATACCATTGATATAAGTTTGTGTTGCTTAATATTCGAAGTACTATACTTTTTTTCCTCAATTTTTAAATTACGTGAAATGAAATATGGAGAATGGATATAAAATTATTTTAGATCTTAATTTTTATAACCTAGTTATATATGTAGGAACTATACATTTAATTTTACTCATTGTTTTACATTTTTATTTATCATATTACTCTCTGTTTTGTTCTCCTCTCAATGTTTTATTGTGTCTCTCGTTTCCCATTCCACTCACCACGTCTGAACTATTGGAAATAGTGTTCACCATCACTGACTAACTTCCTTTAAACCCACCAACAGATATTTCACCACAAAAGTGATTGAACCCAATACCTCGGACCACAACGTTTCTCTCAACTAACCACCATCAACCTGTAATCCATAGCCTAAGCCCCCAATATAGTACATATGATATGTAGTATTTCCAGTGAGTTAAGAAAATATTTTCATTTTTATTATTTTGTGAGAAGTATTAAAATCAAAGGTAAATAATTTTTTGGTACATAAAAGTAAACAAATATGATCCAATGTTACTAATTCTCTAAACTTTTCAACCAATTGTCTAACATTTTCAACCACCTCATTGTTAGATTCCACTATCATTTCTAATAGACTTCTACCTCATTTCATCAATCTATGCTAGTCGATTATTTTGGGGGAATTATTTTGCGCAATTTAATGTAATACGTAGAAGTTTACGGATATAGTATATATGTGTTTGTAGAATGTTTATGTATATAGTATATGTGTTTTTGTAAAAATTCATGAACAAAGTACATAATCTATCAACGTAGTACATGATTAATTAGGGTCAGTGAAATTAGAGGATTGTGAATAAGTGAAATTAGAGAGAATAGTTTAGAGAGAAGTTAGTGAGGGAAAATAGGGAAGGAAATGAAAGGGCTATAATTGTTAATATTGTACTACGATAAGTAAAATACGTACTGCAAAAATCAATACCCAAAATTTATCTCTTGCAACAAAAAAACTCCTTTGAAATAATAGAGACTATTGAAAAACAGAGATCATATACGAGAAAAATTATTGAATATTTTGCAACAATGTAATAATTTATGAATAGAAATACCTAGTCCTGATTTACCTTGAGAACCCACAATAAGTGCGTGATTTTTATGTGGAAGGGAAAATCCTTAATATGAATGAGATTTGCAAGATTAAAACATAATTCTTGTTTAACAATAGAGGATAAGAATATGTTGATGGGAATAAAAGATGAATGGGAAAAAAGTTGTTCCAATGCATATATCTCAGAAGATAGCAGAAATAATATGGAACATTTTTACTTCCTTATTAAACACTACTACAAATATAGGTTTAGGAGACGGGGCTAATGGAACGAAATTTTGCGGAACCGTCCTAATGTGTCACTAAAGATGCGCGGGATTTTTTAATTCAGAAATACAAGACGGTTCCCATTATAACCCGTCTTTATTTGTTCAAAATAAACTAAAATAAGACGGTTGCCTAGAGAACCGTTCTCTTTGCTTTTCATTATAACTAAAAGAAGACGGTTGCCTAGAGAACCGTTCTCTTTGCTTTTCATTATAACTAAAAGAGAACGGTTGCCTAGAGAACCGTTCTCTTTGCTTCTAAAAGAAGACGGTTGCTTAGTGAACCATTCTCTTTGCTTTTCATAAAAATTAAACAAACGTAGCATACAGTACAACTGCAAAAGTCTGCAAAACCTTCGAAATTCTGAAGTCTGCGAAAGTCTGCTGCAAAACCGTTGTCTTTCTCCTTCACTAAGCAACCGTCTTCTTTCAGACCTTGTTTGAATTACCAATCGAAATTATGAATTCTTGCTATCAATCGTCCGTCATAGTTTCTTCTTCACCAAGCAACTGAACCATAATCGGACGCCCTTTTTCTCCTTTACTCTTGTTTGAATTACCAATTTTCTCGATTTTATTTGGGTTATTATGTTTTATGAATGTTTATGTGGTTTTGATGTTGAATATATGATGTATAATTTGTGGTTTTTGTTTGTAACAAACACCAATTTTGATGTTGAATAAAAGAACGTACGTACGGTTGTTTTGATGTTTGTAACCTCTGCATTCCTGCCCTCATTTGAGACCGTTTGAAGGTTAAGGTTGTATCTTTTTATACTAGCAACAATTCATTTACTGTCGATGGTTTGATACAAAACGTGCTGAACATGAGGGTTTGATGGTGGTTTGTCGATGGTTGTAGGTGAGACGAGAGGGTGTTGGTACCACCTCTGGGACCACCGTGGGTCAGTGGTGACAACGGTGGTGGCCAGAGGTGGTGTGGAGCAAGGGGGTGAGAGAAATCCTAACGGGAAAAGGAGGGGGAGTGTAGGTGAGTTGCTGGAAAACGAATAACAGTGTGTGTGTGACGGGTTTTGGGCAGTACGTTAGGGCAGTAATGGTGGGTTCTGGTGGCAGCGAGAAGGTGGTGGTTGTAGTAGGTGGTGCATGATAGGGAGTGAGGTTGATAGTGGTGGCTAGGGGTGGCCCGGCTGGTGGTTTTCTAGCCTTGAAGTTGAGTGCGCGGGTGAGTAAAGACGAAGTGGCTGCCTGAGGTTAGTTAAGTTGTTGGTCGTGGGGTTTGATCCCTGGATCAAAGGGTTGTGTTAATGCTTAAATGGTTAGTTAAGTTGTTGGTCGTGGGGTTTGATCCCTGGATCAAAGGGTAGGGGGATGTTTGTTATTTATGTTTATTGATGATATTATTATTATTATCATTACGGTATTATTATTTGAGTATTGTTGATATTAATATCGTCCTTTTATTGTTGTTTTTAACATTAGTGATATTATTACTATTAGTATTATTATTGCTATTAGTATTATTATCGTTAATAATTGAATTATGAATTTAATAATTGAATTATGTTGTAATTATGTAGCCGAATATGGCTCGTAGTCTCGTACTTGGATGATTAATGGGAAAAAGGGCGAAGTAGAATATGATGTCGGGTTAGCTGAATTTTATGACTTCGTAATAAAGAACGTGAAAGACAAATCTAGTATGGCCAACGACGTTGTTTGGAAAAAGATTAAGGTACTTCTTGTATATATAGTATATATATATATCTTAACATATTGTTTCTCTTATTAAGTATAGTGCATGTGCGTGAAGTACGTATTTATTTATAATATGAGCTCCCCTTTCAGGCCCCTTTGCAGCCTTGTGGTTCCGTTTTATGTGGATATTATATTTGTCGATACATGTTGGACGTCGTCAAAGGAAGATATGTTACTATTACTCCAAATGTACGTATGTTTTTGGTTTTTTAGTTCATCTTGTGGGGAATAAAACGTGTATTCGCCCTATACTTGCAGGATTATAATGAAAAATACAATCGTGAATATGGTCATAAGATTAAAAGATATGAAAAAGAGTACAACCTTTAGTCCTTGCGTGAAAGGCCTAAGAACAGGAAATAAAACGTGTATTCGCCCTATACTTGCAGGATTATAATGAAAAATACAATCGTGAATATGGTCATAAGATTAAAAGATATGAAAAAGAATACAACCTTTAGTCCTTGCGCGAAAGGCCTAAGAACAGGAATTAACACAAATTCCCTCCTATAACTTGCACCCAAGACTTAGAATGAGACGTTGCCGCGTGTGCTAGAAATCCTCTCCAACTGCCTTGCAATATCGGGAGAGCCTTTTGAGTTTTAGATGTGAGATCTGGGTTATGGGAGAAGAATGCTCTCAAACCCTAATTTTTCCTTGAGATTATTTTAATCAGTGCAACAAGTGTAAACTGACATAAGGAGAGTCCTCCTCCTTATGTAGTGCACGGCCGAAATTCATGAATAGGGTAAGAGTGGGCTTTCACTCTTACCTTATTCTAATTCGTGATTCGACCCATTTAGCTAAAATTTATCCGCGGGTTTTATTTATAAATCGTATACATGTTATCAGATATTAATGCAGTCGATGTATTAATAATGGTCTGATAAAATTACGATATTGTATAATTATCCAAATTAATATAACTGTTTATATTAATGCGCGAAATTAATATTTAATCAAATATAACCGTTTATATTTAATTTTACGAATTAATCATGTAATCCGTATTAGCTAAAATTATTTAATCCGTATTAAATAATAATCTCAACATCTTATTGACTAATTTAATAGTCAATACCTCTGACTAACTGTTTAGTCATATCCGGCATAAATGTGATTGTATTTTCATACCTTCACATCTCTCAAACGTGTCCTATAGGTGTGACGTATAGGGACCAGTTGATCACCGCCATCCGTATGACAATAACGTCAAACTTATCTAGCAAGCCAACCGTTATTGATAAACGTGGATCAACTGATAATAATACTGAAGTATGCCCTTGTGATCCTTAAAGAGATTTAATAAGTCATTGTACTTAATTGTCAAGGACACCAGCCCCAACAATCTCCCACTTGTCCGTACAAGGGTATGTGCAATGACGTTATCACACTACATGTGGAGGACACAACCTCCAACAAACTCCCACTTGTCCGTACAAGTGTAGGTGCGATCCCACTTGTCCGTACAAGTGTAGGTGCGATAACCGATTCTCATATCCTTTTAAAATTTCTCCCACTCAATGTAAGACAATTTGCAAATCCGCATTCGCAAAGGTCGTATCTCACAAGCGATCTGTATCAAGAGTGGTTTCCCCGACTAGAGAGTAACTTAACTGATAAAACGAATCTGTATTCGAGCATGGCCATGCATTTCAGTTACTAATCCTCGAGTGGCCCTGAGAAATGATAAAATCCTGATAAGGGTTTGGATATTTCCCTCAACTCGAATCCTGCCGATATCGCGCAGCATGAAATAACCCAGAAAAAATCCTCTTGGCCCCTGTTACGGTGACCGTGGGAAAGAAACCAAAGTTACCCAAAATCTGCCTTAATCTCAAGAGACAGTTGAAAGTCAAAAGACTCGACTCTAAGGAACACTATGGAGGTCCTATCCACGACCTGGCACCCAATGTTATAAAACATTTAGGACTCCATAACGTTGTCACGGGGTGTCCTACGAGATATCCGTATAACTCGCCTTTGTGATTGGTCAGTCAGCCGCGTGACTTATGGCTTCTTGAACCCACCATCAACCAACGTCACAAAATGATTACCTGAGTTATTAGCTCAAGTGGGTAATCAAGGACCAAAACGTTGTAATGTTAATCAGTTCACTTTGTGGTGTTCAAAATTGGCGTACAATTCCACATGAGAAACAAAACATTATATATCATAACAATAAGGTTGAATAAAGTACACGAGAAAATGAATTATTACATGAATTCATAAGAGAGTACTACAACTTAGGAACACATCCAATCCCCATGGAATGAATGTGCCCTTCATGCTTATCACGTGATAATGCTTTTGTGAGAGGATCAGCTATGTTGTCATCCGTAGCGATCTTATCAATGAAAATCTCCGTTTGCTCCACGTAATCTCTGATTAGATGAGCTTTCCGTTGTACATGCCTAGCCTTGTTGCTAGACTTATGCTCCTTAGCTTGGAAGATGGCACCTTTATTATCACAAAAAACGGTGATTGGGTCATTCGAACTAGGCACTACTGATAGTCCTTGTAAGAATTGACGCATCCATATTGCTTCCTTAGCTGCTTCTGAGGCTGCATAGTACTCGGACTCAGTCGTAGAATCTGCTGTAACACTCTGTTTAGAACTTTTCCAGCTGACAGCTGCGCCATTAAGAGTAAAAACGAATCCAGACTGAGATTTCGAGTCATCTCGATCCGTTTGGAAGCTAGCATCTGCGTAACCCGTGGCGCAGAGCGTCGAGTCGCCTCCGTAAGTCAATCCCCAATCTTTAGTCCTCCGTAGGTACTTAAGAATGTTTTTCACGGCCATCCAGTGTTGTTCACCTGGATGAGCTTGGAATCGACTTGTCATACTCAATGCATATGCAACATCAGGACGTGTGCATATCATGGCATACATGATCGATCCTATTGCCGAAGCATAAGGAATCCGACTCATGCGCTCTTTCTCTTCCAATGACTTGGCTTCTTGAGTCTTGCTCAAGTGAAGCCCGGGAGTCATAGGAAGGAACCCTTTCTTGGAGTTCGTCATGCTGAATCTCTCTAGAATCTTATCTATATAAGACTCCTGACTGAGAGACAACATCCGTCGTGATCTATCCCTGTAGATACGGATGCCCAAAATTCTTTGTGCCTCTCCCAGATCTTTCATCTGGAAATGGTTTTTCAACCATGCTTTAACCGAAGATAAGAGAGGTATGTCATTCCCTATCAAGAGTATGTCGTCGACATACAGTACTAGGAATACAATCTTGCTCCCACTCGACTTGATATAGATAGAGACATGATTCCTCGACTGATCGAATGAATCCATTCTCTTTTATCACTTGGTCGAAGCGATGATTCCAACTCCGCGATGCTTGCTTAAGTCCATAGATGGAACGCTTAAGCTTGCAAACTTTCTTAGGATGTGCTGGATCAATAAAACCCTCAGGTTGTACCATGTACAACTCTTCCTCCAAATAACCGTTTAAGAAGGCGGTTTTAACGTCCATTTGCCATATTTCATAGTCATGAAATGCGGCGATCGCTAAGATAATCCGAATGGAACGTAGCATGACTACGGGTGCAAAGATCTCATCGTAGTGCAAGCCTGGCACTTGGGTGAAACCTTTAGCAACTAGTCTAGCCTTGTGGATATTTTGTTGTCCTTCCACGGCATGCTTTATCTTGTAAAGCCATTTGCATTGAAGGGGACGTACCTTTGCAGGTAGGTCCACAAGATCCCACACGTTGTTCTCATACATGGAGTCCATCTCGGATTGCATGGCTTCTAGCCATAACTTTGAGTCAGAACTGGTCATGGCACCTTTATAGGTTGTGGGTTCGTTACCCTCTAGGAGTAAGACGTCATCTGTATCATGTTCCTCGACCATACCAATGTATCTGTCCGGAGGAATAGAGACTCTTCCCGACCTCCTAGGTTCCTCAGGGATATCTACCGCAGCCTCGGTTGAAGGTACTGTTTCCTCCAATGGTTGCTCGGTAGTTGGTTCTTGAACCTCCGATAACTCGAAGGTTCTATTACTCGACTTGTTCTCGAGAAATTCCTTCTCTAAGAACGTCGCACTAGCCGCAACAAAAACACGTTGTTCGGTTGGCGAATAGAAGTAATGACCAAAAGTTCCCTTTGGATAGCCTATAAAGTATGTCTTGACCGATCGCGGGCCGAGCTTATCCTCGTGTCTCCATTTGACATAAGCCTCGCAGCCCCAAACCCGAATAAAGGACAATTTAGGGACCGTTCCCTTCCATAATTCGTATGGAGTCTTGTCAACAGCTTTAGACGGACTTCGGTTAAGTATTAGAGCGGCTGACAAAAGAGCATAGCCCCACAATGAATCAGGCACAACGGTGTGACTCATCATGGATCGAACCATATCAAGTAGAGTTCGATTTCTCCGTTCGGACACACCATTTAATTGTGGTGTTCCAGGTGGAGTTAACTGTAGGACGATGCCACAGTCTTTAAGGTGTTGATCAAACTCGTGTGAAAGATACTCACCACCACGATCCGTACGTAGTGCTTTAATCTTTCTACCCAGCTGGTTCTGTACCCGATTCTGGTATTCTTTGAACTTGTCAAAGGATTCACTTTTATGTTTCATCAAGTAGACATAGCCATATCTACTCAAATCATCCGTGAAAGTGATGAAATACCTATAGCCTTCTCGTGCGTTGATCGACATAGGGCCACATACGTCCGTATGTATGAGTCCTAATAGGTCGGCAGCGCGCATTCCAACACCTTTGAAGGAAATATGAGTCATTTTGCCGATGAGACATGATTCACACGTGCCATATGATTCGAAATCAAAGGGCGATATTGCTCCATTCTGTATGAGCTGTTTTACGCGTTTCTCATTTATGTGTCCCATACGACAATGCCATAGGTAAGTTTGATCTTTGTCACCTACCTTTAATCTCTTGTTATTCACATGTAATATCTCGGTAGTTTGATCTAAAACATAAATTCCATTCATGGAAACTGCCTTGCCATAAATCATATTGTGTAAGGAGAAAATACAGCTATTATTCTCTATTACAAATGAAAAACCAAGTTTGTCAAGTGCAGAAACTGAAATAATGTTTTTGGACAAACTAGGAACATAATAACAGTTATATAAAAATAACTCGAATCCACTTGGAAGCTGGATCACGTATGTTCCCTTCGAGACTGCAGCAACGCGTGCTCCATTCCTGACACGCAGGTCCACCTCACCCTTGATTAGGGGTTCTTGGTTTCGGAGGCCCTGCACATGATTACATAGATGAGAACCACAACCAGTATCAAGTACCCAAGTTTCGCAACTTGCATGGTTAATCTCAATCATGTGAATAAAAGAAGAAGAAGACATACCAACAGGAGTAAACGCGGCCTGCCTTAATGTCCTCGCGATACACGGGGCATGAGCGCCTCCAATGCCCAGTCTTGTGGCAGTGGTGGCATTCCATGCTAGTATCCTTGCTCTTAGTCTTGCCCTGTGAGTTGCTCGACTCACCTGGCCCACTCTTAGTAATTCCTGGTTTCTTGAACCTGGGCTTACCTACTGCTAGGTCGCCCTGAGCTTTAGCCTTCCCTTTACCCTTTCCCTTACTGGAGATCATGAGAACATCCCGCTTCATGCTCCCACTTAATTTCAGATCCTTCTCGGTCTGTACGAGAAGGGAGTGGAGCTCATGAGGAGTCTTCTTCATGTCGTTCATGTAGTAGTTGGCCCTAAAGAGGGCGAACCCATCATGAAGCGAATGAAGCATTCGATCAACGATTATGTTCTCACTGATCTTGCAGTTCAGGGTCTCCAGTTTCTCGATATTCTCAATCATGTTGAGAATATGTGGGCTAACAGCTTGGCCCTTCTGGAGTTTCGCCTCAAAGAAGCGACAGGTATGCTCATAAGAAACGATTCTCGGAGCTTTCGAGAATTCGTTAGTGAGCGTGGTGAAAATCTTGTTTGCACCATGGGATATGAAGCGTCTTTGCAAATTTGATTCCATTGCATAGATGAGTACGTTCTTTATCGCACCCGCTTCCATGACGAAGTCGCTATGAGCGCGAACTTCGTTAGCTCTAGCTCCAGTTCCTGGGTGTGCCGGAATGGGCTCAGTTAAATACTTAAGCTTCCCGTCAGCAATGGCAGCATTCCGTAGTGCTGCCTCCCAGTCAGAGAAGTTTGACCCATCATTCCTCAGTCTAGTTGACTGATTCATGGAGTCCATGAAGGCTTTTAGCCAGGATTCACGTGCTAGCTTGGCACTTGGCATTGGGTCTTCACCAGCCATTTATACAGCAGTTTTAATGAACGTGTTCTACACTGAAAAAGAAGATAAAACAAAACCATATAAGCAACTTATTGTTGTGATTTAAGTCTATATTAAATTGAATTTAAACTCGTAGACTCATGCATTTATATAATTGATCTCCCTCAAGAATTATATAAACGATCCCAAGACTCAATTTCCGTATATTGATAAGCCCACAGTTTGGCTAATTCCACCGTTGGAACTCTTAGTCGATAGATTTCTGTATATCCTATCTATTAGTCCATCTCAGTCGCTAGATAGTATCGAGTGACCATGATGTTGAGATAAAATAAATCATCTGTTCCCACTTACCCGACGTAGAAGGGGTCATATTATGCCTACCGACGAAGAAGGGATTCATGGGAGGCTGATTTATAAAGACTAATCCCAATTTTTGGTTATACGAGGAAGACCCCATCAACTTTTATTTATTCATATTTAAGTGAACTAAAAACTAGCATATACGTGAATGAATTAAATAAAGTGATGGCTTTACATGTGACACGTGACATCTGTATTGTCACAGAAAACTAACACGTAACCTCTACATGAGTCAGTTTTCAGGCATGTTATTGGTGGTTTGGTTTTTAGGCGGAATATGATGCAAGCTATTATCGATGAAAGCATAAAGATAAATGCAATAAACGTAAATAAAAGTCCTAGTGTGGCCTATCCTACCAAAATAAACATAAAACAACTTGGAATCCACCGTTGGACCCTAGAAGCTTGTCTTGATGTTCCATCTTGGTCCTTGCAGCGGGAGTGAGCATCCGGTCTCCGTCTTTGGTCTTCACAAAATTACTAATTTAAATTACAAATATAACCTATTTACATTCTAATTTAAATACAAAAGTAATTACATGGCAAAAACCCAAAACGGAGATTCAAGATCTCAAAATTACAAGCAAGATTGTGTTCCATCATTACGGTAACACAATCTACTAAGGCCACTCTAAGATACAACCGTTTGCAAAAATTAAATACGTTATTGAAAGCATTCAAGGCATTCACAAGACGATAAATAAAATGCATCAACTAAAAATAAAATTTATACATGACATAATACTGTTATTATGATTAATAAATTTTAACCAAACCACCTTTTAAGATTAAAATTATGTGACTATACCGCTTTAATCACCAATTTTAATAAACATATAATCCATTATTTTAAACTGTTTTAAAACAATATGTATCAAACGAGGGTGAACCGTTTCACAAAAATAATATACTATTTCCGTATACAGTATATTATTTTAGGCCATGTGAAAATAAGAAACAAGTTATTTTCGAAAAAGAAAGCCTGAAAGATGAGCACTCGACCGAGCAAAAGGGGCACTCGATCGAGTGTCAGTGTCACTCGATCGAGTGCAGCAGGGGCTCGATCGAGTGACTTGTTAAAACGCAAACGCTGCACTTTGGAAATCGAAACAAGTTTATATCTTGGATTTAAAACATGTAAATCATAAATAAACAACAACAAAGATTCACATATTGCTAAAAATATCGATTAATTAACAATATGCAAATAAGAATCGAAAACAAGATCGATTACAACCCAAAAACCACACGCATGAAGCCTGGTACGAGGACACTCGATCGAGTGCTACAGACACTCGATCGAGTGTCGAGGCAGAATGCATCGAATTTCAAAAATTTTAAATCTTACGAAAAACACAATTGTAAAATTTCATGGCCATAGGCTCTGATACCACTTGTGGGGAATAAAACGTGTATTCGCCCTATACTTGCAGGATTATAATGAAAAATACAATCGTGAATATGGTCATAAGATTAAAAGATATGAAAAAGAGTACAACCTTTAGTCCTTGCGCGAAAGGCCTAAGAACAGGAATTAACACAAATTCCCTCCTATAACTTGCACCCAAGACTTAGAATGAGACGTTGCCGCGTGTGCTAGAAATCCTCTCCAACTGCCTTGCAATATCGGGAGAGCCTTTTGAGTTTTAGATGTGAGATCTGGGTTATGGGAGAAGAATGCTCTCAAACCCTAATTTTTCCTTGAGATTATTTTAATCAGTGCAACAAGTGTAAACTGACATAAGGAGAGTCCTCCTCCTTATGTAGTGCACGGCCGAAATTCATGAATAGGGTAAGAGTGGGCTTTCACTCTTACCTTATTCTAATTCGTGATTCGACCCATTTAGCTAAAATTTATCAGCGGGTTTTATTTATAAATCGTATACATGTTATCAGATATTAATGCAGTCGATGTATTAATAATGGTCTGATAAAGTTACGATATTGTATAATTACCCAAATTAATATAACTGTTTATATTAATGCGCGAAATTAATATTTAATCAAATATAACCGTTTATATTTAATTTTACGAATTAATCATGTAATCCGTATTCGCTAAAATTATTTAATCCGTATTAAATAATAATCTCAATATCTTATTGACTAATTTAATAGTCAATACCTCTGACTAACTGTTTAGTCATATCCGGCATAAATGTGATTGTATTTTCATACCTTCACATCTCTCAAACGTGTCCTATAGGTGTGACGTATAGGGACCAGTTGACACCGCCATCCGTATGGCAATAACGTCAAACTTATCTAGCAAGCCAACCGTTATTGATAAACGTGGATCAACTGATAATAATACTGAAGTATGCCCTTGTGATCCTTAAAGAGATTTAATAAGTCATTGTACTTAATTGTCAAGGACACCAGCCCCAACACATCTACTCACTTACCTCTATCATTTTACTTATATAGGAGTCTTGGATAAAAAATTTCTAACCAATTTTTGAAAATTTGTTTGTAGTTCATGCTTAGAGCCCCATTGACATATTCGCTTGAGCAAATTGACGAGGTGAGGGATACATGGGCTAACTTTGCGCTCCAGTTTAAGCCAGCCATGAACGATGATGAAGTTTAGCTTAAGTCGTAGCTAGAAGTTTAGCTTAAGTACATACGTATCTAGAATTTGTGGATCGGAAAGTATGTTGATATATATGAATGATGTAGTATTTGGAGATTTTTCTCTATATATGGCTAATTTTGGACCTGAATATAGTTGTTGGAGCAATGTTATTGTACGCTTATTTGCAGGAAGAATTATATATAATAGGCCGGAAGCATTATAAATTAAATTATTAAAAAAAAAATAGCAGGTGCAAAGAGAACGGTTATGTTCTCAAGCGTGCTCTATTAATTCAAAAATATGGCGCGAAGATTGAACATGTTGAACAAAAGAGAACGGTTCATCAAGGAACCGTGCTGAAAAGTGTGGTCAAAGAGAACGGTTAGATGTACATAAGAGAACGGTTCATGAGAGAACCGTTCTGGTAAGTGGAACTAAGAGCACGGTTGAACAAGGCAAAGAGAACGGTTGTTAGACATAAGAGCACGGGATAAGAGAACGGTTCCCTCATGAACCGTTCTGGTAAGTGAACACCTAAGAGCACGGTTGAACCGTTCTCTTAGGTAAAGAGTACGGCCAGGGGGAGCACTGTTCCGCCACTCATAGGAGAACGGTTTTTAACCGTCTTCGTATCTATATTTTGTAGTAGTGAAAGTTCTGAAAATATTCTATTGTCATGAATTACAATAGAGGCGTAATGTTTACCCAAAATCTTGACATTAATATTAGGTTTGAATTCCAAAATTAATATTTTAACTATTTTAAAATATTTATTACTCCTTCTATCTCAGTGATATATTAACACTGAAACGGAGGGAGTACGTAGCAATAATTAATATTAACATTATACTCTATATTAATTATTTTGCCTTTTTCCTAGGTGTGACAAGTGATAGAAAATTAAGGAGAAAATTAAGGTTAATATTGTTAATAAATGGAAAATTATAAACGAAATTGATATTTCTAATTAGGAATATTATAAACGGAATTGGAGTTGATATGAGATTTGGAATGCATCTAATTAAGTTGAATGCATTTTCGGAAAGAATTTTTGCGTAGGATATGGTCGAGATTTAAGGCGAAAATTAAGGTTAATATTGCTATTAGAATTAACATGTTTCCGATTTTACTGGTCGAAATTAAGCAGAAAATTAAGGTTAATATTTTTAATGAACGGAATATTATAAACGAAATTGATTTGTTTATACAGAATATTATAAACAGAATTGAATTTTATGATACAAAATATTATATACCAAATAATACACGTGGCAGATGGTGTTTGCTTTAAAATATATGATGATCGTATATAATTCATATCTTAATTCTATAACAAATTTTGTATATCTTATTATTTTCTATATTTTTAATCTAAATACACTCTTTTGTTTAAGCATGTTAATAATTTAGCCGAGATTTTAGGGATACATATAATATTGTTATTATATGCGGAATTGAATTTTCTGATTAGAAAATTATATACGGAATATCATAAAATAGGAAAAATTATATTCTGAATTTTGTCTGTTGCATGAATCCTTAATTATTCAAAAGTATTTAAGGGATGATATAAATTGAATAAAATAGGATATGAAGCGTCATTCATGTTAACCGTCAAATCACATAAGCATCAATCATCAATTAGAGGATTATACAACCAGGTGTATACATCTGTTAGTATAGATTTTGAGCTTTATAACAAAGAATTTGAGCTTATACATATATTTTATGAGCTTTATTGAAAAGAATCTGAGCGTATTTATAAAAAAATTGTAAATCAAAACATTATATTGAAACTCAAAAATAATACATATAAAACCCAAAGATTTTAATTTTAACCCTAAAAACTTAAAGGCAAGAAAAAATTGTTAAAAGCTCAAAAAAAATTGCATATAAGCTCAATTAGATTTGTATTAGATGTACGATATTCATATACATCTATGTATAATCCTATTTGTGATCAATCATGGTAGATCAATTCTGGAAGCTTTTATTTAGAAACAATTATGGAAGAATATTGAGCCATAATTGTTTCTAAATGTTTATGACGGAATAAAGATATGATTGATATTTTGTCTACATATATTGCAATATTTGAGCATACAATTGTTTCTAAATACTTTGGGCTTCTTTCGTGGGAAAGAATCTTTGTCAAAGATATGGTCGAGATTTTAGGCGAAAATTATGGATTTTTTCATTCGTAGTGTAATATAATAATGGGTTGACCAATGTTTCACGAATTCAATATTATAAAGAATATTATAAACGACTTTGTATAAACGGAATATTATAAACGGAACCAAATATTAAGTTAAAAGATATGAAATGAATTCACGTCCGGAGATTGAATGAAATGAATTAACATCTTAGAAAAAATTAAGCAATTATGCAGAATAGTTGATATTGAATATGAATTTGCCTTTTTTTAAATTATTGTAAAAATATTTTCTAAGATGTATTAAGAAAGTTACTCTAAAATTAATCAAAAAAATATTCTACATGGTTTCCTTTATTTTTATTTTTATTCCATTTTTTTAATTTACACCTTAAAAGTCCAGCAAATTACAAGTGGCATATGAATAGTTATTGGCACGTGGCGTATGAATAGTTGTTGACACATGGCGATCAAATAGGCTGTTGGTATTTGCTTTAATATAATACTAGTTTTTGAACCCGTGCACTGCACGGGTGGTAACGTAAATTGATATTTCGAGTAAATCTTAAGTATATATTTTTTGGACCGGAGGCGTGATGTTATGAGTATATTTTAGACGGTATCGTCCAACTTTTTCTATTTGATAAAGTGTAAGTATATATGAAAAGAAATGATCCCCATACAATGGTATCGAGCCAAACATTCAAATACGACACTTGGCCTAAGACGCAACATAAATAGACACTTGCTAATAAAAGTATATTTTAAATATTTTTATATGAAGTATAATAATGACCTAGCTAAAACTATTAGTAGATTCTATGTTTATACTTATATTGATATAACTCGTAAATAATATAATACCTTGTATATGGGTCGAGTTACATTCATTTTTTGACAATCAAACTTAAATTCAAAAAGTTAAATATGAATTTTAAAAAACTAAAGCTATAAATATATAGATTCGTAATAAAAAATATTTTCTAAAATTTATCCCATGATTTTTACCCCTTCTAAAATTAGCAAGGTCATACAAAATAATTTTCTCTCATCAACATAATAATAGATACCTCAAAAAAAAAAAAATAGGGAGCATAAATCAAAAAAAAAATTAAAAAAAAAAAAAAAAAATTAAAACACATACACTTACTTGTACGGAGCATCTGATTCAACAGCACTTTCCCTTTATCAATTACAGTGTATCAATTATACTCCTCTTTTCTAATCATTATTATTCAACACAAATTCTTATTAGAAACGGCACTATCCGTCGCAAGCTTGTGACGGATACCGTTTTCTCTCACAAAATACCCACTTTTTCTCTCTCTCCAACACTACTCATGTGGTCCTCTTTCTCCACTAATTCATTTTGTATCTATTTTATCTCACAAAATATCCGTCACAAATGGTGACCCGTCGCAAGCAAGACTTACTAATTATTCAATTACATACAACACCGTTTCCCTTCCTCCTTCTCTTTCACTCTCTGTTTGATTGTCGTACTCAGATTCCAACTCAATTAAATTCCCCCAATTTCATGTCGATTAACGTCTTACCCAAGTGATCTTAATTTTAATTCTGCAGGTTGGAGATATGAAAGCTTTGCTCATCGTCGATGTATGATTAAAGTAGCAAGTAATCGGTAACGTACTTTA
Source organism: Silene conica (assembly GCA_029255685.2). Taxonomy (NCBI): domain Eukaryota; kingdom Viridiplantae; phylum Streptophyta; class Magnoliopsida; order Caryophyllales; family Caryophyllaceae; genus Silene; species Silene conica. The sequence continues at coordinate 65,099,703 of CM055311.2, forward strand.
ATCTAATTTGGTAAATATCTGCTCTTTTGTTAATCTAATTCGCCTTGATCAGGAGTTTTGGATTATAAGATGACAAAATCGTTTAGGTAGTTTATCAGTGCGAGCAAGAGAAAATGAGATTTTGAACGGCCGAATAGGACTCTTTAAGAATGTGGAATGGTAAAATCAATTGGGTTGTTAATAGGGAAATTGATAAATTGTACGTGAGCTATTGCTATTTGTTAATTAGGTTAGTGGTATTATGTATCATGTATGACCGTCTTACCATAAGAGTTTTCCATAACATTTGGTTATCTTTGGGGTTTTTGTTTGTGCAACTGTAGGTTACAGTCTGCAGTGGTTATCGGAGCAAACAAAAGGAATAAGCCTATGAGTTTGCAGACAACTTGCATCTCAGGGAGTTGTAGTTTTAACTTCTTCAGATGAAAAGAGAGATTATAAGCCATTGAAAATCTGAAGAACTCGGGGATTAGTTCCGAAAATCTTGAATTTTGTCGACTTGATGTTACTGATCCTGCAAATGTTAATGGCAAGCTTGACATCCTGGTATGTACATACAGTAAACTGTCAATCTTTTATCGAGGGGTAAGTCTGGTTTTAGCGAGTGGGAAGCGAAGGTCCAATGCTTTTGTTTTCTTATCTGTAGATCCTTCTGATTCGGTACATCCTCTAGGACTTATATCTCTCTTCCACAGGTAGAATCTGCTGGAGCATCAAGAAGACAATGGATCATTGTCGTTATACATCCAGCACTTTGGCACTGTACTGGCTCAGTTTGTGCGGTAAATCAAGTGAGTTTAAAGAAAATAATACATACTACCTCTGTCCCAGTGGGATGTTTACACTTCTTTTATTTTGTGAGGGAAAAATAAAGGAAGTGTAAACATATCACTGGGACGGAGGGAGTAGAAATTATCGTGTAATAAAAAAGTGTGAGGTAAATGCATGTGTATACAAACACGAATTTAGTAAAGATAAAAAAACCGCATCGTCTAATAAAGATAATAGAAATTATCAGGACGTTCTCATCTGCGGATACTTTCGCACGTACATTGATGTACTGACCCTCGAGTTTGATTTTGCTATTGGTGACCATGATGCTTTGAGCCATAGTATACAAATGAGTTTTGAGAAGAAAAAGTTTTAGAAAGAATGAGATGAATTTTCTGCAGGGTTAGAAACGAATGACATAAACTTGATTAAATATCGTGTATAATCCCATTTCAAATTAGGCAAATATATCAATCATCATATATTAAAACAAAAATGAAAGCTTAATTAGGGAATCTTGTTAAAATGATTTGATTACATTGAAGCTTTCGTTTTTTATAAAATTTATTTCAAAATTTATTTCCAAATTTATTTCAAAATTTATGTAATCAATTTTTCAGTCAAATTTATTTCAAAATTATTGACAGTTAGATAATTTTGGAAACCACGTAAATTTCATAACATAAATATCGCGTATCATATATTATGGTGTAGAGAAGTCAATTATTTATGGAATGAGATTCTGACTTTATGGTGCAGATAATTATTTATGGTGTAGATAATTATGCACTTATTAATAAATTTTCACACCTGACTTTTTATTATTATTGTTCAATTTATTTCCATTTCCATAATTATTTCAATCACACGTTAATGATCAATTTCGCACAGAATAATTTATCAATTAGGGAGAGAATAATTTATTTCAATCACACAATAATGCTCAATTTGACAATACCATAATTATTCATTTCATTGGTCAACACTTATTTCGATTCCATAATTAAGCAAATGAAATTAATGGGATCATATCTTACGTTACAAACTTACAATTGTATCAAATTGAAAATCAGTAGAATCAATTTTAGAATCATTCACCGATTTCAAATTTACGAAAAATATATTAGTTACCAATATATGATAATATATTTACGGAAAATATCATATGAACGATGCACTTATTACTAAAATTCCGTTACATATGAATGTTGTACTTATTTCAAATTTTCTGACTTTTTATTATTCAATTATTCATTTCCATAATTATTTACAACTTTATATTCACAACTTTTTTCCATTTCCGTAATCATTCATTTCCATAATTATTCATTTCCATTTTCAAAATGATTCCGTTTTCAAAATGATTCCGAAAGGAATAACATTAATTATTAAGCAAATTAATGGAATCATATCTTACTTCGAGGGTGAAGACTGCTAAGGGCCCGGAGGGAGCTCAACTGAAGTATGAAGGCGAGGAGATAGTGAAAGAGCGACTGAAAGGAAATAGCACGAAGTGGTATTGACTGAGGATTAAGCAAATGATATCATTTGTAACGTAAGATATCAATTTGAAAATCATTAGAATCATCATTCACCGATTTTTCGAAAAACATTAATACGCCGGGTGGCTTTTGAAAACTGCGTGACACGTGGCAGATAGATATGATATGACACGTGGCGACGAATGGGGTAGTCGGTGTTTATTTTAATATAATATATGATATATATGATATGATGCTTAAGCATTACAATTGACTCCGCGTAAGTTTGGTAAACTGTGATTCTTTTTTAATAAATAGCAATCATTCTAATTAATCAATAGTTCACTCTGAGATGGGATATATCCTACAAAATAAAAAGAACAAATAGATAACTATTTAATAATATACTCAAAAAAAAAGAATAAGAATAGATAATTATTAATGAGGACAAAAAACTAACCACCTTATAATGGTATAACGCCCTCCTTTGAAAAAAAAGTTCGAATCACCTTACACAAAAGATAACTACGAGTATTTACCAAAAGGACCCAATTTTCCACATTGTTGTTTTTAACTGCTGCAAACTTTAATTTGATGTTTATGTAGCATGGACACTTCTCTTAATTTGTTGTCCCGTGCCCGACACCGTTTCCTACACTCAACTACCCGAGACTCGTTGGACACACGACTAAACATATTATAATTAAGAGGAGGAATAAAATTTTAAAAAACATCGATTAGAAGATGATTTTGGTGGAAATGAGAATTAGTTAGAGTAAAATTCGAATTGTACCTTTATTTGTTTAAATTTAGTGTCAAATACATGATAAAAATAAAATTATACGTTATTTATAACCATAAAATATATTTTATTATATTTAAATGCCGTTCCCTTATCCTAAATGTTATGGGATACCGTGCCTCATATCCGTATCGTGTCCGTGTCCGTTTAGGTGCAACGTAGTTTGGTATTGTCCAAAAACAAACAGAACTATATAAAATATTAAAAGGGACACGTGTCATTCTGTAAACTAAGCAATGAGTTATGTAACCTTACCCGCAAGCTAAGTTTAAAATAAAGGTTGAACTTAACAGCTGTGGATTGCTTTGTTCGTCAAAACTCTTCCTGAATGGGTGATTAGTTTAAACACCAAAATATCATAAACAATTAATTACATAACATAGTCTCTATCCAATTACAATAGATAGCCACTCATTTAGGTGTGCAAACCTGTTTGCGCATTCATTTCTTATTCTTAATTAACCTAATTAACTAACCTAATCTCATTTTATTATTTTAAGCTTACTTGCCCAATTTCATGGTTACATTACACACTAAAGACAAAGGTTGCTCAATACTTGTTACTTGTACTTATCAGGCTGATGGAGCTGTAAGATTATAAAATCGATTATTATGAGACTCTGATAATCGATTTAAATTTTTAGTTAAAATGATAATTGATTAAGTATTATAGCCAACGTGATCATAAAAATACGAGTTCAAACAAGGGCAATATTTGTCTTAATTGAAATATAAAAATGAGTCCGCTTTATTTTGTACCATTTATAACATAAAATGAGGACATTTATTATGAAAGTAAACTATCTTTGAATCTTAATTTATAATACTTTCCATTCAGAGATATTGTATATTTGTATTTTCGTAATTACGAGAAAATTGATCTCCATATGTTTTCGGAAAGTATAACGATCAACGGGATGCAAGAAGCGTACGAGTTGTGAAACTGTATTAAGTATAATATATACATATTATAGGTTTTGAATTAACAATCCACTAACTTATATGGATAATATCTTATTTAAATTAATTAGTCATATAAAACCACCAAACACCTCAAATTTTTGGGCAAGACAAATGATATACTCGTACACAAATCCTTGTTTAAGTTGGGGTATTTGTTTTAACTTTAAAATGGGTCAGATACATACCAAATCACATACCAATTTACCTGGAAAATGTCAAAAGTTTTGCCTTTATTAGAAACATGCATGGGGTACCTAGTATTTAATCTGTTTTAAGATTTAAGACGAATACTCCGTTTTAAATAAGATTTACGGAATGATTTAACATGCTGTAAGGTATAGAGACGTGATAAGGGTTAGATACATATCAATTATTCATGAAACAAGTTAAAAATAAAAGATAGAAGAGATAGATGATGGAATGTCTAGTTTTAAAAAAACTAAGTTAGTGCATCTCTTTGTCAATGCATGTCATACATTAGTGCTTGCTATGCTCCATAAGTGGTGATTCATATATACAGTTAAGTATTGTAACTTGGGACTTCATTTGTCCTACAAACCGAAGTAGATACATCGTTTTTGTTCTATTGTTGTTTCTTTTAACTTAATGTGGTACGTTCATTTTAAGACGATGCATGCTGCGTGTAAGATTAAAATATATCAAGTGTATGGTTGTAGTACTTCATACTTGAATTGAAAAATGCAAATTATGTCAAACGAGTTGTAACTTGATTTAGACAATTCTGATGAACTTGGGAAAGTTATGTTAGTTAATCAATTGTTATCTCATATGGAAAATCACAAATTCTCATTTGTGACGATCCTCTCACAAAATACCCATGAGGGACGAGTGTAAAAGCACATAAAGGGTGTCCCACCTTGTCTCCTCTCCCTTTTTGTGAGAGGTTACAAATTTGTGACGGAATTAGTCTGTCACAACTCACAAGCAAGACCTGCTGATGGAAAATTTGTAAGTAAGGATTAGTTAGGTCAGAGTATGGGGTTGATAACTCTGTTTTGTAAATGTAGATGGAAAACATACTTAAAAATTTAAAAAATAGTTAAGAACGGAAAAGATAACTCTAAACGAGAAGCCGATAAGCTAATATAATACTTTGTATGTTATATTTAAATGGTTTGACTTGTCAATTAGAAAGTAGCTAAAACTTAAAAATTTAGTAATTAGGGAAACTAGTTTTAAACCCGTGCAAAATGCACGGGTATATTTTTAAAAAAAATGTGATTGATAATTAATATTAACGAATAGTGTCAATAATACGTGAATATTTTGCATTCAATTTCTATTATATTGATAATACGTTAAATTGCACGGGTTGTTTTCAAATCGTACAATTCTAAATATGTATCATCAGAACTAAATTATAAAAGTTCATAATTTTTTTTTAATATCTAACGTCTATACACATTTTTATCAAAATTTAATTTTGTTTTATATCTAATAACGTTTATATACTCTTGTTTGTGACTTGATTTTCGCAAGATATTTCAATTGATGATATATTTTGGACCAACATTTTAGTCAAAATGGTGTGTGAGATATATTTTGGACCAACATTTTAGTCTTTTTATAAGTATATATTTTGTTTTGCGGTTTAGTTTTAACCGTTTTGTTGATGACTTGATTTTCGCAAAATTAAAATTTAAATATATGCTTAAAACTAAACCATTATTGGGTATATATAAAACGGTTATACTGTATTATATTTATTATTTTAATTTTGATGATTAATAGAATACAGTTTATAGATTTTGGACCAACATTTTAGTCTTTTTTTAAGTATATATTTTATTTTAATGTTTAGTTTTAACCGTTTTGTTTATGACTTGAATTTCGCAAAATTAAAATATATGCTTAAAACTAAACCATTATTATGTACTATTGGATATATATAAAACGGTTGTACTGCATTATATAAAATATTTTATTGCCGTAAATTGTTTATAATCGTAATGGTTATTCTAAGTATTTAAATTGTTATATAATCGTTTTAGACGGGTCATATATATTCAATTATCTAATATTTAATTTTATGTTATACAAATTTACCGTTTTTCGTAGAAATTCATTATTTATATAAAAATTCATGATTTATATAAAAATGTTACGTAATATTTCTGAAACTACGATATTAGGCATTTGTTAAGAATTGCAGGCGGTTATGTTACATGAAATTCATCAAAATCCTTATGGGACCCACCAGAATGGCAAAAAAATTAAAATTAAATCTTGTGTTGATGAGGTGGCTCAACCACAGCTTCAGAAATGTTTCTGAAATTATATAGATAAGATATGTGAGAAAGGGTTGATCGACCTAACTTTGCTTTTATCAAATAATAATAATAACTTACTATTCGAATAAACAAACTCCACCTGAACAACCCGGCTGGAACCCGACTCGCACCCGTATTGAGAATCCAAATCTGACCCAAAATACAAATTGATCCAAGTTTATCCAACTAGACTTAAATGTTTACTAGACTAACCTTACCTCCAAATAATTATTTTAGGAAAGATGTTACGATTACACTTGGTGTACAGAATCTGGGCCAAACTACCAAATTGGTAAAAAAAGTAGAGTATTTTGGACAAATTGGTAAAAAAAGTAACAAGTTGGACAAATTGGTAAAAAAAAGTAACATGTTGGACAATTTGGTAAAAAAAAGTAACATGTTTGACAAATTGGTAAAAAAAATGATTAAGTGATAAATTGGTAAAAATTGTTTAAATTACATGATATTTATGCCAAATCAATAAATAATATTGTAAAATGATTTTTTATTATTAATGAATAAACACTAAGTAATATATGCGAACGATTTTTTAACCTTTAATATATTCTCGACTTATATTTATTTTAACTTGAAACTACATTTACGGTTGATTGGTTTAATTAGGTCAAGATTGGGTCAGATCATTTTCGGGTTTACTAGAACTCGGATAAGGTCGAGTTGTGTCGGATAATTTCTAACTTTGGTTAATTTCGGGCCTATTATATAATGTTTATTAGGGGCAATTATTAGTTTACAACCATAAACATTTGTACCGGGAGTCGTGTGAACTCGAGACTTGTCTTTCAAGTCGGGCAATTATTTTGATATTAACCAAAGACTATTAAAATAGTATAAGAAATCGTTAGTTATTTGTGTTACCCTAAATTTATATAATAAAAAAGACTATAATAAAAAAGAGTATTAACCAAAGAATATAATAAAAAAAATTAAGCTGAACTGACTTGACCGATGAAGTTAATCAAATTGGCGCAACACCCGAATTGAGGATCTTATCATGACCCGCTACCCGAAATTATCTAAACAAATAAAATCTAACCAGAATGTTTATTATTACTCCTAAGTAAGAAACGGTTCAACCCGATATATTTTATTTACCATTGCCCTTAATAAACTTGATAATAATATACCCGAAAAATTACCCAAATACGAGTCCGTTCAACCCGATATATATTATTTACCATTAAAACATTTAAAAAAATATATTTATTAATTAATTATTTATTTATTTTGGCCTAAATATCAGTTAATCAACTTTTTTTACCAATTTGTCTAACATGTTATTTTTTTTTACCAATTTGTCCAACATGTTACTTTTTTTACCAATTTGTCCAAAACACTTGACTTTTTTTACCAATTTGGTAGTTTGGCCTACAGAATCTTATGAACATCACTAATGAAATTGCAACATGTGGCAAATCTACTATTAGCAATGTTATTAATTTTTGGAATTATAAAATCATAACCATATTTACTCAAGCAAAGATTATACTATATCTTATTGTAACATCTGTTGATCTTTGTATGTTTTCATAATAGAGAGAATGATATGATTGATTATTGAATTATGAATTGTGTTTGAAAGAGAGGATACAACTTCCTTATATAGAGGAAGAGAAGTTGGTTAGACTACTAACCAACTCATAACAGAATTATAACTAATTCTATGACTGACTTAGTTTAGCAATATGTTAACTAACTTTAACTAACTTTATGTGTATGTATTCCAACACCCCCCCCTCAAGTTGGAGGGTGTAGTATACATCCCCAACTTGGACTGCATCTGATTGTGTAAAGGGCCAGAGAGGGCTTTGGTACAGATGTCTGCTGGTTGCTGAAGAGTAGGGATGTATGAAAGACTGATTAACCCCTCAAGCAACTTTTCACGAACAAAGTGACAATCTAAATCAATATGCTTTGTTCTTTCGTGGAAGACTGGATTCTTGGCAATATGAATTGCTGCTTGACTGTCGCATTTAACCGGAATTGCAGTAACATTAGGTGCATCCAATTCAGACAATAACCTACTTAACCAAGCCAATTCAGCAGTGAGCCTCCTTAGTGATCTGTATTCTGATTCTGCTGAGGACAAAGAAACAGTTTGTTGTTTCTTTGATTTCCAGGAAATCAAACTGCCACCCATGAAGACTAGAAACCCACTAACAGACCTTCTGGTTTGAGGACATGCTGCCCAATCAGCGTCACAGTACCCTTCTAAGTTATAGACAGGTTTATTGTTGAAGAAAATACCCTGTGATGTATCTTTGGATATGTATTTTAATACATGTATAGCAGCTTGCCAGTGCGTGTCTCTAGGAAAGGCCATGAACTGACTGAGAAGTTGAACAGCGAAAGCAATATCAGGTCTTGTGTGAGTTAAAAAATTTAACTTTCCAACCAACCGTCTGTAGTCTGCAGCATTGTCAATGAGATTTCCTGTCTCAACATTTAATTTGATAGAAGCATCCAAAGGAGAGCTGACTGATCTGCAGTTGTAACAGTCAAACTCTTTTAACAATTCTGTGACAAACTTGTGTTGATTAATGGCAAGACCATTGGTCAGGTGTTTGAATTCCAAACCCAAAAAATAGTTGATGCTGCCCAAATCTTTGATCTTGAAAGTAGAATCCAGAAAAGCTTTCAAGGATTCAATCTCTGTGTCATTATCTCCAACTACCAATATATCATCAACATATACAGCAAGATACACCACCTTCCCTGCTGTCTTCTTTGTAAACAGAGAATAATCATTGAGTGATTGTTTATAACCTTTAGAACGAAGGGCATGACTTAGTTTAGCATTCCATTGTCTGGATGCCTGTTTTAGACCATATAGAGATTTCTGTAGCTTGCAAACCAGATTCTTTCCTTTGATGTCTAAACCTTGAGGAATCTTCATGTATACCTCTTCGTCTAAATCACCGTGCAAAAAAGCATTATTTACATCCAATTGGGTCATTGACCATCCTTTCTTGACAGCCAAAGCAACCAAAGCCCTTATGGTTGTCATCTTAACCACAGAAGAAAAAGTTTCTGTGTAATCAATTCCTTCCTTCTGTGTATAACCTTTGACTACAAGCCTTGCTTTGTATCTTTCAATGCTACCATCTGCCTTGTGTTTAACTCTGAAGACCCATTTACTCCCAATTGAAGTTTTGCCAGCTGGTAAAGAGACAACAGACCATGTGTTGTTGCTGTCCAAAGCCTTGAATTCAGCAGCAATAGCTTCCTGCCATTCAGGAAAAATGACAGCTTCTGCATAGGTCTTTGGCTCTTGTACTGGAATGACTAGTTTTGGATCTGCAGTGGAAATGGAAACACCAGAAAAACAACAAGCAGATACAGGCAAATCTTGATTCTCACATAGAGATGTGAGTGTATGACAACAATACTCATTGGATATAGCATTGCAAGTTTTGTTTGAAGGTAATTTGCAAACATACTCTTGTAAATAAGAAGGTGTTTTAGAAGGTCTACTAGACTGTCTGACAGGCAGATTAACAGTACTGGCAGAAACATTATCAGTAGCTACAGTAGAAGGTATGACAGATGATTTAGTGGTAGCAACAGTAGAGGGTATGACAGATGGATTAGTAGTAGCAACAGTAGAGGGTATGACAGATGGATTAGTAGTAGCAACAGTAGTGTGATTAACAGGAATAGAAGAAGCTGAAGTATCAGTACTGGGTCTGTTATCACCACCATAACTAACAGCATCATTTACAGACATAGGAATGAAATTAGTAGATGTATCAGTAACATAAGGGAAAATTTTCTCATGGAAAACAACATCTCTTGATTCAATAATGGAATGATTATCAAGATTAAGCAACTTGTAGGCCTTTCTCCCAAAAGGATAGCCTAATAAAACACAAGAAATAGCCCTAGGAGCAAACTTGTCTCTCCCAGGTTTTGGTGTTGATGCATACACTAAACATCCAAAGGATCTCATGTGGCTTAAATCAGGAACTTTACCAAAAAGAAGTTGATAAGGAGACATGTTCTGAAGTAGCTTACTAGGCAGTCTATTAACAATGTATGTAGCAGTTAACACACAGTCTCCCCAATATTTGGTAGGGAGATTAGACTGAAATTTCAAAGCACGAGCAGTTTCTAACAAGTATTTATGCTTACGCTCAACTACACCATTCTGTTGAGGAGTATGGAAACAAGAAGTTTGATGTAAAATACCATGTTCAGCAAGAAACAAAGAAGTAGCAGAACTTTTCCCAAGTTCAAAAGCATTATCAGAACGAATAATTTTGACTTTCTTATTGAATTGAGTATGAACCATCTGTAAGAAAGTTTTGAGAAAAGTGAAAGCATGACTTTTGTTGGTTAACAAGTGTGTCCAAGTGCATCTTGAAAAGTCATCAACAATAGTCAGAAAATACTTGTAACCATTGTAAGTAGATGTATGATAGGGACCCCATAAATCGATGTGTATGAGCTCAAAAGAACTGAAAGAAATAGTTTTACTGACAGGAAATTCTAACCTATGTTGTCTAGCTTTTGCACAAATTGAACAAGAAACCAGATCAACTAAATTGGATTCTTTATTATATAGATGTAAATGCTTAAGTTTGTACAAAGGTAAATGTCCCAATCTTTGGTGCCATACATCAGAAGTAATAGAAGTAACAAGATTACTGGAACTAGTATTACAGGAATTCAAAACAGTACATTCAACAGCATTATGCTCCTTAACAGAGTTGGTTTGCAGCAAGTATAGATCATGAATGTTTTTACCAAGAATCAAGGGCTTCTTTAAAGAGTCCTGCAAATAGCAAATATTAGGAGTAAAACTGACTACAGAATTTAGTTGTCTTGCTAACTTACCAATAGAAAGTAGATTGTATTTAAAACAAGGGACATATAGCACATCAAGCAAAGAAAACTCAGGAAGAACATTCACAGTACCAATTATTTGAATTTGGACTATATGACCATTAGGTAAAGTAATAGTGTAAGGTTTATCAAGAGTTTTAAAAGTAGAAAACAAATCTTTATTAGAGCACATGTGATCACTAGCTCCTGAGTCTAGAATCCAAGTATTAGATTGAATTGAAGATTGCAAAACATAAGGAGAGTGTGAGAGACTATTACCAGCAAAGTTTGCAGAAAAAGTGTGGTATTCATCATTACCAGAATTAGAACAAGAACCCTGCAAATTAGCTTGGCCAGAAGAATTGCCCTGAATGGAAGTGTTATTAGACTGATTATCATTAGCTTGGTCAGTGTCTTGACAAGCATTGCCAGCAAACTTTCTGTTTCTGTTCAGAAGGTGATAGCATTTCTCCACTTTATGACCATATTTCTTACAGTAGTTGCAAAACCAACCAGATTTATCTTCATAATTCGAATTCTTGCCTTTGTAGTTCTGATTCTTTTGCCCATTTGTTTGACTTGCATTATTCTTGTTGCCATAATGTTGATTGTTGTTTGACTTTTGAGCATTCCAGTTGTTCCCACTATTGTATGACATGTTTTGTTTGGCATACATAGCAGCTGAATCAAACTGAATTGGGACAGAAGTATGGATCTCACGTTGTCTTTCTTCTTGAATCAGATTGTTGTAAACAACAGCCATCTTGGTTAAGGGATTTTGCATTAAGATTGTTCCCCTAACCACATTGTAGGAGTCATTCAAACCCATGAGAAATTGAATGACTCTTTGATCTTCTTGAAATTTGGATTGTTTGAGTTTAGCACCACAAGAGCACGAACAAGAACATTTTGGGTTCATTCCCATACCATCTAATTCATCCCAAGAAGACTTGATCTTTGTGAAATAGGTAACAATGCCATCATTACCTTGAGAAAAATCACTCAACTTCTTTTGAACACCATAAAGTTGAGCACCATTTGTTTGCCCAAAACGATCTTCCAGTTCTTGCCATGCTTCTTGAGCACTGTTGCTGTAGAGAACGGAATCTCCAATTTCTGGGGATAAAGAATTCAGAATCCAAGAAAAAACGATATCATTGCACCGTTTCCAAGTTGCAGCTGCTGGAAATCGAGGTAGTCATACTAGCTAATACATATCATTAGTCTTACTAATATAACTAATTAAACTCATATTAATTTAGTTGATCTTATGCATGCAATATAAAATGCGGAACAATGACGAAAAGAGCCTTACAAACGGTCCGAGATAGTGCTAGGACGATCCTCCACGGAGCAACCAAATTAGCTTGCCTCCTTTACGATGCACCAAGACCTACCCTTAAACACCGAGACACGAACCCGAGCTAGGAGACGTAATCGGTTAATTTAAAACCGTAAACTAATACTAGTATTAGTATTATAGAAAATATTATATGAATAATATTTATGAGGTTTTTCTTCAATATTTTTACACTAGAAAAAGCACAAGTGTAAAAACTAGAATGAAAGAGTGTGAACTATTCAATATATAGAGGGTAAGGTTGAGAGTTGAGTGTGTCGTGTGTTTTGTGTTGTGTAAGACTAAATAGATTACTTGTCTTACTTATTCAACTAGGTGTGCATGCCTACTAATAGACATCAACCTATTCTAATCATTATGCCTTTTCCATGCACTAATTTAAACAAACTAGTCCATACAATGCATAATCACACGCCACAATTAATTGTAAAATGAACTTTCATTTTACAATTTGTAATTTGTACAATTGTGTGATATGTAACATCCTATGTGACATGAAACAATTGTATTAATTTAAAAATACATATTTATCAAATAAATATTATTTCTAAATTAATTAAATCACATTTAACAAATTATTTAGTAATTCATAATTACCGTCTCAAAATATGGTTATTATATTAATCGTCAATACGATATACAACATTTGTTATAACCACGAACCCATCTCATTCTAATTTCGACATTTCTAAAATATCGATTAGTATTTGACAATTGACACATTTCAATTTCAAATATAAATCTTACTTTAAGATTCAACCTCTAATTTCTCAATATACGGTTTTAAGAATATCAATCAATCTGTATCCTATACAATTAATCAATATACGTTTAAGGGGTCAGTCCTAAAGGTGTGACCTAAAGGGATCAACTGACCACCACCGTCATACGACATTAATGTTAAACTCTAGTCAGCCAATCATTACCGATTAATGTTGGTCAGTTGACTAAATCAATATTGGATCGTCCCTTGCATATTCTTTTCATAAGATTTATGACAATGATATTTTATCATTGTCGTGATCGCACTATTGTTGAGGACACATTTCCCAACAATCTCCCACTTGTCCTCGACAAGTGTGCGTCACCAATTCTCTTGTCCTATTACGTCATCTCCCACTCAATGCAAGGTGTCTTCCAGGTCGTACTTGCATTTGATCATATCTTGAGCGGTTTTCTCGATCTGGAGATTTAACTGCTTTGACCGGAATTATCTACCATAGATACCTTCCGAGCGTGGCCACGCATTTCCAGTTAAACTTCTCCTCGAGTGGCCTCGAGATTTAAGACAACCCTGACAAGGGGTTGGACAATTCCTATCCTACTGTTCCCTTCGACTAACACAGTCCATCATGACCCAAAAGAAGCCCATTTGACCCCCTTTAACGGTTGATCGTAGAGCTAAAATCAAAGTCAATCTGAGGCTGCATCACCTTGGGCGAACAGTATCAAGTCAAAGAATCGACTTATGTGAATAATATAGTAGCTCTCGCCACGACCGGGCTAATTATAAAATTTCCAGAACTCTATAAGCGGTCACTATATGCCCAACAGAGTGTTTACACAGTCTGCCGATGTGATCGACTAGTCATCCCATATGACTCTATGACTTTTGAACTTGCCATCAATCGTCTCACATTGTAGTCGCTTCGAGACGTCACCTCATATAAGCGACTATGGGCCATACTAAGTTAATCCAGTTCACTTATGGGGTTCAAATTGTCTCTTACAACCCATTTGGATTTCACAAAGTATAAATTGTGAGTTAATATTAATAATAATAACTCAAACGATAAGAGTGATTGTTATGTGCGATCAAACAATACGATATTGTCGCTCCTCATAAACAATCTTTGATGATCATACATCAATTTGTATTAATGGTTTGCTATGTGAATATACCTTATCTTCACATCCTTTAACCTACAAATTTCGGTTTCCTTTTGACTCATATTATATCGTATAATATGATCTTTATTCAAGTACACTTCAAGTCTTTTATACTCGACTCGAGTTTCCTTACTTTAAGGAAGCTCCCACTGTTTTCTCAAAACTCATGACATGTCATCCATATGTACATAGTCATATTGTACTAGAATCTATATTGTAGTTAACCTAGATTCGATCCATTAGTTCTCCTCGAGAACTTATATCGAAATAGGGCTTTATTTCAACTTATGGCATTTTGATCAAGGTTATATAAATTAACATTTTCATATCTCGGATTTAAATCCAAACCTTGTAATCTGATCAGTGACGTTTCATTATCATATAATAAACTCACTTATGATTTATGTTCTTAACATACATTCATCTAGAATTGAAAACCTTATATTCTTTAACCTTTAAAGAATCACCATCCTCTCTAAATGGTAGGTTTCGTTTCCTTAATAACTTTTCTCCCACTGAATTTTGTATTACTATCATATAGTTAATAACTCCCACTGATTTCATAGTGATTAGGCAACATCTTCAAACATCTTCTCAACTCATAATGAACATTTCATTTTGATTAACTTCAAACATTTTCTCAACTCATAATGAACATTTCATTTTGATTAACTTCAAACATTTTCTCAACTCATTATGAACATTTCATTTTTATTTTCTTTCCCACGGAAAGAACCTTTTAATTTCACGAGAACGGGAGATGATTTCTCCTCTTTTATCTTTATAAAACAGAAACATTTACATCATGGAAACGATTTCCTTCCGTTAACACTCGCGGTTCCCTTTGTCCTCTCTGGGAACTTTTGACAACATACGGAATATTTTCCTTTTGTGTCCTCGCGTAGTTTCTTCTGTGTCCTCTCGTAGTTTCTTCTATCCAATTTCTTAGAGTTCTTCTCAAGGACTCCTCATAGAACTCTTCTCTAAGATCCTATGCTTATTTCATTGGTTTACGGGCGTAGAATTTCTCCCACTCTATCCTCTAAAATAACCTGTATTTTAGGAAGGATAGCATTTTCGCCCGTCAACAATGTATTGGATAAAGAATTTTGTGAGTATTTGAAATATTAACATATTCTTTCATTTAAGGTGAAAATCTTATAATGAACTGATGTTCTTATGTTTGAATTTGAAGTATTTCACGGGATGCAATTCTCGTTTTTAAGTAAGTCGTATTACTTTTATAATGATCCTATCATTTCTTCCGTACGTTGAATCATTCAAGGTACTTGATTACGATCTATGAAAATCGTATCAACTCATGTTATGTATCATAAAAGCATTTTAAAACCAACATGTTTGATCAAGAACAAAAGGATGACTTGGGTTGTAAACTAAGTCACCAACATTCAAATTACAACCATTGTTTGAAATAAACGAATTCTTGTCGTACAAGAAATACAAAGTTCTTAAATTAAAATGCAAAAGAAAGAAGACATCAAATGAAAATTAGAGCCATGCTCTTCATGTCTTCAATCTCGGATGCTACCTTAGCCATCCATGGAAGGAACTTTAAGTTTCCTTCTCCTTCTCCTTGCCTTTGTCTTTGGTAGGAGCCCCTTTAAAACAATTTATAAACGGGTGAGAATCAATAACTTGTATCATTATACAAAATTGATTTAAATAACATGAATTGGACGAGAATTTATACCTACTGCAAGAACCTTTCCGGCTTTGAGGTCATGGAGATACTTCGGGCAATTCCGCTTCCAATGCCCCATCTTAGTGCAATAATAGCACTTGTCTTCAACCTTTGATGACGACGAAGAAGAAGCACCTTTCGTAAAAGTCTTCTCCTTGGGAGATGCGGATTTGAAGGCTTTAACATTTTTACCCTTGTTGGCCTTGCGCTTAAACTTCCTCTTGCTTTTTGAATCGATATTAAGCACATCCTTTGTGGAACTCTCATTAAGTCCCATATCCCTCTCCGCTTGGACTAACATCTTATGTAACTCGTCCAAAGAGGTTACTTGATTGCGCATGTTATAATTTACCCGAAATTGAACATACGATTTCACTTTGTTGAGGGAGTGAAGGATTTTGTCAATAATAAGCGAGTCGGGAACATTCACCCCTTGCAACTTCAAGGTTTCGGCTAGCTCAACCATTTTGAGCACATGAGGACTAATCTTTTGACCTTCCTTTAAGGTCAAATCGAAGAAGGCGGAGGCCGCCTCATATTGGATTACCCTAGGAGCTTGTGAAAACATGTTCGCAACTCTAGTGTATATCTCATTAGCCGTGGCTAGCTTAATCATTCTTCTTTGGAGATCCGGCTCCATCGAAAATATAAGCACGTTCTTCAAAGCGTGTGACTCTTTCATGTAGGCCTCATAGGCCTCATGAGTCGCTTCCGATGAACGAGCACCGGGAGTGGGAGGAGCGGCAATGGTAAGATAACGAGTCTTATCGTCGGCTTCCGCGGCCAACACCAATTGGGCGTCCCAATCTTTAAAATTGGCGCCATGTTTCTCAAGCTTGCAACGATCCATAAAAGACCGAAGCCATGAAACGTGATGTGGGAGTGGTGGAGCGTTATTTGCCATTGATTGGAAGTCGAAAAATGAACTACAAATGAAAATTAAGGAATTAAAACACAATTATCGTTTCAATAATTAAACTTGTAAATTTTAAACAAGTTAAGCATCTACTTAATGATCTCTTACCCAATTAAGTAAATGATCCCGAGACCCAAATACACACTAACTTGGGCACGGTTTAGCCGATACATCCCTCATTAATGTGACTCGGTAGATTAACCCTTTAATCGATTCTACTTTTAGAACTCTCGGTCGATAAAATTACACTAATTCTTATCTTAGCCCGAACTTATTACCACTACGGTGGCTCGAATACCTTCGTCGAGATCGACCAAATTTCAAGAAAAACGTAATCATATTACCCCACTTCACCAACGTAATAAGGTTTGCACCCCGGTTTAGCCGAGCCTACTCCCTTATGAAGAAGATCCTTCGCGGGTCCTTTACTTTTTGGTAAGGCTATGTCTCGATTTTTAAATAACGTAAGAGATCTTGTCAATTTATTATCTATCTCCTTTAAGTGAACTAAGTCGGTGAATTATCGATAAATTAATTGACACGGTCGATAAAATCGATGAAATGCATGATGTTTGGCTGACGATTTGGCTATGTATGCAAGTGAAATAAGCATAAAAACTTAAAAGCATAAATAAAAATCCTAGTATGGCCTTTCCTAAAATAGAAAATAAAGTAAATTACAAATTCGGAAACCAACTCCTTTGGTTCCTTGAACTTCACACGCGGCACGCATCCCAAGGCAAACTCCGTCTTGGTCGGAACTCCTTTCCGAAATGGCACCGTCTTCAAGGATCTCCGGAATTACAAATAATTACAAATTTTCTATCTATTTTATACATTATAAAATAAAATAAAACAATAAAATAAAGTGATACGAGATCACATTAAATTACAACCGAATCGATAAACCCTTACATTACGGGAAATATCGATTAAAATCTAAGGCCATACTAAGTAAAATACATAATTCAAAATTACGTAGATAAATTATGACATTCATAAATAATAATTAAATATGCAATGCTTATGTAAAATGCAAAACCTAAGCCAAATCGTCCTATTTAAACGCGTTTTAAATATCGTTATTCGTAATAACCCGGTTTTATGGAATAACGTGATTTAAACAATTTTAAAATCACTAATCACTCTATGAATCACTATTCATGATTTAGTTAAGTTTCCTAACACATTTTAGGATTCAAAATTTAGTCTTACTCAAATTTCGAAATAACTTAACTTTTATTTTAATATTGTTCGGTTTTAATCGGTTTTACGGGAAATAGCATTAAAATAATCAAACGAGTCATAAAAATTTCGAAAATTCAAAATTCAAAATTTTGAACATACTGAAAATTTTCTAAAATTTCAGATCCTTAAAACTCAAATATTTTCGAAATACACCATTTATTTCGTAAAACAGCCGTATAATATGCATAATATTTCGAAAAATTCAAAACTATTGCAAAAATTATGAAATAAAATACTAATATAATTTTTACATCTTCCTAGACACTCAAAGCATCTGAAAATGCAGAAAAATAAGGCTGAAAAGTACTGTTTAAGGTCTGAAAATAAAGTAATGATTATGACTCCTTAAACACTCAATATCAATTTTAACTTTTAAAATTAAAACTTAAAGTTTCAGAAACTTTTGGCACTAAATAAAAATATGTTGATGATCATACATAATATGACTAATATGGGTGAACTTTTCGGACCATTTAAGCAACATTTACAATTTTTAATAATTCGTGTCATATATTACGCGATTTTACCGATTAAAATCATTTCTCATGCAATATTCGAGATTAAAAGCTCAAAATTCATATGCATGCTAGAAATAATATATGTGACACTATATTAAATTTTTATGGTCAAATTCGAACTTAAACTATTTAAGCTAAAATATGTCACTAATATTACGATTTTTACGATAAAAATCAATATTCATGCAATATTAATCGAAAAATTTCTGGAAAATTCATCATATATCTTAAATATTGCATGTGACATCTACAAAAAAATTTTATAGTTAAATTCATAAAATAACTATTTATCCCATATTTAACTCATTTTATGACTATTTAACCATTAAAAATCATAAACCATGCATAAAACCTTCAATAATTTCGAAAATTATATATTCATAATATGTTAAATGCATGTGAGAACATATTTAAAATTCATGGCCAGAAACATTATATAGCTATTTTTCCCAAATAAAAACATTTTAACCGATTTTTGGCACTAATTAAACATTTTAATTACCATAAAGAACAATATTATTCCATAAATCATCAAAATGACTTAAAACTATTTTAAGACCAGAAATATATACATGCAACATGATTTTCGTGCATATCTTATATGTACTACTCATTTTCGTTTTTAATTAAAATCGTATTTTCTCGCAAAAACGTATAAAAACGAGTTGCATGCAAACAACCTTATGGCTCTGATACCAATTGTTGGAAATCGAGGTAGTCATACTAGCTAATACATATCATTAGTCTTACTAATATAACTAATTAAACTCATATTAATTTAGTTGATCTTATGCATGCAATATAAAATGCGGAACAATGACGAAAAGGGCCTTACAAACGGTCCGAGATAGTGCTAGGACGATCCTCCACGGAGCAACCAAATTAGCTTGCCTCCTTTACGATGCACCAAGACCTACCCTTAAACACCGAGACACGAACCCGAGCTAGGAGACGTAATCGGTTAATTTAAAACCGTAAACTAATACTAGTATTAGTATTATAGAAAATATTATATGAATAATATTTATGAGGTTTTTCTTCAATATTTTTACACTAGAAAAAGCACAAGTGTAAAAACTAGAATGAAAGAGTGTGAACTATTCAATATATAGAGGGTAAGGTTGAGAGTTGAGTGTGTCGTGTGTTTTGTGTTGTGTAAGACTAAATAGATTACTTGTCTTACTTATTCAACTAGGTGTGCATGCCTACTAATAGACATCAACCTATTCTAATCATTATGCCTTTTCCATGCACTAATTTAAACAAACTAGTCCATACAATGCATAATCACACGCCACAATTAATTGTAAAATGAACTTTCATTTTACAATTTGTAATTTGTACAATTGTGTGATATGTAACATCCTATGTGACATGAAACAATTGTATTAATTTAAAAATACATATTTATCAAATAAATATTATTTCTAAATTAATTAAATCACATTTAACAAATTATTTAGTAATTCATAATTACCGTCTCAAAATATGGTTATTATATTAATCGTCAATACGATATACAACATTTGTTATAACCACGAACCCATCTCATTCTAATTTCGACATTTCTAAAATATCGATTAGTATTTGACAATTGACACATTTCAATTTCAAATATAAATCTTACTTTAAGATTCAACCTCTAATTTCTCAATATACGGTTTTAAGAATATCAATCAATCTGTATCCTATACAATTAATCAATATACGTTTAAGGGGTCAGTCCTAAAGGTGTGACCTAAAGGGATCAACTGACCACCACCGTCATACGACAGTAATGTTAAACTCTAGTCAGCCAATCATTACCGATTAATGTTGGTCAGTTGACTAAATCAATATTGGATCGTCCCTTGCATATTCTTTTCATAAGATTTATGACAATGATATTTTATCATTGTCGTGATCGCACTATTGTTGAGGACACATTTCCCAACAGCAGCAGTAGAGGAATTAGCTGCGGGTTGAGGAATACTCCCATCAATGAAACCAAGTTTATTCTTGGCAGATATAGCTATGAGCATACCCCTCTTCCAATTACCGAAACCAGATCCTGTAAAAGGATTATTAACCAACTTAATACCTGGAATGTCAGAATTACTGATGAAGTAAGGACTGTTTGCATTAATTTGATTATTTTCTTGAGTTTCAGGCATGATTGAATGATTTTGAGGAGAATAATTTTGAGTGATGAAGTAATGATGAAGAAAATATGAAAAGTTTATGCGGAAGCAGAAGAAAAATTATGGTCAGAAAGCAGGATCAGATTAATGATCTTGCTCTGATACCATGTTGATCTTTGTATGTTTTCATAATAGAGAGAATGATATGATTGATTATTGAATTATGAATTGTGTTTGAAAGAGAGGATACAACTTCCTTATATAGAGGAAGAGAAGTTGGTTAGACTACTAACCAACTCATAACAGAATTATAACTAATTCTATGACTGACTTAGTTTAGCAATATGTTAACTAACTTTAACTAACTTTATGTGTATGTATTCCAACAACATCTTTATAACCCAAGGCCTTTACTACGAACCCTTAGCCTATGAGAGTGTTGTCATATCAGTTTCCCGAGGCAAAATATCATAATTACGTACTAAAACTTTTAAGTAAAAAAATATTGTGATCTCAAATTCGTTAAGATGTTTGGTCATGGATGTGTCTCAAGACCTAAGAAAACCTTGAATGTTTTATGAAGAAAATCGTCACAATTGGGGACTTTCACACTTTTCTTTTAATTGCCGAATTTGAAATTTAGTGATATTTGAGAAAATTCTTTTGGAAATCGTTTTATTTCCGTCAAGTGTTGTCGCAATTAACTAATGAGTCATATTTTGCAAGTTTTGAAGGTTAAGAAAGTGATCCAATTGTTGGTGTTTTGGTGGAGTTTCACCCTTTCCGTTCATTCATTTTTATTCTTCCGTTCCGATTATGTTGTTCTTTCTATAGCTTGTTGTAGAGCTTCCAAGGCAACCGTGGTAAGACCGTCCATCGTGAGGCCAGGTAGCCTTGAACATTTCACTTTCTAACTTTCCGGACATCCCTCTCGTACACGAGGACCATCGAGACCGTTTCCTTAAGTTGATCGAGAGGAAGATATCGACGACGCGATGCATGTCCGTTAGTGCACACGAAGCGTTGGGGGGGTTGAAATGGAGGTACATAGAATTTTTACCGACTCGGGCTAGAGAATTTATATAACCTTTATGAGGCGAGCTACAAGAACCTTACCTTGGAATTTTTGAGCTCATTTTCTTATGATAAGGGGGAGCATTCGGTGACCTTAGGATTAGAAACGTCACTTACACCTTGACTTGTAACACCTTCACGAATATTTTGGAGGGGTAGATGAGTGGAAGGGAGATTGGACTGGTTGGATGGGAATAAACACACTAAGTGCTTTTATAAGCATTTTACGGGAATGGATACCGATGTGAGTAAGATAAAAACAAGTGACCTCGAGCACATGGTTCCTAAGATCTTTGTCCGGGCCTTGAACAACGTCCTTTATGGGAGGAAAGACCCTAGTATGTTAAACTATTTATGGAAGTACTTATCTTGGCCGCTTACTATAACCCCCGCCGAGAACGGATAACTCCGTTCAACGTCATTTCTATGGTTTGCCTTGCCCTTGTGAGGTATGTGGAGTATGACAAGAGCTCATTGGACCGTGGGGCCTTGGTGACTAGGGTAGCTTAAAACCGATCATAGCTTAAAATCTATATTTCATGCGTTTAACTAAGTAGTAAGTTAAAACATACCGTAGCTTAATTTATAAATTTTATTTAAATACGTATTATGTTAAAAACAATTATAGCTTAAAATCTATATCTCATGAGTTTAACTAAGTAATACTCCGTATGTAGGTTAAAACATATCATAGCATAAATTCTATATTTCATTTAAATATGTATTAAGTTAAAATCTATCATTGCTTAAAATTTTTATTTATCCATATTTTTGTATTTATTCTTATCACCTACTTTTTACTTATTGATTTTTAGCATTTATATTTTAATTATTTATTTATGAAATAACTAATGCAACACCCGTGAAAATTTACGGGGCTGTTCAATTCAATTTTTATAGAGAATGTTCAATTAAGTTGTTAAACATGCTAATAACAGATGTGGTGTACTGTATAGGTAAATGATTTAATAAAAATAAATAAATAAGTCTATATATAATAAGATAAAAGTTTGTATTTTCAAATACAAAGTACTGTAGAGTAGGATATAAAAACTGAAAGTTTAAGAGAAACTCATAGTTTCTCGAAAATCTCCTTGTAAACAGCATTACTTGTTATAGTAGACATGTCTTTGTCGTCATCTAAAATAAGGACTTTTAGACAATCCTTATTTGTAACCCGGGAGATAGCAACATACAACTGTCCATGGGTGAAGACTGGTCTAGGAAGATAAAGACCAACACGGGATAGAGATTGCCCTTGACTCTTGTTTATAGTCACT
Organism: Silene conica; assembly: GCA_029255685.2. Taxonomy (NCBI): domain Eukaryota; kingdom Viridiplantae; phylum Streptophyta; class Magnoliopsida; order Caryophyllales; family Caryophyllaceae; genus Silene; species Silene conica. Next base: position 65,122,964 of record CM055311.2, read on the forward strand.
ACAAAGCAAATTGCTAAAGGAAATTGTCTCATTTCGAACTTAACGAGAAAGATGGACTACCTAAAAGATTATCAATTATAAATCACACCTTAAAACACCGAAAGTTTCAAAGTCTAATATAGATGAACACCGAAAATTTAGTAAAAATAACTAAAACAAAAACTGAATACAGAAACAACAATAAAATCATTTGTTAATTGCTCTCTAGAGTTGTGGTGCTTTAATGGTTTAGAAGTGCGCTATTATCTTATTTTCGACAAACATTCTAAATTTGTAATTATGTGGTAATTATTATTTTGGCAATCCTCTAAATTAAATTCCAAGTAATTCTGATAAAATGTAAATACCAAGTATAATTGTTTTATAATTAGAATTTTTTCAAAATTTGATTTTTTTTTATAGTAATTGCATTAATAGTGCAAGCTGATTTGATGTTGTATTATAATTGAACAATTTTGAGTGATAAACATTGAAATGATCTAATTAAATTGATAGTATGAACGTCATGTATGTAATTGTTGCAACCTGCAGGTGAGACATGTAATGCTATGTTTTTTTCATATGTAGCTTAATTGTCTTTATCGTAAGGTGACTTCGTGAACTATTTTCTTCCCACATTCCAAAATTTCACATTATTTCCTTATAGTTTCTTCTGTTTCATACCGAGTATATATATATTTCATTATAACCAATTTTAATTATATGGGTTTTTTCTTATTCAAAAATCAATTCATATTGATGTTGTTTAATTATATATTTCATTATAACCAATTTCACATTATTTTCGTATTCATTATAACCGCTTTGTTGCTTTTTAGTTCACTGTTCCTTTAATTCATTAGTGTAACACCCGTGAAAAATCACGGGGTTGTGTACTTTCTATTTAAGAAGACGATAAATTATAGTTATTATATAACCAGGAGTTTTATTTATTCAACATGTCTACTTTAGTTCTTAGGAGGTGGAAAAGGCAACTGTGATTTTCAAGAAGTTTATGGAGAATACAAAAGAGGAGAAGAAAAAAGAGGAGTAGAAAAAGATGTTAATGGCCTTTGAGATTTTCGAGCAACATTGAGAAAGTAAAAGGTTTTTGGAAAAAAAATTGATAAGGTGGCCGGTTTCACAAAATTGATGATTATTTAGTAGTTATTGACATTTTTTAATTAATGTATGTTCAAAAAAAAGAGGAAATAGAGTAAAATAAGAAGAAAAAATATCAGGAGAAAAGTATGAGAAAATGGCAAACAGTAAAACTCAATTATCAATGCAAGATTAAACGAAAGAATGAATGAATTAATACTACACATACAGTACAACACTTTTTTATCTCATGGAAATGTAAGAAAGAGAAAATATTATTATTGGTTTCTTGGGTATTGCAATGACTTGGGTACTGCAATGAGTAAAGCAGTTTTTTAATATGTTTTGAGAATTGTTACCCATATTAATTAAGGGACGTGCTTTTTCACATACGATTTTTATCACACTTCCCTTCTAATTTCTTTTATCATTCACTCAATTAATTTTTCTCTCTTTCTTCTTCCCTTAAACACAAGTGATTAACACCAACCAACTACTCCGTTCACCGACTCTCCGTCACCAACTAAAACTATGTAAGTAATAATTAATTAATTAAATAAAGTCAAAAAGAAAATTCTAAAAAAGAAGATACAAAAACTAAAAAAAAGGAAAAACTAAAACAAAATAAAAAAGAAAGAAAAAAACGAAAACTAAAAAACAAAAAATAAACAACTAACACACTTGATATTAAAGAAAAAGGAAAAAAGGGGAAAAAGAAACTGCAACATAGCAGCAACACAACAACAACACAACAACAACACATTGGACACCGCCAACAATAAACAATTATCAATCAACAACACGCCGACAGGGTGGCAACACAATAAACAATCAACGATAAACATACGACGCCGACAACCCGATAAATGCAAACAACGTAAAGGCGTTGACCACCACAGTTAACCACTATGTATATAATTTCAATAAAACGTATTAATAATCATAAAATTATTTTAATAATTAGAGTATTGTAATCCATTGTTTAAGTTTTTAGAATAATTAATTCAATTTTAGGGTAAAGATGTATATATAACGGTCGTTTTGTCTGTGTTTAAGAAATAAAGTTTATGTTTAAGAAAAGGGTACCATATGGACATTTTATGAAAAAATGTATGTGAAAGAGTAAAGTTCGTATGTGAAAAAATAATTCCGTTAATTAATATGATTATATTAATTACGCACGGTTAATTATGTGGTTCTCAATTAATTTCAGTTTTTTATTTGTTTTAGTTTGCTGATGTGGAAAGATGACCAACCCGGTTAAACATGATTGATTTAAAAAAAACCTAAAATTGTGACATTGAATGAGAGACTTGCATTAGCCTAATTCTGAATCCACATTGTGCCACATAGGCAGTTTTCCAAGATTCCTTTATATATACTCCCTCCTATTCAACATAACTTTCCCTATTTCTTTTTTCGTCTATTCACAATACCTTCCCTATTTCGTTATTTAGTAAAGTTTTTATACATATTTTAATCACCTCACTCCACCACAATACTCCACCATACTCATACTTTATACTTATTGTAATCACCTTACTCACAACAATTACCCCACAATACATACTCTCTCTCCAATTACCCAACCCCACACCAATACTTTCCCCTATAATAATTCCCTCCTTATTCTCCGTGCCTTCCCCAAATAGGGAAGGTTATGTTGAATAGGAGGGAGTATAATGATGATACAATGACATGTCTACAAGCATTGTGTAGTTTTTAAAAAAAATAAAGAGGTTAATACTGCCGCCTAATCCTCGATTCCTTAAATTTACGTAGTTGCTCATCCATGGACAAATATTACTCATTCATGGACGTTTTGTCATTACTTTTTCATACTTTACCCTTTTCTCAAACTCTCTAATTTTCTTCCTCAAATAGTTACCCAAATTCGTCAATTCAAATCACTCATCAATTATGAATATTTGTTCGAATTAAGGGATATTCCGGTAGTCTATGTGCATGTTATGTGCAAAAAAGTAGAACTTATTATCATCTATTGTGATTCTAGGAGTATATTGGGTTCTAATCACCGCGTGTTTCCAAAATTTTTGATTTGGTTGTGGATTGATTTGTCATACGGGGAACTAATCACTTTGGCTGCTTAAAAAGCACCCAAAACTAAGGAAATTTCTCGGCAAAAAAAATGATATAAATTGATTTAACATTAAACAATGTGAAATTATTGCATAGTTATATGAATTCATTTTTATAATGTTGCATCTAATACATTCAAACCAATATGCCGGGTTATACTCATAGTTAAAAAATACAGTTTCACAACCAATAAACATACAATAATAACGATGTCAATTGACACCAGCGGCTGCTCCGGTGGTCCTCTGTTGTAAACGGGAGGCGGCGGTGTCAGACGGCTGATGGGGTGAGAGTTGGATTGATTAAATGGAAAATTGAGGTGTAGAAATAACAGGGGCATAATGGTCATTCATGTCTACGATTAAGTAATTCATGTACATGAAAGAGCATACCCCCAAATTTATCTTATAATTAAGGTAATCAATCATCTTATTCTAAATATCAACTAATTGCCAAATTCTTCTCTCTAAATATTTCGTTCAATGAATATAATCTATTTTCCTCCTTTTTTTTGGTGACGAGGGGTTTAATCCCCCCGGGGCCATGCATTCCCGCACCACCACATGGACCATGTAAGCCACCCCCTTCGGGGGCTGCAGTGGCCAAGTGGGTATCGCCCCAGCTGGTAATCGAACTTGAGACCTCTCAACTCTTGCATTTTTATAAGCTTTAAGGCTTAACTCAGTTACCACTGGACTAACACCACTTGGTTTTCTCCTTTCTTTTACAAGCCTTCAAACTATACTTATCTTGAAGTATTATTTACAGCCTAATTATGTACGTGATTCATTTCCACTAACAGAATCTTTAGAGGTTGTTTGGTTCATGTGAAAATTAATTTCATGTTGAAAGTATAAATTCACGTGAATCAAGTTCCTACATGTAATTCATGGGAAATACCCAAAATTTTGTTTGGTTTCCCTCTAGGAATTGACTCTTCCATGAAATAAATTGCTCTATGTTGTTTGGTTGGATAACTCAATTCCTCTGATTTTTTTTTGTATATATTATTCTATCCTTTATTAAAATTATTAGGTCACCATTAGATTCATATATAGGGCATGCAACAAACAAGTTTTAACAACATGAAAAATATGTCTATTTTCCAAATTATTATCATAAAATAAAATAACATAAATTAAAATAGCTTAAATTAAGCCGTAAAAATTCAACGGCTAAAAAATTATGAGAAAGTAGAAAATGAAAATGATGTGTTTTTAATAGGGGTAAAATAGTAAACATCACTCATAAAAAAACACATGAAGTTGGAATGACCAAGGGGGTTAGGTCATCAACTTCCCACATGATGTAGGAATTCAAGATCCTATGGAAATCTAAATTCCTCTATTCTTTTAAAAAAAATGGGTAACCAAACAAGAAGTTTAAATCCCAATCCATGTGATTTCGGTATTCCTACGTTTTTATGACGCAACCAAACAACCCTTTAAAATAGGGAAATATACATTAAATAAAATCAAACAATTTAGGCAATTATCAATGAATCCCCCAATAGTTTAACTTATTAATGTTTACGACAATATAGCATCTCCCAATATACAACTATTATTATCCTGGTTCAGTTGGTGGTTGTTGGGTTTTTTTTTTGAGTAATTGCGATGTGTTGGGTTGGGTGAAGTCGGGGTTTGACAAAGTATTTGGTTGGTCTAATGCAGTGGTCTCAAGTTAATGTCTTCCATTGTTCAATTCCTTTCTTGCTTTTATGTTTTATTAATAATCTCCTTTTATTGGAGTTCCTATTGTATTCTCGGGGAAAGTGCGAGGTTCCTTGCTGGGAGATTGGTTGGGATGCGCTCTTTAATTGCTCTTCTTTGTTTGCTTGGTCCCCTGGGTCGTTGATCTTTGGATTGTTTGGGTCGATTGACACGGTGTAGGAGATTCATCTTCGCTGAAGACAAGCTTGTTCGGCTTGTTTTTCCCCTTTTCTTTCTACGCTCTTGTAGCATAAGTGCACCTGGTCCGTCCCGTTGACCCGTGGGATTTTTAAGTAAAGCTGCTGAAGTCGGCTACTTTGCTCGTCTTCAAACTTCGCTTCATCAGCCTGCTCTCGTTCTTATTTGCTTCGTTGTTTTCTTAGATGTACTAAATTTTTATGTAATCTTTAATTATAGCTTTGTTGCACTAAGTTTGCTAGCCAGACTTCTAGTGCAACATAGCCCTTTAGCTTGTTCTGTAACTTTTGGGGTATTATAATTACCTTTTTACTGCTGTAAAAAAAACTATTATTATCCTCTGCCAAATGTGCAATTATTATCCAAAATTTTATACGTGATACGTTTAACCTAGTAATCGAAATATATTAAATAATATCATAATATTATTAAATCATTTAACAATCACCAATAACAATTTATTCTAACTAAATCATATAGATATTACAAAAAGACACATAATATTATGCACATACTTGTATAATATAATCTCTCTGCCCTAACATAGGGCCCAACAAAATAATTCTTAAAATTTCATACGACTACAGTAATATTGCACGGATATGTATCTTTACGTAATTATAATAGAGAAAACATTGGAGATTGGACACATGACAATCATTGGTTTAATATTTTTCCGCTCATTAGTTATTTTGTTTTTTATGGTAAAATCATTAATTAGTTTCATATTAATATTGATTGTGATTATTATATTACGGTATTATTTTATACTTTCCTTATATTTGGCAAAGGATAAAGAGGGCAAGACCCCTAATGCAGTTGAGCTTTTTGTTGATACTCATAAGAAAGTGATTGATGGTAAAGATGTATGGAGTCATCCGAAAGGAACAAAAAAAAATATGTTAGTATCACTATTATAAAATACTTGAATTTTACTCAATTTTTGGTTATATGTTATTGTTATTATTAATGCCTTGTTATTTCTTTGATAATGTAGGAGGATTATGAAATTCGGGTTCGTGACCTTGAAGACAAGGGACTACCGGTATATCCCAATAAAATTTGGTTCAAGTTGATTAACGGAATCCAAAAGGGTGAAGTATTTGGTTTGGGAACCACCGCACCAATGTATTACTATCGAACCCGGTCATCAACTAGAGGTAAGTCTTCAGCATCCGAAACCTATATTCCCGGTGTTCTAATTCAAACAATGGAGGCACATGAAAGAGAAGCCGAGGAATTTAGGAAATTTTGGGAGGAAACACAACAAAAAGAAGAAGCTCGAATAAGGGAAGAAAAGATTATGAAAAACCAAGAAGATTTGAGTCGTCAAATTGAAGCCTTGACTCAAATGTTTCAATCTCAAACTCAATGCATTGCAATAATAGCCTTCTCAACCCTCCTCATAACCCTAATGATGATAATTACGACGGAGGTGGGATTGGGGAGTCGGTGTAGGCTTTGAAGTTAATTAACTTTAGTCTTTAAGGTTCGTATGTACTTAGACATAATGTTGTTGTTTAGATTTAGTGTTATTTGTTGTGTAAAACACATAACTTAGATTTGTTGGCATTGTTGTTGGTATTATTTATTTGGCACAATATTTGGTCTTTGTTAAATGAAAAGTCACTTATTTGTTGGACCAAAATGTGTGTTTCAAATTGCAGGAATTTTATAGGAAAATGGGAGGAAAAAATAATGTGGGAACATATTGATAATATTAACCATAATTTCCAACCGATATACACAATTAACAACCGCATATAAAAATTACCAAGTTCGGAAGTTTATGTAAATTACCATACAAATTCAATACCGACCGCTGAAAATAATTTACCGACCAACTTATACAAATTACCAATCACAACAAACATTTACCAACCGCAAAACCCCCTGTTTTTATTTTACAAACAAACTTACCTACCGCCTTAACTAATTACCCACCGATAAACGGTTGCTAATTACCTAGCGATCTTGTTTTACCAACCGATTATCGGTCACAAATTACCAACCGCGGAGTATTTACTGACCGACAGTGATTTTAATTTGACTAGTCAATGTGGTTAATTACCAACCGTCATTTAAATTATCGACTACGCTGCCGGTGGGTAAATTACCGATCATTCTTGATCGGTCGGTAAAAATATATTACTGACTAAATTTAACGACCGGCACTTACCGGTCACTAACTCACAAAAATCGGTTGGTAAACAGTTTTACCGACCGAATTAGTCTTTTTCCACCCGTTTACGGCGGTCGCTAAAAGCCTTATTTCTTGTAGTGTATATGATTTTAGCTAATCACATTATTTATATCTATTTATAGTTTATTTTTCTTTTATGATGGATTATATAGAATCTATACCTACTTGATTTAACTTAAGTAATTAGGTGTATAGAGTATAACTCGGTCGATATTCTCTTATTTGTAAAGAAGTGTTTGTTAATGTAATTCAATAGACCAATCTTTTTTATGCTTGCACAAATCTAGAACTTAGATTTTGTGTTCAGGGTTTTCAATTGATTCTACTAAGACATTAATTTTGTATGGCATATTTTTCGGGTTTTTTCAACGACAATATTTTACAATTAGAAACTTTAAAGAACAAGAACATACCAAACATTTCATGACAATTTTCTACTTAAAGATTAATTTTATATGGCTTATTTTACTATAAAATAGAACATACTATTACGGTATTACCCCACAAAATACATATTTTTCATAAATGAATACCATATAAACTATGCAGAATCCACCAATACGACAATATCATACCAAAATTACACTACAAAAAAATACTGCCCTTGCGACGGATAGAAAATCCGTCGCAAATTTGGTTTTGGGACGGACTTTGCGACGGATATATTTTCGTATTTTACATCGTTCTACCTTTGTTTTCTGTGATTTCCATCATATTTTCGAGATTCTTATTTTGTATTAACAATCAATTGTTAGAAAGACGAATTAGTGTAACACCCGTGAAAAATCACGGCGTTGTGTGCACTTATTTCTAAAGATGACTATAAATTTTACTTATTATATAACCAATTCTATTTATTTGAACATGTGTAGTTTTTAAAAATAAAAAAGAAATAATATAATATCATTATATATATTAAAATATATATACGGAAATTATAACATTCACATTTCAGAACTTTAAGTTATGTAAGTTAATAAACTAATTTAACACATGATCATGTTAATAGGAGTAACAATTGTAAGACAAGATTAAAATGAAACAATTAATACATAGTTAAAAAAGGAAATTATAACATACAAATTTAAGTAATTTAAGTTATATAAATTATAAAAAAAATCAAAATTAAGATAATTAAGTTCTATATATACTAGAGAAAATGAAAATAATATAAAAATCGATTCTAACAAATCTTTTCATGATGAATATTTAAATAAAACAAGAAAACAAAATAACAGATTGTGGATTTATGTGGGTTTACATGGGTTTTAATGTTTAGGGCTCATAGAGAAGCTGGTCTATTTATGTGGCTTTTGTATCAGTGAATATATCCCGATGTACTTTAATATATCTCAATGTGTTTTTTTAATTAAGATTTCTTAATGTGGTATATGTCATAGTTTTAGTATATAAAGGTATTAGAGTATCAACATTTTCCTACATGTTATTGAGATGATGATTCCAATTTCTGTTTTCGTTCATCAATTCCACAAATCTGAGGAATTGGCAAATCATTGCCAAGACAATTGAGATAAAAAAAAAGATAGTCTCTTCTATTCTTTACACCACTGCATGCTTCTGCTGCTAATTCTTATCAATACCCGATCAATTAATAAACAAAAAAAACACTTCCCTAATGCAGTTAAGCCAGTTATATTATTTACTTGTAATTGGACAAAATTAGGTTTCCTATTTTTATCTTTGTTTTTCATTTTTATGTGGCTTTTTTTATCAATGATAGGCATTTTTCTTGTTAAGACCCTATGAATTGATTGAAACCTCAGATTAATACTATAACCATGATGACTCGAAAAAACCTAAAAGCTAATACCAAGGACATGAATTCATGTTTAACACCTTGTTATTCGAGGATGAAAACTAACACAATGAAGTCGCTAGCATACAAACTAATTTAAATTGTGCCATATAATAAATTATTAAAGCATACAAACCAATCTTAATTGTTTAGGCATGAATTTATAATACTCTTTTTTTTTCTGATTTTTTACGGTGTCAAACAATAAATATTTTGAAAAAGAAATAGACATAGCTTTGAATCAACAAATAATATTTCGATGGCATCGAGTTTCTTATTATTGTCTTTGTTGTTTTTGTTGCTAAATTCAGGCCTGGACCATTTATGAACAACCCTAATATTTATTTGAGTAAGTCTAACTCCATATTTGAGTTGACTAATAGCACTACAACGATTCTTAAAACGGGCGACAGATTTTGGCGAATGAAATCAGTCGCCAAATACAAATTGGCGACGACTAATACAAATTGGCGACTGAAATCAGTCGTCAAAGAGTAGTCGCTGGCTTTAGTCGCCAAAAAAACTCGGGCGACTAATTTCCGTCGCCAAATTTGGCGACTGAACACGTAGTCGCCATTAGAAGGAATTGGCGACTGAATTGGTCGTCGCCAATTTGGCGACTGAACAACAGGTAGTCGCCAAATCCCCTGACTTTCCAGGGATTTTTGCTTGAGCTGCTCTGATTTGGCGACTGCATTCAGTCGCCATTTAGATCATTTCAGTCGCTAAATGACCTGGGCGTTTTTCATGAAAATTCATTTTGTTCCTGCCAAATGCAATGCGACTTCAATTCAATACACAATTCCCTGCTATCAGAAAGTAACCAGCAATTTGGTGACGAACACCCTTTGAAACAACAACCATATCTCATTTATAGAAAAAGGGAACCATTATCAAATTACAAGAACTCGTTAACTAAACTAATAAGTCTCCATGTTCGAAATTTTTCGTAAGTTACTAAACTAATTAACTACTTGAAATCCCATGCTAGCTCCACTACCGCCGCCGCCCCTTCAACTTGGATCGTTAGGGTCTTCATTAAATGGCCGTGAACCGGGGTTGCAAGAGTAGAAATAGGTTTCCATGGCTTTGACACGTTCTCTCATCAACCGCATCTCCTCATATCTTTCCGCATTTGCCGCTCTTTCTTCGTCAAGTTGCGATTGTAATTGACTTACAAGAGCCGGCTCGTAGGTTTGTCGCGGCTCATATGAAGACCTTCTAGCCGGTTCCTTGAAAAACACACCATGAGCCTGTCTGGTTCCATATACCATCCCCTTCTTGTAACCATCCACCAATTCAAACCAAATTTGATTATCCGACCGGTCGGGGTGGGCCTCTTTCTCTGCCTCATATGCCTCCTATAAAATAATATCATTACATTGTTGTTAACATTAAGAAAACTATCATTAGTTAACCAAAAAATATCATTATCGAAGTTAACAAAAAAACCATCATTAGTTGAGAGAAATTATCTTACATATAACTCCTTGTCTTTCGCCTTGATCCAGATTCTTTTCTGCGTCTTTTCATTGACCTTGGAATGCGTGTCAAGGAAAAATCGGGGGCCGTCATCATCGTCTTCTTGCTGTTATCCTTCTTGCTACTATCCTTCTTCTTCCCCCCCCCCCCCCCTAAATAGGCAAAATTGTTAATATAAGAAGTATATTCATTCAAAAAAGACGCGTGACAAAAGAAGTATATACATATTTGTAAACTTACACTAAAAAGACGCGTCAAAAATGATCGTGATCCCCCGTGATGGGTAGGCTGGACCTCTCCATCCTTCTTCCCTCCTCTTTTGTTGATCTTTTTTTGAGCGGACGTGGCTTGGAACTCGGGATTATCGCGGTGCTTCATGAGTTCCTGATATTTCTCACATACAATTATAAATTATATTATTAGTAATAAGATATTTCATTCTTGTATTCAATAAGACAAGTGACAAAACTAATTCTATATATATATATATATATATATATATATATGTATATATGTACATATATATGTATATATTTACATATATACATATATATGTGTATATATACATATATATGTATATATACACATATATATGTATATATACACATATATATGTATATATACACATATATATATACCATTTAGATGATCTGGTTCCTTCTTTCTTGTAGCAATCTTGTAGATATAGTCTCGATATCTTGTTTTACCAACTTCGTGGTACCTGTGAAGGATGGATGCTTCTATTGAAGGAGCCTAATAAAAAGATTGCTACAAAAAAAAAACATTAAATGTTAATAGTTAGCTTAATATGTAAAAAAACAACGATATTAAGTATTATACTAAAGTAATTAAAAGGATTAATACAATTACCCGATATGCATTGAACCATGCTTCTTTTTTAGCCATACTAGCTTTGGTCCAAGAAGTAGGCACATGACCTAACAAATTCTGCTTTGTGCAATTAGTTACCCCTTGACGAGGAGTCTGATGTCTAAACCTGTAACAGAAATTGTTAATTATAACAAATCATTTTGTTACTAAAAAATGAATAAGAAAAATATAATAAAGAATAACACTTATCATAATCCCGCCGGATTGGATCAAGTATAATCCGGTCATCCTGGGTGAACTGAATCTGTACATTCTCGTCCTCCTCCTCCACTTCAGGCTCGCTCTGTACCTCTTCTATTGGTTCCTCCTCTTCAAGCACGGACGACGTATTAGCGTGATTACTATCATCGCCTCGCTGTCTACCTCGACCTCCTGCCATCTACAATCACATAAATTAAAATATTAGTAGGTGAAGAGAAAACATAAAATAAAACTATCATACATGCATGTAAAATTCCACAACTATTATATACCAAATTAATCATCATCTTCATCGTCTTGTTGATCTTCATCATCATCACCAACATCCTCATCGTCAACATCATCATCATCGTCAACATCATCATCATGCACTCTCACTACTTCTTCAACTTCATCTTATCCTTCTTCCAACTCAATATTAATAGTTTCATTATCCTCCTCCTCTTCCAACTCTTCAAACTCTTCATTCTCATTATCGTGAATGATTTCGTCTGTTGGAGACAAAATTGTCCCATTTGCTACTATTTCTTCTTGAAAAAAAGTGGTATCAATTTGTGATCGTGCCTTTGTCTTAAAGACTGTCCACCGTGCCTTATTATTTCTATCATTTGTCGTTCTTGGATAAGAAGCGAAATACACTTGATGAGCCTGATGTGCAAGTATAAATGGATCATACTTAGAGTATGTTCGGGTACGATTCACTTCCACAAGCTTGTAACATTCATGTACTTTCATTCTAGCCGGAGAATTATCCTTCCATTCAATTTTGAATAAGGTAGTCTTATAAGCGCGGTCACGACCATTATAAGACATCTCAAAGATGTCCTCTATAATACCATAATATTCATGGTCATCAACAGAAGAAATAGTAACACCATAATTGCATCTATCCTTACCTTTACCGTGGTCGAATGAGTGGAAATTAAATCCATTAACTGAATATCGGTTCCACGTTTTAACCACCCGTGAAGGACCGAAGGCCAAGCTCCTTATCAAATCATCTTGGATATTGAACTCAATCACATGGTTCAGAAACCATTTTGGGAATTTGTCTTCATGTTTATCCCAAACATCATCCTTACTTACATTAGGATGTTCCTAAATGAAATCAGTCACAAACTTCGTTTCATATGACTCTAAGATCTCACAATTTGATAGAACGTATAAGTGAGCACGATTGTATTCCTTGTCATCCAAATATATCGTTCCATCTTTAGAGGAACAACCTTCACCATCTTGAGTTTGAAAAAACTCTGGTAAACTTGTATCAACTTTTTCTATATGTTTTTCAGAGTAGAGAGAACAAAAATTCGAAATCTCTTCCGTTAAATAGGCATTGCATATAGAACTTTCTACCTTTACTTTGCTTCCAATCTTTTTCTTCACATAATTAAGAAACTTATAAATGATACATTCATTACGTTGTTGTTTAATAAATTTTGTAATATATTAGTTAATCTAAAATTTCAAAAATAAATAAGACTACTCTTAGTACCTTTCAAATGGATACATCCATCTATATTGAACGGGTCTTCCAACTTTGGCTTCGTAGGGCAAATGGACCGGTAGATGCTCCATGGACTTGAAAAATGAAGGGGGAAAGATCATCTCAAGCTTACATAATATTAGTGGTATTTGATTTTCGAGACGAATCATGTCATCAACACATATTGAAGACGAACATAAATCTCGAAACAATTGACTAATCTCAACAATTGCATTCCATGGGTTGGGAGGAGATGTTTCAAAGCAATAGGTAGTAGTCGCTCCATGAATACATGACAATCATGACTTTTCATGCCTTGTAACTTGAGCTTCTTAAGATCAACACATCGACGAAAATCTGAAGCATATCCATCAGGGAATTTCAGATTTCGTAACCACTCACATACTACCTTCCTTTGAGGTTTGTCAAGAGTGTAAATGGCTTTTGGCTTGGACCCATCATTGCGAATATGTAATTTGGGACGATCACAAAACATCTTCAAGTCTTTTCTTGAACCAATAGTATCACATGTTTCGCCTTCGACATCCATGATCATGTCAATTAATTGCTCAAAAAAGTTCTTTTCTATGTGCATTACATCCAAGTTGTGTCTGATTAACATTGTTTTCCAATATGGAAGGTCCTAAAAAATGCTTCTTTTAAACCAACCGTTTTTCTTCTTTTTGAGTTCTTTAAACTCTTCTTCAGTACCATCAATAGAAGATGAGAAATCACATACTAACTCTCATACCTCATCACTTGGAAGATGATCCGGAGCATCATCAAGTACCTATTTTCCTTTTTTGAAAGCTTTCTTGTTTCTCCTAGAGAATGATTTACTGGTAAAAAGCATCTATGACAATCAAACCAACTAATTTTCTTGCAATTCGGAAGCCAAAAGGCTTTACTTTCACCCATGCAACGAGGACATGTTTTTTGTCCCGCAATAGCCCAACCAGATAGCATACCATATGCGGGAAAATCGTTTATTGTCCACAAAAGTGAAGCTCTAAGTTGAAAATTTTGTTTTCTGAAAACGTCATATGTTTCCACCCCAACTTCCCACAATTGTCTCAATTCTTCCACTAATGGTTGTAAATAAACATCCAAATGGCCTTTCGGATTTTTAGGACCGGGAATAATGAGTGACAAGAATATAAATTCTCTTTTCATGCATAACCAAGGTGGTAAGTTGTATGGTGTGAGCATTACAGGCCAACAAGAGTATTTCTTACCAAATTGGGTAAAAGGACTAAATCCATCTGTACACAAGCCAAATCGCACATTCTGGGGTTCCTCGGCAAATTCAGGGTATATCTGATCAAAGCGTTTCCATTCTTCCCCGTCACTTGGATGACACATCTTCCCCGGAGTACGCGGATTTTCTTTGTGCCATGTCATTTGTTCGGCAATTTTTTGGTAGAATACATTCTTTGAAGTCTTGGGCCAAGAGGAAAGTAAATTAATTGGTTTTCAGCTATTGGTTTCTTACACTTTTGACCCCTTTTATTACCCTTGTTGCCTTTTTTGGCTCTCAAGACAATGTCTCCATCACTTGTCTCAAATCTATCCCTTTCACATTTTTTGCACTTGTCAAGGAAAGCATCATCTTTCCAAAGAGCATACTTCCTTCAGGACATGCATCAATCTTTTGATGCGGTAACTGAAGACCTTTAACTACTTTGTTGGTGTTGTAGAAACTTCTAGTCATGACGTTATCAACGGGGATATCATCCTCAAGCAAAGAAGCAATACCGTCAACGACATTTAATGACATATTATACTCACATTTCAAGGTTACTATCCTAGATGCAGCTTGTAATAATGACATGCTCCCTTCATATAATGGTTGTTCCGAAGCTTTTAACATGTAAAAAAAAGCCTTTGCTTGTGGATTTTGCGGTTGTTCTTCATTCATAGCTACACGGTCGTCATCATTGGCAACATTAAACTCTAAGGCATTAACAACCATATCTCTATATGGGTTCTCATCAATATGTTTGATGTGAGGTTGTTCATGAATTGGGGAATAAACTTCTCTATGAGAAATCCAATTATAATAATTTGGACGAAACTCATTTGTATAGAGATGTTCTTGTACCTCAATGACATATAGGTATTTCATATTTCGACATTTGCTACAAGGACACCTAAGTTTTTTTTTTACCGAGTCATATTCATCTTGTTGCTTAACAAATTCAATAAACTCGGCAACACCCTCTATAAACCTAGCATTAGAACGTCTCTTCTTAATATCTAACCCTTTATCATACATCCATGAACGTTCCAATCTCTTCATTTTAATCTAAACAAAAACCCATAAAACAATTTTCAACAATAAAAATACATACATCTAAAATTACACACTCACTTAAACAACAACCTCAATCACATAATAATAACAATTTATTAACAACAATTTCCAATGTATACAATTAACCACAACCTAATAAGCTAAGACGGTCTTAATAAGCTACTATAATCTAACTAACATCCTAATAAGCTATTACAATCTAACTAACATCCTAATCGACTACTTTAAACTAATTAACTAACATCAATAGGGCTAACAACATCGTCTTATACAAACTTCATATAAACATTAACCCACAATTATCTGATTAACATCCTAATTGGCTACTAATACCTAATTAATCACAATCTAATAAGTTAAGACGGTCTTAATAACCTACTACAATCACTAAATGCACAAAACAAAACAACAATCAAACTAAAAATTGAAATTGAAATTGAATTATAAAAGAGTATACAAACCTTAATTGAATTGAATGAAGGGAAAAACAAGTGTGAGAACCTTGACGTTGGCCGGAATCCGGTGACGATGGTGTTGGGGGTGGTGGTGGTACACGTAGGTGGTGGTGGTGCAAGTAGGTGTCGTCGGATTTCGGGTTTTTGGTGTTTTGAGTTTTTAATTTTGCGAATAATGAAAGGGAGGAAGAACAGCCGTTGTTCCTATCCCGTGAATTGGCGACTGACTGGGAAATTTGGCAACTGACTAAGGTAGTCGCCAAATTTGGCGACTGAATTCAGTCGCCAAATAGCTATTCTGTCGCCAAATAGTGTCGGTGTTGGGAAATTTGGGGAAAATTGGTAGTCGCCAAATTGGCGACTGAAATCAGTCGCCCGAGTTTTTATTCAGTCGCCAACTACTGTCGCCCGTTTTTGTTTTTCTTGTAGTGTAGTAAGAATGTTTGTCATGTCCATTTCAGAAATTGTTGAGACTTGAGAATATTGAACAAATTTTGTTTTAAAGGTTCAAAGATGAAATATGAAAAGAAAGGTATTGAAGTGAAGGGGATTATGAAGAATGAAAAGATTTATGGAAACCGAGAAGATTATGGGAACTGGCAGCCGAGAAGATTACGTAGGATCAAAAGATTTGAAAATTGGGTCTTAAAGAGTTTAATTGGCACCGATTAATAGGGAAATAATAATTTGACATAATATATTTCCATATTAATTAATTATAGAGATGTTTCACATATTTCGTAAGTAGAACGTTATTTTGACTATAGAAATGTTTCACTGCAAAGGAAGACAGAAAAGCAGTTTTTCAACTCAGTCCTCTCAAATCTCATGGTCCTGATGGCATTCCTGCTATTTTTTACCAAAAATGTTGGCATACTATTAAGGATGATGTTATTCAAGCAGCTCTTGAGACTCTCAATAAAGGAAAAATTCTGAAAGAATTAAATCGAACTTTCATTACCCTTGTTCCAAAAACAAGATCCCCTGAGAATGTGGATGATTATAGACCGATTAGTCTATGCAATGTCATTATGAAGATTATTACTAAGTGTATTGCTAATCGTCTAATTAAGGTGATGAAGTATTTGGTAGGCGATTTTCAGAATGCCTTTGTTGCGGGTAGACAAATTTCTAATAATATTCTACTTGCCCGTGAGCTTCTTGACAATATTGATAAGCATAAATTGGGTAATTGTGGGCGTTTTGCTTTCAAGGCAGATATGAGCAAGGCTTTTGATAGAATTAAATGAGATTTCCTTCGACACACTTTGGGTTTCTTCGGTTTTCCAGAATCCCTATCTAATCTTATTATGGAGTGTACCACCTCTGTTTCGTATGAACTTCTCCTTAATGGTGCTCCTTTGCGACAATTTCATCCTTCGTGTGGGCTTCGTCAAGGTTATCATTTATCTCCCTTTCTTTTTATTCTTTGTATGGAAGTATTATCGATCAATATTCTAAAAGCGGAAAAGGATGGTTTTCTACATGGTATTTCCTTGGGTAGGAACTCTCCCTCTATCTCTCATTTACTTTTCGCTGACGACTCAGTCTTCTTCGTTAAAGATAAGGCTCATGCCTTTAATCGACTTAAGACTATTCTTAATGACTTCTGTCTTCCATCGGGTCAATTAATCAACTCTTCAAAGTCAGGTATAGTCTTCAGTCCTAGTACTTCTTTACGTTCTGCCTCTATTGGTATTCAGACTTTGGGTACTCGGAATTCTTGTGGTATTGGTAAATATCTTGGAATCCGCACTGAGATGGGATCTTCAAAGAAATTTATTTTTTCTGATATGTTGGAAAAGGTTAAGAAAAGACTTTCCTCTTGGAATGGTATATTTCTTTCACCTACTGGACGTTTAACTTTGATCAATTCTGTACTATCCTCTCTATCCATTTTTATTCTATCAGTGTTTTAAATACCGGTAAGTGTGACTAAAAGATTTCTTCTTTGATTTCGCATTTTTGGTGGGCCAGTACAAAGGGATCAAAAACTGTTCATTAGTGTAGCAATAATTTTCTTAGCCTCCCTAAATCTGAGGGGGGACTCGGCATTAGAAATTTAAATATTTTCATTCAGGCTTTGCTTGGAAAAGTTGCTTGGAAAATTATGACTGATAGGAATTCTCTCTTGAGTAAAGTTTTCTTTGCTAAGATCTTCAAAGACAACTCTTTTAATGACGCCTCTCTTAAATGTATGACGGGTTCATCTTGGGGCTGTCGCAGTATTGTTCATGGTGTTCATCTCATTATGGGTAACTTTAGTTGGAAACCAGGTATTTTTAGCTCTTTCAACATTTGGCAAACTAAATGGATTAAAAGGAAACAACCTCCTTACTCTACCAGTTTTGGTTTTCAAGTCTCTGCTGCTTTTTCAGATCTTACCATTAAGGATCTTATTTTACCAAATCTTACTTGGAACAAAGATCTTATTAAGGAACTTTTTGTGGACTTTTGGGCATGTCAAATTTTAGCTATTCCACTTTGTCCAACGTTTGTCACCGATTACTTCATCTGGAATGGTACTTCCTCGGGCATTTTTTCTGTTAAAAGTGGATATCCCTGGGGTCTTAATAGCTTTTTAGAGGTTGCGGCATCTGAGAAAGACAGAAGTAGATTATCCTTATGCTCCAAACGTTTTTGCCGAAAAACCTTATGGTCTTTATCGGGTCCTAGTACTTGGAAATTATTCCTATGGAAAATCTTAACGGGTACGTTGCCGGTAGAGGATGAGTTCTTTAAACGAAATTTCACTATTGATCTTTCTTGTTCTCTCTGTTCTAATTTTAATGCTACAGAATCATTATGTCACCTTTTTAGAGATTGTGAAGTTTTCAAACGTATCTGGGCTCTTCTTCTGAGTTGGGATGAAGAATCGCAGGTGTCGACTCTGTTCCAATTGATGATTGGATCATCAACTGGATTTTTTATTTCGGAAATATGGAGGACTCTATTAAGAATATTTCTATTTTCCTTTCCATTCTTTAGAGCTTATGGATTTTTCGTAATAGGATTATCTTCCGAGAGGCATGTTTCTCTTCTACTGCTTTCTTTAATCTTCAGAAGAACTAAGCTAAGTATTCATGTGATGCTTATAACCATAGTAATGCTTCTTCCTCTACCATTTCGACCCTTTCCTCATTTGGCCGACTCTTTAAGTTTCATCATTCGTCAATGAATTCCCTTTTATGTTATTAATAGCGCCTCCGATTGTCCCCTTACAATTGCTAAGGGGGATGCCAGTTGGTTCTCCACCTTTCAGTGTGGTGGGGGTTGGATAGTTTATGATCCCGGTGGTCTGGAAATGCCTAGGAAGAGTTTCGATTTCTCAGCAGATTCAGCTTGCCAGGCTGAAGCATGGGTTATTTGTGACATTCTTCAATGGGTCTAGATCATCATGTGAATTCATGTCTACCATCTTCGAATTGCTTCGGACTGTCTTCAGCTTCTCCTTCAGATTGCACGCGAAGAGAACCATCATCATCATACTAAGGATCTACTTCTTTTTATTTCAAGTTTTTTCCCATCTTTCCATTGTTTAAGTTTTTGTTTCATACCCCGCAAATTGAACAAGGTGGCTCAAAACCTTGCAAGATCTGCGGTGGTTTTGTAGTTCTTTTATTCTCATTTTACAGTTGCCAAAAAAAAAGACTATAGAGATGTTTCCATCAAATTAGGAAGTTTCATATGTTTTATTTTGGTCAAAATGTCAAAAGATTTTAATTATTAACTATTTATTATATACCACCAAATTTTACGTGGTTAACATGAAAATAATAATTTGGCATAATAATTTGACATAATATGTTTAAATATAAATTAATTAATTATAGAGATGTTTCACATATTTCATATGCAGAAGTGCAGAACGTTATTTTGACTATAGAGATGTTTCCATCAAATTAGAAAGTTTTGTATGTTTTAATTTGGACAAAATGTCAATAGATTTTAATTATTAATTATTAATTAAATACCACCAGATTTTATGTGATTAACATGGAAATAATAATTTGACATAATATATTTCCATATTAATTAATTATAGATGTTTCACATATTTCATATGCAAAACGTTATTTTAAATATTTTAATGTTCCCTGTTAATTTTTTGGTTTAGAAGGAAATTGGGTTCAAAAGACTGAAATTATACACGGTTGATAACATGGCAGTGGTGTTATTAGTTTTAATTAATTGAGAAAAATTGAAACTGTGAGAGTAAAGGAGAGGGCTTGAAAATAAGTTTTCTGAAACCACATTGCGCCACATAAGCGATTTTACATGATTATTTTATATATAATGATGATATAATGATTTAAAAGATTGTTTTATATACTCTTTTTGCACTAGACTTGGTTAATGGGTCATTCTGGTTGTGTGTGGTCATGGTAAGAGCATGTACATTGAAGAGGATGCTATAATCCTCTTATTTTCTTCTCCTCCCTATATCTTTTTGACACATCACTCTCTCTTTCCTCCAACTCATTTTCCACTATCTTCATCCTCCTCCTTCTCTTCTTCTATTTATTTTCCTACATCCAAGAGGATCTTCTCTACATCCTCTCTTATATTTTAATTATTTTTTTATTAAAAATAAAATAAAATGAAATGTATATGCAATATTTTCATTGGTAAGTGGGCACAAGGGTCTAGGTTGTACTTCCTCTAAAAATAGAGGAAGTCTTCCTCTTCCTCCTCCAAGGAGGATGTTCAATGTTGGTTCCACATTGAAGAGGACATCCTCTTAGCACCCTCTCTCATCTAAGAGGATGGACAATCCTCTTCAATGTGGATGCTCTAATTCTCTCTCTAAAAAAATCTTAAACCCTAATTTAATATCTTGGGGGCTGCCGTCTACTTTTTTGGTGGAGGTAAGCTCCAAATTTTCCGTTTCGTTCTTTTTAATTTTTTTTACGCTAATAAACTTCTTGCATCTCCTTTATTGGAGACTTGTTCTCACCTTTGTGTGAGTTTTGTTCTCACCTTTGTGTGAATTTTGTTCTCACTTTTTGGTGAGTTTTGTCCTCGCCTTTTGGTGAGTTTGTTCTCATCGTGTGTTGAGATTTTCCCCTCTATTTGAGAGATTCAGGAATTAAGTGGAAGATCGGCGCCTTCATTGTTGATCCTATGGAGATAAAACTGCTGTCAGATTGCTCGTTACAAAATATTTGGTCAAAAGAACTTGATTCTTGTCAATGCGTTAGAAAATTTGGAGACCCTCTTGTGAAAAGTCGTAGAAAGCGATATGTTAGAGGATGTGCAAAAGCGTCTCATGAGCCCATTAAGTTTAGAAATTTTTTGTTGATCAAGAATGTAGTTTATTTGATTTTAATCGTTTTGTGTCCTGTCATTCTTGACATATGTTGTAACTACCATGAGACTTTTGATTAATGAAACGATCTTTTCCCTTCAAAAAAAAGTTGGCAAAGACGAGAATGTTATGGGAATCAAAGCCAGCATGATGGTCGTGGATATATCCGCGAGTGGCGCCTACCTGCTTGGTGGAGAGTCGGCGGCAGTAGTATGATAAGATGGTGGTAGGTGATGGAAACAAAATAGCGTACCAAATTCTAAATAACAAATAAAATTATTAGGAGTAACTATTTTGGTCGAAAAAAATCAAATAATATTTCTAAGATATTAATTGAAATTAATATTTAAAAAGATTCTATTACACTTACCATTGCTACGATTTCGTTTGTAGTATATTTCATGTACCTAATTTGCTTGAAAAGTTTTTTTTGTCAAAACAATCAGGTGCCATATTTTTTGTTAGAATGTTTGGCAACTACTAAAAAATGTACCTGAAATAAAATGCTACCTCAGGTAGCATTTGAGAAATCAACTAATTGATTCATTTTTATCTACCTATTTTACCCTCAAATTTTATAAGGTCAATTAATAAAACCAAACTCAATTCCTATAAACATTGTACAACCGTTTAATTAACAAGTTCTTCAAAATCTAAAAGTCAAGCGCCTGATTGCTCCGTCACCCCACACACGTAACTTGTTTATTTTTCATTAATTTAGCCTGATTTGATCGAATTGGCTACGTTAATTTGGGGTGAAAATGTGAAAGAGCTGTTGATGGAAATAAATGAAAAGCATCCGTGATAAGATTGCTACTGTAATTTGAGGTGAAATTTAATTAATATTTTTTTGTATGAGTTTAATAGAGAACTAATTTTGTATCGATAAAGTATATTTCCGAGGATATATTGTTTGGATTTTTTTTACCTAATCGTTATATATTAATTATTGTTCTCATTCTCTTTCAAATATATTGCAAAAACTTCATTATGACTTTACTACTAACAACGCCAACGATAATAACACAAGAATAATAGTAAAAACGTAAAAAATATCAATAACAAAGCATGTCCTTTGCCCACAAAGGTGAAGTCTAGTGGTTAAAACTTGGGTGAAATTTCTAGGAGACCGGGTTCAAGCTTCTCGAAGAGCAAAATCTTGTGGAGCATTCTTTTCTTGGTCCGAGTCTATGTCTAAATAGACTTCGAGTCTGTCATCCTCGGGTGCCTTACCTGGTGCTAAAAAAAGAAAAAAAATGTCCTTTGAAATCATTTCGTCAAATATTAAAAATATTTTTAGCTCTTAATTTCAGTTACCTATTCAGATTTCACGTAACTTTTTAGGTAATTTTGTCAAAGAGTATATCATTACGATACTCTTACTGAATAGAAGATTTTATACCGTAAATGTAACCTTAGCTCTTTTTTGGACATAAAGTAGGATCCACATATTTGTCCATATCTTTATCTTCCTTCCTATAAACAACCCCAACTCATGGGACTTATTTGGCACTTCTCATTCTCATCACTCTCACACTTCTCCTCTGATCCCTCCCTACTTCTTCGGAATCAAAAACCAACATTTTCAAAAAAACAAAAAATAATTAGTAGTAGAGCATTTGGCCATGATGAACAAGGCAGCGGCGACGATGAAGACAGCGATCAGGCGGTCCGCTGTGAAAACCCGATTAGTGTCGACTTTTGCTGATGTTGTTTCGCCGGAATATGACGTGGTGACGCCTAAGATGCCGGCGTTTGATTACTCTCCGCCTCCGTATACTGGTCCCACCGCTGCTGAGATTCTTAACAAGCGCAAGGACTTCCTTAGTCCTTCCATGTTCACCTTCTACAATCAGCCTGTATGTTTTTTTCTTTTCTTTTTCGGTTTGCTAACACATGCACTTGGGAGACATATTAAATGTCTATACAAGGAAAGATTCACAGAATATTCTACTAAAAATTAAAACTGAACTCATTTTAATTCGAAATTAATGAAAAAATCGTGTGAATATTTGTTCATAAATTTTTAATCATCTTTTGATTTAGATCATTTTTTTAGCGGGAGCCACGATTTGAAGTCAGCAGACGAGTATGAGTAAAGGAATTAAATTCCCGTCTCAGAAAAAACTGTGATACACGATTAGTTCAATGGTGATACGGTTATTTTAGTTACCGACTTATGGAATTCAACATTACCGATAAATTTTACAGTAGTTTACGATGAAATTATTACAATTTGCTTCTTTGTTTAATACTCCGATCCGTATGTTAGCATTTGTCTTTGATTTCAAGTTATTATGCGTCTACGCCAGCCAGTGATTACATGAGTTTTACTCCATATCCGCGAACAAGTTATAAGTTGACTTTTGATTTAGTTTTGAGTACTTCAAAATTTGTTTTTTCGCAAATTCTCAGTTGTGACGGGAATATCTGTCGCAAACTTGCGACGGGATTCCCATCTTTGTCTTATCTAATCAGGGACGGATATATTTATATATTTGTTTTTTTGAAAGTTTGTTCTGTTTTTGAAGGGTGAGATTATTATATACTCTGTCTAACTTGCTTTTTTTTGTTTAGACTCGTGAGTCGGCCCTAAATCATTTTTATTTGACGTTATGGTATTAAATATCCCAGATTGAGACTTGATCTTAAGATCAGTCGTTGCGTGTTGTTCTCGATCATTCTGCCATAAGCATGTGTTACAAGTTTCTGGCAATTGGGTAGCTTTAATTATTGGCTGATATAGTAATCCCTACTTTAATCACTCACTTGTTTTCTTTTCTATGTCTGAATGATGTTACAGCTGAATGTAGTTGACGGGAGAATGCAGTACTTGTTTGATGAAAATGGGAGGAGATACTTGGATGCATTCGGGGGAATTGCCACTGTAAGCTGTGGTCATTGCCACCCTGATATAGTCGCTGCAATCGTTAAGCAAACACAGCGTATACAGCACTCCACTATCTTGTACCTTAACTCTGCCATTGCTGATTTTGCTGAGGCTTTGGCCTCCAAGTTGCCTGGTGATCTTAAAGTATATATGCATCTTTTTCTCTTCTTTTACCTTTTCTTGTTCAGTTAGTCTTGCTTGTGACGGGTCGGGTGGAGAGACGGATAATGACACTCACAAAACGAATAGGGGACAAGGTGGGGCACCCCATGTGCTTTCCTCTCTCTCCTCTAAATGGGCATTTTGTGAGACAAAATGGTATCCGTCTTCTTCTTGTGACGGATACCCTCCGTCTACAATGAGAATTTGTGTTTCTTGTTTGGTGTCACTCCACTACTGTCTCATGTTCCTAAGACGAGCTTTATGTTTACGATTATAACATATGATTCATGAACATGGCTTTATATTGGATGCTGTAAAGCAAACTAAAAAGGGATTGTTTAGTTTAGTTTGTATATTCCGAGTAGGGTTGTTAGTAGCGATGGTGATAGATTTATCGAATAAAGAAGGTGCAAATATGTTGTACCTAACAAAGCTTTCTAAAAGCTTTGGAAAGATGCTGCCAATTTTTTTTATTCCAAAACTATGCACAAATCATAATCCCAGAAATTGTCTAACATGATACTTCATGTTAATCGACACGAATTCATTTAGGACTAACGCTTTCTGATTTTGATGTAGTGACGTAATTTTTTCATGATTTATCATTTATGGCAGTAAAATTTTATTTTATTTTTGCTAAAATCAGATTTTCACAGAATAAAAAAAATTAATTGACTGTGAGGTAAGAAGAGTAACAATGGGAATAGATCTTTGACATGAAATTTCAGGAGATGGCTTTTAGGATTCCGTGAAGCAAACTCCAGACAGATCAGATTCCGGTTTGTTTGTGTTTTCAAACGTGTGTATATTTTAACTTTGCCATGCACACTACTAATGCAGGTTGTGTTCTTCACAAACTCGGGGACAGAAGCAAATGAGCTGGCTCTAATGATGGCAAAGTTGTATACTGGATGCCAGGATATAATATCGTTGAGGAATGCGTATCATGGAAATGCAGCTGGAACTATGGGTGCAACTGCTCAGTGCAATTGGAAGTTCAATGTTGTTCAGGTAGAGGTTCCTAAGCAACTTTGTGGTACATAAACCACCTAGGTGTATTGTTTTTAACTGTTAACTGTTTTACATAACTCGATGCTATTGTTAGATTCGACTACATTACAGCCGATTACAAAGCTTAGCAAAGTAGGCAGGATTGTTCATCTAACTGTAATCTGCTCCATGTAGACAATTGTGCGAATTTTAAGCGTTATTCTTGTATCTGTCTTTATATTTGTGTGACCAGTCTAATAAAACAAATGAAATCCCTAAATTATAATGCATATTACAGTAAGCATCCCCGCTGAACAAAAAAAGTTTAAAGTTCTTAGTTGAAATTTTCGATTTTTTTTTTCTAGTTTTCTCCAATTTCCACCTTAAAGAAGTTTAGATATCCCATGACTATGCATTAGAATATTTGTTTTATACCTTCAGCTAGTTCCCTGTATGCCTGGCTCTTGAATAAATCATGTTTACTAATCGCCGTATATCTCTGACAGACTGGGGTACACCATGCCATGAACCCTGACCCCTATAGAGGCCTTTTTGGAGCAGATGGAGAGAAATATGCAAAAGATGTTCAGGATCTCATTGATTTTGGAACATCTGGTCATGTTGCGGGCTTCATCTGCGAGGCAATTCAGGTCTGTCTTTTTTCCAGTATGTCGAATTAGCATGCTGCACTCTATATATGAGATTGATATATCTTTCTTGCATGTCAGGGAGTGGGAGGGATTGTAGAATTAGCTCCTGGATATCTATCTTGCGTGCATGACATTGTTAAGAAAGCTGGAGGACTTTTTATAGCTGACGAGGTACAAACTGGATTTGCTCGCACAGGAAGTCATTTTTGGGGATTCGAGTCTCACGGAGTTGTTCCCGACATAGTAACAATGGCTAAGGTTGGTAGCATTCACATTCTTTACCAGGTTTTGTTTTTGGTTGGCTAATCCAATAGTTCACGATTTCATTTTGGTATGTTCTGTGTGGTGAAAAATGAGTGGACTTCCTCATTTGCTGTGCTTACAAAAAACAACTTAACACAGATACCTGTGTGGACCTCTTGGCTGTTTAGCTTGGAAGGACAATGGCTGTTCTTTTTTTGCCGGTCCCCATTTTACTGATCTAACGATCGAAACCATCTTAACAGGATTGTGAGAGGAATCAAAAACTTGTTTGTTGAACCTTGCGAATATTATTTTGTCTTAGCTAGAATTTCTGTATGAAACTGAAGGTGAATTTGATAAATACTCTCCGTGTCATCAAATATTTTACGCTTGCATTTGGATGGCTTTTTTATTATGTGTGCACATGTAAGTGGGTAAGAAGTCCAACATCCGCTCTTACGTCACTTAACATACTTGCAAAGTATCATAGGAAATGTAAACTACTCTATGAAACAGACCAAACTAATCTACGTAACCAGCAGACAGGAGTGCGCCTGTAGACATACTACAACCGATCAATGTGAGAGAGCTTGTACGGAGAATTGCAGTGACAATCCAGAAGTCGATTAGTAAAACTAAAGTGACCTCATGCCAAATAGTGAATCAAATATGACAATGTTACTAATTTCTTGTTTTGGTGTTTCAGGGCATTGGGAACGGAATTCCCCTTGGCGCAGTTGTGACGACACCTGAAATAGCAAGTGTGTTGACTCGTCGGAGCTACTTCAACACATTTGGTGGAAATCCTGTGTGCACTTCTGCAGGACATGCGGTACTCAAAGTGATTGAAAAAGAAAAACTTCAGGAAAATGCTCACATTGTTGGAACTTACCTCAAAGAACGACTCACCGCCCTCAAAGACAAATATGAATGTATGTTTCCATTGCTTCTCCCCTGGGGGTATGCCGTCCGTACTAATAAATTTCAAACCTTAGCCCTAAAAGAGAGATGTCCACTGTATAATTCCTCTGAATCCTGACTGACTGTTTTTTTCCTGTTAACATGTGTAGTAATTGGTGATGTGAGAGGAAGAGGATTGATGCTTGGAGTCGAGCTTGTTACAGATCGTCAAAAGAAAACTCCAGCAAAGGCTGAGATATTGCATGTGATGGACCAAATGAAAGGTAAGCATCATCTTCTGTTTTTCTCCGCTACCAATTTTCATGCATTCTTTAAATCTTTATCAGGAGCGTAATGGTTCTTCTTTCACACTGTCAGAAATGGGTGTGCTGGTTGGAAAAGGAGGGTTTTATGGCAATGTTTTCAGAATTACACCTCCCTTGTGTTTCACCAAGGAAGATGCTGGTAAATATCTACGACTTGCCTCCTTAGTCGACTAAAATTGTTTTTTGTTCTTTGGACACTTGGGTGATATTGTCATTGATGAATTCAACTCACGGTTTCATTAACTTTGGTTTTGATACAGACTACCTAGCAGACGTGATGGATTACGTGATGGCAAAAATGTGAGGACGTTGGATTCAAGCTTACATAAATAAACGATGCCTTGAATCTACATTGATATGTAATTGTTGGATCTTAATGCTCAAGTGATGTATATCCATTGCTCAGGTTTATTAGTGAAATTTAGATCTGATGAATGAATGCTTAGAATTGGCTTCTGGCTTCCTTTTGGTAACAACATGAAAACGATGAGCCAACACCTCGTTGTCTCTCGTCTCTCTTTTCTCGCATTTTGTTGAATTGGTTATTGGTCGAGTAGTTGAGTAAATTTGCCATCTTGTTCCCTGTTTTACATTCTTCACATCACATATTGATGCTGTTAGGGAGTGTAGGCTTTCTACTTGGAAAAACTACCCAACTTCATCTTCTTAGACCTTAGTTTGTTGGTTTTGACTTTACTTTGTTAGTTTAGACTTTAGAATGCCTTTTTTTTTTTTGACAGTCGATTACGATACATCTCATACTAAATACTAATGCCTTGGCAATAGCATGAGCTTATCTATTTAAGTGCCTTAATGAAAAACAATGACAACTAGAAATAACAGTAAGAAAAGATTTGATGGTCGACGTGGACTTTAGAATGCTTTATATTGCAACCGATTAAGAAATTACACATGAACATGTACTTTAGATAATTTTTCTTAATGTCGGTATGGAAAAATATGATATATGTAACATATGCAAAAATTGTATCGGTTGAAACTTACACATGTTGAATGCAGTATTAGAACATGGTATAATATAACATATTAAACCCAATGTATGTACAAATGTACAATAATAAATATCTAAAAATGTAAATATCGCTATAAAATAACGTACTTAGTATTTGCTAAATCCCGCACATGATATTACTTAAATCTCGCACTCTTTATCACCTTATTCCGAATTTACCCTTTGTTAAAAAAATCTTTCTTCCCTCCTTTTCAGCACCAACCAAATTGCTAATAATTTGATAATTTAACAAACTATCGATTTTATTTCGCACATTCACAAATAATTTTGTTATTCTATCAACAAATTTATCAATATACTTCTTTTAATTGATTGAATGTTTTTTTATCTTCAAGAGGGTGATTTTTACAATTAGGGTTTGAAATTTAGGGATCTCTTCTTCACCCCAACCAAATTGCTAAAATTTAACAAATTATGGCTTATAATTCGCACATTCACAAGTAATTTCGTTATTCTATCAACAAATTTATTAATACACGTCTTTTAATTGATTGAATGAATGTTTTTTTATCTCAAAGAGAGTGATTTTTACAATTAGGGTTTGACATTTAGGGATTTTAGATTTTGGATTGTTGAAGGTGCATCAGTTTATGACGGCTAGTAGTAAGTCGGTTTATGGCAGCAGGTGGTGTTGCGTTCTGTTTGTGAGCGGTTAGTGGTGGCCTGGTGGGGCGATTGATGGTGGGGTAGTTAAGCATACACGTTCCTTTTGAATTTCTTTACTTTTGAATTCCTTTCTAACTGTGTGTGAAAAGTGAGGAGGATAGAGTCGGAATGAGACGATAAAGTGTGTGAGATTAAGCAAAATCTTGTGCGGGATTTAGCAACACCCAAATAAAAACAATTATCAAAATTTAAAGGTTTACAATACGATTTAAAAAACAAAATTATAAAATTAACTAAAACAGTCTAAATATCGTTCCAAATAATTGAAAACTTCATGATAGACTACATTAATTGTTATATTTATTATCAATAATAATTTTACATAAATAAACATACATGATTAAATATTATTGATGACGTACGTAATAACCTATTTTTTTTATTTTTTAAAAAGTGAAATTCTAATATTTTGTATTTACAGTTAATTTCTAGTTGCATGTAGTATTTAATATTTAGTTGTTTTGGTAACTGATGGTTTATTATCCAATAACTTTAGTCAAATACTGCGGTTTTTCTAACAATATTATTAGTATGTGTTTGGCCCTGCTTTTAAACTGTTTTTTCAACTAAAGAAATAGAAGTTAGGTCAAACACCAC
The DNA here is from genome assembly GCA_029255685.2 of Silene conica. NCBI lineage: Eukaryota > Viridiplantae > Streptophyta > Magnoliopsida > Caryophyllales > Caryophyllaceae > Silene > Silene conica. Next base: position 65,152,667 of record CM055311.2, read on the forward strand.
TTTTTAAAAAACTAAAAACTAATTTTATTAAACAGAAATTTTAAAATTGACTCCTAGAAACAGCTAGAAACAGAAGTAGCAAATTGCTACTTCTGTTTCTCTTTTCACGTTGCTCTTAAGTTATTTGAGCGCCAAAACCCAAAAAAATACCGTCAAATAACAATTTTCAGATTTTCATGTCGGAATTCTCGCTAGTTAATCCCGCTCTTTTGTATATCTATATATAATATATTTTAACAAAATAAAAAAATTATGGGACGTGCTTTTTCACATACGAATTTTACTCTTTCACATACGATTTTTACCAACCTACCCTTGTCATTTTTTTAACATCCACCCCATTAATTTTAATTTTCTCCCTCCATTCATCCTCTTAAACCAACTACTCCGTTCACGGTTCCTCCGTCATCAACTCCGTTCACCGCCGTCATATCATGACTCCGTCGCCGCCCTTTCCCCCTCCTCCTGCGCGCAACCCTTCCCCTCCCGCCGCCACTTCCCCCTTTTCTCGCCGCGGAACCCTCCCCTTGTCGCACAACCTTCCCCCTCCCCTGCCGCGCAACCCTCCGTCACATCACAACTCCGTCGCCGCCGTTTTCCCCTCCTCCTGCCGCGCAACCTTCCCCCTCCCCCTGCTTTTTTGTTTTTTAATTAAAAAATTGAAAAAGAAGAAATAAAATTTAAAAAAATAATGAAAGAAAAACTAAAAACAAAGAAACAAAAACTAAATAAAATTGAATAGGAATGAATACGCAGACAAATTGACGACAAAGACGAGAGATCCAAAAACTAAATTGATGACAAATTAAACTAAAGAAATAATGAACCAAAAACTAAAGCAAAAAATGGTTAAGAATTGCAGACAAATTGACGATGCAAGCAATTGTATACGCAGACCACTTTTTCCCTTACCTTCCTTTTAATTGTTAATTTATTTTGTTGAATTGGAAGAATGAAATTGAATACGCAGACGGACAATGAAATTGAAATTGACGACGCATTAATTGAATACGGATGTACCACGAACGTAATAAACAATTGATAATTTTAATAAAAAGTATTTATAATCGTTAATAAACAATATTAACCCAATACTTGAAAAATTTGTAATCCATTGTTTAAGTTTCTAGAGTAATTGATTAAATTGTAAGGTAAAAACTGTATTTGGGTTAGGTTTAGGAAGGAGAGTTTAGGTTTAGAAAAAAGGGCAGAGGATGGAAATTTTATGAAAAAGTGTATGTAAAAGAGTAAAATCCGTATGTGAAAAAGTAATTCCGAAAATTATAGAAACTAGTTAGGCCAAACACGTTAAAACTGATAAAAATAGTTTTTGAAAATTTTTGGCCAAACAGGACCAATTTTATCAAGAACTAGTTTTATAAAAACTCCTTTACAAAAGTAAATTATTTTTCGTAAGCAGGGCCAAACATGCTCTTAGTTTTTATCAATTAGTATAATTTTTTCTACTTTATTTTTACTTTTATCGTAATTTATAATTTTATAGTTTAAAATTTAGAGGAAATTTTAATCAATGGATATTAAAATAACTTAATATTAATCTAACAATCAGGAATAATATACAAATTAATATCTTTGAAATATTTTTGCGAAAATCAAGTCATAAACAAAAGTATATAGAAGTTAAATATAAAATCAAATCAAATTTTAATAAAAAAAATGTATAAACGTTAAATATAAAACAAAATTTATGAACATTTTTAATTTAGTTTCGATAATATATATTTAGAATAATGCAATCTAAAAACAGTCGGGGAAATTTTTTGCACGGCCAAAAACTAATTTGTGTAATACTATATACACTTCTTCCCTAATAGCAAAACTCTTTACTAAACCCTAACCCCTCCAACAGCGTCTCCTTCTTTTACCTCCTCCTTCTTTTACCTCATCCTTCTTCCTTCCCCATCAACCGACAACCATGGCAGACACCTCGACTTACCCAACAAAACCCCGCCTTAAACCACCGTCCAAAACACAATCAACCTCCCCTGAATCCACCTTCTGGAAATCCTTCAAAACCCCTATTTCCGACCATCTCCCTAACCTCACTCTCACCTCCTCCGTCACTTCCCTCAACTTCTCACCATCTCACCCACACCAACTCGCTGCAACTCACGGCGCCTCTCTCACTCTCTTTTCCCCTTCCCTCACCACTTCCAACATTCATTCCTTCAAAGACTCCTCCTTTTCCGCCTCCTTCCGCTCTGACGGTCTTCTCCTCGCTGCCGCTTCCGCTTCTGCTAATATCCATGTTTTCGATACGAAAACCCGGCATCAGTTACGACTTCTCAAGTCGCATTCACGTCCGGTAAGGGTATCTAAGTTTCCGTACTCTGATAAGCTTCATTTGTTCTCCGGCGGGGATGATTCTGTAGTTAAGTATTGGGATGTTGCCACCGAGACACGATTGATTGATTTTATTGGTCATAAGGATTATGTTAGAGCTGGCTGTGCGTCTCCTGTTGATGATAATTTATTTGTTTCGGGTTCGTACGATCATACTGTTAGGGTTTGGGATGTTCGTGGGACGGGTTCGGGGAAGAGTGTTATGGGGTTTGATCATGGGAAGCCGGTTGAGGATGTTGTTGTTTTGCCGTCTGGTGGATTGGTTGCGACCGCGGGTGGGAATGTGATTAAGATTTGGGATGTGATTGGGGGTGGCAAGTGTGTTTATACTTTGGATGGGCATAATAAGACAGTCACGTCGATTTGTGTTGGGAAAGTTGGGAAACGTGGTGGTCGTGGTGGAGATGTGTCGGAGGAATATCGTCTTTTGAGTGTGTCGTTGGACGGGTATTTGAAGGTGTTTGATTATGCTAACATGAAGGTTACATTTTCTATGAGGTTTCCTGCTCCTTTGGTGTCGGTTGCTTATTCTCCTGACTGTTCCAGGCGTGCAATTGGGACATCGAATGGGACTATTTACATGGGGAAGAGGAAAAAGGAGAAGGTTGAGGAGGCAGTGAAGGATGTTGTGGGGGATGTGTTCGGGTATAGGGAGGAACCGCAGAAGAGGGTGTTAAAGCCGTCTTTTTTCAGGTACTTTCATCGAGGCCAAAGTGAGAAACCTAGGGAAGGGGATTACTTGGTGTTGAGGCAGAAGAGGGTTAAGTTGGCTGAGCACGATAAACTGTTGAAAAAATTTAGGCATAAGGAGGCCTTTGTATCGGTTCTGAGGAAGAAAAATCCCGATAATGTGGTTGCTGTAATGGAAGAATTGGTTGCTAGGAAGAGACTATTTAAATCTGTGTCGAATTTGGACATTGAAGAGCTTGAGATCCTTTTAATGTTTTTGCAAAAATACACAACTCTTCCAAGGTTTTCAGGTTTATTGATGCCATTTGCCAACAAGGTGATGGAAATGCGCGCAGAGGACATTCGAGCTAATAGCTCCCTGATGGTTCAAATAAGGAATATTAAGAGGTCCATTCAAGAAGAGTTGAGGATACAACAATCATTGTTGGAGTTACAGGGTGTGATATCTCCTCTGATGAGGATTGCCGGGAGAAACTAGTGTTGCGTATCATCAGCGCACACTCGATTTTGTATGCTGTTTCATACCAGCCATACTTTTTAGCCTTTCGACTTATGTTATGAGCTTATTGTTATATCTGCTTGCAGTTGAGTTTGATCATGTTGGTCTGTGTACTTGGGAGAAATGCTCGAGTAAAATTTTGTTGTCATCAATATTTCATTATGTTAAGTGTTCCAAATGTCTGGGAATGTTTGTGCCAAACTGAAACTCGAATTTGTGTTATTCCTACTCCGGAGTATTATATAATTGAAGTTGTTTTTTGATGGTTGGCAACCTGGGTAACAACATGTCTTATACTCCACTACGTGTATTGCTGTTATCTTTGTTGTTCTACCATGGCTATGTGACCTTTGATCCTGCAAAGCTGCAGCAATTGAAGCTTGGTAGCTAGTTTTGGGTACTAATTAAGATGGAATCTCAGCTGGTCGTACCGTAGTAGGGAGTTTATGCGTAAATGGTAGTCATAACTACTAATCGTGGTGACTGATCGTTAACTGAAACAACAATGCACTTGTATTCTTTACCTTTTTTTCAGTACATTTCAGAGAGCCGGCGAGCCCTTCTTGTGGTGACTTATTGAATGATGCACTTCAAGTCTTGACTGAAAACAACACTCAACCTTTTTTGTGTTGTTCTCTTTATCTTGGTTCTCGTAGATTTATTAGCATGTTGCTCTAGCAGTCTAGCTCTTGGCGATAATAAACGTAAAATTACTAGCAAATTCACATGCTTAAATATTGGGATATCTCGGAGATGAAACTGCATGACATGGAAACATGGAGTAGGTTAGTAGATAACATCTTGGCCTTTAAAGCTGAGACCCACCTGTGGAGGTGGCAATCGGGTCAGGTTATGTCGGGTCGGTGTCAGGTTTGGGTCGGTTCGATTCATGTCGGTTCATCTTCGGGTCGGGTCATCAACGAGTGATAATTCGGGTCGGGTCATTAGCTGGTCGGTGTTGCGTCAGGTTATTGACATATATTTTATCTTATATATTTAGTTTTAGATGGTAATTTTAAGTTTAAATAATGGGTAAATGTATTAATTGAAGTTTAAGTGAAAATAATTAAGATGAATGTCAATTTGGTGTCATTTAAATCATTATTAACTCAGTTCATTATCGGGTTATCTATAGGGTTGAGGAAGTATCGGGTCACGGATCCGTTCAGGTCGGGTTCGGGTTGGACAAAATAAGGCTACTATCGGTCATCGGGTCGGCTCGGGTTGGGTCAGATCGGTTTCGGTTCATCCATTTCTCGGGCTGTACCGAGTCGGGTTTCAGACAAATCGGATCGGGTCAGCTTTTGCCAGCTCTACCACATGTATGAAATAGAAAAATAAATGTCTTTTGAGAGCCACACAAGTATATTAATGATAATTTTCATGTGTATTAAGACTCGATTTGGTAAAACTACCTCAAAATATAGCTAAAACTGATTGAGAAAATAGCTAAAACCGACAAATGTAACTGAAAAGGTAGCTGGAAAATAATAGCTAACAACAAACTAATTATATTAAAATGTGTTTGGTAAACTGGCTGAAAAAATAGCTTATTAAGGTAAATGACCTATAAGGGTATGATAATTATTTAATACTATAAATTGAAGGGGTAAAAGATGGAAAATATCTCATTTCAAGTACCTTATTTGTCAAATGCTATCTGTGGTCGGTCAAATAAGTTACTTGTCAAATAAACTACCCGAAGTCTCTTAACAAACGGAGCCTAAATGCAAGCTGAGGCCTGAGAGCCACATATGTATGAAAAAAAAACACTCAATTTACGTATCATAGGCTTCCCATCCTATCTTCCAAGTTGATCCACAATACCACATTATGGCGGAGAGCAAATTGCAAAACATAAACAGAAAACAAGTGCAACTTACTGGGCATTCAAATTCAATCAAGGACTGTCACTAATCAAAAGACAAATAAATCGCCGCCAATGTAAAATCCCAATGACACGCTTTCAGGGAAACCGACTCCTGGACCATTAACAAATCTAAAGTCCTGTTTTCCAAAACGAAACAATATCACAAGGTGTTATGATCCTGCAAACCTATGTTCCAAATAATTACTTATGCACAGATATTCACATGTATGCATGAAAACCATTAAGAAACTCCGTCACCCACGCCACACCATCCGACTGTCCAACATTACTATCTTCTTCCAGGGTCTCGTGATGCGCTGGGATATGGACCGCTTTTGAGCTGAGCTTCTGTGCTGCCTAAGACGTTAAGATCTTCAAACAATCTGTATGAAGGGACGAAAGACTTCTGTCCAGAAGGAATAGCGGTCGACGTATTAATTGTCCCATTCAAAGCTGGTTGGTTGCTAACCTTCGGAGAAAAGGAATTGGTCTGTTGCACTGACCATGGCCCATTACTGTTCAAGGAAGTAGATGGGTTTTGGAAGGAATTAGAATGTTGAAATGATGGATTTGATTGTGTTGGAGAATAATTGGCAGATGCTTGTGCACTTGAATATGATGCCACGTTATTATATTGTGGGTACTGGAATGCTACATTCTGTGATAATCCATTGCTCATATTTGATTGGTAATTTGGGTACGCATATGGGTTTGATCTAGGATTTTGATTATTGTATTCAGGAGTTAACTCCCATGGAGGAGGTGGATAATTTGAAGCATACTGATAATAACCCTGCTGGATTTGTGGTTGCATGGGTTGATATTGATTCTGAAGTTGAGGCTGTGGCTGCGACTGTAGCTGTGGCTGTGGCTGTGGCTGCGGCTGCGGCTGCGGCTGAGCCCATGGTGCTACATAATTGTTGAATGGTGCCTTCAAGGAAAAAAAAAGAAAAAATAAGTGTTGATGTACTCTCGCAAGGCCACTAGCAGACCTCAATAATCTACGAGTTTCCCTATATTTAGTTTTTACAGAAAGTTCATGGTTGTAATACATTTCCTGCACGAGCCATGGCTTGCACAAATTGTTTTTGGTTGACGGTTTTAAAACCATTTGTAAGGCCTAATTCCGTAATATTTAATTTCCTGCAGATTCCTCAAATCATTGAAATGCCCCCATACTACGACATTATCAACATATTATGTTGCAAAAGAAAAAGAAAAAAGAACAATGATGCAAGATACTAAGGTATCATTCCTCAAAAAGCAGCCAAAAGGAGCTAAAAACAAGTACCTCAGATGCACTCTGAACAGGGTCTGAAAGGGGAGCTTCTGGTGTTTCAGAAGGCGGAGTTATGAGAACAAGGCTTAAGAGATCAATCAGGTCCTGGTCCTTTGAAACATTAGTGGTAGTTGAAGGAGCAGGTGAATCTATCACTGCTAATGCATTGTTACTGCCACTAGACGAGGCTCCATCCTGTACAACACCTGATGTACCACTCTGTGAAGGCCCAGATTGTGTCTTTGAGTGCCTGCACAAAGACTACTTCGTTCAAACTGATTTTGTCGTATAAGCAGGAAATAGAAAAGAGCACCAAGAAGAGACAGTTCCTAGATTATGGATGACAGAAGGTGAAGACTGTAATTCAAGCAGAAACATTCAAGATTTCATAGCTGTACAGGCTAAATAAATGTATCACGAATGGAGTGTCACTGCAACCATTTGTTTATAGCAGAACTTGTTAAATTTGTTATTCAGCAAGTTCCTATGTGATTCTGAAATATGATGGAATAAACAAAATGGTTCACAAAACTGGCCATGTCGCATTTTTATTCTGAAGTAGCAGTCAATTCTTTGAATTCTTTTGTCATTAGGAACAACCTTTCAGTGATGTCAGGCGATAGCTACATAAATCCGAACCCTCCAACCCACCATTTGCAGGAAACATGGGCCCTAGAGGCTGTAGGTAACAGGGTAATGTTGTTGGTGTACAGATGTCCACATCATTTTACCATGTTTGCAGCTCATAAAAGTGATAAAACCATAATGCAACAATGACACATCATCTTTCATCTCTATAACTCTATAAGTGACTTTCAGGCTTTTGCTCGCGTCAAATTTGTCTAAAGAGTATACATGCACAAAGCAGAAAGCTACAAACAAATATTAATGCACGATGGCAGCATGATGGGAAGTATGGAACACGAAATATATATAATCGAAATAGAATTGCAACCAAAGAAATCAGATATCTGCGAAAGCTAACCTCCGGGCAATCAATACAAACTCATCCTCCTCTTCCTCCTCTTCAACCTGCTCCTTCACAACGGGCGCAGGAGAAACCAGAGACTTGCCACCATTTGCTGTGGGAAGTTTATCTTCTGCCTCACTAGGTTTAGTGCTCAAATCTACTGATTTAGTTTGCTGTGTACCAATTTGCCTTTCAAAGTCTGGAAGAGGAGCACCAGATGCTATTAAATCATGCTTCGCAAGCACACTTTGCAAAGAATCATTCATTTCAAGTCCCTGTGAAAGAAGATCCTCGTCCCTGACAAAATTAAGATCGTCAAAAACCCAGCTCGACAATTATCAAAATTTATTCATTCCACTGAACTTGATCACATATCCAAAGACATCACTGGAGCAGAGGACTAACGTGGTTGTAGTAATCAATTGCATCAGCTTCTTCTGGTTCGCACGACAACGGTCAACAAGGTCTACGATGAGTTCATCTTTCACAGCCTACAATCAGAGCAGAAGCCATGATAAACATGAGTTATAGGGTTATGGCATTATATTTCGTCCATCCATGAACAAACCTTTTCGCGTAATTTAACCCAAAATTGAGAAACGTAACAAGTTTTGCACAGAAATGCAAATTGATGAAAAAATGTGGGGTCATAAACCATAATGACCACAAATAATATACAAAGCCAGAAAGACTTCATGTTCAAAGTTTATCCTGGACACCCCGAATGGAAACCACGAAGTTATTCATGGAGAAAGGGAGAATTAGAATGAACCAAATGCTCACTTATGAGTTATGACATACCATACGGTCACCAGGGTTTACAGCTCGGAGCATGTCATTCAGCAGCTCCAACGCATTTCGCATAGACTCCAATGTTGAAAAGCTGACCAGAACATACGTACAGTGGATAACATTATTTCAGGAATTACACACAGCAAAGTGCCATATGCCCAACTCACATGGATCTGAAATTTAAAAAATCACCTTAATCCTTCCACATCAGACCTCATGGCTTCATCCAGCCTCTGGGAAGAATTAGAGGGCATGCCAAACCCAACTTGAGGAACCCTTGGCTGGTGGGTAACAGGTGGTGTAATCACTGGTGCTGCACGCTCAGGCCGCTCTGGAAATCGGATGCCACACCGCTGCCACATTTATACAATAACATGTCAATATAGAATGAATACATCAATAGATAGCATAGCTGCATAGCCATACAAGCCACAACACTGAGGCTATCAATGCAACCTCGAGAGACAAAAAAATTAATCAGCGAGCGAGTTAAGCAACTACATCTATGCTGTAGAACCTTGCCTCTTACTTTCAACAGAATCGGTGTTACCTCTGGAAACAATTTACAAAATTAAGCCTAATAAACAAAGTTAAATTATAACTTCCATTGGAATATAAATAGTGATGTGCACATTACAAACCCACATAACGAGGACCCAAGGTTGCCCTACACATATCAGCAAACTTAATAGTGTCCTAAATATACTCTTCTAGTTAAATAACAAATAAATAAAACCGTCACAAGGATAACATCATGTTTCTAGGAAACAAATTAGAAATCAAGACTTTCTTTTAACGAACAATGTAACAATCTATAAGTACTCCATACAAGAATAGTGCACCATTCTTCAACTATTTTTCTTTATTAGGTAAAGGAACAATGATGTCTAAAAGGAGTGTCAATTTAACTCAACTTTTGGATGAGTGGGGGGAGTATAGTACAGCTATGAGATCACAAAACGACATTACCCCCACAGCACTCAGGTTCCTGATTGAGTTATGGTAAGATGCACCCTACAATACCCAGGTTCCCATGCTTTATTAGACACTTGGAGGATGTTGCTAAATAATTCATAATTCAAATTGCATCGATCAACAACTACTACGCAGAAAAAGGGGCTCGTCCAATAGAGTGAACTATATTGCATTATTACATCATATCACAAAGCAAAAGAATAGTGGTCATTGGCTCCATCAAATAAGGAAATGCATGCACTAAAAAGAAGAAAAATAAGAAAAACCAACACCAAGCTTTACTCTATTATTGAGAAAGCTCTATGTTACACATTGCCTTGGGAGAAAAACAATTAATCTGAGAAACTATATCACTATGCAGTTAATTAAATTGTTGCTAGGCATGAAAGGAACAGAACAAAATATTGAACCCTTTTACAGAATGTAAAAAAACTGCTTACCCTGAGTTCATCACATGCCCAATAATATTGAGAATATTTTCCACTGGGACTACCAAATGCCTCTTGCCAGGAATCCAGCAGAATCAGTATTTTGTCCCGCACATGCATGTCTCCCTGATAACAAATTATATTCAGATATTACCAGACAAAATAAAAAGTTCACAGAACGCGCTTAAACAGCTATGCAATAACGAATTATGACGTATGCACAGGACAAACTTATATCATAAATAAAAAGGGTCCAGTTTCACGTCAGTACTGTAACAACTAACTTTGTGCATGCAAAACTAATTATGTCGATAAAGTATATTTGCCTATCAACTATGCCTCACTACTTCATCAACTTAAAAGTTGAGAAGAAGAATGTGTGAAACACTAATTACATACAGTCCGACAACTTCTCCACCGACAAATATTGACAAATTTACACCTTGAAAACATCATCTTAATGCTGTAGCTTACCAAATCAGAATGTGGTAGCTTCATAGGACTACAACTAACCGTCATTCACAATTTTACGAAGTACATCCAACCAACTCACATTCAAAAGAGGATACAAACTTGTGCCATTATTTAACATCAAACTACGCTCCACAATGCACTGAGGATAATATCATAATCAGATAGCACATCAATATACTATTAGTTAAATATCAATAAATCAACCATTAGCCTACTTTACTGAGCGACATAATCAGATCAATTTGACATGTGATGCACGAAATGGGAAAAAAATGTATTCTAGTTCCACCCTCCAGGGTTACTTTTAACAGGTGTGAGGCATGCCACCGGGCCTAGCCACGGGCCTACAGTGTGAGGCATGCCAAGGTGCAAGGACCCATGGCGATTAGGCACTAGAAGAGATACATCAGCAACTATATTAAATCTACAAAGGGCATATTATGTTCAGTCCACTAGGTAGCTTCTCCAAAAAGTTGTCTGCTGTAAAGCTTGACATTTCAAAATAAAAATATTGTCCACAACAACATGAAGGGCTGCTCTACGAGAGATCTCAACATCCCCAAGAAGAAGCCTATTTGCGTAAAAAAGAATCCTATCACATCTTTTATTTATGAAGTTATGCATTCATAAAACTTTTGCTGATTAGACAAAACATATAAACTACCAGAATATCAATTCAAAACTCGTTAGTTTACCATACCTCATACAATGAACAACTATACGGCACATATAACCTAAAAGGTTAGATAAAATTAATTATCCAAATGAAATGAAAATGTGTGAAATCAATAAATGAACAAAAAGCAAACACAACTGGAATCAAGCCAAACCTTTGTAAAAAAGGCAGAAAATAAAGATTACACGAAAGAAATAATGATATGCACGTAAATGTGAAATATCAAACCTTTTTCTTGACGATTTTGATCAACTCATCCAAAATTTTGCGCTCCGCAATTTGAAAATGGATGTACTCACCACAATTCTTCACCATCGTCTCCAGCAGCTACAATAATTATCCCGCTTAAAATCCACTCTACCATAAAAATAATTTTACAATCGGACAAACTAAAATGAAATTAAGGAAACAATGTACATTACCGTTAGAGTAAGTAATTGAACTTTAGGATTCTTGTGTTGTAACCTTCTCTTGACGCTTTTCAACATGTCTTTCGCCATCCTAATTAATTCAATCAAATATCAACATTTTAAATTTCTAATTGGACCAAGACTCATTATTCTTCAAGTTTAAGTAATAGCGTAAAATGGTTCGCTAAATTCCTCATGCTTCTTATTATTCCTAATGCCATGAAGTAGAAGAGTATCAAAGCACACTACAACTTAATTTCCATATTGAGTCCTCCGGATACAAGTACACAAGTATACGTCAGTACCTTTCCGTTTGGTAAAGTTGCGTATAATCCAACCCCTTAACAAAACACTAGCAAACCACAGAGATAGAAGTAAACATTCTTTTCAATGGAAAAATAACTAAAATGACAATACACAAATTCTCCTTTGAGACAGTGTCCCATGGTAACGTCCTTATGAGTTATGAGACCTCTCATATAATAAGAGGTAACACACTCGTCTCAGTCATTTGTTTTTTACACAAACACCAAGGTAGGGGAGGGGGCAATTTTTAGTTAACAAGTGGTCCAAATTCAGTGTGAAGGATTCAATTACCCTCGGACGTACTCCTAAAATAGAAAAACCATGGAATACGCAAACAAATGAGCGGGATGGAGGGAGTATTTTATATTATTTTCTCTTTTTTTTGCCCTCTCTTAATGGATTTTAAGATCGCAATAATAATTTGATATGAGACGGTTTCACCGAGACTTAACTAATAGTGTAAAACATTGGCTTTCGAAGCTCCTTGAAAGAATATGCACAAATTCTCAAATAAGATTGTTGTAGGACCGAGTTTATTCATCGGTATCTAGCTATCATGGGGCCTTTGGCAGTACAACATATTCTAGTAGTAGTAATTTCAATCAGACGATTATCGTACATGCAAAATTCTCATCAATTTCAATCAATCAATCAATCAATCAATTCACATCAAAATTTCCAAAAATAGATAGTAAAACAAAAACGGTAATTTTACTCGGAAAACAAAAATAAATGAAAATCAACAAACAAAACAAGAGGTCAACTTAAAAAAAATAGAAAAAGGGATGGAAAAATACCAATGATTAGAGTTACAGAGATCGCAAATTTCCATGTTAATAGACCAATCAGGACTAACAAGAAGCTCGCTTGTGGCTTTATCGACTCGAACCGTCGCCGATGAAGACGACGGCGATGAAGTTAAGGACAACGACGGAATCATCTTGTTTTACGCTTTTGCGTTGTTATTGTTGGGATTTGTATAATTAATAATAATAATAATAATAATAATAATAATAAATTATTAATATTATCTTTGAATTGAATGAATTGAAAGAATGATTGTCTTGAGGGAATTTATCAACTTCTGTATTTGTGTTTCTGGTTTGGGGATGGATAATTAAGTGGGACAAATGTGGAGGCCTATAGTGGGTTTTCTAGGACCCACCCAAAAAGTGGCCGATTTGCTTTGGATACGTTTCTTTGTAGTACACCTCGCAAACGGTTTATTCGGATCAGATTTAGCGTGGGTTAAGTTTGGTCATGTTATTTAAGATTTGTCACTTCTTCGGATTATTTTGAGTTGGGTCACTTCAAATTATAGGTTGTTTTGAGTTTGTTAGTGGGATTTCTTTTGGATCAAGCGGGTTAGCTCATTTTCAGATCAATAATTAAGCGAAAAAATAGTTATTTCAAGTGTTTTTAGGTTAATTAGAGTTATATTTTACCGAGTCATTTTCAAGTTGGGTGGTTTTGGATCGGTTCATTCGCGTCAGGTCTATTACGGGTCAAGAAAAGCTTGGATCATTTTCAGACCATGTTTCGAGTGTTGTATTTCGGGACAATTTCAAGTCTCGAGTCAGCCTTTCGCCGGGTCAATTTTGCCACGTCTATTTGCAGGTCGCGCCTTTAAAAGAGACCGTCTTTTAAGAAAATAAGTTGAAGAGTCAAGAACGAATTAGCACCTAAGAGGGGGAGGGGTGAATTAGTTGACCTTTTAAAAATTCTGATGTAGCTTAAGTGTTTTACGAGTTCAAGCAACAAGAACCAGAGTCTAAGCAACAGTATGTGGAACTGTTGCACAGATCTGATCTATTTCGGAAGTAGCAAGAAATGAGAAATAAGTACGACATTAAGCAATAAACAAACGATATAAAAAATTGGTTCAGCTCGTACTCCGGAGCCTACGTCCAACCGTTATTTTATTGAATGTTTAGAAGCTACTCCGCTTAACTAAAACGATTACAACAAAACAACTCCCCAACCTACTCCGGTTGCATTTTGCTTAGAGCTACTCCGCTCGTAAGACTTGACTCAAACTTAGAGCTACTCCGCTCTAAGAGTTTTGATGTTCTACCTTATGGTTTACACGATCTATGTCTCAAGGGTTCACTTAAGAACATGGAGACTTCATTTAAGATCTAAACGCAAGGTTCATCGAACATACTCTTTTAGTTATTAGAGTTGCGAACTAAGCTAGCACAAGGAGATAATTGCTTTTCAAAAACAAATGAAGACTCTTTGAAAATCAGAAACTTTTGCAAACAAACTTTGAAGAACAAATGCTTAAAAAAGGTTTTGCAAAGTTTACAATAAATGCCTTAGAAGTCTTGGTATTAAATGAACTAAAAGGTTGGCTTTTATAGAGGATGGGGCGTGTGATTGCTCACTCACAAATGCATATTATATTCATATCGCCCTTTTAACCAAATGTCTATTGAGTGTAAGGTCTTTTACAAACTGATGAAAGGGACTACTCACTTTTGCAAGGCTCAAGAAATTTCCCCTTTGGGTAATGAGTATATGGCACACTTTTGGCTTTGAAAAAGTCACTTAGCTAGAAGAGGAAATACTAGCCTTTTGCTTTTTGGCATCTAGACTTAGGAGCATGTGACTTGAATTTCATTTGATGCTCTTTCTAGTTTGTAAACCATGATTTTAAAATATGCAGATGATAATAAAAAGACAACTTCTTTTGACATAAAATATTTTCGAAAACTATCTCCATGACCATACCAGAAACCCCAGTTGCAACAGCTTGCTAGACTGTTGCAAGGGTTTTTCACTTTCTAATAATTAAAAGAATATATTGGACTACCTTGCTTATAACACTTTTCTAGACTTAAGCCTTCACTTGTCTTTGCTTGCTTCTTGACATATGATCTTGTTGTCTTCAATGAGCCTTATGTCACTTTGTTAATCTCTTGTATTAATCAAGCAAATATTAGATAATCAAGGGTAACTTGTCATCATCAACCCATTGTGTTATAACATAAGTGACATTGATGCTTCATATTACTTTTTTTAAAATATTTAAAAATATGGAGTACTAGTTTTTATGCTCGTGCGCTGCACGGATAGTAAAATAAGCTGTAATAATAGTGTATTATACTATTTATTATAGCTGTAAAAATTAATCGTGCATTTAATGTTTGGTGTACTATTATTTAATATTTCAGTCAGTTACTAACTTAACGTTATGTCTATATTGAAAAGTAGTAGAGAATAAATGTATGTCCGGATCACCTATACCTTGTTGTGTTAGGAAAGACATTGTTTGGTTAGGATATGAGAGAAGAATAACACATGTAAAATTTCTTGTTTAGTTAGCAAATTAGGTATAAAATTACACAATTTCTCATTTGTAACGGTCGATATCCGTCACAAGCTTGTGACGGATACTCTGTCACAAGTAAGACCTATTGATAAAATTACCGAATCGCGAAAGGTCGTCGACGTTTTGCGAAAAATCGTCGACGTAATTCATTAAAAAGACTAACCTTGCCCTTAGCCTTACCACAAATCCTCTCAAATTCAAAACCCACCAAAACCCTCACCCACCTACAACCACCACGCACCCGCACCACCACGCACCCGCACCACCACGACCGCACCACCACGCCGACCTCATCACCACCGACGAACCACCAGTAGGTTTTTTTTTTTTTTTTTTTTTTTTTTGTTTTAAGTAGACTTGTTAGTCTTAATTAGAGTTTTATTATGTTATTGTTGTTATTGTTAATGTTAATTAGGTTAGATTTGTTAGTTGTAATGTTAATTGCTAATGTTTTTGGTGTTTTTGTTATTTTTTCAAAAATCGATTCATAATTTGTGTTATTGTTTGTTGTTGTTGTTCTTGTTAGTTCTAATTAGGTGTAATGTTGTTGTTAGTAATGTTGTTGTTAGTATTGTTGTTGTTGCATTAGATAGAATCGAAAGGCAAAAAGAACCCAAAAAAATCGGATTGAGGGAGGAGTAGGACGTGCGAAAATCACGTCCTACAATGGTGAGGACGTGTGGTGTAGACGTCTAGGTTGGGGGGAGACGTGTGGTATAGACGTTGGGGCATGGGTAGGACGTGTAAACCACACGTTGGGGCTTGGGGAGGACGTGTATACTACACGTTGGTTGTTGGCTTGGACGTGAATTTCGCACGTCCATGGTGGTGTTGGACGTGTGATTCTCACGGCTCTAACCATTGTAGACGTGTGGATTTCACGTCCTTACGTGGTTTGGACGTGAAATCCACATGTCCTTCTATTGCTCTTTTTTTTTTATCGTATATTTTCAATTTTGTATAAAAAGTTGTTAATTTTGTATTAATTTAACGTTATTGTAATCTCGTAAATGCAATTTTGTATAAAAAGTGGTTAGGGTTTAGGGTTTTTTTTACGTTCTAACCGTATGTTTTCAATTTTAATTCTTTTAATGTTTTTGTTTTCAGGAATGACAAACATGCCGTTGAACGATGAAACTTGGCTTTCACAACGGATTGCAGAAGCTGAGACAGATCTCGCAAGCCCTGCTGCGCAAAACCTGATGGTGAAAGAGTCTCTTGAACATCAACGCGACTACTGGATCAAGAGGCGTGACGCAGTCCGGTTAGTTAACGAAGCTGCTAGTTCGTACCCTCGACGTCCTGACACTCGCCGCCTTGCTGAAGCGAGAAACATGATACGTCTTGAACCCCCGGTCTTATCTCAACAGGCGATGCATGTGTATTGCAAGATTATGGATGTTATTAGAATGTATGAAGAGAATCACCCCGACGTTAGCGGTTATCCTGAGATGCGTGGTTGGTGGGAGTTTGAGAAGATATTTTTAAAGATAACCGGGGTTATCCCTCCGTATTTTTCGTTTTGGGCCAATGAGGTCTGAAGGATAGGTTGTATTAGTTAACATTTAAATCGCTTTGTTTGTTTGAACGTTTTTAATTTGATAACTTTTATCTATGCAATTTGTTTCACAATGAAATCGCGATTTTAGTGAACATGAAAATCATTCGAAAAACGGTAACATTTTGAATATTACAACCTAAAGAATACAAATAAATCTCAACCTAAATAAGACAAATATATCACAACCTAAAGTTTACAACCCAAAGAATACAAATAAATCTCAACCCGGGGGAGGCTGTCTTCGGCGCCGAGGAGTCCGAGGTGTTGTTCCCATCAAAGTATGCCATCGTTCGATGTTCGACGTGTACAAATCGGCATAATGTGCAACTGCAGGTTCTCTTGCCCACGCCCAACAAAGATCGATCGGTGGCATGGGTGCTTCGCTCAGTGGGCCACTGTAGTGCAATCTCATCCAATGGTCATGGTAGTGTACGATCCACGTGACACCGTAAGGCCTCGACTCGTGACCCGTGGCCCTCAGCGGTAAGAATGTATAACAATTCCAACTCCTGACTCCTTTGTGGACGTACTGGCCGATACAACAAATAGTCCAGTTAAACAACGACGCAAAGACAGGCAAATACTCGGAAGACATCCAATGATGTTCACCGCAACCCCCGCTACCCGTAAACTCGATAGCCCTCAAGGTATCATCCCATCTGCTCAAAAGCGGAGGCGTGCGAGGAGACTCATCAAACACTGTCTTGTACACATCGTTTCCCTGAAGCTCTCTAAGGCACCACGCTCTCATGACCAAATGGTCCTGTTCTCGACCCCGGGCGGCATGCGATAGCACCCTATAACCACAATGACCATCAGCAACAACATCAGCCCAACCATCAAAGTGTGCCCATAAGCCTTGGGGGACTGCATATTTTTTTGCCCAAGAACACAAAGGTCCGGTTGTGTAACCGACCTCCAATGGTGCACCAACAGGTCCATCTCCAAAAGAAGATACCGTACTGACAGAAGTTGTTGTCGAAGGGGTGGAACAAAACTTGGCATATCTACGGTTAGCATGCTCAAAAGCGGACTTGTTCCGAGTAGTGGAACCCCTCGGTCTCCCCTTAGGGTTTTCTCGAACCTCAGGTGGACGAATATCTTCATCTGCCGGGTGGAGACCATCTCTAAGTTTCTCAATGATTACCCGTCTCTTCGCCGGATCGACCCCTCTAGCCTGCTCTATAAGAGCATCAAACTCATCATCATCGGTCTTCGGCCTATATTCGGGACTGTCGTACACCAAAGTCCTCCAAAACAAGTGCACATCCTCAACGTGGAGCCTCCTATGGTTTCTTTGCATCAGAATCATAATGCAGGCACAAGGCAACCCGTGTGTAATCTGTATCGCACATCCACAATTCTTTTCAAGCCCGTTTCCCAGCTCAATCCCTCTCCTAAACTCATCTTCCAGTAACCTAATGGCTTTGATAGACACATGATTTCGCAATAAGGAGAAAAAGGGTCCAGCACTTACAGAGTTGGTCAACGACGTCTGTAACTCATGTCGAATCTTGGAGTGTTGAGCTTCAAGCATGCCGTGAATACGAGTCCACATAGTGTCGAGGTTTAAGTTTTGACTCTTCAACCAAGCTTTAAGGAGGGCGTGACACGACTCTACCCGGGAAGTGGCCGTGTTACCGAGATGAAAGTATTCGTTCGTATAGAAAACAACGAACTTCTTCTTGTAATGCGCCCATGTTCTCTGAACATAAGCAGACAACTCCACCCAAGTTTCAGAAAAGGCTTCCCATGCTCTCCGAAACTCACTTTGTGTGCTTGCATTGATGACCCGGTACCAACCCGTTTCCTTACTATGCAATATCATGTCTTTGTACATCATCATCTTTCTTGAATTTTTTACTCTGGTCTCAATGGCTCTGTTCACATGCCAACGACACAAAATGTGAGAAGTGTCCGGATAGAGGTCCTCAATAGCCCGGATCAAGCCCAACTCTCGGTCAGTGACAAGAGTAGGCATAGGTGACGCCCCCAGAAGCAGCTCCTCTAATCTCCGCAACATCCACCCATAAGATGTATCATTTTCAGACGGAAGGAGAACGGTGGCAATTAAGAAGGAGGATCCGACCGGTGTAACGCCAACTATCTCAATAAGTGCAATCTTCATAACATTGGTCGAGTAGGTGGCGTCGATAAGAGCGACATATGGGTAAGCACGGAATAGTTTGACGGATTCCGGATGACACATAAACACATGAGTCAACTCTTTCGTATCGGGGTCTGATTCGTGCCACTCCACATATTGGGCAGCAACTGCTACGGCCAACAGTTGTTGAGCGGGATTCCTACTTTCTCTCATCTCGCGCCGAACCTTGTTCGACTCGCTATAAATTTGGGTGCTACTTGGTTGGGGTTTTTCCGGGGTCCTTTTATGAAGAGCGTTCTTGATATCCCTCGGCGAAATATTAGCCCGGACTTGTTGCCTCACAAATTCTTTCTCTTCGGCATCCAAGCGGGCAAAATGTCTATCCCCATCTTTATAGGTCGCTAGTTCGTGGTTGTGCATACCCCCGTCAGTCGAAGTAATTACGTACCAAGCAATCGTGGGATCCCCATCATCGAAATGAGCGTAGTTCTGCACCGCTCGAATCCTAAACTCACATCCGCACTTAGCCGACCGTCTCTTCGTAGACTTCCCCGGATTCTCAGGATCGATCTTCTTTTTGGTTCGCCCGTACCTTGAACAACGGAAGTACGACCCAAGCAACTCCGGTTCTTTGCGATTTTTCGACCCATTTGATGCCTTCACTAAGGCGAAACCATTATCCATAGCAATTTTTTGAGCCCAGTCAAACGCCCCATCCCGACTTTCGAAAGATATATCCGTCTCAAAAAATCGGTTGTAATCAACCCCATTTCCACCAAATTTCTCAAACGAATCCTGTTAATACGCAAAATTGGTAAGGATTATATTAAAAAAATATTAAAAACCACTTAATTTTTGTTAAAAACTGAGTAAAAATAACGGAAAGTAAAGGTCTTGTAAACCACACGTCCATGCACGGTATGGACGTGAATAGTGCACGTCCATACCATGCATGGACGTGTACTATTCACGTCCAGGCACGGTATGGACGTGCACTATTCACGTCCAGACCGTGCATGGACGTCCAGGATTAACGTCCATGCACGGTCTGGACGTGAATAGTGCACGTCCATACCGTGCCTGGACGTGAATAGTACACGTCCATGCATGGTATGGACGTGCACTATTCACGTCTATACCGTGTATGGACGTGTGATTTGGCCGTCCTCTCCACGCGAGGACGGCCATTTTTCAAGTCTATTGCAAAAATACGATTGAGTTTACGTAATCTAATTCTACGGCTTCTACGACTAATTCAACCTAATTTCTACTAAAGGGCTTAAACATGTAATTCAACAAAAATTAATTGAAAAAAAAAATTAAGATTTTTGGATTTTAATTACTTACCGATGAATCGTTGTCGTCGTTTGACATGGAATCGTTGTCGTTGTTTAATGTTGTTGATCGATGTTGAAACCGTTTTTTTTGGATTTTATGTTGTTTTTGTTGAAAGAGTTTCAGAGAAAAGAATGTAGAGAGATAAAGTGAAAAGGGCAACCTATGTCTTTTTTATAGAAAACGCCGACGATTTTTCGCAAAACGCCGACGACCTTTCGCAACCCCTTAAAATTAATGGAGAAGAATGAAAAGTTTCAAATGGTAGACCCAAGACAATATAATGTAGTTAGGTGTGTTACAATTATATTCATCATGAAAAAATAACTTAATTATAAGTTAATGATATAATATTGACATGACATACACTTCATTCTTATCAAATATTCTCACATTTCATTTTTGTACAATTTAATCTAATGTTTTCCTTCCATACTTGTTAAATAGTTGACATAATTGTCCTCGTCTATTTCTCGTATTTACGATGATACTATTGTAACTAAAACTCCACATTATGATGATAACTTTTTATACACACCTCTAAATATTTTTAAGAACGCCGCCACAAAAAACAGTATAAAGTCAGTATTCCACATTAAAATTTATGCCCCGATCCAAGAGAGCATTCAATTGGATTAAATAGGGATAACATGTGACTGTTTAGTTTTTTGTCTAACAAAGAAACAATATTGAGTTTATACAGATGATATTTTAATGAATTAGCCTATATTTATATTATTTGGCGATTCTTATTTTCATATAATACATTTTTCAAATAAAATTTATTTGTTTGTCTTCTCCATAAATACCTCACATTACCCATCTTTTTCCATAATTAACCATTTCCACCCGACTAACCAACCAAAGCCATCAAAATGACCAATAATTATATCTTTATCCCTAAACAACCCCAACTCAACATATGAATATAGTTTTCTATCTCCCAAATCACACTCGTAAACGTCGATGAGTAATCATACCCGTTGAGTACCCGTCTCACCCATCTAACCAACTTGACCATCAAAATCAATTATAAAATATATCCCTACAATCACAAATTTACCGACATTTACTTGCATTACTCAAATCACACTCTTCAAGAGAGTAACCCTACCTCCAAGACACTTACCTCCTCCCTCAAGACCTATCTGCCCATACCCCTAAAAAAATAGATATATCCAATGTAAAGTCAACCTCCACACTATAACAATCACAATTGAGTATATATACATGTTACTTAAGAGACTTTTAACCTACTTTTACAACATTTTTGTCTATGTCATTTTCACAAAATAGAACATTGGATTAAAATTTATCTATTTACTTTCTCATTTGTTTTAATCATACCTTAGTATATACGTACCATTTTTCCACAACATTCAAGTATTCATTGTACTCATCTCACCCATGACCCAACTAACTAACTTGATTAACAAAAACAATTGTTTCCCTAAATAGCCCTAACCTATAAACATTTTCTTGTACAACTCAAATCACACTCTCAAACGTCGGAGAGTAACTTTATCCGCCAAGAAACTTACTTCCTCCATCGAGACCTATCTACCCCCACCCCTAAAAAAATCGACACATCCAATATAAAATCAGCCTCTACCCTAGAAGACAATGTCCCACTGTAAAAAAATAAGTTGAAATGTGGAGGAAAAAAAGAAAATCGGATTATAATAAACTATAATCTAATACCAAAATTAAAAAATAATTTCAATATTTATACGACTAACTCTATTCATCTCAGAAACACCCTTAATTTGTTATTATTTCGTTATTTATGAAATACCTTCAAATACCCACTTACATTTCATCTCAGTAACACAATTATTCCACTTAACTCACCTATATCAGTGTGTTCGTTATTATTTATATTTATATTTATACTTTTTAAATCGAGATTTGACAACCAACTAACAACTTGAACATCAAAATCATCAACTATATCCTTGAACATCATCAACCTATCGAGGTTTGCTTGTACAACTCAAATCACACTCTTAAACGTCATAGAGTAACCGTACACATTAGAACTCTTACCTCCTCTCTCAAAACCTATTTACCCCAACCCTGTAAAAAATACACCAGTTTATAAAACAATATCCCATCTCTAAAGAGTAAGGTGAAAATATGGATGTGGAAAAAAATATTTTGTTGTTTATAAAATAACTTTCAATACTCATTTAAAATACACGTCATTCACTCAATTATTCCACTTGAACTATCTACATCATCATTGTAGTCTTTAATATTTAACTTTACACTCCGTAAATTGAAATCTGACATTTTTTGGAATTATCTAAAGTAAAATATATTTGGCATTTGTCATATTTTCTTTTTTACTTAATTAAAGAAATTATCTCATTTTCTTCTCATGTACACAAGTTCTAAATTAAGGCGGGGGTATTTATTTTAAGTTTAAGAAGTGTAAAATAATATGGAAAAGATAGAACATAATGCATAAGGAAAAGTAACACATTTGTCTTACATCCCTAGGTGGTACGATTTTTGGCCCATTTGAATGTTAAGACGAAGACAAACCGAGTTAGTTATTTTAGTGAATTTGAATAGTAAGTATATAAATATCAAAGAATAATGTTCTAAGTCTAATAGGAAAATGTAAATGATCAATTATTTTCAAACCCATTTTCCATTTTTACTTTTAATAGAAACATTCAATAAAGTTACTAATTTTAAATAGTAAGTATACAAATCCTAAAGAATAATAATGTAAATCTAAAAAGAAAATTGTAAATAATCAACTATTTTTTAATTCCAATAAAAATTATAAATAATTTATTATTTTCGTATATTTCTAATTCTAATAAAAAAATGGTAAATAATTAATTAATTAATATTTCTCGTAGGAAAATTGCATTCCTATTTCTAATTGGAAAATTATAAATAGTTAATTATCTCCTAATTATAATAGAAAAATTGTAAATAAATGACTAAGTATAGATAATAGTGTTTTGTAAAAGTTGGAGACTAACACATCACACGGAAAAAGCCTCCTTTAGTTATATATGTATATTGATTAGTTAGAAAACAAAATCACACAAAAATTGTTACTTTAAACTTATAAACAGAAAACATATTAGTTAGAACTGAAATTTTAAATAAAAAACTTACTTTTAGAATTATAATAATGTTAGAGGAATAGTATTTAAACAAAGCTTGAGCTCATGTTCGGACTCATAAATATCATATGAGCCAATCCCGAGCCTTTATTTAAAGAGTTTGAGTTTCAGCTAAGATTCGACTTTTACAATATGTGCAAAGCTCGATCATAGGTGGGCCGAAGCCCAACTCGGCCCTATTGCAATCATATGTACGACTATGGAACTACCGAAAAATGTACAACCACCTAAAAGATGGTCGTACATGAAATTCCAGCATTAACTTGGGAAAAACGGTTGATTATATCATCCAGACTTATAACGGTACCAATCGGCCTTAACGAGGGACAAAAAAGACCATGGCATCAATTTGTAACCATTGGAAAAAGGGATGCTCCAAAATACCCTCATATTTATATATTCTATAGATTAGATGTCGGGGTCGACCAAGATGTGAAAGTGCATAGACAGAATTTCGACTGAGAGGTCTGTTATGCCCCAAAAATATTGATTTTAATTTTATACCCTTGACACGTGGCGGCGATCCAATGGCTAATCTTGGGGGACACAGATTGATGACGTGGCTCGTCCCCCAACCGCAAGATCAAGTTGAAAGAAACACAAATAACATAAACAAACACAAAAAACAAAAGAGAAGTACAGTGGAAATGAGACAGAGAAGTGGCGTGCAAGAGAAGCCCAATAATAGTCCAAAATGACTATTATCCAAAGATGCTTAGAAGAAAAGGAAAAAGAGAGGAAAGCTAAGAAGGAAAACTTGGAGTCAGCAAAAAGGCATGGCTCACTAAGAATAAATAGGGCGAGAAAGAACAAGAGAGAAAAAATATCCAATACTACTTATCTCACTAAGAATACTACTTATCTCACTAAGAATACCACTTATCTTACTAAAATACTTTATTTTTTACAATACTTGTAACAATGTTGACATTTGTAAGTCGATCCTTATAGTAAATTTGGCGGATTACCGATTCCCCCGCGGTTTTTCCCATATGGGTTTCCCGCGTCACCAAAAATCGTTCTTCTCATCTTATTTCTTTCTCGCTTGGTAAATCCAAAATTAACACCCAAATACACGAAATCACCATTTGAGGTCATTATAACCAACTTAACAACTTTGGTAATTTTTGACGAAAACAAGGTCCCACCATTCAAACAAAAGAAAATAAGCAAGTAAACGGATAAGGATGAGGCAATAAAAGATGAAGTGAACAAGCTACTCGAAATCATGTTCATTGAGTTGTGCGAAAATATCATGGTGAAGAAAACCTCAAAGGCGTGGGACATATGAATCGACTTCACAAACCTCAACAAAATCATGCCGGAGAATTGCTATAGTTTCCAATAATTGATCAGGTATATTAGAATTCATGACTAGAAACTCAAATGTTAAGTTTCTCTTGGATGCTCTCTCGGGATACCACAGTAACACCCTTATAATCGAAGGCCTTTAGGAAGGACCATCAGACTATAAAAATATCATCATCTTAGTTTCCTGAGGCATAATATCAAGATAAACAACTGAAAGCAACCTTTATTAAAATATAGAATAAAGTATAGTTACAACTGTCTGATACACAAACACAAAATAAGAGTCTGCGAAAGCTATAAAACTGTCATGACGCTAACGACTGAGTGAGCTCTCATCCTCCCCAAGCTAGCAGACATCAACATCGTCGCACCTGAGACCCTGCTCACCACTGCATGGATCATCACAGTAAAAACAACAAGCGTCAGAAACTGCTGAATAAGACGGTCACAACACAACAAACTCAATATCATAATCTGATAATCACAACCACTGATATCACTGTCACAACATCACAAGTGGTGGCCTTAAGCCCTACATCAATCCTTCACTTGCTCGCGACAAGGGTTACCTAGATCCTTAATGTACACACCCCCACCATGGCGGCTCCCACGAAGACCGATTGTAGGAGTGAGGGTCGTTTCCCGCAACGGTCCCACACATATGTTCCTAATACAAATCTCAACAACGGTATAGTGATATCAGATAATAACAACTACATCGTCACAGTCAAAATCAAACAGACCTGAGTAGAGAAACCTTACCTCAAGGCAATAACAAGAAATAGAATTCCAAGATTGTTCTACCAACGCTCCTCTACGAATTCTCCTCCTATGAGTTATATATATGCATACATATTACTCGCCAGCCATAACCAAAATATATGATAACTATATGATAAGATGGCCCTTACTTGTTAATAACGGACTAAGTTAGATGATCAGCGCTTCTAGACTCTTGCCAAGGACCTTATAAGGTTTTTGAGTGAAGGGAGTGAAGGTAATTAGGGTTTTGTTAAAACTGAATTAGGGTAAATGAGGTTATATACCTCAGATTAATATTTAAAGTTAACCGCGGCTCAGCTCTCTGGAAGGCCTTTTGAGTGAATGGAGCAACTCGGTCGAGTTACACTAGCTCGACCGAGTTAAAGCTATTCGACCGAGTTGAACCTACTCGGCCGAGTTACACCTATTCGGTCGAGTTTGACCTACTCAGACGAGTTAGCCTAACGGCTTAGTTGAGTCACAACTTAGCTACGCACGCAAAGGAGGGGTGTTACAATCTTCTCCCTCTTAAAATGAATTTCGTCCTCGAAGTTCACAACTACCGACCTGAAAGAAACACTATTGTCACCAATTGAAGTAGAAGCAGGAGTAAAAAAATGAAGATGAATATGAAATTGTGGAGGAAGAACAACAGATACAAATCGGGGCAGAGGGGAAAGAGGAGGAGAATGAGGAGGAGGAGGAGGACGAAGATGAAGATATTATAGATTCTCTTTGTAAGGATATAGGAATAAGTTGTTCAAGTGATGATGATGATTAGGATTTCTATTAGATTTGATAATGTTGTATGTCTTTATATTAATATGTTCATCCTACTTGAATTTTTAGATGTCGTGTATATGGCTTAATATCAATAGAATCATCTAATTACCTCTATTATTCAAGTTAATTGTTTATTTTATTTCTTTCTTTGTTGCTACATTAGTTTGATAATATGTGGGGAAGACGAACGAGAGGTAGTGGTAGTCATGGTGAGGGACATTCGGGAGCCCATGACGAGAACATGCCAATAAATGATGCTTCTCCTCCTCTACGTCGAATTCATCTCGATCCTATTGGCTATGATGGCGGCATTTGCTAAGTGTGTCCTTTGTTTAATCTAAGTTCCTAAGTATATACTTTGATTACATCTTGATTATTATATTTTCAATTTCAATTGTTTTTCAAGTTCAGTCACAAAGAAGTTTCGGAGCTTATAACGAACACCATTGAATCTAACTACAAGGACTACGCGCCGAACTGGAAGATGACGTCTGATGGATTGAAGAAGGAATGTTGGGATTGGTTTGAGGTATTTTCGTTTCATTATTTATTACCTATTTTCTGTTTCATTATTTATTTAGTTTAATTTATTACCTATTTCCGTTTCATTATTTATTTATTTTCTAACTATTTTGTTTTTTGAAACGG
This sequence comes from Silene conica, assembly GCA_029255685.2. Taxonomy (NCBI): domain Eukaryota; kingdom Viridiplantae; phylum Streptophyta; class Magnoliopsida; order Caryophyllales; family Caryophyllaceae; genus Silene; species Silene conica. The sequence goes on from CM055311.2 coordinate 65,179,387, forward strand.
AAACACGTTACCTTTCATCCCCGTGACAGAGAATTGGTGAAGGCGGCTTGGACTTCCATAATGAAAATACGCCTACGCCAAATGGTATACCAAGCTTTGAAGAAAGAGCGGAGCATATATATGCCATCTTGGGTACCTGCTGATATACAAAGAAAGATGTTAGAGAGACCCATCAAAGATCCAAAGTTAAAGGAAACATCCGAAACGAATACTGCTAATCAGATGTCTGGAAGTACCGAGAAAGGGAAGGCCTTGAGAACTCACAAGATGGGTCGTAGAAACACTCTCCGAGTTATGGACGAATTGGTAATTTAATAGTTTTTTACTCGACTTTTTCTTAGTTTTTTTGCTCGATTTGATACGTACTTTTTCTAATAAATGTTTGAGTATTTTTTTAACAAATGTCAATCATGTAAATTGTAGGCTGTACAAAATGATAATCAAGAGTCATCCGCTTTGGTTTTGCTTGAGAAGACCAAGAAACATGGCAAAAAGAGATAGGTGTCAAGGAAATTGAAACAATTCTTTTTAAGTTACCACAAAATCTTCTTTATTTTATATATAGTAAATTGATTTATTAATTAATTAACGTAATTGACACTAATCAAACTCTGTTTTTTTGTAGAACAAGATTTTATCAAGGAAAAGTGAGTTGTCGAGTCAAGGGGTGGAGCGAATCAACGACAATGAGATCCACTTTGAATAACATGGAGGCTACAACAAGAAAAGGGATGATATTTGGTGCAGGAAATTAATGCAACACCGTTTCTTTGGGAACGTCGCCGTCATTCAAGTGCTGGGAACACTACATACACCCCAGGTATTGTCGGTAGAGTGCTTAAAAAGAATGCTCGGCTAAAGCAACAAGAAGCCGAGCAATCTCAAAGACTTAAGGCTATTAAAGAGTTCTTAAGGCAACAGGGCTTCTCTACTTCAAACTGTAACCCGAGAGATCCTACTCGGTCACGACGTGAGTTTGTTGATGACGGTGGCGACAATGCTAGGCCGGCCACCCATTTCATCACCCCTCAGAACACTCACACCACCGTTAGATATGGTATCCTAGTTTATTAGGTCAGTTAGTTTAATTGTATTCATTTTGTTTAGTGTTTTAAGTCGAATGTATTCTGACATATAACTATGTAAAACCTTATTTTTAGTTATGAAAAACCTTTTGAAAATCTTGTCTCGAACAAGTTGTTGTGTGCTGGGTTGTTTTGGCTAAAATCAGACACTTTTATGCAGGTTTAGAGAGCTTAGAAATGGCTAAAATCAGCCATTAGTTGAAATGGGGAGCATGACAAACAGGTGAAACTTGGCAAAACATACAGGTATTTGCGACGGAAAATTTGTCGCAATCCTTGACTTTGATGACCTTTGCGACGGATTTTCCGTGGCAAATACCTGTTTTTTTTGCGACGAATTTTCCGTAGCAAACCTGGCTAAAAGTCAAGTCAGTCAATATTTGCGACGGATTTTCCATCGCAAACATTAACTTTCCTTGACTGGACCAGTCTAAAAAAGTCAAAGTCAATCAATGTTTGCTACGGAAAATTCGTCGCAAATCTTGACCGATATCCGTCGTAAATCCTTTGCGAGGGACGATTTCGTCGCAAGAATTCATTTTGCGACAAAAAAACGACAGATTGCTTCCGTCGCAAATATCGTATTTGCGACAGGTTTGCCATTATTTGCGACGGAACAGTCCCTCGCAAGAGCGCTATTGTTTTGTAGTGACACATCCGGTCCACTTCATCTCTTAACCGCATCAAAGACATTGATGTGCATAAAGAATGCACATTGTTCCAACTCAAGGCATCAACAACCACATTCGCTTTCCTTCATGATACACAATCTCCATGTCATAATTACCAATCGACTTCATCCACCTCCTCTGTCTCATGTTAAGCTCCCTCTGGGTAAAGATGTACTTCAGACTCTTATGGTCTTGGAACACCTTGAAAGTCGCTCCATACAGATAATGCCTCTAAATCTTGAGCGCGAAGACTACACCACCCAACTCCAAGTCGTGAGTAGGGCAGTTCTCCTCATACTGCTTAAGCTGTCTCGACGCATAAGCAATCACCTTCCAATTCTGCATCAGCACACACCTCAACCCATTATTCGAGGCATTAATATACACCTCAAAGTTATCGATCCCCTCTGCCAAGGCTAGCATAGGAGTTGTAGTCAAACGTTCCTTAGGGATTTGAAACGCCTTCTCACAATCCCCATCCCAACGAAATATATCTTTCCTCATGAGTGCAGTCATAGGTCTAGCAATCTTGGAGAAGTCCTTCACGAACCTGCTATAATATCCTACCAAACCCAGAAAATGCACACCTCAACCACGTTATTAAGAGCCTCCCAGTTAGACACCGCATCTATCTTACTAGGATCCAAAACCACACCCTCTTTCTAGATCGCATGCCCAAAGTCTGCTACACGATCCTTGAACAACTTCTCCAGCCAGAACTCACACTTGGACAACTTAGCATAAAGCCGGTTGTCCCTCAAAGTCTGCTACACGATCCTTTTAACAACCCAACCCACCACGGTCGTAACACACCCCCAATAAGATGGGAGGTATGCCTTTGGACCCATTATTTGTCCTCACTTAAGCCCAAAAGCACAAGGCCTTGTTACTAAGTGGTGGGTGGAAGCTGTAATAAACATATCACAAGCCTCATATTCTACCGATGTGGGACAACTTTCCTCTCATACTCTTGGGGTGTTAAAAACTCCCCAACTTAAAGAACACAACGTCCTCGTTGTGCCTCAAACTTGACCGCAGCAAAGCCAGAATCCTCCCCCGCTAGGTGTGTGACCTGGGTGCTCCCGACCATAGGCTCACCACACGGTCGCAGGGTCGCTTTGATACCATTTTGTAACAACCTAACCCGCCACCGTCATAACACAAACCCAATAAGATGAGTGTGCACTTTTGGGCCCGTTATTTGTCATCACTTAAGCCCAAAAGCACAAGGCCTTGTTATTAAGTGGTGGGTGGAAGTTATTATAAACATATCACAAGCCTCATATTCTACCGATGTGGGACAACTTTCCTCTCATACTCTTGGGGTGTTACAATCCTCAAATGCTCCTCCTTAGTCTTAGAGTAGACCAAGATGTCATCAATGAAAACAACCACAAACTTGTCCAGGTATGGACTCAACACACGGTTCATCAGATCCATGAACACAGCAGATGCATTAGTCAACCCGAACGACATCACCACATACTCATAATGATGACCATACCTAGACCTACATGAAGTCTTAGATATGTCTTCATCCTTGGTCCTCAACTGATAATATCCCGACCTCAAATCAATCTTCGAGAACACTCCAGCTCTAGTCAATTGGTCAAACAAGTCATCTATCCTAGGCAAAAGAATAACGGTTCTTCACCGTCACATGGTTCAACTCCCGATAATCAATGCACAGCCTCATACTGTAACACCCTAAGTTAGTGAAGCTGAGTTGTGAATCAACTCGGCCGAGTAGGTCACACTCGGTCGAGTAGATCACACTCGGCTGAGTATGTGATACTCGGTCGAGCCTTCTATGTCAGTAATATCAGTAGCTGAGTTGCGAGTCAACTCGGCCGAGTAAGTAGTACTCGGCCGAGTAGGCCGCACTCAGCCGAGTACGTTACACTCGGCCGAGTACGTCACACTCGGCCGAGTGCTTCCTTTCCAGTTTCTTAAACCACGGTTATTATAAATTTAATCCGTGATTAATAAATCATTTTAACATAATCAGAAAATTAGCAGAAACCCTAAACTCTCATTTCCCTCATTTGTCTTTCTCCATGTCCCCAATCCTTCAAATTAATAGCAAGTCTAGTCGCACCGATCATCTACCTAGTCCGTATATCACCAAGTAAGTGTATATATACCGTTTTGCATCATAGTTATGATAATTTCAGTATGTAATAATTAAGATTTATGTAATCCCTAGGAGGAGGATTCGTAGAGAAGCGTTGGTAAGAAGTTGCGATTGTCTTGCTAGCTGTTCCATTTGAGGTAGGTTTTCCCTACTCAGCACTGTATGATTATGTTGTCACGATACTATATTGTGATTGTATTACCATGTATAGTATGATGTAGGAGATGCCAATGGTAACGTGTGAAACCGTTGCGGGGAACGGATTCCACTCCTATGATCGCTTCCCGTGGGACCCACCACGAGAAGGATGTGCATATTTATGGTCTAGCTACCCCGTGCTGCGGTAAGTGAGGGAATTGGTGTGGGACTAAAGGTCACCACGGTAGATATATATGATGGTAATAATGCTGCGGTTTGTGTTGTGAATTGTGTATCATGTTGGGTATCCGTCTTATCGTATAAGTTGCTGACACTTAATGTTGTTTACTGTGGTGATCCATGTAATGGTGAGTAGAGTTTCAGGTACACAGATGAGTTTGCTTGCTGGCTTGGGATGAGGGGTCACCAGTCGTAGTGTCTCTTGTCACAGCTTCCGCCTAAACTCTTTACTTTTGCTATAGTTTTGGACAGACAGTTTGTTGCAGTTTTGATAGACAGTGGTTTGTCTTTGTATCACCGTATGTTTATTACCTTTAATAAAGTGTTAGCAATGTTTATCTTATACCGTACCTCAGGAAACTGAGATGGTAGTGTCTTCATGATCTAATGGTTCCGTTTTAAAGGCCTTAGACTATGAGGGTGTTACACATACTCTTGTCCTTCTTCTATACGAACAAAACATGTGCTCTCTAAGTTGATACACTAGGTCGAATATACCCCTTGTCTAAAAGATCATTAAGGTGCTTCTTCAGCTCCTATAACTCTCTCGGACCCATCCGACAAGGGGCCTTAGAAATGAGTCATGTTCCCGGCTTCAGCTCAACACTGAATTCGATGTCTCTCTTGGGTGGTAACCCGGGAATCTCCTTAGGAAAAACATATCCTAATTCTCCCACCACTGGAATACTCTCAGCAGACACCTCCTCAGCCCTGATGTTCCTCACATGACACAGAATCAAAGGACACCCCTTTCTCAGATAAGACTTCAGAGTCAAGACTGATATGATCTCGACCTTAGGTCTAACTATAAAGTCCTTATAGGACACTCTGGCCCCCTTTGGTCCCCTCGAGGTCACTTTCTTCTAATAACAATCGGTGGTAGCTTTGTATCGACCCAACCAGTCCATCCCGACTATAATCTCGAAACCATCCAACGGAAACTCAACAGATCAATATGAAAGTCGACCTGGCCTATTACAAAAGAGACTCCTCTAAACACTTTCTGACACATTACTGACTCCCTAGAAGGTATAAATACCTCATCACTAGCTACCTCAAAAGACTTCAGCCCTAAAATCCTAGCATGGCTTAAAGACACCAACAAATGGGTTGCCCCAAAATAAAAAAACGAGACTAGGACAACTACGAAAAAAGAAAGGTAACGGTCACAACATGTGTGTCCTCCACTGCAGCATGCTTCCTCATGGCGAATAGATTACCGCTACTCTTCTGGCGTTCTCCCTGAACAATCGTCGCAGACGAGGCACCCTCATTGGGCCTCTGATCGATAGCCTCCTTGACAATTATAGTTACCGTAGCTCGGCTTCCCTTGATTGCCCCACGTACTCGCATGATGTCTGCCTCCATAACTCTGAGTCCTCTAGGAAGGTCCCTAATAGCTACCAGAAGGAAATCATATTTCCAGACATTTATATCATATCTTATATGAAGGATTTTAATTTAGTCATAAAATTAAATGTAGATCTTATGCGTGCAAGAATAAGAAATAAACTGAGCCCTTACATTGAGTAAATGGAATTAGGGCATGAAACTTGGACTCCTTCCAAATTTTGTTCTTGAGCTCAAAATAGAAAGGATGAAGTTCCAATCTTCAAGAATAGAAGACCTTTAATATTCGAGTCTTGGAGGTATCCTGCGTTGCAGGTACTTGTCGAATCGGGGACGTAATTCGTTTACGCCCCGAGAGTCTGACCAGTTTAGACTAGGACTGTAACACCCCCATTTATTTAAAAGCCTTTAGCAAGACATTCTCAAATAAATAGAGTTTTTACCATCTCGGAATGACCGAGGTAGTGAATAACCAACGTAAAACAAACCAACGTACTTTAGATAAAACTGATTAAATTTAAACTTTTAATATTACAATTACTACGCAACAGAAAATGAAGTACAACTGATAACTGCTAAGTATGTGGTCTAATTCCAAGTCGTTTCATCCAAGTGCTCACGCCATCCCATGCTCCTATAGATTCATCTTTCCTGTCAAATCTGCTCCTCATTACGGATCATCACAAGTGTTACACGAATACACGGCGCGGTTGAGTAGGATAATAATCAAACCAACGAATATGAAAATGAACGAGTATGCAAATGAATATGCAATGTCATGGCATTTCTACTAAGCTCATCCCCAAACTTCCACCCGCCTCATCCTGGCCGGGTCTACCTCGATCGTCATCGAGAAATCAACTTAACAGCGGAACTACACCACCACGAAGGTATAAAACGGTGTCTGCAAGTAAGTTATTTATACATCACCCGAAGACTCTTACCATGATGTTTGCCCAGGTTAAACATGTATACCGATGCATATGTTATGCCAATGAATGCAACCATGCTATTTCGTTACTCATCCAACTGATAGTAATGCATATGCCAGAATGATGAATGCAATATCTCAACATGACAACTCACATTATAAATCATCCAATAACACCCAAATAGAATAACAAACAAAAAGACAGATTGAATTATCCTACCTCAGATAGCAAGCCTTGACAGTAAGGTAGTAAAGCTCAAAAGCTTTCCACTGCGAAATCGGCATCTAACATAATAACGTTACTATTACTATATTGTTCGTATTATCAAAATTCCTTTCCACTTCACTATTTCAAATATTACTAGTTATTTAAAACAACGATAATTTAAATAATGACAGGGTGAAAACTAATTCGATAAATAAATAAGACCGCATAACATGTTTATTTATATAAAAAATTATCGTTTAATCATTAATTTTTATTATTATCACACTCGTTATAATTATTAGGAAATATGACAAATTGCTACCTAATAAGTTTAAAATTTTACATCTTACTACCTAATATAATTAATTTTGCAACTAACTACCTAAAATCACACAACATTAATCAGTTTGCTACTTTTTTGATGGAAACCGAACTTAAATTAGTTTTAAATGTTCGGGTTAAGTTAAATGACCCTCTTACCCTTCCCTTAATAAAACTATTCCCTGTTAACATATTACCCATCCCTCTCCCTCCCCCATTACACTCATTGTAATTCAATATTCATGCCAGGTAGTCTTCTGTTATCTTCTTAAATTGATCAAGTAAGCATTTTTTTCATTTTATTTTCAGTATAAAACCCTTCCCTAATTTGATTATTTTGTGTAAAATTTGATAATTAAGCATCGGTATCACTTTTTTTGTGTTAATGGTGGAATTTTGATATTTAAGACCCTTGAAGACATCTTACCACCGGAAAAAATTGAAGAATTAGGGATTAATGGAGGAAGGAATTAATGGAACGAGATTGATGGAGAGTTAGGGTTTAGAACGAGATTTAGGAATTAGTGGGGAAATTTAGGTTTGGAGTGACATTGATGGAGAATCAGGGGGAAGTGAGTTTTGTTGAAGGAGATAGGTGTTTTTAATGGAGGAAGAAGAGGGACGGTAAGTTAGGTATTAAATTAGGTTTTAAATTTAAACGGGACAAAACAAATTGATTTCCATCACTTTTTAGCAATTTCCGTCATTTTGGTAGTAAACGTGTCAGTTTTTACACTTATTAGGTTGTTATTTGAATACTTGAACATATTAGGTAGTAAGACGTAATATTTTAGACTTATTAGGTAGTAATATGCTAAATATAATAACACTAAGTAAAAACAATGTATTGCAACAATACACTGACTATTCCCGCTGTCATTCACGAAGCAAGAACTCGACGTACTTCTACTACTACCACGCTGCTGCTAACCTTCTACAACCACCATCTCCACCTAACCAGCGACCATATCCACCGTGGTGGTCCATCGCACTACAGTGGACCCTCTCATACCCCACTCACCTTCTGACCCAAACACCGCACCTCCCTAAAACTCCATGGCAGACTTATCAATCGTTCCCGCAGCGGTCCAAAACCACCTTAAACCTATCTCCTAAACTGACTCGTTACTCCCTAACCATCTAATATCATACGACCTGACACCACCCCATTCACTACTGACCTAGGGTGTCTCCAAGGGTTGTCTTCCTCGGCCATGTCCACCACCCACGAACCTCAAACACTGGACTAAACTACCCCGACACCGCGTTCCCCTTTTTTTTTTGCTCACTCTGTTTTCGATTTTGTTAATGCCCCCATTCGCATGAGGCCTCTCATAACCACCCTCAGACCACCACTGTGGTCCACATCTACCCAGAAACCAAACCCACCAACCTTGTGTCTAGTCAACGCGGCTAGGGTACAACTCGGGCTGGGTTTTGGTCTTTGTTTCCCGCATTATACATTCTAATTTTTGAAAACCCGTGCTTACTAGCACCATAACCACAACCACAATTCACCACAGGCTATTACTACCCTGACCCCATATCATAACTCAATAACATGTGATAAACGGGGGTGTAAAGGGTAGGAACTGTAAAACCCCTCGCGAAAGCGAAAATATAAAACATACAAAATACTAAAAATGCAACGGAATTAAAACTTTTTAACATAAACATGCGAGTTGAATTAAAACTGAAACTGAAGTAAAATATATATATACAATCAGCCTGGGATGGCACATCCCTACAGGCACTAAAAACTGAAATGTAAACTAAGTCTAGCTAACGCAAACGAGTGAGTCAATCGGTGAATAGGATCATCGCTCGCTAGCTCCATGCAACCCTCTGCCAACCACCTGTCATGTACCTACAAACATGTAAACATGTACGCCACAATCAGTGGAGAGTGACTAGAGTTCTCCTAGCCACCTTTTGTAACGACACGTAACAAGTAAAGCAAACAGAACACTCCAACATATATAAACATGTGAAGCATATCAATATCTCAATAACTGATCTCATACTATCATGCAAACTCTAATGCACGGCTCTCGACCAACTTCATAAACCGTTGGGAAGGAGAGTCGGTTTCCCTACTGGTTACCCAGTCGGGGGGTCTTTCAGTCCAACTATTTATGAAACCGATCAAATAGTCATCCAATGCCTTGGATGAACAACAACAAAGTCAAAGCAACATATTCATCATTATCCACATCTATATCATCAATATCAACATCTACATCTGACACTGTACCAACTCAAGGCAAGCAGATAAGACTCATCAAGTATAAGGTTCAGCGGTCAACTTAAGACATAACCAACCTACATACCAATCATTCAACAAGTATAAAGGTTCAGCGGTCAACTTAAGACATAACCTAAATATCAATCATCCAGCAAGCAAGGACTCAGAGGCCAACTTAAGGCATGGACCTGCCAATCAGCAAGACACTAGACTAGAGGCCAACTTAAGGCATAGACTAGCATCCAAAAGTAAAGGACTCAGAGGCGAGCTTAAGGCATGTCCCTTCACCACATCACAAGATACTAAACTCAGAGGCCAGCTTAAGGCATGTTCTAGCATCAAACATCTGCACTCCGGGTGAGGTGTTACGACCTAAATGCCCCGTTGTGCAGCTGCTCTACTCGTCAGACTCAGAGGCCAACTTAAGGCATGTTCCAACGCGATCACAACAAACATGTCTGGGCTCAGAGGCCAGCTTAAGGCATATCCCAGACACGACAACCATACACATATAGGGCTCCGAGGCCAGCTTAAGGCATATCCCCATATATGACAACAAGCTCACGTATTAAGCTCAGAGGCCAGCTTAAGGCATACCTTAATACGCATCAAACAATATCATCCAAATCTAGAGACTAATCTATAGTTCTAAACTTTTACATTTCTAATCAACACTTAATTGACCCCGAGAACTAAGTTGAGGGAGAGCCGGTTTCCCTTTCGGTTACCCGACCGGGGGGTCTCTATCCTCTCTCCATTCCCAAACCCAATATAGTGTCGCCCATCCTCCGGGGACCTCAAACACACATCAAAGGTACATGGAACGAATTTCAATCAAAACCGATCAACCGTTTAAAAGTTACAAACAATTTACGATTTTAAAATAAAAACAAGCATCAGGGGTCCCCAGCCGGTTGGCAGGCAGTCGGCCTACCGGCTGGACACCCATCCAAGTTTTCCTCTTTTAATACGCTAAAAACAAGTAAATGGGTTCCCAGCCGGTCGGCAGGCAGCCGGCCTACCGGCTGGGGAACCAATTCCTACCTACCAATTTTACGCTAAAATCCCAAATGAGGCTCCCAGCCGGTTGGCAGGCAGCCGGCCTACCGGCTGGCACCCCAAAACCTACATTTCTCAAAAATCGCAAAAACAACAAGAAGCACTCCCAGGCGGTCGACCGGCGGCCGGTCGGTCGACCGGCTCAGAAGGCCTGAGCACGAAAAACGCATTTACAGTGGCTTGCACAATTCGATCCAAACGATTCTAAACTTCTATAATCTCTATCAGCATACAATTCCCAGCATACATAAACATCAATTACACCAATTGCAATCATCCAACTCCACAAACAAGCCTCAATAAAATAATCACTTGTATCCGTCTTAAGCATACAATTTCTGAATTTGAACAATAAGGCATGTATAACATCAAGTAAGCATATAATCCTCAAGTAAGGTCATTCCTAACATGTTACTAAGCCCATTAATCATCAACCTTAAACAAAAATCAGAAATAACAACAAGAACACAACAAAACTTGCTACTTTAACAAAAAGGCCGAGTTACTCGTAATCTTCACCTTATAACTTCTTAAACCAGCATGAATCCGACTAGAAGCTACTCCTTTTGCCCAAGTCCGCGCTAGAAACACAACAAACATCCGTAAACCTCGAAAAACGTGACCTTAGGGCCACGGTCAGAATATAAGACGGAATTATTTTGGAGAAATTCTTACCTAGAAAGATGGAGGGCGAGAAGAGGAATCCGTGGCCGCGAAAATCGCCTCAATCGGATAAGAAACGAAGATTCTATGAGAGTTTTAAGATTGAAGGAGGAGGAAACCAAAAATGGTGTTTTGATTAAATCTGAAAAATGAATTGGAGGAGGGGGGTAGAAGATGGTGGGGTTAGGGTTTTGTGAGGAAAAAGAGGGGAAATGGGTCCAGTAACAAGTTAGGCCCATAAGACAAGTTTTAAGACAGTTTAAGTTAAGAACACCGACTTAAGGTCACTATAAACTTTAGACGATATAAATATTTTCCGGACTATGAAATTAAATTGCTAAGACGTAAATTACGCAATTAAATGAAATCTTATTTAAATCCTTTAAAAATATTCTCACATAAATTAATCACTTATTTAAATTAAATTCCAAGAATTACGAAATATAAATTATTTCTCGAACTTGAACTTAAAATCTTTAAAATTCCAGGTCCCGAAATATTGGGATGTTACAATCACCCCATCTTTCAAAAAGTTTCGTCCTCGAAACTTGAAAACAGAAGTAAGTACGAAAACAACTTTAACTACCAAAACGTACTACCTGGGTTATGGTAACCCAAAACTTTATCTTTCAAAACTTTCACAAGAAAAGGTTTCAAGGCACAAGTCTTGTCAATGGACATTGGGATTCTCGTTACGTACTCAAGAGTCCGACATTCCAAATCTGAGACAAGTCCCAAAATTAAATCATTAAAAGTTCAAAATCCCGATCGATCCGGTGTTGATAAGCACAGTACGGGTTATCAGACGTCTCCAATAACGAGTTCAGATGACAAATCAACGCTGAGATCAATCCAATTTGCAATCAAACAGTTCTTTCAAAACCCAATTTCCCAAAATAACCTTTATTTTGATTCCCCAAAAGAGTAAAATTGCAACAACTGCAAAAAGGTCACTTTCAACAAAAGAGGGAGCAGTTTCCAAATCCTCAAAACAATTAAGGTTTTCCAAAAATTACAACTTTTAGGGTTAACAGTAGGGAACAAATTCCAAAAACAGTCACCGGGAGCGCAGAAACGATCATAGAGTTTACTTTTGACTCAAGGATTGAGAGTTTCAAGTTTCACAGCTGACAGAACACACAAAGAAGGATCGAAGAAATGAAACAACAAGGTTAGAGGTCAAGGAAAACGGTAACTCTTGCTAACATGGGGTCACTAATCACTCGATCCAAAATCAAAGCATCGTTACAACGATTCCCAATATACCCCAAGAAGGACGGTTCAAGTGATCTTTAGCCTCTCAATGGTTTCACGATCCCTCTTACCATTATTTCTTCCACGGGGCAAGGTATCCCTCAACAAGAAGTCTTCCAAAACTCTGAACCGGAATTCTATCACCATAACAACGAACTTCAAAACCCCAGGTACGGTACTCATTATCCTATAACCTTAAATTTTGACAGTTCGGTTCTAGCAAACCTATTCCACAAGGTTCGATATCTTAAATTCCCAAATTTCATTGTCCAATGATTATTCAAAAAAAAGATCTTACTAGGGTAACAACTTCTAAATCTTCTGATTTCAACCATTTACCAACAATATACATCTCAAAGAAAGTTCCAAAAGGTAACAACTTCCACTCTTATAGTTTCCATAAGACTTAGGCATTCACATTCCGAGATTCCTCAATTGATATTTATGAACACTTATAAGTTTCAAATTTCTACTCTACGATTACCTCAAACATCGACGGTTACCTGTAAGTACATCAATAGGCAAATGTCGAGGCCCCATAAGTAACTCAAGGTCAACACTCAGTCAGCTCTATAAGTCCCCTTGTAAATGTCTCAATACTCTCACACAGTTACCAATAACTCTCGTTCCTCAAGTATGGTCCTTTCTGCAGTACCAAAATTCCTCAAGATTAAGTAGCCCTAACTTACCTCATTCATCTCTTTAATTAACCACATCAACATTATCCCAGGTACATTCATCTAAATTCATCTATAACTCCAAGCATCCTATTCCAATCCTCAAATGGTACCTCCAAATCTACAATTACCACTTACACAACGACCCATCCCACATGGAACTCTCAAGATGGTACACTATCCAACATCGCCCGAACATTATTCTCACCAACTCTCTCAACCAAATCCTGACAACGCAGAACCAAGCATTCCTCAAGGCATGTATCTCTACCCCAAGAACAGGTCGATCTCGCCACTATTCTAGATGAAAAGGAACAAGGCTCACAGAAGAGGAGATGAGATGCGAGCTTCAGGGATAAACACGACACAGGTCTCGAGAGAGACAAACGAAAGACGGCTCGAGGGACAACAAGATGACAAGGTAAGAAACTTTAGGCTATGGACTCCAGTAAAATTGAAGTCAAGATCAGACGGAGAAGCAAAGGAGAAGAAAGGAGAGAAGCGACGTGAAAAGAACGATTGCGGAAACTTCCAAGGTGCGGGTCTCTCACTATTCTCGCGGGATTCTCACTTCTTATTTTCCAAATCAAGTCATTCAATTATCGGTTCTCACGAAAAATTCCTCCTATGATTTATATACCCTAATCTTCCAAACTTTAAACGATATCATCATCACAACTAACTATTCCTAAAAGTTTGAGATGATTCATCTCTGCTAGTCCCTCAAATGATAATTCAATAACACTTTCAGGTCATCACCCATTCACCCCTATATGCTATATCCACTTTATTTACTTACCTTACTGTCCACCAGATAACAATTCCTAAACCATCAAGTTTGCCGAATTCTCGTCTCCCAATAGATTACTTTATCCTATCCACAGACCGCTGGTGTATCCTTAAATTTCTCTTAAGTTTTTCAGTAAATAAACATTAAGATTCAATAAGCAGCCTAGGGTCAAATAGTGGTTCACTTCTTCTAAGCTTAAGTCATAAACTCTTCAAGTATTCAACTACTATAGCCAATGATTCGCATTCCTCAACAACGGCCTTTCCCAGCTCAATCACTCACCTAAGTCAAGTGATACTAACTCACTTCATCATCCACTCATCATCATTAGCATCTTAAGCCTATTCTTCTAGGTCGCTCTATATCCTCAATTATCTTATCTAACTCCTTAACATTACTCTACAGTCCACAAACTTTCACGATCTAAGCAGGGTTCTCAAGGTTAGGTTCCACCAAATACTAAGTATACAACTCAACCTTCAAGCAAGTATCCTATCACTCACCTTTTACTCTCCTAATTTGATAGACAACTAGACCCTTGGATCACCAAAACATGTCTCTCGATACCGCTTAAGTTATTCCTCAAATAACAATATTTCTCATAACACAGCTTACGGTTGTCCTAAGACTAGTTCCTCCAAATCCATTAAAAGGAAAGATTACCTAGAGGGCACCTTAAGAAAGCAAGCAACAAGGTTAAGCTGAAAAGATATGAAGATCTGTTCAAGTGAGATAGACAAATATTCTAAAAGAAAGATGTGCATTCGGAGTTATCAAAGAAGGTGGTGCACAAAGAAAGAGGAGTATCTTCAAGGTTCAGAAGCATTCTCCAACAATAGCACGAATCCCCTATCTTCGGTAGAAACTCCGGTCTCCACCGCCAAGTGGATAAGCCCACGGTTCGTCGATCAAAAGATATAAAAGTGAAGTCAATGACAATCAACAAACACGTTAAAGCCTAATAAGAGCAATCACAAAACAGACTACAATATAAGCCCTTAAATCTACCCCATTTCTCATTCATTATTTAGTTATATGGTCAAGTTAAGGTTGGGGGTCACATGAGTGCGTCGGGAGCAATAATGCTCTGATACCAACTGTAAAACCCCTCGCGAAAGCGGAAATATAAAACATACAAAATACTAAAAATGCAGCGGAATTAAAACTTTTTAACATAAACATGCGAGGTGAATTAAAACTGAAACTGAAGTAAAATATATATATATATATATATATATATATATATATATATATATATATATATATATATATATATATATATATATATATATATATATATATATATATATATATATATACAATCAGCCTGGGATGGCACATCCCTACAGGCACTCAAAACTGAAATGTAAACTAAGTCTAGCTAACGTAAAAGTGTGAGTCAATCGATGAATAAGATCATCGCTCGCTAGCTCTATGCAACCCTCTACCAACCACCTGTCATGTACCTACATACATGTAAACATGTACGCCACAATCAGTGGGGAGTGACTAGAGTTCTCCTAGCCACCTTTTGTAACGACACGTAACAAGTAAAGCAAACAGAACACTCCAACATATATAAACATGTGAAGCATATCAATATCTCAATAACTGATCTCATACTATCATGCAAACTCTAATGCACGGCTCTCAACCAACTTCATAAACCGTTGGGAAGGAGAGCCGGTTTCCCTACTGGTTACCCAGTTGGGGGGTCTTTCAGTCCAACTATTTATGAAACCGATCAAAGAGTCATCCAATGCCTTGGATGAACAACAACAAAGTCAAAGCAACATATTCATCATTATCCACATCTATATCATCAATATCAACATCTACATTTGACACTGTACCAACTCAAGGCAAACAGATAAGACTCAGCAAGCATAAGGTTCAGCGGTCAACTTAAGACATAACCTACATACCAATCATTCAACAAGTATAAAGGTTCAGCGGTCAACTTAAGACATAACCTAAATACCAATCATCCAGCAAGCAAGGACTCAGAGGCCAACTTAAGGCATGGACCTGCCAATCAGCAAGACACTAGACTCAGAGGCCAACTTAAGGCATAGACTAGCATCCAAAAGTAAAGGACTCAGAGGCGAGCTTAAGGCATGTCCCTTCACCACATCACAAGATACTAAACTCAGAGGCCAGCTTAAGGCATGTTCTAGCATCAAACATCTGCACTCCGGGTGAGGTGTTACGACCTAAATGCCCCGTTGTGCAGCTGCTCTACTCGTCAGACTCAGAGGCCAACTTAAGGCATGTTCCAACGCGATCACAACAAACATGTCTGGGCTCAGAGGCCAGCTTAAGGCATATCCCAGACACGACAACCATACACATATAGGGCTCAGAGGCCAGCTTAAGGCATATCCCCATATATGACAACAAGCTCACGTATTAAGCTCAGAGGCCAGCTTAAGGCATACCTTAATACGCATCAAACAATATCATCCAAATCTAGAGACTAATCTATAGTTCTAAACTTTTACATTTCTAATCAACACTTAATTGACCCCGGGAACTAAGTTGAGGGAGAGCCGGTTTCCCTTTCGGTTACCCGACCGGGGGGTCTCTATCCTCTCTCCATTCCCGAACCCAATATAGTGTCGCCCATCCTCCGGGGACCTCAAACACACATCAAAGGTACATGGAACGAATTTCAATCAAAACCGATCAACCGTTTAAAAGTTACAAACAATTTACGATTTTAAAATAAAAACAAGCATCAAGGGTCCCCAGCCGGTTGGCAGGCAGCCGGCCTACCGGCTGGACACCCATCCAAGTTTTCCTCTTTTAATACGCTAAAAACAAGTAAATGGGTTCCCAGCCGGTCGGCAGGCAGCCGGCCTACCGGCTGGGGAACCAATTCCTACCTACCAATTTTACGCTAAAATCCCAAATGAGGCTCCCAGCCGGTTGGCAGGCAGCCGGCCTACCGGCTGGCACCCCAAAACCTACATTTCTCAAAAATCGCAAAAACAACAAGAAGCACTCCCAGGCGGTCGACCGGCGGCCGGTCGGTCGACCGGCTCAGAAGGCCTGAGCACGAAAAACGCATTTACAGTGGCTTGCACAATTCGATCCAAACGATTCTAAACTTCTATAATCTCTATCAGCATACAATTCCCAGCATACATAAACATCAATTACACCAATTGCAATCATCCAACTCCACAAACAAGCCTCAATAAAATAATCACTTGTATCCGTCTTAAGCATACAATTTCTGAATTTGAACAATAAGGCATGTATAACATCAAGTAAGCATATAATCCTCAAGTAAGGTCATTCCTAACATGTTACTAAGCCCATTAATCATCAACCTTAAACAAAAATCAGAAATAACAACAAAAACACAACAAAACTTGCTACTTTAACAAAAAGGCCGAGTTACTCGTAATCGTCACCTTATAACTTCTTAAACCAGCATGAATCCGACTCCAAGCTACTCCTTTTGCCCAAGTCCGCGCTAGAAACACAACAAACATCCGTAAACCTCGAAAAACGTGACCTTAGGATCACGGTCAGAATATAAGACGGAATTATTTTGGAGAAATTCTTACCTAGAAAGATGGAGGGCGAGAAGAGGAATCCGTGGACGCGAAAATCGCCTCAATCGGATAAGAAACGAAGATTCTATGAGAGTTTTAAGATTGAAGGAGGAGGAAACCAAAAATGGTGTTTTGATTAAATATGAAAAATGAATTGGAGGAGGGGGTAGAAGATGGTGGGGTTAGGGTTTTGTGAGGAAAAAGAGGGGAAATGGGTCCAGTAACAAGTTAGGCCCATAAGACAAGTTTTAAGACAGTTTAAGCTAAGAACACCGACTTAAGGTCACTATAAACTTTAGACGATATAAATATTTTCCGGACTATGAAATTAAATTGCTAAGACGTAAATTACGCAATTAAATGAAATCTTATTTAAATCCTTTAAAAATATTTTCACATAAATTAATCACTTATTTAAATTAAATTCCAAGAATTACGAAATATAAATTATTTCTCGAACTTGAACTTAAAATCTTTAAAATTCCAGGTCCCGAAATATTGGGATGTTACAACTTACCAAGGTCGTAAACGAAAGCTCTAAAAAACAACGAGTGGGGGATCTTGGTGGCGCGCTATTGTCGTGAGTATGGAAGGCAGATAAGGAGCAATGTGGGGCTTGAGATAACGGTATTAGGTGATGAGATATTGTTGTGAAGAGTGACGGTATACAGAGATATGGGCGAGGTAATGAAGCGATGAAGCTTTGGTTATAACGTAACTTTGAATGTTGATGAAATAAATAAGATTGAATATACGGGATTGATTGTGTAGGATTCAATGTATGGGATTGAAGGTGTAGAATTCAATGCAAACGATATACAAGGGATTGTGTTGGACGCGAGTATGGAGTGTGTACATGAATGAACGTTGAATAAAACGCATTGAATATAATGTGTGGGTGTTTAAAGATTAATCAATACGTAAAACCCATGTTACATATATTTAATGTGAAAGCACGTATTATTTTAAAAAAATAATACGTACGTGCGACGAGTTTATTTAATCACTAATTATCGTAAATTGTTATGCACTCAACCGTCACATTAATATATATTTATATATATGGTGCCTTTCCCACTTGAGGTAACCACATCCAAAATCGTAATACTAAATTAAATATGTAAGAATAAACACATTACACACATACCTATATTTTAATACTATTTTACGATAATAATTCTCAATTCAACATATCGCTCGTATGGAAAATGTCACCGAAATAACAACAATGAAGGTAATAGTATATATTAACAACAATAATAATAGCAAAAATAACAACAACGATCAAAGACAATAATACTAATAATAAGAATTATAATAATAATTGTAATTCTCACTACTATAACGATATTAATAACAATAATAGTACCATATCACTAACAACAACAATTGGTAAGAATAATAATAGAATAATAATAAGAAGAATAATATAATTAAAATGATTAAATTAATATTTTATTATTACGAGATATGAAAATGCGAGTTGTTACAAGGACCGTCCATTATTGTCGTCCTACCAGGGGGTTGGATAGTTTGAGATTGGGGGCTTTCTATAGTTATATAGTCGAGTCGATTGTCGATCTATCCCATAGTAGTCTCGTGGAGTCGAGTCACTTGGTTGATCTATCTCATTTGTTGTCGATTCGATTGTCGACCTATCTTGTAGAAGTCGAGTCACTTGGTTGACTTATCTCATTTGTTGAACCATTGCTTGTTGTCGAGTTTGTTGGAGTTTGTGATTATGGATGCATGATAATTGGTTATCTACAGTAGTCGTATGTTAATATAATGTCTTTATGCTTCACATGATTATCGTTTATGTTGGAGAATGCTTATGTGAATAATATGTTTACGTGTTAGCTGGGAGAACCTCTAATCACTCCTCACTGATTGTGGCGTACATGTTTTCATGTATGTAGGTTTTCAATAATTTGGATGGGGATACTTGGGAGCTAACGAGCGGTGTATTCATCGACATGACACTTACCTATCGTGTAGCTAGACTCGTTTCTTTTTGTTTTGTTATACTCTCGGGATACACTATCCCAGTTTGGTTTTGTTGTACTTAACTCAATAACTTATCTATCGTTTTTTATCTTCCGCATGTTTGTTCGTAATTCACCTCGCATGTTATTTCTAATCATGTCAAAAGTTTTAAATCCGTGCATTTTTCATGCATTTGCGTGTTTACATTTCCGCTGTCGCGAAGGGTTTTAAAAAGTGTCATTATTGTAATGGCTTCGGGCATTGGAAACTGTTGTAACGGAGGCGTCCCGTTACCCAAATAGTTAATTGATAAGGTGATAAGAACAATAAATCACGAATGTAAATAAAGTTGACACAAGGAATTACGTGGTTCACCAGTAAAATAACTGGCTACGTCCACCCTTCAAGGAGATCAAACTTCACTATAATGGAGAAAATAGTACAACAGTAGACCGGTACACACGCGCTCAATATGAGCCAAAAGTATACCCTATTCTACCAACAGATATGGTAGTCTCAAAGAGACAAAATAGACTACCCAAATAAGACGAAGGACAAATTATCTTGAGGCCAACCAAGATCTAAACAAACTCCTCTAATCTTCGAAGACAAACGAGATAAACGAACACCAATAATAAAGCCCTGAGACAAACTGAGTTTTCTTCTCCAGAAGGAACCTCACAAATTGACCCTCTTTATTGTGCTCTCAAATCTCTCACATCTTTGTCTCTTCTAATTAACCTGGAATAATATTTGGGTCTTTATATACTTATTCCACCCAAGATAAAATATCTAACCAAATTAGAAACCAAAGACTATTAGGAAACTAATATGATAGTTTCCTAATCTAATTCAAGATTCTCCTACCATAAATAAACTAAGAAACCAAGTATTAATAAGACACTTAGCTTATATTCGTCTTCGACACAAATTCAAGGCACAAATTCACAACAATCTCCACCTTGACTTGAATTACCCAAAATCGAACCCAACATAAAAGAACCAAATCCAGATCAGCTTCAGCGGAATCGATCCTCAAGTCACTATTTGTCCCGATAGTCTCCATTCTGACTTGAACACAACTCCCAAAAATGGACAAACGAACCAAGTGTGCAACAAACGTGACCAATATACAAAGTACCCAATGTAGTAAGCTGAAACTACCAAATGTACTAAGTAACCAATATATCTTCATACCAAAAGGAAAGGCGAAACGTAGCAAACTCCAAAGAGACCAAAAGCTACCAAACGCCAACACAAATATATGAGATACTCAATGTCACTATGATGGAAGGGTGTACCAAAAACAACACACACAAGACTCCAAAAAACAAAATCTCCTTCAAACTACGTGGCTAGATGTACCGTCGTACCAAAATGTCCCAAAAGAACACAAACGCTACGAACAAAACAAATGTCTCACTTGAGTATACTAGGTGTCATGACCACCACAAATATGCCTACACCAAGGCAACAAAACTCAAGTCGAAACCAAACATTCTAAGCGAGCACAAATTACCTCCATCAAAGGTAGAAACTGTTAGACTAACAATGCAAGTCCAACCCAAAAGCTCCAAAGAATAAACTCCCGTCGAAGTTTCAAATGACCCCTTACGAGATCCCAACGACTCTCTTTCAAGAGTCACAACAGCTCCACCTGGAGCCCCAAACCGCCCACCTTATGGGGCGCAGATCGCCTCATTGAGGCGACGAGACAAAAGTTGATAGCTTGTCTTGAGAACCTTGTAGTTTGACCTGTACCGGAAAAGACTCCACCTTACCGTCAACACCACCATTCTCACTAAAGCTATCCAAACCCAAAAACTATTTCTCCCAGTGAACTCTTCAACATTCAAAACATTCGTTCCCGACATCTTTTCACCCAAAATCAAGAAACCCAAATAACGCCTAAAAGACAACTAACGCGGAAGCAAATCCCAAATCAGAACCTTAGCTCTGGTGCCAATTGTTGTAACGGAGGCGTCCCGTTACCCAAATAGTTAATTGATAAGGTGATAAGAACAATAAATAACGAATGTAAATAAAGTTGACACAAAGAATTACGTGGTTCACCAGTAAAATAACTGGCTACGTCCACCCTTCAAGGAGATCAAACTTCACTATAATGGAGAAAATAGTACAACAGTAGACCGGTACACACGCGCTCAATATGAGCCAAAAGTATACCCTATTCTACCAACAAATATGGTAGTCTCAAAGAGACAAAATAGACTACCCAAATAAGACGAAGGACAAATTATCTTGAGGCCAACCAAGATCTAAACAAACTCCTCCAATCTTCAAAGACAAACGAGATAAACGAACACCAATAATAAAGCCCTGAGACAAACTGAGTTTTCTTCTCCAGAAGGAACCTCACAAATTGACCTTCTTTATTGTGCTCTCAAATCTCTCACATCTTTGTCTCTTCTAATTAACCTGGAATAATACTTGGGTCTTTATATACTTATTCCACCCAAGATAAAATATCTAACCAAATTAGAAACCAAAGACTATTAGGAAACTAATATGATAGTTTCCTAATCTAATTCAAGATTCTCCTACCATAAATAAACTAAGAAACCAAGTCTTAATAAGTCACTTAGCTTATATCCGTCTTCGACACAAATTCAAGGCACAAATTCACAACAGAAACGAAATTGTTTCAAGTACATTGCCGACATAAAATCTGGAAAGATACTTCCAGTAGGTATTTGACTAACACCAATCTTTCATGTTTCTTAACCACATTTGGTATAATGATACAAGTTGTGATGGATGCTCTTTTTTAGGGTAAATAGAGCATCATAGCAAGGATAAAAGCAAAGAGAAACAAGCTTAGACGATCCATGGGAAGCTAGAAGTAGTTACCCTAGAGGGATTATCATTAGAGCTTGATCTCATTTTGTTTTGCTTTTAATTATTTCAAATTGTGTAAGACTTGGGATTTATTTCCGTAACTCAAAGGTTGTATTTTAGATTCCGAGACATGGTTTGCAAGCCAAGTTCACTATCAATAATGATATTTTGTTCTAAACTTGTTATCATACACACTTGTATATCGAAACATGAAATCATCTGAATTGATTAAAGGACACAACAATGTATGATTATTGAAAGTCCATAAAGTTAGGAGCTTTGATTCATAAATCAATCATAAATGCATAATTAAAATGTTAGAGTTAAGAAAATAAAAATGAGCAAAATAGCAGTATACAAAAAGTAAAAAAAATCTATAATATCATCAAACCTTAGAAATTGGATGGCCAACTTAAACTGATAACCAACGAATTTTTTGTATGTAAAAGAGGGAAGCAACACATAGTGGTTAAAGAAAGAGAGTTACAAAGTGAGAGATTGAAGGTTTTATCTACGGAATACGATGAATGTTTATCATGGATTTTATGGTGAAGGATATAGGCAGTTAGCACCGTCTAAATTCTAATTTACTTTGCTACTCTTTATCTACCTATCTAGGGTAGACAATAATTTTATTTATGTGGCCACCAAACTGATTGACCAATGGATCAAATGTTTTAAGAGGTACAAGTAATTAATTATTTATTTTGTGAGACGGTTTTACACATACATAATACGTAGTACTATTTTTTGACAAAAAGCAACTCATTAACTAGATATAATGAATATTTTTTAAATAAAATGACTTTAACGCTTATTTTATTTGATGGTCTAAGCACCATAACCTTTGAGCACATATCTTATGACCAAGTTAATTGTAAGACACTAGGCATATTCCACTTATTTTTAGGGATGTACTTTTCACATACGGATTTTACTCTTTCACATACGAGTTTTACCCTATTACCCTTGCCATTTTTTTCTTCACTCACCCAATTAATTTTTTTTTCTCCCTTTCTTCATCCCCTTAACCACTAAGTCACCAACACCAACTAACCACTTGCTCCGTTCACCAACTCCGGCAAATATTATCGCAGGAAAACCTTACAATTGCCGACTTCAAACCCCTGCCCACACTTCCTCTCACCCGTACCCCGCCCCCTGCTCCGATCACTGCTCTCTGCCGACCTCGGTTCCCGCACTTCCTTAACTAGATCTGACCGACAAGGATGATGGTGTCCGACCGTTGGGGTACCGGATGATGGTGGTCCGGTGTTGTTCTCGTGGTTGGCCGGTGGTGGACCTATTAGTGGTGAAGAAGAGAAGGGAGTCATTGTTCCTGTTGTTTTTTTTTCCTTTTTTTTATTAATTAATTTGTTCCTTTTTTTAATTTTTAGTTTTGTTTTATTAATTATTCCTGTTGTTTTGTTTTTTTTTCTTTTTTTATTAATTAATTTGTCTTTTTTTAATTAATTTGTTCCTTTTTTAAATTTTTAGTTTTGTTATATTTATTAGTAATCCTATTTGTTTTTTTATCAATTATAATTTATTGTTTTAGTTTTTAGAATAATTAGATTCAATAGTAAGATGTATATAAAATTGTTTTGATTAGGTTTAGGTAAAAGGGTAGAATATGGAAAACTTTTGAAAAAGTATATGTGAAAGAGTAAAGTTCGTATGTGAAAAAAAAAATCCGTATTTTTATCATTCTTATAATGTCACCTCTATTATATAAATAAAATATCTACGGTATATTTATCCGATACGGTTAGCTATTTACATTTTACATTTTTTATATAGAACATTTTAATTAAACCTAACCAAATGAATGAGAGGATTAGAGTAAAAATATAAATATTTTCTCAAAAGCACATCTACCTACATTATTACATTCTGTTCTTTGGAGTATACCATATATTATTATATATAGGTACATATATATACTTTAATATCAAGATTATTGTAAAAAATTGATTGATTTCATATATTTAAGGAGTAAACATTGTTTTAGAAAGAGAACATGAGAGATAAAAGAAAATATCATTTAAATTAGAACTAGTATAACACCCGTGAAAAATCACGGAGTTGTGTACACTTATTTTTAAAGATGACTATAATTAATTTTCACTTATTATATAACCAATTCTAATTATTCGAACATGTGTATTTTTTTAATAAACAAATAGAAATAATATAATATCATTATATATATTAAAATATATATACGGAAATTATAACATTCAAATTTGAGAACTTTAAGTTATGTAAGTTAATAAACCAACATTATAATGTTAATAGGAGTAAAAATTGTAAGACATGATTAAAATGAAACAATTAAGACATAGTTAAAAAAAGAAAAATAAAACATACAAATTTAAGCAATTTAAGTTATGTAAATTATAAAAAAAAAAAAAATTAAGATATATAATTAAGTTCTATATATTACAGAAAATGAAAATAATATACACATTGATTCTAACAAATCTTTTCATAATGAATATTTAAATAAAACAACAAAACAAAATAATAGATTCTGGATCGTGCTTAAAGGTCGGAGAAAATGAAAACCGCCAAATAAATTTTCATTTTAATTTGGGTCGTAGTTAGAGCCCAAACTGAAAAAGCCCAAACGAAATTTTAATATTTTGTTTTGTTTTTGAGATAAACGAAACTAAATATCGTCCAACTTCTAGAGGCATCCTTCACATGCCAACATGTTCATCTTCGTATGCCAACTCCTTCATCTTCTTCCAATGTCAACATGGTCTCATTGAAAATAAAAAGCTCCAATTTATGCTTCGTTCAGTGAAATCATCATCAAAAGCACCTTAATCAATTCAAATTGCTTCTATCCTCCTTACACAACCTCGATCCATCCCGGAAACCACTTTAAGATTGAATATTATTCAACCCGAATCAACATTTCTTAATTAATTTATTAGTGTTTATCATTTAATCTTTTCATATATTTAATAATCATATAACTTTATGATGATGTATCATACATAATCTTTCCATATATTCTCTAAATAATTAATATTCTCTAAATAATTGTTTAGAGAATATAAAAGGCAAATTAGAAAATCTGACTTGTTTTACGTTATCTCTTTTTTGATAGCATTAAACACATATTCAGACGTTATCTTGTTTTTTTAATAAATAGAAACGTGATTTATTAAGCCGATATTTAGGTAGAATAAAATCTTCTTAATTATAGATATGTTTTCTTCTCGGGTTATCTAAAATTAGAACTAAAATTACGATTTTGCTAATTTATTAAGACGGTATTTAGGTAGAATAAAATCTTCTTAATTGTAGAGAATATTAATTTCTCCAAAAAATTTGCTAATGATTGGATTTACGTCAAGAGTAAAAGGGAAATGATCATTTAATCTTTCCATGATGTATCCTACGGAATATTTTCATATATTCTCTAAATAATTGTTTAGAAAATATTAAAGGCAAATTAGACAATATGACTTGTTTTACGTTATCTTTTTTTTGATAGCATTAAACACATATTAAAACGTTATCTTGTTTTTTTAATAAATAGAAACGTGATTAATTAAGCCGGTATTTAAGTAGAATAAAATCTTCTTAATTGTAGATATTTTTCTTCTCGGGTTATCTAAAATTAGAACTAAAATTACGATTTGCCTAATTTATTAAGCCGGTATTTAGGTAGAATAAAATCTTCTTAATTGTTTAGAGAATATAAAAGGCAAATTAAAAAATCTGATTTGTTTTACGTTATTTTTTTTATAGCATTAAACACGTTTTTTTAATCAATTAGGAAATCTGACTTGTCAAATTTCAAAGGATTTGATTGGCTGAGGAAAAATTGTTTTGTGAGCGTAAATGTGAGGGCGTGTGAGGGTTAATGTTGTTACCACATAGTGCCACGTAGGATAATTTACGAGATTCTTTTATAGTAATAATAATAATGATAAAGACACCTGAGTAGGATTTCATATGCATGAGTACATAATATTTAATTTATACTTTTTGGTTATCGGGTTAGCTTTAGTTTTCACTTTTCACATACAAACCTAAAAAAGAGGGGGAGTTAATTATTAAATGACGAGTAAACCAAATAGTGTGGAGAATCTAATTGTTTATCAAAGGCATCACTAAAATATAAAAATAAACAATTACTTGAGACAATAAAAAAAACATGCAACCAAATGACCGGGACAAATAGAGTAATTATTAAGGAATAAAATTACTAATAAATTCACAAATCAATTAATAATATGTTTCATACCACCATCTTTCGATGACTTATTAACAAACGTCACTTATAAAATGATATTTTTTTTAGTATGGGGTAAGACTAGAGAGCGAGTGAAAGTAAATAAAATTTAGTGAAATAACGTGAGATTCACATACAGTAGAAGTATTCAAAGTACCATGGAAAAGTAACATAATAAGGAAATTTACATAATAACCCACAACTACCTCTAATTCCAATTAAGATTATTTACATTTCTTTTATCTCCATTTTCTCTCACAAAACCATTTAATATTGTTTTTCCTTCTATACTGTATTAACTAGATTTCATGCCCGGGCGTTGCCCGGGTAATATCTTGACATGGATTCAAAAGTAATTATCGTAACAGTTAATCTTCTAAAAATACTTAGTATAACAGGCATATATAGAGAATAATTTAAGTATGATTATTTTTTATGGCTAATAAAATATCAGATGTATAATCATCGGAACAACAAGGAACGTTGAGAGTGCATCAAACTCCAATAGAAACGGAAACATGTACTTTCAATTCAATGGTCTTGGAAAGACACTTGCATATTACGCATCACTGTCAAAATAATATTTTAAGCACATATATTTCTATAATAACTTCTATACTTTTCATTTGAGCATCATCTTGAAGAATTTTTTTTTCCAATATTTCTAATATATGAAGATAGTTGGAGCTCGTATTCTTTTAATATTAACTCGTATTTGTTTTACAATATATCATATTCTTTTTACTTTATCTCATATTCTTATCTTAATAGCTCGTATTATTATCTTATTAACCCATATACTTTTTACATTAGCTCGTATTCTTATCTTAATAGCTCGTATTCTTATCTTATTAGCCCGTATTCTTCTTACATTGGCTCATATTATTTTTATATTAACCCGTATTCGTATATGCTCATATTAGTAAGTTCTTGATCCTCTAATATGCCCGTGTGTTTTTTTACATTAGCTCGTATTCTTATCTTAATAGCTCGTATTTTTTTACATTAGCTCGTATTCTTAGCTTAATAACTCTATTAGCACGCATTCTTACATTAATAGCTCGCCTTTCTATATGCCCGTATTTTTAGTTCCTGATTCTCTTAAGTTCTTATTCTTTTAACATTAGCTCGAATTTCTTATATATTCCTATTTTGTAGCTCGTATTCTTTTAATTATAACTCGTAATCTTAAGTGTATTATATCATAAAATTTAACATATTGCAAATATGGGTCTATTTTTTTTAGCTCGAGAAGTGTTTCAATTAGTTTGTGTTTTTGTATTTTGTTTATATTAGCTCGTATTATCATCTTATTAGGCTGTATTCTTATGTGCTTGTATATTTAAGCCCGTGATCCTTTTAATCTCATATTCGTATTCATTTGTGCTCATATTTTAAAGCTCGTAATATGTTAATAGCTCGTATTGTTTTTTCATTAGCTCGTATTCATTTGTGCTCATATTTTAAAGCCCATCTTATCTTAATAGATCGTATTGTTTTTACATTAGCTCGTATTCTTAGCTTAATAGTTCGTATTCTTTTTATATTAGCTCGTATTCTTAGGTTAATAACTCGCATTGTTTGTGCTCGTATTTGATTCTCTTAAAATCGTATTCTTTTTACATTAGCTCATATTCTTATGTGTTTGCATTCCGTAGCTCGTATTTGTCAAAACAAAATTCCATTGACAAAAATACGAAGCTAATATTTTACTCCAAATGAATAATGTTGTTATAAAATTAATTTTGTTTTATTAAAAAAAGGTACTATATTATATCAAAAGTGGCTAGCTCATATCTCAAAGTCTCCTTAATCCCTATAACTCTACGGTAACCAAAACTCTTAGTTTAAAATCAATTATTTTATTAATTAATCCAATAGTTTACAGTCAATTTATATTAACTAATTCAATAATTACCCAACTGATATTTTATTACTATTTAATTATTTTTTTATTTATATACTTAATTTATTTAACCAAAGTAATAGTCAATTAATCGCTCTAAAAACAATAATTATCCAACTGATATTTTATTACCATTTAATTATCTTTTTATTTATATACTTAATTTATTTATTTAAAGTAATAGCCAATGAAATTATTGCTCTAAAACAATAGCTAATGAAATCAATTATTTTATTAATTAATTCAATTATTATCCAACTGATATTTTATTACTATTTTATTATCTTTTTATTTATATACTTAATTTATTTAAACAAAGTAATAACCAATTTAATCGCTCTAAAAACAATAATTATCTAACTGATATTTGATTACTATATATTTAATTATCTTTTTATTTATATACTTAATTTATTTAACCAAAATAATAGCCAAAGAAATTGCTCTAAAATAATTGCTAATGAAATCAATTATTTTGTTAACTAATTCAATTATCATCCAACCGATATTTTATTACTATTTAATTTAATTATCTCTTTATTTATATAATTAATTTATTTTTACAAAGTAATATCCAAGATAATCGCTCTAAAAACAATAATTCTCCAACTGATTTTTTATTACTATATATTTAATTATATTTTTATTTATATACTTAAGTTCACGCCCGGCCGCTGGCCAGGTAATATTTTTTGGTATTTATCTTAATCGACATGGTTGCCTTGAAAACATTTAATTATAACGAATATGTAACCATATTTTGCTCAATCTATGTGAGAACGATTACTTTCCAAAGAATATTCATGGCATGGGTATACCGTTCTACATAATGTGTGGCATCTGACAACACCTCGGATCGTTATTGGTGCTGATTTCTTATAGTTGATTTGGATCAATATTTTAATGACATTATAACATCTTGTAAAAGAGACATTGTAAAAAAACTGTAAATATTGGAGAAATACTTTTTGCTTAAATATATAGGAATAATATAATAACAAACACAATATTGTGGTAAGGTCGAGGTCATAATACAAAAGAGTCTTTACATATATAATTAGACTTTGTATCACACTCAAATAGATATTGTGTAATTGCGCAGCTAGAATTCTAATACATTCAAAATTATATAACCTATTATATTATTGTTGATCAAATTCTTGCAGTAATATGCTCGAAATTAACTTTTATGTTTGGCTCTTGAATTAATCCCACGTGCATAAAAATTTCTTAAATACCAATGTGATGATTTTCTATTGATTAGATCATATCAAAGAGTCAAAGGTACGGTAATTTTCAAGACTATAATAAGTTAATAACCTCTTATATCTCTAGTAGCTAGGCTTCTTATAGTCATTTCAAGCGTGCCGAATTGGCGACCGTTGTCCTGAAAAAAATTTCCGTAGCAAAAACATACAGTAGTTAGTATACATATGTGTAAAAATGATAAAGAAAACAAATATATAAGATGGAAACAATATAAAGAAATTAAAATCAAAGCAAAAACATTGGAAAGACGAATAAATACTGATGCAAATATATATACTCCCTAATATAATAGGTGCCGTGTTTGAGTCGCACTTGTCTTCTTTTATTTTATAATTCTAACCAGTTGTAAATTCTATCTATTAGCTACTTATTTTATTATTATTAGTTGTAAAGTATTAATTACTATAGTTTTCCAATTCTCATAATTATAACTTAAATAATTCACAAAACTTGAACCAATCACATCGCTCGAAAAGTTCCTCTTTTAAGTATATATATATTGACCCTTTGTTCCTATATATAAATCTTGAACCGCTCGATCTTGAGAGAACATGATCTGAACTTTTAAAATGAAATAGACTCTCCATTTCTTTTTATAAAATGGAGAGGATTTGGACTTAATTATATATTTGTAGAGTTATTAATTCGTTGCAATAGCCTAATGTAACACTTCGTGCAACATTTTCTACTCAAATGCAACATTTTTTTAAAAAATGTTGCAACGATACCCTAATGCAACACATATCTCGAGACACTATTGCAACATTTTAAAAATAAATATGCAACACTTTTCTCTTTTCCCTCCAAAATGTTGCAACACTTATTTCAATGTTATGGAACATGTTTTTATCTAAGTGAAACATAAAGGCAGTATTAATTTGGTGCTAATGTAACATATCCAATATTGTCAAAAGCAACACTATTATAATCCTAATGCAACAATATGTACTATACAAAATATAAATCTAAAGAAACAAATGAATTAGATGAAGTATTTTATACGTTAATTATATAAAAAGTATAAATATTCAATTTTTTATCGGTGAACTTTCACGAGCTTAATTAAAATCGTTATTCACAAAATGATTAAAACACATTTATATCAAACATTTGCATCTTTAAAATGATTTACATTTCATAATCTTAAGATAAAGAGAAGTATTTACTACATTTTACTAAATTAAAAAATATAGATTTTAGAGTATATCTTATTTTTAAACTTTACGATATCAATGGTGAAAATAACAGCACGTGCATTTTATGCACGAGTTTAAAACTAGTTTACTAAAATGTTATATAGTCTTATTACTACAATGATAATATAAAATTGTAAAACTTCATCTATACTTGCCCGTGCAACTTTGCACGGGCACTAAACTAGTTATAAAGTATAAATCATATACCGTCGTATATATTACGTACAACAGGTCTTGCTTGTGACGGGCTAATCCCGTCACAAGCTTGTGACTTTTCACAAAAAGGGAGAGGGGACAAGGTGGGGCACCCTTCATGTGCTTTCCCACTCACCTCTTATGAGTATTTTGTGAGAGAAAACGGTATTCGTCACAAGTTTGTGACGGATACCGCCGTCACAAATGAGAATTTGTGTATTACGTAATAACTCTTTTTGTTTTGTTAACAAATAACATAGTGACACGTGTAAGGTCACCATGGAGGTTAACACATTATTTCAAGGTCACAAATTGACCTCAAAATCTTCAAGATCACCAAAGTTAGTACAAGGTTATCAAAATTAGTTACTTAATTATGTCATTAGTGTGGCCCAATAAGACTGCGACCTCTTTGCTACTGTGCTTACAGATGGTCTAAGTGAAAAAGATATTGTAAAAAGTTACTCCTTCCAATTCAACCTATTCTTCCCTTTTTTTTTAGACCAAAATTAAGAAAATGAATTTAGATCACACAAATCACCCTACCCCACATGAAATTGAATTTGAACCACAAGTAACTTACCAAATAAGGAAAGAGGAAAAAACGTGATTATTATCAATAAAAAAGAGGGAAGAATAGGCTGATTATTATCCCTCCATTCAAGACTACACTACCAATATCTATTTTACACCCTATTCACAAACGACCAATCAAATCCGATTTTCTCTCGATACGTAACTGAAGTTATATCCATGTGAGATCTTGTTTGATTCGTCTATATTATTAATATCTAACTAATTTTTGAAAATACGTAACTAATAATATTTACCGCATAAAATACGTGTTGACAAACGTAAAAAAAGAAAATGGTAACGTAGACTTAAATGGAGGGAGCTAAGATTACACAGTTGGTCTTGCTTGTGACGGGTCGGATGGAGAGACGGATAATGACACTCACAAAACGAATAGGGGAGACAAGGTGGGGCACCCCCATGTGCTTCCCTCTCTCCTTTAAATGAACATTTTGTGAGACAAAATGGTATCCGTCTTCTCCTTGTGACGGATACCCTCCGTCTACAATGAGAATTTGGGAAGATTACAACGGTCACAAACGAGGCCTAAAAAAGCGTCATGCAAAATGATTGACAGTTTGACACATGTGCAGGCAGAAAATTCTAGAGAATAGAGAAAAGTCTTGCAAAATAAAAGTACAAAAAGTCTTATATTACGTCCCTTTCCAAGTTGGCTTTTACTATCTTCTTTGTACCCCCTCCATTTTTTTTAGGCAAATTTAACAAATATAATCCCAACTATCACACTTCTTCTCAAAATAATGTCAACTATCAATATTCTCGCAATAATCCCAACTTTCATATCACCCTTCTAAAAATAGTTTACTGTGACTGATAAGTCTTAAAAAGGTTATGATTTTTGCGTAAATAGTAATAGTTGAGATTATTTTGAGAAGAAGAATGATTGTTGGGATTATTTTGAGAATGGTGGTATGAAAGTTGAGATTATTGCGGGAATATTAATAGTTGAGATTATTTTGAGAAGAAGAGTGATAGTTGGGATTATATTTGTTAAATTTCCCTTTTTTTTATATCACCCCATTTCCCTTTTTGGCACTATTCACAGTCGAGTATTCAACGTCGGTTTTCTCTCAATCCGTTCACGGAAATATATTCATGTGAGATCTTTTTTAATTTGTCTTGATAAGAGGATTAAAAATATCAAAATTTTATAATTTTTAGTAGTATGTAGCTAAAGATATAATCGAAACAAAATGAGTATTGACAAACGTGTATAAAGAAATGAGGTGATATAAAAAAAATGGAGGGAGTATAATTTAATGTCGACTGACAAGTAATCGCATTACACACTATCATATCGCACAAATTCTCATTTCTAACGGCAATATCTGTTACAAGCTTGTGACGGATATCGTTTTGTCTCACAAAATATCCATGAAAGGTAAGTGGAAAAATACATGAAGAGTGCTCTTCTTTATCTTTTTTGTGAGAGGTCACACGCTTGTGACGAAATTAGCCCGTCACAAGTAAAACCTGTTGATCTGGTTCTTTCGCATGTCTAGGGATGTCAATGGGGCGGGGCGGGTGCGGAGGGGGGTCAACCCGCGCCCGCCCCGCGAAATTTTTATGCGCACCCACGCCCGCCCCGCGACCCGCGGCGGGTTGAACTATTCAAAACCATCCCCGCCCCGCGGGGACCCGCGGTTGACCCGCCTATCTCCTCAAGAAACGTAAATCTTAAATCTAAAATATATTTGTCGTACTACTTATACAAATAAGTTTTCGCAAAATGCCTTAACATTCAATTAACTACAGTCCGTGGAGCCATAAAACAGTTTACATACAAATATACCACCAAAAACATGCACAAACAGAAGCTGAAAGCCCAAATTCTGACAAGTACTAAAGAGTAAACAAAACTACACAACAAATACTCTTCAATTCTTCATCTTCAGTTCTTCAGCTCCGTTTGTTTTATCAGTTTGGGAAAATGGGGATTTAGGGGAATTTGGGTAGTTAGTGAATGACCTAAATGTAGTGATAACGATTTACGAATGATTATTGTTTATTGCCTTATTGGACTGGGGAAGTGGGTAGTCTGGGTTAGTGGGTTATTTTTCCTATTTACTTGTTTGGGCATGGGGAAGTAGGTAGCTTGGTAGGATAGATTTAATTTATTAAAAGTTTTTTTTATTATTTTAGGTTATATTTAATTCATCTTATTATTCTTATATATTACTACTAGTACTAGATATTATTATTTATTGGGCGGGTATAAGCGGGGCGGGGACACGTGGGGCGGGGCGAGCGGGGTGGGTGTGGGGCGGGGTGGGTATGGGGCGGGTCTCATGTGAAACCCGCACCCGCCCCGCGACCCGCGACGAATGATGTTTTTGAAACCCATCCCCGCCCCACGACCCGCCAAATTATTATCCACACCCGCCCCACGTGGAGCGGGTGCGGGGCGAGACCCGCAAAGACCCACCCCATTGACATCCCTACGCATGTCACAAGACTCACAACACTACAACACATTCTTATTGGGATGACCTTTGCGACTGACAACGGCATGTAAGCAACTATGAAAGAAGGTATATCCGTCAACCTATTATTTAAAATCTTGTTTATTTTGAGTATACGTGTATTTTTCCTAAGTTTATAAAAATTTATAACTTAGATTTTATTTTATTTTTTCTGTCAAAATTCAAATTTAATTAAGAAAAAAAATATTTTTGAAATTTATTACTGGAAAACCATTTTAGAAAAACATAACTTTTTATTAAAGTTAAACATAAACCCCACAGAAAAAATAACGGGACAATACCAAAAAAAAGTAGCAAAAAGTAATACTTGAGTTAAACTCGACTCGTTTTAATAGTAAATTCCCTTTATTTCGTTTCTAAATAATATGTTTCTATTTTGTACACTATTTCTAGGTAAACCGTCAATTTCAATTTTCACCTTAATACATAAGAGAAAATACATTTAGACGGGGCGTTATTTAATTCGTCTTAAAATATGCATGGACAAACGGAAAAAAACAAACCTATCATCTTATAAAATTGGAGAAGCAATACAATTGTAACAGTAACAGTAACGGCAACGGTAACGGTTGCAAGTAATGTCTCGATTTAATGGGTGAGGATGGGAATAACGCGGGAAATACAAGTGAGAATCAAACAGTGGTCATCCATGGCGGACTGGCGTCTCAGTTTGTCTTTCTTCATTCTTTTTTCTATCCTCAATCATTCTCTCATCATTTCGCCGCCTTTTTTTTATATTTTTCAATTCTTATCCAAAGTCAGCGGTCAACTCATTCCTTTCTCTCCCCCAATTTCTACCTCAGAACAACTCAATTCGCCACTAAATTCCCAAAATTAGGGTTCTCATTTCATACTGTAATCAAATATGTCAGCTTTTTTGGTATCGCAATTGATTAAATTAGGGTTTTCAATTACAATTCTACTGTATTCATGCTCAAAAACAGTAGAATCAAAGTGCAAAAGTGACTGCAATTTGGGTTTAGCATCGTATTATGTACAGCCAGGTGAAACCCTAACTGCAATTTCCAGTTACTTTAACAATGTTAGTGTAACTGATATTGTGAACTACAACCGTGATCTAATCCCTAACAAAGACTCGCTTAAAGCCCGTATTCAGATCAATATTCCGTTTCCTTGTGGTTGTGTGAATGATACATTTCTAGGTCATGTTTTTAATTATACGTTTCAAAAGGCTGATACTTACGATAGTGTTGCGCAATTCAATTATACTAATTTAACTACATTTGGATGGATTCAAGAGGTAAATAGTTATCCTTCGTATGATGTGCCTGCTGGCGCGATAATTAATGTTCCGGTGAATTGTTCTTGCGGGAATAGCAGCGTGTCTATGGATTATGGGCTGTTTATTACGTATCCGCTTAGAGTTCAGGACAGTTTGAGTTCTATTTCTAAGCAGTTTGGTTTGAATGAGAGTTTGTTGAAGGAGTACAATCCTGGTGCCAATTTTAGTGCAGGTGATGGCATTGTGTATATTCCTGGGAAAGGTGCGTTTTTCTTGATTGTTTCAAGCTTGTTTTCTTTTTCACTCGTGTAAGGTGCACACTAGCTTATTTGTATGATTTTTGCGGTTATGTGATAAACATGTACATTTTTTGTTTATTATGCTTTGCTATGAAATTGTGGTGCTGAATGTGGCAGTTTGGTTAACTTTTTTGGCTTGCTTGAAATGGAGGTAATTATTATCGTAGTAATAGACCTTGAAACAAGGCATAGGAGGAGAGTGGTGCTTGTGGAAGGTGGAAAGAAGAGGTAACAAAGGAATCAATACTTCCGTCTTGGGGAGGGACTTCCACTATCATCACTTCCCTCCATTTTCTATTTCATTTAAGCTCTATTTCCTTAGTAATAATTACCTCCATAACTCCAATTCCAAGCAAGCCCTCAAAGGTTTTGGTTGATTTGGTGTAAGTGAATGTGCATAAGGGAATTGAACCATAGAAGTTTAGAGAACCCTTAGGGTGGATCAACGTTGTGTTTTGGTTCATGTTGAGTTTACTTAAATGTTTTAAGTCAGACATTTTCTTAAAGAACCCTAGACAATTTTGAGTTTGAACAGTTGGTACGCGAAACACGTTTGACCTCTCGACTCTTTGGTGACCCTATAATTGTCTTTCATGATGTATGAGTCCAAGTGTCCAACTTGACATATATCAGAGAATATTATTACAGTATTGCCTTTTTGCCCTGATGTGGAATTGCAAGACTCACAAGTGTTCGATGGAGCTCCGAACTATTGGAGTGCTGGGACGTTAAATGGAGGGAAGCCGTTGAGGGGTGGCTGGAGATGGTGATTGAGGGAAATTAAAAAGGAGATCAGTTTTTGTAGTTTGAGGCTGCAGGGCAGCAAATGTGGGTTGTTTTAATTTTAGACTTTTGGGGTTTTGTCTTTTGACTCCTCAGCAAGTCAATATTTTTGTAAGCAAATGAATTTTGGTGTCTTGTGATCGATTTGGTTCAATTCCTAGTTAATGTGATATAGTGAACCAAAGCCGAACCGGTTTCTCTCTAAAAATATCTGTCTCACAAACCTAACTGGTTTAGACATTTTGATTCAGTGAACCGAACCTGTAAAAATGTGGGTTTTTTCGGTTAAATCAATTCGTTCTTGTGATTCGTTTATTCTACTATCCTTAGAGTTTGTACCCTTGTCTAAGTGCCAAATGTCCAACACATGAGGAAAATGAAGTGTGCCACATAGCCTCTTGTACAAGTCAGGGTCAGCTACATTGACTCATTGAGTTTGATTTTTATTTTAGTATTAGCGACAGTAAATATAGTTGACATATTCACTGGATGTTCCTCTTGATCTTTGATTTCAAATATTGGGTACTTGAGACTTTACTAGATGTACATCTAATTTGATAAAATGTAGTGCAAATCACTTAGTACTTCGTTGCCATTGACTATTGATCATCATGTGCTGATGCAAATATGACTGTTTCTTAATCAACAACTACAATTCACGAGTCCATGTTTTTATTTTCTTGTGGTATGCAATAGATTATTCTTTGTTTCTGGATTTAAATGGAAGAAAGCAAAATGAGTCACTAAACTAGTTGCACTTCTTTTCATTGTTAGAAGTCATTCTGATGCAATGCTCGACGTAATTTTCTTTTTGGGTCATCCAGAAGCAGCCTCTTTGTATTGCTAACAAAAGGGTAACGCTGCATATATCCAGCCTCCCTAACTGCAATTTGTGAGAGCCCTTGAGGCACTGGGATGTTGTTGTTGTCAGTTTAAGTTATGTTGTTGTTGTCAATTTAAGTTATGTTGTTGATCCGTCTGTGGAACTGATGTCATGCTGTCTGCCTAAATCCTGAAATAGCCTGACCTGACATTAATTTTCACAGATGAAAGTGGAAACTACCCACCCCTTGTTTTAAGGTAAACTCTTGTTGCTAACATGAAAGATCTTTTTAGTAGTTGCTATTACTTGTATTTTCTTGCTAGTTTTGTTGAACTTATATTCTACTTTCTACTTTTGGCAGAAACACCTCAGGATCAGGTAATTAGATTACATCTTCTTTAATTATTTGTCTATTTTATTTTTCTACCTTCCTTGCTGACTTAGCCTCTTGTACATCTGAGAAACCTGAAACCAATCTTTATATAGAACCTATTTTGTATTTTCTGCAGGGCTCGCTGGTGGAGTAATTATTGGAATATGTATAGCAGCAGTAATTATTATAATAATCTTGTCAGTTTGGGTGTATCTTAGATGCATCAAAAGAAAGAAAATGAACAAGGCTTCATTACTTCCCGAGAAATCTGAAAACCAGCTATCAGGTAGTGATCTAATTCAATGGGTGTGGTGCTGGAATAATCATAGTTTTATGATTTCCCTTGTTTTGAAGAGGAACTTCTATTGGACAAGCAGGTTCTATTGGTGAAGCCGGAGGTTCCACTAATATTCCAGGCGTAAATATTGACAAATCGGTTGAGTTTTCTTATGAAGAGCTTGCGAAATCAACTGATGATTTCAACTTTAGCTGTAAAATTGGTCAAGGTGGATACGGGACAGTTTACTTTGCAGAACTTAGAGGCGAGGTGTGTACATTTAGTTCTCATTTCTCATGAATGAAGGTTACATATGTTATCTAACCAATTTGACGGGACCTAGATTTCAGAAAGAAAGTGTTGGATTAATAGAACATATCTTGAAGGAGGCACTATGTTTGTCACTCGAAAAAGTAACTTTAGTTTAACTGGT
Source organism: Silene conica (assembly GCA_029255685.2). Lineage (NCBI taxonomy): Eukaryota > Viridiplantae > Streptophyta > Magnoliopsida > Caryophyllales > Caryophyllaceae > Silene > Silene conica. The sequence continues at coordinate 65,217,687 of CM055311.2, forward strand.
ACTCCAATGATGAAGCAGCGTAATACAGCTGGCATATTAAAGATAAATGAATGATGAAAGATGTCTAATTTTTTTTTATGTTCATTACTTAGAATTCAAGGCGCCGCTTAGGTGTAGTTTTTTGTGGATTTGTTTTATCTATTTTTTGAATGGGAAAGTTCTCTTTGCAACTTCTCTAATCCAGGATGGGAATTTTTACTAAAATGTATTAACTTATCTGGCGTCAGTTCCTCAGATTATCAGTACATATTGTGTTGAGTATATTACAAAAATCTTGACTTAAATGAGTTATAAAGGCTGATAGTCATGAGATTATTGCAGGGAATAACAGAGAATAACCTCTGCTCTTCATAACACTTTATTTCCAAGCCATGCCTGTTCAATGACTTACTATTCTGATGGAGAGAAAAATGGGGGTGGGCTATGGACAATTACATGTAATCCTTATTTTCTATGCGGATGAATTCTAGTTACAGCTTCCCTTTAATTCTAGTCAGTAAAGAATTTGTTTTGTTTGCTGAAGTCTTTCTGTATGCACTCCGTTAGCTCTACTATCTGCCACTTTGAGATCTGTAAATAATTCACTAATTATGCTTAAATAAATGTTCATCTTCAGAAAGCAGCAATCAAGAAAATGGATATTCAAGCATCAAAGGAGTTCTTTGCTGAACTGAAGGTCTTAACTCATGTTCATCACTTAAACCTGGTATGTTTTCTGCTTTCCGTTGAGCGAACTGTAAATTAAAATCGCATTTTCCTCACGTGCACATAAATCTTTTGGGGTTTTTATTGATAGAACTCCTTGTTGTCAATTCAGTTATGTTTACGAAACCAGGATATAATGCTTAAGAATATTGTTATTTTTCTCAAGATGTTTACTTAGATGTCTCAAGAAAATTTGATGTACAGTGTTCATATTAAAGAACCAACTACTGGTGACTAATTTGAAGACATTTTGTCTCAATAAGAAATGTAATTAATTCATTGGAAGTTTGGACTTTTTTTTATTGATTTTTATGAAAAACTTACGTAAGATCACCGTGAATTCATCATTTTTGTAGCTTGTGCTGCTTTGTTCTGTCTCTTAGGTTTTAATTAAAAATCAATCTAAAACTGTGAGATATTTTATAACCCCCTGTCCTTATTTTTTCATAGTAATCACGAAGTACTAATATTGCTGAGGAAGTTTTAAATTCATTTTAGAATCGGCCTTTTCGAATGTGAGTAAAGCTGCAAAGACATTTGAGATTCAAAATTTAAATTTCTAGTAGTCAAAACTTCTAGCTCAGGGCTTGCCATTCAACGGTTTTTTCCTACTTAAGCTTACCTTAAGTGTCTGCTGATCAAATTGTTCGAATGCCTGCTGATCAAAATAAGAACTTTTCCCTATCTTAATGAGGTCTAATTGTTGCAGGTGCGCTTACTCGGATATTGTGTGGAGGATTCCCTTTTTCTAGTTTACGAGTACATTGAAAATGGGAACTTAAGCCAACATCTGCGCAGCTCAGGTGGTTTTTCTTTTAGAAAATTTGTTCAGTGATTTTTTGGTTTGCTGATTCTTATAATTTATATATAAAGTTGTTTAATTATTTAAGGAAGAGACCCATTGCAATGGTCAACTAGGGTACAAATCGCTCTGGATACAGCTAGAGGTCTTGAATACATTCATGAGCACACTGTTCCTCTGTACATCCACCGGGATATCAAACCTGCTAATATATTGATAAACAATAACTTCCAAGCCAAGGTACTTCTTGTGGGCTATTCAATTGCTTTGTTACTGCCCCTCAAAAAAAATTGCATTGTTACTGGAACACTTTATATCACTTTACCGTATATGACTAGATCCCCTGTGATTTGTTTTGGACTTTGGATAATTCATTTAAATTAAAAATAAAAATAATGGTTTAAAAATAGTCAAGACTTGCACTTGGACCTACAGCCATGGGCGGAATCATAGGGTGTGTATTGATTCTGAATTTAGACGATTATAGGATACACTATCATAATTCGACTTGGGACAGTGGCATATTTTGTGTTGTTTATACATTGAATGTCCAGGACTCCAGGTTTGTATCTTGTGCTTGACAATTTTTTCTTACTGGCTGACTTTGCTTTAACACAAGTCATATGTGTGTGCACAAGGAGGTGCTTCTGCCACTCTGACAAATTAATGTTAGAGGTCTAAAATTTAATCCTCCTATGTAACTCATTTTTTGCTTAATTTCTTACATCTACTTTTTCCCTTTTTTCCCATTCTAAATATAGTAGATCATGCTTTAGTATGTGTCATATTAGTCGTTTTTTTCTTGTTGTTTTCGTATAGCATATTGTACCAAATTTTTGCGGAATTTCGTTGTCAAATGTTTCAACGCATATATTAAAAAAATCTTGACAATTGTGACATCATAATTATTTATATATTTTTTTTTTGTCGTTTGAGAAAAAATATTTACAATTTTGGTCATAACAAATTACGATTCAGCTACACTTTTGTTTTAAAAAAAATATTGAACCCCAATCCCGGAACAGTAGATCAGTCACTGCCCACAGCTACTCTGGATAGTAACGCCTGAGTCTATGTCTGTTTGATTATATGTGATATGTGCAGGTTGCAGATTTTGGATTGGCTAAGCTCTCCGATGTAGGAAATGGAACTTTGCCAACTCGTCTTGTGGGAACTTTTGGATACATGCCACCAGAGTAAGTTTGTTTTTGTTAGTTAATTTACTCCTGAAAGGCCAAACTAACCTGGAATAATTATCTTGAGGCAAGTTACCTGTGACTGAAATAGGCTTTGATTTGTAGTACCCAAGGGCCAAGGCATTTGGTTTGTGCATACCTTGGTATATGTATGAGTTTAACATCATTCAAACCTATACCTCGTGTTTGTTTTGCAATTATTTGGTTTTGATCCCCGTACACGCCTTACCTCAAACCTCTTGTGTATAGGGTTATAATTCCCAAATGGGTAGGTGGATACGACTCGATCCCCCTGCGTATCAACTTTCTATTTAAGTCAAAACATGCTCCACCTAAGAAACAAAACACCCAACCGTCCAAAATAATTGCAAAAGCACTCAAGTTTCTCATCTTCGAAAGTCATAACTTCTAATATAAATTTATGTTGATTTTTTTCTAAAATTGTCTGGCAAATTTTCCCATTGATGCCCTCGTGGTTTTCACTTTTCCTACTTGTAACCCTGCGTATAGTACTTTATTAGCCGTACCCCTAAACTTACGTACCCCTAAACTTAATTAGTTAAACCCATCAGTAGCTAAACATGCTTATTCCTTCTGTTTTAGACGTTAAGTGCTATGTTGGCACTCTATTTGCCAAATAAGCTGTTGACTTGGCATGGATTCAGCGGTTGAGTTTGATTTTCTTAATTTTTTTCTTCCCTTCATAAATTTCCCTCAAACTTCATCCAATACAATTTATTTTTTCCCTCCGAAACTCTCATCAATCTTCTACTATTTAACTCACTCAGTCACTCTTTTCCCCCAATTTTCTTCACCTCCTTTATCTTCCTCTATTTTTCTTAAAATGTCTTCTTCATCCAATTGGAGAAGGAATGACCTAATTGAAGATCTTGATTTTCGAAACCAAAATTGCAATTTATGTGGAAGAAATGTGGTTTTAAAGATATCGGGCTCAACATCGAATCCCCGGAAAGCGTATTTCAAATGTCTTGATTGCGACAAATTTGTTAGGTGGCTAGGTGAAGAAAATGTTATTAAGAAAAGAGGTTTGTGATTTAAGATGAAGAAAGATAATGAAGATGAAGAATGCATGGGATGGAAGATGAAGAATGAGGATGCAATTGAACTACTTCTAATCATTGAATCGACCAAACCCTAAACCCTAATTGCATAATTAAATATGAACAATATCCATTATGCAATAATCAAATACCACCCTCAAATTATAACATAGAAAGGTAATGGAAAATGAAAAAAGCCCTAATTTTTATAACAATTTTTTGATGTTTATGAAACCCTAAATCGTAACTGTAAAATTAAACTTATAATCTATTTTAATTATAATCAAAATGGTCAAGAAATAGATCGAAATTCACATGTAAAAATATGAACAAAAAAAATACACATCAATACCCATCATATGGAAGCAACCCAACAAACTACGGTTTTGAAAGACCGTCTCAGATGGTAGACCTGACAAATGAGCAGAAAGAGAGCACCGTCGAAGAGATGAAGATGGGAGTGAAGAGAGCAACGTTGGGGAGGTTTTGATCATGGGACAACCGATGAAGATGAACAGGGGAGGTAAAGGGTTTGATTTGGGTTTTGAATTGGGAAGTGTGTGAATTACGTTTGAAGGGAATGTTTTGTTGTCATAAGTTTGCCAAGTCAACTGTTTATTTGGCAACAACTTATTTGGCAAATACCGTGCCAACATGACACTTAACGTCTAAAACAGACGGAAAAAGCATGTTTAGTTACTGATGATTTAACTAATTAAGTTTAGGGGTACAGGCGTACGGCTAATTAACTAACCGATGAAGATGAACAGGGGAGGTAAAGGGTTTGATGAGGGTTTTGAATTGGGAAGTGTGTGAATTACTTTTGAAGGGAATGTTTTGTTGTCATAAGTTTGCCAAGTCAACTGTTTATTTGGCAACAACTTATTTGGCAAATACCGTGCCAACATGGCATTTAACGTCTAAAACAGACGGAAAAAGCATGTTTAGTTACTGATGGTTTAACTAATTAAGTTTAGGGGTACAGGCGTACAGCTAATAAAATGTTATACGCAGGGGTACAAGTGGGAAAAGTTATAATCACAGGGGCATCAATGGGATCTAGATTTTATTTTAATTCTACCTCAATACCATTTTTTTTGCCAAAATGTCATGGCTGGAGTTTTTCCTGAACTAGTTTTTTGTCAAGACACTATTTAAGAATAAAGAAAGTATTGATATATTTATATTTATGTTACGTGAATCGTTAAAAAAAGGTAATTATAGATTTTTATCCTATTCTTAATTTATCCGAAAATAAACCATACAACTTGCTCAACCCCCTACAACCTTGGTTTGATTTCTAATTTTGACTATGTACCACTATGTACCCCAGCCATCCTCAATGTTTGTTAAAATTCCTTTTCTTCATTGGCTAAACTTCTATTGTGCGGTACCGTTTGTTCTTAATAGGTTATAAATATAATAGTTGAGTCTCAACCATCACCTTAATGTTTATAATGACCATTTTTCGATTGATTGCTTGGAAAATCTGAATGGGCAAATAAGGATGCTCCTCGAACAATAATGTTAGGATTTAGTACATTAGTCACCTCTCTTTTGTAAAGGGTCTTGCTTGTGACGGCCTCTTCAAAGAGACCTCTCACATCCCCTCTCCTCTTACCCTCCCCCACGTGCCCTCTCACTTGCCCCTTTGTCTTATGTCTCTTCGAAGTGACTGATTTTGTCTGTCACAAATGAGAATTTGTGCTCTTTTCATGTCTGGAAACTATGGAGTATATTTCTAATTTTTTTGGTCAAAACATAAATGATTCCTTTTTTTTAAAGAAGTTTATTTGTCATATTATAGTGTAGAAATATCAAGGCTAGAGTTTTTTCTGAACTATTTTTTTTTGTCTAGACACTATTTAAGAATTCATAAAATCGGTATATTTATTATTTATGTTATGTGAATTGCTACAAAAAAGGTAATAGATTTTTATTTGGTTCCTAATTCATCTAAAATATGTACCACAAACTTGGTGAATTGTACACCTAGAGGTGGCAATCGGGTCACTCGAATCGGTTACGGGTCAAGTCAAAGCGGGTGGGGTCCGTAATGGGTTCGACTTATGTCGGGTCAGAGGCGGTTTCGGGTCCGGTCGGTTCACGTCGAGTCATCTTCGGGTCGGCTCATCAACGGTTGGTAAGTCGGGTCGGGTCATTAGTGGGTCAGTGTTGGGTCTATCTTATATATTTAGTTTTAGATGGTAATTTATATTTAAATAATGGGTAAGTGTATTAATGTAGTTTTAAGTGAAATTGTAGTTTTAAGTGACATTAATTAAGATGAATGTCAATTTGGTGTTATTTAAAACATTATTAAGCCAGTTCATTATCAGGTTGAAAAAATATCGGGTCCCGAGTCGAGTCGGGTCGGTTTAGATCGGGATTGGGTTGGAAAAGATAAGGCTGTTATCGGTGAGTTCGGTTTCGGTTCACCCAATTTTCAGGTTGTGTCGGGTCGGGTCAGCTTTTGCCAGCTCTACGTATACCACCTTGGTTTGATCTCTAATTTCAACTCCATTGTCCGTACCCACTATGTGTAGGACTGTACGAGGCGGCCTCTCAATGTTCGTTAAATATCCTTCTCTAGATGTTTGAACTTTTATTGCGTAGTAGGGTATTAGTGTAGTACTGTTTGCTTTTAACCATTTTCGATTGGATGTTTGAAAAATCAGACATGGGTGAAAAGGGACAACAATGTTATATTTGAGGATTTAGTATATTAACCATCTCTGATTGTGGCTGGAAACTTATACAGAGTTTTATGCATGGCATTTTGAGGGACTGTTGGTCTTCCTTGTGATGGGTCACAAATTATGACGGAACGACTATCTTATGATAAAAATTAACCATCCACAAATTCTTATTATCAGCTAATGGTTACATTTTATCATAAAATGGTCATATTTCCCCGTTACAAGCTTGTGACACCCGTCACATACTCACATAAGAGAATTTATGTCTGTGGGAAAACACTGATCTCATACTATTTGATGCATATAGGTATGCTCAATTTGGTGAAGTGACCCCTAAAGTAGATGTTTTTGCATTTGGAGTTGTTCTTTATGAACTCATTTCAGCAAAAGAAGCTGTAGTTAAACAAAGCAACTCAGCTGTTGAATTGACAAGTCTTGCTGATCTGGTATGCGATTCGCCCCTTATTTCAAAACTGTTTTTTGGAGGGTTTGTAGATGATTTAGTCATCTGTAATTGACATTCAATTATTACAAGTATAAAAAGGAGTTTCAGATTCACTGAGAACATTACTCTAGTTCTGCAAAGACTCTTGCCTATTCCACAAAATGATGTCGGATATACACTTGTAAGTTGTATTGAAACCATGTATAATCTGTTTCTGCTTGACTTGAGATGAAAATTGCGCCAAGGACTGCATTGATTGTTTGCACTCCTTAATATAAATTAAGAGTTTACATTCAGATGATTAAGCCGTCATCTCTTTATGTGGTATCCGTGACTGCCATGAGCACTTACGTTTACCACAAAAGGGCAGATTTAGTTTACCAATGGTAATGAGTTTGTTTCCTAGCCTTATATTCAGACAAGCCCATATGGTGAAAACCCAGAAATGTACTCCTGATTCTGTAAAATTTATAATCTTATTATTGTTACTCATGCAGTTCGAGGATGCTCTAAGTAAGCCTGACCCGAATGAGATAACCAAACTAATTGATCCTAGACTGGGTGACGACTATCCCCTTGAGTCAGTTCGTCAGGTGAGAAGATTGATAGACTTTATCAATGACAGACTTTAAATTTCTGGGATTTGCGATTCTGAAAGCAGTGATATTGCTTATGCTGTAGGTGGCGGAGCTTGCAAAAGCATGTACTCACGATAACCCTCAACTACGTCCAAGTATGAAATCCGTTGTGGTTGCTCTGACTACCCTCTCTTCCGCAACCGGGAACTGGGATATAGATTCTTTTTATGGGAATAACGCTCTTTTAAACCGTGTTTCTGGAAGATAGTCGAAATTCTGGTTGACGTGCAATGCTGGAGATTCAGCATATCCATAATCTGTGTAGGTATACTCTCTTAACTCCCTCATCCTTACTTTCTGGCGCATATATTTGTTAAAAATACCTCTGGAAGTAATATAATGTTGGAAAAACCATCTGAGATACAGCTCAGTCTTACCGCCTATTTATGCTGTTTTATACACGGTTCTTTAATTTTGAGACGTTCACTTTTCTCTTAAATATTTGTCGATCTACGACTTAATATTATGAAGTATTTGCTTTTTTGAAAAAGAAATTTGCTTCTAGTCTTAAATATTTACTTTTTTGGTTTTTGTTTAATTGAAAGTCAAACTGCTTTCTTGAAAATGGGAATCAACACATATAAAAAGACGAATATATTAATATTGTTCTGATATTTGATCATGATCTCATAATTGTTCATCGTGGCCTAACTTTGGTTGTTGCACCACCACACTTACAGATGATACAAGCTATGTATAATACCGTGTAAAGTCTCAGAACTCAGAAGGTTAGCTAAGCAGTATCGGACGATCGGTGCAATGTCAGTGCCAAATTTACCAGTACCAGTCGTTATTTTCTAGTGTGATACTGTGACATACTGATATAGCTGATAGCTCATTCCTTGATGTTCAAAACACCACTGAAGAAGCCGTTTGTAATTTTGTATAGTCATTGTTTTCTCAAGTCTCAACCACCACATTGAATTGTTTGTTGTTGGTACTGAAGAAGTAATTTGTACAGAAATATCTGGCTATCCAGATTTCAGGAAGAAATTCATTGATTCTATTAATTCTTATTGGAGGCGGATACTTTTTGTCATTTTAAAATGACCTTTTTCAAGCTCCAAGTGAGAGAGCAAGTGGAAGCAAGCAAAGATGGGGTTGGGGGAGGGATTGTGAGAGGTCTTTTTGAAAAGGTCACGACCGAACTTGCTGATCACAAATTATAAGTGTCTCTCTCACGCAATGCAAGTGACTCGACCCATGAAAAGATCCATTTCCTCCCACTTATCTTCCCACTTGCTTTGGTGTGAGAAGATTAATATCGGTCTTCAGTTTGTGATAGATAGTATTCGTCACAAACAAGACTCTTTGCTGATCACAAATTCTCATTGATGACGGCACTATCTGTTCATACAACGCGTAAGTGAATCTTAATGATTTAGCAATGGTTGGGAATCCGACCTCAAAGAGAGATTTATAAATCAACAAAACATCATACTCGTATAGGTAGATTAGTTATTGAATACCTCATTTTATAATAAAGTAAGGATCGCGTTATATAACAATAAGAAACTCAAAAAAACAAAATTAACACACTAAGTCTCTTGTTTAGATAACAATATCTGTTCTGAGATAAAAAAAACGAGTCAAATATCCTTCTACGTGCATATACTCATATCACAATCTTTGTTAGTCTCTAAACACTCTCTTTTTTCTGTATCATCTACTTCACTTAACCCATTTTAAGTCAGAAATGAATATTACCATTTTATGCAAAAACTTGTGAAATTAATAAAGCTATTTCTTGAAGTTGGGTTGGTTAACTCTCGAGTCTCCCACACTCCAAAGTCTCAATCCTCGTATTCAAGTTAAGTCTAAGCATTGTGTGAGACTCTAATTCTCAGAGTTAGAGTGAGAATAAAGTAGAACACAATTTTTTTGTTTAGAATTATGAATGAGTGAAAAATTAAGTTTACATAGTTGTGAAAATGCTCGATTAAAAATAAATTGAAAATGTAAATTCTCATAGAAGACGAGAAACTTTTCGTTACTTCAACCTCTCACGAGCTGCAATTCTATATGTAGGAGAGCAATTGACGAGGGGTTGTGAGCAGTATTTCTTAAAAAGATAGTCACAATTTTTTTTGGTAGCAGAGAAAACAAGTTTTATACAGTTGGCATTTGACTCATTTGGTCAAATATGTTTTTATTTCTTAAACGATAAACTAACACATAAAAGTAACATCGGTTAGTAAACGTGTGGTGATGGGTAGCGGCTGATATAGCTCAGGAGTCACCATCTTTATCCTCGACTCTCCTAGGGGGCGAGCGGAACTTGTCGACGAAAACAGTCTTCACTCTTCAGGGACCTCAGAAAGCAACGACCGCCTTGCTTCACCCCAAGCGAGCACAAAGTATATTTACGCCACAAGGACGTAGAAAAAAAGGGGGACAAAGACCAAGTACATCTATGTCCAACGGAGCAACGACTCCTATACTTTGAGATCCACTCAGAAAAGCCAAGAAAATCATCGTCTGAACCAGCGAGCAAGGACAATCCTAACAAAAGGACAAGCCACTTAACCAACCCCATGACCTTCCCATTAGGCCACGTAAAGATGGACATGACACACAACCAATGCGATGTTACTAATGTCGTTATTTTTTGGCAAAACAGAAATAACAAATTATTCCTATAAACTATTAACATTAACGGTTATCATGCAACCACCGCATTCAGAGCAACCAAAAACACGACCAAGTCACCCGACTCCCTCCTACGCACCACGCCAAAAAAACCAACACCATAGCCACACAGACCATGTCACACCCTAACAACCAAGACTTAACCCACCATCCAAATGCCGTCCACGAACATCACAAACACACCCAAGATTTCCCTGAGATTCCAAATTCTAAAAACGAATTCCCCCCTCCAAAGACCAGTAGTGTACATGCAATAGACCACCATGGAGAGTGACAAGAACCGACCCTAAAAAACAGTGAGGGGGAAGGGAAGGGGGGAAGGGGAAACCACCCGATCAACACAAAGACCCGGCCATATCAGAAAAAACAGAATAACGATGAGCTACAATCACTAACCACAACCGTCGAACCTTACCAGGAGATTTTACCATGGATGGAGGAAAGGGTCAGGGAGAAGGCCGGGAACATCCATGGATTACATGCACAACTTTTGAAGACGTATTAGAATATTAGGCCCATTAGGACCGGCTATCATTTAGGATTTACCCTAATAGGATTTATTATATCTACCATAACTATGTATTAGAATTACAAAACCTATCAATAATACAATTGTCTTATCTTTATATTATAAAACAACGTGACAAGGAAACAGCGGAACGGGCCGACCTCAAATCCATCCATCAACCCAACATTCCACCGCGCAGCCAGGACGGGCCAATAGCCCAACAAAAAAGGGATGAAAACACATCTGAGAAAGTCGTGGTCACATGACGGCGTGATTAATCACCGGAGACAGGTCAAGAGGAGACCCATCTCCGGCGAAGAGGAAGGAGGAGCAACGGGTTTAGTGTGTTTTGGAAGGAAGGCGGCTTCAGAAACTAGGGTTTTTTGTTTTGTTTTCTTCTAGAGAGAGGGGGGAGCGTTTTCTAGAGATGGAGCATTTTATTATAAAACATGTGTTAAAAAGACAGTCACAAATGAGACTTATTATAGTGGAAAAACATAGAAATTCAAAATAAGTTTTAAAAATAGAACACCACATTTTAGACTATGATTCATAAGGATTACAAGTCTTAATATTTTCCTCTTTCAAGTCTAACGAACTCCTAATGTACAAGCATGTAACAAATATCGGTCATATTGGCTAATAAGGAGGGTAGTTCTTAGGTGGCTAGGTGATTTGAAAATCCATCCACTAAATTTCCTAATGCACTCTACACCCACTCAAAAGATAAAAAACATCATGCGTCGGTCAAACCAGACCGGACTGGACCATGCAGAGATGCTGTTTGAACTGAAAACAAAATTGGCTAAAAACATGGACCGGGACCGGATCGGGAACTTATGGTTCAAGACCAGACCAAAATTTGTCTTCACATGCCTACCAGGTCAAATTACGGTCCAAACATTTCGGGCCACTGGACCAAATCACATAACAATAATTGTAGTCTTTCCGCTCCAAACCATCCTGACCAAAAAAACTGATTTAAATCCGGGCCGCAAACCGAATTAAAATCTTTAATTCTGGTTCAAATCCAATAAATTATGGTACAGACTACCATTTTTCCGGTTCGAACTGGATTTTGCCCACCCCTAAACCCAAGCGCATCAACAGAATCAGTCCATCATTATAATCTAACTCGCAAGTCATAAGTAATAACCGTCAAAACCAACAGAATATTTCTCTAACAGAAACAAACACCCAACTCTAACTAACTCCATTCACTGTTTCCCGCTTCAACATTTCACTCCATCTTCTTCTTCATCTTCAAATAATCTCAAATTTTAACCATAAACAATTAAAAGGTAAAAAATGTCGCTTCCTATATTACAAGCATGTAGAAGGAGAAACAAAGCCCCAAAATTGTACTCAATGAACACCTTTTGCGATCCAGGATGCCCAATTCAACCTTCGGGTGCTTTTCGCGATAATATTCGATTGTTCATCCAAAAATGCACCGATGTTGAAGATTATAGTATCGAATCTATGCCGGTTTGGTGCACTTTATTAGTTCAAGATGGAAAAGGCATTGTTATTCCTCTCTACACCATTGAGGAAAATGTCAAGTTCTCTGATCAACCCTTTTGTGATCAATGTCGTTGCTCGGGTAATTCTCGATTTCTCGATTAAGTTCTTTTATTTTGTTAAATGGGTAGTTTTTATTTTGTGTAAATTGTGATTTTTTGATGTCATTCTCGTTGTTTGAAATTGATTCAGCTTATTTTGTTAAATGGTTGGTTGGTTATCTTTACGTTGATTTGAATGCTTAAAGTTGGAACTTTTATCATGTTTTGAGCGGGATTAAGACACTCTGTATGTGATTACGATGTCGAGAAAGTTGCGGTTTCAACCGTATGGAGTTTTAATTGGGTGATATCATATGTTTCTGGGTTTTGAGCTGATATCCAATATGTTTACCTCCAAGTTTGTTATCCAAACCCTAGAAGAATTTAATGGTGAATTCCAGGAATTCCAACCTCAGAATTGTGGTTAATTCTGCATCTTCTGACATGGATCTTCCTCTTCTTCTGATTTAATCAGCTTTAGGTATTTCTTACCCAGTTTTTGGGATGAATTTGTTATATGTATGTATATTTCTCTGTTGCAGTGGCCTCTTTGTGTTGCTAGCACAAGGGTAAGGGTGCATACATTCCATACCCCCTTACCCCCTTACCCCAGGTTATGAATGTGACTCTTCAGCATTGGTTGGTTCCCTTTTAAATTCTAGGCTCGTCATAGTGTACGACCTTCCTTGGGTATTCGAAATTTAGGTGGGGGTGTGAGGGCTAAGCCTGTAAGTATTATAAAAGTTCAATCATCACTACTATCTTAGAGACTGTTTTTTTACTTTATTTTTAATGATGTTGTGTATCTTCACTGCTATTAGGCTCTTTACTGTGTGTTTTTCGTAGTTGCAGCTCAAAGTCTGAATCTGTAGTTAGCTTTGCTAAAGTACAATGTCAAAGTATACTATTACTGATTACTAGTAAACATGCTGTGCTGCCATTGTCAACAGCTTAAGCATGATACAATGGCAAATGGCCTCTTTTACTTGTTGTAATCCAATAAACCCTGGAAGATTTTAATGCTGAATTTCAGGAATTCCAACCTTAGAACTGTTGTTAATTCTGCATCTTCTGACATGGGTTCTTCCTCTTCTTCTGATTTAATCAGTTTTAGGTACTTCTTCCCCTTTTTCCGGGATGAATTTGTTATCTGTATGTATATTTCTTCTATTGGACTGACCACACAAGTAGCAACTGTCATCTGCATTTATTCCGTACAGCACCAGTTTGCTGTTAGTATGCAAAGTCTCATGAGTATACAACCATCCTAAGAAGTTGCTATTGTAACTATCGACCTTGAATCAATCCTGGACCTGAGATACGGAAACCACGTTTAACTGTTAGTTCATTGTAATTAAAGTGCATAAATGCTGATTTGATTCGTGCCGTGATACCCAATTTTGGATGATCCTCGATTTTTGCTGTACATTCATGAGATAGAATGGATGTAAGTTAGAAAATCAGATAATATGCTTTGCTTACTTGTGTAAGCCACATCCTTTCAGTTTAGCTCTTATCTAATAATATGCTGAATCAATAAAAAACTCGAATACACAGTTAATCCACTGTTTCTAATTGCTTACTGCATTTGTTATTTGCTTCTGATTGTTGATTTCTTAGGTTGGAGTCATCACTATATGTCCAAGAGAAAATACCACATCATTATTCCGCTGGATACTGAATGGAATAAGCCTCTCAGCTCTGACGTCTTCGACATTCAGACACATCTCTTGCATGGTGTAATTCATTGCAATGGCTTTGGCCATCTCCTCTGTATAAATGGAATTGACGGTGGCTCCAAATATGTCTGTGGAAGGGAGGTCATGGATCTATGGGATCGTATATGCACAAACCTTCATGCAAGGTAAACCATCCCTTAACTGACCGATTTTCTTCCTGACTCTGATTATTTTTTTCTATTTTCGATTTCATGATTCACATTAGCCAACTTCAAGTCATGTTTGGATTGAGGTTTTCTTCTACTTGTTATTGGTGTACTTTTCTCTGATGAATTGTATAATTATCTTTGACAGGAGGATCACTGTAGTGGATACATCAAAAAAGAGGTCGATGGAACTTCGTCTCCTACATGGCATTGCATATGGCCAACCATGGTTCGGAAGATGGGGATACAAGTTCTCCCATGGATGCTTTGGTGTTCAGCCTCACCATTATCAGAGAGCAGTAGAGATTCTTAGTTCACTTGAGCTTGAGGACTGCGTTTCGAGTCTACCAAAAGAAAACCCTGAAGTGAAGCGTATCATATCCCACTATTGCAATATGAGTGAGACCCGTCTCATCACATTAAGGGACTTCCTTCGCTTCATGCTCGTTCTAAACTCTCAAACTCCTGCTAAACCCAATACACTGGCGCGTACTCTGATATTCAAGTCTGTTAAAACAGCTATAGCTAGCCAATTTCCGAAAACAAGACTGTCTATTAAAGGCAAACCAACAAAATTGAGAAACTTCGCCTCTGTGATCGCCACAATGGATACTAGGTGGCCAAAGAGGAGGCTGGAGTACACAGCCGGAGTCATTGTTGATGCTTTGAAGGAGCATAGTGAGACCAGCAAGTTACGGACTGGAATGACTCGGCAGGAAGTGAGAGATGCAGCTAGGGCCCACATTGGTGATACAGGACTTCTTGACTATGTCCTCAAGTCAATGAACAACGTCATTGTCGGGAAGTACATAATTAGGCGACATAACAACACCACCAACAAGGTCTTAGAGTACACCATTCAAAAGACAAGTGAAAAATCAGGGAAATTATTGCACAAAGGCTGTTCACTACCAGCTCAACCTATTCCAGAGCCTTGTTCAGTGCCTCAGTCAGACATTTTACAAGATGTCTATCTCGTATACAAAGAAGTGGTGCAAAATCAGCCTGACTTGGATATTTCCGGCCTGTCAGTTCGTGTGATACTAGACAGCAAAAATTTGGTCAAGGAATGGCCATTTGTAGATGATAACGATCAGTTGCTAAGGTTCATATGCCGGGTCCTACCAACCTCATGTGAGCTAGGCATGGAATTGTCTAGGAAGCTTTCTCCTGGGGAATTAATCGTTTTGCCACTATATGCATCATTTGGCGATTTAAAGGTTGAAGCCCAACATGGTTTACGGGACACATACTGCATCATGGAACATTATAACGTAACTGATATAGAGAGCTTAGACTGTCTGATCGATGAAGCGGCTGTATTTGGCACAATTGAGTCAGGCACCGAACTTTGGGTTAGAGGAACTGGGCTTGACTTAAAATCTGAGTTTAGGTACGAGGCTGGGCCAGATAATTGGACTGTTAAATGCTCTTGTGGTGCGACCGATGATGACGGAGAGCGAATGGTATCGTGTGACATATGTGAGGTTTGGCAGCACACACGGTGCAGTGGTATAGATGACTCAGATGCGGTCCCACCTCTGTTTGTTTGCCAGGTGTGCTGCAATTCTTTGATGCCTGCTAGAATTGAGACTGTCTCTTTTCTCGATAGCTCCCAAGATACGCTTGTACAACCAGATTTTGAAGAACCTTGGGGAGCACCTTATGCTTAACAGTCTTGCTGTCAGTAGTGTACACATTATCTGTCTGACTGGTGCTTTAATTTTTTCATTGTTCAGCTGCGTAGGCCGTAGAGTGTTCAGCAACAGTTAAATCTCAGTCATGCACCTAACCGCACGCAGTTACTCATTAAGCTCAAGTCTCAGAGTGATTTAGTGAAGGAATGTCTCGTTCTATTTGCTCCCGAAGGACTAAAACAAGAGGCTATAGTTTGAAATGAGGACATGGGCAAACTGTATTGGTGCAACACTGAATTGGAAAAATATGATAGGACTAAAATAATCAAGTCGTTCCAATTTGCGATGGTCTACATAAACAATTCAACAGATGATGCACAGGAAATCATAACAGAATACTCTTCTTGTGAAGAATACAGTGAGCATGACTGAGATTTAACTGTTATAGAATTAGAGATTTTGTAGGTGATCATTATTCTGTAAGTAAGACTATAACCATTTTTTGTAAAGGCAAATACTCAACTACTTGTAGATTCAGTGGTTGTATCATGAGTGAATAAAATTCAAAAACCATGCTCGATCATCTTGTGAAGGTTCCCACTTCCCTCTGCCTATATATGACACTACAGTCTACATGAATCATGACTGGTATGATTTATGTAATGTGCCCTGACATTAAACCGCTTTGAGTTTCAAGGCGGCCCTGTATGGCTGTATGACTGAATGACTTTGCTCAACCAGGCTGTATTTCTTCACAGATATCAACCTGGTGAGCAGTGTTCTGAATCCTTTGGTTTTTTATTACTTGTGCTATGTTTCATTGCTTCAATTTGTAATGCTTCTTTCAACTAATCAGATCAGTGGGATGGAGCAAATTAGTTTTCTATTTCAGCGAGAGGTAATAAATCATGCATGTTTAGCACTCCCTCCTTCCCATTTATATTGTTCGCATTTGACCATTTGACTTCGATGGTGAGGTAACTTTGACAAACAATTTATCAAACTAGTTCTGTGGCCCGTACAATGCACGGGATAGTTCTTTATTTTTTTAGAATTATGACGTTTTTTTATTCATGAAATTGAACGTCAAAGTTTGAATATAAATGTATAACACATTCTGCACAAATTACAATCTATTATACAAGAAATTTACAATCTATAGTACAAGACCATTACGTATTTTTTTAAAAAAAATGTAAATAGTTTAAATTACGTTGACAAATATTTTTTTATTATTTCCGAAAAAAATTACTATATATGAACAAAATAGTTGTCTAAAATCTGCACCGAAAACTGTTCAACTCATTAACTTATACGCTCTTTTATTCGAGTACATCTTTTAATAAAACATTACATGCATAACTTAAATTTTTTACCTTACTTTTTGTAACTTTAATTTTAGCTCAGTTTCGTGCCTTTTGTATTTCTTCCTTCCTCAAATTACGTGATGTTTTGGCTTATCTGCGTTCACATACATTTCATAATGCTTTAAAACTTATATAAAAAATATTTTGACCAAAAGATCAACATGACAAAACTTGACAAAGGAATTAAAACATTGTTACATGTAAATATATAAATTCCCTAAATGGAAAACTTGAATTCAATTATACAATAAATGATTATAAAAACCAACATAACAAATTAAATATATTTTATTGGACACCACCGCAGCAGCAGCAACAACAACAACAACCCTCAACAATTATTCTCAATATACCCACTATGACCAAATAATTAAATTAAACCATAAAATATAATAACTACATAGAAACTCATGGGAAATAGATATTAAATAAATAAAGTGAACATAAACTATTATAGGTATTATCGTTTTTAGACATTATATAACCATAAATTTCCGTATTTATTTTAAATTTTAATTTATTTTGTGGCATTATTAAATTAGATAATTGATTGTCGAGAAAATCAAAAGGTGAATTAATAATAAAAAATATTAATGAAAATTATGGCTGTTAAGTAATACAAAGAGTTTTAATCAATTTATTAATATATTATATTACAAAAACTAATTAAATAAGAAGAGCTTTTTAGTAATTTACCTTGTTTTTATTATAATTAGGATAATGATAAAATGCGTGCTTTGAGTTGATTCTTGTTAATGTTTGAAATATTATGTTTTGGAATCATATAACATAAGAAGAGGACATTATATAGGAGAAATTGTAGTTATGAAAGTCATTAAAATTATTAAAGAGTTGTATGACTCTTTGATTTTTTTTTCTTGGGAAGATTGAAGGGGATGTAGATAATTATTGATTTAATTAGATTTATGTGCACGTATTTATTATTAAGAGCAAATTTATTATTATTCTTTTTTTTGTACACAAAATTTATAGAGTCGTTGAAAAATTGAATTATTAAGTATGCTAGGTGTCAAGAACATAGAGCGTGACATGTGGCACTTCAAAAGAGGCTCAAGATGCATTTTTATGTTAGGGTTATTTCATGGGAATAATCCAACCTATGTCCTATCTTCCCATATTAATCCATACTAACGATTAACTAAGAAAAATCCAACCTATAACCTCATTTATCTTTCATTGAACTTTCACTATTTTTAAACTCTTATTATCGGTAGGATAGCATGTCACCTTCACTTACATTTTGTCCATGAAGAAGGAAAACCAAAAAGTAAGTCAAGGTGACGTGCTTGCTTATCGAAAATAAGAGTTCAAAAATAGACAAAGTTCAATGAAAGATAATTGAGGTCATAGGTTGGATTTTTATCAGTTAATCGTTAGTAGGGATTAATATGAGAAGATGAGGTATAAGTTGGATTATTCCTATGAAATAACCCGATTAGTAAACGTATTCGACGTTTTAGTAAACGTAGTCGACGTTTTTCATAAAAATTACGTTTCATGCCCTTGGCCTCTCCCTCTCTCTCACGTTTTCTCTCTTTTTCACAGTAAACAACAACAAAACAATCAACATTCAGCCTTCACCTGTTCACCACCACCTAACCCACCAACGTACCCCCACTGTACCCTACCACTGTGCCGCACCATCTTGATGCACCACCACGCAGTTAATTACAGGTAGCATTGAAGATTAAGAGGTATTTTTTCCTTTTTTTCAAAATTCTCTGATTTAATTGTAAAATTAATGTTTGAAAGGTTAAATTGATTCTAAAACAAGTTTGTAATTGATATATTGATAAGAATATATGATTTGTAGCTTCAATTTAGTTGGAAATGTGGTTTTAGAATAAGTTATTGATATGAGTATGTGAAAATTTCAATTAGGTAGTAATTTGTTTGATTTCAGTTATAATATGTTGTTTAGTTCATGAATTGAAGTGTAGTTGTTGCCTTGAAATGTTGTTAATTGTTGAATGAATGGTATATTTTGTCGAATTTGGGAAATCTAGGCTGTATTTGCGATTGGGAATGTGATTTCTGAGTAAATGATGAAGATTGTCGTCTAACCCGGGTTGGACGTTTAATGTGGTCGTGTGACATGAGGTGTAGACGTTGAGATTCAACGTTTCCCCATGGTGAGGACCTCGACATTCATTGTGTACCATGGTGGGAACGACAGACTTCAACATCTGGCCATGGTGTGCACGTTAACTGTTACCGGTTATCCATGGTTAGATGTTGAATGTCAATGTCTGGCCATGGTATGAACGGTGATGTTCAACCTTTCGACCATGGATTGTCTGTTGACCTTAGGACATGAATGCGATGATGAGAAAAGCATCTTGAAGAAGAAGATGCTCTAGTTGGTTGATATTTTTTATGATGCTTTAGATGCTCCGAAAAAGGAATTAGAGGTTTGTTCTTTTATTCTGTTTTTCGGAAATATCTTACAAGGTGAGAATATCGTATCTACAAAGTGTCACATTAACTCCCTTCTTATACGCACCAGGTTAATGTTCCAAAAGAATTAGTTCCAGCAAAATTTCCTCATTATATGGGAAGAGGAGATTGTTTCACTTACAATTCCAAATCAGTTTTGGAAGAAATCTTTGATAGAATAAACTAAAATTAGACGAACGCTTGATCACATGATAATTTCTTTTTTCTTTTTATTGTTATATACTATCACAAGATTCACAACTTCTCGTATAGTCGTATGGGATGATCTTATAATAAGATTAAAACGAGACCGACTTATTAGTTAATAAATGAACTGGTTTCAGATTATAATAATATGAGACTCATCATTGTTATTCTTTCGACTTTCGAGTGAAGACGAATAATTTCAAATGTTCTTAATTACCAGTATGGAAGATACCCAATTTTGAAGATGAAATTCCCATAGCCTAGTTGCATTCATGGAATGATCATTATAGTACAAACAAAAACGAGCGGCATACACTTTAGATGATGAACTAGGTTGTAACCCGTGAACTTCACGGGTCTGTTTTAGTAATTTAAGTTAATATTGTTAATAATATAAAGAGAAAGAAATCAATTATTTTAGAACTTTAATAATATGAAATTAATATTAATAATAATTAAAAGATAAAGAAATTAATTATTTTAGAATTTTAAAATATGAAATTAATATAAAAATAAAGAAATTGATTATTTTAGTACTTTAATAATATGAAATTAATATTGTTAATAATATTAAATAAATATAAATACTTTTAGTTTAAAAATTACATAGTGTTATGTGAAAAATCGTGTTAGATTAAAACTAAAATGCGGTCGCATAAATTAAGACGCATACATTAATATATAAACCGAGTCGGATTAAATTAATCCGACCTATATATTTATAAGTTAAAAGACAAAAAAAATGAAAAAACAATATTAATCATCTAACTATTCATTGTCGGCGCATCATTGCCCACCGAATAGAAACCATCATCATCATCATCATCATCATTTGTTGTTTATCAGAAATTTTCATTTTCACTTTCATCACATAAACTCAAATTGAATTACTATTCTATGTTCATCTCGTCACTCACCTTCCCCGCCCCCTTTCAAAACCCCTAATTATACAATCTCACACTCACTCACTAATCCCTAATTTAGTTACTGTTTCACATTAGAATTAAGTTTAGTAAATTAATTTCAAACCATAATCTATCCATATTTAAAATCATTCAGTTATTATTCTTTTCAGATTAGGTCAATTAATTGTGAATAATTCATGGATTCATGGATTCACGGAATCTTGAAATTTTGTTTAGGAAATTAATTATGAAACATATCTTTCAGTTATTATTATGATTATAATTCTTTTCAATTTAGGAAATTTAAACAAAATTAACGTGATTCATGGAATTTACCATGATTCACGGAATTTACCATGCTTCACAAAATTATTATTATTCTTTTTAGTTTAGTTTATTGATCATGATTCACGGATTTTAAAAATTTTGTTTTGGAAATTAATTTCAATCTGATACGAGTTTGGAGGGCTTTGATGAGGTTGTGCTAGGCGAAATGGAGAAAGAGCCAAATTAGGCCATGGCTTGTGCTCAAGTTCAGAAACAGGGAAGTTGGATTGGAGAAGGGATTAGTCCAATTGTTTGCTTGGTCAGTTACAACAATTAAGCTATTCTAAAGATAGGATTCCCAAGTTTATTATTTCAGTTTTGCATAATAATGTAGAGCAATTAAGTTGGAGATTTGGTCATAATTCCGTCTTAATTAGCTAGTTTAAATTCCGTCTTAATTAGGCTGTTTAAATTCTTGTTTTAAGAGCAAATCAATTGCTTGTAACGGTTGTAATGGAGGCTATTTATGGTCAACAGTAGCTAGTATTTTTGATTATCAATCAGTAAAATTTCAATTAAAACTCGTGTGCCTTTCTTTAATTGTCGAGTACAATTAACGTGACTTAGCTAGAACGCGCTCCTGGCTTTGTTTCTTTGAGTTACGAGTCAATAGGTCTTGTCTCGGACTTCCGATTGCTAATTTATAGGTCTAGCTTACAATCAAACTATTCGGTTACGTTTATTTCCGCTGCTACTCGTATCATAAGTGGTATCAGAGCTTCGGCTCTTGATTTCCTAAAATTAAGACGATCTTGGGATTCTTATTTCCTATTATCGTTCCTTCCAAAATTCACAAATATATATATATATATATATATATATATATATATATATATATATATATATATATATATATATATATATATACAGATAGATTCAAACTCATAAGAGTTTGATTTTTACTAAACCAACAGATTTACCAATTATTTTGGAACTCAATGTCCACTTCACAAGGCCTTAAACGCCATTCCTTCGGCAAAGCAGGCAAAAAGAAAGGACCCAAGAGTCCATAATAATTGGTTATAAAAAGTTTAAACTATCAGCCGGATCTTTTCAGAGTACCAAAGCACCATCACCACTTGTAATATAATTACCATGGTGCTTTTGATTAATCGATTTAGTCGGACATAATTCAACACAAAGGATTTAGCCTATAAGGCTCATCCTTGGAATGTAAAATGAAAATAAAAGTAAGAGTACAGAATTTAAAAATACTTACAAAGATTCAAGTTGTGCTCAGAACAAGATTTTATTTATAGAACCAAATATTTTACAAGAGAGAGAGGGAGAGAGGGGGAGAATCTAGAGAGAGGGGTTGTAAGAACCTGCCTCTTAAGGAAAACACAAGCCCCTTATATAGAGAAGTGGGGTTACAAACGTAAGAAATATAGACGTAAGTGCTTACGTCATTATTTAATAATAGCGATATGACACTAATGCATTATAAAATGCCTACAGTACAGACCAATAATTTAACAACTGTTAATGGAAATACAAATTATTTTTCCCCTTGCAAAAAAGCTGTGATTTTATCAGTCTCAGAATTATCTTCTGGGTCTTGGGAATATTGTAGCAAGGTGCTGAGTGAATTATGGCTATTATTGGAGGCCATCGATATATCACTTTTCGAGGAATTTTTATCCCCTTCTTTTTTCAATTTAAGAGTCTTTTTTAGACCTTCCATATATGCTCTTATTATCTCTTCTTCGGAAGCTTCATGGATGTCCATTGATTCATCATCCTCTAAAAGCTCAAGGACTCCTCTTTCTTGTTCCGAGTGTTTATTAACATAAAAAGCAGTGCAAGACCATGGTGAATAGATTCCTTGAGCTTTTAGAGGATGATGAATCAATGGACATCCATGAAGCTTCCGAAGAAGAGATAATAAGAGCATATATGGAAGGTCTAAAAAAGACTCTTAAATTGAAAAAAGAAGGGGATAAAAATTCCTCGAAAAGTGATATATCGATGGCCTCCAATAATAGCCATAATTCACTCAGCACCTTGCTACAAGATTCCCAAGACCCAGAAGATAATTCTGAGACTGATAAAATCACAGCTTTTTTGCAAGGGGAAAAATAATTTGTATTTCCATTAACAGTTGTTAAATTATTGGTCTGTACTGTAGGCATTTTATAATGCATTAGTGTCATATCGCTATTATTAAATAATGACGTAAGCACTTACGTCTATATTTCTTACGTTTGTAACCCCACTTCTCTATATAAGGGGCTTGTGTTTTCCTTAAGAGGCAGGTTCTTACAACCCCTCTCTCTAGATTCTCCCCCTCTCTCCCTCTCTCTCTTGTAAAATATTTGGTTCTATAAATAAAATCTTGTTCTGAGCACAACTTGAATCTTTGTAAGTATTTTTAAATTCTGTACTCTTACTTTTATTTTCATTTTACATTCCAAGGATGAGCCTTATAGGCTAAATCCTTTGTGTTGAATTATGTCCGACTAAATCGATTAATCAAAAGCACCATGGTAATTATATTACAAGTGGTGATGGTGCTTTGGTACTCTGAAAAGATCCGGCTTATAGTTTAAACTTTTTATAACCAATTATTATGGACTCTTGGGTCCTTTCTTTTTGCCTGCTTTGCCGAAGGAATGGCGTTTAAGGCCTTGTGAAGTGGTCATTGAGTTCCAAAATAATTGGTAAATCTGTTGGTTTAGTAAAAATCAAACTCTTATGAGTTTGAATCTATCTGGCTGGATGACCGGTGTATGCTGAGCTCCCCTTATGGTATCAAAAGCTAGTAGTAGCTCTTCTAGACTGACTAGATGTAATTCAGTAAGATCTTTTATATCCCCATGTGACTATATAATAGATCATCCCAATACAGCTAGGCACTCAACCTCTCAAATAAGAGAAGAAATTAGAGATGATGATTCATCTTTTGACGAACCTAAGGAACCTAGGATAAATGAATTTAAACTACATAGTGATAATATATTAAGAGGGCACTCTAATGAAGAGAATGTCGAGACTATGTCTCAGATGAGTTTTAGCTTTGGTAATGGATAGTACAACTTCTAGAATATATTTTAGTTTCAGATCTGAAGCTAGATACATGATTAAAGAGGAATTTAATTTACCTAAATGGGAAATTTTTAGGACATGGTTCTTAGAAAATTTTGATAATAATCAAAGGGCAATAATTCAAAAGGAGTTTTACGACTTTTGCACTTCTCATAACCAAATTACATATTTTGTACCATGGTTTTGTGCAGTGTATGTAGAACAATACATTTCGGTTTTAGAAAGAAGTTATACTTTACCAGATGGCAAAGAGCTAAATGATATTTACCCTCCTTTAGAATCCTTCAAGATGGAAAACTGTCATTTTCTTGCCCTATCAAATTTGTTTAACGGCAAAGAAACCGTGGTGACAGCAACACATCTTAATAGTTTAATACAACAACAAAATTACTCAAATTTATTTTTAAAAATAATAGGAGAACAAATTGGTTCACTACATAAAAAAATGGATAATATCAGTTTTCTTCTAAATAGAAAAGGTACATCTGGAGAAAATAATTCTTCGTCCTCTTCTTCTAATTCATATATATGTATCTTCTTCGGCCGTCAGTATCCAAGGACCGCCTGAAATTAAGGACTTTGTTTTAAAGCAAAAACCGGAATGGGAAGTTAGATTAACAGAGCAAGTAAGACTTAGTGAACAAGTTCAAAACTTTCTTAAGGAAAAAATGGAAAACTTATCTATAAAAACTCTTAGTGAGGACTTTAATAGCCGTTTTTATAATAACGTAGATAACAAAGAAGTTATAAAAGATGAGGTTAATAAACTTGACACAAAGTGGGCTGATAAACCCACTCAAAGACTATATTACTATAATCGTCCTTCCCCCATAGATGTTCTGCATGAAGAACAAGAATACCAGTTAAACAATAGTTACAGTGGGAAGTGTATTTACGAATGGAATATTGACGGGTATACTGACAAACAAATTTATAATCAAATCCATAGAATGCTTATGTATTCTACTATTTGTAAAAGTTCTGGTAATAATGATGTTAACATAGCTAAGATAATAGCCGCAGGATTCACTGGTCAACTTAAAGGTTGGTGGGATAATTATTTATCCACAACAGGAAAAAATGCCATTCTTAACACTACAACAAATGTTGAGGGTAAAGAAAAAGAAAACGCAGTTTATACTCTAGCTATAAATATTGTTGAACATTTTACGGGAAGATATTCTGAAAATCATGAGAATATAAGAACTTTACTACAAAATCTTAGGTGTAAAACACTTACTGACTTTAGATGGTATAAAGACACTTTTCTTAGTAGAGTTATGGAACTCCCAGAATCTAATAGTACACATTGGAAAGCTAAATTTGTGGATGGATTACCAAATTTGCAGAAAAGGTCAAGAAATCTCTCAGAGAAAATCTGACATCTATCCCTTATGATAATTATACTTATGGTAAACTTATAGAAACCTGTACCCAAGAAGGTCTGAACCTATGCAATGAAATTAAATTAAATCAACAATTAAAACGTCAAAATTTGGTTGAAAGAAATCAACTTGGAGAATTTTGCAGCCAATTCGGTATGGATATGCCAGCTTCTTCTCATAAGAAGAAGAAGAACTCTAATAATTCTTATCCAAGTTATAAGCAGAAAAGAAGAAAGAAATATTATTCTAAAGAAAAACTAGATAAAAAAGCTGATAAAAAGGCCTTCAGAAAAGCTTATAAGAAAAATAAGTCAGACAAACAAATTGTCTGTTATAAATGCAATAAAGTTGGCCATTATGCTAAAGATTGCTGGACTAAGAATAAAATTGCTGGTCTTGATGTTGATGATGGAATAAAAGACAAGTTATACAAACTCTTTTTAGTCTCTGATGAGGAACTTGAAGATTCTAGTTCAAGTTCTGATAATGAGGTTAAGATAATGGATAATGATTCCTATCTTTCTGAATATGAAAGCTCAGAATGCGAGCCTTGTCTTCAGGGTAAATCATGTGAAAAGAATAATACACATAATGATGAATTTTATAATCTGATCACCCAGTTTCAAGAAAATCAAATAAATGTCCTAGATAATAATCATTGGGTTGAGTTACTTAGAACCATTAAAGACGCCGAAATAAGGTCTAAAATTATAGACCAAATAGATAGTGAATCTGGTACTTCCAATACTAAAGTTAACCTTCACTACGATACAAATTACAGAGAACCATATACTATGTCTGAAGTTTATAACCTCTTAAAAACACGTCATGTAAATTCTCACCCTACATCTTTAAAAGACATCCTTTCTGAGATTGAAAATCTTAAGTTAGAAATAAAAAATCTAAAAAATGAGACTAAAAGTCAAGACACCAGAATTTCTAATCTAGAGATGTTAAGTCTTTTAGACCAGACTTCAGAAAATAAAAGGAACCAAGATATTCCTGAAATTTCTGAAAAAGATTCAGATTTATCTAACAAAGTCCTTGGGATTAAGGAAACTATGAACACTATAAATATGGATAATGAGTTTCTTCAAACTCTCGAGACTGTTGTTAGTCAAAAATGGTATATCAAAATTATCTTAAAAATTGATAATTATTTTTCAAAAGAGTTTACTGCTCTTATAGATAGTGGAGCAGATTTAAATGTTATTCAAGAAGGATTAATTCCTACGAGGTATTTTGAAAAATCTTCCCATACACTTTCTCATGCAGGTGGAGAAAAACTTAATATTAAATTTAAACTCCCTAGAGCTTCTATTTGTGTTGATGGAAAATGTATTCCATTGAGTTTTTTACTAGTCAAAAACAAATTATCCACCCAAGTTATTCTTGGAACACCATTTCTTAATAAGATATATCCTTTTACTTATGTAGACAAAGAAAAAATTATTGCAACTTATGATAATGCTTCCATTACTTTTAGGTTTATAACAAAACCTTATATAAAAATTTTACATCAAATGTATGATCATTTACTTTTAAAAGAAAACCAATTAAGTTTTTTAAAACAAGAAGTTAATGTCTTGACCATTGAAGATCGTCTTCAAAATCATAAGCTAAAGGAAAAAATTAAAATTTTATTTGAATCTTTTTCCACCGATATTTGTGGGGATCATTCTAATGCTTTTTGGAATAGAAAGAAACATGTAGTAAATTTACCTTACGAGGATAATTTTAAGGAGGAAAATATTCCTACCAAGGCTAGACCCTGTCAGATGAATTCAGAGTATTTAATACTTTGTAAAAAAGAGATAGCTTCTTTGTTAGAGAAAAAATTAATTGGACCTTCAAAATCACCATGGTCTTGCACTGCTTTTTATGTTAATAAACACTCGGAACAAGAAAGAGGAGTCCCTAGACTAGTAATTAATTACAAACCTTTGAACAAAGTTCTAAAATGGATTAGATATCCAATACCCAATAAAAAGGATCTCTTAGATAGACTATATGATTCTATCATATTTTCTAAATTTGATTTAAAATCTGGTTATTGGCAGATTCAAATTAACCCTGCTGATCGTTACAAAACAGCTTTTAATGTTCCATTTGGACAATATGAATGGAATGTTATGCCTTTTGGCCTTAAAAATGCTCCCTCTGAATTCATGAAAATCATGAATGAAATTTTCATGAGTTACAGTGACTTTATTATAGTTTATATTGATGATATTCTGGTTTTCTCAAAAACTATTGAGATGCATTTTAAACATTTGGATATTTTAAAAAAATTGTTATGAATAATGGGTTAGTAATATCCAAACCTAAAATGATTTTATTTCAAACAAAAATCAGATTTCTTGGTCATAACATTGAGAAAGGAAATATAATTCCAATCAACCGTAGTATAGAATTTGGTTCAAAATTTCCTGATGAGATAACTGATAAAACCCAATTACAAAGATTTTTAGGAAGTTTGAATTATATCTCTCCCTATTACAAGAACATTGCCCAAGACACAGCCATTTTATATGATAGGCTAAAAAAGAATGCTCAGCCTTGGACCGAGGAACATTCTAAAGCAGTCAGACTAATTAAAAGAAAAGTTATTTCGTTACCTTGTTTATCTCTGGCAAATCCTCATTGGGACAAAATAATTGAGACAGATGCCTCTGATATAGGTTATGGTGGTATTTTAAAACAAGTTGATCCCGCCAACAAACAAGAATTTTTAGTGAGATTTTATTCAGGCAAATGGAATAATGCGCAAAAGAATTATGCCACTGTCGCAAAAGAGATTCTTGCTATAGTAAAATGTGTTTTAAAATTTCAGGATGATTTATACAATAAACATTTTACTATCAAAACTGACTGCAAAGCAGCCAAGTTCATGTTTTCAAAAGACTTTAAACATGATGTTTCAAAACAAATGTTTGCCAGATGGCAAGCTCATTTAGCTCCATTTGATTTTACAATTATTTATAAAAAAGGGGAAGATAATCATCTCCCTGATTTTTTGACAAGAGAATATTTATAATATTCTTTTCTTTTCAGGAATGCTTACCCGCAGTAAAGGTAGCCCCTCTCCTAGAGGAGGTAGAGGTCGTGGTAGTCCTCCCTACAGAGGAGGAAGAAGTCCTAGTTATACCATAGCTCAGTATGGTAATAAAAAGCTTATAGCAGCGGATTTATCTGGAGCCAGTCAAACTGAGCTCGAAGAATTTACAAAATGGAAACAGCTTCAGAAAAAAGAAACTGATATTGCTAGTTCTTCCTCAAAACCCTCATTTTCTTCAGCTGCTCAAAACACTACCCAAAAGGAAGATGATATGTTTCAAAATAAGGAGAAAAGAGTAATACTCTTACTCAATGAATCTGATAAGAAGTGGGAAGATAAACCTTGGATGCTCTATGACAGGTATCTAGGAGGACATAGTTATACTATGGAAACATATAAACCGCGACATTTTTATGAGACAATACTCTCTAGCAATGGTTGCACTTTTACCCATTTTACTGGGACGAACAAGGAAATTTATAATTTCTCAAAAATTATCATTGCCCAAATAATATCCATAAATGACTGGGGAATATCCCCATTAGCAGAAAAAACTATTATCATAAAAGGGGCACTAGTTAAATACAATTATTGGGATTATATCCAAGCTTTTGATAAGGTATTCCTTTATGAAAATGATAAACGAAGTCATACTTGGTTTATTAAAATTAATTCCGAGATTTATAATCAAGATCTTCCGATATGGTTTATTAATTGGTGGAACTTTTATGGAACTTCAGAAAATATTCTCCCTCCTATTCTAAAAGAATACTTTGATAAATAGAAGATGATAATACCATCATGCCAAGAAGATAAAATAATTCCTAAAGAAATGAGATTTTTTATAGAATTCTCTATTCCGTGGATATGGAGAACTAGTCCTACAACAGGTTATAGCCAGGGCTTCTTTTGTCTTATACGACGATCATATTCTCGTTTTTGGGACACCATGGTGAAAACCGATGATAAAGGGCAGTTAAACTGCACCCCTACAATAAATCTTATTGAAGAAAAAATTAACTCTTATACGAGTTTGAAAGAACTAGAAGATAAAGAAATCAGAGAAAAGGAGCAGAATAGATTCCTTGAGCTTTTAGAGGATGATGAATCAATGGACATCCATGAAGCTTCCGAAGAAGAGATAATAAGAGCATATATGGAAGGTCTAAAAAAGACTCTTAAATTGAAAAAAGAAGGGGATAAAAATTCCTCGAAAAGTGATATATCGATGGCCTCCAATAATAGCCATAATTCACTCAGCACCTTGCTACAATATTCCCAAGACCCAGAAGATAATTCTGAGACTGATAAAATCACAGCTTTTTTGCAAGGGGAAAAATAATTTGTATTTCCATTAACAGTTGTTAAATTATTGGTCTGTACTGTAGGCATTTTATAATGCATTAGTGTCATATCGCTATTATTAAATAATGACGTAAGCACTTACGTCTATATTTCTTACGTTTGTAACCCCACTTCTCTATATAAGGGGCTTGTGTTTTCCTTAAGAGGCAGGTTCTTACAACCCCTCTCTCTAGATTCTCCCCCTCTCTCCCTCTCTCTCTTGTAAAATATTTGGTTCTATAAATAAAATCTTGTTCTGAGCACAACTTGAATCTTTGTAAGTATTTTTAAATTCTGTACTCTTACTTTTATTTTCATTTTACATTCCAAGGATGAGCCTTATAGGCTAAATCCTTTGTGTTGAATTATGTCCGACTAAATCGATTAATCAAAAGCACCATGGTAATTATATTACAAGTGGTGATGGTGCTTTGGTACTCTGAAAAGATCCGGCTTATAGTTTAAACTTTTTATAACCAATTATTATGGACTCTTGGGTCCTTTCTTTTTGCCTGCTTTGCCGAAGGAATGGCGTTTAAGGCCTTGTGAAGTGGTCATTGAGTTCCAAAATAATTGGTAAATCTGTTGGTTTAGTAAAAATCAAACTCTTATGAGTTTGAATCTATCTGGCTGGATGACCGGTGTATGCTGAGCTCCCCTTATGGTATCAAAAGCTAGTAGTAGCTCTTCTAGACTGACTAGATGTAATTCAGTAAGATCTTTTATATCCCCATGTGACTATATAATAGATCATCCCAATACAGCTAGGCACTCAACCTCTCAAATAAGAGAAGAAATTAGAGATGATGATTCATCTTTTGACGAACCTAAGGAACCTAGGATAAATGAATTTAAACTACATAGTGATAATATATTAAGAGGGCACTCTAATGAAGAGAATGTCGAGACTATGTCTCAGATGAGTTTTAGCTTTGGTAATGGATAGTACAACTTCTAGAATATATTTTAGTTTCAGATCTGAAGCTAGATACATGATTAAAGAGGAATTTAATTTACCTAAATGGGAAATTTTTAGGACATGGTTCTTAGAAAATTTTGATAATAATCAAAGGGCAATAATTCAAAAGGAGTTTTACGACTTTTGCACTTCTCATAACCAAATTACATATTTTGTACCATGGTTTTGTGCAGTGTATGTAGAACAATACATTTCGGTTTTAGAAAGAAGTTATACTTTACCAGATGGCAAAGAGCTAAATGATATTTACCCTCCTTTAGAATCCTTCAAGATGGAAAACTGTCATTTTCTTGCCCTATCAAATTTGTTTAACGGCAAAGAAACCGTGGTGACAGCAACACATCTTAATAGTTTAATACAACAACAAAATTACTCAAATTTATTTTTAAAAATAATAGGAGAACAAATTGGTTCACTACATAAAAAAATGGATAATATCAGTTTTCTTCTAAATAGAAAAGGTACATCTGGAGAAAATAATTCTTCGTCCTCTTCTTCTAATTCATATGTATCTTCTTCGGCCGTCAGTATCCAAGGACCGCCTGAAATTAAGGACTTTGTTTTAAAGCAAAAACCGGAATGGGAAGTTAGATTAACAGAGCAAGTAAGACTTAGTGAACAAGTTCAAAACTTTCTTAAGGAAAAAATGGAAAACTTATCTATAAAAACTCTTAGTGAGGACTTTAATAGCCGTTTTTATAATAACGTAGATAACAAAGAAGTTATAAAAGATGAGGTTAATAAACTTGACACAAAGTGGGCTGATAAACCCACTCAAAGACTATATTACTATAATCGTCCTTCCCCCATAGATGTTCTGCATGAAGAACAAGAATACCAGTTAAACAATAGTTACAGTGGGAAGTGTATTTACGAATGGAATATTGACGGGTATACTGACAAACAAATTTATAATCAAATCCATAGAATGCTTATGTATTCTACTATTTGTAAAAGTTCTGGTAATAATGATGTTAACATAGCTAAGATGATAGCCGCAGGATTCACTGGTCAACTTAAAGGTTGGTGGGATAATTATTTATCCACAACAGGAAAAAATGCCATTCTTAACACTACAACAAATGTTGAGGGTAAAGAAAAAGAAAACGCAGTTTATACTCTAGCTATAAATATTGTTGAACATTTTACGGGAAGATATTCTGAAAATCATGAGAATATAAGAACTTTACTACAAAATCTTAGGTGTAAAACACTTACTGACTTTAGATGGTATAAAGACACTTTTCTTAGTAGAGTTATGGAACTCCCAGAATCTAATAGTACACATTGGAAAGCTAAATTTGTGGATGGATTACCAAATTTATTTGCAGAAAAGGTCAAGAAATCTCTCAGAGAAAATCTGACATCTATCCCTTATGATAATTATACTTATGGTAAACTTATAGGAACCTGTACCCAAGAAGGTCTGAACCTATGCAATGAAATTAAATTAAATCAACAATTAAAACGTCAAAATTTGGTTGAAAGAAATCAACTTGGAGAATTTTGCAGCCAATTCGGTATGGATATGCCAGCTTCTTCTCATAAGAAGAAGAAGAACTCTAATAATTCTTATCCAAGTTATAAGCAGAAAAGAAGAAAGAAATATTATTCTAAAGAAAAACTAGATAAAAAAGCTGATAAAAAGGCCTTCAGAAAAGCTTATAAGAAAAATAAGTCAGACAAACAAATTGTCTGTTATAAATGCAATAAAGTTGGCCATTATGCTAAAGATTGCTGGACTAAGAATAAAATTGCTGGTCTTGATGTTGATGATGGAATAAAAGACAAGTTATACAAACTCTTTTTAGTCTCTGATGAGGAACTTGAAGATTCTAGTTCAAGTTCTGATAATGAGGTTAAGATAATGGATAATGATTCCTATCTTTCTGAATATGAAAGCTCAGAATGCGAGCCTTGTCTTCAGGGTAAATCATGTGAAAAGAATAATACACATAATGATGAATTTTATAATCTGATCACCCAGTTTCAAGAAAATCAAATAAATGTCCTAGATAATAATCATTGGGTTGAGTTACTTAGAACCATTAAAGACGCCGAAATAAGGTCTAAAATTATAGACCAAATAGATAGTGAATCTGGTACTTCCAATACTAAAGTTAACCTTCACTACGATACAAATTACAGAGAACCATATACTATGTCTGAAGTTTATAACCTCTTAAAAACACGTCATGTAAATTCTCACCCTACATCTTTAAAAGACATCCTTTCTGAGATTGAAAATCTTAAGTTAGAAATAAAAAATCTAAAAAATGAGACTAAAAGTCAAGACACCAGAATTTCTAATCTAGAGATGTTAAGTCTTTTAGACCAGACTTCAGAAAATAAAAGGAACCAAGATATTCCTGAAATTTCTGAAACAGATTCAGATTTATCTAACAAAGTCCTTGGGATTAAGGAAACTATGAACACTATAAATATGGATAATGAGTTTCTTCAAACTCTCGAGACTGTTGTTAGTCAAAAATGGTATATCAAAATTATCTTAAAAATTGATAATTATTTTTCAAAAGAGTTTACTGCTCTTATAGATAGTGGAGCAGATTTAAATGTTATTCAAGAAGGATTAATTCCTACGAGGTATTTTGAAAAATCTTCCCATACACTTTCTCATGCAGGTGGAGAAAAACTTAATATTAAATTTAAACTCCCTAGAGCTTCTATTTGTGTTGATGGAAAATGTATTCCATTGAGTTTTTTACTAGTCAAAAACAAATTATCCACCCAAGTTATTCTTGGAACACCATTTCTTAATAAGATATATCCTTTTACTTATGTAGACAAAGAAAAAATTATTGCAACTTATGATAATGCTTCCATTACTTTTAGGTTTATAACAAAACCTTATATAAAAATTTTACATCAAATGTATGATCATTTACTTTTAAAAGAAAACCAATTAAGTTTTTTAAAACAAGAAGTTAATGTCTTGACCATTGAAGATCGTCTTCAAAATCATAAGCTAAAGGAAAAAATTAAAATTTTATTTGAATCTTTTTCCACCGATATTTGTGGGGATCATTCTAATGCTTTTTGGAATAGAAAGAAACATGTAGTAAATTTACCTTACGAGGATAATTTTAAGGAGGAAAATATTCCTACCAAGGCTAGACCCTGTCAGATGAATTCAGAGTATTTAATACTTTGTAAAAAAGAGATAGCTTCTTTGTTAGAGAAAAAATTAATTGGACCTTCAAAATCACCATGGTCTTGCACTGCTTTTTATGTTAATAAACACTCGGAACAAGAAAGAGGAGTCCCTAGACTAGTAATTAATTACAAACCTTTGAACAAAGTTCTAAAATGGATTAGATATCCAATACCCAATAAAAAGGATCTCTTAGATAGACTATATGATTCTATCATATTTTCTAAATTTGATTTAAAATCTGGTTATTGGCAGATTCAAATTAACCCTGCTGATCGTTACAAAACAGCTTTTAATGTTCCATTTGGACAATATGAATGGAATGTTATGCCTTTTGGCCTTAAAAATGCTCCCTCTGAATTCATGAAAATCATGAATGAAATTTTCATGAGTTACAGTGACTTTATTATAGTTTATATTGATGATATTCTGGTTTTCTCAAAAACTATTGAGATGCATTTTAAACATTTGGATATTTTAAAAAAATTGTTATGAATAATGGGTTAGTAATATCCAAACCTAAAATGATTTTATTTCAAACAAAAATCAGATTTCTTGGTCATAACATTGAGAAAGGAAATATAATTCCAATCAACCGTAGTATAGAATTTGGTTCAAAATTTCCTGATGAGATAACTGATAAAACCCAATTACAAAGATTTTTAGGAAGTTTGAATTATATCTCTCCCTATTACAAGAACATTGCCCAAGACACAGCCATTTTATATGATAGGCTAAAAAAGAATGCTCAGCCTTGGACCGAGGAACATTCTAAAGCAGTCAGACTAATTAAAAGAAAAGTTATTTCGTTACCTTGTTTATCTCTGGCAAATCCTCATTGGGACAAAATAATTGAGACAGATGCCTCTGATATAGGTTATGGTGGTATTTTAAAACAAGTTGATCCCGCCAACAAACAAGAATTTTTAGTGAGATTTTATTCAGGCAAATGGAATAATGCGCAAAAGAATTATGCCACTGTCGCAAAAGAGATTCTTGCTATAGTAAAATGTGTTTTAAAATTTCAGGATGATTTATACAATAAACATTTTACTATCAAAACTGACTGCAAAGCAGCCAAGTTCATGTTTTCAAAAGACTTTAAACATGATGTTTCAAAACAAATGTTTGCCAGATGGCAAGCTCATTTAGCTCCATTTGATTTTACAATTATTTATAAAAAAGGGGAAGATAATCATCTCCCTGATTTTTTGACAAGAGAATATTTATAATATTCTTTTCTTTTCAGGAATGCTTACCCGCAGTAAAGGTAGCCCCTCTCCTAGAGGAGGTAGAGGTCGTGGTAGTCCTCCCTACAGAGGAGGAAGAAGTCCTAGTTATACCATAGCTCAGTATGGTAATAAAAAGCTTATAGCAGCGGATTTATCTGGAGCCAGTCAAACTGAGCTCGAAGAATTTACAAAATGGAAACAGCTTCAGAAAAAAGAAACTGATATTGCTAGTTCTTCCTCAAAACCCTCATTTTCTTCAGCTGCTCAAAACACTACCCAAAAGGAAGATGATATGTTTCAAAATAAGGAGAAAAGAGTAATACTCTTACTCAATGAATCTGATAAGAAGTGGGAAGATAAACCTTGGATGCTCTATGACAGGTATCTAGGAGGACATAGTTATACTATGGAAACATATAAACCGCGACATTTTTATGAGACAATACTCTCTAGCAATGGTTGCACTTTTACCCATTTTACTGGGACGAACAAGGAAATTTATAATTTCTCAAAAATTATCATTGCCCAAATAATATCCATAAATGACTGGGGAATATCCCCATTAGCAGAAAAAACTATTATCATAAAAGGGGCACTAGTTAAATACAATTATTGGGATTATATCCAAGCTTTTGATAAGGTATTCCTTTATGAAAATGATAAACGAAGTCATACTTGGTTTATTAAAATTAATTCCGAGATTTATAATCAAGATCTTCCGATATGGTTTATTAATTGGTGGAACTTTTATGGAACTTCAGAAAATATTCTCCCTCCTATTCTAAAAGAATACTTTGATAAATAGAAGATGATAATACCATCATGCCAAGAAGATAAAATAATTCCTAAAGAAATGAGATTTTTTATAGAATTCTCTATTCCGTGGATATGGAGAACTAGTCCTACAACAGGTTATAGCCAGGGCTTCTTTTGTCTTATACGACGATCATATTCTCGTTTTTGGGACACCATGGTGAAAACCGATGATAAAGGGCAGTTAAACTGCACCCCTACAATAAATCTTATTGAAGAAAAAATTAACTCTTATACGAGTTTGAAAGAACTAGAAGATAAAGAAATCAGAGAAAAGGAGCAGAATAGATTCCTTGAGCTTTTAGAGGATGATGAATCAATGGACATCCATGAAGCTTCCGAAGAAGAGATAATAAGAGCATATATGGAAGGTCTAAAAAAGACTCTTAAATTGAAAAAAGAAGGGGATAAAAATTCCTCGAAAAGTGATATATCGATGGCCTCCAATAATAGCCATAATTCACTCAGCACCTTGCTACAATATTCCCAAGACCCAGAAGATAATTCTGAGACTGATAAAATCACAGCTTTTTTGCAAGGGGAAAAATAATTTGTATTTCCATTAACAGTTGTTAAATTATTGGTCTGTACTGTAGGCATTTTATAATGCATTAGTGTCATATCGCTATTATTAAATAATGACGTAAGCACTTACGTCTATATTTCTTACGTTTGTAACCCCACTTCTCTATATAAGGGGCTTGTGTTTTCCTTAAGAGGCAGGTTCTTACAACCCCTCTCTCTAGATTCTCCCCCTCTCTCCCTCTCTCTCTTGTAAAATATTTGGTTCTATAAATAAAATCTTGTTCTGAGCACAACTTGAATCTTTGTAAGTATTTTTAAATTCTGTACTCTTACTTTTATTTTCATTTTACATTCCAAGGATGAGCCTTATAGGCTAAATCCTTTGTGTTGAATTATGTCCGACTA
This sequence comes from Silene conica, assembly GCA_029255685.2. Taxonomy (NCBI): domain Eukaryota; kingdom Viridiplantae; phylum Streptophyta; class Magnoliopsida; order Caryophyllales; family Caryophyllaceae; genus Silene; species Silene conica. The sequence goes on from CM055311.2 coordinate 65,254,695, forward strand.
AATCGATTAATCAAAAGCACCATGGTAATTATATTACAAGTGGTGATGGTGCTTTGGTACTCTGAAAAGATCCGGCTTATAGTTTAAACTTTTTATAACCAATTATTATGGACTCTTGGGTCCTTTCTTTTTGCCTGCTTTGCCGAAGGAATGGCGTTTAAGGCCTTGTGAAGTGGTCATTGAGTTCCAAAATAATTGGTAAATCTGTTGGTTTAGTAAAAATCAAACTCTTATGAGTTTGAATCTATCTGGCTGGATGACCGGTGTATGCTGAGCTCCCCTTATGGTATCAAAAGCTAGTAGTAGCTCTTCTAGACTGACTAGATGTAATTCAGTAAGATCTTTTATATCCCCATGTGACTATATAATAGATCATCCCAATACAGCTAGGCACTCAACCTCTCAAATAAGAGAAGAAATTAGAGATGATGATTCATCTTTTGACGAACCTAAGGAACCTAGGATAAATGAATTTAAACTACATAGTGATAATATATTAAGAGGGCACTCTAATGAAGAGAATGTCGAGACTATGTCTCAGATGAGTTTTAGCTTTGGTAATGGATAGTACAACTTCTAGAATATATTTTAGTTTCAGATCTGAAGCTAGATACATGATTAAAGAGGAATTTAATTTACCTAAATGGGAAATTTTTAGGACATGGTTCTTAGAAAATTTTGATAATAATCAAAGGGCAATAATTCAAAAGGAGTTTTACGACTTTTGCACTTCTCATAACCAAATTACATATTTTGTACCATGGTTTTGTGCAGTGTATGTAGAACAATACATTTCGGTTTTAGAAAGAAGTTATACTTTACCAGATGGCAAAGAGCTAAATGATATTTACCCTCCTTTAGAATCCTTCAAGATGGAAAACTGTCATTTTCTTGCCCTATCAAATTTGTTTAACGGCAAAGAAACCGTGGTGACAGCAACACATCTTAATAGTTTAATACAACAACAAAATTACTCAAATTTATTTTTAAAAATAATAGGAGAACAAATTGGTTCACTACATAAAAAAATGGATAATATCAGTTTTCTTCTAAATAGAAAAGGTACATCTGGAGAAAATAATTCTTCGTCCTCTTCTTCTAATTCATATGTATCTTCTTCGGCCGTCAGTATCCAAGGACCGCCTGAAATTAAGGACTTTGTTTTAAAGCAAAAACCGGAATGGGAAGTTAGATTAACAGAGCAAGTAAGACTTAGTGAACAAGTTCAAAACTTTCTTAAGGAAAAAATGGAAAACTTATCTATAAAAACTCTTAGTGAGGACTTTAATAGCCGTTTTTATAATAACGTAGATAACAAAGAAGTTATAAAAGATGAGGTTAATAAACTTGACACAAAGTGGGCTGATAAACCCACTCAAAGACTATATTACTATAATCGTCCTTCCCCCATAGATGTTCTGCATGAAGAACAAGAATACCAGTTAAACAATAGTTACAGTGGGAAGTGTATTTACGAATGGAATATTGACGGGTATACTGACAAACAAATTTATAATCAAATCCATAGAATGCTTATGTATTCTACTATTTGTAAAAGTTCTGGTAATAATGATGTTAACATAGCTAAGATGATAGCCGCAGGATTCACTGGTCAACTTAAAGGTTGGTGGGATAATTATTTATCCACAACAGGAAAAAATGCCATTCTTAACACTACAACAAATGTTGAGGGTAAAGAAAAAGAAAACGCAGTTTATACTCTAGCTATAAATATTGTTGAACATTTTACGGGAAGATATTCTGAAAATCATGAGAATATAAGAACTTTACTACAAAATCTTAGGTGTAAAACACTTACTGACTTTAGATGGTATAAAGACACTTTTCTTAGTAGAGTTATGGAACTCCCAGAATCTAATAGTACACATTGGAAAGCTAAATTTGTGGATGGATTACCAAATTTATTTGCAGAAAAGGTCAAGAAATCTCTCAGAGAAAATCTGACATCTATCCCTTATGATAATTATACTTATGGTAAACTTATAGGAACCTGTACCCAAGAAGGTCTGAACCTATGCAATGAAATTAAATTAAATCAACAATTAAAACGTCAAAATTTGGTTGAAAGAAATCAACTTGGAGAATTTTGCAGCCAATTCGGTATGGATATGCCAGCTTCTTCTCATAAGAAGAAGAAGAACTCTAATAATTCTTATCCAAGTTATAAGCAGAAAAGAAGAAAGAAATATTATTCTAAAGAAAAACTAGATAAAAAAGCTGATAAAAAGGCCTTCAGAAAAGCTTATAAGAAAAATAAGTCAGACAAACAAATTGTCTGTTATAAATGCAATAAAGTTGGCCATTATGCTAAAGATTGCTGGACTAAGAATAAAATTGCTGGTCTTGATGTTGATGATGGAATAAAAGACAAGTTATACAAACTCTTTTTAGTCTCTGATGAGGAACTTGAAGATTCTAGTTCAAGTTCTGATAATGAGGTTAAGATAATGGATAATGATTCCTATCTTTCTGAATATGAAAGCTCAGAATGCGAGCCTTGTCTTCAGGGTAAATCATGTGAAAAGAATAATACACATAATGATGAATTTTATAATCTGATCACCCAGTTTCAAGAAAATCAAATAAATGTCCTAGATAATAATCATTGGGTTGAGTTACTTAGAACCATTAAAGACGCCGAAATAAGGTCTAAAATTATAGACCAAATAGATAGTGAATCTGGTACTTCCAATACTAAAGTTAACCTTCACTACGATACAAATTACAGAGAACCATATACTATGTCTGAAGTTTATAACCTCTTAAAAACACGTCATGTAAATTCTCACCCTACATCTTTAAAAGACATCCTTTCTGAGATTGAAAATCTTAAGTTAGAAATAAAAAATCTAAAAAATGAGACTAAAAGTCAAGACACCAGAATTTCTAATCTAGAGATGTTAAGTCTTTTAGACCAGACTTCAGAAAATAAAAGGAACCAAGATATTCCTGAAATTTCTGAAACAGATTCAGATTTATCTAACAAAGTCCTTGGGATTAAGGAAACTATGAACACTATAAATATGGATAATGAGTTTCTTCAAACTCTCGAGACTGTTGTTAGTCAAAAATGGTATATCAAAATTATCTTAAAAATTGATAATTATTTTTCAAAAGAGTTTACTGCTCTTATAGATAGTGGAGCAGATTTAAATGTTATTCAAGAAGGATTAATTCCTACGAGGTATTTTGAAAAATCTTCCCATACACTTTCTCATGCAGGTGGAGAAAAACTTAATATTAAATTTAAACTCCCTAGAGCTTCTATTTGTGTTGATGGAAAATGTATTCCATTGAGTTTTTTACTAGTCAAAAACAAATTATCCACCCAAGTTATTCTTGGAACACCATTTCTTAATAAGATATATCCTTTTACTTATGTAGACAAAGAAAAAATTATTGCAACTTATGATAATGCTTCCATTACTTTTAGGTTTATAACAAAACCTTATATAAAAATTTTACATCAAATGTATGATCATTTACTTTTAAAAGAAAACCAATTAAGTTTTTTAAAACAAGAAGTTAATGTCTTGACCATTGAAGATCGTCTTCAAAATCATAAGCTAAAGGAAAAAATTAAAATTTTATTTGAATCTTTTTCCACCGATATTTGTGGGGATCATTCTAATGCTTTTTGGAATAGAAAGAAACATGTAGTAAATTTACCTTACGAGGATAATTTTAAGGAGGAAAATATTCCTACCAAGGCTAGACCCTGTCAGATGAATTCAGAGTATTTAATACTTTGTAAAAAAGAGATAGCTTCTTTGTTAGAGAAAAAATTAATTGGACCTTCAAAATCACCATGGTCTTGCACTGCTTTTTATGTTAATAAACACTCGGAACAAGAAAGAGGAGTCCCTAGACTAGTAATTAATTACAAACCTTTGAACAAAGTTCTAAAATGGATTAGATATCCAATACCCAATAAAAAGGATCTCTTAGATAGACTATATGATTCTATCATATTTTCTAAATTTGATTTAAAATCTGGTTATTGGCAGATTCAAATTAACCCTGCTGATCGTTACAAAACAGCTTTTAATGTTCCATTTGGACAATATGAATGGAATGTTATGCCTTTTGGCCTTAAAAATGCTCCCTCTGAATTCATGAAAATCATGAATGAAATTTTCATGAGTTACAGTGACTTTATTATAGTTTATATTGATGATATTCTGGTTTTCTCAAAAACTATTGAGATGCATTTTAAACATTTGGATATTTTAAAAAAATTGTTATGAATAATGGGTTAGTAATATCCAAACCTAAAATGATTTTATTTCAAACAAAAATCAGATTTCTTGGTCATAACATTGAGAAAGGAAATATAATTCCAATCAACCGTAGTATAGAATTTGGTTCAAAATTTCCTGATGAGATAACTGATAAAACCCAATTACAAAGATTTTTAGGAAGTTTGAATTATATCTCTCCCTATTACAAGAACATTGCCCAAGACACAGCCATTTTATATGATAGGCTAAAAAAGAATGCTCAGCCTTGGACCGAGGAACATTCTAAAGCAGTTAGACTAATTAAAAGAAAAGTTATTTCGTTACCTTGTTTATCTCTGGCAAATCCTCATTGGGACAAAATAATTGAGACAGATGCCTCTGATATAGGTTATGGTGGTATTTTAAAACAAGTTGATCCCGCCAACAAACAAGAATTTTTAGTGAGATTTTATTCAGGCAAATGGAATAATGCGCAAAAGAATTATGCCACTGTCGCAAAAGAGATTCTTGCTATAGTAAAATGTGTTTTAAAATTTCAGGATGATTTATACAATAAACATTTTACTATCAAAACTGACTGCAAAGCAGCCAAGTTCATGTTTTCAAAAGACTTTAAACATGATGTTTCAAAACAAATGTTTGCCAGATGGCAAGCTCATTTAGCTCCATTTGATTTTACAATTATTTATAAAAAAGGGGAAGATAATCATCTCCCTGATTTTTTGACAAGAGAATATTTATAATATTCTTTTCTTTTCAGGAATGCTTACCCGCAGTAAAGGTAGCCCCTCTCCTAGAGGAGGTAGAGGTCGTGGTAGTCCTCCCTACAGAGGAGGAAGAAGTCCTAGTTATACCATAGCTCAGTATGGTAATAAAAAGCTTATAGCAGCGGATTTATCTGGAGCCAGTCAAACTGAGCTCGAAGAATTTACAAAATGGAAACAGCTTCAGAAAAAAGAAACTGATATTGCTAGTTCTTCCTCAAAACCCTCATTTTCTTCAGCTGCTCAAAACACTACCCAAAAGGAAGATGATATGTTTCAAAATAAGGAGAAAAGAGTAATACTCTTACTCAATGAATCTGATAAGAAGTGGGAAGATAAACCTTGGATGCTCTATGACAGGTATCTAGGAGGACATAGTTATACTATGGAAACATATAAACCGCGACATTTTTATGAGACAATACTCTCTAGCAATGGTTGCACTTTTACCCATTTTACTGGGACGAACAAGGAAATTTATAATTTCTCAAAAATTATCATTGCCCAAATAATATCCATAAATGACTGGGGAATATCCCCATTAGCAGAAAAAACTATTATCATAAAAGGGGCACTAGTTAAATACAATTATTGGGATTATATCCAAGCTTTTGATAAGGTATTCCTTTATGAAAATGATAAACGAAGTCATACTTGGTTTATTAAAATTAATTCCGAGATTTATAATCAAGATCTTCCGATATGGTTTATTAATTGGTGGAACTTTTATGGAACTTCAGAAAATATTCTCCCTCCTATTCTAAAAGAATACTTTGATAAATAGAAGATGATAATACCATCATGCCAAGAAGATAAAATAATTCCTAAAGAAATGAGATTTTTTTATAGAATTCTCTATTCCGTGGATATGGAGAACTAGTCCTACAACAGGTTATAGCCAGGGCTTCTTTTGTCTTATACGACGATCATATTCTCGTTTTTGGGACACCATGGTGAAAACCGATGATAAAGGGCAGTTAAACTGCACCCCTACAATAAATCTTATTGAAGAAAAAATTAACTCTTATACGAGTTTGAAAGAACTAGAAGATAAAGAAATCAGAGAAAAGGAGCAGAATAGATTCCTTGAGCTTTTAGAGGATGATGAATCAATGGACATCCATGAAGCTTCCGAAGAAGAGATAATAAGAGCATATATGGAAGGTCTAAAAAAGACTCTTAAATTGAAAAAAGAAGGGGATAAAAATTCCTCGAAAAGTGATATATCGATGGCCTCCAATAATAGCCATAATTCACTCAGCACCTTGCTACAATATTCCCAAGACCCAGAAGATAATTCTGAGACTGATAAAATCACAGCTTTTTTGCAAGGGGAAAAATAATTTGTATTTCCATTAACAGTTGTTAAATTATTGGTCTGTACTGTAGGCATTTTATAATGCATTAGTGTCATATCGCTATTATTAAATAATGACGTAAGCACTTACGTCTATATTTCTTACGTTTGTAACCCCACTTCTCTATATAAGGGGCTTGTGTTTTCCTTAAGAGGCAGGTTCTTACAACCCCTCTCTCTAGATTCTCCCCCTCTCTCCCTCTCTCTCTTGTAAAATATTTGGTTCTATAAATAAAATCTTGTTCTGAGCACAACTTGAATCTTTGTAAGTATTTTTAAATTCTGTACTCTTACTTTTATTTTCATTTTACATTCCAAGGATGAGCCTTATAGGCTAAATCCTTTGTGTTGAATTATGTCCGACTAAATCGATTAATCAAAAGCACCATGGTAATTATATTACAAGTGGTGATGGTGCTTTGGTACTCTGAAAAGATCCGGCTTATAGTTTAAACTTTTTATAACCAATTATTATGGACTCTTGGGTCCTTTCTTTTTGCCTGCTTTGCCGAAGGAATGGCGTTTAAGGCCTTGTGAAGTGGTCATTGAGTTCCAAAATAATTGGTAAATCTGTTGGTTTAGTAAAAATCAAACTCTTATGAGTTTGAATCTATCTGGCTGGATGACCGGTGTATGCTGAGCTCCCCTTATGGTATCAAAAGCTAGTAGTAGCTCTTCTAGACTGACTAGATGTAATTCAGTAAGATCTTTTATATCCCCATGTGACTATATAATAGATCATCCCAATACAGCTAGGCACTCAACCTCTCAAATAAGAGAAGAAATTAGAGATGATGATTCATCTTTTGACGAACCTAAGGAACCTAGGATAAATGAATTTAAACTACATAGTGATAATATATTAAGAGGGCACTCTAATGAAGAGAATGTCGAGACTATGTCTCAGATGAGTTTTAGCTTTGGTAATGGATAGTACAACTTCTAGAATATATTTTAGTTTCAGATCTGAAGCTAGATACATGATTAAAGAGGAATTTAATTTACCTAAATGGGAAATTTTTAGGACATGGTTCTTAGAAAATTTTGATAATAATCAAAGGGCAATAATTCAAAAGGAGTTTTACGACTTTTGCACTTCTCATAACCAAATTACATATTTTGTACCATGGTTTTGTGCAGTGTATGTAGAACAATACATTTCGGTTTTAGAAAGAAGTTATACTTTACCAGATGGCAAAGAGCTAAATGATATTTACCCTCCTTTAGAATCCTTCAAGATGGAAAACTGTCATTTTCTTGCCCTATCAAATTTGTTTAACGGCAAAGAAACCGTGGTGACAGCAACACATCTTAATAGTTTAATACAACAACAAAATTACTCAAATTTATTTTTAAAAATAATAGGAGAACAAATTGGTTCACTACATAAAAAAATGGATAATATCAGTTTTCTTCTAAATAGAAAAGGTACATCTGGAGAAAATAATTCTTCGTCCTCTTCTTCTAATTCATATGTATCTTCTTCGGCCGTCAGTATCCAAGGACCGCCTGAAATTAAGGACTTTGTTTTAAAGCAAAAACCGGAATGGGAAGTTAGATTAACAGAGCAAGTAAGACTTAGTGAACAAGTTCAAAACTTTCTTAAGGAAAAAATGGAAAACTTATCTATAAAAACTCTTAGTGAGGACTTTAATAGCCGTTTTTATAATAACGTAGATAACAAAGAAGTTATAAAAGATGAGGTTAATAAACTTGACACAAAGTGGGCTGATAAACCCACTCAAAGACTATATTACTATAATCGTCCTTCCCCCATAGATGTTCTGCATGAAGAACAAGAATACCAGTTAAACAATAGTTACAGTGGGAAGTGTATTTACGAATGGAATATTGACGGGTATACTGACAAACAAATTTATAATCAAATCCATAGAATGCTTATGTATTCTACTATTTGTAAAAGTTCTGGTAATAATGATGTTAACATAGCTAAGATGATAGCCGCAGGATTCACTGGTCAACTTAAAGGTTGGTGGGATAATTATTTATCCACAACAGGAAAAAATGCCATTCTTAACACTACAACAAATGTTGAGGGTAAAGAAAAAGAAAACGCAGTTTATACTCTAGCTATAAATATTGTTGAACATTTTACGGGAAGATATTCTGAAAATCATGAGAATATAAGAACTTTACTACAAAATCTTAGGTGTAAAACACTTACTGACTTTAGATGGTATAAAGACACTTTTCTTAGTAGAGTTATGGAACTCCCAGAATCTAATAGTACACATTGGAAAGCTAAATTTGTGGATGGATTACCAAATTTATTTGCAGAAAAGGTCAAGAAATCTCTCAGAGGAAATCTGACATCTATCCCTTATGATAATTATACTTATGGTAAACTTATAGGAACCTGTACCCAAGAAGGTCTGAACCTATGCAATGAAATTAAATTAAATCAACAATTAAAACGTCAAAATTTGGTTGAAAGAAATCAACTTGGAGAATTTTGCAGCCAATTCGGTATGGATATGCCAGCTTCTTCTCATAAGAAGAAGAAGAACTCTAATAATTCTTATCCAAGTTATAAGCAGAAAAGAAGAAAGAAATATTATTCTAAAGAAAAACTAGATAAAAAAGCTGATAAAAAGGCCTTCAGAAAAGCTTATAAGAAAAATAAGTCAGACAAACAAATTGTCTGTTATAAATGCAATAAAGTTGGTCATTATGCTAAAGATTGCTGGACTAAAAATAAAATTGCTAGTCTTGATGTTGATGATGGAATAAAAGACAAGTTATACAAACTCTTTTTAGTCTCTGATGAGGAACTTGAAGATTCTAGTTCAAGTTCTGATAATGAGGTTAAGATAATGGATAATGATTCCTATCTTTCTGAATATGAAAGCTCAGAATGCGAGCCTTGTCTTCAGGGTAAATCATGTGAAAAGAATAATACACATAATGATGAATTTTATAATCTGATCTCCCAGTTTCAAGAAAATCAAATAAATGTCCTAGATAATAATCATTGGGTTAAGTTACTTAGAACCATTAAAGACGCCAAAATAAGGTCTAAAATTATAGACCAAATAGATAGTGAATCTGGTACTTCCAATACTAAAGTTAACCTCCACTACGATACAAATTACAGAGAACCATATACTATGTCTGAAGTTTATAACCTCTTAAAAACACGTCATGTAAATTCTCACCCTACATCTTTAAAAGACATCCTTTCTGAGATTGAAAATCTTAAATTAGAAATAAAAAATCTAAAAAATGAGACTAAAAGTCAAGACACCAGAATTTCTAATCTAGAGATGTTAAGTCTTTTAGACCAGACTTCAGAAAAAATAAAAGGAACCAAGATATTCCTGAAATTTCTGAAAAAGATTCAGATTTATATAACAAAGTCATTGGGATTAAGGAAACTATGAACACTATAAATATGGATAATGAGTTTCTTCAAAATCTCGAGACTGTTGTTAGTCAAAAATGGTATATCAAAATTATCTTAAAAATTGATAATTATTTTTCAAAAGAGTTTACTGCTCTTATAGATAGTGGAGCAGATTTAAATGTTATTCAAGAAGGATTAATTCCTACGAGGTATTTTGAAAAAACTTCCCATACACTTTCTCATGCAGGTGGAGAAAAACTTAATATTAAATTTAAGCTCCCTAGAGCTTCTATTTGTGTTGATGGAAAATGTATTCCATTGAGTTTTTTACTAGTCAAAAACAAATTATCCACCCAAGTTATTCTTGGAACACCATTTCTTAATAAGTTATATCCTTTTACTTATGTAGACAAAGAAAAAATTATTGCAACTTATGATAATGCTTCCATTACTTTTAGGTTTATAACAAAACCTTATATAAAAATTTTACATCAAATGTATGATCATTTACTTTTAAAAGAAAACCAATTAAGTTTTTTAAAACAAGAAGTTAATGTCTTGACCATTGAAGATCGTCTTCAAAATCATAAGCTAAAGGAAAAAATTAAAATTTTATTTGAATCTTTTTCCACCGATATTTGTGGGGATCATTCTAATGCTTTTTGGAATAGAAAGAAACATGTAGTAAATTTACCTTACGAGGATAATTTTAAGGAGGAAAATATTCCTACCAAGGCTAGACCCTGTCAGATGAATTCAGAGTATTTAATACTTTGTAAAAAAGAGATAGCTTCTTTGTTAGAGAAAAAATTAATTGGACCTTCAAAATCACCATGGTCTTGCACTGCTTTTTATGTTAATAAACACTCGGAACAAGAAAGAGGAGTCCCTAGACTAGTAATTAATTACAAACCTTTGAACAAAGTTCTAAAATGGATTAGATATCCAATACCCAATAAAAAGGATCTCTTAGATAGACTATATGATTCTATCATATTTTCTAAATTTGATTTAAAATCTGGTTATTGGCAGATTCAAATTAACCCTGCTGATCGTTACAAAACAGCTTTTAATGTTCCATTTGGACAATATGAATGGAATGTTATGCCTTTTGGCCTTAAAAATGCTCCCTCTGAATTCATGAAAATCATGAATGAAATTTTCATGAGTTACAGTGACTTTATTATAGTTTATATTGATGATATTCTGGTTTTCTCAAAAACTATTGAGATGCATTTTAAACATTTGGATATTTTAAAAAAATTGTTATGAATAATGGGTTAGTAATATCCAAACCTAAAATGATTTTATTTCAAACAAAAATCAGATTTCTTGGTCATAACATTGAGAAAGGAAATATAATTCCAATCAACCGTAGTATAGAATTTGGTTCAAAATTTCCTGATGAGATAACTGATAAAACCCAATTACAAAGATTTTTAGGAAGTTTGAATTATATCTCTCCCTATTACAAGAACATTGCCCAAGACACAGCCATTTTATATGACAGGCTAAAAAAGAATGCTCAGCCTTGGACCGAGGAACATTCTAAAGCAGTTAGACTAATTAAAAGAAAAGTTATTTCGTTACCTTGTTTATCTCTGGCAAATCCTCATTGGGACAAAATAATTGAGACAGATGCCTCTGATATAGGTTATGGTGGTATTTTAAAACAAGTTGATCCCGCTAACAAACAAGAATTTTTAGTGAGATTTTATTCAGGCAAATGGAATAATGCGCAAAAGAATTATGCCACTGTCGCAAAAGAGATTCTTGCTATAGTAAAATGTGTTTTAAAATTTCAGGATGATTTATACAATAAACATTTTACTATCAAAACTGACTGCAAAGCAGCCAAGTTCATGTTTTCAAAAGACTTTAAACATGATGTTTCAAAACAAATGTTTGCCAGATGGCAAGCTCATTTAGCTCCATTTGATTTTACAATTATTTATAAAAAAGGGGAAGATAATCATCTCCCTGATTTTTTGACAAGAGAATATTTATAATATTCTTTTCTTTTCAGGAATGCTTACCCGCAGTAAAGGTAGCCCCTCTCCTAGAGGAGGTAGAGGTCGTGGTAGTCCTCCCTACAGAGGAGGAAGAAGTCCTAGTTATACCATAGCTCAGTATGGTAATAAAAAGCTTATAGCAGCGGATTTATCTAGAGCCAGTCAAACTGAGCTCGAAGAATTTACAAAATGGAAACAGCTTCAGAAAAAAGAAACTGATATTGCTAGTTCTTCCTCAAAACCCTCATTTTCTTCAGCTGTTCAAAACACTACCCAAAAGGAAGATGATATGTTTCAAAATAAGGAGAAAAGAGTAATACTCTTACTCAATGAATCTGATAAGAAGTGGGAAGATAAACCTTGGATGCTCTATGACAGGTATCTAGGAGGACATAGTTATACTATGGAAACATATAAACCGCGACATTTTTATGAGACAATACTCTCTAGCAATGGTTGCACTTTTACCCATTTTACTGGGACGAACAAGGAAATTTATAATTTCTCAAAAATTATCATTGCCCAAATAATATCCATAAATGACTGGGGAATATCCCCATTAGCAGAAAAAACTATTATCATAAAAGGGGCACTAGTTAAATACAATTATTAAGATTATATCCAAGCTTTTGATAAGGTATTCCTTTATGAAAATGATAAACGAAGTCATACTTGGTTTATTAAAATTAATTCCGAGATTTATAATCAAGATCTTCCGATATGGTTTATTAATTGGTGGAACTTTTATGGAACTTCAGAAAATATTCTCCCTCCTATTCTAAAAGAATACTTTGATAAATGGAAGATGATAATACCATCATGCCAAGAAGATAAAATAATTCCTAAAGAAATGAGATTTTTTATAGAATTCTCTATTCCGTGGATATGGAGAACTAGTCCTACAACAGGTTATAGTCAGGGCTTCTTTTGTCTTATACGACGATCATATTCTCGTTTTTGGGACACCATGGTGAAAACCGATGATAAAGGGCAGTTAAACTGCACCCCTACAATAAATCTTATTGAAGAAAAAATTAACTCTTATACGAGTTTGAAAGAACTGGAAGATAAAGAAATCAGAGAAAAGGAGCAGAATAGATTCCTTGAGCTTTTAGAGGATGATGAATCAATGGACATCCATGAAGCTTCCGAAGAAGAGATAATAAGAGCATATATGGAAGGTCTAAAAAAGACTCTTAAATTGAAAAAAGAAGGGGATAAAAATTCCTCGAAAAGTGATATATCGATGGCCTCCAATAATAGCCATAATTCACTCAGCACCTTGCTACAAGATTCCCAAGACCCAGAAGATAATTCTGAGACTGATAAAATCACTGCTTTTTTGCAAGGGGAAAAATAATTTGTATTTCCATTAACAGTTGTTAAATTATTGGTCTGTACTGTAGGCATTTTATAATGCGTTAGTGTCATATCGCTATTATTAAATAATGACGTAAGCACTTACGTCTATATTTCTTACGTTTGTAACCCCACTTCTCTATATAAGGGGCTTGTGTTTTCCTTAAGAGGCAGGTTCTTACAACCCCTCTCTCTAGATTCTCCCCCTCTCTCCATCTCTCTCTTGTAAAATATTTGGTTCTATAAATAAAATCTTGTTCTGAGCACAACTTGAATCTTTGTAAGTATTTTTAAATTCTGTACTCTTACTTTTATTTTCATTTTACATTCCAAGGATGAGCCTTATAGGCTAAATCCTTTGTGTTGAATTATGTCCGACTAAATCGATTAATCAAAAGCACCATGGTAATTATATTACAAGTGGTGATGGTGCTTTGGTACTCTGAAAAGATCCGGCTGATAGTTTAAACTTTTTATAACCAATTATTATGGACTCTTGGGTCCTTTCTTTTTGCCTGCTTTGCCGAAGGAATGGCGTTTAAGGCCTTGTGAAGTGGACATTGAGTTCCAAAATAATTGGTAAATCTGTTGGTTTAGTAAAAATCAAACTCTTATGAGTTTGAATCTATCTGGCTGGATGACCGGTGTATGCTGAGCTCCCCTTATGGTATATATATATATACATATATATATATATATGTGTATATATATATATGTGTATATATATATATGTGTATATATATATATGTGTATATATATATATGTGTATATATATATATGTGTATATATATATATGTGTATATATATATATGTGTATATATATATATATATATATATATATATGTGTATATATATATATATATATATATATATATATATATATATATATATATATATATATATATATATATATAACGCAGCACTTGCTGTTCTGATGGCAAAATTTGATGATGACATGCTTCTCAACCAGGTTCGTGAGATGCTTCGCAATCAACCTACTGGTAGCCGACTTCGCCAAAAACAGGACGAGTTCAAGGTTTCAGAGTTACCGGAGTTTAATGGAGGCACGAATCCAGAGGAGTACTTGGAGTGGGAAAGGAAGATCGAGCGGATGTTCGACTTCAAAGACGTCAGCGACGAGAAGAGGTGTAAGTACGCCATCTTGAGGTTGGGACGAGGGGCTTCTTTATGGTTCGAGGGGCTGAAACAGAAGCGGGTTCGTGCTGGAAAAGAAAAGATTGCTTCTTGGGAATCGTTGAAACGTAAGCTCCGCAAGAGGTATGTACCATTGACCTATAGGTTAACAACTTATAGGAAAATAGCAGAATTTAAACAAGGAAAATTAAGTGTGGGAGAATATATTGATGAGTTTGAGGGTTTGTCTTTAATGGGGGAGTTATAAGAAATAGAGGAACTAAAGATGTCGAGGTTTTTGCGTGGGTTAAATCCTAATATCGCTAATATTGTCGATCTTTATCCGTATTCTGATTTCGATGGATTGTGTGGGCTCTGTCTAAAACTCGAATCTCAGTTTAAACCAAAATATGGGGGTGGGACTGGATCGCCTGAACCAAAACCCAAGTCATGGACAAAACCCGAGTCATCTTACAAATCAAATTTTCCCAATAATGATGTCAGTTCCCTTGTTAACCCAACAGCAGGGAGTTTGTCTGCGACTCCTAAGTCCACAAACACACCCAAAGAAACTAGCTTGTCCAAAGTAAGGTGTTTTAAATGTCAGGGTTTCGGACATTACCAAAGTGCGTGTCCTAATAAACGAATAGTGACTTTGAGGGAGGCTGTGGAATACCGAGACGAGTTGTTGGAGGAGGAGGAGCGTATTGGGTATGTGTTTAATTTGGGAGAAAAAGAGGAGGAGGAAGGCAGTGGTGATGTTGAGTCTTATACAGCCTCTAAATACGATTGTTCGCTAGTCCTTCGAACCCTAGCTGTACATTCCACACCAATTGAGTCGGAACAACGGGATCAAATTTTTCACACTAAGTGTCAAGTGAAGGATAAGTGGTGTAGTTTAATCATAGATGGGGGTAGTTGTACTAATGTCGCGTCTACTGAGATGGTTAGCAAACTGGGTTTAGTTACGACGCCGCATCCTAAGCCATATGCACTACATTGGCTTGATGACGGAAACAAGGTTAGTGTGACTAAACAAACTCGGGTTGCTCTAACAATGGGGTCTTACGGAGATGAAATATTATGTGACGTTTTTCCTATGGATGCGTGTCATATTTTATTAGGTCGGCCCTGGCAATTTGATCGTAATGTGATACATAATGGTCGGAGTAATGAATACGAGGTAGTCGATAGGGGCAGGAAACTTTTATTGAAACCAATGGCTCCGTCTGAAATTCGGTCCATGAATGTCAAGCGTGGTAAATCCACGAAATTGTCCATGTTTGCCGGTGAGAAAGAGATTGATAATGCTATTATTAATGGTACTTGTGTTTATTGGATGATGGCTAGGGAGGCAGAAGAAGGAGTTGTTTCTAACTTACAGGTGGCCAAATTATTGGCAGAATACAAGGATGTTTTTCCCGACGACTTACCACCGGGATTGCCACCTGTTCGCGGGATCGAACATCAGATTGATCTTATTCCTGGGGCTCCTTTGCCAAACAAGGCGGCATATCGCTGCAATCCGTTTGAAACAAAAGAATTACAACGACAAATAGAAGAACTGATGGATCGCGGGTTTGTTCGTGAAAGCATGAGTCCTTGTGCGGTTCCTACGTTATTAGTCCCAAAGAAAGACGGTACTTGGAGAATGTGTATCGATAGTAGGGCGGTCAATAATATCACCATCAAATATCGGTTCCCTATTTCACGGTTAGACGACATGTTGGATGAATTACATGGTTCAGTGGTATTTTCTAAAATTGATTTGAGAAGTGGTTACCATCAGATTCGCATGAGGGAAGGGGATGAATGGAAGACCGCGTTTAAAACTAAACACGGTTTATATGAATGGACAGTTATGCCGTTTGGACTTACCAATGCTCCTAGCACCTTTATGCGGCTTATGAACGAGGTACTCAAACCTTTCTTGGGTCGTTTTGTTGTTGTATACCTTGATGACATTTTGATTTACAGCCATAATATTGATGAACATTTCGAGCATCTTCGAAGTGTATTTGATATCCTTCGTGAACAAAAATTATATGGCAAGAAAGAAAAATGTTCATTCCTAGTGGAGAAGGTCATCTTTCTCGGATATGTAGTATCCAAAGACGGAGTTTCGGTTGACGAAACGAAAATAGAAGCAATTAAATCATGGCCCATTCCTAAAAATGTTACAGAGGTACGTGCTTTTCAAGGATTAGCTTCTTTTTATCGTCGATTTATCCGTAATTTTAGCACTATTACGAGTCCTATTGTAACACCCCCATTTATTTAAGGGCCTGAACTAGGACTCCTCAGATAAATAAAGGTGTTACCATCTCGGTTTCCCGAGGCAGTAGATACAAAGGAAGATAAACAGTACTTTAAATTAAATTTAAACTCATGTCTTGTTCTTACATAAACAAATTATAAAACTGTTCTGATCAAAAGAAAGTCCAACTCATCAACTGCTATCATGTGATCTAGACTCTAGGCAGGTCCGGGTCCACGCTTCTCCCTTCCCTAAGCTCCCATAGTCTTTAACCTGTCAATCTGCTCCCCAATAAATTGGTTCATCACAGGTGATCACGAATACACAGGGTCAACCACGAGGTTGAGTAGAGTAAAACTGTAAACAAACCACATTACTAAAAATAGAAAGTCGATCATCTCCACTCCGAATCACAAGACCCAAATATCTCCGCACCAATCACAAGACCCATTATCTCCACACCAATCACAAGACCCGTTATCTCCGCACCAATCACAAGACCCATTATCTCCGCACCAATCACAAGACCCATTATCTCTGCACCATCGTTATCACAGTATATACATGCACATAAAAAGGATCACATGATAATATATAACAAACATGTTTGATATCAATTATGAACGGTTTACACATCATCATACATTAGTAGTTTCCCCTACCTCAAACTGCAGAAGAAATGATAACTGCGCGACTGCTTCTAAAAATGCTCCACACGGAAGCTTCCACCTAGATAAGTATTACTTTAATTAATACTTTCCTAATTCTCGTATAACATGCACACATTCTATTTATAGACACTTCCTATATTTAGAAAGTTTCCCAACAACCGAGTTACCCAAAATAGTAACTTTCTAAATATAGTAGCTTCTAAAAATAGTAACTCCCACAAATAAATAAACACTTGGGTTTTGAAATTCAAATCTAAATCTTCACCACAAATAAAATACTACCCCATAAATACCAATTATATTTGCCATAAATAAAATATCTCCTCATAATAACCAATATACTAAAACCAACAATAGAAATAATAATAATAATAATAATAATAATAATAATAATAATAATCCAAAAACCCTAAAACAACTTAGAAAACCCGACAGCCCCCTCACCACGAATTCAGCCGCCTCCCTTACCGCCAAACACTACCTCGAACACCAGCAGGCCAGCCCCCACGACACAAACGACAACACACTGCCTCTTTGGCACCACCAGGGCCCTCGACGACCGCCGGCGAGTCAGACCTTAGCCCCCCAACCCAGGTCTGACTCCCGCCTGTACCTCTGGCAACGAAACTACAACCCCCATCGACACAGACAACCACCATTGACAACCACTGGAACCGACACCCCGACACTCCCTGACACGCGTATGAGACACCACGGTGGTACCACCGCGTCGACCTCCCCCGAGTCAACGGTGGTACCACCCCCAACCTCCTTCCCTGAACACATAACCCAACCAACACCAGAACTCCTTACGACCAGTGGTGACAACCACCCCTCCTATTCCGACACCGACACACTACAACCACCACGACCACCACCCTGACGTCCCTTAACCACCCCACAACGCATAACAACACTACCCAGACCATCACCACCACACACGACCTTTCCACAGACCCGACAAAACATAAAAACACAACCATGAAAAACTAATGTCAGACGTTATTTGTGCTTACCTGACTTCAGATCCGAATTCTGGGAAAACGTGACGGTGGTTGTGGCCGTGAGCACACTCCCCCTCTTCTGTGTGGTGGCGGCAGTGAGTTTAGGGTGTCAACCGTGTATAGACTAGGTCAGAGAGTAGGTCTTTTTCAGTCTCAAATAGGCGGCATGGTGGGGGTTAAACGAGATATAAGATCTTATGAATGATGTAGGGTTTCGTTAGGGTTTCCGTGGTGTGTGGGCTGAGTGTATTGCACAAATAACGAGGCCCAAGACTCGTCACAACAGGTCTCGTGTTCGAGCCCCAACTAGAGCATACGACACAATTAAACCATATAAACATTTATACTTATTAAGTAATTACCCATCGTAAAGAAATCATCTTATCGACACAAAACAAGATCAACATCGTAACTAAAATATACCGGGTATTACAGTCTTCCCTCCTTAAATTGAACTTCGTCCCGAAGTTCATCCTCGCTTGGGTGGCACAATGAAAAGTGAAATAACAACAATGACGAACTCAGAACGTAAACCATCACAAAAGTTTACTTAAATCACGGAGTATTACATTCCACCCCCCTTAAAGAAAAGTTACGTCCGCGTAACTTACCTCAATCGAACAAATGTGGGTAACGCTCCCTCATAGATGCCTCAGGCTCCCACGTAGCCTCCTCCTGATTATGGTTGGTCCACAAGACCTTTACCAAGGACGTCTCGCCATTGCGAGTCTTTCGTACCTTCCTGTCCAGAATTTCCTTCGGAGTCTCAATGTATGCCAACTGCTCATCTACCTCGATCACCTCATGCTGAAGCACATGTGATGGATCACTCACGTATTTCCTCAACTGAGACACATGAAACACATTATGGACCTTGGATAGGGTTGGAGGCAAAGCTAAGCGATATGCCACCTCCCCAACTCTGTCCAAGATCTCAAATGGTCCAATAAATTTCTGACTCAGTTTGCCACGCTTGCCGAATCTCATCACACCCTTCATCGGAGAGACTTTCAGTAGCACTTTCTCTCCGGCCTCAAACGAAATATCGCTCCTTTTCAGATCCGCATAGCTCTTCTGTCGATCCTGAGCGGCCCTCATTCTCTGTCGAATAATCTGAACCTGCTCCACCATCTCCTGAATCATATCTGGCCCCAAAGTCACAACATCAGCTCGATCATCCCAACACACAGGGCTCCGACACTTCCTCCCGTATAGAGCCTCGAAAGGGGCCATGCCTATGCTTGCATGGTAGCTGTTATTATAAGAAAACTCGATCAACCCCAGTCGATCCTCCCAAGATCCTCCGAACTCCAGTACACAAGCTCTCAACATATCCTCAAGAGTCTGAATCGTCCGTTCAGTCTGACCATCAGTAGCCGGATGAAAAGCTGTACTCATCTTCAATTGGGTACCCAAAGCAGTCTGCAACTCCTGCCAAAATCTGGATATAAACCTCGAGTCCCGATCTGAAACAATATCCCTGGGTACGCCATGCAGTTTGACCACATTCTGAACATACGACTTAGCCAACTCAGCTTTACTCCAGGTATCTTTCATCGGAATAAAGTGAGCTGACTTAGTTAAACGATCCACGATCACCCAAATCATGTTGTTGCCCCTCTGAGTCCGAGGCAACCCCACGATAAAGTCCATCGAAATATTTTCCCACTTCCACTCGGGCACATCTAAAGGTTGAACTTTCCCTTGAGGTCTCTTATGCTCCCCTTTCACTCTCTGACATGTCAAGCACCTGGAAACAAATTCTGAGACCTCCTTTTTCATATTTGGCCACCAAAACGTCTTCTTAAGGTCCTTATACAGCTTATCACCCCCTAGGTGAACAGAATAAGGAGTAGCATGAGCTTCGGTCAGGATCTTCTTCTTTAGCTCCTCGACATTCGGTACACACCATCGCCCATTGAACCTCAAACTTCCGTCAGTATGAATACTGAACTTGGATGTCTCTTCACCAACCCCATTTTCCACCATTAAACGCCACTTTTGAATTCTCCCATCACTCTTCTGCAATTCCCGAATCTCCCCATACAACTCAGGCTCCACTGTCAAATCACCAAGGGCATCCCCTTTCCGGATCATAAAAATTCCCATCTCTCTTAATTCGTCATGCAACCTCACCCTCGATCTGGCGCAACTCAAAGCATGCACTGATTTCCTACTTAGGGCATCGGCCACCACATTCGCCTTGCCCTCGTGGTAGACAATCTGCATGTCATAGTCTCCGATCAACTCTATCCACCTCCTCTGCCTCATGTTCAACTCTTTCTGGGTGTAGATATATTTCAGGCTCTTATGATCAGAAAACACCTTAAAAGTGGCTCCATAGAGGTAATGACGCCATAATTTCAGTGCAAAGACCACAGCGCCCAATTCCAAATCATGAGTCGGATAATTCTCTTCGTAGGTCTTCAACTGGCGAGAAGCATACGCGATCACTCTCCCATTCTGCATCAGCACACAACCCAACCCATGCTTTGAAGCGTCGGTGTATACTTCGAAATTATCACTTCCCACTGGCAAGGCCAGGATAGGAGATGTTGTCAGGCGTTCCTTAAGAGTCAGAAATGCCCTCTCACAACTCTCATCCCAGGCAAAACGGTTCTCCTTCCTCATTAACGACGTCAACGGTTTCGCTATCTTTGAAAAATCTTTGACAAATCTCCGATAATAGCCAGCCAACCCCAGAAAGCTTCGAATCTCACTCACATTCTTCGGACTCTGCCACTTAGTCACTGCCTCGATCTTACTCGGGTCAACAACCACTCCCTCTTTTGAAATTACATGCCCCAGAAATGCCACTTTCTCTAACCAGAACTCGCACTTACTCAACTTAGCATTGAGCTTATGTTCCTCTAGGGTCTGAAGTACCCTCCTCAAATGGTCTTCGTGCTCTTCTGCATTCTTGGAATATACCAGGATATCATCGATAAACACCACCACAAACTTGTCCAGGTACGGGCTGAAGACTCGATTCATCAAGTCCATGAATACGGCTGGAGCATTAGTTAATCCAAAGGGCATAACCACAAATTCATAGTGGCCATACCTCGTTCGGAAAGCGGTCTTCGGAATATCTTCATCCTTTATTCTTAACTGATGATACCCGGATCTCAAATCAATCTCGGAGAAAACCCCAGCTCCACTTAACTGATCGAACAAGTCGTCAATTCTCGGCAAGGGATAACAGTTCTTGATGGTTACGTTGTTCAGCTCGCGATAGTCAACACACAACCTCAAACTCCCATCCTTCTTCTTCACAAATAAGACAGGTGCTCCCCAGGGCGACACACTGGGTCGGATGAACCCTTTCTCAGCTAGTTCATCCAATTGCTTCTTCAACTCCTCCATTTCTTTCGGTCCCATACGGTACGGTGATTTAGATATCGGTCCCGCTCCTGGTTTGAGGTCAATGGAAAATTCCACTTCCCTCCTTGGCGGTAACCCTGGCACGTCGTCTCGAAATACTCCCTCAAATTCCCGTACTACAGGTATCTCACTAGTCTTGGGGGTCTCAGCCTCACAATCCCACATTTGGCACAAAATTAGGCTTTCTCCTTTCCGCAAACTAGACTTCAGGGTATTGACAGATATAAATTTGATTTTTGGTTTGACTCTATACCCCTTATAAGACACCCTCACTCCCTTGGGTCCCTTCAAGGAAATCTTCTTTTGGTGGCAATCGATAAAAGCCCTATATTTCCCCAACCAATCCATCCCTAGGATCACCTCAAAACCCCCCAGTGGAAATTCTATGAGGTCACAATAGAAAATTGCTTCCCCGATTTTGATGGGTACGCTTCCATAGACTCTATTACAAGCTATTGAATCTCCTGAAGGTATGGTCACTGAGTCTGCGACCTAGTCGAACCTCTCAAGTCCCAACATTCTAACATGCTCTCTAGACACAAAAGAATGGGTGGCACCTGAATCGAAAAGTACGAAGGTAGGTCTAGAGTTTACAAGAAAAGTATCAGTAACCACATGAGCATCCTCCTGAGCGGCCTGCTTTCCCATGGCAAAGAGTTTGCCACTGGACTTGACTCCACTCTGGCTGGCAGAAGATGTCCCAGCCTGTTGATTTCCTGCCGTCGTCGTCTTGTTGTTGTTCCCACTTCCATTGTACTGATTCTGATATGAACGGTTCTGATTGTTATTGTTGTAGTTCCTCTGATAGTTGCTGATGCCTCCGGACTTCGCACCCCCACCATAGTTTGTCGTGGGTGTGCGATAGCCACTGCTACCATAGGACTGAGTGCGAGATCCCTGGTATCCGGATGTAGGCGTACGATAGCCCCCGGACTGATTTCCTCCAGATGAACGACACACCGCCTGCTTGTGTCCCGTCTTTCCACAGCCGAAGCAAACTATTCCCACAGAACCACTGCCGGAACCTCCACTCCTGAAGTTGCCCCCACTCTGGTTCCTTCCACCTCCAGAGGCACTACTCCCGAAATACCCACTGTACTTGTTATTACTTTGCTTTTTCGATCCTGAACCCTCAGCTAATGGTTCAGCCTTCCTCTTTTCTGACTTGGACTTCTTGTCCTCTTTGATCATATCAGAAAGCCTCTCCGCCGCCCCAGCCCTTAAATAGATGTCACGGACTGTGGTGGGCGGAGCTGCAATCAGTCTCTTCTTGATGGCGATTGATAACCCTCTCTCAAATTTCATTGCTAACATGGCATCGTCGAAACCCATGTCTCCCACATAGTGCGCCAACTGGATGAATTTCCTGTAGTAAGCCTCTACGGTCATGTCCTCTGCCATCTTGAATGAGTCGAACTCCTCCCTCAGCTTGCTCTTTTGGAATTCTGGTATAAACACCTCGTTTAAGACCCCCTTGAATGCGTCCCATGGAACAAACTCGGTCCCATCCTCTTTAGTTGCTTCCCGGATCTCTCCCTTGTTCCCGGTCCACCAGTCTCCAGCCAGTCCCGTCAGATAGTGGGCTGCCTGGTCAACCCTCAGTTCTTCGGGGCAATCCACCAGTTCGAATAAGTTACTGAATTCTCTGCACCAGGCCCCTAGCAAATGAGGCTCCCCCTCCCCGGTGAATTGGGTGGGGTGATGTCTTGCGATTATCGTGCTCATCTTAGCGGAGTCCATATGTTTGGCCTTTAGAGCCGCATTTTCAGCTAGTAATCGTTCTAACTCCTCTGGTGTGATGTTTGCGGCATTGTCTCTTCGCGGAGGCATACTATAATACAACAGAAAGACATGAGTCTCGACTTATGTGGGCACACATTAGGGTTAGGGCTAAAATCCCTAAACGATAAAGTCTAGCATCAGCTATCAAATTGAATAAACAGAAACTATAACATGGCTCGGGATCACATAACCGCATATCACTAGGCATGATAATAGAAGAAGTACTAACATGTTTCAAATCACTTCTCATGTCCACATAAATTCACACCTCTTTATTCCACATTTAAAATCCTTTTCATGCTCATGCCCCTTCCGGCTATTTCAAACAGTCACTGATAAACACAGTTCTATAAATTACTTATCACTGTACACCATTACTTCCATCTTTTCTTAACCTACCCATTCTCTCTCGTAGTTTCACTCTGGGTTCCCGGGTAGAACTGATAGGGCCAATGGTTCGGTGTGAGGGGGCCCCAGACTCATACTTTGCCTTTAGTGTGCTCCTAACAGTCTTATCCCGGGGTTCATTTTATTTAGACTCTCCTACATTCATTGGGTTCATTAGGTTAGGCCTGAGGATCGTTCGCTCTGATACCACTTTGTAACACCCCAAGAGTATGATATGAGTTTGTGTGGAAATTTGTCCCACATCGGTAGATTGAGAGGCTTGTGATATGTTTATAATAGCTCCCACCCACCATTTAGTAACAAGGCCCTGTGCTTTTGGGCTTAAGTGAGGACAAACAATGGGCCCAAAGGCATACCTCCCATCTTATTAGGGGTGTGTTACGACCGTGGTGGGTCGGGTTGTTACACCTATTACTGAGTGTTTAAAGAAGGGTCCGTTCTTATGGACCGAAGCTGCCCAACGGGCGTTTGAATTGATTATTAGTAAGCTTTATGAAGCACCGGTTTTAGCTCTTCCCGATTTTTCTCAGCCTTTTGAAGTAGAGTGCGATGCGAGCGGAGTTGGTATAGGGGCTGTACTCGTGCAAAGTCAGCGTCTTATAGCTTTCTTTTTAGAAAAATTAGGTGGTGCTAGGCTCAATTATTCTACTTACGATAAGGAATTTTATGCTATCGTAAGGGCTCTTGATCATTGGAGTCATTACCTTCGTCCTAGTCATTTTATTTTGCATTCCGATCACGAGTCATTGAGATATATTAATGGTCAGTCGAAACTTAACCCGAGGCATGCGAAATGGGTAGATTTTCTTCAATCCTTTAATTTTTATTCAAAGTATAAGGAGGGGAAAAACAATGTCGTGGCAGACGCTTTGTCACGTCGTTATGCTTTATTATCAGCTCTTGGGGTACGTTTACTTGGCTTTGAAACTCTCAAAGATTATTATGATAATGATTTGGAGTTTGGAGAAGTATTTGCTATGTGTAAGAATTGTGAGACAGGGGTCAAGGGTGAATTCATACTGCAGGATGGTTTTTTGTTCAAAGGTAACCGACTTTGTGTTCCCAAACATTCCGTTCGAGAATTATTAATTCGTGAAGCACATGGTGGGGGTCTTGCTGGCCATTTTGGTGTCTCAAAAACAGTAGAGGTACTAAAGGAGCATTTCTTTTGGTCTCGGTTGCAGCGTGATGTTCAGAATTTGGTTCGTAAATGTGTGACTTGTCATTTGTCGAAAAGTTCATTCAAACCCGGAGAATATACGCCTCTACCCGTTCCTAATAGGCCTTGAGAAGATGTGTCAATGGATTTTATTGTAGCTTTGCCTCGTACTCAAAAGGGTAAGAATGCGATAATGGTAGTGGTGGATCGTTTTTCTAAAATGGCTCATTTCGTGCCTTGTCACAAAACCGACGATGCAAGAAACGTGGCTGATTTATATTACCGTGAAGTGGTTCGTTTGCATGGAATTCCAAAGACTATTGTATCCGATCGTGACTCCAAGTTCTTGAGTTATTTTTGGAACACTTTATGGAGGAAGGTGGGTACTAAGTTATTATTTAGTACGTCTCATCATCCTCAGACCGATGGTCAAACAGAGGTGACGAATCGTACCTTGGGTACACTACTGCGAGGGCTTGTCAACAAGACCCAAAAAGATTGGGATGTAAAACTCGCTCACGCCGAATTTGCTTATAATCGTACTTCGACTTATGCTACTAATCACTCGCCTTTCGAGGTCGTTTATGGGTTGAATCCATACTTGCCTTTGGATCTTATCCCTTTGCCAAAAGACGAGTTGGTTCACAAGGATGCCGATGCTAAGCTCAAGTCGATGATGAAATTACATGAAGAAGTTCGGGCTAGAATCCAAGCTATTAACGAGGTGTATAAGAAGAAGTCCAATAAAAATCGTCAAGCTCGGGTGTTTCGTGAGGGCGATTTAGTTTGGGTTCATTTGAGAAAGGAGCGGTTCCCAAGTAAGCGCAAGAACAAGTTGATGCCTCGTGCAGAGGTTCCATACAAAATCGTTGCTAAGGTCAATGATAATGCTTACAAAGTCGAGCTTCCGGGCAGCTATGGTGTTCACGCCACTTTCAACATTGGTGATCTTACTCCATATCTTGATGATGATGGGGTCTCGGAATTGAGGTCAATTCCGTTTCAAGGGGGAGGGAATGATACGAGTTTGGAGGGCTTTGATGAGGTTGTGCTAGGCGAAATGGAGAAAGAGCCAAATCAGGCCATGGCTTGTGCTCAAGTTCAGAAACAGGGAAGTTGGATTGGAGAAGGGATTAGTCCAATTGTTTGCTTGGTCAGTTACAACAATTAAGCTATTCTAAAGATAGGATTCCCAAGTTTATTATTTCAGTTTTGCATAATAATGTAGAGCAATTAAGTTGGAGATTTGGTCATAATTCCGTCTTAATTAGCTAGTTTAAATTCCGTCTTAATTAGGCTGTTTAATTCTTGTTTTAAGAGCAAATCAATTGCTTGTAACGGTTGTAATGGAGGCTATTTATAGTCAACAGTAGCTAGTATTTTTGATTATCAATCAGTAAAATTTCATTTAAAACTCGTGTGCCTTTCTTTAATTGTCGAGTACAATTAACGTGACTTAGCTAGAACGCGCTCCTGGCTTTGTTTCTTTGAGTTACGAGTCAATAGGTCTTGTCTCGGACTTACGATTGCTAAGTTATAGGTCTAGCTTACAATCAAACTATTCGGTTACGTTTATTTCCGCTACTACTCGTACCACAATCAAATCTTTAGGTTATTATTATTATTCTTTGCAGTTTAGGAACTTTATTCAACATGATTCACGGATTTTAAAAATTTTGTTTTGGAAATTAATTTCAATCAAATTTTTAGGTTATTATTATTATTCTTTTCAGTTTAGGAAACAATTTAAAACCATAATCTATTTTGTGCATGATTCACGGATATTGACTATGTTTGACGGATTTTAAAATTTTTATTGGACAATCAGTTTAGTAATATGTTAGGAGGCTTTAAATCGCGCCACGTAAGACAGAGATTGTTTTATGTGATACCACGTCAGCAGCTTGGCTTCTGCATTAGATAAATAGTGCATTATTCCATGATTTGTTATTACATTATCCTGTGAACGAAAAAGTATTTGATTAAAGAAGGAAAAAGTGCAACATGTGTGATTAATAAATACAAACAAGTACTTGTTATTTTTGATTTTATTCGTATGTTGTCCCTTACGAGCATGTTTTTTTTGCAATCTTTGGCAATTTTAGCGGAGTAAATTCTGATATACGGAGTAGAATTTTAGAACGGGGATTCATTTAACAAGTCACGGTGCAAATAGGTATTCAACTATTAATTGAATATTGTTTGACAGTTACATGTTTGTCATGCTCAGATTTTATATGGTGGAGTCGATGATCTTGACAAGAGCCCTCGGTCATGGGACGACGTCATGATGCTCTAGCAATCTAGAGTGTTACATATGACCATGCAATACAAAAAGGAAAAGCTTGTTACTGCGGATTTGCTTAGAGAGTTGCTGGTTCGGCTTTGTCGAAGGCATTTGTTGATGACCAAAGCGGGAAGCCGGTAACATGTGTATTGTCGGTACTTCAACAGTTAGTAATGTAGAAACAAAGTCGCTAAAACAACGGTCTTGATATTTATCTCGCTCTATATACAACAATAATGGCTCGATTACTACCCCTATTGATGGTACAATTCAATTACTACCCCTAGTGATGGTACAATTTTTTGACTCGTACTCGAATCGAACTTGTAATATAAACGGTACTTGTAATGCAAAGTGGTAAATCCATTGGAAGATAAAGGACTTTGAAAATATCTTATATGATCAAACTTATCATGAACAAAATAAAATTAATAATAATGGCTTCGCCCAGGCTCGAACTGGGGACCTTCAGTGTGTTAGACTGACGTGATAACCAACTACACCACGAAACCATTGACGTTCATTCATCAGGCGTCATGGATTATAATCTAGACCGCAGTTATCTAAACATATATGAAACAATTTTAATATACGAATACGACCGACACAACGTATATGATTTTAATTGTATTCATCGGTAAAGTAGTTTTGGACGGCTCGAATTCTAAATGGACAACGACATCTACTTGATCTCGTATGCTTCTCGGGATCATCGGTTGGAAGAGGTAACCATTGCCTTGAACATCGAAAATAACATGCTAACAACCTGTCCGTTTTGCGACTTTTACGCCCTTGACTTGATTTACCCAAAGCAAAACCGTTCTCAAACGCAATCTTTTTTGCCCAACAAAATGCTTCATCACGCGTTTCAAATCGAAGATCCGTCATGAACAAAGGATTATAATCAACGAAATTCTCGCCAAATTTCTCGAACGTATCCTATTCAATACAAATTTTTTATTTGTTAGCATATAATTTTAAGATTAAACATAATACATTACGTTAAACGGAAGACAAAGTAATAAATTACGTAAAAACGGAGAAGAATAAACGATTTTTTAAAATTATTAAAGTGTTTCCATGGAGAAGATGAATAAATTCATCATCCTCACCATGGGCACACGTTGAATGTCATGGTATGGTCCATGGAGGGGATGAAGATGGATGACATCCCCCATGAACACACCATGACATTCAACTTGTGTCCATGGAAGGATGATGAATTTCTTCATCTCTTCCATGGACAAGCATTGAATGTCATGGTCTGGTCCATGGAGGGGACGGAGATATTTATCATCCATCCATGATATTCAATGTATGTCCATGGATCAGATCATGACATTTAATGTCTGTCCATGGGGGAGATGAAGAAATTCATCATTCCTCAAGGGACACACGTTGAATGTCATGGTTCTGTCACTGTTTTGATGATAAAATTCATCGTCTTTTTCATGGATGGATGATGAAATTCGTCACCCTTCCGCAATGCATTAAAATTATCGAGATATACCACTAAATTAACCCAAGACTATAAATTAACACAAATTAATTAACTAACGATGTTAAGAAGCTGATAACTAACCGAAAAAATTTGTTGAATTTGATTTCGCCATGAAAATTAGTGAGTTTAGATGATTTTTGTGATTTTTATTTTTTCAGGTTTTTCATGAATTTCAGACAAAATGTCCAAGGGCATTTTCGTCTTTTTTTATGAAAAACGTCGATTACTTTACTAACCCCTTTAAAGACCATATTATGAAAATAGTTATTTCTAGAAGTTGGTTTGGTCAACTCTCGAGTCTCCCCACACTCCTAAGTCCTAATCCCCCTACTCAAGTTGAGTCTAAGCATTGTCCGAGACTCTAACATTCGGAGTGTTAGGGTTAGAATAAAGTAAAACACAAATGTTTTTGTTGAGAATTACGGAGTACAAATTAGGTTTTATGAAAATGCTTGATTAAGAATAAAAGAAAATCTAGAAATTGAAATTGAATCTCAATATTTTTCTGTTTCGAGACTAATCGACGTCTGCTTAACTGTATAAGCAAGCGTATAAGGGATGTGGGTTAGATTTGGTGGTAAAATTGAGAGGAATACTTTACAAGCCGCCAAGTAAAAAAGAAATGTACTTGCTAAATTCCGCACGCTAATTTTGCTTAATCCAACACTTTTTAAACCTAAATTCTCATAATTGCCCCTAGTAAAAAAAATTAAAAAGACTTTTAAATAATTAAAAGACTGATCTCTCTTTAAACCTAATTTATCTTTTATTCGTTCGACTATTATGAATCGTAATTCGCACATATCAAACGTAAGTTCCTCGTTTCATCGTAATTTTTTTTTATTAAATTATGTCTTTTATTTAATTTAGTTGATGTATTTTGTCTAAAAAGAGGGCTTTTTAAAAGTTAAGGTTAATCAATCTCTCAAATTGAACTGAAATCGGGAAATCCAATTGCAGTAAAATAAGAAATTGGGTGGGATTTTAGAATCATATATTTATCTAATGCAGAAGTTAATCCGCTAACATGACATCGATGTCAACAGTTAAGGGTCTTTTATTTAATAATTTCAATAATATTTCAACAAATAATAAGTTCAAGCTAAGAATTCAAGTCAATATCTACTTCAAGATTTCAATTGGGTTTTTATCACTCCAACTTAAACCCATCAATGTATATATTTCAAGTCACTAGTAAATACATATTTGTGAATTTATTAGTGAGGAAAAAAAAATTGGCAGCAATTCCCCTCAGTTCTTCAAATACACAATGTGAAAAATTTGTATTTATTTCACATATGTATTCGAAGAACATTAAAGGAATTGTTACAAAACTCTTTCCCCACTAATAAATTCACAAGTATGTATTTACTACCTAAGTGACTTGAAATATACAAAGACAGTTCCAAAATGGGGACTATTCGTGAATTCCTCCTAACGAGTAATTCATGAACGGGTACTAGGTCAATAGTCATTCAATTATTCCACAGAAAATATTCACAATAACTTACAATAATATACTAATTTGAATAATAACATTCAACAATTTTTTTTCCAATTTCTAACAATACTAACACTTATTAACAATAACACCCAATTTTTTCCCAATTTTTGTCAATTTCTAACCCTAACATCAACAAATTTCCGAAAATACTAATTAAATTACACATACAAACATAATAAACATCAAAAATCATCCTAGAAATCTAATATTAACTAAAATCATCATCCAATTTTCCCCAATTTCTAACCCTAATCACAATAACACCCAATTTTTTCCCAATTAACTAACTAAAAGCATCCTAAAAAGCATCCTAATAATCTAATTACTAACTAAAAACATCCTAATAATC
Source organism: Silene conica (assembly GCA_029255685.2). Lineage (NCBI taxonomy): Eukaryota > Viridiplantae > Streptophyta > Magnoliopsida > Caryophyllales > Caryophyllaceae > Silene > Silene conica. The sequence goes on from CM055311.2 coordinate 65,285,253, forward strand.
TAATTACTAACAACAATTGTGAATTACAATAATACTATAAAGGATTCAATACATAAATAAAGTTATTAAATCGACTCAAACCTGAAAAACGAGTATAAGGTAGGTGAACGGCGGTGGTGGGTGGTCCGGTGGGTTGCGGTGTTCCGGTAGGTGGCACGGTGGTTAACGGGTGAGGAGGGGTATTGCGTTTTTTTTTAAAAGTTAAGTGAATGAGGAATGACGGGAGGAAGAAGAGGGAAAAAATTATAACAGGCGTTTAGCGACCGAAATCGGTCGCCAAAATTAGCGACCGACAGTGGTCGCTAATTTAGCGACTAAAATCGGTCGCTAATTTTAGCGACTGATTTCGGTCGCTAATTTTGGCGCTATGGTCGCCCTCGGATTCGCGTAGATTTTTTAGGATAAGATTGGGATAAGCTTTCGGTCGCTAAATTTAACGACCGATATCGGTCGCCCGCTTTTTTTTTCGGTCGCTAATTAGCGACTACCGTAGCGGTAGCCTGTTTAATCGCCATCTCAGGTAAATCTTGTAGTGATCTCATATTTGAAGTTAAAGATGAGGTGTCAGTCTATTATGAAACAAAAATACTAAATGGCAGAATTGTTATATGGAAGACGAAATATTCCTTTTCAACTAGAAATTTAATAGGGTTATGCTAAAATTAAGGAGATTCATTAAATTTGATAAGTGACATGCTAAAATTATTGAAATAATCTTTGCGTTAATTATATATGTAAACTAAACATAAATATATGTTAGCCAATTCTAGATATACTCGGTAGAAATTATATAGGTCTTCCATTTTATATTTCGTAAAATAATTGACTCAAAAATGACATGAGTACTACGAATCAATAATTGAAACGTGTTGTTTATTCTTAAAAACTATATGTCGGACTAAATTAATTTTGCTCGGTTTATAAACTAATGTGTGCGCGATAATTTACTAGAGTACATTATCGTTATAAAGACTATTTTTCATGCTAAGGTGATTCATTTAAATAAGAAAAGTATTTATTTAATATATTAAATGAGTAGTCGTTTAATAAAATTGGATTGTCTTAGTATAAGACAATCGCACGCAATAATTGTCGTTTACTATAAACATCTTTAGTAAGTATATTCAAAAATTTACGTTTTTAACTCAATTATCCGTTTAATACTTACGTTTACGTCTGAACAAATTATTTACGTTTTGCCTTTATTGTACGATATGTACTATACAACTTCATTTTATGACTATTTATTTTACATATTTTAAAAAAGGTGCAATAGGTAATTAGACGTATACTAATTTTCTTAGAAGTTGATCATCTTAATGTACAAAATATATGATAACTCATGTATACCGATATATGTGATGAACAATTCAAAAATAATTTATCCGTAAATATTTAATTTGTCTATCTTTGATAATATTAACTATATTTATCTACGACTCTAAAACATACCTTTGTAAATAATTAATCTGTTTATCTCTGATATTATTATGAGAAAATTGTTGATTACACCCTTATAAAAACTACATTTTGAAACTTACAGCCTTATTAAACTTTTTTTTGAACATTACCGTCCTAATATTAGTTCTGATAAAAAATTATAGTCAAAACATTACCTTCGATGGAAAATTGATACCAAATTGGCTTTTCGTGACTTAAGTTGATTGCTTAAGACCAAAATACTCTTACCGTATCCCACTTTCATCTTTTATTTCATCTCTAAATCAAAAATAAATGCTCCATCTTTCCATTTGTTTAACAATTTACCCAGTTTTTTATTCTTTTTTTTTTCTTCTAACTCTTCATTTGTTCAACAAATTTATTTATTCACCATTTTCTTCAAATTCTATCATCATATAATTCTACATTGGAATACGTCTATTTTCTCTTAAAAGTAAAATCATCAATTTTTCCCAAATTCAAAATAATGAGGGTTCTTCAATTTTAATAATATGTGTTCAAATTGGACATAAATCCTAAATCAAATTCTGGATATAAACCCTAATTTGGGACATAAATCCTAAATCTAATTCAAATTGGAGATAATTTCAAATTTGCAGCAACATCATCAACAATAACATAGAATCATCATATGCGGACACGTTTTTTCTACTCATGATTAGAATCTGTTACTTGACAATATAGGGATGCAATAAAGAAGAAAATTAAGGTAAGATTAAGGTGCAAATTGGGGGGAAATTGGGGGAAAGAAGAGAGGGTTTTGCGTAAATAGAGAAGGTAATGTAAGGTTAATAATAATAGGCACAAATATAGACAAGGGCCGGTCATATTTTGATAAAATTGACCGGAAACATGGTTTTTGGCGCAATTTTCAAAGAAAACTAATATTATGGCCGTAAGTTTAAAAAAAAAAAAATTAATAAGGCTGTAACTTTCAAAACGTGGTTTTATAAGACTGTAATCAACAATTTTCTCTATTATTAACTATATTCATCTAAAATTTCAAAAACAGGCCCGTAAATTTTACGGGTTACAAGCTAGTATTTATATATTCTAATAGTATTGATTTTCGTAGTACACAATTTACTCATTACAATACAGTATTGACTCTTTTACCCCTTCCATTTCCCCTATTTTCTCTCTACAGTCCGTCTTGCTTCATACCGTAAGTTCGGTCTGAAACAATAAGACCTCTCACAAGTGTGAAAGTACATGGGTAATGGGCCACCCCATGTGTTTTCTCACTCACTCCCTAAATTAGTTTTTTTTGTGAGATAAAACGTTATCCGTCTTATTATTTCAGACGGATTTGACGGTCTGAAATAAGAATTGGTGTTCTCTCTAATTTGTTATCCTTTTAATTCTCGTTTTCTTTTCTAGACTTCTACCCACCACTGCAATCACTCATCACCGTCAATCACCGCCCTATGTCATCCCCTAAAACCACCATACACCAGCACCGTCAAAAACAATTGGTTTTGCACAGGTAAGGAGGCAGACGACTTGATTTTTTGACAAATAAATTAGAGTGATGGGGAATTGGAGATAAACATGATTAAAAGGATAACTCTTATTATATGTCATTATTAGTGGACCAAACATTATGACATAAATGGACAACTAGGCTAAAGATTTGCAAGTGTACATCTGGGTTTTTCAAAATACGGAGGGTGAGGATGGCCGGCAGAAGAGGGTGGGTTTGTAGGTACAATAAGACGACGAGAATAATGAAGTGGTGGTAGGTCAGACATCATGGATCTGACGGTGGGGCCAGGGTGAGTTATATGGTGGTGGTTCGACATGGTAGTGGACTAGTGGGTGGATGAGGAGTATTTATAGTCGGAGACTTTTCTTTCTTTTGGATATAGTACAATAGTCGACGGTATCTAAATGGAAAATCCTCTATCTATAAAATGAAGGTCATTTAAAGCATTTTGATTGGTTGTTGAATTTTATAAAAAAAAATGATTTTTATTGATGTAGGGTCCACCATGATCACCAAGTTAATTAATTAGTCTCTATTTTTCTATTTTTCTATTAATTCAATGATTTATTTCCTTTTAATTCAATAAATTTTAAAATCATTAAAATTAATTAACTTTCAATAATCATTAGATTTCAATAACTTTAATTTTTAAAAAACCAACAAGTAAATAGCCGAGAGAATTTAATATTCGTCGTCCTTTTGGCTACTGATAAATATGGTCGCTCAAAAACGTAATTTTTGTAGTGCATTTAGATAGTATTACTATTGTTCGTCGTATAAAGAGCATTATTCATTTGATAATTATCAATATTTTTTAAAATTACAGATTTACCTTTACAACAAAGATAAACAACAAAAATTTAAAATTTATGAAAAGAGAGTAGCAAAAAATTTTAAAGGTAGTATATTTTGAACACGTATTTTATATCAAATTTAACGAGCCAAAAAAATGAAAAAAGTAAATATATAATATATGAATAATGAAAAAAAACGATAAAAAATTGCAACAATAAATACGCAAAATAACAATCCGTATTATATATTTGACGGAAAAAAAATTAAACTTTTCATTTGAATTCCTTCTCATGCGTTAAACATTAATTAACAATCAATTGAGCAATTTAATTAATCCAAAGAATATTGATGGAATTGTAAAAATATAAAGAGCTAATTTATTGAGTTTGATAACAAAGGTGAGCGTTGTAACGAACCCCGAATAGAATTTAGAGAGGCGACATAGTAGTTAGTAAGGGAGAATTAGAGAGTGAAAAAAAGCAAAGTTGTGAGTTGAAATGAGGTTAGGCAGAGGTGGAGTTTATCAAATAAACGAACATATAATTTTTCACTTTGTTATATGCTTATATCCTATATAAAGGTTTACAAATTCTCATTGAAGACGGACCAATTCCGTCTCCTTAAGAAGACGGGCCAAAATGTCACTTTTTTGAGGACAACAGGTTTTTTTGGTAGTTAGAGAATCGATCATGACTAATTAGGTTAATTAGGATAGTTAGGAATTTAGGATTTAAACCATAAGTATAATTTTCAGATTTATACTTATTTTTATTGGCTATTTTTCCGTTTTAAGTTTAAATTCATTTAATTTCAGCCCCTTAAATATATATGACAAATATTTTAGTTTTCCTTTACATAATGTTACTATTTTTTCTTATCGATCCTACATAAATATTTGATCTATCTTAAATAAGATTTATTTTTGTTTATCCTGTCGAGCTAATGTGTGTTTTTAATTACGTCCAAGTTAAACGTATAAATTATTTTTACGTTATACATTAATATAACTATATTCACCTTTTTATTCATTTTCACTTTAATAAAATTAAGCGCGTGCATTTTTTGCACGGGCGTAATATAAAAAGTACTATAATGGGTAAAAAATTGTATTGCGAAAATAAATTACGATTCTAATTGCAATAAAATCAGATATTGTTGTAATCGGGAAATGCAAGTGTAGTAAAATCAAAACTTGAGATGAGTTGATTTTCGGGAGGAGTTGATTTTTTGATATTCTGAATTTCGGTTACTCTATTAATTTTCTTTTGGTGAGGATGATAAAAATAAAAATGATATATTCTGAATAAATGTATAAAATGGGTGGAATTGAGTAAAATGATTTGTACACAAACACTTGAATCCACTACAGTTGCAGAGTTGCAGTGTCGAGGAGTAAACTTAAAGCACTCAAAAATGAGTCAATCATCATAATCATCATAATCTATGGCTAATTCAGAGAAGATGTCAAAACTCCGTGTGGGTTTGATCTGCGGTGGTCCTTCAATGGAGCGCGGAATTTCTTTGAATTCTGCTCGTTCTCTTCTCCACCATATTCAAGTATGAAGTATTTCCCCTTTCTCTTTCTCTTTCTCTTTCACTTTTCTTCTTCAATTCACTTTCTATTGTTTAATTCAAGGATGATTCATTCATATCAGCTGACTTTAAATAATTTCGGTATTAAGGCTATCATGCTAGTTAAGTACTTACCATAACACCTAGGAAGCACAAATCATTTCAGGTTTTTTATTCACGGTTTCAAAGGATGACTCATATCAGCTAACTTGAATCATTTCGGTATTAAGGCTCAGCCTCTGATGTTGTACTAGTTATCGTAATTCATTACACCTACGAAGCGCTATTCATTTCGTTTTTTTATTGATGGTTATAAAGGATAATCTTTTCTTTTCTTTTTTGATTGGATTGTTTGTTAATGGCTCGACTTCTTATGATCAGGGGGATGATCTGGAAGTGAAGTCTTATTATATTGATTCTCAGCTCAATGCTTTTGCCATTTCTTCTTCACAGGTTTTCTCAATTCTCAATTTACATTGCTCCCCAATTCTGTTACTGTTATGATGTTGCTTTATTTATTTATTTATCTATTTATTTAAGTGGTAGTACTTGCATAAAGTAGCAGGTTTGTGTTGATGGTTTAGGTGGGGGAAGGTTTGAAGCAAGTGTTCATATTAAAGTGAAGCTCGATTGAGGCCATTTTAGGGTGTAAAAGACAGGATTATCATTAGAGCAGTTCAAAATCTCGCTATTTTGTTTTGAGAACTCATCTGGTCTACCCAAGTCATATTGACATAAACCAGCTCATTGAATGAAACATAGAATTGGAGCCAACTGTCAAGGGCTTGCATGATTTTTGTTTAGGGTGTTTCTTTAGAGAGAAAGAGAAAATAATGGAAATAAATGTGTACTCTTGATTTATGTTTTTTTGAGGAGGCGGGGGGATCATGACAAGGAGGGAAGATCTATGCGGTTGACCATTTAACTTTAGTTGTCTTTCTTAAACACTCCATCAAGTAAGATTTGTGAGATGTGTTTTGGGTGGTCGGTATTAACTTTTATCTAGTGGACGTGGCTCAACTGGTACTAAAAATGAAATCATAAATTCTGGAAGTTGGGTGTGCAGAATGTTTCATGTGGGTGTTTTGTCTCTGTTGTTGACTAAGTAATCATTGATCATTGTCCTTACAAGCTTACATACATGGGTGGTACATGATCAAAGTAAAAGAGAATAAATCAATTGCATACCGCTACACCAGTGGGGGACTGTTATCATAGGTGGTCGTCAGTGGCCACACAGGGTATTGATAAAAAATAACAGAAAAAATTCATAGCCGGTTTGATTAGAAAGAAAATACTTCGTAAGTTTGTCTTTGATCTCATATAAAACAAATTCATAATGTAAATTTTATTTCAGTTGATATTGTGATCGCAATCTGATCATGGTCATTATGACTTAATAGTACAATGGTGGCAACCCAAATACTTTCATGATGTATTTAGGATGTGGTGGTGGATGATATTTAGTGCCTTTATCGCAAGAACTTTCAAAGTTAACCTTACTTGATGAGCTGGATTAGACTTGAAGCAGTAATAGTATTTTTGGGAATGATGTTTAATTGTACCATAAGGAATACTTACTTATTTTTCACTCCTTTGTGATTTCCAGCTCTATTCGAACACACCTGCTGATTTTGATTTTAAACTTGAAAGGTATGTAATATTTCTTTTTTAACATTGTGTCTTTTATGGTCTGTAATTCAATTTTAAATTACTAAAATTGACTGGTGCTCTCAGCCTTGCCCAAGGTTTCCATTCTTTGTCAGATTTTATGGATCACCTTGTTGCTTCTGTTGATATTGTATTTCCTGTTATCCATGGCCCCTTTGGCGAAGACGGTACCATTCAGGTGCATACTGAAAGAATTAGACTAATTAGAGATCTTTCCAGGAAACATTTCTCAGATTTTTAACCGTGTATTTAACTTTCAGGATCTGTTGGAGAGATCAAAAATCCCTTTTGTTGGCACAAGGGCGAGTCAGTGTCGCAAGGCATTTGACAAGGTTTGGCTTGTAGTGTCGATTATCCTTCAATAAGTGCAACAACTTTGAAAAATATGCTTTGGGCTTGCTCATCTAACTTAAAAATGCATTGTGTGTGCCAAGTAGCCATCATTTGTATAACACTTTCTGGCAAAGTTGTGATTTATTTAATCAACGGTTCTATTTTTGAAATTATCTCTCTTAGAAAAGCATTTCTTTGTGTAATATTGGGATAGATTATACAAAGTGCCTCGTGGTTTTCTTCCATACCTTATAGTTTTGAAGGTTTTTTTCCCATTTCCTAATTAAAGTGTGAAATACGTGAAAACGGGTCTAGGCCATACTTACAAACAGGGGAGAAAGTCCATTTCATAAGCTGAAGTGTTATTCCATCCTAATACCGGGAAATATGAGTACCTCATTGGTTTATAAATTGATCAGTTCTCTCCTCTTTTATCAATGTAAGACGGTCACATGTGGAACACCTTATTGAATAGAAACTCTTGAACACAAAAATTTCTCTTAGCTATACCTGATAACCTTTTAAATTTTGTTCTCTATGTTTGGTGGTGCCTTCTTTTTTGTTAGATAATGACAGTATAATGCTAAGTTGCGAACTGGTGTTTCATAAATCATGTGCAGTATGAGGCTTCATTGGAGTTGGAAAGAAAAGGGTTTATGACAGTCCCCAGTTTTCTGGTTAAGGTATTTCTCTCCAAGTATATTGTTGTTAGTGTTTCTAAATTTCTACTGCTATTACCACATTGATTCTATATATTTATGCTCTATTTGATTGTTTATTTACTGTGTGGAGAAGGTTGTTGTAGTTACATACTTCGCATGCCTATATCATCCAAGGTCTTGTGTATAGCTTTTTAAGTTTTGGCCTGTAGAGATAAGGCCTCAATCTTATGACCCTTGTGCTCAATCACCATTCTTCCCACAAACTGTTCACAGGTAGGCGTCGACGTCTCGTAGGAGTCATTAAGGAAATAATGTGATGATACAGATCACCTGAGATTATAGCGTAGCTCAAGTTTCTGAAATTTGATTAGTGTTTAATACTATAATATCATATTGCTGATTAGTTTGCTTTATGTACATCTTGTTAGGGAAGTGAACGTGATGAAACTGATTTATTGCGGTGGTTTCAGAGAAATCAATTAGACGTCAAAGGAGGGAAAGTTGTGGTAAAGTATGCTTTTGATATAAATATTACAACGGTGGACACCTGTATTATGTTTGTCTGGTATAATATTCATGTATCAATGATCCATTGTAGGTAAAACCAACTAAAGGAGGATCAAGTATCGGTGTTTCTGTTGCTTATGGACTTGCTGATTCATTGGAAAAAGCGAGTCAGATAATTTCAGAGGTATGCTGGAAATAATATAAGGTTGAGTGACATGTATTATTGTAAGATTGTTACTCTTAACAAAGTAAATGTATTATGGCTGGTTAGCTCTTCTTCCCAACTATAAAAAGATGATGAACATATGCTTGTGTTTGCATATGACAGGGTATTGATGACAAAGCCCTCATTGAAATATTTCTCGAAGGAGGGAGGGAGTTTACTGTGATTGTCCTAGACGTAGGGACTGGTTCTCACTGTAATCCTGTTGCATTACTGCCGACAGAAGTTAGTGCCAATTTGCTTTTACTGTTTTTCTTTCATTATTATTTTTCTTTATCTTCCATTTAATTAATATTATAATTCTGCGCTCAAGCATAGAGTATAATTGTTATTGACTTTTAAGCCTCTCTGTCCTCCAAGATACTTTAGAAATGCAGATTACATAAAACATCGGTAGTACATTATCAAGAAAAATTAACCCTATAGTGAACTACAAATGAGAACAGAAAGATAATACGGAGTACTGTAATAGAGGTTTTTGCTATTGAATGTTGGCGGTTGCATCACACTTGCCTAAATTTTTTTGAGATCAATAAACCGAAGTACCTTAGATAGAGTTGGGGTTCTCATGCGTAAATGCAACTTGTCAATTACCATAATGTCATGAATCATGATATAAAGGTAGATTGTGGTTTAACAATGTGAATAGATCGGCACTCCATAAAATCATAGAAATTGTTATTGCATCACTAATTACTATAACAAAATGCTACTTGTTTGTCTGCTTAACCAGATTGAGCTTCAGTCTCATGGCGGTTTTGACGTTACAGAAAAGGATGCAATATTCAATTTTCGGAGGAAGTATTTACCTACTCAACAGGTATCCTCTACTAAGCGAAAAGTGATACAGTCTAGATTTCATTCATCTAAAAACAGCTCAAGATACTGTTCTCGTGTAACTCTTTTTTTCGCTGTTGATTTTCTGAATGACTCTATTGTGGGAGGTTAAGGCTTCTTTACCTCTTAGCTATAGCAACATATTCTTTTGTCCAGCTCTGTTTATCAAATTATGATGGTTTATTTCCCTAGTATGGTTCACTAAGAAAACTGAATATGTTGCTTAACACTAGAATTATCTTTAAATAAATAAATTGTGAATGACTAAGCTCAACCAGGCTATATTTGTTAGACCAAGTCATTTTCACCAAGAATTTGTGAATAACTTCCAAAAGTGGATCATGATGAACACAGTTTCTTCTGTATACTTCTATCTGAGCCTTTCACATCTCACAGGTTACATGCCATACTCCCCCTCGTTTTCCAGTTGATGTAATAAAGATGATCCGTGAAGGGGCCTCACAGCTATTTCGGCAGCTTGGATTATCTGATTTTGCTCGCATTGATGGCTGGTATTTACCAACGCCTTCTTCAAGGATGCTCTGTAGAAGAAGTGAACCCGGAGAACTATTGTTCACGGATATCAATCTGGTGAGCGGTATTCTAAAGCCTTGGTTTTTTTCTTACTTGTGTTATCTTTCATTGCTTTAATTTGTAATACTTCTTTCAACTAATCAGATCAGTGGGATGGAGCAAACTAGTTTTCTATTTCAGCAAGCGGCAACGGTATGTTGAAGCTAATAAATCATGTTTAGTACTCCCTCTGTCCCATTTATATTGTCCCCATTTGACTTCGATGGTCAAATGACTTTGACAAATAGTTTCTCAAAAGTTAATTATTTTAAAAATGATATTATGAAAATAGTTATTTTGACTTTTGATAAATTAAAAGTGACAAATGTGTTGTATCTCAACTAATGCTTGGACCAAAAAGAGTCAAATGGTGACAAACAAATTGTAACTAAGGTAATAATAGGGAGGTATAAATTACTCTAATAGAGTATGTTGCATTTTGTTGTGGACTCTCTATCTCTAGGTGGGATTTTCCCATTCAAAAGTCCTTCGAAGCATTCTTCAGCATGCATGTTCACGATTTACCGGACTAGCATCCAATTTTGTGCAATCACACTCTTTGCTTGGAAGGCAGAAGGAGTCTTCAGGGAGGGAGCCAGATAGTAAAACAATTGATGTTCGCAAAGTTTTTGTTATCTTTGGAGGGGACACTTCAGAAAGGCAGGTCTCTTTAATGAGTGGAACGAATGTTTGGCTTAATTTGCACACCTTCGATGATGTAAGTACTTCTAGCAAAGAGTTTTAAGGAAAACTGATTTGCATAGAGTTCGTTTTTTGAGGATACTGTACATTTAGTTGATAACAGAAATAGTCAAATGAGGTTCAATGAGAATATAGACGCAGCAGAGACAAAGTATAGTTTGTGGTTGGTTTTGTTTGAGCTTTATGATTTTAAATAGTTGAATTACTTTTGATGCAGCTCGAGGTGACTCCATTTTTGCTTGCGCCTTGTGTGGGAAGTATCCTGGATGGTGAATTACGCTCCCGATATGTTTGGTCCTTGCCGTAAGTATACATTTCTTCAGTTAATCTTTGTTCACCTGCAGGTCAAGTTTTACTTATTCAGCCATCTCTTATAACCTTTACTGTTCCCTGGTATTATTCTAACCGACTATCGGAGATCTGTCACTTGTTTGTACGTTTCTTAATAGTTGTTCACACATTAGGTATCCTCTTGGATGTGTTTACGACTTACGTGTACAAATTTACTTTAGTTGCTTGCTGATAATGCATTGCTTTTGCATTGTCAAAGTTTTTGAAGACTGAGATGCTGATCTTACACAATCGTTTCTACTATACTTTTTAATTTTTGTATTTTCATGTGTTGTCTTTCACTATTTTAGTACATCAGTTCGAGAAATTCATTTCTACGTTACACTCAATGCCCTTGTGTATGCTTAATTACGGTTTTAAATATCTAAGGAAGAGTTTGATGGCGACTCATTTATCTAGGTTTTTGTGCTAATGCTAATGTAGAGCTAATCTTTCTGTAACTTAGTAAGACAATCAGAATTCCTTTGTTATCAATGTTATGTTTGCTTAAATTTCTTTCTTAGGTTGCTATCCTTGTTAGGATTCATTCAAATTGTATCAATCTTTAGTATTAGTGGATATTATTAATGTTATTGATAATTGGGACAATTCCTTATTCTCCTTGAAATGGATGTTACGAATATGAGTATTTGGTTAGGGATTCATAAGTGATTAAGGACTATAAACACTTACTTTAGGACTAATCATTTTTTCCCCTTTCCCAAGTTTTGATATTTGATGCTTTCATTAACCTAAATTCATTTTGCTAGTGATTAGAGCGGTTATTTTATGCCTATTCATCATTAATCACTACTATTTGTTGGGGAAGTTTAATTTTTAATATGAAGGTTGATGGGAAGGAGTAACTAGATAGGATTTATAGATCTGATTGGGAAGGGAAAGCGATAATGCCAAGTATCTTTCTCTAATTGTTGCAAATTCATCGCATTGTGTTAGTTTGTCTTTGATCTGTCTTAGATTTAGTTTGTTCCAAAATCAAACCAAAAACCCTCCATTTTCTGTTTATGTGTTCAATCTAGTCTTAGATTTAATAGCAAAACCATCCTTCTCTAGGTTTCGACCCTTACGTACCACTTATTACATGTTTAGTGTAAGAGTCAGGCCTTATAACTTGTTAATTTGGCAGCTTTAGTATACGTCGATTAAGGCTTGGCATCTACGTACTTGTTCTTTCGTGCAATTTGTTAATTTTGTACCCTTGTGAACTTCTCCCTCATGAATTTCGGCTTCTGATAATTGCATGGTTGTTCTGGGAAGTTTTATAATGGTGTTGGTCAAAGTCTACTGACACTTAAGAAACATCCTGAAATATTTGTTAGGAAGTGGCAATGGGTAAAAATAAAAGGAGAACAAACTTCAAGACAACTAAATGCTCATGTCAGAAGAAATACGCTGCTTTTAAAGGATTATTGAGCTTCAGATAATTTTGTACTTCTATTTGTTGCTTATGTTGTCCTTTTACCTCATAGACTTTCCTATTTCTGTGCTATATAGTTATTCTCTTGTTCTGAGGCACACGACTGAGGAAATTATAGCTGCATGTGCTGAGGCAATGGAACCTGAACGAGCTGCATTGACTTCGTATTTGCGGAAACAGGTGATGAATGATCTTGAAGAAAGCTTGAGGAAGCAGAGTTGGTTTACTGATTTTGATGTACCTGATGGATTGCCTGTAAAGTATTCTCTGGAGGATTGGATCGAACTCGTAAAAGAAGCGCAGGCAACTGTTTTCATCGCAGGTTTACCTTTTGTCATCTTTATTGTGCAGTGTCTGAGACATATTTTTGAGATGTGCGTCTTACTTGAGAAACGCCTTGGGCACACGCATAATCCCAAGGCCCAGTGAGGCACTAGTCAAAATGCCTCGGTTGGCTTATGTGCGCCTTGTAGATGAGTCGCAGTTAACCACGGTGCACTACTATGCAGTTTCCAAAAGATTTCTCTTGTGCTATTGTTGTACCCTTATCTGTAGCACAATATATATCGATTGCTTTTGTTGCAGATAATTTAATATTGAAAATGCAAATTTATGCGCAAAAACAGTGCTCCTCATGTCTATGAGGTTCATGCCTGGCGCGGTTGCACCCCTTTGCCACACACACTTCACTGGGTCTCACGCTTTTTAGAACTATATCTGCTTTTAGTATATGATATTCTGTGATGTACTTTGTTGTCCATGTAGTTAAGATTTTGGAGGGGTTGTCCATGACTTTGCTGCGTAGAAGATTCTGTCTCTCATCTTTATCATTACTGGTTCTTGCAGTAATAGCTATCTCCTTGTTTGATTGAATCTAGTTCATGGAGGCATTGGAGAAGATGGTACACTGCAATCTTTGCTGGAGGCTGAGGGATTTCCATATACTGGTACTTCTGAAACTAAAGTTTCTTGGATAGGAACTATGGCTACATTTTTCAACTGTGTGTTCAATTCCCAATGAAATTTAAGGTCCTGGTGTGATGGCTTCAAACATATGCATGGACAAAGTTGCCACTTCGCTCGCACTGAAGCATGTATGGTGACTTTCCTAGCTAAATTATCCGGCAATACTATAAAACGTTTCTTTGTACAACACAATTGAAATTATCTTTTAAGAATTGAAGAGTGAAGACCATCTTATTCTATGGAGGCCATTAACCTGGTCGTTTAATTTCAATAAAATTTACGAGTATTTTTTAATTTATTTATTGACGGTTGTCATACAGATTCTACTTTACTGAAGAATTATTTCAAAATCTATGAAGATATTTATATTTAGTGTAAAGCATAGGGTGTGGCTCACCAAGGTGATGAGGGCCCATGACAATAAGGCGCAAGTTGTGAGGCAAAGGCCCACACCTCATAAACATGAGACATACTGCTTTTGCAAAGATATTGTATTTTCAAAATAAAATTATGTGCAACAATATTGTTTTTGGATTTTAAAGATAGCTAACTTGTAGATGTGTAAAAGCTAGAATTAACTGGGCAAATATAAGGGCATATTGAAAGAACTAGAAGAAAATACATGGAAATTGCATATTAGTGCACCTCATTAGCTGCGCCTTGCCTACAATGCGCCCAGCATTTTGGATAACGCCTCAGTTAACCTTGGACTTGAGTGTGTGCAAAGCTCACTTTTTTAAGCTTAAGGCATTAAGTGAACTAAAAGAACACTTATACGAACATCTTTCTGAAGAGTTTCTTGTTTTCCAATGATCAATAATCAAGATGATTGTACAAATTTAATCTGAAGACAATTGTCTATCAGCTTGCAGAATATGGTGTTCTTACCATTGACAAGGAGGCTAGGAAGACAGAGGACCTTGTGCATATGCCAATTCCTGAAACTTGGCAGGGCTTGATCACAAGGCTTCAGTGTGAAACTTTGTGCATTAAACCTGCTAGGGATGGATGCTCTACTGGTGTTGCAAGACTGCGGTAGGTGCATGAATTGCAAACTCTCATTTCGGTCTATCTGGTTCTTCTGCTGAACAGAAGATTTTAGACTAATGGCTCTTGTGTGAAATGAAATCCTAATCCTGGCAATCTACTATTTTGTGACCATATACTGAAGCTGCGTGGAAGACTTGGGAATCTATGTGAAAGCACTTGAGAACCATCTTATAAGAATTCCTGCTAACAGTTTTTCGAAGGTATTACGTCCATGAGTTTCTTTTGAACCTTCTTATCATATTATCTCCAATTCTCCAGTACCTTCTTCAAATAACAAATGATATTCATAATACAGTGTTAATGGAAGTGTGTTATGTTTTTGGTGAAAGACCTTTTTCAATGTGGAGAACACATAATTTGAATCTATTTGGAGAATTATCTATGTATTTCAAAGTCATATATAACTTCTTTGGTTGCAGGCACATGGGACGATTGAGATGCCAAACCCTCCTCCAGATCTTTTAATTTTTGAGCCTTTCATTGAGACAGATGAAATTAAGGTTTCATCCAAATCACGGCGCTTTACATGGGAAGGGCGAAGCAGGTGGGTAGAGGTGACTGTTGGGGTAATGGGAACACGGGGGTCAATGCATTCCTTGACTCCTAGTGTGACCGTGAAGGAATCAGGAGATATTTTATCTTTGGAAGAGAAATTTCAGGGTAAGATTTTCAATTTATTATGTGTCCACAACATCCCTTAACAACACACATCCATGTAACCATTCTGGACTGAAAATTTGCAAGAGCTGGCACATGAGCAGAGAATTAACATCGACTTTGTCTTAATAATTTTCTTTCTTTTATAGCTGCTTATTCCAAGTTTTTGTGCCTCTGCATTTACCTTTTTAGTTTTTCTACCTAAAAATCTCGTTTTCTCTAAACTGTCTATGTTTCTGAAGGATAAGCATTAATGTTGTCCTTCTATATATAGCTTTAGAGTTTAGACTTGTACTAAACTTGACTGTTTGAAATTGAATTCTGGCAGGTGGAACGGGCATCAACATTACTCCACCGCCAGCCTCAGTGATTAGGTATGCTCTGGCACTTTGGGTTGTGTATTTACGATTGAAGGTCTAATTATCTTTCAACTTGCCAAAACTTTTTGTCTTCGCATTTAAATTTTTAATACACTCAAATACTGTAGTTAGACATCTGCTTGAAATTTTTTGATGTTGTGCCGGTGTGCCCATAACCGTCCAAGAGGTGTTCCGTCAGGTTCTCAAAAATTCTTATATATGAGTTTCATCATATTTAGCTTCTACATGTATGAGAATCAAGAAGTTCATTATAGCTTAGTGGTGAAGGCTCTCACACATTTCTTCTATATAATCCGTTTAGTTGACCAACTAAAACTGTTGGAGGCCCTGAATCATTATGAGCGTCCTGGTTGTATCCTTTTGGCAAATTGGTACAAACACAAAGCTCTATTAGCTGCCTTGATGGCTGAATAACTAAAAATTGTTTTGATTTTACCACTTTGAGAGCTAAACAGTTAAATATCTCCAAAATTATTTTTCCAAACTATTACTCCGACAATTCAGTTTGACTACATGTCACATGTTGGCATGATACTCCCCTCTGACACGGCACTTGATTTCCGGCAAAGCTTTATTTTTTTTCCACAGCATAGGCGTGTATAACACTCTGGTGTGCACTTGCGTCTCACACTTGCAGCCGAAACTGAAGTAATTTAACTTTAAGATAACAAGTCGTTCACATCTCACATGATGAGCATAACGGATTTGAAAACATGGGTAGCTTAGGTAGTTTCTTCGTGTTCGTTAACTTACGAGTGCAATATCTTTGTTTCTTACATAATTTCCTATCCGGTCTCTTTATTTGTCTTTCTTGTATTTGTCATCTTTCTCATAAAAACCTTTTCTTTGTCTTTCTTTTACTTCATCCATCCACTTTTGAACGTTATACATAGTGGGTTGTCAATCTTTAAACTTCCTACCTAGAATTTTTGTCTAGTTTATGTGGCTAATACGGTTTTTAATCCCACATCTTGTCATCTTCTCTCAGCTTTGATTTTCCGCCACATATTCCCAAGTTTTCTTAATTTGTGCGCCAATAACACTTGAAAATAGAAATGTATGGAAGGAGTGTTAATCTTTCTCAACCTTTAGAATTCCAAGGAAAGAAAATTTGGTATGGAAACTTTTTTAGTAATTTCTCAAAGGCCTCAAAATTTCTTTTATTCCTTTTGTTTCTATGGGGGTAGCATAACAGAATTTGCCATGGTTTTCCTATTTATTAGCCATGCATGATTTATAGGAAGGTACAAATAGCTAGTAAAGTTGTAAATGACATCTGGGAAGTTCATTAATGCATTACGAAGCCATATGCATTGAGTTACCTAGGTGGTTGTTAGACGAAAATATGGAAATGGAAAATCCCACGAATTGCAAATTGTAGGATGTTTAGTTGCCTATTCTCCCCTTGGTAACTGCCAACTGAGAGTTCTCATGACTTGGATTCCTACATTATGAATTGTCATTTCATAGGAAAATGACAATTCCTACATCAACCAAATGACTACCTAGTCGCAGATGTTTCGGGGTCTTATTATCTCTTTTTACTATGAGGTAGTAAATTCATATGGCAAGGTTACTTGTGTAACTTCTGCTTTACTTTTCCATGTGGTCTATATTCTCTTAATGAAATCTTTGTTATTTCCAATTGTGTAACCATGATCACCTCTGAAAGTTATTTTTCTTTCTGATTTTTTTACTCAGCCAGGATGCACTGGATAGATGCAAACAGCGCATTGAACTGATAGCCAATGTGCTTCAACTGGAAGGATTTTCACGAATTGATGCCTTTGTTAATGCTGACAGTGGAGAGGTGCGTGTTTTGTTTCTGTGCCGGCAGTTATATCTTGATTCTTGACATATGTTCAACATTAGGAGTTGAGTTTTAATTGTCAAGTAGTATACATATTTTTCTGCAGGTGCTGGTCATAGAAGTGAATACCGTGCCTGGGATGACACCTTCCACTGTTTTAGTTCACCAGGTAATTGATGAATCAGTCATTAACTCATACTGAGGCTGTTTGGGTTGATGCCGCAAAATCATCAAAGAAGAAACCTATATACTTCTTGTTAGAGTGTTATGACGTGCAAAACTTCATACTTGCAAAACTTCGAGGCTTTCCTACCCTCTAGTACCCCGCCATATGTCGCCTTTTATGTTAAATAGATGTTCACAGTATAACAAATACTGGTTTTGATATCAGAATGAGTCTTTGCAGCAAAATTCAGTCGTTGCCCCACAATGGCCGTATTCAACCTATAAACTTGAAATTCACCCGCCTCATATTCTACCAAAATACATTGTTACGACTTACGCGATAACACATACGCCTGACTTGTTTGACAAGTCTACTAGAAGTGCAAACTTAGTTTGACCCCTTGTTGATGTGGCATGTGTACAGGCCTTAGCAGAGAATCCACCAATGTATCCTCATCAGTTCTTCCGCAAACTGGTGGATTTAGCTTTGGAGCGCTCAGCGGTCAAAACCCAACTAGCGATTTAATCTTACTTGAGGTGAGCGACAAAAAATAAGCGTTTCGGTGAGAAACAGAGAATGGCTCATCAGTTGATATATTGAAATGCTGGAAGTGGGTTGTAAATTATACTGTAATATGTAGGACATTCCTGTTCGGTTGTGGAGGCCTAAGCATAACAAATGGATGTGAAACTACTCTTAAACATCTGTGTAATGTGTACAAGTTGCAATACTTTTTAGCAATACGTGAGGTTTGCAATGTAGTCAAACAATTGGAAAATATGGGGCTGACATATGACAAATAAGCATTGCACTTCACACTTACATGCTATTAGAAAAGTGATGCGGTAGCAAATTGCAAGAGAATACCTTTTTTTTTTAAACAAGAGTTTAGGATCATTTCACATATATGCTTTCACAAGATGATGATATGCTATGAATACCTTTTCGTGTACAATTTACAGTAAAATTATTAAATCCTAACTAAGATAAAATTGATGAATTCAATTAAATCTACCAAAATTACTATTCCCTCCGTTTTTAAATAATTAACGTTTTATTTTACAAGCTGAGTTTTTGAATTTAATTTCTACAAAAATGTATTGGTTGAAAAATTATAAAACTTACACCATAAAATTCTTTACGAGTAGAGTTTATTATGAGTATACATTTCAATATATTTAGTTATATATTTTGCGAGATATTGAAGAAAAGAAAAAGTGTCTCAAAAAGTGAGAATGATAATTAAAAAAGAACAAATGAAGTAATCGTATGATTTATTGATAGATGATTGTTTGTTATGAAAATTAGCATTTATAATTGAAAATTTTGAAAGAAATTTGATCACGTCTGAGGAGAAAGAGAAGAGAGATAAAATTGGCTATTTAGTTAAGAGGAAGGGTAGTATTAAGAAACATTATGAAAAAACCCATTGTCCATGAAAAACGATAAGTTGTTATATAAGTTGGGTCGGTTCAGTCCACGGTTCATTTGGTTTGGTCTGGTGACACGGCTGTCGCAACCCTATCAAAGATAACCAACTGGCCTAACTAATGTAGTAAAGAAGTCGGGATCTTATCCACAGGGAGACAGATATAAATTCTAATTGCTAAACTAAAGTCTGTCGAAGTAACCAAATTGGGGGGTTTTGTTTGTGGTTTGTTCAAAACAATGAGTAATAAAAGCAAGAGAAAGAGAAAAGCGTAAAGAAGAGAGTATAAAAATATGAAAACTAGAATAGTCGGTTCACCAATGGAAATGTACCAATTGCGGTTTAGGTCATAGATTGGTCACAAATATCGGTCTAAGGGATAGTGAAAATGGCTCGGATCGCTATTCGCCCTAGAATGTTTCTAGTTGGCTCTCGCAACTTACTAACACTCTAATGTTTGTAGCGGGTCTAAACCTCACCAGGCTTTCGATCTTATTAGGTCGGAGTTTGCCAAATCAATTAATCAGTCATGTGCATTAATTGACTAATCGTGTTCAAATGCTATAATTAAAAAACAGAGGCTTATAAATATGAACTAGTCTAAAACCTAATCGAGATTCGTCACCATTACATTGGATCCCCTATATCCTAGTCAAGGGGATTAGCTATGCATAAAGGGGTTAACAATTGAAACGAAAGGAACAACTAAAGGAGAAATCATGATCGCGAGATAAGTAGATATAAATTAAAACAAGAAAAAGTAAAGAGTAAAGAAATAAGATTATCAATAATCCAAAAGCGTCGAGTACAGAATTCCGGAAAATTAAATCTTACAAGTTGAAGGATAATTAATGTAAAAGCTACTGACTAAAATGTTTCTCTAGATGAAAGTAAAAAAAGTAAAAGTAAAAAGAGTAAAAAGTAAGTCCTCCAAGGCTGCTCCGTTTTGCTCTTAAATCGTGCTCTATCGACCAAAAACATCCGCTAATCTAATGGGCTTATACTAGAACGGGCCTCGGGAGTTGCAAACAGGTCGATCGGGCGACCAGATTCTGGTCGATCGAATTACCAATCGACCATATATGGTCGATCGACCAAATAGGCGGTCGATCGAATTAGTGGTCCATCGACTATATTTGTTGAACAAATTTCCTGCAACGCGCACTGAATTTCAAACGGCCGCCATTTCTTCGTTGCTCGTGCAAATCAAGCGTCTTTGGTGGCATTGGAAAGCTAACAGAATAAGATTTCATCTCCAATTGGAATTACTTGATTATATTTTGTAGAACTCAAGTTATGGCTCTTCAAAGTGGGACTATTAATTTGAAGCTCTTGTTTTGTCCGCTAAACTCCGTTACGTCTACGCGCATCTTAAATGGTAGTTTTCAAACTCCGACTCAACTCATATCCTAAATGCATGTATAGGGACATGTTTTAAGTTTGATTTTGCTCTTTTCGATTCATATTACAAGCTATTCTTACACATTATGCAAAGCTTACAAACCTAGTCTTTGTGTAAGACTTAGGTGTAAGGCATATTGTGTGCTTTTGGCATAAGAATAGAGACCATGCATTGACTCTTGGGCACTATGACCGACTACAAGCAAAGAAAAAGAGAGCTTGTTTTGTTCTATATATTCAACACAAAACACACATGAAATGTATAGGATGCTTTCTCATTTTCATACTACAAGTTCATTCAACTATATTCTCTCTAGTAAAATAGTTTTTCTAGAGAAATAAATCATTTCATACTAATAATATTATTGTAATATTGTTAATAATTTCTAGTATACTAACTTCAATTTCTAGTAACAAAATTGATTTTAGTTTTGAGATTGGGTCCTTGATAAGAGCTTTTGGAGACGGTTTCACTATAAACCGTTGGTAAGGGTAAAAGGTTCATGTAAGACTCGATTAATAGGTGATTAATTGAGTATAAACCTTCTAAAGCAATGTAAGGACATATCTTTCATCTTATGTAATCATCATGCATGCATAAGATCTAGTTAAGTTTTAATGACTAAACTTAAACAAATTAAACTCATATGAAATATGAGTTTATAATATGAAATTTGATTTCTGACACAACACATGATACTCGTGTTTTTACTCATGCAATTAATAAATCGGAATTGAACTTTCCAAAGCAACCACATGGTAGATATTGTTTGGTGGATAAAGGATATCCTGATAAAAATGGGTATATGGTATCATATCCGAAAACAAGGTATCACAAGTCCCAGTTTGAAAATGAGCCGCCGAGTAACTCTAGAGAAGCCTTTAATAAAATGCACTCATCACTTCGAAGTTGTATCGAGAGGTCATTTGGAGTGCTTAAGAAAAGATGGAAAATACTACGATTTATGCCACAATATAGAGTAGAAACTCAAATTGATGTTATAATGACAGCTTTTGCTTTACATAACTACATTCGGAAAAACTCACCTGATAACTTATTATTAGGGCTCTTGAGGAGTATCCAGATTATATACCAGATGAAGAACTAGCGGACATTGGTAATAATAATGTCACATTTTCATTACTACTTTAATTTGGGGTGAAACTTAATTAATATTTTTTTTTGTATGACTTTAATAGAAAACTAATTTTGCATCGATAGTATATTTTGGAGGATATATTGTTTGAATTTTGTTTTTACCTAATCGTTATATATTTATTGGTCGCAACTCGCATTTCTCCGCTACAAATGAGAATTTGTGAAATTCTTTGGGCATAAATCATGTATTTAAAAGCTAGTAGTTGAAGTTATTTCTATAACTTGATTTTAATGGTCAATTCATTCTAAACCGTGTGCATGAAGAAATCATGAAGTAACAATGCATACATTTTCCAGTACCATTTTAAGTGCACAATTTTATTCAGAAGTTACTACTCTCTTTGTTTCGGTCATTTGTTTACAAGAACACAAGAATAATAGTAAAAACGTAAAAGATATCAATAATAAACCATGTTCTTTTACGTCATTTTGTCAAATATCAGCTACCTTTTTGGCTAGTTTCTAAACAGTTTTAACAAAAATTAGCTACGTTATCAGGTTCTAATTTCCAGTTACATTTTCAGGTTTCAAGTACCTTTCAGGTTTCAGGTGCCTTTACAGGTTTCAGCTAACTTTTCAACTAGTTTTGCCAAACAAAGTCTTAGCTACTTTGGGCCCTCTTCTTTAAATTTTTAGGGATAAAACTAATACATAAACAATGAAAAAAAAGGTCAAAACATTAATGTCCTCTATGATTCCCTTCACCTGATGATGCACCTGTTTAGTATCTACAATCTGATGAAAAACCTGAAGGTAGTTTGTGATATGAATTATAAATTGAACGTGATTTGTAGCGGAAGCAATCAACCGATCTCGAATGTACTAGGTACAACCGAACTCGATTAACTAACTCAACGCAAAAGAAAAGATAAGCAATGCTAAACTACACCAATAGCCTAACAATGAGATTAACGCTCTACACCGATAGAGTTAACCGGGTTTTCACAAGACAACGCTCGAGAACAACCTTTCGAAATTGTAGACACAACCTCTATGTTTTACTTGAAAGTTGCTCAAATAAAAACAGTAAATTAGTTTGATTTTCTTAACTTGTTTGATGAATGAAAAACCTTCAAGCTACATGGCTTATATAGTGCTACCAAAAGCTCACATAAATGCTAATTAAAACAGAATTCAAAGCTAATTAAAACAGAATTCAAAGCTAATTAAAACAGAAATTAAAGCTAATAAAAATGGTTCTAAATGACCTTATTCAAACAAGTAACTGCCCAAAATAATGATAATGAGCTTTTAATTTGCCCTCTTAATTGACTGCATTGATTAGCCAAGTTAGGAGAACAACTCCCTTTGATTCTCCCCTGATTACCTCCTCTGTATTCATGTTTTTGGAGCTGATGTTCAGCTCGTCTTTGGTGTCGATAGTCAGCCCCTTTTGTGTCTCATTATTTGCATCATCCCCTCCCCCTTTGAAAGGAATTGACCTCAATTCTTGAATACCATCATCATCCAAATATGGTGATAAGTCACCCACATTAAAGGTAGCATGTACCCCATACTCTCCCGGTAACTCGAGCTTATAAGCATTATCATTGATCCTCGAAATGATCTTAAAAGTACCATCCGCCCTAGGCATTAGCTTGTTCTTACGCTTGCTTGGAAACCTTTCCTTCCTCAAATGGACCCAAACGAGATCACCTTCCTTAAACACCCTAGGCTTCTTGTTTTTAGACCGTAGTCGATAAGCTTCGTTCACGGCCTTGATCCTTTCTCGAACTTGCTCATGTAATTTGATCATCGATTTCAGTTTAGACTCCGCATCCTTGTGCACCAATTCATCCTTAGGCATGGGAAGCAAATCCAAAGGCAAATAAGGATTGACCCCATAGACTACTTCAAATGGCGAGTGATTAGTAGCGTAAGTAGGGGATCGATTGTAAGCAAACTCGGCATGAGCTAACTTCAAGTCCCAATCTTTTTGTGTCTTGCTTACTAACCCGCGTAACAAAGTACCCAACGTCCTATTAGTCACCTCTGTTTGCCCATCGGTTTGAGGGTGATGAGAAGTACTAAATAACAACTTGGTACCCAATTTCCTCCATAACGTATTCCAAAAATAACTCAAGAACTTGGAATCACGATCGGATACAATAGTTTTGGGGACACCGTGTAAGCGCACAATCTCACGAAAATACAAGTCGGCAATGTTACTAGCATCACTAGTTTTGTGACAAGCTACGAAATGTGCCATCTTGGAAAATCGATCAACAACAACCATAATAGCATCCTTACCGCGGAGTGCGAGGCAAGGCTACGATGAAATCCATGCTCACGTCCAACCAAGGACCGTTAGGCGTCGGCAATGGAGTATATGCCCCGGGTTTGAACGAGCTTTTGGCGATACGACAAGTGACACATTTGCTAACGATTTTTTGCACATCACCTAACATTTTCGGCCAATGAAAATGTTCCTTTAGGACTTCCAGAGTTTTCGTAAGGCCAAAATGACCCGCCAATCCACCACCATGAGCCTCACGAACTAACAACTCCCGAATCGAATGCCTTGGAATGCAAAGACGATTCTCTTTGAACAAAAACCCGTCCTGTACCGAATACTTTTCGAAAACTGCACCCCCACACTTAGAAAATATATCACCAAAATCTATATCTCCTTCATAATAATCCTTCAATGTCTCAAAACCAAGTAAACGAGTTTCAAGTATTGAAATTAAAGCATACCTCCTCGAAAGCGCATCCGCCACCACATTACTCTTACCGTCTTTATATTTCGAAGAGAAATTAAAAGATTGCAAGAACTCCACCCATTTCGCATGTCTTGGACTCAATTTTTGTTGCCCATTTATATGCTTCAAGGACTCATGATCGGAATACAACACAAAATGATTAGACCGCAAATAATGACTCCAATGATCAAGGGCTCTTACTATGGCATAGAACTCCTTGTCATAGGTGCAATAGTTCAAACGAGCTCCTCCAAGTTTTTCCGAGAAATACGCTATAGGACGTTTGTTTTGTATCAAAACAGCACCGATACCGACTCCACTCGCATCACACTCAACTTCAAATGGCTGGGTGAAATCGGGCAAGGCCAAAACAGGAGCTTCACAAAGCTTTGACTTGATCAATTCAAACGCCTCTTGTGCTTATGTACTCCACACGAATGCACCCTTCTTCAAACACTCGGTAATAGGGCTGGTTATCGAGCTAAAATTCTGTATGAATCTTCGATAAAATGACGCGAGTCCATGGAAAGATCTCACCTCCGTAACCGTGGTAGGACTCAGCCAAGATTTGATAGCTTCGACCTTGTGTTGATCAACCGACACCCCATCCTTAGATACAACGTACCCAAGGAACACCACACTTTCGACAAGAAAGTCACACTTCTCCCTTTTCCCGTATAACTTTTGGGCTCTTAGGGCCTCGAAAATCCGTCTCAGATGCTCGAAATGCTCTCCAATACTCTTGCTATAAATCAATATGTCATCAAGATAGACAACAACGAATTTGCCCAAGAAGGGCTTGAGCACCTCGTTCATGAGCCTCATGAATGTGCTAGGCGCATTTGTGAGTCCGAACGGCATAACCAACCACTCATATAAACCGTGTTTCGTTTTAAAAGCGGTTTTCCACTCATCACCTTCTCGCATTCTGATTTGGTGATATCCGCTTCTTAGGTCGATTTTTGAGAATATAACCGACCCATGTAACTCGTCAAGCATATCGTCTAACCTCGGGATTGGAAAGCGATATTTGATGGTTATATTATTCACCGCCCTACTATCAATACACATCCTCCATGAGCCATCCTTTTTTGGCACCAATAAAGTCGGAACGGCACAAGGACTCATCGATTCTCGCACATAGCCCATGTTAATTAGCTCTTCAATTTGTCGTTGTAACTCTTTCGTTTCCTCTGGATTACACCGATAGGCAGCCTTGTTCGGCAATGGAGCTCCCGGAATTAGATCAATTTGATGTTCAATCCCACGAATAGGTGGTAAACCAGTGGGTAACTCATCCGGGAACACGTCCTTATACTCGTTCAAAACAGCCTCCAATTGCGGATTAAGGGACAACCCGCTACCGCCCTTTCCAACCTTTGTCGCCACCAAAACGAAAACTGACTCACCATTATCAATTGCCCTCCTTACCTCACTCTCAGTCGCAAATAACGTGAGACTAGGCTTCTTCCCCTGTTTCGAAACCATGGAACGAATTTCGTTTGATGCCATTGGTTTCAATACAATCTTCCTCCCCTTGTGGCATAACTCATACTCATTTGCTCTCCCCCTATGCACTACATCTCTATCATATTGCCAAGGACGTCCCAACAGTATGTGACACGCATCCATAGGCACGACATCGCACAAAACCTCATCGACATAAGTTCCCATGGTTAGTCCCACACGGACTTGTTTCGTGACCCTTATACTACTCCCATTATCTAACCAATGTAAGGCATATGGTTTAGGGTGTTTTATTGTGAGTAATCCCAACTTCGACACCATTTCGTTTGAAGCGACATTGGTACAACTACCGCCATCCACAATGACACTACACCATTTATCCTTTACTTGACACTTGGTGTGAAAAATTTGATCCCTTTGGTCACCATTCAAAGGTTCAATTTTAGTTTGCAAAGCCATAAGTACCAAAGTATCATAGAAGGGAGGTTCATACTCTTCTACCACTTCCTCGACATTTTCTACATTTTCAGGCTCCTTAAAGTCGAAAACGTCGCCTAGTTTTTCCTCTTCCTCAAACAATTCGTTAAGAACTCCTACTGCCTCCCTAAGAGTTACCACTCGTTGATTAGGACAGGCCCTAGCAAAGTGTCCCAATCCTTGACACTTAAAACATCTAACCTTCGACAAACTAGTCTCCTTAACCGACTCAGAAAATTTTGGTGTTGCCTTGGCCGAATTAGTTGGGTTTGGAGTGGGTGTTGTTTTTGGCGAAAAGACGGACTTGGCATAGCTATTCGGGCTACTGTATTCCCTACTCGACCCCCCTGACTTAAGCTTCCCCTGGGACTCGATCTTAAGACACAGATTACATAGGGTATCGAATTCAGCATATGGGTATAGCTCGACGGAATTTGCAATGCTACGGTTAAGCCCACGAAGAAAACGGGACATCTTTTGTTCCTCATTCTCTTCCAACTCCCCCATAAGGATCAACTTCTCAAACTCCTCTATATACTCAGCCACACTCAATTTATCTTGCATAAAATCCGCAATTCTACGATAGATACTTAGTTTATGCGTAGCCGGTACATACCTTTTCCGTAACTTATCTTTTAGTGACTCCCACGAAGTCAGTTTTCCTTTTCCTGTGCGAGACCGTCTGACCTTCAACCCTTCGTACCACAACGAGGCTCCTCGACTTAACCTCAATATGGCATATTTGCATCTCTTTTCGTCACTGAGATCTTTAAAATCGAACATACGTTCGATTTTCCTTTCCCAATCTAAATAGTCCTCCGGGTCGGTACCACCAACGAATTCGGGCAGGTCTGAAATCTTGAATTCGTCTAGTTTTGTCTTCCCACCAGTTCGGCTCCCCGTAGGCCTGTTTCGCAATAAATCTTGTAGCTTATCGTAGAACTCATCGTCGAATTGTTCACCGGACATTTTTGTATCCTGAAAGTTTTCTGTTTTTTTTTTTTTTTTTTTTAATATATACCGAGACTATAGGACCGTCCCGATTAATGGAAAATCAAGAGCCGAAGCTCTGATACCACTAATGATATGAATTATAAATTGAACGTGATTTGTAGCGGAAGCAATCAACCGATCTCGAATGTACTAGGTACAACCGAACTCGATTAACTAACTCAACGCAAAAGAAAAGATAAGCAATGCTAAACTACACCAATAGCCTAACAATGAGATTAACGCTCTACACCGATAGAGTTAACCGGGTTTTCACAAGACAACGCTCGAGAACAACCTTTCGAAATTGTAGACACAACCTCTATGTTTTACTTGAAAGTTGCTCAAATAAAAACAGTAAATTAGTTTGATTTTCTTAACTTGTTTGATGAATGAAAAACCTTCAAGCTACATGGCTTATATAGTGCTACCAAAAGCTCACATAAATGCTAATTAAAACAGAATTCAAAGCTAATTAAAACAGAATTCAAAGCTAATTAAAACAGAAATTAAAGCTAATAAAAATGGTTCTAAATGACCTTATTCAAACAAGTAACTGCCCAAAATAATGATAATGAGCTTTTAATTTGCCCTCTTAATTGACTGCATTGATTAGCCAAGTTAGGAGAACAACTCCCTTTGATTCTCCCCTGATTACCTCCTCTGTATTCATGTTTTTGGAGCTGATGTTCAGCTCGTCTTTGGTGTCGATAGTCAGCCCCTTTTGTGTCTCATTATTTGCATCAGTTTGATAAAACACGCCGGTGTTACCTTCTGTTTCTAACCGTCCATTCAAGTACGGAGTAGTTATATTGTCGAAAATCTATTGTAATTTTTATTACACGGCTCTTTTTTTTTCCTTTCACAAATTTTCAAGTACATGATTTTAGATAAAACAATGAAAAACTTATTTATATACGAAGTAATAGAATTATAATTGAGTATATATATATAGGACAAGTTATAGATAAAAGGAACACGTTTTAGATACCATACAGTAAATGGGATCGATTCGACGCATTCGAATCGGTGGCTAGGTGTAATCACCGTGAACTGATTCCAATTTGTAGTTCAAATTGTACAAACTTCCAAAAGCGAACCTAAAAAAAATGCAAGTGTTGGTTGGTTGCAAACTGTAAAGGATGTTCACCTATGTCAACGCCACTTCATAAACCCACCAATCTTCATCAATACGACGTCGTATCCACTCTTTAACATAAAACCCTTGTTTTAATTTCAACCCAATTTTCCCAGCACAAAAACAATAACTCCAGTTTCTCCCTTGAACCTTTCTTTCCTCCTAAAAATCCCAACTTTGGAGGTAAGACGACGGTACCCACAACATAAAACGACATGCAAAACGGTGGGGGAAGCAGTAGTAGCAACAACGGAGGAGGAGAGGAGAGAGTACCTTTGTCGGAAGTGGTGGCAGATTGTGTGAAACGGTGGTTTCATGATTCTCTTAAGGAAGCCAAAGGTGGAGATATTAACATGCAAGTTCTTGTTAGTCAGATGTATTCTGCTGGTTATGGTGTTCCTCAAGATCTTCAAAAGGTCTAATCTTTTCTTCATAACTTGTCTTAATTTGTGTTTTTATTGCTGCCCATTTGCTGTTTTTGCTTAATTTTGATTATATGTTGTTGGCTTTATGTCGATTTCGTGGTTGTTTTCAGGTTTTGGTTTTAAATTTAGTTTGATTTTGTGATTGTTTTTTCGGGTTTGGGCTCTCATGACTGTGGTGTTCCAGAAAGATTGTATTTTTTGTGTGCATAAATTGGCATGGATTTGTGTTTGTTTTGTTGGGTTTTCGAGTTTTACTGCTCCCTACTTGTGTAATTGTGTTTAGTGTTGATTTGAGTATGTTGATTGGGTGATGGTTTTCATTAGAATGGTGTTCCTAGATGATATGCCAAAGGTTTGATTTTTATATAAACTTTGGGTTAATTTGTGTCTTTTTGGTGTGTGATTGTCTTAGTAGATGCCTCATGCCTAGCATTGTGTTTTCTCTGAATTTGATGCAATGGATGATATGATTTTTTACATTAATTCTCCTTTTCTGTGAGTTGAGATTGGTCTAAATATTGATGAGGGGAGGATGGTGCTTCAATGTTTGTGAAATTTGGTCACTTGCCGTTGGAAACAGTATTAATTTGCCTAAGAATTTGATTTGTCAGTGTGATTGTTCATTTTCTAGCAGTTTATCATGTGTAAAAGTGTGTAGAGCCATTCCAAATAGATCTTCTGATGAAATGCCTCAATGTTCAGCATAAATTGGAGCCTTTGAACCTCCTATTGCATTTTCAGACTGTTTATGTTCCGGCAGTTCCTTTTTGTTTGAAACATGTTGAAACTGAGATTATGGCTATTTTTGGATTTCAGGGAAAGCTATGGATGACAAGGGCATCTAGGACCCGTTCATCAGTTTGGAGAGTTAGCGGGAAGCGTCCTGGTATTCTTGTTCTTACTGACAATTTGTCTTATCTCTGTTTATGCTCGCTCTTGTATTTCTTCTTACCATTACCGGCTTTTCACTTTGAATAGGTTATAATGCCAGTGATTCCGATTCTGACTCCGATGAATTGATGGGAAGTACTAGCTAAGTGAGTAGTTCATTAAACGTTCGTACCTAAGTGAGTTTTTTGCCTTTTGACCATGAACTTGTCTTGATTTTCTTAGATTTAGCTGTATATTTTCTTGCATTGCTTCCTTTCTCTTGTTGAGATGAGAGTTCACTCATGACGGTTCCAAGGGATGATTCATGTCAGCCGACCCCAAAACATTTTGGGACTAAGGCTCTGATGTTGTTGTTGACAATCTATATTAGAGAGGCTAGCACTGTCGTAGCTTGTGCTCAAAGACTGCTACTTCCTGTCTGTTGATGTAGATATTTGTTTACTCTGCTAGATGTTCGTGAATTCAACATCCTATCATGTGGTTCCATTTTGTCTCTTCAAATAGACCATTGTATTCAAATAGTGAAACAAATTGGCAGCAAAAGGTTAGGTACCTTGCTTAAAGTAAAATAAGGAAGGAGAATTGCTAGGATTAGCGGCAAGGAAAACAGTATCCAAATGACTGGGGAGAAGACAGTAAGAAGGTGCTTAATACTTTAGACTGATTTTGTGAAGGCCTTACCTTAGGTTGAATATGGGAGTGGGGTGTGGTCGGTGGGGGCACGTAAAAGGGTATAGCTATGGAGAAGATTGACAGGAATGAGCTTTGTTTGAATGCTGACAGGATTATACTATTACCACTATCCTAAATTTTTTGTTCCTTAAATATGTACAAGTACTTTTTATTTATTTTCATGTTCATTTTATGAAGACAATTATTTTGATATTATCGTCATTAAAAAGTTGCAATCTATATTGCGAGTTGTGAAAATATGGGTCAAATTCGACATCATTTGACCATTGAATTCTAAAGGGGACAAAATAAGTAGGATGGTGGGAGGAATATCTAAATGGGTTGGTAGGTTGATAGGGAAGTTGAAAGGGTGTAGTTGGCAAGGTGAGTGATATGCATGAGCGGTTGTTGGTAATTCATTGTGGGTGTTCTCGAAGTCTATGATAATTGTTGCCTTGTTTGGTAAGATAAAATTAGTCAATTAGGTAATTCACTTCTCACTTTAGTTTTAAAGGGCGAGCATGTATAAATATTTTGATACGAGATAATCCTGTTTGCACACATATATCCTGTTCAGAAGTTCACTTCTCCTGCTCCTTAGTATGTTCACGTCAATTTGTTGTATTAGGAGCCCTTGATTTTTGCGTGCAAGAGAATCAGTAAGGCGCTTTCAGTTTTGATGCTGTCAGGTTTCGAATCTAGGTCATGAGTATCTCCGCTAAATAACTATCCACTCGATTAGATAACATTTGCTATAGCTTTTCTTCTCGTGTCTATTGGCTTGATTAATGCTATTTTGTACTGTATTCATTTTGTTTCTTAGAAAAGAAACAAAAATAACATTATTAAGAAAAAAGTAAACAGAACAAAGTGTTTCAACGTTAAAGAATTATAAAAGGTTCTAAAGCACTTGGATAATTGAATTTGGAATACCCTTGCGGGTTCCATCTAGCCTCAGGAGGAAAAGAGAAGAAAAATCTTTGGGGATGTGCTTTTATCGCTGTTTATTAGGGCCTTCGGGAGTGCCTCATATTTTCTATTTAACATCTTAACCTCTTTGATATTTTTGGGGCCGTATAACTTAGTTAGCCTCTTTTGGGCCAATGACGAGAAAGGGGTAGGGAACCTCTTTTGGGCCTATGATGAGATAGGGGGAGGATTGATCAAGGACACCCTTTCGATGATCATTCAACCTAATTATCTACCCTTTTTTGGTTAATTTAAACTGTATTGAGATATTATGTTGTTGTTGTTGTTGTCGTTGTCGTTGCTGCTGCTGCTGTTACTTTTAAATCAAAACTAAATGTTGGTTAAACTTGGTTGATGTGGTTGCAGGTAGTATATGCTCATGTATGCTCTCGAAGGCTATAGTCACTTAGTCAGCATCCATCCTGGTGTATGACCTAAAAATCATTCATATAAAACTTGTTTCTTACTGATCATGGAGTGTAACGACGCTACAAGTCATGCTTAATGAACATCTTAGCTAGATTTTATTCCAATTAACTTGAACCAGCTCGAACAAGTGGAGTCGTGGATTATTAGTTGGGTGGTAGTGTGGTACTCTATATGTTCCCCAAGTTTGATGGATATAGAATACATCTCCTGATTTATGCACTTCCATTTAAAGGGCCTTAATTTACATGGGCAACTAGCCAAACCATGTAGGACTGATTGTGAATACATGATTATGGATCGTTCTTTGGGTGCAATGCTTACCTCAATCCTCATTCCTCAGACTCGCGTGGTTTTCAGTGTTGGATTTTCGATGTTTTTTTTTTTTCAATTCTCAGGTTTATTTCACTAAAATGTTTGATCATTTTCATTTTCACTTCCAACACGCTAAATCAATGTACTCCCTTCGTTCCGAGGGATATCTATAAGCTCCTTTCTCAATTTGTGGAGGAGTTTAAAGAGACATAGAGAGGCTCAAATTCATTCAAACCCTACTTAAAAAAAATCAGAAGTTGCAATTTGGCATTTGCTTTACGTCTACTAAATGTATGTGTTATAAATAAAGCTAATTATAAAGAGGTGGACACTGTGCTTCCATTATAAATTATGATTGATGAGTTGATCTTGATGCAACGACAAGTCTTTTTATTTGTATAAAAACAAAGGAAAAAAGAAAATTGCGACTTTGTGGATCGACCTTTACAACAAACACAAATTTTCATTTTAGACGGATATTTTCTTTGAAGTCTTCGAATGGACATATGTGAACATTTAAAAATGGTTCCATTTTCAAACGGAAATAGCTATCCGAAGGGAAACCTAGGGGTGTTAACAGGTCGAGTTGAGTTTGAGCTTATCCGAGCTTGAAAAAAATGTGCTTGTTATAAAGCTTGCGAGCTTTAACGCGAGCTCGAGCCAAACTCGAGCCCAAATTGAGCCTATATAAAATTGCTTACTTTTTTAATTTATTTTTTCCGATTTTTTTAATAACAAACTCGAAGGTTATATGTAAAATTATTTAGCATATTAACGACACATTTAAAATGTGTGATAAAGATGTAATTATGAAAATAATATTTTTATAAAACATGATCAATATCTTATATAATCACACAAGTTCGAGCCTCTCGCGAGTTTTTCGAGTCGAGTCAGTCTTTGCTGGGTTTGACTCATTATGCTCTCGAGTCGATCTCGAGCTTTGACCGAGCTTTGACTGAGCCGATCTTAAGTTGCCTGTGTCTCATCTTATTAACAGTCCTAAACCCACTGACCAAGAGAATAGATGGAAATAGTATAGACTCACAAAAGTTTATTCCATACTTAATAGATATTGATACTTTGGCTTGCTCTTTTCGCTGTCTAAGTTTTAGTTTTATTCCTAGGCAATTGAACTGGGTTGCGCATAACCTGACTAAAAATGCTTTACTAGTATAGTTTCTTTCACTGTTGTAAAAAAAAGAGTCATTTCATGAGAATAATCCAACCTATGTCTCATCTTCTAATATTAATACATATTAACGATTAACTAAGAAAAATCCAACCTATAACCTCATTTATCTTTCATTCAACTTTGAATATTTTTAAACTCTTATTATCGATAGGTTGATACGTCACTTTCACTTATTTTTTTTTTTGTCCAGGGAGAAAGAAAACAAGAAGTAAGTCAAGGTGATGTGTTTGCTTACCGAAAATAAGAGTTCAAAAATAGACAAAGTTTAATAAAAGATAATTGAGGTCATAAGTTGGATTTTGAGAAGATGACGTATAAGTTAGATTATTCCTATAAAATAACCAAAAAAAAAAAATAGTTACATCTTGGTTCTTAATTTGTGCTTAGTTTGTGAGTTACTTGTATATTCATCAACACCTAATCTCATCATCTTATAATTCATATTTCCTCTTGTTTTACGAGTTTCTCGTAAACTTGCACAAATTATTCTGGAGCAGTTTATAACACCTTACACACCTTATATTATACGGAGTAATAATTAACGGGTGAAAGGTATTGTAAGATCGTCATAGCTCACAAGCGATAATAAACATGATGGCATGATTTATTTCCTTGTACACCATCCTTTTGTGGAAAATGTTATAACTAACCCAAAAAGGTATAAATTATGTTGCAAGTTTGTCTGCATCTTACATTCGTACCAATTTGTTCAATCCAAAATACTCCTCCGTTCAGGACTACAAAAACCAATTCCTTTAGACCATGTTTATCCGTAGGTCTTGTAACTTTACTTAGCCCTAGTTTCTATATTAAAATACTAATTTTTTTTCTTAACCTACTTTCAAGTCCTACATTTTTATTTGGGTCGTGCTTTTTCACATACGGATTTTACTCTTTCACATACACCTTTTACGATTTTGCCCTTTTCATTTTTATCATTCAAAAAAATTTATTCAATCTCTTCCTTCTCACCCGCCGACATACCCTTCTGCCGACCTAATAACTTACATACTCCGATGCCCTCTATCACGAACTCCGACAACAGATTTGTGCCAATTGTATG
Source organism: Silene conica (assembly GCA_029255685.2). NCBI lineage: Eukaryota > Viridiplantae > Streptophyta > Magnoliopsida > Caryophyllales > Caryophyllaceae > Silene > Silene conica. Next base: position 65,319,591 of record CM055311.2, read on the forward strand.
GTATCAAAATATTGTTGTGTTTATTAGTATATCAGATTATCTGTTATCAACCGCATGTTATTTGTTTGTTGGAGTTGTGCAGTGATTGACTAGGGTTCTTTACTGACAACAATCATCAATTTCATAGTGCTATGGGGTAAGTAGCTGAGTTTTAATTAACATCGTCCATTGCGGCGCTAGTAATTAAGCCAAATTCATTTTGTCAACTATGCCGCCATTAATTAATTAATCAAACGGTGATACATTGGCTTGATTTGATACTTTTGTATACAAGTAAATTGCTTCATTAATTAATAAATTAGGGTTCATCGTTTAAGTATTTGAACAATTAGATTAAGTTTTAGGGAAAAAAGTTTGATATTAGAGTAATTTTTGTAGGTTTTAATTAATAAGGGTAATTAATGGAAATTTAATGAAAAAATGTATGTGAAAGAGTAAAATCCGTATGTGAAAAAGTAATTCCGTTTTATTTTTATCTTTTATCAAGACCTACCTTAACCTACCTTTAACCTATAATTTTTTTTACACTAAACAAGGTCTAGAACGAGGTCTGAAAAGTGTTCCAGGAGGTTCAGATTGGACCGTATGGACCTAGTTTCTTCAAAGTTGTTCCAACCTTTTAATTTCTTTTTCCTTTTTTTATTTGTTATTTTTTTGTCTTTATTCAAGACCTAGACCTAATTAGCCCAACCCATAAACGTAGTCTTATTAGGCATTTTCGATTGTGACGTTAATGTATAATTTTTTCGTGGGATGGAGTTTAAGGACAAATCTGACGTTGACGAGATTTGAACCGAAGTCCTCAGTATTTCATTCATAACTTTTTTGGTTGAGTTAGCTGACATATGCGACTAGTATTCATATAGTCTTATAATCCTATTTTACAAACGTATTTCATAAGTTTGCCGAGAATGATAAGAATGACATTCTATTTAACCACCTCAGAATTCTAGCCACTACGAGAAGTATTATGCATCAAAATGTTCCAAAAAAGTTTAAGGTCTGGAAAATGACGAGTTAAAGAGTTAATTTTTTCTTTCTAATATATATAAACATCTAAAATATGATTAGTTTGGAGTTTATCATATCTTTTAAAAATAGTTTTAGATTTGCATTATTTTTCCAAAATCATTATAAAATATTGGGGTGTGACTTTTTTTTCCTTACAAAAGTTTTTGTTCAATTTTTAGAATATTAATTTAAAATTTCAATATTAATTTATAGAATCAAAGATAACAAATACATAAATGGTATTACTTAATTTATATAATTTAATAACAATTAATTCGAAATAACCGAACCTAACTCAACCTGATCCGTAATCTTAGAAACTCATAGGTCTAGTCATGGCATCTTAAAACGTGAAGAAAAATAAGGGCAATGATTAAGTAGACGTTGTTAGTTGTTAATGTGTTTAATTTACAAGAAGTCGGATTGCTTAATCAAAACCCATAAAACTCGTCTTTCCTCTCCTCTTTCCCTTTCTCTTCTTCTCCCACCGCTGAAAATTCCCCAACTTTTTCCCTCTTTTTAATTTCTATATACGTATACACACACACACATACACAGAACACATTCCACAAAGATTATACATTACTACTATTCTGTAACTATTCATTTTAATTTGTTATTATGCTCTCAATTTTACACCTTTATTTCTCCATTCTTTTTCTCTAATTCCAGGTATCTTTCGCTTATTGTATTTATAGTAACTATTTTATTGTTTCATTGGTGATTTGGGTAAGTTTGTTTTGCTTTTTTAATGCTAATATCTTGGGTATTTGAATTTGAATTTGAATTTAGTATTGAACATGGTGTATATTTTGGTATACACCAGTTCTTATATTAGACCGTCTTGTTAGGACGATGATACATAGCAAAGTGTAGGATTGTAGACATGAAGAAAATTCATGGGTTTTTAAGTTTGTAGAAAAACTAATAATGGGTAAGTCTTGAAATTATTATTTAAGAGAAATATGAAAGGAAATTGGATTGAATTAATTAGGAGAAATGGGGATAATTCTGGGATGTGGGAATTATTAAGCTGAGTCATTAAAAGGGGTAATTATTTGATTGTTTACGGTGAAATCAAATCTTTTGACTGGATGTAGGAGAGGAAAGATTATTTATTTTGGAATATTTGTATCAAACTTGGGTAGACTATTTTATGTATAAAGGTATAAACTTTGAACAAAGGGGCAAACTTTAGAAGAGTAAAGGGATAAAAGGTTTTAGAAAATTCAGTGGTGGGTCTTTTGTCAATCCTCATATCTTGTATCTCATTCACAGAAAGTTTTTCAATTTGAGTTGTTGTGCCGGTGACCGCTTGTTGTTGTTGTTGTTGTTGTTGGTGGTGGTGGTGTTTTGTTGTTGTTGGTGGTAGTTATTATTGTTGTGGGTGGGGTTATATGAAGTGTGTTGAGCTGCCTGTATGTACCAGAGAGTTATGTATGCGAAAAAAACCTTTGTATTAGGACATTTGAGTGTGACTTTCACTCGTTTTTTGGGAGAGGAAGTAAGGGGAACAATTTCCGATGTTTGTTAGAAAAATGGAGTTGGAGGGAAATAGACGAGAGGGAAAGTGAGATTAATCCACTTCCCCTGCTTTCCCATCCTTCAACAGTTCATTCCCTCCCCTTCCCGTCACTCCTGATCCTCCTTTTGTATCCAAAGAGGTTTAAGCTGATTTTTGTTGTGCTGGGGGTTTAGATGTTGGAAAACTTTATTGTTTTGTGTTTGTTTGTGGTTGATGCTCCATGTTTGATTATATAGTGGTCACTTTGTTTTGATTAGGTGTGTGTGTCTAATCTCTTTGTTGATGGCTGGAAACTGGTTCTCTTTCTTTACTGTATATGATAGTTTTTTTTCCATTGATTTCCATGTCAAACTAAGATAGAGAAATCCAACCATGGTTTCCGATAACTGAGTTGCCATTTACTGTATATGATGGTTGGAAACTGGTTCTCGCTGATTATTGATCGACTCAATTACCATCCTGTTCCCCTTTATAGTGATTAATTCTCACTCAGACTGCTGTTATGAGTATACACTAGTGGAGATTATGGCATTATGCTGTAGTTGTACCTGGCACAATTATATCATTTACGCTCTATAAAAGCTAAGGGCTTACTGGCTGCCATCTCAGCCAGCTTTGATAGTAGAATTTGATAATCGAGTATTTTGTAATAGATGGGTTGCTCGTTTTTTTCAGAAATTAGTCATAATTGAGGTTTAGCTTTGCTGCTGTAATGGAAGAATCTAGTCAGTTGAAACGAGCATTAATTGATTCGTCAGCCGGAGCAATTTCTGGTGCTATTTCTCGGACAGTCACATCTCCTTTAGATGTCATCAAGATTCGATTTCAGGTAGTTTGTAATTTGTATAACCATTAAAATCTAAGTTTTCTTTCCGTTCTTGCACAATGGTATTATTGTATTAGTGATAGGACAAAAAATAGGTTCTGAAAAGAAATTACACTTCTCTTGCTGGTAATGTGTCTTGATTTATTTGAAGACCAGCTATTGTCATTAGTGATACTCATTTAAGCAATTAAGCATGACTAAAACATCCATATGATGAACTATTAGCTTCAGTTTCAATTGTCCGGTATACCCATTTAATTATACTCTAGATGTCGTGTATCATATATCCATTTCAGACATTGGTTTTCTTGTGAAGGGACTCATGAAGCCTCAACTATTCACTTTCTTACTCATTCTGTGGTGATAACGTTCATATTCTTTCTCGTATTATATACTATGTACTTGGAGTTCTTTCGAATATGATGCGGTGTATGCACGACCATTGACTATATTTGCATCTCTCAGAGGGAACTAAACATTCTATGGTTTTACTAATAATGCTTTACTGTCTCTTTATAGGAAAAAGAAAAAGAAACTAGTACCTTTGTGTAGGTCTTTTGATGTGATGTCAGGAGAAAAGAAACTTAATTTACTGATGGAGGTTTATTTTTTCCGAGAAAATACTCTCGTGTATGTTGTACACTAATATATTCATTAAAAAGACGTTCACTATAGTGTTTAATTGACGTCCATTACTGTGCCCTTCTCCATTTAATAGATGTGTTGCTGACTTGCTGTTAAATCTTGACAGGTTCAACTCGAACCGACAACTTCATGGGCTTTACTCCGCAAAAATCTCTATGCATCATCCAAATACACTGGGATGCTACAAGCTACCAAAGATATCCTTAGAGAAGAAGGTCTACCGGTATCTGCATGCTCGTTTATCTTTTTGTTTGACTGCCTTTACTTAGGAAGTCACACTATTGCTTAATCAATAACATAATTAGATGTTCTTTTATAGCTCATGCTCTTTACAGTTCGCCTTGTTTTGAAATAGAAACTTGAGGGGGTCTGAGAAATAGCTGGTTTAAGTTAACCAAGACCAGCACATTTTTGTTGTGGAGTTTAATTGTCTGATTGTTTTACCCCCCCCCCCCCCCCCCCCCTATTTTTGTTTCTACTCACTCTGTCCAAAGATTTAATTAGTACATATGAAGTTCAAAACTTAACGCTGATTGCTTCTTAATTGAAGTTGTGCTAACTGATTATTTTCATGATAGTTGCAAGTGTAGTGATTGCTTCAGTTTGACCACATCCTATAGGTATTCCTTGTTTTGTCTGCATGTGTCTCAACTTAGAGATCTTGTGTTTGATTTCAGGGATTTTGGCGTGGGAATGTCCCAGCTCTTCTCATGGTTATGCCATATACATCCATTCAATTCACTGTCTTGCATAAGATCAAAACATACATGTCTGGTTCTTCCAAGGCAGGTTTGTTGCGTCTTCTCATCAAAGTATTTTAAGCATTGTGCTACATTAATGTTATAGATAGATTGACTAAATTGCTGACATAAGGCATACGTTGATAACTAGCTTCACTGGCAACACTATGTCCGATGGTTTGCTTTTCGGTACATCAGATCTAATGTTGTCGGTTTGAGTAGAAGTCTGAAGACAAGGACAGGATCAATAGTTTCCGAACTTTTGAAGGTCATGAGAGGGAAAGACTTCCGTCTAACTTTCCTTAGTGTTTAGCCTGCCTCGGTAAGGAAGGCTGTAACCCTCTCCACCTCATTCTGTTATTCTAATCAGCCCCTTGGCCTCTTTTTTTCCTTAACTTTTTAAGGTCATGAGAGGGAAAGACTTTCCCAACCTCTTTGTTTTTTGGGTAGCTAATGCAGACGATTTGGTTTTAACTTAAGTCACTGAATATAAAAGGGTCAAATTTTTTATCAGTATAGTTAGTGATATAGAGGTCACGGGTTCAAGGCCTGGGAGCGGCCTCTTGCCATAAATGGCAAGGGAAGGCTTACCCCCTTACACCCTTGTGGTGGGGCCCTTCCCGGACCCTTGCCTAGCGGGGACGTCATCGTGCACCGGGCTGCCCTTTTTTTTATAGTTAGTGATATAGAGGGTTATTATTGTTTGTATGGCTGTCTATCTCTCTTGTTTTCATAGTGGTAACTGGTGTATTGTGTAACTTGTGTAACTTGTGTTGGTGGACTACTGGGGATAAATATGTTAAGTTTGTTATCATTGGCAACTTCTCACGTTTTTAGTTCACCTAGCTTAGACCGATAATTAGCTGTTTCCTGAAAGGTTGCCTTGGTGCTTGATGTGTATACGCTGTCAATAACTATTGAAGTTTGAATGGTGGGAAGTGAGGTGTGTGGTGAGTGGTGACGTGTGGCATTGTAGCATTCTGGTGAAGCGACATGTATGATATTCTAGGTGTTTGGAGGTATTGTTGGCTCTGAGTAGATAATGTATGTGGGAATCTTTCAGATGTGGTTGGTTAGGATATCTTCTGAAATCTCCATGTGAGCAGCGTTGTGGTCTGGAACAGGATTAGCTGCTCTGAGAACCCCGTTAAATACTTTCGGGTGAAATAATAACTTTGCCAAATGCTCACAAAGAGAGTGTAATTTAACTATTAAGGGTTACTAGTTTTCAGTATTCAGAATGTTGTTAGTGGGTCAATTTTTTGTATATTGGTCCACTTTACTGATTTGTGTCATCATGGGATTTGATTTTTGATTCTTATATTTCCTTATGCCTATTACCAAAGAGAAGCTGCTCCATCAACTTCATAATGAATTAAGTAGACAAGGATAAGTTCGTTAGCTTGTAGTCCACTTACAATGTGTGTGAATGTGTGATACTGAATACTGATTCTATATGCATTTGAGTGGTACTATCTGAATCCTTGTCAAAGCATCTGTTGGCAGCATGGATTTGACCATCTGTTTTGTATTCCTTCATTTGTCTCTTTCTTCCTTTTTACCCATTTGTCTCTTCTACCTATTTCTGCATTCTTTATTCGTCATTTCTTTGCATCCTTTTGGAAGTATGGCTCTGTTGACGACTTGCTGTAGCTCTTCTGTTTTCGTATGCGTTATGAATGAAGGAAGAAGCTGATCGCATTTGTACAATGTCCATTCTTCTATATCCCGTTGTGGCGTTGTCTAACTGTTGTCTTTTCATTTGCAGCTGACCACATTCATTTAAGTCCGTACTTGTCCTATGTCAGTGGTGCCCTGGCTGGATGTGCAGCCACTGTCGGGTCTTATCCATTTGATCTTGTACGCACTATATTAGCATCACAGGGTGAGCCAAAGGTATAGTTGTTGATGCGAATGTCATAAGCATATTTGAACTGCCTTGATTCTCTTGCGTGCATTATTAGAGAACTCTTTTGGACTTCATGTTTATAAATACCCTTGTTATTCGTTCAGAGTCTACTGTTATTCACTGAAAAACTTCTAAAGCTAATTGAGGCTCAAAAATAAAATGAATTTTGTTTTCCACTCTGTTTGTGTATGTGGGTTAGTTTGAAATAAATCTAGACATGGGAAATGATGATTTTAGATAAGACATAAAGTCTCAATTGTCTACTTACATTCTGCAACTCTTAAAACTTTTTTTAGGCCACATTTGGCTCGCTGAAGTTTTGAAGCTTCTCACTGTAGAACCACTATAGAACTAACTGTTTTTTCCCCCTTCCTGCAAACGTATTTAGCCAAATTTAGCTTACTGCCAGGATCAATAATCTACGCTCATTATTGTTATTTAGGTATATCCAAACATGCGGTCTGCGTTTGTTGGTATCTTCAATACACGTGGTTTACGAGGACTCTATGCAGGGTTATCACCTACACTGATTGAAATCATTCCATATGCTGGCCTTCAGTTCGGCACGTATGACACATTTAAGCGTCAGACCATGGTATGTTCTATTTACTCCTCTCTATATTTTGGAACTTTGATTGTACCTTTAAAGTTTTAAGCATCAAAATTATATTTTCATATGGGATATTATGTTTAGTTATTTAGTTTTATGCTTTTTGTATTTACCATTATGTGATGAATATGCTGCCATAAATTTGTAATCATTTTAATTGCTGTCAAAGTTGTACTCCATTTCATCTGAATATCAGGTTGATGGAGAATGTAAGTTTGCAACACAATCTTTTGAGAGGGGTTTTTTATAAACAATTTATACCAACAAAGGAAATGTAGTGAATTGATTCTGTTGACCTCGAAATGAAAATGAAGTGCAATAGTGAATAGTCCAGCGAGGAGCATAGTTAAACTATTACGGTTTATTTAGAAAACTAAACATGTTGAGTTTTATGGTCTGTTGTTATGGTCTACTGAAAAGTATTCCGCATCATTGATGCATGATTAGGAATCTAGTTGATCGATCTAATCTTTTGCCAACAGTCTGTATGTCTGAATCGAGTAGTGTTCTTAATTCTAACCTGTTCCCTGAACTAAATAGAACACGGAAGAGGAAACATTGTTCCACATGGTTAACCTTGATCTGAAGTTTGAATTAAAGTGCCCATGGAATTTACTTGGACTATTTTTATTGTACAATGAGGTTATATGGATTGTGTGTTCTTGCAGGCTTGGAACAAATCCAGACCTGGTGGGGGAAACATTAGCCCTGATGGAAGTCTTTCAAGCTTCCAGCTTTTCCTTTGTGGGTTAGCAGCTGGTACTTGTGCTAAAGCTGTCTGTCATCCAATGGATGTCATCAAGAAGAGGTTTCAGGTACAAGTCGATAACTTTTTTTTAAGTTAATGGGCTTCGTCTTTAATTAACTTCTTGTCACGAGAGACTTAAAAAGCAGAAAATAATTGGTTCCACCTCCTCTGCACTTTAGGTCATATATGATATATGCAACTGAATACTCTGATTTAGGAAAGGCTAATTCCTAGTTGAAAGTTGATCTGCCAAACATGTTCCATTTTAAAGCTGACATTTCTCTTTTAGGAGCAGCTGCACTGTGTAGATTTGTCTTGTGTCCTGATTGTCGAGTCCACTTATTTCTGCCTCGAATATAGAAAAGGGATTCTTACTGGTAGTAGATACGAAATATTATTGAATGCTCCGTAATATTTAGTGATCTATCTGTATTTTTCGTTATTTGAACTGTTCTATACTTACTCATGCAGCTCTCTTGACTTGAGAGCAACACGAACAATAATCCCGTCGGGATGGTTGAGAGTAGATATGGCAAAAGAATCACCCGAATTTGAATCTGCAGATCTGAATCATCGGACTCAAAATGATCTACTTGTATGAAATTGCATGTAAATTTATTTGCGCAGAAAATAGCCATCTTAACAAACACAAACCTGAAACGCCTGATTAATCCCTAACAGTTGGACTAGAAATGACCTGATACGGAAATGATCTATACATAAATCCTCTAGATGAAGGACCCGGTAAACTGCACACTTGGTTTTCCCATTATAGTTATCAAATGTCTCTTTAGGCTCTGATATCGTATCCATACATCTTTCAAATTTTATATCATGTTTACTGATTTATTCATCAAATTTCCTTGTTCCTACAGCCATTTCTTACTCACCCCCACCCTTGTATTCTGTTTACCCCTCTTGTTGATCGTCGTATTTCCTTGTCTGGGCTATAACGCCTATAAGTTACAGGCAGCCTGGCTGATTTTAGTTATGCAAAAACGATTTGCGCCCCCTATCTTCCTTTTTAAGGAAAATGTTTTTATATTCTTTCTAGGTTGAAGGATTACGGAGACATACACGCTACGGAGCGAGCGTAGAAGAAGGCGCATACAAGAATATGTACGACGCGTTTGTACGGATCCTTAAAGCAGAGGGATGGGGAGGTCTTTACAAAGGCATTGTACCATCTATTATCAAAGCTGCACCTGCTGGTGCTGTTACGTTTGTGGCTTATGAATTTTCTTCTGATTGGTTGGAGTCTCTTTGGACATGAAAGCCATGTTTTTGCCCTTTTTCTTCATTTCAATTTTGATTTCTGTATACATGAAGAGCCTAACAAGATGCAGCGGCCTCCTCCGTAGCATCTAGGAGTCGTAATTCGTTTTATATAGGCCAATTTTTTTTGGGTGAACGGGATAAGTGTACAGAGCATGAGGTTTACAAGTGCTGTGTAAGAGTTTTGATTGCTGCTATATTAATTTTTGCCACAAGTATTACCTTTCTTTTCATTCTTCAGTTGTATATTTCTCAAAGGTAACTCGTTTCCATATCCGTTTAATTGTTTTTCTTTCATCCATATCTGTATCCATCAAGTATTTAAGTATTATTTAGTTGATAGTGTTTGGGTCCGGTGAATGAGGGCAGGGAGGATATGATTCGTTCGACGGTAGGTGGAGGGGATAGCATGATCCTTGGCGGATTTTGGTGGTGGGTGAAGGATCATTATCATCTATATAATAACATAAAAAGCCTAACTTGAGTAGTATTAGAATGACACATGGCGTACTACATTGACATGCTAGAATGACACGTGGCACACTACATTAACATGCTAGATCAATTTTTTTATTTAAAAAAAATGTAAAAACAGAAAATAAAAAGAAAAAGTATATAAAAAGTTTAGATTGGGTAGTTAGTTATTAACATATGGCACACTACATTTAAATGTTTGACCACTTTATTAATATTATTTTAAAAAAAAACTAAAAATAGAAAATGAATAGGCAAAGTAGAAGTATTAAATTGAATAATTACTCATCTTATTTAAACTTTCATTTCACTTAATAATCATAATTTAGTGCTAACCTTTTTATATTCTACTGTTACGAAAAAATTTCACATATAAAACAAAATGAATTGATAAAAATTCTAGCACATTCCTAGCCAAAACAAATTAATGAAAAAATTTGTTTATTTTCACCAAATTATTTCATTTGATTTAATTTTCAACACATTTTATATCTTTACTTTGTGGTGAAGATGCATCAAATTGACAAGAAATGAGAAAATAAGAGAGAAATAGAAGAGAAGTGGAAATTTGACAAACATTTGTACTACATAGTCCGTTTTAGGCGTTGTCAAATTCTTATGAAAACACTTGAGATTGTCGATGATTGAATATAATATCAGTTAATTGTGGTCAAATTTTTGTGAAACAAATCCTAGCTTTATTACTAAATTGTAAATTTAACATTTTAATTTCACATTTTTAATAGTTATTGTTTGTTTTGCGATATTTTTAATATGGTTAATGTGTAGTGAATTTATTAATATTGATATTCGCAACAAATTACAAATACGACTAACGCAAGTTTAGTATGAATATAGTATTATCTATATATTTAATTATGTTGGTTAAAATGGTAAATTTATATTTTCGTTGTGATTTGAGTACTAATGAGATATGATGCATTTCATGTTATGTTGTTGTCTTATTGATGCTTTGATGATAACATGGCAAAAATACATTTTATATAGCAATCGATTTTTGATAATTTGTTTATATTAATTTTCTTAATATTTACTTATATTTTATCCCAAAAAAGAAAACAAGTATTAATGATGAGTAGGATATCTTTTCTATTTTGAATTTTCAATGTGAGAATCCATATCAGTTGTTTTATCTATTTACTTACCTCATTTATTTTATTTTTATTTTATTAAACGTTACAATAGTTTAGAGAAGATGAGTGAATAATATATTAAGTCTTAAACATCATTATTATTTCCAAACTAAAAAGATATAGTGGTATCCAAACAATGATTAATATTACATATTATTTTTGTTACTAATACAGAGCCATCGTTTTAATAAAGTTCGATTAACAAAAATATCATTTTGACGTTAAGCAAAAATGATATTATTTGGCTACAAAAGTAATGAGAATGAGAATAATAAAATAAAATAATATGTAATAATAAAAAACATTATTATAAATAATGTTAATATCAAACTACTACAAAACATAGTAAAAAATATTTACGCTACGAAAATTTATTAACGAAGAGTTTTAAAAATCCTGTGATTTCACGGGAAACTGAACTAGTTATATATATAAAAGAATGATGTACAAATGCTGATGTGGCGCAACAATATTTCAGCATTTGCATTTTGAATCATTCTCATTCATTTTGGCATTGTTAGTCCTAATTCGACCAATAAGAGTAAGCCAACTAAGTAAGGTACTCAATTGGTAGTTTTCAATAACAATTAAACTTTAATGTATAACAAGTAGATATTAATTACCTTTTGGTTCTCAAGGTTCTCGAGAACTTCAATTTCATTGTCTTATTTTTCGTATATTCTTTATGTTGGATAAAGAAGAAAAAAAGAAATAAATAGAATAGGATTTGCTAAAATAAAAAGTAATTTGCAAACTTCCTATGGAATACCGAGGGAGCTGAAACATGTTATCCTATTGACATTGATGATACTCCTCAATTAAGGAAGTATCTAATGAGATGAGAGATCGACTTTGCTGAATTTCAGCTTCCTGTCATCCGTCAATATCGGTCTTTCGAGTTTGGTCACAGTGTCACATTTTCGGCTAACTTAGTAAGTTAATACTAATTGCATATTTGAGTAGTACACCACTTGGTTATGTTTTTGTATGGCTTTTTTACTTTGTAACTTGAGGATCTTGGGTCTGATATATCTGTTATTTATAATTGTATAGTGTCAAAAACTTATAAATGCACATTACATATCAGGAACTTATGTAAATTTTTGTTTCCTGCGGTTCAATATCTTCATCTGTTTCCAAGAGATCATATATATTTTATGTAAATTTTTTTAAAATATTTTTTCTTCTTTAAAATGATTTTTTTTGGGTTTACTTCTTCTTTAAAATGATTGTATTCGAGTTTGGCTATGGTCGGCCGGTCGGGTTTAATAATTATACTTGATTTTGAAATACAATATTTCGTTTATTTAAGTTAAATAATTTAATTAAATTTCATATTACAAGTTATTTGAAACAAATTTTTTTTCCAAATTTTTAACTAAAACGTACTTTACTAAAAATTAATAATTTCCCATTTTTGATGTAGAGATTATGCTTTCTCAATTGATATGCCAAACGTCTAATGTTTAATGAATTTTTAAAATAAATCACGTATTGTTTTGTCGTATTATCGGACTTTTTACTTCCGTTAAAAGAACTCACACGACTTTTAATTGGAGTAATTTAGCCTCATAAGTTACCAGATAAGTGAAATTAAACCCTTTTATCAAAATCTCATGAAAAATTTCATTATCATATTGCAAAAAATAGTTTGTTTTTATGAAAATACAAAAAAAAAATTTAATCAAAAAAATAAATTAGCATAAATTAGATAAAAAAAACTAAATATTTTATGAAAAAAAAAGAAAACATTATTTCTATTATAAAGTACATAGTTTTTAACTTTTTACAATTTTGGTAAAACATTTCAATTGCAAAATATTTTGTAGGTAGTTGTGTTTAAATTTAAAGTTGGAATAAAATATTTTCATGACAAAAAATATAAAAATATAATAAAAGGATAAACAAATATCTAAATATTTTAATTTTTCAACATATCAAAATTTTACACATACGATTTTTAATGTTTTTTTAAAATCATACCGATTTACTACATAATTTATGTATATAAAAACATGGTTTTAGTATGCAATTCGTATTATTTTTATCATCTAATTCATGTTAAAAAAAATTAAAATTAATTTTTTAAAATTTTATTTTCAACCATTTTTTACTTTTTTTGGATATGATACATTGAATTTCTCATAAGATTTTGAAAAAGGAATTTAAGTCACTTATTACGTAATTTATGGGGCCAAATTACTTTAATTGAAAGTTGTGGGGTTAATTTCACAATTGCACAAAGTTCTGGGGTCAATCATCACTTCCCCGGTTCTATGAGTACTTCACACTTAATTGACAACATTTTTATAAAATCTACTCTTTTAATAATGCATAATATACCATGTACCATTTTATAACTTTTTCCTATAACTTATTTTCAACAAATTTTCTAAATATACTTTAATATATGATTATTTATATACTTTTTTATCTACTTATCTTAAGAGCTTTATATATACATAAAATATGTTATTAAATAATCTAACAACGGTAATTGATCACATACTTTACAAAATTGAAATTAACAGTCCCGTGAATTTTCACGGGTGTTACGCTAGTTCTAGTGATTGACGAATAGGTCGCTTGAGGTGGGGTTATTGGGTAGTCAAGGAGTCACGGTGGTTGGGATGGTTAATGAGTGATTCGTATTGTTTCTTTTTTTGGCCGAGTGTGGAAATTGAGGAGGTTAAAATGGTCAAAAATGAATTGTGATAGAGTAAAATACGTACTGTGAAAATAACGCTCTTTATTGATGGATTGTAACAATATTCTTCTTTCACGCCTAGTTTGATTTAGCAAGAAAGATGAAAAACTATTGACATTTGATATTGATTCAATTTAGAATTTAATTGTATACACTAGGTTAATATTATATAGGGACTAGATAATTTTTTTAGTTAGAGATTATAGTGTTAGTTGAAATTTTATTTTTAATTCAATGCTTACTAGTTTTTTTTGCACGTGCGTTGCACGGAATTAAAATAATGTGTGATAAATTTCACGATAAAATAAGATATAGTACATAATTCATGTATAAGATTTTATGTATGTCGCATGACCAACAAATAATTACCGTCAATAGAATATTAACATGAGAATAAATGAATGTTTAATTAATAAATACTTTTTGTTAGGAAAAAAACCAATATGGAGTTTATACAAATGATACTAAGACAAACATTAATATCTACTCTACATAATCAACTCAATGATGCAACAAATCTCCTTAATTTTTTGGAATAACAAACCATAATTAATCATTGTTGATAAAATGGTAGTTACGCAAAAACAACCAGAAGTAGTTACATTGTTATATATCTCGGTCCGGTCAAATTATAAATGTACTTTTGAATGTGAATTAAGTTCCAACGCCCATAGCTACGACTGCTTATCCCAAAAAAAAACAATCATTAGAAAACACTACAATCATCAGAATCATTCATTATGCCTGATATTGACATATGAGCGACTCTCCGATAAAATTATCTATTCAGCCCATGTTTAATGATATTGCTCACAACGGTGCATGCAATATTGAGATATACCTTTTGCAAACTCAACATGATTTTATCCCACTCAATTTTCGCGCACAATATCAACTCAACCCACCACCCCAATCTTGCCCCAATTTTCTCATTTGAAACAAAATATTGCTCGCAAACCCCTATTTTTCTTCCCTATTCACACACATGATCTAAAACAACCTTATTTCTTGAAAGACTCTTTTTGTCTCCAAAATTTATCTCAGATTTATTCAATCAAGTGAAAAACTAAACCCTTGCCTATAGAAAAATCAATCATCCAATGGAAATTAACCATTACTTTCGACAATGTTGCTAGGGTTGAGATTATTTTGGATCGATGGAGTAAAAAATAAGTATATCCATATGATTTTTAGACGTTTCTTGTTATTGTTTATGGTACCTATTTTTTTTATGCAAGTACTCACTCTTATTCCATATATTGTTCCCCTTTGAGTTGGGCACAAGAATTAAGGTAGATAATAAAATAAGTGTAAAAAATTGGGTGGGGTTTGGTGATATTAGTGAAAGATGAATAATTATGAATTAAATAAGAAATTATGTGTCACGAACATTTAAAAAGAAATAAAATAAGAGTATAAGAGTTGAATAACCCGCTCATGTCTGTTGGATTCATCCTTTACTTGAACACTAGACTTTTATTCTAGTGGATTCTGTTTGGGCTTGACTATTACTTCACGCCCTCCAGACTCTTGTTGGGCTGACATTTACTTTGTGCGTCTAGTCTTATGTTGCCCCATTTAACAACCCTTTTCTTATAGGCCTACTAGCCCTTAACATAATAAATGTCTTGGGCTGTTAATTTTCAGTGCTAATTAACAAATACCCCCATTGTTCAGTGATGGGAGGTCTCCTGAATCTCTGAGCGCTGAACTTCTGATGAGGACCTCATCTGCTTTTTTCCAAGGTTTCTTCTGCCAGAAATCTCATCCTTTGATGCAGAACTTCTGACGAGGACCTCATCTGCTTTTTTCCAAGGTTTCTTCTGCCAGAAATCTCATCCTTTGATGCATTGACGTCATGCTTTACAGACACCTTTACAGACCGTTATTCCTCCCCATCCAATTTGGGGAAAAACATGGAGCACCATTAATGCTTCGTTTGCCCCTAACAAAAATAGAAGATTTGGATCTTCCTGATTTTCTTAACTTGATTGTAAACCAGAAAGTTCCTCTAATTCTTTCTTTGGATCCTTGCTTGCCCAAACTCCCATTTTGCTATGATTTTCTTTGATAAAGCATCCTTCAGGAACTCATAGGAATTATATAGGCACATTGGGTCATTTCAATCGTTACTCTATCCATCGTTTAACACAATGTCTCTTCGTATGTCAGCCTATGAACCGATACATCCACTTCTTCTAAAGAATGTAATAATTGTTCCTTCAACTTCCCGAGACGCATTTATTGAACATTCTTTATGACGATTCCGACGTTCATGATTGGCCTCTTAATTGAACTTAAAAGAATCTTCACTATCTACAGCCCCTTCGTCTTCAAGGTTGGATTATTGTACTTCATCGTCTTCTTCTTCCGAGCTACTAATTACCACAGGGTTAGATTTACTATCCCCTTCTGGTAGTGGATCTCGAAATTCCTCATGAAAGTATTCTTTATCTCACAATTCAGACAACATGATTTACATCAGATGATATTGTTTACTATTTTAAATTATATTTATTTGATTTTTTTTAATTTTAATGAATTTAATCACATTGTTGTATTCAATCCCAGAGAATTACATCTTCATGGATGTTTAATTTGTAACAATGATAATATTATTGTCGATTTATATTCACAATATTCTAAACAAATTTTAAATCTTAGAATTTTAATAAACAACTCGTGCATTTTTGCACGAGTTAAAAACTAGTTTTACCTCAATATATAATGAATTATCTAATTCAAACCTATTACGGTTAACTTTTACCCCTATTAATTTGTTTTGCCAAACATTAATCATATCGGGTGCTACGACACGATATTTTAGATCTTAACATTTAAAGAGTTACAGTTCTTAGTCAAGAGCAATATTGTATGACACAATTTTACAGTGTGAAAACGTCTTGTTTTATGAGACGGACCTAATATATAAACGCCAATTCATTCATTAGCATCAAATGAATAGTTATGGTAACAGTATTTGGTCTTACGACTTAGCCTTTAATTTGTCAAAAGAAAATTCAATGAAAATATATTCCTTTATGGAGTTATGGACCTAATTTGTAAATAATGTCTCATAGTAAAATTTAGCTAGTAGAGGCCCAGTATCATTTAGTGAAAATTTAGCACAAAATTTTTATTAGTGAGTTATAATCTTAGTTATAAGGTAATTATCCAGTTTATAAATTATCTTACGGCATAAGATTGAACCAAAAAAAAGCAACATTTACTTTGATTAACCTACATTACTTTTGTTACCCTACATCTATATATAAAAGTATATAAGAAGAATCACCATACATGAATTGGACACGTGTCACTCTCACATTAAAACTTTTACCGCCCAAATTCACATGATGTGATTAAATTTTGGAAAAAAATATTCTCATTGATTAATGTATACAAAATATTGGAAAAAATATTCTCACATCACTAATAGATATATAAAATATTGCAAATTATTCTTTGGATATCTTTTAATAATTAACTAGTGTAACACCCGTGAAAAATCACGGGGTTGCGTACACTTATTTCTAAAGACGACATACATAAATTTTACTTATTATATATCAATTTTATGTATTCGAACATGTGTACTTTCTTACAATAAAAAAAATATAATATCATTGTATATATTAAAATATATATACGGAAATTATAATATAGTAATGAACTAACTGGTAGTCTTCAAGACTTATTGTGCGACATATATGCTTGTTTTGAGTTTCTGTTATAGGATCAATCTCATATAGCTTTCCTATAACATCTGCAAAGTCAAATACGGAAACAAATAAAAAAACCATAGTTGAAAATTAATAAAATACCGTAAATGAATATTATAATTGAAGAGTCATACCTATATAATGTGTATAGGGAATTATACCGTCTAATATGTCGTTGAAACTTGCGAAGCGATATAGACTTCTTGGTATTGCCGGATCATCTGTTTTCTAAACTCTTGTTGAATACTCAAACCTCAAAAGGTATGGATGAGGGGTTGTCTTGTCTAAGCCGATGTTATTGTCTACGGTTAGGTTAGAATGGTGTAAACTTCACCAATAGACAGTTGTGATCCGAAATGGGAAATCAATTGTTTCCTTATAGTTGTGTGGATAAAATCATTCTGAAAAGAATACAATTTTGTCAAAAATACTCTATCGTATTGCTGCTGTTTTGATCTCAATCAATTTACCCTTTTTAGTTAATTAATTTACTGAATGTTTTCCAGGAATTCGGATCACAAAAAATGAGTTTTTATAAACTAAAAAATATAATATAGACAAACCTTTGAATCAATAGTAATCCAACTGCATCGAGTTTCTTCTTGTCGCAATTATTGTTTTTGCTAAACGTTTCTGACTTCTTGTCAAATTTTTTGTTTTTGAAATTTAACTCAGGTCTGTCCCATTTGTGTACAACCCTAGTGTTGATCTGAGTAACACGAACTCCATTCTTGAGGTCACTAATAGTGAGTAACACGAACTCCATTCTTGAGGTCACTAATAGTAAGAAAATTTGTCATATCCATTTGATTTGGTAAAGTGAAGAAAATTTCGTGAGATAATTGCACAAATTAAGTTAATATCATGTAGAAAGACCAAATTACCCTTAATTTAATTCACTCAAAAATCAGAAACACATATTTACCCTAAAACTAAAAGAGGAAACATCATTCATCACCAATCCAACACTCCAATAATTCTTCTTCCGGTTCATCAATCATCATCATCATCATCATCATCATCAAATTCATATAGAAAAAATTCTCCTCATCAGCTTATCCATCAACGAAATTGTCATATTATTTGTCTCCACCAACAACATGAACAAATACAAACGCTAAGCATCCCACCATCGTCATCGTCACCGTTGCCTCATTCACCGGAACTTCCCTCATCACTCGACCCACCGATTACTCACCACCGCCGCCCTCTGCAAACTCAGACCAACAACGAGAACAACACAAACTCCAGGCATAGTTGTAAGTGCGGAAAGATGCTGATAGTATTTCAGGATAAATAACTTCATTCGTCAGAGATTGTGTAAAATTTATGATGAATGTCGGTTCTTTAGGTAGATGAAGGTCCTCACGATTTCGATCGTTGGATTTTGATTGATTCTTCAAATAATTTTGATTGTTGGATTTTGATTGATTCTTCAAATATAATTTTGATTGGGATTGTATGTTTGGGTTTAATTGGTTTGATTTTGTTTGTTTTTTCATCACATGGTAAGGAGAGTTTGGAATGAACAAAATTAAGGGTATTATGGTCATTTCATATTTTTTTCATTTAATAAGTCGTAAATTCTGTTAAATGAAGATCGGGATTGAAATACGGTGGTAGTTCGGATATATAGAATGTAATGTAGGTGTTTATTTGTAATAAACGAAATACAAGGTGATAGTTTGTAAAATACGATAAATACAAGGTGGTAATTAACAATTTTCACTAATTATTTTTATAAAATACACAAAAAAATACGACAACTAATCTGATGAATTTCATTTTCCTTCCAATATATATTAAATAGAGAAAAGAATATTTCTGTAATTATTAATAAACAATTAAAGAAATACATCTGGGAAAAACGACAATTAATCTTTAAATAATCAATCAAAGAAATACACTCGGAAAAAAAGGGCAAATAATATTTAAATAACCAATCAATAATAAAAGATAAGCAATCTTGAGTCAATCAAGTTATTGACGTGAAATATATATTGCGTAAAAAATTGTGTAAATCGCATACATGTACAAACCAAAAAAACAAAAATACTAGATTTCTTGAAATTTATATATGAGTATAATAATTAATACATGTCATATACTAGCTTAAGGTAAAAAAATGGAGTATATTGTATCATACAACTATTCTAGGTATAGAATACAATATGATGAAATCCATAAAAAAATATTGAAGCTGTATAAGATGTTGTATTCTTATCTTATACTTCCTCCATTTTTATCCAAATACCATATTTGGTTTTTTTACACTATTCACAAATCAATCTTTAATCTCAATTTTCTCTCAATACATAAGAAAAAATATATTCATGTGAGGTCTTGTTTAATTCGTCTTTACGAGTACATTGAAAATATATAACTTTTATAATTTTTACAAATACGTAGCTAAAGATATAAGACACGTAAAACGTGCGTTGACAAACGTGAAAAAGGTAAATGTGGTATTTGGATTAAAATGGAGGAAGTAAAAGATATTGCAGCAGTAAAAGATATTATTTTATAATTGTATTCTTATCTTCAATATTGTACGTATGAAATATATTATACCATACAGACATACAGTTATTGTACGTATAAAATGCAATATGATTCATATATAACTATAATAGAGAAATCATTAGACACATGTCAGTCATTGGTTAAATATTTTTTTGTCCATTAGTTATTTCGTTGTTTATGGTAAATTATTACTTAGTTTCAAATTAATATTAATTGTGATTATTATATTATATTATTATTATACTTTCTCTTTTTATAATTTTAGCTAATCATGTTATATGTATCCATTTATAATTTATTTCTCTTTTATGATTTGATTATGTAGAATTTCTATTTATTTGATTTTACTTGAGTACTTAAAAGTTTACAGAGTATTATTACTCGGTCAATAATTTCTTATTTGTAAAGAAGTACAAAACATTTGCTAATGTAATTCAATAAACCAATCTTTTTTATACTTGCAAAAATTTAGAACTTAGATTTCCTGTTCAAGATTTATAAATGATTATACTAAGACATTAATTTTGTATGACTTATTTTTCAAGTTTTTTTTTCGACAATATTTTACAATAGTAAGACTCTGAAAAAAAACGGAAACATATTAAACGTTCCACGACAATATTCTACTGAGATAGTAATTTTGTATGACTTATTTTACGGCAAATAAATGAAACATACTACTACGGTATTTTTCTACAAAACACATACTTTCCGTAAATGAAAACCATACAAATTACGCACAGTCCACCAATACGACAATATCAATCCAAAACTATGACATGATGTATTTCCTTATTTACACCCTTTTACTTTCGCCCCTATTGTTTTGTTATACGTTTTTCATACAATACTTGGTAAATGGGTTGAATCAAGTTCGGTCGGGCCACTTTGGGTCGGGCTAAATTTAGTTCATCGTTATTTCGGAATAATTCAGGTTGTGTCGGTCATTTTGGGTTTCAGATTTATTTTGATGTGTTAGTCGGTTTAAGTGGGTCGGGGCATTTTCGGGTTAATGATCAAGAGCGAAATCATAATTTTGGATCTGGGTGGTTCCAGACCGGCCACTTCAGTTGGGTCAGTTATCAATCAAGATAATTTAGGTCATTTTGGGTCGGGTTGGATCAATTTGGATTTTTGGTCACATTCGGGTGTTGTAGTTTGGGGTCAATGTCGGATCTTAGGTCAGCCTATTTTTAGATCTGTAACAACTATTGTTCTCAAATAGGAGCTTATAAATAAGGATAAAAGGCGAGACCAAATATTACTCCAAACCTCAAATTACGAATAACGAATTGTGCCTGACTATTTTAACCTATTGACAACACTATTATTCTGATTTTTTATACATTTTAAACATTTATCTATATAAAGCACTATTATTCTGATTTTTTATACATTTTAAACATTTATCTATATAAAGCTACGAATTATTCAACTATACATTTCGAACAATTTACACGGATTCTAAGCTAATTTAGTATAAACCAAATCCAAAAATATTCAACCAAACAACCTTGCTAAAAATGAAAGATGTCAACTGGTGTTACGGGACAATTAGGGTTTTTAAGTTTTTTTCCTTACCCGTTGTTGTTACCTTCACTTCACCTCACTTCACTTGTTTAGTGTCGTGTAAAAAACTAAAAATAAGAGAGATGTTGAAATCTGTGTGCAAATCCTCCGCGTCTTCCTCCGCCTCTATCAATGGCTTCCGAGCTCTACCTCTTCTTCGTCATCTGTTTTTGTTATCTTCTTATTCTTCATTCTCTACAAAACAACAACACCCAAAGGAACATCCATCTTCATCTCTCCCCAATTTCTTGGTGCAAAATCTAGGTTTTTCTCACCAACAATCTCTCTCCATTTCCCCCAAAATCGCACTACGCTGGGGATCTGATGCAGGACATACTAGGGTTAGTGCTTTTACTTTCGCTGCCAACGCTAATTCTGTCATTCATTTCTTCAAATCACATGGTTTTAATGATTCTCAAATTAGGAATATCGTCTCTCGTTACCCTCAAATATTAAATATTAAGGTTCATGAAACCCTGATTCCTAAATTTAAGGTCCTTCAGGATTTGGGTATTTCTGCCTCCGATTTAATTTCTGTTATTTCTGTTAATCCCCAACTTGTTATCAGACGTTTAGACTCTGCTTCAGGATTTTAGTGAATTATTCGGTACTCCTGCCAATTTAGTTTCATTTTTAAAAAGAAAACGAGTATTTTGGGGAAAATCATCGCCTCTTGGTTGTCTGTTTTCTAATGTGCGGTTGCTGGAAAATGATTATGGCATTTCCACCGACGTTATAAGACGTCACATTGTTGATCATGAACAGACCTTTTTGTTGAACTCGGAGTTATTCAAAAAGACATTGATGGAGGTTGAACACAAATGGGGAATTTCACCAAGTTCTGGAATGTTTTTGTACGGTGTCAACATCTTTGGGAGACTTACACCAGCGCTCATTGAGTCTAAGATTCGTTTGTTTCAGAGCTTTGGATGGAACCAATCTCATATCATGACATTAATCAAGAACAACCCTAAAATCTTAGCCATTTCTGAAGCAAGGCTTACAAAATCATTGGACTTTCTCATGAATGAAATGAGTTATGAGCCTGCATTATTGGCTTGCCGTTCTGCCGTGTTCACTTATAGTTGAAACGAGACTATTGCCTAGACAAAGAATCCTGGTTGTTTTAAGGGAGAAAGGCTTGATTTCAACTGCTTCTGCTCTTCACAATGTGGTCTATTTGACTGACCCTAAGTTCTTCCATAAGTTTGTTCAGCCATACAAGGATGATATACCTGATGTCTATCAAAGTTATCTTAGCAGAAGAGATTGTCAGAGAGACACTCGGGACATCAGAAAACTATCAGGCTAACAGAAATGAATTAGGTACTGCTTGTAGGATGGGTTGGAGGTAATACTATATTGTGAAATCCTAATACTTCCATAAGTTTGTTTTTCGTAAATCCTAATTCCTCAATTCTGCTGCGTTCTTTCTACTTTTAATTTCTACTCAAAGTGCCGAAAATGTAAAGAAAGTAAGAAACCAGTGAAGTGTAGCAAGTAGGATTCATAATTATTACAGGATTAAAGGGTGGTTAGTTATGGGGATGGATGATGTATAATCTGGATGTTCTTAAATTCTTGCGTCTTCTTGTGTACCATGATTTAGGTTTTTGATTAAAATACTCATTTCCAAGGGATTGTTTACCATGATTTAAGTTCTTACAATGATATCCATATCTAGAGGCATTTATCTGCCATCAAATGTTAAGATCAATGACACCGCTGAGCTTTAGAAGGCTCATTCAAGTATGGTCTTAGGTATGGGTATTGATCTCGGAAACAGTCAGCAGTACTGGGGCATTTGGTTACAGCAGAATGGGCACGCTCTATATTATACTTAGGGAGGTTTTTTTCCTAGCTTCGTGATCAAGCTTAGGAGAAAGGCTTAATTGTGGGAATCATTCTCCCTTTTTCTGGCTGCTTACGAAGGATGGAAAACCGGCAATTTTGTTACTCCCTTTTGTACTGTGTTTCTTGGCCTACGACTCTACGAGTATTAAAATAGAAGTAACATCAGGACATTTTCTGATTGTGGATCATAAGCTTTCGCTACTTGTCTTCAGCTTTGACTGTTTTATGCCTCATTACAAGTGTTGGAGCGAGTGACATACCAGAGGCAATTGTTTGGTTTGATGCAGCAGGATATTGGCGGAGTTTCGTGGCTTAGGATAGTTCCTTTTTTAGTGCGTTTAGCGTAGTTTTGTTTCCTTTGTTAAAACCAGATTAAAAAAGTTTCGAGCTTCTTTCTCTTTGTAGTAGATTAACCAGTGTGTATTTTGTGTTCAGTTTTTTTTTTGTGTAATGGAGAGCTATATGAATCCTTTTTACGCTTTCAAACCCATGTCACATGTACTAGTACCATTCCTGGCAGCACTAGCTAAGTTAGTTATCATATTCATTTGTCCGTTCATTTTGATTTGTCGTACATAGAACTCTGTTACTCTGTCGATGACAAACTCAACAAGTTAAACTGCAAAAACCTGGCTTGCATTTGGCCATTCGTTCGTCTGGAACTCCTTCACGGCAAGGGGTTGATTTATACACCTCTTTATATCTCATCACAATATTAGCAACGGGAGTATATCTCACATGGACGGGTAGCTGATTATGGTTTACCGTTGAACCAAACGGAAATTTCTGATCGTATTTATTATGTCAGCATACACTCCAAAAATGAGGAACCGGTTTTGTAATCCTCGGATTCTACTTGGTTATATATGGAAATTCTTGTCAATACGTATTTTTCATTCATCGGATTGTGCGATAGTGATATACGGACAAACCAGAGTGCCAAGAAAGCATTTACGTAGCAACACAATGACTCAAACATCAAAGATAGAAAAATACACCTCAAACTACTTGTAATTTATAATAGTAAGTAACAATACATCTTGCTTACAATCACGATAAGTTATAATAAAGGGACATCGGTCTATCCCCATCGTCTTTCAATTTCAGTGGTGCTTTGGATATTCTTATCTTGTTGTCTCCACGATCATTCGTTCATCAGAGGACCGTTCCAGTGTTCTTTGGTCTTGGGGTCATCTCTCACAAGGGCCGTCGACTCGTGGCTAGTTTCGGAGAGGTGTTTCCCCTTTCCCTACCTTCTCTGATCTCAACACCTCCCTTGACTCGTGTTCGTGAGATGTATATGGTGGGTGAGTTTGTTTTTCTCCTCTGTAATGTCATGCATGGACTCGACGTGGTGTTTCCTCTCCTCCTCGCCCCTTCCCCAACCAGTCGGTCCATGGAAGACATGCATGCATTTGGTTCAAAGAATTTGACATATCATTTCCATCATCTTCGCGTTTGACTGAGATTACCCTTTCGGTTTGGTATTGGGCCCTCATGATTGTTGGTTCTTCTTGGGTTGGGGTAATGTTGATATGTGATGCTATTCTGTGTGCTTGGGGTTGGTCCCTTTGTGTGGAGTGATGAGTTTGGAGGTGTAGGTTAGTCAAGAGAAGATTTCATCATAAAATTTGTGCCAGCAGTAAAACTGTACAAGTCTAACATTGGAGGAAGTACATGATACCAGAATCATTGTTCACTAAAAACAAAGTTATACTAATACAAAAATGAGTGATCAGTACTATGGAACGACTAAGAATAAAACATAGATTGTTCAGAATATTTCAGGTTTGTCATGATCAGAAATTTGCACCATACTCAGTCGGATTTCACGGATCCCCTCTTGAAAACCCGATAAAATAAAGAAACCAACCACTGCCAAAAGAGAATTAACCAATTACTTCTCTCGGGTTTGGGTTCAGGTCTCGGTCCCAGTATTCCCTTGTACATCTCCTTTTGCTTCTGATAGATGGCCTTGTCTTGCTCAGCAAGCAATCGCAACTCCTTGACAATTGCCTTATCATCAGGAGCGTACTTACGAGCTTTAAGAAGGTCTTCTCTTGCTGGATCTATTTGGCCGAGTTCTGCTTTTGCTTTTCCTCGTCTATATAATGCTTTAGCATTGTTCTCCTCCTCAGCCAGAACCTAACATCAAATCAACCAGTGGGCATTTACATCTCAACTTCCACATATTTTGCCAAACTTTAACATTACAATCACTGCCTCGACGAGGCTCCAGTTTGTAGGTGGGTACTGTGGCCAGTAGGCCATAGGAACGTTTCGATATAACCGCTTATTTTTGTGGATTGTAAAACGCAACTTATGATGCAAGATGAAGCATAAAAATAGGGAGTTTTATTCATCATATTAATAGCGAAACTTTGGCCCAATGTGAAAATCGAAGCTCGTGTCAGACACTAAGACCACCCGCAATGGTGAAGCATTCCAATTTCTTCATAACTCTTCTATCATTCTTACTCCACCACAACCTTTCTCCACTCACCAACTTTTACCTAAAACACTTGTTTAACCATGAGCAACTCACCTGTCACCTCATAAACTCCTCTCATAATAGTAAAAAATATTTCTAAATCTTAATAATAATTATGCCAACTTGTAGTGGAAAATAAAATACAAACATTGGTATAACTTTTGGAAGTTTTAACTACAACAATGCAAAAAACAAAAAGAAAGGCATTTCTCTCCCTCTGCAACCTTATACATGGACCTTTGTAGAAAGCTATAATGTCTAGCAATGTTGTTGCTTGCTTCTCTCTGACTAATGTTATAAACGTATATGAACAAAGCCACCTTCAATGTCTGATAAGAAAATACATACCGTATTGCACTGCATGATGGCACTGTCATATTGTTTGAGCTTTATGAAACATGCGGCCATGTTGAGATGACATGGGTTTTTGACTGCCAAAGCCATATCCCGATACTTTCCGAAAAGCTGGAACATGAAGTCATCTCCCATGTATGCTATAGCCTACAAAATTGGAAGATACATGAAACACGCAGCCATGTTAGATGACACGGGTTTTTGACGGCCAAGGTCTTATCCTGATACTTTCCGAAAAGCTGGAACATGAAGTCATCTCCCATGTATCCTATAGCCTACAAATTTGGAAGAGATACATAGAGGCGGAGAGTTGATATGAAGCCATTTTTACTTCGACTCTTCATCGTATCTCTACTATCTCCCATATCCCTGTCCAATATTCAGACTTTGTACGATACTAGGTTGCATCATTCCAACCCAAAACTATTTTTCATAAAATACCCGAGTTTGACAGCGGGGTACAAATTGTGTAAGATACTTTGAAATCTGAACCAAGTCTAAGTTACACGGCACTGCACAAAATTTAAAGTAAAAAATTGAGAAATGAAGGCAGGGAAACTAACCATCTCATACTGTTGTATAGCCTCTGCCAATTTGTCTTCCTTGAATAAAGCATTGCCATCCATCCTTCTGCGATCTGCCGTACTGATCCGTTCCTCAACTGTCATTTCACTACGTGCTTTACCCTACACACGGATTCCCAGATAAATTATTGTTTCCCAAGAGAAACAATTAAAAAACCATCTCTGGGGGCGGCAATCTAATTGCTGAAAAACGGAAATAAACGAGGATTGGAGGAAGAAAGATATGAACAAGTCACAAGTAACAGATAATGTGGAAGGGAGCACACCTCTCGAGTTTCATCGAAACCAATGAGTTCAACTTCATATACAATATCTGCCTTGGGTGGAACATTTGGAAAAGAGAAGTTTCCTTCTTCCCCATAGCTTAATTCCCAGCCAACATGTAGAAGTGCACGCTCCCCAGATCTCATGCAGGAAACACCAATTGCTAAGCCTTCCATCTGTTTTTTCTCTGGAATTAAAATAAGAGTTTCAGCACTCGGCTTTGATCAGAGGATACACTGCACAAAAAACCATTATACAACAATTTTGACTCAATAAATAAAACCAAAATAAGAAAAAGACTAATATTTTAATTATGGCTTCGCAGGTTTGCATTAACCATTCATTCAATTGTTTATAATATAAAACAGATGATAAACCCAATGGGGGCACATAACAGCATAGCTCAGTAGCATCGCTTGAAGCTAAGCCCTTGCTTGAGGGACTGGGGTACTAGATTACTTATATGATAATCTCCTGCAAAGCGGTTTTACAAATAACATCTCATGCACTCATATGTCGTGGGTACTCTGACTCTCTCAGGTCAACTTGATTGAGGTCCAATAAAACAGACTATTACTTATACTCTACCATCCTGTAAGTACTGTTTTGACCTTCTCAACAGCTACATTCTGAGAAAGAGACTAATTGGTACATCACATAACAAAAGAATGCTTTCGCCAAAAGAAAAGAGAGGGTTTAAACATTTCCAGACGGAAAATACCTTTGCCCAAGATAAGCTCAACCGGACGCTGCTCCTGCCATGTGTCTTCAAATTTGTGTAGTGTGCTCTCGGTCCATGCCTTGTAGTGCACTTTCAGAAGAATAAAAAAAATTCACTTCCACAATCAGAGTATGATGCGAGAAAGTCCTATTGAATGTGAAAATTCCTTTTTTTTTTTGGGGGGGGGGGGGGGGGGGGGGGGAGGGATTCTACGATGTAACCCTGTGTTTTTTTGGATAATAGCATATACCCTCGGTTTTTCAAAATCACACAAGATACCCCTAAACTCAATAAGTTGTCTTTAAAATATCCTAAATGCTAGTAAAATTTTACAATTTCAAATATTATATTTGGGCGGTTTTAGTTTATTACGCATCCAAAATACGTAAACTCGTCAACGTAAACCTTATTTACTCATCAATATACAACTTTTTGTGACAATATGTAGTCATTAAAAAACTCAAATATGGATACTTGGGGAATTTTAATAACTAATCTATAAGTTTAGGGGTATATCACATGTTTCTTAAAAATCGAAGGTATATGGTAGAATTTGGGAAAACACAGGGGTACACCGTCGAACATACTTTTATTTTACTTGGGCAATGTTAAGTTACTTCGAGTCGGTTAGTAGTATCCATCACAGGTGCGTGTCCAGGTGTCTGGGCATTGCATGAAAGTTTTTCACATTTTTGGTCTAAAATGAAGTGCCCAAGGGTCATATCCATGTCGGAGTGTCGAGTGTGTCCGAGACACGGGCACACGATGTAATATGAAGAGTCAGAATAACATAGCACCTGAGCGCTTTATTTTGAGCCCAAAAAAATGGAATTTCATATAAATTAGCCGAGTCTCCCATTTCAGATACTAAATAAATCTTGTAACATAGATAACAAGTCTGAAGAACAAAAATAGGCTGTGGGGAATGTTGCTCACCGAAGCATGTTGAGTATTTGGAAGGTTTCTCTCCATGACCTTCCTTGATAATTTGCTTGGTTACTTTCTGGGGGAGCACCTCGACTTCAGAGTCCAGTTTTGGAGGAGAATCGCTATCTTGAATTGGTTCTCCAGTAACAGATGAAGCTTCCTCTGTGACAATCTCACTTTCTCCACCTTCGCCAACAGAAGATGCTGCTTATA
This sequence comes from Silene conica, assembly GCA_029255685.2. Classification (NCBI taxonomy): domain Eukaryota; kingdom Viridiplantae; phylum Streptophyta; class Magnoliopsida; order Caryophyllales; family Caryophyllaceae; genus Silene; species Silene conica. Next base: position 65,348,437 of record CM055311.2, read on the forward strand.
CAGTTAACACACTACTGAATTCAAATATACATCATGCAGTTTCTTCACACAGAATCAATGAGAAAACAAAACAAGAAACTGAAGCATACCGAACAAAATTTGTGATTTCAAGAACAGTTGTCAAAGTGAAACAGAACTCATGATCTACGGCAAAAATAATAGCAATCAATTACGTTCACGTTCAAAATAAACATTTCAACACTCTACAAGTCAGCAATATCCATCAAATTGTACTCTACAAGTCCAAGTGGTGATGCAAAGCAAATAAGTCTACACAAGTTATGACTTAATCATCGTGTTTTTTCAGCAACCACCAGTCAACCACAACCCATTGTGGGAACAACCCTTGAACTAACAAGGATGGAGCAGCAGGTAGGTTTTTTTATATAAATATTCTCCAAATGGCAAATGAAGGATTTAACGATTAAGCAAAAAACTAACAACCACTAGAGGAGACTCTTGAAATTTGAAAGTTGACAGTCTGAAAGCACTTAAAAAATTAAACTATCACCCCGCACAACCGCTGAATCATGTTAATTAGGTCTGGGTTAGTTTTCAGGATGTTTAATCTGGTCTATTTCGAGTCTGGGGTTATGAAGTCGGATCAATTTTGCCGGGTCTACCTGAGAATAGCGCACGATAAAGAGCACTCGAAAAACATGAAACAACCCTACCTAACCTGAAATGACCCGACCCCAAACACGATCGTGAACGATCCATTTAAACTATTACTCTTAAGACTAAAAGCAAATTTGTAAATGTGGAGCTACTCACCAAGCAAATGACTTTGATTTTCCTGAGCATCCTCCATAGTCAAGAAACAAGCAGATATCTTCTACACCACCTGTATAACAAACAAAGTTCAATTAAATTCGGTGAGATGTCTAATCCTATTTATTAAAACAATAACCATGTGGCGCTTAGGGTAAATTCCATTTTTTATTTACTGATTTTCAGTACCCACATTCTATATGAGAATTAATTAGATAGCATTAGAATTAGATCCTTGGTTTCTCTCAAGTCTCGATTCTTCATTGTTCAATTCCAAAGAATCCTATTGATGAACTACTCAGTTATGACAGAATTTTAAAAAAATCTGGGCAAAAGACCCAAATAAATTACTAATAAATTACTGATGTTGAGGGTGAGCCAAATAAATTAAACTTGTTACAGATTATAAAGAATCAAACATGTGTAAAAAAATCCAAATAAATTAAAAAATACAAAAACACAAATGACCTGATGTGTAATGAGGCGGAGATGATGGCTATGCTAGACGAGACGATGGTGTGGTATAGTTGAATGATAGTGATGGTGAACGATGGTGACAACAGTGAGCTAAAGCAGAGATGGCGGGATAGTAATGGAGAACCAAGGAGATGATGATGGCGGTGGTGGCGGTGCGGTGGTGGGGGGGTTATTTGGTGGTGATGCTGAATTAATAAGGTAAAACCACAGATTTGGAATATAAAAATTGGAAATGGGTTTGGTGAAAGTGTAATTATTTTGTGATAGTGATTCACAAATCACAATACATGACTTTTAACTCTTTTTTTCTAGGTTTATTAATACTAAATCAATTTAAATTTTTATTTCTTTGAAAAAAAATCTAAATTTTTGTAATTTTGTTAATAAATATTTTGAATAGTTGAAAAAATTAAGAGAAATTTTTTAGTGGGTGTATAGAATTTGATAGATGATTGATAAGGTTGAAAAGTGGAAAAGAATTTGGTTAATAACCTAAGTTGTATAAATAAAGTGAGATTAAGGATAAAAATTAGCGAAAATGATGAGTTACCACCTAATATGTTCCATTTTTTACAAATTACCACGTATTATATTCAACTATGCAAATAACCACCTAACTTTCTTATTTATCCAAACCAATCTAACTTATTTTACATACCTAGGACGATTTTGCGTAATTATCGACTCGATTTCATTTGAACGACTTTCGATAATTTTTTAGGTCCAAACTACCCTTACTAATTATTAGACATACACTCCCTATTTAATTTACACGCCCTCCCATCCTTCCCCAAATCAAACAATGCCCCAATCCCAGAAAACCCAAAAATCATTTACTAGAGCCCTTCTCATGTCATCATCTTCTGTACAATTTCCCGTTTTCTTATGTTTTTTTTTCTCGTATTAGCTTTTCAATTAGCTATTTTGATGGGTTCATTCTAATTTCTCTTTCATCACAGTACGTCAATGATTGAATCTGATGAGTCATATTTATATATACTTTAATGCCTCCTCTTAGCATCTTTTGTTACGCTTCTATGATTAGAATTAGTATTTATATGTCACTTTTAGTAGAATATCGATACTTCTGTATTTCTGTGTTTAAATGCATAATAGATGCATTTGTGGAACACAAGAGTGATATATAGCATCATGGAATCAAAAAGACAAAGCACAAGAAGATATCAAGAACTAAGGAAGAATAAAGGATAAGAATTGAAGCTAGGCGAGCGAAAGAACTTCATATAACTAGTACCTAGTTATAAGGGTCATATCTCAGGCTATAAAAATGATAATCAAGTGATTCCAATTAGAGGTGAAAGCTTATCCTTTTAGCTTTCCAACACCGCGAAAATCGCTTGATTCTGACAAGTAACGAAGAAATGACAGACGTTTGAAGTTCAGTGCGCGAAGCAGCTAGGAATTACGCGCTGAGGTCCCTCGATCGAGGACAACTCATCCCAGATCGAGGACAACTTTTCTCAGGAACGCGCAGCTACGACAATAGGTCCCTCGATCGAGGACAATAATGTATTCGATCGAGGAACCTTTCAGCGACGGGTTTCTTTTCGGAAATCTTCCAAAGTCGCTCCTTATGTTTTACTATATAAGGAGTTGTGCCCTTTGAGTCTTTTATGCTTTTTTCTACCCTAATTTTAGTCCTCTTTCTTTCTTTCTTTTAGTCTAGTTTTACAAATCCTCAAATTAAATTAACTTTTAGTTTTATGAATCGGATGTTGCCTTCAATTACGGTATTATTGTTAATATTCCTTTATTTCTTTTTTCAATATGAATGAATAACAAGATTGTTAGAAGAGGGCCGGTTTACATTATGAATTGATAGTTTTTTTGGTAACGAGGGGTTTAATCCCCCCGGGCCCATGCATTCCCGCACCACCACATGGACCATGTAAGCCACCCCTTTCGGAGCTGCAGTGGCCAAGTGGTCATCGCCCCAGCTTATCGTCTTAATCGACTTAAATCTAATTGATTGATTACCGACCAGAGTTAATGAATTAGTCTTGCATATTAGAATTATCACCGACCGGGTTGAGACTAATAGAGGCAACGATAGCTAAATAGACATAGTTTAATGATAGCGACCGCATGTTAACCTATATCTAAAGGGAATATTGAATCGACCGATCATATTACCTTCAATAACATAATTAGCCCTATCAATGATTAAATCTCACCCCTGAATAACTATCTTGTGAACTTGATCCCTAGACTTTTCCTTATTATTGTTTCTTATCTTTTCTTTATACTGTTTTAGTTGGTAGAAATCAAAATCAATCAAACAACCATACTTGTGACCCCTTAAGACGGATATAAATATAACAAACTGAAATTAATCAATACCCTGCTTACCTCTAGCTATTTGTTAGTAGTAATTTAGGTTTACTTTGATTAAGGTAATACGACTTTAGCCTTATCAGAATCGCTTGTATACAGGGGCGAAGCATAGCACGGGTCCAAGGGGCTATAGCCCAGGTCCGGGTTACAATTTTTGAGATATATACAATAGTAGCAATAATTTTTACATTTAAGAAAAAGTAGCATAGTTGTTAATAGTGTATTATTACATTACGCATGAGGTCTGAGGTTCAAACCCTATAACATACCATTTTTGTGATATTTTTCTCTTGCTTTTTTAAAACGGCCCCCTTACTTTTTTTTTTATTCTAGCTTCGTCTTTTCTTGTATACAATCTTAATTTCAGTTTAATTTCACGCATGGTTAATGTATACATACTGGGATAAATAGATGGAATGGTATACCTCGAATATGTTGTTGGAAAGACAACCTTCTTAAATAAGAAGCCTGGGGATCAGTCTTAAGAATGAAATCTCCTAATCAAACTAATTCATTTTTTGCGTCTGTTCCGTTCTTATTAGTACAATACTCGAAATGATACAACTATTTCCTGTGGAATAGCTATTTTACAGATATATTGTACGAGTTAATGTGGAAAGTTGTTCAAAATCAAGTGATACTTCGAAAAAATCAAGATTTGTTGTTAGCCACTCGCCAATTTCCTCAATCCCTTCAGTTGTGAGAGATGATGAGAGTAAGGCATTTTTGGGTTTTCTCGGATTGGGGTATTGTTTGATTTGGGGATGATAGGAGTGTGTGTAAATTAAATAGGGGGTGTATGTCTAATAATTAGTAAGGGTAGTTTGGTATTATAAAATTATTGGAAAACGTTAAAATGAAATCGAGTCGATAATTACGCAAAACCGTCTTAAGTATGTAAAATAAGTTAGATTGGTGTGGATAAATAAGAAAGTTGGGTGGCTATTTGTAAAGTTGAATATAACAGGTGGTAGTTTGTAAAAATGGAACATATTAGATGGTAATTCATAATTTTTCCTAAAAATTATTGGTGACCCGATTAACCCGACCTTCTGTTTGGGGATGGTCTAAAAGAATTATACAAGCTTTTTAATTAAGTTTTATGACTATTGTCAAAATTGTTCATTTCCTCTACAATGTTCAATGATTTCCAATATTAAATATAATAAACAATAAATATTAAAAATGTCCAATAACAATATTTACATTTTTTATTAAAAAATGGGTATGGTAACAAACCGATAATTAATTTAAATGAAACGACAAAAAAAGCAAAAATGAAAATCCATAAATTTATCTGAAAATCGACAAAAATGACAAAACTTAACATGAGTAATTAAACTCAGAAATAAGGATATAAAGTATTTAATATAAGACAAATAAATTGCTAAACTGGATTTACCACCAAAAAATCAAAAAAAAAAATTAAAAACAATATAGAGATAAATCGAATGAAATACTCATCAAAATGAATCTTACATCCACTGGACTTACAAGTTGAACATCCACTGTATATGAAAAATGTAATAGTTAATAAAAATATTGCTTACTTAAATAATTAATAAAAAATACTCGAAAATTATAATTCTACATCACTAACCTCTTTGGAAATGCAAAAAACCCCGCATAAAGTTGACGATTGAATTAGAATGCACACTAAAATTGATCTACATCGCTAATGCAGCACCCCTCTATTTGTCGTATGGGTAACTCGGTCGAGTTGACCCAAGGTTGGAGTTGTTGCTAAGTTGTGACCCAACTCGGCCGAGTTCCTCGTACTCGGTCGACTTAGTCGAACTCGGCCGGGTTAGTGTAACTCGGCGGAGCTAGCCCATCTCGGCCGAGTGCGTCAGTAACTCAGCCGAGCTACTTTTCCCGTGTCAGCGTCGCAGTAACTTTATAAAAGAATTTCGGAAGTTAAAAATCAGAATTTCCCTAAACAGTCCGTCTTTCACTTTTCTCTCAAAATCTCTAAACCTAAAACCTCTAGAAGTTCATACCGAAGTTTATTTGCACTGATTATCATAACCTAGCGTCGTCGTCGCCAAGTGAGTTTTGTATTCGTTAGTTAGTATGCTTTGAGATAGGTATGATTGTGACAATGGTTAGTAATACGTTATATATTATCCTAGGTGGAAAATTCATAGAAGAACGGTGGTAGATCATATCAATCTTATCCTTACGTGAATTGCTTTTAGGTAGGGTTTTCGTCCCTACTCAGTTATTGTTAGTTGTGGTTGTCACAATATTTTGCTACTTGTATAACTCATACCATTGTAGTGTGGATGATTGATTTGGGAACATAAGTTTGGGACCATTGACGGCAAATGGCTCTCAATCCTACGATCGCCCTTCGTGGTTCCCGCCACGGAGGGGATATGCACATTAATGGTCTGGGTACCCCATGCCGCGAGCAAGTGGAGGTTGGATGTGAAACTAGAGGTCGCCACTTATGATTTGAGGAGATGTGATATCGGTTTGGTTATTGTATATCAATATTGTGTATCTGTTGGTACTTGTGGTTTTGACCGTCTTATTTTGCAGTAACTGACGCTTGTCGGATGTTACTGTGATGATCTGTAGTTATGGTGAGCAGATTCTCAGATAGTACGTCGCGTTGGTTGATGATATGACTGGGAGGATTGGGTCATCACATTCTTTAATTTATAGTTTAGCCACATTTGTTCTTTTATACTTAGCTACAGCAGACAATTGTTATTTAATCTATTCTTTTGAGATAGTTGTATTCACTTTAATTATCTTTATAATAAGTTGTTGTACCTCGGGAAACCGAGATGGTGACACTTTCATAATATGATGGTCCTTCTTGAAGGCATTGGGTTATGAAAGTGTTACTAAACACTTTAAAATTATGGATTGAATTTGAGTTTTAGTAGAAAGAGAAAAAGTTGATTTGAATGCTTTAGTGTGAAACCCCTCCCTTAGACGAGTGAGTGTACTTGGTCGAGTAGGTCATACATCAGAAGTTAGTCGCGCATCGATCATCCATGTTGTGTCACCTTTGTGCAAGTAAGTTCTTAGTCTTTCGTCGATTTTCCAAGTTTAAGGTTATGCCTTATCGTTGATTAGTGAAGAGCCTCAATATTGTCATATTTTTCTCTCTTTTTTCTATGTTTTTAATCGCGTTTCGGCACCGTTTTGTGTGCCTTTACTTGCATTTATCGCTCAATGCCCCTATTCTACGTCTTTGTCATTCATCTTGTAAGATTTGAGGCGGGAATGAAGAAACTGGAGCATTTGAAGCAGTTTTGGAGTTAAAAAGAAAGAAAAGAGGAAGAATTGACAAGCAGGTCTCCCCAGCCGGTAACCCGACAGCCGACTACCCGATTGGGAAAGCAACCTCCCAGACTCCCATTCTTGAGCAAAATTTTGAGGAAATAACAACCAGTTTGTGGGCAGAAATCTGAAATGAGGCTCCCAGCCGGTCAGGCGCCGACAACCGGTCTGCCAACTGAGGAAGCTTGTTCCAATACTTGGCCAAAATTTCAATCAACACAAAACAGACTTGGACAGAACTTGAAGATGTGCTTCCCAGCCAGTGGAAGACCGACAGCCGGCTTGTCGTCGAAGAGCACCCGAACAATTTTGAAGAAATACAAAGTTTAGAAGTTTACAACGTGGTTCCCAATCGGTGGAAGACTGGCGGCCGTCACACCGGCCAAGACCACCTGATGAGTCTTGGAGAGTTTCGTTTTTTCAGAAGTTAATATTTTTACTCTCAGTCGGTGGTGCACCGGCAGCCGGTCCACCGGCTGAGACCGCCTAAAGCGTGTTTTCTTCTATTTTTGATTTTGAGAGAACGTACGCAACACAACTTATTTTCAAGCAACCCTAGATAGATTTTACGCAACCTTAGAATACTATTCCATTCAATCTCCTTTGAAATCCTTAGCCTACTATTCCATTCTATCTATGTCGGTCACGAGTTTAGGTGGTAGGTCGATTTAATGATAACAATATTGAAAGAATAATTTAGGGATTTCGGGTTAACATGTGAATATAATAAAAGCGTAAATGAATAAAATCGTGATGTATAACAGTGTTCAATTAGGTATTTAAAAACACTAAACTTATGATAGTAGTTCTAATAACCATAGGCCGGGGTCTAACCGTCTTACGACTTTTGCTAGGCCGTCCTATTAATTATCTCATGCTTAGCCTAATTCTATTCTTTGCCCTCCGACATCTAGAAAGAATTAACAAACTTAATATTTGTTTTTGGCATTAAACTTTGCATTTTGGGGTTGACTTTTGAGATTAAAATTTAATCCATTAAATCTCCATGCAAAATCTCATGTAATTTCCACACTTTGTCCATCACTTTTACTCTTGACTCAACCTTGTACTCTAGTTTTTGCAATATTAGTAGAATTGAGTTTTTAAAAGCTCAAATACCTACAAAACATGACAAAACAAACAAACATACTAGAATACACATATTAGCTTATAAATCACTAAGATAAGTGCCAAAAGATAATAAAATCCGAGCTAAAATGAGGGGATAAAGTATATAAAATATGCATTTATCAGAAACTCAAACAAATCAACTAGAAAGTTGACCGATTAAAACACACACTTCTTTATACACTCTTTTACAGACCACGGACTCCCCTAAAGTTATAAACACCTCATCCTCAACTACCTCAACAGACTCCAGACCCAAACTTATAGTATGTTGTACATACACAAACGAATGGGCTGTCCCAGAATCAAACAAAACAAAACTGGGACGGTTATTAACAAGAAAAGTACCTTTCACCATATGAGCATCATGAGCTGCCTACTTCCCCATTGAGAATAATTTGTCGCTATTCTTTTGTCCTGCGCCCTGAATTGTAGTAGCTGACGACGCCGGCCTAACTGTTGATGCCTGGATGCCTCCTTCATTAGGTCGCTGAAAAGTACTTCCTTGGCGGTTGAAGTTGTTATTGTAGCCCTGTCTCCCGTGGTTGTTCCACGAACTAACTGGTCGACTGCTCCAATAGCTCTGGTTACATGAGTAAGGTCTCTGGTAACTCCCTCCTCTGAACTTCCTGCACTCAATCTTCTTGTGCCCATCATTGCCACAATTGAAACACTTCAAGATATAAGTGTCACTGTGGCTACGACCTCCGCGACCTCCAAAACCAGCTCCCCTAGAGAAAGAACGTCCATAATTGAAATTCCCCTTCTTAAATTCTGCCCACGATAAGCTCTCATCCTCAGTCTTCCTCTTCTAACTTCCCTTGTCCCAAGCCTCCTTGGCTAGATTAGTCAACCACTCAGCATGACCAGCCTTCTCATACAACTCCTTCAAATTAGTCAACATCTCAAACGGTAACTTCTTCATAATCCGAAGGGTCAAACCCTTCTCAAACTTCAGAGCCAAAGCATGCTGGGTCATTCCATGTCCTCTACCTGCCTAGCCAAGTCATTAAGCTTGACATATTACTCTGACACAGTCATAGTGTTAGACTTCCTAAAGCAATCGAACTCGGCTCTCATCTGACTATGCACGTGCTCAGACACGAACTCACGTCTCATAGCAGCCTTAATTCCTTCCCAAGTTACGTTCTCTTATTCCATCTCCAAATAGTACTCCTTAGCCTTAGCTCTCTCCTTCACCCACCAACCACCAGCGTGGCCACGAAGGTAAAACGCATCCTGATACACCCTTAGATGGTCAGGACATGTAACACACCCAACCATACTTTCTATCTCTCATATCCAGCCCTCTAGTAATCCTGGCGTTACTGTACCCTCAAAGACAGTGGGTCGATGACGCGAGATCGTGTTACTCATCTCAAAAGATCTCATTGGTGTCTTTCTCGCTCTATTCTAAATCCTAATAGCCATATTGAGGGACTCATTCGTCTCGATGAGGCTGGTTACCTCCTCGACCAACATACTACCAGCAACAATCTGAGCGGCAGTTCTTTTTGGTGCCATCTCGAACTATAAGAAATCAAGGTCAAATGTAAGCTTGTAGTTTACGGCTCAAATACAAACACAACAACTACGCGACGGTACTCGGTCGAGTACCCTGATGCACTCGGTCGTTTACCTCGTACTCGGTTGAGTACACCCCTGTACTCAATCGAGTACGCGGTACTCGGCCGAGTTGTCTCTTCTCGGCCGAGTACTCCCTCTTTTCCAGAAAACGACAAGTGAAGGGGAATAACCCTTCAGCACATGTTCCAAGTTAACACATCACACAACCTATAGACGCACTACCAACACGTAAACTAGTAAGATATATCACCAATTATGCAAATAAAATGCCAATACAGAATAATAACGTCTTTCTTATCAGTATCACCGTACCACATTCTTATATCATCATATATTCATATATCATATCATATCCTTCAAAAACTCATGTCACATTTATGCGTCATTATAGCACAGTAAAACACACACATATACCTATTTCTACCCTTAGTGACCAATCGGATATGTGTAATAAATTTCGCAGTTTTGGCACGTCTCCCAAACCTTTGCGGTAGCTTCACACACTCCTACTCAGGTTCTTTTTAATTAGACTCACCTATGTTCATTGTGTTCATTTGTTTCAGGTTCCAAGGTTGTCGCTCTGATACCCCTTTTTAATACCCTCACAACCCGAGGCCTTTACCAAGGACCCTCAGGCTATGAAGATGCTACCATCTCGGTTGCCCGAGGTAGAATATCAAATAAAAAGCAAGAATGTTTATTAGATGTTTATAAGCATCAATGCAACGTGTCTCAAAACAAACTGAATAAACTAAATGTAACAAGCGAAAGCTAAACTAAGCTAAACTTCTAGGTGGTGACTCGCCTCAATCCCCAGCCTCATGCTATCAATTAACAATGTGATACCGATTGAGAATATACTCACCATTACCAATGGATCATCACAATAACAACAATACACTAGCGTCAGTTACTGCAATCAAAGCTCAATATCACAACTGTATAAACAAAGATATAAACAATAACAATAATCTGATAGTATCTCCAACATCCTCATAACCATCTCTAGTAGAGACCGTAGTCACACCACTCAACCTTTCTTTCTCGTAACAAGCGGAACTCAGATCCTTAGTGTGCATATCCCCTCCGTGGCGGGAACCACGAAGGGCGATCATAGGATTGTGACTCATTTCCCGACAATGGTCTCAAACATAACTTCCTTATATCATAAAGGTAACCATGAACAATAGCATGATACTTGACTCACAATAGCATAAAAGCATACACTGTCGTATATAGCAAATAATTGAGTTGGGAAACCCTACCTCAAGGCAATCATGTCAAGACATATTCACAAATGCTCTTCTACGAATCATCCTCCTAAAACATTATACAGTCTTATTACTAACCATCCAAGGCACTACAAATCCTAACTTTAACAAACTGAAAGTACTAGTAGAGAACTTACTTGCAACAAAAGTGAAAGAACAATCTAGGATGATCGACGCACAAACGAAGCTTGCGGTATGTCAATTAGAGGATATTAGGGTTTGGGGTTTTGAGAGAAACTGATTAGCGAAGTGATTATGTGAAAGAATTATGATTTATAAATCTCGGTTCCTCTAAGTAACCTCCCGTCCATGCTCTTGTAGGGGGCTGGTTATTTGGAAGACTGGTTACAGGCGTTGCATTGATGATAGAGCATGGCTGCCATCCAAATGTTTTTTGCATGGGTTTTTCTATAGTCCATGTTCCATCACGGAACAAGTTGTTTGGTGCTAGTGTTGCGTTGGTGGCTGGTTCAGACACTCATCCTACCACTTGAATTGATGACGGAGTCCCTACAAAAGGTTGAGAGTTAGTTTCAGGCAGGAAACTGTACGATGGATTACCTAATGCCTAATGTAGTTTAAGTGGGTTGTTGAAGGACAAGACCCCAGGTCCACTGGGTTCAAAGGCGCTACTTGGCGCCACCCCTTTTAGATTTAGCCTGGTGACCAGTTTTAATGGGATTGGTATTAACAATCTCCTGCTTCATGCGGGTTCCGGAATATGTGGCGGCCTTGGGTTGGTTTTTGCCCTTTTTGGTGCAGATTGGGCTACTGCTGCGATTAGGGCTCGAAGGTCCTGGTTGTCCCTCTTCAGACTTTCTATGACTTGGTGCAGAGCGTACATCCCTTGGACCACCACTTTCATTAGGTCTGGACTAGGAGGTCCCGCTGCCTTGGCTGCTACACCTGGCACTGGCTCAAGGTCTAGAACTGAAATCATAGTTGCACTTCTACTAGGGCAGCTCTAGTTCCATGCTCATGATGCCGGAATGGATTTGGGAATCTGAGAAGGCTTGTTGAGTTGTAGCGTGGTCGAGATATGCAGGAAGCTGTCATCCGGCTTGAGGTTGTAGGTGCACGAACTGGTCCTGCAGATACGAGTGGTCTAGTTTCAGAAGTCTGGGCTGGCATGCTTTGAGCGCTGGAGGGACTGGGGTTGGTTCCAGACATGGTGATTAAATAATTTTGAAAATTACGGCGCTGAAATAATCACTTTACCCCACAGTGGCGCGAAATTGTTTTTGTAAAATAATACTGAATTTTTGTTTAGGTGTGGGTTAAAGCAATTAGTCGTTAACCAAATAACAGATAAACTATGACGATATTAATGGACGAAATGAATGAAAGAAAAAAAGTTGACTCGGAGAGTTTTGGTGACGCGGAAAATCCAATACGGGAAACAACCGCGGGGAAAAACAGAATTCCACCAACTTTGCACTATAATCGAGGAAATGTGATAAATAAGAGTACAAGAAATGTATTTAAAGAATATGAAATGAGTGTGATTGCTGATATGGTAGCCTCTGTGTCTTTTCGAAAAGAGATTGAATGCCCTGATTGTGATGCTTTTAGATGGTTTTATAGCAATTCAGAGCAGAGTCCATGGTCCTCTCCGCCTCTCCGGTCCTGCTCATATGATCTTGCGTGTTGTTGAGAAAAAATAGGAGTTGGTTTCTCCTCCTTTTGACTGACCAAACAGCTTCCTGAGTATTACTTGTGGGCTGCTTCTTTAATGGCCCAGTTTCGATTCCTTATTTTCTCTTATTGGACTATTTTTCGTGGGCCTAGAGAGGGTGAATTTTTCCTGTAACAGTAGTCTAATTAAATATACTTTTGTCATACCTTTAGTTTGGATGCCTCAACAAACATGCATCCACAACACAGCGTCACAGCGTGAAACTGACCTTTTCCAACCCAAGAAGAAAATAAATAAAAGGTCAATGTTATTTGTTACTTTATTCACAAATAAGTGTAGTTGTAGACAATTACTCCGTATAATTTATAAACTACGGAATACATACGTATCCTTAAGGAATGACCGGGGTAGGTACATCCGTACATGGAAGTTTGTACTTGTTGGCTACTTCAACTTGTCTTGCCTTGTACTACAACGCGTCAACGCCTACGTATTGACTAGAATAGACTAATAGTGAATGCTAAATTACTAAATTGCTAATTGCTAAACGATTAGTCTCCCTTAAAACGGATATATCCGTTTTAAATGAAAATAGGTCAAGTAATATTCATTTGTATTAATAAGACAAAAATAAAAAACATAGAGAAGAACAAAAAGTTTGTCTTATCTATATAAATGAGTCATTATTTCGCCCGTCTTCACCTTAAAACGGATACTTCCGTCTTTAATGAACTTAACTAGTGTTCAAGCCCGGGCGTTGCCCGGGTCGTTTCACTACACCGTCTTTTGGGAATTAACATATGTTACTACTCCGTATTAATTAAACACTCTCATAGTTTACACTAATACTCGTAAAGCTCCCATAGTGCACACAAATACTTGGATAAAGTGACCTCTTATATTTAATTAAAAAAAAAGAGAAACTTATAGCTTAAAACCCGTTTACCTCAGTCAAGGTATATAATAGACAGAAAACTAATACTAATAAAAATTAAGGTTCATTACCATGTGTATGGATCAATACGTGTGCTTGGTATTACAAATTTTAAGTAAGTTAAAAAATATTGAAATAAGATAAATATATTAATACTTAATTATAAACTATTGAAGAGTTAACTACTTAAATCGGTAAAAAAGTAGAAAAAGATAAACATCTAATTTAAATATTAATTCAACTCTAATAGATTAATGAGCATATGACTCCTTCGTTGATAGATTAATGAACATAAGACTCCTCAGTTCTCATATTTCCATATAAGCGTCATTATAACTCCTCTAATTTAAATAACCGCTTAGAGTATTGTATTAGCTGCCTAATTGCTTTGCGTTTGCTCTACTCGTTTATTCTTACTATCTCGTCAAATTTGATATATTTTGTAAATATCGTATTATTGTAGCCTTGTAGAATTCTTTATTAATGATATGGTCTTATCAATGCAAGAATCCTCTTAATATGCACCATTCAAATATCCTAGAAGTTGCTCATCTTAAGACCACCTCCCAATCTCCCACCAATCTCGCTTAGATGTGAATTTCTTATCTTTCTTTTTTTTTTTGAAAATCAAATTTCCATCTTATGATTGATATAAAAAAGTTGTTAACTTGTTTAAATATAAGCTCCCCAAACGTGTTTTTGGTTGATTTTGCGTGTCTCCTCAATTTAGTAGTTTAGTTGTGTACTTGTCTTTATACTGTGCGGTTCATCTTTTAAATTACTTACAGGATATTTTGTATCACAAATACTTTGTGAGTTGTGACCCAAGTACTTTGATGAGATCTGCATTGGAGTACTTTGTAAACTAATTAATGAAGTAATTTCCTATATTTTCCTATATTATATTGATTGTACATACTAAAGGGCTAAAGGAGTACATGTTGATGCTCTTTACTTTTCGATGAGGCTCCGAATTAAGGGAAGATATATATAATATGAAGGATTTTGTTTATTCCAATCATATATAGGTCCATTTATTTAAAATAATGATCTACCTTTGAGCCTTTGCACAAATTACACAAAATATGAGCACAAATTAATAAAGTGAGAAGGGTTAGTAGAAATGCATATTTAAATTTGATAATTAACCACCGTCATACCAACATAAACATAACCGTATAGTTTAAGAAGGTAAATTTACTTGTACGACTGATAAAAGCTAAATCACAAGATCAAACGTGCACTTAGTTTGAGCACCATAATCAATACCCCTACCTGCATAATGCAAACAACAACGACATCTTAGAAAGTTAGAAAACATTGAAATACTAAAAGCACTATACGTTTGAAAAATAGCGTAGGAAATACTTCGTATATAAAATCGCTTGGAATGTAATTATAAGATTAACTAATGAGCATGGTTTGGGCACGTAGAGAATGGAGAAGTATATATGCACATTAGGTAATTGTGTTTGCTTAGGATTTGTTTATCAAGAAACATTAATTAATTCTTATCAGATTGGCTGATATATTACATTTTTTTATTTTCCAATTATCTTATGATATAACTTTTTTATCTAAATAATTTTTTAATTTGTATTTGTTTTGTCTTTTCTATTCATATTTTTTAATACATATAATTTATTGAACACAATAATTAATAAAGAAATGTAAAATTAAATGGTAAGACATGAATCAATAACACATCAATCAATATATATACTTAAAAGAGGAACTTTTCGAGCGATTTCATTGGCTATTATTTTAGAGCAATTTCATTGGTTATTACCTTAATTAAATAAATTAAGAATATAAACAAAAAGATAATTAAATAATAATAAAATATCAGTTATAAGGGGAACTTTTCGAGCGATTTCATTGACTATTATTTTAGAGCAATTTCATTAGCTATTACTTTGTTTAAATAAATTAAGAATATAAACAAAAAGATAATTAAATAGTAATAAAATATCAATTGGATAACTATTTAATTAAATAATAAAATAATTGACTTTAAACTATTGAATTAATTAATAAAATAATTGATTTTAAACTAAGAGTACGTTTTGGCTACCGTAGAGTTATAAGGGTTAAGGAGACTCTGTGATATGAGCTAGCCACTTTTGATACTCCGTATAATATAGTATTTTTTTAATAAAACAAAATTAATTTTATAACAACATTATCCATTTGGAGTAAACATTAGCTTCGTATTTTCGTCAATGGAATTTTGTTTTGACAAATAGGTAGTAATAAAAAAACAAAAAAAAAACATATTTTAACAAAAATATGCCAAGTTATTGCCAATAGAGACTTGGATGAAATATAAATTTTGTCGGAGATAGTGAAGTTGAATAATATTTTTCCCATTTTATTTTATCATTTATTTTTCTTTTTATGGTTATAGATAACGGTGAATAAAAACTATTACAGAAAAAAAAAAAAAAAAAAAAAAAAAAAAAGTTCACAAAATATTATTTTTAAGAAAAAAAAGTTATATACACGTACATTAAGACCTTATAGTTGATATACATTTTAGAAATCGTTTAAAAGCGAATGGGGTAAATGTAAAAAGAATAAACGGAGTACCCTACAAGAACATGGTCGCCATGACCAACCAAAATAATGAGCCAGGGTAAGTTTGATTAAAAAAATGTGCGTAATAAGACGGCTCTAAGTTTTTGGAGAGGGAGCCCAATAAATTGGTCATTTATATATTATCTTAATAATTACAGAGTAAAATACTAACATGGTATACATCTAGGTTGCACGGACACGGCTGAAATTTGCCCTCCGCGTGTCCGACACGGTGTCGGACACGGACACGCCAGAGACACGGCTCCAAACGTGTCCGACACTCCAAAAACCGTGTCGCCGGTTTTTTTTTAAGCCAAACGTGTCCGACACGGTCTTTTTATCTCGGACACGGTCCGTGTCCCTAAGACACGCCTAAAATAAGCAAAATCACAAAAAATCCTAATTCATTCTATGAAAACCTAATCAATATATATATATACTTAAAAGAGGAACTTTTCGAGTGATGTTATTGGCTACTGTTTTTTTTTAATAAATAATGCACTAAATAAGAAAAATGAATTAGTATTGGTGAAGAGCGTATATTAATTTTGAGATACGAGTTTGGATAAAGTTTATGTAGTTGGTTTTATTATGAAGACTAATGAATTTAACTACAACACAAATACCACCACCAAATTAGGGATCAAATTATAGCTAAATCAAAACTCTAAAGTCTAAAACATTGGTCAGTATATAAATACACCATTATGTACACTAACGTTGCATACTTTTTTTCCTTCTTATAGATTCTTTTCCCTTTCTACATTATTTCTTATTAATTCATGTTTAGTTTTAGTGTATATTTTTATCCAGCTATTTGTTTCTTTAGTGTACATATATATCATATTAATAGTTGTCTTTTTCATTTTTTTATGTCATTAGCTCATTTTTATCCCAATTTTAGTTGGTAGATGCATGTATTTTATATATTTTTTAGTTCTATAATCCATATTGCCTAATTTCTGTGTATTAATGATCAATTGATCGTGTATATATTTGTCTCGGGTGTCAGATGTTACGTTACAGACCAACGGTGGAAGTAATAAAGTAAATAAACATGTCATGTGTGTCTTATGTAAATTAAAGAGAACTTGAGTTTTACTTTTAAATAGGTCAATAATTGACCGGGATGAAAAGAGTAGTTATTATAAAAAGAAAATTATATTCTAAAGCAAGGTAAATTGTTATAACAAATTAAACCTAGAATTTTGAGTGGAACAAATTGTTATCTTATATATATAACTATAAAAACAAGGAATGAAGTTCAGTTAAGTTTTTAACATACGTGTCCATATATATAGAGCTACCCTTCACAACTCTACCATATTACAAATTAAAATTGTACGAATTAATAATAGTTGAGTTATTTCGTTTATTTATAATGGGTATAATCACTATCAACGACAAAAAAAGGTACTCACAACAAATGTATTAGGAGTCATACTTAAATCAACATGGAATTGGAGTTTGGCTAGCGTGTTTGTAAGCGAGATTTAGAATTTATAGTATTTTTTGTATAACATAATAGTGTAATACTATTTCTATTAAGTCAATTTCTTTGTTACGTAGAAGAATCTACTTTACGAGTGATATTATATTTCAGGAAACTTGAAGTTAAACATATTATTATTATTATTATTATTATTATTATGGTTATTATTAATTATTATTATTATTATTATTATTATTATTATTATTATTATTATTCAACTAAGGGATTAGGAACTTCATTAGATTTGATATATATAGGATGAGTTAGTTAGAATTAGGAAATTGAGGTTGATATAAAGTCTATATAACACTTCTATGAAAAAAATATTAAGATAAATATATTAATAGGTTTTAGAATTATACATGACTTAATTTTCTTATAAGTATATTTTTGACTCATATCAATATATATATATATATATATATATATACTTAAAAGAGAAACTTTTCGAGCGATTTCATTGGCTATTGTTTTAGAGCAATTTCATTGGCTATTATTTTGGTTAGATAATAAATTAAGTATATAAATAGAAGGATAATTAATAAAATATCAGTTGGATAATTATTGTTTTTAGAGAGATTAAATTGGCTATTACTTTAGTTAAATAAATTAAGTATATAAATAAAAGATAATTAAATAGTAATAAAAAATTAAGAGTTTTGGCTACCGTAGAGTTATGGTATAATTTGTTGTTTTCCCTCTTTTATTTAATTAAAAGTATAAATAGGAGTATTGATGAATATAGAACTCCTAAGTCCTCATATTCCTCTATAAGCCTCATTATACCTCCTCTACCATGACTGATTATATTTTTCATTCCATATTTTTTATGTTATATATGCATACACTAATTTAAAAGCTTTGTATATTATATAGTTATTATATATGTATGCATTATATCGATGTAGCTCTCGATGTATATATCGATGTAGCTCTCGATGTATATATCTATTTTCCATTATGGTTTTGACAATGTAGAGTTCATATGTCAAGGTTACCAACGAGTTTTAACAAATTTATGAGAAAATTCTCATTTTGAGCTATGAGAAATGAAAAAGGAAATTAATTTATGAGAAGTTTATTTGATATTTCAAATGTTGTTGTTATTACCTTTTTTGTGTCAGTATTATTTATTTTTTATATTCGCCATGAGAGTTTTTTTTATTAAACGTAAACAAATGATCGGGAGTTCGGGACGGATGAAGCATATTAAATTATGAATTACAAACTCTATAAAATGATTAAAGACTTCAATATAATGTCTCTATTTATTTTTACCAACACCAATTTCCAGTTAGGTGTCAAGTATATCTTACATATATTAGATCTTTAGCGAAATTCAAACTCTATATGCAATTGTAGTTTATAGAAATATTTAGTTTTTATCTACTCTGTGGAGGTTATTCTTGGGATATATGCCTTCTGGAAAATCAAGATTAAATTATATATGATCGAGGTTATACGGATTAAGGAGACTTTGACATATGATTTGGCTACTTTTGATATAGATATTGTAAGACTTTGAGCCTTTAAATGCTAATTTTAGTGTCCATAGAATTCAATGTACTCCATCTGATCCTTTATAAGTGTCATGCGCCAATATTTTTAATATGAAATTTTTCGTAGACGAGTTATCTCTTTTCCTAATAATGCCCCTATTCATGTCATGGATGCATTAATCCCCCCCCCCCCCCCCCCCCAAAAAAAAAAAAAAAAAAAATAATAATAATTTGCAAATACACATATCAAATTAAAGAGTACTAAAGTAGAAGGTTGATAAAAAAAAGCTTATCAAAACTAATCAAAAGTCCTATATCATAAGTGGAGGATCGTGGAATAAAATAATAAGGGGGACCGAGATCTAACCTATTGATTCCTGGGTGATTATTTAAGGGGCGACTAATAATTTGAAATAGTATTATGAAAACCAGCAGGGATCGGCCCCCACCCGTGATAACTAAGGTTTTCACTAATTCATGAGATTACTAATTAAAGAGTACCTATCAAAGAGCTTACCTATGTAAAAAAATATACAAGGTCGTCAAAGAGTACTAAAAAAATACGGAGTATAAGAATACTAACATAAAGACATTAAATGAGTGAGTTTATACTTGGTACTGCGTATTTCATGTGCGGTAATCAAAGTACTAAAATTATGATTCCAAGTTTTAGAGACACAGAAGAGAAATATTTACCAATGACTATTCATTCATTTAAATATAAATATTATAGTAAAAACCCTACTTATGAAAATGTTTATCTTTGAATAAAATACAGTACACGAAGAATATATAAAAGGTAAATAAGTGATTTAGACATAGTAAATTATATGCCCCATAGTTTTACGGGAGATTTTAATCATGCCAATTTCGTAATGTATAATTTGAAAAACGAGTCAGCTGGCTCAGATTCAAATCGAGTTGGGTTCTGTTTGAGTTAGATTATTTCAAGTCGTTCATTCCGGGTTAGCAAGTATTTGGGTCAAATCGGGTCGGCCTTGTCATATTAGGTTTTATTATTATCAATTTCTTTGGGATAATGGTCAGTGTGCAACAATAAACATGTGGATAGAATCATATTAATTTAGGACAATTCGAATTACGAGTTATGTTGTTCAGCTTCTCAATGCAGTTGTCGAGTTATTCGGATAGAGGTAATTGTTTGAGGTCTACTTAAAAGCCACTATTACGGTCTTACCAGGGCAACGCCCGGGCTTGAAACCTAGTATATATACTTAAAAGAGGAACTTTTCGAGCGATTTCATTGGCTATTATTTTAGAGCAATTTCATTGGTTATTACTTTGGTTAAATAAATTAAGAATATAAGCAAAAAGATAATTAAATAGTAATTAAATCAATATATATACTTATCTATCTATCTATCTATATTATTAAAGGAAGCTTTTTCCGAGCTATTTCATTGATCGAAATTATAAAAATTATTAAAATAATATAATTCTTAACGGTACATTAAATCTATTTTACTAAATAATTGTTTATTAATCTCCACTTTTTATAGCTTTGCCAATTACTTAAAGTCAAACTCTATCATTACTTAAAGTTAAACTCTATCATAATTCTATGATCTTCTAATTATATTTGTATACGTAAACTCCTAAGCTAATACAAAGACTACTACATGACATTTAGATATAAATACAATTCGGCATATTTAACCAATTTATGAACTATATTCAAATAATTAGTTTTTTTCCTATTTAGTTTGTGTTTTTGTTCTCCATAAAGTCTAATTTAATGTTGCATTGTTATGTTTGCATTATTAAATTTTATTATTATTATTATTATTGTTATTATTATTATTATTATTATTATAAGTTTGTTCTTTTGGTAGATATGTGGTCAATGCGGATCCCAGAAGATTAAGAAGGCAGAACTATTATGTTGCCGGAGAAAATTCATAATTGTTCGAAGAGGTCTTCATGGGTGCTTTGGTCATGGATGTTCGTAAAAGTAGAACGGCTTGGACGTTAGTAATTATGGAGGTGAATATGGAGGCATGTCTTATTGGTGGAATCTAATAAATGTGTCTAATATAATTTAGTTAGATGAAGGTAAGTACGGTAATTTAAGTTTGTTATTTAATAAATTTAAGTATCATAGAATTTAAGTGTATGATAAAGTATCGTCCGCATGTAAATTTATATAAATTTTTATCTCTATATATTATCATCCGTATGATCTATACAAATTCTCTTTATTATTTTTATATGTACAAATTCTCTTTATTATTTTTGAGAATCCACCTATGCAAAGGTGGTTTAGAAATCCGTCTTCTTATTAACATTTCAAAGCGATTTTATAGATAGGCAAATATCTATGAACTTAGAACTCTACCGTCTACAATATAAAGATAAAAGAAATTTAAATACGTGACCTATATTATCACAGCTCACAACCTCGGTCTTAGCTATACCTATGATCTATGATGGCCGTATAACATAAATAAATTAAAATATTCCTTTTATTTTAAAGAAAATTCGAATAACCAAATAAATGAATAGGGAAAAATTTATAGAATAAGAGGGAATAATTTTTATAGTAGATACTATTAAACTATAAACTTTATAAAATAAAGTTGCAACTTTTTAAAACTATCGATTTAAATATTTTTTATATTTTAATTAGAAGCAATATAATATATCTCACAATCTCGGACATAGCTATACCTATGGTCTATGATGGTGGTCGAGCATGTAACGTTAATACTACTACTTAATAAAAAGCTCACACAAAATGTATTACGAGGTGTTTTAGGTGTAGCATGGTCATTAATTGACCGACTAATGAGTTTGAATCATGTCAAATTTTGTACATATCTTTTGTTTCTCATTGCCAAATCATTTTGCTACGTATAAGGCACCACCTTCTAATTGCAGAACAAGAATCTATGATTGCAAGACAAAAATATCAAAAAGGTTGAACGAGTAATATCATAAAATAAACTTGATAAATATTCATCAAAATTTACGATTAGAAAGATTGAAATTTTCAACCTGCCCCTAACTCCGCTACAATTTACCAAACTTATATCCTGAAATTAAAAAAATGGCAAAATAGAGTATACATTGTCGAGCGAAGTCAATGCCAACTTTATTATACATACTAGTTTTACACCCGTGCAAATAATGCACGGGTTAGTTTTTTAAATATTTTGAAGTTTAATATATCGGGGTTGTTTGGTTGCCTCTTAAAATCATGGGAATTCGAAAATCCTGGGAAATTGCTAAATGGAGTGTCGTTTGGTTGCCTAATTCATGGGAAGTGCAATTCCTATGCCTACATAATGTAGGAAGTCACTTACCTAGGCCCCCTAGGTAAGTGGGAATTCCCACATGAATTGAACTACCCGCATTCAACCAAACAACATTTAAACAATTCACGTGATTTTCAAGTTCATATGAATTTGATCTTCCCGGAAATTTTATATTCCCATGGCGAACCAAACGACTCCTAATATTATTGTTATACCAAATTTTAGAATAAGACGGTGTCACGCCATAAGACGGTCCACTTTTATAATAAGTTTACTAATTTAATACTAATAAATGAGTTTTATTTTTATATAAATAGACCGTCTTATGTGTGAGACGGTCTCACGGAAGAGTTACTGTATTGTTATATATTAAACATGTATGAATATAATTTCGGGCAATTGAATATTCAATAACTTAACTAAATTCATATAAATAATGAAAAGTAAGTTCTACATAAATTTTAATAATAGTATCAAACAACATTTGGTATAAAGATAAACTGTCATTATGCCAAAAATACATTCATAAGGTCCATTAAAATTGGTGTGAACACCAATATTAATACATCTATCCTGAACAGTAAACAACCATAATACGAAAAAATGGGCCCAAAATAATTAAAAGGTCCAAATTTGTGGGGTCTCTCATAAGACGTCTCTTTTGGTAAATTTTGAAGTAAATCTCATACATTTACATAATACTCTGTAGCTATTTGCTTTTCACTTGCCAAACTCATGTGATTCCATAATTATAAGATATAATAAAATATAATAATTAACACATTACCCTACCACATTTTTACGAATAGACTCATCTGCCTCAGTGTCACTATCCTTTTTCAATTCCTCTTGATATTCTCATTTCATCTATCTGTTCTACGAATAGACTCATAGTGACCTTCATCCATGCATATCTCTTTATTCATGTCTACAAATCCGCAACTCGTTAATCTCCTTATTTTCAAAATATGGTTTGTTTTATGATCTTATCATTCACTTCATTTTCAATTGAATCCCGAAATCTCAATTGTTTGTTACCATGAAATTATATAGCACAAATAGGATTATACATTCAGATATATATAGTGTAAAACCCCTCGCGAAAGCGGAAATATAAACACATAAAAGTACCAAAATTGCAGCGGAATTAAAACTTTTAAAGATAAAACATGCGAGAAGTCTTAGACAGAAACGTAAACTGAAACTGAAACCAAATAGATAAGTAACAGTACTAAGTATCAAACTGAAACATAAATAAATACATCAGCCGGGGATGGCACATCCCTACCGGCACCAAAACAAAAACAACAAAAGTCTAAGAGTCTAGCTAAGCGTAAACGGGTAAGTCAACTGATGAACGGATCATCACTCGCTAGCTCTCCTGTAACCCTGATCTCCAACCCTGCATGTACCTACATACATGAAAACATGTACGCCACAATCAGTGGGGAGTGACTAGAGTTCTCCTAGCCACCTTTTGTGACAACACGTAACACATAAACAATACAGAACACTCCAACATATATCAACATGTGAAGCATAAACATCTCATCATCTTATCTCTTACCATCATGCGATTACCATGCACGGCTCTTAACCAACTTCATAAACAAATAGGAAGGAGAGCCGGTTTCCCTACTGGTTACCCAGTCGGGGGGTCTTTCAATCCAATTATTTATGAAACCGAACTAAGAGTCATCCAATGCCTTGGATGATTAAACCACAACTAAGTAACATCAACAACTCGACATGCATATCTGACACTGTACCATCATCTAGGCAAGCAGATAAACATCCATAACAAATCATGCATATCTGACACTGTACCATCATCTAGGCAAGCAGATACACATTCATAACAAATCATGCATATCTGACACTGTACCATCATCTAGGCAAGCAGATACACATTCATAACACTAGCAACGGGTCCAGAGGTGAACTTAACACATATCCCATTACTACACTATGTCGGGTCCAGAGGTGAGCTTAACACATATCCCAACATCTAATCAAGTAAAGGGTCCAGAGGTGAACTTAACACATATCCCTAAACTTACAATCATGAAAAGGGTCCAGAGGTGAACTTAACACATATCCCTAATCATCCAAAAGCAAAGGGTCCAGAGGTGAACTTAACACATATCCCAATGCTACAAACATGTATTGGGTCCAGAGGTGAACTTAACACATATCCCAATACACAGTCATCGCACAACGGGTCCAGAGGTGAGCTTAACACATATCCCGTGTACGACAACCGATCACGTGTCAGGTCCAGAGGTGAGCTTAACACATATCCTGACACGCCCAAGCAAAACACGTAACGGGTCCAGAGGTGAACTTAACACATATCCCGTCACGCGACAGATAAACACGTAGTGGGTCCAGAGGTGAACTTAACACATATCCCACCACGCGACAACCAATGTAACCACTGAACAACCAAAGGTAGAAACTAACCTATAGTTCCAACTTCTTAAACCCCTAATCAACATTCAATTGATTCCGGGAACTAGGGCGAGGGAGAGCCGGTTTCCCTTTCGGTTACCCGACCGGGGGGTCTCTATCCTCACTACATTCCCGAACCCAATATAACGTTACCCGTACACCGGGGACCTCAAATACATGCCACGGGTAGACAAAACAAGTTTCAAGTAAAACCGATAAACCGTTTAAAAGTTACGATCAATTTACGAAGAACTCAAAATGACATACAGGGATCCCCAGCCGGTCGGCAGGCAGCCGGTCGGCCGGCTGGCAATCCCTCAGCCTACATCTCTTTTCAAAAACCGAGGAAACACCAAGAAGGACTCCCAGCCGGTCGGCAGGCAGCCGGTCGGCCGGCTGGGAACCCCATTCCCTAGCCTTTACTAAAATCGTATCCATCCCCATATGCACTCCCAGCCGGCTGGCAGGCGGCCGGTCTGCCGGCTGGGCTCCCTCCTATACTATGTTTATCGCAAAACACACAATACCAGGAAAGATGACTACCAGCCGGTCGGCAGGCAGCCGGTCGGCCGGCTGGCAGTCCTAGGCCAATTTCCACAAAAACTCGAAAATCCACCAGATGCTCTCCCAGCCGGTCGACCGGCGGCCGGTCGGTCGACCGGCTCAGAGAGCCTGTCACGCAAAAACGCATTTTCCAAATACTTCTAAATCTCCACAAATCGATACCCAAACTTCACAATTGCTACAATATAAGTTTACCCATCATTATTAAACATTCAATACTACTTCCTAGCAGCACGAAATTCCCATAACAATCCTTAAGACGGCCAAAACAAGTATCCGTCGCAAACATGAGATTTTCCATAAAAACAACATATGAGCATATAAGCCTTAACAAGCATAAATTCATCAAAGTAAAGCATTCCTAAGCATGCTACTACAACTCTTGATCATCAAACATTAATAAAAACAGAAATCAAGTCAAGAATCACATCAATATGCTAATATACACATAAAGGCCGAGTTTCTCATTATCGTCACCTTAAAGCTTATTCCGGCGAGTGATCCTCCTCTACCACGTAAGAGTCCACGTCGGGATCGTCAAGACCAACCCCTACAACAAAGAAAACGGTTTAAGAACACTAAAAACGAATTATAGGAGAACAGGCCGAATTTTAAAGGTTGACGAAACGAAAATTGAAAGTGATGGATGTCTTGGAAATCGAACGAGGATTCCGAAAATGTACTTACTTTCGCGATTCGATGGACGGATGATGGAGAAAACTCGAAAAGAAGGAAGGGTTTTATGGAGGTTTTGAGAGATTTAAAGTTACAGTGAAATGAAACTTGAGGGAGAAGAAGATGTCGACTTATGGGGTTTATAAGGTACAAGTGGGTCCTTTCCGAATAATTAATTGGAACGGACTTTTAAACGGATATGGAACGAGTACTTGAGTCGGATATTTAATTATGCCAAGTTGTATTCGTCTTAAGAACTGGAGGTTCTTAAGGCGGATCTTATTTATTTATAAAAATTTCCGAATTAACTTATTAAAATATTATTTTATTATTTAAAATAATTAAAATCGCTTAAATTAGATTTTACGAAAATACGGGATGTTACAATCACCCCAACTTCAAAAAGTTTCGTCCTCGAAACTCGAACGGACATAAATCTATATACTATACCTCAATCAAATAAGAAAGGATGCGCAGCACGCATCGATGCCTCAGTCTCCCAAGTCTGCTCCTCAACATCACCGCAACGCCAAAGGATCTTCACTAGCGGCACCACCTTGCTCCTAAGCTTCCTCTCCTGTCGGTCAAGGATCTTCACGGGACGCTCCTCGAAAGCAAGACTCGGCTCCAAGTTCTCGATCTCTCTAGGCAATACATGACTCGGGTCACTAATGTATCTGCGGAGCTGGGAAACATGAAAAACGCTATGAACCTTGCCCAAACTAGGAGGCAAGTCCAATCGGTAAGCGGCAGCACCAATCCTCTTCACGATCTCAAAAGGTCCAATAAACTTAGGGCTCAACTTGCCCTTAACTCCAAACCTTTTGACGCCTTTCATCGGAGAAACTCTCAAGAAAACTCGATCACCCACCTCAAACTCTAAGGGTCTACGGCGAACATCAGCATAAGATTTCTGCCGGTCCTGTGCGGCCTTCATCCTACCACGGATAAGCTGAACCTGATCAATAGTAGCAGCTAACTGGTCCGGTCCTAGGTCACGAACATCACTAGCCTGATCCCAACAAATCGGACTACGGCACTTCCTACCATAAAGAGCCTCGTACGGAGCCATGCCAATGGAAGCATGATAACTGTTGTTGTAAGAAAACTCTACCAACGACAAACACTGCTCCCAAGAACTCTGAAAATCAAGGGCACAGGCACGGAGCAAATCCTCTAATGTCTGTATAGTCCTCTCGGATTGACCATCGGTCGCGGCATGAAAAGCAGTACTCATCAACAAACGGCTACCCATAGCCTCCTGCAAGGCCTTCCAGAACCTGGAACAAAATCGAGGATCACGATCTGAAACTATCTCCCTCGGGACACCATGATATCGGACTATCTCAGCAATATAAGCCCTGGCTAAACGATCCATATCCCAAGTCTCTCTGATCGGCACGAACCTGGCACACTTAGTTAGACGATCGACAATAACCCAAATCGCATCCTTGCCTCCCACGGTCTTAGGCAAAGCAGTGACAAAATCCATAGATATGCACTCCCACTTCCACTGAGGAATGGGAAGCGGCTGTAGCAGACCACCAGGTCTCCTATGCTCTATCTTGACTTGTTGACAAGTCAAGCACCTACTAACATAGTCCAAGATCTCCTTCTTCATACCAGGCCACCAAAACATAAGTCTCAAATCCTTGTGCATCTTCTCTCCTCCTGGGTGAACGGAGTACGGTGACAAATGAGCCTCATCAAGAACTTTCTTCCTCAAATCTGGCACATCCGGAACATACATCCTACCCCGGAACTTAAGGAAACCATCAGCATCAATCACCAACTCAGGTGCAACACCACTCGAAATCTTAGCCTCGAACTTCTTGAAATCGGCATCTGAAGGCAAACTCCGGCGAATCTCCCAATATAAAGACGGCTCGGCAGACATAGCAGCTAACCAATCAAAACCACTACCCACCATCTCTAATCTCAGCTTCCGGAACTCGGAACACAACTCATCGGGCAATACTCTCATGGCACTCAACGAGTGAGAAGTCTTGCGGCTAAGCGCATCTGCAACTACATTGGCTTTTCCCTCATGATATAGCAACTCGATGTCGTAATCTTTCACTAACTCTAGCCAACGCCTCTGTCTCATGTTAAGGTCTTTCTGAGTGAAAATGTACTTAAGACTCTTGTGATCTGTGAAAATACGGCAATGAGATCCAATTAGGTAATGACGCCACATCTTCAAGGCATGAACAACTGCGGCCAACTCCAAATCATGTGTCGGATAGTTCACCTCATGAACTCTCAACTGTCTAGATGAATATGCTATCACCTTACCACTCTGCATCAGTACGCATCCAAGTCCTAACATCGAAGCATCACAATACACATCAAAGTCCACTCCGATCTCTGGCAAAGCTAACACCGGGGCGGAAGTCAATCTGGTCTTCAACTCCTGGAAGGAACTCTCACACTTGTCGGTCCACACAAATTTGGCTTCTTTCTTCAGCAACTGAGTCATCGGGCGAGCCAATCTCGAGAAATCCTCAACGAATCTACGATAATAACCAGCCAAACCCAAAAAGCTACGGATCTCTCCAACATCCTTGGGACTCTCCCAATCAACTACAGCCTCTATCTTCGCGGGATCTACCATCACACCCTCGCTGGATATCACATGTCCTAAAAAGGCAACCTTCGAGAGCCAAAATTCACACTTTGAAAACTTTGCGAACCACTTCTGCTTGCGCAGAATCCCTAGAATCAATCGAAGATGCTCAGCATGTTCCTCATCGGTCTTCGAATATATCAAGATGTCATCAATGAAAACCACTACACAAGTGTCCAAATACTCACTGAAAGTACGGTTCATCTGATCCATAAAAATAGCTGGTGCATTAGTCAACCCAAATGGCATGACTACGAACTCAAAATGTCCATATCTGGTACGAAAAGCAGTCTTCGCAATATCGGCCTCTCTCACTGGAATTTGATGATAACCTGATCGAAGATCAATCTTGGAAAACCTAGAAGCACCTCTCAACTGATCAAATAAGTCATCAATCCTAGGCAAAGGATATCTGTTCTTCACGGTCACTCGGTTTAACTCTCTATAGTCAATGCAAAGTCTCATGGAACCATCTTTCTTCTTGACGAACAGAACGGGAGCACCCCACGGAGAAGCACTAGGTCTAATGAAACCTTTCTCGATCATCTCTTCCAATTGCTGCTTCAACTCTTTCAACTCTGGCGGAGCCATACGGTAAGGAGCTTTAGAAATCGGTCCGGTACCTGGAACAAGCTCAATAGTAAACTCCACATCTCTCTCTGGTGGTATCCCTGGCAAGTCATCTGGGAACACATCTGGATACTCACGAACAATGGCTACATCTTCAAGCTTCGGTAGCGATGGTTTAGCAGCTGTAACAACACACAGGAAGGCTTGGCAACCCTTCCTAAGAAGATGAGAAGCTTTCATCGAAGAGATGACACGAACACCCTTTTGAGGGCGAGTTCCCCTATAGGAAACACGAACTCCTGAAGAACTCCTCAAGCAGATTTTCTGGTCGCGACACTCGAAGCGAGCATGGTATCGCGATAACCAATCCATACCGAGGATAATGTCAAACTCCTCGAGAGGAAATCTCAGTAAGTCCGCTGGAAATGTGGCTTGACCAATAACTATAGGAACATCCCTATGGGACGAAGAGCAGGAAAACACGTCTCCAGAAGGTAAGGAAATAGAAGTCTCCTCAACCAATGAAGACTCAAGAGCTAGACGGTCGGCGAACTGAGTCGATATAAATGACAAAGAAGCTCCAGTATCGAATAAAATAAGGCACTCAGCGCCAAGAACAGAAAATATACCGGCAACAATGTCAGGATGCGCCTCTGCCTCAGCCCTAGTCATCACAAAAATCTTCCCTTTCGGCTTCCCTCCTTTAGTCGCTGCAGCAGCAGTGGCAGCCTTGCCAAGTGCGGTGTTCCTCTCAGGACACTCATACGATCGATGCCCAAATCCATTACAAGTGAAACACTTATAGGCATTCTTGAAACAGTCAAAACCCGGATGAGAAGGTTTACCACAACGGTGGCAAACACTAGGAGATGTGTCGGTGTGAACAAAGGTCTTAGCAACCGGAGCAGAGAACCTCTCAAAACGCTTCTTCTGGGAAGAAGGCGAAGAAGTAGAAGGAACAAATGGTCTCTTCCCCTGGTACACGGATCTCTGGTGAGAAGTGAAGCTGGAAGTAGCGGCACGAGTCTCAGCATCAATGGCACGAATAGAACTCTCGGCCCAAATAGCATCGTCATAAACCTCCACAAAAGAAGTAGAGTCACGACGAACCATACTCTCAATCCTCGGCCCTAGCTTCCCTCGGTAGAAATACACCCTCTCAGCCTCATCACGAACAAATCTCGATGCAAAATGAGCTAACTGGTTGAACTTGTCAGTGAATTCTTGAACGGTCATCTTCCCTTGCTTCAAATCCATAAATTCTTTCAACCTCTGCGATCTCAACTCCTTGGGATAGAACCTCGCCTCGAGCCTGTCTTTGAAAGCCTCCCAATCGAACATCGGGTCAAGAATAGCGGTAGGTCCAGTCAATGCCCACCAACGGTCAGCCTCCAATGTCAGGAAGTGAGCGGCTAAACGCACTCTATCCTCCCTAACGACTGAGTATAAGGTGAAGCTCTTTTCCATCTCTCTAAACCACTCTGTGAGGGCTACAGGGTCAGCCTCGCCTCCATAGGTCCTAACATGGCTTCGGGACATCTGAGAGGCAATCCAGGAAAAGCTACCCGGACGATTAGCATCGCCGCCCGGCGGTGGAGGAGGTGGAACATTCCCCGCTTGCTGTCTCTGAGTCTCAAGCAAATGCTGAATCGCTTGTAGCACAATGTTATCAGCAGCTCTGGGTCTCACCATCCTTTAAAAGAGAAAACATGGATTAGCTTAGCAATTAGCAATCACAAATAGACTACAAGATAAGTCCTTAAATCTACCCATCTCTCATTCATTATTTATTTAATTGGTCAAGTTAAGGTTGGGGGTCACATGAGTGCGTCGGGAGCAATAATGCTCTGATACCAACTGTAAAACCCCTCGCGAAAGCGGAAATATAAACACATAAAAGTACCAAAATTGCAGCGGAATTAAAACTTTTAAAGATAAAACATGCGAGAAGTCTTAGACAGAAACGTAAACTGAAACTGAAACCAAATAGATAAGTAACAGTACTAAGTATCAAACTGAAACATAAATAAATACATCAGCCGGGGATGGCACATCCCTACCGGCACCAAAACAAAAACAACAAAAGTCTAAGAGTCTAGCTAAGCGTAAACGGGTAAGTCAACTGATGAACGGATCATCACTCGCTAGCTCTCCTGTAACCCTGATCTCCAACCCTGCATGTACCTACATACATGAAAACATGTACGCCACAATCAGTGGGGAGTGACTAGAGTTCTCCTAGCCACCTTTTGTGACAACACGTAACACATAAACAATACAGAACACTCCAACATATATCAACATGTGAAGCATAAACATCTCATCATCTTATCTCTTACCATCATGCGATTACCATGCACGGCTCTTAACCAACTTCATAAACAAATAGGAAGGAGAGCCGGTTTCCCTACTGGTTACCCAGTCGGGGGGTCTTTCAATCCAATTATTTATGAAACCGAACTAAGAGTCATCCAATGCCTTGGATGATTAAACCACAACTAAGTAACATCAACAACTCGACATGCATATCTGACACTGTACCATCATCTAGGCAAGCAGATAAACATCCATAACAAATCATGCATATCTGACACTGTACCATCATCTAGGCAAGCAGATACACATTCATAACAAATCATGCATATCTGACACTGTACCATCATCTAGGCAAGCAGATACACATTCATAACACTAGCAACGGGTCCAGAGGTGAACTTAACACATATCCCATTACTACACTATGTCGGGTCCAGAGGTGAGCTTAACACATATCCCAACATCTAATCAAGTAAAGGGTCCAGAGGTGAACTTAACACATATCCCTAAACTTACAATCATGAAAAGGGTCCAGAGGTGAACTTAACACATATCCCTAATCATCCAAAAGCAAAGGGTCCAGAGGTGAACTTAACACATATCCCAATGCTACAAACATGTATTGGGTCCAGAGGTGAACTTAACACATATCCCAATACACAGTCATCGCACAACGGGTCCAGAGGTGAGCTTAACACATATCCCGTGTACGACAACCGATCACGTGTCAGGTCCAGAGGTGAGCTTAACACATATCCTGACACGCCCAAGCAAAACACGTAACGGGTCCAGAGGTGAACTTAACACATATCCCGTCACGCGACAGATAAACACGTAGTGGGTCCAGAGGTGAACTTAACACATATCCCACCACGCGACAACCAATGTAACCACTGAACAACCAAAGGTAGAAACTAACCTATAGTTCCAACTTCTTAAACCCCTAATCAACATTCAATTGATTCCGGGAACTAGGGCGAGGGAGAGCCGGTTTCCCTTTCGGTTACCCGACCGGGGGGTCTCTATCCTCACTACATTCCCGAACCCAATATAACGTTACCCGTACACCGGGGACCTCAAATACATGCCACGGGTAGACAAAACAAGTTTCAAGTAAAACCGATAAACCGTTTAAAAGTTACGATCAATTTACGAAGAACTCAAAATGACATACAGGGATCCCCAGCCGGTCGGCAGGCAGCCGGTCGGCCGGCTGGCAATCCCTCAGCCTACATCTCTTTTCAAAAACCGAGGAAACACCAAGAAGGACTCCCAGCCGGTCGGCAGGCAGCCGGTCGGCCGGCTGGGAACCCCATTCCCTAGCCTTTACTAAAATCGTATCCATCCCCATATGCACTCCCAGCCGGCTGGCAGGCGGCCGGTCTGCCGGCTGGGCTCCCTCCTATACTATGTTTATCGCAAAACACACAATACCAGGAAAGATGACTACCAGCCGGTCGGCAGGCAGCCGGTCGGCCGGCTGGCAGTCCTAGGCCAATTTCCACAAAAACTCGAAAATCCACCAGATGCTCTCCCAGCCGGTCGACCGGCGGCCGGTCGGTCGACCGGCTCAGAGAGCCTGTCACGCAAAAACGCATTTTCCAAATACTTCTAAATCTCCACAAATCGATACCCAAACTTCACAATTGCTACAATATAAGTTTACCCATCATTATTAAACATTCAATACTACTTCCTAGCAGCACGAAATTCCCATAACAATCCTTAAGACGGCCAAAACAAGTATCCGTCGCAAACATGAGATTTTCCATAAAAACAACATATGAGCATATAAGCCTTAACAAGCATAAATTCATCAAAGTAAAGCATTCCTAAGCATGCTACTACAACTCTTGATCATCAAACATTAATAAAAACAGAAATCAAGTCAAGAATCACATCAATATGCTAATATACACATAAAGGCCGAGTTTCTCATTATCGTCACCTTAAAGCTTATTCCGGCGAGTGATCCTCCTCTACCACGTAAGAGTCCACGTCGGGATCGTCAAGACCAACCCCTACAACAAAGAAAACGGTTTAAGAACACTAAAAACGAATTATAGGAGAACAGGCCGAATTTTAAAGGTTGACGAAACGAAAATTGAAAGTGATGGATGTCTTGGAAATCGAACGAGGATTCCGAAAATGTACTTACTTTCGCGATTCGATGGACGGATGATGGAGAAAACTCGAAAAGAAGGAAGGGTTTTATGGAGGTTTTGAGAGATTTAAAGTTACAGTGAAATGAAACTTGAGGGAGAAGAAGATGTCGACTTATGGGGTTTATAAGGTACAAGTGGGTCCTTTCCGAATAATTAATTGGAACGGACTTTTAAACGGATATGGAACGAGTACTTGAGTCGGATATTTAATTATGCCAAGTTGTATTCGTCTTAAGAACTGGAGGTTCTTAAGGCGGATCTTATTTATTTATAAAAATTTCCGAATTAACTTATTAAAATATTATTTTATTATTTAAAATAATTAAAATCGCTTAAATTAGATTTTACGAAAATACGGGATGTTACATATAGGATCGTACATCTAATACAAATTTAATTGAGCTTATGTGCAATTTTGTTGAGCTTTTAACATTTTTTTTTTGCACTATAATTTTTTAATGTTAAAATTAAAAATTTTGAGTTTTATATGTATTATTTTTGAGTTTCAATAATGTTTTAATTTACAATTTTTTTATAAAGACGTTCAGATTCTTTTCAATAAAACTCGTAAAATATATGTATAAGCTCAAATTCTTTGTTATAAAGCTCGAAATTTATACTACCAGGTGTATACATCTGGTTGTATAACTCTCGAATTGATTATATAGTGAAGATTCATACTCCAATACTTATGGAGTTTTGTTTCTGATTTTTGTGCTATGATGATTTCCTATAAGTTTGGTCGATTTTTCAAGTTTTCGTAATTTGTTTATATTTGTATGGTCATTTTTTTCTATTTAACTAATTTTTAAAAACATATAAATAAATGCAGTAAGTTCTTTTTTTTTTCTTTTTCTATTTTCACATCTTACCGAATTAATAATAATTCACATAGTCCAAGTAAATATGTAAAAATGTATGATCAAAAGCGTATATAATTTCTTCAAAGATACGATTTTTTAAAAATATGTACCTGTCGAATTGAATGAAGATTGATTTAGTTTTAATTATTTTCGACATACATAAAAGTTCGAATAATTATAATACTATACATTTTAATCTTGAGATATTATTTTTACTTGGTAAATATGATCGTTTTTGCGAAGCCAACAAAATTTTGGTTTATATTTTCTATGATTACAAAGATTTTGGAAATTTTATGTTTTATATGAATTTATAATTGCTAATTTAATAAAATAATGAATCAATCATTTATTTAATAAAAGAATGAAATAATATAATTAGAATAATTAGAATAATTAGATTTAGAATATTAAAGTATAAGTAAGTAGGAGAGAAGATAATTAATTAGGGGAAAGAAAGTGGGGAGGAGAGAGAGAAATTAAATAGTAGGAATGAACGTGGGGTTAGTTTATTTTTTTTTATTTTTTTACTCCCTACAAATCAATAGCCAATCAAAATCCTCTAAATAACCTTCCTTTTATAGATAGGGGATAATTGATAGATAAGCATTCACGATCAAAACATTAAATCGATGGTTATCATCCAATTATTATATTCATTTTTATTATATACCTTGCTTGAATAAATTATAACAAAATTATGGCCTAGAGTGGCAAAAATAATAAGATTAAAGTAGTGGCCATTGACCAACAAATCATCAACGTGAGATGGAATATTGTGCAACCATCCTACATTCATGTGGACTTGTGTTCTAAACTACATGAATAAAAGAATCTTACGGGTTTAATCAACTTTTAAAAAGTGGTCACTTTTTAATACAAAATGATCATATTTTATAATAAAATCATCACTTTTTAAATAATTACATCATACGACGGTCTTATAGTATAATTTGATCAGTTGTTGAAGTAATTGATATAAGCTTACAAATACAAAGTATTTGGTTAAAGAGAGTATTATTTCAATTCATGAGTAATTTATGGTTCATTGATTTGTTAACACACACTTTTTTTAGCTACGTTTTTTTACTGCCATTAAACAGGGTCTTACTGCAAGTAATGAGTAATTGAGTTTAGTTCTTATAAATTTACTTCATAAAAGTTAAGCTCAAATTATACAAATTTTTCAATAAGTTAAGCCCCTATAAATCCAATTTAGTTTTCTATAATTCCAGTTCTTATAAATTAAACTCCGATAAGTTATGGTTAGCATTTATACGACGAGTTCAATAAAGTTAAGCTCTTAGGGGGCCGAGCATTGAATCTATCTATATATATATAATTAAAGTAAGTTTTTTTCTAAGCGTGTGGTAGTTTCCAACTTTTGCAAAACACTATATTTATAAATAATGATTTATAAAATTATTTAAAAAAATTCTATTAGAATTAGAAAAGTAGAAAATAGTTGATAAAATAATTATTTATATATAATACTATATAATATTCTTATTAGAATTAGAAAATAAGAAAATAATAAATTATTTACAATTTTTCTATTAACATTAGAAAATTATAAAATAGTTGATTATTCATTTTACTAGAAATAATTAATTAATATGACAACCATTGTGACGACTACATGCATACAATGCTTTCTAATTTTTTTCTTTTGTTTTTTCAGTTTCTACACGAATTAGTATCGTAGAGTGATCTCATAGTATCCAAGAATAGTTTTTGAATTTTGTGAAATGCCTTTAAAGTGTAATTGTTAATTTAATCAAAAGTAAACAAGTTAACAAGTGAATATGATATCGAAAAAAAGTATAATGTCAGTACCTAAACAAGCTATCAACACCCCAATTGTCTTAGCTAACCAAATATAAGAATTTTAAGTGTCCAATGGCCGTTATAAAATGGGAAAATCATGATTTTGAGTGTTATAAAAATGAGTGTTAATGTGGGAGAAGTGGAGTGCTGAGGATGTTTGGGTTAGGTTGAGGGTTAAGCATTAAGGATATGAATTTGTCATTTAACTTTCACTGATAAAAATGTACAAGTAGTTTTTGTAGAGTAAAACACAAAAATATTATTCACTGCTAATCACACTAATTTATGGCTTAAATATACAAAGTGTATGATTAACGTATTATTTCTCACTAATTTCATTTCTCAACGGTCTTATACTCCAGTTTTATCTATCGAATATACTTGCGGTGAAGCAAGACCTACGTATAATTATCATTAGTACTGACGATCTCATGAAATGACTCTTCGCAAATATAAATTACTCTCCGAGATTAGATAAACAATAACGTTCAAAACATAGTTAAAATCATTACAAATGATTCTAACAAGTGGCCCGTGCATCGCACGAGCATTAAATAAACCAAGCATATAAATAAAAAGATAAAAAGATAATTAAATAGTAATATAATATCAGTTGGATAATTATTGTTTTTAGAGTGATTACATTGGCTATTACTTTGGTTAAATAAATTAAGTATATAAATAAAAAGATAATTAAATAGTAATAAAATATCAGTTGGATAATTATTGAATTAGTTAATAAAATAATTGATGAGTAAGAATTTTGGCTACCGTAAAGTTATGGAATAATTTGTTGTTTCCCTTCTCTTATTTAGTTAAAAGCATAAATAGATATATTGATGAATATATTAAGCACTTGCGTTTACGAGGTATAATTAAAAAAAATACAAGCTATGGAATACGAACACATAAGAATATGGGCTAATGTAAAAAAGAATAAGAGTTTAAGGGAATCACGAACTAAAAAATACGAGCACAGAAGAATACGAGCTAATATAAAAAGAATACGAACTATTAAGCTAAGAATAAGAGCTAATGCAAAAACAATACGAGCTATTAAGATAAGACGAGATTTAAAATACGAGCACAAATGAATACAAGCTAATGAAAAAATAATACGAGTTATTAAGATAAGACGAGCTTCAAAATATGAGCACAAATAAATACGAATACGAGATTAAAAGGATCACGAACTTAAATATACGAGCACATAAGAATACGACCTATTAAGATAAGAATATGAGCTAATGTAAACAGAATACAAAAACATGAGCTAATTGAAACACTTCTCGAACTAAAAAAATAGAACCAGATTTGAAAGACGTCAAATTTCATGATATAATAAGCACTTAAGATTATGAGGTATAAGACGTCAAATTTCATTATATAATAAGCACTTAAGATTATAAGGTATAATTAAAACAATACGAGCTACAAATTACGAATATATAAGAAATACGAGCTAATGTAAAATGAGGAAATTAAGAGAATCGAGAACTAAAAATTACGAGCACACAAGAACGCGAGCTATTAACGTAAGAATGTGAGCTAATAAAGCTATATATTAAGCAAAGATACGAGCTAATGTAAAAAATATAAGCTATTAAGATAAGAATATGAGCGTATAAGAGGATCACGAACTTACAAATATGAGCATGTAAGAATACGAACTAATATAAAAAGAATACGAGCTAATGTAAGATGAATACGGGCTAATAAGAAAAAAATACGAGCCTCATACATCTGATATTTTATTAGCCATAAAAAACAATCATACCTGGATTATTCTCTATATATGCTTATTATACTAAGTATTTTAGAAGATTAACTGTTACGATAATTACTTTGAAACCATGTCAAGATATTACCCGGGCAACGCCCGGGCATGAAATCTAGTTAAAGAGTAAGAGAAGACGTATAATAAGAAATATTGAGAATCCGTGGTTTGGATGAACACATAACATATGCAAATATAATCCTTTTAATATTAATATTATTATAAAAGTTATGAATATATTGATTTATTATATACAATTTATCAAGCAAAAGTAGTAGCCAATAACATCGCTCCGAAAGTTAGATTTCATGCCCGGGCGTTGCCCGGGTAATATCTTGACATGGTTTCAAAGTAATTATCGTAAAAGTTCATCTTTTAAAAATAATTAGTATAATAGGTATATATAGAGAATCATTCAGGTATGATTGTTTTTAATGGCTAATAAAACATCAGATTTATCAGGCTCGTATTCTTTTTTTATTAGCCCGTATTCTTCTTACATTAGCTCGTATTATTTTTATATTAGCCCGTATTCTTACATGCTCATATTTGTAAGTTCGTGATCCTCTTATACGCTTGTATTCTTATCTTAATAACTCGTATTTTTTTTACCTTAGCTCGTATTCTTAGCTTAATAACGTTATTAGCTCTCATTCTTACGTTAATAGCTCGCGTTCTTGTGTGCTCGTATTTCTTAGTTCCCGATTCTCTTAATTTCTTATTCCTTTTATATTAGCTCGTATTTCTTATATATTCGTAATTTCTAGCTCGTATTCTTTTAATTATACCTCGTAATGTTAAGTGCTTATTATATCATGAAATTTGACGTCTTTTAAATCTGATTCTATTTTTTTAGTTCGAGAAGTGTTTCAGTTAGCTCATGTTTTCGTATCCTGTTTACATTAGCTCATATTCTCCTCTTAATAGGTCGTATTTTTATATGCTCGTATATTTATGTTCGTGATCTTTTTAATCCCGTATTCGTATTCATTTGTGCTCATATTTTGAAACTCGTCTTATCTTAATAGCTCGTATTATTTTTTCATTAGCTTGTATTCATTTGTGCTCGTATTTTAAAGCTCGTCTTATCTTAATAGCTCGTATTGTTTTTACATTAGCTCTTATTCTTAGCTTAATAATTCATATTCTTTTTATATTAGCTCGTATTCTTAGGTTAATAGCTCGCATTCTTCTGTGCTCGTATTTTTTAGTCCATGATTCCCTTAAACTCTTATTCTTTTTACCTTAGCTCATATTCTTATGTGTTCGTATTCTGTAGCTTGTATTTTTTTAATTATACCTCGTAAACTTAAGTGCTTAATATATTCATCAATACATTTATTTATGCTTTTAAGGGAAACAACAAATTATACCATAACTTTATGGTAGCCAAAATTCTTAGTTATCAATTATTTTACTAACTAATTCAATAATTATCCAACTGATATTTTATTACTATTTAATTATCCTTTTATTTATATACTTCATTTATTTAACCAAAGTAATAGCCAATGAAATTTCTCTAAATAATAGCCAATGAAATCAATTATTTTATTAACTAATTCAATAATTATCCAACTAATATTTTATTACTATTATCTTTTTATTTATATATTTAATTAAAGTAATGACCAATGTAATCGCTCTAAAACCAATAATTATCCAACTAATATTTTATTACTATTTAATTATCTTTTTATTTATATATACTTAATTTATTTAACCAAAGTAATAATAGCCAATGGAATTACTCTAAAACAATAGCCAATAAAATCGCTCCGAAAGTTCCTCTTTTAAGTATATATATATTGATTGATTCGCAATACATATCGCTTACTTTTATCTTTGCTACGTACTTGGTATACCGTATAGCCGGTAGTAGAACATGTACTATAAAAAGTTAAACCTCATTTTAATATTTTTCAAATTTAGACTACGTTTATAGATAACTCTAATAAGGATTAGGTATTAAATAATGACAAAAAATAATTAAAATAGAAAAAGTAAAGTAAGATAAAGTAAAGTAAGATAAATTGTCCGCAAGGGTGGAGTCTAGTGGTTAAAACTTGGGTAAAATTCCCAGGAGACCTGGGTTTAAGCCTCCTCAAGAGCAAAAATCACCTTAATAGACTTCGAGCCTGACACCCTCAGGTGGTTTACCTGGTAATAACTCTCGGTATTTGCATGATGGGTGGGACATGCATGTTTCCAAACATTTCTAACAAGGATACGTGCAATTGTGCAAACACGTTTAACAATTCAAGTAATTGTAGTAATAATTACCGTCTAACGTTGTTTATTTATTTTTAAGGTAATGTTGGTTTTTAAAATTATTATGTAATGGTTGTTTAATAAATCTTATTTAACAAAAATGTATTTTTTTTTGTATTTTTTATCTAAAAACTTGATTTATATTAATCGTAAATACATTTATAATTATTATCAAAATAAAATTATAATGTATGGATATAATAAAAATATATGATCTTTAAAAAGAGGAATTAGGTCTAACTAGGGCTTAATAAAATAACAAAATCATGAACTAGATCTAATAAATAGGTTAAGAAATATATATATTAGTATTTTAATGCAGGAACTAGGTCTAGGTAGGGGTGCATAAACTACTGATAAACATGGTATTAAAGGGAGGTCCATTTTATTATCGACAATACATGGGACATCCTCTTAGACCATCCCCAAGCAGAAGGTCCATTTTACTGAACTGTTTGAAGTTGAACTGGAATATACCGAACTGAATGAATTTGAACTGAGATGAATAGAACTGAACTAAATAGAACTAAACTGAATAATAATAATAATAATAATAATAAGGGATATTTTACGGTGTACCCTCGAGTTTTTCAATTTTCTATGTTATACCCCTACATTTTTTAAATTCTATGATATGCCCTTAAACTCTATACATTAGTCTAAACAATGACCTTATTTATTTGTTTTGCTAGCTTAATTTCTTAATTTATCTATTAAATCGTCTATTTAACAGTTCAATTACTCGACAACCTTCTCATTTATTTATTACTTCGCCGAATTACAATTAACCAACCAAATAGTATACAAATCTAACTCAATTACATCAAATTATTTTTATTATTTCATGCTTCATAACACAGGTTTTTAATAGAAGTTTATGCTTATTTAAAGATATTTGTGATACTTTTTTATATAGAATGGTGATACCACATTAATAAGTCAAAATAAATGTCAAATTATGACTTTTTATAAGGATAGTGTTAATGGAGATTTGAAGGAGGTCATTATGGAGAATAAGTAATAAGTTTAAGGGTATACCATAGAAATTATAAAATGTAGGGGTACAACATAGAAAACCGAAAAACACAAGGGTACACGGTAGAATATCCCTAATAATAATATAACTAATAATAATTGGAATATAATAATAGTATTAAAAAACACTCTATATATCTCTAATTTTCTCCCTCACAAAATTAATCAAGTTCGTCAAAATTATTACACAAATATGGATGCTAATTTTCGCAACGATCAAGTAATAATTCTAATTAGTAACTTTATTAATTATATTATATGAAATTATGGAATTGATTTAGAGTAATTAAATTAGAGTTTGTTTAAACCGTTTTCGATTTTGTTCTTTTTCTTCCTTATTCCTCTTTTTTTCCTCGATCGAGCAGTGACCTGTAATGTTTGAAATCAGGAAGCTGATTGTGCTGAATAATACTCTGCGGCTGAACCTATTAGCCACCTGCAATGCAACACAACTACTTGTATATATCAACTGTAATTTCCTTGTAAATATTGATGATGGGTCATATTATTAATATAACCCCCTCGTATTTTGTGGGATCCAATTAGGATGCTTCAGGGACCGTGTTAGGGACCACAGATGTTAGTAAAGTCAATTGTTGATCGTTTATAGACTTCATTTGACTGAGCGACTGAACTGGGGGTGACCGAGTGGGTGACTGAGTGGGTCACTCGATCGAGTGACCAACCGAGTAAGTCTTCACTGACCAGGGAGGTGTTGGACCCATCGAGTGTTGACCACTCGATCGAGTGAGCGAGTCATTTGATCGAGTGTGCGGTCCACTCGGTTGAGTGGAATCATGCAGACCAGCTTAAGAACTCTTTCCCCCTTATTTCATTTCATTTCATTTCCACTTCTCTTCATTTTTTCTCTAAAACCTCTCCATTATCTCTAAAACTCTCCCATATCCATTTAAAGAGGTTCCAAGCTTGGATTAAGTTGGCATTCCTTCTTTTTTCCCTGATCTACCTTGGTGAGTCGTTTTTACATCTTTTAATTCCGTTTTAGCAAACCCTAGAATTTGGGAGTTTTGTGGTGGGGGTTTGATTAGTGGTTGTGTTAGCTTATATAAGTAATTAGTGGATCTCAATAAGGGATTGTGGGTTAGTTTAGTGTATATGATGTATAGTGACGATATTATGTGTATATGTTATGATGCGATGGTCTTACGAGACGGATTCTTGTCGGAACGATGTGAGCTTGAGGATATGCTTTGAGGTAGGTTAATCCTACTCGGTTTCAATATCGTATGCATTGTGTATGATGTGTTGTCATTTGTTGTCTCGTATGATTAACGTAGGGTTATGGTATGTTTAGGGATAATGAACACGAGTTGAGTAATCGGTAATGATGGCTAAGTAATTAATGAATGTGATTGATGATAATATCGAAATGAATTGATGATTGTAAACGGTAAAAGATACGGGATTGGTGAAAAAGCATGATTCATGTAAGTGCTTGTCATATCGCATAATGGATGGAATTGGTCGTTGTGTATTATTGTGATTATTATTGTGTTTTTGTGTTTACCGTAATAGTAAAACAAATCATATTGTTGAGTTTGATTTTGAACGACGTAGACGACTTCTAACACTAAAGACTCAATAGGTTATCTAGTCTATCATTCTATCAATCAAAAGAAAAGATTAACATCATTATACCAATTACCAACTACTTTGTCCCCTAATTCAGTAATCTTCAATTGGTCAAATTAACTTGATAAAGATCGTCGATTCGAAGTCAGTCTGAGTTAGTCCGAGGAGGTCGTCAATACCGGTCGGTAGCACAAGATAGGCGACGATAATGGGGTGGATGATGGATGACAGGTAGTGGTTGGATAG
The DNA here is from genome assembly GCA_029255685.2 of Silene conica. Lineage (NCBI taxonomy): Eukaryota > Viridiplantae > Streptophyta > Magnoliopsida > Caryophyllales > Caryophyllaceae > Silene > Silene conica. The sequence goes on from CM055311.2 coordinate 65,391,715, forward strand.
TGCTAGTTAGAGTGAGGAATGAAAATGAATAATTGAAGAAGATAGAGATAGAAACTGAAATAAGGTTATTAAAATAAAAGGGTATTATGGTCATTTACGTCCATAAATTAGTAAAACTCGTACATGAATGAGCATCACCATGTTATTATTATTATTATTATTATTATTATTATTATTTTTGTTTTCTTTTTATCGGGAACTTTTATTAAAAATAATGGAAAAATTACATGAAATTTGTGGGCACCCGCGAAACTAGTTGAGCGCCCACTCCCTTAGAATAGCAAAACTAAGGCGAGTAAGAACATATACTCCCTCCTATTCTACATAAACGTCCGTATTTTAATAAAATGAGACTTTTATGTAGAATAGGAGGGAGTATATAATAACATAAAAAGGCTTTCTGAGCCCTTATTAAAATGACACGTCAGCTATTGCTCTAATTGACACCTGTCACTATTAGTCCTACATGACTATCCACCTATGGTACCGAGTATCTACTGAAGCAACATAAAAAGCCAAACAATAAAGTCAAACAATCAGAAAATGTTAACTGACGCCCTTTCATCTTCAACCTCTTTATATTGCCCCATTATTCACCATTATTAATTTGTATCCATCCATCATCAATTTCCCCGTTATTCCCATTATTATTAATTTATATATATTCGTTATTAATTTCCCTCTTTGTATTCCTATGCAACAATGAAATGGAAAAGTTGAATTAACTATGTCAACTGATTTCCCCATTATTCCCAATTATTGTCTGAATTATTATGGAGACAACTCAACCGGAAATTTCCGCCTAATTCGATCACCCCCTTTCTCTATCAAATTTGCTCAACAATTGTCTGAACAGTTTCGAACGACGCATTTGTAAGAGCTGCTCAAATTAGGAACAGATACGTCAACCATTCAACAGTCACCAGAATTGGCGGCTACACTAAAGCTATGGAACCCAAGATTGTTCTTACTACTGCTTTGTACAATGGTATGACAATCTCTCTCTCTCTCTCTTTTTTGAGATAAATTGTGCGTCTCACTGAAATTCTGGTCCCTGAAAAACCATGAATACTGATATGGAAATAGAGAATAAATGAGAAAAATAGGATTGGATGGGAAAATAGTATTACCTGGTCGACATCGGCGGCTTCAATGTCACTCTAATACCATCCGTTAGTGTAGACTAACAAAGAGCATATACTTTAGCTGATTGAAAACTAATCTAATGTGTTGTATCTATAACATCATGAAATTATGAATAATATATAAGTATAGATTACCTGGGCATCAATTTTGAGAGGAGCTGCAATTAATAACACAATATATAGGTTCAATTCAATTGTTGAGGCTTGAGGGAGGGATCATCAAACTTATATTAAGAGACTGAGAGGTTCATCACCATCATCTCAATTTCTCAAAAATAATATAAAAATTCAAAGAGCGGGGGAATTAAATAAATTGGCAGGGTTTTAGTCCTCAATTTACACGCTATACAGTGTCCTACAAAGGCCTTTAATTTTTTGCCAATTGGTTTTAAGTACATTAACATCTTCTTTTTCTTGATTTACCTTATTTCTTATAAGTTCTGACCGACTATTTTGTAGGATTTGGAATTTGTCAAGCTCGGGAATACGTTGACTCAACGTATTATCGTCGATATCATTGCTAGAAGAAATCATAAAGAGCTCTTCATTCTAACATTATAAGATTTGAAAAGGTCAATCTAATTGATTTTTTATTTACTGTTTTCGTAAGGGGGCAAAAAGTTCATGAATTATTTGATGTTCCTGAGTGTTTTGAAGTGTTTGTTTGTTTCTGTTAATTTTGTTTCTTAGTAGTTACACCATGCCACAATTACTATTGATTACAATTATGTCACTCCCTATTATATTTACTCTTATCATGTATGGAACCAATAATAATAGTGTGTATATTGGAAATCCAACTATGTAAGCCACTCCCTCCTGAATCTGATAGAGTGATAGTGTGGGAGTTGGTAGAAATTCGGAGCTCTCATATTTATTAGTGTTACAAACATTTTTGAATCGTTGAGAACAAGAGAGAAGTCATGACAAAGGGTGGAAAAACACTTATCCGTCATGTATATATCCAGGACGTCAGGTTACATTTGTCGCACCATAAACAAACGAGCAAGATTTACCCCTAACAAAAGCATAATCAAATTTGCAGGAAAGAATAAATGAAACTAACGGTAGCAACAACCAAGGATGACGTGAAGATCGTCATGATAACATCTATGAAAGTCGTTTCCTATGAAGGTAACAAGCTTTATCCAATTTCCTAAAAAAATAAAAATACTAATACCAAAGTGCAAAATATTAGGTGTTGACCAATTACATTCTACTTACGGGACAAAAATATACATCAATCTCGACATTACAGAAGTAACAAACCGAGCACAAAGATGAGTTTATCAAAATATCACTTTTAAAGATCTATTGATTCTCCAATAGATGAAAAAGACTTATGTTTGTCCCATTATACAGCCTAGGTTGTCAATGAACCACCAAACAAAAGTCTAACGGAATTACAACATATGCAATGTAATACCTCGTATTTATTAATAATTAATTTATTGTTATTATCGATAATCGATAACTTTTGAGCGTTTTCCCGATTTTTTTTGACCTATTGAATACGTGTTTATTTTTATATTGATTGTTTTATATATTTTCTATATGTGTAGCTATGTCACGTGGGTCACGTGGGTAGTAGAAGTGCATGAGTATGCACTTAAGACAAACAGGCCGTATAGGTTATGAATAAGCAAACACAAGTCAGCCCATAATCACGTTCAACCCTAATAGCACAACGCGTTTGTCAGACCCCGTTCATACCGTCATATATATCACTCCAAAACCCTAACCCTAAAACACTTATACACGTAAAATCTCAGCACCTTTCCTGCCGCCACATCGAGGTTGTCAAGAGAAGGGTTGTCACGGTGGTTAGAGGGTCCTAAGGGTAGTCGCTGGCTAGGGCAAGGAGGTATGCTCACATGTCTTCTCGTTTCCTCTTCTTTTCGTAGTAGTTTTTATGAACCGTTCGTCTTGTATACATGCTTACCATCTCTATTGTTTTAACGTATGTAAACTATGATATATGCTAACGATGTAAGGGTAGTGTCGTGACCGTCATTGACCTCGGGTAACCGTCGAAGGGAGTGGTGTTCACACGGTGTCAGGAGTCGTAATTGGTATCATCTCAGTAACGTCTTGACGCGGCAATGTTTTAACCAAGTTCGGTCGATAATTCGTTTGTGTTTTCATATGGGTCTTGGGTTATCGTAAAGTGGCATTTAGGGCGTTAGTATGGACCCTGACCCGGTGGTTGTGAACTGTTGTGTCGGAAGTTGCGGCGAATCTCGTTGGTGTCACGAATAACGTAAGTAGTGGTCAGGCGTGGGTTGCTGGATTTTAACACCGCTGACAGTGGGTGGTTGCGGTTAGTCAACAGTCACTGGTGTCGGAAGGGAAGTCAGGGGTTACAAGTGGTGTCGGAAGCGGTGTTCGTAGGGGATAGTTGGTCTGTCGGTGGCTGCGTGATTGTTGTTGATCGTATGTCTCGCGTTTGCTTAGTAGTGCAGTAGGTTAGCGTGAATTCTTTATGTTTTTAGTGTTAGTGTTCCTGGGTATTAGTGTAGTACAGGGATTGTTTTATTATTATTATTATTATTATTATATTATTATTATTATTATTATTATTATTATTATTTTTGGTAATAGTAATGTATGTATTGTTTTGTATTTTATGGGTAATGTTGAATGATTAGTATTAATGGGTGCGGTAATTTTATTGCTTTATCATTGTAGTATAATAATATCAAAAGTAATGTAAGGATTGGGTAGGTTAATATGATATCATTAGTGTTATGTATTATGGATGGTGGATGGTGGAAATTGTTATAATGCCTTACAATTTTAAGTGTAATTGTTAATTGTACTTAGCTTATGATAAATGTGTTGATATGGACATGTTCATGAATATATGTGAAAATATAAATATAAAAGGAATTATGAGAAAGTATATATACATACATATGATTAATTTGATAGTCTTTTGGTAAGAATAGAAGTTGACTTTAAGCAATGCGTATAGGAACTGAATTTGAAGTGGAATATTTCTAGACGGTGATTTCTATTTGCAGACTGCTATATTCAGGTAGGTTACACTGGTGCCTTACTCTGTATTAGATTACTTGTGAATGTGTATTGCCTGTTGAATGCAAGTATGAATTCTGAGCATTATAGTTATGGTTATTATTTGGTGTTGCATTCATATTCATGGCATAAGTATTGTATTGAGAAAGATACGGATCAGATTTTGTTCTGATGTAAAGCCCAGGGTGGTTCTGCAGACCAGGCCTGGTGTCTTATCAGCTGTTGAGCTGGTGTTCGGTGACGACCGAGTATAGTCTGCCGGGAGGTTCGGTATGGCTTGGTGCAAGGGTATGAGAATGAGATTTTGATTGAGCTCGAGCATGTCATAAGCATTTGCATATCATCATATGTTGCATTATTTATTATTGTGTTATCCTACTCAACCGCGAGGTTGACAGTGTATTCGTGTTCACCTACAATGATCCGGAATGGGGAGTAGATCTTTCAGGTCAGAGACAGGTGGACTAGGACTGGGCATGGAAGAGAGACATGGACTAAACATACCTAGTTACTAGATCACTTAGTTTTCCTCAGTTGAACATTTATTTATATTCAGTTGTTTTGGAAGTCATGTGGACTATGCCTTGTAATAGACTTTAGTTAACTTTTATATTTTAAAGTACTGTGCTTCTTTCACTATGAATATCTACTACCCTGGTTTATCCAGGATGGTAACAGCTCTATTTACTCTGGAAGTCCTAGTTCAGGCTCCTCGGTAAATGGGGGTGTTACAAAGTGGTATCAGAGCGAACGATCCTCAGGCCTAAACTAAAATGGAAATAATGAACATAGGAGTGTCTAAATAAAATGAACCCCAGGCTATTAACTGTTAGGAGCCCCATAGGAGTTGGGATGAGTTAGGGGCCCCCTCAAACCAAGCCACTGGCCCTTTCAGTATAACCTGGTTACCTTGAGAGTTGAAGAGTGTGGGTAGTTTGGAAGGACCCAAGGCAGATATATAATATATGTATATTGTACTAACCTTTCAGCGCCAAGGAATGAGGTGAGTTATGATGTGAAAATGGATGAGTATATATACATGTATACAGTAAGGCATAAAAGTGATATTACATGATGATTGGCATGTATATGTGTTATTTTCAAGCATTGAGAATATAAGTTTATATCGTAATGTTGTCTATAAGAGGGGATTGTATATGCATGTGGTTATGTGATCCCTAAGCCTTTAGGTAGACTTTTAATAAGGATTTAACTGTATGAAAAGTTACATGCTGAGTATGTATGCAAGTAAGACTAAGTCAGAATAAGAATTTACCTAGGATGCTCATAAAACTTTGTCACCTGTGTAGCAAAATGCCTCCCAGGAGAGAACCCAACACTGATAATGTATCGCGAGAGGAATACGATCGCCTAGTAGCTATGAACGCTGCTCTCCTAGCTAGGATTGGGGCAAACACTCAATCGGATGCAATCCGAATGAGCAATAACATCTCTAGGCACAACCCCACCAAGTACGATGGGGAAGGAGCACCGAGTTTACTTGCTGAGTGGTGCCGTGAGTTTGAGAGTATCTTCGAACTGCTGTCTGTACCAGAATCAATGAAGGTGGACCAAGCTGTATTCTATCTGAAGGGTACAGCTAGGTTATGGTGGAATAACAATAAAGAAGAAATCAAGGCAGCAGCAGAAGAGATCGGTTCAGAATATGTGCGCTGGGAGGAGTTCAGGGGGATTTTATCCTCTAAGTTCGTGCCGGAACATGTAAAAGGGAAGCTGAGAGCAGAGTTCGATTCATTCCAAATGGCTGAAGGGATGACTGTGGAGGAGTATCATAGTAAGTTTTTACAGCTGGCAGAGAATGTAGCTGACTTAGGCTACACACAGGAGATGTTAGCAGCAAGGTTTGAGAAGGGACTGACCCTCAATATCAAGAGAAGCATGCTGGCAACCAAGCCCACGACTGTGGAAGACATCTATGAGAGGGCTGGCCAGGCAGAAAGGCTAGCTGACCAGATTAAGGAGGAAGAGAAGACTAAGGGTGATAAGAGGAAGGCGGAATCTGGAGCCGAAAGCTCAGGGAACAAGAAGCCAAATAACCAATATCGGTCATTTTTCTCCAACAGTGCACCTGGAGGAAATGGCAATCGAGGTGGAAATCGCTCTATTTCTGGGACAAGTGGTGCCAATCCTACATGTTTCAAGTGTGGGAAAATTGGGCACAAGCAATCCAATTGTTGGTCGGGGACACAAAGTGCGGGAAACAACTACCATAGGGGCAATCAAAGTGGAGGATTCCGAACACCGAACGCGAGTTATTCTGGGAATAACCGATCTGGAGGGAACAACTATCAGCGGAACTATAATAACTACAACAACCAGAACCGCTACCAAGGAAATCAGGGTAGTGGGAACAACAACTTTCAGAAGAATCTTGCCGAGGCTAGTAACCAGAGCGGGGCTGCGTCCGTTAATCAGACTACAGCCAAGAAGAGTGGAACACTGTTCATGATGGGCAAAGAGGCCGCGGAGGAGGACGCACATGTTGTTACTGGTACATTTCTAGTACACTCTTTTCCTACTTTCGTTTTATTTGATTCTGGTGCATCGCATTCTTTCATATCCGCGGAGCATGCTAGGACTATAGGACTCAATGTATATAGTAGTATAGCTGATTCTGTAACCATACCATCTGGCGAGTCCATAGCTTGTAATAGGGTTTACACCAATGTAATGATCCAAGTAGGAGAAGTAAGTTTTGAGTCGAACTTGATCGAGTTTCCTTTGGGAGGTTTCGAGGTGATACTGGGTATGGATTGGTTGAAAAAGTATAAGGCCTACATTGACTGCTATCAAGGAAAGATTACCTTGAGGGGACCCAAGGGAGTGAGGGTATCCTACAAAGGGTATTCGGTGAAGCCTAAGCTGAAGCTGATAACCATCAATGCGCTGAAGACTTGCCTGAAGAGGGGTGATGAGATGTTTTTGTGTCATGTGAGAGATTTGACGGCGGAGAAGCCCCAAGCCAGTGAAATAGAGGTTGTAAGAGATTTTGAAGACGTGTTTCCAGACGAAACTCCTGGGTTACCACCAAAGAGGGACTTGGATTTTGGCATTGATCTGAAACCTGGGGCTGAGCCAATTTCTAAAGCACCTTATCGCATGGGACCTAAGGAATTAGAGGAGTTGAGAAAGCAGCTGGATGAGTTAGCAAGCAAGGGTTACGTAAGACCAAGTGTGTCACCCTGGGGAGCTCCGGTGTTGTTTGTTAAAAAGAAGGACGGGACCATGAGGTTGTGCGTGGATTATAGGGAGCTTAACAATGTGACGATCAAGAATCGATATCCTTTACCTCGCATCGATGATCTTTTTGACCAGTTGAGTGGGGCTGGTGTGTTTTCCAAGATCGATTTGAGGTCAGGATATCATCAGTTGCGAATCAAAGATGTAGATATCCACAAGACCGCATTCAGATCGAGGTATGGGCATTATGAGTTCGTAGTGATGCCTTTTGGCCTGACTAACGCACCTGCTGTCTTCATGGACTTAATGAACAGGGTGTTTAGTCCTTATCTGGACCAGTTTGTGGTGGTGTTTATCGACGACATCCTGGTATACTCAAAGAACAGAGAAGAGCACGCTAAGCATTTGAGCTTGGTGTTACAGACCTTGAGGGACCATCAATTATATGCCAAGCTAAGTAAGTGCGAGTTTTGGCTCGAGAAGGTTGCCTTTCTGGGGCATGTGGTGTCTAAGGAGGGTGTATCTGTTGACCCTAGCAAAATTGAGGCCGTTTCGAAATGGGAGCGACCAAGGAATGTGGCCGACATCCGTAGTTTCTTGGGTTTGGCCGGTTATTACAGGAGGTTCGTGAAAGATTTTTCTAAGATAGCCAAACCAATGACTTCGTTGATGCGGAAAGAGAACAGATTCGTCTGGGATGAGAGCTGTGAGAAGGCATTTCTAGACCTGAAGGAGCGTCTCACCACAGCTCCTATCCTTGCTTTGCCTGAGGGAAGTGAAAATTTCGAAGTGTACACTGATGCTTCTAAGAAGGGATTGGGATGTGTGCTGATGCAGAACGGGAGAGTAATTGCTTATGCTTCTAGGCAGCTGAAGCCTTATGAGGAGAATTATCCGACGCATGATCTGGAGCTTGGAGCGGTAGTTTTTGCACTTAAGTTGTGGCGACATTATCTTTATGGAGCTACATTTAAGGTGTATTCTGATCACAAGAGTTTGAAATATATCTATACTCAGAGAGAGCTGAATATGCGTCAAAGGAGGTGGATCGAGCTTATTGGAGACTATGACATGGAGATTTTGTATAAGGAGGGAAAGGCTAACGTTGTGGCTGATGCATTAAGTAGGAAGTCCGTTCACGCTCTTTGCACAGCTATGTCCAGATTGAGTATGTATCGTGAGTTAGGACAGATGGGAATCGCAGTGATAAAGAAAGGTGAGACCATGGGGGATTTGACGATCGAGCCTGAGTTATATGCTGAGATTCGAGAAGGACAGAAGAATGATCCTAGAATTCAGAAGTGGCGTGAGGCAGTGAGCAAAGCAAGTGATGACGAGCCCTATTCTAAGTTCGGGATTTACAGTGATGATAGCTTGAGATTTGATGGGAGATGGTGTGTACCTGACGATGAGGAATTGAAGAGAAAGATTCTGATCGAAGCTCATTCTACACCTTATTCCGTTCATCCTGGAGGGGATAAGTTGTACAAAGACCTGAAGAAAGCATTTTGGTGGCCAAAAATGAAGCAGGAGGTGGCTGAGTTTGTCTCTCGATGTTTGGTATGTCAAAGAGTTAAGGGAGAACATAAGAGGCCGCAAGGGAAGTTACAGCCACTTAATGTACCTGAGTGGAAGTGGGAAAACATATCCATGGATTTCATTGTGCGCTTGCCGAGGACTTCTAAGGGAAATGACATGATTTGGGTGATTGTAGACAGGTTGACTAAGTCAGCCCACTTTATACCTATGAAGGAGACTTGGAGTAAGGCTGAATTGGCCAAGGCCTATGTTAAGCATGTGGTAAAGCTTCATGGTGTCCCTAAGGACATTGTTTCTGATCGTGATTCCAGGTTCATCTCTAAGTTTTGGCAAGAATTACAGACATTGATGGGAACTACCTTGAAGATGAGTACTGCTTTCCATCCAGCAACTGATGGTCAGACTGAGAGGACTATCCAGACACTGGAGGATATGTTGAGGGCTTGCGTGCTAGAGTTTGGGGGATCTTGGGAAGACAAACTTGATTTGATAGAGTTCTCTTATAACAACAGCTATCATGCTAGCATCGGGATGGCTCCTTTCGAGGCATTGTATGGGAGGAAGTGCAGGAGTCCAGTCTGCTGGGACGATCGAGCTGATACAGTAACTTTGGGACCTGAAATGGTTCAGGAGATGATAAAACAGGTCCAGGTGATCCGCCAAAAGATGAGAGCCGCCCAGGATAGACAGAGGAGTTATGCCGATTTAAAGAGAAGTGACATTACGTTTGAGGCAGGAGAGAAGGTGTTACTAAAGGTGTCACCTATGAAGGGAGTGATGAGATTTGGCAAGAAGGGTAAGTTGAGCCAGAAGTTTATTGGGCCCTTCGAGATTTTGGAGCGAGTCGGCGAGGTAGCTTATCGATTAGCCCTACCTCCAGCTTTAGCCAGAGTGCATAATGTGTTTCATGTATCTCAACTGCGGAGATATATCAGTGACCCTTCGCATATCCTTGATCATGAGGTCATCGAGGTCGACGAGCAGTTGACCTACGAGGAGAGACCCAAGGAGATCCTTGATAAGAAGGTGAGAAAAACCCGGAATGGAGAGACCGCACTTGTCAAAGTACTATGGACAAATCATAATGTCGAGGAAGCTACTTGGGAGACTGAGGTTTCGATGCGGGAGAGATATCCTGAACTTTTCCCTTGAGGTATGTTACGAGGACGTAACTTTTTTTTTTAGAGGGTAGAATGTGACAATTCGTGTTTTAAAGTACCTTATTAGCTTCTAATGTTATATGCTGTCACTTTCCGTGTTTGCTACATGCTTTATTGATCAGTTGTGTTGACCTTGGGATGGTGAACTTCGGGACGAAGTTCATTTTAAGGAGGAAAGACTGTAATACCTCGTATTTATTAATAATTAATTTATTGTTATTATCGATAATCGATAACTTTTGAGCGTTTTCCCGATTTTTTTTGACCTATTGAATACGTGTTTATTTTTATATTGATTGTTTTATATATTTTCTATATGTGTAGCTATGTCACGTGGGTCACGTGGGTAGTAGAAGTGCATGAGTATGCACTTAAGACAAACAGGCCGTATAGGTTATGAATAAGCAAACACAAGTCAGCCCATAATCACGTTCAACCCTAATAGCACAACGCGTTTGTCAGACCCCGTTCATACCGTCATATATATCACTCCAAAACCCTAACCCTAAAACACTTATACACGTAAAATCTCAGCACCTTTCCTGCCGCCACATCGAGGTTGTCAAGAGAAGGGTTGTCACGGTGGTTAGAGGGTCCTAAGGGTAGTCGCTGGCTAGGGCAAGGAGGTATGCTCACATGTCTTCTCGTTTCCTCTTCTTTTCGTAGTAGTTTTTATGAACCGTTCGTCTTGTATACATGCTTACCATCTCTATTGTTTTAACGTATGTAAACTATGATATATGCTAACGATGTAAGGGTAGTGTCGTGACCGTCATTGACCTCGGGTAACCGTCGAAGGGAGTGGTGTTCACACGGTGTCAGGAGTCGTAATTGGTATCATCTCAGTAACGTCTTGACGCGGCAATGTTTTAACCAAGTTCGGTCGATAATTCGTTTGTGTTTTCATATGGGTCTTGGGTTATCGTAAAGTGGCATTTAGGGCGTTAGTATGGACCCTGACCCGGTGGTTGTGAACTGTTGTGTCGGAAGTTGCGGCGAATCTCGTTGGTGTCACGAATAACGTAAGTAGTGGTCAGGCGTGGGTTGCTGGATTTTAACACCGCTGACAGTGGGTGGTTGCGGTTAGTCAACAGTCACTGGTGTCGGAAGGGAAGTCAGGGGTTACAAGTGGTGTCGGAAGCGGTGTTCGTAGGGGATAGTTGGTCTGTCGGTGGCTGCGTGATTGTTGTTGATCGTATGTCTCGCGTTTGCTTAGTAGTGCAGTAGGTTAGCGTGAATTCTTTATGTTTTTAGTGTTAGTGTTCCTGGGTATTAGTGTAGTACAGGGATTGTTTTATTATTATTATTATTATTATTATATTATTATTATTATTATTATTATTATTATTATTTTTGGTAATAGTAATGTATGTATTGTTTTGTATTTTATGGGTAATGTTGAATGATTAGTATTAATGGGTGCGGTAATTTTATTGCTTTATCATTGTAGTATAATAATATCAAAAGTAATGTAAGGATTGGGTAGGTTAATATGATATCATTAGTGTTATGTATTATGGATGGTGGATGGTGGAAATTGTTATAATGCCTTACAATTTTAAGTGTAATTGTTAATTGTACTTAGCTTATGATAAATGTGTTGATATGGACATGTTCATGAATATATGTGAAAATATAAATATAAAAGGAATTATGAGAAAGTATATATACATACATATGATTAATTTGATAGTCTTTTGGTAAGAATAGAAGTTGACTTTAAGCAATGCGTATAGGAACTGAATTTGAAGTGGAATATTTCTAGACGGTGATTTCTATTTGCAGACTGCTATATTCAGGTAGGTTACACTGGTGCCTTACTCTGTATTAGATTACTTGTGAATGTGTATTGCCTGTTGAATGCAAGTATGAATTCTGAGCATTATAGTTATGGTTATTATTTGGTGTTGCATTCATATTCATGGCATAAGTATTGTATTGAGAAAGATACGGATCAGATTTTGTTCTGATGTAAAGCCCAGGGTGGTTCTGCAGACCAGGCCTGGTGTCTTATCAGCTGTTGAGCTGGTGTTCGGTGACGACCGAGTATAGTCTGCCGGGAGGTTCGGTATGGCTTGGTGCAAGGGTATGAGAATGAGATTTTGATTGAGCTCGAGCATGTCATAAGCATTTGCATATCATCATATGTTGCATTATTTATTATTGTGTTATCCTACTCAACCGCGAGGTTGACAGTGTATTCGTGTTCACCTACAATGATCCGGAATGGGGAGTAGATCTTTCAGGTCAGAGACAGGTGGACTAGGACTGGGCATGGAAGAGAGACATGGACTAAACATACCTAGTTACTAGATCACTTAGTTTTCCTCAGTTGAACATTTATTTATATTCAGTTGTTTTGGAAGTCATGTGGACTATGCCTTGTAATAGACTTTAGTTAACTTTTATATTTTAAAGTACTGTGCTTCTTTCACTATGAATATCTACTACCCTGGTTTATCCAGGATGGTAACAGCTCTATTTACTCTGGAAGTCCTAGTTCAGGCTCCTCGGTAAATGGGGGTGTTACATGCAACTACCAGACGAGATAAATCAAACAACTACCAAAAATTATATATATTATCAATACTGAAACATTAAGAATTTGATTCGATCTGAATGAAGTTAGATTCTAGCAGAAACAGATGGTCATTTGCCAAGGGACTATAATGGATATACGAACGGATGTTGAATGGAGGTACATGTCTTGACAACATGTAAGAGTGGTCTTCAAGAGGGCAAAACATGCTTCTAATTCAACAAGCTGGTCCAATATCCTACACAGGTAAATAAATAAAAGCGTCAATGTTCATTAGTTACAAGAAATAAACAATTCGAAAATAACAGGTACAAGATTATGACAACCATATCAGATGGAGAAACGTCCGCCAAGTTGGTCCTATTCGATAAAGAAGCAAAGAAGGTCATTGGGAAACCAATCAACAAGCTGCTCGACATATATGAGCAGGTACAACTAAGTCACCACCCAAGACACACATATATATATACTAACAGAAAACTAAATACCCAAAAATAGCAATTGTTGGACAACGAGAGAGAAAGAGAGGGTATTTTAAATATTACAGCAATGTATTGGGACACAACACGTATTCAATGTCAAAGTGGGCATGAGCAAATATGGATCTGAACGTGAACTCAAAAGACCAAAGACACTAACACAAGAAAAAGACGAAGAGACAAAAACCGTGAACAACATAAGCAAGGAAAAGGTAAGATAGAAAACCATACACCATTCAAAAAAATATTGAAGTAAAACACAAAACATTGACATTCGACTAAAAATGCAGGCAGCGCTAAAGCAAGAGGGATCGCTACAACCACCTATAATAGATGTATTTTCAATACAAATACCAGAAAAGAAGGAAAAACGAAAAAATTTGGAAAGATATGTAAAGCTAACTCAAACAATAATATGATTACATTTACATTCAAAAACACAAATCTAAAAAAAGACCACTTCAAAATGCAGGGCTAGAAGAGGTGACAAAGACATCAAGATGGAGGAAAATATAGTCAACAAGCGCGCAAAATCACAAGACTCAACGCCATAAAACACAATGACGACGCAAAAAAACACAACATCAACAACCAACTAGAATATCTCTTTTAGTACTTAATGAAAACTCAAACCATGACGTCTTATTTCTTATAGTTTTGTACGGTACTTTGCTAGAACTTCTCTAATAAATTATACACAAAATACTTTCTTTGTACGTAATAATTGGTACGAAGTATTAAGGTTGTTTAATGCGCATACGATTGCAACTCACCAGGCCCTAGGCCTTCTTAATAATTTAGAAGTGGCTATTTAGTTGCTGTAGAAAAATTTATAAGAAATATGAATTCACTAGATAAATTAAACAATAAAAATAATGTGAGTTGGACAAAAAAATAAATCATTACTTCAGAAATTTTAGCGACAAAAGGGGAACGTCTCAAATTTAAAACTAATTTGTATTAACAATAATTGCAAACCGTTATCATCCAAATCATGTAGTATTATTTTTACTATCGACATTTTTGTGAGTCTCATACTAAGAATATTAGCAACGTTCTTCTGCTCCCTTATAATATTATTGAATTGTTCTTCAACGTCTCAAATAAAATTCTCCAAATTTTTTGGATTCTCTCATATTATTGTCCTTATGGACACGCACTAAAAAAAACGCAACCTCAACATTACAATTGTCGTCAACCAAAACCAAAATAAACCCGTGAATTTCACGGGCACCCGAACTAGTTACTAATAATAAGATTAATACCAATAATGATACTTTTTCCATTTTCTTTTTTTTCTCATTTCTGTAATATATGTGAGGTTATTTTAATAAAATGGGAAAAACGGAAAAATAAAAGAAGTATTAATTTAAGTGATCAGGTAACCACCACAACGACTCACGAATTACCATCAATCCTAATTAGGTGCAACAACGGAGCCGTTGGAATAGTTGTTTCAAAAGAAGCATATTTTGCCTTTACCAATGAAGTATTTAATCGACCAGTCCTCTTATTTGTTTGTGCAATCAGTCTCCTGAATGTTTCGAGACTGATTGTGCGGTCTATGTCAGACCTCTTCCCTTCTCAAGACTGATTATACGTAAGTTCCGTTCCATCATAAATGCTATACTTCGAACCTTACGAATTGACAATACTATATATAACCTCCCTTCTCAATCACAAAAAAAAAAATACTCAATCTGCTCATACATCTTCCTCTCTTATTTTTCTCTACTAAATTAAATATTCTCTGGCAACGAACTTGGCAGCGTTCAACTGTTTCTCCGCCTACACTAGAGAAACACTGATTGTGTAATCCTGGGGGTTGAGTGCTACTGAGGCCGTGTGTAGTAGACGGGGCATAAATCAACTTTAGGACAGTGACGCTTGTCACGCCACAATCTTCCATATCAGATAAGATCTTACTGTTTTTTTATTGTTTAAAGTTTATACGCTAATACCTACTACCGTGATAACAATCTAAAATTGATTTAATGTAATATTTTTAGAACCTATATGGCTATATTGATTATGCTTTGTGTTTTGTTACGAATGTGACGATTAATAAACTCTAGGCAATTTATGGTTTAAGACGAGATCTTTGTGTTTAGACTTGAACACACAATACACAAAGGACGCTTAAAAGACATAATTACTAGACCTTTGTTTTGTTCGGTAAACCCACACTACTATATTAGTGGAATACAATAGAGAAGAATGCCCCATTCTGCAAGTCTTTGCCCTGGTGTTGTAAGCCTTCTCTTTTAAACTTTTTCCAGATGCGAGATGTTCTCTCGGGAACCCCCCAAAAATACTTACTGTGTATGCGTGGTGATTAGCTAGAGACTGGCTGTGCTTTCCACTTGATGTACTAATTGAGTGGGCCTTCCCTGATTAAGAAATACCCACCAATAACTTCCAGCTGCTCGGCGTCTTACAAAATAAATCATAAATGGCGCCAAACATTTCATCAAACAGAAGTGTTTAATTGGGTGATTAAGTTGATAAATGTTGCTTGAAACTCAACAGTGATACTGGTAATTCATGTAGTGGTAATTAAGTGTTTTTTTGGAAGTTTAGTAGACAGTATTGATAGGTAATGTTTTTTTTGAGAAGTTGTGATTTTATAATTGTGAAGGGAGCACAAAGTCTCCATCTATTAAAGGTTATTGAAATGAGGCATTTATACCAAAGAACAAAGATTTGAATCTCATAAGTTTCCTTCTAAAAATCCACATTTAATTTCTTGATGTTAGTAATTTTGGAAGAATGATATTTACATGTGAGTAAGTATGATGTATGAAATTTTGGGTTACTGATATTTTCAAGGTTACATTTTCTTACAAAATACATGTTAATTTGTATATGTGGGTAACCATTCATAATTATACTTTTTAGTTTAATATTTTGTAAAACTTGTAAGTGTTAGAACTATCTTCCAATTATCGTTTGACTTTGCTTAATTTCTTGGTATGCTACGGTTATTCGAGTACTTAATGACACAACCGGCCGTAAATGCATTATTTAAAACGATAAGAAATCAATGACATGTTGCGGACATAGGTCAAAACGAGGTATCTATGTTTATATGTTTTATTGTTAATATGCACGTGTGAATGATTATATCAATAAGACAATAACAAGTTTGTCGTTTCGAAGTTACATGTAAATTATGTGATCTAATTCTCATTCACTGGTTCCTTTGGCGGTAAAATTTACAAGTATGAGAAATATAATTGTGTGTATAAAATGATAGTCTTATATTTTATTTTATTTTTCTTATTATGTTGGCATTCATGGAGAACAAGATCTTTACGTGGTATATCAACACGCAATTATTTTATCGTGCATAAATACGGTATATTAGTGAGATACTGATCATATAAAAATGGCCAAGTGCTAACTATCAATTGTAATGATAGAAATGTTTAACGCGATGTACTTGTATTATAATAGTGTATTGGTTGACATTTTTGAGTATTTGTCACCTCTTATCATCCATCATTACTCTAGGTTTGTGATACTTGCTTGTTTTTGGTGTTAATTTAAATATATAATGTATGAAGCATGTTACAAGAGAATATTGTACAATTCATACAATACAATATTGATTATTATCACTACTTGAAATTTTGTAGTCGAACGGAAAGTTTTACAAACTTTATTTGAAATTATTTTGTCAATCGTTATGAGAGTGACTAGTCTCATTAGAAGATGTTCGCCTAACTAATAAGGCTTTAAGATAAGTCAAGGATTGTGGGAGTGTCTAGCAAAGGTAAGACTCCCTTTATTTTTTATCGTATTTTTTTGAGTTTCAGTGTTGGAAGTGGTGATAATGTCAATTACATGGGATTGATTGATAGTTGTGAATACTCTAATTTTGGGATTGTATAAACCTGTTTTTTCTTGTTGGATCTATGCCTTGAATCTGTTTGTTGGGTATCTGAATTCTGTATTGGGCTAGGGTTTCTGTTTAGGCCTTATTAGATTAGGTCAAATCTGTGTTGTATTAGGTTAAAAGTACTATATAACCTCTTAACCTCTAACCTAGCACTATATGATATTCTATACCGTTCTGAGTCTGTAATCTGAAAACTCCTCACATTAATAAAACTCTCTCCCTTCTACCCTGTGGACGTAGCTAACACACCGTTAGTGAACCACATAAATTTGTGTGTATTATTCTTTATTGTTTGTTTTTATCTTTCTCTGTGCTTCCGTTATAACAAGTGGTATCAGAGCCCAAGGTTTGACTTGGGCTAGACACGAGGATGCATCAGCAGGCCCAAGACTTGAAGTTGGACACTGTAAGGCATGGAACTCCTAGCTCGGGTGAGTCCTTAAGCAAGCCTCGTCCAAGCCTAAATGGATGAAAGGCGTCATAGCCTCATAGGTCTTGTGGGACAAAGACCATTTGTGTACTAGAACTGTTGATCAGGTGGACCCTTATCAGATTGGGTGTCACAGGTCTGGTGGGTCCTTTCCAGGTTGGATGCCAGAGACCATTTGTGTTCTAGAACTTCTGAAGTGACGGACCCGGTCCAGGGTATATTGGATGCAGAGGATGTTCGATATGCATGTGTGACAATTCTCCAAGAAGGGCACATGGACATGCTGATATAGGAGCATGTGGGGGCATTCACTTGACCAGGCGGTGACATGTGGTGCAAGACATGACTCGTGATAGCATAGTGTGTCGGCTAAGGGGAGGTTATCAAGACTTGGTGGTGTTTCGGGTGTCTAGAAGTTGAGGCTGTAGAGTGTGGGAGTTCTCCATGGAGGTCAAGGTCCGAGTTAAGATGGTCCTTGGTTTGAGGGGAGGATTGTCCCACATCGGTAGTTTAAAGGTGAAGTATAATCTTTATAAGTGTCTTGAAAATATAATAGTACGAGGCCTTTTGGGAAGGAGCCCAAGAGTAAATCCGTGAGGGCTTGGCCCAAAGCGGACAATATCGTACTATTATGGACATTGGACACCGGCGCAGCAGAGGCCCAACACGAGGTATTTAAGAACGGTTGTTTGATAATACATGTTCGAGTAATTACTTTGTTTATTTGGTTTAAATGTTTAATTTGAACCAAAAAGAAGTAAAAGACGCATAAATTATACTTATTTGGTTTGATCTTGCGATGTTTCTTTAACAGAAGTTATTGGTGATAATTGGATCACTAATATATGAGCTACTCGTACTTAAGATGTATTCTTGAGTTTATACATGACAAAATGAAATTGGTGAAAATGTTCTTACATTTATATATATGATGTTTATACGTGTTACAAGAGGTATGATATAGCTTATGTCGTTATAAGTGATGGACACCCTAATTTTGGTAAAATAGAAAACAATTGTATCTCTGGGAATGCGTTTGGAATTTGATTGAACGTCAAATAATAATGAACTTCATTTGTTGTTTAGAGACAAAAAGATTTCATAATGTTATATCATCTATACTAACTATACAAATTGTGTTGCTAATATGCAATAAGGTGTGAAGTTATTATGCTAGAACTGACATGACAAGAAATTGAAAGGTTCGGTGATCTACTAGCATATATTCTTCTACGGGGAGCTTTGGGCGCCATTGATGGTCATGAGCCGGTAAGAAATTACAATAAATTGATTACTGACCAAAAGGATGATGGAAAATACGATCAATATCAATGGGTTCACAAAAGTTGTGAATTGTAAGTGGATATTGAGATCCCTTACAGAAAATACAATCAATATCAATGGGTTCACAAATGTTGTGAATTGTAAGTGGATATTGAGATCCCTTACATAATGGAATATAATGAAGTACATACGTAAAATGTGAAGAGGATATTGAGATCCTCCTACCAATGGCCATGGTAGAAGTTAGTGCTGGTGTGGCCGGCAGCACAAAGGAATGAGATTAAAGCCAATTAAGGAGTAAACTGTGATTGATACCCAACTTAGTTCAGCTAAGGTCAAATGCGGTCAAACGAAGTCACAACAACGAACTCGAGATGTAATGTCAACACCATTTCCTTTAAAATTGTTATATGGCATTTCTTTCTGTTTCTCCTTTTCAAGGTATTGTCGCATGTTTATAAGGTTGAGCCATAGCTCTTAATAAATTCATAGTCCTAACGGATGGTTTGAGACAGTCAGACCTGATAAATTTACCTATGTGAATGTGGGGGCTATTGCTCTAACCCCAAGAGAGCTATAAGGATTTAGGTTCTCTAGAGGCATTCACGAATTACCAAGATTCATGTGGAGGGCACTTGGGAAATCCAAGTAAAACACTTGTTATATATGTTGCGTTCATGATGAGTTCATGGATGGTGCGAACACTAGCCCTGTTTTTGAGATTGGTAAGTGCGCAACTGATCTTTTACCAAGTCAATTAAAAGGTTAAAGGCTTTGATCCACCTCAAATGGCGGTTTAAGGTCATTGTATGCACTGGGTGTTAGTTAAAGTCCACAAGACACTAAACATCTAAACACCAAATCTCCGTTGCCTAACATCTTTTTTTTTCTTTCCCTTGTTTCTTCTTTTGAATCATGTGGGGGATTGTTGGAATAGTTGCTTCAAAAGAAGCATATTTTTGTCTTTACCAAAGAAGTATTTAATCAGTCCTCTTATTTGTTTATGCAATCAGTCTCCTGAATGTTTCGAGACTGATTGTGCGGTCTTTGTCAGACCTCTTCCCTTCTCAAGACTGATTATGCGCCAGTTCCGTTCCATCATAAATGCTATACTTTGAACCTTACGAATTGAGAATATTATATATAACCTCCCTTCTCAATCACAAAAAAAAACACTCAATCTGCTCATACATCTTCCTCTCTACTAAATTAAATATTCTCTGACAACGAACTTGGTTGTGTTCAACTGTTTCTCCGCCTATACTAGAGAAACAATGGTTGTGTAATCTTGGGGGTTGAGTGCTACTGAGGTCGTGTGTAGTAGACAGGGCATAAATCAATTTTAGGACAGCGACGCTTGTCACGCCACAACCTTCCATATCAGATAAGATCTTACTGTTTTTTTATTGTTTATAATTTAGACGTTAATACCTACTACCGTGATAACAGGAGCACCAATTTACTAGATTGTTGATCAAAGCCTAACTCGTTTATCATTCTAATTTGAGTGATTAGGTAACCACCACGAATCACTATCAATCCTAATTAAATTAATTAAATAAATAAATATCAACAAACCCTAATTTCTTTAACAACCAAGTAAAATTTGATTGATTAATTAAAACTCAATAAATAATACTATTACTAATTGATAAACAAGTAAAGTAACTAATACCATTGTAAATTAGAATTCATCTTTTAAGTCACTTGAACAACTAGATTAAACTTTATAAGATATGTTGATTTATTTATTTTGGTCTTGGTTGAAAAGGGTACAAAATAAAATTTTATGGCAAAAATTATGTGAAAGAATAAAGTTCGAATATAATTACTAATGTTATCATTAATCAATGGTAATATTAATTTACCCTCAAATAAATTATTCATATTGATTATTATTAATATTCATAATAATAATATTAGTAACATAATAATTATATTAATATCAATATTATTGATTTTAATAATCATATTATTCATATGATAACAGTGATGTGGATGATTAATAATAAATGAATATTAATAAAAAAATTACAATAATAATAAGAAATAGATAATAATATTAATA
Organism: Silene conica; assembly: GCA_029255685.2. Classification (NCBI taxonomy): domain Eukaryota; kingdom Viridiplantae; phylum Streptophyta; class Magnoliopsida; order Caryophyllales; family Caryophyllaceae; genus Silene; species Silene conica. The sequence continues at coordinate 65,412,497 of CM055311.2, forward strand.
ACCACTTTTAAGTTTTGAGTAAAATTAAAATGAGTTAAATTTAACGAATTGAATTAAATTGAATGAAGCTGAATTGGGCTAAATTAAACTGAATAAATAAATTAAAAATAAACCCAAAAAAATAAAACCTAAACTTAATTCAATTAAGTTTTATTGAATTCGGAACTTAAAATATCGCGCGATGATGAATGGACATTCAATTAATCCTTTTGAAGTGAAGTAGTGGAGAATTCAGGTCAGGAATCTTGTCTAAAATCATGCATTAATATTAGTGCCCATTGTCCAGTGGAGAATCTAGGCCATCAGAAATCGTTAATGTAAACAAATAAGTCAAACAAAATCATGTCGTGCCAAATTATACGTACCTAATTTTAGATGGCACCAATTCTTATTTTGAATGGATTATTTTTGTCATTTTAAAAAGAGAGAAATTTTATAATTAAATGTAATTACAAAATTATCAAATATAATCACAATATCTAATTAGTTTTACGGTTTGTAACTTGTTTTTTAAAAAGTAAAAACATTTAACCGAAAATGTCTTAGTCTAGTGGTTAAGATGGAGGTATGGTGGACAATAGTTCCGACAGCTCTCAATAGCGTTATTAAAAAAATTCTCATATAACGAGATGAGGGGCCAAATTATATTAAGGGACAGAATCCTCCTTATATGCCGTCTCATCCTCCCAAAATTTAGTAAGTCTTGTTTGTGACGGATTACCATTTGTGACGGATATTTTGTGAGATAAAATGGATACAAAATGAGTTAGTGGAGAAAGGGGACCACATAAATAGTATCGAAAAGAGAGAACAATGGAAATTTGTGCCCAAAAATTATCTGAAACAAATAAAGAATCCAACTGAAATATAGATAGTTCCCAATTAAAGCCGCTAACTTGTTTGAGAAATAAAGTTTCAAGTAGTGTTTTCCCCGCTCTAAAATGAAATAGTTGTCCCAAGTTAAATCAATATTTGAATTTTTTTTCGTCAGCATACATTGATGTTTACGTCAAGAATGTTTTCATAAACTTTCTTTTGAAAAAGTTATTTGATGAAAAGAGCAATCAAATATTCTCATGATAAATACAAATATAAACTTAATTTTATTATTAATTAGTGAGAATATCTTATAAATCTTTTTATATTCGATTTATTAATATGTGTTTTTAGCACACCCGTAGAAAATCTGATATTTTATAAATGTTTTCGTCGTACATTTTTGTGTTACTTAATTCAGTAGAAACCTTTAGGTTTTGGAAATAGTAGAAATGAGATCGAAGAAGAGAAAAATGAAATATTTGTCGTAACTTCCGATACATTATAAAACTCGCTGATTAGTAGCTACTCGGTTGAGTAAGGCCTTACTCGGTCGAGTTGACCCAACTCGGGCGAGCTGCTCTGACTCGGTCGAGTATCATTCATCAACCTAATTACATATAGTTCGAAACGCATCATTCCTCTCTCATCTTTTACTAGAGTCCCCAATGTCAATGGGTCGGTCAATGGTAACTAAAAAGTCGAGTATTATAATCTTCCCCCTTAAAAGAAACTTCGTCCTCTACGTACAGCCGATAAGTGTTACCAACCGAGTTACCAAATGCTACATGCATGCTTGCCATGTATAGTTATCACGTCAGACCATGAAAGTATGTACCATACCCATTCACGAAAAGCTTAAAAAAACGAGACTTCAACCATCCGAAAGAAAACAAATCATTCGAAAAAAGCAACTTTTAAACAACTTGGTCACCAAATCATACCAAAATATCGAACGAACATTATCTACCCCTCAAAAAAAAACTTCGTCCCCAAAATTTACCCCCAACACGTAAGAAACGATGATAGAGAAATAATGCAACAACATCAAGTAAGGCAGTAAGCCATAAAAGACACGTATAGCTTAACGCTTCACAAATTTATCGAAACTCAATACGATGCACATAAATGTATCCGACATCTTACTTGGACGGTTTAGACCCATACCGTATGCTAAGGTCGATCTCCGACTTAACCCCCGGTGAAACGTGTCAAGACATAGTATAGTGTTTTTAAGTGAGATAACAAAACTCTGACTCAAAACCAATCCGGTGAGTACAACCAATTCGGTCGAGTTACCCTTACTCGACCGAGTTGACGTTACTCGGTTGAGTTCTTCGTACTTGGCCGAGCCACTAGTCGATAGAGTATATAGTCCCAAATTAAAAAAAAAAAAAAAAAAAAAAAAAAAAAAAAAAAAAAAAACACCAAGACATGGTATAATGATTTTACGTGAGATAACAAAACTCTGACTCAAAACCACTCCGGTGAGTACAACCAATACCGAGTTGACGTTACTCGGTTGAGTTCTTCGTACTTGGCCGAGCCACTAGTCGATAGAGTATATAGTCCCAAATTAAAAAGAAACCAAGACACCTCTACCAAAACAACCAACACATACACAACAACATAGTAAATCGTTTATACTAACATAACCACGAAATCAAATCCGGCCTTAAGGCCGACTACAACACACAACCAACTATCCAACTAACTAATAAAAGTACGAAAGTTCAAACCAACAAAAACTACACTAGCTACTAAGGACCGTCAAACATCGGCGTCCTCATCGTCATCCGCCTCCATGTCATCCCGTCCCCTCGTGCCTGATGTGCCTGCTCCGCACCATGCCCCAATTGTAACACCCCAAGTTAATGGAAGCTGAGTTGTGAATCAACTCGGCCGAGTAGGTGATACTAGGCCGCGTATGTCATACTCTGTCGAGCGCTTTTAGACAGTAGCTGATCTGAGTTGCGAGCCATCTCGGCCGACTAAGTGATACTCGACCGAGTGAGTCTTTTCCAGACGTCAGACCGCGGTTCTTATAAATTTAATGTGAGGGTTAGTAATTCATTTTAACCTTAATCAGAAAAGAAAGTAAAACCCTAGCCCTCTCCTTTTCCATTTCCAAGTCCTTCAAGGTTGTTATCAAGGTCTAGTCTTGCCGATCATCTACCCAGTCCGCATACTACCAAGTAAGTATCACCCTATCATTGTTGTATCATAGTTTATGGTTGTTCAGTAAGTAATCTATATTTGTGTAATCCTTAGGAGGAGGATTCGTAGAAGAGCGTTGGTAGGAAGGTTTTTGCTTGTCATTTGCGCTGTATTACTTGAGGTAGGGTTTCCCTACTCGGTTTATGTATGATAGTGTGGTGAAGATATTGTATTGTTATTATATCACTTTATATGGTATGATCCTTGAGATTTAGATGGTAATGCGTTGGACCGTTGCGGGGAACGGATCTCACTCCTATGATCGCTCTTCGCGGGACCCGCCACAGAGAGGATGTGCACATTAATGGTATAGGTACCCCTTGCTGCGGTAAGTTGGAAGATTGGTGTGGGGCTAAAGGCCACCACGGAATATTGTATATTGATGATAGCAGTGATATGGTGAATAGTATGTGTGATGTATCATTGTACTACTGTATCCATCTTATTATGCAGTTGTTGACGCTTGTTGTTTATTGTGATGATCCATGTAATGGTGAGTATAGTCTCAGGCGCGCAGATGAGTCTTGTTTGCTGGTTGGGGAGGAGGGATCATCAGTTTTGTAGAGTCTCGAGTCGTAGCTTCCGCATGAACTCTAGTTACTTTGGTTATAGATGTTTTGACAGACGGTTGTATTTCTTTGTTACACAGTTACCTTTTTGCTATCTATAATAAAGTGTTGGTGATTGTTTATCTTATATTGTACCTCAGAAAACTGAGATAGTGATGTCCTCATGATCTGATGGTCATGTTTTAAAGGTCTTGGATTATGAGAGTGTATTGTTGAGCCGTCTCTCATCCACTGCCTCAGGTCATTAAAGAGTCTGTCCTAATACGCGATGATGCTTGAGGGGGAAAAACTTTCAAGTTTTGGAAACATAAATGAGAAAAAGAGAAAAATGAAATGTTCATCGTAACTTCTGCTTCATTATAAAACTCACTTACTAGTAACTACTCGGTCGAGTAAGGCCTTATCGGCCGAGTGCCACTCATCAACCTTGTTACATATAGTTTGACACGCATCATTCTTCTGCTATCTCTAACTAGGGTCCCCAAGATCAATAGATCGGTCAACAGTTACTAAAAAGTCGGGTATCTTAGAACACACAAAAATAATGTCTCACATGCAAATGAAATATATAACTACTTCTCAGTTCTCACGGATCTGGTAAATTAGGCCGACCCAAATGCCTTGCAAAACTTCTTGTTTAACATATCCATTTTTAAATTTAAAACATGTCAAATAGTAAAAATATAAAATCATATTGCATCGATAAAATCAAAAGATTTGTCTTATATGTTCAAGTAGAATGATAATTGACCGGTTTTAATATTAAAACCAATACATTTGTCTTAAAGGCAATGAACTGAATGACGCAACCTCAATAACCTAATCTGAACCCAACCCGCACCCAATTGACTAATAGAACCCGCTCCAAAATTGACCAACTCTGTTCAACTTGATCCGAATATTTATTATCGCATAATGATCATTATCCCAAAATAACTTATTACTAGATTTCATGCCCGGGCGTTGCCCGGGTAATATCTTGACATGATTTCAAAGTAATTATCGTAACCGTTAATCTTCTAAAAATATATAATAGGCATATATAGAGAATAAATTAAGTAAGATTGTTTTTTATGGCTAATGAAATATCAGATGTATCATCCTCGGAACAACATGAAACGTTGAAAGTTTATGAAATTCCAATAGAAGCGGAAACATGTACCTCCAATTCAATGGTCTTTGAAAGACATTTACATATTACGCATAACTGTCAAAATATTATTTTAAACACATATATTTTTATAATAATTTTTATACTTTTTATTTGAGCATCATCTTCAAGAAATTTTTTATCCAATATTTCTAATATATGAAGATAGTTGAAGCTCGTATTCTTTTAATATTAACTCGTATTTTTTACATTAGATCATATTCTTTTTACTTTAGCTCATATTCTTATCTTAATAGTTTATATTCTTATCTTATTAGCTCGTATACCCTTTACATTAGCTCGTATTCTTATCTTAATAGCTCGTATTCTTATCTTAGCCCGTATTCTACTTACATTGCCTCATATTCTTTTTATATTAACCCGTATTCTTATATGCTCGTATTTGTAAGTTCTTGATCCTCTAATTTGCTCGTGTGTTTTTTTTACATTAGCTCGTATTCTTATCTTAACAACTCGTATTTTTTTTACATTAGCTCGTATTCTTAGCTTAATATCTCTATTAGCTCGCATTGTTACATTAATAGTTCGCCTTCTTATGTGCCCGTATTTTTTAGTTCTTGATTCTCTTAAGTTCTTATTCCTTTTACATTAGCTCGTATTTCCTATATATTCGTATTTTGTAGCTCATATTTTTTAAATTATACCTTGTAATCTTAAGTGCCTAGTATATCATGAAATTTGACGTATTGCAAATCTGGTTCTATTTTTTTAGCTCGAGAAATGTTTCAATTAGCTCGTGTTTTCGTATTCTGTTTATATTAGCTCGTATTATCATCTTAATAGGCTGTATTCTTATGTGTTTGTATATTTAAGTCTGTGATCCTTTTAATCTCATATTCGTATTCGTATTCATTTGTGCTCATATTTTAAAGCTCGTCTTATGTTAATAGCTCGTATTGTTTTTTTCATTAGTTCGTATTCATTTGTGCTCGTATTTTAAAGTCCGTCTTATCTTAATAGATCGTATTGTTTTTACATTAGCTCGTATTCTTAGCTTAATAGCTCGTATTCTTTTTATATTAGCTCGTATTCTTTTTATATTAGCTCGTATTCTTAGGTTAATAACTGGCATTGTTTTGTGCTCGTATTTTTTAGTTCGTGATCCTCTTAAACTCGCATTCTTTTTACATTAGCTCATATTCTTATGTGTTTGTATTCTATAGCTCGTATTTTTTTTAATTATACCTCGTAAACTTAAGTACTTAATTAATATATTCATCAATACATCTATTTATATATGCTTTTAATTAAATAAGAGAAGAGAAACAACAAATTATATCATAACCCCACGGTAGCCAAAACTCTTAATTTACAATCAATTATTTTATTAACTAATTCAATAATTACCCAACTGATATTTATCTTTTTATTTATATACTTAATTTATTTAACCAAAGTAATAGTCAAAGTATATAAGCGCTCTAAAAACAATAATTATCCAACTGATATTTTATTACCATTTAATTATCTTTTTATTTATATACTTATTTTATTTAACCAAAGTAATAACCAATGAAATTGCTCTAAAACAATAGCTAATGAAATCAATTATTTTATTAACTAATTCAATTGTTATCCAACTGATATTTTATTACTATTTAATTATATTTTTATTTATATACTTAATTTATTTAAACAAAATAATAGCCCATGTAATCGCTCTAAAAACAATAATTATCTAACTGATATTTTATTATTATTTGATTATCTTTTTATTTGTATACTTAATTTTATTAACTAATTCAATTGTTATCCAACTGATATTTTATTACTATTTAATTATATTTTTATTTATATACTTAATTTATTTAAACAAAATAATAGTCAATGTAATCGCTCTAAAAACAATAATTATCTAACTGATATTTTATTATTATTTGATTATCTTTTTATTTGTATACTTAATTTATTTAACCAAAGTAGCCAATCAAATTGCTCTAAAACAATAGCCAATGAAATCAATTATTTTGTTAACTAATTCAATAATTATCCCACCGATATTTTATTACTATTTAATTATCTATTTATTTATATAATTAATTTATTTAACCAAAGTAATATCCAATGTAATCGCTCTAAAAGCAATAATTATAATTGTCTTTTTATTTATATAATTAATTAATTTAACCAAAGTAATATCAAATGTAATGCTCCCCAATAGTTATCAAACTAATATTTTATTACTATTTAATTATATTTTTATTTATATACTTAATTTATTTAACAAAAGTACTAATAGCCAATAAAATTACTCTAAAATAAGACGGACTAAATTTAGCCATTTTACAATAAAATGTTATCATCATGGAACGTTTTGTTACATTCTCAAGTTGTAACATTTTGTTATTCTCAAGATGACATTTGATCCGTCTTATTTTGGTACATCTGAAGCAAGAATTTCAGATTAATTAAAAGCAACACCTACCTGAATAATATATTGATAGTTGTATCTCCATCAGAATCATGCGGAGTAGTGTAGGTTAACCTACACATACAATCAAGTAAAGAATTAGAAAAATACCGAGTTCAAAACCAAAACAACATATCCATAAACTTAATGCTACAATAAGATTTAAACACAATGTAAACATTAAGATTCAAAGAAACGACATAGATAAAGTTATAAACAACATTTGAAAACAAAACTAAGAAAAATAAAAACAATATAACGTGAAGTGGTAATTATTATGTATTTAACACATTAAATTATTGATTAATGCACATTGTTAAAAAAAATTCCCAAGTCGTGAATTCATGAAGAATAATTATATACCCACAACTTTGTCAGACACTATATATATATATATATATATATATATATATATATATATATATATATATATACACATTGAACGCAACTAAAATATACTGAATGAGTTGGAAAGGACGTAATATGTAGTCATTAAGTATAAGACAACTTCCAAATTAGTATCCTAAATTGGTGGCCTACGTTTAAACAATTAGATAGCTTTATCTAATGTTATATACTAAAAAAGTTATTATAATTGAGGTGTTTTGTGAGAGGTGGCCGGAGACTCTATAATTGTTTAAAAAGAACTCTTTTTTTTATTAATATAGATATATATTAATTATCTTTTAATTTACCATTTTAAAATTATGATGGTAGTTTACTGTTTTAATTATCTTTTTATTTATATATATAGTTTGTTTATTCAACAAAAATAATAGCTAATGAAATCGCTCGGGAGTAATAACCAATGAAATCGCTCGGAGGTAATAACCAATGAAATCGCTTCAAAAGTTCCTCTTTTAAGTATATATATTGATGATTGATATTGATTAATAACCCACCTGAAAATGACTTGAACTCACGAGTTGACCTAAATTACTTGTCAAGTTTACAATTCACTAGAATGAAGAGATAATGAAGAGATATATTAGGACAAATTAGGGATTTTGCATATAAATAAAACATCCAAATATTAATAAGAAAGAGCCTACCCCAGGAAAGACAATGTACTAGATGTACCAACAAAAAAAGATGAGTACGATCCTTCACGACGCACCACTCATTTAACTAGTCATCCATTATTACGAAGTAGTATTCTGTCACTTTCCTCCTTAATATCCAACCTCCCCAAGATAAATACAATACGTGTTGATACTACATTTTTATTTGCCAGTATTCCAATCTGTAATGCACAGTTGACTTATATAACTACAGTATATGCCTTATACTATACTCTATAATAAAGTTAAGAGATTGTACCTGAGAAAGGTTGTTTATAAGTACGGTCGTATCTCTTTTGTGTGTGCGATAAGCCTACGCCTATTTCATCACCCTCCAGTCCCAATGTCCCATGTGTGTCGCACCGCATTTTCTGGGGGCGCACCCTGTTATCAATGCAATACCATGGGCTGGCTATACAGCCTTTGCTTCTTTCATTTCATCAACCCCCCCACCTTGTCTTATCACTTATCACAGCATCAAATTGTTAGATCACAATTCACACATGACTCTTACAAATTTAAGGTGATTATATATTAAACTTAATTGATAATAGGTAGGACGGCCCTTTAGTTAATCAACAAGTCTCTTTTGTGACGAGTATATTCATCACAAAGTTGCTATGGGTCAAATACTAATTATGTTGATAGATGGTAAATAAAACAAAACAGTTTGCTATTACCAATGTGCTTTATTTTTGTCTTAGCCTCCCACCGTCCCACATAAATTTTATTTAACCCGTGGTAAGCTTACAATGAATTTGATCGTCAGACATAAGAATTTGTGTTAATTTATAAACTAAGTTACACTTCTCTTTATCTGATGTGAGCATCTAATGATCTAACATGTGATTCTTCACAAAATTGTATTCCGTCAAAGTTGTATTTTTTGTGTTCTATTTAGTTTCTTTACGTTTACATTTTTGCAAAGATTAAGAAAGTGGAAGCAAGTTTGGTATGTGATGATTTTATATATTAAACTAGTTTTATGCCCGTACAAAAAATGTACGGGTTTATTTCTAAAAATTTCGTAAATATATTAAAAAAATAGTACAAATATAATTTAATATGAACTTAAATGAGAAAAAATATAAATTATGAATTCGGGGATGATTTTAACTCCAAATAATTGATTTACTGATATAATTAATTTTTTTTAATGATTATATAAATTGAAATAAATAATCATGACATTATGAAATAAATTTGAACCATATAAAATAGATAAAGAAATTGTATTGTATTTCTATATCTTACCCTTTAAATAACTTACTCTCTAAATGAAAGTAAAATGATAGAAATATTTCTAATAGCAGTCTCTTAAAATTTGTGGATGATTTTATAAAGAAAATAATAATGTATTGTTATTAAGACCATCTTTTTACTCGATGTTAATGTAGCTTTAATTAACTAATTCTCGAAGGTTGTTATATTTTCTTAAAAATCGTAAATTTATAATTTTTTTTGTTAATTTAATGGGTTGGGTTTATTTGATCTTATTCAAAAAAAATTGATCTACGTTTCTTTCATTTTTTAATCTACGCTTTTTTGTTAATTTTTATCTCCTCGTGTATTTTTTTCATTTTTTTAATTTTATTGGGTTGGGTTTATTTGATCTTATTCAAAAGTCTTTGATCTACGTTTCTTTCATTTTTTAATTTACGTTTTTTTGTTAATTTTTATCTCCTCGTGTATTTTTTCATTTTTTTTAGATATACGTATGTTTGTTAATTTTTAACCATTGGTATAATTTTTTTCGTTTTTCATACCTCTAAATATTTGTTAATTACTTCTAATTGTCCAACTTTTTTTAATAGTGTTGAATTTTATGTTTTTGGGTAGAATTTTAGTGATTTTTTTTTTCGAATTTGGAGTAAAGTTGTTTTTTTTTATTATGGAGATAAAAATTATTTGTAACTTTAGAATGTTAAATGGAGAAAAGTAAAATGAAGAAAAAAATTAAAGCTCCTTGTGTGTGTGGTAGGACATGGCGAGAAAGAAGGTTTTTAATTTCCTAAAATTAAGTAACCAATGAAAAAGCGGGAAAAGTTGTTCCTTTTATAGATAAGGGATTTAATCTAAAACCGTATATAATTAAACGGCATTGTATATTTTTGTTGACCCCAACTATTTCCGAGCTTGTAAAAATATATATTTTGGGCTAATAGACAACCATAAAAACATGGATCGATATAGATGCATGAGTCGACAATATCACCTAATAATAATTATTACTCGTATTATTTTATGTAGCCTTAATTTACCATTTCGCAAAATTCTACTTTACGACGGTCGCACATGCGACCAGTAGGAAAGTGATCACATTTAGATACGTAGTGACCATTTTTGATTAAATAGTGACCTTTTTTTCATATTTTTGGAAATATAGATATTTTTAGGATTTATTTTTCATCAAAATCTTAAAATTTGGGTCTCGTGTTAAATTTAATATATATGTTTATATAGTGTATAAATTTGCTTTTATACATTTTAATTGTCACAAATTATAGAGTAATACGGTCTCATATAAAAAGTTGTTCCTTCAGTGCTAATAAACGATTTTTCTTTTTATATGTGTTGATCGTCTTACGGTATGAGAGTATGAGACCGTTCATACAAAAATTCCAATTTAATTTTAATTGTCAAGGTATCCAAGAGGTTAATTTTCCGGAATTGTAATTTTTTTTTTATTAAAATTTGTTGTCCCCTATATAAATTTCCGATTTTTTTAATATTTTCTTTTATTGTACGGTTGAATGTGATTAATTTTCTTTATCATAAGCTTTTTAACATATTAATATGTATATGAAAAATAATAAGAAATGAGGAGGGAGGGTAATTAATTAGAGAGAGAGTAAGTGGAAAGAGTGAGGTTGGTTAATGTGTAAAAAAAAATAAATTTAAAACTAAAAATTCCGGCCAATCACAAGCCTAGAAATAACCTTCCTTTTATATATAGGGGATTACCATTATGTCCTCATATTTGTAGACCTAATCAATTTTACAAGGATAGGATGGTCATTTAATGGGTTAAGTGATGTTCATTTAACGAAATGTAAAGAGTTAAACAAACCAACTAACAAGGAATGCTTAAAGAAACAAATGAAACGGACAAATTATCAATCTCTCCTTTGTTTTTTTTTTAAGGCGGTAAATAAAGAAATATTAAATTAGCGTACAAATGAGTAAAAAGAAAACAATAAAAAATGGACTTGCTAAATTCAACTCAGCCAATTACTTAATCTTACACATTTTTCCTATTTTTTCCGACTTTGCCCCTCTCATTTCCCCAATACTATGAGAGACCATTAGAGAGAAAATCTAAGAAATCCTTAAAAATAATCAAGATCTGCAAGTTCGATACCAAGAAATCATGGAATTTCATTGGGTCGTTGATTGATGATGAGATGCGTGAATTATGGGGTCGCTGACGATGAAAAACGGCGACAGATAGTCATTTATTCTAACCTAAATACATCTTCCAATTTCAGTGTTCTACTTAATCAAGGTAAATAGTGATGGCGTCGTTGGGAATGGGGATGGTGAACAGTGATTGACGGTGACGGCGGGGTGAACGACGATAGATGGTCGTCGGGAATTGATGGTGAACCGCGATTGAGGAATGGAGTAAGGGGAATTAGATTTTGTTCATTTGAAGTGTGTTGACTCGGATTTTTCGATGGATGGTTTGACGACGCGGGATTGGTTGTTGGGGCTGACGTATGGTGGTCGTCGGGAATGGCGCAAAGTGGTGATGAGGATGGCTGCAGTGTGATCCGGCATGGACGAGGAGGGAAATGAAATAATAACTCTTTTTTTCTTTCTTTTTTCTTTTTTTTTAAATGAAGGGTAGTGATGGAAACAAGTGGTAAACTGTGCGAGATATAAGTAAAAATGTGTGCGGAATTTAGCAAATACGTAAAAAAATATATAATGAATAAAGTAGGAAAAATCATTGACTTTTTAAGAAGAACAAATGAATAAAGAATAAATAAAAATAAATAGAAAATAACCAAGAAGAAAAAAGGAAGATAGAAAAATAGTCTCAAAATGAAAATTTCGGGTGACTTGTAAAACTCGGAAGGAAGGAGTAGTAAATAAATTAGGATTATTTAATATTTAATGGGTATACTCCAAACTATTTAAGAGTTTCTCAAAATACTCTGAACTCTGATTTAACTATCAATATACCCAACTTTTACCCATCTTCTCTTTTATTATAACAAGGAAAGGGCTACCTACTGTTGGGAAATGTGTCCTCAACAATAGTGCGATCACGTAATTAAATCTCATAACAAGAATGCGCAAGGGATGATACGATTTATTAATCAACTGACCAACATTAATCGGTAATGATTGGCTAGCTAGAGTTTGACATTACTGTCGTATGACGGTGGTGGTCAGTTGATCCCTTTAGGTCACACCTTTAGGACAATTCCCTTAATTGATAAAGTGATCAAATGTATATTGATACGATTTGATCATATTCCTTAAACTCGTATATCGAGAAATTAGAGGTTAAATCTTAATGTAAGATTTATGTTTAAAATTGAAACGTGTCAATTGTTGAACATTAAACGATATTTTAAGATATCGAAATTAGAATGAATTGGGTTGAAATTAATACAAAGGTTGTAAATCGTATTGACGATAAAATATTATTTTACAATGGTAATTTCGAATTACTTATTAATTAAATAAATATGATTTATTTAATTATGTATAATATTTATGGGATAAATATTTACATGTACTAAAGTATTTTATATCTAAATGACATATAAGATGTCACACTTTATACATTATACATTTGACAAATTGTAAAATGAAGTCCATTTTATGGACTATGTGTCACGGCTAAAAGGAGAAGGTGGCATGGGTGTTTAGTGTATTAAACACTCCATAATCATGTGTTAGACACATGCATTGAGATTACTAACCTAGTAACCACCCTAGAGCCTTGAGAAAGGAAAATGTTCCCTTTTGCTCTTCCCTATGGCCGGCCTCCCCTTCCCAAGTAAGAGCATGCTTAAGCCATTTACTCATCTTAAGCAACAACTTGGTTCATCTATATATATGATATAAGATTCATTCTAACACTTCTTGTTGGTTGCCCTAGCCGAAATATCCCAAGCAAGAAGAGAAATTTCTACCTCTAAAATATATTATAAAGATAATATTAACATACTAGTAAGTAGTATTTGTATTATATATTCTAATAAGAGTGATTAGAATAAGTTTAAGGAGAATCCGAATTTGTGCTAGCTCGTTCAAGATTTCGGATTTTAAGGGCTTGTCTTGGTGCATCCGGAGGAGGTATTCTATATTGGGTACTCGGAGGATCATCCTTGCAATACTTGGACCGAGTGTAAGAACACGGTTTTCTCCTCTTTCCGCATTTTATTAGCATGCATAAGATCATAATAAACGAGTTTATTAACACGTTAATTAAAAGTTAATTAAAAGGTTTTGTTAGTATGACTAAATTAGTTTATGAGCAACTAGTTAAAACTAACAATTGGTATCAGAGCAAAATGGTTGTTTGCATGCTTTCCGTTTCGTTTTTACGGAGTTATTAGAATAACAAAATAAAACTTGATAATTTTCGTTTTGATATATGATATGCACGAAATTAATTTAGCATGATACCTACTGTTTTCTAATATGATTTAGAATATTTGGAATATATTTTGCATGAATATTGATCATTGGTATTTTTATTTCGGTTTTTAATACGTTTTAATGGTTAAAAATGATTAATTTCGGGAAAAATAGTTAAAATAAACTTCTGGCCGAGATTTTTCAGTATGATATCACATGTATTTTCTATAATATGAATATGAATTTTCGTAAATTATAGACCTTTAAATCGTGTGATATGAATTTTAATGGTTAAAATGCAATAAGATGAATAAAAATGGGTTAAAATAGTTATATTATGAATTTGACTATAAAAATTTATGAGGATGTCACATGCAATATTTAAAATTTATGTTGAATTTTCCAGAAATTTATCTCAAATATTGCAATATTATAGATTTTTAATGTAAAAATCGGGTAATTAGTGACATAATTTCGACTTTAATAGTTTAAGTTGGAATTTGGCCATAAAAATTTAACACGATGTCATATATATTATTTCCAGCATGTATAAAATTTTCGAGAATTTTATCTTATTTTATGCTTGAGAAATAATTTTAAATGTTAAAATCGTATGATATATGACGTAAATCGTTAAAATTTGCAAATGTTGTTAAAAATGGCCGAAAATATAACCCATTTTAGTCATATGTGATATGTTCATCATGAAAATATTCTTGGGTGCCTAAAGTTTCAGATTTGATTTGTTTTAATTTAATTTTGTTTTGTTAAAAGTAGCAATTAAAATTAAATTAAAAGGAGGCATGCTTTAAAATTTCGGCTATGGGGCAATGTGCCATTTAATTTTCTGTCCATCTTGTGTTCTTAAAAAGGTTTTGGAAGGTATAAAATTATTATTAGTATTTAATTTGCATTTATGAAGTTAATTATTGAATTTTCCGACTTAAATTGCTCGTTTTACGTGTTATTTTCGAAATAATAATAAAACCGTATGAAATACTAATATTTTAACTTTCTGAAAATTTTAAGAACATTCTGGATTTTTCAAAATTTGAATTTTGAATTTTCGAAATTTTAATGTCTCTTTTGAATTTTATATTGTTTTCCCGAAAAACCGAGTAATACCGATCAATATTAAAATATATTAAGTTAATTCATGTTCAAAGTTTGAGTAAGACTAAATTTTGAATCCTATGCGAGTTAGGATGATTAACTTAAGGATGAAAACCGTTTCATTTAATGCATAGTGTTGTTAAACGTTAAAACACGCAATTCCATAAAAACCGAGGTTTACGATAACTATTTAAATAAGTGTTTTAAATAGGACGATTTGGCTTAGGATTTGCATGTTAATTCATATTTATTTAAGCATTGCATATTTATATTATGAATGTCATGATTTATTTTTACGTAATTTTGGGAATTATGTAATTTACTTAGTATGGCCTAGTTTTTAAATCGGTATTTCCCGTAATGTAAGGGGTTACCGATTCAATTGTAATTTTGTGATCTCGTATCACCCAATTGTAATTTATTTCTATTTTATAATGTATAAAGTAGACTAGAAAAGTTGTAATTTTTGTAAAATCCGGAGTTCCTTGAAGACGGTGCCATTCGGAAAGGAGTTCCGATCAAGACGGTGTTTACCTCGAAGTGCGTGCCGCGTGAAGTTCAAGGGACCAAAGGAGTTGGTTTCCGAATTTGTATTTTTGTTATTTCTTTTCTAGGAAAGGCCATACTAGGGTTTATTTATGCTTTTATTTTTGCTTTTATATGTTTGCATGCATAGCCAAATCGTCATACATCGTATCATGCATGTTTCGACCTAGTCGACCTAGTCTTTTATTTTATCGATAATTCACCGACTTAGTTCACTTATACGGAGATAGATAATAATTTGACTAGATCTCTTACATATAAACATTGAGACTTAGCCTTACCAAAAAGTACGGACCCATGAATCCCTTCTTCACAAGGACGTAGGCTCGGCTACACCGGGGTACTAAAATTGTCACGTTGGGTAAGTGGGGTAATAAGATTACACCTTGAAATTTGGTTGATCTCAACGAAAGTATTCGTAACCGTAGTTGCAATAAGTTCGGGCTAAAGATAATTTTAAGAAAATTGTCGACCGAGAGTTCTAAGAGTAGAACCGATTAAAGAGTTAATCCACCAAATTATACCAATACGGGTTGAATCGGCTACACCGTGCCCGGATTAGTATGGGTTTGGGTCTCGGGATTGTTTACTTAATTGGGTAAGAGATCATTAAGTAAATACATAACTAAACTTAAAGTTTTAGTTTAAAATTATGAATTTATAAATGATGTTGTTTTTTCTTTTATTATTGTAGTTTAATTTTCAACATCGACTATGGCAACCAACGCTCCACCTCTCACTAACGTATCATGGCTTCGATCCTTTATGGATCGTTGCAAACTCGATAAGCATGGTTCCAATTTTAAGGATTGGGATGCGCAATTGCTTTTGGCCGCTCAAGGTGACGATAAGAGTCGTTACCTATCCGAAGCCGCTCCTCCCGCTCCGACCGCTCGTTCGTCGGTCCAAACTCGTGAGGCCTATGAAGCCTACATGAAAGAGTCCTCCGCTCTTAAAAATGTGCTCATCTTCTCCATGGAGCCGGATCTCCAAAGGAGTATGATCAAGTTGACCACATCATATGAGATATACACCAAGCTTGCGACCATGTTTTCGCAAACTCCTAGGGTGATTCAATATGAGGCGGCTTCCGCCTTCTTTGACATAACTTTCAAGGAAGGGCAAAAGATAAGCCCTCATGTTCTCAAACTAGTTGAGCTCGCGGAGACTCTAAAAGCTCAAAATGTTGATGTTCCCGACTCTCTTATCATTGACCGAGTTCTTCACTCGCTCAATAAGGTTAAGGCGTATGCTCAATTCCGGGTGAATTTCAATATGCGAAACCAAGAGACCTCGTTAGACGAGTTGCATAAGATGCTAGTCCAAGCCGAAAGGGACATGGGACTTCATGAAAGTTCCACCAAAGATGTTTTGAACATCGAAAAGAAAGGGAAAACGAGCTTCAAGAGGAATGCCTCGAAAGGCAAGGGCAAGAAAACGTTCAAGCCCAAAGCGACCAAAGAAAAGACCTTTTCGAAAGGCGCTTCCACCTCGTCTTCTAAAGAGCAAGACAAGTGCCATTATTGCACGAGGATCGGTCATTGGAAGAGAAATTGCCCCAAATACTTAAGCGATCTCAAAAATGGGAAGGCAACCGCCGTAGGTAATAATTCTCGCGTATAATTCATGTCGTTTATCAACTTATGTATAGTGATACAAATGTGTTGATATTTACCCTTTTTAATTGTTTTAAAGGGCCACCCCCGAATAATGATAAGGGCAAGGAGAAGGAAACTTGAGGTTCCTTACTTGGATGGCTCCGGTAGCATCCAATTGATCGAAGACTTGAAGAGCTAGGCTCTAATTTTCATATAGTCTTCTTTCATATTTTGCATTTATTTATGGAACAATTTAATTCTCTTGTAAGACAAGGATTAAAATCCTAAAACAATGGTTGTAATTTTGGATATTAGTGACTTGGTTTTCAACCCGAGTCACTACTTTTGTTCTTAATCAATGTTTTGATTTCTCAAATAAATTGCATGCCTTGTTTAAACATGAATAATAGTGATTTAATCACGCCATAAATATTGATACGATCAAGTATAAGATAATCAAAGAGTTGATTAAAACGGAGAACTACACCCCATGAGATAGATTCAATCAAAATGAGACTATATCAGTTCATTATAAGATTTTCATTTTAAGTGAAAATGAGAATGTATTCATCACACCTATCAAACTTCAAACATTCAGATACATTGGTTAATCGAAATAGCTATCCTTAAACAAGTAAAGGTTATTGTTAGAAGGATAGAGTGGGAGAAAATGTTTCGCTCACAAACCAATGATATAAATAAAGGAAGAATCTTAGAGAAGATTCCTTACTTGGGAGTCTTAAAAAGAGCCCTAAATGATTTGAAGAAACTACGGGAGGACACTCGAAGAAAGGTTCTTTGTGTTCATTGTTTCATAGAGAGGAAACTTGAAACCCCGTATGAAATCATCGGTAGGAAAACGGTTCCTAAAGAAATTATCATGTCATTTTCGTCTCGAGGAAACGAAGACATGATAAGAGGGTGATGATTAATTGAATGGAAATAGATCACTATGGGGATAGTGATAGTGATAATGATTCGAGTAATAGTTTAACATGCGAGAAATGAAAGGTTCATTTAAGAAATCGAGGGATATTGTTTTCAGTGGGAGCGATATTCATCAAAGAATTAAAACCTACCATTTAGAGAGAATGGGTGATTCTTTAAGAGTAAAGAATAAGAGGCACTCAATTTAGATGAGCGATATTCATCAAAGAATTGAAACCTACCATTTAGAGAGAATGGGTGATTCTTTAAGAGTAAAGAATAAGAGGTACTCAATTTAGATGAATAAAATAATTGTATCATATGATGATGGAGTTTTAATGGGAAGGTTTATTATATGGATAATAAAAGGTCGCCCACTAGAAGTTAGAATGGTTGGATACATTGTTCATAATGATGAATATAACCATTATTAAATAGCCAAGATGAGTGAAAATTATAAAGAATGATGAATTCATAAATAAACTACAATATAGATTTCAGTACATAAGTGACTGTAGAGAGTGATTTTAATCCCTCCAGTATATTGATACGTCACAAGTTATAAGATAACAGTGGGAGCTTTCCTCCGGAAAGGAAACTCAAAACCTAGAAAGAGTTCTAGAAATGTACTCAAATAGAATCATGTTATAAGGGATAATATGAGAATAAAGGAGACCAAAAGTTGTAAGTTTTGCTATTATGAATAAAGGTTATTTGCAAAACACTAATACAAATAGATGATTGTGCATCAAAATGCAATGTAATAGTGTTGACTATTGTTGCATGACAACATCATTTGAGTTATTAATAACTCAAAGTAAAAGATACTTTGTCAGAATCCAAATGGGTTGTATGAGACAATATTGAACCCCATAAGTGAACTGGATTGACTTAGTATGGTCCCTAGCCGCTTACATGAGGTGACGTCTCAAAGCGACTAGAGTGTGAGGCGATTGATGGCAAGTTCAAGTGCCATAGAGTCATATGTGATGACTAGTCGATCACATAGGCAGACTGTAAGAGACACTCTGTCGGACAATGTGACCGCTTATAGAGTTCTGGAAATTTTATAGCCGGGTCGTGGCGAGAGCTGCTATAGTATTCTTGTGAGTCAATTCTTTGACTAAAGACTACTCTCCCAAGATGGTACAGTTTAGGCATAACTTTGATCCATTCTCTACGACTTTTCGTAACTGGAGTCAAATGGGATTGTTTTGGGTTGTGACTGACTGTGACTGGTCAAAGGAAGTAGTGCGATAGAAATTGTCCACCCCTTGTCAGGGTTGTTCAAATCTCAAGGCCACTCGAGGAGAAGTTAACTGGAAATGCGTGGCCACGCTCGGAAGGTATCTATGGTAGATAATTCCGGTCAGACAGTTATTCTCCAGATCGAGGAAACCATTCATGATATGATCAAATGCAAGAACGACCAGAGAGAGACATCTTGCATTGAGTGGGAGATTGTAATAGGACAAGAGAATTGGTGACGCACACTTGTCGAGGACAAGTGGGAGATTGTTGGGAAATGTGTCCTCAACAATAGTGCGATCACGTAATTAAATCTCATAACAAGAATGCGCAAGGGATGATACGATTTATTAATCAACTGACCAACATTAATCGGTAATGATTGGCTAGCTAGAGTTTGACATTACTGTCGTATGACGGTGGTGGTCAGTTGATCCCTTTAGGTCACACCTTTAGGACAATTCCCTTAATTGATAAAGTGATCAAATGTATATTGATACGATTTGATCATATTCCTTAAACTCGTATATCGAGAAATTAGAGGTTAAATCTTAATGTAAGATTTATGTTTAAAATTGAAACGTGTCAATTGTTGAACATTAAACGATATTTTAAGATATCGAAATTAGAATGAATTGGGTTGAAATTAATACAAAGGTTGTAAATCGTATTGACGATAAAATATTATTTTACAATGGTAATTTCGAATTACTTATTAATTAAATAAATATGATTTATTTAATTATGTATAATATTTATGGGATAAATATTTACATGTACTAAAGTATTTTATATCTAAATGACATATAAGATGTCACACTTTATACATTATACATTTGACAAATTGTAAAATGAAGTCCATTTTATGGACTATGTGTCACGGCTAAAAGGAGAAGGTGGCATGGGTGTTTAGTGTATTAAACACTCCATAATCATGTGTTAGACACATGCATTGAGATTACTAACCTAGTAACCACCCTAGAGCCTTGAGAAAGGAAAATGTTCCCTTTTGCTCTTCCCTATGGCCGGCCTCCCCTTCCCAAGTAAGAGCATGCTTAAGCCATTTACTCATCTTAAGCAACAACTTGGTTCATCTATATATATGATATAAGATTCATTCTAACACTTCTTGTTGGTTGCCCTAGCCGAAATATCCCAAGCAAGAAGAGAAATTTCTACCTCTAAAATATATTATAAAGATAATATTAACATACTAGTAAGTAGTATTTGTATTATATATTCTAATAAGAGTGATTAGAATAAGTTTAAGGAGAATCCGAATTTGTGCTAGCTCGTTCAAGATTTCGGATTTTAAGGGCTTGTCTTGGTGCATCCGGAGGAGGTATTCTATATTGGGTACTCGGAGGATCATCCTTGCAATACTTGGACCGAGTGTAAGAACACGGTTTTCTCCTCTTTCCGCATTTTATTAGCATGCATAAGATCATAATAAACGAGTTTATTAACACGTTAATTAAAAGTTAATTAAAAGGTTTTGTTAGTATGACTAAATAAGTTTATGAGCAACTAGTTAAAACTAACAATTGGTATCAGAGCAAAATGGTTGTTTGCATGCTTTCCGTTTCGTTTTTACGGAGTTATTAGAATAACAAAATAAAACTTGATAATTTTCGTTTTGATATATGATATGCACGAAATTAATTTAGCATGATACCTACTGTTTTCTAATATGATTTAGAATATTTGGAATATATTTTGCATGAATATTGATCATTGGTATTTTTATTTCGGTTTTTAATACGTTTTAATGGTTAAAAATGATTAATTTCGGGAAAAATAGTTAAAATAAACTTCTGGCCGAGATTTTTCAGTATGATATCACATGTATTTTCTATAATATGAATATGAATTTTCGTAAATTATAGACCTTTAAATCGTGTGATATGAATTTTAATGGTTAAAATGCAATAAGATGAATAAAAATGGGTTAAAATAGTTATATTATGAATTTGACTATAAAAATTTATGAGGATGTCACATGCAATATTTAAAATTTATGTTGAATTTTCCAGAAATTTATCTCAAATATTGCAATATTATAGATTTTTAATGTAAAAATCGGGTAATTAGTGACATAATTTCGACTTTAATAGTTTAAGTTGGAATTTGGCCATAAAAATTTAACACGATGTCATATATATTATTTCCAGCATGTATAAAATTTTCGAGAATTTTATCTTATTTTATGCTTGAGAAATAATTTTAAATGTTAAAATCGTATGATATATGACGTAAATCGTTAAAATTTGCAAATGTTGTTAAAAATGGCCGAAAATATAACCCATTTTAGTCATATGTGATATGTTCATCATGAAAATATTCTTGGGTGCCTAAAGTTTCAGATTTGATTTGTTTTAATTTAATTTTGTTTTGTTAAAAGTAGCAATTAAAATTAAATTAAAAGGAGGCATGCTTTAAAATTTCGGCTATGGGGCAATGTGCCATTTAATTTTCTGTCCATCTTGTGTTCTTAAAAAGGTTTTGGAAGGTATAAAATTATTATTAGTATTTAATTTGCATTTATGAAGTTAATTATTGAATTTTCCGACTTAAATTGCTCGTTTTACGTGTTATTTTCGAAATAATAATAAAACCGTATGAAATACTAATATTTTAACTTTCTGAAAATTTTAAGAACATTCTGGATTTTTCAAAATTTGAATTTTGAATTTTCGAAATTTTAATGTCTCTTTTGAATTTTATATTGTTTTTCCCGAAAAACCGAGTAATACCGATCAATATTAAAATATATTAAGTTAATTCATGTTCAAAGTTTGAGTAAGACTAAATTTTGAATCCTATGCGAGTTAGGATGATTAACTTAAGGATGAAAACCGTTTCATTTAATGCATAGTGTTGTTAAACGTTAAAACACGCAATTCCATAAAAACCGAGGTTTACGATAACTATTTAAATAAGTGTTTTAAATAGGACGATTTGGCTTAGGATTTGCATGTTAATTCATATTTATTTAAGCATTGCATATTTATATTATGAATGTCATGATTTATTTTTACGTAATTTTGGGAATTATGTAATTTACTTAGTATGGCCTAGTTTTTAAATCGGTATTTCCCGTAATGTAAGGGGTTACCGATTCAATTGTAATTTTGTGATCTCGTATCACCCAATTGTAATTTATTTCTATTTTATAATGTATAAAGTAGACTAGAAAAGTTGTAATTTTTGTAAAATCCGGAGTTCCTTGAAGACGGTGCCATTCGGAAAGGAGTTCCGATCAAGACGGTGTTTACCTCGAAGTGCGTGCCGCGTGAAGTTCAAGGGACCAAAGGAGTTGGTTTCCGAATTTGTATTTTTGTTATTTCTTTTCTAGGAAAGGCCATACTAGGGTTTATTTATGCTTTTATTTTTGCTTTTATATGTTTGCATGCATAGCCAAATCGTCATACATCGTATCATGCATGTTTCGACCTAGTCGACCTAGTCTTTTATTTTATCGATAATTCACCGACTTAGTTCACTTATACGGAGATAGATAATAATTTGACTAGATCTCTTACATATAAACATTGAGACTTAGCCTTACCAAAAAGTACGGACCCATGAATCCCTTCTTCACAAGGACGTAGGCTCGGCTACACCGGGGTACTAAAATTGTCACGTTGGGTAAGTGGGGTAATAAGATTACACCTTGAAATTTGGTTGATCTCAACGAAAGTATTCGTAACCGTAGTTGCAATAAGTTCGGGCTAAAGATAATTTTAAGAAAATTGTCGACCGAGAGTTCTAAGAGTAGAACCGATTAAAGAGTTAATCCACCAAATTATACCAATACGGGTTGAATCGGCTACACCGTGCCCGGATTAGTATGGGTTTGGGTCTCGGGATTGTTTACTTAATTGGGTAAGAGATCATTAAGTAAATACATAACTAAACTTAAAGTTTTAGTTTAAAATTATGAATTTATAAATGATGTTGTTTTTTCTTTTATTATTGTAGTTTAATTTTCAACATCGACTATGGCAACCAACGCTCCACCTCTCACTAACGTATCATGGCTTCGATCCTTTATGGATCGTTGCAAACTCGATAAGTATGGTTCCAATTTTAAGGATTGGGATGCGCAATTGCTTTTGGCCGCTCAAGGTGACGATAAGAGTCGTTACCTATCCGAAGCCGCTCCTCCCGCTCCGACCGCTCGTTCGTCGGTCCAAACTCGTGAGGCCTATGAAGCCTACATGAAAGAGTCCTCCGCTCTTAAAAATGTGCTCATCTTCTCCATGGAGCCGGATCTCCAAAGGAGTATGATCAAGTTGACCACATCATATGAGATATACACCAAGCTTGCGACCATGTTTTCGCAAACTCCTAGGGTGATTCAATATGAGGCGGCTTCCGCCTTCTTTGACATAACTTTCAAGGAAGGGCAAAAGATAAGCCCTCATGTTCTCAAACTAGTTGAGCTCGCGGAGACTCTAAAAGCTCAAAATGTTGATGTTCCCGACTCTCTTATCATTGACCGAGTTCTTCACTCGCTCAATAAGGTTAAGGCGTATGCTCAATTCCGGGTGAATTTCAATATGCGAAACCAAGAGACCGCGTTAGACGAGTTGCATAAGATGCTAGTCCAAGCCGAAAGGGACATGGGACTTCATGAAAGTTCCACCAAAGATGTTTTGAACATCGAAAAGAAAGGGAAAACGAGCTTCAAGAGGAATGCCTCGAAAGGCAAGGGCAAGAAAACGTTCAAGCCCAAAGCGACCAAAGAAAAGACCTTTTCGAAAGGCGCTTCCACCTCGTCTTCTAAAGAGCAAGACAAGTGCCATTATTGCACGAGGATCGGTCATTGGAAGAGAAATTGCCCCAAATACTTAAGCGATCTCAAAAATGGGAAGGCAACCGCCGTAGGTAATAATTCTCGCGTATAATTCATGTCGTTTATCAACTTATGTATAGTGATACAAATGTGTTGATATTTACCCTTTTTAATTGTTTTAAAGGGCCACCCCCGAATAATGATAAGGGCAAGGAGAAGGAAACTTGAGGTTCCTTACTTGGATGGCTCCGGTAGCATCCAATTGATCGAAGACTTGAAGAGCTAGGCTCTAATTTTCATATAGTCTTCTTTCATATTTTGCATTTATTTATGGAACAATTTAATTCTCTTGTAAGACAAGGATTAAAATCCTAAAACAATGGTTGTAATTTTGGATATTAGTGACTTGGTTTTCAACCCGAGTCACTACTTTTGTTCTTAATCAATGTTTTGATTTCTCAAATAAATTGCATGCCTTGTTTAAACATGAATAATAGTGATTTAATCACGCCATAAATATTGATACGATCAAGTATAAGATAATCAAAGAGTTGATTAAAACGGAGAACTACACCCCATGAGATAGATTCAATCAAAATGAGACTATATCAGTTCATTATAAGATTTTCATTTTAAGTGAAAATGAGAATGTATTCATCACACCTATCAAACTTCAAACATTCAGATACATTGGTTAATCGAAATAGCTATCCTTAAACAAGTAAAGGTTATTGTTAGAAGGATAGAGTGGGAGAAAATGTTTCGCTCACAAACCAATGATATAAATAAAGGAAGAATCTTAGAGAAGATTCCTTACTTGGGAGTCTTAAAAAGAGCCCTAAATGATTTGAAGAAACTACGGGAGGACACTCGAAGAAAGGTTCTTTGTGTTCATTGTTTCATAGAGAGGAAACTTGAAACCCCGTATGAAATCATCGGTAGGAAAACGGTTCCTAAAGAAATTATCATGTCATTTTCGTCTCGAGGAAACGAAGACATGATAAGAGGGTGATGATTAATTGAATGGAAATAGATCACTATGGGGATAGTGATAGTGATAATGATTCGAGTAATAGTTTAACATGCGAGAAATGAAAGGTTCATTTAAGAAATCGAGGGATATTGTTTTCAGTGGGAGCGATATTCATCAAAGAATTAAAACCTACCATTTAGAGAGAATGGGTGATTCTTTAAGAGTAAAGAATAAGAGGCACTCAATTTAGATGAGCGATATTCATCAAAGAATTGAAACCTACCATTTAGAGAGAATGGGTGATTCTTTAAGAGTAAAGAATAAGAGGTACTCAATTTAGATGAATAAAATAATTGTATCATATGATGATGGAGTTTTAATGGGAAGGTTTATTATATGGATAATAAAAGGTCGCCCACTAGAAGTTAGAATGGTTGGATACATTGTTCATAATGATGAATATAACCATTATTAAATAGCCAAGATGAGTGAAAATTATAAAGAATGATGAATTCATAAATAAACTACAATATAGATTTCAGTACATATGTGACTGTAGAGAGTGATTTTAATCCCTCCAGTATATTGATACGTCACAAGTTATAAGATAACAGTGGGAGCTTTCCTCCGGAAAGGAAACTCAAAACCTAGAAAGAGTTCTAGAAATGTACTCAAATAGAATCATGTTATAAGGGATAATATGAGAATAAAGGAGACCAAAAGTTGTAAGTTTTGCTATTATGAATAAAGGTTATTTGCAAAACACTAATACAAATAGATGATTGTGCATCAAAATGCAATGTAATAGTGTTGACTATTGTTGCATGACAACATCATTTGAGTTATTAATAACTCAAAGTAAAAGATACTTTGTCAGAATCCAAATGGGTTGTATGAGACAATATTGAACCCCATAAGTGAACTGGATTGACTTAGTATGGTCCCTAGCCGCTTACATGAGGTGACGTCTCAAAGCGACTAGAGTGTGAGGCGATTGATGGCAAGTTCAAGTGCCATAGAGTCATATGTGATGACTAGTCGATCACATAGGCAGACTGTAAGAGACACTCTGTCGGACAATGTGACCGCTTATAGAGTTCTGGAAATTTTATAGCCGGGTCGTGGCGAGAGCTGCTATAGTATTCTTGTGAGTCAATTCTTTGACTAAAGACTACTCTCCCAAGATGGTACAGTTTAGGCATAACTTTGATCCATTCTCTACGACTTTTCGTAACTGGAGTCAAATGGGATTGTTTTGGGTTGTGACTGACTGTGACTGGTCAAAGGAAGTAGTGCGATAGAAATTGTCCACCCCTTGTCAGGGTTGTTCAAATCTCAAGGCCACTCGAGGAGAAGTTAACTGGAAATGCGTGGCCACGCTCGGAAGGTATCTATGGTAGATAATTCCGGTCAGACAGTTATTCTCCAGATCGAGGAAACCATTCATGATATGATCAAATGCAAGAACGACCAGAGAGAGACATCTTGCATTGAGTGGGAGATTGTAATAGGACAAGAGAATTGGTGACGCACACTTGTCGAGGACAAGTGGGAGATTGTTGGGAAATGTGTCCTCAACAATAGTGCGATCACGTAATTAAATCTCATAACAAGAATGCGCAAGGGATGATACGATTTATTAATCAACTGACCAACATTAATCGGTAATGATTGGCTAGCTAGAGTTTGACATTACTGTCGTATGACGGTGGTGGTCAGTTGATCCCTTTAGGTCACACCTTTAGGACAATTCCCTTAATTGATAAAGTGATCAAATGTATATTGATACGATTTGATCATATTCCTTAAACTCGTATATCGAGAAATTAGAGGTTAAATCTTAATGTAAGATTTATGTTTAAAATTGAAACGTGTCAATTGTTGAACATTAAACGATATTTTAAGATATCGAAATTAGAATGAATTGGGTTGAAATTAATACAAAGGTTGTAAATCGTATTGACGATAAAATATTATTTTACAATGGTAATTTCGAATTACTTATTAATTAAATAAATATGATTTATTTAATTATGTATAATATTTATGGGATAAATATTTACATGTACTAAAGTATTTTATATCTAAATGACATATAAGATGTCACACTTTATACATTATACATTTGACAAATTGTAAAATGAAGTCCATTTTATGGACTATGTGTCACGGCTAAAAGGAGAAGGTGGCATGGGTGTTTAGTGTATTAAACACTCCATAATCATGTGTTAGACACATGCATTGAGATTACTAACCTAGTAACCACCCTAGAGCCTTGAGAAAGGAAAATGTTCCCTTTTGCTCTTCCCTATGGCCGGCCTCCCCTTCCCAAGTAAGAGCATGCTTAAGCCATTTACTCATCTTAAGCAACAACTTGGTTCATCTATATATATGATATAAGATTCATTCTAACACTTCTTGTTGGTTGCCCTAGCCGAAATATCCCAAGCAAGAAGAGAAATTTCTACCTCTAAAATATATTATAAAGATAATATTAACATACTAGTAAGTAGTATTTGTATTATATATTCTAATAAGAGTGATTAGAATAAGTTTAAGGAGAATCCGAATTTGTGCTAGCTCGTTCAAGATTTCGGATTTTAAGGGCTTGTCTTGGTGCATCCGGAGGAGGTATTCTATATTGGGTACTCGGAGGATCATCCTTGCAATACTTGGACCGAGTGTAAGAACACGGTTTTCTCCTCTTTCCGCATTTTATTAGCATGCATAAGATCATAATAAACGAGTTTATTAACACGTTAATTAAAAGTTAATTAAAAGGTTTTGTTAGTATGACTAAATAAGTTTATGAGCAACTAGTTAAAACTAACAATTGGTATCAGAGCAATTGTTAGGTTTAAGTAGTTGCTCATAAACTAATTTAGTCATACTAACAAACCTTTTAATTAACTTTTAATTAACAAAATTATAAACTCGTTTATATTAGATCTTATGCATGCTTAAGCGGAAATAAAGAGTAGACCGAGTCCTTACACACGGTCCAAGTATATTGCAAGGATGATCCTCCGAGTACCCAATATAGAATACCTCCTCCGGATGCACCAAGACAACCCCAATGAACCGAAACTTTGTATGCTAGACTAGGAATCGGTTTTCTTCCTTAAACTATTTCTAATCACTCTTATTAGAAATGTATATGAATACTACTTTTAGTATAAATTTTTATTATCTTATAATAACTAATAGAGGTTCAAACAATCTCTTCTCACTAGTGTGTGTTTCGGCTAGGGTTAGAAGAAGAGAAGAAGAATGAATGATTAACATATATCCATATATATATAATGAGCATGCCACTTTAATTATCATATAAACTAACTTAAGCATGCTCACTTGGGAAGGGGGTAGCCGGCTTAGGGAGTGCCAAAGAGGGAACATGTTGTGTTCTCAAGACACTAGGGAGGCATCTAGGTTAGTGTTCTCAAGGCAACATATTAAACTTGATGATTAATGGTGTATTTAACAATTAAAACACCTTACACTAACCCTCACCATAACCGGCTATTAAGTCCATAAAATGGACTTAATTTTACAATTTTGTCAATTGTATAATTGGTATAAAGTATGACATCTAATATGTCATAAGGTAATTAAATTATAATTATACAAAGCATATAAATATTTATCGTATAAATATTATGTCAAATAAATCATATTTATTAATTGACAAGTAATTCGAAATTACCATTGTAAAATAATATTTTATCGTCAATACGATTTACAACCTTTGTATTAATTTCAACCCAATTCATTCTAATTACGATATCTTAAAATATCGTTTAATGTTTAACAATTGACACGTTTCAATTTTAAACATAAATCTTACATTAAGATTTAACCTCTAATTTCTCGATATACGAGTTTAAGGAATATGATCAAATCGTATCAATATACATTTGATCATTTTATCAATTAAGGGAATTGTCCTAAAGGTGTGACCTAAAGGGATCAACTGACCATCACCGTCATACGACAGTAATGTCAAACTCTAGCTAGCCAATCATTACCGATTAATGTTGGTCAGTTGACTAATAAATCGTATCATCCCTTGCGCATTCTTGTTATGAGATTTAATTACGTGATCGCACTATTGTTGAGGACACATTTCCCAACAATCTCCCACTTGTCCTCGACAAGTGTGCGTCACCAATTCTCTTGTCCTATTACAATCTCCCACTCAATGCAAGATGTCTCTCTCTGGTCGTTCTTGCATTTGATCATATCATGAATGGTTTCCTCGATCTGGAGAATAACTGTCTGACCGGAATTATCTACCATAGATACCTTCCGAGCGTGGCCACGCATTTCCAGTTGACTTCTCCTCGAGTGGCCCTGAGATTTGAACAACCCTGACAAGGGGTGGACAATTTCTATCGCACTACTTCCTTCAACTAGTCACAGCTAGTCACAACCCAAAACAATCCCATTTGACTCCAGTTACGAAAAGTCGTAGAGAATGGATCAAGGTTATGCCTAAACTGTACCATCTTGGGAGAGTAGTCTTTAGTCAAAGAATTGACTCACAAGAATACTATAGCAGCTCTCGCCACGACCCGGCTATAAAATTTCCAGAACTCTATAAGCGGTCACATTGCCCGACAGAGTGTCTCTTACAGTCTGCCTATGTGATCGACTAGTCATCACATATGACTCTATGGCATTTGAACTTGCCATCAATCGCCTCACACTCTAGTCGCTTTGAGACGTCACCTCATGTAAGCGGCTAGGGGCTATACTAAGTCAATCCAGTTCACTTATGGGGTTCAATATTGTCTCATACAACCCATTTGGATTCTGACAAAGTATCTTTTACTTTGAGTTATTAATAACTCAAATGATGTTGTCATGCAACAATAGTCAACACTATTACATTGCATTTTGATGCACAATCATCTATTTGTATTAGTGTTTTGCGAATAAACCTTTTATTCATGCGAATAACCTTTATTCATGATAGCAAAACTTACAACTTTTGGTCTCCTTTATTCTCATATTATCTCGTATAACATGATTCTATTTGAGTACATATCTAGAACTCTTTCTAGATTTTGAGTTTCCTTTCCGGAGGAAAGCTCCCACTGTTATCTTATAACTTGTGACGTATCGATATACTGGAGGGATTAAAAATCACTCTCTATAGTCACTTATGTACTGAAATCTATATTGCAGTTTATTAGTGATTTCATCACTCTTACAATTTTCAACCATCTTGGCTATTTGATAATGGTTTCATTCATCATTATGAACAATGTATCCAACCATTCTAACTTCTAGTGGGCGACCTTTTATTATCCATATAATAAACCTTCCCGTAAAGCTCCATCATCTTATGATATAAGGTATTTGATCATCTAGAATTGAAAACCTCTTATTCTTTACACCTTAAAGAATCACCCATTCTCTCTAAATGGTAGGCTTAATTCTTTTTATGAAAATCGCTCCCACTAAAATCAATATCTCTCGATATCTTAAATGAACCTTTCATTTCTCGCATGTTAAACTATTACTCGAATCATTATTACTATCACTATCCCTATAGTGATCTACTTCCATTCAATCATTCATTACCTTCTTATCATGTCTTCGTTTCCTCGAGACGAAAATGACATGATAATTTCTTTATAACTACATAGGAACCGTTTTCCTACCGATGATTTCATACGGGGTTTCAAGTTTCCTCTCTATGAAGCAATGAACACAAAGAACCTTTCTCCGAGTGTCCTCCCGTAGTTTCTTCAAATCATTTAGGGCTTTGTTTCCTCTCTATGAAACAATGAACACAAAGAACCTTTCTCCGAGTGTCCTCCCGTAGTTTCTTCAAATCACTTAGGGTTCTTCTTAAGACTCCCAAGTAAGAATCTTCTCTAAGATCTCTCCTTTATTCACATCATTGGTTTGTGAGCGAAATATTTTCTCCCACTCTATCCTTCTAACAATAACCTTTACTTGTTTAAGGATAGCTATTTCGATCAACCAATGTGTTTGAATGTTTGAAGTTTGATAGGTGTGATGAATACATTCTCATTTTCACTTAAAATGAAAATCTTATAATGAACTGATATAGTCTCATTTTGATTGAATCTATCTCATGGGGTGTAGTTCTCCGTTTTAATCAACTCTTTGATTCTTTTATACTTGATCGTATCAATATTTATTTCGTGATTAGATCACTATTATTCATGTTTTAACAAGGTATGCAATTTATTTGAGAAATCAAAACATTGATTAAGAACAAAAGTAGTGACTCGGGTTGAAAACCAAGTCACTAATATCCAAAATACAACCATTGTTTTAGGATTTTAATCCTTGTCTTACAAGAAAATTAAATTGTTCCATAAATAAATGCAAAATATGAAAGAAGACGATATGAAAATTAGAGCCTAGCTCTTCAAGTCTTCGATCAATTGGATGCTACCGGAGCCATCCAAGTAAGGAACTTCAAGCTTCCTTGTCCTTGCCCTTATCATTATTCGGGGGTGGCCCTTTAAAACAATTAAAAAGGGTAAATATCAACACATTTGTATCACTATACATAAGTTGATAAACGACATGAATTATACGCGAGAATTATTACCTACGGCGGTTGCCTTCCCATTTTTGAGATCGCTTAAGTATTTGGGGCAATTTCTCTTCCAATGACCGATCCTCGTGCAATAATGGCACTTGTCTTGCTCTTTAGAAGACGAGGTGGAAGCGCCTTTCGAAAAGGTCTTTTCTTTGGTCGCTTTGGGCTTGAACGTTTTCTTGCCCTTGCCTTTCGAGGCATTCCTCTTGAAGCTCGTTTTTCCCTTCTTTTCGATGTTCAAAACATCTTTGGTGGAACTTTCATGAAGTCCCATGTCCCTTTCGGCTTGGACTAGCATCTTATGCAACTCGTCTAACGAGGTCTCTTGGTTTCGCATATTGAAATTCACCCGGAATTGAGCATACGCCTTAACCTTATTGAGCGAGTGAAGAACTCGGTCAATGATAAGAGAGTCGGGAACATCAACATTTTGAGCTTTTAGAGTCTCCGCGAGCTCAACTAGTTTGAGAACATGAGGGCTTATCTTTTGCCCTTCCTTGAAAGTTATGTCAAAGAAGGCGGAAGCCGCCTCATATTGAATCACCCTAGGAGTTTGCGAAAACATGGTCGCAAGCTTGGTGTATATCTCATATGATGTGGTCAACTTGATCATACTCCTTTGGAGATCCGGCTCCATGGAGAAGATGAGCACATTTTTAAGAGCGGAGGACTCTTTCATGTAGGCTTCATAGGCCTCACGAGTTTGGACCGACGAACGAGCGGTCGGAGCGGGAGGAGCGGCTTCGGATAGGTAACGACTCTTATCGTCACCTTGAGCGGCCAAAAGCAATTGCGCATCCCAATCCTTAAAATTGGAACCATGCTTATCGAGTTTGCAACGATCCATAAAGGATCGAAGCCATGATACGTTAGTGAGAGGTGGAGCGTTGGTTGCCATAGTCGATGTTGAAAATTAAACTACAATAATAAAAGGAAAACAACATCATTTTAAATTGAGAATGGCCTTTCAATTTTAAACATAACCCATTTTAGTCATATGTGATATGTTCATCATGAAAATATTCTTGGGAGCCTAAAGTTTCAGATTTGATTTGTATTGATTTAATTTTGTTTTGTTAAAAGTAACATTTGAAATTAAATTAAAAGGAGGCATGCTTTAAAATTTCGGCTATGGGGCAATGTGCCATTTAATTTTCTGTCCATCTTGTGTTCTTAAAATGTTATGGAAGGTATAAAAATATTATTAGTATTTAATTTGCATTTATGAAGTTAATTATTGAATTTTCCGACTTAAATTGCTCGTTTTACGTGTTATTTTCGAAATAATAATAAAACCGTTTAAAATACTAATATTTTAACTTTCTGAAAATTTTAAGAACATTCTGGATTTTTCAAAATTTGAATTTTGAATTTTCGAAATTTTAATGTCTCTTTTGAATTTTATATTATTTTTCCCGAAAAACCGAGTAATACCGATCAATATTAAAATATATTAAGTTAATTCATGTTCAAAGTTTGAGTAAGACTAAATTTTGAATCCTATGCGAGTTAGGATGATTAACTTAAGAATGAAAACCGTTTCATTTAATGCATAGTGTTGTTAAACGTTAAAACACGCAATTCCATAAAAACCGAGGTTTACGATAACTATTTAAATAAGTGTTTTAAATAGGACGATTTGGCTTAGGATTTGCATGTTAATTCATATTTATTTAAGCATTGCATATTTATATTATGAATGTCATGATTTATTTTTACGTAATTTTGGGAATTATGTAATTTACTTAGTATGGCCTAGTTTTTAAATCGGTATTTCCCGTAATGTAAGGGGTTACCGATTCGGTTGTAATTTTGTGATCTCGTATCACCCAATTGTAATTTATTTCTATTTTATAATGTATAAAGTAGACTAGAAAAGTTGTAATATTTGTAAAATCCGGAGTTCCTTGAAGACGGTGCCATTCGGAAAGGAGTTCCGATCAAGACGGTGTTTACCTCGAAGTGCGTGCCGCGTGAAGTTCAAGGGACCAAAGGAGTTGGTTTCCGAATTTGTATTTTTGTTATTTCTTTTCTAGGAAAGGCCATACTAGGGTTTATTTATGCTTTTGTTTTTGCTTTTTATATGTTTGCATGCATAGCCAAATCGTCATACATCGTATCATGCATGTTTCGACCTAGTCGACCAAGTCTTTTATTTTATCGATAATTCACCGACTTAGTTCACTTAAACGGAGATAGATAAATAATTGACTAGATCTCTTACATATTAATATTGAGACTTAGCCTTACCAAATAGTACGGACCCATGAATCCCTTCTTCACAAGGACGTAGGCTCGGCTATACCGGGGTACTAAAATTGTCACGTTGGGTAAGTGGGGTAATAAGATTACACCTTGAAATTTGGTTGATCTCAACGAAAGTATTCGTAACCGTAGTTGCAATAAGTTCGGGCTAAAGATGATTTTAAGAAAATTATCGACCGAGAGTTCTAAGAGTAGAACCGATTAAAGAGTTAATCCACCAAATTATACCGATACGGGTTGAATCGGCTACACCGTGCCCGGATTAGTATGGGTTTGGGTCTCGGGATTGTTTACTTAATTGGGTAAGAGATCATTAAGTAAATATATATATAACTAAACTTAAAGTTATAGTTTAAATTATGAATTTAAAATGATGTTGTTTTCCTTTAATTATTGTAGTTTAATTTTCAACATCGACTATGGCAACCAACGCTCCACCTCTCACTAACGTATCATGGCTTCGATCCTTTATGGATCGTTGCAAACTCGATAAGCATGGTTCCAATTTTAAGGATTGGGATGCGCAATTGCTTTTGGCCGCTCAAGGTGACGATAAGAGTCGTTACCTATCCGAAGCCACTCCTCCCGCTCCGACCGCTCGTTCGTCGGTCCAAACTCGTGAGGCCTATGAAGCCTACATGAAAGAGTCCTCCGCTCTTAAAAATGTGCTCATCTTCTCCATGGAGCCGGATCTCCAAAGGAGTATGATCAAGTTGACCACATCATATGAGATATACACCAAGCTTGCGACCATGTTTTCGCAAACTCCTAGGGTGATTCAATATGAGGCGGCTTCCGCCTTCTTTGACATAACTTTCAAGGAAGGGCAAAAGATAAGCCCTCATGTTCTCAAACTAGTTGAGCTCGCGGAGACTCTAAAAGCTCAAAATGTTGATGTTCCCGACTCTCTTATCATTGACCGAGTTCTTCACTCGCTCAATAAGGTTAAGGCGTATGCTCAATTCCGGGTGAATTTCAATATGCGAAACCAAGAGACCTCGTTAGACGAGTTGCATAAGATGCTAGTCCAAGCCGAAAGGGACATGGGACTTCATGAAAGTTCCACCAAAGATGTTTTGAACATCGAAAAGAAGGGAAAAACGAGCTTCAAGAGGAATGCCTCGAAAGGCAAGGGCAAGAAAACGTTCAAGCCCAAAGCGACCAAAGAAAAGACCTTTTCGAAAGGCGCTTCCACCTCGTCTTCTAAAGAGCAAGACAAGTGCCATTATTGCACGAGGATCGGTCATTGGAAGAGAAATTGCCCCAAATACTTAAGCGATCTCAAAAATGGGAAGGCAACCGCCGTAGGTAATAATTCTCGCGTATAATTCATGTCGTTTATCAACTTATGTATAGTGATACAAATGTGTTGATATTTACCCTTTTTAATTGTTTTAAAGGGCCACCCCCGAATAATGATAAGGGCAAGGACAAGGAAGCTTGAAGTTCCTTACTTGGATGGCTCCGGTAGCATCCAATTGATCGAAGACTTGAAGAGCTAGGCTCTAATTTTCATATCGTCTTCTTTCATATTTTGCATTTATTTATGGAACAATTTAATTTTCTTGTAAGACAAGGATTAAAATCCTAAAACAATGGTTGTATTTTGGATATTAGTGACTTGGTTTTCAACCCGAGTCACTACTTTTGTTCTTAATCAATGTTTTGATTTCTCAAATAAATTGCATACCTTGTTAAAACATGAATAATAGTGATCTAATCACGAAATAAATATTGATACGATCAAGTATAAAAGAATCAAAGAGTTGATTAAAACGGAGAACTACACCCCATGAGATAGATTCAATCAAAATGAGACTATATCAGTTCATTATAAGATTTTCATTTTAAGTGAAAATGAGAATGTATTCATCACACCTATCAAACTTCAAACATTCAAACACATTGGTTGATCGAAATAGCTATCCTTAAACAAGTAAAGGTTATTGTTAGAAGGATAGAGTGGGAGAAAATATTTCGCTCACAAACCAATGATGTGAATAAAGGAGAGATCTTAGAGAAGATTCTTACTTGGGAGTCTTAAGAAGAACCCTAAGTGATTTGAAGAAACTACGGGAGGACACTCGGAGAAAGGTTCTTTGTGTTCATTGTTTCATAGAGAGGAAACAAAGCCCTAAATGATTTGAAGAAACTACGGGAGGACACTCGGAGAAAGGTTCTTTGTGTTCATTGCTTCATAGAGAGGAAACTTGAAACCCCGTATGAAATCATCGGTAGGAAAACGGTTCCTATGTAGTTATAAAGAAATTATCATGTCATTTTCGTCTCGAGGAAACGAAGACATGATAAGAAGGTAATGAATGATTGAATGGAAGTAGATCACTATAGGGATAGTGATAGTAATAATGATTCGAGTAATAGTTTAACATGCGAGAAATGAAAGGTTCATTTAAGATATCGAGAGATATTGATTTTAGTGGGAGCGATTTTCATAAAAAGAATTAAGCCTACCATTTAGAGAGAATGGGTGATTCTTTAAGGTGTAAAGAATAAGAGGTTTTCAATTCTAGATGATCAAATACCTTATATCATAAGATGATGGAGCTTTACGGGAAGGTTTATTATATGGATAATAAAAGGTCGCCCACTAGAAGTTAGAATGGTTGGATACATTGTTCATAATGATGAATGAAACCATTATCAAATAGCCAAGATGGTTGAAAATTGTAAGAGTGATGAAATCACTAATAAACTGCAATATAGATTTCAGTACATAAGTGACTATAGAGAGTGATTTTTAATCCCTCCAGTATATCGATACGTCACAAGTTATAAGATAACAGTGGGAGCTTTCCTCCGGAAAGGAAACTCAAAATCTAGAAAGAGTTCTAGATATGTACTCAAATAGAATCATGTTATACGAGATAATATGAGAATAAAGGAGACCAAAAGTTGTAAGTTTTGCTATCATGAATAAAGGTTATTCGCATGAATAAAAGGTTTATTCGCAAAACACTAATACAAATAGATGATTGTGCATCAAAATGCAATGTAATAGTGTTGACTATTGTTGCATGACAACATCATTTGAGTTATTAATAACTCAAAGTAAAAGATACTTTGTCAGAATCCAAATGGGTTGTATGAGACAATATTGAACCCCATAAGTGAACTGGATTGACTTAGTATAGCCCCTAGCCGCTTACATGAGGTGACGTCTCAAAGCGACTAGAGTGTGAGGCGATTGATGGCAAGTTCAAATGCCATAGAGTCATATGTGATGACTAGTCGATCACATAGGCAGACTGTAAGAGACACTCTGTCGGGCAATGTGACCGCTTATAGAGTTCTGGAAATTTTATAGCCGGGTCGTGGCGAGAGCTGCTATAGTATTCTTGTGAGTCAATTCTTTGACTAAAGACTACTCTCCCAAGATGGTACAGTTTAGGCATAACTTTGATCCATTCTCTACGACTTTTCGTAACTGGAGTCAAATGGGATTGTTTTGGGTTGTGACTGACTGTGACTGGTTGAAGGAAGTAGTGCGATAGAAATTGTCCACCCCTTGTCAGGGTTGTTCAAATCTCAGGGCCACTCGAGGAGAAGTCAACTGGAAATGCGTGGCCACGCTCGGAAGGTATCTATGGTAGATAATTCCGGTCAGACAGTTATTCTCCAGATCGAGGAAACCATTCATGATATGATCAAATGCAAGAACGACCAGAGAGAGACATCTTGCATTGAGTGGGAGATTGTAATAGGACAAGAGAATTGGTGACGCACACTTGTCGAGGACAAGTGGGAGATTGTTGGGAAATGTGTCCTCAACAATAGTGCGATCACGTAATTAAATCTCATAACAAGAATGCGCAAGGGATGATACGATTTATTAGTCAACTGACCAACATTAATCGGTAATGATTGGCTAGCTAGAGTTTGACATTACTGTCGTATGACGGTGATGGTCAGTTGATCCCTTTAGGTCACACCTTTAGGACAATTCCCTTAATTGATAAAATGATCAAATGTATATTGATACGATTTGATCATATTCCTTAAACTCGTATATCGAGAAATTAGAGGTTAAATCTTAATGTAAGATTTATGTTTAAAATTGAAACGTGTCAATTGTTAAACATTAAACGATATTTTAAGATATCGTAATTAGAATGAATTGGGTTGAAATTAATACAAAGGTTGTAAATCGTATTGACGATAAAATATTATTTTACAATGGTAATTTCGAATTACTTGTCAATTAATAAATATGATTTATTTGACATAATATTTATACGATAAATATTTATATGCTTTGTATAATTATAATTTAATTACCTTATGACATATTAGATGTCATACTTTATACCAATTATACAATTGACAAAATTGTAAAATTAAGTCCATTTTATGGACTTAATAGCCGGTTATGGTGAGGGTTAGTGTAAGGTGTTTTAATTGTTAAATACACCATTAATCATCAAGTTTAATATGTTGCCTTGAGAACACTAACCTAGATGCCTCCCTAGTGTCTTGAGAACACAACATGTTCCCTCTTTGGCACTCCCTAAGCCGGCTACCCCCTTCCCAAGTGAGCATGCTTAAGTTAGTTTATATGATAATTAAAGTGGCATGCTCATTATATATATATGGATATATGTTAATCATTCATTCTTCTTCTCTTCTTCTAACCCTAGCCGAAACACACACTAGTGAGAAGAGATTGTTTGAACCTCTATTAGTTATTATAAGATAATAAAAATTTATACTAAAAGTAGTATTCATATACATTTCTAATAAGAGTGATTAGAAATAGTTTAAGGAAGAAAACCGATTCCTAGTCTAGCATACAAAGTTTCGGTTCATTGGGGTTGTCTTGGTGCATCCGGAGGAGGTATTCTATATTGGGTACTCGGAGGATCATCCTTGCAATATACTTGGACCGTGTGTAAGGACTCGGTCTACTCTTTATTTCCGCTTAAGCATGCATAAGATCTAATATAAACGAGTTTATAATTTTGTTAATTAAAAGTTAATTAAAAGGTTTGTTAGTATGACTAAATTAGTTTATGAGCAACTACTTAAACCTAACAATTCCAATTGATAGGTTTAACTAGTTGCTCATAAACTAATTTAGTCATACTAACAAAACCTTTTAATTAACTTTTAATTAACATGTTAATAAACTCCTTTATTAGATCTTATGCATGCTACTAAAAGCGGAAAGAGGAGAAAATGAACCCTTACACACGGTCCAAGAATGTGCTAGGATGATCCTCCGAGTACCCAAATTAGAATACCTCCTCCGGATGCACCAAGACAATCCCTCAATCAACCGAGACTTGAACGAGCTAGCACAAAATCGGTTTTTCTCCTTAAACTAATTCTAATCACTCTTATTAGAATGTTGTTTTGAATACTACAAATAGTATGTAAATATTATCTTATAATATGTATTAGAGGTTTAATAAAATCTCTCTTGCTAGGTATATATTTCGGCCAAGGCAAGAAAATGAGAGTTTATTTTATTTTCTACACTTAGAAATTTTTGGCAAGCATTAGAAGAACTAGGGTTTACATTATGGAGCATCTTATACTTAATAATGTGAGGCTTGAGAGTGGGTGGCCGGGTACATGGGGAAGGACAAGGGGGAGACAACTCTCTAACCCATGCTCAATAGGATTGCCTAGTTAGTGTTTCCAATACATGCTTTAAACACAATGATTAAAGCATGTTTAATTAAAACACTAATCATCCAAACAACCTCCACTTAGTCGTGCCACATAGTCCATAAAATGGACTTTATTTTACAATTTTGTCAAATGTATAATTGTATAAAGTGTGACACCTTACATGTCATTTAGATATAAAATATTTTAGTACATTTGAAATATGTAAATATTTATCCCATAAACATTATGCATAATTAAATAAATCATATTTATTTAATTAACAAGTAATTCGAAATTACCATTGTAAAATAATACTTTATCGTCAATACGATTTACAACCTTTGTATTAATTTCAACCCAATTCATTCTAATTTCGATATCTTAAAATATCGTTTAATGTTTAACAATTGACACGTTTCAATTTTAAACATAAATCTTACATTAAGATTTAACCTCTAATTTCTCGATATACGAGTTTAAGGAATATGATCAAATCGTATCAATATACATTTGATCATTTTATCAATTAAGGGAATTGTCCTAAAGGTGTGACCTAAAGGGATCAACTGACCATCACCGTCATACGACAGTAATGTCAAACTCTAGCTAGCCAATCATTACCGATTAATGTTGGTCAGTTGACTAATAAATCGTATCATCCCTTGCGCATTCTTGTTATGAGATTTAATTACGTGATCGCACTATTGTTGAGGACACATTTCCCAACAATCTCCCACTTGTCCTCGACAAGTGTGCGTCACCAATTCTCTTGTCCTATTACAATCTCCCACTCAATGCAAGATGTCTCTCTCTGGTCGTTCTTGCATTTGATCATATCATGAATGGTTTCCTCGATCTGGAGAATAACTGTCTGACCGGAATTATCTACCATAGATACCTTCCGAGCGTGGCCACGCATTTCCAGTTGACTTCTCCTCGAGTGGCCCTGAGATTTGAACAACCCTGACAAGGGGTGGACAATTTCTATCGCACTACTTCCTTCAACTAGTCACAGCTAGTCACAACCCAAAACAATCCCATTTGACTCCAGTTACGAAAAGTCGTAGAGAATGGATCAAGGTTATGCCTAAACTGTACCATCTTGGGAGAGTAGTCTTTAGTCAAAGAATTGACTCACAAGAATACTATAGCAGCTCTCGCCACGACCCGGCTATAAAATTTCCAGAACTCTATAAGCGGTCACATTGCCCGACAGAGTGTCTCTTACAGTCTGCCTATGTGATCGACTAGTCATCACATATGACTCTATGGCATTTGAACTTGCCATCAATCGCCTCACACTCTAGTCGCTTTGAGACGTCACCTCATGTAAGCGGCTAGGGGCTATACTAAGTCAATCCAGTTCACTTATGGGGTTCAATATTGTCTCATACAACCCATTTGGATTCTGACAAAGTATCTTTTACTTTGAGTTATTAATAACTCAAATGATGTTGTCATGCAACAATAGTCAACACTATTACATTGCATTTTGATGCACAATCATCTATTTGTATTAGTGTTTTGCGAATAAACCTTTTATTCATGCGAATAACCTTTATTCATGATAGCAAAACTTACAACTTTTGGTCTCCTTTATTCTCATATTATCTCGTATAACATGATTCTATTTGAGTACATATCTAGAACTCTTTCTAGATTTTGAGTTTCCTTTCCGGAGGAAAGCTCCCACTGTTATCTTATAACTTGTGACGTATCGATATACTGGAGGGATTAAAAATCACTCTCTATAGTCACTTATGTACTGAAATCTATATTGCAGTTTATTAGTGATTTCATCACTCTTACAATTTTCAACCATCTTGGCTATTTGATAATGGTTTCATTCATCATTATGAACAATGTATCCAACCATTCTAACTTCTAGTGGGCGACCTTTTATTATCCATATAATAAACCTTCCCGTAAAGCTCCATCATCTTATGATATAAGGTATTTGATCATCTAGAATTGAAAACCTCTTATTCTTTACACCTTAAAGAATCACCCATTCTCTCTAAATGGTAGGCTTAATTCTTTTTATGAAAATCGCTCCCACTAAAATCAATATCTCTCGATATCTTAAATGAACCTTTCATTTCTCGCATGTTAAACTATTACTCGAATCATTATTACTATCACTATCCCTATAGTGATCTACTTCCATTCAATCATTCATTACCTTCTTATCATGTCTTCGTTTCCACGAGACGAAAATGACATGATAATTTCTTTATAACTACATAGGAACCGTTTTCCTACCGATGATTTCATACGGGGTTTCAAGTTTCCTCTCTATGAAGCAATGAACACAAAGAACCTTTCTCCGAGTGTCCTCCCGTAGTTTCTTCAAATCATTTAGGGCTTTGTTTCCTCTCTATGAAACAATGAACACAAAGAACCTTTCTCCGAGTGTCCTCCCGTAGTTTCTTCAAATCATTTAGGGCTTTGTTTCCTCTCTATGAAACAATGAACACAAAGAACCTTTCTCCGAGTGTCCTCCCGTAGTTTCTTCAAATCACTTAGGGTTCTTCTTAAGACTCTAAGATCTCTCCTTTATTCACATCATTGGTTTGTGAGCGAAATATTTTCTCCCACTCTATCCTTCTAACAATAACCTTTACTTGTTTAAGGATAGCTATTTCGATCAACCAATGTGTTTGAATGTTTGAAGTTTGATAGGTGTGATGAATACATTCTCATTTTCACTTAAAATGAAAATCTTATAATGAACTGATATAGTCTCATTTTGATTGAATCTATCTCATGGGGTGTAGTTCTCCGTTGTAATCAACTCTTTGATTCTTTTATACTTGATCGTATCAATATTTATTTCGTGATTAGATCACTATTATTCATGTTTTAACAAGGTATGCAATTTATTTGAGAAATCAAAACATTGATTAAGAACAAAAGTAGTGACTCGGGTTGAAAACCAAGTCACTAATATCCAAAATACAACCATTGTTTTAGGATTTTAATCCTTGTCTTACAAGAAAATTAAACTGTTCCATAAATAAATGCAAAATATGAAAGAAGACGATATGAAAATTAGAGCCTAGCTCTTCAAGTCTTCGATCAATTGGATGCTACCGGAGCCATCCAAGTAAGGAACTTCAAGCTTCCTTGTCCTTGCCCTTATCATTATTCGGGGGTGGCCCTTTAAAACAATTAAAAAGGGTAAATATCAACACATTTGTATCACTATACATAAGTTGATAAATGACATGAATTATACGCGAGAATTGTTACCTACGGCGGTTGCCTTCCCATTTTTGAGATCACTTAAGTACTTGGGGCAATTTCGCTTCCAATGACCGATCCTCGTGCAATAATGGCACTTGTCTTGCTCTTTAGAAGACGAGGTGGAAGCGCCTTTCGAAAAGGTCTTTTCTTTGGTCGCCTTGGGCTTGAACGTTTTCTTGCCCTTGCCTTTTGAGGCATTCCTCTTGAAGCTCGTTTTTCCCTTCTTTTCGATGTTCAAAACATCTTTGGTGGAACTTTCATGAAGTCCCATGTCCCTTTCGGCTTGGACTAGCATCTTATGCAACTCGTCTAACGAGGTCTCTTGGTTTCGCATATTGAAATTCACCCGGAATTGAGCATACGCTTTAACCTTATTGAGCGAGTGAAGAACTCGGTCAATTATAAGAGAGTCGGGAACATCAACATTTTGAGCTTTTAGAGTCTCCGCGAGCTCAACTAGTTTGAGAACATGAGGGCTTATCTTTTGCCCTTCCTTGAAGGTTATGTCAAAGAAGGCGGAAGCCGCCTCGTATTGAATCACCCTTGGAGTTTGCGAAAACATGGTCGCAAGCTTGGTGTATATTTCATACGATGTGGTCAACTTAATCATACTCCTTTGGAGATCCGGCTCCATGGAGAAGATGAGCACATTTTTAAGAGCGGAGGACTCTTTCATGTAGGCTTCATAGGCCTCACGAGTTTGGACCGATGAACAAGCGGTCGGAGCGGGAGGAGTGGCTTCGGATAGGTAACGACTCTTATCGTCACCTTGAGCGGCCAATTGTAATTGCGCATCCCAATCCTTAAAATTGGAACCATGCTTATCGAGTTTGCAACGATCCATAAAGGATCGAAGCCATGATACGTTAGTGAGAGGTGGAGCGTTGGTTGCCATAGTCGATGTTGAAAATTAAACTACAACAATAAAAGGAA
The DNA here is from genome assembly GCA_029255685.2 of Silene conica. Taxonomy (NCBI): domain Eukaryota; kingdom Viridiplantae; phylum Streptophyta; class Magnoliopsida; order Caryophyllales; family Caryophyllaceae; genus Silene; species Silene conica. The sequence goes on from CM055311.2 coordinate 65,456,200, forward strand.
AACAACATCATTTTTAAATTCATAATTTAAACTAAAAACTTTAAGTTTAGTTATGTATTTACTTAATGATCTCTTACCCAATTAAGTAAACAATCCCGAGACCCAAACCCATACTAATCCGGGCACGGTGTAGCCGATTCAACCCGTATCGGTATAATTTGGTGGATTAACTCTTTAATCGGTTCTACTCTTAGAACTCTCGGTCGACAATTTTCTTAAAATTATCTTTAGCCCGAACTTATTGCAACTACGGTTACGAATACTTTCGTTGAGATCAACCAAATTTCAAGGTGTAATCTTATTACCCCACTTACCCAACGTGACAATTTTAGTACCCCGGTGTAGCCGAGCCTACGTCCTTGTGAAGAAGGGATTCATGGGTCCGTACCTTTTGGTAAGGCTAAGTCTCAATGTTTATATGTAAGAGATCTAGTCAAATTATTATCTATCTCCGTATAAGTGAACTAAGTCGGTGAATTATCGATAAAATAAAAGACTAGGTCGACTAGGTCGAAACATGCATGATACGATGTATGACGATTTGGCTATGCATGCAAACATATAAAAGCAAAAATAAAAGCATAAAAAAAAAAACCCTAGTATGGCCTTTCCTAGAAAAGAAATCATATTTCAGATGTGATATCATCGAAAAGAAAGGTTTCAGATTTAACAAGTTGATGAGAAATCGACTTATTAGGTATTCGTAACCGTAGTTAGGTTTAAGTAGTTGCCCCTAACAATTGGTATCAGAGCCATGCTCACTACAAATAGTATGCCATTCTAACAAACCTTCGTTGCTCTGATACCAATTGTTAGGTTTAAGTAGTTGCTCATAAACTAATTTAGTCATACTAACAAACCTTTTAATTAACTTTTAATTAACAAAATTATAAACTCGTTTATATTAGATCTTATGCATGCTTAAGCGGAAATAAAGAGTAGACCGAGTCCTTACACACGGTCCAAGTATATTGCAAGGATGATCCTCCGAGTACCCAATATAGAATACCTCCTCCGGATGCACCAAGACAACCCCAATGAACCGAAACTTTGTATGCTAGACTAGGAATCGGTTTTCTTCCTTAAACTATTTCTAATCACTCTTATTAGAAATGTATATGAATACTACTTTTAGTATAAATTTTTATTATCTTATAATAACTAATAGAGGTTCAAACAATCTCTTCTCACTAGTGTGTGTTTCGGCTAGGGTTAGAAGAAGAGAAGAAGAATGAATGATTAACATATATCCATATATATATAATGAGCATGCCACTTTAATTATCATATAAACTAACTTAAGCATGCTCACTTGGGAAGGGGGTAGCCGGCTTAGGGAGTGCCAAAGAGGGAACATGTTGTGTTCTCAAGACACTAGGGAGGCATCTAGGTTAGTGTTCTCAAGGCAACATATTAAACTTGATGATTAATGGTGTATTTAACAATTAAAACACCTTACACTAACCCTCACCATAACCGGCTATTAAGTCCATAAAATGGACTTAATTTTACAATTTTGTCAATTGTATAATTGGTATAAAGTATGACATCTAATATGTCATAAGGTAATTAAATTATAATTATACAAAGCATATAAATATTTATCGTATAAATATTATGTCAAATAAATCATATTTATTAATTGACAAGTAATTCGAAATTACCATTGTAAAATAATATTTTATCGTCAATACGATTTACAACCTTTGTATTAATTTCAACCCAATTCATTCTAATTACGATATCTTAAAATATCGTTTAATGTTTAACAATTGACACGTTTCAATTTTAAACATAAATCTTACATTAAGATTTAACCTCTAATTTCTCGATATACGAGTTTAAGGAATATGATCAAATCGTATCAATATACATTTGATCATTTTATCAATTAAGGGAATTGTCCTAAAGGTGTGACCTAAAGGGATCAACTGACCATCACCGTCATACGACAGTAATGTCAAACTCTAGCTAGCCAATCATTACCGATTAATGTTGGTCAGTTGACTAATAAATCGTATCATCCCTTGCGCATTCTTGTTATGAGATTTAATTACGTGATCGCACTATTGTTGAGGACACATTTCCCAACAATCTCCCACTTGTCCTCGACAAGTGTGCGTCACCAATTCTCTTGTCCTATTACAATCTCCCACTCAATGCAAGATGTCTCTCTCTGGTCGTTCTTGCATTTGATCATATCATGAATGGTTTCCTCGATCTGGAGAATAACTGTCTGACCGGAATTATCTACCATAGATACCTTCCGAGCGTGGCCACGCATTTCCAGTTGACTTCTCCTCGAGTGGCCCTGAGATTTGAACAACCCTGACAAGGGGTGGACAATTTCTATCGCACTACTTCCTTCAACCAGTCACAGTCAGTCACAACCCAAAACAATCCCATTTGACTCCAGTTACGAAAAGTCGTAGAGAATGGATCAAAGTTATGCCTAAACTGTACCATCTTGGGAGAGTAGTCTTTAGTCAAAGAATTGACTCACAAGAATACTATAGCAGCTCTCGCCACGACCCGGCTATAAAATTTCCAGAACTCTATAAGCGGTCACATTGCCCGACAGAGTGTCTCTTACAGTCTGCCTATGTGATCGACTAGTCATCACATATGACTCTATGGCATTTGAACTTGCCATCAATCGCCTCACACTCTAGTCGCTTTGAGACGTCACCTCATGTAAGCGGCTAGGGGCTATACTAAGTCAATCCAGTTCACTTATGGGGTTCAATATTGTCTCATACAACCCATTTGGATTCTGACAAAGTATCTTTTACTTTGAGTTATTAATAACTCAAATGATGTTGTCATGCAACAATAGTCAACACTATTACATTGCATTTTGATGCACAATCATCTATTTGTATTAGTGTTTTGCGAATAAACCTTTTATTCATGCGAATAACCTTTATTCATGATAGCAAAACTTACAACTTTTGGTCTCCTTTATTCTCATATTATCTCGTATAACATGATTCTATTTGAGTACATATCTAGAACTCTTTCTAGATTTTGAGTTTCCTTTCCGGAGGAAAGCTCCCACTGTTATCTTATAACTTGTGACGTATCGATATACTGGAGGGATTAAAAATCACTCTCTATAGTCACTTATGTACTGAAATCTATATTGCAGTTTATTAGTGATTTCATCACTCTTACAATTTTCAACCATCTTGGCTATTTGATAATGGTTTCATTCATCATTATGAACAATGTATCCAACCATTCTAACTTCTAGTGGGCGACCTTTTATTATCCATATAATAAACCTTCCCGTAAAGCTCCATCATCTTATGATATAAGGTATTTGATCATCTAGAATTGAAAACCTCTTATTCTTTACACCTTAAAGAATCACCCATTCTCTCTAAATGGTAGGCTTAATTCTTTTTATGAAAATCGCTCCCACTAAAATCAATATCTCTCGATATCTTAAATGAACCTTTCATTTCTCGCATGTTAAACTATTACTCGAATCATTATTACTATCACTATCCCTATAGTGATCTACTTCCATTCAATCATTCATTACCTTCTTATCATGTCTTCGTTTCCTCGAGACGAAAATGACATGATAATTTCTTTATAACTACATAGGAACCGTTTTCCTACCGATGATTTCATACGGGGTTTCAAGTTTCCTCTCTATGAAGCAATGAACACAAAGAACCTTTCTCCGAGTGTCCTCCCGTAGTTTCTTCAAATCATTTAGGGCTTTGTTTCCTCTCTATGAAACAATGAACACAAAGAACCTTTCTCCGAGTGTCCTCCCGTAGTTTCTTCAAATCACTTAGGGTTCTTCTTAAGACTCCCAAGTAAGAATCTTCTCTAAGATCTCTCCTTTATTCACATCATTGGTTTGTGAGCGAAATATTTTCTCCCACTCTATCCTTCTAACAATAACCTTTACTTGTTTAAGGATAGCTATTTCGATCAACCAATGTGTTTGAATGTTTGAAGTTTGATAGGTGTGATGAATACATTCTCATTTTCACTTAAAATGAAAATCTTATAATGAACTGATATAGTCTCATTTTGATTGAATCTATCTCATGGGGTGTAGTTCTCCGTTTTAATCAACTCTTTGATTCTTTTATACTTGATCGTATCAATATTTATTTCGTGATTAGATCACTATTATTCATGTTTTAACAAGGTATGCAATTTATTTGAGAAATCAAAACATTGATTAAGAACAAAAGTAGTGACTCGGGTTGAAAACCAAGTCACTAATATCCAAAATACAACCATTGTTTTAGGATTTTAATCCTTGTCTTACAAGAAAATTAAATTGTTCCATAAATAAATGCAAAATATGAAAGAAGACGATATGAAAATTAGAGCCTAGCTCTTCAAGTCTTCGATCAATTGGATGCTACCGGAGCCATCCAAGTAAGGAACTTCAAGCTTCCTTGTCCTTGCCCTTATCATTATTCGGGGGTGGCCCTTTAAAACAATTAAAAAGGGTAAATATCAACACATTTGTATCACTATACATAAGTTGATAAACGACATGAATTATACGCGAGAATTATTACCTACGGCGGTTGCCTTCCCATTTTTGAGATCGCTTAAGTATTTGGGGCAATTTCTCTTCCAATGACCGATCCTCGTGCAATAATGGCACTTGTCTTGCTCTTTAGAAGACGAGGTGGAAGCGCCTTTCGAAAAGGTCTTTTCTTTGGTCGCTTTGGGCTTGAACGTTTTCTTGCCCTTGCCTTTCGAGGCATTCCTCTTGAAGCTCGTTTTTCCCTTCTTTTCGATGTTCAAAACATCTTTGGTGGAACTTTCATGAAGTCCCATGTCCCTTTCGGCTTGGACTAGCATCTTATGCAACTCGTCTAACGAGGTCTCTTGGTTTCGCATATTGAAATTCACCCGGAATTGAGCATACGCCTTAACCTTATTGAGCGAGTGAAGAACTCGGTCAATGATAAGAGAGTCGGGAACATCAACATTTTGAGCTTTTAGAGTCTCCGCGAGCTCAACTAGTTTGAGAACATGAGGGCTTATCTTTTGCCCTTCCTTGAAAGTTATGTCAAAGAAGGCGGAAGCCGCCTCATATTGAATCACCCTAGGAGTTTGCGAAAACATGGTCGCAAGCTTGGTGTATATCTCATATGATGTGGTCAACTTGATCATACTCCTTTGGAGATCCGGCTCCATGGAGAAGATGAGCACATTTTTAAGAGCGGAGGACTCTTTCATGTAGGCTTCATAGGCCTCACGAGTTTGGACCGACGAACGAGCGGTCGGAGCGGGAGGAGCGGCTTCGGATAGGTAACGACTCTTATCGTCACCTTGAGCGGCCAAAAGCAATTGCGCATCCCAATCCTTAAAATTGGAACCATGCTTATCGAGTTTGCAACGATCCATAAAGGATCGAAGCCATGATACGTTAGTGAGAGGTGGAGCGTTGGTTGCCATAGTCGATGTTGAAAATTAAACTACAATAATAAAAGGAAAACAACATCATTTTAAATTCATAATTTAAACTATAACTTTAAGTTTAGTTATATATATATTTACTTAATGATCTCTTACCCAATTAAGTAAACAATCCCGAGACCCAAACCCATACTAATCCGGGCACGGTGTAGCCGATTCAACCCGTATCGGTATAATTTGGTGGATTAACTCTTTAATCGGTTCTACTCTTAGAACTCTCGGTCGATAATTTTCTTAAAATCATCTTTAGCCCGAACTTATTGCAACTACGGTTACGAATACTTTCGTTGAGATCAACCAAATTTCAAGGTGTAATCTTATTACCCCACTTACCCAACGTGACAATTTTAGTACCCCGGTATAGCCGAGCCTACGTCCTTGTGAAGAAGGGATTCATGGGTCCGTACTATTTGGTAAGGCTAAGTCTCAATATTAATATGTAAGAGATCTAGTCAATTATTTATCTATCTCCGTTTAAGTGAACTAAGTCGGTGAATTATCGATAAAATAAAAGACTTGGTCGACTAGGTCGAAACATGCATGATACGATGTATGACGATTTGGCTATGCATGCAAACATATAAAAAGCAAAAACAAAAGCATAAATAAACCCTAGTATGGCCTTTCCTAGAAAAGAAATAACAAAAATACAAATTCGGAAACCAACTCCTTTGGTCCCTTGAACTTCACGCGGCACGCACTTCGAGGTAAACACCGTCTTGATCGGAACTCCTTTCCGAATGGCACCGTCTTCAAGGAACTCCGGATTTTACAAATATTACAACTTTTCTAGTCTACTTTATACATTATAAAATAGAAATAAATTACAATTGGGTGATACGAGATCACAAAATTACAACCGAATCGGTAACCCCTTACATTACGGGAAATACCGATTTAAAAACTAGGCCATACTAAGTAAATTACATAATTCCCAAAATTACGTAAAAATAAATCATGACATTCATAATATAAATATGCAATGCTTAAATAAATATGAATTAACATGCAAATCCTAAGCCAAATCGTCCTATTTAAAACACTTATTTAAATAGTTATCGTAAACCTCGGTTTTTATGGAATTGCGTGTTTTAACGTTTAACAACACTATGCATTAAATGAAACGGTTTTCATTCTTAAGTTAATCATCCTAACTCGCATAGGATTCAAAATTTAGTCTTACTCAAACTTTGAACATGAATTAACTTAATATATTTTAATATTGATCGGTATTACTCGGTTTTTCGGGAAAAATAATATAAAATTCAAAAGAGACATTAAAATTTCGAAAATTCAAAATTCAAATTTTGAAAAATCCAGAATGTTCTTAAAATTTTCAGAAAGTTAAAATATTAGTATTTTAAACGGTTTTATTATTATTTCGAAAATAACACGTAAAACGAGCAATTTAAGTCGGAAAATTCAATAATTAACTTCATAAATGCAAATTAAATACTAATAATATTTTTATACCTTCCATAACATTTTAAGAACACAAGATGGACAGAAAATTAAATGGCACATTGCCCCATAGCCGAAATTTTAAAGCATGCCTCCTTTGATCACTTGTTCATCATTGATTACCTTATTGTCAGAACCTAATAAATCGATGTTTTAACTAGTTGCTCATAAACTAATTTAGTCATACTAACAAAACCTTTTAATTAACTTTTAATTAACGTGTTAATAAACTCGTTTATTATGATCTTATGCATGCTAATAAAATGCGGAAAGAGGAGAAAACCGTGTTCTTACACTCGGTCCAAGTATTGCAAGGATGATCCTCCGAGTACCCAATATAGAATACCTCCTCCGGATGCACCAAGACAAGCCCTTAAAATCCGAAATCTTGAACGAGCTAGCACAAATTCGGATTCTCCTTAAACTTATTCTAATCACTCTTATTAGAATATATAATACAAATACTACTTACTAGTATGTTAATATTATCTTTATAATATATTTTAGAGGTAGAAATTTCTCTTCTTGCTTGGGATATTTCGGCTAGGGCAACCAACAAGAAGTGTTAGAATGAATCTTATATCATATATATAGATGAACCAAGTTGTTGCTTAAGATGAGTAAATGGCTTAAGCATGCTCTTACTTGGGAAGGGGAGGCCGGCCATAGGGAAGAGCAAAAGGGAACATTTTCCTTTCTCAAGGCTCTAGGGTGGTTACTAGGTTAGTAATCTCAATGCATGTGTCTAACACATGATTATGGAGTGTTTAATACACTAAACACCCATGCCACCTTCTCCTTTTAGCCGTGACACATAGTCCATAAAATGGACTTCATTTTACAATTTGTCAAATGTATAATGTATAAAGTGTGACATCTTATATGTCATTTAGATATAAAATACTTTAGTACATGTAAATATTTATCCCATAAATATTATACATAATTAAATAAATCATATTTATTTAATTAATAAGTAATTCGAAATTACCATTGTAAAATAATATTTTATCGTCAATACGATTTACAACCTTTGTATTAATTTCAACCCAATTCATTCTAATTTCGATATCTTAAAATATCGTTTAATGTTCAACAATTGACACGTTTCAATTTTAAACATAAATCTTACATTAAGATTTAACCTCTAATTTCTCGATATACGAGTTTAAGGAATATGATCAAATCGTATCAATATACATTTGATCACTTTATCAATTAAGGGAATTGTCCTAAAGGTGTGACCTAAAGGGATCAACTGACCACCACCGTCATACGACAGTAATGTCAAACTCTAGCTAGCCAATCATTACCGATTAATGTTGGTCAGTTGATTAATAAATCGTATCATCCCTTGCGCATTCTTGTTATGAGATTTAATTACGTGATCGCACTATTGTTGAGGACACATTTCCCAACAATCTCCCACTTGTCCTCGACAAGTGTGCGTCACCAATTCTCTTGTCCTATTACAATCTCCCACTCAATGCAAGATGTCTCTCTCTGGTCGTTCTTGCATTTGATCATATCATGAATGGTTTCCTCGATCTGGAGAATAACTGTCTGACCGGAATTATCTACCATAGATACCTTCCGAGCGTGGCCACGCATTTCCAGTTAACTTCTCCTCGAGTGGCCTTGAGATTTGAACAACCCTGACAAGGGGTGGACAATTTCTATCGCACTACTTCCTTTGACCAGTCACAGTCAGTCACAACCCAAAACAATCCCATTTGACTCCAGTTACGAAAAGTCGTAGAGAATGGATCAAAGTTATGCCTAAACTGTACCATCTTGGGAGAGTAGTCTTTAGTCAAAGAATTGACTCACAAGAATACTATAGCAGCTCTCGCCACGACCCGGCTATAAAATTTCCAGAACTCTATAAGCGGTCACATTGTCCGACAGAGTGTCTCTTACAGTCTGCCTATGTGATCGACTAGTCATCACATATGACTCTATGGCACTTGAACTTGCCATCAATCGCCTCACACTCTAGTCGCTTTGAGACGTCACCTCATGTAAGCGGCTAGGGACCATACTAAGTCAATCCAGTTCACTTATGGGGTTCAATATTGTCTCATACAACCCATTTGGATTCTGACAAAGTATCTTTTACTTTGAGTTATTAATAACTCAAATGATGTTGTCATGCAACAATAGTCAACACTATTACATTGCATTTTGATGCACAATCATCTATTTGTATTAGTGTTTTGCAAATAACCTTTATTCATAATAGCAAAACTTACAACTTTTGGTCTCCTTTATTCTCATATTATCCCTTATAACATGATTCTATTTGAGTACATTTCTAGAACTCTTTCTAGGTTTTGAGTTTCCTTTCCGGAGGAAAGCTCCCACTGTTATCTTATAACTTGTGACGTATCAATATACTGGAGGGATTAAAATCACTCTCTACAGTCACTTATGTACTGAAATCTATATTGTAGTTTATTTATGAATTCATCATTCTTTATAATTTTCACTCATCTTGGCTATTTAATAATGGTTATATTCATCATTATGAACAATGTATCCAACCATTCTAACTTCTAGTGGGCGACCTTTTATTATCCATATAATAAACCTTCCCATTAAAACTCCATCATCATATGATACAATTATTTTATTCATCTAAATTGAGTACCTCTTATTCTTTACTCTTAAAGAATCACCCATTCTCTCTAAATGGTAGGTTTCAATTCTTTGATGAATATCGCTCATCTAAATTGAGTGCCTCTTATTCTTTACTCTTAAAGAATCACCCATTCTCTCTAAATGGTAGGTTTTAATTCTTTGATGAATATCGCTCCCACTGAAAACAATATCCCTCGATTTCTTAAATGAACCTTTCATTTCTCGCATGTTAAACTATTACTCGAATCATTATCACTATCACTATCCCCATAGTGATCTATTTCCATTCAATTAATCATCACCCTCTTATCATGTCTTCGTTTCCTCGAGACGAAAATGACATGATAATTTCTTTAGGAACCGTTTTCCTACCGATGATTTCATACGGGGTTTCAAGTTTCCTCTCTATGAAACAATGAACACAAAGAACCTTTCTTCGAGTGTCCTCCCGTAGTTTCTTCAAATCATTTAGGGCTCTTTTTAAGACTCCCAAGTAAGGAATCTTCTCTAAGATTCTTCCTTTATTTATATCATTGGTTTGTGAGCGAAACATTTTCTCCCACTCTATCCTTCTAACAATAACCTTTACTTGTTTAAGGATAGCTATTTCGATTAACCAATGTATCTGAATGTTTGAAGTTTGATAGGTGTGATGAATACATTCTCATTTTCACTTAAAATGAAAATCTTATAATGAACTGATATAGTCTCATTTTGATTGAATCTATCTCATGGGGTGTAGTTCTCCGTTTTAATCAACTCTTTGATTATCTTATACTTGATCGTATCAATATTTATGGCGTGATTAAATCACTATTATTCATGTTTAAACAAGGCATGCAATTTATTTGAGAAATCAAAACATTGATTAAGAACAAAAGTAGTGACTCGGGTTGAAAACCAAGTCACTAATATCCAAAATTACAACCATTGTTTTAGGATTTTAATCCTTGTCTTACAAGAGAATTAAATTGTTCCATAAATAAATGCAAAATATGAAAGAAATAGTAGTTGCTCATAAACTAATTTAGTCATACTAACAAAACCTTTTAATTAACTTTTAATTAACGTGTTAATAAACTCGTTTATTATGATCTTATGCATGCTAATAAAATGCGGAAAGAGGAGAAAACCGTGTTCTTACACTCGGTCCAAGTATTGCAAGGATGATCCTCCGAGTACCCAATATAGAATACCTCCTCCGGATGCACCAAGACAAGCCCTTAAAATCCGAAATCTTGAACGAGCTAGCACAAATTCGGATTCTCCTTAAACTTATTCTAATCACTCTTATTAGAATATATAATACAAATACTACTTACTAGTATGTTAATATTATCTTTATAATATATTTTAGAGGTAGAAATTTCTCTTCTTGCTTGGGATATTTCGGCTAGGGCAACCAACAAGAAGTGTTAGAATGAATCTTATATCATATATATAGATGAACCAAGTTGTTGCTTAAGATGAGTAAATGACTTAAGCATGCTCTTACTTGGGAAGGGGAGGCCGGCCATAGGGAAGAGCAAAAGGGAACATTTTCCTTTCTCAAGGCTCTAGGGTGGTTACTAGGTTAGTAATCTCAATGCATGTGTCTAACACATGATTATGGAGTGTTTAATACACTAAACACCCATGCCACCTTCTCCTTTTAGCCGTGACACATAGTCCATAAAATGGACTTCATTTTACAATTTGTCAAATGTATAATGTATAAAGTGTGACATCTTATATGTCATTTAGATATAAAATACTTTAGTACATGTAAATATTTATCCCATAAATATTATACATAATTAAATAAATCGTAATTAGAATGAATTGGGTTGAAATTAATACAAAGGTTGTAAATCGTATTGACGATAAAATATTATTTTACAATGGTAATTTCGAATTACTTGTCAATTAATAAATATGATTTATTTGACATAATATTTATACGATAAATATTTATATGCTTTGTATAATTATAATTTAATTACCTTATGACATATTAGATGTCATACTTTATACCAATTATACAATTGACAAAATTGACCAAATTAAGTCCATTTTATGGACTTAATAGCCGGTTATGGTGAGGGTTAGTGTAAGGTGTTTTAATTGTTAAATACACCATTAATCATCAAGTTTAATATGTTGCCTTGAGAACACTAACCTAGATGCCTCCCTAGTGTCTTGAGAACACAACATGTTCCCTCTTTGGCACTCCCTAAGCCGGCTACCCCCTTCCCAAGTGAGCATGCTTAAGTTAGTTTATATGATAATTAAAGTGGCATGCTCATCATATATATATGGATATATGTTAATCATTCATTCTTCTTCTCTTCTTCTTAACCCTAGCCGAAATTGTGCCCAAACAAGAAGAGATTATCAACCTCTAATACTTAATATAAGATAATAAAATTTATACTAAGAGTAGTATTCAAATATATTTCTAATAAGAGTGATTAGAAATAGTTTAAGGAAGAAAACCGATTCCAAGTCTAGCATACAAAGTTTCGGTTCTTTTGGGGTTGTCTTGGTGCATCCGGAGGAGGTATTCTATATTGGGTACTCGGAGGATCATCCTTGCAATATACTTGGACCGTGTGTAAGGACTCGGTCTACTCTTTATTTCCGCTTAAGCATGCATAAGATCTAATATAAACGAGTTTATAATTTTGTTAATTAAAAGTTAATTAAAAGGTTTGTTAGTATGACTAAATTAGTTTATGAGCAACTATTTAAACCTAACAATTGGTATCAGAGCAAAATGGTTGTTTGCATGCTTTCCGTTTCGTTTTTACGGAGTTATTATGATAACAAAAAATAAAACTTGAATTTTCGTATGATATAAGATATGGACGAAATTATTTTAGCATGATACCTACTGTTTTCTAATATGATTTAGAATATTTGGAATAATTTTTTGCATGAATATTGATCATTGGTATTTTTATTTCGTTTTTTAATACGTTTTAATGGTTAAAAGTGATTAATTTTGGGAAAAATAGTTAAAATAAACTTCTGGCCGAGATTTTTCAGTATGATATCACATGTATTTTCTATAATATGAATATGAATTTTCGTAAATTATAGACCTTCAAATCGTGTGATATGAATTTTAATGGTTAAAATGCAATAAGATGAATAAAAATGGGTTAAAATAGTTATATTATGAATTTGACTATAAAAATTTATGAGGATGTCACATGCAATATTTAAAATTTATGTTGAATTTTCCAGAAATTTATCTCAAATATTGCAATATTATAGATTTTTAATGTAAAAATCGGGTAATTAGTGACATAATTTCGACTTTAATAGTTTAAGTTGGAATTTGGCCATAAAAATTTAACACGATGTCATATATATTATTTCCAGCATGTATAAAATTTTCGAGAATTTTATCTTATTTTATGCTTGAGAAATAATTTTAAATGTTAAAATCGTATGATATATGACGTAAATCGTTAAAATTTGCAAATGTTGTTAAAAATGGCCGAAAATATAACCCATTTTAGTCATATGTGATATGTTCATCATGAAAATATTCTTGGGAGCCTAAAGTTTCAGATTTGATTTGTATTGATTTAATTTTGTTTTGTTAAAAGTAACATTTGAAATTAAATTAAAAGGAGGCATGCTTTAAAATTTCGGCTATGGGGCAATGTGCCATTTAATTTTCTGTCCATCTTGTGTTCTTAAAAAGGTTTTGGAAGGTATAAAAATTATTATTAGTATTTAATTTGCATTTATGAAGTTAATTATTGAATTTTCCGACTTAAATTGCTCGTTTTACGTGTTATTTTCGAAATAATAATAAAACCGTATGAAATACTAATATTTTAACTTTCTGAAAATTTTAAGAACATTCTGGATTTTTCAAAATTTGAATTTTGAATTTTCGAAATTTTAATGTCTCTTTTGAATTTTATATTATTTTTCCCGAAAAACCGAGTAATACCGATCAATATTAAAATATATTAAGTTAATTCATGTTCAAAGTTTGAGTAAGACTAAATTTTGAATCCTATGCGAGTTAGGATGATTAACTTAAGGATGAAAACCGTTTCATTTAATGCATAGTGTTGTTAAACGTTAAAACACGCAATTCCATAAAAACCGAGGTTTACGATAACTATTTAAATAAGTGTTTTAAATAGGACGATTTGGCTTAGGATTTGCATGTTAATTCATATTTATTTAAGCATTGCATATTTATATTATGAATGTCATGATTTATTTTTACGTAATTTTGGGAATTATGTAATTTACTTAGTATGGCCTAGTTTTTAAATCGGTATTTCCCGTAATGTAAGGGGTTACCGATTCAATTGTAATTTTGTGATCTCGTATCACCCAATTGTAATTTATTTCTATTTTATAATGTATAAAGTAGACTAGAAAAGTTGTAATTTTTTGTAAAATCCGGAGTTCCTTGAAGACGGTGCCATTCGGAAAGGAGTTCCGATCAAGACGGTGTTTACCTCGAAGTGCGTGCCGCGTGAAGTTCAAGGGACCAAAGGAGTTGGTTTCCGAATTTGTATTTTTGTTATTTCTTTTCTAGGAAAGGCCATACTAGGGTTTATTTATGCTTTTATTTTTGCTTTTATATGTTTGCATGCATAGCCAAATCGTCATACATCGTATCATGCATGTTTCGACCTAGTCGACCTAGTCTTTTATTTTATCGATAATTCACCGACTTAGTTCACTTATACGGAGATAGATAATAATTTGACTAGATCTCTTACATATAAACATTGAGACTTAGCCTTACCAAAAAGTACGGACCCATGAATCCCTTCTTCACAAGGACGTAGGCTCGGCTACACCGGGGTACTAAAATTGTCACGTTGGGTAAGTGGGGTAATAAGATTACACCTTGAAATTTGGTTGATCTCAACGAAAGTATTCGTAACCGTAGTTGCAATAAGTTCGGGCTAAAGATAATTTTAAGAAAATTGTCGACCGAGAGTTCTAAGAGTAGAACCGATTAAAGAGTTAATCCACCAAATTATACCAATACGGGTTGAATCGGCTACACCGTGCCCGGATTAGTATGGGTTTGGGTCTCGGGATTGTTTACTTAATTGGGTAAGAGATCATTAAGTAAATACATAACTAAACTTAAAGTTTTAGTTTAAAATTATGAATTTATAAATAATGTTGTTTTTTTCTTTTATTATTGTAGTTTAATTTTCAACATCGACTATGGCAACCAACGCTCCACCTCTCACTAACGTATCATGGCTTCGATCCTTTATGGATCGTTGCAAACTCGATAAGCATGGTTCCAATTTTAAGGATTGGGATGCGCAATTGCTTTTGGCCGCTCAAGGTGACGATAAGAGTCGTTACCTATCCGAAGCCGCTCCTCCCGCTCCGACCGCTCGTTCGTCGGTCCAAACTCGTGAGGCCTATGAAGCCTACATGAAAGAGTCCTCCGCTCTTAAAAATGTGCTCATCTTCTCCATGGAGCCGGATCTCCAAAGGAGTATGATTAAGTTGACCACATCGTATGAGATATACACCAAGCTTGCGACCATGTTTTCGCAAACTCCTAGGGTGATTCAATATGAGGCGGCTTCCGCCTTCTTTGACATAACTTTCAAGGAAGGGCAAAAGATAAGCCCTCATGTTCTCAAACTAGTTGAGCTCGCGGAGACTCTAAAAGCTCAAAATGTTGATGTTCCCGACTCTCTTATCATTGACCGAGTTCTTCACTCGCTCAATAAGGTTAAGGCGTATGCTCAATTCCGGGTGAATTTCAATATGCGAAACCAAGAGACCTCGTTAGACGAGTTGCATAAGATGCTAGTCCAAGCCGAAAGGGACATGGGACTTCATGAAAGTTCCACCAAAGATGTTTTGAACATCGAAAAGAAAGGGAAAACGAGCTTCAAGAGGAATGCCTCAAAAGGCAAGGGCAAGAAAACGTTCAAGCCCAAGGCGACCAAAGAAAAGACCTTTTCGAAAGGCGCTTCCACCTCGTCTTCTAAAGAGCAAGACAAGTGCCATTATTGCACGAGGATCGGTCATTGGAAGCGAAATTGCCCCAAGTACTTAAGTGATCTCAAAAATGGGAAGGCAACCGCCGTAGGTAATAATTCTCGCGTATAATTCATGTCGTTTATCAACTTATGTATAGTGATACAAATGTGTTGATATTTACCCTTTTTAATTGTTTTAAAGGGCCACCCCCGAATAATGATAAGGGCACGGACAAGGAAGCTTGAAGTTCCTTACTTGGATGGCTCCGGTAGCATCCAATTGATCGAAGACTTGAAGAGCTAGGCTCTAATTTTCATATCGTCTTCTTTCATATTTTGCATTTATTTATGGAACAATTTAATTTTCTTGTAAGACAAGGATTAAAATCCTAAAACAATGGTTGTATTTTGGATATTAGTGACTTGGTTTTCAACCCGAGTCACTACTTTTGTTCTTAATCAATGTTTTGATTTCTCAAATAAATTGCATACCTTGTTAAAACATGAATAATAGTGATCTAATCACGAAATAAATATTGATACGATCAAGTATAAAAGAATCAAAGAGTTGATTAAAACGGAGAACTACACCCCATGAGATAGATTCAATCAAAATGAGACTATATCAGTTCATTATAAGATTTTCATTTTAAGTGAAAATGAGAATGTATTCATCACACCTATCAAACTTCAAACATTCAAACACATTGGTTGATCGAAATAGCTATCCTTAAACAAGTAAAGGTTATTGTTAGAAGGATAGAGTGGGAGAAAATATTTCGCTCACAAACCAATGATGTGAATAAAGGAGAGATCTTAGAGAAGATTCTTACTTGGGAGTCTTAAGAAGAACCCTAAATGATTTGAAGAAACTACGGGAGAACACTCGGAGAAAGGTTCTTTGTGTTCATTGTTTCATAGAGAGGAAACAAAGTCCTAAATGATTTGAAGAAACTACGGGAGGACACTCGGAGAAAGGTTCTTTGTGTTCATTGTTTCATAGAAAGGAAACTTGAAACCCCGTATGAAATCATCGGTAGGAAAACGGTTCCTATGTAGTTATAAAGAAATTATCATGTCATTTTCGTCTCGAGGAAACGAAGACATGATAAGAAGGTAATGAATGATTGAATGGAAGTAGATCACTATAGGGATAGTGATAGTAATAATGATTCGAGTAATAGTTTAACATGCGAGAAATGAAAGGTTCATTTAAGATATCGAGAGATATTGATTTTAGTGGGAGCGATTTTCATAAAAAGGATTAAGCCTACCATTTAGAGAGAATGGGTGATTCTTTAAGGTGTAAAGAATAAGAGGTTTTCAATTCTAGATGATCAAATACCTTATATCATAAGATGATGGAGCTTTAAGGGAAGGTTTATTATATGGATAATAAAAGGTCGCCCACTAGAAGTTAGAATGGTTGGATACTTTATTCATAACGATGAATGAAACCATTATCAAATAGCCAAGATGGTTGAAAATTGTAAGAGTGATGAAATCACTAATAAACTGCAATATAGATTTCAGTACATAAGTGACTATAGAGAGTGATTTTAATCCCTCCAGTATATCGATACGTCACAAGTTATAAGATAACAGTGGGAGCTTTCCTCCGGAAAGGAAACTCAAAATCTAGAAAGAGTTCTAGATATGTACTCAAATAGAATCATGTTATACGGGATAATATGAGAATAAAGGAGACCAAAAGTTGTAAGTTTTGCTTTTATGAATAAAGGTTATTCGCAAAACACTAATACAAACAGATGATTGTGCATCAAAATGCAATGTAATAGTGTTGACTATTGTTGCATGACAACATCATTTGAGTTATTAATAACTCAAAGTAAAAGATACTTTGTCAGAATCCAAATGGGTTGTATGAGACAATATTGAACCCCATAAGTGAACTGGATTGACTTAGTATAGCCCCTAGCCGCTTACATGAGGTGACGTCTCAAAGCGACTAGAGTGTGAGGCGATTGATGGCAAGTTCAAATGCCATAGAGTCATATGTGATGACTAGTCGATCACATAGGCAGACTGTAAGAGACACTCTGTCGGGCAATGTGACCGCTTATAGAGTTCTGGAAATTTTATAGCCGGGTCGTGGCGAGAGCTGCTATAGTATTCTTGTGAGTCAATTCTTTGACTAAAGACTACTCTCCCAAGATGGTACAGTTTAGGCATAACCTTGATCCATTCTCTACGACTTTTCGTAACTGGAGTCAAATGGGATTGTTTTGGGTTGTGACTAGCTGTGACTAGTTGAAGGAAGTAGTGCGATAGAAATTGTCCACCCCTTGTCAGGGTTGTTCAAATCTCAGGGCCACTCGAGGAGAAGTCAACTGGAAATGCGTGGCCACGCTCGGAAGGTATCTATGGTAGATAATTCCGGTCAGACAGTTATTCTCCAGATCGAGGAAACCATTCATGATATGATCAAATGCAAGAACGACCAGAGAGAGACATCTTGCATTGAGTGGGAGATTGTAATAGGACAAGAGAATTGGTGACGCACACTTGTCGAGGACAAGTGGGAGATTGTTGGGAAATGTGTCCTCAACAATAGTGCGATCACGTAATTAAATCTCATAACAAGAATGCGCAAGGGATGATACGATTTATTAGTCAACTGACCAACATTAATCGGTAATGATTGGCTAGCTAGAGTTTGACATTACTGTCGTATGACGGTGATGGTCAGTTGATCCCTTTAGGTCACACCTTTAGGACAATTCCCTTAATTGATAAAATGATCAAATGTATATTGATACGATTTGATCATATTCCTTAAACTCGTATATCGAGAAATTAGAGGTTAAATCTTAATGTAAGATTTATGTTTAAAATTGAAACGTGTCAATTGTTAAACATTAAACGATATTTTAAGATATCGTAATTAGAATGAATTGGGTTGAAATTAATACAAAGGTTGTAAATCGTATTGACGATAAAATATTATTTTACAATGGTAATTTCGAATTACTTGTCAATTAATAAATATGATTTATTTGACATAATATTTATACGATAAATATTTATATGCTTTGTATAATTATAATTTAATTACCTTATGACATATTAGATGTCATACTTTATACCAATTATACAATTGACAAATAATTCGAAATTACCATTGTAAAATAATATTTTATCGTCAATACGATTTACAACCTTTGTATTAATTTCAACCCAATTCATTCTAATTACGATATCTTAAAATATCGTTTAATGTTTAACAATTGACACGTTTCAATTTTAAACATAAATCTTACATTAAGATTTAACCTCTAATTTCTCGATATACGAGTTTAAGGAATATGATCAAATCGTATCAATATACATTTGATCATTTTATCAATTAAGGGAATTGTCCTAAAGGTGTGACCTAAAGGGATCAACTGACCATCACCGTCATACGACAGTAATGTCAAACTCTAGCTAGCCAATCATTACCGATTAATGTTGGTCAGTTGACTAATAAATCGTATCATCCCTTGCGCATTCTTGTTATGAGATTTAATTACGTGATCGCACTATTGTTGAGGACACATTTCCCAACAATCTCCCACTTGTCCTCGACAAGTGTGCGTCACCAATTCTCTTGTCCTATTACAATCTCCCACTCAATGCAAGATGTCTCTCTCTGGTCGTTCTTGCATTTGATCATATCATGAATGGTTTCCTCGATCTGGAGAATAACTGTCTGACCGGAATTATCTACCATAGATACCTTCCGAGCGTGGCCACGCATTTCCAGTTGACTTCTCCTCGAGTGGCCCTGAGATTTGAACAACCCTGACAAGGGGTGGACAATTTCTATCGCACTACTTCCTTCAACTAGTCACAGCTAGTCACAACCCAAAACAATCCCATTTGACTCCAGTTACGAAAAGTCGTAGAGAATGGATCAAGGTTATGCCTAAACTGTACCATCTTGGGAGAGTAGTCTTTAGTCAAAGAATTGACTCACAAGAATACTATAGCAGCTCTCGCCACGACCCGGCTATAAAAAAAAAAAATGGACTTAATTAAAAGGTTTCGTTTTTACGGAGTTATTATGATAACAAAAAAAAAAGGTTTAAGTAGTTGCTCATAAACTAATTTAGTCATACTAACATGGCCTCATGCCATTTTAGTTTATCTAAGTAAAAATAGAGGTTAAATCTATCAATATTAGATTACCTTATTGTCAGAACCCATTTTAGTCATATGTGATATGTTCATCATGAAAATATTCTTGGGAGCCTAAAGTTTCAGATTTGATTTGTATTGATTTAATTTTGTTTTGTTAAAAGTAACATTTAAAATTAAATTAAAAGGAGGCATGCTTTAAAATTTCGGCTATGGGGCAATGTGCCATTTAATTTTCTGTCCATCTTGTGTTCTTAAAAAGGTTTTGGAAGGTATAAAATAATTATTAGTATTTAATTTGCATTTATGAAGTTAATTATTGAATTTTCCGACTTAAATTGCTCGTTTTACGTGTTATTTTCGAAATAATAATAAAACCGTTTAAAATACTAATATTTTAACTTTCTGAAAATTTTAAGAACATTCTGGATTTTTCAAAATTTGAATTTTCGAAATTTTAATGTCTCTTTTGAATTTTATATTATTTTTCCCGAAAAACCGAGTAATACCGATCAATATTATAATATTTTAAGTTAATTCATGTTCAAAGTTTGAGTAAGACTAAATTTTGAATCCTATGCGAGTTAGGATGATTAACTTAAGAATGAAAACCGTTTCATTTAATGCATAGTGTTGTTAAACGTTAAAACACGCAATTCCATAAAAACCGAGGTTTACGATAACTATTTAAATAAGTGTTTTAAATAGGACGATTTGGCTTAGGATTTGCATGTTAATTCATATTTATTTAAGCATTGCATATTTATATTATGAATGTCATGATTTATTTTTACGTAATTTTGGGAATTATGTAATTTACTTAGTATGGCCTAGTTTTTAAATCGGTATTTCCCGTAATGTAAGGGGTTACCGATTCGGTTGTAATTTTGTGATCTCGTATCACCCAATTGTAATTTATTTCTATTTTATAATGTATAAAGTAGACTAGAAAAGTTGTAATATTTGTAAAATCCGGAGTTCCTTGAAGACGGTGCCATTCGGAAAGGAGTTCCGATCAAGACGGTGTTTACCTCGAAGTGCGTGCCGCGTGAAGTTCAAGGGACCAAAGGAGTTGGTTTCCGAATTTGTACTTTGTTATTTCTTTTCTAGGAAAGGCCATACTAGGGTTTATTTATGCTTTTGTTTTTGCTTTTTATATGTTTGCATGCATAGCCAAATCGTCATACATCGTATCATGCATGTTTCGACCTAGTCGACCTAGTCTTTTATTTTATCGATAATTCACCGACTTAGTTCACTTATACGGAGATAGATAATAATTTGACTAGATCTCTTACATATTAATATTGAGACTTAGCCTTACCAAATAGTACGGACCCATGAATCCCTTCTTCACAAGGACGTAGGCTCGGCTATACCGGGGTACTAAAATTGTCACGTTGGGTAAGTGGGGTAATAAGATTACACCTTGAAATTTGGTTGATCTCAACGAAAGTATTCGTAACCGTAGTTGCAATAAGTTCGGGCTAAAGATGATTTTAAGAAAATTATCGACCGAGAGTTCTAAGAGTAGAACCGATTAAAGAGTTAATCCACCAAATTATACCGATACGGGTTGAATCGGCTACACCGTGCCCGGATTAGTATGGGTTTGGGTCTCGGGATTGTTTACTTAATTGGGTAAGAGATCATTAAGTAAATATATATATAACTAAACTTAAAGTTATAGTTTAAATTATGAAAAATGATGTTGTTTTCCTTTTATTATTGTAGTTTAATTTTCAACATCGACTATGGCAACCAACGCTCCACCTCTCACTAACGTATCATGGCTTCGATCCTTTATGGATCGTTGCAAACTCGATAAGCATGGTTCCAATTTTAAGGATTGGGATGCGCAATTGCTTTTGGCCGCTCAAGGTGACGATAAGAGTCGTTACCTATCCGAAGCCGCTCCTCCCGCTCCGACCGCTCGTTCGTCGGTCCAAACTCGTGAGGCCTATGAAGCCTACATGAAAGAGTCCTCCGCTCTTAAAAATGTGCTCATCTTCTCCATGGAGCCGGATCTCCAAAGGAGTATGATTAAGTTGACCACATCGTATGAGATATACACCAAGCTTGCGACCATGTTTTCGCAAACTCCAAGGGTGATTCAATATGAGGCGGCTTCCGCCTTCTTTGACATAACCTTCAAGGAAGGGCAAAAGATAAGCCCTCATGTTCTCAAACTAGTTGAGCTCGCGGAGACTCTAAAAGCTCAAAATGTTGATGTTCCCGACTCTCTTATAATTGACCGAGTTCTTCACTCGCTCAATAAGGTTAAAGCGTATGCTCAATTCCGGGTGAATTTCAATATGCGAAACCAAGAGACCTCGTTAGACGAGTTGCATAAGATGCTAGTCCAAGCCGAAAGGGACATGGGACTTCATGAAAGTTCCACCAAAGATGTTTTGAACATCGAAAAGAAGGGAAAAACGAGCTTCAAGAGGAATGCCTCGAAAGGCAAGGGCAAGAAAACGTTCAAGCCCAAAGCGACCAAAGAAAAGACCTTTTCGAAAGGCGCTTCCACCTCGTCTTCTAAAGAGCAAGACAAGTGCCATTATTGCACGAGGATCGGTCATTGGAAGCGAAATTGCCCCAAGTACTTAAGTGATCTCAAAAATGGGAAGGCAACCGCCGTAGGTAATAATTCTCGCGTATAATTCATGTCGTTTATCAACTTATGTATAGTGATACAAATGTGTTGATATTTACCCTTTTTAATTGTTTTAAAGGGCCACCCCCGAATAATGATAAGGGCAAGGATAAGGAAGCTTGAGGTTCCTTACTTGGATGGCTCCGGTAGCATCCAATTGATCGAAGACTTGAAGAGCTAGGCTCTAATTTTCATATTGTCTTCTTTCATATTTTGCATTTATTTATGGAACAATTTAAATTTCTTGTAAGACAAGGATTAAAATCCTAATACAATGGTTGTAATTTTGGATATTAGTGACTTGGTTTTCAACCCAAGTCACTACTTTTGTTCTCAATCAATGTTTTGATTCATCAAATAAATTGCATACCTTGTTAAAACATGAATAATAGTGATCTAATCACGAAATAAATATTGATACGATCAAGTATAAAAGAATCAAAGAGTTGATTAAAACGGAGAACTACACCCCATGAGATAGATTCAATCAAAATGAGACTATATCAGTTCATTATAAGATTTTCATTTTAAGTGAAAATGAGAATGTATTCATTACACCTATCAAACTTCAAACATTCAAATACATTGGTTGATCGAAATAGCTATCCTTAGACAAGTAAAGGTTATTGTTAGAAGGATAGAGTGGGAGAAAATGTTTCGCTCACAAACCAATGATATAAATAAAGGAAGGATCTTAGAGAAGATTCTCACTTGGGAGTCTTAAGAAGAACCCTAAGTAATTTGAAGAAACTACGGGAGAACACTCGAAGAAAGGTTCTTTGTGTTCATTGTTTCATAAAGAGGAAACAAAGAGCCCTAAGTGATTTGAAGAAACTACGGGAGAACACTCGAACAAAGGTTCTTTGTGTTCATTGTTTCATAGAGAGGAAACAATGAGCCCTAAGTGATTTGAAGAAACTACGGGAGGACACTCGGAGAAAGGTTCTTTGTGTTCATTGTTTCATAGAGAGGAAACTTGAAACCCCGTATGAAATCATCGGTAGGAAAACGGTTCCTATGTAGTTATAAAGAAATTATCATGTCATTTACGTCTCGAGGAAACGAAGACATGATAAGAAGGTAATGAATGATTGAATGGAAATAGATCACTATAGGGATAGTGATAGTAATAATGATTCGAGTAATAGTTTAACATGCGAGAAATGAAAGGTTCATTTAAGATATCGAGAGATATTGATTTTAGTGGGAGCGATTTTCATAAAAAGAATTAAAGCCTACCATTTAGAGAGAATGGGTGATTCTTTAAAGAGTAAAGAATAAGAGGTTTTCAATTCTAAATGATCAAATACTTTATATCATAAGATGATGGAGCTTGATGGGAAGGTTTATTATATGGATAATAAAAGGTCGCCCACTTGAAGTTAGAATGGTTGGTTACATTATTCATAACGATGAATGAAACCATTACCAAATAGCCAAGATGAGTGAAAATTATTAAAATGATGAAATCATAAATAAACTACAATATAGATTTCAGTACATAAGTGACTGTAGAGAGTGATTTTTATCCCTCCAGTATATTGATACGTCACAAGTTATAAGATAACAGTGGGAGCTTTCCTCCGGAAAGGAAACTCAAAATCTAGAAAGAGTTCTAGAAATGTACTCAAATAGAATCATGTTATAAGGGATAATATGAGAATAAAGGAGACCAAAAGTTGTAAGTTTTGCTATTATGAATAAAGGTTATTCGCAAAACACTAATACAAATAGATGATTGTGCATCAAAATGCAATGTAATAGTGTTGACTATTGTTGCATGACAACATCATTTGAGTTATTAATAACTCAAAGTAAAAGATACTTTGTCAGAATCCAAATGGGTTGTATGAGACAATATTGAACCCCATAAGTGAACTGGATTGACTTAGTATAGCCCCTAGCCGCTTACATGAGGTGACGTCTCAAAGCGACTAGAATGTGAGGCGATTGATGGCAAGTTCAAATGCCATAGAGTCATATGTGATGACTAGTCGATCACATAGGCAGACTGTAAGAGACACTCTGTCGGGCAATGTGACCGCTTATAGAGTTCTGGAAATTTTATAGCCGGGTCGTGGCGAGAGCTGCTATAGTATTCTTGTGAGTCAATTCTTTGACTAAAGACTACTCTCCCAAGATGGTACAGTTTAGGCATAACTTTGATCCATTCTCTACGACTTTTCGTAACTGGAGTCAAATGGGATTGTTTTGGGTTGTGACTGACTGTGACTGGTTGAAGGAAGTAGTGCGATAGAAATTGTCCACCCCTTGTCAGGGTTGTTCAAATCTCAGGGCCACTCGAGGAGTAATTAACTGGAAATGCGTGGCCACGCTCGGAAGGTATCTATGGTAGATAATTCCGGTCAGACAGTTATTCTCCAGATCGAGGAAACCATTCATGATATGATCAAATGCAAGAACGACCAGAGAGAGACATCTTGCATTGAGTGGGAGATTGTAATAGGACAAGAGAATTGGTGACGCACACTTGTCGAGGACAAGTGGGAGATTGTTGGGAAATGTGTCCTCAACAATAAGTGCGATCACGTAATTAAATCTCATAACAAGAATGCGCAAGGGATGATACGAATTATTAGTCAACTGACCAACATTAATCGGTAATGATTGGCTAGCTAGAGTTTGACATTACTGTCGTATGACGGTGGTGGTCAGTTGATCCCTTTAGGTCACACCTTTAGGACAATTCCCTTAATTGATAAAGTGATCAAATGTATATTGATACGATTTGATCATATTCCTTAAACTCGTGTATCGAGCAATTAGAGGTTAAATCTTAATGTAAGATTTATGTTTAAAATTGAAACGTGTCAATTGTTAAACATTAAACGATATTTTAAGATATCGTAATTAGAATGAATTGGGTTGAAATTAATACAAAGGTTGTAAATCGTATTGACGATAAATGATCATTTTATATTTGTAATTTCGAATTACATGTCAAAATAATAAATATGATTTATTTAATTTAAATGGTATTTATATGAGATAAATATGCATTTTAAGTTATAACAATTGTCATTATAGTGTAACACTTTAGATGTCACACTTATACAATTGTTTAAAGACAAAGATAAAATGGACTACATTTTAAGTAGTAGTACCGGTTTTACATGGGGATGATTAAGGGTGTTTAATTGTGTTTTAAAAGTTAAAGACACAATAATTACCTAGCATTAAACCTAATGCTTAGACTAACACACCTAGATCATTGATAAATCAAAAAGAGTTTTCTCTTTTATCCTTCCCCATGCCCTAGCCGGCTACCTACACCCATACCCACTAATATTAGTTTAACTAGCTTAAATTAATTATGTGTGTGATATATATAAGATAAGTATCATTCATTCTATTCTTCTACTACTCTTGGCCGAAATTTTATCTAAGTAAGAAGAAGTTTTCAACCTCTAAAACTCATATTATAAGATAATATTTACATACTATTTGTAGTATTCAAAACAACATTCTAATAAGAGTGATTAGAATTAGTTTAAGGAGAAAAACCGATTTTGTGCTAGCTCGTTCAAGTCTCGGTTGATTGAGGGATTGTCTTGGTGCATCCGGAGGAGGTATTCTAATTTGGGTACTCGGAGGATCATCCTAGCACATTCTTGGACCGTGTGTAAGGGTTCATTTTCTCCTCTTTCCGCTTTTAGTAGCATGCATAAGATCTAATAAAGGAGTTTATTAACATGTTAATTAAAAGTTAATTAAAAGGTTTTGTTAGTATGACTAAATTAGTTTATGAGCAACTAGTTAAACCTATCAATTGGTATCGATTGTTAGGTTTAAGTAGTTGCTCATAAACTAATTTAGTCATACTAACAAACCTTTTAATTAACTTTTAATTAACAAAATTATAAACTCGTTTATATTAGATCTTATGCATGCTTAAGCGGAAATAAAGAGTAGACCGAGTCCTTACACACGGTCCAAGTATATTGCAAGGATGATCCTCCGAGTACCCAATATAGAATACCTCCTCCGGATGCACCAAGACAACCCCAATGAACCGAAACTTTGTATGCTAGACTAGGAATCGGTTTTCTTCCTTAAACTATTTCTAATCACTCTTATTAGAAATGTATATGAATACTACTTTTAGTATAAATTTTTATTATCTTATAATAACTAATAGAGGTTCAAACAATCTCTTCTCACTAGTGTGTGTTTCGGCTAGGGTTAGAAGAAGAGAAGAAGGATGAATGATTAACATATATCCATATATATATAATGAGCATGCCACTTTAATTATCATATAAACTAACTTAAGCATGCTCACTTGGGAAGGGGGTAGCCGGCTTAGGGAGTGCCAAAGAGGGAACATGTTGTGTTCTCAAGACACTAGGGAGGCATCTAGGTTAGTGTTCTCAAGGCAACATATTAAACTTGATGATTAATGGTGTATTTAACAATTAAAACACCTTACACTAACCCTCACCATAACCGGCTATTAAGTCCATAAAATGGACTTAATTTTACAATTTTGTCAATTGTATAATTGGTATAAAGTATGACATCTAATATGTCATAAGGTAATTAAATTATAATTATACAAAGCATATAAATATTTATCGTATAAATATTATGTCAAATAAATCATATTTATTAATTGACAAGTAATTCGAAATTACCATTGTAAAATAATATTTTATCGTCAATACGATTTACAACCTTTGTATTAATTTCAACCCAATTCATTCTAATTACGATATCTTAAAATATCGTTTAATGTTTAACAATTGACACGTTTCAATTTTAAACATAAATCTTACATTAAGATTTAACCTCTAATTTCTCGATATACGAGTTTAAGGAATATGATCAAATCGTATCAATATACATTTGATCATTTTATCAATTAAGGGAATTGTCCTAAAGGTGTGACCTAAAGGGATCAACTGACCATCACCGTCATACGACAGTAATGTCAAACTCTAGCTAGCCAATCATTACCGATTAATGTTGGTCAGTTGACTAATAAATCGTATCATCCCTTGCGCATTCTTGTTATGAGATTTAATTACGTGATCGCACTATTGTTGAGGACACATTTCCCAACAATCTCCCACTTGTCCTCGACAAGTGTGCGTCACCAATTCTCTTGTCCTATTACAATCTCCCACTCAATGCAAGATGTCTCTCTCTGGTCGTTCTTGCATTTGATCATATCATGAATGGTTTCCTCGATCTGGAGAATAACTGTCTGACCGGAATTATCTACCATAGATACCTTCCGAGCGTGGCCACGCATTTCCAGTTGACTTCTCCTCGAGTGGCCCTGAGATTTGAACAACCCTGACAAGGGGTGGACAATTTCTATCGCACTACTTCCTTCAACTAGTCACAGCTAGTCACAACCCAAAACAATCCCATTTGACTCCAGTTACGAAAAGTCGTAGAGAATGGATCAAGGTTATGCCTAAACTGTACCATCTTGGGAGAGTAGTCTTTAGTCAAAGAATTGACTCACAAGAATACTATAGCAGCTCTCGCCACGACCCGGCTATAAAATTTCCAGAACTCTATAAGCGGTCACATTGCCCGACAGAGTGTCTCTTACAGTCTGCCTATGTGATCGACTAGTCATCACATATGACTCTATGGCATTTGAACTTGCCATCAATCGCCTCACACTCTAGTCGCTTTGAGACGTCACCTCATGTAAGCGGCTAGGGGCTATACTAAGTCAATCCAGTTCACTTATGGGGTTCAATATTGTCTCATACAACCCATTTGGATTCTGACAAAGTATCTTTTACTTTGAGTTATTAATAACTCAAATGATGTTGTCATGCAACAATAGTCAACACTATTACATTGCATTTTGATGCACAATCATCTATTTGTATTAGTGTTTTGCGAATAAACCTTTTATTCATGCGAATAACCTTTATTCATGATAGCAAAACTTACAACTTTTGGTCTCCTTTATTCTCATATTATCTCGTATAACATGATTCTATTTGAGTACATATCTAGAACTCTTTCTAGATTTTGAGTTTCCTTTCCGGAGGAAAGCTCCCACTGTTATCTTATAACTTGTGACGTATCGATATACTGGAGGGATTAAAAATCACTCTCTATAGTCACTTATGTACTGAAATCTATATTGCAGTTTATTAGTGATTTCATCACTCTTACAATTTTCAACCATCTTGGCTATTTGATAATGGTTTCATTCATCATTATGAACAATGTATCCAACCATTCTAACTTCTAGTGGGCGACCTTTTATTATCCATATAATAAACCTTCCCATCAAGCTCCATCATCTTATGATATAAAGTATTTGATCATCTAGAATTGAAAACCTCTTATTCTTTACCTTTTTAAAGAATCACCCATTCTCTCTAAATGGTAGGCTTAATTCTTTTATGAAAATCGCTCCCACTAAAATCAATATCTCTCGATATCTTAAATGAACCTTTCATTTCTCGCATGTTAAACTATTACTCGAATCATTATTACTATCACTATCCCTATAGTGATCTACTTCCATTCAATCATTCATTACCTTCTTATCATGTCTTCGTTTCCTCGAGACGAAAATGACATGATAATTTCTTTATAACTACATAGGAACCGTTTTCCTACCGATGATTTCATACGGGGTTTCAAGTTTCCTCTCTATGAAGCAATGAACACAAAGAACCTTTCTCCGAGTGTCCTCCCGTAGTTTCTTCAAATCATTTAGGGCTTTGTTTCCTCTCTATGAAACAATGAACACAAAGAACCTTTCTCCGAGTGTCCTCCCGTAGTTTCTTCAAATCATTTAGGGCTTTGTTTCCTCTCTATGAAACAATGAACACAAAGAACCTTTCTCCGAGTGTCCTCCCGTAGATTCTTCAAATCATTTAGGGCTCTTCTTAAGACTCCCAAGTAAGAATCTTCTCTAAGATCCTTCCTTTATTTCATCATTGGTTTGTGAGCGATATATTTTCTCCCACTCTATCCTTCTAACAATAACCTTTATTCGTTTAAGGATAGCTATTTCGATTAACCAATGTATTTGAATGTTTGAAGTTTGATAGGTGTGATGAATACATTCTCATTTTCACTTAAAATGAAAATCTTATAATGAACTGATATAGTCTCATTTTGATTGAATCTATCTCATGGGGTGTAGTTCTCCGTTTTAATCAACTCTTTGATTCTTTTATACTTGATCGTATCAATATTTATTTCGTGATTAGATCACTATTATTCATGTTTTAACAAGGTATGCAATTTATTTGAGAAATCAAAACATTGATTAAGAACAAAAGTAGTGACTCGGGTTGATTGTTAGGTTTAAGTAGTTGCTCATAAACTAATTTAGTCATACTAACAAACCTTTTAATTAACTTTTAATTAACAAAATTATAAACTCGTTTATATTAGATCTTATGCATGCTTAAGCGGAAATAAAGAGTAGACCGAGTCCTTACACACGGTCCAAGTATATTGCAAGGATGATCCTCCGAGTACCCAATATAGAATACCTCCTCCGGATGCACCAAGACAACCCCAATGAACCGAAACTTTGTATGCTAGACTAGGAATCGGTTTTCTTCCTTAAACTATTTCTAATCACTCTTATTAGAAATGTATATGAATACTACTTTTAGTATAAATTTTTATTATCTTATAATAACTAATAGAGGTTCAAACAATCTCTTCTCACTAGTGTGTGTTTCGGCTAGGGTTAGAAGAAGAGAAGAAGGATGAATGATTAACATATATCCATATATATATAATGAGCATGCCACTTTAATTATCATATAAACTAACTTAAGCATGCTCACTTGGGAAGGGGGTAGCCGGCTTAGGGAGTGCCAAAGAGGGAACATGTTGTGTTCTCAAGACACTAGGGAGGCATCTAGGTTAGTGTTCTCAAGGCAACATATTAAACTTGATGATTAATGGTGTATTTAACAATTAAAACACCTTACACTAACCCTCACCATAACCGGCTATTAAGTCCATAAAATGGACTTAATTTTACAATTTTGTCAATTGTATAATTGGTATAAAGTATGACATCTAATATGTCATAAGGTAATTAAATTATAATTATACAAAGCATATAAATATTTATCGTATAAATATTATGTCAAATAAATCATATTTATTAATTGACAAGTAATTCGAAATTACCATTGTAAAATAATATTTTATCGTCAATACGATTTACAACCTTTGTATTAATTTCAACCCAATTCATTCTAATTACGATATCTTAAAATATCGTTTAATGTTTAACAATTGACACGTTTCAATTTTAAACATAAATCTTACATTAAGATTTAACCTCTAATTTCTCGATATACGAGTTTAAGGAATATGATCAAATCGTATCAATATACATTTGATCATTTTATCAATTAAGGGAATTGTCCTAAAGGTGTGACCTAAAGGGATCAACTGACCATCACCGTCATACGACAGTAATGTCAAACTCACTTTAGATGTCACACTTATACAATTGTTTAAAGACAAAGATAAAATGGACTACATTTTAAGTAGTAGTACCGGTTTTACATGGGGATGATTAAGGGTGTTTAATTGTGTTTTAAAAGTTAAAGACACAATAATTACCTAGCATTAAACCTAATGCTTAGACTAACACACCTAGATCATTGATAAATCAAAAAGAGTTTTCTCTTTTATCCTTCCCCATGCCCTAGCCGGCTACCTACACCCATACCCACTAATATTAGTTTAACTAGCTTAAATTAATTATGTGTGTGATATATATAAGATAAGTATCATTCATTCTATTCTTCTACTACTCTTGGCCGAAATTTTATCTAAGTAAGAAGAAGTTTTCAACCTCTAAAACTCATATTATAAGATAATATTTACATACTATTTGTAGTATTCAAAACAACATTCTAATAAGAGTGATTAGAATTAGTTTAAGGAGAAAAACCGATTTTGTGCTAGCTCGTTCAAGTCTCGGTTGATTGAGGGATTGTCTTGGTGCATCCGGAGGAGGTATTCTAATTTGGGTACTCGGAGGATCATCCTAGCACATTCTTGGACCGTGTGTAAGGGTTCATTTTCTCCTCTTTCCGCTTTTAGTAGCATGCATAAGATCTAATAAAGGAGTTTATTAACATGTTAATTAAAAGTTAATTAAAAGGTTTTGTTAGTATGACTAAATTAGTTTATGAGCAACTAGTTAAACCTATCAATTGGTATCAGAGCAAAATGGTTGTTTGCATGCTTTCCGTTTCGTTTTTACGGAGTTATTATGATAACAAAAATAAAACTTGAATTTTCGTATGATATAAGATATGGACGAAATTATTTTAGCATGATACCTACTGTTTTCTAATATGATTTAGAATATTTGGAATAATTTTTGCATGAATATTGATCATTGGTATTTTAATTTCGGTTTTTAATACGTTTTAATAGTTAAAAATGATTAATTTTGGGAAAAATAGTTAAAATTAACTTCTGGCCGAGATTTTTCAGTATGATATCACATGTATTTTCTATAATATGAATATGATTTTTCGTAAATTATGGGTTTATAAATCGTGTGATGTGAATTTTAAGTGTTAAAATGCAAAAGGATGAGTAAAAATGGGTTAAAATAGTTATATTATGAATTTGACTATAAAAATTTATGAGAATGTCACATGCAATATTTAAAATTTATGTTGAATTTTCCAGAAATTTATCTCAAATATTGCAATATTATAGATTTTTAATGTAAAAATCGGGTAATTAGTGACATAATTTCGACTTTAATAGTTTAAGTTGGAATTTGGCCATAAAAATTTAACACGATGTCATATATATTATTTCCAGCATGTATAAAATTTTCGAGAATTTTATCTTATTTTATGCTTGAGAAATAATTTTAAATGTTAAAATCGTATGATATATGACGTAAATCGTTAAAATTTGCAAATGTTGTTAAAAATGGCCGAAAATATAACCCATTTTAGTCATATGTGATATGTTCATCATGAAAATATTCTTGGGAGCCTAAAGTTTCAGATTTGATTTGTATTGATTTAATTTTGTTTTGTTAAAAGTAACATTTAAAATTAAATTAAAAGGAGGCATGCTTTAAAATTTCGGCTATGGGGCAATGTGCCATTTAATTTTCTGTCCATCTTGTGTTCTTAAAAAGGTTTTGGAAGGTATAAAATAATTATTAGTATTTAATTTGCATTTATGAAGTTAATTATTGAATTTTCCGACTTAAATTGCTCGTTTTACGTGTTATTTTCGAAATAATAATAAAACCGTTTAAAATACTAATATTTTAACTTTCTGAAAATTTTAAGAACATTCTGGATTTTTCAAAATTTGAATTTTGAATTTTCGAAATTTTAATGTCTCTTTTGAATTTTATATTATTTTTCCCGAAAAACCGAGTAATACCGATCAATATTATAATATTTTAAGTTAATTCATGTTCAAAGTTTGAGTAAGACTAAATTTTGAATCCTATGCGAGTTAGGATGATTAACTTAAGAATGAAAACCGTTTCATTTAATGCATAGTGTTGTTAAACGTTAAAACACGCAATTCCATAAAAACCGAGGTTTACGATAACTATTTAAATAAGTGTTTTAAATAGGACGATTTGGCTTAGGATTTGCATGTTAATTCATATTTATTTAAGCATTGCATATTTATATTATGAATGTCATGATTTATTTTTACGTAATTTTGGGAATTATGTAATTTACTTAGTATGGCCTAGTTTTTAAATCGGTATTTCCCGTAATGTAAGGGGTTACCGATTCGGTTGTAATTTTGTGATCTCGTATCACCCAATTGTAATTTATTTCTATTTTATAATGTATAAAGTAGACTAGAAAAGTTGTAATATTTGTAAAATCCGGAGTTCCTTGAAGACGGTGCCATTCGGAAAGGAGTTCCGATCAAGACGGTGTTTACCTCGAAGTGCGTGCCGCGTGAAGTTCAAGGGACCAAAGGAGTTGGTTTCCGAATTTGTACTTTGTTATTTCTTTTCTAGGAAAGGCCATACTAGGGTTTATTTATGCTTTTGTTTTTGCTTTTTATATGTTTGCATGCATAGCCAAATCGTCATACATCGTATCATGCATGTTTCGACCTAGTCGACCTAGTCTTTTATTTTATCGATAATTCACCGACTTAGTTCACTTATACGGAGATAGATAATAATTTGACTAGATCTCTTACATATTAATATTGAGACTTAGCCTTACCAAATAGTACGGACCCATGAATCCCTTCTTCACAAGGACGTAGGCTCGGCTATACCGGGGTACTAAAATTGTCACGTTGGGTAAGTGGGGTAATAAGATTACACCTTGAAATTTGGTTGATCTCAACGAAAGTATTCGTAACCGTAGTTGCAATAAGTTCGGGCTAAAGATGATTTTAAGAAAATTATCGACCGAGAGTTCTAAGAGTAGAACCGATTAAAGAGTTAATCCACCAAATTATACCGATACGGGTTGAATCGGCTACACCGTGCCCGGATTAGTATGGGTTTGGGTCTCGGGATTGTTTACTTAATTGGGTAAGAGATCATTAAGTAAATATATATATAACTAAACTTAAAGTTATAGTTTAAATTATGAAAAATGATGTTGTTTTCCTTTTATTATTGTAGTTTAATTTTCAACATCGACTATGGCAACCAACGCTCCACCTCTCACTAACGTATCATGGCTTCGATCCTTTATGGATCGTTGCAAACTCGATAAGCATGGTTCCAATTTTAAGGATTGGGATGCGCAATTGCTTTTGGCCGCTCAAGGTGACGATAAGAGTCGTTACCTATCCGAAGCCGCTCCTCCCGCTCCGACCGCTCGTTCGTCGGTCCAAACTCGTGAGGCCTATGAAGCCTACATGAAAGAGTCCTCCGCTCTTAAAAATGTGCTCATCTTCTCCATGGAGCCGGATCTCCAAAGGAGTATGATTAAGTTGACCACATCGTATGAGATATACACCAAGCTTGCGACCATGTTTTCGCAAACTCCAAGGGTGATTCAATATGAGGCGGCTTCCGCCTTCTTTGACATAACCTTCAAGGAAGGGCAAAAGATAAGCCCTCATGTTCTCAAACTAGTTGAGCTCGCGGAGACTCTAAAAGCTCAAAATGTTGATGTTCCCGACTCTCTTATAATTGACCGAGTTCTTCACTCGCTCAATAAGGTTAAAGCGTATGCTCAATTCCGGGTGAATTTCAATATGCGAAACCAAGAGACCTCGTTAGACGAGTTGCATAAGATGCTAGTCCAAGCCGAAAGGGACATGGGACTTCATGAAAGTTCCACCAAAGATGTTTTGAACATCGAAAAGAAGGGAAAAACGAGCTTCAAGAGGAATGCCTCGAAAGGCAAGGGCAAGAAAACGTTCAAGCCCAAAGCGACCAAAGAAAAGACCTTTTCGAAAGGCGCTTCCACCTCGTCTTCTAAAGAGCAAGACAAGTGCCATTATTGCACGAGGATCGGTCATTGGAAGCGAAATTGCCCCAAGTACTTAAGTGATCTCAAAAATGGGAAGGCAACCGCCGTAGGTAATAATTCTCGCGTATAATTCATGTCGTTTATCAACTTATGTATAGTGATACAAATGTGTTGATATTTACCCTTTTTAATTGTTTTAAAGGGCCACCCCCGAATAATGATAAGGGCAAGGATAAGGAAGCTTGAGGTTCCTTACTTGGATGGCTCCGGTAGCATCCAATTGATCGAAGACTTGAAGAGCTAGGCTCTAATTTTCATATTGTCTTCTTTCATATTTTGCATTTATTTATGGAACAATTTAAATTTCTTGTAAGACAAGGATTAAAATCCTAATACAATGGTTGTAATTTTGGATATTAGTGACTTGGTTTTCAACCCAAGTCACTACTTTTGTTCTCAATCAATGTTTTGATTCATCAAATAAATTGCATACCTTGTTAAAACATGAATAATAGTGATCTAATCACGAAATAAATATTGATACGATCAAGTATAAAAGAATCAAAGAGTTGATTAAAACGGAGAACTACACCCCATGAGATAGATTCAATCAAAATGAGACTATATCAGTTCATTATAAGATTTTCATTTTAAGTGAAAATGAGAATGTATTCATTACACCTATCAAACTTCAAACATTCAAATACATTGGTTGATCGAAATAGCTATCCTTAGACAAGTAAAGGTTATTGTTAGAAGGATAGAGTGGGAGAAAATGTTTCGCTCACAAACCAATGATATAAATAAAGGAAGGATCTTAGAGAAGATTCTCACTTGGGAGTCTTAAGAAGAACCCTAAGTAATTTGAAGAAACTACGGGAGAACACTCGAAGAAAGGTTCTTTGTGTTCATTGTTTCATAAAGAGGAAACAAAGAGCCCTAAGTGATTTGAAGAAACTACGGGAGAACACTCGAACAAAGGTTCTTTGTGTTCATTGTTTCATAGAGAGGAAACAATGAGCCCTAAGTGATTTGAAGAAACTACGGGAGGACACTCGGAGAAAGGTTCTTTGTGTTCATTGTTTCATAGAGAGGAAACTTGAAACCCCGTATGAAATCATCGGTAGGAAAACGGTTCCTATGTAGTTATAAAGAAATTATCATGTCATTTACGTCTCGAGGAAACGAAGACATGATAAGAAGGTAATGAATGATTGAATGGAAATAGATCACTATAGGGATAGTGATAGTAATAATGATTCGAGTAATAGTTTAACATGCGAGAAATGAAAGGTTCATTTAAGATATCGAGAGATATTGATTTTAGTGGGAGCGATTTTCATAAAAAGAATTAAAGCCTACCATTTAGAGAGAATGGGTGATTCTTTAAAGAGTAAAGAATAAGAGGTTTTCAATTCTAAATGATCAAATACTTTATATCATAAGATGATGGAGCTTGATGGGAAGGTTTATTATATGGATAATAAAAGGTCGCCCACTTGAAGTTAGAATGGTTGGTTACATTATTCATAACGATGAATGAAACCATTACCAAATAGCCAAGATGAGTGAAAATTATTAAAATGATGAAATCATAAATAAACTACAATATAGATTTCAGTACATAAGTGACTGTAGAGAGTGATTTTTATCCCTCCAGTATATTGATACGTCACAAGTTATAAGATAACAGTGGGAGCTTTCCTCCGGAAAGGAAACTCAAAATCTAGAAAGAGTTCTAGAAATGTACTCAAATAGAATCATGTTATAAGGGATAATATGAGAATAAAGGAGACCAAAAGTTGTAAGTTTTGCTATTATGAATAAAGGTTATTCGCAAAACACTAATACAAATAGATGATTGTGCATCAAAATGCAATGTAATAGTGTTGACTATTGTTGCATGACAACATCATTTGAGTTATTAATAACTCAAAGTAAAAGATACTTTGTCAGAATCCAAATGGGTTGTATGAGACAATATTGAACCCCATAAGTGAACTGGATTGACTTAGTATAGCCCCTAGCCGCTTACATGAGGTGACGTCTCAAAGCGACTAGAATGTGAGGCGATTGATGGCAAGTTCAAATGCCATAGAGTCATATGTGATGACTAGTCGATCACATAGGCAGACTGTAAGAGACACTCTGTCGGGCAATGTGACCGCTTATAGAGTTCTGGAAATTTTATAGCCGGGTCGTGGCGAGAGCTGCTATAGTATTCTTGTGAGTCAATTCTTTGACTAAAGACTACTCTCCCAAGATGGTACAGTTTAGGCATAACTTTGATCCATTCTCTACGACTTTTCGTAACTGGAGTCAAATGGGATTGTTTTGGGTTGTGACTGACTGTGACTGGTTGAAGGAAGTAGTGCGATAGAAATTGTCCACCCCTTGTCAGGGTTGTTCAAATCTCAGGGCCACTCGAGGAGTAATTAACTGGAAATGCGTGGCCACGCTCGGAAGGTATCTATGGTAGATAATTCCGGTCAGACAGTTATTCTCCAGATCGAGGAAACCATTCATGATATGATCAAATGCAAGAACGACCAGAGAGAGACATCTTGCATTGAGTGGGAGATTGTAATAGGACAAGAGAATTGGTGACGCACACTTGTCGAGGACAAGTGGGAGATTGTTGGGAAATGTGTCCTCAACAATAAGTGCGATCACGTAATTAAATCTCATAACAAGAATGCGCAAGGGATGATACGAATTATTAGTCAACTGACCAACATTAATCGGTAATGATTGGCTAGCTAGAGTTTGACATTACTGTCGTATGACGGTGGTGGTCAGTTGATCCCTTTAGGTCACACCTTTAGGACAATTCCCTTAATTGATAAAGTGATCAAATGTATATTGATACGATTTGATCATATTCCTTAAACTCGTGTATCGAGCAATTAGAGGTTAAATCTTAATGTAAGATTTATGTTTAAAATTGAAACGTGTCAATTGTTAAACATTAAACGATATTTTAAGATATCGTAATTAGAATGAATTGGGTTGAAATTAATACAAAGGTTGTAAATCGTATTGACGATAAATGATCATTTTATATTTGTAATTTCGAATTACATGTCAAAATAATAAATATGATTTATTTAATTTAAATGGTATTTATATGAGATAAATATGCATTTTAAGTTATAACAATTGTCATTATAGTGTAACACTTTAGATGTCACACTTATACAATTGTTTAAAGACAAAGATAAAATGGACTACATTTTAAGTAGTAGTACCGGTTTTACATGGGGATGATTAAGGGTGTTTAATTGTGTTTTAAAAGTTAAAGACACAATAATTACCTAGCATTAAACCTAATGCTTAGACTAACACACCTAGATCATTGATAAATCAAAAAGAGTTTTCTCTTTTATCCTTCCCCATGCCCTAGCCGGCTACCTACACCCATACCCACTAATATTAGTTTAACTAGCTTAAATTAATTATGTGTGTGATATATATAAGATAAGTATCATTCATTCTATTCTTCTACTACTCTTGGCCGAAATTTTATCTAAGTAAGAAGAAGTTTTCAACCTCTAAAACTCATATTATAAGATAATATTTACATACTATTTGTAGTATTCAAAACAACATTCGGAGGAGATGCATAACTTTGATCCATTCTCTACGACTTTTCGTAACTGGAGTCAAATGGGATTGTTTTGGGTTGTGACTGACTGTGACTGGTCAAAGGAAGTAGTGCGATAGAAATTGTCCACCCCTTGTCAGGGTTGTTCAAATCTCAAGGCCACTCGAGGAGAAGTTAACTGGAAATGCGTGGCCACGCTCGGAAGGTATCTATGGTAGATAATTCCGGTCAGACAGTTATTCTCCAGATCGAGGAAACCATTCATGATATGATCAAATGCAAGAACGACCAGAGAGAGACATCTTGCATTGAGTGGGAGATTGTAATAGGACAAGAGAATTGGTGACGCACACTTGTCGAGGACAAGTGGGAGATTGTTGGGAAATGTGTCCTCAACAATAGTGCGATCACGTAATTAAATCTCATAACAAGAATGCGCAAGGGATGATACGATTTATTAATCAACTGACCAACATTAATCGGTAATGATTGGCTAGCTAGAGTTTGACATTACTGTCGTATGACGGTGGTGGTCAGTTGATCCCTTTAGGTCACACCTTTAGGACAATTCCCTTAATTGATAAAGTGATCAAATGTATATTGATACGATTTGATCATATTCCTTAAACTCGTATATCGAGAAATTAGAGGTTAAATCTTAATGTAAGATTTATGTTTAAAATTGAAACGTGTCAATTGTTGAACATTAAACGATATTTTAAGATATCGAAATTAGAATGAATTGGGTTGAAATTAATACAAAGGTTGTAAATCGTATTGACGATAAAATATTATTTTACAATGGTAATTTCGAATTACTTATTAATTAAATAAATATGATTTATTTAATTATGTATAATATTTATGGGATAAATATTTACATGTACTAAAGTATTTTATATCTAAATGACATATAAGATGTCACACTTTATACATTATACATTTGACAAATTGTAAAATGAAGTCCATTTTATGGACTATGTGTCACGGCTAAAAGGAGAAGGTGGCATGGGTGTTTAGTGTATTAAACACTCCATAATCATGTGTTAGACACATGCATTGAGATTACTAACCTAGTAACCACCCTAGAGCCTTGAGAAAGGAAAATGTTCCCTTTTGCTCTTCCCTATGGCCGGCCTCCCCTTCCCAAGTAAGAGCATGCTTAAGCCATTTACTCATCTTAAGCAACAACTTGGTTCATCTATATATATGATATAAGATTCATTCTAACACTTCTTGTTGGTTGCCCTAGCCGAAATATCCCAAGCAAGAAGAGAAATTTCTACCTCTAAAATATATTATAAAGATAATATTAACATACTAGTAAGTAGTATTTGTATTATATATTCTAATAAGAGTGATTAGAATAAGTTTAAGGAGAATCCGAATTTGTGCTAGCTCGTTCAAGATTTCGGATTTTAAGGGCTTGTCTTGGTGCATCCGGAGGAGGTATTCTATATTGGGTACTCGGAGGATCATCCTTGCAATACTTGGACCGAGTGTAAGAACACGGTTTTCTCCTCTTTCCGCATTTTATTAGCATGCATAAGATCATAATAAACGAGTTTATTAACACGTTAATTAAAAGTTAATTAAAAGGTTTTGTTAGTATGACTAAATTAGTTTATGAGCAACTAGTTAAAACTAACACCTACTACGCCAGTTGCTTTCTCTTTTAACCCTTCTCCTTCTTCTTCTATGCCCATCTAACTTCCATGAACTCTTTTCTTCGCCAGAACACCAGGAACGCTATTGATATTTGATAATCTCATATTTTTAACTTCTCCAAAACGCATAAAATCAGTTTAATCATGTAATTTATCCTAAAATTGAACAAGCCGTCTATAATATTTGAACAATCTCTAAGTTTAGGTAATTAATCCTAAAAATGAAAAAAATACCCAAATAACTTTTTATCGGTGTACATATGAATTATTTCCTTCATAAGGACTGCCATTTTACTTAAATGTCTTGACTAATCATCACATCAAAAAAGACGGATAAATTTACAATCATTAAATTGATTTTACATCGTCAATTAGAAAATGTGACTAAGTGAATGCCAAAATTAGCGTAAGTTGATTGCTTTTCAAGACCTTTAAGCCTGAGGTCAGATAGACACTACTTGCTCAAAGATAAGCATAGGATATATGTAGCTGATTTCTTCAGATTCAAGCAGGAAAATGTGATCTTTGTTCTCTTGAAATGATAATTTTAGAATGCCGAAGCAGATCAGGGGAATGCACCAGATTTTGACTTCTCATCAAGTATTACGCAGGATTGAATTAAATTAACTAAATTGAAATAGAAAGTGTGATTTATTTAGGGTTTATGGTTTTGTGGGGCAATTGTGTGAAAATGAAGAGTATTTATGTTGATATATGGGTTATACTCAGGTGAAATAAGGTTTGTGTCTAGCTATCAATTAGTGAGAATGAAAGATGAGGCAAAGTTGTTGTAAAAAGTTGCAGATTAATGTTCAAAGGGAACGAGGAAGATGAAGATTACCTTTCAAAAAAAAAAAAGGAAGATGAAGATTAAAGGAGAAATGGAACCCATACTACCATTTTACCTGCTATTACCGGTTAACAAATGACTAATTCTATTAAAAGATAATATGCGTAAAAGTTGAGTATATTTGGTAGTTAAAATAGAGTTTAGAGTATTTTGAGAAGTAACTCGATAGTTTAGAGTATTCATATTAAATAACCCAATAAATTATTGCAAAAGTCATACTCCGTAGAAACATTTACCTCAACTGGATCCAAATGACTACAAAAATTGTTTTTGACTTTCATATGTTACACATGTTACATATATCTTCAGGTTAAGATGTTATAGATGTTTATTCTCGTATACTGAGTATTAACCTTAAAAATTTGATAACAACCAATCCAGGTTTAAAATAATTTAGTTCAAATTATTGTAAAATTGAATAATTTGGATTCGAAATGATCCGATTAAATTCTCCCATTGCCATATCTAAATGTGGTAATTCAGTTAGCCAAATTAGTTTGGATAATTTTGGTTTTCGAGTCCGTTTGGATGTTAAGTTATCGAGTCATTTCGAGTTTGGGTCAATTCAGACCGGTCATTGTGAAGTATGAGTTTTTTTGTCGAGTCATTTATAGGTCAATGTTAAAACTCATCAATTAGTCCAGTATTAATGTAAGTATGTTTGTCACTAACAAAAAATATCTTATAAAATAGTCATTCATTACGGAGTGTTGAGACAAATAAATCCTTTGCATTTATATAAATTATTAAATTGTAAAATTTTGGTTATTTGAAAAATACTAATAAGACGGAGCGAGTAACTTTAGTTTTAG
Organism: Silene conica; assembly: GCA_029255685.2. Taxonomy (NCBI): domain Eukaryota; kingdom Viridiplantae; phylum Streptophyta; class Magnoliopsida; order Caryophyllales; family Caryophyllaceae; genus Silene; species Silene conica. The sequence continues at coordinate 65,497,902 of CM055311.2, forward strand.
AAGAATAAGTCTACGAGACACATTGATCATAATATTTTTACAATTGAAAGTCGAAATAGGTACGGATTATGATGAAATGAGCTAAGATGATGTGCAATTGTAGAAAATGTCATGAGGTTGATTTAGTAAGAGCAACCAAATTGGTCTATTGAAGTGCATAACGAATGACAAAAGAGGAAAGGGAGGAGGGAGGGGCAAAGATAATGAATCGTACGAAGTAGGTGCACTTGAAGATGTCCTTGCCTACCCCGAATAACTTCTACCCCCAATAACGACCGGTCCAGTTGTTTAATTCCACGTGGGTCCCCCCTCCTCTTTCTTTTTTATTATTCACACTGCTCTTTTCATCTCCACTTATTTCTTGCCGTCCTTCTTTGTCCTTCGCCCGTACGGCCCCCACTCTCTCACTTTAATTCCCCACTTTACCCTTCTTTAATCTTTTTACTCTCCAATATTCCAACTAAAAATAAACATAAAATAATTCCCGTATTAACACCCTACTTTGGATAAAAGAGTGATAGTTGAGATTATATTTATGATTATTTTTCTTAAAAATAAACATAAATTCTTTTTTATAAGATTAACCAAGTTATTTCCATTTTATTAAGTAAAAATGTATAGTAGGTCTTGCTTCTGACGGATTACCATTTATGACGGATATTTTGTGAGATAAAATGGATACAAAATGAGTTAGTGGAGAAAGAGGACCACGAGAATAGTGTCGGAGAGAGAGAGAAAAAGTGGATATTTTGTGAGAGGAAACGATATCAGTCACAAGCTTGTGACAGATACTAAAATGTAGGACAACTTTGAATGATCGTATTACAAACTAACTAGTTTTATGCCCGTACAAAAAATGTACGGGTCTATTTCTAAAAATTTCGTAAATATATTAAAAAAAGTAGTACAAATATAATTTAATATGAACTTAAATGAGAAAAATATAAATTATGAATTCGGGGATTATTTTGACTCCAAATAATTGATTTACAGGTATAATTAATTTTTTTTTTAATGATTATATAAATTGAAATAAATAATCATGACATTATGAAATAAATTTGAACCATATAAAATAGATAAAGAAATTGTATTGTATTTCTATATCTTACCCTTTAAATAACTTACTCTCTAAATGAAAGTAAAATGATAGAAATATATTTAATAGCAGTCTCTTAAAATTTGTGGATGATTTTATAAAGAAAATAATAATGTATTGTTATTAAGACCATCTTTTTACTCGATGTTAACGTGGTTTTAATTGACTAATTCTCGAAGGTTGTTATATTTTCTTAAAAATCGTAAATTTATATTTTTTTTGTTAATTTAATGGGTTGGGTTTATTTGATCATATTCAAAAAAAATCGATCTACGTTTCTTTCATTTTTTAATCTACGTTTTTTTGTTAATTTTTATCTCCTCGTGTATTTTTTTAATTTTTTTAATTTTATGGGTTTGGTTTATTTGATCTTATTCAAAAATCTTTGATCTACGTTTCTTTCATTTTTTAATTTACGTTTTTTGTTAATTTTTATCTCCTCGTGTATTTTTTTCATTTTTTTAGATATACGTATGTTTGTTAATTTTTAACCCTTTGTATAATTTTTTTCGTTTTTCATACCTCTAAATATTTGTTAATTACTTCTAATTGTCCAACTTTTTTTAATATTGTTGAATTTTATGTTTCTGGGTAGAATTTTAGTGATTTTTTTATTTTCGAAGTTGGAGTAAAGTTGTTGTTTTTTTATTATGGAGATAAAAATTATTTGTAACTTTAGCATGTTAAATGGAGAAAAGTAAAATGAAGAAAAATTAAAGCTCCTCGTGTGAGTAGTGAGACACGGCGAGAAAGAAGGTTTTTAATTTCCTAAAATTAAGCAACCAATGAAAAAGAAGGAAAAATTGTTCCTTTTATTGATAAGGGATTTAATCTAAAACCGTATATAATAAAACGGCATTGTATATTTTTGTTGGACCCAACTATTTCTGAGCTTGTAAAAATATATATTGTGGGCTAATAGACAACCATATATAAAAACATGGATCGATATAGATGCATGAGTCGACAATATCACCTAATAATAATTATTACTCGTATTATTTTATGTAGCCTTAATTTACCATTTCGCAAAATTCTACTTTACGACGGTCGCACATGCGACCAGTAGGAAAGTGATCACATTTTGATACGTAGTGAGTCTAGTGACCACTTTTGATTAAATAGTGACCTTTTTTTTTCATATTGTGGAAATATAGATATTTTTAGGATTTATTTTTCATCAAAATCTTAAAATTTGGGCCTCGTGTTAAATTTAATGTATATGTTTATATAGTATATAAATTTGTTTTTATACATTTTAATTGTCACAAATTATAGAGTAATACGGTCTCATATAAAAAGTTGTTCCTTCAGTGCTAATAAACGATTTTTCTTTTTATATATGTTGATCGTCTTATGGTATGAGAGTAAGAGACCGTTCATACAAAAATTCTAATTTAATTTTAATTGTCAAGGTATCCAAGAGGTTAATTTTCCGGAATTGTAATTTTTTTTTTTTATTAAAATTTGTTGTCCCCTATATAGATTTCCGATTTTTTTAAAATTTCTTTTGTTGTAAGGTTGAATGTGATTAATTTTTTTTATCATAAGCTTTTTAACATATGAGTAAGAAATTAGGAGAGAGGGTAATTAATTGGAGTGTGAGTAAGTGGAGAGAGTGGGGTTGGTTAATGTGTAAAAAAAAAAAAAAAGTAAAAAGTAAAAATTTCAGCCAATCACAAGTCTATAAAAGACCTTCCTTTTATAGATAAGGGATTATTGCACATTGTTGACTTTATAGTATTACATTTTTGGTCGGATTTATTAAACAACGTGAAACTAACTATTACTTCGTATATTCTTTTACATTTAGTTTCATTTTAGTTTAAGTCTATATGTTGACCAAATATATTAATGTACGTATTGTACATTGCTGACTTTACATGATATAGCTACGTAGGAATCAAAATAATACAAGTATAAATACAAATTAACAAATGGCTTTAATTTCTATATTAGCTCAGTCTTTTGCCTTTATCTATTATGGCACTGCTTTTCAATTCGAGAAGATTTAAGAAATTGGTGTAAAATGACAACTCTACCTTTTTAATGGAGAAGAATAGGAGACAATGTTAAAAGAATAAGATAAAACTAATAGTCCACTTGTTTTAGCAATACCAACTTTATAAAAAGACAATTTATCTGAAATAATAAATTTAGGAAAAAAAGAGAAATAAGTAAAGTTTTATGCTCTCCTTTTTCAATCTACCTAGGGCGATTCGCTGTCAAATCAAGAAACGAACATATCCGTCTTAAATAACGATAATCTTATAATATATGACCGTTTATTAGGTTCTGTTTTCTGAAAATATTTTCGGTGACTTATTTGACTAAATTAGTTTATTTACCAAAGTTTCTACTACCCTATTCATTTTTTTTACAAGTGTTTTGACAAATAGTTTATGTAACTAAACAAGTTACCTCAATTTATTATATTTTCTTTTTTTTTAAACCTTTTAATTATAATATTAAATAATTAGTATATCAATTGATGTTATTTTACCAAATATTTTCTTATATATTTATATAATCAATTATTTAATCCGAATAAATATCCTTTTAAATTTAACACTAAGTCTTACTCGCGACAGATATATTTGTCGCAAACTTCTAACGTACCAAGTTCTTCAACTTGCTTAAATAAGATAACACATAGAAAATCTCAAAATACTTGTCTTTTCTTACTCAAATGGATAATAGTTAATCCGTCGCAAGTTTGCGAGGGATATACCGTCATAAATAAGAATTTGTGTAAATTTAAATTAGCTTTTTAACTAATTTAACAAACGTAACCTTATCGTCATTGTTTTTCTCTTTAGACCATCCCAAGCAAGGTCATGACATGGTTAGTGAGATAATTAAGTTAATTAATTGATGACCATTTTGTTAATTTGTGACCATAACATCAACCAAGGTCAATTTGTGACCGTTGTTGAACATTTGTGACCATTATGTAGGCAATTTTTATTGGTTCAAGAATAAAAAATAAAAAAATAATTGGTAAAAGAGATATTTTGGTGGATAGAAAATGTGATAAATGATTGAAAATGTTGAAAAGTGGAAAAATGATTGGATTGATGACCTAAATCGTAAACTTTATTACTTGGGAGGATGAAAGTAAGTCAACGTAAATAAGATGAGATTAGGGGTAAAATCGGGTCGCGATCTATCGCGACAAGTACTTGAGAATGGGCTTAAGATTTAAGAAAACACAGGGGGTAATGTTGTCTAGAAAACAAGAAGACCAAAGAATCGGACCTAACTTGTTGAAAAAGCAGAAAAGGATAAAACAGTAATCTCACTTCACCCAATCTTCTTCTTCTTCACTTCCACCTTCTCCAACTCCCCAACCTATCCTCACATCCTCCCTTTTCCCAATCACAAATCATTCCATCTACAACCTCAATTTCCTTATACAACTCATCACCCAATACCCACCTTCTACACCTCCATTTCAACACTGCCGTACATCCGGCCTTCCTTCGAAACAAATCTCGTAAATGGCGAGATTCGAAACAACCACAAAACCCAAAAAACAAAAAACACCACCATTAATGGCGTCTTCCATTTCAAATTTCGACAAGCTAAGTCCAGAACTAATCTACACAATCCTAGACCTTCTAAAACCAAACCCACCATCTCTAAAATCCTTCTCTTTAACCTGCAAATCCTTCTACACTCTCGAATCAACCCACCGTAAAACCTTAAAACCGTTAAACTCAACCCATTTACCTTCAACCCTAATCCGCTACACCCAACCAACAACCCTAGACCTAACCCTATGCCCGCGGATCACAGACCACTCTCTTTTCCTCATCGCCGGCGCACCCTGCGCCGACACGCTCCGCTTCGTGGACCTCTCCCGGTCGCGGCATTTCACTGCGGCGGGACTGGCGGCGCTGGTACGCGGGTGTCGGGGGTTGACCGGGTTGGACTTGTCTAATGCGACGGAGCTGAGAGATGCGGCAGCTGCGACGATTGCGGAAGCGAGGAATTTGGAAAGGTTGTCGCTTGGGAGGTGTAAATTGATGACTGATATTGGGATTGGGTGTATTGCTGTTGGGTGTACTAAGTTGAAGGTGGTTAGCTTAAAATGGTGTTTGGGTGTTGGTGATTTAGGTGTTGGGTTGATTGCTGTTAAGTGTAAGGATTTACAGAGCTTGGATCTTTCTTACTTGCCGGTAATCCTCTTCATTTCTTTACCTTTTTCTTATTTAAAGAGTCTTTCCTGTGACATATGGTATTTACTCTCGCAATAAAGCTAGTGGACATAGAAATGAGCATCTTATGGATTTCATTTTTATTGTCCCCACCATTATATTTAAATGGAGGGAGTGACCGAGTGAGTAGTGACGGTTAATCTGGGATGATACTCCATGTTCGCTTTTTTTCCTAACTAAATTTAGAAACTGGAAAGGGAGCAATACAATTGGCACCAAGGCAGTATTTGTTTAGCTTTCTGTTTTAGATATGCCAATAAAGGTTCACTTTTTTACTGTTCCAAACGGTAAGTGTAAAAAAAAAGTAAAGAAATGATCAAGTAGTTTTTGTGCGATTAATTTGGTAAATTTTGAGCTTTTTGATAGGAATTTCAAATTGAATCATCATATTTAACAACAAGATCATAATTTAATTTGATTCACAATAATGTCCTATACGGCTTGAGCGCCAACAGTTTCCCTGGAAAAAAACAGTATGTGATGAAAATGGTTGTTAATCATTGTCATATAATTTGACATGTATTCCATATAGGTCTTTGCTAAATGAAATTGAAATTGGTTGAACATTGTTTCATTTTTTTTTATTGCTTGCCTATGTTGAGTGGTTGGAAATGTTTTGGATGTAAAAAATGTTCTTTTGGGACACGAATTGTGGATTTCATTGCTTGACGAATTTTGCCATTGGAGGGATGTGAACGAACGTGTGTCGTATGGGTGTCATCCATTTTTTCAAAAGCAAGTTTTCATTAAATTTCTGTCTTTTGTATGTCTGCTGATATTCTGCTGAAGCATATTCTTTACTCCAATCTTTACTAAGAAATATGAATACTGAGGAGTTGAAGTTTCTATTTTCCGATTTTATGTGGAGGATATGGATACTCTTTTAATAAAATTATCTGGAATAATAAGGTGATATTGACAATCATTTTCCGACTTCACGTTACTGGAATCGTCTAAAATTGGTGCGCAAAGAAACAATGAATCTAGACAGAATTTCAAACTGACTTCACTGGTTGTGGTTGTGATGCAGATTACAAGCAAATGTTTACCAGCCATCTTGAAGTTGCAGTATCTTGAGGAGTTGGTTCTAGAAGGATGTTTTGGAATTGATGATGATAGCCTTGCTACTCTCAAGCAAGAATCCAAGTCACTGAAGGTAGTAATGAAGGCCTTTTATTTTATTGTTGTTAACATGCCTATATTCCCGAGTTATAAACAGTGCGCATTCAGCATTCTACATTTTTTTTATTAACCAAGCTAGACACGCTTTAGGACTGGATAGAGATGAATCTTTTGATGATTAATCTCACCTAGAGATAGAACAAAAATTGTAGGAGATGGTCTAACGTGTGAAGCCAAACCACTAACCGTATAATTAAGGAGGGAATGATATGGATTTAGGTTGGTCTCACATTTGTCGTACTTATCACTGACAATAATGGATGTATTAAGGAAATTGTATATGTGAGCCTGTGATGTAGCGGTGATTCTTGTATGGCTGTCTCAAAGTTTGATCATACTTAACCTAATCATTTTGTTTGCTATAACTCCTGCAGATTCTTGACATGTCAAGTATTCAGAATGTTAGTCATGTGGGCTTGTCTTCATTAACAAATGGGATTGGCTGTCTACAGCAATTAACATTAGCCTATGGTTCTTCGGTGAGGCTTTTGAATCTCTCTTTTCTTTATTAGCATTTAAATAATCTCAAAAGTTGCCAATTTTACTAATCATTCCCCCTGTTTTCAGATCACCATTGATCTTGCTCGTAGTTTGCAAAAGCTGTCCAAACTACAGTCTATCAAGCTAGATGGCTGTGCAGTAACATGTTCAGGCCTTCAAGCCATTGGGGACGGATGTGTCTCATTACGGGAGCTTAGCCTGAGTAAATGCGCTGGTGTCACCGATGATGGCTTGTCTTCCATTGTTAGGAAACATATGGAGCTCGAAAAGCTTGATATCACCTGTTGTCGGAAGATTACTTATGTCTCGATTGCCCACGTGGCAAATTCATGCACCTCTCTCACTTCACTTAAGATGGAATCCTGTACTTTAGTTCCAAGGGAAGCATTTGTTCTCATTGGTCGAAGATGCCATCTTTTGGAGGAGCTTGACCTTACTGATAATGAGATTGATGATGAAGGTTTGATGGTTACCCCTAATTATGTTTTATTTTGACATAAAAATCTTTTACATGACTGTCTTACTCATTATTATTAAGCGAGGAACAAATAAGGATTTGGATTATTGGTCTCACATGTGAAACTACTCATACAAGTCTGATGCCATACAAATACATTGAACTCTCGGCTCTCGCTATGGCTCATCTTTGCAGGCTTAAAGGCTATCTCCAAGTGCTCAAAAATATCCATCTTGAAGCTCGGAATTTGCTTGAACATAACTGACAAAGGGCTGTCCCACATAGGCAATCACTGCTCAAAGCTTGTGGAACTTGATTTGTACAGGTTTGTGAGTATTTTTAGCGCAGTTACATAATTGTTACAGAGTCAACAATCCCCGACTCTTTGTAGTTGAAAGACCTTGTGGTTGTTAGAAGAAACAATGTGAAACCATAGAGTAAATTCATTTGCAATCGACTTGTCATCGTTATTTAGACATCAGTCATTGTATTTTGGGCAAAGATTGCTCTTTTATAACTCAAATAAGGGGAAAAATAATAAGTAAAACAAATTTGATTTCATTCTAGGCCCTGGAGTGATAACTGAAAACTTCAGTGAACCTAAAAACACTTCTTAGAGAACAAACAGCCATCCAAACTAGTTATATGATAATTTTCGACTCTTTAACTCCCAGCTCATGAATTATACTAGTGTGGGGCATTTTTTAAACTTACTAAGGTTGGTTAAAATATGGGACTATTACTGATAAAATTGCCAATCTTTTTTATTTGCGCTGGTGTAGCTTGTTAGAGAACTCAAACAACAGGCTGTTAGCATTGTCCTGCCTCTACTTCCAACTTTCAAGTAACTGTGAGTCTGTGACTTCTGTGAGTGTGTCTATCCCCTCACATTGTGCTGTCATTCTGTCGTCAGGTCAATGGAGATCACCGATTCAGGCATTCAGGCCATTGCTCATGGGTGTCGTGCCTTAGAAATGATTAATGTATCATATTGCCAAGACATCACGGATGGTTCCCTCATATCCCTATCGAAGTGCTCAAATCTGAACACATTAGAATGCCGAGGGTGTCCTCTTATATCATCTCTAGGAATCGCAGCAATAGCTGTTGGATGCAAGCAACTCAAGAAGTTAGATATAAAGAAATGCTACAATATCAATGATTTTGGTATCATACCGCTTGCTCACTTCTCTCAGAATCTTAGAGCAGTAAGTCTTTTACTGGATTTGTTGTTCATTTTTCAGAACCCAATTTTTTTCCCTTCTCAATGGCTATCATAGTCTATGTTACTCCGACTCTTCTAATTTCCTCGCGTACCCGTGTCCGATACTGGACACTCGGACATGGGTATGACACATGGACACCTCATTTTAGACCAAAATGTGCATATTTTTTAATAAAATAGCCGAGTCCGACACTTGGACACGTACCCGTGTCGGGTACTTCTAAACGAGTCTGAGTAACCTAGATCATAGTGCAATAGTTGGCTGTGAATATAAAGAGTTTGTTTTCTGAGAGACCGTCTTTAGACACCTTTTTAGTAAGGGTTGGATTAAAGTGTACTAATGGGTAATTAGTTGGTAAAGCTGTCTCACAGTAAATGCTGTGTGAGACCGCGTCATTTCAGAATCGATGGAATATAAATGACTGATGGTTGTCATTTTTGTGTGTTTTTTCTCTGTAGATAAATCTGTCATATACATCGGTCACAGATGTTGGCTTGCTGTCACTAGCTAGCATAAGCTGCCTTCAAAGCATGACCATTTTACACTTGAAAGGGCTGAGCCCAAGAGGGCTAGCAGGCGCTCTACTGGCCTGTGGAGGGTTGACCAAAGTCAAGCTTCACTCTTCCTTGAGATTGCTGCTTCCCCAACCACTGTTTGAACATCTTGAAACCCGTGGTTGTGTTTTCCATTGGAGGGAGAAAGTGTTTCAGGTATACTTCTCTTACGCCTGCGGTTTTCAGATAATTTCATATAGTGTATGACTAATACGGAGTACAATTTTTCCTACGATATGAAACCCGTGGTAGTGTTTTTCAAAGGAGACTGAAAAGAATTTTATTTTGGTTTATCTAAAACTAGGCTCTTGATTATTAATACCTAGGAAGAGTTTGTGCACATCCGATCCTCTGATCATGCCTTAAGACAGATGACGGGAGACTGTTGCCGCGTAACTCTCTTTCAGGAAGGTGCTGACTGCTGATTCTCTTTTGTAATGTGGCAGGATGAGCTAGAAGACTCCAAATGTTGGAAAATGCAACTCGCAGAAATTAACAATGAACCTTAAGGTGGGCTCAGATTTGGCTTGTCTACTTGTCTTATTTTTTAAGGGAATCATCATCAAAGAATGGTCGAGGACGAAAGACTTTGAAAGGTATCAAAGTGCTTTTTCCACGGACCCCACCAGTTCATATTTTCCGTGGATGGGTGCGTAGGAATCAAACTTCCTGAGGGGTGATAGACCGATGGTTTTGAGCGTGACTGGTTTAGGTTGCCAAATTAAGAATCACCTGAAAAGATTTTCCATTTGTGTGAGAAAACGTTTGAAATATTTGTAGAATCAGAGGGAGGAAAGTGATATTGAGTGACTCAGCTCGTGTATGGACAGTCGCTGGCGTAACTAGGGGATTTGGTGATGATTCTACTTCGAGTTGCTTCTTTTATAAGTACCGATGACTTGTTGGATGAACCATTGGGGAAACAAGCTACTGAATTCAAGGAGGCTGTAATAACAGATATACTCCGTATGTGTCCTGTTAACTGTTTATCGTTGTCTGTATTATTCATTTACGCGGGAGTAGATGTTCCAATTTATGTAACAAGAGGAGTGTTGAGTGTAATAAGTCTTTATTTACTGTACATTATTGTAAAGCACGGAGTAATAGTATGAACAGTTTTGATACCACTTTTACTAGCTTGAAGACTAGAGACCAGTTCAAAGCACAGTGGCACTATAAACTTGGAGTTAACGATTGTATTCAAGAATTATGACATCCATGTCGCTCCAATCGATTGCGCTTACGAAAGAGTTAACGATGACATTCGAACATGAGTGGCACCTATTAAAGAATCAAATACGTTAATCTATACAAATATAAATTTAGGAATAATTTTTTTTCGTTTGATGACAGAGGAACGTTGGTGTTTTTGTATAAATAATTTCAAAAATATCACTGAGACGGAGGACTGACATGCTTGAAGTCGAAACACCGACATAGTCTCAGCTCTCAATAATATCTCCCCACAAAATTGCTTTTAGATGGGCTTGAACATGAGAGACCCTTGGCGATCTTACCCAACTTTTAATTAATAAACTCCGTCTTTGGAGGCTTTCTAGAACAATACTCGTTCCGCTTCATTTATCTGTTTACGGTTTTTTCTTTTGCAAAAGACGCATGAATTAAATGATTGAGATGAATATAGTATTAGTTACTTGTACATGAGTAACACAAATGTTTTTTTGTTATCCTTGCTAAAACATAATACACATGATTCATGAATAGTAAATTCATGGAATTTGTAAAATTAGCAAGTTGTTTGTTAGCTTACTCCAAATCCTATAAATTTAAATTCTTAGGAATTTCAATTCCATCATTATGGAGAAAGTTACTTATCTACTCTCTAGTTAAGTAGAAATACTTATCCATTTCAAGCATTCCAGCTAAACAACTTATTCCTATAATTCATGTAAATGCATAATTATATGAATTACTATTTTCTGTGATTGCAGTTGCTCTTATAAATCAAATTAATCTCTATATAGAGTTAGAATGCCATGAGAGTCATGGTTATGGTAAATGTTGATGAATCAAGTATCTAAGTAGATAAATTTAAGTGTCAAGTCAACATAATTGATGCTAACATATAAACCGATCATCGAATTTCAACCATAAACTTAAATTTTTAGTTGGGATGATTTTTTAACACGGTAGTCAAAGGTTACAGGTCTGAACCCACCCCCTCAATTCTAAAGTAGAATATTAACACCAGCCACCAGGTATACATATGCTTGTAGTTGCATCTAACTTCCAACCCAAAACGATATTCATTTGAGGGAAATTTTAGAATATACACCGATCATGGGAATCCACCATCTACTTAAGGTTTTGGTTGATAACCATGAAGGGGTAGGCTTTTCACCGTTTGAGAGTTAGGGAATGAGTTTTGTGGTGGCCAATAGTGGTGTTGAGGAGGTTGGCCTCTGTCTCCTTAAGTTTTTGAACTTCAGCTTTAGATTGTGCCATTTTTTGCTTGATTGCATCCATTTTAAGCAATTGTGCCCTGGCGGCTGCCAACTGTTGTTCAACGGTAAGCTGGGTCATTTTGAGAGATTTTAATTGGAGTTTTTTGAGGATTTATGAACTAGATGCCCCACGGTGGGCGCCAATTATTTTAGCAGGAATTTGCGCTGGCAAAGCTTTCCTGCCAGGAATAGTTTTAGGAGGCGTATCTAGCTCAATTTATGTCAATAAAGGATAATAAGAGTGAGAAGAATAGAGTAAGAATAGACACAACAAGATTTGAACGTGGAAAAACCCTTTGAATTGGGTAAAAAACCACGGGCACCAAGCCAGAAAGAGTTTAGATTAATTAATAATGGTTGAACAATCGAATACAAGTATGAATGCTTAAGGGAATAGTAATATGCAGTTTTCTCTGTGTAAAAATCATGTGTTCCTCTCTTCCTGCTCGCAAATCCTTATATAGTCTTGTGTTTGAAAGGCTCTTTTTTGGACGTTAGATTCTTCCCGTGAAAGTAGGAACTAACCCTCTTCTTGCGGTTTGCCTGATTCTCTTCCCATGTTCTCTTCTTGTGCGACAGGTTCAACCTAATCTCCACGTTCTCAAATATGGTAACCTCCAGTGGACTTGGTCCTCCTTATAAATAGCTTGTCCACATTAGATCGTGCTTCTCGCCATTCCTGTACCACTACTGCTTCCTCCCTAGTTCTTCTTCACGGTTTACTACTGGCCTCTGTGTCCAGGATTTCATTCTTAACTCGGTGCTTTTGGAAGTTACCTGTGTAATGCTATGTTTGAACTGGGTAGACTTGCTTGGGATATTTTCCTGGTCCTGTAGGGAATATCCTGGCTCAACACTAGCCTTTCACGACAATATTCCATTGATATTAATTTTGTGTGGCCTATTTATAATATTTTGTAATTCAATAAACTAATCCTAAACATTCCACTATTTTAGGCGTACATCTGTATTGAAAAATAGAACATATTATTATGGTATTACCCTACAAAATACACTTTCCATAAATGATAGCCATAAAAATTGCGCGGAGTCCAGCAATATGGCAATATGACTCCAAAACTATCACATGATATATTTCCTTATTTTACAGCTTTTTACTTATGCCTTGTGTGCTTTTCACCATGTTTTCAAGATTCTTAACTTTTATTAGCAATCAAGTGTTTTTGTATAGACAAATTAAAAGGATTGTTTTGTTACACTCTCTCCACACAAGACCTGGTAAATGGGTTGAACCCAATTTTATCGGCAAATTTGGGTCGGTTAGTTTGGTTCATTCTTTTTTCTGGATCATTGAGGTCAGGTCGGGTCATTTCTGGTTTCATGTCTATTTTGATGTGTTGGGTACGTCAACGATTAAGAGAGAAAACCCCATCAAGTCATTCTGGGTCATAAAAGTTACAGCAGGTCTTGCTTGTGACGGGTTTGTAACACTCCGATATTTTCCGTATTGAAAATTTAAAGATTTAATTGAATTTCAAGAATAATTTATATTTTAATTAAATTTCGTAAATATATATTTGTACTAAGAATATTTCGTTTTAAAGCTTTTTAGTTTCAATTTATGTTTCGAGTTTTATAAATCTAAGTTTCGGTTTTATTTTCGAGAAATGACATGTATAGCGGATAGTTTCATGAAATGTGGTTTACTTGCATATTTTTGTCCCATCTTGAGTAATAATAGACTTGAGAGGTTGTTTCCGTCTTAATTAGTCAAATCCGAGTCCATCCCGACTCATTAAATGAATTCCGAGTCATTTCCGACTCAAAAACCCTTATAACCCCGATGTTGTGTTTTATTTCACACAACCGATTCATTTCTTCATCCTCCTCAAAAATCAGAAAAAACCCCTTCACCATTGTTGGTGTTTCTCCATGAGCACAAAATCGACTCTAGCATCTTCGTTTCTTGCTCAAATTCCGAGTTCTTGGTAGGTATGTTCTCCTCTTCTTCTTCTCCTTCTTTTCATGTCTTTAAAAGTTAGTATTGTTGTGCTTTCGGAAAAACCCCTTTTTCTAGGGTTTATGTATGATCCGTTTTTCCTTTTGTTCTTGAGCGAGAATGGATGTATGGACTTCAATGAAGGATTCTTTGGAGATTTGAAGAGCTTTAAAGGTAACTTTGAGAGGTTACTCGACTTTAAGTCAAAAATCGTTGTGTATTGTTGTTGTTGGTTGATTTCTGAAATTTGAGGATGGTGTTGGTTAATTGTTGCTTAATTTTCTGAAAGCTTTGGTGTATTGAGTTGCTTGGTTATCTTTTAATCGATTGAAATGAATTTCATGTTGTTTGGTAGTAATGAATGAAGATTTTGGTGGTGGTTAATGGGTTAGTTAGTATCCGTCACATGCTTAATTCGTTTTACCAATATTATTATTTTCGATTGATTCTAATTCATGTTTGAGTTGACGATTGTTGGTTGTTATCGTTCGTTCAAGTTTATATGTTAATGTATATATGTGAATGGTTGGCATTACGTGTTGTATACGTCGCGTATTACCGCCTTGCATTGTCGAATAAGGAACCAAGAAGCAAGCACGCAACCTGAGCACGGCTGGGCAGCAGCCCGTGGGAACCGCAGGCTGCGGCCACCCACGCACGCCTGCGGCCTGGCCATGCGCAGGCTGCGGTATTTAGCGCAGGCTGCGGTTTAGTCTGACAGCAGCATCTTCGAAAGGCCATATCTCTCTCGTTTCTTATCCAAATGAGACGTGTGACCTATCGTTGGAAAGCTAAGATCACAAGCTTTCACCTCCACTTGGCCTTGCATCAATAGGAGCTCTAGAACGCGAGATATAGTCGTTTGAAGTTGACCCTTGTGAAACCGAGTTTTCAATTCTTCATTTTGGCTCTTGGTTGTGTATGCCAAGGCTTCAATTCTTCCTTTTTGCTTGCTTCTCTTTACTTTGCACTTATTCCCTTGGTTAAGCTTTGCCTCTCCTTCTCCTCCTTGATATATGAAATGTAAACTTGTGCATGAGACTCGTCACATGAATTCTCTTTATTGTATTACTCATGTGGGTAAAATGTTTGGATACTTCTGTTGTTGTTGCATGGTTGAATGCTTAAGCCGTTTTAGTAGCTAAACTGAGGAGGAAGACCCCCCGGCCGGGCAACCGGAAGGGAAACCGGCTCCCGCTTCAAGTTAGCTTCTCAAAACCAGCTTAAGTGTTGTCTTGATTGATTTGAAGCTCACATGTATTAAATGAGTTAGTTAACGGTTATGTTAGCTTGAGTGGTAATGATAACGGTTATGTTGTCTTACTTGTAATTTGATAACGGTTATGTTGTCTTGAGTTGAGTCGAGTAATGGTTATGTTACTTTACTTGTGATTTTATAACGGTTATGTTATCTTAAGATTGAGTCGGGTAACGTTTATGTTGCCTTGCTTGTGTCTGGATGACGGTTATGTCATCCTAAGTTTGTGAGTGACGGTTATGTCACCTTGTTTATGAATGGATAGCGGTGGTACGATTTGTGTATCATTGTAATGAACCAATGCCATCCCGGTTATGGGTTTTATCTATGTTCGGGATTGGTCGGTGTCCGTGGTTATGCGGCCCGGTCCCCGTGTGTCGTTCGGTGTAGGTTATTACATCGAGAGGTCTGGCCAGGTCTTAGGCATATAGTTGTCGGTTATGCACTATACATAGAGTCGGTGTCGTGGTTATGCGTCCCGATAGCTAGTGTCGTGGTTATGCGACCTAGCGGTCAGTGGTAACGGTTATGTTCCTTGACGGCGTTCATTCTATTCTTGTATGTTCTGTGATTGGCCATGCCATCTAGTGTTGGCCTCTGAGTCAATTATTTGCTTGTTGTTTGTGTGAATGAACATGCCATCAAGTGTTGGCCGCTGAGTCATTCACTTGGGTTGATTATCCGTTTGATATAGTTCACATGATGACCTTGTTTGTAGTTCACATGTTGGTTCATGCTTGACTATGTTTGTCATATTTGAATATGTCATATTTAAGTATTTATCTTTGTATATGCATGTTCATATGTATATGTTGTGTTGTATTACCGTTTACATGTTTTCTGACAAAAAGTGGCTGGGAGAACCTCGAGTTACTCCCCACTGACTGTGGCGTACATGTTTCATGTATGTAGGTTGGTGCTGTTTGGGGAAGACGTGTGGCTAGCGAGCATTGTTGATTAGTCGACAATTACCTATATACGTTTAGCTTAGATTTAATTATGTTGTCATCGAGGGATACCTTATCCCTTGTGATCTTTCTTTTATCTTGTATAAGTTATACTTTTCTTTAGTTTTAATCTTTCACATGTTCTTTTGATATTCCGCGATTAAGCTTTTTTATATATGTCGAAAGTTTTTAAAAATACCGTATTTCCGCTGCAAGTTGCTTGTTTATTTTTATGTAATATCGCGGGGTGTCATAGGTTAATCCCGTCACAAGCTTGTGACCTCTCACAAAAAGGGAGAGGGGACAAGGTGGGACACCCTTCACGTGCTTTCCCACTCACTCTCATGGGTATTTTGTGAGAGGAAACGGTATCCGTCACAAGCTTGTGACGGTTACCGCCGTCACAAATGAGAATTTGTGTTAAAGTTATGTTTTGATTGGTCATTTTCGGGTTGGGTGATTTCCGATGGGGCTACTTTGGGCTGGATTAGTAACGGGTCAAGATAGTTCAGTTCATTTTTGGACTGGGTCGGATCGATACAAATTTTTTGGCTCACATTCAGATGTTGTAGTTTGGGTCAATTTCGGGTATTAGGTCAGTCTATTTCTTTTCGGGTATGTAACAACTAACGTTCTCAAATACTTTGAAATATGAAAAAAAATACTCCCTCTATTCTTTTTTTATCACCCCATTTCAATATAATACTCCTCACATATAATGGAAAAAATAGGGTGATATAAAAAGAATGAATGGAGGGAGTAATAGATAATAAAGGATTGTGATAGCCGGACAACTGAAAATAGGAGGTTATAAATAAGGATAAAAGGCGAGACCAAATATTACTGTCTTCAATTCCAAATAATGAACAATGTCACCCGACTAATTCTAACATATTGCCAACATTATTATTCTGAAGTTTTATACCTTTTAAATATTTATATCTATAAAACTAGGAAACATTTAAGTATTTAACTATGCATTGCCGTGCAATTTTGTAAGGGGTCTAAGCTAGTGAATTAATATTAGAAGATGAGATTAGATTATTTTCGAAATAACTCAAAGAACAAATATGTATGGAGGAAGTACTTAATATGTTTCGCCTATATGCTTTTGAATGACTTAAAGAATACATAGTATCTTATATTTTTCAGGGAAATAAGAAGTAAAATGCTCAAAAATTCTATACAGTGTTGACAAGTTTTCTCATGGATCCACCAATGTGAACTATGGATCAAGGTGATTAGACGAAATAATCAAAGAGAAGAATAGTATAGTCTCAACTCTCAACATATAATATGCATACAAATTGCAATATTAGCCACGCTCGTCTCCATGTTCTGGAGTATTACACTTTAAATTATACTGATTTGGAAAAATTTAGAGCGAAGCGATATCCCGAAACGAGGGCCGCAACTTGGAGAGGGAAATATGCGAGAAAAACCATGCTCACTGATGCAGCAGTTTGATCATATGGTCCTCGGCCCGCCGCTGCTGACCCAGATGATAGCAACAACAGTGCCAGTACCTACAAAGTACAAAATCATCCAACCACTAAACCAGTTAGCCTACTAATTAAGTAAGATATATTGAGTTATTTTTAATCACCGATACTTAGACAAGACCGTTATGTAAATTGCTTGTGCAGTTGTACGTGCATCTGATATAATTATTTTTGGAGGAAACATAACATAATCTTAGCTCTGGGGATTTGTGGTTCTAAATTCTAGAACAGTTTAAGTGAGAAATATCGACTAAAAGAAAGTAATGCATGTGAACCTGATCTCCAATGAACTCGATCCAAATTCCAGTATTTAGTTCCAACACTTCTTGTCCTTTTATTATCTCGTGGCCTCTTATCCCAACCAGCACTGCGGTATACACCATCACAAACACCGAGATGGCAACCACGTAACTGTATTTGTTAAGAAAACACAGACAATATATAACTCAGCGAACCACCCCACAATTGAGCACACGTACTATCAAATATCAATGCAAATTACAGAGTATTTTGTTTAACTCGACTTATTATCTATGTAAATAATTAATTTCAGTTTTTTATTTGTAAGCTAATGTATACGCTTAGTGACGAATCTAGGATGTATATAATGGGTTATTACACTACAAAATAAACAGTGTTGTTGCGACATACACAAATGGCGTTGCAAATTATTGTTTGCGACGGAATTGTTTTTTTGCGACCAAATTTGCGACCAACGGTAATTTTCCAATTCCGCGAACAAAAAGTCAAATGGCGGGAATGTTTGCAATGGAAATTCAGTCGCAAAGAAGGTCTTTTGCGACGGAATATTCGTTGCATCTGAAATTGACGAAATTTTTTTGGATCACAGGTCAAAAAGCCAGTCAACCATTGCGACGAGTTTCTGTTCTGTCGCAAAAATTGACTGACCCTGATCAAGGTTAGGTTCAATCAACGTTTGCGACGGGAAATCTGTAGCAAATATTGACTGGCCTTGACCAAAGGCTGATAAGGTCAGTCAATGTTTGCAACAAACTTCCCGTTAAAATATAATCACTCGATAAATCTCGTCAAAATATAAAGTATTTATTTTTGATAATCGGCTTGAACCCGGGTTGTCATGATGATAAGAGATTGTTTCTATCATTTAGCCACTAAACTTTAATGAAATATTAACGCATAGATAAATGTGTATAGGTTTTTTTTCCTGATTAATGGAGGTGATCCCATGACCCCTATAAATCCGCCCATGTATACGCTATACTGGGATGACGTAAACAAAATTTTCATAAAATAGGATGTGCATTGGATATACCTATAAGCCCCAAAAAGAGTGAAATAATCGGTAACCATGAGCATGAAAGCGAGGAATGAAAAGAGCAGGGTCACTGCCCTGAGTATCAAAACCAAAAGCCCGTTCTTCATCCAATCCTCCTTCTTCCACTGCTCAACACCCGACACTCCACGGAAGTTCGATTCCGGCCTCACTTTTCCCATTTCTGGATCTACCCCTGCTCCTGGAGGTGGTGGAAGATTGTTCCCTGCTACCTCCTCTCGGTACTCTGGTATCGACTCTCCGTCTTGCTGCGACATTTTGAATTACAACTGTTATTTTTGACAAACAACAAGACTTTTTTTTTTTTTAATGTTTTTGTTTTTAGAATAAAATGTACCTAATTTTATGGCATTTATAAGCAGGTTTTTGAGTTAGATTAAGTATATAAAGTTTGTGGAAGTGTTCCATGAGCTAGAGGAGCATACGCTGTCAAGAAAAAAGCTTGACTCATAACGTGAGGGGATCAATCTGCCTAGAGTTTGACTCTTTAACTAACGCTATTTCTTATACACTTTGTTTCTCCAAACTAAAATATTCAATATTCAATATATATAGTTGATAAATCTCTTTAAAAGCCTCTAATAAATCGCGTCAATATGCCTGAATATGATCAACCGTACCCTAAACCATGAACTTTAGTTTTATTTTCGAAACCAAATTTTATGTTTGATATATGTTGGGTCTATGCCTTGAATCTGTTAGTCGCCGCTTCGAACGACTATGCGGGGGTCTAACGGTATCTGATTTCTGTATTGGGTTAGGGTTTCTGTCTGGGCTATATTAGATTAAGCCTAATCTGTTTTGTATTAGGTTAAGAGTACTATATAAACTCTTAACCTCTACCCTAGCAGTCATACTTTTAATATCGTTCTGAATCTGTAATCTGGAAAACTCCTCACATTAATAAAACCCTCTCCCTTCTGCCCTGTGGACGTAGCTAACACACCGTTAGTGAACCACGTAAATCTGTGCGTTTGTTCTTTATTGTTTGTTTTAGTCTTTCTCTATGCTTCCGTTATAACAATATACATATATACGGATGTATCATGTATGTACGCAAGCTAGTAGGTTTGTATCTTGTAAGTCGTAAGGCTCTAGTACCACAGGATATTATGGAACAAACGGCCTTTTAGGTACACGCATATATAATCATATAACATAATTTGTTTGGTAGAAGTGGCCGAGCTAAAATTCTCTAGTAGGGAGCGTAAAATTTCATCGATGACTAGAAAAGTTCAAAAATTCAACTAAAAACTTTCGACTTTTCCATTTCCCCTGCTATTCCCCTCACGTGGCTCTACATTAAAAATTACTTTGGAAATTACAAGATTTTTTAGAATAAAATGAAAGTTAATTTAACCTAAATATTTGGTTAGAAGTAATATGAGTCGGAAAAAGTGTAGTCATGTTATTAAGTGAATTCATAGATTAATTGGATTGAGATTTGTTCGTTATAGAAGTACTAGTAGTCTTGTAGAATAATTGGATTCCAATAATTGTATGACAAACCAAAGAATTCATATTCATTATTCAGCTCCTGTAGATGTTAATTCATGGACACGACTACTTAAAACGAAGCTTTCAACTAAAGATGTGCCTGCAATCACTGCTACTTAAACCCAACTAGGAATTTCTTACGCTTAATACATTATACATACCTACTTTTTTAATGTCAACAATGAAGTATATTACAAATAGGATTATACATTTATATGTATATGAACATCGTATATTTAATATAAATCTAATTGAGCTTATATGCAATTTTTTTGGGATTTTAACAATTTTTTCTTACACTATAATTTTTTAGGGTTTAAATAAAAATCTTTGGGTTTTTTATGTATTCTTTTTGAGTTTTAATATAATGTTTTGATTTACAATTTTTTAATAAAGACGCACAAATTCTTTTCAATAAAACTCGTAAAATATATGTATAAGCTCAAATTCTTTGTTATAAAGCTCGAAATCTATACTACCAGATGTATACATCTGGTTGTATAATCCTCTAATTGTGTTTAAACATAGCGGCTGCTTGTAAAGTTATAATTTTTTATTCGTCTTTACTTGTAGTTTTGTAAACTTGTAAAATGTATCTCGTAGTTTCAAGAATTGTAGCCGTTTTAAAGTTAATATTATACTTCGTTTTTATTTCAATGAGCGTAACAATTATAACTCTTGATCTCGTGGACTTACTCCACATTATTGACAACATAAATGTACGATCCAAATTGATTTGATAGAAGTTGGGTAGACCTGTCAAACGGGTTGAACGGCGGGTTACGGGTCGGGTAGATACGGGTTCGGGTAAAATACGGGTCAAGTCTATACGGGTTCCGGGTCGAGTTCAGGTAAAAATATGCGTCAATCGACATCTTTTCCTCACATTTTTTAAAACTTCTTTTATATCGTAATTCCTACCCTTTATACGTTTTCTCTTCTCTTACTCGTCTTATTCAACTTAATTGCTACCATCTTCGCCATCACCAGATTCACCACCAACATCACCATCGTTATCGTCATGATCACCCTCACTAACTCGCTAAGTACGATAATAAGATTCAAATAAGATAACAATGATGACGTGACATGTGATCTGAGGTGATGAGGTGGAAGTGTTGAAGCGAAGTGCGGTTTAGTTTGACGTAATACGGTGAAAGTGACTGTATGACACACACTTCGAGGTGATGATGTGGCATGTGGTCCTAGGCGATGAAGAGGCAATGATGTTGTGGAATGAGGTGTAAGTGACAGTGTAACACACATTTCAACGTGATGACGTGGCATGTAGTCCATTGAAATAATGAGTTGACAATGCTAACGTGGAATATAACCTGACTTAGGCCCTGTTCTTTTGAACTTCAAGTCACTTAATTTAAGTTCACTTCAAATCCTATAAGTTCAGTTCAATTCAGTTCAGTTCCTATAAGTTCAGTTCAGTTCCTATAACTTCAGTTCAATTCAGATCCTGTAAGTTCAGTTTAGTTCAGTTCCTATAAGTTCAGCTCAGTTCAGTTCCTATAAGTTCAGTTCAGTTCAGCTCAGTTTAGTTCATATAAACTCAATTAAGAAAAGTTATATACGGACTATTATTTTTAACAACTGATACAAACATTTTGCTTTAATTATTCGATACACGTCGTCTATAAAAAAAGAACTCATTAATAATTTACCCGTCTTTTACTCTTTAATTAATGTCAAACTATCATCTTCATGAATGCCAAAAAACAACTCATTATACGACACACTCACCCTCACCAATTGTCACTCTCCCATTAATCAACTTCTTCATCACCATTGTTAGAGAAAATAAATGGTTAGAGGAAATTGTAATAGTGAATTATTTTTTATCGCAATGTAAACGTATTATAATGTATGAACTATTAACAAACCATTATATATAAAGTTGAAAAGAATTTAAATTACCTTGTGTTTTAAACTATTTTTTATCAATGCCATCTATTGGCTAACAACAACAACAATAATAACAACAACAACAACAACAATAATAACAATAATAATAGTTAACATAAATTAAAATTAAGTTAATTAAGTTCGGATTTTATAAGTTCATTTACGTCAATAGTGAGGAACATTAAGTACGGATATTGTTAACATAGCTTACAATAATACGGTGCAATTATCTTGATATAACGGTCCACACCGTGTTGTACTAAAATTTGCTACAAACCTATCAAAAAAATAGGTATGTGATATATACACGAACAACCACAACCAAATGTATGAAATTAAATAAAAGGTCACAGTCATGTAAAAACCATAGCCTTAAATAAGAAAATATAATTTAAAAACAACTAGTCTTATACCCGTAAACAAAATGCACGGCTATTTAAATATATACATATATAATAAAATAAAATTCAAAAGTATATACTTTAAACTTATATACAAAGTATAATTTTTCGGACATGAGTAGTTATACACAACAATTGTTATTTTTTTTGTTCAAGATTGTATTAGTTTAAGACAATTTTTACATATGATTAAAATAAAAGTGAAAACAAAAAAATAAGTACTCGTACGAAATAAAACATAGGTGGAAACAAAAAGAGACCAATCTATTACTTCCCCATTCATATCCAAACTACACATTTTCCTCTTTAATCCATTCATATATAATCTAACACTTTCTAAATAAAGCAAAAAAAATGACTCATGTGTCATTATGGAAATCATTTATTTACAAAAAATGTTATTGAATGGTTCACCTTTAATCAACCATCACACATTTAGGGTTTTTTTGTCTAACACCACCTTTAACAAACTTTTTTTTTTCCAAACACCACCTTTAAAAAAATAAATTGTCAAACACCTCCTTTAATAATCTTTTTGGGTCAAACACCACATTTTGGCCAAAGTTTCAGCGTTTGTACGTAATACGGTGACTTTCAGTTGATGGTTAAGATAGCAAACGAGGTCGGTTTGAAGTGTTCTTGAACTCGTTGGAAATGTGGGAGTACATGCTTTCCAACGGTTGTCAACACGGCGGTTAAAGGTGTCTTTATGTGGGGTAGATTGATGTGTAAAGTAAGGTAGGTTAGAGAAAGAGATAGAAGTTTAGGCTTACAATGAGTTGTTAGAGGGGTTTTTAAGGGTCTTTAAATGGGGTTATGATGTTTTGTTTGGTTTGAAATTTGGTATGTAGGTTGAGAGGAGGGCAAGGTATGTCGTAGTTGTGTTCTCTGTGGTGGTCGTTGGTTGCAAGTGGTGGTTCAACGGGAGTGAATTGACTCACAAAAATCCTACTTCAACTTACATTAACCCCATGTGACTAGCCTTACTTTACACATCAATCTATCCCACATAAGGACACCATTGGCCACCATGTTGATAACCGTCACTAGTAGAAAAATAGCCTTTTGCAGCGTCAAAAAAATGGTCATTTGCGGCGTTTTTAGTGTAGAAGCAAATAAGGGGGCCGCAAATAGAAAAGCTATTTGCGGCGTTTTTAAAATGTAGTAAATAAAGAGTTATTTGAGGCGTTTTTTCAAAAAAACGCAGCAAATGAAGATTGTTTATTTGCGGCGTTTTTTGAAAAAAACGCAGCAAATAGTAAAAAAAAAAAAAAAAAAAAATTTCTTTTTTTTTGTTTTAATAAAAAGAATCGAAAACAAAACTAATTTGAATAAAATAACTCTCAAATATATTTTTTTATAAGACAATCTTTCAAGATTTATTCATACATCAAATACTGCAGGAATACAACTTTGCTTGCTAAAGCATCATTACAAAACAAGTTCAAGGCTGTCCAATACTGCAGGAATGACTGGCAGTTCTGGGTCTGGTCAGATGTTGCTGAAGGCAAAAGCGCAGTAGAGTAGCAGATATAGAGTGTGGTAGACTGCTTAGCCAGATTAAGGGTGTAGGCAGATGCTGGGACTGATGCGGAAGCAGCGAGCAGTTCATGAGCTGTTGTTCGTTATAGAGGCAGAGTAGCTTTCTAAAGTTACTGGAATGGGGCAGGGATGCCTAGTCGTGCGAGCCTACAGAGTTCTAAGGGGCTGCAACAATGAATGGAAAAAGCAAGCATGGATTTTATTTGACGATGATCAGCAAGGCATAGGAGTCGCTTAGTGGGCAGGAGCTCTGAATGCTTCTGGACTGGAATTGTGGACTAGAGCTAGCAGGTCTGAACGTCCTGGTAGTGCAGCAATGGCGTCTGTATTTCAGGATGTATGGGAATAAAATAACAAGCTAATTGCAACCAATAATCATCGATCAATCAAGTTCAATTCCAGGCTTTCGATCTTACGATAAGAATGATGATTCACCAATGATTATGATCAACAATTACAACCACGACTACGACTATCGATTAATCGCGTCTTGTTACGGCTTTCGATCTTAGAATGAGAGTGGCGATTAGTCAATAGTTATAATCAATAATCGTAATTTAAATAAATGGAACTGGCATGTATACAATCAGCATATGACAATGTAAAGCTACTACTTTAACATGATTTTAACAACTAATGTACATATCTTCCCCTCCCTAGTTATAGAACTACTCAGACATGGTTACTGAAATTAAACTAACAAGATGAATTATAATAAACATGGTAGTCATATGTAATTGCAAATTGAAATAAAAACTGGAAAAGAAACAATGATAGAAAATACCAACAATAAGGAGATTAGGAAATAAGTCCTTGAAGAACAATATGCAAAGAAAACCCGGAAATGACTTGAATAAACTTTGATAGATTCTTAAATGGAATACAAAACTAGAAACTAAGAACTAAGTTTTCTAGAAAATACACTTCAGAAAAAGTGTGTTTTTTTTCCTTTACGATGAAAAACATGTTTAATTTAATGTTTGGCTTACTGTGAAAATGTAGTCGAATTTTGAGATTTATACTTGTTATTATTTTACTACTTGCCCTAGTAATCCATGTCTAGTGATATGCGAATTGTGTTGTCCCAAGCCGTGAATGTTATATAGTTATGGGCTACATAGATCACACTTAAAATTTACATGCCAATTTTTATGTCTATTTATACACATTTAATTTAGTTATAAGGTTAGTATTCAATAAGTGGCACCTTAGTGATTTCTAGTTTATATTTACGTACTTTAATAAGTTATGATTGTTACGATGATAGAAATTAATTCATTTATTTATACATATATAACTATTGAGTTATTTAGTTGATTCTATTTTTTCAGTTTCGCAATCTTTACTGTTTTCTAGATGGCAATTACAGTTTGAAATAATGAATGAATTTTGATATGGTGCAATGCGATTTCTATGCTTCAAAAGATATGTCAACATGTTTTGGAGAAAAAATGGTTGTGTTTAAATGTGATAATGTGAAGTATGTTAAAAGAATACGAGTTTCAACCATTTTCATGTATTATAAATTTTGGATAAAAAAATTAGGGATATTCTACATGATACCCCTCAATTTTTCGACTTTCTACATGGTACCCCTACACTTTTTAAAACATACACGGTACCCCTAATTGTTGTCATTATCACTACGTGTACCCCTAAACTTTATTTTTCGTCAATTAAACTCATTTTTAAGCGTTAAATATTTACTTAGGCGCATAACCAAACTTGACATTTATCATCTCATGACACAAGGACTCTATTAGAATTAATATTCATTCTTTGGACGTGATAATTTGGCAAAGATCAATAATTTTTCCTTCGCCTTTTTTTTAGCCCATACATATATATAAATATTAGGATCGAGATTGATATTGAGCCTAATAGAGTCCTTATGTCATGTGATAATAAATGACAAACTTCCTTACGCGTTAAAGTTATCACATAAAGCTGAAAAATGAGTTTAATTGATGGAAAATAAAGTTTAGGGGTATACGTAGTAAAAATGACAACAATTAGGGGTACCATGTATGTTTTAAAAAGTGTAGGGGTACCATGTAGAAAGTCAAAAAATTGAGGGGTACCATGTAGAATATCCCAAAAAATTACTTAAGGATAATGCTCAAATGAAAAGAATATGAGTTATTATAGAAAGATATGTGCTTAAATAATTATCTTGACAATGAGGCGTAATATGTAATTGTCTTTACAAAACCATGTAATCAGAGGTACATAATTCCGTTTCCATTGAAGTGTTATGCTCCTTCAAAGTTCAATGTTGCTCCATTGATGACGATGATACATACGATGTTTCATTCGCTATCGAAGTTTCGTCCATCATTGATGGTAAAAATTGATGAATTTTTCGTTGGTTTTGATTGAATAAAGAGCGATATATTGATATTGAGTAAACTGAATGATAGATATGATACAAATTTAAGGGAAAAAGTCATTAACTAGATAAATAATAATAATTAAGGGGAAAAATCATTAACGGGAGGATAGATAAAGATGGGGATGAGTTAGAAAAATATGGAAGAAGTTACAGAGAAGAGGAAATGAAGTAGAAATGGGATTACGTAGTTTTCTTTCTGCAAATATAATAAAAAAAGACTAAAATAACCGTGGATGTACAATAGCATTGTACATCTGGTTTAATATCCCTCGAACTGATTTTCGCACAAATTTGTACATAAACTTGTAATTCTTGCAAGCAAATTGAAAAGTAGATGATACTTTTTTTGTTCGGGTCATTTGTTTACCATTGTTTCAGCACAAAGACCAGTGGTAGAGGGGATGACAAATTATTAGATGGTAAGTGGATCAAATCGAGTTTGCAGGATCAAATTGCCATCAAACGCATTCTCAAAATAGATATGTAAATAATTGACGGAGACACCAGAAATGAAATATGTAAACAAATGATCGAAACAGGGGGAATATAAGATATAAATATGTAATTTCTAATTTATGAGTGAAAATAGAACAAAATAAATTTTTAATTTGACAGAATGACAAACAAATCTCTTCTTCCCTAGTGGATGATTTTTTTCTTAAAATATAAAAGTGAATATTTTCTACACAAATAAATTTCCTTTTCAAGACAAAAGAGGATAACATGACAAATTTGTGTCTATAATTGTACATTTTTACCAACCTATATAAAGATAGTCATATAGTTTAGTAACAGCAAGAAATTCACAACATCATTTGAAGAACAATAGTTTAAAGAAAAGAGCAACTTAATCATCATTGTAAGTGAGAGATTTAAGTAATTTTAATCATCTTAGTAATCATTGCAAGTGAGAAATCTTTTTTTGTATTCATAATTTTCATTAATATGATTTATGATTATAATGATGTTGTAAATTATAATCTTTGTTTTCATGATTTTGAAATTGAGATGGAGACTTGCATATTAATTAAGTTCTCTTGCTAGCGTCTATATTTATAATGAGTATATCATTTTATTTTTTCATGTGATCACTATTATTGGTGAACCATATTACATTATTCGTAACCATTTTTATTACTTTTATTACCCATTTTACTTAAAGTTATAAGTGATCTCTCAATAAAGTTATTGAGAGATTGCTGCTAAGGAACTTTTTCAAGCAAATAAAATAATTATGATAAATGTAAATATATTTTTGCTATACGATGTCTCTATTGAATAACTTGTCTCGACTAGAATATAATTAGATATTTTTACTCCTGAAGAATAATTTGTTTTAGAATGTTGTTATATGATCTAACTAATATTTTGTTGAAAAATAACTATCAACTGACCCTACACATAAGCAACATGATTAATTTACAAGTGATAGAAAGTTCTTTGTGGCATTAATACACTTTGATTCCGTACATAGAAGTAGCTTACTTTATTTTCAATAAATCGTAGCGGTAATTGAGTATTATTAATTTGGGTACTAACAATTGTATTTTGTGTAAAGATGGGATTGCAAAACGAACAAGAGTGGACTGAAGCACAAAAGATAAGTGTAAGCGTTGATCTTGTCGAGGCTGCTAAAAAGCTTCTGAAATTTGTAGCTGTCGTTGACCGCAATCGCTTCTTATACGAAGGTCATGCTTTAGAACGGGCTATCTATAGGTGAACTACATGCTTATATGTTAACGATATCTTATATGTATATATAGGCATGCATCACATTTGAGTTCACATTATTTGGTTGTGTTGGTATTCCTAATATAGCATTGTATTAGTATTGGTTTGTGGGTGTTTATTTATTTCTTTAAACTACTTTTCAACTGAGTTTCAGTTTATAGAATTGTTATTGTTAAATATCAATCCTTTGACTGCAAGAAGTTGCATCTTGCAGGTACAATGCCTTATGGATCCCTTTGCTCGCCCAACATTTAAATAACCCTCTTGTTGAAGGCCCTTTGGTTGTTCCTCTTGATTGCGAATGGATATGGCATTGTCACAGGCTAAATCCGGTATTAATATGGACTAACGATTTCATTTTTACATTCATTTCAGATAGAGGGTATTTTTTATAAATCCGTAATATTTATATAACTATAACATGCATGTTTTTATAATTCAGGTAAGATATAAAATTGATTGTGAGAAGTTTTTTGGAAGAATAATTGACAACCATAACATCATATCATCTGTGGAAGCTTCATCAACAACCGCAACTAAAGGGATATGGGAAACACTTTATCCTGAAGAGCCTTATGAGCTTGACTTGAGTACACCCTTTGTAGAGGATACACTACAAAAAGCGTCCTTAACCGGACAGTTTACCAGTTATGATCTGGTATCCGCCGCTAAAAGACAATCCTCGTTTGCTTTTCAGGTAATGAAAATTCTAGAGTTTGTGTAACATATTAGTTATTTTTTTATATTATCATAAGCATATGCTAAATTTAGTGGGTTGTTATGACGCTATGTAAACAACCAAAATATGAGATAGGTTCAAATTAACCAAGTCCACTATGTAGTTGAAATGGCTATTGACTGAAATGGCCCAAAAATTGTAACATAATCATAAACAGGTAATTAGATTACAATTAAGTTTTTATACACAATCTTTTTTTTGAAAAAACAAATTTGTCATAAACATTACTAACTTGAAATGACTCTCACTCGAACATGTTTTTAAAGATTGTTATGCAACTTTGATTAATAAAAATAATCATTCGACTGAGAATGGTCTTATATACGCTTGAATTGACTCATAACTGCTTAACAAAAAATGGTATCGCCATTACGGACTCGTATCCTAATTATCCGACTATAGGATAATCTCAAACGTAAACTCAGCATAATGTCATACCCACAAAAGCCCGACTCAGAAGTCGTACTCGGCCCAAATGACTTGTTTGCAAGAAGATACATAAATTATAAAGTTGTTTTCTTTAACAGGTATGCAGACCACACATGATGGATGAGCTCTTTCTTACAGAAGCTGCGGCTAGATATAAAGGATTTCTCCATCTCATTAGAACAAACAGGAAACTGAGCTTGGAACGCTTGTGCGTCCCTACTTATGATGTCGATTTGATGTGGCACACGCACCAACTGTATCCAGATGCTTACTCTAAAGATATGGGTGAATTAGTAGGAAATCTAGTACACCATGATGACACTGTTTCCGATAGAACAAAAGGGGGGAAACTAGATAAAGGACAATTTGAAACTACTAGGCAATGGGAAGATACATTTGGGTTTAGCTATTGGAAGGCTGGTGCTACGCACAGGGGAAATGACCCTAGCCCTGTCACACATGTACCATACAAAGTCAATGTGGAGCTTAACGATTTCAATAAATACGAAAAGTGTGGCCAACAAATTACCATTCCAGCTTTGAAAACAGTTGAGGTAGTTTCATATTCTAACAATATGTTACTTTGTATATTTCCTTTATTTAACTTGGGATGTCTTACTTACTCGTTACTATCCCTTTTGTTTAAGTCAAAATAGTTAACTTTTCTATTATAGGAGTAAAATTAAAGATAGTCTTTAGATAGGTAAGATAATATAAAATGATTTAGATACATAGTACATATACAATATCTTGTAAAACTAACCTGATTTACATCGGTCGTACTCAAACTTTACACGAGCTACATACTAGGAGCAAAACTTCTAAAATGAACTGGTCTACCTATACTTAAAATAACTCGATAAACAATGCACATTATCAAACAACGATTTTAATAATATATATACTTGTGTTTTCCATATATTTTATTTTCAAAATAATATTAATTAATATTGACATTATATTGTGGAAGGTTAGATAAAACATTTATTCTCAGGGCTTCTATGATTTTTATGCCCTTTGAATTTAGAAAACGGTTGTTCATGTATGTTTTACTATATATAGTAAGTCGTGGTTTTCATTCAACAGGTTCTTTTGGAGTTTGTAGATGTTAAAAATTTACCCGGAGAGCAGAAAGAAAATCTCATTGTAGCATTCAGCAAGAAAAACCCTGATAAATTTCTTAATTCTAAGAGATCGTTAGGCATATCATCCATTTATAAAGATAAACAAGTTGCTCTTTTTCAATGTGAACCAAAGGGAGAGTTCATTTTTGAACTCATGTGTCATTCAAATTCCAATGAAATAATGACAAAATCACTTAAGGTCCTTGGCACTTGCTCTCTTTCTTTAGAAGAAATGTTATCAACTCGATCTCGACTCCAGATAAATGAATGGCTCACGGTTGATCTTGTATCTGGCATCGAAACTTCTAAACCCGTATATCTCCAAGTTTCCATTTCATTTACTCCTCCAGCTCCGGCACCTCAACTATTTCAATTGGAACGTGTTGGGGTCCAGACCCATGTAATGGATTATAATGGGAAAAAGGTGTTCAGTCTTCAAACAAGGTTAACTTTAGCATTTTTTGTTCATAATTCGCTTGTTCAACATAAGCATTTTGAAAAAACGTATAATTATTTATCATCCTTCAACGTAATTTTGGTTCAGGAATATAGCACATCATGCGCCAAACGACACTACTCCTTTCGGAAAACAAGTGTATTGTGTCACAAATTCCGGCGAAAAGCACGCCTTGGTAGAATTTAATGGAAATTATTGGTTTATAAAGGGTACCCATGGATCCTTCAAGCTTCAATTTAATTATGGAAATGACGACTCTCTATTCGAGCTAGTTGGTGATAAGATGGTAATTTTTTTTTGTGTGTTCTTTACTCTTGAGCGTATACATAACAAATCATGCTTAAATATTAATATGACGATATTCAATAAATTTAGTAGTTGCTTAGAATTAGACTAGGTAAAATGGGCAATTGAGGTCCGGTAATTATGGCTTTGTTTATTCCAAAGTCAGTTTTTGTGGTTATCTAATCAATGGTTACAACACAGGTAAATCTACATCACTTTTTTATCATTCCTAGTTATTTTTATTAAGATTTTTTGTGTCCGGCTATAAGTTATTTAATTATGTCATTGTAAGTTATTTTGATTTTGGTCAGTTCTGTGTGAGACCATTTTCTATATAGGTTTGCTTGAATATCAGTCTATTGAGTTGTCTTATGAGGACGGAGTTATGGGTTGGTCATGTAGTGATTTAATAAATTAACTTAACAACTACTTAATTATTAAAGCGATTAATAATTACACAGGTGAAACTATTTCCTGGAAGAAGACTAGAATACGAATCCAGCAACACCAGTAACAAAATATCTGAACAAGAATTTATAACTGTTGTTGAATTCTCTACCGAGCGTCCTTACGGAAAGGCGATAGCACTAATCGATACAAAGTCCAAAACGATCGAGGCAACAAATGAATGGATAGTCCTACCGGGCATTGCAATGACATTCATATTGTGTGATACACTAGCAAACGAGGAGAAAAATGGTTATTTTGTTGATGTCGGAAATAAGGAAAAAGAAAAGGTGGAGGTAGCGGCACTTTGTGCGGGTGAATGTGTTGACAAGATGGATGAAGAAGTGACGCAAGTTGGTGGAAATTGGACCAGTGGTGGCATTGGCAAGGTGGAGGCTGCCGCAATTTGTGCGGGGTGTTGGGGCCGCAGCGGAATTTTGGGCTTCTAATAATGATAATAAGAAATATTAGTTGAATACACTTGAACGTGAAATTATGTAGTATGGATAATAAATTACATAAATATGTCTAAGAATAAATAATGGTTAATGAGAATAAATAACCTTTTAAGAAAGTCTTTTTTTGGTTGTGTTTGAGAAATTTAGAAAGAATTTAAACTACAAACATGATATTAAATGGTGATTTAAACTAACCAAAATGTAAACCATACCATTTTTTTTATGACCAAAAATATAAATCATATCATTTTAAATGATCAATTTTTATCATAGATATCCACCTCATTCAAAAAACTTTCAAATTTTGTACAAACAACACATGCCTTTTTAGTCAATACTATAGCGTAGCATATGTAACCTATAACCAAGATAAAGTCATTCTTAGTTTAGTGACTTCCATATTACTCAACTTGCAAAAGTATTAACTAGGTTCAAACAATATTGGAAGTTGGAACATCTCACTTGTCACAACAATGACTTACTTGCGAGAGCATTCACATTGAACCGTATGTTAAGATCCTCTTTTTTTTTCCTCTTTCTTTATCTTTTTGACACATCATTTTCACTATATTCATCCTCCTTCTCTTCTAGTATTTTTTTTCCTACATCAAAGAGGATACTCTTTACCTCCTCTTTCATATTTTGATTATTTTTTCTATTAAAAGTAAAATAAAATAAGTTGCACATGCAATATTTTCATAGGTGAGTGGACACAGGGGCCTAGGTTGTACTTCCTTTCAAAATAGAGGAAATCTTCGTCTTCCTCCTTCAAAGAGGATGTTTATGGTGGCTCCACATTGAAGAGAACATCCTCTTAGCACCCTCTTGTTGGGGCTGGTGTCCTTGACAATTAAGTACAATGACTTATTAAATCTCTTTAAGGATCACAAGGGCATACTTTTGTATTATTACCAGTTGATCCACGTTTATCAATAACGGTTGGCTTGCTAGATAAGTTTGACGTTATTGTCATACGGATGACGGTGATCAACTGGTCCCTATACGTCACACCTATAGGACACGTTTGAGAGATGTGAAGGTATGAAAATACAGTCACATTTATGCCAAATACGACTAAACAGTTAGTCAGAGGTATTGACTATTAAATTAGTCAATAAGATGTTGAGATTATTATTTAATACGGATTAAATAATTATAGCTAATGCGGATTACATGATTAATTCGTAAAATTAAATATAAGCTGTTATATTTAATTAAATATTGATTTTGCGTATTAATATAAACAGTTATATTAATTTGGGTAATTATACAATATCGTAATTTTATCAGACCGTTATTAATACATCGACTGCATTAATATCTGATAACACGTATGCGATTTATAATAAAAATCCCGCAAATAATATTTAGCAAAACGGGTCGAACCACGCAAAGGAATAAGGTAAGAGTGGAAAAAGCCCACCCTTACCAAAAGACCATTCGGCCGACCCTATGGCTACATAAGGAGAGTTTTTCTCCTTATGTCAGGAACTGGGAATCATAATATCAAGAATTAGGGTTTTGAGAACATTCTTTTCCCAAAACTCAGATCTCACATCTAAAACCTCACAAAAGCTCTCCCCATATTGCAAGGCAATTGGAGGGTATTTCTAGCACACGCGGCATCGTCTTAATCAAAGTCTTGGGTGCAAGTTATAGGAGGGAATTTGTGTTAATTCCTGTTCTTAGGCCTTTCGCACAAGGACCAAAGGTTGATTATTTTTTTTCATGCTTTTAATTAACTTATGACTATAATCACAATTGTATGTTTCATTATAATCCTGCAAGTTTGGGGCGAATACATGCTTTATTCCCATAAGTGGTATCAGAGCCAGGCCATGAAAATTTTACCTTTGTGTTTTTCGTAAGTTTTAAAACCTGAAAAAAAAAAAACGTTTTCTGTCGCTGAGTCGGTCGATCGACCTCCTGTTGCGGTCGGTCGACCGCCTCCTGTGAGTTTTCTGTTTTTTTTTTAAAACAGTTTCCTTTGTGAGGTTTCGATCTTGATTTTCGATTCCTGTTTACATATTGTTAATTAATCGATATTCTTGACAATATGTGAACCCTTGTTGATGTTAATTTTGATTTACTTGTTTTAATCAAAGTTTAAAAGGTAAAAACTTGTTTTGATTTCAAAAGTGCAGCGTTTTGCGTTTTCTGAAATTCGTTTTACTGCCTGTTGGTCGGTCGACCTAATTGATAGGTCGGTCGACCGATTTTGCTGTTACAGATTTTTCGTTTCTCGTCTGGAGGTCGGTCGACCACGTGTTTAGGTCGGTCGACCTCCCCCCTGTAACAGACTCGTTTTTTTTTTTTTTTTCGAAAATAACATGTTTTATTTTCACATGGCCTTTAGTAATATACTATATACGGAAATAGTATATTATTAATTTTGTGAAACGGTTCACCCTCGTATGGTACATATTATTTTAAAACGGTTTAAGATAATAGGATTATAAATTTATTAAAATTGGGTGATTAAAACGGTATAATCACATAATTTTAATCCCGTAAGGTGGTTTGGTAAAAATTTATTAATCATAATAACAGTATTATGTCATGTATGAATTTTTTTTTTTTAGTTGATGCATTTTATTTATCGTCTTGTGAATGCCTTGAATGCTTTCAACAACGTATTTAATTTTTGCAAACGGTTGTAACTCAGTGTGGCCTTAGTAGATTGTGTTACCGTAATGATGGAACACAGTCTTGCTTGTAATTTTGAGATCTTGAATCTCCGTTTTGGGTTTTTGCCATGTAATTACTTTTGTATTTAAATTAGAATGTATCTAGGACTACTTTTGTAATTTAAATTAGTAATTTTGTGAAGACCAAAGACAAGACGGAGACCGGATGCTCACTCCCGCTGCAAGGACCAAGATGGAACATCAAGACAAGCTTCTAGGGTCCAACGGTGGATTCCAAGTTGTTTTATGTTTATTTTGGTAGGATAGGCCACACTAGGACTTTTTATTTACGTTTATTGCTTTCATTTTATGCTTTCATCGATAATAGCTTGCATCATATTCCGCCTAAAACCAAACCACCTATATCATGCCTGAAAACTTACTCATGTTGAGGTTACGCGTTAGTTTTCTGTGATAATACAGATGTCACATGTCAATTGCAAAGCCATCACTTTATTTAATTCATTCACGCATATGCTAGATATTAGTTCACTTAATATGAATAAATAAAAGTTGATGGGGTCTTCCTCGTATAACCAAAAATTGAGACTAGTCTTTATAAATCAGCCTCCCATGAATCCCTTCTTCGTCGGTAGGCATAATATGACCCCTTCTACGTCGGGTAAGTGGGAACAGATGATTTATTTTATCTCAACATCATGGTCACTCGATACTATCTAGTGACTGAGATGGACTAATAGATAGGATTTACGGAAATCTATCGACCAAGAGTTCCAACGATTGGAATTAGCCAAACTGTGGGCTTATCAATATACGGAAATTGAGTCTTGGGATCGTTTATATAATTCTTGAGGGAGATCAATTATATAAATGCATGAGTCTACGAGTTTAAATTCGATTTAATATAGACTTAAATCACAACAATAAGTTGCTTATATGGTTTTGTTTTATCTTCTTTTTCAGTGTAGAACACGTTCATTAAAACTGCTATATAACTAAAATGGCTGGTGAAGACCCAATGCCAAGTGCCAAGCTAGCACGTGAATCCTGGCTAAAGGCCTTCATGGACTCCATGAATCAGTCAACTAGACTGAGGAATGATGGGTCAAACTTCTCTGACTGGGAGGCAGCACTACGGAATGCTGCCATTGCTGACGGAAAGCTTAAGTATTTAACTGAGCCCATTCCGGCACACCCAGGAACTGGAGCTAGAGCCAACGAAGTTCGCGCTCATAGCGACTTCGTCATGGAAGCAGGTGCGATAAAGAACGTACTCATCTATGCAATGGAATCAAATTTGCAAAGACGCTTCATATCCCATGGTGCAAACAAGATTTTCACCAAGCTCTCCAACGAATTCTCCAAAGCTCCGAGAATCGTTTCTTATGAGCATACCTGTCGCTTCTTTGAGGCGAAACTCCAGAAGGGCCAAGCTGTTAGCCCACATATTCTCAACATGATTGAGAATATCGAGAAACTGGAGACCCTTAACTGCAAGATCAGTGAGAACATAATCGTTGATCGTATGCTTCACTCGCTTCATGATGGGTTCGCCCTCTTTAGGGCCAACTACTACATGAACGACATGAAGAAGACTCCTCATGAGCTCCACTCCCTTCTCGTACAGACTGAGAAAGATCTGAAATTAAGTGGGAGCATGAAGCAGGATGTTCTCATGATCTCCAGTAAGGGAAAGGGTAAAGGGAAGGCTAAAGCTCAGGGCGACCTAGCAGTAGGTAAGCCCAGGTTCAAGAAACCAGGATTTACTAAGAGTGGGCCAGGTGAGTCGAGCAACTCACAGGGCAAGACTAAGAGCAAGGATACTAGCATGGAATGTCACCATTGCCACAAGACTGGGCATTGGAGGCGCTCATGCCCCGTGTATCGCGAGGACATTAAGGCAGGCCGCGTTACTCCTGTTGGTATGTCTTCCTCTTCTTTTATTCACATGATTGAGATTAACCATGCAAGTTGCGGAACTTGGGTACTTGATACTGGTTGTGGTTCTCATCTATGTAATCATGTGCAGGGCCTCCGAAACCAAGAACCCCTAATCAAGGGTGAGGTGGACCTGCGTGTCGGGAATGGAGCACGTGTTGCTGCAGTCTCGAAGGGAACATACGTGATCCAGCTTCCAAGTGGATTCGCGTTATTT
The DNA here is from genome assembly GCA_029255685.2 of Silene conica. Taxonomy (NCBI): domain Eukaryota; kingdom Viridiplantae; phylum Streptophyta; class Magnoliopsida; order Caryophyllales; family Caryophyllaceae; genus Silene; species Silene conica. The sequence continues at coordinate 65,534,807 of CM055311.2, forward strand.
TTATATAACTGTTATTATGTTCCTAGTTTGTCCAAAAACATTATTTCAGTTTCTACGCTTGACAAACTCGGCTTTTCATTTGTAATAGAGAATAATAGCTGTATTTTCTCCTTACACAATATGATTTATGGCAAGGCAGTTTCCATGAATGGAATTTATGTTTTAGATCAAACCACCGAGATATTACATGTGAATAATAAAAGATTAAAGGTAGGTGACAAAGATCAAACTTACTTATGGCATTGTCGTATGGGACACATAAATGAGAAACGCGTAAAACAGCTCATACAGAACGGAGCTATCTCGCCCTTTGATTTCGAATCATATGGCACATGTGAATCATGTCTCATCGGCAAGATGACTCGTATTTCCTTCAAAGGTGTTGGAATGCGCGCTGCCGACCTATTAGGACTCATACATACGGACGTATGTGGCCCTATGTCGATCAACGCACGAGAAGGCTATAGGTATTTCATCACTTTCACGGATGATTTGAGTAGATATGGCTATGTCTACTTAATGAAGCACAAAAGTGAATCCTTTGACAAGTTCAAAGAATACCAGAATCGGGTACAGAACCAGCTAGGTAGAAAGATTAAAGCACTACGTTCTGATCGTGGTGGTGAGTATCTTTCACACGAGTTTGATCAACACCTTAAAGACTGTGGCATCGTGCTACAGTTAACTCCACCTGGAACACCACAATTAAATGGTGTGTCCGAACGGAGAAATCGAACTCTACTCGATATGGTTCGATCCATGATGAGTCACACCGTCGTGCCTGATTCATTGTGGGGCTATGCTCTTTTGTCAGCCGCTCTAATACTTAACCGAAGTCCGTCTAAAACTGTTGACAAAACTCCATACGAATTATGGAAGGGAACGGTCCCTAACTTGTCCTTTATTCGGGTTTGGGGCTGCGAGGCTTATGTCAAGTGGAGACACGAGGATAAGCTCGGCCCGCGATCGGTCAAGACATACTTTATAGGCTATCCAAAAGGAACGTTTGGTCATTACTTCTACTCGCCAACCGAACAACGTGTTTTTGTTGCGGCTAGTGCGACGTTCTTAGAGAAAGAATTTCTCGAGAACAAGTCGAGTAATAGAACCTTCGACTTATCGGAGGTTCAAGAACCAACTACCGAGCAACCATTGGAGGAAACAGTTCCTCCAACCGAGGCTGCGGTAGATATTCCTGAGGAACCAAGGAGGTCGGGAAGAGTCTACATTCCTCCGGACAGATACATTGGTATGGTCGAGGAACATGATATGGATGACGTCTTACTTCTAGAGGGTAATGAACCCTCAACCTATAAAGGTGCCATGACCAGTTCTGACTCAAAGCTATGGCTAGAAGCCATGCAATCCGAGATGGACTCCATGTATGAGAACAACGTGTGGGATCTTGTGGACCTACCTGCAAAGGTACGCCCCCTTCAATGCAAATGGCTTTACAAGATAAAGCATGCCGTGGAAGGACAACAGGATATCCATAAGGCAAGGCTAGTTGCTAAAGGTTTCACCCAAGTGCCAGGCTTGCACTACGATGAGATCTTTGCACCCGTAGTCATGCTACGTTCCATTCGGATTATCTTAGCGATAGCCGCATTTCATGACTATGAAATATGGCAAATGGACGTTAAAACCGCCTTCTTAAACGGTCATTTGGAGGAAGAGTTGTACATGGTACAACCCGAGGGTTTTATTGATCCAGAACATCCTAAGAAGGTTTGCAAGCTTAAGCGTTCCACCTAGGACTTAAGCAAGCATCGCGGAGTTGGAATCATCGCTTCGACCAAGTGATAAAAGAGAATGGATTCGTTCGATCAGTCGAGGAACCATGTCTCTATATCAAGTCGAGTGGGAGAAAGATTGTATTCCTAGTACTGTATGTCGACGACATACTCTTGATTGGGAATGACATACCTCTCCTATCTTCGGTTAAAGCATGGTTGAAAAACCATTTCCAGATGAAAGATCTGGGAGAGGCACAAAAAATTTTGGGCATCCGTATCTACAGGGATAGATCACGACGGATGTTGTCTCTCAGTCAGGAGTCTTACATAGATAAGATTCTAGAGAGATTCAGCATGACGAACTCCAAGAAAGGGTTCCTTCCTATGACTACTGGGCTTCACTTGAGCAAGTCTCAAGAAGCTAAGACATTGGAAGAGAAAGAACGCATGAGTCGGATTCCTTATGCCTCGGCAATAGGATCGATCATGTATGCCATGATATGCACACGTCCTGACGTTGCATATGCATTGAGTATGACAAGTCGATTCCAAGCTCATCCAGGTGAACAACACTGGATGGCCGTGAAAAACATTCTTAAGTACCTACGGAGGACTAAAGATTGGGGATTGACTTACGGAGGCGACTCGACGCTCTGCGCCACGGGTTACGCAGATGCTAGCTTCCAAACGGATCGAGATGACTCGAAATCTCAGTCTGAATTCGTTTTTACTCTTAATGGCGCTGCTGTCAGCTGGAAAAGTTCTAAACAGAGTGTTACAGCAGATTCTACGACTGAGTCCGCGTAAAAGAAGATATTCATTGATAAGATAGCTACGGATGACAACGTAGCTGATCCTCTCAAAAAGCATTACCACGTGATAAGCATGAAGGGCACATTAATTCCATGGGAATCAGATGTGTTCCTAAGTTGTAGTACTCTTTTATGAATTCATGTAATATTCATTTCCCGTGTACTCTATTCAACCTCATTGTTATGATATATAATGTTTTGTTTTTCATGTGGAATTGTACGCCAATTTTGAACACCACAAAGTGAACTGATTAACATTACATCGTTTTGGTCCTTGATTACCCACTTGAGCTGATAACTCAGGTAATCATTTTGTGACGTTGGTTGATGGTGGGTTCAACGAGCCATAAGTCACGCGGCTGACTGACCAATCACAAAGGCGATTTATACGGATATCTCGTAGGACACCCCGTGACAACGTTATGGAGTCCTAAATGTTTTATAACATTGGGTGCCGGGTCGTGGATAGGACCTCCATAGTGTTCCTTAGAGTCGAGTCTTTTGACCTTCAACTGTCTCTTGAGATTAAGGCAGATTTTGGGTAACTTTGGTTTCTTTCCCACGGTCACCGTAACAGGGGCCAAGAGAATTTTTTCTGGGTTATTTCATGCTGCGCGATATCGGCAGGATTCGAGTTGAGGGAAATATCCAAACCCTTATCAGGATTTTATCATTTCTCAGGGCCACTCGAGGAGTAGTAACTGAAATGCATGGCCATGCTCGAATACAGATTCGTTTTATCAGTTAAGTTACTCTCTAGTCGGGGAAACCACTCTTAATACAGATCGCTTGTGAGATACGACCTTTGCGAATGCGGATTTGCAAATTGTCTTACATTGAGTGGGAGAAATTTTAAAAGGATATGAGAATCGGTTATCGCACCTACACTTGTACGGACAAGTGGGAGTTTGTTGGAGCTTGTGTCCTCCACATGTAGTGTGATAACGTCATTGCACATACCCTTGTACGGACAAGTGGGAGATTGTTGGGGCTGGTGTCCTTGACAATTAAGTACAATGACTTATTAAATCTCTTTAAGGATCACAAGGGCATACTTTTGTATTATTACCAGTTGATCCACGTTTATCAATAACGGTTGGCTTGCTAGATAAGTTTGACGTTATTGTCATACGGATGGCGGTGATCAACTGGTCCCTATACGTCACACCTATAGGACACGTTTGAGAGATGTGAAGGTATGAAAATACAGTCACATTTATGCCGAATAAGACTAAACAGTTAGTCAGAGGTATTGACTATTAAATTAGTCAATAAGATGTTGAGATTATTATTTAATACGGATTAAATAATTATAGCTAATGCGGATTACATGATTAATTCGTAAAATTAAATATAAGTTGTTATATTTAATTAAATATTGATTTTGCGTATTAATATAAACAGTTATATTAATTTGGGTAATTATACAATATCGTAATTTTATCAGACCGTTATTAATACATCGACTGCATTAATATCTGATAACACGTATGCGATTTATAATAAAAATCCCGCAAATAATATTTAGCAAAACGGGTCGAACCACGCAAAGGAATAAGGTAAGAGTGGAAAAAACCCACCTTTACCAAAAGACCATTCGGCCGACCCTATGGCTACATAAGGAGAGTTTTTCTCCTTATGTCAGGAACTGGGAATCATAATATCAAGAATTAGGGTTTTGAGAACATTCTTTTCCCAAAACTCAGATCTCACATCTAAAACCTCACAAAAGCTCTCCCCATATTGCAAGGCAATTGGAGGGTATTTCTAGCACACGCGGCATCGTCTCAATCAAAGTCTTGGGTGCAAGTTATAGGAGAGAATTTGTGTTAATTCCTTTTCTTAGGCCTTTCGCACAAGGACCAAAGGTTGATTATTTTTTTTCATGCTTTTAATTAACTTATGACTATAATCACAATTGTATGTTTCATTATAATCCTGCAAGTTTGGGGCGAATACATGCTTTATTCCCTACACCTCTCTCACCTAAGAGGATAGACAAACTTCTTCAATATGGATGCTCTGAGCCGCATTAGTATGTGGTTATGTGACTCCATTATTAAAAAAAACTAATAGCTTATATCGTATATGCGATGTTTCGTTAGAGCATGAATAATGTGGAGAAAAATAGAGTCAAAACAGTGTGTCAGATCCCATCATTGTTTTCCATTTATTATTATAGTTTTTTGTCACAAACCATCTAACATTTATGCCCATTTGTGAACAATTACCATACTTTAATTTTTTGTTTCTCAATTACTTTACATTTTTTTTTAACACCTACCAAAAATAAGGCTCAGACCACTTTAGTCGAATTTCCGATGATCATCTGACCTTCTCACGTGCGAGGGTCCAAATTTCCATTTGAATGAAAGTACTCTTTCAACCAGTTTTTTCCTCCCATTTTATTGCTCAATTCTTCCATCTACTTTTCAAACTTCTTCCTATTAAGAGCTCTTAGAATCTCCTAGACCGCGTTTGGAAACACGAAATTGATTTCATTTTGATGATTTCAATTGTAGAAATCAAAATGTTTGAATTCAATTCGAAATCCAATTACAAAAGTTCGTTTGGGAAACCCATGAAATTCAAATTGGAATTGGAATTGGTATTGGGCGAGACGGATATTGGTCGAAGTGATCAGAAATTCTTTATTTGGGAAAAATAAAAAATTTCACGAAAAATATTCGTGATCGGAAAAAATGTCGAAAATTAAAATATTACGATTAAATTTGGATATAAAAAATACATAACTAGTGATGAAATTGAAATAAATACTATATGGTAGGGATTTGATAAGCTCAAATTTTAACTAGGTTGGAATTGGTAAAGAATTGAGTTCAATTCCAATTCCAAAGGTTGCCAAACACTTGAAATGTTTCAATTACGGAATACAATTCCAATTCCAAGATGCCAAACAGGCATTTTTGACTGTTTGTCGGAGTTACAAGGTTCTATGTTCTTCATCAAATTATTGATTGTCGTCACGAATGAGAATTTGTTGGAAATAGGGGCTTGGTAAGGGAAGTCCTTTTCTAACATTTGTCCCACATATGAGAGTTATAGAAGTTTGCTTGTGTTTAAATATCCTTCTATTACTACACCTATCACCAGTGGGTCAAGGGAGCCTTTTGTAGAGACTTTGCGAGGTGCTTAATTCAGCTCGCACACGCGCGCGCGCTTGCCCGTGCCCGAGCCCGAGCCCGGCCCCGATTCGGGATTCGGGATTCGGGATTCGGGATTCGGGATTCGGGATAAACCCTATCTTTTTGGGTCAAGGATTCGTTTTTGTGTGAGATAGTCCAATACGGTCTAGGGTTTTTTGTGTTGAAGCAGTCAGTCAACTGTCTGTTAGTGGGTGAGATATTCTCTCCCCACTTTCAGTCTTGACTGCTGACTTCGAGGAGGCAGTTTCCTCAGTAGGGTTCCTGTGATTCTCCCCTATTAAACCCGCCTCTGTAAACACAAAAAAAACACAATTACATTCACTCCTCTCTAAAAATCTCTCCTGCTCTCATCTCTCTTTCTGGGTAATTTTTAGCTGTGTTTGGCTAATTTTTGGAAAAATGCTATTAAAAGTGAACTTGACTCTATTGTGTCTAATCAGACTTGGGAGTTGACTGATTTACCTAAAGGTAATAAACCCATTTCGAGTAAATGGATCTTTAAAAAGAAACTGAGACCTGACAGTACAAAAGAGAGGTTCAAAGCTAGACTTGTGGTTAGAGGCTTTACACAAAAGAAGGGTATTGATTACTTTGATACTTACTCTCCTGTGACCAAAATTTCGACCATTAGAACTCTTGTCGCCTTAGCTGTTATTCATAATCTTGTTATACATCAGATGGATGTTAAGACTGCTTTTTTGAATGGTGAACTAAGGGAAGAGATCTATATGTCTCAACCTGAAGGTTTTGTGATTGAGGGTCAAGAGAGTAAAGTGTTTAAACTGAACAAGTCTCTTTATGGACTGAAACAAGCACCCAAACAGTGGTATGAGAAATTTAACAACACTTTGACAAGTAATGGCTATGTGGTTAACAATTCTGATTCATGTGTTTATTCAAAAGTGATGGAATCTGATTGTGTGATTATACTTACTCTCCCGTGACCAAAATTTCGACCATTAGAACCAAAGAATTTTTGTCATCACAATTTGAGATGAAGGACTTAGGAGAGGCTGATGTAATCCTAGGAGTTAAGGTTATCCGAAACCCTTATGGAATCTGTCTAAGTCAAGCTCATTATGTTGAAAAAGTGTTGAAAAAGTTTAAGTGCTTTGATGATGTGCCTGCTAAAACACCTTATGATGCTAGTATACAGTTGTCTAAAAACTTGGGTAAGAGTGTATCCCAAGAAGAGTATGCTAAAATCCTAGGTAGTGTGATGTTTTTAATGAACTGTACTCGACCAGATATTGCATATGCAGTAAGTAGACTGAGTCGTTATACACATAACCCTAGTAGTGAACACTGGATTGCTCTTCGTCGTTTACTAAAGTACCTAAAAGGAACAGCTGATCTGTGTTTGCATTATGGTAAATTTCCTGCTGTGTTAGAAGGATATTGTGATGCGAACTGGGTTGCAGGTAATTAACGATGAGATTTGTTCTACTAGTGGTTATGTCTTCACCTTGGGTGGAGGTGCCATATCGTGGAAATCTTCTAAACAGACTTGTATTGCACGCTCCACCATGGAATCGGAGTTCATAGCACTTAAGTTGGCAGGACAAGAGGCTGTTGAGAAGCCTTTTGGTAGATATACCACTGTGGGGCGGGCGGCTTACACCGGACTCCCTACTTTGTGACTCGACATCTGCTATTGGTGTTGCAAAGAATATTGTCTATAATGCGAAAAAGAGACACATTCGAATAAGGCACGCAGCAGTGAAACAAATCCTAGATAATGGAGTAATTGCTATAGACTATGTGAAATCTGAAAGCAATCTAGCTGATCCCTTTACTAAAGGGCTGGCTAGAATTCTAGTTGTTGAAACGTCGAGGGGAATGAGTCTTAAATCCTTAAGTCAAGTTATTTAGTGACACTTGACTAGGCTTAAAGTTTTATTCCTATGGCGTTGTATGATTCATAGCCTTTATGGTGGTGCTTTTGAAACGCACTTGATGAATTATGCACCAGGTTGGACTTATGTCCTTAATGGCTCTTGTGAGAAGTGCTATTGAGAAGCACTGGAGCCACCTATGCAGGTATGATAATCACAAGACTATGAGAGTCCTGTGAACATGTCTGCCAATACCAAGGACAGCGCATTGCTCTAAAAAGAGCGCGTTGCACTTTCGCGGAACGAACTTAATCTGAAGGTATGATATGTGTTGTGGGGGGTATCGACTGAAGCTCAGTTAGGAATTCAAATCGTAAGATATTCTCTCGCTGTAAGTAAGTTGTTTCCTCATAACACTGAAGTGTCAATTCAAATCGAAAGATACTGATACCTAAGTATCCAATCCTTTCCTTTACCCAGGAATTTCTTCTTCCTTCTTTCGGGCGCCCCTAGTGGGGGATTGTTGGAAATAGGGGCTTGGTAAGGGGAGTCCTTTTCTAACATTTGTCCCACATAGGAGAGTTATAGAAGTTTGTTTGTGTTTATATATCCTTTTATTACTACACCTATCACTAGTGGGTCAAGGGATCCTTTTGTAGAGGCTTTGCGAGGTGCTTAATTCAGCTCGCACACGCGCGCGCGCGTGCCCGGATTCGGATTCGGGAATCGGGAATCGGGAATCGCCTGCGGCAGGCTGTGCCTATCTTTTTGAGCCAATGATTCGTTTTTGTGTGAGATAGTCCAATACGGTATAGGGATTTTTGTGTTGAAGCAGTCAGTCAACTGACTGTTAGTGGGTGAGATATTCTCTCCCCATTTTCAGTCTTGACTGCTGACTTCGAGGAGGCAGTTTCCTCAGTAGGGTTCCTGTGATTCTCCCCTATATAAACCCGCCTCTGCAAACACAAAAAACACACAATTACATTCACTCCTCTCTAAAAATCTCTCCTGCTCTCATCTCTCTTTCTGGGTAATTGCTTTAAGTCGTTCCAAGTCTCACAGTTCCGAGTGGGCGGAACTGCGTGGAGGCTGTAGTGTTAACCGTGGGGAACTACCGGCACGGTCGTACCGGAAAAATAGTTTTCAAGGCTTACGGTTCTGTCTTCTTTTCCTCTCGTTTTACGATCTCTGTTTTTATTGTTGTTACAGTATTTTACCAACAGAATTTGTGTAGGAAGATATGCTTGCAATGACGGCTGATTCGTGTATTTCTGTTTGTCAAAAGTTAACACTACTCATATGTCCGGTAAGTTCGCGTTGAACATGAATTTTTAACATGCTTCGGTCTATCAGAAAGTTAGACTTCAAATTATGAATCAACCAAACCCAAGATTGTGTAACATGAACGGATGAACCCCACGGGACGATCTCATTGACATGTCTATTTCTTGTTGTAGCTGATTTTTTGTGTGTGGGAAGTAATTATCCACAAGGAATCAATTAGTGATTAGGAATATATAAAAGAGAAGCTAAATATAGTCATCCAATCCAGGAAAAAATGGATCCAAAAATAGTACTCTGTAAAAAGGCAAATCAATTTACCTTTTATCAATATTGATTTACGAAATTTTCTTCTTTTGATCTTCCTACAAAATTTCAGGCTGCAAGAATCCGGCATAGAGAAGAAAGATTGCAGTATCCTGCCAAATAACAAGCTAAATTCTCCTCTGCAAACAATCCAACATTCATCTTTTTATTTATATTTGTCATTTCAAACATTTTATGATCGACATAACTTTGGAATACATTTCTGGGTTATCCAGAAACCTGACAGTATCTTAGATTTTGGCATTGTTTTTACCAGAGACCAAAAAAAATAGCATTGCGCAAGAATTGCATTGTTAGCCATAGATATATGGCGGGTTGCCAATAAAATGGGAACCTGTTGTAGCCGAAAAGAAAAGTATGGAACTCATGGTAATCGACAAACCGCTGCTTGCGAAAATGAATCTGATCAGGTTATAAGGGGAGATTATGGAGCATCTATTAGGCTTCAAGGTTTTTCAGCATATGTTTCAATGGCCACTTTACAGGGGAAGAAAGGACTTAACCAGGATTCTATGACTGTTTGGGAGGTAATTTTCATCATATCCGTAACTGTATTTCAGAAGCTTAAAGTAAATCATCAATCACTTGTTCCTTATCTCTTTTGTTTCTCTCATTTTTGAGATGAATGTTTGAAATTGGAAAACCTTTATTGACATTTTCGTCTTTGTTATTGAGCAATTGAGGATGTTGTTTCAGAGAATCAGGTTCGGAATTACTAATGTTGCTGTTTAAATAAACACGCCGTTTTTTGTGTTTTTTTCTTCCCCTTGAAAAAATTATGTGATAGAAATTTTGATGAGTGAAAAAGCTGTAATTGTCTTCAAAAGAGGGAAGTTGTTGTCTGATAAGAAAATGTGATAGGCAGGACTTTACAGGAGAGAATGAAATGTACTTTTGTGGGGTGTTCGATGGTCATGGACCAAGTGGGCACAAGGTGTCTCGGAGGGTCCGTGATCAACTACCGGCCAAGCTCTCAACCATATATCACCACATCAAAATCACAAGCCGTAGCCAGAGTGATGTGAATGCCTTTTCTGACGATGTAGATGGATGTAACTCTGAAACCAGAGAACCCAAAAGTAGATCCGTCTGTGACACGGATGATCCTGTAGCTGATCTAGTTTTCTGTAGATGGAAGTCCAGCCTTCTGAGGGCATTTAGAGAGGTGGACGAAGAGCTCAGTCTCGACTCCTCGATTGAAAGTTACTGTAGTGGTAGTACTGCTGTAACTATTGTTAAACAGGTAACAACATATAGCAATGTTCTTTAATAAGCATTGGTTAAATGACCAGCATTCTTATTTTCGTGATTGTACGTAGGGAGATTACCTAATGATCAGCAACTTGGGGGATTCACGAGCAGTGATGTGCTCAAGAGGGGAAGTAGGGCAAGTGATAGCAGTACAACTAACAGTGGATTTGAAGCCAAGCCATGGAAAAGAAGCAGAGAGAATTAGGCGTTGCAAAGGAAGAATCTTCTCCCTTGGTGCAGAGGCTCATGTCCTTCGGTTATGGTTGCCTGATGAGGATAGCCCTGGCCTTGCTATGACTAGAGCTTTCGGAGATTTTTGTCTCAAAGGTTATGGCCTCATTTCCGTCCCTCAAATATTTTGCCGCAAGTTGGTTGAAGGGGACGAGTTTGTAGTCCTTGCTTCTGACGGAGTAAGCACCGTAATTCATTATGCTTCAGCAATATGTCGATTTTTTTAATCCTAGATTTCTAAAATGATTTAGTTTTTCAGATTTGGGATGTTCTAACGAACTTCGAAGTAGTTAAGATAGTGTTGTCAGCAAGGAAAAGACCATCAGCAGCAAAGTTGCTGGCAGTACACGCGATTCGAGCATGGAAAAGCCGATACCCATCCTCGAAAATTGACGATATTGCTGTGGTGATCTTGTTTTTGAAGCCTCCGCCAGTTGAAAAATCCCTGTCAGACATCAGCCATATAACACCAGACAGTTTAAGCCACTTAAACTCTTCTATATCTCAGTATACGCGTAGAAGTATTAGCAGTATTGATGCTAATGATGTATGCGACGTTAGGGAGACTAATAAAGGGAAGTCTCATAATAATGGTTTATCAGAGTTGGGTGAAGGGGAAAGCTTAGTAGACATGACACTCAACTTCCCTCGGTATTCCAATGCTCGACATAGAGCAAAATCAATGTCTAAAGATGGCAATTTCTGAGCTTCTTTATTCATTCCAATCACCTTCAAAATTGCACTCAAAATGTCAAGGGAGGGATGTTTATTCATTCATTCTTGGCCTTTTTTCCCATAAACCAAGCTGACACAAATATGGACAAGAAATTCACTCTAACTAAAAATGAGAAGAAAGGCAGAATATTTATTGGTCTTCTATGTCGTACGTCGTTATTAGGAGTATTATTCGCCATGTAATAGCTAATTAGTTTTTTGGGTTCGGAACTTATATACACTAAAAAAGTGTACTATGGTTAAAACTAGTATTGTTTGAAGTTCCATTTTATAAATACATTAAATTAGACAGTGAATTAAAGGAAAGGAGGAGTCACCCATTATGTGAGAGCCCTGAGAGGTCTCCCAATAACGTTATTAAGAGTTCTGAAAATTTTGTGTGACACTTGAAACCTATGAAAGTAAATCTACTCTTGATAATCAGTTTGCTTGTAACCTCATTTTGATTAAAATCTGTTTAATATTTTCATCAAAAAAATTACTGTATATCAAGAGAACAAAAAGCTGATCTGCGGAGAACAAAAAGCAGCTGATCTGCTTCATGGTTTTCGGAAGTTAAAAATAAAATTCCGTTGCCGGGACTTGAACCCGGGTCTCTCGGGTGAGAGCCGAGTATCCTAACCAACTAGACTACAACGGAGGAGTGATAAAATAGCTCAGAGAACTAAAAAAATATAATTTAGAATGAAGATCTTATCTTCTAGATATTTTGCAACATGCAAGTCCTCCTAATTTTGCTCTCGTAGGGTGGGTACGTTTAATTGATTGAGCTTTACACTTTACAACACTGAGAGTATGATACAGTATATTACAACAGTTTTTTGCGTTTGTACTCCTCCTCTGGTTCTATATAAATGTTCCAGTGTTCATTTTCGTCTATCTATAATAATGTTCTATTGTTCATTTTTGTTAAACTTTTATACTTATTTTAATTAACTAAATTAGACCTGTCAAAACCTGATCCAACCTGAAAACTTACCGTAACCCGACCCATAAATAACCCGGTTTTTTCAACCCGAACCCATTTTGAAACCCGAAGACAATATATCATCTTTAAAATATACAATGTCATAGAAGTGTTGATGACTTATAAATTTTTGAGGAGAAATATTTATATATATGCGGTATGTCACGTCATCATCTCAAAGTGTGTGTCACGCCATCATTTTAACAATAGTACTTCGAATTCCATTTCACGTCAGCACCGCCAACTCATCATCTCGTACCACATGTCACGTCATCACATCGAAGTGTGCGTCACGTCGTCACTTTTAGTGTAGTACATCAATTACATTCCACGTTTGCACTCTCACCTCATTATTTCGATGGACCACATGACTTGTCATCATATCGAAATGTGTGTCACACTGTCACTTACACCTTATTCCACATCGTTATTGTCACCTCATCACCTAAGACCATATGCTACATCATCACCTCGAAGTGTGTCATACCGTCACTTTCATTGTATTACGTCGAACTGAACCGCACTGCGCGTCAACACTTCTACTCCATCACCTCAGATCACATGTCACGTCATCATTATTATCTTATTTGAGTCTCATTATCGAACTTAGTAAGTTAGTGAGGGTGATGATGATAACGATGGTGATGGTGATAATGGCGTAAATGGTGACAATTAAGTTGACTAAGACGACTAAGATGAGAGAAAACGTATAAAGATTTGGAATTACGATATAAAAGAAGTTTACAAAAATGCAAGGAAAAGATGTTGATTGGCCCGTATTTTTACCCGAACTTGACCCGTATTTTACTCGACCCGAAATACACCTGACTCATATTTTACCCGAACCCGTACAATATCTCACCTTAGCCCACAGGCCACAACGCTATTTATTTTAATCACTCGATCTACCCACGATAATACCCAATAATACTTTCCCTCTCTTCAATCTTCTTATCCCACGTAATACTTATCATAATAATTTAACGCAATTTATTTTCGTAGTACAATTTTTACTCATTACAGTACATTTTACCAACTAATTTCCATTTTATACCCTTTAACACAAGTGATGTACTACGTTGTGAGAAAATGGAAAAAACCACCAAAATTTAAACCAATGAACTACTACATTCACACCGCGGCCACCGCCGCCATTGTACATCCCTACCCAGCGCCATATCCCAGGCAACCGTCCACCATGTCGACATCTCAGTCTCCTATCGTTTCAACCTATCCACCATTCCGATTTCGCTCACCTTGCACATTGTTGTACTAGCGCTTAACCAGCGCCAACTCGCGACCGACGCAGTTCCTTCACCTCTCATCCCCCTTCGTTGAACATCTCTTCCCCTCCCTCCAACTTGGTTGAAGCAGCCAAATTGACACATACTCCATTGTTCAAGAGCTAGAGAATGGCTGGGTTTGTATGAAATTGGGAATACTGAAAATTTGTAAACTTGCTTTGTGTGTATAAATTTAGCCAATTAAGAATCTTAGTGATGGTAAATAATTTACATTGCAAGAATTTGATAATTGGTGCACGATTAATTTGTTGTGACCTTTTCGAAGAAAATCGATTGAAACCGTTTTACATCAACAAGAGGTTGATAACCACTTTGATGAAACAATTTGAGCAACATTGACGGAGACTTTCTTACTGCAATTTTATCAATTGGAACTCGAAATTGTATTGGAAATCAATTCGAGAGCTTCGAATTGGAAGATGAAATCAGATTAGTTGAAATTAGAGACAAAAACTTAGAGAGAAATTTGTGAGGGAAATGAAAGGGGTATAATTGTCAATAGCGTACTGCGATGAGTAGAATGTGTACTACGAAAATCAACACCCTAATTTAATTGCATTCCTTAATTTTTGTATCATTGTTGAAATGAGACAATTACCCGAAATAGAAGGCAGTATTATTTTTGCATGCTTACAAATTGATGACACGATAAAATTTTCTTCTTTTTATTTCAATTATTTGTTTCCTAAGATAATAAAAAAGAACAAAATAAATAAATAATTGAAATTTGAGACAAAGGAAATATAAATAAATATTCTTATATCAAAGGTATGTACATTTGTAATTGTATTGCCGCTTTGATATAAGGCATATACCTAATCACAAATTGTCATTAAAGACGGCACAAGTTGACGGATACTTGGATAGTGTCCCTCTCACACAATACAAATGGTATGACCCATGAAAAGTTTCATTTCCTCTCACTTGTCCTCACATTTGCCTTGTTGCGAGAGAATTAATATTCGTCTTCAGCATGTAACGAATGTATCCGTCACAAGTAAGACTCTTTGATACCTAATTGTCGTAATGCAAATATACAACAATGTATGTTTGTAATTATATTGAAGTACATATTTATTATATACCCGTATGTTCATATGATCATATTTATCAAATTAAAAGACACTACAACTTCAGAGAGACGGTCTTCTAATAAATTATTGAGAGACCAATTATTTGTGTCTTTTTATTTGTATTTCGTGACCCTTTTGTCATTGTTCGTACCATAGAAATTTCGTACATATTTACATAATAAATGTACTTGTTTTATCTGTAATCACTATTTTAGGACCCGTGCAAAATTGCACGGACGTGTAAAAAAATATATAAATTGTCATTTAAAATTTTATAGTTGAAATATTATTTCATTTAAATATAAATGTACAACATTTTACACATACAAATAAAAGTATATTAAATTTAAATTCAACATTTATTATATTTTAACATTAAAATAAAGGTTACATGCCTCACTGACATCGACACATCCCTATTTTGATTTAATAATCAAAATACACATGATCAAAATAATTAAAATTAAAAGGTACATGTAGAAAATAAATATCGTATGTTTTCCATATGTTCTTAAACTAATACAACAACGTTTGTATAATTATTAATGACATAGAAGGGAATAGGCTATGTACAGTTAAATTTCGCTTCATTTAGTTCAGTTCAGTTTACTTCAACTCATCTCATGACAAATTAACTTTTTTTCAATTTAGTTCGTTCAATTTGATGAGAAAGTTTTGTTTAATGGTTTCAAGTTAAATAAATCTGACAAATGTTTATATAGCAAGTTCGACGAGGCTGACAACGGCGTAATCATATGTCTATAAGTAGATAACATGTTGATTTTTGGTACTCAGCAAAGTCAGATTGGTTTTTGTAAAGAATTTCTTTCTTCTAGCTTTGCAATGAAATATATTGGAGAAGTTAATGTGATTCTTGGAATCAAGATCAAGCGTAATGATACAAAGATTTCTTTAACGCATTCTCATTATATTTATTGAGAAAATATTGAAGAAATTCAACTGTGAAAATAGTATTCCAGTTACAACTCCTATGGATTCTAGCTTAAAACTTGTATCCAATACGGGTGAACCTGTTTTACAACTTGAGTATTCTCGGGTGATTGGAAGTCTAATGTATGTCATGACATGCACTAGACCCGATATAGCTCTTGCGGTAGGAAAATTAAATCGATACACGAAAAATCTTAGCACTCTTCATTGGCAAGCAATTAATCGTGTGTATTGGTATCTTAAGGCTACTTAGAACTATGGACTAACATATGTGGGTTATGTTTCGGTACTAGAAGGCTACTCAGATACTAGTTGGATAAACAACGTTGAAAATCATTATTCAACAAGTCGTTAGCTATTTTTGCATGGATGAGGTGTTATTTCTTGGGCATCAAAGAAGCAAACGTGCATTTCTAACTCAACTATGGAATTTGAATTTATTGCTTTGGCAGCAGCCGGAAAAGAGGCGGAATGGCTAAGTAATATAATTATGAAATTCTGTTATGGCCGAAACCAATATCACCCATAGCTATACATTGTGATTAAGGATGTCAATGGGGCGGGGCGGGTGCGGAGGGGGGTCAACCCGCGCCTGCCCAACGAACTATAAATGCATACCCGCGCCCGCCCCGCGACCCGCGGCGGGTTGAACCTTTCAAAACCGTCCCCGCCCCGCGGGGACTCATTGACCCGCCTATTTTCTCAAGAAATGTAAATCGTGAATCTAAAATATACTAGTCGTACTACTTATACAAAAAAGTTTTCGCAAAATGCCTTAACATTCAATTAACTAGAGTATGTTGCGCCATGAAATGGTTTTACATACAATTATACCACGAAACACATGCACAAACCGGGAGAGGACTGAAGTGGCCTATCACCGTGCAAGAACGTTGAATCCAGATTGGCTTTATCTGGATCTGGTTCGAAACGATGCCAAAAGTAAAAGAAGTAGATTAAATATAGGTACATGATCTTACGTTTTGAGCCAAAGAAAAGAACTAATCATTGGAATTAAGTGCAAATTCTGACAGAGTACTAGAAGAGTAAACAAAACTACAAAACAAATGAACATTGTTTAGTTCAACGTCTTCAGTTCTTCAGCTCCGTTTACCGTTTTAAATTATATTTTTTATCTATATATATTACTATTAGATATGATTATTTATTAGGTGAGTAAAAGCGGGGCAGGGACTTGTGGGGCGGGGCGAGCGGGGTGGGTGTGGGGAGGGGTGGGTCTCATGTGATACCCGCACCCGCCCCGCGACCCGCGACGAATGATACTTTTGAAACCCATCCCCGCCCCACGACCCACCAAATCATTACCCACACCCGCCCCACGTGGGGTGGGTGCGGGTCGAGACCCCCCCCCCATTGACATCCCTAATTGTGATAGTGCTTCCACATTGGCTAAAGCTTATAGTCAAATCTACAATGGCAAATCAAGATACTTGGGTGTTAGGCATAGCTCGGTGCGGAGGCTGATAACTGATAGAGTCATTTCAGTTATATTCGTGAGATCTCAACAAAATTTAGCTGATCATTTGACCAAAGCATTTGCTAAGGACTTGGTTAATAAGTTTGTTGACGGGATAAGTTTAAAACTCGTATACATCATTTCCAATAGGATACCCAATACCCCTCTAATACAATGTTAGAGGCTGAATTCAATGGGGAAGGCCTATTGTTAAGAGATTGAAACACACAATAAATATCTCGAGGTGTGTGCTTAGATTTGCATGTTGAAAGGTTGAAGTTTCTCTTCTTAATCGATCTTTTGAAAAAGTGTGTTTGCAAGGACACGATGAAGTGAATCAACCTATGTGAACGTGAAGTTCAACCGCTTCAAGGTAGATTGAGTTTGGCTCCCCAAATGTTCATGAATATATATGTGACACTAGGCTTTTAATTAAGTGTCAGTCTATGTAATTTTAGAAGTAAATTAGTTTATGTGGGAGTCATCTTCATGTATTCAAAATGGGTGGTAAGGGTTCAATGCTCAGTCACACCCTGATACTCGAATATTTGACATGTGTAATTTCACTAAGTGGAAATTCAATCTTTGTGACATTTTCATTTATGAATAAATTGGAACGTTTGTTAAGTTATATTTTAAATCTTGTATTACGCTTAAATGGGGAAGGAATGTTGGTTATTTATGTAATTACCGGTTCATTTTTGCGTAATTAAGATTGTTTTAGATGGGTAATTTTCTAAATAATATAAAAGAAGTACAGAAATTACGGAGTGTACGCTTATTTAATTATTTACGGAATTGCGGTATAGTTATCAGACGAATAACTATGACGGGCAAAAATTAAATTCACGCAGTAATAATGATTTATCACGGAATATTCAAATAATGCAATTAAACGGAAATCCAACAGTTGCATTGTTTGGCTAAATACGTTCCCCTAATCTTTCTTTGTCTATATAAATATGAATGAAAGTCTGCTGAAGATTTTTTTAAAGGTAAAAACTGTCTTCATTGCATCTAAAAATCATTAACAATTTTCACTAAACACCTCTGAATTTACTTCTCTGTTTTTGTGTCAAATCCAGAGGGCAGAGAGACACCGTCTTATCTCATTAGAAATTCCGGAGTAACCCGGGCACTAATTAAGGGTCGAAATATTTTATTAGGAAAGCGAAGACGATTCGATGTGGATTAACAATTGTCGGTTTCTATTTCGTACATATCAGTATCTAACAATATCTTCATCAAAAGAAATTATTGCGTATCGAGTGAACAAAAGTTTTTGGAAGAAATTATTGCGTATCAAGAGAACAAAAGTTTTTGGAAGAAATTATTGCCTATCAAGAGAACAAAAGTTGTTGAAAAATAAAAAAATAATAAAAAATTCCGTATGTGGATTAACAATTGTTGGTTTCTATTTCGTACATATCAGTATCTAACAATATCTTCATCAAAATAAATTATTGCGTATCGAGTGAACAAAAGTTTTCGGAAGAAATTATTGCGTATCAAGAGAACAAAAGTTTTTGGAAGAAATTATTGCCTATCAAGAGAACAAAAGTTGTTGAAAAATAAAAGAAATAATAAAAACTTCCGTTGCCGGGACTTGAACCGAGTATCCTAACCAACTAGACTACAACGGAGGCGTGATAACATTTTTCAGAAAAGGAAATTTATTAAGTAAATAAAATTTTGAATGAAGATCTTATCTTCCAGATATAGTGCAAGTTCTCCAACCTATGCCCTCGTAAGGGGGTACGTTTAATTGATTGAGCTTTACACATTACACCACTGAGAAAATTACACAGTACATTACATCAGTTACGTACTTACGTATTATTTTTGCAGGTTTACAATTGAAGACACATAAAATATTTTATCTCCGTTTAGACCGTTTTAATTATTTATTTATTTATTCAGAATTAAAATAACAAAAGTAATATAATAAATAAATGATTGAGATTTGAGAGTTGAGACAAAGGAAAGATGAATTAATATTCTTATATCTAAGGTATGTACATTTGTAATTGTATTGCGGTGTAGATAAAAGTCATATATCTAATCGTCATAATGCAAGTATACAACAATGTAGGCTTATAATTATATTACATCTTATAATATACTCGTAGTTGTATACGTTCATATGATCATATTTATCAAATAAAAGATGCAAAAATAAAATTTTCTATTTAGCTTTTGCTGGTAAGTTGTAAGAATTAGTGATTTTTGTGAAATATAAAGTCACTTAAAATATACTCCCTCTGTTCCAGTGATAGGTTTACAGTTCATTTATTTCCCCTCACAAAATAAAAGAAGTGTAAATATCTCACTGGAAGTCTGGGACAGAGGTAGTATAAGTTTATCTATCTAAATCATGTGAATTGAAAAATAAGTTCGGTTAGCCATAAACAAATTTATTTTATATACAGAGAATAGGTAGGTCAATTTCTCCATTTTATACAAATCGAGAAACTATGTATATTGGCAATTCTCCTATTGTCATTTGTGTTACAAAAATCGTCAATCAAACAACTTTTTATTTTGTAATTTATGTGATTTTTCAATTCTTTTATGGAGTAGTGAATTTTGTATATAACTCCCTTTTATGTACCATTTGTTTTACAAATAACCCTATTTTAAGTTAGTTTTTACAAATAACCTTCTTAAATATCACTTAATCCTAAAAATCACCCATATTAGAGTATCTCCAATGGTTTGCAAACAAATAGCTTGTCATTGAAATATGAAATAATTGATGTAGCTTATGAGCATTGTAACTCTACCAAGTATTTAGCTTGGCTTAAAAAAAAATTGAAAATAAAATAAAAAATAAAGTTTTTCATTGGAGACAAATTTTATGGTGGGACCCATAAAGCTAGAAAGTGTTGTAGCCTGTCATTGGAACGGTGTGTAATCGAAGAGCAAAGTAGCTTAAAAAAACCGAATCGACAAACCAAGCTACAATATGATGCAGCTATTCACTGAAGATGCTCTTATTGATTATTCCAACGATTTTTATAAAATCCGATATATATATATATATATATATAGAATTTGGATCCTATGAGAACCACCAATATAATGAGAACCGTGAGAACTCTACCATACGGACTTTTTTAAATAAAATTAATGACATATTTGGATTCGACATGGAATTTTATGGCTAGAGAACATATTTCTTGGTTTAGAAAATATATACTAGTGACGGAAATCGAGGCGAGATACGTTTTATTAATTTTCATGCACCTACTACCGATTTTGACGTATCTATCATTTTTCATGCACCTAGAACTCGTTTTAATGCACGTAGAGCCTATTATTTCATACACCTAGTAATCATTTTCATGCATGTAAAAAATTTCATGCACGTAGTGGTTGTTTTCGTGCATTTATAGCCGTTTTAGTATGCCTAATTGTATTTTGGTACACTAAGTATATATTTTGTTAATAAAATCAAATTTTTTTGTTTAATGATACTAAAATGTGTATTTTAATAAGTTAAACTAATGGTAAATGATCTATCGAAACTTTGGAAGCGAGATATGGTGGAGATTTAGTGAGGGTTCTCATGGTTCTCATTATAAGGGTGGTTCTCACCGGATCGGGTGAGAACGGTTATTCGGTGCATACGGTGAGAACGACCTACAACCATTGGATTGAAACACAATCAACAGTTAAGAAATACCCACAACCCACATTCTACATACATTTTTTGACGGAGTAGATAATTTTTTTTTTTTTACCTTTTACACAAACTTAGATACATTTTTTTACGGAGTAAATATTTTTTTTTTTACCTTTTTACGTAAACGTATATACATTTTTTTGACGGAATAAATACATTTTTTTTTACTTTTTTACGTAAACCTAGATACATTTTTTGACGTAGTAGATACATTTTTTTTTTTTACTTTTTTTTACATAAACCTAGATACATTTTTTGAAGGGTTAGATACATTTTTTTTTTACATAAACCTAGATACATTTTTTGAAGGAGTAGATACATTTTTTTTTTACTTTTTTACGTAAACCTAGATACATTTTTTTGACGGAGTAGATACATTTTTTTTTTACTTTTTTTACATAAACCTACATACATTTTTTGAAGTTATAGATACATTTTTTGACGGAGTAGATACATTTTTTTTACATAAACCTAGATACATTTTTTTACGGAGTAAATATATTTTTTTACTTTTTTATGTAAACCTAGATACATTTTTTTGACGGTGTAGATAAATTTTTTTTACTTTTGTACATAAACTTAGTTACATTTTTTGACGGGTAGATACATTTTTTTAACATAAACCTAGATACATTTTTTTTACGGAGTAGATATATTTTTGTTTACTTTTTTACATAATCTAGATACATTTTTTTACGGGTAGATACATTTTTTACTTTTTTACCTAAACAATGAAACAAGCACAGAACTCTTTATTCTTATAAGACAAAATATAGCCGATTACAAATATGAGTTTCAATTCAGCAAATCACAGAAAAGCGAATGATCTGACCAGAAAAGCCAGAAAGAAAAGCAAAAGAACATAAGTAAATACTGAAAAATATAATAGGATTGGTACAAAAGCGGCGTAATCAGCGTCATCATGATCATGATGAATTTGGCTGCTTATCCAGGCCGATCTACTTGAATTGGAGGCATTAGCCTGCTTAGGTGGGTTTCTTTTTAATGGATATTTAACATAGCCGTGGATTTCTTTTTAATCCCATGGTCTATCTTCGTTCTCACCGTATGCACCGAATAACCGTTCTCACCGGATCTTGCCTCTATATATATATATATATATATATATATATATATATATATATATATATAGAGAGAGAGAGAGAGAGAGAGAGAAGAGAGAGGCGGGTTCCGGTGAGTTTGCCATATTCCGTGAGTTACCCCCGCGTATAAATACAATTGACCTAAAATTCAACACGCGCCTAAATTTTCACAATTCTGTTTCAGCTAACAACTCTGTTTTCCCCTTCTCTCTCTCCACCAAATTCCCAAAAAATTCCTCAAAAATCAATCGCACAGAAATTCATCAAATCGATCGCACAAAAATCATCAATTCTTCAATTTTTGATTTCAAAATGCACAATTATTACCTAAATTCATTCATTGTCTTGATTAATTCAACTAAAAACTATCAATTCAGAAAGATCAGACGAAAATATTCCAGGAACCCTAATTTTTCGAAGGTACAAAGATTTCTTACGATTTTCTTATTTTAATACTCGAATAACTGAATTATTTGATTCAAATAACAAATTGTACGACGATTAATGGATTGTTTATCATACCGTTGACATTTGACTGATAATTTATTATCATAATCTTAAAAAATTATTGATAATCTAGATTAGCACACCAACTGTTTGTTAAAATGCCTAGTTGAATGTAGAAACTTAGTTGTAATATTAATGTTAAAACTCAGTTATTGTATCTAGTAGTTACTTCTTGGAAGTTTTGTAAACTTATATTCTATTTTTGGTGATTTGCAGGTTGAATCAAGATAGACGTGAATAATTGACGTTCAATGAAAAAAATGATGCATATACCTGGTCTTTTTTGTTAGTTTGATATTATTTAACTTAACAACTCAGTTATTGTAATGTAAAAACTCAGGTATAATCTAGAAACTCAAGAATTTGTAGTTATACCAATGTAGAAACTCAGTTATTGTAATGTAGAAACCCAGTTATTGTAATGTAAAACTTTGGTATTTGTAGTTATTCTAATATAGAATTTGTAGTTTTACAATAACATGTATTATGCAAATACAATAACAGCTATTACGTATTACAATAACAGCTATTATGAATACAATAACAGTTACTATGAATTACAATAACAGATATTATGAATACAATAACAGCTATTATAAATTACAATAACAGCTATTATGAATTACAATAACAGGTATTACAAAATGGAAAACTGAATACAATAACATGTATTATGAATACAATAACAGCTATTATGAATTACAATAACAGCTATTATGAATACAATAACAGTTATTATGAATACAATAACAGGTATTACAAAACACAAAACTGAATACAATAACAACTATTATGAATTACAATAACAGCTATTATGAATTACAATAACAGCTATTATGAATACAATAACAGATATTATTTTATTATGAATACAATAACACAAAACTGAATACAATAACAGCTATTATGAATTACAATAACAGTTATTATGAATTACAATAACAGCTATTATGAATACAATAACACAAAACTGAATACAATAACAGCTATTATGAATTACAATAACAGCTATTATGAATTACAATAACAGCTATTATGAATTACAATAACAACTATTATGAATACAATAACAGCTAATATGAATACAATAACAACTATTATGAATACAATAACAACTATTATGAATACAATAACAGGTATTACAAAACACAAAACTGAATACAACAACAGTTACTATGAATACAATAACAGCTATTATGAATACAATAACAGCTATTATGAATATAATAATAACTATTATGAATACAATAACAATTATTATTGTATTACTTTAACCGTGTTATTCTATTATTAAAACTCAATTATTGTATCCTTTATTTACTTCTGGTAACTTATATTTTGTTTTTTGGTGATTTGCGGGTTGAATTAAGATAGACGTGAATAATTGACGTTCAATGGAGAAATTGATGTATATGCTTGGTCATTGTTTGTTAGTTTTCAGCTTGTTTAATTGAGTAACTCAGTTATTTTAATGTAGAAACTCGGTTATTGTAATGTAGAAACTCAAAACTTAATTATTGTAATGTAGAAACTCAATTATTGTAATGCAAAACTATGATATTTGTAGTTATTGTAATGTAGTAATTTAGTTATTGTAATGAGTAAATCGTATTATTGTATTGAAGTGGAACTCAAATATATTCAAATTTCTAACTTGTGCCTGTTTTTATCTTATTTAATTGAATAACTAGTCATTTTCATTGAATAATAAATGAGTTTGGTTAATGCAGTGACAAAATCTGAAAAACTGTATAATAATATATAACAAGGTTAAAAAACAACCTACTTTCATTATATAACTATTTTGACTTCATCATATTGATACACTTAAGCATCTCCAACAATCTATGCATCTTTATCATTACATCTAAGAATTTTAAACAATGCATTTAACAACAGTAACAATCCGTAACGTTACATATATATATATATCTCCAATGCTACATCTAAAAGTATTTCTTCCCGACGAGAACCATGTGTTGTCGGTGTTTTCACCATTCTTCTGATCCGCCGATATTTATTCCCGCCGAAAACGATGACTTGTTTATTGATGAGGGCTGAACCAGTAGAAAGCGAACGGTCACTAAAAGAAATAAAAACAAAAAAGCGTAAATTTAAAATAACTATGCAACCAAAATACAATAATCTCATATAAGTATTGAAATAACCATAATAACATTATAAAATAATTAGATATTCTAGAGAAATAAACAATATATACAACAACTATGACTCTAGAAGTAAACAATACAATAACAGATTTTATACAATACAATAACAGATTTTATACAATACAATAACAGATTTTATACAATACAATAACAGGGTATAAACAATACAATAACAGCTATTATGAATTACAATAACAACTATTATGAATACAATAACAGCTATTATGAATACAATAACAGCTATGGATCTTAAAATAACTCAGTGTAATACAATAAATAGCAATACAATAACATCTATTATGAAGTACAATAACAGGTATTACAAATGGAAAACTGAATACAATAACATGTATTATGCAATACAATAACAGCTATTATGAATACAATAATAGCTATTATGAATTACAATAACAGATATTACAAAAATGGAAAACTGAATACAATAACATGTATTATGCAATACAATAACAACTATTATAAATTACAATAACAACTATTATGAATACAATAACAGCTATTATGAATTACAATAACAGGTATTACAAAATGGAAAACTGAATGCAATAACATGTATTATGCAATACAATAACAGCTATTATGAATACAATAACAGCTATTATGAATTACAATAACAATTATTACAAAATGGAAAACTGAATACAATAACATGTATTATGCAATACAATAAGGACTATTATGAATTACAATAACAGCTATTATAAATACAATAACAGCTATTATGAATACAATAACAACTATTATGAATCTGAACTCATTACAATAACCGACTTAAACCATTACAAAACTGACTTAAACCATTACAATAACTATTTGAATACATTACAATAACTGTCTGAACTCATTACAATAACTGACTTAAACCATTACAATAACTGACTTAAACCATTACAATAACTATCTGAATACATTACAATAACAGTCTGAATTCATTACAATAACTGAGTTAAACCATTACAATAACTGACTTAACCATTACAATAACTATCTGAATACATTACAATAACAGTCTGAACTCATTACAATAACTGAGTTAAACCATTACAATAACTGTCTAAAAACAAATCCAATTGAAACCCTAAAATAAGTGAAATCCAATTGAAAACGACTAATTGAACTACATAATGCAACCGGCTGAATAAATTGAAGAAAACAAATACAAGAACACCGCAATTTCAAGTAAAAACACAACTACATAAACGAAAATTTTAAAAAAATTGACGAAAATGAAAGAAGGAAGATGAAAACCCTAAAATTATGTGAAAACAAATAAAAAATGTAATGCAACAACACACAAATACACTAATTGAACTACATAATGAAAAACACTACTCAAAATTGAAGAATAACAACAGAAAACACAGCAAAAATCAACTTAAAAAACCTACAAAATAGCGAAAATATAAGAAAAACGAAATCAACAGTTTTACTGGAGAAAGAATGCGAAAAATTACCTGAATATGAACGGATTAGCGACGAAAATGAGCGAACAAATCGACGAAGAAAAGATGAGCAAGATGATGGAGGTTTTACTGGAGAAGAAGAAGGTTTTGCTGTAGCATTATTGAGGTTTTACAGTCAGTTGAGGTGTTGAAAAGAGGGGAAAAAAGAAGTGAGGGGTGAAATTTGGGGTTTTTATATGAATTGTGAGATAATCTCAGCCACTAATCTCAACTAAAAATGGATGGTCCAGATTCAAAGGTGTAACTCACCAAATATACCCCAACTCATATGATCCTACTTCTATATATATATATATATATATATATATATATATATATATATATATATATATATATATGAGAACCTTGAGAACTCTACCTTAGTGACTTTTTCAAAAAAAATTAATGACATATTTGGATTCGTCATAGAATTTTATGACTAGAAAACATATTTCTTGGTTGAGAAAAAATATACTAGTGACGATAATCGGGGTAAGATACATTTTATTAATTTTCATGCACATATTACCAATTTCTACGTATCTATCATTTTTCATGCACCTAGAACTCGTTTTAATGCACGTAGAGCCTACTATTTTCATGCACCTAGTAGTCATTTTCATGCATGTAAAAAATGTCATGCACATAGTGGTCGTTTTCATGCATTTATAGCCGTTTTAGTATACCTAATTGTATTTTGGTACACTAAGTATATATTTTGTTAATAAAATCAAAAAAATTTGTTTAATGATACTAAAGTGTGTATTTGAATAAGTTAAACTAATGGTAAATGAGTCATCGAAACTTTCGAAGCGAGATTTGGTGGAGATTTAGTGAGGGTTCTCATGGTTCTCATTATAATTAAGGGTGGTTCTCACCGGATCCCGACCCTATATATATATATATATATATATATATATATATATATATATATACACGATATTACGACTTAAATTAATCAAATATACCTAAATTGCCCTTACTTATAAGGCTACCCACCCAACAAAAACACAAAGTCATTCACTCATCCCACTTAATCGTAAATCGCAAATCAAAACACCAGCCCTAAACCCCCAAATTAATTTTCAAAACAATCAATTAAAACCCAAATTTCGCCACTTCTTTTTCACTACGCGAATTATTGACGTTTCTTGTTATGGGAAGTATACTTCTTTTCTTGGGGCAGTTAGACCAACCGCATCGGTGAATTCTCACCAATTTTCACCTTATACTCTTTCACATTTTCTCTCTCAAATTCACCATCCACCTCATTTTTCCACTCACCACAAAATTCACCAAAAAATACCCAAAAAAACACCCACATTAACAAATTATCAACAATATCCACATAAATTAGGACACATGGAATAAAGAAAAAAGGAAAACACAAATTGACTGCAAAAGTAGAGAAAATGACCCATAATCAAATTTTCACCAATTTTCGTCCAGGTGAACATTTCATCTGACATTACCATCAATTCTATGCCCAAGTGTCACTGTTCGATATATAATATTGTTTTAAATATTTCATGAGATTTGCCGAGATGTCCGTTGTAGGTGCTCTTATAGCAAGGATCAAAAGATGCGAAAGGAGCACTTAGGTCTGACTTTCATATAGCTTTCCCTTGTCCAAGGTTTAGGAGCGAGTTGACTATACTACACGAGATTTGGTAGTCATATACGAAGTACTAAAGTGATCTAAGCACCCGCTTTATAAATTGTTACTAGTATTATTTTGGGTGCAATGCTCTAAATTCCATTAGTTCTCTGCAAAGTTGGAATTTGGAAATAGGTTGCACCTTATGAGTTAGAGAGGACTGAAAGGATCTCCTATATTAGGTTAAAGTAGGCATCTTCCACCTAGGGGGTTGGATTATCCTTCGTCTATGGATATTAAGTATTATCATATACTCCATATAAGATAATCTTGGTAAACTAAACAAGGGGCATCTTCCACCTAGGGGGTTGGATTATCCTTCGTCTATTGATATTGAGTGGCAAAATTGGGTTTAATTGATCGATTTGGGAATTGATTTGGGTTTGTGTTTAGAGTTTATGTTTTATTTGGGATGAATGAGTATGTTTGTTGGGTGTATAGGGCAATAAGTAAGGGTAATTTAGGCATATTAGTCGTAATATCGTATATAGATTGGCAGGGCCGGCCCAAGGGGCGAACAACCCGTGCGGTGGAACAGGGCCCCCAATTTCTAGGGCCCAATATTCGCGCAACTGCATTTTTACATATTTAGTATTTTGCGTTATATAACACAAGTAAGCTTACATCTCAGTTGGTAAGCAGTTTGTCCTTCAACCTTGGACATCACGTGTTCGATTCCCAATGGCCGTATTTTTGATATTTTAATTTATAAATCCAGATAAAAAGGCCTTTATCAAGGCTTGAACCCCGGTTTACATTAGAACTAAAGCCACAATGGCACCAAGACACCTATGATACCTATGATAAGTTGATGACTAATAATGCAAATTTATTTATTTAAATGACTTTTTTCTTTTGTACGGTTCGAAAAACATATTGGCATCTTTTCCAAAATAAAATAAAATTCAAGTACTAATTTTAAAAGTTAATTTATTATTTCATAGGAAAATAGAGTATATACTACTAATAAGGGCTTTTTTATAAATATTGCACAGGGCCCTGAAAACGTCGGAGACGACCCTGTAGATTGGGTTTTATAAAAATCGTTATAATAATCAATAATAGGGGGTGATGTTTATGATTAAGTGATTTTTAAAGGGGTTATTAGATAAAACTAACTTAAAAGGAGGTTATTTGTAAAAAATGGTTACTAAAGGGGGTTATATACAAAATTCACTCTTTTATATTACAAACGAGGATCAAGTAACCACTAAAAACATGCATGACTCAAGTTTCATTACGTCTCCTAGGACACGCCAAGGGTTGGCAACGGGTCGAGTCTTTAGCAAGACCGAAACTTGGATCCGAGTCACATACCTTGGACAGTTGAACCCATACCCAACTCAGATCCTAAAAGATCTAAAATTCATTAATGGACCAATATCCGACCCAGATGGGTTCGGGACCGGGTAAGATCTACCCTAGGGTCTGCTTTCTTCTTTGACTAAACAATTTCTTCCCATAACTGTATCATTTGCCTGGTACACAAACTTATCATTTTTATATCTCCTTATTTTTTTTTTAATGGGTATTTGAGTATGCATGTAATATATTGATGATAATTGATAAGGGTCGTCTCTATGTGTGTTGTCTGGGTTATTAACGTCTGTATGTATGTTTTTTTATAAATATACGGGTCTAAGGGTCGGGTCGGGTCCCAACACTAAGACTCGGACCTGGATCCAACGTTTTTATATAAGATTCATATCCGACCCATACTCGAGCGCGTCTCAAAAATTTAGACTCATATCCGACCCATTAGGATCAGACCCTAAGGGGCTTGGGTTGGGGACCTAACCCACTGTCATTCCTAGGAGCCTATTTATTAAAAGACCAATTACAAATTGATGAAAAAAGTGTACGTACAGAACAAATGACTAGGTAAACAAACAACAGTTGGTCTTGCTTATGACGGGTCGGGTGGAGAGACGGATAATAACACTCACAAAATGAATAGGGGGGACAAGGTGGGGCTACCCTCATGTGCTTTCCTCTCTCCTCTAAATGGGTATTTTGTGAGACAAAATGGTATCCGTCACTCCAAAGTGACAGATATCTCCCGTCTTCTTTGAGATTTTGTGAACAATAAAATGGGTTATCAATAAAAATGGTTCAATATATGATAAAATAAGATGAAAACATATACGTAAGAATAAATTATCAATTACACTCACCCATAATCCACTTTTTTAGCTTACTTCCACCTCAATTTTTTTTAATAAATTACACCCAAATTAAGTACTTCGTTCAAAAGTTGCACCCAAACCCATTTTCAGGTCAAATTCCCGTCAATTGTTAAATTTTTCCGACAAATTATTTTTTAGGACAATTTTACCCTTCCCTCTTCTATTTATCCCTTCCTTAATTCATTCTCTTATTGATTCATCATTTTTCCCAATTTCATTTCCCCTATTTCATAACTTCTTTGTACAACATCTCTCTAAAAACACAAAAACAAAAACCCTAATTTTGACGCCGCCGCCGCATCTCATCCACTCACTCCCTCCCTCCCGTTGTTCCTCCTTCCTCTCACCGGAGATGGGTTCCTCTTTAACCTGTCTCCGACGATTGTTCCATGCTTAATCCGAGATGCGACCGTCTTTTGATTGATCTCACCCCGCTTTTTTTGTTGGTTTCTGGTCCCGTTCTGTTCACGCGGTGGGCTGTCGGTTTGTGGGAAGGACTTGAGGTCGTTCCGTTCCTCTATTCCTCTGTCCTGTCATCGAATGTTGTGTATGCAACTCAGGGATGTTCCCTTCTCCCTTGCCACTTCCCCATCTCTGGTAAGATCATTTACTTGTGAGGGTGTCGGTCTGTTTGATGAGTATAACTCATCTTTTTCGTCTTTTTTTATGTGGTTGTGGTTTGGGACGACTTGGAGGTCCCCCTTCCCCTCGCCCCCTTTCCCCCTCTGGTCCGGCCCAACTACTTGTTTGTGTCGGTCTTTGTCATCCTCTAGTGGTGATCTGTTGCATGTACACCGATGGTCCTGGGGAGGTTCGTCTGGAATTTGGAGTCTCAGTGGTTTGTTGGTGGGTGTTGGGGTGTCCGTTTGTGTTTGTGGGACCGCTGGTTGGGTCGGAGTTGTCGGGGTGAGGCTTGTCCTGAGTTGGTGTGGTCATCTTTGGTGGTGGTGTGGTGGGTAGGAGGGAGTCGGGTTTGTTAGGAGTTGTAGTTGGTTGGATTGATGTGGGTGGTTGTTTTCTTATCTTTAATGGTTGTTATTTATGTTCCAGTTTGTTTATTCGGTAAAAAAATAATGATATTGGTAGCCTTTCATTGGGTTTGTGTTGTGTCCATCTTTACGTGGCCTTCTAGGATGGTCATGGGGATGTTCTTGTGGGTTGTCTGTGTGTTAGGTCTCTCTTTGCTCGTCGTTTTGAAATACGGTTTACTTGCCCTTTCTAAGTGGCTCCCAAAGTGTAGGAGTTTTTGCTCCGCTTGGCATAGATCTTCGTGGTTTTTGTCTCTCTTTTTCTTTCTACGTCCTTGTGGTGTAACTCGTAAGTGCACTTTGCATCGTCTACTTGGATCATGGGGTTTATTGGTTCTCGTGGTTTCTGATGAGTGATATTAGTATCTGTCATTTGTCAAGCAATGTTGGCCCCCTCAAGGAAGTGAAGGTTAAAGATGGTGGCTCCATGACTATGCCAGTTGTTAGTCATCAACACGCGTTTATATTCCGATGTAGTTACCTTTATGTCTTTGCTTATCGTTTAATAATTTAAAGTGTATTTGACCAAATGAGTCAAATACCATTTGTATAAATAAACTTTGGGTTTACTCTTGCCAAACAACAACAAAAAAAATCTCCTATTTCGATTTCCCCAATTTCATTTTCCCCAATTTCAATTGAAGAAATCAATCTCTAAAGCTAGTATATTCCATTGTATTGTTTTTTGTTCAATATTTTCTTTTTAATTAATGCAGTTAGTTACATCGGATTGGTTTGTAAATGGGCAAATGACAAGAAAATCAGCCAAACAATGCTTCATGACAACAGTGTATACCTGTGATTGAAAATAGGAAAAGATTCAACGAAGGGAAAGAATATAAGTTTAAAAGCTTCAAAGTTCTGTTAAATGTATATACTTTGACAGACATGATGTTTGCGATTACTATAGTTCTTACGTAATGAGTTTACAAGCTTCAAAGTTAATTCAACCGTTGACCCATTTATCCCTCGGAAGTACAGGTATTAAATAGAGATCTTTGACATTGAAAAACTACCCATAAATTTAAGGCATACCTATGAAAAATTCAAAAATGCTAACTGCCCAGAAATTCAAAACCCTAATATTCAAATACAGAAATTCAAAACCCTAAAATTAGGGTTAACAAATTTTAGGGGGTGTTTGGTTGGAGGAGTTGGAATGGAATGGAATGGATTTAATCCATTCTAATGTTTGGTTGAGCCACTTTGGAATGGAGTTAGAACCCGGATGGACTCTAAATCCATAACAATCCCCCCTAATCCCATACTCAACCCTTACCCCAAGATTCCAACTCCATTCCATAATGTTTGACATTTCATTCCATTCCAAGGTTCAACCAAACAAGAAAAACCAAGTATGGGATTTAGTATCCATTCCATTATGGTATGACATTCCAATCCATTCCATTCCTTCTCTTCGAACCAAACGCCCCCTTATATAATTCAAAACCCAGAAATTAGGGTTAACAAATTAACTTAATAAAAACCCAAAAATCACATAAATAAAACCCAAAATTTAGATTCATGCAAATAACTAATTCAATGCCCATAAACACACAAATTAGGGTAAACAAACAAACAAATTAACAACAAATTCACGACATTACCAAATTAACAGAAATTAATCAGTAACCTACTAAAAAATGATAAAGAAGATAGACGACAACTTACATAAATTAGTAAACGGATAACTTGTGATAGATAAACGATCTTTCAAAAAGCAAAGGAATTGTAATTGAAATTTGGGGAACTTTTAGGGAAGATTTTAGAGAAAATTTAGGTAAAATAAGTAAAATAGGGTAAATAGAGCAATGAAGAGCCACAAGCCCACAGTCAAAGGGGTTATAATCGCGGGGGTAAAATAGTCATTTCAAATGATTTTTTTATCTAAAAATGGGTTTGGGCGCACTTTTAATTGGAGCTATTAATTTGAGTGTAATTTATTAAAAAAAAGTGAGAGTAAGTTAAAAAAAAGTGGATTATAGGTGAGTGCAATTGATAATTTACTATATACCTAATAAAATAGACATATTAAGCCACAATTAATACGACAAATTGATTTCTCAATAACTTAATAAAGACCTCTCTCCAAAAAAAATCTATATAATAACATAAAAAGCCTAGATTGAGTAGGTTGTTGAACGACACATGGCGACCTATTGAGTAGGTAGTCGAGCGACATGTGGCGAGCTATAATTTTATGCTAAATCAAAATATTAAAATAAAAAATACATAGTAAACGAAAAGTCAAAATAGTAATCAAGGTAAAAATGACTTGAACCTTTGTCTACCAAACATTACTCAACTCCATAATTACAATTTATATCTCTTGAAAGCCAAACTTTTCATATTTTATAATTATGAAATCAATTTAACAAAATTTTACCTATAAAATAAGATCAAATGATAAAAACTCTAACACATTCTTAGCAAAAATTAAAAATAAAAAATTCATGGGTAAGTTTATTCATTTTCGCCTATGTTTTTCTAATTGGCTAATTAATTTCATTTGATTGATAATTTGAAACTTTTCATATTTTTATTTTTGTAGCGAGTTGGAATCAATTGAGAGAGAAATGAAAAAAGTAAAATGAAAGTAGAAGAAAAGAGAAGAATCTAACAAGCATTTGTATCATATTCTTTATTTTTGGCATTGTTGAATGTTGATGAAGACACTTTATATCACTAATTATCGAATATATTGAAACCTTAGTTTTATAGTCTCACATTTTATTATTGATATAATGTTTGGGAAAATTTATAATTTATTTATTAATTGATAATGTGTAGTGAATTCGTTGAAATTGATATTAACAACTTTATGTCTGGACATGGCGTGTTTAGTATAAGTATAATATTTATTTTAGCAAGTCTTACTTGTGACGGACATATACGTCACAAGTTTGCGACGGGTCAAATACTAACCATATAAGTAGATAAAACAAATTAATTTGCTACTTCCAATGCATTATGATTTTATCTTATCTACCCACATGTTTAATATATTTGACCCGTCGCAAGCTTGCGACGGATATACCCGTCACAAATGAGAATTTGTGTATTTTTTATGAAGTCGTCTAAAATAATATATTTTTCGTGTGCTTTGAGTACCAAAGAGTAACATATCGTTTAATTTGTAATCTTAAATTTTTAATGAGAGAATATCGCATGATTATCGATGTTGTTTTTATCTATTGTACCCTTATTTAAATTATGTTTTATTTGATTAAACACTACATGATTACTAATGTCATATTTAATTGAAATTGAGTTAGAATATTTCTAATTCTTAAATATTGTTATTATATTCATACTTAGAAAAATATAATCATTTAATTAAGGGTAATATTACTTACAACTTTCATAATATCATTTAAATAAAGTTGTAAATTAGAAAAAATGTTATTTAAAGTCCAGTAAAAACGATCATTTAGCTACAAAGCTTATATGAGAATAATCGAATTAAATTGCAATAACAAAAAAAACACAATTTTTTAATGAAGATTTAAAAAAATCCCGTGATTTTCACGGGAAGTTAAACTAGTTGTTATATTTAAAAGCCAAGTTAATATTCCGACAAATAAAGTTTCGCTATACTTCAAAAAATACATAATAACTAAAAAAATTAAAGATTTCAAAATAATTACTCTCTCCATCCCGATTATTTGTTTATATTTGGTTTTTACACTACACAAATTCTTATTTGCAACGGCACTATCCGTCGCAAGCTTGTGACGGATACCGTTTCCTCTCACAAAATACCCACTTTTTCTCTCTCTCTGACACTATTCATGTGGTCCCCTTTCTCCACTAACTCATTTTATATCCATTTTATCTCACAAAATATCCGTCACAAATGGTGACCCGTCTTAAGAAAAACGGACTGTTTACACTAAGACAAAGAAAAAAGGGGCATCAATTACAAGATGATAAAACGACTAAATTGACGGTAAATGATCAAATTGCTCAGTATTTACCTTTGTAAAATAAAAGGAAAAACAAGTGATTGAAATACCAAAATTAAAATATTTAAACAAATGATTGGGACAAAAACAGTAGTATTGTGATAATAATTTGTACTCTATAATTTTATTTTATTTGTTTTAGGGAAATGGATTACACCGTAAAAAAAATTCAAAAATTTCTTTAATTTATTTCGGGGAAAATTCGGGGAAAAAAAAGAGAAAATTCAGGAACTTGGTGCCCAAGGCAACACCTCCCTAAACCGACTCAAGCTTAATCCTCCTTACAACCACTATATATATACTCCAACATATTTGACCCCCCATCTTCTTCTCTCTTCCTTAATTATCTCTTAATCAATCTCTCTAATCTCTTCCATAAACCCTTCAACAAATATGTCG
This sequence comes from Silene conica, assembly GCA_029255685.2. Classification (NCBI taxonomy): domain Eukaryota; kingdom Viridiplantae; phylum Streptophyta; class Magnoliopsida; order Caryophyllales; family Caryophyllaceae; genus Silene; species Silene conica. The sequence goes on from CM055311.2 coordinate 65,570,115, forward strand.
AAAATTGAAATCCCAGTTACATTCTTCGATGGTGAAACTGAAATCGACTTGGGTAAAGTCGAAATTACCCCTACTATGACCTTCAAACTCTTACAATTTACCCTCAGTAATAAAATCGGCATTTCTCCAAATCACATTACCATCTACTTCGACAAACTTCGTTATAATCATCTTCATCGTCGTCGTCGGCCGGTTACGAGTAAGTTTGATTTCTCTTCGCTTAGTTTGGAGGATTCTGATGTGTTTTTCTGGGTTGTTCTTAAAAGAAGCCGTCGTAGTCGTCGCCGTGGAAGCGCGGATTATGACGCGCCGGTTGCGCTTTTGAAGAGGGGTGTTAATGATTGGGAGTATTTGGAGTATCTTAATAGGTTGAGAATGGCGTCCCAGCTTTCTCTTAATTTGAATTCTCATGTTTATGATGACTTGTTATTATCTGGGTATGGCTTTAATCCTGCTTATAATAATTATAATAATTATCGAAATTATCAAGATAATTATGATAATTATAATTACAATTACAATAATTATAATAATAGTAATGGTAATCAGTCAGATGATTATTTTGAGGTTGATGTTGCGTCGAGTTCTGGTTCAAGTGAGAAGGTGTTTTGCGAAGTGTGTTGTAATTCTCCTGATACTGGTGACACAGTGCCGTTCCATTGGTGCAAAAACGATGTCGTAACAACTGGGTTTCGGTCGCTTGTGGGTCCAATTGCTCCGCCTTCGAAAAAGAACCGGTTTCTTGGATGAAGAAGCTGTGCTAATTCATGAAAACAGAGCTAATTTTGTAAAACCAGAGGTTTGGTGAAATTAATCTGATAATCCCACAAAAGAATACAAGAGTATTGGTGGAGATTTGGTAGGAATAATAGTAATAAGAAGAATGTAGATTCAATTTTCATGGATTAGTAAAAGTTGAAAGTGTTGATGTTATTAGTAGAGTAAAGTCTTGGTTAAGAGTTAAGACGGATACTCCGTCTTCAATCTTAGAATCGATAGTGTCTGTCTTAATTTGTGTATTATTGGAGGTCTGCTTTTATGAATTGCTAATTGTAGCCCAACAATAGTATGATGGGGATGAAGAATTCATTGATGTTAGTTCTAGTTTTGGTTATTTTGGGGATTACTTTGTGTTGTTGCATTACCAGTTTTGTTATTTGCCGCGTTAAATTAATGCTTGGTGTTGTGAAAATTACACGTCCACTATCATTTCTGTTGGAGAGGATTTTGCAGTTGTGCATATCATTTGTCCAATAAAGTTTAGTATACGTTCGTGTGATACCGTCTCAATTAAAGGAATGAGGCAAGTTATAGTACACTCAAAAAAACCGTGGGTCTTGCTTCAAATCATAATTTTGGTCTAATATAATAGGACGAGATTTTGTAACTATTTTACAACAAAATGTAACAATTATTTACAAACATAAGCTGTAACTTTGAGCATACTATCGTGGTTATATTTGGCTGTAAAATAGTTACAAAATCCCGTCTTATTATTTCAGACCAAAAATGATGGTCTAAAATAAGAATTTGTGCCAAAAAAAACACCCCAGAAAAACACTCCAAAAAAAGTAATTACTTGGAGGTAATGGGAGTTTTGGAACTAACAATTTCTAGAATTCCACAAAAAATTTCATTATGAAAAATTGGAGTTCATATGTACACTAGCGTAACACCCGTGAAAATTCACGGGTTAATGATCCATTAAAGTTGTTAGATATACTAATAATATATGTTGTGTATATGTAAATATTTTACCATCCCAAGCAAAAGGTCGATTTAATCGAGTCAATAACATATTAACCTTTAATCTCACCTTGTTGACATTAACCCTCTTTTACCCTCCTAAGCAAAAGGTATAACATAGTTTTTCTTTTCTTTTTTTTCTTTTTTTAATTTGTAATTAATGGAAATTTGCCACATTAGGGGTCAATAGATGAGTCAATTTACTCCACCCCTGGGTCACAAATTGACCCCTCAACACCCTTGGGTCAATCCTAATTGTCTATTAATTGTAATTAACTTGACCCAAGCAAGCAATTGACCTAGCAATTGACCTTGCTTGGGGATGGTCTGAGTAAAATAAAAAAAGTATGTCAATAACATAAGATATATAAGAACATGTTAACATTAAAAGTTTGACGTATAACTTGAAAAACGTAAAATATAATTAAAAAATGTAAACTTATAACTTTCCAATAAAAGGAGGTTTTAGTAATAGAATAGAAAAAGATATAAGGGGTGAAAAAGATTAATTGAGATAAAATAAGATTTAGGAAAGAGAAAGAATAAAACATAAAAAAGGTAAAAAAGAGAAATTTAGGTAATTATATGATTGGAATATTAATTAATAAGTTGATATTTAATGGAAGCTGACATGACTGTTATTATTCACGTTATTGGTCGAAAAAAACTGAAATTATGAGGTTGAATGAGAGAGCTTCATTAGCCTAATTCTGAAACCTGATTGCGCCACATCATCAGTTTTACATTTTACTTTTATATATATAATGATGATTAGATAACCAAACAATTCCTTATCGGTATGGGAACCCATTAATCAAGTATTCACTTAGTACAAATTGAAATATCATATTATCATCTTGCCCAATGACCCAATTAATATTTATTTATTTTTGGTACGAAAAGAGGGGTAGGCCCCGAAAATAAAACTAATTATTTGCTATTACATGAGGAATAGCAACCCCAAATATGTCTTCTCTAAGGATAATTTTTAATTCCGCATTAGGGACTTGTAAAAACTGAACGTTGGGACTTGATAGGACTCTTTGGTTTGCTAGATAGTCAACTGCTCTGTTTCCTTCTCTGTATGAATGTTCGATTCTAGTCTCCCAGTGAGATTCATTAATTAACTCTTTGCATCGTTGCACGGTAAACTTTAGGCCATTGCTGAAAAGTTGGTTTTCTTTGATAATTTCGACGCAAGATTCATTGTCCATGTGGATGAGTAATTTCTTGATGTTGAGACACTTTGCATGTTCTAACCCAGCAAGAAGGGCAAGAAGTAAGCTCCGCTTTCATTGATAAGCATATCCTACACGAGAAGTAGTAAGCAGAAACAAAGTTACATGTTTTATCTCTAAGGATACCCCCTCCTCCTCCTTGACCCGGATTACCTTTAGAGGCTCCGTCACTATTCAATTGGGATCCATGAGGTGGAGGAAGCCATCGAACATATATCTTGGTTCTGGCCGGTTTTGGTTGAGAAATGAAAATATTGTACATATCAAAAGCTTGTTTCGAGTTAGCAAACCGTTGATAAAGAAAGCTCATAGGTTTCGTAGGATTTCATTATGCCTTCCAAAGACAATGTTGTTTCTACACAATATATGGTGTTAGTCCACACAATATAAGTTACTCCCTCCGTCCCGGTCATTTGTTATCTATTTCCATTTTGGGGTGTATCATTGAATTGTTATCTATTTCCATTTTTGGCAACTTTTTGTGGATGACATTTGATTACATGTGGGGCCATATAATTTGTGTGGTCCAAATTCATTTATACTTCTTTTCTTAATTTTTGTGTCAAAAGTAATAGATAACAATTGATCGGGACGGAGGGAGTATATCATTAATTTGTCTTTTTTTAACACAATATAAGTTATATCCTAAATTGGTCTTTATCGACGTGTTTCAGTCAAAAATTGACCAAATCTATTAACTCGATTTAAGGTGGGTTAAAGTGATCTACTCTATTTAACCTTGAAATGGGGGTACATTTATATGTGATTTAGGTGAAATATGAATGAAAATAAGCGAAAATAATGATGAAGACAGTAAGAATTATAGACACGAGATCGTTGATGAAGCGGAAAACCCAATGTGGGAACAGCGCGAGCAGTCGGAATCCCACTAAGGATGCACCATAATTCTTTAAGAGCTACTTCAGTGAAACTCCAAGAGAAAGGCGAGGAAATATAATAGGGTTATTTCATGACAATAATCCAACCTATACCCTGTCTTCTCATAATAATCCAACCAACAGTTAATCTGGGAATAATCCTATCTATGACATCATTTAACTTCTATTAGACCAGACATAATTACGACATGTAGCTGCCGGTTTTCGAACAAGTGACTTTTCTTAACTCTATTTCTTAAACTTTGTTTTATTTAGTGTCCATATCTTCATATCTTCTTCTTCATTTGTTCATCTTCATTTCTTCATATTTAGATCTTCTTTAAAGTCATTTGTTTATTCTCTATCCTCTTTATTTTTTTTCTTGTTCCCTAATTTAGGACTTCCTTCTTCAGTAAGGAGTAGTTCATCTTCTTCATTTAAATCAAGGACAACTTGTGGCACGAATAATGTGTTATGCAAACACAACATTCCCGCGGTAGTTAGAACAGTGAAGCACGGTGTAAATAAGGGCAAGAGATTTTATGGTTGCTCTCTTTGGCCGGTTAGTTAATTTTTAATTTTTCATTTTGATTTGGGATTATTGTTCTAGGGTTTCTAATTGACATTATAAAGTTGCTATTTTGTAGGATAATGGGTGTAAGTATTTTCAATTGTTAGATGAAAGCAATACAATGTCAGTTGATGAATATGAGAAGAAGATAATAGAAGAGAAGATGTTTAAATTGAAGATGCTAGAAGAGAAGATGATGAAATTGAAGATGAAGAATGGCAAATTGAAGAAGAAAGTATTAGAACTAAAATTAGAAGTAGTGAAGCACTGTAGATGGGAAAGATATGGAATGATTTTGTTAACTTTTTCTTGGGTATTTTTGCAATTTGTTTGATGATTAAGAATGTATGAATTTGAATGTATTGAAAAATTGAGAAGTTGGTTATTGAAAAAAAAGTAATTGCAATGTCAAAATCCGACTTTCATTTCTATCTTAATAATTCATCAAAATACAGAATTTGATTGTTTGCATCACTGACAAAATGGGAGCAAGCATCAATGTTTGACAAAATGGTTGCATCAGACTGACTACAGCAATGCTCTAAACTAACAACAATGCTCAATTCTGATAAACTAATTACATTAACTAACTAACTAACTATTCTGATAAAATGGCTGCATCAGAACTGGTGGCTTGAGACTTGTGTTGTTGGTCGGCTGCTTGATTGTTTTGCAGGTTGGTTAAGTCTTGTTGGTCCACCTGAAGTATTGTTGGTGAAAACATTTCCCTCCCCATCAAATCGAATTCCTATTCCTCTTGGTATCTACAAGGTAACAAACATAGATGTTCAAAATATGCAATTATTGGTCAGAAAACATGTGAAATTGATGCTTATGGTTTAACAAAAACTTACCCTTCCTCCTCTGCCACCTCCTCTACTGATTACTCTGCCACCCCTACCAAGCCTTGAAGGTTCTACAATAGCCTCATTCTGCTCTTTATTGGTGTTAATAGTCAATAGTTTTTTTTGGTCTACTTCTGCCTCTTTTAGGTAGGTTTAATTCTACCAAGGATCAAAACATTACTTTTTTGAAAAAAAAAGTTTATTGCCTATCAATTTTTCCAGAAAAGTTCACTTGGGCCATAAATGACTTGGTCTATCCGTGCTTAATATCGTCCCTACTCATCGTCGTAATACATACTCATTTCAATTTCCTCTAATTAATTCTTTCTTAAGTTCTTCTCTCACCCATCGATATCGTCTATCACTATTAAAACCACGTGCGTAAATCATCGCCATCCTATAATGCATAAATAAATAAATTTTACAAACGAGTGTACTATGTGTCTATGTAAATAATATTCAGAAAGAAAAAACAATGTACTGCATAAATAACTTCACATATGACATATGTACTACAAAGAAAATTGACACGGAACAAACTAAGCAAATCATTCACGATACTCCATAACTTTGATAAATTATTTTTACAAACGAATGTAATGCGTAAATACTCCCTCAACAGTCAACACACCTATTTCCTCTCAATTTCAATAAAGTACTCATACAAACAAATGTGATGTGTAAATACTAAATACTCCCTCAACACACCTATTTCCTCTCAATTTCAATAAAATACTAGTAGATATATCAGAGAAATGAGATAAAAATAATGTGTGGTCGCTCGGGGGGAGTAATAATTTTTTTGGATAACGTGAAAACTCGCAGCCGCTACTTTTAGTCCGCACTAGATAAACCCTCAAGCATACGTGATACCCTACAAACCACGTACACTAGGTTAACCACCTTTTTAGAGGGTGAGGCTCGAAATCTAGAAAACATAACCTTAAGCCAATTTACCTCCAAGTATACATGAACTTTCCACAAATAACGGACTGCAATCGAGGAGAAAAAATTTCAAAATGATGTTAATTTTTTTAAAGAAGCAAGTATTGCTTACAAAGGAAGTTTAACGCTCCGTAACAAATAATGACTTCTTAATTTTTATTGGTTAAATTAACAGTAATTACAGTCTTTTATTTTCGGGCTAAAAATGACACCGCAAAAAGTTACTCATTTGAAACTAGCCTATCTCAAAATAACTGAGAATTAGACATTCGTAATTAACCCAAAATCCACCTTCAAAATCCGAACAAAATGTCTAATAAACCCGCAATAATCGGACACAAATCCAGCCAGCTGCCCAATTTATCTTTATACAAAAATGGCCCATATACAGACGACGTGTAATGTCTTAAGACTACGAGAAATGTTACTCTGGTGGTCTTACTAACTCTGGTCCGTTATGGGGTACTCCATCCATTCTTTTTATATCACCTCATTTCTTTATACACACGTTTGCCGATGTTCATTTTGTTTTGATTATATCTTTAGCTATATACTACTAAAAATTATAAAAGTTTGATATTTTTAATCCTCTTATCAAGACAATCCAAAAAAGATCGCACATAAATATATAACGGATTGAGAGAAAAATGACGTCTCGATTGTAAATAGTGTCAAAAAGGGATTTGGAGTGATATAAAAATAATGAAAGGAGTAATAAAGAAAACAAGTCAAAACTCAAATCTATATCTAAATCTGGGGACGTGCAAAATTAAGGGCAAATAAAGTAAGAAAATATAACAAAATTTACATCATGACCACTGATTTTTAGGTTAGGATACAGTACGGCGCCGATTTTAGGTTCGTCTACAATCACGAGTTCCATGGGCCTAATCTTAGACCCATTTTTGGTATAAATTCACGGTACTAGGTGGCTGGATAGATTCCTTCACCGATATCACTCAAATCAATTAAATAAAAATAAAAACCTCTACCTACCGCAAAAACCCAGATTTCTTGTCCTCAATCTCCCATATCTGGATTATCATCTCCCCTTTTCATCTATTTCAGCATCCTTTCAATTTGATTTCCATAATTTTTGCGATATGCGTCCCATCACCATCGTCTCTATTTATCACCGTCTCTTAGGTCGTTTTGCTTTCGGGTTTTTCTCTAAGATCCGTAAACTTGGGTACCACTTCCAGTATGTTTTAGTTTTATTGCACCTATTTTCAATGGCTTTATTCATACTGACGTTGATAATTGACAGCCTATGTAAAGATATTAATTATCTCTGTAAGGATGTTATCATTGACAGCCTATGTAAGGATGTTAATCGTCTATCTAAAGATAGTCCCATAGACTTGTCACAATCACGATAAATCTGTTCAATCCTTTTATGCATGGATTTTTGTAATGACTTTTTGGTAATGGACCAAACGTTACATTTTTATAGCATGCTAGTTGATATGTATAGCATGCTAGTCAATATGCATAACATGCTAATTGACATGCACAACTTATTTTGCAGATTAGAATTAAACGAGTTATTTTGCGGATTATAATTACACAATTTTATTTTGCGGATTATAATTACACAATTTTATTTTGCGAATTAGAATTAAACGAGTTATTTTGCGGATTAGAATTAAACGAGTTATTTTGCGGATTAGAATTAAACGAGTTATTTTGTGGATTAGAACTACACGAAGTTATTTTACGGATTAGAATTTGTTGTAAAATTGTAATATTTGGATGTAACTATTTATTGGAGATCCGGTGTATTTTTGTGTTTCGAGAATTTGTTGTAAATTATAATTTTGAGTATAATATATTTAATTATGTATGGAGATGGCTGTGTAGTTTTATTCCCTCTATTTTTTTTATATCACTCAATTTCTTTATAACGTTTGGCGAGCTCATATTCGTAGGGTGATATAATTCTTAGGGTGATATAAAAAGAAGGGAGGGAGTATTTATGAGAATTTGTGGTAAATTGTAATATTTTGATAATAATATACTTAATTATTTATGGAGATTGGGATCTATATTTGGATCCCTCTCGATCAGGAGACAATGAAACAGAGTGAATTCTAGAATTCACTAAATAGGCGCAAAAAAAAATTAGCAAAATTACGAAATTTGTAGATTTAGTTTTGTATAATCAAAATTTTGTTCTAACAATATATTGTATGATTGAGAAAAATATACAACACAACATTGAACTAAAATTGTCACTAGAGATATTGAAGCCATAAATCTATTAATTACCCAAAATTTACTTTATATTAAATAAAACGATGACATCATCAACCTACGGATTTGCCAAATGCAGCATACCAACGTGATATATAAACTGCGGGCTCGGTATATATTAAGGGGATGTTTAGTTTATTACTGTGAAATGAGATGAATTTGGGATTATTTTTTCCTGTTTTTTTACAGCAGTATATCCAACAAAGATGCTAATATACTATGACAAGGGCATTCTTTACAAGGTTGTGAGCAGCCTTGACGGTACGAGAATTAGACCCCTTGTTATATGAAAGAGTTTTGAAATCCGAAAAAACTGAAAAAGACTCCCTCCGTTCGATTCCACTTCGCAAGTTTGCTTTTTCACGTTTGTCAACGCACGTTTTACATGTTAAATATCTTTAGCTACGTAGTTGCAAAAATTATAAAAGTTAGATATTTTTAATGTACTCGTAAAGACGAATCAAACAAGACCCCACATGAATATATTTTCTCTTACGTATTAGGAGAAAATTGAGATTAAATGTTCACAATAGAAACCTGCGAAGTGGAATCGAACGGAGGGAGGAATTTGCAAGCAATCCGTAGATTAGTCCTATTCCACTCTGATCTGAAACTTGTTATTGCCAGTTTTAGTGAGGTAATCATCTACGAAGGCATTGTAGCCATCAAAGCCACTTAAGACCTCGGTGGAATCCCATACTTGATCTCTTCTTGACTGAGGTGTCTGTTTAAATTTTGATATGTCAGATATTATGACGATATTTTATGCGTCCGGTCTAAAGACGTACATATCAATGATGGTTTATCAGTTCTTACCATACAGCCAAAACCTTCAACAATACGGAGTATAATACTTCACGCTGTGTCGCTGTCCATTTGGCACTTCGGAAATTTCTGAAATGGACCGTGACTTGAGCGTTGCTACTAACTTTGGCTATGCCCTTTGTTATATGAATACTGGTTGTCAATGAGATAACACAAAAAAGTGTGTTATTTCTTCACATATACGGAGTATATATAAAAAACCACTGGATGAGAACGATTATTCGGTGCAAACGATGAGAACGACCTACAACCATTGGATTAAAACACAATTAAAAGTTGAGAAATACCCACAACCCACCTATGTTTTACTATAAAACATTGTTCCAATCTCTTTCTTTCGCCTCTCATTATTTTTGCCTATTGTACGATTAATTTATCCCCAATATACAATTCTCAATTAATTTTTTCCACAATAAAGAATTCCCCAATTCAAATTTTCGTCAAAATTCTAGATACATTTTTTGGCGGAGTAGATACATTTTTTTTACTTTTTTACATAAACGTAAATACAATTTCTTACGGAGTAAATACATTTTTTTTTTACTTTCTTACATTAACCTAGATACATTTTTGACGGAGTAGATACTTTTTTTAAAACTTTTTTTATACAAACCTAGATACGTTTTTTTGACGGAGTAGATACATTTTTTTACTTTTTTTTACATAAACCTAGATACGTTTTTTTGAAGGAGTAGATACATTTTTTTCTACTTTTTTACATAAACTTTACATTTTTTGACGGAGTAAATACATTTTTTTTACTTTTTTACATAAACCTAAATACATTTTTTGACGGACTAGATACACTTTTTGACGGGGTAGATGCATTTTTTGACAGAGTAGATCCATCTTTTTTTGTACTTTTTTACGGATACATTTTTTCACGGAGTAGGTAATTTTTTTTTTACTTTTTTATATAAACCTGGTTACATTTTTTAACGGAGTACATACATTTTGTGACGGAGTAGATACATTTTGTTTATTTTTTACATAAACCTAGATACATTTTTTGACGGAGTAGATTCATTTTATTTTTTGACGGAGTAGATACATTTTTTTACTTAAACCTAGATACATTTCTTGACGGAGTAAATACAGAATACTAACCTAGATACATTTTTTGACGTAGTAGATACATTTTTTTTACTAAACCTAGATACATTTTTTGACGGGGTAAATACATTTTTTTTTACTTTTTTACACAAACTTAGTTACATTTTTTGACGGGTAGATACAATTTTTACTTAAATCTAAATACATTTTTTTACGGAGTAAATATTTTAGTAGTATAACTAGTGCATTGCAAGCTACTACATTTTTTTACGGAGTAAATATGTAACTTATGTAAGGCATATACTACTACAACAACAATAATATGATTAACAGATTTCATTCTTTTCCAATCAAATCAATTCAAAAAGGATAATTATTATTTATAATCCTACTCAAGCTTAATAATTAACCCACTTTAATTGCAAGCTACTCTGTAACTTCATAAATAGCCCAATTAAAATGTATTTCCGACGTAGTGCACGGAATACGAAGAAAGATAAAGGTCCATTTAATTTACAATCGTCGCCAAAAGAGATGGTGATCGACGGTAGTGTCTCTAGTGGGAACGACGATAGCTAGGTTGTTTATTGGGGTTGTGTATTTTGATGGTGGCTTGGGAGCTCGTATGTGAATAACTAGAACTTTTATTAATGTGACATTGTGAGTTTGTGGGTCTGATAGTGAGAGTGTGAGATTGGTAATATACGGGCCGTTGATTTCTGTTAATTCAAGGGAGGAGATTCGTTCTCACCGGATCTTGCCTATATACAGAGGCAAGATCCGGTGAGAACGATCATTCGGTGCATACGGTGAGAACGACTCTCCTTTATTAGATGAGCGTTAATTGAAAGGTTGAGATTAAATTTTAAATTAAACCAATCAAGCTAAATACTAGTACATCAGTAAATTAGAACTTCTTCAACCTTTTAAATACATTCCATATCTTAACACATTGCCCACCCCAGTCCATTTTCTGTAAAATAACACATTTTTTGCATACTGAAGAGTAACATTCGGAAAGGTTACTCACTCCTAAATCAATGATAAATATACTTAATTTGTGTATTACAATATGGTCTTGGAAATGCAGGTTGAAAGAAGTATGAATAGGGGATATAATAATGAATAAAACTACGGTATATTTGAATTTAAACATAGGAAAATTAGAAAATCAGTAAATCACAGACATCAGACATCGAGATTTACAACTGTTGATTAAAAAATTAGTATTCCGTACCAATTACCAAGCGTGAGAGACAATGGCCGACCCAGAAATTTTTATAGTATAATATAAATAACGGCTTTTCTAATGTATACGAATAAATGTAAAAAAAAAATATATCTACTCCGTCAAAAAATGTATCTAGGTTTATGTAAAAAGTAAAAAAAAAATGTATCTACACCGTCAAAAAATGTATCTAGGTTTAAGTAAAAAAATCTACTCCGTCAAAAAATGTATCTAGATTTATGTAAAAAAAGTAAAAAAAAAAATGTATCTGGGTTTATGTAAAAAAAGTAAAAAAAAATGTATCTACTCCGTCAAAAAATGTATCCAGGTTTATGTAAAAAATTAAAAAAAAATGTATCTACTCCTTCAAAAAATGTATCTAGGTTTATGTAAAAAAAGTGAAAAAATGTATCTACTCATTCAAAGAATGTATCTAGGTTTATGTAAAAAAAAGTAAAAAAAAATGTATCTAGGTTTACGTAAAAAAATAAAAAAATGTATCCACTACTTCAAAAAATGTATCTAGGTTTATGTAAAAAAAGTAAAAAAAAAATGTATCTACTTCTTCAAAAAATGTATCTAGGTTTATGTAAAAAAATTAAAAAAAAAAATGTATCTACTCCGTCAAAAAATGTATCTACATTTACGTAAAAAAGTAAAAAAAATGTATCTACTCCGTCAAAAAAATGTATATAGGTTTACGTAAAAAGGTAAAAAAAGAAAAAAGTATTTACTCCGTAAAAAAATGTATCTAATTTTATGTAAAAAGGTAAAAAAAAAAAAAAAAAAAATTTATCTACTCCGTCAAAAAATCTATCTATAATGTGGGTTGTGGGTATTTCTTAACCGTTGATTGTATTTTAATCCAACGGACGTGACTCGTTCTCACCGTATGCACCGTATAATCGTTCTCACCCGATCCTAAATATATATATATATATATATATATATATATATATATATATATATATATATATATATATATATATATATATATATATATATATATATATATATATATATATATATATATATATATTTAGGGTTGGGATCCGGTGAGAACCACCTTACAATGAAAACCGCTGAGAACTCTTCCTTACGGAGTTTTTTTTAAAAAATTAATGACATAATTGGATTCGGCATGAAATTTTATGGCCAGAGAACATATTTCTTGGTCTAGAAAATAAATACTAGTGGCGAAAAAATGATAGGTACGAAAAAATAGATAGTATGTGCATGCAAATAAATAAAACGTATCTCACCTTGATTTCTGTCACTAGTATTTATTTTCTAGACCAAGAAATATGTTCTCTTGCCATAAAATTCCATGCCGAATCCAAATATGTCATTAATTTTTTTTTAAAAAGTCCGTAAGGTAGAGTTCTCACAAAGTTCTCATTGTAAGGTGGTTCTCACCGGATCCCAAGTCTATATATTATATAGACTTGGGATCCGGTGAGAACCACCTTACAATGAGAACTTTGTGAGAACTCTACCTTACGGACTTAGCTTTTTAAAAAAAAATTAATGACATATTTGGATTCGGCATGGAATTTTATGGCAAGAGAACATATTTCTTGGTCTAGAAAATAAATACTAGTGACGGAAATCAAGGTGAGATACTTATTATTAATTTGAGATCCTATGAGAACCACCAATATATAAATTGAGATCCTATGAGAACCACCAATATAATGATAACCATGAGAACTCTACCTTACGGACTTTTTAAAAAAAAATTAATGACATATTTGGATTCTGCATGGAATTTTATGGCTAGAGAACATATTTCTTGGTCTAGAAAATATATACTAGTGACGGAAATCAAGGTGAGATACGTTTTATTTATTTGCATGCACCTACTATCTATTTTTTCGTATCTATCATTTTTCCGCCACTAGTATTTATTTTCTAGACCAAGAAATATGTTCTCTGGCCATAAAATTCCATGCGGAATCCAATTATGTCATTAATTTTTTTAAAAAAACTCCGTAAGGAAGAGTTCTCACCGGTTCTCATTGTAAGGTGGTTCTCACCGAATCCCAACCCTATATATATATATATATATATATATATATATATATATATATATATATATATATATATATATATATATATATATATATATATATATATATATATATATGTAGATTGCATCTTGTGAGGTCTATCATCTTAAATGAGGATTGAGGTCTATTTGTAGAGTTAAAAAAACAAAACGCACAAAATAAAAAAAAAAACAAAACGCACCAAAACGCCCTCAGCAAGAATCGAACACAGAACCACGGGTTCAATACAACAGCACTTTAACAATTGTGCCACAGCAACTTAATTGATCATTATCATATTGTATACCATTTATACATGTGTATACGAGCTCTTTGTTTGGAATTAACTTAAAAAGTATACCTATTTCGCATTAATTTTTTATTTATTTTTTTGACTTCTTCGTTGGTTACCTTGTTAATGGTTTCTTCTCGAAATATTTTTTTCCGAATTTTATTTTTTTGGAAATGTTTTTTCCAGAATTTTTTTGTTCTCGAAATGTTTTTTTCCGAAAATTATTTTTTCTCGAATTTTTTTTTTCATTTTTTTTGCCGTTTGAATGACAATAGGAAGGGAAAGGGTTTAGGGTTGGATTAGGCGGATCATATCCGCCTAATCCAACCCTAAACCCTTCCCCGTCCCGTTTTAGGATACTCGGTTCCCAAAAAAGGGTTCACTCTTCCCCTCTAGAGTGTCTTTTGATTTATTTATCTCGTTTGAACGAATATAAGAAGGGAAGGGTTTAGGCGGATTCGCGTTAGCGTAGATACACATCTCCAAATCCATAGATATACATCTATAAATGCGTAAATACACACTATTAAATGTGTAGATACACATCTCTAAATGCGTAGATACACATTTATAAATGCGAAAATACACACCATTAAATGTGTAGATACACATGGCTAAATGTGTAGATACACTTCTCTAAATGCGTAGATATACACCATTAAATGTGTAGATACACATGGCTAAATGTGTAGATACACATCTCTAAATGCGTAGATACACACCTTCATATGTGTAGATACACATGGCTAAATGCGTAGATACATATGGCTAAATGTGTAGACACACATTTCTAAATGTGTAGATACACATGGTTAAATGCGTAGATACACATGTCTAAATGCGTAAATACACATGCCTAAATGCGTAGATACATCTTTAAATGTGTAGATACACATGGCTAAATGCGTGGATACACATGTCTAAATGCGTAGATACACATGGCTAAATGCGTAGATACGCATCTCTATTAGATACACACCTTTAAATGCATAGATACACATCATTAAATGAGTAGATACACATGCCTAAATGCGTAGATACACATGGCTTAATGCGTAGATACACACCTTTAAATGCGTAGATACACATGTCTAGTAGATACACACCTTTAAATACGTCGATACACATGTCTAAATGTGTAGATACACACCTGTTGATGCGCAGATACACATGTCTAAATGTGTAGATACACACCTTTAAATACGTAGATACACATGGCTAAATGCGTAGATACACATCTCTAAATGCGTAGATACATAACTTTAAATGCGTAGATAAATAACTTTAAATTCGTAGATACACATCTCTAAATGCGTAGATACACATCTCTAAATGCGTAGATACACATGGTTAAATGCATAGATACACATGTCTAAATGCGTAGATACACACCTTTTATTATGTAGATACACATGGCTAAATGCGTAGATACACATGGCTAAATGCGTAGATACACATCTTTAAATGCGTAGATACACATGTTTGAATGCGTAGATACACATTTCTAAATGCGTAAATACACAACTCTAAATGCGTAGATACATAACTTTAAATGCGTAGATACATAACCCTAAATGCGTAGATACACAACTTTGAATGTGTAGGTACACATCTCGAAGTTTTTTTATCGATTAAAAAAAATAAAGAAAATTTTCGAAAAAGACGATTTTTGAAAAAAAAGATTCTCGAAATTTTTTTCATTACAATAGCAGAAGTTATTCATCACGGGTTCTCCAAAACAATATTATGAAAAAAAAAAAGAAAAAAAAAATTGGAGAAAAAAATCGAAAAAAAGTTTCGAGAATTTGTTTTTAAAAAAAATTCCGAGAAAAAAAAATTTCGAAAATATAATTCCGAGAAAAAATAATTCCAAAGGTTTCGGGTTCAATCCCAATTGGCAATTTGAACAAAATTGTCTTCGAAAATATTTCTATCTTAAATATTTTACAATATCGTATTAATCAACAATGACTTTGTGGTGTATTGGTTTAGGGGGTCGTCATTGAAATGCTAGGTCTGGTGTTCGACTCCCACTAGCGGCATGTTTTGATTTTTACGTAGTAGAAAATATTCTCATAATAAATATTACACAATATTTTACTAACCCGGAAAGACACTATGGTTCGATGGTTAAGGCGTTTGGCTTTGATTCCCGAGGTCGTGGGTTCGATCCATAGTTGCTGCAGTTTTTATTAAGATGTAGACCTCACCGGATCCTCGCTCTCTCTCTCTCTCTATATATATATATATATACTAGATTTCATGCCCAGGCGTTGCCCGGGTAATATCCTGACATGATTTCAAAATAATTATCGTAACCGTTAATCTTCTAAAAATACTTAGTATAATAGGCATATATAGAGAATATTTCAAGTATGATTGTTTTTTATCGCTAATGAAACCTCAGAGTATCATCATCAATGGAACAACATGGAACGTTGTCAGTGCATGAAACATCAATGGAAATGGAAACATATACCTCCGATTCAATGGACTTGGAATGACACAGATCACGCATCAGTGACAAAATCATTTTTTAAGCAAATATATTTTTTGCAATAATTTGTATAGTTTTCATGTGAGCATCATCCTGGAGAAATTTTTATCCAATATTTCTAACATATAAAGATAGTAGAAACTCACATTAACTCGTATTTTTTTTTACGTTAGATCGTCTGCTTTTTATTTTAACTCATATTCTAATCTTAATAGCTCGAATTCTTATCTTAGTAGCTCATATACTTTTTACATTAGCTCGTATTCTTATCTTAATAGCTTGTATTTTTATCTTATTAGCCCGTATTTTTCTTACATTTGCTTGTATTCTTTTTATATTAGCCAGTATTCTTATATGTTCATGTTTGTAAGTTCGTGATCCTCTTATATGCTCGTATGTTTTTTTACATTAGCTCATATTCTTATCTTAGTAGCTCGTATTCTTATCTCAGTAGCTCATATTTTTAGCTTAATAGCTCTATTAGCTCGCATTCTTACGCTAATAGCTCGTGTTTTTATGTGTTCGTATTTTTTTAGTTCATGATTCTCTTAAATTCTTATTCCTTTTACATTAGCTTGTATTTCTTATATATTCGTATTTTGTAGCTCGTATTTTTTTAATTATACCTCGTAACCTTAAATGCTTATTATATTATATGATTTTACGTCTTGCAAATCTAGTTCTATTTTTTTAGCTTAAGAAGTGTTTCAATTAACTCGTGTTTTCGTATTTTGTTTACATTAGCTCATATTCTCATCTTAATCGGCCGTATTCTTAATTATGTGCTCGTATATTTAAGTTCATGATCATTTTAATCTCGTATTCAAATTCATTTATGCTCATATTTTGAAGCTCATCTTAAATTATTTTAATAGCTCGTATTGTTTTTTCATTAGCTCATATTCATTTGTGCTCGTATTTTAAAGCTCGTCTTAGCTTAATAGCTCGTACTGTTTTTACATTAGCTCGTATTCTTAGCTTAATAGCTCGTATTCTTTTTATATTAGCTCGTATTCTTAGTTTAATAACTCGCATTCTTATGTGATCATATTTTTTAGTTCGTGATTCTCTTAAACTCTTCTTATTTTTACATTAGCTCATATTCTTATATGTTTGTATTCTGTAGCTTGTATTTTTTTAATTATACCTCGTAAACTTAAGTGCTTAATATATTCATCAATACATCTATTTATCCTTTTAATTAAATAAGAGAAGGAAGACAACAAATTATATCATAACTATACCGTAGCCAAAACTCTTAGTTTACAATCAATTATTTTATTAATTAATTCAATAATTATCCAACTGATATTTTATTACTATTTAATTATCTTTTTATTTATATAATTAATTTATTTAACCAAATTAATAGCCAACGTAATTGCTCTAAAAACAATAATTATCCAATTGATATTTTATTACTATTTAATTATTTTTTATTTATATACTTAATTTATTTAACCAAAGTAATAGCCAATGAAATCGCTCTAAGCAATAGTCAATGAAATCAATTATTTTATTAACTAATTCAATAATTATCCAACTGTTATTCAATAAGTATCCAATTTAATTTTATTAGTATTTAATAGCCAACGTAATCGCTCTAAAAACAATAATTATCCAATTGATATTTTATTACTATTTAATTATTTTTTATTTATATACTTAATTAATTTATTTAACCAAAGTAATAGCCAATGAAATCGCTCTAAAACAATAGCCAATGAAATCAATTATTTTATTAACTAATTCAATAATTATCCAACTGTTATTCAATAATTATCCAATTGTTATTTTATTAGTATTTAATAGTCAACGTAATCGCCCTAAAAACAATAATTATCCTACTGATATTTTATTACTATTTAAATATATTTTTATCTATATATTTAATTTATTTAACCAAAGTAATAGCCAATGAAATTGCTCGAACACAATAGCCAATGAAATCGCACAAAAAGTTCCTCTTTTAAGTATATATATTGATTGATATATAGACTTGTATATATAAGGTGAGAACGAACATTCGGTGAGAACGGTGAGAACGAGTATCCACCCTTAGATAAAAGAGTATTCCACGGCCTAGATTAAATCAATAAACACAATTCCAACAATCTATACACCACTTCAGTAACACTACGACATACAAACTCCTTCCTCATTCACAACACTACCTATCACGTCAACAGTCAACGGTCGCCGGTAACCACCATAGCCGACGCCGACGATATGACCTTCCACCACAGAAAATGCCGATGACGTCACAAATTATCACAAATGAGATCGACCTCATCGATAAATGCGGTACGACGACGATTGTGAATACGAGTATATCAACTTCTAGCAATAAAGATGGATAATTATGATAAGTTGAACAGGGACGAGGGATTTGTTATTTGTTTAGTAAATCTTTGAGAATTGTTTAATCTTTGAGAGTTATTCAATTTTTGTGGGTGAACTTTTGTTGTTTTGTGAGGTTAATGGTGAAGTGAGAGATTTGTTTGTTTTTTTGGGCCAAATTCAATTGCTTAGTAATTTTAGAATAGTGATGGTAATCTTTATGTAGTATAGTATTTTTATTTTTATTTTTCTACTCCGTCAAAAAATGTATCTATTCCGTAAAAAAAATGTATCTTGGTTTATGTAAAAAGTAAAAAAATGTATTTACTCCGTAAAAAAATGTATCTAACTTTAAGTAAAAAATGTATCTACTCCGTAAAAAAATGTATCTAGGTTTAAGTAAAAAAAATGTATCTACTCCGTAAAAAAATATATCTAAGTTTATGTAAAAAAAGTAAAAAAAATGTATCTACTCCGTCAAAAAAATATTCCTAGGTTTACGTAAAAAAGTAAAAAAAAATGTATCTATTCCGTCACAAAATGTATTTAGGTTTATGTAAAAAAATGTATCTACTTCGTCAAAAAATGTATCTAGTTTTATGTAAAAAAGTAAAAAAAAAATATATCTAGTCCGTCAAAAAATATATTTAGGTTTAGGTAAAAAAGTGTGTGTATCTTACTTATAAAAGCAACAACCACAAAGCTTATGTGGCGACTTGTGGTTAAAAGTTGAAATTTTAAAATAGAATTATTTATTTTGTATTGTGGGTCATCCATGTTCTATAATTCAATTTAATTTGGCAAATAAATACACTTCATAATCCTAAAAAAATCATGTACATAAAGTTTTGTATATTAATCAAGTCAAATATCAATTTTATATGATTAAATATTCAAGTGATGATCAAAATATAGAGCAACGAAGAAATATATGATGTTATGAATTTATGATTGTATAATATGTTGAGAATTAAAGTAAACTTCATATTGTAAGGACTAAATTGCATGCAATATAAACTTATGATTTGATGAAAAAAACATTATAATACAATTATATTCTTAACAAAAATACTTATACGATAAAAAAATCACTCAAACGACTCTTAATATTTAAGGCTCCCTATTATATCAGATAAAAAAAGAAAATATTACTTTAAAAGGATAAAGTAGTAAAAATAATAATTACTCTTTTCTTAAGAATAAAATTCATGTTTGTATATAATAAAAATAAGTATACTCTTAATGCTTATGGGAATAAGCATATTATCATCATTTTATTTTACTAATAATATTTTAAAAAAAATACTTCGTACTAAATATCGGGTAAAAAGTGAGTCAAAACAACGAGAGAAAACAAAACAGAAAAATATAACAAATACGTCAAAAAAACACCCAAGTAAATTTTTTTGATAAAACTTAAAGGATGATGAGATAGATAAAGGACGTTCAAAAACCATAAATAAAATTGTTATAGGAAAAAAATAACCCCAGAAAAATGATAAATAAGCTGCTACTAATAAAAACAACTGAAAATGTTCAATTATCGTCTGTAATTCTATACACTATTTATCGTCTGCAAAAGGGATCCATACATACTTCTTTTGAAACTTTTAATAGTTACGCTTCATGCATGAACCTCTAATAATAAGATAATAAAATTAAGGGTGAGATTGAGTGAGAAAAAACGGATTTTTTAGGCAATAATATATAATTACGGTTGTATAATTTTGGGGTCGTATTTATTTTGGCATTTAAGAGAGAAAATTTTTGAGAGACAAATAGGTATTAGGTAAGCAGCTGAAATAGGGAAATACTCCGTAGTAATTTATTTAGGGTAAAGAAGAGTGTTTATATGGGTGAGTGTATGGCTGCGTAAATGCATAGTTCATAGTAATCATAGTGATAAGTGTAAAGTATATGGACCAAAGAGCCAAAGAGGTAGATCATATTCTTAGTAATATTGGTCCATAATGATAAATTATTCAAATATATGGCCTAACCCTCATATACCAATAATAATAACTAGGTTAAAAGTCGTACATTATAAATTAGTAAATTAAATCTTAAAACATAAAATTATAGAAATACTAACATTATTGAAAGGGTTATCCGTCTTAAATTTAAGACGAGTCAAATATTTGAAATAAGTAAAAATAGAATGCATTGAAAAAAATAAATATATTTGTTAACATATATAAGTAGGATGATCATTAACTCATTTTAAAGTTAAGACAGATATCCTTTAGAGATGTAAGTGACATAAGTTTGGATATATAGGTCACTTTTTTTGAGTGAATTTAACTAATTTACGTTTAAAAGAAAATTTTGCCCAGTTAAACGAGTCGGATTGGCCGGGTCCGAATACGAGTCGTACCGTATAAGAAGTTGGAATACAAGACATTAAAGTTATCTAAATGGTTGTTTTAGAGATAAAGTACTAAAATAAATACTTTTTTTATATTCATATTTAACATAAACTTAACATTTACGTTGTGGTAGATTTGGACCCAAAATAACGAATTATTTTATGTTGGTGGAGGAACTTCTATTACAATGTGTGCGGGAGAGATGGTCATAAGTTACGCATCGTATATATATAAGAGTTTGTCAATTGATGATGAGGTGTAATATAGTGCTTCATAATTAATCATTTGTAAAATATAAGGCACTTATATTCATATTTAATCAATCTGTTTTTTCTCATCAGGTGGAACGAGTTAAGTTATGTGCAGCATGTAATTTAACACTTAACATTATTATAAATTAGTGTAATTTGGTTAAAACTCTATTCTTAAAATAACTATGTTTTTTTATATAGTTGATATATAATCTATTTACTCTTTTTTTAATGCCATTTTTTAATAACAATGTTAAAATTACACTTTTTAATAACAATATTAAAATTACTAACCCGTGCAATTTGCACGGGTTTAAAACTAGTAACACGTTAAAGTGAGAACAACCCTCATCCGTTATATATATTGAAATATCCTATTTATTAAAGCAACAACCACAGAGCCTATGTGGCGCTCTGTGGTTCAATGTTGACTTTTCAAACGGCGGTTAAATTTGCATAATTTCAGTATCCACTAACTATTCCGTAATTAATTGCAATTTTGTTATTCTGATTAAAAAATTGACACGTAAAAAAACAGCTTTTAATGTTCACGTTCATTTATATTTAATTACATAAGATGAGATAAAATAAGCTACCATAATTACAAATCTAATATATAAATTAAAAATTATAACAAATAATACAAATTACAAACTATTGCTTATAATTACAAATTATTAACCTATACGGATAGAAAAACCGCGATATTATTTTAATAAAATATCATCCGCAAAAATTGTACCAAAATAGAAACCTTCATCCATGTCAATCGTACGTCTAATGAGAATGCATGAAAAAAAGTAAACAAATTATTGACAGGAAATTTTTTATACAAGCAATAAAATACAACCTGTAAAAAGGCTTTATTATATAAAGTATTTATTATATAATCGAAATATTTGACGAAAAAGGAACACAGCGTATAAACACAAGTAATATTTTAAACAATTGTTTTTAAATAATAAATACATCGACAATTACGTGACGGAAAATTAGGAACATTACAAAATTTAAAAATAGATCTTTAAATAGGTTGCGTTATGGGACGTATTCTTCCACCGATGTGTAAATACTTCTAGAAATGTACCAAACATTTTCATTTAAGACGGGTTATATAAAAACAAGTCAAGTATTACATATAAGACGTAAATAATATACATTAAGTTACTAAGATTAGCAAAATGTGTTTGTCCCATCTAAGTAAGTGGGTGCTTATTAACCCGTTTTTTTTTTTTACAGATATATCCATCATAAGAAATACCTATTCGAAAATTTGAATATCGTTTGAAATGTTATCAATTAAATAAGCCTAAACTTTGCATGCCTAAACTTTGCATCTATATGTAAACTTTAAATAATACAGCTTCAATTTAAGACGGGTATATATGTCTTAAATTTAAAACGGATATATGTATTTTAAATAAAACCTACACAACATATAGAATATTATTTGAAAGCAACAAGTCTCTCTTGTGACGGATATATCTATCACAGGCTTGCAACGGGTCAATATTATCCATATTGGTAAATAAGAGAAAATAGAATGATGCTCCCTAGGTACTTAGCTTTTGTCGATTGCGAAGAATATGCCCATAACAAATGAGAATTTGCGATTTGAAAGATCATCAATTATTTGAGTTTGAAACTTTGCATTTATTGGAAAGCTTTAAGATTTTTATTAAAAGTATCTATTTTATGAAAAATTTTGTCAAAATCTAGGATGTTATTTGAAAGGTCACCAATTAAATGAGTCTAAACCTTTAAACTGATACGGACCTTTTTAATTTAAGACGGGTATATATTTGTTAAGCTTAAAACAGATATATGCGTTTTAAATAAGACCTATATGATATCTATTTTGCGACAATGCTATTTGAAACGGCATCCATTAAATGAGTTTGAAACTTTCCATTTAAAGTAATAACGATTTTTATTTAAGATGGTTATATCCGTCTTAAGCTTAACATCGTGCAACAAAATTACTCAATAATAATTTGATTAGAAACACGATTTAACATCAAGTAGGCTTATGTTAGAGAACGTATGATTTTAAATAATATATTGGATTTTATACAAAACATAATGTTTTTTTTTCTCTCACGCATTTTGCTACTTTTGTTATGCTTTGAAATTTTCGAGGAGTTAATTGATCTATTTTACTTATTGCCATATTTTAGAAACTCTCGCATACTACATTCATATTATTGATAAATTTTAAATATACTTGATAGATACTTCTATTAATGAGCAACAACTATTAATACAATTTGTTTATAATTTGTTAAACAACAAACCCTTGCAATTTGCACGGGTATAAAACTAGTACTGTATATATTAGATACATCTTTTTTTTTCTTTACCAAATCTCATATACATTTTAACTTATTTTTGACACATTTTTTTTACCTAAACCTAAATACATTTTTTGACGAAATAAATATTTTTTTTTACTTTTTATATAAACCTAGATACATTTTTTGACGGAGTAGATACATTTTTTTACGTATACGTAAATACATTTTTTGACAGAATATATACATTTTTTTTTTACTTTTTTACATATACCTAGATAATTTTTTTTTCGAAATAGATACATTTTTTTACTTAAACCTAGATACAATTTTTGACGTTGTAGATACAATTTTTTTTTTCTTTTTTACATAAACCTAGATACATTTTTTGACGGGTAGATACATTTTTTTTATTTAAACCTAGATACATTTTTTTGACGGAGTAGATTTTTTTTACTTTTTTACATAAACTTAGTTACATTTTTTGACGAAGTAGATATTTTTTTACGTAAACCTAATTACATTTTTTGACGAGATAGATATATTTTTTTTCCTTTTTCACGTAAATCTAGATACATTTTTTTTTTTAACAAAGCCCTTTTTTCTCATGATGGGATATGAAAGACTTGGCCATCCACTACTTTGCCCAACGTGCGCAGGGAGAAAAGAAAAGGGACAAGACCTCTCTCACTCTCATTATGCTTAGCTCTTAATTTATAGGCTGTGTAAAGAAAAGAGGCGGTTAAAAGGAAGATTCTTGTAGAAGGTTGTACTAAAGCGCTACATAGAGTGACTTTCTAATAGGGAGAAGAGGGAGTTTATGGATTTGTTGGTTTTTTACATTAGCCGTACATTAAGTTTAATCTAAAGGATGAAATTCGTTCTCACCGTAAGCACCGAATGATCGTTCTCACCGGATCTTGTATAATGATATATATAGACTTATATATAATGATATATTATTTATTTTTTATTTTTAAAAAATACACATAATCGAATAAATAGAATTGGTTATATAATGATTTATAGTCATCTTCAAAAATAAGTGTACACAACTCCGTGATTTTTCACGGGTGTTACACTAGTATTAAATTGATAAACAGAGACAAAACGGAAAGGATGAATGAAGATATCTTTCTTCTTATTCAATACGTCAATACACATGGTGTTTATATACATCAAAATCTCTACTAATTAGGTAAGTAATCCCTAATAATAAGGTCAATAATATAGCCTACTAAACATACAATTATTCAGTACTGATTTTACAAGATATGTATATATCGAATATGCTCCGTATATCTCCGTATATTCTTTCAGTAATTCAGTTTTGGTGGTAATTTTTAGAATTAAGTGAAATTTAGGAAGTTATTACTAAAGATAGACATATAAGACATTTATTTATAAAAAAACGTACATGTAAGGGGTTATTTCCAAAAAAAACTCTTAAAGTCTTAAACTAAACTAAACTGAAATGAAGTTTAAAATTACAGTGTATAAGAGTATCATACAACAACTTCACAAAAAAATTATACAACTAGATGTATAAGAGTATCGTACAACAACCGATGCATTTAATTGAGTTTATTTATATGTTTTTTGAGTTTTAAAATTATTTTGAGTTATATTTTAATTATTTACATTAAAATTAAAATGTAGTTGAACTTATATGTAGTTTTATTTGTTAAATAATTTTTTAAGTTCAATATTTTGTAAAAGAAATTCATAAACTTTACAATATAGCTTATGATCTTTTCACTAAAGCTCGAAATTTCTATTAAAAAGCTCAAAATATGTACAATAAACTGTATACATCTGATAGTATAATTAACCCATTGGCCATGCATACTCGTATATATAGTTGTCATGAGTTGTAATTTAGATTTTTAGTGTCTTGGTTTTTTCTTTTAATTTAATTGTTACATATCGTAATTTTTTAATTTCCGCTAATTTTTACAGTACGTATTTTTTATTTTTAAGAGTAAAGGTAGGTTTAATTCTCCCAATGATCAAAACATTAATTTTTTGGAAAAAGTTTATTGCATATCAAGTTTTCCAAAAAAGTTCACTCGGACCATGAGTGACTTGGTCTGTCTGTGCTTAACATCGTTCTTACTCATCGTCGTAATACATACTTATTTCAATTTCCTCTAATTAATTCTTTCTGAAGTTCTTCTCTCACCCATCGATATCGTCTATCACTATTAAAACCACGTGCGTAAATCATCGCCATCTTATAATGCATAAATAAATAAATTTTACAAACGAGTGTACTATGTGTCTATGTAAATAATATTCAAAAAGAAAAAACAATGTACTGTATAAATAACTTCCACATATGACATATGTGCTACAAAGAAAATTTACACGGAATAAACTAAGCAAATCATTCACGATACTCCATAACTTTGATAAGTTATTTTTACAAACATATGTAATGCGTAAATACTCCCATAATACACATACTAGTTTTACGCCCGTGCAGAAGATGCACGGGTTTAATTCTATTAAACTAAAAAAATAAAAATAAAAAGGTAAATATATTTAATAAAAAATATAATTTTAGTAATGCAAGTATATCAATGTAAAAAATAAAAAAAAATTACGTTTAACTTAGACGTAAGTAAAAACAACGCATCTGCTTGACATTATAAAATTATAGAAATTTTTATGTAGGACAACGCTATCGGTTTAAATTTAAGACGGATCAAATATACATATGTAGGATGAATAAGACAAAAAAAGCATTATGTATGGCGAAAATAAAATATTTTTCCTATACCTCATGGGGAGTGATACTGACCCATTTTAATTTTAAGACGGAAAATAGCCGGTAAAAATATATATAGATTTTAAAATTATAATTACGGTTTAAATTATAAATTTATAATCATCGTAATGAACCCAAACTATTATTATTCCGACTCTCTAACTACCTAAAATCTCCGACCATATAAAATAAACCTATCTATTTTATGTACATTTAAGACGGAGTTACATATTTTTGTTGATTACCAATTCTCAACAATTTTAATTTGTTGATTTCCAGTACTTGAATACATTAATTTTCGCCAATTTATATATTACAGAATTATATTTGATATTTACTTTTTGTTTCTATTTTATACTCATTGTCACTCAATTTAATCATTTTAATTGTTGCATGTTAAATTAATATTAACAATTTTTTTAATCTTGGAATATACTATATTTGTAAAGTCTAGGCGTCCCCATCATATTATTATTATATTTAATTTATACCTTTAATTTATGTAAAATTAGTTAACTTATTATTTGATCATCAAAGATTTGATTTTTACAGTTGAAATTAAAGTTAGGACTTCGGAAGATTTCATATTTCAATGTATGATTATAGATTAGTAAGTCTTGCTTGTGACGGCTCACCATTTGTGACGGATATTTTGTGAGAAAATGGATACAAAATGAGTTAGTTGAGAAAGGGAACCACATGAATAGTGTCAGAGAGAGAGAAAAAGTGGGTATTTTGTAAGAGAAAACGGTATCCGTCACAAGCTTGTGACGAATACCGCCGTCACAAGTGAGAATTTGTGATTATAGATTGTAACTTATTTAATTACGGAAAGTAGTGAAAAAAATTAAATTGATGAAAGTTTGAAGAGAAATAATTAATTATGTAGAATGAACATGGTGGACTCTACTTTAATTAAATTTTTTTCACTTCCTAATTTTGATGACCAATAAGAACTCTCTAAAATCTATTCCTTTTATAGTAAAGAGATTTTCCAGAATTTTTGTTGAATTTACATGACTATTTTTTGTGCTTATATACAGGATTTTTGTTTTATTTTTATGACGATATTAGCGAAATATGATCATTCTTATATATATACATATCAGACCGTTGCGTTGTACTCCGTATATCGTATTTTAATTTAAATTAAAAAAAAAGACGATTTTTTGTGAAGAAGTTTTGGTTTTTCTGTATATTTCCAGATTTTTAGTTGAATTTGTATAAGATTCAACTAAAAGATTTAAATTCAACATAAAGTCTATTTGTTCTACTCATACATGATTTTTCGTTTTTTCCAATATACATGATTTTTATATATTGGACCGTTGTATATCGTATTTTATCATATTTTATCTTGTTTGATATTTTAATTTGTATTTGATTTGATTGGAAAATATAATGAAATTCAATTCTTGGACTAATTATTTTTGCCGTTGGTATTTTTTTTGTTTTTTCGATTTAATTTTTGGATCGTTAAATATCGTATTTTATTGGACTGTTGTATATTGTTATTTAAATATTCAATTAACAATAATTTGATCGTATCGTATTTTATTATGATAATGACAAAATGTACTACTGTAATCGATTACGTAAATAGGAATGAGAAAAGATCAGAATATGGAATTACGGAATTAATTCTGAATATAAGAATGAGGGAAAATAAATAAGTGTGAAAGATGGTGGGCCCGTATATTCCTCAATTTAAGGGACCAATAAGAGACTCTTATTTTCTATTCCTTTTATAGAGATAGATTTGTTTCTATTTTATACTCATTGTCACTCAATTTAATCATTTTAATTGTTGCATGTTAAATTAATATTAACAATTTTTTTAATCTTGGAATATACTATATTTGTAAAGTCTAGGCGTCCCCATCATATTATTATTATATTTAATTTATACCTTTAATTTATGTAAAATTAGTTAACTTATTATTTGATCATCAAAGATTTGATTTTTACAGTTGAAATTAAAGTTAGGACTTCGGAAGATTTCATATTTCAATGTATGATTATAGATTAGTAAGTCTTGCTTGTGACGGATATTTTGTGAGAAAATGGATACAAAATGAGTTAGTTGAGAAAGGGAACCACATGAATAATGTCGGAGAGAGAGAAAAAGTGGGTATTTTGTAAGAGAAAACGGTATCCGTCACAAGCTTGTGACGAATACCGCCGTCACAAGTGAGAATTTGTGATTATAGATTGTAACTTATTTAATTACGGAAAGTAGTGAAAAAATTAAATTGATGAAAGTTTGAAGAGAAATAATTAATTATGTAGAATGAACATGGTGGACCCTACTTTAATTAAATTTTTTTCACTTCCTAATTTTGATGACCAATAAGAACTCTCTAAAATCTATTCCTTTTATAGTAAAAAGATTTTCCAGAATTTTTGTTGAATTTACATGACTATTTTTTGTGCTTATATACAGGATTTTTGTTTTATTTTTATGACGATATTAGCGAAATATGATCATTCTTATATATATACATATCAGACCGTTGCGTTGTACTCCGTATATCGTATTTTAATTTAAATTAAAAAAAAAAGACGATTTTTTGTGAAGAATTTTTGGTTTTTCTGTATATTTCCAGATTTTTAGTTGAATTTGTATAAGATTCAACTAAAAGATTTAAATTCAACATAAAGTCTATTTGTTCTACTCATACAGGATTTTTCGTTTTTTCCAATATACATGATTTTTATATATTGGACCGTTGTATATCGTATTTTATCATATTTTATCTTGTTTGATATTTTAATTTGTATTTGATTTGATTGGAAAATATAATGAAATTCAATTCTTGGACTAATTATTTTTGCCGTTGGTATTTTTTTTGTTTTTTCGATTTAATTTTTGGATCGTTAAATATCGTATTTTATTGGACTGTTGTATATTGTTATTTAAATATTCAATTAACAATAATTTGATCGTATCGTATTTTATTATGATAATGACAAAATGTACTACTGCAATCGATTACGTAAAGAGGAATGAGAAAAGATCAGAATATGGAATTACGGAATTAATTTTGAATATAAGAATGAGGGAAAATAAATAAGTGTGAAAGATGGTGGGCCCGTATATTCCTCAATTTAAGAGACCAATAAGAGACTCTTATTTTCTATTTCTTTTATAGAAATAGATTTTCTCTCAATTTCAATAAAGTACTTATACAAACAAATGTGATGTGTAAATATTAAATACTCCCTCAACACACCTATTTCCTCTCAATTTCAATAAAGGACTAGGTTTAAACCCGTGCAATTTGCACGGGTATGCAATTTAAATATGATATTTATAAAAGGTTATATAAAAAAGGATGACTAATTTTTGTATGTACCATATTTAAGAATATACATTTGAATTATAAATCACCTTAACAATTAGGAGATTTTAAATGACGAACTTAAAATATAAAACACATTAGGTTCAATTGTTTGGCTACTTGTTGGTGCATAATATGTCTTAGTGATAACTAAATCTTAGCTTCTATTTGAACTGTTATTCGAGAAACCGAATAAAACATCGATAAATATAATAAAATGATTTTTTTATGAACATTAATATAAAATTTAATCATTTGCAGGGTATAAGTGCGAAAATTAAGCAATGGTTAAGTTAATTTTAAAAATATATACTCCATCCATCCTACTCATTTAAAGTAGTGTCCCCACTACAAAACAATGCGCTATTTGCGACGGAATGGTCCGTCGCAAAAAGGGTGAAATCTGTCGCAAATGATGATTTTGCGACGGATTTGCGACGGACTGTGTCTATCCCTTATTTTTGTCGCAAAAAGTTATTTTGCGACGGATTTTTCCGTCGCACCATTTTTGCGACGGATTGACCAAAGTTTGCGACGGACTGACCTTGACCAAAAGTCAAAGTCAGTCAAGATTTGCGACGGAATTTCCGTCGCAAATGATCCCTTTTGCGACGGATTTTCCGTCGCAAATCTTGACTGACTTTGACTTCTAGTCAAGGTTTGCGACGGAATTCCGTCGCAAATTGAGACATTTCCGTCGCAAATTCCTGAATGATTTTCGGGTTTCAGCCGTTTTTCCAGCTCCCCATTTCCAATGAAATGGCTCATTTTTCCCTTTTGCAAGATCTCTAAACCTGCAATTTCAGCAAAAACAACCCAGCAACAAAGAACTTGTCGGAGACAAGGTTTTTAAGACGTCTTTTCATAACTAAAATGAAGGTTTTACAAATGATCATCCAACTAAAAACTAAACATAATCCGCGGTACACCAACTAAACAACCTAATAAAACCTATCTAACGGTCGTGTCGGTGGGCTGTGGGGTGGCGAAATGGCTGGCCGCCCTAGCATTGTCGCCGCCATCATCATCGAAGTCGCGTCTCGGCTGAGAAAAGCCTCCCGGGTTGCAGCTCTGAGTAGTGAACTCTCCCCGTTGACTTAAGAACTCTTCAATTGCCTTCAGCCTTTGGGATGTCTCGAGATCACGTTCTCTTAGCTGAGCATTCTCTCGAAGAACTCTGCCGACGATACCTGCAATGAATAGTCAAACATGATATTATATTCATTTAATAAACGGTTAAATAATTGGTTAGTCTTAATTTTTAATAAACTATAAAATACAAACCTGGGGTGTATGATGATTGGGTCCCAGCACTTGAGTGACGACGACGCTCGTAAATGACTGGGGCTGCATTTCCCATACCGAGTATCAACCCTTTCTTGTTGAAACCGTCGTGTTCTTCGAAGTAGATCTCGTTGTCGTCGATATCTTGCTCCGGGATCCCTTCACTTATCATTTTCGACTTTCTTGAAAAAACTTTTTCCTACAAAACAAAAATAAAGTGTGATTAGTATACGTTAATTAATTACTAAACCAAATTACTAAAACATAAAGAAAAGTTTCTGTTAACTTACAAAGAGTGCTTTGGGTTTCGTTGATAGCCAACCCTTCTTGGCATGCTTTTTTGTCTTCTCCAGCAACTTCAAGGCGGATGGTACATCCCTCCCATCTTCTCCAGCTTGCAATTTAAATCCAACGGCACTTGTTAAAAAAAACATTCAAAATTTTCAAAGGGTGAAAATTATTCAAGACAAGAAAAAGTGAAGTAAAAACTAAGAAATTACCATTTCATCCATCATATGTAGGGTGTTTTTACGACCCATAATGTGAGTACCTAAGGCCTTGCCTTTTTCGGTACTTCCTGACATCCGGTTGGTTTTGTTTTTCTCGGATTTGTCTTGAAAGTTTGGATCATCCTTTCTAGCCTTGAGTTGTTCGAAAATATCGGCCGGTATCCAAGACGGCCTTTGTTCCACTGTTCTCCTCATAGCGTAGTGGATTCTTTTGCAAAGGCGGTCTTTTATCATGTTTTCCCACGCCGACTTAACCGCTGCTCTATCACGAGGGTGAAAAGTAACATGTTTCTGTTTCAAAAAAAAATATAGTTAAATAAATATGAAACAATAAATAGGTAATAAATAATAAAACGGAAATGGGTAACAGTTAATAAATACCTCAAACCAATTCCACCACTCTTCATTGATGGCATCCGACGCATGTGACCAGTTGGGCGCATACTCCTTGTAGTTGCAAATAATGGTCTGTGTTATAAGATTAGAAACGTCTTTGTCACTGAACCTGAAAAAGAGTTAAGTGTGAAAATAAAATAGTCAACAAGTAATCATATTATAATCAATATATATATATATATATATATATATATATATATATATATATATATATATATATATATATATATATATATATATATATATATATATATATATATATATATATATATATATATATATATATACAATCAATTATCCGTAAACAAATAAGATACTTACCACTTGGCGCCTTCGTAATCAGTCGGATCGAGGTGTACTCGATGTGTAGGCGGCTGAGGCTCAGGAGGAACAATCTCGTCCTCGTCACTACCTCCCGCTCGTCGTCCCTCAGTCTGACGACTACCACTACCTCGTCGTCTTCCGTCCGGCATATTATCAAACTAATATAGCAACAATTAGATAGAAATGTTTTACATAATTAAAAACTTGAATAATAAGATTAATAAGATAATTTCATTGACATTAAGCCATACGGCATCTACAATAATTTCAACAAATACAAGATTATCGAATCTAATAGATAGCAGTCCTAATCATCATCATCATCACTTGAAAAATTTATTCCTACATCCTTACAAAGAGAATCTATAATATCTTCATCTTCATCCTCATCCTCATACTCATCCTCATCCTCATCCTCAACCTCGTCCTCATCCTCAACCTCGTCCTCATCCTCATCCTCATCCTCATCCTCATCCTCATGTTGCTCCACTGTCACAATTTGTATGTATTCTGGTTCCTCCACAATTTCATCTTCATCTTCTTCTTCTACTTCAATTGGTGACAGTATTGTTTCACCATTAGTAACATTTTCTTGAAAGAAAGATTCATCAACGGGGGCATCGACATGTGATATACCCTTGGTTTTGAATACCGCTGACCATTGACTTTGATCCTTTTTTATACCTGGATAAGGACTATAGTAAACTTGTTCCACTTGATATGCCAACACAAATGGGTCGTACTTTGCAAATTTTCTACTCCGGTTAACATCCACAAGCTTATATTCCTTATGCACTTGCATGCCTCTTTCGGAGTTATCTAGCCAACTACATTTGAACAAAATGACTTTGTAAGTGCTTTGTGGGCCTGTATAAGTCATTTCAACAATTTCGTCAAGGGTCCCATAGTAGTCAGCTCTTTCAGTGGAACTCACACAAACTCCATTGTTAATTGTGCACTTTTCCAAATCTTTTCCTTGAATGAAAGCTCGAAATTTGTAGCCATTGATGGAATAGCGTTTCCATGTTCTGACTCTTCTTGAGGGACCATTTGCTAAGGCAATTAGAACTGGATCTTCTATATTATTAACCTGAGATCTAAACCATCTGGGAAATCTTGTTTCATATTTTTCCCAAACATCATTACCTACGACACATTTTTCAGCTAAGTTGTATTCACATTTTAAAGTGATCAACCTTGAAGCCGACTGTAGCAATGTCATACGACTTCCTACATAAAGAGGTTGTTCGACATGTTTTAGCATTTGGAAAAAAGCTAATACATTAGGATTTGGAGATTCATCGACCACCTCGGCGTTTAGAGCATCTTCCCTAATTTGATCAATGCTATCGCGTAACGCATCTTCTACCATATCCCTATAAGGATTGTCGGAGTGCATTGATGAGCTTCCCTCTTCCTCAACGGAGAATTTCTCTCCGTGACACACCCAATCGTAATAGTTATCACAAAACCCTCTCAAACCAAGGTGTTTCCGTACTTCTTGCTCAACTAAATACTTTGTATTCTTACACTTAGAACATAGACACCTAATTTCTCTATTTCTAACGTATTCGTCTTGTTGCTTAACATAGTTAATGAATTCATTAACACCAATTACGAAATTCTGCCTTATTTTTTTCCTAGAATCCAACCTTTCATACATCCATTTTCTTTCTAATCTCTTCATAGTAAATCTACATATTTTAATAAACAATAACAACAACTAATTAACAACAACAATTAAATAACAACAACTACATATATATATATATAACAACAACTAACAAAAAAAACTAGTTAACAACTTATTAACAACAACAACAACAATTAATTAACAACAACAATTAAATAACAACTACATATATATAACAACAACTAACAACTAACAACAACAACAACAACAACAACTACAACCACCAACACCAACACCAACACCAACACCAACACCAACCTGCAAAAAAAAACAATTTACATATATTGGTCTGGGGTCCTTATCTCTCCAGCCTAAACCCATCTTTGAATCTTTCATACCATTAGTAAACACTGTTATATTTTCTTGATTGTAATGAGACAAAAATTGGGCAGCACTTCCCTATTGTTCTCCAAATACATTATATAGAATGTATTTGGAGAACAATAAGGAAGTGTTGCCCAATTTTTGTTTCATTACAATCAAGAAAATATAAGAGTGTTTACTACCTAAATGGCATGAAAGATTCAAAGACAGTTCCAAAACGGGGACTATTCAACAATTACATCTAATGTGTAATTATTGAACGGGTACTATTCAAGAATATTCTAAACAAATCAACAACACTAACAATCAACAACAATGCAAATTTTATATCAAAAATCAATCGTCCTAAACATCTTAACAACAATATGCGACGGATTTGGGACGAAATTAGCTACTAACCTAATATCACTAACCACCTAACAATACTAACTAAACTAATCAAATAACAATTAAACTAAACTAACTATTCCTAATAACAATAAAAAACAATAATACGGAATTTGCGACGGAATTTTGCGACGGATTAAACATAACTAATTAAGACGGTATATAAATAACGAAAGTTAGTATACATACATAAGGAGAAATGGAGAAGGAAGAAGGAAGTGGCGGCGGCAAGGTGGCGGCGGTGAGGTGGTGGCGACGGTGAGGTGGCAGGTGGCAGGGAGAAGAAAGGAGAAGGAGATGAAGGAGGAGGAAGGAGGAAGGAGGAGGAGGTGGCCGCAGGCGGCGGCGTGGTAGGGTGGTGGTGTGGTGGTTGCAATTGGGTGTCGCAAATCGCTTTTTAGGTTTTAGGTTTTAAGTTTTGAAATCGATTTGGGGAAAAATAAGACCCGCGGGGTCTGTATAATAAATCTTTGCGACGAAAATTTGCGACGGAATTTCCGTCGCAAATCTGGTCAAGGTCAAACTTTGACCAGGTTTGCGACGGAAATTCCGTCGCAAATTTTGACTTTTGCGACGGAAATTCCGTCGCAAATCTGGTCAAGGTTTGACCTGGACCAGATTTTGGTCAAGTCTGTCAATTTGT
Source organism: Silene conica (assembly GCA_029255685.2). NCBI lineage: Eukaryota > Viridiplantae > Streptophyta > Magnoliopsida > Caryophyllales > Caryophyllaceae > Silene > Silene conica. The sequence continues at coordinate 65,605,453 of CM055311.2, forward strand.
TTGCGACGGAATTTCCGTCGCAAAAGTCAATATTTGCGACGGATTTTCCGTCGCAAACTTTCCCGCCATTTGACTTTTACTTCGCGGGTCTGAGAAATTTAGGTCCGTCGCAAATTCCGTCGCAAAGAAGAAATCCGTCGCAAAGTCCGTCCCAAAACCAAATTTGCGACGGATTTTCTATCCGTCGCAAATAATCCGTCGCAAGGGCAGTATTTTTTTGCGGAATTACTTTTTCACATACGAATTTTACTCTTTCACATACGATTTTTCATTAACTTTCCCATTATACCCTTTTCTAAACCTAAACAAATTAACTCTTACACCCAAAATCGAATCTAATTTCTCTAAAATATTGAACAATGAATCATAAATCTTTAATTGGTTATCAATCATTAATATATTTTATTAAAATTATTAGGGTTTATCATTATTAGGGTTTATCATCTAGTAAAATTAATACGTTTCGTGAAAAACAATTCTAAAATAAACAAATTTCGAGTTCTTGAATCTCGACCTACTCATGAGTCGTTCATGAATGTGTCGGATTGTTCGTTCGCGGATGTGTTAATTCATGTACAATAAATTCAAAGACAGATTGTCCATTAGACAAAGGATTATACCCGCCAAAGCATTGCAACAAATTCCTGAATGTTCGTTCTTGGTTTGGTGTATGAAAGACTATGAAAAGAAATGCTAATTTGCCTCTTCGTTACTTCAATTAAATACACATTAAAGCTTATCAATTGCAATCTCATACGAGTACTTCGCGTATTTAGTCAATTAATATAGTTTCTTTTGCATAGATTTATTTGTAATCGATGAAAAGGGATCAAACACATGGATTGCCAGAGAAAGGCAACGAAAAAGGGAATACAGATGAAAAAAATTGAAGAGATGAGAGATAAAAAATCAAGTGAGTGTTGAAGGGAAAAAAATGACAGGGGTAAAATCGTAAAAATCGTATGTGAAAAAGTAAAACCCGTATGTGAAAAAGTAAAACCCGTATGTCAAAAAGTACGTCCCTTTTTTTGTAGTGCCCATTGTACGTTTCCGTCTATTCATCAAAGTGTCCCGTTGTCCATTTTTAGTAAGTTTTTTACCAAGTTTTTACCATTCTAACCTTATTAATTTTCATTTATTATTCATCCACCCACCCATTACCCTACTTACTTTATACAAATCATAACACCCTCTCTCCAATCTACATACCTCTACTCTACCAAAATATTAAACAACTAATATCTCATAAATTTTGTCCTTTCATAACAATGGGACACTTATGTTGGGTAGGAGGGAGTAATTGATAAGGCAAAAATTGAAGCATATTCTAATATTTGACACAATTCGACCATCTTTTCTAAGGCCAAGTTTAAAAATTTTGACCTCGGCCGAAGTAAGTAGGTCCAAATTCAAAATTCCACTTAACTCGTTCAATTTATTTTAAATAAATTTTTATTACTTGATTAATTACTTAAATGATTACAAATTTACAATGATGATATAAGTATATTTAGAGTTGGTCATCTTCGTGTAACCGTTGATCGATCTAATATTTCGTATAATGTTGTAATATTGAATATATTAAGCAATAAATGTTTAATTTTACTAATATCATTTATTAAATTGATAATTATAAAAATTAAGAATAATAACACGTTTTTGATTATAAAATTAAAGGAAATAAACAATTGTAAAAATCAGGTATGTTTTGAACCAAAACGACCCGTATTTTACCCAAACCTGAAATGTCCGAACGGGTAACCCGTCCGCTCAACCCATTGGATAGATCTACTTATAGTAACGCATCCATTCAATTAGACTAAACAATCATATTGGCATATTAAGTTAAATACGTAACTATGAACATTGAAGTTTGGATGAAATTTACCAACTCTTGTAACTGTTAAACTCTAATTAATCCATCTTATAAATAACCCAAAAATAAACACGCATATCAATTCACTTCCCTCACCATCTCATCTTTTCACCTTTCTTAATTTTATTTTATTCATCCGTAATTACTTATCACCCTTCCTTTGATCGTATCACACTTACAGTAATATTGTTCAGGTTTAATATCACGTGAGTAGATTTAACATTTTGTGATTGTATATTTTTCTTTTAATTCTCCTTATTTGGCTTTTTTGTCCAGCAAATTCAAACTTAAACAAAAAATAATAATAATACTTGTGTTAAGATTGTATTTGTTTTAAGAGTCAATATGTTTTGTTTTTTGAAAACTTTTTTATTTTCTTGCTTTCAATTTGTATTCAATTCTTGTGTAATTGCGTTTTAATTATTTTTTGCTCTTTTAAATCGTCATTTTTTCTTTTAAAAAAGAGCTAAAAAAACTGATTGTCAATCAAGGTTATCGTTTGCTATATTAACTTGGTTGATCTTAAAATATACTAATAATTAATAGGTAATGAGAAATAATTCAACCATATTTGAAATCAACTCCTATATTTGAATTTATAAATATCGAAATAGTTTTTTTTGTTTCAAATGAATTTTTATTGTAAGTTTTTTGTAAGACCACCCCCAAGCAAGGTCATGAGGTAGGTCATGATCTTGTTTGGTCATGGTTAATAGGGTAATTAAGAAAGTTAATTGGTGACCAAATTTACTAATCTGTGACCTTATAACCAACCAAGGTCAATTTGTGACCTTTGATAAACAATATTGACCATGTTTGTGACCACTTAGGTGGACAATTATTATTGGTTGATAAATAAAAAACAAATAAAAATAAAGAATGAATGTGCAGGTAGGTCAGGTGTGTAGTTCTTCAATTCTTCACTTTCCGAATTGCTTCATCAGTTCTTCAATTCTTCATCTTTCAATTATTCTTTCACACAATATTGTTTGAATGACTGAGATGGTGATAAATAAATAAGGTAAAAGACAAATCTGAAATTATTTTTGGGTAGGATATTTTTTTGATGGACAAATAAGCAATGATTTGATGATGAAACTGGAATGAGAGCGATGATTTGATGATAATTGTCAGATTTAACTCAAACTTCAATCACACGATTTGATGATATGGTGATCAGATCTACTTACCTGCGATAATCAGAAATGAAGAAGGGGAAGATGTAAATCTCTTATAGTAGAAGAGTAGAAGAAGCAACTTATCTTGTTGTGTTGCGGTGAAAACAATTCAGAAGATTGGCGCAATAGTGTAGAACGGCCATCTAAAGTGAAGAAGGTGAAAATGATTTTAGGTTTTCAAAAGAGGGCGGTGGGTAAATATCAGGTTTTCAGAATGAATAAAAGGCCCAATTAGTGGTTTTAGGCCAACTCTCACTTAGATAATTTTTTCCGAGTTATATGTTTGTTAAAACCGTCAACTAATATTTCAAATACGTTCGTTAGTAGCACCGATATTCTCTAAAATAATTAATTATAGTCATTTGATCGCCTAAACATTTCATTTTTAATTGTTAATGAAATCGTCTAATCACTTTTCGAAATTATAACCAATTTATTTAATATTTTTTCTCGTAAATTAGGCCATAAGATTAATATAGCCATAAATATTTGGGTAATTTTTTTTTTATTAAGATATTTACCATAATAAAAAAAACTAAATTTATAAAATGTTAGGAAAATAATGTAAAAGTGAGAGAGAGAAAAGTGAGGTAGAGAGTGTGGGAAATAATTGAGAATGTTGTAAAGTGAAAAATGATTGGATTGATGACCTAGGTCGTGACCTTCTGCTTGGGAGGGTGAAAGTTGGTCAAGATAATTAAGGTGTGATTAACAGTAAAATCGGGTCGCGACCTAGTTATCACGACCACTGCTTAGGGATGGTCTAAGCAATTTACTGAATATAGCTATATGTCAAATAAAAAATAATAATTATTTAATGAGCTTATATCTTTTTGTTTTAGTTTATCGTGAAGTGCTCATATATTAAAAATGTTGATTGTATTTTTACGACATTACGAAGGATATACATTGATTGCATATAAAAAAATGATTAGAGAAAATGGGGAAAATGGTGGGGCCTTATATGAAAATAAATTAAATAATGCACTCTCAACCACAGAGCGACACCTTAGCTCTGTGGTTGTTGCTTTATTAAATAAGACTAGTTTTTGAACCCGTGCACTGCACGGGTGACAATATATAGTGTTAATCAAAGTATATCTTAAATATATAATTTTTTCGTTTCGCTTATTTTTTACCTTTAATATTCATTATGAGAAATATTTAAATCGAAGGTAAATAAATAATTGATACGAAGGTAATATCTTTGGTGTGTGGTTATTTTACTTGTAGATTTTAAACTTTTGATAATTTATTTTATTTATGCATATGTTTGTAAAGTTATATCTATTTATTTATCGTACTTTGTGATTTTTTTCTTTTCATCTTTTTAAATTACGCGAGTTTTAAGGAAACTTATTGTTCTAAGTAACACATAGTGTTAAAATATTTGCCTTCTCCGATAAATACCTTATTTTATAAATGAGTTTGGCTAAATGTCAAATTGATTGCCTCACAGGTCACATTTATATGAACTAATTGTAATTGTTTTATGAATCAATTGTATTTAACCCAACCCCCACCCCTACCCTCACTCCCCATCAATTAGGTCGTTATGATTGGCGTATTCCACTTATTTGAGGAGTTGTGTTTTTATGTGATTTTGCTATTTGAACTGATATGCAGATCCACTCCCCTCGCCTCTTCCTTCACCTATCCATATTAATGGAATTATTAGAGTTTGATGCTCAATATTATATGGATACGATGTAATACCTATTTTTGAGCTGTCATTCATCAGGGGTACAATGTTTCAAACCGTTCTCCAATTACTCTCGAAAAATCTTTCTTAACTTTATTTAGCGAACTATATATTGTTTTCCGATACATCAAAGTTCATATGCCTGCTTGACTTAACTTGCATTTAACTCAAATCATAATGACCCGTTTTTATCTCGGTACGTCAAACTCGTGTTACAGATTAGATATTTTTTTATTAACGATATACATGCTTTATAATTTTATTCATCGACAATTTTCATATTATTGCATCAGTTGTATTCCCAATATTGTACAGTGTTTTACCAGCATAATAATAACAAATTTGATAAAAAGTCCCTACCCATATAATTGCTACTGAATTTGACCTTTTGCTTTTACTTTTCTTTGCGATTTGCATAAGTTATACGACCTCAAACTGGTACTACCTCCATTTTTGGAAATTATCCCGCTTCTTTTACGATACATGAGAAGTATTTTAATTAAATGGGGTAATTTCAAAAATTGACTCACATTTTATAATTACAATTATATTAATAATCGTATCATGTATGGGTTAAGAGTCTTCGAGCAGGTTACTCTTCAAAATGGGTTAATTTGAGGTCCTAAATTTTAGGATTGTTTAGGATATGTAATTTTCAATCTACCGTTAGATTGTCTTGCAATATTTAACATTCATATCATATTGTCCCATTTATGCCATGACCCATTACAAGTTTACAATAATATTAAAACTACCTTTACCCGATTATTGAATAATTAAGACGCAAAGTTTAGGTTTTTAAATACTTTTATTTTAATTTCAGTTTTAATAAACGTATTTCAAATTTTACAAAAGAAATAAAAAATTTCTTTCATTTTTCTGCTTTCTTCTCATTTCATGCATTAAAATAATACTCATCTTATATATTAGAGAAATGAGAAGAAAACAGAAAAAGAAATGGAGTAATAATTATCAATACCTTACAAAAATAATTCATAATATTGAGAAAGAGATGCAATGAGTCTTTGTGTCACTGTGGGTGTCGCCAAGATCACATTAGCACGTATTTATCTAAATTAATTAAAACTTAGAGTTTTTCCAAGTTTGTTTGACATGCAACATTTTGAATCGTTAATGCTAATTTGGTTTCTCTTAGCTTTAATTATGTGATAAAATGATGTTATGATAATATTTCTAAATAATAGATTTCATAGTTTCACAAATTTTTATTCAAAACGAATAGTTTAACAGATTTTTGCTTAATACAGGTGTATCCGTCTTAAACTATAAAGATTTATAGTACAAAAGTATGTATGGTAGTATGATACTACTGTTTTCCATATATCATTTTATATCTAGATGTCGTGGTCCAGAAAGAAACTAAAAAAGAAACATAAATCATAGAATTTGAAAATGAATGCAAAATCTCAGGCATAAAAAGAGGATGTGCATGCGGAAGATAATAAAGCCTAACATTCGCGGTATAATAATGGGTTAAAACTTTCCTAATACGTTTTGTGATAGGATGATTATTTATTAATTTAATGTCTAATATTTAAATTTGATTTGAAATTTATTTGACAAATTATTGCCATTAAGCAAATTATATATCAGTAGAAAAAATAGGAAACTTATACTCAATAAAATATGTCAATATCTTCTAATTAAATCGAGTTAAATTAGGATAAGTAATCCTATAATGGGTAAGTACCAGCCGTGATTTTAGGATCATTGCTTATTTTAACCGCACCCGAGATTCTTTCTCTGATTTCTTTGATTCAAACCCACCATAATTGTGATGTAACAAAAAATATTACCATAATTAAGATTAATATTAATAACTAATAATTATTAATAATATTAGCCTTTTTTCTCTAGACACGATACATGTAATTCAAAGAGACAGTCTGGTTCTGCTTTAATATGATCGTCACGCAAAACGTAACAAACGGAATCATCGTAACACATGGTCTTCATACTACTCCATAATATATCTTAGTCGAAAGCGTATTCAATTTTTCATGGAATTGTCAAATCATTACATTTATTCATAATGTTTAACCGTCATCATAATTCTTAAAAAAGCTTGTTATTTTTCTTAGGTAGGGAGTAGTTTGATTTTGATTTTGAAATAAAAATAAAAAATAAAGAATCATTTGCTTGATATTTGGGATCTTTGAATATAGAAAATTACATAAATATGGCTACATGCCTATGATCAGAGAAAATTATTTCTTTATTTAAATGCAATATGTAATGCCTAATTAATGTAACTGTGTAATTATACCGGATCTCAGCATTTAAAAATCTCCTAATATCATGAAATAATTTAGGTATTTATGATTATAATTAATTTTAATATTAATCATTACACGTGGCATATGAATAGGTGTTGACACGTGGCAATCAAATAGGCTTTTGGTATTTGCTTTAATATAATATATGATTCATACAGACAAATGTGATGTGTAAATACTAAATACTCCCTCAACACACCTATTTCTTCTCAATTTCAATAAAATAATCCTAGATATATCAAAGAAATGAGATAAAAATATTGTGCGGTCGCTGGGGGAGTAATAATTTTTTGGGATGACGTGGGAACTCGCAGCCGCTACTATTGGTCCGCACTAGATAAACCCCTCATCATACGTGATACCCTGCAAACCACGTACACTAGGTTAACCACCTTTTTAGAAAGTGATAGGCTCGAAATCTAGAAGGCATAGCCTCAAGCCAATTTAACTCCAAGAATACATGTACTTTCCACAAATAACGGATTGCATACTAGTATACTACATCGAGGAGAAAAAAATTTCAAAATAACGTTAGTTTTTGTTAAAAAAACAAGTATTGCTTACAAAGGAAGTTTAACGCATCATAACTAGGATGGCAGTGGGTCGGTTACCCAACCCAGACCCTTAGGATCAGACCCTAACGGGTCGGGTATGGGTAGACCCACTCGGGCATGAGTCGGGTATGGGTCTTATATAAAAATTTCGGGTCCGGGTTCGGGTCTTGGTCCTGGGACCCTACCCGACCCTTAGACCCTTATATTTATTAAAAAAAAGAAAAAGAAAAACAAAAAACACACATACGAACGTCAATAACCCAAATAATACACACAAACAGATGACTCTTATTAGTTATCATTAATATATTATACGCCTATCCAAATAACCATTAAGAATAACGAGGAAATTGATGAAAATGATGAGTTTGGGTACGGTAAATGATATAATTTAGGGTCGGATACGGGTAATGATCCAAATAACCAAGACTTTGTAATAATTTAATCAAAACTTTGTAATTTAATTCGAACTTTGATACATTTTATTGAATGACTCGTTAAGAAAAACTGGACCCTAGGGTAGACCCTACCCGGACCCAGACCCATTAGGGTCGGGTATGAGTCCATTAATTTCGGACCCTTTAGTGTTTGGGTCGGGTATGGGTCTAAGGTTTTTACTTCGGGTCGGGTCGGGTCGGGTCGGGTCTTGCCTGACCCTACCCAGACCCTACCCATTGCCATCCCTAAAATAACGACTTTTTACTTTTTATTGGTTAAATTAACACTAATTAAAGTCTTTTATTTTCAGGCTAAAAAAGACACCTCAAAAAATTACTCATTGAAAACTAACCTAACTCAAAATAATTGAGAATTAGACACACGTAATTAACTCAAAACCCACCTTCAAAATCCGAACAAAATGTCTAATAAATCCGAAATAATTTGACACAAATCCAGCCCGCTGCCCAATTTATCTTTATAAAAAAATGACCCATATAGAAACGACGTGTAATGTCTTAAGACTACCAGAAATGTTGCTCTGGTGGGCTTACTAACTCTGGTCTGTAATCCCCTATCTATAAAAGGAAGGATATTTCAAGCGTTGTGATTGGTTAAAATTTTTCCTTTTTTTTTACTCAAAAAGCAACCCCACGTTTCTGTTGAATTAATTACTCTCTCTCCTCCAAACAATTAATTACTCTCTCTCCAACTAATTACCCTCTCTCCTCATTTCTTATTATTTTTCATATAAATATTCATATGTTAAAAAGCTTAGGATAAAAATTAATACACATTCAACCTTAAAATAAAAGAAAATTTTAAAAAAATCGGAAATCTATATAGGGGACAACAAATTTTAATAACAAAAAATTACAATTCCGGAAATTAACCTCTTGGATACCTTGACAAATAAAATTAAATTGGAATTTTTGTATGAACGGTCTCATACTCTCATACCATAAGACGATCAACATATATAAAAAGAAAAATCGTTTAGAGTTAATTTATAAACAATACCAATATAATGACCCTTTTTCATAATCAGTACCAACATAATTGATAATTAGTAATCAATACCAAAATATTAACTTTTTTTTAAGATAGGTACCAAGTCACGTGAAAATCCCATATTAATCTACTCGAATTGGACCAAAAAGTCATTATTCAAGTACAAACCTCTACTCACCCATCTTCAAAATCATTTTCTCAGATCAAACCACTTTTTAAACTAGGAAAAAACTAGAGTAAAAAGGCGACTTGGTACCTAACATAGAAAAAAGTTAATATCTTGGTATTGATTACTAATTATTGATTATGTTGGTATTGATTATGAAAAAGAGGACTAAAGTTGGTAGTGTTTATCAATTTACTCAATCGTTTATTACCACTGATGGAACAACTTTTTATATGAGACTGTATTACTCTATAATTCGTGACAATTAAAATGTATAAAAACAAATTTATATACTATAGCCCGCAAGGGTGGAGTCTAGTGGTTAAAACCTGGGTGAAATTCCCAAGAGAGCCGGGTTCAAGCCTCCCCAAGAGCAAAATCTTGTGGAGCATTCTTGGCCCGAGTCCATGCCTAAATAGACTTCGAGCCTGTCACCCTCGGGTGGTTTACCTGGTGTATGTGGTTTGCAGGCTATTACATATACCCGCGGGTTTACCCAGTGCGCACCGAAGGTAGCGGCTGCGGGTTCCCTAGTCACCAAAAAAAAAAAAAAAAAAAAATTATATACTATATGAACATATACATTAAATTTAACACTAGCCCCAAATTTTAAGATTTTGATGAAAAATAAATCCTAAAAATATCTATATTTACGAAAATATGAAAAAAAATGGTCACTAATTAATCAAAAGTGGTAACTACTTATCAAAATGTGATCACTTTCCTACTGGTCGCATGTGCGACCGTCGTAAAGTAGAATTTTGCGAAATGGTAAGTTAAAGCTACATAAAATAATACGAGTAATAATAATTATAATTAGGTGATATTGTCGACTCATGCATGTATATCAATCCATGTTTTTATGGTTGTCTATTAGCCCAAAATATATATCTTTACAAGCTCAGAAATAGTTCGGGTCGACAAAAATATACAATGCGGTTTTATTATAAACGGTTTTAGATCAAATCCCTTATCTATAAAATGAACAACTTTTCCTGCTTTTTCATTGGTTGCTTAATTTTAGGAAATTAAAAATCTTTCTCACCATGTCCCACCACTCACACAAAGAGCTTTAATTTTTCTTCATTTTACTTTTCTCCATTTAAAATTCTAAAGTTACAAATAATTTTATCTCCATAATAAAAAAAACAACTTTACTCCAAATTCGAAAATAAAAAAATCACTAAAATTCTACCCAGAAACAAAAAATTCAACAATATTAAAAAAAGTTGAACAATTAGAAATAACTAGTTTTGTACCCGCGAATTCGCGGACTTGTTCTATTTGACCCGTGTATTTATTTATTGTTGATGTCCATCTTTAACTTATATATAAAATAATATTTTTTTTATCGCGAATAAGCTATAAGCAAAACATTGTAAATGTTTTATTCCTTTTACATTATTTTTCATGATCATAGTAAACAAATATAAGTTTTAGTTTAAATTTTATGGTCATATATTTTAATACATGTTAATATTATTCTTGAATATTTTGTAATCAACAATTTAATGTGGCTAATTTTAGAAATATAAATGTTTGTTTATGTTTTTTTTTACAAATTTGTTATTTTGCTATATTTATGATGTACACCATAAATTAAACTAAAAACGGCTACGTCGTTAAATCGATAAACAAAGCACTCCAAGAGCGCGGTTACATATCTTATAGAATTTTTTAAAAAAGTTAAATAGATCCTTTGTAAGCCGACTAAAAAAGTAAAAATATGTTTTTGTTTTTCACATTTAAATCCAAATATGTAATTTTCTCTTTTTAATAGCCTTCTCACAATCAATAATATGCAAATTGAGATAGTTAAAATTTAAATTTAAATAAAATAAAATAAGCATCATCTTAATTACAAAACTAACTATACAACTTATTAAGGGTTAAAAATTTTAAAATCTTAAAAGATAGAAATATAAAGTATCTTTTTAAAAAGACTATGAACGTTTTAATCACATGCACATATACAACTTATTTTTCACTTTTTCGCAAGTGTGTTAATCACAATATTTTAAGATGGCTTTGAAAAAAAATCAAAAGTGTCAATATGTGAAATTGTGAAGGTTTATAATCCAAATTATTGGATTTTCTCATTTACAACGTATAAGATCTTTTAGCTACTATCTTTATTGTCAATGGGTAATTATGTGGATAAATTTTACAATTTAAATGATGAAAGTAAATTCTTAATTTATTCTTATAATTTAATACATGATCATATGATTTCAACTAAAAAATATTTTTTTTGCAGAAAAGCTAAGGATCTTTATTTCATAAAATAAGAGTGAAGAATACAAGACCCTAAACCAACTACAAAGGAGAACCGGAGTAGCCCCCTGAAAAAAAAACCTTTAAAAAGGAAAAAAAGACCAGAAAAAACATCACAGACAAGCCGCAATGTTTTAAAAACTGGTAATGCTAAAAGAAGGAAACTACCATAGAAGTAATCTCCTAATTAAGCATCTAAGAGTCCTAGCCAGTAGGCCTTAAAGAAGAAAGCAAAAAATACAACTCAAGACAAATTCCCATAAGTGTTGTGATACATCCGTAAGTTGACCAAATACTTTATGTGAGCCAACAGCATCTGGATAGTGCTTCGGGTTCCCCTGAAAATTCGATGGTTCCGTTCTTGCCAAATATGATATATAGTAGCCATCAAAACGCATCGTCTTCGTTTCTTGACCCAGCTATGCCCACGATTGTGGTTTGAAAACCAAAGAAGCACATCAGGCAAAGTGTGAGCATGGGAGCAGAAGGAATAACTGTCCTGGACAGCCTTCCAGAGATTCATAGCATAAGGACATTGAAAAAATAGATGAGAATGGTCTTCATTAGCATGCTCGCACAATACACCTCGATTGACCCATTGGAAACCTTTTCTTTGATAGAGATCAATAGTAGCTAAGGTGTAACAACCCGTATTTTCGTAAACCCAATTTAAGCGTTTTAAACTATTTTTCGTAATAAAATAATATTTTAATAATTTATTTCGAAAGACTTTAATTTAATAAGTAAGATCCGTCTTAAAAACCTCAAGTCCTTAAGACGAATACAAACTTGGTAAGGTTTAAACTCGTAAAAACAAATACCCGTTCTATTTTCCTAACCCGTTTCATAATACGGAAAGGACAGCTACATAAACCCCTAAAAACCCTTAAGTTGTCATAATTCATCTTCCTCACAACTCCTTTCACTGTAAACAATATTTCTACAAAACCTCCATAAACATCTTCTTATTTTGATCTTTTCTTCATCATCCATCGATCAATTCAAGGTAAAAATATCATTTTCGGAATCCTCATTTAATTTCCAATCCATCTATCACTTCCGTTTCTCAATCCCTTCATTTCGAAATTTGGCCTGTTTTACACAAATTCCGTTTTTGTGTTCTTAAACCCGTTTTTCATGTTTGTAGGTGAAGGATTGGACAACCCGGACTTCGATAGCTACATTGTTGAGGAAGATCTTTAGCCGGAAAGCTTGAAAGGTGACGATAATGAGATAACTCGGCCTTTATGTGTATATTAGCACTTTTGTTGTGTTTCTTATATTGGTTTCTGATTTTTATTCATGTTCATTGTTCAAGGGACTTAGTAACATGTTTTGGATGTTTGATATGTGAAGAATTCATGCTTAAAGATATTGTTATGTGTTCTTAAGTGCATTTTCAGTTTTCCACATTTTGCGACGGATACTTATTAAATTCGCTTGAGGATTGTTATGGGAATTATTTGCTGGTAGATAAGTCGTATTTGATGATAAGGAATGTTGGGAATACATCATATGTAGCGATTTTGAAGTTTGTATAGCGAATTGTGATAAATTCTTATGGTCTGAAAATCCCGATTTTGCGAACAGGCTCTCTGAGCCGGTCGACCAACCGGCCGCCGGTCGACCGGCTGAGAGCGCATCTTTGTGTTTTTCGAATTTTTGAGAAAAAGGCCTTGAACTGCCAGCCGGCCGACCGGCTGCCTGCCGACCGGCTGGTAGTCCCTTGTGTTGTGTTTCATTGCGAAAAACCTAAGTAGAAAGGGGAGCCCAGCCGGCAGACCGGCCGCCTGCCAGCCGGCTGGGAGTGCATGTGGGGATGGTTACGAAGTGTGAAGGCTAGGAATAGGGTTCCCAGCCGGCCGACCGGCTGCCTGCCGACCGGCTGGGAGTCCGTGTGTTGTTGGTTCAGAAAAAGAAAGAAAGGCTGAGGAGGTCACCAGCCGGCCGACCGGCTGCCTGCCGACCGGCTGCCTGCCGACCGGCTGGGGACCCTTGTAGGCTAGTTTGAGTTTTGTAATTTAATCGTAACTTTCAAATGGTTAATCGGTTTTGATTGAAACTCGTTTTGGGTACCCTTGACATGTATTTGAGGTCCCCGGAGGATAGGCAACATTATATTGGGTTCGGGAATGGAGTAAGGATAGAGACCCCCCGGTCGGGCAACCGAAAGGGAAACCGGCTCTCCCTCATCTTAGTTCCCGGGGTCAATTAAGTGTTGATTAGGAGTTAAAGGTAGAACTATAGGGTAGTTCATAGACTTCGATGATATTGTTTTGATGCGTATTAAGTTATGCCTTAAGCTGGCCTCTGAACTTAATACGTGAGTTGTTTGTCGTGTATGGGAACATGCGTTGAGTTTTCGCCTCTGAGTTCCATACATGTCTGTTTGTCGTGTCTGGGACATGCGTTGAGTTTTCGCCTCTGAGTCCAGACATGTATGTGTGATCGCGTCAGGACATGCCTTAAGCTGGCCTCTGAGTCTGACGAGTAGAGCAACTGCACGACGGGGCAGTCAGGTTGTCATACCTTACCCGGAGTGCAGGTGTTTGGTGCTAGAACATGCGTTGAGTTTTCGCCTCTGAGTCTAGTATCTTGTGATGTGGTAGGGGAACATGCGTTGAGTTTTCGCCTCTGAGTTCCTTACTTGTGATAGTGAATTGAATGCTAGTCCATGCGTTGGGTTTTCGCCTCTGAGTCTAGTGTTCTGTGATAGCCGGTCCATGCGTTGAGTTTTCGCCTCTGAGTCCTTGCTTGATATTGTGAACTTGGTATTTAGGTTATGCGTTAAGATGTCGCCTCTGAACCTTTATACTTGCTGAATGTTTGGTAATTAGGTTATGTCTTAAGTTGACCGCTGAACCTCTTTGCTCGATGTTATATCTGCTTGCCTTGATGATGGTACAATGTCAGATATGCATAATAGGTTATCGATGTTTATATGATTTGTGGTTAAATCATCCAAGGCATTGGATGACTCTTAGTTCGGTTTCATAAATAATTGGATTGAAAGACCCCCCGACTGGGTAACCAGTAGGGAAACCGGCTCTCCTTCCTATTTGTTTATGAAGTTGGTTGAGAGCCGTGCATTGTAATCGCATGTTAGTAAGAGATCAGATGATGAGATGTTTATGCTTCACATGTTGTTATATGTTGTTATATTTTGTACTGATTGTGGCGTACATGTTTTCATGTATGTAGGTACATGCTGGTTGGAGATGGGTTCACGAGAGGGCTAGCGAGTGATGATCCTGCTGTCATCATATGACTTACCTTATATCGCCTAGCTAGACTCTTAGACTTTCTTACTTTCGTTTTGGTGCCTGTAGGGATGTTCCGTCCCAGGCTTGTATTTATGTTTTGGTTTGATACTTAGAACTGTTACTTATCTATTTTGGTTTTATTTCAGTTTCAGTTTCTGTTTCAGTTTAAGACTTCTCGCATGTTGTTGTCTTTAAAAAGTTTTAATTCCGCTGCATTTTTGGTACTTTTGTATGTTTATATTTCCGCTTTCGCGAGGGGTTTTACATAAGGTCCCTTGAGCTGCCAAATACCCCACAAAACTATGTTTGGGCACAACATCATGATCATGCACTGTCTTGGACCAAGTGACAGCGGGAGAATGGCCACGAAAAATGTCATAGACACGGTTTGAATCATAAATTAAACCCCCTCGGTCAGAAGATGTTGCATATGAACCATGCCCCCACGAGAGACTAACTCATCCCTAACAAGAAGAATATTGTTCCAATACCACGATGTAGCTGTGGTTTTTTGGACAGCCCAGATTTCAGCCCCTTGCAACTGATAGGCCTTAATCCAGTGCGTCCAAATAGAGTCATGACCTCTTTGCAATTTCCATATCCATTTCGTGTGGCTTTGTTCCAACTAAGCACCTCCTTTATATCAAGACCGCCTTCACTCCGAGGCCTACAAAGAGCAGACCAACGCTGAAAGACCAGCCTACGACCTGCATTATCAGACCCCCACAGAAAATTCCTGCACATTTGATTCAATTTTTTAACAACCTGTTTGGGCAGCAATACACTGGCCCCCCAGAAATTGTTAATACCAAATAAAACAGTGTTAATGAGTTGAATCCGCCCTGCATAAGTAAGACTATGATTTGTCAGCTCTCAATCCTATCCTTAATCTTCTGCAACAAAGGAGCAAACATGGATTTGGTCAGTCTAGAGCTAAAAAGAGGCAGCCCCAAAAATGTAAAAGGCATGTCACCCATAGCAAAACCAGTGGAGGCCAAAATAAGATCACGGACAGCAGTAGGAACCCCTCCAAAGTAAAGCGAAGTTTTCATAGGATTAGCCGTCAAACCAGATAACGAGGAGAAGTGAGTGAGGCAATCAGCAACAGCTTGGACAGAAGGGAGGTCACCCCTAGCAAAAACCAAGAGATCATCCGCAAAAACCAAGTGAGTTAGCTTAATTTTCACGCACTTAGGATGATAAGAAAAACCCTTACAATTAGGAAGTTGTCTAAGCAGACGAGACAACACCTCCATACAAAGCACAAAAAGATAAGGGGAAAGGGGATCCCCTTGCCTCAACCCTCTTTTACCTCGAACAAACCCTTCAACCGACCCATTAATATTAAGAGAAAACCACGGAGAAGTAACACAAGCCATGATCCACTTAACAAACTTGTTAGGCAACCCATAGGAAATGAGACAATTATGAAGGAAAGTCCAATTTAC
Organism: Silene conica; assembly: GCA_029255685.2. Lineage (NCBI taxonomy): Eukaryota > Viridiplantae > Streptophyta > Magnoliopsida > Caryophyllales > Caryophyllaceae > Silene > Silene conica. The sequence continues at coordinate 65,621,660 of CM055311.2, forward strand.
TGAGTCAAAAGCTTTCCTAATGTCTACTTTGATAATGCAATGAGGGGTTAAATGGGCCCTAGCATACTTATGAGCCAACTCGTGAGCCAGAAGGGAATTATCAAAAATGTCTCTACCATGAACAAAAGCCGCTTGCTCAAGACCAACAACCTCCCCCATAAAACCCTTAAGTCTATTGGCAAGGAGTTTGGTAATAGTCTTATAGAAAACAGTACAACAAGAAATGGGTCGAAAATCCATGACGCTATTAGGAGTCTGAGTCTTAGGGATGAGAGTTATGAAGGTACTGTTAGCAGCCTTAGGGAGCTTGCATTTCTGAAAAAACTCCGTAATAGCAGCAACAAAATCATGACCAACCACGTCCCAAGAACTCGTAAAGAAACCCGAACTAAACCCATCAATGCCAGGGCTACTATTCTTATCAATAGATGAGAGAGCAGCAAGAACTTCAACACTACCAATAGGGGCAAGAAGAGAGGCATGAGAATTTTGACCCAGTTGACCAGTGTGGAACAGATTAAGGGGGAGCTGCCCAACAGGAGAATCAGTGCCCAACAGATGAGTATAGTAATCGACAAAAGCCGAGGCAACCTCTGCAAAACCAGAACAAAGACGCCCTTTAGCATCTCTAATGGAACCAATAGTATTGGTCCTCTTCCTAGCAGCAATCCTGTCATAAAAAAATTTAGTATTAGTATCATCCATCATAAGATGTTGGGCTTTTGCACGTTGTTGAATAATATCCATCTCAGCACGCTTCAGAACAGAATAATGCTGAACAAGCTTGCTATGAGTCTGAAATAGGCTGCTATTAAGAGGATCAGCGTGCATCTGATTTTGACAGTGAAGCAAATCTGCCTTAGCAGTGGCAACTCTATCCCTAATACCATCAAAGTGGTGCTGATGCAACTGTTTTAAATCAGTCTTCAAGTGCTTCAGCTTGACAAAAAAACCACAAATTTTATCCCCGGAAGGAGAGTAAGCCCAACCTTCTGCAAGACAGTCCCTATAGTTAGGGGAAGTTGATCCCCGTCGTTGAGGGTACCAAAGATAAAATTTATAATTCCTAACTTTAACAATAGATAGTGAAAGTCAGGGTCGAACCACAAGGAGGTGGGGAATGTTTATTGTTTGATGTGAATGTTTAAAGTAACAATTTTGGGGGTTTGATTGATTGATTACTATATCTAAGGCAAAGATTAAAATAAAACAAGAAATAAAGATGAGAATAAAATATAATAAAAGGGATGCTAGGATGTTTGGGTAATAAATAGCTAAGGTAAAATAAATTCTAAGGTCAACATGTATTGCAGTCGCGTAAGGGGGCGTAACATATCTTTTTAAGTCTATGCTACCTAATAGCTCCTTTCGGCCTATGCTATTAGTCCCTAGGTCTCACAATTATTGGGTGTCAACAATAAGGGTGATTCCTAAATCCCAGGTCACATACCTTTCAGCCTTGAGTAACCTATCCGTATTAAGGTGTAAACCAATGCCCTTCCCGTATCTTTCAATCTTGGGTAGGTCATTACTAACATCCTACAAGTCTCCTTATGGTCTCATTGCAGGATATTATAATTGACAAGAAAAGACGAAATAAGAATACATACGCGGGTGGTCGACCGACCAGCTACTCCAGTCGGCCGACCACGGCCTCGGTCGACCGACCAGCTATTCCAGTCGGCCGACCGTGGTCCTGCTACAAGTCGGTCTTTCGAATTTTATTTACCTACGCATATTCATCCCCTACATCCTAACATATGAAATTTAGCTACTCATGGTTGTTAAGACGATTATGAAAACGGGATTAAACATGGTAAACATAATAAATAATCTAAGCATGCAAGATTCAATAAAGCTTGGGATTTCTATCTTAATTGAATGCAAAGGTAATAAGAACAATAATAAAAACTAGATTAAAGAGTAATTACCACAATTGGAATTAAGGCAGAATGGAATAAACTTTATTGAATGCTTGAGAATTCTTTGAATAAGATAAAAGATGAACTAGATGGTAAAAGATTGAATAAAAGATCCTAAAGTATGATAATAGATATCAAGCATACATAACCCTAATCACAAGATTTGTTTATATAGGGTAAAAAACTAAGAGTTTCCTAAAAGCTCTAATTCTACTTTATTTCCGAAAAGAATCGTCTGGGCTTCTGCTGAGGTCGGTCGACCTACTATGTGGGTCGGTCGACCGCTTCTTTCTGGGCTTCTTTTATTTTTGGGCTTTTCTTCAGATTTGAACTTTTATAAAGATCGGGGTCAGTCGGTCGACCTATACTGCCGGTCGGTCGACCGCTTCCCGAAGAATTTCTTCTATTTTCTTCTTGTTTTGACTTTGGATACTTTGACTTTGACTCCAGTTGACTTTCCATTTTTTCCTTAATTAAGCAAAAGACTTGAGGGTACGGACCTTGGCGCTAAATCGTCTCTTTTCCGCATAAATCTGCAAAAGTGCACAAAAATACGAAAGTACACGATTTGTGGGAAATAAAGGCTAAAACATAGTAAATGAGCGACCAAATACGTGTAAAAATAGATGTAAAACATCATAAAATAGACACGTATCAGAAGTGATCCAACAGTTAAGGAATCGAAACGGTTTATTCCGTCTATGAACCATATGATTAATATGAAGAATGGCCGAGGAATGGTCAGAAAGACCAGCATCATCAAAAGAAGCAGTAGAAGGAATAGTCTGAGCCCTCCTAGGATTAACTAGGATCCTATCCAACTTAGCCCACTTAATGGAGCGAGCGTGATGATTAGACCACGTAAAAAAAGACCCAATAGCACTATGATCAGAGAGATTACAAGACCGAAGACAAGTTTGAAACTCAGTCATAACAGAGGCAGGGTAAGAAGCCCCCCCTTCCTTTCAGAAGGAGATTTAACAACATTAAAGTCCCCAAGACAAGCCCAAGGACCTGTTATAGTCCCCTCTATGGCAATCAGATTGTCCCATAAAGCATGACGAGCAGTAGCATTATTGAATGCATAAATAAACGTACAAAAAAACTGGACCTGAGTTGACAAGTGAGTAAGCTGACAATGGATATGTTGAGCACTAGAACCAAGATACGTAACAGACACAGTTAGAGGATTCCAAAGAACCCAGATACGCCCATTATAGTGGGAGCTATAGTTATCAATCATCAGAAACTGAGCAAAATGCCTACCCCAAATAGCCGAGGCTTTATGAGCCTTAACATGGGTCTCCAAAATAGCACAACAATCAACTTTTCTACTCAACAAGAAATCAACCATTTCTTGTTGTTTTAGGGGGCTTATATTCCAAGAAGAGACAATCATGAGGAAATGACCCTCTTCGGGTCCATTCCATCATCCACCACAAAATCAGTATTGGCTGCATCATTAAACAAGCTATCAAGAGATTGAAACTTGTTGTTTGTTGTTGTACCAGTAACCTTTTCCTTAGAACGAGACTTCTCATCCAGATGTTGGGAGGGGGGTGTTGTTATTTTATCAGCGATACTGTCAGCCTCCTTAGACTCCACAGTCGGAGCAGCAGAAGGAACTGCAGCAGCAGCAGAGACTGCCTGAACAGCAGGAATAGCTGCGTCAGCAGCAAACGCATCCAGGACAGGGTCCTTCTTAGGCTTTTCCTTATAGACACGAGGCTGACCAGCCCGACACTTCTCCTTTGTGTTCCCCATCTTGTGGCACGAGTGGCAGTAATACGTGATCCACTCATAGGCAATTGGTTGCTCAATAACCCCTCTATAAGGAGTTTTAAGCTTAATTAATTTAGGAAGATCTTTTGATACATCCACCTCTATCAAAACCCGTGCAAAAGCAAGCTTGCTCTTCTGTGTGGTGTACTCGTCAGCACATATAGGACGACCCACTGCACTAGCAACTTTACTGAGACTCTTTTCAGACCAAAAACAAGGATCCAAATTGGGGAATTTTACCCAAATAGGAACTTTAGAAACCACATGAAGTTCTTCGACAATTGTCGGACACCATTTTTTCAGAATTAATGGGAAACCATTCATGTTACAGGAGTCATTGTATATTTTAGCACAATCGTCAGCAGAAGAGAATCTAAAGTAATACCATCCCTTACCAAAATAGAGAACCTCAGGAACTTTAACATGGTTCCAAGACTTAGATACTAAAGAATCCATTTGAGCAAGGGTGGTTTGACGACCCATAACCGTACCCACAAGAGTATCTGCCCAATATTCAACTTCATTCATAATATCCTCCTCTTCTATTTCAATTTCAAATTCATCTTTAGGTTTAACATAAGAAAGTGTCATACCTTTGTTGGACATATTTGACAATTGGGCATTCGAAGAAGGCTTAGATGGCGGATTTTTTAACCCAGATATACCACCACCAGCTACTCCGGTGAATAACCCTGCAAAAGTAGGTTTATCCGGCACCGAATTAGTAATTGGCTTGGGTGGAATCACAGACGGAATTAATGGCGGTGTAGATGATTTGGGAATCGATGGTGAAGCAGTTGATTTGGGAATCGTAGACGGAATTTCAGGAAACTTCGCAGTAGCCTCTTCATCGGAATCGGAGTGTTCTGATGAAGTAAAAATCTCAGTGTTCGGATTTGGAAGGCGAGGTTTGCGCGGCCGGCCTCTCCCTCTGGCCATCGGAGCTCAGGCGTGAACCACGTCAGATAGCTTTATAATTCAAATTATTAGACTTTTTATTAACTTTATGTTGGATCTTTTAAGTTTTAACTACTATCTCTACGGTTAATGAAGAGTTAGATGGACAAAATGTACGATTTAAATGATGAGAGTAAAAGCTTAATTTATTTTTGTAATGTAAATCATGATCGGTATTATGGTTGCCATCAAAAAAATATTAGTAAGTCTTAAGGAGAATTTTAATAAATAACTTTGATGTACCCTAAATATTAACCAATATAAAAATGACATGTGGAAAAGATTAGATGTTTTAAGAAACCTTTTAACTATATTATATAGTGTTTTTTTACAAAACAGAATAATAAAAAATAAACAATTTACTAAGATCCTCTGAATTCAAATTAAAAACTAAAATTATATTTAATATATGACATTTTTATAAATTGATTTATTGATAAGGATGATATGAAATATTATTCTCTTGAAAACTAATAAATATTTTCCTTCTGGAGATCAAAAGAACAATTAAAGTAAACGTAATTTGAAAGATTCAAGCTACGAGTAAATGTTTAGCTTAATATAGAAAATAACAAAAACGACTATATAAAAATGTAATTAAAAATATTATTATCAGATTAATACCTTAAGCTTGTATTTAGCTTTGTTCTATGGACGTCGATTGATCAAAACCTAAAAGACAAATAAGTAAAATAGCGAAACATAATTTAAAAAGAAGATATATATATATATATATATATATGTTGTTACAAATAAAAATAAATAGTAAAATCAAAGAGTAAATTAACCAAATAAAAAAGGGAGAAAAACATATGGAAAATAAATTAAAATTAATCAATAGAGTTCGATGAATAAATAACAAAATAGATTTTTCTTTCCAATCTTCAAATTTTGGGCGCTGATAACCTGAAAAATAACCAAAAAAAGTAGATTTCAATGAAAAAAAATCCGACGAGAATGAAATTTTAGTTCTCATATATATGAGATTAGATGAGTAATTAAATGATAACATTTATATCAGAAAAGATAATAAAAAATTAGATGTTTTAAGAAGCCTTTTAAGTATATTATATAGTGTTTTTTTACAAAACAGAATAATAAAAAATAAACAATTTACTAAGATTATCCTCTGAATTCAAATTAAAAACTAAAATTATACTTAATATATGACATTTTTCTAAATTGATTTATTGATAAGGATGATGAGATCTCATTCTCTTGAAAACTAATAAATATTTTCCTTCTAATACAATGGAGATCAAAAGAACAATTAAAGTAAATGTAATTTGAAAGATTCAAGCTACGAGTAAATGTTTAGCTTAATATAGAAAATAACAAAAACGACTATATAAAAATGTAATTAAAAATATTATTATCAGATTAATACCTTAAGCTTATATTTAGCTTTGTTTTATGGACGTCGATTGATCAAAACCTAAAAGACAAAGAAGTAAAATAGCGAAACATAATTTAAGAAGAATATATTGTTACAAATAAAAATAAAAAGTAAAATGAAAGAGTAAATTAACCAAATAAAAAACAAAGGGATTAAAACATATGGAAAATAAATTAAAATAAATCAATAGAGGATGATGAAAAATAACAAAATCGATTCTTCTTACCAATGTTCAAATTTTGGGCGCTGATAACCTGAAAAATAACAAAAATAAAATAGATTTTAATGGAAAAAAGATATGATGAGAATGAAATTTTAGTTCTCATATATATGAGATTAAATAAGTAATTAAATGATAACATTGATATGAGAAAAGATAAAAGGGGCATGTAACTCCTAAAGTAAGTTGTATGAAATTAAGTAATTAATTTAATTTAGTTACTTAATTACTACTCATGTTAACTAAGTTGAGAATAAATGAAAATTTTTTTAGAGATTTATTGAGTAATACCTTTCATATTTCCAATTGCTTGAAATTTACGATAATATATTAATATGCAATATGTTGTGCATTTGTGAGTGTTTTTCTCATCGACATATATGACATATGAAAGATGCTTAGGCTAACCTTTTAATAGTATTTAATAGATACTTTGTTTTCATTTTTATTTTTAAATATTTTTATCTAAATTATTAAATGTTGATGTGATTTTTGTAAGTTACATTTTTTTGGGGATTTTTTAACTCATCAAATTTTAATGTATATATAAATATTTAATTTAAGATTATTGATGTCCTTTAATTTTCTTTATATGTATGTTATTACAAAATGTTTGCTAAAAGTCCTTATAAAAATACAACTTACAAAATATTTTTTTTAAAATAATTATATCAAATAATCTATAATCCATGTCATACTAATTTGTCATGTCACATTAATAGTATGTAAGGTGACATTGTCTATGTGATATTTAAGTTTTACCCTTTTAATATTATTTATAAATATATGTGAAAATCCATCAAAAAAAAAGTTACAACAATATATCAATCAACATATAACATATGTAATTTCATTTGAAGAAATGAAAATATAAAATAAAAAAATTTAAGAAAAACTTAGAATGAGTGGGGAAGAAGAAAAGTCATAATAAAATAAATTGAATGTGGCATTATTATTGTAATTATTATTGTAATTAGTATTATTGATTATTATTATTATTAATATTAATTATTACTATTAATTATTATTATTATTATTATTATTATTATTTATTATTATTATTATTAGTCGTCATATGTGTCATTGATTTGGGCTAATTATTCACATGTGGAATTGATATTATCTATAAAATCTAATTAAAAGGCTAGCAAAAAAATGTGACATGGCAAGATTTAAATATGACATGGCAAGTTTAAATGTGACGTGGCATATTAATGTAACATGGATTAAAAATTTATTATATGACATTTGTTTAGTTCATTTACCAATAAATCTATAAATAAAATAAAAAGGTTAACCAAAAGTATCTTATTTCATCACTAGAATACTAACAAGTCACCTCATTATTTCTCATTTTAAAAGTAAAAAAAAATAAACTTTTACCTCTTGAGTTTCTAGATAACTTAAACAACAATTAAAAATCAAAATCAAAGTTCATACAATACTAAATTTTAAATTTCGATGTTTATTGTTAGAATATTTTGAGCAACAAACTAATATACACAACTTATAAAATAATAGTATATAAGTTTTAAATATCAAGGAGAAATAATATCATACTACATTAAACATTTGTCCTTTTAATTTTTAAAATTAGAAAAGGTTAAAGGACAAATAAAAATTTACACCACTCTAATTTTAAACATTGACCTTTTAATATTATCATTATTCTTAAATTAGTTTTGTATATTAAATGTACTATTTTCCCAAATATATGCAACCCTTCAAAATTTCATAATTTATAATTAATATTGACATTTTAAATGAAAATTTTGTCATAAAAATTTCATAATTTATAATTAAAATTAAAGTTTTAATTATTTTGTTTTAATAAAACATGTTAATAATTAATTAAAATTTTCCATATTACTTAACACCCACCATTTTTTCCTATATAATTCATTTTTTCTTAATTGAACATGGTAATAAATTAATTAAAACTCTTCATAATACTTAACCCCAGCCAAATTAATTAAAATTTAAAGCAAACCTTTTACATCTCATTTATCTTTAGTTTATTTTTATGTCTATATTAAATTTGCTAATAATGAAAAGAATGCTCAAAAGTCATAAAACATTAAATCCGTGCTACATATTTATGTATATATTAAATTTGCTAATAATGATAAAAAAAAAGAATTTCCAAAAGTCGTAAATTGCATCCTCAATCGGTTATAAATGTTTGATGGAAGACAACATTTGTGAGCCAAAATTCAAGCCAATTTTTTTGTATGCCTCCATCACCAAGAAAATTGTATGTGTTAATAATGTTTTTTATCATTGTCTCAACATTAAGGTAAGCTAAGTATATTAAGGTTTTATTTATTTAATTATTTATTTATAAGTTTCATTGGCTATGGATGACTCATTTAACTTCACATATATGTTGTTTTGTTTTCGCCTAGGACTATCAAAATTTGTGGTTTGCGATATTCAAAGGTAAACATACTTACATCTCTATGACTCAATGTCTTATTTATTTTATTATATAAAAAAATCTTAAACTAACAACGATAAGGTTAACAATACAAAAATCAAATTCCACCATTTTGTTTATTAGTAATTATTTAGTGAATTTTTTTGTAGGAATGATTCATTGGAGAAAGAAGACTATATGTACGTCTACCCCATCACCGAGAGAATTGTATGTGTAAATAATCATTCTTATCATGGTAAATGTATTACGGTAAGGTAAGTGTATTAAGATGTTAAATTAATAGTTTCTTTTCTTATTTTTAAGTTCTATTGGTTATGAAGTACTATCACATTTTTTAACTTCACATATATGTTGTTTTGTTGTTATTTAGGGGCTACCAAAGTTTGTGGAGTTGTGCTATTCAAAAGTAAAATTTACTTACATTTTTATTATTTAATGCACTATTTCTTTCATTATTTAAGAAAAAAATTAAATTAATATAATCATAATGTAAATATTAAATAGATCAAAATCCACCATTTTGTTTGTTATTAATCGCTACGTGGATTTTTTTGTAGGATGATTCATTAATCATTTGAGAAAGAGAACTATATATATGAAGAAGAGAATACTAGAATTGCTTAAACAAATACTCCCCATATTTCCCTCAATAATATATTATAAACTAATGACATGATTGACAACATGAATATTCATGATTAATTATTTTTAGTTTAAAAAAAAAAATTAATATTTCATAAACTTTAAAATGTATGTGTTTTTTTGTAAATTTTATTTACATGAATAATGGCCATATATATGTACATTATTATTAATATTTATGCCTACAATATAGTTAGAAGGCTACTTAAAACATTTAATTTTAATCAACATGTCTATATTGGTTAATACATAATTCATCTATATTATTGATTACTAGATTATTCATTTATTTTTATAATATTGTAAAAAGACAAGACTAAGTATCTTATTAATACCAAAAATCTTGATAACCCTTAAATTTGAACAAAACAAACGCGTATGACGAAATTTGAAAATGTGACGAATATCTCATAACCCAACAATGAAACTTACATAAAAAAAATTAAAAAAATGATTTAATCAATTTAAAACCTTAATACACTTAACTTGATGTGAATAGACAGATAGACATATTAGTGACACATGCAATTCAATTGACGATATGGATTGAAAAAAAAATTGCTACAAATTTTTGCCCCTATCAAATATTATAAACAATTAGAGATATGTTTTATGACTTTTGAGGGTTTTTTTCTATTATTATCAAACTTAAGATAGACATAAATATTAGTCAAGGTTCATGACTTTTGAGCATCAAAGTTAAAAAGACAATATTAAGTATCTTACTATGTCATATTGTCATGTGTCATTAAAAAGACAAATCTAAAATCACGTGTCACATGCTTATTAATACAAAATAAAAATAAAAAATGTTAATTGCAAGCACAAAAATAAATGAACACAAACTATTTAGTTTCCTTTCCTAAATTTGGTTATTAACCTAAATATTTATTTGACTTTTATTTCTTTTATTTAATATGATGACTTTTTTGTTTTCCTCACCAATTCACCATTTGTAGTAGGCTACTATTTAACATAATTTATCATTTTTGCAAAATTTAAAATTTAGGATTTTTGACAAACTGATATATATGTTATATTAAGACTAGCATTTATTAAACTTGATAAATATGCTACTATCAAAAAATATGATCTTATAAGAAACAAAATATTGAGATAAAAATCCTCTAATTTAATTAAAAAATATGGTTTAAACTATTTACACCGGGAATTTTATCATTCTTAAAAAAAGAAAAAAAAATCAAACATTATGCATTAATTTTCCCTTTCGTCTTCACTCACTAACTTCATATAGCTAGATACAAGGGTCGTTGAAGCTTTTATATAGAAAATTTTGGTACATAATCTATCTATACAATCTAATCTAATTTAAAAGCAACCTTAAACATTTAATTTTTTGCCACATAACAACTATACTAAATTATTTAAAAAATTACATTAAAAAATGTATTAATAGTTATTTTGTTCATATTCATGGACCTATGTTGTTGGTGGTTTTGAAGGTAAAAGTTTATAATTATAGGATCAACAATGTAGAATTTAATTTTCATTTATTTATTATTTATGTTTCGCCAACGACTGTTGACACCTTCTTTTTAAAAAAAAATACATGTTATTAGTATATTAATCAAATTAACAACTAAAGTACAATATATAGCTTTAAAAAGAAATCTGACTTGTCAAAGAAATAAGACATTAACTATCTAACTTTTTGTATTTCAAGAGTATATCTTTTTAAATGGATAAACTAATTGCTTGGACAAATTTTAACAATAGATAAAAGAATAAAATTAAAACAGATAAACCCGTGAATTTCACGGGTCGCAAACCTAGTTATTAGTCATATGTGTCATTGATTTGGCTAATTATTCACATGTAGAATTGACATGGAATTATTTGTCTCGAGTGACATTTACGTGGCTTTTTGAAAGCTGACGTGGATTGAACGCAGGATATTTAGGTGAAATTTTTTAGGTAGTCTTTTAATATAGTTTTATAGATATTTGTATTTTTTTTATAAATGCGTAAAAATTAGAATTATATGGTATTCATTTGTTGCATAAAATATTCTAACAATAAACATCGATATTTTAAATCTATTAGAAATTTTGATTTTTAATTGTTATTTAATTTATCTAGAAATTAAAAAGTCCATTTAATGTTTCTTATGCTATTTACATTTATTGTTTTAGTTTTTTTATATAAGTAATAATGACGTGGCTCCATGTCATGTTTATTAAGTGATGTGGCTTTTTTTATATGCTAGGTGGCATTGTCTACGTGGTATTTTAGGTTAGCCTTTTAATAATATTGTATAGATTAACAAATATTTAGAGGTATGAAAAACGAAAAAAATTATACAAAGAGTTAAAAATTAACAAACATACGTATATCTAAAAAAATGAAAAAAATACGCGAGGAGATAAAAATTAACAAAAAAAACGTAAATTAAAAAATGAAAGAAACGTAGATCAAAGATTTTTGAATAAGATCGAATAAACCCAACCCATAAAATTAAAAAAATGAAAAAAATACACGAGGAGATAAAAATTAACAAAAAAACGTAGATTAAAAAATGAAAGAAACGTAGATCAATTTTTTTTGAATAAGATCAAATAAACCCAACCCATTAAATTAACAAAAAAATATAAATTTACGATTTTCGAGAAAATCTAAAACCTTCGAGAATTATTCAATTAAAACTACGTTAACATCGAGTAAAAAGATGATCTTAATAACAATACATTATTATTTTCTTTATAAAATCATCCACAAATTTTAAGAGATTGCTATTAAAAATATTTCTATCATTTTACTTTCATTTAAAAAGTAACTTATTTAAATGGTAAGATATAGAAATACAATACAATTTCTTTATCTATTTTATGTGGTTCAAATTTATTTCATAATATCATGATTATTAATTTCAATTTATAATAATCATTAAAAAAAATTAATTGTACCAGTAAATCAATTATTTGGAGTCAAAATCAACCCCGAATTCATAATTTATATAAATCTCATTTAAGTTCATATTAAATTATATTTGTACTACTTTTTTTAATATATTTACGAAATTTTTAGAAACAGACCCGTACATTTTTTGTACGGGCATAAAACTAGTGGGGTGATAAAGAAAACAAGTCAAAACCCAAATCTAAACTAAATCTGGGGACGTGCAAAATTAAGGGCAAATAAAATAAGAAAATATAACAAAATTTACATCATGACCACTGATTTTTAGGTTAGGATACAGTACGGGCGCCGATTTTAGGTTCGTATACAATCACGAGTTACATGGGCCTAATCTTAGACCCAATTTTAGTATAAATTCACGGTAATAGGTGGCTGGATAGATCACTTCACAATATCACTCAAATCTCAATTAAATAAAAATAAAAACCCCTACCTACCGCAAAAACCCAGATTTCTTGTCCTCAATCTCCCATATCTGGAATATCATCTCCCCTTTTCATCTATTTCAACATCCTTTCGATTTGATTTTCATAATTTTTGCGATATGCGTCCCATCACCATCGTCTCTATTTGTCACCGTCTCTTAGGTCGTTTTGGTTTCAGGTTTTTCTCTAAGATCCGTAAACTTGGGTACCCCTTGGAGTATGTTTTAGTTTTACTGCACCTATTTTCAATGGCCTTATTCATACTGATGTTGATAATTGACGGGCTATGTAAAGATATTAATCGTCTTTGTAAAGATGTTGTCATAGACTTGTCACAATCACAATAAATCTGTTCAATTCTTTTGTGCATAGAGGGTTGTAATGGACCAAACGTTACATTTTGTAACATGTTAAGTTGATATGCAGAGCATGTTAATTGACATGCATAGCATGCTAGTTGATATGCAATAGCATGCTAATTGACATGCATAAGTTATTTTGCGGATTAGAAGAGTTATTTTACGGATTAGAATTAAACGAGTTATTTTGCGGATTAGAATTAAACGAGTTATTTTGCGGATTAGAATTATACAAAGTTATTTTGCGGATTAGAATTATACAAGGTTATTTTTTGGATTAGAATTTTTTGTAAAATTGTAATATCTTGATCTACCTGTTTACTGGAGATCCGGTGTATTTTTGTGTTCTGAGAATTTGTTGTAAATTATTATATTTTGTATATAATATACTTAATTATGTATGGATATGGCTGTGTAGTCTTATGTGTTATGAGAATTTGTTGTAAATTGTAATATTTTGATAATAATGTACTTAATTATTTATGGAGATTGGGATCTATATTTAGATCCCTCTCGATCAGGAGACGATGAAACAGAGTGAATTCTAGAATTCACTAAATAGGTGCAAAAAAATTAGCAAAATTACGAAATTTGTAGATTTAATTTTGTATAATCGAAATTTGTTCTAACCGTATGATTGAGAAAAATAAAAATATACAACACAGCATTTAACAAAAATTGTCACTAGAGATATTGAACCCATATATCTATTAATTACCCAAAATTTACTTATTTTTTTTTAACAAAGGGGTGTGGTGCACCCCTCCATAATCGCCTCTGTGATGAAATATACTACAATGAGGAGCACAAGGTGTCGAGTTGCTAAATAAAATGAAGCAAATCTGACGCTCTACTGTCACATTACGGAGTATATGCTAAATAAAACGATAGACACCCTTAACATTACGGATTTGCCAAATGCAGCATACCAACGTGGTATATAAACTGCGGGGTCGATATATATTAAGGGGATGTTTAGCTTATTATTGTGAAATGAAATATATTTTTTTTTTCTGGTTTCGTATATCCAACAAAGATGCTAATATACTACAACAAGGGCATTTTTTGTAAGGTTGTGAGTAGTCTTGTGTATATGCCTAGTAACAAAACTAAAACTTAAGTAAGCAGTGAAGTAAGCAATGAAAAGACCGTACGAGAGTTTCAACATCCAAAATTAGACCCCTTGTTGTATGAAAGGTTTTTGAAATTCGAAAAACCTGCAAAAGAATTTGCAAGCAATCCGTAGATAAATCCAAATGCCTAATACCATTTTGTTAACCGGAAAAGCACCAAAGGTGATAGCCATGTCTGGGTTGGACTTGGTTGATGTCTTTGTTTCAGCTGTCAAGAGAGATTGCATCAAGGAGATGATAGATGGCGTAGTGTTGGATCAGGTGAGCGTGGGTGTGCCGGAAAAAGGCACAGAGAGACCTTCCGATCCATGGTTCAAGTTGTTGAAGAGTTGTGGCTAATACAAGGTCGAGGTAATAAGTGAGTTATGAACTCCTTGCTGTACCTATAAATTTATGACGAAATAAACTAAAAATTTGATCCATTACTGTTCCAATATGCACTCTTTACTAATAAAATAAATCAATAGTTTTTATGCGAAAAGGCTGGAGTTACACTTGGTGTAGGGGGGTTTGCTACACTTCCAATGAGAGGGTGCCATGTGTCTATTTTGTTGGAATCTGATTTTTGCATCTTTCTTGAGATTCCTTGCATTAAATGTCCACTTCAATGATTACTCCACCTAATTACCCACTTAGTTATAGTTTAATACATGTTTACTTTTTGTAATTTTGTATTTTTTCAACACATTTTGTTTTGGAGAATACATTAAAGGTATTTTGTATTTAATTTGTACGGTATACGGTATTTATACGGTATACTTTAATTTTTATATATATATTTTAATATATTACTTTTCTAATATCCGTATTTTCGTATTTTAATGTCGTATTTATACGGTATTTTTCTCAATTAAATATGTTTTTACTAAAATTAGAAAAAGAAAAAAAAACATAGATTATTTTTTAAAAAAAGAGAAGAGAAGATGATATATTTTTTTAAAAAATTCTTTTTAAGTAAATGAAAAAAAAATAAGTAGAGATAATTTTTTATGGTTTTTTTCCTATTAACCACTTCTTGAATAATCTTTATATTTAATGAAGATTGTGAAGTAATCAGTTGTTTACAGTGGCTGGGATGGTTGAGTGTTGTTTGCGTAAGTTGTCGTTTGCTCCATAGGTTGTAGGTTCGAGCCTTGCCGAGTGCCTCTATGTTGTATTTTTGGTAATTTTTTTGTTGTGAGGGATTATTTAAATTCTTTTACTTGAGGATATCGGTTGCCTCTTGTAGGATGTCGGTGTTGGTGTCAACCTCGTCAAAAATGTCGTTCTCTCCTTCCGATACCTGATAGTCTTCGTTTAAGTCAAAATTGGTGGCCATTAATAATTTTTATTTGGAGAAGATGAAGTTTGCAAGTTGAATATGAGTAATTAATTGTTTTCTTTTAAATTCTTGTAATTGGTTTGGGTAATTTTGAAGCTTTTGTGTGAGCTTAATATTAAAATAATATTTTTAATTTGTTCGTGACTTTACGATAAACTGTTAGGATCGAGGAATATATACGGTAAGAAACGTCTATTTTTAAAAGGACTATGTGTTAAATATATTTACAAACTGGAGTAAAATTAAAACGATAATTTTTCCAGAAAACGATGTTTTTAAAAAAAAAACTACGTAATGAATTTGTTTACAAACTGAAATTAATTTAAAACGAAATTTGAATTTGAAAAATGACTATTTTGTAAAACGAAAACGCTAGTTTCGAAAAATGACTGTTTAGAAAACAAAATAAAATGAGAACCATTTAAAAAGACGACTAATTTCATAAACGTAAAAAAAATTACGGAAAGATTTGAAAGATTAAATTTACTATTTGGATTTGAAAGATTAAGTTAACTTTACAACTTTGATTTGAAAGATTTAGTTTGCAAGTATAATTTTTAATTTTAGATTTGGGTAATTGTGAAGCTTGTTGTGGAAGCTTTGCTTTAAAATGGGTTTTTTGAGAAGCTTGTTGTGGAAGCTTTGCTTTAAAATGAGTTTTTGGAACATGGTTTAGGGTTTAGGGTTTAGGGTTTAGGGTTTACGCTTTAGGGTTTAGGGTTTAGGGTATGGGGTTTTCTGATTAGAGTCTATGGTTTAGGGTTTCAGCTTTAGGGTTTAGGGTTTAGGGTTTGGGGTTTACGGTATATGTACATACGATCGGACGGATAAGATTGGATCGTACCATCGTAAGACCCTAGTAATTCAGTAAATTACCTACGATTGGGTTCGATCACCAAAATTTGAAACGTATATACAAATGTTGCGTTCATTTGTTTCCGGGTCGTAATACCCAACACGGATGGCTCGTATCCTCGTACCAAGTCTTTTCGCCATCGATCCAAGATGTATTTATCCGGGATTCCCTTCACGTCTAACACGTCGAGGCACTTCATGATATGGCGGCACAAGATCCCACGGAATTCAAACATCTTACACCCGCAAATATAGTCACCGTTCCTCGTGTCGATGGAGACATCGAATGTCCTGCGATCTTTCCTCCAGATTGGTTCTGTGACCTTTGAAGTGGCCTTGTACCTCTTAATGTGATCGAAAGGGCTTGGTTGTGTTTCGACGTTGGTGCTAAATCTTATGATCCTACTAATCCGATCTTATAATTCTACAATCCGATCACCAAATTATGTATTATACTAAATTAGTAGGATCTTATGATTCTACAATCCGATCCTACTGATTCGATCCTAACAACACTCCTTCCAATAGAGAAACTACAGTATAATTTAGTAAACCGTTAACCCTAACCTCGTAAAACCTTAGACGATTACGTTAAGTTAAACCATAAATGTAACCATTTATTCAAAAAACCATTAAGACGTCATATTCTGATTTTAGAATAGTAATAGATTTTAAAGATGAACTTGATTTTAGACGAATTTGATTTTAGAATAGTAATATATTATAAATAAGAACTTGATTTTAGACGAATTTGATTTTAGAATAGTAATAGGTTTTAAACATGAACTTAATTTTAGACGAATTTGATTTTAGAATAGTAATACGTTATTAATATGATCGAGATTTTTAGACGAATTTCATTTTACTTAATATGTAACCCAGTCATACGTCAATTATGTATTTTACTAAATTAGTAGGATCTTATGAATCTACAATCCGATCGTACCAATTTGATCCTTACGACACTGCTATCAATAGAGAAACTACAATATACTTTAGTAAACCGTAAACCCTAACCCCGTAAAACCGTAGACATCATATTGTGATTTTAGAATAGTAATAGATTTTAAAGATGAACTTGATTTTAGACGAAATTGATTTTAGAATAGTGATATATGGAGTATTATAAATACGAACTTGATTTTAGACGAATTTGATTTTAGAATAGTAATAGGTTATAAACATGAACTTGATTTTAGACGAATTTGATTTTAGAATAGTAATACATTGTAAATATGATCGAGATTTTTAGACGAATTTCATTTTACCTAATATGTAACCCGATCCTGCGTCAATTATGTATTTTACTAAATTAGTAGGATCTTATGAATCAACAATCCGATCGTACTAATTCGATCCTAACGACACTACTTAATATGTAACTCGTGTGAGCTCGACTAGAGCTCCGGCTCGGGTCGAAAGCTTTACGAGTCGAGACGATTTTAAATATGAATTTGATTTTAAAATAGTAGTTGTAGTACATTATAAACATTAAATCAAATCCTGACCATTCATTGCAAAATAAATTTAATTGTGAAGAACATCTTGGCCGTTGGTTTGGTTAGTGTCACACGGATTACCAATTTCATGTGTTTTATATTTTGTCTATAAAAACTAACAAAATCCAACTCCATCCACGTTTCTCTCTCTCTTTCTCTCCAAACCCATCACGTTTTCTCTCTTTCTCTCCATCTCCAAATCCATCACCTTTTCTCTCTTTCTCTCCAAACCCATCACCTTCTCTCTCTTTCTCTCCATCTCCAAATCCATCACCTTTTCTCTCTTTCTCTCCAAACCCTCACCTTCTTTCCATTAAAAACAAACTTTAACCCTAAAATATGGAAGCACTTCGTAACAATACCGAGGCACTTCTTCGAAGTTACGAGGAAGCATTAACCTTTGTTCGTCAACAACAACTCAAGTTGATGAAGTTGGCGGTTTCGACCACTGAAATTCGTAATGAAGGTTGTGAGTTAAGTACTCGTTTTTTAAAGTAGTCGTTTTCTAATATAAATAGTTCAAAGGAAATTAAACTGTTAAAAAGTCGCTTTTGTAAACTGTTAAAAAATAAAAAGTCGTTTTCGTAAACTTTTAAAAACTAACAGTTAATTGAAAACTTGCAGAAATTAAAAAAAAACACGTTTTTGTCAATGCTTTTAAAAAACAAATAATTCAAATCGTAAACAAATAAAAAAAGTGTTTTTTTTGTAAATGTTTAAAAAATAAATATTAATTCAATTTCTGTTAGAATGTTCTTTTTTTAAATCTAGTAAAGTATATTAAAATAGTACGAGAGCCCTTTAATTCAAAATCTTAAAAAATAAAAATGTAATTGAAATTAGCCATGTAATTAAAATAATACTACCCACAAATACGACCCGAGCAAACCAAGCCCCGAACGGTGAAGGACCCCTGTACATGAGTGGTTTCAGTGACACAATAAATACTCCGACGGACGTCACTCCGATTTTTGCAGCATCTCAAACAACGCCAACGATACCCAATTCACGGCAGTATTATTGGCCGCAATACTCGTCTTCGTAGTTCTCCGACTCTCAACAACGACGGTCGCAATACTCCAATTGTTTGTACACTAATTACAGTAGGTTTGGTTGAACATTGTAATTGATTTTTAGGTTGTAATTTCAGCGATTTATAGACACAAAAACTAACGTATCAATCAAGTTGTAGAAAATCGGTTTGGTGTATCAATTCTTGCAAATAAATTAATAAATTGAAATAAACACAAGTACAGGAAAACACTAGAATTTTGGTCAAAAAAACGAATGAAAAAATAAACACAAGTCAAGTAAAAAAATAAAATGAAATAATAAAACATAGTACCACCAAAATAGGGCTCGAACACGCGACCTATGGAAGAAACAACACCTTAAACAAACAACAAACAACCAACCTAGCAACTGTAAACAACTACATAATTTACAATCGTTATTAAACATATTCACCACCAAGGCGTGATTGGTGGGGAAAAAAACGTTAAAAAAGTATATATACTTGTTTTTTCTTCATTTATGTTAAAATTTTTTTTTTTTGAATAAACATAAACAGTTAATCGTAATGTAAAACAAAAACTAGCCGAAAACGTACTAATAATATTATTTTATTATTAAGCTAAGCTTCCACAATAAGCTTCACAATTTCCCAAAACCAATGAAATGAAAAGAAAATAAAAAAAACAAATAATATTTTTTTTATTATTAAAGCTTCCACAATAAGCAAATAATATTCTTTTATTATTAAAACTTCCACAATAAACTTCACAATTTCCCAAAACCAATGAAATGAAAAGAAAATAAAAAACAAATAATATTCTTTTATTATTAAAGCTTACACAATAAGTTTCACAATTTCCCAAAACCAATGAAATGAAAAGAAAATAAAAAACAAATATATTCTTTTATTATTAAAGCTTCCACAATAAGTTTCACAATTTTCCAAAACCAATGAAATGAAAAGAAAATAAAAAAAAATAATAATCTTTTATTATTAAAGCTTCCACTATAAGCTTCACAATTACCCAAAAACCAATGAAATGAAAAGAAAATAAAAAAACAAATAATATTCGTTTATTATTAAAGCTTCCACAATAAGCTTCACAATTACCCAAAACCAATGAAATGAAAACAAAAAAAAATAACAATTAATCTTTTAAATCCAACTTGTAAACTTAATCTTTCAAATCAAAGTTGTAAACTTAACTTAATCTTTCAAATCCAACTTGTAAACTTAATTTTTCAAATCTTACTATAGTCGTTTTTCGTTTTTTAATATAGTAATTTTTTAAAATAGTCGTTTTTGTAAACTGTTAAAAAATAACTAGTTGTTTTTTTTAAAATAAAAAGTCGTTTTAAGCAAGTTATAAAATTATTATTAAAAGTCGTTATTATTTTGAAATATTCGTTTTTTTATTGAATTTGTATAGTCATTTTTTAAAACTAGTTGTTTTTTAAAATAAAAAGTCGTTTTATTCACTAAGTTAGTACAACAATATTAAAACTATGAACGAATGGTAACAAAAGAACACATATTCGTTTCACTAATTCTTATTTCAGACCGCAAGATCCGTCTGAAATAATAAGACGGATATCATTTTCTCCAACAAAAGAACACATATTCGTATTCATTTAGAGAGTGAGTGGGAAAGCACATGGGATGTCCCACTATCCATGTGGTTTCCACTTGTGGGAGATCTTTTTGTTTCCGACGAAAGTTGCGGTTTGAAGCAAGACGGACTACGTTTTTATTTCAATTTCTAAAGAAATTCAATAGTCAATTTTTAAAACTAGTCGTTTTTTAAATTAAAATGTAGTTTTTTTAAAAGAAATGACTTAGGTTGTAATAATATTCTTTTATTATTAAGCTAAGCTTCCAGAATAAGCTTCACAATTCGCCAAAACCAATGAAATGAAAAGAAAAAAAAACAAATAATCTTTCAAATCCAACTTGTAAACTTAACCTTTCAAATCAAAGTTGTAAACTTAACTTAATCTTTCAAATCCAACTTGTATACTTAATCTTTCAAATTTTACTATAGTCGTTTTTTCGTTTTTTAAAATAGTCGTTTTTTAAAAAAGTCGTTTTTGTAAACTGTTAAAAAAAAAAGGCGTTTTTGTAAACTTTTAAAAAATACTTCGTAACAGTTAATTGAAAACTTGCAGAAATTAAAAAAACATTTTTATCAATGCTTAAAAAAAACAAATAATTCAAACCTTAAACAAATGAAAAATGTGTTTTTTTGGAAATATTTTTAAAAAATATATTAATTCAATTTGTAATATTAAGCTAAGCTATAAAAAATAATGACATAATCACTCAAAAAAACGAATGACGTAAAAAAATAAACACAAGCCAAGTAAAAAATTTGGAGGTAAAATGAAAAATTTTAACCAAGTGAAAATTTGGCGTAAAATGAGAAATTTGGAGGTAAAATGAAGAATTTTAGCCAAGTGAAAATTTGAGCCAAATGAAAAATTTTGAGGTTAAAATGGAGCCAAAAATTTGGAACTAAGCTGAAAATTTGACCTTCAAATGAAAAAAGAAGTGAAATTTTGGCGTAAAATGAGAAATTTTGAAGTAAAAATGGAGCCAACTGTATGATTAGATTAGGACAAAATTGAAATAAAACAAAGTGTACAAGGGTAGATAAGTAATTATGCATTAATCTTAATTTTTGTGCAAAAAGTAAATGTATAGAAAGTAATTTTTGTGCAAAAAGTAAACAAAGTGTACAACCAATTTGGACAACTTGGACCATAATTTCGTAACAATATAAAAATATGTATATAAATAATTAATTATTGACGTTTAGGATAACTTGGACCATAATTTCCGTAACAATATAAAAATATGTATATAAATATTTAATTTTTTTTCTTTTGTTTGACAAACGAACATTACTACATTCGGGTAATTTCGGGTTTCGGTTGAATTTCGGTCATCATTAAGCAGGTTCAAAACGGTTCGGGTGTGTTTCGATTCGGGTCAAACCAGTTCAGGTTGAAACAGTTCAGGTTTATTCGATTTCGGGTCTATTTCGGATATTACAAATTCAGTTCAATTTCGAACCAGTTCAGGTCGGTTCAGGTTTCGGGGTGGAGTTCAGTTATACCTTTCGGATGTACGGTCAAGTGTCGATTCATTTATTTTCGATCGATTTTTCGGGTTCGGTATACTTTTGCCAGGTCTATAAATTACAGTAGATTCGGTTGAACATTGTAATTGCTTTTGAGGTTTTATTTTCGGTTTGATTAATACACATTTGTGTTAATAAGAAAACGGGTTTGGTCTATCAATTTTTGCATATTAAATATTTAACTAAAATAAATACAAGTAAGGGAAACAATTAAATTTTTGTCAAAACAACGAATGATATCCGAAAAATAAACACAACTCAAGTAAAAGAATGAAATAATCCCTCACAAAAACAAATGACAAAAAAATACAACCTAATGGCACCCGGCAGGGCTCGAACACACGACCTATGGAACAAACGACAACATACACAAACAACAATCAACCAACCCAACCACTGTAAACAACTAATTACTTTACAATCTTTATTAAATATAAAGACTACTCAGGACGTGGTTAGTGGGGAAAAAACCGTAAAGAAAAAACATCTAGTTATTTTTTGTTCATTTACTTTAAAAATATATTCAATAGATGGGTAAATAAACATCAAGTCAACATAAAAAAACATCTACTTTTTTTAAAATAATAATTTATGTTTTTTTTTATATTAATTTTAGTAAAAACATATCAATTCAAGAGAAAAATACCGTATACCGTATAAATACGACATTAAAATACGAAAATACAGATATTAAAAAAAGTACTATATTAAAATATATATAAAAATATTAAAGTATACCGTATAAATACCATATACCGTATACCGTATAAATATCGTATACCGTATACCGTACGCCGTATACCGTAGAAACTAAATACAACATACCTTAAATGTATTCTCAAAAACAAAATGTGTTGAAATAGTAAAAAGTTACAAAAAGTAAACATGCATTAAACTATTTTTAAGTGGGTAATTAGGTGGGCTAAACATGCAAGTGGGCATTTAATGCAAGGAATCTAAAGAAAGATGCAAGAATCATATTCCAACAAAAAAGACACATGACACCCTCTCATTGGAAGTGTAGCAAACCCCTCCTACACCAAGTGTAACTCCAGCCTCTTCCGTTTTTATGCAAAACAACTCACAACAGTATTTGTGAAAATAGATTATTAATATCCCAAAATCAGGCAATGCTGCACGAATTTTCCTTAGAAGCAAGGCACATTTGTGGTAAGACCATCCCCAAGCAGGTAGATGAGGAGGTCAATAAGTAACTGGGTTAAGTTAATTAGGCATTAGTAACTTAATTAACACGATTCATTACAAAATAAGGTCAATTGGTGACCTCCTTTTTTTACTATTGGCCTAATAGTTGCTTAATTGTCATTGGCTTAGAAATGTAAAGATTTTAAAATATACTTCTGCCATTTACTTGTTTTCTATTAGAAACGATATTGGTAAATATTTCATATATTATTAAATGGATAATTTGTAAGAAACTACCTTACATTTATGCCCATTTATGAACAACTACCTTACTTTTTTTTTTGGTTAAAAACTACCTTTTATAACTTTTTGTTAAAAACTACCTAAAAAAAAGTTTTGAGGCCAATTTCTATTTATTATTGGTTTCACACATGAGTTCTCTAAATTTTCATTCTTATTTTGTCGTTAAACTTGATATCCAAGCTTATCCTTCTTATCTAAAGTTCTAAACGAAAGGGAATTACTTGCTAGTGAAAGGATTTAGCAGGTCCTACATTCACAATAGGACTTCGTTATTTACGCTGCAATGTCCATTACCACATTAAAAAACTTATTCACAGTCCTTTCACTAGCAAGTCGCACTTGGACATCCTACTTTTGCCCCCTAGATAGCTTTTGACATTTGACAAGAGAGGGAGTTACTATGGCTGCTGCAAATGAAGTATGAAGTATTGCGGCATCATACGACAATGAGTAGAACAATATGTATCAGAAATGAATAAACCAATCAATACTAGTGTATTTTATCAAATAAATGCATGACTAACACCTATTCACTAATAGCATAAAGTTCATACAATTTAGCCCATGTTCATCATCCGGAGCAATTATTCCACATGCTTAAAGAAAGAAATTGAAGCTAATGGCAAGAATTCACTTTCGTTTAGGACTTTAGAAAAGAAGAATAAGCTTGGATATCAAGTTTAACGACAAAATAAGAATGAAAATTTAGAGAACTCACACGTGTGAAACCAATAATAAATAGAAATTGGACTCAAAACTTTTTTTAGGTAGTTTTTAACAAAAAATTAAAATGAAAGGTAGTTTTTAACCAAAAAAAAAATGTAAGGTAGTTGTTCACAAATGGGCATAAATGTAAGGTAGTTTCTCACAAATAATCCTTATTAAATTGCCAAAATTGTGTTGTATACAAGGTATATGATAGACTATCTATACAAATTATACAGACTAAGAATCGTCGTATTTTCGGAAACTTACAACAGCCATATTAACATATAAGGGAAGAATCAATCAAGGATAATCATTCCTTGATTGTGTGCAACGACTCTTTGATGGAGAGAAGGACCGTTGGTTTATTACCCCCCTCAAGTTGCGCGTGAGGGTTCGAAACGCCCAACTTGGGTAGCAATTCTTCGAACGAGCCCCGACCCAAAGCTTTAGAGAAAATATCAGCGAGTTGATGTTTTGTGTGAACGTAGCTTGGAGAGGGCATCCCTTTTTGTATTTCGTCACGAACGAAATGACAATTGATTTCAATATGTTTGGTTCGTTCGTGAAAGACGGGATTGCGGGCGATGTGTAGGGCCGACTGGTTGTCACAATGGAGGGGGATTGGACGGGCTTGAAGAACACCAAGATAATCGAGGAGGCCTTTGAGCCATTTGAGCTCACAAGTGACATGTGCCATGGAGCGGTATTCTGCTTCAGCGGATGATAGAGAGACCGTCTTCTGTTTCTTTGTTTTCCATGAAATCGGGGAAGTGTCTAATAGCACTAGGTATGCGGAGATGGAACGACGCGTGGTTGGACAGGCCGAGTAATCGACATCACAATATGCCTGCAAATGGAGGTCACTAGCAGATTGGAGAAGAATTCCCTGTCCCGGTGCATTTTTTAAATAGCGTACAACCCGTATTGCTGCGTCCCAGTGTTCAGTTGTTGGGGTGTGCATAAATTGAGCAAGGATATGGACAGAGTAGAGAAGTTCAGGGTGAGTGATAGTTAGATAAACAAGGCGTCCCACAAGCCGACGGTAAGGTTGAGGATCTTGCATAGGGGGTGCTGTAGAGATGCCCAGTTTGTGATTAGGTTCCATAGGGACACTTGCGGGTTTTGACCCTAGTAAGCTCGCCTCTGTTAATATATCGAGCGCATATTTGTGCTGAGAAATAAATATCCCGGTGTCATTACGAGCGATTTCGAGACCGAGAAAGTATTTGAGAACCCCCAAGTCTTTCATGTGAAACAGTGAAAGCATGTACTTAAGTACTTCTTAAATTGTGCAATGACGTCGGTATTGTTGCCACATATGACAAGGTCGTCGACATAGATAAGGAAATTAACTTCAATGTTGGTTTTAATCATAGAAAAAAAGACTGTGATCGTATGGACATTGTCTAAAACCATAAGAAATAAGAGCGGAAGCAAGTTTTGCATACCAACATCGAGGGGCTTGTCGGAGACCGTATAAAGATTTTCGCAAGCGGCAAACTTTCCCGGTGTCGATTGTCGAGAATCTAGGGGTGGCTTCATATACAACTCCTCGGAAAGGTCACCATGTAAGAACGCATTATGAACGTCCATTTGATGGAGTGGCCATTTCTTTGCGGCGACGATGGCGAGTAACGCTCTATCGATCCATCCGCATTGTACTTGATTTTATACACCCACTTGGAGCAAATGGCCTTTTTATTTGGAGGGAGTGGTTCAAGAGTCCATGTATTGTTTTTCTCAAGAGCATTAATTTCGAGTCGCATTGCTTCTTTCCATTCCGGTACCTGCATTGCTTCATTAAAATGTCTAGGCTCGTAACCTTTAGTCACGACCGATAAGAAAAGTTTGTGATTAGTGGAAAACTTAGCATAGTTAATGAAATGAGTAATGGGAAACGGGTACCTGACGATGTTGATGAAGCTTGTGAGTGCGATGAGGGGCGCTGAAATTTGATGAAGTCTTTGTGTAGGGAATTAGGAAATTTTAAGCGGTAACCACGACCCATGTCGGAGTCGGGGTGAGGGGTGGGTTCCGTGGTGTCGTGAGGAGAAGAAGTTGCAGTGATGCTGTCGGCCTCGGTAGAGACTGTGTGGTTAGGTCCAACAGTTTCTTTGGAAGCAGTGGGAGTGAGTGTTGTGGGTATGGTGGAGTTTGTTACTGTGGTGGGAGTGTTTGTTGTAGTTGGTGTGGTGGTTTGAGGAGTGGTGTTACGGAGTTTGTCATTGTGGTAAGTGCTTCTTTAGTTGATGGTTTAAGGAGGGCAAGCTCGTCAATTGAAGTGAGACCATCATGTAAAAAAGAGTTTGGTACGTCAATATTATCATGAATATTCAGAGTATGATAAGGGAATTGGTCTTCAATAAATACTACATCACGGGACTCGAAGTATGACGCGGTATCAAGATTGTAAAGTCGTCACCCCTTTTTGCCAAACGGGTAGCCTATGAAAAAACATTTGCGGCTCCGGGGAGCGAACTTATCACGGGAGCGGTTGATATTGCGAGCATAGCAAAGACAACCAAAAATATGGAGATTTTCCATGGGTGGTGTTTTATAACTTTATTGAATATAGTCTCGTAAGGAGTTTTACCGTGAAGAAGTTTTGTTGGAGTGCGATTGATTAAATGAACCGCAGCTAAAATACTCTCGCCCCAAAAAAATATGGGTAAACTTGCTTGAAATAATAAGGCACTGGCAACGTTTAAGATCTGTCGATGTTTACGCTCGACTCGACCATTTTATTGAGGTGTGTCAATATTAGAACTTTGAAAAAGGATGCCATTAGTGACAAAAAAATTTCGAAGACATGTAAATTCGGTACCATTATCGTTACGTAAAATATTAATTTTCTTTTGAAATTGTCGCTCAATCATAGCGAATTTTTTTTGTAAAGTTTGTTGTGTGTCACTTTTGTGACGCAATAGATAGACCCATGTGGAACGGGAAAAATTGTCAACTATAGTTAAAAAAAATTGCGAGCCACATGAACCGTTGGCAGAGTATGGACCCCATAAATCACAGTGAATAAGATCGAAAGGTGCAGCAGTATTGTTTGAACTTAAGGAAAAATGTTCACGTGTTTGTTTTGCTCGAAGGCAAATATCACATGTTTTGTTTAAAAAATCAGAATTATTACGAGAGTTTGAAGAAATAAACGGTAAAAAATGAGTAATATTTGTTGAGGGATGCCCCAACCTTCTATGCCAAAGCTCGGCCGAGTTAATGAGGCTCACGGAATATGCTTTGACTTCGTCAGTTCGAACACCCTTCAAATAATACAGCCCCTCACGTTGCTCACTTGCTCCAATCAGCATCCTCGAGGAACGGTCCTGGATGAGACATAGTTTTTGTGAAAATTGAATAGTTAGAGAATCATCAAGGAGTAGGCTGGAAACAGAAATAAGATGACATTGTAGATTCGGTGCATATAACACGTCTTTTAAAATAAGGCGAGAAGAGATAAAAATATCACCAAATTTTGTAGCCTGTGTCAGATCTCCATTGGGTAACCCAACGGATAAGGGTGCAATTTCCCGAATATTAGTAAAATGTGAGAGACAGCCCGACATATGTCGAGATGCTCCCGTATCAACAATCCAAAAAGAAATAGGGGTATTACCATTAAGACGGTCACTAGAAGCAGACTTGTATGTTTCCCCCAATTGTTTGAGATCTCCTAACTCTGCTGGAGTCAATTGCTGATGTCGAAGCTATTATCGGTTGGTGGATGAGAAGAGGAAGAGGGTTGACCTGCAACCATATGAGCACGTGGCTGCGAGCCAGACGAATTCTGATGCCTTTCCCTGCCGCGGTCATTCTTTACAACCACGGGATTGTTGGGGTTGCTAGTATCAATAATTATACGTTCACGTGGTCTGTCCCCCACCATTCCGGAAAGAGACCAGTGACACGAAAACAAACTGTGTAATTGTGACCAGAACGATTACAGGCAATTCAGCGGGTCCTACCAACACTAGGAGCAGATGGTTCATTACGACTCCCCCTTGTCCCCGACTGCCCTGGTTAACACGAGTGGCAAAAGCCATTGGTTCGGGTTTGGTGTCGACTCGTTGGACAGATAAGTTACAGACTCCTTCTTCCTGTAAAAGACGATTATAAACAAAATCTAAATTGGGAAGAGGGTTGGCACCAAGAATGTGAGACCGAGCATTGTCAAAGCGATCGTCGAGACCAATCAAAAAATCTCGAACCCTTGTCTTCTCCCTGCAAGCGTCCATAACCGTGACCTAATCATAGGGGCATGGGTTACCGGAGCAGGATGACAGGGGATCATTCTCAAGAATTTCATTCCAAAGAGTGTTGATGCGGCCATAGTATGCCATTAACGACTCCGTAGGACCTTGACGACAGGCGATTAATTTAGCCTGAAGACGATACGCACGCGCGTCATTTTCTAGGCAAAAACGACGCTTAATGTTGTCACATACCCGTTTTGCCTTAGGTCGTAAAGAGACTTGTTTACGAACGTCGGACTCCAAGGCATTATAAATCCATAGAGTTACCAATGCATTTGCAGAACGCCATGATTCGATAGTTGAGTCCGAATCTGACGGTTTAGAGATTGTGCCATCGACGTAGCCCAATTTACCCTTTGCAAGAAGAGCAAGCTTAAAGGATTGAGACCATTCGTCATAATTTGCGCCGTTGAAAGCGATTTGGGTGATTTTGCTGCCGGTATTTTCGACATGAATAAGATTGTATGATGATTCGGTTTTCGAATCTTGCGGTTTTTCTGGGGGATTCGTCATGATGGAGATGACGGCTGATTGTGTTGTATTTTGGTTAAGAAAACAGAGGAAGCAGGGGAATAATTCTATAGAATTATTAACCTAGAACCTGATACCTGTTTTGGTCGAAAATTACCAAGTTTGTTATGTAAGGTTATAGTGATTATTAGACAAGGTTGTTCATTGATTATGAGTGACAATTTATAAAGTAAAGAAGATAAAAGAGAGAGTGTTATTGTTCTTGCTGAAATGCCTAAGTATTACAATGTAAGTTGGGTGTTCTTGCTGAAAATGCAAGGGGTATTCCTAAGTGGTCTTACTAGGTTAGGTATTGGGTGGTCTTCTTTAATGAATATCCCTCCTTATTTATAGAGCATGAAGAGGTGTTAATATTCATTGGGTAAGGACTGCTGGGCAGGGCCCAGCCGTTACATAGCTTACTGGTCCATTTACAACTACTTGTTCCTCTATTTTGGGCTTTGGCTCCAATAAGTAAATATTGTTTGGGCTTGATAGCTTCCTCAGCAAGATTTGTTTGTGCTTCCTTTGACGAGATGTGTGCGGCTGAGATTGACTCCCACCCTTCAATCCGTGTGACCTTAGATTAACCTCTCCTGGACTGCCACGTGTCATGGCCCAAAGTCGTTAATTTTGGGGCCCAACATTAGCCCCCAATTCTCGTGTAAGTTTGCTTGCGCGGGAATTTCAGTTACACTTGTTTCGCTTCGATTTTTGCTCCCGCCACTAACCGTTCATATTCACGCCCTTAATTAACCCCAACTACCTTCACTTAAATTCTTCTTATTCCTGATAAATTCTTCAACTTCTCATTTCATTTTCCCAGAAAACCTCTTATTTTCTTCTTCCTCTTTTTTCCGACTTCCTTTTGCTTTGCCGATCATTTCCCCAGGTACCATTTCCGTTCTTCTTTCAATCTTTACTTCTTTTAGCAATTATGGGCGATGATTTATTCCCTTCTCAAGGTCTCCTTTCCCCTTTACATTCTTGCAATTCCATCTTCAAACCCTCTGACATAACCGCCATTAGAGGGCAGTTTCACTTCAACGCCGGGGTGAACATTCACGTTCCGACGGCCGGCCAGAAGGCCGACTTCTGTCGCCCTGGGTGGACCTGCATGTACCTATACCCTTTCTCATTGGGTTTGAGGTTCCCTTTTCCGGACCTTGTATGCGAATTCCTTCACACCAATAAACTTCCTATGTGCCAAATCACTCCTTACGCTTGGCGAACCATCCTGTCGTTAAGCAAATTAAACGAAAAATACGATATGGGGATTACAATGGGTGATTTTGCTCACCTTTTCGCCGTGCGGGCTTTGGGTCGTGGTCAATTCACGATTCGGGCCCATAAGAGTGATGAGCACTGCATAATTTTTCCCCCGAAACCCAAGGATGCTGATTGGTTTCGGAGTTTCGTCTTCGTGGAAGTAAACACTTTGCCCAATCCACATGACTACATCTATACCCAATGGAGAGCTTCAACAGGTACTTACTTTTGGTTACCTCATTGATTCCTTTTGTTGCTCACCATCTTACTGCTCTTTTCCTGCAGATTTGCCCAAAATACCTCCTGCTGCTGACGAAGAGGTGTCTCTGTCAAAGTTGTTTGGCCTGGAATGTAACACCCCAAGAGTATGAGAGGAAAGTTGTCCCACATCGGTAGAATGTGAGGCTTGTGATATGTTTACAATAGCTCCCACCCACCACTTAGTAACAAGGCCTTGTGCTTTTGAGCTTAAGTGAGGACAAATAATGGGCCCAAATGCTTACCTCCCATCTTATTGGGGGTGTGTTACGACCGTGGTGGGTCGGGTTGTTACAAATGGTATCAGAGCGACCCTGCGACCGTGTGGTGAGCCTGTGGTCAGGAGTACCCGGGTCACACACCTAGCAGGGGAGGATTCTGGCCCTGGTTGTGGTCAAGTTTGAGGCACAACGAGGACGTTGTGTTCTTTAAGTGGGGGAGTTTGTAACACCCCAAGAGTATGAGAGGAAAGTTGTCCCACATCGGTAGAATGTGAGGCTTGTGATATGTTTATAATAGCTCCCACCCACCACTTAGTAACAAGGCCTTGTGCTTTTGAGCTTAAGTGAGGACAAATAATGGGCCCAAATGCTTACCTCCCATCTTATTGGGGGTGTGTTACGACCGTGGTGGGTCGGGTTGTTACATGGAACCTGCGTGTCGTTCTTTTAACTTTCTATTTGGTTATACTTCTTTGGAGGAAGAAAGGGAGATGTCTACTGGTAATTTTCCCCCAGTTTGTACTTTCGCTTAGTTGAATTTGATTTCCTTCCCTTTTCTTACTCTTTTGCCACCTTTCAGATTCTACTAGGCCTATGATGACTCCAGCCATGATGATGGCCCAGAGGAGGAGGAAGACTGTGGCAGGTGGGCTTAGGGCTCCTTCTAAGAGGAAGGCAGAGGCGACTGGTGCTGAGTCCTCTGCCAAGCGGTTGGAGCCTTCATCTTCTTCTGATGATGTGGCTATTCTTGCTGCCCCTATATCTTCTTTGCCCCCTTTAGGCCCTCCTACGCAGACGAGGGCTTACTCCTCTTTGGTTAAGAAGGAGCCGTCCGGGTCTGGGGCTGGAGGATCAGGTACTAGGGCTGAGGGTGCTGGAACTGGTGATGAGGTGAATGATGTTATGTCTGACCTGCCTGAGGATGTTATCAGATTACCCGTTGGGTTTGGATGTACTGCGGGGGTGTCTTGCTGGCCTACCTTGAAGAGAGCGCTGCTTCCCAGTGTGAGGACGTATCTTCGTCCCAAGCCGACTAGAGAATTGCTGGAGGATGCTGCTGAACAGGCTTTTGCGGTATGGTTTTTTCTTTTGCTTTCATACCGAAGTCCTTTATCTTTTTCGTTCTTCATTTCTTTCCTCTTGCAGACTATGCAGATGCTGCTGGTCGAAATTGACCGTCTGCCGGAATCTGAGAGGGAGCTGACATCCCTGAAGGCTGAGTTGAACTTGATGAGTAGGAGGCTGGAGGCGGAGAAGGTTCGCGGAAACCAAAGGCTGGAGGCTGCTAAGGCGAAGGAGAAAGATTCCGAAGAGCAGATGGCGATAGTCCTGGATGCCAAGGATGCTCTTGCCTCTGAGGTGAAGAGATGGAAAGAGGCTAAGGAAGCCGTCGATGCAGAGAACGCTGTCTTGCGGCAGAAGAAGGAGTCCCTCTCTGGCGTGTTATCTGATATCGTCCCTTACACCCATTGGGCAGCCAGGGTTGAGTGCATGAAAGAGGTGCTGGAGAATAAGCACTTGGGATGGGATACGGCTGAGGAGGAACGTCTTCTGGAGGCTGCATTTCCTGTGAAGCCCGACCTTGGCGTGCTCTCTGATTGCGAGGAAGAGGAGCCCCCAGAGGTTAACAGCCCTGTTCCTGCAGAATGTCCTCTCATTCAGGAGGAAGTGATTCCTGTAACTCCTCCTGCAGCAGACGGTGGCCAAGGCGGTGTTGGAGCAGCTGGTGATTCCTCCTCTGTAACCAAGCATGTTGTTACTTAGTTGTTTTAGCTTTGTTGTTGTTCTGGGCCCTGTGTGGCATATTTCTTTTGCGGTTTGGTTGTTCCTGCTGGACCCGGGTGGGTCCAGTTAAACATTTATCTTTTGCGGCCCATGGTTTTTGGGTTTAACTTGTAAAACTTTTATTCCGGCCTTTTTCTTGGCTGGCGGAGCACCTGAGGGTGTAAATGGATATTTCTGGCTCCAGGGTTTCCTGGATCCTTGGTTTATATGTATGTTGTTTTTGTGTTTTGCATGCATGCTTTTTGTTTAGATGGCCAAGTGTATGTGCTGGTTCCCTTAGTTAGGAGTCCTCCAGACTTTTGCGCGGGTGCTTAGTATTGTGGGTGTTTGTATCCCAGCTTGTTTTACTTTGCCACATTCACACGCTTCAGTTTTTATATTGATTGACAAGAATTGCTTGACTGAATCATACCGAAGTTATATTCAAGATAACCCGTGGGGTTTCTTACAAAATGTTCAAAAGATAACTGTCAAGATATTGGCTTGACATCAAAAGATAGCTATTGGGCTTTATTTAACCCTTTACTAAGAGAAATGAAAGAAAACGACATAAATAGCAAAAGAGTCCTAGAACCTGAATATTCAGGTTGCTGACCGATGTGGCGTTTTCCTCCTTTCTAGATGAAATACTTCTTTAAGTGCAAGATGTTCCATGGCCTGGGTACCATTTTTCCATTCATGTCCATTAGTCTGTAAGAGCCACTGCCGGTTGCACTCTCCACCTGGTAGGGGCCTTCCCAGTTGTATGCAAACTTTCCTGCCTGGTGGTTCTTAGTGTTCTGGAAGACTTTCCTGAGAACAAGATCTCCCACCTGCAGGGTCCTGACCTTAACGTTTTTGTTGTACGTTCGTGCTACCATCTGCTTATATGATGCTATTCTGATTTGAGCGCTTGTTCTGAGTTCATCTATGGTATCCAGGCTGCTGGCCATTTCTGCCTGGTTGCGTTCTTCCGTCAGGCATCCGTATCTTTGTGTTGGGATCCTGACTTCTGAAGGAATTACTGCTTCAGCTCCAAACACCAGGCTGAAGGGTGTTTGGCCTGTTGCGACTTTTGGTGTTGTTCTATCTGACCATAGGACGAGGGGTAGCTCTTCTGCCCATCTGCCCCCTGCTTCTTCCAGCCTTCTTTTTAAGTTGTCCATGACGATCCGGTTGCTGGATTCAGCCTGACCGTTGGTCTGGGGGTACCTGGGGGCAGCTTTTAGTAGTGTAATGTTCCAGCCAGCGCAAAATGCTTCCGTCTTGTTGGATATGAACTGAGAACCATTATCACATACAATTTCAGAAGGTATGCCAAACCTACAGATTATATTACGTTTGAGGAAAGATATCACCTGATTCTCTGTGACTTGGGGGAAAGATTCTGCCTCTATCCATTTGGAAAAGTAATCTGTTAGTGCCAGCATGTAAGTCTTGTTTCCTGGTGCCCTTGGCAGGGGTCCCACGATATCCATTCCCCACTTCATGAATGGCCATGGTGATATTACTGGATGCAGAGGTTCTGCGGGTTGGTGCACTACGGGTGCGTGTTTCTGGCAGGGTTGACACTTTTTTGCAAATTCTACAGCATCCTTTCTAACTGTTGGCCAGAAGTATCCTTGTCTGAGTGCTTTGTTGGATAGGCTCCTGCCCCCTGCATGATTTCCGCACTCGCCACTGTGGAGATCATGCAAGATAGCCTGACTTTCTTTTTCTCCCAGACAACGCAGGTAGGGTCCAGCCATCGATCTCCTGAACAAGATTCCATCTATTAGTGTAAATCTGGATGCTTTCATTTTAAATCCCCTTACCTCTTTCTTCTCGGAGGGGAGGACGTTGTTTGCTAGCCATTCGATGTATGGCATCCTCCAGTCTGGGGCTTCTTCCTGATTGACGGTATTGCTGAGGACCCCTGCTTCCATTTCCCACTGAGTGCTGGATGAGTCAACTTCTGGATCTTGTCCTGAAGTTGAAGGTTCCAGCACATGGATGATTGGGATTGTAGAGAGTTCTCCTGGATTGAACGTAGCCCCCAGATTGGCTAGTGCATCAGCTTCAGCATTCTGGTCTCTGGGTATTTGCTTTAGCTCGAATGTGATGAATTCCGCTTTTAATTCTCTTGCTACTTTCAGGTAGGCAATCATTTTTGGATCCTTGGCTTCGTACTCGCCATTCACGTGATTCACTATAAGTTGTGAATCACCGAAGGCTCGCAGGTGCCTGATCTTCATTCCTAGGGCCAGCTGCAGTCCTTGGATTAGCGCCTCGTATTCAGCAACGTTGTTTGTGGCAGGAAATTCACAGCGTACGGCATGTGCAATAATGTCTCCTTGCGGAGATCGCAGTACCATGCCTACCCCTGCTCCTCGGCTATTTGAGGCTCCATCTACATGCAGTGTCCAGCATCTTTCTGCTGAATCCATTTCTGGAGGCAGAAAAGACGTTTCCGCTTCTTTCTGTAAACTTGGACTAAAATCGGAAACAAAATCTGCCAGGGCCTGTGATTTTATTGCTGTACGGGTTTCGAATTTTAAATCATAACCACTTAAATGTACTGACCACTTGACCATTCTTCCAGACAATTCCGGTTTTCCTAATATGGATTTTAAGGGGTAGCTTGTTAGGACCGAAATTGTGTGGGATTCAAAATAAGGTCTGAGTTTATAAGATGCTGTTACTAAGGCCAAAATGAGTTTTTCTGGAGCAGAATACCTGGTCTCTGCAGGTAGCAGAGACTTGCTGATGTAATTTACGGGATGCTGTGATCCCTCATACTCCCTTACCAGGACCCCACTGGCCGCTGCTTCCGTGACGGACAGATACAGGTAGAGTGGTTCTCCTGGCTCCGGTTTAGACAGGAGGGGAGGAGTGCTGAGGTACTGCTTCAGGATCCTGAAGGCTTCCTCGTGCTCTTCCGTCCACTCGAATCTCTTACTTTTTCGCAGGATGTCGTAGAATAGCTTGCATCTTTCTGAGGATCTGGATATAAATCTGTTAAGGGCTGCTACTCTTCTTGTTAGCTTTTGTACGTCCCTTGGTTTCTGTGGCGACTCCAGCTGCAGCAGAGCAGCTTTGATTTGATCTGTGCTAGCCTCAATGCCTCTCTGCGTGACCATGTACCCCAGGAATTTCCCGCTGGATACTCCAAAGGTACACTTTGAGGGGTTCAGCTTCATCTGATACTTCCTTAGGGTGCTGAATGTCTCTTGCAGATGTTGAAAGTGTTGCCCTGCTGCTTTGGATTTTACAACCATATCGTCGATGTATACTTCCATGGTTTTCCCTATCTGGTCCTTGAACATCATGTTCACTAGCCTCTGATAGGTGGAACCTGCATTTTTGAGTCCAAAGGGCATAACATTATAACAGTATATACCTCTTTCTGATTGGAAGGCTGTTTTTTCTTGATCTTCAGCAGCCATTCTGATTTGGTTGTATCCGCTCCAGGCATCCAGGAACGTTAGCATCTCATGTCCTGCAGTAGCGTCTACCATAGCGTCTATATGCGGTAGAGGGAAGGGGTCTTTTGGGCAAGCTTTGTTTAAATCTGTAAAATCAACACAAACCCGCCACTTGCCATTTTTCTTAGGCACTACTACTACGTTAGATAGCCATTTTGGGTATTTTACCTCCCTGATTTTTCCAGCGGCCAGGAGGTTGTCTACCTCCTGGTTGATTACCTGATTTCTTTCGTAGGCGAATTTCCGCCTCTTCTGCTGGACTGGTTTGTGGTTAGGGTCCACGCTCAGCCTGTGGGATATGACCTCTGGATCTATTCCTACCATATCCTCATGTGACCATGCAAAGCAATCTATATTATCTTTTAACAGCTGTATAAGTTTTATGCGGATGTCACCTGTGCATTCTGCTCCCATCAGTATTATCCTCTCTGGGTGCTGCGGGTCCAGGGGGATTTCGTCCAATTCCAGCTGTTGTGGTTCAACGTATTCCTCCTGGGGCCGCTTTCCCTTTGATTGCTATGCTGACGGTGGTGGAGTTGCTGTGGGTTTGAGTGCTACCTTGTAGCAGCTCCTTGCTTCGTCCTGGCTTCCTTTGATTGTTTGAACTCCCCATGGGGTGGGGAACTTCAGGCATTGGTGGTATGACGAAGGTATTGCTTTCATGTCATGGATCCACGGCCTGCCAAGAATTACATTGTAAGTAGAAGGACCATCAATTACAAGGTATCTTACCTGTTTATTTATTCCTCCAGCATAGGTAGGAATAAGTATCTCTCCCAGGGAGCTCTTTGTTTCGCCGCTGAATCCTACTAGAGGCACTGCCTTTTTTACCAGGTCGCTCTCGCTGAATCCCATGTTCTTTAGTGTTTCCAGCATGATCAAGTTGACGGAGCTCCCTGTATCCACTAGTATCTTTTTGACTGTGCAATTCCCTATGGATAGGGTAATTATCAAAGCATCATCATGATATTCCGCTTCTCCTGCTCCATCGGTTAGGTCGAAACTGACTGCTGGGAGGTCTTTGCTGCTGATCCTGCAGGAACTCTCTGGTTTGTCGCCCTTTGTCATGGTGGCGTGCCTTTTGGCGGCTGAATAGGTTAATCCGCACAATTCTGATCCTCCTGTGATTACATTGATAACTTTTGTACAAACAGGAGGACTGGAAGGCCTGACCTGACTCGTGGAGTTGACTTTGGTCCCCTTAGCCAGTAGATGGTTCAGGTTACCTTGGTCGAACTGATATTTTACCTCCTTCCTCAAGGTGATGCATTCTTCTGTTGTGTGGCCAATGTTCTCCTCATGGAAGTCGCACCGTATACTGGTGTCTCTGTTGTCTTTTGGTCTTTCTTCCGTCCTCTTTCTAGGCCACTTAACCTTTTCTCCCAGGTTTTTGAGGGCTTTAATTATACCTGCAAGATTAACATCAAAACCATACTCTTTTATCCTGGGAGGCAGATTTGGATCGCTCTTCCAGTTTTTGCCTCCTGTTACTTTGTTGACTGGCCTGCTGTAGGGCTTGGCCTTCTCACTCCTTTCTTCCTTTGCTTTTCTGGTGGGGGTCTCAACGCGCTGGCTGGTCCTCCTAGGGCCTGGGTCCTCTTCCAGGCGGACGACATCCAGGGCCTTCAGCTGCACTTGGGCGAAGCTGGTGCAGGTCCACTTGGTTAGGTCTTTGTACAGATCTGACCCTTCTGGCAGCCCCCAGCGGAAGGCATGGATGGCGGTAGCTACGTCACATTTTGGTATGGATACCATCTCGTTGTTGAACCGGGCCAAGTAGTCCCTGGTTGGCTCCGCGTCGCGCTGCACAATGCGGTACAGATCGCTCGTTTGCTTTTCTGGCTTCCGACTGCTGGCAAACTGCTGGTTGAAAGCATTTACCAGTTCAGCGAAACTCGAAATACTTCCATTGGGCAGACTAACCAGCCACTGCAAGGCTGCTCCTGAGAGGGTTGACCCAAACCCTTTACACATGCAAGCTTCTTTGAGGGGCCCAACAGCCGTTACCACCATCATTTTCTGTTTGTATTGATTGACGTGGTCAACCGGATCAGCTGTTCCGTCATAGTGCGTCATTGTTGGCGGCGTGAATCCTTTTGGCACGT
The DNA here is from genome assembly GCA_029255685.2 of Silene conica. Lineage (NCBI taxonomy): Eukaryota > Viridiplantae > Streptophyta > Magnoliopsida > Caryophyllales > Caryophyllaceae > Silene > Silene conica. The sequence goes on from CM055311.2 coordinate 65,659,706, forward strand.
CGACGGAGACTACGTTGCTGGTGAAGGGAGAATCTGCATAGCTGTCTTCCGTTGCTTTCTCAAGGGTCGCGGCACTCCTGGTATGCGGTTGACGAGATCCCATAGCTCATTGTATTTCTGCTCCCATGCGCTAGGTAGTGTGTACGCTGGGGGAGGCAGAAATCCGTGCGCCGTGACTTCTGGAGCCTGACTGGCTATCGGAGTAGGGCTGGCGTACTGGGAGGTGTGGATGATGGATGGAGTTTGCTGATAGGTGCATCCTGGCGCTCCTCCACTGTACTGCTGGTAAGGGAACAGCCTAGTCGACGATTCCGCTTGCCAAGCTGGGGCTTGCTGATATGAGTGTCCTGTAGGAAGTGAAAAGTTAGTGTTTGTGGATTGTACTTTTAAGACATCGTTACCTGTTTGCGTGAAAGTTTGGGATGGTGAGGGGTAGGATAAGAACCCCATCCCACTAGGAGTTATCGTTTCTGGGGGAGTAATCCTGCCGAGATCCAGGCGCGTGACTATCTCGGCTGGGACTTCCCTTGACTTCTTTCCAATGGTCCTCCTTCGATGCTTTTCTGCGGCCTCTGCTGCGGCTGCTGCGGTGCTGGCGGCGATTCGTGCCCTCAGGTCTTGGTTGTCGTTCTTCAGGCTGCTGATCGCTTCCGCCATTGACTGCCACATTTCTGCAGTTGGAGTAGGCTGGCTTGGATTTTGCCTTTTCCCGGTGTCTGGCTGTATGGTGGCAGTGGTTTTGGTTGGGACCATGGCTGGGGTGCTGCTGCCGGCTGGTGCCATGGTCGCTGTTGGAATTGTGGCTTTGGATGCGGGTACCAGCGGGATTTTACTGGCGGAAGAAGGTGGTGTTAGGGGATTTGTTGTTTTTGGGATGTTACCCGACATGTTTGGTTTTTTGGCTAGGACGAGTTTTTGAGTTTTTTGTTTTGGGTACGACAATCACTATAGCCCCACGGTGGGCGCCAAAATGTTTTGGTCGAAAATTACCAAGTTTGTTATGTAAGGTTATAGTGATTATTAGACAAGGTTGTTCATTGATTATGAGTGACAATTTATAAAGTAAAGAAGATAAAAGAGAGAGTGTTATTGTTCTTGCTGAAATGCCTAAGTATTACAATGTAAGTTGGGTGTTCTTGCTGAAAATGCAAGGGGTATTCCTAAGTGGTCTTACTAGGTTAGGTATTGGGTGGTCTTCTTTAATGAATATCCCTCCTTATTTATAGAGCATGAAGAGGTGTTAATATTCATTGGGTAAGGACTGCTGGGCAGGGCCCAGCCGTTACATAGCTTACTGGTCCATTTACAACTACTTGTTCCTCTATTTTGGGCTTTGGCTCCAATAAGTAAATATTGTTTGGGCTTGATAGCTTCCTCAGCAAGATTTGTTTGTGCTTCCTTTGACGAGATGTGTGCGGCTGAGATTGACTCCCACCCTTCAATCCGTGTGACCTTAGATTAACCTCTCCTGGACTGCCACGTGTCATGGCCCAAAGTCGTTAATTTTGGGGCCCAACAATACCATATAAGAAACGATATTGGTAAATATTTCATATATTATTAAATTGCCAAAACTGTGTTGTATACAAGGTATATGATAGACTATATATACAAATTATACAGACTAAGAATCGTCGTATTTTCGGAAACAAATTTTCTTACAACAGCCATATTAACATATAAGGGAAGAATCAATCAAGGATAATCATTCCTTGATTGTGTGCAACGGCTCTTTGATGGAGAGAAGGACCGTTGGTTTATTATTTTCTTCCCATTTGCTTCATTGCGGTCTCCAAGACGCACCTTTGACCGTCTTTTTCGACACCTACGCGTTATTTTTTTCTATTGAAATTTTTTTCCCTCGAAGATTTTTTGATAATAATTGTAAATGTTTTAATTTTATTATTTAAAATTCATTATTCTCTTACTTATTTACGGTCAAAGTTCGAAAACTTTGACCTCCAAAAAGCAAATGGGAAGAAAATAGGAAAATGGAGGAAGTAGTAAATAGTAATGGATAAAGTAAGAGAGATGAGGTTTTTAGTGGGGTAAAAAATTTGAGAAATAATTAAAAATGTTGGAAAGTGAAAAATAATTGGGTTAATCATTTAGGTGGCGACCTTCTGCTTGGAAGAGTGAAAATGGGTCAAGATAAATTAAGTGTAATTAAGAGTAAAAATATGTATGGACCTACTTAGGGTGACCCTTGCTTGGGATGGTCTAAGACCAAAGGTTATTGGGAAACCGTGTATTTATGCTTTAAAACAGGGAGAAAGTCTGCGGTTATCATTAGTCCTATTCCGCTGTGATCTGAAACTTGTTATTGTCAGTTTCGGTGAGGTAATCATCTACGAAGGCATTGTAGGCATCAAAGCCCCTTAAGACCGTCGGTGGAATCCCATACTTGATCTCTTCTTGACTGAGGTGTCTGTTTAAATCTTGATATGTCGGGATATTATGATGATATTTTATGCGTCCGGTCTGAAAACGTACATACCAATGATGGTTTGTCAGTTCTTACCAAACAGCCAAAACCTTCAACAATACTTCACGAGTTCACGCTGTGTCGCTGCCCATATGGCACTTCGGAAATTTCTGAAATGGAGTGTGACTTGAGCGTTGCTAGTAACTTTGCCTATGCTCTTTGTTATATGAATACTGGTTGTCAGGGAGATGACACAAAAAAGTGTGTTATTTCTTCATATATATATATATATTGTGCAGTACTTGAAAGAGACTATAGAAATAGATGGGTTCAAAAAAAGTTATCTGATGGAGATAACACAAAGTGTGTTGTTATCTGATGTTAACAACTTTCTGGTATTTCTCAACCTACTGTATATTTTCTGTTTCTAATGCAACTTATTCCGAGTGCCTCAAATCCTCCTTAGCTTCTAAGGTGGGGGTAAGGGTGTTGAATGTATGCAGATTTGTCCCTATCCCATTGTTTATCATCAATTCGCGTGCAGACAGCAGATTCTGCAAATTCTTATTGTCCAACTGACTGATTGATTCCTCTGGCGCGACAGCTTCTGATGCTACTTGTTAACCATAAAAGGAAAATGGTGAAAGAAAGATACAAAAATTTGGTTGGACCTTTCAAAGATAATCTCTATGGGGTGTCCTGGACAATGAGGTCTAATAGTCGTTGAGGCTGGCGGTAGGCCGTAAGCTGTAACTGAAGTCTTATTGCTTGCTTGGCCTAATGTTACAGGTGTGGAACCTATATACAATACATTCCCTGATGGTTATTCGTTTCTTCTAAGGTAGTCAACATTCATATATTATGAATCACTGGTGGCTTACATTTCTCTACTACATTATATTTTAAATGCGCATCACCTCTCCAAGTTTCTAACATAGAGTAAGGATCCTCTCCATTTCTCATTTCTCAAAAAGAAATGGAGGTCCATTACTTCTCAACAGTTCGGATTAAATATGGGATCGATCGAATGATTGTAGATTTATTTGGAAATAAAAAGATAACTGAAGGGGATTGAAATATATAATATAGTAATAGTAATGTTTGTGAGATGTAATGGAGAGAAAAGAAATGGAGAGGATCCATTTTGTCTAACATACGAGTAGGAATGTGCGTTTCCAGTTTCCCTATAATGTAAGCGTCCATTGATTTTCTCGATCGATTCTACTTTTATTGGGAGAAGACTCACAATTCTTGGAGTTTGAGATACAATGATATAATGTAACAATAGATCTTACTTGTGACGGATTAGTCGTCACAAGCGGGTTAAGTAGCACTCATAGAAATAAATAAGACAAAAAGTAGAATGTATGAGAAGTTCCAAATGATTTGTCTTTATCTTCCCATTTGAGTTTTATTTAATCCGTTACAAGATTGTAATGTATATGGATCGTCACAAATGAGAATTTGTGATAAAATAAAATGCTCCCTTCTTTACTGCCGGTGCATTATGAAATTGTAGTGTTACAGACTACAGTCCAAATTGGAATGCTATTAGATATCTAATGAATTTTATCTCCATTTCAAACACTTGAAATTTTATATTCTCATACCAAATATATACACCAAAGTTTTTTTAATTCATTTTATTATATTATTATACTCATATTCCAACATCGAATCAAACACTTGTGAACAAGTATGAGATTCTAACTCCATTCTACGTCTCATAATCCATTCTAAGCCATTGTGATACTTTAAACCAAACGCTTGTTAATGAAATGTATGAATTGTTGGACGTGTAATTGTAGAAGACCAATTGTCGGCTAGGTAGCACGGACACTTCTCATAATGAGCCGCACCGTATCCGACACCGATACTCCGCGGACACACGCCGAAATGTGTCGGATGCCTATAAAGACGTGTCTAACTTTCTACATTTATTTAGGCGCGTGCCCATGGTATTTGAGCCGTGTCAATCGCGTGTCCACAATATTTGGTCATCATTTGGGGTGAATGATGTTTTTCAGACGAGAAATGCGATATCGAAATAGATTAATTAGAATATTGGCTCGAATGAGAAATAAAAATGAGTTATTATCAAAGGCAAATTTTACCTCTACTTATTTAAATATAATCGCGTGTCCATGGTATTTGAGCCGTGTCCTTCGCGGGTCCACAATATTTGGTCATCATTTGGGGTGAATGATGTTCTTCAGACGAGAAATGCGATATCGAAAGAGATTAATTAGAATATTGGCTCGAATGAGAAATAAAAATGAGTTATTATCAAGGGCAAATTTTACCTCCACTTATTTAAAATTAATATCAAATATTTTTACAAAAATAAAATCAAACATTTATAACTATAAAATGTACTCCCTCCATTTTTTTCCATATGATACATTTACTTTATGCACAAGAAATAAGGCAAGAATAAAAAAGTAATAAAAGTACAACAAGTTGTAAAAAAAACAGCTTTATTAGGGTCTTGTTCAAGGCTGTTAGTAAGTTAATGAAGCTTAATTAAAAAGTAACCAGATTGTACTCTGTTAAGTAAAGTACATAATTTTCCCACCAAATTTCAACTATTTAAAAACACCCATAAAACACTACAATCACCACCTTATTTCCCTCCTAAAAACATCTCCTCAAATAGTTGTCCACAATAGAAACCCTACTTCCCAGCCCCTTAAATACAGCACAACCCAGGCATTACAAGTTCAACATACAAGAAAAAATTACACAGTCCAAAAAAAATTACAGATTTCTGAAAAATAAAATTATCCCCTATTAATATTACAAAACCAGAAAATCAGAATGGGCTACAAATGCTTGACGGAACAGAGAAGACAAGAAATTGCGGTGCATCTCTTAAGTAAGTCAAAGGACGGGCAGCTCAGTCACGGAATGCTAAAGGAAGCGATGACAACGAATGGAGCAAGTAGACAAGTAATCGCTAGAATCTGGCAACTAACAAAAAAACCAAGAGATATTGGTGAACCGTTAGATGTCAAAGCGGCCAAGTCGGAAATACAAACAGAAAACGTATACTACCTGATCTCGAATTCATTAAATCGCTAGAATGGTAAAAACGCGATACGATGGAAAGAGTGGCAGAGAACACGGGAGTTTCAGTGGGCACGGTTCACAAATGGGTAACTCAAGGGTTACTCAAGCCCCATTCAAGCCCATTACATCCTCAACCCAAAGACGCGACCAAAGTAAGAAGGTTGAAGCATGCTTTGAAGTACTTAGTGGTGGAACAAGTTATCCAAGATTTTTTGGATCTAAATGCAATTCCAGCAACCAAAATCAAGTTCGCAGAGATGAGTAATGTTATCCACATGGATGAAAAATGGTTTTTCATCCAATACGACGGTCATAAGTTTTATGTAGTCGATGGGGAAGAATTACCATGTAGGAGCTGTCAGTCGAAGAGATACATTACGATCGTCTTTCACGTTATTTGAGCTATATTATTATATATTTGTAATATTGGTATTTTATTACCGATATTATTATTTTAAATACAAATGGGCTTAATTAGTATGTTTTGATATAACAGATTATAAGACGAAAGAGAATGGACCCAATTGACGTGCTTACTGGATTAACACATAAGGTGAGTCGAAATGTACATGGGCCGAGTAATTAATAAACAAGACGTGCAAGCCGAACCCGAAACGAAAGAAAGTCTAGAAATTGTGGGCCTAGAAGTGTGTACGTGTGTGCCTTTGGTTTACTTTGACAAAACAAGTCAATCCCAATTATTAAACAAAAAGAAGGGAATTGATAAAGAATTCAAGGGGAAGCAGTGAGAAGCCAGGAGAGATGGAAACTCCATTCCATCTCAAATTCAACTTCCTCCCATATTTTAATCCCAATTTTATCCTTTAATGTTATACGATTGATTCCGAATGAACCACAAGTACTGATATTGGGCAGTATAAATACCTATACTTTCATCCAGAAAAGATATACCACGAAATTCCAGCAATTGAGCGATAAAGTGAGGCGTATTCAAGCTAACTAAGAGACGAGAAAGGTGAAGAGACGGTACACCAGCGTAGTCTTAGTACACGGTGGCGTAAGGGCGGATTCTAGTTCAATTAGAGGTGTGATATCCGAAGGTTGTGTGACGGATTCCGGGCTACAAAATACGCCTGATGTGACCACAACTCCTCTGACTATCGTATTTCCTACTCTTCAAAAGCCTTTAAAATTAAATTCCAGTTTTCTTAATTTACTCATGAATTACCTAATATGCATTTAGTTGCGTTTGACCTGACTTATTCATCCATGGAAAGTGAGGGCGTAAAACCTGAGGATATTAAATTACGTGCTTTTCCATTCTCATTAGAGGATTCTGCTAAAGAATGGTTGTTTTATTTGCCACCTGGTTCAATCACTAGCTGGGATAAACTTAAAATTGCTTTTCTAGAAAAATTTCAACCAGCTAGTAGAGTCGCGTCTATAAGAAAAGAGATAAGTGGAATAAAACAGGGTCGCGATGAGTCCTTATGCGAATATTGGGAACGATTTAATCGTTTATGTGCGTCTTGTCCACAACACCAAATCAGTGAACAACTTCTCTTGTTTTATTTCTATGAAGGTCTTTTGACTAAAGATCGCGGTTACATTGATGCTGCTAGTGGTGGGTCTTTAGCTGAAAAAACACCCAAAGAAGCTAGAAGTTTGATAAATAATATGGCTTTAAACACCCAACAGTTTAGTACTAGGAGAGATGTAGAGGAAGTAAGCGGGATAAATAATGTTGATGTTGCATCTATAAAGAATCAAATGCAAGAAAATGCCCAACAGATTGCTACTCTTACTACATTAGTTTCGAAACTTGTATCTGATCAGTCAAAACCTACTGTTTGTGCTGTGAATTCTGATATTGTGTACTCTGACACTAATGGTCAGCCTTTTATTCTTACTAATCCTGAACATGTTAATGCTTTAGGTGGGTTTAATAATCAAAGGAAATATGACCCGTTCTCAAATACTTACAATGAAGGTTGGAAGGACCACCCCTATTTAAAGTGTGGTTCGGGACCTAGACCACAACAAAATTTTCAGAATACTGTTAGGCAACAAGAGTCCCAATCACCATCACTAGAACAGATGATGAAACAGTTAACTACCACTGTGAGTCAAGTCCATAATTAGGGTGTGTCGTACCAACAGAAAACTGATGCTCACCTACAACAATTAGACACACAAATGGGTCAGATATGCACTACTCTGAGTAATATCCAAACTATATTGGGGGGCAAACTACCAGCTCAACCAATTCCTAATCCTAAAGAGAGTGTCCAAGCTGTAACACTGAGAAGTGGTAAGACCTTAAGTGAGTCTGTGGTAAATAAGAATGAAAGTGAGAAAGAACTTGAGGTTCGACTGTAACACCCCCATTTATTTAGAGGCCTGATCTAGGACTCCCCAAATAATCAAGGGTGTTACCATCTTGGATAACCGAGGCAGTAGATAACAAATCGAAGAAACGCAGTACTTTATTTGGTAATTAAAATGATAAAACATGAAGTCTCCAAAACAACTCTATTACAACTGTATCATGATAAAATAAAGTGGAACTAAGTAACGTCATCTATTCCTAGACTGGTCAGGTTCATAGCCTCTCCTCCCATCCAGCTCCCGTGAGTCTAAGACCTGTCAATCTGCTCCCCAATAAATTGAATCAACACAGACACAAATAAGCAAACAGGGTCAACACATGCTTGAGTAGGTAATATAATCAAGACATGAAACAACGCAATATACATTTCCTCCATCTCTGCAACTTCCAATTCTCCATTTCACCTCCAGCACACCACACCTCCCATGGCCATATCACAAGTCCCTTATCACAAGACCCATATCACAAGACCCATTTCTCCACCTCCATTCTCCACATTATTCAATGTTAAACATTCAATCACAATATATCACAATGAAATATATCAATCAGATAATAAGTATCCTCATGTCAAATCACAATTACCACATAGATGTTCCCCTACCTCAATAGTCGGATGAAGTCGTCAGTTGCACAGCTGCTAAAAATGTTCCACTCGGAAATCGTTACCTAAACGTATAATGCGCATGATTAATAAGACTCCCTAATTTACGTGATACGAAAATGACTACTAAATATAGAAACTTTCCTTAAGTAGACATCTCCCAAAAATAGTAACTTCTAAAATAGGTAACTTCCTAAGCATGGCAACTTTAGTTTGAAATTCAAACTACTCAAAATATATATTAATACCCTCATAAATACCAATATTCCATAATAATAACAATATCATTTCCTTAAATACAATAATATCAATACTACTAATAATATTACCATAATTAATTAAATATATATATATGTATAGAATATAATAAAATAAAGTGAAGTAAAATAGAATAAACCAAACAGCCCTAACATCCAACCCGCGGCTCCCAAAACCCCTCTTCACAACCGCGTGACCAGCCCAGACCCCGCCGGCAACCACCAGACACGAACACCCAGACTGCCTTATACCACCACAACCACCAGCCACCTGACCGACAGCCGCCGGTGAGTTGAACCAGGGCCCAGATCAGGCCTGGTTCCTCACCCACGACCCTGACCACACTACTTTAACCATCACTTCGACGCAATCCCCGCCACAACTAACACCAGCCTCGACCACCAAGACCACCCCTGGACTCCAGACTCCAGACACGGTGGTAGCATCGCACTGACCTCCCCCGAGTCCTCGATGTTACCACCCCCAAACACCCCTGTACACGCATGGACAAAACAAAACTGGACTGCAACCAAAACACGACCTCACGACCACCCCTGACAAACCACCCTGTACCACCATAACCAAACACCACCAAACCTCGATACCACCAACACGAGCACCCCCCAAAAACCATTTGTCTCAAGACCCAAAGACCTATAATAATAAACATACGAACCTATCTTAAAACTGATTACAAAACGCATCTGAAAAATGCATGTTGAACTCGTATTACACCCCTATTCTGACACCGAATTCGCCACCTTCGAACATGTGCAAAAACAACCATCGACACAACATCTATAACCTACATATATTCATTATACATCCTAGTATAATCGCATGTAAAAACAACAAGAATTGAACGTGTTAAAACCCCTCTAAACAGATGACGAAAACCAAACATAAAATAGAATGAACGTGGTGAGCATACCAGATCATTGGCCAATTCGAGGTACCCTAGGTCAGCCTATAACCACCGTGAGCAGGTCCCTTTTCTTCCCTACAGTGACGGCTAGGTTTTAGTGAGATCTTGTTTGTGTTTGAATAAGGTTAGGGTATGAGAAACCCTTGCTATATATGGCGGCAGACAAGGTGTTGCTCACTGTTTCTGCATTTTCGAATGGGCTGCCTTATTGGCACGCTTATCGAGGCCCACTGCAGGCCACACAACAGGTCACCGGTTCGAGCCTCACTAACACCATACATCCATTATTATTACAAGGTGCCTTGGTTCCCATTTCGAATCCCATAGAAGACTTAAACGCTCATAAAAAACGAGTATGCACAAGCTTATAAAACGACTAACTTAGTAAGTAACTCATCGCTTTCCCATAAATTACTATATTTTAATAATAATAATTCGGGTTATTACATCGACCTTTAGAAAAATCTGAGGTAGAGGGTCAAGTAATTCACAAGGATAAGAGTCTTAAGTCTGATTTGAATGTACCAGGCTTTAAAGATCCTCCCCCTTTCCCGACAAGATTCGCTAAAACAAAGAAAATTGAGCTTGAAAATGAAATTTTGGAAACTTTTCGGAAAGTGGATTTGAATATACCCTTGCTTGATGCTATTAAACAAATTCCTAAGTATGCAAAATTTCTAAATGAGCTTTGTACTACTAAGAGGAGTATTAAAAATAAACATGCTGAAAAGGTAGGTATGGGCTTCTAGGGAACCACAACGTAGGCTAAATCCTTCAATGTTAGAAGTCGTTAAGAAAGAAATGGTAAAATGGAGATATGCTGGAGTCATATACCCTATTTCTGATTCCAAATGGGTCAGTCCTATTCATGTCGTCCCAAAGAAGTCAGGTATAACTGTAGTGGAAAATGACAAAGGTGAACTCGTACCTACAAGAGTGTCCAATGGGTGGAGGGTTTGTATAGATTATAGGAAACTTAATAAGGTCACTAGAAAGGACCATTTCCCATTGCCTTTCATTGATCAGATGCTCGAAAAACTGGTTGGAAAATCTTATTTTTGTTTCCTAGATGGTTATTCAGGTTATACACAAGTACCCATTGCCCCAGAAGACCAAGAGAAGACCACTTTTACAGGCCCGTTTGGTACTTATGCCTTTCGAAGAATGCCCTTTGGCCTGTGCAATGCACCTGCTACCTTCCAGAGGTGTATGATGAGTATATTCTCTGACTTAATTGATAATTGTTTAGGGATATTTATGGATGACTTTACTGTTTTTGGTGACTCTTTTGACTTTTGTCTACATAATTTATCACTTGTGCTAAAAAGATGCATTGAAACAAATATTGTTTTAAACTTTGAAAAGTGTCATTTTATGGTCACACAAGGAGTCGTCTTGGGTCATATTGTGAGTTCTAAAGGTTTAGAAGTAGACAAATCAAAAATCGATGTCATAAGTTCTCTGCCATACCCGATATGTGTGCGAGAGATTAGATCTTTTCTAGGTCATGCGGGGTTTTATAGACGTTTCATTAAAGATTTTTCGAAAATTTCATCCCCGTTATGTTCTTTGCTTGCTAAAGATGTTGCCTTTTTGTTTGATGATGCATGTAAGAAGGCCTTTGACACTCTAAAGGACAAACTGACTTCTGCCCCTATTATGCGTCCCCCTGACCGGAGCTTACCTTTTGAAATTATGTGTGACGCTAGCGACAAAGCAGTAGGAGCTGTCCTTGGTCAAAAGGCTGATAAAGAGTCGTATGCTATTCACTATGCTTCAAAATCACTAGATCCTGCCCAATGTAACTATACTGTTAATGAGAAAGAAATGTATGTTGTGATATTTGCCTTAGTAAAGTTCAGACCGTATTTGCTAGGCACTCATGTGATAATCTATTCTGACCATTCGGCATTAAAATTTCTCTTAAAAAAGAAAGAGTCTAAACCCCGATTGCTACGATGGATGTTGTTATTACAAGAATTTGACCTAGAAATTCGAGATAAAAATGGGGCTGAAAACCTAGTTGCTGACCATTTGAGTAGAATAGTTCCTCAACAGGACTGGCCTATGGTGAGCGAGTTCTTCCCTGATGAACAATTGTATTCTGTGCGTCATGAAGCAATTCCATGGTATGCTGATATGGTAAATTACTTGGTAACTACTACTTTTTCATCCACACTGTCTAGAGCACAAAAAGATAAAATAAGGAATGAATCAATCAAAACATTATATATGGGATGATCCGTACCTATGGAAATGCGGCAGTGATAATATTATTAGGCGTTGTGTGAATGAATCTGAAGTGCAGTCTATTTTAACATTCTGCCATAATTTAGAAACAGGAGGTCACTTTGGTCCACAACGCACAGCTCACAAGGTATTGGAGTGTGGTCTATATTGGCCAACATTGCATAAAGACGCTTACGAGTTCTGCAAATCCTGTGAGCGGTGTCAGAAAACTGGTAATTTGTCTAGGAGGGCTGAAATGCCTCAGGTTAGTATTCTGATCTGTGAAATTTTTGACATTTGGGGCATTGATTTTATGGGCCCGTTCCCACCTTCTTATGGATATGAGTACATATTGCTAGCGGTGGATTATGTTTCAAAGTGGGTTGAGGTTAAAGTTACTAAGAAAGATGATAGTAAAACTGTTGTTGAATTTGTGAAGAGTCGTATTTTTAACAGGTTTGGAATACCCAAGGCTATCATTAGTGATCATGGCACCCACTTTTGCAATAAGACTTTAGGTGCTTTACTGAGCAAATATCATGTTATTCATAGGGTAGCCACAACATACCACCCCCAAACCAATGGTCAGGCCGAAGTATCTAACTGAGAGATAAAATCCATATTAGAGAAAATGGTTAAACCTGATAAGAAAGACTGGAGTTTAAGGATTGAGGATGCAGTTTGGGCTTATAGAACTGCTTATAAAACACCGATTGGAATGTCCCCGTACAGATTGGTTTTTGGTAAAGCGTGTCACTTACCGGTAGAACTTGAACACATGTCTTTTTGGGCTGTTAAACAATGTAACTTAGACTATGATAAGGCTGGAACGTAGCGTAAATTGCAGTTGCTAGAGTTAGAAGAAATCAGACTAGAATCTTACGAAAACGCGAGAATATATAAAGAAAAGACCAAAGCTTTTCTTGATAAGCACAGTTCTCGTAAATCTTTTCGTATTGGTCAGAAAGTATTATTGTTTAATTCGCGTTTCAAGTTGTTTCCAGGTAAGCTGCAAACTAGGTGGCTTGGTCCTTTTGTTGTAACCAACATTTCTCCTCATGGTGCTATAGAAATCAAAGACTTGCAAACTGATAAAGCTTTTAAAGTCAATGGCCACAGGTTGAAACCATTTTATGAGAATGCCGCACTGATGGGCATGGAGGATATCATTCTGGAAGTTCCCGAATACTAAGTTCAAACTATGTCGAGCCACGACATAAACCAAGGCGCTACTTGGGAGGCAACCCAAACTTATTTATTTATTGCTTTTTTTATGTGTAATTTATATGATTTTGTCGAGTCGGCTTAAGTGCCTCCCCGAGTTTCGCTACCTTTGTAGGGGGATGTTAATAGTGTCGGTAGCAACAAAAAAAATTAGAAAAAATAAAAATACAAAAAGAGATATTATTACTATTGCTGGATTTTCTGATCTGCGTGTTTTTTGTTTGACTTGTTCTGGTCGAGTGCTTCATTTTGCATGGAATTTGGATACATATAGCTGTTGGGAGTCTGGGACTGAGACTTGAATGAGAAGCCATGGTCATGAAGTTGATCAGTCCTACTGGAGGCTGACATACACTAGTAGCCTTCTTCCGTCTGGTCTGTACTGCTGGATTACTGCTACTAATAGTTTACTTGGCTGCCTGCTTCACATGAATCCGCTAAGTCCATGTCCCTTCTTCCTTCTTATTTTTTGGCGGCAAACCTGAATTCATGAGAAATTGGTTGGTTCAAAATTTAATTTTTTGTTGCGACTAAGTTCGATTTGAGTCATGACTTGGACTGAGTAAGATAAGGGAGTCGGAATGGGTGTACAACTATGATAAACTGTTTTTATACTTTTGAATTCTTACTTTAGCCGTGCATTGGCAACGCCTATCCTTTTTATAACCATTTGCATATCTACGAGTGTATTTGACCGATACTACTGAACGAATAGACTTGACTAAAATGTTGGCAAACTACTAAAATTTCTGAGATTTAGAGCCTCCAGAACCGATGACATCTATGATCGGTTCCATTTATAGGATGAGAGTAGTACTCCTTATGAGGCATGTAATATCAAATTGCATAAACATGAAGTTTGTCTCTTAACTTGTATGCATTCAGGTTTGTGGCGGTGACACATGTGGAGAGGCATCATTTCCCTTTTATTTACCTATGAACTTCACTTAGCCAAATTGACTTGTTATGACCCATTCGATCAACTACTTTCCTAAAAAGCCTACCCTAGTCAAGCTAGTCCAGTTGATGTATTTGACACGCTCTTTGTGGTCATTTATGGTAGAGAAGAGAATTGAAAGAAAAATTCAAAGATAAGAAAAAAAAAGAAAAAGGAAAAATACAGAAAAAAAGAACAAAAGGAGAACGGGGGAGCAAGTATGAAAAAAATAAAAGAATTGAAAAGAAAGGAAAAGAAAAAAAAAGCAAGAAAAAAAAAATGTGAATTGTTGAAGTCTGGAAGACGAAAAAAAAAAAGAAATTCAAAGAGAAAGGGAAAAAAAAGTCCTTTATGATTAAGCTCCTGTTCTTGAACATTATACTCCATATATGAGGAGTTATATTGGTTGTTGTGAGTAAGTTTATGTCGTGTTCGGCATCGTTGATCACTCTGTAAATTGGGTTTCTGAGAGGAATACATGTAATATTGGTTACGGTCGGTACTAGCTTGACTATTACCTCCACATATCCATAAATATTAGCCCCTTTTTCACCCAATTACCTTACCTCACACCTCTTATAAGTCCTCGGCTGTGTCTTGGTCTCAATTTGGTTGGAATGCGTATAGTTGTAGAGATCGATTTCATGTTAGATTGCATGCATGTTTTCATAAGTTGAGTTAAGTGAGTGACTTGTATTCTTTCTATTTCACATTATACTCACCTATTCTTATAACGAGTGATGAGCGAACCGGAGAGTCCAACATATATAAGTCTGGCAAGGTCGACTGGTTCAGTAGTGGTGTCATTGACCTATTCGTTTGCATCTGAGTTTGTATTTTCCCCTCTTTGGAATTCGTTTCCTTAGTATTGGTGTTGAATTGTTGCATAAGTGCTAATTAAGAGAGTCATTAGTATAGATGGTACTATGTTGTAAACCATTCTATTGTCCCTGAATCTTTGAGGTTGATAATAGCTCTTGTTTTTATCATTGTCGAGGACGACGACAAACTAAGTGTGGGGGAATTTGATAAGACGATATATACTTATATTTACACCCCTTATCTTTATGTTTTTACAATCGTCTTTCACGTTATTTGAGCTATATTATTATATATTTGTAATATTGGTATTTTATTACCGATATTATTATTTTAAATACAAATGGGCTTAATTAGTATGTTTTGATATAACAGATTATAAGACGGAAGAGAATGGACCCAATTGACGTGCTTACTGGATTAACACATAAGGTGAGTCGAAATGTACATGGGCCGAGTAATTAACAAACAAGACGCGCAAGCCGAACCCGAAACGAAAGAAAGTCTAGAAATTGTGGGCCTAGAAGTGTGTACGTGTGTGCCTTTGGTTTACTTTGACAAAACAAGTCAATCCCAATTATTAAACAAAAAGAAGGGAATTGATAAAGAATTCAAAGGGAAGCAGTGAGAAGCCAGGAGAGATGGAAACTCCATTCCATCTCAAATTCAACTTCCTTCCATATTTTAATCCCAATTTTATCCTATATTGTTATACGATTGATTCCGAATGAACCACAAATACTGAAATTGGCCAGTATAAATACCTATACTTTCATCAAGAAAAGATATACCACGAAATTCCAGCAATTGAGCGATAAAGTGAGGCGTATTCAAGCAAACTACGAGACGAGAAAGGTGAAGAGACGGTACACCAGCGTAGTCTTAGTACACGGTGGCGTAAGGGCGGATTCTAGTTCAATTAGAGGTGTGATATCCGAAGGTTGTGCGACGGATTCCGGGCTACAAAATAAGTTCTTTTTACTATTCTTGTATCTAGTTTATTGTTTGAATTTGTTTTATAATCTAGTCATTGAGCTGATCATTGTTATACAATTAATTTTGAGTGATTGATATTAAAGTTTTACTGTTTTATTGTCAAGATTCAATCTTTCTTATAATTTGTTATCTTATTGTGGTTTTGATTGTCTCCTATGCCAATTGTGTAAGTTAGGCTTAGTTCAACTTACGTAATACCAGTGGTGACTAATTCAAATTAGTCCCTGCGAATTGGGATTAGTTTGAGTTAGGGTTAAAACTTAGGCTCTTCATCTCTAGGTAGTGATGTCCTTAGGGATTAAGAGGGTTAATGAAATATTCTTCGTTCAATAATGCGACTAATCCGTTCTTTAGTAAGGCGTGAAAAACTTACATTGATTGGTTAGCTAAGAATCGGTCTAGGCTTAGTTCAGATTGGTTGTAATCTAAGAGAATATAGGGGATTTTAGTTATCTCAAATCCCGCGGTTAACCTATTATTTATTTCAAGATTAAACGATATCAGTGGACTAGTCGTGCTAGTTTGGAATTGTGTGAGTATTCTTGCATTCACGTATTTTATCTTTTTTGCTTAGTTACATTAGATTAGTACATCAACCACAAGACAATTCCCCCCCTAATCGTGTATGTTTGAATTGAGCTAGCGTTTAACATAAGGCGTAAGTGTTTAATTTTATTCACTGATTGACTTGAATAACTAATCTCTCTGTGGGATCGACCCTTACTTGTGCTATACTACCTAAATTTAATATGAAACGCAGATAAGCGTAATGTTTTAAATTATTAATTTGTATACGCTAAACGACACGTATCAATACTACTACTAGATATTGCTCTCAAACAAATAAGGTCATTGATCATTGAGCGTTATCTATTTCCTTATACCAACAGCAGTGAATAAGCAACAACAGACAATAGTGACTAAACATGAGTAATAAGTGAAAGCAACAACAGACATCAGACATGAGTGATGAGCATACATGAGTGACTGAATAAGTTTGAGCAATGTCTCAACAACAATAGTAAATGAACAACATCATACAGTTAAGAAGAATAAGCATAAACAGTGAATAAGTTACAACAGACAGTGGTGAATAAGTTACAGCAGACGACAAACATGAGTGATGAGCATACATGAGTGAGTTAATAAGTAAGAACAGTGAGTAAACATGAACTACCAGCATTAAATAAGCAACATTAGACAGTAGTACAGTGAGTGAAACAAACGTACCAGCAGCAATGTCCCACACTTCCAACCACGAACGTGAGTTAGTCATTAAACAAGCAATATGAGACATCAGTTAACAAGTAACAGCAGTGAGAGCATATATGTATAAACATGAGTATAACAAGAGTGAACATGAGGGAACAATAGCAGTATATGAACATGAGTAAGGCATGAGGGAACAATAACAGTATATGAACATGAGTGAGGAATTAAACAAGCACAAGAGTCAAACCAGACATGAGTGAGTATATGAACATGAGTGAGGCAGTATATGAACATGAGTGAGAAATTAAACAAGCACAAGAGTGAAACCAGACATGAGTGAGTAACCAATGAACAAACAATAGTGAGAGTATACATGAGTGAGTATATGAACAAGAGTGAGGCAGTATATGAACATGAGTGAGGCATTAAACAAGCATAAGAGTCAAACCAGACAACAATGAGTATATGAACATGAGTGAGGCAGTATATGAACGTGGGTGAGACATTAAATAAGCAGAAGAGTGAAACCAGACATGAGTAACCAATGAACAATCAATAGTGAGAGTATACATGAGTGAGTATATGAACATGAGTGAGACAGTATATGAACATGAGTGAGGCATTAAACAAGCACAAGAGTCAAACCAGACAACAGTGAGTATATGAACACGAGTGAGGCTATATATGAACATGGGTGAGACATTAAACAAGTACAAGAGTGAAACCAGACATGAGTGAGTAACCAATGAACAAACAATAGTGAGAGTATACATGAGTGAACATGATGGAACAATAGCAGGCTATGAACATGAGTGAAACATTAAACAAGCAGAAGAGTAAAATCAGACATGAGTAACCAATGAACAAACAATAGTGAGAGTATACATGAGGTGAACATAATAGAACTATAGTAGAGTATGAACTTGAGTGAAACATTAAACAAGCAGAAGAGTAAAACTAGACATGAGTAACCAATGAACAAACAATAGTGAGAGTATACATGAGTGAACATGTTGGAACAATAGCAGAGTATGAACATGAGTGAAACATTAAACAAGCAGAAGAGTGAAACCAGACATGAGTAACCAATGAACAAACAATAGTGAGAGTATACATGAGGTGAACATGATGGAACAATAGAAGAGTATGAACTTGAGTGAAACATTAAACAAGCAGAAGAGTGAAACCAAACATGAGTAACCAATGAACAAACAATAGTGAGAGTATACATGAGTGAACATGTTGGAACAATAGCAGAGTATGAACATGAGTGAAACATTAAACAAGCAGAAGAGTGAAACCAGGCATGAGTAACCAATGACCAAACAATAGTGAGAGTATATAAGGACGCTCACCAGCAGCGTAAGACAATTCCAACCACGAACATGCAGAACAAATTGTTTGTAGTAGCAGCAGCAACATGCACAAATACAAACACAAATGAGATTCCAGTACATAAAAAAAACCTCAAAACTTATTCCAGAACATAAAAATATCTACAAAATTATGCGAAAATGTAAAAAAAAATGTGTACTACCTCGCTATTTCTCATCTTTCTTCTGCCGTGCAATATATCTTTGGATTAATTTCTGGCGTTTCATTTCAGAGAAAGTTTCAGGATATGGCCCTAGATTTTCAGCAACAACCATATCCAACAAACCAACATCATACTCATTTTCAGCAACCCACCTTCTCTCAGCTTCTCTCTTCATGAATCAAGCCACAAAGTTATTGAACCTAACAGATTTAGGTGATTCAGGCTCAGATCTGGGTGAACCCAAAACCCTAACATCGGATACAACAATATCATTAACACTATGAACATTAGATCCACCAACATCACCACCTATATGGCCTAAATCACCACCGACATCACCAACAACACCTTTTTTTTTCACAACATCAACATCAAACTCCGTCTCTGGAACCTCAGACCCGAAATCAAACGGGTCAAAAGTGTCAGGGACAATAGTAGTTGGAATAGAACAACCCGAATCCACAAAATCTTCAGAATGCTCTGAAGATCTCAAGCGAGATGTAGCAATAACACAATTATTTGAACAGTTTAGATGATTATTGTTCATATTCCTTCGTGATTTTGAAGGTTTGGTGTAGAGGAGAAGGAGGCGGAAGTAGTAGTAGTTGAGTAGATCTAGGGTTTCATTTTGATTTTTTTAGAAAAAGAGAGAGAGAGAGAGAGAAGAGAGAGAGAGAGAGCAACCAAATGAAGAGTTACACGGCGGAAATGAGATGAAAACCTAGGGTTTTCATTTTAGAAGGATCTAGATGATCCTTTAATGTGGGTGGTTGGGAGGATGAAGATGGGTATGGGTTGTTGGGTTATTTGGGTTTTAGAAATTTTGGAGGGAAAGATTATGGGTAATGGGTTGGATTAGTATATATGTTTAGGTTATAATGGGATTTTTTTATTCCATTTATAGAAATGTATTGAATGGAATCGAATGGACCAAAACGGAATATGTATCATATGGAAAAAAATGGAGGGAGTATATTTTACTAAATTTAAATCGCGTGTTCCGTGTCCCAAATTTCATGACATGCCGTGTCCCGTGTCCGTGTCGTATCCGTTCGGGGTGAGAATCGGTCCAAGACCGGACCAAACCGGACCGAACCGGACCGGACCGAAAACCGAATTTAAAAATTTGGTGGACCAAAGACCGGACCTAAAACATTCGGTCTTGGACCGGACCAAACCCGAAATATTTGGTCCGGTCCGGTCTTGGGCCGAGATGGACCTAAACTATTTTTTTCACTATTTCGTATAAGTTAATTACATTTTAATTCCGCTAAATAATATGCATTTAAATAGTTAGACGACACTTTTTATGAAAATAATTATAATACTAATTTATAATGTCTTTTGAAGATAAAATATTAATTTAATTCAAAATATTTTAATGATTAGTCTTAAAAACTAAGAACTTTGGTCCATTCGGTCCGGACCAAAATTAACCGGTCTTGGACCGGACCGGACCGAAGACCAAAACTTGAAAAAATGAGGACCGAAGACCGGACCAAAATAATTTGGTCCGGGTTTGGTCCAGACCAAATGGTCCGGTCCGGTCCATTTTTCCGGTCCGGACCTAAATTTGTTCACCCCTAGTATCCGTATCCGTGTACATGTCTGTGTACGTGTCCATTTTGGTGCTACCTTAATTGTCGGTCGTTCCTTGTCTATATTTTCATTTATCTGGTGTTTAATGAATGTATGAATTGTTGGACGTGTAGTTGATCATTGAAAATATTATACAGTAGTTTGGTAACAATGATTCTCGAATAATGTCACATTCATACAGTATGGTTGCAACTCTTGCAACTCTCTTTCATGAATACATTTGTAATTAGAGATTCCGGTACATAGTCATACATTATTCAGTTAATAATGAGGAAACACTTGGTCTTGATTCAAACAGATTATTTTGGTTTGAAATTATAAAATTGGATTTTCTAATCATTTTAAAGTCAAATGTCAACACTATTGAAAACAAGTTATCCTAACTTGTAATAATAATAGTACTATTATGATTACATTTTACCATAAAATCGTCATATATACTTGTCTAAAACTCTAAATAAAAAGTGACTGTCTGAAATAAAAATTTGCGATGACGAAACATGGTTTATATTATACTATTTATGTATTATATAAAGATGGTTTAAACTTGGAGGAGTTTGACTCTTATCGGTTACAAATCAACATCAGATGCATTCTGGACATTACTAGTGTGTTTTGATACAACAAGATAATCTTATCGAAAACAAGTACTCCGTACATAATATATCCTTTATCACAATTATTTTAATAAAAAGTAAACAAATGATTGAAATTTGTTTCATAGTCTTACTCAATAAGTAATGTATATTGGTGCATGTTGGTCCAATAATTAACCTTACTCCGAATAATCAATGTACATTGTAACATAATCCTCCCTCCATTCATATCCACTCTACCCTTTCTTTTTTCACGTTTGTCAACGCGTATTTTATGCGGTAAATATTGTTAGCTACGTATTTTCAAAAATTATAAAAGTTAGATATTAATAATATACTCGTAAAGACGAATAAAACAAGATTCCTCATGAATATAATTTCATTTACGTATCGAGAGAAAATCGGATTTGAATGGTCGTTTGTGAATAGTGTGTAAAATAGAAAGGTGTAGAGTGGATTTGAATGGAGGGAGTACTTCATTTGCGTGATTAAAAACTCTCATTAAAGACGGACAAAGTCAATACCTTTAAAGAGACCTCTAACAAAAATTAAGGCTTTGTTCTTTCTGGCTTAATTTCAGCTCATTTTAATTTTGATTGGTTATATTAGTTAAGTTTTATTTATGTTCAATCAATTATGTTCAGTTAATCTTTTCACAAAATTAACTTTTAATTCAACTAAATCCGCATCACCCCAGTTCCACTCAATTTAGGGGGCGTTTGGTTAGAAAAAGGGAAAGGAAAAGGAAATAAGAAAGGGTAAAAGGGGGAAAAAAAATGAATTACCTAAAATTTAATTGGTTGTTTGGTACTTTGGTTACTCCAAGAAAGAGAATTAATGGTCCACTCACACCTAGTCCTACCACTAACACACACCACCACAAACAACCACTTATCTACTAGCGGTAGTGATGGTGACGGAGGTGGCATGGCGGTGGTGGAGGTGGAGGTGTCATGGCAACGGCGGCGGCGGTGGTGGTGATGGTCACTGTGGTGATAGTGGTGGGGGTGTCAGTAGTGGTAGCGATGGTGGTGGTAGAGATGTTATTTAATTCAATTCAGCTCGTTTCAGCCGAAAAGAACAGAGCCTAAGTGAGAAGATAGGGGAAGATAAGTGGGGGAGAGCCTTTGAAATGTCACAAGTTGAAGAGTGTCACAAACAACACGAATTGTTGCGCGATACTTAGACATGGTAAATGGGTCAATCAGGTCGGGTTTGGGTCAAGTCCATTTCAGGAGGGGTCATTTTCGGTCTGTAGACTTCGGGTCAAATCTGATCATTTCAGATTCAGATCATTTTCAAGTCAGCAATTATCGTGTTATTTATAAATAATAATCAATCTGCAACAATAAACAATCGGGTCAGATTATACTAGGTTGAGTCAATTCGAATTCGAGTCTCAAGTCGATCAATTTGCCGGATTTAGTGATTTTACAAATTGTAACAAATTAATAAACCATCATCACCATTAGAGCAATATTCCACTAATACTAGGATTGAGCAACAATAGTCATGGCCTAGTTTGGGCCAAAAAACCATGTGGAGGACGCCCTGGTTAAAGTTAAATGTTGTTGTCGTAGTAGGTTGAGGCACAAAATTAAAAAGAAAAAATGTTAGTAGCGTTGATAGCAGAAACGCAGAATATTCAAAGATGGAAACATAGGTGACAAAACGTCGTTATTTAGCAACTACGAACCTTCTTGTTCTCTTCTTATTATTCTTCCCTTTCAACGTTCGTCGTATGTTACCTACCATCTACTACTGGACAGCTGGACTACCCTACACTTTTTTGGTCACCTATATGCGCAGTCAAATTACTCAATTACCTCATTTACTCGCCTCAATTCCTCAATAGCTGTTGCACCATCGTCCATCATCTCCCCTTTATCAATTACCCTATTAAATTACCCACAAATTCTTATTTGCAACGACACTATCCGTCGCAAACTTGTGACGGATATCATTTTCTCTCATAAAATATCCGCTTTTTCTCTCTCTAACACTATTCATGTGGTCACCTTTCTCCACTACTCATTTTGTATCCATTTTATCTCACAAAATATCCGTCACAAATGGTGAACCATCGCAAGCAAGACTTACTATAAATTACCCAAATACTTGCACAAATATTTCTATTCAGAATCCGGATGTGTCTACCTATTTTATTCTAAAAACCTTTTTTATTTTGGGATATTCTACGTGATAATCTTATGTTTTTATTTTATTTTTTTCCATGATAACCTTATTTTCACCGAAAATGCCTTTAACTGGTCATAACTCAAAATTATGAGTTCTGAAACGATGATTTCTTTCAAATCAAAGACATCATAAAAGCGATCAATTGGAAAAAAATGTCGCATTCACAACTGTCATAAAGACATACAACGAGTCAAAGTTTAAAGTTTGGTTGATTGTAATTCTTGCCACGAGTTCAAAAACCGACAATTTTTTTTAGATCAAAGATCTTGTAAAGTCGGTCAATTTGAAAAAAGAAATCGCTGCTTTCAGAACTCGTGGTTGTGAGTTATGGCCAATTAAATGCATTTTTTGGTAAAAATAACATGTAAAAAACGACCAAAAAAAAAAGTTATCTATAAACTATCCCCTTTTTTTAATTGTGAATCATGTTGACGAATTTTACAATTGGATGTGATTGTGTCTCTATGAACAAAAAAGTTACGGAATACTTGCCAATAAGTAGAGTCTCTTACAAGTTGCTCGTACACCGTAACGCTTTTGATACAAGTCTTTAACAAAACTAAGCATAAGGAACAGTTAAACATGTAATTTCTTAAGTTGGAGACTGAAAAACATACATAGCTAGCCGTGTATGTGTATGTTAACCTATAATTTTACCCACCTTTGTCAAAACAATTTATTTGGGTGAAAATCGCTATGATCTTTGCTGTAAATTACCAGAAATTATAGTATAGATAAACTAAATTTCCAAAGAAAACTAATAAATTGTATTATTACACTAAAAGTATAGTATAGACGCTTGTTTTCAATCGTATATTTTATTAGTTTATAGAACATACGTACACTCTTAAATCAGAGTTAATTTCATCTTTACCGAAACTTTATTTTACTTATCAGTTTTTTTTTTCCTCATTGACGGACATATTATCTGAACTTTACATAATATAACCCAATAATGATACCACTATTACCATTCACCAACACATAGAGTGAAGATTCTAAGAAGAGAGGAGATTACAGAGTGAAATTGATCTTGACAACCATGTCGCATGTCATTCTCATCAAACTTACTAATCATACCATCGTTGCAAATTGTAAATAAATAAACGAATGGCCATTATCTAACGACTTACGCATTCAATATTAATAATATTATTATCAACAATAATAATTGTAATTGGAAAGCAACGTGTAAAGATAGTGTATTTGCAAGACTTGTAAATTAGTCCGAGTAGTATACATCACCAACCATATATTATGGATATGTAAATAAAGCAATCAAACCCTAACCCATGTTCCTGCCCCCTCCACATATACGGTTATACTTATACCTACCATTAATTATTTTTAGCTACAAACATTATACAAACATTACTTCTATATATAATCAACCTATTTTACTCCGACACTATGCGTAACTGCTGTTTTGCGTGTCCGACACCTACTTATCCAACACCGACATAACACCTTAATACTTAGTTTTACACCGAAATAACCCTATTCGACACTCAACACGTGTTAGACACGACAGTCGTATCAAAGAGTCAGGGTAATACATTAATCAACCAGTACATTATACCACCAAATGTATTACAATTGGTGATATAATTTTGAGCTTTATAACAGATTAGTTAAATTCAAGTGTAAAAATTTACGAGTTTTATTGTAGACTTTATGTTATCATTTATGTAAATATTGAGCTTAAAAACTTATAATAAATACGAAAGCAATACATATCTGCTCATTTAAATTTATTTTAGTTTTAATATTAAAAAGTAAAATATAACCATAGCCAGAAATATTCTCTAACTCGTGATGATTTCACGATCGCTTTTATATTTAGTTTTTGGTAAATATCTGGTAATTAGAAAACGTGTAATATGTTGTGTTTTTCGCTTTCCTTATGACAAGAAAATATTGTTGACACTAGCATTAGTGACATGGTGTCTACAATATTTTGTTGTCTATTCTCTCAAGGTAAACAAGCTTATTATTAAGAGCGACATTTTTGGCTAGTATTTTGGGTAACACCATTTTGAGAAATAATTTTAATTTTAACTCAAGTTTAAACAATGGTTAAAAGTAAAAACGTTGTTTATTAAGTTCTTTGAAATATGAGTATATTTCTGACATATTGATAGACGTCTTAGAGAGTTGACTAATTTCCCTTTAAAAAATGTATAAGTCTTTTAAGAGGATCGTATTCCTTACACCTAACCTTTTATAATATTTTATTTAGTGGGTTAGCCGTAAGTCTAAGGAGGACAGTACTCTCGACAAATTGACTTCAATTGAATGAAAGAATTTGAAATGTTTCCCAAACCCATATCTTTCCATTTAACCCAATTTTATTTAAAAGCTTTAAAATAAAATAAAAATATAAACTAAATTCACCAATCCCATGCATTAGTCTTCCAAGTCAACTCCCTCATCTTCCTTAAGACAAACTCTCCCAACTATTTATGCACTCTTTCACACGTAAAGTGAACCTAAATTTCTCCAAATTACTCACCAAAACATTTAATCTCCTCCTCTAATTTCACAATAAAATTCTTCCATTTTTCTTTTCTTAGCAGTTTCACTCAAGAGTAAGAAATATGGGTATTAAAGATTGCGGCCACCACGAGGACAAAAGAAAGAAACTCCTAAAGCGAATTGCCATTGGCATACTCACCTTCATCGTTCTCGTACTTATCATAATTCTGATTATCTGGGCCGTCTTACGGCCTACGAAACCCAGGTTCGTCCTCCAAGACGCCACCCTCTATAGCTTCAACCTCACAAGCCCAACACAGCTTAACTCGGTGTTCCAGGTCACGGTCCAAACCCGAAACCCAAACGACAAAATCGGAATCTACTATGATCGGCTGATAACCTATGCGTTTTATCAAAATCAGCAGATCACCTTACCAACTTCAATTCCACCTACTTATCAGGATGCCAGTGGTATGAACGTGTGGTCTCCTTATTTACAGGGTCCCACCGTGCCTATCGCACCCTACCTAGGTGCGGAGATCAATCAAGATATATCTATGGGAAGCGTGCAACTTGTGATCAAGATGGATGGACGGGTCAGATTCAAAGTTGGGACCTATGTTAGTGGTTCTTACCGAATTCACGTGAATTGTCACGCATATATTCCTATCGGAAATACTGATAATGGGATTTATGTGTCACGTAATGTTATCAAGTACACACTAACTAAGAGTTGCGACGTTAGCGTGTGAGGTGTGACGAGGATCGATTATTGGAGTTCGACGTAACATATCACAACATCAAATGGTACTAATTAAGTTTCAGTATCGCCCTTTGTTATTATAAGCTCTTTTTATTATTACTTTCATAATTCTATATCGTCTGTTAGCAATTAGGAGGTTATTATTCTCTAAATTTGTGAATTTTGTTGCACAATAAGATGGAGGGAGAATGGACGAAATGTTGGGTAATCAGGAGGAATACACATGGAGATAATACATTTAAATTGGGAACATAATTATATCATTTTGATTACACAAATTGTATTGTTTTCATTCGTATTTCATACTTCTTTGTCTTAGTAAATTGTTATTATTATGTTTATTTGTTTTCGTGTGACTGAACTATTAAATGAGACGGATGAAGTTATATCAAAGTTAGTATGTATTTGTAGCAAAGGCCGAGTCGTCACGAAATACGAAAATTTCGTTGCGTGATAAAATGAAACGAAAATGGTCATGTAGGGTTGGTGATTTGATAAGCGCAATTACTGACTGGCTAGGAAGGATGTTGAGTATTATGATATTACGGATGATATTAAAATGTGTATTATACTTATGATTACTTAATTAACCGACTAAATTGAATTATTGGGGATGATAATGAACTATATGTGTTTAATTTAATGGATAGAACAGGCTGTAGTGACAAAGCTAATTAAGCTAACTGTATCAAGTTACGGGTCATAAATTAACGGAACAAATATGATTTCTATCTCATAAAAAGTAAGTATACATAAATTTTTATTCATTAGATAATGGTTATTCTTTCATTTTAATTATTATTTTGCGTACGAAAAAAAGTAATTAAGATAAAAAGTATAATTTATTATACAATAATTACATTTCTTCGTTACAAGCTTATAACGTATTACAAAATTCGTGTATGTGCAATCTGGTCCGGTTTGTTTTCTGGTATCTACTCTTTTTTTTTGGTTTGATTCCTAGAAACGACACATCTCAATCATGTGAATATGATTAAGTTTGATAATTTAACTCTACAATGTGGATTGTGGAACATTCCAACTGTGTACAGTACTTGTTTGTTTATGCTAGGAAGTGGCTGACAACTTGTCTCGATGCTTATCCTTGCATCCTAAACCAAAGAACAAATTCTCATTTATAATGATCGATATTCGTTACAATGCTTATCCTTGCATCGTAAACCAAAGTACAAATTCTTATTTATAACGATCGATATTCGTCACAAGTTTATAACGTTTTAAATAAAACTCTCACAGAAGAATTCTTTATCTTACTTATCTATATGGGTATACTTAATTCGTCACTAATTTGTGACGAATAGTGAAATCTATTGAGACTAAAGATCGCAAAATTTTCTACTTTCAACTTTTGATTTTGGCAAAAACTCAGTGACATCAAAATTGAACTTAAATCAATATATTTGTGCGAGAGGGTACTAATTCCGTAGTCCTATAAGGATTTGACCAAATAGATTCATGAAGCAAATTCTCACCTCTTATACAATAGGTTGAGAAACTTGTGCAGTATATGTTTGCTGAGAGATACAAAAAAAATGAACATTTCGAGATAGTTGTGAGAATAGTCTTATAAATAATTAAGATCGTGTTACGTGTTTCTTCGTAGCCAAATAACCACAAATTTTCACATCTTATTAAATTCCTATAACTTTAGCGTTTTTTAGATGAAAATTGTCAAAGTAAGTGTAATATGGTATAGAAGTGTAGAAATTGAAACAAGCTTGATTGAAAAATGGTTTCAGGTACAAGTGACATGATGTCATATCTTGTAAACTTAAAGCATGTTACTCTCAAATCTCAAATAACTTACTTAATATACACGGTTTGTAGGTTATTAGTATATCTGAAACCACTATACTTCAAAGTAACTGTAGCATACGTGCCGCAGGTCCGTCCCCTTGTTAAAATAAATAAATAAATAAAAATAAAATAAAATGTGGTCCTTTACGTAGAGTGATAGAGAAAGGGAGAAATCATAAAGGCACATGATGGAAAGTATTGGAGTGAACATTAAAAAGGGGGAGAACATAGACACAAGACTACAAGAGATAGAGATATGCCTAATTGTCAAGCTTTTGATTTTGATTCATATTCATAAGCTGATGTGAAGGTGAAGAAAAGGGCGCACCATCTCACTGTCGTCTCTTGGCTGCCCGGTCCTTGGGGGCATTAAGATTTATGCGACTACTCATTATATATCAATAAGTCTTCTTTAAAACAGATACTAACACTTGTAAAATAATAACCCTTGTATGAATAAGACAAAATTAAAAAATTTAGAAAAAATAAATAAATTTGTCTTATCCATGCAAATTGGTCATTATTTAACCCGTCTTAAGTTTAAGATGGATACTTCCGTCTTAGATAAGAATTTGTGATTATATATTTTCCAAGTTCCTATCATCCATTCATCCCATATTATTTCTTTCACTTATATTACTCTTTGAGTTATGTAGGTAAATCGTTGTTTAACAAAATATGTAAGTATTGTAAAGTGTAAACATATATCGTACTACAAAATTTATGTTTCTTTAGTACTAGTTAAAGCTCAAAATTTTAATCTTCAAACCGAGGAGAGTGAAAATGTGCAAACGAAAAAAATGTACGAGTAATATTACAACTAAAAAAATTCAAAATAGAAACACAATTTTTTATTAGTCATTTTTATCTTTTGTACTTAGGTCAGGTTTTTTCTGGCTTAATTTCAACTCCTTTTAATTTTGCTTGGTTGTATTCCGTTAAGTTTTATTTACGTTCAATCAATTATGTTCAATTAATCTCTTCACAAAACTAACTTTTAATTTAACTAAATTTATTTTACCTCAATTTCACTCAATTTAGTTCAATAAAACTTTACTCCAATTAATTCAATTCAGCTCGTTTCGACCAAATAAACGGGACTTACTCTTTTTTATTCTAAGAAACAACTTGGAAAGATGCTTTGGGTGCATGTCAACTACTTTTTATATATGCAACAAGTCCACCATGGTAATAGACTAAGCCTCCACCATAACCAGGAATTTAACAAGGGCCTATATCCGGTATGAAAAAGAAGAATAACCCAACACAACAAATTGGCAATTAAGATAAAGAAAAAAGCTTAACAATAATTTCCGTCTTAATGATTTATTTTCGTTTAATTAAAATACTTCTTATAAATAATAAAGAAGACAAATAAATGAGTGGGATTAGAGGCGATCAACTGACCAAGCCCGATGGCCCGACCCGAATTTTTCTCGGGTTTGGGCCTAATAATTTGGCCCAAAAAGCCCGTGGCCCGGACCAAAAGAAGTCCGATATAAATATAGGGTCGGGTTTGGGCCAACCTAAAGGCATGATTTTTTGCCCGGCCCGGCCCGGCCCAATTTTTTTTTTTTTTTTTACCAAAAAAAGTTTAAAAGTTGGATCGTATATCAGATCACACTAATAATCTAATATCACTAATGCATTGAATTATCAATTTTGCGGATATTTTTATATTTGTATCGTACACCTTTAGTTAGTGTACTACTAATTTTTTGTCAACTCATGAGTTATGTATCATTCTATGGTATTATGAGATTGTTCTCCTACCAAAAGAGTCGAAGTCAAACACCTAAGACTTGAAAATTTTATTTCGTTGCTAATACTTTGTTCACATATCCATTTTGTTGATTGTTTTGTATTGTATTTTTTGGGCCCGTTTTGGCCCATTTTGGTCCGAGGCTCATTATAGCCCGAACAATTATGGGCTTGGACCAACAAATATGGCCTACCCGTTTGGCCCGGCCCGGCTCGGCCCGTATATTTGGGCCTTTTATTTAGCACAAACCCGGCCCATGATTAGGTCTAACTAGGATGAAGAAAATAGCAATCCTGTCTTGCCTGTGTATGCACATCACTAGTAATCTTTACTTTTTATGTCTCAATCACTTATTTACGTTTGATTAAAATACCCGTAACATAAAGTAACGAAACTAAATAAATGAGAGACTTGATAAACAATCAAGTAATCAACCCATTAGCTTAGAAATGAATTTGAAAATTTAGAATAAAAATAGTTAAAATCAAAAGTAATAGTTACAGTTAGTTTGTAGAAATATCTGAGACGAATTTCCAAGCAAAGGAACCTTCAAATTACACTTAACCTTAGGCTTCCAAGTCCCAGTCATAATAATTCCAACCTTAAACTTAACCTTCAAATGAAACTTAACTTGAATGCCATACAAACCATCTTTACTCTCTTCATCAAACTTCAACTTCTCATCACTCCCCAAAACCACCACATTCTGCCCCTTGAACACCAATGTCCCTAACGACGACGTATTTTTATGTCCTTGATAAAACGTCCTTGCTTGAACCGTCTTCAGCCTATGCCAACCGTAGTTAAGATTAGCTTGGATGTCGTTGTAGTAAACGCCCATACGTCCGTTGGGATTACGGACCGTGACGTTCACAGCCATGTTAAAGTTGAGGTTGTTGGTATTGTTGTCGTCGGTGTTGAAGTTGAATGTGGTAAGGGCTGCATCCGTGACCGTGAATTTGACCCCGTGGGGCTGAACGATGAGCCATATGATTAGTACGATGAGTCCGACAACAACTATAACTGTTAATATAATTGAAAATATTATCTCAAAAACGCAGCCTAATAGACAACACCCACATTCGCATAAACATTTGGGGAGGCAGCATAGACAGTCCAGGAGGCAGCAATCGAACCCGTTTCCACCTCGACTCCGTGTACCATGCTCATTTCGGGGAGGCCGTTCATCTTGGTATGACATTGTAACGTACTAGTATGTTTTAGGGTTATATCTTAATTTTTTGTAAACTATGATTCAACTTTTTTTTTTTTTTTTTTTTAGAATGACGAATTTTGTGAAGAAGAGGAGGTGATAAAAATTTGAGAAGTTAGATGTGTTATGTGGTGATAAATTAGATGGGTTAAGTTCCATTGCACAAATGTGGCCAATTCTTTTTGTTTCAATTTTACAGTTTCTTAGCAGTAAAACGAACAAAGTTGGGTTGTTTCCTAAGAAGTAGGAATTTGTTAGAGAATTAAGCAAAAGAGCATCATACCAGAATAACCAAAAGAAGCGGTAAAACATTCTAAAATGAAAATATAATTCAGGTTATAGTTACAAATCATGATTAAAGATAAATGGAGTTCGAAATTACTATGGTACGATCAATGATAAAAGGTCACGAAATACAAATAAAAGAATACAAAAGAATAGTCTATCAATAATTTATTGAAAGATCGCTTCTTTCAAGTTTTAGTGTTTATTGTAACATATACATGAAAGTATTTTTATTAGCAATATCGACTTTAAAATAAAAATAATTTTGTACTCTCGTATAAATATTTTATTCGCAATATTATTTTATTAGCTATGTAAGTCGTTCGACGAGAATCAACATATCTCACTCTTTTGAGTGAGTAGAAAGGGTGAAAATAAATAACTTACCCTTTTTTTTTTTTACAGCGGTAAATCATCCCTAAATATTACATGGATGATTTTGCAAGATTACGAGCAATCTTGTTGGGACCTCCAGGGACAATGGTAACACAGATACAAAGAAAAAGGGATAGCAACGCAACAATATCCAAGATAACGCATTTGACCTTGATTGAAGGTGTCTCCAAACCCGCAATTTGGAAGATAAGATGAAGACAGTCAGACGAAATCTCAAAGTGATGAATCTGGTTGGAAGTAGCCCAAGAGACAAAACCTTAAGCATGCCCAAAGCTTCCGCCTGAAGAGGTGTTTCAGCATTAAAACCGGAGGAGTAGGACCCAAAACAGAGCCGTCCAGAGCATACACAACCCACCCTGCAGCTGCACGAAAGTTAAGAGTGCCTGCTGGCATCCACTTTAGCCCGAAAAGCACGACAACCACCATTCCCCTTAGCTTGACCAGGAAAAAAGGAAAATAATTCTAAATAGCCAACTTTATATCATCATGAGATTGACGGTTACTATACTGAGGGAGAGATTGTGCCCTAGTGTGGACCGCCAGGGCTTCCAAAGCCAAATCATAAGACGTTTTCTGAATGTTGAAGAAATGAGTAGACAAGAATGGCTTACTAGAGAAAATAGCTTTATTACGGACACACCAAATACTCCACAAGAGGGAAATGAAAGAAACAACCAAGGAAGTAGAAGTCTTACGGTTAAGCATCCAAAAGTTGATCCAATCTATAATCCAATCGCTTAGGCTTATAAAAGACACGTGATCAGTTTTGATGCCCAGAGGGGAGACAAGCCACAAACGTTTAACCAGGGAGCAGTCACGAAACAAATGTTCCAGCGTTTCCAAACACTGACTATCAGGACACAGCGTTTTATTTATATTCAATAACAAGGTGTAGGGTGTAATAATAAATTATAAAATAAATTTTTACTGGTTATGAGATATTGAAGAAGATGCTTTTAAGGGTATGGATATGTTAAGGAAGCTGTATTTAGCCAACAATTCTTTTACTGGTTTTATTCCATCTTCTTTGCCACAACTGCCATTACTTTTGGACTTTTAGAGCTGTCTATTGCAAATAACCAGTTTACTGGTAATATTCCAGATTTTGTGTCGCAAAATTGGAGGTTGCTTGATCTTACAAAGAATGCCTTCGTTGGTCTTATTCCTTCTAGCACCAACTTCAATTCCTCTTCTTTTCTTGATCAGTTGCATACTCTTATCTTTTTTTTGGCTTTTTAATCACATTACAATTATGTATCTTATCGTATTTTTCTTTAGAGTAAAATAGATTTTACTCCCTTTTGAAATTAAAAATTTTAAAATTACTCTCTTTTGAAATATTTATACAAATAATCTACAAATTTATTTGTATTCAATAAAATAAATTTCATAAAACTAATGTAAGTATCCAATATGTTAAATAACCCTTTGTTAAGTTCATCAAAAACATTTATCGTTAAGAGTTTTATTACTCATTTTTTAAGGTCATGAAATATTCAAATGGGATGGTAAGACCATATTGAACCTCATTAAAGTGAGTTTAATCATCATAACCTTGCCCCTAGTAGCTTGAATGAGGTGACGTCTCGAAGCAATTAGATGAGTGATGCGATTGATCGATGGCGAGTTCAATGTCATAGAGTCATACGGGATGACTAGTCGATCACCTAGGCAAGGATATGTTAAGATACATTTGTCGGGCTAATGACCGCTGATAGAGCTCTGGTTTTCTTATTAAAGATTGTCTGGTCGTGGCGGGAGCTTCTATCGTATTTCACATGAGTCAATTCTTTGACTAATGACTATTAGCCTAAGGTAGCATAGTTTTCAAATTAACTTTGATTTGTGTCCTAATACCTTCGTAACTGGGGTTTATAAGGATATATTTTGGGTTATGATGGGCTATGGCTAGCCGAAGGGAATAGGTCGATTAGGAATTTTCCACCCTTGTCAGGGTTGAGAAATATCTCTAGGCCACTCGAGGAGCAAATAACTAGAAATGCGTGACCACGCTCGGAAGGTATCTATGGTAGATAATTCCGGTCAGATAGTTATGACTCCGGATTGAGAAAAACCATTCTAGATAAGATCAATTGCAAGTACGACCTGTGATCGATGATGTCTTGCATTGAGTGGGAGATAGTAATAGGACAAGAGAATTGGTAACGCACACTTGTCGCGGACAAGTGGGATATTGTTGGAGGTTGTGTCCTCGACAATAATGCGTTCACATATTTAAATCTCATTTGAATGAAAAACACAATTGGGAATGTTACTCTTTTAATTAAAGTCGACTGATCAACATTTATCGATAATAATAATAGTATTAATAATAATAATAATGGAAAAATAACAAAAGTATATACCGAATAGGTGAAAACTAATTAACATACAGAGTACTTAAGACAAAAGTCGAAAATACTAGAAGTAAAAAACATCAAAACACAATTAATATGTGTTGTTGGATTCAAGGTTAAGATCAAGCTACAAATGTTTGTTGATAAAGCATTATGTTTGAGGGCGAGAGGCAAGATCGTAGCACGGATACTTCTCGTAATGAGTCGTACCGTGTCCGACACCCTGTGTGACACCAACATTTCATGGACACACGCTAAAACGTGTCGGACGCCTATAAATCCATGACTAACTTTCTATACTTATTTGGGCATGTGTATGACGCGTGTCCAGGGTATTTGAGCCGTGGTCATCGCGTGTCCACGGTATTTGGTCATCATTTGGGGTGAATGATGTTCTTCAGAGGAGAAATGCGTTATCGAAAGAGATTTATTAGAATATTGGTTCGGATGAGAAATGAAATGAGTTATTATCACGTGCAAGTTTTACATTCACTTATTTAAAATTAATATCAAATATTTTTACAAAAATAAAAACAAACATTTATAACTATAAAATGTATATTTTATTAAATTTAAATAACGTGTCCCGTGTTCTAAACTTCATGACATGCCGTGTCACGTGTCCGTGTTGTGTACATGTCCGTTTTGGTGCTAACTAGGTTAGAGGTAAGAGGGTGGAGTTGTAGTTAAAGCCAAAATAAATTTGTTCGAGCTAGGGATTCGGACTTTGTGAATGGTGGTGAAGGGACGGTTTCAAGGTAATTTTGAACCATTCGTAAAACATAGTAATTTTATATTTTGTTTTTTTTACAGTTATTGCTTTATTATTTTATATTATATATACTTTGTTCGTCTAATTTATTTGTTTATCTTTAATCAAAGTATCAATAATCAATGATAGAAAGTTAACAATATGATTGGGATGAAGGGTAGATGTGGTAATCAACGACATAAATAAAAAAACACGACACACCGGACACGAAGTTAGTAGGTTAAAGTTAAGATGTTGTGATCCATTTAATTAATTGGCTTGACCGGACACAACAAAAAAACAAGCATTGATCGGATTAGGGTTGAACCTTTTTGACACGAATAACTCATTTATTTAAATATATTTGGGTTGCATCAATGATTTAACCAAACAACTTAAAAATCAACATGATCAATTTTTAGATAGTATGGTTATAAAATTTAGTTAATTATATTCATTTATTGGGTTACACGGTGAAGTGGTTTAACAACAACCTGATTAAAGATAAATAGGTTAAACATATCTTGGATTACCGTTGAGACAAATGACCTACTTAATTTATTTAATTATATTCATTGATAGTTTACACATAAATTAATGTTTACGATTATTATGTAAGACTTTTGATATAAATTCGTAAACATTAATTTGTACGTAAACAATTGAATTTCAGGTAGTTATTTCGCATTAAAATCATCATACAACATTGAGGGGCCACCAGAGAAATTTAAAAAAAAAAACGGGTTGATGCGTGGCTCAACCAGAGCCTCTAAATGATCTTGCAATTATATAGATAAGATTTATACCATAATTTTTCATACAAGGTTACCATTCAATCTGCCTTGAATAAGATTTTACAAATAAAAGTTTAGAAATTTTTATTTTGACAAAGTTCGTTTAGGTTGAATTAATTACATATTAAAAAATTGAAAAAAATAATAATATATAACAATAATCGTGGCAAAACACTAATAAACATAACAATATTCGTGACAAAATACTAATAGTTTGTTATAAATATTTAGTAAATTGTGGAAAATAAATTTAAATAATATATTCTTGTATCCAAGTGTCAGACTGGATATCTAACTACTAGGTTATATGGACTTAGTTATGTAGGTATGAGACTTTACAGTACACTTCAAATCTGTAGTCTTTTTAATTGTTAAAAATGTTTAAAAAAGTAGGCCGTAATTCTAAAAAATAACATACTTACAAACTCATAAAGCAAGTTACTTGTATTAATAATTAATAATCACAATTTATTAACAATTTATTAATTTCTTGTCTTTCTTTCCTTTTCGGTTATTGAGAAGATACTCGGTCGTGTAATTTCATAAATCTCGCCATTAATTTTAGGTAATTTCTTTTTTCACTCTCTTCTTCTATCCTGGCATCGGGAGAGACTGCCAGATGCAGTGACAAGCCGCTTTCCGACCTCAGATTTCTCATACCTCCTCAAACTAAACGGGCTTAATTCTATCGGCAAAGAAGCACATCATTGTCTTCAAGGAGGGAGTTTTTTTCACTTGTCCCTCCACAGAGTTTTGTCCAAATTTAATGCAACCTTCGGAGTTGAATGTACTTCTCACCTCTCCCGCCTTAAAAAAGCCTTTAAAATATCTATCGATTATTCCTGAGACGGCTCCTCAAACTAACCGGGCTTAATTCTAACGGCAAAGAAGAGTACATCACTGTCTTCAAGGAGGGAGTTTTTTTTCACTTGTCCCTCCACAGAGTTTTGTCCAAATTTCATGCAAGCTTCGGAGTTGAATACACTCCCCACCTCTCCCACCTCAAAAAAGCTTGTGGGCTGGCCTTAATCTTGGTTGTGGGCTGGCCTATTAAGGTCTAATATATTTCTTGGTTGGGATTGGACCAAGCATTTAGTCTAAAATTAGGCTCAGCCCGACACATATTTATTATTTAACAAATATTTTTTTCTAATAAAACCTATGAAAGTAGCACTAAATTTATAAACTTTACAAACCTAAGTATAACTTTTTAGATTTATAAACCATGTACATAACCTAAATCATATCCACAAATGCCTAATTAGCATTCGAAAGTGGCGGTATTTAGCCGTATTTTATTTTGGAGAGCAATTCATATGCATTTCATAATATTTTGTATGATTTTATAAACTATGTATATTTTTAGATCCGAATTGAAGGCATTATGCTAATTAGTTACTGGTGTAAGTCTTACCTTTTAGTGCCAAAAAAGCACATTTAAGCCAAAAGTCCGAATTAGCCTATAAGAGATGGGTTTAGGCTTTTAGATAGGCATACACATTTGGCCCGATCCACACTAATGGGGACGTTGCTTGTTGTTGAATCATATATTCAAATATATATAGTATATATGTTTATGTTTTGATAATGACAAGTCTAGCTATTTATATTATATACTCGTACGTATAATCATGTGCTAAGTGTACAGAATATTAGTAACAAGATCTAATCAATCAAGTATACAAAGATTCAAGCATGTTAGTCAATGAATTGACTAAGTCGAAGATTGATAGAAGATCACAAGCGCGCATAATAGACTAAAGTTATATTTATCAACTATAGCTTTAGTACAAGATTGATTCTAGTTATAGCCCGTAGCTATAACTCCATATTATGAAGAAATGGTCGGATTATATATGTGTTCAAGTTGAAACGTTTGTTTCCAAATATGTGTCGTGTAGAATTAGTGTTTAATTGGTATTCTATTTTAATAAATAGAATTGTTAATCTTAATAGGATTATATAAAATATCTTTAAGTTAAATAAGGAATAAATAATTGTCTTATGAGATAATTATTTATTACTAAAATAAAAACTAAGGATTTTTATATGGTGTTTATTGTCAAATATATATAATCTAAATATAGTTTGTTTCGACTTTGGGAAACGTGTGATATGTCATGTTTACCATAATTCGTGTAGGATTAAATTAAGTAAATATTATGTATTTATTTAATATCCTAAAACAAACTAAGATTATATTATGATAATATATTTTATTATCTTTGACATGGTTTAGGAAGTTGATTTAATAAGGATACTAATTGTTTATTATAAAGATCTTTCCTAAATATGAATTAGGAAATTAATTCCTTATATAATACTTAAAGTATATTATTAAATCTTTCCTAAATATATTAAGATTAGATTTAAGGTAGTATTACTAAAAGACTAGTATTCTAGTTTTGGTAATATTCCTAAATCATCTAGGGTTTGAATTACCTAGAT
Organism: Silene conica; assembly: GCA_029255685.2. Lineage (NCBI taxonomy): Eukaryota > Viridiplantae > Streptophyta > Magnoliopsida > Caryophyllales > Caryophyllaceae > Silene > Silene conica. Next base: position 65,697,747 of record CM055311.2, read on the forward strand.
ACATATTCTATATAAATAGACTACCATGATACATTAAATGATACGAAACACATACACATATATTCACGCAAATCAAAGAGAGAAACCGCCGATTATATTCTTCAAGTTCGAGCTTATCATTGTCATATCCGATTCAAGATTCAAGTGCTCAAGCATTGATCTTATTCATTCAAGATTGTGACATCAAGAAACATTGAAGACTTTATCTTATTAACGTAAAATAAAACGAGTATTTAGCGGTACTCATTGTAAGGCAAATATTTAACGATATTTGTCGTAGCTAGATATTTAACGGTATCTAGATAGAGTTGTGACTAACATCAAAGTCGCACGAGTAGGGTTGATAAACTTGTAATCCAGAGTTGATACTAATTTTATTAATCGAGAATAGTGGACGTAGGTCTCAAAGTGTGAGACTGAACCACTTCAAAAATATCGTGTCTCTCTTTATTACTTGCTCTACTCAACAATCATCATACAAACTTACACACATCGAAGAAGATTTAAAAAGAAGGCATACTCAATTCAACCCCCCTTCTTGAGTATATCATATCAATAGACTCTTCACTTGTAATGATCTTGTTCATTTTTTTGTTATAAAGGCCCAACCCTGACCCACAATAACCCGGCACGTGATATCTTATAGAATCTTTGAAAGCAATGAGATATTTTTTGCCAGAAGTAAAGAAATGTTTTTACCTACAACCCGCCTGAGCGGCCAAGCTAAAGAGAGATGAGTATATTTTGATGAGAGCGAGATTTAATCGAGGAATATTGTAAAAGAGACTGATTTTTAATTAACAAGGGGATGGGTAGATTGGGAATAAAAATGGAATTTTAGATGAGAAGTTTAATAATCATTAGTTTAATGAGATTTTTCGGTTATTTGGTTGTGATATTAGATTAAAGTATGTTGATAAAGATTTTGAAAATCAAAATATATTGATAGTGATTATGAAAAAGAGCAAACTATAGTGCTGTGGTTATTAGTTTACCCTTAGATCAATCTCCTCATTGTCATTTCAATATATTTTGAAAACTATTGCATAAATATTACTCCCTCCATTCTTTTTATATCACCCCATTTCTTTATACACGTTTGTCAATACTCATTTTGTTTTGATTATATCTTTAGCTACATACTACTAAAAATGATAAAATTTCGATATTCTTAATCCTCTTATCAAGACAAATTAAAAAAGATCTCACATGAATATATTTCGGTGAACGGATTGAGAGAAAACTGACGTTGAATACCCGTTTGTGAATAGTGTCAAAAAGGGAATTGGGGTGATATAAAAAGAATGGAGAGAGTAGTTAATAGTGGACTAACTAACACAAATTTTGTAAATAATTTATATGAAAGTTTAAGTTTGTAAAAAAAACATGAGAATCAAGTAATAATAAATCAGTGATAGACCAAAATGACCTCCATTAAGAAAAAGTAGTCTATAATTTATATCACACATAATTACTACAGCTAGCTACTCCTTGAGAAAGCTAAAAGGAAGAAGGAATGGTAGACAAAGCCAGATCATCATTCATAAACTAAATCTACAAACTGGATCACCAGATCCAACCAGAAACCAAACAGTCCATTGTATAATTATACAACTAATTAAAACTTGTAACTATTGTGAGCGTTTCATTCCATATTCTAAAATAAAAAGGTTATTATATAAAAATAGTCTTTAATAATTTACTCCGTAGTAAGTAATTGTCTCTCTAAGGGTTTGGTTGTTTCCGTCATTCTAGGTATAAGATATGAGTTTAGAATTGAAGATATGAGTTTGGAATTAGCTAAACTTATTTGTTTCATATTTTTTGTATTTTGATATCCAAATCTCAAACTCACAAGGTACAAAAATGATACCTTTTGATATCAAATAAAAGAAGAAAAATAAAAAGGAAAATGTTGTGAAAAAATCCATATTTTTTAAATAAAAATTTAATTAAATTGTTTCCAAGTTTTTTTTGGGAAAATAAAATAATAAATTTTTCCTGACACGTTTAATATACTTAAGAACAAAAATATTTTAACATTCTAATTAAAAAATAACTTATATATAAAAAAATATAGAAAATTTTAACTAATTAATAAATGAAAATTTAAAATAGAAAATTAATACATAAATAAATTATACAGAGTTTTATTAATAAAATAAACACACAACAATAAGATTTATTTTCTCATACCATGAAGCAAGCAACAATAGGAGGAATCAAATTTCAAACTCATACACCCTGATCTAATAGCTAATTTCATACCAATAATTTTGTGTAAACAAACACAGCCTAAAACTTGTAAAGATAAAAAGACGGCAAATCAAATCAATATCACAATTAAAGGTGGGCAGCTTGAGCAAGAAGCCAACAAGCCTCCGTCTCCTTTCACACACACACCGACAAATCCCCACCATTCTATCCACATTATTCCGCATCTTATCACTTGTTTCGCTTCACAATTACTCGAATTACATCTCACTCTAAACTAACTCACTCACTCACTCACTCACTCACACTCTCTCTAACATGGTCGTAGAACCCGGTCTCCACCAATGGACCACCCGGCGCAACAGCAACCCGAAACTCGACACATACGTAAGCATTCCCGAAGCACCACGTCCAAATCACCCTATCTCTTCCGCCTACAAAACTGCAGGAATTGTGGGTGCATGGTACGCTTCCAACATTGGTGTCTTACTCCTTAACAAGTACCTCCTATCAATCTACGGCTACCGTTACCCCATCTTCTTAACCACCCTTCACATGATCTCCTGCGCTGTTTACTCCTCAATGGCCGTCCATTGGCTTCGTCTTGTTCCTTGTCAGCATATCCAATCCCGCCGCCAACTCTTCAAAATCATGTCACTCTCCATCATCTTCTGCTTCTCCGTCGTTTGCGGTAACTCCTCGCTTAAGTATATTCCTGTTTCATTCAACCAGGCAATTGGCGCCACCACTCCTTTCTTCACCGCTGTCTTCGCTTTTGTTATAACGTGTGATCGCCAACCCCCTGCTGTCTACCTCGCTCTCCTTCCTGTTGTCCTCGGGATCGTCCTCGCTTCCAATAGTGAACCGCTCTTTCATCCTTTTGGGTTTATTCTCTGCGTTGGTTCCACTGCCGGCAGAGCTCTCAAGTCCGTTGTACAGGTAGTCATTCAGATTTACAATATTATTTCATTAATTATGATAAATAATTAAATATGAGTTTGTAATTAAATCCGTTTTTCATGATGTAAACAGGGGATAATTTTATCGTCGGAATCGTCGGAGAAAATGAACTCGATGAACCTGCTAATGTACATGGCGCCAATGGCGGCGGCGGTGCTACTACCACTGTCGCTATACATAGAAGGAAATGTAATGGCCGTGACGGTGGAAAAGGCGAGGGAGGGGTGGTTTGTGATATTCCTGCTAGTTGGGAACGCCACGGTAGCGTACTTAGTGAACTTGACGAATTTCTTGGTGACGAAACACACGAGCGCACTGACGTTGCAGGTGCTTGGGAATGCGAAGGCGGCGGTAGCAGCGGTGGTGTCGGTGCTGATATTTAGGAATCCGGTGACGGTGATGGGGATGGCTGGGTTTGGAGTGACCATCATGGGTGTTGTGCTTTACAGCGAAGCTAAGAAACGTTCTACCAAACACACACCCCATTGATTATGAGATTCATTATGAGATTGATTATTGATTAAGCTAAAAAAAAATACAATTAAACAAACACAAAAGGCGAAGCCGAATGTGATTCTTTTTTTATTATTTTTCATGATTATACTTAATTAATTGTTTATATTATTTATATATGGATGGATTTGTGCTATTGTATTCTTTTTTTTAATCATAATTTGAGGTAAAGAGAAAGAAGAAAAGGGGATTCTAAAGTTTGATTTGGTGATTGCCAAAAAAAAAAAAGTTAGATTTGATTGGTTGGTAAATTGTAATTGTATAGGCAATAAGCAATAGATAAAGAATAATGATAATGATGATTGTAAGAGTAACATCCTTTATTATATACGAGTACTATATAATGTATATAAATCAAGACATTTACTACTTCCTCCCTTCCAATCAATTCTATATATTTACTTTATTCACGTTTGTTAATACTCGTTTTCTTTTGTTAATATCTTTAATTACACATTGATAAAAACTATAAAATTTTGATATTCACAATATCACAATTTAAACAAGATCTCACATGACTATCTTTTATGTTATATATTAGAATTTGTGTCGAAAATTAACTCAACTTATGAATATTGGCCAAAAAGTGAAATGTATAGAATTGATTGAAATGGAGGAAGTAATTCTGGTGGTGAATCACATCAATAATCTAACTTTTATTTTTAATTTTTCACCTTATTTATGATAGAATGTGTATTATTGTGTGATTGATAAGGAAGATGTTTTTAGAGAGAAAAACAATCTAAATAAAGGATTATTTTTATTGTTAATTAAATTATGAATAACTAGTTTTTTTTATCCGTGAAAATCACAGGTGCTTTTAAGGTAAATTGTCTAAATTAATACTTATATAAACGTTCTTTAATTTAGTGAAAGATGTTGACACATTACCTAACTGGAAAATTGGTGTATGAAGTGTAAAATATAACAATCTATGTACCTTGTTGAGAATCATCAAACAACTTAATATATTCTCTCAAATTAGCGTTGTTATACATATATACTAGATGTTGATATATCAAAGTAAATTGCACTATTTAATTGAACATTATGAATTATGATACAAATTTATTGACATTTAAATTGTAAAACCAAAAACTCTATAACTCCTTTTCATCATTGACGGGTTAGTGGTAAACTGTGAAGGTTTTAACACTCGTCACTTTCCAAGTTAGTGGTTAAATGAAAATGGATGGTGGAGTCGGTGGTAGAGGTGTGAGTGGATGAGAGTGTTAGTGGTGAAGCGATACTTTTGGTTTTTGGTGTTTTGGGTGTTGGTGATTTAATGGGATATCACATTATTTTTTCCTTAATTATTTACATTTTACATTTTTTATGGGGCACTACATTTGTAACATCTCGTATTTTTATAAAAGTGATTTTAATAATTTAAAAGTAGTTTACGGAATTTAATAATATTGTAATAATAAATCGTAAATTTATTTTAAGTTTCTCCGTTAAGATCCGTCTTAAGAATGTTTTAGTTCTTAAGATGTTAACTTGGCAAAATCAAACCCCACCAAAACCCTATTCCATCGACATCCATCTTCATTTCCACTGCTTCTTCATTTCCACCATTGTTCTTCATTCTTAAGAGCTTAAAATCAACATTTCAACCTCTTCCCGAACTCGAATCGCGGTAAGTCTTACATTTTCGGAATCCTTGCGAGATTTGCAAGCTTTCTATCTCTTTCAATTTCAATTTTATCAAACTCGAAAAAGACGCTGTTTTGGGTAAATCCCGTTTTAAGCTTCTAAAACCCGTTTCTTTTGTTGTAAGAGTTGGATTAGAGGACCCGGAGGGTGATAGCTTCGTTATTGAAGAAGAATTCGGAGCATAACCGCTTTTAAGGTGACGATAATGAGAAACTCGGCCTTTTGTCTATATTAGCACTTTACTTGATTTTTAGTATGTTTATCTACTAGAAACATGTTTAGGTTATGTGGATTGTGGTTGTGATGCTGTAAATTAGTTAGTATCATGTTAGGATTTGATGATTATATTATCTTCACATGATTTGTTTAGTATTGATAATGGGTATGTTGTTTATGTGGAAATAATGGGTGTTTTCAATATTTGATATGAGTAATTATGGGTAATCTATGATAATGATTTTATGATGCTTCATGAGTGTTGGTATATGCCGTAATTCGTGATTTTAGTAGTGTATACGAAGTATAGAAGCAAATCCTTGAAGTTTGATTGAGGTTTAAAGTTGACGAAATGCGTTTTTGCTGGGCAGAGGAATCCCAGCCGGTCTGAGGCCGGCGGCCGGTGGACCGGCTGAGAGCCCCATTTGTCGTTCTTATTGTTTTTGCAAAACTGATGGGGATTTAGGAAAAAGGGTCCCCAGCCGGTGGACCGGCAGCCGGCCGGCCGGCTGGGAGACCATTTTGTTGCTTGTGGTTGTTTTTCGTATGCTTGGGAAAAGGGATTCCCAGCCGGTGGACCGGCAGCCGGCCGACCGGCTGGGAGTACCTCCTTGTCGTTTTTATTTCGTCTTCGGCGTAAGAAGTTGGGCCTCTCAGCCGGCCAACCGGCAGCCTATGGCTGACCGGCTGAGAGCCCCTGAGCATGTTAAACTGTTTATAACTTTGGATTCACATGTCAGATTTGATTGATTCTTTTTCCGTATGTCTCGTATGCTTGTTTGAAGTCCCAAGAAATTGGGCGGCGCTTATGTCGGGTTCGGTAATGGATTTGAGGATGAAAGACCCCCCGGCCGGGCAACCGGAAGGGAGACCGGCTCTCGCCTCAAATTAATTCCCGAAGTTGGCTAAGTGTTTCATGGATGTTTATTGATGGGATATTTAAGAAATGATTGTCATTCGAGTTTGAGTTGTTGTACATCTTTGAGATGACATTTTGGGAATTGTGTAACCTGATGTGCGCTGCTATAGTACTCGAGTTCTCACTTGACTGCATTGTGTAGCTGGTTGGCCGTAGTGACTTGGTCTCACGCTCAGGTCTTAGATTGTCTGCCCGCCTTCGGGCATATCTCGTTCTTAGCTAGTTCGGGTCTTGGGGGTGCCTTGTGCACTTGTCGAATCGGGGATCGTGATTCGTTTGCGCTCCGAGAGTCTGGCCAGGTTTAGACTAGGACAGTCATTTGATGTCGTCCTACCAGGGGGTTGTATAGTCTGAGATTGGGGATGTCGTAGTATATAGTCGAGTCGATTGTCGGCCTGCTCATAGTAGTCTAGTAGAGTCGCTTGGCTGACCAATCTAGTAAGAGTCGAGTCACTTGGATGACCTATCTCTTGTTTGTAGAGTCACTTGGATGACCTATCTCTTGTTTGTAGAGTCACTTGGATGACCTATTTGTTGTAGGAGTCGAGTCACTTGGATGACCTATCTCTTGTTTGTAGAGTCACTTGGTTGGCTTATTGTTGTTAGAGTCGAGTCACTAGGTGACCTATCTCTTGTTGATATAATTGGATGTTGAGTTTGCCTTAGTTGTATTTGTGAATGTATGATACTTGGTTATCTTAGTATTGTTCGTCCAAGGCATTGGACGACTCTTAGTCCGGTTTCGTAAATGGTTTGGATTGAAAGACCCCCCCGGCCGGGCAACCGGAAGGGAAACCGGCTCTCCTTCCAAATAGTTTCCGAAGTTGGTTGAGAGCCTTTGCATAGTATTGCATGACGTTATGAAAGATGAGATATCGAGATTTGTATGCTTCACATGTTTTATATATGCTGGAGTATATTGTATGTTTATGTGTTATGTGTCATTGACAATAGGTGGCTAGGAGCACTCTAGTCACTCCCCACTGACTGTGGCGCACATGTTGTATGTGTGTAGGTACATGAGGCTGTTTGCAGGGGGTTACGTTGAGGCTAGCGAGCGATGATCCTTCATCGTTGACTTTTACCTTTATCGTGTAGCTAGACCTTAGACTTACGTTTCAGTATTTTGTGCCTGTAGGGATATGCTATCCCGGGCTGTTTGTATCGCACTTAATACTTATTTATGTTTTATCTTTCGCATGTTTAGATTTCTAAAGCACCTCGCATGTTTTATTTATCATGTCAAAAGTTTTAATTCCGCTGCATTTTTTGTACTTTGTATGTTTTACTTTTCCGCTTTCGCGAGGGGTTTTACAACATTTGTTTTATCTTTTATGTTTTTTGCTTATTTTTTCTTCTTCCACTACCATGCATTTTTCTGTTTGATATATTTTTCTTTTCAGTTACTTTTTTCTCTTCGCAATACACTTTTTTTAAATATCCTTGCAATACTTCATTTTTTGTATTGTATTGTATTGTATAATTTGATTTAGAAAGGTATTTATTTGTATTTAATGTTTATTTTTGTTTTCCTTTTTCTTTCCAAAATATAAAATGATGATGTGGTATCATAATTCACCCTTAAATAGTTGAATGGTGAAATATAATGCTTTAGTTTGTCTTTTTATTATATTTATAAATAGATGTGTATAAAAGCCGTGTTCATAGTTTTATTCAAAATGGGGCATAAACACTTAACGAAATAAGATTAAGTTTGAAAGTATTTAGCCAAAATTGATCCACGTCATCACTGAAGTTAGGTTCGATTTCAAGTCGTTATTCTGCCCTGCGACTATAGCCAGGATGGTAGTTTAGAAAATCACAAACTTCACTATGTCACAACAAGGCAAGTCGCTCACCCGAACAACGATTTTAGCTAAAAAGACATGTCTCCTGAGCGACTTAATATGCAGCATTTGGCTTAACTTTGCAAATCCACCCCCTTCTCAGACTAAAGTCGCTTAGCGAGGAGAGACTTGAGGTCAAATCGTCGAACCGTTGAGCGACTTGGGTCGATCTGCTTGCAAATTCCAGAAGTTGTAACATTATTCAAATCTGCACATGATCATCCTCCATAAACTGTGATACATTATTTTGTGAATTTTTTCGTAAATGGGGTTTAAACTCAAAATAATTATTTCATTTCAAAATCTTATTTATTAAAGCAACAACCAGTACGCTTAGGTGTCGATCTCTCCTTAAAAGTAGGAAATTTTAGGGACCACTTTCTTGATATGAATTAATTAAATGTAACTACCTCATAAAAACTATGCAATACATGCTTTATAAATTTGTCTATATTTGCACAAAAAAAATTGTCAATGATATAGCCAAATTTATTAATATATTTGTATAATTATATAATTAAGCACATAAAAACATAAAGTAAATTATTTAACATTATCTTGCAAAAAAATAAAAAATTATTTAACATTAATCAAACAATAAAAGAAGTGATGGGAAACTTAAAAGTATAACAATAATGATGTAGTTTCTAAAACCTCAAAATGTGACCGAATCAAAGTAATACTAACTTTTCGCATTTATACCAAATAAAGAAATTTTAAAAAAAAAGTTAAAATAAGTTATTAACTGAAATTATTTAATTATAATGAAATTAATTTATAGAAAAGATATATACATCAAATATTCACGGTTATTTGATAAGGATAATTTTTGACGAGAAAATAACAAATCACAAATATAATTATAAAAGATTAATTAGTACAACTCTAAAGAGCAAACAAGTAAAAAAAATTTGTAAGTTTTTCAATTTGTTTGGTTATCATAAATCTTGAATTAATACAATGTCAATGTCAAAGCGCAGATAAGCAAAAAATGACAAATATACAATATAAGATTAGATGGATATTGATTTTGAGACTTTTTTATGGAAATGATGAGATGAAGAGTGAAATTAATTAGTCTATATAATAATATAAAAAGGCATGTTGAGCCTCTTTTGAAGTGACACGTGTCACACTATATGCTCTTGCCACCTAACATACCTATTTATATAATTACCCAATGAATATTAATAAAAAAATGTACAAAAAAATAATAATAATAAATTTGCACTTAATTATACGGAATGAATGTACATAAATTTATATAATCAATAGTTATTTACCTGCTCTTCAAACTCCCAAAAAAAATCAATGATTCATAAAACATTCTTTCATAATTTTAATGACTTTCATAACTACACCCGCTACAATATATTGTCATCTTTTTATCTTTTGTGTTTCTAAAACATAATAATAAATTTTAAGCATAAACAAAAATAACTCAAAATACATTTTATTCTCATTCTTATCATAAAAACTAGGTAGGGGGTGAATTTGTTCTATATAATAATAACATAAAAAGTTGAGCCTCTTTTCTATTTATACAATTACTCAACCAATATTAATAAAAATTTTGTACAATAATAACAATAATCAATAATGTTGTTAGGATCGGGATCCTACTTTGGATCGATGAGCTTCCTAGGATCGAATCGTTAGGATCGGATCGTAGAATCGTAAGATCCTACAAATTAACTAAAATACATAATTGTGCAATCAAACTATGTTAAAATCTTGTGCTTAAATATGAAAACACTTTTATCGTAGCATGTGCCTACTCTAATTGTTCTCGTTTATAGTAGATGTCTATCTTAAAAGACATATGTAAAATTTTAGTAAATCAAAAAACTTAAATGTTAATAATGTAGGATCGAATTATATAATCATAGGATCGTGGAATCAGGTTAAGATTCTACTCTCAAAAAATTTGAAGCATGTTGAATCGTAAGATCCTACAAAATTAAGATCCTACCTAGGATCGGGATTGGTCACCACTTTCTGAATCGTAGAATCGTAAGATCCTACGATCCGGATTGGGAGTTTAACAACAATGACAATAATAAATTTTCACTGAATAATACAAATGAATGCAATTAATTCTAAATAAATGGATAGGTATTTACATGCTCTTCAAACTTCCCAAAAAAACAAAGAGCCATACAACACTCTTTTACAATTTTAATGACCTTAATAACTATCACCATTACAAATATAATGTCATCTTTCTATCTTTTGTATTTCTAAAACATAATAATAAATTTCAAGCATAAACAAGAATAACTCAAAGTACATTTTATTTTCATTCTGATCGTAAAACCAAGGTAGGTGTGAATTTTGTTTTCCAATGTTATTGTTATTAAATTGATTTGTTTTACATGTGTTTTGATAATATTGTTTCCAATTGGCAGTTTTAATCATGTAATGCTTTAAATCCTTTTTAAAAGGAGATATTCATCAAATTGATTATTTTGATCATTTAAAAATTGGACTTATTTAAACATATACTTTTTTCTGATTTTCAATTAAGCGAGTGTCAAAATATGTTTATATACGTTGATAAATGAATAAGATTTGAATGGGAAGGAAAATTAAAGAAAAAAGAAGAAATCGTCCAAAGTTGAAAAAACAGTAGAATAAGAAACAAAAAATATAATTGATTAAGTCAAAACTTTCCCTACTATTTTAAGATAAGAACAATACTTTCTTTTTGAGTTTTGAATCAATTGGTACAATAAATTTCTATAATGAGACGATTTGGTAAATCTTGTATGAATGTTTTTGAATCAATTTGTATGATAATGACATTTTAATCAATTGATATGTATGTATGTATAAAGTTATCAATGTTACGACATAATTATTGTGATATTGAGTTTTATTAATATTTTATTAGGAATAATGCATAGGGTCTAAGGTGAAAATTGTGATAATAAGCGGATTTGGAAAATAATTTACATGTTCCTAAATTTCTCACTAATTTCTTTGTTAATATTGGTTATATTCCCTTGACCTCTCATATTTTGATTGTTCTATTAATTTGCCGATCATACTTTTGTCATTTATGTACATAAGATGCTTTCTTTTACATTTTGTTTCTTTTATTAAAGTCGGGTATGGTATTTGCATCATGTACTTCCATTTATGAGTCACCTTGAGTTGAAGATATAAAACGTACATATCTATCATTTGATAAATTCATGATTAAATTTTTTATAAAAAACCACGTAAAAGAATCATAATAGTAAAAATATAAACATAAATGAGATCTTAAAAATCCCGTGATTTTCACGGGATATAAAACTAGTAATAACATAAAAAGCCTAGATTGAGTAGTATTAGATTGACACGTGGCGCACATGATACAGTAATTTTATATTTTTAATTTTAAAAAAACGTAAAAATAGAAAATGGAAAGACAAAGTACATAAAAAACCTAGATTAAGTAGTTATTTAATAGCATACGACCCACTACATTTACATGTTTGACCAATTTTTTATTATTATTTAAAAAAAAAGTAAGAATAGAAAATGAAAAGACAAAGTAATAGACTAATTACTCATGTTATTTAAACCTTCATTAATACTTAATAATTATAATTTAAAGCTAAACTTTTAATATTCTACTATTATAAAAAAATTCACCTATAAAAGAAAACGAATCTATAAAAAATTTAGCACATTCCTAGCAAGAACAAATTAATGAACTTTTTTTATTCTCACCAAATTATTTAATTTGATTTATTTTTCAACACCTTTTATATCTTTACTTTGTTGTGAGCATGAATCAAATTAACAAAAAATGAGAAAATAAAAGAGAAATAGAAGGGAAGTGGGGAATTTGGCAAACATTTGTACTATAGTTCGTTTTAGGTATTAGCAATGCTTTGAAGACACTTGAAACCTTTGATAATTGAATATAATTATCGATGAATTGTCAAATTTTTGTGAAAGAATTACAAGATTGACTAAATTGTAACTCTCTTTTTAATTTCATATTTTTAATAGTGATAGTTTGTTTTGCCAATATTTTTAATATATTTATCATTGTTAATGTATACTGAATTTATTAATATTGATATTAACAACAAAATACAAATATGACTAACGCAAGTTTAGTATAAATATAGTATTATTTATATATTTAATTATGTTTGTTTAAATGGTAAATTTATATATTGCTTGTGATTTGAGTACTAATGAGATATGATGTATTTTATTTTGTTATCTTATTGATGCTTTGATGATAACATAGCAAAAATACATTGTATATACCCATCGATTGTTGATAATTCGTTTATATTAATTCTCTTAATATTTATTTATGTTTTATCCCAAAAAAAAACAGATAATAATAAGTAGCATATTTCTTTATTTCTAATTTTTAATTTGAGAATCCATATGTTATTTTTTCTATTACTTACCCCATTTATTTTATTTTTATTTAATTAAACGTTACAACAGCTTAGAAAAAATAAGTGAATAATATTTTAATTCTTAAATATTATCATTATTTCCAAACTAGAAAAATATAGAGCCATCCAAACTATGATTAATATTACATATTATTTGTGTTACTAATACAGAGTATCATCGTTTTAATAAAGTTCGATTAACAAAAATATCTTTTAAGTTAACATTGAGCAAAAATTATATTATTTGATTACAAAAGTAATGAAAGTGAGAGTGAGAATGAGAATAACAAAATATTACGGTATAATAAAAAAACATACTACTATAAAATGATGTGAATATCAAACTACTAAAAAACGCGGTAAAAAAACATTTACGCTAAAAAAATATATTAATGAAGAGTTTGAAAAATCCCGTGATTTCACGGGAAACTAAGCTAGTTAATTAATAATAAAATGAGCAAGGATATTGCGTTTTTGATTTTGGTCGAGGCGTAAGGTAAAGTGAAGTAAGTGAGGGGTAACCCGCACGAGTATAACGATTAACACGTAAAGTAGAATTTAATAAAGGAGTTTGATTCATATTCATTTATTTGTTTTTGTGACCCTTTTATTGTTGTTTGTGACGTAATAATTCAAATCTATTTACATAATAAATGTAATCATTTTATTTTTAATCATAATTTGTACCTATTTTATTATCTTTAGTATCATTTTTCTTAGAAGTGTAAAATAGTCTCTTAATAAGCTTATTAAGAGACCTCTCTCAAGGGACTTGCTAGGCCAGCTTTTCAGATATAAATGAGCACAATTTTTTATTTAAGATGGGTATATTCATGTTGGGTGACAATACGTATATGATGAGTCAACTATAATATAATTATTATGGGAAAATGAGAATGCGTAGTGAAATGTAACAAATTTGTCGTAGATGCACAGAAGAATTATACTTAACATCTTTTATTTTGCCTTATTTTAAGCGAAAAACTTTTTTGAAAAACTAAATCATACTTTAGTTAATGCTAATAATATATCAATCTTATCGTAATGCATTTATATGAATTATTTTTTGTAGTTATTTTTCTGTTTGTTATTTCAAATAATACAATATTCACCCTCCATTTACATATTTTCTTATCAATTGCTTTTTAGTCCAGCTACCAATCTTTAACAATACTTATATTGGAGAACAAAATTATTAATACATTAAGTAAATATTTTCACTTATTATCAAATCATCTTTCACAAAATATTGTATTAGGAAAAAGTTGCATTTATATGTCGGGAAGTACGGCCATACGGTCAAAGTTTCGCCTTGGAGACTGTGAAAAAAACTGAAGGAAAATAGAAAATCGAAGAGGACATTAATATTATGATTTTAGTATTATTCTTGATTTATCTTTGAACCAAACGGTTGACCGAGTCTGAACGGATTTCAACCCTAAAATATCGTGTTATTTTAATTACGGGTTGCGTGCTAAGATTAATGAATTGTTTAAATTCGGGTTGTGTGGCAAGATTATCATTGAAAAGGAGTGTTTTATTGTGTCAAATTGTCTTATTAGAAAAATTTATGTGATAATTTATTGCCAACTATTTATGGAGTTTTTTTTAACCCGTTTTTTAAAGTAATTTCAACCAAATTTACAAATGATTATATTTTTTTATAGGCTTTTATTTTATGAAATTTTGGTTTTTAATTGTTTGTTTAGATAAGGTGAATATGACAATTACTTTGCACTAAATTATTACACATAAACGGTATAGATCAGGTCTTATATTTTTATAAAAAAATTGAATTTTAAACATTATAGCTTAATTATTAATTATATATTTATATGATAATATCACGGGTTTTATTATTTGATAATTCAACCAAATCATTTAAATATGCACATGTCACAATTTTTTTTGTAATCTCACTAATCAATTATCCAAAAACTTATTTATAACACAATTTGTAATACTTACTTATAAATATTACCTTAAAAAGTAGATTAAAAATAATGTAATCTAAGAGTTACAATATAATACTAACAAAATAAGAAATAGCATACCCGTGCAATTTGCACGGGTTTAAAATTAGTATTTACAAGAAATGGAACAACTTTATCAATCTTTAATATTTTTTCATGAAATTGAACCTCTCGCTGCCTCACACAACAAGTAGTTATCAGTTTGCCATTTAAAACAGCCCCTCGATACTTTACCTTCGTTGTCTCCGTCTCTTTGCTCCGACTACCAAACAACGAACTAACAACACCATTCTCTTCTCGTTACTTTGAGATTATATTCAAACATTTGTTTGAGTTATTATCCTTGTAGTTAGGATAGAAAATAGCCCGCAATATCACCATTAACAAAACTTGCTTTTACGGTTTCGGGTTTTCTAAGCAGCCAATTTTCATTTTCCCCTAATCTAATGGGTTTAAATCTTGAAGTTTGGTTTTCTAAGAAGCCAACTATTTACAGCCAATCTTCATAAACATTTATAAAAATTCTCGTTTATGACAGACATATTCGTCGCAAGTTTGTCAGGTGGAGTATATAAGACAAAATTAAAATGCCTAGGGAATAACAAACTGTTTCCTCTTATTCACCCACGTGGATAGTACTTGTCCCATCGCAAGCTTGTGACGGATACACCCGTCACAAGAGAGACTTGCTGCATTTAGTACATAGATTTTGCTTCTCCGTTCAATATTTGATTGACGATGAGTATTTCAGATATCATATACAGGTTTCGAGACTTGCCCCGTATTTCAGGTTATTAAGAGTAGTTCTAAAATTAAAAGAGTTGAAACAAAACTTCGGCTAATTCAACTCTTGCTCACCAAACATAGCGCAGTACATAAAATACAAAATTGGGAGAGCCATTCCTATGTGCTACCTGAATCTCAAACGATCAGAATGTCCGATTCCAGCGCAAAAACAATGGAAAATTGAACTACAATTCGACTTCAAGCCAAACTCATCATAGTCTTAAATCCAAAAGCTCGGCGGCAAAGTGTCGTACAACACTTGCATTTTCTGAAAAGGGTTCTCATTTGGCTATTCATCGGTGACACAACCTTTTGAAGCCGACTGAACGTTCTTGATGTACTAGATAATGGAAACAACACAACAAATAGCGGAACATTAGAGTCATACATGTAGTGATAGAGATAAGGTTGATGAATGCTATTACTATAGTGTAAAAGTACCTTGTATAGAACCCCTCTATTAGCTTTATATGCCGGTGTTGCCCACTTTCTCCTCCGTTCCTCCAGCTCATCAGTTGTTAATTGTACATCCATTCTCTTCTTCCCGACATCTATTGTGATGACATCTCCGTTTTGGACAAGACCAATTGGTCCACCCTCCTAAACAATTGAATTATGTGTTTAAGCTCAACCGTTTAATCAACAACATATTTCAGTCTTACCCGAACTTTAGGAGCCATAACCCCTCAGGCCCTCACCCGTTAAAAAATGGGAAAGTGAAAAAGAAGTGTGAATGCTCGAGAATATGAAAACCAGAACTACCTGTGCTTCAGGGCAAATGTGACCAATGACAAATCCATGTGAACCTCCTGAAAATCTTCCATCAGTCAAAAGAGCACATTCCTGCAGAAGATATATGACGCTGTAAGGCATGAAGAAAACAGAATAGCAAATTTTGGCGGATTTCGTATCAAATCAGGCTTAAAGCTGTGGCATTAGGACTTGCAACATAGTCCTCTATTAAACAGTTTCTTTCAGACACATCCTTGTCTGTCACAAACTAGACAAAGATCTTACATTTCATATATTCTTAACGCCTGCGAGAATGGAATACTTTGTGAGTTTGCGAAAACATAGTAGAAATGTCAATAATACCTTCCCAAGCCCGGCACCCATTATTGCACTCGTAGGTGTCAACATTTCAGGCATACCTGGTCCACCTTTGGGGCCTTCTCCTCTAATAACCACAACTTTCCCCTGTAGACATATGGTTTAAATGAATAAAAGACAAGTCAAGTGCACAGATACTCAGCCTATCCATGAAACGAAAAACACACATTGTATATTGAAAATGAAAAAAACACTCGGTGAATTAAATGTTCAGCCCATCAAATACCTTAAACCTTTGAGGATCTTCGGAGATAGCTGCAATCATAGCTTCTTCTCCTTCAAATACAAGAGCTGGACCTGAAGTTAAATAATCAGGATCTTTAGTGATCATACGATTCATACCAAACCTAGAGACACAGAAATGGAAGACTCGTATTGCTTTTAGACCTACAACTTCAAAGCCTTTTATATTTTAAAATTATTTGAAAGGCAAAACGAACTATACCAGAGAAATACAGCCCTTCTTTTCCGGTGATTTTAGCAACAGAGCCATCAGGAGCAAGATTTCCATACAATATTTGAATATGCCCTGTTTCTTTGATAGGGTCTGAAAATGGCCGTATAATTTGCTGGAACACACCAAATAGATTCATAAAAAAAGGGAAAATTTAGAAGAATTAAACTACCATCAAACAACGAGTGGGGACATGAAGCAAACCTGACCCTCGGCCAATGGGGGGAAGAGTTTGGCGTTTTCAGCAAGTGTTTTCCCAGTAACTATGCACCAAGAGAAATTACGATTGAATGGAAATACACCGAAAGGAAAATTCTAAACAAAATAAATGTCCAGCAAGTGTATTGAGCAAAAGTATGCCTAGGAGTTAGAGTGAAAAACCTGTAAGGCAATCTCCATCTAAAAGTCCATGCTCGAGCAAGTAACGAATAACGGCAGGTGTACCGCCAACCTATATTGGCCCATCGGAGAATACTTTTAGGATCTTAAATCATGAGCCAAAAGGTGCTATTGATTGATTTTAAAAGGCAGAGTTCCAAGAGTAGTAAAGTACCTTATGTAAATCTTCCATGACGTATTTACCACTAGGCTTAAGATCAGCTAGGAACGGAATCTGATCACTGACCTTCTGAAAGTCGTCAAGAGTCAAGTCAACACCAACTGACCTGAAAACAAGAATCAACAATGATTAATGACAAGAGATTCTTTTCAAATATTTTGATAAAATTTTATTTCTTATAGCAACATCTCATACCTTGCAATGGCAATGAGATGCAAGACAGCATTGGTAGATCCACCCAAGGCCATGACGATGACCATTGCATTCCGCAAAGATTTTTCAGTTATTATATCTCGAGGCTTGAGGTCCATTTTAAGTAACTCAAGGAGGTACTTTCCCGCAAGACGGCATTCATCCAGTTTCAAAGGGTCCTCAGCTGGAGTTGATGAACTATATAGATGGAAAATCATAGTGAAAACTCACAAAAAAACTGATCAAGGTTGAAATATATTGATGGATAAGTGGAAAACCATAATGGAAACTTGTATGGAAAAAAAAAACAAGAAAAGCTTAGTCTCAAAATGATTTAAAAAATGTATGTATGCATTCATGCACAATACCTGTAAGGAATAGACATTCCCATGGCCTCAATTGCAGATGCCATAGTATTTGCTGTGTACATACCACCGCAAGCTCCAGCTCCAGGACAAGAATTGCGGATGACATTCATTCTCTCGTCATCATTGATCGAACCACTGACATATTCTCCATAAACCTACAACAAACACAGGAAAAAAAGTCATATGACTAAGGATCGGTAGTAGTAGTTACCAGAAATCAAGGAAAGGAAAACAGAGCGGGGAATAAATACTGTCTAGTGCAATGAAAAAAAGGAGAAAATTTGAATAACATACTTGAAATGCGCTAACAATGTCGAAGGTGTGACCTTGAAAATGTCCAGGCTGTAATTAAAAAAGAGCGAGGGATTTATCAATAAAGCAAACAGAGATGAGAGCTAAATTACTGAAGAGATTGTGATTTTACAAATTTAAAAATCTGACCTTAATAGTACCACCATAGACCATGATGCTTGGTCTATTGAGGCGCCCCATTGCCATGATAGTACCAGGCATCTGCAAGAGTGCAACCATCAAAAATAGGTACATAGTGCAACATCTCATAGCACCAAAAACACTATAAACATGGCAGTAGCGACACTATAAGCTTTTCAAAGACACTAGAAAGCAAAATCCAATAGAGAAGCTCCTAGCAGGAAAAACATGATCATTCTGTTAAGTATTATTGAGGAAGTTAGTGCGGAACAATCAAGAGCATTGACAAACAACCATGTATCACTAACCGGTAGTACTTATATTCCTGTGGAGCATTCACAAGTGGTATATTTAAGGTCAATACCAAAGTTTCTAGGGACTCCAGCAAACACGAAGACTAAAACTGGTACAACAAAGAGAGCAAATGCTGATCAATAACGGGTAGTACTTACATTCTTGTCGCATCCAGGGATAGAGATGTTGCCATCATACCACTGAGCAGACATAACAGTCTCTATGCTATCAGCAATGAGATCTCGCGACTGTAAGCTATAACACATGCCTCTAGTACCCATAGAGATAGCATCACTAACACCAATAGTATTAAACCTAAACCCTATCATCCCTGCCTCCTGGACACCCTCTTTTACGGCTTCTGCCAACTTCAACAGGTGCATATTACAAGTGTTACCCTCATACCACACAGACGAAATACCCACTTGAGGCTTGCTCATATCTTCCTCCGAAAGTCCAACCCCATAGAGCACCGCTTGTGAGGCCCCTTGTGACTTTGGTTCAGTGATTCTAGAGCTGTATTTGTTGAGCTTCTCACCACCGTCTGAGGATACAGTTGGGGTTGTTTGGGTTGTTGGCATTGAGACAGAAGATACACATCTCAATGGCTTTCGGAAACGCCTTGAAACACATGGTGTGACTATGTTCAAACTCGCATTCGGGATGACTAGTGTCGCTTGCATTTTTACTGATTAAATTGAAACAACAAAGCATGTCAAATTGTAGAAACAACGGAAGAATCAAAGAAAGTCCCCCTTATTAACAATAAATAAGAAATTGTTGAGCAGGTAAAAAGCAGAATGTGAAGTAGGCAACTGAACTGAAATTAGGCAATGCGGAAAGTGCAGAATAAATGCTAAGAAAGACATATTCCTTCCGATTCTTTGAAATTGTCCCCGTTTACATTTTCACAGATAGGAAGAAAGCATTGAATTTTAGCGGCACAAAACATGGTCAAAATGCAAAAGGATTAAAGTTGGAGCACAGATAACAGGTTAAACCAAAGACTTTATCCGCCCCGCCCCGACATTTGTTTAGCTTTGATTAAAATATATATGACAAACAAATGATGTAGACGAAAAGAGTAGCATAATATAATTGAAACCCAGAAATGATGGGCACATTAGGAAAAGAGGAGCAAAAAAGTGGGTGAAAGATAGAGAGAAATAGAGAGGAAATAAAAGCATACCAGTGAATCAGTGATAAACAGAGAAGAAAGAGGAGTTGAAGTTTGAGATTGAGGGAAGTATAGTTGGTGAGTTGTTGGCAGCTCTTTTTATTCATTTTTTCGGGCCTGACTCCTGAGGGAGAACAAATCCAAAACTCGGAGCCGTACTTGTCAAAAGTCTATGGGCTATGGCTCATCGAATTCGGGTACTTTGAACCAACCTACTGTACGCCGTCGACACATTACTAATTATCGTCGACACATTTTAATGAATTACCCAAACTACCCTTCCCATCCCCTTCCTTTTCCCTTTATATTCAAAACCTAACTAACTCAAAATTCAATCTTCATCTCGCATAATTCAAATTCAAAAACCGTTTTTTATCAACAACAAATTTTCCGTCTCCAATTCGAATTTGGACACGGTATGTATTCTTTACTTCTTTGTTTTTTTTTTTGTTTTCTTGTTATTTTGATAGATTAGAAACGAAATTAGGATAGATGCCCTTAATTTGTACGGATTTAGGATTGAGTCGTAGTTTGATTGTCGTATTTGTAGTTGTTTTTTACCCGGATTTGCCATCAAAAACGCACGAATAAAATAAAAAAAAAAAAAAAAAAACTGGGACGAAAATCATCCTCGTCTAAAGCGTATGGGGGACGAAAAACTGACTCGTCTGGTGCCTTATAGGGACGAAAAAAAATTTCGGCCGGTCCCCTTGTGGGACGTGAATTTGCTTCGTCTGGTCCCCTTGTGGGACGTGGTTGTTTTTCGTCCCTTCCCCTTGTGGGACGTGTCAGATTTTCGTCCGTTGTTTTTTTTTTCCCAATCCGTCTTGCATTGTTACCGTTAAAACAAAGAATTTTTATTCTAAAATGTTTAATTATTTTCAATTAATAATTGATTTATTTTTATTTATAAAATTATTTTGTTTTCGTTAGAAAAATGTTTGTATTTTTTCCGTCTTGCTTTGGTATCGTAAAAACAAAAACAATTACTCCCCTTATTTAGTCTTGCCCTGTTATTATTTTATTTGTATTTGTAATTTTGTGAATAGATGGCTGGACGAGGAAATGACAGAAATGTTAGAGTTCGAAAGGTGACAGCATTAGCACGGGCTGGAAAACAGTTACGGTTTGAGCCAGAGGATTTGGCTGCTGCTGCTGATTTTTTAGCCGACGAATCGGTAGGTCATGGTTCTGAGGAGCGGGTTGAGGAGCAGGTTGAGGAGAGGGGTGAGGAGTGGGTTGGGGCTGAGGAGCGGGTGAGGAGGGATCCCCGTAGACGGGATGACGGGCGTTGGGCGGGTGAGGAGGGTTCTAGTAGTGTAGCGGCTCCGAAGAAGAAGAAGTCCGCTAAGGATAATTCTTGGGTGGTTACCGGTCCTGTTCCTGGAGGTCCAATGGTTGGTAGCGTGATTCCCAGCTTTGGGGGACACATCGCCAACCAGTTATGGACGACTCCTAACGATGTAGGTCGACCAGTTTTGACGGGTTACCACCGATTTGGTAAGATGAAGGTGTTGAGTAAATGACGACTATCTCGACCGTTCAGTCTATGTATGACGATAGTGGTCTTGCTCACCTTGTAGGTTCCATGACCGAGCATTTTAACATGCCGCTTATTTCTGCTTTCGTTGAGAGATGGCAACCCGACACCAACAGCTTCCAAATGCTTTTTGGGGAGATTACCATACTCCTTCATGATGTTGCGCACATCTTAGGTGTTCGGGTAGATGGTCAAAGTTGTCGGGTTAATAATGATGATGGGACGTTGGCGGATCTTGTTATGCATGCTTGTTGCTTCTTTGGGAAGTCAGTAGAAGACCTTAGGGGGCCCTTGGATCTTCATAAGAAGGTCCATATTTACAAGAGTGGGGGTCTATTGGTGGACTCGACTATGGAGATGGTGAGGAGGAGTTGTGACTTTGTTGCCGCTCAGGGGTTCTTCGCTGTGGTTTTGGGATCGACACTTTTCGTCGACAAATCAGGCGATAGGTTACGTTCGCAGCTGTTGGTGGTTGCATGACTTTGTTACAGTCATGGATCTATGACTACTTCCCTATGTTTAGACCAGATCTACCATTGGACATTGATGCTACCCATTGTCGGGCCTGTTGCTGGAGACATGTTGGTTCTTTCCCCTAAACTGCAGAGAGGTTGATGGACTATCGTAGGATTTTAGATGGTCTTAATCATGCTTCAGTTAGGTGGGAGCCTTTTGGGCCGCGTCAGGATGTGTTTCATCCTCGTACTCTGTTCTCCGGTTGCATTCAGTTCATGGACATTATAGAGATGTACCTGCCTGATCGGTGTCTACGGCAGTGTGGGTATGTGCAAGTGATACCCAATCCTATTATGCAGACGGATGCGTATCGGCCTGCTTCGGGACGAGAGTACGATGTTAGGGTAGGGACGGTGGGCTACAGTTTATGGGATTGTTGGGACAATCACGTTATTCACCTTTCCCGTAAGTCGACACCTGTTACTTATGTGGGCGAGATGGCTACAGATTATATGGGATGGTATGAGCTCGTTTCTCACCCGTTCATCATTGATGCTTGCAACAGCGCGGCTCCCAGTCCACGTGATGATGCCCCTTTCACTCTTGAGGTAAAAATTGTTTAAATTTTTTATTTCATTCTTAATTTTGTTTACATATTCTGACTGTATTTTGTGAAATTGCAGAGTGCACATGCTTTGGTGGCTCAGCTCGTCGATTCGGAGAAGATAAAGGATGACATGGAGCAGTTAGCCTACTTCCGTAAATTAGTGAAGATCGTCAAACCAATGTTGGACACTACTAGGAGCCGTATTGAGAAGAACAAAGGCCCCCGACAAACTGTGAGTGATCGCATTCAGCGTAGATCTGATGGTGTCTACACTAGTTCAGATAGTGATGATGACGGATCGTAGATTTTTGTGTGTTTTTGAATTTTATTTTGTTTGTCGCGAATTTTCTTATGTTCGGATATTTTAATTTATTTAGTAACTCGTAGTTTTTTTTTAATAGTAATTTGTTAGTAGCCCATGGTGCATATCAGAAATTAGAAAGACAAAGATATTTTTTTAATAATAGTAGCTTGATTAAACAACATAAAACATAATACGAAATAAATTAAAGTACATAAAACATAATACGAAATAAGTTAAACAACATATAACATAATACAAAATAAAACTTAATGAAAACATAAGTTTACAGAACTTAATTATCTTCGGATGATGAAGATGAAGAATCCAGATCTCCTTCGTAATCTCCAGCTTCAATTACTTCAGGTTGGCTAGCCACGTAATGATCATAGAACATTAAAACGCGCAGACGGACATTACCTAGGTTGAAGACTCTACCGGCACATAAATCCGACAATGTTGCGTAGTCTATCAAGTTTAGTATACGCTCGATATAGAAAAAAAAATCGCTTCTTAACTTGCGAAACACGTGCATCTTCTCAGTTACAATTTCATTAGTAACATCATCGTCGGATACAACCGGACTGCAGAGGGGGTGTCTGTGTAGGATGCCAAAAAGGATGGCAATTGGAGGATGTTCTACCAGGTCCCAGACAGTGTCGCTTGGAATGACTAGTTCAAGGCGAAAAACTAGAACTGGGAACAACTTAGTTATAAGATCGATCCTTAGCTGATAAGCTTTGTTTTTTTGAATGTTTGTGAGAGCCATATTGAAAGTTTTGAATTTTTGGAGTGAATAAGGGTTGTTGTTGTGATTACACTGAACATAACAACCCCTATTTATAAGAAGTCATTGTGCAACGGTAACAATTTCAAATTGTAACGGTTACATTTTCAAATTGTAATAGTTACATTTTCAAATTGTAACAGTAACAATTTCAAATTGGAACGGTTACATTTTCAAATTGTAACGGTAAATTTTAAAATTGTAACGGTGTAAAACGTAGTACGAAATAAATTACACTACATAAAACATAATACGAAATAAATTACACTAAATAAAACATAATACGAAATAAATTACACTACCTAAAACTACCGACGCGGTTCGAAATTGCGCCACATTGAAAGTTGATGTCGATAGTTATCTCTATAATGAGCTACGCTACCATCGTGTTCCCAACAAGGAGCTATCGGTGGCATAGGTGACAAGGGACGTACCCGAAGCCTCACAAAGTGGTTTCCCGCATGTAATACCCATAAGACACCGTAAGGGGCACGTACTCCGATATGGGCTCGTAAAGGCATGAAAGTGAAACTACCTCCCCAATGTCGCCGCCCCTCTAGATCGTCAGCGGAAGAAATACAACATATCACCCAGTTGTACATCGTAGCGTATCCATATAGATCGAAAGTGTCCATCCAATGAGCCCTCCCGCACGGTACCTGATCCATAAATGTAACTCTACCAACATCTATGGACTCAAATCAGTTCTGTCCATAAATAGCATCACGGTACGTGTCCCAACTACATATCTCTCAGGGCAGATCTCTTTTAGCCATCGTAAAATGACCTCCGTCACCCCGTAAAGCATGTGATATAACTCGATAACCACAATGACCATCTGGAGAAGGATCAAACCACGCTACTAGATACTGTGGAAACCATAGAGGCAGAAACTGAAGATAAGGAAAGTACCTCGGTTGACCGACGGTGTAATTCACCTCTAAAGGTGCACAATGTGATGCACTGAAACTCCCTGAACTCGTGGTCGCAGTAGATGATGGAGTACCGAAACCCGATGACGGAGTACCGAATCCTTTCGGAGTGGAACGGGGGGCTGTCGACGGAGTACCGACTCCCTTCGGAGTGGAACGAGGGGGTGTAGTGAATGCAATACCATTACGTTGCGAACTATCGGGCGTAGTAGATCTGCCTCTACCCCTACCTCTACCTCTACCAAGGCTGACCCGAATTCGTGCATGCTCAACGGCGGACGGTTCTCTCCAAGTTGCTTTTTCCGGACGTCCTCTCGAGTTCTCTTTCACTCTAGGCTCGTGTACATCTTCCTCGTCCGGATGCAACTGAGAGTAAAGGGCATCGAACATGGTAGATCTCATAGTGGGGTCTCCATTCCTAATTTCATCAAACAACTCGTCAACTCGAGCATCGTCACAAGTCGGCATCGCTTCAGAACCATCGTACTCCAATTTCCTCCAAAATGCATGTAAAACTTCAAGAGGCACTCGATGTCCATTATAAGCTAAGCGATGAAGTGAACAAGCACATAGCAACCCCAGTGTAGTAGACTTCACCCATCCGCAATTGGCCGATAAATCCTCTACCGACATCTTGGCGCCTCTTTCAAATTCTTCCCGCAATTCAATGATAGCTTCCTTCGATATTTTACAAGAAATTCTGGAAAATAATCGATGAAGACCCGTTAGTCGTACCGATCTAGATAACTGCAACCGATGTCGGATCTCAACATGTTGCGTTTCCAACAAGGAATGGAAACGTATCCAAATGCTATCAATAGCCAGTTTCGCGCTATTCAACCACTTCTTCAGATTTGCATGAGCCGACTCAACACGAGATGTAGTAGTGTTACCGAAATGAGTAATCTTGTTCGTTCTGTACTTGGCTCATTTTTCCACGTGCGGGATCCATTGATTCTCAACATAAGCCGCCACAGCCGCAAATTGCCTAGCAAACTCGGTCCATGCGGCCGCATCGAACAAATCTCGGGTCTCCGCCTCAACAACCGCCTTAAACACTCTGCTAGTTATGTGCTTAACCCAACTATCCTTACCCGTGATATTGAGTGTTTTGGTCTCCACGTTCGAATATATATGCCAGAAACATAACAAGTGATCCGAATCAGGAAGAACAGTCGGAATCGCATTCAACGACCCCCGTTCGAAATCTGTGACAATTACATTAGGTTGAACGTTGTCGTTGAGAAGGGACTTCAATCGCTCTAAACCCAAACATACCCATCCTCAGACTCATGAGTAACAATCACATAAGCGATCACAAAGGTCTTCCCAACCGGTGTGACACCCACCATCTCAATAAGCGGAAGACCGTACAAGTTTGTCTTGTAGGTGGAATCGATCAACGCAACATAATAGTATGATCGAAACATCTTAACTGATTCTGGATGAGCCATGAACACGTGTGATACGTGTCTATTTTATGATGTTTTACATCTATTTTTACACGTATTTGGTCGCTCATTTACTACGTTTTAGCCTTTATTTCCCACAAATTGTGTACTTTCGTATTTTTATGCACTTTTGCAGATTTATGCGGAAAAGAGACGATTTAGCACCAAATTCGTATCCTCAAGTCTTTAGCTTAAATTAAGGAATAAATGGAAAGTCAACTGGAGTCAAAATCAAGTACCGAGAGTCAAAACAGAAGAAATCCGAAGATTTCCGTACAGAAGCGGTCGACCGACCAGCTAAACGGGTCGGCCGACCAGGCCTGATTTTCATAAAGCCCAATTTCCAAGAAAGGCCGGAAATAAGAGAAGCCCAACAAGAAGCGGTCGACCGACCAGCTAAACGGGTCGGCCGACCAGAACGAAGCCCATACGATTTCTTTTTTCGGAAATAAAGTAGAGTTTTAGCTTTTAGGAAACTCTTAGTTTTTACCCTATATAAACTAATCTTGTGATTAGGGTTTGGGGGGATCTTATGCTTGATATTTATTATCAATCCTTAGTATCTTTTATTCAAGCTTTTACCATCTAGTTCATCTTTTATCATTATTCAAGAATTCTCAAGTATTCAATAAAGTTTATTCTGTTCTTCCTTAACTTTAATTGTGGTAATTCTTCTTTGATCTAGTTTTCATTATTGTTCTTATTGCTTTTATTACAATTGTTAAGTTAGAATCCCAAGCTTTATTTGAATCTTGCATGCTTAAATTATTTACTATGTTTTCCATGTTTATTCCCAATTTTATATTCGTCTTAACAGTTATGAGTAGCTAATTTTCATATGTTAGGATGTAGGGGATAATATGCATGGGTAAATAAAATCCGAAAACCGACCTGTAGCAGGACCACGGTCGACCGACTGGAATAGCCGGTCGGTCGACCGAGGCCGTGGTCGGCCGACTGGAGTATAAGTAGCCGGTCGGTCGACCACCCGCGCATGTTTCCTTATTTCGTCTTTTCTTATAAACTATAATATCCTGCAATGAGACCAATAGGAGACTTGTAGGATGTTAGTAATGACCTACCCAAGATTGAAAGATACGGGAAGGGCATTGGTTTACACTTTAAGACGGATAGGTTACTCAAGGCTGAAAGGTATGTGACCTGGGATTTAGGAATCACCCTTATTGTTGACACCCAATAATTGTGAGACCTAGGAACTAATAGCATAGGCCGAAAGGAGCTATTAGGTAGCATAGACCTAAAAAGATATGTTACACCCCCTTACGCGACTGCAATACATGTTGACCTTAGGATTTACTTTACCTTAGCTTTTTATCACCCAAACATCCTAGCATCCTCTTTTATTATATTTTATTCTCATCTTTTAATTCTTGTTTTATTTTAAATCTCTGCTTAGACTTAGTAATCAACAATCAACCCCCAATTTTATTACCTTCAAACATTAACATTAAGACAATAAACATTCCCCACCTCCTTGTGGTTCGACCCTGACTTTCACTATCTATTGTTAAGGTTAGGAATTATAAATTTATCTTTGGTACCCTCAACGACGGGCATCAACGTGGGTAAGCTCGTCCTCCTCCGCATCAGTAACCCAAAAATGAACATACTTATGCTGAACCGCGAGTGCCAACATTTTTTGTGCCGGGTTTCTCCCATGTCTTTCCTCGGCCCTTACTTTCTAAGAACGATTGTAGAGTTGTCGCCGATTAGGTCTAGCCTTCTCAGGATTTCTCTGATGTAAACCCGCACTAATAATCGCCGGTGTAACGTGAGCTCTAACTTGGGCGGCGATGAAAGCCAACTCATCTTCATCAAACCGTGCGTGATATCTATCGCCATCAATATACGTCCCTAACCCGTGATTATGAAACCCGAAAAGCACGACCATCATCCACTTACCTTCTTGTATTTCAACAACTTTCATTTTGAATCTGCAATTGCACCACGAGTTACCCGTGTTACTCCTTATCAAAGTATCATCATCACTATTTACGGGCCGCCGTCCACCCATCCGACAAACAAAATAATCCTGTCTCAAACTCGTGTGACGACCGACTTTTTTGTTGCTTGCTCTTTTTATTCCAAACCCGAGTTTAAGTGCTATCTCATATGCCCAAGTAAACCCATCTCTAGTCGAACAAAAAATTCTATCGGTGGTAAAATGACTAGAGTAGTCAACACCGTCTCCATCGTCATAAACCTGCACACAGTTTGATATTTACGTTTATGATTACAGTTTAGGGGCTAGGGTTAGGGTTAGGGTTAGAGTTAGGGTTAGGGTTTCTATTAAAAATAATAATAATAATAATAATATGGGACAAAGAAAATTTTCGTCCAGCACCTGCTCCAGACGAAAATCATTTTCGTCCATAACAGGTTTGGGACGAAAATAATTTTCGTCTGGACCAGGTGCTGGACGAAAAAAATTTCGTCCCAGACCTGTTCTGGACGAAATTTTTTTCCGTCCCACACTCTTACTGGACGAAAATGATTTTCGTCCACCCCCTATATATATCTATATATATATATATTTTTCTTTTTCAAACCGGCTTCGGGAATCTAACGTTAATCCGTTCTACAATATTACAAATCGTAAATTTGAAACAAATTAAAATCGTAAACTAACCTCGTCATTGTCGCTCATCGTTGAAAACCGTTCTTTTAATCGTTAACGCACTAAACCGAGTTTTTGTATTTTCTAGGAAAACCGAGTTTTTGTATTTTCAAAGAAAACCGAGTTTTTGAATTTCGTACAACCCGATATCGTTTTTAAGTCCGAATATGAAGCTGTAGATATAGAGGATTGCGGGGGGCAAAATGGATATTTCATGTTAATGTGTCGACGATAATTAGTAATTTGTCGACGATCTTTAGCATGCCCCATTTTGAATCCAGAGTGGGCTTTTATACTTATTATATTCCACACATTTTTAGTCTCTTTTTAGACAAATTTACTCGTCTTAATAATGATAAAGATCACCTTACTCTGTGTATATAAGATAAAGTCGTTGTTTTTCCCCTCTACATTCTACTTTGTGTTAGCTATATTATTTGACTATTCTTAAATTGAAGACGGATATACTCGTTTTAAATGAGAGATTGTAATAATCATATACCTTAAAATTTTCAATTATATTTTCGTGTTATTCATATTTAATGAGATGATGAGGCGTGGAGTGCTCAATAACAGTACATCACACTTTCATGGTCGGCATTACTATTAATTTCTACGTCCTAGTCACGTATGTTCACTTTCTCTCACTCTAGTGGCCCATGGGACTTATTGTTTCTCGTATGTTGTGTAAAGTAGAATATAGGGAAGTTGAAGTTTGTGTTCAGCAACGCACACAGCCGGTAGTATAGTCATATGACTCATATCTACCTAATTTATGAGATATAACTATAGAAGTATAAACATATCACATACGGAGTATTTACCATGACCTTCTTCAAATAAGAATTTGTGTTTAGCCGTTGTGAATCTGTGATAAGGCCTCCTTATGACTAGTCCGGCCATCTACTAGTCGTATTCATCTCCAATCTAAACTAAAGGCGATGGTCTACATACTCTACACTAAAAAAATTACCTCATTAAGCAATTTACTATATATAATATCACGTGATTTACTTTAACAAACAACTATTGAGTAATCAATAATTAATTTGTGAGACACTTACATTGTATAAAAAAAACAACCCCCGTTTATTAGCAATATATAAATGAATAGCATTTTTTTTTTAAAAAAAATGGATCATTTTACAGTTTGAGAGCGTCTTAATTAGAGCTGGCAAACGGGTCAATCAAGTGGGTTCAGGTCGTATCATTTTGGGTTATCTTCGGTTGTTTTCAAGTGATTTGCGGATAACTGTATTGGTAAAAATCTACCTAGAATGTGATGTGAATGATCGCGGGTAAAAAACAATCGGATTATAGCCAAAATATAACCACTAGACTCCACACTTGCGGGCGAAATTGGATCATATTATTCTAAACTCACCCGTAATCGTAGGTGAATGACATCAGGACATAAGTGACATGGTCTGCTAAAATCAATCTAAGTGCTCCTTACCTTAATCACTACTCCAGGAATAGTTTGGCAAACCTCCTCCACTTCCGTTCTCAGGTAATCCCTATTTCCTGCGCTTCTACTTCAATTACTCGTAAACTCATTAACCCGTAAACCCTAATCTTCTCTAATTTCCCCTTTTTCGAATTCTAGGTTATGGTGCTTCTCAATTTCTAGGGTTTGTTTATACTTATGGCGTCGACGCGAATTCTCAACTAACTCAAGGATCCTCACAAAAATACTCATACTTCCTGAACTGCTGGTATTCTTCTCAATTTTACTTCCATTTCATTAGTTCATTCCTGTTTTTATGATTTTCATCGATTACTCTACTCTCTCCGCAAGTGGACTGAATACAAATTCAGTGTCAGACTATCAAATTGTTCATCAAAAGCATTCCCAAAATAAAATGTAAACAATTGGATGAGACACTCCAAAATAGAATAGGTAAACAAATGCTCAGGATGAAGGCTATTTCATAGTTGATGATTTCTATGTTTGATTCAGTCACTTGTCTTAGGTACACTTCATCCGATTCATTTGTTCGTATACGGCTTTCAAAATATGTGAGGAATTTTGAAAAACGTATACTATCAAATGGAATCAAGGCTCTATTTAGTATGACAAAGACTCAAATTTTGGCTTACGCAACACTGGTTGTAACCGTCTTTATGAATTCAAAGATAGGTGGTTAGTGAAACTGAATGTGGAACAGTATCGCTTTAGTTACGATTATTGTATGCGGTCATATAGTGAACCAATGGCAAACTTAGGGGTCGTTTGGTTGCCACTGAAATAACACCTGTATTGCAAATCCCATGATTTTAAAAAAAGTGGGTTGTTTGTTTGGCATAAATTTTGGAAAATACAGGAATTGGAACTTCCCATGAATTTCCAATGCCTACATAATGTAGGAATTTGCTTACCTACTCCCCTTGGTCATTGGAAGTTCTTGTGGAATTTAATTCCTACATGGGCAACCAAACACTTTTCTCAAATTCACCCGAATTGGATATGTGAACTTATTTCCCATGAATTCTATTTTCCTAGGAAAATTAACTTCCCTAATCATCAACCAAACGACTCCTTAGTTGGTATGCATTCAATTTTTTTTCTCAAACCTGATTGTTAGTGACTTGCATGCTTAGGTTGGGAGATAATGAATAGCATTGAACATAGGGAGATCAGCAATAGCAGAGGTAAGCGGCCTGATAAAGATGAAGAGGATGACGAAGATGGGGATAATGATATGGCTGCATGGGAAAGAACATATGCTGATGAGAGATCGTGGGAATCATTGCAAGAAGATGAATCTGGACTTCTTCAGGCTATTGATAATACGTCACTCTATCATGCACAGTATCGTCGAAGACTTCGTGCCATCTCATCTGCCTTAACTGCCACTCGGATTCAGAAAGGGTTGATCCGCTATTTATATGTTGTCATGGACTTTTCAAGGGTAATTGACTACTTTGCAATTATGCATTATTCTGATCATCGTTGCTTATGCTCCATTGCCAGTTGTGTCTCTTAAACTTCTTTTTTTCAAAAAGGGTTATTTGGATTGCATTTATGCTGATAGGTTTCCCGGATAAGTGATAAGCGAGTGTTTAGAACATGGCAGTTCTATCAGCAGTAATTGGATCCGTTCTTGGCTTTAGAATGGTTTTATGACGTTGAGATTTGAGAGGCCGGCCACAAATATAATGTTTGCATGGCTTGCTTGCGATGCTTCTAAGGGACATGATTCTTATATATTCACAAGTTCCTTTGAGGACTACTCACAGTTAGAGCTTGGGATAGGAGTAATTATTAGGGGAGTAATAGAGCTAAAATTAACTAAAAAATGGAAGAAATGGATGGGGGTTAGAGATAGAAATGGATAAAAATGGGGAAACATAGTGTAATAGTCCCTCCGTCAAGGGAGTAATTGTTCCCCACCTCCCACATCAAGTAATTATTACCTCCATCTAGAGGTGATATCTCCTACCATTTCTTCTTATTTTAGCCACTCCCTTAATTATTACTTTCATCCCAAGCAAGCCCTTAATGTTAGACTAGCATTTTGTATCCATCACTCATACAGTCATACTCTCGATTCTGTATTTTCTTACTCCCTCCTATTCTACATAACCTTCCCCTTTCATTTTAACACAAAAATTAGGAAAATACTAACTACCCCACCATATAATTAAATTCCAACCACATAAACACACTACTTTGGACCACGCAAACCCTTCCCAAAAATAGAAATAGGGAAGGTATTATGAGTAGACGGAAAATGAATTAGGGAGGGTTATTCAGAATAGGAGGGAATATTTCTTTTGCTTTCCAATCAAATTCATAAAATATCTTTTGATTGAAACAAATATTGCTATACACACTTATAATAACTAATCATAAACCCAAAGGAGCTTCTTCGATCCAAGCTTTAATGGGTTTGCTCAAACTGGGACAAGCTAGGCTCAGGATCAGCCTTGAGCTTGGTTTGACCGAGCTCAGCCAATCTTTGATTGAAGTGGCTCCGAGGGCTCTTCTAGCAGACTCAGTTCACTTTCACTCATATTACTGACATCTTTCTAAGCTTCTGTGTCATATAGCGGTAACTGCAAATTTTTATTCTCAGGCAGGTTCAGAGATGGATTTTCGACCAAGCAGAATGGCTGTTGTTGCCAAACATGTCGAGGCTTTCATCCGCGAGTTTTTTGACCAGAACCCACTTAGTCAAATAGGTCTTGTTATGATTAAAGATGGTGTTGCAGACTACTTAACAGAGATGGGCGGAAGTCCCGAGTCTCATATTAAGGCTTTGATGAGCAAATTGGAGTGTTCAGGAGAGGCATCTTTACAGAACGCTCTAGAACTTGTTCATGAAAATCTGAATCTAATTCCATCGTACGGTCATCGTGAAGCTTTGATTGTGTATTCAGCTCTTAGTACTTGTGATCCAGGGGATATAATGGAGACCATTAAAAAATGTAAGAATTCTAAAATTAGGTGTTCAATAGTGGGACTTTCTGCAGAAATGTTTATATGCAAACATATATGCCAAGAAACTGGTGGATCTTACTCTGTTGCCCTAGATGAGGTAAGTTTGCGTTTGGAAAAGTGTTGGAAGTCAAATTTATTCTGATAAAATAGAAGCTGGAGTGTGTTTATTGTGCCTAAAGAATCTTATTACTTGGTTTCCTTTCTTGCAGTCTCATCTGAAGGAATTGTTACTGGAACATGCACCACCTCCTCCGGCCATTGCAGAATATGCAATCGCTAACTTGATCAAGATGGGTTTTCCTCAAAGAGCAGCAGAAGGTATTGTCTCAATTTGTGTATGTCATAAAGAGGCAAAGGTCGGAGGTGGATACACTTGTCCAAGATGCAAAGCACGTGTCTGTGAGTTGCCTACAGAATGTCGTATATGCGGTTTGACTCTTGTTTCTTCTCCCCATTTGGCGAGGTCATATCACCACTTGTTCCCAGTAACACCATTTGATGAAGTTTCCTTCTCAAATAAAGATCTTGGTGGACAGAAATTACCCCAAAAGTGTTTTGGTTGCATGCAAAATCTCAAAAATCCTGGTAAGCATCTAGAAGCCTTTCTTTGTTCATTTGGTAATGTTGTTGGTCTATAGTAATAGTACTTGTGTTTTTTGTTCGCGGTAAAAATCTCCATAAAAATTACGCTAAAGCAGGTGGTGGGGCATTTGTCAGTTGTGACTTATGAATTGTGATTCGTTAGAAAAATATGTCCTAGAACTTGAAAAATACCTACAGAACAAGATGACAAGTCTCTGTTCAGAAAGTGTAACTTGCTGGATCTGTGGCACGTGATAACTAAGTGATTGAAGTTGTTTGAGATATGAATTGAAGATAAAGAGCGGAAGTTTATGGAGAAGTTATAACCTGAAAAAGGGGAGTAATTGTGCACATTTGAGGTGATAAGATACGCCTTTATTGGTGCACCCCTTTTCCCTGATTATTTCACATCACAAAACTTCTTGTGAGTGTAGTAATTTAATTCCGGTTGGATCATAAAGTTGTATTTGCTAAGATTACAATGTTTTTCTACCATTATACTACCATCAAAGTTTAGCTGCTCATTGCATCCAATCCGTCTTTATGCTTGAGTTGTATCTAGGATATATCATTCTTTTCGAGCTTGTTAAGTTGGTACAGTAGCGTTCCTTTTACCAGGAGGGTTCTTAATTTGGTTATTTGGTATGTGCAGGGACGACTAGCAGTTTCTGTGTTACTTGCCCCAAATGCAAAAAGTACTTTTGTCTCGATTGCGACATATACATTCATGAAAGTTTACATAATTGCCCTGGCTGTGAGGGTTTACGGCATTCTACTTCCATGAAAGTTGGTGTGGCCTGAAAGAACACTATAGGCCTTCTCTTGGATGAATGAAGAGATTTCTTAATCAAGTGCTGCGCAGTGTCATTAGTCTCATAAGATGTGGTTCAGGTCTCACTAGATGTAATTTAGTATCTTCAACAACAGCCAAAGGTATGTCGTTCAACTTAGAGTAACGAGAAGTAATTTGACATGTCAAAAGGTATGTCCGTTTTGGTCATTCAATTACGTAACAGATAGTTTCTCACTAGATAATTTGTCTCATCGATATTTTTTAAAGAAGATTTATTATTTTGCGTCTTTTTCCTTTTTAATGATTAAAATATCAATTTTGGGTTTTCAATGGAGCCAAAGATATCTTTTTTTTCCCATCATGAAGTAGGTGTC
Source organism: Silene conica (assembly GCA_029255685.2). NCBI lineage: Eukaryota > Viridiplantae > Streptophyta > Magnoliopsida > Caryophyllales > Caryophyllaceae > Silene > Silene conica. Next base: position 65,732,734 of record CM055311.2, read on the forward strand.
ATTCAATTCAAATTTCATATACGGGTTCGTCAAACAAAATATCCCGGCTTAGGCAAGATCTCGTGAAGCAATAAGGTTATGTATGGTGAATTTTGATTTGTCGTCCATAGGTTTTGGTGTCTCTCTAAAGATGTCATCGTTTTAGCGCTCCTCTCCAGTGTTATCTCGCTGAGGTAACAGTAACAATAATTTCTTCTTGTATTATCAATCTACCCTGGTAAACCATTAGAACAGAAGTTGAATGCTCGCACAATTTACATACATACATACATTTGCAGAAGTTATATGACCAGAATTAGAAAAATTAGGTTCTACTCTCGTCAAAACATAATTTTGACACCGATACAACAAATGCTAAGTGATTGAGTGCAGCAGTGAGAGAAGGTTTGCGTCATCCAAAATGACTGGCCGAGTAAAAACCTAATAGAATCGGATACATGTATAAAATAAGAGGACAAATAATAGCATATTGGTTAAACCAACACCGAATTCCAGAAATGGTCGACTTTAGAAATGAGAGTAGATTGCAAGCGGAAAAAGATAGGCAGCCTTCTTTAATTGCATTTGAGTGGTCAAAGCATTGTAGTTTCATCTTACAATTTCTGGGATTATAATTAATCAAAAAGAAATAATTCATATTTTGATTGATTGATGTCCAATTGTCCATTAAAAGTATTTCTCAAACTAGTGTCCAACTCATGATTCAAGTGTCAAAATTTGCACTTTGGTCCGAAATGACGCAAACCTTCTCTCACTGCTACAGTCATTTTGGATAAAGCGGACACCAGGATGACTACCTAGACTACCAACATAGTCGTTGTATAAAGCGGGAACTAGGCGCCGACATCAAATTTCTAAGATCTGTCCGTGGCAGAAGGTGGTGCTACTAGTGTTTTTTTGTATCATAATGTTTTCAAATTTGGTAAGATTATTTTTTTTTTTTTTTTTTTTTTTTTTTGCCAGTAGTAAATAAAGGTTTACACATTGGTCACCACGGTTGCCAGATCGTGAGCAACCCTGTTAAATCTACGAGGGATAAAAGATACGCTAATACAATGAAAACCAAAAGAAAGTTCATGCCAATCATTAAGAATATCCTTGATAAGATGATCCGGATCCTCCAAGCTCGTCAATTGGAGAAGAGCACTTAGGCAGTCCGAGAAGATATGAATGTGTTGAAAAAACCGCCCCTTTGCCCAAACTAACACTGCAAGTAACCCCATGGCCTCAGCCTGAAGGGCCGATTCAGCCAAACAAACTTTCCTAAGTCTTCCCACCTCAACCCCATCCTGATCATAGGCCACCAAACCCACTGCCGCATCAAGTGTACCCCTCCATCCCGCGTCCACCATGATTCTAATCACATTGCAGGCTCCTGCATTACCAATAATTTCAAACTTTCTCCCAGCCGCCATTTCATGGACCTCAGACGAGATAGAAGTCTCCTCCTGATTTCGTTTTCTGTTCGAGCCCGACTCGTTATGTGCCCTCTGGAAATCCGCAACCTCCCTAGAAATAAGCTGGTAAAGAATCTTAAGAGGAATACCCCTTTCTCTGAAAACAAGATCATTTCGATGTCGCCAAATACCCCACAAAATAGCAACAAAGTTACACACTCTCCAGCTCCCTTCATCCATTTTTCCAAGCAATGCAATCCAGTCCAAGATCCATTGTTGAATGCTTAGGTGTTGAGCATACTCTGTTCTAATCCCTAGGACCGAACCTGCCCAGAAACGTGATGCAAAAGCACAGTCACGAAAGATATGAGACATGGTCTCAATCTCTCCCTCCCTAAGGCTGCAGGAAACACATCGGACAGATCCCTGCAAATTTCTGGATCTGAATTCTGCACCACAAGGAAGAGTGTTTGCACAAATCCTCCATAAGAAGACTTTCCATTTGGCTGGGATTTGGAGCTTCCAGAGTTTGCTTCCACAAAAAGTCTCAACATTATTGTTCATTCTTGACTTATCTTTAGAGCTTCCATGTTCCTCAAAAAACTCTTTCCAGATGATACCATACCCACTCTTCACCGAATAGACCCCATTTCTAGAATAAGGCCAGAAGACCTGATCATCCAGACGGGAAGAAGGGATAGGCATCGCAAGAATTCTGACCGCCCAAAAATCCTCAAAAAGATGTCGAATCATAGAATCGTTCCATCTCCCCTCGTCATTCATCAAATCAGAAACCGTAAGCTTATAAAGATGAGCCCACTGATGATCCAGCCAACACTCCTTTGGGTTGGGAGCTTCCCCATTTACCCATTTAGACGTCCAGACATTTAGGCGAGAACCTTTCCCAGGCTTCCAGCCCAACATAGATCGTATCCATTGGAAACCAAGAAAAATACTTCTAGCGCCCCAGGACGAATTAGTCCTAAGCTTACCGCCCCTATCCTCCCCAAGATCCCCTGCCCCTGGTAGCAAAGCTCTAAAAGTTCTGCAGAATAGAGAGTTCTCTCCGGATAGAATCCGCCATCCATGCTTAGCTAAAAGGGCCTTGTTCATACATCCTATGTCCCTAATTCCAAGCCCACCATTCCTCTTAGGAAGACTCAAGAACTTCTTACTGCACCACGCAATCTTCTTCCCAGATCTACTTCCCGACCACCAGAACTGTGACAGCAAAGAATTTAACTTCCGTGTCACACTTACCGGTATTTTAAATACCGATAGAAAATAAATGGATAGGTTCGAGAGAACAGAAGAGATAAGGGTTAGCCGACCCGCCGCAGACAAGAAGAGTGCATTCCATGATGAGATTCTTTTAGTAACATAGTCTACCAGCCCCCAGAAGATATCTTTTTTCGAGTTATGAAACTCAGTAGGAATTCCCAAATAATTGCCCAGTCCCTTATTATTCCTAACATGCAAATCCCTTAAAGTAACCTGAATGCTACGAAGAGTAGAATTCGGGCTAAACAAGACCCCTGATTTCGAATGATTGAGCTTCTGGCCGGACAACGCACAGAACCAGTTAAGAATATCCATAAGATTTCTAGCTGCCCCACATTTATTCTCAAAGAAGAAAACAGAGTCATCTGCAAAGAAGAGGTTTGAAATACGTTGTACTCCACGGCCCACACGAATTCCCATGATAAGGTCCCGCTCTTGAGCCACGTTAATTTGTGCAGCAAGAGCCTCCATGCACAAGATAAACAGGAAAGGGGACAACGGATCCCCCTGTCTAAGGCCACAAGTTGGTTTGAAGTTGTCAAGAGGCTTACCATTCAACAAAATCTCATAGCTCACCGAGGAGACAATATTCATAATAAGAGTAATAAGTCGAGTAGGGAAGCCAAACCTCTGGAGGACAGCTTGCACGAAGTCCCACCGGATCCTGTCATAGGCCTTGCTCATATCGGCCTTGAAGATACATTTCCCCGATTTGCCAGATCGAGTATTATTCACCTTAAAAATCAACTCATGGGCAAGAAGGATATTATCACTGATTTGTCGCCCCGCAACAAAAGCCCCTTGAGTGTCACCTACCAGCTTTCCCATTATCTTTGCCACCCTATTGGCAATACATTTTGAAACAATTCTCATAACCACATTACATAAACTAATGGGCCTAAAATCAGAAACTTGCTCCGGGTGTTCAACCTTCGGAATGAGGGCAATGAACGTTCGGTTCATCTCCCTGAGGACTCTTCCCGAATTAAGGATAGATAGTATCCCATTACACACGTCCTCTTTAACAATACCCCAGCATTTTTGGAAAAAAATGGCAGGAACTCCATCAGGGCCCGGAGATTTAAACGGACCCATTTGAAAAACTGCCTTCCTAACCTCCTTCCTGGTGAAGGTCCTAGCCAGCATATCAGCATCATCTGTCAAAATCTGAGGCTTAACAGCGTTTAGGAAACTTTCAAAGCAACTCGCCTCTCGTTCCTCCCCCCTGGCAACCTCAGCCCGGAAGATCTCCTTGAAAAAGACTTGGAATTCTAAACCAACCTCCTGTTCACCCCGTAACCAGGATCCGTCCTCTCTCCTAATGCTATGAATGAAGTTTTTTCCGGATCTTCCTTTCACCCAATTGAAAAAGAACTTCGTACAGGCATCACCCTCTTTAGCCCATTTAACCTTAGCCCTCTGCCTCCAGTAGGAAGTAGCAGCTTCGATGAAGGAGCTAAGGTCCTTGTGAGCGGCAATATATCTCTCTTCCCCTTTACCAGCAAAGTCTTCTTCCAAGCCTTCCAACAAACGCTCATCAAATTCTTCCCACTTTCGTTTCCATTCTCTAGATTTGGAAAGTGACCATGATTTAATGTTAGCCCTGGTAGTTGATAATTTTCGAGCCAGGCAGAAGCTGGGGGAACCAGTGACCGAAGTCTCCCAGGCCCTTCTAACTTTTTTCAAGCATTCCTCATAATCCAAAGCCCAAGCATCAATCTTGTATGGTTTACCTTTACCGCTTGCCTTTGTAAGATGTAAATTGAATTCAATAGGGGCATGATCTGACAATTGGATCGGGAAATGTGCTACTCCAGAGTTAGGGAACTGAAGTAACCAATCCTTTGATCCAAGAGCTTTATCAAGTCTCTCATACACTCTCCTGCCACCCCTTCGGTTGTTACACCAAGTAAACCTCGGACCCTTAAAGGGGATATCAATCAACTCATGCCGTATCTTCCACTTAGCAAAGAGACTAGCACCTTCAATTCTGCCCATATTGCAACTTTTCTTATCATTTCTAGAATCCACTTGATTAAAATCCCCTAGAATGAGGAAAGGATGATTCCAGAATTCCATCCATTCACCCAAATCATCAAGAACCTTCAAACGATCTTCCACTTTTGGAGCGCCATAGAAAAGCACGAGATACCACAAAACCGCACCACTAGATTCCACAAGCATTACAACAAAATTATTACAATCCAGAACTACTCGCATCCGAGCTTCTTTTTTCCATCCTACCCAAAGCCCCCCCGACCTTCCACGTGCATCAACACTATGGAACTTACAAAAACCATAAGATCTAAACATATGAAAAAGGGACAAACTACTATCACTATTACATTTAGTCTCGCTTAAAAAGATAAAATCATACTGCTTACTACTAACCAACGCTCTAAGTTTCTGAATTGTAGGGGAGAGCGGGTTATTGAGTCCCCTACAATTCCATGCCAAGCCAATCATGGTCCCCCCGGGGGTTGTGAAGGTCCAACCCCCGAAAAACCATGAAAGTCACCCGCAGCAAACTTGTGAATATCCATGTCATTGATTGATGAAGAAGAGTATGCATCACTGGAGCTTCCAACAGTCACATCATCCACGTGCATTCTGAAACCACAGGTTCCGTGTTCAGCTCCATACACCTCTTCATAGGTGCGTTGTTTCTTAGCCAGAGAGGCCAGGAATTCCATAGCATGCTCCTTAGAGTTTAAAGCATCTTCAGGCACCAAAGCCATATCTTCTTGTGTAGCACATTTCCTTTTTCGAGCACCCCTAGCAGCCTCTCTGAACAGAACATCCTCTTCGTCCCTTTCTGGGGTGAGCTCCAGACCCATCCACCCATCAGAGTATCCATTAAGGTCAATTTTGGCCTGGATAGATGATCTGAACCCATCCCTCATGAAAAAGATGCCAGGTGCATCATCACCAGGAGGATGTTTCCTCTTGTTATTCTTGTTGCAGCTCCTAGTCATGTCCTGCTTAGACACTCCATAGTCATCCTCATACTCTTGCATCTTCCCCTTTCCCTTCCATCTGCTCTTCTCCTCAGTCCCCTTCTTAGCATTATCAAGCAACATAAGCCCTTTCCCCTTTGATATACCCCTCCCCAGCTGTCCAGAAGAATCAGAACCCAAGATAAGTCGCCTTCTCACAGGCAGAAAAACCTTCTGTTCCTGAATACTCAACTGATTTTCCATCCTCTCTTCATTCCTTTCATGATCTTCACTTGCATCACTACTTACCAGGTTAATAGCATCTTTAAACCTCGGATCAAGGGAAGTAACTGACACCTCCCCAGCCAGGATGTCAAGCCAATGTTGCATAGGTATACTGTCTTCCGAGGAGCTCTGATGAGTTGAGGACGAAAGAGTTGAAGACACCTCAATAACTTTCCTTGATTCCTCCCCAAACTCCCACAGCTTCTCACCCAGTTTTCTGCTCCTAGAACCCTTCCAAAGTCCATGCCCACCTTCATCATCCCACTGATCCACAGACTCAGCATGTGCATGATAAGTGGTAGGCATACCTAGGAGAGGAGGGGGGTTGAAAGTTTGGTTAAAACCCATAATTTCATCATCAACACGAGCCCAACCCTCGTTGTTTTCAGTCCTAGAGAGTAAGGCATCCTGTTGTCTTTCCTCATTGTCAATTCTCACAGTAACCTGAGGGATGCCATCCCTGAACCCCTTAAAATCAGAGCCCAACCCACCCCCCATATCCTGTCTGTGAATATTAGCAATAGTATCACCATTATTCAAGTTCACTGGCTCCAAAACATCATCAGCACTGTAGTAGCAATCCTCCATCGTGTCATCTTCCTCAAGCCAACCTCCCTGACATCCCAAGCCACCCTTAGCCTTCTCTTTGTCAAGTTTTACCCCCTTATCCTTCCTAGCCCCAGACAAACCCTTCCCATCCCTCTTAGCAGATTGACCCCCTGGACCCGGCCTATTTCCTGGTACATCAGTTCTCCACCAGTTACTAGTACCCTCACCTGCCCCAAAGTTTCTCCCTCCCTGGAACTGACTGCCCCTCTGGTAAATGACTGTCCCAGCAAAAGGTTGCTCAGTCACAGTAAAACGCATCCCTGGTACCACCCTCCCCCCTGGGGTAATACCAATACCAAAGTCCACAAATCTTTCATCTTCTTCATCACTGCTATCACCCCTTCCTCTAGACCTCATACCCCCCAATTTAACCTTTGTAGAAACGATATCCGTCACAAGCTTGCGACGGATAGTGCCAATAAGAATTTGTGATTAACCATTTAGAATAAAACTAAAGGAAATAGTAACACGACTTACCGATTAAGCCATAAACTAAACGAAAAAATTTATTATGACTCAATCTTTAATATTTATCATGCGAGTAATCAAATTACGGTAAGAAAATACATTATTGAAAAATAAGTTTTTGTTTTCTTCTAACACCATCTCTAAACAGATGGTCGAGTTTATTAAGTCACCAACATATTAACCTTTAATCTCACCTTAGGTAAGATTATATATCTTCTGATTCTTTCATGTTTTTCCTTTTTTTTCTTCAACTGTCAATTTTATTTCCGTAACAATGTGCTACAACCACCCGAACACCAATCCCTACTACCACCATTGCCTCCTTCCCGCTAGTCAACCACCAACCGATGCCGGACACCCCTCACGCCGACGGACACCCGTGGCTACCAACGTGAACCCCAGCGCCAGCGGTGCACCGCACCAATCCCCTCACCCCTACCAAATAGCAACACCAATAGAATCTGTATCAATGTCGGAAAGAAAAATCAATCATAGTAATTGCAAATGTAATCATGTGAATTAGGGTAAGATTATCCCTCAGACTTTCTAAAATCTTAAGACTGTGCCACGTCAGCTTTCACTCATTTTTATTATCTCTTTATTGTTCAGACTATCTCAGACTCACCTCAGATTTTATACATTATCCGTCAGACTCGTCTTAGACTTTACTTTTCCATTTTACTTTTCTTTCTCAGAAACTTACTAATTAATTCTAGTTTGTATTAAACATTACTAAGTAAAATGTATAAACTTAATTATATAACTTAACAAACTTAATTATATATATAAAAAGACAACACACAAACTATGTTAATAAACTTAATAATTAATACATTACATATTTGATAACATACGTTTTTTTGGCAACTTAGATAACATAATTAATCATGACACATTATTTAGTTAGCGCCTTCTCCAAAGCGAGTCCAGATTCGGAACGGAGATATTAATGTTTTCCAACCCTTGAGAATTTGTTGGCTGGAATAGTGGACTCTCAGAACTCGATCCCATACTAATTGGTGTAACCGACGATTGCTGCGTAGTTGGAGTAGAGCTTGGGTTTTGAGAAGGGTATAAATTAGTATTTTGTAAGGATAAAACATGTTGAAATTGTGGATTTTGAAGTAAATTCATAATAGAATTAAAATCAAAGTTTTGGTTGGGATCCATTTTGTAGTATGGAATTAGTTGGATACAATTTTTATTGAGAGAAATGGGTGAGAAATAAAGTTTTGGCAGTAAAAGTGAAACAAAACAATGGTGAGAAATTCTATTAATGCATTTAACGTACAAAACAACACTAATTAAAAGAATATATAACATTAAAAAAATAAAAGACGGTGGGATCAAGACTCAACAAAGTCTTAAGTCGAGTCTTGGATTTCCAAGACTGAAGTTAAGACTTTGTTAAGACTTTGTTAGATTATTGGTAGTCTTGAGCAAAGTCTTGTCTTAAGACTCGTCAAAGTATTGTCTCAAGACCCCCAATAATCTTACCCTTAGTCTGTTTCTGTACACTCACTTCGACAAGCTAGGTAGCACGGACACTTCTCCTAATGAGCCGTACCGTGTCCGACACCGACACTCCACGGACACACACCGAAACGTGTCCAACACCTAAACAGCCGTGTCTAACTTTCTGCATTTATTTGGGCACGTGTCCGACGCGTGTCCATGGTATCTGAGCCGTGTCCGTCGCGTGTCCACAATAATTGGTTATCATTTGCGGTGAATGATGTTCTTGAGATGAGATATGTGTTATCGAAAGAGATCAATTAGAATATTGATTCGGATGAGGAATGGAAATAAATTTATTATAAAGGGCAAGTTTTACATTCACTTATTTGAAATTAATATCAAATACTTTTACAAAAATAAAATCAAAAATTTATAACTATAAAATGTATATTTGTTAAATTTAAATGCCGTGTCCCGTGTCCTAAATTTCATGGCATGCCGTGTCCCATGTCCGTGTCGTGTCCGTGTCCGTTTTGGTGCTACCTAGTCGACAAGTATATAAGCTATATTTTTTTTTCCTTAAAAGTGACAACATGATTTTTTGAGAATAAATTGTTACCGTGTAAAATTAGTTACGATGAAGATTATGTTAGAATAAATATTATTTTTATTTATGGTTTATCATGGCTAATCATCTTCTGTTTTTGAACTTCCCACTACAAAGTTGAAACTTGACGAGATTGGAATCCCGATTTTCTTCAACCATAATCTTGTGAACTTTTTTTAGTTCATTGATTAAAGGTACTACGACAACACCAAATAAAATTGATGTATTAATTAATCACCCGAGTATAGACCGAAGCACAACACGATCAACTTTGAATCAATTCAAACCTTAAATAAGGCAAATCTAGAACAAAGCTGAGTGTTATGGACTATAAAGTTGCCAAAATAACTTTAAAAGTGCCGGAGTGCTTGTATAACCTGCCCAAAAAAATAGACCGACACCAAAATTAGCCACCGTAAACTAAAATGATCGCGGTCCCTCGTCTAGGTTACTCACACTTTTCTCAAACAATTAGAGAGGACAATTCACAAAGCAAAGAAATTCAAAAAACATATATGCTTAGCTACCCCACCACCACTCGCCCCACCACCCGCCGTTCACAAACAGAACGCACCGCCACCTGCTGCGATAAACCAACCCACCATCAGTTGTCATAAACTGATGCACCTTCAACAATCGAAAATCCAAAATCCCTAAATGTCAAACCATAATTGTAAAAATTACGCTCTTTAAGATAAAAAAAAAAAATTCATTCAATTAATTAAAATACGGGTATTGATAAATTTGTTGATAAAATAATGAAATTAATTGTGAATGTGCGAATTAAAATCCATAATTTATTAAATTATTAGCAATTTGGTTGATGGTGAGAAGAAGATCCCTAAATTTCAAACCCTAATTATAAAAATTACTTTCTTGAAAATAAAAAAAAAAACATTCATTCAATCAATTAAAAGAAGGATATTTGATAAAATAACAAAATTACTTCTGAATGTGGCGAATTAAAATTCATAATTTGTTAAATTATCAAATGATTAGAAATTTGGTGGGGTGAAAAGGAGAGAAGATAGATTTTTTTAATAACGGTGACTATTATAAATGTTGAGTATTATAAATGTTTAGTTTAGTTGAGTATTATAAATGTTTTTGATTTGGGGGGGGCGACAAACTCCGCTATCAAAATGGCGCCGTTGGGACCTCAGCCTATAAAAGTGTCAACATCTCGGTTACCCGAGCTAGAATAACAAAGAAAGACATACGAACATGTTATAACGGAAGCACAGAGAAAGACTAAAACAAACAATAAAGAACAAACGCACAGATTTACGTGGTTCACTAACGGTGTGTTAGCTACGTCGACAGGGCAGAAGGGAGAGAGTTTTATTAATGTGAGGAGTTTTCCAGATTACAGATTCAGAACGATATTAAAGTATGACTGCTAGGGTAGAGGTTAAGAATTTATATAGTACTCTTAACCTAATACAAAACAGATTAGGCTTAATCTAATAAAGCCCAGACAGAAACCCTAACCCAATACAGAAATCAGATACCGTTTAGGTTTCGGGGGCGTTGCCCCCGAACCCCCATCGGGGACCACGTTGCGTCCCCGAACCCCTAAACACCCCCGCATAGTCGTTCGAAGCGGCGACTAACAGATTCAAGGCATAGACCCAACAAATCTCCACCTTGACTTGAATTCTCTCACAAACAGACAGATGTACCAGATGCATCCCATAGATGCCAGAAGTACCAGAAACTCTTCTCCCTTCCCCCTCAGATATTGCCCTTAGCTGGGCAATCAGTTGCTTCGAATATTTAGCAAGTCCAAACAGTGTTGGAACTTGCTCTCAGTCACTGGCTTAGTGAACATATCAGCTGGGTTATCAGCAGTACCCACTTTGTTCACCTTAATCCTCTTCTCATTCCTCAGAAAATGATATCTCACATCTATATGCTTAGTCCTCTCATGATGGACTTGATCTTTAGCCAAGCAAATTGCACTAAGACTGTCACAAAATACAATTGCTTGCTCCTGATGTAGACCCAGATCACTGATCAACCCTTTCAACCAGATTCCCTCTTTTGCTGCTGCAGTCAAGGCCATGTACTCTGCTTCAGTAGTAGACAAAGTAACTGTAGGCTGCAATGTAGCCTTCCAGCTGACGACCGAACCACCAAGAGTGAAAACATAACCAGTCATTGATCTTCTGCTATCAACATCTCCTGCATAATCAGAATCTGAGTATCCTGACACAAGACACTCCATATCACCTCCATAAACGAGACCAACATCAGATGTACCCTTAAGGTACCGAAATATTCTCTTCACAGCTTGCCAATGTTCCTTACCAGGATCAACCATAAACCTGCTAACAACACTGACTGACTGTGCTAAATCAGGTCTAGTGCAAACCATAGCATACATCAAGCTACCTACTGCACTAGAGTACGGAACTCGGGACATGTAATCCCTTTCTTCAGCTGACTTGGGTGAGAAAGCAACAGATAGATGTGCATTTGCAGCATTAGGAGTATCTATATAGAACCTTCTGAATGTAGCTCTTCTGAGATAAGAAAAGCTTCTTCTTACTTCTATCTCTATAAATCTCCATTCCCAGAATTTTTCTCGCTGCACCCAAGTCTTTCATGTCAAACTCTGCACTGAGGAGACCCTTCAACTTCTGAACATCAGACTTATTCTCTGCAGCTATCAACATGTCATCTACATATAGGACCAAATAAATAAAAGAACCATTCTCCACCTTTGTGTGATAAACACAACAATCATACGGACTCCTAATGTAGCCAATCTGCAACATGTAGCTATCAAATCTTTTATACCACTGCCTCGGCGACTGTTTAAGCCCATATAAGGACTTCTTCAGCTTGCAAACATAGTCTTCCTTACCCGGAACTTGAAAACCATCTGGCTAAGTCATGTATATCTCTTCTTCCAACTCTCCATGTAGGAAAGCTGTCTTCACATCTAGCTGTTCGAGCTCTAGATTCTGATGTGCAACTATTGCTAGCAACACCCTGATGGAAGTATGTCTGACCACTAGTGAAAATATTTCATTATAGTCTACCCCCTCTTTCTGACTGAACCCACGAGCTACCAAACGAGCCTTATACCTTATACCCTCAGCAACAGTTTCTCCTTTCTTTTTCTTGAAGACCCACTTACAAGTAACAATCTTTCTGCCTTGAGGCTTCTTTGATAATTCCCAGGTCTGATTCTTGTGAAGTGACTCCATCTCATCTCCCATGGCAGCAAGCCATTGGGCAGATTCAGAACATGTAACTGCTTCTGTATAGGTGGATGGCTCAGATAGGCCAGGATCCACCTCCTCAGCAACTTCTAGTGCATAACCCACCATATCTTCAAAACCCAATCTATTCGGAGGCTTACCAAAATTGGGCCTGATTGACCGATCACGGGCCAAACTCTGCTGATTCGGAATTGGTATTGAAGAAACGGACGGTACAGATTCGGATTCAGACTGTAGTGGTTGACTTTCCTCTTGTGGTTCACTCTCTTCAAGAGTGTCTTTCTGCTCCACCTGCTTATCAACACTACTACTACTATCTGACATAACAACGGACTTCACAGTAGGATTAACCATAGAATTTTCATCAAAAACGACATTCCTGCTTAAAATAACCCTACCTTCAGACGGAGACCAGATGCGATATCCCTTGACACCATCCCCATAACCCATGAATACTCCCTTTTTAGCTCGAGGCTCAAGCTTACCCTCACTTACATGATAATAAGCAGTACTACCAAAAGCCCTTAAAATAGAATAGTCAGCAGGCTTACCAGACCACATCTCAAACGGAGTTTTGAGATTCAGACTTGTGTGAGGTCCCCGATTTATCAGATAGGATGCTGTACTAACTGCTTCTGCCCAGAATCTTCTAGTTAGTCCAGCATTAGAGAGCATGCACCTTGCCCTCTCCAGAAGGGTCTGATTCATTCGTTCTGCTACACCATTCTGCTGAGGTGTATCTCGAGACTGTACGATGTCTAGCAATCCCTTCATTCCTGCAGAACTCATCGAACTCAGACCAACAAAACTCTAGACCGTTATCAGTTCGCAGCCTCTTGACCTTCTTTCCAGTTTGAGTCTCCACTAATGCTTTCCACTGCTTAAAATAAGTAAAGGCTTCAGATTTGTGCTTCATCATAAAGATCCAAGTCTTCCTTGAATAATCATCAATAATTGACACAAAATATCTGTGTCCTCCCAAAGATTCCACCTTAGAAGGACCCCAACAATCAGAATGGATATAATCAAGTGTGCCCTTGGTCCTATGCACTGCTTTAGGAAACTTGCTGTGATGTAGCTTCCCGAATACACAATGCTCACAGAAATCCAGATTCTTGACCTTGTGGCCACACAGAAGATCTTCTTTTGAAAGAGTCTGCATCCCCCTTTCACTCATATGACCAAGCCTCATATGCCACAGCCTAGTCATATCTTCTTTATCAACATCTGAGGATGCAACAGAAATAGAATCTGACAGTGTCGATCCCTGAAGATAATATAGAGTACCGTGTTTGATACCTCTCAGAATCACATTAGAACCTTTGCAGACGTTCAGAACTCCACCTTCACCCTGAAAACTGAAACCCTTTTGATCAAGAGTACTTAAGGAAATCAGATTCTTTGTCATCAGTGGAACATGTCTAACTTCGTTCAATGTGCAGAATCTACCATCATGTGTCCTTATCTTAACTGAGCCGATTCCCACTATTCTGCAAACAGCACTGTTGGCCATAGAAATATTGCCTCCATCTATCTGCTCATAAGTTGTAAACCACTCTCTCCGGGGACATATATGGTAAGACGCTCCAGAATCTAAGATCCACACATCAGTATGATTTGTGACCTTATTACTAACAAGAGCATAATCATCTTCCTCGGAATCTCCATTAGCTACCCCAGCAGTACCAGATTCATTTTGTTTATCTTTCTTGGGACACGTGAATTTCCAATGCCCCTTTCCTTTACAGTAGTTACAAACATTAGTAGGTTTAGGACCCTTAAAACCAGATGTACCAGAGGTACCAGCAGAACTAGAAGAACCAACATAAGAAGGCTTCTTATACTTTTTCTTCCCATAATTTCCCTGTCCAAAACCCCCGCTAGCTACTAACCATGCGGCCTGATTATCTGTGACTGTACCAGCCGCCTTATGGCGCAATTCTCTAGTATGAAGAGACGATCTAACCTCTTCTAGAGTCACGGTATCCTTACCCACAATAAAAGACTGTACGAAATTCTCATACGACAGTGGTAAAGAAACTAACAGAATTAATGCGGCATCCTCATCTTCTACCTTAACATCAATATTACGCAGTTCTAGTAAAATTGTGTTTAACTGATCTAGATGATCCCGGAGAGGCATACCTTCCTGCATTCTCAGACTGAACAGACGTTGCTTTAGAAGCAACTTATTGGTCAAAGACTTCGTCATATAAAGACTCTCAAGCTTTGCCCACAGACCTGCGGCGGTTTCTTCCTCCGCGACTTCAGTAATAATATCATCAGCAAGACACAACATAATTGTTGAATGTGCCTTCTCCTCCTGACTGGTCATCTCAGCGGTGACTGCAACGGCGGCTGCGCCTTCCTGCTTCTTCTGAAGCGGCGTCCATAACCCTTGTTGCTTTAACAGAGCCCGCATCTTGATTTGCCATAAACTGAAACTATTTCTCCCAGTAAAACGATCGATCTTTATGTTCATCGCCGACATCTTTCTAATTCAGGAACCCGAAGGCTCTGATACCAGTTTGTTATAACGGAAGCACAGAGAAAGACTAAAACAAACAATAAAGAACAAACGCACAGATTTACGTGGTTCACTAACGGTGTGTTAGCTACGTCCACAGGGCAGAAGGGAGAGAGTTTTATTAATGTGAGGAGTTTTCCAGATTACAGATTCAGAACGATATTAAAGTATGACTGCTAGGGTAGAGGTTAAGAGTTTATATAGTACTCTTAACCTAATACAAAACAGATTAGGCTTAATCTAATAAAGCCCAGACAGAAACCCTAACCCAATACAGAAATCAGATACCGTTTAGGTTTCATCGGGGACCACGTTGCGTCCCCGAACCCCTAAACACCCCCGCATAGTCGTTCGAAGCGGCGACTAACAGATTCAAGGCATAGACCCAACAGAACATTTATTAAGTAAATAATGTAGTCATTACAAAACGTCTCAATCTCAAAAGAAACTAAAAAACAGCGGAAGCTAAAGGACTGCTCTAAGAAAAAAGACTGTTATGACTTCTAGGTGGTGACTCGTCCATCCCCGGCCTCAAGCATACAATCAACGTCGAGCTACCTGCTGAGAATTTGCTCCCCGTACCAATGGATCATCACAGCAAATCAAATACAAAGCGTGCAGTCCATAACACTGTCACTACCAAAATCAATAACGAATATTAATATCTCGAACACAATATACTGATATCACCAAAAATCCAATCATCTCACAAGTGGCGACCTTTAGTCCCACAATCAACCCAGTTTGCTCGCAACAAGCGGTACCCAGACCATTAATGTGCACATCTCCTCCGCGGCGGGAACCACGAAAGGCGGTCGTAGGTTTGAGAGCCATTTCCCGTCAATGGTCCCAAAAATAACTTCCATATCTCAAACTCAATACAACCATGTAATATCAGTCTTACAAACAAAACAATAAACACTGTCACACACATAGCAAATAACGAGTAGGGAAACTCTAACTCAAGACACACATACCAGTGCAAATCCTTTTAAAACATATCTTACAGGGGCCCCTCTTTAAATCCTCCTCGTAACACATCATACGTCTTGTTACTAATCAACTATAAATTATAACTCTAACTATGCAATTGACAAAAGAAACTAACGAACTTACTTGCAACATTGGTGACACGACAACTAGGATGATTGACGTGCAAACTAACTTCTGGTAGGCCAGTTAGAGAATTAAAGTTTGTGTTCTTTTAGAGAAAACTAATTACGGCGAGTTTTAAAAAAAAGTGATTTATGATTTTAAGTTTCTGTAATCCTCTAATTAACCTATCGCGAAACCGACACGGGACCGATGTATTCGACTGAGTACAAGATGTACTCGACCGAGTACGCCTTATTCGACTGAGTACACCATGTACTCGACCGAGTACAAACGAGCAGACTCCAACGTTACTTCTGACATGGGTGTACTCGACCGACTGGGTTGTTACAGGCAACCTTTTCCTATAATAATGCTTCTTCACTATGAACATAATCAGCTAGGTCTTTCTTCGTAGGATCAAACGAGCATTCAGTCACTAAATGGCCTAGTCTATGATAGATGAACCATCTCAACCAAAACCTTAAGGTGATGGTTGAGGCCCAACTATTATTAATATTCCTAATACGCTCCCTCACTCGAATACCTATTGGGCTTGAAGAGTGGTTAGTTTGCACAGGCTCCCCATACCGGGTGCTGGGTTTCCACTTCGTGAGTTTTCGAGGGGTTTTAAGGTCGCCAGGATTTGAACCCGTGACCTACGGTCACACTGGCTCTGATACCATGATAGATGAACCATCTCAACCAAAACCTTAAGGTGATGGTTGAGGCCCAACTATTATTAATATTCCTAATAGTCTACACTTAAAGCATATCATATGTAGGCTGTAGCCTCTTGTATTGGATATGGTAAACCTTATTATTAAGACGAAATTTGGACAAAAGCGGCTTCGCAAGATTAACGTCTACAGTCATTCGTATGAATTGTCCTCGTTCAACATTTTCTGTATTCTTGTCAATACGAACCCATGCTGTTAAATGGGTAATTTTGCCTTCCGTAGGAACGAAATTCAGGATCCATTTCCGTATTAGTAATCATCATCAATCATTCAAGGTCCTTGGGTGATTACATGTTCATGATCTTGTCTTGATAAGAAGCGAGCAATATAGTAAGAGTAGCCCAAGTCTATTAGAGTAAATTTTCCTTTGATTAACCATTTCGCTTGAAGTTTTCTCATAAGAGAAAGATATCCATTTTGTTTATGGAACATTCTAATGATGAGAGCATGTCTCCATGGTCTTTTCAGTTGTGTTTTTTCATCCTTCCTTACACGAATTAGAGGAAAATGTTATCCTCCTCTATCTCGGAAAGATTCTCGTCTTCTGAGTCTATTGCCATATCTTCCAGATCAATGATATCCTCCTGATCCGGGGAGAAAGCAATATTTTGGGCTATGTCTTTGTAGGAGACCTTTACCCCACTATGGTCTGTTTTCAACTCCATTGATAGCCGTTCTTCATGATTTCTATGGACAGAATTGCCCATGGATGATAAGCCATTTTGAGAGAAACTTTCTGATATGCACTGTCTTGCGTTTCAAATTCTTTGGCAGGGACGGAAACTTTTCTACGGAAACCACCGTAGCAGCATCCGTGGGGATCCTGACGAGGTATTCAAATTGGTCTCCGGCCGGAGACCAACCTAAGAGGCTGCGAGTAATTAAAACATCAAGATTATTGAAGTCCCTTCAATTATACTCACAGACCACAGTAGTCAACAAGAAATGGAGTACATGTAGAGCAAAAGTGCAGAGTGTTTGAGCAGGAAGTAAATTCAGAATCAAAACTCGAACGCAAAGTAAGGCGGCGAGATTAAAGAAATCCTTTCAATTCTACTGACGCCAGTGAACAAGAAATGGAATACGAAATAGAGCGGAAGTGCAGAATGTTGTTAAATGGAGTTGATGAAAGATTCAATATCAGAAGCAGCTGAACCTCCTTCCGCAACTGCCCTTTTAAAAGTATTGCTCAATTTTTCTGCACGTTCAACCATCTCTTTTCGGTCATCGTTTTCCGGGTCCATGAATTTCTTCACAAATCCTGCTACCTCTTGGCTAGTCAGAAGCTTTTCTGGATTAGCATCGTTCTTCATCACCCGCAAACCAATCTTCATATCATTCACTACTAACTTACTATTTGGGATTTGATCCCAGAATATAGGAGTAGTCAGCATCGGCACACCCGCATAAATGCCTTCACAAGTAGAGCTCCACCCACAGTGTGTCCAAAACCCGCCTACTGAAGGGTGGCATAACACCTTCAGTTGGTCACACCAAGGCACCAAGAACCCGCTCTCCCCAATACCATCTGTAAATTGAGGACTAACACCCCGGGTAACCCATAAGAATCGAACACCGCTGTCTTTGATCCCCTTAGCAAACTCATTTGTTTGAGCACTCGACACTGATAAATAACTTCCACCGTGTGAAATGTACAAGACAGAGTCTTTAGGTTGAGTATCCAACCATTGGAAGTAGTCAGTCTTGTATATCATTGAGTTTGGTTTGAGGTCGAAGTACGGTATCATAGGGCCGATGTGGTATACTGGGAATCCCAGTTTGGCTTTTAGACAATCTAACGCGGGTCCTTCAAATTCATAAATTGAATTGCAGAGAGCATACTGAGCCTTTTTCAAAGCCACCATCGAATCCAGGGTTCTGGGATAGGTAACGTTACCCATTCCATGAAAGATTGTCGTCAAATCTGCTATAGTAGTTGGAGCAAGTCCCGGAATGTAGTCCACCACTTCATGTCCTCTTTCTGACAACAAAATTATATTACCGATTAGCAAAACGAGGACCATATACATTGAATGACCACCTCGATTAACAACGAACAACAAACCGAAGAAATACAGAATGGAATGCAAAATTACCAGAGATATCAACAGGGAAGTGGCCATGCTGAACCAACAAATCGAAGTGGAAGAACAAAGTGAGGAAGGAAGCAGACATGGTTAAAAAGGCAGCCAGCGGGATATTCCTTTGGATACCCACGTCAACCGGCCAAGAAAGATACGAGTCATAAATAATAGTAGTAGGTGGCTGCGGGAGACGGTCCAGGAGTCGCTCAAAGGGATCCTGGAGCTTGGTGTTGATTGCTTCTATAAAACCAGGGAAGTCAGCAGCTCGAGCAAACTCAGAAGGGACTACCTGAGAGATGGCGGATAAGTGGATGTTAGGCGGCAGCTGAGGCTCAGAGCTGAGGAGGCTGAGCCACTCCTCGGTGACTACAAATGTAATGAGCAGGTCCGGTTTAGTATGGGCAAGGAGTTTGCAGAGGTTCAACAGTGGGTTGATGTGACCTCTTCCCGGGTATGGCATTGCCACAACGTGCCGCCCTGACCCGATCATTGGTGTTTCTTTAAGGTTGAGCTCCATGATTGATGAAGGAGGAACTAGTGTTCTGTCTACTCTAAAGAGACTCCCTTTTAATGCTTTTCTGCTGCAGGTAAGCATCCTGGAGATTAGTTCAACAACCAGCACTCAACGTTCAGTTCAAAATATTTTATTGTAGAAAAGGAAAAGCTGATGGAATCATGCCAAACAAAATTTGTCTGCTTTGAGGGAGTAGAGTATCAAACTATATTTAATGTGAATAATGTTCAAATAATGGAGATGAATGTGTCATCTCTCAGTTTTCACCGCCAAACATCCACTGGAAATTCGAAAAGGGATACAATGAAGAAATCGCAAGAACACAAGGATACTACGTACAAAATTCTTTAGATATAGAAAAAGTAACCACCTCTTATATGTAAGGTGTCATAATACTCTTATTGTGAGACGTCTCATAGGAGAATAAGTGATTTCTAAAACATACATATACACCCAAACTCCCTTTCTTAGTCTCCTAATATTACATGGCAGTCATCAACAATACAGCAAATCTGCAGTGTTGTTAAATGGAGTTGATGAAAGATTCAAGATACGAAGCAGCTGAACCTCCTTCTGCAACTGCCCTTCTAAATGTATTGCTCAACTTTTTTGCACGTTCAACCGTCTCTCTGCGCTCATTGCTTTCCGAGTCCATGAATTTCTTCACAAGTTCTGCTACGTGTTGCTTACTCAGCACCTTTTCTGGATTAACGCCATTCTCCATCGCCCTCAAACCAATCTTCATATCATTCACTATTACCTTACTATTTGGGACTTGATCCCCTATTATGGGACAAGTCAACATTGGTACACCCGCATAAATGCCTTCACAAGTAGAGTTCCACCCACAGTGTGTCCAAAACCCGCCTACTGAAGGATGGCACAAGACTTTCAGTTGATCACACCAAGGCACCAAGAACCCGGTCTCACCAATAGCATCTGTAAATTAAGAACTCACACCCCGAGTAACCCATAAGAATCGAACACCACTATCTTTGATCCCCTCAGCAAACTCATTTGTTTGAGCACTTGAGACTGATAGAAAACTTCCGTGTGAAATGTACAAGACAGAATCTTTAGGTTGAGCATCCAACCATTGGATTTGGAAGTAGCTACTCTTGTATATCATTGAGTTTGGTTTGAGGTTGAAGTAGGGTATCATAGGGCCAATGTGGTATACTGGGATTCCCAGTTTAGCTTTTAGACAATTTAACACTGGCCCTTCAAATTCGTAAATTGAAGAGAAGAGAGCACATTGAGCTTTTTTCAGAGCCGACATTGATTCAAGGATTGTGTCTAAGATAATTTTGCCAGTTCCATGTAAGATTGTTGGCATATCTGCTATAGTAGTTGGAGCAAGTCCCGGAATGTAGTTCACCACTTCGTGTCCTCTTTCTGACAGCAAAATCATATGAACGATTAGCTTAATCTCGGGTGATATTATATCCATCAGCTACGCATTAACTTAAGAACGCTACCGTACAAACTGTCGATGAATAGCTAACGGAATATGTGACAGAAAGTTATATCAAGGACTTAACTGTAAAAAATTTAAAATGAGGTCTTGAACTGGAAAAACATTCAAAATTGAGGTCCTTGTCTTACACTTTACTCGACTAGATCACATCAAAGGAAACATACCCATGGGTTGAACATAGAGTCTAGAGAAACTATAATCGACTCAAAGCGATTTGTATCAAACCGCTACTCCACGACAAAGAGGGGAAGTGTACTAATTAAGAAGATACCAATGACCAGCAATACGGAATCAAATGGAAATTACCAGAGACATCAAGAGGGAAGTGACCATGCTGAACCAACAAATCGAAGTGAAAGAACACAGTGATGCAGGAAGCAGACATAGTAAAAAACGCAGCAACCAAAATATTCCTGTGGATCCCCACGCCAACTACCCAAGAAAGAAACGAGTCATAAATGATAGCAGTAGGCGGCGTGTGGAGATGGTCCAGGAGGCGCTCAAAGGGGTCCTGGAGCTTGGTGCTGACAGCTTCTACGAAACTAGGGAAGTCAGCAGCTCGGTCAACCTCGGATGGGATTACCTGAGGGATGGCAGATAAGCAGATGTTAGGCGGCAGCTGAGGCTCAGAGCCGAGGAGGCGGAGCCACTCCTCGGTGACTACAAATGTAATGAACATGTCCGGTTTAGTTTGGGCAAGGAGTTTGCAGAGGTTCAAAAGTGGGTTGATGTGGCCTCTTCCTGGGTATGGCATTGCCACCAGGTGACGCCCCGTCATTGGTGTTTCTTTAAGTTGATAAAGGAAGAACTAGTCTTCTGTCTACCTTAAAAGGGATTCACCTTTTAATGCTTTTCAGCTGCAGGTAATCAGCTTGGAAGGTAAGTGGCTATATACAATAATCAAATGCAAGACTGAGAGAATAGTCCAACACTCAACAGTGTGTGGCGGGCTAGGATAGATTTCGATGTTTAAAACTTTTTTCTGTAGAAAAGGAAATGGCTGCTCTATTGTTCTATTAAAGTCAAGGTGACGGAAACGTGAACCACGCACCCCCTTTCCTAAAAGTTCATATTAATTAATTTGTCTTGAAAGGCAGCATAGCATCACATAAGCATCAGGAGACAAAGAAAAACCAATCCTATGTAGGTTTACATGGAAACATCACTGACCGCAAATGACGCCATCTGCAGAATAAACTATCAGAAAGATATGGAGCAGGTAAACTCTTGATAGTGGACTGCTGCTCCAAAGTTTCTTAAGGTTCATATACATGGTTGCAAATCTTCTAACCGCCAATTTTAGACGGGTTCAGTGCAAAATAATCGCCTTATGTCATATGTGTCTTTGGGCGAAAAACCAAGAGTATACCTCGCATCTGACAACAAGAAGAAATAGTTTTTTCCGCTGAAAGCTTGGATGTCAGATCCCTGACAAAGAGATGCGACTGTAATTCCTGGTTTTCCTGCTTCATATATCTTTGGCTGGCAGGGAAAAAGCAGAGAAGACTAATGTCAAGATATATCCAGACTTGTGTTATTAGATGCATAAAACTCCACCACAGCATCAAATTAAAGAGAGAATGCAACTCTTTAATTATAACTCCTAACATAAGGAGAGTTTATGATCACCACCCCCGTGGACAAATGGCGGTCATTCAAACAGAATGATTATACAGAGTACATATATATTATAATGATTGCACAAAGTTTTGTTTCAGACGGACCATTTCCATCTTACCAAAAAGACTAGATTTTGTGACCATTTTAAGGTCAAATGTAACCACAATATTCTAGCTAGTGTTTCAGCTAATGGTAACTTGTTTTCCAAAAGTAGTCCCATTTGGCTGTAAAATGGTATCAAAATCCCGTCTTTTTGTTTCAGACCAAAATGGCTCGTCGGAAGGGAGACCAACTGTCAAGATTGTAATATTCAAGTCAGGAATGGACCATAATTAAGGAAAATACTGGTATTTATTGAGCTTCTGAACTAATAGATAATCAGAGACAGAAGGATCACCCCAAAACATAGAGATCATTAATCGAATATTGAAAATATACAAGACAGACAGTCTCACTAGTTACAGGTCAGATAAATAATGTAAAACCTTTTTACTAAGTCGAGTCCTTTTTAGAATTGCACCCTTGAAAAGGTTGAATCTTGAGACCAATATTGTATCAACAAACTACACATTTAGCTTATAAGTACAGGTAACTGAGAAAACTCTGGCTCCACTAGGATTGGAAAGATAGTTACACCAGCTCAGAAGGGAATGACGATAAGTTGGTGATCATGATTAATGAAGCCGTTCATATGGCCACACTGGTAAAGCAATAGTCTGCAACATATCAGAACTTAATGCTCAGATCCATGACTACCATGAATGGAAGGGAGCTTATAACTTCTAAAGTAATGAACTGACTATTTTGCCATTGTCAAAACCAGACACTGAAACTGAAACTGAAACTGCCGCACACACATGTAAATAAAAAAAACTAAATATATAACTAAGCTGAGCGTAAAACCAGGTTTATAGTTATCTCCGTCATGACTCATGAGAACTAAATTTGATTAAACTTGATGTACCTTCATCCGTATTCAATGCATTAGACTTGGTAAAAAAAAAGACAGATCACATATCCTAGGGGCCTAAAACAAAAACACAGCCGTACTTGAATATCGAAGAGCCATGCGCCCAGGCCACGCCTATCGACATGGCTTTGTCTTGCAAAAGCTTAAAGGCTTGGGGCTGGACTCCACTCCTGCTAAGGTCTTCATTAAGGGCATGGAGCCTCTCCAACCATTCCTCCCCCATGGAGGTTCAGGGATTAGACAGAGCTTGAGCCCCTCACCGCTTCAAACCCACCTCTGGTTCCAGAGGGGCCATCTGTCTAAACAAGGCAGGGACTTCCGACTTGAATTACCAGTTTCTCATTCACCACTTCCTTCAGAAAGATTTGGAAAAAGTTTTACTGAATTCTTTCATCCATTCAACTCGTCTGGGTCGAAAGCATAGATGAGAAAAGCGAGAAATAACTATCTACGGACTACAGGAGCGCCTCGCCTTTCCTGACTGAGTAGGAAATACTCATACCTGGTATCAACCAATGTCTTTAGGAGCCACAATCAGGGCCTTCAGGGGTATGGAAAAACTATAAAAAAAAATATGTAAAGGTATCTGCAGACTTTTATCCATTCAGTTGCCAGTCAAAGGGATTATAACATAAGCCATCAATCACATGTTCGGAAGCGTGTCAGATCCTCAAGAGATAATGTTGTTTTCCCTGATATATCCACTGTGATAAGCTAATTGCTATTAACTTCTACACGTTTGAGGCAGCCACCCTGGTCGAGACTACTCACCAAAGCGGCAGCCACCCGTCCCCTGGAGCACCACCCCAACCGGGGGCCTCGAAAGAAGCAAGAACATGCCAGATTGCAGCCACCCCAGTCCACCGGGGCTGTCTCCCCTGACCAGGGCCGAGACAATCAAGGCCAAACATGCGAGTTAAATTGATTTTAATGCTCGATCATATTACCTTTCCACAAACACAGAATATGCTCAAGTAGGTGTGCACTCCGCACTCCCGAACCCACTATATAGCATTCTGACTTCCCGAGTTCACCGTTCTTTGAACCAAATCCCGACCACACTAAATGGAACGGCAATTTCACTTCCAACAAATATAACCGTAACAAAAATATGTACACTGTATACACCAAATGCCCAATCAGGCACATACTCTCAATAGCTATCTTCATTGAACAAAATAACCACCACGCAAAGTAACCTAAACTTCAGGAAACATAACCAATAGCACATCTTTCCAAACTACAAAGTATGTCAGTCCAGCGGAATCCTATACCAGAGCAACTCCTCTATATCTCAGGCAATGCATCTACATTCACCATGAATCCTACACCAGAGCTACTCCTATTTTAGTCAATGAATCAAACATTCAAGCAGGACTATCAGTGACGGGACCAAGATTTGGAGTTAGGGGATGAAGTTACCCCGTGGATTGAGCTCACTGGTACGTAGTGGAGGATCAAACCTCCTCGTTATCAAAAAAACAAAAGATTAAACTAAATATGGACTTACTTGGTAAAAAAGATTAAACTAAATATGGACTTACTTGGTGTAGAGGGGAGAGAAGCAGTAAAAAGAGTAAAAGAGAGCCAAAACAAGCAAAATATGTTGGTATAGGAAAACTGAATGGATATCGGAACTCGGAATGGTTTAACCAGCTTGCTATGGAATTACGTATACTCATAACATTTCTTTACTTTATCCTTCCTCGTAATACATATCATATCATATGTATTTGAATTTGATCCGCCAACGCCAACAATTTTATGCTACTAAGAAGACCTGAATTCAGAAGCAAAACTACAATAAAAAGTAAGGGGGTAAATTTCAAACCCATACCTCTCAGTCTCCTTCAATTGAACATTGATAGAACTCCAACCCATATTACATGGAAGTCGTCACACACATCACAATTTATAACCAGAGATATTGAAAAGTGAAAATAATAATCAATCTCCAAACTGTTGAATAGTGAACTCCCTTCAATTATACTCATGCCATTCACAGGGAAATGGAGTACAATTATACAAGTATCACAAATTTGCAGTGTTGTTAAATGGAGTTCATGAAAGAATCAAGATCAGAAGCAGCTGAACCTCCTTTCGCAACTGCCCTTCTAAAAGTAATGCTAGACTTTTTTGCACGTTCGACCATCTCTCTACGCTCATCGCTTTCAGGGTCCATAAATTTCTTCACAAGTTCTGCTATTTGTTGCCTACTCAGCACCTTTTCTGGATTAACCCCGTTTTTCATCACCCTCAAGCCAATCTTCATATCACTCACTATTACCTTACTATTTGGGATTTGATCCCAGAATATAGGAGATGTCAGCATCGGTACACCTGCATAAATTCCTTCACAAGTAGAGTTCCATCCGCAGTGTGTCCAAAACCCGCCTATCGAAGGATGGCACAACACCTTCAATTGATCACACCAAGGCACCAAGAACCCCGTCTCATCGATACCATCTTTGATTAGAGAACTAACATCCCGAGTAACCAACAAGAATCGAACACCGCTCTCTTTGATCCCCTCAACAAACTCATTTGTTTGAGGACTTGCAAGTGAAAGAAAACTTCCTTGTGAGATGTACAAGACAGATTCTTTAGGTTGAGAGTCCAACCATTGGAAGTAGTCACTCTTGTATATCATTGTGTTTCGTTTAAGGTCGAAGTATGGTATCATTGGGCCAATGTGGTATACTGGGAGTCCCAATTTAGCTTTTAGACAATCTAACACTGGCCCTTCAAATTCATAAATTGAAGAGAAGAGAGCATACTGGGCTTTTTTCAAAGCCAACACTGATTCCAGGACTCTGGGGTAGGTAATGTTACCAGTTCCATGAAAGATTGTTGGCATATTTGCTATAGTAGTTGGAGCAAGTCCCGGAATGTAGTCAACCACTTCATGTCCTCTTTCTGACAACAAAATTATACTCCGTATTAACTATTAGCATTACAATGAACAAAATAACTACTACATATCAATTAGCGTTTAGTGATCTGGTTGAGATCATGAGATGGATGCCATTGTTGCCCCCAAAGGCTCCAAACAATGACGAAATGTATTCAGATGTACAGATCGGTCATACACATTGAATTAACCATCCTAAGTTTAATTATGTTTTCTCTTATTCTACATGTTTTGTGAAACTACCTCCCGGCTCCCTCCCACTTGGTTTAGATACTATTTTCAAATGACTCGACATGAAAACTGTGTTGCAATTTGCATAGCTGCTATTTCACAACAAGAAGGCGAAGATATTGGCGATATGTGGTGATGTAAATAGGAGTGAGTGGTGAGAAGCAATAAAGAATAAAATGGAAATTACCAGAGACATCAAGAGGAAAGTGGTCATGCTGAACCAACAAATCAAAGTGGACGAATACATTGATGAAAGAAGCCGACACAGTAAAAAACGCAGCCAGCGGAATATTCCTTTGGTTACCCACGTCAACCGCCCAAGAAAGATACGAGTCATAAATAATAGCAGTAGGTGGCTGCTGGAGGCGGTCCAGGAGTCGCTCAAAGGGATCCTGGAGCTTGGTGTTGACTGCTTCTATGAAACCAATGAAATCAGCAGCTCGGCCAAACTCGGACGGAATTACCTGAGGGATGGCGGATAAGCGGATGTTAGGCGGCGGCTGAGGCTCAGAGCTGAGGAGGCCGAGCCACTCCTGAGTGACTACAAATGTAATAAACAGGTCCGGTTTAGTTTGAGCAAGGAGTTTGCAGAGGTTCAACAGTGGGTTGATGTGGCCTCTTCCTGGGTATGGCATTGCCACCAAGTGCCGCCCGATCATTGGTGTTTCGTTAAGGTTGAACTCCATGATTGATGGGGAGGAACTAGTCTTATGTGTACTCAAAGAGACTCTAATGTTTATGCTTTTAAGCTGCAGCTAGACAAAAGCAATAATCAATTGCAAGGAAATCAGAGCTGAGAAGAGTCAACACTCAACAATGTGTGGGCGGCTAGAATAAATTTCAAAGTTGTTAAAGTCAAGGTGATGGAATCACGAATCACACACCCCCTTTCCGAAAAGTTTCTATTGATTTATTTGTCTGAAAAGGCAGCACATCATCACATAAGCATCATGCCAAACAAAAGTTGTCTGCTTTGAAAGAATAGAGTATCAAACTAAATTTAATGTGAATATGTTCAAATATTGGGGATGAATATAACTCGTTACTTTATTCTTAGTGTATTACACTGAAAACCCCAGCAATCCAGCATCTCTCAATTTTCACCTCAAAACTTTAAGTAGCAGCTGATATATTTAGTTCTTCTACCACCAGGGGACCAGGTGGATTCCACAACACAGGGAAGGCCATATATACCCATTCTAGGCATATAAGACTCTTGCACATGCGAACCGAGTAATACGGAACAAATAAAATAGCTCTCTAAACTTCAACTCCATCTATTTATGATTATATTTCCTTTGTCTCAATCATTTGATTACCTTTTATTTATTTATGAGGAGTATTTAGTTAAAGGGAAGCAAATGATTGAGACGGGGTACATTTATTCTTTTACACAAGTTTATAAGGGAGTAAAAAATATGGAGTAGATAAAATCATCAACTTCACTGACCTCAAAGGCTCAAATGGCAGCAATCTGCTGAAAAACAATCGGATGGATATGGAGCGAGTAGACTCTCGGTAATGGACCACGCTGAGCAAGGCAGCTTTCCCTCCTCCAATGTATCTTCAGCTCTATATACATGTGCAAACTAACCGCCTCACATTGGGCGAAGAAGCAAGAGTCCACCTTGCAGATGACTTAAAGGAAGAAATTGTTTTTTTTTTTCGCTTTCAGCTTGGATTTCAGGTCCCTGACATGAAGATGAGACCACAATTCCTGGCTTTCATTCTTCATCTGTCTTAGACTGGCAGTGACAATTGGATAAAGGTGAGAAAACAAGGAGAGTTTATGATCATTGCCCTCATGGACTAATGAGGATCATTCAAACAGAATTAGATTAAGTACATAATGATGATAGAGTAAGTGTATAATAATTGTAATATTGTAATATACAAGTGAGGAATGGACCATAGTCAAGTCCTTTTAAAAATTAGGCCTTAAAAAGGATGAGACCAATATTGTATCAGCAAACTACACATTTACCTGAGAAGTATAGAAAACTGAGAGAGGAATAAGAAGCAAGAGAAAATGCAGATAGATAAAACCTCGACTCACACTGGGATTAAAAATTACTACTCCAGTTCAGAAGGGAATAACTATAAGTTAGAAATCATGTTTGATGATGCTGTTCGTGCAGCCATGCTGTTAAAATGATAGTCTGCAACATATTAAAAAAACTAATGCTCAAATCAATGACTGCCATTAGTGAAAGAGGGAGCTTATACGGTAATGAACTAACTACGTTGTCACCGTCAAAAACAGACCATGATACATTGATACTGCCATACACACATGTTTGATGCGTGCCTATTTTATACACTTTTTGGCATTATCTAGCACGCATTTCTATGCATTTTCACGCACTTTACGTGCCATTTTGCCCCTTTTTCTGCTCTTGGTGTATCTCTTGTTGTTTTGCAGGAATTATGCTAAAGTTGAGGAAACCGAGCTTTTCTCGTTCAAAGTAGACCGCTTTTAGAAGATGGAACAAAGTCAAGGAGTCCCTGACCTCAGATGTGCTGATAAGAACGCTAACTGAGGTAAAAACAAAGGACAAGAGCAAAAGAACCACAAAAGAAGCAACCTGGTCTGACAGGAGCTCGATCGAGCTCTGGCTTTTGCTCGATCGAGTGGATGCAGGAGAAGAATCACTCAATCGAGTGATGTGTTACTCGATTGAGGAGTCTGCAGGAGGAACTAAGGTCTCGAGGATTTTGAAGCTATTCGGTCGAGTGGATGCTGAACCATTGTTGGTCGATCAATTCAAAGCCCTTGTCGAAAAATAGGTTGTACATCAATGTTAATAATACCAGTTTTCATTCTAACCAAAAACACCTACAGCTATATAATCTTATATGGTATCACGAGACCTCAATCGATCCGACTTCCTAAAACCTAAAAAGCACCAATTCAAACGCCAGTCCCTCGCATCCGTCACCATGACAAACACGCCCAAAGCCGCCACCTCTGCCACCAACCAAACCGCTGAACCAACCGCTCCCAACCTCGCGCACGTGGTTAAGTTGAGCCCATTCAACTACACTACGTGGCGCTTTCAACTCCAACACCTCATGTTTGGCCTCAACCTACTAGGGTTCCTTGATGGCTCGACAACACCACCTGCAGAAACCAAGGACGACGGGACAACAAACCCCGACCATACCTACTGGAAACGCCAAGACGGAATGATCCTAGGTGCCCTCATGGGCACGATTACGGATGCACTACAAGGGCTTATTGTCCACGCCCAATCCACCAAGGAGTCGGACATATTGGCTCACACCTATGCGAATCCCTCACGGATTCACATTCAACAAATTAAACAACGCTTCGACTCGATCACGAAAATCACAACACAAACCATAACGGAGTACATTCACTCCATCAAATCATGTGTTGACCAACTCGCCCTAATGGGCAAAAACCTTGATCCGGAGGACGTGATATCTCGCGTTCTCAATGGCCTTGATTACGAAACATTTAAATCCGTTATCGACCCCATCCGTGCTCGAGACACAACAATATCGTTTGAAGCATTACATGAAAAATTGCTTCAATTCGAACTACTCGACGCTCATACAACCACCACGACACCATTTCAACCCTCGGCACAAATTGCCTACAAAAACAACCAAAACCGAAACAATAATCGGTACTCCACCAATAACCAATATGGTTCCTCTTCCGCTGCTCAACCACAAACCAACAACACCCCGAAACCGTTCAAAGGTAGATGTCAATGGTGCCGAGAAATCGGCCATGTGATTGCCTTTTGCTCACTTTTTCGAAAACTTTACCCTAATATCGTCTTCCCATCACCACCACCAAACCGGTTCCATCAACCCCAAGCAAATACTATGGTCATCCCAACCGTGAACCCGACACCCACCTATAACTATTTGCTTGATAGTGGCGCGAGTCATCATGTGACTCACGACCTTGACACACTTGTTTTTCATTCACCCTACATCGGTATGGACGACCTTATAATTGGAGACGGTTCCGGCCTCAATATCGCCAACACTTGCTTAAGACCGTTGTGTTAGTTTATTTTCTGTTTGTTTGTCTTAAGGAATTTCTTTTAATTCCTTAAGACCGTTCTTACTCTTTTCTTCAGTGTTGTGTATGCCCAGGTCTTCTAGGTACGAATTAGTAGTTGCTAATTCGAAACCTGAGAGAGCATTCTTACGCCGCAGGAGAGAAAGGAGGAGAACAAGTCAGGAGAAAGTCTTGAGTACCCCTGATTTTATTACTGCTGAACCAGTCAACCAACCAATCAAAATGCCTAACATCGCAAGCCATTCCGAGTCCAAGGCTGACTCCATTCCCAAGAAGTTTACTCTTGCAGCTGACGCAGCTGGTAGGGCAGAGTATGGATCGGATATCCGATCCGAAACCCTACTTCGGATCGGATATCCGATCCGAAAATCCAAATCTTTAGTATCCGTGATCTGATCCGAAATGATCGGATATCCGAAATTTAGTATCCGAAAATATCCGAAAATTTCGGATCAGTTATCCGATATCCGATATCCACTCTGTGTATTTTATATATTGTCAAACTGTAATAAAAAAGAAAACTAGCGTAATACTATTTTCATTCGGTATATATTACAAAACATAAACCCGCTACCTATCAAGGAAAACTAGCGTAATATTGTGGATATCGGATATCGGATAACTGAAATTAGCTAGTACTGAAAATTGTGGATAGGTTTATTTACGATTTTGTGAAATTAGCTAGCAGTCTAGCACTATTTAAGTATTTATGGATCAAATCTCGGATACGGATCGGATATTAACGGATATCGGGTATCCGATCCGATATTTGATATCTGATCCAATAACTTTCGGATATCGGATATCCAAATTTTTAAACCTGATATCCGTATTTGATCCGATATCCAAATATTTCGGATACGGGTATCCAAACCGAACCACTTTTCGGATCAGATATCCATTATTTCGGATCAGATACGGATCGGATATTGAATAATTCGGATAATTGGATTTTTTACTCAGCCCTAGCAGCTGGTAACACTTTCGACATTCGACCCTCCTACATCAACTTGGTCGAACGGAACATGTACCAGGACATAGCTGGAGAGGATCCGCGTAAACACATGGAGATTTTTACCGATTATTGCTCAACAATCCCGACGTCGCAGACGGTGACTCACGATAGGATCAAGGAGCTAGAGAGTGGTATCGTGACCTTGACCGGGAGGCTGCTGAGATTACTGACTGAGGGTCTTTGGCCCTTGCTTTTTATAAGAAGTACTACCCGCCTCAAAAGACCAATGCCCTCCGTTCCCAAATCACCAACTTTAAACAGCATGGAACGGAAAACCTTTTTGAAGCTTGGACTAGGTTCAAAAAGTTAGTTAGGGCATGTCCTCATCACGGTTTCCAACCGTGGTTCATTAGTAACCAATTCTACAACGGGTTATTTGATGATCATCGGGCTATTCTTGATGTTGTTGCGAAGGGAAGGTTCCAGAAGGAGACCGAGGATGATAAAGGCCGGGTATAATAGAGGAGATGGCTAATCACTGTGCTGAGTATGGTAACCCGAGATCTGGGACAAGAACGGTAGCTAACATGAACACTGATAGCATGGAGGCTAAGTTAGATAAGCTGGCTGCGAGGTTTGATCAGTGGGACAAACAGCAGGAGGGAAGTCATCAGACGGTTCACCTATTGCAAAAGGGTGAGCCTATGATGTGTGAGAGATGTGGAGGAGCTGGGCATTCCGCTATTGAATGCCTAGCTGAGAAAGAGCAAGTTTTTTCCTTCCAACAGTTCAGACAGGGAGGTAATTTCTACAACCAGAACCAAGTTCACCCCAATCTGAGGTGGACAAGTCAAAATGTGCTCAACCCTACCCCACCACCTCAACAAAATTACATCCCCTGACCAAGTTTACCCCAACCTGAGGTGAACCAACTTATACATTCTAAAAAAACAGATGTCATAGTGTTTTATTAATTAGTACACTGCCTTCATCTCCGCTAGGGTCCAACATAATGGTAACCAGAATATGTACACACCAAACGCGCACACCCAATCAGGGACATACCCTCTTCATTGAACAGAATAAACCACCACTCAAAGTAGCCTAAACTTCTGGGAAACCAACGAACTGCACATCTTTCTAAATGTCAAATTTTGTCAGTCCAGGGGAATCCTATACCAGAGCAACTCCTCTAGATCTCAGACAACACATCATACATTCCACCGTGAATTCTACACCCAAGCTACTCCTAATTTAATCATAAACCAAACATTCCAGCGGGACTATCAGTGGTGGAACCAAGATTTGTGGTAATTTGTAAATTTTAACAAAAAGTTGCAACTTTTTACTGCTCCAAAAGGAACTGATACAGGCCACCAGTAATATAGTCTATAGTAGTATAGCCCCTCGTTTCGACATTGGGGAATATTACGTGGCTATTCTTACATATTCAGTCGCTTGAATATACAATCCAGTACAAAATGTACAATTAATGTGCAGGAAAATGCGTTTTACAAGCCACTGCAGTCTACTAATGTGCAGGAAAAAAGCGTTTTACAAGCCACTGCAGTCTACTTACCTCGTATTTGATTTGAAGGTAAACAAACATTGAAACATGACGCTTAGAATCAAATAAAACATGGTTTTCGACATTAGAATTTAATGTCCAGGTCAGATTACAGAACAAAGTAAGACGTACATTTAATTGGCTTAATAAATCAGATGAGAAATGTCGAACCCTAATTAAATTCACAAAATTCTTATTTAAGCTTAACGGGTCAAGTATCGTAAATGAGACTTGCTTAATACCCGTCTTACTGAACTGAAGTATATTAGCCGACATTACACAGCAGAAGAGTAGATTAGAGATGGCGGACTTACGTGGTGTGAAAGGGCAGTGAAAGGGAGAGAAGCAAACAAAAGATTAAAAGAGTAAAAGAGCGCCAAAGCAGGCGAGACATGGTAGCGTAGCCGTAAACCAAAACTTACAAAGTCTTGTTTAAGAACTATTTTAGTAAAGTGTTAATTGATTAGGTTTAGAAAAAATATAAAAAAATATTTGTGAAAAGGTAAAAACCGTGGACGAGAAAATAATTCCGATAAAAAAATCTAATGTAGAATCGGTAAAACACGTCACGTCCGAGGACCGAGATATTCATATTCCATTCCCATAAATTACGCGCCATGACATGGATTAGAGCTGGTCAAATGCGGGTTTGAGCCGGATATGGATTGGGCTGAAAGGAAGAAGTATGCCCTATAAAATTATAGCGGGCGGCCAAAATAGAGGGTCACTTCTCCTTGCCCTTACCCGCCCAACTGCTAAATTTGGGTAGCCCATGGGCTACATGGTTCATATTTTTTCTTTTAACTTTTGAGAAATAGTTAATTAAGTAATTAACAATGCGATAAACTTACAAAGTCGATATTTAATTAAGTTATTAGTTTTTAACATCAATATACAAAATAGAAAAACGACTAATTTGGTCATCTGAATATTAAGTTAAAAAATCCAAACAAGAGTAAAAACTAAACAAAAATTAATTATATATATATACTAATTGCTCATATTACTTTAGCGGGTCGGATGAGCCGGCCGTTTTGCATTTCTCTTTTGCTTGTCCGACCCATTTACTAAAATGGGCTGACCAAGTTAGCTCCTGACCCATTCTTTTAAAAAATTAATGTCCAAATCCGATAAAAATTTGGGTCAAATGGACCGCATTTTCTGACGGTGGACTAGGGACATTTCCAACCTCTACCAAAACTCTTTTCCTATATTTACCAGCCGTAGGATCACAAAACAGAAATCAAATCTCAGTCGTCCATTCACCTCTATACATCATATAAATACTCCCATCTTTCGTTTAAGTTTTTCCCACATTCATTGAATGGAGATTCCTCCGTCCAAAAAAAATATCTCGTCCTCCTTGTCACCCTTCATACCCTAATTCCTCTTCTGATGTCTTTCATTTCTTTACTTTTCATTAAAATATATTTCTCGTAAGCTTTTCTTTATTTATAATTAAAATATTTCTCGATTCTTCGTAACTTTTGATACGTTTGATTGAAATCTTTTTTTAGCGTTTGACCAAATTATTTCGCGAAATTTTGATTAAAATGAAGAAACGTAAAGAATTAATTGCGTCGATTAACGATTTCCGATTTCTTTGTAATCTTCTTGAAATTTGTGATTTGTTGTTATTGTTTCGCTGTTGTTTTGGTTTTTGATTTTGTTTGCAGATGATCGAGATTAGTAAAAGACTATTGATTGATTGATCGATTGATTGATATGCGAGATTGTTTCTGTATGCAAGTAAGTTATTGAATCCTTAATGCTCCGTATATATTTTCATGATTTTCGAATTAATAAAGTAATTTTATTAACGTTTACTTTATTTGATTGATCTGATCATGAATATTTTTTTTATTTGATCGAATGTTTTCATGTATTTTTTTTCCGGATCTGATTATGTCTTTAATTACCGATAATTTATAATTTTTTGTTTTTAAATTAGAGTAGATTAGATTTTACTCCCTTTTGAAATCAAAAGTTTTAAAATTACGTCCTTTTGAAATTTTTTCCTAAACTTACACCCTTAAATTGTATTTTTTTCCTAAAATTGCTTCAAAAAATCGATTTGAGTTTATTTATTTCCTCTATTTTTGAAACCCTCGTACATTTTTCTACATATTTAAAATAAATATCTTTCAAAGTATAGATTGACTAACCCAAAAGTAGACGAAATAAGTCACTTAACAGTGGAGTTTGGGAGCAATTTTAGGTAGACGAAATAAGTCACTAACAGTGGAGTTTGGGAGCAATTTTAGTAAAAAAATTCAAAAGGGAGTAATTTTAAAAAATTTGATTTCAAGAGTAAAATCTAGTTTACTCTTTAAATTATTCCTCTATGTCTTTGTTAACTTTTATTAATTGCGAGATTTTCTTTCCTTGATTTATCTCATTAGTCACTGATCTCGAAGATGACTCAATTTTTTGTTCGATTATCACATGGAACACATGGAATTCCCGATATTTCCGTCATCATTCGATGTTTGAGAATTTGTATCTATTGAAATGAATGATAAGTTGTTTCTTGGGTGTAAGCCTTTAAGCGTGGATCTCGGATTAGGCCTCCCCCTCTGCTGCATCGGTATTCCCATGCAATATTGTCCTCTTTGGGTCACGCCCTCAGGGTCTCCGTACCAAAAGTCCATTGTCTATTATATTTCAACTATACACTAACGACATGCGTTTGCACCCTAGGCTTTACGTACCTATGAGCGTTTGTAGACTGAATTGACCTATGATATAGTGAATTGATCTATGGCTCTCTTTAAATTGATGGCATAGAATGAAATTTTCGGTCTTTACAGACTACAGTATTAAGTGTCCAATTTGTTGTCTTTCTGACGAGATTGTGGTTTATTGCTGTTTGGGGATTTGTCAAATATGATGTTTGAATTAATATATTCGTTACAGTATCAGGCACATATTGGTATGCTGTTACTCAAGGAAGTTGACTCAGTGATGTCTTGTTGCTCCATGGAGCCATGGAATACTTTATGAAGACCAAGGGATACAGACTTGGCTCCGTGAATCGTATGGTGGGTCAAATATTCTGTTATGAGTAACCAGTATAAATTATGACATAGTTGTCTCTGTTGAAGTAGACATTGCGAGTATATGCCCTGCTTTTTAGATGTAGAGGACCATTGGGGGATTGATGGTATATGTCTTGTGTTCTTTGTCTTTGGTTTCGTCAGTCGGCCTTTGCCATGATGGGTGCGCTCGCATGGCAGGTCACCATATTAATGAAAAAAGTTGTTTTTTGGTTTTTGGGGGAGATTGCACGGGAAAATTTGCCTGGCTCTCCCCCGTTGGTGTGTGTGTTCCCCCCTTTTTCTCCTTGCTCTATTGCTACGTGATTCATGGTTCATTGATCTGTACGAATTGGCACCCTCATTCACAAACTAAATCCACAGTAAGATGGACTGTTTGGTTTGAGGATTGACCGAATGATCCCTGAACCATGCAATCCAAAATCTGCAGTTGGGATGCATAAGCAAAGCAACTTGTGAAATTGACGTGCAACAACCCAACGCAAAGAGGTATTTCTATCAGATCCTTGTATTGTCAAATTTCCATCGTTTAGTAGGCAACCTGAACGTCTACTTGTTTTTATCATATGCATTGATTCTGCAGTTGCTTTATTAAAAATGAGTGATTTAGTATTCGAAAGGGCCTAAATTCCGGCGTGTCAAAAATTGTCAGAGTGGCTTACAGATTCTTCAGGAAATCCATTGGGGATATCTGTAGTCTCTATTAGTTGGTCCAGGCTCCCAGCATAGCCTGACCTTGAAATTGTGCATCTATCAGCAATGCAGTTGTGTAACAACATTCAGTTCAGCTCGTATCAAGTATTCATCTTAATTACAGTGCGAGTGTCATTACCCTTGATTTCTATTGTTCGCACCAATGAGTTGTTGAAACTTGGAAACAAATCCTGACATTTTTTGCGCTATGGTTGTGCCCGTCGGCCTTAAACATGGAAGTGGTATTATCAGTAAGACATCGGAGCACAACCTTTGCTCAGTATCAAACACTGTATTTGCACAATTACAGTAACGTCACCTGATTGTTTCAAAAACTCCATTGACGATTGGTAAGAGTACAGATGTTGACGCTAAATCATGTTATCGTTCCCTTGCTAAGAACGTGCATGAATTTTATTTCTCGTTCCATTGCACATCCTTTCCCTTCATTTTGTTTATGCTTTGTCTCATGGTGCCTTTATTAGTATTGATTATTATTATTAATTTATTTATTTATTTATTATTATTATTATTATTATTATTATTAATTATTATTATTATTAATTATTAATTAATTAATTGATGAATTAGTTACCTCTGTGAGGAGATCTCAGAGCTTCTGTAGTACTTTTCCTTTCTTTTTTTAAAACTCTGGAATAGTGTCTTTTAAAATGTAAGGTAGGAGAAAAGAGCATGTATTTCTCCTTGGTATAGCTGTAGCTATCCCTCCACTGTATTTTAGGTGGATACGTAAGCAAGCTTTACTGTCATCACATGGCTGTGCAAGATCTGCTGTTGATCAAGAGCAACTCTGACCTGCTTCTACATAAGTTTGGAGATTGATGTGAGGTGCCAGTGTCGTCAAGTACAGTTAAGCTGATAGAAAGTACGTTGCTTTTACAAGATTTTCCTAGCTCTGAGAATGGTATTTTGAAGTGTTTTTGCTACCTTAGAGTCTCAAGGAGTGCTCATCAGCTCTAAACTCGTCGTTGGCTGCAGATGTACTCTCCTGTGGTTCTGTATTTATACACCTACCATTGGGTATATGGCTGTAATAACACCTGCCTGTGTTATCGACTATGGTGGTTGATGAGGTGATCATTTGACGTGTTTCTGTTACAGTATTAAGGATGCCTTGAAGTTGATAAGGTGAAGATTTGACTTGTTTTCGTTTCCATCAGACAGTTGCAGTATTGTGGGTACTTTGAAGCTTATATTATATGATGCTTCAAGTCTTAGTTTTGAGGATTGTCAGAATACTGCTGTCTTCAATTGAAAAGAAGTGCATTTAAGTACGATTTACGAACATGGTTATGTTCAAGGATCGTTTGATTATCCACATGTAATCACGACTACGCTCATTGGATTCTGTTGGTTGCTGGGAAAGAAAAATAGTTAGTAAACTTGTGACCTTAGATTGTCATTTGGACAAGTTTCAGAGCATTACATTATTGTCATTTGGAAGACTTGTTGAGTGTGGTAACCTGTTATGGCTACATAATAAATTGTCGTACACTCGCCATTTGAGAAGCTGGAGCTTCATAAAACAAACAGGTTTCTTCTTATCTTGTTCCTCTCCGCAAATACCTGTTTTGGTTTATTATTTTTCCGGTACTTGGGCAACTTAAGTAATTATGTTTTGTTGGTTTTGGACACTTTTATTGGATTGCTGGCGTTTGGAATTGCATGGACCGCTCATGTCTATGGGTAAAAGATATCCGACTGCCAGTCTAGGATACTGGTGCCCTGCTGCTGGTGCCTTGTGATTTTTGTACTTCTTTATTGCTCCGTATAATACTAATTATTATTTTTCCGGTACTTGGGAAACCTAAGTATTACTATCCTCTGTTTTTATATAATCTTCCCATTTGTTGAATATATGAGTGTAGTATTTTAATAAAATTGGTACATTATATAAAAATGGAGGAAGTATTATGTATCTTCAGTAGTCTTGCAAAAATACTCTCGATTGATATTGGTATTCTTTATTTGCTACTTTTGAATATCAGCTGCAGATGTTCAGAAGAGACCCGGTTTTGAATGGTTTATACTAACAAAGAGTATTGCTTCTGACGGATAGCTGCAGACGTATACACTCCTGTCACTATAACGTAAGTGAAAAGGCAAGTAGGAGGAAATGGAGCATATCATAATAATGTGAGGGGCACTATTCGTCTACTTGTTGTCGTCTTCAATGAGAATGTGTTATACTAATTGATATATTGTGCGGTTTTTTTTTCTTTTTTCTAAAAAATATCGTAACAGTCAGTTGATTAATTAATTGATTTTTAAGAGGTCATTCCAGACTATAGTTAATCATATACTCTCTCGTATTCCATATTTTCTTCCCTACTTCCTAAAATGAATTATTTAGATTTTCTTCCGCTTTTCTATTTTGGAAATTTTTATTCTTATTTTATTCATTTCTAATGCTTGTGGTCCCATAATTTTTTATTTAATTCTAATTATTTATCCCTCTCTTCTATTACCCTACCCACCCAATTTGTTATTCTTATTTTATTCTTTTTTAATGCTTGTGGCGGCCACAATTTCTTATTTAATTCCTAATTATTCATCATCTCTCCTATCACCCAACACCACCCAATTTTTTACACTTATTTTATTCTTCACCTTAATATTTGTGACAAACACAAAGGGAACCAAATATGCAATAGGAGGGAGTATGATATACTTAAGAAACATATTAAAAAACTATTAAAGGTACATTTGGGAGTGTGTAAGATGTTTTTTTATTAATTTAAATGTGTGATGGTGGATTATAGGTGGGCCATGGAGTGACATTTTATGTAGATAAATGGTTTTCATAAGGGTAGTTTAGTCATTTTATTTTCCTTTTTAGGAAAGTGGTAGAGTGGATATGAATGGATGAAAAAGGAATATATGTAGGTTGGATATGAATGGATGATGAATGAAAAGAAATCACGATTTTCCCTATTTCCTTTTTAAATCGTAGTCAAGTTTAGCCAAAAATATTTCATTTCGATCTTAGCCAAAAATATTTCATTTCAATCATAGAAATCATATCAAATATGTAATATTTTGACTGAGTAGGATGGGTGTGAACGCATCTGAGGGTTTGGTTGTCCGGTTAGTAGGAGCGGCGTGAAGCGTTTGATGAGATTGTGCTCATTTTTCTTGGCCTGTGTGGTATGGATCTGTAAGCTCTGAACAGGAAAGAGCGCCCAAATTTGTTTGGGAGGTTGGTGGTTCAAGTCCATCCAGATCCTTTGATTTCGTTTATTGACTATATAATTTGACAACTTGTAATAGGGTAGGTAAGATTCAAAGGCGTATCTAGGACTCATTGGAATGGGTGCGGAAAATTAACGGAATTATGAAA
Organism: Silene conica; assembly: GCA_029255685.2. Taxonomy (NCBI): domain Eukaryota; kingdom Viridiplantae; phylum Streptophyta; class Magnoliopsida; order Caryophyllales; family Caryophyllaceae; genus Silene; species Silene conica. The sequence goes on from CM055311.2 coordinate 65,772,863, forward strand.
ATTGCGGAAGTTGTGTTTATATAATTAAAATTTGGTTATAGCAAAAAATTATAAAAATAAATGGTAAAAAAAACATTGAACAAAAATTGTTTACAAGTATTAAACCGTTTAGACAAGTAAAGCTTACACTCAACCACTAGACCAACATAATTAATATGTTTATTAATTACACAAAATTATACTTATTTTTTAACAAAGGGTTATCCCCTCGCCCCCTCTATGTACGCCTATGGTAAGATTTATATCTATGTACTAGTTTAAAACCCCTACAACTTTGCACGAGTATATTATAAAATCATTTGCTAATATTTTCTCCCTCCACCTTAAAGTCCTAAGTTTAGAAAATATCTTAATATCTTACCTTTTGAATCCAACTTTATCAAAAGTTTACTCAATGATTTTGGCAGTTTATCATATGTTTACTCAATGATTTTGGCAGATAATTATATTAATAACAGTTAAAATAACAAAACCAGTAATATCCAGCTCAATGAATCATTCGTGTATTCTCCCATAACTTTTCTCTTGCATCTTAAACTATATGCATTTACTTTCTGTCAGAAGAATGTCTTGCTTTAAACGTTTTCTTTCTCCAAAAAACTTTTAATCATTAGTGAACCTTTCTTTTATTTGCGTGTGTCCTTTTATCTCCTTCTAGTTTATTTTGCTTTTGTCTTTCATTCCTTTTCATCTTCTTCAAAACTTCCTTCTTGTTTTTTTTTTCTGATCTTTGATCTTCTTTCTATCACATCTAATCTACTTTAACTTTTACTAAAAATGGAAAATAACTATAACTTTTACTCTGAAAATCAAAATCCAACACTTGAAAACATCTTTTATGACATCAACTTCCGTACTGAAGTTGCCCAGAATCCTGGGATTCTGCATGAATGGCGTTTTTCATGTAGTGGTGCTGTGGTCTCTCCAAATCCTGATGGGCTTGAAGATTCTTTCTCTTACTGGAGCCATTGTTTGCTTGGATATATTGTTGACTATCATCTATTCAAAGCATATAAAATGTTAATTGAATCATTGAATATAACTGGGCGACTAGGGGCCATGTCAACGTCAAACGTATGGGGATGTTTATATTGTTTATTTCTTTGACATGCATGATTTGCATAATGTGTTGGAAAGGGGTAATATTGTCATTGATGGTGCTCTAATGGTCTTTCGTAAGTGGATTCCTGGTTTAGTGCCAAGAACAGTTCGCTTTCCTACTACTAAGCTTTTGGTGAGAGTTTGTGGACTTCCGTTTGAGTTTCTTAACACAAATGTAACTAATATTATAGCTCAGCTGTTTGGAGAAGAAACTGAAGTGGAAGATTTTATCAATATTCCTGATCATGATCATCTAAGGCTTCAGATGGTGGTGAAGTTAGGGCAACCTTTAAATCCGGGTTTTTTCCTGGCGTATGGTGCTAATAAACTTCTCTGGATTTAATTTAAATACGAAGAGGTATTCAAGTTTTGTACTCGGTGTGGTCGTATAGGTCATAAAATCTCCCAATGCGTTGAAAAAATTCAGGATGTGGTTGCAAGCATTAATAATGCTCTTAGTTTGGCGGTTGATCGTGGATTTGCTGTGTTCCAAACGAGATATCAATACACCATGTTCTATTTGAATCTTTGTGCTTTGCCTTCTTCAACAAAATATGCTACGTCTAAGGTTAGATTGGGTGAATACCAAGGCTCATTTGTTCCTGCTGATTTTCATATGCAACATATGATTGATTTCAACTTAGGGTCAGGTATTCCCCGGTATAGAGTTTTTAATGACTGCATTGCCATTTGCGGGTCTAGTCTTATGTGATGACATCTCCTAGTTGGATGTTCCTTCTATTGTTCCTGCTGAGTATGATAACTTGAACCCTCATAATATTAATGGAGTTCATCAGGAGGGTTTTGTTGCTAATGGTGATAAAGTTTTCACTAATATTAATGGTCATTTGCATGTTTCTAATGGACTTCAGGAAATGGATCTTAATGAGCAGAATCATTTAGCTGGGGATGATATTTCTTCACAGATTTCAATTGGAATGCAAGACCAACCGATTGTTAATGGACTTAATGCTAATAATGATATCATGCATGTTAATGGTGATATCATGCATGTTGATATTTCTTCTCGGAATGAAACTTCTTTTATTCTTGTGATAAATCACATGCATGTGAGTATCATCCTGCCCCTTCTTCTGATGCTGTTATTTTTTAGCCGGAGGATATGGTTATCTTAAACTCTTTAACGGAGCAGGTCCTTCATTCTGATAATAATGATAATAATGATGCTCATAAAACTCAAGTGCGTATCTTTCTCGGCAATGTTAATATTTTGGGTTATCGCTTATATGGGTCTGATCAAGACCAAAATATAGCTCAAAATGATCATCAAGTACCGCCAGTTCTGGGGGTTGATGTTTCTCAAGCACAAGACAATACTTTGGAAGCTCATTCCGATCCTCTGGTTAGTACTTCTACTGCTAGGAGTTCCTCACTTCCCTCTCAACAGATGAATGACAATATGATTCTTCCTCATTGTTCAACTGGGGTGAGGGATCCTTATTCTTCGTTTTCTGGGCATGGTGAATTTGAGTATGGTTATGACGAGGAGGCGTTTATTTTGAATTCTATTAAGTCTCGTGTTGAGGATTGTTCCTATATTGTTCGAAAAGATGATGATGATGATGATGATGATGATGATGATAGGGGTTTTTATCAAGTTATTGATGCTCTGGATAACATGTAACATGCACATGTTTTATAAAGAAGTAAATGAATATCAGAATCTGTTTTCTAATGAATTTTTTACCTATGATCCTTTTACTGTTGCTAAAAGTGATGGTATTGATAATTCTCCAAAAGATGTTTCTACTCCTGAGTGGCTGTCTTTGACCGCTTCTTCTCCGTCTGAAGATCTTATGAATCTTTTATATCTCCTTATTATGGAACTCTCTTTCAAGATGCTCATGATTCCTTTATTACTGCATCGATGCCTTTACAACAAGTCTCTTTAGGTGATGTTCCTGTCACTAATATTGCTGCGTTAGGTCAAGAAATCGAGGCCGATGCTACTGATGTACCGGCAAGAGTCTCATGTAAAATCATTGAGAAAAATTTAAGTACGGATGCCGGTTTCGACGGAGCCAGTGTCTTCCCTTGTGTGTATTACTGTTCTGGAAAAGGGAGGACAGTCTAGTGGTAAGGGTAAGGATATGAATGTGTTGTTTAAGTCTCTAGATGTTGCTGGTATCCATGGGAAAATGAAGTCTTTTTCTTATCATGCCAAATCAAAAGGTCTTATTCATGATCTTTATGATTATGATCGTGATTATCCATCACTCACAAGTATGACAAAGAAAATGAAAACTTGGGGTTATCATCTGGATTTTGTGGAGTCAAGTACGTATGGTTGTCAGTTTCGTATTGCTGTTAAGTCGGATGAGTAATTGATTTCCACTTCAGAATCTGACAGAGGAAACGAGGACGATAGCATCAGTATTTCGAGGGTTGGACTACATCAACCCTCTTTGGGTCCATGAAGTGTATTTCATTCCTGGAACTGTAGGGGCATTTCAGATCCGATTTCCCCTGCAATTGACAAGCTTAAAGGGGTCATATATAATAGTAGTTTTAAGTTTGATATTTTGTTCTTATTTGAGACGAAGTGTTATTTTCAATCTGTTGCTTCGTCTTTCAGATCATTTGGTTTTTATAATTCGGATGGTATTGATGCAGTAGGTACTAAGGGTGGCTTATGGGTTGGTTGGAGGTCTTCTTTTGATATATCTTGCTCATTCAAATGTCGTAATTTTCTTATTTTAAAGGTTAATGCATGTATCGATAGCTTTTGGTACGTGATTTGTTTTTATGGAGCTTCTATCTTTGAGGATCGTCAGCAAGTTTGGGACAATCTGGAAAGGAATTTACATAAGCTTGACTCACATTTTATAATTATTGGTGATTTAACCAAGTAGAGTTTATGGATGATAAAATAGGAGGTACGCAAGGTACACTTAGAGGAGCTGCTAATTTTTCAGAATGGAAAGAAAGGAATGGTCTCTTTGATATTCCTTTTAAAGGGCCTAAATTTACTTGGTGCAATAATAGAAAAGGAAAAGCAGGAATTCATGAAAGACTTGACTAGGGATTAGGATCTACACTTTGGATGACGTTTTTTTCCTGAGTCTGGAATCCGTCATTATCCTATTCAATGTTCTGATCATGCACCAATTTTCCTGGATACAGATTTCTTTGCTATCAAAAAATGCGGTCCAATTAAATTAGAAGCATGGTGTATGGAATATAATGAATGTCTACATGTAGTTAAGAAAGTTTGGTCATCAACATATAAAGGTTCACCCTCTTTATTTTAGCCTTGCTAACAAGCTCAAACGTGCCAAATTCCTTATACATAATTGGTCAAAGGAGAAGAAAAAAGGTTGGGGTGCAAAATGGAATGAGTTTGATGATACTCTTGAAAAGAATTTAAATGAGATCTTTAATGGGATGGATGAAGGAGAATATGATAGAAATCATGCATCCTTTCTTGAATTTAATAAGGTTGTTGCATTATTTTGGAAGCAATGTGCAAAACAACATTGGTTAAGAGATTGGGATTCGTGTACCAAATTCTTCTTCAATTCGGTCAAAACAAGGCGCCATAATTTCATTGCGTGTATCAAAGGACCGGATAATCTGTGGACTTACGGTGGAGCTGAAATCAGGTCTTGTTTCGATAACTTTTTAAGGTTTTGTATGGACATAATTCAGTTTCTATGCCTTATGAGATTTTCTCGGATCGACATGCCAATTGTTCTCCAAAATTAAAAATATATTGAATGAAGATCAAAGAGACCAGCTTGCAAAACCTTATTCTCGTCAAGAAGTTAGGCAGGTTGTTTATCAACTTGGACCTTTAAAATCACCAGGACCTGATGGTATTCCAGCAATTTTCTATCAGAAACATTGGTTTCAAATAAAGGATGAGGTCAATGATGTTGTTTTGCATATGTTATCTACTGGATACATTCTTTCTGAATTCAACAGGACCTCTATTGTTCTTATTTCTAAGACTAATGCTCCAGAGTTGGTTAGTCATTATCGACCGATTAGTTTATGCAATGTTATTATAAAGATTGTTATGAAATGTATAGCTAATCGTTTGAAACCTTTAATGTCCTACTTGGTTGACGAGTTTCAAAATGGCTTTATTCCGGAACGATTTGTTGCTGATAATATCCTTATTTCTCACGAATTATTTCATCATATATCTAAGAAGAAGATGGGAAAAAAGGGAGCTGGCTTTCAAAATTGATATGAGTAAGCCTATGATCGGTTGCAGTGGAATTTTATTAAAGGGACTCTATTTTCTATGAGGTTTCCGGAATCGACAATATCCTTAATTATGAATAGTATTACTTCTGTGTCGTATGGTATTATCATAAATGGTGAAGCTGGTTCTTTCTTCAAGCCAGGTAACGGTTTAAGGCAAGGGGATCCAATTTCTCCTTATATTTTTGCTTTATGTACGAAAGTTTTATCTAAAAATATATCTAATGATGAGGATATGAAGCTTATTGAAGGACTGAGACCTGCTAAGAATGCATCGCCGGTTTCTCATCCCTTCTTTGTTGTTGTTCAAAAAGAGGCCGGGACCGGCAAACCCGACCGACCCGGACCGTTCGGTCCGGTCCGGTCCGGTCTCCGGGTCCCCAAAAATATGGTGACCGGTCTCCAGTCCGGTCCGGTCCGGTCCACATAAGAAAAAAAAAATTAATTTACCTTGTAAAGTAAGTACTACCGGTCCGGTCCAAACCCGGAAAAAAACCGGACCTAAAGGGTGTCGGCCCGGTCCGGTCCGGGTCCCCTCCTAACCGGTCCGGTCCACGGTCTTGGGGTTGGTGAGTATCCGGTCCACGGGTTTGTACGGTCCGGTCCGGTCCGGTCCGGTTTTGGACCGGTGAACACCCCTAGTCTTCTTTATTAAAGCTTATCTGCCTTACTATCAGACTTTGATGAGAATTATTAGGAAATTCTGTAAGGCTTCTGGACGACTAAATGAGGATAAATTTGTTGTCACCTTTTAGCCCTAACTGCTCTTTACGGGTCATTCAGAGATGTTTGAAAATATTAAAAATTCAGCAGAATAAGCCGATGGGTTGGGTTGCCAACTGACTTTGGGACTTCTAAAAGGGTTATTTTTGCGAGTGTTGTTGAAAAAGTCAGGAAACGTATTCTGTCTTGGAATAATCAGTTTCTTTCATCAGTAGGAAGACTAACTCTTATTAATTCTGTCATTTCTTCTATCTCCGTTTATTCTCTATCGGCATTTAAAATGTCGGTAAATGTGACTGATAAGATTTCTTCTCTTCTGCCACATTTTTGGTGGAAAGGACTGATTAATAGAAATTGTATTCACTGGTGTAGCTCACTTTTTCTTAATGCTCCTAAATCGTTTGTGGGTCTGGGAATTCGAAATCTAGGATGTTTTAATCAAAGCCTTCTGGCTAAAATTGGTTGGCGTATTCTCAAGAATCCTAATACTCTGATTGCTAAAACTTTGGGAGCTTTCTTTCCTCGGCCGGGCAGTAACATTTTTGAGCCAGGTGGCTTTTCTGGGTCAAATGTTTCATGGGGAATTCAAAGTATTAGTTGGGGGTTTAAGCTTCTTAAAGATGGTCTAGTCTGGGATATTGGGTATCCTTCACATGTTGATGTTTGGAAAGATAATTGGATCAATGGTTATTCATTAGGGGATTGTCTCAATTTGATTATTGGGGAGATTAGTAATAAACAAACCATGCTAGTGGCACAATTTCAAGGTCCAAGGGGCAGCTGGAATGAAGAGGATATTATAAATCTTTGTGGAGCTGCCGCTTTATCTCATTTTCTTGCTACTCAATTCTCTCTGGAACAATCTCATGATGAGCTATATTGGTAGGAAATTCATCTGGGATCTATACAACTAAGAATGGCTATGTGAAAGCTTTTGTCAAACTATGGGAAAAGAAAGTCACGGCTAGGGATCTGAAGAGGGTCAACTCAAGTTCTGTTGCTTCGTTTTCTTCCTCTTTTTGGTCTTTCAGGATTCCTGCGAAAAGGAAAAATTTTCTATGGAATTTTTTTCTGACTGCCTCCCAATTGGTTATGAAGGTACTAAAAGACATTTGAATTGGGCAGATCGGGTGTTTTCTGTATAGGGAAAGATATTCCGGAGACTTTAGATCATCTTTTTAATGATTGTGAGTTCTCTAAACATATATGGGCAGCCTCTCCTTTAGGAATCAATTCAACAAATGATTTCTGTATACCCTTTTTTGAATGGATGACCAATTGGCTCTCTTATCTGAAAAATATACGTAAGGATGATCAGGCTACTTTTTATTTTATTGGTACTCTTTGGAATATATGGATTCTTCGCAATGCTTTTTTCTTCGGGCGAATTAACCTGCGCCATGCTACTTATCTTCAATCTTTTATGAGGCATCTATCTGAAGAACTTCTTCTGTTATGAAGATCTTAACCTTCCTTTCTCTCGCACAACTAACCTTCCTAGTAGTGATATACTGAAAATACGAAATTATTGTCCTTTTATGCTTCTTGGAGAAAAGGTTTGTTTTTCGGCTACTAGAATTAATTAAGTGTGATGCTGCTTGGTCTACTTCTTTGAAGGCGGCTGCGGGTTGGTTTTGGTGGAATGAAGCGCATAATCAACGAGTGTGTGGTTCTGCTTCTTTCTGGGCTAATTTTGTTCTTCATGCTGAGGCTATTGCTCTATTCAAAGCTATTTCAAATGAAATTTCTCTTGGACATGGACATATCGATATCTCCACCGACTGTCTTCAACTCATTCTGCACGTTGCTGGACTCTCTACACAATGCCAGAGCATCAAGCACGTTCTTTTTTCAATTAAATCTATAATTAATAGCTTGCATTGTATTTCTATCAGTTATTGTCCTAGATCTTTAAATAAGATTGCTCACTTCATATCTGCTCAGGATTGGGTTTGAGAAATTTTTGTTGTCGCCTAAAAAAAACCGGAGTTCTGATGATTTTTGTAACCTGTTCAAATGCAGTACTCATGCATTACAATAAAAGATGTTAAAATTTGATCTGACCCGACCTTAATCTTGAATATTTGATCTATTTTACAGCCAAGTCATGTAAATTATGACATGTAATCCGAGAGACATGCGACCCTTAATGGCTCGTTATTTCAAGGTTAAACCTAATAAATTGAAAATAAGTTTATATTTAAAGTTTGTCAAATATTACGAAAACATATTAATTATTTTATATAATTATTTTATGAAAATATTTAATTTCTATGTATAAAAAGTTTATAATAAATGATACTGTAAATATTTAACTAAAAAAAATACTCACACATATTCCGAATAACCCTCACTATTTAAGGTGACACGAGAATTAAGAAAACGGATTGAATAAGGTAAAGTATTGTGGTAGGATAAGGTAATTGGAGAGATGAAAGGTATTGTGAGGTATTATTGTGGGTGAGATGATTAAAATAAGTATTGTTGTGGGCAATGTAATTAAGATAAATATTGTTGTAGATGAGGTGGAGTTTTGTTACTGGGTGGTGTAATTAAAATAAATACAAAACTTTACAAAATAAAGAAATAGGGAGACTATTGTGAATAGACGAAAAAAGAAAAGGGTGGTTGTTGAAAATATGAGGCAATATATTTTTATTCTAATGACGATGGTAAAAAAAGGCGTTAAGAATGTTTTAACCCATATTCTAACTTTGGTCGAAAGAGTGACTCATATTGTGATTACTGAGCTGTAGTAGATTGCCCAAATCCGTATTCTAAACTTCTTTAAGGATTGATAGTCTTCCTCTCTTAAACCTTGATCGATATTGCTTGTCTTTTGTTTGCAGTAATCGTATTACTTACTTTGTTTGCTTTCGCGCGTCGGCGTTAACTGTAACAACCTGACCCACCACGGTCATAACACAACCCCAATAAGATGAGTGCGCACTTTTGGGCCCATTAATTGTCCTCACTTAAGCCCAAAGCACAAGGCCTTGTTACTAAGTGGTGGGTGTGAGCTATTATAAACATATCACAAGCCTCACATTCTACCGATTTGGGACAACTTTCCTCTCATACTCTTGGGGTGTTACAAACTCCCCCACTTAAAGAACACAACGACCTCGTTGTGCCTCAACCTTGACCGCAGCCAAGCCCAGAATCCTCCCCCGCTAGGTGGGTGACCCGGGTACTCCCGACCACAGGCTCACCACACGGTCGCAGAGTCGCTCTGATACCATTTATAACAACCCGACCCGCCACCGTCGTAACACAACCCCAATAAGATGAGATGTGTACCTTTGGGCCAAATACTTGTCCTCACTTAAGCCCAAAAGCACAAGGCCTTGTTACTAAGTGGTGGGTGGGAGCTATTATAAACATATCACAAGCCTTACATTCTACCGATTTGGGACAACTTTCCTCTCATACTCTTGGGGTGTTACATTAACGATCATAGCTAAGACTACTGACACACACACTTCAAGTCCCGAGAAGTTATTAGTGGGTGATCCTCACTAGTACGAAATCTTTGTTACTTGCATTCTTGCCTTGGTATCGGGTAAGGGTGTACCACGGTCTTGCAAAAATAGTGGACCATTACATTTAGTTTGGTCATGATTTTGTCTGCTTCGTAAGGATGTCATCAGACCATTTTGATTTCAGCCCATGAATTAGTTGCAAATTTTAATCAAGTTAGTTTAAATTGTAAAAATATAGGTAATGATAAACCTAATTTGGTAAATATTGGAACAACTAGAATTGTCTTTAGTTAACTTGTTTTAAATTCTACGTAATTAACCCACATCTAAGATTCACTTCGACCAAGGAAAGACTAGTAATTTGAATGCTAAATAGATCGACATAGTTAGTTTATGTTAAAACAAAAGCTGTTCTGAATTATCCTCCTTTGTATTCGCCGTTACGCATCGAAAAGGCATTTGTACACAATTTATGAATAATACCGTTGCAAGTGGGCATGCCGTGTTATTCAAACTTCTTAATATGTACTCCCACCCATGACCTGGAATTTCTAAGTTTCTTATTCACAGTGAATTCTTTATCCAACTCACAAAAATCATCGTAAATATCTTTTTAAGTTAATGATAAAGTAAGATCACAAAAACCACCGTAAATATAGAGTACAAGCAACTAACGCATGTTTTACCTCCTTTTAAGTTAATGATAAAGTAAGATGACAAAAAGCACCGTAGATATATAGAGTGGAAGCAAATATCGCATGTTTTACCTCATTCTAAGTTAATGATAAAATAAGTGCTAACGCGGAATCGTAGAGTTATCTGAACACCCAAAAATGACCGATGAGAGAGTCTGTACCTACTACCAAGACACCCTTACCCGTTTTGCAACGAAGTCACTTATCCTCACATTTTAAGGCCTCAGCAAAGCCAAGTCCACCAACCCCACTCATCAACAATTCACCATACAACAGATTCATTATTAGTACATCATCATCCTCATTTCCTCATCCAGTCATTCTCATTTCTCAGTCTCACAACGCACTCTTTTTTCTCGCACCGGATAGAATCCACACCCAAAAATGGCGTGCTCAGCTGCTGCGACGTCATCAGCCATCGTCTCTCCAGTCATTTTCCCCAAATCTTCTTCTCACCGCATTATCTCTGCTTCTTCTTCTTCAATTGCTCCTCATTCTAAAACCCTAACTCCTAATGTTCGCACTTCCTTTGTCCCTCGCTTCTCTCCTCCCTCCTTTTCTTCTATCTCTTCTCCTTCGTCTCGCCGCTCCTTCGCTGTTCGCGCCGTATGTCTCTTCATCATCTATATTTCGATTTATTTTGTTCATTTTTCGTATTTACTCTTTTTTTTGTTGTTCGCTTTCTGAATGCTCTTGTTTTCAATACGATTTCATGTTTTTGATTAGATTTAATATGTCTGCTTTCTGAATGCTGTTGTTTGCGTGGTAATGATGGTAAATACATGCTGTTTACTTGATTAAAGATGTTCACTATCAGAATGCTGTTGTGTTAATGATCGTAAATTCATGCGGTTGACTACTTAACTTGATTTAAGATGTTCGCTCTCTGAATGGGGTTGTTTTCAATGGCAGTGATGGTGAGTTTATGCTGTTTACTTGACTTAAGATGTTCACTTTCTGAATGCTGTTGTTTGAAATGGTATTTATGGTTATGTTCGTGAATTCATGCCGTTTACTTGATTTGTCTGCTTTTTTCAATGCTGCTGTTTTTGATGGTAATGGTGGTGAATTCATGCTGTTTAGTGTTTACTTGGTGTAAGATGTTTGCTTTCTGAATGCTGTTGTTTTCAATTGTAATGATGGTGAATTTGTGCTGTTTACTAGATTTAAGATGCTCGCTTTTTGAATGCTATTGTTTTTTATGGTAGTGATGGTGAATTCATGTTGACTTAATTTAAGATTTGAGATATTTGCTCTCTAAATGCTGTTTTCGTTGGTAATGATATGGTGAATTCATGCTGTTAACCTGATTTAAGTTTTTCGTTCTCTGAAGGATGTTGCTCTAAGGTAAGGGTTAGTGAATTCATGATGTTTACTTGACTTAATATGTTTTGCTTCCTGAATGCCGTTGTTTTCGACAGTAAAGATTGTAATTCTGTGTGGCCTGATCTTGTATTTCATTGCTAATTTGTTGCAAAGGTTTGATGTGCATTGGGTTCATTCAGACTTTCTTTTACCCATTTTGGATTGTTGATGTTTTTGACTATTGTGCATATATTGTTAACATGTTTCAGTTAGTGAACAAGTAGTAACATTTTCCTTTAATTTCCCTTACATTACTAACTTCGTAGGAGAGTAGACCTCCCTTACAATTTTTTGAAAATTAATTTGTGCGCTAGCCGCTACCTTACCAGCTTTTTGCCACGAATAAAGAAAATGTGACTAATTGAACTCAGATCAAAGATATCAAAGATTTATATGAATTTCTTCGGTTTCATTATTTTCTTTTTATGTTTTCAGCCAGAGTTGACTTGTCTCTCATGGGAAGTTGTTAGTTTTCTCGAGTCTGTTTTGTTTTATTTGTTAACTGTCAATGATTCTACTTTCTTGCTCTTTGTTTTGGATGAATCAATAAGATTAAGATACTCTCATAATGTGAACCCCCTATCTACTAAAAGATTAAGAGAAGCTCCAAATTTTCAAGCCCAAACACTACCTTGAAATGGGCCTAGTCTTAGTAGTCTTTCCAATAGGTATGTTGGGCTACAATTGAGCTAATCTTGTAGATTGAAATATTTATACAATTAAAAAGCTCACAATATTTATCTCCCGACTTTTTATGATTTTTATAAAAAATTCAATTGACGTTTTTATTATAAATTGTGATAAAAAGGTATGCTATTAGTAAAAATGTATGAAATAATATTATTAGTTTTGTGGTAAAAAATATTTTTTGATCAAAATATACATTTCATTACATTACGCGATTTGTCTTGATTAATTTTACATTTTTTTCCTCAAATCAAAATACGCGGATGAGAAACGTGAAAAAATTATACACTAAAAACTGAAGTAAAAAGATAAAACTCTATCTACACCGTGGCATGGGGTCTATACTAGTTTGAATATGAAATGGATTTGTCTGATGACATAGATTGGTACACAACTATAGATATGCAGTTGGGCACTTTTTTGCTGTTATTGTTTTCTTAAGTTTTCGTATTTGACTATCATTTTTCCTGCAAGTTGCATTTAATTTTGATGTCACTTTCTTAAGGATAAGTAGTCATTAACGCATAATTCCTTGGTCTTGTTTTGCAGAGTGAACTCCCCTTAGTTGGAAATGCTGCACCAGACTTCACCGCTGAGGCTGTTTTTGACCAAGAGTTCATAAATGTGAATGTCCTTTTATTCACCTTTAGAATCTCTCTGTAATATCTGGTTCTAGGTTCTATATCAACATGTTGCATTCACTATTAATCTTTCTCGGACTCCTCATTTCTCTCAATGCACACACTGAACATTTGGACACAGGCACAAACAATCACTTTTTGATTTTGTTTTGTCAAAAATACTTGTAGATGAGCAACATAGGTCTGTATAAAATTTATGGTTACTTGATGGTTTACTCATATTGAATTGGAATATGTGTTTACTAATATTGGGGCCAATTCAATTGTGTTCCGGATATTGATAATGGAAGATAACAAAAAACTTCAGCTAATTTTCTTAGGTTCAGCCTTGCTGTTTTGTTTATGTGAATGTGAGAATATTGAAGTTTTCAGTTTACTGATTGTCTTTCCTTTATTGCAGGTAAAACTTTCTGATTACATAGGGAAGAAATATGTCATATTGTTTTTCTATCCTCTGGATTTCACGTTTGTTTGCCCTACTGGTTAGTTCTGTATTCAGTGTGGTATGCCTATAGTAGAGCTGGCAAAAGTTGGATCCGAGGAACCCGACCCGACCAAAACCTGACCCGGCACTACCCGGAAATGGAGTGAACCGAACTGACCCGACCCGATATCAACCTTATTTTTCCCAACCCGAACCCGACCTGAACCGACCCGTGACCCGACATTTTCTCAACCCGATAGTTTATACTACTTTATAGCTTAATATCAACCCGATAGTTGACCCGATAATGAACTGGCTTAATAATGGTTTATATAACACCAAATTGACATTGATCTTCATTATTCACTTAAAACAACAATTAATACACTTAATTACCATCTAAAACTAAATATATAAGATAAAATATATGCCGATAACCCGACCCGCTATTGACCCGGCCCGATTTGCCATCCGCCAATGACCCGGCCCAAAGATGACCCGACATGAACCAAACCGACCCGAACCCGTCACTGGCCAACATAACCCGAACCCGATATGACCCGACCTGCTTTGACCGGACCCGTAACCAACCCGAGTGACCCGATTGCCACCTTTAGCCTATAGTAGTGGTTTATGGTCATGTAAGGTTTACCTTATACCAACTGCTCGACCTTTTGCAGAGATCACTGCTTTCAGTGACCGCTATTCTGAATTTGAGAAGTTGAACACAGAAGTATTGGGTGTTTCAGTTGACAGTGTTGTACGTAACTTCATCTCTCTTATCTTTCTGGCTCCAGTAACTTTTCCATGTTATTCTGTTGCTTGCTTCATATTTCCATCAATCCACACCTAGTGTCCTAGTGTTTTATGCTTAATTTGGTTGCTGGTGGGTATCTAAATTGGTGAATTACTAGCTCCTTGATTTGACCATAGCATGGAAAAGCATATGGTTGAAGGGTATGATCATTTACGGATAAATGTGACAGAAGTTAGTTATATAGTTCTTTAAGTCTCCTCTCCCTATGTCATCATTTGTTTGCTGTATCTTTCGTCTAAGTCAAAATTACCAGAACCAGCTAAGATATGTAAATAGATAGAAGTCATACCAGCATACCGAATGTCTCATAATTTGTGAAACATGTTGTGGAGACTGAATCCAATGGATTGGGCCTTCAAAATTCTCATGATTGAGTGAGTGTGGAGGGCATCTAAGTTTAATTCCACATCTACTACTATGAACAGTGTTTGCACATTTTCACCTTCTCATTATTTGTCTTCTTTTAAGTATAATGTGCATGCACTGTTTCACGTCACAATAATTATCCAAATACCTTCAAAGCATGGTACGATACATAGTATTAGGACATAGTGGATGTAACATAATAGGTTGCGGTCAACGCGATCCTAGTTTCAGAAAGGTTCTCTAAATGCGTATCCTTAAGATCTAGTGTCTGAGCTAATTTTCCATGTTTGTATTCTACGTTTTGTCTTATGGTCTCGTTTTTCACAATACATTACCATACGCATATGTGCATGTTTCCAAATAATTTGTTCGTGAAAATAAGGAGTAATAGTTATTAATTCACAGATATATTGTTCAAGTCATCACATCTAGAAATATTGAGCGTCATTGGAGAATAATCAGTTGTTTTTATGCAGTGCAAGATAACAGGAAATAACGTAATTGCGACTGTGTGTTCCGTGATATTGTTGGGTGTAATTGCCAGTCAAAGATACATTACCTTTAAAGTGTAATAAGAGGAACCTTTTTTTCTTCCAAAGTAGCCATAGACTATGCATTTCCACAAATAATTTAACTGTAACTGTTCAATATTTTTTACAATGGTTATCATGGATGTAGTAAATAGTAAACTAGTAATGTCTAATATTTCTACATATGCGCATCCACGCTTTCGAGCTTGCAGCAAATGAACAAAGTGACTGCACAGATATCAAATTCAACCCTTTTGCAACAAACTGCATGCCTTCCTTTGTACCTTTGTGCTTATTTGGTTGTGTATTTGCTTATGGGGACATTTTAATTCTGGGTTATCTCTTCATTTCTTTTGATGTTTACTGATTTAATTATTGTCAAACTGGCGTGTGTGGTTCAGTTCTCTCATCTTGCATGGGTCCAAACAGAAAGGAAGTCTGGTGGTTTGGGTGATTTGAACTATCCTTTAGTTTCTGATGTTACTAAATCTATCTCCAAGGCTTACAATGTTCTGATCGCAGATCAGGTATGTTTATGCCAATATTTCTCACTTGTGGATTGATACTCTTATTTTCATTATTCACATTCCCTCTGATAGACTTATAGGTGACCTCTGTCAGTAACATATCCATATACGATTATTGTCGAAAATCTTCAAATAATGGTGATTACTGATTAACAGTCTAGAATAATAGCTTTACTGATTTGATATTTTCAAAGGACTAGTGTCCTACACTCTTACTGCTTGGGTGAACCATCTGATGTCTTTAACTCCCTCTAAGACTGGGATCTTACACCAACTCCCCTTATGCTCAAAGTGAATAGCTTCTAAATAACTGATCTACAATTGAAAGTTGAAACCCATATTGTACCAAGCTGCTCAGTTAATAGAAGCCCATTACTTTGTCATTGACATCAATCTTATGTGGATTTATCAGGGAATTGCATTGAGAGGATTGTTCATCATTGACAAGGAAGGAGTCATCCAACACTCAACCATTAACAACCTTGGCATTGGCCGTAGTGTTGACGAGACTCTAAGAACACTTCAGGTATAATAACCATGACACTGTAATCCTTTTTTCCGATTAGTAGAATTTTTAACCCAAAAACATTATGCTGTTGGTGAGAAAAGAAAGTATAATATGTGGACATATGATTAAGCTGTTTTACAATTTATTTTTCCATCTCTTGCAGGCCCTGCAGTATGTGCAGGATAACCCAGATGAGGTGTGTCCAGCTGGGTGGAAGCCCGGGGAGAAGTCAATGAAACCAGACCCTAAGGGTAGCAAGGAGTACTTTGCCGCTATCTAAGATGGTCTGGATTCAAGTAAATCCTGTCTCCCTGTCTTCACCACCTTGAAACATTTGTATGCTTGGAAATTATTTCCTTTCGGTACCAATGATGTGTAATCCTTGATGAATTTTGAGTTTATTTTAGAGAACAAGTGCCTGCAATTTTAATACTTCCAGTTTCAATGTCGAAAAATTGCCGAGGTTCACAAGTGAGAGTCACATACAAATTGGCTGGGAATTGATCATATCCAACCAAACTAAGTATGTATTTGGTCCTAAAATAATTAAGTAGTAGAGAATAAGTTGTAATCCAAAATCTCTATCAATGACGATGACTTCGGAGTAATAGAGTGTGTTGTACGTAATAGCATTCAGAGCCGTGGTCTTCTATCTTTTGCTCCAATGGTCCTCATACAGTCTTACTCGTTGAAACGTAACAAATTTTGAGGGCACATTTTAAGAATCCATCCAAAGGTGGAAATATTCTCATGATATTTAAAGCAGCAGACGACTAAGATCCTATTTTTTCTGGCTTAATTTTAGCTTCTTTTACTTTTACTTTGGTGTATTTTGTTGAGTTTTATTTACGTTCAATTAATTTTTTCACAAAATTAATTTTTAATTCAACTAAATTTACTTCACCTCAGTTTCGTTGTAATCATTTTAATAAAATATTAAAGTCATTAACTTGACAAACCTGTATACTTCATAACCCATAAAAATAAATGATGAATATTAGTCCTTATTTTTAAATAGGTTAGAGAGCTAATTTGACTTGTCCTTGTAAACCCAATTTCTTAAGCTGATTACAAAGCTTTTTTTTTTCATAGCAATTTGTATAATGTGTTCGAGTCGAATTATAATTGTCAGTCACATTTATTTGGTAATAATTTTTTTTTTGATTTTAGAAATGCAAAAAATGATCGGCTAATTATAATTAGAAACCGTGTCTGAAACAAAGAGACAACATTTGAACGCGGCTTGAATATGAGTGTTACAATTGGACGGTGATCACGACAAGGTGGACCCACCCTTTTCATGATCATTCCTTAAATAAAACGACGTCATTTTCGACAAATCAATTAGTACACTAATTTTATGCCCCACCGGTGGTTACTACTCCTTTCTTACGCAATCCGAGTTTGACCCTTTTACCTTTGCACTTTGCTCACTCTCTCTTATCTCAATTAAACTACTCCTTTACTTCTCTATCTGCTGATCGTCCACTCTTGATTATTCAACTCTATTTTAGCTCACATCCGTTTTCTTTTGTTTGGATAATACCTCCTCTAAGGTGTTAACGAGTTGAGTCGGATCTGAGTCTATAAATAAGAGTAGTATGCAACGTGTAGGTGTAAGCATGAAGTAGTATGCAAAGTATAAATGATAGCAATATGTGTAAGTTTATTACTAGACTAAACTTAGACAAAGATAAGTGTCACACCAAAGTATGCAACATGCTTATCATGTATGCCTTTGAAATACTATAAATAGAAGAGCTTGACAGTAAGCAAACTAAGCTAAGTTCACAAAAATACTTCTCATAAAAGCCTTGCTCGAATGATGCTCAAGAAGACAAGAATGAATGTTAGGAAATATGATGAAAACTCGAACTTCAAAAAATTGTACTCGTTATCGATCGAGTAAAAATCTAGCTCAAACCGAGGCTATATATAACTGCAAGACTTAAAGGCTATACGTAAAAATAGTTGGCAAATCAGTCAATATTTGATATATGATACAAAGATATAATTACGATAAAATATTTTTATAAAATATAAGCAATATCCTATCTAATCATATAAGTCAAGCTTCTTGCGAGTTTTTCGAATCGTGCCAACGTTTACCCGGCTTAACCCGTTAAGCTCTCGAATCCAGGTTGAGCTTGCACAGCCGATCAAGATTTGGTCGCAAGATATCTCGTCTCATTGTCATATCAACCCTACTCATGTCTTGTACAAGATGAGAAACTTATTCGGAGTAGGAGTAGCTATAGTTTCAATAATACTATAAAGTTAAAGACTGCATAATTGAGCATTTGTTCTACAAGGAAAACATTTGGATAATGCAGGCTGAATTATGTACAAGACGAGACTGAATTGTCAAACAGAGATTTAAGCTAATCTTCATGATTCATTCATGTAAAAGTGTTTGGGGTTCCTAGTCAAGTATACAACCAAAATGGAGTCGCCACTTTTTTTCTTGTTTAAAATCTAACATCCCAAAAAACCAAACCCCTTTTTCCTCCTATACTACAACTTGTCGTTAATCATTAATCATCAGTAGATTCAGCACCACACATCCCTGTACTTTGTGTATGCCTAACGCTGCCCCCCGAAATTCCAAAAAACTGTCCTTCGTTTTGCCACCACCCGTTTATGTTGTCACCCCCGATTCTGCGACATAATTAGGCTTCTCAATCTCCTCCCATATCAACTTTGATGACAATTCATCAATCTCCGGGACATAGTCCTGTACCGCAGAAGAATGTTTATTAAGGATTGCTAGTACTAAACATGGTATATTAATCATAAGCTAATAGACCCAGACAGGGAACAGGTTAAAAATGCACATCTTGTATGAACACAGACAGTTTTAAACAGTTTAAGTTCAATACCCTCATTTTAATCCAGTCGAAAGATTTGAAATAGCAGTAAAACAACATATTCATATTATATTATATTGATTGAAACATATTCATATTATATTGATTGCGTGAAAAGCTAGCGATCACAGTAGATTTAAGCCAAGGAAAAACGCTACACATACACATTCTGAGGGAGGATGTTGTTTTAGTTTATGACTCGAAATTTGACATCCTAATTTTACTCTATTATCGAACATTTTGAAAATAATAAGGATCGCAAGTACACTTCTAAACATTTGTATATGGGTAGCATCTCCAAAGCATATGCCTATATCAAAGTATTGAGGAATCATATCCTATATGCATTCTTGTCTCGGATATTTTATTGACATGCATGATGCATTAAATTCCTATTAGTCTGGTTGATTAATTACCTCAAGCTTTCTAAACAATTCTTTGGCTGTCGGGGCAGACACAATTATACCACGGGATGTCGGGGAAATAAAGCCTTCATCAACGGCCTTATCGATGAATGATAATAAGCAATTGTAGTACCCATCAACATTCAACAGACCCACCTACATACAAAACAAACAGCTTCAATCACAAATATTTTTATTAAAATGCTACAGTTTTGTTATTCAAGGAAAGAACATCACCACGACATACATCCGTAATTGTTTTTTTATTCTTCTTATCATGGTTACGAGTCTTCGGACTTCGGACATTTTCAGACAAACATTAATTTAAGATTTTATCATGTCATTAGATTGATTCACACACTCAATAAAACTGTTCCAAGAATCTGAATTACAAGACAACCCTGTAAGCAAATTAATTATTCTCTTCAAGAATCGTCTCAGGTTAAGATAATGTAAAATCAATTATCGAACAATTATTTACTCCCTCCATCTCATTCACTAGTTTATCTTTTAAATTATTTGTGAGGGGTATATATATAAATCAAAGGTAAACAAATGATTGAGACAAAAGACAGAAGTATTTAATATGCCTCTGATTCCGAGAGTCAGGGTACTGTGTTTTAAGGTATTTAACTTTACTGTTGGCAAAAAATGAAAAGAAGAAAATTATTTATGTAATTCTCAAATATATCATTCTCAGGATAATATCATGATACCATTTCATATGAAAATTGTATAAAATCAATTATGAATACCAAATTTTTTTAGCATGTTTCCATGTGAACAAAACCAATGAATCACATGCAGTAGACACGATTTATCCGCATCAAATCTCACTAGCAAGAATTATTGATAAAATCTCCTCAAATTGGATTATTTATTCATAAGCTAATGTAGTTTTGCATAAACCGGGCTGTCGGCGTGGCAAAGAATGATGTTGACTTAGCAGATTGTACACAAATCCGACGATTGTCACCAATGACCACACCCAATTCAAAAAAACAAATCCGGAAAATGACCTAGTCAACAAAGAAGAATGGAATCATTGAGATTAAACGAATTATTCTATAACGGAAAGTTAGATTCCAACCGTCTCAATCCATTACACATTAGTAACTTGTAAGGTGCTTCAATCTCTTGGGACATCCTCACAAAAAAGTTGGTGATTAATGTTTCCATACAACATTTTTATATTCAGCCATGGCCTACTTCTATGGTGTTCTGATACGTTCTCTCTTCAATAATATATAAAATCTAAAATAAAAACATATAGAATTGCATAAAATCATGGAAATGGATTCATACAGGTTTACGGTGTATTCCAAGCTGAGCATACGTGATGACTTCTAGAAGTTCTTCGAGAGTGCCGTATCCACCTGGTTTAGGAAATAGTTATGTTTAACTCCGTAGTTTTATTGAGAGTTAATTTGTGGAATTTGTTTTAATCAATAAGAATGTGTACCAGGCAACGCAATGAATGCATCGGCTTGTCGAGCCATCTCAGCTTTCCTCTGGTGCATGTTTGATACCGTTTTTACTTCACCAACAGTTTCACCAGTTATCTGCCCAACGAAATTTCTTAGTTAGAAATACGTCTATAATATGTGAACAAATAATAGAGGGTTGGATTCACATGATGTTATCATGATGACACCGAATAACTTAGTTTTTCGTCTCAAAATAATTTAATCTTGCATGGCCATGAATAAAAATTCCAAATACGAGCGAAGTATGCAAAATTTATGTTCTATCCATTATGATATGGAGCAAAGAAAATTACATAAAATAGTGGAAAAATACTGATGTTAGACTTGTATAAAAGTGCCTTATACATAAAACCAACTCATACTATTATTTCTTATTCAACTAACTTTATAGAATTAGTAGAGAAGTTTCACACTATCGTATACGAAGTCGTGTGCTCCGTATAAGGAGTATTTTGTGAGATTGCCAAGAGATAGAGTTGAACAAAATAGTTTATAATTTAGAAAAGACATCTAATTGCTACTTTGACTAGTAAAAGCAAGCCACTTTTCTGCTTTAGAGCTAACCAGAAGAGACAATGCTCCACATGTATGGAAAAACAAGCAATCTAATCTTTTGCTTTTTCGCGATAACGACATGGCCTATGTAAGCATACAACCTTCGCAAGTTAAGAAACAAGGCTCTCTGGAATGAGAATCGGGTTCTTACCTCTTTACAAACAAGGCTCTTTGGAATCACCCTGCAATTATACCACAAAAAGCAGGAGATTATCAGACTTGATTTCGAATAAAGTTTGCCACATTGACTAAACAATTTACATCTAAATTCAACTTAGGAGGTTCAAACGTTCACATAGAATAACCAAGAAAGTAATGTGAGCAGTCGCTGGTTTTTGAGTATTTGGAAGCTAAAAGTTACGAATCAGATTATTCCACCATGTCTTGCTGATAATTCTTCATTACAAAACAGACTATTCTAATGTCATTTCATGTGAATGAAAATTAGTGTCTTGATATCCTGGTTATTCCGCTATGTACTGATCATATTTAGGTTTGGTAGTTAGCGTTAAAAGATGTTACGTACTAATATTCGTAGGTGGTAAAAAATGTTACGAGTGTAGGTGATACACGGACTATCTATCCCCAACTCAAATGCATTTCAATATTTCTTTTTCTTTTTCGATTCCTGATCCTACACTTTGCATGTAAAAGGGTAACAATGTACGGGGTACTTCGTAACTCAATACCACCACCGCGTTGGCAGCAACACCCTATCACATTCCTCTAATAAAGTCATAAGAAGGCACAAATGACTGTTGACATGTGTCACAAAACGCACCACACAAAGAAAATTATTCCTTGTACCAAACCTTTCCATGTCTACAATGTTTGAAAATAAGGATATACTGTAAATGGCCTGACATGGGGGGATAACCAAAAAGGATTTCACTTTCCTAACTGATCAAACAAAGCTAACAGCTTGTTTTTACCATACTAAAAACCTGGAAGGCAGGGTAAAAGACCTAACTTTTCACTGATCACATCGTATAACACATACTGAAAACCTTTCCATGTCTACAACGTTAACATTTCTCCAAAAAACTTTACTTTTTCTATAGGTTGAGGGGGAAAATAAGAAAACTAGTTAGTCAAAAACACGGGCAAGACGGAGTTTGTGTTATCGATACGACACATGAGATAGTATAATGGAAAATACTTGAATGAAAGCAAGACTACTCACTTGCCCTTAAACAAAGATCATACTTAATCCCCATAAAAAAGTTTATTGCATGGGCTAGCTAGGCTCTAAAGTGAAAATAATGAAAAACAATGTTGATAGAAGCTAGAAGTGGGTGAAAAAAGAGGCTAAAACTAATTATGGAGTTAGAGGGGCATACCAATGATGTTGCTGGTCTTTGGAAAACTTACCATCAATTAAGATTGGTTGACATCCAATCCAACTCAGTAATTACATCAATTGATGGACACATACATACCCTATACCTACATTTAATTACTACACCCTACTACCCTACTTAAAAAGACATAATTTCTTATCGTTTTAAACTTAAAACAGATCAAATAAATAGATGAGACAAAAAAAAAACTTGTGCCATCTATCTAGATTAGATAGGGTATTGTAATTAAACCCATTTGAAGCTTAAGACAAATACGTCCGTCTTTGAAAAACGAGAGCATGAGCATTGAAATAGGAGTAGTTGAGCTAGAGAGAGAGAGGAAGAGGGAGGGAGGGAGGCATTACCCTAGAACATGGCGCCCACCATCATGAGCTGCCTGAGAAACAAGACCCATCAAACCCACGCTGCCACCTCCATACACCAAATCAATCCTTCTCTCCACCTTCAACACACAATCCCATAACAATAAACATTAACATTAATTTAAATCCCACTATTCTCTACATTAAATCATTATTCATTCCACGTGTCAAAAACCCACCACAACATTATCAAATTACATAATCCATAATCCATTTTTATAAAATAATCATCAATTCAAGAATGTGCTTATTTAATTGACTAAATCAATTTCACAAATGCACCTCATTTATCCATACTCAGCTATTTACAAATAACAATCACACACAAGACGGGCCGAATTGAATTAAAGTATGTATATTGGAATGTAAAATTGTAAATGCATTTGATCATTACATACCCATAACTCAAATTGGTGGATTTCTAATTTTCTATTTTAATTATACTTATAGAAAGTTAGAAGATCAAATAAGTTACCACCCCCACGCTTTCATAGGCCATTATATCCAACTAGCACGTTTGTTTTTCCTTGGGAAAAACCACAAATCACCAAATACAGAAATAAAGTTTCAATCTTTTTTCATTATCGATAAGTCTCTCTTAATACGGGAGTATCCGTCCATAAGATTAAATTGTCTTACACTATATGAATTCTCCAAACTCTGTTTCATACATAAATAATTAAATTTCATAACAAAAACTCCAGGTTTGAAGGAGAGGAAAAATAAAATGAAGAGAGAAAGATCATGCAAGAAGGCTGCTTCACTGACAGCCATATTACAGCTAGCATCATTTCTCCCTCATGCCAATTTTAACTCCTCTCTTCCCTCTTTTTTTAATTTTCTTACCAAATTTTTATTCAAAATCAAACAATTATTTCACCAAATTATCAAAATTTACTACTATAACCAGATTAAATTTCACTTTGGGTAGTTCGGAAACAGCCTCTTCATGTTGCTAAGACAAGCGTAGTGAAACCATTGAGAATAAACAGAGGAGGGTTTGAAGTGGGTAAACAATTATACAAGTGCCATGATCAGAAACAGCTCATTTCTCAACTGCAATTTACTGATTTATTTCATTAAATTTTGATACACACATCAGTATTTCATCAGAAAATCAGTCTGACAACGAAGGAAATCAAGAAAAATGCATAAAGAAAGTGTCTTTTTCACTTGTTTTATACAAAAACATTATTTTGGGGGTAATAATGTTGGAAGAACACAGGAATCTATTAATGATGTTACACCATTTTTTGATATAATAATGCATGAATGAATAGACCCATTAAATTAAATTAGATAATTTAATGAGGGATTTGGAAATTTTCCAAACTATGAGGAAAGTGAAAGGTTTAAATTTTGAAAGATTGAAACTTTTTTTTTGTTTTATTTAGAAAAAAATTGCATAATACGACAATTGTTCTTTACCAGAGTACAGTGATACAGAATGAGTATGAACAAAAATGCCCAGAATTAGAAACAAGAGAATTATTATACTCATTCGCCGTAATTACTTATTTACCTTTTTTTATTCGGTATTCTAAGCAAAACGTAAATAAATGATTGAAACGGTTTGAGATGAGTAAAAAAAATACCAGTTGATTGCCCAACTCAACAGCAGCATCTTGGTAGCTTGATTTCTTGCCAGAACTGGAACCACAAAACACACAAACTCTCTTAAATTTTGACGGCTTTGTTTCTGCCATTTTATTGTTTTAGTTTTATATTTAAAATAGTAATATTATATTATATTATATTATAATTATAATATGAAGAATATGAAATGATGAAATCAGAAGGATTTCGGAAAATAGGATGTGAGATTGAAAACCAAAAGTGGGGATACGTTTGCAGTTGTGGAATGCGAAGGGTTTATATATATTCAAAGCCCATGGGATGGGCCCATCATCTAGGTAACGCCTCTGTCAAGTAACCATATTTTTATGTCCAATTTTTTTTCGGAATTACTTTTTCACATACGAACTTTACTTTTTCACATACATTTTTTCATAAAATTTACATCTTCTGCCCTTCTTCCTAAATATATAAACTTTCTTTCCTAAACCTTTTACACTAAAAACGAAAAACTCAAAATAAAAACAAACCAATTAAAAAACAGAAAAAATTAATTAATTAAAAAAATAAACCAACAGTAGCAATTATTAATTAATACAAAGAAAAAGAAAATTGAGAAACAAAAAGTAATTAATAAAAAAATAGAGAAACATAAATTAATTAATTAAGAAAACAATTGAGAAATATGAAAAAAAAGAAAAATCAGGGTTGATGGAGGTCGGGGCAGGTTGTCGGAGGTGCGGCGTAAGGGGATGGGGCGACGCGACAGGGAGGGAGTGCGCGACAGCCGGCATGGGATGGCGGAGGGAGTGCGCGACAGCCGGCAGGGAGAGGAGGGGCGGTTGGATGTCAGCGTCGGGAAGGGGGGGGGGGGGGACGACGGTTGGATATTGTAGGTGGTGAACGGAGATGGAGGTCGGGGCTGGGTTGACGGAGGCGCGACCTAGGGTGAGGGCAAGGTGCGACGGAGGGAGTGCGCGGCAGGGGTGGCGGAGGGAGTGCGCGGCAGGGGACGTTTGGATGTCAGGCTGTCAGCGCGGCGGAGGGGGGATGGTGGTTGGATGTTGTTGGCGGTGAACGGAGTTTGTGACGGAGGGATGGTGAACGGAGCCATTGGTTTAAGAGGATGAAGGAGAAGAGAAAATTAAAATTAATAGAGTGAATCATAAAAAATGACAAGAGTAGTATTGTAAAAATCGTATGTGAAAAAGTAAAATCCGTATGTGAAAAAGCACGTCCCTTTTTTTTTGGGTTTGCTATATCACGCCCCCTGTTTTACTTGTTACGCCCCCTATTTTTATATTTATTCCCATTTTGCCCTTGCGACTTGTATTTCGGTGATGGATTTCTGACGTTTGTTACGGATATTTTATGAGACGGTTTTTGAGACGGCTTTTGAGACGGTTAAGTGTAACATGATTTTCGGTGACGGTTTTTATGGTTAAATGTTGTGACGGTTTTTATAATAAACAATTGTAATCGGTTTTACTAATAATAACAATTGTAATCAGTTTTTATAATAAACAATTGTAATCGGTTTTTACGAATAATAAACGGTTTTTTAGACGGTTTTTTTAATAAACAATTTTTGAGACGGTTTTTACACGAAAATTGCTTGTCTTGTGGATTACATGACACGGCCATGTCCATGTCTTGTGGATTACAGGACACGGCCATGGCCATGTTTTATGGATTACACGACACGGACATGGCCATGTCTTGTGGATGACACGACACGGCCATGGCCATGTCGTGTGGATCACACGACATGGCCATGGCCGTGTCGTGTAATCCACAAGACATGGCCATGGCTCTGTCATGTAATCCACAAGACAAGCAATTTTCGTGTAAAAACCGTCTCAAAAAATTGTTTTTTAAAAAAACCGTATCAAAAATTGTTTATTATTCGTAAAAACCGATTACAATTGTTTATTATAAAAACCGTCTCAAAAACTGTTTATTATTCGTAAAAACCGATTATAATTGTTTATTATAAAAACCGTCTCAAAAATTGTTTATTATTCGTAAAAACCGCTTACAATTGTTTATTAAAACAAACCATCTCAAAAACCGTCTCAACAATTGTTTATTATTCCTAAAAACCGATTACAATTGTTTATTATAAAAACCGTCTCAAAAATTGTTTATTATTCCTAAAAACCGATTACAATTGTTTATTATAAAAACCGTCTCAAAAACCGTCTCAAAAATTGTTTATTATTCCTAAAAACCGATTACAATTGTTTATTATAAAAACCGTCTCAAAAATTAACCGTAAAAACCGTCACCAAAACACATGTTTATTGAAATACAAGTCGCAAGGGCAAAATAGGAATAAATTGAAAAATAGGGGGCGTGATATAGCAATTTTGATTTTTGATCCGGTATAATTGAAAACAAATTTAATGGAAATTAAAGAAAAATAATTTTCTTATAAACTAAAGATCTCAAAATAGCATTTGACAATTCGGCTCGTTCTCGTTTGATTTATGAGATAAAACATACTTTCGACTGGTTCCAAATATCGTTGACAAATTACTTGTACCCTTTAAAAGAACACGCTACGAACCATCAACGAACTACTTTTGACGATATTATTGATGAAACTAAACCACGAATAAATGGAAAGAAATAAGGAACGGAAACCCTGAAATAAGGGACGGAAAAATGATTCTCACAAAAAGGGAGATTTTTATTTAATCATTATTCATTATATATATTAAAGAATCTTGTAAAAGCGCTTATGTGGCGCAATGTGGTTTTAGAATTAGTCTAACAGAGCTCTCTCATTCAACCTCAAAATTTTAGTTTTTTTCAGCCAATAACGTGAACACTAGTAGCCATGTCACCTTCCATTAACCGATGTTTACATTGTTTCCATTTTCTGCAATATATCGAATATAATTATCTTAATTTTGTTTCTTTAATTAATTTACATATATCTTTTTTTTTTAACAGGAAATTTACATATATCTTAAAGTTCTCAAATCTGAATTTTATAGTTTTATTTTTAAACTATGTCTTAATAGTTCCATTTTTATACCGTCTCACAATTATTACTCCTATTAACATTATCATATGTATCTTATTATATATTATCAACAATTTTTTCAAGTGTCCAATATATATATATTATATTTTTTTCGTTTTTATTTTAAGTATACATGTTTAATAAATAAAATTTCTGGTTATATATATAATACATATAATTTGTCGTCTTCTTTTAAAATAAAAGTACACAGCCCCGTGATTTTCACGGGTGTTACACTAGAAAATAAAATGTTGAAGACAGACATTCATTATGAATGAGAGACCTTCATTATGCCAGGACTATGTTGGTTGTAAGAACGTATTTTAATGCCCGCCATTTTACAGAATTTGAAATATCAACACTGACATTAACTCACCATTATTTTTTCAATAAGTTTAACAACTTTAAGACACTTACAAAATATTAAACGATCTTGATAACACGAAAATTTCAAGGTGTACTTATTGATTATATAATAACTAATTTGTCGTCTTCTTTAAAAAAAAATACATAACCCCGTGATTTTTCACGGGTGTTACACTAGTAGATTATAGATAAGCAAACTATTAATTGCAATTTAATACTCCTTTCTATTCAACATAACATTCCTTATTTCTTTTTTCGTCTATTCACAATATCTTCCCTATTTCCTACTTTAGTTAAGTTTTTATACATATTTTAATCATCTTACCCCACCACAATACCCACCATACTCATACTTTATACTTATTTTAATCACCTTACTCACAACAATTACCCACAATACATACTCTCTCTCCAATTACCCAACCTCACACCAATACTTTTCAATATAATAATCCCTCCTTATTCTTTGTGTCTTCCCCAAATAGGGAAGGTTATGTTGAATAGGAGGGAGTATAATTTTGGGACTTACCATCTATCGATTGATAATCGACGAGAGCCCCGAATTGGTGCAGGCTAGGGTTTTTAGAGAGTTTTTGTGAGAGGCTTTTTAGAGAGGGATTTAGAGAGATTTTATGTTCATTTTATGTTGCATTATTGTCTCCCACCAAAACTTAAAAAAGACGGTCTTTTAATAAATTATTGAGATCATTTTTTTGTACCCTTTTATTTGTATTCCGTGATCTTTTGTCATTAATCATACCATTTACATAATAAATGTAATCAATTTATCTTTAATCATGCTTTGACTTATTATATCATCTTCAGTACCATTTTTTTAAAGTTGTACAATAGTTTCTCAATAAGCTTATTTTCGACAAATCAACGATTCTATTTGCGGAAAAAAAAGAACATACATTGAATGTGTTATCTTAGACTTTTCTTATTTTTGAGCATATGTATACTTTTTTGAGCTTCTTACCCCAAAATTTATTTATTTTTGAGCATATGAGTATTTTTGAGCTTATTAGCTCAAACTTTATTTGTTTTAGAGTATATGCATGTGTATTTTTTCTGAGCTTATGAAAGTTTAGAAGTTAGATTTTAATTTTTTTTCCGTCAAAACTAAAATTTAACTAAGTTTATATGGAATGTTTTTGAGCTTAATCTTTTAATAAATGAACTTAGAAATTTTATAGAAATACTCATAATTTTTAAAACAAAATTCAATAACATTATTATAATGCTAAAAAACTATAACATCGGTGGCAGTCTGTATGATCCTCCTACTGGTCTATTTGTGTGTGTCACAAATTTATAGCAGGCTAAGAATCTTTCACATGAATAAATAAGATAAGCCTAAGAAATCATAAATAATTTATCTTTACTTATTCACGTGTGTAATATTTAACCCATTATAATCTTATGACAAATATTTACGTCACAAATAAGAATTTGTTTATCATCCCACCATATCTTGGATCTTTCTTTATTTTTATTTTCTCCGTTTACTTTTTACCTATGTCACAAATTCGTGAGCTATAACGAAATGAGTTTTGTGTGGTGGTTGTCCACCTCGTCCCTTAATCAAGAGATAAAGGGTTCGATTCCTATCTATGGAAACGGAGCCAACACATTGGCTTGTTGTTTACTTCTTTGTGGAAGCACCTGCGGTGAGAAAATTATAAAGTGCTATCGACTCTGAATACCTCAGTTTACAGTTTGCACCGACCAAACAACAAATTTGTGTAGTTATAAATTATAGTCAAGGAAAAATTAACGAAAATATTCTTACCTTTATCCGATCTTTTTAAAATAGTTCTGCTTACTCATATTCTTCATAAAATGAATTGTATCGAGTAACATAAGCATATTTCTTTACTTATTAAGCGATTACAAATAAATTGATCCCTTTGAGTCGCAGATAATTTACCTGACCTTCTCAGACTGCCTATAGGCGATATAGTTATCCCAATGTTCTTGAGTGACACTGGGATGCTTTTTCGTTGGGGGTTTCTTGTTAATCTCCCCAGTCATCTTGTTGAACAAGTGGTTCCGAGCAAGCTTGCTTTAACTTCCATGTTCTGAAGGATTCTTCTATCTTGGTTTTTATATAAGCATCATGGTGGTCGGGGACAGTGTAAGTTGCATGTAGGTATGGTGAGCATATTTGGTTAGTTTCGGATAGCACATATGGAATACTAAGATAACATATTGTAAAGCATTTATTATTGTACATACATACCATTATTTTCTTCTTCAGCTTAACACTCAGGTCATCACTCAAACGATTGATACACGGCAAACCGAAAGGCACAAACTCTCTTCTACAACAACCAATCCAACTCACAAAATTTACAGCATATTCACCATACGGCAACCCCGTTAATGGATATCATTGGAGTTCATTAGGTATCCGTCTTTATATAGAGTCTAGGGAAACCCTATGGGCTATGACGCTTTCGCCCGATATCTACTCGCAAATTATGCTCATCGCCTGAACCATATTAGTTTTTGACATCTCTATTTTTCCGCTTTCCACCCATATCTAAATCAGAAATTAATAAACTGCTAACGTTTAAAATTAAATCGACATAGCAGGATCACCGTCTTAAATAATGGGGTTGTTTAACAAACAATATACTAAAACTAATAGGGGTTATTTAACACACAATAAACCTAACATAATTAGGGTTTATCAGAATTAAAGAAGAAAATAAAGACATTAAAAGTTAATGAGACAAAGGATTAAGGTTTATTACTTCTTCAAAGTGGTTGTTCTGGCGATAATAGTTGTTTAACACACAATATTGACGGCGATGGCGAAAACTAGTGATTCTAGGGAAACTCAATGGTCGAGGAATTATATTAACAAAGAGAAGGTTTGCATGTTTAGGTGTTCTGTTGAGCGGTTGAAGACAAAAGTGAAATATTTGAAACTAATAAACAAGGGTGAAGCCAAATCTTTATTGTATACTACAAAATAACAATGGTTCATCAAAAATACCGTCATTGTTTTAATTAAAATACAACGGTTGGAGTATAACCATTGTCTCATGTCTTTCACTTTTTCAGTTTTTCCCGCCAAAAAATAAACCTTCTTACTTCTTTTATGACGGTTTATGTGGAACCGTTGTCTTTTAATTAAACAGAATTTGACAAAATGACGAAATGATAGGAGAACCGCTATTAAAAACAAGCAACACTGACGTTTGAACTGGACAATCAACACTGACGTTTGAACTGGAGAATTGACAACGGTTGTTGATGCGTGTCATTCTTATAGTCTTTTTAGACTTCTTTTGCACGCATTTCCATGCTTTATTGGTAGTTGTTTACTACGTCTATACCCCGAATTGCATACTTTGAGTTCTCTTGTTTTAATTGCAGGAATGTACTCAGAAGTACGTAATCAGAACCCAAAATTATCCTCAAAGATTTATTTAGAAGGTCAAGAGAATCAGAATCCACATCGTGTCATCTTGGGATGCGTAAAGTCTGTTTTGGAGCGCCGATTGAAGTCTCACAGTTCGAGGAAGCTGTCATTAAGTCGATCAACCATATATCGTCGATTACTTATTTGATCGACCACCTATCTGGTCGATCGACCAGAATCTGAACGATCGACCTGTTTTCTTTTCCCGAGGCCCATTCTAACCTAAGCCTATTAGGTTAGCTGATGTTTTAGTTGAACACATTTGAAAGAGTGGGGAGCAGCCTTGTATCAGTTACTTTTACTTTTTCACTCTACTTTTTATTGAGAGAAACTTTTAGTCAGTAGCTTTACGTTTTATTTCTTTCAAGTCCTTATGAGATCTAGTTTTCCGGAACTCTATACTCTACACTTTTGGATTATTGGTAATCTCATTTATTTTCTCTTTTCTTTCTCTTGCTTTAGTTAATTTATTTCTACGTGTCTCGCGATCATGAATTCTCCTTTAGGTATTCCTTTCGTTTCAATTGTTAATCCCATTATGCGTAGCTAATTCCCTTAACTAGGATATAGGGGATCCAATGTAATTGTGACGATTCTTGATTAGGTTAGATTGGTCTATGATTAATAGTCTCTGTTGTTAATTGTAGCATTTGAAAACGATTAGTCAGTTAATGCACTTGATTGATTAATTGATTTGGTAAACCCTGACCTAAGATCGAAAGCCTGGTGAAGGTTAGACCTGCTACAAACATTAGAGTGCCCTAGTAAGTTGCAAGAGCCTGCTAGAAACATTTTAGGGCGAATAGCGATCCGAGAGGACCTTTTCACTGCCCCTTAGACTTTATTTTTAGAACAATCTGTGACCTAGACCTTGATCGTTATATTTACATTGGTGAACTGACTGTCCTAATTTCTCTCCCTCTTATTTTTATACTCTACTCTTTTACGCTCCTTATTCTCTCTTACCTTCACTACTCCTAGTTTAGTTAAAACAACAAACAAAACCCCCAACTTGGTTACTTCGACAGACTTTAGTTTAGAAATTAGAATTTATATTTGTCTCCATGTGGATACGATTCCGACTTCCTTGTTACATTAGTTAGGCCAGTTGGTTATCTTTGATAGGGTTGCGACAGCCGTGTCAGTTGTTGAAGAACCAACTGATCAATGGAGTTAAAAATACGGAAACAAATCAAACAAGTATAACTCAACACTTTCAAAATGATCATTTCATTAAATTTAGGATAAATTAACACGAATAATCCATACTATAGGCGGTCTTCTCGTAATAATCTCAACTTTATTTTATTTCACAATAAATCGGACTATTACTACTTTCTTCTCGTAATAGTCCCGGACAACTGACTACCTGATAATCAGATCATTATTATTATTTTTTTCTTTTAATAACTCATTACCAATTACCTCCTTCACCATCAACTTTAACACCGTACACCATTAACACCCATCAATCATAAACCCAACAATTATCAACACCATCACCATCAATTATCAACACCACCGCCAACGTCAATCCACTAACCTTACCGCCATTTTCAGCTCCCATTACCACCACCAACTTCAGTCATCAACAACAATACCACCAGAATTGTCTTCACTTACTTCTCTTCCATTGTTTTCTAAAAACCAAAAAAAGAACACCTTGACCATGGGATCTATATTAAAAGGAATAATTGGGCGAAGGGGAATTGTACTAGAGATGCCGATTGATTGATTTTGGTCTTGAATTTGTTAGGAAGGAGGTGAGGGTATCAACAAGGGACAAAATCTGATTTGGGTTAAATTTGCAGGCATTATTATCCTACTACGCACACATGGAGTACGGGGTAATAATTAGTTATTATTGGGGTTGTGATGATGATATTCAATTGCGATAAATAATTAATTTAGGGGAATTGTTTGAGAGGTGGGTACTACTCAATAGACTCAGAAATAAGGAGAAAAAGAGGTGCCATTGTGTAGGAGTGTGTTGTTAGAAATAAGGGCTTAAGGAGTTTGGTGGCGTTGAGCATCAGCAAAGGGGAAGTGATGATGTGCTATGAATGGTGATGAATTAGTTTTGTGAGATTTAAAAAGGTTGTAAATTTGATTAAGGATAAAAAGAAAGGGAGAAGAAGGAAAAAATATAGAGTAGAAGAAGCAAGTAGAAAGAAGAACAAGAGTAAGAAGACGAAGATTGTATGTTTAATTGAGAATAATGGGGCCCATTTCATATCTAACCGGAAACAATAGGTTAAGAATACCGTAAGTTTAGTCTGATATGAATTGGGTTCAAGTTTGGTTTATTGTGGGGCAAAATGAAATTGGGATTAATATGAGAATATTGTCTATAGTATGGATTACTCTTGTTAATTTTTCCTAAATTTTAAACCAAATACATTACAACATTTATCAGAAATCAAAAGATGTAAAATAATCCGGAACAACCCCGGTTAAGCGTAAAAAATGTTTCTCAAACTGCCACCAACTACGACACTCTTATAAACCGTTAAATTCCTGGTCATTAGCTTCATATATTACAATAACAGATTGAATATATGCAAGGACATGAGTTGCTTGTGGAGATATGGTTAAAAGAGTACAACTCAATATATATGTCACAGTAGACAAGTTGCGAGTAATAGGCCGACGAGGGTTTGAAGATGATGATGATGATGAGGCTTTGTTGACTAACCAGACTGCTTCACGCCTCTGTATCCAATAATTTCGTTGATGTTCAAGGGATGCTTTGATTAATGGGTGTTTATTGGCAAGCCTTGCGAGAGCCTTCTCATCATCTGCAATTGTTTGTGTAAGCCATTGTTCGTTGTTGATAAATCTAGAGTTCATTGCCATGTTGTTTCAAATTTATGTAATGGGGATGAAGTATTGTGATTTGATATTAATAGAGGATGCTTTAACAAGTTGCGAGTAATAATGGATATTAATAAAGGATGAGTTAACATTTATAGTCACATTTGACAACGGTTGTCGAAGAACCAACTAGGGTTTAAATTTTTAATTGACTAATTCATTAGTTAACTATTAACTAATAATATTGACAACCGTTGTATGTTAAGAGAACCGTTGTTAAAAAAATAATCAATACTGAAGTTTGAACTGGACAATTGACAACGATTGTCGAAGAACCAACTGATCAACGAAGGTAAAAAAAAAAATGGAATCAAATCGAACATGCATAACTTAACACTTTCAAAATGATCATTTAATTTGATTTAAATCAAATACATTACAACTGTTAGAAATCAAATTTCAGATTATAAGCTCATATCCCATATGAGTGTAATTTGTTTAAGTTTAGTCATTAAAACTTAACTAGATCTTATGCATGCATGATGATTACATAAGATTTTAGAAGGTTTATTCTCAATTAATCACCTATTAATTTGAGTCTTCAAAACCGAAATACTCTTACCAACGATTTATTGTGAAACCGTCTCCAAAAGCTCTTATCAACAACCCAATCTCAACACTAAAATCAATTTTGTTACTAGAAAATTGAAGTTAGTATACTAGAAATTATTAATAATATTACAATATATTATTAGTATTAGAAATGATTTATTTCTCTAGAATATTTCTAGAGAAAAAATGAGAATTGATTTGTGTAGTGTATGTCAACACTTGCATACCAACAACAACTAGTATATTTGCATGTATATGAGGTAGTTTAAACAAGGAGAATAAGGCTCCTTACTCAAGCCATATGGCCGGCCATATTGATGCCACAAGGAGCCAATGCATGCTCTCCTATGCATATAATATTCTTTACAATGTTCTTTACACTTACTTTGTGTAAGACACATAATGATTATGTACAAACTTTCACACAATCACTACACATACATGCATATACACAGTCCAAATAGAGTTAAAATGGACCCCATTTTATCTTTGTCAATTGTGTTAATTTGTAATATGTCACACATGTCACATTACACATGAACCAATTTGTTAATTATGCAATTTTAACTCCTTAAAAACATAATTCACAAATTTATAACATTTAAATAATATCACTAGTAATTCTCAATTACTATATTATAAAATGTAATATCATAATTTTAATTACAACTATTTGTAATTTTATGATCGACCGTGTTCATTCCCGATATAATTGTTTGCCAAACAATTAATCAAAACAGTGTAATAAAACAAATTTTATTACCTTGACAATTATTATTACAATCCCATTATAATAAAATACGTCACGTAAAATCATTTCTAATTTCTACTCCCTCTGTCCCAGTGATATGTTTACACTTCCTTTATTTCTCCCTCACAAAATAAAAAAAGTGTAAACATCCCACTGGGACAGAGGTAGTAGTTGTTAATTAATCCGCATCCTATACGATTAAATAAATATTCCATTGAGATAGATTTTCCTAAAGATATGAACTTAAGGGATCAACTGATCACCACCATCATATGACGATAATGTCAAACTCTAGACAGCCAATCATTATCGATAAATGTTGATCAGTCGACTTCAAAAGAATAACTTTCCCAATTGTGTTTCATTCAAATGAGATTTAATTATGTCAACGCATTATTGTCGAGGACACAACTTCCAACTATCTCTCACTTGTCCGCGACAAGTGTGCGTTACCAATTCTCTTGTCCAATTACTACCTCCCACTCAATGCAAGGCATCATAACAGGTCGTACTTGCAAGTGATCTTATCTAGAGTGGTTTTCCTCGATCTGGAGTCATAACTATCTGACAGTAATTATCTATCATAGATACCTCCGAGCGTGGCCACGCATTTCTAGTTATTTGCTCCTCGAGTGGCCTAGAGATATTGCTTAACCCTGTCAAGGGGTAGACAATTCCTAATCGACCTATTTCCTTCGGCTAGCCATAGTTCATTATAACCCAAAATATGTCCATATAAACCCCAGTTACGAAGGTGTTAGGACACAAATCAAAGTTACTCTGAAAACTATGTCACGTCAGGCCAATAGTCATTAGTCAAAGAATTGACTCATGTGAAACACGATTGAAGCTCCCGCCACGAGGCAATCTTACACAAGATAAGCCAGAGCTCTATATGTGGTCATTAGCCCGACAAATGTATTTTAACATATCCTTGCCTAGGTGATAGACTAGTCATCTCGTATAACTTTATGACATTTGAACTCGCCATCAATCGCATCACTCATCTAGTTGCTTCGAGACGTCACCTCATTCAAGCTACTAGGGGCGAGGTCATGATAAATCAATTCATTTAATGGGGTTCAATATGGTCTCACCATCCCATTTGAATATAACATGACCTTGCGTGAGTTATATATAACTCAAACGATTAGTGGATTACCCCATCCAAGTGGTCAACTCTTGATCGTTGTCTAATTTACAATGAGCTTAAGTGTCTCGCAGACACTCTATCTAGAATTGTAATTATCTTCATTTCAGGTTTTCTTAATAACACGATTTACATAAGTGTTCACTTTATGGATCATGTCCATATATATGCTATTTGTCCTGAAAGAGATAAGTCATCTCATGACTAATCAAATTACAAGTCATTAAAATGCATAGTCAATCAATGTAAGCCAAAGATTATCTTAAATCTTTATTTGACAACTTGGAACTTACGTCGTTGTAAACCTTTCACCACATGACTAAGTTATCATCCAGAATCTTGAATTGGTCATTATCTCCATTGGAGAATACTTTGATAATTCATGATTGCTTAATCATTGATTTGATAACTCTTTGAACATGTTATCCTACAAGAGAGTATGCATCAAGCTTTACACGACTGTACTAATTGCGGAAACATTAGTAAATTTAAACATGTAAAATATAGTACTTAAGGTTCGATAAATTTCCATGATCTCATCAAGGAAATTCTATCTTCATCTTTATGAACAACCTTAATACTTTTGAATAAACAAGACGTCTTTTATAATCTCAACCAAACATCCCATGTTTAATTAGATTTAAATCATATCAATTTGTCATCTAGAATTAAAAACCAGGGGCGGCTCTGGGCAGGTGCGGGCTGAGCCCAGGAACCGGGCCTCCAAAATTTGGGGCCCAAAATTGTAATTTTCTGGGTCTGATTTTTTTTTTTAAAAAAAGGAAAACTTTCCCAATTCTTCATTCGTATAACTATCAAATTAACCATCAATTCCAAAAAATTTCCTTTCCCAATTATGCGTTAAATACAGTAATACACAATCAATTAGCAATCAATTTGAAGCATAAAATATTCCTTCCCAAGATTCCAATAATCAATTTCTTATTTAACCAAAATAATCATACCTTATTTTATGATTAATGTGATATATCTCTCTCAAATTTTCAATAATCAGTTATATTCTCTCAATTTGTCTCTTAATCACATTATCATCAAACAGAAGTTTTGATAACGGGGTTTGTCGCCCTCCCCCGATCAAACAAACATTTATAAAACTCAACTACTAACTAATGTAGTAGGGTAGTCGAGGTCGATCCACAGGGAGGTTAAGTTTGAGTACTAGTCTTGTCTTAGATTATAGGTTAGCTACGCGAATCAATGAAGATGGATTAACATTAAACTAATTAACTAAACTAAAAATGAATTAAACTAAGACTAATAAATTAAAGAAGCAAACAAGCAATAGAACAAAGATAAAAGCAATAAAGAAAGGCCTAGGGCGCGATTTCGACTTCCAACACATGTACATTACCACTTAACTCCTATAACAAGTTGTCAAGAGGAAAGGTTAATGGTGAGACGCCTCTAATTCGCTCATAGACTCCCTCTCGGGCTCACTATGAGACACTAGCTATGTCGACACAACTCCCTCCCGGGCTCATGCATCAAACTCCTTAAGTCAAGGGTTAAAGCTTACCAAAATACGCCTATTTTGACTCCCCTTTCCCCAAGATTAAGGTTCTAAGTCCGCACTATACCCCGGTCATCCCACTCCCTCTCCCGAGAGTCGCTTTCAAACCGAAAACTAAGGGCACCCCTCTCAAATCCTCCCTCTCGGGTTCAACTCAAGACGGCAAACTAGTCCAAGTGGGGTGAACCAACTCCCAACCTAGCCAACTCTCGTCGACGGTCAAGGGTCAAGAGCCAATAACAATCCCAAATAAAACATAAACAAATCAAATCCCTTAATTAACCCAATAAACTCCCCCTCGACACCAAGTCGGTGGAATTAAGTCGATAACTTACACATGTCGGAACCTAATCGCACCCTAGTGAAAATACTACTCACTACTCATTACTAATCTAACATAAAACAAGTGACAACTATACTAAACATGATGCTAAGAACATTAATTGAAAACTAAAATATTAACTAATTAAAGATTAACATTATCAAAACAACAAGACATAATTAAAAACAATAAGAAAGAGTAAGGATGAGAAATTGATACCAATAAATGAGAGGAAAATGCATAAATAAGGTAGATCTTGTCTTACATATCCAAAAGATTAAAACTTGAAACTAATTAATCTACTCCTAAATTAATTTAAGAGAGAAAGTTTTGGGAGAAAATAAAAGAAGAACCCTAAAAAATCTGAAAATTTGGACTGTTTCGCCTGTTTTGCTTCCTGCGTCTTTCTCTGCCCAGCACCGAAAAGGACTAAAGGAGTGAATAAGCTCCTCCCTCCTCACGTGCCCAGCCAAAACTCAGAAAAAATGAAGAGCCCCTTGCTTCTTTCGTATTTTCTTTTTGTGAAGACCCAATTGGCATTTTGCACATGTAGAAATTTGTGGCCCAAATTTATGGCCCAACTGTAGATCTATAATCCATTGCTCCCTTTTATTTGTTTTCATTCGTCTCGCTACCTACATAACCAAATTAACGGAAGCAATACCACTATCTCGAATAATATCATGAAACAACTTTATTTAAAACTAATCCGCTAATTTATGAAATAGAACTTAAATGAGTCAATAAAGCTTACCCGAGTTATTAATTAGATCAAATAAGGGACAAATGTGGATTAAAAATCGGTAAATTAAGGAGTTATCAAATCTCCCCACACTTATCTCTTACTCGTCCTCGAGTAAGATCAAAAGCAAACTCAAGAAAATGCAAAAGGTAGTATCCTAATGGGACAAGAGAATGCACAATATAAGCAACGCTTACCGTTATCTAAGCTATTAAGCCGAATGAGTATTAGCGCACTCAACGCCCCTTCAACTCACGTAACCATGCTTATGAGGTAAAGCACAACTCGCAAGGCAAGTTGGGTCTTGCACAAAATTTTAGATACATCCCTTAGTTATGCACATAAAAGAAAGTCGGATGCATCAACAAAAAGGAGATGCCACTTTCCTCATCTAAGTGGCGATCATTACCTAAGAGAGAACAATACAAAAACATACATTCCTTCACAAATATTGATTCGACAAGTCACTAAGTTTAAAGGATAGCTATGAATCACTACCAAACAATGCTAACCTAGGCTACTTTCATAACCATGATCCAAATACTTCCGCCGAGGGCGATCAGATGGAATGGAAGGATGTCCCCATGATGCTAGAGGTAAGGAATAAACCGGGTCTAGACTTTTCACAAGGGTCATGGATCGTCCCAAGTTCGTCAAGGAAGGATAGCAAAATCGATTTTCGGGTTTAAATGCTCAAGTCATTTCATAAAGGTGGAAAACACAACAAATGATCTCAATTTTTTTTTTTCTTTTTTTTTTTCCTTCTTCCCTTTTTTTTTTTCTTTTTTTTCTTTTCTTTTCTTTTCATGAGTTAAGATGGGGTTTGTCCCACGCGTGCTAATGCCCTTCGCTTTCACCAATCGCTTATTAGGCGACCGGTTAACCTCTAGGCAATAGTTAACGGGGTGGCAATCACTCTGTCTTTGGGCGGTCGAATTCACGACCAAGTGGGAAGCCAAATCATTGGCCCCCCTCCAAAGCACATCGAAGTGGTACGCCTCCACCTAAACTACATGATCTTATTCCACTTAAGAGGTTTCTTTTTCACTTTTTCAACGTTTAACACCAAAATTTAAAGAAATGAGCATTTTAAAAACCACCGAAAATTTCAAGTTACCATCCCACCCAAACCGACAAGGTCACCAAGACTAGTCAATCTATACCTATTCGCATCACGGGGTTGGACAAGGTGATTCAAAATGCAAACCCTCGATTTGGTAGTGGATCACGGTTCGAAAGATACTAGCAAAGCATAACCTAGAGTGTTTCAAAACCATTCTAGAAGACAAAGTCACAAGTAGAAAGAATATTTACATTGGCCTAAATGCTTTTGTCAAGGTTCTCAATTAGGCAATTTGGAAACATTTTACTAAAAGCAACTATATGCCATGAATGCAACTACTATAAACATGTTCTAATGCAAGTGCAACTACCAAACTATATGTCAAATAAACTAATGCAACTCCTAACAGCACAAAGGCACACAAACCACAAGCAATCTCCACAATATACTCCAAATCCTCCACATACAAGCCCATCCTCCTTCAAATAAACAAATGAAAAGAAAATGAGAGCGAAATGAGGGTTGGAGCGATCATACTGTGGCATCTTCAAATTCCAACGCGGTGCTCAAGTAAAGCGCTGTCAATGCGAAAAGAAAGAAAAACAAGAAAACATATATACAATTCTATACTAATAAGGTAAAAACATGTTTTTGAATTTTTTAAATTTTTCAAATTTTTTATGGTTTTTCAAAAATAATGGGAAAGGAAAACACAATATAAGACCTGTCACAAACATAAGAGATATGTATAAAACATAATAAACATGTCTAAACAACACAACACCACCAAGATTACCAACAATCCAAATCCACAACAAATGTCCACAAGGGACCAACACCACCAATATCCACGCACACAATCCAACCACAACTACTCCATCTAACCACCAACAACAAACCTCCCCACACTTAAACTTGACATTGTCCCCAATGTCTAAGAACAAGGGAAGGTAAAAAGAGAGAGGGTGAATAAAGAATGTTACCGTTCAAGCACAATCTTCGATCATTCACTATGTGACGTGATCTTTGAATCTTCTACTTCAACCCACCACCTTCTTGTTGGTTCTTGGAGTTCAACATGGTACCTACAAACATGAAACAAAACAAACCACAAAAAACAACCACCAAAAATACAACACTATAAAACACAAGTGAGTCATCTAAAAATCCTGTCAAAGACCGCATTAGCTTGTCAAACAAACTTGACCAATCATCATAAAAGTGCTCATAATGAAATAACCATGAAAATGCACAAAGCCAAAAGATAAGAATGATAGTAAATGGTTTGTGGTCAAGCATACGAACACCAAATATCTCAAACTCGCATCAATACTCATCACTTGGTTTGAAAGGAGCAAGTGGTGGCTCAAAACCCTTATAAGCATCAATGGTGCAATCTTTCTCAATCATGTACTCATAAGACGGGATAAGAAAGTCAAGGGAAAGACAATCGATGGAGATAAGAGAGTCATCCTCAATTAAATGGATAGTCATAGGAACATTCTCAAAAAATCTCTCAAGAGTGGGCTCTCCTAGAATGTCAAAATCCACAACATCATCATCCCACTTAACCTCAAGACTATCATCAAAGATGTTCACACTCTCTTTACTCCAAGAATCAATGAAAAAATCGTTCTCCTCCACTAACTTTTCACCATCAAAAGAACATTCACTTTCACTACTAACCTCATCTACCATGTAGTCAAAAAGTAGGTTTTCCCTCATTGTCACACCACTCAAATCCTCAAAACTGGGATTTTCATAGGTTTTGGTCAAGGAAAAGACAACTAACTCATCAATAACAATGGTAGGTGAGGCCTCACACTCACTCTTTTCTTCAAATTCACACAAATCAACATCCTCAAAGTTCTCACTAAGAAGGTTATTTGCATCTTCCAACCACATATCATCATCATCATCTATCACATTCATCTTCTTAAAGGGTGAGCATGCATAAGACGAAAATTTATCAAGATCAAGTTTCACATCACCACAAGAAGATGAAAATGCATGCATATCATTTACAATGTCATGGGAAAGGGGAACATGAAGACTATGAACATGAGATTGAACATAAGACACATCCATAGAAGAAGAAGAATCCACATTTCCACTCAAAGTATCAAACATAGAATAGTCATAACGTTTAAGTTTACTTTGTGGTCCTCTCTTAGATGTAGCCCAAATAGAATTTCGATTCTCATCGGCATAAGCCATATTCTCAATCAAAGCTCTAGCATCATCAACGCTCAACTTATCAAATGCTCCCACCCCGGATGAAACGGTCACAAAGTTTTTAAGAGAAGGAAGCAAACCATCAAAAAAAGTAATCATGACTTGACAAGGGGAGAAACCATGATGAGGACAAGCTCTCAATAAACCCCTAAACCTATCCCAAGTCTCACTCAAAGTCTCAAACTCACCTTGTTGGAAATTGAAGATTTGACGTTTCCTAAAAGTGGTTTTAGAAAAAGGGTAAAACTTGTTTAGAAAGGCTTGAGCTAAGTCATCCCAAGAGCTAAAAGTGCTAGAAGGGTGAGAGCGTAACCATCTCTTAGCTTCACCCTTAAGACTAAAGGGAAAAAGTAAAAGTCTAATGGTTTGGTCCGATAGCCCCTCCTTCTTGACAAGGTCACAATTTGCCTCAAAAGTCTCTAAATGGTCAATCGCCTCCTCACTCTCTAAACCACAAAAGACATCTTGCCTAATCAAGTCAATAAGACCTATATCAAATTCATAATCAACCTCCACAACCCCAATATTAATAGGCCGTTTAATATGAGTAAGATTTGGTCTACAAAAATCACGTATGCAAGACATTGCCAAGTAAGCTCAAACAAGTGTTAAAACAAAAGAAAACAAAATAGAAACACAAGTCACAAAAAACAAGTAAGTATGCAACACTTAAGCAACATGCTACAAGTTTCATGCAACAAGTATCAAGTAACAAGTAACAAAAGCATAGTCTAACAAATCCAAAACTAAACTAATATCAATCCGTTAACCTCCCCGGCAACGGCGCCATTTTGATAACGGGGTTTGTCGCCCTCCCCCCGATCAAACAAACATTTATAAAACTCAACTACTAACTAATGTAGTAGGGTAGTCGAGGTCGATCCACAGGGAGGTTAAGTTTGAGTACTAGTCTTGTCTTAGATTATAGGTTAGCTACGCGAATCAATGAAGATGGATTAACATTAAACTAATTAACTAAACTAAAAATGAATTAAACTAAGACTAATAAATTAAAGAAGCAAACAAGCAATAGAACAAAGATAAAAGCAATAAAGAAAGGCCTAGGGCGCGATTTCGACTTCCAACACATGTACATTACCACTTAACTCCTATAACAAGTTGTCAAGAGGAAAGGTTAATGGTGAGACGCCTCTAATTCGCTCATAGACTCCCTCTCGGGCTCACTATGAGACACTAGCTATGTCGACACAACTCCCTCCCGGGCTCATGCATCAAACTCCTTAAGTCAAGGGTTAAAGCTTACCAAAATACGCCTATTTTGACTCCCCTTTCCCCAAGATTAAGGTTCTAAGTCCGCGCTATACCCCGGTCATCCCACTCCCTCTCCCGAGAGTCGCTTTCAAACCGAAAACTAAGGGCACCCCTCTCAAATCCTCCCTCTCGGGTTCAACTCAAGACGGCAAACTAGTCCAAGTGGGGTGAACCAACTCCCAACCTAGCCAACTCTCGTCGACGGTCAAGGGTCAAGAGCCAATAACAATCCCAAATAAAACATAAACAAATCAAATCCCTTAATTAACCAAATAAACTCCCCGTCGACACCAAGTCGGTGGAATTAAGTCGATAACTTACACATGTCGGAACCTAATCGCACCCTAGTGAAAATACTACTCACTACTCATTACTAATCTAACATAAAACAAGTGACAACTATACTAAACATGATGCTAAGAACAATAATTGAAAACTAAAATATTAACTAATTAAAGATTAACATTATCAAAACAACAAGACATAATTAAAAACAATAAGAAAGAGTAAGGATGAGAAATTGATACCAATAAATGAGAGGAAAATGCATAAATAAGGTAGATCTTGTCTTACATATCCAAAAGATTAAAACTTGAAACTAATTAATCTACTCCTAAATTAATTTAAGAGAGAAAGTTTTGGGAGAAAATAAAAGAAGAACCCTAAAAAATCTGAAAATTGGGACTGTTTCGTCTGTTTTGCTTCCTGCGTCTTTCTCTGCCCAGCACCGAAAAGGACTAAAGGAGTGAATAAGATCCTCCCTCCTCACGTGCCCAGCC
This sequence comes from Silene conica, assembly GCA_029255685.2. Lineage (NCBI taxonomy): Eukaryota > Viridiplantae > Streptophyta > Magnoliopsida > Caryophyllales > Caryophyllaceae > Silene > Silene conica. Next base: position 65,817,671 of record CM055311.2, read on the forward strand.
AAAACTCAGAAAAAATGAAGAGCCCCTTGCTTCTTTCGTATTTTCTTTTTGTGAAGACCCAATTGGCATTTTGCACATGTAGAAATTTGTGGCCCAAATTTATGGCCCAACTGTAGATCTATAATCCATTGCTCCCTTTTATTTGTTTTCATTCGTCTCGCTACCTACATAACCAAATTAACGGAAGCAATACCACTATCTCGAATAATATCATGAAACAACTTTATTTAAAACTAATCCGCTAATATATGAAATAGAACTTAAATGAGTCAATAAAGCTTACCCGAGTTATTAATTAGATCAAATAAGGGACAAATGTGGATTAAAAATCGGTAAATTAAGGAGTTATCAAGTTTTAGCTATAATTTTATTAAAATAGATCAAATCAATAGATATTCATCAGAAAGTGTAACGGAGGAGACTGGTAAAATTTTCAATTAATTTTATGAGTTTGATCAAGTTTATAAATTTTATGAGTGTCTATGAATTTTATTCTAAATTGCATGTTTTGTATTTTGTTCAGATAATCAGGTTTCCTTGATCATATTTGGGTGTTTATGAATTCAATTAAAATCTCAAAGTATTTTGTTCCGGTTGTATCGTTCCCTTATACTCTCTAATTTTATTAGAGTGCCACCTAGAATAAGGAAGTTTGATTCCGGGTCTGAAAAACGTAAGAAAAAAAGGCGAATAAAAGTGTTAAATCGATCCTAAACAAGAGCCCTCGATAAGTTGTTTTGGTGAAAGACTAGTAAAAATGTTGAAAATGTTATCAATTGTGATAATTTTTGCTTCAAAAAAAATCTCGGAGGAGGATGCTTTTCAAGTAGTTATAAGTATAAGTAACCAGGAGGAGGGATACATCGAATTTTTTTAATTTTTTGAGGCCTCATTTTCTTGCGGAGCACCGGGCCACTATTATTGTAAAGACGCCCCTGTTGAAAACTCGTATACTTATTCTCATAAGTATTAATGCCTCATTCCAAACGAGCAATGAGTCTTTGTAGATAACATTTACTCCCACTTAACTCTTGTTCTTGCCAGAATCTGAAAATTCCGAAGTCATTCTCCAATGAATTAATATGTTCAAATCCTGGTGCGGAACTCCCACTGAACTTTATATTAAATCATTAATCATAAAGGTCTCACTCAATTCAATATTCCTTGTCATTTAATGAATTGAAGGTGATTGGGACAAAACTATATATGCTCATAAGCATATCCTTTTCAAAATGAAAAGCGGTTTTAGAGTTTAGTGTATTACTAGTTTCAACAAAGTTATTCACTAACTTTGCAAACTATAGACATCCACATGTCTACCTATGCTTTTCTCAATAAATCTCATTTATTAGCGTATACACCACTTAAGTTTCATGGACCTTGAATTTGCATTGGCTCATTTAGATCATCATCTAAATCCAAAAACATCTTCTTGAGTTTTTGTAAAATCTTTTGAATTATTTTTCCTTTTAGTGTCCTCGAGTAGTGCATATAAGAGTCTAATCTCATAGTGCAATCCTGTGCGAGCGAAACTTCCAGTTTCCTCACATAGTACTTATAACAATCTTATCTTATAGTGAGCGAGAACTTCATAATGGATCTCATCCATAGATAGACTCTTTCCTTATTAACCTTAAGAGCTCTTTCTTAAAGTATCTCCCAAGAGCCGTCGTAGATCCCTCTATCCTTAGATAGATGCAGAATTCCACTTTGAATCTTATTCCTCAGTAACTTTTAAAACTCTTTCTTAAAGTATTTCCTGAGGAGCGACGTAGATCATAAGGCTTAGATTTTCTTAATCGTAGATCTCATCCACAATTTAAACTTAATCTATCTTCTCAATCTTTCACACAACCAAAACAATAATCCTACTATTCTCCAATAGATCGATCATATCTATTGCGTTTTTCGAAATCATTTGCTATTTTGGCTTTTAAAATTTCTCCCACTCTATTTTTGTAATAATAATCTCATATTATTACCAAAGATAGCCACTAAGCCACAAGCAATGACTTTGATGTCGGAAAGTGTGTGTCACATAATCTTATTCGTGACCTTTTATGAGATAAAACGGAAAAATATTTAACAATTAGTTTGATAGTTTGGGTGGTTAATTACTTTTGAGTTCTAAACTCAATTTCTTTATGATTGTTTTCGACATAAGCATCCCATACTTATTCGTTTTCAATTATCATACATTGAAATATGATAATCAATTCAATTTTATGTTTGTGATTTGCAAGTTTTTAAACGATTAGTTAAGAACATTACATAAAAACCGATAGTGACTTGGGTTGAAAACCAAGCCACCAAATATCCAACGTACAACAATTGTTCAAGGACCAACTTTCCTTGTCTAACAAGGAATTCAACATGGTTTTTAAAGGTTCTAAATTAACAACACTTCAAATTATGAGCAAAATAAGTGAAAAACTAAGCTTCTTGATCATCTCCTAGGGAGCTACCTGTAGTTCACTTTTGATCTTTCAAGCTTGTTTTTCCTTCCGCTTATCCTTGCTCTCATGCCCTAATTCAAATAAGAAGAGCATTCATATCACAACTTGTATCATTATACTAAAGTTGAGATAAACATAAAATAGGGATAGTTATTATAACAACTGGAAGAATCTTCCCAACTTTGAGATCGCTGAGATACTTGGAACAATTCCTCTTTCAATGCCCTTTGCAATAAAGCATTTAACTCCTTGAAGGCAGTTTTTCTTGGGATTTGAGGTACTTGCTTCGAAAGCCACCTTCTTGGCATTGTTGGAAGTTTGCTTCCTGCCAACCTTTCCCTTCCTCTTGAACTTCCCCTTGCTCTTTGTGTTAACATTGAGCACATCCTTAGGGGGACTAACATTTAGGCACATATCCCTTTCAACTTGCACAATCATATTATGCAACTCATCAAGGGTTGTCTCTTGGTTTCTCATGTTAAAATTCACCCTGAATTGAACATAAGTTTTGATCTTAGACAAGGAGTGGGGGATTCTATCAATCACTAGTTCTTTTGGAATATCAACTTGATTCAATCTTAGAGCCTCAACATGCTCCATAAGCTTGAGCACATGAGGGCTAACTTTTTGGCCCTCCTTCAAGTTGAGATCAAAGAAAGCGGATGCCGCCACATATTGGACAATTCTCGAAGTCTTCGAGAACATTGTCACAAGCTTGGAGTAGATTTCAGCATGTGGTCCCTCGATGAGGTATTGAGTTTTACCGTCACCTTCTGCGGCCAACTTAAGTTGGGCATCCCAATCGGTAAAATTTGCCCCATTCTTTTCAAGTTTGCAACGATCCATAAAGGATCGTAGCCATGAAGTATGTGTTACGGTGTTCGGAGTTGTGGAAGTTGACATGTTTGATAATGATTTGAAGACTTAACTATAAATTAAACATTGAAGATATTAAACACTTATCGTTTTTAATTAACTTGTAAACATTTTAATCAAGTTAAGGCATCTATAAAATGACCTCTATCCAATTTTATAAATGATTCCAAGACCTAAACCCTATACCACTAAAATCGTGAACCACTGGAATTCCGACTCAATGATATGGTTTGGCGGGTTAACTTTTAACCGGTTCTACCCTAGAACTCTTGGTCGATGAAAAAATCATTATTTATTCATCTTAGCCCGGAACACATTGACCACTGGTCCTCTACACTTCCGTTGAGTACAAACCAAATTTCGATTGCATCGAGATGCGATCCGCCCACTGGACTAAATCCACCTCATCGCCCCACTTATCTTATGTAATGAGGTTCGTACTGCCCACTGGACTAGCACCACCCCACGAAATAGAAGTTCATGGGTTCTACTATTTGGTAAGGCTAATCTCAATTGTTTTAATAATATAGAGATCTTGTTAATTTATTATCTATCGCCTTTTAAGTGAATTAAATTGGTGAACTCGATAATTATAATTGACACGGTCGTTTTTAACGATTATTCTAATACGCATGTTTATGGCGATTTGACTATGCATGCAAACATATAAATAAAACAAATTAAAAGCAATAAAGCAATAAAATCCTAGTATGGCCTTCCTAATAATAGAAAATCTTATTAACTATTACAAATTCGGAAACCAACTCCTTGGTTCCTTGAACTTCAAAAGCACGTCATCCAAGAAAACACCGTCTTGTCGGAACTCCTTTCCGTATGGCACCGTCTTTTGGAATCTCCGGAATTACTATAAAATAATACAACTATTCTCTTGTAAAACTTAAATTTAAATATATTAAGTTACAAACCAGTGATACGAGATCACATAAATTACAACCGAATCAATATTCCCTTATATTACGGGTAATATTGATTAAACACTAAGGCCATACTAAGAAAAATTACATAATTCCAAATTATATAAAACAATCCAAATATGACATTCATATTAAATAAAATGCAATATTAAAATATGTATGCACATGCCAATTTTTAATGCCAAATCGCCTTACTTGAGCAAATATCTCATATTTGTTTACGGTTTTACGGATATGCGTGATTTTAACTTTTAAAATCACCAAAATTACATAAATCTCATTTATGTCAAAGTTAACCATCCTAACACACTTTAGGCATCAAAATTTAGTCCTCACTAATTTTGATCATGATTCAACTTGATTTTGCTTTATTGTTCATAAATTATTCGTATTTATGAAAAAATAAAGGAAAATGGCCAAACGAGTCAATAAAAATTCGAAAATTCAAAATTTAAAATTTTTGAACATTCTGGAAATTTATAAAATTCCAGAACTTAATAAAATGGCCTCATACAAAATAAATAATTTATTTCTCAAATAAATCGAAAAATATATGTTTTTATGTCCAAAAATCCAATTTAATTATAAAAACTTGCAATAAAATTGCTATAAATTTTTATTTATCCTGAAATACCTTTAGAATCTGTAAATGACCAAAAATTTCAGGCCAAACTCGAATTTTTAATTTTCATGACTCAAAATTACAATTATTAACAATTATCTCATAAAAATTAATAATCATAAAACAAGAAACTTTTTGGTATCCAAATTTTGGATATGATGTAACTACCATATAAAACATCTATGTGTAAAATTTTATGCCATAATTTTAAGATTAACTATTGTTAACACAATTAGTCACTATTTAGTCGATTTTAACCATTAAAATCATAAATCATGCATCACAAGAGAATAAATTCTCAAAATTTACATACATTATGTAAATATTGCATATGACATTTTTTAAAATTGGTATGGCAAAATTCCAACTCTAACTATTAAAGCCGAATTTAGTCATTATTAATACGATTTTTACTCTAAAAATCATTAATCATGCAAAAGTAGTCCGAAAAATCTGAAAATTTTTGTAGGTACTTTATATATTGCATGTGATATCTCATAAAATTTTCAAGGTCAGATTCGAAAGATAACCTTATATACCCATTTTTACTCATATTATGACATTTTATTTCATAAAATTCATAATCCATGCATAATAACTTAATTTGTTACGAAAACGTTTATACAACATATCAAATATGCATGTGAGAACATATCAAAAAATCCCGGCCATAAACAAAGTTTAACTATTTTTCCCTTTAATTGATGTTTAAAACCGATTTAAACTTCAAAAATATACAAATAAATATAAAATGAACAATAAAAATCCATAAAATTATTTTTCTGTCCTACAACCATTTTAGGATCAGAAATTTTAACATGAAAAATTATTTCATGATTTATCATAATAAAACACAAAAATTTCGAAATGCATGTGTTAATCTCATTAACACGAAACATGAATCCGATCATGCATGCAACAACCGTAATGCTCTTATACCACTGTTAGAAATCAAATTTCAGATTATAAGCTCATATCACATATGAGTGTAATTTGTTTAAGTTTAGTCATTAAAACTTAACTAGATCTTATGCATGCATGATGATTACATAAGATTTTAGAAGGTTTATTCTCAATTAATCACCTATTAATTTGAGTCTTCAAAACCGAAATACTCTTACCAACGATTTATTGTGAAACCGTCTCCAAAAGCTTTTATCAACGACCCAATCTCAACACTAAAATCAATTTTGTTACTAGAAAATTGAAGTTAGTATACTAGAAATTATTAATAATATTACAATAATATTATTAGTATTAGAAATGATTTATTTCTCTAGAATATTTCTAGAGAAAAAATGATAATGGATTTGTGTAGTGTATGTCAACACTTGCATACCAACAACTAGTATATTTACATGTATATGAGGTACTTTAAATAAGGAGAATAAGGCTCATTACTCAAGCCATATGGCCGGCCATATTGATGCCACAAGGAGCCAATGCATGCTCTCCTATGCATACAATATTCCTTACACTTACTTTGTGTAAGACACATAATGATTATGTACAAACTTGCACACAATCACTACACATACATGCATATACACGGTCCAAATAGAGTTAAAATAGACTCCATTTTATCTTTGTCAATTGTGTTAATTTGTAATATGTCACACATGTCACATTACACATGAACCAATTTGTTAATTATGCAATTTTAACTCGTTAAAATCCATAATTCACAAATTTATAACATTTAAATAATATCACTAGTAATTCTCAATTACTATATTATAAAATGTAGTATCATAATTTTAATTACAACGATTTGTAATTTTATGATCGACCGTGTTCATTCCCGATATAATTGTTTAATTTCCCAAACAATTAATCAAAACTGTGTAATAAAACAAATTTTATTACCTTGACAATTATTATTACAATCCCGTTATAATATACGTCACGTAAAATCATTTCTAATTTCTAGTTGTTAATTAATCCGTATCCTATACGATTAATTAAATATTCCATTGAGACATAATTTCCTAAAGATATGAACTTAAGGGATCAACTGATCACCCCCATCCTATGACGATAATGTCAAACTCTAGACAGCCAATCATTATCGATAAATGTTGATCAAACGACTTCAAAAGAGTAACTTTCCCAATTGTGTTTCATTCAAATGAGATTTAGTTATGTCAACGCATTATTGTCGAGGACACAACCTCCAACAATCTCCCACTTGTCCGCGACAAGTGTGTGTTACCAATTTTCTTGTCCAATTACTATCTCTCACTCAATGCAAGGCACCATAACAGGTCGTACTTGCAAGTGATCTTATCTAGAGTGGTTTTCCCCAATCTGGAGTCATAACTATCTGACCGGAATTATCTACCATAGATACCTTCCGAGCGTTGCCACGCATTTCTAGTTATTTGCTCCTCGAGTGGCCTAGAGATAATTCTAAACCCTGACAAGGGGTGGACAATTCCTAATCGACCTATTTCCTTCGGCTAGCCATAGTCCATTAAAACCCAAAATATGTCCTTATAAAACCCAGTTACGAAGGTGTTAGGACACAAATAAAAGTTACTCAGAAAGCTATGCCACCTCAAGCCAATAGTCATTAGTCAAAAAATTGACTCATGTGAAACACGATAGAAGCTCCCGCCACGACCTGACAATCTTTCACAAGATAAGCCAGAGCTCTATATGCGGTCATTAGCCCGGCAAATGTATCTTAACATATCCTTGCCTAGGTGATCAACTAGTCATCTCATATGATTCTATGGCATTTGAACTCGCCATCAATCGCTTCACTCATCTAGTTGCTTCGAGACGTCACCTCATTCAAGCTACTAGGGGCGAGGTCATGATAATTCAATTCATTTTAATGGGGTTCAATAACAACAACATAATTAATTAGAATTACAACAATAATTATTAATTATTAACATAATCATCTTGTAATTCCCATGCGATTCAATATGTGGATTATTAGGAGCCATTTGTTAAGTTGTCCATTCACGAGGCATTGTGTCACTATAGTGCAGATATGTTCTTAAAAGATTAACGTCCATATTGGTTGCAATCCACAAATATTGCCCCTGTAACCCACCAATATAAATACTGGTAGTTGAATATGGATTATTAGGAGCCACACTTGCTCACCCTTCCGTTTACGAGGCACTGTAAATATAATGCTGATATGTTCTTAAAAGATTAACGTCCATATCCGTTGCAATAAACATATATTGCGCCTGTAACCCATCAATATAAATACTGGCAATTCAATATGTGGATTATTAGGAGTCGCACTTGTTGAGCCTTCTGTTTACGAGACACTATCAATATAGTGTGGATATGTTCTTAAAAGATTAACGTCCCTATCTGTTGCAATGCACAAATATTGCACTTGTAACCCATCATCTGTATAATAATTGTATCTCATTGTATCATGATCCTTATATCTTGCTTGCAGTTTTCATATCCGTATAATAATTGTAACTTTGAATTAGTGATTCGGCGGGTCTAGAAGACGCCGCCGCTGTGGTTTTCAAAGTGTAATATTTTAATTAAAGGGATATTCTACGGTGTACCCTCGAGTTTTTCAATTTTCTACGTTGTACCCTTACATTTTTTAAATTCTATGGTATGCCCTTAAACTATATACATTAGTCTATACAATAACCTTATTTATTAGTTTTGCTAGCTTAATTTCTTAATTTATCTATTAAATCATCTATTTAACCTTTCAGTTACTCGACAACCTTCTCATTTACTTATTAGTTCACCAAATTACCATTAGCCAACCAAATAGTATACAAATATAACTCAATTTCATCAAATTGCTATTATTATTTCATGCTTCATAACATATGTTTTAATAGAAGTTTATGCTTATTTAAAGATATGTGTGATACTTTCTATATAGAATGGTGATATCACATTAATAAGTCAAAATAAATGTCAAATTATGACTTTTTATAGTAATAATGTTAATGGAGATTTGAAGGAGGTCATTATGGGGAATAAGTAAGAAGATTAAGGGTATACAACAGAAATTATAAAATGTAGGGGTACAACATAGAAAACCGAAAAACATGAGGGTACACCGTAGAATATCCCTTAATTAAATTGTAGGCTATATTTTATTAATTGAACTTTGAATTGGTGGATATGTTAATTGATCACATTATAAGTGATATTTATAAAGAAGTATGTAATAATCTTGGCAACACTCGGTAAACATGCAATGGTTCATTCCTAAGCAAACATGCAACAGTTCATTCCTAGGCAAACATGCAACGGTTCATTCTTAGGCAAAAATACAACGGTTAATATTAAACATCGAAAAACGTTTTATAACGGTTATACTTAAATAGGGAACAATAAATAACCACGGGTACAAAGAAACCGTTCCCAAACATATAACAACGGGTACCACAAGTCGTTGCTAGTTGATATTTAACAGCAGTTTTTGAAAAGCCGTGTTCTTATCTTAGTAACGGTCTGTTCAACAATTTGTCGAAGTTTAATAACAACAGTTTGCCTGAGAAACCGTTACTGTGACATGGCGATTTAGGTTTCGGCCAATATTTAGACAACGATAATTTAAGTGTCGTTATTATATGTATGAAACCGTTATGATAGGCTCGTTATTGATGGTAGCGTAGTGATTGTACATGTCAAGAAGTTACATTGCTCTCATTTTTTTATTTGCACAATTTTTCTAAATTATCTTGATATGCTTTTTTTATAAGTGGTGTATTAAATCTAAAAAATGTATGTAATTATTTAATGAATAATGGATAATACAGTCTTATAATATTAGATCTAATTATACTAGACCTTGTCATTATTAGACACCCATCACAAATTTCTAATCTAGTTTTTTCAAAGCTTATACCATTAGTGGGAGAACTATCTTGCGAAGATTTTATTCATGTGTGAAGCTGTAACCAAATCTATGACAACTTATGGTCACGTAAAGGCCATATCTCCAACACATTTATAATTTCTGGAAGTTTACATATAATTCGAAATATTAAGATGAGATTCTATGCTTTGTTTAGAATCTTGCAAATTAGATTTGTAAGATCCTGGTCTTCGATTCTGTTTGTGTAATTTACGTGTTATAATTTGATTTTTTCTTTCTCAACTACAAATCTACAATAGTAGCTACTAGCTAACATTAACTATTTAACTCGTAACTATATAACTCGTAAAAGTAGAGTTTGGTGGTTAAAATTTAGGTAAAATTTATAGTCTGAGATTAAGACTTTCAAACTGTGAGTATATCACTATCAAGTAGGGCTGAACAAAAAAAAAATCCGATACGATTTTTTTTCCCGAATCTGATCCGAAATCCTTAAAAAATAATCCAAATATATGGATATCATTCAAATTGGATATCCGATCCGGTTTTTTCCGAATAATATGGATTGGATGTGGATTGTGACTTTCTTAAAATTGGATATCCGAATCCGATCCGAATCATAAAAATTAGTTAAAAAAGGAAAACAACCAAAAAACCAAAACATTTTACCATTATATTTTTGAGTTGTTTGATACGTAGTACATATTTATTGTTATTGTTATAAACATAATCAAGAAGTGTGACAAAAGAAATGCATATATATTCATTATACACATTGTCTTTTTTTTCCTTGTTTGGTTTTAGAGCACAAACATATACTCATTAATCGAAGAATGAATTTCTTCTAATGATAATCTTTGAATGATTTATTCTGCACTGGACTATTTGTTAATTTTTATTATGCATTTAAAACTAGATCTAATCCGTCCAAAATCTAGATATCCGGATTTTTGAATTCCGAATTTTTGGATATCCGAATATTCGGATCTTGATGTGAATCGCCAAAAATCATATTTTTGAAATTGGATATCCGATCCGAATTTCAAAACCGGAGCAAATATTCGATTTTGCTTACCCCTACTCTCAGGGAACTTACCGGGTATAGGTTATTTGATATATTCGAGAATTTACTCAGTACAAAAGAATAGACTGCAAATCACTTCCTTAGGGAAAAAAAAAACATTTTCAACAATCAAATCCACTATCCCTATTAAACTAAACACATGCACAGTTGTCATATATTGAATCCTCTAAAAAGATGGGAGGAGTAAAATATTAATTAGAAAAGGAGAAGAGAAAAATGATCTAGTGTAAATACATATATACTCTATTTTAATTAGGGTGTGTTATCATTTTTAATTAATTAAGGTGTGTTCTTGTCATTTAGTTATAGGCAGCTTACAATTTTGTTGGTACAAAATTTTGTTACTTCTGAGTTCAAAAGTTGACTTGTATTCTTATGGGTCGATCATCTCACGACGCAACTTGAATGCATGACTGTTATATCACACCTATCTCTGGGTGTAGAAGAGCATGGTACATCAGGCCCATATAATACCTAATCTACTAATTTTTTTTTATTAGAGCCCACTACAAAACAAATACTTATCTATTAACAATTTAACATCCAGTAAACCCTTCTTAATTCTCTGTTGACGACAGCCATAACAAAGTTCTATCCCACCAAAATTTGATTTGAAGATGACTGAAGGAAAGCGATTGGTATATCCAGCAAGACGGAAAAATGCATCGAATTATATTTCGGTAAACGAGAAGCAATTTGTATCGACATCAAAAAGGAAAAACGCATCCAACAACATTAATTTGAGGTATATTTTTACACCAAACATTAAGTACTCATTAAAGTTTGATGTTATATGGACGCATAAAAATACGAACTATTACGATAAGAATACGAGCTAATGTAAAAAATACATTTTGATGATATATTGAGCAATTAAAATTACGAGGTATAAATAAAAGAATACGAGTTACAAAATAAGAACTAATATTAAAAAAATATGAGCTAATATAAAAATAATACGAGCTATTAAGCTAAGAATACAAGCTAAATGTAAACACAATACGAACTAATATTAAAAGAATACGAGTTAATATAAAAAAAAACACGAGTTATTAAGATAAGAGTACAAGCTATTAATATAAGAATAATACGAGCTTATGTAAAAGGAACACTAACTTAAGAAAATCACGAACTAAAAAATACGAGCACATAAAAATACAAATTAATGCCATAAGAATAGGAGCTAATATAAAAAGAATATGAGCTAATATAAAAGAATAGGAGCCAATATAAATAACACGATTTATTAAGATAACAATACGAGCTATTAAGATAAGATGATACGAGCTATTCATATAAGAATACGAGCTATCAATATAAGAATACGAGCTAATGTAAAAAGAATACGAATTTACGAAAATCACGAACTAAAAATTACGAGCACATCAGAATGCAAATTATTACCCTAAGAATACGATCTAATATAAACAGAATACGAGCTAATATTAAAAGAATACGAGCTAATATAAAAAAAACATGAATTATTAAGATAAGAATACGAGTTATTAATATAAGAATACGAGCTATTCATATAAGAATACGAGCTATTAATATAAGAATACGAGCTAATTTAAAAAGAGTACGAGTTTACGAAAATCACGAACTAAAAAATACAAGCACATCAGAATGCAAGTTATTACGTGCTAATATAAAAAGAATACGAGCTAATATTAAAAGAATACAAGCTAATATAAAAAAACACGAGTTATTAAGATAAGAGCACGAGCTATTAAAATAAGAATACGAGCTTTTAATATAAAAATACGAGCCTATGTAAAAGAAATATGAGCTTAAGAAAATCACGAACTAAAAAATACGAGCACATGATCAGAATGCAGACTATTACCCTAAAAATACGAGCTAATATAAAAAGAATACGAGATAATATAAAAAGAATATGAGCTAATATTAAAAAAATATATGAGTTATTAAGATAAGAATTCGAGTTATTAATATAAGAATACGAGCTAGTCATATAAGAATATGAGCTATATATTAATATAAGAATACGAGCTAATGTAAAAAGAATACGAGCTAATGTAAAAAGAATACGAGTTTACAAAAATCACGAACTAAAAACTACGAGCACAATAGAATACAAGTTATTACCCTAAGAATACGAGCTAATGAAAACAGAATACGAGCTAATATTAAAAGAATACGAGTTAATATAAAAAAAACACGAGTTATTAAGATAAGAGTACGAGCTATTAATATAAGAATAGGAGCTATTCATAAAAAAATACGAGCTATTAATATAAGAATACAAGTTATTAATATAAGAATGCGAGGTAATGTAAAAAGAATACGAGTTTACGAAAATCACGAACTAAAAAATACGAGCACGTCAGAATGCAAGCTATTAATATAACAATACGAGCTAATGTAAAAAGAATACGAGTTTACAAAAATCACGAATAAAACATACGAGCACATCAGAATGCAAGTTATTACCCTAAGAATACGAGCTTGTGATTGATATCATCATGATATGCAAGATTCAAGATACGTTAATATAGTACTATGATTACAAGGTACATGTTTCCTTTTCCATTGAAGTTTCATGCTCCTTCAAAATTTCATATTGTTCCATTGATGATGACACATTTGGTGTTTCATTCACAGTCGAAGTTTCGTTCATCATTGATGATAAAAATTATATAATGGTATTAAATAAACTAAAATATGAAGATATAATAATTAAGAAGATAAATCATTTACCGGATGATGAATGAAGACGAGTTAGAAAAAAAGGGAAGAAGTGACAGGAGAGGGGAAGCGGGGAAGAATGAGATTACTAACTTTTATATTTTTTCTTTTTTTTTACAAAAGTAATAAAAAAAGACTAAAATGTCCTTGGATGTACAATAGCATTGTACATCTGGTGGTATAGTCCAGGAACTGTTATATCACAAGTTAGAAAAAAAGGGAAGAAGTGACAGGAGAGGGGAAGCGAGGAAGAATGAGATTACTAACTTTTATATTTTTTCTTTTTTTTTTTACAAAAGTAATAAGAAAAGACTAAAATGTCCTTGGATGTACAATAGCATTGTACATCTGGTGGTATAGTCCAGGAACTGCTATTATATGTCACATTTAATTTTTCCATATAAAAATAAATAAATTTGTTTTATTTCTCCTTACAAAAAAGAAAAAATGTTAACTATTCGGTGGGACAAAAAGAACATATATAATACTCCCTTCTATTTCATATTTTCTTTTGTGTGGACACCTATATGTATATTATAATTCTACATTAATACAATTAAGTTTAGATGTTTAAATTATTAAACTGTGATATTTCATCAAATTATTTAGTCGATTTGATTCTTAATCCGTGTTAATTCATTCATCAACTTTAAATATATTGCAATGGCTTAGAACATAATATTTGATATAGAAAATGGTATTTTAAGGAACTTTATGTTTTATTTCGACATATGTATCTCACGTCTCTTATGGAGAGCGCCGTTTTGTGAACTCGAACTTCCAACTACTATTCTAAGAGAAACTCAAATTTTACCAACACAAACCAGCTATCGTTTTTAACAAAGCAGCAATTTTATATAGACTATTGTCAGTTATATACCACTTGCTTTCTTAGCGTTCATAACACATATTTCCTCTATTTTATATATCTATGAAATATATGTGAGTTATATTTTTAAATATAACATATAAACTTATTGGAATAGAAGGAGTCAAAACAAAAGAAATTGTTTAAAGGTTAGACAGAAGCTTCAAAATTAAATCAGTAAGTAAACTTTGATTTAAAATGGAATCTGTAGAGAAAAAAGCCTTTAAAATGAAGAGATCTATCATTTGGGCTATTTAAATATGAGCAAGGGAGCCCAAACAATTAATGGGGAATAAATGTTGCATTCACCCATATGTCTAAATCGCATATCTATATCTATATCTATATCTATATCTATCTATATATAATATTAAAAGGCATGTTGAGTGTTTTATTGTCAAATATTTCAATTTTCTAGCATGTTATGATGCCACTTCACCTCACAACCAATTACGGAACTACCCTTCTACATGTACATAAATTTTAGTAAAATTAGTACAATAAATGTTATTATATCATTATTATTCTTAAATTAATTGTGCATATATATAATATATATTTTATTAGTTAACTAGTTTTGTTACCCGTGACATTCACGGGTTTATATGTTTTAGTATTGTTATTTTATCGTATTGTTAAGATTTGTCAGAGCAATTAGTTTATCCATTTAAAAATATACGGTTTTGATTTTTGAAATACCTAAAAGTTATTTAATTAAGGTATAATGTTTGATTATTATTCTTTTTTTAGAATTATTAATTATCTAGTATAAAAAGCTTAAAACGTACTTACTTTTTAATTAAATTAGAGGCTTTTATCTCAATATTTTATTTCTTACAAGTCATATTTTTTAGTAATACCATAGTTAGTAAGTTTAATAAATGCTAGTCTTAATATATATATCAATATCAATTTGTCAAAAATCTTAAATTTTTATTGTTGCAAAAATGATAAATTAAGTTAAATAGTAACCTACTACAAATGGTGAGGGAAACCAAAAAGTCATCCTATTAAATAAAAGAAATAAAAATTAAATAAATATGTAGTTAATAACCAGATTTAGGGGAGGAAAATAAATAATTTGTATTAATTTATTTTGTGTTCGCAACTAACATTTTTTAATTTTTAATTTTTATTTATAAGCATGTGACACATGATTTTAGATATGACTTTAATTTTAATAACACATGACATAGTAAGATACTTAGTATTGTCTTTTTAACATCGATGCTCAAAAATGATGAACTTTGATTGATATTTATGTCTATCTTAAATTTGATGATAATAATAAAAGAAAAAAATGCTCAGAAGTCATAAAACGTATCCTCAATTGTTTATAGTTTTTTTATAGAGGCAAAATTTGTAAGGAATAATTTGTCTTATCAATATCGTCAATAGAATTGTATGTGCCACTAATATATGTCTTATTTATCTATTCACATCAAGTTAAGTGGGCTAAGGTTTTAAATTAACTATATAATTTTTTTTATTTTTTTATGTAAGTTACATTGTTGGGTTATGAAATATTCATCACATTTTCAACCTTTATCGTACGCATTTGTTTTGTTCAAATTTAAGGGCTATCGAGATTTGTGGCATTAATACGATACTTAATCTTGTCATTTTATAATAATCAATAGATAACTCAGATGATATTTTACAATATTGTATAAATAAAGAAAGAATCTAGTAATCAATATAGATGAATTATGTATTAACCAATATAAAAATGACATGTGAATTTAAATTAAATGCTTTAAGTAACCTTTTAACTATATTGTAAGCATAAATATTAATAATAATGTACATTTAGCCATTATTCATATTAATAAGATTTATTTTGTCCAACTTGTTTATACGATTGAGATCTTTATTTGTAACTCCAATTTCATTCTATGAAAGCTATTTTTCAATGGAAAATGATGAATAAAAAGATAACACGTACAAAAATAAAACATATATTTTAAAGTTTATGAAATACTAATTTTTTTCATGAAACTTAAAATAATTAATCATTAACACTCATGTTGTCAATCTTGTAGTTAATTTATAATATAAAATTGAGGGAAATATATGGGAGTATATATATTTGTTTAAGCAATTATAGAATTATCTTCTTCATATAGTTCTCTTTCTGCAATGAAGCATCCTACAAAAAAAAAAATCCACAGCAATTAATAACAACCAAAACGGTTGAATTTGATTTATTTAATATTACATTATAATTATATTAATTTAAAAATTTTCCTTAAATAATTATATAAATATAACATTGAATAATAGAAATTTAAGTATATTTACCTTTAAAGAACACACTCCACAAATCTTGATAGCCCCTAAATAACAACAAAACAACATATATGTGAAGTTCAAAAATGTCATAGTACTTCATACCAATAGAACTTAAAAAAACAATGATAAGAATGATTATTTACACATACAATTCTCTCGGTGATGAGGTAAACAAAATATTGGCTTGAATTTTGGCTCACAAAATGTTGTCTTCCATCAAATATTTATAGCCAATTGATGATGCATTTTATGACTTTTGGACGACTTATATTTATTATTATTAATTATTATTATTATTATTAAATTTAATATATACATAAATATGAAGCAATGTTTTGTGACTTTTAATCATCCTTTTTCATTATTGGCAAATTTAATTGACATAAATATGTAGTAGAGAGAAATTAAATGTAAAATGTTTGCTTTAATTATTTTTCCCTTCTGTATATATATATATCTATATATATATATATATATATATATATATATATATATATATATATATATATATATATATATATTTACAAAATCTAGCTTGCATGAAAATTGTTGACTCATTCTTTACCCTGCCTTTTATTTATATATTATATTTATAGATTTATATATGTATTTAATTTAATGAAATTATATTCAATTAAACGAAATTAAGCAAGTATATAATAATACGACTTAAGAGAAAGTTGCAGAGTGATTTAAAATATATCGCAAATTAAAATATATTTTATTGAACATCACCACTACAGCAGCAACAACAACAACAACGACAACACCACTTAACAATAGTTTTCAATATACTCATTATCGTCAAATAAATAAATTAAACCATGAAATATAATCCACAAGTTGAAACTCATGGGCAATATATTTTAAATAAATAGAGTGAATAAAAACTATTATAGCTATTATGGTTTTTTTATAGACATCAGATAACCATATATTTCCATATTTTAATTTTAATCTTAATTTATTTTGTGATATTATTAAATTATATAATTGATTGCTGAAAAATTCAAGAAATGAATTAAATAGGGAAAAAATATTAGTACAAATTACAGGTGTTAATTAATATAAAGAGTTTTGATCAATTTATTAACATATTATATTACAAAAATTAATTAACTAAGAAAAAATTTTAATTAATTTGGTGGGGATTAAGTATTATGAGGAGTTTTAATGAATTTATTACCATGTTTAAATATAAAAATGAAATGAATAGGAAAAAGATGTTAATAAAAATGGTGGGTGTTAAGTAATATGAGTAGTTTTTATTAATTATTAACATCTTTTATTAAAAAAAAAATTGTAACTATAATTATAAAATTTATTATCATATTTATTACCTAAATTTCAATTAAAATGTCAATATTAATTATAAATTACGAAATCTTGATTTAAATTTAGAAGGATTACATAAATTTAGGAAAACAATATATTTAATATACAAAATTAATTTAAGACGAAAACTTGATTTAAATTTGAAGGGTTACATAAATTTGGAAAACAATATATTTAATATACAAATTAATTTAAGAATATTGATAATATCCTTTAATATTATAGATAAGTGAATTAAATTAATTTATAGATAAGTGAAATAAATTAATCTCATGTAATAATAAATTGATAATTCATCACATAAATACGCCATGTCACATTTAAAATATGCCAAGTCACATTAAAATTTTGCCACGTCACATTAAATTTTGCCATGTCACATGTTTTAGTTATCCTTTTAATAAGATTTTATAGATGATCTAATCTTTACAAATTCTAATCCAAGTTTCATATTTTTAAAATTAAAATTGACATTTTAGTTGATTGTTTTTGTATTAAAGCATGTTAATAAATTAATTAAGGTCCTAAAAGGTAACATAAATAGAAAAAATATTATCACATGTCAACCTTATATATGAAATCTATCTATCTATACAATATTATAAAAAAAGAAATGCATGTTAAGGGATACTACATACCGCGTTGCACCTTTTCGACATATGATAAATAATTCCACACTTTTCCTTTTGTAAATTAAAATGAATTGAGAATTACCGAATGCTCAAAGTTGTTGTTATTTTTTTCCCGTCTACTTTATGATTTTGTTGACATATAATTTCATGCGTTTTCTGACATATAGTATTTTTATTTGTAGGGCTCATTCGTGTACAATTTATAAAGTATTCGTAGCACATGACAACATTATAAAATGGATGTGAGATAGTCAAAAGACTAACTAAGTATCCGTTTTTCTTGAATCTTTTGATATATTTTTGTTATAATATGAATATTTGAGTTTTTGATTTTCTCCAAAGTTCATTTGGTAGTTGTATGTACAAAACAATATTTCTTTTTTTCCTTTCCATCAGGTAGCAATAAGGAAAAAATATAGCGAAATATGGAATAGAGCTTGCAAATGAAAAACTCTGTATGAAACATGCAAGAGTAGGCAAGTAGATGAGTTTGAAAGAGAAACAATTGTGCGAAGAAACGAGTCCAAACCAATCCAGTGTCCCTTTGATATTACGTAACTCATTGCATAGTGTAGTATTCTCTTAAGGGTGATCTGCAAATTAGAGATAGCAATAACTTTTATATTTTTTTCATTTTTAAAAAACTTCATTTGTCCCTTTGATATTACAATATCGCCCGCTTTCACCTTATGGTGTTCATGCGTTTTGTCCCCGAGCGCAAAAAGCATCATTTCTCCTATCTCACCAGACATTACTTTTAATAAAAAAAATGATGTCCATAACAAGCCCGTGATTTTCACGGGGACAGAACTAATTTAGATTTATACGTAAACCGAGTGTCCGAATTCAATATGAATCGAGCACAAGAATTTTGCAACTTTTTTTTTTTGAAAGAATGGGAACAGTTAATCAATAAAACTGGTTTAGAACTCATGCAACGTTACACAGACATGTATAAATGGAGTTTTACAATTTTATATTATCTTTGTAGTAATACGAGTATATAAAATTTTAGTAAATGATCTACTCATCTACTTTAGATAAAAATTTAAATGTTGCATAACTGCGTTAATAATCATAAACTGATTCAATAATGCCACAATCCATTGACCAAAAGAATTTATATATGGTCCTGCCAATTATTTATTTACTTCTTTTTAGTTTGAGTTGTATTTTAGCCCAATGTATACATATAATTGAGACGGAGGGGTAACACAAATTAATGGATCACTGGAATGCTCACACAAATTGATGGATCACCGTTCTGTTCGACCCGATGGTTTGAAGATAAATAAAGAATATTATTAAAATATTATTATTCTTTTACTATATTTGAAATAATAAATATAATCTTAAGATTTTCATTAAAACATTAGTTTTAAAGTCAATTTTATGTAACTTTTAACCCATTAAATTATAAAATAATTATTAATAATGAATATAATAATATTATTAATAAAATGATAAAAAAGACGTTATAAAAGCTTCTCAAACCCGTATTCTGATCCCAACCCGACCTGATACCCATATGATCTGACCCGTATCTGCCTGACCCGTATTCTGACCCGACCCAAGACTCGCCCCGTCCCCCGTCCCCCCGCCCCGCCCTGTTTGGCAAACCTAATTGTGCATAATCATAAATCTTTTACCCATATATATATATATATATATATATAAAACTATACCAACTTAATTAATCATACATCTCTCTCTCTCTCTCTCTCTCTCTCTCTCTCTCTCTCTCTCTCTCCCTCTCCCTCTCCCTCTCCCTCTCCCTCTCCCTCTCGCACTCTCTCTACGCAAGACAAATTATCAAAAATTAATCTTCATTTTTTGACATTAAGGGTATGTTTGGATTGAGAGAATTGGAGGGGAGGGGAGGGGAGGGAAAGTGAGGGATTGAATTTCCATTGTTTGGTTACAATATATGGAAGGAGGGAAATGGAAGGGGAGAGAAACGGGAGAATTCAATTTCTCTCCATTATTAGACCAAACTATGATCTCTTCATTGTTGACAAGATTTGGAAGGAAAACTATCCAAACAAGTCATCTTTATTCCCCCTCCCTTTCCTTTCTTTCCCTTTCCCTTCCCTCCATTCCCCCCCTCCCTTTCAATTTATTATCCAAACACACCCTAAAGAGTTAAATTTTCATGTTAGTTGTCGATCCAATTTAATACAAAATATTTAAAAAGAAAAACACAAAAGTTGCCAGAAATATATGACAACTAAGAAAAAGTAAGGTACACAATTGGTATGTACACAATTGGTATGTATTATAGTTTATAGTCAATGAATTCAATGAACAATTAAACACCAAAATAAATTTTATACAGTAAACTATGTGAAAATATATTACAAAGTACAAAATTTATTAAAAGCTCGGCATGAATTAGATTATACATCTGCTGTATTACCATCAGTTGTAGTTGTACAGTTTCTGAATTTTATAATAAAACTAGTTTTACCCCGTGCAAAAATGCACGGGTTGTAACCTGCAACCGATATCTTTATTTGCTTGTCTCAAAAAGTTAGCTCTTACGTAGTACTTGGTAATAATAATTTTTTATTTAATTTTACAGTTTTTTAGTATAAAGATATTTATATAAATTCTATACAAAAAAAACAATCTACAACAATGTTTGTCTATATATTTATTTTAATAAAAATAGTGAATTAGAATAAAAGTGTAATTGCCGTAAATTAGTGTATTTATATTTTTTTTATGGATTATTGTAATCCCTTATGTCCTTTCATTATTTTTTTAAAATTCTTAATCACATGTATTTGATAGGCACTAGATTGATGTATCGACAATTTACAATTTTTTTGTTAATTTGATACGGTTTAGCAAAAATTATTGAACTCTAATAACATATACTGTAGTTTTTTAATTTTTTTTATATCTTTAATAAAGAAAATGTTATAGTACTATAAAAGTAATGAATTATGTCTTTAGTCACAAATTTAAATGACATACAAACAGTTTGAGTTTGTGAGAAAAAAAATGATAGTAATATTGCATAATTAATTAATTATTTTCAAGCTGGCCCACCACATGCCATTAGCCAATAAGCTTTAGGGATCGTGAAAGTGACGTGGATTAATGGGGATGCTTTAAATGTTTCTGTTTTAATATAGATAAGATTTTCGATTTTTGTTTTAAAAATTATGAATTTTATTATAAAGTATCTAAATTTGTTATTTAAAAATTATGCTCAAAAAATCTATATACAAAAGCTCAATTAAAAATTAAAAGTTAGGCCTCAAGTAGGGATGGCAATGGATCTTGGATCCGATCCAGATCCGTAAGACTCGACCCTGATGGACCAGATCTGGATCCTACTTGTTCAGACCCGTTGGATCCAGGTCGGATCTGGATCCACTACTTTTAAAACGAATTTGGATTTGGGTCCTCCAACGCAGACCCTAAAGGATCCAGATCCGACCTTGGACAATTTTCATAGTAAAAACATGAAGTTTTACGTCTTAGTTATCTTGTTTCTTGATTTGTGTTTCGATTACTTGGTCATAATAATTACTACTTGTAATATTTGATTGAACATAATTGTCACGCTACTAGCTACTTTACATTTTATTGTAATTCGGAAAATGGATATCAATAATGTTATGACTCATGAGTTTTTTTATAATGTGAGGCTAGAAGCCCGGATTCGTTGGATCTGGATCTGGGTCTCACATATTTGGACCCGTTGGATCTGGATCGGATTTGGATCTAGGGTATACAATGCGGATCTGGATTTGGATCCTACTGGACCCGATCTAGATCCCACATGTTGCCATCCCTAACCTCAAGTAGTACATCTGACGTATGTTTCTTTTTTTTTCGAAATAGAGTGACAAAATAATATTAAAACCTACAATTCACATTTATCTTTTTTTATATTTTGAAATTAAATATTAAAAGTAAAAATATTAATCAAATTCGCTGATTAAAGTTCCGATGAACAAATACCCTTGGAAAAATTTACATCATTCTGAAACTGTATAACATGATATATGGATAATATTTGTATAATGTTGGGGCTGGTGTCTTTGACAGTTAGTACAATGACTTATTAAATCTCTTAAAGTATCACAAGGGCATACTTCAGTATTATTATCAGTTGATCCACGTTTATCAATAACGGTTGGCTTGCTAGATAAGTTTGACATTATTGTCATACGAATGGCGGTGATCAACTGGTCCCTATAAGTCACACCTATAGGACACGTTGGAGAGATGTGAAGATATGAAAATACAGTCACATTTATGCCGAATACGACTAAACAGTTAGTCAGAGGTATTGACTATAAAATTAGTCAATGAGATGTTGAGATAATTATTTAATACGGATTAAATAATTTTAGCTAATACGAATTACATGATTAATTCGTAAATTAAATATAAACGGTTATATTTGATTAAATGTTTAATTCGTGTATTAATATAAGCAGTTATATTAATTAAGCTAATTATACAATATCATCATTTTCTTATCATACCATTATTAATGTATCGACTGCGCATTGTGACGAAGTAATACATTAGTATCTGATAACATGTATACGATTTATAATTGAAACCCGCGGATTACATTTTAGCAACTAGGGTCGAATCACGCATTAGAATAAGGTAAGAGTGGAAAGCCCACTCTCACCCTATACTATGTTCGGCCGAGTAGGGTTACAAAAGGAGGAGAATTCTCCTTTTGTCAGACGACTAGAAATCATATACTGATAAAAATTAGGGTTTTGAGAGCATCCTTCTCCCAAAACCTAGATCTCACATCAAAACTCAAAAAGGCTCTCCCCATATTGCAAGGCTATTGGAGAGTATTTCTAGCACACGCGGCATCGTCTCAGACGGATCTTGGGTGCAAGTTATAGGAGGGAATCTCTATTGATTCCTGTTCTTAGGCCATTCGCGCTAGGACCTAAGGTTGTGCATCTTTTCTTTTCGATTTATGTTTTTCATTTTATGACGATCTTCACATGTGAAATTTCGTTATAATCCTATAATTTTAAGGGTGAATATACGGATATTCCCCATAAGTGGTATCAGAGCGAGGCCACGAAACTTTTACAATTGTGATTTTCATAAGATGTTTTAAATCAGAATTTTTTATCCATTTATTGCTCACGGTCGTGTGCTCTTTAGTGAGAAATCGATCTTGTTTTTCGATTTTGATTTGCATATTGTTGATTAATCGATATTTTTAGCAATATGTGAATCATTTGTTGTTGTTTATTGTTGATTTACAGTTTACACGCTTTAAATCGAGTTTAAGTACAAGTTTTGGTTTTAAAAGTGCAGCGTATTTTGGATTCTGCGAACAAGCGTATTACTACTCGTTCGTAGTCTTCCTCTGCAACCCGTCACTTGATCGAGTACTTTTTGGCTCGATCGAGCAGTTTTTGTTCCAACCCGTCACTCGATCGAGCCTTGCTGTACACGATCGAGTGACACTGTTACTCGATCGAACACGTTTTGGCTCGATCGAGCATTTTCTGAAATTTTTGGTTTTCTGGAAATTGTTTTAGCTCGATCGAGTACCGTTGTTACTCGATAGAGTACCGTTGTTACTCGATCGAGCAAACACGTCTGTCAAGGTTACTCGATCGAGTACCCTAGTGACTCGATCGAACAACCCTGTTTTGGCAGGATTTCGAAAAAAAAAAAAATTGTTTTCTTTTGGCCCATGGTAATATACTATATATATACGGATATAGTGTATTAATATTTGTGAAACGGTTCACAGTCGATAGATACATATTGTTTTAAAGCGATTTAAAACAATGGATTATAAGATTATTAAGACTAATGTGAATAAAACGGTTTAATCACTTAATTTTAATCTCGTAAGGTGGTTTGGTAAAATTTATTAAACGTAATTACGGAATTATGTCACGAATGAATTGTTTTAGTTGATGCATTTGTTTTATCGTTTGTTGAATGCCTTTTGAATGCCTTTATAACGTATTTATTTTTACAAACGGTTGTAACTTAGTGTGGGCTTAGTAGATTGTGTTTCCAAAATGATGGAACATAGTCTTGGTTGTAATTTTGAGATCTCGCATCTCCGTTTTGTTTTTCCCTTGTAATTACTTTTGTTAAATTAGAATGTAAAAATAGGTTTATATTTGTAATTTAAATTTTTAATTTTGAGAAGACCAAAGACGGAGACCGGATGCTCACTCCCGCTGCAAAGACCAAGATGGAACATCAAGACAAGCTACTCGGGTCCAACGGTGGATTCCAAAGTTGTTTTAATGTTTATTTTGGTAGGATAGGCCACACTAGGACATTTATTTACGTTTCTTGCATTCTTTTATGCTTTCACCGGTAATAGTTTGCATCATATTCCGCCTAAAACCAAACCACCTATAACATGCCTGAAAACTGACATATGTAGAGGTTACGCGTTAGTTTTCGATGACATACATATGTCACTTGTCAATCTTTAAGCCATCACTTAATTTTATTCATTCACGCAAATGCTAGATTTTAGTTCACTTAAAATGAGTAAAAACAAGTTGATGGGGTCTTCCGCGTATAACAAAAAATTGTGATTAGTCTTTATAAATCAGACTCCCATGAATCCCTTATTCATCGATAGCCATACTATGACCCATTCTACGTTGGGTAAGTGGGAACAAATGATTTATTTTATCTCAACATCGTGGTCACTAGATACTATCTAGCGACTATGATGGACTAAAAGATGAGATTTACGGAAATCTATCGACTAGGAGTTCTAACGGTAGAACTAGCCAAGCGGTTGGCTTATCAATTTACGGAAATTGAGTCTTGTGATAGTTTATATAATTCTTGAGGGAGATCAATTATATAAATACTTGAGTCTACGAGTTTAAATACAATTTAAATCACAACGACGAGTTGCTATATCGTTTTGTTTTTATCTTCTTTTCAGTGTTAAACACGTACAACTTAAAACTGCTAATAGCAAATGGCTGGTCACGACCCAATGCCAAGTGCCATGCTAGCACGATAATCCTGGCTTAAAGCCTTCATGGATTCCATGAATCAGTCTACCAGAGACTGAAGAATGATGGGTCAAACTTCTCGGACTGGGAGGCAGCATTACGGAATGCTGCTATTGCTGACGGAAAGCTCAAGTACTTGACTGAGCCTATTCCGGCACACCCAGGAACTGCGGCTAGAGCTACCGAAGTTCGCGTTCATAGAGACTTCGTCATAGAAGCGGGTGAGATAAAGAACGTACTTATCTATGCAATGGAATCCAATTTGCAAAGACACTTCATTTCCCATGGTGCAAACAAGATTTTCACCACGCTCACAAACGAATTCTCGAAAGCTCCGAGAATCGTTTCATATGAGCATACCTGTCGCTTCTTTGAAGCAAAACTCCGGAAGGACCAAGCTGTTAGCCCACATATTCTCACATGACTGAGAATATCGAGAAACTGGAGGCCTTAAACTGCAAGATCAGTGAGAACATAATCGTTGATCGAATGCTTCATTCACTTCATGAAGGGTTCGCCCTCTTTAGGGCCAACTACTACATGAATGACATGAAGAAGACTCCTCATGAGCTCCACTCACTTCTCGTACAGACCGAGAAGGATCTGAAATTGAGTCGGAGCGTGAATCAGGATGTTCTCATGATCTCCAGTAAAGGTAAAGGTAAAGGTAAAGGGAAACTCAAGGCGACCTAGCGGTAGGTAAGTCAAAGTTCAAGAAGTCAGGATCTGCTAAGAGTGGGCCCGGTGAGTCGAGCAACTCACAGGGTAAGACAAAGAGCAAGGATACAAGCATGGAAAGCCACCATTGCCACAAGACTGTGTTGGGAAATCTGTCCTCAACAATGGTGCGATCACGTAATTAAATCTTATGACGAGAATGCGTAAGGGATGATACGAATTATATTAGTCAACTGACCAACATTAATCGGTAATGATTGGCTAGCTAGAGTTTGACATTACTGTCGTATGACGGTGGTGGTCAGTTGATCCCTTTAGGTCACACCTTTAGGACAATTCCCTTAATTGATAAAGTGATCAAATGTATATTGATACGATTTGATCATATTCCTTAAACTCGTATACCGAGAAATCAGAGGTTAAATCTTATTGTAAGATTTATGTTTGAAATTGAAACGTGTCAATTATTAAACAATAAACGATATTTTATAATATCGTAATTAGAATGAATTGGGTTATAATTAATACAAAGGTTGTAAATCGTATTGACGATAAATTATCATTTTATATTTGTAATTTCGAATTACTTGTCAATTGATAAATATGATTTATTTAGTTATATATATATAATATTTATATGATAAATATTTATATGTTTCAAATTAAGATTATTGTATTACCTAGTGACTTATAAGATGTCACATTTTGTACAAATTGAACAATTGACAAATTTGTAAAATGAAGTCCATTTTAAGTCTAATTTGGGCGGCTAAGTGGAGGTAGTTGTAGGCGATTAGTGTTTAATTAACATGCTTTAATCATTGTGTTTAAAGCATGCTTTGGAAACACTACCTAGGCAACCCTAAGAAGCATGGGTAAGAGAGTTGTCTCCCCTTTGTTCTTCTCCATGCCCGGCCATCACCACACCCCAAGCACCACCCACTTAAATAGTATGTGATACTCATTTAACCCTAATTCTTCTAATCCTTTTGCAAATTTTCTAAGTTAGAAAACTCCAACAAAACCTCTCAAATTATTATAGAGATAATAATATTCATACTACATTAGTAATAGTATTTTGATAATAATTCTAATTAAGAGATTAGAATTAGCATTAAGGAAAAACCGATTTTGTGATAGCTTGTTCAAGTTTCGGTTGTTTTAAGGGGTTGTCTTGGTGCATCACAAAGGAGGTATTCTTGTTGAATACTTGGAGGATCATCCTTGCTATTACTTGGACCGTATGTAAGGGTCGAAATCTCTCCTATTTCCGCATATTTTTAGCATGCATAAGATCTAATAATATGTTAATTAAAATATTTTGTTAGTATGACTAAAAGTATTAGTTTATGAGATAACTAAACCTAACAGACTGGGCATTTGAGGCGCACGTGCCCCGTGTATCGCGAGGACATTAAGGCAGGCCGCGTTACTCCTGTTGATATGTCTTATTCTTCTTTTATTCACATGATTGAGATTAAACATGCAAGTTACGAAACTTGGGTATTAGATACTAGTTGTGGTTCTCATTTGTGTAATCATGTGCAGGGCCTCCGAAACCTCAAGCCCCCCCATAAAGGGTGAGGTTGACCTGCGTGTCGGGAATGGAGCACGAGTTACTGCAGTCTGGAGGGGAACATACGTGATCCAACTTCCTAGTGGATTTGAGTTATCGTTGTATAACTGTTATTATGTTCCCAGTTTATCAAAAACATTATTTCTGTTTCTGCACTTGACAAACTTGGATTTTCATTTGTAATGGAGATTAATAGCTGTATTTTCTCGTTACACGATATGATTTATGGCAAGGCAGTTTCCATGAATGGAATTTATGTTTTAGATCAAACCACCGAAATATTACACGTGAATAATAAGAAGTTAAAGGTTGGTGACAAAGATCAAACCTACCTATGGCACTGCCGTATGGGACATATAAATGAGAAACGCGTAAAACAGCTCATACAGAATGGAGCTATCTCGGCCTTTGATTTCGAATCATATGGCACGTGTGAATCATGTCTCATCGGTAAGATGACTCGTATTTCCTTCAAAGGTGTTGGAATGTGCGCTGCCGACCTATTAGGACTTATACACACGGATGTATGTGGTCCTATGTCGATCATCGCACGAGAAGGCTATAGGTATTTTATCACTTTCACGGATGATTTGAGTAGATATGGCTTTGTCTACTTAATGAAACATAAAAGTGAATCCTTTGACAAGTTCAAAAATACCAGAATCGGGTACAGAACCAACTGGGTAGAAAGATTAAATCACTACGATTTGATCGTGGTGGCGAGTATCTTTCTCATGAGTTTGATCGACACCTTAAAGACTGTGGCATCGTTCTACAGTTGACTCCACCTGGAACACCACAGTTAAATGGTGTGTCAGAACGGAGAAATCGAACTCTACTTGATATGGTTCGATCCATGATGAGTCACACCGTCGTGCCTGATTTATTATGGGGCTATGCTCTTCTGACAGCTGCTCTAATACTTAACCAAAGTCCGTCTAAAACTGTTCACAAGACTCCATACGAGTTATGGAAGGGAACGGTCCCTAACTTGTCCTTTATTCGGGTTTGGGGCTGCGAAGCTTATGTCAAATGGAGACACGAGGACAAGCTCGGCCGCGATCGGTCAAGACATACTTTATAGGTTATCCAAAAGGAACTTTTGGTAATTACTTCTACTCGCCAACCGAACAACGTGTTTTTGTTGCGGCTAGTGCGACGTTCTTAGAGAAAGAATTTCTCGAGAACACGTCGAGTAATAGAACCTTCGATCTATCGGAGATTCGAGAACCAACTACCGAGCAACCATTGGAGGAAGCAGTTCCTTCAACCTCGGCTGCGGTAGATATTCCTGAGGAACCTAGGAGGTCGGGAAGAGTCTCTATTCCTCCGGATAGATACATTGGTATGGTCGAGTAACATGACATAGACGACATCTTACTCCTAGAGGGTAATGAACCCATAACCTATAAAGGTGCCATGACTAGTTCGGAATCAAAGCTATGGCTAGAAGCCATGCATTCCGAGATGGACTCCATGTATGAGAACAACGTGCGGCATCTTGTGGACCTACCTGCAAAGGTACGCCCCCTTCAATGCAAATGGCTTTACAAGATAAAGCATGTCGTGGAAGGACAACAAGATATTCACAAGGCACGACTAGTTGCTAAGGGTTTCACCCAAGTGCCAGGCTTGCACTACGATGAAATCTTTGCACCCGTAGTCATGCTACGTTCCATTCGGATTATCTTAGCGATTGCCGCATTTCATAACTATGAAATATGGCCGATGGATGTTAAAACCGCCTTCTTAAACGGTTATTTGGAGGAAGACTTGTACATGGTACAGCCCGAAGGTTTTATTGATCCTGAACATCCTAAGAAGGTTTGCAAGCTTAAGCGTTCCATTTATGGACTTAAGCAAGCATCACGGAGTTGGAATCATCGTTTCGACCAAGTGATAAAAGAGAATGGTTTCATTCGATCAGTCGAGGAACCATGTCTATATATCAAGTAGAGTGGGAGCAAGATTGTCTTCCTAGTATTGTATGTCGATGACATACTCCTGATTGGGAATGACATACCTCTCTTATCTTCGGTTAAAGCATGGTTGAAAAACCATTTCCAGATGGAAGATCTGGGAGAGGCACAAAGAATTTTGGGCATCCGTATCTACAGAGATAGATCACGTCGGATGTTATCTCTCAGTCAGGAGTCTTATATAGATAAGATTCTAGAGAGATTCAACATGACGAACTCCAAGAAAGGGTTCCTTTCTATGGCTACTGGGCTTCACTTGAGCAAGTCTCAAGAAGCTAAGACATCGGAAGAAAAAGAGCGCATGAGTCGGATTCCTTATGCTTCGGTAATAGGATCGATCATGTATGTCATGATATGCACACGTCCAGACGTTGCATATGCACTGAGTATGACAAGTCGATTTCAAGCACATCCAGGTGAACAACACTGGATGGCCGTGAAAAACATTCTTAAGTACCTACGGAGGACTAAATATTGGGGATTGACTTATGGAGGCGACACGAGGCTCTGCGCCACTGGTTACGCAGATGCTAGCTTCCAAACGGATCAAGACGACTCGAAATCTCAGTCTGGATTCGTTTTTACTCTTAATGACGCTGCTGTCAGCTGGAAAAGTTCTAAACAAAGTGTTACAACAGATTCTACAACTGAGTCCGAGTACTATGCCGCTTCGGAAGCAGCTAAGGAAACAATATGGATGCGTCAATTCTTATAAGGACTATCAGTAGTGCCTAGTTCGAATGACCCGATCACCGTTTATTGTGACAATAAATGTGCCATCTTCCAAGCTAAGGAGCCTAAGTCTAGTAACAAGTCTAGACATGTACAATGGAAAGCTCATCTAATTAGAGATTACGTGGAGCAAAAGGAGATATTTATTGATAAGATCGCTACGGATGACAACATAGCAGATCTTCTCACTAAAGCATTACGACGTGATAAGCATGAAGGGCACGTTACTTCCATGGGAATTAAACGTGTTCCCGAGTTGTAGTACTCTTTTATGAATTAGATTCATTTTCTTGTGTACTCTATTACAACCTCATCGTTATGACATTTGATGTTTTGTTTTTCATGTGGAATTGTACGACAATTTTTAACACCATAAAGTGAACTGATTAACATTACATCGTTTTTGGTCCTTGATTACCCACTTGAGCTGATAACTCAGGTAATCATTTTGTGACGTTGGTTGATGGTGGGTTCAACGAGCCATAAGTCAAACAGTTGACTGACCAATCAAAAAGGCGAGTTATACGGATATCTCGTAGGACACATCGTGACAACGTTATGGAGTCCTAAATGTCAGGTCGTGGATAGGACCTCCATAGTGTTCCTTATAGTCGATTCTTTTGACTTTCAACTGTCTCTTGAGATTAAAGCATATTTTGGGTTACTTTGGTTTCTTTCCCACGGTCTTCCGAAACAGGGGCCAAGAGGATTTTCACTGGGTTATTTCATGCTGCGCTTACATCTGCAGGATTCGAGTTGAGGGAAATATCCAAACCCTTATCAGGATTTTATCATTTCTCAGGGCCACTCGAGGAGTAGTAACTGAAATGCATGGCCATGCTCGAATACAGATTCGTTTTATCAGTTAAGTTACTCTATAGTCGGGGAAACCACTCTTGATATAGATCGCTTGTAGAATACGACCTTTGCGAATACGGATTTGCAAATTGTTTTACATTGAGTGGGAGAAATTTTAAAAGGATATGAGAATCGGTTATCGCACCTACACTTGTACGGACAAGTGGGAGTTGTTGGAGCTAGTGTCCTCCACATGTAGTGTGATAACGTCATTGCACATACACTTGTACGGACAAGTGGGAGATTGTTGGGGCTGGTGTCCTTGACAGTTAGTACAATGACTTATTAAATCTCTTAAAGGATCACAAGGGCATACTTCAGTATTATTATCAGTTGATCCGCGTTTATCAATAACGGTTGACTTGCTAGATAAGTTTGACGTTATTGTCATACGGATGACGGTGATCAACTGGTCCCTATAAGTCACACATATGGGACACGTTTGAGAGATGTGAAGGTATGAAAATACAGTCATATTTATGCCGAATACGACTAAACAGTTAGTCAGAGGTATTGACTATAAAATTAGTCAATGAGATGTTGAGATAATTATTTAATACGGATTAAATAATTTGAGCTAATACGAATTACATGATTAATTCGTAAATTAAATATAAACGGTTATACTTGATTAAATGTTTAATTCGTGTATTAATATAAGCAGTTATATTAATTAAGCTAATTATACAATATCGTCATTTTCTTATCAGACCATTATTAATGTATCGACTGCCACTACAAGAAAAACGGAAATGGGCGACAGTTTTTGGCGACTGTACAGGGTAGTCGTCAAATTGGCGACTGAGTAAAAACTCGGGCGACTGAATTCAGTCGTCAATTTAGCGACTACCCTTTTCCCCCAAATTTTCCAACACTGACACAATCGGGCGACAGAAAAGGGGATTTAGCGATGGAAAAATGTCGCCAAAATTGGCGGCTGCCCCATTTAGTCGCCAATTTTCACTTTCAGTCGCCAAACTATGGAATAGAAACAACGAATCCCTTCTTCCCTTTCATTATTCGAAATTAAACAAACACAAACATCCCAAAACGCGAAATAAGGACGACGGACGACACCACCACCACCACCTACGTGTACCACCACCACCCTCAACACCACCGTCACCGGATTCCGGCGAACATCAAGGTTATCACACTTGTACTTCCCTTCATTCAACTCATTTAAGGTTTGTATACTCCCTTATAGTTCAATTTCAATTTCAATTTTTTGTTTGATTGTTGTTTTGTTTTGTGTATTTAGTGATTGTAGTAGATTATTAAGACCGTCTTAGCTTATTAGGTTGTGATTAATTAGGTATTAGTAGCCAATTAGCATATTAATTAGATAATTGTGGGTTAGGGTTTATATGAAGTTTGTATAAGACGATGTTGTTAGCCTTATTGATGTTAGTTAATTAGATTAAAGTAGTCGATTAGGATGTTAGTTACATGTAATAGCTTATTAGGATGTTAGTTAGATTATACTAGCTTATTAAGACCGTCTTAAATTAGCTTATTAGGTTGTGGTATACGTTGGAAATTGTTGTTAATAAATTGTTATTATTATGTGATTGAGGTTGTTGTTTAATTAAGTGAGTGTAATTTTAATTTAGATATATGTATTTTTATTGTTGAAAATTGTTTTATGGGTTTTTATTTAGATTAAAATGAAGAGATTGGAACGTTCATGGATGTACGATGGAGGGTTAGATATTAAGAAGAGACGTTCTAATGCTAGGTTTATAGAGGGTGTTGCCGAGTTTATTGAATTTGCTAAGCAACAAGAGGAATATGACTCGGTAGAAAATAAACTTAGGTGTCCTTGTAGCAAATGTCGAAATATGAAATACCTATATGTCATTGAGGTACAAGAACATCTCTATACAAATGGGTTTCGTCCAAATTATTATAATTGGATTTTCTCATGGAGAAGCCTATTCTCCAATTCACGAACAACCTCACATCGAACATATTGATGAGAACCCATATAGATATATGGTTGTTGATGCCTTGGAGTTTAATGTTGCCAATAATGACGACCGTGTAGCCTTGAATGAAGAGCAACCTCCAAATCCCCAAGCAAAGGCTTTTTTTTACATGTTAAAAGCTGCGGAACAACCTTTATACGAAGGGAGCAGAATGTCATTATTACAAGCCGCCTCTAGGATAGTAACCTTGAAGTGTGAGCATAATATGCCATTTACTACCGTTGATGGTATTGCTTCTTTCCTTGAGGATGCCATCCTCGAAGATAACGTCATGACTCGAAGTTTCTACAACACCAAAAAAATAGTTAAAGGTCTTCAGTTAATGCATCAAAAGATTGATGCATGTCCCGAAGGATGTATGTTGTTTTGGAAAGATGATGCGTTACTTGACAAGTGTAGAAAATGTGGAAGAGATAGATTTCAGACAAGTGATGGAGATGTTGTTTTCAAAACGAAAAAAGGCAACAAGAGTAGTAAAAGGGGTCAAAAGTGTAAGAAACCAATAGCAGAAAACCAATTAATTTACCTTCCTCTTTCCCCAAGACTTCAAAGAATTTATTCTACCAAAAAACTTGCCGAACAAATGACATGGCACAAAGAAAATCCACGTACCTCGGGGAAGATGTGTCATCCAAGTGACGGGGAAGAATGGAAACGATTTGATCAAATCTATCCTGAATTTGCCGAGGAGCCCCGGAATGTGCGACTTGGCTTGTGTACGGATGGATTTAGTCCTTTTACCCAATTTGGTAAGAATTACTCTTGTTGGCCCGTAATGGTCACACCATAAAACTTACCGCCTTGATTATGTATGAAAAGAGAATTCATTTTCTTGTCTCTCATTATTCCCGGTCCTAAAAATCCGAAAGACCATTTGGATGTTTATTTACAACCACTAGTGGAAGAATTGAGACAATTGTGGGAAGTTGGGGTGAAAACATATGATGTTTTCAGAAAGCAGAATTTTCAACTAAGAGTTTCACTTTTATGGACAATAAACTATTTTCCCGCATATGGTATGCTATCTGGTTGGGCTACTGCGGGACAAAAAACATGTCCTCGTTGCATGGGTGAAAGTAAAGCCTCTTGGCTTCCGAATTCCAAGAAAATTAGTTGGTTTGATTGTCATAGATGCTTTTTACCACTAAATCATTCTCTTAAGAGAAACAAGAAAGCTTTCAAAAAAGGGAAAGAGGTACTTGATGATGCTCCGGATCATCTTCCAGGTGATGAGGTATGGGAGTTGGTATGTGATTTCCTATCTTCTATTGATGGTACTGAAGAAGAGTTTAAAGAACTCAAAAAGAAGAAAAATGGTTGGTTTAAAAGAAGCATTTTTTGGGACCTTCCATATTGGAAAACAATGTTAATCAGACACAACTTGGATGTGATGCATATAGAAAAGAACTTTTTTGAGCAATTAATTGACATGATCATGGATGTCGAAGGCGAAACATGTGATACTATTGGATCAAGAAAAGACTTGAAAATGTTTTGTGATCGTCCCAAATTACATATTCGCAATGATGGGTCCAAGCCAAAAGCCATTTACACTCTTGACAAACCACAAAGGAAGGTATTATGTGAGTGATTACGAAATCTGAAATTCCCTGATGGATATGCTTCAGATTTTCGTCGATGTGTTGATCTTAAGAAGCTCAAGTTACAAGGCATTAAAAGTCATGATTGTCATGTATTCATGGAGCGACTATTACCCGTTGCTTTGAAACATCTCCTCCCAACCACGGTATGGAATGCAATTGTTGAGATTGGTCAATTTTTTCGAGATTTATGTTCGTCCTCAATATGTGTTGATGACATGATTCGTCTCAAAGATCAAATACCACTAATATTATGTAAGCTTGAGATGATCTTTCCCCCTTCATTTTTCAACTCCATGGAGCATCTACCGGTCCATTTGCCCTACGAAGCCAAAGTTGGAGGACCCGTTCAATATAGATGGATGTATCCATTTGAAAGGTACTACGAGTATTACTTATTTTTGAAATTTTAGATTAACTAATATATTACAAACTTTATTTAACAACAACGTAATGAATGAATCATTTTTATATAGGTTTCTTAATCATTTGAAGAAAAAGATTGGAAACAAAGCAAAGATAGAAGGTTCTATATGCAATGCCTATTTAACGGAAGAGATTGCAAATTTTTGTTCTCTCTACTTTGAAAAACATATAGAAACCAAAGCAAAAACTTGAATCTTGATGAATCAGATGAAGTTGATACAAGTTAACCCGAGTTTTTTCAAACTCAAGATGGTGAAGGTTGTTCCTCTAAAGGTGGCACGAGATATTTGGATGACAAGCAATACAATCGTGCTCACTTATACGTTCTATCAAATAGTGAGATCTTAGAGTCATATGAAACGAAGTTTGTGAATGATTTCATTAAGGAACATCCTAATGTAAGTAAGGATGATGTTTTGGGATAAACATGAAGACAAATTCCCAAAATGGTTTCTGAACCATGTGATTGAGCTCAATATCCAAGATGATTTGATAAGGAGTTTAGCCTTCGGTCCTTCACGCTTGGTTAAGACGTGGAACCGATATTCAGTTAATGGATTTAATTTCCACACATTCGACCATGGTAAGGGTAAGGCTAGATGCAATTATGGTGTTACTATTTCTTCCGTTAATGACCACGAATATTATGGTATTATAGAGGACATCTTTGAGATGTCTTACAATGGTCGTGACCGTGCTTACAAGACTACCTTATTCAAGATTTAGTGGAAGGATAATTCCCCGGCTGGAATTAGAGTACATGAATGTTACAAGCTTGTAGAAGTGAATCGTACCCGATCATACTCTAAGTATGATCCATTTATACTTGCACATCAGGCTCAACAAGTGTATTTCGCTTCCTATCCAAGCACGACAAATGATAGAAATAGTAAGGCATGGTGGGCAGTCATTAAGACAAAGGCACGATCACAAATTGATACCTCCTTTTTTCAAGAAGAAATAGTAGCAAATGGGACAATTTTGTCTCCAACAGACGAAATCATTCACGATAATGAAGATGAAGAGTTTGAAGAGTTGGAAGAGGATGAGGATAATGAGACTATTAATATTGAGTTGGAAGAAGGATGGGAGGAAGTTGAAGAAGTAGTGAGAGTGCATGATGATGATGATGTTGACGATGAGGATGAGGATGAGGATGAGGATGAGGATGTTGGTGATGATGATGATGACGATCAAGAAGACGATGAGGATGATGATTAATTTGGTATATAATAGTTGTGCAATTTTACATCCATGCTTGATAGGTTTATTTTATGTTTTCTCTTCACCTACTAATATTTTCATTTATGTGATTGTAGGTGGCAGGAGGTCGAGGTAGACAGCGAGGCGGTGGTAGTAATTGCGCTAATACGTCATTCGTGCAAGAAGAAGAGGAACAAATAGAAGAAGAGGTACAGATCGAGCCTGAAGTGGAGGAGGAGGAGGACGATGGTGTACAGTTTCAGTACACCCAGGATGGCCGTATTATACATGATCCAGCGGGACTATGGTAAGTGTTGTTGTTTATTAAATGTGTATTATTCATTTTTTAAAGTAATAAAATGATTTGTTATAATTAACAATTTCTGTTACAGGTTTAGACATCAGACTCCTCGTCGAGGGGTAACTTCTAGCACAAAAGAGAATTTGTTAGATCCTGTGCCTACTTCTGGACCAAAGCTAGTACGGCTAAAAAAGAAGCTTGGTTCAATGCATATCGGGTAATTGCATTAATTATTTTAATTATTTTAGTCAAATACTTAATATCGTTGTTTTTTTAACTCATTAAGCTAACTACTACTTACATTTAATGTTTTTTTTTTGTAGCAATTTTTTTATTGGGCTCCTGAACATGAAGCATCCGTCCTAAAGAGGTACCATGAAGTTGGTAAAACAAGATATAGAGACTATACCTACAAGATTTATACAAGAAAGAAGGAACCGGAGCATCTTAAAGGTATATATATATATATATATATATATATATATATATATATATATATATATATATATATATATATATAAGTTTTGTCACTTGTAAATACAAGAATTAATGAAATATCTTAATACTACTAACATACTTTTTAATTATAGGTGATAAATATCAGGAACTCATGAAGCGGCGCGAGACTCCCGTGTTCCAAGCCGTGTCCGCTAAAAAAAAGATCAACAAAAGGGGAGGGAAGAAAGATGCAGAGGTCGAGCCTACCCATCACGGGGGATCACGATCATTTTTGACGCGTATTTTTAGTGTAAGTTTTGAATGAATACTTCTTTTTTGAATGAATATATTGTACTTCTTATATTAACAATTTTCCCTATTTAGGGAGGGAAGAAGAAGAAGGATAGCAGCAACAAAGACGGCGGCAAGAAGACGATGATGACGGCCCCCGAACCTTTCCTTGACACGCATTCGAAGGTCAATGAAAAGACGCAGAGAAGAATCTGGATCAAGGCGAAGGACAACGAGTTATATGTAAGATAATTTCTCTCAACTAATGATGTTTTTTTGTTAACTTCGATAATGATTGTTTTTGCTTAACTAATGATAGTTTTCTTAATGTTAACAAACATGTAATGATATTATTTTATAGGAGGCATATGAGGCAGAGAAAGAGGCCCACCCCGAGCGGTCGGATAATGAAATTTGGTTTAAATTGGTGGATGGTTACAAGAAGGGTATGGTATATGGGACCGGACAAGCTCATGGGGTATTTTTCAAGGAACCGGCTAGAAGGTCCTCATATGAGCCGCGACAAACCTACGAGCCGGCCCTTGTAAGTCAATTGCAATCGCAACTTGACGAAGAAAGAGCCGCAAATGCGGAAAGAGATGAGGAGATGCAGTTGATGAGAGAACGTGTTAAAGCCATGGAAACATATTTCTACTCTTGCAACCCCGGTTCACGGCCATTTAATGAAGATCCTAACGATCCAAGTGGAAAGGGAGGCGGCGGTAGTGGAGCTAGCATGGGATTTCAAGTAGTTAATTAGTTTAGTAACTTAGGAAAAATTGTCGAACGTGGAGAATTATTAGTTTAGTTAACGAGTTCTTGTAATTTGATAATGGTTCTCTTTTTCTATAAAGGAGATTTGGTTGTTGTTTCAAAGGGTGTTCGTCACCAAATTGCTGGTTACTTTCTGGTTGCAGGTGTATTGAATTTATTTCGCATTGGATTTGGCAGAAACGAAATGAATTTCCATGAAAAACGCCCAGGTATTTTAGTGACTGAAACGATGTAAATGGCGACTGAATTCAGTCACCAACACAGAGCAGCTCAAACCAAAACCCCTGGAAAGTCAGGGGTTTTAGCGACGGACAAGGTGATTTGGCGACAGCCCTTCAGTCGCCAATTTGGCGACTACTGTGTTTCAGTCGCTAATTTGGCGACTACAACCTTAGTCGCCAAATTCTACATATGGCGATTACCCTTTCAGTCGCCAAATTTAGCGACTAACATTAGTCGCCCGAGTTTTTTTGGCGACTAACGTCTGCGACTACTATTTGGCGACTGATTTCAGTCGCCAATCTGTATTTGGCGACTGATTTCAGTCCCCAATTTATGTCGCCCGTTTCAGGAATCGTTGTAGTGTGCGTATTGTGACGAAGTAATACATTAGTATCTGATAACATGTATACAATTTATAATTGAAACCCGCAGATTAAATTTTAGCAACTAGGGTCGAATCACGCATTAGAATAAGGTAAGAGTGGAAAGCCCACTCTCACCCTATACTATGTTCGGCCGAGTAGGGTTACAAAAGGAGGAGAATTCTCCTTTTGTCAGACGACTGGAAATCATATACTGATAAAAATTAGGGTTTTGAGAGCATCCTTCTCCAAAAACCTAGATCTCACATCAAAACTCAAAAAGGCTCTCCCCATATTGCAAGGCAATTGGAGAGTATTTCTAGCACACTATTGCCTAAGTCTTGCTTGTGACGGGTCACTTTTTGTGACGGATATTTTGTGAGATAAAATGGATACAAAATGAGTTAGTTGAGAAAGGGGACCACATGAATAGTGTCGGAGAGAGAGAGAGAGAGAGAGAGAGAGAGAGAGAGAGAAAAAAAAGTGGGTATTTTGTGAGAGGAAACGGTATCCGTCACAAGCTTGTGACGGATACCGCCGTCACAAATGAGAATTTGTGTATAATGTTTTATACTACTTATTTTAGTTGTAAACACTAATCATGCATTTAATGTTTGATATACTATTCTTTTGGATTTCAATCAGTTACTAACTTAACGTCATGTCTATATGGAAGAAGTAGAGAATTTCTTATTTAGTTGCCAAGTGAGGTATGAGAGAAAAGGTGAAGGGATGAAAGTTTCTAAATACTACCTCCATTCTTTTTATATCACCCAATTTCACTTTTGGACACTATTCACCATCGAGTATTCAACGTCAGTTTTCTCTCAATCCGTCCACGGAAGTATATTTATGTGAGATCTTTTTTGGATTATCTTGATAAAATGATTAAGAATATCAAACTTTTATAATTTTTAGTAGTATGTAACTCAAGATATAATCAAAACAAAATGAATATCGACAAACGTTATAAAGAAATGGGGTGATATAAAAAGAATGGAGGGAGTAATAAAAATTGAAACGAGATAACGGAGTTAAGTGTGTTATAGTCATTTTCATCATGAAAAAAGAAAACTCAATTAAAACTCCAATGTTACAACATTCCATTTTTGTACAATTTAAATGTTTTCTTTTCATACTTGGTAAAATAATTGACATAAATATCTTCTTCTATTTGTTATATTTCTTATATTTAAAATGATACAATTGCAACTAAACCTCCACATTACGACATCTTCTTATACACAGCCCTAAATATTCCAAGAATACCGACACAAAAAACACTATAAAGTCATTTCACACTAAAGGGCATTTGGTTGGGAGTTTATAAGAAAGGGAAACAAAGATACTCATTTTATTTGTTGGTGTTTGTTTAACAAAAACAAAAGGAATGAAACTCCCTTCCTTACCCCATCTAATTCCTTACCCCCACACTCCCAGAGTATGAGATTTTATTTCCTTTGTTACCCTTCGACCACTTTCTTCATCTACCACAACACTTGCGACTACCACCACACTAACCATTACCAAACCACCACCATAATGCCACCGCCGTGACCACCACCACCGCCGTTACCACCGCCGACACCACCATGACCACTGTCGACCACCGCCATGACACTCCTCACCACCATGACACCCCCACCACCATCATCACCGCCAGTAGATAAGTGGTTATTTGTGGTTGTGTGTGTTAGTGGTATGAGTGAGTGTGAGTGCGTGGACTATTAGTTCCCTTTTTTGGTGTAACCTAGCAACAAATTAAGTTTAGGTAATCGTCCTCTAGAGTGGTAAATAGGGCACAGTGACACTCTCCGAGGATAACATAAGTTCGGATTACCTACAAACGAACTCGGTTTGAACAAAAAGAAATGACCACCTGAAGGAAGTCGCCCGTACAAATTGTTATGCGATAAGTCAAGTGTAGTAAGACTCTCTATCGAACCGAGGTCCTCCGGAATGTATCCATATAACCTGTTTCTGGACAAATTAAGAATCGAGTCAATCGACAGATCCACAAGCTTCGCCACCGATGCTGGAATCTCACCGGTGAGGTCATTCCGGCTGAAGTCAATTTGAGTCAGTGACTTACATTCGCCAATGTTCACCGGAATCTCACCTGAGATGTTATTCCCACTAATATCGACTTCCCACAACTGTGTCAACTCGAACAATTCCCCCGGAATCTCGCCGGAAAACATATTATTCTGAAAGGAAACCTTATGTAATCCTGTCAATTTCCCAATCCCACGTGGAATGACACCGTTGAATAGATTGTTGGAAAGATCAAGCTGCTGTAACTTCACCCCAGAAATATCAGCCGGTAGTTGTCCGGTGAAGTAATTGTTATTCAGTTGAGTTAAGTCTAGATTCGGCAATGTGAATATTCCGGCGAGAATATTCCCGGAGAGCATATTATTCCCGATCCGAATTCAACGCAACGACCTGCAATTCCCAAGTTCTTGAGGTACTTCACCGAACAGAGCATTGTTCATCAACACCAATATCTCCAGCTTCCTGCCTTTACACAGGTCCTTGGGAATGTTGCCCGTCACGTGATTGTTAGCGATATCGAGAGTAATCAACCTCCCGTAACGGCCGAGATTCTTCGGGAGTTTTAAGGTGAAGTTGTTGGACCACACCTGGAGTTTCTCTAGGTTTGGCAAATCACCAATATTCCATGGAATATTTCCATAGACATGGTTGTTAAACAAACTGAGGAATGGTAGATTCCTTAATTTCCGAAATTCTCTGGAATTTTGCCGGTCAATGAGTTGCTCGACAAATCCAACGACATCAAACTCGTCATTTTTGACAATTCAGCCGGCAATTCGCCGCTTAAGTTATTCCTCTAAAGAAACAACGAGTTCAAATTCTTGAGTTTGCTCAGAGTCTTTGGAATTTCGCCCGAAAGAGCGCACTCGGCCATGTTGAGTATTTGCAGTAACCTAAGCTCACCCAATTCCGGCGGGATTCCGCCAGTGAAGTTATTGAAATATCCTAAATACAAGAAATTCAACTTCTTCAACGATACTAAACTCGCCGGAATTTCGCCGGAAAGTGAGTTGCCGCCTAAATGTAGTAAGGTCAAATTAGTCATCTTAGAATAGCTTACCGGAATCTCGTGGAAAAGAAATTTCCACCAAGAGAAAGGTGGGTTAATTGACCAAAATCCCAAAATGACACGGGAAGCGGCCCACTGAAGTTATTGTTATAAACGTCAAGAACTTCAAGCTTCAACATGGGGGTCAGTATTTCAATGGGGAATGCGCAGGTGAAATTATTATTGGAGATATTGAAATACCTGAGATTGGTCAGACTCCATAACTCAATCGGTAACTCTCATGTAAGACCGTCGTTGGTAAGCTCAAGGCTTTCGAGAGCATCTAATGACATTATTTACGGTGGGAGGAAGCTAAAGAGGGGAAGGACCGAGATATTAAGCGACACAACACGAAAAACAACGTTGCATGTGACACCGGTGAAATTACAGTAGTGTTCATTAGTGTAACTCCAATCATGGAGGGTATTATTTAGGTTGACATGGAGTAATAAAGAGTGTTTGAGTTGTAACAAAGTTTGATGGTCCGAAATCGCAGAGGACATGAAGTTGAGGTGGAGGAGGAGAAGAAGGGGAAATAAGAGGGAGGTAGTCATGAAGGTATGGAGTTGTTTTTTTTACCTAGTGCTGGAGGTAGAGGATGGAAGAACAAGGGTTCCCTTTTATCAGTTTGTCAATCGGTCTCAACACCAATTTTTAGAATCGCAAATTCTGTTGAGTACGAATATATCTCTTAGAAGTTGAAGATGATCCTCATTAATATTCAAGTTGTTACATAAGACAAAAACATAATGTTACTTGTTACTTTCTAGGAAATTTGCGCTTTTGTCTTATCTAACAATTTGGTTACGTAATTTATTTTCACTCCCTTCTCTCTATCCCTCAATCCTTAACATTTTCTTAAGTCTTTCAAAGTTTTCAATTATAAATGATAATCCACTATACAACATGTGTTTTAATCCATTATTTAATAATTACAAATCAAATAAATTTTTTGTTGAAATTATTTTTGTGTTTAACTTGTTCATCAAACCATCACACAAACGAACCGGCCCTGGGATGCTTTAGCCTCAACAAAGGGATGAAATTCACAAGTAAAGAGCCTTCTAGTACATGCCTTGACCTCGTCTTCGTTGAGTCTTGTTTAGTTTAGTAGGTAAGGCATTTTTTCTCGGCCCTCTCGTATTCGCTCGAGCCCCTCTCGCTTCGTATCAATCGCGTACATTAATCTTCTAGTAAGGTAGATGTTCGAGTAAAGGCCTTTGGAAATATAGTTACGACGGTTTTGAAGAAATCAACCGAAGTTGCGGGTACGGCAGAAGAAATACGATTGGCTGAAATGCAATGGGTTACAAGAGTTTACCCTAAATTGTTCAAACTAATCAAATCAAGGATCCCAACAATGGGATTGATTACTTTTGCAGAGAAGTGCAAGCTAAGGGTGCCGAGAAACCGCATGTCCTATATGTTCCAGAAAGTGGTTCAATTTGTTGTGCATTTCATTTTTATTTTTTCCATATGTATTCTTAGTATGTTTATATGATAAAGTATATGTATTTGTAAAAATATTCATTCAATGTAGTACATCATGTGTTGTTCGAGTATATAATTTACATACTCCCTATTTGAATATTTCATTTAATGAAGTACATAATTTATCGACGTAATACATATTTGAATGTGGATGGGAGAAAATAGAGAGGAATCGTTTAGAGAGAAGTTAGAGAGAAAAAATGGGAGAAGAAATGAGATCGGTATAACTGTCAACGGTGTACTGTAATGAGTAAAAAATCAGCACCCTTTGGTTATTACTTAATCCTTCTTGAGCTTGTGACGGATATGTCCGTCCTCAACGAGGCTTACATTTCTAGAATAAGGCTTTTGTGAGTCAATTTC
This sequence comes from Silene conica, assembly GCA_029255685.2. Lineage (NCBI taxonomy): Eukaryota > Viridiplantae > Streptophyta > Magnoliopsida > Caryophyllales > Caryophyllaceae > Silene > Silene conica. The sequence continues at coordinate 65,861,698 of CM055311.2, forward strand.
ATTAAATTCGTTATTCTACACTTATTTTTAAAACAAACGCTAGTCTCTCTTGTGACAAAAGTATCGTCACTTTGCTACAATAGGTCAAAAACAACCCATTTGTATAGAAAATACTAACACATTACTTTTGGAGTATTTTGCATTCTTCTATGTAAACGTGTCATAGTTAATCCGTTATAAAAAAAAATGACGGATAACTTCGTCACAAATAGACCCTATCTCAATCAGATCAGGTTCGATTTAGGACAGGTTCGAGTTGTAGAATTCAGGCTGACTTTGGGTCGGGGCGATTCTTTTTTTTGTTTACTATTTTCAACTTTTTTGGGGATATTGACTCGTTTTCTATGATAATAGTCGGGTCAGTTTCAGGTTACCTTAGGGCAATTCGGGTTACGGGTCAACCTCGGATATTCAATTGGGGTGTCAACTTAGGTTTGGGTTGGCTTATTTGGGTCAGATCAGTTTTGTCAAGTCTAGTCACAAACGATATTAATTAGTACATGAGTCAGTTTTACTCGAGCATTATTGAAAAAGAATTTTGGTACTTTAGGTGATAAATGTTCCCGTAAAAGATTATGTGTTTATCTTAATTCCACATAATTAAGGATAATAGTATTCAAAACAAAAGTAAGGACAACTTAAAAAAGAAAAGAAAAGAAAGTGAGGACAATAGTATTAATAAAACAATTTTAGCATTACAATTTACTACTTCCTCCATTTAAATCCAAATAGCAAATTTGGTTTTTGTACACTATTCACAAATCAACCTTTAATCTCAATTTTCTCTCAATACATAAGAAAAAATATATTCATGTGGGGTCTTGTTTAATTCGTCTTTACGAGAACATTGAAAATATATAACTTTTATAATTTTTACAAATACGTAGTTAAAGATATAAAGCACGTAAAACGTGCGTTTGCAAACGTGAAAAAGGTAAATTTGCTATTTGAATTTAAATGGAGGAAGTACTTCTAACTTTACAAATTAGAAGTGACATAATTGACAACTAATAACTGATGGGTGACATTGTATTACTTGAAATGTCACATCCTTTTGTCGTCGTTGTCACTTCTGTCTTTTAAGTTCCCAACACGACTTTTAGAATAAGACGTTTGTGAGCCGGTCTTTATTATTAGGGTTGGCAACGAGTCAGTGTAACAATCCGGATTTAAAAATGCAAATGAGCTAGATAAATACAGCATATTATATTAAAATATCATGGTGGCGGAAACACCATGAAAATAAATCCGAGTGTTACCAAAATAGATAAAGCAACACTTAACTACGCATACAACTACTCTCGTTAATGGAAACTCGTCAAAAATAAAACAACAAGGTTCAACCATTAAACATCATATTTCTTATTTATTTTCTCTCTCTCATAACCCATCTAAGACCAAGAAGCACATCAACCTGAAAAAAAATATCAACATCCACCGTCAGTGAGGAGGAACTAGGAGTCCTCCCAGCCATGACTTAAGAAAATCAGGAAACAATTATGAACAAATAATAAGAGACAACATATAATCCATTTAAAATATGAAAACATGTGAACTTCATAAAAGAAATCCAATATCAAGTAAATAATCAAAAATGAGTAGGCAATATCAAGACATGAAAATAATACAACATGATTATTTAAAATGTGTCACCAACATTCAAATCTTTATTTTACTTACATGATTATATGAAATATTGTTAAAAAAAATGTGGTCATAATGAAAAGAAATAGAACCAATTTACCTGAAATGATATATAGAAGTGGTATAAACATCCAGAACTTGGACCATAATTACATAGAATAAGACAAGACAAGAACGAGCACCGTCTAGGGCCATAAACCTGACCCTAAACCTTGATGTCATGAACCTGACACCAAGATAACCCTACGGTAGGATACATAACAGTGAACCCATGCCTAAGACTGGCCAGACTCTTGAGGGACATAACAGTCTAGTTAAGGCGTAAATGTGCGGACCCTTAACCAGTCAAGGCGTAAATGTGCGGACCCTTGACCCCCAAACGACATATCCGTAGACTCATAAGAGTATCCAATAACAAGGACGGTCAACCCACAGCAGGCCATAAACCTGACCATGCTAGGGTACCAGGTAGGCCATAAACCTGAACCTACCCAGTTTGGTATTGCTCATCTCAAGTAGACCATAAACCTGAATCTACTCGATATCTTATACTTTAGCTAAAACATATATAAAATGGAACAAATTCCAAAGGATAACAAATGTGCACCATGAATAACATCATGTTAACATGCCAACACGCTCATAACCAAGCGATAGATAGTATCGGATCAAGTTCGACAATTGGTCATCAAAGCTAGAGCATAAGTTCAACTTTTCCAATATAAAACAAAGACACTCGTGTAAATGTATAATTTACGCAAGACGATATCACAAAAAGTGTATACATGACATTTAGCTTTGTAGAAGTAACAATCAAATTATTAACACAAATGTTCATAATGAATTTCACATTACAAATGTCCTCTACCGTAAAATTCATAATTAATTCAAATAAAATCAAAATGATACAAGGCCAATTGGGTTGGATTAATAAAACTCTTAGCTAAAATCATTGTTAAGTAACCCGTTTCCAAATGATGAACGTAACAGAGATTAATAAACTGATCTTTACAGTATGTCAGAAAACGTCGCACAAAAAGTATCGCTTCATAAAACGGGTTCAACAAATCATTTTGGAGCAAAGTAAAATCCTAACATCATCTAAACTCTTCAAAATTTACTTATAAAAATTACCCAAATATTTTCAAAGTATAAAAATGGTTTTAGAAATAATCTTTGAGCTACTGTCCGTTTCGCGAGTATTTCAGCGCGTTGTTCGTAAACATTTTATTGTGAACAAACGACATGTAAGAAAATTACGAAATTTTAAAGGTAGACTTTAGACTTAAAATAAATATGAGTCTCTTTTCAACTTTTTCAAAGACGGACATTTTAAGATGGATAAATAAATTAAATAACAACATTCCACAATAAATTATTTAACCCAAGCCAATTTTATAATTTTATCTTAAAGGACATGTAATAGGCGATTTTATGCATAAATAAAGAAATAATTAAGAAAAATAGGTCACAAAAATTAATAATTTATTTTTCATATCTATAGGTCAGAATATACCTAAAAATATTTATAATTAATTTATTTCTATTGATTTATTATTCAACACAATTTAACTTTAATTATAGAATAATTAGCCATAAAATTCAAAATTAATTATAAAAATTAAGAATTCGACATGAAAAATTTTAATATACTAAAATAAGTGATCCTAAGATGAAAAATTGAAATTTCACATTTATTTTTATATTTTACATATTTACTAGTGATTAATTGCCGAAAAACACGAATATATATTAAATAGATGCAATAATAATTATAAATATAATATAATCAATTTAAATACTATAAATATATTTATGTACCAGAATAAAAAAAACAAACATAATTTTCGAAATTTTTGATTTATGTTTTCTTTAATTTTATATGATTATCACATAAAATCGTAATTAAATATCAAATAACAACAATTAAACATATAATAATTTTGGGACTCAAATAAACACATGCAAACTCATAAATAATGATAATAAATCATAATAAAATCAAAAATATAATTTTCATAGTTATCTATATATTATACACATTAATTAGATTGTTAAATCGCATAAAAACACAATTAAATCATAAAAATTATTAAATACTTATAAATTCATCAAAAATAATATAAATTACAATTTATTATATAAATAATGAATCTCAAATATTACCATGATTTTAAACATCATATATATTATCAATCTTGTTATAAACCCATAAAAGCACTTGAAAATCAAAAATCATAGAAAGGAGAAAACCTAGTTACCTTGCTAGAGATTAAAATTAGTAAATAAGTAGAATAATATTATAAGATCAAACCAAATAATCTTCCTCAATCAAGGTCTCTTGTTCACCTCCTTGAACAAACATAAAAATTAAAACAATTAATCAAATAGTACTATAAATAAACTGGGATAAAGAAAATGAGAAATAAGTAATGACTTACACTTACTAAAAGATAAGATAAAAGAGATTTGAAAAATGAAAGAACAGAGTGTTGGAGATGGGTGATGAATCTCACGTGAAAAAGGAGGAGAAGTGAGATATTTTGTTGTGTTGGGTAAGTTGTGAATTTTTTTTTGGTAAAGAAGACGTGGGATCAAACCCAGAAACGCAAAACAGACCGTAACAAACAGAAGAAAAACACACACAAGGCTGTAAATAAAAAACGAAAACAAACAGCTACACTAAAACACGCCACACGCCAGCTACGTTGTTCCATCGGTGGGGATTAAACGGGGCCAAGCAACTCCTCTGGTATCTGACTCAACGAGAATTCTGAGCGGAGCGGGGATCTGGTTAGGTTCAAAAAGACGAAGACCCACGTCCTGGGTAACACCCAGGTTGGCTAGCCAGTCTGCGCAAGAGTTCGCTTCACGATAAATGTGGATTATCTCTGCCTGCCAATCCGTATCATAGTAGAACGATCGACACAATTGAATGAGATGCGAATGGGCTGTTGGTAGAAGCTCCTTTTCTAAATTCTTCATAAATCCTTCTACCACTTTCGAGTCGGTTTGAATGTACAGGCAAGTAATGTTTTTCTCAATTGCAATCATTAAGCCCCTTCGGAGTGCCATTAATTCCGCTCTTGTTACAGTAGCTATACCCAGTCTTTCAGTAAAAGCCACTATCACCCTTCCAGTACTATCCCTTAGAAGACCTCTTGCACCAGCTGCACCTGGATTTCCCTTATAAGCCCCATCAATATTCAACATAACCCATCCCAACGGTGGTGCGCACCATCTTATATTAACCTCCTTACGGCGAGAAGTCGTACCAAGGGTAATTAAGTCCCTGGTATCTTTCGCCTCCAGCACCTCACGAATACGATCCATGAGGGTATTAAATAAATTCGTAGGAATGCTCTCACTTCGATTAAAAGCCCTACAGTTTCTCCACCTCCATAACCACCAAATGACCACCGCAAAAGTCGTCCCCCAATGTTCATGAACACCACGACCGTTCTTCGATAAATTGTATATGACCCAATCCTTAGCATTAACGACCGAGGCAAAGCTTTCTGTGTGTGCTAGAGGAAAATGATTCCAGACGAAATGAGCTTTCGGGCACCATCTTTTTTTTTTGGTAAGTTGTGATTTGTAGAGTAAGTTGGTAGTGTAGGCTTTAGGATACTAATTTAAGATATTAGGCACATGGCTATTAAGACCTTGGGCACCAAGGGACCAATTTTTCAACTTAGCATGTGCCTAGGTAATGATTACACAAGATGAGTGATGATTACACAAGGTGGGTGATGATTACCCAAGGTGGATGAAGAAGTAACGGATGAGTTTTCTGTCGGCGGATTTCTGCGGCAGTCTTCCGTATTTTGGGCATAATGTCCTCCACAGAAATGCGATTAAGGTGATTTCGGTGGCGTTAAAAATTTAAGATAAAGAGCTAAAACTTTTATTTTATAGTCAAGTGCCATAAATGTACCAAAAACTTCTTAAAATTAGCATCAATGACAAGGTAGTTATTCGCAAGTTTAAGGAGTATAAATTTAAGATGGGTATTTGGATTTTCATTGTCGAAAAAGATAGATTTTAGATGGGATTTCTTTATTGTGGATCATTTTTATTATTTAAAAATAAGAGTTTAAATATATAGGATGATGTAAAAGTTACAGGGTGTTACAGTCAGGGTTGGCAACAATTTTAGCATTGCAATTTACTACTTCCTCCATTTAAATCCAAATAACAAATTTGGTTTTTGTACACTATTCACAAATCAACCTTCAATCTCAATTTTCTCTCAATACATAAGAAAAAATATATTCATGTGGGGTCCTTTTTAATTCGTCTTTACGAGAACATTGAAAATATATAATTTTTGTCATTTTTACAAATACGTAGCTAAAGATATAAAGCACGTAAAACGTGCGTTGACAAACTTGAAAAGGGTAAATTTGCTATTTGAATTTAAATGGAGGAAGTACTTCTAACTTTACAAATTAGAAGTGACATAATTGACAACTAATAACTGATGGCAGACATTGTATTACTTGAATTGTCACATCCTTTTGTAGTCGTTGTCACTTCTGTCTTTTAAGTTCCCAACACGACTTTTAGAATAAGACGTTTGTGAGCCGGTCTTTATTACTAGGGTTAGCAACGAGTCAGGGTTGACAACAATATTAGCATTACAATTTACTATTTCCTCCATTTAAATCCAAATAACAAATTAGGTTTTTGTACACTATTCACAAATTAACCTTCAATCTCAAATTTCTCTCAATATATAAGAAAAAATATATTCATGTGTGGTCCTTTTTAATTCGTCTTTACGAGAACATTGAAAATATATAACTTTTATCATTTTCACAAATACGTAGCTAAAGATATAAAGCACGTAAAACGTCCGTTGACAAACTTGAAAAAGGTAAATTTGCTATTTGGATTTAAATGGAGGATGTACTTCTAACTTTACAAATTAGAAGTGACATAATTGACAACTAATAACTGATGGCTGACATTGTATTACTTGAATTGTCACATCCTTTTGTAGTCGTTGTCACTTCTGTCTTTTAAATTCCCAACACGACTTTTAGAATAAGACTTTTGTGAGCCGGTCTTTATTACTAGGGTAGGCAACGACTCAGGGTTGGCAACAATTTTAGCATTACAATTTACTATTTCCTCTATTTAAATCCAAATAACAAATTTGGTTTTTGTACACTATTCACAAATCAACCTTCAATCTCAATTTTCTCTCCATACATAAGAAAAAAAATATATTCATGTGAGGTCTTGTTTAATTCGTCTTTACGAGAACATTGACAATATATAACTTTTATAATTTTTACAAATACGTAGCTAAAGATATAAAGCACGTAAAACGTGCGTTGACAAACTTGAAAAAAGTAAATTTGCTATTTGGATTTAGATAGAGGATGTACTTCTAACTTTACAAATTAGAAGTGACATAATTGACAACTAATAACTGATGGCTGACATTGTATTACTTGAATTGTCACATCCTTTTGTAGTCGTTGTCACTTTTATCTTTTAAGTTCCCAACACGACTTTTAGAATAAGACGTTTGTGAGCCGGTCTTTATTACTAAGGTTGGCAACGACTCAGGGTTGGCAACAATTTTAACATTACAATTTACTATTTCCTCCATTTAAATCCAAATAACAAATTTGGTTTTTGTACACTATTCACAAATCAACCTTCAATCTCAATTTTCTCTCAATACATAAGAAAAAATATATTCATGTGGGGTCCTTTTTAATTTTTTCTTTACGAGAACATTGAAAATATATAATTTTTGTCATTTTTACAAATACGTAGCTAAAGATATAAAGCACGTAAAACGTGCGTTGACAAACTTGAAAAGGGTAAATTTGCTATTTGAATTTAAATGGAGGAAGTACTTCTAACTTTACAAATTAGAAGTGACATAATTGACAACTAATAACTGATGGCTGACATTGTATTACTTGAATTGTCACATCCTTTTGTAGTCGTTGTCACTTCTGTCTTTTAAGTTCCGAACACGACTTTTAGAATAAGACGTTTGTGAGCCGGTCTTTATTACTAGGGTTGGCAACGAGTCAAGGTTGACAACAATATTAGCATTAGAATTTACTATTTCCTCCATTTAAATCCAAATAACCAATTAGGTTTTTGTACCCTATTCACAAATCAACCTTCAATCTCAAATTTCTCTCAATACATAAGAAAAAATATATTCATGTGTGGTCCTTTTTAATTCGTCTTTACGAGAACATTGAAAATATATAACTTTTATCATTTTCACAAATACGTAGCTAAAGATATAAAGCACGTAAAACGTCCGTTGACAAACTTGAAAAAGGTAAATTTGCTATTTGGATTTAAATGGAGGAAGTACTTCTAACTTTACAAATTAGAAGTGACATAATTGACAACTAATAACTGATGGCTGACATTGTATTACTTGAATTGTCACATCTGTAACATCCCGTATTTTCGTAAAATCTAATTTAAGCGTTTTTAAATTATTTTAAATAATAAAATAATAATTTAATAATTTATTTCGAAAGGTTTTAATATAATAGGTAAGGTCCGTCTTAAGAACCTCAAGTCCTTAAGACGAATACAATTTGGCAAGGTTAAGTTCCCGACTCAAGTATTCATTTCCATATCCGTTTTAAATATCCGTTCCATTTTAATTATTCGGAAAGGACGACTCACTTGTCCTCTTATAAGTAATATGTCGACATAATAATTCCCTTCATCCTCAACATTTCATTTCTTTTACAGTAAACAACATTCTCAAAACCTCCTTAAAACCTCTCCTTCTTTTGCTAAGATCTTCATCATCCGTTCATCAAAACGCAAAAGTAAGAACATTTTCGGAATCCTTGTTCGATTTCCTAATCATCCATCACTTTCATTTTTCATTTCGCCAACTTCGAAAATCAGGCTGTTTTGCCTTTAATTCGTTTTTAGTGATTCTGAACCGTTTTCTTCGTTGTAGGAGTTGGTCTCGACGATCCCGACGTGGACTCTTACGTGGTTGAGGAGGATCATTTGCCGGAATAAGCTTAAAGGTGACGATAATGAGAAACTCGGCCTTTATGTGTATATTAGCATATTTGATGTAATTCTCGTTTTGTTTCTGATTTGTGTCGAAATATGATGTTAAAGGACTTAGCAACATGTTTAGGATGATGTTGTTGTGAAAATTTCATGCTTGAATTGATTGTCAAATGCTTTTAAGGGTAATTTCAGTTTTTCTCATTTTTGCGACGGATACATGTATAATTCATTTGAGGATTGTTATGGGACTTGTTTTCTGATAGATTAGTAGTATTAGATGATTTATGTTAGTGGGTAAACATTATTTGTGATGCTATTGAAGATTAGAAGTCGAATTGTGAAATTTGAGAAAGATTGGAAAATCACGATTTTGGTTGCAGGCTCTCTGAGCCGGTCGACCGACCGGCCGCCGGTCGACCGGCTGGGAGAGTATTTTGTGTGTTTCGCGAGTTTTGGAAAAATGTCTTAGGACTGCCAGCCGGCCGACCGGCCGCCTGCCGACCGGCCGCCTGCCGACCGGCCGCCTGCCGACCGGCTGGTAGTCATTTTGCCTTGCGTTGTTTGCGAAAAACTTATATAGGATGGGAGCCCAGCCGGCAGACCGGCCGCCTGCCAGCCGGCTGGGAGTACATGTGGGGATGGTTTTCGTTTGAGAAGGCTTGGGAAGGTCTTCCCAGCCGGCCGACCGGCTGCCTGCCGACCGGCTGGGAGGCCTTTTGTGTTGTTTTGTTTTTGAAAAGAAAGAAGGAAGGCTGGGAGGTCACCAGCCGGCCGACCGGCTGCCTGCCGACCGGCTGGGGACCCCTGTAGGCTATTTTGAGGATTTTGTAAATTGAGTGTAACTTTCAAATGGTTAATCGGTTTTACTTGAAACTTGTTTTGTGTACCTTTGACATGTATTTGAGGTCCCCGGAGGATGGGCAACATTATATTGGGTTCGGGAATATAGTGAGGATAGAGACCCCCCGGTCGGGCAACCGAAAGGGAAACCGGCTCTCCCTCATCTTAGTTCTCGAGGTCAATTAAGTGTTGATTAGAAGTTAAAGGTAGAACTTCGGTTTAGTTCGTAGACTTTGATGATATTGTTTTGATGCGTATTAAGTTATGCGTTAAGATGTCGCCTCTGAACTTAATACGTAGGTTGTTTGTCATGTATAGGGGTATGCGTTGAGTTTTCGCCTCTGAGCCCTATATGTGTTTGTTTGTCGTGTATGGAGCCATGCGTTGAGTTTTCGCCTCTGAGTTCTATACATGTTTGTTTGTCGTGTCTGGGACATGCGTTGAGTATTCGCCTCTGAGTCCAGACATGTATGTGTGATCGCGTCAGGACATGCCTTAAGCTGGCCTCTGAGTCTGACGAGTAGAGCAACTGCACGACGGGGCAGTCAGGTTGTCATACCTTACCCGGAGTGCAGGTGTTTGGTGCTAGAACATGCGTTGAGTTTTCGCCTCTGAGTCTAGTATCTTGTAATGTGGTAGGGGTCCATGCGTTGAGTTTTCGCCTCTGAGTTCCTTACTTGTGATAGTGAATTGAATGTTAGTCCATGCGTTGAGTTTTCGCCTCTGAGTCTAATGTTCAGTGATAGCCGGTCCATGCGTTGAGTTTTCGCCTCTGAGTCCTTGCTTGATATTGTGAACTTGGTATTTAGGTTATGCGTTAAGATGTCGCCTCTGAACCTTTATGCTTGCTGATTTATTTAGTACCTAGGTTATGCGTTAAGATGTCGCCTCTGAACCTTTGTACTCGCTGTTTTATATCTGCTTGCCTTGATGATGGTACAGTGTCAGATATGCCTAGTATGTTATCGTTGTTATATGGTTTGTGGTTAAATCATCAAAGGCATTGGATGACTCTTAGTTCGGTTTCATAAATGATTAGATTGAAAGACCCCCCGACTGGGTAACCAGTAGGGAAACCGGCTCTCCTTCTTATCTGTTTATGAAGTTAGTTGAGAGCCGTGCATGGTAATCGCATGATAGTAAGAGATCAGATGATGAGTTGTTTATGCTTCACATGTTGTTATATGTTGGAGTATTCTGTATTGTTTTATATGTTACGTGTTGTCACAAGAGGTGGCTAGGAGAACTCTAGTCACTCCCCACTGATTGTGGCGTACATGTTTTCATGTATGTAGGTACATGCTGGTTGGAGATGGGTTCACGAGAGCTAGCGAGTGATGATCCTGCTGTCATCTTATGACTTACCTTACGTCGTTTAGCTGGACTCGTAGTTGTTACTTTTGTTTTGGTGCCGGTAGGGATGTTCCATCCCCGGCTGATGTATTTATTTTATGTTTCAGTTTGATACTTAGTACCGTTACTTATCTATCTTGGTTTCGGTTTCAGTTTACGTTTTAGCGTAAGACTTCTCGCATGTTGTTTTATCTTCTAAAAAGTTTTAATTCCGCTGAAATTTTGGTACTTTTATGTGTTTATATTTCCGCTTTCGCGAGGGGTTTTACAACATCCTTTTGTAGTCGTTGTCACTTCTGTCTTTTAAGTTCCCAACACGACTTTTAGAATAAGACGTTTGTGAGCCGGTCTTTATTACTAGGGTTGGCAACGAGTCATGGTTGACATCAATTTTAGCATTACAATTTACTATTTCCTCAATTTAAATCGAAATAACAAATTAGGTTTTTGTACACTATTCACAAATCAACCTTCAATCTCAAATTTCTCTCAATACATAAGAAAAAATATATTCATGTGGGGTCTTGTTTAATTCGTCTTTACGAGAACATTGAAAATATATAACTTTTATAATTTTTACAAATAAGTAGCTAAAGATATAAAGCACGTAAAACGTGCGTTGACAAACTTGAAAAAGGTAAATTTGCTATTTGGATTTAGATAGAGGATGTACTTCTAACTTTACAAATTAGAAGTGACATAATTGACAACTAATAACTGATGGCTGACATTGTATTACTTGAATTGTCACATCCTTTTGTAGTCGTTGTCACTTCTGTCTTTTAAATTCCCAACACGACTTTTAGAATAAGACTTTTGTGAGCCGGTCTTTATTACTAGGGTTGGCAACGACTCAGGGTTGGCAACAATTTTAGCATTACAATTTACTATTTCCTCTATTTAAATCCAAATAACAAATTTGGTTTTTGTACACTATTGACAAATCAACCTTCAATCTCAATTTTCTCTCCATACATAAGAAAAAAAATATAATCATGTGGGGTCTTGTTTAATTCGTCTTTACGAGAACATTGAAAATATATAACTTTTATAATTTTTACAAATACGTAGCTAAAGATATAAAGCACGTAAAACGTGCGTTGACAAACTTGAAAAAAGTAAATTTGCTATTTGGATTTAGATAGAGGATGTACTTCTAACTTTACAAATTAGAAGTGACATAATTGACAACTAATAACTGATGGCTGACATTGTATTACTTGAATTGTCACATTCTTTTGTAGTCGTTGTCACTTCTGTCTTTTAAGTTCCCAACACGACTTTTAGAATAAGACGTTTATGAGCCGGTCTTTATTACTAGAGTTGGCAACAATTTTAGCATTACAATTTACTATTTCCTCCATTTAAACCCAAATAACAAATTTGGTTTATGTACACTATTCACAAATCAACCTTCAATCTCAATTTTCTCTCAATACATAAGAAAAATATATTCATGTGGGGTCTTGTTTAATTCGTCCTTACGAGAACATTGAAAATATATAACTTTTATAATTTTTACAAATACGTAGCTAAAGATATAAAGCACGTAAAACGTGCGTTGACAAACTTGAAAAAGGTAAATTTGCTATTTGGATTTAAATGGAGGAAGTACTTCTAACTTTACAAATTAGAAGTGACATAATTGACAACTAATAACTGATGGCTGACATTGTATTAATTGAATTGTCACATCCTTTTGTAGTCGTTGTCACTTCTATCTTTTAAGTTCCCAACACGACTTTTAGAATAAGACGTTTGTGAGCCGGTCTTTATTACTAGGGTTGACAACGAGTCAGGGTTGGCAACAATTTTAGCATTAAAATTTACTATTTCCTCCATTTAAATCCAAATAACAAATTTGGTTCTTGTACACTATTCACAAATCAACCTTCAATCTCAAATTTCTCTCAATACATAAGAAAAATATATTCATGTGGGGTCTTGTTTAATTCGTCTTTACGAGAACATTGAAAATATATAACTTTTATAATTTTTACAAATACGTAGCTAAAGATATAAAGCACGTAAAACGTGCGTTGACAAACTTGAAAAAGGTAAATTTGCTATTTGGATTTAAATGGAGGAAGTACTTCTAACTTTACAAATTAGAAGTGACATAATTGACAACTATTAACTGATGGCTGACATTGTATTACTTGAATTGTCACATCCTTTTGTAGTCGTTGTCACTTCTGTCTTTTAAGTTCCCAACACGACTTTTAGAATAAGACGTTTGTGAGCCGGTCTTTATTACTAGGGTTGACAACGAGTCAGGGTTGGCAACAATTTTAGCATTAAAATTTACTATTTCCTCCATTTAAATCCAAATAACAAATTTGGTTCTTGTACACTATTCACAAATCAACCTTCAATCTCAAATTTCTCTCAATACATAAGAAAAATATATTCATGTGGGGTCTTGTTTAATTCGTCTTTACGAGAACATTGAAAATATATAACTTTTATAATTTTTACAAATACGTAGCTAAAGATATAAAGCACGTAAAACGTGCGTTGACAAACTTGAAAAAGGTAAATTTGCTATTTGGATTTAAATGGAGGAAGTACTTCTAACTTTACAAATTAGAAGTGACATAATTGACAACTATTAACTGATGGCTGACATTGTATTACTTGAATTGTCACATCCTTTTGTAGTCGTTGTCACTTCTGTCTTTTAAGTTCCCAACACGACTTTTAGAATAAGACGTTTGTGAGCCGGTCTTTATTACTAGGGTTGACAACGAGTCAGGGTTGGCAACAATTTTAGCATTAAAATTTACTATTTCCTCCATTTAAATCCAAATAACAAATTTGGTTCTTGTACACTATTCACAAATCAACCTTCAATCTCAAATTTCTCTCAATACATAAGAAAAATATATTCATGTGGGGTCTTGTTTAATTCGTCTTTACGAGAACATTGAAAATATATAACTTTTATAATTTTTACAAATACGTAGCTAAAGATATAAAGCACGTAAAACGTGCGTTGACAAACTTGAAAAAGGTAAATTTGCTATTTGGATTTTAATGGAGGAAGTACTTCTAACTTTACAAATTAGAACTGACATAATCGACAACTAATAACTGATGGCTGACATTGTATTACTTGAATTGTCACATCCTTTTGTAGTCGTTGTCACTTCTGTCTTTTAAGTTCCCAACACGACTTTTAGAATAAGACGTTTGTGAGCCGGTCTTTATTACTAGGGTTGGCAACGAGTCAGGGTTGACAACAATTTTAACATTACAAATTACTATTTCATCCATTTAAATCCAAATAACAAATTTGGTTTTTGTACACTATTCATAAATCAATCTTCAATCTCAATTTTCTCTCAATACATAAGAAAAAATATATTCATGTGGGGTCTTGTTTAATTCGTCTTTACGAGAACATTGAAATATATAACTTTTATAATTTTGACAAATACGTAGCTAAAGATATAAAGCACGTAAAACGCGCGTTGACAAATTTGAAAAACGTAAATTTGCTATTTGGATTTAAATGGAGGAAGTACTTCTAACTTTACAAATTAGAAGTGATATAATTGATAACTAATAACTGATGGCTGACATTGTATTACTTGAATTGTCACATCCTTTTGTAGTCGTTGTCGCTTCTGTCTTTTAAGTTCTCAACACGACTTTTAGAATAAGGCGTTTTTTAGCTGGTCTTTATTACTAGGGTTGGCAACGAGTTAGGGTTGGCAACAATTTTAGCATTACAATTTACTATTTCCTCCATTTAAATCCAAATAACAAATTTGGTTTTTGTACACTATTCACAAATCAACCTTCAATCTCAATTTTCTCTCAATACATAAGAAAAAATATATTCATGTGGAGTCTTGTTTAATTCGTCTTTAGGAGAACATTGAAAATATATAACTTTTATAATTTTTACAAATACGTGCGTTGACAAATTTGAAAAAGGTAAATTTGCTATTTGGATTTAAATGGAGGAAGTACTTCTAACTTTACAAATTAGAAGTGACATAATTGATAACTAATAACGGATGGCTAACATTGTATTACTTGAATTGTCACATCCTTTTGTAGTCGTTGTCATTTCTGTCTTTTAAGTTCCCAACACGACTTTTAGAATAAGACGTTTGTGAGCCGGTCTTTATTACTAGGGTTGGCAACGAGTCAGGGTTGGCAACAATTTTAGCATTAAAATTTACTATTTCCTCCATTTAAATCCAAATAACAAATTTGATTTTGTACACTATTCACAAATCAACCTTCAATCTCAATTTTCTCTCAATACATAAGAAAAAATATATTCATGTGGGGTCTTGTTTAATTCGTCCTTACGAGAATATTGAAAATATATAACTTTTATAATTTTTACAAATACGTAGCTAAAGATATAAACCACGTAAAACGCGCGTTGACAAACTTGAAAAAGGTAAATTTGCAATTTGGATTTAAATGGAGAAAGTACTTCTAACTTTACAAATTAGAAGTGACATAATTGACAACTAATAACTGATGGCTGACATTGTATTACTTGAATTGTCATATCCTTTTGTAGTCGTTGTCACTTCTGTCTTTTAAGTTCCTAACACGACTTTTAGAATAAGACGTTTGTGAGCCGGTCTTTATTACTAGGGTTGGCAACAATTTTAGCATTACAATTTACTATTTCCTCCATTTAAATCCAAATAACAAATTTGGTTTTTGTACACTATTTACAAATCAACCTTCAATCTCAATTTTCTCTCAATACATAAGAAAAAATATATTCATGTGGGGTCTTGTTTAATTCGTCTATACGAGAACATTGAAAATATATAACTTTTATAATTTTTGTAAATACGTAGCTAAAGATATAAAGCACGTAAAACGCGCGTTGACAAATTTGAAAAAGGTAAATTTGCTATTTGGATTTAAATGGAGGAAGTATTTCTAACTTTACAAATTAGAAGTGATATAATTGATAACTAATAACTGATGGCTGACATTGTATTACTTGAATTGTCACATCCTTTTGTAGTCGTTGTCGCTTCTGTCTTTTAAGTTCTCAACACGACTTTTAGAATAAGGCGTTTTTTAGCTGGTCTTTATTACTAGGGTTGGCAACGAGTTAGGGTTGGCAACAATTTTAGCATTACAATTTACTATTTCCTCCATTTAAATCCAAATAACAAATTTGGTTTTTGTACACTATTCACAAATCAACCTTCAATCTCAATTTTCTCTCAATACATAAGAAAAAATATATTCATGTGGAGTCTTGTTTAATTCGTCTTTAGGAGAACATTGAAAATATATAACTTTTATAATTTTTACAAATACGAGCGTTGACAAATTTGAAAAAGGTAAATTTGCTATTTGGATTTAAATGGAGGAAGTACTTCTAACTTTACAAATTAGAAGTGACATAATTGACAACTAATAACGGATGGCTGACATTGTATTACTTGAATTGTCACATCCTTTTATAGTCGTTGTCACTTCTGTCTTTTAAGTTCCCAACACGACTTTTAGAATAAGACGTTTGTGAGCCGGTCTTTATTACTAGGGTTGGCAACAATTTTAGCATTACAATTTACTATTTCCTCCATTTAAATCCAAATAACAAATTTGGTTTTTGTACACTATTTACAAATCAACCTTCAATCTCAATTTTCTCTCAATACATAAGAAAAAATATATTCATGTGGGGTCTTGTTTAATTCGTCTATACGAGAACATTGAAAATATATAAATTTTATAATTTTTACAAATACGTAGCTAAAGATATAAAGCACGTAAAACGCGCGTTGACAAACTTGAAAAAGGTAAATTTGCTATTTGGATTTAAATAGAGGAAGTATTTCTAACTTTACAAATTAGAAGTGACATAATTGATAACTAATAACTGATGGCTGACATTGTATTACTTGAATTGTCACATCCTTTTGTAGTCGTTGTCGCTTCTGTCTTTTAAGTTCTCAACACGACTTTTAGAATAAGGCGTTTTTTAGATGGTCTTTATTACTAGGGTTGGCAACGAGTTAGGGTTGACAACAATTTTAGCATTACAATTTACTATTTCCTCCATTTAAATCCAAATAACAAATTTGGTTTTTGTACACTATTCACAAATCAACCTTCAATCTCAATTTTCTCTCAATACATAAGAAAAAATATATTCATGTGGAGTCTTGTTTAATTCGTCTTTACGAAAACATTGAAAATATATAACTTTTATAATTTTTACAAATACGTAGCTAAAGTTATAAAGCACGTAACACGTGCGTTGACAAATTTGAAAAATGTAAATTTGCTATTTGGATTTAAATGGAGGAAGTACTTCTAACTTTACAAATTAGAAGTGACATAATTGACAACTAATAACTGATGGCTAACATTGTATTACATGAATTGTCACATCCTTTTGTAGTCGTTGTCACTTCTGTCTTTTAAGTTCCCAACACGACTTTTAGAATAAGACGTTTGTGAGCCGGTCTTTATTACTAGGGTTGGCAACGAGTCAGGGTTGACAACAATTTTAGCATTACAATTTACTATTTCCTCCATTTAAATCCAAATAACAAATTTGGTTTTTGTACACTATTTACAAATTAACCTTCAATCTCAATTTTCTCTCAATACATAAGAAAAAATATATTCATATGGGGTCTTGTTTAATTCGTCTTTACAAGAACATTGAAAATATATAACTTTTATAATTTTTACAAATACGTAGCTGAAGATATAAAGCACGTAAAACGTGCGTTCACAAACTTGAAAAAGGTAAATTTGCTATTTGGATTTAAATGGAGAAAGTACTTCTAACTTTACAAATTAGAAGTGACATAATTGACAACTAATAACTGATGGCTGGCATTGTATTACTTGAATTGTCATATCCTTTTGTAGTCGTTGTCACTTCTGTCTTTTAAGTTCCCAACACGACTTTTAGAATAAGACGTTTGTGAGCCGGTCTTTATTACTAGGGTTGGCAACGAGTCAGGGTTGACAACAATTTTAGCATTACAATTTACTATTTCCTCCATTTAAATCCAAATAACAAATTTGGTTTTTGTACACTATTTACAAATCAACCTTCAATCTCAATTTTCTCTCAATACATAAGAAAAAATATATTCATGTGGAGTCTTGTTTAATTCGTCTATACGAGAACATTGAAAATATATAACTTTTATAATTTTTACAAATGCGTAGCTAAAGATATAAAGCACGTAAAACGAGCGTTGACAAACTTGAAAAAGGTAAATTTGCTATTTGGATTTAAATGGAGGAAGTATTTCTAACTTTACAAATTAGAAGTGACATAATTGATAACTAATAACTGATGGCTGACATTGTATTACTTGAATTGTCACATCCTTTTGTAGTCGTTGTCGCTTCTGTCTTTTAAGTTATCAACGCGACTTTTAGAATAAGGCGTTTTTTAGCTGGTCTTTATTACTAGGGTTGGCAACGAGTTAGGGTTGGCAACAATTTTAGCATTTCAATTTACTATTTCCTCCATTTAAATCCAAATAACAAATTTTGTTTTTGTACACTATTCACAAATCAACCTTCAATCTCAATTTTCTCTCAATACATAAGAAAAAATATATTTATGTGGAGTCTTGTTTAATTCGTCTTTAGGAGAACATTGAAAATATATAACTTTTATAATTTTTACAAATACGTAGCTAAAGATATAAAGCACGTAAAACGTGCGTTGACAAATTTGAAAAAGGTAAATTTGCTATTTGGATTTAAATGGAGGAAGTACTTCTAACTTTACAAATTAGAAGTGACATAATTGACAACTAATAACGGATGGCTGACATTGTATTACTTGAATTGTCAAATCCTTTTGTAGTCGTTGTCACTTCTGTCTTTTAAGTACCCAACACGACTTTTAGAATAAGACGTTTGTGAGCCGGTTTTTATTACTAGGGTTGGCAACGAGTCAGGGTTGGCAACAATTTTAGCATTAAAATTTACTATTTCCTCCATTTAAATCCAAATAACAAATTTGGTTCTTGTACAATATTCACAAATCAACCTTCAATCTCAAATTTCTCTCAATACATAAGAAAAAAATATATTCATGTGGGGTCTTGTTTATGTTGTCTTTACGAGAACATTGAAAATATATAACTTTTATAATTTTTACAAATACGTAGCTAAAGATATAAGGCACGTAAAACGTGCGTTGACAAACTTGAAAAAGGTAAATTTGCTATTTGGATTTAAATGGAGGAAGTATTTCTAACTTTACAAATTAGAAGTGACATAATTGATAACTAATAACTGATGGCTGACATTGTATTACTTGAATTGTCACATCCTTTTGTAGTCGTTGTCGCTTCTGTCTTTTAAGTTATCAACGCGACTTTTAGAATAAGGCGTTTTTTAGCTGGTCTTTATTACTAGGGTTGGCAACGAGTTAGGGTTGGCAACAATTTTAGCATTTCAATTTACTATTTCCTCCATTTAAATCCAAATAACAAATTTTGTTTTTGTACACTATTCACAAATCAACCTTCAATCTCAATTTTCTCTCAATACATAAGAAAAAATATATTTATGTGGAGTCTTGTTTAATTCGTCTTTAGGAGAACATTGAAAATATATAACTTTTATAATTTTTACAAATACGTAGCTAAAGATATAAAGCACGTAAAACGTGCGTTGACAAATTTGAAAAAGGTAAATTTGCTATTTGGATTTAAATGGAGGAAGTACTTCTAACTTTACAAATTAGAAGTGACATAATTGACAACTAATAACGGATGGCTGACATTGTATTACTTGAATTGTCAAATCCTTTTGTAGTCGTTGTCACTTCTGTCTTTTAAGTACCCAACACGACTTTTAGAATAAGACGTTTGTGAGCCGGTTTTTATTACTAGGGTTGGCAACGAGTCAGGGTTGGCAACAATTTTAGCATTAAAATTTACTATTTCCTCCATTTAAATCCAAATAACAAATTTGGTTCTTGTACAATATTCACAAATCAACCTTCAATCTCAAATTTCTCTCAATACATAAGAAAAAAATATATTCATGTGGGGTCTTGTTTATGTTGTCTTTACGAGAACATTGAAAATATATAACTTTTATAATTTTTACAAATACGTAGCTAAAGATATAAAGCACGTAAAACGTGCGTTGACAAACTTGAAAAAGTTAAATTTGCTATTTGGATTTAAATGGAGGAAGTACTTCTACCTTTACAAATTAGAAGTGACAAAATCGACAACTAATAACTGATGGCTGACATTGTATTACTTGAATTGTCACATCCTTTTGTAGTTGTTGTCACTTTTGTCTTTTAAGTTCCCAACACGACTTTTAGAATAAGACGTTTGTGAGCCGGTCTTTATTATTAGGGTTGGCAACGAGTCAGGGTTGACAACAATTTTAACATTACAATTTACTATTTCCTCCATTTAAATCCAAATAACAAATTTGGTTTTTGTACACTATTCACAAATCAACCTTCAATCTCAATTTTCTCTCAATACATAAGAAAAAATATATTCATGTGGGGTCTTGTTTAATTCGTCTTTACGAGAACATTGAAAATATATAACTTTTATAATTTTTACAAATACGTAGCTAAAGATATAAAGCACGTAAAACGTGCGTTGACAAACTTGAAAAAGGTAAATTTGCTATTTGGAATTAAATGGAGGAAGTACTTCTAACATTACAAATTAGAAGTGACATAATTGACAACTAATAACTGATGGCTGACATTGTATTACATGAATTGTCACATCCTTTTGTAGTCGTTGTCACTTCTGTCTTTTAAGTTCCCAACACGACTTTTAGAATAAGACGTTTGTGAGCCGGTCTTTATTACTAGGGTTGGCAACGAGTCAGGGTTGACTACAATTTTAGCATTACAATTTACTATTTCCTCCATTTAAATCCAAATAACAAATTTGGTTTTTGTACACTATTCACAAATCAACCTTCAATCTCAATTTTCTCTCAATACATAAGAAAAAATATATTCATATGGGGTCTTGTTTAATTCGTCTTTACAAGAACATTGAAAATATATAACTTTTATAATTTTTACAAATACGTAGCTAAAGATATGAAGCACGTAAAACGTGCGTTGACAAACTTGAAAAAGGTAAATTTGCTATTTGGATTTAAATGGAGAAAGTACTTCTAACTTTACAAATTAGAAGTGACATAATTGACAACTAATAACTGATGGCTGGCATTGTATTACTTGAATTGTCATATCCTTTTGTAGTCGTTGTCACTTCTGTCTTTTAAGTTCTCAACACAACTTTTAGAATAAGACGTTTGTGAGCCGGTCTTTATTACTAGGGTTGGCAACAATTTTAGCATTACAATTTACTATTTCCTCCATTTAAATCCAAATAACAAATTTGGTTTTTGTACACTATTTACAAATCAACCTTCAATCTCAATTTTCTCTCAATACATAAGAAAAAATATATTCATGTGGAGTCTTGTTTAATTCGTCTATACGAGAACATTGAAAATATATAACTTTTATAATTTTTACAAATACGTAGCTAAAGATATAAAGCACGTAAAACGCGCGTTGACAAACTTGAAAAAGGTAAATTTGCTATTTGGATTTAAATAGAGGAAGTATTTCTAACTTTACAAATTAGAAGTGACATAATTGATAACTAATAACTGATGGCTGACATTGTATTACTTGAATTGTCACATCCTTTTGTAGTCGTTGTCGCTTCTGTCTTTTAAGTTCTCAACACGACTTTTAGAATAAGGCGTTTTTTAGCTGGTCTTTATTACTAGGGTTGGCAACGAGTTAGGGTTGACAACAATTTTAGCATTACAATTTACTATTTCCTCCATTTAAATCCAAATAACAAATTTGGTTTTTGTACACTATTCACAAATCAACCTTCAATCTCAATTTTCTCTCAATACATAAGAAAAAATATATTCATGTGGAGTCTTGTTTAATTCGTCTTTACGAAAACATTGAAAATATATAACTTTTATAATTTTTACAAATACGTAGCTAAAGTTATAAAGCACGTAACACGTGCGTTGACAAATTTGAAAAATGTAAATTTGCTATTTGGATTTAAATGGAGGAAGTACTTCTAACTTTACAAATTAGAAGTGACATAATTGACAACTAATAACTGATGGCTGTCATTGTATTACTTGAATTGTCACATCCTTTTGTAGTCGTTGTCACTTATGTCTTTTAAGTTCCCAACACGACTTTTAGAATAAGACGTTTGTGAGCCGGTGTTTATTACTAGGGTTGGCAACAATTTTAGCATTACAATTTACTATTTCCTCCATTTACATCCAAATAACAAATTTGGTTTTTGTACACTATTCACAAATCAACCTTCAATCTCAATTTTCTCTCAATACATAAGAAAAAAATATATTCATGTGGGGACTTGTTTAATTCGTCTTTACAAGAACACTAGTTTTATGCCCGTGCAAAAAATGCACGGGTATAATTTTATTAAACTGAAAAAATAAAAATGAAAAGGTGAATATATTTAATAAAAAATATAATTTTAGTATTGCAGTTATATCGATGTAAAAAATTAAAAAGAATTTATACGATTAACTTAGACGTAAGTAAAAACAACGCATCTGTTTGACACTATAAAATTATACAAATTCTTATATAGGACGACACTATCGGATTAAGTTTAGGACGGTTCAAATATACATATGTAGGAAGAATCAGACAAAAAAAAAGCATTAGCGTAAATAAAATAGTTGTCCTATAACCCATGGGGAGTGATACTCACCCGTTTTAAATTTAAAACGATAATAGCCGGTAATATATATATATATATATATATATATATATATATATATATATATATATATATATATATATATATATATAGATTTTAAAATATTACTTAATGTTTAAATTCTAAGTTCATAATCATTGTAATGAACCCAAATTATTATTAGTCCGATTCTCTAACTACCCAAAAATCTCCGACCAGATAATATGAACATTCTCTATGTTAGGTACATTTAAGACGGAGTTACATAATTTCGTTGATTTCCAATTCTCAACAATTTTAATTTGTCGATTTCCAGTATTTGAATCCATTAATTTTTGTCAATTTATATATTATTATATTTGATATTCACTTTTTTGTTTCTGTTTTATACTCATTGTCACTCACTTTAATCATTTTATTAGCTGCATGTTGAATGGAGTATTAACAACTTATTTAATCTTGCAATATACTATATCTATAAAGTCTAGGCGTTTATCTCAATCATATTATTATATTTCATCTATACCTTTAATTTATGTAAAATTAGTTAACTTATTATCAATAATGATCAAAGTTTGATTTTTACTGTTGAAATTGAAATAGTTAGGATTTCGGAAGATTTCATATTCAATGTATGGTTATAGGTTATAACTTATTTAATTAATGAAAGTAGTGAGAAGATTAAATTGAGTTAATTAATTATGTAAATGAACATGGCGGACCCCACATTGATTAAATTTTTTTCTTTTCCTAATTTTCATCGACCAATAAGAATTCTCTAAAATCTATACCTTTTATAATAAAGGGTGCTGATTTTCGCAGTACGCACTTTACTCATCGCAGTATAATATTGACAATTATACCCCTCCCATTTCCCCTCTAATTTTGTCTCTCTAACTTCTCTCTAAACTATTCCCTCTAATTTCACTTACTCATAATTTTCTAATTTCACCCACCCTAATCAATCGTGTACTACATTGATAAATTATACACTTTATTCATAAATTATCTATTGTGTGTATAAATTTTCTACAAACACATAAAGTATATTCTTAAACGTCAAAAATCGTTGGAAAAAATGGATTGAGGAAACGAAAATTAGAAAGAAAAAACAATAGCATTAAGTAATGCTCCCCAGCGTTCCTGTAAAACCCCTCGCGAAAGCGGAAATATAGACACGTAAAAGTACTAAAAATGCAGCGGAATTAAAACTTTTTAGCAAACTAAACTAACATGCGAGAAGCTTTTAAACTGAAACTGGAAACAGAACTGATATAAATAACAATAGATAAGTAGCAGTTCTAAGTACGTAAATGAAATATATACACAGCCTGGGATGGAACATCCCTACAGGCACCAAAATGTAAACAACAAAAGTCTAAGAGTCTAGCTAAGTGTAAACGGGTAAGTCAACTGATGAATGGATCATCACTCGCTAGCTCTCCTGTAACCCCGATCTCCAACCCTGCATGTACCTACATACATGAAAACATGTACGCCACAATCAGTGGGGAGTGACTAGAGTTCTCCTAGCCACCTTTTGTGACAACACGTAACATATAAACAATACAGAACACTCCAACATATATCAACATGTGAAGCATAAACATCTCATCATCTTATCTCTTACTAACATGCGATTACCATGCACGGCTCTCAACCAACCTCAGAAACAAATAGGAAGGAGAGCCGGTTTCCCTACTGGTTACCCAGTCGGGGGGTCTTTCAATCCCACTATTTATGAAACCGAACAAGAGTCATCCAATGCCTTGGATGATTAAACCACAACTCAATAAACATTCAATAACTCATTTTTATCAATAACCATCTCTGATACAAACCAACTCAAGGTAAGAAGACAACATCAGCAAGTAAAGGTTCAGCGGTCAACTTAAGACATAACCTATACCAAATTCATTCAGCAAGTGAAAAGGTTCAGCGGTCAACTTAAGACATAACCTAGACACCAAAACAATCATTCAGCAAGCAAGGACTCAGAGGCCAACTTAAGGCATAGACCCGCCAATCAGCAAGATACTAGACTCAGCGGCCAACTTAAGGCATAGACTAGCATCCAAAAGCAAAGGACTCAGAGGCCAACTTAAGGCATGACTAGCATCCAAAAGCAAAGGACTCAGAGGCCAACTTAAGGCATGTCCCTTCACCACATCACAAGGTACTAAACTCAGAGGCCAGCTTAAGGCATGTTCTAGCACCAAACATCTGCACTCCGGGCAAGGTGTCAGTTCCTTAGCTATCCCGTCGTGCAGCTGCTCTACTCGTCAGACTCAGAGGCCAACTTAAGACATGTTCTGACGCGATCACTATCATACATGTCTGAACTCAGAGGCCAGCTTAAGGCATGTTCCAGACACGACAAACATACACATATAGGGCTCAGAGGCCAACTTAAGGCATATCCCCATATATGACAAACAATTCACGTATTAAGTTCAGAGGCCAGCTTAAGGCATAACTTAATACGCATCAATGCAATATCAACCAAAGTCTAAGAACTAAACACTAGTTCTACTTTTCTTATCCTCTAATCAACACTTAATTGACCCCGAGAACTAAGTTAAGGGAGAGCCGGTTTCCCTTTCGGTTGCCCGACCGGGGGGTCTCTATCCTCACTCCATTCCCGAACCCAATACAATGTTGCCCGTACACCGGGGACCTCAAACACATGTCACAGGTATACAAAACGAGTTTCACTCAAAACCGATCAACCGTTTAAAAGTTACGATCGAAAAACAAATAAAAACCATCAGGGGTCCCCAGCCGGTCGGCAGGCAGCCGGTCGGCCGGCTGGTGACCTCTCCAATTTCCTTTTCTCTTTAAACCGAGAGAAAACCAAGAAAGGGTTCCCAGCCGGTCGGCAGGCAGCCGGTCGGCCGGCTGGGAAGACCTTTCCCAAAGCCTTCAACAAAACGCATCCAAACCCATAAGTACCCCCAGCCGGCTGGCAGGCGGCCGGTCTGCCGGCTGGGGCCCCTTCTACTTAGGTCCTTCGCAAGAAAACACAAGACAAGAATGACTACCAGCCGGTCGGCAGGCGGCCGGTCGGCCGGCTGGCAGTCCTAAGCCAATTCTCTAATAAATTTCGAAAAACACACAATACGCTCTCCCAGCCGGTCGACCGGCGGCCGGTCGGTCGACCGGCGGGCCGGTCGGTCGACCGGCTCAGAGAGCCTGTTCACAATTTCGCGATTTTCCAGCCCTTCAAACTTCTTGCAATTCGACACCAAAACTCAAATAACATTACAATTAATGTTCACCCATCAATATAAATCACCAATTACTACTATTCTATCAGCAAGTAAGTCCCATAACAATCCTCAAGTGACTATAACTTGTATCCGTCGCAAAATGAGAAAAACTGAAAATAAGCTTATGAACACATATCAACATCTTAGAACATGATTTCTCCACATATTAAACATCCTAAACATGATACTAAGTTCCTTAAACTCAATACTTGCACAAAAATCAGAAACAAACAAGAGAATCCATCAAATATGCTAATATACACATAAAGGCCGAGTTTCTCATTATCGTCACCTCTTAAGCTTATCCGGCTAAAGATCTTCCTCGAGTATGAAGCTATCAACGTCCGGGTTGTCAAGTCCTTCACCTACAACACGGAAAAACCAGTTTAGGGGCGTAGAAACGGAATTATGCAAAACAGGCCGGATTTTCGAAGTGAAGAAATTGAGAAACCGAAGTGACGGATGACTTGGAAATTGCGCGAGGATTCCGAAAATGTACTTACTTTTGTGATTTGAAGGACGGATGATGAAGAATTTTACAAAAGAAAGGGAGGTTTTATGGAGGTTTATGAAGATGTTATGTTTGCAGTGAAATGAAATGGTTGAAGGAGATGAATGTCGACATATTGGGGTTTAGGGGTTTTAAAGACTGTCCTTTCCGAGTAAATAAGATGGGTTGGATATTTACACGGTTATTTGAGTCGGATATTAAATGATGCCAAGTTGTATTCGTCTTAAGGACTTAAGGTTCTTAAGACGGATCTCACTAAATAAATTAAAGTCTTTCGAAATAAGTTACTAAATTATTATTTTATATATAAAAAAAAATAATTAAAACGCTTAAATTAGATTTTACGAAAATACGGGATGTTACAATCACCCCAACTTCAAAAAGTTTCGTCCTCGAAACTCGAACGGATATAAATCTATATACTATACCTCAATCGAATAAGAAGGGATGCGCATCACGCATCGATGTCTCAGTCTCCCAAGTCTGCTCCTCAACATCACCGCAACGCCAAAGGATCTTCACTAGAGGCACCACCTTGCTCCTAAGCTTCCTATCCTGACGGTCAAGGATCTTCACTGGACGCTCCTCGAAAGCAAGACTCGGCTCCAAGTTCTCGATCTCTCTAGGCAAAACATGACTCGGATCACTAACATACTTACGGAGCTGGGAAACATGAAAAACGCTATGAACCTTGCCCAAACTAGGAGGCAAGTCCAATCGGTAAGCAGCAGCACCAATCCTCTTCACGATCTCAAAAGGTCCAATATACTTAGGGCTCAACTTGCCCTTAACTCCAAACCTCTTGACGCCCTTCATCGGAGAAACCCTCAAGAAGACTCGGTCACCCACCTCAAACTCTAAGGGTCTACGACGGACATCTGCATAGGACTTCTGCCGGTCCTGAGCGGCCTTCATCCTACCTCTGATAAGCTGAACCTGATCGATAGTAACAGCTAACTGGTCCGGTCCTAGGTCACGAACATCACTAGCCTGATCCCAACAAATCGGGCTACGGCACTTCCTACCATAAAGAGCCTCGTATGGAACCATACCGATGGAAGCATGATAACTGTTGTTGTAAGAAAACTCTACCAACGGCAAACACTGCTCCCAAGAACTCTGAAAATCAAGGGCACAGGCACGGAGCAAATCCTCTAATGTCTGTATGGTCCTCTCGGACTGACCATCGGTCGCGGCATGAAATGCGGTACTCATCAACAAACGGCTACCCATAGCCTCCTGGAAGGCCTTCCAGAACCTGGAACAAAACCTCGGATCACGATCTGAAACTATCTCCCTCGGGACACCATGATATCGGACTATCTCAGCAATATAAGCCCTAGCTAAACGATCCATATCCCATGTCTCTCTGATCGGCACGAATCTGGCGCACTTAGTTAGACGATCAACAACAACCCAAATCGCATCCTTGCCTCCAACTGTCTTAGGCAATGCTGTAACGAAGTCCATAGATATACACTCCCACTTCCACTGAGGAACGGGAAGCGGCTGTAGCAAACCACCAGGTCTCCTATGCTCTATCTTGACTTGTTGACAAGTCAAGCATCTACTAACATAATCCAAGATCTCCTTCTTCATACCAGGCCACCAAAACATAAGTCTCAAATCCTTGTGCATCTTCTCTCCTCCCGGATGAACGGAGTACGGTGACAAATGAGCCTCATCAAGGACCTTCTTCCTCAAATCTGGCACATTAGGAACATACATCCTACCACGGAACTTAAGGAAACCATCAGCATCAATCACCAACTCAGGTGCAACACCACTCGAAATCTTAGCCTCGAACTTCTTGAAATCGGCATCTGAAGGCAAACTCCGGCGAATCTCCCAATATAACGACGGCTCGGCAGTCATAGCAGCTAACCAATCAAAACCACTACCCACCATCTCTAATCTCAGCTTCCGGAACTCGGAACACAACTCATCGGGCAATACTCTCATGGCACTCATCGAGTGAGAAGTCTTGCAGCTAAGCGCATCAGCAACTACATTGGCCTTTCCCTCATGATATAACAACTCAATGTCGTAATCTTTTACCAACTCTAGCCAACGTCTCTGTCTCATGTTAAGGTCTTTCTGAGTAAAAATGTACTTAAGACTCTTGTGATCTGTGAAAATACGGCAATGGGATCCAATCAGGTAATGACGCCATATCTTCAAAGCATGAACAACGGCGGCCAACTCCAAATCATGTGTCGGATAGTTCACCTCATGAACTCTCAACTGTCTAGATGAATAAGCTATCACCTTACCACTCTGCATCAGTACACATCCAAGCCCTAACATCGAAGCATCACAATACACATCAAAATCCACTCCGATCTCTGGCAAAGCTAACACGGGGGCGGAAGTCAATCTGGTCTTCAACTCCTGGAAAGAACTCTCACACTTGTCGGTCCACACAAATTTGGCTTCTTTCTTCAGTAACTGAGTCATCGGGCGAGCCAATCTCGAAAAATCCTCAACAAATCTACGATAATAACCAGCCAAACCCAAAAAGCTACGGATCTCTCCAACATCCTTGGGACTCTCCCAATCAACTACAGCCTCTATCTTTGCGGGATCTACCATCACACCCTCGCTGGATATCACATGTCCTAAAAAGGCAACCTTCGAGAGCCAAAATTCACACTTCGAAAACTTTGCGAACCATTTCTGTCTACGCAGATGCCCTAGAATCAATCGAAGATGCTCAGCATGTTCCTCATCGGTCTTCGAATATATCAAGATGTCATCGATAAACACCACAACACAAGTGTCAAGATACTCACTGAAGGTACGGTTCATCTGATCCATAAAAATCGCCGGTGCATTAGTCAACCCAAATGGCATAACTACAAACTCAAAATGCCCATATCTGGTACGAAAAGCAGTCTTCGCAATATCAGCCTCTCTCACTGGAATCTGATGATAACCCGATCGAAGATCAATCTTGGAAAACCTAGAAGCACCTCTCAACTGATCAAACAAGTCATCTATCCTAGGCAAAGGATATCGATTCTTCATGGTTACTCGGTTCAGCTCTCTATAGTCAATGCACAGTCTCATGGAACCATCTTTCTTCTTAACGAACAACACAGGAGCACCCCACGGAGAAGCACTAGGTCTAATGAAACCTTTCTCGATCATCTCTTCCAATTGCTGCTTCAACTCTTTCAACTCAGGCGGAGCCATACGGTAAGGAGCTTTAGAAATCGGTCCGGTACCTGGAACAAGCTCAATAGTAAACTCCACATCTCTCTCTGGCGGTATCCCTGGCAAGTCGTCTGGGAACACATCTGGATACTCACGAACAATGGCTACATCTTCAAGCTTCGGTAGCGATGGTTTAGCAGCTGTAACAACACACAGGAAGGCTTGGCAACCCTTCCTAAGAAGATGAGAAGCTTTCATCGAAGAGATAACACGAACACCCCTTTGAGGGCGAGTTCCCCTATAGGAAACACGAACTCCTGAAGAACTCCTCAAGCAGATTTTCTGGTCGCGACACTCGAAGCGAGCATGGTATCGCGATAACCAATCCATACCGAGGATAATGTCAAACTCCTCGAGAGGGAATCTCAGTAAGTTCGCTGGAAATGTGGCTTGACCAATAATAATAGGAACATCCCTATGGGACGAAGAGCATGAAAACACGTCTCCAGAAGGTAAGGAAATAGAGGTCTCCTCAACCAATGAAGACTCAAGAGCTAGACGATCGGCGAACTGAGTCGATATAAATGATAAAGAAGCTCCAGTATCAAATAAAATAAGGCACTCAGCGCCAATAACAGAAAAGATACCAGCAACAATATCTGGATGAGCCTCTGCCTCAGCCCTAGTCATCACAAAGATCTTCCCTTTCGGCTTTCCTCCCTTAGTTGCTGCAGCAGCAGTGGCAGCCTTGCCAAGTGCAGTGTTCCTCTCAGGACACTCATAAGACTTGTGCCCAAATCCATTGCAAGTATAGCACTTGAAAGCATTCTTGAAACAATCAAAACCCGGATGAGAAGGTTTACCACAACGGTGGCAAACACTAGGAGATGTATCGGTGTGAACAAAGGTCTTAGCAACCGGAGCAGAGAACCTCTCAAAACGCTTCTTCTGAGAAGAAGGCGAAGAAGTAGAAGGAACAAATGGTCTCTTCCCCTGGTACACGGATCTCTTGTGAGGAATCACACTAGAAGCAGCGGCACGAGTCTCAGCATCAATGGCACGAATAAAACTCTCGGCCCAAATAGCATCATCGTACACCTCCACAAAAGAAGTAGAGTCACGACGAACCATACTCTCAATCCTCGGCCCTAGCTTCCCTCGGTAGAAATACACCCTCTCCGCCTCATCACGAACAAATCTCGATGCAAAGTGAGCTAACTGGTTGAACTTGTCAGTAAACTCCTGAACGGTCATCTTGCCTTGCTTCAAATCCATAAATTCTTTCAACCTCTGCGTTCTCAACTCCTTGGGGTAGAACCTCGCCTCGAGCCTGTCTTTGAAAGCCTCCCAATCGAACATCGGGTCAAGAATAGCGGTAGGTCCAGTCAATGCCCACCAACGGTCAGCCTCCAATGTCAGGAAGTGAGCGGCTAAACGCACTCTATCCTCCCTAACGACTGAGTACAAGGTGAAGCTCTTTTCCATCTCTCTGAACCACTCTGTGAGAGCTACTGGGTCAGCCTCGCCTCCGTAGGTCCTAACATGGCTTCGGGACATCTGAGAGGCAATCCAGGAAAAGCTACCCGGACGATTAGTCTCGCCACCCGGCGGTGGAGGAGGTGGAACATTCCCCGCTTGCTGTCTCTGAGTCTCAAGCAAATGCTGAATTGCTTGCAGCACAATGTTATCAGCAGTTCTGGGTCTCACCATCCTTTAAAAGAGAAAACAAGGATTAGCTTAGCAATTAGCAATCACAAATAGACTACAAAATAAGTCCTTAGATCTACCCATCTCTCATTCATTATTTATTTACTTGGTCAAGTTAAGGTTGGGGGTCACATGAGTGCGTCGGGAGCAATAATGCTCTGATACCAACTGTAAAACCCCTCGCGAAAGCGGAAATATAGACACGTAAAAGTACTAAAAATGCAGCGGAATTAAAACTTTTTAGCAAACTAAACTAACATGCGAGAAGCTTTTAAACTGAAACTGGAAACAGAACTAATATAAATAACAATAGATAAGTAGCAGTTCTAAGTACGTAAATGAAATATAAACACAGCCTGGGATGGAACATCCCTACAGGCACCAAAATGTAAACAACAAAAGTCTAAGAGTCTAGCTAAGTGTAAACGGGTAAGTCAACTGATGAATGGATCATCACTCGCTAGCTCTCCTGTTACCCCGATCTCCAACCCTGCATGTACCTACATACATGAAAACATGTACGCCACAATCAGTGGGGAGTGACTAGAGTTCTCATAGCCACCTTTTGTGACAACACGTAACATATAAACAATACAGAACACTCCAACATATATCAACATGTGAAGCATAAACATCTCATCATCTTATCTCTTACTAACATGCGATTACCATGCACGGCTCTCAACCAACCTCATAAACAAATAGGAAGGAGAGCCGGTTTCCCTACTGGTTACCCAGTCGGGGGGTCTTTCAATCCCACTATTTATGAAACC
Organism: Silene conica; assembly: GCA_029255685.2. NCBI lineage: Eukaryota > Viridiplantae > Streptophyta > Magnoliopsida > Caryophyllales > Caryophyllaceae > Silene > Silene conica. The sequence goes on from CM055311.2 coordinate 65,893,727, forward strand.
GAACAAGAGTCATCCAATGCCTTGGATGATTAAACCACAACTCAATAAACATTCAATAACTCATTTTTATCAATAACCATCTCTGATACAAACCAACTCAAGGTAAGAAGACAACATCAGCAAGTAAAGGTTCAGCGGTCAACTTAAGACATAACCTATACCAAATTCATTCAGCAAGTGAAAAGGTTCAGCGGTCAACTTAAGACATAACCTAGACACCAAAACAATCATTCAGCAAGCAAGGACTCAGAGGCCAACTTAAGGCATAGACCCGCCAATCAGCAAGATACTAGACTCAGCGGCCAACTTAAGGCATAGACTAGCATCCAAAAGCAAAGGACTCAGAGGCCAACTTAAGGCATGACTAGCATCCAAAAGCAAAGGACTCAGAGGCCAACTTAAGGCATGTCCCTTCACCACATCACAAGGTACTAAACTCAGAGGCCAGCTTAAGGCATGTTCTAGCACCAAACATCTGCACTCCGGGCAAGGTGTCAGTTCCTTAGCTATCCCGTCGTGCAGCTGCTCTACTCGTCAGACTCAGAGGCCAACTTAAGGCATGTTCTGACGCGATCACTATCATACATGTCTGAACTCAGAGGCCAGCTTAAGGCATGTTCCAGACACGACAAACATACACATATAGGGCTCAGAGGCCAACTTAAGGCATATCCCCATATATGACAAACAACTCACGTATTAAGTTCAGAGGCCAGCTTAAGGCATAACTTAATACGCATCAATGCAATATCAACCAAAGTCTAAGAACTAAACACTAGTTCTACTTTTCTTATCCTCTAATCAACACTTAATTGACCCCGAGAACTAAGTTAAGGGAGAGCCGGTTTCCCTTTCGGTTGCCCGACCGGGGGGTCTCTATCCTCACTCCATTCCCGAACCCAATACAATGTTGCCCGTACACCGGGGACCTCAAACACATGTCACAGGTATACAAAACGAGTTTCACTCAAAACCGATCAACCGTTTAAAAGTTACGATCGAAAAACAAATAAAAACCATCAGGGGTCCCCAGCCGGTCGGCAGGCAGCCGGTCGGCCGGCTGGTGACCTCTCCAATTTCCTTTTCTCTTTAAACCGAGAGAAAACCAAGAAAGGGTTCCCAGCCGGTCGGCAGGCAGCCGGTCGGCCGGCTGGGAAGACCTTTCCCAAAGCCTTCAACAAAACGCATCCAAACCCATAAGTACCCCCAGCCGGCTGGCAGGCGGCCGGTCTGCCGGCTGGGGCCCCTTCTACTTAGGTCCTTCGCAAGAAAACACAAGACAAGAATGACTACCAGCCGGTCGGCAGGCGGCCGGTCGGCCGGCTGGCAGTCCTAAGCCAATTCTCTAATAAATTTCGAAAAACACACAATACGCTCTCCCAGCCGGTCGACCGGCGGCCGGTCGGTCGACCGGCGGCCGGTCGGTCGACCGGCTCAGAGAGCCTGTTCACAATTTCGCGATTTTCCAGCCCTTCAAACTTCTTGCAATTCGACACCAAAACTCAAATAACATTACAATTAATGTTCACCCATCAATATAAATCACCAATTACTACTATTCTATCAGCAAGTAAGTCCCATAACAATCCTCAAGTGACTATAACTTGTATCCGTCGCAAAATGAGAAAAACTGAAAATAAGCTTATGAACACATATCAACATCTTAGAACATGATTTCTCCACATATTAAACATCCTAAACATGATACTAAGTTCCTTAAACTCAATACTTGCACAAAAATCAGAAACAAACAAGAGAATCCATCAAATATGCTAATATACACATAAAGGCCGAGTTTCTCATTATCGTCACCTCTTAAGCTTATCCGGCTAAAGATCTTCCTCGAGTATGAAGCTATCAACGTCCGGGTTGTCAAGTCCTTCACCTACAACACGGAAAAACCAGTTTAGGGGCGTAGAAACGGAATTATGCAAAACAGGCCGGATTTTCGAAGTGAAGAAATTGAGAAACCGAAGTGACGGATGACTTGGAAATTGCGCGAGGATTCCGAAAATGTACTTACTTTTGTGATTTGAAGGACGGATGATGAAGAATTTTACAAAAGAAAGGGAGGTTTTATGGAGGTTTATGAAGATGTTATGTTTGCAGTGAAATGAAATGGTTGAAGGAGATGAATGTCGACATATTGGGGTTTAGGGGTTTTAAAGACTGTCCTTTCCGAGTAAATAAGATGGGTTGGATATTTACACGGTTATTTGAGTCGGATATTAAATGATGCCAAGTTGTATTCGTCTTAAGGACTTAAGGTTCTTAAGACGGATCTCACTAAATAAATTAAAGTCTTTCGAAATAAGTTACTAAATTATTATTTTATATATAAAAAAAATAATTAAAACGCTTAAATTAGATTTTACGAAAATACGGGATGTTACAGTTCCACTAAATTGGAAAAAAGTCTAATGGATGAAATTATTAACAATTTAATACCATAGTACTACTCCACTACAAACACACCACCGTTTTGTTAATTCGGGGAGTTAATCATCCTACTTACGATAATAATAGAAAAGAAAGAGCAGCTGAGTGATGAACGCCAGACGATCTTGCCTGTTGTAGGCCAATACTATAAAAAAAAGGGGACTACTTGGTCCTTGTTGCCTTCCTTGGTTACGGATCTGTATTCATTCTATACTATAATAGAACTGATCGCAATAACAATACATTACACATAAGTCCACTATACGATACTAATTAGCCCTTAATTTAAATATAAACCCTAATTAAAAAGGAATCAAATTTATAAAAAGAGTCGATCAAATTATTAATATGAGATCCATGAATTAAATAGATACTATTCATTTGAATTATCGTTTATAATTGAATAATTTTAAGCAGATTGATGAAGTTTAAAGTCTCAACGACGCAGGGAAGTTGGAGGGAAAGTAGAGAGAATTAGATCTGATGATGATTTTTAGTAAAGGGTAAAAAATGGAAAGGTTGGTGTAAAAAGTACTGTAATGAGTAACAATAGTTTTAAACCCGTACAAATTGCACGGGATTGTAGGTTCAAGTATTGTTATTTATGAATACTGATTAGTCATATTTCCGATTTTCGATTTGTAATATAATTTTATATGGCCGATATACTAAAAATATTGTAATATTAACATACAGTTTATATTTAAAGTATATCAAAACGCAATCAATCTATATAAATTTGATTCATTATATATACATTTTTCATCGTCACAACTCACTCATAAATCAGAGTTGTCAACATGTTGAATTCTTTGGAGATGGTTTGAAAGCCGATAGTTTCAACTTAACTCATTCAAAATAATGAAATAGGCTGGTCCTACTCTAGGGATCAATATAGTTTTTTACCTTATCAGAGAAAAAAGATATGACTGCCCCCAAAGCCCGTCATTACTCGTATTTTTGTGAATGTTAAGTATCTATTATAATACTTTTCTTTTGCAATTTCAATATCCCATTTTTTTTATCGTGACATTTTTAATTTAATATTTGGAGCATTTTTTTTCAAATAATATTTATGTGAAGCTTTACGCATAAACTCTTGAATAATTACTTTTTACCGTAATTAAAATTTTCATACATGAAGTTTTATGCTAGAATTTTGTGGTATTTTATTGATATTGGTTTTATACAGATAAGATTATTATTCATAAATCATTATTTATTAATCTTTACGTCCCGACCATCGTTATTTTTAATATTTACGTACAAATCATAAAAGAAATCGTTTACGTACTGAATATAAACCAAGACCGTTCTCGTTATTTAACTATTTCATCTTTGTTGTGGGTCCTGCTTCTATCGATTTACCAACAATCCATCGTTATTTTTTAATACTTACGTACAAATCATGTACATAACATAAACCTAAGCGGTTTTCGTTATTTAATTTTTTCATCATTGTTGTTGATGAATAGATTTGTTTTAAATTTTTCTTTATTAATAAAGATAAGATATGTGAATATATTGAATATATTGAATACATTTGACATAAAACGTTTGCTATCATAAAATAAATTAAATTAGTATTTTTAACTTTTAGTTTAACTGATATGGTATTAGGTATTTTGTCATGATTTTTGTCCATTGTCCAGTTTATTCTTATATATATGAAGATGACAATGGATGATTAGTCGAGTTTTCTAGATTTTATTTTCATCTTATGTTGAATTATTAAAATATAGAAGATATTATTTTTTAAAGAAATATTATTATAAATTAGTACGATATAAATATCAAATACTATGCATGAGATATAGGACAATATATCTTCTTGAACATAAATATTGCGCATGACATTTGGACCGATATATTTGATTGAACATGAATATCTATGAGATAATCAGTTATTTATATACATTTTGTACTTTTTTGTAACAATATTGTAAATTGTAAATTGTATCAGTTCATGTATTTGATTGTAATTTTATTTTAGTTGATATTGTAATTTATTATTTATTGTTGCAAAATATTATAACAAATTTAACATGATATTATAACAAAAATTCACGGGTTACTTGTTAAAGTAACTAAAACGGTCTAAATATAACAAAAAATGCACGGGTTACTTAAAAATACTGTTATTAGTTTAATTATAAGACAATTTAAATATTAACCCGTACAATTTTTAAATTGTCTTAATACATGTTATAATTATACCTGTTTTCATTTAAACTTGGTATTATAACAAAATTTTGATAAAATTATCAATATAAATATTATACAAAGCGTCTTATTTTAGTTATATACTTATGCAAAATATGTATTGAATTTTTTTGTTGTAATTAATTCTGTATTCATTTCTAATTAATAATTTTTGTGTCGAAAACGTAAAATTTTTTACTTTTACATTGAAATTAAATCAATCTGTATTTTGGCGGGTCCCACGTTTTCTAAAAAAAAAAGAAAAAGCCTTGTTTAAGGTGAGTTTTTAATTTTTAATTTTTAATTTTTTTGGTTGAACATAAATATTACGCATGACATTTGAAACGGTATATGTGATTGAACATAAATTAAAAATGAGATAATTATATATTTATATACATTTCGTATTTTTTTGTAACAATATTGTAAATTGTAAATTGTATCAGTTCATGTATTTCATTGTATTTCATTTTAGTTATTATTTTAAAGTATTATATATTGTATACTTTTGCAAAAAATTGTACTGATTTTTTTTTTGAAATTAATTCCGTATTCGTTTCTAATCAATAATTTTTTTTTGTCGAAAACGTGAACTTTTTACTTTTGCATTGGAATTAAATTAATTTGTATTTTGGTGGGTCCCATGTTTTTGATTAAAAGAAAAAGAAAAAAGAAAAGAAAATGGCATGCTTAAGGTGACGTGGGTGAAGGAAAATGCAAGAAATGATTCGGTATTAATATAGATAAGATTGTACTGCGAAAATAAATTACGTAATAAATGGATAGTAGTTCTAATGAAAAGTTTTCTCCAACATTTTTTTTCCTGTAGTCTTTGTTCTTCCATTTCCGCAATACTCTAGTTTTCACAAATACTCATGTTGATCCCTTTGTCAACTTCGATATACTGATCTCTCTGGTTGTTTCCAAAATTCGTAATGTTGGGGTTTTAGTTTCATGCGACTTTTGTGAATTCATAATAGTTTATTTATACTAATTTAACTTATTATAAGAGGTTTCGTTGTTTTCGAGTCTTAATGCTATTTTCGTGGATCTAAAATTTGAATGTAAAATATTCATTTTCAAATTTTTTTTTGAATTTAAATAATATTCTTTGGGGGCTGATATTGTATCATTTTCAAATTTTTGATCCCAAAAGTGGCAATAAAATCTATTTTTTTAGGCTGATACTGTATTCTTGTTTTATTTTTATGATGGTATTAGCGTAATGTGATTTTTTGATAATATCGGACGATTTTTTGTGCATGGTTTTTTGTTTTTTTCAGTATACGGGATTTTTATATATTGTATCGTTGTATATAGTATTTTATCTTGTTTGAAATTTTAATTTGTATTTTATTTTTGTTGGAAAATAAAATGTAATTCAATTTTAGGACTAATTATTTGTGCAGTTTGTAATTTTTTGTGTGTTGGATTTTATTTTTGAATTATCGTATTTTATGGAATTACGGATTAAAATGAGTTACGGAACAGAAACGATTAAGTAAATCGTAATGAGGTAAGATCAGAATACGGAATTGCAGATTACAGATTAAAATTAATTACGGAACATAATACGGAATTATGGACGGATCAAAATTAATTACGGAACAAATTACGAAATTATGGACGGATTAAAATTAATTACGGAACAGAATACGGAATTACGGAATAGGGGGAATATATATAGAATAGAACTGTTTCTGATCAGAGAAATTAAATCATAGTGGAAAATGGTGGGGCCATTGTTCCCCTAATTTCAGGAACCAATGAGAAGGCTAGAAAATCTACTCCTTTTATAGAGATAGATTGAAAATATATAACTTTTATAATTTTTACAAATACGTAGCTAAAGATATAAGGCACGTAAAACGTGCGTTGACAAACTTGAAAAAGGTAAATTTGCTATTTGGATTTAAATGGAGGAAGTACTTCTAACTTTACAAATTAGAAGTGACATAATTGACAACTAATAACTGATGGCTGACATTGTATTACTTGAATTGTCACATCCTTTTGTAGTCGTTGTCACTTTTGTCTTTTAAGTTCCCAACACGACTTTTAGAATAAGACGTTTGTGAGCCAGTCTTTATTACTAGGGTTGGCAACGCGTCAGGTTGGCAAGACTCGGACCCATCCCTTAAGGGTCCAAGAATTTTAGACCCATCGGGTCCGGGTCTCTTACCTTTCCCCCTCTTGCTCTTTTGATTTCCTTTCCCTTTCATTTTCTCAACCAAACGCCCCCTAAAATTTATTCCCTACTAAATGGAGTATTCAATTAGATTGAAGAGAGTATAACATTTGGTTGTTTAGTTTTATGTTTAAAAGAGAAATAAAATTGAGTTTATACACATGATATTTTAAATGTTTTTAACCTATATATATATATATATATAGGGTCGGGATCCAGTGAGAACCAACCTTATAATGAGAACCATGAGAACCCTCACTAAATCTCCATCAAATCTCGCTTCGTAAGTTTCGAGGGATTATTTACCATTACTTTAACTTATTCAAATACACATTTTAGTATCATTAAACAAAATTTATTGATTTTATTAACAAAATATATACTTTGTGTACCAAAAATACAATTAGGTATACAAAAACGGCTATAAATGCACGAAAATGATCACTACGTGCATGAAATTTTTTACATGCATGAAAATGACTACTAGATGCATGAAATAATAGGCTTTACGTGCATTAAAATGAGTTCTAGATGCATGAAAAATGATATATGCGTAAAAATCGGTAGTAGGTGCATGAAAATTAATAATACGTATCTCACCTCGATTTCCGTCACTAGTATATATATATTCTAGACCAACAAATATGTTCTCTAGCCATAAAATGACATGCCGAATCGAAATATGTCATTAATTTTTTTTTAAAAAGTCTGTAAGGTAGAGTTCTCATGGTTCTCATTATATTGGTGGTTCTCATAGGATCCCAATTCTATATATATATATATATATATATATATATATATATATATATATATATATATATATATATATATATTTGTCAATTTTTATTTTTATATTATACACTTTTTCAAATAAAATGTATTTGTTTATTTCTTCAATCAATAACTCACGTTGCCCACCTTTTTCCATATTCACCCTTTTTCATATTCGTAAACAATTCAACCCCACATATGAAAAATTTTCTATCTCCTAAATCACACTCGTAAACGACATAGAGTAATTGTACACGCGGTTGGGTACCATTCTCATCCACCTAACCAACTTAACCATCAAGATCCATTGTAAAATGTATCTCTAAAATGCCCAACATGCCGACGTTTACATGTATTACCAAAGTTACACTCTTCAATATAAGAGAATAAATCTACCCCCATGACACTAACCTCCTCCCTCAAGACCTATCTAGTATTTACCCATACTCATAAAAAAAAATAGACACATCCAATGTAAAGTCAACACTCAACCCATAACAATCAAAATTAAGTATACATACATATTACCTCAGAGATTTTTAACTTATTCTCACAACATCTATGTCTTTGTTATTTTCACAAAATAGAACTTTGAAATAAAATTTATTTAACTACCCTCCCAATTGTTCTAGTATTTTACTTACTACATACGTATCCTTTTTCCACACCATTTAGGTATTCATCGTACACTTCTCAACTAACTGTTGTACTTTTTGTATTACAAGATTACAAACTAGTAACTAATACAAAATAAAGGCACTAAAAACAGAAATGAAAACAATAAGACGGTATAACACCCAATCGAATCACGCTAAACACGTTTTCCTTAGAGTATTTCGACCCTATAGCCTTCGGGTTACACGAAATCTATATAGGATAAGACGATTCCTTAGTTTTAAGGCAAAAACAAAGAACAATTAACAATAAGAGATTTTTGTTTTACTTGTTTTTGTCAAAATCAGAAACTTTTTGAAGAAAAACAGAAACTTTGTTCCTTCTACGGCAAAAACAGACAAATGAATGTTGGTTTTTCGTTGTTCTATTTTTTGATAACCAACTTTCCTTTTATATGTGTTTATTGGATAAGGAATAGTTTGTTTATTAGATAACAAACAAAACATTAAAAAACTAACAAAAAATGAGAGTAATCATGCATGGAAATAACATGCATGCAAAGTCACACGTAATTAGAAGGTTGTGACTTTTATCATTTTCTGCACATCCAAATTTTGTTAAGTATAAAATATACTTTCATCCCGAGTATATAACCCCGATACGGGATATAATATACTACGGCAACACTTTAAAAGTGTCCCTTATCCACTTTAACCATGAACTCGATAATTACGATTATATGAGCGTACCCTCCGTACTCTCCGATTCACATTGTATCGATTCCGAGTTAAAACCGATTTTGACACGAAAACCCGAATACACTTAAATGACCTTGTGATCAAAATCACTAACATTCCTCGCCCATTTAAGTGTATCCCTTGTTTCCATTTAAAACAACAAAGTAAGCAAATCTATGCATAAATGAAAGTGTCCCGAGGATTGAACTTCCACATTAGTATATTACACATTCCGAATATTCAAGAATCAAGGTGTCCTACGGATTGAACCTTTCAACCCATATTGAATACATGAAAATAACATACACATAGACTCAATAAACTCTTATAGTTACAAACTTGAAACTATTGACCGCCTTGTGTCCATATCCTTTCATGAGAGTATAGGAAGGCAAGTCCAAGCCTCTTGAAGCGGCTACACTTCACGCTCACATAGGTAAATCTTTCATCGTGCACCTGCAAAATGCACTTTGTCAAAGATTTTATTAAGAAGTTTTTAAACTTCAACCTCTTGTCATGCAGGTCATACACATACCTTACGGGATTATAACATCTGCCTCAATCTTCCACAATAAGCCTTCCACATTGAACTTAGCCTCTAAAATATGTTAGAGGGAAGTTGGGTATCTTATCATAAAGATCTAGATGGACTTTAAACCCATCCCGATTACTGACTTTAAAACCAAGTCTTTAGCTAATCCCTTCGTCAAGTGATCAGCTAAATTATGATGTGTTCTCACGAAATCAACGAAAATAATCCCATGAGTAATCAACTCATGCACCGCGCTATGTCTAACACCAAGGTGTCTAGACTTTCCGTTGTAAAATTCACTATATGCCTTAGCTAAAGTAGCTGAACTATCACAATGGATAGAGATAGGAGGAATAGGTCTTGGCCAAATCGGAATTTCATAAACCAAATTCCTTAACCATTCCGCCTCTTTACCGGCCGCATCTAAAGCAATGAATTCCGACTCCATAGTCGAAGTTGTTATACAAGTTTGCTTCTTAGAAGCCCATGAGATAGCTCCTCCACCAAGTAAGAACACTCATCCACTAGTAGATGAATGATCCTCCATGTTGGTGATCCAACTAGCATCGGAATATCCTTCTAAAACCGAAGGAAATCCGACATAGTTCAAACCATAATCCATGATTTGTTTCAAATACCTCAATACACGTTTTACCGCAATCCAATGCTCAAGACTAGGATTACTTGTGTATCTACTCAACTTGCCAACGACAAAGGCGATATCTGGTCTTGTGCTTGTCATAGCATACATCAAACACCCAATCACTTGAGAGTACTCAAGTTGTGAAATAGCTTCACCATTATTAGGCATAAGCTTAACACTAGGATCAATTGGAGTGTTAACCGGAGAACAATTTTCATGATTAAATTTCCTTAACACTTTCTCAATGTAGTGAGATTGTGTCAACGGGAATCCCATGTTCTCACGCTTGATTTTTATACCAAGTATCACATCCGCCTCACCCATGTCTTTCATGGCAAAACTTGATGACGTAAAGGCCTTAGTAAGGTCTACTTGACTTTGGTTAGTACCAAAGATCAACATGTCATCCACATATAGACAAATAATGACTCCATTACCGTTGTCATCAAATTTGCTATACACACATTTATCTGACTGATTTAGTCTATACCCATTAGATAGAACAACCTCATCAAACTTGTGATGTCATTGTTTAGGAGCTTGTTTAAGTCCATACAATGATTTGATTAACTTACAAACCTTATGCTCATTACCTGGCATAATAAATCCTTCCGGTTGTTTCATATACACCTCCTCTTTAAGCTCACCATTCAAGAACGCCGTCTTGACATCCATTTGATGGATCACTAGATTATTAATTGCAGCAAGAGCAATCAACAATCTAATAGTAGTAATGCGAGCTACGGGAGCATAAGTATCGAAATAATCAATCCCTTCCTTTTGTCTAAAGCCTTGGATAACCAATCTGGCTTTACACTTGTCGATAGAACCATCAACTTTCATCTTCATTTTAAAGATCCACTTGCAACCCAATGGTTTACAACCACGAGGTAAACCCGCAAGCACCCAAGTGTTATTTCCCATTATGGAATCCATTTCATCATTCAAAGCCTCTTTCCAAAAGGAAGAGTCATGAGACCTCATTGCCTCATTAAATGTCTTAGGGTCCTCATCAATGTGAAAACAATATGGATAATAATTTTCACATCCATCCCTTGAACCTTCAACCAAATAGGTATGAAAATCGGGACCAAAGGATTTAGCAATCCTTTTCCTCTTACTCCTACGAATTTCAGGTGTTACTTCTTGAGTTGTGACATTGTCACTTCCCTCAATAGCTTCACTAGAACTAGGTACTAGATCCTTTGGCTTCGGCATTGATGAGAAACGACTCTCATCAAATATCGCATCCCTTGACTCAATTACGGTGTGAACCGAAACAGAATCATTAGGTTCAATTACATAGAACCTATAAGCCTTTGAATGCGCAGCATATCCAATGAATATGCAAACGATGCCCCTTTCCCCTAAGGTTTTAATCTTGGGATCGAGTAGTCTTACAACAGCCCGACAACCCCAAACTCGAAGATAATTCAAGCTTGGTTTCTTTTTGTACCAAAGTTCATATGGAGTGTCTTTATTCCTTTTATTAGGAATCCTATTTAACAAATAACAAGCCGTCAACATGGCTTCACCCCAAAATCCGTCACACAAACCCGAGTAAGACAACATGGAATTAACCATTTGTTTTAAGATTCTATTCTTTCTTTCTGCTACACCATTTAATTGTGGTGTATAGGGAGGAGACACTTCATGAATGATACCACTTGACTCAAAATACAATGGGTCATAAAATTCACCACCTCTATCGGAACGCAACCTTTTAATCAAACCTGATTGTTGCAATTCCACTTCATTTTTAAAACCTTAAACTTATCAATTGTCTCATCTTTAGCATGGAGTAAATATATGTAACAAAACTGACTATAGTCATCAATAAAAGTCACTACATATTTTTTACCACCTAAAGACGGATAATTGCGAAAATCACATAAATCACTATGAATAAGTTCAAGCACATGTGAGATCCTAGACACATTACCAAATTATTGCCTTGTGATTTTTGTCAACATACAAGTATTACAGTTATTAATGTTCATGTTAAAACATGGAATTAGACCATCTTTAGACATAGTTTCCAATCTTTTATAATGTACATGTCCTAGTCTCACATGCCAAAGATATGAAGTATCATTCATAGAGGAAGCAATAAATATGGAACTTTCATTTGGAACAACATTCAACATAAACATGCCATTGCAATAATAACCAAATCCAATAAACACACCATGCTTAGATAAAACATACTTATTAGATTCATACACTTGCTTATAACCAAGTTTACATAAACAACTACCGGATACAAGGTTTTTTCTAATTCCGGGTACATGCAATACATTATTTAAATTTACAACATTTCCAGAACTAAATTCCAACACCACCGTTCCATGACCAATAATAGGAGCGGTAGACTCGTTGCCCATATAAAGAACGGATCCATCCTTCACTAGTTTATAGTCCTTGAACCAATGTCGATCCTTGCAAACATGATTGGTTGCACCCGAGTCTATCCACCATGCCACTACATCATCCTGCACATAAAATGCTTCAGAAATTAGTGGTACGTAATTCACAACCGAACTAAAACCATAGTCTAAAATCTGACCTTGATTAGTGGGTGGACCTTGGTCATTAGACCCTTGTCCTCTTTGGCTAGTACTTGCACCCTTGTTCTTTTTGTGCTTCCTAACCTTGCAATTTGCTTTCAAATGCCCGGTCTTTCCACAAATCCAACAAGCACCTTTTGGTGCCTTGTTAGACTCATCATTGGTGTTGTTAAAAGAGCGTTTTTTACCCTTAAACTTGTTATTGGAACCATCTCCCTTTTCCATCATATTGACAGAAGAAGATCCCATAACATCATTCCCTTTACCCTTGCCACCATCTTGCACCCTTAGAGATTCCTCTATGCGCAAATGGCTACCAAGTTGAATAAGACTCAACTCTACCTTTTTGTGTTTAAGCATGTGTTTAAAATCCTTCCATGAAGGAGGCAACTTGTCTATGATACTAGACACCGAAATAGATTCATCCATTTCCATCTTATGTTGTGAAAATTGCCCCAAAATCCGAAGCAATTCATTATATTGTTCCATTACCGGTCTAGCATCAACCATTTTATAATTCATAAAATTTCCAACAAGAAACTTCTTACTAGAAGCATCCTCATCCATATACTTCGACTCAAGTTGATTCCATAAATTTTTAGCGGACTCTACATTTTAATAAATGTCAAAAAGAGAGTCGGACATACCGTTCAAGATGTGACCGCGACATATGTAGTCATCATTTTCCCACTTGTTTTTCTTTCGTTGAATTTCCGCAAGAGTTTCATCCCCAACAATCTCCGGCATGGGAGTACTCAACACATACACAACCTTCAAAGCGGTGAGAAGGAAGTGCATCTTCTTTTGCCAATGACGGAAATCAACACCCTCAAATTTCTCCAACTTTCCAAACTTGCTTGTCATCTCTTTGATTGAATTCATTTCCAATGTAGAAAAATACTCTAAGAATGTTGTACTTTTTGTATTACAAGATTACAAACTAGTAACTAATACAAAACAAAGGCACTAAAAACAGAAATGAAAACAATAAGACGGTATATTACACCCAATCGAATCACGCTAAACACGTTTTCCTTAGACTTTTTCGACCCTATAGCCTTCGGGTTACACGAAATATCTGTAGGATAAGACAATTCCTTAGTTTTAAGGCAAAAACTAAGAACAATTAACAATAAGAGATTTTTATTTTACTTGTTTTTGTCAAAATCAGAAACTTTTTGTAGAAAAACAGAAACTTTGTTCCTTCTACGGCAAAAACAGACAAATGAATGTTGGTTTTTCGTTGTTCTATTTTTTGATAACCAACTTTCCTTTTAAATGTGTTTATTGGATAAGGAATAGTTTGTTCATTAGATAACAAACAAAACATTAAAAAACTGACAAAAAATGAGAGTAATCGTGCATGGAAATAACATGCATGCAAAGTCACACGTAATTAGAAGGTTGTGACTTTTATCATTTTCTGCACATCCGAATTTTTTTAAGTATAAAATATACTTTCATCCTGAGTATATAACCCCGATACGGGATATAATATACTACAACAACACTTTAAAAGTGTCCCTTATCCACTTTAACCATGAACTCGATAATTACGATTATATGAGCGTACCCTCCGTACTCTCCGACTCACATTATATCGATTCCGGGTTCAAACTGATTTTGACACGAAAACCCGAATACACTTAAATGACCTTGTGATCAAAATCACTAACACTAACTATCTAACTTAACTAACAGAATCAACCGTATCTCTGAACAACCCTAACTTGTAGACAATTTTTGTACAATTCAAATCAAACTCTTAAATGTTGGAGAATAACTCTATCCCCAAAGATACTTACCTACTCCCTCGAGACCTATCTATCCTCATCCTAAAAACATCGACACATCCAATGTAAGATCAACCACTACCCTTTAAGACAAGATCCCACTATAAAGTAATTTAAAAATATGGAAAGACAAAAATTAATATGAACTATAATAAACTATAATCAAATACTAATTACAAAATAATTTTGATCTTTTTACGGTTTACTTTATCCGTCTCAGAAACACGTTTTATTTGTCATTACTTTGTTGTTTATGAATACCTTCTAATACCCACTTGCATTTCATCTCATCACCACAATTATTCTGCTTAACTCACCTACATCATTGTATTCTTTATTATTTACATTTATATTTATACTCCTTAAATCGTAATTTGATAACCCTACTAACCACCTTGATCATCAGAATCATCAATTGTATCCCTGAACAACTCCTACCTATTTGCTTATACTTCTCAAATCACCCTCTTAAACTTCTGAGAGTATCGCTACACCTGAAGCTACCTCTTTTTTCAACCTATCTACCCTAACCCCGTAAAAAATATGTCACTTTATAACACAATGTCTCAACGGCAAAGAATAAGGTGAAAATATGTCAAAATAAACATTTTGTTGTCTATGAAATACATTTTAATGCTCAATTAAAATACATATCATCCACACAATTACTCCACTTGACATATCTACATCATTGTGGTCTTTAATTTTTTATATTTATAGTCCTTAAATCGAAATTTGACATTTTTTGAATTTCTCCAAAGTATAATATATTTGACATTTATCTTTTTTCCTTTCTACTTAATTAAAGAAATTATCTCATTTCTTTCGCATAATTAAGTACGAAAGTGTATAATATTCACTTGATTGAATAGTAGTGTTACTCCTGTACCAAAAAAATAGTAATATTGCTCTTAATTTGGTTGGATAAGTGATTGATCGCAAACGTTCCTTTTAGGTAAGAATTTGTATATTGTCAAATACTTAGCTATTTCATTTTAGTTCCTCACATTCTGAATCCAAACGTAAGTATTCATTTTAAGTTTGAAAGGTCAAGTAATATGTAAAAGATAATAACATAATGTATAAGGAAAAGTAACATATTTGTCTCATATCCTCACCAGGGACTGTTTTTGACTCATTTTAATATTATGACGAAGACAAATTGAGTTAGTTCATTCTTTCTTCCTCTTTCCTATTTACATTTTTGATACAAACCTTGAATAAAGTTAATAACCTTAAATAATAAGTATATCAATATTAAAGAACAATATCCTAAGTCTAAAAGGAAAATTTTAAATAATCAATTATTTTTAATTTATTTCCCATTTTCATTTTTAATAAAAAATGTTGAATAAAATTATTAACCTTAAATAGTAAATATAAAAATCGTAAAAAAATAATAGTGTTCTAAATCTAATAGAAAATTTGTAATTTTCTAATTCTAATAGAAAGTTTTTAAATAATTTATTATTTTCTAATTCTAAAGAAAAATTATATATAAATTATTATTTAATCATCTATTTTCTAATTTTCTAATTCTAATAGAGAAATTATAAATAATTTATTATTTTCTTATTTTTTAATCATTATATATATATAAAAGAGGAATGTTAAAAAGCTGATGTGGCAACATAATATTTCAGCATTTCATAATAGAGCCCTCTCATTCAATCTTAGAATGATACATCCAAATAGACCAATAAAAATAAGCCAACTATATAATAATATAATAATATAATAAATAATGGGGAATGTCTACGGAGCAATTAATACTACTGTAATATAATAAATTTATCTCGGTATAATAATATAATAATATAATAAATAATGGGGAATTTCTACGGAGCAATTAATACTACAGTAATATAATAAATTCATCTCGGTATAATTGATACAATGTATGCACCTTTCAAAATTAATGGGGAATGTCTACGGAGCAATTAATACTACAGTAATATAATAAATTCATTTTGGTATAATTGATATAATGTATGCATCAAAATTAATACAATATTAGTATAATTAATACAATGTGTACATACCTTTCAAAATTAACAGCCTAAAGTCAGTCTAAAATCCCAGACTCAAAAACCAAAGCACCCTTTTGTTGGTATTGGATACGCCAATTACCACCATTCGTAACTTAATACAATATTAGGAATTGGATACGCCAATTACGCACCTTTCGAAAATTAATACAATTACGCACCTTTCAAAATTACGCAATGAACATTGTATTACTCTTTCTGTTTCTCTATGTTGCTTGAAAAGTGCAACGACCAGCCTTCTCTTTTCTTCTCCTCCTTTGTTTTCTACAATATATAAATAGTTAAATCAGCTATTCCAACATAATTTTTCCAATTCTAAAATTTTAAGTCTCTACATAATACAATTTCTCGTCTAAAAAATCACAAAATCGAATTACAATTATGGCTATTACACCGTTACTTACTATTAACCAACTAAATTTCGGAATTAGACTTACACAAATGAATGTAAGAGTAGTTCACAAATGGACTAGACCGGAATTCAAAGATAAGAAGAAGACCGATTCTATTGAACTTCTATTAGTTGATTCAAAGGTATTTAATTCGACTATTCTGTCAACACACTTTGTAAAATATTATAACTTCATTGCCTTTTTTTCTCAAATTTCGAAGTATTGAATTCGACTAATAGCACTTTAGTGAGTAGAGCATTATAACTTCATTGCCTTTTTTTGTCTCCTATTCGACTCAATAATTTAAGAGTCTTATTTTTTTTTTTGTGTTTTTTTGCAGAATGAAGTCATCCAAGCTACGATAGGAGACAACTAATACGCTATTTTGGCCCTAAGCTATCTGTCGGTATGGTTTACACCATTCGCAACTTAACTGTTGACAATAACACTGGACTTGACAAGGCTACCCCTCATCGTTATCGTCTGAAATTTGAGTTTTCAAGTCAAGTTCATGCAACAAATGATTCATCCATTCCGATCCATGGGTACCGTTTTGCGAAATTCAAGGACATTATAGACGGTATTGTGCCTCATACCCATTACATATGTACGACTCTATGAAACTAATAATGTGTGTTTGTTGGTTGAATCATTGTTTTGAATCGTAATTTTAAAAAAATTGTTGCATTGTTGTGACATTGACAGATAGTATTGGGAAGCTTTATGAAATTGGCCCAATAACTGAGACTACGCACAAGCACAAGTGCCGGACCATAAAGCTTGAAGACTCTGATTTAGTGCAAAATAATATTAAAACTCATGTCGTTGTTTTGTTATATCATTTAAATATTTCCAATTTTTAATCACAAGGTTTTTTGTTTCATACAGGGGAAATCAACTCTCCTGCACGTTATGGGAGCCGCATACGGTTCAACTTCCCGCTCTTATATCTCAGCTACCTAATCCAGATCATTCTAAAATTATTGTCGTACAATGTGTGCAGACTAAAAAATTTGAAGGTAAATAATAAAATCGTCTTATTACGTCCATATATATACATATATATTTTAAAAACTGAGTTTAAATATCGGTTTTAAATATTAATTTTATAGGTCTTTGGCGTGTCCAAACAACCTTTAACGCTATTGTTTTTAATCTCAATCCTGACATACTAGAAGTGAATGATTTTGAGCCAAGGTACAATTTCGGTTTTCTTCAACTGTTAGGATTTTTTTAACTTCTAAGTTGCTAAATATTGTTATGACTTTCCTATTAAACATGTCCCCTTAGTATTAGAAAATAAATCGGAAAGATGAATGAGCAGTGTATGTTTTATGGCCACAGCATCAACAATAGATCAGACGGCCTCTGAAACAATAAATGTGTTATAGCTAGATCAATGGGATTTGTGTCTGTCTCCATATCGATACATCCAGGGCTCTTAGAAAAATCACTGACGACAGATAACAACATAAGAAAGTTAAGCAGTTGGAGAAGAGTGACTTATGTTTTAACGTATAGTATTGATCACCGAACTCAAGCTGCTTAGATTAAATTAGGAACAAATGCAATAAATTGCCTTAAACCTTTAACTCTAAGTTGCTGTTTTCTTCTACTGTTGATGCTGTGGACATGTTTAATAGGAAAGTAAGAACTTTAGAAAAATAGTTAGATTATAACATTCACCTAAGATTTATATTTCTACCATATTAGAGGCATAAAATTTATTTGTTTGGTTGGTGTCTATTGGTCCTAACAATGTTCTGCAAGGTATTTCACAAGTGTTTTTTATGATACAATATTCTGCAAGGTGTTTTAATATTCTGTTCATTTCCTTTATTGACAATGTTTTTTTACAGCTACTTTCACATTTGTTTTCGACGTTTTAATCGAAATATATTATCACTTAATCAGAAATTGTATGACAACAATCCCAACCCCTCCTAATCTATGTAAATGACCTTTATTCGTGTAAGTACAGATTAGTAGCATTCCCTTTAATTCACACAGGGGAATATGAAATGCTGGAATATGAAAGGCTTCTTACCTTAATGTTTGCGTTTTATGTAGTCTTTCAACTCCGGCAAAAACCAACTCCTTGCAAATAATTGAAATCCCGGACGACGACGAGGAGGATGACATGTCTAGAGAAAATATCAAAAGTATTAGTGATATTAAAGAGAATAAAAAGGTGAAAATTCTTCCTTTTTAATTTCATTTAAATATGATCAAATTTACAAAAATACCCTAATTTTTCTAGCACATACTTTTAGTAACAATACTAAAATCACTGATATCAATTTCGGGCGGGCTATTACTATAATTATGCAAAAATAATTAATCTTGACTGCGGAGCTGGATGGTATTATGATAGTTGTAAGCTATGTTGGGCTAAGACTATTAAAAATGACAAAGCTAGATGGGTTTGCACCCGTAATGGTTGTGATGGTCATGTAGACGGTTTCATGTCAAGAGTTCCTAGGTAAAAACACAATACAACTTTCATTTTTAATTATTTTTCTTACAATTTCCAAATTTTCTTAATCATTATTTTCTTTCCTACAGGTTCCAAGTGAAGTTTGAGGTCAGTGACCCGTCTAACGACGTGGCCAATTTTGTGGTATTTGATACTCAAATTAACCAATTCATCACTTCAACCGCTACTGAGTTACTTGCAAAAATAGAAAAGGTACCATGTTCTTTGGTCATTTATATTTTTTTTAACGTGGTGAGCAAGAAGATATTCCTCGCGAATTGGAGTATTTCCTTGACAAATCCTTTCTTTTTAAGGTGAATGTACATGAAAAGTACAATGTTAGTCAAGGGTCAAATTCGTACACAGTTTTCAGTATGAGTGACGACACAAACCTTAAAGACAAATGGCTTTCAAAGTACGCTCAAATGTTCAAGGTGCAAACAATAATGTTCTATCCAAGTTCCCTCTTAATGTTTATATTATTTGACCTTCTATTAAACATCTGAATTTTTTATTTATAGGAAGAGTTCCATAGTTTTAAATCAAGGGCTACACCGACAGTTGTTGCTCATCATGCAAGAGCATTAATTGATATCATGGACGCTGAGGTAAATAAGTTGTTAAAGTCATCATTATATGAAAATCTCCGCCCATTATAAAGTTACATTAATAAGTTAACATTTTTTGAGACTTTTTATTCATTTCCAATTTTGATATTCAAAAGTCACCTTATTATCTTCAACTAATGAACTATTTTTACTTTTTTTTTCCAGTTGTTTATACTATTGAATTCCAAAAGCGTGGCCTTCCTCATGCTCATATTTTGCTATTTTTACAACGGGGGGACAAATTCCTAGAAGTCGTTGATGTAGACCGTGTTATAAGTGCTGAAATTCCCGATCTGAGGGAAAGCCCAACCCTTTACGAAGCAATCAAAGATTGTATGATTCATGGTCCATGTGGAGATCTTAATCCAGATTCTCCTTGTATGATTGATGGAAATTGCTCAAGAACTTTCCAAAGAGGTTTAATGAACGAACAACGATAGATGGTGATGGTTATCCTGTTTATAAGACGCGTAAAAATGGAGCGACAATTACGAAAAATGGGAAAACAATTCATAACGGATATGTTGTTCCTTACAATGCAGAATTGCTGTTGAAATATCGAGCTCACATTAACGTTGAATGGTGCAACCGAGCCAGATCAATCAAGTACTTATTCAAGTACATTAATAAAGGATATGACCGTGTCACCGTTAGTGCAACTCGCAACAACAGTGGTAGCCAATTCCTTTCTATTCTGCATTATCTCTTAAGGTTCATTTAATTATTTTTTGATTGAGACATTAACCATTTTTTAGGCAGTCAAGACCCAAGTCAGATTGATCAAATACAACAATTTTATGACTGTCGTTACATTTCACCATGTGAAGCCGTGTGGAGGATTTTCGCCTTTGACATTCACTATAGGAGACCCCCTGTTCTACGGTTGGATTACCATCTACCTAATGAGCAAAACGTTATTTTCCATGATGATGACCCAATTGACGAAGTTGTCGAAAGATCTTCTGGATGCAGAACAAAATTGACAGCATGGATGGAATATAACAAAAACAATCCCGATGGTAGAGATCTGACATATTCAGAGTTTCCAAACAAGTTTGTCTGGCAGAAAAAAACAAAGGTATGGACTCCAAGAAGAAAAGGTTTTACTCTCGGCCGAATGTATCTGTTGAACCATATATTCAAATATATATATAGTATATATGTTTATGTTTTGATAATGACAAGTCTAGCTATTTATATATTATATACTCGTATGTATAATCGTGTGCTAAGTGTACAGAATATTAGTAACAAGATCTAATCAATCAAGTATAAAAGATTCAAGCATATTAGTCAATAAATTGACTAAGTCGAAGATTGATAGAAGATCACAAGCGCGCACAACGAACTAAAGTTATATTTATCAACTATAAGCTTTAGTACAAAATTGATTCTAGTTATAGCCCGTAGCTATAACTCTATATCTTGAAGAAATGATCGAGAATATATATGTGTTTTAAAGTGAAACGTTTGTTTCCTAATTTGTGTCGTGTAGTATTAATGTTTAAATGGTATTCTATTTAAATATGGAATTATTAATCTTAATAGGATTATATAATATATCTTTTAGTTAAATAAGAAATAAATAATTGTCTTATGAGATAATTATTTATTACTAAAATAAACTAAAGATTTTTTATATGATTTTAATTGTCAAAAATATATAATCTAGATAAAGTTTGTTTCGATTTTGGAAATCGTGTGATATGCCACATTACCATAAATCGTGTAGGACTTATTTAAATAAATATTATGTATTTATTTAATGTCCTAAATAAACTAAGATTATATTATGGTAATATATTTTATTATCTTTGACATGATTTAGGAAGTTGATTTAATAAGGATACTAATTGTTTATTATATAACGATCTTTCCTAAATATGAATTAGGAAATTAATTCCTTATATAATACATATAGTATATTATTAAATCTTTCCTAAATATATTAAGATTAGATTTAAGGTAGTATTACTAAAAGACTAGTATTCTAGTTTAAGTAATATTCCTAAATTATCTAGGGTTTAAATTACCTAGATACATATTCTATATAAATAGACTACCATGATACATTAAAATACACGAAATACACAACACACATACACGCAAATCGAGAGAGAGAAATCGCCGTTCATATTCTTCAAGTTCGAGCTTTTCATTGTCATATCCGATTCAAGATTCAAGTGCTCAAGCATTGATCTTATTCATTCAAGATTGTGACATCAAGAAAACATTGAAGACTTTATCTTATTTACGAAAGATAGAACGAGTATTTAGCGGTACTCATTGTAAGACAAATATTTAACGGTATTTGTCGAAGCTAGATATTTAACGGTATCTAGATACAGTTGTGACTAACATCAAAATCGCACGAGTAGGGTTGATAAAATTGTAATCCAGAGTTGGTACTAATTTTATTAATCGAGAATAGTGGACGTAGGTCTCAAAGTGTGAGACTGAACCACTTCAAAAATATCGTGTCTCTCTTTATTACTTGCTCTACTCAACGATCATCATACAAACTTACACACATCGAAGAAGATTCCAAAAAGAAGGCATACTCAATTCAACCCCCCCTTCTTGAGTATATCATATCAATAGACTCTTCAGTATCACATGTCTCCAAATGGTGGTGAGAGGTTTTATTTGAGAACCCTACTGAACTTTGTTAAAGGACCAAAATCATACGAAGAGATTCGAACTGTAAATGGATTCGTACAACCAACTTTCAAAGAAGCTTGCTACGCTCTAGGCTTACTTGGTGATGATAAAGAGTATATCGATGCCATTAAAGAAGCCAGTCAATGGGGATCCAGATTTTACCTTAGGAACCTCTTTGCCACTCTTCTGTTGGCAAACAGCTTAGTCAAGCCGGAATTAATGTGGGAGGAGACTTGGCAATTATTATCAGATGATATCCTACACCGGAGACGAAGAGAGCTACGTAACCCAGGTACTTCGTCAATTGTTTAGATAAATGAAAATAATATCATATTTTTTTAAAAATTAAATTGTTGTTAAAATTAAATCATATATTGTGTGTATGCAGATCTCCAGCTAACCGATGATCAAATAAAAGATTACGCCTTAGCCGATATTGAATCTTGGTTGCAAAGAAATGGTTGTAACAGCCCGCTTTTTCGTAATTTATATTTTTAAAGGTTTTAATTATTTCTACGGGATAATATAATGTTTTAATAATTTATTGAAGAGTATTTTAAATAAATAATAAGATCCGTCTTAAGAATCTTAAAACCTTAAGACGAATACAAACTTGGTAAGGTTAAGTTCCCGACTTAGATATCCGTTCTAATATCCTAACCCGTTTCTTTTAATACGGAAAGGACGACCTACTTGTACCCTTCTTAAACCTTATGTCGACATTTCTTTTTGCTCAAGAACTCTTTTCACAGTAAACCAAACTCTCCCAAACCTCCATTTTTATTCTCCTTCTTTGGATCTTTTCTTCATCATCCGTTCTCCGATTGAAGGTAAAAATATCATTTTCGGAATCCTCATTCGATTTCCAAGCGATCTATCACTTTCTTTTTGCAAATCCTTAAACTCGAAAATGGGGCTGTTTTGCATAAACTCCGTTTTTCAGTCCTTAAACCCGTTTTCTTTGTTGTAGGAGAAGACTTAGACGATTCTAAGGAAGCTAGTGGCAAGATTGAAGAAGAGATTGGAGCTTAAACGCTAAAAAGGTGACAATAATGAGATAACTCGGCCTTTGTGTGAATATTAGCACTCTTGTTGTGATTCTTGTGTTAGTTTCTGATTTTTGTTAATGTTCATTGTTCAAAGGACTTAGTAACATGTTTAGGATGTTTAATATGTGAAGAATTCATGCTTTAAGATGTTGTTATATGTTCTTAAGTTCATTTTCAGTTTTTCACAAGTTGAGACGGATACTTGTTAAAATCGTTTGAGGATTGTTATGGGACTTGTTTACTGTTAGATAAATTGTATTTGATGAGTAGTAATGTTGGGCAAACATCTTATGTAGCAATTTTGAAGTTTGTGGATCGATTTGTGATGATTTCAAATAGGATGAAAATGACGATTTTGCGAACAGGCTCTCTGAGCCGGTCGACCGACCGGCCGCCGGTCGACCGGCTGGGAGTGCGTATTGTATGTTTTCGTATTTTTGAAGAACTTGGCCTTGGACTGCCAGCCGGCTGGTAGTCATTTTGTATTGTGTATGTTTTGCGAAAACTTAGGAAGAAAGGGAGCCCAGCCGGCAGACCGGCCGCCTGCCAGCCGGCTGGAAGTGCATGGGGATGGTTTACGAAATTGATGTAGGCTAGGGGAATTGGGTTCCCAGCCGGCCGGCCGGCTGCCTGCCGACCGGCTGGGAGTCCTTGTGTTGTTTTCCTTGTTTGAAAAAGGAGCGTAGGCTGAGGGTATTGCCAGCCGGCCGACCGGCTGCCTGCCGACCGGCTGGGGATCCCTGAAGGCTGTTTTGGGTTGTTTTCGCGTGTAACTTTTAAACGGTTGATCGGTTTTGATTGAAACTCGTTTTGTATACCCGTGATATATATTTGAGGTCCCCGGAGGATGGGCAACACTATATTGGGTTCGGGAATGGAGTGAGGATAGAGACCCCCCGGTCGGGTAACCGAAAGGGAAACCGGCTCTCCCTCGTCTTAGTTCCCGGGATCAATTAAGTGTTGATTAGAGGTTTAAGAAGTTAGAACTATAGGTTAGTTTCTACCTTTGGATGTTAGTGGTTACATTGGTTGTCGCGTGGTGGGATATGTGTTAAGTTCACCTCTGGACCCACTACGTGTTTTATATGTCGCGTGACGGGATATGTGTTAAGCTCACCTCTGGACCCGTTACGTGTTTGGCTTGGGCGTGTCAGGATATGTGTTAAGCTCACCTCTGGACCTGACACGTGATCGGTTGTCGTACACGGGATATGTGTTAAGCTCACCTCTGGACCCTTTGCTTTTGGATGATTAGGGATATGTGTTAAGCTCACCTCTGGACCCTTTTCATGTTGTGTAAGTTTAGGAATATGTGTTAAGTTCACCTCTGGACCCTTTACTTGAATTGTAAGTTTAGGGATATGTGTTAAGCTCACCTCTGGACCCTTTACTTGAATTGTATGTTGGGATATGTGTTAAGCTCACCTCTGGACCCGACATTGTGTAGTAATGGGATATGTGTTAAGCTCACCTCTGGACCCATTGCTAGTGTTATGAATGTTTTATCTGCTTGCCTTGATGATGGTACAGTGTCAGATATGCATGATGAGTTAATGATGTTTATTTGAGTTATGGTTTAATCATCCAAGGCATTGGATGACTCTTAGTTCGGTTTCATAAATAGTTGGATTGAAAGACCCCCGACTGGGTAACCAGTAGGGAAACCGGCTCTCCTTCCTAACGGTTTATGAAGTTGGTTGAGAGCCGTGCATTGTAATCGCATGATAGTATGATATCAGTTGATGAGATGTTTATGCTTCACATGTTTATATATGTTGGAGTATTTTGTTTTGCTTTACTTGTTACGTGTAGTCACAAAAGGTGGCTAGGAGAACTCTAGTCACTCCCCACTGATTCTGGCGTACATGTTTTCATGTATGTAGGTACATGCTGGTTGGAGCAGGGGTTCACGAGAGCTAGCGAGCGATGATCCTATCATCTTGACTTACCCTTATATCGTTTAGCTGGACTCGTAGTTTTGATATATTTGTTTTGGTGCCTGTAGGGATGTATCATCCCAAGCTTTGTATTTACGTTTGGTTTTGATACTTAGAACTACTACTTATCTATTTTCGTTTATATCTGTTTCAGTTTAAGACTTCTCGCATGTTGTTTAGTTTGTTAAAAAAGTTTTAATTCCGCTGCATTTTTAGTACTTTTACGTGTTTATATTTCCGCTTTCGCGAGGGGTTTTACAATGGTAGTTCATTGCGTAAATTTGACAACATGCCATTTCCAGATTTTGACATTCATGCAATCAGTTCGAATAGGCTATTGGCAGATAAATTGTCTGATGACAAGGATGCTTTGAAGAAGGAACATGAAGTGCTCACTGCTTCCATGACCGATGAACAAAAATCAGTTTATAGAAAAATAATGTATTCCGTTCAAAATGGTCAAGGTGGTGTATTCTTTGTTTATGGTTACGGTGGTACCGGTAAAACATTTCTTTGGAAAACCTTATGCGCTGCAATAAGGTGTAGAGGTGATATCGTTATAGTTGTTGCGTCAAGTGGCATTGCTGTTATCCTTCTTCCCGATGGTCGGGCAGCACATGCAAGACTCAGCATACCCATAAATGTCGACGAAAACTCCTCCTGTCCTGGTATTAAACCACTCTGTAGCTCTTGATAGAAGTTTGAGAGATATAATGCGATTTTCATCAGAAGGAGATCCTGAGAAGCCATTTGGTGGGAAAGTTGTCGTGTTTGGCGGCGATTTTCGACAGATTTTGCCAGTTATACCTAAAGGGAGTAGACAAGATATTGTTGGAGCTGCTATAAGTTCATCTCCTTTATGGAGCTATTGCAAGGTTAGAACCTGAATTTTTTTCTTTATTGCTTTAATAAGTTTGAGCTGACCATAATTTATATAGAGTTGTCAAATTGTGAACCTTTTTAAATTTCTATTAGGTTTTAAGCTCACGAAAAATATGAGACTTCAAGTTGGAAGTTCACAATCAGACATTGATGAAACAAGAAAATTTTCTGAGTGAATACTTGAAGTTGGGGATGGATTAGCAGGTGGCGCAAATGATGGTGTTGCTAACATTGAGTTACCCGAAGATATTCTAATTCCTCCTGGAACAGATCCAATAGCTACCATTGTGGAGAACACGTATCCATCTTTACAATAACACTTAGGTGACCCTCAATACTTCACGGAAAGAGCTATCCTAGCACCTACTCGCGATGTCGTAGAGTTGGTAAACGAGTTTGTGTTGGATCAAATTCCTACGCAAGAGAAAGTCTACCTAAGCTCAGATGAAATAAGTAAAGAAGAGACGAATAGTGGGGTTCGTGAACTCTACTCCACTGAGTTTCTAAACACCATTAGATGTTCCGGTTTACCTAATCACCACCTAAAACTTAAAGTTGGAGCTATAGTCATGCTTCTTAGAAATATTGACCAAGCAAATGGATTGTGCAATGACACTCGAATGGTGGTGATTCATCTAGGAGAATGAGTTATAGGTGCAACTGTTATTTCTGGAAGTCATATTGGTAGTAGAGTCTATATTCCCCGTATCACCTTGACCCCTTCAGACACCACTAGGTTCCCCGTTAAGTTCGAAAGAAGACAATTTCTTTTAGCAGTTTGCTTTGCAATGACTATTAACAAAAGTCAAGGGCAATCTTTATCCCGTGTTGGTCTTTATCTTCGTAGACCAGTCTTCACCCATGGACAATTGTACGTTGCTATCTCCCGGGTTACAAATAAGAATGGTCTAAAAGTGCTTATTTTAGATGAAGACAACAAAGGCATGTCTACTACAACAAGTAATGTTGTTTACAAGGAGATTTTCGAGAAACTATGAGTTTGTCTTAGACTTTCATGTTTTTATATCTTTCGAATTAGTACTTTGTATTTGAAAATACAAACTTTTATGTTATTATATGTACACCCATTTATTTTTATTAAAACAATTCCCTATACACGACTTCCATTATTAGCATATTTAACAACCTAATTGATCCTGAGTATAAAAAAATTGAAATTGAACAACCCGTGACTTTTCACGGGTGTCACACTAGTTCTAGTAGAAAAAATTATAAATAAACTATTATTTATAAATATAGTGTTTTGTAATAGTTGGAGACTACTACTTCGTTCGAAAAAATTTTCCTCTAATTATATATATTGATTGATTGATTATTCTAGTTCATATTGTATAACAAATTCTTTTAATTAGGAAATAAATAATATACAAAAAGACTTAAAATATCTTAGTGTGTATTATTTTCTAATAACCTGAATAAGATAAGATAAGAATAAAAAAATTTATTCTCCAATCTTAACTAAATATGTAAGAGTATGATATATTACCCCGTATGTATTTATCTCATAAGATAGTTGGTGAAATCCACGATGACTCATGAGCCGTGTGAACTTGGCACGCAACTCTAGGCATATCTAGGTGTGATCCCCGAAGCCCTATCATATCTAGGTTGGATCCTGAATTAGGATTTTGGTTATGAAACCCTAGTTTTATAAAGGAAGCAACAACTCATAAGTTATTTTTATTCACATTACTACACTTGAATCATAAATCCGAATAGAAGAGATTTACCCATTTAAGAAAGTTTGCCATAATAGAGAACGAAAATCTCTATTAAATATGTTTTTCGTTAGTCTTTCGTCTTGACCTTTTAATTTAGGGTAATTTCATGAGAATAATCCATCATGTATCCTCTTTTCTCAGATTAATCCATCCTTGTGTTTAACTGGGAATAATGTCATCTTTGACCTCATTTAACTTTTAGTGAACTAAACCCATAGTTGACCTGTTAATACCGGTTTTCAAACAGGTCATTGTTTATTTTTATTTTTTTTCTGGTTCGTCTTTATCCTTTCTTCATATTCATTCTCATGTATAATAATATCATCCTGCTTTTTAATCAACAGACTCAAATCAAATAATCCCCCTAAAAGAAACACAAATTGATTAAGAACCTCATACGTGGCGGACAAAACATTGATTAAATCATAAACAACCTCAAATAAATTAGCCCACCATCTTTAATAGATTTTACTTTCAACAAACTCAATTGATTTTTTGGAAGGTGAACCCAGAAACCGTTTAATTTTACCCAAATTATTTGGGAGTTCATCAACAAAATCAAATCAATTAAAAACTTAGCTTTAAAACCCATATTTTTGGGTGGTTCAATTATCAACAAACCCAAAAATAATGGACTGGAGTGGTGTAAGGCGTCGATTAAAATAGTGATATTCATGTTTGATGAGAATTGATAATGATTGATGAGAAGTAGAATGAGAGATAAAACAAATTCGTTCGTTGTCTCGTGCCGAATTTTGTTTTGAGGGTTTGGTGAACCCAAATTGTAGTGGGTGTAGAGTAAAATTATGTGGTTAACTTATATTGGGTGTTGTTTGATGAAATATTGATAGTGGCAGTGCTGATATATAGTGAATGGTAGCGTATAATAACACATTGGAATGTTGATGTTAATGGAGGGTGGAAAATAGTTTAAGAGGAAAGCTAACCAGTTTTACAGGTATCACGTCCAAGAGATCAGTATAAGCTAAATGAGGTTAAAGATGAGATTATTCTCAGTTAAACACGAGGATGGATTAATCTGAGAAGAGAGGATATATGATGAATTATTCTCATGAAATAACCTTTTAATTTATCTATATATATGAGATGTGGTACTTATACTCTTCTAGGATAAAAAAGCGCTTACAATATTTACCTCGTTAGTTAAAATGTATATATGATAATGTTTTCTTTTGTGTGTGACTTAAGCTACAAAGATAATATAATGTCGGAATTTAAACCCGGGTTATAAGTATATTAATTTGATATAACATATTATAACAAGAACTTTCTCTTTAGGTAGCACGGACACTCCTAACCAACCATCTCGTGTTCGACACAAGCGGACACACGCGCTTAAATGTGTCGGACACTTGTAAACGAGAAATGAGGCGTCAAGACTGAAAAAGATTGATTAGAAGACGCACTTAAGTGAGAAAAGAGAATAAGTTATAGGTAAAGTCAAAGTTTACCTTTAATTATTAATTTATATAACGTGTCTCGTGTCTTAGATTTCGTGGGATGCCGTGTGACATGTCCATGTTCTAGCTATTTGTGTCCGTCTTGGTAATACCTAGCTTCCCTAAATTTCGAGTAAGGATTCCCTTCCTTTTTGAAAAAACAAGTGAAGGTTCCTTACTTTTCAGTGATTTGGATTAAATTTTGATCCGATCGGACGGTTGTGGATTTACTTGGAATGAAAAGGAAGATGAATGAGATTGAAATATATAATATATACTCCCTCCGTCTCGATTATTTGCTTACCTTTTCTTTTTTTTGGTGTCTCTATTTGTCAATTCTTTGGCCTTTAACTCGAAAATGTTTTTGATTGACAATTTGATTATCCATAATCAATCCAGTCTACTTGTTATATGATAATTGGTCCCTATATTTTATTGATCTTTATAGTAAAATCAAAAGTAGGACTAGGAATAGCATAGAGTAATTAATAAGTCTTGCTTATGACGGGTCAACATTTATGACGGATATTTTGTGAGAGTATAAAATGGATACAAAATGAGTTAGTGGAGAAAATGGACCACATAAATAGTGTCGGAGAGCGAGAGAAGGTGGGTATTTTGTGAGAGAAAATGATATCCGTCACAAACTTGTGACGGATACCGCCGTTATTTCTTTTTTTTGTAGGGTAATAATGTTGGTAAGAAGTGGAGAAAAATTGGAGAATAGGTAAGATTTCCTTTTTTAGTGGATTGTGTTTGAGAAAGAATCTCTTATCATGGTGATGTGAATTATAGGATGAACCTCAACCATGCAAGAAGATATGAAACCCATCCACTTCGATTTCCATCACATTTTATTTGTAAAATAGATAAAAACAGAAATGACGTGGACCACGTGGCCCAATTAGCGATAAGAGAGAAACAAGAGTAGCCAATGAGTATCAACAATTAGATTTCTGTTATATCCACTCTATACATTACTTGAACACCACCTCATTCCCAATTCCAACATCTCACAATTCACTACAACTTCCTTGCTTGCTCTTTGCCTTGAGCTCAAGCATCGAGTTTTACTTTCCAAAATGGCCACTAACGCCTTAATGAGCTGCGGTATAGCGGCTGTGTTTCCCTCGTCACTTTCATCTTCCAAGTCTAATAAGTTTGTGGCCTCTCCCTTCAATGTCTCATGTAAAGCTACTTCCGGGCGCTCCAATATATCCGCCGAGTGGATGCCTGGTGAGCCTCGCCCACCCTACCTCGATGGCTCTGCTCCCGGGTAATTTTCTTCAATCAATTTTTTATATATTTAATTGGATATGAGTAATTTATCTACCATTTAACATTATTTGGAACAACAAAAATCCGTCTTCTAAATCAATTTTTTAATGTTTGGGTAGAGTCTGTCACCCCTTACTACTACCTAGGTTCGCCCATGGTAATATGTATTTCCTTATTTCGAAGGACAGTTTTATGTTACGAGTATAAGACTAGACCACCGTTCATTCATATGAAAAAAAAAAAAAAAAATTTTCGAATAGAGCCGAAAAAGCAAGTTTTTTTTGTTCATTTTAAACTATAATAGCCTTGGTCGTGCAGTGACTTCGGATTCGACCCACTTGGACTTGGGTCGGTGCCGGCAAATCTTGAAAGGTTTAAGGAATCAGAGCTGATCCACTGCAGATGGGCAATGCTTGCTGTTGTAAGTTCAAAACCAAATGATTACCAAAACTTGTTTTCTATTCACTCTAAATTTGATGATACAAGGCCTGATTGTATACGATACGAACATGCAGCCTGGAATTATAGTACCCGAAGCACTAGGGTTAGGAAACTGGGTGAAAGCACAAGAGTGGGCTGCATTACCAGGAGGTCAAGCTACTTACCTAGGCAACCCTGTTCCATGGGGAAACCTGCCTACCATTTTGGCTATTGAATTCCTGGCCATCGCCTTTGTCGAGCACCAACGTAGCATGGAGAAAGACCCTGAGAAGAAGAAGTACCCTGGTGGCGCTTTTGACCCCTTGGGTTACTCTAAAGACCCTAAGAAACTCCATGAATTGAAGGTCAAGGAGATCAAGAATGGTAATTACCTCTTCTCCTTCGTTTTCACTCTTAATACTAATACTAGTATCACTTTGCAAACTAGTATGTATGTCGATCATGGTGTTGGATCACATTAAAAGCGGGTTAATTCATACAACTATAAACAAATTGAACACGGAAATTGCTAGGGAATGTCATTAGATGTCGTGCCTAAGACCCTTTAAAGGCGGTCTGAAATATTTTGTAATCGTAAGCAGGGGCGGATCCACCCACAGGGTTGGGTGGGCTTCAGCCCAACCTGTTTTCAGGAATAAAAAAAATATACATCTAAAATATATAGTGTTGTGGTGAGTCTCAGTTGGTAAGAGTATAGGTAAAAGGGCTTGCTTTTGCTTGATGATAGGGGGTTCGAACCTCATTAGTTGCATTTTTTTAATTTACTACCCTAATAAGTTGTTTAGCATTTCATCATAAATTCTAATAATATTAATCATAAATTGCTATTATTGTTTTCCATATAATTAAAGTATTTTATATACCAAGTTGTTTAACGCCATAAATCCTTAGTTTTAACAAAATTGAGATACATGTCTATTCGATAATACAAAAACATTGTATTTTAAAAAGGTGTTATAATTGAACGTTTACGTTTTAAAAATGACGATTGTTGGATTTACTAGTATATAGTGAAAATTGTATCCTTGAATAATATTGTAACATAGATTTATACAAGTATAAATTTTGTAATATTCAATCATATTGTATATTTTTATAAGATACTCCGTATCACTCTATCATTATTCCTTGTTTGCCTTTTAATAAAATACCATTTATAAATAATAAAAAATTGGCCTAAACGATGTAAGTTTGACAAAGGGAGCAACCCTAAATGTCTAACACCTTTCACATATGTGCGACCTCAATTATACGTTCTGATGGTCTCATATGACTGACCATCGCGAATATGAGCCTAGCCCATCCCACTTCTAAATCCTGGATCCGCCCCTGATCGTAAGGTTATGTAGTTAGATGTTTCATGTGGATAACATTTAAGATCAAACATAGTCCCTTCATCACAAAACGTGTATTCATACCTTATACAATTGTAATAATGTCGTAAATCATTGTTGATAGGTCGTCTTGCGCTATTGGCGTTTGTGGGTTTCTGCGTTCAACAATCAGCATATCCGGGAACTGGTCCACTAGAAAACTTGGCAACTCACTTGGCTGATCCATGGCACAACAACATTGGTGACATTGTTATTCCAAGATAGGTCGTCTTGCTCTATTTTGCCATGATTGTATTATCAAGGTCTTTTAAGGACCACAACATATGTAAAGTCCCTTGCACTAATTGTTCATGAAATTCATGTTATCATCAAACGCCATACACTTTAGATGAACGAATTTGTGGTTTTGTGTGATTCACAAGTCATCCAGATTGTTAGTAAGTATTACGAATTATATGGAGTATATGGATACAATGATACAAATGTATGACTAAGAGATAAGTGTGGAGCCCATTTTATTGGATATAACCAATAAATAATTATCGGACGGGTGGTTTCGCAAGTAAAAAAACCAAATTAAATATTTGAAAAGTAACATAGGTAAAATCTAATTGTGTTTTATTTGCCAAAACCGTAAGAGTAGTTATGCCATAGGATAATTTAACAAAACGTATAAACAAATTGTGATTTCGTTCATGGAGATTGCCTGATAACAACGATGAAAAGACAAAGAAATCGACCAAACATAGACATACATGACATACACATCAAGGTAAGCAAGGCGCAATTGACTCGTAAGTACGAATGACCTCACGGTCAAACAATAATCGTGTACAAATGCAAGACAAAACTCAACCAACACGACTCCACAACAACCTCACTTGCGAGGTTACGATAATATTACATTCTCAATCTCAACCTGATGCGCCAAACTCACGGGACAAACCATCTCGAACGACAAGTAACAAGCATTCCACTTTGACCCACACAACCTGGCCAAAGGCCAAGTAACCTCAAATTAGAAACGTGAGCCACCCAAACTAAACCAAAGGCCCAAAATGAAACAAATATGCATGTATTGGTAATATATCAAAAGAAATGCATACCCATCGGCCATCGGCACTAGTAGAACGTAAGCGTTCAACTCCCAACGTCATTATAATACTCATGTTAACTCAATCAAAGACTGAAGCAATAAAGCTCGTATGCAAATTGCAATGGGTAAAAGTGTAAAACACCGTTTGATTCAGTAACTTATACTCCGTATGTTTTTATTGGGTTGTCTTATTGTTGGTTTTAGGTGAACTTTGAGACAAAGTTCATTTAAAGGGGATAACAGTAATACCCAAAATTTTATATACTTTAAATAAATTAAAATAGAATGTCGGAATTAGAGTCCGGAATTAAAGGAAGTGTCTTATGTTTGCTAAACAGAAGATGGTCAAAAAAATAATTTTGAAATGAGACAAAATCATAGCACAAATATTGACATTTCAGTATTTCACTCTAATAAAATTCAAAAAAATTGAATTAAGTGGATAATTCCATAGAAAATATATAGGAATAAATATATCTGACTATTGTTAGAATATAAAGAGAAGACTATTGTATTATTACTAGTTTTTAAACCCGTGCACTGCACAGGTGGAAACGAAAAGTATTATTAAAAGTAATGACTGACATAACTTTTGGATTTAGAAAATTATTGAATTTTAGAAAATTTTACTTTGTCTATTACCCATACACTTTTGATAAGTTTGTGTTACTTAATTTTATTTGAAATACTCTGATTTGTTTTTCTCAATTTTTGATAAGTTATTGGCAAATGGTGAAAATAAGCGGTTGAAGTACTTACACTTGTCAAAATTGAGCTAATTCCAATAACCCTACCCGACACCCAAATAAAGGACCAAGCTCATTCTGAACCCGAATTGTCTAAAAAATGGATAAATAACTCCATATATGAGACTCTCTTTCTACCACTCATTTGTTTACTTAATCTATTTTGGGTGTCTCAATCAATTGTGTGTCTGTATATATTAGGAATGTCTTTGATAAACAATTTGATACTCCACAGTCAATTTGATTCACTTGTTATTTAATAATTGACCTCATTCTCATTCTTTGGCATTTGTGTCCAAACTAATGGTAAACGAATGATCGAGAAGAAAGGACGCAAGGAGGTATGAAATTTCATATTTTATTTACCCAATAATTGTTATCACACAAACTTGAATTACTACAATGCAACACATGTTATTTTCCTACCCCGTGG
Source organism: Silene conica (assembly GCA_029255685.2). Lineage (NCBI taxonomy): Eukaryota > Viridiplantae > Streptophyta > Magnoliopsida > Caryophyllales > Caryophyllaceae > Silene > Silene conica. The sequence continues at coordinate 65,928,797 of CM055311.2, forward strand.
ACATGTCAATGTCAATGTTTACGTTCTCTTACGCATTCAGATAAAGATGTACAAAATGGTTTTCCTACCCCAATGGCATATCAATGTTCACGTTCAAAATTCCAATACTTCGTCTTAAAATTAAAACAGTTCATATAAAATACATAGGACAAAAGCATAATATGTAGGGCTTTATAATAAACGTGTCACATCCATCCAAGCACGGTGTTATTTAACCTCATCTTAAGAAATGTCGTCAACTATGCAGTTATACATGAAGTATCAAAATGGTGGTAAATACAACCATAACCGTTGTGGCGACATCATTGGTTAGTAGTGTTGTATTGTAACTTGTGTAAAATTGTATGGTAGATTTATATTTTTAAATTAACCTGTATTAAAGTAATTCCAAGTTAAAAGAAATATTATGAAGAGTAGATTAGAGCACAAAAAAAGAAGAATCAAAGGGATGGTTTATTTTTTATATAGATCAAATAATAAGTTTTATCTAAATTAATGAGAGCCCAATGAGCACATGTTAAGAAGTCATTTAAGGAAAGAAATACACCATTAATCCTCTAAATGTTGTAATAGATACTTCATAATTCAAAATATCGTGAGATAATGGTGTATTTCTGTTTGAAAATAACTTCTTAACTTAGAAAAATCTTTTTTTAAAGATATTTTAATCAAAAATAAACAAAGGATCAAAACAGAAAAAATTACTTCGTAGCGGCGTAACTTGGAGAGACAACAATTGTGGTAATGACAACAATAGAAATACATTCGTTCATGGTGTTTTTTGCATAATAAATTCCTTCTAGATTACATTAGTGACTCCAACACACATGACATTTGCTTAATCATTTTGTTTACAATAACTTTGATAGAGCCAATTTACGATTATTAATTAAGAATATTGAAATCACAAATATGGCTTCTTAATAAAGAGACCAATTTAATGTGTCATTTATGTAGTGATCTTAATTCTCAAATAATTCGATCTTTATCAAGACTAATTTTTTAGTTTCAATATATTTTTTGAGTTAAATTTTTTTATAAAGGTGCTCGAATTATTTTCAATAAAACTCGTAAAATATACATATAGGCTGAAATTATTTAATATAAAGCTCCAAATCTATATTATCAGATATATACAACTGATTGTATAGTTCACTAACTGTAAAAGAAATAATATGTAATTAATTCCTTCAAATTGAAGAAATTAACTTTTTAATTGGAGGCATTGAATATGAAAATATCTGATTTAAATAATTTGCAAGAATTACGGAGATAGCTTCAAACTTACCATAAATTTAGGTACATTATTATTAGAGATAATTCGACCATAATTGATTAGTTTTGATGTTATGGAAAGTTTCATGGTATAATAATTATGCTATATTAATTATGAAAAAGACATACACTTGAAAATGAGCAAAATCAATTAAAAATGAGGAAATAGTCACTTTTGAAATATTATTTTTAGCCATTTACGTAAAAAGTAAGATTTTTTTGGTCGTTTTTGTAATAATTTTGGTAGTATCTTTGGAAATATTGTTATTTCCTTAAATTTGGGATGTCTGTTAATTTTTTAGGTCGATCAAAATAATTTTAAATGTGCATAAAAATATTGCAATGATAACCTTATTTTCATACTAATCTTAAAATTTAAAATATGAATACAGTGTTAAATTTAGGCAATATAAGTTAATTGGGTAAGGTGATACTTGAATAACTTTACATATTTTTGAAAATCACACCATTGATTTTGATTTACTTGTTTTTAATAGGTTAATCAATTAAAACATCTATAATACTATAATTATAATTACAATTATTTTCTTTAAAATTACGATTTACAATTACAGCAGCTAACACTTGGCATATGATTAAGCTATGACAAGTTCTTGATTTAAGTTGAATATTATAAACGGAATTACTCCTTTAAGTCGAAAATTAAGGTAAATATTGTTATTGGAATTAACATGTTTTTGATTTCACCAGATTTGGTCGAAAATTAAAGAGAAAATTAAGGTTAATATTATTAATGAACGGAATATTATAAACGGAATTTCATTTTCTGATTAAGAATATTATATACGGAATATTATAAACGAAATTTTATAAATGAAATCGAAAATGAAAAATATTATAGGAATATTATAAACGGAATATAATAAACGGAATCAAAAATTAAGAATATTTTACGGAATATTATAAACGGCTTTGTATAAGCGGAATGGAAAATTAAGAATATTATGCGGAATATTTATATTATAAACAGAATATTATATAAACGGAATATTACAAACGGAATCAAAAATTAAGAATATTATACGGAATATATATTATAAACGGAATATTATAAAGGGAATCGAAAATTAAGTTAAAAATAATTAAATAGTAATGCACATGGTGTTGACACGTGGCTGAAAAGTGAAGATTGAATATGGTGTTGACACGTGGGCGATGGTGTTTGCTTTAATATAATACTAGTGTAACACCCGTGAAAAATCACGGGGTTGCGTACACTTATTTCTAAAGATGACATATATAAATTTTATTTATTATTTAGATAAATAAGCTATTTATTCGAACATTTGTACTTTAAATAAAAAAGAAATAATATAATATCATTGTATATATTAAAATATATATACGGAAATTATAACATTCAAGTTTGAGAACTTTAAGCTATGTAAGTACACATAATAATATTAATAAGAGTAACAATTGTAACACATGTTTAAAATGAAACAATTAAGACATAGTTAAAAAAAGGAAATTATAACATATAAATTTAAGTAATTTAAGATATTTAAATTATATGTAAAAACCAAAACTAAAATAATTAAGTTTTATATATTACAAAAAATGAAAATAATATAAAAATCGATTTCGACAAATCTTTTCATAATGAATACGTAAATAAAACAAATAAAAGATATAATAATTTTGTGATATACTCGTAGCATAATACCGTACTAACTACCTATAAGAGAATATAATAGTATACTCCTCATTGATATTGTATACCAAGAAGACTCGGCTTCCTCTATCAGCTATGGTCTATAAATATCATTATTGATCGTTGTGTGATTGGAGTTGTTTTAATCAACCCAACTCTTATTTGGTTTTTTAATGATATAATTATTATTGACATTAAGTTTTATGATATACTCCGTATGTAGGATATAATTTTTTTCTTAATCATAATATTAATTTATTGCTTATTATGTAATTAGATAGTACGTAAAAATTGAAGATTCTAATATCCCTTGAAAAAATCTTCTCTTGTGTCCACTCTCTGAAGAAAAATATTCTTACTGGTCCCTCATTTGATTTATCTTTTTATTTATTTTTTAAAATGAAATAAGCCACGCACAAACAAAGTAAACGATGTGTATGAGATTTCTTTAATTATACCCTTTATCATACCTAAATTTTTATAATTACTTTTGGTTAGTTGCACATGTGACTGTCGTAGAGTAGAATTTGTATTAGGATAAGTATAACAACTTTTAATGGTGATATTTTTTTTATCTTATACTCTGTATTTATTATCTACTAAATTGCATGATATTCGTACGGATTAGAGATTCAATGCTTGTGACAGTCGAAGAAGTATACATGTGATGATGGAAGAGAGTTCTCCGTAACTCCTCTTAAGTTCATTTTTCAATTGAGTATTTCATAAATTTTAAACTAAATCTTAATTGCATAATTAAAAGGAGGACGAAAAAAAAACTTTCATAAAGATTGTCGTATGTAATAACATGAGTCCAATAGTCCATTAAATATTAAATAGTATCAAATGTATGTCGATAGGTTTGTGAGTACATGTCTCCAAATTATGAAATTACTCATAGTATGTAACTTTATAATGTTTTATATTTACGGTCTAACTCGTACCATGTTTTGTAGACGATAAAAAAAGGATCAAAAGCAAAGTATAAGTTTAATTACCCTAACGGATTGCTCTATAAATGTATTTAACTTGCGGCCCAACTCGTACTATTCTTACTAAACCGGACAAAAAAAGACCAAAAGCGACGTAAGACCAATTATATATCTTAACAAATTTTCATCATGGTCGGTACTCCGTAACTTCATTAGTCAACTATTTTTTTTGCTAATGGCATGATAACCACTTTCAAAATAACATAACATTTACAACATATCTAGTGATTCTTGTATCGTAGAAATCAATACCAACACACAAAACTTAAGCTTTAATATTGTAATTAAGCAAGATACTCGACAAAATATAAGACGAAGTCAAAAAGTGTCAATAGATTTATTGTATGTAACTTTGGTATAAAACGTCAATTAACGTAAAACTTACAAAAACAATGGAAGACAAATTAAAATTGCATAATAGTTAGTAGAGCAGATTATTAGACCTAATTTGTAGTGCTTTACATCAAATTGTTAATTTAACCGTCTTCTTTTTTGAAAATACAGAAACAAAGAGTATCAAATGTCAAATATATATCAAAGAAAATTTTAAGCAGATTCTACTAAAAACAAAAAATAGAAAACAGAAGATACATACAAAATTTTAACATCAATTGAATTCGCGGATAAATGAAGAAAAATATAAAACAAAAAAAAATCAATATTAGGTAATAATGTGATCTATGCAAGAACATCAACGTACATGATTTAAAAGTCATACAAAAATGTCATACTACATTCCCATCTCGATATTCTTAATACTCAAATAGTAGAATCAAACATGAAGCGAGTCGGCGTAGTTATAACCTGCAAAAAAGAGATTACTTGTAAGTTTGTTCAAAAAAATTGCAAAATAAGAAATTACTTATAATATTATCGTTCAAAAAAATATAAGCACATAGATATTAATCTACATTAAAAGAACATGAAGCAAACTAAATTCTTAACGGGGGCAACAACTAAAACAACAATATAGGTTACGTAAATCTCAGAAATTATGTATAATATATACATATATATATATATACATATATATATATATACATATATATATATATACATATATATATATATACATATATATATATATACATATATATATATATATATATATATATACATATATATATATATATATATACATATATATATATATATATATATATACAGACTTGAGATCCGGTGAGAACCACCTTACAATGAGAACTTTGTGAGAACTCTACCTTACGGATTTTTTTAGAAAAAATTAATGACATATTTGGATTCGGCATGACATTTTATAGCTAAAGAACATATTTCTTGGTCTAGAAAATAAATACTAGTGACGGGAATCAATGTGAGATACGTTTTATTTATTTGCATGCACATACTATCTATTTTTTCGTACCTATCATTTTTCCGCCACTAGTATTTATTTTCTAGACCAAGAAATATGTTCTCTGGCCATAAAATTTCATGCCGAATCCAATTATGTCATTAATTTTTAAAAAAAAACTCCGTAAGGAAGAGTTCTCACCGGTTTTCATTGTAAGGTGGTTCTCACCGGATCCCAACCCTATATATACATATACATATATATATATATATATAGATATATATATATATATATAGATATATATATATATATATAGATATATATATATATATATAGATATATATATATATATATAGATATATATATATATATATATAGATATATATATATATATATATAGATATATATATATATATATATAGATATATATATATATATATATAGATATATATATATATATATATAGATATATATATATATATATATAGATATATATATATATATATATAGATATATATATATATATACATATATATATATATATACATATATATATATATATACATACATATATATATATATATACATATATATACATATATATATATATATACATATATATATATATATACATATATACATATATATACATATATACATATATATACATATATACATATATATACATATATATATATATATACATATATATATATACATATACATATAGAGTTGGGATCACATGAGTCCACCCTAAATATTTGAGTCCATGAGTCTAAGAATGATATCATAAGTTATATAAAAAAGTATCACGTTTTTTCAATATCAATTTTTTTTCCTTTTTTTGTTTTTCTTTTTCAATATCACTTTTTTTTTCCTTTTCTTTTAAAATGACATTTTCTTTATTAAAAAAATTCCCTTTTTCAGTATGCATTTTTTTTAAAACAAACACGTTTTTTTAATAAAAAAGCGTTTTTTCTCGAATTTTTTTTCATTACAATATCACAAGTTAATCAATACAATATCATCGGTTTTTCAAAATAATATCACCAAAAAAAATTCGAGAGAAAAAATTTCGAGAGAAAAAATTGACAAAAAAAATTTGGAAAAAATATTTCTGGGAGAAAAAGTTCTTGAAAAATTTCGTGATATTGTTTAATATAGTGCGTGATATTGTTTATCAAAAGGCGTTTTTTCTCGAAATTTTTTTCGATTTTTTTTCATTACAATATCACAAGTTACTCAATACAATATCACCGGTTCTTCATAATAATATCACAAAAAAAAATTCGAGAAAAAAATATTTCGGAAAAAAAATTCGAGAGAAAAAATTGAAAAAAAAAATTCGAAAAAAATATTTGCGGGAAAAAAAGTTTTTGAAAAAATTTCGTGATATTGTTTAATATAGTGCGTGATATTGTTTAACAAAATGCATTTTTTCTCGAAAAATTTTTTCAATTGTTTTTCACTACAATATCACAAGTTACTCAATACAATATCACCGGTTCTTTAAAATAATATCACAAAAAAAAATTCTGAAAAAAAAATCAAAAAAAAATATTGAAAAAAAAAATTCTGAAAAAAAAATGATGAAAAAAAAAATTTCGGGAAAAAAAGTTTTGGAAAAAAATTTCGTGATAGATGTAGGATCGGGTGAGAACAAACATTCGGTGAGAACGGTGAGAACGAATACTAACCATGGGATAAAAAAGAAATCCACGGCTGACACTTAATATTCAATTGAACATGTCACCTATCCATTAGGCCCCATATATTTCCTTATCCAGCTTCATTCCCCATTTCTAATTAACGGACACAAGTCCAATTCAAATAATATTCAATTGCCAATTTTCTTTCAATTCCCATTGTTACCCATTAATGTCAGCCACCAACCTCCCTTCATATTATCATTCTCGAACACCGATAACACCTTGATCAACTTCTGAAGTGATCCTAAATCTATATTTTTTTTTGCTTTTATACATAAACCTAGATACATTTTTTGACGGAGTAGATACATTTTTTACTTAAACCTAAATACATTTTTTTGACGGAGTAGATATATTTTTTTTACTTTTTAACGTAAACCTAGATACATTTTTTGACGGAGTAAATACATTTTTTTTTACTTTTTTATATAAACCTAGATACATTTTTTTACGGAGTAAATACATTGTTTTTACTACTTAAACCTAGATACATTTTTTTGGGTTGATACATTTTTTTAGTTAAACCTAGATACATTTTTTGACGGAGTAGATACATTTTTTTTACTTGTTTACTTAAACCTAGATACATTTTTTGTTTTTTTTTTTTACTTTTTTACATAAACCTAGATACATTTTTTTGACGGACTAGATACTTTTTTTTTTTTTACTTTTTAACGTAAACCTAGATACATTTTTTGACGGAGTAAATACATTTTTTTTTACTTTTTTACATAAACCTAGATACATTTTTTTACGGAGTAGATACATTGTTTTTACTTAAACCTAGATACATTTTCTGGGGTTGATACATTTTTTTACTTAAACCTAGATACATTTTTTGACGGAGTAGATACATTTTTTACTTAAACCTAAATACTTTTTTGACGGAATAGATACATTTTTTTATTACTTTTTTATATAAACTTAGATACATTTTTTGACGGAGTAGATACGTTGTTTTTACTTAAACCTAGATACATTTTTTGGGGTTGATACATTTTTTTTACTTAAACCTAGATACATTTTTTGACGGAGTAGATACATTTTTTACTTAAACCTAAATATTTTTTTGACGGAGTAGATACATTATTTTTTTACTTTTTTACATAAACCTAGATACATTTTTTTAAGGGGTAGATACATTTTGTTTACTTAAACCTAGATATATTTTTTGACGGAGTAGATACATTTTTTTTCTTTTTTACATAGACCTAGATACATTTTTTGAAGGAGTAGATACATTTTTTTTCTTTTTTTACTTTTTGACGGGTAGATACATTTTTTTACTTTTTTACATAAAACTAGATACAATTTTTTGACGGAGTAGATACATTTTTTTTACTTAAACCTAGATACATTTTTTGACGGAGTAAATACTTTTTTTTTCCTTTATTACATAAACGTAGATACATTTTTTTACGGACTAGATACATTTTTTTCTACTTTTTTACATAAACCTAGATACATTTTTTGAAGTAGTAGATATATTTTTTTTACGTAAACCTAGATATATTTTTTGACGGAGTAGATACATTTTTTTTCTTAAACCTAGATACATTTTTCAACGGAGTAAATACATTTTTGTTTTTACTTTTTACATAAACCTATATACATTTTTGACGGAGTAAATAATTTTTTTACTATTCTAGACAACTATAAAAGTTTTTTTTTACTTTAATTTCTAAGTACATTTTATAACCATGCAGGTACGTCTTTTTTTTTTCATCTAGGTACATGTTTTTTTCAATATAACAAAAATTATGAATTAGCTAAATATACATATTATTATTCTAGTTACAGAACAAAGAAAACTAACACATCCAATTAAATGAAAACACAAACTACACTTTTTTACTTTCGTTGTATTGCCTCCTTGCCCACGAAGGCTTAAAGAAGACTTTGCTGAGTGTATTCAAACAAACTAAATTAATCATGCAACTAGATCTCTCGATTACAAATTTGTCCATTTCAGATCTCTTTGTTCCATTTGCTAATAGACTCTTTTGTACCAAATTTTTTTCATTCTTTTTGGTCAAATAAATAATGGTTTTCGCAAGAACAATTGATCTCTTCGCCATGGTTCAACGCGGTGGTGATGGAGGTCCAAATTTTGTTTTTGTTTGGGTAATTTATGATTATGGTTGTGTGAGATTGAGTTTGGACCTTTGATTTCTTTTAATTCTATGGTCAGTTGATCAGCATCAGTGCCATTTTGGACTCGATAATGATACCGATGATCGTCGGTGATGCCATAATGTCTTGAGATTTGACTGGCGGCGGCTTCATCGTGTGTTCGTTGGCGTGTTGAATAGTTCGTTCCTTCGTGATAGGTGAAGAAGAAGATGGTGGATGATGTTAGTATGTGGATGATTTGTTTTGAACAATGGTGAGCAAAGGAAGCAGGGGAGGGAATGATTGTTATTTTTGTTAATTAAAAATTGGGTTTAATTGAAGCTATATCACCCGTACACTCTATCTAATCTAATGGTTAAAAGTTGTTCTCACCGTATGCACCGAATGATCGTTCTCACCGGATCTTGCCTCTATATATATATATATATATATATATATATATATATATATATATATATATATATATATATATATATATATATATATATATATATATATATATACATATATACAGGGTCGGGATCCGGTGAGAACCACCCTTATAATGAGAACCATGAGAACCCTCACTAAATGTCCACCAAATCTCGCTTCGAAAGATTTGATGGATCATTTATCATTAGTTTAACCTATTCAAATACACACTTTAGTATCATAAAACAAAATTTATTGATTTTATTAACAAAATATATACTTAGTGTACCAAAATACAATTAGGTATACGAAAACGGCTATAAATGCACGAAAACAACCACTATGTGCATGAAATTTTTTACATGCATGAAAATGACTACTGGGTGCATGAAATAATAGTCTCTACGTGCATTAAAACGAGTTCTAGATGCATGAAAAATGATAGATACGTAAAAATCGGTAGTAGGTGCATGAAAATTAATAATACGTATCTCACCTCGATTTCCGTCACTAGTATATATTTTATGGACCAAGAAATATGTTCACTAGCCATAAAATTCCATGCCGAATCCAAATATGTCATTAATTTTTTTTTTAAAAAGTCAATAAGGTAGAGTTCTCATGGTTCTCATTATATCGGTGGTTCTCATAGGATCCCAATTCTATATATACATATATATATATATACATATACATATATATATGTATATATAAATGAGAAAGTTGTTGAACCATTGTAGGATTCTAGAATAAAAGAATAAAAATTGATCTCCTAAACGCAGTAGACGAAACCTAATTAAAGACTACAGTCATAATTCAACTAAGAATTTTTTATTAATATTATTTATTAGTATTACTTGTAACCAATGAAATCGCCGGGAAAAAAAACCTAATTGGTAGAATAGGAATATTGCATGAATATTTAGGATTAGTATATGGTAAATGATTCTGATAGAATATTTATTATACATGGTAAACGATTCTGATTGGATATTACCAATATTAGTTGTATATGTCATACGTTTTTATTCTGATTGGTAGAATATTAATATATTTGTATACCAATATTACCACGATTCTGATTTAGGATATTTTCAATGTGCTATTTATTATATTGGTAGAATATTTTATGGTAGACGACATTATTGGTAGAATATTTATGGAATATTGCATAGATATTTAGGATTAGTATATGGTAAACGATTCTGATAGAATATTTATTATACATGGTAAACGATTCTAATTGGATGTTACCAATATTAGTTGTATATGGCATACGTTTTTATTCTGATTGATAGAAATTAATATATTTGTATATTACACCTAAAATATAGGCATTTAATTTGGTATCATTTATTAAATCATAACTTAGATGCTACACGTTTTTTCTGCGGTTGGAATATTGACTTGCCATATGTACACGGTTTTATTATTTATGGAATATGCCTTAAGATAATATGAATCAATTTATAATATTTTGTCAAATTATTATATTCTTAGACGGTTATCACAATCAAATTAGCATATTTAATATGGAATAAATCATAGATATGAAGTACACGATTTTATCATTTATAGAATATTTTTTTTTATTCGATTTAATTATTAAATAAATCATAAAATATATGATGTGGCATAAATCAGACATCCTGATTAGTCTACGAAACATAAATTTCTGAGGGTGAATGTGAGGGCGAGAAATACTAAACGCTGAAACGATATTGCGCCACGTCAGCTAAAATACATTTTGCTTTTATAGTAATAATGATATGATGATAAGGGATGTGCTTTTTCACATACGTATTTTACTCTTTCATATACGATTTTTTACAATATTACGTCATTTTTTTCGTGATACATCCAATTGATTTTTTCTCTCATCCTCCCACCCCCTTGAACACCAACCAACCATCTACTCCATTCACCACACCTCCGTTCATCAACTCTGGCCGCCGACTTCCATTATAGTTAATTAACAAAGAAAATTAAATTTACTTTTTTAGAATAACGAACAAAGAAAATTAAATTAAAGAAAGAATAAGAAAAAACACAAAAAATTAGTAAAACAAAGTAATTATTATAATTAAAAAAAGAATAAACTAATATTAGAATACAAGAATCTGACAACACAGATACACATAATTAATATTTTAATAAAATTGAAAAAAACACGCAAAGCAACGTAGTAACACATAGCAGAAACTACACCATCGACGCCGACAACCACCATCACCACCTGACCCCCGACGCCAACCCATATTCCAGCCGACTCTACCCGGCGTGGACCATCCATTCATACCCGACTCCAACCACCCATTCATACCCGCAGCCCGACGCCGACCACCGTACCCACCACCGCCCATAAACCCTAATAATAATTATGTTTAGACATATAGTTTCAGAAAATGTACTAAACTAATAATTTCAACAAAATGTATCAATAATTTTCTAGTAAATACCATTGCGTCGATAATTGGAGGAATAGAATCCACTCTTTATGTTTTTAGATTCAATATTAGGGCAACGATGCATGCTTGTATAGGGTTATTTTTGCTTATGTTTAGAAAAAAAGGAGGGTTGTCTGTTTAGGTTTAAGAAAAAGGGTAGGGTATGTGATGCGAATTTGGCACCGGAAGTAACATAGACAAAAATATTTGTCGTAACTAGACCTATAGTTACGTCAATGGTGATTCTATTCAAGACCTATTGAACACGAATCGGGCTAAAGTTTGAAAACGCATCAAATAATAACAAATTTTGTGGTAGCAAGCAAACTGTTTTTTTTCTTATAATTTTTCAATGCCAAATACAAACTAACTAAGGACTATAAATAGCCTAGGTGACCGACTGTTTTCGAGGAGCAAGGAAAACGAAAATTCGTCATAAATTAGCTTATTCATGGCCATTAAATTAAGCAATAAACATGGGAAACTAAAGTGATAATAACTACCTTACAAAAGACAATTTACTAGGCCATATTGCATGAATCTACGTAAGATACCATGCACACAAAGTGCATTTTCGAACCCGAAGAGTCGGTCGCAGCATTACCGCATCTTGACCATTGTCCACTGCTTCGTCCACCGTATCATACTCCCTTTCTTCAAAAAGAATCGTCCCGATTCTTAGACTGTGTAAGTCCACCCGGATCAAACACGAGGGTCTTGGGCTTGTTTCCCGTTGTCCAACTATTGTAGAGTTCATCTAGCGATCTCGGTCTCGTGGAACAACTCTCAGATTGACCTCTCTGTCTCCTTACTTTCCCTGACTTGCGTGACATCCCTTGCGAGCGCCCAAGAGTACTTAGGCACACACCAACTAAGAGCATCGGAAATTTCCGAATGTAGGCCATACAATTCTAAATGTCGAACAGTCTTGTTCACAAGACATGTCTTCTCTGGGACTTGAATTACAGGATCCGTCTTTTCTTCGATTTGTGAAAAATGACCCTGGGCGTGTCGAAACCAAGTTATTGGTTGAAATTTTCGATTGCGATCGGAATTCAAAGGTTAAACTTGAGCGAGGTAGTTCGAGGGTTAACCGGTTTTGATTGTCTAGTGGGTCTTTGTTGAAGTTCTTATTTTTGTTTTTTAGAAAAAAACCCAAAAAAAAAGAATATACTATTCACCGTGTGTACTGTTCACGGGAAAAAAAATTGTGAAAAAAAAATGTTGGACATTTTCTCTTTGGAAAATATGTGCGAGGAATGTGTGGTTTTTGATGCGACATTACCTCCTTTTTATGATGATTATAGAGATGGGGAAGTTGTTGAAGTTGTTGTTACTTATGAAATCCAACCTCAAGCCGTTTGTTTTTGGGACGATAGTGCAACAACTATGAAACCTTTTTCTTGTTTAATTTTCTCGATCAACAACGAGATTCTTGAAAAATTAAAAGGAATGAACAAGTTGGGTATTAACATTAAGGGTGGTTCGAGTATATGTTTAACTTTGTTGCTAATACTTGTCATCCATGTCATTGTGAGGGCAGAGTTCATTTTCGATCCAGGGGGACTTCATGGGTCTAAGAATCGGGATGATTCTCTTTGAAGAAAGGGAGTATGATACGAGTTGGGCTTGTTCATTGAAAGTTGGAAATCAGCAGTTTAATTATTCTCGAGAATGATTAAATGTATTTCGAGCTTTCGTTAAACTAATCCGTTTAAATTCAGTCAATAAAGGGTGATTATTGCCCCATTTAGTGAGTTTTTATTACTAGAATTATTGGCATTAAATTACTAGAATTATTGGCCTTAATTGAGTAGTTTGAATTAAGTCTTTAAGAGTCATTTAATTGTTTTGTACGTTTCTTTTCTTCTTGAGGCTATTTATAGTCTTGATTTTGTAGTTTCAATTCAACCAGAATTTTAAATCAAAAGAAAGAATTGTATCAATTGTATCGTTTTATTAACGTTCGATTGTTCTTTGAATTGACGCGTTCGATTCACCCTTGTTATTGTTTGGCGCGTTTTCAAACTTTAACCCGATTCGTGTTCAATAGGTCTTGAATACAATCACCATTGACGTAACTATAGATCTAGTTACGGCAAATATCTTTGTTTACTTACTTCCGCTTCCAAATTCGCATCATAAGAGCATATGATGCGAATTTGACAGCGGAAGTAACATAGACAAGGATATTTGTCGTAACTAGACCTATAGTTACGTCAATGGTGATTGTATTCAAGACCCATTGAACACGAATCGGGCTAAAGTTTGAAAACGCGTCAAACAATAACAAATTTTGTGCTAGCAAGCAAACTGTTTTTTTTCTTATAATTTTTCAATGTCAAATACAAACTAACTAAGGACTATAAATAGCCTAGGTGACCGACTGTTTTCGAGGAGCAAGGAAAACGAAAAGTCGTCATAAATTAGCTTATTCATGGCCATTAAACTAAGCAATAAACATGGAAAACTAAAGTGATAATAACTACCTTACAAAAGACAATTTACTAGGCCATATTGCATGAATCTACGTAAGATACCATGCACACAAAGTGCATTTTTGAACCCGAAGAGTCGGTCGCAGCATTACCGCATCTTGACCATTGTCCACTGCTTCGTCCACCGTATCAGTATGGAAACTTTATGGAAAAAAATGTATGTGAAAGAGTAAAATCCGTATGTGAAAAACTAATTACGATTGATAATTGTGTGATTCTGATACAATATAGATAGGGTATATATAATAAACCATATTAGGGTAAATCCTAGACGATAGCCGGCCCTAATGGGCCTAATATCCTAATACCCTCCCGCAATAGTCTTCCCTTTATATTCTAACAACTATGTCAATCCTCCAATTTTATTATGCAACGGATAAATGAGAAACTATTTTGTTTATGAGTATTTATACAATCTATTTAATAAGGAAAATGAGATGACGTCACCGGGTGATACCCAATATCGCACCACCGATAACATTTTAGTAATTTATTGATATTTTAATCTTATATTATAATAAATGAGGGCAAAATGAGAAAATACATTTATCTGTTTTGTTTAAGTAACTTTGGTGCAACCTACTTCGATTCACTCAGTCTTCGACCACCCACCTCCATACCATCCTCAATGGCCATCCATATAAGCTCAAATAGAAATAAAAGATTTTTTTTTATCAACGAATAGAAGATGATGCAACCTTTAGCTACAATCAACAATGTTATGGTGCAAACTCATGTCCCACATCTGATTGTAAAAGAGGTTCTGAAGCTTCCTTTTAGACCTTTTCCTCTCTTCTCCTATACAGTCGAGCTTATTTCCTCTACTTCTGGTATTGTAAAAGTGAAATATCATCTTTATAAGTGTCTGAAAATATAACAATAGAGGCCTTTTGGGAAGGAGCCCAAGAGTAAAACCGTGAGGGCTTGGCCCAAAGCGGACAATATCGTACTAGTATGGAGTATGGACAGTGGACACCGGCGCGGCAAGTGGCACAACACAAGGTATTCACACTTTCGCAAAACAAGTGGTATCAGAGTCCAAGGTTTGACTTGGGCTGGAAACGAGGATGCATCAACGGGCCCAAGACTTGAAGTTGCACACTGTAAGGCATGAAACTCCTAGTTCGTGGCGAGTCCTTGAGCAAGCCCCATCCAGGCCTAAATGGATGAGAGGCGTCATAGGTGTTGTGGGACAAGTCCCATTTGTGTACTAGAACTGTCGATCAGGTGGACCCTTATCAGATTGGGTGCCACGGGTTTGGTGGATCCTTTTCAGGTTGGATGCCAAAGGCCATTTGTGTTCTAGCACTTCTGAAGTGGCGTACCTGGTCCAGGTTATATTGGATGCAGAGGATGTTCGATATGCATGTGTAGCAAATCCCCAAGAAGGGCACATGGATTAGTTGATATAGAAGCATGTGGGGGCCTCACTTGACTAGGCAGTGACATGTGGTTTAAAACATTACTCATGATAGCATGATATGTCGGCTAAGGGGAGGTTATCAAAACTTGGTGTTGTTTCGGGTGTCTAAAAGTTGGGGCTGTAGAGTTTGGGAGTACTCCATGGAGGTCAAGGTTTGAGTTAAGATGATGGTTCTTGGTTTGAGATGAGGATGGTTAGGGTGCAAACTCATGTTCCACAACGGTAGTGTAAAGGTGAAATATCATCTTTATAAGTGTCCTGAAAATATAACAGCAGAGGCCTTTTGGGAAGGAGCCCAAGAGTAAAACCGTGAGGGCTTGGTCTAAAGCGGACAATATCGTACTATTATGGAAAGTGGACATCGGCGCAACAAGTGGCCCAACACAAGGTATTCACGCTTCCGCACAACAAATAAAAATTTGGAAGTTCATGTAGTTATTTACTTGAATATAGATGTGTGAGTTAACGAATAATTTGACGCAAAATCCCAGAACAAAGACAATAAAACAAATTCAATTATATTGGTTGAACAATGTTTTGACGGTGTTTTTCAAAAAGGATTTGTTAAACAATAAGTATTTGTGACTAAACTATAATTTTCATCGTTCAAGTTTTGTGTAAAATTGAAGACCAAACTAATTTTTTCTTATTTTTATATTAAGGTGACGCCGAGTTTCAGCACCACCTGGTGACGCCCTATGACTTCCCAATCCTCTTTCTATAAAAGGTGTAGAATGTAAAAAGTTTTGATTGATTGTTTAATTTATACTAAGTCTTGCTTGTTACGGGTCACCATTTGTGACGGATATTTTGTGAGATAAAATGGATAAAAAATGAGTTAGTGGAGAAAGTGGACCACATGAATAGTGTTAGAGAGAGAGAGAAAAAAAAAATGGATATTTTGTGAGAGGAAACGGTATATGTCACAAGCTTGTGACGAATATCGCCGTAACAAATGAGAATTTGTGTTTAATTTAAGAGAAAAAAAGACATTTTTGTAAAATTGGTCCACCACTATCTTGCCTCATATTTATTTACTCTGAATTTGTAAAGGAGTTTTCTACACATGAACAATTAGAATTTGGAGGAAATTAATTTTCATATATTACATCTGTTTACCTTTCATTTATAATGGATTGTAAAATGGATTTCTATAGGTTTATAAGACTGATAAGCGACTCTCAAATAGCGTTGAAGAGTCTAAGAAAAAGAAAAATAATATTTGTTAAAATAAAATAAACACTTGTAATTTTAACACAGTTATGCTTAAAACAATACCTGAAGAAACATATAAGTACGAGT
The DNA here is from genome assembly GCA_029255685.2 of Silene conica. NCBI lineage: Eukaryota > Viridiplantae > Streptophyta > Magnoliopsida > Caryophyllales > Caryophyllaceae > Silene > Silene conica. The sequence goes on from CM055311.2 coordinate 65,945,974, forward strand.
AATTAGAAAATTGTTTTGCGACAGAACCAAGTATACATTGCATACGACATCTAACGTAGTATTTATTTCAAAGGAATGAGTTTAAAACTAGTTAATAATATTACTGAAGTAGAAGGCCTTTGATATGTTGAATGAGGGCCGACCACTACCAGTTGTGTTTCGTATTACAATATATTAAATCATTGGTCGTCTAAAATATACACCACAAAATCAGTTGATTAAACCTTACTAGTGATAATATTGCGGCCGGATCATATGCGGAGATCAAATAATCAATCTCATCATACTTAGGGTAAGATTATTGTTAATCATGAGACAACACTTTAACAAGTTTTAAAACAAGACTCGCTCAAAAGTGCAAATAATTTATCAAAGTCTTAAAAAAGTCTTAAGTTGAGTCTTGTAAATCCAAGACTCTACTCAAGACTTTTGGTGAGTCTTGACCCCACTTTTTATTAAAACTATCCAAATGAGTGGTTATCATGTGTCATTTCTTTTTGAAAAAAAAAGTAATATAAAAAAGTAGAGTCGGAGGTGAGTCTGGCGGATAATGTATAAAGTCTGAGATGGGTCTAAGGTGAGTCTGGACAATAATGAAATAATAAATGTTAGTTGAACGCTGATGTGGCACGATCTTAATATTTTGGAGAGTTTGAGCGCTAATCTTACCCTTAAACCCAATTCTAAGCTTGGGTGTACTTATTACCGGTGTTACTGAAACAATGCAATAACATAATCCTCATTATAGTGCCAAAAGTAGTTTTTCCTGATTCAGTTTTTCAATTTAAGCTCATTGCATGTTGTAATATGGCTTACAAATGCCTGTCAAAAATATATATTATGTTCTAGATTCAGCAGTATTCTACCTGACATTGTGAATCCTTTTCAATAGGATATTATTAAAGGCAGGGTTACTGCGGGTAACATTTTAATTTTTCAGGATCTTGTGAGACTCTACAAGAGGAAATCTTGTTCTCCAAGAACTTTAATGAAAATTGATTTACAAAACGCTTATGCCACTGTGGAGTGGTCTTTTGTAAGAGATATGTTGACTGCTCTTGGATTTTTCGGTCAAATCGTTGATCTGATTATGCAATGTGTAAGCACGCCTTCTTACTTTATTGTTCTCAATGGTGAAGCATTTGGTTTCTTCCAAGGTAGATGAGGATTAACGCATGGGGATCCTCTTTCTCCTTTGCAATTTACCCTCTGCTTGAATTATTTGAGTAGGGTGCTACTTGTAGTGACAAAATATAACAGATTTAATTTTCATCCTTTGTGCCAGAGGGTGCAGGTGAATTATCTATGATTTGCATATGATCTTATTATTTTTTTAAAGTGGATACCCGGTCTATAACTTTGATGATTAAGGCTTAATAACTTTGATGATTAAGGCTTATAAGTTATTGTCTAGGACTTTTGGCGTGGTTATGAATAACGATAAGTCTAATATGTATTTTAATGGAGTGCATGTAATGGTGATCAAAGAGATAGAGCAGGTTTCTCGTGTGCAACGAGGGACCATCCCTTTCAAATATCTGGGAGTGACAGTGTCGGTGAAGAGATTGTCTATGTTGGACTGTAAATGTTTTATTGATAAAGTGGTTGATAGGATAAGAGTATTAGGTTCAAGGAAATGGTAATATGCTGGGAGGGTAGTCCTTATTAAATATGTTCTTCATACTTTTTATACTTATTAGGCAAGTGTTTTCGTATTCTAAAAGATTATAGTTAATAGAATTAATATATTTTATTGATGTATTTTTATGATATGGGAAGAATACTAAGGAGAGTCGCATGCCTATTGCCTGGGAAAGTGTATGCATGATAAAGACTTGTGGAGGGCTGGGGTTCAGAATCACCTATTTATGGAACATAGCTTCTATTGTGAAGTATGTTTGGTGGATTGAAAATAAAGCTCGCCATCTATGGGTGAAATGGGCCGGTCAATGCAATTTATTTAAAGGATAAGAATTATTGGAAAGATTGTGAACCTAATCTGAATTCAAGCTGTGCTTGGAGGAAGATATGCCAAACTAACGAAAAACTTAAACCTTTCCTATATGACATCAATTGGATTAATTCAGGGGTCATATACTCAATCAATTTGGGTTACTCCTGGATTATTCCTACTGCTGACAAAGTTTCCCAGTATCATTGGCAGAGAAACGAGTTGTTGATTCCTAAACATACTTTTCGGGTGTGACTGATTGCACGTTAGAGACTTTTTACTCAATATAGGCTCGGAAGGACGAGAATTATTTAGCGTAATGCTTGTCATTTTGGTGGTACTCAGAAGGAAGATCATGCCCATATGTTCTTCAAGTGTGCATATAGTCTCAAATGTCGTATGTATAATCATTTCTACTTGGTTGGGTATCCTTACTCCTGAGTAGAATGTAATACAAGGGCGTCTAAATGTACTACAAAGATCATTACTGAAGAACACAATCATTGCATTGTATGTTGCAGCTCTAATGTATCACATATAAAACTGTAAGAACAGGTGCAAATGTGAAGGTGTTGTCCTACTATAAGTGCAATATGATTAAGTGTTGCAATGTTTATTCAAATAGTAGGGGTGTTATTATAACATTCTCATCTACCAAAATGTCATACCAAGACATACTTTAGTAAAGGGAGATGTTACCAACTCGGTTGCCTGATGTAGTGAACATCAAATCATCGAAAAACAACATAATAAAGTTTAATGCATAAGTGTACAAGACTCGGTCCCATTTAATCCTGTAAGCTACTCGACATCATCATTAACTGCTAATCAAATGCTCACCATCCCCAAATGGATTACCACAATTTTAAAAACAATAAACGGGGCCAGTCAACTATATACACAATACTCATAAACAAATAAGATAAAACATACATCTCTGTCTCAAACCAATCCCCAAAATCCAAGAACACGATTCAAATCGCAACCAGAATCCAACTACACATCGCAATATGTAGCCATGTCAGGCACCCATCAAAATAGGTAGCCCACACCGCCAGTGGTAGACCGCAGCCCAGCCACCAAAATTCTCGCTCATCGCAACGAGCGAACCAAGATCATTAATTTTTAATACATACCCCTTGAGACGAGAGCAACAAGGGGTGAACATGGGGGTGAAGAATATCTCCCAAAAATTAATCCACAATCCACCTCATACTCCATACTTCATACAATAATACAATCATATATCCAAATGATGTCATACAATAACATGTCAATAACCGTCACGATAATCAACCAAAGCAATTGATTGAGTGTGGACAACCCTACCTAATAAGCAACAATGACGGATACAATCAAGTTACTAGATACGCTCTTCTACAAACCCACCACCTAATTATAAGCAACGAAACAATCATATATATCACTATACAACACCATCTTTTCCTTAAACTAATCTAAACTAGGGTTATCCAAATTATAAAGATGAGAGAGATGAAATCTTACCACAAATCCAACGTACAAACAAAAGCAAATGACGATCTTGAAGCAAAGATTATATTTGGAGATAGTTGGAATGATTAGAATACGATAATTTATTTTTAGGTTTTACAGAATAATGAAACAAAAGACGGTTTTGTAAAATTTATATCATATTAATTACCACAACCAACTCGACGAAAAATCCCGTGAAACCGGGTACTCGGTCTAGTACCTGAGATACTCGACCAAGTACGGCCTACGTACTCAAACGAGTACTCCTTATATAGAAATGAGGAGTATTATAGTTATGTAGTGGATAAAGGGACTACATTATTGATCAGTGTCTCCTAAAGGGGGCATAATCGCTATAATTGTAATGGTTAGATTTTCTCTAACGACAACTTAAAGTTTCCAAAAAAAAAAAAATGGTTTACAAGTCCTTCTTGAGTTGGAAAACCTTTAATCCACTTAATTGTCCATACCTTTCATTGATTTGTAACCAAAGTTTCCAGCATGTTCAACTTTTAGAACACGCTTAGGTTGATGATGTCAAGTTCATTTGTTATTTGATTGTTTGCTTTTAGTTACAAATGCTTAGTGATTGAAGCAATTAAATGGACTTCCAACAAGGCTCAACATGATTAATTGAAGTCAACATGAAGTCAGGACAAAGATATTTCCATATCCCTAGTCGAAATGTTGTAAGAATAAGTGTAACATTCTCACTTAAGCCAAGTGGCTGAAAACCGTCCAATAGTGTGTTGCACTTTAGTTTCTGATTTAACCGTATTGAGAATTTTCCCAAATGAATTTAATTTTAAAAGTGTGGCAAGTACTTAAACTCTTGTTTTTAAAAGATATCATTTTCAAATATGAATAACAAAAAAAATATGCTTGAAAGCTAACCTCAAAAGATGTCAATCTTACCTTGTTATCTTGCAGGTTGATTTAAATTCTAAAAATGGGTCTTTGCTTTTTCTATTTATAGAAAAATTGTGAGGTCTCATAAAACTTTGTATAAGACACTTTTTGCTTTAAAAACCATTTGCCGTCTTGAGTCTACAAACTAATTGTTAATTTAACCATTATTAAATGAGATTACTATCAATAACTCTTGGATAATAGAGTGAATAAGTGTTTTCGGATCATGACTTTACACACTTATTTTTCTATAGATAGGCTACTCATTTCTCATTTATTGTTAACACTTTCTAAAACATTTATTGAGAATTCTTGCAAATCATTTGTGCATTTAAAGTTTTATCTTTCAAGTTATTTGCAAAACGTTTTCAGATTTTAAAGTCTTCACTTATTTTTGAAAGTTGTAAACTTCCAAGTATCAGTTTGTTGCACTGTGATATAATTTGTTTGTTCCATACTCTCGTGTTTAAGTTTTAATCATGATCTCCATGTTCATTAAAGTGAAACCTCGAGATTCAAAGACTCTGTAAACCTGTGAGATATAACATAAAAATTGTTGAGTTGGATTAGATCTTATGGTCAGAATTGTGCTTAGATTGTGATAGATGTTTATGTGATGATATAGGTGAGAACTTGATAGAAGATCGTTTCTAGACTCCTTGTGTAGAAATCGTGATTGCATTGAGGTAGGGTTTACCTACTCAGTTGGTATATATTTGTTGTAAGGAGTATGTGAGGATCTATGTCTGAGATATTGTGTACTGGTATATTGTTATATTGATCTTGATTGTGGGGCCATTGTCGGGAGATGGTTTCAACCTCATGTTCGCCTCTTGTGGCTTCTGACACAAAGAAGATGTACATATTAATGATCTGAGGGCGCTCGTTGCGATGAGCGAGGCTTAGGTGGTAAGGCTGCGGTCCCCACAGGCGGTGTGGGTTACCTTTTGCAATGGGTAATCTGATTAGGCTACGTGTTACGATGTGTAGTCTGTTACTATGGAGTTGGAGGATGTTCACCATTGATTGTGTATTGAGTATTGTGGTATATGCCTTGTATTGCTTACTTCGTAAATACAATAGACGGACCCTGTGTTTGTTTCAAAGCTAGGTTGATCCATCCGGGGATGATGAGTAGTTGATTATCATGTTGCAATTTGATTGATGCTCGGGACATGACTTGGGCAGAGTCTTCTCCTAGTGTCGTCTTAGTCTAGCTTCCACAGAGTTTTGATACTTTCATAGTTTGTATTTGATTTTGGAGTTTTGATACTTTCATAGTTTTGGATTAAAGTTTATATTTAATTTGTTTATTCATTATGGTAACTATGATGCTTACTACCTCAGGCAGACGAGATGGTAGCACTCGTATATGTTAGAGTAGTGTTTGGTAAGAGTCTTGGTATATGGGGGTGTTACAATAATCATCTTGGTCGTTACTGTCTTAAAAAACTTGAAAATAATTTACGGTTCCACGAAGCAGATGGGAGGTGGAACGGAAGTCTTGGACAGAGGAAATCTGACTTGTCGCAGAATGATGTGAATTAGGTGGTGCCCCCGAAACCCAGGGACTAGTAAGAAGGTTAACTGATTTTCGATTACCAAGTTTCCAAGCGAAAGTAGAGGAAGAAAGATGTGTTGCTCGACAGATACCAGATCATGCTCAAATTGGTTGTGAGACTTTTGATTTAGTATTTGGTATTGGTAAATCCTTCAGATACTTCAGAACCATATACTTAGCTAGTAAACTTGCAGGATGATGGTGTACATATACACCAAAAGTTATTTAATAGCGAAGCTTGCCCAATGATAACCACATATTTAATACCAAGACCGGTAAGTTGTTTAGGGCATTTAAGTTGATCCCTCGAAATCCAATGAACGGGGCAATGATTAGTGTGATTCTTCCACCAAAAAGCTGCAATTAAGGAATCAATCTTTAGGCAAATAGATGAAGTAAAAGGGATAACTCTCAATAGGTGAATGATATTTGATCTCAGAAAAATTGTGACAATAATGATTAGTTTACTTGGTTGACTTAGGTGAAGGGAAGACAAAGCGGTTATTCGGTTTGTCATTTTGAGTATTAGTGGGTGAAAAACAGTGACCTTACGTTTAGGAAGGTCAACTGGGACTCCCAAGTAATCCCAAAAGAGGATAGAGTCTTCATTTTAAGAATGAAAATTAAACGGGCGCAGTAATATTGTGGTGAGTTTGGTTTGATAAAAGAATTATCAAAATTGATCATTTAACCAGATGCGTTCTCGAAACTCTTAAATAAATCTCGTAACACTTCAAATGATGCGGGAGAAGCTTTAGAACAAATGAATGCATCATCAACATAGAATAGATGTGAAATTGGTGGTGTATAGCAGCCTAGCAGGAGATTTTTAAGCCTTGCAGTATTTCAAGTTGTTCTATTTTCCGAAGCTGGTTGGACAAAACCTCCATTGGCTCCATACATATAATAAACAACTAAGGTGACAGCGGGTCACCTTGACAGAGGCCGCAATTAGGCTTGAAAGAAACAAAAAGTTCTCAGTTAATTAGAACACTATAGTTGACAGTTGAGATACACTCCGAAATGAGGTTACGTTAAAAAGGGGGAAAACCAAATTGTTAAAAAACCTTCATTAATAACTGCTAGAAAACTCAATCAAAAACCTTGTGCATATCCAGCTTGAGTGCCGCATAACACGAAGCTCCTTTTAAGTCAACTAAGTTATATAACACGAAGATGCAACGTAAACAACGACTTCATATATTTGTATAATCACATATTTTTAGTTGAGACGGACATATCCGTCGCAAACTTGCGACAGGTTAAGTATTATTCACTTGAGTAGGAAAAGACAAATCTTTTGTGATTTTCTATGTTTTATCTTATATACTCAAGTAGAATAATTTGGCCCATTAAAAACTTGCGACGTATATATCCGGCGCAGAAATACTTATCAATCAATCAATCAATCAATATATATATACTTAAAAGAGGAACTTTTCGAGCGATATTATTGGCTAATGTTTTAGAGTAATTTCATTGGCTATTACTTTGATTAAATAAATTAAGTATATAAATAAAAATTTAATTAAATAGTAATAAAATATCAGTTGGATAATTATTGTTTTTAGAGCGATTACATTGGATATTACTTTGGTTAAATAAATTAATTATATAAATAAAAAGATAATTATAACAATATATCTATCTATCTATATTATTAAACGAAGCTTTTTTCGAGCGAAGTGATTGATTGAATAATTTAATAAGAGGGTTCAAAACAGAGATAGAAAAAGATAAAATTTGATAGTTTAAAATAATAGAATTCTATTTGAGATTACACACTTTTTTATGCATATATATATATACACGTATAAAGAATAAATATGATACCCATGCATAAAAGTGTGTTAAATGTGGTTTTAGCCACGTTTGACAGCTACCAATAATTATATGACTATTATTACTTACCATGCATATTGCATAGTGACTGTTTTGTAGTGATCAATTTTGTAGTATATATATTTGACATGTCAATTGAATTCTATTTTTTCAGGTCTCACTTCGCTTGATATATGGAGATTGATGATCACGGTTTTTATGAATTTGCTCTCATCCTCATTATAGGTAACTTTAATTTTTATTTTATGTCAAGTTTATTTTAATTTTATATTCCTGAAGAGTTATCAAATTTTTGATTTCATAACATGTAGCCTAAACGTAGTATAATAATTTTGATTTGAGGAACTTTTCGAGCGATATTATTGGCTAATGTTTTAGAGTAATTTCATTGGCTATTACTTTGATTAAATAAATTAAGTATATAAATAAAAATTTAATTAAATAGTAATAAAATATCAGTTGGATAATTATTGTTTTTAGAGCGATTACATTGGATATTACTTTGGTTAAATAAATTAATTATATAAATAAAAAGATAATTATAACAATATATCTATCTATCTATCTATATTATTAAATGAAGCTTTTTTTGAGCGAAGTGATTGATTGAATAATTTAATAAGAGGGTTCAAAACAGAGATAGAAAAAGATAAAATTTGATAGTTTAAAATAATAGAATTCTATTTGAGATTACACACTTTTTTATGCATATATATATACACGTATAAAGAATAAATATGATACCCATGCATAAAAGTGTGTTAAATGTGGTTTTAGCCACGTTTGACAGCTACCAATAATTATATGACTATTATTACTTACCATGCATATTGCATAGTGACTGTTTTGTAGTGATCAATTTTGTAGTATATATATTTGACATGTCAATTGAATTCTATTTTTTCAGGTCTCACTTCGCTTGATATATGGAGATTGATGATCACGGTTTTTATGAATTTGCTCTCATCCTCATTATAGGTAACTTTAATTTTTATTTTATGTCAAGTTTATTTTAATTTTATATTCCTGAAGAGTTATCAAATTTTTGATTTCATAACATGTAGCCTAAACGTAGTATAATAATTTTGATTTCTTCTTATATAGTCGGATAATATATGAAATTGGCAGCACAGAAGAATGAGGAGGTACGGTATTACATTGACGGAAAATATGTATCATGACAATTGACAATCTTTGCTTGATGTCGTTGTAATCCATGCATATTACAATAACGTAAGATGATGGTTTTGTGATGTGAAGATGATTGTAAGTCATATTATTAGTGTCTTTTGTGAAGTTTTTTTCGAGTCATATTAGAGTCCTACTTCTGCGAACTATCTAATACATAAGGATAATTAAATGGTAATAAAATATCAGTTGGGTAATTATTGAATTAGTTAATAAAATAATTTATCTTAAATTAAGAGCTTTGGCTACCGTATAAATTAAGTATATAAATAAAAAGATAATTAAATAGTAATAAAATATCAGTTGGGTAATTATTGAATTAGTTAATAAAATAATTGATTGTAAATTAAATTAAGAGTTTTGGCTACCGAGTTATGGTATAATTTGTTGTTTCCCTTCTCCTATTTAATTAAAAACATAAATAGATGTATAATTAAAAAAAAAAAAAAACGAGCTACAGAATACAAACACATAAGAATATGAGGTAATGTAAAAATAATACAAGATTAAGAGAATCACGAAATAAAAAATACGAGCACAAAACAATGCGAGTTATTAACCTAAGAATACGAGCTAATATAAAAAGAATACGAACTATTAAGCTAAGAATACAAGCTAATGTAAAAACAATACGATCTATTAAGATAAGACGAGCTTTAAAGTACGAGCACAAATGAATATGAGCTAATGAAAAAACAAAACGAGCTATTAACATAAGACGAGCTTTAAAATATGAGCACAAATGAATACGAAATGTAGATTAAAAGGATGACGGACTTAAATATACAAGCACATAAGTATACAGCCTATTAAGATGATAATACAAGCTAATATAAACAAAATACGAAAACACGAGCTAATTGAAACATTTCTCGAGCTAAAAAAAATAGTACAGATTTGCAATACGTCAAATTTCATGATATAATAGGCACTTAAGATTACGAGGTATAATTAAAAGAATATGAGCTACAAAGAAATACGAGCTAATGTAAAAGGAATTAACATAAGAGAATCAGGAACTAAAAAAATACGGGCACACAAGAAGGCGAGCTATTAATGTAAGAATGCGAGCTAATAGAGATATTAAGCTAATAATACGAGCTACTATAAAACAATACGAGCTATTAAGATAAGAATGCGTGCTAATGTAAAAGAAACATACCAGTATATTATATGATCAAGAACTTACAAATACGAGCATATGAGAATACAGGTTAATATAAAAAAAATATGAGCCAATGTAAGAAGAATACAAGCTAATAAAATAAGAATACAAGCTATTAAGATAAGAATACGAACTAACGTAAAAAGTATACGAGCTATTAAGATAAGAATACGAGCTAATAAGATAAGAATACGAGCTAAAGTAAAAATAATATGATCTAATGTAAAAAAAATACGAGTTAATATTAAAAGAATACGAGCTTCAACTATTTTCATATATTAGAAATATTGGATAAAAAATTTCTTCAAGATGATGCTCAAATGAAAAGTATAGAAATTATTATAAAAATATATGTACTTAAAATATTATTTTGACAGTGATGCGTAATATGTAAGTGAAGAATACGACCTATTAAGATAAGAAAACGAGTTAATGTAAAAAGTATACGAGCTAATAAAATAAGAATACGAGCTATTAAGATAAAAATATGAGCTAAAGTAAAAAAAAAATATGATCTAATGTAAAAAAAATACGTGTTAATATTAAAAGAATACGAGCTTCAACTATCTTCATATATTAAAAATATTGGATAAAAAAATTCTTCAAGATCGTGGTCAAATGAAAAGTATAGAAGTTATTATAAAAATATATGTGCATAAAATATTATTTTGACAGTGATGCGTAATATGTAAGTGTCTTTCCAAGACTATTGAATTGGGCGTACATGTTTCCGTTTCTATTGGAGTTTCATGCACTTTCAACGTTCCATGTTGTTCCGATGATGATACATCTGATATTTCATTAGCTATAAAAAACAATCATACTTAAATTATTCTCTATATATGCCTATTATACTAAGTATTTTTAGAAGATTAACTGTTACGATAATTAGTTTGAAACCATGTTAAGATATTACCCGGGCAACGCCCGGGCATGAAATCTAGTATATATACTTAAAAGAGGAACTTTTCGAGCGATTTTATTGGCTATTGTTTTAGAGCAATTTCATTGGCTATTACTTTTATTAAATAAATTAAGTATATAAATAAAAAGAAAATAAAATAGTAATAAAATATCAGTTGGATAATTATTGTTTTTAGATCGATTACATTGACTATTACTTTGATTAAATAAATCAAGTATATAAATAAAAAGATAAAAAGATAATTAAATAGTAATAAAATAAAATCAAGTATATCAATAAAAAGATAAAAAGATAATAAATAATAATAAAATATCAGTTGGATAATTATTGTTTTTAGAGTGATTACATTGGCTATTACTTGGGTTAAATAAATTAAGTATATAAAGAAAAAGATAATTAAATAGTAATAAAATATCAGTTGGATAATTATTTATTTTATTAATAAAATAATTGATAACTAAGAATTTTGGCTTCATGGTATAATTTTGTTTTTCCCTTCTCTTATTTAGTTAAAAGCATAAATGGGATCACGAACACATAAGAATATGAACTAATGTAAAAAGAAAAGAGTTTAACGGAATCACGAACTAAAAAATACGAGCACAGAAGAATGCGAGCTACTAACCTAATAATACGAGCTAATAAAAAGAATTCGATCTATTAAACTAAGAATAAGAGCTAATGTAAAAACAATACGAGTTATTGAGATAAGACGAGCTTTAAAATACGAGCACAAATGAATACAAGCTAATGAAAAAACAATACGAGTTATTAAGATAAGACGAGCTTCAAAATATGAGCACAAATGAATTTGAATATGAGATTAAAAGGATCATGAACTTAAATATACGAGCACATAAGAATACGGCCTACTAAGATAAAAATATGAGCTAATGTAAACAAAATACGAAAACATGAGCTAATTGAAAAACTTCTCGAACTAAAAAAATAGAATCAGATTTGAAAGACGTCAAATTTCATGATATAATAAGCACTTAAGATTATGATGTATAATTAATAGAATACGACCTACAAATTACGAATATATAAGAAATACGAGTTAATGTAAAAGGAACAGGAAATTAAGAGAATCGGGAATTAAAAAATACGAGCACACAAGAACGCGAGTTATTAACGTAAAAATGCAAGTTAATAAAATTATTAAGCTAAGAATACGAGCTAATGTAAAAAATACGATCTATTGAGATAAGAATATGAGCGTATAAGAGGATCACGAACTTGCTAATATCAACATGTAAGAATACGGGCTAATATAAAATGAATACGAGTTAATGCAAGAAGAATACGAGCTAATAAGAAAAGAATACGAGCTTGATACATTGATGTTTTATTAGCCATAAAAAAACAATCATACCTGAATTATTCTCTATATATGCCTATTATACTAAGTATTTTTAGAAGATTAACTGTTACGGTAATTACTTTAAAACTATGTCAAGATATTACCCGGGCAACGCCCTGGCATGAAATCTAGTTATTGTATAATTATATGAGTTAGATAACTCTCTAACGAACGACATTGGCCACATACCACATTGCATTGGATTAAATATTCGTAGTTACTGTAATAAGAATTGTATCAAGGAAATACTTCAGTGTTAAGGTAAGTGGGTCCTGATGTTAGAAGGTAACACTTGTGACGTGGTGGTTCAATACGTCGGCACAAAAGACATGACTGTTAGGAAACCGTTTAGATTGGCAGTTAGTATTCTATAGCGGCACAATTAGTCAGCAGCTAGGTGTGAAAACGTAGATTCAGCCTCTATTTCGCCTTGGTAGTGGTTGTTCGGCTAACTTAGGAAAACTATTCTTTGCCTGACACAAATACTCCATTAAAGTAATATCCCAAGTTTATGACGGGTTAAATAAAATTTATTTGAAAAGACAAAAACAAACCATTCATAATTCTTTATACATTTTTATTTTTATCTTATCTAAACAAGTAGGTGTACTTGACCCGTCCAAGCTTGTGACGATATACCGAGAGACATATGGTTTATGGACAATCAAATTTATTTATTTTTTTGTACTTCCAATTTTATGGAATTCTTGCTTCAGGCGTCTTATTTCAGACGGACCAAAATGTCACTATTTTTCTAATATGTAACAATTTAATAACAAAATGTTATATCGCAAATTAGTTACTCTTTACCCTGAAAAATGATGTTAACATTTTATCAAGAAATGGTAACAATTTATTGTAAAAATGGCTTCAATAAATCCGTCTGAATTTCAGACCAAAAGTATAGATCTGAAATAAGAATTTGCCAACATAAAAACTATTATAATTTGAGGTAACTCTTTTTTATTCGAAAGAGCCTTTAATTTGGAAACGCTTTCAAAATATTGAAAAATGTTATCTTATCATGCTTCAAATCCATTTAACGGCCATATATATTACGAGTACTGTAATATCACTTGACATAATTGTATCGCACCCTATTTTATTTTAATAGCAAGTCTTGCTTGCGACGGGTCACTATTTGTGACGGATATTTTGTGAGATAAAATGGATAAAAAATGAGTTAGTGGAGAAAGGGGACCACAGGAATAGTGTTGGAGAGAGAGAAAAAGTGGGTATTTTGTGAGAGTAAACGATATCCGTCACAAGCTTGCAACGGATAGTGCCGTTGCAAGTAAAAATTTGTGTTATTTTAAATAATCGTCCCAATTGGACGATGACCCAATATTTAAGAAATTATTGAATTAAATAATGTAAAGTATTGTGAGTTAAAAAAATGGGAAAGTGGAAAAGCATTTTTGTGGGTAGAGTGATTAAAATAAGTAGTGTTGTGTGATAAAGTGGCTATTGTTGTGGGTTAAAGTGATTAAAATAAGTATAAAAGTTTACCAAAATGAATAATGGGACATTATTGTGACTAGGCGAAAATAGAAATTCAGACATTTATTTAGAATAGGAGGGAGTATATTAGTAACGAGTCTTAAACACTGTACGTATATTGTACTACCCGCTATTTTCTGTGTTGTTCCTCTTTCGTTTTTAGTCCAATTACATGGATGTTCCCTCTTTCCTCTTTTGAACAATTTTGTGTGGTCTAAAATCAATTTAATATGAGGTCATGTGTATTCAAATTGATTTTCTTACTTCTTGTGTCGAGATAAAAAGGGAACACCACAAAAAGTATGAGCGTGTAATATTTTTTAACTTCTCTTAAAAGATGTACATTGAATGAGATTAGCAAATTACCTCATAATCTTCAATAGCTTGTACTTCCTATATTACCTTCCTCCTATTTAGCTAGTTGAGGTTTTGATTCTTCTTTCCTTTTCAATGTTAGTTGAGTGTTGGTTTCTCTTTGTTTTTGGTAAGTTTTGAGATCTAAAATCCATTTCACGTGGGGTGGAATGTTTTGTATAATTCAAAATCATTTCATTAATTGTAATGTTGAAAAAAAAGGAATCAACCCCCTGATTTAAAGATAGTATACTTCCTCTTACCCGTTTATAATGTCCCATTGTGACGAAAGGACAAAATTTATGAGATATTAGTTGTTTAATATTTTGGTTGAGTAGGGGTATGTAGATTGGAGAAAGGGTGTTATGATTTGTATAAAATAAGTGGGGTAATGGGTGGGTGGGTGAGTAATAAATGAAAATTAATAAGGGTAGAAGGGTAAAAACTTGGTAAAAAACTTACCAAAAATAGACAATGGAACAATATCCTAAATAGACGAAAATGTATAATGGGACATTTAAGTTGGGTAGGAGGGAGTATTATTTTTCAACATTTATACTGATAGGTGAGTGAGTTTTTTTGTAAAATAGAGTAGAATGAGCACAAATCTCCAATTCCAATTTGTGTCTTATTGCTTTTTATAATGACACAGAAGTAGTTCTATACTACTATATGTTTTATTGACTCGCGAAAGGTCGTCGACGTTTTGCGAAAAATCGTCGACGTAATTCATTAAAAAGACTAACCTTGCCCTTAGCCTTACCACAAATCCTCTCAAATTCAAAACCCACCAAAACCCTCACCCACCTACAACCACCACGCAGCCGTACCACCACGCACCTGCACCACCACGCAGCCGCACCACCACGACGGCACCACCACGACCGCACCACCACGCCGACCGCATCACCACCGACGAACCACCAGTGTGTTTTTTTTTTTTTAAAGTAGACTTATTAGTCTTAATTAGAGTTTTATTATGTTATTGTTGTTATTGTTAATATTAATTAGGTTAGATTTGTTAGTTGTAATGTTAATTGTTAATGTTTTTGGGGTTTTTGTTATTTTTTCAAAAATCGATTCATAATTTGTGCTATTGTTTGTTGTTGTTGTTCTTGTTAGTTCTAATTAGGTGTAATTTTGTTGTTAATAATGTTGTTGTTAGTATTGTTGTTGTTGCATTAGATAGAATCGAAAGGCAAAAAGAACCCAAAAAAATCGGATTGAGGGAGGAGTAGGACGTGCGAAAATCACGTCCTACAATGGTGAGGACGTGTGGTGTAGACGTCTAGGTTGGGGGGAGACGTGTGGGATAGACGTTGGGGCATGGGTAGGACGTGTAAACTACACGTTGGGGCTTGGGGAGGACGTGTATACTACACGTTGGGTGTTGGCTTGGACGTGAAACAAAGTCATCCAGTGACGGCTAGGAGTCTAGGACGTGAGTTTCGCACGTCCATGATGGTGTTGGACGTGTGATTCTCACGTCTCTCACCATTGTAGACGTGTGGATTTCACGTCCTTCCGTGGTTTGGACGTGAAATCCACATTTCCTTCTATTGCTCTTTTTTTTTTTTATCGTATATTTTCAATTTTGTATAAAAAGTTGTTAATTTTGTATTTAAATGGATAATTTATATTATTGAAGTTGTTAATTATATTAATTTAACGTTATTGTAATCTCGTAAATGCAGATGTCTTACAATGAGGATGATATCATGCCTGCAATTGGCCGTACCGCAGGCCGAAGAGTGACGGGGTCTAAGCGTCGTGTCCCGATAGCATCACAACCAGCAGCAGCGCCACGGGCTGGTAGGGGAGTTAGGGGTAGGGGTAGGGGTAGGGGAAAGGGTCTCCTAATAAGGTCTTCCGACCCTACTCCCGAGGACGAGCTACAGCTACCGAGGGCTTTTTTTAGGGACCGACTTAGTAGTTCGGAGGACGAGGAAGTGGAGCAGTTTAGGGTCGGGAGACAGGATGAGGATGATGATGATGATGTCGAGGTTGAGGAGGAGGAGGATCACGAGTCCCAGTTTTTGGACGAGGAGGCAGCCGATCGACCAGTTAAGGTGATCGTACGTGATAGTAGCGGCTGATATAGGCCATTTGTGGAGGGTGGTGCCTCTAGTAGCACGGGCGGGAGGAAGAAGACTCCGGATCTTTCCTGGCGTTTACAGGGTCCGGTTGAATGGGGGACGTCTGTACTTACTGTCCTACGTAGCTTCGGTGGCCACGTAGCTCGCAGTAGTTGGACGGATGAGGGGAGCGCGAGACAGTGGATCACGTGTTACGAGAGGCCTATGCGGGTCCCTGCGGCCGAGAGTCGTCCGGCGAAGCCGGCTCAAGGTTACAAGCTGTCGTACGGTGATGCTGCTGATTTGGATTGGGGTTTGAGAGAGGCTGAGATTCCGTTGAGACAGCGTCATGACCGGGCTTTGATGTCGTTTCGGTGTGATCCACGGTACATTAGTTGGTACAAGAAGATTTCTCACCCATACTTCTACCCCCCTGCACGCCGTGTTCAGATGCGCTCACCCCCCTTTCCCCGAGGAGCCGGAGGTTGGCCGGGCTCTTATTCTCGCAGATCTATAGTCAGGACCCCGACCAGAAATGGCCGTACGTGCGACGCTTGGTCGATGATATGGAGCGGTTCTACATAACGAAGGATGACGCTGAGGATGTTCCTGCTGATGATGATGAGGAGGAGGAGGAGGAGGAGGACGATGATGATGATGATGACGTAGTTTACTAGTTTTGTTATGCTTGGACTTTATTTGTTGTCTTATGTACGGACTATTTTATTTTTCTTGTGACTTCTTTATTAGTTTATTAGTTTTTTTATGCATATTTTAATATTTATTAGAACTCATAGCTTACATCGGACATGAACAAAAGCACATAAAACATAAATCGTAACTAAAATTTGATGAAAACATAGAATACATTAGACATTAACGAAAACACATCAAACATCAAATACAAGTTTACAATACTTAATTATCTTCGGATGATGAAGATGAAGAATCCAGATCTCCTTCGTAATCCCCAGCTTCAATTAATTCAGGTTGACTAGCCACGTAATGATCATAAAACATTAAAATGCGCAGACGGACATTATATAGATTGAACACTCTACCGGCACACAAATCAGATAGTGTTGCGTAGTCTATCAAGTTTATTATGCGCTCAATGTAGACAAGGAAATCGCTTCTTAACTTGCGGAACTCCCACATCTTCTCAGTTACAATCTCATCAGTAACTTCATCGTCTGGAACAACCGGACTGCAGAGGGGGTTACCGTGTAAGATGCCAAAAAGGTTGGCAATTGGAGGATGTTCTACCAGGTCCCAGACAGTGTCACTCGGAATGACTAGTTCAAGGCGAGAAACTAGCACTGGGAACTGCGTAGTTATAAGATCGATCCTTAGCTGATAGGCTCTGTTTTTTTGCACGTTTGTGAGAGTCATCTTAAAAGTATTGATTTTAGTAGTGAATGAGATTGTGGTTTTTGCGATTACAATCAACATGAAAAGCAGTATTTATAAGAAGTCATAGTACAACGGTAACATTTTGATATTATAACGATAACATTTTGAAATTTGAAATCACAACGGTTACAATGCAAATCAATAACTTGAAAACTGGCCGTCCGAGCATGGTATGGACGTGCATAGAACACGTCCAAACCATGCATGGACGTGTACTATTCACGTCCTAGCATGGTGTGGACGTGTACTATTCACGTCCATACCATGCATGGACGTCCAGGATAAACGTCCATGCATGGTATGGACGTGAATAGTACACGTCCACACCATGCTAGGACGTGAATAGTACACGTCCATGCATGGTTTGGACGTGTTCTATGCACGTCCATACCATGCTCGGACGACCAGTTTTGCCGTCCATTTCACGCTAGGACGGCCAGTTTTCAAGTCTAATTCAAAATTTTGATTGAGTTCAAATCGTCTATTCTATGTCTTCTACTATTAATTCAACCTAATTTCAAGTATAAGGCTTAAACATGTAATTCAACAAAAAATAATTGGAAAAAAAATTTAAGATTTAAGTTATTATCGATGAATCGTTGTCGTCGTTTGACATAAAATCGTTGTCGTTATATGATGTTCATGTTCGATGTTCAAACCGTTTTTTTGTAATTTACGTTGTTTTTGTTGTTTTTGTTTCAGAGAATAAAAGGTAGAGAGAGAGAAAATGGCAAGAGTTGTCTTTTTTTAAAAAAACGTCGACGATTTTTCGTAAAACGCCGACGACCTTTCGCAACCCCATGTTTTATTACTATTTTTATTGCTTTTTATTTCTTTTTTTTTTTCAGAAGTTGCTTTTTATACGTTGTGTCGAAATTTTAAGATAGTAAAATACTATAAACTCGGGTTAAAGTGGTGGAATGAGACCACCTTTTAGCACTTGGACAACACTATAGACACATTTGCTCCAGTCAATGTTACATAAACCTTAATGTCGGGATTTGATTAGCGTGACATGTGGATTCTATTGACGCGCCTAACCTCTTTTTCCATATTTGTTTATTTTTTATTTTATTTTCGTCTTACGCTTTTTATTTGTTTTTTCCATTATTTGAGAACCACTTTTGTATCATTATGTACGAGGCCACGACCAATCGCCATCTTCTCAAACACAATTTTTTTTTGTCACGGTATATATCTATTATAAATTTGTGACATGTTAAATATATATTAATCATATGCAAAGATAAAATAAAAGTAAAATAGTTAAAAATAGTACTACTTTATTTGTTTTATTTACCTATATGAGTAGTATTTAACTCGTTTTGTGTTTATGACGAATATGTTAATCACAAAAACTAGCCACTCCTCCTGATAAGATTATAGAAGGGAGATTTCATAAGGGTGTATTATTGAGAATTGTGTTCTTTTACATTGATATGTGACGATCTATTTATAATAGGTCACCTCATAAAACCCTAGCATAATGAAATATGGGCTAAGCCCAATATCCTAATACCCTCCCGCAATCGTAAAGGCAGTACATCGTGCGAACTTTACGATTGGAGAAAATACAAAAGAAAAACAAAAAACAGAATTAACATAAGAAAAAGAACAAAAAACAGAATTAACATAAGAAAAAGAACGTCTTCGTCTCTTCATTTTGAGATTTCTTCTTCCTTTTCATTGGTGGTTAAGGGTGCGTACAGGACTCGCCAGACAATTTTTGGTGCGTAACTCGCCAGTTTTTTTCAAGTGCGTAACTCGCCAGATTTTTTCAGGGCAGCGGAATGTCGTTTTTAGGCCTCAAGAGCGTGAGGCTCTGATACCATGATAAGATTATAGAAGGGAGATTTCATAAGAGTGTATTATTGAGAATTGTGTTCTTTTACATTGATATGTGACGATCTATTTATAATAGGTCACCTCATAAAACCCTAGCATAATGATATATGGGCTAAGCCCAATATCCTAATACCTCCAATGAGCTTATTCAAACTTTGATATAGATATATCAAAGGTGGACTTGTCCTCCTTGGATAGTGGATACTTGAAAAGGTGGTTGGTGAACCTTTACCTCTTTAAGATTTTTTGTAATAATGTGTTAAAATTGAATATTGAGGAGTATAATATTCAAAATGACTTCATCTTTGTATTTATCACTACTCGGTACTCACAAATAAATCACAAGACCATACGTCCATACTTAATTAGTAAATCTTTTAAGAAATTGTCTTTCGCTAGAATAGTAGGAGATATATATAATATAAAAAGAAAAGAAAAATATAATATTATCAACATGTGAGAGATCTCTCGTTAACACCAGGACCGACCTTAAGGGGTGTCTGTTGGGTCAAATGACAAGGGCCGAAGTCTAAAAGGGGCCCATTAAAGTAAAACTAGAATGTGTGATTTTGTCAAATGAAATTTATTACGTGTAAATATCAAAATAAGGGATGTGGTTTAGTGGTTATGTATCTAACCAAGTAACAATGGTCACTTGTTTTATTCTCCATACATGACTTTTTACCAATTCTATATTTTTTTGGAAAATTCATAGGCTTATCATTTAGTCATTTACTTATACTCCCTCCGATTCAGACAAAAGGTAACGGTTGCTTTATCACAGTTGTCGAGGCACGTTTTGTAACGTGAATATCTTTAGTTACACATTATTAAAAATTACTCCCTCCGTCCCGATCAATTGTTATCTATTGCTTTTGACACAAAGATTAAGAAAAGAAGTATAAATGAATTTGGACCACACAAATTATATGGCCCCACATGTAATCAAATGTCATCCACAAAAAGTTGCCAAAAATGGAAATAGATAACAATTCAATGATACACCCAAAAATGGAAATAGATAACAAATGACCGGAACGGAGGGAGTATAAAAATTTGATATTCTTATAGCATTGATGATGATAAATCAAACAAGATCTCACTTGACTATATTTTGTCTTATAGATTAACGGTAATATCAAAGATTCCCTACGACCATGAATAGTGCCAAAAAGCAACTGTTACCTTTTGTCTGGATCGGAGGGAGTATATTAGTAACCTAATTTAAATTTAAATAAAATAACATCATCTTTAACATTGAAAAAATTAGTGTTTTCAAAAAAAATTGAATTGTTATTTTTTTTGTTTTTTGAATTGTACTATCAGACAATAACACATAAATTAATTAAACAAATTTGTTTAAAGAGTTGGGGCCCTATTTTACAAATTTGACTATGGCCTTAAAATGTTCAGGAACGGCCCTGGTTAACATTATCGAGAGATCATCTCTCTAGTTTTTGTTAATAAAAATTCACCAATTGAACAGAATCTCAAAAGATTTTGGATAATAATGAGTCTTGTTGAAGACGAACATTATCCGTCACAAGTTGAAGACGGATAGTATCCTCTCACAACAATGCAAGTGTAAAAACAAGTGCAGAATAATGGAGCATTTTCATGGGTTATGTCACTTGCATTTTGTGAGAGAGACACTATTCGTCTTCAGCTTGTGACGGATAGTGTCTGTCTTCAATGAGAATTTGTGTTTGGATAATTACATTGATATTAATGTAAATGCCGAGTAATTCACAATTCTCAGATAATCCCTAGGATTTTCCAAAGTCTTAAGATTGTGTCACACCCGCTTTCCACCAACTTTTATTATTTTTTTATTGTTCAGACCCACCCCAGACCCACCTCAGACTTTATACATTATCCGTCAGACTCAGCTCAGACTTTACTTTTTTACATTACCCTTTTTTTTACAAAAAAAAATGACACATGACAACCACTCATTGGATAATCTCAATGGAAAGTGGGGTCAAAACTTACCCAAAGTCGATCTTAACACTACAAAACATTGTTGTATTTGCGACGGACAGTTCCGTCGCAAACAATGAGAAATCCGTCGGAAAAGACTCATTTGCGACGGATTTACGACGGACAGCGTCTGTCGCTCATTTTTGTCGCAAAATGAAATTTAGGGACGGAATTGTCCGTCGCAAATATTAGCGACAGAATGGCCAAATTTTGCGACGGAATTTCCGTCGCAGAGCTTGACTCACTTTGACTCTATGATCAAGGTCAGTCAACCTTTGCGACGGAAATTCCGTCGCAAATTCCTCTTCTACGACGGAAATTTCGTAGCAAAGGTTGACTGACCTTGACCATAGAGTCAAAGTCAGTCAATCTTTGCGACGGAAATTCCGTCGTAGTAGAGGAATTTGCGACGGAATTTCCGTCGCAAAGGTTGACAGACTTTGACTCTATGGTCAACCTTTGCGACGGAATTCCGTCGCAAATCAGGACATTTCCGTCGCAAATTCCTGTAGGATTTTTCGGTTTCATTTGTTTTTCCTGCTCCCCATTTCAGCTAAATGGCTGATTTTACCCATTTGTAAGCTCTCCAAACCTGCATATTTCAGCCAAAACAACCCAGCAACAAAGAACTTGTCCGAGACAAGGTTTTTAAAAGGTCTTTTCATAACTAAAATTAAGGTCTAGGATTCACAAAATAAGGTCTAGGATTCACAAAATAAGGTCTAGGATTCACAAAATAAAAAAAGGTGATTCCAACCATTTATGATCTTTGACAATATCACCTTCTAGTTTCACAATATAAGCGTTAGGATTCACAAAATAAGGTCTAGGATTCACAAAATAAAAAAAGGTGATTCCAACCATTTATGATCAAGTTTCACAAATATCACCTTCTAGTTTCACAATATAAGCGTTAGGATTCACAAAATAAGGTCTAGGATTCACAAAATAAAAAAGGTGATTCCAACCATTTATGATCAAGTTTCACCATATCACCTTCTAGTTTCACAATATAAGCTCTAGGATTCACAAAACAAGATCTAGGATTCACAAAAGAAAATAAAGAGCAAAATAGGTGATTTCAACCATTTATGATCAAGTTTCACAATATCACCTTCTAGTTTCACAATATAAGCGTTAGGATTCACAAAATAAGGTCTAAGATTCACAAAATAAAAATAAAAAAAAGGTGATTCCAACCATTTATGATCAAGTTTCACAATATCACCTTCTAGTTTCACAATATAAGCTCTAGGATTCACAAAACAAGATCTAGGATTCACAAAAGAAAATAAAGAGCAAAATAGGTGATTTCAACCATTTATGATCAAGTTTCACAATATCACCTTCTAGTTTCACAATATAAGCGTTAGGATTCACAAAATTAAAAAAGGTGATTCCAACCATTTATGATCAAGTTTCACAATATCACCTTCTAGTTTCACAATATAAGCGTTAGGATTCACAAAATAAGGTCTAGGATTCACAAAATAAAAAAAAAAGGTGATTCCAACCATTTATGATCAAGTTTCACAATATCACCTTCTAGTTTCACAATATAAGCTCTAGGATTCACAAAATAAGGTCTAGGATTCACAAAATAAAAAAAAGGTGATTCCAACCATTTATGATCAAGTTTCACAATATTACCTTCTAGTTTCACAATATAAGCTCTAGGATTCACAAAACAAGATCTATGATTCACAAAAGAAAATAAAGAGCAAAATCAGTAATTTTAACCATTTATGACCAAGACTTCCGTTCCTTTTGTCTTCTCATGCTCCGCCAGTAGAGACCCTTAGATAACATAGTGATAGAAAAGTCAAGCCCTTGCAATTGCCAGCCTTTAGAGAAGCTCCTGATGAGATAAAAGGTTAACAACTTCTGAGTGTCCCTTTTGAATTTTGTTGAAATCAAAATGATCGAAAAAATCTGCAGTTGATGTTCATTTTTTGATGAAGAGGATAACATCAATTAGCGAACAATCGATCAATCAGTTCCTCTGAAATTGATCAACACATGAAATTGATCAGCAACTACAATTGATCAATTAATTCTACACGAAATCAATGTAAAACCCCTCGCGAAAGCGGAAATATAAACATACAAAAGTACTAAAAATGCAGCGGAATTAAAACCTTTTAAAGTAAACTAAACAACATGCGAGAAGTCTTAAACTGAAACGGGAACTGAAACTGAAGCAAAACCAAAAATAGATAAGTAACAGTTCTAAGTATCGAAAATAAATATGTACAACAGCTTGGGATGGAACATCCCTACAGGCACCAAAACAACTGTATCAAAAGTCTAAGAGTCTAGCTAGGCGATATAAAGGTAAGTCATATGATGACAACAGGATCATCACTCGCTAGCTCTCGTGTGAACCCCGCTCCAACCTGCATGTACCTACATACATGAAAACATGTACGCCACAATCAGTGGGGAGTGACTAGAGTTCTCCTAGCCACCTTTTGTGACAACACGTAACACATAAAGCAATACAGAATACTCCAGCATATATAGACATGTGAAGCATAAACATCCCATCAACTGTCTTCATACTATCATGCAATACTAATGCATAGCTCTCAACCCAACTTCATAAACCGTTAGGAAGGAGAGCCGGTTTCCCTACTGGTTACCCAGTCGGGGGGTCTTTCAGTCCAACTATTTATGAAACCGATCAAAGAGTCATCCAATGCCTTGGATGAACAATACTAAAGTCAAACATAAGACTCCTCAACAACAGCATCTGAAACATCAGTAGACACATCTATATCTGACACTGTACCAACACTAGGCAAGCAGATAGATTCAGCAAGTATAAGGTTCAGCGGTCAGCTTAAGACATAACCTATATACCAAAACATTCAGCAAGTAAGAAGGTTCAACGGTCAACTTAAAACATAACCTAATTACTAAAACATTCAGCAAGCAAGGACTCAGAGGCCAGCTTAAGGCATGGACCTGCCAATCAGCAAGACACTAGACTCAGCGGCCAACTTAAGGCATAGACTAGCATCCAAAAGTAAAGGACTCAGAGGCCAGCTTAAGGCATGTCCCTTCACTACATCACAAGGTACTAAACTCAGATGCCAGCTTAAGGCATGTTCTAGCACCAAACATCTGCACTCCGGGTGAGGCGTTACGACCTAAATGCCCCGTTGTGCAGCTGCTCTACTCGTCAGACTCAGAGGCCAACTTAAGGCATGTTCCAACGCGATCATCACAAACATGTCTGGACTCAGAGGCCAGCTTTAGGCATGTCCCAGACACGACAAACATACACATATAGGGCTCAGAGGCCAGCTTAAGGCATATCCCCATATATGACAAACAGCTCACGTATTAAGTTCAGAGGCCAGCTTAAGGCATAACTTAATACGCATCAATACAATATCATACAAAGTCTATGAACTAATCTATAGTTCTACTTTTCTTAACCTCTAGTCAACACTTAATTGACCCCGGGAACTAAGTTGAGGGAGAGCCGGTTTCCCTTTCGGTTACCCGACCGGGGGGGTCTCTATCCTCTCTCCACTCCCAAACCCAATATAGTGTCGCCCATCCTCCGAGGACCTCAAACACATATCAAAGACACAAGGAACGAGTTTCAAACAAAACCGATCAACCGTTTAAAAGTTACGATTTAATTAAAAATCAAAAATAGCCTACCGGGGCCCCCAGCCGGTCGGCAGGCAGCCGGTCGGCCGGCTGGTGGTCCTCTCAGCCTCTCTTCTCTTTAAAACCAAACCACACAAAGGGACTCCCAGCCGGTCGGCAGGCAGCCGGTCGGCCGGCTGGGAACCCAATACCCTAGCCTTCAAAACTCGTAAACCATCCCCACACGTACTCCCAGCCGGCTTGCAGGCGGCCGGTCTGCCGACTGGGCTCCCTTCTACCTATGTTCTCGTATAAAACACAAGACAACACAAGAGACTACCAGCAGGTCGGCAGGCAGCCGGTCGGCCGGCTGGCAGTCTAGGCCTAATTTCTTCACAAATTCGCGAAACACACAAGGAGACACTCCCAGCCGGTCGACCGGCGGCCGGTCGATCGACCGGCTCAGAGAGCCTGATCAGAAAACGGGTTTTTCCAGTGACATCAAAATCTCATGAAATCGATACTAATTCTCGAGAATCGCTACAAGCAAAGTTTACTCAACATTACTAGTCACAAATTAACACTAACTAGCAGCAATTCAACCCATAACAATCCTCGAATTAATCATAACAAGTATCCGTCGCAAAACATGTAATTTCTGAAAATCGCATATGAACATGTGAGACAACAACAAGGCATGAATTTAGCATGTATGAACCATCCTAAACATGTTACTAAGTCCTTTAACATTATTCTCAACCCAAAAATCAGAAACATTAAGGAAACACAACAAAACTTGCTAATATTCACAACAAGGCCGAGTTATCTCATTATCGTCACCTTTCAAGCGATCCGGCTAAAGATCCTCCTCTACCAAGTAGCTATCAACCTCTGGATTGTCTAAGTCCTCACCTACAAACATAAAAACGGGTTTTAGGACTCAAAAACGGAACTTAAGGAAAACAGCCCCATTTTCGAAGTTAAGGATTTGCAAAATGAAAGTGATAGATGGCTTGGAAATTGAATGAGGATTCCGAAAATGTTATTGTTACCTCGATTTGGTTAACGGATGATGAAGAAAAGCTCAAAAGAAGATGTTAACAATGGAGGTTTTAGAAGGAAATGTTTTACAGTGAAATGTTTGAGGATGGAGGATGCATTATGTCGACTAAAGGGTTTATGGGGGTTTTATGGGTTGTCCTTTCCGAGTCACTTAAATGGGTCGGACACTTGAACGGATATTTAAGATATGAGTTTAAGTTTACCAAGTTTGTATTCGTCTTAAGGACTTAAGGTTCTTAAGACGGATCTTACTAATTAAATTAAAATCTTTCACAATAAATTATAAAAAATATTATTTTATTACTTAAAATAATTTAAAACGCCAAAAATAGATTTACGAAAATACGGGATGTTACAATCAATCCATCAATATCTGGAAAATTGATCAATCAATATTTGCGCGAAATCGATTTGATGAGGAAAGCGTTTTAACGTTATGTGAATTTATCATGGAAACCTTTTTATATGGGTTTGATTTTTGAGTTTTATTTTCCAGCCCATTGAAGATATTTGGTGAGTCTAGCGGCCTCACCATAATTAGCGGCCTCACCGGATTCGACCTCTATATATATATAGAGAGGCGGGATCCGGTGAGTCCACCTAAATATTTGAGTCCATGAGTCCATTTAGAGTATTAAAACATATCACGTTTTTCTTACACTACAAAATCTACAATATCACAACATTTTCAATATAATATCACAGCGAACAATATCACGCACTATATAAAACAATATCACGAAATTTTTTTCCAAAACTTTTTTTCCCGAAATTTTTTTTCGACATTTTTTTTCCAGATTTTTTTTTTTCAATTTTTTTTCTCGATTTTTTTTAGAATTTTTTTTTGTGATATTATTTTGAAGAATCGGTGATATTGTATTGAGTAACTTGTGATATTGTAGTGAAAAAAAATTGAAAAAAAATTTCGAGAAAAAGGCCTTTTGTTAAACAATATCACGCACTATATTAAACAATATCACGAAATTTTTTCAAGAAATTTTTTTCCTGCAAATATTTTTTTCGAATTTTTTTTTTCAATTTTTTCTCTCGAATTTTTTTCCGAAATATTTTTTTCTCGAATTTTATTTTTTGTGATATTATTTTGAAAAACCGGTGATATTGTATTGAGTAACTTGTGATATTGTAACGAAAAAAAATCGAAAAAAATTTCGAGAAAAACGCCTTTTGTTAAACAATATCACGCACTATATTAAACAATATCACGAAATTTTTTCAAGAACTTTTTTTCCCGGAAATATTTTTTCCAAATTTTTTTTTTCAATTTTTTCTCTCGAAATTTTTTTCCGAAATTTTTTTTTCTCGAATTTTTTTTGGTGATATTATTTTGAAGAATCGGTGATATTGTATTGAGTAACTTGTGATATTGTAATGAAAAAAAATTCGAGAAAAAACGCTTTTTTATTAAAAACAACGTTTTTGTTTTAAAAAAAATGCATACTGAAAAAGGGAATTTTTTTAATAAAGAAAATGTCATTTTAAAAGAAAAGGCAAAAAAAAAGTAATATTGAAAAAGAAAAAACAAAAAAAGGAAAAAAAAATTGATATTGAAAAAATGTGATACTTTTTTATATAACTTATGATATCATTGTTAGACTCATGGACTCAAATATTTAGGGTGGACTCATGTGATCCCAACTCTCTCTCTCTCTCTCTCTCTCTCTATATATATATATATATATATATATAAGTAAACAAATGAGATACTTACCACATGTCGCCATCATAATCAGTAGGATCGAGGTGTAGTCGACGTGTAGGCGGCTGAGGCTGAGGAGGAACAATCTCGTCCTCGTCACTAGCTCCCGCTCGTCCCTCAGGCTGACGACTACCACTACCTCGTCGTCTTCCGCCTCGCATATTATCAAACTAATATAGCAACAATTAGAAAGAAATACTTTACATAATTAAAAACTTGAATAATAAAGGAAATAACATGATTTCATTGATATTAAGCCATACGACATCTACAATAATATCAAGAAATACAAGATTATCAAATCTAATAGATAGAAGTCCTAATCATCATCATCACTTGAACAATTTATTCCTACATCCTTACAAAGAGAATCTATAATAACTTCATCTTCGTCCTCCTCCTCATCCTCATCTTCATCCTCATCCTCATCTTCCTCCTCTGCCACAATTTGTATGTGTTCTGGTTCCTCCACAATTTCATCTTCATCTTCTTCTTCTACTTTAATTGGTGACAGTACTGTTTCACCATTAGTAACATTTTCTTCAAAGAAAGATTCATCAACGGGAGCATCGACATGTGATCTAGCCTTGGTTTTGAATACCGCTGACCATTGACTTTGATCCTTTTTTATACCTGGATAAGGACTATAGCAAACTTGTTCCACTTGATATGACAACACAAATGGGTCGTACTTTGCAAATTTTCTACTCCGGTCAACATCCACAAGCTTATATTCCTTATGTACTTTCATTCCTCTTTCGGAGTTATCTAGCCAACTACATTTGAACAAAATGACTTTGTAAGTGTATTCTGGGCCTGTATAGGTCATCTCAACAATTTCGTTAAGGGTCCCATAGTAGTCAGCTCCTTCAGTGGAACTCACACAAACTCCATTGTTAATTGTGCACTTTTTCAAATCTTTTCCTTGAATGAAAGCTCGAAATTTGTAGCCATTGATGGAATAGCGTTTCCGTGTTCTGACTCTTCTTGAGGGACCATTTGCTAAGGCAATTAGAACTGGATCTTCTATATTAATAACCTGAGATCTAAACCATCTGGGAAATCTTGTTTCATATTTTTCCTAAACATCATTGCCTACGACACATTCAGGATGTTCTCTCATGATAAAATTTTCAAACAACCTATATTCAAATAAGGGGACTTATTAATTTTTGAACAACTAATAAAGTACGTTTCAAATATCAGAATTTAGATTCACCACTTACACTTCGTTATGTTTCAATTCATCAGAATCGTAGTTAGATAAAACGTAGAGGTGTGCACGCTCATATTCGTTTTCCTCCAAAAATCTTTCACGACACCTTCCAGAAGTAGTGCCATCATGATCTTGAAATATCTCAGGCAAGTTAGATTATGTCGGCTTTTTTGAACCAACGTCAAGGTCCTTTGCCTTGGTGTCTATGTGATCTTCAAAGTATAGGGAACAGAAATTTGTTATTTCCTCAATTAAATATGCATTACATATAGACCCTTCAACATCAGCTTTATTTTTGATTTTCTTGTTCAAATGATTCAAAAACCTACAAACAAATTAGTTTATAATGAAAAATATGATGATATATATGTATTATGTAATATAAAGTATTAAATAAGGATGATGACATTACCTCTCGAAAGGTTACATCCACCTATATTGCACAGGACCGCCCACTTTTACTTCATATGACAAATGAATAGGTAGGTGTTCCATTGAGTTGAAAAAAGGTGGAAGGATTTTCTCCAATTTGCAGATGATCTCCGCAATGTTATTTTCGAGACTTGTAATTTTTTCATTTTGTATTGATGAAGTACACAAATCTCTGAAAAACTGACTAATTTCAGTTATGGCATTCCACTCATTTTTTGGGAGAAGATGTCTCAAAGCAACTGGGAGTAATCGCTCCATGAAGACGTGACAATCATGACTTTTCAAACTGTGTATCTTCAGTTCATTCATATCAACACACCTTCTCAAATCTGAAGCATAACCGTCGGGAAACTTTAGTTTGTATACCCATTCACATAGAACCTTCTTCTGTTCCTTTTTCAAAATGACCGAATCACCTTTTCTTTTAATTGAACAAAGAAGTAACATGTCTTTCTCTGCTTTTGAGTCTAATTTTTTTTTTCCTTTCACATCCATGACAGTGTGAATTATTTGATCGATTTTTTTTTTCTCAATATGCATTATATCAAGGTTATGTCGAATTAGTAGCGTGCTCCAATAGGGAAGCTCCCAAAAAATGCTTTGTTTCCACCACCCAATCCGTTTCGCTTTAAGCAAATTCAGTTCACGGTCAGATGCATCCACAATTTTTGGTAAATGTTTCACACAATCCCACACCTCTTTGCCTGTTAACCTCTTTGTAGCAACATCGTTCTCAACTTTTCCTTTCCTAAAATGCACCTTATCCTTGCGAAAAACATGATTACTTTCTAAAATCTGTCTATGACAATCAAACCAACTCCATTTTCTGCCATGCTGTAGCAAAACTGACTTAGTCTCATTTTTCATACAATATGGACATGCATGCTCACCAACAGTTGACCAACCAGATAACATGCCATATGCAGGAAAGTCGTTGATCGTCCATAGGAGTGCGGCTCTTAGATCAAAGTTTTGCTTCAATGAGACATCATAGGTTAAGATCCCCGTCTCCCATAATTGCTTCAACTCGTGAATAAGAGGCTGTAAATAAACGTCAAGGTTTTTCTTTGGACTGTGGGGACCGGGAATAAGTAATGTTAAGAGCATAAACTGTCTTTTCATACAGAGCCAGGGTGGTAAATTGTATGGAGTAAGTATCACCGACCAACATGAATATTGCTTTCCAAATTGACTAAACGGTGTGAAACCATCAGTGCAAAGTTCAAGACGGACATTCCTAGGCTCAGATGCAAAATCAGGATGCAGCCAATCAAACTGTTTCCAAGCCTCCCCGTCACTTGGATGAGACATTGTTCCACTAACACGAGGTTTTCATAATGCCAATGCATTTCGCCCGCGATGTGCTTTGTGGCATAAAAGCGTTGCAACCGTGGTCCTAATGGAAATAAGTTAAGAACTTTTCGGGAACTCTTTTGCCATTTGCATTTTTCTTGTACCTATTCGTACCACATTTTCTGCAGTTATCAAGTTGAGCGTCGTCCATCCAGAAAAGCATACATCCTCCCGAACAGGCATCTATCTTTTCATGGGGAAGTTGAAGAGCTTTAAGAACTTTTTTGGTTTCGTAGTAGTTACGCGTCATAAGATTATTTTCAGGAATCATATCTCCGATATATGACGCGAAACCATCTACACATTTTTCAGCTAAGTTGAATCCACATTTTAAAGTGATCAACCTTGAAGCCGACTGTAGGTTGTAGCAATGCCATACGACTTCCTACATAAAGAGGTTGTTCGGCATGTTTTAGCATTTGGAAAAAAGCTAATACATTAGGATTTGGAGATTCATCGACCACCTCGGCGTTAAGAGCATCTTCCCTAATTTGATCAATACTATCGTGTAACGCATCTTCTACCATATCCCTATAAGGATTGTCGGAGTGCATTGATCACTACAAGAATAACTAGATCGGGCGACCGTTTTTGGCGACTGCAAAGCTTAGTCGCCCATTTGGCGACGGATTAAAATAGTCGGGCGACTGAAGCCAGTCGCCAATTTGGCGACAGAACCAATTTCCCAAATCTCCCACCACCGACACACACGGGCGACTGAAATCCAATTTTGGCGACAGAAATCAGTCGCCAAATTTGGCGACAGTCCCTATTCCGTCGCCAAATTGCTCAGTCCGTCGCCAATCCTTTTTATAGAAACAGCGAAAATCAGACGGTATCCCTCATTCGCAAATCAACAAACACACAAACACACAATTTACCTCCTCCGGCGAAAAACACCTCCATCACCACCCTACCCTACGTGTTCCGGCCACCTTCAACACCACTGTCACCGGATTCCGGCCACCACCACCACAACCCTACTTGTTCTTCCCTTCATTCAACTCATTTAAGGTTTGTTTACTTCTTCATAATTCAATTTCAATTTCAATTTTTTGATTGATTGTTGGTTTGTTTTGTACATTTAGTGATTGTAGTAGGTTATTAAGACCGTCTTAGCTTATTAGGTTGTGATTAATTAGGTATTAGAAGCCAATTAGCATATTAATTAGATAATTGTGGGTTAGGGTTTATAAGAAGTTTGTATAAGACGATGTTGTTAGCCTTATTGATGTTGGTTAATTAGATTAAAGTAGTCGATTAGGATGTTTAATAGCTTATTAGGATGTTAGTTAGATTATACTAGCTTATTAAGACCGTCTTAAATTAGCTTATTAGGTTGTGGTTAATTGTATAATTGGAAATTGTTGTTAATAAATTGTTATTATTATGTGATTGAGGTTGTTCTTTAATTAAGTGAGTGTAATTTTAATTTAGATATATGTAATTTTAGTGTTGAAAATTGTTTTTTGGGTTTTTTTGTTTAGATTAAAATGAAGAGATTGGAACGTTCATGGATGTATGATGGAGGGTTATTAGATAATAAGAAGAGACGTTCTAATGCTAGGTTTATAGAGGGTGTTGCCGAGTTTATTGAGTTTGCTAAGCAACAAGAGGAGTATGACTCGTTAGAAAATAAACTTAGGTGTCCTTGTAGCAAATGTCGAAATATGAAATACCTATATGTCATTGAGGTACAAGAACATCTCTATACAAATGGGTTTCGTCCAAATTATTATAATTGGATTTCTCATGGAGAAGCCTATTCCCCAATTCACGAACAACCTCACATCGAACATGTTGACGAAAACCCATATAGAGATATGGTTGTTGATGCGTTGGAGTTTAATGTAGTCAATAATGACGATGACCGTGTAGCCTTGAATGAAGAGCAACCTCCAAATCCCCAAGCAAAGGCTTTTTTTGACATGTTAAAAGCTGCGGAACAACCTTTATACGAAGGGAGCAGAATGTCATTATTACAAGCCGCCTCTAGGATAGTAACCTTGAAGTGTGAGTATAATATGCCATTTCCTGCCGTTGATGGTATTGCTTCTTTCCTTGAGGATGCTATCCCCGAAGATAACGTCATGACTCGAAGTTTCTACAACACCAAAAAAGTAGTTAAAGGTCTTCAGTTACCACATCAAAAGATCGATGCTTGTCCCGAAGGATGTATGTTGTTTTGGAAAGATGATGCGTTACTTGACAAGTGCAGAAAATGTGGAAGAGATAGATTTCAGACAAGCGATGGAGATGTTGTTTTCAAAACAAAAAAAGGCAACAAGAGTGGTAATAGGGGTCAAAAGTGTAAGAAACCAATAGCAGAAAACCAATTAATTTACCTTCCTCTTACCCCTAGACTTCAAAGAATTTATTCTACCAAAAAACTTGCCGAACAAATGACATGGCACAAAGAAAATCCACGTACTCCTGGGAAGATGTGTCATCCAAGTGACGGGGAAGAATGGAAACGATTTGATCAAATCTATCCTGAATTTGCCGAGGAACCCCGGAATGTGCGACTTGGCTTGTGTACGGATGGATTTAGTCCTTTTACCCAATTTGGCAAGAATTACTCTTGTTGGCCCGTAATGGTCACACCATACAACTTACCGCCTTGGTTATGTATGAAAAGAGAATTCATTTTCTTGTCTCTCATTATTCCCGGTCCTAAAAATCCGAAAGGCCATTTGGATGTTTATTTACAACCATTAGTGGAAGAATTGAGACAATTGTGGGAAGTTGGGGTGGAAACATATGATGTTTTCAGAAAGCAGAATTTTCAACTAAGAGCTTCACTTTTATGGACAATAAACGATTTTCCCGCATACGGTATGCTATCTGGCTGGGCTACTGCGGGACAAAAAGCATGTCCTCGTTGCATGGGTGAAAGTAAAGCTTTTTGGCTTCCGAATTCCAAGAAAATTAGTTGGTTTGATTGTCATAGATGCTTTTTACCACTAAATCATTCTCTTAGGAGAAACAAGAAAGCTTTCAAAAAAGGGAAAGAGGTACTTGATGATGCCCCGGATCATCTTCCGGGTGATGAGGTATGGGAGTTGATATGTGATTTCCCATCTTCTATTGATGGTACTGAAGAAGAGTTTAAAGAACTCAAAAAGAAGAAAAATGGTTGGTTTAAAAGAAGCATATTTTGGGACCTTCCATATTGGAAAACAATGTTAATCAGACACAACTTGGATGTGATGCATATAGAAAAGAATTTTTTTGAGCAATTAATTGACATGATCATGGATGTCGAAGGCGATTCATGTGACACTATTGGATCAAGAAAAGACTTGAAGTTGTTTTGTGATCGTCCCAAATTACATATTCCCAATGATGGGTCCAAGCCAAAAGCCATTTACACTCTTGACAAACCACAAAGGAAGGTATTGTGTGAGTGGTTACGAAATCTGAAATTCCCCGATGGATATGCATCAGATTTTCGTCGATGTGTTGATCTTAAGAGGCTCAGGTTACAAGGCATGAAAAGTCATGATTGTCATGTGTTCATGGAGCGACTACTACCTGTTGCTTTGAAACATCTCCTCCCAACCACGGTATGGAATGCAATTGTTGAGATTAGTCAATTTTTTAGAGATTTATGTTCGTCCTCAATATGTGTTGATGACATGATTCGTCTTGAAGATCAAATACCACTAATATTATGTAAGCTTGAGATGATCTTTCCCCCTTCATTTTTCAACTCAATGGAGCATCTACCGGTCCATTTGCCCTACGAAGCCAAAGTTGGAGGACCCGTTCAATATAGATGGATGTATCCATTTGAAAGGTAATATACTAAGAGTATTACATATTTTTGAAATTTTAGATTAACTAATATATTACAAACTTTAATTAACAACAACGTAATAAATTATATATAGGTTTCTTAATCATTTGAAGAAAAAGATTGGAAACAAAGCAAAGGTTGAAGGTTCTATATGCAATGCCTATTTAACGGAAGAGATTGCAAATTTTTGTTCTCTCTACTTTGAAAAACATATAGAAACCAAAGCAAAAAACTTGAATCTTGATGAAGCAGATGAAGTTGATACAAGTATACCCGAGTTTTTTCAAACTCAAGATGGTGAAGGTTGTTCCTCTAAAGGTGGAACGAGATATTTGGATGACAAGGAATACAATCGTGCTCACTTATACGTTCTATCAAATAGCGAGATCTTAGAGCCATATGAAACGAAGTTTGTGGATGATTTCATTAAGGAACATCCTAATGTAAGTAGGGATGATGTTTGGGATAAACATGAAGACAAATTCCCAAAATGGTTTCTGAACCATGTGCTTGAGTTCAATATCCAAGATGATTTGATAAGGAGTTTAGCCTTCGGTCCTTCACGCTTGGTTAAGACGCGGAACCGATATTCAGTTAATGGATTTAATTTCCACACATTCGACCATGGTAAGGGTAAGGCTAGATGCAATTATGGTGTTACTATTTCTTCCGTTGATGACCACGAATACTATGGTATTATAGAGGACATTTTTGAGATGTCTTACAATGGTCGTGATCGAGCTTACAAGACTACCTTATTCAAGATTGAGTGGAAGGATAATTCCCCGGCTGGAATGAGAACACATGAATGTTACAAGCTTGTAGAAGTGAATCGTACCCGAACATACCCTAAGTATGATCCATTTATACTTGCACATCAGGCTCAACAAGTGTATTTCGCTTCCTATCCAAGCACGACAAATGATAGAAATAGTAAGGCATGGTGGGCAGTCATTAAGACAAAGGCACGATCACAAATTGATACCTCCTTTTTTCAAGAAGAAATAGTAACAAATGGGACAATTTTGTCTCCAACAGACGAAATCATTCATGATAATGAAGATGAAGATGATGATGAGTTGGCAGAGGAGGAGGATAATGAGACTATGAATATTGAGTTGGAAGAAGGATGGGAGGAAGTTGAAGAAGTAGTGAGAGTGCATGATGATGACGATGTTGGTGATGATGATGACAATGAGGATGAGGATGAGGATGAGGATGTTGGTGATGATGATGATGAAGATCTAGAAGAGGATGAGGATGATGATTAGTTTGGTATATAATAGTTGTACAATTTAAATTCATGCTTGATATGTTTATTTGATGTTTTTTCTTCTCCTACTAATATTTTCATTTATGTGATTGTAGATGGCAGGAGGTCGAGGTAGAGTGCGAGGCGGTGGCAGTAATCGTGCTAATATTTCATCCGTGCAAGAAGAAGAGGAACCAGTAGAAGAAGAGGTACAGATTGAGCCTCAAGTGGATGAGGACTCGGACGATGGTATACCGATTCAGTACACCCAGGATAACCGGATTATACTTGATCCGGCGGGACTATGGTAAGTGTTGTTGTTTATTATATGTGTATTATTCAATTTTTAAAGTAATAAAATGATTTGTTTTAATTAACAATTTCTGTTACAGGTTTAGACATCAGACTCCTCGTCGAGGGGTCGTTGCTAGCACAAAGGAGAACTTGTTAGGTCCTGTGCCTACTTCTTGGGGAAAAGCTAGCAAGGCTCAAAAAGAAGCTTGGTTCAATGCGTATCGGGTAATTGCATTAATTATAGTTAGTTGTTTTTTAACTCATTAAGCTAACTACTAATTAAATTAACTGTTTTTTTTTTTTTTTTGTAGCAATCTTTCTATTGGGCTCCTGAACATGAACAATCCGTCCTTGATAGATACCATGAAGTTGGTAAAGCAAGATATAGAGACTATATCTACAAGATTGTTAAAAGAAAGAAGGAACCGAATCATCTAAAAGGTACATGTAATATATAAGTTTTGTCACTTGTAAATACAAGAATTAATGAAAATATCTTAATACTACTAACATACTTTTTAATTGTAGGTGAGAAATATCAAGATCTCCTAAAGCAACGCGAGACTCCCGAGTTCCAAGCCGTGTCCGCTCAAAAGAAGATCAACAAGAGAAGTGGGAAGAAAGATGCGGACGTCGAGCCTACCCATCACGGGGGATCACGATCATTTTTTACGCGTATTTTTAGTGTAAGTCTTGAATGAATACTTCTTTTTTGAATGAATATACTATACTTCTTATATTAACAATTTTCCCTATTTAGGGAGGGAAGAAGAAGAAGGATAGCAGCAACAACGACGACGGCGGCAACAAAGACGGCGGCAAGAAGCCGATGATGACGATGCCCGAACTTTTCCTTGACACGCATTCCAAGGTCAACGAAAAGACGCAAAGAAGAATATGGATTAAGGCGAAGGACAAAGAGTTATATGTAAGATAGTTTCTCTCAACTAATGATGTTTTTTTGTTACCTTCGTCAATGATTGTTTTTGCTTAACTAATAATAGTTTTCTTAATGTTATAGGAGAAATATGAGGCAGAGAAAGAGGCCCACCCTGAGCGGGATGATAATGAAATTTGGTTCAAATTGGTGGATGGTTACAAGAAGGGTATGGTATATGGGGCCGGACAAGCTCATGGGGTGTTTTACAAGGAACCGGCTAGAAGGTCCTCATATGAGCCGCGCGAAACCTACGAGCCGTCTCTTGTAAGTAAATTGCAATCACAACTTGACCGAGAAAGAGCGGAAAGAGATGAGGAAATGCGGTTGATGAAAGAACGTCTTAAGGCCATGGAGACGTATTTCTACTCTTGCAACCCCGGTTCCCAGCCATTTAATGAAGATCCTAATGATCCAAGAGGAAAGGGAGGAGACGGTAGTGGAGCTAGCATGGGATTTCAAACAGTTAATTAGTTTAGTAACCTAGGAAAAATTGTCGAACGTGGAGATTTATTAGTTTAGTTAACGTGTTCATGTAATTTGATAACGGTTCTCTTTTTTTATAAAAGGAGATTTGGTTGTTGATTCAAAAGGTGTTCGTCACCAATTGCTGGTACTTTCTGGTTGCAGGTGTACTGATATTATTTCGTATTGGATTTGGCAAAAACGAAATAATGATTTTCATGAAAAATGCTCAGGAATTTTGGCGACTGAAATGAAGTAATGGCGACTGAAATCAGTCGCCAAAACAGAGCACAAGAAACCAAAGCCCCTGGAAAGTCAGGAGCATTGGCGACTGAACAGGGGGAATTGGCGACTGAAGTCTGTCGCCAATTTGGCGACTGCTTCATTTCTGTCGCCAATTTGGCGACTGCCCTGTCTGTCGCCAAATTTTGTCTTTGGCGATTACCCTGTCTGTCGCCAAATTTGGCGACGGATTTCAGTCGCCCGAGTTTTTTTGGCGACAAAAGTCAGCGACAACTGTTTGGCGACTGTTGTCCGTCGCCAATAGGTGTTTTGCGACAGATTTCAGTCGCCAATATTTGTCGCCCGATTGTGTTTTCGTTGTAGTGGATGAGCTTCCCTCTTCCTCAACGGAGAATTTCTCTCCGTGACACACCCAAGCATAATAGTTATCACAAAACCCTCTCAAACCAAGGTGTTTCCGTACTTCTTGTTCAACTAAATACTTTGTATTCTTGCACTTAGAACATGGACACCTAATTTCTCTATTTCTAATGAATTCATCTTGTTGGTTAACATAGTTAATGAATTCATTAACACCAATTACGAAATCCTGCCTCAATTTTTCCTAGAATCCAACCTTTCATACATCCATTTTCTTTCTAATCTCTTCATAGTAAATCTACATATTTTAACAAACAATAACAACAACTAATTAACAACAACTAAATAACAACAACTACATAACAACAACAACTAACAACAACAACTAGTTAACAACAACTATCTAGCTAATTAACAACGACTCCCTCCGTCTCAGCAGGTTCTTTACATTTACTTTTTGACACTATTCACATGTCAAGAGAATCTATAATATTCTCGACAATCTATAAGAAGAAACATAGTCATGTTGGATCTTGTTTGACTCGTCTTTGTGAATAGATTAAGAATATCAAATTTTTATAATTTTTATAAATGCAAAATGAAAGATATTGATGATGTAATATGCACCTCGACAAATGTGAAAAAGTAAACGTAAAGAATCCGCTGAGACGCAAAACAACAAAAACAACAACAACAACAACAAAAACAACAACTAACAATATTAATACCAACATCAACACCAACCTGCAAAAAAAACACTTTGATATATTGGTCTGGGATCCTTATCTCTCCAACCTAAACCCATCTTTGAATCTTTCATACCATTAGTAAACACTCATATATTTTCTTGATGGTAATGAGACAAAAATTGGGCAACATTTCCCTATTGTTCTCCAAATACATTATATAGAATGTATTTGGAGAACAATAAGGAAGTGTTGCCCAATTTTTGTTTTAGTAAGTCTTGCTTGCGACGGGTTATCATTTGTGACGGATATTTTGTGAGATAAAATGGATACAAAATGAGTTAGTGGAGAAAGGGGACCACATGAATAGTGTTGCAGAGAGAGAAAAAGTGGGTATTTTGTGAGAGAAAACGGTATCCGTCACAAGCTTGCGACGGATAGTGCCGTTGCAAATAAGAATTTGTGTTTTTGTTTCAATACAATCAAGGAAATATACGAGTATTTACCACCTAAATGGCATGAAAGATTCAAAGACAGTCCCAAAACGGGGACTATTCAACAATTACACCTAATGTGTAATTATTGAACGGGTACTAGTCAAAAATATTCTAAACAAATCAACAACACTAACGATCAACATCACTGCAAATTTTATATCAAAAATCATTCGTCATAAACATCTTAACAACAATATGCGACGGATTTACGACAAAAATTACCTACTAACCTAATATTACTAATTAGCTAACAATACTAACTAAACTAATCAAATAACCATTAAACTAAACTAACTATTGTTAATAACAGTAAACAACAATGATACGGAATTTGCGACGGAATTTTGCGACGGAATTAAACATAACTAATTAAGACGGTATATAAATAACGAAAGTTAGTATACATACATAAGGAGAAATGAGAGGAAGGAGAAGGAAGTGACGGCAACAAGGTGGCGGCGGTGAGGTGGCAGGGAGAAGAAAGGAGAAGGAGAGGAAGGAGGAGGAAGGAAGGAGGAAGGCGACGGAAAGAAGGTGGTGGCCGGCGGCTAGGGGGTGGCGGCGGCATGGTGGTGGTGGTGTGGTGGTTGCACTTAGGGGTGGTGGTGGTTGCAATTGGGAGTCAAAAATCACGATTTAGGTTTTAGGAAATAAATTGATTTGGGGGAAATGAACCCCGCGAGTCTGTATATTAATTTTTTTTGGGACGGAATTTTGCGACGGATTTCCGTCGCAAATTTTGACCAAAGTCAAAGTCTGACCAGATTTGCGACGAAATTTCCGTTGCAAACTTTGACTCTTGCGACGGAAATTCCGTCGCAAATCCGGTCAGACTTTGACCCTTGACCAAATTTTGGTCAAGGGTTGTCAATCCTTTGCGACGGAATTTCCGTCGCAAAGGTCAATATGTGCTACGGATTTTCCGTCGCAAACTTTCCCGCCATTTGACTTTCACTTCGCGGGTTTGGGAAATTTGGGTCCGTCGCAAAATCCGTCGCAAATTATATTTTCGTCCCAAATTCCGTCCCAAACCAATATTTGCGACGGAATTTCAGTCCGTCGCATATAATCCGTCGCAACCCTGGTATTTTTTTGTAGTGTAAGTTGAGTCTTTGATTTTCAAGACTCAACTTAATACTTTGTTAAGACTTTGTAATTGGTAGATTATTGGTAGTTTTGTGTGAGCCTTATCTTAAGACTTGCTAAAGTCTCGTCTCAATAGTAGCAATAATCTTAGCCTAAGACTAATCAAAGTCTTAAGACTTTGTCATATCATCTTTCCACTAACTTTTATTATTATTCTATTGTTCAGACTCACTTTAGATTCATCTCAGACTTTATATATTATCTTTCAGACTCTACTTTTCCACTACACTTTTCTTATCGGATTTTAGATAAAAAGGAAGATAATAATACTTTAACACATGGTAGTCATTTATTGGTTGTCATTTATAAGACGATGGGGTCAAGACTTTTGTAGAGTCTTAAGTTGAGTCTTGGATTTCCAAGATTCTACTCAAGACTTTGTCAAGACTTGAGTAGATTATTGGGGGTAGGGTTGGCAATGAGTAGGGTCCAGCAAGACCCAGACCCGGCCCTAACTCACGTACCTTGGACCAATACCCAACCCATACCCAACCCATACCCGACGCATACCCTAAAGGGTCTGAAATTAATGGACTCATACCCGGACCCGAACTCGTTCGGGTAAGGTCTACCCTAGGGTCTGATTTTTTCTTTGACTAAGCGATTTTTTCCCTAAATTATATCATTTACCTAATACTCAAACTTATCATTTTCATCAATTTCCGCATTATTCTTAATGAGTATTTGAATATGTGTATAGTATATTACTGATAATTATTAATAGTCGTCTGTATGTGTGCTATTTGGGTTATTAATGTTCCTATGTGTGTTTTTTTTCTTTTTTTAATAAATATAAGGGTCTAAGGGTCGGGTAAGGTCCCAATACCAAGACTCGGACCCAGACCCGAAATTTTTATGTAAGATCCATACCCGACCCATACCCGAGCGGGCCTCAAAAATTCAGACTCATACCCGACCCATTAAGATTAGACCCTGAGGAACTGGGTCGGGGACGCGACCCACTGCCATCCGTAATTGGAGGTCTTGAGTTAGTCTTATCTCAAGAGTCGTGTGAGTTTTGTCTTAAGACTCACAAATAATCTTACCCTTACAACTTACTAGAGCTGAAATGGCCCATGCCTCAAAAGCCCGATCTGACCCGATCCTCTTTTTGACAGGGTTTGGGCTAAACTCTCGGCCCTAAAAAAACCCGAAGCCCGATCCAGGCGGCCCATGAGAAAAATTGGGTTGGATTTGGGCTAAACTCTCGGCCCCAAAAGGCCCAAAGCCCGGCCCCAATTTTAATAGTCCGTGTAATGTGTAGCTGTTTACACTGTATAAGTAAGCAAAATATCAAAAGTCGTTGATTATTGATATGCTACTGCCTACGATCAAGTTTTATATTCACTTTATCATATCAAGTTTTGCTTCATTTGACTTGGAAGTATGGATTAGAACTTGTTAAAATCTTGTTTCAAGTGTTTTTTAGTGGTTTTGTAATCTTGAATGTTAGCAGCCGTAAACTTCGTTATATTGTTTTTATACGTGCGCTTTTTGTCTCTTTCACATATTGAATGTGTCAATCTTTCACATATTGAATGTGTCAAGAGTCGTAAGGGCAAAAAATGTCCTATTTTTCAAAAATGATCACTATTTATAAAAAAGTGGTCACTTTTTATCACAAAATGGTCATATTTTGCAAAAAAAAAAAAACACGGAATGAGACCGTCGTACAGGAGAACTACGGTTTCAATAAATATTATGTACACTATATTTGATTACAATAAGTCTCTTTTGCGACGGGTATATCCGTCGCAAGGTTTTAAATGGTCAACTAATACCACTTGATTCATGACTTGTCTTTTCCTAATCAAATAGGTAATGTTTGACGACGGGTATTCCCGTCACAAATAAGAATTTGTGATTTGATTAAAATTTAATTCAAATATAATTCATAAATGTATTCAAATGATTGGAAATTTGTTATAACAGGAGTATAATTTATAACACAAATTCTCATTGAAGATGGGTACTATCCGTCACAAGCTGAAGACAGATATTGCCCCTCTCACATAATGCAAGTTGCATCATCCATATGATGCTCCATTTTCTTCCACTTGCATGTCCACTTGCATTTTTGTGAGACTAAATTATCTGTCTTCAACTTGTGACGGATATTATTCGTCACAAGCAAGACTCTTTGAATTTATAAATAGCTAGTTTTTCAAAACACTTGTTAAAATCAATTTTTTCCCAATACATAATGCTTTTAACTATTTACCTAAAATGATCTAAAACTAAGTAGCCTAAAGCCATATGACTTTGTAACTCACAAATTACCCGACCATAATATCCTTCGTAATCTAAATCTCGAACGACTCAGCGCCGACCTATAGGGTGCGCGGGTCGTGTGGCAAACACGTCCCCGATTTTTGAGGGCATTAAATGAATTAAGAATATATATAGTAACTGTTGAGGTTAGTATTCAAGGAAATATACATTGTCACCATGTTGGTTTTTTTTAATATGTAACAAAACTAGGTTGATCCAATGAGTTGGGACAACCTATCTCAACTTTTCGGGTAAAGGAAGGGAGAGAAATCGAACACAATGACATTAATTCACTTCTGTGAAACGAGAAAGTCCGACCTTAATATCGGCAATTAAATAGAAAAAATCTCAATGTACCTTCCAGGTTCCGCGAATAGACTTGATAAAGATTACTCCTTTAAAATCTAAAAGGTTAAAACCTAAAGTTTTAGCTGCAATTATACTTTCTCTAAGAGTAAGTGTTTCAGCTAAAAGATCATTAACTTGACCGCAAAATTTAGCACCTAATGACAAAACTTTACCATCATGATCTCTAATACTGAACCTTGTGGCTGCGTTTCTATTATCATGTTTAGAGTCATCGAAATTGATCTTAATAAAATTATTTGGTGGCTTATGCCAAGCAATAGTATTATTACAGTTACTAAGATCAAGTTGTTCATGTTGGATTTTTATGATTAATTAATTAAATATTATTATTAATAATATTAATAGTCTTATACAAATCCTAATTATATGTCCCATTAATGAGGCAGTCAAACTATGGACTATAAACTGTCCCTTAATTCTTTCCCATCTAGGAAACCACTCCCTTAATTTGTGTTGCGTTCAAACACTGCTCTTTGATGGAAAGAGCAGTATATAAGAGAATACATATTCTGATTAATAGGACACAAAATCTACTCTCTCTCAAGTTATTAACACCATCTAAATTGTGAGAAAGGAGGGTTCGGAAACCTAAATCAGACGACTACAGTGTTCTTCAGAAATTCAGATTAATACTTTGGGGTTGACAAAGCTGTTCAGGAATCCGATTAGCAATGGCTGGAGGTTTTATTTTCGATCCTATTTATTGCTTCCGCTTTATTTAATCAGTTGTATGTTGTTCAGTAATATTAAACATACTAATTAAGAATAAATAACTTACATTTGGTATCAGAGCCTTAATGGCCTCTGTCTTGCTT
Organism: Silene conica; assembly: GCA_029255685.2. Classification (NCBI taxonomy): domain Eukaryota; kingdom Viridiplantae; phylum Streptophyta; class Magnoliopsida; order Caryophyllales; family Caryophyllaceae; genus Silene; species Silene conica. The sequence continues at coordinate 65,990,056 of CM055311.2, forward strand.
TTCGGTTTCCGCCTTCAGTTTCCGTCGTCGTTTATTACTGCCGTTGTACTCTCGTTTCATCTGAATCTGGTTTTATATATTATGTTTCCTTGTATTCTTTTCGGAATCTGGATTTTTTTATGGTTTTCTGGGTTTGTTATGAGCTCTGACGGAGGTTAGGGATGAAGATCTTGTTTTTCTTTTTTTTCCTTTGGTTATGCGTCTGGTTACTGTTTGTTTTTGTGGATTTCTTGTGTTGGAGAGTCAAAGGTTGAAGATGAACTTTATTTGGGAATTGTTTGCTGGCACGTTTTGTTTGGTTTGTGTTGCCTTTTGAGAGCTTTTTATTTAAGCTTGCTTGTCCTTGTTAACAAGTTGTCAATTCTCTTTTTGTCCTTTTTTGTGAAGCATGTCAGTATACTTTATGGACTCCTTCACATGCTTTGATAAAGTGATATTTTATTTAATAGTGTTAGTGGCTTGTAGTTTTTTTTTCTTTGTCACTAGTATCGATCTGCCAATACTTGAATATATATATATATATATATATATATATATATATATATATATATATATATATATATATATATATATATATAAACAGTCCATATATTTTCCTAATATGGTTGTGTACACCACTACGTACATTATAAAGACTTTATATACACAAAGTGTATATATAAATTAGTTTTAATGTCAAGTGATTATAAATTGATTAATTAGAGAGTAGCCACAGCATCTTTAATTGATCAAAATTTTTATTCGAAATCACATGTGGAGACTAGACATTTAGTTGTAATTAATTATACGTAATATGATTGGACTTACCCACAGGAATCTTATTGTATTTATGAACTAATTAGGGTGTTATATTAAATTATGTTTCTTAATCTACCCACAGGAGTTAAGAAATGAATATGATTTAATAGTTTCATCATAAAGTTTAATTTTTATGCATCTAATTTGAGTAGACTTTAGCCCACAGGCAAGTTTATGTCACTAGGTTCATATGAGCATAATTTACATTGGTAAGTTGTGATAAAGTTAAGTCTCAATTTTTGTTACTAAGTGTGTATATTTAAATTTGCAGCAAGTTTAACTGGAGGTTCCTTTGATGTCAAAATTGACGTTCCTGAATTAACTGGTGACAATTTTAAGGTGTGGAAAGAAAGAGTTCTGCTACATTTAGGGTTCTTGCGTTTTGATTATACTATTCAGAATGATGAACCGGCTGAAATAACTGAAAAAAGCACACCAGATCAAGTAGAGCTTCGTGAAAAGTGGGTGAAATCCAATTATCTTTGCACGTTGTTCATTAAGACTAAACTGTGTGCTAGTATCAGAGGTTCAGTCGACAAGCATACTAAAGTCCGGGACCTGCTTAAGGCTATAGATGAGCAGTTCGAAACTTCTGATAAGGCTTTGGCAAGCACCTTAATAATGCAATTCACATCCTTGAAACTTAATGCCACTAAAGGAGTGCGTGATTTTATCATGCGCATGAGGGATACTGCAGCCCAACTTAAGGAATTGGAAGTTACTATGTCTGACACTTTCTTAGTGCATTTCATCTTATGTTCTCTCCCAACTCAATATGCCCCATTTAAGATCTCTTACAATACACATAAGGATAAATGGTCTTTCAATGAATTATTGACCATGTGTGTTCAAGAGGAGGGGAGGTTATCATTGGAGGAAGGTGAAAAGGTGAATTTAACTACTTCTACTGATAAAGCATCATCCAGTACGAAGTATAAGGCTCACCCTAAAGATAAAGGAAAGGGAAAGATTCCAGCTGAGCAAGTAATTAAGAAGGAGTCATCGTGTTTTTTCTGTAAAAAGAAAGGACACATGAAGAAAGACTGCGTAAAGTTTAAGGCTTGGCTCAAAAAGAAAGGTAATTTTCATGCGTTTGTTTGTTATGAATCTAATATGGTCAATGTTAATCATAATACTTGGTGGATTGACTCTGGTACTACAATCCATGTTTCAAATACCTTGCAGGGTATGACAAACCTTCGGAAACCAGTGGCAAGTGAGAGCGCCATCTATTCAGGAAACAAGATAGGCTCGCACGTTGAGGCCGTGGGGACATGCAATTTAATTTTAAGTACTGGTTTTATTTTGATTTTGGAAAAGACTTTTTATGTTCCGAATTTTGCTCGGAATTTGATTTCAGTTTCTAGACTTGTACCTTTCGGATATTCTTTTAACTTTATGGACTCTGGTTTTAGTATTTGCAGAAATTCTAAAGTTATTGGTAATGGTATTTTGTCTGATAATTTATATCGTCTTTGTTTACAAAATGATACCACTCAAAACACTATGCATGTTAGTAGTCTTAGTACTGGTTTAAAAAGAAGTATTATAAATGAGGAGTCCTCTATGTTATGGCACAGGAGATTGGGACACATCTCCATTGAGAGGGTCAAGAGATTGGTAAAGGAAGGGGTACTTAGTACTTTAGACTTTACCGATTTTGAGACTTGTGTTAGTTGCATTAAGGGAAAGCAAACTAACAAATCTAAGAAAGGTGCTAAGAGGAGTTCTGACCTACTAGAGATCATACACACGGATATATGTTGTCCGGATATGAACGCTAACGATCCGAAATACTTTATTACCTTTATTGATGATTATTCACGATATATGCGTCTTTATTTACTTCGTTCCAAAGACGAAGCTTTAGATGCCTTTAAAAATTTTAAGGTGAAGTAGAGAAACAGTGTGATAAACACATTAAGATTGTGAGATCAGATAGAGGTGGTGAGTACTACGGTAGATATACTGAGGATGGACAAGCATCTGGTCCTTTTGCTAAATTTCTTCAAGAGCATGGGATTGTTGCCCAATACACTATGCATGGTTCTCCGGATCAGAATGGTGTAGCAGAAAGAAGGAATAGGACATTAATTGAAATGGTGCGTAGTATGAGAAGTAATATTAAACTTCCTTCATTTTTATGGGTTGATGCGCTAAAGACGGCTGCGTATATATTAAATCGGGTTCCTTCCAAGGCTGTCTCTAAGACGCCTTTTGAGTTATTCAAAGGTTGGAAACCGAGTTTGCAACATATACGCGTTTGGGGATGTCCGTCTGAGGTGAGAATTTACAACCCACAAGAAAAGAAACTAGACCCAAGGACTCTTAGTGGACATTTCATTGGATATGCCGAAAAGTCCAAAGGTTATAGGTTCTATTGTCCATCTCATAGTGCCAGAATTGTGGAATCTAGAAATGCAAAATTTCTAGAGAATGACTTGATCAGTGGGAGTACTATAGGAGTTGAACCTGAAAAGGATCAACATGAAGCTCCACCCTCTGTTTTGAGTAACAGGTTGGTTATTGATCACGGTCCTGAAGTACGACCGGAGGTTCAACAACCAAATACAGAAATTCCACAAAATGTCGATCAAAATATAGTAGATCATAATGAGGAAGAAATTGCATTAAGAAAATCTACTCGAGAGAGGAGATCGGCGATTCCTGACGACTATGAAGTATATCTACAAGAATCGGATTGCAGTGTTGGAGCTGATAATGATCCTATGTCATTTTCACAAGCCATAAGTTCTACAGATTCAAACTTATGGATGGATGCTATGAAAGATGAGATGAACTCTATGGCATCTAATCGAGTTTGGGATCTCGTCGAGTTGCCCAATGGTGTAAAAACCATTGGATGTAAGTGGGTTTTTAAGACTAAAAGGGACTCACTTGGCAACATCGAGAGACATAAGGCAAGACTCGTTGCTAAAGGGTTCACTCAAAGAGAAGGGATTGACTATACAGAGATATTCTCTCCTGTGTCTAAGAAAGATTCTCTTTGAGTTGTCATGGCATTAGTAGCTCATTTTGACTTCGAGCTACATCAGATGGATGTGAAAACGGCATTTCTTAATGGCAATTTAGAGGAAGAGATTTACATGAAACAGCCTGAAGGATTCTCCTCTAAAGACGGTGACCATTTGGTTTGTAAGCTAAATAAATCCATATACGGTTTGAAACAAGCCTTCCGACAATGGTATAAGAAGATCCATGAAGTAATTTCTTCATTCGGTTTTGAAGAAAATATCATGGATCAATGTATATACCTTAAGGTCAGTGGGAGTAAGATTTGTTTCCTTGTGTTATATGTGGATGATATTCTGCTAGCAACCAATGATAAGGGGTTGCTATATGAGGTGAAACAATTTCTTTCAAATAACTTTGATATGAAAGATATGGGTGAGGCATCTTATGTCATTGGCATTAAGATCCATAGAGATAGATCCCGAGGCATTTTAGGATTGTCTCAGGAGGCCTATATCAACAAAGTGCTTGAAAGATTTAGAATGAAAGATTGTTCACCAAGTGTAGCACCTATTGTGAAAGGTGACCGATTCAGTTTAGACCAGTGCCCAAGGAATGATTTGGAAAGAGAACAAATGAAAAATGTTCCTTATGCTTCAGCAGTTGGTAGCATTATGTATGCTCAAGTCTGTACCAGACCTGACATTGCATATGTTGTTGGAGTATTAGGCAGATATCAGAGTAACCCAGGCATCGATCACTGGAAGGCTGCAAAGAAAGTGTTGAGATACCTTCAGGGTACTAAAGATTACATGCTTATGTATAGACGGACTGATAGTCTTGAAGTGGTGGGGTATTCCGACTCAGACTTTGCTGGTTGCATTGATTCACGAAAATCCACATCTGGATATGTGTTTATGCTAGCTAACAGAGCTGTATCATGGAGGAGTACTAAGCAGACATTGACAGCCACCTCTACTATGGAGGCCGAGTTCGTTTCTTGTTTTGAGGCTACCTCACATGGTGTTTGGCTGAAAGGTTTCATATCTGGGCTAAGAGTTGTTGACTCTATTAGCAGGCCGATTCGAATGTATTATGATGATTCAGCTGCGGTATTTATGGCTAAGAATAACAGAAGTGGAAGTCGAAGTAAACACATCGACATTAAGTATTTGGCCATAAAAGAGCGTGTTCAGGAAAAGAAAGTGATCATAGAACACATTAGCACTGATTTGACATAATTCAGACCTGATTAAATAAATGTATTTGGCTGCGTAAATGTAAGTTATTTATTCTTAATTAGTATGTTTAATATTACTGAACAACATACAACTGATTAAATAAAGCGGAAGCGATAAATAGGATCGAAAATAAAACCTCCAGCCATTGCTAATCGGATTCCTGAACAGCTTTGTCAACCCCAAAGTATTAATCTGAATTTCTGAAGAACACTGTAGTCGTCTGATTTAGGTTTCCGAACCCTCCTTTCTCACAATTTAGATGGAGTTAATAACTTGAGAGAGAGTAGATTTTGTGTCCTATTAATCAGAATATGTATTCTCTTATATACTGCTCTTTCCATCAAAGAGCAGTGTTTGAACGCAACACAAATTAAGGGAGTGGTTTCCTAGATGGGAGAGAATTAAGGGACAGTTTAGAGTCCATAGTTTGACTGCCTCATTAATGGGACATATAATTAGGATTTGTATAAGACTATTAATATTATTAATAATAATATTTAATTAATTAATCATAAAAATCCAACAGTTCATGCACTGGATTTGTGTCTTTGTTATCCAAATTTTTATACTTAAGAGTGAATCATAAGAAAAGTGAACTCAAAATGGCTTGTGTAATTTTATTGATATCTAATAAATTTCTTCAAAAATATATTTATTTCTATTAATCCACGAATTCTATTAAATAAAAGCGGTCTTTAGAAAGGACCTAAAAGAACTAGAGTCCTTAAAAGTATTAAATTTTTCCACAAAACTTAAGTATTAATCATTATTATGACAGTGATTATAACATCTGACTTACCATGGAGCGTTAACTAGACCTCTCCGAGTAAGTAGGGAATATATCATCTCAGTAGCCCGACGTAACTATATCTCAAATAGACCTTTACAGAACAATTACAGTATAAATGTATGTGATACAACATTACAAACTAGAAGCGTCATAAATAAACTATATACTAATAACTCTTAGCCATTAGGCTACTATTACCGACATCTTTGTATCTCGTCATCATTCCGACCTAGCAGCAAAGTTAACAGCAACAACACCTGAAACATATCTGACTGCTCAACATTTGTCGGCAATATTAAATGGTTCACCGCAGACACAGACAAGAAAGATAAACAACACAAAACACCACTAAGTCAGTACAAGTTCAAAACAAATAAACAACACACGTAAAAGTAAAAAAGAAAGGATCACAATAGCCCATACTCCAATATCTGATAATAACCGACTACACATCACAACGTGTAGTCCTACCGGATTACCCATCTCAACGGGTAATCCACACCGCCAGTAAGGTCCGTAGCCTTACCATTTAACCCCCTTTCATCAAAACGAACGTGCCCAGATCCTTAATGTGTGCATCCTCCTCGTGACGGGAGCCATGAGTGTTGACCATGGGGTTGGAACCATCTTCGAAAAATGGTCCCGAACACTATCATAAACAACAGAATACCATCATCATCAACATCAATAATTCAACTCCATATACAATATATGAACATCGTCACATACACATCCAAAAACCGAACACTAACTGAGTAGGAAAAACCGACCTTTCGCAAGCATCAACGCATCCAAGCCACAAGCGGTCACACCGTCTCCCACAACCATCCTAATCACATTTTTTTAAAGAACTTTCATGCATAGGACAAAAAGATACGGGGATAAAGGATCCCCTTGCCTCAAAGCACAATTTGGCTTAAATTGCGGTAAAAGAGCACCATTTAAAAGAATTTCATATGACACAATAGTCACACATCCCATAATAAGCTCAGTAGTGTTCCTTGGAAAATCAAATCTTCTGAGAAACGCTTCCAGGAAATCTCATCTCATCCTATCATAAGCCTTACTCATGTCAATTTTGAAAACAATTTTTCCAGCCTTACCTTTTTTACAACTATTAACCTGATAGATAGCCTCATTTGCTAGAAGAATATTATCACTTATACTCCGACCTCTTATAAAAGCTCCTTGGAACTCTCCCACCAAATCCTTTCCAGCCTATACGCAATACATCTTGATATTATTCGCATAAAAACATTACTAAGACTAATCGACCTATAATCCATCACCCCTTCCGGAGTCTCTCTCTTTGGGACCAGCACAATGAATGTTCGATTCATCTCTTTTAAAATATGTCCTGAGTTCAAAACCGATAAGACCGCCTTAGTCATGTCATGTTTCAGGAAGAACCAATATGATAAAAAATTGCTGGTATCTCAGGTCCCGAAGACTTTAATTCTCCCATCTAAACCACCGCTTTTCTAACCTCTTTAGGTGTATAAGGCTTGGTTAATAAATCCATGTCATCCTTTTCAATAAAAACATCAAGACATTCCAGCATACCCCGCACCTCATCCTCATAGCTCCTTGAAAGACTATCCGCCTCCATAGTGTATATTCCTTTAAAAAACTTTGAAACTTCTGTCTTATCCTTTCCCTATCATATTCACATACCCCATCCTCACCTCGTATGCCTAAAATAAACTTCCTGCCTTTCCTTCCTTTAGCCCAATTAAAGAAATATCGAGTGCAAATATCCCCTTCCGCAACCCACTTAACCTTTGCCCTTTGCTTCCAATAGATTGTTGTCATCCTAGCAAATTTCTTAACTTCCTCATTAACTTTATCATACAACTCAGAGTCCCCCTCTTCCACCGTTTTTTCCATACTTTCAGTCATTTTTTTTATCAAAATCATCCCAGTTCGTAGACCAGCTCAACTCTTATCCAAACTCCATTTTTTTCACCTCCCGTCGTACCAACCCTAACTTCCTAGCCACTCTAAAAGCCGGTGACCCCATAACAATCCCCTTCGACTTCTCTTCTACACTCATTATATTCCAATGCCCATGCATCTACCTTATAAGGTATCCTCAAGTTACTATCCGTTAAAACATAAATTTAACTCCAATGGCGCATGATTCGAGATCTGAATATGATGGTGTTTAACTCCTGAATTGGAAATAAAGTGAACCAATCCTTCGAACCCAAAGCCTTATTAATCCTTTCATACACCCTATCCTCCCCTTTCCTATTATTTCACCATGTATATCTTAGACCCTTAAAAGGTTTCTAAAAATATCTCAAAATAGGCATAAGCTTTCGTCATTGTCAAGAACTCTTTTGCAAAGGCGAATGCTCAAAGAGAGATTTATTCTTTAAATAAATACTTTTTCTTTACTAGCGGAACCCAAATGTTATTCTCTTTTGTTAGAAGTTTCCATAGAAGTTTCATCTAAAATGCTTTATTCAAAGCTTTCGTTTTACAAATACCTAAGCCTCCTAATAAAAGTGGACGACATACTTTATTCCAAACCACTAGGTTAGCGCTTTTGCAATTCTGGTTTTTATTTCATAAAAAATTTCTCCAAATTTTATCAACTTGTTTATGAACAGAAGAAGGAATAAGAAAGTTTAGAAAATTAGCTTTTGAAATAAGGTTAGCCTCTACAAGGACAAGTCTTCCCGTTTGTGAAACAAAATTTGCTTTTCATTTAGACAATTTCTTATCCATCTTATCAGTGATATCAACAAACAAAGCATCTTGTTTGAAGATAGATAATGACTCTCTCACAATAAGACAATTGAGAGAGTAAGTGGGGAAAATTGAGCACCCTATGGATAGTGTCACTTGCATATTGTGAAAGGAGCATTATCCGTCTTCAGCTTGTGAAGGATAATGTTCATCTTCAATGAGATTTTGTGATCAACAAAAGTGTTTTTTGTGACTATATATACGATCAATAATAGGACAACCTAGGTATTTACCTTTATACGCTGCTTCATTCATACGAACTAAGCCACGAAAAGTGTTGCTTAAAAATTGATCAATATTTCATGTACATTGAAGAGTAGATTTATCAAAATTAATATGTTGTCTCGACATTCGACAAAGTTTGTCTAGAATAGATCTAATACTCTTACAACTTTGCAAAGTAGCTTATACAAAAATTATAGTGTCAATTGTAAAGGTAAAAATGATACTCTTGGCACTCTTGCACCAATATTAATACCAATACCGCTCTTTGTTTTAGTCCTCGCTCTTAATGGGAAGACAAAATCAAAAGACCTAGGGAGTAGCAAACTGTATTATCTTATTTGTCCACATAGATAGTACTTGCCACGTCACAAGGGGAGACTTGCTAATTGAGAAAAAATTTCTTCAATATAATTCCATTCTAATTTATCATAAGCTTTCTCCATGTGAAGCTTTAGCATCCGATTTTTTAGGCTTTTCATATTAATGCTTTCATGTTTAATATTCCATAACTACACTTTTTATTAATTTTTTTTTTAATTTCAACACTATATTTAATGACAGAGTTATGATTATATCCCATAATTTGTTGATTTCATATTATTTAAGACAGTTTGTTTTTTCCTTCCCGTTTGATTCGGGGGAGTGAAAGAGAGGGGGTAAGGGCCATCACGCGACCCAACCACTTCAGTTATGTGTATAAGTTAATACTATTATTTGCAAAGTTAAACTGAAGAAACCCGAAAGTCCCACATGTGAGGAATATCCACATTGATAAAAGAGGAGAAGAATTATCACTTTATAAGGCAAGGGGTTACTCCCTCTATCGCCAATTGGTTTTAGACTGGAACCCTCTTGGGTTTATATTGTGGACTTTTTCTCCTCCGTTCGGGTGTGGCACAGACTCGTTGTTGAATTTAACATGGTATCAGAGCCTCACGCTCTTGAGGCCCAAAAACGATATTCCGCTGCCCTGCCGGAGGGACTAATTAACTATGGTGCCCTCCGGCTGGATTTTAGGATAATATTTATTTTATTTTTCAAAAATTCCTCTATTCTTCAATTCAATGACAGATCTAAGAAATCTTATTCTTTAATCAATGTGGTATTAAATTTACTGGCGAGTTACGCACTAAAAAAACTGGCGAGTTACCCATTGAAAACAAAAACTGGCGAGTTACACACTAAAAAAAACTGGCGAGTTACGCACTGAAAAACTAGCGAGTTACGCACCAAAATTTGTCTGGCGAGTCTTATACGCACCCTTACCAACCACCAACTTGTGAAAAAGAAGAAGATTTATGATAAATGTCGATGAAGAGATGAAGACTTTTTTTATATTAATTATGTTTTTTGTTTTTCTTTTGTATTTCTCCAATCGTAAAGTTCGCACTACGTACTGCATTTACGATTGCGGGAGGGTATTAGGAAATTGGGCCTATACTAGGCAAGCCCATCTATCATTAGGGTTTCATTCTAAGGTTTGACGATGTATTCATATATCAATATAAGAGGACCACAAATCAATAATATTCTATCCCTTAAATTCAACAACGGGTCTTGGCCATACCCGAACGGAGTAGAAAGAGTCCACAATATAAACCAAAGATGGTTTCACTCTAAAACCAATTGGTGATAGAGGGAGTAACCCTGCCTTATAAAGTGATAATTCTTCTTCTCTTTTATCAATGTGGGATATTCCTCACATGTGAGACTTTCGGGTTTCTTCACAAGGATATTGGGCATATACTAGGCCCAATATCCTAATATAAACTATATTGCTTTTCATTGCTTATTATTTCTAGATTTATATTTATTTTCAGTATTTTAATAAAATATATGTATTCTTTTGTAATCTTTTGTAATATTTTGCTATGTAAGTACGTAAATAAACGCAAAGTAAGATTGAAAATATAATTAAAAAAATTGTACTCTCCCAAATCAAAATTCATGCGTTCACCCGTGATATCGAGACTATTTTCAAACTATTGCAAAGGACCCAAAAATCTCAAAGACGCCCCTAAATCGAAGTAGTAAGTCTTGCTTGCAACGGGTCACCATTTGTGACGGATATTTTGTGAGATAAAATGGATACAAAATGAGTAGTGGAGAAAGGGGACCACAGGAATAGTGTTGGAGATAGTGAAAAAGTGGGTATTTTGTGAGAGAAAACGGTATCCGTCACAAGCTTGCGACGGATAGTACCGTTGCAAATAAGAATTAGGCTATGTTTGGCAAAGCAAATAAGGTTCCTGATTTGTCTGAAGTGACTTTTTTTGCCAAAACAATCAGGTACCTTATTTTTTGTTGTGTGTTTGGCAAGTACCTGATTTGAGCGAAAAAGGTACCTGAATTAAAAAGCTACCCCAGGTAGCATTTTAGAAATCAGGTACCTGTTTCATTTTCATCTACCTATTTTACCCTTGATTGAAACTGTGAACGAACCGTCGATGGAAATGAAAAGCATCCGCGATAGGATTGCTATTTTAATTTGGGGTGAAGCTTAATTAGTACGAAGTATTTTTTTTGTATGATTTTAATAAAAAATTATTTTTGTGTCGCTAAAATATATTTTCAAGGGTGTATTATTTGAATTTTTTTACCTTATCGTTATATGTTAATTATTTTCTCATTCTCTTTCATATATATTGAAAAAAATTCATTATAACTTGTTAAATTTATACTTGAAATTAAGAATCTAAGATAAAAATTTAAGAACTGGTATGTGAAACCCGCCTTGCCCTCAGCCTAGTAAAAACATAACGCCGTCAACGACAATAACACAAGAATAATAGTAAAAACATAAAAGATATCAATAATAAATCATGTCCTTTTCCGTCATTTTGTTAAATATCAGCTAACATTTCAGCTAATATCAAACAGTTTTAACAAAAATCAGCTACCTTTTAAGGTCTTAATTTTCAGCTACCTTTTCAGGTACCTTTTCAGGTTTCAGGTACCTTTTCAGTTTCCAGCTACTTTTTAGGTTTCAGCTACTTTTTCAGCTAGTTTTGCCAAACAACCTTAGTTAAATCGAAGAATACTAAATATAACCTGTTTACTAAGGGTCTGTTTGGCAAAACTAGTTAAAAAGGTATCTGAAACCTGAAAAGGTACCTGAAATCTGAAAAGGCACCTGAAATCTGAAAAGGTAGCTGAAAAGGTACCTGAAAATTAAGATCTGATAAGGTAGCTGATTTTTGTTAAAACTGTTTGGAAACTAGCAGAAAATGTAGCTGATATTTGACAAAATGACGTAAAAGGACATGGTTTATTATTGATATCTTTTACGTTTTTACTATTATTCTTGTATTATTGTAAACAAATGACCAAAACAAATTGAGTAGTAACTTCTAAATAGAATCGTGGATTTAAAATGATACTGAAAAATGTCTGCATTGCTACTTCCATGATTTCTTCATGCACACTATTTCGAATGAATTGACCATTAAAATCAAGTTATATGAATAGTTTCAACTACTAGCTTTTATATATACATGATTCATGCCCAAAGAATTTGACAAATTAATATAAAACTATTAGGTAAAAACAGAATTCAAACAATATATCCTCAAAAATATACTATTAATATAAAATTAATTTTTTATTAAAGTCATACACAAAAAAAAAAATTAATTAAATTTACGTAAGGATTTGGTATTGTGTTTAATTTTGTTAATAAACGTCATAAAATCCGAGGGTAGAATAGTTAAAAAAAATTGAATCAGGTACCTTATTTGTCAAATGCTACATGGGGTAGCTTTTTATTTCAGATACCTTTTTCACCATTTTTCAGTCAAAACAGGTAGTTGCCAAACACTTCAAAAATAATAAGCTACCTGATTGTTTTGACAAAAAAGTCGTTTCAGGCAAATCAGGTAACTGAAAAGGTTTGCCAAACGGAGCCTTAGCTTACTAGGAAGACTGAAAATCCGCTAGTCGTATTACTAGAGCTGGCAAAAGCTGACCCGACCCGAGTAACCCGACCCGAACTGCCCGAAAACCGACCCGATAACACCCGCTAAAACAATTAACCGAACCGACCTGGCCCGACCCGTAGGTGAACTGTCAACCGATATAACCCGAAATTGAATGAACCGAACCGACTTGTGACCCAACTGACCCGACCTGTAACCCGAATGAGTGTACAACCCGTTTTGACCCGACATGACCCAACCCGACCCGACCTGTGCATGATTTATAACTCGATAGGACCCGAACCGACTCAACCCGAATTGACTCGAATCTAACCTGACCCAATTTGATTTAATTAATATTCTGATTTTATTTTGTAAATTCAACTGTTTAGTTAATGTTGTGCCAAACTAAATATTACATGATTTACTCAAACACGACTACTCTCGATAATAACCTCGATCCTATTGATTTGCTATTATTTTCATTTTAGTTAGAGCTTTCGTAAAAGTTTGTAACGTTATACTGTCATTAGATTGAAGACCCTTAGTCATATTGTCACCTTAAGTCATACTATTAAATGTTACTATCAAATGAATTAGATAAATATTTCATGATTCATCACTTAAACGTGAGTAGGCTCGATAATCTCCAATCTCAAGATTATAATTTACAAGTACTCTAGAAAATTAACGAAGTAATGAAGTTATATTTGGATCTGGTTTATACTATAATAGCGTAAAGCCACCTTACTGAAGATCGACTAAAGAATAACTAATAAAGTTTAGGGTTTAGGGTTTAGGGTTTGTGGAGTGGACATGTGAATTATGAACCGAACTCAACCCGATTAAATATTTTGACCCGTCACGACCCGACCCACAAAACCCCGAACCGAACCGATCTCGACCCAATTATATATTTTGACCCGATATGGCCCGACCCATATAATGACCCGACGTAACCGAACCCGACCCGACCTGAAACGAGCATGTTGCTGACCCGACTCGATAGCGACCCGACCCGACTCGAACCCGAACTGAAGAACAAATTGAACCGACACAACCCGAACCCGATACGACCCGACCTGCTTTGACCCGACCCGTAACCGACCCGAGTGACCCGATTGCCACCTGTACGTATTACTAGTGAGTAGTGACATATGCATATATGATTATAGTCGTATAAAAAGAAGAGTAACACAATCTTCAAACTCCTCTTCCACCTTTCCGTCAACGCTCCTTTCTTACATACAACAACAAATCTCTCCCAAACTCTCTCCAATTTTCCTCCATCACCTTCATGGATACTACCATCGCCACCACCAATGGTCTAACAAGACGCCATACCGTCTCCGCAGTGGTCCTAGTCCTCCCAAACGGAAACCACTACCGTCACCGTGATAATCACAACAAAATCCCCGATTTAGAGCTGGTTTCCCTCAACTTTCCTTCATCAGCTTCATACACTTCACTCAAGGATATCATCGACACCTCTTGTTGCCCATCCCCTCCCGCTGCCGCCGATTCTGACGCCATGGTGGTGTCATCGCCTTTATCAGGGTCTGGCTACGAGATTTCCATCCGTAACCACCTTGTTAAGCAGGCAGCCTGGGCATACCTGCAGCCTGCTGTATCATCGTCGCCGTCTTCTTCTACCAAATGTATTTGCTTTTCTAAAGAGTTTTACCGTCGGATCATCAGAAATTTCCGGGAGTTTGCGTCTGAGACGGCGACACGTGTTTATGACTGGTTGGTAGATGTGCTCTGGCTCGTCCTTTGCCGATAACAACTATGCTAATTTTGTATTTGCATCAAATTTTGGGAGCGTACGGAAAAAAAATATAAAAAAAAAGAGTAGAGTAACGAGTTTTATACTTTTATGCGTGGGTGTGTTTTTTTTTATTTTTTATTTTTTAATTTTTGAGTTTCTGTTATTATAGACTTATATACTTACTTATCTGCCAATCCATCATTGGTTTTCCTGTACATATTTATGTGATAATTCAACCGGTGAATTCTGAGAAGTTCAGTCTCAGAGTTTACCTATCTGGTTTTTATATCTCTTTAAATTTCTCCGAGAATATTTTAACTGAAGGTAAAAAAATATTATTGAAAGAGAGCAAGAGACAAATATGAAGTTTTGTCAGCTATTTTTAGTTTATAAAATAGCTCAAAATTAAAAGTTAACTGAAATTTGAATAAGATAACTTAAATTCAAAAAGATAGCTTATAAAATAGCCGAAGAATATGAGTTAATAAGATCATTGATATAGGAAAAAAAAATGTTTGGCAAACTAACTCAAAACATAATTTTTTTTGATAAAATAGTATAAACGGATATAAAGGGTTTAAAAAGGTAAAATCAATAAAATCAGGTAGCTAATATCTCAATTACTACTATTTTAGGTACTGAGTAAGTGAGTAGCTTATTTAGCTAAATAACTACTTGCAAAACAGTTGTAAATAATATAATGTACTTAAAATTTTGATTAAATAATTTAGTTTGATCAAATAAAATATCTGAAATATAATGCCAAACCGATCGTTGGTCAATAGTCAAAGCAAAAATAGGAAAACAAAAATAGAGTTTTGGGTCACGGTGGGTGATTGGGGCAGATTTTGTTGTTTTCCTTAGTTGGGCTGAACGGCTTAAGTACGTCTCTTCTGTTATGTACTCCAGTCATATTATACTAGGCCACAGTCTTGGCAATGGTACTCTTTTGACAAACAAGAATGAGCTCTGTAATATTGGAAACACAAATTCTAGTTTAAGGGAACTATTTATCTTAAGTTTAAAATGGATTAAATATTATACTATTTATATGTATGTATTAAATATTCTTTTTATGTGTTTTTACTTCTTATATACACAAATGTAAATGTTTGATCATTGTTAAGCTTAAAACAGATGATATCCTTTTAAGAGAGACTTATTGAGAAAATAGTAATTTTCCTCATTTATTTTTAAAATTTCGAAGTGTTCTATTGATAAAAAGGTAATATCATAGATGATACTCCCTAGTCTGATAATTTGTTACAAGTAAATAATGCAACAAATTTGAAGAAATAAGTTGATGGTAATTAAAATTTTTCGCAAATTTATGAATCATTGTCTTATTGAATTAAAATAAAGGGAGCATGAATGTTAAGATTGGAAAACCTTGAACTCTTGCCTTTTCATTTAGCAATACGGTAGTATATATAGTACAAGGGAAGAGGAGTTACAGGAAACGGAAAGCCAAACACCACTTATACTAAATACGAAGTACAACTTATTGATGAAGGATGATGGGGAAAAAATGATAGGTCACTTTAAGAGAATGAAGGGGTTGTTTACATTGATCTTATCTGAGGTGAAGGCACTTAAAGACAAAGGAAACATTCTTTTTAGGCAAAATCACTTTGATGAAGCTGTTTTGTGTTATGACGAGGCTTGTAAACTGTTTGGTTTTAGCATGTGTGGTATTGGAAGTGAGGACATTCAACAATTATCTGAACTTGCAATCTCCATTAATTCTAATCTAGCGGCTTGTGCCCTTAAACTTGAGGAATTTAGAGCTGCTACGGATTTGTGTAACATGATTTTGGAATCATTTCCAAGAAATGTTAAGACTCGTTTTCGTAGGGCAATGGCTTATATGAAGTTGAATAGATTTTTAGATGCAAAAGTGGATCTGGTGGAAGCTTTGGGCGTTGAACCTAGAAATAAGGATGTGATAAGAGAATTAGAGGTGGTTAAAGGTCAGCTCCTTATTAAGGATAATGGTAAAAGAGTGTTGGAGGGCGTTTCGTCTGATGAAAGGGGTGTGAATAGTAAGAAACTTGTGCATTATTCGGATACTGTGTATGCTGCTGAAAGAAATATTGATGCTTGTGAGAGTGTGGTCATGGAGGTGACGGAAGCCCATAAAGAGGTGAGTGCAAAGGAAAATGTGAGTGGATATGTGGAGATGACTGAAGCTGAAAATAGTGGAAAGACTTATCCGAATCCAGGTATGGGGATAAATGGCCCTAACAAGTCTTCTCTTGATTTTTCTAAAAAGGGGGGAAGACATTCCCGTCTGAGGATTTCTGGACAGGATTATCAAAAGCTTCTTCTAGGTAATGATGTGATGTATTACAATAGAAACGATCAGTCAACTTTATCTGTTCGAATTCGTCATTTTGAGCCCGTGAAGGAAGAAGAAAGTACAAGTGAGGTGCGCAAGAAGAAGGATAAAAAGAAGAGAAGAAGACTCTCTAATTCCCGTAAACGTAAGATGGGGATTCAAAAGGATGATATGTCTCCTTGTAACGAAATCATCACTATGGCAAGCGATTGTGGTCCAAGGAAGTCTCACAGCTGTGATTCTAGCTTGAGCACCTCCTCTGTTGGAGACAATTTTTCCTCTCTCAGTACTCAAGCACCCCAAGAGAGCACTTTGGTTACTGAGCCTATAGTTCTGATGAATGATACACCTACCATCTCTACTTGTCTTTTGGCCCATCCTGAATTTAATGCTAACCAGATTTTTTGTTTTTCAGCCAGTCCTAAGAAAAGCAAGCCTTCACTGTTTAGAAAACTCGTGTGTGTCCCTACCTCATATATCCCTTGTAGATTGAGGAGGATGGGAACTTATACCTTCAAGAAATATCATAGCCAAGGGGGTGAATCTCCGAGACATAATTTATCTACCTTCTCTACAGGTAGATATCCCTCCAGTAAATTTCTACGTCCTCCCGGCGTAACTGTGTCTTGTTGCAGGTACTCCCCAGAAGCTCAGTTGAAAAAGAAGAGAAAAGAAGTTTTCACTCAATTGGAGAGATCAGATCGTCCCCCAAAGCGACCTAGCATTTGTGTCAGTCCTGTCATTAGTTTAATTTCCTTTTCTAAAAATGTAACAAATAAGTCCGATCCTGAGGATCGGAATGGAAATATGTAAAACATTTTCTTTACTGCTGCCAAAAAAAAAAAAAAAAAAAAAAAAAAAGAAAAGAAAAACCTATTGATGAAAATAAATATGGAACAACTCAATAGTTAGCTTAATAAAATGGTTGCGTGTGAAATAAAATGGTTGCGGGGCTTGTTGACATGTTTGGGGGTCACGATTGACTACCCACACCCATCTCGTGTGATAGTAAATCCGGGTTACATATTACCATGGTTGCGGGGCAAGAGTTCAAGGTTTTCCAATCTTAACATGGTATCAGTGAAAAACAAAAACCATTAAAATCATAAAATCTTCCACCCTAGCCGTCATGACTAACGGCGAAGGTACTCCCAAAATTGACGTTACGTCTCCGTACTGCCTTTGTCCCGGTGATAAACCCGGTGATCTTATTACTCCTATTCGTTTGTCATTAACTAATTTCGATGAATGGTCTCATGATGTTCGCATCGCTCTAAAATCGCGCCGCAAATTCTCCTTCGTCAACGGTACCATTAACGAGCCACAATCCCCATGTACTCAAGATGATTTGTAACATCCCGTATTTTCGTAAAATCTAATTTAAGCGTTTTAATTATTTTATATAGTAAAATAATAATTTAGTAACTTATTTCGAAAGACTTTAATTTATTTAGTGAGATCCGTCTTAAGAACCTTAAGTCCTTAAGACGAATACAACTTGGCATCATTTAATATCCGACTCAAATAACCGTGTAAATATCCAACCCATCTTATTTACTCGGAAAGGACAGTCTTTAAAACCCCTAAACCCCAATATGTCGACATTCATCTCCTTCAACCATTTCATTTCACTGCAAACATAACATCTTCATAAACCTCCATAAAACCTCCCTTTCTTTTGTAAAATTCTTCATCATCCGTCCTTCAAATCACAAAAGTAAGTACATTTTCGGAATCCTCGCGCAATTTCCAAGTCATCCGTCACTTCGGTTTCTCAATTTCTTCACTTCGAAAATCCGGCCTGTTTTGCATAATTCCATTTTTACGCCCCTAAACTGGTTTTTTCCGTGTTGTAGGTGAAGGACTTGACAACCCGGACGTTGATAGCTTCATACTCGAGGAAGATCTTTAGCCGGATAAGCTTAAGAGGTGACGATAATGAGAAACTCGGCCTTTATGTGTATATTAGCATATTTGATGGATTCTCTTGTTTGTTTCTGATTTTTGTGCAAGTATTGAGTTTAAGGAACTTAGTATCATGTTTAGGATGTTTAATATGTGGAGAAATCATGTTCTAAGATGTTGATATGTGTTCATAAGCTTATTTTCAGTTTTTCTCATTTTGCGACGGATACAAGTTATAGTCACTTGAGGATTGTTATGGGACTTACTTGCTGATAGAATAGTAGTAATTGGTGATTTATATTGATGGGTGAACATTAATTGTAATGTTATTTGAGTTTTGGTGTAGAATTGCAAGAAGTTTGAAGGGCTGGAAAATCGCGAAATTGTGAACAGGCTCTCTGAGCCGGTCGACCGACCGGCCGCCGGTCGACCGGCTGGGAGAGCGTATTGTGTGTTTTTCGAAATTTATTAGAGAATTGGCTTAGGACTGCCAGCCGGCCGACCGGCCGCCTGCCGACCGGCTGGTAGTCATTCTTGTCTTGTGTTTTCTTGCGAAGGACCTAAGTAGAAGGGGCCCCAGCCGGCAGACCGGCCGCCTGCCAGCCGGCTGGGGGTACTTATGGGTTTGGATGCGTTTTGTTGAAGGCTTTGGGAAAGGTCTTCCCAGCCGGCCGACCGGCTGCCTGCCGACCGGCTGGGAACCCTTTCTTGGTTTTCTCTCGGTTTAAAGAGAAAAGGAAATTGGAGAGGTCACCAGCCGGCCGACCGGCTGCCTGCCGACCGGCTGGGGACCCCTGATGGTTTTTATTTGTTTTTCGATCGTAACTTTTAAACGGTTGATCGGTTTTGAGTGAAACTCGTTTTGTATACCTGTGACATGTGTTTGAGGTCCCCGGTGTACGGGCAACATTGTATTGGGTTCGGGAATGGAGTGAGGATAGAGACCCCCCGGTCGGGCAACCGAAAGGGAAACCGGCTCTCCCTTAACTTAGTTCTCGGGGTCAATTAAGTGTTGATTAGAGGATAAGAAAAGTAGAACTAGTGTTTAGTTCTTAGACTTTGGTTGATATTGCATTGATGCGTATTAAGTTATGCCTTAAGCTGGCCTCTGAACTTAATACGTGAGTTGTTTGTCATATATGGGGATATGCCTTAAGTTGGCCTCTGAGCCCTATATGTGTATGTTTGTCGTGTCTGGAACATGCCTTAAGCTGGCCTCTGAGTTCAGACATGTATGATAGTGATCGCGTCAGAACATGCCTTAAGTTGGCCTCTGAGTCTGACGAGTAGAGCAGCTGCACGACGGGATAGCTAAGGAACTGACACCTTGCCCGGAGTGCAGATGTTTGGTGCTAGAACCTGCCTTAAGCTGGCCTCTGAGTTTAGTACCTTGTGATGTGGTGAAGGGACATGCCTTAAGTTGGCCTCTGAGTCCTTTGCTTTTGGATGCTAGTCTATGCCTTAAGTTGGCCGCTGAGTCTAGTATCTTGCTGATTGGCGGGTCTATGCCTTAAGTTGGCCTCTGAGTCCTTGCTTGCTGATATTTGGTGTTTAGGTTATGTCTTAAGTTGACCGCTGAACCTTTACACTTGCTGAACGATTTGGTATTAGGTTATGTCTTAAGTTGACCGCTGAACCTTTTACTTACTGATCCTATCTGCTTGCCTTGAGTTGGTATGTGTCAGATATAGACATGGTTAATGATGAGTAAATGTATATCTGTTAAGTTGTGGTTTAATCATCCAAGGCATTGGATGACTCTTAGTTCGGTTTCATAAATAATTGGATTGAAAGACCCCCCGAATGGGTAACCAGTAGGGAAACCGGCTCTCCTTCCTATTTGTTTATGAAGTTGGTTAAGAGCCGTGCACTGTAATCGCTTGATAGTAAGAGATAAGATGATGAGATGTTTATGCTTCACATGTTGATATATGTTGGAGTGTTCTGTATTGTTTATATGTTACGTGTTGTCACAAAAGGTGGCTAGGAGAACTCTAGTCACTCCCCACTGATTGTGGCGTACATGTTTTCATGTATGTAGGTACATGCAGGGTTGGAGATCGGGGTTACAGGAGAGCTAGCGAGTGATGATCCATTCATCAGTTGACTTACCCGTTTACACTTAGCTAGACTCTTAGACTTTTGTTGTTTACATTTTGGTGCCTGTAGGGATGTTCCATCCCAGGCTGTGTATATATTTCATTTACGTACTTAGAACTGCTACTTATCTATTGTTATTTATATCAGTTCTGTTTCCAGTTTCAGTTTAAAAGCTTCTCGCATGTTAGTTTAGTTTGCTAAAAAGTTTTAATTCCGCTGCATTTTTAGTACTTTTACGTGTTTATATTTCCGCTTTCGCGAGGGGTTTTACAGTTGGTATCAGAGCATTATTGCTCCCGACGCACTCATGTGACCCCAACCTTAACTTGACCAAATAAATAAATAATGAATGAGAGATGGGTAGATCTAAGGACTTATTTTGTAGTCTATTTGTGATTGCTAATTGCTAAGCTAATCCTTGTTTTCTCTTTTAAAGGATGGTGAGACCCAGAACTGCTGATAACATTGTGCTGCAAGCAATTCAGCATTTGCTTGAGACTCAGAGACAGCAAGCGGGGAATGTTCCACCTCCTCCACCGCCGGGTGGCGAGACTAATCGTCCGGGTAGCTTTTCCTGGATTGCCTCTCAGATGTCCCGAAGCCATGTTAGGACCTACGGAGGCGAGGCTGACCCAGTAGCTCTCACAGAGTGGTTCAGAGAGATGGAAAAGAGCTTCACCTTGTACTCAGTCGTTAGGGAGGATAGAGTGCGTTTAGCCGCTCACTTCCTAACATTGGAGGCTGACCGTTGGTGGGCGTTGGCTGGACCTACCGCTGTTCTTGACCCGATGTTCGATTGGGAGGCTTTCAAAGACAGGCTCGAGGCGAGGTTCTACCCCAAGGAGTTGAGATCGCAGAGGTTGAAAGAATTTATGGATTTGAAGCAAGGCAAGATGACCGTTCAGGAGTTTACTGACAAGTTCAACCAGTTAGCTCACTTTGCATCGAGATTTGTTCGTGATGAGGCGGAGAGGGTGTATTTCTACCGAGGGAAGCTAGGGCCGAGGATTGAGAGTATGGTTCGTCGTGACTCTACTTCTTTTGTGGAGGTGTATGATGATGCCATTTGGGCCGAGAGTTCTATTCGTGCCATTGATGCTGAGACGCGTGCCGCTACTTCTAGTGTGACTCCTCACCAGAGATCCGTGTACCAGGGGAAGAGACCATTTGTTCCTTCTTCTTCTTCGCCTTCTTCTCAGAAGAAGCGTTTTGAGAGGTTCTCTGCTCCGGTTGCTAAGACCTTTGTTCACACCGACACATCTCCTAGTGTTTGCCACCGTTGTGGTAAACCTTCTCATCCGGGTTTTGATTGTTTCAAGAATGCTTTCAAGTGCTATACTTGCAACGGATTTGGGCACAAGTCTTATGAGTGTCCTGAGAGGAACACTGCACTTGGCAAGGCTGCCACTGCTGCTGCAGCAACTAAGGGAGGAAAGCCGAAAGGGAAGATCTTTGTGATGACTAGGGCTGAGGCAGAGGCTCATCCAGATATTGTTGCTGGTATCTTTTCTGTTCTTGGCGCTGAGTGCCTTATTTTATTTGATACTGGAGCTTCTTTATCATTTATATCGACTCAGTTCGCCGATCGTCTAGCTCTTGAGTCTTCATTAGTTGAGGAGACTTCTATTTCCTTACCTTCTGGAGACGTGTTTTCATGCTCTGCGTCCCATAGGGATGTTCCTATTATTATTGGTCAAGCCACATTTCCAGCGGACTTACTGAGATTTCCTCTCGAGGAGTTTGACATTATCCTCGGTATGGATTGGTTATCGCGATACCATGCTCGCTTCGAGTGTCGCGACCGGAAAATCTGCTTGAGGAGTTCTTCAGGAGTTCGTGTTTCCTATAAGGGAACCCGCCCTCAAAGGGGTGTTCGTGTTATCTCTTCGATGAAAGCTTCTCATCTTCTTAGGAAGGGTTGCCAAGCCTTCCTGTGTGTTGTTACAGCTGCTAAACCATCGCTACCGAAGCTTGAAGATGTAGCCATTGTTCGTGAGTATCCAGATGTGTTCCCAGATGACATGCCAGGGATACCGCCAGAGAGAGATGTGGAGTTTACTATTGAGCTTGTTCCAGGTACCGGACCGATTTCTAAATCTCCTTACCGTATGGCTCCGCCAGAGTTGAAAGAGTTGAAGCAGCAATTGGAAGAGATGATCGAGAAAGGTTTCATTAGACCTAGTGCTTCTCCGTGGGGTGCTCCTGTTTTGTTCGTTAAGAAGAAAGATGGATCCATGAGACTGTGTATCGACTATAGAGAGTTGAACCGAGTGACCGTGAAGAACAGATATCCTTTGCCTAGGATAGATGACTTATTTGATCAGTTGAGAGGTGCTTCTAGGTTTTCCAAGATTGATCTTCGATCGGGTTATCATCAGATTCCAGTGAGAGAGGCTGATATTGCAAAGACTGCTTTTCGTACCAGATATGGGCATTTCGAGTTTGTAGTCATGCCATTCGGGTTGACTAATGCACCGGCGATTTTTATGGATCAGATGAACCGTACCTTCAATGAATATCTTGACACTTGTGTTGTGGTGTTTATCGATGACATCTTGATATATTCGAAGACCGATGAGGAACATGCTGAGCATCTTCGATTGATTCTAGGGATTCTGCGTAGACAGAAATGGTTCGCAAAGTTTTCGAAGTGTGAATTTTGGCTCTCGAAGGTTGCCTTTTTAGGACATGTGATATCCAGCGAGGGTGTGATGGTAGATCCCGCAAAGATAGAGGCTGTAGTTGATTGGGAGAGTCCCAAGGATGTTGGAGAGATCCGTAGCTTTTTGGGTTTGGCTGGTTATTATCGTAGATTTGTTGAGGATTTTTCGAGATTGGCTCGCCCGATGACTCAGTTACTGAAGAAAGAAGCCAAATTTGTGTGGACCGACAAGTGTGAGAGTTCTTTCCAGGAGTTGAAGACCAGATTGACTTCCGCCCCCGTGTTAGCTTTGCCAGAGATCGGAGTGGACTTTGATGTGTATTGTGATGCTTCGATGTTAGGACTTGGATGTGTACTGATGCAGAGTGGTAGGGTGATAGCTTATTCATCTAGACAGTTGAGAGTTCATGAGGTGAACTATCCGACACATGATTTGGAGTTGGCCGCCGTTGTTCATGCTTTGAAGATGTGGCGTCATTACCTGATTGGATCCCATTGCCGTATTTTCACAGATCATAAGAGTCTTAAGTACATTTTCACTCAGAAGGACCTTAACATGAGACAGAGACGTTGGCTAGAGTTGGTGAAAGATTACGACATCGAGTTGTTATATCATGAGGGAAAAGCCAATGTAGTTGCAGATGCGCTTAGCCGCAAGACTTCTCACTCGATGAGTGCCATGAGAGTATTGCCCGATGAGTTGTGTTCCGAGTTCCGGAAGCTGAGATTAGAGATGGTGGGTAGTGGTTTTGATTGGTTAGCTGCTATGACTGCCGAGCCGTCGTTATATTGGGAGATTCGCCGGAGTTTGCCTTCAAATGCCGATTTCAAGAAGTTCGAGGCTAAGATTTCGAGTGGTGTTGCACCTGAGTTGGTGATTGATGCTGATGGTTTCCTTAAGTTCCGTGGTAGGATGTATGTTCCTAATGTGCCAGATTTGAGGAAGAAGGTTCTTGATGAGGCTCATTTGTCACCGTACTCCGTTCATCCAGGAGGAGAGAAGATGCACAAGGATTTGAGGCTTATGTTTTGGTGGCCTGGTATGAAGAAGGAGATCTTGGATTATGTTAGTAGGTGCTTGACTTGTCAACAAGTCAAGATAGAGCATAGGAGACCTGGTGGTTTGCTACAGCCGCTTCCCGTTCCTCAGTGG
Source organism: Silene conica (assembly GCA_029255685.2). Classification (NCBI taxonomy): domain Eukaryota; kingdom Viridiplantae; phylum Streptophyta; class Magnoliopsida; order Caryophyllales; family Caryophyllaceae; genus Silene; species Silene conica. The sequence goes on from CM055311.2 coordinate 66,014,677, forward strand.
AAGTGGGAGTGTATATCTATGGACTTCGTTACAGCATTGCCTAAGACAGTTGGAGGCAAGGATGCGATTTGGGTTGTTGTTGATCGTCTAACTAAGTGCGCCAGATTCGTGCCGATCAGAGAGACTTGGGATATGGATCGTTTAGCTAGGGCTTATATTGCTGAGATAGTCCGATATCATGGTGTCCCGAGGGAGATAGTTTCAGATCGTGATCCGAGGTTTTGTTCCAGGTTCTGGAAGGCCTTGCAGGAGGCTATGGGTAGCCGTTTGTTGATGAGTACCGCATTTCATGCCGCGACCGATGGTCAGTCCGAGAGGACCATACAGACATTAGAGGATTTGCTCCGTGCCTGTGCCCTTGATTTTCAGAGTTCTTGGGAGCAGTGTTTGCCGTTAGTAGAGTTTTCTTACAACAACAGTTATCATGCTTCCATCGGTATGGCTCCATACGAGGCTCTTTATGGTAGGAAGTGCCGTAGCCCGATTTGTTGGGATCAGGCTAGTGATGTTCGTGACCTAGGACCGGACCAGTTAGCTGTTACTATCGATCAGGTTCAGCTTATCAGAGGTAGGATGAAGGCCGCTCAGGACCGGCAGAAGTCCTATGCAGATGTCCGTCGTAGACCCTTAGAGTTTGAGGTGGGTGACCGAGTCTTCTTGAGGGTTTCTCCGATGAAGGGCGTCAAGAGGTTTGGAGTTAAGGGCAAGTTGAGCCCTAAGTATATTGGACCTTTTGAGATCGTGAAGAGGATTGGTGCTGCTGCTTACCGATTGGACTTGCCTCCTAGTTTGGGCAAGGTTCATAGCGTTTTTCATGTTTCCCAGCTCCGTAAGTATGTTAGTGATCCGAGTCATGTTTTGCCTAGAGAGATCGAGAACTTGGAGCCGAGTCTTGCTTTCGAGGAGCGTCCAGTGAAGATCCTTGACCATCAGGATAGGAAGCTTAGGAGCAAGGTGGTGCCTCTAGTGAAGATCCTTTGGCGTTGCGGTGATGTTGAGGAGCAGACTTGGGAGACTGAGGCATCGATGCGTATCGCGCATCCTTCTCTTTTTGATTGAGGTATAGTATATAGATTTATATCCGTTCGAGTTTCGAGGACGAAACTTTTTGAAGTTGGGGTGATTGTAACATCCCGTATTTTCGTAAAATCTAATTTAAGCGTTTTAATTATTTTATATAGTAAAATAATAATTTAGTAACTTATTTCGAAAGACTTTAATTTATTTAGTGAGATCCGTCTTAAGAACCTTAAGTCCTTAAGACGAATACAACTTGGCATCATTTAATATCCGACTCAAATAACCGTGTAAATATCCAACCCATCTTATTTACTCGGAAAGGACAGTCTTTAAAACCCCTAAACCCCAATATGTCGACATTCATCTCCTTCAACCATTTCATTTCACTGCAAACATAACATCTTCATAAACCTCCATAAAACCTCCCTTTCTTTTGTAAAATTCTTCATCATCCGTCCTTCAAATCACAAAAGTAAGTACATTTTCGGAATCCTCGCGCAATTTCCAAGTCATCCGTCACTTCGGTTTCTCAATTTCTTCACTTCGAAAATCCGGCCTGTTTTGCATAATTCCGTTTTTACGCCCCTAAACTGGTTTTTCCGTGTTGTAGGTGAAGGACTTGACAACCCGGACGTTGATAGCTTCATACTCGAGGAAGATCTTTAGCCGGATAAGCTTAAGAGGTGACGATAATGAGAAACTCGGCCTTTATGTGTATATTAGCATATTTGATGGATTCTCTTGTTTGTTTCTGATTTTTGTGCAAGTATTGAGTTTAAGGAACTTAGTATCATGTTTAGGATGTTTAATATGTGGAGAAATCATGTTCTAAGATGTTGATATGTGTTCATAAGCTTATTTTCAGTTTTTCTCATTTTGCGACGGATACAAGTTATAGTCACTTGAGGATTGTTATGGGACTTACTTGCTGATAGAATAGTAGTAATTGGTGATTTATATTGATGGGTGAACATTAATTGTAATGTTATTTGAGTTTTGGTGTAGAATTGCAAGAAGTTTGAAGGGCTGGAAAATCGCGAAATTGTGAACAGGCTCTCTGAGCCGGTCGACCGACCGGCCGCCGGTCGACCGGCTGGGAGAGCGTATTGTGTGTTTTTCGAAATTTATTAGAGAATTGGCTTAGGACTGCCAGCCGGCCGACCGGCCGCCTGCCGACCGGCTGGTAGTCATTCTTGTCTTGTGTTTTCTTGCGAAGGACCTAAGTAAAAGGGGCCCCAGCCGGCAGACCGGCCGCCTGCCAGCCGGCTGGGGGTACTTATGGGTTTGGATGCGTTTTGTTGAAGGCTTTGGGAAAGGTCTTCCCAGCCGGCCGACCGGCTGCCTGCCGACCGGCTGGGAACCCTTTCTTGGTTTTCTCTCGGTTTAAAGAGAAAAGGAAATTGGAGAGGTCACCAGCCGGCCGACCGGCTGCCTGCCGACCGGCTGGGGACCCCTGATGGTTTTTATTTGTTTTTCGATCGTAACTTTTAAACGGTTGATCGGTTTTGAGTGAAACTCGTTTTGTATACCTGTGACATGTGTTTGAGGTCCCCGGTGTACGGGCAACATTGTATTGGGTTCGGGAATGGAGTGAGGATAGAGACCCCCCGGTCGGGCAACCGAAAGGGAAACCGGCTCTCCCTTAACTTAGTTCTCGGGGTCAATTAAGTGTTGATTAGAGGATAAGAAAAGTAGAACTAGTGTTTAGTTCTTAGACTTTGGTTGATATTGCATTGATGCGTATTAAGTTATGCCTTAAGCTGGCCTCTGAACTTAATACGTGAGTTGTTTGTCATATATGGGGATATGCCTTAAGTTGGCCTCTGAGCCCTATATGTGTATGTTTGTCGTGTCTGGAACATGCCTTAAGCTGGCCTCTGAGTTCAGACATGTATGATAGTGATCGCGTCAGAACATGCCTTAAGTTGGCCTCTGAGTCTGACGAGTAGAGCAGCTGCACGACGGGATAGCTAAGGAAGTGACACCTTGCCCGGAGTGCAGATGTTTGGTGCTAGAACCTGCCTTAAGCTGGCCTCTGAGTTTAGTACCTTGTGATGTGGTGAAGGGACATGCCTTAAGTTGGCCTCTGAGTCCTTTGCTTTTGGATGCTAGTCTATGCCTTAAGTTGGCCGCTGAGTCTAGTATCTTGCTGATTGGCGGGTCTATGCCTTAAGTTGGCCTCTGAGTCCTTGTTTGCTGATATTTGGTGTTTAGGTTATGTCTTAAGTTGACCGCTGAACCTTTACACTTGCTGAACGATTTGGTATTAGGTTATGTCTTAAGTTGACCGCTGAACCTTTTACTTACTGATCCTATCTGCTTGCCTTGAGTTGGTATGTGTCAGATATAGACATGGTTAATGATGAGTAAATGTATATCTGTTAAGTTGTGGTTTAATCATCCAAGGCATTGGATGACTCTTAGTTCGGTTTCATAAATAATTGGATTGAAAGACCCCCCGACTGGGTAACCAGTAGGGAAACCGGCTCTCCTTCCTATTGTTTATGAAGTTGGTTAAGAGCCGTGCACTGTAATCGCTTGATAGTAAGAGATAAGATGATGAGATGTTTATGCTTCACATGTTGATATATGTTGGAGTGTTCTGTATTGTTTATATGTTACGTGTTGTCACAAAAGGTGGCTAGGAGAACTCTAGTCACTCCCCACTGATTGTGGCGTACATGTTTTCATGTATGTAGGTACATGCAGGGTTGGAGATCGGGGTTACAGGAGAGCTAGCGAGTGATGATCCATTCATCAGTTGACTTACCCGTTTACACTTAGCTAGACTCTTAGACTTTTGTTGTTTACATTTTGGTGCCTGTAGGGATGTTCCATCCCAGGCTGTGTATATATTTCATTTACGTACTTAGAACTGCTACTTATCTATTGTTATTTATATCAGTTCTGTTTCCAGTTTCAGTTTAAAAGCTTCTCGCATGTTAGTTTAGTTTGCTAAAAAGTTTTAATTCCGCTGCATTTTTAGTACTTTTACGTGTTTATATTTCCGCTTTCGCGAGGGGTTTTACATGATTGGGAGACAATCCACTCCATGTTGGTATCATGGTTGTCTCACACGTTTACTCAGGAAGTACGATCACTTCTGCCCAAATATGAGAACGCTAAACTCTTATGGGACGATCTCCATGAGCGGTTTAGTGTTGTCGATGGTTCCCGTATTCAACAATTGAAAGCCAATTTGCAAGCTTGTCGTCAAAGCGATGGTATGTCTTCGCCATTTAATATGGAACAACTCAATAGTTAGCTTAATAATGAATTTATCCGTAAACATAAAATAATATTGTAACAGAAACCTTTTTATTTCAAAGGTTAATCCCAAAAAAATGTAGTCCTAACTCTTTGATTTATAAAGTACTTTGTAATACATATTTTCCACAATATATTGGTGATAGAATTTCAAACATTTTTAATCGAAGAGACTTATTCAGTTCGGGCTTGTCAAGCTCAACTTGGCACACTTTGAATTTATTGGATTGGCCCGTGTTTTGAAAAACTTAGGAAATATCACTGATACGAATTTATGGTAAAGCTGGCGATCCAATCCAAATGACTCGTTCCATTTCCGAATAACCAATCCCGTACCAGACTCGACACCCGAACTCAAAATTCAAGCTTGACTCAAATTTGAATTGACCATCTTGATATTTAAAGTTGTAAACTAATTATTATTCACAAATAATTTGATAATAGTAGACCAAAAAATAACCCTACTCAAACTCAGTTGATGATTATAGCAAAACCATCTGTATTACAGGCTAGAGATTAATTATTATGTGATTTATAATTTGGACCTAACAGGAGGGGGTATGCCTAAAAAATAATTATGTTAACTTTTCATTAACTTTTATTATTTCTTTTTTGTTCTGACTCGCTTGAGACTCAGCTCAGACTTTATATACATTATCCGTCAACTCACTTTAAACTCTACTTTTTCACTTCATTTCTTTTTTTATACAAAAAGGAATGACACTTATGTTTCACCCATTGGATAAATTCTATTTAAAGTGGGTCAATACTCGCCAAAAGTTTTAAGTTGAGTCTTAGATTTTCAAGACTCAACTTAAGACTTTCTCAAAACTACGGTAGATTATTGGTAATCTTAAGTGAGTCATGTCTCAAGACTTACCAAAGCCTTATCTCAAGATCAACAATAATTTTACCTAGGTTTTATACTCGATAACCCTATCCGTTCTTCTTCACCGGTGAGTGTAGTGAAAACTCTAAGGTGAGTCTGAATAATAAAGAAGTAATAAAACTTAGTGAAGAGTCGATATGGCAAAATCTTAAGATTTGGAAGAGTCTTAGAGACAAAACTTACTCTAATGTTGCTATATCAATATAAGTTTAAAGTCATTATAATACACCTCATGTTTCCTCCAACCTTGACACCTCCTATAACTCCTGACCTCATCTCTCCCATAGCCTTTCTCAAATATAATAGGACGTAAATGGGTCTATTGCATCAAATACAACCCTGATGGCTCACTAAAGCAACACAAGGGACGCCTAGTTACGAAAGGCTTTCACCAACGTCTGAGGATAGATTACACATAAACATTTAGCCCGGTCGTAAAACCAACAATTGTTCGCTTAATTATCTCCTTCGCAGTCACAAACCCCTGGTCGTTATGCCAACTCAATATTAACAATGCATTCCTGCAAGGCACCCTGACTGACCATGTCTACATGTCACAACCACAAGGATTTGTCGATGATTTGAAACCTGAATATGTTTACAAATTAAACAAGACTATCTATTGCTTAAAACAATCTCCCCGAGCTTGGTATATACCGAGCTTAAAACGTACCTTACTACCTATGGTTTTCATCAATCTATTTCCGATTCTTCATCATTTATACTTAACAACAAAACTACATGTCTTTACATGCTCGTCCATGTCGGCAATTACCTAACCAGCATCAATTACAACAATTCATCGTCCACTTATCTAACCGGTTCTATATCAAAGACTTTGGCCCACTGTCTTATTTTCTAGGAATAGAAGTCACTCCTAATGGCCTTGGCCTTCACCGCAAGCAAGCTAAATATATACTTCTTCCGTATCAGTTATATATTTATACTTCCTTTATTTTCCCCTTACAAAATAAAAGAAGTGTAAACATCCCACTGGGACAGAGGTAGTTCATGACTTACTTGCTAAACATAAAATGGCCGACGCCAAACCAAATACAACACATATTGCCACTGGCACCCACCTCATTCGTGAAGACACCGGACCTATTCATGAGCAATCGAGTTATCGAACAATAGTTGGGAGCCTTCAATAACTCTCCCTCACCCGACCCGACATTGCCTTCATTGTCAACCGCTTAGCACAGTTTCTGCATCATCCTAAATCTACCCACTGGTCAGAATTGAAACGCCTCCTCTATCTCCAAGAGACTCAATTCTATGGCATCCAACTATATCACCAACATCCCGTCATGTCTCCATTCTCTATGCATTTTGCGATGCCGATTTTGCTGGCGACAAAGACAACTACATCTCCACTACAAACTACATAATATATCTTGGTCGTAATCCGATCTCCTGGTCCTCAAAAAAGCAATGTGACCTTGCCTTATCCACTACCGAAGCTGAATTTTAATCCATGGCTGTTGTCACCATTGAGGTTCTCTGACTCTATAACCTGCTCACTGAACTTAAATAAGATAGCTATCACGAAACCTCCCGCTCTATACTGTGATAACATGTCGGCAACTCTTTACGCAAAAAATCTGGTCTTTCAATCAAGAATAAAGCAGATAACACTTTCCTTTCACTTTGTTAGGGAACAGCTTTAACAGGGTCACATTTGAATCCAACATGTCGCAAGCAAAGGCCAGCTTGGCAGATGCTCTAACAAAACCATTACAAACGCTTATTTTAAGACCTATGAGACAAGATTGGCCTCCTTCCTCCGACGTCCATCTTCCGGGGACGTATATTAACCATATCTCCATATCAAAGCATATAAACATGTAAATAGAAACAAATATTAAAGATACAATTCTAATGTAAATATAGCACTTAATATAGACTCATTATTCTCTCCTTATTTAGTCTTCCCTCTAAACTTTTTGACAATATGGGGTTATTTAATTAATTAATTATCGCTTTGGAGCTAATTTGAAACTATTTCCTCCAAATGGGTCCACGTCATCACTTTTTGTTTTCTTCAATTTTTTACACAAAGCCGTTGGGTTAGCCAACTGCTTTCCTAGTTTATAATTAAAAAAATGAAAAAAATGAAAAAAATGAAGACATCAGAAAGCCGCTACCTAGGCAGCGGTTCGCATTAAACTTCAAGTCATATAACATCAGAAAGCAGTATACACTACTACAAAAAAGGTCTAAGACACCAATTATAAGACACCTGTTTTTTTCTAACAGATTTCTTAACGTAAGACACCGGTGATTTAATATAACAAGTTTGCAATGTTTAAATAAGAAACCTGTCCTTCAGAATCCGGTTTCCTATATTTTAATTTTCAATTTATTAATAACTAAGAAACCTGTCCTCCAAAATCCGGTTTCCTATATATTAATTTTCAATTTATTTAATAACTAAGAAACCTGTCCTCCAGAATCCGGTTTCCTATATATTAATTTTCAATTTATTTAATAACTGAGAAACCTGTCCTCCAAAATCCGGTTTCCTATATATTAATTTACAATTTATTTAACAACTAATAATAATAAATCATTCTTAAAAAATATATTGTTTAATTAATTCTACTAGATTCACCGAGTAATACATGCATACCTCTATCTCTTAACTTACTATAATCCACCGCCTAACACATTCTTTAAATAATAATTATCAATATCCACTTAAATATATCAAAGACACCGGGTGTAAATGAGAGTGGTGTCATAGACAGAGGCGAACCCACCTTAGAACAAGGGGTAGCAGCCGCTACCCCAAACTTAAAAAAAATTGGTTTAAAAGACGGTTTTTTGCGATCCCAAATATTGATAAATAGTAGATAATTAAATGTTATCCCAATAAATCTACAGTAAATATCTTGTGGTTCAATGGTACAGCCAATAAATATCCTCCTGGTGGTCGTGGGTTCGAATCCCATTGCATGTATTGTTTAAAAAAAATGAACCATGCCAAAGACACCGGACATAAGACACCAGACATACCTGATAACAGGTATAAGTCAAAGACACCAGTTATTAATAAAACAAGTCTCTTTAATTGTTAGCTAAGATATCAGTTCCTCCAACAGGTTTCTTAACCAAAGACACCTATGACCTAGACACCAACAGGTATAAGTCAAAGACACCAGTTATTAATAAAACAAGTCTCTTTAATTGTTAGCTAAGATATCAGTTCCTCCAACAGGTTTCTTAACCAAAGACACCTATGACCTAGACACCTGTTAATAACAGGTGTCTAAGGCCTTTTTCAACAGGTTTCTTTGGCCTTTTTTGTAGTAGTGATATGAAGCAGGCCGTAGATTAGTGTTCTTGTACTATTGTAAAGTCTCTGATACAACGGTCCTTACTGTCCTCGCCACTGTCGTCACCACTCATCCCAACCTCTTGACCTCCGCACGCATCGTCGCTGATGTAGACGTCTCCCGTCGTAAGCTCTTTGTCCGCGGTCTCAAACCCGAAACCACCATGTAGGAGGAGAACAAGGACTTGAGAGACCGTATTTTCATTCTACCGATATGAGACATCGCCCGAAAAATCACCGAGATTCACTATGATCCGTTCACAGTGGCTGATTAAGGTCCGGTTATACCGCTACCGCGATTACGACCGATACCAAAATTTAAAACCATGGTTGTAAGGCTACTAATTATATCAATTAACATTATTGTTCATTATAGTTTGTTTATTTTAGTAGCTTGTATGGATACTGAAGTTGTTAAGAGTTCGTGAGGGTGTGTGGTACAATGTGTTGAAATGTAGCTATTAGATTTAGATAATATGTGCAGGATGGCATGGGTATTGCCACATTTTTATTATGTACAGGAATAGCCATCACATTGCATAACGGCTTAAGTGGATTCTGGGCCTTCTGGCATAGAGCAAGGTAGTGGTTTTCTTTTTTTATCCTATACCCGTATTTGTAAGGTTTTGCCAATGATAAATACATAAAGCCGTCATTTAAGGTAGCGGTTTTGCTTGAAATCTATAAAAAAAAAATATAGAAGTGGTGACATAGACCCATTTGAAATAAATAGTTTTAAATGGACACCAAAAAATGAAATAGTCTGTTTAATAGCCCTAAAACGATAAAAAATTCCTTCCCTCTCCTATAAATACCTTCTATCTCTGCCACATTGTAATTAACCAAGTTCATTCAATACATTAATCTTACACATGGTACATTATTACTCAATAATAATTGTGTTTGTGTCGGTTGCACAACAAAAAAAATTGTTTTTGTGTTACAATGTCTCACGAGAGTCGATATCCATACAAAAATAAAAAAAATTAAATGTGATGGACCTCATCATAATTCATGATTCATAATTCATAATTCACAAAACATAAATCGCGGGTGAGATTGGAGACAATAGACATGGTTTAGTTTGCAACCACTCCCACCATCGGCCAGAAATTCATAAAATGAGAATGGCGTACGTAAAAAGAACAATCAAAGTGTGGGTCACCTGGATTTGCATTTTGCAATCACATTTTTGGACGCTTTACAAACGGATTAACGTATTTTCCCATATACAGCTAACGGCTTTTGGCCCACTACTTAAATGGCCCATCTCACTTTTGTCTTTCTATTTCAGTATCCTAGGCACATAATTCTCAGTGGCTACTTGCAACCTAGGTATCACCAAAACGGACACGGACACGGATACGGACACGTGACACGGCATTTCATGAAATTTTGGACACGGAACACAACATTAAAATATAATAAAATATACTCCCTCCTACCCATAATAAATGTCTCATTTGTTGAATATATGAGTGGAGTATTTTAATCAAATGGGACATTTGTTATGGGTAGGAGGGAATATATTTTATGGTTATAAATAACGTATAATTTTATTTTTATCATGTATTTGAAGCTAAATTTAAACAAGCAAAGCTACCATTCGATCTTTACTATAACTAATTCTTATTTTTCCACTCAAACTCATCTTTTAATCGATCTTTTTTAAAATTTTATTCCTCGTTCATGCTATAATATGTTTAGCCATGTGTCCAATGAGTGTCGGGTATCCGAGTGTCGGACATGGTGTCGGACACAGGACGGCTAATTAGGAGAAGTGTCCGTGCTACCTAACTTGCAACTCCATTGCGCTTCAAGTGTTAAGTTATACGTGAGATAACTCGATTGTATTTGACACTAGTTATTCATATCTATTTACACGTTACGATCGCCCATCAATTGCATGGCCAACACGACAACCTGAGTTAAAACTTGTTCTGTTAATCTAAATAAAGTTAAGATTGACTAAACTGAATTAAACGAAAGTGTATAATCTTAACCGGATTTAATAGAGCTTAATTGACTTAAAATAAGTCGAAATAACTAAAGATTTAAGCTAAATAAGAATTGGCTAAATTAAATCTAACGAGAATTGAACCGAACTCGTCCGAACTAGAAAGTAGCTAAAGCTACATAGCTATAGGCTTGACTGTCACCTTCAACCCAAACACTCACCTGTCATCTTAAACCCATGACCCATTCCAATACATTTCCCCACTCAAAGTGACACAAACACACATGCAACAAAATTTATATACCCCTCTTTATATATCATAGTCAAATGCACCAACTAAAAACCTCTCTATTCCTCTACACAAACCAAACCAAACCAAAACAAAACTTTACTAACTCTCACCATTTCTTTTTTCTCTCTACAAAAATGTCTTCTAGCAAGAAAAAATTGTTCCTTAACACAGTGTCAGTAAATCTAGGATGTAATTGCAGAAGGCCTAAACTTTCTTCCGTTTTTACCCCTAAGCCTAAATCTTCTAAACCACCTAAATACCAAAAACATCATAATTTGTCCTATTCTTCCTCTACTAACTCAAGCACTACCACTACTACTACTTGGGACAAAATTGGAAATTCATCTTCTTACTCTCCCTTATCACATCCATCTTCTGTCGACGGGTTCGGTCGAGTCGGGCCAAGGTCTGTGGCTGTTGAGAAGGAGTCTAATGACCCGTATGTTGATTTTAGGCAGTCTATGTTGCAAATGATTGTTGAAAATGAGATTTACACAAAGGGTGAGCTTAAGGAGCTGTTAAACTGCTTTTTACAGCTTAATCCACCTTCTCTTCATGGGGTTATTATTCGGGTTTTTACTGAGATTTGGAATGGCTTCTTTTTCAATGGAAAGTCTAACTATTCTTCCCCTGGGTTCTATGTTCGGCCTAAGTCGTATGAGATTTAGTCGTGATTGGGTAAGACTGCGTGCATCTGACTGTCATGGTGTCGTATTATGAGCTACACCATTTAGTGACTTCTAATAGTTCAATTAGTTAGTATTATTATGGGGTCTTCTTTTATTTTTAACATTGTCGAAGAGGAAAATTTATGAATTTCTTGTTTATTAGAAGTTGTTGGTCTTTTAACCCGTAATTTGCGGAAGTTATTGAGACGGTGGGGTAATGTTGCTAATGTTGTAGAGATATGACATGTTGGTGTGTATTAGTGTGTGTAATGTGACTTAAAACAATTGTAGAAACTGCTAGCATTTGGTGTGTAATGAAATAGATTTATTTATTTGTTAGCATTGTGTTTTAATTATCACTTGGTATTGTTTCAAACGACAATTTTGGTTTGAAATAATAAATCGGGATTTTGTAACCATTTTACAGTCAAATATCACCGTTATTAACAAACAAGTTATCATAAGCGGTAACATTGGTCACACTATTGCGAGTTTGCGACTAGATTTAACTATGAAATGGAACTTCAGACCAAAAGTGGTTGAGACGAGTATAAGTGTTTAGTGTTATGGTGCTGAATTTTACTACTGGCAGGTTCTTGTATGTATTGGGAATAACTCGGTTCCAAATTAGAAGTACAAGTTCCAACTAATTTAGGAATTGGGATTTGTTATTTCCCTTTTCAAGCATATCATCCAAATTGTAGTGCTTGTGCTTGCATAGTTGCTTCTACACAAGTTCTCTCTAAGCTACGAGGTGTATAAACAAAGACCACAAACTATAATATAATAGGAGTGTCATTTTATAACGATTTTATACAATAATTATTTAATAAAGACGATTATTTGCTACAATAAAATACGATTTCGCCGCGAATTGCTTGCTCTGTATTTGTTACTCCCTAAGCTAATTAATTAATCTACTTACAATGGTCCGTGTCATATTACTTTTATATCGTGGTTTAATAGTCATCCTTTGGCTATGGCCTATGGCCACTATGGGTACTCAATTAATGATTAGTACCTTGGATTCACACTATCACTCACTACTCTTTATTCACTACGCCTGACAAAAGAATCAAATGGGTCTAATTTGGATTGAGTTAATTTCGTGTCGGGTCATTTAAGGATGTAAATTTTGGGCCGAGTTATTTTGAGTTTGGGTTATTTATGGGTTAATTATTATTAAGTTATTTGTGAATAATAAATAGTGTGCAATAATAAAAATATTTGGGTGGGGTTGTACTGGTTTTGGTCAAGTTTAGGTCTTAACTTCGAGTGTCAGGCTTGAATCGAGTTATTTGGATCGTGATGAGTCAATTTTGCCAAGTCTACTCACTAGTGGGGTATTGGCTAAAGTTTTGGTTGTATAGAATAAAACTCGGACTTTGTAATGTGTTTACTTGAACTTAGAACTACAGAAAACGACCTTTATTTGAAAAAAAATCTAATCCTCATTATAAAAATATTGAACTTAAAAAATTATAATGAAACTTAAAATAAAACTATATATGAACTCAATTAAATTTTAATTTTTGATATTAAATAGGTATACAAACTTGAAAAAAAATACACATAAGCTCAGTTAAGTTGGTTATAGTTGTACAATGCTCGTATATAACTATTTGTATAATAGTAGTATTTGTGAGTAAATGGTACGACATTACTAACAAGAGTAATTACTAAAACAGTCCGTTTTTCTTAAGACGGGTCACCATTTGTGACGGATATTTTGTGAGATAAAATGGATACAAAATGAGTTAGTGGAGAAAGGGGACCACATGAATAGTGTCAAAGAGAGAGAAAAAGTGGGTATTTTGTGAGAGGAAACGGTATCCGTCACAAGCTTGCGACGGATAGTGCCGTTGCAAATAAGAATTTGTGTTACTAAAAGGCAGCCCAGTGCACGATGGCGTCCCCGTTAGGCGAGGGTCCGGGGAAGGGCCCTACCACAAGGCTGTAATGGGGGCAAGCCTTTCCTTGCCATTTTGTCAAGAGGCCGCTCCCAGGGCTTGAACCAGTGATCTCACGGTCACAAAGAACAAGAGTAAGTACTATTTACATTTAAATTAAATAGAAATTGCTTTTCTTTTTTACATTTTATTTATTTATTAAATTAATATGGGAGTGCAATCATCTTGATTGAATTGGTTAATTAACTAAAGAACACTCTTTTCTCTTAAAAACTTTCGGAAAATATATGCGGTATTCTTGAGATTTGAGATTTGACATTTTGGTCAAAAAAACCATTTTTTTAATCCGGAAAACTTAAAAAAAAACCATAAGAATGTTATTGCCCTTGATTATATTAGCATTTTTTTATCCAAAATTTCAACTTTTCTTATAAACTACAAAGTTTTTTTCTAATTAAAGAACTATGTGTCTTGTATGGCCATTTTCACAAGGATTTGGACAAGTTTGAGAAAACCAGGTACGGATGACTGCATTGAAAGTTTTACTTGGGTTTTGATTGTTTCTATTTCGGCTATTTACAATGTGCACAATCCAAATAAGAGAATTAAGTAGGTGTCAAACTCGATACTGCAAGGTAATAGTATCCCATTTTCCTCTTATCAAAATCAGTGCTCTAGAAGACAAATAAAACTTTCTATAAATTCTAATAAGATGACAACATATGGATTAAGTATTTTAGCTAGATAATGAAAAATCTTTCATATTACTCCGTATCACTTTGAGGCGTTATTTTTTTCAGTTCATATAAATTAAATTGGACTAAACTGAATAAAGTTAAATTAAATTAAAATGTACTACGAAGTTAAGCTGGACAAAAAAAAATTGAAATAAAAATTAGTTTGTAAAAAAGATAGAATTGAAATAAAAGAATCTAAACATTACAAATAAAATAGAGTCAATTGACATAAGCTGAAATGAAATTGAAAAGAATATAAGAACTCTACTAGAAAGAGTTTTTAAAGAGTTTTGCTGAAGACGGAAACTATCCGTCACAAGCTGAAAACGAATAATATCCCTCTCACAAGAAGACAAGTGGGAGAACAAGTGGGGGTAAATGAAACTATCCGTTCAAGTTGCATTTTGTGAGAGATATATTATTCTTTTTCAGTTTGTGATAGATAGTTTCCGTCGTTAATGAGAATTTGGCAAAAATTTTTATAGATTAGTTTAGACTTAGAAGAGACAAGTATATCTCCCTCGAGTTGAATCAATATTTGTAGGACATCGATCAAGATGTTGTGGAGGATGGTATTATAAGGTTTTGGTCAAAAGAGAGAATTGACATAATAAAGATAGTGGGACACATTGTGAGTGTTATTAAAGGTATAAATGTATAATTTTGAAAAGAAACATAAATTTGACAACGAAACTTGTTGATGAAATAAAGACCTAGGGATATGTAACTCTGATTTATTATTATTACTTATTAGACCAACGTAAATCTTCCTCACTGCCCAGATCTGTGCTTCGTTTAATGAAGTTTTAACTATTTAGGTGACATTAATTAAGCTTCTTCATTTTGCAAGCCATGTCTTTGTTTTAATTTGCTCACTTCCCTATGCTTGGCTTCAGTACAGTAACTCTTTATTTACACTTGCCCTCTCTTCCATTAACACTTGTATTTACCTTCATTTTACCTGCCCACTCTCCCATCTAATTTTGCACTAAATGGAGCTAAAATTGAAACAAATTAAGTTAAAATGAGTTAAATAAAATTGAACTGAATTAAAATTTGTTGAGAATATAACAGAAATAAGTTGATTTAACTGAATTGATCACAATGAAAGCTTAAATTAAGTCGAAAAGAACATGTCTAACATATAAAACGACGTATATCGGTCTTTTTAACGTGTGTCGTAAGATTATATATAAGGATACATATTAAGAGTCTAATCATGGAAAGACGTGTGAGATATTATCATACATATTCAACTATAAAGTCATTTTACCATAATTAATAAAAAAAACTTGTGAATTTATGCACATTTAAATTATTAATATGTATCTTAGAAGTATGTATTAGAAAAACCGAATATTTATATTCACTTTATTTCTAAGTAAACTTCTATCAATCCGTATTAAGCGTACCACATTCATTTCAGTATTGTCTTGAGACATTTTTTCAATAAAAATATTAAAATTTGAAAAAATAATAGAGACAAATAAATAAGAAAAATATAACATGGGGTGAGATAAGGGAGTTACATGCCTCAAATACCCCCAATATAATCTATATCTTTATAAAATTATAGGTGGAGTATCAGAAGCTTTATCAGGTTAAAGTAGTAATGCATATTAACGGAGCTAGGATTTACAATTAAGGGGGAGAAAAAGTTCATCGGGAGCAAACTAGAACTCTCATAACACAAACTCAACAAAAAAATGGATAATTTAAAGAGAAAATTATTGCTTGCAGTCTTTTAAAAACCATTTTTTGAAAATTACAGTCTTATAATTTTTTTTTTGAAATTACATTCATAATATCACTTTTCTTTGAATATTGCACCACAAGGACGTTTCCGGTCAATTTTGTCAAAAATTGTCCGATATACCATTTGCTTATTTCTTTACTTACCCATATTTTCTTCGTTTTACCTCTTTCATCTTCATCTAACATTTCCCCCAAATTTTTCCCAAATCTTACCCAAATCGTACATTTTATTTTCTCTTAAATTTATGTTTGTTTTGTTGTTGTTGGTAGTGTTAATGCAAATCTAATATTGTTCACAATTTTTCGTTTTTCAATTGATTTAATCGAATTTTAGGGTTTCAATTTGGAGAAAATTGAACAACCTTAATTATTTTCAATTTGGGGAAAATTGAAGAACCCTAATTATTTTCAATTTGGGAAAAATTAATGATGAAAAACATTAGTTATTTTTAGATATAATGGAAATTAATTTATTGTTTTTCTATTAATTGGATCGAATTTTAGGGTTTCAAGTTGGGGAAAATTAAAGAACCCTAATTGTTTTATGTTGGAGAAAATTAAAAAACCCTAATTATTTTTGAATTTGGGAAAATTGATGATGAATAACACTAATTAATTTTAAGATACAATGAAAATAATAGAATTACAATTGAATTAAATTGAATAAGGTAGAATTCGTAGGTGAAATTGTTGATGAAATGAAGAATTAGTGAAAAATAGAGTTGTAAAATCTGATTTGGAATGAACATAAGAGAATAGACAAGATGAAGGTAAGGGTATTTTGGTCATAAAAAATGAACTTAAGTCCCAAAAATTCAAATTGGAATTAATTTTCTGTTGGAATTAATATTTTGACTGTAATTTATGATCAGAAGTAATATTGTGGGTGTAATTTGCAAAAAAATTACAAAGCTATAATTTTCAAAAAATGGTTTTTAAAAGGCTGTAATTAACAATTTTCTCTAATTTAAACTCAAGTTTTTGCATTTTTTCGTTTTCAGGAGATGCAGAAGTTCCTACTAGCCACTCCTATATCGATCACTTACAATGTACAAATTGGGAATTATTTGCTCGATGCAATTGTACAAATTGAGCTATTTTTGTTAGAATTGTGGTGTATTTGTAAAAAATCGGATGTCCATAAGTGGGGAGCAATAAGTTTAAGGTGTTACGTGCATACTTGGATTTCATTTCTTGTACACAATGTCAAGATCCATTGCTGCTGATATCTCATCAGCTTAAAGCGACAGAATTAACGTTTCGCACGTCAATTCTATGCATGGCTATATGTCTGCCAATCCTCGTTCACATGGCTTCCAACTTGAAACCATCAAGGGATTCTTTATTTTGCTATTTTCACGACACAGATTCTCATTGAAAATTGGCACTATCCGTCACAAGCTGAAGACGGATAGTGCCCCTTTCACATAATGCAAGTTACACTGTACATACGAATTACGATGCTTCATTTTCTTCCACTTGCATGTCCACTTGCATGTTTGTGAAGTAAACTATCCGTTTTCACCTTGTGACGGATAATATTCGTCACAAGCAAAATCTTTGTTTTCACAATGTAACAAACACAATTTCATCATAAATTTTACTAATCTTCATTATTGAAAAACATTTGAATAATATACTTTGTTCATGTATTGCTTGATAAAAATACAACAAAAAAAACAATATCATAACTGCAGTGTTTTAATGGCTCTCACAAATTATGCAACCTTATTATTGAGTTAGGAACACAAAGAAAAAAAATGTTAATATTTTAATTATGTTTATGCAAAATCAGTGAGAAAGATAAAATGCGTGTGCCAATAAATACTCATGTTTATTGAGTATAATTGAGGAATTAAAGAGTAGCACACTCCACTCCGCTACTCTAAAGTATAAATAGTCGATGAGCAGTGTCTGAATAATTAAATTACGGTCGGTGTGGTAAAGTTAAAGTGTTACCTTTTATTATGATTTCCTTGCGACGGGTCATTATTTTTAAGGGATGTTTTGTGAGATAAAATGGATACAAATGAGTTACTAGAGAAAGAGAACCACCTGAATAGTGTTGGAGAGAGACAGAAAAGTGGGTATTTTGTGAGACAAAACGGTATCCGTCACAAGATTGCGACGGATAGTACCGTCGCAAATAAGAATTTGTGGCCTGCAAAATCTATCTCATCAACCTAACGTCATATTCGTTTCTCCCCCACCATACTTAGACCATCTCCAAGTTAGGTCGATAGAAAGGTCGATAGAGATAGAAAGGTTGATAGAGAGTCGAGTCAAGTTAATTGTAATTAAGAAATATATTAAGATTGACTCAAGTCGAATTGAGTCACAAATCGATCTAATTTGAAGTAAATTGACCCAACAATCCACCTAATACGTGGCATGTTGTAATTGGTTCCAAACATCTAAGAAAAAAGAAAAAAAAAAAGTAGATGTTGAAAAGTGAAAAATGATTGGGTTATTGATCTAGGTCGTGACTTTTTGCTTGAGAGAGTTTAAGTGAGTCAAGGTCAATAAAGGGAGATTAAAGTCTAATACGCAATTGACTCAATTAAATTGATTTGTTGCTTGGTAATGGTCTTAAATCCTTGTGTAAATGAACATAAATTTCATTAAAAATGGATATGGATATCCGTTACTATGCAAGCTGAATATGGATAAGATAATACCTATAAAAATAAATGAGACAAAAGCAAAATAATGTTTTTGAAATGTTTTGTTTTTGTCTTATCTACTTGTATTCAATTTGCAACAAATATGTCAATAACCACCTAGTATTTACGGTATTTTACAAATTACCACCCTGTATTTCATTTATTACAAAATACCACCTACGTTAAGGTGTATATATCCGAACTCACACCGTATTTCACTCCCGTTTATATTTTTACTTATTTCTCGACCTGATTAATAACTAACCTAAAAAATTTATTTAACTAACCCAATCAAATACCAACTCTTATCAAAAATCAAAAATAAGATTCCTGCACCCAAATTCACGATTGAACATGAAAACCCCAGATAAAGAACAACTCCATCATTGTTCATCAATTTGTAGCCTTAATTGCTTGATTTGCTTCTACATCAGCGATCGCTATGCAAGCCCATCATCAAGTTCATCATCAACATATACATCTCCGTTCTTTTCGTTCAAGAAGGTGGCGATTTTTTTAAAGCTTTGATCGTAACATTAATTCCGGGTTAATAAAAACTTGATTTTAGTAATTAGTAATTTTTATGTTCATATTATTTCTGAAAAAACAACAAATTTCTCCAATCTCAAACATAATGCTGCTACTTATTTGACAGAATCAACAAATACCTTTTGAAGCCATTTTTGATTGTATCTGTCGCTTACTCGCTTAATTCGGGGTTAATCTGAAACATGTACTTCCTCCATTTTCCTATTTTCTTCCCATTTCCCTTATTTGGCAAATTACCTATTTTCTTCCCATTTCTTTTCTTTCCTATTTTAGACAACCAAATTACAACTTTATCATTTTTTTAATACAAAAAATACCCTCTTTTCATTACTAACCCCACTTATTACCTTCCTTTCATTACTTTATTATTTCTTTATTAGTTTGCCTTAATCCAAGTGCAAAATGAAATGGGAAGAACACTTATAAATGGAGGAAGTATATGCTAGCTTGTAACAGTCATTACCTAGATTAAAAGTGCATCCCATCATAAAGATTCCTATTACTCAAATTAGGGTTTTTATAACCCAGAATTATGAGCGATTAAAGCATAAAAAAATCGATACCTTTTAGAATGAAGATACATTTGATTGATGATGAGCTTGAGCTTGCATAGTGATGAATGATAATGTAGAAGAAATTAAGGCAACAAATTGAAGATAATGAAGAGACGTTCTTAACTTTGGGTTTTCATGTTTAACATAAGATGGGTGCAACTTAATTGAGGGGTTTTATTATGATAAGAGTAAATATTTGTTTGTGGTATTAATTAGTTAGAGAGTTCATTAAATTAATTTGTTAGTTTAATTATTAACCGAGTCAAGAAATAATTAGAAATATGAACGGGAGTCTAATACGGTGTGATTTCGGATATATATACCTTAATGTAGGTGGTTATTTGAAATAAATGAGATACAGGGTGGTAATTTGTAAAATACCGTAAATACTAGGTGGTTATTATCAATTTTCACTACTTTTATTTACAATAACACGATGACTACTCTACGACCGTCGTTATCATAGACTAATGAACTCCTATAATAAAAGGGTTAGGTTTCATGTTATAAATAAATAACAATCGTAAATAAGAATATTTTTTTAACGAGCGAGTTGAATCCCCAGGCTCATGCATTATCACACGATCACATAGACTATGTAAGACACCCATTGTGGGACCAGTAAATAAGAGTTCTTTTTTACAACTCTTTCATAGTGATGTAATAAATTGATTTTTTTGAAACAGTTAATCTAACAGTAGTTCTCTTGTACGACGGTCTCACCCGTGTTTTTTTATAAAATGTAATCATTTTGTGGTAAAATGTTACCACTTTTTGATAAAAAGTGACCACTTTTGAAAAATAGGTCATTTTTTTAAAAAAAAAAGTGGTCACTATTTACTCAAAAGTGATCACTACTTATCACAGTGTGGTAACTTTTCAACTGGTCGTACGTGCGACGGTCTTATATAAGTTTTTGTGTTAATTAATTGATATGAAGTAGGGGCAAAATTAATTTATGTTAATGGCTTTATGTAGGACTCTAGCCTATGGGTTATGTTCGTATTTCTTGTTGTAATTTTGCTCAGCAAAAACGACGAAAATGCTCCGTTTTGCCTGAGCAAATTAAAGATGAATTGATGGTGCATGAGTCATGAATGACTCATGAGTACATACAAATTCAATTTGATTTTTGTATTCTCTAATTAAATGAATTTGGTGTTGTGACTGCTTGACTGGTGGTTGCTCATCTCATTCAATAATTCTGAGGTTAGGGTTCGACTCTTGTTTATGGGAATTGAGCAAGCCCTTTGACAAAACGGTTTCGTGAGAGCATTAACGGTTGGACCTGACAAGAGCAACCCGATCCAAAAATGACCTGATCTGAAGCTGACCGGACAAAACATAACCCTCACTGAATCGCAAAGACCCGAAACAACCCGACCCGCTTGATCCAGAACAGACCCGTCCAACAAACCCAAAATAACCTAACCTAGCCCGAATTAGCACGAAAGCAATTAGAAACTCAAATTGACCCGACTTCATCCGAATCCCATCCTATTTACCTGTTTGTCATGTCTACTTGTTACAGTGAAGGGTTACATTGTTGTCACCATGAATACTCATGTTAATAAAGGACATAAATTCAATTTGCTAAATGTTAATCTTAAACCCATTTGTAATAAACTACGGTGAGTGTGGCAAAGTTACCTTTCAATCTTTCATAATGGCTACGTTGAAAAGTATACACAATCTAGCTCATGAATCTACCATGACAATTCGGTGTCCCATTGCGGAGTATATAAAAAGCTCGTATGTCTCTATCATAGATAATTAGATATTAGTACTGTACAGGATTTGTACTTGCGCAACTTAAAATAATATTCTCTTGATTCCGGTGATTGGGGGGGAAAATAAAACAAACATAAACTTGACATTGAACAATAGAGTAATTCACATTAAAAAAAACAAGTTAACTAACACGGAGTATTTCAGAAAATTGTTAGAGAGTGTTTGGCTACATGAATTTTATTTGAAATGTGTCATTTGAAATATAGCAAAGTAAAATGAGAATTTGGAAATGAGGGGGGTTGGAGGGTGGATTTCAAATGTGGTTATTTTAGGCTTACTTGGATTTGGTTGGATTTTCAAATCCAAATCTAGTTAGTTTGCCAAACAAGTAAATTGATCCAAATCCAAATTTGAAAATACAATCTTGGTTCCCAAACACACCATTAGGTTATTCTCTCTTTAATTGAGGGAAATAACACATGAAGTAAATATTAGAGATGTTTCAATGCAAGTGAAACATATCCATTGAATGAATTAGCTTGATGCGTTCATTCTATCAATACTCAAAACGCCTTCAGTGTTTGGATACAATTTTAAGAGGGAAAGGGAAGGAGGGAGGGGAGGGGAGGGGAGGGAAGGGAGGGGAGGGGAGATGAGGGAAAATGTTGCGGTTGTTTGGATAACAAAATTGATGGGATGGAAATGGAATGTGGGAAAGGTAGGAGATGACTAATGGATGAAAATTATCTAAGAAAATATGTCATCAAATTAAATGAGGGTTCAATTAGAGTTTTCCTTCCAAATCTTACCTCACATGGAAAGATTTTAGTTTGTTTTAAAGGAGGAAAATTAAACCCCTCATTTCTTTTCCCTCTCATTTCCTTCTCTTTATAAATTAAATTCAAACAAAGGAAAATAAATTCTCCCTTTCCCTCCCCTCCCTTTCTCTCTAGGGATGTCATTGGGGCGGGTACAAGTTGATACCGCCCCGCACCCGCCCCAGTTGGGGCGGGGACGGCCGGACGGGTAGAGCTTTGGCGGGTGATGGGGCGGGTACGGGTACGAAAATTGTACCCGCCATGGGTACCGGGGCGGGGATGGTTTTTGCGTGCTACCCACCTCATACCCGCCAATTATTAAAAATTAATCCCATTATTACGACAATATTATAAATATTATTTTGTTATAATTAAGACGTATTGTTAAAAATAGTTATTTTATAAAGTATTTTACCGACTTCTTTGGTAAATAACTAAACTTATATAAACAAACTCCTGAAAATAGAAATTAATTGTGATTAAACCAACTTGTACGAAAAAAATATCGAAAAATTTTATGGTATAGCGGGTTAATGGGTAGGTGGGGCGGGGATGGTTTTGGAAACTTGTATCCGCCACGGGTGGTGGGGCGGGGATGGTTTTGAAAACTTGTAACCGCCATGGGTGGTGGGGCGGGGATGGGTACGGGGTTTTCTTGGTGGGTACGGGTACGGGGAACCTATATCCAGCACCGCCCCGCCCCAATGACATCCCTATAATTCTCTCCAATTCTCTCAATCCAAACAAACCTTAAATGAATGTGTAAGAAACATTCTTTTAGGTTTTTACGAAGGTAGTAAGTTATTGTCCATGATCACCTATAAATACGGGAGATTGGAGAGCTTATTTTATCGATTACAACAATACAAAATATATTATTAATCCACAATAATTGGTATATTATTATTGTGAGAGTTTTGTGAGAAAAGAAAGTCACTATTAATAGTGAGAGATATCCACCTTATAAAGGTGACGACTTGTAATGCTACTACAAATATTATAGTGGAAGAACTGGACACTTGTCCCGCGGTTGTTTACCTCTTTGAGTTTTTCCCGCGTAACCAAAAATCTTTTTCTGCCTTTGTGTAATATTTTATTTATTTTTCTATAATTACACAAAGAGGAAAAAATACGAGTTTTTCCCAATAGAAACTTACTATTCATTTGAAATGGGCAAACTTTTTACTAAACTCTTGGCACTATATATATTGTTATCTCATTTCAACCTACCTTATTTACCCGGTTAGTAAACATAGACGGCGTTTGTCAAAAAAATTACGTCCTCTACCCTTGCTCTCTCTCCCTCACTCTTGCTCTCTCTCACAACATTCAACAACAACGTCATTCAACAACAACAATAACCCAAACACAACACTCACCCTTGCTCCACCAACCGTACTCATGACCACCCTCCACGACGACCGTTCAGCACGACCACAACAACAACCCAAACAGTAAGTTTTCAGTCTTTTTTTTTTCGAAATTTGTTGATGTAATTTTAAATTAATGTATCAAAGGCCAAATTGATACTAAAATAAGTTTCTAAATGATATATTGATATGAATATGTGATTAGTAGCTTCAATTTTGTTACAAATGTGGTTAATTAATGTTGTTATTTGGGCGAAATTTGGGTAATTTCTAGGCAATTTGAATTTAGAATTGGGGTAATTTGGGTCGAAAAATCTGGGCAATTTCTAGGAATTTGTTAGAATGATGCTTACAATGTTATTAATTGTTGAAAATTTGGGTTAATTTGCTTCGAAAATGGTTCGAAAATCTGGGCAATTTTGGGGGTCTTACGTTGGGAATTCGAAAATCTGGGTATTTTGGGTTTGAAGGTTGGGAATTTGAAATCTGGGCAAGGTTGGGGGTCGCACGTTGGGTTTGAAGGTGTGGCCTCAGGTGAGACAATGACGTTCAAAGTCTTGCCTCGGGTCGCACGTTGGGATTGAACGTGTGGCCTAGGGTGAGACAATGAAATTTGTTGCCTTGCCTGGGTCTCACAATGAATCTTAACGTGTGGCCGAGGGCGAGACATTGAGATTCAATGTCTTGCCAGGGGTCGCACATTGGGTTTCAATGTCTTGCCTGGGCACCAACATTCATATTTTTTTTCAACGTGTCATCTCAAGGTTAGGGTTAGGGGTTAGGGTTTATGATTTTTTTTTTAATTTAAATTTTCATTTTTTTTTTAATTTTCCATTTTCATTTTATTTGTTAAATTTTCATTTAATTTCATTTTATTTTTTTTGTTAGGATGTTTTTTATTTTTTTATTTGCATTTTAAGAGTCGTACTGTCGCGATTGTTGCATGCGCCAGTTTGGGTATCGTCAGGTAATCCCGGCCCCGATTGTAACAACCCGACCCACCACGGTCGTAACACAACCCCAATAAGATGGGTGCACACTTTTGGGCCCATTATTTGTCATCATTTAAGCCCAAAAGCACAAGGCCTTGTTACTAAGTGGTGGGTGGAAGTTATTATTAACATATCACAAGCCTCACATTCTACCGATGTGGGACAACTTTTCTCTCATACTCTTGGGGTGTTACAAACTCCCCCACTTAAAGAACACAACGTCCTCATTGTGCCTTAAACCTGACCGCAGCCAAACCCAGAATCCTCCCCCGTTAGGTGTGCGACCCGGGTACTCCCGACCACAGGCTCACCACACGGTCGCAGAGTCGCTCTGATACCATTTGTAACAACCCGACCCACCACGGTCCACTACAAAAAAAACGCGGTGTTCTGACCGAAAAAATCCGTCAGAAAAGTGGAAATCCGTCAGGAATTTCGCGTTTCTGACGGATTATCCGTCAGAAATTTCCGTCCCAAATATTCGTCACGAAAATCAAGTTTGTGACGAATTATCCGTCAGAAAAATAATTGTGACGGACTTCTGACGGTCTATCCGTAGAAGAAAAAATTCTACGGTCAAATTTTTTTTGACTTTTAGTGACGGATAATCCGTCAGTACTTGGTAATTTGTGACGGATAATCCGTCAGGAATTTTGTCCAAAAAGTCAATATTTGACTCAATTTCTGACGGATAATCCGTCGGAAATTTGGTCAACTGTTGACTTTTGTGACGGATTATCCGTCGGGAATTTAGTCAATTTTTGACTTTTTTTGACGGGTTATCCGTCAGAATTTAAAGCAGTATAGGCAGGAAACAGATGCTTGCTGTCCAGCCCAATGCGATAGCATTGTTCATATTTACAACCTCAAAATCACTAAATCCTGCAAAACATTCATCATCCGCCAAACGGATATTTATATTTCCAAGTCGACCGCTAAGCGGGAACCAACACAATTAACCAACAACAAAGAAAAAACATGGGTAAGAAATTGAATTACATAAAATAGTCTTCATAATTCATACACTAACATAAAATATGTTCTAAAGTTAATAAGTCATAATCTCAGTTTGCATTTGACTAAACTATGCTAAGTGGTTGGAGGATCAACTGACATGTTATTGCATCCAAAGCCATGAGGGTCGTCCGAGAAGTCATCACGTCGGTGATAATTTGGCATACTTGAGCATGATTGAGTGGAAAAGAAAGCCTGCATATCACTCCAAGCTTTTTTCATTTCCGCCATTTCCTCTTGAATTTGTTTTTGAGATGCTTGAGTGCTTTCAACTTGTTCTTTAAGACGCATATTCTCAGTTTGCATTTGACTAAACATGCTTGGTCGATAAGAACAAGATCGACGATCTCCTCTTTTGTCCCTAGGATTCTCATACCATACCTCTTCACCCAGTGGACCGATCCCAAAAAAACCTCCTTTCTTGTCAAATCCTCCAACAGCTTCGTGGTAGGTCTGAATCTCATCCCGAGGCTCTCCGGTTGGCGTTGGTTTACCCAAAAGTTCATTGTAAGCAGCCTGAAAAAAAGAGAAATTATTAAATAAAAAATAAATAAAATATATTGTAAAATTATCATTTTAATATGAAAAATATACAATAAGTTGCTCGATTAGAAATACTTACGTCTGTCCGAGCAGCTCTAGGGTTAATCCACTCCCCCTTCTTGTTTTTCTTCGTCTTCTCAAACACCTTGTACGGTGTAGCCGACTCGCCCTTTAAAAAGCAAAGAAAACTTATATGTTAATTATATCCGACAATAAAATATTAATTAACCAAATTTAATATTTTAAAAATTTATGAAATACTTGCCATTTCTTTGAAAATATCAGAGCAACTCTTGCGGCCTAGAGTGTGGGTGCCCAACGCTTTCCCGTCCTTAGCACCAGACCTTCTATTTGCCTTGTTTATGTCTGATTTTTTTTTAAATTCAGGATTGTTCTCGTACCTTGCGTCCAACTTCTCCTTCCAACTATCGGGCACCCAATCCGACTTCTTCTTTCCGTATTTGACACCATTCACCATGTGAGTAATCAATCTCGTGACCCTCCTCTTCCACTCAGGAAAAGGGTCATACTGAGAATCAATGGACCTCACATGAGTCTGCCATAAAATAAAATGTTATTAGAAATAGAAAATATTAGTTTAATTTTAAAAACTAATGTGGCTTGTTTATTTTTACATTACCTTAAAGTAGATCCACATCTTTTCTCGTTGCGCATAACTCGCTTCAGTCCAGTTGGTGAAGTACTCATCGGTAAGATTTTGAGTGAACGAGGCAACCACGTATCTCTTTACAATCTTGTCATTCCACCTGATTAAAAACAAACACATATATATAAATATGAATATTATAAATTTGAAGGATATATTTTTCATTAATGGAGGATAAAAAAAAATACTTACCAACAACCGTTAACTACCGAAGGATCAGAAGTGAGTATAATCGGTGGATTTCGGTGGGGCACATTGTCACCGGTCAAATGAAGGTCATCATCATTCTCCTCCACTTCTTCGTTCTCATTTTGAGAACGCCTACCTGATCCACTCCCCAATATCTTTCGTATAAATCTCGACATTTACCTGCTTCAAATAAAGCTAACAATACAAATAAACACTAGCAATAATAAATGTTAACCCATGAAAAATAAAACAAAGTTTTCATACATTTCTTATGAATGTATAACCAAAGGATAAATAAAACATGTCTTACAAATGTATGCTCAAAAGATAAATAAACAATTACAAGTACTCCCTATCACCCCTAACTATCACTATCACTAGAAATTAAAAAAGTTTCATCATCCGAAAATAGAATTCCGACTTCTTCTTCTTCCTCCTCATTTATCTCAATTGTGGTGTTTTGAACTAAATCTCTATCCTCTTCTTCCGCGACATTCCCGTCATATTCATCTTCACCTATTTCACCTATTTCATCTGCAACCACTTGATACTCATCTTCAGTATCTGTCTCTTCTACCAAAATTGATGAAATTGAATGATCATTGAGAACCACATCTTCTTGGAATTCAATTTCGTCAATAGGAGCATCAACATGTGATCGTGCCTTGATTTTAAAAACCGCAGACCATTGATCACCTTTCTTAGTGGTTGGATAGCTAGCATAACAAACTTGATCGACTTGAAAAGCTGCCACAAATGGGTTATGTCCTTTGAGTTTTCTTTTCTCATTCACATCTACAAGTCCATATATCTTATGGATACTAAGTCCTTGTGGGGAGTTATCAAACCAATCACATTTAAACAATATCACTTTATAAACCTTGTGCTCGGTATAATAGGCAAGTTCAACTACTTCATTTAGAGTTCCATAATAATCCAACCCATCTGTAGAATTCACACAAACCCCATTGCTTATGGTAGCTTTGGAAACATCAACTCCCTCCTTAAAAGCTCGAAATTTATAACCGTTGATAGAATATCGTCTCCATGTCTTCACCATGGTACAGGGACCTAATGATAGACCTAATACTAAAGGATCCTTCCATCTATTAGCCTACCAATAAAACAATATATATGTTAATTAAGATGTTTAATTATAGATTCTTTCAAATTGGTTGCTTATTTTAAAAGAAAATGTATTACTTACTTCATTTCGTAACCATTTCGGAAAACGTTTCTCATGTTTCGTCCAAACATCTTCAGAAGAAGTAACATCAGGAAATGATAATTTGATATATTCCTCAAACTCCCTATATGTTAAACATATATAATAATTAACTATTAACTAAAATTATACCTTAATGTAATTATTAAAATAATGTATGTAGAAGTGACAAAATAATGATTAACTTACTTTTCATAGGACTCCAAAAAGTTTCCACAGTTCCTTAGCACATAAAAATGAGCGTCTTCATACTCTTTCTCGTTCAAGTACCTCTCTTTACATTTCCCGGTTGTAGTTCCCATGTCATCATTGAATAACTCAGGTAATTTTGAAGTGAGCTGGTCATCGAAATTCACACCAATGTCTAAGTCTTTCGCTTTTGTATCAATGTGATTTTCGAAATACATCGAACAAAAATTCGAAATTTCCTCTAATAAATAAGCGTTGCATATGGAACCCTCCACCCGAGCTTTATTGCCAATCTTTTTTTTTATATGATTAAGAAATCTCTCAAATGGATACATCCATCGATATTGAACTGGTCCTCCAACCTTCGCCTCATAAGGCAAATGCACAGGTAGATGCTCCATGGAATTGAAGAAAGACGGAGGAAATATCTTCTCTAACTTGCATATTATCTCTGCAATGTTTGATTCTAGACGTTCCATAGAATCAACCTTAATCGTAGAGGTACACAAGTCTCTAAAAAATTGACTTAACTCAGTTATTGCATTCCAAGGACCCGTCGGGAGCAAATGTTTTAAGGCAACAGGAAGTAACCGTTGCATAAAGACATGGCAATCATGACTTTTCATGGAATGCAACACCATACTTTTATGATCAACACACCGACTCAAATCCGAAGCATAACCATCCGGGAATTTCAATTTGGCAACCCACTCACATACAGCTTTTTTCTCCGCGGCGTTTAAAACAAACCTAGATGATGGGGGCCGTACAAAGCAATGCTCTTTAAAGTCAGCTTTACCATTAACTCCGAACTTAGTTTTATTTGGTTCATTCATCACCGTACTGATAAGATGTTCAAAAATGTTTTTCTCAATGTGCATAACATCTAAGTTGTGTCGAATCAACAAAGTTTTCCAATAAGGAAGTTGCCAAAATATGCTTTGTTTCCACCATCCTTCATTCTTGTCTTTTAATTTTTTCAATTCTTGATCAGAAGCATCAACAATTCTTGGCATATCCTTTACCGCATCCCACACTTCTTCACCAGTTAATCTCGATGCGGCAATGCGATCTTCAGTTTTTCTAATCTTCAGAAAATGCTTGCAGTTGTTGCGAAAAGGATGATCAGGTTTCAAAAACACACGGTGACAATCGAACCAACTAACTTTCTTGCTATGTTTAAGCCAAAAGGAGTTATGATCCTTGTCTTGACAATAAGGACAAGCATGGTATCCAGACGTGGACCAACCGGAAAGCATGCCATATGCCGGAAAATCATTGATAGTCCAAATTAATGCAGCTTTCAGTTGAAAATTTTGTTTCTTATAAACATCGTAAGTGTGCACACCCGTTTCCCAAAGTTCTTTCAACTCTTTAATCAACGGTTGAAGGTACACATCTAGATTTGTCTTGGGGTTCTTAGGACCTGGAACGATCAATGATAGAAACATAAATTGTCTCTTCATGCATAACCAGGGAGGTAAATTATACGGAGTGACAATCACAGGCCAACATGAATATTTTTTCCCAAATTGGCCGCCATGTGGGGAAAATCCATCCGTACACAAACCCAACCGAACGTTACGAGGCTCACTTGCAAATTCTGGATGCTCTCGATCAAAATGTTTCCACGCTTCTCCATCACTTGGATGTGCCATTGTCCCTTTTTCTCTTAATCGTGAATTTCTATGGTGCCAACTCATCTCACCTGCTATGCTCTTGGTTGCATATAATCGTTGTAACCTTGGTGCAAGCGGGAAATAAATTAAGGGGTTATTCGGAATTCGCCTCCCATTAATTGAATTATTGTTACCTTTGTACCGAAATGCATTACACTTTGTACATTGCTCGAGATTGACATTTTCCTCCCAAAAAAGCATACATCCAGTAGGACATGCATCGATCTTCTCATGTGGTAGTTGTAGTCCCTTAAGAACACTCTTAACCTCATTGAAATTGCGTAACATGTCATTTTTTGTTGGAATCATGTCACCAACAAACGACATAAACCCATTCGTGCATCGAAGGGATAAGTTGTTCTCACATTTGAGTGCTATCAACCTAGCAGCGGCTTGCAATAAACTTATTTTGCTTCCCTCATACACTGGTTGTTCGGCTTTTTCTAACAATTTATAGAAGGAAGAAACTTGAGGATTTGGGGTTTCATGACGCACTTCCTCATCACTAAGGTCATCAGGATTGAGTCGATCCTCCATTATTTGTTCAATATTATCACGTAATGCATTTTCCACGAGCTCCCTATAAGGATTATCACTAACTACAGTACTACTGCTACTTTCTCCGGTTGGCATTTCCTCACCATGATACGTCCAAACATAATAACATGGGGCAAAACCATTCGACCAAAGATGCAGTTGAACATCCTTAATCCTTTTAAAAGCTCTGTTATTACATTTCTTACAGGGACACCTCATTTCACCTAAATTCTTATACACACTACTTTGTGCAGCGAATTCAAGAAACTCTTTTACCCCATATGCAAATTCAAGCTTAGGTTTCTTTTTCTCATCTAATCTTTCATACATCCACTGTCGTTCTAATCTTGTCATCTTATTATGTATCTACATTCAAATAATCAATCAATTGACAATTATTAATTAACTATTACATATAATACACAAAAAAACAATATCATCAATGAATATATAATTATTGTCAAAAAATCCAACCTAAACCCATCAATGTACATTTCAAGTCATTAGCAAACACGCACTTGTTATTTATTAATGGGGAAAAAATTCGGCAGCAATTCCCCTTTATTCTCCAAATACAAAATATGGATTATATTATTAGTCCATATATGTATTCAGAGAATATTAAAGGAATCGTCACCGAATTTGTACCCTCATTAAAAAAATAACAAGTATCTGTTTGCTACCTAAATGACTTGAAACGTACAAAGACAGTCCCAAAATGGGGACTATTCAAAAATTACTCCTAATAAGTAATTTTTGAACGGGTACTAGGTCAATATTTAACAATTCAGAATTATCAATAACTAACAATTAACAACAATCTACAATTAACAACTAAAAATTATCGTTGATCAACAACAACAACAATTAACAAATAATAATTCAAAATTAACAACTAATAACTATCACCAACAACAACAACAATTAAGAAGTAACAACACTAACAACAACAAATTATTAGCAACTATCCTAAGTCAATTTTTCTATCTAACAGGCTACTATCCTAGGTCAGTTTTTGTATCTAATTGGCATTATCCTAAATCAAAATTTCTAACTAATTATCTATTAACCTAAATAAGTTACACTAATTACTTTCTAAACTAACACATTCTTAAATAAATAATTAAGTAATAAACATAAACAATTACCTAATTAATTTTGCAAAGCAGTGTTGGCGCGGGGTTGTCACGGTGGTGGTGGTTGTCACACTACAATGTACAAACAAATCAATTATGAATTGAAATAAATCGAAAAGAAAACTGTAAATTAATGAAAAAAACATAAAAACATTACCTATTAGCAAGATGGAGTTAGTAGTGTGTTGGTAGTTGTCACGGTGGTAGGATTGGTGGGGGTAGAAATCGGATTTTGGGAGGGTTGGTGGTTGTCGAAGGGTTTTGAGGTAAAAAAAAAAAAAGAAAGAAAGTGAACGCGTGAATGCTTCTGTTTCTTTTTTTTATACAAAATCCTGACGGATAAGGCGTCAGGAATTTAAAAAATAGAATCTCTGACGGATAAGGCGTCAGGAGAGTCGTTTAATTTGGGTAAAAAAGGTAAAAGAATTGAATGCAGGCGTGGTTTGAATTATTGAAAATAGGAAAAGCAAAAAAAAAGGTACTGACGGATAATGCGTCAATAAAATATTACGTGGCATTTCTGACGGATAATCCGTCAGAAAATGGTTCTACTTTTTCAGTTATGTCAGCCTTTTGTCAGTAATTTTCCTGACGGGGAATCCGTCATTAACTATTACTGACGCACTATCCGTCAGAAATTGCAACCAAAATTTCGCGCCTTCCTATTTTGTTTTCGCGGTCTGCTATTTTAACGAATTTGTGACCTGTTATCCGTCAAAACAAATTTCTGACGGATATTTCGTCAGAAATGTGTCAGTACACCGAGACATCTGACGGACTGTATAATCCGTCAGTATTTCGGTCAGAACACCGCGTTTTTTTTGTAGTGGTCGTAACACAATCCCAATAAGATGGGTGCACACTTTTGGGCCCATTATTTGTCCTCACTTATGCCCAAAAGCACAAGGCCTTGTTACTAAGTGGTGGGTGGAAGTTATTATTAACATATCACAAGCCTCACATTCTACCGATGTGGGACAACTTTTCTCTCATACTCTTGGGGTGTTACACCGATGCAGCCTCCTTCCGTTGAGCAGCGACCGGCGAAGGGGCGTCTATAAAGTCGATTGGGGCCCGGATGCGGATAAGAGTTGGGTGTTCGATGGGTCGAACATATCTTTTCATCACTGGTCTACTCCAGCTTATTTGCCGTTTGAGGTTATGAGAGGTTACTTTAAGTGGTATGACGACATCTCTCACTCGTATTTTTTCCCTCCGGACCGGAGATTTCAGGCGCGGGAGATTCCCATGCACGAGGAGCCGAAAGTCACCCTAACCGTTAGTCGGCACGTGAAGACTCTTTTTCACCAACCAACGGAGGAGGCGGTTATAGATCGTGTCCAAGTTATGATGCGGGAGCTGACTTCGTATTTCGGCCGTGATGATGATGAATAGTGTTTTAGTTAGCCTTTTTACTGTTTTTTAGTGGATTGTTGTAGTTTGTTGAATTTTTAGTTTTGCTTCTTTTAGTAGATGGTTTTAGTTTGTTAACTTTGTAGTTTTTTAGTTTGTTGACTATTTAGTTTAATTAAAACCATAGAAAACTTAAAACAACATAGTACAATTTAATTAAAACCATAGAAAACTTAAAACAACATATTACAATTTAACTAAAACGGTTACAATTTCAAAATAAAACGGTAACTAAACTGATAACTATTTCGAACTGTCTATGGAGATGATACTAGAAACACCAGAGGTAGACCCTTCAGATTTTCTTCGACGACGGTGTGGCGTCGAACCCATTGAAGTGTGCCAATACTCAATGTTTCTCTCATATAATTTAACTTCTCAAGGTGATCGACACTTTTATCCTTGAATGTCAACCGAGTCGGGCTTAGTGGTGGCATAGGTACATCTTCGAGTGACGTGCATGCATGCAATCTCATCCAGTGACTATGGAAAAGGACAATCCATAAGGTACCGGTCGATTTTCGATCTTTTACAAACGACGTCAATGGTAAGATAGTGTTACAGCTCCCGGCCCAAACTTTCCCTCCGTCTTCACCTCTTACATGACCGATAACGACATTCCATGCCCGGACATTGAATGTCATTGTCCAATCCATAGTCGGTCAATGTCCGGCCATGGATTGAACAATGACATTCAATGTCCGGACAATGATATGTTTGCAACGCATTGAAAAAATCGATTTCTACATAACTACATATAATTAATTGTTCACTCCATTGCCAGACATTAAATGTCAATGTCCGGCCATGGAATGAACAATGACATTCAATGGATAGACATTGAATGTCATTGTTCATTCCATGGCCGGACATTGACATTCAATGTCTGGCCATAGAGTGAACAATGACATTCAATGTCTGTTCCATAGACAAACCGTGAATGCTATATTTGCAACGCATTAAAAAAAATCGATTTCTATCATTAATCTAATACGAAACTATAAATTAAACATAACATAATTAATAAAATGTTAAGAATTTGATAACTAACCGAATAATTGGTTGAATGTGATTCCGCCATGAATTTTAAATGATTTTCGTGTTTTTAATTTTTTTGGGTTTTAGATGAATTAATCGGGTTTTCTCAAGAATTTCAGAGAATTTTTTAGTGAGAGAAAGTGGTCAAGGGTATTTTCGTCTTTTTTATGAAAAACGCCGTCTACGTTTACTAAAATGTCGTCTACGTTTGCCAACCCCCCTATTTAACTCATTTTAAGTTTTAAATAAATTATTATTATTATTGTATTTGGATATGACTTGTCCCCAAGAGAGGTTCCAACTTCCAAGTTCCAACCCATTAGCTATATGGGCAAGAGCCCAACCTGATTTCTGAAAACAAATGACAAATAAATAATCACGGTAATTAATAAACATCATTCTATCCTTGGTTTAGTGGTATATACTATATAGTAGGAGTACATAAATACGGAGTATTAGTTTGGTGGTTGGGGTTTGAATTCCCAACGAAGGATAAATTAATTTTAACTATATTACTTCCTTAGATCTTTTTGTTTTATTTGGGTTTTATATTTATAAACTCATACTTATATAAGAAACATAATTTTACAAAAACGCCGATTATGTTACTAAACACCAAGTCGCCGACTACCTTTAATAACCCATGTAAATTAGTAATGTGGTTGAGGAGCATGCAAGGAAGGAAGGGTCATATCGTTGTCTCATGAGTCATGAGTTCTGTACTCTGATGGAACAATCTTCTCACATAATTGCGTATTCATGATTACATGCAACTATATTGTTATACATATTTATGTAAAGATGATGATGATGAAGATCACTTAAATGTTGGGTCTGTTTTAGAGTTTTGAGTAATTAAAGCTCATTCAATTTTGACATGAAAACTCCCTCATCACCCATCATCTCTCTTGTTTATTAGTAGTCTACTTGTTAAATGTATTCTTCAACTTTGTACTAGCTTTGTCTAGTACTACTAGACTTGCAAGTACGCAATTAAGTTTGCATTTGTTACTTTAAGTTAAAGCAACTTGTATTTTAATGCCTTGTAAGTTGTAAGTAAGGTTCACGAGCAAAGTATTACATATTTAATCAATACATCAAGCATGGTTGCTCAAACCTAAGGCAATCCATAGGACATTTGGTTAGTTTCCAACAAGGGGTAAAAATCTTCTTCATTTCTTAGAACGAAAAGCTAAATCAATGAAATTGAAATATAGTATAATATAATAATGTTTATGAGTGGAAACAAATTAAACAAAAAAAATAAAGAGGATCCATTTTCAATTTCATGTATAATAGAAGTTAACAGGTAAAATTTGAAATTCTAATACCAAAAAAACTAGACTCTATCGACTATCGGAAGTCTAAATGTTAAATCATGTAAATTCATAAGAACGATGAGATTCTACTCGATGGCATTGTTTGTTAAATAGCATGTTAATATTGACAGAAGTAGACTGTAAAAGCAGATTATGTATAACAGATTATATTAACGTGTTTGACCAAAATATATAATTAGCAGAATTTGTTAATGATGTTTGGTAATCAGCAGTTTTAAATTAGTCGATCGTTTTTTTTTTTTTTTTTGTAAAATGATAAATATGGACATAAATTAATTATCGGTAGCTATCATAACATATATTTTCAAGGATAAAAATGTGAATTTGAAATTTCCTAATCTACTAATTGAATATGTTGGTAAGAGCAACATATTATAAAATACTTCCTCTATTCCAATCAATTCTATACATTACTTTATTCACGTTTGCCAATACTCGTTTTCTTTTGTTAATATCTTTAGTTACGTATCCATAAAAATTATAAAACTTTGATATTCACAATGTACTCGGTAAGACAATTTAAACAAGATTTCACATGATTATCTTTTATGTTATATATTAGAAGTTGTGTCGAAAATTCACTCGAATTATGAATAGTACCCATAAAGTAAAAGGTATAGAATTGATTGGAATGGAGAAAGTAGTAGATTATTGCACTCAAATCTACTACTTGTATTTCAATATGTTGTCTTTCAAACACCCAAACAACATATTGACTCATTAAACGTGCCAAAATAACTCAATATGCTCAAAATTTTTTAATGTACGGTTTAACAAACACCCTTTAAATCCAATTGTCTATAGAGGAAATATTCTTTTGACTTATAGAGTGCTAAATCATCTCTTTTATCAATGTGAGACGCTCATAAAGTAATATAGTCATGTGTTTATTTATTACTTCCTCCATTTTTATATAATGTACCCATTTTATTAAAATATACTACACTCATATATTTAACAAATGGGAACATTATATAAAAACGGAGGATAGTATGAGTTTTCATCATACTAAAAGAACATGTAAAAAGAGAACAAGACTGAACTAAATAAAGTTAACCGAATTAAATTTAGACAAAAATTGTTGAAGTTTAACTGAAATGGAGTAAAATCAAATCCAATAAAAACAAAGTTTATGTTTACATTTTGACCCCAAATACGTTGGCCGACTTGCTCAACCGGTAATTTGTTGATTCACAAGACTAAAGTTGAAATGGGCCGTTAAAGCGATTCCAATCCGAATTACTAACAGGCCTCGATGGGATAATGGTCTGACAGAACATCTTAGAAAGGCCCGGCCCAAACTATCTCTCAAGGGGGGCCGTCAGCTTCTCCATGATTCATAAAACTTTTTTCTGTCCTTTTTTTAGACAAATGAGCACAATTTGTCACGAATAAGTCGCACCCCCAATCTCACAATTAGAGTAGGAGAGTTCTTATCAGTTTAGCTAACAGTTACTTTAAATCCATAAAGCTTGATAAAAACGTTATTTTGTTTGTGAGTCGTGTTTAAGATATTTATGTGTTTTTAAAGTTAAGTTAGGTTATGTTAATCTGTGGACTTTTAGGTAAACAATTTTTGGTCGGTTGTTTGATCCTGAAACATAGTGAATGACATTTATGAAGTTTTCTCGAAAAATAACAGTTCGCATGTAATGAGATAGCTATTTATGTCAAATAAGGATCTGATCAATTTAATCTATTTAGCTCGTATACAATTCCCTTTAAGTTTGAATTTGTCACATCAATCATGATCATTATGTTTTTATTCTTTTATCATTATTTCATTTATAAAAGTATTCTAATAAAGCATTTGTATTCAACCATTCAGATAATTAATTGTTATAGCGGAAGCACAGAGAAAGATAAAAACAAACAATAAAGATCGATACACACAGATTTACGTGGTTCACTAACGGTGTGTTAGCTACGTCCACAGGGCAGAAGGGAGAGAGTTTTATTGATGTGAGGAGTTTTACAGATTACAACTTGATCTTAAGTTGTAATGACAGATTACAACTTGGGAGTTGTAATGACAGATTACAACGGAAGTTGTAATTACAGATTTCAGACTGATCACACAAGTTGTGATTCAAGTTGTGATGATGTGAAAGATACTACAACATCCACTATTTATAGTAGATGGGAGGGTTCAAATGTGGACACTTGTTGGCCATGCAAAAGGGTGCTCATGCATGAGTGACACTTGTTGATCATGCAAAAGGGTTCATGCATGAGTGACACTTGGTGCTCATGCATGAGTGACACAAGTCACACATGCAAAAGTTTTAAGACACTTGTCACGCATGCACGACTCTTACAACAAGACACTTGTCACGCATGCACGACTCTTACAACAAGACACTTGTCACGCATGCACGACTCTTACATAGTCATTCGAAGCGGCAACTAACAGATTCAAGGCACAAACCCGACAAATCTCCACCTTGACTTGAATTCTCTCACAGACAGACAGATGTACCGATGCACCCCCATGGATGCCAGAAGTACCAGAAACTCAGACAGATGTACCGATGCACCCCCATGGATGCCAGAAGTACCAGAAACTCAGACAGATGTACCAGATGCATCCCCATGGATGCTAGAAGTACCAGAAACCCAGACAGATGTACCGGATGCACCACGTGGATGCCAGAAGTACCAGAAACTCAGACAGATGTACCAGATGCATCCCATGGATGCCAGAAGTACCAGAAACGCAGACAGATGTACCGGATGCACCCTCATGGATGCCAGAAGTACCAGAAACTCAGACAGATGTACCGAATGCACCCCAATGGATGCTAGAAGTACCAGACAAATGTACCAGATGCACTCCTCATGGATGCCAGAAGTACCAGAAACTCCGACAGAAGTACCGGATGCATCCCTATGGATGCCAGAAGTACCAGAAACTCAACTCCCTTCCCCCTCAGATATTGCCCTTAGCTGGACAATCAATTGCTTCGAAAAATTAGCAAGTCCAAACAGTGTTGGAACTTGCTATCAGGCACTGGATTAGTGAACACATCAACTAGGTTATCAGCAGTACCCACTTTGTTCACCTTAATCCTTTTCTCATTGCCCATGGCAGCAAGCCATTGGGCAGATTCAGAACATGTTACTGCTTCTTTATAGGTGGATGGCTCAGATATGCCAGGATCCACCTCCTCAGCAACTTCTAGTGCATAACCCACCATATCTTCAAAACCCAGTCTATTCGTAGGTTTACCAAAATTGGACCTGATTGACCGATCACGGGCTAAACTCTGCTGATTTGGTATTGAAAAAACTAATGGTACGGATTCAGATTCAGATTCAGACTGTAGTGGTTGACTTTGCTCTTGTGGTTGACTCTCTTCAAGAGTGTCTTTCTGCTCCACCTGCTTGGCTGCTTATCAACACTACCACTACTATCTGATATAACAATGGACTTCACAGTAGGATTAACCATAGAACTTTCATCAAAAACGACATTCCTGCTTAAAATAACCCTACCTTCAGACGGAGACCAGATGTGGTATCCCTTGACACCATCTCCATAACCTATGAATACTCCCTTTTTGGCTCGAGGCTGAAGCTTACCCTCACTCACATGATAATAAGCAGTACTACCAAAAGCCCTTAAAATAGAATAGTCAGCAGGCTTACCAGACCACATCTCAAAAGGAGTTTTGAGATTCAGACTCGTGTGAGGTCCCCGATTTATCAGATAGCATGCTGTACTAACTGCTTCCGCCCAGAATCTTCTAGTTAGTCCAGCATTAGAGAGCATGCACCTTGCTCTCTCCAGAAGTGTCTGATTCATTCGCTCTGCTACACCATTATGCTGAGGTGTATCTCGGACTGTACGATGTCTAGCACCTCTCAGACCATGCTTGATACCTCTCAGAATCACATTTGAACCTTTGTAGACGTTCAGAACTCCACCTTTACCTTGAAAACTGAAACCCTTCTGATCAAGAGTACTTAAGGAAATCAGATTCTTCGTCATCAGTGGAGCATGCCTAACTTCGTTCAATGTGCAGAATCTACCATCATGTGTCCTTATCTTGACTGAGCCAATTCCAACTATTCTGCAAACAGCACTGTTGGCCATAGAAATATTGCCTCCATCTAGCTGTTCATAAGTTGTAAACCACTCTCTGCGTGGACATATATGGTAAGATGCTCTAGAATCTAAGATCCACACATCAGTGTGCTCCGTGACCTTATCACTAACAAGAGCATAATCATCTTCCTCGGAATCTACATTAGCTACACCAACAGTAGCAGATTCATTCTGTTTCTTGGGACACGTTAATTTTCAATACCCCTTTCCTTTACAGTAGTTACAAACATCAGTAGGTTTAGGACCCTTAGAACCAGATGTACCAGAGGTACCAGTAGAATTAGAAGAACCAACATAAGACGGCTTCTTATGCTTTTTCTTCCCAGAATTTCCCTGTCAATAACCCCCGCTAGCTACTAACCCTGCGGCCTGATTATCTGTGACTGTACTAGCCGCCTTATGGCGTAATTCTCTAGTATGAAGAGACGATCTAACCTCTTCTAGAGACACGGTATCTTTACCCACAATAGAAGACTGTACGAAATTCTCATACGATAGTGGTAAAGAAACTAGCAGAATTAATGCGGCATCCTCATCTTCTACCTTAACATCAATATTACGCAGTTCTAGTAAAATTGTGTTTAACTGATCTAGATGATCCCGGAGAGGCATACCTTCCAGCATTCTCAGACTGAACAGACGTTGCTTCAGAAGCAACTTATTGGTCAAAGACTTCGTCATATAAAGACTTTCAAGCTTTGCCCACAGACCTGCGGCGGTATCTTCCTCCGCAACTTCAGTAATAATATCATCAGCAAGACACAACATAATTGTTGAATGTGCCTTCTCCTCCAGACTGGCCATCTCAGCGGTGACTGCAACGGCGGCTGCGCCTTCCTGCTTCTTCTGAAGCGGCGTCCATAACCCTTGTTGCTTTAACAGAGCCCGCATCTTGATTTGCCACAAACTGAAACTATTTCTCCCAGTAAAACGATCGATCTTTATGTTCATCGCCGACATCTTTCTGATTCAGGAACCCGAAGGCTCTGATACCAGTTTGTTATAGCGGAAGCATGGAGAAAGACAAAAACAAACAATAAAGATCGATACACACAGATTTACGTGGTTCACTAACGGTGTGTTAGCTACGTTCACAGGGCAGAAGGGAGAGAGTTTTATTGATGTGAGGAGTTTTACAGATTACAACTTGATCTTAAGTTGTAATGACAGATTACAACGGAAGTTGTAATTACAGATTTCAGACTGATCACACAAGTTGTGATTCAAGTTGTGATGATGTGAAAGATACTACAACATCCACTATTTATAGTAGATGGGAGGGTTCAAATGTGGACACTTGTTGGCCATGCAAAAGGGTGCTCATGCATTAGATGGGAGGGTTCAAATGTGGACACTTGTTGGCCATGCAAAAGGGTGCTCATGCATGAGTGACACTTGTTGATCATGCAAAAGGGTTCATGCATGAGTGACACTTGGTGCTCATGCATGAGTGACACAAGTCACACATGCAAAAGTTTTCAGACACTTGTCACGCATGCACGACTCTTACAACAAGATACTTGTCACGCATGCACGACTCTTACATAGTCGTTCGAAGCGGCAACTAACAGATTCAAGGCATAAACCCAACATTAATGTTACGTTGTCCAGTTTGCATTTATCTCTACCGTATTTTGAGGATGTACTTACTGACTTGATCCAAG
The DNA here is from genome assembly GCA_029255685.2 of Silene conica. Classification (NCBI taxonomy): domain Eukaryota; kingdom Viridiplantae; phylum Streptophyta; class Magnoliopsida; order Caryophyllales; family Caryophyllaceae; genus Silene; species Silene conica. The sequence continues at coordinate 66,055,928 of CM055311.2, forward strand.
GATACTAGGTTTTATTCCTTAGGGAGATTATACATAATAAATCTATCAAAAATCAACTCGATTTGAATAACTAGACAAAATAAAACTGACCTAAAATATGCTAATGACCGATCAACATCACATCCCAAGTTAAGACGAGGCTGATTATGACCGGACCCAATTAACTGATTTGCAATATAACCCACATTAAGTCCATTGAAGATCACATCAACTAACACAATTGGAATTCATAAACAATCCAAAAGCCCAAATCAAAGAGCCCAACTACTCTTCCCCAAACTCACAACCCTAATTCCACCGCATAAATCCTCAGCTAAAAACCCTACACACATACCCCATCCGCTTCCTCTTCCGTCTTCCCTCTTCCCTGCATCTCACATTCTAACAGCGCAGCCGCAATCCCAACCTCCAAACTCAACCAAAGATGGGACGAGTCCGCACAAAAACAGTGAAGAAATCATCCCGTCAAGTAATTGAAAAATATTACTCAAAAATGACTCTTGATTTCCACACTAACAAAAAAGTTCTTGAAGAAGTTGCAATTATCCCATCAAAACGTCTCCGTAACAAGATCGCTGGATTCTCCACCCATCTCATGAGGCGTATCCAGAAAGGCCCAGTTCGTGGAATCTCCCTCAAGCTTCAAGAGGAAGAAAGAGAACGCAGGATGGACTTTGTACCTGATGTTTCCGCCATTAATACTGAACTGATCTCTGTTGATAGAGAGACTATTGAGATGCTTGCTGCTTTGGGTATGTCCGATTTGCCTGGTTTGTCCGAGGTTGCTCTTGAGCCTGTCAGTGCTGCTGTTCCTGGTGCTGGATTTGGTCGTGGTGCTGGTGGTCCTCGTAGGTACTGATGATCCTTTTGGTATTCCATTTTAAATCGGATCTATTATGTTTAGGGTTTGCTATGTCAAAAGATTGTTTTGATGTTATGCTGTTTTCTTTTAATGTTTTTGAGATAATGGGTAGCTTTGTATTGGATTTTGATGGATAATGTTATTACGGAGTATGTTTTATCATTGCATTTGGATTTTCTGGTTTAAGTAGTAAATTATTTGGTCGAATTGCTCGAATGCGGGTTTCGGCATAGCTGCGTAGACGGATTAGGTTTCGTCGAGCAGGGTATTGGTGTTATGACGATTTATCAGGTTAAGCATCTGTAAATAGTTTGCCTGCTGTAGATCATATCAAATGCATAGGCTGTCTTCGAACAATTCAATTATCTAGTCGTTGTTTGTTGTGTAGGTGAGAGTAAAATTCTGTCGCGAAAGACGTTTTAGAAAGCTGGGATTTAGTTGTCTTGTTACATTTTTTATAAGTTCAATTGATTTGGGCGAAGGTACTTTGTTTCTTAGAAGGTGATTATGAGTTATTTAGAGATTGTCGAGTTTTTCATCAGACTGTTAATGACATTCTCGCAATTCACTTTCCTATAACCTTATATGGTAGGTGAGGATACTCCAAATATCTGCTCCTTAGTCCTAAAACGATACCCAGATTCTAAGCTAGGGATACGCATTAGTCGGAGGTTACAGAGAGTTGTTTGTATTATTTTAAAATGTTTCTCTATATTGCGTATAGATCAGACCTTTTTGCTTGGTGATAACACGAAAACTGCGTATTTTGTAGCATCTACTATTTCTATTCTGTATAGTTAAACAGAGAGTGAGTCGGAAGTGAAGTATAGATTATCTGCTCTGATGATAAAACTTGTGATAAGTTAATCCTGAAACTTTAGTTGTAGTATATTCTGCCTAGATTATCTGTTAAGCATTTGTACATTCTTGGAAAATTCATGGTTCATATTCTGCCTATTTGCCTTCTGATCGAATGGAAGTTATGGAACTAATGGAAAGGATGCTCCATTAATGGTTCAGTTATCTAGTCCTTGTTTCTTTTGTAGGCGAGAGTAGACATTCCTTTCCAATAGGTCTTCTGAAAAGTTGTGATTTCTTTGGCACTTTGTGTCATTTTAACCAAGACATTCCGTCACAAGCAAGACTAACTGTTTCTTTTAACCTCAATTGGTTCTGGTTATGTGGATCATTGCCGTTGATCTAGTGAATTAGATTTCTATGTGTGCCCATTTATTTGCAGCTCTGCGTTTACTCCCTAATTTTCTTTAGGGGTTTAGTAAACGTAGTCGTTTTTTGTAAATGTAGTCGATATTTTTCATAAAAAGGATGAAATTGTCTTTGAACATTTTGTGAACACTCTCTCTGAAAATTTTCTCTGAAACTCATGACAAAATCGAAAAAATAAAAATTACCAAAATCATCTAAAATCACTAATTTTCATGGTGAAAACAAATTTAACACATTTTTTGGTTAATTATCAATTTCTTAACATCGGTGGTTATCTAATAGTTTCGGGTTAATTTAGTGGCAGATTTTGATAATTTTAATCCATTATGGATGGCAGAGATGAAGATACTCATCCGTTTGGTCTAGTTTATGGTGGTAATGGTGACAATTATCATTCATGGATGGAGGGTGATATACCATCAGCTCCTTCCGATGAGTATTTCGCCCATAGTATATCAATTGCATCTTGTACTCCGTCAACTCAATTGGATTCACTACCTTTCCATATAGAACAACCTTTGCATATAGAACAACTTTTAAGAAACGGGTGAGTAGAAAAGGTATTACATTACATATAAGGCTAACATTATTTGTCAGACCGACCAAAGTCTTAAAACTCTGCCACATCAGCTTTTCACTAATTTTTGTTACTTCTTTATTGTTCAGACTCACCTTAACCCACCTCAGACTTTATACATTATCCGTCAGACCCACCCCAGACTTTACTTTTTTTACGTTACTTTTTTATTTACAAAAAGAAATGACACGTGGCAACCACTCATTGGATAATTTCAATAGAAAGCGGCGTCAAGACTCAACTAAAGTCTTAAGTTGAGTCTTGAATATCCAAGACTCAACTTAAGACTTTGTTAAGATTTTGGTAGATTATTGGTAGTTTTGGGTGAGTCTTGTCTTAAGACTTGCTAAAGTCTTGTCTCAAGACTACCAATAATCTTACCCTAAGTCAGGTGGATGGATAGATGGTCAAATTTTGGCCAAAAGTGAAATGTAGTGAATTGATTTTGGTAATTCCAAAATATTATTGTAGTGAATCAAAAGGAATAGAGGGAGTACTAACCAGAGAACAAAAGTCATAGAACTATCAACTTACGCAATAGTAACAAAAGTCATAGAACTATCAACTTACGCAATAGTAATAATGTAGCCAAGAACTTTTGCTGCGAGTAAGAAAGGAAGGCAGGTGCGAGCACTAGTTCCCAGGATGGTTGGATAAAGAAATGCACCAATGAAAATACCACTCCATGCCCATAATTCAGAAGAAGAAAAGGGTGGTGGTTTTGACATAGGCCCGGCGGGTATCATTTCCATCTTAACAATATTCCTTATAGCTGTGTATCCTGCTGCGCATAGTGAAGCCAGGCAGTCTCCAACTACAAGAAGCTCATAAGAGAGGACAAAAGAGATATACATCACCAAAAATAATAATATCATGTAGAAAGCATGTAATAAGATGAAGGTAAGCTTAAACCAGCTCAGTTGCTGGTTCACATGGATAAGTAAGCTCAATTACTGATCACAAACACAAAAGTGAAGCTTTGATGAAGGTAAACACCATGTAAATGTGGCTTATTTACTGTCCAATACTCCAAGAAACAGACAATCACATTAGCGTAGATTGGCAGGCGTTAACGTAATTGGTGAAGACTCTTATGATATCTGATTATCAAGTTTTTAATCTAGCTCACAGTCAAAGGTAACTGTAGATATCAAGTAAGTTAATAGGTAAAGTCACTCAAGAGTGGTATTCTTTACGTGGTAAACCTGTCAGCGTCACAATTGTTACTATTGGCACCCTTTGTAACGGAAAACGGTAGGTAGCTTGACATAGTAAAATATTAACAATAAATTACAACCTTTTTTTACGTTTCTCCACTTAATTTAGAAATTGATTTTGGTGAGCTTAGACTCCGCCCAAAGGAACTTGAACTACACAAGATGATCTCAATGACAGAACTGACACTGTCGTACCAAAAATCAGCAAGCTCCACAAATGATGCTAAAACAGTTGGTAGAAGACAACAAAGGGGAACATATGAACGTAAAATGGGCTAAGTCAATGTTTAAGAAGAAGAGTTAAGACAATGAGATTGAGGTAAAAGGCAGCCAGCCACTCTCAGCTAGAAGAAACCTAGACTTGGGAGTTGTAAATTCAGCCTATCTAGGGAAGAAAAATAAGTATGTTTATGCTGCAGTTGGGGACAAAATACCAAAGATAAAAGGGGTAGTGAAGTTAGATGTATCAATGCCTCAAGATCAACCAGATTCCGTAGTGACAAGCCGAATGTTTGGGCCGGGGTGTAATGGAGGTGAGCCATTTTTTGTGGCAAGTGATCTTGATAATGCAGACAAAGATGATGGTTATATTGTCTCGTATGTGCACGACGAAAATATAGGAGAATCAAAGTTTGTAGTCATGGATGCTAAATCACCTCTCCTTAACATCGCCGCTTTTGTGAAACTACCTTGTGGGTTGCATGGATTGTTTGTACGGGAAAAAGATCTCAAGAAGTTATAGCTCATACTCTTATAGAGCCTTCAGGTCACTACCAAATTGTGGCCTACTGCTTCAAATCTACCTATAAAGTGGGTCTCTATGGTATTTCAATTAAAATGAGCCGCAACATGGCATCACAACCGTAGTTATAAAGGGTTTGAAGATTCCGTGACAATGTTTTGATATAGTATCGACTGCAATTATGGCCTAGGGACTAAGATAGGGTCTCGGCAACCTTGTCTGCAATTAATGTATAAATGGAAAAACAAAGCTGACAAAGAATAGATTTTAACTTACAGCTCGTAAAATGTCTTTGCTAATTGCTACCCAACAGAACATTGATCCAATAGGCTCTCAAGTCAGAAGATGCATTCTTCTACCACATAATCGGCAACTGAAACTGCATCAAGTAAAATTACAACCACTCGACAATTTGGTGCCCCAATAACCACTTAAAAGAAAAGTTGGACTTAAAGGCTGTAGAGAATGCAGAGCTGAATTCGTCAAGTGGATTCAGTATTAAAGTCTGAACTTGAAAACACAATTGATAATCAGGGCAGAAAATCATATCACGCTAAAGATATCATCCTGAAAACATAATTACTTGAGAAAAGCAACAGAAGAAATTCTGAACACCGGAAGAAATGCCCAAATTACAGCGAGCATCCTTCCTTCGTCTTGAGTCTCGTGAAACCTGAACGATTACATACTGCATAGATACTTCTGGAGTAGTATATAAACGCCGAAATTTATAGACACAGTTTCTTTGAGCTATTGTAGCTGAATTAGTTAAGTGTTTCAATATATTAGAGGAGGCATAATGTCTAAAGAATCAGAACCTGAAACAATAATTAGGGTTAGCAGGCCAATTAAATCCCCCCAAAGATTTCATCCTCAGAATGGAAAATACATAGTTACTGAAAAAAATCACCAAAAACTTGTCTGCAAAACAAGTAATGTCTAGACTGCAACCAACATCCTGCCCCACTTTTGTAACACTCGAATCATGGGCAAATTTGGGGTGGATAGGGTAGGCAAGTGCCACCCCCAACATAAAAATAAGAACAATTTCTGAATATAAATTTCACAAAAATGTGTTGGGCTTAGCGATTAAAAGTGGTTATATGTAGGAAGTTTGGTGAGGTTGGAGCTTCAAATCTCGTGAGAGAGATTTTTTTACAAAAACTTGATTTATTTCACCAAAATTCACTTTTTATTTCACCAAAATTCACTTTTTTTTTCTACTCGTTAGGGAAAGATCACCAAATTCACTGTTTATTTCTACTAATTACGGAAAGGAAAAAATTGTGCCCTCCCAAAGCAAGAATTTTAAATCCGCCCCTGACTCGAAACATAACAAGCTGCACAAACACGTTTGGCATACCATATAAAACCCACAATTAACAGACAAATGTCAATTTTGGAGCCACTATGAAAATGTTACCGTTTGACATGCAAGGAAACCATTAATAAACAAATAGTTTTCGTCTTCATCAAGAAGTCCTTGTCAACGTTCTGAAAAAATGACCATGACCATAACCATAAGTCCATAACCTAGCTATGTTCAACTCAAAAATTCCAAACGTACGCATCCAATTCAACATAACAATCAATCCAGGAATGCTTAAGACCATCCTCAAGCAGTGGTCGTGATAATTAGGTCGCGACTCGATTTTAGTCTTAATCTCACCTTATTTACGTTGACCTACATTCATCCTCCCAAGCAGAAAAGGTCACGATTTAGGTCATCAAGCCAATCATTTTTCCACTTTCCAACATTTTCAATCATTTATCATAATTTCTACCCATCAAAATATCTCTTTTACCAATCATTTTATTGTTTTTTTATTCTTGAACCAATAAAAATTGTTCACATAATGGTCACAAATATGGTCACAAATGCTCAACAATGGTCACAAATTGACCTTGTTTGATGATATGTTCACAAATTAGCAAAATGGTCATCAATTAATTAACTTAATTATGCTACTAACCATGGCCAAATAAAGTCATGACCACCCTCATGACCTTGCTTGGGGATGGTCTAAGAAAAAGACCTAAACTCACTATTTCCAGGTAAGGACCAGAACTATGTAAGGGTACAGTTAAGGACTTCCACTAACGGAGTTAATAAATCTGCAAAATGAAATAAGGTGTGGCCCACATCAAATGCTTTTTTTTTGGGATTGCTATAACACGCCCCTGTTTTACTTGTTACACCCCCTATTTTTTCAATTATTCCCATTTTGTCCTTGCAACTTGAATTTTGGTGATGACTTTCTGACGTATTTTACGGTTAATTTTTGTCACGGTTTTGAGATGGTTTTTAAGACGGTTTTTGAGACGGTTGTTACATCATTTATTGCTGCAACTTACATCCATTATTACTGCAACTTACATCATTTATTGCTACACTATCAAACCACAATTTCCTTCACTCAACTTACTGCAACTTACTCGTACAACAACTTACTCCTACACAACCTTGAATACTGAATTCTGGCGACGACACTGATAGCGATTTTTTTAATTATTTTTTACTCCCGATAACGGTCAAGGATCGCAGTTTAACGAGGAATACTCCAACAAAGAACCGCAATTCAACAATGCCTTTAATGCAAATCAACATTATCGTTATTACAAATAACGTTGTTTTGATTCTACCGATAGCGGGTTTTTCCAAAATACTTATCACGATAGGGAGTTCGACAATCGCGGAGACGGTGATTACGAGAATGAAGAATCAGAAGCTAATGAAACCGAGGAGGTAAGTCTGTCTTCCTTAATGTAATTTCTTAAACTTCGTGTACAATTTTTTTATAATCCGAGTAAGATTAAGAACTTGGCCAAGGAATATCATGTAGGATTAACGACGGAACTGAGTCATTGTTGTGTACATTGTACGACATAACCAAGGCTTTGTCGTGCAGTCCACACGACATGGCCTAGGTATTGTCGTGTAGACCACACGACAGGGTCTAGGTGGTGTCGTGTAGACCACACGACATGGCCTTGGCTGTGTTGTGCAGTCCACACGACATGGCCTTGGCTGTGTCGTGTGAACCACATGACATGAGTATTTTATGCAATTTCGTGTAAATTTCCCGTTAATCTTCATTTTTAAGCGTCGAATGAAGGCCATGACGGAAGCGGTGAAGATTATAGCCATCACTGTGTCTTCAATAATACGTTTAGTTCATTTGAGGAAGCATTTGATCAGTCAAATGAAGTTGCATATAAATTGGGTTTCCACTTGGTAAAAGTCAAGTATCAACCAAAGCACTATCCCCCGTATAATGTCGTCAAATGTGAGCGTCATGGAAGATACAGTAGTAGGGCTAAGGATCCTGCAAATCCGCAAAGGAAAACCTCCACAAAGCGGTTTGAGTGTCCATTTGATCTAAGAATGGTTAATGTTGCTAAGGGTTCTTGGGAAGTAAGACCGAAGTGTGGTATGCATAGTCACCAATTGGGAAGCTATTTAGAGGGTCATAGACGTCGCGCTAAACTTAATGACGAGCAGAAAGGTTTTCTCAAGGGTTTATGGCAATCTAAAATGAAACCCGGAAAGGTTAGAAATGCTTTCACGCGCTAATATCCCGATCAACCGGCTCCGGTAAGTAAACAAGTATACAATCAGAATGGAAATTTCAATGCTGAGGATAGGGAGGGTCGAAACAGTATACAATACATGTTACATCTAGCAGGTCAAGCCAACTATTTTCGAGAATTTACGAGGGATCCAGACACAAAAGCTCTCACAAACGTCTTTATGGCTCATCCCGAGGCCGTTAAAATGTTTAGAACGTGGCCTTATGTTATCTTGATCGATTCTACGTACAAGACAAATAAGTATGATCTGATACTGGTTGAGTGCGTAGGAGTGACACCGGTTGGTAACACTTTTCTTATTGCTTATGCCTTAATCAAGAAGGAAGATGACGTCGGTTATACATGGGTGTTGGAAACATTAAAGTCATTGTTAGAACCAGGTGTTAAACTAAATGCCATTATCACTGATCATGAGTGAGGACTAATGAAAGCAATTCCACTTGTGTTCAATGAATCCCATCATTTGCTTTGTTTATGGCACATTTACAACGCTGTTGAGGCATATGCAACAAATTTAGCCAACAATGGTGTTTTTGGTAAATCAGTAGCCCACGGGGATTGGAAAAAGGTTGTCGAGGCTAAATCGTGGGACGAATGTCAATATAAGTGGGATGAGCTAAAAAAGAAGCACAAGAAACGTCCTCGTCTGATTACTTATCTTCAAGGTACATGGTGGAAACATATAGATAAGTTTGGGAAATGTTGTAATGATTTGGTTATGCATTTTGGTAACACGTCCACCTCTCGTGTTGAATCTATACATGCTGTTTTGAAAATGTGGTTCGGTTCAGCTTCACTTGCATTGGATAGTATATGGAAAATGGCTGATTTAATGATACAGGGCCAACACATTGAAATTAGAAAGGCACTAGAAAATTCAATAAGCAAAACACTTGTCTCAAACACCTATCATGGGAGCATTTTTTCAATGTTAAGTGGTAAAGTGTCGTCGAAAGCTGTTAGAGTAATGCAAATGGAATTCATGGAGGGCACTAAGATGGGTATTGACTTGTGGAACGATTGTTCACACAGTCTGGTATCCAGTCACGGGCTTCTATGTGCTTGTATGTTACATAACATTATGGAAGGCAATGCGAAAATACATTTAGATATGATTCACAAATTTTGGTGCAGTTTAAGTTACCTAATTCTAGCCATTGTCGTACAAGTCAGAAGGATGTGTTGGAGAATATATTTGAAGAAATTCGGAATGCTCGCCCTGAAGTGCAAAGGAATGTAATCGAGACGTTGTATAGTAAATTACATCCCGAGGATGAAGTTGTTGAGGAACCTGAAGTTGCAGCCACACGTCGTGGTCGACCCAAGAAGTCCAATACCCGTAATAAATCAGGTGTCGAACAAGCACGACGAAGGAACCCGACTTCGAGTAACACAACGAGTAACGATGGTTCAGGTAAATAATAATATTTTCAGTAAGTGAACAATTATTTATGCATTATATGGTTTGTAACTTTAATTAATTGATTGGTTGTTTGTTTCATATGTAGGTTACGGACCACCGCTTGATGTTAAATGGGATTGTATTACAAATATTCAGGATTCGTATTTATATAAGTACATACCGGAAGCAAACCTTGATTTTTTTGGTGGTGTTTTTGACCCAGAGGGAGATGGTTATTGCGGATTTCGGGTCATGTCGCACGCAAAAACAGGTACACAAAAAAATTGGCCAAAAATGCGACTTGCAGTAGTTAACGGGTTAAGGAACCCGTTACTCCTGCCTTTTTGTTTTGGTGACGTCTACGGAACTTGCAAACGATTGCAATGGATGAAGCCAACAAGTTGTCCGAAGGAAAATTAGGATTTGTTTAATTTCGCCACTCTTTTTAACTGGACAATATGTTGCGTGTGTACAACGTACGACCAATACGAGACACCTGAATCAGCTACTTGGGAGAACTGTTGCACTTACCTCCCTTTGGAAGCTGGACCCGGTGTTAGGGAGCCTTCTGGTATTCTATGGATCGATTTTACAGGTAATCATTGGTTTCGGCTACGTATGCAACATGATTGTCCTATGCCTCCAGTACACCGCATGTGGGAAAGGTTCCGTCATTCCAATGTAGAACACTATGAGGAAATATACACTGAAAAATTGATGCATTGGTTGCAGTACGTATATGCCCATATCTCCCCACAACCATTTAACCGGAGACAGAACAACTCTAGGGATGACCCATTTATTATATTGTAGAACATAATCTAATCTTTTGTATTTGTCTTTACATTGTTTATTCACGCTTTACGCATTTGGATAAGCCTTTTATATTGTAGAACATAATCTAAACTTTTGTATTTGTCTTTATACTGCGTATTTACTCTTTATGCATTTGTGTAACATATAACCAAAATAAAAGTTGTCTAATTAAACAAATCATGCACAACAAAGTGAAATAACAAGTTCAACATCCTCCAAGTGAAACAGAAGTTCAACAAACATAAACCAAAGTCAAATTACAAGTTCAACATCCTCTAAATAAAACAGAAGTTCAACAAACATAAAGCAAATAGAAGTGCAACAAACAGAAGTTCAACATCCTCCAAATCATGGCCCTAGTGCCCGCTGTCACGGAACCTACTGTCACGTCTACCTCTGCCTCTACTACCGTCAACATCTTTACCTCCTCTGCCTCTGCTACCGTCACCATATGTACCTCCTCTTCTGCTACTACCGGGCTGCCCCGATCCACTGTATGAGTATGCGCGAAGCTGGGGGTGCAATGTATTCATAAATTGTCGCATTTCTTCTAGGCACGCCGGATCGTCAACGTTGTCATATTGTGAGAACCTCGTGATAAGGGACTGCCCAACCTACAAATGAAACAACGAAAACCGTAACATATTAAATTGAATTAAATTAAATACCGTAATCGTATAGTAAATTAAATTAAACAAATGTAAGCTTACACTCACCGTAGTCGGGAAGTATGACCTCGCTGCAGGCAAGTCAGCACCCTGATACTGGGCATCATTCATCAAGTAAGGGTGTGAAACTGATTGGTACCATTCCATGTAACCATCAACGGTAGCACAAGGTGGGTGAGCCGGAAGTGACAACCTATCTGGTACAATCTTGTGGTCCCGCCAGTTTCACCAAGTGTGGTCCAAAAATGCACCATTGAATTGCAGATCGTAAGTAGCAGACTTCACAGGACGATATGCCTTATCCGGAATGGCCATGGGAGAAGGCAAAATCTACATGTAACCAAATTGCCGAAGACAACGATCTGGCTGATAAGGCTCCAAAATGTCAATGACGCGCAACAACCCACTATAGAGCGTACGAGGATGCTTGTTCTCTGGGAACAAGCGATATGGTGTTCAAGTTACTAAGTCAAACGACATCTTATCAATCTGAACCCGATACGCCTTAAGAGCGGAAACATGGTCTTGCCTCGAAGTTGCGCTAGTAGACCAATAGGTTGCCCTAGCTGCACCAGGAAATGCTGCCAAAGCATTCACGGTCGTCGGGGAAGTACTCAAAAATCCATGACTGCAACAATGTCAAACAACCACAAATACCCCTACAATCAGTCCTCGTGGCAATACCCAACTGCTTATATAGATAAGCAAGTGTACCGGCACCCCAAGCGTAGTTTTTAATACTAATCATATCTCTAAGCATAGCAAATGTGTTCGCCCTGACCCTATCACTTGTCTTATCTACTAATAAAGTAGATCCCAGTAGAATCAACAAAAACCCCTGTGCCTCAGACGTAGTGCCTAACCCGTCATTCTCCACAATTTCCTTCAAAGCCTTGTTCAATATTTAATTTCCCCTTAGAATTTTTTGGTCCTTATTATCTGAAAATTCCCCGTGGAGCTTCATCTCGGTCATACCTAACAACTCACTCATGCCAATAATGGGATGTGCCAAATCAGAGGGTGGAATGTTACATGGAAGGCCATCGATAAGAATGCTGAGGATCTCCTTAACGTCGTGTAACAGAATAGTCATCTCACCCCATGACATGTGGAAAGTGTTTGTATCAGGCTGCCACTCTCAATAAAAGCACACAAAAGAGGGATGTTTAAGTTCTTGTGCATAAGATCGGTCAAGTGACTAAGCCCCGAATCATCAACTATCCTCCGAGCACTATTACCCAACTTCCATTTACGGAGTTCCAAACACGATCGATCCCTAGTGTACTTGGTTCAGATCTCACGCTCCGCCTCAGGATTATTCCACAATTGATATGCTATGTGTCCCGCAAAGCTCGGAATCACCTAGTGCACCAACGGGCCTCCAGATACAGGGCCAGTCAACAACCAACTGCTATCCTTCCCTCTGGCTCTAATTTTTCTCCTAGGGTCAATTCCCGAACTGCTAAAACCCTCGCTATACCTCTCAAATCTACCACACTCCCCCCTCGTAACTCGTAAAACAGAAGTAACCTCCACGTGCTCCTCCTCCTCATCCCTCACCGCCTCCTCAACCGGCTCCTCCTCAGATTGCAAACCCTCATGTTCAAGTACCTGCCTCTCGTACTCAGCATATTCATCGGCAAAAAAGTCAGGCTGGATAGGCACGGACACATCCACGGTACCTACACTACTAGTTCCAACTTTAATATTCACCTTTTTACGCCGAAAAGAAGCATGAAGTTTCGATCGACGAGAATCATCATTCTTAGACATCTGCGTAAATTGAAAAGGATTGTCTTAATTACAACACATATACAAAAAACTTATTGACTATACACGGAAAAAAATTGATAAAAAAGCCAATATCGGGTGATTTACACGACACAGCCAAGGCCATGTCGTGTAGTCCCACGACATGGCCTTGGCTGTGTCGTTTAGTCCACATGACATGGCCTTGGCTGTGTCGTGTAAACCACACGACATAGGCAAAACTCGTTCCCAAATTTCCTTCACTAATTCGCAATTAACATTCAATACTATCTCACAAATCACAATTATCACTCCCTACTTGGCTTCAAACATCATTCATTTCCACCTAAAATAACTAATCTAAATTCAATTCACTTAAATATAATATAATTACAAAATAACAAAATTAAAATACATACCTTACACTTGTTGGAGGTGATTTAATTGATTATGTTAAGTTGGATAATTAGAGGGATGAATATTTGTGTAGATGGAAGAGGAATTTGTGTTTTTGGGAATGAGTTGAATGAGTTGAATGAGTTTTTTAGATGGAAGAGGAATTTTGAAAGAATGAGGAGTAAAGAGGATGAATGAGGAGTAAAGAGGGATGAATGAGGGTCTTGTTACAATAAACATAAAAAATCGTCTCAAAAACCGTCTCAAAAATTGTTTATTATTCGTAAAACCGATTACAATTGTTTATTATAAAAACCGTCACAACATTTAACCGTAAAGACCGTCACCAAAAATCATGTTACAATTAACCGTCTCAAAAACCGTCTCAAAAATTATCCGTAAAAAACGTCAGAAAGCCATCACCAAAATTCAAGTTGCAAGGGCAAAATGGGAATAATTAAAAAAATAGGGGGCGTAACAAATGAAACAGGGGGCGTGATATAGCAATAAGGTTTTTTCGTCCTTCTTTAATTTCTTCCCCGCTAGTCATCCCCCCTCGCCTTTTAGTCGAGCCCCTAAAGGGCCTTCGGGTCCTCTCCCTCTCTTTTCAATCGAGCTAATTTAACTTCCTCTCCTTAGCAGTCGACCCCCCCGTTCTGGCTATCTTACGGTCGCGTTATAAACCCTCTCGTATGCACTCGAGCCTTTTTCCAATCCTCGTTTCTCGGGTACTTCGTCCCTCTCGCTTTGCATGGGATGTGACTGACTGAAGCCCCAAAAGGGAGCGCAAGTTCAACCGACCGGGTATTTCTAGTTTTAGCTGATCATGGGAGGATAAATTCAACCATAAATCTAGACCTTTGGACAATCACGAATCTAACTTCAAGTTATTGATACTGGAAACAGGGGCGGACTCAGAGTTTGAAATTTGGTGTAGCAAAAATATGCACCTAAGCAAAACAATTTTTTTAAATTGGTCCAAATTTATGATGTCACCTATATAAAGGAGAGCAAAAATATACGATACGATTTTATTATATGTATATGATATGATATATGATTTCAATTATATGAATTTCAATGTAAATTATACGATTTACATAAAAAAACTATTCGATGTAATTTAAAACATATCGAATATGTATCGTTAAAATTTAAAACCACATACATGATTTCGAAACGAATATACAAGTAACATAGAACATGCTAATTACTAAGCTTCAATACTCTTTTACAGTTTTGTTCGCCCACACGCCTAAATATAAACCTTTCAATTTTATAAATAACTTATTAATGGTCTTTGACCTATGCACGGTTGCTAAATAAAGAAAAGATTTATTCAAAATAAGAAAAAAAATAAAGATGAATCAAACTTTATATACACAATAAATTAATGGGAAAAAACTTTTTTGAAACTAATTAATGTGCTATAATGAAGTTTATGGAAAAAAAACTACATTAATTAATTAATTAATGTGCTATGAGAATTGTAATGATGTTAAAGGAGTAAATAATTAAGAAGAAAATAAGGAGGATTTTGGGAGATTAAGATAATTAATGATAGGTTAGTGAAAATTTAATGGTGTAGCAAATTTTTATCTTCTCTTAATTTTGGTGGGCTTTGGTGTAGCAATTGCCATACCATAGAGCTATATGGGTCCGCCAATGCTGGAAGAAGAAAAGACCAATCCTAAGCTTAAAGGTGACTCCGTTTACAGGAAAGGTGCCATATAGATTAAATCCATATCAGGCTGGCTGGTAAATTAATAAAGAAGCCCCACCTAAGAAGTCCCATACAAGGCTCCCTTGCTCGCATTAAAAAGAGACAAGAAAGGTTGTGGCGAACTCTGCTTAGGCTTAGGACTAGCGGCCTTTGTACACCAAATACGACCTCAACAAGTTCCCCGCTCAACAGATATAGCATATTTAATCTCCTCCAATTTTGGAAACGGATTGCTGACCACATTGAGAGGGTGTCTGAGATCTTTATATAAACGAACGATTTTTTTTGGTAAAATGGTGTTATTTACGAAATTAATTGGATAATTGGTGTTGGTTTGAAAGTAATTGGGGTTATAGTGTCCACGTGGACACTTTTCGTTTTTTTCCAGATTTTAAGCAAAGGCGCTGAGGTTATCAGCGGCTTCACCCAGTTTTTTTTTTAAACGTAAACTTTTCAGGGGGTTTGGAAGGTGGGGAAGAAAGGAGGAGGAGGGAAGCCGCCCAGGACCCTAGCGGCTTTGCCCAAAAAATTGAAAAAAAAAGCAATGGGAAGGCCGCTGATCTACTCAGCGACTTTACTAGTTGTAGAATAGCACATTACTAGCAAGATAGTAGTATAATGGGGAAGGGAGTAATGTGATGGTCACGTGTCAAATGTTGTGAATAATAATAGTGAGTATAGTGATAGAGAAGATAAGACTAACATACACTTGGTATTAGAAGAGACAAGCTTGCGTGTTGGTTTTTTGGACTATATTGTAAGATCACAAATTCTTGTTTTAGACCGTCACTTTTGGTCTGAAATAATAAGACGGGTTTTTGTAACCATTTTACAGCCAAATATAACCATTATTGACAAACAAGTTATTATAAGTTGTAACATTGACCATACTATTGTGGTTAAAATCAACAGGACAAAATACAAGATTGTTAAAATCAATTCATTAATCACAAATTCTCATTTATGATACATTCGTGACAAATTCTCGACGAGTCAAATATTAATAATGAGAATAAATAAGAAAAAAAACAAAATACATAGATTTATTTTATCTTATCTACATACGCACAAATTCTTGTTTCAGACCGTCACTTTTGGTCAGAAATAATAAGACGGGTTTTTGTAACCATTTTACAGCCAAATGTAACCATTATTGACAAACAAGTTATCATAAGCTGTAACATTGACGATACTATTGTGGTTACATTTGGCTGTAAAATGGTTACAAAAACCCGTCTTATTATTTCAGACCAAAAGTGACGGTCTGAAACAAGAATTTATGATCTTACAATATAGTCCAAAAACAAAACACGTAAGCTTGTCTCTTCTAATACCAAGTGTATGTTGTCTTACCTTCTCTATCACTATACTCACTATTATTATTCACAACATTTGACACGTGAGCATCACATTACTCCCTTCCCCATTATACTACTATCTTGCTAATAATGTGCTATTCTACAACTAGTAAAGCCGCTGAGTAGATCAGCGGCCTTCCCATTGCTTTTTTTTTTCAATTTTTTGGGCAAAGTCGCTAGGGTCCTGGGCGGCTTCTCTCTTCCTCCTTTCTTCCCCACCTTCCAAACCCCTTGAAAAGTTTACGTTTAAAAATAAACTGGTTAAGCCGCTGATAACTTCGGCGACTTTGCTTAAAATCTGGAAAAAAATGAAAAGTGTCCACGTGGATACTATAACCCCAATTACTTTCAAACCAACACCAATTACCCAATTAATTTCGTAAATAACACCATTTTAGCAAAAAATTCTAAACGAACCCTATTTAATAGCGCTTGTGCGTTCAAATCTTTGTCTTGGCACAACAGGATATGAAGGAAGACGTCTCACCTCGAAAAGTATGGAGTAGGTGCCTCCGAAGTATCCTGACCCTACAACGCACGAGTTAATGTGACCCGCTTTTTTTTTTTTATTGTGGGCATGACTCTTAGTAAATTTTCTTATTTAATCCGCGCCCTAGAGGAAGAATCCCCTGTTATTTCCTATGAGGGCTAACCCTGGCATCTGCTTTACCTTATGCTTACAACGAATCGGTACCCACCCACATCTACTAACCAACTTCTATCATCCCCTACTCTTAATGCGTATCCATAAGAGCTCGGCTCCTCAATTGACTCGTTCGCGGTCTTTGTTTGCTCGTCTTTGTTGGGGAATGTGTCCTCAACAATAGTGCGATCACGACAGTGATAAAAATCATTGTCATAAATCTTATGAAAAGAATATGCAAGGGACGATCCAATATTTGATTTAGTCAACTGACCAACATTAATCGGTAATGATTGGCTGACTAGAGTTTAACATTACTGTCGTATGACGGTGGTGGTCAGTTGATCCCTTTAGGTCACACCTATAGGACTAACCCCTTAAACGTATATTGATTAATTGTATAGGATACAGATTGATCGATATTCTTAAAACCGTATATTGAGAAATTAGAGGTTGAATCTTAAAGGTAAGATTTATATTTGAAATTGAAATGTGTCAATTGTCAAATATTAATCGATATTTTAGAAATGTCGAAATTAGAATGAGATGGGTTCGTGGTTATAACAAATGTTGTATATCGTATTGACGATTAATATAATAACCATATTTTGAGACGGTAATTATGAATTACTAAATAATTTGTTAAATGTGATTTAATTAATTTAGAAATAATATTTATTTGATAAATATGTATTTTTAAATTAATACAATTGTTTCATGTCACATAGGATGTTACATATCACACAATTGTACAAATTACAAATTGTAAAATGAAAGTCCATTTTACATTTATTTGTGGCGTGTGATTATGCATTGTATGGACTAGTTTGTTTGAATTAGTGCATGGAAAAAGCATAATGATTAGAATAGGTTGATGTCTATTAGTAGGCATGCACACCTAGTTGAATAAGTAAGACAAGTAACCTATTTGGTCTTACATAACACTCAATCACACGACACACTACATACTACCCATATAAGATGTGAATTGCTTACATGACATTCATTCTAACCTAAGTTTATATTTCTAAGTGTAAGAGAGATAAACATAACATGCATTTTTCTTTAGTGTAAGAAAAATCAAATCCTCTAAAATATTATTCTCATAATATTTATACTACATTCATTGTAGTATTCTAATATACTAATAAGAATTATTAGTATACGGTTTTAACCCAAATCCGTCTCCTAGCTCGGGTTCGGTTATTTGGTCCGTTTAAGGTAAGGTCTTGGTGCGCACTCATTGGAGGCAAGCTTACTTGGTTGCTCTTGGAGGATCGTCCTTAGCATATTTCGGACCGGTTGTAAGAATACGATTCTCATTATTTCCGCTTTTATTTTGCATGCATAAGATTAGATCGTTTAAACTATATTAATATGAGATTAATTAGGACATTAGTAAGACTAATAATATGAATTAGCTAGAATGACTACCTAAGAGTTCCAACAAGTGATATCAGACCACTAGGTTGCTTGCATGCAACTCGATTTTATACGTTTTTGCGAGAAAATGCGATTTTAATTAAAAATGAAAATGAGTAGTACATATAGGATATGCACGAAAATATTATTGCATGTATAATTTCTGGTCTTAAAATAGTTTTAAGTCATTTTGATGATTTATGGAATAATATTGTTCAATATTGTAATTAAAATGTTTAATTAGTGCCAAAAATCGGTTAAAAATGTTTTTTATTTGGGAAAAATAGCTAAATAATGTTTCTGGCCATGAATTTTAAATATGTTCTCACATGCATTTAACATATTATGAATATATAATTTTCGAAATTATTGAAGGTTTTATGCATGGTTTATGATTTTTAATAGTTAAATAGTCATAAAATGAGGTAAATATGGGATAAATAGTTATATTATGAATTTAACTATAAAAATTTTGGTAGATGTCACATGCAATATTTAAAATATATGATGAATTTTCCAGAAATTTTTCGTTAATATTGCATGAATATTGATTTTTATCGTAAAAATCGTAATATTAGTGACATATTTTAGCTTAAATAGTTTAAGTTCGAATTTGACTATAAAAATTTAATATAGTGTCACATATATTATTTCTAGCATGCATGTGAATTTTGAGCTTTTAATCTCGAATATTGCATGAGAAATGATTTTAATCGGTAAAATCGCGTAATATATGACACGAATTATTAAAAATAGTAAATGTTGCTTAAATGGTCCGAAAAGTTCACCCATATTAGTCATATTATGTATGATTATCAACATATTTTTATTTAGTGCCAAAAGTTTCTGAAACTTTAAGTTTTAATTTTAAAAGTTAAAATTGATATTGAGTGTTTAAGGAGTCATAATCATTACTTTATTTTCAGACCTTAAACAGTGCTTTTCAGCCTTATTTTTCTGCATTTCAGATGCTTTGAGTGTCTAGGAAGATGTAAAAATTATATTAGTATTTTATTTCATAATTTTTGCAATAGTTTTGAATTTTTCGAAATATTATGCTTATTATACGGCTATTTTACGAAATAAATGGTGTATTTCGAAAATATTTATTTTTAAGGATCTGAAATTTTTGAAAATTTTCAGTATGTTCAAAATTTTGAATTTTGAATTTTCGAAATTTTTATGACTCGTTTGATTATTTTAATGCTATTTCCCGTAAAACCGATTAAAACCGAACAATATTAAAATAAGTTAAGTTAATTTTCGAAATTTGAGTAAGACTAAATTTTGAATCCTAAAATGTGTTAGGAAACTTAACTAAATCATGAATAGTGATTCATAAAGTGATTAGTGATTTTAAAATTGTTTAAATCACGTTATTCCATAAAACCGTGTTATTACGAATAACGATATTTAAAACGTGTTTAAATAGGACGATTTGGCTTAGGTTTTGCATTTTACATAAGCATTGCATATTTAATTATTATTTATGAATGTCATAATTTATTTACGTAATTTTGAATTATGTAATTACTTAGTATGGCCTTAGATTTTAATCGATATTTCCCGTAATGTAAGGGTTTATCGATTCGGTTGTAATTTAATGTGATCTCGTATCACTTTATTTTATTGTTTTATTTTATTTTATAATGTATAAAATAGATAGAAAATTTGTAATTATTTGTAATTCCGGAGATCCTTGAAGAAGGTGCCATTTCGGAAAGGAGTTCCGACCAAGACGGGGTTTGCCTTGGGATGCGTGCCGCGTGTGAAGTTCAAGGAACCAAAGGAGTTGGTTTCCGAATTTGTAATTTACTTTATTTTCTATTTTAGGAAAGGCCATACTAGGGTTTTAATTTATGCTTTTAAGTTTTATGCTTATCGTGTTTGCATGCATAGCCAAATCGTCATTCTCATCATGCATTCTTTCATCGATTTTATCGACCGTGTCAATTAATTTATCGATAATTCACCGACTTAGTTCACTTAAAGGAGATAGATAATAAATTGACAAGATCTCTTACGTTATATAAAAATCGAGACATAGCCTTACCAAAAAGTAAAGGACCCGCGAAGGATCTTCTTCATAAGGGAGTAGGCTCGGCTAAACCGGGGTGCAAACCTTATTACGTTGGTGAAGTGGGGTAATATGATTACTTATTCTTGAAATTTGGTTGATCTCGACGAAGGTATTCGAGCCACCGTAGTGGTAATAAGTTCGGGCTAAGATAAGAATTAGTGTAATTTTATCGACCGAGAGTTCTAAAAGTAGAATCGATTAAGGGGTTAATCTACCGAGTCACATTAATGAGGGATGTATCGGCTAAACCGTGCCCGAGTTAGTGTGTATTTGGGTCTCGGGATCATTTACTTAATTGGGTAAGAGATCATTAAGTAGATGCATAACTTGTTTAAAAAAATTTACAAGTTTATTTATTAAAACGATAATTGTGTTTTAATTCCTTAAATTTTCATTTGTAGTTCATTTTTCGACTTTCAATCAATGGCAAATAACGCTCCACCACTCCCACATCACGTTTCATGGCTTCGGTCTTTTATGGATCGTTGCAAGCTTGAGAAGCATGGCGCCAATTTTAAGGATTGGGACGCCCAATTGGTGTTGGCCGCGGAAGCCGACGATAAGACTCGTTATCTTACCATTGCCGCTCCTCCCACTCCCGGTGCTCGTTCATCGGAAGCGACTCGTGAAGCCTATGAGGCCTACATGAAAGAGTCACATGCTTTAAAGAACGTGCTTATATTTTCGATGGAGCCGGATCTCCAAAGAAGAATGATTAAGCTAGCCACGGCTAATGAGATATACACTAGAGTTGCGAACATGTTTTCGCAAGCTCCTAGGGTAATCCAATATGAGGCGGCCTCCGCCTTCTTCGATTTGACCTTAAAAGAAGGTCAAAAGATTAGTCCTCATGTGCTCAAAATGGTTGAGCTAGCCGAAACCTTGAAGTTGCAAGGGGTGAATGTTCCCGACTCGCTTATTATTGACAAAATCCTTCACTCCCTCAACAAAGTGAAATCGTATGTTCAATTTCGGGTAAATTATAACATGCGCAATCAAGTAACCTCCTTGGACGAGTTACATAAGATGTTAGTCCAAGCGGAGAGGGATATGGGACTTAATGAGAGTTCCACAAAGGATGTGCTTAATATCGATTCAAAAAGCAAGAGGAAGTTTAAGCGCAAGGCCAACAAGGGTAAAAATGTTAAAGCCTTCAAACCCGCATCTCCCAAGGAGAAGACTTTTACGAAAGGTGCTTCTTCGTCGTCATCAAAGGTTGAAGACAAGTGCCATTATTGCACTAAGATGGGGCATTGGAAGCGGAATTGCCCGAAGTATCTCCATGACCTCAAAGCCGGAAAGGTTCTTGCAGTAGGTATAAATTCTCGTCTAATTCATGTTATTTAATCAATTTTTGTATATGATACAAGTTATTGATTCTCACCCGTTTATAAATTGTTTTAAAGGGGCTCCTACCAAAGACAAAGGCAAGGAGAATGAGAAGGAAACTTGAAGTTCCTTCCATGGATGGCTAAGGTAGCATCCGAGATTGAAGACATGAAGAGCATGGCTCTAATTTTCATTTTGATGTCTTCTTTCTTTTTGCATTTTAATTTAAGAACTTTGTATTTCTTGTACGACAAGAATCTTGTTGAAACAATGGTTGTAATAGTGGTGACTTGGTTTTCAACCCAAGTCATCCTTTTGTTCTTAATCAAACATGTTTGGTTGTTTTAAAATGCTTTCATATGATATATAACATGAGCAATATGATAGGATCATTATAAAAGTAATTCGACTTACTTAAAACGAGAATTGCATCCCGTGAAATACTTCAAATTCAAACATAAGAACATCAGTTCATTATAAGATTTTCACCTTAAATGAAAGAAAATGTTAATATCTCAATACTCAAATTAATTCTTTATCCAATACATTGTTAACGGGCGAAAATGCTATCCTTCTTAAATAACGGTTATTTTAAAGGATAGAGTGGGAGAAATTCTACGCCCGTAAACCAATGAAATAAACATAGGATCTTAGAGAAGAGTCCTATGAGGAGTCCTTGAGAAGAACTCTAAGAGATTGGATAGAAGAAACTACGAGAGGACACAGAAGAAACTACGCGAGGACACAAAAGGAAATGTTCCATATGTTGTCATTAATTCCTAGAGAGGACAAAGGGAACCGCGAGTGTTAACGGAAGGAAATCGTTTCCATGATGTTAATGTTTCTGTTTTATAAAGATAATAAAGGAGAGATTCTCGTGGGAAAGAAAATCAAAATGAAATGTTCATTACGAGTTGAGAAAATGTTTGATGTAAATCAAAAATGAAAGGTTCATTATGAGTTGAGAAGATGTTTGAAGATGTTACCTAATCACTATGAAATCAGTGGGAGTTATTAAACTATAAGATAGTAATATCGAATTCAGTGGGAGAAAAGTTATTAAGGAAACGAAACCTACCATTTAGAGAGGATGGTGATTCTTTAAAGGTTAAAGAATATGAGGTTTTCAATTCTAAATAAATGTATGTTAAGAACATAAATCATAAGTGAGTTTATTATATGATAATGAAACGTCACCGATCAGTTAACAAGGTTTGGATTTGAATCCGAGATATGAAAATGTTAATTCATATAACCTTGATCAAAATGCCATAAGTTGAAATAAAGCCCTCTTTCGATATAAGTTTCTCGAGAAGAACTAGTAGATCGAATCTAGTTAAACTACAATATAAATTCGAGTACAATATGACTATGTTCATGAGGATAACATGTCATGAGTTTTAAGAAAACAGTGGGAGCTTCTTTAAGGTAAGGAGACTCGAGTCGAGTATAAAGACTTGATATGTACTTGAATAAGATCATATTATGCGAGATAATATGAGTCAAAAGGAAACCGAAATTTGTAGGTTTAAAAGATGTGAAGATAGGGTATATTCACATAACAAACCATTAGTGCAAATTGATGTATGATCATCAAAGATTGTTTATGAGGGGCAACAATATCGTATTGTTTGTTCGCACATAACAATCACTCTTATCGTTTGAGTTATTATTACTAATATTAACTCACAATTTATACTTTGTGAAATCCAAATGGGTTGTAAGAGACAATTTGAACCCCATAAGTGAACTGGATTAACTTAGTATAGCCCATAGTCGCTTGTATGAGGTGACGTCTCGAAGCGGCTACAATGTGAGGCGATTGATGGCAAGTTCAAAAGTCATAGAGTCATATGGGATGACTAGTCGATCACATCGGCAGACTGTGTAACACTCTGTTGGGCATTTAATGACCGCTTATAGAGTTCTGGAAATTTTATAATTAGCCTGGTCGTGGCGAGAGCTACTATATTATTCACATAAGTCGATTCTTTGACTTGAGACTGTTCGCCCAAGGTAATGCAGCCTCAGATTGACTTTGATTTTAGCTCTACGATCAACCGTTAAAGGGGGTCAAATGGGCTTCTTTTGGGTCATGATGGACTGTGTTAGTCGAAGGGAACAGTAGGATAGGAATTGTCCAACCCCTTGTCAGGGTTGTCTTAAATCTCAAGGCCACTCGAGGAGAAGTTTAACTGGAAATGCGTGGCCACGCTCGGAAGGTATCTATGGTAGATAATTCCGGTCAAAGCAGTTAAATCTCCAGATCGAGAAAACCGCTCAAGATATGATCAAATGCAAGTACGACCTGGAAGACACCTTGCATTGAGTGGGAGATGACGTAATAGGACAAGAGAATTGGTGACGCACACTTGTCGAGGACAAGTGGAGATTATTGGGGAATGTGTCCTCAACAATAGTGCGATCACGACAGTGATAAAAATCATTGTCATAAATCTTATGAAAAGAATATGCAAGGGACGATCCAATATTTGATTTAGTCAACTGACCAACATTAATCGGTAATGATTGGCTGACTAGAGTTTAACATTACTGTCGTATGACGGTGGTGGTCAGTTGATCCCTTTAGGTCACACCTATAGGACTAACCCCTTAAACGTATATTGATTAATTGTATAGGATACAGATTGATCGATATTCTTAAAACCGTATATTGAGAAATTAGAGGTTGAATCTTAAAGGTAAGATTTATATTTGAAATTGAAATGTGTCAATTGTCAAATACTAATCGATATTTTAGAAATGTCGAAATTAGAATGAGATGGGTTCGTGGTTATAACAAATGTTGTATATCGTATTGACGATTAATATAATAACCATATTTTGAGACGGTAATTATGAATTACTAAATAATTTGTTAAATGTGATTTAATTAATTTAGAAATAATATTTATTTGATAAATATGTATTTTTAAATTAATACAATTGTTTCATGTCACATAGGATGTTACATATCACACAATTGTACAAATTACAAATTGTAAAATGAAAGTCCATTTTACATTTATTTGTGGCGTGTGATTATGCATTGTATGGACTAGTTTGTTTGAATTAGTGCATGGAAAAAGCATAATGATTAGAATATGTTGATGTCTATTAGTAGGCATGCACACCTAGTTGAATAAGTAAGACAAGTAACCTATTTGGTCTTACATAACACTCAATCACACGACACACTACATACTACCCATATAAGATGTGAATTGCTTACATGACATTCATTCTAACCTAAGTTTATATTTCTAAGTGTAAGAGAGATAAACATAACATGCATTTTTCTTTAGTGTAAGAAAAATCAAATCCTCTAAAATATTATTCTCATAATATTTATACTACATTCATTGTAGTATTCTAACATACTAATAAGAATTATTAGTATACGGTTTTAACCCAAATCCGTCTCCTAGCTCGGGTTCGGTTATTTGGTCCGTTTAAGGTAAGGTCTTGGTGCGCACTCATTGGAGGCAAGCTTACTTGGTTGCTCTTGGAGGATCGTCCTTAGCATATTTCGGACCGGTTGTAAGAATACGATTCTCATTATTTCCGCTTTTATTTTGCATGCATAAGATTAGATCGTTTAAACTATATTAATATGAGATTAATTAGTACATTAGTAAGACTAATAATATGAACTAGCTAGTATGACTACCTAAGAGTTCCAACAGTCTTATAGTCTTATTCCCTTTCTTTCTTGGAGACCTTTCCTTTTCATTTGTTTAAAGATTTAATTTCTTAATGCTTGGAGTTTGGGCCGATGACACATGTGCCTTCTTTCTTACTTAAACGAAGGAAGAGGCTCTTGAACTCACTTTCTCTAGAGAATAGCAGGAATCCTGTGCAATAAGATCTTTTAATACGAAGTGTCACTAGCAGAAAAACATCTATTTGCGGCTATCTATTTGAGGCGATTTAGCCAAACAGCAGCAAATAACATATGTGTTATTTGAGGCGTTTTGAACAAAACGACGCAAAATTGATATTTGAGGCGTTTTTTACCTAAACGCCGCAAATGAGTGTATTTAAAAAAAAATAAAAAAATTGAAAGACAAGCACGGATATTGAAGGCAATTAATAAAACGCGTGAAACAATCTATCTCCTTCTTTCCAAAACCAATATACACAGTGGAACACAATTTAATTAACTCCCTCCAAACAATAAAACAATAATCTAACCGCCTCATTCACCGCCTCATTCACCGCCGGAACTCGCCGGAACTCGACATCACTCGCCATCTCCTATTTCCTATAATTCTAAATTAGGTATGTGATAAATTGATTTTTAGGGTTCAATATTTTCGATTAATTGGGTATTTTTAGGGTTAAATATTCAATTCAGTTTTATCAATCTTACTTTCATGTTTAATTATTATCACAAGTGTAAATTTGCGAAATAAGGAACATTGACTGCTGGTGAAGGTTTGGTTTTTGTGTTCCCCTCAATTTTTCGCGATGTTCTGTGTAGGCTGACATAATCTCATTTAAAATTGTCGATGAGCGAAACTGTGAAAGCTTAAGAACATTCAGATAGTATTCTGATAAAAACAATCAGATAGTATTCAGATAGTATTCTGATAAAAGTTTGCATCCTTAGGCCTAAGCAGCTTAACCCGAGTAATCCGAACCGAGTTTCAAGCTGTGATGCTGGTGGTATTGCTGCTGTTCTTACTGTCAGGTTTATCACTGCCCTTTGTGTTGCAGTTCTTCTCTGTACCATTGTTATCCTTTTTTATGCTAGATTTTGTAGGAGAATTGTTTTCAGTTTGTGTATGACAAATTGTTGTAGTAATAAG
The DNA here is from genome assembly GCA_029255685.2 of Silene conica. Taxonomy (NCBI): domain Eukaryota; kingdom Viridiplantae; phylum Streptophyta; class Magnoliopsida; order Caryophyllales; family Caryophyllaceae; genus Silene; species Silene conica. The sequence goes on from CM055311.2 coordinate 66,082,541, forward strand.
AAGAGCAACATAATGTCCAGGGTTCAGCTTCATGACTTCACTTGCAGCAATTGGCCAATACATCTTCTCTGCCTTACCATTTGGGTGTTGGATTACTAGTGATGCTGCATCTATTGCTTGGCAATTTCGTTTTTTTTTGTTTTTGTTTTGTTTTTCAGTTTATCAACTGGTATAATTAACATAATCAACTGGTTCTGAAATGCAGAAAAGGTCTCACAAGTCGGGATTCTGGAATTTCTATGCTGGAAGAAACACGCTTGGTGGCCTAACTGGTTGCTATACTGGTTGCTTGATAAGTATGTATGTTTGAAAGACAACATTTACTGATTGAGAAACTTTGATTCTTTTTTGAGTTTCATTCAATAGTGATTTTAGGTTTTCGCATTGACAAAGCTATTCCTTTGGTGGACTAATAACTGCCTTTGCCTTGTTTCAGGGCTTTAGAACATATAGTTCTTGTTCACTACCGTGACACTCAAGAGGTTGGCTTTAGCACATACGGGTTTTATCTTGCATTTTAATTTCATCGTTATGAACTTTCACACCTTACGTTGGGATGTGGTTGAATCATCTCCAGTTGCAGGGTTCTCCAGTCACGCCAGTAAATTCAGATTTGGGATCTGATGTATCCGACCGCTCAGCTTCTCAACTCTTGTCAGGAGTTAGTGACGGCCAGGCAAATAAAATTTCCCCAGCGTCTTTAAAAGAGTATGCTGGTAATATTTAAAGATTTTGAGTAAATTATTGAGATGGCATCCCCCCTCCATTTCTGTATCTTCGGCCTCTGCGTTATTTACGAGTATTGGTTTGAAGATTATCTTATTCTTACCTTGTTTGTGGTATTGAAAACGGAGTGTGGTGACAGTATCAACACTACCAGTTATCAGTTGAGACTGCATGAAATTAACACACTTGATTGGGATGAGCTTTTGGCTTCAAATGATACCAATGAAACTACTTTAGCAACAAAGGTAAGGATGCTATTTTGAATTGGATAATAAGGAATTGAAGTAATCATTAACCAGAAGATGGCAACTCATTTTCTTCTTTTTTTGTCACCTTCACCTTATGAGCAGAACAGGCTCCAACTATGCAGCAATACCGACAGCATGGGTGCAACTTGGAAAATAATGTAAGTTTTGTATATTTAGGTTGAGATTACTATAGCGTCCCATGTTCTTAATTTAAGCCATAAGGCAGTGAATAGCTAGAATGATATTTTTTCAGGAAGAGAAGAACAAGAAACGCAAGGTTGGTTGAAGATGATAGAAGGTAATAAAGTTGCTGGCTTCCTTTCATCTTGCTTCCATCCTTATTTTATACATTGGCGTCTTGTTCCAATTATTGTCCCCCAGACTTTATATTTACTGATTGTACACACATTAATTTGAACTTGTTTCTTAACTTATTTTGCAGGTCCAGAGAACGTAGCCATGACCGTGAACGTAGCCATGACCGTGAACCGCCTAAAGACAACATAACATATTGTTTACCGTCTTTCCCTCGAGTCTGAGCATTGTATATTTTTGTACGTGTTATTTAGATCCTTCGAGTCTGAGCATTGTATATTTTTGTATGTGTTATTTAGAATAATTACAAAAATTATGTAAGATTCGCTTGTGGAAATATACATTTGAGAGTTATTATATTTAATTAATTTGTTTAAATAATTTCATATGAATTTTTTTTTTACCCCTATTTGCGGCGTTTTTTAAAAAAACGCCTCAAATAGCGCCTTTATTTGCGGCGTTTTTTTCCGCCGCAAATAGCCTTTGTTATTTGCGGCCCCCTTATTTGCTGCTGCATCAAAAACGCCGCAAATGCCCTATATTTTGACGCCGCAAAAGAGTATTTTTCTACTAGTGTGTTCATAAAAAAGAGAAGCTTAACCGGCAGTGATATATAGTAATTGAATCGCGAGACCAGAGGTACTAGCTCGAGAAAGTTTGTGGCAAAGAGAAGTGTTTGCATATCAGTAAGAAAAGCGATGACCCTAGCCCTCGATCGGAAGCGCCTTGGTCTACTATACTATAAAGAAAGGGGAGGTTGACTCGCTGAGTTCTTCAAGTCTTCTATACAATGGGAAAAGCCCAGTCAGCTCTTAAACCTTGGCATACGCACGCGATAAGATAAGGCCCAAATATTGAGCACCCTTACCAAAAAGTAATTTTCTAAGGGTCTGATCCCCTGTATTGCACACTTGCTCTTCCGACGATCAGACCCATCAATACCATGGCGCGACCATCATCTTTCTTCATTTAATTCTTCCTCTATTCTTCTTAACAAATGGAGTACTCCGTAGTCTTGTGTACAACTATATTGGTCAGTGAATTACTACTCGATTTTGTTTTCTTTATATGAAAATGAATTTTCTTGAAGGAATTTGATGAGTGAGTGTTAACTGTTGTTGGTAATACCTGATCCGATCCGAACTGAAGCCAATAATGCCCAAAATTGGGTGAATCAAAACTGACTCGATTCAACCCCATGTGAAACCTATAATCGAAACATGATCTATTTGTCTGAAATCTCGAACCGAACTCGGCTCGACCAAATGATAATGCTAGTATGAATTTATGATATGTTATTGGTCACAACTCAAAAACATAAGGTAAAATGTATGTCGGCTAATCTGACATAAAGTAATCCGAGGTCCTCGAACCGAACCCAACTTGACTTGTATTGGTTAATGACTCGACCTGGTCCAAACCCATTCTAAACTGGTTATTGCGCATGCGCAACCCAAAATCAAGATGATTCGACTTCTTATAACTACTCGACCCAATTGACCTAATAACCATATCTACTTGCCGTGAATTTTTGATTTGCAAAATTTTTCCTCTACGAGATTCCCTTTAATTTATTTGGCTCTATAATATTTGTCGACTTCTGTTTGAATTACATAGCAATCTCAAGAACACAAGTTTTCAGATTATTTTTCTGATTATTAAGCTTTATAAAGAATTATAACAAATCCAAACATATTCATGTACGATTGTTGCAAATGTTTTGTGGGCTTTTAGCAAAGTCATTCTAACGGAAAAGTTAACGGAGTCAATGCATAAGTCCTTAAGTGTAAATGTTAAATTATGATTCAAAATTTACTTGAATTAGTCAAGTCAAGTAGCAATAATGTAGGAGTTTGTTTTGTTAGTGTTGTTAGTGGCCTAAGATCATGGCCTTTTCTGTCAATTCTAGGAGTTGTTCCTACGTTTTAGGCACAACATTAGTCATGCTTTAGGGTGATCAGTTAAGCATTAAAATTTCTATTTAAGCATTGTAATTTCAATCATTTCTTAATACACAAAAATCCTTTCTCCCTTCATTTTCACTATTTTGTTCTAAGTATAAAACTCACAAATATTTACTACAAATTAGTATCAGGTCTTTAGGTTTGGTATCCTGGGATTTGTCATGGCTTCCAATAGTTCAACATCAAATGGTCTCTCTCAATTACTAGTTTTTAAGGGTGTCAAATATCAGTTTTGGGAACTGAAAATGTAGACCCTGTTTAGGTCTCAGGAATTATGGGATCTGGTTGAGCATGGGTTTGTTGATACTAAACCAGCTGAACCAGATGCAGCTCTCAAGGAGAAAAGAAAGAAGGATGCCAACGCACTGTTCATGATTCAACAGGCCATGGATGACGAAATCTTCTCTCGGATTGCTTCTGCAACTACATCAAAAGAAGCCTGGGGTATTCTCAAGTTAGAATACCTAGGTGACAAGAAGGTGGTCAAAGTTAGGCTACAAACACTAAGACGAGAGTTTGAAACCTCTCTCATGAGTGATAGTGAGTCTGTTTCAGACTACTTGTCCAAAATGTCTGGTATAGTGCAGCAAATGATGGCCTATGGAGAGAAGATAGAAGATGAGTATGTTGTTGGCAAGATTTTGAGGAGTCTGACAGATAAATATGATTAGGGCTGTTAATGAGACGAGACAGCTCGCGAGCAACTCGAGATTGGCTCGGTCAAAGCTCGGTCAAGGCTCGGCTCGTGTGAGCTCGACTCGAGCTCGGGCTCGGCTCGAGAGCTTAACGAGTCAAGCCGAGCAAAGGCTGGCTCGGCTCGAAAAGCTCGTGAGCGGCTCGAACATTTGAGATTATATAAGATATTAATCATATTTTATAAAAATATGCTCATATTTTATAAAAACATTTTATCATTATTATATCTTTGTAGCATATATATTAAATATTTTGTTGATTTGCTAAATATTTTTACATAAAATCTTCGAACATTGTTATTGAAAATATTTGAAGAAAATATAAAAAAAAATGAACCATTTTATATAGGCTCGATTTGGCTCGAGTTTGGCTCGAGCTCGTGTTAAAGCTCGCAAGCTTTGTAACGAGCGCATTTTTTTCAAGCTCGGATAAGATCGGCTCGAGCTCGAGCTCGAGTTTTTGTAATCGAGCACAAGCCGAGCAAGGCCAAGCTCGGCTCAGCTCGGCTCGTTAACACCCCTAAATATGATCACCTGGTTTCAGCAATTGAAACATCACAGGATTTAGAGAAGTATACCTTTGATGAACTGATGGGAACACTGCAAGCCTATGAGGAAAGGTTGAACAAGTCATCTGTGAAGAAGGAAGAGAGAGCATTTGTCTCCAGAGAAGAAGGGAGACCAAATGGCAGAGGTAGAGGCAGGGGTGGGTCCAGAAGAAGATCTGGCAGGAAATCTGGCCAGTCATCTGAAACAAAGACCAAGGACACCCAGTCTCCCAAACCACCAATGACATGTTACTACTGCAAGAAGCCAGGTCATAAGGAGGTTAATTGCTGGGAGAAGGAAAAAGATCAGGCTGAGGGTAGGACTGATCAAAATGCAAATTTTGCAGAAGAAGAAAGACTTTTCCTGACTAGTGATGGCTCACCTGAAGGAAGTGGGAATGTCTGGTACATTGATAGTGGCTGTTCTAACCACATGTCAAGTACCAGGTCCATGTTCAAAGTCCTGGATGAGGCAAGAAAAAGCAAGGTTAGGCTTGGAGATAATAAGCAGCTAACAATGGAAGGTGTGGGTACAGTTGCTATCAAAACAAAGGAAGGTAACATCAAGTTATTTAATAATGTTTAATATGTGCCTCTTCTAGCCTATAATTTATTGAGTGTAGGACATTTATTAGGCTGTGGTTTTTCCTTATTTTTTCACAATAACTCAGTTGAAATTAAGGATAAAAAAATCAAGTGAAATTGTTGCTATTTCTACAATGAGTAGGAATAAAATGTTTCCATTGGACTTAGAAAATTCTGTGAAAAAGGCATTGGTTGTGAGAGGAGATGATAAAACCACACTATGGCATTTGAGGTATGGTCATCTGAATTTGCAAAGCCTGAAATTTTTAAGTAATGAAGCATTAGTAATTGGTTTACCAGGGTTTGTTGAATTGGGAATTTGTGAGGGGTGTATTTATGGAAAACATTCCAGGGATCATTTTCATCAGGAAAGGCTTTGAGGGCAAGTGAGTATCTAGAATTGGTTCATGCTGACCTCTGTGGACCCATGACCATTGAGTCTTTAGGGGTGAGTAAGTATTTCTTGCTGTTTACTGATGATTATAGTAGGATGAGTTAGGTGTACTTCGTTAAATCAAAGTCACAATCATTTGAATACTTTAAGAAATTTAAAGTAATGGTGGAAACTGAGAGTGGAAAAATACTTAGGTGTCTTAGAACAGATAAGGGAGGTAAGTTCTTGGCCAGTGAGTTTGTGGAGTTTTGTGAAAACCATGGAATAAAAAGAGAGCTAACTGCTCCCTATACCCCAGAGCAAAATGGTCTAGCTGAGAGGAAGAAGGATTGTTGTGGAAATCGCTAGGAGTATGTTGAGGGGGCACAGGTTGCTAAATGAGTCGTGGGGTGAGGCTGTCTCTACTCCAGTCTACATTCTCAATATATCACCAACTAGAGTTGTTCAACATAAGACACCTTATGAGGTTTGGACAGGTAGAAAGCCTGATGTGAGCCATCTGAGAGTTTTTTGTTGTATTCACTAGTACAAAAACACCCTATTGCATCCGTTCTATAAGACTTATTGCGTCGGTTCTTGGTTGACGTTTTTGGAGGCGACGTTTATTGAAACGTCGGTTCTAAAACTGACGCAAAAAACAGACATTTGCATCAGTTCTTAGTATACAATTGATGCATTTGATGTATCATTTGCATCAGTTCTTAGTAAACAACTGATGCATTTGCTATAAGAACCGACGCAAATAGCTTAGTTTTTGCATCAGTTTTCCAGTAACGGATGCTTTTTCGCTTAGCTTTTGCATCAGTTTCCCAACAACTGATGCAATCTAAGCTAAGTAAAAATCCAACTAAAGTCATAGTGATACCAAGTTAATCTATTTTGAAGCAGGTGGTTTTTCGAAAGCCCTCATCAAAATATACAACTCTTCAAGCCTCTGACATACATGACCGACTAAATCCCATTCATTTTCTGTAGGCAAGGAGTTGTACTCCTCTTCCAGATTTTTCAAATGAACGAAAACATCCTTGAGTAAGATAGACTGTTGCATCATTAGGAAGGTCGAGTTCCAATTCGAGTCATAATCAAGCACCAATGCAACTGCAGTGCTTAGACCCAGTTCACGAGTCGCTTGCTTGAATTCCTCTTCCCTTTCTTGTGAATCGGTCCAAAAGTGAATGTTGTCTCGAACCTTGTCAATTACATCCCTCACTACTTCAAATCTATCTTGAACCATTAGGCTTATAGTCTGAGCAAGACATGGGATTTTGAACAGTTTTCCTCCTAAAAGAAACTTGTTCTTAGAAAGCTTCTTCTGTAGAGTATCTGCAAGCTCGTCATTCGAGTTGTGACTGTCCATGGTTATAGTAGACAGTTTATCATGCACATCAAATTCTGATAAACATTCTGCAACAACCTTTACAATAACCTCATTTGAACATTTGACTGGCACATTTGCAAACCTGCAGGTAAATCAGAATCGGCCAACAACAGTCAACAACAACAACAAAGCCGAAATCATAGTTTTTTGAAGTAGTTATCATTCCATGCACTTACGAACACAGGGAGCAATTTACACGGGTTTAAGACTAGTAAATATAATAAAATCACATCTGCAGGGTAGAAAAATCAAAACAAGAACATTCGTCAATGAACAATGCATCACCTCATAATATATGATTCCCTTTCCCACTCACCATCAACCATATGACCTGTAATGGCAATAAACTTTTTATTCCCATCACAAGAATCCCACATTTTGATTGTGACAGCGACTCGACCTGAATTTGGTGTTCCTAATTCACCAATAGCAACGCATCTCTCAAACTTTCTGATCTTCATGATGTCATTCCACAGAGTTTGTTGAGAAACCATCTTAAACAAAGGGTTGACACTGCTAAACAAGCTCCTAAACCCGACATGATGAATGATCGAGAGGGGGTATTCATGTAGTATCACCATAAGGGCTAAGTCCCTCCTTAAAGTGATAGGATCAAAGACGAGATTTTGTGCAGTAAAAAGCCGGGACTTGCGATGAGGCATGAGATAAACATGATCAAAGTAATCATCAGATTTAACTGAAATCGATTCATAGCAGCTTATTGGCAATGCTGGATGATTTCCTGGTGTAACTGGCTGACAAACTGACTCTTCAGAGTTGCTGTCACTCTACAGCAGTAACTCAGTAAGCATCAATTCAAGTTACAGATAGTTTATAAGCAATGAAGTAAGAAAACATCCCTTCTGAACAAAAGAATATGACAAGAATAAGAACCTCTTCCGCGGATACATCAGGCTCATCACAGTGACAGTATGACTGTGACATTGTCGACTTGAGATGTCAAAACTTTGAGAATTAATCTGAAAGAGGGATGATACAGGAATTACATTTATATCAGAACATTTGATATATGAATAAAGGTCGTAGGAGACGGTTTTATACATTGAACAGTCACATTTCACGTTATATTACTGTTCCAAATCGTGCGCTGACATATATGACAAACATATTATGTACTAGCACGAGAAAATGGAGAATTAATAACCAGTGCATCTTGCAGCATTCGTGTAAGCTTAGAATCACGATAAGGGATATGATTCAACTTGTTTTGTGAGCTACATGTCAATGCATTTACAACTTTTCCCAGAGCTGTCAGGGATTTGTTAATTGTCTTAGCCTCCTCCAGAAGCCTCCCTTCCGCCCCAGTTTTCCCCACTTTCTCAGAGCCTGCCAGGTCCACAAGAATCAGTTTTCCCATTTTGGTCCTGCAAACAAGTATCACTAGAAATATGAAACTCTTTCATCCCGTTCATATTAACTCTACACGTGTGCAAAACTTAACGAAAAAAGTTGACATTTCTTGAACACTAGAGTCAAATGAGGACTAAAACTCACCATCTGTAGCATTTGGCACCATTTTCTGTAAACATTTTTCTGAAAAGATCGAATCCAAAGTAGAGGCGATTTCCTCCTCAGACTAAAACTCACCATCTGCATCAAAATAACTGGCGCACCCCCCACTATCCAGCAATATAAACCCTCAATTAACTTAACCCTAACCGTAAAACAATTCTAAACTTACATTAAATTGAATATTCATACTAACAAATCAATTATTACACAAAATTGTACATAAAGAACAATAATAAGACTTATTAAAAGAAATTACAAAAAACAATTAAGTAAAAAGCATACCTATATCAAATGAGTAATTAGATGAGTAAAAGAGCGAGAAGGCGATACTGAAATCGGTGCCATGGTAGTGATGGCATGGGAAGAAGTAGCAACAAGGGTGGCCTGAGAAGTAGTGGCCACCGTGGTGGTAGCTACAGCAACAGAAACAACGGCTGGAGTAGAAATCACTGCGGTAGTAGAGGTAGAAATCACTGCGGTAGTAGATGGTGATGGCACGAAAATTGCATAGTAAACGATGATGAGAATGAAGGCGGAATTGAGGGGATGTGAATCACAAACTAATGAACTGATGAACTGATGAAGACGGTGGTATGTGTTTCAGTTTTTGCGTAAAATTGAAGCAAAAACTAAAGACGGTGGTATGTGTTTCAGTTTTTGTGTTTCAGTTTTTGTGTTTCAATTAGGTTAATGTATTAGAAGTTCTAATTTTTCGAAATTCATATTAAATGCATCAGTTTCACTTTTAAACTGAAGCAAAAACTTATAAGCAAATGCGTCGGTTATAGGAAATAACTGAAGCAAAATTATATTTTTAGGTATAAACGTCAGTTTTGGGCACAACTGACGCAAAAACTAAGTACTTTTTGCATCAGTTCTTTATTAAGAACTGACGCAAATAAGTTTCCTATGGTGTAAAATTGGACTCCCGCCAAAATTAAGTACTTTTTGCATCAGTTCTTTTAGAACCGACGTAAATCACTTGACGCAATAGGGTATTTTTGTACTAGTGATTGCCTATACATTACTGAATCTAAGAACAAAACTCGATGAGAAATCATTGAAGTGCATATTTATTGGGTATGCAACTCAGTCCAAGGCATACAGGTTGTATGATCCTGTAAATGGGAAAAAAATAATAAGTAGGAATGTGATCTTTTCTGAGGATGAAGTTTGGGACTGGTCTCAAGTGAGTGAAAGGGAGCAGGAGTTCACTTTTGAGTATGAAGCTGATCAGGATGACAATCAAGCTGATAACCATGACAGGTCACCTAATAGGTCACCTAACAGGGATGGCACATCAGAAGACTCCTCTTCTTCTGATGAGTCACCACCAAGGCAGACCAGGTCTCTGAATGACATATACAACACCTGTGGTCTGGCTCTTGTGACCATAGAGCCAAATGACTTTGTTGAAGCCTCAAAAGAGGATGAATGGAATTCAGCAATGAAGGATGAAATTCATTCAATCCAGAAAAATGAAACATGGAAATTAATGGATTTACCTGCAGGAAAAAATGTTATTGGACTAAAGTGGGTGTTCAAAACCAAGTTCAAACAGATGGGAGTATACAAAAGCACAAGACCAGGCTTGTGGCTAAGGGGTATGCACAAAAGGAGGGTATAAACTATGAGGAAACCTTCTCACCCGTGGCTAGGTTACAATCAGAGTTATTCTAGCTCTTGCTGCTCAACTAAAACTGACAGTTCATCAATTTGATGTAAAGTCTGGTGAACTGCAGGAAGAAGTGTATGTTGAGCAGCCACAGGGATTTGTCAAAGAAAATGAGGAAGGGAAAGTTTATAAACTGAAGAAAGCTCTGTATGGGTTAAAGCAAGCCCCTAGGGCATGGTATAATAGCAGACTTGATCTGGTCTTTGCATAGAATAGGTTCAAAAGGAGTGAAAATGAACCAACATTGTACACCAAAAGAGCCAATACTGCTTTCCTGACTGTTTGTGTCTCTGTTGATGACATAATTTATGTCAATACATCACAGGAAATGCTGAAAGAGTTCAAAGAAGTTATGATGCAGGAATTTGAGATGACTGATCTAGGGAAGTTGCAATACTTCCTTGGGTTAGAAGTTCAGCAAGTAAAGGAGGGAATATTTCTATCACAGAAGAAATATACTCAGGATTTGCTGAATAAGTTTGAAATGCAGAACTGTGATGCTGTTATCACACCTATGAACACAAATGAGAAACTGCAAAGAGAAGATGGCACAGGTGCAGTTGATGAAAAGCTGTACAGGAGCATGGTGGGCGGTCTGAACTATCTGACTCACACATACAAGGCCTGACACTGCCTATAGTGTGAGCATAGTTTCAAGGTACCTGCACTCACCAACCAAACAGCATTAGGTGCTGTCAAAAGAATTCTAAGGTACATTGCAGGGACTACTGAGAATGGAATATGGTACAAGAGTTCAGAGAACTTTGAACTGGTTGGATTCACTGACAGTGACTGGGCAGACAGTCTAGATGACAGGAAACGTACATCTGGACCTGTATTTATGCTAGGGACAGGTGCCATTACATGGAGTTCAAAGAAGCAGGAGACTGTTGCACTATCATCTACAGAGGCAAAGTATGTTGCATCAGGAGCTGCTGGTAGACCTGCAATTTGGCTCAGGAAATTGTTGTCTGATCTAGGGAATGAGCAGAAGAAAACTACATTGATATGGTGTGATAACAGGTCAGCTATAACAATGACCAAGAATCCTGCATTCCATGCTAGGACTAAACACGTACATAGAAGTTCAGCATCACTTCATAAGGGGCCTGGTCAGTGAAGGCAAAATTGAACTGAAGTTCTGTGGCACAAATGACCAGAATGCAGACCTATTTACCAAAAGCTTGTCTGAGGACAAGCATGAATTCTTCATGAAAAGAATTAGAGTTGACAGAGTTTGAATCAAGGGGAGGTGTTAAATTATGATTCAAAGTTTACTTGAATTAGTCAAGTCAAGAAGCAATAATGTAGGAGTTTGTTTTGTTAGTGTTGTCAGTGGCCTAAGAATCTAAGATCATGGCCTTGATTTCCTGTCAATTCTAGGAGTTGTTCGTAAGTTTTAGGCACAATATTCGTCATGCTTTAGGGTGATCAGTTAAGCATTAGAATTTCTATTTAAGCATTGTAATTTCAGTCATTTCTTAATACACAAAAATCCTTTCTCACTTCATTTTCACTATTTTGTTCTAAGTTTAAAACTCACAAATATTTACAACATAAAGTTGGGAAGTTTAGGTGCTTAACTGAAAAAAAATGATAAAGTTTAGGTCCTTATCTTACTATCAACTCCAATCAAATTATTGTTAGTTTGGCGTCGAGTAAGGTGTAAATTGCATACTAGGACACCATTGTTGATGACAACAACTTTGATATTTTGATTTCTGACTGTTTATGACCTACTAAAACACGCCAATGATTAGCAACTCAGCCAGCAATCAGATTTCAATCCTTCAAACAGTGTTCGCTTTCATAATTAAAGCACTAAAAACACAGGTGTAACGAACAACAGGTTTTAATCAGAGCAGTAGGTCTTGCTTGTGACGGGCTAATCCCGTCATAAACTTGTGACCTCTCACAAAAAGGGAGAGGGGATAAGGTGGGGCACTCTTCATGTGCTTTCCCACTCATCTCTCATGGATATTTTGTGAGAGAAAACAGTATCCATCACAAGCCGTCACAAATGAGAATTTGTATAATCGGAGGTAGACACCTTGCAAATTGGCGATGCTGTAGATTAACCTATTACTCAATGGATTGTAGACTTGTAGTACTACTGTATAAGCAATTATTTGCAGAACAAACTATATATGGAGTATATATAAATGCAACGTTTAAAATGTATTTTGTGAACAACTAGATTAATGACAGAAAACACGTAGGACATAATAATATGACTTACTTTTGCTAAATAATAAAACAAACGAAAGCAACCCATTCTGTCCAATCCAATAATACAAACACATGTTGCACAAATTTAGTAACATGCATTATACTGTATTCACTTTTGTTTTCAGTAACAAGCAACATGCTTCTAAAGACAAGTCTATGTTGTTGTCTACCATACTATAAGCATTCTCTTTATATAGTGTCCGGAGAACAAGTCGGTATTTTGGCTCCGACTAAAACTTAGTTTGTGCCTTATGTTAGATTGTCAGCTAGGGTTGAGACTAGAGATGACAATGGGTAGGATTTGAACAGGATCCTATAGGATCCAGATCCAGATCCATTTTAAAATGGTATATCCAGATCATACTCTTATCCTCATGGTCCGAAATTTGTAGATCCATATCCGCATCCTAAGGATCTGGGTAGGATCTGGATAAAATCCAGATCCGTCAATATTCAACGATACATTCAAATGAAACCGCACCAAGTTACTATTATACACTACTTCACTATCACTTGTCAATTAGAGACGATATTTTTTGTCGAATTACCCTCTATTAACTTCACTGGTTTAAAAATCATAGTCTAAAAGAAATAAAAAGAGTGTACAAAGTATTAAAAAGTCTTATAGCAACTTACAAATAAAGTTTACAAACCACAAAATAATTATAATTCTAACAATTCATAATAAAACAAACTGTCCAAACAAAATAAACAATAATGTTTCATTGCTTGTTTCCATGATTTACCTCTGAAGGGTCGAATCTATCCAAAAATTACCCTTATAAAAATTAAAAGAGGGTCCAAGGGTAGGATCTGGATCTTAGTGGTGGGATCCAGATCCGACCCTCGTACTCGTATAAGGATATGGGTCCGATCCAGATCCTAAGGATCTAAAATAATGGGATCCATATCCTACCCTTGGGTATAGGGTCTGGTGGATCTGGGTAGGATCCGGGATCCATTGCCATCTCTAGTTGAGACATTTCAGGTTCGCAATAAATCGGGTTGAATCGGTCGGGTATTTTGGATTTAGGTCATTTTCGGACTTTGGTCTCAAACAAGGAGAAGCTACACCCAACCACTAAACCAACCTAGCGCATCCCCTGCACCCTTCCATATACACTACTGGGTTTTGCAGCAAGTTCATTATGTAGCGTCCTTTGATGCATGGAGCTAGTAGATGCATGCAATTAGGTATAAACAAGACTTTTGTACATGTACTGATCTACGACATACAAAATGATGAAGAAATATTTTCTTTTTAAGTTGACTTGATTCATTTGTCTTTACACACTGTTTTTTCGTTAGTTATTTATTAATACTTTCATTTTTCTATAAGGATGATGATATTAAATTTCAGCACCAACATAATTAAAGAAAAAAGTAAAACTTAAAAATAAAATATTTGTTTTGTTTTTATTCCAAAATTTAAAGGATGACCATGTAATTATACATCTATTTAAATAAAAACAAATCTCAAACAAAACTAAAATTTATCAATAATACTTTACACCATTTTTTTAATATTAGAATCTTCATTAGTGATTATGTTTCTTTGTCATTGTTGAGTGCTCTTTATCTAGTGCGTTTGTTTATGGATCGGGTTCTTAACTGATGACAAACCTACAAAAGAGAAAATCGATACAATTCCTCTTGAAAAGACACTTTATTACGTAATTCATTCCCTCATATATTTGTAGCATTTACGTACCAATTACTATCAATAGCTACAAGTTAATTTTCAATTTTACATAATGGCTTTGATTTCATCTAACATGATATAATCTGAAAAATAACAATATTGAATTAAGTGTTTACGTCAATTGATCTTATCAAATGGAGTTAATTAAATGGAAATATGAGAGTTACAACAATTCTGCAATATGATGCTACACCATTCCAAATTTACAACCTCGAAATGCATAATCAATTAGGAGTAACCTGTTTTCTTATAAAGTAATAACTAGTTTTAACCCCGTGCAAAAATGCACTGGCTCGTTTTAATAATATTGTTATTTTAAATAATTCTATTAATAATGCGAATATATTTTTGATGATGAAATTTTTGGCCATATGCTATAACTGATTAAGATTTTTGTAATATCATTGACATTGAAAATATTTTTTTTTGACGTTATTGTTATTTTAATTTATTCTTATTGCTATTTTAATTTAGTACTGTCATGAAAATTATACTTGAAATTTCGATCGTGTTTTTATCATTTTCTTTATTTTGTTACATTTTTATATCAATTAGTGTAATTTTGGTTAGTATTTATTATAATTATGTATTATTTATTATAATATTGATTGTTAGTCATAAATAATTATTTAATAATTATGTATAAATCGACATGGGCAATATATTTTAATATATAATATATAAGTTAGACGTTATAAATATAATCGTCTACGTATAAATTATTGTTTACGAAATAAATAAGAATTAGTACGTAATAATAACACAACTAATGAAACGCAAACATTTATTCGACAATTAATTTAGTAAACAACAATACGGGTCCCACCATAATTGAATTTAAAAAAAAAATGATGGATTAATGACGTAGATTCACCAGAATTCATTAAGTGTTTCTGTATTAATATAGATAAGACTAGCGTAACACCCGTGAAAATTCACGGGTTGTTCAATTTTAATTTTGACGGGAAATGATCAATTAAAGTTGTTAGATATACTAATAATATATGTGGTGTATATGTGAATACTTTAAAGAAAAATAAAAAAGTATATCTATAACATAAAAAAGTATATCTATAACAGAAGTATATAAGAACATGTTGACATTAAAAGTTTGACGTATAAATTGAAAAGCGTAAAATATAATTAAAAAATGGAAACTTATAACTTTTCAATAAAAGGAGGTTTTGGTAATAGAATAGAAATTTCTCGTAGAACGTAGTTGGTTAATAGTAAGTAACAGTGGAATAGCCATGATGGTAATTCGATTTTGTGATATTTTAGAAGAGAAATTGTATTGTTTAGAGACTTAAAATTTCAGAATAGGAAAAATTATGTTGGTCAAATTGGTATTTAACTATTTACATATTGTAGAAGACAATGGAGGAGAAGAAAAAGAGAAGGTTGGCCGCCGTTGCACTTTTCGAGCAATACAGAGAAACCAAAAGGGTTATTGAAAATATAATGGTTAATTCTATAATTAATATTTTGTTGGTAATTACATTATATAATTAATAGTAACGGTTTTATTATTTGACTGCGTGGGAAACCAAAAGAGTATAATATAATGGTTTTATTATTTGACTGCGTGGTGCTCCTGCATTTTGATAGTCAGTATTCTTAGAATTATTAACTATAATAATTAATACTATTGGAAATGTGTCAACTATTGTAGTTAATATCTTAGAATTATTAACTATAATAGTACAGTTAATACTATTGGAAATGTGTCAACTATTGTAGTTAATAGTATCATAATTATTGTAGTTAATACGTACTATCATAATTATATGCATTGGAAAATCAATAAGTATTATTATTATTATTATTATTATTATTATTATTTATTTATTATTATTATATATCAAAGGTGACTTACTTTCATTGGTCAAATTGGATGTAACATTCTAAGAATGAATGAGAAGCCTCGGTTATACAAATACTTAAATATTATAGTGCCACGTCAGCATTTTAACATCCTTCTTTTATATATATAATGATTAGTACGTAATAATAACACAACTAATGAAACGCAAACATTTATTCGACAATTAATTTAGTAAACAACAATACGGGTCCCACCGTAATTGAATTTAAAAAAAAATGATGGATTAATGACGTAGATTCACCAGAATTCATTAAATGTTTCTGTATTAATATAGATAAGATTAGCGTAACGCCCGTGAAAATGCACGGGTTGTTCAATTTTAATTTTGACGGGAAATGATCAATTAAAATGTTAGATATACTAATAATATATGTGGTGTATATGTGAATACTTTACAGAAAAATAAAAAAATATATCTATAACATAAAAAAGTATATCTATAACAGAAGTATATAAGAACATATTGACATTAAAAGTTTGACGTATAACTTGAAAAGCGTAAAATATAATTAAAAAAGGAAACTTATAACTTTTCAATAAAAGGAGGTTTTGGTAATAGAATAGAAATTTCTCGTAGAACGTAGTTGGTTAATAGTAAGTAACAGTGCAATAGCCATGATGGTAATTCGATTTTGTGATTTTTTAGAAGAGAAATTGTATTGTTTAGAGACTTAAAATTTCATAATAGGAAAAATTATGTTGGTCAAATTGGTATTTAACTATTTACATATTTTAGAAGACAATGGAGGAGAAGAAAAAGAGAAGGTTGGCCGCCGTTGCACTTTTCGAGCAATACAGAGAAACCAAAAGGGTTATTGAAAATATAATGGTTAACTCTATAATTAATATTTTGTTGGTAATTACATTATATAATTAATAGTAACGGTTTTATTATTTGACTGCGTGGGAAACCAAAAGAGTATAATATAATGGTTTTATTATTTGACTGCGTGGTGCTCCTGCATTTTGATAGTCAGTATTCTTAGAATTATTAACTATAATAATTAATACTATTGGAAATGTGTCAACTATTGTAGTTAATATCTTAGAATTATTAACTATAATAATCAATATATATACTTAAAAGAGGAACTTTTCGAGCGATTTCATTGGCTATTGTTTTAGAGCAATTTCATTGTCTATTACTTTGGTTAAATAAATTAAGTATATAAATAAAAAGATAATTAAATAGCAATAAAATATCAGTTGGATAATTATTGTTTTTAGAGGATTACATTGGCTATTACATACTTTGTTTAAATAAATTAAGTATATAAATAAAAAGATAATTAAATAGTAATAAAATATCACTTGAATAATAATTGAATTAGTTAATAAAATAATTGATTTCATTAGCTATTGTTTTAGAGCAATTTCATTGGCTATTACTTTGTTTAAATAAATTAAGTATATAAATAAAAAAGATAATTAAATGGTAATAAAATATCAGTTGGGTAATTATTGTTTTTAGAGCGATACTTTGATTATTACTTTGGTTAAATAAATTAAGTATATAAATAAAAATATAATAAAATAGTAATAAAATATCAGTTGGGTAATTATTGAATTAATTAATTAGTTAATAAAATAATTGATTGAAATTAAGAGTTTTGGCTACCGTGAAGTTATGGTATAATTTGTTGTTTCTCTTCTCTTATTTAATTAAAAGCATAAATAGATTTATTGATGAATATATTAAGTACTTAAATTTACGAGGTATAATTAAAAAAAATACGAGCTACAGAATACAAACCCATAAGAATATGAGCTAATGTAAAAAGAATAATACGAGTTTAAGAGAATCACGAACTAAAAATTACAAGCACAAAACAATGCGTGTTATTATTAACCTAAGAATACGAGCTAATATAAAAAGAATACGAGCTAATGTAAAAACAATACGATCTATTAAGATAAGACGGACTTTAAAATACGAGCACAAATGAATACGAGCTAATGAAAAAACAATGCGAGCTATTAACATAAGACGAGCTTTAAAATATGAGCACAAATGAATACGAATATGAGATTAAAAGGATCACGGACTTAAATATACAAGCACATAAGAATACAGCCTATTAAGATGATAATACGAGCTAATATAAATAGAATACGAAAACACGAGCTAATTGAAACACTTCTCGAACTAAAAAAAATAGAACCAGATTTGCAATACGTCAAATTTCGTGATATAATAGGCACTTAAGATTACGAGGTATAATTAAAATAATACGAGCTACAAAATACGAATATATAAGAAATATGAGCTAATGTAAAATGAATAAGAACTTAAGAGAATCAGGAACTAAAAAATACGGGCACATAAGAATGTGAACTATTAATGTAAGAATGCGCGCTAATGGAGATATTAAGCTAAGAATACGAGCTAATGTAAAAAAATACGAGCTATTAAGATAAGAATACGAACTAATGTAAAAAAACATACGAGCATATTAGAGGATCAAGAACTTACAAATACGAGCATATAAGAATACGGGTTAATATAAAAAGAATATGAGCCAATGTAAGAAGAATGCGTGCTAATAAGATAAGAATACGAGCTATTAAGATAAGAATACGAGCGAATGTAAGAAAGTAAAAGAATACGAGCTATTAAGATAAGAATATGAGCTAAAGTAAAAAAGAATATGATCTAATGTAAAAAAAAAGAGTTAATATTAAAAGAGTACGAGTTTCAACTATCTTCGTATATTAGAAATATTGGATAAAAAATTTCTTCAAGATGATGATCAAATGAAAAGTACAGAAGTTATTATAAAAATATATGTGCTTAAAATATTATTTTGACAGTGATGCGTAATATGTAACTGTCTTTCCAAGACCATTGAATTGGAGGTATATGTTTCCGTTTCTATTGGAGTTTTATGCACTTTCAACGTTCCATGTTCCGATGATGATACATCTGATATTTCATTAGCCATAAAAAAATCATACTTAAATTATTCTCTGTATATGCCTATTATACTAAGTATTTTTAGAAGATTAACTGTTATGATAATTACTTTGAAACCATGTCAAGATATTACTCGGGCAACGCCGCACTTTCAACGTTCTATGTTGTTCCGATGATGATACATCTGATATTTCATTAGCCATAAAAAAAAATCATACTTCAATTATTCTCTATATATGCCTATTATACTAAGTATTTTTAGAAGATTAACTGTTATGATAATTACTTTGAAACCATGTTAAGATATTACTCGGGCAACGCCCGGGCATGAAATCTAGTTAATACTATTGGAAAGGTGTCAACTATTGTAGTTAATAGTATCATAATTATTGTAGTTAATACGTACTATCATAATTATATGCATTGGAAAATCAATAAGTATTATTATTATTATTATTATTATTATTATTATTATTATTATTACTATTTATTATTATTATATATTAAAGGTGACTTACTTTCATTGGTCAAATTGGATGTAACATTCTAAGAATGAATGAGAAGCCTCGGTTATACAAATACTGAAATATTATAGTGTCACGTCAGCATTTTAACATCCTTCTTTTATATATATAATGATAATGATAATGATTCTTCTTTTCTTCTATCACTGTGGGATAACCCTCATATGTGAAACTTTCGGATTTTTTTATTAGTATTATAAAACGAAGTTGCGGTCATTGATTTATGTGAAATATATAGGCATCATTATTTGTTAATTAAATTCATCATTGAACATTTGAACTAGAAAGGATGTACACAAACGTAGTATTGAATTGTTTGTTGTAACATTATATGTATCCCACCCTCAAAAAGAGGTAATAAGCAAGGAAAATCTTACGGATTTTTCTTATTACTAAGAGAATTTCGCGAATAACATAACCTAATAAGTTCCTAAATTACACCTTTTTTACTAACTAGTTTGAAATTCAAATTTGATGGAAAGGAATTAAAAAGACACGTATAATTTATTATAATAGCCTATGTGACATCCAAATTAAGTAACACCTGATTACGTCATCTCATTTTCGTAAAAATAATTTATATTTTCATCAGTATTTTATATTCTAATTTTAAAGAGGTAAGATAAAAAATAAAAATAAACGACATACCCAAGAGAAAAATGTTGGTGACATTGAGTGTAGAGGTCGGTATTGATGAATGATGAGTAGATTTAAAGCATGTTCCTGGGGTGTAACCAAGTTGATTTGAGCCCGAGCTCAGGTGGGTTTGGAATCGGCTCGCAATCTTGAGCTTGAGCTTAAAATTGGCTTGGAATTATTCAAAACTTAAAAAAACAAAGCTTGGAATCAGCTCAGATTTAACTCGAGCTTTCGAGTTCGGTTAAATCTTTATTTTCTTTACTTGAACTTTTAAATCAAATTAAAAATAAATATAATTTATGAAAAATGCAAATATAAGAAACATATAATTATAAATGCTACAATGAGATTTTATTAGGAACAAAAACAATTACAAAATGACAAAATAACTAAAAATAATAGATAAAAGCAGCCTAAACGAACTTCCGATTCCGAGCTCTACTAAGCTCGGATTTGGACCACCCGGACTCGAAATCGCCTCAAAAATAGTTTTGACCAATTTCAAGCCGATCTTTTACTAATCTGATTCCGAGAACTCTACGAGCAAGCTCATATCACTTACAACTAGACCTGTCAAACAGGTCGAACGGGCGGGTTGCGGGTCGGGTAGATACGGGTTCGGGTAAAATACGGGTCGGGTAAAATACGGGTCAAGTCTATAGGGGTTCCGGGTCGGGTTCGGGTAAAAATACGGGTCAATCAACATCTTTTCCTCGCATTTTTTAAAACTTATTTTATATCGTAATTCCTACCCTTTATACGTTTTTATCCTCTTGTTCGTCTTAGTTAACTTAATTGTCACCATTTTTGCCCTCACCACCAACATCACCATCGTTATCATCATCATCATCCTTACTAACTCGCTAAGTACGATAATGAGACTCAAATAAGTTAACAATGATGACGTGACATGTGATCTGAGGTGATGACGTGGAAGTGTTGACGCGAAGTGCGGTTCAGTTCGACGTAATACGGTGAAAGTGACGGTATGACACATATTTTGAGGTGATGATATGGCATGTGGTTCTAGGCAATAATGTGGAATGAGGTGTAAGTGATACTGTGGCACACATTTCGATGTAATGACGTGACATGTGGTCCGTCGAAATAATGAGGTGACAGTGCTAACGTGGAATGTAACTTGACGTACTATACTAAAAGTGACGACGTGACACACACTTCGATGTGATGACGTGGCATGTGGTTCGAGGTGATGAGTTGGCGCTGCTGACGTGGAATGCAATTCGACGTACTACGGTGAAAGTGACGGTGTGACACACACTTTGAGGTGATGACGTGGCATGTTGTTTGAGGTGATGACGTGGCATGTTGTTTGAGGTGATGACGTGACATACCGCATATATATATATATATATATACATATTTCTCCTCAAAAATTTATAAGTCACCAATACTTATTTGACATTGTATATTTTAAAAACGATATATTGTCTTGACCCAACGGTCAACCCGCTGCGGGTCGGGTTTTGACCCGCTGTTTACGGGTCAAAACGGGTTCGGGTATCTTTCAGGTTCGGGTTGAAAAAACGGGTCATTTACGGGTTATTTACTGGTCGGGTTACGGTCGGTTTTCGGGTCGGGTCAGGTTTTGACAGGTCTACTTACAACCCTAGTTGTTCCTCCTCCCATTCACACGTAAATTGTTACAAGTAAAAGGCACTTTGAATAAAAAAGAAGAATACATGATAAACATTTTGGAGGGAAGTCTGTTTTCCACACACAAACAAAATTGAGGGGTATTCCCCTGAGTAAGGACACTACACGTACTATTTCGTGCATTTCGTCTTGTCCCTGTTGAATAACAAACGCACATGTGATACGTTTACCTAACATTAACTCTTCACTCGCATTATAAATATGTACAGCCTCGATTACTTTCCTAGCTCCTCCAAGACGTTTCTAGTTCTCCCTACTAGACTTGATCTCAACAACATAAATAAATAATGGATGCGCTATCCTCTTTTTTCCTTTTGTCAATGCCAAGAACTCCTAACACCCACCCTAAAACCATTCGATTATTATCAAAGAAAATAGTGTCGATTAAGTTAAAGACGCACAATGCACCACAACCACGACTTCTAAATACATTACAACACATTATCGATAACTTCATTGACCCTCCAAGACGTTCTTTGGTTGATCCAAAAGTTGTTCTCTCACACAACTTTGCACCCGTCGATGAGCTACCTCCAACAGAATGTGAGATTCTTCAAGGCTCCCTTCCATCATGTCTTAATGGAGCCTACATCCGTAATGGCCCTAACCCACAATTCTTCCCCGTTGGCCCCTACCACCTCTTTGATGGAGACGGAATGCTCCACAGCATTCGAATATCCAATGGTAAGGCCACTCTTTGTAGCCGATTTGTCAAGACATACAAATACATGAAGGAGCATGAAGCTCAAACAACCATACTCCCAAATGTTTTTTCAGGGTATAATGGTCTTGTAGGGTTCGCAGCTCGGACCATTTTGGCTGCAGCCAGGTTTATCGCAGGGCAGTACAACCTAATAAATGGTGTTGGGTTAGCCAACACTAGTTTGGCTTTGTTCGGTGACCGACTCTATGCGCTTGGAGAATCTGACCTGCCTTACCAAGTACGTTTGATGCCAAATGGAGACATTCAAACCCTTGGACGCAAGGACTTTGAGGGAAATCTTTTCATGAACATGACTGCTCATCCCAAGGTCGATCAAGACACTGGCGAGACATTTGCGTTCCGTTACGGCCCTATTTCACCATTTCTGACATATTTTCGGTTTGATCCCCAAGGAAACAAACAACCAGACGTACCTATCTTCTCCATGGCACGATCCTCATTCTTCCATGACTTTGCTATAACAAAGAAGTACGCATTGTTTTGCAATAACCAAATTGAGATGGACGTTATTAAAATGATGATGAGGGGTGGATCTCCAATGGGTTTCAACCCCTCAAGAGTATCGAAAATCGGGGTCATCCCAAGATATGCTGATGATGAGAAGGATATCAAATGGTTTGAGGCACCAGGGTTCAATTTTCTTCATGCCATCAATGCATGGGACGAGGTTGACAATTATGGAAATGAGACAATTGTGATGATAGCCGAAAACATAATTACGCCAGAGCACTCATTTGAACAAATGGAGCTAATCCGTTTATCAGTGGAGAAAGTTCGAATTGAAGTTAACACAGGGGTGGTCTCAAGGCAGACACTTTCTGCGGAAAACCTAGACTTTGGGGTCGTAAATCCAGCCTATCTAGGGAACAAAAACAAGTATGTTTACACAGCAGTTAGTAACCCAGTGCCAAAGATAACAGGGATAGTAAAGTTGGACATCTCCTTGGTACAAGACACCAGACAAGAGTGCGTGGTGGCGAGTAGGATGTTTGGGGCAGGGTGCTACGGCGGTGAGCCCTTTTTTGTGGCAAGTGATCCCGATAATGCAGATGAAGATGAAGATGAAGGTTACATTGTCTCATATATTCACGACGAAAATACAGGAGAATCAAAGTTCATAGTCATGGATGCTAAGTCACCTAGCCTTGACATTGTTGCGTTAGTGAAACTACCTCAACGTGTACCTTATGGGTTCCATGGACTGTTTGTGCGGGAAAGAGATCTTCAGAAGCTATAGCTCATCAACAATAGCCTAACTTTTTTATAAATATTGTGTTCAAATATTACTTATCCTTCAAAAATAGTCTTTCCCCTGCAAATTCCGAATTTGCTAAGAATCTGCGTAAACAAATAGCAGTGTATAATTAAATGCTGCCTTATGCAATGTCGCTAAAAGCTGTAACGACATTTGATGGATATGCTGGTAAATGTATAAATAAACGCCATCTAATCTGCCATTTTTACCTTCCATGATCCTGATAGGATGACATAAATTTGTTTATCATGTCTAGGAAATAACACTATCTTGGATACCAGACAACTTCACTGATTAATAATTTCTCATTTCTCAGAAACCTACAAATTTCATAAGTAAGCAACTGATGTGAAACCTCAGATATTAAATGAGAGCTAAAAATAATACGAGAAAGGGAAAGTAGATAGCACGAGACTGAAATTATAATCATTCACTAATTATAATCGTGGACAATAATCGAGCAGAATTAGTATTTGTTCGGGGCACCGGTGTTGGCTAAATTCATCCTTCAAACAAATCAATCTATTTCCATTTCGTTTCTTTTAATAACCCTTCCTAAGCAATCTTCGAAATTAAAGGCGTATGTGGAGACAGAGTCATGTGACAACCCGTATTCCACCCAACTTGTATTCGTATATCTCCCGAGCCTAACTGAAGGGTATGGATACCGAGTACCTAAGAGGGGGAGGGGGTGAATTAGGTACTACTTAAAAAATTTTAACTTAACAAAGTTGACTTAATTAAATTAACTAACGATTAAGTACAGAGAAACAAAGAAAAGCAACGATTTCGTTGACTGTTAAGTTCATCTAGCAAGTGAAGTAGTGCTACTGTATGAAAGTAACAGATCTAGAAATCGTTGACTGAAACAGAAAGGAAAAGAAAAATAAAAGAACGATTAACTAAACAGAAAAGAGAAGAACGCAGCGGTTTTGAATTGGTTCGGCCAAAACTCTAACGGCCTACGTCCAATCTTCTTTTATTGAATAGCTAAGTAATCTACTCCGAAAACTTAAAACAAATTACAATAAAAGGACCAACAACCTACTCCGGTTGCGACTCTTAGTTCTTTTGACCACAATGTCTAAGAACATCAAACTAACAAACTAGTATAGATTACAAGATCAAGTTTTCCTCAAACTGATTCTTAAATGAATTGAGGAGGAACAACTTATTGATCAATCATAACTAGATAACAAATCATAAACAGAAGCAACGATTAGACAGACTGTTTACACTTGAAGAGTTTGAAGACTTTTATAAAAACTTTGCAAAATCAGTAAAAAGAGATGAAGATTTGAAGAGAGAATTTTGCAAAGATGAATTTATTGCTCTAGAAGTCTTGGAAATAAATGAGGATGAAGTACTCCTTTTATAGAGAAAGTATTGGATAAGGACCTTTGGGTAAAAGCCACAAAGTACACCTTAGGTGGCTATTTTCCAAAGGACAAAAGGAGTTGTACTTTTTTTGCTTTTTAAAATATTATTTCTTTGCTTTAAAATCTTCTTTAAACAGGAAAAGAGATTTTTTGGGCTTTGCAAAAATCAGAGTCATAAAGCAAATTTTCTTATAATTTTGCAAAGCTGAGATTTCGAAATGAGAAAGCTTTAAGTGTACGATTGCACGGGGCAACAATCTGTGTAACTGTTGCTTACGTTAGATGAGTTGTTATCTTTACAAAGCAACGACACTTAGAGATTTCTTTTGACAACGGAATATCAATGCTCTCTTGATTATGAACTTTCGAACCTGAAATGGAAACTTGAAAACACAATTAAATTGGGCTTGTCATCATCAACAAATTGTATCCTAACAAATTCCCCCTTTGATGATGACAAGCCAAATGAAACAATAATTTCCACTATGTTCCCTCTTAATAAGTTAAAGTTCATGCATGGTTATGAACAAACGAGGGATTGCAAATTAGTTAACATACTAAAGAAACCAATGCCACAACTTAATGAATTACTTGGTGATTAATTGAGTTAATTATTGCTTTGGTGATTAAATTATTGTTGATGTTACTTTTCCCCCTCTTGGCATCGTCAAATGAATAAACAAGCACAAGCATAAACGATCATTAGGCAAAAGAAATTAACAGAAAAAAATAGCACATGTGAAAAATGATAAGACCGGCATTAAGAGGAAGCGAACAATAAAAACAACCAAGGTCGATTAAAATAGTTCGATCCACTAAGCATCACATAATAGGTACTGGTTAAATATTACTACCACCACAAAAGACAAAAAGAAACGAGTTAACTGATATTTTTGTTTGGGGACTGGGGGTGGATCACAAAATACGACAAAAAGGGGCATGGAAAAGGCAGAGACCGGGTAAGACACTGTTCAATGAGACGAGTCCTGATCACCGTCACTTTCATCCGACTCATCATCAGCAACCTCATCTTCCTTGTTCTGCAACAACTGAGAAATGATATCAACCTCTCCCTTGAGAAGGTCAACCGTAGACTGTAGACTCTCAACATCGGACTTGATATCCGGTAAACACAAATTTTAAGCACATAGAGCCTTGACCTCGGCTAACTCACGTTTGACCTCACTGAGTTCCGAAAGACTGGATTTCATGGTAGCGAGTTCAGCCAGAATGCTGTCTAGTTGAGAACTTTGACCCGGGGTAAGAATCGGAGTGGAGGAGCCGGGAATGGCAGGGAGGTCTTTTCGGGAGGAGACGGCGATGAGATGGCCGTCTTTGGGTTTAATTAACATTTTGCCCAGATTACCAGTGGACATGCGGTCAAACATTCCTTGATATCCAACAGTGGCCTTAAGAAGAACATTCTTGGCACATAGCATACCCGACAACCAAATGGCGAATGGGAGTTTGATTTTTTTGTTGGGTTTGTTGTTTTTAATTTTCGTTTCGGTTTTGGCCAGAATTTTGAAGATAAGGGACGGAAGATTAATTTTCTTGTGGGTGAGAAGATGATACACGAGGTACTGTTGAGCAATTGACATTTTTGAACGGTCATTGGAAGGGTAAATGGTTCTGCACAGTAAGTTGAGAAGCAATTTTGGGAGGGGTGTTAATTTACTTGGATGAATAGTGGTTGCTTCTTGGGTGGCAGGGTTCAGGGATTGAGCGATTTCAAGGGGGGCAGCATAAGGGAGTGTGGGCCATGTTGTTTTATCTGGAATAAGGGCGTAACCTTCAGTGGGGATACCCAAAAGTGCAGCAAATTCAGGAACAGAGAGAGAAAAGGTTTTACCATTTACTTTGGCAGAGAGGGAGGACCGATCGTCGGAGACATGGAGTGTAGCGAAAAATTGAAGTATCTCAAAGATGTAAACCGGACCCTCAATATTAACCAGATGAGCCCAACCTTGGGCATGTAGACAATCTCCAAACGGTGCAAAAGCGGGGTCAGAATTAATCCATGTGGTAGAGTAAATTCGAGGAGTGTGGATTGAGTGGGTTCGGATAAGACGAAGACACGTTTTGTTAACATGAGTGGGTAAAGGAGAAGTCTCAATAGTGGCAGAAATTGAGTCGGGATTCCATTTTTTGGTCAGAGGAACGATGGCGTTGGGACCGAGATATTCAGTGGAAGAGCCTTTTTTTGTACTTTTATGTTTGGTCCGTTTTTCGGGGGAGCTTTGGCAGCCTCTTTTTCAGATTCGGTGGGTTGTTCAGAGATGGGTTCTGTTTCTTTTGTGGGAACCGTTTCAGAAAGATTAACCGGTTCAGAGTGGGTTGCAGGATTTCCCAAAGTTTCCGAGTTGGGAGGTGGTGGTGTTTCAGAAGTAGCAGTTGGGTCAGTTGTAGGATTGACGTTGGAAACAACGATTTCAGATGAGATATCTTCCTCTTCGATGATGACCGGAGCATCCGGAGTATTAGATTTGGTTTTCAAAGAGCCGGAACGAGTTCGTTTACGGACGAAGGAGACGGCAGCCGGTTTGTCCAATGAATCAGTGTCGGTCTCAGGGAAGGGTTGTGACGGGGACAGTGATTGAATGGGTTCGGGTTCCGGGTTGAGGGAGGTTGAGGATGAGGTGGGTTGTATGGGAGGTGATTGGGTTGAGTCCATGGAGATGTTGGGGATTTTTAATTTGATGTTTAAAGAGGATTTAATTTAACCATGGTGTGGGATCTAAATAATGGAGATGGTTTGAATAAGGAAGACAGGGGGGATGAATTGTGAGTTAATGGGTAATAAATTTTTACAGTGGGAATTGATGGGGTAAAGGTGTGAAGGGATTTGGGAAAGTGGCGAGGGGATTATGTGAGTAAAGGAGGTTTGGTTAGGTTAAATGAGTGGAGCGGGGAGAGACACGTAAGGTTTGACTAGGTGAGTGGGGGGTGACGTCATGATAGGGTGACGTAAGGGAAGGGTTGAGTGGGGTGTTGAACAAGCTAAATTAATGTATCAGTTAACTTAGTTTTTAAGAACCGTAGTGATAGTAATATGTAAACAAGACATCATGTGATAGGTCGGTTAATCATTTAACACATAGACAATTTTTAAACACGAAAATAACTAGTGACACGAATGAAGAGTAAAAGCTTGTAAACAAATTCACTCTAGCCAGTCATACGAGAGAAAAATAAAACCACAAATAAAATAATCACAAGCAATTAATCAAGCCAATTTCTAACCGGAGTTTTTCAAATTGTTCACGGGCAAGAGGTTTCGTAAATATGTCGGCTATTTGATCCTCCGTTTTGCAAAAAAGGAGTTTCACATGCCCTTTTTCAACATGATCACGGATAAGTGGGCTACTCCTCCTATCACCAATTGGTTTTAGGATGGAACCTCGCTTGCTTATGGGCCGGTCTCATGCACCTTATTGTATAATCCCGCTGCGGGGGACTCAACAATTGGTATCAGAGCCTCGTGCTCTTGATAAAGGCTAATTACCTTAGAGTTACTTCTTGGGAAATGGATTCCGCAAAACACTCCAAGATCCCGGTCTTTACCGGTGAGAATTTTGGTTGGTGGAAACTCAAAATGGAACATTACATAAAGAGTATTGATTATCAATGTTGGAACATCATCATGAACGGACCTCTAATCATTGAGGAAACCGACATGATGACAGGTTTCAACAAAGTCAAGTCGGAAAGTGACTACAATGAAAATGATTTCAAAATGGCCGAAAAGAACTCAAAAGCTATGTCGATTCTTCAACGTTGTGTTGGAGAAGCCGAAGTGAGTCGTATTTCCGGATGTCCTACGGCAAAACTAATTTGGGATTCTCTTGTACTTGCTTATGAAGGGACATCTCAAGTTAGAAAACACCGTATCGACCTTCTCATGCAACAATATGAGATGTTTCGCATGTCAAAGGATGAATCCATAAATAGTTTTTCTTCTCGTTTTTCTTGCATAATAAATGAACTTAAGAGTCTAGGAAGAGATTTCGAGTCCGAGGACATTATTCGAAAGATTCTTCGTAGTCTCACTTCAAAATGGCAACCTAAGGTTACCGTAATTGAAGAAGCCCGTGATTTATCTAAACTCACCCTTCATGAACTAATAGGATCACTAATGGCTCACGAGTTTAATCTCGAGAAGAATTCTAGTGAATCCTCAAAGGGAAAGGGTCTTGCCTTATTATCTTCACCAAGCGATGGTGAAGATGATGAGGAAGATGAGTTTGCCATGTTCTCTCGGAACTTGGTCGGAATGGTAAACGGGCAAGGTCAAAAGAAGTTTAATAACAATTATGCTAAGAAACGTCCCTTCAAGAAAAGGCCTTCTTCCACTGTAGGATGTTTTAAGTGTGGTGACATAAATCACCAAATCAAAGAATGTCCTAAGTGGGATGATATAAAATCTAGGGATAAACGAGATAAGGCCAAAAAGGAATACAAACATAAAGTCATGACAGCTATTTGGGGGATGTCCGATTCTGAGGACGAGGAACCCATCGAAGAAAAATTAGAAGCTAAGATGTGCTTAACCAAAAACCACAAAATCAAAACTAAAGTGACCAAAGGCGAACATCTTAGGTGTCTCATGGCTCATCCCGATGACTCCGACTCCGACTCCGACTCCGATGATGAGGTAAAAATCCTGAAAGCAAAGGCTAGAACTTACTCAAAAGAAAAGGTGTGTAAACTTCTTGATAAACTCTTTGATAAGTGTCGTTCACAAACAAAAAGGTTAGACGTCATGCAAGATGAAATAGAAGAGATCGCTGAAGAAAATGTTAAACTCAAGAAGGAAACAACATTTAATCTCTCTAGTACGTCCGAACTCAAAAATCTGAAAAAACTAAATGAACAGTTGTCTGAGAAAGTAGAGTGTCTAGAAGTCGATTCTAAGAGTTTGTCAAACCTTGAAGATATTAACACCTCTCTCACGTCACAAATTTCCACTACTACTAAAGAGTGTGATAAATTGGATAAAGAAAACAACCTGCTTTTATGTAAATATGGTGAGTTGGTCAAAGAGTTAGCAGCTCTTAAAGAAACAGTCCATAAGACTGTTATCTCTGATAAGGAAGAATTTGAGAATGCCACCTTGGTCAGTGAGAATGAAAGGTTAAAAGTTGACATTTCAACTTTCAAAAATGAACTCAAAATCATGCATGTTAAACTTGTTAACTCTCAAAACAAAAATGCTATATGTAGATCTTCTAAAGATGAGATTGAACACTTGAACTTATGCATTGAAAGTCTAAAGGACAATGTCGAGCAAAAGGGAGAACTCATTGGAGACCTACACACTGAGTTTGATGATCTTGAAAAAGAGCTCAAAACTGTAAAAGCTAAGAATGCTACGCTTTCCATCGATCTCAAAAACTTAAAGATTAAGCTTGTTGATGCCAACAATGTGTCCAAGAAATGGGAAGGAAGTCAAAATGTTCTAAATTTTCTCACAAATCAAACAAAACGATGTGACCGTGTAGCTGGTCTAGGGTTTAAATGGAACAGTGCATCTCACCGTTACATTAGCAAACCAGACCCATGCAAAACTGATTTTCGAAGAAGGAAATATGTTGGTCTTCCCGAGTATCAAATTTGTAACTATTGTGGCAAAACTGGTCATGGCTTTAACGGTTGCCAAAAGAGACATAATGACATCAATAAGAATATTAAAGTGGCTAAGCAAGTTTGGATTCAAAAGGATCTTGTTAACAAAGTTGTTCACAAAAAGGGACCCAAATTTATTTGGGTTCCTAAACTCAAAATCTAATTCTTGTGTAGGGCTTGATGAGAGGCGACCGCAATTGGTACTTGGATAGTGGATGCTCACGTCACATGACGGGAGATAGAAGCCAATTCCTCTCATTAGAAGCTCATAAAGGAGGCACGGTAACATTTGGTGACAACAAAAAAGGTGAAGTAATTGGTATTGGTAAGGTTGGTAAGTCATCGTTACTATGTGTCGACAACGTGCGGCTTGTCAAAGGTTTGAAGCATAATCTCCTTAGTATTTCTCAATTATGTGATCGTGGAAACTTGGTGGAGTTTAGTACTAATATGTGTAAAATCATTGATGCAACAACCCGTGAGGTCATTCTTGAAGGAAGACGCATAAAAGACGTCTATTTAACAAACTTAAACATGATACCGGATAACACTCTATCCTGTATGAGTGTCATGAAGAATGATCCATGGTTGTGGCATAAAAGATTTGGACATGTTAGCGCCAAAACTCTTAACACCTTAAAAAGGCTTGATCTAGTTGAGGGATTTCCAAATATAAAATTTGATTTCAACAAAATTTGTGATGAATGTGCTAGGTGTAAACATGTTAAAAGCTCCTTTAAATCCAAAAGAATCATGAGTACTCTTCGTCCCCTCCAACTTCTTCATATTGATTTGTGTGGACCTATGAGAACTAGAAGTAGAGGTGGTAGTCGCTATGTGTGTGTCATTGTTGATGATTTCTCTAGATTTGTTTGGACTCTCTTTTTATGTTCTAAAGATGAAACCTTCAATGAGTTTCTAATTTGGCTTAGGAAGTGTCAAAACAAGCTTGACCATAAACTTGTGTCCATAAGAACCGATCATGGAACGGAGTTTGAGAATTTGTCATTTAATACTTATTGCGACGAAAATGGTGTTGACCATAATTTTTCAGCCCCTAGGACACCTCAACAAAATGGCGTGGTAGAACGCATGAATAGAACTCTTGAAGGCATGGCTCGGACCATGCTTTTAAGTAGTAAATTACCTAGAAGCTTTTGGGCCGAAGCGGTTAATACCGCTTGTCACATTCACAATCGTGTCATGATAAGAAACTCAATGGATAAAACACCGTATGAACTACTACGAGGAAGAAAGCCTAACATTTCCTACTTTCGATGCTTTGGTAGCAAATGTTTTGTGCACAACAATGGAAAAGAAAATTTAGGGAAATTTGATCCTCGTAGTGATGAGGCGGTGTTTATTGGGTATTCCGAACATAGCAAGGCTTATAAAGTTTACAACAAAAGAACCATGCGTATTGAGGAAAGTGTTCATATCATTTTTGATAAATCTAGTGTGCTTGGACAGGTACAAAACGAAGAATCAGAAGACGATGATGAAGATGATGAGTTTGAAATTGGACTCATAAGGAAAGACTTTGTTCTCGAAGAAGATGAAGGACCAACCAATGACAATGTGCAACAGTCTGATCAACAGTTGTCTGGTGGTAATAGCAATGGTTCAGGGGGAACCAGTCATGGAGAATCATCTGCTACTGCATCCTCTTCCACTCCATCCACTCCATCCAATCATGCCTCAACTTCATCATCTCAGGAGACAACAGACGTCAACACTGTTACTCCTGCAGTTCCTATCAACCCAAGTCTGAACCCTCACTCTGAACAGGAAGCAACAACCTCTGAAACTGTTGCTGGGGATCGAGAACATATTATCATCCCAAGAAAGTGGAAGCATCAAAGTTCTCATCCACTCTCAAATTTAACCAGTGACCTAACATCTGGGATTAAAACAAGGTCTAAAGCATCTCATAACAACTTTGCCTCATTAGATGACTTTTGTGGTCAAAATGCCTTTCTTTCCAAAGTAGAGCCACCCAACATAACGATTGCTCTAACGGATGCCGA
This sequence comes from Silene conica, assembly GCA_029255685.2. NCBI lineage: Eukaryota > Viridiplantae > Streptophyta > Magnoliopsida > Caryophyllales > Caryophyllaceae > Silene > Silene conica. The sequence goes on from CM055311.2 coordinate 66,115,182, forward strand.
TTGGCTCATAGCTATGCAAGATGAGCTCAATCAATTCAAAAGAAACAAGGTTTGGCATTTGGTTACTAGGCCATCTAATAGAACTGTCATAGGTACCAAGTGGGTTTTTCGCAACAAGCTCGATGATTCCGGTGAAATTGTAAGGAACAAAGCTAGACTCGTGGTGCAAGGTTACAATCAACAAGTGGTATCAGATCCGACGGTTCGGCTTGGGACCGCAAGGTGCGATGTGGTAACGGTGCTCGAGATGGCGCGGAGTATCGCCGTAGCTGCGGAGTAGCACCACAGTTGGACTCTCTTCTTGGTTGACCAGAGATGCGGAGTAGCATCGCGCGGAGTAGCCTGGTCGGCCCGACACGGGGTTTTGTCGGGTGCGGAGTAGCGCCAAGTGAGGGGGAGTTACACACATGTGAAAGGGGGAGATTGTTGAGGTCTCTTCCCATATGTGTGTGAGGGGCATTGTCCCACATCGGTAGAATTATAGTGAAGGGACTAGCTTATAAGTAAGTGGGCTACTCCTCCTATCACCAATTGGTTTTAGGATGGAACCTCGCTTGCTTATGGGCCGGTCTCATGCACCTTATTGTATAATCCCGCTGCGGGGGACTCAACACTAACCAATGTACCGGCCCCGTCCTCATCGGATTTCATCATTGCCGTAATTGAGCACTGCAGGCCATTTGTGAAAGATCTGTTTTATGATCTGTTAAGGGTCGGGTTGCCTAAACCGGCTGTGCTTGTTCTCGACATGTTTGTCTCTGCTTTTGTGGATGTTGCTGATGAGCTAGGTGTGCCTTCCTATGTCTACTTTACTTGAGTATGGACGAGAAAATGTGAGTGACAAATCTAGGAAAGCTTTAGAAAATGGAGGATCATCTTATTCTACGTTGTTTATAAAACATGTTTTGAGTTACATTGCTTAAAGTCTTGGTTGGGTAGCGTGGCAAGTGCGGGTAACAAATGTCTCATCCGCCGTGTGTGGTGGGATAGGTGCGGATATCACCTGGCACCTGCCTCGCTAATACCCGCCTTATGCATCGATCATCCCTCCTGGTCTGCTAAAAATAATGTGTTTACTTTGGATGTTTGATGCAAATTTGGAACCTAAACAGTTACTTTCTTACTTTTACATTTTTAGTAATTAAAGTGATACTGAAACTCAATATAGTCCGATGACAGGTTAATGTAACTAAATTATGAGAAACTGGGCAACACTGCAACACATAATCCTCTGACTTTGTCAAGTTTAAATTAAGAAAATAAGAACACCCTCAAATAGTCAAATACTATGGTCAACTACTCAAGTTGAAGCGAAGAGCTTGTGTACTGCCATGGAGAAGGAAGGGTTAGTAACGCTATACCCGCCATCAACCATCAAGTTAAGCCCATTCACAAACTTAGCCTCATCGCTTGCCAAATACAACGCCGCGTTAGCCACATCCTCGGCTTCAGGGGTCACCCCTTTAAGCACTGCACTTTCACATAGCAATCCATCTATAGCCTCCTTATCAATCATCCCCATCCCGTTCTGTAGCAAAGGCGTTGAAACTCCACATGGAGATATCGCGTTCACCCGCACTCCATACTGTCCCATTTCCACACACAAGCTCTTCATCAGTCCCAGTATCGCGTGTTTGGACATGGTGTACGCGTGGGGGGACTCACCTCCTAACACAGAGGCAATGCTTCCAGTGAATAGGATGACCCCACTCTTTTGTGGGATCATCACTCTCGCTGCGTGCTTGGCCCCCAAGTACCCTCCGTACACGTTGATGTTGAAGACTTTGAGGAAGTTTTCGTTGGTGGAGCCTAGGATGGTGGGGTCTATGTCTCCAGAGATGCCTGCGTTGTTGAACATGATGTCGAGTTTGCCGTGCTTGGAGATGGTAGTGTCGATGAGGTTCTTGACGTCGGTGTCATCCGTTACATTGCAGTGGACGTAGGAGATTTCCCCTGTGGCAGTGGCGGTGATTTCTTGGCATAAGGAAAGGCCTTTGGTATCTTGAACATCGGCGATTATGACTTTGGCACCGTGCTTCACGAAGAGTCTTGCTGTTGTCTCTCCGAAGCCGCTTGCTCCTCCTGTTATTATTGCTACTTTCCCCTTCAACCTGTTTTACAGATTGCATACACCAACAGTTAGAATTCATTATTCATTCGACTTTAACTCGCATAACAAACGTATATTACTAATAAAGACGACCTTCATACTCTATTACTATGTACTATGTGTCTATGTCTTCCTGCTACTGTATGTTATATTCTGCTCAGTATAGTGCAAAATGGTATGAGTAACACATTTCGATTGCACCTTAAAAAATGAAAGTTTCCGGTAGATCAAGATGTGTATGTCGCCGGGAATGACCGGGTTTAGTGAATCATAATAAATAATTTCAGTGGGTCTTCCACCCCTCAGTTCTCTCTCTGTTGAGTTTGCCGCAGTGGGCTTATAGAATTCGGTGCATGAAACCGGTTATGAGATTTAAACCTCCAACCTCACCAAACTTCTAACATATAACCACTAAGCCCAACACATTTTTGTGAAATTTATATTCATAAATTATTCTTATTTATCCACCCATGGTCTGTCACCACCCGCAGCGGGTTTATAGAATTCGGTGCATGAAACCGGCCCATAAGCAGGTGAAGTTCCATCCTAAAACCAATTGATGATAGAAGGAGTAGCCTACCTACTTATAAGGTAGTTCATTTCACTATTATTCTACTCATATGAGACAATGCCCCTCACACACATATGAGAATAGACCTCCACACTCTCAATAATGCTAGTGAGAGACAGTCAAATCAAAAGATAATTTACATTATAATAAAGTACGGAGTGTAATTTTATTTACTTCAATAATCTGGCGTAGTAAATTAGCGGCTAAAAAATATTCCGTCAGACTCTTTTGAATTAAAATTGGTCCCCATTGGCCATTAACATGGCACGATGGCAATATCGTCTTTTACTATTTAGATGTATCTTTGCATCAATAAATATAAAATCAAAGAGATCTAAGGAAGGTAAGAAGCTTAAAATAGCAACATAAATAAAAAAGAAAATGATAGAGATATACATTATCCTTGTCCAATTATATGAGTTATAATGAGAATATGACCTATAGCTACCAAACTGTCATAATTAATCATTTTGGTCCCATCTTCTAACTTTTACTGATGGTAAGTAAATAAGTAATCGTTGAACAATAGTTACGTGGTAATTGGTAAGTCGGAAATCAATATTTACATAAATTGTTTTACACAAAACAGATATGAGTAGCCAGTATGACATGTTAATCAAACGCGCTATGTATTTGTTTACCCAAGTTAACCAATAATGTAAATAACTTAATACTCTCTTTGCGTCAATTATTTGTTTATCTTTGATTAAAATATCTCTTACAATGAATATAAAAGATAAATAGATAAATGTTATGGAAGAAATACGTAAAATCCTCTTTAGCATAAGCTGATCAATAAGAGGACTTGTTATTGTATGCATTATATTTGTTTCAAATATGTCTTTGTTGGCTGCCAAAAAAAATGTCTTTGTTTCCTATTGAATGTTATTGCTACCTTGAGGATATAAATGATACGGAGTATTAGGTACAAGTTATCGATGAAAAGTAGCTCTAACTACAAAAACACACGGGATATTGACAATAGATCGATTTGAAGAGTAATTAACATGGCTAAGTATTTAGAGATAAAATGTGTGTACGGAGAGGTTACGGACTATAAGATAGTCTTTGATCTAATTACATTTACTATACTTAGATTACTATGATTTATGGAATTTCAAGAAGATGATTACTGTATCATACATTGTATTTGGCCGATATAGTAATCATCTTATCGTAAATCCGCAAAGCATAGTACCCAAAGTATCGTAAATAGATCAAACAGTAGTTCGTATAATCCCAAGAGTATAATTGTGTCATTTAAGTTTTCATAATGCGGAAGTTGTGAATAAGAGGAAAGAAGGGGTAGAATACACACCTGATGGCAACAAGATCATTGGTGGATGACATGCCGTTGATTGTAATTTAGGGTTGAATATATATAAGCAGCTCTTATTTCTCACAATTTCAGAAGTTTGACCACCTATTTTTGAGCAGTAAAAGTTTTGAGAGTTTTGTGACCAATACAGACTTACAAAGTAGAATGACACGTTTATACTACGGAAAGTGTTGAATGTGTTGATGCTTTTGGGAACACCTAATTTGTCATATATATACACATACAGTGCCCAATTGCTGAAAAGGAGTATATGCTCCATGCCACTAGGGCACAGCGAGTACTCAATACTTAATAATTGTGTTTCCCATCCCAATCCCCAAAATATCTAAACAATAACTCATGTAACACACAATTAATCAATTCAATTGAAGACACTTCAATTTCACAATTTCCGATTTATAACTAACATATCCGTTGTGAAGGCTAAGTATTACTCATGCATGTAAGATCATCCCCAAGCAAGGTCGCCAACCGGGTCGCGACCTTGTTGGGTCGCCTTAATTATCTAATTAACGTGACCTTAGACGATAATTAGCTCGACCTTGAATAAGTCGGGGTCAATTGGTGACCCTGAACAAGAAGAGGTCACCATTTGGTGACCTTCCACATGGCAACACATGATTGGTTTACAATATAACTTGTTTTTAATATTTTATAAATAATAATAATTAAAAGAGTAAGAGATATGTTTTGTGGGATAGAGAGTGTAGAAAATGATTGGAAAGGTTGGAAAGTGGAAAATTGATTGGGTTGGTGACCTAGGTCGTGACCTTCTGTTTGGGAGGGTATAACTGGGTCAAGATAAATAAGGTGAGATTAAGGGTTAATATGTTGGTGACCCGATTAAGGCGACCTTCTACTTGGGGATGGTCTAAGATAGATGTAGATAAAAATTAATCAATTGATATTAAAAACACTCCAATTTAAATACTCTTGTTTAACTATAGTATGAGATGATTTTGTAAGACAAAGTAGTGTTTCTATAAAATCATTGTTTTACTGATGAATTCATCAATTGACGGTCGAGGGAGTGTCTCCTCGGGTTAAAAGTGATAAGCTTTTTTCTTTTCTATCCATGTAAGACACTTGCACATGGAAAATATTGAATTTCTTCTCTCCCTCACATGTGAGAGCCATTTTAAATTAAACCGAAGCCTATCAAAGAATGGAGTTTGAGCCGTCTGCAAAGAAACTTAGGGGTTGTTTGGTTGACATTTTGAAAACACATGAATTGCAAAATCCCATGATTTTCAAAAATTTTGGTTGTTTGGTTCCCACAATTTTTGTAAAATGGAGGAATTAGAAGTACGGAATGAATGTTGTATATATGAAAAATGAGAAAGCATCACCCAACAACTTGTATGTTGTGTAAGGTAGTGTATATAAGGAGCAAAATAAGCTCACTTACACATGCATATGGCCGGCCATAGTGTCCACCATGGAGTCAATGCATGACCTCTATTTTATGTTGAAGCATACAATATGCCTTACACCTATGTCTTACACAATGACTAGGCTTGTAAGCTTTGTCATAATAGTGTTCAAAACAACACACAACCTCCTTACATACATACATACATATACTCGGTTCAATTGAGGATAAAATGGACTCTATTTTATCTTTGTCAATTGTGTTAAATTGTAACATGTCACACATGTCTCAGAACACATTAACCAATTTGTTAATTATGCAATTTTAACTCCTTTAAATTCATATTTTACAAATTCATAACATTTAAATAATTCCTCTAGTAATTCTTAATTACTGTGTATAATCATAATTTTATTACAACTATTTTTAATTTTATGATTGACCGTGTTCATTCCCGATATAATTGTTTCTTAAACAATTAATCAAAACCGAGTAATAAAACAAGTTTTATTAATTTGACAATTATTATTATAATCTATTATGATAATACACGTCACATAAAATCATTTCCAAATTTCTAGTTATTAATTAATTCGTATCCATATACGATCAATTAAATATTATATTGAGACGAAATTGCCTAAAGATATGACCTTAAGGGATCAACTGATCACCATCATCATATGACGATAATGTCAAACTCTAGACAGCCAATCATTATCGATAAATCACTACAACAAAATGGCACTTGCGCCACGATTTATGTCACGGGAATTCATAATTCGTGACCTAAATTTGCTTAGTCACGGGAAAAAAGTCCCCTTTCCTTCAAAATTAATTGGTAAAAAAATTTATGTCACGGGAAAATATATCCGTGACAATTAATTGTTTTTAGTCACGAATTAAGCGATGACCGTGGCTAACAAATGCGTTTAGTCACGCATCAAGTCACGAACGTGGCTAATAATTATTTTTAGCCACAATGTCGTGGCTAATTATGATTTATTGTCACATGTAAGTTACCCGTGACTAATTAGTGTGCTTAGCCACACTGAATTTTTAACGTGGATAATTATGATTTATTGTCACAACTAAATTGTCCGTGACTATATTGCTCTTAGCCACACACTGAATTCTTACCGTGGCTAATTGTGATTTATTGTCACAAGTAAATTACCCGTGACTAATTATTGCTCTTAGCTACACACTGGATTTTTACCGTGACTAATATTTTTGATATGATAACAAATAATAATACAAAATTATTAGTGCAACACGGTGTGTACTGTAACATCAAGATGATTGCGCCGTATTATTGCGAGATGTGAACAATATTCGTACTTAATGTTCTTCACTATTGACGTAAATGATCTTATTAAATTTATAATTCTTTTTTTGTTAAATTTATAATATTGAATATTATTTAGAGACCGCATCACATTTAAAGAGAAAGTATGTCGAATTAAATAATTAACTTATTAACACCTATCATTGAGAAGTCTGAAACTAATATATTGTTAAATAAGCTTTTCATTAGAAAACTGATTTACAACTTTATTTGTAAACTATTTCCACAAGAACTTGAATTCGAGATGTTAAATTGGAAAAAAATTGGGGAAGTTTTTAAAGAGAAAAAAAAAAGAAAAGACAATTAGATTTAAAATATGATTAAATAAAAAAAAAGTAGTCTAAAAAATTAAATTCAAAATGATTTCCAACAAATCATTGAGTAAAATGGAAATAAAAAAAACATATTGATAAAATAACCTTTATAAAAAAATCAATATAGAAAAGCATTTTAATTAGTGAAAATGAGCGTATCACACCGAAAAGTAAAATGGAAATTAAAATAATAAATTTACATGTATAAATAATGTGAAATTTTGTTGACAAAAAATATCAAGAATAATGAAAATAAATCAATTTAGAGAAAAAAAAAAATTTATACGATATTTTCTGTGTTTTTTGGCAAAAACTGATTATGTTCGAGTTAATAATGTCTTGGTCATTTATTTTAGTAATAAAACTCGGTTATTGATACCCATATGTAATCATTATTCAAAAGTGATCATTGTTTAGTAAAAAGTGATTAAACTTTTTTTCGTTAAAAATACGACGATCTTACAAATAGTATTTGTGTGGAAAAATATATGAAAAATGGATAGAAGAAAAATAAAATAAAAATGCCGACAAATGAAAAAAAATTAAAAAAAAATGTATTAGGGAAAAAATATAAGGAAAATGTGATTAAATAGTTTGGAGAAAATGGTTTTGTTGACTCGGACAAAAAATGACCCGAGTATCATTAGTCGAGAGGTCAACATTGAAAACTCGAGTAATTTGAGAAAAATAATATTTTTTTCGCAAAAATATGTAAATCATTTAATATTTTTTCGCAAAAATAATAGTGAAGGTAATTTAGAAAAAAAGGAATATAATTTAAAAAGGTTTCAAAGTGTTAACTATATCAACAAGCTTAAGTTTCATTTTCGGTAGCTCATCATAAGAACTCCACAGTTAAGCGTGCTCAGGTGAGAGTAGTCTTGGGATGAGTGATGTCATGGGGAGGATATACGATTCGCAAAAGTGAATTACTTGTGATTGTAAGTAACGAGTTGAGATAACTAACCAAGCAAGGATTAATCCTACCCATGGGAATGGAGCAACTCTTTGGCATGCCGTTTACCTCTTCGTGAGAGAGCCCGCGGCGAGGGGATTATACACCGTTGTCGACACGGTGGACACCCCGGTTTAGGCCAAAAAAAAGTTTCCATATGTGAAAATATTTTCATTATAAGTAAAAAATAATATATTACATTTTGTTTATTTATTTTTTTTGTTTGTCACGGGAATAATTTTGGTCACGAGAATTAATTTTTGGTCACGGGAATTATTAGCCACGTGAGAATCTGTGGCTAAAAATATAATTTTAGCCACGTTCTTGTTTTTCCCGTGACTATCAGTTAGCCACGGCTACTTGGGTCACGGAAGGTATTTCCGTGACCAAGAGCTTTAGCCGCGGAAAATTAGTACTTGCGCCACGAATTTAGTCGTGGCCCAAGTGCTTAATTGTAGTAGTGAATGTTGATCAGTCGACTTTAAAAGAGTAACTTTCCCAATTGTGTTTTATTCCATGAGTTTTAAATATGTGAACGCATTATTGTCGGGGACACTACCTCTAACACTTCCTTGTCCCAATCTTCCTGTTGGATAGTTGATGATTTTAGTAGAGTAACTTGGACGGTTTTGCTAAAAGCAAAGGATAATGTCAAAAGCACTTTGCAAAACTTTTTGTCCTATGTTCAAAGCCAATTCCAAGTGATTGTTCAATCACTGCGAGGAGTGACAATGGTACTGAGGCGGTTCAAGAGCAATGTGGTCAGATGCTACTTTATAAAGGCATTATTAATCAAAGAACTATGCCTGAAAATCCTAAACAAAATGGTATTGTTGAGAGAAAACACAGGCATCTGCTTGAAACACCCAGGGTACTCAGGTTTCACGCTCATCTTCCTAAACAATTCTGGGGAGATATGGTGTTAGCTGCAACACACGTTATCAATCTTATGCCAACTTCTACTCTTAACTGGTCTACTCCTTTTGAGAAATAATTATTCAAGAAAGCACCAGATTATTCGTATCTACGAGTGATTGGTTGCTTGTACTATGCAACACAAAAAATGGGAGATAAATTTGAGCCAAGATCTACTAGATGTGTATTTCTGGGTTACCCTTTTGCTAAAAAAGGTTACAGGTTGTTTGACTTGGATAAAAGGAAAATCCTTCTTAGTAGGGATGTCATCTTTTAAGAGAGGATTTTTCCTTATGCTGCTGATTTCAAGTTAGAACCAAGCCTTAGAACAAATAGGAGCATACATTTTCCTGTTTTTACTCACATTGATGATGTTGAATCTTCTCATTCTGATAATAAACATTTGTAAACTCATGATAACACCTTTCATGAAAAAAATAATATCAATAATGACAATAATATTTCAGATATACTAAACATTTCATCATCATCACACAATACATCACCATATAGTAATAATACATCAGATAGTATCTTTTCTTTTACTGCTCCATCTTATGCCACATCTTCTGTTCCACCTTCTAGTGAAACTTCTAGACAGTCTCACAGGGTCAGACAGTTGTCCTCTAAACTCACAGGTTATGACTGCAAAGGATTGCCTAAGTCTTTGCATCCTCTTACTGTGAGTTATGCTGTTGCAGTTCCATATTTGCCAGGATATTCTAATGATTACCAAAAGTTTTGTCATAATGTTCTCCAAGTCTTTGAGCCAGCTTGTTATAGTCAAGCAAAGCATGATCCACATTGGGTTGAAGCTATGAATAAAGAGCTTCCTGCCTTAGAGGAGACTCAAATATGGGTTATGACCACATTGCCAAAGGGAAAGAAGGCTATTGCCTATTGGTGCTAAATGGGTATACAAAATCAAATTTAACCCTGATGGCAGTATAGAGAGGATACAAGGCAAGGCTAGTAGCAAAGAGTTATAGCCAAGTTGAAGGCAAGGATTATAAACATACTTTTAGTCATGTTGCCAAGTTATTAACAACTGTCGGAATTCTCATTGCCTTAGCAGCTGCCAATAATTGGATATTGCATCAATTAGATATCAATAACGCTTTTCTCCATGATTTTTTTGATGAAGAGGTTTATAAGAAGTAACCAGAGGGGTATGCAGGAGGTGCTCCCAATGATGTTTGCTTGTTGAAAAGCTCTTTATATGGACTCAAACAAGTATCTAGACAATGAAATTTGGAATTGTCTAGATTTTTAGTTAAATAGGGTTTTGAAAAATCCAAAACAGATTATTCCTTGTTCACTAAGGTTACATCAGAGGGCAATTTCACTTCTATTGTAGTTTATGTGGATGATTTACTGGTGACTGGGAACAATGAGGCCACTATTTTTGAGATAAAGCATGCTCTAGACAAAGTATTCATTATTAAAGATCTTGGATCTTTGAGATACGTAGTTTTTAAGGATTGAGGTTGCTAGGTCTACATCAGGCATATTGTTGAATCAAAGGAAATACATAACTGATGTCACCAAATATGCTAAGATGGAACATTGCATACCCACGCATTCACCTTTGCCTACTGGTCTGCAAGTATCTACTGACACAGGAGATGCATTTGAGCATCCTTAGATTTACAATAGATTAGTGGGCAGATTGTTGTACTTCAACCTCACAAGACCTAATATCTCTTACAGTGTACAACAGCTTAGTCAGTTTTTAAGCCAGCCAAGAGTGCCACACTATCAGGCAGTTTTGCATCTCATTCGTTATTTGAAAGGATCTCTTGATCCAGGATTATTCTATCTGTTGGGAAATGTGTCCTCAACAATAGTGCGATCACGTAATTAAATCTCATAACGAGAATGCGCAAGGGATGATACGATTTTATATTAGTCAACTGACCAACATTAATCGGTAATGATTGGCTAGCTAGAGTTTGACATTACTGTCGTATGACGGTGGTGGTCAGTTGATCCCTTTAGGTCACACCTTTAGGACAATTCCCTTAATTGATAAAATGATCGAATGTATATTGATACGATTTGATCATATTCCTTAAACTCGTATATCGAGACATTAGAGGTTAAATCTTAATGTAAGATTTATGTTTAAAATTGAAACGTGTCAATTGTTAAACATTAAACGATATTTTAAGATATCGTAATTAGAATGAATTGGGTTGAAATTGATACAAAGGTTGTAAATCGTATTGACGATAAATTATCATTTTATATTTGTAATTTCGAATTACTTGTCAATATATATAAATATGATTTATTTTATTATATATATAATATTTATACGATAAATATTTATATTAAGATAATTGTATTTTATTAACTTGTGACATGTAAGATGTCACATAATATACAATTTTACATTTGACGATTTTATAAAATGAGGTCCACTTAATATTGTAGGTACCGGTTTTTGGGCATGCTTATATGATGATTTGTGTGTGTTAAATGTTCACTAGACACAATCATTAAAGGGTCTTGGAATCTCTTCCTAGAGCCACCCTAAGGTGCATGGGTAAGGCAACATGTTCCCTTGTTGCTCTTCCCATGGCCGGCCACCCTATCACCATAAACCCTACCTACTTAAATATTGGACTTGCAATAACCATTCATTCTAATGCTTATGCTTAATTTTTCTAAGTGTAGAAAATCAAATAAAATCTCTTCTTATCCTAGCCGAAAATTTGCCTAAGTAAGAAGAATTTTACAACCTCTAAATACATATTATAAGATAATAAAATCATACTATCTTGTAGTATTCAAACAATATTCTAATAAGAGAGATTAGAATAAGTTTAAGGAAAACCGGTTTTGTGCTAGCTTGTTCAAGATCTCGGTTTGTTAAGGGGTTGTCTTGGTGCATCCAAAGGAGGTATTCTATTTTGGGTACTCGGAGGATCATCCTTGCTAAATATTTGGACCGTGTGTAAGGTCTCAAATACTCTCTTATTTCCGCTTTTAGCATGCATAAGATCACCTAATAATATGTTGTTTAAAGGGTTAAATAAAAGCTTATTGTTAGTATGACTATAAAAGTTTATGAGTAACTTATAAAACCCAACAATTGGTATCAGAGCAATAGGTTGTTTGCATGCTTTCCGTTTACGTTTTTACGGAGTTATAGTGATAACAAAATAAAATTGGATTTTTCGTTTGATATATGATATGCACGAAATTAATTTAGCATGAATACCTACTGTTTTCTAAAATGTTTTAGAATATTTGGAATATATTTTGCATGAATATTGGTTATTGGTATATTAAATCTCGGTTTTAATATGTTATAATGGTTAAAAATGTTTATTTTTGGAAAAAATAGTTAAAATAAGCTTCTGGCCGAGATTTTTCAGTATGTTATCACATGTATTTTCTATAATATGAATATGATTTTTTTTAAATTATGGACTTATAAATCGTGTGATATGAATTTTAAGTGTTAAAATGCAATAAGATGAATAAAAATGGGTTAAAATAGTTATATTATGAATTTGACTATAAAAATTTATGAGGATGTCACATGCAATATTTAAAATTTATGTTGAATTTTCCAGAAATTTATCTCAAATATTGCAATATTATAGATTTTTAATGTAAAAATCGGGTAATTAGTGACATAATTTCGACTTTAATAGTTTAAGTTGGAATTTGGCCATAAAAATTTAACACGATGTCATATATATTATTTCCAGCATGTATAAGATTTTCGAGAATTTTATCTTATTTTATGCTTGAGAAATAATTTTAAGGGTTAAAATCGTACGATATATGACGAAAATCGTTAAAATTTGCAAATGTTGTTGAAATGGCCGAAAAATGTAACCCATATTAGTCATATGTGATATGTTCATCATGAAAATATTCTTGGGAGCCAAAAGTTTCAGATTTGATTTAATTTTATGTTGTTAAAAGTAGCATTTAAAGTTAAATAAAAGGAGTCATGCTTTTAAATTTCGGCTCATTGGGCAGTGTACCATTTAATTTTCTGTCCATCTTGTGTTCTTAAAATGTTTTGGAAGGTATAAAAATATTATTAGTATTTAATTTGCATTTATGAAGTTAATTATTGAATTTTCCGACTTAAAATGCTCGTTTTACGTGTTATTTTCGAAATAATGTTAAAACCGTATAAATACTAATATTTTAACATTCTGAAAATTTTAAGAACATTCTGGATTTTTCAAAATTTGAATTTTGAATCTTCGAAATTTTTATGACTCTTTTGAATTTTTATATTATTTTTCCCGTAAAACCGAGTAATACCGATCAATATTGAAATATATTAAGTTAAGTCATGTTCAAAGTTTGAGTAAGACTAAATTTTGAATCCTATGCGAGTTAGGATGGTTAACTTAAGGATGAAAACCGTTTCATATAATGCATAGTGTTGTTAAACGTTAAAACACGCGATTCCATAAACCAAGGTTTGCGATAACTATTTAAATAAGTGTTTTAAATAGGACGATTTGGCTTAGGGTTTGCATGTTAATTCATATTTACATAAGCATTGCATATTTTATATTATGAATGTCATGATTTATTTTTACGTAATTTTGGGAATTATGTAATTTACTTAGTATGGCCTTAGTTTTAAATCGGTGTTTCCCGTAATGTAAGGGGTTACCGATTCGGTTGTAATTTTGTGATCTCGTATCACCCAATTGTAATTTATTTCTATTTTATAATATATAAAGTAGACTAGAAAAGTTGTAATATTTGTAAAATCCGGAGTTCCTTGAAGACGGTGCCATTCGGAAAGGAGTTCCGATCAAGACGGTGTTTACCTCGAAGTGCGTGCCGCGTGAAGTTCAAGGGACTAAAGGAGTTGGTTTCCGAATTTGTACTTTGTTATTTCTTTTCTAGGAAAGGCCATACTAGGGTTTATTTTATGCTTTTATTTTTGCTTTTTATATGTTTGCATGCATAGCCAAATCGTCATACATCGTATCATGCATGTTTCGACCTAGTCGACCTAGTCTTTTATTTTATCGATAATTCACCGACTTAGTTCACTTAAACGGAGATAGATAATAATTTGACTAGATCTCTTACATACAAATATTGAGACTTAGCCTTACCAAAAAGTACGGACCCATGAATCCCTTCTTCACAAGAACGTAGGCTCGGCTACACCGGGGTACTAAAATTGTCACGTTGGGTAAGTGGGGTAATAAGATTACACCTTGAAATTTGGTTGATCTCAACGAAAGTATTCGTAACCGTAGTTGCAATAAGTTCTGGCTAAAGATAATTTTAAGAAAATTGTCGACCGAGAGTTCTAAGAGTAGAACCGATTAAAGGGTTAATCCACCAAATTATACCGATACGGGTTGAATCGGCTACACCGTGCCCGTATTAAGTATAGGTTTGGGTCTCGGGATTGTTTACTTAATTGGGTAAGAGATCATTAAGTAAATATATAACTAAACTTGTTAAAGTTTCTAGTTTAAAATTATGAATTTAAAAATGATGTTGTTTTATTTCCTTTTATTATTGTAGTTTAATTTTCAACATCGACAATGGCAACCAACGCTCCACCTCTCACTAACGTATCATGGCTTCGATCCTTTATGGATCGTTGCAAACTCGATAAGCATGGTTCAAACTTTAAGGATTGGGATGCGCAATTACTTTTGGCCGCTCAAGGTGACGATAAGAGTCGTTACCTATCCGAAGCCGCTCCGACCGCTCCGACCGCTCGTTCGTCGGTCCAAACTCGTGAGGCCTATGAAGCCTACATGAAAGAGTCCTCCGCTCTTAAAAATGTGCTCATCTTCTCCATGGAGCTGGATCTCCAAAGGAGTATGATAAAGTTGACCACATCGTATGATATATACACCAAGCTTGCGACCATGTTTTCGCAAACTCCGAGGGTGATTCAATATGAGGCGGCTTCCGCCTTCTTTGACATTACTTTCAAGGAAGGGCAAAAGATAAGCCCTCATGTGCTCAAACTCGTTGAGCTCGCGGAGACTCTAAAAGCTCAAAATGTTGATGTTCCCGACTCTCTAATTATTGACCGAGTTCTTCACTCGCTCAATAAGGTTAAGGCGTATGCTCAATTCCGGGTGAATTTCAATATGCGAAACCAAGAGACCACGTTGGAAGAGTTGCATAAGATGCCCGTCCAAGCCGAAAGGGACATGGGACTTCATGAAAGTTCCACCAAAGATGTTTTGAACATCGAAAAGAAAGGGAAAACGAGCTTCAAGAGGAATGCCTCTAAAGGCAAGGGCAAGAAAACGTTCAAGCCCAAGGCGACCAAAGAAAAGACCTTTTCGAAAGGCGCTTCCACCTCGTCTTCGAAAGAGCAAGACAAGTGCCATTATTGCACGAGGATCGGTCATTGGAAGAGAAATTGCCCCAAATACTTGAGCGATCTCAAAAATGGGAAGGCAACCGCCGTAGGTAATAATTCTCGTTTAAATTCATGTCATTTATCAACTTATGTATAATGATACAAGTGTGTTGATATTTACCCTTTTTAAATGTTTTAAAGGGGCGCCTCCTAATAACGATAAGGGCAAGGAGAAGGAAGCATGAAGTTCCTTACTTGGATGGCTATGGTAGCATCCAAATTGATCGAAGACTTGAAGAGCTAGCCTCTAATTTTCATATCGTCTTCTTTCATATTTTGCATTTATTTATGGAACAATTTATTTTCTTGTAAGACAAGGATTAAAATCCTAAAACAATGGTTGTAATTTTGGATATTGGTGAGTTGGTTTTCAACCCGAGTCACTACTTTTGTTCTTAATCAATGTTTTGATTTCTCAAATAAATTGCATGCCTCATTTAAACATGAATAATGGTGATCTAATCACAATTGATACGATCAATATAATATAATCAAAGAGTTGATTAAAACGGAGAACTACACCCCATGAGATAAATTCAATCAAAATGAGACTATATCAGTTCATTATAAGATTTTCATTTTAAGTGAAAATGAGAATGTATTCATCTCACCTATCAAACTTCAAACATTCAGATACATTGGTTAATCGAAATAGCTATCCTTAAACAAATAAAGGTTATTGTTAGAAGGATAGAGTGGGAAAAAATATTTCGCTCGCAAACCAATGATGAAAATAAAGGAAGGATCTTAGAGAAGATTCTTACTTGGGAGTCTTAAGAAGAGCCCTAAATGATTTGAAGAAACTACGAGAGCAAACCAATGATGAAAATAAAGGAAGGATCTTAGAGAAGATTCTTACTTGGGAGTCTTAAGAAGAGCCCTAAATGATTTGAAGAAACTACGAGAGGACACTGAAGAAACTACGGGAGGACACTCAAAGAAGGGTTCTTTGTGTTCATTGTTTCATAGAGAGGAAACTTGAAACCCCGTATGAAATCGGTAGGAAAACGGTTCCTTAATAAATGATTTTTCTAAGTTTATAAGATAAAAGAGAAGAAATCATCTCAATCCTCTTAAGTTAGTTATAAAGAAATTATCATGTCATTTACGTCTCGAGGAAACGAAGACATGATAAGAAGGTAATGATTGATTGAATGGAAACAGATCACTATAGGGATAGTGATAGTGATAGTGATAATGATTCGAGTAATAGTTTAACATGCGTGAAATGAAAGGTTCATTTAAGATATCGAGAGATATTGATTTTAGTGGGAGCGATATTCATCAAAGAATTGAAACCTACCATTTAGAGAGAATGGGTGATTCTTTAAGAGTAAAGAATAAGAGGTACTCAATTTAGATGAATAAAATAATTTGTATCATATGATGATGGAGTTTTAAATGGGAAGGTTTATTATATGGATAATAAAAGGTCGCCCACTAGAAGTTAGAATGGTTGGATACATTATTCATAATGATGAATGAAACCATTATCAAATAGCCAAGATGAGTGAAAATTATTAGAATGATGAAATCATAAATAGACTACAATAAAGTTTTCAGTACATAAGTGACTGTATATCGATACGTCACAAGTTATAAGATAACAGTGGGAGCTTTCCTCCGGAAAGGAAACTCAAAATCTAGAAAGAGTTCTAGAAATGTACTCAAATAGAATCATATTATACGGGATAATATGAGAATAAAGGAGACCAAAAGTTGTAAGTTTTGCTATCATGAATAAAGGTTATTCGCATGAATAAAGGTTTATTCGCAAAACACTAATACAAATAGATGATTGTGCATCAAATGCAATGTGATAGTATTGACTATTGTTGCATGACAACATCATTTGAGTTATTATTAACTCAAAGTAAAAGATACTTTGTCAGAATCCAAATGGAATGTAAGAGACAATATTGAACCCCATAAGTGAACTGGATTGACTTAGTATAGCCCCTAGCCGCTTACATGAGGTGACGTCTCAAAGCGACTAGAGTGTGAGGCGATTGATGGCAAGTTCAAGTGCCATAGAGTCATATGTGATGACTAGTCGATCACATAGGCAGACTGTAAGAGACACTCTGTCGGGCAATGTGACCGCTTATAGAGTTCTGGAAATTTTATAGCCGGGTCGTGGCGAGAGCTGCTATAGTATTCTTGTGAGTCAATTCTTAGACTAAAGACTACTCTCCCAAGATGGTACAGTTTAGGCATAACTTTGATCCATTCTCTACGACTTTTCGTAATTGGAGTCAAATGGGATTGTTTTGGGTTGTGACTGACTGTGACTAGTTGAAGGAAGTAGTGCGATAGAAATTGTCCACCCCTTGTCAGGGTTGTTCAAATCTCAGGGCCACTCGAGGAGAAGTTAACTGGAAATGCGTGGCCACGCTCGGAAGGTATCTATGGTAGATAATTCCGGTCAGACAGTTATTCTCCAGATCGAGGAAACCACTCATGATATGATCAAATGCAAGTACGACCTCAGAGAGACATCTTGCATTGAGTGGGAGATTGTAATAGGACAAGAGAATTGGTGACGCACACTTGTCGAGGACAAGTGGGAGATTGTTGGGAAATGTGTCCTCAACAATAGTGCGATCACGTAATTAAATCTCATAACGAGAATGCGCAAGGGATGATACGATTTTATATTAGTCAACTGACCAACATTAATCGGTAATGATTGGCTAGCTAGAGTTTGACATTACTGTCGTATGACGGTGGTGGTCAGTTGATCCCTTTAGGTCACACCTTTAGGACAATTCCCTTAATTGATAAAATGATCGAATGTATATTGATACGATTTGATCATATTCCTTAAACTCGTATATCGAGACATTAGAGGTTAAATCTTAATGTAAGATTTATGTTTAAAATTGAAACGTGTCAATTGTTAAACATTAAACGATATTTTAAGATATCGTAATTAGAATGAATTGGGTTAAAATTGATACAAAGGTTGTAAATCGTATTGACGATAAATTATCATTTTATATTTGTAATTTCGAATTACTTGTCAATATATATAAATATGATTTATTTTATTATATATATAATATTTATACGATAAATATTTATATTAAGATAATTGTATTTTATTAACTTGTGACATGTAAGATGTCACATAATATACAATTTTACATTTGACGATTTTATAAAATGAGGTCCACTTAATATTGTAGGTACCGGTTTTTGGGCATGCTTATATGATGATTTGTGTGTGTTAAATGTTCACTAGACACAATCATTAAAGGGTCTTGGAATCTCTTCCTAGAGCCACTCTAAGGTGCATGGGTAAGGCAACATGTTCCCTTGTTACTCTTCCCATGGCCGGCCACCCTATCACCATAAACCCTACCTACTTAAATATTGGACTTGCAATAACCATTCATTCTAATGCTTATGCTTAATTTTTCTAAGTGTAGAAAATCAAATAAAATCTCTTCTTATCCTAGCCGAAAATTTGCCTAAGTAAGAAGAATTTTACAACCTCTAAACACATATTATAAGATAATAAAATCATACTATCTTGTAGTATTCAAACAATATTCTAATAAGAGAGATTAGAATAAGTTTAAGGAAAACCGATTTTGTGCTAGCTTGTTCAAGATCTCGGTTTGTTAAGGGGTTGTCTTGGTGCATCCAAAGGAGGTATTCTATTTTGGGTACTCGGAGGATCATCCTTGCTAAATATTTGGACCGTGTGTAAGGTCTCAAATACTCTCTTATTTCCGCTTTTAGCATGCATAAGATCACCTAATAATATGTTGTTTAAAGGGTTAAATAAAAGCTTATTGTTAGTATGACTATAAAAGTTTATGAGTAACTTATAAAACCCAACACTATCACCATCAAATGATTTCATTCTGCAAAGTTACTGTGATGCAGACTGGGGAACCTGTGCTTATTCAGGAAAGTCTGTCATAGGTTATTGCATATATCTAGGACAATGCTTAATTTCATGGAAAACAAAAAAAGTAAAATATTGTCAGTAAATCCTCTGCAGAATCAGAATACAGAAGTATGAGCGAAACCGCAAGTGAGATAACTTGGATAAATGAACTGCTGAAGAATTTACAAGTCACAGTTCCTCTTCCTACTACACTATTCTGTGACAACAAAGCAGCTATGCATATTGCTGCTAATCCTATTTTTCACGAGAGAACCAAGCACTTAAAACTTGACTGTCATTACATAAGAGAAAGAATTGCAGAGGGCTTAATACAAACATCACATATATCCAGTGCAAATCAGTTAACAAATGTGTTCACCAAAGCTCTCAATCAACATTTTCACTCTCAGTTTGTTTTCAAGTTAATTAGGCCTTGTTGATTCCTCTCCAAGTCCTAATACTTGAGGATGGGGTGTTAAGATAACCGACTATTGCAAGTTGGAAATGAGTCATTTACAACTCAACATTTCTAACAAACTTCCAAAATTAGTTAGCATTCTGTTACAATAATCTGTTATAGCTCATTGTATAAAACTATATATACAGCATTCTCCATTTTGTTGTAATTATTCATTTTTGATAATCAATAAAAACTCTCTCTTATTTACCTTGTTGTTCATCCAATTTTAGTTTCTTCTAAATGCTCAAGCTCTCCATTAAAGTTAAGCGTTATTCATACTATAAACTTATCCTGATGACTTTGCTAGGCGTTGATTATAGCTGAATATCTTGGTTAGGATTTGATCTATTATAACATCAAATGTGTTGAGATAACCAAGTTTTTAACTCTATTTTTCTTGATACTTGTATCTCTATAACGAGTATTCACGTTTCAAATTTTCCATTCCACATTTCCACCTTAAATGAACAAATCCTTATAGCAATTATATTTGTCAATACTTTTTTTATAAAAACGAAATTTAGGGTAAAATTATTGGTAGTCTTGAGAAAATATTTTGGTAAGTCTTATGATAAGACTCGTCTAAAACTATCAATAATCTACTCAAATTTTAACAAAGTTTTAAGTTGAGTCTTTCTTAAATCTTTCCGAGAGATAATAAAAGTTAGTGGAAAACTGATGTGGCAGAGTTTAAGACTCTAAAATTTCCGACGGATAATGTTACCCTTAGTAAAATTAAAAAGTGAATGTAAAAAGTAAAAGGGAATCAAATTTTATAAATAAAGCGCATATGTGAATGGTTTTGTTATACATTACAAAAGTGAATGTAAAAAGTAAGTTACGGCAATTGCGCTTTACCTCGACACACCAGAATGGGATAAATTAAAGTTGACCAGCTAATTACATTTATTATCAATAACGTAAGGATAGTAGGGACATGCCCCATAAGATATTAAGATAGTGTTGTACCCTCAACAATAAAATAGAATAGAATAGAATAGAAAAGCAGGAGACATTAAAATCATTTGTATGATTGCGTGATACATTTATGGTCATTGCCCAACCATACCCCTTTTTAAATCTACAACTACCCAATTAATCTTGAATTTCTTGACCTACTTCACATGTGTGCCCTCATACATTCATACAACAATGGAGAATTAGAATGTTGTGCGAATGCCAAAGGATAAAGTCTTCTGGCTAGATCAAATTCTTAAGGGTGTGTGGATAAAATTTTAGGAGGGAAAAGGAGGGGAAGGGGAGTGAAGTGAGGGGAATGGAGGGAAAATGAATTGTGGTTGTTTGGATAATAAAATTGATGAGATGGAAATGGAAGGTGGAGATGGACTAATGGAGGGAGATTATTCAAAAAATATGTCTTTTGATAGTTAGATGATGGTTTAAATAGGATTTCCTTCCAAATCTTGCCTCCCATGGGAGGTAGAGGTGATCATGGGCCGGACTTGATAAGGCTTGAGCCGGGCTAATATGTTAAAAACAGCCCATGCATTGGGGTCGGGCCGGGTCGGGCCAAGTCAATGGGCCTTTTTCTTTAGCCCAAATCCAGCCCTTGCGGGCCTAAATGAGCCCTCGGGCTAGATTGGGATTTTTTGGCCCTTACGACTCTTGACACATTCAAAATGTGTAGACGCAAAATGCACACATTGATAAACAATACAACGAAATTCTAACATTCAAGATTACAATACAACTAAAAAAAGGCTTGAAACAAGGTTTTAGCAAATTCTAATTCACAATTCCAAGTAAATTGAACCAGACTTATATGAAAACATGAATATAAAACTTGGCCGTAGGCAGTAGTATATCTATAATCAATAGCTGTTGACTTTTTGCTTATTCATACAATGTACACAACTGCACATTACGCAAATTATTAAAATTGGGGCCGGACTTTGGGCTTTTTTGGGGCCGAGAGTTTAGCCCAAGCCCGGAAAAAAGAGGATCAGACCAGGTTGGGCTTTTGGGGCCTGGGCCATTTGATCAGCTCTAATGGGAAGATTGTAGGTTGTTCTAAAGGAGGGAAATTAAATCTTCTCATTTTCTTCCCCTCCCATTTCCTTTCCTCCATAAATTGTATCCAAATAAAGGAAAATAAACCCCTCCCTTTCCCTTCCCTCCCTTTCTCTTCAATTCTTTCAATCCAAACAAACCTTAAGGATGTGTTTGGATAACAAATTGGGAGGGAAATGAAGGGGAGGGGAATGGAGGGAAGGGAAAGGGAAAGGGAAAGAAGAGAAAGAGAGGGGGAATGAAGTTGGGTTGTTTGGATAGTTTTCCTTCCAAATCTTGCCAACAATGGAGAGATTATAATTTGGTCTAATGGAGAGAAATTGAATCCTCCCATTTCCCTCCCCTTCCATTTCCTTCCTTCCATATATTATAACCAAACAATGGAAATTGAATCTCTCCCTTTCCCTCATCTCCCCTTCCCTCCATTTCTCTCAATCCAAACACACCCTAAGAGTAATTAGAGGATTATACAACCAGACCAGATGTATACATTGGTAATATAAATTTTGAGCTTTATAACAAAGAATTTGAGCTTATACATATATTTTATGAGCTTTATTGAAAAAAATCTGAACATCTTTATAAAAAAAATTATAACTCAAAACATTATATTGAAACTTAAAAATAATACATATAAAATCCAAATATTTTAATTTTAACACTAAAAAGTTATAGTGCAAGAAAAAATTGTTAAAAATTCAAAAAAAATTGCATATGAGCTCAATTAGATTTGTATTAGATGTATGATGCGCATATACATCTGAATGTATAATCCTACTTGTGTTCTTAAGAGCCTCAAGTTTAAGCATTCACAGATTTATTATGTTATGCTTTCTAGACTTTAAGTATGTCACTCTAGTTTATAGGGTTTACCTACTGGTCTTTGCTAAAATTTGAGTAAGTTTGAACGTAACTCTTAATTGTTACTTCGTATTTATTTATCTTTAGGTTGTGATAAATTGTGATGAATTGAACAACCAGGAACATGTAAAATTGATATTCTGTTTAAGCCTTTTGTAAGCTACAAGTCTGAATAGGAAAACCAACACAATGATGTTTTGTTTAATATGACATAACTCGATTGTAAAACCCCACCCCGCGACGGCGGAAAATAAACACACAAGATACTAAAAATGCAGCGGAATTTAAACTTTTTAAGTAAACATAATTAAACATGCGACGTGAAAGTCTACATAAATGAAATGCGGAAATGAGAGAACATAAATAAGTATTTAAATCATAAGAACAAAATCGCAGCCCAGGATAGCATATCCCTACAGGCAAAAACTGTATAAACCAAAACAAAGGTCTAGCTAACAAAATAAGGTAAAGTCATCGATGAAGGATCATCGCTCGCTAGCCTCTGTAGAATCCCCCTAATAGATCATCACCACCTACACACATACAACATGTGTGCAACAGTCAGTGGAGAGTGACTTGAGATGCTCCTAGCCACCAATTGTCACACACATAAGCATATAACCACATAACAACATTTATCGTACTCCAACATAAACATAATCATGTGAAGTAATCATTTATAAATCCTTATCTTATCATACTCATGTAATTAGATCAAATACCGCAACTCAGGCATATCTAAATCATATATCAATAGTATATAACAATGTACCTCAACTCAGACAAGTTACATACAAATCATTCAACAGTATTTAACACTATACCCCGACTCAGGCAAGCTAAACACAAATCATTCTGCGGTATCTAGCACTGTACCCCGACTTAGGCAAGCTAGACACAAAACCATCAGTAATATCTAAGTCTGACCCCGACTCAGGCAAGACTAGACACCACAATCATCACAACATGGGAGAATTCATATGACGACTCCTTTATACGACAACAGCAAGTCTACTTAGTCTCAGCGAATACAATCCCCTGGTAGGACGACAATCCGATATACGATCCTAGTCTAAATCTGGCCAGACTCTCGAGGTATAATCCTTCCCCGATTCGACAAGTATCCTCAACTCAGGATACCTCCAAGACTCGAACTTGCTAGGAACGAGATACCCCCGACTCAGGGCGGACAATCTGAAACCTGGCCGGAACACCTATCAACGGTCATACCAGACGCGATGCAGTTGTTGGGAAATGTGTCCTCAACAATAGTGCGATCACGTAATTAAATCTCATGACGAGAATGCGCAAGGGATAATACGATTTATATTAGTCAACTGACCAACATTAATCGGTAATGATTGGCTAGCTAGAGTTTGACATTACTGTCGTATGACGGTGGTGGTCAGTTGATCCCTTTAGGTCACACCTATAGGACAATTCCCTTAATTGATAAAGTGATCAAATGTATATTGATACGATTTGATCATATTCCTTAAACTCGTATATCGAGAAATCAGAGGTTAAATCTTATTGTAAGATTTATGTTTATAATTGAAACGTGTCAATTATTAAACAATGAACGATATTTTATAATATCGTGATTAGAATGAATTGGGTTATAATTATTACAAGGTTGTAAATCGTATGGACGATAATTGTAAATAATCATTTTATATTTGTAATTTCGAATTACTTGTCAACTTGATAAATGTGATTTATTTAATTTATAAATAATATTTATTTGATAAATATGTATGTTTTAAATTAAAACAATTGTATATTATTACATTGTGACATATTGTATGTCACATAACATACAATTGTAAAATTGACAAAATTATAAAATGAAGTCCATTTTATCTTATTATGTACCGGTTTTAGGGTGGATGTTTAAGGGATTATATTGTGTCTTAATTGATAAAAGACATTCTTTAAACATGCCTTAAAGTGTGCGACATGGAGAATATAAGCTAGAGCCACCCTATGTTTATGGGTAAGCTAAATAAACTCCTTTTTGTGCTCCCCATAACCGTGTCACCCATAACCCACCACCATACTTATGTGAAATGTTTGCATTGTTCATTCATTCTAACCCTAGCCTCCATAATTTCTAGTGTGAGATTTTGCTACAAAACCTCTCAAAATATTATTAGATAATATTATCAAATTACAGGTGATGTTAGCTGGGGTTGGAAGTCTGTGTGCATGACTAGAGATTCTTTGATGGAGGGTTATATTTCTGGACAGTGGGCTGCAGGGACTGCCTATACTGTTCAAGCTGGTTATGAATTGCTTAGACCAAAGTTTCAGCCTGTGCTATGGTCTAAGTATATTTGGAGTGGATGGAATATTCCTAAGCATAGTTTTACTGGCTGGTTATATGCTAGGGGTGCTCTGCAAACGAAGGCAAGATTGGCTAACTTGGGTATCTGTCAGGAAGCATTATGTTGTATCTGTGGAGTTGAGGATGAAACAACTGACCATCTTTTTCATAACTGTTCTTATAGTAGAAGACTGTTGCAGGGGATGGCCAGTCTGATGAGAGTGCAGTTGCCAGTATCAGATATTCTTTGTAATGTTTGGTCCTTGCATATTAATAGCACCGAAAGAAGAGTGCTAATGTGTGGATTTATGGCTGTGTTTTACCATATATGGCAGCAGAGGAATGCAACTCGTATTGAAAGCAAGCTGATGAGACCTGAATTGGTTCTGGAAATTGTTAGGAAGGAAGTAAAGGCAAGGATCAATGTGAAGCGGATGCAAATCACAGATAGACGAATCCTTAGGTGGATAGAAGGCCTAGGCTTGATGGCCTGAAAATTGAGAAGTTGTAATTGTGTTCAAAGTTTGAAAAGAGTAGTTTGTAATAGTGTGATTTTTCTAATGATAAGCTTACATTTCACCAAAAAAAAAAATATTGTATACATATTACTATAATAGTTATAGCAAAAAGTTTATTATTCAAATTAGATTAAGATAATAAACTAAGTTTAAGGAAACCAATTTAAACACCTAGCTTTTGTTGATTTCGGTTTTAAAGGAGTTGTCTTGGGTGCATCATAGAGGAGGTGTTCTTGTTGAATACTTGGAGGATTATCCTAGCTTATTTGGACCATGTGTAAGGGTTCGAATCTCCTCATTTCCGCATAAGTTTTAGCATGCATAAGATCTAAAACTACAATAATTAAAATGTTAATTATATTTTGTTTAGTATGACTAAAATAATTAGTTTATAAGATTATTAAACCCAACAATTGGTATCAGAGCAACTAGGTTGTTTGCATGCTTTCCGTTTAATTTTTTACGGAGTTATTAGAATAACAAAATAAAAAAAAATTGATATTTCGTTTAGTATATAATATGGCCGAAATAATTTATGCATGAATACCTACTGATTCTAAAATGTTTTTAGGATATTTGGAATATATTTTGCATATATATTGTTCATTGGTATTTTATTTTTCGGTTTTATTGATTTTTAATGGTTAAAAATTGTTTATTTTGGGAAAATTAGTTAAAATCTACTTTTGGCCGAGATTTTTCAGTATGTTTTCACATGTATATCCTATGTTATGAATATGAATTTTCGTAAATTATGGACTTATAATACATGGGATATGAATTTTAAATGTTAAAATGCAATAAGATGAATAAAAATGGGTTTGTATAGTTATATTTGGAATTTGACTATAAAAATTTATGAGTATGTCACATGAAATATCTAAAATGAATGCTAATTTTTCCAGAAATTTATCTCATATATTGCATTATTATAGATTTTTAATGTAAAAATCGGGTAATTAGTGACATTATTTCGACTTTAATAGTTTAAGTTGGAATTTGGCCATAAAAATTTAACACGATGTCATATATATTATTTCCAGCATGTATAAAAATTTCGAGATTTTTATCTAACTTTATGCTTGAGAAATAATTTTAAAGGTTAAAATTCTACGATATATGACGAAAATCGTTAAAATTTGCAATAGTTGTTAAAATGGCCGAAAATTTTACCCATATTAGTAATATATTATATGTTCATCACCATAATTTTCTTGGGAGCCAAAAGTTTCTGGTTTATTTAATTTTAATTTGTTGAAAAGTTGCATTTAAAATTGAAATAAAAAGAGTCATATTTATTAAAATTTCGGCTCTTGGGCAGTGTTCCATTTAATTTTCTGTCCATTTCATGTTCTTAAAGTATTTTGGAAAGTGTAAAAATATTATTAGTATTTTATTTGCATTTATGGATCTAATTATTGTTTTTTTCCGACTTAAAATGCTCGTTTTACGTCTTATTTTCGAAATAAATATTAAAACCATATAAATACTAATATTTTAAAGTTCTGAAATTTTAATAACAATCTAGAATTTTCAAAATTTTAATTTTGAAATTTTTGAAATTTTTATGACTCTTTTTGATTTTTATATTATTTTTTCCCGTAAAACCGAGTAATACCGAACAATATTATTATAATAAGTTAAGTCATGTTCAAAGTTTGAGTAAGACTAAATTTTGAAACCTAAAAGAGTTGGGATGATTAACTTAAGAGTGAATTCCGATTCACATTATGCATAGTGTTGTTAAACGTTAAAACACGCAATTCCATAAAACCGATGTATACGATAACTATTTATATAATTGATATTTAAATAGGACGATTTGGCTTAGGGTTTGCATGATAGTTCATATATTCATAAGCATTGCATATTTTAATTATGAATGTCATGATTTTATTTACGTAATTTTGGGAATTATGTAATTTACTTAGTATGACCTTAGTTTTTAAATCGGTATTTCCCGTAATGTAAGGGGTTACCGATTCGGTTGTAATTTTGCGATCTCGTATCACCCAATTGTAATTTAATTCTATTTTATAATGTATAAAGTAGACTAGAAAAGTTGTAATTTTTGTAAATTCCGGAGTTCCTTGAAGACGGTGCCATTCGGAAAGGAGTTCCGACAAAGACGGTGTTTACCTCGAAGTGCGTGCCTCGTGAAGTTCAAGGGACCAAAAGAGTTGGTTTTCGAATTTGTACTTTTATTATTTTTTTTCTAGGAAAGGCCATACTAGGGTTTATTTTTATGCTTTTATTTTGCTTTTATATGTTTGCATGCATAGCCAAATCGTCATATATCGTCTCATGCATTTTTCGATTTAGTCGACCTAGTCAATAATTTATCGATAATTCACCGACTTAGTTCACTTAAACGGAGATAGATAATAAAATTTGACTAGATCTCTTACATATGAATATTGAGACTTAGCCTTACCAAAAAGTATGGACCCATGAATCCCTTCTTCACAAGAATGTAGGCTCGGCTAAACCGGGGTGCTAAAATTGTCACGTTGGGTAAGTGGGGTAATAAGATTACAACTTGAAATTTGGTCGATCTCAACGAAAGTATTCGTAACCGTAGTTGCAATAAGTTCGGGCTAAAGACGATTTTTAGAAAATTGTCGACCGAGAGTTCTAAGGTAGAACGATTAAAAGGTTAATCCACCAAATTATACCAATACGGGTTGAATCGGCTATACTGTGCCCGAATTAGTATGGGTTTGGGTCTCGGGAATGTTTACTTAATTGGGTAAGAGATCATTAAGTAAATAGACTAAATTTGTTTAAAATTATTTACGAGTTTTAAAAATGACGTTTTAATTCCTTCCTTTTTATTGTAGTTTAATTTTCAACATCATCAATGGCAACCAACGCTCCACCTCTCACTAACGTTTCATTGCTTAGATCCTTTATGGATCGTTGCAAACTCGATAAGCATGGTTCCAATTTTAAGGATTGGGATGCGCAATTACTTTTGGCCGCTCAAGGTGACGATAAGACTCGTTACCTATCCGAAGCCGCTCCTCCCGCTAGGGCTGTACAAATATTAACCCGGACCGCTGGACCGGACCGGACCGGACCGTAAGGGTCAGACCGGACCGGACCGGACACCTAAAGGTCCGGTCCGCGGGTCATCAAAATGTGGAGAACCGGTCCGCGGTCCTAGCCGGTCTAAACCCGCGGGTTAACCCTTTGGACCGGTTGATGGACCGGATGCATATAATTTCATATTTTTTTTTATTATTACTTGCTAATCTTAGAATTTGAAATTTTTATATTTCCTTATTAATATTTGCACATAATCTCGTAAGATATCAATTATCATAATTTTTAGTATTTGGTAGTATATTATTATTACTATAATACTACTAAACTACGTTATACATACTAGTTATCGGATATCCAGACTATTCATTCATGTTCAACTCCAATTCTCCATATTCACCAAATTTTTCAAGATTTATAAAAGACGTGTATGTATAGTGCACAATACGACCCACTTAGTTATGAATTTATTGTTTAAAACAATAACATTACGAAATTGGCGGTCCCAAAGGGTTACGGTCCGGGTTTAGACCGGACCTAAGGGTCGGTCCAAGGTCCGGTCTTTGAGCTCAGCGGTCCGGTCCGCGGGTCGAGAAATGAGTAGAAGTAGGTCCACGGTCCACGCCGGTCCGGTCCGGTCCGGGTTTGGACCTTTGTACAACCCTACCTCCCGCTCCAACCGCTCGTTCCGCGGTCCAAACTCGTGAGGCCTTTGAAGCCTACATGAAAGAGTCCTCCGCTCTTAAGAATGTGTTTATCTTCTCCATGGAGCCGAATCTCCAAAGGAGTATGATTAAGTTAACCACATCATATGAGATATACACCAAGCTTGCGACAATGTTTTCGCAAACTCCAAGGGTGATTCAATATGAGGCGGCTTCCGCCTTCTTCGACGTTAGCTTGAAGGAAGGGCAAAAGATAAGCCCTCATGTGCTCAAACTAGTTGAGCTCGCGGAGACTCTAAAAGTGCAAGGAGTTGATGTTCCCGACTCACTCATCATTGACTGAGTCCTTCACTCTCTCAATAAAGTGAAATCGTATGCTCAATTCCGGGTGAATTTTAATATGCGAAATCAAGAGACCACATTGGATGAATTGCATAAGATGCTTGTCCAAGCCGAGAGGGATATGGGACTTCATGAAAGTTCCTCTAAGGATGTTTTGAACATCGAGAAGAAGGGGAAAACGAACTTCAAGAGGAATGCCTTCAAGGGCAAGGGAAAGAAAACGTTCAAGCCCAAACCGGCCAAAGAA
Source organism: Silene conica (assembly GCA_029255685.2). NCBI lineage: Eukaryota > Viridiplantae > Streptophyta > Magnoliopsida > Caryophyllales > Caryophyllaceae > Silene > Silene conica. The sequence goes on from CM055311.2 coordinate 66,144,887, forward strand.
AAGACCTTTTTGAAAGGCGCTTCCACCTCATCTTCTAAATCCGAAGACAAGTGGCATTATTGCACGAGGTTAGGACATTGGAAGCATAATTGCCCCAAATACTTGAGCAATCTCAAAGATGGAAATGTTCTTGTAGTAGCTTTTAATTCTCGTTTAAATTCATGTTATTGTGTCAACTTTTGTATGACGATACAAGTTGTTGACTATCACCCCTTTTAAATTGTTTTAAAGAGGCACCTTATAAAGATAAGGGCAAGGAAAGGGAAGCTTGAAGTTCCTTACATGGATTGCTATGGTAGCATCCAGTGATTGAAGACTTGAAGAGCTTGGCTCTAATTTTATTATCGTCTTCTTTCATCTATGCACTTTAATTTTAAAGAGCAATGTCTTTTCTTGTATGACAAGGATTTGAATCCTAAACAATGGTTGTATTTTGGATATTAGTGACTTGGTTTTCAATCCAAGTCACTACTTTTGTTCTTAATCAATTCCTTGATTCCTAAAATGAATTGCATACCTTGTTAAAACATGAATAATGGTGATTTTATCACGCAATAAGATACATGGATACGATCAATATAATATAATCAAAGTGTTGATTAAAACGGAGAACTACACCACATGAGATACTTTCAATCAAATTAAGACATCATTAATTCATTATACGATGATCATTTTAAGTGAAAATGAGAATGTATACATCACACCTATAAAACTTCAAATATTCATATGCATTGGTTAAATCGAAAATTGATATCCTTATACAAATAAAGGTTATTGTTAAAAGGATAGAGTGGGAGAAAATATTTCGCCCGCAAACCAATGATATCAATACAGGATCTTAGAGAAGATTCCTACATGGAAGTCTTAAGAAGAACCCTAAATGAATGAATTGAAAAAACTACGAGAGGACACTGAAGAAACTACGGGAGGACAGAAGAGGAAAGGTTCCTTCTGTTCACTGTTTCAAATAGAGGATATAATGAAACCCCGTATGAAATCGGAAGGAAAACGGTTCCTTAATAAATGATTTTTCTAAATTTATAAGATAAAAGAGAAGAAATCATCTCAATTCTCTCAATGTAGTTATAAGGGTATTATCATGTCATATTCGTCTCGAGGAAACGAAGACATGAAAAAAGTGATGATTGATTGAATGAAAATAGATCACTATAGGGATAGTGATAGTGATAATGATTCAAGTAATAATAAAGATTTACATGCGAGAAATGAAACGTTCATTTAAGAAATCGAGTGATATTATTTTTAGTGGGAGCAATATTCATTAAAGAATTGAACCTACCATTTAGAGAGGATGGGTGATTCTTTAAGGTGTAAAGAATAAGAGGTTCTCAATTCTAGATGAACAAAATACCTTATATCATACGGTGATGGAGCTTTACGGGAAGGTTTATTATATTGATAATAAAAGGTCACCCATTAGAAATCAAAATGTTAGATGTGAATAACCTTGATGAAATAGCCAAGATGTTTGAAAATAGTAAGAGTGATGAAATCATTAATAACGACAATATAGATTTCAGCACATAAGTGACTAGATAATTTCGAGTGATTCTTTAATCCCTCTAGTATATCAATACGTCACGAGTTATAAGATAACAGTGGGAGCTTCCCTCAGAAAAGGGAACTCAAGATCTAAAAAATGAGTTCTAGATGTGTGCTTAAAATAAGATCATATTATATGAGATAATATGAGATGGAAGGAGACCAAGATTTGTAAGTTTTAGAATCATGAATAAAAAGTTTATTCGTAAAACACTAATACAAATTGATGATCGTGCATCAAATGCAATGAAATAGTATTGACTATTTTGCATGACAACGTCATTTGAGTTATAATTAACTCAAGATGAAAGATACTTTGTCAAAATCCAAATGGGTTGTAAGAGACAATATTGAACCCCATCCATAAAGTGAACTGGATTGACTTAGTATAGCCCCTAGCCGCTTACATGAGGTGACGTCTCAAAGCGACTAGAATGTGAGGCGACTGATGGCAAGTTCAAGTGCCATAGAGTCATATGTGATGACTAGTCGATCACATTAGCAGACTGCAAGAGACACTCTGTCGGGCAAAGTGACCGCTTATAGAGTTCTGGAAATTTTATAATAGCCGGGTCGTGGCGAGAGCTGCTATAGTATTCTTGTGAATCAATTCTTAGACTAAAGACTACTCTCCCAAGATGGTACAGTTTTGGCATAACCTTGATCCATTCTCTACGACTTTTCGTAACTGGAGTCAAATGGGATTGCTTTGGGTTGTGACTGACTGTGACTAGTTGAAGGAAGTACTACGATAGAAATTGTCCACCCTTTGTCAGGGTTGTTCAAATCTCAAGGCCACTCGAGAAGAAGTTAACTGAAAATGCGTGGCCACGCTCGGAAGGTATCTATGGTAGATAATTCCGGTCAAACAGTTATTCTCCAGATCGAGGAAACCACTCATGATATGATCGAATGCAACTACGACCTCAGAGATATACCTTGCATTGAGTGGGAGATTGTAATAGGACAGGAGAATTGGTGACGCACACTTGTCGAGGACAAGTGGAAGATTGTTGGGAAATGTGTCCTCAACAATAGTGCGATCACGTAATTAAATCTCATGACGAGAATGCGCAAGGGATAATACGATTTATATTAGTCAACTGACCAACATTAATCGGTAATGATTGGCTAGCTAGAGTTTGACATTACTGTCGTATGACGGTGGTGGTCAGTTGATCCCTTTAGGTCACACCTATAGGACAATTCCCTTAATTGATAAAGTGATCAAATGTATATTGATACGATTTGATCATATTCCTTAAACTCGTATATCGAGAAATCAGAGGTTAAATCTTATTGTAAGATTTATGTTTATAATTGAAACGTGTCAATTATTAAACAATGAACGATATTTTATAATATCGTGATTAGAATGAATTGGGTTATAATTATTACAAGGTTGTAAATCGTATGGACGATAATTGTAAATAATCATTTTATATTTGTAATTTCGAATTACTTGTCAACAATGATAAATGTGATTTATTTAATTTATAAATAATATTTATTTGATAAATATGTATGTTTTAAATTAAAACAATTGTATATTATTACATTGTGACATATTGTATGTCACATAACATACAATTGTAAAATTGACAAAATTATAAAATGAAGTCCATTTTATCTTATTATGTACCGGTTTTAGGGTGGATGTTTAAGGGATTATATTGTGTCTTAATTGATAAAAGACATTCTTTAAACATGCCTTAAAGTGTGCAACATGGAGAATATAAGCTAGAGCCACCCTATGTTTATGGGTAAGCTAAATAAACTCCTTTTTGTGCTCCCCATAACCGTGTCACCCATAACCCACCACCATACTTATGTGAAATGTTTACATTGTTCATTCATTCTAACCCTAGCCTCCATAATTTCTAGTGTGAGATTTTGCTACAAAACCTCTCAAAATATTATTAGATAATATTGTATACATATTACTATAATAGTTATAGCATAAAGTTTATTATTCAAATTAGATTAAGATAATAAACTAAGTTTAAGGAAACCAATTTAAACACCTAGCTTTTGTTGATTTCGGTTTTAAAGGAGTTGTCTTGGGTGCATCATAGAGGAGGTGTTCTTGTTGAATACTTGGAGGATCATCCTAGCTTATTTGGACCGTGTGTAAGGGTTCGAATCTCCTCATTTCCGCATAAGTTTTAGCATGCATAAGATCTAAAACTACAATAATTAAAATGTTAATTATATTTTGTTTAGTATGACTAAAATAATTAGTTTATAAGATTATTAAACCCAACAGCAGTCTGGTGAGAACAAGTGTCATATAACAGCTCATAGTATAGGCTCCACATATCATCCAACAACATTTCTCAAAGATATGATAAAACTATATGTATATCAATTCTAAACATCTGATCAACACCTAGCCAACTTCGGAAACTATTTCGAGGCGAGAGCCAGTCTCCCTTCCGGTCGCCCGGCCGGGGGTCTTTCTCCTCGAATCGATTTCCGAACCCGACATAAGTGTCGTCCAAGGCTACAAACACGCATACAAACCATACGGGAAAAGAATCAATGAAATCCGACTTGAGTAAACAAAGTTATGATAGAACCTGGAGGTGCTAAAGCCCAAAAAAAAATATAAAACATGTGTTGATAATAGAAATTGAACCCCGTATCTCCTAAACAAAACCCAATATATCTACCAATTATGCCATAATAACCTAGTGTGACTTACCTGGTGTATGGTGTTTCGAGCCTGTCACCCTCGGGTGACTTACCTGGTGTATGGGTTCATCGACACCGAAAAAAACATTAAAAAAAAAACACAAAAACATTAATGAGAAATCCCTTACAACCTTAAAATTAGGATTCGATTCTTATTTCCACACAACCCCTTGACTTGAACAAAAAAATGCGTCTTATCAACATATCGGGTAAGATCAGATTGGGTTGAAGACCTACCTTCATTGCTTCAGCGTATTTGTTACCCTTGAAATTTGATGACATCGGCCCAAATCTGATTTACTGACGTTCTACGTAATTCCGTATGCTAATATTTTCTGATGTCAAACAAGATCAAGTCTTGTTGCAACATTCAACAAATATCAATATCAAATATCAATCTTGGACTAACGTAATCTTGCAGAATAGATTTTGGTTTATTTAATTAATCAAACTAATATGCCTATATAATCAGAGCACATCCTAGCTAATTAATTATATTCTGCAGAATCCAAGCTCATAATTTCGATTACTCTTATTATTTTTCAGCTTCCTTGCTAAGTTCGATCAATTGGAACAAAATGAATAGTTCGTCAGCATCAACAACTGAAGAAAGGTATTCGATAATCAAATTATCCAAAGTTTAATATGATAGATGAACCGTCTCAACCAAAACCTTAAGGTAATGGTTGAGATCCAACTATTTGTTAATATTTTTAATACGCTACTCACTCAAATGCTCATTGAGCTTGAAGAGTGGTTAGTTTGCACAGACTCCCCCATATCATGTGCGGGTTTCCACTTCGGGGTTTTTGAGGGGTTTTGAGGTTGCTAGATTCGAACCCGCGACCTTCAGTCACACGGGCTCTGATACCATGATAGATGAACATCTCAACCAAAATCGTAAGGGGATGATTAAGGCCCAACTATTATTAATATTTCTAATATAATATCCGTCATTGAGCTTTAGAAAAACTCATTTTTTGCAATTATTTGTTTATGGATTCAAGGACTAACCTCTTGCTAACTTGATCACCAACTAAAATGTTGGGAATGGTGTTAGATTGAAGGACAAGGTGGCGATAATCACAGGAGGAGCAAGTGGGATCGGCGCAACCACGGCTAAACTATTTTGGGAACATGGAGCCAAAGTTGTCATTGCTGACATTCAAGATGATCTTGCCCTACAAATTGTTAACACTCTCAATAATCACAACATTGTTTACTTCAAATGTGACATCTCTAATGAACAAAACGTTTGCGACCTTGTCGACTTTGCCATCTCAACCTTCGGCAAATTAGACATTATGTACAACAATGCCGGCATAAGGGATGGGTCCTTAGGTTCGATATTAGACTCAACTGAAGAGGGCTTAGATCGTGTAATAAGAACTAACCTATACGGTTCATTCTATGGTGCTAAACATGCTTCTCGCGTTATGATCCCACAAAAGCGAGGGTGTATCTTGTTCACGTCTAGTGTTTGTACATCGATAGCTGGGATTGCGACTCATCCTTACACTTTGTCTAAGTATGGGGTATTGGGATTAGCCAAGAATTTGAGTGCTGAACTTAAGGAAGTCGGTATAAGGGTGAATTGCATTTCTCCTTCCGGGGTATTTACTGGCATGACGAAAAAGCTAGAGGGAGTTCGAGGAATATTGAGGGCCGATGATGTCGCACAAGCCGCTTTATTCTTGGCTTCTGATGATGCGAAGTTTGTCAATGGGCACAATCTTATTATAGATGGAGGGTCGAGTGTAACCAGTTCTACAATGAGACTTGCTTTTACATCAAATTGATTGATCTTCCCAGAGAGATCACAATATGCCAAAAAAATCATCGATGTGCGTTTATCAAACAACCCCTGTACGTTGTCAAGGAGACCAAAGATTGCATCAGGTATATCTGTTAGCGGATACGGTTAACCATCCAAAAATAAGAGTGTGATTACTTCAACTGTTCTTGTATGTGTGATCTTAATACAAGTAAAAAAAAACTGTTCTTTTATGTGTGACCTTAATACAAGTAGATTCTATCTTATTTAGTATTTTTTTTCAATGAAGCGCGTACTTAGTCGCATTACAATAGGGGAGGGGAATTCAATCTTGGGACATATTGTCCACAATACCTCCGTCTTTACCACTAAACTAAGACATCTTCGCGTAAAATTTTCGTCTTTTGTGGTTTTGGAATCCGAGCAAAATGTTAAAGCTATTTTTCGTAGTATTAATAGTTTTCGTTCTTTAATCTGCTGTTTTTCAATAAATGAGTCTCCTCGCAAATTTAATAGAATTATTCACTTTATAACAAAATCTGTTATGGAACAAACTATTACCTCTTCCTGTAAAAACAAGAGAGGGTGTAATGAAACGGGAGGTTGGATAGATCATGTCGAAACTATATGGAATTTAAGTCCCCGAACAAGATAGTTAGCGAATTTGAGACGGGTTGATACGTAGAACCTTGGTAAATGTTCGAAAATGCATTGTTTGTTTTTGATGTTTTGACGAATCGAACATATCTGGTATAGTGTGTTATGCCCTAAAATTAGCATTTTATAAGCTAACACGTGGCATCACGTAATTGGAAGGAAATTATACATTTGGTACCAAAAGTCAATAAGATAAAGGAGAGGGGAAGTCAGCGGAAGAAGAAGATTGCAGAAGAAGGAAACGGGCAGCAAAGACGAGGAAGGAGGAAAAGGCTAAGGGAACGAGGCTCGAGATTACCTCAAATGGCCACACACCAGGTCTCCGTCAGAAAAAGCAAGCAGGAAGAAGGCACCCAAAATGGATAAAAGGGAAAGAAGAGCTCCGTTGGATTAGAGCCCAATCCAACGGTCCATAGAATTAAGCTTCTATATATATGCAAACATTGTACATGTGAAAGGCATTCATTATCACACTTAGCATACATAGCACTAAGAAAACCTAAAAAATACTTATAATCGCACACATACTCTGAAGGAGAATTCTAGTGGAACTTGGAGGAAACCATCCTCCCGCAGTTTTTCCCTAAGGGGTTTCCTGCGTCATCAACCTTTGTGTCTTCCATACCTCTTCTCTCCACTCTTTCAAATACTTAACTCGTCCAAATATATCGCATAATAGGCTTGAGATCGCTATAACCTCCTAAAAACGACATTAGGTAAATTTTGACCTAAACATTTTGGCGCCCACCGTGGGGCTGTAGTGATTATTCAACCCAAAAGTGCAAAAATCCCAAAACTCTTCGAAAAACCTCTCAAAATGACAAATACAACCTCTCAAACAAACTCACAAGCCATTTCCGCAGTAGCAGGAGCCACTTCCACCTCTGTGGGGGCTCAGGAAACTCCAGCTCCAGCAGCGGCGGCTCCCCTCGGCGTCAGCACCCCCCAGATGCAGTCAGGCATCGCTAGCGGCGGCACGGTGGCCAGCTCAGGTGATACCAGTGGAGATACTCCCACCCCAGCCATGTGGAAGACCATGATGGAGGGAATTTTTGCCCTCCACCAAGCGGTCGACGGCTTGAAGAAGGACAACCAGGAGCTGAGAAAGTTGGCCACCGCGCAGAATCAGCCTCCACGCGTCAGCGGAGGCCAGGCACGGAAGCCGGAATCCCGAGGCCTCCCGGAAGCAGAAGTGAGGCTAGAACCATCCCCAACAAGATAGTCACCAGACTAGACCTGACGGGAATAACTCCACCAGAGAGAATCGCTCCTACAGGACTGGGCTACCTTTCCGTAGACCTAGACTCACCCCCGCCGCAAACAGGGGCCCCAGGTAACGGATCTGTAAGGTTACCCATTAACACTAACCAACATGGTAATGCAGGACCTTTTTCCACCCCAACCTCGGTCTGGACGCAAGAAGAAGGATCGTCGGCGAGGCAACCACTTACGCTGGGAGCTGGACCGCCAGGATACTCCGCCCAACAGGCGCCGTCAATAGTCCACACCGTACCGATGAGTCAACAGGCACCCAGCCAACCCACGGTCGGTCAAACCCCAGGAGCGCCAGGGTATGCACCCCTCAACCCAATACCCCTTGGAATTTCGCTAACCCTTTTGCAGGACCAAATCCTTGGGAGCACCAGTACAAAGAGCTGTGGGACTTAGTCAGCCGCATACCAGGAATGCCCAGACCCCTGGAGAAGGCGGCCCCAGACAGCTATACAGATTCCCCGTTCACCCACAACATAGTCTCGGTGGATGTGCCTAAGGGATTCACCCCCCCAAACATGACGAGCTATGACGGAACAGCCGACCCGATAGACCACATCAACCAGTACAAGCAGAAGATGATGGTAATAACGGCCTTTGGTTCCCTGAAAGAGGCGTGTATGTGCAAAGGGTTCGGGTCCACTCTCTCAGGAGCCGCCCTCCAATGGTTCGTCAACCTGCCCAACTCCAGCATCTCCAGTTTTGTAGGCCTGGTGAACGCGTTCAACCAACAGTTCGCCAGCAGCAGGCGGCCAGAAAAGCAGAGCAGTGATCTCTACCAGATCCAACAAGGTGATGAGGAGTCCACCAGAGACTACCTGGCCAGATTTAACAAGGAGATGGTTTCCATACCCCATTGCGAGGAGAAGGCTGCCATCCACGCCTTTCGCTGGGGGCTACCACAGGCCTCCGACCTATACAAAGAGCTAACCAAATGGCCATGCACGGCTTACGCTCAGGTTCAGCAAAAGGCGTTGGACGTCATCCGACTGGAACAGGACGCAGGACCCAGAAGGATCAGCTGCAGCTCCGCCTCCACCAGTAGGAAGGCACCAATAGCAGACAGGCATGAGAGATCAAAACCCTACAACAGGCCGGTGCATAAGGTCTCTGGGGGAAAAAGCTGGAAGAATGACCCAAACCTGCCGCCAAAGGTACAAGAGTATGGTTTTACTGTCAATCTTGCAGGACTAATCAAAACACTGAAAGAGCTGGGAGAAAAGGTCAAGTGGCCCAAGAAAAGGGCAGTAGAAAGAAGCAAAGACGGAAGAGACACCAACCTGAGGTGCTCCATAACGAAGACATTGGGCACACGACCGAGGACTGTATCACCCTCAGAAAGGAGGTCCGGTATCAGTACGAGCAAGGTAACCTGAACCACATCCTGCCAAAAAGGACTAAGGTGAACGCAACTCGTCAGGTAGCACCCTCTAGGCCTCCTGTCTGCACTAGAACTATTAACGTGATAACAGGGGGCTCGGAACTGTGCGGACTCACCTACTCCGCAGCCAAGAGGCACGCTACCAGAGTCAAAGGAGACAAGCCAGAATCCTCATGCAGGATCAGCGCCCAGGATCTGCCAGTCGTCAGCTTCGATGAAACGGACGTGGAGGAAGGCGCTGAATAACATGATGACGCCCTGATCATCACCCTATCCATAGGTAACTGCAGGGTGAAAAAGATCCTGGTGGATACGGGGAGCTCAATCAATATCATCATGTTGGAAACACTGAAGAGCATGGGATTTGGAGAAGCAGACCTGACCAAAAAGGCGGTTCCGCTGGTGGGATTCAGCGGAGAGACCAAGCACTCACTTGGAGAAATCCTGATCCCGACCTACACCGGAGGAATCAACAAGCAGGTGAGGTACCTGGTGATTGACGGTCCCTCCACCTACAACGTCATCCTCGGCAGGCCGTGGATACATGATATGAAGGCCATTCCATCTTCATACCACCAGTGCCTCAAGTTCCCTACACCGTGGGGAGTCCAGACTATAAGAGGAAACCAGGAAGAAGCAAGGAGCTGCTACAAAGTGGCACTCAAGCCCACAGCCATCCCTCCTCCAGCATAGCTATCACAGGCGAGGCAGGTCAGGGGGACCTATGAGGAGCCTCCCAAAGTAGAGATAGAGGAAATTCCCCTAGACCCGCTGCACCCAGAGAGGAAGGTGCTGGTGGGAGCGGAATGCACATGTATTGTTCGTTCAGAGCTGTTAAATTTAATTTGTTAAAAACTAACATCGACTGTTTTGCGTGGTCCCACGAAGACATGGTGGGAATAGACCCAAACATAATCTCACACAGGTTGAGTGTAAGCCGGGCTACAAGCCGGTCCAACAAAAAAGAAGGAAATTTGCCGCGGAAAGAAACCAGGTGATAAACCAGGAGGTGGACGACCTCCTGGCCGCGGGGAAAATCAGAGAAGTAACCTATCCAGAATGGCTATCAAACGTGGTGGTGGTTCCCAAGAAGAATGGGAAGTGGAGGGTATGCGTGGACTTCACCGACCTGAACAAGGCGTGCCCCAAAGACCCATTCCCTCTGCCGCACATAGACGCAATGGTGGACGCGACAACAGACCATGAGATGCTCACGTTCCTAGACGCCTGGAGCGGATACAACCAAATCAAAATGCATCCAGAGGACCAAGAAAAAACGACATTCAGGTCTGAAAGAGGTATCTACTGCTATAACGTTATGCCATTCGGTTTAGAAAATGCAGGGTCCACCTACCAAAGGTTGGTGAACATGATGTTCAAGGATCAGATAGACAAAACCATGGAAGTCTACATAGACGATATGGTTGTCAAATCCAAAGCAGCCAGCCAACACACCCAGCATCTGGAAGAAACCTTCAGCATCCTGAGGAAATACCAAATGAAGCTGAATCCCTCCAAATGCACATTCGGAGTCTCCAGTGGGAAGTTCCTGGGGTACATGGTCACACGGAGGGGATTGAGGCAAGCAGCGAGCAGATCAAGGCACTCCTGCAACTGGAGTCTCCCCAAAAGCCGATAGACGTGCAGAAACTGACTGGCAGGGTGGCAGCCCTCAACAGGTTTATCTCCAGATCCTCCGACATATGCCGGCTATTTTATGACATACTACGAAAGAGCAAGAGATTCGAGTGGACGGAAGAGCACGAAAAGGCGTTCACAGAATTGAAGAAGCACCTCAGCACCCCTCCGCTCCTGTCCAAACCAGAGCAGGGAGAGCCGTTATACTTTTACCTGTCGGTAACAGAGGTAGCGGTAAGTGAAGTCCTGGTACGGGAACATGAGGGAACTCAGCATCCAGTCTACTACATCAGTAAGTCTCTGCTTCCTGCAGAGACCAGGTACACAGCTCCTGAAAAACTCGTTCTTGCTTTAGTTACAGCCTCATACAAGCTGAGACCTTACTTTGAGTCTCACTACATATCAGTCTTAACTAGCTACCCCTTAAGACCCTTATTAAGTAAGCCAGAACTTTCTGGGAGAATGTCCAAATGGTCGGTCCACCTGAGTGGCTACGACCTAAAATTTGAAACAAGGACTGCGATAAAATCACAAGCCCTTGCAGATTTTGTCTCTGATTTTAGCCCAGGAATGGAAAAAGAAGCAGCCAAAGAAATCCTACCCCCAGAAATGGACTCTGAAGGAAGTTGCTGGACTCTGTACGTAGATGGAGCCTCCAACAGCCGCGGAGCAGGGGTAGGAATGGTGCTCGGGTCCCCTCAGGGAGACATGATCGTACAGGCGGTACGGTGCGAGTTCCAAGCAACCAACAACGTAGCAGAGTATGAGGCCTTGATCCAAGGGCTCCAATTAGCCCTGAATCTCAAGGTCAGATACCTCCAGGCATTCAGCGACTCGCAGCTCATAGTAAATCACATCAATGGCGAGTATGAAGCTAAAGACACCAGGATGGCAGCCTACCTGGAGGTAGTCAAAGACAAGAAGGCAAGGTTCATCACCTTCAAAATAGAGCAAATCCCCAGGGAGCAGAACGCAGAAGCAGACGCGCTGGCTAACCTGGGGGCAACATTCAAGCCAGGAGACATCTCCTCAATCCCCATTACCCACGTGCTGGAACCATCAACTTCCCAGGAAGACCGGGAAGTTGAAAACTCCAGCACCCAGTGGGAGGCCGGATTAGGCGTCCTCAGCAACACCATGGAGCAACCAGAGCGAGAGGATTGGAGGTCACCTTACCAAAGATGGCTGAAAGATGGAACTCTACCAGCAGACAAGAAAGAGGTAAGGGGATTCAAAATGAAAGCTTCCAGATTCGTACTAATAGACGGTGTGTTGTTGTAATACCTCGTATTTTGTTATTAAGGTTATTGTTTATTTTGACGTGTTGGTCACCATTTAGTGTTATACTCGATAATTTATTTATCGAACAAGTGTTATATTTCTTTATTTGTTGTTAAGTGAAGGGTCGAGTATAAGAGTTAGTTAATAGATCGTGTTTTGAATAGACGCTCGGGCCTCGATATGTGTGTAATATCTCGTATTTTCATAGTTCGTATTAACGAGTCTTTTTATATTATTGTCAAGGCGGGTTATAATCATGTTCTATTCGATACGTATTTTGTTATGATAATAATATTAATTATATATACTCGTTAAGTGTGATATTTATTATGTACATCAACGTTTTGATAATTAAGTTATTTTCGAAGCTCGGGTTTTGAGTCGGAATTAATGTTATAGGTCTTATTTTGTGTTACGGATTTATATTAATTTCTATCGTGACTAGATATATGAATTAATAATAATGTTACGAGTTATACGTGTATAACTAGTTGGGCCCGATTAATGTTACGTAAAGAGGTGTGAGTATAACCATAATAATAGTTGTAAGAAACACGTGATTGGGCCGTGAGCAAAGAACGACCCAACCCAAAACAACAACTTAACACGCATTTTATTTTGGAACAACGACCAACCTACCGTAACACGAACAACGTTAGCAAAACCCGTATGCCTTCCCTACGACCAATCCCTAAACCCTAAACCCAACCCAAAAATGAAAACCCTACCTCCTCCATCCGCCTCCACAAGACACTAGCGGCAACACCCGTCACAGCAAGAGAGATAGTAAGGCGGCAACGCGGTGGTTAAGGTGTTTTCACGCGAGTTTTCGAGTCGGTTCCGGCGAGCTTAAGGTGAGTATGTCGTCCTCCCTCTCGTTTTTGTCTTCTTTTCGCGGCTATAGTAGTAAAGCGTCGCTGAGGTTGGGTTATAGTGGTGGTCCGAATACCCGTGGTGGTCGTAGGTGTCGGAAACAGTGTGGCCGTCGGGATTGGTGATTTTGAGTTGTTTACGTATAAGAATTCTGGGGTGGTGCCACCGTGGACTCGGGGAAGGTCGACACAGTGGTACCACGGTGTTGTGGGTCTGTTTTCGAGGGTGAAGATACTGGTGGTGGTTGCGCGGATCGGTAGCAGTCGGTTTCGCGGGAGTCGAGTTATTAACGTGGCTTGGTTATGGCTATGTTGGGACACACAGGTGGAGGTAAGGGTGTTCGGCGGTGGTTGTCGGCCGTGGTGGTGGCAGCCGCCTGGTGGTGGTTGGGTTTACGCGAGGTGTGAGACGAGTCGTGGTTGGGGGCGTTTTCGTTAAGGAGTACGTATTGGTATTATTATTATTATTATTATTATTATTATTATTATATTATTATTATATCATGTACGTAGTTACGTACATTACTATTGTTACTATTATTATTATTATTATTATTATTATTATTATTATTATTATAAGTATTATTATTATAATTATTATTTACCATTATTATTATTTGTTGTTTATTATCATTACTTCTATTAGTTATCATTTTGTGGTAATTGAAGTTTATGAGTCGGGAAATTAATATTTTAAGAAGGTTTCTACTTCGGGAAAGTTTCCATTTTTGGAAACTTATCACTTATAGAGGGTTACTATTTATAGTAAATGTAAGTTGACTTATAGGGGTTCGGGAAGTTATTAATTCGTTACCTATACATGTTTAGGTGACGGTTTTCCGCGTGGAACACTTCTTGCAAAGCTTTTGGTTGATTGTTCTCCTGCAATTTGAGGTAGGGGAAATACTGTGTACTTAATGATGAGTAATCTGTTGTTATTTGATGATAACCATGTTTATCTTATATTCTCATATGATTGATATATTGTGCATGTGATTATATAATTCTGAGATACGATTCGAGGTGACGATGAATGGGTCTTGTGATTGGCGCGGAGTTAATGGGTCTTGTGATTGGTGCGGAGATAATGGGTCTTGTGATTGGTGGAGAGTTAATGGGTCTTGTGATTGGTGCGGAGTTAATAGGTCTTGTGATTGGTGTGGAGATAATGGGTCTTGTGATTGGTGTGGAGAATGATGGGTCTTGTGATTCGGAGTGGAGATGATTGACTTTCTATTTATAGTAATGCTTGACTGTTTATTTTCCTCTACTCAACCTCGTGGTTGACCCCGTGTATTCGTGATCACCTGTGATGAACCAATTTATTGGGGAGCAGATTGACAGGTACTTGAGACTATGGGAGCTAAGGGAAGGGAGAGCTTGGATCCAGACCAGACTAGAGTCTAGACCACTATAGTCGTTTTGTCATGAGTTGTACTTTCTTTTTATAAGACAGTTTTGAGGACGGTTGTAAGAACTTGTTAATGAGTTTAACATTTAATAATAAAGTACTGTTATCTTTCCTTTGTGTCTACTGCCTCGGGAAACCGAGATGGTAACACCCTTATTTATCTGGGGAGTCCTAGTACAGGCCCTTAAATAAATGGGGGTGTTACAAAGTGGTATCAGAGCGAACGATCCTCAGGCCTAAACCAAATGAATAATAATGAACGTAGGAAGAGTCAAATAAAATGAACCTCGAGATGAAACTGATTGGAGCCCCAAAAAGGAACGGGATGAGTTAGGGGGCCCCTCACGCCAAACCATGGGCCCTTTTGGTTCTGTCTCGGGAACCCAAGGAGAGTAATTGAAGAGTGGGGTAGGTTATATAGTGATCTAGTTATCTTGTACTGACGTTCTTGCAGGAGAAGAATGATGTAAGTAATATTTGAGTTATGATTAAAGATGTGTGTTGGAAAGATATGTGTGATATGAAATGTGGATCAATCTGGATGATGGAATTGAAATTCTAAGAGTTTAGAGGTGTAATTGTTGAACAATGGTTAGAGTAGTGTGATCATAGTTATGTTGGTGCATGGAATGTTCATACGATTGTCTAGTATTTAAATGACTATCGTTATTATATGACTTTGATGTTTAACTCCTTGTAAGGATGAGTAATTCAGTTGATCTTATGATTATATGTTATAGTAATCCATGTCTAGTGATATGTGGAATGTGTTTCCCTAAGCCATGAACGTACATTGTCATGTGTGGCATATATCGTACTTAAGATTTTATGCCTATTATACGCATTTAAAATTTGTTATGAAGTTCGTAATCAATAAGTGACATCGTAGTAACTCCTAGTTTATGTTTCCGTACTTGAATAAGTTGTGATTGTGTGATGGTAGAAACTAATTTATTTATATACACCCGTATAACTATCGGGTTATACAGTTGAGCCTACTTTCAGTTTCGGAATCTTTACCGTTTTCTAGATGATAATTGTTGTTGAAATGAGGAATGAATGTTAATATGGTACAAAGTGATATCTATGCTTCAAGTGTATGTCAACGTGTTTCGGAAGAAGAATGATTGAATTTCGATGTAGTAATGTGAAATAGTAACGGAACCAAAATTTTCAATAAACTTCCAGAATGTTGCCTTGTTGGTGCGGGCTGCAAATGTAAATGTGTTCCATATTTGAGTATGAAAACTTTATGTATAATAACCCCATGAGTTGGGTTTACAATGCTTTTGTTTTATGTTGATATGAGTTATATTTTTGGGAGAAACAAATCTTTTAGTTGACAGTAGTCAGATTGTTACTGCACAGTCTCGTTTTGACCTACCTTTTTGTAAAAGAAATCATTTAAAACTTGGTTATTGCTTGTGCATAGTTCCAGCTTTATTGTTCAGAATATTCGTTCACGTTTTCAAAATGATACGCCATGTAAAATCTTAACGAGTCTTTATTCAATTGTGATTTTTGCAAGTTGCCTAAAATTTTGTTGAAATGCTATAAAGATATTGTTCAAACCGTTTGAGTTGTAAATATTGTATTAAATAATTTCCTTGAGGTATGCATTCGATACTTTTCTTCTGTTTAGCTAATTCCTTATATTTTCTAAAAGACTATAATTGCTCGCACGTTAACTAAGCTGTTATTTAATTATGATTTTTGTAAGTTGTTGCATAACGTTTAATTGGTGAAGTTGTGAGGTATGTAAGCTTCGTATAAAAGTTTAATCAAATGGGAATTATGTGATGTGACCACGTGATATCCTGATATGGCCTTAGTAACATGAATAGAAGGCATAGGGTATGAGTATGAACCCCACTATATGATAGCGTAACCTTGTTTATTTCGTCAAGTTTAATATAAAATCATTTCAATTATATGTCTAATTTTAATGATGTGCTGCTCGTATGTGATGTCAAAGGCATGTTTATCTAAGAAGAGTCTTGCCAAATGGCAAAATGAAATGTAACTGGTGAGCTTATTAGCATGATATAGCAATCTAATGGTTATACGTAATTGTGATTGTGATTATTTGAACAATGTGAATCTTGTTGATGTTCTTTCGTCTATTGAGGGTTATCTCGGTCTAGTCCCTGTGAATATAAAATTTTATAACTTTTTTTTCAAGTGTATTCTTATACCATATAGTGACTTACATATTGTTATATTAAGAAATTGATCACGATATGTGGAATTATTAATTGTTTGACATATGATTTATGGAAGTACTAGTCTGGTGAATTTGTTTACTATTATCGTTACATTTTTTTTTTTTTTTTTTAAATTTTTTTATTCAGGAACTACATAAACAATGTTTTAGTAAAGAAAGGTCAGAATGTCTCCGTGTAGTCTTGTTTCGGTCTATAACTTGTAAAATTGTCCTTGTTTCGTGTTTACAAATTGTCACCAACTACCTTTTCAATGCTTCAAATATTTCCAAATATTTCTTTTCAAAGTGATAAACCAGGATAAAGCTTGATGTTTGACAATTATGGTGATGGTTTGCAATATGATAATCCGTGGCTATGTGTCGATGAAATCCTGTTTGAATGTTTAATTGCTGCGCAGTGTATAAAACCCTTATTGTGCAAGTCGGATATACTAATAGTTTCATAAAAGAAAAAATGATGTAATGTGAGTGGACAGAAAATGTGCCTAAGTGATTTTAACTTATAGATGTCTTGAAATGTTAATCGAACTGGTCAGTCTATGTTTGGCGTATATCTCGTGTAATATGTCGGTGTGCCATAAGTGATTACGTTAATTAATTTTGCTCTATGACCTTCCCAAAATGGTTTTACTTCAAAAATATGATTATGAACATGAAACTTTTAAATTGTCAAGTATGAACTATGAGCTTCTTGATTGTTTACATTGTTGTAAATATATTCAATTTGTAATAAAATTTCAAAGGTATGTAAGTGTTAGCTACCCTGATTTTGCTTTACTGCGTAACACGGTTTCTACTGATCCTAGTACTCTTGTTTTGCTTGAGGTTATATATGTTTGCATAATAATTGCTATGGGTTTCTTACGAGTACTTCTTGCGTTGAAATTAGTAATCGTTCCCTTATTTTGATAGTTAATATTTCTAGTGATAAAGTAATCCTTTTATTGTGAAACGGGTTGAGTTGTGAGATGGATAACTTTGGTAATTGCTTAGTTATTTACGCATAATGGTGTTGTATTAGGTTGGTTTGGCATAGCGTCCAGATCCTAATGTTATGAACTGTGGAACGGTATATATACATACAATTATGTCAAAGAACTTGGAAGGTAAGTACTGATGAGACTGAGTTGCCCGTGAGTCTAGAACAAAGGCCATGATTGATTTGTATTGAGATAGAGATTGCAGTTCAGAGTTTTATCGAGTTGTCGCATTCTTTGACCTTGACTCGTGGGTGAGTAGCTTAGAGTTTTACTCTCTAAGTGTTGAGCAGTTTCTTTCATGGAACGTTTGACAATATCGATATTAAAATCGAGATGAGAATTGGTTACTGGTATTGAGTTATGAGTTATTTGGCCGTTGTGCCATATCGTGTTTACGGTCCAGTGTGACCTTGGTTATTGAGTTATATTCGAAGTTTTAAATCGATATTGAAATGGAAGTGTTGATTTGCGGTTTTATTCCGCCAGTTCACTCACCCCTTGTCTTTGGTCTTAAGTTCGACGTTGATAATACTATACTTAGCTTCTTAGAGTAAGATTTTATGAGATAGGGTAATGGTAAGACGGAGTAATGGCTGGAATTTTATAATGGGGTTACGGGGACGTAACCATGCTCTAAGGAGGATAGGATTGTAAAATCTTAATGATTTATGACTTGGCTTTTGATATGTCGTGATTGTGTGAATACATATGATACTCCTGATTGCTTCTGTTGTGCATTTTATTTTGTTTCGTGAAGTGTTCTATAATTTAGTATACGTTAAACTTTGAGGACAAAGTTTTCTTAACGAGGGTAGAATGTAACATTTTGGGTTTTAAAGTGCTCTTATATATCAGTTTTGAATGTAATGTGGTGTCACATTTAACATGTTTGTTGACTATGGGGTGGTGAACTTCGGGACGAAGTTCATTTTAAGGAGGGAAGACTGTAATACCTCGTATTTTGTTATTAAGGTTATTGTTTATTTTGACGTGTTGGTCACCATTTAGTGTTATACTCGATAATTTATTTATCGAACAAGTGTTATATTTCTTTATTTGTTGTTAAGTGAAGGGTCGAGTATAAGAGTTAGTTAATAGATCGTGTTTTGAATAGACGCTCGGGCCTCGATATGTGTGTAATATCTCGTATTTTCATAGTTCGTATTAACGAGTCTTTTTATATTATTGTCAAGGCGGGGTATAATCATGTTCTATTCGATACGTATTTTGTTATGATAATAATATTAATTATATATACTCGTTAAGTGTGATATTTATTATGTACATCAACGTTTTGATAATTAAGTTATTTTCGAAGCTCGGGTTTTGAGTCGGAATTAATATTATAGGTCTTATTTTGTGTTACGGATTTATATTAATTTCTATCATGACTAGATATATGAATTAATAATAATGTTACGAGTTATACGTGTATAACTAGTTGGGCCCGATTAATGTTACGTAAAGAGGTGTGAGTATAACCATAATAATAGTTGTAAGAAACACGTGATTGGGCCGTGAGCAAAGAACGACCCAACCCAAAACAACAACTTAACACGCATTTTATTTTGGAACAACGACCAACCTACCGTAACACAAACAACGTTAGCAAAACCCGTATGCCTTCCCTACGACCAATCCCTAAACCCTAAACCCAACCCAAAAATGAAAACCCTACCTCCTTCATCCGCCTCCACAAGACACTAGCGGCAACACCTGTCACAGCAAGAGAGAGAGTAAGGCGGCAACGCGGTGGTTAAGGTGTTTTCACGCGAGTTTTCGAGTCGGTTCCGGCGAGTTTAAGGTGAGCATGTCGTCCTCCCTCTCGTTTTTGTCTTCTTTTCGCGGCTATCGTAGTAAAGCGTCGCTGGGGTCGGGTTATAGTGGTGGTTCGAATACCCGTGGTGGTCGTAGGTGTCGGAAACAGTGTGGCCGTCGGGATTGGTGATTTTGAGTTGTTTACGTATAAGGATTCTGGGGTGGTGCCACCGTGGACTCGGGGAAGGTCGACACAGTGGTACCACGGTGTTGTGGGTATGTTTTCGAGGGTGAAGATACTGGTGGTGGTTGCGCGGATCGGTAGCAGTCGGTTTCGCGGGAGTCGAGTTATTAACGTGGCTTGGTTATGGCTATGTTGGGACACACAGGTGGAGGTAAGGGTGTTCGGCGGTGGTTGTCGGCCGTGGTGGTGGCAGCCGCCTGGTGGTGGTTGGGTTTACGCGAGGTGTGAGACGAGTAGTGGTTGGGGGCGTTTTCGTTAAGGAGTATGTATTGGTATTATTATTATTATTATTATTATTATTATATCATGTACGTAGTTACGTAAATTACTATTGTTACTATTATTATTATTATTATTATTATTATAATAAGTATTATTATTATAATTATTATTTACCATTATTATTATTTGTTGTTTATTATCATTACTTCTATTAGTTATCATTTTGTGGTAATTGAAGTTTATGAGTCGGGAAATTAATATTTTAAGAAGGTTTCTACTTCGGGAAAGTTTCCATTTTTGGAAACTTATCACTTATAGAGGGTTACTATTTATAGTAAATGTAAGTTGACTTATAGGGGTTCGGGAAGTTATTAATTTGTTACCTATACATGTTTAGGTGACGGTTTTCCGCGTGGAACACTTCTTGCAAAGCTTTTGGTTGATTGTTCTCCTGCAATTTGAGGTAGGGGAAATACTGTGTACTTAATGATGAGTAATCTGTTGTTGTTTGATGATAACCATGTTTATCTTATATTCTCATATGATTGATATATTGTGCATGTGATTATATAATTCTGAGATACGATTCGAGGTGACGATGAATGGGTCTTGTGATTGGCGCGGAGTTAATGGGTCTTGTGATTGGTGCGGAGATATAATTCTCATCTTTGTCAAAATTGATACGTTGCCTTCCTCTCCTGATTATATTTTCTCTGCATGGCAGCCGATTGAAGGTATAGTTTCTATTCCGGGTTTATTTCTTGCTTTTTGCCTTTGATGTTTTGTTCTTGTTTTGACAGCTGGCGTGTTTTTCCAGGGCATAGCCTGGCAAAACTTCCTGAGTCTGCGGATCCTGCTACTTCGAAGGCCAAGCTCCTGGACCTCCCTGCGGAGGAGAGGTCTTTCCCTAGGCTGGTCCAGGATTCTGCTGCTCCGGCGGCGAAGAAGGAGGGCATGGTGTCTTTTCTGTTTTATTTATCTTCTTGAGCAGGGTTACACTTAACCTGTTCTGATTTTGCGTTTGTTTGATTTTCCAGGCAAGGCCAGGGTTGATGTGAGCAGAGTTATGCAACTGCGCAGAAAAAGATTTACTCCTGGGGACTCGGGGTCCTCAAAGAAAAAGAAGGTTGAGATTGCTGAGGTGAGCCCTGCTGGAGCTGGGTCCCAGGCTGCCCCGATTGAGGTTGATACTCTTGATCCAGTCCAGGAGTCGGTTCCTGAGACTTCTTTTGTTGATCCGTCCCCTCTTGAGATCCCTCCCACCATTCCTACTCCTGGCTTTAAGCCTGTACTAGAGCAGCTGCCTCGGACATTTTCTGGAGAGTCCTCCTCTCCTCCTCTGCAGCTAGAGATTCCTGGAGGTTTTGGAGGACTTAAGACCAAGCTCTGGCCTACTCTGAACTCTTTGCTATTCCCTGCCTCTGCCTCCATTTTGAAGAAGCGTCCTTTTCAGGACTTGACTAGACATGCTGCAAAGGTTTCTTTTGAGGTAGGCTCTTTCTTTCTTTTTTTTTTTTTTTTTTTTTTTTATCTGATCTGGTTTGGTGTACTCAGGCTTTGGAGCTGGCATTGTGCACCAATCAACAGAGTGAGGCGTTGCTGGCGGATTTTCAGCGTATGAAGGCGGCTCATGATGATGCTGTGGAGAGGATGCAGGAGATGGAGGTGAAGCTGAAGTCGGAGGAGATCTTGAGGGCGAATCTAAGGCAGGCTGTTGAGCGCTTTCGTCGGGAGATAAGTATGGGCCAGGAAAAGCTTAAGGCTCAGGAAGAAGCCTCTCAGAATCAGTTGGCCGCAGCTCAGTCTAAACTGGAGCGGGCCTTAGCCTCAGAGGCTAATCTGGTTATGAAGGTAGAGGCCCTGGAGCACAAAAAGGCTGGTCTGCAGAAAGCTTTGATCGAAGCTATTTCCTATACTGCTGCTGAGACCCGGATTAATTGTGTTAAGGAGTTCCAAGAGGGTAGTCATACTACCTGGGACCTGTCTGCTCTGGAGGAGGCCTTTGCCGCAGATTTCCCTGATGGCCTGAACATGGATCTGCTTTCGGACGATGAAGAAGAGGGTATGGTGGGGTCCCTAGATGCTGGAGAGGAGGTGTCCTCTGGCCCCACCAGTGCTGATGCTGCTGCTGCTGGACCTGCTCCTGATGAGTAGGCTTTTAAAATTTGTCTGCTGGGCCCTGTTATGGGCGTAAATATTTTGTTTTGTGAACTTTCGGTGCCCCTGTGTGGGCTTAACTTTGTAACTTTTTGCTGCTGGTCCGGTTGGACCAGTAAAAACAATTCTGCTGCTGGTCCGGGTGGACCAGTGGAAACAATTCCGTTTTGAGCTGCTTTGAGCAGCTTTTAATCGTATGTCCCCGTTATGTGGGGTTTTCTTATCTTGTTGCTTTCTGTCGTTTTTTCTGGCGTTTTTTCCTTCGTACATGCATGTTTCGTTTGTATTTTGGCCATCGTTGTTTTGGTGTGCTGGCCTGGTGTTTTATATACCCATCCCTATACTGGGGTGCCAGGCTTGACTTAGGTTCTCCTGCGATCAGTGCAGATTTCCTCTTTAGGTCAGTCCACTAGGATAAGTAAATTCTGGTCCAGAAAATAAGTAATGAAATTCTTCCTTTTAAAAGACTTTAAAAATTGAAAAAATGCACCAAGGTTTGAAATTACAAGACCTAGATTACTAAACTTAGGTTAAAAATATAAAGGCAAGATATCATTCTAAACTTAGGTTTATAAAGAATATAAAGGTAAGACAAAATTTTAAGCTGAACCAGAGTAAACTTTATACAGAGTAGAACCTGAGTCTAAGGGAGCTGCTCTGGTCTGGTGGAGGCACCTTTAGATGATATACTTTTTTAAGTGAAGTATATTCCATGATCTGGGTATCATTTCCCCTTCCATTGTCATTAGCCTGTAGGCCCCATTACCAACTATGCTCTCAACCTGGTATGGGCCCTCCCAGTTGTAAGCAAATTTTCCAGCTTGTCTGTTCTTGGTGTTCTGGAACACCTTTCTCAGGACCAGATCACCTACTTGCAGGGTTCTGATCCTGACATTTTTGTTGTAGCTCCGAGCCACCATCTGCTTGTATGAGGCCATTCTGACGTATGCGCTGGTCCTGAGTTCATCAACAGTGTCTAGGCTTCTTGTCATTTCTACTTGGTTCTGGTCCTCAGTTATACTCCCGTATCTGTGGGTTGGGACTTTGACCTCAGAAGGAATTACTGCTTCTGCTCCGAATACAAGGCTGAAGGGGGTCTGACCTGTTGCTACTTTCGGAGTAGTTCTATCAGCCCACAGGACCAGAGGAAGTTCCTCTGCCCATTTCCCTCCCATTTCTTGTAGTTTCTTTTTCATATTCTCAATGATGATCTTATTACTAGATTCAGCCTGTCCATTGGACTGGGGGTTCCTGGGGGTAGATTTCTGGAGTGACACATTCCACCCGGCACAGAAAGCCTCGGTTTTCTTCCCAATGAATTGGGAACCATTATCACATATTATTTCTGAGGGTATGCCAAATCTAGTGAATATATTGCGCTTAATAAAAGAAATGACCTGTGCTTCGGTGGTCTGGGTGAATGATTCTGCTTCAATCCATTTAGAAAAGTAATCTGTCATGGCCAGCATGTATAGCTTGTTTCCTGGTGCTCTGGGGAGAGGTCCCACAATATCCATCCCCCACTTCATAAAAGGCCATGGGGATATGATCGGGTGCAGAGGCTCTGCTGGTTGGTGATTGACAGATGCGTGCCTTTGACAGGCGTCACATTTCCTTGCATACTCCTTCGCATCCTTGCGCATTGTGGGCCAGAAGTATCCCATTCTGAGGGCTCTATTGGATAGGCTTCTTCCCTCTGCATGATTTCCACAGTCTCCGCTGTGGAGGTCATGCAAGACTGTCTGCGCCTCAGTCTGGTCCAGGCATCGCAGATATGGCCCTGCTAATGATTTCCAGAACAGGATTCCATCAATCAGTAGGAATCTGGAGGCCTTCATTCTGAAACTGCGTGCTTCTTTCTTACTGCTGGGCTGGATATCATGCTGCAACCAGTCCAGGTATGGCTTTCGCCAGTCTTGTTCTGACTCCTGGTCTGGGTTGTTGCTGTAGATAGGTAGCTCCTCCTGGTCCGAATCTGGTCCAGGAATGGCTGGTTTGAGGACATGGGTGATTGGAATACTGGCTACGTCGGCTGGTTTAAAGGTTGAGCCTAGAGTTGCCAGCGCATCTGCCTCTGCGTTCTGTTCTCTGGGTACTTGCTGGATGCAGAATTCCACGAATCTGCTGATTAACTCCTTTGCCACACACAAGTAGGCCACCATTGTGGGGTCTCTTGCTTCGTATGCTCCATTGACATGATTCACAATTAGTTGTGAATCACTATATACATTAACATGGTTGATTCCCATGTCCAGGGCTAGTTGCAGTCCCAGGACTAGGGCTTCTTACTCAGCCACATTATTTGTGGTCTTGAACTCACATCGGACTGCTTGGGTGATTAGATCCCCTTCTGGTGATCGGAGGATCAACCCAACTCCGGACCCTCTGGCGTTTGAAGCTCCATCTACTCGTAACTCCCAGGTGCCTGGTTTGGCACCCTGGTGTAGGTGCAGGATTTCCTGCTCTGCTTGGGTCTGGAGTGCTGGGCTGAAATCGGAGACGAAGTCTGCGAGGGCTTGTGACTTTATGGCTGTGCGTGGTTCAAACTGGAGGTCATATCCACTGAGGTGCACAGATCACTTAGCCATTCGTCCTGATAATTCTGGCTTTCTCATAACCGTCTTGAGTGGATGATTGGTAACCACTGAGATGGTATGAGACTCGAAGTACGGACGCAGCTTATAGGATGCTGTGACCAATGCCAATATTAGTTTCTCCAGTGAGGTATACCTTGCTTCTGCTGGCAGTAATGACTTGCTGACGTAGTACACCGGGTGCTGAGCTCCTTCGTGCTGTCGGACCAGAACTGCACTTACTGCTGCTTCGGTTACTGAGAGGTATAGGAGCAGGACCTCCCCATGCTCTGGCTTGGATAGCAGGGGTGGGCTGCTCAGGTACTGCTTTAGTTCCTGGAATGCTTTTTCGTGCTCTGGTGTCCAATCAAACTTCTGGCTTTTTCTAAGAATATCATAGAATAATCTGCACCGGTCTGAGGATCTGGAGATAAACCTGCTCAGGGCTGCTGACACCCGTCGTTGAGGGGTGCCAAAGATAAGATTTATAAAACCTCAGCTTAAACTCAGATAGGATAAGTCAAGGGTCGAACCACAGAGAGACAGGGTAAATTATGTTTGTGAATTTAAAGTCTATTGCAAGTAACCAAAAAGGGGGGTTTTGATTTGAGATTTAACACTAAGGTAGCAAACTAACACGAAAATTAAAATAAGATAAAAAGGAGATTAGGAACTTTGGTTCCCCATGGTCAAAACAAGTCAATGAAGGGTAAGAATAATCAAATAACACAATCCCAAGGAATAAAGAATAAACCTTTAGGTCAATATTCTACCCAATCTTTACAGTCTTAGGGTTCCTACAAAAGCACTAAACTTTCGTTCAAGGGCAATCCCAAAGTTGTTGTTAAACTAATCCCAATAATCTTTCAATCCTAAGGATTAGTTCACCAACAACAATGGGGGATTGGTAATTTAATCATCAAACCTATCAAAGTCAAGCCTTTATCATGGTTCCCCTAATTCCCAATCACAAGAATTAGCTATGCATACTTTTAATTATAGAACTAACAATTACTAAGAATATTAAAGAGATGAACATAATCAAAGATGATAATAAAAGGGTAAACATGAAATAAGAAATAACAACAAGATGAATAACAAGATTGAATAAAAAGGAAAGATTGAATTGTGACAAACTTACAACTTGAATGGAAAATCTAAGAATAAAGATGAAAGCTTGGTACAAAAATCTAACAATGGAGTTTTTCTCTAATTGGGGCTGCATAACCTAATTTTAGAGTTTAGGTCTCTTTAAATAATAATTGTTACAAGATTAGGAAAAATAGAAAATAAATAAAAACAGAAGTCCCGAAACAGCTGGTGGTCGGTCGACCGAGATTTTCGGTCGGTCGACCGATTCTGGCGATACGGGTTTATTTCATGCGAACTTGGGCTTCTGTGAGCTGGGCTTCTTTTGCGAACTTGGACATCGGTCGGTCGACCACTATTGCAGGTCGGTCGACCGCTTCTCGTCTTTTTTCAGCTTTGATCTGGCCCGAAAATAATACTTGAGTGCACCATCTGATTCCTTGCTCCATACTAGTACTCAAAACAGCTTCCTAAAGGCAAATAAGGCTTGGTTTTGCTCACTTCCGCGTATTCCTACATATAAAACATAGAAATGCCAAAGTAAACCGTTTCGGGAGAAAAAGCAACTAAAAGTCACGAAAGTGTAAGAAAATACGTGCCAAAAGAGTAAATAAAATGCATAAAATAGGCACGTATCAAACTCCCCAAACCAAACCTTGCTTGTCCTCAAGCAAGCACTAAGACTCAAAAGAAAATAAAACTTCTAATGGAACGGATCTCATACTTTTCACAACCAAACATAACACTATGCTTAACCAATTTAATGCATTTTTCAACTATAATCAAACACAATGTCAAGAGCAAAACGAATTAGACATGTTGGAAAAGCATGCTAAAATTTCAACCTTGCAAGACTCATTCTAATTGGACTCTCGCGGTACGCTCGAGACACTCATGAAAGCAAAGGGTCAAATGTATATGTGAAAGATAAGAAGATAAATAAAAGTAAAGACTCTCACCTATCTACGACCCGTAAGAACATGCCTGCAATCTAACATGAATAGAATCTCTACAACCGTACATATGCATTCCCACACTAAATAACCATGACACATGCCGAGGCAAATTTGGAATTGTGAGGCTAAAGGTAAGAAGGGGCTTAAAATAAGTTATGGGAAGAGGGGTTAAACCGAGCTAACAACCGTCTGTCCATACTATAAGATCACTTCTTATTATTTTCTTTTTCTTTCATACATGCCAATGCTCAAAGTTTTGGAGCAAAAATCACAAATCTTCCAACTTTTCTCTCCCATTTTTATTTCCTTTTTTTTTTTTTTTTTTTCTTTCCTTCTTTTTTTCTCTTTTTTTTTCAGAAAAACTAACCTACCCAACGGTCCTGGTCGACCGACCAGCCTTGAAAACAGGCTGTTTCGTTTTTTTTTTTTTTTCTTTCGTGTCTCTTTTGTTTTTTTTTTTTTTCTTTCATACTCCCAAAATCAAAATTTATCAATGAAGCATAAACCAAAGGATGGCAAGAAAAACAGTCCCATCATTAATTTACTAGCTCGGCTAGGGTAGGCAATTTTTAGAATGTAGCAAATGGGTAAAAGAGTTCAATTTGGCTATGAGAGGATAATGGGAAAAATGAGAAAGGGGTACCTCTACCACATGTGTCAACAAACCACAAACCCGAATGCATACAGGTATTACGAAGACAAAATTCATGTTTATGCATATTGATGTAACATGCCTCAAGAGGAGAAACTACTCACAAACCTATATGAAATCGGTCATGGATGTCACCGATTTATTAAGCTCTAATCCTTAGAATATGTAGTAGCTTGCCAAGAAGAGAGTCAAGTCTAATAATTTAGCATGAAATCGACAAAAACTCGTAGATAATGCAAAAGACTAGCTTGAAAATTTTTGAAAAATGGAAGGCAAAGCAATATGTGATATGTGAGGCATAAATTGTATTTATCCGTTCCGACTCGACCTAAAAACTTAAGACAGAGAAGAACGCGCGACAGGGAAGAACACGCGGCAAGAGAGGATGAAAACAAGAAAAATACCTAATGGGTATGAAAAACAAAAGACACAAAAACAATTGTATACTCACAAAGGAGTATGCAAACACCCTCCCCAAACCAAAACGCACAATGTCCCCATTGTGCTCATCAGCATACAACCACAGCAAAGGGATGGGGGTAGGCGGAAAAGAAACAAACAAAGAAAGGAAAAGGAAAAAGACTAGAAACTACAAAAAGAGTCTAAGGAGGAAGGAGGGGAAAACTGGAAATCGAAAGAGGAAAATTGGAAATCTAAGGGAGGAAAACACTTACAAAGTAAATGTGGACCTCTCCAAACCGAGCCAATCAAGGGGGACCTCCCCAAACCGAACCCCAAAGAGGGTAAGGTTAAGCATGTCCCTAGCCCTCTGAGTCGTAGAACGGCTCAGGGTCCTCTTCCTCTCCTTCCTCATCGCCATCCTCCTCAGACCCTCCACCTGTTCCTGAGGCAGAGCCTGAAGCTTCACCGTGGTCACGACCGCCTGCGAGAGGTGTGTACCAGGTGGGGTGAGTCCATGGGCCGGTTGGGAGCCTACCTTGTGTGGCATACTCCCTGTAAACCGGGTATTGGTAGAGACTATCGTTCAGCTGTTTTTGGCTGAACTGCCTGCAAAGACTCGCCATCATCTGTGGCATAGATGAGTGAGAAGGCGGTAGGTGATCTCGTCCATGGTGACGAGTCCTGCAAACCCGGTCCCAATGAGCAGAGATACCACCTTGTCATGGCATCCTAAGGCATGCAAGGCTGGAACGCACAGGAAACGGGTCGCCACAACCACGCAATAGGCAGTAAGATGGAGGAATCGGGCCTTCTGGGCCGGAGAGCTGAAAGTGATTTGCGGATAGTTTGGTAAACTATCCGTGTCCTGCACCGCCAGACCTCGCGTCCTAGAGACACGTCCTCTAGAAGTGCTTGTACCCGGAGTGCGTGCGCGCTTCCCACCTTGATCACGGCTAGACATCGTAAAGCTGAAAAGTTCAAATAAAAATATAAGTCTTATGAGCATATGAAAACATTGCTTTAACAAAAATAGGTACGAAAAGTTGCAAAACAGAAACTTTATCACAGCGCTGGTCGGCCGACTACAGGGGCAAGTCGGTCGACCCTTTTTTTTTCGAGATGGTCTGTAATTTCTGCTGCAACAAGAAACAGAAACTGAAAAAACAAAAACTCAGGAAAGATGCAGTTATGGTCGGTCGACCGTAAAATCAGGTCGGTCGACCGTTATACGAAAGAAATTCAGAAAACTGCATTAAAAAAGAAAAATAAACTCAGGAAAAACACGGTGCTGGTCGGCCGACCACTGTTTCAGGTCGGTCGACCGACTATCATCAGAAAAGTGCAGATCTGTAAATTCGAAACCCAGAAAATTCAAATTTCAGTCGGCCGACCTCAGTTTCCGGTCGGTCGACCGTGAATAGTGTCAGCGTCGGTTTTTCGCGGGTGAATTTCGCGCGAAAAGAGGCATAAAAATTATAAGGAAAAATTGAACTATCCTAATCAGCACAAAAACACCCAAAATCTACAGATCTAAGCATATAAAATCAAAAGGAAGAAGAAAACTAAGATAAAAACACACAAACAAGCATGGAAACGGAATTAAGAGCAAAATTGAACTTAAAAGGATAAACTAATACTACCTAAAACAGAATTAAGAAGATATAAAACTAAAAAGAAAGAAAGAAAAAGAAGAAGAACATACCTTGAAGATGGAAAATGAAAGAAAGTAAGTAAATTGGTGAAGGAGGAAGGTGGGTGAATAGTTTTTAGGGTTTTAAGAGAGAAAGGGAATGCTGGGAAGTTGAAGGAGTAAAAGCAATTATTGTATTTTCATAACACAACAGACCCGTGACATTTGACTCTGAAAAAAAAACTGTAAAAAAAAACTCGTGGTCGGTCGACCAGCGTCCTTTTACCTGCTCTGCAATTTCACTTACTCTGTCAGAAAAAGTGCATAAAGTTGTCAGTTTGGTCGGTCGACCTAATAACTCGGTCGGTCGACCACTGTACTGACGGATTCGCTTTTTCTTTCACTTTTCTGCAGAGATTTCAATTTCCACCAGAGGATAAAACGAAAAATAAGAAAGAAAACGTAAATTTAAACTAAAGCACGGGTTGCCTCCCGTGTAGCGCTGGTTTAAGAGGTCCCGCACGACCTTTTACCTTCTAAGGAGCATCCTAAAAGGGGTCGAAGTAAGAAACTTCAACTTTTCCGACAAATTCATTTTCTCCTCGGAAGTGCTTCACATATTGGCCATTGAATTTGAACCTCTCACCAGATGAGGTTTCTAATTCGATTGATCCGAATTTTGAGACAGCTGTGATGGTGTAGGGTCCGCTCCACCTGGATTTCAGCTTACCAGGAAAAAAGACGAATACGAGCATTAAAAAGCAATACCCTATCACCTACCTGGAAATCACGTCTAATGATTCTTTTGTCATGCCAGCGCTTTGTTTTCTCCTTGTAAATCCTGGCATTGTCATAGGCTAACAACCGGAATTCTTCTAACTCATTGAGCTGCAATAAACGTTTCTCACGGGAAAGATTAGGGTCTAAATTAAGATCACATATAGCCCACCAAGACTTACGTTCTAACTCAACTGGTAAATGACAAGTTTTACCATAAATCAATCTGAATGGTGACATTCCTATTGGAGTTTTGAACGCGGTTCTATAGGCCCATAAAACATCATCAAGTTTTAGGCTCCAATCTTTCCTAGACTTAGAAACTACCTTGGCTAGGGTCTCCTTGAGTTCTCTATTAGAGATCTCAACTTGACCACTAGTCTGAGGGTGATAAGCTAAACCCCTACGGTGTTGGACACCGAATTTATTTAACAAGTCACCTAAGCGTTTCTCCTTAAAATGCATACCTCCATCACTTATGACAACCCTAGGGACACCAAAACGAGGAAATATGATTTTTTTAAACATCTTAATAACAGCTTTTGCATCACAATGGGGAGTAGCAATAGCTTCTACCCACTTAGACACATAATCAACAGCTACAAGAATATACCTGTTACCTTGACTACTAGGAAAAGGTCCTTGATAATCAATGCCCCAGACATCAAAAATCTCTACCTCTAAAATACCAACTTGTGGCATCTCATGTCTTTTTGAGACATTCCCAGTTCTTTGACAGGCGTCACAGTTACCTACAAAATTCCTACAATCAGCATGTAAAGTAGGCCAATAAAAACCAGACTGCAATACCTTGGCCACGGTCCTAGATGGACCGTGGTGACCACCATATGCAGAAGAGTGACATGCTTCCAGAATGTCTTTCACCTCCCATTGGGGGACGCATCTCCGGATAAGTCCATCTCCGCATTCTTTAAAAACATAAGGGTCATCCCAAAAATACTGTTTTGCATCGAACATAAATCTCTTCTTTTGTTGCCAAGACAGCTCAAGAGGGATTTTACCTGTAACAGCAAAATTAGCAAAATCAGCATACCAAGGAGGGGGATAAGAACCTGAACTATTAATGATAAATAAACTCTCATCAGGAAACGAATCATCAATAGGTAAAGAATCTTCTCCATCAGTCAGCTGCAGGCGAGATAAGTGGTCAGCTACCACGTTTTCCGCGCCTTTCTTGTCCCTGATCTCAATGTCAAATTCTTGGAGAAGGAGGATCCACCTTAAAAGTCTTGGCTTTGAATCCTTCTTTTGAAAAAGACCTTTTAAGGCTGCATGGTCAGTATAAACAATTACCTTATTACCCACTAGATATGACCTGAATTTTTCTAAGCCAAATATGACAGCTAGCATCTCCTTCTCGGTGGTGAAATAGTTGACTTGAGTCTCATCCAGGGTGCGGCTCGCATAGTATATAGCATTAAGAGCCTTGTTCTTCCTTTGACCAAGCACAGCATCCAGAGCATAATCACTAGCATCGCACATGATCTCAAATGGGAGATCCCAATCTGGTGGCTGGATGATTGGTGCTGAGACCAAAGCTTCCTTCAACCTGTTAAAAGCTGAAAGGCACTCATCAGAAAATTCAAAGATGGCATCTTTAAGAAGCAATTGTGTAAGTGGTTTAGCAATTTTAGAGAAGTCCTTAATGAAACGTCTGTAAAAACCTGCGTGTCCTAAGAAACTTCTCACCCCTTTGACGTTAACAGGAGGGGGTAATTGCTCAATCACCTGCACCTTTGCTTTATCTACATGTATACCTTTATCTGAAATTAGATGCCCTAGCACTACCCCTTCAGTAACCATAAAATGACACTTCTCCCAATTTAAGACAAGGTTTACATCAATACATCGCTGCAAGACTTTATCAAGATTAGCTAAGCATTGATCAAAAGCATTACCGTAAACAGAGAAATCATCCATAAATACTTCCATAATGTTTTCTATAAAGTCTGAAAAAATACCCATCATACACCTTTGAAAAGTAGCAGGAGCATTGCATAACCCAAAAGGCATCCTGCGATAAGCAAAAACACCCTGTGGACATGTAAAAGTAGTCTTACTCTGATCATCAGGATGGATGGGAATCTGGAAGAAACCTGAATAACCGTCTAGAAAACAGAAGAATTTATTAGAAGCCAGTCTTTCGGTCATTTGGTCAACAAAAGGAAGGGGGAAATGGTCTTTCTTGGTGGCGGCATTTAACTGTCTATAATCAATGCACATCCGCCACCCTGTTACAACTCTAGTTGGTATTAACTCATTTTTATCATTCTTAACCACTGTGGTCCCTCCTTTCTTAGGAACCACCTGAACTGGGCTAACCCACTTAGAGTTTCCAACCGGATAGATAATACCTGCATCAAGAAGCTTCATAACCTCAGCCATAACTACATCCTGCATCTTAGGATTTAACTTACGCTGTCCCTGTCTATAAGGCTTATGCCCTTCCTCTAAATCTATTCTGTGCATACAAACATCAGGGCTTATACCCTTAATATCATCCAAAGAATAACCTAGAGCTTTTCTATTCTTTTTAAGAACAGTCATTAAGGCAGAAAGTTGGTCAGGACTAAGTTTAGAGCTAACAATCGCAGGGTACTGTTCAGTATCATCTAAGAAAACATATTTAAGATTAGGAGGAAGTGGCTTACGCTCTGGTGCTTTTACCTCAACTGCCTGAACAGAATTAGTATCTATAGAATAGCACATGTTTACCAGACTTGCATTAGCCAGGTTTATTAGCTTCTCATTCTCTTCTTCAGTGAGCTCATATTCCTCTTCCTCTTCTTCTATCAAATCCAGCTCTTCAGCATCCTCAGCTGGAATACCTGCACACTTATCCAAAATCGTCAGATCATCTAAGGGATCCTTGGTCAAGGATTCCCTCCAATTAAGGATAACATTCCTGTCTACAATATCGATGGAACAACAAGTATCATCAGTAGGAATAGTTGCCTTATGGGCAAGACTAAACTCGATAGTGTCATCCCCAATCTCTAAGGTAATGGTCCCGCGTTTGACATCTATTACAGCCCCAGCTGTGTGTAAAAATGGTCTACCTAAAATAATAGGTATTTGACTATCCTCAGCAATGTCTAAAACAACGAAATCCACAGGAATAAAGAACTTTCCCACTTTTACTGGGACATCCTCCAAGACCCCTAGTGGTCTTTGGGTTGATCTATCAGCCATCTGTACGGTAATATTGGTGACTTTAAGTCTACCTAAACCAAGTCTTTCACATACAGAATAAGGTATGACACTGACACTAGCCCCTAGATCACAAAGGGCTTTCCCTATTACATGATTACCTATGGTACAAGGGATGGAAAAACTACCTGGGTCTTTTAACTTGGGTGCCATATTATCTTGTGAAAGAACATAACATTCTTCCACAAAAGCAACAGCACCGTCGTCTTGAAAGTTCTTCTTACGACTTAAAATATCTTTCATGAATTTAGCATAAGAAGGCACCTGGGTAATTAAGTCAGTGAAAGGAATGGTTACCTCAAGATTCTTTACCATCTTTAAAAACTTACCAAACTTCCGATCCTCTTTTGAATTTTTCAGTCTTTCAGGATAAGGAATGGTGACTTTAGCCATAGGATCAGCAACCTTTGGCTTTTTCAGCTGTAAAATTTCAGTAAGGCCTTGAATGAAGGAAGAATCCAGCGATTCCGGAGTCAAAACAGCACTCTGCTCAGGAACGTCGGTCGGTCGACCGGTAGAAG
This sequence comes from Silene conica, assembly GCA_029255685.2. Classification (NCBI taxonomy): domain Eukaryota; kingdom Viridiplantae; phylum Streptophyta; class Magnoliopsida; order Caryophyllales; family Caryophyllaceae; genus Silene; species Silene conica. The sequence goes on from CM055311.2 coordinate 66,178,849, forward strand.
TGGTCGGTCGACCAGAGTCTGCAAAATCCGAATTTTTCTCCTTTTCAGAATCCGATCTCACGTCAGGAACAGCGGTCGGTCGACCTCCTGTAGCGGTCGGTCGACCTCCTGTAGCGGTCGGTCGACCTCCTGCTCCTTTGACGGGATCAGATTCTTTGGTCGGAATTTCGGCTGGATCATCCTCTTGAGTTGATTCTTCGCAAACACGGCCACTCCTTAGATTTATGGCGTTCAGCGTCTCCATGGGTCCCTCACAACTAGCTGGAGAGCTAGTCCTTTGGTTGGCTATGTCTATCAAGCGCTCCTCAAAAACTCTTGAGGAGGTAAAGTGAGCCTCACTTATCTTCAAAACTGCCGTGGTTAAAACATCTACAAGGGCTCTTAAGTTCTCAATCTCACCCGTGTTATCAACCGTAGTAACTAGGTTCGCACTTTCAAGCTTTAGCTGGGTTGCCTCAAGCTTTTCAAAACGGGCTTCAACTGTTGTCTCAAGAGCCATCACTCTATTCATCTCCACATTCAGCCTTCTTGAATTCCCACGTGAACCCTTAAAAGTAGCCCTATGCACTGCCATGTCTTCAATGGTTTTCCAACCCTTCATATGGTCGGTGTTATTCTGGAATCTTCCATTGGCGGCCACATCAAGAATCATCTTATAGTCATCGTAAAGAGCGTTGTAAAATATGTTACACAGGTCCCATTGTTGAAGGTTATGGTGAGGGATAGAACGGACCAATTTCTTGAATCGATCCCATGCTTCACAAAATCCTTCATCAGGTCCCTGTTGAAAGTTACGGATTTGGTTTCTCAAGTCCTCGGCTTTTGCAAGAGGGAAGTATTTCTTGTAAAAGGCCAATGCCAAGGAAGTCCAATCCGTAATCTCCTCACTTGTTCTGTCAAGGTACCGGTACCAATCTAGCGCGTCATCTTTTAATGAGAATAAGAACATAGTTGCCAGCACCTCGTCTCTAGTTACCCCTTCAGGTAGGGGCAAGGAGCAACAATAATCTGTGAAGGTTGTAACATGCTTTACTGGATCTTCGTCGGGTAGACCAGAAAATTGACTCTTCTCCACCAAAGAGATATGAGTTGAGCGGATTTCAAAGGAGCCAGTGGTGGGTTTAGGCAAGACGAATCCCTTCGGTACATCCTTAGGCTTCGGCTGTAGGTAGCTATAAATAGAATCCATAGAGAGAGTACTCAAGCCTTCCTCTCAAAAACCTGTTTTCTAAAAACAAAACTAGAAGAAAAGGTAAGAACGGTCTTAAGGAACCTAAGTTCCTTAAGACAAGAAAATAAACTAGAAATTAACATACAAAATTATACCGTCTCCCCGACAACGGCGCCAAAATTTGACACCCGTCGTTGAGGGGTGCCAAAGATAAGATTTATAAAACCTCAGCTTAAACTCAGATAGGATAAGTCAAGGGTCGAACCACAGAGAGACAGGGTAAATTATGTTTGTGAATTTAAAGTCTATTGCAAGTAACCAAAAAGGGGGGTTTTGATTTGAGATTTAAACTAACACTAAGGTAGCAAACTAACACGAAAATTAAAATAAGATAAAAAGGAGATTAGGAACTTTGGTTCCCCATGGTCAAAACAAGTCAATGAAGGGTAAGAATAATCAAATAACACAATCCCAAGGAATAAAGAATAAACCTTTAGGTCAATATTCTACCCAATCTTTACAGTCTTAGGGTTCCTACAAAAGCACTAAACTTTCGTTCAAGGGCAATCCCAAAGTTGTTGTTAAACTAATCCCAATAATCTTTCAATCCTAAGGATTAGTTCACCAACAACAATGGGGGATTGGTAATTTAATCATCAAACCTATCAAAGTCAAGCCTTTATCATGGTTCCCCTAATTCCCAATCACAAGAATTAGCTATGCATACTTTTAATTATAGAACTAACAATTACTAAGAATATTAAAGAGATGAACATAATCAAAGATGATAATAAAAGGGTAAACATGAAATAAGAAATAACAACAAGATGAATAACAAGATTGAATAAAAAGGAAAGATTGAATTGTGACAAACTTACAACTTGAATGGAAAATCTAAGAATAAAGATGAAAGCTTGGTACCAAAATCTAACAATGGAGTTTTTCTCTAATTGGGGCTGCATAACCTAATTTTAGAGTTTAGGTCTCCTTAAATAATAATTGTTACAAGATTAGGAAAAATAGAAAATAAATAAAAACAGAAGTCCCGAAACAGCTGGTGGTCGGTCGACCGAGATTTTCGGTCGGTCGACCGATTCTGGCGATACGGGTTTATTTCATGCGAACTTGGGCTTCTGTGAGCTGGGCTTCTTTTGCGAACTTGGACATTGGTCGGTCGACCACTATTGCAGGTCGGTCGACCGCTTCTCGTCTTTTTTCAGCTTTGATCTGGCCCGAAAATAATACTTGAGTGCACCATCTGATTCCTTGCTCCATACTAGTACTCAAAACAGCTTCCTAAAGGCAAATAAGGCTTGGTTTTGCTCACTTCCGCGTATTCCTACATATAAAACATAGAAATGCCAAAGTAAACCGTTTCGGGAGAAAAAGCAACTAAAAGTCACGAAAGTGTAAGAAAATACGTGCCAAAAGAGTAAATAAAATGCATAAAATAGGCACGTATCAGCTGCTACTCTTCCCGTCAGACGCTGCACATCTTTTGGCTTCTGGGGTGATTACAGCTGCAGAACTGCTTTGATCTGTTCTGTGCTGGCTTCTATCCCCCTCTGTGTTACCATATACCCCAGGAATTTCCCACTGGAAACTCCGAAGGTACACTTAGCTGGATTTAACTTCATTTTGTGCTTCCGGAGGGTGTTGAATGTTTCCTCCAGGTGCTGGGTGTGGTCTGCTGATTGCACTAGTAGAAAAACATCTATTTGCGGCTATCTATTTGCGGCGTTTTAGCCTAATAGCAGCAAATAGTTTTTAGTTATTAAAGATCATATTTTAATTTGAGGCGTTTTTTAACGAGGAACGCCGCAAATACAACAAAAGAGGCGTTTTCCTTAATAAACGCAGCAAATAGGCACGAGATAGAGGAATTTAACCATACGGATCTTCATCTCATTATCACACTACCAAAACAAACTAAAAACCATTCCCTATTGCCAAGATTGTCACCACCGTGTGCACCATTCCTCCTCACCACCACCGCGTGCCTCACCACCACCGGAGTTTGACCTTCTTCCTATTATTTGAATATTAGGTAAGTAATTTCAGTGTTAATTTGTTTATCTTTTTAATTAAATTCAGTGTAATTGTTAGGGTTTATCCTTTTTTTTGGATTAATTATCTTTTTCTAGGGTTTATGTTTATCATTTTGTTAGTAAGAGTGTTATTCAGTGTTAATTATCTATTTTAGGGTTTATGTGAACAATGATATTGCTGAGTAGTAGAGTTATTTCATTTTTGGAATTAGCTTCCTCGATGAAGAACTTACAGAGGGCAATGGAATCTTCGGAAAGAATCATCGGAAAAAGGTTTGAACTTTGCTGAATAATTGTTGTGAGTTTTTGCCGTTACGAGGCTTTGTAATTTCAGCAAAATAGAGAACGATGTGACCTTATTAACTAAATGAATTTGGAGGATTGAGTAAATGGTTACTGCTCTTATCACATATATCCTTTAGAGCTTCAAAAATAAGATTATGAATTTAATCCTCCTGTGTTGCTGTCAAATCATCAAATAAACCTTCTGCAGTCAGTAATGATTGTTAAACTTGACTATGGCCTTCGAGTCGTTATGTGATGTTCAAGTGAAATTTGATGATTGAATGTAACTGTTTACTTGTTTGATAATCCGAGACAATATTGTTTTTGTGTTGTTCAGCAGTCATGCTGTTTCAGTGGGAGCAGTCAGTATGTAGTTTTTTTGGATGCAGAGGTGGTTTCAGATGCTGATCTTATGTTTGCTGTGGGAGCAATGTGCTGGTTCTGTACTATTGAGGCTGCAGATCTGGGCACCACTCTGCGCAGAACAAGTAAAATGCATCTGGCAGTCAGTTTTTTTGTTGAAAGTTGTGGAAGAAGTTGAGCGTCATTTGTAGTGTGCTTGTGTGTCTTCTTCTGTAATTTGGATTTGATTTTGCTCATTGCTTCCAGGTGTCAAGGGAGCATATTTGCTTGCTGTGGCATTTCTAGAGATGGTTCGTTTTAGTAGAAATGGTGGCATCCTCAATGGTGGTCCTGACTCCTGAATTACATCCTCTAGAAATGTCGTTAGTTGTGTATCTTTGCTGGTATACTTCTAACCCGTCTTCACCACTATTTGTGTGACATTCTTAAACAATTAAAGTAACCCATCCCTAAAACATCTTGCGGGGAATTAATTGAGTTTTTGGATCCCCCTTCCCTTCTCATATTTTCAGGTAACTGAACGGACTTGAAGCACTGATAATCTTAGCATGCCTTGTGTTTGCCTGTATGTCGCTCCTTATGTTTCTAAGCACTGATAATCTTAGCATGCACTGATAATCAGCTTAGACCAGCTGTGGTTGGCCGTCTAAATATGAATCAGTCTACAAAGGAATAGGATATGACTATTTGAATTGATGAATATGTCTGGGTCATTTCCCAACCAAATCTTCTAAAGCAAAACCACCAACCTAGCTTTCAATAAGTAGTTTAGTTAATGATCAATAATGCAGGTTTTGCCTACTTTTGCTGCATTGTTCTCACTTCTCACAGAGTTCTACACCAAATCTGTTCAGTATGCCTGGAATAGAGTAAGTACTTTCCATCTGAATTATATTTTACTTGAATCGTATAGGACATTTGAGATGGGTTGCAATAATTATTTTAAATAGCATGTTCTTAAATTATATAATTAGTTAATCGACTCCGAGTAATCAAATTACGAATTGCCATGTAAACATACGTATTAATTTGTATAGGAAGTGGGTTGATAAAATATGAAATGCTAAGTACATTTTACCATTACTTCATATTCTTACCACTGTACTGAAATTGATATTTAATACATGCTTCTGAGTTCTGATGGCCTAGTTGCATAAAATTATAGAATAGCGAACCTTATTAATATTATCTTAACCTTTCTTTACTTTTTTTCCCAGACTCTTGTAATAAGCAGAATGAAGAAACTCTCTTCAGAGGGATTGGTTCGCACTGACAAGAGGGTTGGTCTCATGAATGAGATTTTGGCTGCAATGGATACTGTAATAGGGTAATTTAGGGTTGCTAATTGTGGTTGTGGATATGAAGAGGCAAAGTAACATATGGAATTTCAATAACTTTGTATCCTGAGTTGGTCAATTTACCAAGTTTATTGATGTTGCAGCTGAAGTACAGAGAGCGCGTTCTCGGCTTGATACTCGTCTCACCTCTTTGCAAAGGTCCTTCGTGGACTGAGTGACTGTATAATAAGGTTTGTTTCCCCCTTGTTTTTGCTATTTATTTACAGCATTGTATGTAAAAAAGACTTTCGAATCTCCGTAGTTTATATCACACTGCTCTGATACTTGGGAAGAAGGGGATTGACACCTTGTTTATGCTTGCTGTGAACCTAGTGTTATCTAAGCTAGCTAACACGTGCAATTTAGTAAACGCTTGAAATGATTTGCGTTCTCTGTGATAACATTATCTCATGCTATGATATTTGCTTATATGTATTTTTTATGATGCAGCCGGTCTCCTTTGGCACTTGACAGGCCTGTTGGTGAATCTAGAAGCCCTGTGGATAACAGGTATCAACAGCTGGGTTCTTAAAAATCTAAATTCCTGCTGCTGTTTATGATTTTTAGCAGGTTTCTAAGTATTATTGAAAGACCGTCTCACCAGTCATTAGAGACCAAATGGTTTACTTATATATATAATTTCTGTGTTGCAGCCGGTCGCCTAATGTTCGAGAAAGATCACAATCCTGATATATCAACGGTGATTCTGAAGCGTGGCCGCTTTCTAATGGAACTGATATATCGTTTCTTTGGCATTTCACATCTAGGAATCTGCCAGAATGTCATTAGTTTGTAGTCCAGGTCTGTATTTTCATGTACTGAACCATAAGTTTAAATTTCTAAACTAGTCTGTTCAATACTTTTTGGTTTGCTGTGTGCATGCCACCAAAGAGTGCCTTCTTGGTTTTCTATTGTGAACCGGTATGTGTAGGTTCCTCCCGGTTTAATCGGGCATTGTGTTATGTATACAGGTCCATCCGCCCATGGCAAATTAAGCATCTACTAGACGAGCAGAAGTACAACTCGGGCAGCAAAGATGTTCATCCTGCTAAATCGTCTACTAGTTATAATACAAGTACTGCAGAATTTTCAGAGCAGTACAGTCAACAAAGGGATATGATAATAGAAATGAATCATGCTCGTTGATGATCACCATCGGAAAACCAGCAGTGTCGTAATGTCGATTTCCCGTTGTCTGTTTGAGGTATACATGATTATTCTGCAACATTGGACTACTCCAGTAACATTTATTTGTACCACAACAAACTACTCTGTAACGTTTTAATGTAGGAGCATTGTACTATTGTAATTTTTTAGCATTCGACTGTCGATAGGAGCATTGGACTATTGTAATTTTTTAGCATTGTATATATTTAGAATATTTAGAGCATTGTATATACATTTGAGAGTTATCATATTTAAATAATTTGTCGGCATTTTTTATATTTAAAAAAAAAAAAAAAAAAAAATTTTTTTTTTTTTTTTTGGACTTATTTGCGGCGTTTTTTTTTCCGCCTCAAATAGACTTTTCTATTTGCGGCCCCTTTATTTGCTGCTGCACTATAAACGCCGCAAATGGCTATTATTTTGACGCCTCAAATAGCATTTTTTCTACTAGTGTTGCTTGGATTTGACCACCATATCATCTATGTAGACTTCCATATTACGTCCTATCTGGTCTTTGAACATCATATTGACGAGCCGCTGGTACGTGGAACCAGCATTCTTAAGGCCGAAGGGCATTACGTTGTAGCAGTAGATGCCCCTTTCGGACCTGAATGCTGTCTTTTCCTGGTCTGCCGGGTCCATTTTGATCTGGTTGTACCCGCTCCAGGCATCTAGGAAAGTCAACATTTCGTGGCCTGCAGTGGCGTCGACCATAGCATCTATGTGTGGCAAGGGGAATGGGTCTTTGGGGCAGGCCTTATTCAGGTCTGTGAAATCCACGCAGACCCTCCACTTGCCATTCTTTTTTGGTACCACCACTACATTAGATAGCCACTCGGGGTACCTGACTTCCCTAATCTTTCCTGCCTCCAGAAGGTTATCCACCTCCTGGTTTATGATTTGATGTCTTTCTGCTGCGAATTTCCTGCGCCTCTGCTGCACTGGTCTGAATCCTGGATCTATGCTGAGCTTGTGTGTTATGATTTCTGGGTCTATGCCAATCATGTCCTTGTGGGACCAGGCAAAGCAGTCCACGTTCTTTCGGAGCAGCTGGAGGAGCTGCCGGCGTAGATTTCCAGAGCACTCTGAGCCTACGAACACGGTCCTTTCTGGGTGCTGCTCATCCAGGTGGACCTCATCGATTTCTGCCTGCTGGGGCTCGATGTACTCCCCCTGGATGTGCAGTTGCTGTAATTGCTATGCTCTGGCAGCTGGTGGTCTGGTGGTCCTTTTAAGAGCTACTTTGTAACAATCTTTGGCCTCCTCCTGGTCTCCCCGTATCTCCTGAACTCCCCACGGCGTAGGAAACTTCAGGCACTGGTGATACGTTGACGGGATTGCTCGCATTTCGTGGATCCAGGGCCTGCCAAGAATAACATTGTAAGTAGATGGACCATCAATAACTAAGTACCTTACCTGTTTGTTCAGCCCTCCGGCGTAGGTGGGGATGGTGATCTCCCCCAGGGTATGCGCCGTTTCTCCACTGAATCCGACCAGGGGTATAGCTTTCTTGGTCAGGTCCTTCTCGTCAAACCCCATGCTCTTTAGTGCATCCAGCATCAGTAGGTTGACGGAGCTACCTGTGTCTACCATGACTTTCCTGACTTCACAATTACCAATGTTCAATGTGATAATCAGGGCATCATGGTGCTGCTCTGGTACTGCCTGTGCGTCTGTCTCGTCAAAGGTCACTGCTGGGAGATCCTGCCTTGCTATTCTGCACGATGATTCTGTCTTGTCTCCCTTAGCTGCAGTTACACGCCTCTTGGCCGCTGAGTAGGTGAGCCCACACAGCTCTGATCCTCCAGTGATGACATTCACAATTCTGTTGCAAGGAGGAGCTGGCGAAGGTTGCACCTGGCTGGCTGCATTGACTCTGGTGGATTTCTCTGGGAGCAGATGGTCTAGGTTGCCTCGGTCATACTGGAATCGAACTTCCTTCCTGAGGGTGTAGCATTCATCGGTGGTATGACCTATGTCATCATGAAATTCACATCTTTTGCTAGCATCACGGCGGTCATTGGGTCGTTCCTCTTTCTTCTTTGGCCACCTGACTCCCTTGAGATCCTTCAGGGCCTTCAGCAGGCCAGCCATCCCGGTGGTAAAGCCATACTCACTGACTTTCGGAGGTGGATCTGCATCGCTTTTACCACCAGTGCTCTCGGACACTTTGCTTACTGGCTTGCTATAGGGCTTTGGCCTCTCGCCCCTCTTTTCTACTGGTGCTTTTCTAGACACAGGTTCTGTGTCATAGGTACTTCTTCTGGAGGCAGCATCCTCTTCCAGCCTCATGGCTGCAACTGCCTGGGCCTGTACATCAGCAAAGGCAGTGCATGGGTGCATTGTCAATTGCTTGTACAGGTCTGAATCGTGATGTAACCCCCTACGGAAGGCTTCGATGGCAGTGGGTACATCACAATGTGGAATGACAACTTTCTCTTTGTTGAATCTGGTAAGGTAATCTCGAGTAGTTTCCTCGAATCCTTGAACAATTCGGTACAGATCACTGGTCTGCTTTTCTGGTTTCATGCTGCTAGCAAACTGCAAAGGAGGAGATGCTGCGATTGGGCAATCCCACGAACCAGTGCAGGGATGCTCCGGATAGGGTTGACCCAAATCCTTTGCACATGCAAGCCTCCTTAAGTGCTCCAGTTGCAGTTACCACCATCATTTTCTGTTTATACTGATTTATGTGGTCCAGGGGGTCGGCCGTACCATCATATAGTGTCATGGTTGGTGGCACAAACCCCTTGGGCACATTGATCAGGGCAATGTTGTCGATGAATGGTGAATCTGCATAGCTGTCCTGGGAAGCTTTCTCCATGGGCCTTGGCATGCCAGGTATCTTGGTGATCATGTCTTTCAACTCCTGGTAGCGCTGGTCTGAGAGACGGCCTACTCCAGGGAATGGATTGACTGGCGGAGGGAGGAAGCCTGGAGGGGCTCCTCCCCAGGGACCTGAGGTCGGGTTGACTGGCGGAGGGAAGAAGCCTGGAGGGGCTCCTCCCCAAGGGCCTGCAGCTGGTTGATTGGCTGTTACGGATGAACTGAAGCCTGGTCCTGGATACCAACCTACTGCTGACTGCGCTGGTGCTCCTCCTTGCCACCCTCCAACGCTGGGCTGGTTCTCGGGTGCTGCTCCTGCTGAGATCTCTGGCGTTCGTCCGATGGTAGGTTGCGGAGGGGTACCTGAAAAAATCAAAGGGTCAGTCCCAGGGGGAAAACAAGGTGTAGGATTACCTGCAGGCTGAACTGGTCTGGACTACGGTGCTCCAAACACGGATGAGTCCAGATCCAGTATCACTGGGCCACTGCTCGGGGTGGTGACACCTAGATCCAGCCTAGTGACGATCTCCTGGGGAATTGGCCGGTTCAACCCTGCTCTCCCGAAGGGGTTGAAGGTCCGCCCAGGCCCCGGCTGCAACATTCTGAACGGCTGCTCTGGACGTGCGACTGCGGCGATCTGCTCTCTCAGGTTCAGGTTGTCCTTCTTCAGTCCCTCTATGGCTTCCTGCAGAGCACTCATTCCCTGGACCACCATCTGCATTGGATCTGTTCGGGGAACCTGCGGCTGCTGGCCTGCTCCAGGTATCTGGGCTTCTCCACTCCTGCTAGGGCTGCTCTCTCTGCTCTGCCTTGGAGAAGCAGACACTGGGGGTGATCTGAGAACCTGAGGAGGTTTGCTGGATGGGGCCACAACCCTTGGGGCTGTGGTCTGGCTTACGACCAGGGGTGGTCCTGCGAGACCAACGGGCACAGTAGGACTGGTCCCACTGGACTGGGCTGGCATGCTCTGAGAGCTGGAAGGGTTGGCTTTGGTCCCAGACATGCTTGTTGTGGCGAGATAACGATTTAAATATTGGAATGCGCACTATGCCCCACGGTGGGCGCCAAATTGTTATGGTAAAATTTCTACCGGGTCGTGATATTGTGATGCGGGTCAAAGTGTCAACCAATATAAGGATTTACGTAAAGAATGAATACGAAAATTAAAGAGATAAAACAATGACGCAAGAGATTTTTGGTGACGCGGAAAAACCCGTTGAGGGAAACAACCGCGGGGGGAACGGAATCCCACCAATATTTTTACTATGATCGAAGGTTTTCACTGTTGGGGACGGATTACAAGTATTTTGCGAAAGTAATAGGGTTTTACAACGTACGAATTGAATGAATAAAAAATGCCCTAGCCTTTCCTTTAATAGCTGCGGATTTAAGCTCAACCAATTTCTGCTCTGGCCCTGGAATGTAGGAGTGAATATAGGGGAATATTCCTTTAGGGTTTTGACCCATTCTCCTACTCCAACAGCTTTTTTTCTGCGTCTGGTCTGTATCTGGTCTGCGTCTGATTTGCCTCTGATCTGCCTCTGGCGTTGGGCTGCTTAATTATCTTTTGGGCCCAGGAGCGAGATGTCACTAGTAGAAAACACCCCTACGGTGGCGGTCATAAATGACCTTTTGTGGCGGTTTTAAGAGGTTTAGGGTGCGTCGTATATCGCGGCGTCGTATAAAGTTTACAACCGTCGTATAAAGTTTCTACAACCGTTGCTATAACTCTCTTATTGTGGCGGTTGTTATATAAAACCGTCGTTATAGACTTATATTACACGACGTTTGTTTGTTTACAACCGTCGTTAAATGTTCTAAAAACCGCCATTATAACTATAGAACCGCCGGGAAAGGTATTTACCATGTCGGTTTCCTTTACAAAAACCGCCACTAAAGATAATAAAAACGTCAATTCTTTGGTGTTAAACCGTCATTAAAAGTTCTAAAAACCGTCGTTATAGGCGTTTGAAAGCTAATTTACTACCGAAACATGTTGTCTGTTACGACAGTTGTAATTACTAAACCGCCGAGAAAGGTAGTTATAATGTCGGTTTCCTTCCAAAAACCGTCATTAAAGATTATTACGTCAGTTGTTTTGTGAATAACCGTCATTAAAAGCGAATTTATTTAACCTTATTACGTCGGTTTTAAAGAAAACGTCGTAGCAATTATATATATATATATATATATATATATATATATATATATATATATATATATACTCCCTCTTATTCTAACTATTGTTCCCCTTTGAGCTGGGCACAAGAATTAAGGTAGTGAGTAAAATAAGTGTAAAAAATTGGGTGGGGTTGAGTGATTGGAGAGAGGAATGAATAATTAGGAATTAAATAAGAAAATTGTGGGCCACAAAGATTAAAAAATGAATAAAATATGAGTAAAAGAGTTAGGTGGGGTTTGATAATAGGAGAGAGAAATGAATAAAATAAGAGTAAAAGTTACCAAATATAGAAAGGGGAAGAAAAGCTGAATAATCCGTTTTAGGAAATAGGGAAGAATTGTTAGAATAGGAGGGAGTATTAGTTTTTAGAAATGAAAATTTCTACACAAAATACATACACAAGAATGCAACCAACTACGAGAAACCTTGCATATCATCTGTCACATAAATAATGTCGTATTCAAATAATATACATCGAAGTATATTAATAATCACATAAATAGCTTAGTGAATCGACCAATCAACATTATCCATTGATCAATTATCATACACCATATCACTGTCAAGAGATATACTCCGCCTTCTACATTGATCTACGTATACTTGTAGAGCTCCAAAATAACTAGTAGCATTTGTTCTATCTAAAGAATCAGCGCAGAACTCCATTTTGCCACGATCTTAAGCAAAATGCACCCTCAAACTCAAGATGGCTTCCCCTGTACAATTGTCAATGCACTCGCGTAAAAATAGGTAATCCCCTTCTGTTATCCCAATGGTAGTTGCTGGACCTTTGAGGAGTTGCCAAAGGCCTTCGATATTTCCTGCTCACCTTTCAACTTAACGTTTTCATGCCAGTCATATTGATTAAAACAAGTCTAGTAAAAGGCACCTTCCCAGTTGATTAAATAAAATGTAAACGACTCTTCAAAATGCTGAACCAAGATAGACTCAGATTATCTTCACCATTCCTTAGCGTCAGCGGCAATGACCTGAACTCGTGGTACTCCTGTATTCGCTCATCAGAGCACCCTGTAAATACACCAAAATTTAATCCGTAAGCAGATACATTAAGTTTTAACACCTAACTAGATGTGACCGATAGTGCTGGGACTACTTTTACAGTTACAACAGGATTGGATTCGATAAATCGCATAAGATTCAAGTTCCTGGCCTACCATACATCTAAATACTGAAAAAGACAGGCTCACAAAAGAAGGTGGTTATCGATGTGAAGCAAATTGATATTACATCACTGTAAGAGTGGTATACGAGGATAACGGTTTGAGAAACAGTCAAATTTTGAAATTAAATCAGCTAAAGCCTTTTATAATTATAACGATTTCTACACAAGCCCTTTAAAACAAGGCCGAACTAACCAAAGACTCCGTCTGACATAGAAAACTGAAATGCGAAAATTTGACAGAAGGTGGCAGAATCTAGCGCATCAGTAGAAAAACAACTTAAGGCAAACAAATGAGTGCGACAGAGGGAGGGCGAACCAAAGAAAAGTAAAATATGCTACCATCACACTTGCAATAACATCCGTATCTTGATTCTTGCTAACCTGTTCAGAGGTTTGAAAAGACTGGCTGTGATAAGCAAAAAACCCATTTAAAAACGACGACTGTTAGTGAAGGTTTCTATGGAAAGACTCTTCAGTTCCAGCAAACGGATCACACTTACAGGTACCTGGGAGCATAGCGATGCAATGAACAAAATACGAACAATTAACATAATATAGTCATATATCTTCAGTTATCCATCCATTATCATACGAAGAAAGAGTTTTACGAACATAAGCTAGATATATTTCTCCTTAAATTGCACTACAAAAAAGCATTATCTTCATGAGTAACTGGCAAGGCCTCCAACAAACTTGACACATTTGTACAGCAAAAATAACAGATATTTGAAACATTTGTACAAAAAAATAACAGAGATTTAAATACTAGAAGCGAAAGGTTTGACAGAGAGAATGACTCACCGTGATAAGGTCGACATTATGCAAAAAATCGACTTGATAGGTAACAAGTACTACTGTTTTATCCCTCAGAGCTCCTCTTACACATTCCTGCTGTAAATAATAGCGCAAAAGTACAGATAGTTTAGGGAAACAATTTGCATTATCTCATCATATTACAAAGCCAATAAAAGATGTCGTGTCACTAAGTAAGATGTTTAAGAAAGGAAAGTGACGTACTCTACATCCATAATGTCAAATTGCACAGCCATATTTGTGGATCTTGAAAAACTAGTATTTGTGTATCAATTGCATTGAATCAACTGTGCACAAAAAGTCAAAGATGCTTACCCACTGTTCTAGAGGATGGTAAAGGATGATATTGAGTAGCAAAGATACCTGAGCGACAAATTCCTGCTCAACAGCAGTTCCGGCTACAGCTTCTTATTCTGCCGCCCCTTTCCATCTAGTAATTTCCTCTTCAGCAGCAACAATATCCTTCACAAGCCCTTGAATCTAACGCAAGAATGAATGACAATATTAAAGATACTGGCTTTATCAACTGATAAATAATACCGATTTTCAAACAACAGCTACAACCACCATTAGCTCTTTGGTTTAAAGCAAGAATCCATGTTAATAAAATAACAAAGAATCAAAACATTAATTGATCGAGAGATTAAAGTTGTCCTGTTTTGGTCAGCTTATCGCAGCCGACCTTAAATCCTTGAAATGTAAATCGGAATAGCTAACAAGTGCATAAAGTTACCTTTTCCTTCACTTGTCATTCCTTCAGTTCAAGTTCTTCTATGCGTTGCTTTATCTAGTTGAGCTCCTTGGCTTGAGACTCCAAACAATCTTCAAGTAAACTCAACTCTGCCCTTAAATCAAGAACGAACCAAATCAAATAAACCACAGTTATTTGTACTCGTAAGCCATATACAGTACCTTCAGACAGCATTTGAACAAAGCTCCTTAAAGAAACAGTAACAAAAGGCATGGTCGTTCCAACTAACAACATAAACATAAGGCTCGCTGACACTAGAATTATCTAACTAGACACAAGTAATCGCGTCCCATATTCCATCGAATGACATAACACCGTGTACAAAGTCGAATTTCCCTACTCATCTTCTTCTGGATGGAAAAATTCGATAAAAGATTTGACAGTGTTGACAGACAGAGGGCGAAAATTCGCCTTTAAAACAGTTTATAGATCAAAATGCTTGCCTTGAAATCTTTCTCAGTGGGTTTTATTCATACAAAGTCTTCTCCATTCCAGTGAACCTTCTCTGATCAGACTGTCGAACTAAGATTTGATAGACATAGTGCCGCAATTATTATGGAACCAATCTGCGATCACAACAACCAAAGCAGTGCAAGTACTTTCACCGGCTGTCCTATCACTCATCTGATCAATTGAGGCAAAGAATACCTCTACATAAAGTTTCATATGCCCATCACGGCTAACTATTTCTTTTTTATCCCAATTGCCCACGACAAAGTAATCATCTCCAAATTCTGACACTGATAACCTATTTGCTGACGAATCTTCATCAGACTTGAGACACTGGAAAAAAAACACCACTATTTTTTAATTTCCATTTCCAATGAAGTCAGACTCATAGCTCACTATCCTTTTATTTTGGTTTATGATTGAAGAAAGCAAAGTGAGACACAACTCAAACTTAGTTACGGCTTTTCTTGTTGTGTACTGTGTAGTAATAATCATTGAGTGAGTTCTCAGTGCAATTTTCATTATGAAGTACCCGAAAACAACCTTTCTATGTTATTAGCATAGTGCGAGGTTGCATATATCCCTAATCCCGCCATCCCACCTCCCAAAGTGCATACCCAAAACTGAACCAAGTTTTAAAAGATTGAAATTCTTTCAGGAATTTCATCGAGCAACTTTTGTGCTCAACCATTATATCCTAGTAAATTAACCACTGGCAGTAATCGAAAACGTAAAAAGACATATTAATTCATCATTCATCCAAAAACAAAATATGGGCTGACCCTATTTACACAAAAATAAAAAGTGAGTGTACCGGAGTGAAGGTGCGCAGAGGCAGAATGAGTGGAGGGGTAGTGAAGGTGTGCAGAGGCGACATGAGTGGTGGTGTTGACGATTAATAGACTTAACTGGAGCGATGGTGCAGACGAGAGGCGATGGTGAAGGTCTGAAGGAGATTTATTATGCTGATTATTGGGATTAGGTTAATAGACGACGATTGTTAATTGAAGAGGAGCATGGGTATTGACATTGTTATGAGATACGGAGTAATTCTTATTATTTGACTGCGTTTTGACGTCGGTTCTCGTTAAAACCGCCACAAAAACATATAACGACGGTTTCTTAGTAAAAAATCATTGTCAAGTATTAATATCTTTAACGTCGGTTGTTAATACAACCGCCGTAAATGATTTATAGTGCCGTTTTTTATATGAAAGCGCCGTAAATATCTTCTTCTATTACGTCGGTTCTTAATTTAAACCGCCATAATAGATCTCTTACACCATGAAAAATTCCCTCCTACTAATTTTTTTTTACTTTTCACGGCGTTTCTATTAGAACCGCCACGATAAAGGCGTCACGATAGGGTTTTTTTCTACTAGTGTGTGGATTTTTGGGCTAAACAACACCCTTATTTATCTGGGGAGTCCTAGTACAGGCCCTTAAATAAATGGGGGTGTTACAGTTGTTCAGGAAATCGCTCGCAGGACCCTACCTAAGATGTCTGGGTGATGCCCGTCGTTGAGGGTACCAAAGATAAAATTTATAATTCCTAACTTTAACAATAGATAGTGAAAGTCAGGGTCGAACCACAAGGAGGTAGGGAATGTTTATTGTTTGATGTGAATGTTTAAAGTAACAATTTTGGGGGTTTGATTGGTTGATTACTATATCTAAGGCAAAGATTAAAATAAAACAAGAATTAAAAGATGAGAATAAAATATAATAAAAAGGGATGCTAGGATGTTTGGGTAATAAAAAGCTAAGGTAAAATAAATCCTAAGGTCAACATGTATTGCAGTCGCGTAAGGGGGTGTAACATATCTTTTTAGGTCTATGCTACCTAATAGCTCCTTTCGGCCTATGCTATTAGTTCCTAGGTCTCACATTTATTGGGTGTCAACAATAAGGGTGATTCCTAAATTCCAGGTCACATACCTTTCAGCCTTGAGTAACCTATCCGTCTTAAGGTGTAAACCAATGTCCTTCCCGTATCTTTCAATCTTGGGTAGGTCATTACTAACATCCTACAAGTCTCCTTATGGTATCATTGCAGGATATTATAATTGACAAGAAAAGACGAAATAAGAAAACATACGCGGGTGGTCGACCGACCAGCTACTCCAGTCGGCCGACCACAGCCTCGGTCGACCGACCAGCTATTCCAGTCGGCCGACCGTGGTCCTGCTACAAGTCGGTCTTTCGAATTTTATTTACCTATGCATATTATCCCCTACATCCTAACATATGAAAATTAGCTACTCATGGTTGTTAAGACGATTATGAAAACGGGATTAAACATGGTAAACATAGTAAATAATCTAAACATGCAAGATTCAATAAAGCTTGGGATTCTAACTTAACAATTGTAATAAAAACAAGAACTATAATAAAAAGCTAGATTAAAAGAGTAATTACCACAACTGGAATTAGGGCAGAAAGGAACAAACTTTATTGAATGCTTGGGAATTGTTGAAAGTTTACAAAACTAAAAGATGGTAAAAGATAGATACTAATCGATACTCCTTGATAAAACTTCATAATAAACCCTAGCTACAAGATTAGCTTATATAGGACAAGAGATTAGAGTTTCCTAGAGACTCTAATTCTATTTTATTTCCGAAAAAGAATCGTTTGGGCTTCCGCTGTGGTCGGTCGACCTATTATTCGGGTCGGTCGACCGCTTCCTTCTGGGCTTCTTCTATTTTTGGCCTTCCTTGAGATTTGGGCTTTATTAAAGAACAGGGTCAGTCGGTCGACCTATACTGTCGGTCGGTCGACCGCTTCCCGAAGAATTTCTTCTATTTTCTTCTTATTTTGACTTCGGATACTTTGACTTTGACTCCAGTTGACTTTCCATTTATTCCTTAATTAAGCAAAAGACTTGAGGATACGGATTTGGTGCTAAATCGTCTCTTTTCCGCATAAATCTGCAAAAGTGCATAAAAATACGAAAGTACACAATTTGTAGGAAATAAAGGCTAAAACATAGTAAATGAG
Organism: Silene conica; assembly: GCA_029255685.2. Taxonomy (NCBI): domain Eukaryota; kingdom Viridiplantae; phylum Streptophyta; class Magnoliopsida; order Caryophyllales; family Caryophyllaceae; genus Silene; species Silene conica. The sequence continues at coordinate 66,196,425 of CM055311.2, forward strand.
CGACCAAATACGTGTAAAAATAGATGTAAAACATCATAAAATAGACACGTATCAAATTCCCCAAACCAAACCCTTGCTTGCCCTCAAGCAAGAAATAGACTCGATCTTGACTAATGGAACGATTTCAATCTCAGAGCGAAATTTACATGTTAGCCTAGACCAATACCAAGTACAAAATGAGAAAGTATTTAAATCATGCAAACGAGTTATGGTGTTGTCAGACTTGCAAAAATAAAGACTATAGAGACTTTATACCACGGACTCTCGCGGTACGCTCGAGACACTCATGAAGCAAAGGGTGAGTATATGTAAAAGATAGGAAGAAGTAAATTTGTAATGACACTCACCTAACTGCGACCCATGAAAACATGCCTGCAATCTAACATGAACAAAAATTCTACAACTATGTAAAACAAACCCATTAAGTGACTTGGATACATGCAATTGAGGTAATGAAAGATATGTGAGGTAAAAGGTAAAAAGTGGTTAAGATGTTTTTGGATATGTGGGGTTAGTAGCCAAGCTAGTAAAACCGGTTCCCAACAACATATTTCACAACTTTTGATATTAAGAAAGTGCTCTTTTGTAGCACAACTCTCATATTAAATATAAGAAGGGACTCCCAAATATTTTGAATGAAGTACGGGAGTGATAATATACAAAAGAAAGGGATTTTCGGAACGAAATTTTGAATCTGATATTGTCAGTTGGTCGGCCGACCTATTGAAGCGGTCGGTCGACTGGCTCTGTACTTCCCGGATTTTTTTTCGTTTTTCTTCTTTCTTTCTTTCTTTGAATTTTCTGTTCTTTTTTCTTTTCTTGCTTTCTTTCTTTCTTTTCTCTTTTTTTGCTCATGATAGCATACAAACCAAGATGCCTCAAAAAATAATCCAATGACCACAAATACTAGCTTGGAAGGGTAGGCTAAGTATGGGATGTAGTTTTGGGGGAATAAAAAGGCAATTTTGGCTATGTGAAGCTTATGGGTAAATATGAGAAAAGGGGTCCCAAATGCACGTATCAAGACTCATAAAACGAGAAAGTAAAACAAGTATATAGCAATTCAAGTTCATGTTTATGCATATTGATGTAACATGATCCAAGGGGAGTACTACTCACATCCTAGACAGCTGGTTTAAGAATGAAACCAGGAATAAGGCTCTAAAACTCAGAATGTATAGTAGACTGCCAAGGTATAAGTCAAGTCTCAAGATATGCAAGTTGACAAAAACTCGTAGATATGCGAAAGACTCTCATACTAAAACAAGTTGACAAGGCAAGGTAAAGGCATAAACATGTAAGATAGCTAAATCATCCTTGAAATACTTTCGTTCTGACTCGACCTATATGCTAAAATAAACGTGCATTTTTTTGAATTTTTGAATTTTTTAATTTTTTTTGATTTTTGTATATATAAGGAAAATAAAGAAAAGAACGATGCAAGACAGAAATGCAGTAAACGTGTGACAATATGCAATGCATGTAACACGAAACCATTCCCCAAACCAACCCGCACAATGTCCCCATTGTGCATTAGCCTAAGTAAAGGTTTCAGAAAATTAAAGAAAAGATGCGAAAATAAAAACTAAGGAAAAACTGGAAAGAACTCACTGGATTTTGAAGCGCATGAGAAAAACCTCCCTAAACCAGCGTAAGCTGGGAGGTTTTGGTGGCCAGCAGTGCCACTTAAGTAACCAAGTCAATTTCATGATTTCCAAGGAAGAGAAACGAAAGACCGCAGCAGAGAGCAGGTCGACCGACTGATATTTCTGGTCGACCGACCTCCTGTGAATTACGGAAAATCTTGCGATACAGCGTCTCTGGTCGACCGACTGATGTTTCTGGTCGGTCGACCCTCTGCGTCCTGGAGGTCTTCGTTTCTGCGTAAAATCTGAAAAAAAAACAAGAAAGTACGTGCGCCCAACAATGCGCGAGATGCCAAAAACGATTCTTAAAGTCTTAACTACTCAAACATAAAGGAAAGGATCTAAACTACGAGCAAACAAAATTAAAAAGTCTCACACAACAAAAAATAAATTGTCTTAAAAACTGCAACTAAAACAATTATCCGCTAAAGATGCGGAAAATATCCGACCACGGTTTCTGACGACATGCCGTAGTCTCCACGGTTTTTGCTTTAGTAGCAAAACACATCTTCTTTCCGCCGTCGCAAAGCATATGCGACGGTCTCTCCTCCTGAGCCTGCCTCCTCTTCTTTTTCTCCTCCCTATCCACGACGTCTGGATCCTCATCCTCTTCATAGCTTAGGCATCCCATTCTTCCTCTCTGGATGATGACTTCCTTCACTTTGGGTTTCCCCGAACCAGTTCCTGCAATAGTCATAATAGAAGTGCCCTCCCTATTGCTCCCAATCTGGGGCGGAGGTGTAAAAACAGATACAGGAACAGGTAATAAAGTGGGAGAAGTAGTGATGACCTCATACTTCTTCTCAGAAGTGATAAAATTTATAATTCCTAACTTTAACAATAGATAGTGAAAGTCAGGGTCGAACCACAAGGAGGTAGGGAATGTTTATTGTTTGATGTGAATGTTTAAAGTAACAATTTTGGGGGTTTGATTGGTTGATTACTATATCTAAGGCAAAGATTAAAATAAAACAAGAATTAAAAGATGAGAATAAAATATAATAAAAAGGGATGCTAGGATGTTTGGGTAATAAAAAGCTAAGGTAAAATAAATCATAAGGTCAACATGTATTGCAGTCGCGTAAGGGGGTGTAACATATCTTTTTAGGTCTATGCTACCTAATAGCTCCTTTCGGCCTATGCTATTAGTTCCTAGGTCTCACATTTATTGGGTGTCAACAATAAGGGTGATTCCTAAATTCCAGGTCACATACCTTTCAGCCTTGAGTAACCTATCCGTCTTAAGGTGTAAACCAATGTCCTTCCCGTATCTTTCAATCTTGGGTAGGTCATTACTAACATCCTACAAGTCTCCTTATGGTCTCATTGCAGGATATTATAATTGACAAGAAAAGACGAAATAAGAAAACATACGCGGGTGGTCGACCGACCAGCTACTCCAGTCGGCCGACCACGGCCTCGGTCGACCGACCTGCTATTCCAGTCGGCCGACCGTGGTCCTGCTACAAGTCGGTCTTTCGAATTTTATTTACCTATGCATATTATCCCCTACATCCTAACATATGAAAATTAGCTACTCATGGTTGTTAAGACGACTATGAAAACGGGATTAAACATGGTAAACATAGTAAATAATCTAAACATGCAAGATTCAATAAAGCTTGGGATTCTAACTTAACAATTGTAATAAAAACAAGAACTATAATAAAAAGCTAGATTAAAAGAGTAATTACCACAACTGGAATTAGGGCAGAAAGGAACAAACTTTATTGAATGCTTGGGAATTGTTGAAAGTTTACAAAACTAAAAGATGGTAAAAGATAGATACTAATCGATACTCCTTGATAAAACTTCATAATAAACCCTAGCTACAAGATTAGCTTATATAGGACAAGAGATTAGAGTTTCCTAAAGACTCTAATTCTATTTTATTTCCGAAAAAGAATCGTTTGGGCTTCCGCTGTGGTCGGTCGACCTATTATTCGGGTCGGTCGACCGCTTCCTTCTGGGCTTCTTCTATTTTTGGCCTTCCTTGAGATTTGGGCTTTATTAAAGAACAGGGTCAGTCGGTCGACCTATACTGTCGGTCGGTCGACCGCTTCCCGAAGAATTTCTTCTATTTTCTTCTTATTTTGACTTCGGATACTTTGACTTTGACTCCAGTTGACTTTCCATTTATTCCTTAATTAAGCAAAAGACTTGAGGATACGGATTTGGTGCTAAATCGTCTCTTTTCCGCATAAATCTGCAAAAGTGCATAAAAATACGAAAGTACACAATTTGTAGGAAATAAAGGCTAAAACATAGTAAATGAGCGACCAAATACGTGTAAAAATAGATGTAAAACATCATAAAATAGACACGTATCACTGGGCGACGAGGAGGCACAAACAGTCTTGCACGATCTCCGCAACGGAGACTGCGGAAATCATGCAGGGGGCAAGAGCCTATCCAACAAGGCAATCAGAATGGGATACTTCTGGCCAACAATACGGAGAGATGCAGTGGAGCTGGCCAAGAAATGCGAAGCCTGCCAGAAGCACGCCCCTGTCACGCACCAGCCCGCTGAACCCCTGCACCCAATCATATCGCCCTGGCCCTTCATGAAATGGGGGATGGACATCGTAGGACCGCTGCCCAGAGCACCCGAAAATAGAACCTACATGCTCGCACTAACGGACTACTTCTCCAAGTGGATAGAAGCAGAAGCCTTCCCCCAGGTTACAGAAAATCAGGTGATATCCTTCCTTAAACGAAACATAATCTGCAGATTCGGTATACCTTCTGAAATAGTGTGCGACAATGGCTCACAATTCATATCTAATAAAACCGAAGCATTTTGTGCTAGTTGGAATATCACCCTACTAAAAGCTGCTCCCAGGTACCCACAAACAAACCGTCAGGCAGAATCCAGCAACAGAATCGTCATGGACAACATGAAGAGGAGACTGGAAGAAGCTGGGGGGAAGTGGGCGGACGAGTTGTCTTTGGTCCTGTGGTCTGACAGAACCACACCGAAGACAGCAACAGGCCAAACCCCCTTCAGCCTAGTGTTTGGAGCAGAAGCCGTCATTCCAGCAGAGGTAAAGGTGCCGACCCAGAGATATGGTTGCCTAACGGAAGAATGCAATCAAACAGAAATGGCCAGCAGCCTGGACACGATCGATGAGCTCAGAACCAGCGCCGCCATCAGAATGGCCGCTTACAAGCAAATGGTGGCCCGGCGTTACAACAAAAACGTAAAGATCAGAACCCTCCAGGTGGGAGACCTAGTCCTCAGAAAAGTGTTCCAGAATACGAAGAATACAAGCGCTGGAAAATTCGCCTACAATTGGGATGGACCCTATCAGGTGGAGAGCACCACGGGAAGCGGATCCTACATATTAATGGACATGAAGGGAAACATGGTACCCAGACCCTGGAATACCCTCCATCTAAAAAAATATCACATATAAGGAGACATCCCGGGATACTTCCAGAACCTGCACCCAGAACCTGCGCCTGAATTCTAAGGTACTCACTCATTTATTTTGTGTTTAACATTTCATATCTTAGCTACTTACAAATGTATCACCCCCAGGATCCAGCTATCCTGAGGGAGTTATTTGAAAAACTAATGTGCTTATAAATGAAAATCTACTTAAAGTATTTCCTATCATGAGTACTTGCAATACGTCGTCTCTATAAAAAGCGAGCATGAGTCAAATCACACTCAGTTCTCTACACTGCGTGAGTATGGCGAGGTACAAGCAACCGGGACACTGTCGCCCACGATACTTAGCACTCACGAAAGCCTGGCAGCCTCTGACTGAGTTGGGTATACCCTGAAGCCAGCACCCACACATGGCCAAAAACACACACAAGCATGCGCAAACAAAAACAAAAGACACAAGGTATAAAAAGGCGTCCGCAGACGCATAATTAAAAGCAGCATAACAGCTGCTGGAGATTCCTGGGTGGTACCCAGCAAAAGTTCAAACAAACCAACAAAAAGACAAGATAAAAAAGCCCGCCACGCAGGGCCCAGGGCACAGAAATGTCATGGGCACTAGCCCAGCCAACAACAACAAAAGAAACAACAAAGTTTTAATGCCACCAAGGGCGCAGAAATTAATCAACAACAGCTTCCTCCACCGCCTGCTCGCCACCAGAATGTCGGGTAGAGGAGGAGCCTTCCTCAGCAGGAGTCTCAATAACCTGGTCCTGAAAGATGCCAGCTGGAGCAGGAGAATCTGGAGGAGCACTCTGAACCTCTGGAGAGCCTGGAAGCGGGGAGCGAAGAGACCCATCAGGGTTAAGGTCAGAAAAGTCAGGGAGCACGGGATGGACAGGGAACAGCTCCCTCATAAGCTTCTCTTCATCCTCCAGATTCCACTTTTCATGCTCTCCCGCCTTGAACTCCTTCATGCAGGCTATCCTCGCCTCCAGGGAGGAAAAAGGAGCCATATCATACAGCACTTTCTCCAAAGTCTTCTTTTTAACCACCACGACCTTCAGTCGTGCATCCTGCTCCCTGCGCTGCTCAGCAAGGGCTTCATCCTTCTCCTTGCGCTGCTCAGCAAAAGCATCTTCCAACTCCTTCACTCTAGCATGGCAGCGTATCAGCTCCTCTGACTTCCTTGCCCGAAGCCCCCTCTCAGCATCCAACCCGGTCTGCAAGGACTGCGCCTCCTGAAATATGGCCTCGGCCTTGCTGCACCCCATCAGCATCTTCTGGAAGCCCTGAAGGAGAAATTCGGGGGAGGGCGATATCAGTCAGCCAAAGTAAAAACACAAATATTGCAAGGGAAAGAGGGTGAAGGAAAGCTCACCGAGAAAACGTCCTCCGTAGCCTGACGCCACAGCGGCACAGCAGGCTGATCCTTTAGCAGCGCCTTAGAGCCGGGAGTCAGCAGACGGCCCATAACAGGCCAATGGTCGTCATCCAGGGCACAACTGAAGCCCTCCGGCAGGCGGATGACGTCCTCGCTAAGATCCTCTATGACAGGAACAGCAGGCCTCTTAACCAGGGCGGCCGAGGCGGAAGCTTTGTTACGAGTCCTGGAAGAGATAGCAGGAGGAGGAGGGCAAAAAGGGCCGACAGAGGGGGCTGATTCAGAAGGAGCAGGCATGGCCGCCTTCTTGGAAGCGGGCAGTGGTTCACCGGACTCCAGCTTTCTCTTTGATAAAGGCTTTACTGCCGAGACCATGGCCATCTTCCTACGCTCGGCCAGCAACTCTGCAGGGGTCTTCTTCGTCTGGGTAGAACTGGTGGACATCTCCTCAAGTTCCTCTAGGGTAAACAGGTTGTTAAAACGACGAGCGTCGGCGTCCAATCCGAATAATTTGCTGTAAGTCTCGTTGATATCAGGCGAGGGAACCAAATCCTTCACACCTGCGCAGAAGAAAATGTAAGAGCGTGAGCAATAACGAGAGTAAAGGACAAAAGGGAGGGACTGCCAATACCTTTACTCTCAGTAATAGGGTCCAGGTAGATGTAGTCGGCGGGCGCAGGAAGTGAATCCACTCGCACGTAGACAAAATGCGTGGACCACCCAGCGTCCTTGGCCTTTTTGGGAAGAATGACGGGGAGGTCTATCTTGGAGTTAGCCCGGAGGGTATACTGGGCATCACTAAGGCCCCTGACTGTATAAAAATGGGCCAAATCCCCTAAAGAGATATCGAGAGAATGACGGTTACTCAGCAAAGAAAGGGAGAGGAGAATCCTCCATGCGTGAGGGTTTATCTGCCAAAGGGGGAGTTTGGAGTGATGAAGGAATTGTTGCACGAGTGTGGGGAATGGGAAGGATAATCCCAGGGAGAACGGATACACGTAAAAGGTGGTCCACCCCGGGCAGTGCGCATCAGGCGCTTGTCCGGGACGAGGGACGACCATTTCAACATTTTCGTCAAAAGGGAAGAAGTCCCTGACCACTGACGGGTCCATCAGAGAAAAACATGAATCAACGCGATACTTATTGTGCAGTAAGGGGCGTGGAGAAACATGTTTGACGCCATCGGAAGTATAATAAAAGGAATCGTACCTCGGCCGGAGAAAAGAACGAAAGAGCGGTTGAGGGAGACGAAAGTTTGGGGAAATTGGAGAGAGAAGATGAAAAAGTAGAAATGGAAGGTAAAGATGAAAAGGGGTAAAAGGGAATAAATAGGGGAGTGAAAATTTTGAAATTAAGAGTAATGGTGGACAGTTGGCAATGGTTGGGAGGCATTAATGGGGTTTTCTGGTCTTCCTGGCACGCGTCACATCAATGTCTCCTCAACTGGCAATCCTGTCCGGCTTTCCTGCGAAAGAAAACTGCGTCTCAATCCTGAGCCCGGAAGCTGTAAGAGTTCTCGAATAAACATATTCATGCAAGAACTGGGGGCTAATGTTTTGCCCTAAAATTAGCATTTTATAAGCTAACACGTGGCATCACGTAATTGGAAGGAAATTATACATTTGGTACCAAAAGTCAATAAGATAAAGGAGAGGGGAAGTCATCGGAAGAAGAAGATTGCAGAAGAAGGAAACGGGCAGCAAAGACGAGGAAGGAGGAAAAGGCTAAGGGAACGAGGCTCGAGATTACCTCAAATGGCCACACACCAGGTCTCCGTCAGAAAAAGCAAGCAGGAAGAAGGCACCCAAAATGGATAAAAGAGAAAGAAGAGATCCGTTGGATTAGAGCCCAATCCAACGGTCCATAGAATTAAGCTTCTATATATATGCAAACATTGTACATGTGAAAGGCATTCATTATCACACTTAGCATACATAGCACTAAGAAAACCTAAAAAATACTTGTAATCGCACACATACTCTGTAATAAACCGAAAATATATATACTTTATTAATATTATATCGTATAATAAAATACGACGGACATGTAGTATACCTTATACCAATAAGTCTAGTTTCAGACGGGAAAGAGTTAGTCTTAAATAAGAAATTCCGTACTCTATACTCCGTGTACCTCATTTACGAATTTATACAATTTAATATTTACCCTTATTATAAATGTAATTGTTCAAGAGTATGTATTATAGTATAAAAATAATTTGGTAAGATAAGTATAAAAGAAACTTATCGATTAAGTAAACAAAAAGCAAATTCTATTTGACTTCTACAAATCTTACCTGGGTAACCTTGTACACCGACCATCACAGGCTATAAAAGCCATCACATTCTCAAACATTGAAGATAAAAAAAGAAGAAGATAAAAACAAGAGAAAAGAATAATAAGTTTGTACGAAAATAAATTAAATCGTCCATTTTTATCTACCTAATTAATAATAAGGTATGATTTCAGGACCCTTTTTCGATAAAAGTAATTATTTACCTTTAAATATAGTGAAATAAGGACTTAGAAATAAGCGGTTATTATCAATTCTATTGTTAATTTCATCACAGGTTTGTTATACCGTCTCATGTTATATTTTCGTTCGATATAATATAATATTAATTACGTCTTTCTTTTTATAATCATGATATATACATTTCGTAAAGATAGGATTTGAATGTGTGATTACATATTTTTCCTTATAATGTATAATTGGCCAATTGTAGCATTCGGGATACTATTACAGAAAGAGATGACATTACAAATTTTAACCTATGTACATGGAAGGGGGCACGGCCTCATAAGAACTAAGGTTCTGGTTATTACTGACAAAAATGTCAGGGGTTTACACAGGTCTTAGATCTGGGATCCTGTGTACATAGATGGGGGCGTAGCCCAGGGGAGTTTTTACTCCGTAATGTGTCTCATTTCAGTAATGGTAAACCGGTATTCAATATCTTGCATGTTATGATAAAATGACAGGGTATTCCAATTGACAATGGACTGGTACAGGTAATAATTAAATAAGAATTATTTAATTAGGACCATTGAAGGTAACAGAGATCATATTCAGTCAGTGTTGACTGATTTTGTTTATTCAAATTATTTCAGGTTTCTGTGCTGGGGAACCGAGGGGAGTTCATTATAAATTTAAAACTTAGGATATGATTAGTATGTAATATAAGAGTTGCTGAGTAGATCTTGTAGCCTTGTATTTCCAGTATAGGAAATACGGCGGTAACGCCTTGTAATAAATTGATTTTCAAGTTATATTTTTTTTATATATAAATAAAACGTACTCGTTATTTCATTTGATTTCATTTTAATATAATAAATTTTAAATTTATTTTATTTTATTGAGGGCGTTACAAATTGGTATCAGAGCCTCTATACTAAAATTGAATGAGAGAGGGGTAAATTAGTAAGAAGGATAGGTTGTAGAAGTTTTATTATTTTGTTTTATTTTTCTTCCATTTATTTCTAATTTATGTGTGTAAGATTACTAATATGGTTAATGTCTTATTTGATACGGGGGCATCTAATTCGTTTATATCTCGATCTTTGAGTGAAAAGTTGAAATTGACCCCACAAAGTCAAAAGTTAACACTTTCAGTTGGATTACCTAATGGGAAAACATTTTATGCCCAATTTGGTTTAAGGATTGTCTTTTGACCATAGATGCAAATTGTTTCCTAGCCAATCTTGTCCAATTTGATTTACAAGATTTTGACCTAATATTAGGAATGGATTGGCTTAGTAAGAATCATGTGATGGTAAATTGTCATGAGAAATCATTAACTATTACAAAACCTAACGGGAATGAGATACTATTTCAGAACCACAAACCCTACGAAAATAGGATTATATCCTTTTTAAAAGCCCTGAAATTTTTACGACAAGGATGTAAGGCTTACTTATGTGATGTATGTAGCAGTTTAGAGACAGAACCAAATATAACCAGTATCCCCGTAGTCAATGAATTTCCAGATGTTTTTCCTGAAGAAATCCCAGGAATGCCGCCATATAGGGAAGTAGATTTCACAATTGAACTAATACCAGGAAGTGCAACCGTCTCAAAATCCCCTTATCGAATGGCACCTGCTGAATTAAAGGAATTGAAAACCCAACTAGATGAACTGTTAGAGAAAGGGTACATAAAACCCAGTACTTCGCCTTGGGGAGCGCCAATGCTTTTTGTTAAAAAGAAAGATGGAAGTTTGCGCTTGTGCATAGATTATCGAGAGCTTAATAAGGTCACTATAAAGAATAAGTATCCTATACCTCGAATTGATGACCTATTTGATCAATTGCAAGGATGTGCTATTTACTCGAAAATAGATCTTCGCTCTGGATATCATCAATTAAGGATAAAAACAGACGACATTCCTAAAACAGCTTTCAGAACCCGTTATGGACATTATGAGTTTGTGGTCATGCCTTTTGGACTTACTAATGCTCCTGCAGTTTTTATGGATCTTATGAATAGAATATTCAGGCCTTATTTGGATAGGTTCGTCATTATTTTCATTAATGACATTTTAATATATTCTAAGGATGAGAAGGAACATTTTCACCACTTACGGGTAGTGTTAGAAACCTTAAGGAAAAACCAGTTGTATGCTAAATTTAAGAAATGTGCGTTTTGGTTAAAAGAAATAAGTTTCTTAGGCCATGTTGTCTCAGAGAAAGGAGTACAGGTTGACCCTCAAAAGATTGAGGCAATCACCCAGTGGCCAGCACTCAAGAATGTTGCAGAAGTACGTAGCTTTTTGGGGTTAGCAGGATACTATCATCGTTTTGTGAAAGATTTTTCTAAAATACCCCAACCACTTACAAATCTTATCAGAAAAAGTACCAAGTTTTTATGGGATAAAAAGTGTGAGGAAGCATTTTACGAACTGAAAAATAGGCTCACGTCTGCCCCTATTCTTACACAACCAAATGGCATCGATGGATTAGAAGTATACAGCGACGCCTCAAAGCTAGGATTAGGTTGTGTATTAGTAATGCAGAATGGAAAGGTAATTGTCTATGCTTCTAGACAGTTGAAAGAACATGAGCAAAATTATCCCACTCATGATTTAGAGCTTGCTGCGGTGGTTTTTGCTTTGAAAATTTGGAGACATTATCTCTACGGAATTTCGTGTCGGATATACACTGATCATAAGAGCCTGAAATACCTTTTTACCGAGAAAGAGATAAATATGAGACAACGTAGATGGCTTGAATTTATCAAAGATTATGATTTAGATATCCAATATCATCCAGGAAAAGCTAATGTGGTAGCTGATGCACTTAGTCGGAAACCTTTTTCCATCCTAAACATGCTTACGGTAAAAGAACCTCGTATCCAGCAAGACATGAAAATACTGGATATAGAAATGGTTATTGGTGATCTAAGTGGTTAGATGGCAACCTTAGAAATAAGACCAACCTTGAGTGATGCAATAAAAACAGCCCAAGGAACAGATCCCCAAATTGAGAAAATTCGAAAAGACTTACAAAAAGGAAAAGCACCAGGTTTTGTAATTCAAGAAGATGGGTCGCTTTGGTTTCAAAATCGCATCTGTGTACCAAATTCAGAAAGTATTAAGGAAAAGATTTTGAATGAAGCACATAAGTCACGATACTCGATACATCCCGGGGGAAATAAGATGTACAAGGATGTTCGACATACATTTTGGTGGAGCAATATGAAGCAAGAAATAGCAGATTTTGTTTCAAAATGTGTGACATGTCAACAAGTAAAAATTGAGCATCAAAGACCAGGAGGACTTTTACAACCCTTAGATATTCCTACTTGGAAATGGGAATCAATTGCGATGGATTTTGTGACAGGATTACCCGTAACATTCCAAGGAATGAATGAAATATGGGTAGTAGTAGATAGACTAACTAAGTGTGCTCACTTTTTAGCCACCAAGACTTCATGGAACTCAGAACAATTAGCTAAGAAATACATAAAAGAAATAGTGAGATTACATGGAATTCCCACAACCATTATATCAGACAGAGATACAAATTTCTTAGCTAGATTCTGGAAAAGTTTTCAAACCGCAATGGGATCTAAGCTTAACTTTAGTACTGCCTTCCACCCACAGACAGATGGTCAGACTGAGCGAACCATCCAAACCTTGGAAGATTTATTAAGATCATGTGTTTTAGATTTCCAAGGATCATGGGAGCAACATTTACCCTTAATAGAATTTTCTTACAATAACAGTTATCATGCTAGTATTGGTATGGCTCCATATGAAGCTCTGTATGGACAAAGGTGCAGAACACCATTATGTTGGAATGATATTGATGAATCCAAAATAATTGGACCAGATCTTATACAAGAAACAACAGATAAAGTAAGAATCATACAAGAGAAAATGCGAGCTACACAAAGTCGTCAAAAGAATTATGCTGACCTTAAAAGGCGACCATTAGAATTTCAAAAAGGCAATTTTGTATTTCTCAAGGTATCACCTACTAAAGGAGTAGTACGTTTTGGGAAACAACGAAAATTAAGTCCTAGATACATAGGGCCTTTTGAAATAAATGAAAGAGTTGGGAATGTGGCATATCGACTTCATCTTTTGATAGAATTGTCAAGGATACATGACGTTTTCCATGTTTCACTTTTAAGGAAGTATGTCTCCGATCCAAATCATATTATTAACATACCACCTTTACAAGTTAGGGAAGATCTTACCTACGAGGAGTTACCAATTCGAATTTTAGATCGAAAGGCAAAAATTCTTCGTAATAAAACTATTCCATTGGTGAAAGTTTTATGGTCTCGCCATGATATGTCACAAGCAACATGGGAAACCGAGCTGGAAATGAAAACCAAGTACCCTCATTTGTTCTAAAACAAGGTAATTCAAGTTTCGGGACGAAACTTATTTTAAGGAGGGTAGAATGTAATAAACCGAAAATATATATACTTTATTAATATTATATCGTATAATAAAATACGACGGACATGTAGTATACCTTATACCAATAAGTCTAGTTTCAGACGGGAAAGAGTTAGTCTTAAATAAGAAATTCCGTACTCTATACTCCGTGTACCTCATTTACGAATTTATACAATTTAATATTTACCCTTATTATAAATGTAATTGTTCAAGAGTACGTATTATAGTATAAAAATAATTTGGTAAGATAAGTATAAAAGAAACTTATCGATTAAGTAAACAAAAAGCAAATTCTATTTGACTTCTACAAATCTTACCTGGGTAACCTTGTACACCGACCATCACAGGCTATAAAAGCCATCACATTCTCAAACATTGAAGATAAAAAAAGAAGAAGATAAAAACAAGAGAAAAGAATAATAAGTTTGTACGAAAATAAATTAAATCGTCCATTTTTATCTACCTAATTAATAATAAGGTATGATTTCAGGACCCTTTGTCGATAAAAGTAATTATTTACCTTTAAATATAGTGAAATAAGGACTTAGAAATAAGCGGTTATTATCAATTCTATTGTTAATTTCATCACAGGTTTGTTATACCGTCTCATGTTATATTTTCGTTCGATATAATATAATATTAATTACGTCTTTCTTTTTATAATCATGATATATAAATTTCGTAAAGATAGGATTTGAATGTGTGATTACATATTTTTCCTTATAATGTATAATTGGCCAATTGTAGCATTCGGGATACTATTACAGAAAGAGATGACATTACAAATTTTAACCTATGTACATGGAAGGGGGCACGGCCTCATAAGAACTAAGGTTCTGGTTATTACTGACAAAAATGTCAGGGGTTTACACAGGTCTTAGATCTGGGATCCTGTGTACATAGATGGGGGCGTAGCCCAGAGGAGTTTTTACTCCGTAATGTGTCTCATTTCAGTAATGGTAAACCGGTATTCAATATCTTGCATGTTATGATAAAATGACAGGGTATTCCAATTGACAATGGACTGGTACAGGTAATAATTAAATAAGAATTATTTAATTAGGACCATTGAAGGTAACTGAGATCATATTCAGTCAGTGTTGACTGATTTTGTTTATTCAAATTATTTCAGGTTTCTGTGCTGGGGAACCGAGGGGAGTTCATTATAAATTTAAAACTTAGGATATGATTAGTATGTAATATAAGAGTTGCTGAGTAGATCTTGTAGCCTTGTATTTCCAGTATAGGAAATACGGCGGTAACGCCTTGTAATAAATTGATTTTCAAGTTATATTTTTTTTATATATAAATAAAACGTACTCGTTATTTCATTTGATTTCATTTTAATATAATAAATTTTAAATTTATTTTATTTTATTGAGGGCGTTACATACTCCGAAGGAGAATTCTAGTGGAACTTGGAGGAAACCATCCTCCCGCAGTTTTTCCCTAAGGGGTTTCCTGCGTCATCAACCTTTGTGTCTTCCATACCTCTTCTCTCCACTCTTTCAAATACTTAACTCGTCCAAATATATCGCATACTAGGCTTGAGATCGCTATAACCTCCTAAAAACGACATTAGGTAAATTTTGACCTAAACATAGTGGACTCGATGCCTTGTGACTTTGTGAGTAGCTCTTAGTGTTACCTGAATACCACTAGACCTTACAATGACTCAACCCAAATAACCAGGCCCGACCGTTAAATTGAACACCAGAACTTAACTCGAATTTGAATTAACCCGACATGAATGCTTATTGTTGAAAACAGATTGTTATGCATAAATAACTTGATAAGAACAGGCTCGAAATGATCCAACCGAATCCAACTTGAATTTTTGCAAACCCGAGCTGAACCAACCCAAATTGGCCTTAAGCAAACCCAACCTAATTGACTTGTTTAGCAATTCTAAATCACTAAAACTTAAGAGAGACGGTCTTTTAATAAATTATTGAGAGACCATTTTTTGTACCAGTTTATTTGCATTTCGTGACCCATTTATGATTAATTGTACCATAGTAATTTCGTACTTATTTACATAATAAATGTATTAAGTTCATCTTTAGTTAGGATTTGTACCTATTTTATTACCTTTAGTACCACTTTTTCTTAAATTTGTACAATAGTCTCTCAATAATCTTATTGAGAGACGGTCTCTCAGGAGGCCTTTTCCTAAATACAACACACGAAGAGTTCAATATCTCCTCATTTGTTTTTTTTATGGAAAATGAGTTAGCACCACCGGGTGACGTTCAATTTCAACGCCACCCACTCCTATACAATAAATAAAAATCCCAAAAATAAAGAGTACATATCAGAGGGTGATACCGAAATTGGTCCATACACGTATTAATTGTTACTTTTTGGTTCTGTTGATAAACCATGGTAAAAATTCAACCAAAAAAACCCGATTTCAAATCGTCTACGTTTTGCTCTCTATTCTAAGTTCTAACTATCTAATCACTTCCCCATTATATTCTCTCGTTGACTCTTTACAGAATGACTCCGATCCTTCCAAACTTTTAATCAAACCTACATCAACTATTCAACTCATTAATGTGAACTAAACATCAAAACATATGGGTGATCGTTTCCACATCTGGATCCTAGTGATATTCATATGGATCCGACATCTATCCGGATCCCTACTGGAAACGGAAACGGGTGAAGTGGGTCGAGAACTGCTTAAAAAAGCGAGAGAACCCGAATTGTTTGAGTGGTTGAAGAGTGTAAGGAGGAGAATACATGAGTACCCTGAGTTGGCATTTGAAGAGTACCTTACGAGTGAAGTCATTCGGTCGGAGCTCGACTCGCTTGGCATTGAGTATAGTTGGCCCGTTGCGAAAACCGGGGTTGTTGGGACTATTGGGTCCGGGTCACAGCCTTGGTTTGCTCTTCGAGCTGACATGGATGCCCTCCCAATTCAGGTATCCCCTTAACATATTTGATGAGAGAGTTGATCATGATTCATGTTATCGACAATTGAGCTATTTTATCGATTGCCAATTGGTTTTGGGATGAATGTTGTTTAGTGCGGAGTGGTACTGTACTACTGTAGCTTGTGATTATGCTAGGTAGCACCAACACATACACGACACGGACACACGGGATACGGCATCCCATGTCTGTAGGTCGTACGCGTACGGGGTTGACCCTGTCATCACTTTTAAGTTTTAAGGTGTTGCCAGTCAGACCTATTCCTGGAAATTCATGTGCCTACTAAAATTGGAAATGTAAGGTGTTGTCAACAGTTCCCTTCTTCTTCTTCCCCTTGCTCGCGTGTACGACTATGCGAGTAATAGAGTCAGAAAAGTTTGAAAAATAGGAAATGACTTGGTCTTTAGCAAACTCTGTGGTCATTAATTAGCATTTTAGCAGACCAAACTAATTTCAAGAGTAGAGAATGTAATTAATGATTGGAAATGTTAGAAAATCGAAAATGGGTGGAAAATGATTGGATTGATGCCCTAGGTCGTGACCTTCTACTTGGGAGGGTGAAATTGGGTTGAAAGTGGGTCAAGATAATTGAGGTGAGATTAGGAGTAAAAATGTTGGTGACCCGATTAGCGCGACCTTGTGCTTGGGGATGGTCTTACCTATGTACGGAGTATTTTGGAAATAATTCGTGGCTATGCTTGTAACTTTCTGACATAAATTTCTTGGCCGAGACTTCCGTAAAAAAGGTGTAGCTGATGATTTGATGACAAACATAAATTGTTAAATTCAACAACGGGTCTGGGCCACACCCGAACGGAGGAGAAAGAGTCCACAATATAAACCCAAGAGGGTTCCACTCTAAAACCAATTGGCAATAGAGGGAGTAACCCCTTGCCTTATATAGTGATAATTCTTCTCCTCTTCTATCAATGTGGGACAATCCTCACATGTGGGATTATTGGGTTTCTTCACACTCCCCCTCACATGTGAGACCCACTTACACACAGACTGGACAAATTCAACTGAGCAACCTTGCTCGTCCAGCCGTAAACTTGGCCCAGTATCAACTCAGACCGGACATATTCAACTGAGCAATTTTCTTTGCTCGTCCGACTGCAAACTCTGGCCCATGAATCCCAGGTCTTTAGCCATGGGCTCTGATACCATATAGAAATTGAAATAAAGAGTTTGAGAAGAAGATAATTCTCATTGATAATCAAAACCTACGTACAACACTCAATATATACAACAAGCATAAGTCCTACTCTATCTTTGACCTCCTACTAATTAGGTAACTAAATAACTAATTAGCTTAAATAAAAGATATACATATAATCCTATTCTTAACAATATACGTAAAACCTCCTAATAACAAGTAACAAAATATTCACATCTTAACATTCCCCCTCAAGTTGGAGAACGAGGTAAACCGAGTCCCAACTTGAATTGTAAATGATCAAACAATTCTCCTCCGAGCGCCTTTGTAAATAAATCTGCAATTTGTTCTTTGCTCCGTACATGAGAAGTGCTAATCGTCTTTGCCACAAGATGTTGACGAATAAAATGACAATCAATTTCGATATGTTTTGTTCGATCATGAAAAACCGGATTTTTTGCAATATGAAGTGCGGCTTGATTATCACAATATAAGGACATAGGTTCAGTATGAAAAATGCCAAAGGAGCCGAGAAAGGACTTGAGCCATATTAACTCACTCGTTACTCCTCCCATCGCCCTATACTCGGCTTCTGCAGTCGATTTAGCCACTGTTACTTGTTTCTTTGCGCGCCATGAAATAGGTGACTTCCCTAAAGAAACAAAATATCCACTCAAAGATCTTCTCGTAATTGGACAACTTGCATAATCCGAGTCACAATATCCTCTTAAATGAAAATCCCCTTCTTTCTTAATCGATATTCCCTTACTCGGATTTCTCTTAATGTATCGCACCACTCGAAGTGCTGCATTCCAATGCTCCACCTTCGGTTCATTCACAAACTGTGACAAAATATGCACCGCATAAACAAGGTCGGGTCTTGTGATAGTAAGATATACTAACCTTCCAACAAGTCTCCTATACTTCATGACATCCTTCAAGACACTTCCTTTCGCGAGTGCTAAATTATGCCGAGGTTGAATTGGTGTGTACACCGTCCGTGCGCCAGCCATGCCACTTTCTTCAATAATGTTCATTGCATATTTCCGTTGATTAAGAAATAATCCGTCTTTCCCATGTTCAACCTCAATGCCCAAGAAAAATTTCAATCGGCCCAAATCCTTAATACCAAATTTCGAATCAAGAAAAGCTTTGAACCGAACACAAGCATCATCACTATTGCTAACAACAACCATGTCATCCACATATACAAGTACCCCAATAAAAATTCCGTCACGATTAAGAGTAAACAAAGAATAATCCGCTAAAGATTGAACAAATCCATACCTCCTCATCGAATCAGTAAGCTTTGAAAACCAATTACGGGAAGCTTGTTTTAATCCATAAATTGACTTCATTAATTTACACACCTTATTCTCCTTGTCTCGTTCAAATCCTTGCGGTATTCTCATATAAACATCTTCATCTAAATCACCATGTAGAAAGGCATTGTTTACGTCGAGTTGTTCTATTTTCCATCCCTTCATCACGGCAATAGCAAGCATGCATCGAATACTCGTCATCTTTGCAACTGGCGCATATGTCTCATGAAAATCAATGCCTTCTACTTGGGTAAATCCTTGGGCTACAAGTCTTGCCTTATACCTCTCTACTTCTCCATTAGCTAAGTACTTGATCTTGTATACCCATCGACACCCAATAGCTTTCTTTCCCTTTGGCAACTCCACTATTTTCCAAGTATTATTTTTCTCCGATGCTTCTATTTCTTTTTTCATGGCCACACGCCACTGTTCATTTCCCGCGGCTTCTTTGTAATTTGCGGGTTCCTTTTCTGCATCAATCTTTGCCAAGAAAGCTTTGTGTGACGGTGAAAAACAATTAGTAACAACGTATTTAGATAAAGGATAACGAGTACCTGACGACGAAGACGGTGATTCATCCGGATGAGCTTTGGACAGTGGAGTAATTACTTTCATAGATTTGCAATAATAATCCCGTTTCCACGCGGGTTCGAATTTCTCTCTCGCACCTTTGCCCATCCTTTCTTCTTCTACTCCTTCACTCGCACCTCCTGTTTCTCCAGTCGTCTGCACCTCCCTCACAACGTCGCTACTTATATCTCCAAGAACAGCCCCCGTTTCGTCATTTGTTCGCTCCGTTTCGCTAACAGAAACAGTCACCTCTGTTTCTGCTTGCTTCTCGTTATTCCCCTTCTCTTCGTGAATGTAGGAATCAACATTTTCATAATCAACAAAAAGTTGGTCTTGAAATTGTGCATTAACAGTTCCTTCCATTCTTTCCTCATTTTTGGCTATAATTAAATATGGACTTACATTTTCATAGAACACTATATCTCGTGAAACAAAAACCCGTCTTTCTTTCAAATCATACACTTTCCATCCTTTTTTACTATGTGGATACCCTATGAAAATACATCGCTTCCCCCTTTCGCCAAACTTATCCTTTGGTCTCTCCTTATTGTGGGCATAACACAAACAACCTAGGACTTTGACGTTATCAAAACATGGCTTTCTACGATGTAAAATTTCATATGGCGTTTTTCCTTCTAATAACGGTGTGGGTGTTCTATTAATAAGGTAAGCCGCTGTTAACACACATTCTCCCCAAAATATTAAAGGTAAACCACTCTCAAACCGTAGAGCCCTAGCCTTCTCTAAGATGTGACGGTGTTTTCTCTCTACCCTTCCATTTTGTTGTGGGGTATCTACATTGCTCGTTTGGAATTTAATCCCATTTTCCTCATAATATCGTTGCATTGGCCCGGATAATAATTCCGTTCCATTGTCACTTTGAATTATCTTAACACAAGTTTCAAATTGGGTTTTCACCATTTGACAAAAATTTTTCATAAATTCTCCCGCTTCACTTTTGTCTTTCATCAAATATACCCAAACACCCCGACTATGGTCGTCAACAATTGTTAAGAAATAATGTGCTTGCGTCAAACTCGCTACCCGATATTTTCCCCATATATCACAGTGTATTAATCCAAATAAAACATTGCATCTCTTATTGTTAATTTTGAAAGGGGATCGAGATAATTTGGCCCGACAACAAGAATCACAAACAACTTCTGAGTTCCAATGTAAATTGCATCCAATTAAACTAGAAAAATGAGAAAAAATACTCTTTGACGGATGGCCCAATCTCCTATGCCACAACTGCTCATCCTTCGTCACTATCACTTTACGCACTGCCTCTTCTTTCTTTGATTGAAAGTAATATACTCCATGTCGCTGCTCACCGCGTCCAATCATCGTCTTCGTATTCGGGTCCTGCATTTCACAATAATCCGAATAAAACGTTATTACACAATTATTTTCCCTTATTAATTGTTGAACGGAAATAAGATGACATGTGAGATTGGGAACAAACAAGACATTTTTAAGACTAAAATGTTCATTTAGTCGAACTTCTCCGTGCACAGTAGCTTCAACTACTCTTCCATCGGGCAGACTTACTCTCGATACTTCCTCCTGCCATTGATTAATCAACAAATCCTTCCTTCCCGTCATGTGGTGGGAAGCTCCGCTATCAATCATCCATTCAAAATTAATTGTCAATTTCATACCTTTGAGTTTGTTAATACCGTTAGAACTCGCACCCAATAGCGTCTTCAATTTTTTAATTTCCTCGCTTGTGAAAGGCAGATTTGATGGCGTAGCGGGAATGATCTTTGGACCTCCCATGATTCCCATGAATTTATCTTCTCCAGTCATACTTTGGTTGACGGAATGAAAAATATGAATAAAACAGGACGCTATTTTGAAAAAAACGCTCTGATACCATATTAAATTCAACAACGGGTCTGGGCCACACCCGAACGGAGGAGAAAGAGTCCACAATATAAACCCAAGAGGGTTCCACTCTAAAACCAATTGGCAATAGAGGGAGTAACCCCTTGCCTTATATAGTGATAATTCTTCTCCTCTTCTATCAATGTGGGACAATCCTCACATGTGGGATTATTGGGTTTCTTCACATAAATTGTGCATAAACTTCCTGAAAGCTTGGCCCTGATGATAGACTGACTCTATATTTTCCCTTATTTCCTCTTTTAAAGTGCGTGGTTTGAATGAATTTCAATGAGTGAAAAAAAACCTCATGCAGTTTAACCAGTTGAGGGGAACTGACTTTTGTAACGACCAATATCTTTTGCATACAACTGTCTTTGTCAAAATCTGATTGCCTATAAGACGCTCCCGCCCAAAGTGGGGCAGAAGGGGGTCAAATCTCGAACATATGCAGCCTTTCTCATGAAATAATAGAGAGGATGTTTCCTTGTATTCAGTGTGACTTTGAAGTTTATCTGATCCTTATGGAAGCAATAGTCACTTTCTTATCATATTCAGTTGTGGTTTAATCCTTCTTGAAATTAATTTTACAGCTTACCCAATTAACTTTTGAAAATATATTGCTAGGAAATGGTAGAGTGGGAAAACAAGAGCAAGATTGATGGTAAAATGCATGCATGTGGCCATGACGTTCATGTCACTATGCTTCTTGGGGCTGCCAAGTTGCTTCAAGAGCAAAGGAAGTACTTGAAGGTATGTATATTAAAAGGATGTTTCCCAAGTTGTGTCTAAAAAGCTCACTGAGACTTGATGTTTGTAGTGTATCGATTATATAGGGAACTGTGAAGCTAATCTTCCAACCAGCAGAAGAAGGTCGTGCGGGTGCATACTCAATGATACAAGAGGGTGCTATTGACAACGTGCAAGCTATTTTTGGCCTTCATATTGCTCCTAATTTACCCACCGGGACAATTCAATCTCGACCTGGTCCTCTTCTTGCTAGTTCTGGGAGGTTTCTTGCAGTAATTCAAGGGAATGACAAAACAAAAGATCCTGTTTTGGCTGCATCCTCTATAGTTTTGGCTCTCCAACATATTATTTCTCGAGAGACAGATCCTCTTGAAAGCAGAGTAAGCTCCTTTCTCTTATGTTACTTGATTTTTTCAACGCCTCATTTTTGTTGGAAGTATAATTGAGCATTATCGCATGAAGGTGGTGACAGTGACTTTTGTAAAAGGCGGTCAACTAGGAGATGAAATCCCTGAGACTGTTACACTTGGAGGGACTTTTAGGTGCTTTACTTCAGAGGGCATGTCCTTCGTTAAGAGAAGGATTCAAGAAGTAAGTCAGATACTGCTGGAAACAACATTTGTTTTCTCTATCCCTTGTTAGTTCATTTATCTCCATGATTGGACCGTATTCCCGTGTTTCCTTAAGATTTGATGATGGTATTAAATTGGGGGTATTGGTTGCAAAAATGGTGTGGTTTGTCATGATCCATGATTTCATCTGCATTGGTTACATCCATCGCATGGGTCTACTCGTATCCAACAAAATACGTATCGGAGTATCTGATACGGCTATTCTGTGCGAAATTTTCAATATTTCCGTCTAAAATGAAATATCAAAGTGTCGTATCGTATCCGATGAAATACGTATCGGAGTAACATAGGTTTCAGTTATACATCGGCCTAGGATCATCTGTACCAGTCAAATATCAGTCTAATATTGACGATAAAGGCCATTAAGTTGATTAAAATGGGAAGGCCCTTAGCATAGCAGAGCATATTGTCATGGTAGACTATAACATTTACATTCCGTTTAGCATGCTCATGAATTTGAAAACAGCATGCTATGTAAGACAATTACAGAAGTTTTGAAGCTTAACCTGATTGCATTGTAACAGGTGATAGAGCTACAATCAGGCGTGCATCAGTGTAAGGGCGCAGTTGACTTCATGGAGGTAGAAAGACGACATTATCCTCCGACAGTGAATGACAATGAAATATATAAGCTGGCAAATGGTGTAGGAATCAAGCTGCTGGGTGAGACGAATGTGGGTAGGTCGCCAGTAAGCATGGCTGCAGAAGATTTCGGGTTCTATTCTCAGATAATACCAGCTGCGTTTTTCAGCATTGGGGTGATGAACAAGACATCGACGTCATCTGGGTCATTACACTCACCTTACCTTTTTGTCGATGAGGAAGTTCTCCCTATAGGAGCTGCTCTTCATGCTGCTGTGGCATTCTCCTACCTTAATGACAAAGCGCTGATTATGTGAATTTAAGTCTTTAACAACTTGGTTTTATCGTCTGGTATCGATGATTTAATGCAATGATTTAATGTAAACTAGTTTTTAACCCAAGAGAAATTGTACTGGTATAGTTTTAAGAATATCGATATAAATATAATGATTAATATTTAAAAATGTTAGACCAAAATACATGCATATTTTATACTATATTTCTTTTATAATGATAATAGTTTAAAACATATGCAAAAATTGCAAGGTTTTGAAGTTTACAAATATTTTAAAGCTGTGAAAAATATACGAAATTCAGTGTTAAAACATGATAACAAAATTTTTAGATTTAGTTATTTTAGTGGATAAGGTCACTATCTATAACGAATTTCTTTGGAGTATTATTTTAACAAATGCTCTAAAATCTACTAAACGGAGTTTTATAGTTCATTTATTTTGAAAACCTTTTGTAGATCTCGTTACAGCAACAACATCAGA
Source organism: Silene conica (assembly GCA_029255685.2). Classification (NCBI taxonomy): domain Eukaryota; kingdom Viridiplantae; phylum Streptophyta; class Magnoliopsida; order Caryophyllales; family Caryophyllaceae; genus Silene; species Silene conica. The sequence goes on from CM055311.2 coordinate 66,220,363, forward strand.
GTCTTAGTTCCAAAATGTTTTGGGGTCAACTGACATGAATCATCCTTTGGAACCGTCATGAGTGAACTCTCATCTGAACAAGAGAAAAAAAGAAAGAAAAGAAAAAAAAACGAAAGTGGAGTGAAATAGAAAAAAAGGCAAAGGGCTTTATAGATTTTAAATCAAATTTATTACATGTATAAAAAAAAAAAAATCAAGAATAAAGTTTAAAGTGATTTTGAGAAACAAAGTAAAATTTAATATAAGAGTTTTGGGGAAAAAAGTGTAACAGATTTAAAAAGAAATTTTTTTTAGAAAACTTAATAAAAAAACATCAATGGCTAGAAGTCCACATGTACCATATCCCTCCATAGTGCCCTCTTCATCACCATCCCCTCCTGAAGCCCGAGAAATATCATATCGTGCTCAATCACTCTTCTCCAAATTTGTTTAGGTCTCCCTCTACCCCTAGCGACCTTTTATGCACCCTAGGTCTCCAACCCCCTAACGGTGCGTCCATAGGCCTCCTTCTCACATGGTCAAACCATCTTAGTCGGTTTTACGTCATTTTGTCCTCTATTGGGGCCACTTTTACCTTCTTTCTAATCACCTCATTCCTTAACCGGTTTTCCTTGTAGAGTTGTAGATCTCGTTATTTAAATTAAAAGTTAAAACAATACTATTTATTAACATTTTTTTGTTGAAAACTATCTCTTATTAAAAAAGATTAATCAAATTTAGTAATATCTCAAAAATATGCTATTATGATGGTCAAAATGTTAAAGTTAAATGCTTGTAAAATATAATAACATTATTTGTTACATCATTTATATTTTCACTAGTTTTAAACCCGTGCAAAATTGCACGGGTATATTTTTAGAAAAAATGTGGTGGATAATTAATATTACCGAATAGTGTCAATAATACGTGAATATTTTGCATTCAATTTCTATTATATTGATAATACGTTAAAATGCATGTTTTTAAATAAAATTTGGAACATTAAATTTAGTACCAAAAAATATAAATATTACTATAAAATCAAAACAGTTGTGCAAATGAATAACGATTACATTATCCTTCAAGAAAACATAAATATAAAATTAATATTTTTCAAACTAATTTGATTCTAAAAACTGAAAAATTTCATGATAAACTACATTAGTTGTTTTGTTGGATATATGTTTATCACCATCACAAATCAAAAGTTTCAACCCTTATTTGTTTGTAACCCTGAAAATCGCCACGTAAAGCTGGCCATGACTAAAAACAGGTCGTGGAAGATAGATGCTGACTTGTTTATAAGTTTATAACCCGTACAATTTTATTTTAAAGTTTAGTTTCAACGGTTTTGTTTATAATTTGATTTTCTTAAAACCAAATAATTTGTACACGATTCCTGGTTGTATATTAATTTCTACGTTATTTTAATCTTTTTAAAATTTTGTATGGTCGGTTTTTTATTGTTGTAAATTGTTAATTATTATAATGTTTATTCTAACTATTTAAATTGTTGTCTAATCGTTTTAGACGGGACATATATATTCGATTATATAATACTCCCTCCGCCTCAGTCATATGTTTACACTTCTTTTAATTCTCCCTCACAATATATGAAAAGTGTAAACATCTCATCGGGATAAAGGGAATATTTAATTTGATGTTATACAAATTGACCGTTTTTCGTAGAAATTCATGTTTACGAATTTATATAAAAATGTTACGTAATATTTCAAAAACTACGATATCAGACATTTATTTAGAATATCGGGCGGTTATGTCTCAGGAAATTCATTAAGCACATTGCGGGACCCACCTGCGAGAATTAAAAAAAAATCAAAATCAAAACCTGCATTGATGACGTGGCTCAACCAGGGCTTCTGAAATGTTTCTGTAATTATATAGATAAGATAAGATGTTAAGCCATCTACATCGTCTACAACACACTCGCCCTATAAATTTAATGTTGTACAATTTTGTGCATATTTTACCTTGGTATTAAGTGGCACTCTTCAACAAAAGAGAAGTCCTAGTTATCTATTAGGTAGCACGAACACTTCACTTAATTACCTGTCCCGTGTCCGACACACGGATATCCGACACTCGTTGGACACATGGCTAAACATATTATAGTTTAGACGAGTAATAATAAAATTTTAAAAAAGATCGATTAGAAGATGAGTTTGGGTGAAAAAATGAGAATTAGTTATAGTAAAGGTCAAATTTTACCTTACTTGGTTAGATTTAGTTTCAAATACATGATAAAAATAAAATTATACGTTATTTATAACCATAAAATATACTCCCTCCTATTCCGAATAAATGTCACATTTGCCATTTTCGTCTATTCACCTAATTGTCACATATTCCATTTTGGGACATTGTTTATACTTATTTTATTCACTCTAACCCACAATAATACCCCACCTTACCCCACAACACTACTTATTTTAATCACCTCTACTCACAATAATAATCAATAATACATTCCCTCTCTCCAATCTTCTCACCCCACACATTACTTTACATTAAACAAATGAATTCCTTAATTCCCGTACCAAACCCGAATGTGACAGTTATTGGGAATAGGAGGGAGTATATTTTATTATTATTAAATATCATGTCTCGTATCCTAAATTTTATGGGATGTCGTGTCTCGTGTCGTGTGCGTGTCCGTTTTGGTGCTACTAGGTTATCTATCATCAGGGTAGTGTAGATTCTTAATGGCTACTCTCAAGTCTTTTCAACTTGAAACGTGGTTTCAACCTACAGCAATTAAGCAAATAAGGAACCATAAATAAATAGTGAAGTATCACAAGCACTACTCTCATGAGTTTTGCACCTTTTTTTCCATCAGTCCGTTTTTCTTAAGACGGACGTACCCGTCGCAAGCTTGCGACGGGCCAAATACGTACCGTTTTAGTCAAATACGGTATGTTTTGTGGAATATGGTGTATGCAAGTGGGTGATGTTGGTGATTAATTGATATGACATTTTGGTATTAAAAAATTAATAAAACTCCCCTTTTTCCCATACATTGTCCGTCACAATTATTCAACCTCTAAAATTTCCTCATCTCAATTCAAATCAATTTACCATCTTCTCTCATTACTCTATCCTCTTCTCTCTAAAAATCCTACGTATTCTCAAATTTTTCATCTACCAAATAAATATATATGTTAGCATGTTTGTAATTTTTCTGTAAAATATATCATGTTTGTAATTTTTTTCCCCATTTCTCGGTATTTTCATTACTAAAGTTTACAATAATTTCTGGGTTTGTTGTTATTTGTGTATATTATTAGTCCGTTTATTTTATTATTTGTATATTCTATTATTTTTGGGGTTATCGATTTCTGGGTGTTCGGGTTTTTAACATGCATTATGAAGATCTGATTATTTTTATATATTTTGTAATTTTTGGGGTTAGACCATGAAGATCTGACACACATTTTTAGTGTTTCTGAAAAATATATCATGTTTTTAATTTGTTCTCATTTCTCGGTATTTTTGTTTGGACATGGTTAATCGATTTCTAGGTTTAGGATTATGGGGGTTTTAATATGCATTATGAAGATCTGATCATATTTTTATATTTTGTTATTTTTGGGGTTAGAACATGAAGATCTGACAGACTTTTTCAATAATGTGACAGTGACAAAAGATGTTGTATTAGAAGAAGTTGAGCGACAACCAATATGTTGAAATGTTCTGATGTTTGTGGAAATTGTATTGTCCTTACATTTGTTAGGATATTGGCTCCATAACCTATGTTATTTTTGTAACCTTGTTTCTTGATAGTGTTTGTTGTCTTATTTATTTTGACTTCTAGAGATTTAGCATACTCAATGTGTTACATTACGTATGTTGAATCTTTTTTGTACCGACCTTTTTAGATTTGGTTTTCACTAAAAAAATTTTACATCATTGAGAAATATGAATACACTTTGTAAATAATTGTTCCCATGTACTGTACTGTTGTTGCCGTTTACACTTCTTATATGTTAAAATGTTCTGTGGTTTGTGGAAATTGTATTGTCCTTACATTTGTTTTGGATATTGGCTACATATTGTATGTTATTTTTGTAACCTTGTTTTTTGCTATTGTTTGTAGTCTTATTTTTTTTACTTCTAAAGTTTACCATGTAGATTGTGTTACATTATTTGAATTCTTGTATACATATGTCTGCTTTATTGGTTAGCAAATATGTAACGTGTTTTGAAATGGTGACATATTCTACAAGAATGTGAACATAATTGGCGGATACGTTGCCAAAGGAAATACAACATAAATGAGAATCTGTTAACATGTTTATCAATGTTTCGAATCTTTATTTTGTAAAATTATATGGATATCAAAAAAATCTTACCACATTTTTGGAAAATCAATTGGGTGTCCGTTATATGTATTTTGTTGTTAGTAATTATGCACGTATTTGTGGATAGTTATGTGACTATTGTAACCCTGTAATTTCTTGATGAACGGACGAGGAGGGTTGCAGTAACTCGATGTCAATGTTAAGCCAACCTACGCGTGCATTTCACAAAACACAACCATGACCTAACTCCAACGTAGTGGCAGCAACATCATCGTTCGGAGAGGCGAATTAGTGATGGTGAGACATATGCTATAAGACATATGCTATAGTGTCAAAAACAGATACGAATGACAAAATAAAGAAATAAGGTCACATAAATGACGAAGTAAATGTACCCAATATAATAAATAATTGGATTAATTGATAACAATACTCTGAACTATGGGTGTCCTGCTCAAAATACTCCAAACTCTATTTTAACTACCAATATAACCAACTAATGCTCTCATTCGCTTTTATTATAATATATGACCTGTTACATGCCAATTAAGTGAAGAAATTTATAACCCTTCTTTAACCCGTCTTTCTCTTTTTACTTCTATGTTAATCTATTTAACTAATCACAGCATTAAAGCATGCTACAACAACTTAACAAAACAACAAATTCTATTCAAAGCAAATGAGGGCATTAGTTGGTTATATTGGTAGTTAAAATAAAGTTTGGAGTATTTTAAGCAGGACACCCATAGTTCAGAGTATTCTTATCTATTAATCCTAAATAATTTAGATACAAAACAATTTTACTTAATCTCATAACATATTACTATATTAGATATAATCAATTCATAACCAGTCTTTGCTATTTTGTAAACATTTAAACAATACAAAACATAATACACAAAAATGGGCACAACAATTCAATAGTAAATATAAATAGTGGTGACAAAATGAAAAAACATGACCACAAATTATGAAATAACATATGTTTTATAATAACTATAATAATGTATGACACCTTAACATATTTTGTAACCATATAAACAATTAGACACATAATAAACAAAAAATGGGAACAACTCAAAAAAAGAAAATGTAGACAACAGCTTCAAAAATGTCAATGGCATATCCAATAAATTAAATAATGTCACTACTACAGAAACCCTTAAGTACATCGGTTAATGGACATCAGATTTTGGAAAAATCTGATGTAATTAATTTGCACATCAGTTGATTACAAAAATCTGATGTCCTTATGAAATAAAGGACATCGGTTTCTATTTCAAACCTATGTCCATAAGTATTGATTTTAATGCACATCAGACTAAATGACAACCCATGTACATTGATTGATCAAGGACATCAGTTGTTTAAGTAAGCCGTTGTTAATTGTTGTTGTAAAATAATGGGCGCAAAAAATAAAACTCCCTCACCCGGTAATAATAAACGACAAATTAATAAAACCCTTACTTCCATATCTCTTCCCCATTCACTTGGAAAAAAAAAATCTGAATACCATCACCGAGAAGCTATCGGCAACCGCCAACCCGCCGACCCGACGACCCCACGTCACCCTATGATCGCCGCCAATCACTTGGACCCGCCGCCGCTGGCCGCCGAATCATAATCCCCTTTCTTTGTACTACTTTCTAATTCCTAATTAGATTTAGGTAAGTTTTTTCCTAGTTTTATTTTTGTTTTATGTTTAATTATTACTGCTTACATCTAATTTTGTGTAGTGTTTGATTAGTTATTATCATTTGAATGTAATTTCAGGATGGTTTGGTTAGGGTTAGAATTAGTAGAAATTGGGGGGGTTAATTTGATTGGTTGGTGTGATAGATATTTGATGTTGTTGGTATATTTCAGAGTTTGATGCTTTTGTGTTTATTTTGTCACATAAACTGTTGTTCTAACTTCTAAGTAATGAATCTCCATCTTTCAGTTATATAAGATGAGATTTGTTCTTGGTAAATTGGTGTATAATTGAAAGATAGTTGCATTGAATTACCTAACTAGCTTTAACTGTAAATTATTTGCATACTAATGTTTATAGATGATACGGATTACTAATATATTGCTTCGTAGTACTCCGTATATATTTCATTATTGCTTGTATGTCTGTGCACCTGTTCGAAATCGAGCAATTGCTTGTTTGTTTATGAATGATTTGCTGGATGTTGTTGTTATAAATAATTTGTATATTAATGGTGTGATGAAGATATTATGCTTAAAATTGATTATGTGCATGTGTTGTTTTCCTAACTTGTGCTGCCAGCTTCAAGAATTCCTCGTTAAAGTACTGTTTTCTCCCAATTTACCATTAGTGATGGTCTACATTTGCTTTTCCATTGGGGTATGATTTTTACAAACACATTCTGAACTATAATGTCACACCTTGTAATTTAACTCAAGTGTATTTACAGTGTAATGAATTGGGTCTACATTTGCTTTTGTGTTGCAGTCAGCTACATTTAGTGGAACTTCATGGTACAACTTGAGTTCCGTTGAAGTCGGTCTTATAGTAAGTTCGTCTATTCCGTTGAGTCATGAGTCACGACTACTCAGTGGCCTCATTCCCTAGTACGTTTCTACTGGTGCTGGTATGTTTTTTTCTAGAAGTAGTACAACGATTCATGCTTAACAACCCCGCATTTTTCAGAGCAGTGGATCATTGTATGGAGCTCTCATAAGTTCTGTCGTGGCCTTTAATGTTACTGACTTCCTAGGTGCATATATGTTATTTTGATCCGACTTCTGTATGTCAGTTACTTCAATCTTAGAGGAAAGAGTTAATTTCAGCTGCTATAATATATTTTGTTGGAGCTTTAGTTATGGCTGTTGCTCCCAACTACTTGCCCATGGTGATTGGCCGTTTTATATTTGGCATAGGAATTGGACTGGTATGAGGCTTGTGCTTGTATAATCCTTTAATTCTTTCCCCCGTTTTTAAAGACTAGTGGATCCGTATTGGGACGTCTAATATTAGTAGATTGTCGTGCTCAAATGTGAGTATTATTATTGCATTTGTTATTATTACATGAGATATTAATTAAAATTTACAAAGTCTTAATTCATAGTTTGAGACAGTAGTTATGATCTTGCATTGTTATCTATTATGTGGATTATATCATTATTGACTACTGACATTGAGAAAGATTGTACATTCTTGCTTAGAATTTCTTTTAGAGGTACGCGTACTCTTTGGTTTGGGATACTTATGTCGCAAATGGATGTATGAATGCTCCAGTTTTTCTGTCTTTTTTGCCCTTATTCATGTAGTCTATTCATTTCAGAAATCATTTTTCTCAATCGACAGTGAGTATGTCTGTTGGTTTTTTAGATTATTTCGATACTGATCCATTTTAATTATGATGAAATTTTGAGCATAGAATTCAGGTTTTCAAGTATTTCACTTCTTAACTAATTCAATTCTCAAAGAGGTTCTCCTGCCAATTCAGAAAGGAAAACCCGGGGCTCTGTCACCTGGACGACCCACTAAGTTCTTAAGAAATTACAAATCAAGTTTAGATTTTGTGTCTCATTTAGAAGGTAAGATTCCTTTGGCTTAAGAATTTAAGAAGCAGTTGCTTTGTAACTTGTGTTCAAAATGAATTCTGAAAATAAATTCCTTCTTTGCAAGAATGTTTCATCCTGAAGTTTTCATTCTTTTGTTGTTAAGGGTACTGCACTTCCCAATATGTCGTTGCTAAGTTTAGATCAGAGGCTGTATATATTGACTTCATGAAGCAGTGGAATCTTGGAGTTTACTTCTCACTGAGGTACTCCTATCAGAAAAAAACTGCTATATGTTGATTGTTGTTGTTGGTCACAGATGTTTTCTTTGCACAAGACATAATAGTATATAATCAATACTTTAGGTTCCAAGAAATAGCAGGAGCGTTGGATTCTGCACTTGCGGTTCCTAATCTAGTGGTGGCTCAGTCTTTAGATTATGGGGATGTGAATCTTCCAGCTCTGACTTTGACACAAAGTGTTACGGTATTGAAAAGCTTAAAATCTGTTAGAGCGAAGATGTCCTCGTCTTGACTTGCTCTGACAAGTTTTTTCACCTGTCTTTGCAGCTGCTCTCAAGGTCTGCACGAAGCAATATTCTAAATATCTGTTTCAATTAATCGCAGTGTTAATGTGTCATGATTTTCTTAGTTTGACACACGTTTTTGAACAGTTACTCCAATTGGTTGTCATCTGGACTCCATGCTCGAACATCGGCCAGTAGAGATGGCAGTACAGGTTCTGGATGGGCAATCTCTGCTGCACCTGAAGATTTATTTATGTACGCACCATCTTTGCATATTTGCCTTTCTTGATTATTTTGCTGCTGATATAGGTTACTGGATAGATAATATAAATCATGATTTTTGCTTCACGCTTATCTTTATCGCAGCATTTCAACGGCACGTGCCTAGTTGCCTACTAGCCTTTAGCTTAGTACTATGACATATCTTCTTAGATCTTGGTGTATGTGTAGTCGCAAGCATTGTTTTTATTTTTACCGTATGATATTATAATTGGCTTATGATATTATAATTTTGTGTATTATTTACAGGTTTTCAAACACCGAATGCCATATTCCCAAGAAGAAATCGACGAGGTCAGAGACTTGTGGGCGGACTATTTTCTAAATGAATAGTCTTTTTAGTAACGTAGTACTTTGATTTTGCAAACTAAGCCAATGTTTGGTTAGTTGTTGAACTTGATGTGATTTCTCGACTATTTTGGATGTCATCTAAAATGACACATAACCCTATGTTGGTTAGTTGATGAATTTGGATAATGTATGAAAGACGACCGACCTTTGTCGTGATTTACTTTGAATTTGTTTAATGAAAGACGAACGACTTTGTCGTGATTTGCTATGAATTTGTGTTTGTTTGGTTGATGGTGGCCTATAATCTGTTTTGATACGTTAGTCTAAATGGCTGGCATCTGAATAATGTATACCGGTGGTACAAATTACCATCAATACCAGTTTTTTTTTAAAAAAAAGGCGACATCAAGGACAGCGGTTTATGCAATAAACCGATGCATATTAACTTGTAATGCACATGGGCTTCGGTCAACAACCGATGTACAAAACATAAATGGACATCAGATTACAGCTAAAGAATGATGTGCATACATATGAAGGACATCAGACATATTAAACCTTCGATGTGCATACAAATGAAGGACATCAGATGTGAGCTAAAGTCTGATGTGCATAAGGATGATGGACATCAGACGTTTTAAACATCCGATGTGCAATAACATATGGACATCAGATGTGAGCTAAAGTCTGATGTGCATAAGGATGATGGACATCAGACATTTTAAACATCCGATGTGCATTAGCAAATGGACATCGGTTGCACAACCGATGTCCTTGATACCCATAATGGACATCAGTGAACTCTACATCGGTTGCTAATCCGATGTCCTTGACCATAAAAGTCTGATGTCCTTAAGGCTTTCTGTAGTAGTGTGTAAAACATATTTCAAATAACAAGGTCACGTAAATGAAAAAAAAAATATGTATCCAATATCATAAATTATGTAATGACAGTACAATTTTAATATACCTCACAACATATTAGTATATAGCATACACTCAATTTGTATACACTCTTTGCTGTTTTGTTAACATACAAACAGTACAATACATAATACCCAAAAATGGGAACAACTCTTTAAAACTAAATATTTCTTCATCCGCAGGCTTCTCATCCTCTTTAAAACCATGTCAGACGAATGAAGATCTTCAAACCCCAAACCCAGAAATCCAAAAATTCAGAAATCATGTCAAAAAAACGAAGATCTTCAAATCCCGAACTGAGAAACCCAAAAACCTAGAAAAAAGACACACAAAAGATGAAATCCTAAACCATAAAATATAACAAAAAAAAACAAATCAGTGAGTACAACAACATCAAAAACTCATACAAATAATCAACAACATTTTATTAAACTAATTCAACAAAACCAACAACGAAATCCAGGAAATACAGATTATTAAAAACAAATCAGTGAATAATGAAAATACCTCCTCCAATATTAATAAACCAAATTTTCATCGAATAACAAATGTTCACATCTCCCCCGTAAAAAATATACATAAACACACATAAATGACGACATTATTCTGAATAGAGTATCTTACAATACTTTGTCAGGGGTACATATCCACTAAACCTATCAACATTTCCCTGACATCTCCACCAACTCAGATAAATTACTACTACATACCTGCAACCCCAGTTGGTAACTAAATAAAGTACTCTTGCATGGCCTCATATACCCCTAAAACTGACAACATTTAACTGACATTAATCTCAACAAACTCTTACAATAATTTGCCAGGGACACATAACCCCCAAAAGTAGCAAACATTTTTCTGACGCGTAAACTTCATTACAAGAAACCCAGAAAACATGAAAGATACAATATTTGCTCACTCAAAACATAAAACAAAAGGAGAAGCTTGTAAGAAACTTTGCCAGGGAAACATATCCACTAAACCTATCAACATTTCCCTGACATCTCCACCTACTCAGATAATTTACTACTACATACCTGCAACCCCAGTTGGTAACTAAAGTACTCTTACAAGGCCTCATATACCACTCAAACAAACAACATTTAACGGAAATTAATCTGAACAAACTCTTATAATAGTTTGCCAGCGACACATAAACCCGAAAAGTAGCAACATTTACCTGACATATGAACTTCATACCAACAAAAAACGCAAAAAAACAAAACACAGTGCCACATGTTTGCTCACTAACAAAGATGAAACAAAAAATATACGACCAATATAGAACAAAAAACACAAAGAATATAAACCCAACATAGATGATAAACAATAACCTTCCAACGTCAATATTTTACGTAAAAGTTCTGGGTTGTTTTCACTGTATTATATGTAAAAAATTAGAGAGAGAAATGAGATTAGATGATGTTGTGTTCATGAAGAAATGAGTACAATTTCGTCAATTTGAAGGAGAAAGTGACGGTATTGTGATTGTAGGAAAGATATTTGTATGATAATATTAGGTTATTATTATTATAGTATTATTAATAGTAATATTAAATAACCAATTATTAATATTAAATTGTCAACAAGTACATATAGCTACAGTGAAGGACAATGTTGCAGGAGTAGGCGGCAGACATCACTTCGCAGACCCAAACCCATATAGCTACAGTACGGACGGTATTTGGCCCGTCGCAAGCTTGCGACGGGTAGTTCCGTCTTAAATAAGAATTTGTGTTTTTCCATATATCCCTATTTTTCTAAAATAATTTTAAATTGCTTGTAATCCCTTCCTCCTCGTGTTATCCTTTGATTTTAGTACAATGTCCAATGAAAAACGAGTCTCGTATTGTCCCTTGATTTTAGCACAAAGTCCAAGAAAAGAAGAGGATGTCAAATATAAGATCACAACTAGATCAAATTGAGTGTGAAAGAGCAAACTATTCATCAAATTCTTATCTATATAATGGCAAGATCATTTAGAAAACCCTGTTTGAACCATGTCATCAAGCCAATTTTTTTTATTTCATCATGGTAGGACCCGCAAAGTTATATAATAATTTTAATTCGAAATAACTGCGTCAAATAATAATTTTACAATTATTACATCACACTTTTGATATAAGTTCATAAACATGAATTTCTACGAAAACTGTCAATATGTATAACATGAACTTAAATATTATATAGGAAAATATAATAATTTCGAACGTCGCCTGTCTAGAACTATTACAAAAAAAAAAACATATAGGTGTCGAAAAAGACGGTCAAAGGTGCATCTTGGAGACCGCAATAAAGCAAATGGGAAGAAAACAAATAAATGGAGGAAGTAATAATTAACAATTTACAACAATCGAAAAAAATATGTGGCGACAATACTAAATTTAAAAACAATAAAAATAACTTAATATTAATCTAACAACCAGGAATAGTGTACAAATTAATATCATTAATTGAAATATTTTGCGAAAATCAAGTCATAAACAAAAGTGTATAGACGTTAGATATAAAACAAAATCAAATTTTGATAAAAAGTGTATAAACGTTAGATATAAAATAAAATTTATGAACATTTATAATTTAATTCCGATCGTACATATTTAGAATAATAAAATTAGAACATAACCCGTAATTTTTTTGCGGCTAAAAACTAGTTTTAATTAATACTCCGTAGATACTAAAAAAATAATTATTAATGGTGTCACAGTTTTAAGGAAACTTATTTGTTTTAGGAAACTAATTTGTTTCCTAATCTAAGTAGCAGTCCTTAATCTAGTCGGTTAACGGTTTACCACTCTCTATAAAAGTATGAAAACATTCCTCCATAACTCACAATTACAGCTTACTCTACTCTTAAATTACAAACATATTATCATCTTCAAGACTTCAACAGTAAGAAAAAGCCCTAATTCCTAGAAACCCTAATCTCAATTTCCAATCAAAATCATCAAAAAAACACACTTGAAGTTCAATGGAAGTCGAAGGAATGATTCAAGAAATCTCAAACCATCCATCCGAAATCATCCCTACAATCCAAAACGTCGTCTCCACAGTTAACTTGGGTTGCAAGTTAAACCTACCAGCAATCGCACTCAAAGCACGTAACGCAGAATACAATCGCAAGCGGTTTTCAGCCGTGATTATGCGAATAAAAGAGCCAAGAACAACAGCGTTAATCTTTACATCAGGGAAAGTGGTATGCACCGGTGCCAAAAGCGAGGCTGAATCGAAACTAGCTACTCGTAAGTTTGCTCGAATTGTTCAAAAGTTGGGATTTCCAGTGAGTTTCTTGGATTTCAAGATTCAGAATATAGTGGGTTCTTGTGATGTCAAATTCCCAATTAAATTGGAATTGCTTAAAGAATTTAACAGTAACTTTGCCAAGTATGAGCCGGAATTGTTTCCCGGGATGGTTTTTCGAATGGCCGACCCGAAAATCGTGTTGCTTATATTCGTTTCTGGGAAGGTTGTGCTTACTGGTGCTCAAGATCGAGAACAGATTTTCGCTGCGTTTCGGAATATTTTTCCATTGTTGAATGAATACAAGAAGAAAAAATTGTGTTAATTTTAGGCAACTAATTTCATGTTTTTGTATTATTACTCGTTCATGAATCATGATTAGGGAGTAATTAATATTGTTATTTTACTTATTTTTTCGTAGGATTATGTAATCATTGTTCTCGGCAAATTCGTAATTGATTTGATTGTTTTTAACGTTGAGTATATATTGTGTCTAACACAAATTTCGGGTTTGTTGGATTCGAAGTTTTTAGAGTACCAAATTATAATTGTAATACTGATATTATAATTCACATATCAAAATATTCAATTTAATTTGCGCTAAAATAATATAAGAGATGTCGTTTGGTGATCATGAAAAATGCGGGAATCGGAAAATCGTATAATTTTGAAAATTGTTGCCATGTTTTTTTCCCCGGAAAATTCAGGAAGTGGGACTTCTCAAATTGAATTGGAGAAAGTAGACTCGATTGAATTTAAGCCCAATTGGTAGAGACAGTCCATTGGACCTGGTAGAACGCTTTTTTCACATTGTTTGTAGGCCAAGTTGTTTCGAATTTGTAATAATTCGGACTAGATCGTGTTGGCCAGTCGCTCCTCATGTAATTTCAAGTTGAGTAATTTTTTGGATTGGTATCATCAAGATATTTAAGGATGATAATGGATGTGTAATGTAACAACTAGTTTTTCCACCCGTGAAAATCGGGTTATTTTTTGGATGTTCTTACTTTGGCTATTTTCTAATTAATTTTTCTTTTAAATTAAATAATTCGATTGTTTTCTACTTGTCAATTAATAGTTTGCCAGTATTATTGCAATTGTATATGAAATATAGTGGCGGCAATGTAATCAATTAACATCCCTGTTATTTTATTTTTCTATTTTTTATTTTTCGACTTAAAATTAAATTGGGTTAGAATATTTGTTGCCAACTTAGTATGATAATTTTAAATATTCTCCATACAGTTAGAATCATATCATCATAAATTATATTTTGAGTCATATAAAAATTTTAGAAAATTGAAGATCAGAATAACATTATATTATCTACATAATTCTCCTTTATAGTTCGACTTGTATATAAACTATTTAGAGTTTCAATTAATATGTACATGTTTTGTGTTTTCTTTTATTTATTACCAACCACCATTTTTTTATGAGTCAAAATAAATTGAAGTTGATTAAAACACCAAGTTTAAGCACCAATGCATTAATATAGATATTAATTTTTTATTTGAGTGGACAAAAAGATAAGAAGATTGTCGTATAAAGCCAAGGTCGGGGCCTAGGCTCAATAAATCTTAGGATACAAAATATTATAATATGAATTTTCAATTATATTATCATTGCACTCATAACAACATTATCGAGTGTTAACATTCTTAAATTCGAACGTCTTCTATTAAAATCATATAAGAAAACAATGATACCAACATCTTTAGTCATAATTCGTATAATCGATATTTGTATTGTACCAGATATCATTTTTTGTGCTTACATAGTAAAAAACAATTCACTGCACCACTTTTATATTTAACAAAGTAAACCATTATTATTCAAATGCTAGAAAAACAATTTTTTTCCATATATAAAAAGTACAAACGCATAACTTATAAAGTGTACAATTATGTTCTCATCAAAATTGTTTAATTTTTATTCCATCATTCTCTACTTTAGTGAAATTATATCTCATTTTGTAACAAATTGCATGTAATTACATGACAATAATAAAATGGTCATAACTTATAATTTTTTGCATTCACCCATAAATCCATCATTGGTGTGAGTTATGATGATAGGTTTAATTTTTATGCTTAACTCTCGTTTTCTTAGAATGATGGATCGTCTAAATAACATATATGACAATATTTTGTAATAAGATAATAATGGGCTAATGGCGGATGAAAAAAGGGGTGTAGTAAGAGACTAGGCATAAAAAATAAGACATGGTCCATTTTATAGGATTATTGATCGGTCTAATTTTCAAAATTAACTATTGTTTCATTTTGATGATATAACGTCTACAATATATTTTAGTAAGATAATAATGATAAATGAAAAAAGGTGTAATATAGTAATATGAGCTTTGGCAAAAACCGGATCCATTTTTTATTAGTATAAATGTATAATGTATATATCTAGATTTTTATATATACGACACTCGACTATATATGATAATTTATAACCCCGTATAATTTAGAAAAAAAATAAAAACGAAGATGGCTAGCAATTGTCACTTTCTTTTAAAAAATAGTAATAAAGGGGTTAGTTTTTCAAAGAAGATCAAATCAAATTTGCTATCAAAATGCATATTTTATACTAAAATATCACCCTTCAAAATTAACTTTCATAAATTTAGAATTTAATTATATAAAAATAAAAAAACTTTCATAGAGAAATCGAAGATTTAATTTACTTATTGTCTAAAAACTAAATTTACCTGCGCATGACATTATTAGTTAGCTAAGCCAATGATTTTATGAAAACGCCTTCACAACCGCCTACACAACATAAGACAAACAAAAAACACCACGAATTTGTAATTTATCTTACAAAATTCAAGCTAAGGAAATCAAATAAAGTACACAAATTTCCACCCCTCACATAACTATTTTATAAGAAGTAAAAGCACAATCTTAAATAGAAGAGATTAAATAATGTTAATTTAGATTTAGAAGTTGAATAATATATATATATATATATATATATATATATATATATATATATATATATATATATATATATATATATATATATATATATATATATATATATATCAGTTCCTGGACTATACCACCAGATGTACAATGCTATTGTACATCCGGGGTTATTTTAGTCATTTTCTTAATTATTTTTGAAAAAAAAGTCAGTAATCTCATTCTTCTCCACTACTTTTTTTTTTTTTTTTTAATGTAACTTCTTCCCTATTTTTCTAACTGATCTTCATCCATCATTAGTAATTGATTTTTCTCATTAATTATTATATGCCATCTTTCAATTTATTTAATTATTATGTCAAGGTAATTTTTTATTTTTTTATTTTATAGTCCATATTCTTTTTTACATTAACTCGTAATCTTATATTAATAGCTCGTATTCTTATAATAATAGCTCGTATTCTTATATTAATAGCTCGTATTCTTATCTTAATAACTCTTTTTTTTTATATTAATAATTCGTATTCTTATCTTAGTAACTCGTAGTTTTTTATATTAGCTCGTATTCTTTTAATATTAGCTCGTATTCTTTTAATATTAGCTCGTATTCTTAGGGTAATAACTTGCACGCTTTTGTGCTCGTATTTTTTTAGTTATTTGTGATTTTCTTAAACTCGCATTCTTTTTACATTAGCTCATATTCTTATATTAATAGCTCGTATTCTTATCTCAATATCTCGTATTCATATTTTATATTAGCTCGTATTCTTTTAATATTAGCTCGTATTCTTTTAATATTAGCTCGTATTCTTTTAATATTAGCTCGTATTATTAGGGTAATAGCTTGCATTCTTTTGTTCTCGTATTTTTTAAGTTTGTGATTTTCTTAAACTCGCATTCTTTTTACATTAGCTCATATTCTTATATTAATAGCTCGTATTCTTATCTTAATAGCTCGTATTCTTATATCAATAACTCATATTCTTATCTTAATAACTCATAATTTTTTTTATATTAGCTCGTATTCTTTTAATATTAGCTCGTATTCTTATTTTAATAACTCGTTATTTTTTATATTAGCTCGTATTCTTCTAATATTAGCTCGTATTCTTTTCTATTAGCTCGTATTCTTTTTACGTTAGATCATATTCTTATCGTAAATATTCATTTGTTAAGTGCTTTGGGTCAGAAAATTTACCCTAAATATATTCATTAGGGTTATGATTGGTGTATGTAAATATTCATTAGAGTTATGATTGATGTAAATATTTACCTTTAATTAGTATTGTGTGATGCGTTTTTCCTTCCTGATGTCGATGCAAATTGCTTCTCGTTCAATGAAATATTATTCGATGCATTTTTCCGCCTTGTTGAACATACCCGTCGCTGCCCTTCTGCCATCTTCGAATCAAATTTGTGTGGGAGAGAAATTTGTTGTGACTGTCGTCAAGAAAGAATTAAGAAAATGTTTACGTTGATTGATAATTAAATATTTGTTTTGTATTGGGCTCTAATAGAAAATTAAAAAATTATATATCAGGTGGGCCTGATGTACCATGCTTCTATACACCTAGGTGTAGGATCCTATTTGTGTGTATATATATATATATATATATATATATATATATATATATATATATATATATATTAAAATTTAGTGACATTAATATTAATTAGGAAAATATAATGATTTTGACATTCAAAGGGTTGTAGCTTATTATGAGTTGTTTTTATAATCTTAATTATGATAAAAATTATTGCAAAGTTAATATGTTAGTTGAATGGGCGATGGTTAATTATTGCATAAATATGAGAAGAATAATTATGTTTAAAGATGAGAATTATTTGTGACATCAAAATCAATATAGGGCTTTTAGTTTGCCAAATTATCCTATTATTATAATTATAGAATTATTTCAAAATTAATACGCGAGTTGAATAGAGTGATGGTTAGTTATTGTATAGATGGGACATGAGTAATTATTCTAGAAGATGAAAATTATTTTTTGATATCAAAATCATTTTAGTTTACCCCAAGTATCATTTTTAATTATATATAGATATGTGTATATTGGTAAATGATGGAACAGTTGGACAATTATGTATAGGGAATGACGTGGTTTTGTAACGTGGTAGGTGTTAGTTCGTCGAAATATATATAACATTTAATCATTTTTTATGTAGTTTTTTAATAAAATTTTACAGATAATGATGTGACTTGATAATATTTTAATATTGGAATGACATACTTTTGACTTGCTTGTTTTTTTTTTTATTTATATATTTACAGATAAATGAATTAAATTAAATTAATTTAATATGATAAATTGATTATCCATGCAAAATTAAAACATGTCATATACATTATTTAAGTTAGCATTTTAATAAGATTGTATAGAGGTTGACAGGTAGGATTGTGGACGTGGATTTTGTTGGGTGATGTGACTTTTTGGTAATCCGACGTGGCTTTTATTGTTGTTGATGTGACTTTTACTTGGCGTTTTAGTGGATTTTGTTGGGTGAGGTGGCTTTTTGGTAATCCTACGTGGCTTTTATTGTTGCTGATGTGGCTTTTACTTGGCGTTTTAGCTTAGCCTTTTAATAAGGGTTTATAGATAGACTTGTAGGGCCTATCAAAATAGCATTAGAGAGAAGGATGAGAACGGTCTTAAGGAATTAAAAACTCATTAAGACAAAGAACAAACTAAAAAAATGTAAATAGATTAATTGTCTACTCGGCAACGGTGCCAGAATTTGATGCGTGTTATTATACACTAAAAATAAAGACCTAAGTCTACTAACTAATAGCTAGCGGAAATACGGTCGATATCCACATAAAGGAAATACCTATATGCAATTCTAGTTCGTCAAGTCACAAAATGAGGGGGTGGTTGATTTGGTTTTCCAAACTAACAAGAGATTTAAAAGAGAGAAAAAGAGAAGAGAAAATAAAGCGGAGAAAATATAAGTTTAACAAAGAGAAAATGAATATGTCAAGATTCGGGCCACCACAGTATTACTTTTATCAAATTAAAATGAGTCAGTCAACCTTATGATAAGGGGGTAGCGACTATCTCCTTTCGGGCTCAAATCACCCTAATATCCCCTAAATAACTTCCGCTCTATTAGGTTTAGTCTATTGTTCTGTAGGCAAATCTACCCTTCCAATCTCTCGATCTAGGTCACGTTTAACTAAATAAATCGGTCTTCTGCATGCATTCAATCGACCAATTCTCAAATAAATTGCCATCAAACGACCCTTATCGCAAAACTAACAAAACATATCAATCCTACTACTTTACTACCGTGGTTTACCCAATCCCAACATATAAAGGAATCATTATTATTATTATATATACATATAAAATAATCTTTATTTCTGTCTATGTGGCACAATGTGATGCAAGAATGAGGGTATTTAAGCTTTCTCATCCAACTTCAGAAATTATGTTTTATTTTAGTCAATCATGCAAAACCGTGTTAGTCATCTTTCCACATCAGTGAACTCGAACAAATAAAAAAAATGAAATTAATTATACAACCACCTAATTAACTGTGTTAATTAATATAACCATGTTAATTAATACGAGTACCAATTCTCAAAACCGAAATTAATTATACAGCCACCTAATTAACCGTATTAATTAATATAACCGTGTTAATTAATATGGATACCAATTTTCAAAACCAAATAAAAAACTGAAATTAATTATACAACCACCTAATTAACCATGTTAATTAATATGGGCACCAATTCTCAAAACCAAATAAAAAACTAAAATTAATTATACAACCACCTAATTAACCGTGTTAATTAATATGAGTACCAATTCTCAAAACCAAATAAAAAACTGAAATTAATTATACAACCACCTAATTAATGATCTTAGTTAATATAACCGTGTTAATTAATATGCATACCAATTCTCAAAACCTAACAAAAAACTTAATTACAAAATATCAATAACTAATCACCAATTTTGTGGAACCAAACATCTTATCAAAAAAATTAAACCGACCTAGGGAATTCTTCCAATTCATTTCATTCTTCCATAAATTATTTGTATTCTCCATAAACTTCTCGAAAATCACAGTTGTGTTCTACCTCTTTTTTTTTCCTCTTAAATTCCTTCCACTTCCTCTTCATTCATCCTCCTTCTTTCAACCTGTAAAACAAAATTTTTTTCTAAACTTTTAACTAAAACTTATTTTACTGAAAATTAATGTTTTATTTCTAATGTATAGAATATGCTTTCTCAAGTGATATGTCAAACGTTTAATGGTTAATGATTTTTTAAAAATAAACCATGTATTGCTTTTCGTATTAACGACGGTAATTGATCACATACTTTACAAAATTGAAATTAACAATCCCGTGAATTTTCACGGGCGTTACGCCTGTATAATCCTAAAATAGAAAGTATAATAATTGATTAACACAACCCAAATAAGATAATAAATAACCGAGACATAGACAGCTTATCCCAATTATGAGTTTGTAAAGTAAATAAAACAAGTAACGAGACAATAAGATTTATGTGTGGAAAACAAGAATGGAAAAAAACTACGGGCATCCATGAGAGCATTTCACTACTATTGATTTCAGAGATTAATGTAGTATTTTTCTCTAAATATTGTTGGATCAGACCAAATATAACTCTAATTAAATCGAAAAGATTTGAAATAACTTTGTTCTCTTATTTATTAACCCAAAAATGACCTGATCTAAAACCAGCATCTCCAAACAGACACATAACCGAATAACTTGATCTAAACGAAATTAACCTTAAAATAATGAGAAATCCGAACTACTCGACCCAATTGAGTCATTTATAAGATCTATCAATAAGACGTAAGACCCAATTCTTTTGGCTTATTTTTCTTTAATTTAAGTTAAATTCAGTAAAAATAAGTTAATATAAGTTCAACAAAAATAAATTCAAAAAATTTCAATAAAAATAAGTTAAATTCAACTATTTACCAAACAGTCCAAATAGCATATTGTTCGGTCAAACCTACTAATTGCCCCAATATGCTAATTTTTTTGCAATATGTTGTTTACCAAACATCGCCTAAATATTAATTGATTATTTACATTTTTTTTTTGAAAGTGAATAATAGGTGTTTAGGTAGAATTTTAAAACAAAAAAATCAAACATGAATGAATGGCACAATAAGAATGACGAATGGAAGGAAATTTGAGAAGAGAGTGAGTGAAATATTAAGGAGATAATACAAGAATATTTAGGAGAGATAAATAAGAGATAATTAAGGTAATTTAAAGATTTTATATATGGATAATATTTAACATGTGTCTAATTAAGTATTAATGCATGCCTATAGGACATACATTAGAAAAACCGTATATATATAATAAATGTTATCACAAAAATTACTACATTCAGGTAATTTCGGATTTCGGTTGAATTTCGGTCATCAATAAGCAGGTTGAAAACGGTTCGGGTGTGTTTCGATTCGGGTCAAACCAGTTCAGGTTGAAACAGTTCAGGTTTATTCGATCTCGGGTCTATTTCGGATATTACAAATTCAGTTCAATTTCGAATCAGTTCAGGTCGATTCAGGTTTCGGGGTAAAGTTCAGTTATACCTTTCGGATGTACGGTCAGGTGTCGATTCAGTTATTTTCGATCGGTTTTTCGGGTTCGGTATACTTTTGCCAGGTCTAATTAAAACCTGAGCGAATGATACCATGTGAAGATTGATCTTATCGCCATTGATGAATTGAATCAATCAGAGTAACACCTCAAGCTAAATAAAGGAGGATTTTATTGTAGTTGAGTAGAGTTTGTTACCGCAGTTAAATATAAAGAATGTACAAAGTATTTATATACAAAATATAATACAACTGTATTGTTATTGATGCCAAGTCATCTATCCGTGTCAAAGTGGGTTTCTTCTAAGTTGCTTCTAGCTCGATTATTTCCACAGTAATAAATCCGGTGAAATGTTTGGAATCTAAAGAGTTGATGAGTAGTTGTCAGTAGTTCATTGCATGTATGAGTGTATGAGTCTTGTTCAAGTTTATGGCAACTTAACAAATTCTCCTTCACCGTCATATAGGAACCTCAATCTTATCCGTAAGTTTGCACAGATTATTCAAGGAACAACTATTTCAGTCGTTTCCGAAAAAATATAAAATAAAGATGGGTATGAGTTCCCCCCATTCATTCCAGAATCTCAGTCCTCAGCTCTTGTGAAGTTTGATAATGAGCAAATTAGTGCAAAGCATAATTATAATAACTGAGGATTATCAAGTGAGGAACAGCATCAACTAATCATAGGATGAAGACGATTATAGTTTGTTTACAAGCAAATGCAATTATATATTCTCCGGTTGTTTACAAGCAAATGCAATTACTAGTGCTACTAAGCATGCTTTAAAGCAATACTGTGTTTTAATTACATATCTAATTATTGCGATTTGTCAACTAAAGACAAGCAACAATCTGCTACTAGCAGTAGCAGGTATCTAGGAACATACCTTTTTAAAGTCACAAGTTTAAACAGTTAAACAAAACCAATGATTCATAAGAGTTGTCAATATTTACAAGCAACTAAAGCAAATTTGAGTACATAGGCACATACCCGTATACCACAATCACCAGAATACTGAATACCTAACACTATTTGCAAGAACCTCAAAATACACAAATTCTCATTTTAAACCAATAACCAAATATGCCGTCGTCTCAAGTGAGACACCTACACCTACTGGAGTCATCAAAATAAAGTACAAGACTTCAAAATGTGCAGGTTTGCATTTAAACACAGTTTGTCAAGTCAGTAGTAGACTACTCAGTAGGCACCATCGCAATTTGTGAAATTGAACAAGCAACCTTATAATTGGCAGTTTGGCACCATCATAATACCTCACAAATATCATGTCAACTTCGAGTCCTTCCATACTTTATTGTCACCATTCAACTTTGATGATCATATCATGTCAACTTCGAGTAATACTTTCTCACAAATCATTACAAATGAAAAATTGTAAATACTTGTTTTACAAAATCAAAGATACATATTTTGCATTGTCTATCCTGTATACACTTGGAGAAACTTGTGGCTAAGGTTGACCATCAAACCCAAATAAGAACAATATTTTTTTAGGACATATACATACCAATATAAATAGCATCACATCTAACGACTCCAATACATCACTATAATCTTAGCAACAGTTTGAACTTTGAAGCTCATCTGAAAAATGCAGTAGACATAGGTTTCTTTCACAAGTGAAGAAGTGCATCCTTACAAGTCAAGAGACACAACGCCTGATTTATCACAATGCTGACAGAACAATAGGTAGTCAAGGAGAAAGACGGTCTATTTTCCATGCCCGCCTCCAGTCAGTGTCAACAGGAGAGTATCTCAACCTAACGAAAGTAAGATATTGGTTATGCTTGAAGTAAGTCATAATAAAAATAGAAGCAATGGAAGGTTGAAAAAATCATCAAGCACAGTGATAGTAACACCGACCATTGAAGAACGGGTCCATGAGGAACTAACGATGTACAATAAACATAGAAGAATAAATCAACAGATAAAAGCTTTGGGACAAAATATAGAGAATCCTGGGATATAAATGGATATTTGGAAAAGGTGTCAGGAGAAAAATTCTCTTTACATTAGAGAACAAGATACTCCCTATATTTTGATACTAGTGTACCAAGGACAATAAGATCAGCACTCACACCTGAAGCGCTCCCTTCATGAAATCAAGTACCCTACAAAGGTTTATCGATGGGGATTGGTAATGTCCACAGCTTGAACTCCTTCAGATTCTTTTTTCTACTTAGGACATCCATGATATGTTATTGGAAAGAACTAATTAGAAATAATCTTCTGTACATAGGAACATTCCCTGTGCCGCCTATTTTGGCAAAACTGATTATTGGAATTTGAAGCAACTTCTTTCTAATTAATTCCTATGTGCTGAAGCTCATTTCTAATTAGTTCTTTCCCGTTGAAAGTTCTTTTCTACAGGCCAACCATAGCAAGTTGTAATCCTGGTAAGCTTGTAGATGTCCCTTGGAACATGTAAAAGGGAATGTCAAATAAGAAGCCTATTAATAATTCTACACCTAATTCCCTAGCTTGACCATATTTGAAAAAAAAAGGATCAGGTATTTCAAGTACTGTAGCTGATGATTACAGTCGCCAAACCCCATTTATCAAAGAAACAGTAAAGATCCACCCTAACCCAGGGAGAGGGGCAGTTCAAGAAGGAGAAGAAATAGTCAATTTAATCCCACACTGATATCCCTTTAAGAAAGAGCAAGGGTCTTGATTATGCATCCGCAAATAATAAACCTCTAGGAAATATGGTAAAATAGACAACTAAAGCACCTGTCATGCAAGCGAGAAGGTTGGCCCTGCCAAAACTCGTAAACTTTTGGATACAGCCTGAATCCACCCCAGTAATTGGGTTTGGGAATCACACTCCTGCGCATACAAGGAACAACGTGATTAATCTATGAATGGGAAGGAGAATGCGGACGCAATAGGCAACTTTAATTGCAAAAATATTGATAAGCAGTAAGAAATTCAACAGCAGCGCCTTAAAATGTACATCGAATAATACTTGAAACATATTGTTGGATACTAAATCTGACAGGTAATGACATGTCAGACTAATTCAGCAGAAACTTGTATTCATGAAGGTTCCTCCAATACCAAATAAAGTAAAGATCAAACCACTAACCCATCTGAATATTTTTCTTCCAATTCTTTGTACTTATCTTGAAGATACTGTCGCCCTAGAACAATGCTACTCTGAACAGCAGGAAAAGAAGAAATCGTCCTTATTCCGCAACAGTTCACAATGATGTAGAACTACACCTGGCAAACGGGTCAATCAGGTAGGGGTCGGGTCGGGCCAGTTCGGGTATCTCGTTGATTACGGGTTAATTCGGGTTAGTTCAGGGCATTCAGGTTTCGGGTTTGTTTCAATATGTTGGTCGGGTTATTTCGGGTCAGGTCCTTTTCGGGCCAAGCAAGTAGGGTTATTTCGGATCGGGTCAATGAATAAGAGAGAAAAAGGCATTTCAATTCTTTTCGGTTTAATTAGAGTTTGTTTTGTCGTGTCATTTTCTGGTTTGGGTGGTTTCAGGTCATTTTCTGGTCGGCTCAGTTATGGGTCAAGAAAGCTCGGGTCATGTTTGGGCCAGTCCGGTCAATTCGGGTTTCACGCCACTTTCAGGCCTTGGGTCAGGTCAATTGGGTCAGGTTGCTTTTGCCAGGTCTATGTAGAGTCAAGTTAAGAATAATGAAACAAGAGACCAAACCTGCTGGCTCACGATTGCTCCAATTTGACTCCCTCGGGGACGACTATGAAAGTAGTGCTCAGATTCCTCATCAGAAACTTTTTCAACAGGTCCTTCTACTCGAACCTAAAAGCAAAAACAAAGTAGGCATGATATAATGGAAAATTAATTCAAGAAAGCAAAGATTTTAACGTGACCAACTTGCTGATGATACTCAATTTCTAACACATTTTTGTCTTCTATCAATATGTCAAATTATCAGATATTCCAATTCAACCCTGTCATCTTATCCTTATGGACCTCATCAATGCCCCAATCCCCCAACACTCCCACCTCCCCACACACACTAAAAAAATGTGAGAATGACCATAGCAAAGCTCTATATCAGAGCGAGGAGAAAAGCCTTCATAATCTGTTGTAGGAGGCAGCAAACAAAAACCATAACATGATAACAACATAGTATAAGAAAGGCAACTGAGTTCAGACATTACTATTCCATGTTCAAAGTTAAAACAGTAATTTGAAGAAGAAAAGCCATTTCCATAACCGCGCACAATCATAGACATCATCTAGAAAGTATCAACTACCAATTCAGATCCAGATACAAACATGTATGCTCTGGCCAGTTCTCACTAAGTAAAAAACAAACCTGACGGTTAAGACCATCCCAATAGAACAGAAGAGCAGCATGTGGATTTTCAGATATTTCAGATCCTTTCTGACTTCCGTAATTTGTGAACCTGCATAGTTGATCCATATTAAGTCGTCAGCAACATAAAGCATTTCTGTTCTTAAACTTTTTTGCCCAGGCGGAAGGGAACTGAAAAGCCTACCAGACAAACCCATTTTTATCAACTCCTTTCAGCAAAACCATTCTAGACGATCTGCAGGATTGAACACAAATGATGACCAGGCATGATATATTGACAAGCGTTGAGAACACTAATGGATTATCAATAAGTCAATCATCAGCTAGTAAAACTTACGGCCTCCCATCCTTTGAAGCAGTCGACAAGGCCATGGCATTCGGTTCCTTCAAGCCAGCAGCAATTGCATCATCAAACCATTTGCGAAACTGCAAGATAAAATTTTAGACCAAAATAGACATAGAGGGATGTTATACATTGCCTTAAGAACTTCCAATAATATGCAAAACAAAATTTAATATAGTTTAAAAAGGATTGCATAATGCGGACCAAAATATTGACATGACTTATGAGCACATTTTAGCATGAGATCATGGATCACGGGAGACGGGTGAAGAGGACAAAGTTATGTAATTGACTAACCATATTGCTTTTAAAAGCAAAAATGAAAAACAATTCTCATTTACCATGAACAGCACACGTGATAAGAGTGAAAATTTTGATTCATCAACCGAAAATTGTTACAAAGAAATTAGATCCTTAGAAGCATGCACTACTTGAAACTTTTATTCTACCTGATCAAAAGGATCCAGCTCCACCTCCTCCTCAAGAAGTGCTGGTGATATGTAGTTCTCCCTTAAAGATGAAATGTCAACTTGAGGAGGCTTTCCAACACGTACACACATTGAAGTGCCAGGATATGGAGGCAGTTGTAGCTTATATTTTTCTACAACAGCTGGTGGAACAAATCTTCCCCCTAGAAAATGATGTGGACCGACAAATTTCTGGGAACATAACTTTGGAGCAGTTAAGGATACCTGAGACAGGATACAGGGAGCTCTTAATTTCCAAATGTTAATATGTATAGAGCTTAAACAATTTTACCACAAAAGTAC
Organism: Silene conica; assembly: GCA_029255685.2. Lineage (NCBI taxonomy): Eukaryota > Viridiplantae > Streptophyta > Magnoliopsida > Caryophyllales > Caryophyllaceae > Silene > Silene conica. The sequence continues at coordinate 66,247,418 of CM055311.2, forward strand.
ACAAGGTTTCAACCAGAGCAGACCAGCATGTCAGGTTTGATGCCTTCCCCAACGGTATCCCCTTCTTCAACATGCCATCCCGAAGGAATATCTATAGAGACAATTACAGACGACTTGCGACCTATCAGATGATAGTTTTGGCAGGTTATCAGCCTCTGGATAAGAGCATCAAAAGGTGGCCTAGGGGTGCCTACAAGAGAGAAAATAATATTACAAACCTGAGTTTAACTTCCTATGTATAAAGCTTTCAAATATCAACTACTGATCGTTCTGAACTAGAATATAAATTGTTCTTGGGGTACAACTTCCAAAATTTTCGTCACTCATTTATAAAAATAAGAAAGCGTAGTAAAGAAAATGTCTGCATAGAATTCAGGAAACATAAAGACAATGCAAAAAAAAAGCATTGAACTAGAGAGAGACAACAACCAAGATATATCAAGCAGCACTAATTTAGAACAAATCATTACCATGAAAAGAGAACCCAAACATTGCATCAATGATGATGTCAAAGTCATCAGACAAGTCGGAAGGCAGATCTTCAGCAGACACAAAGGGGATAGACAATGATTCAAGCTACAAAATGAGAATGTCAGCTGAGTATCTTTACTCACATTTCACATTATATAAAAAGTCCAGCAAGCTTCAAGCAACTATAACGTACCTGAGTCACCAGTCCACTATACAAAGGCTTCGGAGTACGCTTTGGGTAACAAATAGTTGGTTTATATCCAAAGTGATACAAATGCCTAGCTGCTACCAGCCCATCACCACCATTATTTCCCGGGCCACAGATAGCAAGGACTCGATTATACTCATTAGGCTTATAAACCTGTCACAAATCACAATGATGAGCTCACCATGTAACATCAGCATATGATAAACCTAACTCACACTGACTTTGCAGAAAGTGCCTCATAGTTACAACTACAGCCTTCGTAGAGTAACACAGCCTCCCACATCAGTGCCACCCTATCAATCAGAATCCACATATGATACATTTTGTGGAAAATCAATTAAGATAAAGAGAAATAGAACGATTTTAGCCAAAGCTGACACCTTTTCACGGCCGAATCAGAAAGCCGGACTTTGTCAGGTTTTTGCTTTAAAAACAGATAAATTCTATCGCATGAAATGCAACTCAAATAATCGGTTTATGCAGAAAGTGCCTCTTAATTATGGCTACTGCCTTCCTAGAGTAAATAGCCTTCCACATCAATGCCACCCTATCAGAGTTCACCTATCCGATCATTTTATGGAAAATAAATCAGATATTGAAAAACGGAAAAATTTTAGGCTTTTAGCCAAAGTCGACATCCTCTCACAACTGAACGAAACGGCAAACATAAATCTGGTTTTTTGGCTTTAAAACCGGCAAAATTCTGTGAGATGAAATGCATTCCGAATAATGCTTCCCATGATATGACTCTACATCAGTGGCATAGCCAATATGAGATTAATGGGATCTCAATACCCCCCAGGTTGTTGGACAAGACGTTTTGCATTTGCTAAATTTGTCTGATTTAAAGATTTTGCAACTTCCATCCCCATAGTAAAGGAAATATGCAATAACTAAAATGGCAGCATACTTGATCAATTCTTTCTCCACCATTGCTCTATCAAGTTAAATTTCTCATATGTGAATCAATTACTACAACAGTTACTCGCTTATTGTCAACATAGACTGATAATAAATCAGTGTTAGTAGCTTGAATAACTTGAATCAAAGACAGAGCAAGAAAATTAATTCATTAACCAGCTATACAAGACGACATCATCATCATCATCATCATGAGAGTTAAAAATGCGCGAAAAATAGTACCTCAGCAATAGCACAAGCAACACTGAGACCAGCCAATTCCTAAAGAAACAAAAATAAAAGAATTCAAGTTAATAATAAAAAAAACCTAGGTCAATTATGATTCACAAATTGAAAATACGTTAGTTTCGAAAATGCAAACCATCAATTGATCAACGGTGAACCCCAAAGGGCCCATGAGAGTCTCATCAATCTCGGCGGCGTCTCGCTGCGTCAAGTACGAAATTCCCTCCATATTTTCTATACTAAGATTATTTCCCGAATTCGTACTTAAACAGCGAATTTGATAACTCGAATAATTCGAATTTCTTAAACCCTAGATAACACAGAGGAAAAAGAAGATGAACCAGCGACAAATTGAATATAAATCATAAATCATAAATCATAAATCATAAAACATAATGCTTTGCGATCTACTTTACTCACTCCATTTTGACTCACTTGGTTACATAATGAATGAATTGATTATGTAACAGAGGAAATAGTTTTTAAAAATAATATTGTAAATACGGAAAAATACGGTAAAAGTGTGGTAGTCTTGGAGAGTGCGTAAAATAGATGATACGAAAGAGTTACCTACCGGTGGCGGAGTTTGAGAAGTGTGGTTGAGTAGAGAGAAAGTAGAAGGTTTAAGTACGGGAGGGAAATGGGGGAAGGTTAATTTGAATATGGGTTTACAAATGAAGGAAGAAGCTGATGCAGATGCAGATGCAGATGCAGATGCAGATGTTGTATGGTTTACAAGTATACATGACATTGCTTTGCTTTTCTCCACCAATTGCCTTCTCATCTCTATTTGCTAGACGTCGCAACAATTTCTCATTTTAAAATGAGTTCCAAATAAAATGTTATAAAAAAAAAACCCAAAAAAAAGCCAAGCGTCCGTCCGTGCTCACAGTTCGGATGGCCTGTGTCCGTTCACAACCAACTATAACAAGAAATCAACATCGGGAATTTAACATGTATTGTTTCCCATATGATCAAGGGACAATACAAATTTATTATTCATTCGTTACATTATGTATCATTCTTTTTGAAACTTTCTAAATTTCTTAACTTTTCCCCCGAAAAAATAAAACACCAAAAAACTAAATGTTCACAGAAGAACTTATTACAATGAAGTCTTGTTAGAACTTAAAAGCTCAACCAAAACTTCAGAAATTGTAGATTTCTGAAATGTATATAGAAGTGTATTCTTAAATGTCTGAGAGACTGTCTCTGGAATATCTGGAATATCCAATGTTGACAATCAGCCAGCAAGACGATCAATTTTCCAAACTTGACTTCCGTCAGCTTCTGCAAGAGAGTACCTTATCCTGCCAGATGAAGACTAGAATGAGAACAAAACGAAAAGTGGGCTGTTACTCGATTAGGCAGTGAATTGAGACAGCTTCGTGATTTAGCCTCAATTATTCGTCACTTAATTATGGAGTTAATGGTTTGGAATCCCATAATGAAATGTTCTCACTTATATACGAGTTTCATATGAGAAAGCCTCACATATGAGATAAACCCAATCCTATATTCTTATCTAATTCTAGAGTTAACGAGTTGGTTTCACATGTAAGACCATCTCATATAAATAATTTTTTATGCCAATGTTTAAAAGAGGGTTTAGATAGGCATCCGTGGGAATTTAACTTATCAGGTAACATAGGAGAGTTGAGACTGTCGAGAGTAAACTACCTGTCAGCCAAGCGAGGTGGTTGGGCCTGCCAAAACTCAAAAACTTCAGGCTTCAGCCTATACCCACCCCATTCTTTGGGTCTCGGAATTACGCTCCTGCTCATAGAACAAACCAACTTAATTAACCTATACAGCCGAAGGGGAAATAAACTTCTCGTGTGAGCAAATTCAGATGTACGCAAACTAACGCTTTTAGCTAAATAAGATTACTGAGGTTCATTGATATCAATTAGTTGAAATTACTCGTCAGTTTGTCACTGACCAAAAAATACTAGTCGATATGTTTTTTTATTTTTTGTGTAAGGGAAGTCCACATAAGAGTTTTAATGCTGAGGAATTTCAAGTCCAATTCATCTGTATGGCCGCTAGTTAATGAATTTAACAATCAAGCTAACACACATCCACTACTAACATTTAACATTCAACTACTGAGAACTGCACTGACCCATCAGAAAACTTTTCCTCCGCTTCTTTGTACTTGTCTTGAAGATATTGGCGTCCTGGAATAACACTACTCTGAATAGGAGAGGAAAAAAAATCAACGTCAGGAATTCAGAGAAATATAAAATTTCCAAGAATCAACTACTGAATAGTAAAAAGGCAAAGAAAACCTGATGGCTAGCAGTCGCTCCGATTTGATTCACTCGTGGTCGATTTCTAAAGCATTGTTCAGATTCCTCTTCAGAAACCTTTTCAACAGAACCTTGAACTTTTACCTGAACACCCAAGTAATACGAAAACTATGACTTTGAATGTATATATAATACTTGATTTAAGGTATCTTTTCCTTTAACAACCAGTATATAGTCCGTATCAGATTTGCACCCGGGCGAGATTAAAAGAGCTTCAGCCATATGCCCGTAACATTAGAAGTGGCCAATACAAGTAAATGGCTGCATTTATAATACAGCTATATATATTGTCGATCCGTTTGATTTGAAGCCGAATAAACAAGGATTTAGTATACATTAGCCATCTTAATTAGACCCATATCGGATGTTTTTGAACTGAATTTGAGTGTTAGATAATACAGCTACCAATTTATGGCAATCCAAACAATAATGGCATTACACGCGGACTAGTTGTATAGTTTTGAAGATCACCACTATCGTATTTGAACTTGTAAGGGTTAGCGTCGGCATAAAGTAGGTATTGAGGGAGGAATACAAAACAGCAAAAGTAAAAAGACAGACCTGACAACTAAGTTGAGGCCAGTAAAACAATAAAGCAGCATGAGGATTCTCAGATAATTCAAGTCCTTTCTGACTTTCATAGCTGGTGTACCACACAAATCCGTGTTTATCAAACTTATTGGCAAAAACGGTGCGAGATGAGCTGTAAGAAGGAACAAGGTTGCGATAAGGTTGGAGAATAATGAACGCGTGTCGTGTGTCATGTCTGAGTCTCACACTTTAGTTTAGTACTTCGTAGTACTTCCTCCATTCCAATCAATTCTATACATTTGCTTTATTCACGTTTGCCAATATTCGTTTTCTTTTGTTAATATCTTTAGTTACATAACGATAAACATTGATATTCACAATGTACTCGGTAAGACAATTTAAACAAGATCTCACATGAAGTATGTTATATATTAGAAGTTGTGTCGAAAATTCGCTCGAGTTATGAATAGTGTCGAAAAAGTGAAATGTATAGAATTGATTGGAATGGAGGAAGTAGTTAGTAGCATCACTTACGGTCGGCCTTGTTTAGAAGCAGTTGACAAGACCATGAGTTTTGGATTATTTGAGCCAGCAGCAATTGCGGCCTCCATCCATTTTTGGAACTGCAAGATTGATTGATTGAATTGAGACTACCATTATAATAATAAAAACAGAAATAATTCAAAGAATTCTGGGACACTAGTCTAGGATGAAATCTATGTCACTTTGTGTGTTACTCTGCCTAAATCCGCAATCAGGTATTACAGATTAGAATAGAATACTAGATTTGTTTCGAATATGCTGGTCTGGGTATCAATTTTGAGTATTACTTTCTCATATATAACATTCCGCAACCTCCTCTCCTAGTAGTTATCATAATTAATACTCCACTCCTACTTCACTTCAGCCTTGAGATCAATTTTACACTTGAACCAAAAAAACATAAAAGAAGCTACTCATTTCGTAACACGCTCTTAATCTAAATATCTAAATATCTAAATAATTGGTGTATTTAAACAAAGTTTGTTTACCTCATCAAAAGGATTCAGCTGGACCTGCTCCTCAGTAAGTGCCAGTGATTTAGCCTCCATTAATAAAAACACTAGATATTAATAGTTACTAAAACTTCCAAGTATAACCAAATCAAAACACAAATGAATGAAGAGCAGAAACACTTAGTTGGAGTTAATAAATAAGGTTTGGATATTCAAAAATGGAGGCTTTAATTTCTAATCATTCCAATAAGGACGCCATTCAAAGTCTTCTTCTCAATTTAAATATACCAACACCAAGACCGTCATAAGGAGCTACCACCTAGCAGTAGCACACCAACTACGAAAATATATGTAGAGATCAATTATTTTATCAATAATACTCCAAACCTATCATTAGAGTTGTTCAAAATAAACCGACCCGCAATAAGCGAAAGAGCTATAACAACAATCCATATCAATAATAGTCCAAACTTATCAATAATTGTACACTCTTAAGGTTCGATTAACCGAACCGTTTTGACAAACTGATTCGGTGAACTGAACCGTTAAATTTATCATGGACACGGTTCGGTTAAGGTTCACAATTTTAGAAAAGAGGTTAACTGATCCGAACCGTTTCAAAAAAGGTACGCAAAAAATTAAAATATTATATCATAATTGTTCTTTTGTTTAATTTTTTTAATGTCTCCAAATTCAAAAATTGTTAAATTGATTAATATTAAGGTTTCACTTACTAACTTTATCGATGACTGTAATATATAATAAAAATTAAATTAAGCTACTAGATAAAATTGACGAAAACTAAAAAAAAGTATATTTAATACGTGTATAGGTTAACCGGTAGGCGGTAACCGAACCGCAAATAATTGCTTAAAGTGGCTAACCAAACCGTTTATAACCGTTGGGAACGATGTTATGCGGTTCGGTTAATGAACCCCCTACTTACAACCGCAATTAATCTTTACACTATTAGAAAATAAGTTTTTCTAAATTTACACCCTTATATAAGAAATTTAATATTTTACTTCCTCTTAAAACACTTATGATCAAATCTTATCCCCGATCATTGATGATGATAAAGAGATAAAGCCGAGACCTTAAATAAATGAATGTTATTGATGTAATAATTTGTACAACGGCTCAGAACTTTATAGAGAGTATATATAGTACCGTACATGTTTGGTGACAAAAAGAATAACCTAAAACAATGATAAGTAATGATTGGTGGGCCTAGGGAATTGAAGATGGTATCATTCTTGGATCAGGTGCCAAAAGGGTGTTTTGTTGGCCCAATCTTTCTTTTGTCTAAAGTGTCCTCAGTAGAATCCAACACCCCCCCGCAAGATGGAGCATGTTGGCTGGGTAACATGCTATATTGTGCAGCAACTTCCAATGGTGATGTGTGTAAGGTTTAACTAGTTGCTCATAAACTAATTTAGTCATACTAACAAAACCTTTAATTAACTTTTAATTAACAAAATAATAAACTTGTTTATTAGATCTTATGCATGCTTAAAAATGCGGAATAGGGAGAAATCGAACCCTTACACACGGTCCAAGCTTGGCAAGGATGATCCTCCAAAGTACCCAAATTAGAATACCTCCTTTAAAGATGCACCAAGACAACCCCTTAAAACCGAATCTTTGTTGTGCTAGACTAAGAATCGATTCTTCCTTAAACTTATTCTAATCTCACTTATTAGAATAATATTTGAATACTACTCTTAGTATAATTTTTTATTATCTTATAATAAGTATTTTAGAGGTAGAAAATTTCTCTTCTTGCTTGGTGATTTTTCGACTAGGGCAACAAGAAGAAGTAGAATGAATGTCATATATCATATATATATCCTAAGCATGCTTCTTTAACTTAAGATAATCTAATTAACTTAAGCATGCTACATAGGGTGAAGGGGAGTCGGTTATGGGGAGTGTCAAGGAGGGAACAACTTGTGTTCTCAAGACACTAGGGTGGTTACTAGGTTGGTGTCTCAAGAACAATGTCTCAAGCAATGATTAAGGAGCAATTAACACACTAATTAACCACACCACCATCACCACTTAGCCGTGCCATATAGTCCATAATATGGACTTCATTTTACAATTTGTCAAATGTACAATTGTATAAAGTGTGACATCTTATATGTCATTAAGATATAAAATACTTTAGTACATTTGAAACATGTAAATATTTATCCCATAAATATTATACATAATTAAATAAATCATATTTATTCAATTAATAAGTAATTCGAAATTACTAGTGTAAAATGATCATTTATCGTCAATACGATTTACAACCTTTGTATTAATTTCAACCCAATTCATTCTAATTACGATATCTTAAAATATCGTTTAATGTTTAACAATTGACACGTTTCAATTTTAAACATAAATCTTACATTAAGATTTAACCTCTAATTTCTCGATACACGAGTTTAAGGAATATGATCAAATCGTATCAATATACATTTGATCACTTTATCAATTAAGGGAATTGTCCTAAAGGTGTGACCTAAAGGGATCAACTGACCACCACCGTCATACGACAGTAATGTCAAACTCTAGCTAGCCAATCATTACCGATTAATGTTGGTCAGTTGACTAATAAATCGTATCATCCCTTGCGCATTCTTGTTATGAGATTTAATTACGTGATCGCACTATTGTTGAGGACACATTTCCCAACAATCTCCCACTTGTCCTCGACAAGTGTGCGTCACCAATTCTCTTGTCCTATTACAATCTCCCACTCAATGCAAGATGTCTCTCTAAGGTCGTACTTGCATTCGATCATATCATGAGTGGTTTCCTCGATCTGGAGAATAACTGTCTGACCGGAATTATCTACCATAGATACCTTCCGAGCGTGGCCACGCATTTCCAGTTAACTTCTCCTCGAGTGGCCCTGAGATTTGAACAACCCTGACAAGGGGTGGACAATTTCTATCGCACTACTTCCTTCAACTAGTCACAGTTAGTCACAACCCAAAACAATCCCATTTGACTCCAGTTACGAAAAGTCGTAGAGAATGGATCAAAGTTATGCCTAAACTGTACCATCTTGGGAGAGCAGTCTTTAGTCAAAGAATTTGACTCACAAGAATACTATAGCAGCTCTCGCCACGACCCGGCTATAAAATTTCCAGAACTCTATAAGCGGTCACATTTGCCCGACAGAGTGTCTCTTACAGTCTGCCTATGTGATCGACTAGTCATCACTTATGACTCTATGGCACTTGAACTTGCCATCAATCGCCTCACATTCTAGTCGCTTTGAGACGTCACCTCATGTAAGCGGCTAGGGGTCATACTAAGTCAATCCAGTTCACTTATGGGGTTCAATATTGTCTCATACAACCCATTTGGATTCTGACAAAGTATCTTTTACTTTGAGTTAATCATAACTCAAATGATGTTGTCATGCAACAATAGTCAACACTATTACATTGCATTTTGATGCACAATCATCTGTTTGTATTAGTGTTTTGCGAATAACCTTTATTCACGCGAATAACGTTTATTTATGATAGCAAAACTTACAACTTTTGGTCTCCTTTATTCTCATATTATCCCGTATAATATGATTCTATTTGAGTACATATCTAGAACTCTTTCTAGATTTTGAGTTTCCTTTCCGGAGGAAAGCTCCCACTGTTATCTTATAACTTGTGACGTATCGATATACTGGAGGGATTAAAAATCACTCTCCATAGTCACTTATGTACTGAAATCTATATTGCAGTTTATTAGTGATTTCATCACTCTTACAATTTTCAAACATCTTGGCTATTTTGATAATGGTTTCATTCATCATTATGAACAATGTATCCAACCATTCTAACTTCTAGTGGGCGACCTTTTATTATCCATATAATAAACCTTCCCGTAAAGCTCTATCATCTTATGATATAAGGTATTTGATCATCTAGAATTGAAAACCTCTTATTCTTTACACCTTAAAGAATCACCCATTCTCTCTAAATGATAGGCTTAATTCCTTTTATGAAAATCGCTCCCACTAAAATCAATATCTCTCGATATCTTAAATGAACCTTTCATTTCTCGCATGTTAAACTATTACTCGAATCATTATCACTATCACTATCCCCATAGTGATCTATTTCCATTCAATCAATCATCACCCTCTTATCATGTCTTCGTTTCCTTGAGACGAAAATGATAATTACTATATAGGAACCGTTTTCCTACCGATGATTTCATACGGGGTTTCAAGTTTCCTCTCTATGAAACAATGAACACAAAGAACCTTTCTTCGAGTGTCCTCCCGTAGTTTCTTTAAATCACTTAGGGCTCTTCTTAAGACTCCCAAGTAAGAATCTTCTCTAAGATCCTTCCTTTATTTACATCATTGGTTTGTGAGCGAAATATTTTCTCCCACTCTATCCTTCTAACAATAACCTTTACTTGTTTAAGGATAGTTATTTTGATTAACCAATGTATTTGAATGTTTGAAGTTTGATAGGTGTGATGAATACATTCTCATTTTCACTTAAAATGAAAATCTTATAATGAACTGATATAGTCTCATTTTGATTGAATCTATCTCATGGGGTGTAGTTCTCCGTTTTAATCAACTCCTTGATTATCTTATATTTGATCGTATCAATATTTATTGCGTGATTAAATCACTATCATTCATGTTTAAATAAGGCATGCAATTTATTTGAGAAATCAAAACATTGATTAAGAACAAAAGTAGTGACTTGGGTTGAAAACCAAGTCACTAATATCCAAAATTACAACCATTGTTTTAGGATTTTAATCCTTGTCTTACAAGAAAATTAAATTGTTCCATAAATAAATGCAGAATATGAAAGAAGACGATATGAAAATTAGAGCCTAGCTCTTCAAGTCTTCGATCAATTGGATGCTACCGGAGCCATCCAAGTAAGGAACCTCAAGCTTCCTTCTCTTTGCCCTTATCATTATTCGGGGGTGGCCCTTTAAAACAATTAAAAAGGGTAAATATCAACACATTTGTATCACTATACATAAGTTGATAAACGACATGAATTATACGCGAGAATTATTACCTACGGCAGTTGCCTTCCCATTTTTGAGATCGCTTAAGTATTTGGGGCAATTTCTCTTCCAATGACCGATCCTCGTGCAATAATGGCACTTGTCTTGCTCTTTAGAAGACGAGGTGGAAGCGCCTTTCGAAAAGGTCTTTTCTTTGGTCGCCTTGGGCTTGAACGTTTTCTTGCCCTTGCCTTTAGAGGCATTTCTTTTGAAGCTCGTTTTCCCTTTCTTTTCGATGTTTAAAACATCCTTGGTGGAACTTTCATGAAGTCTCATGTCCCTTTCGGCTTGGATTAGCATCTTATGCAACTCGTCTAACGATGTCTCTTGGTTTCGCATATTAAAATTCACCCGGAATTGAGCATACGCCTTAACCTTATTGAGCGAGTGAAGAACTCGGTCAATGATAAGAGAGTCGGGAACATCAACATCTTGAGCTTTTAGAGTCTCCGCGAGCTCAACTAGTTTGAGCACATGAGGGCTTATCTTTTGCCCTTCCTTGAAAGTTATGTCAAAGAAGGCGGAAGCCGCCTCATATTGAATCACCCTAGGACTTTGCGAAAACATGGTCGCAAGCTTGGTGTATATCTCATATGATGTGGTCAACTTAATCATACTCCTTTGGAGATCCGGCTCCATGGAGAAGATGAGCACATTTTTAAGAGCGGAGGACTCTTTCATGTAGGCTTCATAGGCCTCACGAGTTTGGACCGACGAACGAGCGGTCGGAGCGGTCGGAGCGGCTTCGGATAGGTAACGACTCTTATCGTCACCTTGAGCGGCCAAAAGCAATTGCGCATCCCAATCCTTAAAATTGGAACCATGCTTATCGAGTTTACAACGATCCATAAAAGATCGAAGCCATGATACGTTAGTGAGAGGTGGAGCGTTGGTTGCCATAGTCGATGTTGAAATTTAAACTACAATAATAAAAGGAAAAACAACATCATTTTAAATTCATAATTTTAAACTAGAAACTTTAACAAGTTTAGTTATGTATTTACTTAATGATCTCTTACCCAATTAAGTAAACAATCCCGAGACCCAAACCCATACTAATCCGGGCGGTGTAGCCGATTCAACCCGTATCGGTATAATTTGGTGGATTAACTCTTTAATCGGTTCTACTCTTAGAACTCTCGGTCGACAATTTTCTTAAAATTATCTTTAGCCCGAACTTATTGCAACTACGGTTACGAATACTTTCGTTGAGATCAACCAAATTTCAAGGTGTAATCTTATTACCCCACTTACCCAACGTGACAATTTTAGTACCCCGGTGTAGCCGAGCCTACGTCCTTGTGAAAAAGGGATTCATGGGTCCGTACTTTTTGGTAAGGCTAAGTCTCAATATTTATATGTAAGACATCTAGTCAAATTATTATCTATCTCCGTTTAAGTGAACCAAGTCGGTGAATTATCGATAAAATAAAAGACTAGGTCGACTAAGTCGAAACATGCATGATACGATGTATGACGATTTGGCTATGCATGCAAACATATAAAAAGCAAAATAAAAGCATAAATAAACCCTAGTATGGCCTTTCCTAGAAAACAAATAACAAAGTACAAATTCGGAAACCAACTCCTTTGGTCCCTTAAACTTCACGCGGCACGCACTACGAGGTAAACACCGTCTTGATCGGAACTCCTTTCCGAATGGCACCGTCTTCAAGGAACTCCGGATTTTACAAATATTACAACTTTTCTAGTCTAGTTTATACATTATAAAATAGAAATAAATTACAATTGGGTGATACGAGATCACAAAATTACAACCGAATCGGTAACCCCTTACATTACGGGAAATACCGATTTAAAAACTAAGGCCATACTAAGTAAATTACATAATTCCCAAAATTACGTAAAAATAAATCATGACATTCATAATATAAAATATGCAATGCTTATTTAAATATGAATTAACATGCAAACCCTAAGCCAAATCGTCCTATTTAAAACACTTATTTAAATAGTTATCGCAAACCTCGGTTTATGGAATCGCGTGTTTTAACGTTTAACAACACTATGCATTTTATGAAACGGTTTTCATCCTTAAGTTAATCATCCTAAATCTTATAGGATTCAAAATTTAGTCTTACTCAAACTTTGAACATGACTTAACTTAATATATTTCAATATTGATCGGTATTACTCGGTTTTACGGGAAAAATAATATAAAATCCAAAAGAGACATTAAAATTTCGAAAATTCAAAATTCAAATTTTGAAAAATCCAGAATGTTCTTAAAATTTTCAGAAAGTTAAAATATTAGTATTTTATACGGTTTTATCATTATTTCGAAAATAACACGTAAAACGAGCAATTTAAGTCGGAAAATTCAATAATTAACTTCATAAATGCAAATTAAATACTAATAATATTTTTATACCTTCCAAAACATTTTAAGAACACAAAATGGACAGAAAATTAAATGGCAAACTGATTCGGTGAACTGAACCGTTAAATTTATCATGGACACGGTTCGGTTAAGGTTCACAATTTTAGAAAAGAGGTTAACTGATCCGAACCGTTTCAAAAAAGGTACGCAAAAAATTAAAATATTATATCATAATTGTTCTTTTGTTTAATTTTTTTAATGTCTCCAAATTCAAAAATTGTTAAATTGATTAATATTAAGGTTTCACTTACTAACTTTATCGATGACTGTAATATATAATAAAAATTAAATTAAGCTACTAGATAAAATTGACGAAAACTAAAAAAAAGTATATTTAATACGTGTATAGGTTAACCGGTAGGCGGTAACCGAACCGCAAATAATTGCTTAAAGTGGCTAACCAAACCGTTTATAACCGTTGGGAACGATGTTATGCGGTTCGGTTAATGAACCCCCTACTTACAACCGCAATTAATCTTTACACTATTAGAAAATAAGTTTTTCTAAATTTACACCCTTATATAAGAAATTTAATATTTTACTTCCTCTTAAAACACTTATGATCAAATCTTATCCCCGATCATTGATGATGATAAAGAGATAAAGCCGAGACCTTAAATAAATGAATGTTATTGATGTAATAATTTGTACAACGGCTCAGAACTTTATAGAGAGTATATATAGTACCGTACATGTTTGGTGACAAAAAGAATAACCTAAAACAATGATAAGTAATGATTGGTGGGCCTAGGGAATTGAAGATGGTATCATTCTTGGATCAGGTGCCAAAAGGGTGTTTTGTTGGCCCAATCTTTCTTTTGTCTAAAGTGTCCTCAGTAGAATCCAACACCCCCCCGCAAGATGGAGCATGTTGGCTGGGTAACATGCTATATTGTGCAGCAACTTCCAATGGTGATGTGTGTAAGGTTTAACTAGTTGCTCATAAACTAATTTAGTCATACTAACAAAACCTTTAATTAACTTTTAATTAACAAAATAATAAACTTGTTTATTAGATCTTATGCATGCTTAAAAATGCGGAATAGGGAGAAATCGAACCCTTACACACGGTCCAAGCTTGGCAAGGATGATCCTCCAAAGTACCCAAATTAGAATACCTCCTTTAAAGATGCACCAAGACAACCCCTTAAAACCGAATCTTTGTTGTGCTAGACTAAGAATCGATTCTTCCTTAAACTTATTCTAATCTCACTTATTAGAATAATATTTGAATACTACTCTTAGTATAATTTTTTATTATCTTATAATAAGTATTTTAGAGGTAGAAAATTTCTCTTCTTGCTTGGTGATTTTTCGGCTAGGGCAACAAGAAGAAGTAGAATGAATGTCATATATCATATATATATCCTAAGCATGCTTCTTTAACTTAAGATAATCTAATTAACTTAAGCATGCTACATAGGGTGAAGGGGAGTCGGTTATGGGGAGTGTCAAGGAGGGAACAACTTGTGTTCTCAAGACACTAGGGTGGTTACTAGGTTGGTGTCTCAAGAACAATGTCTCAAGCAATGATTAAGGAGCAATTAACACACTAATTAACCACACCACCATCACCACTTAGCCGTGCCATATAGTCCATAATATGGACTTCATTTTACAATTTGTCAAATGTACAATTGTATAAAGTGTGACATCTTATATATCATTAAGATATAAAATACTTTAGTACATTTGAAACATGTAAATATTTATCCCATAAATATTATACATAATTAAATAAATCATATTTATTCAATTAATAAGTAATTCGAAATTACTAGTGTAAAATGATCATTTATCGTCAATACGATTTACAACCTTTGTATTAATTTCAACCCAATTCATTCTAATTACGATATCTTAAAATATCGTTTAATGTTTAACAATTGACACGTTTCAATTTTAAACATAAATCCTACATTAAGATTTAACCTCTAATTTCTCGATACACGAGTTTAAGGAATATGATCAAATCGTATCAATATACATTTGATCACTTTATCAATTAAGGGAATTGTCCTAAAGGTGTGACCTAAAGGGATCAACTGACCACCACCGTCATACGACAGTAATGTCAAACTCTAGCTAGCCAATCATTACCGATTAATGTTGGTCAGTTGACTAATAAATCGTATCATCCCTTGCGCATTCTTGTTATGAGATTTAATTACGTGATCGCACTATTGTTGAGGACACATTTCCCAACAATGTGAAGGCAGTATCTTGGTGAAAACATCTGCCAAGTGGGATGTGGTAGGCACATAGCGGAGCTGAAAGAGGCCCTCCATGACCTTATCTCTAGTGAAGTGGCAATCTAACTCAATGTGAGTGCGCTTATGGAAAACAGGACTTTTGTCAATATGGAGAGCACTACTATTGTCGCAATATAGAGTAACAGGATGGAGATTGGGAGCCCTTAACTCATGTAAAAGTCTGACAAGCCAAGTGATTTCAGCAGCTACTTGGGACATAGCCCTATACTCTACTTCAGCAGAGGAGCGAGAAACAATACCTTGTTTTTTGCTTTTCCAACTCAGAGGGGAAGTACTTGAGAGTATAACCCAACCAGTGATGGACCTTCTCGTGGTAAGGCAAGAGGCCCAATCAGAGTCACATAAGGCTTGTAAACTGATGTCAGCATGATACCTTGTCCACATGTGCCCTTTAGATATCGCAGAACGTGATGAAGGGCCTGAACATGAGGGGTACGTGGAGCTTGCATAATCTGACTAAGGGTAATTAATTGAATTAAGAAGTAAGGAATCATTGAATTAATAGAAGAATAGAAGTAAGCGAGAGTAATTAATTAATTAATTTGAGGATTAAGAGGACCCTACATTAATATTAATCAAATTATTTCATAAAATTCAATACCCAATTAGAATGTTTGAGATTTTATTTCTTTTATAATATAGAGATTTGTGACCAAAGTATCCCTTGTCCTTATTCCTTTCTTTTATCTGACACTCCCTTCTCTCTTGCACTTATTTACTTCTTCTACTTTTTTTTATTTTCATTATATCTTTTTATCTATAATAATATACTTACATCTTAAACCTCCATCAATACATGACTTCTTATTGAATTCAACTAATTCACTTCTTTTGTATTTACTTTCGTACTATACATGCTTATTCTATTTTTTTTTTCATATTGGGAATCATTTTTTTCCTTTCAAATTAGGGTACTTATTTTTATTTACGAATTTATAGGTGCAGCTTTTGTTCGAACAATTGTGACGGTGGTCACTTTGGCAAAAAATTACGTACTTGCTAAATCCCGCACGCTACTTTACTTAAACCAACACTTTTTTACGCTAAATTTCCATAATTACCCTTTTAAAAAAAAAAAAGACTTTTAAAGAATTTAAAAGACTTCCCCCCTGTAAACCTAATCAATCACTTATTCTCTCGACTATTATGGATCGTAATTCTCACATATCAAACGTAAGTTCGTCGTTTCATCGTAATTTTTTATTAAGTTCCGTCTTTTATTCAATTTAGTTGATGTTTTTTTTCTTTCTAAAAACGGGTTTTTTTAACAATTAGTATTTGGTTGATGAATGGGTGGTTGTGAGGATGGCAAGCCGGAGAAGGGTGGTTGACGGATGACGTGGGAGGGTGGTAGACTCGTAGGTGTGGGAGCCGTTATACTGCTGTGTAACGTTTTACACGTTCATTCATGGAAGCATGGTGCTTGACTGCTTGCTGCGAAACGTTATTCTGACTTTCTTTTTCTATTTTTTTTTTTTCCTTTTTTCCTTAATTTAATCCTAGTTACTTCATTAGTGCTAATTTGTTTTTTTTCCTTATTTTGATTTTTATTTTAATTTATAATTAATATTTTCAAGTTTAATTAATTTTGTCCATAATGTTATTTTTTCAGGATGATTCGAATAGTGAAAAAGAATCGGAAAAATTGATTGATACTGGATTTATATTCAACCTCCCTGCTAAATGGTACGAAAATCGTGTGCAGATGATAGATGAAATAAAATCACTTGGTTTGTTGCATAATATTCATATCCGAGTTTGGCAGCATTTTCCAAAACGTGGCTTCGGAGAGCAAGTGCTTAGGTGTGCACACTCTGGAGATTTTCGTATGCGCAAAAAATCCGTTATGCCATGTAAGAGAGCTTATACGGGAACCATCAAATGTCAATGCCCATTTCGTTTAAAATGTGTGAAACAAAAGGACGGTAAATGGGAAATACATGTTCTGAACGGGTATCACAACCACAATCTTGTTAAAAAAGCACGTGGTTTGAATGCAAGAACTAAGGAGGATATTGTGAGAATGACCGCCAGTAAAATTAGTGTTTCCAACATATTGATTGACTTGGGTAACAAGGGTATTAGCATTAATGCTAAGCAAGTTTATAACGTTCGTGCTATATCGAAAAAGAAGGCAAGATTTTATCGTACAAGCGCAGAACAAATGTTGAAATTAGCGGAGGATCATGGTTATCGTGTTTTTCACCAAACAATTCCTGTTGTAACTCAAAAAGGTACACATGAACTCACTGACGTCTTATTTGCTCATCCAGATTCGCTTCAACTTTTGAAGGCTTATCCACATGTCCTTATTGCTGATTGCACATATAACACCAATAAATATAAGTTGCCTTTGTTGGAAGTAATTGGAGTGACACCGGTTCATAAGAATTTTTCTGTTTTCTTTGCGTTCCTGCAAAATGAGCGTGAAACGGCATATGATTGGGCTTTTAACTGTTTGACAGAGTTGTTAGACTCAAATGAGCCAATTGTGTTTGTAACTGATAAGGAGACGACATTAATCAATGTTATTGAAAAGAATTTTTTAAGTGCTAGTCTTTTATTATGTAGACGTCATATACAGAAAGATGTTGAAGCCTGGGTTAAGAGAAACTATTATGGTAATGCTTTAGTTGGTGAAGTTTTTGCAAAAGGAAAGTGGACACAAATGGTCAGATCTACAACTCTAGAGGAGTTTAAAAAAAACGAGGAGTTAATGTTTACAACTTACGGTTTTATTCCCGGTTTGGAAGATTATTGTAAGAATACATGGCTTGACAAGTACAAGGAGCGATTTGTATCGGTCTGGACAAATAAAATTCTACACTTCGGAAATGTTACCACCAACAGGTAAATCTATAAGGAAATAAGATTTAAATTCTATTTTGTACCTAAATAAGAGCATTACTTTATGATATTTGTTTTTACAGGGTGGAGAGTGCACATGCAGCACTTAAACGACTTTTACGAACATCTGTTGGTGGTTTTGACACTGTGTTTGAGACGATTCACCAATTAGTCACCCTTCAAATCAGAAAAATAGATGAGGATTTAGAGACCTCCTTGAGTAAGCAGCTTCATGTTAGTCTTGCTATGAGTGTGTATCGTAGGTTGTCTTTCAACGTGGCACATCATGCAATTACAACTATTGATCGAGAATTCAAAAAGGGCAATTGTAATGGTTGTGCTATTGAGATAACTCATGGTCTTCCTTGCAAATGTGTCATTAATCGTCTTCTTAACACATGTACTTTTATATTCTTTATGTTCGCTAGTATGATTTATCGTTGTAATGTTACTACTTTTACTTACTTAAATAAACGAACATGTGCAGATGGATGTATTGAACTTGATTCAATTTACCCATTTTGGAAGACTCTACGTATAGGGAGCAGGTCGGAAGACAGCAACAATGATACTCTCTTGCAAGAGCATAATAAGTTGACTAAACTTGTGGACGTGGTGCTGAATAGTAATGCTGAAATGATAAAAAAAAGTTTCTGAATTTGTAGAAAACTTGTTGCACCCAATTAATATTATTGACCCAAAAGTGAAAAAGACACGAGGGCGACCAAAAAAGACTTCAGTATCAAGAAAACCATCATACTGAGAACACATTGAGAAGAGATTTCCAGTCTCGAAGTGTAAAAAAAGAAAACCCAAGGTAATCCCGCTTTTGTACAAAACTTATTACTTATTCTACGTGTTTTATAAATTATTTGACTCAACAGGTTAATAAAGTTACAAAAAGTACCACAATTACGGCCGCCGCAACCAGTTTTTCAGTAGACGTGCCAGATTTAAACATACCGTATTATATGTCTTCTCCACAAGTAATAAGTAATAGTCCTTTATAGTTACCAAATTATTAAATTATTATACTTTACTAAATTTAATTGCTGAATTTAACAGGAAACTGAGCATACATCACTTTTCCCTTATAGTGATCAAATTCCACATTTCATGGTTCCTTGGATAAACGATTGGGTGAACGTCGTTGGAGATGGGAACTGTGGATATCGAGCAGTTGCTCAAGAGATTTATGGTGATGAAAACAAGTGGCTGACAGTAAGACATGATATGTTGGGTGAGTTGAAAAAAATAGACATATTTATATACAAATATACGGAAGCGAAATTGAGGTGGATGAAATGATTACGAGAGTTTCATGGTGGACAAGTCCTGCACCAAGTCAATACTGGATGTCAACTAAGATGGGATTCATCATAGCTACTTGCTATGATGCGATATTCACATATGTGTCATCAACTCAGTCCGTAACAACCTTACCGGTTACGCGAAAGAGTGCAATATCAGAGAGACCGAAACAAATAATTTCGATCGCTTTATTGGAATCATTCGATCACTTTATATGGGTATGTCGAGTTCATTATCTTTCTCTTCATACACGTGTTATATACAATTTATAACATATTTGTCAATGTATTTTAATAGGTGCGTTTTGGAAATGCGTCTCCGTTACCAACCATGCACCCGCTATGGAAATTTGTTGCTGATAAAAGTAGAGAATCAGAGTTTAAGCAAATTGAGACAAGAATAACATCCTACCGATCTCATTGGCCACAATCTGGAGATGCACCTCCAGCAATTTCCATATCGTCTTCCCGAAATATATAATCATAATTGTATTTCTTTTAGTAAAAATTATTCTTTTCGTGTGAAACACATTCAAATAATAAAAAGATTGTCAGCATTGATCAACATTATTGGTTTGCAATTTTAATGTCATGCAACTTCAGTGACCAAAAACTGGAATAATATTGTTGATAAATATTTTTCCTGTACCAGTAGTCATGTTATGATGTTATGATTCTCATTGTTTTTGGCTCTTTTCTTGAATGGTTATTTTTAAATTTCAACCTAACTGATTTCTCTACCTTTTTCCTTTTACTAAACATCAAAGCCTTTTCTTTTCTGTTTTTGGTTTTTGGTTTTTGATACTAACGATTGATTATACATAAGTCTATAGCAATATTTCCTATTTAAAAGCAATAAACATTTCATTTGATGATCTTCTCTCCTTGTATCTATTTAAATATTTTTTCTCTACTTTTAAATAATTTTCACCACATCTCACTATCCCAGTCATCTTCTGTTATGTGACAGAAATCCTGTAGACCGCAAACTGCGGCATTAAGAAATAAGAGCAGCTCCCATCATGACTCTTTGCTGTAATTTCTTCTGTTTTATAGTGTATTTTGCCCGTTAACTAGTGAACTCAGAGAAGAGTCCTTTGCACCCTAAAGCGGATAAACCACTTTGTTTTTTTAACGAATTGGACTGCACTAAAAAGCTTTCCCGCGTAAGGACTTTGAGCCCCCTTTTCCTGTTATTTATCCGCATACATAAGAGCGTCTATTGCCTTTATAAGAGTTACGAAGAGGAGGCAGAGGAAGAAGGGCACCGTGCGATGTTGGATGAGCTTGAGTTAAATCAAAGAGGTATTTAATGCTTTATACGGATTCTTCATGGAAACTGAGATAAAATTCTCTTAGATTTGTATTTCTAGCTAGCGTGCTGCTTCTCTAGCCTTCGCCAGCAATGAAGCCAACCATCAGATATCCATCCCTGCATCAGGGTAACATCACTACTACTAACAGTCTAACACCTTGTATAACCAATTAACCACAATAAACAAAACATAAGATTACATGAACTAATGCGGTGTGTATGTTTCATGTGAGACTTCCGAGATAAAAATGAATATCCATTGCCACTATTGGCTTCCAGTTTCCCTATCCCTTTCAACCAGCCTTCTCTGTACCCATTCTGAGCCACATTTCATCAAAGAATTCTGGTTTCCAGTATCCCGACCTGCTCAAAAATGGTGGACACAAAATAAAACTCTAAATATACAACCCCTCCAACAGCCATCGCCTCGCCGCCTCCGCGCCTTCAACCGCCACCTCGCCGGCCACCCTCAGCCGCCTTATCAGCCTCATCCTTCATTGTTCATAACTTTTTCCCCAAAATTTGATTATTGATTTTGATTGAATTTCGTTTGGTCATTTTTTAAAATGTTATATCTAATTGGGTATTTTTGGAGATGGTAGGCTAAGGGTGGTCGCCGGCTCTTAGAGGGTGGTCGCCGGCGCCGGGAGGTGGGGGAGGATGCCGGAAAAGAATCCCGATTTTGGGATTTCGCGTCTCTTGTGCGGGATATGTCTCTCTTGATTTTTTAGGAATAGTAAAAGTGAGGAGGGTAAATTCGGTACAAGCGTGAAATATGTGTGGGATTAAGCAAAATGACGTGCAGGATTTAGCACGTCCCAAAAATTAAATTACGCGTCAAAACTTTGGCAAAAACTAATTTATACGTGTAAGAAGGAAGTCACACAAGATAAGTGTATATATGTTAAATTGAAGGTAATATCTTAAATTCAATTTGTTTTATACCGGAATCCGACTATAAGGGGACGAGGTTTAATCAAAAATTTCTTATAAAGGTATAAAATATTAAAAAAAATTATAAGAATACAAATTTAGAAAAGTTAATTTGATAAGACTATAGAAATTAATTTAGCATACCATCAACAACGGAGTACTTGTTTTGCCTACCTCATTTATGTCACTATGCATCTTCCAAGTAGTTGAATCTTAAGACTCAATTATTTTGGCAACCTCATTTATGTCACTGTGTCATTTTCCATGTAGTTGAATCTTAAGACTCAATTATTTTGGCAAATCAATGTGTCATAGATCAACCGGTATTAGTCTAGTGGTTTTGGGTTAAACTTTGAAACTTAGGCCCTGTTCTTTTGGACTGAAACTTAGCTGAACTGAACTGAACTGAACTTATAGGATATGAACTGAACTGAACTGAACTTATAGGAACTGAACTGAACTTATAGGAACTGAACTGAACTTATAGGAACTGAACTGAACTGAACTTATAGGAACTGAACTGAACTTATAGAAACTGAACTGAACTGAACTGAACTTATAGGAACTGAACTGAACTTATAGGAACTGAACTGAACTGAACTTATAGAATCTGAACTGAACTTAACTTATAGAATCTGAACTGAACTTATAAAATCCGAACTTAATTAACTTTATTTTAATTTAAGTTAACTATTATTATTATTATTATTATTATTATTATTGTTATTATTATTCTTATTCTTATTCTTATTGTTGTTGTTGTTCTTCTTCTTCTTCTTCTTCTTCTTCTTCTTCTTATTATTATTATTATTATTATTATTATTATTATTATTATTATTATTATCCAATATATGACATTGATAAAAGAATTAGTCTAAAACACGAATTAGTCTAAAACACAAGGTAGTTTAAAACATTTTTAACTTTGTATATAATGGTTTGTTCATAGTTCATACATTATACTACAATTACATTAGATAAAAATAATTCACTATTACAATTTTCTCTAACCATTTATTTTCTCTAACAATGGTGATGAAGAAACTGATTAATGGGAGAGTGACAATTGGTGAAGGTGAAGGTGAGGGTGAGGGTGAGGGTGAGGGCGTCGTATGTTGAGTTGTTGTTTTTTGGCATTAATGAGGATGATAGTTTGACATTAATTAGAGAGTAAAAGACGGGTAAATTATTAATGAGTTATTTTTTTTATAGATGACGTGTATCGAATAATTAAAAGAAATGTTTGTATCGGTTGTTAAAAATAATACTCCGTATATAACTTTTCTTAATTGAGTTTATATGAACTGAACTTATAGGAACTAAACTGAACTGAACTTATAGGAACTGAACTGAACTGAACTGAACTTATAGGAACTGAACTGAACTGAACTGAACTTATAGGAACTGAACTGAACTTATAGGAACTGAACTGAACTGAACTTATAGGATCTGAACTGAACTGAACTTATAGGAACTGAACTGAACTTATAGGAACTGAACTGAACTGAACTGAACTTATAGGATCTGAAGTGAACTTAAGTTAAGTGACTTGAAGTCCAAAAGAACAGGGCCTTATTAAAGATAGGAGTTGAAAAGTCTCAGATTTCAATCATTAGGGCGATGATCACTTAACAATTGCGGTCCTCTAAAAGATGACTTAAATGATTCATGTGATGGCGTGAAAATACATGGAGCTAAAGAAAATCCAATCCCCCATCACTAAAAAAAAAGTGTCATATTGCCACAATGACATACACACAAATTACTCTATTACACAAAACCTTAGTTATGATTTTATGAACCATGAAATGATAATGTAGGTTATATAAGTTCATGGTAAAATTTATATATCATTAATCACTAGATTAATAAGTAAATTAATTTTTAATTCGTACAAAATGCAGGGATGACAATTTATATATTATCAGTCTTTTAATACGTAATCCCTAAATTAATAAGTAAATTGTTATGAAATATTATAGTATAATATTATATGGATGTCCTAGAGTGTTTTATCTTATGGAAACTCTATCTCGTTGTATATGTATATATACCCCTCATAATGGAATGAGAACCTACTTCTGTCTCTCTCACTTTCTCTTTACAATTCTCTCCCGTCTTTATTTCACAACACGTTATCAGCACGAGTCTCTACGCTAATTTTTTTAACTTATTGAAAAGAGGTATTCTTCAATACAAACATCGTAAAAGAAAAAAAAAAAAAAAAAAAAAAAATGATTTCCCATGTTCTCGTTAAATCAAGTACAATTGCTTGATAAGCTTTGATTTCTTGCCCCTCATATTTGCGGTTATCGAATATAACAAGAAGACCGGGAAGCCATTGAAATTGGTAAAGATCGACAAGGGTGAGTATAAGGTGGTAACCGAATTTATAATTTTTATATGCATTCATTATTTAAAATTTGAATAATCAAAAGGTTCATATTTGATCTATTCTACTATTCTCAATTGAATAAGGTGCGTTTTCTTACACATGTTATATTGGTTCATTGTAAAACTATAATTATATTATTATGGAATTTAACAAGAGTTTGGTATGTATAGTCTATTAAAAGGATGTTATAATGTATATGAGATTATTATATCAGTTGTGTAAAATATCATATTATTTCGGAACTGAAATTTCATAGGAAATATTTTTTGAAAAAGGACATAGCAATATCATAAAACTTTGATGAGGGATATGTCCATATATTATAACTTTGACCTAAAGTTCAAAGTTTTAAGGGTGTAAATTTAACACCGTCTCATAAGGATAATATGTTTATATTATGAAGTTCAAAGTTTTAAGGGATGTAAATTTAACACTGTCTCATAAGGGAGATATGTTTATATGACTTTGACCTGAAATTCAAAGTTTTAAGGGGTGTAAATTTAACACTATCTCATAAGGGAGATATGTTTATATGACTTTGACCTGAAATTCAAAGTTTTAAGGGGTGTAAATTTAACACTATCTCATAAGGGAGATATGTTTATATGACTTTGACCTGAAATTCAAAGTTTTAAGGGGTGTAAATTTAACACTATCTCATAAGGGAGATATGTTTATATGACTTTGACCTGAAGTTCAAAGTTTTAAGGGGTGTAAATTTAACACTGTCTCATAAGGGAGATATGTTCATATTATGACTTTGACCTGAAGTTCAAAGTTTTAAGGGGTGTAAATTTCACAATGTCACATCAATACAATATGACTTTGACCTGAAGTTCAAAGTTTTAAAGGGAAAATTTAACACCGTCACATCAATACAATATATTCATATTGTATTTTGGACTTGAAGTTTCATAGGGAAACACCTCATACTATCTTGGGCCTGAAGTTCCAAAAGATTTATTTTAAAAAGATGGGGAGATATGATATTCATATTGTATTTTGGACCTGAAATTCATAAGTTTATAATGTATAAGGCAAGTGGCTAAAAGTCCACATGAAAGCTAGTGGCCAAAGTTCACAACTGCGATTTTGATACGCATTTGAGTTTTAAATGAATAAAACGGTTTTATTTAAGGGAAATTATTTCAAAATTGATTATTGTTCACCTAAAGTTGAACAGTATAATGAGATTTGAAATTAGATCCATTCTTGGAAGTGAATGTGACATCTCATAAAGGGTCTTTTGGTGACAGAGATCGGAAACATGTAATAACAATAATGAGAATAGTATAATGAGATTTGAAATTGGATCCATTCTTAGGAGTGAATGTGACATCTCATAAAGGCTCTGTTGGTGACAGAGATCGAAAACATGGCATAATGAAAAAACCCAGTAAAAGGACACATCATATTATTTTTGAGTCAAAATTCATTTCATTTAAAGTAATGAAAGTCGGGTGAGACTCATATAGTCATATATGCTCAAAATTTGATACGATAAAGCATAAATTATTATGGGTTGAAATTTTGACATTCACACTATGGCCTGAAGTTCATAGCGTTTGCAAATAATGAAATTATGGCTCGAATTATGACCGGAAGTTCATGAATTTTACAAATATTAAAATTGTGGCCTGAAGTTCACAGTGTTCGCAATTTATTTTTGTATACGGTGATACATTTTATGTATTAAAACAAAAATAAAGTCGGGATTTATTCATGAATGTCAAAAACTCATAAATTATGGCATATAGGATTTTGCAATGATGCAATATACTTTTCATTTCACTCATATAATGTAGTCTTGAAGACACATATCGTGAAAAAAAAAATGTTTTGAGTGAAATTATTATTTATTGGGAGTAAATTATGTCAACGATAGTCCTTATATATAAGGACGTGGTGTGTTTATTTTGAAACACTTATATTCATATCAAAAGTGGATATTTACTATACTTTTGAAAGAAAGAGGACGTGGTGTGTTTATCTTGAAACACTTGTATTCCTATCAAAAGTGGATATTTACTATACTCTTGAAAGAAAGGTGTTAGTGTGACGCTCATAGGGCATTATGAGGTAAATTGTGGGGAAAATACAACTAATTTTTAAGTTGTTGGAACCTTTGTGGTTAAGAGAATAATTGATTTGTAAGTTAAATTATGATCAATTTACATATATAATAATTATCATGTTATACGACACATTAAAAGGATGTGATAAACATGAGTATGTCATCATTGTATATGTTGACGATTATAATTATTGGTCATTTGAGAAAACTCAAAGAGGAATATATTTCCTATTGATGAGTCTTGCCTACATATATGGGACACTTCTTGTGTCATTTGTCACATCAATTATCAGGTTGAATAAAATATTGCTGACAACAAATTTAGCATGCGAAATATAGTCAACTTGGGGTGGCGTGTGATAAGTGAAATTATTGAGACACAGCCGGTTCTTATTAAAGTTTGCCATGAATTAATTGTGGGGAACTTAGAAAGTTGACATGGAATAATTCAGATGTGACATATTAAGGCCATCCGGGTTCTTATTATACCCGCTCCGATAAACCTGAAGTTTATCCTAAGGAAAATATAAGTACTGAAACTCTTTCGTGTAAATTTATTAAAAGCAAGACGTTACACGGAGATTGAGTATATTCGATATTTGAGATCTAACAACTACTTGGTGTGTAATAAAGAACGTAAATGTTCATTTATGGATTGCCATTATTTAAAGGGGCTTGTAGCCACATAATGATTTTTCTAAGTAGTTATTGTGTGGTAATCACAACTTATTATATGAAATCGTTAGTCTCCAAATTGGGCATTGTGATTCAGCACATTTATAATCCAACTGCATTATAAGGTTATTATACAAAAAATGCCAATATAAATTCTCATCGGAGATATGAGAAATTAAGGTCTAAAGTGGTTATGGTTTTTACCACCTTAGGGGGAGAATGATAAGGAAAAGCTGGTAAAAACAAACAAGTATATTATCCCTAACTAGATATGATGTTCAACGGTTTGTTTCAAATATGAAATACATCACATAGAGGTTCATGGAATTAAAATGATAGTATTCATTTAATAATGAAGATGTATTAATAATACCACTTTGATCATCTTATCAAAAATGTGATATGTTCATACAATGAAATCTATGATTTAATTATAGACGGATAGCCCTATATGTGGTATAGCGAGCTATAAATTAATCATAGAAAGTTGGTGTAATGAAAATTAGATTCTTGCCAGTTTGAACAACAAACACACAAGAAAGGTAGTGTGAAAGTCATATCGGTTCAAATATTTTAAGTAATAAGAAAATGGCAAGCATGAGCAGTTGGTACTCTTACAGAGTAAAGAAGTTTGGATGTCCCGGAAGTGACATAGATATCTGAATGATAACAGATGGCCTATATAGAAAAGAAATGGTACCGTATATATATTCAGATATCACTAATTCAGTACTGACAATATCACGAGATATTGAAATTATATCGATATGGTTAATGAACCGATATGCAATTGCGCGCGGAGTTTAATGGACTAGATAATGAGGATCTTATAAATAAGTCCAATTTTATTGTCGACACATAATCAATGATTATGAATGAGTTCAGAGACGTGAAGTCTACTTATTGACCGGAAGGCAATCTAAGCTATGAATATTGAAAACAAAATTGTACAGTTTGCATTATCGAGTCATCATCATGTGCATTTTTAAGATTAAGTTCATCATTGCATTTAGTTTTAATATTTACATTGTTATTTGTTTTAGAATGTTGAATATAATTAGTTACATATCATATGCATGCACGTGATTAATTATATTGTTATTATTTGATAAATGTGTAAAAGGAGAAACGTTATCATATGAGATACTGTAACGAGGATAACTCCTTATAGGAGCCTCTTATAAATGATCATCAAATGGTGATGATTTATTGAGTTTTGGGAACTCGGGATTATATATGAACCTCTGCGACACGATTGAAAGGTTATCGTGATTATTTCCAAAATGGAAAATTCAAACTCATATAGAGTTACTTCAAGGAAACTATTATTATCTCAATTTGAAGTTTGAGCATATGAGAATATTATTTAATTGAGCTTTATGCTAAACATGCAAAATTATTTTATGGCCCAGAACTAGTATAACGATTAGAAAATATTGTAGTTCAAATCTACAATGAGGATGTCAATCAATAAATATATGGTTTAGCAAAGAAAATAGCTCAAAGGTATTGGATGATTTATTCAATAATTATCGCATTGAATCTCTTTAATACAAGGAATTAAGGAATGATGGCTACACTCTTTTTCCCTTCGACTAGGTTTTTTTGTCCCAACGGGTTTTTCCTGGCAAGGTTTTTAACGAGGTAGCAATATAAGCGCATTATTACGCTATAGTCATGATCGTCATTATTGTTGAGATGACAGTTATTTTCGACATATAATGTCATGTCGTTTTTGTGGAGAAGAATCATTTTTGTGGAAGTATCAACTGAAATGAAGATCTAAGATTTGTTATGAAATGATTATATCCAGAGTGTGAGTTATCAAAGAAATGTGATATCGAAACTGTCATGGATTTCTATTGACCGGAGATTCAAGTCTATTAACTACAATGGGTATTACTTCAACGATCGAGAATTTATATCAAACCATGGATCATTTCAAGATTTATCAAGTTATGTCATCATCAGGGGGAGTAACACGCGCTGTACTCTTTTTCCTTAGCTATGGTTTTGTCCCACTGGGTTTTCCATGGAAAGGTTTTAACGAGGCAGTTTTGCTATGCGTGTTTGAAGATTAATGTACTCTTTTCCTTTACTAGTGTTTTCCCACGAGGTTTTTTAGGAAGGTTTTTAACGAGACATCTTCTTCAGTGATGGACATCAAGGGGGAGTGTTATGAAATATTATAGTATAATATTATATGGATGTCCATATCTTATAATATCTTAGAGTGTTTTATCTTATGGAAACTCTATCTCGTTGTATATGTATATATACCCCTCATAATGGAATGAGAACCTACTTCTGTCTCTCTCACTTTCTCTTTACAATTCTCTCCCGTCTTTATTTCACAACATAAATGAGCAAGTTAATGGTTATTATTAAGGACACTATTTAATATATTAACTAATAAATTAAGTTAACAACGACAATTAACAAGTTCAACGTGTAGATAAATGTTTATAGTTCAAGGTATACCATACAACTTTAAAAAAGTAAGTGTACAACAACAAAAAAACCGAAAATATTCGAATTTAAAACATCAAATTTCCAAAATATTTAATTTAGTGTCACGCTGTCACATATATGATTCAAATACAAAAATAACTCGTACCATTTGATCATAATTAACATTTTTAGCTACAACTTATGTGCCATAAGACCTGGCAAATGGGTCAATGGGTCGAGTTCCGGCTGCGTCAATTCGGGTTTACAAGAATTTAGGTCAGGTTATTTTCGAGTGAATTGGTTATACGTTTTAAGTTATCTTGGGTTAACAATTAACCACCACTTTGTATTAATAAACATTCGGCTAGGGACGTATGGCTAAATGAGATCAGGTCAATTCGGTTTTTGCCAAGTTCAAGCCCTCAATTCCAGTGTGAGTCGAATTATTCATGTTCGGACTCTTTAACTAGGTCTAGTTCCATGCCATCACACTTTAACATATGGAATAATCAAAATCATAAATGTGGGAGAACAAATTCATAACCAAGTAAATCTGAAAAAAAAAAATGAAAAAAAGTCGATATTCTCATATAAACGGTACACTCACACTATGTACCAAATGAACCCAAGAATTAATGAAGCTACAAAACAATAGTGAAACAAAATTTATAGATGATATTGGGGCAATCAAACTTATACCGGGTTCATATTTATTGACTGCTAGGGGTGAGGTGGTTTATGAACCAACCGTAGCCATGCATTTTTAACGCCACTAGCATTAGTAGAGCTAAAACAGATAAAATGTTGTCAAGCTCTCCATCAAATGATGCTTATTTCAGTATCTGTATCCACGTTAAGTGTTCCCTGTATGTTGCTCTTATTCTTCTCGTCTTCTGTAATCGCCATCTGAATCTTGTCGAGGAAGCTAAGCATAGTCGGCAATGCCTGATCATCTATTCGAGGAACTGTATGGCCCTTTGGGTGATGGATAATCACAGGGTCAACAACGGATTTCAGAAGATCTTCTCCATATGGCCTCAAGAAATCTTCTTTTCCTGAAAAATAATCTCATCTGTAAGAAACAGGAACTAAATATAACATTTCAAGTACTTCGTCATACAGACTACATTTTTCCTTTACTTCAGTTGTGACTTGTGAGAGTCTCCATTCCTACTTCTCTCTTTGAGAATTACCGAATTGGTATGGGCAAAGGTACAGATTCCATACTCATCGTTTAATATCGTTACAAACATAGATATGGCCCCATATACAAAGATTCGAGATATTTATCTCTGACAGAGGATTGACTTCACAGACCCAATTACGCAAGATTATATACATCAGATTTTGAACTCCTCCAGCAGATTTTGAACTCCTCCAGCGTGCCTTACTGAATATGGGGTATCAATTTCATTAGCGTCACTAAAAGCTTAGCTTAGCATAGCTTAGATTAATCAGCAAACTTAAGCAATTGAAGAGACAGACTGTAGTGTAGTCGCAACTCACAATTCCTTAACATTAAATCCAAAGATTGCCGAGATTTAATGACACACCCCTCTCAACGTAACAACCCCACTCCCGTCTCTTTTCAAGGAGTCAATGAGTTATATGTATACGACAGTCTCACACAAGACTAACACAAAATGTTAACAGCTAAACTCCCATCAAACAACTATAACCGCAATTTCTCTTACTATGTTAACCCAACATGACAAATTGACAGTCCCATGGATAGAATTTGGTTCAGAAGTCGCAACTGTTACACAAATCATCAATCATAAGAATAAAACAAGGAAAATAGTATACCTAAAAAGTGTAGTGATGGACACTGAATAGGAGAACCATAAGCTTTCTCTGCCCAATACTCAGACTTCAATTTTGCACCTCCAATTATGATCAAAAACTTCACTTTCGGAACATTTGTCAAAGCCAAACCCTGAGAAAACACACCCATCATACACCCAACAACAATTTGCACTTATTTTTGCTTCCAAAATTTGACAATTTCCGCAAGTCCAAAACCAAATTCCAGAAAATCATAATTAATCACCTACCTGTGCTTGCAGTCCCGGTAATGCAGCTGAAAGAATAGCCCCCTAAAACATAAAATTAATCAACACATAATTCATACTCCGTAACAAGTTGAAAGTTTCAAGTTTCAAACAAAAAAATAAACATCAATGTCCACATGGTAAAAGAATCGTGCCACGAAGTCACGAACCTCTGCGTATAATGCGTGTACGCGTCACCCACAGAGGTCCATGAAACAATTTTTTCACATGTAATACGCCATATTAAACGGAGTAATTCGTGACACAATATTTGACCGAGTGGAATTATGATCACCCAATAAAATCAACAAATTCTTACTTGTGAAGTCACAAGCTTGTATGGACTAAGTACTTGATTTATTATATAATATTAAAAAAGATAGGGGTTTATGTGGTTGTGAGACGTCACAAGTAAGGTTTGCTCCAACAAAATACAGATGTAACTTACTCCCTCCATTCTTTTTATATCACCCCAATTCTTTATACACGTTTGTCAATACTCATTTTGTTTCGATTATATCTTTAGCTACATACTACTAAAAATTATAAAAGTTTGATATTCTTAATCCTCTTATCAAGACAATCCAAAAAAGATCTCACATGAATATATTTCCGTGAACGGATTGAGAGAAAAATGACGTTAAATACTCGATTGTGAATAGTGTCAAAAGGAGGTTTGGGGTGATATAAAAAGAATGGAGGGAGTATACGGTATAGAAAGTATATACTGACCTGAGAAAAACCCAAAAGGCCATCAATGGGTCCATGCTTTACCATACACTCCTCAATGTACTCCAAGCACTCCTCAAAGTTGGTATACGTCGTGAATTCCTGACGTCAACGTATGTATTATTAAGTATTAACAACAAACACAAATATACAAATGTCCGTAACTAGTCCACTCGTATGAACCATCACGTGAAACATAATTTCAAAGGATCCTTTCCTTTCCCGTCAATATTATTCTTTAGTATTGAAAGAAAAGACCAAGGAAATAGGAGAAAGACGACACACGTGGAACAAATTGAATATAAATGATTAAATTTTTCGTTAAGTTCATTTTTAAAATACAAAAGACAACAATTAAAGGTATCAAAAACGAAAAAATGACAATAAATGACCGGATTAGGGAATACCTAATTTTTCACTTTTATGCCAGTAATCCATGCATTTTAGATACAACACTACCCTATTATATTAGCATCTTCGATATAGAAGTATAGCTTTACCCATATATGAGTGTGTGATTAACACCCAAATGCAATCTGAATATTAAAATTAAAATTACTACCAAAATTGAATGAATGACTGTTAGAGTGTTTCACAGCGAAAAATAAAAGGCCTAAATTTAGTGACTTATTAATCATAACCTGTGATTCTGCAATGAATACATAATCTGCTAGTAGTACATGAAAATCTAGACTGAAAAAATCATCTAATTCGGCGTTAAAACCAAAATTAACAACAATTACAAAGATGAAGTAAAAAAGAAAAAGAAAAAGAAATCATACTTTGTTAAATTGAAACCACTCATAATAAGGAGGGTCGAAGATGCCAACAACGTCGGACTTTCCTTGGGCCGGGAACGGCCCATCAGGGTAAACAAGATCAAGTCTTTCTTTAACGCCTTCCGGCCATTTGTCTACCTGTTTCTTCAAAATTTCACCACTCGTACGGAAACCATGAAGGCACAAAAATCTAGGCTTTCTTATTGGTTGCTTGTTTTGATGGTGAATGTCACTCCCCATCGTGTTTTGTGTAGACAACAATTTGAGCATTCAAATATGGGTTTTGTTTGTGGTTCCTCAACTTTGGGAAAGTGGTTAGAGTCTTTTAGCCCCTATTTATAGTAACAACTAACACGGATGCGCCTTTGGTTGGTACACTCTCTAGGGGGGGTTCACCGCTCCAAAACCGGA
Source organism: Silene conica (assembly GCA_029255685.2). NCBI lineage: Eukaryota > Viridiplantae > Streptophyta > Magnoliopsida > Caryophyllales > Caryophyllaceae > Silene > Silene conica. Next base: position 66,280,771 of record CM055311.2, read on the forward strand.
TCGGGCCGGCTAACCACCAAACCCAAGATCAAGGACCGGCCCCGGATCAGACCGGCCCAGGATCGGACCGGACCGAAACCCTCTAGATCCGGTTTTTATCATGTTTAGACCAGAGGAAATTATTTTTTTTTTTTAATGTGGATCGGACCTGACTGAAGACCGATCATCATATTTAGGGAGCGTTTGTTTCGCACGTGGGTATGAGTTTGGAATCAGGAATCATACTAGAGTGGTATGGGGTTGGAACTTCAATTGTAAGTGATATGAGTTTGAAACTAAGTTAGAATTGAAATATGTAAAATCCAATACTTTGAAAAATAATTTTAACGTATAAAATTATGAAAATAAAGATATTATCAAATAATTATATAAAATGATTCGTTTACAATATGTTTTAATATCTATTTTTCACATTTTTCTTTATTATAGTTTGATACCGAGGGTATCAATCTCATACACACCCCTCCTAGGGTATGAGAAACTCATACCTTATGGGTTTGAGGTATGGGTATGAAACCCTCGAGTTTGCTAAACAAACACATGGTATGTGTTTGACTCATTCCAAACCCATACCTTATACTTTTTTTTATGATTGAACCAAACACCCCCTTATTGGGATTCGGAGACCGGACCGATAAGTATTTGGTCTAGACATTGGATGAGATTTATTACCTTATCCATAAATAACAAGTGTCATATATATTATGTGTATATAATATATATATATATATATATATATATATATATATATAGAAATTGAATCACGTGAGGCCGCTCTCTTAGCGTAAGGCTGCCGGACCATTCTAAACCGTTAGATTTTAGTAGCATGAGCGCACGAGATCTTGACACGTGTCCTATATAATATCAAAAAAAAAAAAAATGACAATTCATCTGTCATCCCATTTCCATTTGTAAAAAACCCAACCAAATCCTGCCTATATGGCAAATAAGACTTATTATTCCCACCGCCGCCGCCACCACCACCGTTGCCGCCGCCGCCGCCCTTCTTCTTCTTCCCATACAACTCCTCATACACCTCCGCCACCGTCGTCGCCTTCTGTCTATTACTGTGCCCCCTTTCGCCAAAGATTCTTCAGCAGATATAGATGCCATCCCGGCTATAACGACTCTTTTGCTTGAGAGTTTCCATTTAAGACAGATTCTTCTACTACCTCTCTTTTTGCCGTATACATGTCACTCATGAGAGCGCTTAACAAGATCTCTGATTCCCACTGTGAATGCTTCCTAGGATAATGAAATTTATTGTAATTTAAAGCTATAAAAAGCAAAGTACTCGTATTCCTCCTTCCGCTGAATCATCCGCCGCTGCAATAAACACCTTGCTCACCGGAGGTTCAAACGATGTTGCTTCATTATCCTCCGCTGTGTACGGGAATAACGGTCGTGTAGTTTTTATTCGAATGCTCTTATTGTCAAGCTTTATGCAAGCGTTTTGATCATTATGCTGGATTGTTGTGACTAATCAGTTGATTAAATGAGAATCGGAAATTTCTGGCAATTTTCGTGTAATTTTTATTTGAATGCTGTTTTTGTCAAGCTTTATGCAAGCGTTTTGATCATGATGTTGGATTATTGTGATTAGTCAGTTGATTATAGTGAGAATTTCTGGAAATATCTGCAAATTTTCATGTAATTTGCGTAGAGAGTTAGGAATATTATGTGAAACAAGAAGCTTAACTTGTGAAACTAGAAGCTTATTCTGTGAAACTAGAAGCTTAACTTGTGAAACGTGAAACTGTAAGCAAATATTGTGAAACTGTGAAACTGTGAAACTAGAAGCTTAATTTGTGAAACTAGATGCTTAATATGTGAAACTGGAAGCACATATTGTGAAACTGTGAAACTGTGAAACTAGATGCTTAACTTGTGAAACTAGAAGCTTATTCTGTGAAACTAGAAGCTTAACTTGTGAAACTAGATGCTTAAGATGTGAAACTGTAAGCAAATATTGTGAAACTGTGAAACTGTGAAACTAGAAGCTTAATTTGTGAAACTAGATGCTTAACTTGTGAAACTGGAAGCAAATATTGTGAAACTGTGAAGCTGTGAAACTAGATGCTTAACTTGTGAAACTAGAAGCTTATTCTGTGAAACTAGAAGCTTAACTTGTGAAACTAGATGCTTAAGATATGAAACCGTAAGCAAATATTGTGAAACTGTGAAACTGTGAAACTAGATGCTTAACTTGTGAAACTAGAAGCTTAACTTGTGAAATTGGAAGCAAATATTGTGAAACTGTGAAACTAGAAGCTTGGGGATGCGTGAGGTCCGGCGGCCTCATCCTAAGAGGCGGCCTCACGTGATCCGGCCTCTATATATATATATATATATATACAAAAATAAGAGGCAAGATCCGGTGAGTTTGACACTTTTCGTGAGTTACCCCCGTATTTATATACCATTGGATCTAATAAGATCAAAGGCTAAAATTAGCCTAAAAATCACACACAATAAAATCAAGACTCCTGTTTTCTTAATAATATTAATCTTTCTTTCCTATTTTCTTCATTTTTTTACTCTAAAACTATATATAAAATGAAACGAAACAGTATGATTTTACCTAATTTACAATCTTGAGACCCCCCAACTAGATTCTTCTGACACATTTTAGAACAATTTGTTTCTTCATTTATGAAGAGAACAATTTTGTTTTCATGTATGACGAAGACAAAATACTTCATTTTTTTTTTATTTATCTAATAACCTAAACATAATTTGAGTTAACCTTGCAATCACGAATATAGTTTGGAATATCATGCAAAGCCGTTCGTTAATCAGCAAGCACAAAACTAGCTGAGAGAGAGTACTCGCCAAAGTCGCTATATAATCATGATCAGAAGTTCAACAAACCATAATTTAGCCATTAATCATCTTGTTCGGGTGCATGTATTCAAATGATTACTCAAGAATCAGCACTAATTTGATCCATATAATTTATATTAGAGTATTTCTTCCCGACGAGAACCATGTAGTGTCGGTGTTTTCACCATTATTCTTTTGTCGGTATTGCTTCTCGACTGAAACCATGTCTAGTATATTGATGAGGGCTGAACCAACAGAAAGCGAAAGTTCACTAAAAGAAATAAAAAACAAAAGAAGCGTTAGTTTAAATAACTATGCAACCGAAATACAATAATTCCTTATAAGTATTGAAATAACCATAAAAACACTATAAGATAACTAGATATTCTAAAGAATACAATAACCGGGAGTGAACAATACAATAACTGCGATTATACAATATAATAACAGGGTTTATACAATACAATAACAGGGTATAAACAATACAATAACTGCGTTTTTACAATACAATAACTATGCAACCGAAATACAATAATTCCGTATAAGTATTGAAATAACCATAAAAACACTATAAGATAACTAAATATTCTAAAGAAAGAAAGAATACAATAACCGGGAGTAAATAATACAATAACTGCGATTATACAATATAATAACAGGGTTTATACAATACAAGAACAGGGTATAAACAATACAATAACTGCGTTTTTACAATACAATAACTATGCAACCGAAATACAATAATTCCGTATAAGTATTGAAATAACCATAAAAACACTATAAGATAACTAAATATTCTAAAGAAATAAAGAATACAATAACTGGTAGTAAATAATACAATAACTGCGATTATACAATATAATAACAGGGTTTATACAATACAATAACAGGGTATAACACAATAATTGCGTTTTTACAATACAATAATTATGCTAAAGTAATACAATAATCAAGCTTAAATGTTACCCTCACTGCACTTGTAAGAATTTAATAAACATATATATAACAACTACATCAATATATTATAACAACTGAGTTTGAATAATACAATAACTCAATCAAAGTAATACAATAACTCAACTCCTCTATTACAATAACTACATCAAAAATATATTACAAGTAAAGAATAAAATTCAACAAAACACATTATCTTCATTAGAATAACAAAACACAGGAAGACACTACTACAAAAATAGGCTTAGAGAACTGTTGAAATTAGCTTTAGAGAACACCTTAGAGGCGTTTTCCAACTCAGTGTTCTCTAAAGTTTAGAGAACTGTTATAAGAGGCGTTTTATATTTACAATTATAAAGAACGGTTAAAAGAAGTTTTAGATAACACCTGATAAGCATTCTCTTTTCCTAGGAAAAGAGAACGGTTGGGTAAGCCAACAATTCTCTATTCGTCTTATTTTTTTAAAAAAAAATTAATCTTATACGTATTTTACAAATGGAGAAATACTGAAAATTCAAATAAAAACAGAAAATATGGGAAATTAGTCATTTTTATTACTTCAAAATGCCATACATTGTACCATTAATCACCCTCCAAGATAACATGTATTCTGAAATACGCTCTATACAAGCTTCTAATTTACAAATGAGAAATTATACAACTTAAGATACCTCTATAATTAATAGTTGCACAACCTAGCTAGAGTACTAACAAGCTTAACACAAGCATATTAGGAACTTCTGTGTACTTTAGTCTGATCAGCACTTCAGTTTCAATCTGCTTAGGAACCTGTTCAGGCCTGAGAAGAATCTCATTTATACGCGCATTATTCCATTGCATCCAGGGATGATAATATAGAGCATTGATAATCACTGCCATACGTTTCACTTAGGGTGTGTTTGGATACAATTTTAGGAGGGAAAGGGAGGGGAGGGAAAGGGAGGGAAGGTGAGGTGAGGGGAGGGAAGGGGAGGGGAAGGGAATTTTGGTTATTTGGATAATAAAATTATTGGGAGGGGAATGGGAGGGGAAAAAAGGGACATGGTATAATGGATAGGGGATGTTATGAAATATGAATGAATAAGTTAGAGAGTATCATTGTTTTCCTTCAAATCTCACCTCCTTTGGAAAGAAAACTATTTGTTCTAAAGGAGGGAAAACACATCCTCCCATTTCTTTTCCCCCTCATTTCTTCCCCCTCTAAAATTTGTATCCAAACAAGAGAAAACTCATCCCTCCCTTTCCCTCCCCTCCCTTTCCCTCCAATTCTCCCTATCCAAACACACCCTTAGGGTCTGCAACATTTCCTGTATTCATGGAATCAATAGTTGCTAGTGGTTTTTGCAGCCAGACCTCCAAACAATCCCTGATCTTGCAACGGTAAGGATAAGCTAAGAATAAATGCTCCTTGGTTTCAGTCATGTTGCCACAAGTACAACAAGTATCATCAGTACTACAACCAATCTTAAACAGTTTCTCCTTGAGGTTTAAGCCACTATTGAAGGTAAGCCAGGTTATGTTAGAATTCTTGGGGATATTCCAGTGGTTCCATGTGAAACCAGTCATGTTCCTCAATTTTATAGAGGATTAACCTTTACAGTTTGGTCCAGAGAAGCTGACAACAAAAATTGTTCCCAGTAGAGAACATACATAACAACAGAAGTATGGTCCGCCAATGTCTGGATACATTGTAACGTTTTAAGATTCCATACCCGAAGAATGTCAAATTAGCTTTACTACAAGAATGAAGTAGAAAAATAGCACAAACAGTAAACACTCGATAACTCTCTTGAAATCAGAATAACAATCATTCTATGCGGTAGAATAATGTAACCTCTGATAGTCTGATAGTAAGACAACAATAATCCTCGTTTTAAGGTTTGATACCAAAAAAAGACCAACCCAAAATATTACTTAACAATTTGCAAAGAGCTTCCAGGCAAAGGTACCTGGGTACCGGCAAAGAGCAAATCATTCCCCACTACCAGGGAATAAACTTGTCCAACAGATCCACTAAGACTCATTTCGGTGACAGTATCAATGTTCCAAGCCTGCACATAGAGATCAAGCAGCACTAGTCAGCATTCTTCCTTCCAGAAAAGGTAAATAAAAGTTAAAATAAGTTCTTAAATGCCAACCGCCAAACCTCACCTTAACCAAATTTGGCAAGCCAATAAAAATCCATGGTCCTTCACTAATCATACAGCCAACTTCTCCATCGACAGGAACGACATTGACACACTGATAATGAGAGAATAAACAGTTAATTTCCAGTTTTTTCTTATAAGACCATAGTTAAAAAGAAATCAGACAAATTAGAAAGAAGCTAAAATATTTATCTTGCGAATGAGAAGCAAAAAGATAAAGATCAAAACTGTGATATCACCTGCTCTTCAACTTAGATTTAGTTAATTGGTATGTTATTTATTCGATCAAGTTTTACAGCTCTAAATCTATCTATGTACTAACAACATTCAGAGCAACACACAAGAAGGTTTAAAGTTACATACACATATCAGTACTACCATCATGATTGTTAGTTGCTTGTCATGAAAAGAAGGCATTAAACGCTAATGTTACATGTCCCGATCTCCCCTTCTCTTGCTCTATTCACTCATCAAGTATTTCATCTCATAACAACGGGCTTATAACTAGTCCTTGACCTCAGTATGCCTCAATTGAAACAGAGATCAGCTTAACAGCTGATGAAATTCCTTGGGGAATCCATAATGGTTGGTTTTCAACACGAATTGGTCATAATTTCTAACTAAGAAGCTCCGTAGGTTACATTAACCATTCTTGACAAATCCTAAGGTAGGTCAAACTCCTTTGCTAAATACTCCCACTATTCTTTTTTATAAGTCATTTTAGGATGTTGCATATAGATTATCAAAATAAAGGGACTATATATTTTCAATATATTTACTGTCAACTTTGTAAACATACTAAATAAAGTCAAGGAAACAAACTATCGTGAGAAAGCGGGAGTATCCATAACAAGGGCAATAAAATTTTGTTAATTTGCTCTCTAATAAATCGGCTTTTTAGTGCACAAGATTATATTTAGCAAGCACAAAATAGTTTGGCAAGCAAGTACTCGGTAACTAACAATACTTGACAATCTAATATGTCTGCAAAGCCACAAGCTATCCCTCCTTCCACCTAAACCACACATGGACTATCATCGACTATTTTAAACTATTATTTCTATCATTGACATATCGATTGTGTATTTATCCGGTTTCAAGTACTCAACAATCACAATAGCATTAATAACCAAACTCAAAAATATATGCTAAATACATCTTGAAATAATGAGCAAAGAACTACAGAGTAAAATTTCCCCATTTCTCTAATGTTGGGCTGAATGACGATGAAATAAAGCAAAATATCTCCATAAACTGGTCGTGCTTCTTTATAGAGTGAAGTACCTGTTATTCAATACAACTTCTAACGCAAGTTTCATCTAAATCATCTAAAACAGTCTCACTATGCTGCTAACACGAGGTTATCTCACCAAAATCATACTCCCTTTTACCACGCACTTAATTAGTTAAGCAAAAAAAATCCCCAATATCATATGAACCCTAACTCAGATCGATAATCATCAATAATACTCATCTTCATTTTTTCTTTTTATCATAAATAAGACCACCAACTGTACTATCAACAACATTAACATTGAACAAGCAATTGTTGGGAATATCATAAAAATCAAATGCTAAAATGAATCGAAATCTGAAAAAATCAAATGTAAAGGGAACCTGTGGTGGCTATGTAGTTCATGGTTGTCGAGAGGCAATCTTGTTCGAGCGTCGAGCGGCTGAGAGGCGATGAGACGGAGACTTGTGGACTGGTGTGAGAATATAATTTAGGGATGTGTGAATTTTGAAAGAGATGACGGAGATTGTGGCTGTATTTTTATTAAAATTTTCACCTTCTTTAGAGTTTAGAGTAGGTGATTGGTTTTAATTTATTTATTTTTGGTTTGTTTTATTTAGGTTAGGCGAGAGGAAGAAAATTAGATTTAGTTGTTTCTTGTTATTTTAATTTTTAATTTTTATTATTTTAAACATAGAGAACTATTAGTACCAAATGCGTTATCTATTCTTCTTTTTACACAACGTTTACATAAGAAAAGCGTTCTCTTTATTTACGAAGAACGGTTATTTAACTTGAGCGTTCTCTATCATGCGTTACTTATTCCTCTTTTTGTAGTAGTGAGAACAACATAAAAAACAGTTACAAAAATGCGAAAGACAAATACTAAACCCTAGAATTATGCGAAAAATGTCAATTAACAGAAATTAGAAAGGAAGAAGGAAAGCCGAAGAAAGAAGGAAAATTGAAGGAGGGAGTAATATAATTGAGAGTGAGGAAACAACGAAGATCGTAGGATGAATAAAAAAGCACGAATGAAATGAAAATGCTGGAAAAATGAGAAAAAAAATGCAGAATAGAAAGCCGGAGAAAGAAGGAAAATTAGAAAATGGAAAAATTAGACAGGAAGAAGGAAAGGTGAAGAAAGAAGGAATTGGAAAAATTAGAAAGAAAGAAGGAAAGTTGAAAAAACAAAGGAAAACATAGAATTTAATCTTAACATTCCATCTTAGATTAGATCAATGGCCTAGCTTTAAAGGGGTAACTCACCAATAATGACCCAACTCATATGATCCTGTTGGGATCCGGTGAGAACCACCCTACAATGAAAACCGGTGAGAACTCATCCTTACGGAGTTTTTTTTTAAAAATTAATGACATAATTGGATTCGGCATTGAATTTTATGGCCAGAGAACATATTTCTTGGTCTAGAAAATAAATACTAGTGGCGGAAAAATGATAGATACGAAAAAATAGATAGTAGGTGCATGCAAATAAATAAAACGTATCTCACCTTTATTTCCGTCACTAGTATATATATATATAGATAGACTTGGGATCCGGTGAGAACCACCTTACAATGAGAACCTTGTGAGAACTCTACCTTACGGACTTTTTTTAAAAAAATTAATAACATAATTGGATTCGGCATGACATTTTATAGCTAGTGAACATATTTTTAGGTCTAGAAAATAAATACTAGTGACGGAAATCAAGGTGAGATACGTTTTATTTATTTGCATGCACCTACTATCTATTTTTTCGTATCTATCATTTTTCCGCCACTAGTATTTATTTTCTAGACCAAGAAATATGTTCTCTGGCCATAAAATTCCATGCCGAATCCAATTATGTCATTAATTTTTTAAAAAAAACTCCGTAAGGAAGAGTTCTCACCGGTTTTCATTGTAAGGTGGTTCTCACCGGATCCCAACCCTATATATATATATATATATATATATATATATATATATATATATATATATATATATATATATATATATATATATATATATATATATATATATATATATATATATATAATATATATATATATATATAGAGGCCGGATCACGTGAGGCCGCCTCTTACGGTGAGGCCACCGAACCTCACGCATCCACAACCTATTTGGGCCAAATTCACGTTTGATATTGCTGTTGGGCCGACTTCCCTTGCGAATTATTCAATGTGGGCTGAAAATTAGGGTCAAACCAAATCTTGTCATTGGGCCAAAAAACTTTCTCTCACTAAAAATAATAAAAACATAATTAAACCCAACCCAAATACACTCTCTCTCTAACCTAGAAAACTTTTTACGACAAATAAAAAACCTCAAATTCAACGCAAATCAATTTGTTCCTTCTTCCAGTTTCCTCCGATTGTTCGTAAATTCCATCGATTTTGCATACAAATTCAATTCAATTGAATTTGGAAGAAGATTAAGACTAATTTTCAGGTAATTTGATAATTTGATTCTTCGAATTTTCAACGATTGTTCGAATTTGATCAATTTTTCTCACGATTTTCTTTACCTCTCGAGTTCATACTACTTATGACATTATTTTCGATTATTTTGCAGCTCTAATAGCTATGGAGAATCTAGATATCACCACGGTTGATGATAATATTACTATTGAATCAGGTATGTCGTTTTTTGTCGTTTACATTATTGCTTTCTGATTCAATTTCTGCTCAATTTTGTTGAATATATGGATCGCTTTTTGTATTTCGTGAATGTAGGACCTTATTTTGTGAATGTAGGACCTATTGAAGTTTATGACTATTGTATTGTGATTATAAAAAGGCTGAAACTAGGGGCTTATTTTGTGAATATAGGACTTAATTCAAGTTTATGAATATTGTGAAACTAGAAGCTTAAACTGTGAAACTATAAGCTTACATTGTGAAACCTGATTAAAAAAGGTTGATTTAGTTTAGCTTTCTTATATTGTGAATCCTAGGCAAAATAAACTGTGAAACTAGAAGCTGATATTGTGAAACCATGCTTATTAAAAAGTCTGATTTTGTTTAGTCTTTTTATATTGTGAAACTAAATGCTTAATCTGTGAAACTAGATGCTTAATTTGTGAAACTAGAGGCTTAATTTGTGAAACTAGAAGCTTAATCTGTGAAACTTACATTGTGAAACCTGATAAAAAAAAAGGCTGATTTAGTTTATATGTTTTGACTTTATATAGGTACAGATTCCATTTTCAATACCAACGGAGAGGTTTCTACAATTCTAACAGCACAATCCACACCTACAGTACCGGTTGGTACGCTTATTACTTTGGTGAATCACACACCGGGTGGTAGTGAGGAATGGATTGTCAGAGTTGCAGAAGATATTACACCTACTGTTGGGAAGTTATTTTTAGATCTACAGAGGGCAATGACATTCTATCAAGTGTATGCTACTGCTTGTGGTTTTGAAGCTAGGAAATCTACAACGAAGAGGTTTCGTGATGGTAATATTCGAACTAAAGCCATGGTTTGTAATCGTGAAGGCCATAATAAGAGGAAAGGAAAACCTCTTGAAACTGTTGCAAGTGAAACTGGTTCAAATATTGGAAAAAGTGCAAAACCAAAAACTGGTGTGAAGGGAAGTGAAGGAGATGAGGCTGAAAGTTCAAATAAGCAAGCATTTACAAGAACAACCAAAATTAGAAGGTGGGGTTGTCGTGCAATGGTCAAATACAAGTTCCATTATAACAAGTACATCGTTGAACAATTTCATGAGGGTCACAATCACCCAGTGACCTTTGTAAAGAATAGGGAATTTGATAAACTTGCAGCAAATATGAATGAATTTCATAAGCAAATGATTGTCCAGAATTCAAGAGTTAATGTTGGGGCTAGCTTAACATACCAGCTATGCAAAGAGCAAGTCGAAGGGTTCGAAAATGTGGGGGCTTCCCTTTCACAATTCAAGAATTTCCAACGGGATTTGAAGTGTTTCATTAAGAGTAAGGATGGAGACATGTTTATCTCACGTTTGGAAACCCTCCGTGACACAAAAGGGTTAGAATTTGTGTATGAAATCGATTCTGAGAAAGCTTTGACAAGGATTTTTTGGACAGATGCTGAGGCAAAGAGATGTTACTCAGTGTTTGGTGATGCAATTTCATTCGATCCAACCTATGGCACTAACAAATATAACATGATATTCACCCCTTTCACTGGCATTGACCATCATAAAAAGTCAATAACATTTGCATGCGCTCTTTTAGATCATGAAGACGATGAAGCATTTATCTGGGCGTTTCAGCAATTTCTGAAATCAATGGGTGGAAAAGAACCTAATTACATTATCACTGACCAAGATGCAGGAATAAAAAAGGCGTTCCCTGGTATGTTTTTATATCGTGCAATTTTTCTAGTTTTCTTAACTTGTGAAACTTGAAGCTGAAGATGCAAAAACTGTGAAACTACATGCTTATGAAGTGAAACTAGATCCTTATACTGTGAATCTGGAAGGCCATATTGTGAAACATGTTGAAAATCAGCCTGATTTTTTGAATTCTTAACTTGTGAAACTAGAAGCTTAGGCAGTGAAACTAGATCCTTATTTTGTGAAACTAGATGGCTATATTGTGAAACCTGTTGATAAAAGATCCTGATTTTTTGAGTTCATAACTTGTGAAACTAAAAGCTTAACTTGTGAAACTGGATTCGTATTCTGTGAAACTACAAGTCTATATTTGTGAAACCTGTTGATAAATGAGGATGATTTTTTTGACTAATCTTATTTTGTTACATGCAGTTGTGTTCAAAACAGCAAGACATCGGTTTTGCATGTGGCACATTATGAAAAAAGTAACAGACAAGGTTGGGAGCACAATTTGCAAAGACACTGAATTCTTATCACGTCTGAACAATGTTGTTTGGAGCAATGATATGGAACCTGAGGAATTTGAGGAGAATTGGGTTAAGGTCATCACAGAATTCTCGTTAGAGGATAATATATGGTTGAGTGGAAAGTTTGCTGAAAGACACAAATGGATACCAGCGTATTTCAGAAATGTTCCGATGGGTAACATTTTAAGAACCACACAGAGATCAGAGAGTGCTAATAGTTTTTTTAAAAGATTTGAGAATAAATATGGGACCTTGGTTGAGTTTTGGATGAGGTTTGAGAGTGCCATCGACCAACAAAGGCATGCTCTAAAACTTCTTGAAGCACAGAGTGATAATTCAATGCCTGAAACCTTATATCGTTCAAACTGGGAAGCCCATGGAGCGAGAGTATATACACATGAAGTCTTCTATGACTTTCAAAATGAGGTTAAGGGCTCGATAAATGGGTGTAGTGTGGGTGGATACACCCCACCAGATCCTGTAACTAACTCTGAGATTTTGATAGTTGAAGACGCGATCAAGAAAAAGAGCTACGCAGTTGAGTACAATAAAGGAACAATGGACGTGAGATGTTCCTGTAAACTATTTGAACGGAGAGGTATTCTATGTTATCACATCATTTGGGTTTGCTCGGGTAAAACTAAGGAAATACCTGAGAAATACATTTTGGGTAGGTGGAGTAAGAATGCACTTAGAAACCCTATTTATGATTCGAATGGAAATCTTTTGGACAACTATAATCCTACTAGTAGCCCGAAATTTGGAATGTCTCGGTTGTGGTATGAGATTTATGCAACTGTGGGGATCCTCAAAAGAAAAAAAGAGTCTGATTTGAGAGAATTTGCTAAGCTTGTAAAAGAATTCCGAGAGAAGTTGGAGCCAAACCCAAAGGCTTTGACAAAAGAACAAGAATTAGAAATCCTTCTAAATTGCAAGGCTCCAAAAGAAGGAAGGGTCTTACCACCTAAGTTCTCTAAGAACAAGGGTAGCGGGAAGCGGCTGGTCAGTAGCAAAAATAAGGCAATCATAAAAGCAAAAAAACCAAAAAGGTTGTGTGCTAATTGTAAACGAATGTCACACCATGATAAAAGAAATTGTCCATATGATTTTGAAGAGCATCCTCCTGAGAATCAAGTATGTATTATTCCTTTACTTGATTTTTTTTTATTCATGTTTATTATACTGTGAAACTAGGGGCTTATACTGTGAAACTAGGGGCTTATACAGTGAAACTAAGGGCTTATACTGTGAAACCTGTTGATAAAGGGCTGATTTTAGGTTGTTTATAATATTGTGAATCCTAGGCCTTAAACTGTGAAACTAGGGGATTATACTGTGAAACTAGGGGCTTATACTGTGAAACTAAGGGCTTATACTGTGAAACCTGTTGATAAAGGGCTGATTTTAGGTTGTTTATAATATTGTGAATCCTAGGCCTTAAACTGTGAAACTAGGGGCTTATATTGTGAAACTAGGGGCTTATATTGTTGATTTTAATTTTAAGTATAATTTTTATTACTTAAGCAATGCAAGTTACGTCTCAAAAGTATTTATTTTAATGTTTCATTTTCTTTCAGGGAGATACAACAGAAGAAGAAGAAGAAAAAGAAGAAGAAGAAGAAGAAGAAGAAGAAGAAGAAGAAGAAGAAGAAGAAGAAGAAGAAGAAGATGAGGAAGACGAAGATGAGGAAGACGAAGATGTATAGTTTTCTTTATATTTGGGTCCGTGATGCGGGGAAGTAGTTTAGGTTTTATAGACTGTGAAACTAGGGGCTTATACTGTGAAATTAGGGGCTTATACTGTGAAACTAAGGGCTTAGTTTCACAGATTACATGCTTAGTTTCACAATATAGGCTTCTAGATTCACAGAAGAAGACCTGACATTCACAGAAGAATAAGTTTTCTTATATTGTGAAACCTGTTGTCATAATTTGTGAAACTAAAAGCTTTAATTGTGAAACTAGAAGCAGTTTTTATTGAAATATCTGTCATAAATACCTGTTGTCATAAATTACCATTACGTGCATGAAAAATCCCCAGCTATGACCATCCAAGGTGATTGATCACTACCATCTCAAGATAGCGACAAGAGACGGCAGTGATCAATCACCGTGGATGGTCATGGCTAAGGAGTTTGATGATAAGAAAAAAACCTAAACTCTGAAACAAGAAGACTATATATGTATTTGTAGTGTAAATGGTTGTATATTGGAATAGGGTGTTTGATGATATCAACTTCCCTTCTCTTATATAGTGCACTTGCTTACTACGTGTACTACTTTTTATGGTTGTGAAGCATTTAATTTTGAGGTAATTGTGGTTAGGTGACAGGTTGGAGCATTTAATTTTGAGGTAGTTGTGGCTTAACAAACTGGTTGCAAAATAATTTGGGTTCAACTAAGATGTATCATCATTCGAGCCCCGCTTAGGCATGAGTCCAGTAAAGAAACTATAAACATGTCAACATAAAGGCTATAGAAGATGACAGGAGAAAGCGAAGATCACGAGATCACTTACGTGCTCGCTTCCTCGGTTTTCTTTCCAGCAATTTTTCCCTTCGGGACGGTAGACAACTGCAAGAAATATATTTTGTGAAACTAGATGGCTATATGCTTATTTTGTGAAACTAGATGGCTATATTACAACTTCAAAATTTACAATGTCAATTTACAGCAACAAAAACACATTTCACCAAGTTCTTCTGACTGGAATTCCTTTTCACCTTATCCACAATTTCGAAAAATTATTTGTTGCGGCCTTAACAATGTCGAAGTCCAGTTGCAATGACTCGACCATCTCGTTTTCATAATCTACAAGTGGAGTTAAAATCAAGCAATGAGAAGCAACATAACTCTATAAAGACATAAAATCCATCAAATCTCCAGATTCACAGATTAAGGGTTTAGTTTCACAAATTAAGATTCTAGATTCACAGAAGAACACCTGACATTCACAGAATAAGTTTTCTTATATTGTGAAACCTAAGCTCATAAATTGTGAAACTAGAAGCTTAACTTGTGAAACTAGAAGCAGTTTTGGTGAATGCTAAGTGCTGAGATTCACTGAATAAGGTCTGAGACTCACCAAATGATGACTGACTAAGTTTAACAAAACTACACACCTTGTTTTTTGTTGAGGAAACTTCAAGATTGACATGCTTTAGCTTCATTTTTTTGCTTTTTTGCTTTTTTGCTTTTTCGGTTTAATAAGGGAAGACCTATAAAACCAAACACAAGTACAAAATATACATATTACAATATATTCAGCCAAGGAATTAAGAATTTAAAACTTTCATGTGTAGATTCACAAAGTAAGACCTGACAGTATTCTCATTCCACATAAGAAGTTCCAACATTATCGACTTTTGATAATCTGCCAAACCCTGCATAGAGTGACGTATATTAAATTAGTGTATTCATGCTAATATTCGTGGAATGCACGGCTTTATTTTCATATAGTAATGAACTCACCTCAAAATAGTCACTGTTTGTCCATAAACTCTGATCTTCCAATGCACTCACCCACTTTAGCAGAAAGACGCCACAATCATAACTAGACATAAAAACATATAAGCACTTATGAGTGTAACAAAGTTTCACATATTAAGGTCTGAGATTCACTGAACAAGGTCTGAGATTCAACAAATGATCACGGACTAAGTTTAACAAAACAAGTCAAACTACGCACCCCGTTTTTTGTTGAGTGACTTCGAGATTGACAAAATCATGCATGTGCATGTTCTTCAAACATTTGTACGACTCTCCCAAAATAGTTGCAACATTGTACAACTGAGAAGAAAAAGGACAATAAAAGATCAAAAATATATTTTGCGGTATACTAAAACAAAAACTCTACAATATTTTGGAAAAATAATCATACAATGTTCATGGCCTTGTTGTTTTCTTTATCCACTTTTATATCCATGGATGAGTCAAGGATGTAATTTTTTTGCTTCTTTATGTCGCAAATACAAGCCCACCAATGCTTCAATTTGTCGTTATGCAAAGGGATAAAAACCTGAGATAGAAAATGTATGGGAATAATCAATCAAAAAGCACACATGAATGACAGTAAATAAATAACAAAATGAATAGCAGAACTGAAGGATCTAACCAAATCAATCTGGCTACCATCTGCTGGAGTGTATGAGGACTGTATATATTGACCCCAAATCTCTGGGTTAGTATCTGCATTAAGACCCTGAATGACACAAAAAAGGCAATTTTAGTCTCTGGATGAGCAACTTTCAGAATGAAAAACACTTGAATATCAACAGCTGAAGAATTTGAAGCTCACATATACTGTCGTTGGCAAGTAAATCACATTTGGTTTACCAAGTGTGCGCTTAATCCCAACAATATCAATGATCTACAGATAAAACGTGCACAAAATGAAGCATCCACTTTCACGAAATCACCATCAAGTTTCACAAAAAAAACCTCTAAGATTCACAGAATAAGGTCTGAGATCCACCAAATAAGGAACCATGTAAAAAAAGAAACATGGTCAGGAATGGGAATATAATACTTACCTGATCCATAATAAGGCCACGCGATGTAAGGGTCTGCAAAGCATCTCTAGTGACTTCCATCCACGGAGTGGACACCAGAACCTCACTTAATTATTGAACAAAATGCAATTAGTCAATATATCTCACACAATTTAAAAAAACATAATTCAAGAAATCAAAGAAAAAGTGTGACATTACAATTTGTTTGCGATTGCTCTTCTCCCAACACAAGCCACCAATTCCTTCTCAGTAAAAGGTGGTGTCATAGAGGAACTCGATTCTAGTGCATCATTTGTGACTATTTCTTTGGACATATTAACAGAACATGTAACAATATGATAGCACACCCGCAATGCAAAACGCTTGCGCTGAGTTTCCTATTGATGCAAACAAAATGGGTTTCAGAAAAACTAGGAAATAAAGTTGTGGCAATTGTATAGAAATTAAATTAGATGTTGAAAAGCAATCTTACAGTATTTATGGTTATTACAGAATTAGTTTTGCTCCCTTTGTAATTCTCCATTATGTTCAGCAGATAGAGGCCATTATCAATTTGTTTGGATTTCAGATTTGATTTTGGGATAAACACTTCTGGAATCGTCATTGAAGCAATACTTGTCACTGCTGGCAACTTTGATTGAAGAAGGTTGATGAGCCTGTGTTGCTGTATGAACAAAAGAGTAATTACAAAGAGCAATTAGTAAGGTAATGGAGTAAGAACGAGTCCAAAAATAGGTAAAATAGATGTACCGTATGTTTTAAAAAAGAAGTATAATCAACAGGTGTGTCTTTCATAGCATGGATGACTTGGCATTTGCAAGATTCCGGTCTCAGATCAAAACAAAACAAGAATGGTGGGCATTCGGGAGAGATGATCGGAGTCCACCTTAAAGCTTGAATATAATAAGACCAAATATAAAAAAAACTTACTAATTGGGTAGCAGCAAAATCAACATTGTCGAGACACTGGAACAAAAATCGAATCATGTGTGAGTAATGATTATAAGTGCACACCATGTAAAATGGGATTATAGAAAAGAGGTAGAGAGACTAACACTGTGTGTGGAGTGTGGCACAAATAAACGACAAGCAGAATCTCGTGATCTCAAGCTCTCACTACTGTTTAGAAACTCACACCAAACATCTATCACAGCAGAAGATACTTGATCACTTTCAGGCAAACTCGTCAATTGCTTCCTTGTCAATTTCTGAGTTTGACTTTTGAAAAGAATGTCACTGGAAACAGTCATTAAAAGCACAGGTCACACCCTCAAATGGTATTAAATATACGATCAAAATTAAAAAAATAAGAGTATTTTAATGTTTAGTAAGTTTGACCAAAACTGTGAAACTAAAAGCTTAATTTGTGAAACTACATGCTTATTCTGTGAAACAGGGAGCACATATTCTGAAACTGTGAAACTGTGAAACTAGAAGCTTATTCTGTGACACTAGAAGCTTACTTTGTGAAACTAGCAGCTTATTCTGTGAAACTGGAAGGACATACTGTGAAACTAGATGTTTAACATGTGAAACTAGAAACTTATCCTGTGAAACCACAAGCTTATTCTGTGAAACAAGAAGTTTACATTGTGAAACCCAAACTCTTAACTTTCACAGAATAACCGCTTAGTTTCACTGAATAAGGGCTTACTTTCACTGAATAAGGGCTTACTGTCACACCCTCAAATGGTATTAAATATACGATCAAAATTAAAAAATAAGAGTATTTTAATGTTTAGTAAGTTTGACCAAAACTGTGAAACTAAAAGCTTAATTTGTGAAACTGCATGCTTATTCTGTGAAACAGGGAGCACATATTCTGAAACTGTGAAACTGTGAAACTAGAAGCTTATTCTGTGACACTAGAAGCTTACTTTGTGAAACTAAGCAGCTTATTCTGTGAAACTGGAAGGACATACTGTGAAACTGTCAAACTGTGAAACTAGATGTTTAACATGTGAAACTAGAAACTTATCCTGTGAAACCACAAGCTTATTCTGTGAAACAAGAAGTTTACATTGTGAAACCCAAACTCTTAAATTTCACAACATAAGCTTGTAGTTTCACTGAATAAGGGCTTACTTTCACAGAATAAGGGCTGTGAAACAAGAAGCTTATTCTGTGAAACTAAAAACCTTATTAAGTGAAACTGGAAGGCTATATTGTGAAACATGTTAATAAAACAGGCTGAAAATATTAAAATACAAGGTTTGAAAAATTAATAAAATAAGTCAATACCTTTCACATGAATCCAAAAAGATGAAATCCAATACAGGCTTCTCCGCTTGAGTAAAACCCTTAAGAATATTCATGTTTCTTTGCAAATACGGAGATCGATAGACCTCTGATGGAACTATGGCCCTCTTCACCTTTGGATTGACAGGTGAATGACATTCACCTTTGGATCGACGCTTGTAAACATTCGGAGGAGTATCTCCTACGTCAATGACCTCTTTATCAGTACTCCCTACCACAGGAAGATCCTCTACCACTGGTGTGGACATAGAAGGTCCTCCAGGTCCTTCAGCATGAACACAAGATGTTGAACGATCGAGTTCGGCTTCATCACAACGTGTTGAATCATCAAGTTGAGGTTCAGCTTCAGGTTCACGTTCATGTTCAGCTTCAAGTTCAGGTTCAGGCTCAGGTTCACGTTCAGGTTGAGAGGGTGGAGATAAAAAGTGGTCATCATCTGGAAAGAGCCTAAAGCTTGGCATTTCTGGTTTTGCTGGTGAACAATGTGGCTGTATTGGCTAAAAAGGACTCATCCATTATGTCCAATGCCGCCAACAGTTCAGCTTCAGACCACCCATAAAATTTACCCGCATCCTCATGAACATTCTCACCAGTACCATCCACAATCGCCTTCTCATTATCATCAATCTCCAAATTATCATCAACCTCCCCACTATCATTATGTGCTTTCTCAACATTTTCCTCATTATTTGCTGTCTCAACATTCTCCTCATTCTGCTCATTTTTATCTTGTTGAGACAGCCTAAATCCATCTGCAATACCATCAACAGCTGCAACTAGTTTGGAAACTGTTGCTGATGAAGGTAATTTCAAGGAAGCTTGACTGACAAGACATTTGTAGTTTATGAAAGCAAGAGCCATGACTTTTGCTGAATTTGCAAGATCAGTAACAAGCTTCACATCACTGTTCTCTTCAGAAATGCCAGGCTTTCCAGTTTCTCCTTCATCTTTGGGTTGTTCAGATTTCCCAGATTCTTCTTGTTCAGGTTGCCGAACAACAATTTCCTGAACAGCTGATTTTGATTTTTGTGCTTGCTTGTCTGTTGCAAACTCAATAGCAAGGAAAGGTCCATGCTGCTCACGTCTCACAATTGGAGGCTCAACAGCACCCCTGCCGAAAGTTCTAGTTGGGTCATCCAATTCATCCTTAATTCTCTTGTATATAGCATCTTTTGTCCAAGTCGATAACGTAGGATATTGACGACTCACAATGCGCGATTTAAAGACACAACGGTCTCGATAAATGAAGAGCAGCGCAATAATCGGTCCCCCAAACCAATTCTCTTTCACCTGTTTAACCCCAAACTCTTCCTTTTGCCAAGACTGAACTTGGCCAGCCAATTTCTTTTTTATAAAGTTGCACCAGTTGAAACTGGAGATCAACTCAGTATTCACCAAACTTTTCAGCACTTTCAAGCTGACCTTGTTCCCAACGACACCGCCTAAAAGAGCAGAGAAAATATAAACGATGAAGTTGCGTTTGAAATCATCTCCTCCATCTCTTTGTGTAATCAACTTTTGCAGAACAAGTTTGATGTCAATGGAACCAACACCATATTGTTTAGTGAACTGCTTCAAAGCAGATAAATAAGAGGGGTCCTTATCTCCATTTGTTGCTTCAACAACAACATTAGGACCCATTGGCAATCCAAGAGATAGATGAATATCCTCCTCTAAAATCGGAAGCTTCCCACCCAACAAACATCCTTTTATTGGGTCGTAATTTGAAACTAGCCAATATGCTAAGTTTCCGGGAAGAACATCCGTTTTAAGAAGTAAAAGACCCCCAAACCCCATTTCTTTGATAGCTTGAATCTGCTGTTCTGAGGGTGGACTATCCTCATTATGAATAAAGTGTAAAGCCCAGCGGGAGACATCCGGGTCCTCAATGACGGCAATCGCTCTTTATAGTTTCGTTTCTTTTTTGCAGCAGGTTCAACTGTTCCACTAGTAGAAGGTGGATGTTCCGATCGCTTCATATTAGCTTGCTTCCTGTTATGCATAAATGGTACGAATTTCGAAACTAAGTTTCACAGAAGAAGGATCTAGTTTCACAAAATAAGCTTCTAGTTTCACAGAAAAAGGAAAATACTAACTTTTTCTGTGAAACAAGAAGCTTACATTGTGAAACTAGAAGCTTATTCTGTGAATCTCAGGTAAAAAGTAAATACAAACGAATTAAGAAAATAAGTTTCACAGAAGAAGGATCTAGTTTCACAAAATAAGTTACTAGTTTCACAGAAAAGAAAATTATTAAACTGTGAAACATAGAAGCTTACAATGTGAAACCCAAACTCTTAGATTCACAGAATAAGAGCTTAGTTTCACAATATAAGCTTCTACTTTCACAGAAGAAAGGCTAACATTCACAGAATAAAGAAAAGAAAATTATTAAACTGTGAAACAAAGAAGCTTACAATGTGAAACCCAAACTCTTAGATTCACAGAATAAGAGCTTAGTTTCACAAAATAAGCTTCTAGTTTCACAGAATAAGAGCTGACATTCACAGAATAGGGAAAATAAACTTGATTCACACAGCTAGATAATAAGGAAAATAAACTTGATTCATTAAAAATATCATTCATACATAGCTAGGTAATTACACAAAAAAGGCTGCCTTGATAGACGTAATTACAAGAGAGCACTACAAAAATGTAGGAGTAATTTAGACCAGCCACTATCACGGCAAAAAGTGATACAAAAAGTTGAGGAGCTGTGCTACATATCGAGCAACACAGGTAAATCTAAATATGATAAAGTTGTCCGAGTCAGCAAGCGTGTTGCAATATCAAGTGATATGTCATGTTTTGGAGATGGCACATGTAAATTGTCAATCAACTCTTTCACTTTTGGGTTTTCAGCACCAGTGAGATCTCTAAGGTGTCCTCTTTGCAAAAGATTGTAGCCTTGGTAAAAATGTAGGAGTAATTTAGCTCCCGGATCATTAGTCATAAAGCACTTGCATCTTTTATAAATTATTCTATAACCCCTACGAATGATTCTCACACCATTGATATCATTAATATGCAGAGAAATCCCATACACAACTGCAATGACAGGTGCACTAGGGTGTATGAGGAAAAGCTGAGACCAATTCCGACAGACCAACGCCATGTTTGCCTTATCTTGGTTACACTTAAGTCGTTCGAAGATGCTATTCATTACATCTTGATTGTTGAAGACAGCCAGTTGGGGTTGATAACGATTATTAGTGACCTCAACAGTCCGTCAGGGAGCAAACGAGAATTTCATAGCCTCTTTTTTTTCTCTTATATAATTCCGGACAAAATATGCTTTATCCTCTGCAAGAACATTCACTACCCACCCCTTGCACCATGTTTCCATAATTGACCAGAGGTAACCTACAAGCATACATTGTGAAACCCAGACTATTACATTTCACATAATAAGGGCTTAGTTTCACAAGCTAAGCTTCTAGTTTCACAGGCTAAGCTTCTAGTTTCACAAGCAAAGATTCTAGTTTCACAGAATAAACTTCTGGTTTCACAGAATAGGTTTCTAGTTTCACAAGTTAAGATTTTTGTTTCACAAGTAAAGCATCTAGTTTCACAAGTTCACAGTTTCACACTTTCACAGTATGTTCTTCCTGTTTCACAAACTAAGCTTCTTGTTTCACAAGGTAAGCTTCTAGTTTCACAACATAAGTTCTAGTTTTTCACAGAATAAGAAAAAGAAACTTAAGAACGTAACGAAAAGAAACTTCATTAATTAAAAATATCATTCATACATTGCTAGATAATTACATAAAAAGGTTGGCTTGATACATGTAATTACAGAAGAGCACTACAAAAAGACATTTAGGCCAGCCACTAAGATGCAAAAAGGTGATACAAACTTGAGCAGCTATGCTACATATCGAATGCCAAGAAAGGTAAATCAAACCAAGATAATTTCGCCCGAGTCATCAACTCTGTCGAAGTAGCAACTGCTAAGTCAAGTTCTGGAGATGGCACATCTAAAATGTCAAGCAACTCTTGTGTTTGGTCGATTTCAGCATCAGTTAGATCTCTAAGGTGTTCACTTTGGTAAGGATTTTCACTTTGCACACAATGTAGGAGTAATTTAGATCCCGGATCATTTGTCATAAAGCACTTGCATCTTTTATAAATGATTCTAGAACCCCTACGAACTATTCTCACACCATTGACATCATTGATACGCAGAGAAATCCCATACGCAACTCGAATGAGAGGTGCACTAGGGTGTAGGAGGAAAAGCTGACACCAGTTCCGACAGACCAATGCCATGTTTGCCTTATCTAGGTTACACTTAAGTTGTTTGAAGATGTTATTCATTACATCTTGATTATTAAAAACAGCCAGTTGGGGTTGATAACAGTTGTTTGTGAGCTCAACAGTCCGTAAGGGAGTAAATGAGAATGCCATGGCCTCTTTTTTTTCTGTTATGTAATTCTGGACATATTCTGCTTTATCTTCTGCGTGAAGATTCACTACCCACCCCTTGCACCAGTTTTCCATATTTGACCAAAGGTAATTAAGTTTAAAACCACAAAGTAACCTACAAGTATTACAAAATAGAATCAAAAACCATACATTGTGAAACACAGACTCTTAGATTTCACATAATAAAAGGCTTAGTTTCACAATCAGAAAAAGAACCTTAAACTGAAAATAATAGAAAATAAACTTAAAACTGAAAGAAACTTATTATGTGAATCTAAGAGTTATATTGTGAAACTAGAAGTTTATGAAGTGAAACTACATGCTTATTTTGTGAAACTAGTTGACTATATTGTGAAACCTGATGAAAAATCAGCCTGTTTTTTTGAATTCTTAACTTGTGAAACTAGAAGCTTATGAAGTGAAACTACATGCTTATTTTGTGAAACCTGTTGAAAAATCAGCCTGTTTTTTTGAATTCATAACTTGTGAAACTAGAAGCTTATGAAGTGAAACTACATGCTTATTTTGTGAAACAAGTTGGCTATATTGTGAAACCTGTTGAAAAATCAGCCTGTTTTTTTGAATTCTTAACTTGTGAAACTAGAAGCTTATGAAGTGAAACTACATGCTTATTTTGTGAAACTAGAAGTTGATAATGGAGGTTGTTGATGTTAAAAACTTCGAAGAACGACAATGCTTGCTTATTTCGCCTCAAATCTTCGAAAATAAACCACACATCCAAAAAACGACAAACAAATCACATTATAACGTACTAAAATAATCAAAAACACTCTCAAAACCTAGATATTTTCATCACAACCCTAGGTATCACTAACAATGAAAAATAACCAGAAAGTAACCTGAATTTTTTGAATTCTTAACTTGTGAAACTAGAAGCTTATAAAGTGAAACAACATGCTTATTTTGTGAAACTAGATGGCTATATTACTGACATGAATACTACTTACTACTGAAACTTACTCAAAACTCTTACGATCACATAAACTCGTTTCTCATCTCAAAACCCTAGATATCACTAATATGAAAAAATAACAATAAACATTCAACTAATGATAATCGAGTAGGAAAATAGCAAAGAAAAACGACATTTCAGTACTTATAAGAAACAACATCCTAATTAACCCTAGCTATTTTCATCACAAACCCTAGATATCACTAACAATGGAAAATAACAATACACATTCAACTAATGATAATCGAGCAAGAAAATAGCAAAAAAACAAAATTAAACGCAAATCAGTAATTAAACTACTTAAATAACTTGCTGACAAAAATGTAACAGACTAACTACATACATAATCAAAGATGAAGAAAGATGAAGAAACATACGAAGAAAATGAAAGGACGACGATAGATTCCCGGAAGAAGACGAGCGAGCGAGCGACGAGCGAGCGAGCGAGAGAGTGAGAGAGAGAGAGAGAGAGAGAGAGAGAGAGAGAGAGAGAGAGAGAGCAACGGTTTTTGTGATGGAATGAATTTGAAAAGACGCGAAATGAAGTAAGGAATGTCAGTGTTTTTTTTTTATTATATATGACACGTGGCACAATCTGGTGCGTCCATGATACTTAAATCTAACGGTTCAGAAGGGTCCGGCAGCCTCACCCTAAGAGGGCGGCCTCACGTAGGGATGGCAATGGGTAGGGTCTGGGTAGGGTCCGCCAAGACCCGACCCGACCCGGCCTAAAAATCCTTAGACCCATACCCGACCCATACCCGGCAGGGTCTGAAATCAATGGACCCATACCCGACCCTAACGGGTCTGGGTCTGGGTAGGGTCTACCCTAGGGTCCAACGTTATTTAAAGAATCCTTCGATAAAATGTACCAAAGTTCAAATTAAATTACAAAGTCTTAACTAAAGTATTACAAAGTCTTGGAAAAATTTTAAATCTCTTACAAATTACAAATACCAAACACAAAGAAATTGTTTGAATTATGATTTTAATTTTTTAATTGGGAAAGTGAGGAAGGGAGGCTGGGAGGTTGGGATTCCTGGGAACGTAAGTTGACTAGTTGATTTATGATTTTAATTGTTTTTTTTGTTTTTTTTTTTTAAAATACACGGGTCCATGGGGCGGGGCGGGTCTCAATAGTTAGACCCAGACCCGACCCTACATTTTTTATATTGGACCCATACCCGACCCATACCCGAGCGGGTCCCAAATATTTAAACCCATACCCGACCCATTAGGGTCCGGCCCTAAGGGTCTGGGTTGGGTACCCGACCCGCTGCCATCCCTAGCCTCACGTGATTCAATTTCTATATATATATATATATATATATAGAGTTGGGATCACATGAGTCCACCCTAAATATTTGAGTCCATGAGTCTAACGATGATATCACAAGTTATATAAAAAAAGTATCACGTTTTTTCAATATCAACTTTTTTTCCTTTTTTTGTTTTTTCTGTTTCAATATTACTTTTTTTTTTCTTTTTTTGTCTTTTCTTTTAAAATGACATTTTCTTTATTAAAAAAATTCCCTTTTTCAGTATGCACTTTTTTTTAAAATAAACACGTTTTTTTTTTTTTAATAAAAAGACGTTTTTTCTCGAAGTTTTTTTTTCTCGAATTTTTTTTCCATTACAATATCACAAGTTATTCAATACAATATCACTGGTACTTCAAAATAATATCACAAAAAAAAATTCGAGAAAAAAATATTTCGGAAAAAAAATTCGAGAAAAAAACTTGAAAAAAAAATGTGAAAAAAAAAATTTCCGGAAAAAAAATTCCGTGATATTGTTTAATATAGTGCGTGATATTGTTTAACTAAAGGCGTTTTTTCTCGAAATTTTTTTTGATTTTTTTTTCATTACAATATCACAAGTTACTCAATATAATATCACAGGTTCTTCAAAATAATATCACCAAAAAAAAAAATCTGAAAAAAAAAATCGAGAAAAAAAACTGAAAAAAAAAAATTTCGGGAAAGAAAGTTCTGGAAAAATTTTCGTGATATTGTTTTATATAGTGCGTGATATTGTTTCCTGTGATATTGTTTTAAAAAGATTGTGATATTGTAGACTTTCTAGTGTAAAAAAAACGTGATATTTTTTAATACAACTAGTGATATTCTAAATAGACTCATGGACTCAAATATTTAGGTGGACTCACCGGATTCCGCCTCTATATATATATATATACATATATATATATATATATATACATATATATATATACATATATATATATACATATATATATATACATATATATATACATATATATATATATATATATATATATATATATATATATATATATATATATATATATATATATATATAGAGTTGGGATCACATGAGTCCACCCTACATATTTGAGTCCATGAGTCTAACAATGATATCATAAGTTATATAAAAAAGTATCACGTTTTTTCAATATCAAATTTTTTTTTCCTTTTTTTGTTTTTTCTTTTTCAATATTACTTTTTTTTTTCTTTTTTTTGCCTTTTCTTTTAAAATGACATATTCTTTATTAAAAAAAATTCTCTTTTTCAGTATGCATTTTTTTTTTAAACAAACACGTTTTTTTTAATAAGGCGTTTTTTCTCGAATTTTTTTTCATTACATATCACAAGTTACTCAATACAATATCACCGGTTTTTCAAAATAATATCACAAAAAAAACTTCGAGAAAAAAATATTTCGGAAAAAAATTTCGAGAGAAAAAATTGAAAAAAAAAATTGAAAAAATTATTTCCGGGAAAAAAAGTTCTTGAAAAAATTTCGTGATATTGTTTAATATAGTGCGTGATATTGTTTAACAAAAGGCGTTTTTTCTCGAAATTTTTTTCGATTTTTTTTCATTACAATATCACAAGTCACTCAATACAATATCACCGGTTCTTCAAAATAATATCACAAACAAAATTCGAGAAAAAAATATTTCGGAAAAAAAATTCGAGAGAAAAAATTGAAAAAAAAAAATTTGAAAAAAATTATTCATGAGAAAAAAAGTTCTTGAAAAATTTTTGTGATATTGTTTAATATAGTGCGTGATATTGTTTAGCAAAAAGCGTTTTTTCTCGAAAAATTTTTTCGATCTTTTTCCATTACAATATCACAAGTTACTCAATACAATATCGCCGGTTCTTCAAAATAATATCACAAAAAAAAATTCTGTAAAAAAAATCGAGAAAAAAATTTGAGAAAAAAAATTGAAAAAAAAAAAATGTTGAAAAAAAAAATTTCGGGAAAAAAAGTTTCGGAAAATTTTCGTGATATTGTTTTATATAGTGCGTGATATTGTATTGAAAAGATTATGATATTGTAGACTTTGTAGTGTAAAAAAAAAACGATATTTTTTAATACAACTTATGATACTCTAAATGGTCTCATGGACCCAAATATTTAGGTGGACTCACCGGATCCCGCCTATATATATATATATATATATATATATATATATATATATATATATATATATATATATATATATATATATATATATATATATATATATATATATATATATATATATATATATATATATATATATATATATATATATATATATATATATATATATATACATACATATATACATATATACATATATACATACATACATACATATATACATATATACATATATACATATATATATATATATATATGTATAGATATATATATACATATATATAGATTCGGGATCTCGTGCGAACTAAATTAGGGTGAGAACTGTGCGAACTAAATTAGAGTCGTTAGATTAAAGCAACTACAAACCCAGATCTAACGGTAATAACCAGACAAGTAAACAATACAACTCTCGTCTCTCTCATTCCCACACTACCAGCACTCCAGCAGTTCCGTCTCCCTCATACACCGACACCATCATCCGTCTCTCATCCACTACCACCACCGTCGTCAACCATCAAAGCTCTAGACGACCGTCACATGTGGTGCTATTTGTCATGATGCCTGTCATTTCATTTCAAATATAGGCTTCGTCTCTCCCGCAATCCAATGACCTCCATTGTTACACCTTCATATTCGCTCCATAATCAAAGGTAAGCTTTTATTTAGCCTTTCATTTCCTATTCGCTTCATAGCAATTTGAATTAGAAAAATTAGGTTTGGCAGCATTATAAAAAAATCGATTTCTGAAAATTAGGGTTTCCTAATTTTCTGTTTTAATTAGCTTTTACTAATAGCTTTTATTTTCAATCTTCCTTGGAATATTGCATTCTTGTTTAAATATTGTTTGAAATTGGGGATTTAGGGAAATTAGGGTTATAGAAGTTTGGCGAGAATGAATGGAAAATAATACCGAATAATTGTTGTTGTTTTGCGCATGTGATCGTCTTCATATGTGACCGAATTGATTAGGCTGACGTAATTGAGTTTGGGGTTGATTAATTTCGAGTTATCAGCATTGTTGCACCAATAATTTTGAATTAGATAGGTTTTATTAGTTAACTAAGAGGCTTAATTGCATTTCACCTCTTTGTGGGGACTAAATGATGCAATTTCTAGCTCTGATTAGCTATAATGGTTTCTAATACGAGTTTTCTGCTCCCAAAGAAGAGTTATATGATGAGAAACCAGTGCTTAATGATACTGGTAAATAGTTGTCAATATTGTATATGATTTAAGTTTAGAAATTTGTGATAGTGGATCTAGGATTTCTAATTAAGATGAATTTGTTTCACTGAGATTTAATGCATATTTACGGTTTCCATCTTATTTATGTATTTCACCTTGTTCTGTATACACAAATGTCTACAATATTCTCTTCTTTGTGATAAATTTAAATGCTTTACACAGAAGGTACTTCATTTTACGACATTATTTTCCTTTACCTGATCTGCTTGTCACTCGATCTTCTTCGTGTTTTTATCTATTCATACTTCATTTTAGAGTCATCGATATTTGACAGCTACATTTTAAATGTATAGTAGGTACGTCTCTTCCTTATGCCACGTTTCCAATCCAAAACCCCATCTCGTTCCCGCTTAGGAGAGGTTTATACACTAGTTACATGTTTGGCTACTAGGTACGTTTCAAAAGGGTTGTAGATACATTTAAATATATAGTAGGTACATTTTAACTGAAGTCATAAAATTTTGATGCTCAAAACTCTTAAACCATTATCATGGCAGGTGTAAAATGTTGTTAATGTCTTATTTGCGTAAGCAGAGTGGTCTGTGCTTCTGTACACCATTGCCATTAACTCTCATTTAACAATTGAAGACTCGGCTCTTTTTTTTAATATCTTAAGAGTCACGATGTGAGAGGTGGAGACCTGGACTGTTCCGATGAAAACATTATTAGTGGCTTAACTGACTATGCTATTCACATAATGAGTATCATATATTCATGTGTATGTGATGACTGTTTAATTGCGTCGCGTTGCACCTGTACTCATTTTTGTTGATTTGTGGATTTTCAACTGGCTGACGATTTTGTTACAGGTCATAGAAATTCATAACTTCACTCAAGATGATTTGATGACTGAGGATGTTTTTATATTGGATATTCACTCCGATGTTTTTGTGTGGGTTGGACAAGAAGTAGACTCTAGGATTTAGGAACAAATTACAAGCTTTGTCAATTGGGGAGGTAAGAATATTAGGCTCTTCTATCAAAGTCATTTCCTTCTTGTAATTACAAATTTGGACAAGCCATCGAGACAATTTCTACGAAAAGATGGACCAGAGACCCGTGAGGTTGTTGAGGATGAATATAAGCCGGTCAGAGCAATGCCAATGATTCAGGTGTTTTCTGCTTGCATTAAAGCGGACTTTGATGATGGGAAACCAAGTGAAATCTACGGCTCCATTCGAGTGTTGGAAGAATCTAACCCTCGCTTTGATCTCTATAACCGTAACCCTGAAGATTCCGAGACTATATGGAAAGCTGGCGCCTTGTCTTTAATTAATCGGTCCTGATGCTGATGATGGTGGTGCTATTGTCCCCTCTCCGAGCACGGAATTGGACTTCTGTCTCTATGATAGGATTCGCGATGTTGGTGTTGTTAATTGAAAGCTCAACTTGGATCCCGTGACTCAAGATTCATATGATACGCTTATCAAGTGTGACGTGTACGGGCCTAATGGATCCGCTTCTGTACACTATGTCGTTTACACCATTGTCATTAACTCTCATTTAACAATTGAAGACTCGGCTCTTTTTTTTAATATCTTAAGAGTCACAATGTGAGAGGTGTAGACCTGGACTGTTCCGATGAAAACATTATTAGTGGCTTAACTGACTATGCTATTCACATAATGATTATCATATATTCATGTGTATGTGATGACTGTTTTATTGCGTCGCGTTGCACCTGTACTCATTTTTGTTGATTTGTGGATTTTCAACCGGCTGACGATTTTGTTACAGGTCATAGAAATTCATAACTTCACTCAAGATGATTTGATGACTGAGGATGTTTTTATATTGGATATTTACCCCGATGTTTTTGTGTGGGTTGGACAAGAAGTAGACTCTAGGATTTAGGAACAAATTACAAGCTTTGTCAATTGGGGAGGTAAGAATATTAGGCTCTTCTATCAAAGTCATTTCCTTCTTGTAATTACAAATTGTCTTTAAACAGGTTCGAACTCTAAATTTTTCTGATTTTCATCTCCGAAACAATGTTAAATTTTAAATGCAAGGCTCATTTCCTTAGATACTTTCCGTATCTTGAAGTGTTTCTTTTAACGTATCCATTGGTAAGACAATTTAAAATTGTTGTGCTTTTAAACTTTGCATGGTTTTGACTTGTGTTATGACTCATGGACTACATGAGTACTTGAGCTTTTGATAATTCTTACCTTAACTGAGACTTGGAGACCAAAGAGTATAGTTCAGTGCATGTAATGGACACTCGGAAATCTGCAAACATTCCCATGACAGGCATAACATTCCAATTTTAACTGAAATCATAAAATTTTGATGCTCAAAACTCTTAAACCATTATCATGGCAGGTGTGGTGTCAAGTATTTGCGTAAGCAGAGTGGTCCATTAAAGAAATTGAATATTTTAGTCAGTGCTTCAATTCTATTTATTCCTGTCTCTTAGCACAGGAAACTTCATTCTTAAAAATGTATCATGATTAGCCTCATGCCAAGTGTAGCAAAATGAACAGCAAAATATTCCGATAGAAATGAACTTCAGCTGTTAAGACCTGCACGACTGCACTGGTTCATGTCTGGAAGTAGTGCAAATATTTTTTGAAAGACCTTGTATAATTCAGTGCAAATATTTTTTGAAACACATGCTTGACGCCAAGCTATCGAAACTCGACTCATGAAGTAGCCAACTAAGAAGTTGTAAACACAAATCTTAGTTGCATACTCTTTGTGAACAATAAGTGACCAGGTACCACCTGCAAGGACACTCAACGCACCACCTGTAACTCCACAGTAGAAGCAGAAATGAACTGGTTACGTGTTTTGATACTAGGTACATTTCGCGAAGGTAGTAGCTACATTTCAAATGTATAGTAGGTACGTCTCCTCCGTGTGCCCCGTCCCCAACAATAAGGGTAAGGGTTTTTGGGTTGGGTTAAGCGACTATGCGGTAGAGGACCGCTTTATCCAATCCAAAACCACTCTCGTCCTTATTTAGGAGAGATTTTTATGAACTAGTTACGTGTTTTGCTACTAGGTACATTTCGCGAAGGTAGTAGGTACATTTTAAATGTATAATAGGTACGTGTGCCCCGTCCCAAACAATAAGGTAGGGGTTTTTTGGTTGGGTTAAGCGACTCTGCGGTAGAGGGCCGCCTTATCCAACCCAAAACCACTCTCGTCCTCATTTAGGAGAGAGTTTTATGAACTACTTACGTATTTTGCTACTAGGTACATTTCGCGAAGGTAGTAGGTACATTTTAAATGTATAGTAGGTACGTCTTCTCCGTGTGCCCCGTCCCCAACAATAAGGGTAAGGGTTTTTGGGTTGGGTTAAGCGACTCTGCGGTAGAGGGCCGCCTTATCCAACCCAAAACCCCTCTCGTCCTCATTTAGGAGGGATTTTATGAACTAGTTACGTGTTTTGGTACTAGGTACATTTCGAAAAGGTAGTAGGTACATTCTGAACGTATTGAAAGTACGTCTCCTCCGTATACCCCTTTCCCAACAGTAAGGGTAAGGGTTTTTGGGTTGGGTTAAGCGACTCTGCGGTAGAGGGCCGCCTTATCCAACCCAAAACCCCTCTCGTCCTTATTTAGGAGAGATTTTATGAAGTAGTTACGTGTTTTGGTACTAGGTACATTTCTAAAGGGTAGTAGGTACATTCTGAACGTATTGTAGGTACATCTCCTCCATATACCCCTTTCCCAACAGTAAGGGTAAGGGTTTTTGGGTTGGGTTAAGAGACTCTGCGATATAGGGCCGCCTTATCCAACCCAAAACCCCTCTCGTCCTCATTTAGGAGAGATTCTATGAACTAGTTACGTGTTTTGGTACTAGGTACATTTCGAAAAGGTAGTAGGTACATTCTGAACGTATTGTAGGTACGTCTCGTCCGTATACCTCTTCCCAACAGTAAGGGTAAGGGTTTTTGGGTTGGGTTAAGTGACTCTGTTGTAGAGGGCTGCCTTATCCAACCCAAAACCCCTCTCGTCCTCATTGAGGAGAGATTTTATGAACTAGTTACGTGTTTTGGTACTAGGTACATTTCGAAAAGGTAGTATGTACATTCTGAACGTATAGTAGGTACGTCTCCTCCGTATACCCCCTTCCCAACAGTAAGGGTAAGGGTTTTTGGGTTGGTTTAAGCGACTCTGCGGTAGAGGGCCGCCTTATCCAACCCAAAACCCCTCTCGTCCTCATTTAGGAGAGATTTTATGAACTAGTTACGTGTTTTGGTACTAGGTACATTTCGAAAAGGTAGTAGGTACATTCTGAACGTATAGTAGTTACGTCTCCTCCGTACGTCTCCTAAGTTTGTAACGGATATGTCCGTAACAAATAAAGCATAAGAGCGCGAAGGACACAGCCATAAAAGAAGCATAACCTCAACTTCTCTTTCTGTCCCTATATTTCACACTTCTGTTTGTAACCTCACCCTCTCTATAAGCACCAATAACTACTAGCCTTAACACAAACATGGGTTCTCAAATGTTGACCGCAAAGCTAGTGCTACTAACACTATGCCTCCAAGGGTTGGTTAACAAGGACTCGGGCGAGGCAGCAGAATCACCTTCGTTGGCAGCGCAATGTGGCACTGCCATACAACAGATGACAGGCTGCCTGACATATGCGACAGGAAAGGCAGCAGAACCGACAAAGGACTGCTGCAACGCGGTGAGCAGCATGAAGGAGAAGCAGCCGGTGTGCTTGTGTTTCTTCATAGGACAAGCTCATAATGGAAGCGAGCAGATTAAGAGCCTCGGTATACAGGAAGCTAAGCTTATGGAGCTCCCTTCTGCATGTCACCTTACTAATGCTAGTATTGTTGAATGTCCTAGTAATTGTACCCTCTCTTTTCTCTATAATTATATAATCATGAAACTAATTTCGTAACTTTGGCTTAATTAAGTCCATACAAAATATTTGTGCCATGCATGATTTAAATGAAAATCGCCCCCAAAGTCTTAATTAAATAATTAAAGTATTAAAAACAGATCACAAATGTTTACAAAGTAACCTTAGAAAAACAAGCTCTGGTGTATAATCTTAAAGTAAAGTTCATACATCAGAACTGACAGAATAAAAACTAGTACAACAGTATCCTACTCGTCCATGTATCTTCTCCTCCAATCTCTTTAGTGTCTTTGCAATACAGTCTTTGGTTGGCTGCAGAAACATCAAAAAACATTCAGAATTAGCCAGCCAATTAGACAGGAATAAACATTTCAAATAAATAAACCACCTATATACTAATTGCACGAAACACAAAATCAGCAAAAAGTGTAACAGATAGACGGGACTAGTGAATTATTTAATACTATAATTCACTCAGTACACTAAGATATAATCCAATTTCACTAGGAGATGGAAATTTACAAGATAAATTCTGTATTGACCTAAGCCCTAAGGGAATTTTAATGTGAACAATGAAGTGGAATGCACAATAACATAAAGTTTGTCCTGGAGCTCCAAATGCTCTGGTGCAGTAAATTTTAAATGGTTCTCAAAACAACCTAATATGAGTGATGGATAGGTCCAACAAACATATAGAAGATAAATACAACTGCACCTAAAAGGCTATAATCATTAACTTTAACCATGGCATGAGCGGAACACAAAACACAAACACGAACTCCTCAAATCATAGCCCAGCAAAAAAATACAATGTAATAATACCTGAACAATAAATTCTCCATCCTGGAGTTTTTGAACACCACCGGTCTTGATAACAGCTGCAACATTATCCTACAATAGAGATCAGATAAGTTATTTAGTAACTATCATAATAGGACGCTCCATAACAAAAGATGGTAAACTACCAGTATTTTTAACAAACCTCATTCTCTGCAAGGCCATACAAAGCAAATGCAACATTGTGTTGTAGAGAACCATTCTTTAACTCAAGAAGTTTCAATAATGGCAGGAGGCCACCACATTGAACAATACCAGCTTGATTATGTGCATCCTTTGAGCAAACAATAGGTTCAAATTAGTGCCATAATAAATATGCTTACAAAACTAAAATTATTTCATGCATTTAAAGAGCAAGATCACTCCATTTACGGTAAGATTATTTGTAAGAGTAAAGATTGTCAATGATCACAAAAGAGAAGTAAATATAAACACCCCTGATAATTGAAGTAGTTGTGATACATAGTCAACTATCAAAGATCACTCTATTTGCAGTAAAATTACTTTGTAGGGGAAAAGATCGTCTATGACGACAAACGTGAGGTAAATATAAATTCCGTTGACTAGCAAAGCATTGAACTCGTGGTACATAGTAAACTATACTATAGTACAGATAGTAACTATTTTGATTGCAAGCAGCTCACCTGAGCCGACCTTCCAAGTGCAAAAGCCACCATTTCCCTGAGCTGCGTATCAGTTGACAGAAGCATCTCAATCAAAGGTGGCACAACACCTCTCTGGACAATCCAGAAATTAATCTAAAATGCATAAATTTAAGTAGCAAAGTCCATAAAGATCTTCTAAAATGCAGAAATTATAAAGCAAATAAGATTTGTAACAATCCAGAAATTAATCTTCAAAAAACACACAGAAGTAGAACCTTGCAATCCGAATCAGCAGCTGCAAATTGGCCAAGCAGTAAAGCAGCTTCTCTTTGGCTCTCAAAACTGTTAGAGCTGCATAAAGGAAAACAAAGGAAGCACACAAACAAGATAAGAGAGAAAACTCTGAAAAAAATGCTTAAATTTTTAAATAACACTACTAGACTTCCAAAATTTAATGTCTAATTTGACCTTAAAAGTTCAACTTTGGCTATTAGTTTCCTCAAATATATAGAGATACAAAGAAAAATTTGTTATCCTTTCAAAAAAAAAAAAAATTTGTTATCGTTCATTTATAACATGAATGATTTTCATATTACCATTGAGGTAACTGCTTATCACACCTAAACAGTTTTTCCGCGGGTAACTGCAGTCACTAATTAAGAGACTCAGATAAACAATATAAACGCAAAATGTTGATCTGACTATGTGTCTGTCTTTCTAGCAGGAATTCCATCCATTCAACGAGCGATCAACTTCCAGTAGCAAAATTTTATTTATACCATGCTTATTCAAACACAAAGTACAATTGTATCGACATACTAAAGAAGTTTTAACAAGCGTTTCTCACTAGTTCAGTACAATACCAGAAATCAATCATCCTTCACTAAAACAAAAGATATTTAGCTTAACAACGGAACCCATATCCTTCTTCAATAAATACAGTGTCTGTTTCAGACTGAGTGCTCAAGTTCTTAAGCTACTGGCGATTAAGATCAGGAAAATGGACAAATAAGAGAAGCATCATATAAGAAGGAAGAAGAGAAGCAGTATATACGAAGCAATAAGAGAAGAAATACACAAAAGGAATACGAAGGAGAAAGAGTCTTACCTACAATTCATGAACGGAATGTCGGGATGCATTACAAAATCAAATGTTTTGACTAGGTACGTTTCAAAAGAGCCATAGGTACATTTTGAATATATTGTACATACATTTTTTTCCACTAAAACCCAGCAAATCAAACAGATGCATTACAAAATCAATTTCGACTAAAACCCCAACAATAAACTAATATTCAATCAAAATGTGTAGGGAAAGTAAAAGAAAAGAGAGATTACACCAATTTCATAAGATATCCATCAAATTCATATAGTATTGAATTGGTACGGATACAATGCAATTAGCCTATAAACCCCAATTGTTTTGCAATTTTGAAATTGATTATAAACCTTAATTCCCCCAAAACCCTAATTCCCAAAATTAATTTGACATTCTGCATAAATTAAACTCTTAAAAACTATAGTTTATATATGTTCAATGGTAGTAAATACAAACCAACAGTATACATTATTTTCTGAACTAACCTTTGTTCGATGAATAAACGATGAACTTTGAGTTTTGATCTCGAATTTTGCTTTTGTAGAGATTAATTTAAGGTTGGGATTCGGGGTGGATGCCTGAGGTTGAAGGAGACAGCCATTGTTGTTTTTTTGAAGAAGCTAACAGTAGGAAGAGAAACGCGTGAAAGTATATTCTTATTTTTGTCTTGGTTCTCAGGTTCTCACCGTAACTTGGTTCTCACGGGAACTCGAGCCTCTCTCTCTCTCTCTCTATATATATATATATATATATATATATATATATATATATATATATATATATATATATATATATATATATATATATATATATGTATATATAGAGAGAGAGAGAGTCAAGATCCGGTGAGAACGAACATTCGGTGCATACGGTGAGAACAAATATTGATCATAGGATTAAACCAATCCAAAGGTCATTATTAAATCAAACCCTCTGTCATCCATCTACCACGTTTAACATCAAATCCCCACAAATCAAACCCTTTGCCATCCCATTTGTTCTTCCCCATTATCAACTAATATTGGTCATCTATCACCATCATACAAAGTAGTGAAGCATCGACGAACATCCCGACGCCGACGCAACTCGAACTCCAACGAAACAATTAAACAACACAAGCCTAACATTTCAGATTCACTCAAACCCCGATCTCTTTCGTGCCTAAGAGTGAGCCGCCTCCACCAAGCCCAGTACAATCAAAGTCGAATCAACTAGAACAAAATCAACTACAACTAAGAAAAATCCAGGAGGAAGAGCAAGAAGAAGAAGTAAAACCGCAAGATTTGCAACAAGAGGAACAAAAAACCGCAATGCCATCCCGAATCGAGAAACAACAAACTGCAATGCCATCTCAATTCGAAAAATTTGAGCTCACAAGCTCCATTAATCACTCTACAATGCTGGAAATGGACAGCCCTTACAATGACCAAGAAAACCCGTGGAGCTTTTGCTTGGACATTGGGGGATACGACCCTCACTTGGTCCCCGATATCCCCCTAGAAGAAGATGGCAAACAACTTGATTTGTTCGACGAAACTGGCTTTGAAGACAACGAACATTGATATGATATTTGAGGGTGAAGGAAATTTCATTAGCTTGGATTCCACCTACCTTGATGGCCTGGACGGCATCGGCTACAAAATGTATCTAGGTTTTAGGTAAAAAATGTATCTAGGTTTTAGGTAAAAAATGTATCTACCCGTCAAAAAATGTAACTAGGTTTAGGTTAAAAAAATTTAAAAAAATGTATTACTCCGTCAAAAAGTGTAATTAGGTTTAAGTAAAAAAAAATGTATCTACTCCGTAAGAAAATGTATCTAGGTTTATGTAAAAAAGTAAAAGAAAAATGTATCTAGTCCGTAAGAAAATGTATCTAGGTTTATGTAAAAAAGTAAAAAAATGTATTACTCCGTCAAAAAATGTATTTAGGTTTAAGTAAAAACTGTATCTACTCCTTAAAAAAATGTATCTAAAGTAAAAGAAAATGTATATACTCCGTCAAAATGTATCTAGGTTTAAGTTAAAAAAAATGTATCCACCCCATTAAAAAATATATCTAACTTTATGTAAAAATGTAAAAAAATGTATCTACTTCGTCAAAAAATGTATCTAGGTTTAAGTAATAAATGTATCTACCCCGTCAAAAAACGTAACTAGGTTTATGTAGAAAGTAAAAAAAAAATGTATCTACTCCGTCCAAAAATGTATCTAGGTTTAAGTAAAAAAAATGTATCTACTCCGCCAAAAAATGTATCTAGGTATATATAAAAAAAGTAAAAAAAAATGTATTTAATCCGTCAAAAAATATACGTATCTAACTTTAAGTAAAAAAAATGTATCTACTCCGTCAAAAAATGTTTCTAGGTTTACGTAAAAAAGTAAAAAAAATGTATCTACTCCTTCAAAAAATGTATCTAGGTTTATGTAAAAAAAGTAAAAAAAAAAAGGTATCTACTCCGTCAAAAAATGTATCTAGGTTTATGTAAAAAAAAGTAAAAAAAAAATCTATCTACTTCGTCAAAAAATGTATCTAGGTGTACGTAAAAGAAGTAAAAAAAATGTATCTACTACTTCAAAAAATGTATCTAGGTTTATGTAGAAAAAGTAAAAAAATGTATCTACCCCTTCAAAAAATGTATCTAGGTTTACGTAAAAAAGTAAAAAAAAATGTATCTACCTCGTCAAAAAATGTATCTAGATTTACGTAAAAAAGTATAAAAAAATGTATCTACTACTTCAAAAAATGTAACTAGGTTTATGTAAAAAAAATAAAAAAAATGTATCTACTCCTTCAAAAAATGTATCTAGGTTTATGTAAAAAAGTATAAAAAAAATGTATCTACTCCGTCAAAAAAATGTTAGTTGTGGCTTGTGGGTATTTCTTAACCGTTGATTGTGTTTTAATCCAACGGACGTGATTCGTTCTCACCGTATGCGCCGTATAATCGTTCTCACCCAATCCTAATATATATATATATATATATATATATATATATATATATATATATATATATATATATATATATATATATATATATATATATATATATATAGAATTGGGATCATATGAGAACCACCAATACAATGAGAACCATGAGAACTCTACCTTACGGACTTTTTAAACAAAAATTAATGACATATTTGGATTCGGCATAGAATTTTAAGGCTAGAGAACATATTTCTTAGTCTAGAAAATATATACTAGTGACGGAAATCAAGGTGAGATACGTTTTATTAATTTTCATGCACCTACTACCGATTTTTGTGCATCTATCATTTTTCATGCACCTAGAACTCCTTTTAATGCACGTACATCCTTTTATTTCATGCACCTAGTAATCATTTTCATGCATCTAAAAAATTTCATGCACGTAGTGGTTGCTTTCGTGCATTTATAGTCGTTTTAGTATATATTTTCTAGACCTAGAAATATGTTCTCTAGCCTTAAAATTCTATGCCGAATCCAAATATGTCATTAATTTTTTTTTAAAAAGTCCGTAAGGTAGAGTTCTCATGGTTCTCATTATATTGGTGGTTCTCATATGATCCCAATTCTATATATATATATATATATAGACTTGAGATCCGGTGAGAACCACCTTACAATGGGAACCTTGTGAGAACTCTACCTTACGGACTTTTTAAAAAAAAATTAATAACATAATTGGATTCGGCATGACATTTTATAGCTAGAGAACATATTTTTTGGTCTAGAAAATAAATATTAGTGACGGAAATTAAGGTGAGATACATATTATTTATTTGCATGCACCTACTATCTATTAACCTTGTGAGATACATAATTGGATTCGGCATGACATTTTATAGCTAGAGTTCTCACCGGTTTTCATTGTAAGGTGGTTCTCACCGGATCCCAACCCTATATATATATATATATATTTATAGTCGTTTATAGTCGTTTTAGTACGCCTAATTGTATTTTCGTACACTAAGTGTAACACCCCCATTTATTTAAGGGCCTGGACTAGGACTCCTTAGATAAATAAGGGTGTTACCATCTCGGTTTCCCGAGGCAGTAGATACAAAGGAAGATAAACAGTACCTTAAATGAAATTTAAGTCAAACATGTTCTTACAACTGTATTAGTAAGTCTTAACAAAACAAATAAAGTACAACTCATATTATGTTGTCTAAGGTGATCTAAACATCTAGTCTGGTCCGGAACCAAGCTCTTCCTCCCATAGCTCCCCCTTAGACTCAGCCACCTGTCAATCTGCTCCCCAATAAATTGGTTCATCACAGGTGATCACGAATACACAGGGTCAACCACGAGGTTGAGTAGGGAAAACAATAAATATAATAACAATATAATAAACTCCGCACCGATCCATCGCCAAATATACTCTGCACCGATCCAACACCAAATATACTCCGCACCGATCCAACTCCAAATATACTCCGCACCGATCCAACACCAAATATACTCCGCACCGATCCAACACCGTATCACAAGACCCAATATATATATTCATATCATAACAATGTCTCAACAAGATATAGATATCACAATATAACGATCACATGATATTATAACGTAAACATGCTTATCACCACATATAAACAGATTTCACATTATTGTAAACCAGTATTTTCCCCTACCTGAAATAGCAGGAACACAGACACAATCCGAGGTATGCTTAGAAATGTTCCACTCGAAATTCGCTACCTAGACAGGTACACGTAACAATTAATAACTTACACGAACCCCTTATCGATCATACATACTATAAATGGCAGCCCCCCTATAAATGGAAAGTTTCCATAAATAGAAACTTTCCCAATTTAGCAACTTTCCAAAAATAGGTGTTCTCATAACTTAAATAATTCCCGACTTGTATATCTAAATAACACGACCCGAAATCGTTAGAAAATACAAACTACCAAAAACAACATATATAAAACTAACAATAATAAATAACAATATAATAATAATAATAATAATAAAATAATAACACTCAACTACTCACGTACCCAAACTCACGACACAACCCCCATTTAACCGCGGAACCCAAACCCAACACCACGCCAGCACCGCCTTCCCAGCCGTCAACCACCACAACTAACACCTCGCAACACATTGACTCTAGCTGACGAGATGAACCATGGCCATAGCCAGGCTCGGTTCATCACCCAACCTTCCCCGACTCTCTCAGAACCGCCCCCCGCAACCATCACTTTGCAAAACCGACACGACTCCGAACCACCTCCGTCACCACCCTTAACATCGGTTCATCAAAACATTGATTGTGGTACCACTGTGTCGACCTCCCCCGAGTCAACGGTGGCACCACCCATTAACCCTTACACGAAAACAGCCCGAAAGCAACACTCGCCGCCAAAAGCTAACTCCGACAGCCTCGACTAACACCGACACCCAGACCACCACCCACGGTCACCACGATGACGCGATTACAGAGATACCTTTACGACTGAAAAGACACAAACACAGACAACAACCAACTTACCTTATGTTTTCGCCGGATTTCGACTCGGACGTCCCTGACTGCCGCCGTGACAACCGACTCTCTCTCTCCCTCTCTCTCTCTCTCTCTCTCTCTCTCTCTCTCCCTCTCGTACTTATGACAGCCGTCGCCACAAATGATGGGGTGGGTGGAAATATTCATAAAAACGTTTTAGGGTTCAATGTCATTTTGTTTTTCATACCCTCGGTGATAGCCGATAGGGTTGCTAGACGAGGTTTGTGTATATTTGTTTTCGTAGGTAACGGGTCTTGTGACTTGGCCCAGTCAATGAGGGTTCATCCTGTTACCCATACGATCAAAACGAGCCCAACTCCATTTACAAACATAACTCGTACACTACCGTTAACTAGTGATTACTATAGTACTATATCATCATATAAAACTTATAATATTAGGTCTCGAGTCAAACCCGAGGCTATATCACACACCCAACTTCCAACTATGTACCACATACCCATAACATAGTATTGAGGCCCAACCATAAATTAAACACGGTATACCAATTAGTACTTATATCCCTACATATTATTACTAGCATATAAAATATAACAACGTTTACTAACTTAAATACCACATTCAGACGCTATCGACTCGCCAATATAAATAATTATTAAAATGAAATGCGTAAGATACGGAGTATTACATTCTTCCCTCCTTAAAATGAACTTCGCCCCGAAGTTCACCATCCCATGATCCATCAACTGGTCACTAGACACATAACGAATTCAAATTGTGGCACCACATAGACACCACATAAGAACATAACTAATAAAGGTACTTTAAAATCCGAAATGTTACATAGGGGTCATTAGAAGTTGCTGCAGTTCACCAGTACAGACCTTACCTTGAGCTATTATCTTGGAGCGCACCCCAGTAGTAGCTTGTTCAGTCCCAAGAAGATGTTGATAAAAGTCTAAGAAAGCAGATTGGATAGCATCAGGAGAGTCACAAACAATACCATTCATGTCTTCAATACTCAGAACATATTTTGCTCCTTGTCTTTTCTTAAGAAGCCCATGGAAGTAAGCACTGTTCGAATCCCCCTCAACAATCCAAGCTTGCTTCGATTTTTGCATAAGGAAGCTAATGCGGGCATCATTAAGCTCCTGGTACTCCGCAGCAATTTGCCTCTCACGGGCTCTATCCGCCATGTCATTTGGGTTCAAACCCAAACGCTCTTGAATGGAACAAAGGATGTCTTTCTTAAGATTGGCCGCAAGCTCAATATCATGGAATCGAGTTTTATTAAGTTCCTTCAAGGCCGGCTTAAGAGCACGAAGATTACCAACGAGTCTATACATTGGAGTGCCTCTAGAATCTTTGTCCCAAGAATGCTCCACAGTAGTAATAAAGGCATCCGAGAGTCCCCACATGTTGAAGTACTTGAAGCTCCGTTTATTCTGAATAGCCTGATTACTACTAACAATACACGGGCAGTGATCATACAACCCTTCAGGCATAAAATAAGCAAAAAGATCAGGTCGTAAAGAACTCCAAGAGTGATTCACCATAAACCTATCTAGCCGACTGTAAATACGATCTTCGGGTTGCTTCTTGTTATTCCAAGTATAGAAGGAACCCTTACTCACAATATCAACGAGGCCACAATCATTAACACAATCCCGAAAATGTGCCATGTCAGAGTGAGGAACATTTCCCCCAACACGCTCATTAATAGAGAGAACACAATTCATATCCCCCGCAATCGCCCAAGGCCCACTAATCATACGAGCAATCCTCCTCAAGTGATTCCACAGAGGAAAACGAGCAGAAGCCACGTTGAAAGCATATATCATAGTAAGATAAAACGAATGCCTCGTGACCAGAGAATCAACTTTCATGTGAATGTATTGAGCATTATATTCAACAAAATTGACCCGGAAAATAGCCGGATTCCACAAAATCCAAATTCTACCACCTGGGTGATATCCATTATTAGTCGAGATACACCAGGAACTAAAATTACCAAACGCCTTACTCATAGCCTTAGCCTTTATTTTAGTTTCAAGAAGGCCACACAGCCCAACTTTCTTATTCTGCAGAAAAAAATTAATTTCTAACTGTAATCTAACCCTATTCATACCTCTAACATTCCAGAAGGCAATATTATCCATGGACATGATTAGGCGAGGGTAGAACATTACCATTTGCAACGTGATCTATACTGCCAGGAACTTGCCGAGGGGATTTCAGGGCATCTTTATAAGATACAGCTCCAAAAGAGTTAGAACTATATCCCTCTTTATCTTTGCACACCCTCTGATCCAAACTTTCTTTCGGGTTCTGCCGCATTCGATACACCAGGTCCTTACTGTAATTTCCAGCCTTAGATTTATTACCTTTTCTAGTCACCATCTGCCAAGCATTCACAGACGGTTTTTGGGGATCAGGTTTAGGCACTGGCTTTTGTTTGTTCACAGTCTTAACACCCTTCCTGCAATCCTCTTCCGAATGCCCCATTCCTTTACACTTAGTACAAGTTATAGGTTTCCATTCATATACAATCTTCACACGAATAAGCATTCCATGCTCATCTTTAAAAGCAACCGTTTCCGGCAGTTTCTGATTCACCAAAAGTTCTACCAAGACTCGGGCATATCCCAGACGAGTTTTATTCGCAGTCGCAACATCACTCTTAACATACTGCCCCACAAGACCCGCTATCTTAGGCAACCCCTTTC
The DNA here is from genome assembly GCA_029255685.2 of Silene conica. Classification (NCBI taxonomy): domain Eukaryota; kingdom Viridiplantae; phylum Streptophyta; class Magnoliopsida; order Caryophyllales; family Caryophyllaceae; genus Silene; species Silene conica. Next base: position 66,325,167 of record CM055311.2, read on the forward strand.
CCCAGAATTTCAAAGGCAAGTTATGAATCTGTATCCAAGCAGGGACAGATTGAATCGATTCCTTTTGCATATCCAATTCAACATTCCATTCTCTGACAATTAGAGGCTTATTATCAAAGAGGAAATGTCCAGAGTTCAATACCTTGTTTTTCATATCCAAAGATTTAAATCTGACCAAGAAAACGCCATTATGCATAAACGAAATCTTGTCTATATTGAATTTCGACCATATCCTCCTAATGAATCCTTCAACAACTTCCCAGGGAGGGTTTGCTCCAAGGATGAAACACATAACCGCCTGATTCCAGTATTCAATCTCTTCCTGCACGTCCTCAGGTTGAATTTGCAACACTTCTTCTTCAAAAGGCCTCTGTTCTGGCACTACCGACTGATTCTGCAAAGGAACAGAGACTCCCTTTTGCATAAACTTTTTTACATAAACCTAGATACATTTTTTTGACAGAGTAGATACATTTTTTTTGACGGAGTAGATACATTTTTTGACTTTCAATACAATTTTTGACGGAGTAGATACATTTTCTTTTTACATAAATCTAGATACATTTTTTGACGGAATAGATACATTGTTTTACTTAAACCTAGATACATATTTTGACGGAATAGATACATTTTTTTACTTTTTACATAAACTTAGATACATTTTTTGACGGAGTAGATACATTTTCTACTTAACCTAGATACATTTTTTGACGCAGTAGATACATTTTTTTTTACTTTTTTACAATAAACCTAGTTGAATTTTTTTGACGGAGTACATACATTTTTTTACTTAAACCTAGATATATTTTTTGACGGACTAGATACATTTTTTTACTTAACTCTAGATACATTTTTTTACTTAAACCTAAGTACATTTTTTGACGGAGTAAATATATTTTTTTAACTTTTTATATATACCTAGTTACATTTTTAAATATGATGATCCACGCTCAAAAAGCGAGGAAAGGAGATTCTAGTGACTAGTTGTATGTATGCGTGTAGGACCAAGGAATTTTGTTGTCAAACCGTGATTGGTAATGATACAGTGCTACACTAGTAACCTTTTATTGGAACTTCAGCAAATTTTAGAAAAGTAATGGCATGCGAAGTCATGTTACTCCCATCATCTAAGAACAAACTGGATAAACATTATCAATTTGGCCAGAGGTCCTAGGAGCCTAGGAACCGACGTATAATAGAGAAAAGATAACCATTCGAAGAAATTAATTTTGAAGGCCACAGGGATGAAAATGATGGAAGAAAGAAATCAAAAAAGCGGGAACGGGAGTTGATTAGCTAGAAAATGGATTTCAAATTCGGAAAAAGAAGGATTGGGATGTGGGATTTGAGAATCCGTAAATCTTGGGGTTCGTGGTGTTTAGTGGTATTGTCGGATCTGTGCCGGCGCCGGAGATGTTTGTCAGTAATTCGTCGGCTTACTGGTGATTAGCGGCGTGACAACAAGTGATGGTTGGTCAAATTTTAAGGAGGAGAGAGGGAAATTTGGCAGTATAAACTATAAATGGGGTGGCAGTGAGGGCGCACATATTGGGTTTGCGAGGAGAGAGAGAGGAGATTTAACTTAAACTATTAATTTTAATAGGTTTGTTGTTCAACCGTAGGATTATGATTAATCCAATGGTGATAAGTCGTTCTCACCGTATGCACCGAATGATCGTTCTCACCGGATCTTGCCTCTATATATATATATATATAGAAATTGAATCACGCGAGGCACCCTTCTTAGGGTGAGGCCGCTGGACTCATCAATACCATTCAAATTATTAATAACATGTGGTTCAGATCATTTTTTTTTGCTGAAGATGATGAGTGGTAGGGTAGTAGTTTTTCTTGTATTGTTTTAGCTGTGTGTTAATCGTATGAACTTTGGTTTATCCTCGGAAAATGTTGTGAGCTACGCTAAGGGATATGCTTTGTATGTTTTTCCATGGCCTGGTATATCGTCTTTTTTGTCTCATCAACGACTATGTTTTGGAGTTCTTATGTTAATTTCAGTGTGTTCTGAATTTATGTGATAAGCCATTGAAGAGAGCCCTTGTGCGTTGCACCAGTGCAATTTATTATTCTGAAAATATTTTGTGCGCAACAAATATTTTAAGTCCAAGTTTCACGAAATAAGGTTCCAGTTTCACAAATTAAGGTCCAAGATTCAAGAAATAAGAAATTAAACATTTCGTGAGTAAACAAATATTTTAAGTCCAAGTTTCACGAAATAAGGTCCCGACTTCACAAATTAAGGTCCAAGATTCACGAAATAAGAAATTATACATTTCGTGATTAAACAAACTTTTTAAGTCCAAGTTTCACGAAATAAGGTTCCGGTTTCACAAATTAAGGTCAAAAATTCACGAAGTAAGAAATTAAGCAATTCGTGAGTAAACAAACATTTTAAATCCAAGTTTCACGAAATAAGGTTCCGGTTTCACAAATTAAGGTCCAAGATTCACGAAATAAAAAATTATATATTTCGTGAGTAATTAAACAAACATTTTAAATCCAAGTTTCACGAAATAAGGTTCCGGTTTTACAAATTAAGGTCCAAAATTCACGAAGTAAGAAATTAAACAATTCGTGAGTAAACAAACATTTTAAATCCAAGTTTCACGAAATAAAGTTACGGTTTCACAAATTAAGGTCTAAGATTTACGAAATAAAAAATTAAAAATTTCGTGAGTAAACAAACATTTTAAGTCCAAGTTTCACAAAATAAGGTCCCGGTTTCACAAATTAAGGTCCAAGATTCACGAAATAAAAAATTATATATTTTGTGTGCAACAAATATTTTAAGTCCAAGTTTCACGAAATAAGGTTCCGGTTTCACAAATTAAGGTTCAAGATTCACGAAATAAGAAATTAAACATTTCGTGAGTAAACAAATATTTTAAGTCCAAGTTTCACGGAATAAGGTCCCGACTTCACAAATTAAGGTCCAAGATTCACGAAATAAGAAATTATACGTTTCGTGATTAAACAAACTTTTTAAGTCCAAGTTTCACGAAATAAGGTTCCGGTTTCACAAATTAAGGTCCAAAATTCACGAATTAAGGAATTAAACAATTCGTGAGTAAACAAATATTTTAAGTCTATGTTTCACGAAATAAAGTTTCGGTTTCACAAATTAAGGTCCGAAATTCACGAAATAAGAAATTATCCATTTTGTGAGCAAACAAACATTTTAAGTCTAAGTTTCACGAAATAAGGTCCCGAGTTCACAAATTAAGGTCGAAGATTCACAAAATAAGAAATTAAACATTTTGTGAGTAAACAAATATTTTAAGCCCAAATTTCACGAAATAAGAAAAAGAGCAAAATGGATGATTTTTTTAGATAGAGAAAATATTTGGGCCAAATGAATTGTTATAAATGACCCATAATTTTCATCCCATTGAAATTAGTCCAATGAACATTGAAAATCATGTGCAACATAGTAAGGGTTCGGCGGCATCACCGTAATAGGCGGCCTCACGTGATCCGGCCTCTATATATATATATATATATATATATATATATATATATATATATATATATATATATATATATATATATATATATATATATATATATATATAGAATTGGGATCCTATGAGAACCACCAATATAATGAGAACCGTGAGAACTCTACCTTACGGACTTTTTAAAAAAAAATTAATGACATATTTGGATTCGGCATGGAATTTTAAGGCTAGAGAACATATTTCTTGGTCTAAAAAATATATACTAGTGACGGAAATCAAGGTGAGATACGTTTTATTAATTTTCATGCACCTACTACCGATTTTTACGCATCTATCATTTTTCATGCACCTAGAACTCATTTTAATGCACGTACAACCTCTTATTTCATGCACCTAGTAATCATTTTCATGCATGTAAAAAATTTCATGCACGTAGTGGTTGTTTTCGTGCATTTATAGCCGTTTTAGTACGCCTAATTGTATTTCCGTACACTAAGTTTATATTTTGTTAACTAAATCAAAATTTTTTGTTTACTGATACTAAAGTGTGTATTTAAATAAGTTAAACTAATGGTAAATGATCCAACGAAACATTCGAAGCGAGATATGGTGGAGATTTAGTGAGGGTTCTCATGGTTCTCATTATAAGGGTATATATATATATATATATATATATATATATATATATATATATATATATATATATATATATATATATATATATATATATATATATATATATATATATATATATATATATATATATATATATATATATATATATATATAGAATTGAGATCATATGAGAACCACCAACATAATGAGAACCTTGAGAACTCTACCTTAGTGACGTTTTCAAATAAAAGTAATGACATATTTGGATTCGTCATAGAATTTTATGACTAGAAAGCTTATTTCTTGGTCTAGAAAAATATACTCCCTCCATTCAAGTCCACACTACCACTTTCTTTTTACACGTTTGCCAACGCGTATTTTATACGCTAAATATTGTTAGCTACGTATTTTCAAAAATTATAAAAGTTAGATATTAATAATATACTCGTAGAAACGAATCAAACAAGATCCCACATGGATATAATTTCATTTACGTATCGAGAGAAAATCAAGTTTGAATGATCGTTTGTGAATAGTGTGTAAAACACATAGTGGTAGTGTAGTCTTGAATGGAGGGAGTATACTAGTGTCGGAAATCGAGGCGAGATACGTTTTATTAATTTTCATGCACGTATTACTGTTTTTTTTTATGTATCTAACATTTTTCATGCACCTAGAGCCTGTTATTTCATGCACCTAAGCTAGTAATCATTTTCATGCATGTAAAAATTTTCATGCACATAGTAGGTTTTTTCGCGCATCTATAGCCGTTTTAGTATACATAATTGTATTTTTATACATTAAGTATATATTTTGTTAATAAAATCAATAAATTTTGGTTAATGATACTAAAGTATGTGTGTGAATAAACTAAACTAATGGTAAATGATCCATCAAAACTTTCGAAACGAGATTAGGTGGAGATTTAGTGAAGGTTCTCATGGTTCTCGTTATAGTAGTGGTTCTCACCGATATATATATATATATATATATATATATATATATATATATATATATATATATATATATATATATATATATATATATATATATATATATATATATATATATATATATATATATATATATATATATATATATATATATATATATATATATATATATATATATATATATATATAGACTTGGGATCCGGTGAGAACCACCTTACAATGAGAACCTTGTGAGAACTCTACCTTACGGACTTTTTAAAAAAAAATTAATAACATAATTGGATTCGGCATGGCATTTTATAGCTAGAGAACATATTTTTTGGTCTAGAAAATAAATACTAGTGACGGAAATTAAGGTGAGATACGTTTTAGTTATTTGCATGCACCTACTATCTATTTTTTCGTATCTATCATTTTTTCCGCCACTTGTATTTATTTTCTAGACGAAGAAAAATATGTTCTCTGGCCATAAAATACCATGCCGAATCCAATTATGTCATTAATTTTTAAAAAAAAACTCCGTGAGGAAGAGTTATCACCGGTTCTCATTGTAAGGTGGTTCTCACCGGATCCCAACTATATATATATATATATATATATATATATATATAGAGAGAGAGAGAGAGAGAGGGCGGTTCCGGTGAGTCCGCCTCCTTAGATGAGTATTGAGTCCAAATAAGGGCCATCAGATCTAAGGTAATCAATGGCCCATAATTAACCACGTCGGCAACCCCAGTCTCCTTCATCTACCTTCACCAGTATCTTCATTCACCGTCATCTTCCTCTACCAATTCAATAATCTTCAAGTAATAAAAAAAGAAAATCTCATTAATAACTCAAATAATTTTTCATCATTATCAATCGAATATAGCATGTATAATTATCTTCCCACAAAGATAAAAAAAACCCACCCAAAATAAATTCACACAAAAATCAAAGAAATAATAAAACCGTAATGATGTACATAATCAATCAAGCCTTAAAGCAAAAGAAATTATGATGATGATGATTATGCCCATGATGACAATGATGATGATTATTGTGTTGTTCTTGATCAATCAAACCTTGAACATGCTTAAATTCCTCGACATGGCACGGTATCGTAATCGGCCCGTTATGCTTGAAACCATACTCTTCTTCAGCTTCTTTCAAAAGATTAATAAACAAAGGATGATTAACGTACATGATGATGATGATGAACTATAGTGATCAGTGGTGTTTCTGCAATTTGTGAAAAATTTTAATTTTTTGCTTTGTTTTTCTGATGATGATTGTTGAAGTAATTTGATGAAATGATAAATTTGATTATGGTCCTTTTGAATATTTTGTACAAGTCATAATAATAGTAGGACATTTTTTTTATTATAACAGTAAGACATATAGATTGTAACATAAAAAAACGTTTATTATAACATAAATATAAAGTGTTACAAAACTTATTCATCTGTGTTACATGTTAATTATAACACTAATACATAAAGATTGTAACATTACAAACTTTTATTATAACAAAAATATGAGGTGTTACAACTTATGCGATATTGTGTTACAAATAGTCATTTCCCGTGTTACTTTTTTTTGGACGCAAGACTCATTTAAGAGGTGTGTACTCACTTGATCCAATTTCAATATATATATATATATATATATATATATATATATATATATATATATATATATATATATATATATATATATATATATATATATATATATATATATATATATAGACTTGGGATCCGGTGAGAACCACCTTACAATGAGAACCTTGTGAGAATTCTACCTTACGGAATTTTTTTAAAAAAATTAATAACATAATTGGATTCGGCATGACATTTTATAGCTAGAGAACATATTTCTTGGTCTAGAAAATAAATACTAGTGACGGAAATCAAGGTGAGATACGTTTTATTTATTTGCATGCACTTACTATCTATTTTTTCGTATCTATCATTTTTCCGCCACTAGTATTTATTTTCTAGACCAAGAAATATGTTCTCTGGCCATAAAATTCCATGCCGAATCCAATTATGTCATTAATTTTATATCCCAAGTCTATATATATATATATATATATATATATATATATATATATATATATATATATATATATATATATATATATATATATATATAGACTTGGGATCCGGTGAGAACCACCTTACAATGAGAACCTTGTGAGAACTCTACCTTACGGACTTTTTTAAAAAAAATTAATAACATAATTGGATTCGGCATGACATTTTATAGCTAGAGAACATATTTTTTGGTCTAGAAAATAAATATTAGTGACGGAAATTAAGGTGAGATACATATTATTTATTTGCATGCACCTACTATCTATTTTTTCGTATCTATCATTTTTCCGCCACTAGTATTTATTTTCTAGACCAAGAAATATGTTCTCTGGCCATAAAATTCCATGCCGAATCCAATTATGTCATTAATTTTTTTAAAAAAACTCCGTAAGGAAGAGTTCTCACCGGTTTTCATTGTAAGGTGGTTCTCACCGGATCCCAGCCCTATATATATATATATATATATATATATATATATATATATATATATATATATATATATATATATATATATATATATATATATATATATATATATATATAAACTTTTTCTTCGTTTTTGTTTTAAGTATACATGTTCAATAAATAAAATTTATGGTTATATAATAAATATAATTTGCCGTCTTCTTTTAAAATAAAAGTACACAACCCCGTGATTTTTTCACGGGTGTTACACTAGAAATAAAATGATGAAAACAGATTTTCATTATAAATGAGAGACCTTCATTTGCCAGGGCTATGTTGGTTGTAAGAACGTATTTTAATGTCCGCCATTTTACAGAATTTGAAATATGAACAATACTGTGTTGGTTGTAAGAACGTATTTAAATGACCGCCATTTTACAGAATTTGAAATATCAACAGTGACATTAACTCACCATTATTTTTTCAATAAGTTTAACAACTTTAAAACACTTACAAAATATTAAGGGATTCTGATAAAACGAAAATTTCAAGGTGTACTTATGAACAATTTTGGTTATATAACTATAACTAGATTTCATGCCCGGGCGTTGCCCGGGTAATTTCTTGATATGGTTTCAAAGTAATTATCGTAACAGTTAATCTTGTAAAAATACTTAGTATAATAGGCATATATAGAAAATAATTTAAGTATGATTGTTTTTTATGGCTAATGAAATATCAGATGTATCATCATCGAAACAACATGGAACATTAGAAGTGCATGAAACTCCAATAGAAACGGAAACATGTACCTCCAATTCAATGGTCTTGGAAAGACACCTATACATATTACGCATCACTGTCAAAATAATATTTTAAGCACATATATTTTTATAATAATTTATATACTTTTCATTTAAGCATCATCTTGAAGAAATTTTTTATCTAATATTTCTAATATATGAAGATAGTTGAAGCTCGTATTCTTTTAAAATTAACTTGTATTTTTTTTTACATTAGATCATATTCTTTTTTACTTTAGCTCATATTCTTATCTTAATAGCTCGTATTCTTATCTTATTAGCTCGTATTCTTATCTTAATAATTCGTACGTATTCCTATCTATTAGCACGTATTCTTCTTACATTGGCTCATATTCTTTTTATATTAACCCGTATTCTTATATGCTCGTATTTGTAAGTTCTTATCCTCTAATATGCTCGTATGTTTTTTTTACATTAGCTTGTATTCTTATCTTAATAGCTCGTATTTTATTTTACATTAGCTTGTATTCTTAGTTTAATATCTCTATCAGCTCGCTTTCTTACATTAATAGCTCGTCTTCTTATGTGCCCGTATTTTTTTGGTTCTTGATTCTCTTAATTAAGTTCTTATTACTTTTACATTAACTCGTATTTCTTATATATTCGTATTTTTTAGCTCGTATTCTTTTAATTATACCTCGTAATCTTAAGTGTCTATTATATCATGAAATTTGATGTATTGCAAATCTGGTTCTATTTTTTTAGCTCGAGAAGTGTTTCAATTAGTTCGTGTTTTCGTATTCTGTTTATATTAGCTCGTATTATCATCTTAATAGGTTGTATTCTTATGTGCTTGTATATTTAAGTCCGTGATCCTTTTAATCTCATATTCGTATTCATCTGTGCTCATATTTTAAAGCTCGTCTTATGTTAATAGCTCGTATTGTTTTTTCACTAGCTCGTATTCATTTGTGCTCGTATTTAAAGCCCGTCTTATCTTAATAGATTGTATTGTTTTTATACATTTGCTCGTATTCTTAGCTTAATAGTTCGTATTCTTTTTATATTAGCTCGTATTCTTAGGTTAATAACTCGCATTGTTTTATGCTCGCATTTTTTAGTTCGTGATTCTCTTAAACTCGTATTCTTTTTACATTAGCTCATATTTTTATGTGTTTGTATTCTGTAGCTCGTATTTTCTTAATTGGTATATATCGCCGGTTGGAATGAAATAGGAGACTTTGAGACTTACTGTTGAAAGTCACACGTCCATCCATTTGGAGTAGGAGAAAAAGACTCGATTAGATAGGAAATCGTTTTTTTATTAGCCAACTTAATTTAATAAGCTTTTTTAATTAGCCATTCAAATCGCTAATCGTTTTACAGAGTAAGAAATTGCTAAATAATGTGGGTTACCTTTTTCAACGTATTTTGAAGATTTGTTCCGCACATGTAACCCTCGACATTATATTATACCGATTATAATAATGTGCATATAAATATTGAACTCATACATAAGTAAACAATTTATCATACATATGTATGCTTAAAATAATCAAAACTACAATGATTAACAACAATAAATTATAAAAAAATAAGTTATCCCAAATTCCCAATTACAAAAATAAGTTATCCCAATTACAAAAATATGTATCATTAGAAAATTATAATGCAACAATGCAAATGCGAGACTCACATTGTCAATATACCACAAAGACTCCTAGTATATGACTCCATCAATATTAAATAGTACGTAGTATCTTGTAGATACTACAATTTCAAGAGTATTAGTGTATATATAGTTCTACGGAATATTATTATATACATCCCGTTCCGATTATTTATTATTTACCGGATATCTTTTTTAATTCTGTGTATTTTGGGTAATTGTATACTTTTTTATCTTGGAAATTATTTCAATGAATAATTTGATTATCCGCACTCAATTCTGTCCACTTATCTTAATCGCTCGAAAAGAAAAATATTAGTTATTTTTAGGCACTTCATACTAAGAGACGTTCTTAGTGGAAAACTGCACATAACTTAATACCGATACCAATATTGTTTTCATTCTATTAAAAGTCTTACCTTTTAAAATTTCTTCACTGTATAATATCTTGTACTCCATCGGTCTCAATGTTTATTACTTTTATTTTAATTTAAAAGGGGATTTAAAATCAAAGATAATCAAATAATGAGAGGTGGTGAGTATAATATGTAGTACAATAACAATTCTATACTATTATTACACCAACAAAAAATTGATTTAACAAAAAAGTAAGTACACGATTCTAGAAAAATGATCTAAGTAAACAATAATTCTTGTGTAAATAATACTTAGGCAATCAAGCATTAAAAGAAATTAGGGGGAAAAAGACAAAGTAAAAATAAAGCTAAGAGAGAAATAAGGTGGGAGAAGGAATTTCCTTGCGACTTGGATACAATTTATTTATATAATAACATCAATTATTTTGTTAACTAATTCAATAATTATCCAAACGATATTTTATTACTATTTAATTATCTTTTTTATTTATATAATTAATTTATTTAACCAAAGCAATATCTAATATTCTAATGTAATCGCTCTAAAAACAATAACTATCCAACTAATATTTTATTATTATTTGATTATATTTTTATTTAAATATTAATTTATTTAACCAAGGTAATAACCAATGAAATTACTCTAAAACAATAGCCAATAAAATCGCTTGAAAAGTTCATCTTTTAAGTATCCAACTAATATTTTATATATTATTATTTGATTATATTTTTATTTATATATTAATTTATTTAACCAAAGTAATAACCAATAAATTACTCTAAAACAATAGCCAATAAAATCGCTCGAAAAGTTCCTCTTTTAAGTATATATACTAGATTTCATGCCCGGGCGTTGCCCGGGTAATATCTTGACATGGATTCAAAAGTAATTATCGTAACAGTTAATCTTCTAATACTTAGTATAATGGGCATATATAGAGAATAATTTAAGTATGATTATTTTTTATGGCTAATAAAATATCAGATGTATCATCATCGGAACAATATGGAACGTTGAGAGTGCATCAAACTCCAATAGAAACGGAAACATGTACCTCTAATTCAATGGTCTTGGAAAGACACTTGCATATTACGCATCACTGTCAAAATAATATTTTAAGCACATATATTTTTATAATAACTTATATACATTTCAATTGAACATCATCTAGAAGAATTTTTTTATACTTGCTGACCCATTGCTCTGCCAAAAGCAGCCATAGCCATCTACTCTACTGCTCTGCCTTACCCCCTGCACTCTACTTTTCTTGTGATAAACGACTTTAAAGTCCCGCACATTCCAGATCCCTGCCTTTCTTGGACTACGCAGGTCTGATTATCTGCTGGATAGTTTTTTTAGTAGTGATCAGATGAGGAGTTATGTAGTAGAGGGTGTTGCAGGTCTGCACAGAAGGGGTCTGTTCTGGATGGGCAGTGTCAGTTGGTGCTGCGTAGTCCATGAAAGGCAGGGATCTGGAATGTGCGGGACTTTGAAGTCGTTTATCACAAGGAAAGTAGAGTGCAGGGGGTAAGGCAGAGCAGTAGAGTAGATGGCTATGGCTGCTTTTGGCAGAGCAATGGGTCAGCAAGTCTGGCAGACGCAGGAATGCAATTCAGATGAATGGGGTCTATTTGTTAGTTCTGAAATAAGGTCTGAATGTTTATGGCAGTGCATGAGTGTAGTAATGGCTGTTTTGAAATAAGTTAGGTGCTGCAAATTAGTTGCTTCTTGAAGCAGTTCTTCACAAGGTCGAGCTATAGCGTAGATTCTTATATCTGATATAGAATATCCTTGTAATTTTGACTTTTGTCTTATATATACTACTTACCTTTCACAAAAAAAAAAAATAGAATAATTTAAGTATGATTGTTTTTTTATGGCTAATGAAATATCAGATGTATCATCATCGGAACAACATGGAACGTTAAAAGTGCATGAAACTCCAATAGAAACGGAAACATGTACTTTCAATTCAATGGTCTTGGGAAGACACTTACATATTACACATCACTGTTAAAATAATATTTTAAGCACATGTATTTTTATAATAACTTCTATACTTTTCATTTGAGCATCATCTTGAAGAATTTTTTTTCCAATATTTCTAATATATGAAGATAGTTGGAGCTCGTATTCTTTTAATATTAACTCGTATTTGTTTTACAATATATCATATTCTTTTTTACTTTATCTCATATTCTTATCTTAATAGCTCGTATTATTATTTTATTAACCCGTATACTTTTTACATTAGCTCGTATTCTTATCTTAATAGCTCGTATTCTTATCTTATTAGCCCGTATTCTTCTTACATTGGCTCATATTATTTTTATATTAACCCGTATTCTTATATGCTCATATTAGTAAGTTCTTGATCCTCTAATATGCTCGTATGTTTTTTACATTAGCTCGTATTCTTATCTTAATATCTCGTATTTTTTTACATTAGCTCGTATTCTTATCTTAATATCTCGTATTTTTTTACATTAGCTCGTATTCTTAGCTTAATAACTCTATTAGCACGCATTCTTACATTAATAGCTCGCCTTCTTATATGCCCTTATTTTTAGTTCCTGATTCTCTTAAGTTCTTATTCTTTTAACAGTAGCTCGAATTTCTTATATATTCGTATTTTGTAGCTCGTATTCTTTTAATTATAACTCGTAATCTTAAGTGCCTATTATACCATGAAATTTAACGTATTGCAAATATGGGTCTATTTTTTTTAGCTCGAGAAGTGTTTCAATTAGCTTGTGTTTTTGTATTTTGTTTATATTAGCCTGTATTATTATCTTATTAGGCTGTATTCTTATGTGCTTGTATATTTAAGCCCGTGATCCTTTTAATCTCATATTCGTATTCATTTGTGCTCATATTTTAAAGCTCGTAATATGTTAATAGCTCGTATTGTTTTTTCATTAGCTCGTATTCATTTGTGCTCATATTTTAAAACCCGTCTTATCTTAATAGATCGTATTGTTTTTACATTAACTCGTATTCTTAGCTTAATAGTTCGTATTCTTTTTATATTAGCTCGTATTCTTAGGTTAATAACTCACATTGTTTGTGCTCGTATTTTCTAGTTTCTGATTCTCTTAAAATCGTATTCTTTTTACATTAGCTCATATTCTTATGTGTTTGCATTCCGTAGCTCGTATTTGTCAAAACAAAATTCCATTGACAAAAATACGAAGCTAATGTTTGACTCCAAATAGATAATGTTGTTATAAAATTAATTTTGTTTTATTAAAAAAAGGTACTATATTATATCAAAAGTGGCTAGCTCATATCTCAAAGTCTCCTTAATCTCTATAACTCTACGGTAGCCAAAACTCTTAGTTTAAAATCATATTTTATTAATTAATTCAATAGTTTACAGTCAATTTATATTAACAAATTCAATAATTACCCAACTGATATTTTATTACTATTTTTTTATTTTTTTATTTATATACTTAATTTATTTAACCAAAGTAATAGTCGAAGTAATCGCTCTAAAAACAATAATTATCCAACTGATATTTTATTACCATTTAATTATTTTTTATTTATATACTTAGTTTATTTAATTAAAGTAATAGCCAATGAAATTATTGCTCTAAAACAATAGCTAATGAAATCAATTATTTTATTAATTAATTCAATTATTATCCAACTGATATTTTATTACTATTTTATTATCTTTTTATTTATATACTTAATTTATTTAAACAAAGTAATAACCAATTTAATCGCTCTAAAAACAATAATTATCTAACTGATATTTGATTACTATATATTTAATTATCTTTTTATTTATATACTTAATTTATTTAACCAAAGTAATAACCAATGAAATTGCTCTAAAATAATTGCTAATGAAATCAATTATTTTGTTAACTAATTCAATTATTATCCAACAGATATTTTATTACTATTTAATTTAATTATCTCTTTATTTATATAATTAATTTATTTTTACAAAGTAATATCCAAGATAATCGCTCTAAAAACAATAATTATCCAACTGATTTTTTATTACTATATATTTAATTATATTTTTATTTATATACTTAAGTTCCCGCCCGGCCGCTGGCCAAGTAATATTTTCTGGTATTTATCTTAATCGAGATGGTTGCCTTGAAAACATTTAATTATAACGAATATGTAACCATATTTTGCTCAATCTATGTGAGAACGATTACTTTCCAAAGAATATTCATGGTATGAGTATACCGTTCTACATAATGTGTGACATCTGACAACACCTCAGATCGTTATTGGTGCTGATTTCTTATAGTTGATTTGGATCAATATTTTAATGACATTATAATATCTTGTAAAACAGACATTGTAAAAAAACTGTAAATATTGGAGAAATACTTTTTGCTTAAATATATACGAATACTATAATAACAAACACAATATTGTGGTAAGGTCGAGGTCATAATACAAAAGAGTCTTTACATATATAATTAGACTTTGTATCACACTCAAATAGATATTGTGTAATTGCGCAGCTAGAATTCTAATACATTCAAAATTATATAACCTACTATATTATTGTTGATCAAATTCTTGCAGTAATATTGCTCGAAATTAACTTTTATGTTTGACTCTTGAGTTAATCCCACGTGCATAAGAATTTCTTAAATACCAATGTGATGATTTTCTATTGATTAGATCATATCAAAGATTCAAAGGTACGGTAATTTTCAAGACTATAATAAGTTAATAACCTCTTATATCTCTAGTAGCTAGGCTTCTTATAGTCATTTCAAGCGTGCCGAATTGGCGACCGTTGTCTGAAAAAAAATTCCGTAGCAAAAACATACCGTAGTTAGTATACATATGTGTAAAAATGATAAAGAAAACAAATATATAAGATGGAAACAATATAAAGAAATTAAAATCAAAGCAAAGACATTGGAAAGACGAATAAATACTGATGCAAATATATATACTCCCTAATATAATAGGTGACGTGTTTGAGTCGCACTTGTCTTCTTTTATTTTATAATTCTAACCAGTTGTAAATTCTACCTATAAGCTACTTATTTTATTATTATTAATTGTAAAGTATATCTAAGTACTTAATTACTTAATTAATTTATGGTTGGTCAATTCTCAAATTTTAATCATCTAAGATAATAGTCAATTAAATAAATAGTTTTCCAATTCTCATAATTATAACTTAAATAATTCACAAAACTTGAACCAATCATATCGCTCGAAAAGTTCCTCTTTTAAGTATATATATATTGATTTATTGATTGATTGATTTGTCGTCTTCTTTTAAAAAAGTACAACCCCGTGATTTTTCACGGGTGTTACACTAGTTAACCCCTAATTATGTTCAATGATATTCTTAATTTATATTTTCAGACCATTAAAGACAACTTTATTTATTATATTCTCGAAATAATTCGAGAATTATTTTGTGAGTCGGATTCTTGAAATTTCAAATTTGATTTGGTATGAAAACTTTACATTATAACCCATTAATTGAAAATATAGGTGCAAATTTCATATTTAATAATGGCTGACTTGTCAAAATTTTAAGGATTTAATTGGCTGATGAAAACGTGTTTTGTGTGGGTGAATGTGAGGGTGTGAGGCCTAATACTGTTACCACATAGTGCCACATATGCATAATTACAAGATTCTTTTATAGTAATAATGATGATGTTAACTGGACTTTTTCATAAAACATTTTATGTGAATGTTTTTCGTAAATATTTTATGTGGATTTTTTTATAAAACATTTTATGTGGATTTTTTTCATAAAAAAATTGCGTTTTTTTCATAAAACATTTTATGTGGATTTTTTTATAAAACATTTTGTGTATTTTTTCGTAAAACATTTTATATGGATTTTTTCATAAAACATTTTATGTGAATTTTTTCATAAAAAAAAGTTGCGAATTTTTCATAAAACATTTTATGTGGATTTTTTTAATAAAACATTTTATTTGGATTTTTTCATGAAAAAAAGTTGCGTATTTTTCATAAAAGATTTTATGTGGATTTCTTTCGGTCTTAGAATAATTTTGTTATTGTCATATTATTTGAACATGAGTCGTTTGATGTTATGGATTCATTTGAATTTTGGCTTTTTTGTAGTTAATTTAAATTCAAAATAATATAATTGCAGTTATTGTGGGGAATATAGCATGTATTCACCCTAAACTTGCAGGATTATAATGAAAAATACAGTTGTGTTTATAGTCATAAGATTAAAAAGGATAAGAAAAAGAATTCAACCTTTGGTCCTTTGTGCTTATGGCCTAAGAACAGGAATTAAAGTAAATTCCCTCCTATAACTTGCACCCAAGACTTAGTTTGAGACGTGGCCGCGTGTGCTAGAAATCCTCTCCAATTGCCTTGCAATATAGGGAGAGCCCTTGAGGTTTTAGATGTGAGATCTGAGGTTTTGGGAGAAGAATGCTCTCAAAACCCTAATTGTGAGAATTATGATTCAACAGTTCCTGAAATAAGGAGAAGGACTCTCCTTATGTAGTACTTAGGGTGGGTCGGCCGAATTAGGGTAAGAGTGGGCTTTCTCCACTCTTACCTTATTCCTTTGCATGATTCGACCCGTTTTGCTAAATATTATTTGCGGGATTTTTATTATAAATCGCATACGTGTTATCAGATATTAATGCAGTCGATGTATTAATAATGGTCTGATAAAATTACGATATTGTATAATTACCCAAATTAATATAACTGTTTATGTTAATACCCGAAATCAATATTTAATTAAATATAACTGCTTATATTTAATTTTACGAATTAATCATGTAATCCGCATTAGCTAAAATTATTTAATCCGTATTAAATAATAATCTCAACATCTTATTGACTAATTTAATAGTCAATACCTCTGACTAACTGTTTAGTCATATCCGGCATAAATGTGACTGTATTTTCATACCTTCACATCTCTCAAACGTGTCCTATAGGTGTGACGTATAGGGACCAGTTGATCACCGCCATCCGTATGACAATAACGTCAAACTTATCTAGCAAGCCAACCGTTATTGATAAACGTGGATCAACTGGTAATAATACAAAAGTATGCCCTTGTGATCCTTAAAGAGATTTAATAAGTCATTGTACTTAATTGTCAAGGACACCAGCCCCAACAATCTCCCACTTGTCCGTACAAGGGTATGTGCAATGACGTTATCACACTACATGTGGAGGACACAATCTCCAACAAACTCCCACTTGTCCGTACAAGTGTAGGTGCGATAACCGAATCTCATATCCTTTTAAAATTTCTCCCACTCAATGTAAGACAATTTGCAAATCCGCATTCGCAAAGGTCGTATCTCACAAGCGATCTGTATCAAGAGTGGTTTCCCCGACTAGAGAGTAACTTAACTGATAAAACGAATCTGTATTCGAGCATGGCCATGCATTTCAGTTACTACTCCTCGAGTGGCCCTGAGAAATAATAAAATCCTGATAAGGGTTTGGATATTTCCCTCAACTCGAATCCTGCCGATATCGCCCAGCATGAAATAACCCAGAAAAAATCCTCTTGGCCCCTGTTACGGTGACCGTGGGAAAGAAACCAAAGTTACCCAAAATCTGTCTTAATCTCAAGAGACAGTTGAAGGTCAAAAGACTCGACTCTAAGGAACACTATGGAGGTCCTATCCACGACCTGGCACCCAATGTTATAAAACATTTAGGACTCCATAACGTTGTCACGGGGTGTCCTACGAGATATCCGTATAACTCGCCTTTGTGATTGGTCAGTCATCCACGTGACTTATGGCTCGTTGAACCCACCATCAACCAACGTCACAAAATGATTACCTGAGTTATCAGCTCAAGTGGGTAATCAAGGACCAAAACGATGTAATGTTAATCAGTTCACTTTGTGGTGTTCAAAATTGGCGTACAATTCCACATGAGAAACAAAACATTTTATATCATAACAATAAGGTTGAATAGAGTACACGAGAAAATGAATTATTACATGAATTCATAAAAGAGTACTACAACTTAGGAACACATCCAATTCCCATGGAATGAATGTGCCCTTCATGCTTATCACGTGGTAATGCTTTTGTGAGAGGATCAGCTATGTTGTCATCCGTAGCGATCTTTTCAATAAAAATCTTCTTTTGCTCCACGTAATCTCTGATTAGATGAGCTTTCCGTTGTACATGCCTAGCCTTGCTGCTAGACTTATGCTCCTTAGCTTGGAAGATGGCACCGCTATTGTCACAATAGACGGTGATTGGGTCATTCGAACTAGGCACTACCGATAGTCCTTGTAAGAATTGACGCATCCATATTGCTTCCTTAGCTGCTTCTGAGGCGGCATAGTACTCGGACTCAGTCGTAGAATCTGCTGTAACACTCTGTTTAGAACTTTTCCAGCTGACAGCAGCGCCATTAAGAGTAAAAACGAATCCAGACTGAGATTTCGAGTCATCTCGATCCGTTTGGAAGCTAGCATCTGCGTAACCCGTGGCGCAGAGCGTCGAGTCGCCTCCATAAGTCAATCCCCAATCTTTAGTCCTCCGTAGGTACTTAAGAATGTTTTTCACGGCCATCCAGTGTTGTTCACCTGGATGAGCTTGGAATCGACTTGTCATACTCAATGCATATGCAACGTCAGGACGTGTGCATATCATGGCATACATGATCGATCCTATTGCCGAAGCATAAGGAATCCGACTCATGCGCTCTTTCTCTTCCACTGACTTAGCTTCTTGAGTCTTGCTCAAGTGAAGCCCAGGAGTCATAGGAAGGAACCCCTTCTTGGAGTTCGTCATGCTGAATCTCTCCAGAATCTTCTCTATATAAGATTCCTGACTGAGAGACAACATCCGTCGTGATCTATCCCTGTAGATACGGATGCCCAAAATTCTTTGTGCCTCTCCCAGATCTTTCATCTGGAAATGGTTTTTCAACCATGCTTTAACCGAAGATAAGAGAGGTATGTCATTCCCAATCAAGAGTATGTCATCGACATACAGTACTAGGAATACAATCTTACTCCCACTCGACTTGATATAGAGACATGGTTCCTCGACTGATCGAATGAACCCATTCTCTTTTATCACTTGGTCGAAGCGATGATTCCAACTCCGCGATGCTTGCTTAAGTCCATAGATGGAACGCTTAAGCTTGCAAACTTTCTTAGGATGTGCTGGATCGATAAAACCCTCGGGTTGTACCATGTACAACTCTTCCTCCAAATAACCGTTTAAGAAGGCGGCTTTAATGTCCATTTGCCATATTTCATAATCATGAAATGCGGCGATCGCTAAGATAATCCGAATGGAACGTAGCATGACTACGGGTGCAAAGATCTCATCGTAGTGCAAGCCTGGCACTTGGGTGAAACCTTTAGCAACTAGTCTAGCCTTATGGATATCTTGTTGTCCTTCCACGGCATGCTTTATCTTGTAAAGCCATTTGCATTGAAGGGGACGTACCTTTGCAGGTAGGTCCACAAGATCCCACACGTTGTTCTCATACATGGAGTCCATCTCGGATTGCATGGCTTCTAGCCATAGTTTTGAGTCAGAACTGGTCATGGCACCTTTATAGGTTGTGGGTTCATTACCCTCTAGGAGTAAGACGTCATCTGTATCGTGTTCCTCGACCATACCAATGTATCTGTCCGGTGGAATAGAGACTCTTCCTGACCTCCTAGGTTCCTCAGGGATATCTACCGCAGCCTCGGTTGAAGGTACTGTTTCCTCCAATGGTTGCTCGGTAGTTGGTTCTTGAACCTCCGATAACTCGAAGGTTCTATTACTCGACTTGTTCTCGAGAAATTCTTTCTCTAAGAACGTCGCACTAGCCGCAACAAAAACACGTTGTTCGGTAGGCGAGTAGAAGTAATGACCAAACGTTCCCTTTGGATAGCCTATAAAGTATGTCTTGACCGATCGCGGGCCGAGCTTATCCTCGTGTCTCCACTTGACATAAGCCTCGCAGCCCCAAACCCGAATAAAGGACAAGTTAGGGACCGTTCCCTTCCATAATTCGTATGGAGTCTTGTCAACAGCTTTAGACGGACTTCGGTTAAGTATTAGAGCGGCCGACAAAAGAGCATAGCCCCACAATGAATCAGGCACAACGGTGTGACTCATCATGGATCGAACCATATCAAGTAAAGTTCGATTTCTCCGTTCGGACACACCATTTAATTGTGGTGTTCCAGGTGGAGTCAACTGTAGCACGATCCCACAGTCTTTTAGGTGTTGATCAAACTCGCGTGAAAGATACTCACCACCACGATCCGAGCGTAGTGCTTTAATCTTTCTACCCAGCTGGTTCTGTACCCGATTCTGGTATTCTT
The DNA here is from genome assembly GCA_029255685.2 of Silene conica. Taxonomy (NCBI): domain Eukaryota; kingdom Viridiplantae; phylum Streptophyta; class Magnoliopsida; order Caryophyllales; family Caryophyllaceae; genus Silene; species Silene conica. The sequence goes on from CM055311.2 coordinate 66,345,820, forward strand.
TGAACTTGTCAAAGGATTCACTTTTATGTTTCATCAAGTAGACATAGCCATATCTACTCAAATCATCCGTGAAAGTGATGAAATACCTATAGCCTTCTCGTGCGTTGATCGACATAGGGCCACATACGTCCGTATGTATGAGTCCTAATAGGTCGGCAGCGCGCATTCCAACACCTTTGAAGGAAATACGAGTCATTTTGCCGATGAGACATGATTCACACGTGCCATATGATTCGAAATCAAAGGGCGAAATAGCTCCATTCTGTATGAGCTGTTTTACGCGTTTCTCATTTATGTGTCCCATACGACAATGCCATAGGTAAGTTTGATCTTTGTCACCTACCTTTATTCTTTTATTATTCACATGTAATATCTCGGTGGTTTGATCTAAAACATAAATTCCATTCATGGAAACTGCCTTGCCATAAATCATATTGTGTAAGGAGAAAATACAGCTATTATTCTCTATTACAAATGAAAAGCCGAGTTTGTCAAGTGCAGAAACTGAAATAATGTTTTTGGATAAACTAGGAACATAATAACAGTTATATAAAAATAACTCGAATCCACTTGGAAGCTGGATTACGTATGTTCCCTTCGAGACTGCAGCCACACGTGCTCCATTCCCGACACGCAGGTCCACCTCACCCTTGGTTAGGGGTTCTTGGTTTCGGAGGCCCTGCACATGATTACATAGATGAGAACCACAACCAGTATCTAGTACCCAAGTTCCGTAACTTGCATGGTTAATCTCAATCATGTGAATAAAAGAAGAAGAAGACATACCAACAGGAGTAACGCGGCCTGCCTTAATGTCCTCACGATACACGGGGCATGAGCGCCTCCAATGCCCAGTCTTGTGGCAATGGTGACATTCCATGCTAGTATCCTTGCTCTTTGTCTTGCCTTGTGAGTTACTCGACTCACCAGGCCCACTCTTAGCAAATCCTGGTTTCTTGAACCTGGGCCTACCTACCGCTAGGTCGCCCTGAGCTTTAGCCTTCCCTTTACCTTTTCCCTTACTTGAGATCATGAGAACATCCTGCTTTAGACTCCCACTCAACTTTAGATCCTTCTCAGTCTGTACGAGAAGGGAGTGGAGCTCATGGGGAGTCTTCTTCATGTCGTTCATGTAGTAGTTGGCCCTAAAGAGGGCGAACCCATCATGAAGCGAATGAAGCATGCGATCAACGATGATGTTCTCACTGATCTTGCAGTTTAGGGACTCCAGTTTCTCGATATTCTCAATCATGTTGAGAATATGTGGGCTAACAGCTTGGCCCTTCTGGAGTTTCGCCTCAAAGAAGCGACAGGTATGCTCATAAGAAACGATTCTCGAAGCCTTGGAGAATTCGTTAGTGAGCGTGGTGAAAATCTTGTTTGCACCATGGGTTATGAAGCGTCTTTGCAAATTGGATTCCATTGCATAGATGAGTACGTTCTTTATCGCACCCGCTTCCATGACGAAGTCGCTATGAGCGCGAACATCGTTGGCTCTAGCTCCAGTTCCTGGGTGTGGCGGAATGGGCTCAGTTAAGAACTTGAGCTTTCCGTCAGCAATGGCAGCATTCCGTAGTGTTGCCTCCCAGTCAGAGAAGTTTGACCCATCATTCCTCAGTCTAGTTGACTGATTCATGGAGTCCATATAAGCAACTTATTGTTGTGATTTAAGTCTATATTAAATTGAATTTAAACTCGTAGACTCATGCATTTATATAATTGATCTCCCTCAAGAATTATATAAACGATCCCAAGACTCAATTTCCGTATATTGATAAGCCCACAGTTTGGCTAATTCCAATCGTTGGAACTCTTGGTCGATAGATTTCCGTATATCTATCTATTAGTCCATCTCAGTCACTGGAATATTATCGAGTGACCATGATGTTGAGATAAAATAAATCATCTGTTCCCACTTACCCGACGTAGAAGGGGTCATATTATGCCTACCGACGAAGAAGGGATTCATGGGAGGCTGATTTATAAAGACTAATCTCAATTTTTGGTTATACGAGGAAGACCCCATCAACTCTTATTTATCCATATTTAAGTGAACTAAAAACTAGCATTTGCGTGAATGAATTAAATAAAGTGATGGCTTTTAAATTGACATGTGACATCTGTATTGTCACAGAAAACTAACGCGTAACCTCTACATGAGTCAGTTTTCAGGCATGATATAGGTGGTTTGGTTTTTAGGCGGAATATGATGCAAGCTATTACCGAAGAAAGCATAAAGGTACATGCAATAAACGTAAATAAAAGTCCTAGTGTGGCCTATCCTACCAAAATAAACATAAAACAACTTGGAATCCACTGTTGGACCCTAGAAGCTTGTCTTGATGTTCCATCTTGGTCCTTGCAGCGGGAGTGAGCATCCGGCCTCCGTCTTGTCTTTGGTCTTCACAAAATTACTAAGTTAAATTACAAAAGTAGTCCTAGATACATTCTAATTTAAATACAAAAGTAATTACATGGCAAAAACCCAAAACGGAGATTCAAGATCTCAAAATTACAAGCAAGATCGTGTCCCTTCATTACGGTGACACAATCTTCTAAGGCCACACTAAGTTACAACCGTTTGCAAAAATTAAATACGTTATTGAAAGCATTCAAGGCATTCACAAGACGATAAATAAAATGCATCAACTAAAAACAATTTATACATGACATAATACTGTTATTATGATTAATAAATTTATACCAAACCACCTTTTAAGATTAAAATTAAGTGACTATACCGTTTTAATCACCAATTTTAACAAACATATAATCCATTATTTTAAACTGTTTTAAAACAATATGTATCAAACGAGGGTGAACCGTTTCACTAAATAATACACTATTTCCGTATATAGTATATTATTTTAAGCCATGTGAAAATAAAACATGTTATTTTCGTAAAAAAAAAAAAACGATTCTGTTACAGGGGTGGTCTACCGACCGGAAAAAACAGGTCTACCGACCACCTGACGAAGATTTTTTTTTTTTTTTTTTTTTTTTTTTTTTTTTAAAGCAGAATGGTCGACCGACCCGAAAAACAGGTCGACCGACCACAAAACACGAAACCGAGTTTCTGAACACGATTTCTCACAAAGGAAACTGTTTTGAAAAAAAAAAAAAACAGAAAACTCACACAGGGGCGGTCGACCGACCGCTATAACTGGTCGACCGACCGACACGGCGGCAGAAACGAGATTTTTCAAAAACTTTTAAATAAACTTATGAAAAACACAAAAGTAAAATTTTCATGGCCTGGCTCTGATACCACTTGTGGGGAATATAGCATGTATTCACCCTAAACTTGCAGGATTATAATGAAAAATACAGTTGTGTTTATAGTCATAAGATTAAAAAGGATAAGAAAAAGAATTCAACCTTTGGTCCTTTGTGCTTATGGCCTAAGAACAGGAATTAAAGTAAATTCCCTCCTATAACTTGCACCCAAGACTTAGTTTGAGACGTGGCCGCGTGTGCTAGAAATCCTCTCCAATTGCCTTGCAATATAGGGAGAGCCCTTGAGGTTTTAGATGTGAGATCTGAGGTTTTGGGAGAAGAATGCTCTCAAAACCCTAATTGTGAGAATTATGATTCAACAGTTCCTGACATAAGGAGAAGGACTCTCCTTATGTAGTACTTAGGGTGGGTCGGCCGAATTAGGGTAAGAGTGGGTTTCTCCACTCTTACCTTATTCCTTTGCATGATTCGACCCGTTTTGCTAAATATTATTTGCGGGATTTTTATTATAAATCGCATACGTGTTATCAGATATTAATGCAGTCGATGTATTAATAATGGTCTGATAAAATTACGATATTGTATAATTACCCAAATTAATATAACTGTTTATGTTAATACCCGAAATCAATATTTAATTAAATATAACTGCTTATATTTAATTTTACGAATTAATCATGTAATCCGCATTAGCTAAAATTATTTAATCCGTATTAAATAATAATCTCAACATCTTATTGACTAATTTAATAGTCAATACCTCTGACTAACTGTTTAGTCATATCCGGCATAAATGTGACTGTATTTTCATACCTTCACATCTCTCAAACGTGTCCTATAGGTGTGACGTATAGGGACCAGTTGATCACCGCCATCCGTATGACAATAACGTCAAACTTATCTAGCAAGCCAACCGTTATTGATAAACGTGGATCAACTGGTAATAATACAAAAGTATGCCCTTGTGATCCTTAAAGAGATTTAATAAGTCATTGTACTTAATTGTCAAGGACACCAGCCCCAACAGTTATCTATAAGAAAGTAAATGAAATAATTTGAAATCTATTGCAAATGTGAATCAAACAATAAGAATAAGATTTAGAATCATTATGAGATTTTAACTCAATACTACTTGGTATTAGAATCCATTACATTTCAAATGTTTGAACAAACTACCCCTAAATTTTAAGACTGAAATAAATAAATTTGTGGCGTTATGTAGCAATTTTATTTATTTCTCGGTAATCATAATATATATAAAAGAATTATGTTAGATAGCTGACGTGGCACAATGTGAATTCAGAAATGGCCTAATACAAGCCTCACATTCAATCTCCCAATTTTACTTTTATTTAAACCAATCAAATTTAACAATGTTGGACACATCAGCAATGACTATGCAGAAAATGGCATTTAAACCAATCAGATTTTCTGCCATTTTCTACAAAAGGTTTTAATTTTCTGCCATTATACAATTAATGATACAGCTAACTTATTGCATCAATGATACAGCTAACTTAATGATACATCAGAATCGAAAATGGCAGAATCGAAATGTCAAAACCTAATTAAGAATACAAAAGATGCAGTTTTCAAGGTTTTAATTTTCTGCCCATTATTGACGCATAAATACAAACCACCTAATTACAATTAAACCCTTTGTCATTCTCAAGGTTTTAATTTTCTGCATGTATACAATTATACAGTTACCAAAAAAACAATTAAATCCTTTGTCATTCTCAAGGTTACTCGGGAATGTCGTTTAATGCATTGAACCCACGAATCATCATTGCATAAACTCCAGCAACACCTAACATATCATCAAGATGGCAGATAATTAGCCGCAATTCACGTGTATCAACACAGCAACAGGCTAACAAATCCAATTCACGACTAAAAACCGTAAATACAATGATTGCCTTCTTATTCCAATTTTCCATAAAAGATGAAGCCAATTCAGAAACGACTATTAGAATTCTCTTTTTCATTATAAAAACCAATTATTTTATCTACCTTCAATTATCACTCTACTAAAATTACCAACAACGTAACTTACATATTTGTGCTTGGGCAACTCATCTCATTTTCTTCTATGGCCATTTCATCACTCCTCACCATCAAGCAACTCAAAGTCGGGGTTAGGCTTACTCAGATTAATTTAAGGGTTGTACACAAATGGACAAGACCTGAATTCAAAGATAAGACAAAGAATGAAGCAATTGAACTTCTACTCCTTGATGCTGAAGTATGTCAAATAATCTTTTACATTATAATATTGTTGTAGAAACTATTTATTAATTATTTTGCTCCTAAAATGTTTATTGATTACATGTATATATTTCTTTTTCATAGCAAGTGTCAGATTACAAATTAGGTAAATATATTTCTTTAATCCTACCAATTAGGAAAATATAATAAACACAAAATAATTAGGGAAACAGAATAATTTTTATTCAAAGAAACTTCAAAAAAATGAGTAGATTCTCTAAAAACCTGAAAGAAATAGTATTAAAAAAATGTGAAAAGCAGCAGTTTCTGGTAAAAAAAACAAACTAATTAGGAAAATATAATAAACACAAAATAATTAGGGAAACAGAATAATTTTTATTCAAAGAAATTTCAAAAAAAAGATAGTAGATTCTCTAAAAACCTGAAAGAAATAGTATTAAAAAAATGTGAAAAGCAGCAGTTTCTGGTAAAAAAAACAAACTGCATATTATTTTGCTCCTACAAATTAGGAAAATATAATAATCAAATAAATAATTAGGAAAACAGAATAATTTGAAACAATAATATCCTGCTTGGCATGGAATATGACAGTGGACACATAATCAGCAAACATAGAAGAACAGATTAGATTCACGTCTTGACAGTAAACAAGAAATAGTTAGAAAGTGTCAGATTACAAATTAATAATTAGCATAGCAAGTGTCAGATTACAAGAAATAATTAATATCCTCCTTTTATTAATAATTAACATAGCAAGTGTCAGATTATAAATTAGTGGACACATAATCAGCAAACAAGAAATAGTTAGAAAGATGCCTGCAATGGGAATCAGACCCAAGAATACCACATAAAGAATGGCTACTAGAACTTCTTCTTTTACGAAAAAATTAATCTATCAATGGCATGATCAATCAAGTGCTAAATTATGTAACTATAACTAATCCTCCCTCCGTCTCATTCATGTGCTTACGTTTTATATTCATCGTTCCGAATACAAACATAATAACAACATTTAAATTACAAAAATGGAAGAGATATAATCATACATACCAGCACTTCCAGAGAATCCAGATATAAATTTGCGTCTTTTATCACGATCAGTTACATAATCACTCTGCAAATTAATCAAAAATTATTCAAATTCAATAAAAACAAAAATCCACTATTAAAAATAAAAAATTAAGCAACCGAATATTAATTTAGAAATGAATATATAATATTGAATCAGTGTAGCAAAGATAATAGCAAGCAATAAATATATGAACCTGATGATAATCTTCAGAAGGAACGACTAAAGCATGAATAGGAGGAGAGTGAGAAGCCATTAGAGATCGCAGAGTAGTGAGTTTATCCGCCATGGTTGAGTGCTGTTGTTGATGTATTCGAAGAAAGAGAGATTGATGAGGAGTTTAAGTAAACTTCTTCTATAATACGTAGAACAGTTTCTGCATGAATAATCATTTCGATTCATGAATAAATTATATGCCATGGTAGGTTGAAAAAATATTCAATACAGGATTACTATGTTAATTATTAATAAAGGAGGATCTCTTATTCATATACCATAACAAAAATGACAGAAGCATAGCATAACATAACATACAAATTAAACCTACCAACTAGCAAAACAGAATAATAAATCCTACCAATTAGGTAATCCTACAAATTAATCCTACAAATTAAGGGGAAATATAATAATTGTGTATTTAACCTATCAATAGTTTTTTATCGCTTTGTTTGTATAGTTGTTATTGTACTTTTAAAAATTGTAGGATAGTTGTCAGAGATACGACAGTTTAACCCTTTATCCCGTTTATTTATCGCAGAATGAAATCATCCAAGCTACTATTAGAAAACAACTTATTTCCTACTTTGCTCCTAAACTATTGGTCGGGGAGGTATACACCATTCGAAATTTAACCGTCGATAATAACACTGGAATGGACAAGGCTACCTCTAATCCATGTCGCTTAAAGTTTGAATTCTCATCCAAAGTTAATGTGACAAATGATCCATCTATTCCCATTCATGGTTATCGTTTTGCGAATTTCAAGGACATTATCGATGGCATGGTACCGACAACCCATTACATAGGTACCCATACTGATAATTCTTTCGTAGTATTTCAATGTTTGTTGTCACTTATTCATTTACTTACTAAAATTTTTTACATTGATAACATGACAGATGTTGTCGGAAAACTGTATGAAATTGGACCGATCACCGAAACTGCAAACAAACACAAGTGTCGTACCATAAAGCTCGAAGACATTGAGTCAGTGGACTTTAATCATATTACCAAAAACTTAACTTATTCATCATTCTGATTTATGTTACACTAACATTACTTTTTAATATCACGCAGGGGTTGTCAGCTATCTTGCACTTTATGGGAACCACACACCGTTCAACTACCTACTGTTATATCTGAACAACCCAATCCAAATCAGTCTAAAATTATTGTTATACAGTGTGTGCAAACCAAAAAATATGAAGGTACCATTACTAAATAGGCTTCTCATGTTCATATATATTGATATATGTTTTATGTTCATCTTTGGGTGATATAAAAATGGTTAATAATTTATTATGTAGGCCACTGGCGTGTCCAAACAACATTTAATGCAAGTGTTTTTCATGTAAACCCCGACATCCCGGAAGTTGCAGAGTTTGAGTCAAGGTAATTCAGACAATCACATACCATTCATTGAATATCCAAACTACAAAATGTATATAAATTGTTTAATAGTTCACTTACCAATCCTGATAATATTTTTGCAGTCTTTCTACTCCGGCTCCAAGTAATTCGTTGCAAATAATTGAAATACCTGACGATGATGACGACGATGACATGGTCAAAGACAATATTAAAAATATTAGTGACCTTAAACTCAATGAAAAGGTACATAATCATCCATACAAAGCTAATATCAACACAATGTGTTTTCAAAAAGTCTTTACAAACTATGACGTTATGATCATTGATAAGGTAGACTTAATTATTTGTGATTGCTATCTCGAAACAAACCTCAAATAAAAAACAATTATTTCCATGGCAGGATCTAAATCTCAACAACAACCACCAAAGAACAGTAAAAGAAAAACCAGTGAAGGCAATAAAGGTTAGTTTATACAGTTTGTTTTATACTAATTTTAGTTTTAACGAATCTCTATTGTGTACTATTCTGAAGAATGACTTTCTCTATTGTACCTTATTTTATACAGTATGTTTTATACTAAAATTAGTATAAAACATACTGTATAAAACATACTGTATAAAACCTATTTGAGTAAACAAAATCATTACTCTTTCAATCAAATAATTAATAAATTAAAACTTTTGATAAAAATGATAAATAAATTAACCTTAATATAAATAGATCCAGGATTTTACAATAAAAAAACAATATTAGAAAGATTTTTTGGCTTCTGATACGGACAAATTGTTATTCGTTACAAAATAATTACAACATCCAATAAAAAATAACAGAATGATAGTTAACATTTCATTTAAATTAGTTACAATAAAAAATCAATTACTATTTCAATCAAATAATTAGTAAATTAGTTACACCAGCAAATACAATCTATTTGGGTAAACAAAATCATTACTATTTCAATCAAATAGTTAGTAAATTAAAACTTCTGAGAACAATGGTAAATAAACTAACCTTAATATAAATAGATCCAGGATTTTACCACCTCTAAAATCGTCAAACAGCTTCGTCGATTAAGTATGTGAAATGATACATCGTTTTCAACCACATGCAATACAAAATAACGATGGATTATTGTATTTTAGACTTAATTTAAATAATTTACAATATAAAATCAATATTAGAAAGATCTTTTTCACTTTTGATCTGATAAAATTGTAAATCAGTGTTCATGAATATTTTTACGGCCGACAAAAAATCCATCTAAAAAATTTTAAATCGTTGTTCATCAATATTAGAAAAAAGTTTCTACAGATCTGTTATTTTTTCGATTTCGAAATTCAAAATCGCTTTGATTTAAAACCAAATCGACAAAGGTGAAGATGAATGCTAAACTTTATACACTTAATCGATAGATGTAGATCTCTGAAATTATTTACAATAAAAAACGAACGACACAGAAAAACAAATACATATCCAGAAATTTGTAAACGAACGATAGAGATAAACGAATACATACCCTTAAACGATAGATGTTGATTTTTGCTAAACGTTATACCCTTAATCGATAGATGTTGATGCATAGAATGGCAGATTGAATTTTGTTTGATGATAATGGGGGATGGAGTTCTGAGTGGCGGTGGACTCAAGAAAACCTAATTTGTTTAGGTTTTCTTCACAAATGGGATATCGGGGCAACGTGTCGGTCTTCGTTCTTTTTTTACGTTTTTAAAATTCAACCTTATTAACAAAAACGTTTCGTACAATCGGTTTTATACACAGTTTTTATTTTATAGAAAATAATACTCTTATTTTTGAGTTTTAATAAATTTACATATCATAATGTTCTCAAATTAGAATGTTTTATCCCGTTCTTACAATTATTACGCTTATTAACATTGCCATATTTTACCTAAATTCGTATTATAAAAAAAATCAAATGTTATTATATATTTTATAAATATATATACAAATTTTATATAAAAATTATAAATTTGTGGTTTTATAATAACTATAATTTATCGTCTTCTTTAATCTTCTTATATCCTTTAGATGGTCCAATTTTAGAGCTGCGTGAAATAACAAATACAATGTCACTAAATAACCATTATTTTTTCAATAAACTTAAGAACTTGAAGAAGTTCACATAATATATTAACTTTTACAGTCTCCTACACAAAAACACTTAGTGAACAAAGAAGTCATTTACACTTTAAGGGCAAAGCCCAACCAGCGGGAATTCTTTAACAAGGGAATTCTTTAATAATACTCTTAGTTTTGAGTTTTTATAATTTACATAACATAATATTCTCAAATTAGAAAGTTTTATCCGTTCTTAGAATTATTCCGCTTATTAACATTGCATATTTTACCTAATTTCCTATTATAAAAAAATCAAATGTTATTATATATTTTATAAATATATATATAAATGTTATATAAAAATTATAATATGTGGGGTTTTATAATAACTATAATTTATCGTCTTCCATAATTTACAAATTAAGTACAAATTAAGTTTCCCGTCCTTTCTTATTTCCTGAATTTTTCTTCACTCTACCAGTCATTGGATTTTTGGTTGTCTATATAAGTTTGATGTAATGTCATTAGAAAAAAAATCCACATTTCACAATAATTCGTTCAAATAAACATAATTGCTATGTATTGAAATAAATATACCGACGTCGTCTTTAAAAATAAGTGTACACAACCCCGTGATTTTTCACGGGTGTTTCGGTAATAATAATCTAAACTCCTCCAAGTAGGGTTTTTCGGAAAAAATATTCGTAATTGCTTAGCGTTATTCCGTGAAGATCTGCTAGTCTGCTACCATAAAAAAATGTATTCGCATTTCGCAACGCCAGCTTTATTCTTCGAACGGCGCCATTAAAAAAAGAGAGATTACAATTCGAAAATCTGCTAGTCTGCTACCATTCTCTCAAGCTCAAACCTGTATTGCATTAACATTCTACCTAATTCAAGACTTCAATCTATCAAATTCAAATCTTCATTCATCATTAAAAAAAATGGCAAATTGTAGTAACATAAACCTAAACCCTACTAAAGTCCTACTAAAATCACCCTCATTCAATTTCCCAAATCCCTTCAAAACCCATCAATTCTATATCAAATCCAATTCTGGGTTCAATTCTAAAACTAATTTCCCTTCAATTTATGCCCAGAAAATTGATGTTATGAACAAGGGTCATGAGAATCAAGATATTGTTAAGGCAATTAAAGGCTCTTTTTCTAATTGTCTTTCTGAAACTTACCTTCACCAAACTGTTCCTGGTCTTATATCTAAAACCCGTGGCAAGGTATGAGTTTCTTTAACACTTTTTTCTAATCACTGGTGAATTTGTGTCTTAATTAGGTTTGTTGAAGTTTTTACTTCTGTTTTTATTGGGATTTTTTTTTGTTTATTTGGAGTACTACTTCTGCTGTGTTTTTTCTTGTCAGAATGATGAATTGATTTCATCATTTGTACAGTAGTTTGGAATACTTGGGGATTAATCCTAAAAGCTCTTAATTCTCGACTTTTCGGTTTCTTATAGATTTTCTAGGACTCGCTTGGATCGAGCTTAGTTTCAATGGGTAATGAAAGTCAAACAATTGAGAAAAGAAGGAAAATTGATGACGGTTAAGGGAGGATTTTGTGTACCCTGGTAACTATTACTCTTAATCTAAGCAAGTCCTAAAACGGTACGGGGTATACGAGAATGGAGATAGTGATACTAGTGGTCTACTTATCACTGAAAAAATGCGTTTTTTGTAGGTACGGGACTTATATGATGGGGGAGATTACCTTGTTCTAGTCACCACAGATCGGCAAAGTGCATTTGATAGAGTTTTAGCTTCTATTCCATTTAAAGGACAGGTATTTTCATTTTTTTTTCAATGGTCGAGTTGATGAATGCTGACAAAGGTGTGGCACTGGCACCCAGTGTAACATTAAGTTGTATGTGCATACTTCAGGTTCTGAACGAGACAAGTTTATGGTGGTTTGACCAAACTCGCCACATTACTCCAAATGCCGTATTGTCTGCTCCTGATAAAAATGTAACAATTGCCAAGAAATGTACCATTTTTCCTGTCGAGTTTGTTGGTAAGTTACTCGCATATCCAATTATTCAATTTTTTTTCTGCCTAGTTAGTGTCATGATGACTATATGCAATGATCATCTATTTCAAGGGTTTCAAAGATGAGCGCGACATTTTAACTTTTTAATTATTTTTGCATCTCGATGATAGTCAGGGGATTTGTGACTGGGAGTACTGATACATCGTTGTGGACGGTCTACAAGAACGGGGTTCGAAATTATTGTGGCAACGTTATTGCAGACGGTGAGCTTGCGGACCCTCCTCGTGATTAGACTATATTGAGAGTCTTGTATATTCCTCGATCTTATGTTTTGATGTATGATAGGTTTGGTAAAAAATCAAAGGCTTGAGAAAAATATACTCACACCAACAACTAAAGCAGCAGATCATGACGTGCCTGTTACACCAGATGAGGTAATTCTTATTTTATTTTTTAACATTTTGAGTGATATCTGTTAGTGTGCATCTACCGCAATTATCAGTTTTCATTGTGACGCTAGTTGGGTATCTACCCAGGATTGCACAACCTTAGACCATGTTTATCATTCCTGCAGCCCGACCTAGACCTAGTTCCTGCATTAAAATATTAATATATACTTCTTAACCTACTTACTAGACCTAGTTCCTGATTTTGTTATTTTATCAACCCCTAGTTAGACCTCGTTCCTCTTTTTTTTAACATCATATATTTTTATTATATCCATACATCATAATTTTATTTTGATAATAGTTATAAATGTATATACGATTAATATAAATCAAGTTTTTAGATAAAAAATACAAAAAAGAAATACGATTTTTTGATGTGTAATTTTTAGGAATTTACTAATTAATAATGATATTAAAATTACAAGCTAATTTCATAAGGTGGTCTAAATAATACATGCATGCAAAAATTAATAAGAAGAAATTTTCTTACATTGGTAAGATGACATTTTTGGCACTACAAATGTCTCCTACCTTTGTAGTTCTTGAGCTAAAATAGTGTAGGATGATCCTCCATAACCCAAGTCACCAAAATAGGTGACCTCCTTTGGTTGCACCCAAGACTAGCCCAAAAACACTAAGTATATTAACTAGATATAGTTTAGTGTAAACCTTGTTTTTTTATACTATAAATATTATTACTTTGATAATATAAGAAGTATATTAATTTTTTGTGAATTTATTTTGATGAAGATTGATCAAATTTTGATCAATTTTAGAGGTTGAAGATGAAGATCTTAAGTCTTCTATTTTTCCTCTTAAATGGCTTAACAAGAAGTATGTATTTAGAGGATTTTAATTCTCTAGATTTTTCCACTAAGAATATGTGGAATAGTAGCATATTTATAGGCCATCAAATGTAAACAAATGAGTATAATACTCATAAACATGAGTGGAAGACAAAGACCTATTATGGTCACCTTATCTCCATATTCTCGATTTACATATGGTATTCCGGGTCTTATTTCGTCTTTCAACATTTGTCCTTCAAATGCTTATAAGTCGAATATTTAATTATCTTATATAATAAAAATATTTATTTGATTATTTAACACTTAAATAATACAAAGTAGTAAATAAAATACACTTAACATTTAAGTGTCATTTTATCATTTTCAAATAAAATGAATCTTATAAAACCCGTTTAGCTAATTTTACAACTTCTTGTAACATTAATTCGCTAATTACCTCCACCTCATAAATAATACAAACTATATATATATTTAGTAAATTAACTATTAATTACTAAATATTGTATTATATTTATTATTCAATTATTATATAACCGAATAATAAAAACTTATGGCCTGAGTACTTTACTCTTCATCAAACATTAAATTCACTTGACTAATAAAAGTCAACCTAAACAAGGAATTAATTAACTTGTATCTTATACAAATAATTAATTTTTCCATTTGGGCATCATCCTATAGGTGTGACCTAAAAGGATCAGCTGGTCACCGCCGTCATACGACAGTAATGTCAAACTCTAGTCAGCCAATCATTACCGATTAACGTTGACCAGCTGAGAAACATATAAAATATAAATCCCTTATATTCCTTGTACGAGATTTATTATGTAGAAGCATTATTGTGGAGGACACTACTCCAACAATCTCCCACTTGTCCGACACAAGTGTGCGCTACCAATTCTCTTGTCCAATATTATCTCCCACTAAATGCAAGAGGTCTTTCAGGTCGTTCTTGCACGTGATCATATCATAAAGTGGTTTTCTCAATCTGGAGAATGACTGTCTGACCGGATAATCTACTATAGATCACATCCGAGCGTGGCCACGCATTTCCAGTCACCTCTCCTCGAGTGGCCTTGAGATATATATAATGACATGGATGGACAATCCTATTGACCTATTTTCTTTGTTCGATACAGATCACAATGACCCAGTAAATGTCCATCAGCCTCCTTTTACGGCGCGACCTTGGACAAAAACCAAAGCCACCGGAAAACCATACCAACTTAGACAAATAGTCGCAAGTCTAAAGAATTGACTCGAAGGAATAATTGAAATCCTCGCCACGACCAGGCAACATAAAGGACTCTATAAATGGTCACTGTCCGACAAAATGTCCCTACATTCTGCCTATGTAATCGACCAGCCATCTCTATGGTCATATGACAGTCGAACTCGTCATCTATCGCCTTACAATCTAGTCACTCCGAGACGTCACCCCATTAAGTAACTAGGGACACTATACAATGTTAATCCAGTTCACTTAATAGGGTTCGACATTGTCACTACAACCTATTTGGATAAAAACAAAGTATAACTAATATCCAGTTAGCCCTGAATATATAAGAGTTGGAAAAACTCAAACGATAAATGATATTATCATATATGTAAAAATTGATACACTATCAGATTATTACACATCATATAATCTGCAGCAACTCAATTGCCCTATTTCGATCACATTGAAACGACATGACTATCATGTTTAGCCTTCAACAAAACCTTGGTTTAAAATCAATGACACCACATTTTATCAAACCAACAATTGCTATTTCCCATTGTTTCACATAACTGAAATCACATGTAACTTAATTAAGTACATGTCTAGACTTAACTCTAGACTATGACACCCTTACCTCGAAGATAGCTCCCACTGTTTTCACAGTATATCATGATAGGATATGCGACTGCATGACCTACTACTAGTTCTTGCATTATTGTCAAATCGAAGCTACTTCGTATCGCAACATCGAATGTGATGAAGTACTTAATATCCGTTGTAAAATCCGCAATGTATGACTGCCTAAAACTCTTCCAGCTGATCAACTCCTCATAGCCAATACGGGATTTCAAACAATCCCTATATGTTTTAAAGGATGGTGTTTAATGTATCTTTTACATAAACAACAACAAACATTCATGTAACTCCTTACATGAATTGTAAATATCAAAATATCAAAACACTTAGTTTTATTTACTTAGTTCTTCTCAAGTACTAAATAATACTCCCTCCGTCCCGGTCATTTGTTATCTATTTCCATTTTGGGGTGTATCATTGAATTGTTATCTATTTCCATTTTTGGCAACTTTTTGTGGATGACATTTGATTACATGTGGGGCCATATAATTTGTGTGGTCCAAATTCATTTATACTTCTTTTCTTAATCTTTGTGTCAAAAGCAATAGATAACAATTGATCGGGACGGAGGGAGTAACTAATTTGGCTATTAAATGACCTTCACTTAACTTTGATTAATAAAAACTCACAATACTCAAACTATATGAATTGTTAAGACAATAATACATCATAGCGTAAATTAATCTGACAGCGGAAGCAAGTAGAATCAAATCTAATGAGTTCAACTTGTTTGCACTAGTCAAGAATCTCATCTATATAAGACTCCTAATAAAGAGCATATATCCCTCCTTGATTTATCTAATAAATCTGGATATTTTAAGATGTATTAATATTCTCCTAAGTCTTTCATCATTCCAAATGATTTATATACAGACTATATAAAGACTCATAAGACCACCATACTCCCACTAAACTTCATGTGTAAACATAATTCCTCAACATCTTGAGAAATGTTTTATAATACGATATATTAATCATTCCAACTCCATGATGCTCTCTTAAGATTTCTTCAAAAGTTTGCTACAATCTTAAGATTGTAAGGATCTACAAAAAAAACCCTCTAAATGTGTCAAACACACTTCTTCTTCCAGAACGAATCAAATTCCGGAAGATGGTTTTGATATCCTACTATTAAATTGACAATTATGAAATTGTTTACATTTCAAACCCCTATATATACCCCTCATTATACACATAAATCCTCGTAATTTTTTAAGAAAGAAAAATCCTCATAATAATAAATATATCATAATGTTATTAGTGTAATAATATTATCACATAATACAAGGTCTACTACTAAATTTACCTAGTTAGTAACTTAGTAGTTTTTGGGATAATCTTGGGTGTATCCTTAGGAGACCATCTATTTGGTGGTTAGTAGTCTTGGAGGATCTTTCTTATTCCATAGCTCAAGAACAACAATAAGGAAGGAATCCTTGTGTTGTGCCCATTATCTTGTTTATACAATGTAAGGTTTTTTTATCTTATGATGATTTAATACCATCTTTTATATTTTTGTTTGCATGCATGTAGATTTAGACCATTTAAAAGGGAGAAGAAATACTTGGGCTTAATATAATGGATGAGTAAATGAAATTGTTGGATGTGTTTATAATATACATATATAGTAAAGAAAAAAATAAAGAAAAATGTTGGAGGAGAAACTATACTACTCATGCGTTATACATGCAGCAAATGCATCTTGAAAATCTGGAATCACGCATGGGGCACAACACATGCACTAATTCCTGTAAATGTTTCACCAAGTCCATTTCAGACCATTTGGAACGAATATAGTGCACTAGTTCCTATAATTTATTTTACTTTACTTTTTTTTATTTTAATTATGTTTTGTCATTATTCAAGACCTAACCCTTGTGAGACCTACCTATAAACATAGTTATGTCTACATTTCATGGCTATTTATTTTCTGTTTCGTCATGTTTGTGTCAATTTTCTTCAACTTCCTTTTCATATGTTAACATATAGAATATAGAATGATCATCTCTGAGTGTTTTGTTCCTCACTTTGGTGACTTATTCAAGTGTCTTAATCAGTCAATTGTTTCAATGGCTATGTTGTGAGCATGTTTACTTGATTCGCTATGAATACACCCTTACCGATTCGCGGCGATTCGCTCTTACAGAATGTATGTTACATTTATTTTCTGTAAGCGACAAGATAGAATTCATTTTTAACGATTCCCGATTCGCAGGGTACCCGAGCGTATCCGGTAACGCTGGTTGTGAACATGATTAAAGTTAACTATGAGCTCATACAACATATACCTTTTCTTCCAGCTGTTTGCTCGCTCTGTCATTAGGATTGTTCATTTATTTTTCAATACTGACATTCTGAAGTTGCAGATTGTGGAGAAAGGACTAATGACTAAAGCTGATTATGATGAAGTTAGCTTTAAAGCCTTGAGACTGTTTGAGTATGGACAGGTTCATCTACTTTCATACTTTTCTTGATAATCTGCTTTTTGATATTTATCTAACTACTAGACTCAGCATAACTAATCCTCCAAATGACCTAGACCAAACCCACCCTAGAAAGAGCATCCCAGAGTAGACATGGATCCTAATTGACTCTCTCAAAAATGACTTGATTGATCCAATTCATAACCACTAGTCCAAAATGGCGTAGATGAGCCAACGGTCCCGTAATGGCGTACATGTTCGCACTCAATTGAGCCTTTCGCCATGTCTACTAGCCACCGCTTGTATTTACCCTGCTCTCCGGTCCACCCCAAAATAGGAAAGGAAAAGGAGGTTTATTGTGCCACTGCCTATTTTGCATAGGCACTTGAATGTTTTTATGTTGTAGTATCTTTATGATGATATATTCTCATCCAGAATTTCTAATTAAATAATTGTTTGTTGCAAATAATTTTCCATTTTTCCTGAACTTGTCATCGGAATTGTTTCAGCGCGTGGCTTGGGAACACGGTCTGATTTTGGAATTAAATAATTGTTTGTTGCAAATAATTTTCCATTTTTCCTGAACTTGTCATCCGAATTGTTTCAGCGCGTGGCTTGGGAACACGGTCTGATTTTGGTGGATACTAAGTATGAATTTGGGAAGACAAATGATGGCACAATTGTTTTAGTTGACGAGGTCAGACGGTCAGTGATTGTTACACCCCCCGGCCCCTAAGTACAGGTAGTAGCAGGAAGTCAGAAAGACATTCATTCCGACTTTTTTCTACTTCATTTTAGGTTCACACACCTGACTCCAGCAGATACTGGATTGCACATTCTTATGAGGAGCGCTTTCAGAAGGGTCTAGAACCTGAAAATGTCGATAAGGTATTAAATAATGCTGTGATTTTTGTAAGATTTTTTGGTTGACAGGTGTTCATCATGTGAATTTGTGTCTCTGTTTTCTCTGAGGAATATTACGGGATCTTTTTGTGTTTATCATGACCTAAAACTCTGAGAGTGTCGTATTGATCTTGTGAATTGCATTTTTTTTGTAGGAATTTTTGAGGTTGTGGTTCAAAGATCATTGTAATCCATATGTAGATGAGGTGAGTTCTAGTCATAACTTGTTTTAAGTTGCTTTCCCATGTTAAGTCTAGTTTATTACAACGGAACTTACACCTGCGATGCTTCAAATTTATTGTTAGGTTCTTCCCGATGCTCCCGAAGAACTGGTTTGTGAGCTTGCGTGGCGGTATGGTTCTGGCATATTTGTATTTTTGTAAGAAAAATTTGCATAGTCAGTTTGTATTGATCTTATTATCTTTGTAAACTTTATGAAGTCTGAAGTTTTTCTGTTTCTTGTTTACTAGTGGGAGTTCGTTTAAAATATGATAATAAACGGCTACAGAACAAAGCATAACTGCAATTATGTTGGTGTTTGGATGCAGGTATATCATTCTTTATGAGACAATAACCGGTGCCAAGTTTGATCTTCCAGAAAATGATGTAAGTTATACAATGTTTGTACATTCTTAAGGCTGTGTACATACGCTAGCAGTTGGCTAAGCTTTGTCAGCTATGTGTCTAGCTTTGCCGGTAAAGTCGTTGAGGGTTACTGGTTAGTGCTTATGATCTGGGTTTCGAGACCCACCAACTTGATATACTGCCCTCATGCCATGGATCCTTGAACAACCTGGGATCCATGGACGCTGTGAAACAAATGTTGAATTCTTGCGATGAAATTTGTATCTAGTTAACAAGTTCTTTAAGATGCAGTATTGCACAAGACATTCTTAAGGTAGTATGTCACCATTTTACCGTCACTCGTGCTTCTTCTACAGGTGGCAATTCATGACAGGATCTCTCGAAATGTTTCATTGGCGTTGGCATCACTGAGGTGAATTTGGAAAATTTAAGAATCAATTGCCGTATAAAAGTGAGGATGCTCAATGATCATGCTTTATCACGAGGGAGGTTATGACAGTTCTACCTGGGACTATGTAATTTATTTTGAGTTTTGACTTGTAGACTTTCCATACTTGTTTTCTTTCACGACATAGGATTTGCGGCGTGGTGGTTAACAGGTGGGGTTGTAAGGCACATCATTTCCTTGGGTCGAACCCCCACCCTTTGTGTACTTTTCTTTTATAGTAAGTCTTGCTTGCGACGGGTCACCATTTGTGACGGATATTTTGTGAGGTAAAATGGATAGAAAATGAGTTAGTGGAGAAATGGGACCACATGAATAGTGTTGGAGAGAGAGAAAAAGTGGGTATTTTGTGAGAGTAAACGATATCCGTCGCAAGCTTGCGACGGATAGTGCCGTTGCAAATAAGAATTTGTGTTTCTTGTAAGCAACAAACAGTGCCAGACTGTCATTTTGATGCCTTGGCTGATGAGTTAAGATAGCTGACGTGTATCCTTTTTTGTTACGCTGTACTAACTTTAGGCGTTGTTATAGCCGGAATGGTATTTCCCATGGATCAAATTTGTGCTCATTATCAGAAACTGTAATGATAATGTCTACTTAGTCACAAGGTTGAATGAGTTGAATCATATCACGAGATAGCTTGGTTCTATTCAAGAGGATCAACCTCATTTTCTTATTTTATCATCATTATATATATAAAAGAATCTTGTATTTCTGCTTATGTGGCACAAGAATCTTGTATTTCTGCTTATGTGGCACAATGTGGTTCAAGAATAAGGGTATTCAAGCTCTCTCATTCAACCTCATAAACTATGCTTTGTTTTAGCCAATCATGGAAAACCGTTTGGTCATCTTTCCATATCAGCGAACTATAACAAATAAAAACTGAAATTAATTATACAACCACCTAATTAACCGTATTAATTAATATGGATAGCAATTCTCAAAATCAAATAAAAAACTGAAATTAATTATACAATCACCTAATTAACCGTGTTAATTAATATAAACGTGTCAATTAATATGGGTATCAATTCTCAAAACTAAATAAAATACTGAAATTAATTATGCAACCACCTAATTCACCGTGTTAATTAATATGGGTACCAATTCTCAAAACCAAATAAAAATCTGAAATTAATTATACAACCACTTAATTAACCGTATTAATTAATATAACCGTGTTAATTAATATGGGTACCAAATCTCAAAACCAAATAAAAAACTGAAATTAACTATAAAATCACCTAATTAACAGTATTAATTAATATAACTGTGTTAATTAATATGGGTACCAATTCACAAACCAACTAAAAAACTGAAATTAATTATACAACCACCTAATTAACCGTGTTAATTAGTATGGGTACCAATTCTCAAAACAAAATAAAAAACTGAAATTAATTATACAACCAACTATCTAACCGTGTTAGTTAATATAACCGTGTCAATTAATATGAATACCAATTCTCAAAACCAAATATAAAACTGAAATTAATTATTCAACCCCTAATTAACCGTGTTAATTAATATGAGTATCAATTCTCAAAACCAAATAAAAAACTGAAATTAATTATACAACCACCTAATTAACCGTGTTAATTAATATAATCGTGTTAATTAATATGGGTACCGATTATCAAAAAAGCAAATAAAAAATTGAAATTAATTATACAACCACCTAATTGACCGTGTTAATTAATATAGGTATCAATTCTCAAAACTAATTAAAAAACTGAAATTAATCATACAACTACCTAATTAATCGTGTTAATTAATATAACCGTGTTAATTAATATGAGTACCGATTCTCAAAAACAAATAAAAATCTGAAATTAATTATACAACCACCTAATTAACTGTGTTAATTAATATAACCGTGTCAATTAATATGGGTACCAATTCTCAAAACGAAATAAAAAACTGAAATTAATTATACAAGCACCTAATTAACAGTGTTAATTAATATAACTGTGTTAATTAATATGGGTACCAATTCACATAACCAAATAAAAAACTGAAATTAATTATATAATCACCTAATTAACTGTGTTAATTAATATAACTGTGTTAATTAATATGGGTACCAATTCACAAAATCAAATAAAAAACTGAAATTAATTATATAACCACCTAATTACTTGTGTTAATTAATATAACAGTGTTAATTAATATGGGTACCAATTTTCAAAACCAAATAAAAACTGAAATTAATTATACAATCACCTAATTAACCGTGTTAATTAATATAGCCCTGTTAATTAAAATGGATACCAATTCTCATAACCAAATAAAAACTGAAACTAATTATACAACCACTTAATTAACAGTGTTAATTAATATGAGTACCAATTCTCAAAAACCAAATAAAAAGCTAAAATTAATTATACAACCACCTAATTAACCGTGTTAATTAATATGGGTACCAATTCTCAAAACCAATTAAAAAACTGAAATTAATTATAGAACCACCTAATTAATAGTGTTAATTAATATAATCATGTTAATTAATATGGATACCAATTCTCAAAACTAATAAAAAATCTTAATTACAAAATACCAACAATAACTAATCATCAATTTTGTGGAACCAGCCACCTTATAAAAAGACAACCGACTCGGGAAATTCTTCCAATTCCATTTCATTATTCCATAAATCTTTTGTATTATCCATAAACTTCTCGAAAATCACTGCTGTCTTCCACCTCTTTTTTTTCCTCTTAAATCCCTTTCACTTCTTATTCATTCATCGTCCATCTTTCAACCTGTAAAACAATTTCTAAAAATGTGTTCAATATTCTCAACAAATGTTTTCAATTTCACAACTGGTCATGCCAAATCATGTAACGTTTAATTATACTCAATAATTGACTAAAGTCGGGTTCTCAACAAATTCTTCAAATTTTTTTAACTTATTATACTCAATAATTGACTAAAGTCGGGTTCTAATAATTTTGTTTTATTCCAGAATAACGTATTTAGATTACTTAATTTTAATAGGTTAATTAATTTTTAAATCATAAGTATTTATTAAACCATTTGTTTCAGTTATTTAACTAAAACCTCATTTATTAGAAAGTCATAACTTCCCATTTTTTAATTATATTTTTCGCTATTTCAAGTTATACGTCAAACGGTTTTTATATATTTTATTATATATACACTTTTTTATTTATTTTTATTAAAACTTTTACCTATACACCACTTCAGTTATTAATATATTTAACAACTTAATTGTTCCTTCTCTACAAAAATTAGAATTGAACAATCCCGTGAATTTTCACGGGTGTTAGACTAGTTAAAAAATAAATCTTTTAATTTAGGGTGTGTTTGGATTGAAAGATTTGTAAGGAAAGGGAGGGGAGTGATTTGAAGGGATGAGAAATCAATTGTTTGATTAGTAAAATAGAAGTGGAAGGATTTCGAGGGAAGGGACCTCAAGCCAATTTATTTTCTCTCCAATAAAGGTAAAATTTGGAAGGAAAATATCTCTTCCATACTCCTTCCCTTCTCTCCTTTTCTTTTCCTTCCTTCTACCTCCCCTCCCTTTCTCTTTTTTTCCCTTATAACCAAACCCGATTACAAAGAAAATCCCTCACGATTAATCCTGATCGTGCAACTTGAATACAACCCGTACTCCAAAATACTCTCTTACAAAAAAAGAAGATTACAACACAAATATTCTTTTTATAAGGTTCAATGAATTAGAATGATGGAAAAAAAATATGAATTTAGAGACGTAAATCTGTGTACTTGAAATTTAATTAAAAGGAACGATTCAAAAATGATTTGCAAAATTTTTCTAAAATATGAACTTTGAAAAACTTGTTTGCAATAAAAAACAATACTACATTGAAAGGTGTTGCATTTTTTGTCTTGCCAAAATCATAGTTTCAAACTGATTTTTGAAACTTTGTCTTAAATAAAAGTTGTTTGTGAAAGATTCACCAAAACAAGATAATTATCGCATAATATAAAATCATATGTTTTTCATAATAACTTTGACCAATTGTTGAGAAAAAATATTTCTTTTATAAAAATCAAAATACTTTCTAAACATAAGAAAGATAATACAAACAAATAATCACGTTTCAAGATATTCCATATAAAACATTTTTTCAGAGATCAGTAAAACATTTTTGTACGTGATGCCAGTTAAGAAACCTCAGCTTAGTTGATCAGTCACAGAGACTATTAAGTGCGACCGTTAAGAGTAATTCAGAACTTACGCCTTTAAATAGAGGTAGATCTAAGATAAGAACATGATTGGCGTTTCAAGCTTTCCCCATGTAGAGAGTCAATCATTTGCAAACCTGTTATAGCTCATATTTAACCATTACATATTATCTAAGAGGATAAGTAAACGACTTGTCATCGTTAACAAATGTGGTTCAATATATAGATCCGCTACTAAATATACAATTGTTGATGGAACCCTTCTCTCCACTACTCCATGGTCCACATTTCTTCACCAAAACATGTTAGTCTCTAGAGAATTTGATAGAAGATGTGTCTATTTCTCAATGGTGCTATTTCACTATTTTTTTTCATCTCATTGAAATCTTTCCTGCCACATAATTTATTATATATTTGACCGTTTTAAATTTAAGATAAATAATATTAGAGTTTTTTTTGCTTTTTACCACTTATTGAGTGCTAAATTTTACAAATTACCACCTATTGAGTTCATTTTTGTCAATAACCACCTAATTTTTGCGTTTTACCACCTAATTTACAGTATATTGGCGGATTTTCTTATTTATCGTCTCAGGCACATTTTATCGACTCTCTATTATTAACAATTACCAAATTACCCTTTAACAAATATTCTACACACTCGCTCTTATTATTTCACTCAATTACCGGCAAACTACTTTAACACGCAATTATTACCCAAATTGAATCCATCTATTCTAGAACCCTAAAATTTGGGCATTTTTTTTCATATTCAAGCAAGGTAATTTTGTGATGATGGCACCCATCATTTTTGCTAGACATATTTAGACTATTGAATCAATCTAAGTCTCATCATCCCATTGTCTTTCTCATGTACCCTGCCTTGCAGTACCTTTCTCTGACAAATCGACTTGTAAGTCCATATGCTGCTCTATCGACTTCAACCCTTGCTCTATTTTCGAAAGTGTTTCTGCCATTTTGGTAGTTCCCACCCCAAGCTATTAAGAAGGCTTCTCCCTTTGTTGGGCCTATCTCTCCATAAGGATATTCTACCCATACAAACCTTCTCACACGCTCTATAGATTTTCCGATGATCTGTACGATTCTCAACTGTGTCAAAGTTGAGCAACAAGTATGTTGGGTTGTACCTATGCATTAACATGCTATTCCTTGAAAAACTTAATGAGATCCATCTGCAATCCTTAGTAAACAAGCAGGATGTGGATATAGTGCTATTTTTTTAAGGGTTAAGATTTAAGAATTAAAATTGAGGAATATACTTGCTATATTTTTTAACCAAGTTTATCGTCTATTCTATAGGTTGACAAGTGTGAAGTTTTGTTTCCATGTTCAACAATTGTTCAAGACTATGTGAATGTTATAGGCAGGCTATCATGGATCCCATGTTCTGGCATTGTAGTGTGTATGGGAAATGGTGATCTAAGTACTTGGTAAGGGCTAGTCTGGTCATTATAAGTAATTGATAGTCGATAAAATATACCCGAGATGATAAATAAGAAAACCCGTTAACATAATTCAAATTAGGTGATAAAATGCAAAAAACTAGGTGGTTATTGACAAAAATGGACTCAATAGATGGTAATTTGTAAAATTTAAGACTCAATAGGTGGTAAAAAACAAAAAACTCATAATATTATTATAAATGAGGATTTCTCGCGGGTGTTACACTAGAAAATAAAATGTTGAAGACAACCTTCATTATGAATGAGAGACCTTCATTATGCCAGGACTTTTTTGGTTGTAAGAACGTATTTTAATGCCCGCCATTTTACAGAATTTGAAATATCAACACTGACACTAACTCACCATTATTTTTTTCAGTAAGTTTAGCAACTTTAAGACACTTGCAAAATATTAAACGATCCTAATAAAACGAAAATTTCAAGGTGTACTTATGAACAATTTTGATTATATAATAACTATAATTTGTCGTCTTCTTTTATAGAAAATACACAACCCCGTGATTTTTTACGGGTGTTACACTAGTATTATTATAAACGAGGATTTATGTTAATTAGCCATCAGCAAGTTGGTGGCTGGACACTGTTTAGTTGATGCCGACATAATTACTGTGCTATGTATGTCACCTCCATCTTCCGAAAAAAGATGCGGCACTATTAATGCCACATTAGTATTTCCTATACGGCAAGTTGCTCAACCATCTTGCAATACGTAATTGCAATACGTAAATGCAAATGACGCAAACGAAGTTCCAGATCGCGATGTACAACTTCTCAGACAATGGCATATTTACCATTCAGGCAAACTATTTCCGTCTTATCAGAACGACAAGAATTGTGACCATTTTACAATCAAGTAATATCACAATGATTCAGTTAATATTATAATTTATATCGATTTATTTTTTAAAAGTGTTAATATTTAGCTATAAAATAGTCTTAAAATTCCGTCCGTTTATTTTGATCAAAATACTCATTTGACAGGAGACTAAGGGTAAATATATGTTTGGATAGGAAAAATGGAGGGGAAGGGGAAGAACCGAAGAAGGGAAAGGAAGGGGACGGGACGGGAGGAAGAATGGAGGAGGTGATACCCCTCTAAATCTTGTGGTGGGAAAATAATTTGCTTTGTAGGAGGGAAATAGACGGAATCATTTACTCTTCTCTTCGAATCGTTCTACCTTTATTTTGCTAACCAAACAACGAATTTCTCATCCAATTCTCTCCCCTCCCCTCCCTTTCCCTAAATCCCTCAATCCAAACACATCCTAAGAGTAAGATTGTTGATAGGTTTAAGAACACTTTTGTAAATTTTCAGACATAGCTCACTCACGATTGACAATAATTTAGCAAAGTATTAAGTTGAGTCGTAAATGAGTCTTGACTCCACTTTAAAGAGAAATTATCCAATGAACAGATTTATATATCATTTCTTTTTACGGAAAAAAAAGAAGTGAAATGGAATATAAACTTTAAGTTGAGTTAGTTGATGATATATAAAATTTGAAACGAGTATATATAATAAAGAAATAATAAAAATTAGGAAATACTGATTTAACATAGTGTTAACACAAATTCTCAATTGTGACGGAGATATCTTTCACAAACTTGCGACGGGTCAAATATTATCCACTTTGGTAGGAAAAGACAAGACATTTGAGATTCTCAATGTTTTGTCCTATATACACAAGTGGGAAAACTTGGCCCGTTACAAGCTTACGACGCATATATCCGTCGCAAGCTAGACCTACTATAGTGTTAATACATGGATGAATCTAGGAAGTAATTCATAATATTACTAATTATAGACAATTGATTGTATAGTTTTTCCTCTATATAGTAAGCTAATAGCACCTCAAAATCATTCTACACAATTGTCCAATACTGCAAATAATAAGTAAACAACGTAAACTTTGCACGTAAAACATGTCCAATACTCCTACTATTTGTTCCAACCCAAAAAAGGGCTTATCCTTAAGAAACAAAATTCTACTCGCCGCCACGAATATTATCTCCGTCGCGGCATACCGCACTGACGGTACCGTCAACCGCCGTCTTCTTAATTTCGCAGACATTCACACTCCGCCGTCAGGCAAAGTCATAAACGGCGTGTCCACCTTCGATCACACCGTTGACTTAACTCGACAACTTTGGTTCCGTTTATTTGTTCCGGTTCATGAACCATCCGATCACCTACCTGTGATCATATATTTCCACGGTGGAGGATTCGTCCATTACTCTCCTTCTACAACCCCTTTCGACACCTTGTGTCGTCGCTTCGCTGTCGATACCCCTGCTGTTGTCATCTCCGTCAACTACCGTCTTGCGCCGGAAAATAAATATCCCGCTCAGTATGATGACGGGTTTGACATCGTTAAATTTGTTGATAGTGAGATCAGAGAGAAGGTGGCGGAGTTTATGTAGCGGATCTCGAGAGATGTTTTATTGCTGGAGATTCAGCAGGCGGGAACTTGGCCCACCACGTGGCGGTGAGGTGCGGTAGCTTCAGATTCAAGGAGGTCAGGTAATGAAAATAAATGTATAATAAATGTATTCTACGTTATTATTTGTATATTTGTATATTTCAGTCGTTTCTTTAAGTTTTTGTATTAGGTTTTCATTTGATTTTTGGCTGTTGATTTTTATAACATATTTCCTTCATTCAAATCCATGGTGTATACTTTATGCACAAATTTTAAGAGTTTACTAAAATATGATAGAAAGTACAATGAGAACTATGAATATTGCTTTTTTTATTGTTTGTGGTGGAGTATGGTGGGCCATTTAATGACATTTTGGCTAAATAATTGATATTCATAAGGATATTTTAGTAATTTTGTTGGCTTTATTAGAAAAGGTGTAGTTTAGATATGAATAAATTAAAATGGAATAGTTGTAGTTTGGATATAAATGGAGAAAGTATATAATTTTATTTGTCTTAAAAACAAACGTAAAAATATGGATTGATATAAAAGTCTCATTTCTATCCACTATCCATTTTCTTTCAATATAAAAGAGCTAGTGCTGTTCTTTCTAGTTCGATGTATATATTGACAATGTATTTACTTTTGTTGTCAGGATTCGTGGGCTGGTTATGATCCAACCGTTTTTCGGCGGGGAAGTGAGAACTGATTCAGAAATTCGTTTGGGCAATGGCGGGCTCTTGACTCTAAAGAACACAGATTTCTTTTGGAAGGCCTTTTTACCAATTGGGTCGAATAGAAATCACCCAGCTGTAAATGTGTTTGGACCAGAATCGTTCGAGGACGATGCTGTTTCAAGTACAGAGTACCCGAATTCGCTTGTGGTTGTTGGAGGGTTGGACTTACTGCAAGACGGGCAAAGGAGTTTCGTTAACGGGTTAAGAACATCCGGAAAGGAAGCCGAGCTTGTCGAATATCCAGATGCGAGTCACGGGTTCTATGGTACAACTGACTTTACCGAATATGAAATGTTTGTTGCTAAATTAGCTGAATTTGTTCAAAAACACATGCACTAGCTTATTACAAAAAATGGGTCTACTTTATCATTGAAACTAGGCTCGTATTTTTATCGCTTACCTGTACAACAACCATATCCCAAATGGGTCCTCTTCTTCCTAATTCTACGTATTAATTTAATTAAAAAAGTGTCATTTTACTTTCATTTACATCACCCATATATGCAATAATGATCAACACTCTTTTCAAAATTTCCCGAACCTCTAAATTCTGGCTTCCTAAATTCCCCTACTTGCTTACTTCTATTCAATTATTGCAATTAAAGGGTAATTTTGTGAAATTGGTAAGACGATAGTGGTGGTCACAGTCACAATGGTTGGAGTGGCAACAGTGGCATGTGCGGCGGGAGCGGTGATCGTCAACGGTAGGATGAAGAATGGAGCCAAATGGGATCAGACGGTGGAGATATTGAACTGGGTAATATTTTCTTATTATTACTAGTCATTAACATACGAAGTAGGAATTGTTTGATGAGTAAATGGTAGCAAAGATTGCGGAATCAGAGACTTGTTGAAGCTCAATCCTGCATATCCTCTATTTTGTATAAATTGCAACAACACATATCATTGTAGTACACAATTGTAATTCACAAAAGCTTTATCATTCAATGAAATCAATCATTATACGTTTAACAGTCAATGATAAAATAAAAAAATTTGATGGGAAGATATTGAAATGGTGATATTGGGGAGGAGATATTAAAATGGGGATTGTATAGTTGGGTAAGTGAATCACAATCAAAGTCATCTATTTTATAGCGGTGGAGATTTATATTTTTTTGTAAGAATTTGTGTACCTTGTAAGCTGAATAGGTACGGAAGATCGACGTGCCGACTTTCTGTCCTCGAGACCCGGTTCCGACGACTACTAGAGTCTCGGTAATAGTTCACACCCCAAGTTCCAAAAGCTCTTTAACAATGGCGACTTTTATGTTACTGTATATTGTTGTGTATGTATACCCACAATACACCCACTATTTATAGGAGCTCAAAAGAGCTGTTACAGGGAGAATAGGAGAGAAATAATTGTCATTAAAACTGATTTAATGACATATTATTTCACCTTAATTACAGTAATTATGTGTAATTATTCACAAAATATTTCTTTGAATATTCTGGCCGTTTTGAATTTCAATACTCCCACTCGGCCACACAATCGAGTCTATCCTCCCACTTGGTCACACAGCCAAGCTTATAACAAAACTATCAATCACATCTCATACAGGAAAATGGGGCGTGCGACCAATATGTAACAAGTAGTGTTATATTAAGCCACCATCAAACTAACATAACACTTTCATAATAAAAATTTTCTAGATCATTCAAACAACACCGCAGCATACACTGTCCCTTTATGCTATAACATGTTATGTAGTTATATACACAATATAACCGCCGGCCGGGCTTAACATGGTGTAGTTGAATTGACCATTCCTAAGACACTAATGAAAATCCATCTTAACTTGACTGCTTTCCTAACATGACCCGTTGAACCAACAGCCTTACGATTCTCCGAAATCACGCTAAAGTAGCAACATCAAATCTCAATTTCATCTCACAGCTCAAAGTCGAAGGGCTTCGTACCAAAAATAGGGTTCACACAATAACAGATTAGGGATTCATCTGTCACTCCTTACGGTCGACAAAACACACATAGTATGATATATGCGTCACAACATAGCTCCCACTACGATGGGCATGCCACTCTTCTATGTTGTGCAAATCTAAAACTAGATACTACACAAGTATCTAACCCGAGTCGCCTGATTAACATACTCAATGCTCAATCCTCCACTCTAGATTCAGTTTCATAAGCTTAGTATGAAAGACATGTATTCCATACTCAACTCTTTTAGAGTCTCATCTTAGACTTACTAAGGCGACTATGTAACGAGTCAATGGACTACTTATACTACACAAGTATATATCCCTCCTTCCAACACACAAAGTGTCAATATGACCCAGTCTCATCTTGATACTCCACTAGTATCAAGGCGATTACCTGTGTGACTAGGCATCATATAGCTTGGTGACATCTCTAACGTGCCTTAACATGCAACATATGCTTATAAACATTTTGTAGAAGAAAACAAATTTTATTCCATAATGCTTAATAAAAAATCCATTATCTAATACATGCCAAAGAAAAAACATTAAATAAGATTACAAGCTAAAAAACTAAAACCTTTGCAAACCTAAGCTTCTTACATGGGTTCGGAACACATCTCTCGCAATAGGTTTAGTTAACGGATCAGCTATCATCTTATTAGTCGATATATACTTAATGGCTATCTCTTTATTCTTTATGGCGTCTCGAACAAAATGATAACGCCTTTTAATATGTTTGGTCTTCCTATGAAATTTCGGATCCTGGGCAAATTGGATAGCAGCAGTATTGTCACAAAACATTTCAACAGGTTCATCAACTTTAGGAGTAAGTTTCAGATCCTGAAGAAAACACCTAAACCACATTGCCTCTTGAACGGCAAGGCTAGCAGCGACATACTCTGCTTCCATAGTTGACAAAGCAATACAATCTTGCTTCTTACTGCACCAGGATATTGCACCTCCACCAAGGATAAAAGCATATCCTGAGGTTGATTTAGACTCATCTAAATCACCACCCCAATCGGCATCCCAATAACCCTTTAGCCTCAAATCTCCACCATGAAAACAGAGGACTAAATCACTTGTGCCACGAAGATAACGCATAATCCTCTTTACTCCTTGCCAGTGTGCAGGTCCCGGGTTGCTTTGGAAACGACTCACCAAGCCAACCGCATAGCAGATGTCCGGCCGTGTACACAACATGGCGTACATCAAACTACCAATCGCATTGGCATATGGAACTTTGCTCATTTGCTTCTTTTCTGAATCTGTTTTAGGGCATTGATAAAGGCTTAGAGTTTTACCCTTTTCAACTGGAGTGTCAATGGTTTTGGAATTATGCATATTAAATCGTTCCAACACTTTTTTAATATATGACTCTTGAGACAAACCAAGGAGTTTCTTAGAACGACCTCTCATAATTTCTACACCTAGGACATACCTAGCTTCTCCCATATCCTTCATCTCAAAGACAGAGGATAACCATTGCTTAGCGGCATTAATCATCTCCAAGTTGTCACCAGCTAGTAGTATATCATCAACATATAACGAGATAAATACAATCCCTTTTGCAGTTTTGTTGACATACACACAATGATCTTCATCCACCATATAGAAGCCAAACTCAGTTATAGCCTCATGGAATCTGAAATACCATGGCCTAGAAGACTGTTTGAGACCATATATAGATCTTTTAAGACGACACACTTTGTCATCTTCACCTTTTGAGACGAACCCAATAGGTTGATCCATATAGATCTCTTCCTCAAGTGTCCCATTGAGGAAAGCAGTCTTTACGTCCATTTGGAACAACTCCAAGTCCAAATGGGCAACTAGAGCTAGTAGGAGGCGAATAGAGGCAAGTCTCGCCACAGGAGAAAATGTCTCATCATAGTCTATACCCTCAATTTGGGTAAAACCTTTCGCTACCAATCGGGCTTTGAACTTATCAATTGACCCATCTGCTTTATGCTTGACTTTGAAAACCCATTTGTTCCCAATTGACTTACGTTTAGAAGGAAGGTCAACAAGTTCCCAAAATCCATTCCTTGTCATAGAGTCCATCTCATCCTTCATAGCATCCATCCACTCTTGACTATTTGGTGATTCCATAGCTTCTCTAAAAGAACTAGGTTCACCGATCTCCGTAATAGCACAAAGGAGAGCTTCTTCTACTCGTTTTTCGATATTGAAATATCGTCGAGGAACTCTCCCTCGTTCACTCTTACGTTCCACACCATTAAGTGAAGAATCTCTCCCACTATCTTCCAAAGAAATGGGATCTTGAACTTGAGAACTAATCTCATATTCTACACTTGATGGTTGAGGACTTACCTCAATTTCAAGTGGATCTTCACTAGAAGGTAAATTCCCAACTTCTTGAATTGCGGGACTATTCCCATTATTCACACTAGACGACGGGTTTTCACCATCTCCGGTGACTTCGAGAGTTCTAAATTCCCCCTCTTCACCTAGAGATGGTTGTTGTAACTCATACAACTCGAGATCTTTGTTAATTTCACCAATAGTTGGGAACTCATCCTCAAGGAAAGTGACATTACGAGAATCAATCTCGGTCATGCCACCATTTGGGTGCTCACCATACATTACATATCCCTTAGAATGCTCAGGATATCTAATGAACACCATTTTGGTGGCTCTCGGACCAAGCTTGCCATGTTTATGGGTCGGGTTATGCACATAGCCTGCCGAATCCCATGGGCGTAAATGATCCAAAGAGGGCTTTTTCTCATACCATAACTCATATGGCGTGAGGGGTACACTTTTACTTGGCACGCGGTTGAGAATGTGTGTTGCCGTAAGCAATGCATCTCCCCAATAACTAATTGGTAGGTTGGCTTGAGCCATCATTGACCTAAACATGTCAAGTAAAGTACGATTCCTTCTTTCCGCAACACCATTTTGTTGTGGAGTATGGGGAATCGTAAGTTGTCTACGTATACCCTTTTCCTCACAAAACCCTTTGAACATAACAGAAAGGTATTCACGACCACGATCAGTTCGAAGTGTGTTTACTTTTCGATCCAATTGGTTCTCAACTTCCGCTACAAAACGCTTGAACGTATCAAGTGCTTCATAACGACGAGACAACAAATACACATAACCAAAACGTGTATAGTCATCAATAAAAGTGAGGAAATATATAGCACCATGACGAGCCCTTACATTTAAAGGCCCACAAATGTCAGAATGGATTAGCTCTAAAGGACATAGAGCTCTTGAAGCCTTACTAAAAGGATTCTTGGTTGCTTTACCAGCTAGACAAGACTCACATATGGGCAACTTAACCCTAGTAAGCCGGTCTAAAAGACCATCTGTAGCCAGTCTATTCATTCTTTCTTGGCCAATATGACCAAGTCTAGCATGCCATTTAACTGATTCAGAATTTATATCAAAATGAGAAACAAAAGCATAAGATGAATTGCTATAAATATCATCCAAGTCTAGTACAAAGAAACCATCTTTAAAATATCATAGCCAAACACATCGCCATGATACAAAATTTCCAAACTACTGTCTTTAAAATTGAAACTAAATCCTAATTTCAATAAACTAATTACTGAAACTAAGCAACATCGCACCCCAGGTGCATAAAGGGCATCGTGTAAAAGCAGCGTATTGCCTCCACGAAGCTTTATTTAATAGGTACCAGTTCCAAGCAAGGACATCTTCCTCACTACCGTTCCCAAGCGTGACGGTTTGTGAACCCACCGAAAATTGATGATAGTCCATAAACCCATCACGATCACGAACTATGTGCTTGCTCGCTCCCGAATCTACAATCCAATTAGGAAGAGAATTAGCAACTAATGCATGGGAACATACAAGCAAATCATGATTATTAGAAGAGAAAAGTACCTTCTTTGGTTCTGGGCACTTATTAGCAAAGTGACCTCTCTTCTCACAATTATAGCACTTCACACGCGCTAAATTAACCTCTTTAGGCTCTCTAGCCTTTTGTTACTTTTGGATTCCACCCTGTGGTCCAGGAGTAGGAGTATTAGCTGGGCGTCTCCCTTTCTTACCCCTCTTGCCCTTGTTATTCTTAAACTTATTATGAACAACGAGTGCAGCCGCTGGAGTAGGTGGTTTGAGCGCCTTTTGACGCTCCACCTCCATCTCCACATGTTTAGCAAGTTCAGTGAAAGTCTTGATATTTTCACTATGAGAAGAGAGCGAAGCACATTCACTATCTGTTCCTCATCGGGCACGTCTCGCCCAGGAGCTTTCAGATCACGTATCATAGCACTCATGACACGCAAATGTTCGGTCACATTGTGTTTAGGATCAATCGAATAATCCATCCACTTCAGGTTCAAGGCACGGAGCCTTGTCGCTGATGTTTGACCAAACAATATCTTAAGCTTGTCCCACATGTCCTTAGCAGTAGGACATATTTCGAACTCACCAATTAGATCATTATGCATGCAGAACAACATGGTGAAGCGTGCAGAACGATCCTTTTTGAACCACTCATCATGGGCTTTCAAATTTTCATTATACTTGGCCAATTCCTCAGGTTTTTCAGGTTCTTGAGGCTTAGCCACAGTAGTTGTTAAAGTTTCAAGTACCTCGCGTTCATTAAGAAGATACTGAATCTTCCTACGCCAGATATCATAATTGGTACCATCTAGCTTTTCAGTCGTTGACAAGTCACCAATCATATTTTTAGCCATCTACAAGTATATATTAACATAATGGATATTAGAAACGTTCGAAAAAATTAAATTACCCCAAGAATTTTATTTATTCACATCATATGTTCGAAAATTTCGCTATGCTAGTAATCATCACAAAATGATATAAACAATAAAATTCTATAAACTTAATTTTTCCATAACCGTATTACGAAACAAACTCGTAAAAAAATATAAGCTAAATAAATTAGCATGGATTTATCACTATGATAATAATATGTAAAACAGATTTACATTAGTTTTTTTTTTTAACATATAAACTAGCGAAACATATTCGTAGTATATACATTTACACAAAACTAACCTGTGTAAATATTAAAAAAAAAACGTACTTTTATGTAGTACAAAAAAAAAAAAACTACTGATAAAGGATGTCATCTCTACTTTTATCAGTCAAAAAATTAGAATTACATATTCATAATACGCAAACTAGTAAAACCCATTGTAAATATAAGTAATATATATACGCGCGTATAGCTGTCATCTCTACTTTTATCAGTAATATGTTCATATGTGTACTACTGAGCACTCATACATGTCCTTTTCTTATTTTTAAAACAAAATAAAAAAAACAAGTTGGAAAGCATACAATACTACTTTACTGCAACATCATTATCACCCTCAGTCACTTTATCACCCACCATCCATTTCTTGTATTTTTACGAAACCACAAAGAAAACAGAGAAAAAAATAAGGACCTAATCCTTTCTTCTTCTTCCTCTGCACAATACCATTAACCAATGTTAATAAAGAACGGATCTTTATTTTTTTTAACGATAAATTACGATTAATAAATATTATTTCACACAGAAACTTAATACATATCAGCCGTCTACCACCTTATCGACAAACGGCGATGCAATCACATAGATCGGCGCCGGGGAAGACGATTGAGCCGACTCACGCGCTCAACGTGTCAAGGCGGCGGCGGCGCGTGACACACACGCTCCTATACTCGAAAATTAATAGTAGGTCGCGGCTATGGTTGGTGGTTCGTGACACACACGAATGAGGTTTTCCATAGTTATGAAGACGGAAGACGGAGTACAGGTAAGAAATAACAAAACAGTAAGAACAACGGATCTTGTAACTTTTATTTTCAACGAACAATGTAAACAAAAATTATTCAATTTATGGGTCAGTTGTTTACGGAAAATAAAAGCATACAATAACATGATAAATAAATATATAAACAAATTTATTTGATTTTAATCATGTTATTTAGTGTCGGGACAGTAGCCGTAACACGACTTGCTCTGATACCACTGTAAGAATATGTGTACCTTGTAAGCGGAATAGGTACGGAAGATCGACGTGCCGACTTTCTGTACTCGAGACCCGGTTCCGACGACTACTAGAGTCTCGGTAATAGTTCACACCCCAAGTTCCAAAAGCTCTCTAACAATGGTGACTTTTATGTGATTGTATGTTACTTTATATTGCTGTGTATGTATACCCACAATACACCCACTATTTATAGGAGCTCAAAAGAGCTGTTACAGGGAGAATAGGAGAGAAATAATTGTCATTAAAACTGATTTAATGACATATTATTTCACCTTAATTACAGTAATTATGTGTAATTATTCACAAAATATTTCTTTGAATATTCTGGCCATTTTGAATTTCAATATTTTTCAAGGAGGTCACTCCCTGCCATGGCGACTTAGGCTCAAGTGAGTCAAGTCGCTCGCCGCCAAAGCGACTTGATTTTTCGTCCAGGTTCGAAAAATCCGATCCTACGTCGACCCATTTTTGATAATAAGTTTTAATAGTAAGTCTTGTTTGTGACGGGTCACCATTTGTGACGGATATTTTGTGAGATAAAATGGATACAAAATGAGTTAGTGGAGAAAGGGGACCATATGAATATGTAAACTTAACATTATTATTGTTGATTCTCTTGTAATAACAAATCCTATAAATAGGATATTTGACACTTGAAATAAATAAGAGATCACAGTTAATTTACTCTCTGTTTCTCCCTCTAGATTCTCTCTCTATAACAACCTCAACAACTTTACAACGAACTCTCAACAACCTTTAATGGAGAACACAAGTTTCACATGGTATCAGTGACACGGTTCCTTCCATGGGATGCTTCTTACTGATTGATCTTCCGCATTGATTGATCTCGCAATCTTCTTTCTGATTGTATGATCTCCTTTACCTTTAATTCTTGATTTTGAAATCTTCATCATACAAACTCTAAAATTAGGGTTTTCTTTTTGATTTCACACATCAATTTCTTGTGTTTCTCCTTCAATTACTCTTTCGATTTTTTCGATTTCATTATTGATTTGATTCCAGTATTTCTACTATGCCTGAGGTTCCTGAAAATTCGCTCAATTCACAAAATAATAATCAAGTCCCTAGTTACGCCATATATGATGATCCTCTTTATCTTTCTCACACGGATCAACCTAGTTTGAAGCTCCTTCCTTATCAATTCAATGGTCGCAATTTCATCAAATGGAAATGCGATGTTTATCTTGCTTTGATTACTAAAAATAAGGATGGTTTTATTGATGGAATTCTGAAAATGCCGGCTAAAAATGATCAGACACACAATCAATGGATTCACTGCAATCTTATGGTTGTTCAGTGGATTTTGCATTCCATTAACACTGATATTCGTGATACTTTGGATTACATTCGTGATACCAGAGAATTATGGCTTGAAATTCTAGAACGGTATGGTCAAACGAATGGTATTGAAGTCTATCAGTTGAAGAAAGACATATGACTTCTGTCTCAGGACTCTTCTTCACTGATAGAATATTACAGCAAATTTAAAACATCTTGGGAAAGTCTGGATGCCTTGGATCCAATTCCTGTTTGTAGCTGTGGTATTCTTGATCAATGTTCCTGCCTTTTGCTCAAGCGAATGCTTGACAGAGAAGCTAAATCCAAATTGATTCAGTTTTTAATGGGCCTCAACTCTTCTTATGAGACCATTAGAACTAATCTTCTTTCAATGGATCCGCTTCCATCTCTCAACAAGGCTTTATCATTTCTCCAACAAATTGAGCGTCAGAAACAGATCAGTGATGCTATTGAAGTTCTTCCTGAAGCCACTGCATATGCAGCATCTCAGTATAATGCTGCCAATCAGCCTGATTGGGAAAAGGCCAAATTGAATCCATCTGATGAATCTGCTAAGACATGTGCCTATTGCAAAACTACAGGGCACTTAATTGGTGTCTGTCCAAAACTTACTCCTTGTCAGTATTGTGGCAAGAAAGGACATAAATCTGAACATTGCTATACCAAGAGAGGTACGAAGTTCAAAAGTGCTGGAAGAGGGAGAGGTCGTTCTGGTTTTCAGAATGGACAAAATATTTACAGAAGAGGAGCAAACAATGCACAGGCAGTTGAGTATGCTGATGAAGATATTGAAGACAATACTCCTTTTGATGAAGAAGTTCCTCCTTCTGCTCATGGACTGTCACAGTCATCCCCCTCTATGGGTATTGACACTCAAGTGATGGATGGGATAATACAATCAGTGGTCCAGCAAGTGGTCAAGGCTTTTTCAGACAAATCACCTGCTAATTTTGCTTCCAGTAGCTTTGCAGGTATCCTGTCTCACTCTCAAGTTTTTTCAGTATCCAACAATTATTATTCTTCTCATTGGATTGTTGATACTGGGGCTTCTGACCACATGACTTCTAACCCCAACCTTTTACATAATATCAAAACCTTAAACAAACCAATCTTCATTGGTTTACCTGACGGTACAATTAAGATAGTTCACAAGGTTGGGAAGGCAGTTTTGACCCCTGAGATTGTTCTGGATCATGTCCTTCTTGTTCCTGATTTCAAACAGAATCTCTTATCTGTTGGGAAATTAATTGGGACATCTAAAATGACTGTCATTTTTGACACTAGTGAATGTGTTTTCCAGGACCTTACAAGTAAGGTTTCCATTGGGGTTGCCAAGAAATATGGAGGTCTCTACTGGTTCAAGCCTCACAAGGTTTATTTTTCTTTGATTCATACAAATAAAGAAAATAATATTGCAAGTTGTAGTAATAGTCTCAAGCAGAATAGATCTGATTTAGCCCTCCTACATGCTAGATTAGGTCATTGCTCCACTGACAAAATGAAACATGTGTTGTCCTCAAATTCTATTGCAATAAATGATTTTTTCTGTGAAACTTGCATATTGGCCAAGCAACATTTACTCCCTTTTCCTAACAGTTCTTCTAGAGCATCAACTTGTTTTGAACTTATACACATGGAAATATGGGGTCCATATAGAATTAAAGCACTCAATGGTGCTCAATATTTCCTCACCATAGTGGATGATCATAGTAGGAGTACTTGGACCTTCCTCTTTAGTTCTAAGACTCAAGTGCTATGTCTCATCCAAGATTTTATGGTCTATATTTCCACCCAGTTCAACAAGGTTGTTAAATTGATTAGATCTGATCATGGATCTGAGTTCATTCAGCAAGAATGTCATAGATTGTTCAAAGATAAGGGGATTGTGCATCAGAAAAGTGTTGTGGGCAGACCACAACAGAATGGGAGGGTGGAAAGAAAGCATAGGGACCTTCTTGAGACTGCTAGGTCCTTAAGGATTCATGCTAATCTACCTCTGAAGTTTTGGGGGGACTGTATTTTAGCTGCCACACACCTCATTAATACTATGCCAGTGAAGATTCTTAACTGGAAAACTCCATACGAGGTGTTATTCAACCAACAACCCAACTATGAAATGCTGAAAGTAATAGGGTGTCTTTGTTATGCAACCACTTCACCTATTCAGAGAGATAAATTTGGCAATAGGGGGAGAAGGTGTTTGTTCTTGGGCTATCCTTTTGGTAAAAAAGGATACAAATGTATGATCTTGTCACACATAAGGTTTTTGTTGGAAGGGATGTTATCTTCAGGGAAACCGAATTTCCCTATAAAGATTAGTCTGTTTCTGCTTCTTTGACTACTGATACAGATGATCCATCAGGCCTGGTCAGTTTATCTTGTGATTATCGATCTCCTTTTGATCATCACACTACCACCATGGCCACCACTACTCAGAATCCAACAGCCATCCCTACACCTACTGGTTCTCCCACAATACCTAATACTTCAAATAATACAGATATGCCTGCCTCTAATATTCCAAATAATATAGGCATACCTGCATCTAGTACTACAAATACTACAGAAATACCTAAACCTGAACAAGGTGTCAGAAGGTCATCTAGACCAAAACAGATTTCTTCATCATTATCAGGCTATCACTGTTCCATAAAATTACCATTCCAAAGCTCAACTAATAACACAACTGTTACTCAAGCAAATACTGTCTCCTTTCATACTCAAGTTTTAAATGATCTCACAACATTTGATGGTTCATACCTAGCCAGTTTGTCCACTGTATTGGTAGAGTTTGAGCCTACTACCTTTAATCAAGCTATACAAGATGAAAGATGGGTATTAGCTATGAATGCAGAATTGGAAGCACTAGAAAGAAATCATACTTGGGATTTGATGGTGTTACCACAAGGGAAGAAAGCTATAGGCTCCAAGTGGGTCTATAAAATTAAACACAAATCAGATGGCTTTATAGAACGATTCAAGGCACGACTGGTAGCTAAAGGATATAATCAAGTCAAAGATAAGGATTATAAACATACCTTTAGTCCAGTGGCCAAATTTGCTACTGTCAGGACATTGATGGCCCTGGCTGCTTCAAGAGGTTGGATTCTACATCAACTTGACATAAATAACGCATTTCTCCATGGATTTCTTGAGGAAGAAGTGTATATGACACCTCCTCTGGGGTATTCTAAGGCACAAAAGCATGAGGTTTGCAAGTTAAAAAGGTCTTTGTATGGCTTAAAAC
The DNA here is from genome assembly GCA_029255685.2 of Silene conica. Lineage (NCBI taxonomy): Eukaryota > Viridiplantae > Streptophyta > Magnoliopsida > Caryophyllales > Caryophyllaceae > Silene > Silene conica. The sequence continues at coordinate 66,386,832 of CM055311.2, forward strand.
AGGCCTGTAGACAATGGAATAAAGAGTTAACCAAATACTTGTTGAGTTTGGGCTTTATTCAATCCAAACAGGATTACTCTTTGTTTACCAAATCGTCCTCTGTTGATTCTCTCATTGTGGCATTAGTATATGTGGATGATGTCCTTCTTACTGGGAACAACCAAGAGGAGATTCAAGAAGTAAAAGCAGGACTGGATAAAACTTTTACCATCAAGGACCTAGGTCAAATGAGATACTTCCTAGGTCTTGAGGTGGCTAGAAATGAAGATGGCATTCTCTTAAACCAGAGAAAATACATACTGGATATCCTGAAAGATTTGAAGATGGAGAACTGTTCTGAAACAGATTTCCCAATGCCCAGAGGTCTTAAGTTATCTGCTGAGCAAGGGGAGTTATTGGATGAACCAGAAAGGTACAGAAGGTTAATAGGGAGACTTCTATACCTAAATCTCACTTGACCAGACATTTCATACTCCGTACAACATTTGAGTCAATATTTGCAACAACCTAGACTCCCTCATCTACAAGCAGCTCTTCACATTGTGAAATATTTGAAAGGGACAGTGAATGTGGGACTGCATTATCCTGCGCATACTGATCTAGAGCTCACTGCATATACGGATGCAGATTGGGGACAATGTGTAGATTCCTGCAAATCCTTGAGTGGATATTGCATATTCTTGGGGAATTCTCTCATTTCTTGGAAAACCAAGAAACAAAAGACAGTTAGTAAAAGCTCAGCAGAAGCTGAATATCGAAGCATGTCGTATACAACCAGTGAAGTAGTTTGGCTTGCAACATTACTAAAAGATCTAAAGGTTCAAGTACCACTACCAATCGCACTGTATTGTGACAATAAATCTGCAGAACATATTGCTCAGAATCCTGTATTCCACGAGCGTACAAAACATCTCAACATAGACTGTCACTATGTAAGAGATAAGGTTCAAGAGGGATTTCTGGTTACTAAGCATGTTTGTTCCAGCCTGCAGTTGGCAGATATCATGACTAAGGGTCTAGGAGCTCAACAACACTCCTTTCTAACAGGCAAACTTGGATTGCATTCATACAAAGGAAACCAAGTTTGAGGAGGGGATGTAAACTTAACATTATTATTGTTGATTCTCTTGTAATAACAAATCCTATAAATAGGATATTTGACACTTGAAATAAATAAGAGATCACATTTAATTTACTCTCTGTTTCTCCCTCTAGATTCTCTCTATAACAACCTCAACAACTTTACAACTAACTCTCAACAACCTTTAATGGAGAACACAAGTTTCACAGAATAGTGTTAGAGAGAGAAAAAATGAGTATTTTGTGAGAGAAGACCGCATCCGTCACAAGCTTGTGAAGGATATCGCCTGTCATAAATGAGAATTTGTGAAGTTTTAAAAGTTGCCCATTCTATTAATTAATTAGTGAAAATCACCAATATAGGAAAAAAATAAACTTTTTGAGCTAAAGGTGTACGAATAGGCTATAAGATGTATTCAAGTCAAAGATATATGAATACTCAAAAAGCCTCCGTACCGCTAAGGCGCTAAGTACGCTTTCCATGTTTTTGCGCGGCTTGTGCGGTTATGTCTCACGTGAATCGCAATTATTGCCATGGTATTTATGGTATTTTATCAAATGTTGTCAATTTTTTATAAATAGTTAACATTTTATTGTAGATTGTGATTATCTTTAAAAAAAATGTTTGTTTTTAGTGGTTTATGCAAGTAGGATCCTCCATTTTTATTAATTAATTGTTATATAATTTCTATTTTTGGTATGTTTTAGCCAAATGGGCAAGTCGATACTTCAAATACACAAGTGGATAAGTGCTAGAAGAACTTAATCCTCTATTAACTGAATGAATAGCCGAACTCACTTATTTTCTCCCCAAAAAGCATAATTTTAAAAGTAGTTGCTCTTTATGTATGGGTTTTTGTATCATTTACCAAAGTGTCTTATTAAGGTCTACCTTAATAAACGGAAACATTACCATCTCGGTTGTCCGATATAATACATATAAAAAAGACGGTAAAGAACTAACGGATATTAAATTAAAGCAAGTTAAAGTGATTATATGTTCCAAAACCAAAAGTTAAATACAACGTGCAATCCAAAACAATGAAATGCCTAAAGACTCAGCAGAAGATACAAGTGAAGATGACTCATTGATGTCCCATACAAAGCCGCATGCAAGCTCAAACATCAACAACTACTAAATGCATTTCTCTCCATTTGCTGGAAATATCAATTGTTCACCACAGTTTTGAAAACATACCATCTATACAATGTATCACAATTATTGTATTAAGTAGAAGTAGTTCATAAGGTCCAACCAATCCATACTATCTAGTCCGAACTCCAAAGTATCATGTATCTGAACTTCATCACAGACACCAAAGGCGCTCATCGCAACGAGTAGTCGGGTTCCCATCGCAATAGGTAACCCACCTCTAACAATGTGGGACTATAACACTGAACATCAAAAATATCGCTCATCACAACAAACGAACCGACTCATTAATGTGCATATCCTCTTTGTGACTGGAGTCACAAGAGGAGATACATGGGGTGATGTCCATCTCCCGACATGGCTTCACAAACTCAACCATATGCCATTATCATCACCGTACTATACATTAATAATGACAATAATGTACAAACCATGTAAACACAACCATCTCATAATCAATCATATAATCATATTGAGAAACCCTACCTCGCTAGAAAATCTGGAATCACAACAATCGACTTGAATTTCTCCTCTATGGAGACGTCACCAATATGAACAATACACTTTGATTATCATACGTGTCGTTTCCGTAGTCAAAATTATATTTATAAATCACTCACAAACTTTGACTAACTAGTAGTAGCGCAAGTAAGGGTCAAACCCACATGGACTAATTTTATTATCTAAGATTATTATTTATATTAATTTATATATATATATATATATATATATATATATATATATATATATATATATATATAGAGAGAGAGAGAGAGAGAGAGAGAGAGAGAGAGAGAGAGAGAGAGAGAGAGAGAGAGAGAGAGAGAGAGAGAGAGAGAGAGAGAGGCGAGATCCGGTGAGTTTGTCATATTCCGTGAGTTACCCCCCGCTTATATATACATTTGACCTAAAAACACAAATCATTCACGTGCTAACAATTTCAGACTTCCAGCTAAAAAATTCATCTCTCTCTCCCCAACAAATTCCCCCCAAATCATCAAAACACAATCGCACAAAATTCATCAAAACGATCACACAAAAAATATCAATTCTTTAATTTTTGTTTTCAAAATCGACAACTATTACCTAAATTCATCATCATCTTGATTGATTCAACTAAAAACTATCAATTCAGAAAATCAGACGAAAAATATTCCAGGAACCCTAATTGTTCGAAGGTATCAATATTTCTTACGATTTCTAATTTTAATGCTCGAATAACTGAATTATTTGATTGAAATAACAAATTGTACGACGATTTATGTATTGTTTATCATACCGTTGGCATTTGACTGATAATTTATTATCATAATCCTAAAAAATATTGATAATCTAGATTAGCACACCAACTGTTTGTTAAAATGTCTAGTTGAATGTAGAAACTCAGTTATTGTAATCATGAAACGTGGTTATTTAATAGCTATTAAAATGCTAAAAACTCGGTTATTGTAACGTAGGAACTTGGGAATTTGTAGTTATTCTAATGTAGAAAGTTAGTTATTGTAATAAATAAAGCTTGTTATTCTATATGTGATTCAGTTATGCACACGTTAGTTGTTTAAAGTTAGTTATAATTATTTTATAGTCCAGTTATTGTAATATATTGAACGAATTATTCTATATGATGTTCTTAAAAAATGGCGTTGTTGTAACATTACATTTCGATTATGTATTACTTTAACCGTGTTATTCTATTATCAAAACTCAATTATTGTATCTTTTATTTACTTGTATTTTGCTTTTTGGTGATTTGCAGGTTGAATTAAGATAGACGTGAATAATTGACGCTCAATGTATATACTTGGTCATTGTTTGTTAGTTTTCAGCTTGTTTAATTGAGTAACTCAGTTACTTTAATGTAGAAACTCAGTTATTGTAATGTAGAAACTCAACTATGGTAATGTAAAACTCTGATGTTTGTAGTTATTGTAATGTAGTAATTTAGTTATTGTAATGAATAAATCGTGTTATTGTATTGAAATGAAACTCAAATATATTCAAATTTCTACCTTGTGCTTGTTTTCATCATATTTAATTGAGTAACTAGTCATTTTCATTGAATCAATAAATGATTTTGGTTAATGCAGTAGCAAAATCTGAAAAATGGAATAATATGTCACAAAGTTAAAAAAAAACAACTTACTTTCATTATATAACTATTTTAACTTCATCACATTGATACACTTAAACATCTTCAACAATCTATGCATCTTTATCATTACATATAAGCATTTTAAGGAATGCATCTAACAACAGTAACAATCCGTAACATTACACACACACACACACACACACTAATATTGTATTTATATAACTTTGATTTTTTATATAAAAATTTATGAGTATAAATCAACTGTTTCATGAGTGTAACTCTATTAGTTTAGGCGTGTAACTTTATTATTTTAGGTGTGTAACTCTATTATTTTAGGCGTGTAACTCTATTATTTTAGGCCTGTAACTCTATTGTTTGAGGCGTGTAACTCTATTGTTTTAGGTGTGTAACTTTAATTTTTTTAATGCGATTTTTTATATAAAAATTTATGAGTATAAATCAACTGTTTTATGCGTGTAACTCTATTATTTTAGGCATGTAACTCTATTGTTTTTAGGCGTGTAACTCCATTGTTTTAGGCGTGTAACTCTATTATTTTAGGCGTGTAACTCTATTAAATTAGGCGTGTAACTCTATTATTTTAGGCAATAACTCTATTGTTTAAGGCGTGTAACTATTGTTTTAAGCGTGTAACTCTATTGTTTTAGGTGTGTAACTCCAATGTTTTAGGCGAGTAACTCCATTGTTTTAGGCGTGTAACTCCATTGTTCTATTGTTGAAAGTCCATTGTTCTATTGTTGAAAGTCCATTGTTCTATTGGTGTAACTCTATTGTTCTATTGGTATAACTGTATGGTTATTTTAGTGTAACTCTATTGTTATTTTAGTGTAACTCTATGGTTATTTTAGTGGTTTTTTAGTACAACTCCATTGGTCTTTTGATGTAACTCCATGGTTCTTTTGGTACAAATCTATGGTATTATTAGTGAAACTAACTCTATGGTTATTTTAGTGGTTTTTTAGTACAACTCCATTGGTGTTTTGATGTAACTCCATGGTTCTTTTAGTACAACTCTATGGTATTATTAGTGAAACTCTATGGTAACTCCATGGTTCGTTTAGTGTAACTCCATGGTTCAAATAGTGTCACTGCATGGTTCGTATAGTGTAACTCTGTGATTCGAATAGTGTAACTCCAATGATTTTTCAAGCCTGAAAATAAAAAATATACAAAAAAAATTAAATTTACGAAATAATAAAAAACATTAAAAATTATTGAAATAACGTAAATAAAGAAGCACACAAATAAGAACGTAGGTAAATTTAATAATATTTTATTTCAAAAAAAACTAAATATGAGAATGAAATTGTGCGCATAACACGAGTCCCTTGTTTACCAGCCTCCCCGTCTTCTTGTTCTAGCACCACGACCATAATCACCAAATCTGACCACCGCGCACCACCACCATAATAAACCAACCTCCACCGCGCACCACCACCATAATCACTAACCTCAACCGACCAGATCAGGGAAGGCGGCCTCTGGACTCTGACCTCCACCGCGTTCATCAACCGACCGCGTTCAATGGCGGCAACACCAGATCTAACCACCAAGACGAAAATCCCCAGATCTAAAACCACAATAAATTCATACTCAAATAAATAAACTTTCTAAACAGTTTTTTTCTTTTAAAAAAAACTAAAGATATACAGTAGAAATGAAAGAAACAAAAGAATTAAAAGGCAAAAAAATGAATGGCTAAAAAGTATTGTAAAATAGAACAAGAACCAGAAGAAGAGATTGAAGGGTGTGGATGTGGATGATGAACGTCATGATGGTCAAGAGTTTCGGCAACAGTTTCGGGGTTTGCGACAAATCTACTCTACAGCCAAACGTATTTCCTCGTCTAATCAACAAAATTTGTCATAACCAAACTCTCATAAACAGCATCTACCCCCTATTCTTTTATTCGCTTCATAAGAAGGAGTACTTGCTTACTTTACTTTCATACGTACGTCCGCCTTCATTTACTGGGGCTGGGACAAGAGGAGGAGTTGATTAGACGAGGAAGTGCGTTTGGCTTTTTTGAACTCCTAATGCAGCTGAAAGAAGAGGAAAAAAGGGGGTTAGAGAGAGATTTGTTATTAGGGAGGCAGGTGAATGAATAAGGGGTTTAGGGTTTCCAGTAATTGGAAAAATAATACCATATTGAAAATTGAAATGAGGGGAGACAAAGTATTAAATGAATGTTTGGTAGGTGTTTTTTTTTGTTTTAATCTCAGTCATTGATTAGTTTTAATCTAAGGGCTAGTATTAGGACTCAAGGACTCAACACTAGGGGGTGGACTCATTTGTTCTTGATTATATATATATATATATAGAGTTGGGATCACATGAGTCCACCCTAATATTTGGGTCCATGAGTCTAACAATGATATCACAAGTTATATAAAAAAGTATCACGTTTTTTCAATATCAATTTTTTTTTCTTTTTTTTCTTTTTCCTTTTTCAATATTACTTTTTTTTTTCTTTTTTTTTGCCTTTTCTTTTAAAATGACATTTTCTTTATTTAAAAAAATCCCTTTTTCAGTATGCACTTTTTTTTAAAACAAACACGTTTTTTTAATAAAAATGCGTTTTTTCTCGAATTTTTTTTTTCATTACAATATCACAAGTTACTCAATACAATATCACCGATCCTTCAAAACAATATCACAAAAAAAAATTTGAGAAAAAAAATATTTCACAAAAAAAATTGGAGAAAAAAAATTGAAAAAAAAAATTTGAAAAAAATATTTCCGGGAAAAAAAGTTCTTGAAAAAATTTCGTGATATTGTTTAACAAAAGTCGTTTTTTCTCGAAATTTTTTTTGATCTTTTTTTCATTATAATATCACAAGTTACTCAATACAATATCACCGTTTCTTCAAAATAATATCACCAAAAAAAAATCTGAAAAAACAAAATCGTGAAAAACAATCGAAAAAAAAAAATTTGAAAAAAAAAATTTTGGAAAAAAAAGTTCTTGAAAAAATTTCGTGATATTGTTTTATATAGTGCGTGATATTGTTTCCTTTGATATTGTATTGAAAAGGGTGTGATATTGTAGACTTTGTAGTGTAAAAAAAACGTGATATTTTTTAATACAACTTGTGATATTCTAAATGAACTCATGGACTCAAATATTTAGGTGGACTCACCGGATCCTGCCTCTCTCTCTCTCTCTCTCTCTCTCTCTCTCTATATATATATATATATATATATATATATATATATATATATCTCCAATGCTACGACTAAAAATATTTCTTCCCCACGAGAATCATGTGTTGTCGGCGTTTTCACCATTTTTCCGCCGATATTGCTTCTCGGCGAAAACCATATCTTGTTTATTGACGAGGGTTGAACCAGCAGAAAACGGAAGCTCCCTAAAAGAAATAAAAACAAAAAAGAGCAAAAAACGCAGCACCTGTGAAATCATTAACAGATGCAATAACTGAGTTTTCATAATACAATAATCAAGATGTAATATAATAAGCAAAAAATACAGGGGTACTATATAGAAAAAATAAATATATTACAGTAAATGTGTATTTATAATACAATAACTATGTTAGAGTAATACAATAACTGCGTATTTAATAACAAAAACATAGGAAGAACAACATAAAAAATAAAAAAACAGATACGAAAATGCAAAAACACAAATATGAAACCCTAGAGTTATGCGAAAATGTAAATTAACAGAAAAAACGACGAAATTGAACTACATTATGAAAACGACAAACTGAATTGAGGAATACACATATAAAACAAGTACAATAACTGAGTTTTTATAATATAATAACTGTGTAAACCATTACAATAACTGTCTGAACCATTACAATAATTGTCTGAAACTATTAAAATAACTGTCTTAAACCATTACAATAATTGTCTGAACCATTACAATAACTGTCTGAACCCAGTACAATAACTGTCTGAAACTATTAAAATAACTGTCTTAAACCATTACAATAACTATCTGACCCCATTACAATAACTGTCTGAAACTATTAAAATAACTGTCTGAAATCATTATAATAACTGTATGAAACCATTACAATAACTGTCTGAAACCATTAAAATAATTGAGTAAAAGAATAACATAATTATGACAAAAACTAAATTACACAACACCCATGAAGTCACTACTGGATACAATAACTGAATTTTATAATACAATAACTGTGTAAAAGGTAATACAATAATCAAGATGTATGTTACAATAATTACATTGGACTAAATGAAGTCACTACTAGATACAATAACTGAACTTATACAATACAATAACATAGCTTATACTATACGATAAATGCATTTATACAATACAATAACTGGGTATAAAACATACACTAACTCGATACTATCCGTCTGACAAAAAAAAGTAATAGATCAACGAAAATAAAACGAATATTAGATAAGAATGATAATAACTGTGTAAAAAGTAATACAATAATTAACATATAATGTTACAATAACTACATTGTACACATGAAAGTCACTACTTGATACAATAACTGAATTTTCATAATACAATAAATGTGTAAAAGGTTATACAATAATCAAGATGTAATGTTACAATAACTACATTGTACACATGAAAGTCACTACTAGATACAATAACTGAACTTTCATAATACAATAACTGTGTAAAAAGCTAATACAATAATCAACATGTAATGTTACAATAACTACATTGTACACATAAAGTCACTACTGGATACAATAACACAATAATATAGAATAACTACATCAGTAAATTACAATAATTGTGTGCCGATAATGCATAATCGACATGTACAATACAATAACTGCATCAATATATTACAATAATACACGCAGATTATCAGAGAATACACACAATCATATAGAATAACTACATCAATATATTACAATACCACACACAAATTATATCATTAGAACTACAGTAGAAGTTAATTTAAAGAAAAAGCACAAAAAAGAACACATCAAAATTCGAAATCAGGTACAAATCAGGAAAATACAATTACGAAACCCTAAAATTAAGTGAAAACAAATGTAAAACGACTAATTGAACTACATAATGAAACCGACTGAGTAAATTGAAGAAAACAAACACAAGAACACACCAATTTCAAGTAAAAACCCTAAAATTGACGAAAATGAAAGAAGGAAGATGAAAACCCTAAAATTATGTGAAAACAAGTAAAAAATGTAATGCAACATCACACAAATACACTAATTGAACTACATAATTAAAAAACTGAAATAAAATTGAAGAATACAAAGATAAAACACAACAAAAATCAAGTAAAAAACTACAAGTTGCGAAAATTGAAGAAAAGTAACGAAAAATTAAAGAAAATCAATTACCTGAAAATGAACGAAAATGACGAAGAAGATAAGCAAAGAAGTCGACGAAGAAGATGAGCAAGAAGATGAACGAAGAGACGGAAAATGACGAAGAAGCTAAATGGCGAAAATGGAGGTTTGCTGTACTGTTTCAGTTTGACAGGTGAAAAAAGGGGGGAAAAAAGAAGTCAATTGTCAACATTACTCTTTATATACAAGTTGTAAGATTTAATCTCAGCCACTCATCTAAACTAGAAACGAATGGTCCAGATTTAAAGGAGTAATTCACCAATATTGACCCAACTCGTATGATCATATATATATATATATATATATATATATATATATATATATATATATATATATATATATAATTGTAAGTAAATGGGGGATTGTTTAAGATGATTGTTTACTATATTAAACTAAGCTGAGAAGACAAGTAAAAACGATATAAATTAAAGATGAGAAACTCTAATTCCGAACAGATAGGAAGTATGTAATTTTCTATTGATATTGGGTTAATCATTGATTCACTTAATTAGTTATCGGATAGACTGGTTAACTAGTTAATCCCTTGAAAACAAGCAAACTACCGATTTTATCTTTCTTACTCGTTAAATCCCGTGAAAACACGCAAATTTAATCCTAACCAATTTATGTCAATTCAACCATGAAGACATGTATTAAAAGTAAAAACTCGATCTCATTAAAGGCACCAATCAATTGAATCAAATAAGACCAGAAAACTGCGACCTTATACAATTCAATTATCATACATAATTCTAGTAGTTAGAATCAGACCTGAAAACTGCAACCTCATTAAAACTACTGTCAATTTGACGAATTATCCCTGAGAATAACTTAGATGGCCAAACTAAATTGATACACACGAATTTATAAGTCAAATTACGAACCTTGAATAAATACCCGAAAAACTAATTAATCATTCCAAACAGATGACAAAATCTCATAAACCCCGTTATCAAATAGTCGATTACATACTCTTATTGATAAATTACTCTAAACTAAAGATAATAATAATAGAAATAAGATAAATATTAAAGAAGCTCATGGAAATCGGGTCAAAAACGAACCGAATATATACTCGAACTGCTCCGTCCTCTTTGTCTCCGTCTTTTATATCCCCTTTTAAGAGTAACAATTGGGCTTATAATTTTCCCCAATTTATTACTCTTAATTTCGGATGATTGATATGGTCTTGAATCACTTTCATGATTGCAAAACCGTTTGTTGCGCAATGAATCTTTATCATTAATGATTGCCGTTTTTTTTTTCAGTTTCTCAATTTTCTAATTTTTTTCCTCAGTCTTCGTCTATATTGTGCGGTGTACGAACAATGGATAGCAGACTTGTTAAACGCAACAGATTTTGTTTAATTAATTTTTCGTACGTGGTTGCTTGCGTACTTCTTTTTTTATGTTAGCTTGAGAAATGATATTTATACTTTCCGTCTTGACTAGTCCGTTCCATGTCGCTTAACATACTTGATTTTGATGATCCTACATAACATTTATATTAGACTTGAGTAGGTTTTAATCTCAAATAAAACAAGTTATTATTAAATAATAAAAATTCTCGTTAAAAACCCGATTTATTGCGAAAATGGTATAAGACAGTTAAAATTTCAAAACTCAAAATAATATAACATTTAGCTTAAAAAATACGAAAGACGTCAATAAAATTATAGTATTAAAGAAGTAAAAATACGTATAATTATCGGCTTATCAAATTTCCCCACATTTAGACTAGTGTCGTCCATGACAATAACAACGAATTAGCTAAACATATTGGCTCAAAAGATTAATCTCTTAAAGTTTTAGACTAGCCAACATAGGTACAATCGACGACAAACTTAGACATTTTTTTTAGAATTTTTTTTAAGTTAGTAAAGTCAGTAGAAAACATTTCAAGTTAGATTAGGAAGTAATGTATACAATATTCTCCCTCTATTCCAAACTATACGTTGAATTAAACAACATAAGATGTTTTAAACCGCTTCTAAATTACTGAAAAATGAACTAACCACGAAGGGGTTCGACCACAGAGCTAATCAGAAATGAACTAACCACGGAGCTGATTAGAAGAGAACCAACCACGAAGGGGTTCTACCACAAAGCTAAACACAATGAACCAACCACGAAGGGGTTCTGTAACACCCCAAGAGTATGAAAAAAAAGTTGTCCCACATCGGTAGAATGTGAGGCTTGTGATATGTTTATAATAACTTTCACTCACCACTTAGTAACAAGGCCTTGTGCTTTTGGGCTTAAGTGAGGACAAATGATGGGCCCAAAGGCATACCTCCCATCTTATAGGGGGCGTGTTACGACGGTGGCCGGTCAGGTTGTTACAAATGGTATCAGAGCAACCCTGCGACCGTGTGGTGAGCCTGTGGTCGGGAGTACCTGGGTCACACACCTAGCGGGGGAGGATTCTGGCCCTGGTTGTGGTCAAGTTTGAGGCACAACGAGGACGTTGTGTTCTTTAAGTGGGGGAGTTTGTAACACCCCAAGAGTATGAAAAAAAAGTTGTCCCACATCGGTAGAATGTGAGGCTTGTGATATGTTTATAATAACTTTCACTCACCACTTAGTAACAAGGCCTTGTGCTTTTGGGCTTAAGTGAGGACAAATGATGGGCCCAAAGGCATACCTCCCATCTTATAGGGGGTGTGTTACGACGGTGGCCGGTCAGGTTGTTACAGGTTCAACATTCAAATCTCTCAAAGGAGGCTTTCCACTACCCCATATATCCTTTACTTCTAATCATCCATTCAACACTTAGCCGACTTCAGAAACTAATTTGAGGCGAGAGCCGGTTTCCCTTCCCGTTGCCCGGCCGGGGGGTCTTTCTCCTCAAATCCATTTCTAAACCCGACATAAGTGCTGCTCAATTTGTGAGACTTCAAACAAACATACAAAACACGCGGAAGAAGAATTAACGGAATCCGAATCATAAAACAAAAGTTACAAATGATTTTAGAGTTGACTTCAAACAAGCATACAAACCATACGGAAGAACATTTAACGGAATCCGAATCATAAGACAAAAGTTACAAACACTTTTAGAGGCAATAGGGGCTCTCAGCCGGTCCGCCTACCGGCTGCCTGTCAGCCGGCTGGGAGTTCCTCCTACATTTCCAAAATATGACAAAAGAAAGAAGAGGGGCTCTAAGCCTGTCGACCGGCTGGGAGTCCCACCCACAAATTCACATATCAACACATAGGGCTCTAAGCTTGTCGATCGGTTGCCTGTCGACCGGCTCAGGATCCTATACGGCTCTAAGCCTGTCAAGCGGCTGCCTGTCCGCCGGCTCAGGACCCTTTCTCAACAAATTCACATATCACACATAGGGCTCTAAGCCTGTCGACCGGCTGCATGTCGGCTGACCGGCTCAGAGTCCCTGTACGTAGAAAATGCTACTCTCGACATTCCAATTCATCCAAAAACCATAGAAATACTCCAAAACCTTAATTCCAATCATAAAATCAACATACCCAGATCATAATGAAGACTATTTACACATGTGAGATATTCTTAATCATCTTAACAAGAATTTCACAACAATTTTCCATAAATTATCATATAAAACCTAGAATATAAGTTTATAATACCAAGTAGCATTCTCATGTGAAGTAGACCATATAAACTACAACGAAATCATATTGTAAGCACCAATTGAGTTCCTAACAACAATCAACACAACAAAACTCATAATCAACATGTAAGAAACATATAGATTGATGCTTTATGACAAAAGTCGAGTTTCCTCATCAATGTCACCTTTACTTAGCGGAATCCTCGCGATCTTCATTCTGCAACAATCACTAAGTCTTCTTCCGGGCTACCACAATCACCGTCTAAAACAACGAAAGCATCAAAATTGACTCACGAATTTCGAAAATACACAACAGTCCGAAAATTCAACTGTCACACATTACAATATTGTTTACCTTCAAACGACGGGGACGATCTCACGAGTCTTTAGGCACAAGAATCGCTAAATTCGTTAAGAAACGAAGATTTTATGAGAAAATTTGTGAATTGGGGATTTTATTAAAGATGAACAAATGGGGGTTTATGTTTAGAGGAAGGAGGAGGATGAATAGTGATGTCCTCTTTTCTTTTGTATGGGAAATGTAAGAATCGGGCTTTTAGTAAGTAGTCGAGAATTATTTGTGACGGAAATGACAAGTGAGCAACACATCATTTAGGAGTTTAATTAAATCTTACATAAAACTTAGCTTATTATTTAAATTCAAGTTTACGAAAATAAATAAAATAAAATATATTAATTTTTCCGAAATCTTATTTAAATTATGAAAATTATGGATTACGAAAATACGGGATGTTACAATCACCCCACCTTTCAAAAAGTTTCGCCCTCGAAACTTGAAAACGGAAGGTAAAGAATTACAAAAGTCAATGCTAGCAATCAAAATGTTTACAGAGATTTCGACATCTTCCAAGAACTTAGGTTTCTGCAAGGGTTTCTAAATCATTTCCAAGGCACAAGTCTTCCTCAAGGAGCGTTGGGGTTCTCGTTACGTATTCAAGAGCCCGCCACTTCAAATCAGAGACAAGTACCAAATAAAATCAAGAGTAAATTAATAATAACTCCCTTTTAAAATTTAGTTTTCTACAATTACTCCCTTATATAATTTTTTTCTAAAATTATTCCCTTAAGATGTATTTTTATCAAAAATTGCTTCAAAACTCTAATTCAACTGACTTATTCTACAAGTTTATGAATTAATTCCGTTTGTAACATAAGCAATTTATATTTTAAAAGATATAACAATGGAGAATAAGTTTAAAAACATACGGAATAGATAACCTAACTTGAAGTTTTGAAGCAATTTTTAATAAAAGTGTATTTTAAGGGAGTAATTTTAGAAAAAAAATATATAAGAGAGTAATTTTGAAAAACCCTATTTTAAAAGGGAGTTATTTTTAATTTACTCTAAAATCAATTAAAATCCTAAATTAGACCGATCCGGTGTCGATGAGCATAGTACATGTTATCAGACGTCTCCGATAACGAGTCCTAAAATATTCAACCTCTTAAACTAAATTTTCCAAAAGTAACTTTCTTTCCAAATTCTCGAAACGCAAAAAGGTTATAAGAGGGCCAAATGTTCACTATCTGCGGAAAAAGGAGCAGTTTCAGGAAGGTTACCGGAAGCAGAGCGAAAAGAAGTTACTTAAGAAAGAGATTATGACTTCAATCAACAGATTTCCCAAGGCTTGGGTTTCAAAATTCTCACAAGGTTTTCCCTCCCACTTCCCAATTCAAGCAAGTCGATTACGGTTCTGATGGAATACTCCCTCAACGGCCTATAACTACCCCATCCACAATTGAAACTTTATCAACACGATCCTAACACAACCTTTAAAAAACGAGTCATGAACCTCTAACTCGATTCTCAGGAACATTCTGATGTCCGCAAGTTCAAACTTATTACCATAAGGTGAGCATTCGAAACAAGGCCTTACGAAAGTCACAACTTCCACATCCTCAAGTAGCAATCGAACATCAAATCCTTTAACATGAAACTCTCAAGATGCCACGCTATACTATAACTCCTCGGAATCCAAAAATTACCATCAATCCTATTCCAACTATCCCATAAGGTTTAGTTATTCCAACTCCGCAATTCCTCAAATGATAACTATATAACACTTCTAAGTTGCAAATCCCTATGCTATGATGACCTCAAACATCACTGGTTATCTGTTAACCACTCTTAAATTATTATTAAGTCTCAAATTTCCATTTTCCAACGAATTATCCTACTCTATCCGCATGACAATGGTGGGTGCATCCTAAATAGGTTAACCCTAAGATCCATTAAGTAACCTAAGGTCAATTACTTAATCAGTTCCGCCAAGTTTAAATCATGATTTCCTTCAATACTCAAATACTATCACCAATGATTCTCATTTCTCAATGTAAAGTCTTTCTTGAATTCAATTACATCTTCAAGTCAAGTGATACTAACCTACTTCACTCACTCATTTATCATCATTGGCATCCTAATCATATTCTTCTGAATTCAGCTATGACTTCCAGCATCTCATCCGACTCCTAATCCAGTACTTTTCAATCTACTAATTTTCACAATTAGAGTAAGATTCTCGAGATTAAGTTCCACCGAATACTAAGTATACACCTCAACCTTCAAGCAAGTACCCTATCACTCACTTTCACTCTTCCAATTGGATAATCGTAAAGACACTAAGAGCATCAAAACACGTCTCGCCATACCCCATAAGTTTTCCTCAAAGTACATCATCTCTCCAAACCGCGGGTCACGGTCGTCCTAGGACTAGTTCCTCAAAATCCAATCAAAGGAGAAGTTTACCAAGAAGGTACCTCGGAAAAAGCGCGTGTCGAGGTCAAGTTGAAAAGATAGGAAGATATATTCCATGGTAAGATGAGGGAAGAATCCCAGAGTGAAGGTAAGTAAGAATGACAAGGATATGTTTTGGAAGATCCTGGGGATAAAAGAAAAATCATCCATGAAAACATAACGGTGATCAGATGAGGGTCAGTCACAGCTGTAGCAAGGCTCATCAAGAAGGCAGTACCCTTGGCCTTCGGTCTTTGGACAGCGGCAGTGGCATTGTTGACAACGTCTCTCTCAGGGCATTCAACGACTAGATGTCCGGGCTTTCTAAATTATAGCACAAACGCGGTATGCCATAACAACCCGTGCCAGAGCGACGGTCCTGACGTCGTCCAGTACCCTGGGGTCTTTTGACTGTGGAAGCAGTAGCTAGGGAGGAAAGCCCGCCAGAATACACCAACTTCATCTTGTTCGTACGGGGAGAAGATGGTGAAGGAATGAAAGGTCTCTTGCTTTGAGGGCAAGCTGGTAAAGAACTAGGTAGGGAGAGGGCTTGGGTCTCTTCGCCTATAGCCTTAATCGATCCCTTTAACCAAATGGCATCGTCATATACATCAACTAAAGAAGTAGAGTCCCTCCTCACCATACTCGCAATCCGGGGACTGAGCTTGTTGCGGTAGAAGTACACTCTCTCAGATTCTTCCTTGACGACGCGGGTTGCAAAGTGAGCAAGCAGTTCGAACTTATTAGTGAAGTCCTGAAAAGTCATCTTCCGTTGCTTAAGATCTAATAATTCCATAAGCCTCTGTGAACGAAGCTCTCTCGGGTAAAAGCGGGTCTCAATCATAGTCTTGAAAGCATCCCAGTCAAACAACGTATCTTGAAGAGCGGTAGGACCAGTGAGCGTCCACCATCTATTGGCCTCATGAGTCAGAAAGTGAGCAGCTAAACGTATTTTATCCTCCCTGGCCACGGTGTACATAGAGAACCCTCTCTCCATGTCCCTGAACCACTCGGACAATGCAACAGGATTAACTTCTCCAGCATAGGTCTTGGTATGACTCCTGGACATCTGATTGGCTATCCAAGAGAAACCACCGGGTCTATTAGCTTCATTTACAGAAGGCGGAGGAGGAGGAGCATCAGCCCGAACCCTCCGGTTCTCTAGAACTTGCAGAAGTGCTTGCATGTGTGGGAAAATATCTGTATATATTCTCAATTCTTTATATGCAGGATTATAACAAATTTATAATGTATTGTTGAGTAATATATATTATATTGTTTTGTGTTTTAATAATGACAAGTCTAAGTAAATATATTTTATATACATATGCATGTAATCATGCGCTTAAGTATACAATTAATTATAGAGCGAAGATCATATTTTAGCCAAGTATAGATTCAATCATGGATTGAAGAAAGATCAAGCTCGTATCTAGTCTTTTTGAAGATTTGCAAGAATAAAGTCTTAATGCGGAATCAAATAAGCTAAAAGTTATAGTTCGTATCTATAACTCTATGAAGAAATGGGAAATGCGTGAAATAAGTAAAGCGTGGAAATTAATCGTGTATGGTTGTTATATTGTCAAATATTAAATTAGTAATCTTAAAACAGTTTTTAGAATAAAAATATTCTTTGGTTAAAAAGGATTAAAATAATTATCTTATGAGATTATTATTTATTCTAATATACTAAGAATTTTATTCTAACCATCATCGTCAAAATCCGAACTCCTAGGGAAACGTGCACAACGTTTTTTGTAAAACCCCTCGTCGCAACGGAAAAAAAAAACATACAAACAAGCCAAAATTTACGCGGAATTTAAACTTTAACGTGCATGATAAACGAGGTGAATTAAAACAAAACTGTACAAACTGATATAAACCAAAAACATAGATAAGTATACCAGTCTAAGTACGAAAAACATAAATACAAAACAGCCTGGGATGACACATCCCTACAGGCACTCAGTATGAAAACCAAAACGTCTAGGTCTAGCTACACGCTAAGAAAGGTAAGTCAATGATGAACAACAGATCATCGCTCGCTAGCCTCCAAAGTAACCTATCAGCTATCCAACCTGTCATGTACCTATATACATGTAAACATGTACGCCACAATCAGTGGGGAGTGACTAGAGTTCTCCTAACCACCTATTGTTAACGACACATAACACATAAAGCATCCAACATACTCCAACATTTATAACATGTGAAGCATATATATATATATATATATATATATATATATATATATATATATCAACATCACAATCTCATATCAACATGCAAATACTATGCAAAGGCTCTCAACTAACTTTGGAAACTATTTGAAAGGAGAGCCGGTTTCCCTTCCGGTTGCCCGACCGGGGGGGTCTTTCAATCTAAACCATTTACGAAACCAGACTAAGAGTCATCCAATGACTTGGATGAACAATTATAATATATACAAGACTCTATATAAACTCAATCAATCAGCAACATCTAACACTGTACCCCTACTCAGGCAAACAGATGCAATCAACAATGTCTAGGACCTACCCCTGCTTAGGCAAGAACTAGACACAATCAGTAGTGCCCAAGTCACACCCCTGCTCAGGTTAGACTTGGTACACAAATCAGTAAGCATACACCCGTGAACCCCTGCTCAGGCACGAGTGGATACAAATCAGCTAATAATGGTTACTTGACCCTGCTCAGTCGTGACTCGTGACCATAACCCTTCATAATGAAATTGGGATCCCTGCTCAGACCCAACCCACTACGGTCATACAAACTCACGGTAGAATATCGGTCCCTGCTCAGACATATCCTACCGCATCATTCATACACGTGACGGTCCAGAGATCCCTACTTAGACGTGTCCGTCACGCCACAAACACTCACATGTCAAGCTAGAGGATCCCTGCTCAGACCATAACTTGACATGCATACAACCATCAGCACATATCATACTCTAGCGGTCCCTGCTCAGACATATTCCGATATGTACTCAACCAAATCCTTAGTCTTAGTCTTTATAGACTTCTAACAACACTTAATTGACCCCGGGAACTAAGTTGAGGGAGAGCCGGTTTCCCTTTCGGTTACCCGACCAGGAGGTCTCTATCCTCTCTCCATTCCCGAACCCAATATAGTGCCGCCCGAACCTCGGGGACCTCAAACACACATAAGCATATAAGAGAAGACCAAATTCGATAAAAGCCATGAACAACCTAAGACTCTCTTCTACAAGTCTAAGGGTTCCTAATCAACTAACTAAGTCAACTAGGTCTCTAAACAACCTAAGAAGATGATTAGCCTAAGATAAGAAACAACATGC
Organism: Silene conica; assembly: GCA_029255685.2. NCBI lineage: Eukaryota > Viridiplantae > Streptophyta > Magnoliopsida > Caryophyllales > Caryophyllaceae > Silene > Silene conica. The sequence goes on from CM055311.2 coordinate 66,406,184, forward strand.
TAAAACATTGTTTACTAACTTACTCATCATTATTAAGAAGTAGCTAACTATAGATAAGGAAGTAAACTTACTAACTTACTACTTGCTACATTACCCAATACCATTCAAGTATAAACATAACAATATATGATACTTAAACATGCTATAAAACTTGTAAGAAAACCTTACAACCAAACAATTGAGAAAGGATCAACATTAGGTAAATTGCTAACCACTTTGCTAAACCTTACTTAGCTCAAATATACATTTAAAACCAAGTAAATATATTCATAAACATCACTTAAACATCACTTAAACAATTGGGAAACAAGTCCCCAAACCAATCACGAAAACAATTAAACAATTAAAGTTACAGCGGTTTTTGCGCAGCCTGCGCAAGCGGGTTGCGCAGCTGCGCCACAATTGCGCAGCCTGCGCCCCTACACGGGCTGGTCTGTTTCGCAATTTTCCTGCAATTCGCCATTTCCTTCAATCTTTCGACAAACACTTCTACATTATGATTTCAAGCCTCAAATCTATTTTATCAGCACATATCAACCGATAACATCCCAAGTATGTCTCAAACACGATTTTTGAACAAATAGAACACGTATTAGAATCAAACATTGTATTCGTCTTAACATCTTAAAATCTGAAAAATGAAAGCAATAAGCATTTGAACATCCTAAACTTCAATTAAATCATATGAAAAACATATAAAACACATCCCTATCATATTCCTATACTCAAGCATCATCAATAGTTCATAAAATCAGAAAAATCATCAAGAACAACCACAAATGGTGCTACTTTAACAAAAAGGCCGAGTTACTCATCAAAGTCACCTTAAAAGCGGGTTATGCTCCCACTTTTTCTTCAATAACGTAACTATCAACCTCCGGGTCCTCTAATCCAACTCCTACAACAAAAGAAACGAAGATTATAAGCTTAAAATGGATTTTGGTGAAAACAGCGTCTTTTTCGAGTTTGACAAAACTGAAATTGAAAGAGATACGAAGCTTGCAAATCTCGAGAGGATTCCGAAAATATAAAGCTTACCTTGAGATGAGTTCGGGAAGGGGTCGAGATGTTGATTTTGAGCGGGAGAAAAAGGAGGAAATGGAGGTTTGCTTGTAAAGTTACAGTGAATGGAAATGAAATGTCGATGAAGAAGGGGCTTAAGTAGGGTTTTGTTGTCCTTTTACCTTTTTACTTTAGTTGGGTTTTAATTGATTTGAGAAACGGACTCAAGTCGGGAAATGAGATGCCAAGTGAACATCTTAAGAATTAAATATTCTTAAGACGGAACTTAATGGAAAAACTTAAAATAAGATTTATGATTTATATTTATTAAAATAATATTAATTTCCGAAAAAACACTTCAATTTATTAAAATGCCTTTTTACGAAAATACGGGATGCTACAATCACCCCAACTTTCAAAAAGTTTCGTCCTCGAAACTTTAAGACAGAAATAAGTACGAAAGCGATTCTAGTTATCAAAACATACTTCCCGGGTTAAGGTAAACCAAAAAGGTTTCAAGAAGTACTGTATTTCAAGGCACAAGTCTTCGTCAATGGGCAATGGGATTCTCGTTACGTATTCAAGAGTCCGACGTTCCATATCCGAGACAAGTCCCAAAAATTTAAATTAGTCAAAATTCAAAATTTAGATCGATCCGGTGTCGGTAAGCATAATACAGGTTATCAGACGTCTCCAATAACGAGTTCAAATGGCAAATCAACGCTGAGATCAATCAAATTGCAAATCATTCAGTTCTTTCAAAACCAAATTTCCCAAAAATAACCTTTATTTTTGAATCCTCAAAGGAGAAAATTGTAACAACGACAAAAGGTCACTTTCAACAAAAGAGGGAGCAGTTTCAAATTCTCAAAATAATTAAGATTTTCCAAAAACTACAACTTTTAGGGTTAACAATAGGAAACTAATTCCAAAAACAGTCACTGAAAGCGCAGAAACAATCATAGGGATTACCTCCAGCACGAAGGATTATAGGATTTCCAGTTTCACCACTAGCGAAACGTACTAGGGTGGATCGAAAGAACGAAACAACCAGGCTAAAGGTCAAGCAAGATGGTAACTTCTGCCAAACATGGAGTCACTAACCACTCAATCCATAATTAAAGCTTCGTTAGAACAATTCCTAATGTATCCCAAGAAGGACAATTCCAGTGATCTCTAGACTCTCCATGGCTTCGCGATCCCTCTTATCATTATCTCCTCCACAGAACAAGGTATTCCTCAACAAGAAGGCTTCCAAAACTCTAAACCGGATTTCTATTACCATAACATCGAACCTCGTAACCCAAGATATGGTATTCATTATCCACTACAACAAAATGACACTTGCGCCACGATTTATGTCACGGGAATTCATAATTCGTGACCTAAATTTGCTTAGTCACGGGAAAAAAGTCCCTTTCCTTCAAAATTAATTGGTAAAAAAAATTTATGTCACGGGAAAATATATCCGTGACAAATAATTGTTTTTAGTCACGAATTAAGCCATGACCGTGGCTAACAAATGCGTTTAGTCACGCATCAAGTCACGAACATGGCTAATAATTATTTTTAGCCACAATGTCGTGGCTAATAATTATTTTTAGCCACAATGTCGTGGCTAATTATGATTTATTGTCACATGTAAGTTAACCGTGACTAATTAGTGTGTTTAGCCACACTGAATTCTTAACGTGGCTAATTATGATTTATTGTCACAGCTAAATTATCCGTGACTATATTGCTCTTAGCCACACACTAAATTCTTACCGTGGCTAATTGTGATTTATTGTCACAAGTAAATTACCCGTGACTAATTATTGCTCTTAGCTACGCACTGGATTTTTACCGTGACTAATATTTTTGATTTGATAACAAATATTAGTACAAAATTATTAGTGCAACATGGTGTTTACTGTGACATCAAGATGATTGCGCCGTATTATTGCGAGATGTGAACAATATTCTTACTTAATGTTCTTCACTATTGACGTAAATGATCTTATTATGATTATTCTTATTATTCGATTTAGTCTGTCACAAGTAAGAATTTTTGCAATTTATTATGATTATTCTTATTAATACTACTGACTTGAAAATGAATATGATTATATGAATAAATGATTGTTGTTTAACAATTTATTTTGCTTTATTTTCGTTGAATGCAACTTTACTTTAAGTATACGTTTAATTATGTAATGACAATTTTGTAATTTCAAAGCTACTTACCAGTTACTCAATTTATAAAATTGCGCAACAAGCCCGACAAAAAACACTACAAAAAATTGACACTTGCGCCATGATTTATGCCACAAGAACTTATAATTCGTGGCTAAATTTTGTTTAGCCACGGAAAAATTTTATTCACTATTTTAGAAAAATTTTATGCCATGGGAAAATTTTTCCCGTGGCAAAAAGTCAATTGCGCCACAATTTAGGTTATAGTCGTGGCTAATAATTATTTTTGCCACGAACAATGTTACACCCATGGCAAATATATATTTATAATTCTTTTTTTGTTAAATTTATAATATTGAATAACTTTATTTAAAGACCGCATCACATTTAATGAGAAAGTATGTCCAATTAAATAATTAACTTATTAACACCTATCATTGAGAAGTCTGAAACTAATATATTGTTAAATAAGCTTTTCATTAGAAAATTGATTTACTACTTTATTTGTAAAATATTTCTACAAGAACTTGAATTCGAGATGTTAAATTGAAAAAAAATGAGGAGGTTTTTAAGGAGAAAAAAAAAGACAATTAGATTTAAAATATGATTAAATAAAAAACAAGTAGTCTAAAAAATTAAATTCAAAATGATTTCCAACAAATCATTGAATAAAATGGAAAAAAACATATTGATAAAATAATCGATATAAAAAAATCAATATAGAAAAACATTTTAATTATTGAAAATGAGCGTATCACACCGAAAAGTAAAATGAAAATTAAAATAATAAATTTACATGTGTAAATAATCTGAAATTTTGTTGGCAAAAAGAAATATCAAGAATAATGAAAAGAAATCAATTTAGAGAAAACAAAAATTTATACGATATTTTCTGTGTTTTTTTGGCAAAAACTGATATTTATCGAGTTAATAATGTCTTGGTCATTTATTTTAGTAATAAAACTCGGTCATTGATACCTATATGTAATCATTATTCAAAAGTGATCATTACTTAGTAAAAAGTGATTAAACTTTTTGTTACAAATACGACGATCTTACAAATAATATTTGTTTGGAAAAATATATGAAAAAATGGATAAAAGAAAAATAAAATAAAAATGCCGACAAATGAAAAAAAATTAAAATAAAATGTATTAGGGAAAAAAAAATATAAGGAAAATGTGATTAAATAGTTTGGAGAAAATGGTTTTGTTGACTCGGGAAAAAAATGACCCGAGCATCATTAGTCGTGAGGTCAACATTGAAAACTCGAGTAATTTGAGAAAAATAATATTTTTTTCGCAAAAATATGTAAATCATTTAATATTTATTCGCAAAAATAATAATAAAGGTAATTTAGGAAAAAAGGAATATAATTTAAAAAGGTTTCAAAGTGTTAACTATATCAACAAGCTTAAGTTTCATTTTCGGTAGCTCATCATAAGAACTCCACTGTTAAGTGTGCTCAGGTGAGAGTAGTCTTGGGATGAGTGACCTCATGGGGAGGATATACGATTCGCAAAAGTGAATGACTTGTGATTGTAAGTAACGAGTTGAGATAACTAACCAAGCAAGGATTAAAACTTGACAAAATCCCATATGTAACCAAATGTGTTTGATAGTGTGGTGGTCGCTCACCTCATCCCTTAACCCTGAGGTCAGGGGTTCGACTCCTACCCATGGGAATGAAGCAACTCTTTGGCAAGCAGTTTACCTCTTCGTGAGAAAGCCCGCGGCGAGGGGATTATACACCGTTGTCGACACGGTGGACACCCCGGTTTAGACCGAAAAAAAAGATTCCATAAACGAAAATATTTTCATTATACGTAAAAAATAATATATTACATTTTGTTTATTTATTTTTTATTTTTTTGTTTGTCACGGGAATAATTTTGGTCACGAGAATTAATTTTTGGTCACGGGAATTATTAGCCACGTGAGAATCTGTGACTAAAAATATAATTTTAGCCACGTTAATGTTTTTCCCGTGACTATCTGTTAGCCACGACCACTTGGGTCACGGAAGGTATTTCCGTGACAAAGAGCTTTAGCCACGGGAAATTAGTACTTGCGCCACGAATTTAGTCGTGGCCCAAGTGCTTAATTGTAGTAGTGATCCTATAACCTTTTCCCATTGGGGAACTATAACTAAATTCATCCATAACCTTAAATTTTAACAGTTCGTTTCCAACAAACTTATTCCACAAGGTTCAAAATCCTAAATCCCAATCTATTACCATACGGTAAACATTCAAGGATAAGTCCTAACTAAAGCGACAACTTCCAAATGAAGCAAGTTTGTGATCGACTCTCACAAAACGTTTCCTCAAAACGATTTACATACCAAAGTTCCTTAAATCTAAAACAATATCATCCTTCCAGTTACCTATTCCTAAAAGTTTTAGATATCTCATCCTTGCTAGTTCCTCAATTGATAATTCAATAACACTCTCGGGCTATCAAACCCATATGCTATATCCAGTTCACTTTCATTACTGTCCACTAGATAACCATTCTTAAATCAATACGTTTCAGAACTTACATCTCCCAATGAATTACTTTATTCCATTCGCAAACCGGTGGTGAATCCTCAATTTCCTTTAAGTTCTTCAATAGATAAACGCTAAGATCCATTAAGTATCCTATGGTCAAACACTCAGTCAACTCGACATGTCAAATTGTAACTGCCTCAACATTCTCACATTGTTACCAATAACTCTCGTTCCTCAAGTTTAAGCAGCATTAACTTACCTCATTCACTTATCTGACAATATCAGTACTTTAAACATACTCCTCGAAATCACTCAGTACTCTAAGTACTTCTAAATCCTCAAATAGTATTCTCAATCCACAAATACTCACGATTCAGCAAGGTCCTCATATCCTAATTCCACAGATGCCATGTATAAAACTCCACTTAGCGTAAGTATTCCATCATTCCCTTTCACTCTTCCAACTAGTAAACGTATAGACACTAGGATCACTGAAACGCGTCACACAATGCTTCCTAGGTTTTTCCTCAAGTAACAACTCCCTCCGAAACACGGTCTACGGTTAACCTCAAGAGATTCCTCCAAGTCTATCTAAGGTTGGTTACCTCACAAGGTGTTTCAGAAAAATCAAGCTACTAGGTGAAGTCAAGAGAACATGAAGATAGCTCTCAAGGAAGATCAAGAAAAGTCTAAGGAAGGAGACTAAGATCTTAACGGTTACACATACACCAGATTACAAATAAAGCAGTAGACATATACTTACCAGTAGATGGATCAGGGTGGGCTCCGGTCTCAGCTCGACTCTGAACAGCTCTGGCCCCACTGGTCTCGGCCTCTGAGTCAGTAGTAACAGCTCTGCGGGTAGCGACATTCCTCTCGGGGCACTCAAAGAAACGATGTCCGGGCTTCTTGCAAGCATGGCATGGGTAAGGGTTGCTGTGACAGTCAACTCCAGGATGAAGATCCTTGCGACACTTGAAACATTTCAGGGGAGCGTCTGTTGAGGGTTCCATGTCTCGATCCTGGGAAACCTCAGCTCCGCTGGATTCTCCCTTCCCTTGGGTACACTGATCGGAGAGGTGCCCTTGTTTCTTGCAACGGTAGCAAATGCGCTGTCTATGTAACACCCCCAGTTATTTAAGGGCCTGTACTAGGACTCCTCAGATAAATACGGGTGTTACCATCTCGGTTTCCCGAGGCAGTAGATACAAAGGAAGATAAACAGTACTTTAAATAAAGTTAACTCAAAACTTGTTCTTACATCCGTGTCCAAAGGTCTTAACAAAATAAATAAAGTACAACTCTTATAAAACTGACTAAGGTGATCTAGACATCTAAACTGGTCTGGATCCAAGCTCTTCCTCCCGTAGCTCCCCCTTAGTCTCAGCCACCTGTCAATCTGCTCCCCAATAGTTGGTTCATCACAGGTGATCACGAATACACAGGGTCAACCACGAGGTTGAGTAGGGAAAAGAATAAGTATAACAATATAGTAAACTCCGCACCGATCCAACGCCAATTAAACTCCGCACCGATCCAACGCCATATATATATATACTCCGCACCGATCCAACACCATATATACTCCGCACCGATCCAACACCATATATACTCCGCACCGATCCAACTCCGTATCACAAAACAATAGAATATATATATGCACATCATAATAATATCTCAACATAGTACAAACAGCACAAAATAACGATCTCATGATATTATATCGTAAACATGTTTAACACCAAGGATGATAGATCACACATTATTATAAACCAGTATTTTCCCCTACCTGAAATAGCAGGAACGCAGATCAAACCAAAGCTTGCCTAGAAATGTTCCACACGAAACCCGCTACCTAAACAAATATTATATAATTAATAAACACCCTAATTCTCGAAATACGTATGCATACTCTATTTATAGAAACCCCCTATAAATAGGAAGCTTCCTAACAACGAGGTTACCCAAAATAGCAACCTTCCAAAAATAGTAACTTCTAAAAATAATACTTTGATTTGAAATTCAAACGATAAATACACTCATTAAAACCATATCAAATAATATCTTCACCATAATTACCAACATATTCATAAATGACAAAATAACAAAAACAATACTAATAATAATATTAATAAGGATAATAATAATAGCAATAATAATAATAATAATAATAATAATAAAAATAACAAAAATCATGTCTTACACTAAAACGAACCCAGCAGCCCCCTAAAACCCGACTTCACCTTTACCATGACTTCGAACCACCACCCGCACCTAAACCACCACATCGGCCACCAGCAGACCACCCCTTCCGACACAACCAACTCCCCACGACATCCCTGACACCACCGAACCACTCGACGGCCGCCGGCGAGTCAGACCAGCGCCCAACAACCAGGTCTGACTCCCGCCTAGACTCCCTGTACCTACACCTTCAGACTACCATCGACGCAACAACCACCATCAACACCCCCTGTAACTGACACCCCGACACACCCTGACACACGTACAAGACACTGTGGTGGTACCACCGCGTCGACCTCCCCCGAGTCAACGGTGGTACCACCCCCAAACTCCTTCCCTGAGCACACCTTCCCACGACCCAAACAAACACCTTGCAAACTGCGTGACAAACACCCCTCTTACAAAGATACCGACGCACTACAACCAACACAAACACCACCCTGACACCCCTTAGACACCCAGCAACACAAGACAACCTAGCCAGACCACCACAACCAGACGCCACCCTACAACAGACTCGACAAAAAGCTACATACCAACGTGATAAAAATAACGACAGTGGCTTACCTGTCTTCAGATCGGAATTCTGGGTAACCGTGAAGGTGGTGGTGGCAGTGAAGACTCTCCTTCTCTTCTGTGTGGTGGCGGCAGTAGGTTTAGGGTGTCAAACGTGTCTGGGCTAGGTCAGAAGTGAGGTCTTTTTACAGTCCAAAATGACGGCAGGGAGGGTTTATACGTGAGGTGTGAGTTTGTGAGTGGCTAGGGTTGCGTTTAGGGTTTGTCAAACGTGTGGGCTGTTTTCTTTGCACAACTAACGAGGCCCAAGACTCTACCCTTTGGTCTCGTGTTCGAACCCCACTAAGGCATACAACACAATTAAATCATATAAACATGTACACTTATCAAATAATACATCGCTGTAGTTTAAAACTATCTTTTCGTCGCGAAACAAGCTCAATTATCGTAACGAAATTATACGGGTATTACAGTCTTCCCCCCTTAAAATGAACTTCGTCCCGAAGTTCAACAACGCCCAGGTGACAAAACGTACTAGGAACATAAAACATCATAAAAGGCTCACTCAAATCACAGAATGTTATATTCCACCCCCCTTAAAGAAAAGTTACGTCCGCGTAACTTACCTCAATCGAACAAATGCGGATAACGCTCCGTTATAACTGCCTCAGGCTCCCATGTAGCCTCCTCCTGATTATGATTGGTCCACAGGACCTTCACCAAGATCGTCTCCCCATTGCGAGTTTTCCGCACCTTTCTGTCTAGAATTTCCTTCGGAGTCTCAATGTATGACAACTGCTCATCTACCTCAATCACCTCGTGCTGAAGGATATGCGATGGGTCACTCACATATTTCCTCAATTGAGACACATGAAACACATTATGGACCTTGGATAGGGCTGGAGGTAAAGCCAAGCGATATGCCACTTCCCCAACTCTATCCAAGATCTCAAACGGTCCAATAAATTTCTGACTCAGTTTGCCACGCTTGCCGAATCTCATCACACCCTTCATCGGAGAGACTTTCAGTAAGACTTTCTCTCCGGCCTCAAATGAAATATCGCTCCTCTTCAGATCGGCATAGCTTTTCTGTCTATCCTGAGCGGCCCTCATCCTCTGTCGAATAATCTGAACCTGCTCCACCATCTCCTGGATCATATCTGGCCCCAATGTCACAACATCAGCTCGATCATCCCAACACACAGGGCTCCGACACTTCCTTCCATACAAAGCCTCAAAAGGGGCCATGCCTATGCTTGCATGGTAACTGTTATTATAAGAAAACTCGATCAACCCCAGGCGATCCTCCCAAGATCCTCCGAACTCAAGTACACAAGCCCTCAACATATCCTCAAGGGTCTGAATCGTTCTCTCAGTCTGACCATCAGTAGCTGGATGAAAAGCTGTACTCATCTTCAATTGGGTACCCAAAGCAGCCTGCAACTCCTGCCAAAACCTGGATATAAACCTCGAGTCTCGATCCGAAACGATGTCCTTGGGTACACCATGCAGTTTGACCACATTCTGAACATATGACTTAGCCAATTCAGCTTTACTCCAGGTATCTTTCATGGGAATAAAGTGAGCTGACTTAGTTAAACGATCCACGATCACCCAAATCATGTTGTTGCCCTTCTGAGTCCGAGGCAACCCCACGATAAAGTCCATCGAAATATTCTCCCACTTCCACTCTGGCACATCCAACGGTTGAACTTTCCCTTGAGGTCTCTTATGTTCTCCTTTCACTCGTTGACACGTCAAACACCTCGACACAAATTCTGCGACTTCCTTCTTCATATTAGGCCACCAAAACGTCTTCTTAAGATCCTTATACAACTTATCACCCCCTGGGTGAACAGAATAAGGAGTAGCATGAGCTTCAGTCAGGATCTTCTTCTTTAGCTCCTCAACATTCGGTACACACCATCGCCCACTGAACCTCAAACTACCATCGGTATGAATACTGAACTTGGATGTCTCATCACCGTTTCCATTCTCCACCATCAAACGCCACTTCTGGATTCTCTCATCGTTCTGCTGTAACTCCCGAATCTCCCCATACAACTCAGGCTCCACTGTCAAGTCACCAAGAGTGTCCCCTTTCCGGATCATGAATATTCCCATCTCCCTTAGTTCACCATACAACCTCCCTCTCGATCTGGCACAATCCAAAGCATGTATTGACTTCCTACTTAGAGCGTCAGCTACCACGTTTGCCTTGCCTTCGTGGTAGACAATCTGCATATCATAATCTCCGATCAACTCTATCCACCTCCTCTGTCTCATGTTCAACTCTTTCTGAGTGTAGATATACTTCAGGCTCTTATGGTCAGAAAACACCTTAAAAGTGGCCCCATAAAGGTAATGACGCCACAATTTCAGTGCAAAGACCACAGCGCCCAATTCCAAATCATGAGTCGGATAATTCTCTTCATAAGTCTTCAACTGGCGAGAAGCATACGCGATCACTCTACCATTCTGCATTAGCACACAACCCAACCCATGCTTTGAAGCGTCGGTGTATACTTCAAAATTATCACTCCCAACTGGCAAGGCCAGGATAGGAGCTGTTGTCAGGCGTTCCTTAAGGGTTAGGAATGCCTTCTCACAACTCTCATCCCAGACGAAACGGTTCTCCTTTCTCATTAACGACGTCAACGGCTTTGCTATCTTCGAAAAGTCTTTGACGAACCTCCGGTAATAACCTGCTAACCCCAGAAAACTTCGGATCTCACTCACATTCTTCGGACTTTGCCACTTAGTCACAGCTTCAATTTTACTAGGGTCAACAGATACCCCCTCTTTGGAAATGACATGCCCCAAGAACGCCACTTTCTCCAACCAAAATTCACACTTACTCAACTTAGCATTGAGTTTATGTTCTGCCAAAATCTGAAGTACCTTCCTCAAATGATCTTCATGCTCCTCCGCATTCCTGGAATACACCAGGATATCATCGATAAATACCACCACGAACTTGTCGAGATACGGGCTGAAGACTCGATTCATCAAGTCCATGAACACAGCTGGAGCATTAGTCAATCCAAAGGGCATAACCACAAATTCATAGTGGCCATACCTCGTTCGGAAAGCGGTCTTCGGAATATCTTCATCCTTTATCCTCAATTGATGATACCCGGATCTCAAATCAATCTTGGAGAAAACCCCGGCCCCACTCAACTGATCGAACAAGTCGTCAATTCTCGGCAATGGGTAACGGTTCTTGATGGTTACATTGTTCAGCTCTCGGTAGTCAACACACAACCTCAAACTCCCATCCTTCTTCTTCACAAACAAAACGGGTGCTCCCCAGGGCGACACACTGGGTCGGATGAATCCTTTCTCAGCTAGTTCATCCAACTGTTTCTTCAACTCCTCCATCTCTTTCGGTCCCATACGGTACGGTGATTTAGATATTGGTCCCGCCCCTGGTTTTAGGTCGATGGAGAATTCCACTTCCCTCCTTGGCGGTAACCCCGGAACGTCGTCACGAAAAACTCCCTCAAACTCCCGTACCACAGGTATCTCACTAGTCTTGGGGGTCTCAGCTTCACAATTCCACATTTGGCATAAGATTAGGCTCTCTCCTTTCCTCAAGCCAGACTTAAGGGTATTGACAGAAATGAATTTGATTTTTGGTTTCACACGGTATCCCTTGTAAGACACCCTCACTCCCTTAGGTCCTTTCAAGGAAATCTTCTTTTGATGACAGTCGATGAAAGCTCGATACTTTCCTAGCCAGTCCATCCCCAAAATCACCTCAAAGCCCCCCAGAGGAAACTCGATGAGGTCACAATAGAAAATTGCTTCCCCGATTTTGATGGGTACACTACCATATACTCTATTACAGACTATTGACTCGCCGGATGGTATGGTCACTGGATCCGCGATCCAGTCAAATCTCTCTAGTCCCAAAGCCTTAACATGATCTCTAGACACAAACGAATGGGTGGCACCGGAATCGAAAAGTACGAAAGTAGGGTTAGAGTTCACAAGAAAAGTACCAGTAACCACATGAGCATCCTCCTGAGCTGCCTGCTTTCCCATGGCAAAGAGCTTGCCACTGGACTTGACTCCACTCTGGCTGGCAGTAGATGTTCCAGCCTGCTGATTTCCTGTCGTCCCTGTCTTGTTGTTGTTCCCACTTCCATTGTACTGGTTCTGATATGAACGGTTCTGATTGCTGTTGTTGTAATTCCTCTGATAATTGCTGCTGCCCCCAGACTTCGCACCCCCACCATAGTTTGTCATGGGTGTGCGATAGCCACTGCTGCCATAGGACTGAGTGCGAGGTCCCTGGTATCCGGATGTAGGTGTACGATAGCCCCCGGACTGATTTCCTCCAGACGAACGACACACCGCCTGCTTATGTCCCCTCTTTCCACAGCCAAAACACACAATTCCTGCCGAACCACTGCCAGAAATCCCACTCATGGGATTACCCCCACTCTGATTTCTCCCACCACCAGAGGCACTACTCCCGAAGTACCCACTGAACTTGTTATTACTTTGCTTTTTCGATCCTGAACCCTCAGCTACTGTTTCAGCTTTCCTCTTTTCTGTCTTGGACTGTTTGTCCTTTTTGATCATATCCGAAAGCCTCTCCGCCGCCCCAGCCCGTAAATAGATGTCACGGATTGTGGTGGGCGGAGCTGCAATCAGTCTCTTTTTAATGGCGATCGATAATCCCCTCTCAAATTTCATGGCTAGCATAGCATCGTCGAAACCCATGTCTCCCACGTAGTGCACAAACTGGATGAACTTCCTGTAGTAAGCCTCTACGGTCATGTCCTCCGACATCTGGAATGAGTCGAACTCCTCCCTCAGCTTGCTCTTTTGGAATTCTGGTAAAAACGCCTCGTTCAGAACCCCCTTGAATGCATCCCATGGAACAAACGCGGATCCACCCTCTGTTGCTGCTTCCCGGAGCTCTCCCTTATTCGCGGTCCACCAGTCTCCAGCCATACCCCTCAGATAGTGGGCAGCCTGATCCACCATCAGTTCTTCAGGGCAGTCTACCAACTCGAACAGGTTACCGAATTCTCTGCACCAGGCCCCCAGCAAATGAGGCTCACCCTCCCCGGTGAAATGGGTGGGTTGGTGCCTTGCAATTATCGTGCTCATTTTCGCGGAGTCCATTCGTTTAGCCTTTAGAGTCGCAATCTCAGCTCGTAATAGATCTAACTCCTCTTGTGTGATGTTAGCAAGGTTGTCTCTTCGCGGAGGCATACTATAATACAACAGAAAAGGAATGAGTCCCGACTCGTGTGGGTACCCATTAGGATTAGGGCTAAAGATCCCTAAACGATAAAGTCTAGCATCAACTATCAGATTGAGTACTACTAAATTATAACATGGCTCGGGATCACATAACCGCATATCACTAGACATGATGCGAAAGGAAATGAAAGCATTTACTGACATGTTTCAAGATACTTCACATAACCACATAAGTTCACAATTCTTTTATTCACAAATAAAATCCCCTTTCATGTTCATGCCCCTCCCGGCTATTCCAATTAGTTTCATATACTCAAGTTTGCATGGATACTTTATCACAACATACCATTACTTCATCCTTTCCTAATCTACCCTTATTCTCTCGTATTTTCACTCTGGGTTTCCGGGTAAAACTGATAGGGCCAATGGTTCGGTGTGAGGGGGCCCCAGACTCATACTTCCCCTTTTGCGTGCTCCTAACAGTCCTATCCCGGGGTTCATTTTATTTAGACTCTCCTACATTCATTGGGTTAATTAGTTTAGGCCTGAGGATCGTTCGCTCTGATACCACTTTGTAACACCCCCAGTTATTTAAGGGCCTGTACTAGGACTCCTCAGATAAATACGGGTGTTACCATCTCGGTTTCCCGAGGCAGTAGATACAAAGGAAGATAAACAGTACGTTAAATAAAGTTAACTCAAAACATGTTCTTACATCCGTGTCCAAAGGTCTTAACAAAATAAATAAAGTACAACTCTTATAAAACTGACTAAGGTGATCTAGACATCTAAACTGGTCTGGATCCAAGCTCTTCCTCCCGTAGCTCCCCCTTAGTCTCAGCCACCTGTCAATCTGCTCCCCAATAGTTGGTTCATCACAGGTGATCACGAATACACAGGGTCAACCACGAGGTTGAGTAGGGAAAAGAATAAGTATAACAATATAGTAAACTCCGCACCGATCCAACGCCAATTAAACTCCGCACCGATCCAACGCCATATATATATACTCCGCACCGATCCAACACCATATATACTCCGCACCGATCCAACACCATATATACTCCGCACCGATCCAACTCCGTATCACAAAACAATAGAATATATATATGCACATCATAATAATATCTCAACATAGTACAAACAACACAAAATAACGATCTCATGATATTATATCGTAAACATGTTTAACACCAAGGATGATAGATCACACATTATTATAAACCAGTATTTTCCCCTACCTGAAATAGCAGGAACGCAGATCAAACCAAAGCTTGCCTAGAAATGTTCCACACGAAACCCGCTACCTAAACAAATATTATATAATTAATAAACACCCTAATTCTCGAAATACGTATGCATACTCTATTTATAGAAACCCCCTATAAATAGGAAGCTTCCTAACAACGAGGTTACCCAAAATAGCAACCTTCCAAAAATAGTAACTTCTAAAAATAATACTTTGATTTGAAATTCAAACGATAAATACACTCATTAAAACCATATCAAATAATATCTTCACCATAATTACCAACATATTCATAAATGACAAAATAACAAAAACAATACTAATAATAATATTAATAAGGATAATAATAATAGCAATAATAATAATAATAATAATAATAATAAAAATAACAAAAATCATGTCTTACACTAAAACGAACCCAGCAGCCCCCTAAAACCCGACTTCACCTTTACCATGACTTCGAACCACCACCCGCACCTAAACCACCACATCGGCCACCAGCAGACCACCCCTTCCGACACAGCCAACTCCCCACGACATCCCTGACACCACCGAACCACTCGACGGCCGCCGGCGAGTCAGACCAGCGCCCAACAACCAGGTCTGACTCCCGCCTAGACTCCCTGTACCTACACCTTCAGACTACCATCGACGCAACAACCACCATCAACACCCCCTGTAACTGACACCCCGACACACCCTGACACACGTACAAGACACTGTGGTGGTACCACCGCGTCGACCTCCCCCGAGTCAACGGTGGTACCACCCCCAAACTCCTTCCCTGAGCACACCTTCCCACGACCCAAACAAACACCTTGCAAACTGCGTGACAAACACCCCTCTTACAAAGATACCGACGCACTACAACCAACACAAACACCACCCTGACACCCCTTAGACACCCAGCAACACAAGACAACCTAGCCAGACCACCACAACCAGACGCCACCCTACAACAGACTCGACAAAAAGCTACATACCAACGTGATAAAAATAACGACAGTGGCTTACCTGTCTTCAGATCGGAATTCTGGGTAACCGTGAAGGTGGTGGTGGCAGTGAAGACTCTCCTTCTCTTCTGTGTGGTGGCGGCAGTAGGTTTAGGGTGTCAAACGTGTCTGGGCTAGGTCAGAAGTGAGGTCTTTTTACAGTCCAAAATGACGGCAGGGAGGGTTTATACGTGAGGTGTGAGTTTGTGAGTGGCTAGGGTTGCGTTTAGGGTTTGTCAAACGTGTGGGCTGTTTTCTTTGCACAACTAACGAGGCCCAAGACTCTACCCTTTGGTCTCGTGTTCGAACCCCACTAAGGCATACAACACAATTAAATCATATAAACATGTACACTTATCAAATAATACATCGCTGTAGTTTAAAACTATCTTTTCGTCGCGAAACAAGCTCAATTATCGTAACGAAATTATACGGGTATTACAGTCTACCACGGCGGTTCTTGCCTGGCCTAACTGTAGCAGGTTGCTTAGTGAACAAAGGGCGCTTTCCTTTTTCAGCAGGAGAGGAGGAGGAAGGAGGAAGGAGGACTAAGAGGTCTCTTGCCTTGACAGCTATGCAAAGGTGGTTGGGGAGGAGAGAAGGCTCTAGCTCCTTCACAATAGATCTGGGAGGGGTCCTCCGCTCGCAAGACACTATAGTAACTCTAGAAGTAAGAAGTCGGGTCACCACATGCTACACTCCTAGTCTTAGCATTAAGCTTGCTCCGAAATATGTAAGCTTTGTCTTCTTCTTTCTCAACTAGCTGTGGGACAAAGTGGATCAGCTCCTCAAATCGATTGGTAAAGGCTTGAACATAAAGGGTTCCCTGGCGAAGATTCATGAACTCGGTCATCTTATCTTGGCGTACATCCTGATTGTAAAACCTCATGCCAAGAAGAGTCTTGAAATGACTCCATGTGAAGGTAGGGTCACGAGTAGCAGGAGAGCTGATCGTCAGCCACCAACGTGTAGCCTCACGAACTAAGAACTGAGATGCTATGCGGATCTGATCCTCAGGACGAACACCGTAAATCATGAAGTTCCTTTCCATGTCAAAGAACCACGCGGTGAGGGTCGCAGAACTGGTCTCTCCGTCGAATGTCTTAGCTGCATTTCTCCACATCTGAGTAATAATCCAAGTCAATCCTCCATGTTGGTTACTTCCCGATGTTTGCGATGAAGAAGAGGGCACACCCGCCGGAGTTATACAACCCAGGAGAGTTTGAATGAGGGCTTGCGTCATAGCATTCTCGGCATCGGTTGCCTCCGTCATTCTTCAACCATAAGAGAATAAACCGTTAGACGTATTCCTAACAAGGCACAAACAGACTACAATATATATCCTTGAATTTACCCCATCTCTCATTCATTATTCAATTATATAGTCAAGTTAAGGTTGGGGTTACATGAGTGCGTCGGGAGCGATAACGCTTTGATACCAACTGTAAAACCCCTCGTCGCAGCGGAAAAGAAAACATACAAACATGCCAAAATTTACGCGGAATTTAAATTTTAACGTGCATGATAAACGAGGTGAATTAAAACAAAACTGTACAAACTGATATAAACCAAAAACATAGATAAGTATACCCGTCTAAGTACGGAAAACATAAATACAAAACAGCCTGGGATGACACATCCCTACAGGCACTCAGTATGAAAATCAAAACGTCTAGGTCTAGCTACACGCTAAGAAAGGTAAGTCAATGATGAACAACGGATCATCGCTCGCTAGCCTCCAAAGTAACCCATCAGCTATCCAACCTGTCATGTACCTACATACATGTAAATATGTACGCCACAATCAGTGGGGAGTGACTAGAGTTCTCCTAGCCACCTATTGTCGACGACACGTAACACATAAAGCATCCAACATACTCCAACATTTATAACATGTGAAGCATATATATATATATATATATATATATATATATATATATATATATATATATATATATATCAACATCACAATCTCATATCAACATGCATATACTATGCAAAGGCTCTCAACTAACTTCGAAAACTATTTGAAAAGAGAGCCGGTTTCCCTTCCGGTTGCCCGGCCGGGGGG
The DNA here is from genome assembly GCA_029255685.2 of Silene conica. NCBI lineage: Eukaryota > Viridiplantae > Streptophyta > Magnoliopsida > Caryophyllales > Caryophyllaceae > Silene > Silene conica. Next base: position 66,424,145 of record CM055311.2, read on the forward strand.
TCTTTCAATCCAAACCATTTACGAAACCAGACTAAGAGTCATCCAATGCCTTGGATGAACAATTATAATATATACAACACTCTATATAAACTCAATCAATCAGCAACATCTGACACTGTACCCCTACTCAGGCAAGCAGATGCAATCAGCAATGTCTAGGACCTACCCCTGCTTAGGCAAGAACTAGACACAATCAGCAGTGCCCAAGTCACACCCCTGCTCAGGTTAGACTTGGTACACAAATCAGCAAGCATACACCCGTGAACCCCTGCTCAGGCACGAGTGGATACCAATCAGCTAATAATGGTTCCTTGACCCTGCTCAGTCGTGAACATTATCATTCATAATGAAATTGGGATCCCTGCTCAGACCCAACCCACTACGGTCATACAAACTCACGATAGAATAGCGGTCCCTGCTCAGACATATTCTACCGCATCAATCATACACGTGACGGTCTAGCGATCCTTGCTCAGACGTGTCCGTCACGCCACAAACACTCACATGTCAAGCTAGAGGATCCCTGTTCAGACCATAACTTGACATGCATACAACCATCAACACATATCGTACTCTAGCGGTCCTTGCTCAGACATATTCCGATATGTGCTCAACCAAATCCTTAGTCTTAGTCTTTCTAGACTTCTAACAACACTTAATTGACCCCGGGAACTAAGTTGAGGGAGAGCCGGTTTCCCTTTCGGTTACCCGACCGGGGGGTCTCTATCCTCACTCCATTCCCAAACCCAATATAGTGCCGCCCGAACCTCGGGGACCTCAAACACACATAAGCATATAAGAGAAGACCAAGTTCGATAAAAGCCAAGAACAACCTAAGACTCTCTTCTATAAGTCGAAGGGTTCCTAATCAACTAACTAAGTCCACTAGGTCTCATAAACAACTTAAGAAGATGATTAGCCTAAGATAAGAAACAACATGCTAAAACATTGTTTACTAACTTACTCATCACTATTAATAAGTAGCTAACTATAGATAAGGAAGTAAACTTACTAACTTACTACTTGCTACATTACCCAATACCATTCAAGTATAAACATAACAATATATGATACTTAAACATGCTATAAAACTTGTAAGAAAACCTTACAACCAAACAATTGAGAAAGGATCAACATTAGGTAAATAGCTAACCACTTTGCTAAACCTTACTTAGCTCAAATATACATTTAAAACCAAGTAAATATATTCATAAACATCACTTAAACAATTGGAAAATAAGTCCCCAAAACAATTGACAGGCTAAAGTCGTATGCCTTAAATTAACAATTTATATCACTTAAATCCAAATACTAAACAGTAGTAAAGCGGAAATAAGGGTCGAACCCAAGGGAATCAGATTAACAATTTATGCAATTATAATGTAGGAAAATTCGATCTCTAATGAAATTAAAGATCGTCGTAACACAAAGGAGGGGGGGGGGGGGGTTGGATTGATTTTCTAACAAACTAAGATGAAAAACTAATGCAATTTAATTAATAAAGCTAATGATGTATGATGTATCAAATTATTTGGAGGAGTCTTGGAACCAAGCATATATCCACACTCAAATTCTCCTTACGAATAGTCAATTAAAACGAATCCCGTTCTTAATCAACCCTAACCATTAAACAACTTTAACAATCCAGGTCAAGGTTTAATTCAACAGCAGCAATATAATTTAGAGAATTTGATAGAGAATAAATAGCGCATATAATCCAGTTGCACTCAATATATTTATGTGAATTGCTTCTAAGAATGAATACTAACGTATCCCGTTCAATATAATTTCCTAGTCGTTACTAGTGTAAAGTTAACCAATAAATCCTATTCAATTAACAATACTAATGGTAGAACGAAGAAATCAACCACTAGTTGTACACCTAGCAATTATAAATCAACATTCATATAAATAGGAACAAGCAATTCACAATAATCAAGAAAAGAAATTAAAACATTCAAACTCAGAATTGTATAAAGAGTCCTTCAATTGCCCGAATCCAAGAAAGAGGAAAATTAGTTACACATAGTCTTGAAAATAGCAAAATAATGTTTTTTTTTTCAATGGCGGCTAAGTCCCCTTCTCAAAACCTAGATAGAAAACTTATATAGTAATTAGGTAAAAACTAAAATCTGAACAAATGCCGTCGCGCTTCAGTCGCACTTCACTTGCACCTTGGTCGCACTTCGGTCGCGCTTCAGTCGTACTTCAGTCGTACCTTGGGGCTGCCCATTGTTCTCTTCTCACATTAGTGCACTCAATTAACGCACCTTAAGCGCACACATCTGAGATATCTTCATAGGAATTTTGGCCAATCTATCCCCACACTTGAAAACTGTCAGAAACGCTATAAGACCGACCGAATAGCTAATCTAGGCTCACCAACAAGTAACCTACAATTAAGCTACATAACACCACATAAAACCAACAAAACCACACTAACTCCGGTGATTTAACTCCGACTAAATGAGTCGCATCAAATTCCCCATGCTTGAACTTTTACTCGTCCTCGATGTAAAACCAAGGAACACAAAGAAACGCAAAACAACACTAGCTCAAACACAGCACATGGTAGAAAATGACCGATGACAATAATGCTCTCTTTCCTCACACACCCTCCAAAACACCCTCTAAGCATAAACTACCGCTACTATAAAATAGCAACACACCAACAACACCCGAGTTACCCACTTCTTCAAATGACAATGAAGCAACGCAAAACCAATCAGTGACATAAGTCAACACAGTGCAAGTAACACAAGACAAACTACGCCCCTTATCGCTCCATCCTAGCAAGAATTCACATAAGTCAAAACTCCTCAAAACAACATCCTCACCTATAACTCAACAATAACCAAAGAACCCATGTAAATTTCCTAACCACAACTACTCCAGCTTACTCCAATTCCACAACCGCCAAAGCAAGGTGCAATCGACAACAACATAGCACCACGGTTCTCCTCACCTTTGCCACTAGTCCTACCCGACCGACCTTCTTTAGCACCCTTCTTATGACGCCTCGCCAAAAACAGAACAAAAGACCAATGTGAGATTGAAATTTTTTTTCCTATTTCTCTCATTTTTCCTAGAGCGCCCGCCCTTGCGGGTTTTCACTCTAGCTATTTTCCCCACACTACTCTCGTGGCACGCAACTCGATTCTTTATTTTACCCGGAGCGCCCTTTCGGGTTTTCACTCCGTCCTCGGCCACTTTTCCCATTTTTGCCTAGGCGCCCTTTCGGGTTTTCACCTATCCGGGTACCTCTTTTTTTCTTTTTTCTCTTTTTTCATTTTTTTCATTTTTTTTTAACTTCTAAAAAGTAAAGAAAATAAACTACAAAATTGACGGAATAAAATATGTACAAAAGTGCATATACCCCTCCCCATGCTTGAACCAAACATTGTCCCCAATGTTGTACGGGAACATAAAAGCCAAGGGGAAAAACCATACCACTAGCTAGGAAGAAGGAGACCCTAAGCGTCGGGTCTGCCGGGCTCGAGCACGAGCCTCTCTGTTAACACGTCTCGTGGCTAACTCCGAAATGACATGTCACTCATGGCACGTTGCAGTGCCAAACACTCCCTGGTCGCATCATGTACACTCTCTATCTCATCCCGTAATTCCTCCAACTCAAGCTCTACACGGTCTCTCCAAACCGAATCACCAATAGCCTCTCTACAATCAGCCCCCTCACCAGTAGCTGCCCCAGTAGCCTCATTAGCCTCATTCTCGCCTGAACCATCAGCCTCATCCTCTTCCATGTCGACCTCCTCATTAGTCATTTCAATAGTCTTTGTGGCAGTAGTGAGAACAAGCAGCTCAGGAGGGTCCTGAGGAATGTATAAGTCACTGTCACGCGGTCCCACCGGAATCGGAACACCCTCTGGTCGAGGAAGCCTCAAGTATGGTGTCTTGAGAACAGTGCCTATCTGTAAAGCATAAGCCGTCTCCTGACAAGCAACTCAAACTATCATTTGCATATGGCAACACATGGAAGCAATATTCAGAGAAGAGACCCCGCGGACTTGATCTTTAGGATCCAACTCATACCCTAAGTGAGCCGCCAACAAGGTCACCATACCCCCCATAGCAAGTTTACCAGTCTTCACTCCCCTAATCTCAATGCACATTTGAACAAACTTACTAACCCAATCTGGTCGACCCACTCCTTCCGGCCCCATACCCCACAACATTTGAATCTCATTCCGGGTAATATTGGTAAGCTCCCCTTGACAGAAGAAAGTCATCACAAGGACACGATGAATGAAACGAAATGCCGGATGAGGAATCCTATAACTTTTCTGAGTGCGCCCCGTGTGATGCTGATGGGTAAGAGCATACCAAAACTCATTTGTTTCCGCCCAAGTAGGCCCATTCCAACGCTCCGTATTAGCTCTTGGGGCGACACCAAATTTTTTCCTCAAAGTAGGATAAGACATAACGGTTTGGGTATTCATCAACTTGGGTCACTCTCAGGCACTTTCTCAACGGTTGATAAGAACTCTAGCGTTAGTCGCTTATATGTCTCAGCCTCCCTATTCAAAAACTCACTCAACCCAGCCCGACTCAACAATTCCGTCACTGCCTCAAGAACCCCCAACTCCTTTAATGCATCTCGGTAAAAAAACTGTCACTCGAATGGTTCGTTTGGGAAGGGTAATGGCTCGCCAATATTTCTTTTGTTCCTCAGTCAAATTACAGCCCATGTAATTTACAACGCCACTAGCACGTGAGGTACTAGCAGCAGTTTTTGGGGTAGTTTTTGTAGCTTTTCTGGGTGGATTTTTTCGTTTTGTTGTCATCCTAGGATACTAAAAACCTGCAACAGAAACTCCACAAACAACTCCTCGAGACAAAACAGTACTCCCAACGACACGAATCGACAACAACAACACTAACTACGACAACACGAAGATAGCAACAGCAACAAAATGACGATTGTGACACTAGCACTACAACAATTTTTTTCAGTTCCAAACACCTCCCCTACGACACAACCTGACTGCTTGGGACGACCGGACTCCGACGCGAAAACCGATAAGACAGCAACAACGACTCAAACAACGACTCCCACAACAATGGAAACAACACGACTAAAGGAAACAAAGTGACTTGTCGGAGAAACTATCCAAAAACAACACCAAATCGCGCCCCAAATCAAGCGAAAATTAGGGTTAGAAAACCCCAAATTTTGCGAATGAATTGCAACAGAAGACAGGTTCAATCGGGAGTTTGGTTGTGGATAGAACACTGATTGAACAATGAGGTCGTCAATTTTCGAACCAATTCCAGCAATGTTCGAACTAATTGTAGAAATTGCGGAAATTAGGGTTAGAAACCCCCAAATTTTCGAATCAATTGCAACAATTAGGGAGGGAATTGGAACCAATTCGAAAATAGCTACAACGAGGATTTGATGAATTGTCGTGAATGGAACAGTATTTGAGTTGAGAATTTGAAAGATGAGAGGTCTGCGTTTGTTTTTTTGTTTTGAATTTTTGGGAAGGAGAAAAAAAATAAGAGATGAAGAAGGATACCTGATTAGTGAAGTTGCACGCACCAAGAATGAACGGAGGTTGCGCTGCAGTCGCGCATAGAGTGCGCTTTAGTCGAACCTTGAACACGCCTCTGGGAGTACGCTGCTGCCTTTAGTTCTTTTCGTATCCGTCTGTACGCACTCAATTAGTGCGACAGAGGTGCGACTAAGGCGCACCCTCCGAAACAAGGCTTCTAATGTAACGAATTCACGTTGATTTCTCTCGTTTTCATTTTTTTTTCCTTCCGTCTTGAAAAATACCTAGCACACATAAAAAATCCGTCAAAATAAAAGAAACTAAAAACGAAAATAAAATACCAAAAACGACAATAAAATAAACCTACCAAAAAAAATAAAATAAACCTACCACACTTTTTTTTGGTTTTTTTTATAAAGAAAAATAAAATAAAAAAACGACTTAAAAGAATAAAACAAAAAGAAGACACAAAACTCCGGGTTGCCTCACGGTAGCGCTTTTGTTTATAGTCGTTTGCTCGACTTAGTGAAGGATTAAGCTTCGTAAATTGGGTCATAGAGAACCAATGACTCGACCACCTCCAACTCAGCAGCATCATGATAGGGCTTCAGTCGTTGCTCATTCACCTTCAAAACTTTATCCGTCATTGGATCACGTACCTCAACTGCACCATGAGGATAAACGTTAGTAATTATAAGTGGACCAATCCAACAGGATTTCAACTTACCTGGAAACAGACGAAAGCGGGACTGGAATAACAAAACTTTTTGACCAACTTTGAAATCCCGTCTCAAGATCATCTTGTCATGCCAAGCCTTCGTTCTTTCTTTGTAAGTAGCGGCATTCTCACATGATTCGAGTCGGAGCTCCTCCAACTCTTGCAATTGTAACTTCCGATGCAACCCCGCGTCATCGAGACTCATATTAAAGCTTTTGATCGCCCAATATGCCTTATGCTCCAACTCGACCGGTAAATGACATGCTTTTCCAAACACAAGTCGATAAGGTGACATACCAATTGGGGTTTTATAGGCCGTTCGATAAGCCCATAATGCATCATCTAATCTCAAGCTCCAATCCTTCCGATTGGGATTCACCGTCTTCTCAAGGATGGATTTAACTTCTCTATTGGACACTTCAGCTTGTCCATTAGTCTGCGGATGATATGCCGTGGAAACTTTATGAGAAACACAGTACTTTTTTAGCAAAACATCAATTATCTTGTTGACAAAATGTGTTCCGCGATCACTAATCAAGGCCTTTGGAATTCCAAATCGAGCAAATATGTTAGCCTTGATAAAATCCGCCACCACCTTGGAATCATCAGTCTTAGTGGGAATAGCCTCCACCCACTTAGACACATAATCCACCGCCAATAATATGTAGAGATTTCCATATGAATTCGGGAAGGGACCCATGAAGTCGATTCCCTAAACATCAAAAATCTCACAATTCAACATGTAACTTTGCGGCATCTCATTCTTCCGGGAAATATTGCCTACCCTTTGGCAATTGTCACAAACTTGACAAAATCCCTGAGCATCTCTAAATAACGTAGGCCAGTAAAATCTGTAAGGTTCATATACCTATTTAGTCATACTAGTTATTATTTATCATATAAATAGAAGATCTTATGCATGCTTAACAATAAAATTTCGAGATAAATGAAGAAGAACAAGCTTCCTTACATTGAAGATCTCGGCTATTTTAGGGCACAAGTGAAGTCACCTTCTTCACTTGTTCTTGAGCTTAATATGTGGATGATCTTCCTTGAACCTTCAAAGAGATGATGGCCTCCAAAAGATGAACACCAAGACACACTAACTCTCAATGTTTGTATGTTATTGTGCTAGAATCAACATACAAAATTACTAGATGATGCAAGGAGGGGCACGGCTAGGGTTTTAGAAAAATGAATCTTATTTTTCTCTATTTCTTTCTCTCTCAAAGACAAACCCTAGTAATTGATAGAATGAATGTTGTGAGGAACAAAATCTCTCTTTTGTTGCCTCTTTTGGTTCGGCCGAGAGGGAGGTGAGAATGCCCAATCGGTTGGCTCTCAATCCTCTCAAATGTCTCAAGCATGCCTCATATAATTAATTGCATATTTCCGTTATGTTCCTAACCTCTTATGTAATATTGTATGTTAGCTAGTGTGTGACATATCACACGGTCCTCTTGACCAAACGGACCTCATACGATATTAGCTAGGATATTTAACATAAGTAATTCGTAGTTTAACTTTTAAACTCTTTATTGTAAATTATAAGTAATTAATATAATTACATATATTTATTCACATGCAATTTTATCACTACAACAATTTTAGTTAAAATAATTCATTCAAATTTAATCATGTTTCTTAAACATATTAATTTTAGTGATGACATTTCAATCACTAAAAATAATTTATAATCCTATTATAAATTATCTCCTTATTTTATTCATATCTAGAAATGAATCAACTCGTATCATATACAGTTGTTACATTTATTATTGAGGTATTTGTCCTAAAGGTGTGACCTAAAGGGATCAACTGGTCACCACCGTCTTTACGACAGTAATGTCAAACTCTAGCAAGCCAATCATTACCGATTAATGTTGACCAGTTGACTTATGATAAGAATCATCCCATGAATATTCTTTTATAGAGATTTGTCAATTTAATTAATATAATTGACGTGATCACATTATTGTCGAGGACACTTACTCCAACAATCTCCCACTTGTCCTCACAAGTGTGGATCACCGATTCTCTTGTTCTATTACATTATCTCCCACTCAATGCAAGGTGTCTTGCAGGTCGTACTTGCACGTGATCAAATCAATAGTGGCTTTTCTCGATATAGAGTGTAACTGACAGACCGGAATTATCTACCATAGATAGTCTCCGAGCGTGGCCACGTATTTCCAGTTAACTACTCCTCGAGTGGCCTCGAGATATAAGATAACCCTGACAAGGGGCAGGACAATTCCTTTCCAACTGTTCTCCTTGGCCAACATCATCCATTGTGACCCAAAATATATCCATTTGACCCCTTTTACGGAAGATCGTAGAATATAAATCAAAGTCATTCTGAATAATGTCACCTCTAGAGCAACCAGTCTCTAGTCAAAGAATCGACTCATAGGAATATATATATAGCAGCTCTTGCCACGACCAGGCTCCATTGAATTCTAAAGAACTCTATAAGCGGTCACTGCCCGACACAAGTGTACTTTACAGTTTGTCTATATGATCGACTAGTCATCCCTTATGACTCTATGGTGTAAGAACTCACCATCAGTCGCATCATAATCTAGTCACTTTGAGACGTCACCTCATATAAGTGACTAGGGGCGATACTAAGTTAATCCAGTTCACTTGAACAGGGTTCAACAATTGTCCTACAATCCTGTTGGATTTAACAAGGTATATATAAAATAAACAAGTTGTATAAAACTTTAAATGATGAACGAGATTATCTTATATGAACGTAAAAACAACATTTTTCATTTCATATCGCATAATCGGTTACACATTGGGTAAACTCTTAAGACCCATAGAACGAGCATGAGAATCATGCTTAGCTTGCGACAAGGGTTTGGTTAAAGGATCAGCCACATTATCGTCTGTCCCAACCTTACATATCGCTATTTCCTTCCTATCAATGAAATCCCGTATTACATGATATTTTCTAGGTACATGTCTAGACTTATTACTAGACTTAGGCTCCTTAGCATGAAAGACAGCACCACTGTTATCACAGTACAGGGTGATAGGATCTTCAGCATTTGGAACTACCCTTAGTCCCTCGATAAATTGCCTTATCCATACTGCCTCCTTAGCAGCCTCTGACACTGCAATGTACTCTGCTTCCGTTGTAGAATCCGCAACGACTGGTTCTTTGAAGCTCTTCCAACTAATGGCACCACCATTCAAGATAAAGACAAATCCAGCCTGGGATTTAAAATCGTCTTTATCTGTTTGGAAGCTTGCATCTGTGTAACCCTTTACACACAAATCTTCTTCTCCTCCAAACACTAAGTATGAATCCTTAGTTCTTCTCAAGTACTTAAGGATGTTCTTGACTGCAATCCAGTGACTTTCACCTGGATTTGCTTGATATCTACTAGTCATGCTCAAAGCATACGAGACATCAGGACGAGTGCATATCATGGCGTACATGATAGATCCCACGGCGGAAGCATAAGGGATCATTTTCATGCGTTCAACATCCTTGGGCTCTGTGGGTGATTGAGACTTTCTCAATATAATGCCACTTCCCATGGGGATAAACCCTCTCTTGGAATTTCCCATGCTGAACCGTCGAAGAATCTTATCAATATAAGGTTCTTGACTTAGTGCCAATATCCTCTTGGATCTATCTCTATAGATCCGGATACCTAATATGCATTGTGCATTTCCTAGATCTTTCATCTGAAAATGGTTACCTAACCATCCTTTCACTGATGAAAGCATTGGAACATCATTTCCAATGAGTAGTATGTCATCCACATACAAGATTAGGAATACAACATTGCTCCCACTGAATTTCATGTATAGACAAGGTTCCTCGACACTTCGAGTGAAACCATTTTCTTTTATGACTTCATTGAAGCGATGATTCCAACTCCTCGATGCTTGCTTGAGACCATAGATGGATCTCTTAAGCTTGCATACCTTGTTAGGATTTTTAGGATCCTCAAAACCCTCAGGTTGTATCATATACACATCCTCCTTTAAATGCCCATTTAAGAAGGCGGTTTTGACATCCATTTGCCACACTTCATAGTCATGAAATGCGGCAATCGCTAACATTATCCTAATGGATCTTAGCATGGCCACCGGAGCAAAGGTTTCATCATAATGAAGACCTTGGACTTGGGAAAAACCCTTAGCTACTAGCCTAGCTTTATAGACATCATCATGTCCTTCTATGCCATTCTTCACCTTGAAGATCCACTTGCATTGGAGAGGTCTCATCTCCTTAGTCAAGTCTACCAAGTCCCATACTTGGTTTTGATGCATAGAATCCATCTCGGATACCATGGCCTCATGCCATTTGATGGAGTCGGGACTAGAGATTGCAGCTTTGTAAGTGGTAGGCTCGTCACTTTCCAAAAGTAAAACGTCCAGGCTACCATCTTCCTCAATTAGTCCAACATACCTATCAGGTTGATGTGGGACCCTACTCGACCTCCTGGGTGGAATAGGTACCGAAGTGGATGAAGAAGGAACATCTTCTTCTGTTTCAGCTTCAGTTTGTGGCTCTTGAACTTCTCGAACTTCATTAAGTTCAAAATTTCTCCCACTCTGTCTCTTAGAAATAAGCTCCTTTTCTAAGAAGACAGCCTCAGAAGACACAAACACTTTGTTTTCTTGAGGTTTATAGAAGTGGTAGCCTCGTGAGGTGGTTGGATAACCAACAAATATGCATTTTTCGGATCTTGGTGCGAGTTTGTCATCGGTTTTAGACTTGACATAAGCATCGCACCACCATATCTTCATATAGGATAAGTTAGGAACCTTTCCTTTCCACATCTCATATGGAGTCTTATCGGTCGCTTTCGTTGGACTATTGTTCAACGATTTGATGGCGGTGAGGATCGCAAATCCCCAAAATGAATTGGGTAAATTAGTTTGGCTCATCATTGATCGGACCATATCCAATAAGGTTCGATTCCTCCTTTCTGCCACACCATTAAGTTGTGGTGTTCCTGGAGGTGAAAGTTGTGACACAATGCCACACTCCTTTAGATGTGAATCAAATTCATTACTAAGATATTCTCCACCACGATCGGATCGTAATGTTTTAATCTTCCTGTCGAGTTGGTTCTCTACTTCATTCTGAAATTCTTTAAATTTCGTAAAAGCTTCACTCTTATGCTTCATTAAGTAGATATACCCATACCTACTTAAATCATCGGTGAAGGTGATGAAATAGTCATAATTGCCTCTAGCGGTGATTGATAGTGGTCCGCATACATCCGTATGTATTAGTCCCAATAACTCACTGGCTCGTGACCCTTTACCACTAAAGGGGTTACGAGTCATCTTTCCTAGAAGGCAAGCTTCGCATGTACCATAAGATTCATATTCGAATGGTTTAATTATGTTGGTCTTTACCAATCTTTTAATGCGATTTTCATTTATGTGACCAAGTCGACAATGCCAAACATATGATTCATTTGGATCACTTGTTTTAATCCTTTTGTTATTAACGTTGTAGACATTATTAGACGAGTCGGAAGTTTCCAAAACATAGATTTCATTAATAGAATTGGCATGACCAACTACCATGTCATTCTTTGAAATTACACAACAATTGTTTTTAATGGAGAAATCATATCCCTCAATGTCTAACATTGCAACAGAAATAATGTTTTTGGAAAGAGACGGTACAAAATAACAATTATTAAGTTTTAGCTCATATCCACTCGTCAAGGCAAGAGTGCAAGTTCCTTTTGAAGTGGCCGCTACCCGAGCTCCATTTCCAAGTCGGAGATCCATATCACCCTTGTCCACCTTCTCCACTTCTCTTAAACCCTGCAAACGATTACAAAGGTGAGAACCACATCCGGTATCCAATACCCATGATGTGTTGGATGTAAAACACTACTACAAAAAAGGCCTTAGACATCATTTATAAGACACCTGTTTTTTTTCTAACAGATTTCTTAACGTAAGAAACCAGTGATTTAATATAACAAGTTTGCAATGTTTAAATAAGAAACCTGTGCTTCAGAATACGGTTTCCTATATTTTAATTTTCAATTTATTTAATAACTAAGAAACCTGTCCTCCAAAATCCGGTTTCCTATTTATTAATTTTCAATTTATTTAATAGCTAAGAAACCTGTCCTCCAAAATCCGGTTTCCTATATTTTAATTTTCAATTTATTTAATAGCTAAGAAACCTGTCCTCCAAAATCCGGTTTCCTATATTTTAATTTCCAATTTTATTTAATAACTAATAATAATAAATAATATATTCTTTAATTAACTCTAGTAGAATATTCACCGTACACTACCGCCTGTGCTTATTATTAACTTACCATATCCCACGCCTAATATAAGTTAATTATATACAATTCAATATTATAATTCCCAAGCAATTCCCACTGCCCCACCGCCTAATTTAATAACCGTACCCATTATTGCATATGGAGTTTAATTAATTACCAAAATCTAATTAGAATATTTACACAGTAACATACATAATATCTAATACCTGTACTTTCCTCGTATAAGAACAAACCCTACGCCATCTTCAACCTTGCGTCCTACGTGCAACAAGTTTTTCGCGCTAAAAACTACTGCTTTCCATTCTTCTCGGCCACAGTAGTACCTGCTGATTGCTTTCAATTCAATAGGAATCGCAACTAATCGCCTCTACTTGCTCTAGGTTTGTGTTCCTGCTCGAATCTCACATATAATTATTCACCTCTGTTTTCCATAATTGCTTTCGATGAATTAGGTTTCGTATATGGTGTTGTATAATTTGCTAATTAACTTGATTTTTCTGTTAGTGTTTGCTCAAAATTTAATTGTCTATCAAATATGGAGAATTGAGGAGTTTGGTCGTAGCTAGTATTGAATTTTTTGAGATTATTGCGTTTCATATATAAACAAATAGAAAAATTCATGATTTGGGTATAGTAATTGCATCCTTGCACGTCAGTTTGATTTTCTGAATCACGTTAGTTTCATGATTCTGTGTGGTAAATCGTGTGCATTGTGTATGTGTACGTAGATATGGACCGGAGATGGATTTCCACGTCAAAACCTGGTGACCCTGAATATATAGCCGGGGTAAAGGAATTTATCAATTTCGCAGTTGAGAATTATCGAGGTCGTACTAGGTTACCGTGTCCTTGTTTTAAATGCCATAACTTTTTACATAAAAAAGTTGACGAAATACTTAATCATTTGAGCAAATCGGCTTTTGATAAAACATATACTGTTTGGATTTGGCATGGAGAAGATAAAGGTAGAAATATTACAGATGATTTACATGAGAATCCTACTAGTAATGAGGGTGATAGGATTGAGGATATGTTACGGGAAGTTCAAGATAAATTTGAGGAAAATCCGGCTACATTTGAAACATTGTTAAGTGATTCAGAGAAGCCCTTGTACACAGGTTGCAAAAAATATACAAGATTGTCTAGTGTACTAAGATTATATAATGTGAAGGCAGTTCATGGTTTAAGTGATACGGGTTTTACGGAATTACTTGAAGCAGTAAAAGACATGCTTCCTGATGATAATGTCCTTCCGAGTAGGATATATGAGGCAAAAAAGATTTTGTGTTCAATGAGTTTGCCTTATGAGAAAATTCATGCTTGCCGTAATGACTGTGTATTATTTCGTAACGACTATGTTTCATTGAAAAACTGCCCTAATTGCAATGTTTCACGGTACAAGAAGGAAGGAGTTCCAGATAATGTCTTATGGTATTTTCCTATTATACCAAGATTTCATCGTCTTTTTTCGAATGCTAGAGATGCAGAATTGTTGTTATGGCATCATGTTGGTAGAATTAAGGATGATAAACTTAGACATCCAGCCGATTCACCACAGTGGAGGTATATTGATGGAGAATTTCCTGAGTTTGGTAAAGAAGTACGAAACTTACGGCTTGCACTATCCACTGATGGTATGAATCCTTTTCGTTCCCTTAGTACAACCTATAGTACTTGGCCAGTAATTTTAGTTACCTACAACCTACCTCCTTGGTTATGTATGAAACGGAAGTCAAGAAAATAAAAAAGACGTCAAGACGTCAAGAAAATCCCAACAGCTAAGGTATCTATGATTGCAATGGTATCCCAACAATTTTGAACCCTTTTCCGTCCTCAACAGCTAAGAAAATAAAATCATAGATACCCTATTTAATCATACATACCCTATTTTGTATGTATCTAATTATTTGGTGAAATTTTTAGGGGTATCATAAAATTTAGTATTCTTCATCGAAAAGACGTCAAGAAAATAAAAAAGAACCCGGAAATAAGGTGGAAGAAAATAAAGGTATGTACGACAATTGTAATTTTCACTGTCTCCCAACTTCTTTCATGCATCATGAAGAAAGAAAGTGTTTATATATTTAAATGCAATGGTATTTTATTTCAAATATTAATTAAATTATTAGACTTGATTAATTCGACTTTCATTATAATAGTGTCCTCTCCAAGCCCAAGGCACGAAGGATTGTGGATATTATGTATGTCGCTACATAATTGAGATTATCGAAACTAGACGACCAATTGTTCCTGACCAGGTAACCTTCGTCCCGTCTCCCTCCTTATGTTATGTTTAAGGTTCCTTTGCTTGCCATAGATCAATATCATAAGGATATAGAGCCGGTTGAAATTGCTTAGTCTGGATTACTTGCACTGAAATTAGTCTGTCTGCTCCCAAGCAGCATTTTCTGTCTGCTCTGTCTGGAATATGCTGGGTTAGTAATAGCGAGTAGGATTTTTGGACATGGCGTTAGTTGCGGGTCTGTGCTCAGGAGCTTCACTCTGATGGGCATGCTTGGCAGCTGTTCTGAGTTAGCATATGTGGCCGTTGCTTGCATCTGTTTACTGGGTATCCAGAAACGTGGTGAAGGGGTGTTTTTAGGCCTGTTTGCGCAGACCTGATGAGTTTTTTTAAGGGCTGTCTTCGAACATTATTGATTAGGCTGTGCAGGTATATGACCCTTTTTCTATAAGGGACCAGAAATACCTTCTTACTCATGTAATTGAAATTAATTATGCATATCGTAAAAAGCTCGTACAGCAGCAACCGCAGTTAATGAAGAAAGGAGCTCCCTTCTTTTAACCTTTAGTTGGGGGATATTATGCCCTTTGGGCCATATTTATAGGAGCGAGTGGAATACCTGTAACGAGTCAGATCTTAGTAAAAGGAAATTCTTTCATACGCATTCTTTGTGAGTAAGGCGCCATCTCCCATTTATACTTAGACTTTGATGAGAGTATACCACACTAAAGCGAAATGCTCTAAGTAAGTATACCTTTTTACCAAATTTTACCGGTCTGAGAGAAATTTCTCACAAAAAATGCCACTCCTCTGAAAACAGGTTCAGTCACAAAGTCTCTCACATTAGTGGAATGAGTACGCAGGTCTTTCAGGTCTGTTTTTTTTTGTCAGCAAAGAGCAGTAGCTATGGGGCAGGTATGTTATTTAGGTGAGCAAGCATTAGACCTGGGTAGCAAATTTTGGATCAGAGGCTTGATAAGGAGGCAGTGTAGGGAATCTATAGCTGAGCACAATTTCTAGATGTGGGGTAGCATTATTTGTTTGCTCCCACATCAGAAGTTTAAGATGCATTTGGATGAGCTGCCATTCCTGCACATTCCTGCACATTCCTGCAGCTTCTCAAGCCTGCATTTGCAGCTCTAATGCAGCGAAATCAGAGCTGCCAGTTACGTCACCAAGTACACAAACCCAATTCCCTGCATTAATGTTTGCCTATGTATCTGACAACCTTATTCCTTGAGTATAAATCCCTTCTTTATTTTACTGAATTATAACGATTCCCACGGACACACGGTCCCAGCAACTGCTATGCCAGTTCAGCCTACCACTCTGCCTTATTTCTTGTTTCCTAACACGTACGTTTACTGATGTTCAGTCCCTTAACAGACCTGCACATCAATCTACTACCCACACCTACAAACATAGGTAGCATTTCTGCTGCACCACTGCCATCCTCAGAAGCTCCCGCAATCATCAGTTTTAGTATATGATTTTCAAACTCTATTATTCTTGTTTTTACTATTATTATTATTAGTATTATTATTATTATAGAGATATATATTCAGATTCCATTTGTTTTAGAGTATTCATCATCATCGTGTCATTGATATTGGTCAATAATACAGTCCTGTTCCTGTTTTTATATTTGCTGATTTGTCAATTCTGGATACTATTAACAATTAGACAATTGTTGAATTGAATCAAGGTGAATCTTAGTTAGTCTTCTGCTCCTTCATAGACCTCCTGCTACTCTACTACTTTACTGCTTAGAACAGACTCATTGCCTACACCCAATCTGCTGCACCAGACTACATGAGCCCGCTCTTTCCAGCCAGCCTCAACAGCAGAGGCGTTGCACTGCACTGCTATTACTTGACTTCCTATAGTATAGAGTATATCAACTTTTTTATGATTATTTGGATTCTGTAATACTTGTTGAGTTGTACTGTAGTATTTATTTGGATTCCGTAATACTTCGTCATCTTCGTATGTGTACGTGTATACATAATCAATTTGCACACACTAATATTATTTTACATTGATTTGTACTATAGTATTTGCTTGGAACTCCTAACACTTATCCACAAGAGTCAATTGACGACTTAAAAGATATATGGGCGGAATATTTCTTCAGCCAAATTGAAGATGATGAAGAAGAGGAAAACGATGATATTGACAAGATGTATGCTCGTCAAGCGTGAATGGATTATATTAGTTGTCGAATTTGTTAAACTTATTAGTTTATTAGCAGGTAGCTAGTGTGTTTTTGTCCAACTTTCTTAGTTGAAAATACGAACAATAATGTTGCGATTATTTCTTTATTATTGGTGGAAACAATTGTTGTTTTGGTCAGAAGATTGGATATATATTGAATTTGTAACAACTCAACTTATTTTGATTTTGAATAAAAAGAATGATTATGAGGTGCAGATGTATGTATTTCGTATGTATTTCCATAAATGTAATAGGTACGTAGTAGCAGGTGCTGTATGTAGCGGTATTTAATTAATAAAAAAACGAAAAGCAAAGACACCGGGTGTAGATGAGAGTGGTGTCATAGATATATGCCAAAGACACCGGGTGTAGATGAGAGTGGTGTCATAGATATATGCCAAAGACACCGGGTGTAGATGAGAGTGGTGTCATAGATATATGACAAAGACACCGGGTGTAGATGAGAGTGGTGTCATAGATATATGCCAAAGACACCGGGTGTAATTGATAACAGGTATAAGTCAAAGACACCAGTTATTAATAAAATCAGGTCTCTTTAATTGTTACATAAGACACCAGTTCCTCCAACAGGTTTCTTAACCAAACACACCTATGACCTAGACACCTGTTATAAACAGGTGTCTAAGGCCTTTTTCAACAGGTTTCTAATGCCTTTTTTGTAGTAGTGAAATTTATGTCAATAACAAAAATTTCAGATTTGGAATTACCTAACGGAATCACAAGACCTTCTTGGATATGACGTAAGTACTTGGGGAAATTCCTCCTCCAATGGCCCATGACACTACAATAGTGGCATCGCCCTTTCTCTAACTTTCTCTTCTTCTTTTTATTCTTTGCAAGACTTTTCTTGCTAGAACTCCCACTAGCTTCATCATAAGCTTTTTCCTTCAAGTATAAGGCGTCCAATTCTTCATTTAGCTCATCTAAATAAGCCGTGTCAAGAAATGGACCTTTGGGAGGTGGGAGAGAAGAAATGAAGTTAATAGTGCCATCCGGACCCGTTCCGAAATGAACTTCTCTAGTAGTATCAATGTTGTTTTGGTTGCATATATCGTCGAAAACATTGTGACAAGAATCAATAGTGATAGGGTTGAATGAATCCATTGCGATAAAATAACTACAAAAACGGAAACGAAGGAAAATTAACGTTCATCATTTTAATACTTGTTAAACATTTTAAACAAGTTAAGTATTTACTTAACGATCTCTTACACAATTAAGTAAATAAACCCGAGACCCAAACCCATACTAATCCGGGCACGGTGTAGCCGATTCAACCCGTATAAGTATAATTTGGTGGATTAACCCTTTAATCGGTTCTACTCTTAGAACTCTCGGTCGACAATTTTCTTAAAATTATCTTTAGCCCGAACTTATTGCAACTACGGTTACGAATACTTTCGTTGAGATCGACCAAATTTCAAGGTGTAATCGTCATTACCCCACTTACCCAACGTGACAATTTTAGTACCCCGGTTTAGCCGAGCCTACATATTTGTGAAGAAGGGATTCATGGGTCCATACTCTTTGGTAAGGCTATGTCTCAATATTTTAAACGTAAGAGATCTTATCAATTATTATCTATCTCCTTTTAAGTGAACTAATTAGGTGAATTATCGATAATAAAATGATACGTTGAAGACCCAATACTCGATATGCATGACATGTTAATGGCGATTTGGCTATGCATGCAACATATTAAAACAAAATAAAGCAAACGATAAATTCCTAGTATGGCCTTATCCTAGAAAAGAAATAACAAGAGTACAAATCGGAAACCAACTCCTTTGGTCCCTTGAACTTGACGCGGCACGCAAATCGAGGCAAACACCGTCTTGATCGGAACTCCTTTCCGAATGGCACCGTCTTCAAGGTTCTCCGGAAATTTCAAATATTACAACTTTTCTAGTCTACTTTATACATTATAAAATAGAAATAAATTACAATTGGGTGATACGAGATCACAAAATTACAACCGAATCGGTAACCCCTTACATTACGGGAAATACCAATTTAAAACTAAGGCCATACTAGAATAATTACATGATTCAAAATAATGCAATATAATATGACATTCATAAGAAAAACGCAGCAATATAATATGTTATAAATATGTTCATTTTAATGCCAAATCGCCCTATCTAATAACTTATTATGTCGAAATTAACCCGGTTTTATGAGATTTTAGCATTTTTAACTCCTTTAAAATGCATAAATTTAAAACATACACAACTTATGTTCTAAATAATATCCTAACACATTTTAGGATTCAAAATTAGTCATAAATAATTTTGATAATAATTAACACTTTAATTATATTAACATTGTTCATTTTGCCTTAAAATGCATAACATTTACGAATTAAATCCAAACAAATATAAGAATTCGAAATTTTGGATTTTCATTTTCACTAACATTCTGAAAATATTACTTTATTATTTATAATGTAAAAATTTTGGTCATATAATTCGAAATTTAATTCGAAATATCACATATTAATGGCCAAAATTACCTCTTTATACGGTTTTAACAATAAAATCGTAAGACATGCTATACAAAGTCATATTGTACCAAATTTTACATACATTAAGTAAAATAAGCATGTGAGGTCGTGTAAAAATTACAAGGCTAGAAACATTTTCTTTCTTATTTAATCATTTAACTCGATTTTATCATAAAAATACATATTAAACGATTAAATCTCTATAATGAACAACATATTAAATCTCATAAATTATCATATAACCTAAAAACATTTTAGGACCAGATTTAACTTACATGCCAAAATGTCGAGTGAAAAAAAATATGAGTCTTTAAATATATAGTTTTGTTTTTAAGTCTCATAACTCGGAAAAACTAAAAACCGATTAAGCATGCAACAACAACCTGTCTCTGATACCAATTGTAAGGTTCATATACCTATTTAGTCATACTAGTTATTATTTATCATATAAATAGAAGATCTTATGCATGCTTAACAATAAAATTTCGAGATAAATGAAGAAGAACAAGCTTCCTTACATTGAAGATCTCGGCTATTTTAGGGCACAAGTGAAGTCACCTTCTTCACTTGTTCTTGAGCTTAATATGTGGATGATCCTCCTTGAACCTTCAAAGAGATGATGGCCTCCAAAAGATGAACACCAAGACACACTAACTATCAATGTTTGTATGTTATTGTCCTAGAATCAACATACAAAATTACTAGATGATGCAAGGAGGGGCACGGCTAGGGTTTTAGAAAAATGAATCTTATTTTTCTCTATTTATTTCTCTCTCAAAGACAAACCCTAGTAATTGATAGAATGAATGTTGTGAGGAACAAAATCTCTCTTTTGTTGCCTCTTTTGGTTCGGCCGAGAGGGAGGTGAGAATGCCCAATGGGTTGGCTCTCAATCCTCTCAAATGTCTCAAGCATGCCTCATATAATTAATTGCATGTTTCCCTTATGTTCCTAACCTCTTATGTAATATTGTATGTTAGCTAGTGTGTGACATATCACACGGTCCTCTTGACCAAACGGACCTCATACGATATTAGCTAGGATATTTAACATAAGTAGTTCGTAGTTTAACTTTTAAACTCTTTATTGTAAATTATAAGTAATTAATATAATTACATATATTTATTCACATGCAATTTTATCACTACAACAATTGTAGTTAAAATAATTCATTCAAATTTAATCATGTTTCTTAAACATATTAATTTTAGTGATGACATTTCAATCACTAAAAATAATTTATAATCCTATTATAAATTATCTCCTTATTTTATTCATATCTAGAAATGAATCAACTCGTATCATATACAGTTGTTACATTTATTATTGAGGTAGTTGTCCTAAAGGTGTGACCTAAAGGGATCAACTGGTCACCACCGTCTTTACGACAGTAATGTCAAACTCTAGCAAGCCAATCATTACCGATTAATGTTGACCAGTTGACTTATGATAAGAATCATCCCATGAATATTCTTTTATAGAGATTTGTCAATTTAATTAATATAATTGACGTGATCACATTATTGTCGAAGACACTTACTCCAATAATCTCCCACTTGTCCTCACAAGTGTGGATCACCGATTCTCTTGTTCTATTACATTATCTCCCACTCAATGCAAGGTGTCTTGCAGGTCGTACTTGCACGTGATCAAATCAATAGTGGTTTTTCTCGATATAGAGTGTAACTGACAGACCGGAATTATCTACCATAGATAGTCTCCGAGCGTGGCCACGCATTTCCAGTTAACTACTCCTCGAGTGGCCTCGAGATATAAGATAACCCTGACAAGGGGCAGAACAATTCCTTTCCAACTGTTCTCCTTGGCCAACATCATCCATTGTGACCCAAAATATATCCATTTGACCCCTTTTACGGAAGATCGTAGAATATAAATCAAAGTCATTCTGAATAATGTCACCTCTAGAGCAACCAGTCTCTAGTCAAAGAATCGACTCATAAGAATATATATAGCAGCTCTTGCCACGACCAGGCTCCATTGAATTCTAAAGAACTCTATAAGCGGTCACTGCCCGACACAAGTGTACTTTACAGTTTGTCTATATGATCGACTAGTCATCCCTTATGACTCTATGGTGTAAGAACTCACCATCAGTCGCATCATAATCTAGTCACTTCGAGACGTCACCTCATATAAGTGACTAGGGGCGATACTAAGTTAATCCAGTTCACTTGAACAGGGTTCAACAATTGTCCTACAATCCTGTTGGATTTAACAAGGTATATATAAAATAAACAAGTTGTACAAAACTTTAAATGATGAACGAGATTATCTTATATGAACGTAAAAACAACATTTTTCATTTCATATCGCATAATCGGTTACACATTGGGTAAACTCTTAAGACCCATAGAACGAGCATGAGAATCATGCTTAGCTTGCGACAAGGGTTTGGTTAAAGGATCAGCCACATTATCGTCTGTCCCAACCTTACATATCGCTATTTCCTTCCTATCAATGAAATCCCGTATCACATGATATTTTCTAGGTACATGTCTAGACTTATTACTAGACTTAGGCTCCTTAGCATGAAAGACAGCACCACTGTTATCACAGTACAGGGTGATAGGATCTTCAGCATTTGGAACTACCCTTAGTCCCTCGATAAATTGCCTTATCCATACTGCCTCCTTAGCAGCCTCTGACGCTGCAATGTACTCTGCTTCCGTTGTAGAATCCGCAACGACTGGTTCTTTGAAGCTCTTCCAACTAATGGCACCACCATTCAAGATAAAGAAAAATCCAGCCTGGGATTTAAAATCGTCTTTATCTGTTTGGAAGCTTGCATCTGTGTAACCCTTTACACACAAATCTTCTTCTCCTCCAAACACTAAGTATGAATCCTTAGTTCTTCTCAAGTACTTAAGGATGTTCTTGACTGCAATCCAGTGACTTTCACCTGGATTTGCTTGATATCTACTAGTCATGCTCAAAGCATACGAGACATCAGGACGAGTGCATATCATGGCGTACATGATAGATCCCACGGCGGAAGCATAAGGGATCATTTTCATGCGTTCAACATCCTTGGGCTCTGTGGGTGATTGAGACTTTCTCAATATAATGCCACTTCCCATGGGGATAAACCCTCTCTTGGAATTTCCCATACTGAACCGTCGAAGAATCTTATCAATATAAGGTTCTTGACTTAGTGCCAATATCCTCTTGGATCTATCTCTATAGATCCGGATACCTAATATGCATTGTGCATTTCCTAGATCTTTCATCTGAAAATGGTTACCTAACCATCCTTTCACTGATGAAAGCATTGGAACATCATTTCCAATGAGTAGTATGTCATCCACATACAAGATTAGGAATACAACATTGCTCCCACTGAATTTCATGTATAGACAAGGTTCCTCGACACTTCGAGTGAAACCATTTTCTTTTATGACTTCATTGAAGCGATGATTCCAACTCCTCGATGCTTGCTTGAGACCATAGATGGATCTCTTAAGCTTGCATACCTTGTTAGGATTTTTAGGATCCTCAAAACCCTCAGGTTGTATCATATACACATCCTCCTTTAAATGCCCATTTAAGAAGGCGGTTTTGACATCCATTTGCCACACTTCATAGTCATGAAATGCGGCAATCGCTAACATTATCCTAATGGATCTTAGCATGGCCACCGGAGCAAAGGTTTCATCATAATGAAGACCTTGGACTTGGGAAAAACCCTTAGCTACTAGCCTAGCTTTATAGACATCATCATGTCCTTCTATGCCATTCTTCACCTTGAAGATCCACTTGCATTGGAGAGGTCTCATCTCCTTAGTCAAGTCTACCAAGTCCCATACTTGGTTTTGATGCATAGAATCCATCTCGGATACCATGGCCTCATGCCATTTGATGGAGTCGGGACTAGAGATTGCAGCTTTGTAAGTGGTAGGCTCGTCACTTTCCAAAAGTAAAACGTCCAGGCTACCATCTTCCTCAATTAGTCCAACATACCTATCAGGTTGATGTGGGACCCTACTCGACCTCCTGGGTGGAATAGGTACCGAAGTGGATGAAGAAGGAACATCTTCTTCTGTTTCAGCTTCAGTTTGTGGCTCTTGAACTTCTCGAACTTCATTAAGTTCAAAATTTCTCCCACTCTGTCTCTTAGAAATAAGCTCCTTTTCTAAGAAGACAGCCTCAGAAGACACAAACACTTTGTTTTCTTGAGGTTTATAGAAGTGGTAGCCTCGTGAGGTGGTTGGATAACCAACAAATATGCATTTTTCGGATCTTGGTGCGAGTTTGTCATCGGTTTTAGACTTGACATAAGCATCGCACCACCATATCTTCATATAGGATAAGTTAGGAACCTTTCCTTTCCACATCTCATATGGAGTCTTATCGGTCGCTTTCGTTGGACTATTGTTCAACGATTTGATGGCGGTGAGGATCGCAAATCCCCAAAATGAATTGGGTAAATTAGTTTGGCTCATCATTGATCGGACCATATCCAATAAGGTTCGATTCCTCCTTTCTGCCACACCATTAAGTTGTGGTGTTCCTGGAGGTGAAAGTTGTGACACAATGCCACACTCCTTTAGATGTGAATCAAATTCATTACTAAGATATTCTCCACCACGATCGGATCGTAATGTTTTAATCTTCCTGTCGAGTTGGTTCTCTACTTCATTCTGAAATTCTTTAAATTTCGTAAAAGCTTCACTCTTATGCTTCATTAAGTAGATATACCCATACCTACTTAAATCATCGGTGAAGGTGATGAAATAGTCATAATTGCCTCTAGCGGTGATTGATAGTGGTCCGCATACATCCGTATGTATTAGTCCCAATAACTCACTGGCTCGTGACCCTTTACCACTAAAGGGGTTACGAGTCATCTTTCCTAGAAGGCAAGCTTCGCATGTACCATAAGATTCATATTCGAATGGTTTAATTATGTTGGTCTTTACCAATCTTTTAATGCGATTTTCATTTATGTGACCAAGTCGACAATGCCAAACATATGATTCATTTGGATCACTTGTTTTAATCCTTTTGTTATTAACGTTGTAGACATTATTAGACGAGTCGGAAGTTTCCAAAACATAGATTTCATTAATAGAATTGGCATGACCAACTACCATGTCATTCTTTGAAATTACACAACAATTGTTTTTAATGGAGAAATCATATCCCTCAATGTCTAACATTGCAACAGAAATAATGTTTTTGGAAAGAGACGGTACAAAATAACAATTATTAAGTTTTAGCTCATATCCACTCGTCAAGGCAAGAGTGCAAGTTCCTTTTGAAGTGGCCGCTACCCGAGCTCCATTTCCAAGTCGGAGATCCATATCACCCTTGTCCACCTTCTCCACTTCTCTTAAACCCTGCAAACGATTACAAAGGTGAGAACCACATCCGGTATCCAATACCCATGATGTGTTGGATGTAAAACACTACTACAAAAAAGGCCTTAGACATCATTTATAAGACACCTGTTTTTTTTCTAACAGATTTCTTAACGTAAGAAACCAGTGATTTAATATAACAAGTTTGCAATGTTTAAATAAGAAACCTGTGCTTCAGAATACGGTTTCCTATATTTTAATTTTCAATTTATTTAATAACTAAGAAACCTGTCCTCCAAAATCCGGTTTCCTATTTATTAATTTTCAATTTATTTAATAGCTAAGAAACCTGTCCTCCAAAATCCGGTTTCCTATATTTTAATTTTCAATTTATTTAATAGCTAAGAAACCTGTCCTCCAAAATCCGGTTTCCTATATTTTAATTTCCAATTTTATTTAATAACTAATAATAATAAATAATATATTCTTTAATTAACTCTAGTAGAATATTCACCGTACACTACCGCCTGTGCTTATTATTAACTTACCATATCCCACGCCTAATATAAGTTAATTATATACAATTCAATATTATAATTCCCAAGCAATTCCCACTGCCCCACCGCCTAATTTAATAACCGTACCCATTATTGCATATGGAGTTTAATTAATTACCAAAATCTAATTAGAATATTTACACAGTAACATACATAATATCTAATACCTGTACTTTCCTCGTATAAGAACAAACCCTACGCCATCTTCAACCTTGCGTCCTACGTGCAACAAGTTTTTCGCGCTAAAAACTACTGCTTTCCATTCTTCTCGGCCACAGTAGTACCTGCTGATTGCTTTCAATTCAATAGGAATCGCAACTAATCGCCTCTACTTGCTCTAGGTTTGTGTTCCTGCTCGAATCTCACATATAATTATTCACCTCTGTTTTCCATAATTGCTTTCGATGAATTAGGTTTCGTATATGGTGTTGTATAATTTGCTAATTAACTTGATTTTTCTGTTAGTGTTTGCTCAAAATTTAATTGTCTATCAAATATGGAGAATTGAGGAGTTTGGTCGTAGCTAGTATTGAATTTTTTGAGATTATTGCGTTTCATATATAAACAAATAGAAAAATTCATGATTTGGGTATAGTAATTGCATCCTTGCACGTCAGTTTGATTTTCTGAATCACGTTAGTTTCATGATTCTGTGTGGTAAATCGTGTGCATTGTGTATGTGTACGTAGATATGGACCGGAGATGGATTTCCACGTCAAAACCTGGTGACCCTGAATATATAGCCGGGGTAAAGGAATTTATCAATTTCGCAGTTGAGAATTCTCGAGGTCGTACTAGGTTACCGTGTCCTTGTTTTAAATGCCATAACTTTTTACATAAAAAAGTTGACGAAATACTTAATCATTTGAGCAAATCGGCTTTTGATAAAACATATACTGTTTGGATTTGGCATGGAGAAGATAAAGGTAGAAATATTACAGATGATTTACATGAGAATCCTACTAGTAATGAGGGTGATAGGATTGAGGATATGTTACGGGAAGTTCAAGATAAATTTGAGGAAAATCCGGCTACATTTGAAACATTGTTAAGTGATTCAGAGAAGCCCTTGTACACAGGTTGCAAAAAATATACAAGATTGTCTAGTGTACTAAGATTATATAATGTGAAGGCAGTTCATGGTTTAAGTGATACGGGTTTTACGGAATTACTTGAAGCAGTAAAAGACATGCTTCCTGATGATAATGTCCTTCCGAGTAGGATATATGAGGCAAAAAAGATTTTGTGTTCAATGAGTTTGCCTTATGAGAAAATTCATGCTTGCCGTAATGACTGTGTATTATTTCGTAACGACTATGTTTCATTGAAAAACTGCCCTAATTGCAATGTTTCACGGTACAAGAAGGAAGGAGTTCCAGATAATGTCTTATGGTATTTTCCTATTATACCAAGATTTCATCGTCTTTTTTCGAATGCTAGAGATGCAGAATTGTTGTTATGGCATCATGTTGGTAGAATTAAGGATGATAAACTTAGACATCCAGCCGATTCACCACAGTGGAGGTATATTGATGGAGAATTTCCTGAGTTTGGTAAAGAAGTACGAAACTTACGGCTTGCACTATCCACTGATGGTATGAATCCTTTTCGTTCCCTTAGTACAACCTATAGTACTTGGCCAGTAATTTTAGTTACCTACAACCTACCTCCTTGGTTATGTATGAAACGGAAGTCAAGAAAATAAAAAAGACGTCAAGACGTCAAGAAAATCCCAACAGCTAAGGTATCTATGATTGCAATGGTATCCCAACAATTTTGAACCCTTTTCCGTCCTCAACAGCTAAGAAAATAAAATCATAGATACCCTATTTAATCATACATACCCTATTTTGTATGTATCTAATTATTTGGTGAAATTTTTAGGGGTATCATAAAATTTAGTATTCTTCATCGAAAAGACGTCAAGAAAATAAAAAAGAACCCGGAAATAAGGTGGAAGAAAATAAAGGTATGTACGACAATTGTAATTTTCACTGTCTCCCAACTTCTTTCATGCATCATGAAGAAAGAAAGTGTTTATATATTTAAATGCAATGGTATTTTATTTCAAATATTAATTAAATTATTAGACTTGATTAATTCGACTTTCATTATAATAGTGTCCTCTCCAAGCCCAAGGCACGAAGGATTGTGGATATTATGTATGTCGCTACATAATTGAGATTATCGAAACTAGACGACCAATTGTTCCTGACCAGGTAACCTTCGTCCCGTCTCCCTCCTTATGTTATGTTTAAGGTTCCTTTGCTTGCCATAGATCAATATCATAAGGATATAGAGCCGGTTGAAATTGCTTAGTCTGGATTACTTGCACTGAAATTAGTCTGTCTGCTCCCAAGCAGCATTTTCTGTCTGCTCTGTCTGGAATATGCTGGGTTAGTAATAGCGAGTAGGATTTTTGGACATGGCGTTAGTTGCGGGTCTGTGCTCAGGAGCTTCACTCTGATGGGCATGCTTGGCAGCTGTTCTGAGTTAGCATATGTGGCCGTTGCTTGCATCTGTTTACTGGGTATCCAGAAACGTGGTGAAGGGGTGTTTTTAGGCCTGTTTGCGCAGACCTGATGAGTTTTTTTAAGGGCTGTCTTCGAACATTATTGATTAGGCTGTGCAGGTATATGACCCTTTTTCTATAAGGGACCAGAAATACCTTCTTACTCATGTAATTGAAATTAATTATGCATATCGTAAAAAGCTCGTACAGCAGCAACCGCAGTTAATGAAGAAAGGAGCTCCCTTCTTTTAACCTTTAGTTGGGGGATATTATGCCCTTTGGGCCATATTTATAGGAGCGAGTGGAATACCTGTAACGAGTCAGATCTTAGTAAAAGGAAATTCTTTCATACGCATTCTTTGTGAGTAAGGCGCCATCTCCCATTTATACTTAGACTTTGATGAGAGTATACCACACTAAAGCGAAATGCTCTAAGTAAGTATACCTTTTTACCAAATTTTACCGGTCTGAGAGAAATTTCTCACAAAAAATGCCACTCCTCTGAAAACAGGTTCAGTCACAAAGTCTCTCACATTAGTGGAATGAGTACGCAGGTCTTTCAGGTCTGTTTTTTTTTGTCAGCAAAGAGCAGTAGCTATGGGGCAGGTATGTTATTTAGGTGAGCAAGCATTAGACCTGGGTAGCAAATTTTGGATCAGAGGCTTGATAAGGAGGCAGTGTAGGGAATCTATAGCTGAGCACAATTTCTAGATGTGGGGTAGCATTATTTGTTTGCTCCCACATCAGAAGTTTAAGATGCATTTGGATGAGCTGCCATTCCTGCACATTCCTGCACATTCCTGCAGCTCCTCAAGCCTGCATTTGCAGCTCTAATGCAGCGAAATCAGAGCTGCCAGTTACGTCACCAAGTACACAAACCCAATTCCCTGCATTAATGTTTGCCTATGTATCTGACAACCTTATTCCTTGAGTATAAATCCCTTCTTTATTTTACTGAATTATAACGATTCCCACGGACACACGGTCCCAGCAACTGCTATGCCAGTTCAGCCTACCACTCTGCCTTATTTCTTGTTTCCTAACACGTACGTTTACTGATGTTCAGTCCCTTAACAGACCTGCACATCAATCTACTACCCACACCTACAAACATAGGTAGCATTTCTGCTGCACCACTGCCATCCTCAGAAGCTCCCGCAATCATCAGTTTTAGTATATGATTTTCAAACTCTATTATTCTTGTTTTTACTATTATTATTATTAGTATTATTATTATTATAGAGATATATATTCAGATTCCATTTGTTTTAGAGTATTCATCATCATCGTGTCATTGATATTGGTCAATAATACAGTCCTGTTCCTGTTTTTATATTTGCTGATTTGTCAATTCTGGATACTATTAACAATTAGACAATTGTTGAATTGAATCAAGGTGAATCTTAGTTAGTCTTCTGCTCCTTCATAGACCTCCTGCTACTCTACTACTTTACTGCTTAGAACAGACTCATTGCCTACACCCAATCTGCTGCACCAGACTACATGAGCCCGCTCTTTCCAGCCAGCCTCAACAGCAGAGGCGTTGCACTGCACTGCTATTACTTGACTTCCTATAGTATAGAGTATATCAACTTTTTTATGATTATTTGGATTCTGTAATACTTGTTGAGTTGTACTGTAGTATTTATTTGGATTCCGTAATACTTCGTCATCTTCGTATGTGTACGTGTATACATAATCAATTTGCACACACTAATATTATTTTACATTGATTTGTACTATAGTATTTGCTTGGAACTCCTAACACTTATCCACAAGAGTCAATTGACGACTTAAAAGATATATGGGCGGAATATTTCTTCAGCCAAATTGAAGATGATGAAGAAGAGGAAAACGATGATATTGACAAGATGTATGCTCGTCAAGCGTGAATGGATTATATTAGTTGTCGAATTTGTTAAACTTATTAGTTTATTAGCAGGTAGCTAGTGTGTTTTTGTCCAACTTTCTTAGTTGAAAATACGAACAATAATGTTGCGATTATTTCTTTATTATTGGTGGAAACAATTGTTGTTTTGGTCAGAAGATTGGATATATATTGAATTTGTAACAACTCAACTTATTTTGATTTTGAATAAAAAGAATGATTATGAGGTGCAGATGTATGTATTTCGTATGTATTTCCATAAATGTAATAGGTACGTAGTAGCAGGTGCTGTATGTAGCGGTATTTAATTAATAAAAAAACGAAAAGCAAAGACACCGGGTGTAGATGAGAGTGGTGTCATAGATATATGCCAAAGACACCGGGTGTAGATGAGAGTGGTGTCATAGATATATGCCAAAGACACCGGGTGTAGATGAGAGTGGTGTCATAGATATATGACAAAGACACCGGGTGTAGATGAGAGTGGTGTCATAGATATATGCCAAAGACACCGGGTGTAATTGATAACAGGTATAAGTCAAAGACACCAGTTATTAATAAAATCAGGTCTCTTTAATTGTTACATAAGACACCAGTTCCTCCAACAGGTTTCTTAACCAAACACACCTATGACCTAGACACCTGTTATAAACAGGTGTCTAAGGCCTTTTTCAACAGGTTTCTAATGCCTTTTTTGTAGTAGTGAAATTTATGTCAATAACAAAAATTTCAGATTTGGAATTACCTAACGGAATCACAAGACCTTCTTGGATATGACGTAAGTACTTGGGGAAATTCCTCCTCCAATGGCCCATGACACTACAATAGTGGCATCGCCCTTTCTCTAACTTTCTCTTCTTCTTTTTATTCTTTGCAAGACTTTTCTTGCTAGAACTCCCACTAGCTTCATCATAAGCTTTTTCCTTCAAGTATAAGGCGTCCAATTCTTCATTTAGCTCATCTAAATAAGCCGTGTCAAGAAATGGACCTTTGGGAGGTGGGAGAGAAGAAATGAAGTTAATAGTGCCATCCGGACCCGTTCCGAAATGAACTTCTCTAGTAGTATCAATGTTGTTTTGGTTGCATATATCGTCGAAAACATTGTGACAAGAATCAATAGTGATAGGGTTGAATGAATCCATTGCGATAAAATAACTACAAAAACGGAAACGAAGGAAAATTAACGTTCATCATTTTAATACTTGTTAAACATTTTAAACAAGTTAAGTATTTACTTAACGATCTCTTACACAATTAAGTAAATAAACCCGAGACCCAAACCCATACTAATCCGGGCACGGTGTAGCCGATTCAACCCGTATAAGTATAATTTGGTGGATTAACCCTTTAATCGGTTCTACTCTTAGAACTCTCGGTCGACAATTTTCTTAAAATTATCTTTAGCCCGAACTTATTGCAACTACGGTTACGAATACTTTCGTTGAGATCGACCAAATTTCAAGGTGTAATCGTCATTACCCCACTTACCCAACGTGACAATTTTAGTACCCCGGTTTAGCCGAGCCTACATATTTGTGAAGAAGGGATTCATGGGTCCATACTCTTTGGTAAGGCTATGTCTCAATATTTTAAACGTAAGAGATCTTATCAATTATTATCTATCTCCTTTTAAGTGAACTAATTAGGTGAATTATCGATAATAAAATGATACGTTGAAGACCCAATACTCGATATGCATGACATGTTAATGGCGATTTGGCTATGCATGCAACATATTAAAACAAAATAAAGCAAACGATAAATTCCTAGTATGGCCTTATCCTAGAAAAGAAATAACAAGAGTACAAATCGGACACCAACTCCTTTGGTCCCTTGAACTTGACGCGGCACGCAAATCGAGGCAAACACCGTCTTGATCGGAACTCCTTTCCGAATGGCACCGTCTTCAAGGTTCTCCGGAAATTTCAAATATTACAACTTTTCTAGTCTACTTTATACATTATAAAATAGAAATAAATTACAATTGGGTGATACGAGATCACAAAATTACAACCGAATCGGTAACCCCTTACATTACGGGAAATACCAATTTAAAACTAAGGCCATACTAGAATAATTACATGATTCAAAATAATGCAATATAATATGACATTCATAAGAAAAACGCAGCAATATAATATGTTATAAATATGTTCATTTTAATGCCAAATCGCCCTATCTAATAACTTATTATGTCGAAATTAACCCGGTTTTATGAGATTTTAGCATTTTTAACTCCTTTAAAATGCATAAATTTAAAACATACACAACTTATGTTCTAAATAATATCCTAACACATTTTAGGATTCAAAATTAGTCATAAATAATTTTGATAATAATTAACACTTTAATTATATTAACATTGTTCATTTTGCCTTAAAATGCATAACATTTACGAATTAAATCCAAACAAATATAAGAATTCGAAATTTTGGATTTTCATTTTCACTAACATTCTGAAAATATTACTTTATTATTTATAATGTAAAAATTTTGGTCATATAATTCGAAATTTAATTCGAAATATCACATATTAATGGCCAAAATTACCTCTTTATACGGTTTTAACAATAAAATCGTAAGACATGCTATACAAAGTCATATTGTACCAAATTTTACATACATTAAGTAAAATAAGCATGTGAGGTCGTGTAAAAATTACAAGGCTAGAAACATTTTCTTTCTTATTTAATCATTTAACTCGATTTTATCATAAAAATACATATTAAACGATTAAATCTCTATAATGAACAACATATTAAATCTCATAAATTATCATATAACCTAAAAACATTTTAGGACCAGATTTAACTTACATGCCAAAATGTCGAGTGAAAAAAAATATGAGTCTTTAAATATATAGTTTTGTTTTTAAGTCTCATAACTCGGAAAAACTAAAAACCGATTAAGCATGCAACAACAACCTGTCTCTGATACCAATTGTAAGGTTCATATACCTATTTAGTCATACTAGTTATTATTTATCATATAAATAGAAGATCTTATGCATGCTTAACAATAAAATTTCGAGATAAATGAAGAAGAACAAGCTTCCTTACATTGAAGATCTCGGCTATTTTAGGGCACAAGTGAAGTCACCTTCTTCACTTGTTCTTGAGCTTAATATGTGGATGATCCTCCTTGAACCTTCAAAGAGATGATGGCCTCCAAAAGATGAACACCAAGACACACTAACTATCAATGTTTGTATGTTATTGTCCTAGAATCAACATACAAAATTACTAGATGATGCAAGGAGGGGCACGGCTAGGGTTTTAGAAAAATGAATCTTATTTTTCTCTATTTATTTCTCTCTCAAAGACAAACCCTAGTAATTGATAGAATGAATGTTGTGAGGAACAAAATCTCTCTTTTGTTGCCTCTTTTGGTTCGGCCGAGAGGGAGGTGAGAATGCCCAATGGGTTGGCTCTCAATCCTCTCAAATGTCTCAAGCATGCCTCATATAATTAATTGCATGTTTCCCTTATGTTCCTAACCTCTTATGTAATATTGTATGTTAGCTAGTGTGTGACATATCACACGGTCCTCTTGACCAAACGGACCTCATACGATATTAGCTAGGATATTTAACATAAGTAGTTCGTAGTTTAACTTTTAAACTCTTTATTGTAAATTATAAGTAATTAATATAATTACATATATTTATTCACATGCAATTTTATCACTACAACAATTGTAGTTAAAATAATTCATTCAAATTTAATCATGTTTCTTAAACATATTAATTTTAGTGATGACATTTCAATCACTAAAAATAATTTATAATCCTATTATAAATTATCTCCTTATTTTATTCATATCTAGAAATGAATCAACTCGTATCATATACAGTTGTTACATTTATTATTGAGGTAGTTGTCCTAAAGGTGTGACCTAAAGGGATCAACTGGTCACCACCGTCTTTACGACAGTAATGTCAAACTCTAGCAAGCCAATCATTACCGATTAATGTTGACCAGTTGACTTATGATAAGAATCATCCCATGAATATTCTTTTATAGAGATTTGTCAATTTAATTAATATAATTGACGTGATCACATTATTGTCGAAGACACTTACTCCAATAATCTCCCACTTGTCCTCACAAGTGTGGATCACCGATTCTCTTGTTCTATTACATTATCTCCCACTCAATGCAAGGTGTCTTGCAGGTCGTACTTGCACGTGATCAAATCAATAGTGGTTTTTCTCGATATAGAGTGTAACTGACAGACCGGAATTATCTACCATAGATAGTCTCCGAGCGTGGCCACGCATTTCCAGTTAACTACTCCTCGAGTGGCCTCGAGATATAAGATAACCCTGACAAGGGGCAGAACAATTCCTTTCCAACTGTTCTCCTTGGCCAACATCATCCATTGTGACCCAAAATATATCCATTTGACCCCTTTTACGGAAGATCGTAGAATATAAATCAAAGTCATTCTGAATAATGTCACCTCTAGAGCAACCAGTCTCTAGTCAAAGAATCGACTCATAAGAATATATATAGCAGCTCTTGCCACGACCAGGCTCCATTGAATTCTAAAGAACTCTATAAGCGGTCACTGCCCGACACAAGTGTACTTTACAGTTTGTCTATATGATCGACTAGTCATCCCTTATGACTCTATGGTGTAAGAACTCACCATCAGTCGCATCATAATCTAGTCACTTCGAGACGTCACCTCATATAAGTGACTAGGGGCGATACTAAGTTAATCCAGTTCACTTGAACAGGGTTCAACAATTGTCCTACAATCCTGTTGGATTTAACAAGGTATATATAAAATAAACAAGTTGTATAAAACTTTAAATGATGAACGAGATTATCTTATATGAACGTAAAAACAACATTTTTCATTTCATATCGCATAATCGGTTACACATTGGGTAAACTCTTAAGACCCATAGAACGAGCATGAGAATCATGCTTAGCTTGCGACAAGGGTTTGGTTAAAGGATCAGCCACATTATCGTCTGTCCCAACCTTACATATCGCTATTTCCTTCCTATCAATGAAATCCCGTATCACATGATATTTTCTAGGTACATGTCTAGACTTATTACTAGACTTAGGCTCCTTAGCATGAAAGACAGCACCACTGTTATCACAGTACAGGGTGATAGGATCTTCAGCATTTGGAACTACCCTTAGTCCCTCGATAAATTGCCTTATCCATACTGCCTCCTTAGCAGCCTCTGACGCTGCAATGTACTCTGCTTCCGTTGTAGAATCCGCAACGACTGGTTCTTTGAAGCTCTTCCAACTAATGGCACCACCATTCAAGATAAAGAAAAATCCAGCCTGGGATTTAAAATCGTCTTTATCTGTTTGGAAGCTTGCATCTGTGTAACCCTTTACACACAAATCTTCTTCTCCTCCAAACACTAAGTATGAATCCTTAGTTCTTCTCAAGTACTTAAGGATGTTCTTGACTGCAATCCAGTGACTTTCACCTGGATTTGCTTGATATCTACTAGTCATGCTCAAAGCATACGAGACATCAGGACGAGTGCATATCATGGCGTACATGATAGATCCCACGGCGGAAGCATAAGGGATCATTTTCATGCGTTCAACATCCTTGGGCTCTGTGGGTGATTGAGACTTTCTCAATATAATGCCACTTCCCATGGGGATAAACCCTCTCTTGGAATTTCCCATGCTGAACCGTCGAAGAATCTTATCAATATAAGGTTCTTGACTTAGTGCCAATATCCTCTTGGATCTATCTCTATAGATCCGGATACCTAATATGCATTGTGCATTTCCTAGATCTTTTATCTGAAAATGGTTACCTAACCATCCTTTCACTGATGAAAGCATTGGAACATCATTTCCAATGAGTAGTATGTCATCCACATACAAGATTAGGAATACAACATTGCTCCCACTGAATTTCATGTATAGACAAGGTTCCTCGACACTTCGAGTGAAACCATTTTCTTTTATGACTTCATTGAAGCGATGATTCCAACTCCTCGATGCTTGCTTGAGACCATAGATGGATCTCTTAAGCTTGCATACCTTGTTAGGATTTTTAGGATCCTCAAAACCCTCAGGTTGTATCATATACACATCCTCCTTTAAATGCCCATTTAAGAAGGCGGTTTTGACATCCATTTGCCACACTTCATAGTCATGAAATGCGGCAATCGCTAACATTATCCTAATGGATCTTAGCATGGCCACCGGAGCAAAGGTTTCATCATAATGAAGACCTTGGACTTGGGAAAAACCCTTAGCTACTAGCCTAGCTTTATAGACATCATCATGTCCTTCTATGCCATTCTTCACCTTGAAGATCCACTTGCATTGGAGAGGTCTCATCTCCTTAGTCAAGTCTACCAAGTCCCATACTTGGTTTTGATGCATAGAATCCATCTCGGATACCATGGCCTCATGCCATTTGATGGAGTCGGGACTAGAGATTGCAGCTTTGTAAGTGGTAGGCTCGTCACTTTCCAAAAGTAAAACGTCCAGGCTACCATCTTCCTCAATTAGTCCAACATACCTATCAGGTTGATGTGGGACCCTACTCGACCTCCTGGGTGGAATAGGTACCGAAGTGGATGAAGAAGGAACATCTTCTTTTGTTTCAGCTTCAGTTTGTGGCTCTTGAACTTCTCGAACTTCATTAAGTTCAAAATTTCTCCCACTTTGTCTCTTAGAAATAAGCTCCTTTTCTAAGAAGACAGCCTCAGAAGACACAAACACTTTGTTTTCTTGAGGTTTATAGAAGTGGTAGCCACGTGAGGTGGTTGGATAACCAACAAATATGCATTTTTCGGATCTTGGTGCGAGTTTGTCATCGTTTTTAGACTTGACATAAGCATCGCACCACCATATCTTCATATAGGATAAGTTAGGAACCTTTCCTTTCCACATCTCATATGGAGTCTTATCGGTCGCTTTCGTTGGACTATTGTTCAACGATTTGATGGCGGTGAGGATCGCAAATCCCCAAAATGAATTGGGTAAATTAGTTTGGCTCATCATTGATCGGACCATATCCAATAAGGTTCGATTCCTCCTTTCTGCCACACCATTAAGTTGTGGTGTTCCTGGAGGTGAAAGTTGTGACACAATGCCACACTCCTTTAGATGTGAATCAAATTCATTACTAAGATATTCTCCACCACGATCGGATCGTAATGTTTTAATCTTCCTGTCGAGTTGGTTCTCTACTTCATTCTGAAATTCTTTAAATTTCGTAAAAGCTTCACTCTTATGCTTCATTAAGTAGATATACCCATACCTACTTAAATCATCGGTGAAGGTGATGAAATAGTCATAATTGCCTCTAGCGGTGATTGATAGTGGTCCGCATACATCCGTATGTATTAGTCCCAATAACTCACTGGCTCGTGACCCTTTACCACTAAAGGGGTTACGAGTCATCTTTCCTAGAAGGCAAGCTTCGCATGTACCATAAGATTCATATTCGAATGGTTTAATTATGTTGGTCTTTACCAATCTTTTAATGCGATTTTCATTTATGTGACCAAGTCGACAATGCCAAACATATGATTCATTTGGATCACTTGTTTTAATCCTTTTGTTATTAACGTTGTAGACATTATTAGACGAGTCGGAAGTTTCCAAAACATAGATTCCATTAATAGAATTGGCATGACCAACTACCATGTCATTCTTTGAAATTACACAACAATTGTTTTTAATGGAGAAATCATATCCCTCAATGTCTAACATTGCAACAGAAATAATGTTTTTGGAAAGAGACGGTACAAAATAACAATTATTAAGTTTTAGCTCATATCCACTCGTCAAGGCAAGAGTGCAAGTTCATTTTGAAGTGGCCGCTACCCGAGCTCCATTTCCAAGTCGGAGATCCATATCACCCTTGTCCACCTTC
Organism: Silene conica; assembly: GCA_029255685.2. Classification (NCBI taxonomy): domain Eukaryota; kingdom Viridiplantae; phylum Streptophyta; class Magnoliopsida; order Caryophyllales; family Caryophyllaceae; genus Silene; species Silene conica. Next base: position 66,461,802 of record CM055311.2, read on the forward strand.
TCCACTTCTCTTAAACCCTGCAAACGATTACAAAGGTGAGAACCACATCCGGTATCCAATACCCATGATGTGTTGGATGTAAAATTTATGTCAATAACAAAAATTTCAGATTTGGAATTACCTAACGGAATCACAAGACCTTCTTGGATATGACGTAAGTACTTGGGGAAATTCCTCCTCCAATGGCCCATGACACTACAATAGTGGCATCGCCCTTTCTCTAACTTTCTCTTCTTCTTTTTATTCTTTGCAAGACTTTTCTTGCTAGAACTCCCACTAGCTTCATCATAAGCTTTTTCCTTCAAGTATAAGGCGTCCAATTCTTCATTTAGCTCATCTAAATAAGCCGTGTCAAGAAATGGACCTTTGGGAGGTGGGAGAGAAGAAATGAAGTTAATAGTGCTATCCGGACCCGTTCCGAAATGAACTTCTCTAGTAGTATCAATGTTGTTTTGGTTGCATATATCGTCGAAAACATTGTGACAAGAATCAATAGTGATAGGGTTGAATGAATCCATTGCGATAAAATAACTACAAAAACGGAAACGAAGGAAAATTAACGTTCATCATTTTAATACTTGTTAAACATTTTAAACAAGTTAAGTATTTACTTAACGATCTCTTACACAATTAAGTAAATAAACCCGAGACCCAAACCCATACTAATCCGGGCACGGTGTAGCCGATTCAACCCGTATAAGTATAATTTGGTGGATTAACCCTTTAATCGGTTCTACTCTTAGAACTCTCGGTCGACAATTTTCTTAAAATTATCTTTAGCCCGAACTTATTGCAACTACGGTTACGAATACTTTCGTTGAGATCGACCAAATTTCAAGATGTAATCGTCATTACCCCACTTACCCAACGTGACAATTTTAGTACCCCGGTTTAGCCGAGCCTACATATTTGTGAAGAAGGGATTCATGGGTCCATACTCTTTGGTAAGGCTATGTCTCAATATTTTAAACGTAAGAGATCTTATCAATTATTATCTATCTCCTTTTAAGTGAACTAATTAGGTGAATTATCGATAATAAAATGATACGTTGAAGACCCAATACTCGATATGCATGACATGTTAATGGCGATTTGGCTATGCATGCAACATATTAAAACAAAATAAAGCAAACGATAAATTCCCAGTATGGCCTTATCCTAGAAAAGAAATAACAAGAGTACAAATCGGAAACCAACTCCTTTGGTCCCTTGAACTTGACGCGGCACGCAAATCGAGGCAAACACCGTCTTGATCGGAACTCCTTTCCGAATGGCACCGTCTTCAAGGTTCTCCGGAAATTTCAAATATTACAACTTTTCTAGTCTACTTTATACATTATAAAATAGAAATAAATTACAATTGGGTGATACGAGATCACAAAATTACAACCGAATCGGTAACCCCTTACATTACGGGAAATACCAATTTAAAACTAAGGCCATACTAGAATAATTACATGATTCAAAATAATGCAATATAATATGACATTCATAAGAAAAACGCAGCAATATAATATGTTATAAATATGTTCATTTTAATGCCAAATCGCCCTATCTAATAACTTATTATGTCGAAATTAACCCGGTTTTATGAGATTTTAGCATTTTTAACTCCTTTAAAATGCATAAATTTAAAACATACACAACTTATGTTCTAAATAATATCCTAACACATTTTAGGATTCAAAATTAGTCATAAATAATTTTGATAATAATTAACACTTTAATTATATTAACATTGTTCATTTTGCCTTAAAATGCATAACATTTACGAATTAAATCCAAACAAATATAAGAATTCAAAATTTTGGATTTTCATTTTCACTAACATTCTGAAAATATTACTTTATTATTTATAATGTAAAAATTTTGGTCATATAATTCGAAATTTAATTCGAAATATCACATATTAATGGCCAAAATTACCTCTTTATACGGTTTTAACAATAAAATCGTAAGACATGCTATACAAAGTCATATTGTACCAAATTTTACATACATTAAGTAAAATAAGCATGTGAGGTCGTGTAAAAATTACAAGGCTAGAAACATTTTCTTTCTTATTTAATCATTTAACTCGATTTTATCATAAAAATACATATTAAACGATTAAATCTCTATAATGAACAACATATTAAATCTCATAAATTATCATATAACCTAAAAACATTTTAGGACCAGATTTAACTTACATGCCAAAATGTCGAGTGAAAAAAAATATGAGTCTTTAAATATATAGTTTTGTTTTTAAGTCTCATAACTCGGAAAAACTAAAAACCGATTAAGCATGCAACAACAACCTGTCTCTGATACCAATTGTAAGGTTCATATATCTATTTAGTCATACTAGTTATTATTTATCATATAAATAGAAGATCTTATGCATGCTTAACAATAAAATTTCGAGATAAATGAAGAAGAACAAGCTTCCTTACATTGAAGATCTCGGCTATTTTAGGGCACAAGTGAAGTCACCTTCTTCACTTGTTCTTGAGCTTAATATGTGGATGATCCTCCTTGAACCTTCAAAGAGATGATGGCCTCCAAAAGATGAACACCAAGACACACTAACTCTCAATGTTTGTATGTTATTGTGCTAGAATCAACATACAAAATTACTAGATGATGCAAGGAGGGGCACGGCTAGGGTTTTAGAAAAATGAATCTTATTTTTCTCTATTTCTTTCTCTCTCAAAGACAAACCCTAGTAATTGATAGAATGAATGTTGTGAGGAACAAAATCTCTCTTTTGTTGCCTCTTTTGGTTCGGCCGAGAGGGAGGTGAGAATGCCCAATGGGTTGGCTCTCAATCCTCTCAAATGTCTCAAGCATGCCTCATATAATTAATTGCATGTTTCCCTTATGTTCCTAACCTCTTATGTAATATTGTATGTTAGCTAGTGTGTGACATATCACACGGTCCTCTTGACCAAACGGACCTCATACGATATTAGCTAGGATATTTAACATAAGTAATTCGTAGTTTAACTTTTAAACTCTTTATTGTAAATTATAAGTAATTAATATAATTACATATATTTATTCACATGCAATTTTATCACTACAACAATTGTAGTTAAAATAATTCATTCAAATTTAATCATGTTTCTTAAACATATTAATTTTAGTGATGACATTTCAATCACTAAAATTAATTTATAATCCTATTATAAATTATCTCCTTATTTTATTCATATCTAGAAATGAATCAACTCGTATCATATACAGTTGTTACATTTATTATTGAGGTAGTTGTCCTAAAGGTGTGACCTAAAGGGATCAACTGGTCACCACCGTCTTTACGACAGTAATGTCAAACTCTAGCAAGCCAATCATTACCGATTAATGTTGACCAGTTGACTTATGATAAGAATCATCCCATGAATATTCTTTTATAGAGATTATTCAATTTAATTAATATAATTGACGTGATCACATTATTGTCGAAGACACTTACTCCAACAATCTCCCACTTGGCCTCACAAGTGTGGATCACCGATTCTCTTGTTCTATTACATTATCTCCCACTCAATGCAAGGTGTCTTGCAGGTCGTACTTGCACGTGATCAAATCAATAGTGGTTTTTCTCGATATAGAGTGTAACTGACAGACCGGAATTATCTACCATAGATAGTCTCCGAGCGTGGCCACGCATTTCCAGTTAACTACTCCTCGAGTGGCCTCGAGATATAAGATAACCCTGACAAGGGGCAGAACAATTCCTTTCCAACTGTTCTCCTTGGCCAACATCATCCATTGTGACCCAAAATATATCCATTTGACCCCTTTTACGGAAGATCGTAGAATATAAATCAAAGTCATTCTGAATAATGTCACCTCTAGAGCAACCAGTCTCTAGTCAAAGAATCGACTCATAAGAATATATATAGCAGCTCTTGCCACGACCAGGCTCCATTGAATTCTAAAGAACTCTATAAGCGGTCACTGCCCGACACAAGTGTACTTTACAGTTTGTCTATATGATCGACTAGTCATCCCTTATGACTCTATGGTGTAAGAACTCACCATTAGTCGCATCATAATCTAGTCACTTCGAGACGTCACCTCATATAAGTGACTAGGGGCGATACTAAGTTAATCCAGTTCACTTGAACAGGGTTCAACAATTGTCCTACAATCCTGTTGGATTTAACAAGGTATATATAAAATAAACAAGTTGTATAAAACTTTAAATGATGAACGAGATTATCTTATATGAACGTAAAAACAACATTTTTCATTTCAAATCGCATAATCGGTTACACATTGGGTAAACTCTTAAGACCCATAGAACGAGCATGAGAATCATGCTTAGCTTGCGACAAGGGTTTGGTTAAAGGATCAGCCACATTATTGTCTGTCCCAACCTTACATATCGCTATTTCCTTCCTATCAATGAAATCCCGTATTACATGATATTTTCTAGGTACATGTCTAGACTTATTACTAGACTTAGGCTCCTTAGCATGAAAGACAGCACCACTGTTATCACAGTACAGGGTGATAGGATCTTCAGCATTTGGAATTACCCTTAGTCCCTCGATAAATTGCCTTATCCATACTGCCTCCTTAGTAGCCTCTGACGCTGCAATGTACTCTGCTTCCGTTGTAGAATCCGCAACGACTGGTTCTTTGAAGCTCTTCCAACTAATGGCACCACCATTCATGATAAAGACAAATCCAGCCTGGGATTTAAAATCGTCTTTATCTGTTTGGAAGCTTGCATCTGTGTAACCCTTTACACACAAATCTTCTTCCCCTCCAAACACTAAGTATGAATCCTTAGTTCTTCTCAAGTACTTAAGGATGTTCTTGACTGCAATCCAGTGACTTTCACCTGGATTTGCTTGATATCTACTAGTCATGCTCAAAGCATACGAGACATCAGGACGAGTGCATATCATGGCGTACATGATAGATCCCACGGCGGAAGCATAAGGGATCATTTTCATGCGTTCAACATCCTTGGGCTCTGTGGGTGATTGAGACTTTCTCAATATAATGCCACTTCCCATGGGGATAAACCCTCTCTTGGAATTTCCCATGCTGAACCGTCGAAGAATCTTATCAATATAAGGTTCTTGACTTAGTGCCAATATCCTCTTGGATCTATCTCTATAGATCCGGATACCTAATATGCATTGTGCATTTCCTAGATCTTTCATCTGAAAATGGTTACCTAACCATCCTTTCACTGATGAAAGCATTGGAACATCATTTCCAGTGAGTAGTATGTCATCCACATACAAGATTAGGAATACAACATTGCTCCCACTGAATTTCATGTATAGACAAGGTTCCTCGACACTTCGAGTGAAACCATTTTCTTTTATGACTTCATTGAAGCGATGATTCCAACTCCTCGATGCTTGCTTGAGACCATAGATGGATCTCTTAAGCTTGCATACCTTGTTAGGATTTTTAGGATCCTCAAAACCCTCAGGTTGTATCATATACACATCCTCCTTTAAATGCCCATTTAAGAAGGCGGTTTTGACATCCATTTGCCACACTTCATAGTCATGAAATGCGGCAATCTCTAACATTATCCTAATGGATCTTAGCATGGCCACCGGAGCAAAGGTTTCATCATAATGAAGACCTTGGACTTGGGAAAAACCCTTAGCTACTAGCCTAGCTTTATAGACATCATCATGTCCTTCTATGCCATTCTTCACCTTGAAGATCCACTTGCATTGGAGAGGTCTCAACTCCTTAGTCAAGTCTACCAAGTCCCATACTTGGTTTTGATGCATAGAATCCATCTCGGATACCATGGCCTCATGCCATTTGATGGAGTCGGGACTAGAGATTGCAGCTTTGTAAGTGGTAGGCTCGTCACTTTCCAAAAGTAAAACGTCCAGGCTACCATCTTCCTCAATTAGTCCAACATACCTATCAGGTTGATGTGGGACCCTACTCGACCTCCTGGGTGGAATAGGTACCGAAGTGGATGAAGAAGGAACATCTTCTTCTGTTTCAGCTTCAGTTTGTGGCTCTTGAACTTCTCGAACTTCATTAAGTTCAAAATTTCTCCCACTCTGTCTCTTAGAAATAAGCTCCTTTTCTAAGAAGACAGCCTCAGAAGACACAAACACTTTGTTTTCTTGAGGTTTATAGAAGTGGTAGCCACGTGAGGTGGTTGGATAACCAACAAATATGCATTTTTCGGATCTTGGTGCGAGTTTGTCATCGTTTTTAGACTTGACATAAGCATCGCACCACCATATCTTCATATAGGATAAGTTAGGAACCTTTCCTTTCCACATCTCATATGGAGTCTTATCGGTCGCTTTCGTTGGACTATTGTTCAACGATTTGATGGCGGTGAGGATCGCAAATCCCCAAAATGAATTGGGTAAATTAGTTTGGCTCATCATTGATCGGACCATATCCAATAAGGTTCGATTCCTCCTTTCTGCCACACCATTAAGTTGTGGTGTTCCTGGAGGTGAAAGTTGTGACACAATGCCACACTCCTTTAGATGTGAATCAAATTCATTACTAAGATATTCTCCACCACGATCGGATCGTAATGTTTTAATCTTCCTGTCGAGTTGGTTCTCTACTTCATTCTGAAATTCTTTAAATTTCGTAAAAGCTTCACTCTTATGCTTCATTAAGTAGATATACCCATACCTACTTAAATCATCGGTGAAGGTGATGAAATAGTCATAATTGCCTCTAGCGGTGATTGATAGTGGTCCGCATACATCCGTATGTATTAGTCCCAATAACTCACTGGCTCGTGACCCTTTACCACTAAAGGGGTTACGAGTCATCTTTCCTAGAAGGCAAGCTTCGCATGTACCATAAGATTCATATTCGAATGGTTTAATTATGTTGGTCTTTACCAATCTTTTAATGCGATTTTCATTTATGTGACCAAGTCGACAATGCCAAACATATGATTCATTTGGATCACTTGTTTTAATCCTTTTGTTATTAACGTTGTAGACATTATTAGACGAGTCGGAAGTTTCCAAAACATAGATTCCATTAATAGAATTGGCATGACCAACTACCATGTCATTCTTTGAAATTACACAACAATTGTTTTTAATGGAGAAATCATATCCCTCAATGTCTAACATTGCAACAGAAATAATGTTTTTGGAAAGAGACGGTACAAAATAACAATTATTAAGTTTTAGCTCATATCCACTCGTCAAGGCAAGAGTGCAAGTTCATTTTGAAGTGGCCGCTACCCGAGCTCCATTTCCAAGTCGGAGATCCATATCACCCTTGTCCACCTTCTCCACTTCTCTTAAACCCTGCAAACGATTACAAAGGTGAGAACCACATCCGGTATCCAATACCCATGATGTGTTGGATGTAAAATTTATGTCAATAACAAAAATTTCAGATTTGGAATTACCTAACGGAATCACAAGACCTTCTTGGATATGACGTAAGTACTTGGGGAAATTCCTCCTCCAATGGCCCATGACACTACAATAGTGGCATCGCCCTTTCTCTAACTTTCTCTTCTTCTTTTTATTCTTTGCAAGACTTTTCTTGCTAGAACTCCCACTAGCTTCATCATAAGCTTTTTCCTTCAAGTATAAGGCGTCCAATTCTTCATTTAGCTCATCTAAATAAGCCGTGTCAAGAAATGGACCTTTGGGAGGTGGGAGAGAAGAAATGAAGTTAATAGTGCCATCCGGACCCGTTCCGAAATGAACTTCTCTAGTAGTATCAATGTTGTTTTGGTTGCATATATCGTCGAAAACATTGTGACAAGAATCAATAGTGATAGGGTTGAATGAATCCATTGCGATAAAATAACTACAAAAACGGAAACGAAGGAAAATTAACGTTCATCATTTTAATACTTGTTAAACAAATTAAACAAGTTAAGTATTTACTTAACGATCTCTTACACAATTAAGTAAATAAACCCGAGACCCAAACCCATACTAATCCGGGCACGGTGTAGCCGATTCAACCCGTATAAGTATAATTTGGTGGATTAACCCTTTAATCGGTTCTACTCTTAGAACTCTCGGTCGACAATTTTCTTAAAATTATCTTTAGCCCGAACTTATTGCAACTACGGTTACGAATACTTTCGTTGAGATCGACCAAATTTCAAGGTGTAATCGTCATTACCCCACTTACCCAACGTGACAATTTTAGTACCCCGGTTTAGCCGAGCCTACATATTTGTGAAGAAGGGATTCATGGGTCCATACTCTTTGGTAAGGCTATGTCTCAATATTTTAAACGTAAGAGATCTTATCAATTATTATCTATCTCCTTTTAAGTGAACTAATTAGGTGAATTATCGATAATAAAATGATACGTTGAAGACCCAATACTCGATATGCATGACATGTTAATGGCGATTTGGCTATGCATGCAACATATTAAAACAAAATAAAGCAAACGATAAATTCCTAGTATGGCCTTATCCTAGAAAAGAAATAACAAGAGTACAAATCGGAAACCAACTCCTTTGGTCCCTTGAACTTGACGCGGCACGCAAATCGAGGCAAACACCGTCTTGATCGGAACTCCTTTCCGAATGGCACCGTCTTCAAGGTTCTCCGGAAATTTCAAATATTACAACTTTTCTAGTCTACTTTATACATTATAAAATAGAAATAAATTACAATTGGGTGATACGAGATCACAAAATTACAACCGAATCGGTAACCCCTTACATTACGGGAAATACCAATTTAAAACTAAGGCCATACTAGAATAATTACATGATTCAAAATAATGCAATATAATATGACATTCATAAGAAAAACGCAGCAATATAATATGTTATAAATATGTTCATTTTAATGCCAAATCGCCCTATCTAATAACTTATTATGTCGAAATTAACCCGGTTTTATGAGATTTTAGCATTTTTAACTCCTTTAAAATGCATAAATTTAAAACATACACAACTTATGTTCTAAATAATATCCTAACACATTTTAGGATTCAAAATTAGTCATAAATAATTTTGATAATAATTAACACTTTAATTATATTAACATTGTTCATTTTGCCTTAAAATGCATAACATTTACGAATTAAATCCAAACAAATATAAGAATTCGAAATTTTGGATTTTCATTTTCACTAACATTCTGAAAATATTACTTTATTATTTATAATGTAAAAATTTTGGTCATATAATTCGAAATTTAATTCGAAATATCACATATTAATGGCCAAAATTACCTCTTTATACGGTTTTAACAATAAAATCGTAAGACATGCTATACAAAGTCATATTGTACCAAATTTTACATACATTAAGTAAAATAAGCATGTGAGGTCGTGTAAAAATTACAAGGCTAGAAACATTTTCTTTCTTATTTAATCATTTAACTCGATTTTATCATAAAAATACATATTAAACGATTAAATCTCTATAATGAACAACATATTAAATCTCATAAATTATCATATAACCTAAAAACATTTTAGGACCAGATTTAACTTACATGCCAAAATGTCGAGTGAAAAAAAATATGAGTCTTTAAATATATAGTTTTGTTTTTAAGTCTCATAACTCGGAAAAACTAAAAACCGATTAAGCATGCAACAACAACCTGTCTCTGATACCAATTGTAAGGTTCATATACCTATTTAGTCATACTAGTTATTATTTATCATATAAATAGAAGATCTTATGCATGCTTAACAATAAAATTTCGAGATAAATGAAGAAGAACAAGCTTCCTTACATTGAAGATCTCGGCTATTTTAGGGCACAAGTGAAGTCACCTTCTTCACTTGTTCTTGAGCTTAATATGTGGATGATCCTCCTTGAACCTTCAAAGAGATGATGGCCTCCAAAAGATGAACACCAAGACACACTAACTCTCAATGTTTGTATGTTATTGTGCTAGAATCAACATACAAAATTACTAGATGATGCAAGGAGGGGCACGGCTAGGGTTTTAGAAAAATGAATCTTATTTTTCTCTATTTCTTTCTCTCTCAAAGACAAACCCTAGTAATTGATAGAATGAATGTTTTGAGGAACAAAATCTCTCTTTTGTTGCCTCTTTTGGTTCGGCCGAGAGGGAGGTGAGAATGCCCAATGGGTTGGCTCTCAATCCTCTCAAATGTCTCAAGCATGCCTCATATAACTAATTGCATGTTTCCCTTATGTTCCTAACCTCTTATGTAATATTGTATGTTAGCTAGTGTGTGACATATCACACGGTCCTCTTGACCAAACGGACCTCATACGATATTAGCTAGGATATTTAACATAAGTAATTCGTAGTTTAACTTTTAAACTCTTTATTGTAAATTATAAGTAATTAATATAATTACATATATTTATTCACATGCAATTTTATCACTACAACAATTGTAGTTAAAATAATTCATTCAAATTTAATCATGTTTCTTAAACATATTAATTTTAGTGATGACATTTCAATCACTAAAAATAATTTATAATCCTATTATAAATTATCTCCTTATTTTATTCATATCTAGAAATGAATCAACTCGTATCATATACAGTTGTTACATTTATTATTGAGGTAGTTGTCCTAAAGGTGTGACCTAAAGGGATCAACTGGTCACCACCGTCTTTACGACAGTAATGTCAAACTCTAGCAAGCCAATCATTACCGATTAATGTTGACCAGTTGACTTATGATAAGAATCATCCCATGAATATTCTTATATAGAGATTTGTCAATTTAATTAATATAATTGAGGTGATCACATTATTGTCGAGGACACTTACTCCAACAAAATCCACAATCAAGAACCTTTCTCGTCGTTCTCCTTGCACCAAAGTGACCACCACAAGCATGTGAATGACAAAATGTAAGGATTGAAGTCATCTCATTCTCTGGTACACATCTTCTTATGATTTGGTCCGAACCATGCTTCCACAAATAAGGCTCATCCCATACATAATTCTTCGCATCACTGCGAAGCTTGTCCTTTTGAGATTTGGAAAAGCCTTGTGGAAATCTAGAAGAACAGAGAAAATTAACAAGGTTGGCGTACCATGGCTCCACGGAACGAATAGTGAACAAGCTTTCATCAGGGAATAATCCTTTCACTAAATTCTTCTCATGTGGATTCGCATCAACATCACCAACCGACTTAAGTGGTCTGCCACGACATTTTCTGCTCCTTTCTTGTCTTTCACCTCTAAATCAAATTCACTAAGCAACAAAATCCATCTAATCAACCTCGGCTTAGATTCTTTCTTTGCCATCAAATGGCACAATGCTGCATGATCTGAAAATACCACCACTTTTGTACCAAGTAAATAGGACCGGAATTTCTCCAAAGCAAAAACAATGGCTAGAAGTTCTTTCTCAGTCGTGGTGAAATTCCGTTGTGCTTCATTTAAGGTCATGGATACATAATGAATGACATGGGAAGCCCTCCCATTCTTCTGACCCAACACCGCTCCCAAGGCATAATCACTCGCGTCACACATAATCTCAAAGGGAAGAGACCAACCCGGTGCTTGAATAATCGGGGCGGAGGTAAGTCTACCTTTCAGTTCATCAAAAGCCTCCTTACAAGCCTTGTCAAAGATGAAATCTGACTCCTTTTGCAGCAGCTTGCATAAGGGTGAAGCGATCTTAGAGAAATCTTTAATGAACCTACGATAGAAACCTGCATGGCCAAGAAAAGATCGAACTTCACGAACATTAGTAGGAAAAGGTAGAGAAGAAATGGTATCAATCTTAGCTTTGTCGACCTCAATACCTTTTGAAGACACAACATGTCCCAGTACTATACCTTGTTCCACCATAAAATGACACTTCTCAGAATTCAATACAAGGTTAGTATCAATACAACGCTTAAGAACAAGAGACAGATGGTGTAAACAAGTGTCAAAAGAATCACCATGCACCGTAAAATCATCCATAAAGACCTCAATGAAACGTTCAACATACTCAGAAAATATGCTAACCATACAGCGCTGAAAAGTAGCTGGTGCATTACAAAGTCCAAAAGGCATGCGTCGATACGCAAAGGTACCAAAAGGACAAGTAAATGTGGTTTTCTCTTGATCCTCGGGGGCAATAGCTATATGAAAATATCCCGAATAACCATCCAAGAAACAATAATAAGCCTTTCCTGCTAGCCTTTCAAACATTTGGTCAATAAAGGGAAGAGGAAAGTGGCCTTTCCTAGTTACCGCATTTAACCTACGATAATCTATACAAACCCTCCACCCGTTTTGGATCCTAGTGGGTACAAGCTCACCATCTTTATTCTCAACTACGGTCACCCCAGACTTCTTAGGGACTACTTGGGTAGGACTCACCCATTTACTGTCAGAAATAGGATAAATCATACCTACTTGAAGCAATTTGAGAACTTCTTTCTTCACCACCTCCATCATAGGAGGATTCAATCGACGTTGTGGTTGCCTTACCGGTTTGGCTTCATCCGCTAGGAAAATCCGGTGCATACAAGTACTTGGACTAATACCTTTGATGTCGGCAATAGTCCAACCAATAGCCAGTTTGTTCTTCACAAGCACATTTTTCAACCTTCCTTCTTGTTCCTTGGTGAGCTTACTAGAGATGATAACAGGAAGTGTTTCTCCCTCACCAAGGAAAATATACTTCAAATGCTCGGGAAGGGCCTTAAGTTCTACCACAGGTGCCTGCAAAACAGATGGCAACAACTTCTCCGAAGGAACAGTTAATGACAATGTATTATTCAAACTCAAAGGAAGCTCCTCCAACTTATGCAAGTCGGCCACAACTTCCTGCAAGTTAGCAGAAAAGACATATTCCACCTCTTGACCATCCACACTATTCTCCAAAGCTACCTGCAACTCATCTTTACCATTAAAAACAAAGAAATCTTGGGCCAAAAGGGTCAACAATGTCAATAAAATTCACAGAATGATGGTCATCAGGATATTTCATTGCATCATAAATGTTAAAATCCACGACCTGACCACTAGACTCCATAGTCATAGACCCACTAGATACATCAATCTTAGTGCTAGCAGTTTTTAAAAATGGCCTTCCTAACAGAATAGGAGCCGCATGTTTATCATGTTCCATGTCTAGCACATAAAAATCAGCTGGAAATATAAGATTATCAACCAACACAAGGACATCTTCGATAATCCCCTTTGGGTAAACATTCGATCTATCGGCTAACTGGATAAGAACACTAGTAGCATGCAAAGGACCAAGTCCTATAGATTGGTACAAGGAGTAGGGCATCACATTAACTGAAGCTCCTAGGTCTAACATGGCCTTTTGAATCTTAGTGTCTCCAATGGTGCAAGGAATAGTGAACATGCCCGGATCACTACACTTTTGAGGCAATTTTCTTTGAAAAATAGCGGACACATGTTCACCAACCTTCACTTTCTTCACCTCTTTCAACTTGTTATTCCGTTTAATAGTGCACAACTCCTTTAAGAATTTCGCATATTTAGGAATACTTTTCAAAAGGTTAAGAAGTGGAATATTTACCTCACACTTTTCGAATACCTCATAGATGTCCTTGTCGTGCTCAAACTGGTGAGTCCTCTTAAGTGGAAAATTAGTTACACATAAAAATCAGCTGGAAATATAAGATTATCAACCAACACAAGGACATCTTCGATAATCCCCTTTGGGTAAACATTGAAGTCTTTCCTAATTCAAATAAGATTAGTTTTTAGGATGTTACCTAGAAATAAGAATTCTAGACAAAGTAAAATTCCTAAAATATCTAGGATTTAACCTAGATCTAATTTACTATATATAGACATCATATTACACGTTGAAGACTAACAAAAAATATACACGCCTCACGCTTTCCAAGAAAACGAACGTAACCTCACGTACGTCTCGATATTCGTGCAAATCATTGTCAGATTTCATTCTAAAGACTACAAGCATTGAAGATTACTCTCATACGTTCAAGATCGTTGAACACAAGAGTTCATTGAATATTTATCTTATATAGTTAAGATAGTTCGAGTATCTAGCGGTACTCATTGTAGTCTAGTATTTCACGGTACTTGACATAGCTAGGTATTTAACGGTATCTAGATTGCGTTACAACTAACATCAAAGTTGTACGAGTAGGGTTGATAAAATTGTAATCCGGAGAAGGTACTAATTTTATTAATCGAGAATAGTGGACGTAGGTTTCGATTTGTGAAACTGAACCACTTCAAAATATCGTGTCTCCTCTTACTTTATTGTTTCTCCTCGTTACCTGCATACATCGAAGAAGAATCGAAAAAGTTGGCATACTCAATTCAACCCCCCTTCTTGAGTATATCTAGATCAATAGACTCTTCAACTGGTATCAGAGCCTCGTGCTCTTGACAGCCTTACAGCTTGAGATTGATCCTTCTATTGATGCTTTATGGATTGTAAACACATGAAGTGTCCCATCTTCGATGGAAAGAACTATAGCTTGTGGAAGAACATGATGACCCACTACGCAAGGGATGTGATTGGGAATGCTGGAAGATAATTCAAACTGGACCAAAGAAGATCTTGGTCGCCGCTACAAATGGAACCACATATGAGAAGATGGAAAGTGACTATGTGGAAGCAGATTACAAGATTGCTGAAAAAAATTCAAAAGCCATGAGCCTACTTCAAAATGGTATGATTACTTCTGAATTTGATCGTTTCTCTTCTTGTAATTCAGCCAAAGAAATATGGGATGAACTAGAACTTGCCTACGAAGGAACTTCCGTAGTCAAGAAACATCGCATAGACTTGCTGATTCAACGATATGACTTTTCACTATGGAAAAGAATGAATCGATTGATAACATGTCTGCACGATTTTCTTGCATATTAAATGAACTGCGGAACCTTGGTAGGAAGTATGATTCTGAGGACATAGTTAGAAAAGTCCTTAGAAGCCTTACCAAAAAGTGGCAACCAAAAGTCGCCGCAATTGAAGAAGCTCGTGATCTCACGACCTTGACCTACCAAGAACTCATCTGATCTCTAATGGCTCATGAGATCATGTTGAACAAAGATGATGGTGATCATCCCAAAGGCAAAAACGTTGCGTTACAAGCATCTACAAGCGACGAGTGCGAACCTGAACTGGAAGATGAAATAGTTCTATTCGCAAGACGCTTCGAAAGGCAGTCTTCAAAGGAAGATTTACCAAATCGAAAAACAAGACCAATGATAAAAAGAAGAATGACTCTAAGCAAACCTTCTTCAAACGAGGATGCTTCAAATGTGGTGATCAAGGCCACATGATCAAGGACTGTCCAAGGTGGGACAAGATCAAAGATAAATCTAAACGAGAAAAGACCAAAACTGAATTCAAAAAGGTTATGCTCGCATCTTGCTGGGGAGAATTAGATTCCGAGGACGACGAATCCTCAGAATAAGAGGAGGTAGCAAACATGTGTCTAAGCAACATCAGTTTAGATCAAATTTTCGACGTCATAAATCATCACAATTTTGCTTCTATAGAGAATCAGATTCAGATGATGGAGACCAAGAGGTAAATTTTTTACAGCTTAAGAGTCAAGTTAAAAATTTATCTAAGTCTGCATTAATTAAATACTTTGAACAAACCTTGGACCAATGTCACGAACAAAGTCTTGAAATAGACGAGTTAAGAGAGCAGATCCTTGACATTGCAGAGGAAAATCAACTTCTAAAGGCCAAAGCTAAGAAACTGAAATCCAAAGTTAACATTGACGCAAATGTTAAATTGGAAACAATAATGTCTGAGAAAAAGATTCTTGAGTCTAAAGTTATAGCTAATGAAGCTATAACCTCAAAATTAAAACTCAACATTAAAGAGCTTGAATCTAAGATTATAGCCAATGAAGCTATAACCTCAGATTTAAAACTCAAGGATCTGGAATTCAACTTGACCAAAATTAAAAAGGAACATGCCCAAATTGTGTTCAATTTTAATAAGGATATTCAAGACTTGAAAGAATCTAACAATGTTGACCACACCTCTTGCATAAAGGAAATAGATTCTTTAAAAGACCTTCTTCTTCATGCTCGAAAGGTTCACGATAAATGGGAAGGAAGTACTAACGTACTAAACTTCTTAGCAGAACATTCTGACAATAACTTGAAGATGGGTCTAGGTCATGAGTGCTATGGCAGGAGGGACCATTCAAAATGTCAACAAAAACCCTCAGATTGTGACTTTAGAAAAATAAAGTATGTAGACTTGCCTGAATACTTAATTTGTACTTATTGTGGTCATAATGGACACCTACGAGATAATTGCGTAAAACACGCACTCGACTTCAAAACTGGAGTCAAATTTGTAAAATCTCTAGGTACACCAAATGATGTCATCTCCATCATCGATAGTGAGGAAAGTGATAAAAGCGATGTTGAGGAAATGAATAATGATCACAGATGGTTCTATGACATGTCTTTCGACTATACAGAAAAGAAAAATAGAACTACTCAAGTTCCTAAACCTACTACACATAGGAAACAAAACACAAAAACATATACAAAGTCAACAAAACCCAACTACCACAAAACCAAGAGATCTTTAGTGAGACAAGTCTGGGTTAAGAAAGAAGATGTTTTTATAATAACTAACTCTAAAGGACCCAAGTATGCTTGGGGTACCTAAAACCTGTCTTTAAATTTATTTTGTGCAGATAATCGCTAAAGAGAATAACTTATGGTACCTCGACAGTGGATGCTCCCGACACATGACAGGAGATGTCAACCTATTCACAACCTTGAAACTATTTGACGGAGGAAAGGTCACCTTCGGAGATAACAAAAAGGGAAAGGTTATAGGAGTCGGTAAGATAGGTATCTCATCATCTCATACCATTAGCGATGTATATCTGGTAAGTGGCCTCAAACACAACTTAATAAGTATATCTCAGTTATGCAACAAAGGAAACAAAGTTGTCTTTCATGCAGATGTTTGTCGTATAATTATGTAAGGTAAAAGTAAGGTAATACTTGAAGGTCAAAGGAAGAAAAATGTTTATATGAATGATTTAAATGCTGTGCCTACTAACTCTCTCTCATGTATGAAAGCTACGTTAGATGATCCATGCCTTTGGCATAAGAGATTTGGTCATATTAGTTCTCCTATTCTTAGCAAACTGAAGAGATGGGACTTAGTCGAAGGTCTTCCAAAGATCAATTTTGATCAAGACAAGATGTGTGACACATGTGCACGATGTCTACACGTCAGATCATCCTTCAAACCAAAAAGAATAGTAAGTACTAATCAAGCTCTTGAACTGGTACATATGGATCTCTGTGGCCCTATGAAGGTAAGAAGCAGAGGTGGTTCCAGGTACGTTTTCGTTCTAGTTGATGATTATTCTAGATTTGTTTGGCCAATCTTTCTTCACTCTGAAGACGAAACATTTGATGAATTTGTTAGTCTCATGAAACTTGTCCAAAACAAATTAAAATATAACCTAATAACAATTCGAACTGACCATGGAACTGAGTTTGACAGTCATGCTTTTATTGAGTTCTGTAAAACCAATGGTGTTGGACACAACTTCTCTTCACCTAGAACTCCACAGCAAAACGGAGTAGTAGAACACATGAATAGAACCCTAGAAGACATGGCTAGAACAATACTTCTTTGTAGTGGTCTACCTAGAAACTTTTGGGCTGAGGCTATCAGTACAGCTTGCTATATTCATAATCGTGCTATGATTAGACCTATCCTTAAAAAGACACCTTATGAACTTCTACGTGGTCGTAAACCTAATATATCTCATTTAAGATGTTTTGGGAGTAAGTGCTTTGTTCATAACAATGGTAAAAATCGTTTAAGCAAATTTAACCCTAGAAGTGATGAGGCAGTTTTTATAGGATATTCTGATCATAGTAAAGCCTATAAATTTTTTAATAAACGTACCTTATGCTTAGAAGAGGGTATACATGTTAATCTTCGATGAGAATAATGCCTTCGATAAGCCTTTCCAGGGCGAGGAGGAAAACCTAGTCGAACCAGACTTTCGTTTGTCAAGGGAGGATCCTCCAGAGATAGAAAATGATGTTGAAGGTGAAAGTCAAGGAATCAACGATGAACTAGACTTGGGAGAAAACGGTACGAGAACTGAAAACACAGTTGATGATACTGTTAACCAGTCTCAAGCCAATGACTTGGAACCTAGGGTTGTAGCTTATGAAGCTACAACTTTGAATCAAAACCAAAGGGAAGAGGTCAGTTATACCTGTGTAACACCCCCATTTATTTAAGGGCCTGTACTAGGACTCCCTAGATAAATAAGGATGTTACCATCTCGGTTTCCCGAGGCAGTAGATACAAAGGAAAGATAAACAGTACTTTAAATTGATAAAGTTAACTCAAAGAACGAGTTTATACAACTGAATTAAAACAAACTGTATTGATGAAACAAAAGTACAACTCATAAGTAACTACTATGGTGATCTAGACTCTAGGCCGATCCAGATCCAAGCTTCTCTCTTCCCCTAGCTCCCATAGTCCCAACACCTGTCAATCTGCTCACCAATAATTGGTTCATCACAGGTGATCACGAATACACAGGGTCAACCACGAGGTTGAGTAGAGAAAAACTGTAAACAAACCACATTACTATAAATAGAAAGTCGAACTTCTCCACTCCGAATCACAAGACCCATAATTCCCCACACCAATCACAGACCCTTTATCTCCGCACCAATCACAGACCCTTTATCTCCGCACCAATCACAGACCCTTTATCTCCGCACCAATCACATACCCTTTATATTCACATCGTATTATATGACAGAATAATATAGATAACACAATATAACGATCACATGATATTATATCACAAACATGCTTAATACCAAATAAGAACAGTTTACACATCATCATATACCAGTATTTTCCCCTACCTCAAATTGCAGAATGACAACCAAACAGCTGCTAGAAGTGTTCCACGCGGAAACCATCACCTAAACATATATTATGTAACGAATTAACAATCTTCCCGAACCCCATAACTCAAATTACACTTACTATAAATAGCAACTTTCTAAAAGTGGAAAGTTCCCTAAAATGGGACTTCCCAAAAATAGCAACTTTCTTAAAATGGAAGCTTCCCAAAATAGTGACTTCCCGACTCGTAACAAACTCCGACTAAAACAACTTACACAACAACCGTCTTAACCCTTACCATCTATTACTACAACAATACTAATAAAATAACAATAAACATAATGACAAATATAATAATGATAATAAAAATAATAATAATAATAAAATAATAATAATAATGATAGTAGTAGTAGTAATAATAATAATAATAATAAACATAATAAAATCGTAAAAGACACATACTACGTACCCAGTAACCCAACCAGACCAGACCTCAACAACTCGAGCCCGCGTCCCTTACTTTGCGACAAAACCACTACCAACCGGACCACCCACGACCACCACTAACGGTCCCCTCTTCTTACCTGCATCACCAACACGCATCCCACACTCCCGGTCACCATCGTCGGCCCTTAAAACTACTATAAACTCATGCCCTACCTGCCTAAACCGACAAGTAAAAACAGCGGTCTTAAACTTTGCTCCGGCATCCACCACGCGGAACACCCAGACTCACCACCTAACACAACTACCCATGACCAGTCCCCGACGACCCTACTCCCAACCCGACTTACTACGCACAACCAGCGTACACTCGCGTGTTGCCGCCATAGACACCGCTCTTACACTCTCTCTCTCTTTCTTCGCCTCCTCAACCACCCGACATCCACCACCGACCGAAACCCATAACCTAAAGACCCATATTGCCTCTGGAACTTGACTTTCAAACCGACCCAAGGCTCGACAACAACCCTATTCTACGCCCCTGTTTTACCGCTCCTCCGACATATCTCGTTAAACGTCGCTAATGTCCACCATACGACCCCCATTTTGGTTAGTTGCCCTGTACCCAGGAACCACTCAACCAAATCCTGGTCTAGACCAAAACGGGTCGGGTTGCAAAAGTCCGTCATCCTCGAAAGTTTCCCCTGTTTTACGTTAAACGAACTCAGGAACACTAAGGGTCCAGTTACGTCTATTCAAGGTCTATGACATCCCCTTCAACCCAGGTCTAGGTCTTGCCCTCAAACGGGTACTTTAACGATAAAACCAGAGAGGAAAAAAAATAGCGGTGAACGAATAACATACCGGAGGTTGAAGATGATGACGATGGGGTTATCTGACTTAACAAACTGACGAAGATGGAGGTTCTGTGAGGGCGTATGCGCGGAAATGATGAATGAATAACCGGTTTATTTTGGTGAAGGCGTTCGAAACGTCTGTGAGGGTGAAGGCGTTTATTAGGGTAACAAATATTGTTTGAGTTCATAAAAAAATATAGGGCGGTGTAACATAGTGAGGTTTATGCTTGTTTCGTTCTTTGTAAATAACGAAATGGGCTAGAAGTTTTGCACGCCACACAAGGCCCGGACTCATATTTAAACACGGTCTTATTACTAATTCACACGCTCGGTTCCTTACTAAACATGTATAAAATATAAAATACTTACTCGATAAATTATCGGATATAACGTTCAAAATTAACTATTAACACGTCAATACAAAATAATAATTATCCCAAATAAAATACGGGGTATTACAGTCTTTCCCCCTTAAAATGAACTTCGTCCCGAAGTTCACCATCCCATGGTTAACAACTGGTCACTAGTCACGTAACATCATATAGCATCAAGAACTAACAAAATATTACATTCTACCCTTGTTAAAAAACTTTGTCCCCAAAGTTTAACGTAGAACTAAATTAGAGGATACTTCACGAAACACCATAAAATGCATAACCTAAGTAAACATGAATATTAGGCATACTCGAACAGTCACGATATACCAATTAGCCATGTCATAACAACTAGCCATATCATAAAATCATTAAGATTTTACAATCCTATCCTCCTTAAAACATGGTTACGTCCCCGTAACCTCATTGTAAAAATAAAAAATAAAAAATAAAAAAAATAAAAATCCAACTCATTACTCTGCTTTACTCATTACTCTAACGCATAAAATCTTACTCCAAGTGACTAAGCATCGTATTCTCATCGTCGACTTTAAGACCAAAACAAGGGGTGAGTGAACTGGCGGAAAGAACAGTAAAACATATCTCCATCTCAAAATCGATTGCAAATTCACGAAAATATAAATCAATAACCATGGTCACTATGGACCATAAACAACAACTCGGCACACGGCCCCATAACACAATACCAGTAACCAAACGCAACCTCCATCTCAGTATCAGTACCAATATCGTTATATGTTCACAGAACCGTGCTCAACGCTTAAAGTATGAACTTTTAAGCTAGTCACCCATAAGTTAAGGTCGAAGGAAACGATTATAAAATAAGGTGCAATACCAATATCCACCACCCAATATATCAATCCCTTGAAAACCGTATACCTCAATTCTGTTGTAAACAAGCAAGACGAGGGTTCGCCATAAGAAATACCTCGGTTTCATTCGTAACACCACCAAACTGATTTCCATATTCATATATTGTAAAACCACATCCATCAGCAACCTAGCCAAAAGCTTACATTCTCGCACAATTATTAAAGAAATTAACATCAGCACTCAACGCTAAAGTCAACTATGAAATCAATTGCTTGAGTACCCAAAATCTATATTCTTTATCTCATACTCTTTATCCTCCCTATAACACAACCCATCTCTTAGAATAAAAGGACAATCAGTGACTCATAACAGATCGATACTACTACTTATTCAATAATATACGCAATGTCAATTCCTCAATAATCACCAACATATAAACAGTCATTAAAGTATGTCAGCTTGGATGAGCACTGAAGCATATAGACTCCTACAAATCAATTAGTACACATATATATATATCCCAAAACAAGAATACGAATATTAAGATCGGTAGAATCATGTTACACAACAAAACGGAATTAGAGTAACTAACACTTATATACCCTTGAAATTTATCGCAAATTTAACATACTAACTACAATGTAAACAATTAAGAAGTTATAGTTCATACTTGACAAATTAAAATGTTTCATGCTCATAATCATACTATAGAAGCGAATCATATTTAGGAGAAGACATAGCGCAAAATTAATTAACAAAATTAATCATGAAACATTGACATTTTTCACAAGGCACACATAACTCATAGACTCACAAGGTCATTTAACATCCCCAAATATCAATTAGTTAACAAAATCACTTAGGTACATTTCCCGTCCACTCACATTACACGATTCATCATCTATGACTTGCACAATAAGGATTTATACAATGCGCAGCAATTAAGCATTCAAGCAGGATTTCATCTACACATAGCTACAGGATTGTCTTTTTGCAACAACACCATGTTTATCAAACATCAAACGTAATCTTGAATAATCATCACTTGGAAAACATTTTGAACTTTGGAAACCTTGAAGTGGTAATTTATAAGCATGAATCAAAAGAAAAAAAAAAATTTACAAGTTATAGATCGAAACAAGACTATACAGAGACATTCTGACCCTCATTTACTAAAACATTGTTCTTGTATATTGAAACCCATGAATTATGAAAATTTAACGATAACGTAAACGAATTCGCAAGATTATTACTTCCATAAATCACATGTCGACCAGTTAATAGCTCAATATATTATAATCAGATTTTAAACATAGTAGATGCAATTCAGCTTGTGACATAACAAGATACATGAAAGTGTTATAAAGATTATTAGCTCAGTAAACTAGACAACGATATACCCTACATATATGAAAGAACATCAACACGATTCACATCGTTCAAAAAAATCACCATTACTTATAACAATTAGATTGCTATATCATGTTAACAAGTTTACCAGTTAAATTTCATTCTGCCACTTGGCAAGACTCCTCTCAGATAAACATGCTTTTGACATCACATACGAGTAGCACATAATTATTTTGAGGTTATAAAATTTGACATATAATTGAAACAATTCTATATTAAACTTGACGAAATAAACAAGGTTACGCTCTCATATAGTGAGGGTTCATACTCATACCATACGCCTACTTTTCATGTTACTAATGCCACATCAGGATATCACGTGGTCACATCACATAATTCACATTTGATTAAACTTTTATATGAACTTCCATGTCTCACAACTTCAATAATTAATCATTATGCTGCAGCTTACCAAATCACAATTAAATAACAACTTAGCTAGCGTGAGAGCGATTATAGTTTTTTTTTTTTTTTTTTTTTTTTTTCTTTATAAAGGACTGCCTAATCATAGGAAAAGAATCGAATGTATATCGCAAGGAAATTATTTAATACCATTTCCATAACTCAATCGGTCTGGACAAGAACTTTACAGCAATTCAACAGAAAATTCGGCAACTTGCAAAAATCACAATTAGATAACGACTCATTAAGATTTTACATGGCCTATCATCTTGAAAACGTAAACGCATATTCTGAACAATAAGGTGGAATTATGCATAAACAATAACCAAGTTTTAAACGATTTCTTTTACACAAAGATGGGTCAAAACGAAACTGTGCAGCAACAATCCAACCACGGTCAACTAGAAGATTTATTTCACTCAAAATATAACTCCTATCAACATGAAACCAACAGCATTGTAACACCAACTCAAGAGGTTGTCATGCATAAAATTTTCATACTCAAATATGGAACACATTTAAGATGGCGTCCTGTACAAACAAGGTAACATCCAGGAAACTTATTAAAACAATTTGGTTCCTTTACAACTTCACATTGCTACCTCGAAACTCTCTTTTTCTAAAACACGTTGACATATAATTGGAGCATAGACATCATTTTGTACAGTATTAACATTCATTTCTCATTACTACGATACTCGTTATCTGGACCACGGTAAAGATTTTCAAAACTGAAAGTAGGATCAACTAAATAACTTGATTGTTATACAAGTGTATCTAAAGAAATTAGTTTCTACTAACGCATACTCATAACTTATCCAGGTACGGAAATATAAACTAGAAGCTACTATGAGGTCCCATATTGATTACGAATTTCACATCAACTTTAAATGCGTAAAGTAGGCATAAAATCTTAAGTACGATATATGCAACACATATCTATATACATTCATGGCTTATGGAAACACATTCCGCATATTACTAGACATGGATTACTAATCTATATAAGTCTGATCATTCATGTTCATATACTAGCAATATATTACATAGATACTATAGTCATTCAATTCCAGCTAATCGTATGAACACTTCAACTATCAAAATTATATGATCACATCACTCTAGCCATGGCTCAACAAATACAACTCCCAAACTCCGATAATTTCATTTCAATCATCCATATCAATCCACAGTTCATATTGCACATATCCTTAATCAGAACTCACATATGACTTACCTCGTTCTTCTCCTGCAAGAACGTTAGCATAATATAACCAGGTCACTATATAGTCTACCCCACTCTTCAATTACTCTCTTTGGGTTCCCGAGACAGCACAGAAAGGGCCCAGGTTTGGTGTGAGGGGGCCCCTAACTCATCCCGTTCCTTTTTGGGGCTCCTATCAGTTTCATCTCGGGGTTCATTTTATTAGACTCTTCCTACGTTCATTTTTATTCATTTGGTTTAGGCCTGAGGATCGTTGCTCTGATACCACTTTGTAACACCCCCATTTATTTAAGGGCATGTACTAGGACTCCCTAGATAAATAAGGATGTTACCATCTCGGTTTCCCGAGGCAGTAGATACAAAGGAAAGATAAACAGTACTTTAAATTGATAAAGTTAACTCAAAGAACGAGTTTATACAACTGAATTAAAATAAACTGTATTGATGAAACAAAAGTACAACTCATAAGTAACTACTATGGTGATCTAGACTCTAGGCCATCCAGATCCAAGCTTCTCTCTTCCCCTAGCTCCCATAGTCCCAACACCTGTCAATCTGCTCCCCAATAATTGGTTCATCACAGGTGATCACGAATACACAGGGTCAACCACGAGGTTGAGTAGAGAAAAACTGTAAACAAACCACATTACTATAAATAGAAAGTCGAACTTCTCCACTCCGAATCACAAGACCCATAATTCCCCACACCAATCACAGACCCTTTATCTCCGCACCAATCACAGACCCTTTATCTCCGCACCAATCACAGACCCTTTATCTCCGCACCAATCACATACCCTTTATATTCACATCGTATTATATGACAGAATAATATAGATAACACAATATAACGATCACATGATATTATATCACAAACATGCTTAATACCAAATAAGAACAGTTTACACATCATCATATACCAGTATTTTCCCCTACCTCAAATTGCAGAATGACAACCAAACAGCTGCTAGAAGTGTTCCACGCGGAAACCATCACCTAAACATATATATATTATGTAACGAATTAACAATCTTCCCGAACCCCATAACTCAAGTTACACTTACTATAAATAGCAACTTTCTAAAAGTGGAAAGTTCCCTAAAATGGGACTTCCCAAAAATAGCAACTTTCTTAAAATAGAAGCTTCCCAAAATAGTGACTTCCCGACTCGTAACAAACTCCGACTAAAACAACTTACACAACAACCGTCTTAACCCTTACCATCTATTACTACAACAATACTAATAAAATAACAATAAACATAATGACAAATATAATAATGATAATAAAAATAATAATAATAATAAAATAATAATAATAATGATAGTAGTAGTAGTAATAATAATAATAATAATAATAAACATAATAAAATCGTAAAAGACACATACTACGTACCCAGTAACCCAACCAGACCAGACCTCAACAACTCGAGCCCGCGTCCCTTACTTTGCGACAAAACCACTACCAACCGGACCACCCACGACCACCACTAACGGTCCCCTCTTCTTACCTGCATCACCAACACGCATCCCACACTCCCGGTCACCATCGTCGGCCCTTACAACTACTATAAACTCATGCCCTACCTGCCTGAACCGACAAGTAAAAACAGCGGTCTTAAACTTTGCTCCGGCATCCACCACGCGGAACACCCAGACTCACCACCTAACACAACTACCCATGACCAATCCCCGACGACCCTACTCCCAACCCGACTTACTACGCACAACCAGCGTACACTCGCGTGTTGTCGCCATAGACACCGCTCTTACACTCTCTCTCTCTTTCTTCGCCTCCTCAACCACCCGACATCCACCACCGACCGAAACCCATAACCTAAAGACCCATATTGCCCCTGGAACTCGACTTTCAAACCGACCCAAGGCTCGACAACAACCCTATTCTACGCCCCTGTTTTACCGCTCCTCCGACATATCTCGTTAAACGTCGCTAATGTCCACCATACGACCCCCATTGTGGTTGCCCTGTACCCAGGAACCACTCAACCAAATCCTGGTCTAGACCAAAACGGGTCGGGTTGCAAAAGTCCGTCATCTGACTTAAAGATGATGAC
This sequence comes from Silene conica, assembly GCA_029255685.2. NCBI lineage: Eukaryota > Viridiplantae > Streptophyta > Magnoliopsida > Caryophyllales > Caryophyllaceae > Silene > Silene conica. The sequence continues at coordinate 66,488,207 of CM055311.2, forward strand.
GATGGGGTTATCTGACTTAAAAACTGACGAAGATGGAGGTTCTGTGAGGGCGAATGCGCGGTAATGATGAATGAATAACTGGTTTATTTTGGTGAAGGCGTTCGAAACGTCTGTGAGGGTGAAGGCGTTTATTAGGGTAACAAGTATTGTTTGAGTTCATAAAAAAATATAGGGCGGTGTAACATAGTGAGGTTTATGCTTGTTTCGTTCTTTGTAAATAACGAAATGGGCTAGAAGTTTTGCACGCCACACGAGGCCCGGACTCATATTTAAACACGGTCTTATTACTAATTCACACGCTCGGTTCCTTACTAAACACGTATAAAATATTAAATACTTACTCGATAAATTATCGGATATAACGTTCAAAATTAACTATTAACACGTCAATACAAAATAATAATTATCCCAAATAAAATACGGGGTATTACAACCTGACTCTCCTATAAACCATGGTTTGGATTCAGGAGGAACAAGTCAAAATCCCAAGTCAAGTAGCAACAACGAAAACAATCAATCAAGAAACTGGAGATATAAATGCTCTCACCCTCTAGATAACATTATAAGAAGCCTTAAAGAAGGTGTCCAAACTCGAAGAAGCCTAAACAACTTTTGCTCATTCTACTCCTTTCTCTCCACAATTGAACCTACGAACATAAAAGAGGCCCTTGCAGAACCTGACTGGATAGTCGCCATGCAAGAAGAACTTCAACGGTTCGAAAGAAATAAAGTATGGCACCTCGTTCCTCGTCCAAAAGATATATCAGTAATTGGAACGAGATGGGTATTCAGAAATAAACTGGATGACTCTGGAGTCATCGTGCGTAACAAAGCAAGACTAGTCGTTCAAGGACACAATCAGCAAGAACAGATCGATTATGACGAAACCTTCGCTCCAGTCGCTCGCCTTGAGGCGATTCGCTTGCTCATAACGTTTGCTGCACATAAAGGAATGAAACTATTTCTGATGGACGTTAAGACAACATTTCTTAATGGCTATCTTCAGGAGGAAGTCTATGTCGAACAACCTCCTGGATTTCCTGACAGCAAACTCAAATATCATGTATTCAGATTGGACAAAGCTCTTTACGGGCTGAAACAAGCCCCTCGAGCATGGTACGACAGATGATCAAAGTTTCTATTGGAAATCGGATTCAAGAGAGGATCAGTGGACAAAACATTATTTCTGAAGAGTGAAAATTCCGATCTATTATTAGTCCAGATTTACGTTGACGATATTATATTTGGCTCAACCAACAAAAAGTTGTGCCAATATTTTTCAGAGTTGATGACATCCGAGTTCGAGATGAGTATGATGGGAGAATTAAAATTCTTCCTTGGACTTCAAATCCAACAAACGAATGAGGGTATTAAAGTTCATCAACAAAAATACGTCAAGGAATTAATAAAGAAATTAGGAATGGAATCCTCTCATCCCATACCCACTCCAATGGTAACAGATACGAAGCTTACCAAAGACGAAGACGGTAAGACAGTAGATGAAACTACTTATAAAGGTATGATTGGCTCAATTTTATATCTTACTGCAAGTCGTCCAGATATAATGTTTAGTGTTTGCGTCTGTGCTCGGTTCCAATCTGCACCAAAAGAATCGCATATGATTGCGGTTAAGAGAATTCTACGATATCTAATCAGAACATCAAAATTATACTTATGGTATCCCCTAGATTGTAATTTTAACCTACTAGGATATTCTGATGCGGATTATGCAGGCTGTTCCTTAGACAGGAAAAGTACTTCTGGACTTGCGACCTTCGTTGGACCATGTATTATATCATGGGCATCCAAGAAACAAAATTCTGTCGCTTTGTCAACCGCAGAAGCAGAATATATTGCAGCCGCACTGGTATGTTCCCAACTCCTATGGTTAAAACAACAACTGCTTGATTATGGTGTTGACGTGGGATGTGTACCTATCTTATGTGACAATACGAGTGCTATATTAATATATAAGAACCCGACTCACCACTCGAGAACAAAACACATAGAAATTAGACATCACTTCTTACGCGACCATGTAGAAAAGAAAAACATTAAATTGGAATTTTGTACTACGGAAAAACAATGGGCGGATATTTTTACTAAACCTCTGGCTAGGGAACGATTTGAGACTTTGCAATTGGAAATTGGTTTAATCGGTGGCACCTAATCGATCCTAAGAGCTAAAAATAACCCAATGACTGACTACGTAAAGACAAAATTATATGACTGTGTCCGTATATTCCGCTGCATGCCTTTGTATGTTATTTTTATTAAATACTCGAATCTCGATTATATTATGCTATATGTTATACGAACGAACACAACCAATTTCTCGATCAAAATCATAATATTTAACTATTAACAAATCCATGCCTAATACTATTAAAATATTATATCTATACTACACAATTACGTACCTCAAGTACGTAATATATTAAAACCTCATCGCAAATAAATTACGTACCAAAAATTACGTATCAAATAAAGTCGTAACAAACATTTACGTTTTACTTAAACCAATTTATTACCTAACCTATTACTACCTACCCCACGTGAACCCACCTTCACCACTCTAACACTCAAACACCATCTCCCCATAACCGTCCTTTCTCTCTTTCAATAACCTCACCTCACTCTGTCAAATCCATTTACCCCAAAACCATAACCCCAAATTCAATTAAATCTTACAACCAAGAAATTCATTATTAAAAACAACCATAACTTCCGACCAAGAATCTGATAATCACCTCATACACAAAATGCCACCACTCTCCGCTCGTCGTTCTACCCGTCACAAACATTAATCTCCGACACCAACACCATCCCCACCACCATCACCCGAACCTATCGCCGTTACTGCTCCAAAGTCCGAAGCAAGCAAACGCAGAAAGCTAGACAAGGGTAAAATTGTAATGGAAGAAGACTACTCCGATTTCGATCACTCACCTCGCCCTCTGTTTCGTGACATCTCCGGTGAAGCTACAAAAGAAGGCTTGGAAAAGGTCCGCATGACCAAACAAGAAGGTATGCTAATTGAGCGCTTACTTCCTAATTCAATGCATGCAGGTCGTTTTTATCCAACTTCGTGGATAGATGGGTCTTGATCTTTAAGCTTTTTAAGGACTTCTTGATTTTTCAAGATTGGGTTTATATCAGTAATTTTTCTGGGTTGGTGTTTCCGGTCGAGGTAGTACAGTTCTTTGTGTCTGTTAAATCTATCGAGAACGGAGTAAGGGCCATGGTTAATGGTAGAGATGTGGATATTATGTTTGATGATGTGTGTCGGGTGTTTAAGATGAAAAACGAAGGGCTCGCTCTTGATCCGAGTAAAGAATGGGCTAATGTATCTAAAACTGAAAAAATGGAAATTAAGAAGTACTTTGATGATGCGACGGAAGTAAGTCCATTGTTAACAAACTCGTTTAATCCAAAACTGAAATTTCTTGTTAATTTTCTTTGGAACTCAATTTTGCCTCGACGAGGAGGTCGAGACAAGTTGAGTTGTTGTGAGGCTATTGTTCTTTACAGTTGGATGACCGGTGTTAAGGTAAATTTGGCGCCTCTGTTTTGCGCAAAAATCGTTCATGTCTCGAAAATCTTGGTAAAGGAGAGGTTTTGCACAACCTTGGACATACCTTATGGGATGTGGGTCTCGGAATTGCTATTCCATGCCGGAGTTGTTGGTGTTAGTAGCTACGGAGTGGTACCCCGAGACCGTATGAATGACAAATTGTTAAAGTTAATGGGAATTCTGGGTAAGAATGGTGATTTACAGTTTGGTAGAGAGAGTGGCGAGGAGATGAAGGTGAATGGTAACTTGGTTGCTTTGGAGGGGATGGTTGATCAACTGTTCTCGGTCATTTTTGGGTTGAAGGGTGTTAAAACCGAGAACAGCCATGGGTCGGGTTTGAATGCCGAATTGCGAGAATGGATGCAAAAGATTGATGGAAGTCTCGCACATCTTTGCCGTGATTTGAAAGAAGTTGAAGTAATAGTGGTCAGTGACCGTCACCAATTCCTAACCACTCAAGGTGGCGCTTTAGTTCATGATAGTCGGAGTTTACATGAGGACGGAAATCAATGCTTGGCCGCGGTGAAGGCGCTCTCTCTCGAAGTTCTTAATTTTGAGCGCGCGGTGGATGCTCAAGCTCGTAACATTGGGAGTTGTTTGGATCGTTTATCGACCTTGGAGTATCGCACAAGACCCGAATTCGTTAACCCTCACATTATTCGACATCCGGAATAAGATCTGTTTCCGTCTTTGTTTTGTTAACTTCGTTTTGCGTGCAGGTTGGCTGTGGTAAAGTGGCCGTGGTTGGTTTCGGCCTTCGTGGTGGATTCGTTTTCCATAACCCACTTGCCTTTACCTTTTATTACCTTCTTTTGCTTAGCCTCTGAAACTTTTATGGCCCATTTTCTCTAAACATCATTCGGCTCATTGGCTTGTATTTTCTATTGTGGCTTACTTACAATTTCGGCCCGATATCTCTTGACTATGCTTAGATTATTCGGCCCATTGGCACTCTTATAACTACTTAACTATTCGGCCCATAGGCTTAAATACTTGGTTGTGTGTTGTTTTCCCGTTCGTATCTCGAATATGTTTGATATTAATCATGTTTGTGTGTTTAGTTTAGAATCGCATGCTTAGGTTTTGTTTCGTAATGTATTATTCTAGTGGTTTTATCTCTTTGTTTCTGTCTTTTCAATGATGTCAAGAGGGGGAAAATAATGCGACCTAGATACGAATTTGCCTAAGATTGTTCCTTGTTGTAACGTATTGTCTCTTAAAATAGAAACCCTAAGTTGATCTATATTATGAATAACCAATATTATGTTGAGGGGGAACATTACACTTAGACACGATTCTAGATAAGACTTGCCATCATTAAAAAGGGGGGATTTGTTGCGTAATATATATTATATTGTTTTGTGTTTTAATAATGACAAGTCTAAGTAAATATTTATATACATATGCGTGTAATCGTGCGCTTAAGTTTACAGTTAATTATAGAGCGAAGATCATATTTTAGCCAATTATAGATTCAATCAAGGATAAAAGAAAGATCAAGCTCGTATCAAGTCTTTTTGAAGATTTGCAAGAATAAAGTCTTAATGCGGAATCAAATAAGCTAAAAGTTATAGTTCGTATCTATAACTCTATGAAGAAATGAGAAATGCGTGAAATAAGTAATGCGTGGAAATTAATCGTGTATGGTTGTTATATTGTCAAATATTAAATTAGTAATCTTATAACGGTTTTTAGAATAAAAATATTCTTTGGTTAAAAAGGATTAAAATAATTATCTTATTAGATTATTATTTATTCTAATATACTAAGAATTTTATTCTAACTGTTATCGTCAAAATCCGAACTCCTAGGGAAACGTGCCTCGGGAAACATGCCTCGAGAAACGTGCCTCGGGAAACGTGCACAACGTTTTTACTTGGTTGATGACACGTTTTTCAATTGTCTTTTGGTTTGATTAAATAAATATTATATGTTTATTTAATTTACCTTAAAGTCAAATTAGGATTTGGTTAAAGATATAATTTATGATATTTTGACAAGTATTAGGAATTGATTCAAAATAGGATATTATATTTTATGGAATAGCTTGTTTCCTAAATTGGTTAGGTTTGGGAAATTCAATCTTATATCATAATTTAATAATATCTTATATAAAGGCTTTCCTAATTCAAATTAGATTAGTTTTTAGGATGTTACCTAGAAATAAGAATTCTAGACAAAGTAATATTCCTAAAATATCTAAGATTTAACCTAGATCGAATTTACTATATATAGACATCATATTACATGTTGAAGACTAACAAAAAATATACATGCCTCACGCTTTCCAAGAAAACGAACGTAACCTCACGTATGTCTCGATATTCGTGCAAATCATTGTAAGATTTCGTTCTAAAGACTACAAGCATTAAAGATTACTCTCATACATTCAAGATCGTTGAACACAAGAGTTCATTGAAGATTTATCTTATATAGTTAAGATAGTTCGAGTATCTAGCAGTACTCATTGTAGACAAATATTTCACGGTACTTGACATAGCTAGGTATTTAACGGTATCTAGATTGAGTTACAACTAACATCAAAGTTGTACGAGTAGGGTTGATAAAATTGTAATCCGGAGAAGGTACTAATTTTATTAATCGAGAATAGTGGACGTAGTTTTCGATTTGTGAAACTGAACCACTTCAAAATATCGTGTCTCATCTTACTTTATTGTTTCTACTCGTTACCTGCTACTATCACGCCTCATCAGCATCCATCGAAGAAGAATCGAAAAAGTTGGCATACTCAATTCAACCCCCCTCCCTTCTTGAGTATATCTAGATCAACTCTTCATGTATGATTTATAGTCATAAACGAAGAACAAGATATAAAGATTGGGATCAAGAATTAACCTTCTGTCCTTGCAAAGGCCTAAGATCAGATACCAAAACAGATATCCTCCTAATTGTTGCACCTAAGATGTCCTGAGAAATACCCTTTCCTGAGTTAGAAATTGCAAAATTACCTTTAATTTTGAGCAAGATGAAAGCTAGAGAGAGAGGAGGGAAGTAGTCGTGTAACTCGTGCGCTTTAAGTGTAGAGTAAATGTCCTATTTATAGCTGCAAACAACCTTGCTATTAGACATCAACTAGGATTCTCCAAATCAGGATTTGGTTCTACCTACAACACTTCATAACAACTGAACAAACTTAATAATTGCTCAGACCGAAATTTTATCTTTATAGAATCGATTATATCGCTCTCTCTTGTGTAATGTTTTATCTTATAAATATTGTATATTTATAATCTAAACAATTAAATATAACCTTTTATATTTAACTGAATCATTAATCCTTATTAAATGATTTCATTACACACTAATTAAATATAACATTTTACATTTAATCACGAATTAACATTTTAATTCGTCTTAGCTAAAATTATTTAATCAGTATTAAATAATTATATCATCATTACTTTGACTAACACTGTTTAGTCGTATAGGGTATCAATATGATTACATTTTCATTTAATCATATATCTCAGATTCCATCCTTTAGGTGTGACTCTTAGGGACCAGTTGATTACCGCCATCTGTATGACAATAACGTCAAACTTTCGAGCAAGCCAACCGGTATTGATAAACGTAAATCAACTAGCTAAAATACAAAGTATACTCTGTGTTCCTTTAAGAGATTTATACGTGTTGTCGCAGTTAAAATACAAAGTATACTCTGTGTTCCTTTAAGAGATTTATACGTGTTGTCGCACTAACTGTTGAGGACACTAGCTCCAACAATCTCCCACTTGTCCGTACAAGTGTATGTGCGATAACCGATTCTCATATCCAATTAAATTTCTCCCACTCAATGTAAAACAATTTGTAAATTGGTATTCACAAAGGTCGTATTTTACAAGCGATCTGTATCAAGAGTGGTTTCCCCGACTAGAGAGTTGTTGGGAAATGTGTCCTCAACAATAGTGCGATCACGTAATTAAATCTCATGACAAGAATGCGCAAGGGATGATACGAATTATTAGTCAACTGACCAACATTAATCGGTAATGATTGGCTAGCTAGAGTTTGACATTACTGTCGTATGACGGTGATGGTCAGTTGATCCCTTTAGGTCACACCTTTAGGACAATTCCCTTAATTGATAAAATGATCAAATGTATATTGATACGATTTGATCATATTCCTTAAACTCGTATATCGAGAAATTAGAGGTTAAATCTTAATGTAAGATTTATGTTTAAAATTGAAATGTGTCAATTGTTAAACAGTAAACGATATTTCATTATATCGTAATTAGAATGAATTGGGTTATTATTAATACAAAGGTTGTAAATCGTATTGACGATAAAATTATTCATTTTATATTTGTAATTTCGAATTACATGTCAATTGATAAATATGATTTATTTAATTATATATATATATATATATATAATATTTATATGATAAATATTTATATTAAGATAATTTTATGTGACATATAAGATGTCACATTACACAATTGACAAACTTGTAAAATGGAATCCATTTTATGGATTATGGGAGCCGGTTTTGTTAGGTGGTTTTAAGAGCATGGTTAGTGTTTATTATGCTTAATAAAACATAATCATAAAAGGTGTCTTGAAAGACTACCTCTTGCCACACTATAATGCCTTGAGAAGTGATGTTGTCCCTTGTTGCACTTCCCTAAAACCGGCTTCCCCTTCCCCATAAGCATGCTTAAAATTGATTTGATTATCTTATTAAGAGCATGCTTAATATATATGTGATATGTATCATATTCATTCTACTTCTTCTTCTTGACCTAGCCGAAAATATACTAAGAAGAGGAGAGATTTTACAACCTCAAAATCCATATTATAAGATAATATAAACATACTATTTGTAGTATTGAGATAATATTCTAATTAGAGAGATTAGAATAAATTTAAGGAGAAACCGGTTTTGTAACTAGCTTGTTCAAGTCTCGGTTGATTGAGGGGTTGTCTTGGTGCATCCAAAGGAGGTATTCTATTTTGGGTACTCGGAGGATCATCCTTGCTATAATCTTGGACCGTGTGTAAGGGTTCAATATCTCCTTATTTCCGCATTTTTAGCATGCATAAGATCACTTATAATATGTTGTTTAAAGGGTTAAATAAAGGATTATTGTTAGTATGACTAAAATTAGTTTTTGAGTAACTAATTAAACCCAACAAGAGTAACTCAACTGATAACGAATCATTATTCGAGCTTGGCCAAGTTTTTCAGTTACTACTCCTCGGGTGGCCCTCGGAAATATTAAAACCTGATAAGGGGTGGATATTTTCTTTCAACTCGAATCTTGCAGATATAAGCACAGTATGAAATAACCCAAAAAAATCGGCTTAGCCCCAGTTACGGTCAGCTAGTGAGAAAGAAATCAAAGTCACCCAAAACTGCCCTTTATCTCAAGAAACAGTCGACAGTCAAAAGAATCGACTCAAGGAACACGATGGACGTCCTATCCACGACCCGACGCCGAATTTTCAGTAACATTTAGGACTCCATTGCGTCGTCACGAAAACTGTCCTACGAGTTATCGTTATAATCTCGTATCTGTGATCGATCAGTCAACGGTTTGACTTATGGTTTATTGAACCCACCATCAATCGACGTCACAAAATAATTGCCAGAGTTATCAGCTCGTGTAGGCGATTACGGACTAAAACAAATATATTGTAATTCAGTTCAATTTGTGGTGTTCAATGTTGTCAGTACAATCCACATGAAAAACAATATATAAAACAAAATCGATGGTGTTATAAATAGTACTACCTCTGTCGCAGTGGGATGTTTACACTTCTTTTATTTTGTGAGGGGGAAATAAAGGAAGTGTAAACATATCACTGGGACGGAGGGAGTATATGAAATAGATACAATATCCAATTCACAAAAGTACTAATACAACTCAGGAACACGTTAAATTCCCATTGAAATAACGTGCCCTTCATGTTTAACATGTCTTAATGGTTTAGTGAGAGGATTTGCGATGTTGTCATCTGTCGCAATCTTGTCTATCACTATCTCCTTTTACTTAGTAGTAGAATCTGCAATAACACTCTGCTTGGAGCTTTTCTAACTGACAGCAGCGCCATTAAGAGTAAAAACGAATCCAGACTGAGATTTCGAGTCATCTTGATCCGTTTGGAAGCTAGCATGTGCGTAACCGTTTGCGCAAAGCTCAGTGCCTCCACCATAATTCAATACCGAATCTTTAGTCCTCCGTAGGTACTTAAGAATGTTTTTCACAACCATCCAGTCTGGTTCACCGGATTGCCTTGGTACCGACTCGTCATACTCAAAGCATATGCCACGTCTGGACGTGTGCATATCATGGCATACATGATCGATCCTATAGCTAACGCATAAGGAATGCGACTCATGCGCTCGACCTCTTCCGGTGTCTTAGGTGTCTGAGTCTTACTCAAATGCACCCCCGAGATCATCGGAGGTAACCCCTTTTTGGAATTGGTCATGCTGAATCTGTCAAGAATATTATCTATATAAGACTCCTGACTCAGTGATAACATCCTTCGTGATCTATCTCTATAGATACGGATCCCCAATATACATTGTGCCTCACCCAGATCTTTCATGCGAAAATGGTTCTTTAACCATACTTTAACCGAAGATAAGAGGGATGTTATTTCCGATCAAGAGTATATCGTCGACATACAACACCAGAAGGACGATCTTGCTCCCACTCGACTTGATATATAAGCATGGTTCTTCGACTGATTGAATAAAACCATTCTTTTTTATTACTTCGTCGAAGCGATGATTCCAACTCCTAGATGCTTGCTTAAGTCCATAAATGGAACGCTTAAGCTTGCACACTTTCTTAGGATTTTTAGGATCTGTGAAACCTTTAGGTTGTACCATGTACAAGTCCTCCTCCAAATAACCGTTTGAGAAGGCGGTTTTCACATCCATTTGCCATATTTTATAGTCATGAAATTCAGCAATCGCTAAGATAATCCGAATGGAACGCAGCATGACTACGGGTGCAAAAATCTCACCATAGTGCAACCCTTGCACTTGAGTGAAACCTTTTGCCACTAGTCATACCTTATAGGTGTCTGGTTGTTCCTCGATGGAGCGCTTTATCTTATAGAGCCATTTGCACTGAAGAGGTCGTACCTTATCAGGGAAATCAACCAACTCCCATACGTCATTCTCGTACATGGAGTCCATTTCGGATTGCATGGCAGTAAGCCATAGCTTTGAGTCGGAACTGGTTATGGCACCTTTATAGGTTACGGTTTCGTTACTCTCTAAGAGAAAAACGTCAACTCCGTCAAGTTCCTCTATAATACCGATGTGTCTACCCGACCTTCTGGGTTCCTCAGGAATACTGACTGCAACAGAAGATGAAGGAACGCTTTCCTCCATTGGTTGCTGACTAGTTGGTTCTTGAACCTCTGACAGATCGAAGGTTCAATTGCTTGTCTTATTCTCGAGATACTCTTTCTCTAAGAACTGCGCACTAGCCGCAACAAAAACGCGGTGTTCGGTAGGCGAATAGAAGTAATGACCAAACATTCCTTTTGGATAACCAATAAAGTATGTCTTGACCGATCGCGGGCTGAGCTTATCCTCGTGTCTCCACTTGACATAAGCCTCGCAGCCCCAAACCCGAATAAAGGACAAGTTAGCGACGGTTCCCTTCCATATCTCATATGGAGTCTTGTCCACAACTTTAGACGGACTTCGGTTAAGTAAAAGAGCACCTGACAATAGAGCAAAGCCCTATAATGAATCCGGCACAACTGTGTGACTCATCATGGATCGAACTATATCTAATAGTGTTCGATTTCTCCATTGGGACACACCATTTAATTGTGGTGTTCCAGGTGGAGTTAACTGTAGTACTATACCACAGTCTTTAAGGTGTTGATCAAACGCATGCGAAAGATACTCACCACCACGATCTGATCAAAATGCTTTAATCTTTCTATCCAGTTGGTTTTCAACCTTCGCCTGGAATTCCTTGAACTTTTCAAAGGATTCACTTTTATGCTTCATTAAGTAGACATATCCGTATCTACTTAAATAGTCCGTGAAAGTGATGAAATATCTATAGCCGTGTCGTGCGGTGATTGACATAGGTCCACATACATATGTATGTACGAGGCCTAATAGGTCAGCAGCGGACATTCCAACACCTTTGAAGGAAATACGAGTCATTTTGCCTATGAGACATGATTCACACGATGTAACACCCCCATTTATTTAAGAGCCTTTAGCAAGACATTCTCAAATAAATAGAGCTGTTACCATCTCGGAATGTCCGAGGTAGTGAATAACAAAGTAAAACAACCAAAGTACTTTCTATAAAACTGATAAAACTTAAAACTTGGTTATTACAGTTACTACATGACGGAAAAGAAAATTCAACTGACGACTTCTCTAGATGTGATATAATTCTAAGTCGGTCCAAAGTATGCATCTCGCAATCCTGCCCCAGCTCCTAACTCATTTGTCTCTGACCTGTAGAATCTACTCCTCATTCCGGATCATCGTAGGTGTACGCGAATACACTGTCAACCTGGCGGTTGAGTAGGGTAACATAATAATAAAATAATGCAACAACGATGATATGCAAATGCTATGACATGCTCGAGCTCAATCTCATTCTCAATCTCAAACTCATACCCTTGCACCAAGCCATACCGAACCACCCGGCAGACTATAATCGGTCGTCACCGAACACCAGCTCAATAGCTGATAAGACACCAAGCCTGGTCTGCAGAACCACCATGAGCTTTATATCAGAACAATATCTTACCATAACTTTCTCAGTAACCAATGCATATGCTATGCTCATGAATGTAACGATATAATTATTCAATCATGTTATTAAATCATGAAATGCTTATGCCATTACCAACAATCCACAATCAATCCAACCAATATCATACTCATATCAATCATACTCAGCATCCATAACACACAGTATCACATCCATTCATAACACATCATAGAGTATAAGGTCAGTGTATCCTACCTGAATAGCAATGTAGTCCAATAGCAGGCCAGCAAGCAAGTAAACATAACTATGCTACTTCAAAACCGTCACCTAACATTATAAAATACATAATTACTAACTAACATAACTACGTAAACAATATGACATATCAATTATTCAATTTAACGATTTAAATATTATATTACGCATAACGAGACCGTATAAAACATGACTACTTCAATTAACTTAAAGAACTTGTCTTTATTACTCTTATAACCAACTTCAATTAAATAACGAACATTGAAAAGATAAACGAATTATTGATAACCGTCACATTCTTGTATAAAAATTTACTTAATCAACTTTTATAATTAACTATCGTAAACAACATTTTACTAATAATTATTAACCATACTACAAAAATAATAATATTACTAATAATAACATGTTAACTATTTTAACCATAAAAACAACATTAACAACAATATCACATATAGTCATAATATAATAATAATAATAATAATAATAATAATAATAATAATAATAATAATAATAATAATAATAATAATAATAATAATAATAATAATAATAATAATAATAATAATAAAAGTAATAACACTAGCAAACACAAACAGCCCCTTACTAACCTATACCCACGACACAACAATAGCAGGAACACGCAACAACAGCAGCCACCAATTCCGTATATACTACTCGCGCACCCAACTTCACGACACCGCCACCACGTTTCTAGCCACCCACAGCCACCAACGAAGGTTCTATCCTCTTACCCACACTACTGCCCACGTCATAACTCTAATAGTCACCCCTTACCGCCCTCATAGCCACCACAAAACGTAGCCCAAAACGCCAGCAACACCCGACGTACTCTGTTTTCCAGCACTCCCCTTCCAACTCCCTCTCTTTCCACGCTACCCTCTCTCTCCTCCATGCCCAACACCACCTGTCGACACCACCGTGGTAACCACTGACACACGGTGGTTCATGGGGTGGTCCCTTGGTCCACAAATCCTCCCTGTAACCACCACAACAACCGCTATAAACTAACCTGCAGCCTGCCCCTATTTTCAGATCCTATGACATTATACGAGTTTAACACCATCGTGGTGATTATTATCACCACCGACGGCCACCACTAGGACACCCAGTCAGAAGACGCACTCCTAGCAACCTCCACCCATCGACCCAGATGCAGAACCTCCCCCTAACTGGTCTAAAACGCGACACTAACAGACCATAACCACACGCATCCTCCTATGTTCCTGCTCTCGCAGTCTCCATTCTAAGGTCGAAAAACCCCCTTAACTACCACCACAACCACCACCATAGAAACCCAAAACCATCTATACTTACCCTACTTCAACTACCCAGGACTCATACCTCAAAATTAGATTAGCAACAACTCGAAAATTAAATAAGAACACGAGCAGAAAAAAAAACATGAATATACGATTATCAATAACGAATGCTTACAATTATGGTCACGGTGCTGGTTGACGGACACGACTGGTGTGTTGAGTTCCTCTACCTTTCGTTCCTCCTCTATCCACGGTGGCTGAAGATGACTTAGGGTTTTAGTCGGCTTGTCGATGAATGAGATAGTAGGGAGGATGTCGATGAAGGTAGTATAGGGTAGGGTTTGAGTTTGTCGATGAACAAAACGTATGAGGTAGGGTTTTGTTTGTTGCTCTCAACCTTAACCTGAGTCCACAACCCATCAAGCATCTCGAGGTAAAAACCCGCTCTCAACCCGTAACTCAAAATAAACGAGTACGTATAAATTATTTACACTAATTAAATTATGTAATTAGTGCTAGTAAATATTAATTAAATTAATTATAAGAATATTATGACTTAAATAAAAATAGAAATTAAGTATAGATGAGAAACATGAATATAAAATATTTTAAATTATAAAAGTATTATTAAAATTAAAGAAATACGAATGAAACGTCATTTTATGAAATAATTATTGAGATATAAAATAATTATGAAATACGAAATAATCGTAGGAATACGGTTTATAAAATAATAATATTTTACGTAAAATACTTTATAAACATTACATTTGAAATACTTGTACAAATCACAGTTTGACTTTTGTTGACCGAGGCTAAAATACGGGGTATTACAGTCTTCCCTCCTTAAAATGAACTTCGTCCCGAAGTTCGCTACCCCGCAGCGATAACAAAATACCCCACATGCATAAGACAAACACAAGTAGTACATATACATAAGCTCTAAAACGCGAAGTGTGACATTCTATCCCCCTTAAGAAACTTTGTCCACAAAGTTTAACATGAAACAGTAAAACATGACACTTGAAGAACCACAATATAGCATAATAACAAAAGAAATTGGGATTTTCAAGTATATTCAAACAATCACGACATACCAATCTGCCATATCATAACAACTAGCCATATCATAAATCATTAAGATTTTACAATTCTATCCTCCTTAAGACATGGTTACGTCCCCGTAACCTCATTATAAAATTCCACATCCAAAGTTCAAGAAAATCATCGAAGCAACAGTCACAAGTCATCCGATAAGTTAATTACTCTATACTAGGCAACTAGCATCCGACTTTTAAAGCAACAAAACATACTTCTCCATTTCATGCTGCACTTAAATACCCTTGGAAACTCGAACACAAAATTAACACTTTTACGTCAAAGTAATCGGCTAACTCATAGTTCATACTTGACAATTAACACATTTCATCATAGAAATTATATTATATACATAGGATCATGTCTGTACACACAAGTTTTAGAAAACACATTAGGCAAAATTTTAATTAATGTAATAGCATTTGCATAAAAGAACTACTTTATATATAACTCACCGAAACAAATAAGATTATATTATCATCTAACAAGGTTCATATTCATATCATATGCCCACTGTTCATGTTACCAATGCCATATCAGAGTATTACATGGTTACATCACATAATGCATATTTGATTAAACTTTTATATTTAAAATAACATGCCATTTCAACAATCACACATCACGCAAGAACTTCAAAAAATCATAAACAAATAACCGCTTAGCTATTTTGAGAGATATTATTGCAAGGAATTAAATAATCATAGGAAAAATAATTACATGCATATCCTATGGGAATTATTTATAACAAATTTTAAAACTCAGTTGGTCGGAATAAAAATTTTACAGCACTTAAACAGAAATTTGGACAACTTGCAAAAATCAATATTAAATAACGACTGGTTAAGATTTTACGTGGCTTATCATTTTGAAAACATGAATAATATTCTAAATAGTGGAGTTGGAATTATGCATAAACAATAAATACGTTTTAAATGGTTTCTTTTGCAAAGACATGGGTCAAAACAGAACTGTGCGGTAACAATCTGACCACTGTCAACTAAAATATTTATTTCTCTCAAAATATAAGTCGTTTTAACATGAAATCAAAATCATTATAAAGCTAACTCATAAGGTTATCATACATAAAATTTTCATATTCATATATGGAACACATTTTAAATGACAGCCCGAACAAACAAGCAAGCATTCTGGATAATTACTATTACTATATTGGTTCCAAAATAAAAATTACTTCACATTATCACATTTACACACAACCATTCTTCCTCCATAACATTTTGACATATCATATGAAGCATAGAAATCATATTGCACCATATTAATATTTATTCATTATTTCAAATTGTAATTGCCATCAAGAAGGCGGAAAAGCTTGCGAAACTGAAAAGTAGGATCAACTAAATAACACATAGCTATATGACATTCATGGCTTGGGGCAACACATTCCGCATATCACTAGGCATGGATCACTATTACATATGATTATAAAGTTAACAGAATTACTCATCCATAACAAGGAGTTAAACGCCCCAAATAATATATAATCACGATAATCATTTAATAACTAGATAATCGTATGAACATTTCAGAACACCTAAATCATAGGATCATATCACTCCAACTATTGCTCAATAAATATACATCCGTTCTCTTAAAATTTCAATCCAATCACTTAGATCAATCCGCATTTCAATATCAGTCGTATTCTTATAATGCACATCATCATACAAGTCAAGCTTATATTTCAAACTCATACTCCAATTTTCATGTTCCCAATACTTGAAATCATATATCTCAATTAACATTCGATATCACCCTCATGTTTCACAATACACATTACCAACGATATTTCACATTGTAACTTACCTCGTTCCTTCCCTGCGGAAACGTTAGTACAATATAAATCAGGTCTTTCCCTTTATTCTATACTACCCACTCTCTACATCTCTCAAAGGTAATGAGGTTAGACTGAAATGGCTTGGTTTGAGGGGGCCTCTAACTCATTCCAATCCTGGGGCTCCTAATAGTTACTAGCATGGGGTTCATTTTATTTGACTCTTCCTATGTTCATTATTTTTATTCATTTGTTTTTAGGCCTGAGGATCGTTCGCTCTGATACCACTTTGTAACACCCCCATTTATTTAAGAGCCTTTAGCAAGACATTCTCATATAAATAGAGCTGTTACCATCTCGGAATGTCCGAGGTAGTGAATAACAAAGTAAAACAACCAAAGTACTTTATATAAAACTGATAAAATTTAAAACTTGGTTATTACAGTTACTACATGACGGAAAAGAAAATACAACTGACGACTTCTCTAGATGTGATATAATTCTAAGTCGGTCCAAAGTATGCATCTCACATTCCTGCCCCGGCTTCTAGCTCATCTGTCTCTGACCTGTAGAATCTACTCCCCATTCCGGATCATCGTAGGTGTACACGAATACACTGTCAACCTCGCGGTTGAGTAGGGTAACACAATAATAAAATAATGCAACAACGATGATATGCAAATGCTATGACATGCTCGAGCTCAATCTCATTCTCAATCTCAAACTCATACCCTTGCACCAAGCCATACCGAACCTCCCGACAGACTATAATCGGTCGTCACCGAACACCAGCTCAATAGCTGATAAGACACCAGGCCTGGTCTGCAGAACCACCCTAGGCTTTATATCAGAACAATATCTGACCATAACTTTCTCAGTAACCAATGCATATGCTATGCTCATGAATGTAACGATATAATTATTCAATCATGTTATTAAATCATGAAATGCTCATGCCATTACCAACAATCCACAATAAATCCAACCAATATCATACTCATATCAATCATACTCAGCATCCATAACACACAGTATCACATCCATTCATAACACATCATAGAGTATAAGGTCAGTGTATCCTACCTGGATAGCAATGTAGTCCAATAGCAGGCCAGCAAGTAAACATAACTATGCTACTTCAAAACCGTCACCTAACAATATAAAATACATAATTACTAACTAACATAACTACGTAAACAATATGACATATCAATTATTCAATTTAACGATTTAAATATTATATTACGCATAACGAGACCGTATAAAACATGACTTGTAATACTCCGTATTTCTTTATTTCGTTATAAGTAACATTTCGTATTTATTTATATGTCGACGAGTTTATAAGCGGAAACTAGTTGTTGAACGAGGTGTCTTATGTGTTGTAATTTTGAGTCGTGGATGCGTATGTTAAGGAAACCGTAGTTGGGTTATGTTAAGTGAGTCTTAGGGTGCGTGAAGGGATTGACCATACACGGATAACCGTGTCATTTGGGCCTAGGGCTGCATGCCAAAACCTAGCCCATACACGATTATTAGTACTTGAAATCAGAAATTCTGAAATCTCATGCCAGCCGCCTTATTTATACACACCTTTAAGATCTTATTTTGACCTATCAACACAAAACGACACATACACTTTGCTGCCGCCATAACTGAGAACACCAGGAGAGGGTTTACACGGTGGGTGGAGGTTTCTAAGAGGGCTCGAATACCCAAGGAAGAGGGTATGTCCACCATAGTTTCTGTTTTTACTCTATTTCTATTGGTTTTGATTCGTTAATTATAATCATGTAATCTATGTTATAAGTTCTGATAATTGCATAAAACTAATCTATGGCATGTAGTAATCATGTTTCGACCATAGTAATGACATATCTAACGACCTAAGGCCATTTTATAAGGTGTTTCGTCACTGGTGTCAGATCGCTGTTTTCGTTTTTCAGAACAGAGTTTCTAAGCGCGAATGTTATACTGTATTTCGATGTAAATTATGTTCGTAAGTGTCTTGGGTATGATGGTAGCTAACTCGGTGGTAGTCAGGAGGTCCGGATGCTGGCTGTCACGGTGGATTTCGGTTGCAGGGGTCGTCTGTTTGGTGGGTTGTTCAGGCGTGTGTCAGAGTCATAATAGAGTCGTTTTTTTATAAGGGTCGTGAACATGTGTTTTGTGTCTGTATTCGAATGAGTTATGGGTCGTGGTTGTTTGAGTGATTTGGGTTTTTGGGATGAGTGTGGATAGGTGTTTATAGGGTGGTGATCACGGTGGTTTGGGTTGTCGTGTGTGGGGTTTAAAGCGGTGTTCGTTTTGAGTATATACTCACGCAAAAACAGAGTCAGGTGTGTTGCTCAGTTTTGGGAGCGGTTGTTTAGAGGTGTTTGGGCACGGCGTCGGCCAACGACACTTCCCCTGGAACCACCGTGGCTCAGAGGCGAGCCTGGTGGTGCCAGGGGCGAGGTCAGCGGCTGGAGCAGGTGACAGTCCTTGGGTTGCGCGGGTCGGTGAACAAGGTGAAAGGCTGTGTGTGGGTTCGAGTTTCTGGTTGTGCTGCGTTATGGGCGTGAGTTTAGCAAACGTTTTGATTGGTTAATTTAGTAGTGGTGTATGATTAGTTGTATATTAAATAATATTACATGTTAATAATATGTTAGTTATAGCAATATTAGTTTGATGGTATGATTATTATTAAGGTTATGGTATGAAATAATGTTAGAAGAATATAAGAACATGTTAGTGATATTATTACTCTATTAAAGAATATGGAGGAATTGCTTAGTTGTTTGGAAACTATCCCTTTTAACAAATCTATTTTGGTAAGTATATGTTTAGAAAGTTATGATTAGTTAATAGTAATTGTTTGCGCGAGTAGAATTTAATGTTGAGTAATATTTATAGGAACGGAATTTGAGGTGGAATATTTCTAGACGGTGTTGCTTATTTTCAGACTGCTTTTCCAGATAGGTTACACTAGTACTATATATGTGTTGAGTTATAAATGCATGGGATATCATATGTATGGATGCAAGCATTATTATATGAGCATGATAGCTTTGGTTGACTATTTAATATTGCATTCACGAGCATGCATATGCATTGGTTACTAAGAAAGATGTGATCAGATATTGTTCTGATGTAATGCCCAGGGTGGTTCTGCAGACCAGGCCTGGTGTCTTATCAGCTTTTGAGCTGGTGTTCGGCGACGGCCGATTATAGTCTGCTGGGAGGTTCGGTATGGCTGGGTGTTTCGGGTTTGAGATTGAGATTGTGATTGAGCTCGAGCATGACATAAGCATTTGCATATTATTGTTTTGTTGCATTATTTATTATTGTGTTATCCTACTCAACCGCGAGGTTGATAGTGTATTCGTGTTCACCTACAATGATCCGGAATGGGGAGTAGATCTTTCAGGTCAGAGACAGGTGGACTAGGACTGGGCATTGGAAGAGAGACATGGACTAGACCTACCTAGCTAATAGATCACTTAACTTTTCATAGTTGAACATTTATTTTATCTCAGTTGTTTTAAAAGTCATTTGGACTATGCCTTGTAATAGTTATCAATTTAACCATTTATAATTAAAGTACTGTGTTTGTTTCACTGTGAATATCTACTACCCTGGTTTATCCATGATGGTAACGGTCCTATTTACTCTGGAAGTCCTAGTTCAGGCTCCTAGGTAAATGGGGGTGTTACAAAGTGGTATCAGAGCGAACGATCCTCAGGCCTAATCTAAACTGAAAATAATAAACATAGGAGTGTTCAAATAAAATGAACCCCAGGCTAGTAACTGTTAGGAGCCCTAGGAGTTGGGATGAGTTAGGGGCCCCCTCAAACCAAGCCACTGGCCCTTTCAGTCTAACCTGGTTACCTTGAGAGTTGAAGAGTGTGGGTAGTTTGGAAAGACCCAAGGCAGATATATAAATATATGTATATTGTACTAACATTTCAGCGCCAAGGGAATGAGGTAAGTTATGATGTGAAAGATGGATGAGTATATATGCACACTGTGAAGCATGAAAGTGATGTTACATGATGAGTGACATGTATATGTTGTTATTTCCAAGCATAGAGAACATGAGTTTATATCTTAGTTTTGAATAAGAGTGTGATTTGTATGAATATATATGCATGCGGTTATGTGATCCCTAAGCCTATAGGTAGACTTCTAATACAATGTTAACTAGGACTTAACCGTATGAAAGAAGTTACATACTAGGTGTAACATCCCGTATTTTTCGTAAAACATATTCTAAGCGTTTTAATTATTTTAAGTAATAAAATAATATTTTAATAACTTAACGGAAAATATTTTATTAATGTATCGTGAGATATTTTAATAATAAGTAACATCCGTCTTAAGAACCCTAAGTCCTTAAGACGAATGCAAACTTGGTAAATTCATTTCACAACTTAAACCCGTTCTAATATCCGAACCCGTTTTAAATGTGACGGAAAGGACAACTCTTGTACACTTTTTAAAGACCTTGGTCGACATTTCTTTTTGCCCAAGAATTCATTTCACAGTAACTTCATCTTCCTCAAACCTC
Source organism: Silene conica (assembly GCA_029255685.2). NCBI lineage: Eukaryota > Viridiplantae > Streptophyta > Magnoliopsida > Caryophyllales > Caryophyllaceae > Silene > Silene conica. Next base: position 66,509,498 of record CM055311.2, read on the forward strand.
CATTTTATTCATCTCCTTTTCGATCCTTTCTCTATCATCCGTCGATCGAATCAAGGTAACAATAACATTTTCGGAATCCTCATCAAATTTCCAAGCTATCTATCACTTTAGTTTTACGTTTCCTTCACTCCGAAAAATCTGTCCATTTTGTGAGAATCGGTTTTCTTTCCTAAAACTCGGTTTTTATGTTTGTAGGTAAGGGCTTAGACGATCCAGAGGGTGTTAGCAACCTGGTTAAGGAGGATCTTTAGCCGGAATCGCTTGTGAGGTGACGATAATGAGAAACTCGGCCTATTTGTGAATATTAGCACTTTTGTTGTTAATCTTGTCATGGTTTCTGATTTATGTTTGAGTTTATGATTTCTAGACTTAGTAACATGTTTAGGATGAGGTTATGTTGATGAATTTATGCTTGAATTGGTTGATATGTGTTCTTAAGCTTAATTTCAGTTTTTCTCATTTTCAGACGGATACTTGATAACATTGTTTGAGGATTGTTATGGGACTTATGTGCTGTTAAATTAGTGATATTTTGTGTTTGATAATGTTGGGAAATCACCGATTGTAGCCTTGTTAGAGTTATGGTGTCGAATTTTGGAATTCTAATCTTGGTTGGAAAATCGTGTTTTCGATTACAGGCTCTCTGAGCCGGTCGACCGACCGGCCGCCGGTCGACCGGCTGGGAGCGCATCCTGGTGTGTTTTCGCGTTTTTAAGATTTGGCCTTAGGACTGCCAGCCGGCCGACCGGCTGGTGGTCGCTCCTTGTGTTGTGTTTGTGTTTTTGCGAAAGACATACGTATAGGGGAGCCCAGCCGGCAGACCGGCCGCCTGCCAGCCGGCTGGGAGTACATTTGGGGTGGGGTTTGCGAGTTTGTAAAGCTAAGGGAATGGGTTCCCAGCCGGCCGACCGGCTGCCTGCCGACCGGCTGGGAGTCCCTTTGTGTTGTCTCGTTTGGAAAAGAAAGAAGGAAGGCTGAGGTGGTCACCAGCCGGCCGACCGGCTGCCTGCCGACCGGCTGGGGACCCCTGTAGGCTATTTGAGGTTTTTCGTAATTTGATCGTAACTTTCAAACGGTTATTCGGTTTTGATTGAAACTCGTCCCTAGTACCTTTGATGTATGTTTGAGGTCCCCGGTGTACGGGCAACATTGTATTGGATTCGGGAATGAAGTGAGGATAGAGACCCCCCGGTCGGGTAACCGAAAGGGAAACCGGCTCTCCCTCGTTTAGTTTCCGGGATCAATTAAGTGTTGATTAGAGGTTAAGAAAGTAAAACTATAGCTTAGTTCATAAACTTGGATGAAATTGTATTGATGCGTATTAAGGTATGCCTTAAGCTGGCCTCTGAGCTTAATACGTGAGCTGGTTGTCATATATGGGGATATGCCTTAAGCTGGCCTCTGAGCCCTATATGTGTATGTTTGTCGTGTCTGGGATATGCCTTAAGCTGGCCTCTGAGCCCAGACATGTATGATTGTGACCGCGTTGGAACATGCCTTAAGTTGGCCTCTGAGTCTGACGAGTAGAGCAGCTGCACAACGGGGCATTTAGGTCGTAACGCCTCACCCGGAGTGCAGATGTTTGGTGCTAGAACATGCCTTAAGCTGGCCTCTGAGTTTAGTACCTTGTGATGTGGTGAAGGGACATGCCTTAAGCTGGCCTCTGAGTCCTTTACTTTTGGATGCTAGTCTATGCCTTAAGTTGGCCGCTGAGTCTAGTGTCTTGCTGATTGGCAGGTCCATGCCTTAAGTTGGCCTCTGAGTCCTTGCTTGCTGAATGTTTGGTGTCTAGGTTATGTCTTAAGTTGACCGCTGAACCTTTTCACTTGATGAATGATTTGGTACTAGGTTATGTCTTAAGTTGACCGCTGAACCTTTTACTTGCTGATTTTATCTGCTTGCCTTGAGTGGTACGTGTCAGATATAGATATGGTAATGTTGAGTAAATGTATATCTGTTTAAGTCGTGGTTTAATCATCCAAGGCATTGGATGACTCTTGTTCGGTTTCATAAATAGTGGGATTGAAAGACCCCCCGGTCGGATAACCGAAAGGGAAACCGGCTCTCCTTCCTATTTGTTTATGAAGTTGGTTGAGAGCCGTGTACTGTAATCGCATGATAGTGAGAGATAAGATGACGAGATGTTTATGCTTCACATGTTGATATATGTTGGAGTGTTCTGTATTGTTTATGTGTTACGTGTTGTCACAAAAGGTGGCTAGGAGAACTCTAGTCACTCCCCACTGATTGTGGCGTACATGTTTTCATGTATGTAGGTACATGCAGGGTTGGAGATCGGGGTTCACAGGAGAGCTAGCGAGTGATGATCCCTTCATCAGTTGACTTACCCGTTTACGCTTAGCTAGACTCTTAGACTTTTGTTGCTTACGTTTTGGTGCCTGTAGGGATGTTCCATCCCAGGCTGTGTATATTTTTCATTTCCGTACTTAGAACTGCTACTTATCCATTTTGGTTCATTTCAGTTGCAGTTTCCATTTCAGTTTAAGACTTCTCGCATGTTAGTTTAGTTTGCTGAAAAGTTTTAAATTCCGCTGCATTTTTAGTACTTTTATGTGTTTATATTTCCGCTTTCACGAGGGGTTTTACAGTTGGTATCAGAGCATAATTGCTCCCGACGCACTCATGGGACCCCCAACCTTAACTTGACCAAATAAACGAATAATGAATGAGAGATGGGGTAGATCTAAGGATTTATATTGTAGTCTGTTTGTGCCTTGTTAAGAATACGTCTAACAGTTTACTCTCTTATGATTGAAGAATGGCAGAGCCAACCTATGAAGAGAGTCCTGAGATGCGAGCCCTCATTCAGACTCTTCGGGATTGCGAAGCTAGGTCATCTATGCCTTCTTCCTCTTTGCAAATCTCGGGAAGTAACCAACCTGGAGGATTGGCTTGGATTGTCACCCAGATGTGAAGGAATGCAGCTAAGACATTCGACGGAGAGACCAGTGCTGCGACCCTCACTGCTTGGTTCTTCGACATGGAAAGGAATTTCCTGATTTATGATGTTCGGCCTGAGGATCAGACCCGAGTAGCATCCCAGTTCTTAGTTCGTGAGGCCAGGAGTTGGTGGATGACGATCAGTGCTCCTGCTACTCGTGACCCTACTTTCACTTGGAGTCGTTTCAAGACTCTTCTTGGCATGAGGTTTTACCATAGGGACATCCGCCACGATAAGATGACCGAGTTCATGAACCTTCGCCAAGGAACCCTTTCTGTTCAAGCCTTCACCAATCGATTCGAGGAGCTAATTCACTTTGTTCCCCAGCTAGTTGAGAGAGAAGAAGATAAAGCTTACCTGTTTCGGAGCAAGCTTAATGCTGAGACTAGGAGTGTAGCCAGTGGTGACCCGACTTCTTACTTCCAGAGTTACTACAGTGTCCTGCGAGCGGAGGACCCTTATGAGATCTATTGTGAGAGAGCTAGAGCTTTCTCTCCTCCTCGACCGCCTTTGCATAGCAGCCGAAGCGGGAGACCTCTTAGCCCTCTTGCCTCCTCTCCTCTTGGAAAGAGGAAGTGTCCCCAGAAGAACAAGAAGTCCCAGGGAGTTAAGACTTCCCAAATCCGGAGCATGAGCCTCCCATCGGACGTTTCCCTCAAGTGCTTCAAGTGCCACAAGGATCTCCATCTTGGACTTGACTGCCACGGCAACCCGCATCAATGCTTTACCTGCGAGGGATTTGGACATCGCTCTTTCGAGTGCCGCGTAGGGAAGGGCGCCGTCAACCGAGCTATCACTATTGACCCTAAGACTTCCAGGGATCGAGACATGGAACCCTCGACAGAAGCACCCCTGAGATGTTTCAAGTGCCGCGAAACCCTTCATCCCGGAGCTGACTGTCACGGTAACCCTTATCTCTGCCATGCCTGCAAGAAGCCCGGGCATCGCTTCTTCGAGTGCCCCGAGAGGAACACCGCTGTTGACAGAGCTGTTACTACTGACCTAGAGGCTGAGGCCAGTGGAGCCAGAGCTGTTCAGGACCAAGCTGAGACTGGAGTTCATCCTGACCCACCGACTGGTATGTTCATGCCTACTGTCTTATTTATGGTTGATATACTTGTAACCGTTAAGATCTTAATCTCCTTCCTTAGATTCCTGTTAGTCTTCTTTGGAATCTGTCTTCATTTCCTTTTGACTCAACCTGATAACTTGCTTCCCCTAAAACACCTTGTGCGGTGACCTACCATAGATGAACCTGGAAACCTCTTGCAATTAGCTGTAAACCGTGATTTGGAGAGTGTCGTTACTTGGGGAGAAACCTAAAGAGCTTATTGAATATGTTTTGGGTAACCCTAGTGTTGTTATGTTACTAATTTGAAGAGTAAGTGAATGATGAGATAATTGTGCTAGGTAGAGTGTCTTATGTGACTTTAGATGGGACTTGGGTGTGAGAATCTTGCTGAGTCATGGATAATCGTGAGTTGGGAATATCCATTTGAGGACTAGAGGAACTTAAAGTAAAGGTAAATTTCGAGGAATATGCTTAAAGAACCGATGTTGCCGGATAAGGGAGTGAGGTAAGTTAATACTGTTTGAACTTGAGGAACGAGAGTTGTTAGTAACGGTGTGAGAACATTTGAATATTTACCGGGACTGGTGGAATTGGCTGAGTGGTCGATCTTAAGTTACTTAATGGATCTTAGCATTTGCCCTATTGAGAGACTCAAAGGATAATTTAGGATGCATCAGCAGTTTGAGAATGAATGATTTGTTGAGAGATGTAAGTCCAGGAACGCGTTAATGTGAGTATGGTTATTGTGGACTGTGATACAAGTCTAGCAAATGTATCACATGAGTTGAGTAGCATGAGAGTTTGGTTGAATCGTCATTTGGGAACTATCTGTGACGAGCTATCTCAACATTTGAGGAATAAATCGTTTAAAGGATAATGTTGCTTTAGACTTCGAGGAACCTTGAGATTCGAATCGTTTTGAGGAACTAGTCATGAAGACCCGTCATAGACGTGCCTGACTTGGAAGTTGTTACCTTAATAAGATCTTGTGTTGAATGCTCATTGTGATTATAATTTGGGAATTTAAGATATTGAACCTTGCGAAATAGGTTGCTAGGATCGAACGGTTGGAATTTAAGGTTAGAGGATAGTTAATGCTATATCTTGAGTTTGAGGATTTATTGTTGTAGTAATAAAGTTTCGATTCAGAGTTCTGGAAACCTTCTTGTTGAGGAATGCCCTGTTTTGTGGATGAGATAGGGGTAATAGGAACCGCGAACCATTGTGAGCATGGAGGTTACTGGAATCGCCTTTTGGGATGTACTAGGGATCGTTGGAAGGATGTTTCGATTGTGAATTTAGCGGTTAGTGCACCCATGTTTGGCAAAGGTTACCGTCTTCTTTAACCTTCGACTTGATTGTTCCGTTCCTTCGACCCTCCTTTTTGTGTCCTTACAGCCGCGAGGCTTGGAACCCCTAATCCTTCTTATCCAAAATAAGCTCTGCGACCGTTTCCGCGCTCTCGAGCGTCTGTTTTGGAACTTGTGTCCCAATTATTGACTTTAAATCCATCGTTTTTGGGAAAAAGCTTAATTGTTTTAAAAAGTTGAAACTGCTTTCTCTTCCGTTGGAAGCAACTTTTAGTCATGGTTACCATTGTACTCTTCAAAAATTTGAGAAAATAAAGGGTAATTTGGAAGAAAACTTGATTTTGAAGAACATGATATTTTACAATTGGCAGACTTCAGCGTTGATAGCCACTAGAACGTGTTATTGGAGACGTCTGATAACCCGTACTGTGCCCATCAGCACCGAATCGACGTAATTTTAGAATTTTGACTAATTTTATTTTGGGACTTGTCTCAGATTTGGAATGTCGGACTCTCGAATACGTAACGAGGATCCCAACGTCCAGTGACAAGACTTGTACCTTGAACTCTTTTGCTCCTTAAAATCTCTTGGAAGATAAAGTTTTGAATTGTCATGAACCGCTGGTTCATTTTGAAAGTTTTAGTTGTTTCGTACTTACTTCTACTTTCGAGTTTCGAGGACGAAACTTTTTGAAGATTGGGTGATTGTAACATCCCGTATTTTTCGTAAAACATATTCTAAGCGTTTTAATTATTTTAAGTAATAAAATAATATTTTAATAACTTAACGGAAAATATTTTATTAATGTATCGTGAGATATTTTAATAATAAGTAACATCCGTCTTAAGAACCCTAAGTCCTTAAGACGAATGCAAACTTGGTAAATTCATTTCACAACTTAAACCCGTTCTAATATCCGAACCCGTTTTAAATGTGACGGAAAGGACAACTCTTGTACACTTTTTAAAGACCTTGGTCGACATTTCTTTTTGCCCAAGAATTCATTTCACAGTAACTTCATCTTCCTCAAACCTCCATTTTATTCATCTCCTTTTCGATCCTTTCTCTATCATCCGTCGATCGAATCAAGGTAACAATAACATTTTCGGAATCCTCATCAAATTTCCAAGCTATCTATCACTTTAGTTTTACGTTTCCTTCACTCCGAAAAATCTGTCCATTTTGTGAGAATCGGTTTTCTTTCCTAAAACTCGGTTTTTATGTTTGTAGGTAAGGGCTTAGACGATCCAGAGGGTGTTAGCAACCTGGTTAAGGAGGATCTTTAGCCGGAATCGCTTGTGAGGTGACGATAATGAGAAACTCGGCCTATTTGTGAATATTAGCACTTTTGTTGTTAATCTTGTCATGGTTTCTGATTTATGTTTGAGTTTATGATTTCTAGACTTAGTAACATGTTTAGGATGAGGTTATGTTGATGAATTTATGCTTGAATTGGTTGATATGTGTTCTTAAGCTTAATTTCAGTTTTTCTCATTTTCAGACGGATACTTGATAACATTGTTTGAGGATTGTTATGGGACTTATGTGCTGTTAAATTAGTGATATTTTGTGTTTGATAATGTTGGGAAATCACCGATTGTAGCCTTGTTAGAGTTATGGTGTCGAATTTTGGAATTCTAATCTTGGCTGGAAAATCGTGTTTTCGATTACAGGCTCTCTGAGCCGGTCGACCGACCGGCCGCCGGTCGACCGGCTGGGAGCGCATCCTGGTGTGTTTTCGCATTTTTAAGATTTGGCCTTAGGACTGCCAGCCGGCCGACCGGCTGCCTGCCGACCGGCTGCCTGCCGACCGGCTGCCTGCCGACCGGCTGGTGGTCGCTCCTTGTGTTGTGTTTGTGTTTTTGCGAAAGACATACGTAGAGGGGAGCCCAGCTGGCAGACCGGCCGCCTGCCAGCCGGCTGGGAGTACATTTGGGGTGGGGTTTGCGAGTTTGTAAAGCTAAGGGAATGGGTTCCCAGCCGGCCGACCGGCTGCCTGCCGACCGGCTGGGAGTCCCTTTGTGTTGTCTCGTTTGGAAAAGAAAGAAGGAAGGCTGAGGTGGTCACCAGCCGGCCGACCGGCTGCCTGCCGACCGGCTGGGGACCCCTGTAGGCTATTTGAGGTTTTTCGTAATTTGATCGTAACTTTCAAACGGTTATTCGGTTTTGATTGAAACTCGTCCCTAGTACCTTTGATGTATGTTTGAGGTCCCCGGTGTACGGGCAACATTGTATTGGATTCGGGAATGAAGTGAGGATAGAGACCCCCCGGTCGGGTAACCGAAAGGGAAACCGGCTCTCCCTCGTTTAGTTTCCGGGATCAATTAAGTGTTGATTAGAGGTTAAGAAAGTAAAACTATAGCTTAGTTCATAAACTTGGATGAAATTGTATTGATGCGTATTAAGGTATGCCTTAAGCTGGCCTCTGAGCTTAATACGTGAGCTGGTTGTCATATATGGGGATATGCCTTAAGCTGGCCTCTGAGCCCTATATGTGTATGTTTGTCGTGTCTGGGATATGCCTTAAGCTGGCCTCTGAGCCCAGACATGTATGATTGTGACCGCGTTGGAACATGCCTTAAGTTGGCCTCTGAGTCTGACGAGTAGAGCAGCTGCACAACGGGGCATTTAGGTCGTAACGCCTCACCCGGAGTGCAGATGTTTGGTGCTAGAACATGCCTTAAGCTGGCCTCTGAGTTTAGTACCTTGTGATGTGGTGAAGGGACATGCCTTAAGCTGGCCTCTGAGTCCTTTACTTTTGGATGCTAGTCTATGCCTTAAGTTGGCCGCTGAGTCTAGTGTCTTGCTGATTGGCAGGTCCATGCCTTAAGTTGGCCTCTGAGTCCTTGCTTGCTGAATGTTTGGTGTCTAGGTTATGTCTTAAGTTGACCGCTGAACCTTTTCACTTGATGAATGATTTGGTACTAGGTTATGTCTTAAGTTGACCGCTGAACCTTTTACTTGCTGATTTTATCTGCTTGCCTTGAGTGGTACGTGTCAGATATAGATATGGTAATGTTGAGTAAATGTATATCTGTTTAAGTCGTGGTTTAATCATCCAAGGCATTGGATGACTCTTGTTCGGTTTCATAAATAGTGGGATTGAAAGACCCCCCGGTCGGATAACCGAAAGGGAAACCGGCTCTCCTTCCTATTTGTTTATGAAGTTGGTTGAGAGCCGTGTACTGTAATCGCATGATAGTGAGAGATAAGATGACGAGATGTTTATGCTTCACATGTTGATATATGTTGGAGTGTTCTGTATTGTTTATGTGTTACGTGTTGTCACAAAAGGTGGCTAGGAGAACTCTAGTCACTCCCCACTGATTGTGGCGTACATGTTTTCATGTATGTAGGTACATGCAGGGTTGGAGATCGGGGTTCACAGGAGAGCTAGCGAGTGATGATCCCTTCATCAGTTGACTTACCCGTTTACGCTTAGCTAGACTCTTAGACTTTTGTTGCTTACGTTTTGGTGCCTGTAGGGATGTTCCATCCCAGGCTGTGTATATTTTTCATTTCCGTACTTGGAACTGCTACTTATCCATTTTGGTTCATTTCAGTTGCAGTTTCCATTTCAGTTTAAGACTTCTCGCATGTTAGTTTAGTTTGCTGAAAAGTTTTAAATTCCGCTGCATTTTTAGTACTTTTATGTGTTTATATTTCCGCTTTCGCGAGGGGTTTTACACTAGGTTATGTATGATAGCAAGACCAAGTCAGAGTATGAGTTGACCTAGGATGCTCATAAATTTTGTCACTTGTGTAGCAAAATGCCTCCCAGAAGAGAAGCCAACACTGCTAATGTATCGCAAGAGGAATTCGATCGTCTACTAGCTATGAACGCTGCTCTCCTAGCCAGGATTGGGGCAAATACTCAATCGGATGCAATCAAGATGAGCAATAATATTTCTAGGCATAACCCCACCAAGTACGATGGGGAAGGAGCACCACGTTTGCTAGCGGAATGGTGCCGAGAGTTCGAGAGTATCTTCGAACTATTGTCAGTGCCAGAATCAATGAAGGTGGACCAAGCTGTATTATATCTGAAGGGTACGGCTAGGTTATGGTGGAATAACAACAAAGAGGAAATCAAGGCTGCTGCGGAAGAGATTGGGTCGGAATATGTACGTTGGGAAGGGTTCAAGGGGATTTTATCCTCTACGTTTGTGCAAGAGCATGTGAAGGGGAAGCTGAGAGCCGAGTTCGATGCTTTCAAGATGACCAAAGAAATGATTGTGGAAGCATATCACAGTAAGTTCATGCAGCTGGCAGAGAATGTAGCTGACCTTGGCTACACATCGGAGATGTTAGCTGCTAGGTTTGAGAAAGGGCTAACCGTTGAAATCAAGAGAAGTTTTCTAGCAACTAAGCCCACGACTGTGGAAGATGTATACGACAGGGCTGGCCAGGCAGAAAGAATCGCTGTCATGATTAAAGAGGAAGAGAAAGCCAAGGGTGACAAGAGGAAAGCAGAATCTGGGGCCGAAAGCTCAGGGAATAAGAAGCCAAATAACCAGTACCGGTCATTTTTCTCCAACAATGTGCCAGGAGGAAATGGCAATCGTGGCGGCAACCAATCTTCGACTGGCGCAAGTGGTTCAAGTGTTGCGTGTTTTAAGTGTGGAAAGATCGGACACAAGCAAGCAACTTGTTGGGTTGGAACTCAGAGTGCTCGGAACAATTATAATAGAGGCAACCAAAGTGGTGGTTTCAGAACGTCAAATGGAAACTACTCAAACAACAACAGATCCGGGGGTAACAGCTACCAACGAAATTTCAATAACTACAATAACCAGAACCGTTACCAAGGAAATCAAAGCAGTGGTAATAGTAATTTCCAAAAGACCTTGGCAGAGGCTAGCACTCAGAGTGGAGCAGGATCTGTGAACCAGAGTGGGGTCAAGAAAAGTGGGGCATTGTTCATGATGGGCAAGGAGGCTGCAGAGGAGGACGCACATGTTGTTACGGGTACATTTCTAGTACATTCTTTTCCTACGTTCGTTTTATTTGATTCTGGTGCATCGCATTCTTTCATATCTGCGGAGCATGCTAGGGCTATAGGACTCGATGTATATAGTAGTATATCTGATTCTGTAACCATACTATCTGGGGAGTCCATAGCTTGTAATAGAGTTTACACCAATGTAATAATCCAAGTAGGAGATGTAAGTTTTGAGTCGAACTTGATAGAGTTCCCTTTGGGTGGCTTTGAGGTGATACTGGGTATGGATTGGCTGAAAAAGTATAAGGCCTACATTGATTGCTACCAAGGAAAGATCACTTTGAGGGGACCCAACGGAGTGAGGGTATCCTACAAGGGATATTCTGTAAAGCCTAAACTGAAGCTGATAACTATCAATGCGCTGAAGACCTGTTTGAAGAGGGGTGATGAGATGTTTGATACGTGTCTATTTTATGATGTTTTACATCTATTTTTACACGTATTTAGTCGCTCATTTACTATGTTTTAGCCTTTATTTCCCGCAAATTGTGTACTTTCGTATTTTTATGCACTTTTGCAGATTTATGCGGAAAAGAGACGATTTAGCACCAAATTCGTATCCTCAAGTCTTTAGCTTAAATTAAGGAATAAATGGAAAGTCAACTGGAGTCAAAATCAAGTACCAAGAGTCAAAACAGAAGAAATCTGAAGATTTCCGTACAGAAGCGGTCGACCGACCAGCTAAACGGGTCGGCCGACCAGGCCCGATTTTCAATAAAGCCCAATTCTCGAAGAAGGCCGAAAATAAAAGAAGCCCAGCAGGAAGTGGTCGACCGACCAGCTATACGGGTCGGCCGACCAGCACGAAGCCCATACGATTTCTTTTTCGGAAATAAAGTAGAGTTTTAGCTTTTAGGAAACTCTTAGTTTTTACCCTATATAAACTAATCTTGTGATTAGGGTTTTACATCCATGAGAATCCAGTTTAACAGACAATAAGTTTCAGAGAGATTCAATTATTCAGTTTTATTCAAGCTTTAGTTTTGTAATCTTTCAATAGTTCCCAAGTATTCAATAAAGTTAATTCCGTTCTGCCTTAATTCCAATTGTGGTAATTCTTCTTTGATCCAGTTTCATTATTTTTCTTATTGCTTTTATTACAATTGTTAAGTTAGAATCCCAAGCTTTATTTGAATCTTGCATGCTTAGATTATTTACTATGTTCTCTATGTTTATTCCCAATTTTATATTCGTCTTAACAGTTATGAGTAACTAATTTTCATATGTTAGGATGTAGGGAATAATATGCATAGGTAAATAAAATCCGAAAACCCGACCTGTAGCAGGACCACGGTCGGCCGACTGGAATAGTCGGTCGGTCGACCGAGGCCGTGGTCGGCCGACTGGAGTAGCCGGTCGGTCGACCACTCGCGTATGTTTTCTTATTTTGTCTTTTCTTGTCAATTATAATATCCTGCAATGAGACCATAAGGAGACTTGTAGGATGTTAGTAATGACCTACCCAAGATTGAAAGATACGGGAAGGGCATTGGTTTACACTTTAAGACGGATAGGTTACTCAAGGCTGAAAGGTATGTAACCTGGGATTTAGGAATCACCCTTATTGTTGACGCCCAATAATTGTGAGACCTAGGAACTAATAGCATAGGCCGAAAGGAGCTATTAGGTAGCATAGACCTAAAAAGATATGTTACACCCCCTTACGCGACTGCAATACATGTTGACCTTAGGATTTATTTTACCTTAGCTATTTATTACCCAAACATCCTAGCATCCTCTTTTATTATATTTTATTCTCATCTTTTAAATTCTTGTTTTATTTTAATCTTTGCTTTAGATATAGTAATCAACTAATCAACCCCCAAATTTGTTACCTTTAAACATTAACATTAAGACAATAAACATTCCCCACCTCTTTGTGGTTCGACCCTGACTTTCACTATCTATTGTTAAGGTTAGGAATTATAAATTTATCTTTGGTACCCTCAACGACGGGCATCAAATTTTGGCGCCGTTGCCGGGGAGGTGACGCCAGTGTTTATTGTTTTTTTTGTTTTTGTTTCTCTTTGTTTAAGGAACTTTTTGTTCCTTAAACCTTCTCACCTTTTTCTTGTAGTTTCCTCTTATGCGCAGGTCAGTTCAAGGAGAACTCCTACCACTTGATCTCGAAATTGAGAGGACTCTTAGGGAAAGAAGAAAGCAACTTCTAGCAAATCAAGAGGGAGGGTCACCATCCTCTTTATTTCAAGAAGACCTTTTCGAGTTACCACCATCTTCACCAAAAACACCACCTTCACAACCAAATTCACCCATCAATCCACTTTCACCAAAAACACCACCTTTTACCTACTTTCCAGTTTTTCCTAAAGAAGAAGATAATATGACAGAAGAAGCTACTATTGCCAGTCACTCTATGCCTCAGGCAAAGGACCTATACAAAGGGTTCACTTTACCTGCAGGTACTGGGAAGCCATTCGAGGCCAAGCCTGCCTATATTACTATGGTTGAAAGAAACCAATTTGGAGGCTCGGCCAATGAGGATGCTGCTAAGCATATTGAAATCTTCACAGATTACATATGCTCTATAGCACCCCCAGAAGGAGTGACGCAGGACCAGATTAAACAGACCATGTTTATCTTCTCCCTTAGAGACTCTGCGAGAGAGTGGTACAGAGACCTTGACCGCACTGCTGCGGGAGTTACAGATTGGAACACCTTAGCCTTAGCATTCTACAGGAAATATTACTCTGCATCAAAGACAAATGCTTTAAGAGCGCAGATCACCAATTTCAAGCAAGGTCCCAATGAAGACTTTAGCGAGGCGTGGGACAGGTTCAAGAGACTTGTTCGATCCATACCACACCACGGATTCGAACAATGGTTTCTTTGCAACCAGTTCTACAATGGCCTCTATGATGACAACAGGGCCTACTTAGATGCTGCAGCTAATGGGAGATTCCAAGATAATTCAGGAGAGACTAAAGGTCTCAAGTTAATAGAAGATGTTGCTGTGCACCGCACTGAGCATGGTACTTCCAGAGGAAATCAGCGAAAATCTGAGTACAACCTGTCAGCAATTGAGGCCTTGACGGCCAAGCTGGAAAAATTTGAAGCTGCAGGAAAGCTCGATCTAGGGAGTGGAAGCAAGGGAGGAATATACCAGGTGAACGCCGTTCAGGACGGACCCTTTGCTTGTGAGAGGTGCGGTGGAGAAGGGCATGTGTCAAAGTTCTGTACTTCATCTAATGAAACATGTGCCGCTTTTCAGCATTACCGTGGGAACAATTTCTATGATCCAAATAATAACAATGTCCATCCCAACTTAAGGTGGACAAGCCAGAATGTTCAAAACCCACAGCATATGCAACCTCAGCAAAATTCCACATATGTACCCCCACATAAACAAAATTTCCAAAGACCACCTTTCAACCCTCAACCACCTTCTAATCCACCACCCAACACAGATACTCTTATCCAAAATCTTATTGGATTGGTTCAGAAGGAGTCGCAGGCTAGAGAGGCAGGGATGAAGATGTTGGAGTCCCATATTGCTCAAATCGCGAGCAAGAATGACACTAGGGCTCCGGGTCAACTTCCGACCAAACCAGACCAGAAGAAGGAGACTCTAAACGTCGTAACCCTGCGAAGTGGAGCTAAAGTAGGGGCTGAGAAAGAAAAAACAGCGAGTAGCAGCAAAGTCGGTCAACCGACCGAGAAATCTGGTCGACCGACCGCGGAGCAGGATCCGAAAATATCAGCTGAACAGGAGACTGGTCGACCGACCGAGGATACTGGTTGACCGACCACCGAAGCAGAATCTGAAGTTCCCTTTCGTCCAGAATTGCCGAATAACTTACGGGATTTTCTTTTCAGGGGTGACAAGACCCCCAGATTTTTAAAAAGGGCTGCAAATACCGAATCCTCAGCTGCTCCTTTCCCAGAAAGACTCGTGCCTTCAAAGGATCAGGTATCTTTTGACAAATTTAAAGATGTAATTCGTTCATTAAATGTTCAAGTTCCATTTTTAGAATTAGTTCAACAAGTTCCTTCTTATCTAAAATTCATGAGACAGCTTTTGTCAAGAAAGAGGTCTCTAGAAAAGGTTGAGTCTGTGGCTCTCACTGAAGAATCATCTAGTTATTTAACACATGTAATTGCCCCCCATAAATTAGAAGACCCTGGAAGTTTTTCTGTCCCCTGTAATATAGGAACATTCCCAGTTAAAAAGGTTTTATGCGACCTAGGTGCTAGTATAAGTGTCATGCCCCTAAGCGTTGCCTTAAAACTAGGAATGACCGAATTTGCAGTGACCAGTATGATGGTCCAGATGGCTGATCGCACATCAATGGAACCTGTAGGGGTGTTAGAAAACATCCCTGTGCGTATTGACAGGTTTTTCTTCCCAGTAGACTTTGTTGTTTTGGACATCCCAGAGGATGCCCATATACCCATAATTCTAGGAAGACCCTTTCTCCACACTGCAGGTGCCATTATAGATGTAGGCACTGGAACTCTAACCTTCAAAGTAGGCAAACATTCTATTATCTATGGCCTATCTTATAGGAAGAAGGATGTTATGACCCCCATCACTTGTAATGCTATCACTTCTGAGAAGAAGTATGAGGTCATCACTACTTCTCCACCTTTATTACCTGTTCCTATATCTGTTTTTACACCTCCGCCCCAGATTGGGAGCAGTCGGGAGGACACTTCTGTCATGACTATTGCAGGAACTGGTTTGGGGAAACCCAAGGAGAAGGAAGTCATCATCCAGAGAGGAGGAATGGGATGCCTGAGCTATGAAGAGGATGAGGATCCAGACGTCGTGGATCGAGAGGAGAGAAAGAAGAGGAGGCAGGCTCAAGAAGAGAGACCGTCGCATATGCTTTGCGATGGAGGAAAGAAGATGTGTTTTGCCACTGAAGCAAAAACTGTGGAGACTACAGCGTGCCGTCAGAAGCCGTGGTCAGATATCTTCCGCATCTTTAGCGGATAACTGTTTTTAAATTACAGTTTTAAGACAATTTATTTTATGTTGTGTGAAACTTTTTAGTTCGGTTTGCTAGTAGTTAAGACTTTTAGAATCGTTTTGGCATCTCGCGCATTGTTGGGCGCACATATTTTCTTGCTTTTTCAGGATTTACGAAGAAATGAAGACCTCCAGGACGCAGATGGTCGACCGACCAGAATCATCAGTCGGTCGACCAGAGGCGCTGTATCGCAGATTTTTTCGCTGTTCACAGGAGGTCGATCGACCAGAAACACCGGTCGGTCGACCTACTGTCCGCTGTAGTCTTCCGTTTCTCTTCCTTGGAACTCGTGAAATCAAATTGGATACTTGAGTGGCACTGCTAGCCACCAAAACCTCCCAGCTTACGCTGGTTTGGGGAGGTTTTTTCTCATACATCTTTTAACCCAGTGAGTTCTTTCCAGTTTTTCCCTAGTTTTTTTTTATATGCATTTATCTTTTAATTTTCTGAAACCTTTACTTAGGCTAATGCACAATGGGGACATTGTGCGGGTTGGTTTGGGGAATGGTTTCGTGTTACATGCATTGCATTTTGTCACACGTTTATTGCATTTCTGTCTTGCATCGTTCTTTTCTTTATTTTCCTTATATATACAAAAATCCAAAAAAAATTCAAAAATTCAAAAAAATTCCAAAAAATGCACGTTTATTTTAGCATATAGGTCGAGTCGGAACGATAGTATTTCAAGGATGATTTTGCTTTCTTACATGTTTTGCCTTTACATTGCCTTGTCAACTTGTTTTAGTATGAGAGTCTTTTGCATATCTACGAGTTTTTGTCAATTTGTATATCTTGAGACTAGACTTATACCTTGGTAGCCTACTATACATTCTGAGTTTTAGAGCCTTATTTCCTGGTTTCATTTTTAAACCAGTTGTTTAGGATGTGAGTAGTACTCCCCTTGGAACATGTTACATCAATATGCATAAACATGAACTTGAATTGCTATATACTTGTTTTACTATCTCATTTTGTGAGTCTTGATACGTGCATTTGGGATCCCTTTTCTCATATTTACCCATAAGCTTCACAAAGCCAAATTTGCCTTTTTATTCCCCCAAAACTACATCCCATACTTAGCCTACCTTTCCAAGCTAGTATTTGTGGTCTTTGGTTTGACTTATTGGAGGTATCTTGGTTTGTAAGCTATCTTAAGCAAAGAAAAAAGAAAGAAAGAAAGAAAAGAAAAAGAACAGAAAAATTCAAGGAAAGAAAGAAAAGAAAAACGAAAAAATCCGGAAAATACGGAAGTCAGTCGACCGACCACCTTATTGGGTCGGTCGACCAACTGACAATACCAGATTCAAAATTTCGTTCCGGAAATTCCTTTCTTTTATATGTTATCACTCCCGTACTTCATTCAAAAATATTTGGGAGTCCTTTCTTATATAATGTGAGAGTTGTGCCACAAGAAAAGGCACTTTCTTAATATCAAAAAGTCGTGAAGTATGTTGTTGAGAATCGGTTTTACTAGCTTGGCTACTAACCCCACATATCCAAAAGCGTCTTAACCACTTTTTACCTTTTACCTCACATATCTTTCATTACCTCAATTGCATGTATCTAGGCCACTTAAATGAGATTGTTATACGAAGTTGTAGAATTCTTGTTCATGTTAGATTGCAGGCATGTTTTCATGGGTCGTAGTTAGGTGAGTGTCATGACAAATATACTTCTTTCTATCTTTTACATATACTCACCCTTTGCTTCATGAGTGTCTCGAGCGTACCGCGAGAGTCCATGGTATAAGTCTCTATAGTTTTTATATGTGCAAGATTTACGACACCATAACTCGTTTGCATGACTTATATACTTTCTCATTTTGTTCTTGGCATTGGTTTAAGCTAACATGTAAATTTCGCTCTGAGATTGAAATCGTTCCATTAGTTAGGATCGAGTCTATTTCTTGCTTGAGGGCAAGCAAGGGTTTGGTTTGGGGAATTTGATACGTGTCTATTTTATGATGTTTTACATCTATTTTTACACGTATTTAGTCGCTCATTTACTATGTTTTAGCCTTTATTTCCCGCAAATTGTGTACTTTCGTATTTTTATGCACTTTTGCAGATTTATGCGGAAAAGAGACGATTTAGCACCAAATTCGTATCCTCAACTCTTTAGCTTAAATTAAGGAATAAATGGAAAGTCAACTGGAGTCAAAATCAAGTACCAAGAGTCAAAACAGAAGAAATCTGAAGATTTCCGTACAGAAGCGGTCGACCGACCAGCTAAACGGGTCGGCCGACCAGGCCCGATTTTCAATAAAGCCCAATTCTCGAAGAAGGCCGAAAATAAAAGAAGCCCAGCAGGAAGTGGTCGACCGACCAGCTATACGGGTCGGCCGACCAGCACGAAGCCCATACGATTTCTTTTTCGGAAATAAAGTAGAGTTTTAGCTTTTAGGAAACTCTTAGTTTTTACCCTATATAAACTAATCTTGTGATTAGGGTTTTACATCCATGAGAATCCAGTTTAACAGACAATAAGTTTCAGAGAGATTTAATTATTCAGTTTTATTCAAGCTTTAGTTTTGTAATCTTTCAATAGTTCCCAAGTATTCAATAAAGTTAATTCCGTTCTGCCTTAATTCCAATTGTGCTAATTCTTCTTTGATCCAGTTTCATTATTTTTCTTATTGCTTTTATTACAATTGTTAAGTTAGAATCCCAAGCTTTATTTGAATCTTGCATGCTTAGATTATTTACTATGTTCTTTATGTTTATTCCCAATTTTATATTCGTCTTAACAGTTATGAGTAACTAATTTTCATATGTTAGGATGTAGGGAATAATATGCATAGGTAAATAAAATCCGAAAACCCGACCTGTAGCAGGACCACGGTCGGCCGACTGGAATAGTCGGTCGGTCGACCGAGGCCGTGGTCGGCCGACTGGAGTAGCCGGTCGGTCGACCACTCGCGTATGTTTTCTTCTTTTGTCTTTTCTTGTCAATTATAATATCCTGCAATGAGACCATAAGGAGACTTGTAGGATGTTAGTAATGACCTACCCAAGATTGAAAGATACGGGAAGGGCATTGGTTTACACTTTAAGACGGATAGGTTACTCAAGGCTGAAAGGTATGTAACCTGGGATTTAGGAATCACCCTTATTGTTGACACCCAATAATTGTGAGACCTAGGAACTAATAGCATAGGACGAAAGGAGCTATTAGGTAGCATAGACCTAAAAAGATATGTTACACCCCCTTACGCGACTGCAATACATGTTGACCTTAGGATTTATTTTACCTTAGCTATTTATTACCCAAACATCCTAGCATCCTCTTTTATTATATTTTATTCTCATCTTTTAAATTCTTGTTTTATTTTAATCTTTGCTTTAGATATAGTAATCAACTAATCAACCCCCAAATTTGTTACCTTTAAACATTAACATTAAGACAATAAACATTCCCCACCTCTTTGTGGTTCGACCCTGACTTTCACTATCTATTGTTAAGGTTAGGAATTATAAATTTATCTTTGGTACCCTCAACGACGGGCATCAATGTTGTTGTGCCATGTGAGAGATCTGACTGCAGAGAAACCCTAAGCCAGGGAGATCGATGTTGTAAGGGATTTTGAAGACGTGTTTCCAGAAGAAATTCTTGGGTTACCGCCAAAGAGGGACTTGGATTTTTGCATTGATCTGAAACCTGGGGCTCAGCCAATTTCTAAAGCACCTTATCGCATGGGACCTAAGGAATTGGAGGAGTTGATAAAGCAGCTGGATGAGCTAGAAAGCAAGGGATACGTAAGACCAAGTGTGTCACCTTGGGGAGCACCAGTATTGTTTGTAAAAAAGAAGGACGGAACCATGAGGTTGTGCGTGGATTATAGGGAACTTAACAATGTAACAATCAAGAATCGATATCCTTTACCTCACATCGATGATCTATTTGACCATTTGAGTGGGGCTGGTGTGTTTTCCAAGATCGATTTGAGGTCAGGGTATCATCAGCTAAGAATCAAAGATGCAGATATTCACAAGACTGCGTTCAGATCGAGGTACGAGCATTATGAATTCGTAGTGATGCCATTTGGTTTGACTAATGCACCTGCTGTTTTCATGGATTTGATGAACAGAGTGTTTAGTCCTTATCTTGACCAGTTTGTGGTGGTGTTTATCGATGACATCTTGGTGTATTCAAAGAACAAAGAAGAGCATGTTAAACATTTGAGCTTGGTGTTACAGACTTTGAGGGATCATCAATTATATGCCAAGCTGAGTAAGTGTGAATTTTGGCTCGAGAAGGTTGCCTTTCTGGGGCATGTGGTGTCTAAGGAGGGTGTGTCTGTTGACCCTAGCAAGATTGAGGCCGTTTCGAAATGGGAGCGACCAAGGAATCTGGCTGACATCCGTAGTTTCTTGGGTTTGGCTGGTTATTATAGAAGATTCGTGAAAGACTTTTCGAAGACGGCCAAACCGATGACTTCGTTGATGCGGAAAGAGAACAGATTCGTCTGGGATGAGAGCTGTGAGAAGGCATTTCTAGACCTGAAAGAGCGTCTCACCACAGCTCCTATCCTTGCTTTGCCGGAGGGAAGTGAGAATTTTGAAGTCTATACAGATGCTTCTAAAAGGGTTTGGGATGTGTGCTGATGCAGAACGGGAGAGTGATTGCTTATGCTTCTAGGCAGTTGAAGCCTTATGAGGAGAATTATCCGACGCATGATCTGGAGCTTGGAGCGGTAGTTTTTGCACTTAAGTTGTGGCGACATTAATTATCTTTATGGAGCTACATTCAAAGTGTATTCTGATCATAAGAGCCTGAAGTATATCTATACTCAGAGGGAACTAAACATGCGCCAGAGGAGATGGATCGAGCTTATTGGAGATTATGACATGGAAATTCTGTACAAGGAGGGAAAGGCTAATGTTGTGGTTGATGCATTGAGTAGGAAGTCTGTTCACGGTCTATGCACAGCTATGTCCAGGTTGAGTTTGTATCGTGAGTTGGGACAGATGGGAATCGCAGTGATAAGGAAAGGTGAGACTATAGGGGATTTGACGATAGAGCCTGAGTTATATTCCGAGATTCGGGAAAGACAGAAGAGTGATCCAAGAATTCAGAAGTGGTGTGAGGCAGTGAGCAAAGCTAGTGAAGCAGCGCCATATTCTAAGTTCGAGATTTACAGTGATGATAGTTTGAGGTTTGATGGGAGATGGTGTGTACCTGATGATGAAGAACTGAAAAGAAAGATTCTGGTCGAAGCTCATTCTACACCTTATTCCGTTCATCCTGGAGGGGATAAGCTGTGCAAAGATCTGAAGAAAGCATTCTGGTGGCAAAAAATGAAGCAGGAAGTGGCTGAGTTTGTCTCCCGATGTTTGGTATGTCAGAGAGTGAAAGGAGAACATAAGAGGCCGCAAGGGAAGTTACAACCACTTGATGTACCTGAGTGGAAGTGGGAAAGTATATCTATAGAGTTCATCGTGCGCTTACCTAGGACTTCGAGAGGGAACGACATGATTTGGGTAATAGTGGACAGGTTGACTAAGTCGGCCCATTTCATACCGATGAAGGAGACTTGGAGTAAGGCTGAATTGGCCAAGGCTTATGTAAAGAATGTGGTGAAACTTCATGGTGTCCCTAAGGACATTGTTTCTGATCGAGATTCCAGGTTCATCTCTAAGTTTTGGCAAGAGTTACAGTCATTGATGGGAACTACTTTGACGATGAATACTGCATTTCATCCAGCAACTGATGGTCAAACTGAGAGGACTATCCAGACACTGGAGGATATGTTGAGGGCTTGTGTGATAGAGTTCGGGGGATCTTGGGAAGACAGACTTGACTTGATAGAGTTTTCATATAACAACAGCTATCATGCTAGCATCGGGATGGCTCCTTTTGAGGCGTTGTATGGGAGGAAGTGCAAGAGTCCAGTCTGCTGGGATGATCGAGCTAATATAGTGACTTTGGGACCTGAGATGATTCAGGAGATGATAGCACAGGTCCAGGTGATTCGTCAGAAGATGAGAGCTGCCCAAGATAGGCAAAAGAGTTACGCAGATCTAAAACGGAGTGACATTTCCTTTGAGGCCGGAGAGAAAGTGTTGCTGAAAGTATCACCCATGAGGGGAGTGATGAGGTTCGGCAAGAGAGGCAAGTTGAGTCAGAAGTTCATTGGGCTATTCGAGATTTTGGAGCGAGTCGGTGAGGTAGCCTATCGATTAGCTCTACCACTAGCGTTATCCAGAGTGCATAATGTGCTTCACGTTTCACAACTGAGGAGATATATCAGTGACCCTTAGCATATCCTTAACCATGAGGTCATCGAGGTCGACGAGCAGTTGACCTACGAGGAGAGACCCAAGGAAATACTCGACAGGAAGGTGCGGAAAACCAGGAATGGGGAAACCGCGCTTGTCAAAGTACTATGGACAAATCATAATGTCGAGGCAGCTACTTGGGAGACTGAGGTTTCGATGCGGGAAAAATATCCTGAACTGTTCCCTTGAGGTATGTTACGAGGACGTAACCTTTTTTTTAGAAGGGTAGAATGTGACAATTCGTATTTTAAAGTACTCTTATTAGCTTCTAATGTTATGCTGTCACTTCCTGTGTTCGTTGCATGCTTAATGATCAGTTTGGCTGACCTTAGGATGGTGAACTTCAGGACGAAGTTCATTTTAAGGAGGGAAGACTGTAATACTCCGTATTTCTTTATTTCGTTTTAAGTAATATTTCGTATTTATTTATATGTCGACGAGTTTATAAGCGGAAACTAGTTGTTGAACGATGTGTCTTATGTGTTGTAATTTTGAGTCGTGGATGCGTATGTTAAGGAAATCGTAGTTGGGTTATGTTAAGTGAGTCTTGGGGTGCGTGAAGGGATTGACCATACACGAATAACCGTGTCATTTGGGCCAAGGGCTGCGTGCCAAAACCTAGCCCATACACGATTATTAGTACTTGAAATCAGAAATTCTGAAATCTCATGCCAGCCGCCTTATTTATACACACCTTTAAGATCTGATTTTGACCTATCAACACAAAACGACACATACACTTTTTTGCCGCCATAACTGAGAAACCAGGAGAGGGTTTACACGGTGGTTGGAGGTTTCTAAGAGGGCTCGAATACCCAAGGAAGAGGGTATGTCCACCATAGTTTCTGTTTTTACTCTATTTCTATTGGTTTTGATTCGTTAATTATAATCATGTAATCTATGTTATAAGTTATGATAATTGCATAAAACTAATCTATGGCATGTAGTAATCATGTTTCGACCATAGTAATGACATATCTAACGACCTAAGGCCATTTTATAAGGTGTTTCGTCACTGGTGTCAGATCGCTGTTTTCGTTTTTCAGAACAGAGTTTCTAAGCGCGAATGTTATACTGTATTTCGATGTAAATTATGTTCGTAAGTGTCTTGGGTATGATGGTAGCTAACTCGGTGGTAGTCAGGAGGTGCGGATGCTGGCTGTCACGGCGGATTTCGGTTGCAGGGGTCGTCTGTTTGGTGGGTTGTTCAGGCGTGTGTCAGAATCATAATAGAGTCGTTTTTTTATAAGGGTCGTGAACATGTGTTTTGTGTCTGTATTCGAATGAGTTATGGGTCGTGCTTGTTTGAGTGATTTGGGTTTATGGGATGAGTGCGGATAGGTGTTTATAGGGTGGTGATCACGGTGGTTTGGGTTGTCGTGTGTGGGGTTTAAAGCGGTGTTCGTTTTGAGTATATACTCACGCAAAAACAGAGTCACGTCTGTCGCTCAGTTTTGGGAGCGGTTTTTTAGAGGTGTTTGGGCACGGCGTCGGCCAACGACACTTCCCCTAGAACCATCGTGGCTTAGAGGCGAGCCTGGTGGTGTCAGGGGCGAGGTCAGCGGCTGGGGCAGGTGACAGTCCTTGGGTTGCGCGGGTCGGTGAACAAGGTGAAAGGCTGTGTGCATGTGGGTTCGAGTTTATGGTTGTGCTGCGTTATGGGCGTGAGTTTAGCAAACGTTTTGATTGGTTAATTTAGTAGTGGTGTATGATTAGTTGTATATTAAATAATATTACATGTTAATAATATGTTAGTTATAGCAATATTAGTTTGATGGTATGATTATTATTAAGGTTATGGTATGAAATAATGTTAGAAGAATATAAGAACATGTTAGTGATATTATTACTCTATTAAAGAATATGGAGGAATTGATTAGTTGTTTGGAAACTATCCCTTTTAACAAATCTATTTTGGTAAGTATATGTTTAGTAAGTTATGATTAGTTAATAGTAATTGTTTGCGCGAGTAGAATTTAATGTTGAGTAATATTTATAGGAACGGAATTTGAGGTGGAATATTTCTAGACGGTGTTGCTTATTTTCAGACTGCTTTTCCAGGTAGGTTACACTGGTACTATATATGTGTTGAGTTATAAATGCATGGGATATCGTATGTATGTATGCAAGCATTATTATATGAGCATGATAGCTTTGGTTGACTATTTAATATTGCATTCACGAGCATGCATATGCATTGGTTACTGAGAAAGATGTGATCAGATATTGTTCTGATGTAAAGCCCAGGGTGGTTCTGCAGACCAGGCCTGGTGTCTTATGTAACAACCCGACCCACCACGGTCGTAACACAAACCCAATAAGATGGGTGCACACTTTTGGGCCAATTATTTGTCCTCACTTAAGCCCAAAAGCACAAGGCCTTGTTACTAAGTGGTGGGTGGGAGCTATTATAAACATATCACAAGCCTCTCAATCTACCGATGTGGGACAAATCTCCACACAAACTCATATCATACTCTTGGGGTGTTACAAACTCCCCCACTTAAAGAACACAACGTCCTCGTTGTGCCTCAAACTTGACCACAACCAGGGCCAGAATCCTCCCCCGCTAGGTGTGTGACCCGGGTACTCCCGACCACAGGCTCACCACATGGTCGCAGGGTCGCTCTGATACCATTTGTAACAACCCGACCCACCACGGTCGTAACACAAACCCAATATGATGGGTGCACACTTTTGGGCCAATTATTTGTCCTCACTTAAGCCCAAAAGCACAAGGCCTTGTTACTAAGTGGTGGGTGGGAGCTATTATAAACATATCACAAGCCTCTCAATCTACCGATGTGGGACAAATCTCCACACAAACTCATATCACACTCTTGGGGTGTTACATCTTATCAGCTTTTGAGCTGGTGTTCGGCGACGACCGATTATAGTCTGCCGGGAGGTTCGGTATGGCTGGGTGTTTCGGGTTTGAGATTGAGATTGTGATTGAGCTCGAGCATGACATAAGCATTTGCATATTATTGTTTTGTTGCATTATTTATTATTGTGTTATCCTACTCAACCGCGAGGTAGACAGTGTATTCATGTTCACCTACAATGATCCGGAATGGGGAGTAGATCTTTCAGGTCAGAGACAGGTGGACTAGGACTGGGCATTGGAAGAGAGACATGGACTAGACCTACCTAGCTACTAGATCACTTAACTTTTCATAGTTGAACATTTATTTTATCTCAGTGTTTTGAAAGTCATTTGGACTATGCCTTGTAATAGTTATCAGTTTAACCATTTATAATTAAAGTACTGTGTTTGTTTCACTGTGAATATCTACTACCCTGGTTTATCCATGATGGTAACGGTTCTATTTACTCTGGAAGTCCTAGTTCAGGCTCCTAGGTAAATGGGGGTGTTACAAAGTGGTATCAGAGCGAACGATCCTCAGGCCTAATCTAAACTGAAAATAATAAACATAGGAGTGTGCAAATAAAATGAACCCCAGGCTTGTAACTGTTAGGAGCCCTAGGAGTTGGGATGATTTAGGGGCCCCCTCAAACCAAGCCACTGGCCCTTTCAGTCTAACCTGGTTACCTTGAGAGTTGAAGAGTGTGGGTAGTTTGGAAAGACCCAAGGCAGATATATAAATATATGTATATTGTACTAACATTTCAGCGCCAAGGGAATGAGGTAAGTTATGATGAGAAAGATGGATGAGTATATATGCACACTGTGAAGCATGAAAGTGATGTTACATGATGAGTGACATGTATATGTTGTTATTTCCAAGCATAGAGAACATGAGTTTATATCTTAGTTTTGAATGAGTGTGATTTGTATGAATATATATGCATGCGGTTATGTGATCCCTAAGCCTATAGGTAGACTTCTAATACAATGTTAACTAGGACTTAACCGTATGAAAGAAGTTACATGCTAGGTTATGTATGATAGCAAGACCAAGTCAGAGTATGAGTTGACCTAGGATGCTCATAAATTTTGTCACTTGTGTAGCAAAATTCCTCCCAGAAGAGAACCCAACACTGTTAATGTATCGCAAGAGGAATTCGATCGTCTACTAGCTATGAACGCTGCTCTCCTAGCCAGGATTGGGGCAAATACTCAATCGGATGCAATCAAGATGAGCAATAATATTTCTAGGCATAACCCCACCAAGTATGATGGGGAAGGAGCGCCAAGTTTTCTAGCAGAATGGTGCCGAGAGTTCGAGAGTATCTTCGAACTATTGTCAGTGCCAGAATCAATGAAGGTGGACCAAGCTGTATTCTATCTGAAGGGTACAACTAGGTTATGGTGGAATAACAACAAAGAGGAAATCAAGGTTGCTGCGGAAGAGATTGGGTCGGAATATGTACGTTGGGAAGGGTTCAAGGCGATTTTATCCTCTAAGTTTGTGCCAGAGCATGTGAAGGAGAAGCTGAGAGCCGAGTTCGATTCTTTCAAGATGACCGAAGAAATGACTGTGGAAGCATATCACAGTAAGTTCATGCAGCTGGCAGAGAATGTAGCTGACCTTGGCTACACATCGGAGATGTTAGCTGCTAGGTTTGAGAAAGGGCTAACCGTTGAAATCAAGAGAAGTTTTTTAGAAACTAAGCCCACGACTGTGGAAGATGTATACGACAGGGCCGGCCAGGCAGAAAGAATCGCTGTCATGATTAAAGAGGAAGAGAAAGCCAAGGGTGACAAGAGGAAAGCAGAATCTGGGGCCGAAAGCTCAGGGAATAAGAAGCCAAATAACCAGTACCGGTCATTTTTCTCCAACAGTGCGCCAGGAGGAAATGGCAATCGTGGCGGCAACCGATCTGCGACTGGGGCAAGTGGTTCAAGTGTTGCGTGTTTTAAGTGTGGAAAGATCGGACACAAGCAAGCAACTTGTTGGGTTGGAACTCAGAGTGCTCGGAACAATTATAATAGGGGCAACCAAAGTGGTGGTTTCAGAACGCCAAATGGAAACTACTCAAACAACAACAGATCCGGGGGTAACAGCTACCAACGGAATTTCAATAACTACAATAACCAGAACCGTTACCAAGGAAATCAAAGTAGTGGTAATAGTAATTTCCAAAAGACCTTGGCAGAGGCTAGCACTCAGAGTGGAGCAGGATCTGTGAACCAGAGTGGGGTCAAGAAAAGTGGGGCCTTGTTCATGATGGGCAAGGAGGCTGCAGAGGAGGACGCACATGTTGTTACGGGTACATTTCTAGTACATTCTTTTCCTACTTTCGTTTTATTTGATTCTGGTGCATCGCATTCTTTCGTATCTGCGGAGCATACTAGGGCTATAGGACTCGATGTATATAGTAGTATAGCTGATTCTGTAACCATACCATCTGGGGAGTCCATTGCTTGTAATAGAGTTTACACCAATGTAATAATCCAAGTAGGAGATGTAAGTTTTGAGTCGAACTTGATAGAGTTCCCTTTGGGTGGCTTTGAGGTGATACTGGGTATGGATTGGCTGAAAAAGTATAAGGCCTACATTGATTGCTACCAAGGAAAGATCACTTTGAGGGGACCCAAGGGAGTGAGGGTATCCTACAAGGGATATTCTGTAAAGCCTAAACTGAAGCTGATAACTATCAATGCGCTGAAGACCTGTTTGAAGAGGGGTGATGAGATGCTGTTGTGCCATGTGAGAGATCTGACTGCAGAGAAACCCCAAGCCAGGGAGATCGATGTTGTAAGGGATTTTGAAGACGTCTTTCCAGAAGAAATTCCTGGGTTACCGCCAAAGAGGGACTTGGATTTTGGCATTGATCTGAAACCTGGGGCTCAGCCAATTTCTAAAGCACCTTATCGCATGGGACCTAAGGAATTGGAGGAGTTGAGAAAGCAGTTGGATGAGCTAGCAAGAAAGGGATACGTAAGACCAAGTGTGTCACCTTGGGGAGCACCAGTATTGTTTGTAAAAAAGAAGGACGGAACCATGTGGTTGTGCGTGGATTATAGGGAGCTTAACAATGTAACAATCAAGAATCGATATCCTTTACCTCGCATCGATGATCTATTTGACCAGTTGAGTGGGGCTGGTGTGTTTTCCAAGATCGATTTGAGGTCAGGGTATTATCAGCTAAGAATCAAAGATGCAGATATTCACAAGACTGCGTTCAGATCGAGGTATGGGCATTATGAATTCGTAGTGATGCCATTTGGTTTGACTAATGCACCAGCTGTTTTCATGGATTTAATGAACAGAGTGTTTAGTCCTTATCTTGACCAGTTTGTGGTGGTGTTTATCGATGACATCTTGGTGTATTCAAAGAACAGAGAAGAGCATGTTAAACATCTGAGCTTGGTGTTACAGACTTTGAGGGATCATCAATTATATGCCAAGCTGAGTAAGAGTGAATTTTGGCTCGAGAAGGTTGCCTTTCTGGGGCATGTGGTGTCTAAGGAGGGTGTGTCTGTTGACCCTAGCAAGATTGAGGCCGTTTCGAAATGGGAGCAACCAAGGAATGTGGCTGACATCCGTAGTTTCTTGGGTTTGGCTGGTTATTATAGAAGATTCGTGAAAGACTTTTCGAAGTTAGCCAAACCGATGACTTCGTTGATGCGGAGAGAACTGATTCGTCTGGGATGAGAGCTGTGAGAAGGCATTTCTAGACCTGAAAGAGCGTCTCACCACAGCTCCTATCCTTGCTTTGCCGGAGGGAAGTGAGAATTTTGAAGTCTATACAGATGCTTCTAAAAGGGTTTGGGATGTGTGCTGATGCAGAACGGGAGAGTGATTGCTTATGCTTCTAGGCAGTTGAAGCCTTATGAGGAGAATTATCCGACGCATGATCTGGAGCTTGGAGCGGTAGTTTTTGCACTTAAGCTGTGGCGACATTATCTTTATGGAGCTACATTCAAAGTGTATTCTGATCATAAGAGCCTGAAGTATATCTATACTCAGAGGGAACTAAACATGCGCCAGAGGAGATGGATCGAGCTTATTGGAGATTATGACATGGAAATTCTGTACAAGGAGGGAAAGGCTAATGTTGTGGTTGATGCATTGAGTAGGAAGTCTGTTCACGGTCTATGCACAGCTATGTCCAGGTTGAGTTTGTATCGTGAGTTGGGACAGATGGGAATCGCAGTGATAAGGAAAGGTGAGACTATGGGGGATTTGACGATAGAGCCTGAGTTATATTCCGAGATTCGGGAAAGACAGAAGAGTGATCCTAGAATTCAGAAGTGGTGTAAGGTAGTGAGCAAAGCTAGTGAAGCAGAGCCATATTCTAAGTTCGAGATTTACAGTGATGATAGTTTGAGGTTTGATGGGAGATGGTGTGTACCTGAGGATGAAGAACTGAAAAGAAAGATTCTGGTCGAAGCTCATTCTACACCTTATTCCGTTCATCCTGGAGGGGAAAAGCTGTACAAAGTTCTGAAAAAAGCTTTCTGGTGGCCAAAAATGAAGCAGGAAGTGGCTGAGTTTGTCTCCTGATGTTTCGTATGTCAGAGAGTGAAAGGAGAACATAAGAGGCCGCAAGGGAAGTTACAACCACTTGATGTACCTGAGTGGAAGTGGGAAAGTATATCAATGGATTTCATCGTGCGCTTACCTAGGACTTCGAGAGGGAACGACATGATTTGGGTAAAAGTGGACAGGTTGACTAAGTCGGCCCATTTCATACCGATGAAGGAGACTTGGAGTAAGGCTGAATTGGCCAAGGCTTATGTAAAGAATGTGGTGAAACTTCATGGTGTCCCTAAGGACATTGTTTCTGATCGAGATTCCAGGTTCATCTCTAAGTTTTGGCAAGAGTTACAGTCATTGATGGGAACTACTTTGAAGATGAGTAATGCATTTCATCCAGCAACTGATGGTCAAACTGAGAGGACTATCCAGACACTGGAGGATATGTTGAGGGCTTGTGTGCTAGAGTTCGGGGGATCTTGGGAAGACAGACTTGACTTGATAGAGTTTTCATATAACAAAAGCTATCATGCTAGCATCGGGATGGCTCCTTTTGAGGCGTTGTATGGGAGGAAGTGCAGGTGTCTAGTCTGCTGGGATGATCGAGCTGATACAGTGACTTTGGGACCTAATATGATTCAGGAGATGATAGCACAGGTCCAGGTGATTCGTCAGAAGATGAGAGCTGCCCAAGATAGGCAAAAGAGTTACGCAGATCTAAAACGGAGTGACATTTCCTTTGAGACCGGAGAGAAAGTGTTGCTGAAAGTATCACCCATGAGGGGAGTGATGAGGTTCGGCAAGAGGGGCAAGTTGAGTCAGAAGTTCATTGGGCCATTCGAGATTTTGGAGCGAGTCGGTGAGGTAGCCTATCGATTAGCTCTACCACCAGCGTTATCCAGAGTGCATAATGTGTTTCACGTTTCACAACTGAGGAGATATATCAGTGATCCTTCGCATATCCTTAACCATGAGGTCATCGAGGTCGACGAGCAGTTGACCTACGAGGAGAGACCCAAGGAAATACTCAACAAGAAGGTGAGGAAAACCAGGAATGGGGAAACCGCGCTTGTCAAAGTACTATGGACAAATCATAATGTCGAGGAAGCTACTTGGGAGACTGAGGTTTGATGCAGGAAAAATATCCTGAATTGTTCCCTTGAGGTATGTTACGAGGACGTAACCTTTTTTTTTAGGAGGGTAGAATGTGATAATTCGTGTTTTAAAGTACTCTTATTAGCTTCTAATGCTATGCTGTCACTGCTTCCTGTGTTCGTTTCATGCTTAATGATCAGTTTGGTTGACCTTAGGATGGTGAACTTCGGGACGAAGTTCATTTTAAGGAGGGAAGACTGTAATACTCCGTATTTCTTTATTTCGTTTTAAGTAATATTTCGTATTTATTTATATGTCGACGAGTTTATAAGCGAAAACTAGTTGTTGAACGAGGTGTCTTATGTGTTGTAATTTTGAGTCGTGGATGCGTATGTTAAGGAAACCGTAGTTGGGTTATGTTAAGTGAGTCTTGGGGTGCGTGAAGGGATTGACCATACACGGATAACCGTGTCATTTGGGCCTAGGGCTGCTTGCCAAAACCTAGCCCATACACGATTATTAGTACTTGAAATCAGAAATTCTGAAATCTCATGCCAGCCGCCTTATTTATACACACCTTTAAGATCTTATTTTGACCTATCAACACAAAACGACACATACACTTTGCTGCCGCCATAACTGAGAACATCAGGAGAGGGTTTACACGGTGGTTGGAGGTTTCTAAGAGGGCTCGAATACCCAAGGAAGAGGGTATGTCCACCATAGTTTCTATTTTTACTCTATTTCTATTGGTTTTGATTCGTTAATTATAATCATGTAATCTATGTTATAAGTTCTGATAATTGCATAAAACCAATCTATGGCATGTAGTAATCATGTTTCGACCATAGTAATGACATATCTAACGACCTAAGGCCATTTTATAAGGTGTTTCGTCACTGGTGTCAAATCGCTGTTTTCGTTTTTCAGAACAGAGTTTTTAAGCGTGGATGTTATACTGTATTTCGATGAAATTATGTTCGTAAGTGTCTTGGGTATGATGGTAGCTAACTCGGTGGTAGTCAGGAGGTCCGGATGGTGGCTGTCACGGTGGATTTCGGTTGCAGGGGTCGTCTGTTTGGTGGGTTGTTCAGGCGTGTGTCAGAGTCATAATAGAGTCGTTTTTTTATAAGGGTCGTGAACATGTGTTTTGTGTCTGTATTCGAATGAGTTATGGGTCGTGGTTGTTTGAGTGATTTGGGTTTATGGGATGAGTGCGGATAGGTGTTTATAGGGTGGTGATCACGGTGGTTTGGGTTGTCGTGTGTGGGGTTTAAAGCGGTGTTCGTTTTGAGTATATACTCACGCAAAAACAGAGTCACGTCTGTTGCTCAGTTTTGGGAGCGGTTGTTTAGAGGTGTTTGGCACGACGTCGGCCAACGACACTTCCCCTGGAACCACCGTGGCTCAGAGGCGAGCCTGGTGGTGTCAGGGGCGAGGTCAGCGGCTGGGGCAGGTGACAGTCCTTGGGTTGCGCGGGTCGGTGAACAAGGTGAAAGGTTGTGTGCGGGTTCGAGTTTCTGGTTGTGCTGCGTTATGGGCGTGAGTTTAGCAAACGTTTTGATTGGTTAATTTAGTAGTGGTGTATGATTAGTTGTATATTAAATAATATTACATGTTAATAATATGTTAGTTATAGCAATATTAGTTTGATGGTATGATTATTATTAAGGTTATGGTATGAAATAATGTTAGAAGAATATAAGAACATGTTAGTGATATTATTACTCTATTAAAGAATATGGAGGAATTGATTAGTTGTTTGGAAACTATCCCTTTTAACAAATCTATTTTGGTAAGTATATGTTTAGTAAGTTATGATTAGTTAATAGTAATTGTTTGCGCGAGTAGAATTTAATGTTGAGTAATATTTAAAGGAATGGAATTTGAGGTGGAATATTTCTAGACGGTGTTGCTTATTTTCAGACTGCTTTTCCAGGTAGGTTACACTGGTACTATATATGTGTTGAGTTATAAATGCATGGGATATCGTATGTATGGATGCAAGCATTATTATATGAGCATGATAGCTTTGGTTGACTATTTAATATTGCATTCACGAGCATGCATATGCATTGGTTACTGAGAAAGATGTGATCAGATATTGTTCTGATGTAAAGCCCAGGGTGGTTCTGCAGACCAGGCCTGGTGTCTTATCAGCTTTTGAGCTGGTGTTCGGCGACGGCCGATTATAGTCTGCCGGGAGGTTCGGTATGGCTGGGTGTTTCGGGTTTGAGATTGAGATTGTGATTGAGCTCGAGCATGACATAAGCATTTGCATATTATTGTTTTGTTGCATTATTTATTATTGTGTTATCCTACTCAACCGCGAGGTTGACAGTGTATTCATGTTCACCTACAATGATCCGGAATGGGGAGTAGATCTTTCAGGTCAGAGACAGGTGAAATAGGACTGGGCATTGGAAGAGAGACATGGACTAGACCTACCTAGCTACTAGATCACTTAACTTTTCATAGTTGAACATTTATTTTATCTCAGTTGTTTTGAAAGTCATTTGGACTATACCTTGTAATAATTATCAGTTTAACCATTTATAATTAAAGTACTGTGTTTATTTCACTGTGAATATCTACTACCCTGGTTTATCCAGGATGGTAACGGTCCTATTTACTTTGGAAGTCCTAGTTCGCTTGATCTTTTGTTTTCTTTGGGCCTTCATTCGGTGAAATTCATACCTCCTAAGTCTCGGCTTGGGTTTGCTCGGGTTTTGAAGGGGGTTTTTGATGAGGTGGCTGACTCTCCTGGTAACCTCTCCTGCTGGATTCGGTTGTTTGTTCTGCCTCTTTGTCTACTCAAGACCTTCACTCCCCGGAGTAATGTTGAGTGTAGATCGGCTGTCAGGCGGCAGCGGCAGGAGGAGAGTATTGTCGGGGCTATACTTGCTTGGGGGGCACCGGGAGGGGGGTTGCAGCTGTTACGGGAGTGTTTGGCTGAGGGTTGTCCTCCATTTCACGTGGATGAGGAGCTTGATTTGAGTGAGCTTAACCTTCGCCAATGTCGGCGGAAGATTAGTGACGGCCATTATACTGCTGCCGTTCGGGTGCTCTCTTCTTCTGGTGTCGCTCCCTACTCTGTTGCCACTTTTGAGTCTTTGCAGGAGAAGCATCCGGTCGTCCCATCACCATCTTTACCTCCTTTACCTGAGGATCATCCTCCACTTGTTGCTTCTTCGGCCGTGGTGTTGGATATGATTCGTAGTTTCCCACATGGTACTTCTTGTGGGAGGTATGGTTTTCGCGCTTAGCACTTCATGGATTGTTTGAGTGGGGCTGCGGTGGCTATCTCGGATGATTTGCTCGCCTCTATTACTAGGGTGGTTAATCTATTTTTAGATGGCCGATGCCCGTCGGCTCACGGTGAGTACCTTGCTAGTGCTCCGCTCACCCCCCCTAGTTAAGCCTGGGGGCGGTCTTCGTCCTATTGCTGTTGGCACTGTCTGGAGACGACTGGTCTCTAAGATTGGCGCTTTTTTGGTTGGCCCTACTTTGGCTTCTTATTTTGCTGATCTTCAATTTGGGGTTGGGGTGTCCGGTGGAGGAGAGGTTATCTTGCATGCCTTGAACCGGCTCGTGGAGGCTCGTGGTGGCGAGGTAGGGCTTTCTATGTTGTTGGTTGATTTCCGGAATGCCTTCAACCTTGTTGACCGTTCGGTCATGCTTCAGGAGGTCCGCCGGCGTTGCCCGGGTCTTTCCCGTTGGGTGGAGTTCTGTTATTCTCGCCCTGCCCGGTTGTATTATGGGGAACATTGCTTGCGGTCTTGTCAGGGAGTTCAGCAGGGTGATCCTTTGGGGCCGTTACTTTTCGCGTTGGCTTTGCATCCCCTGGTGTGCGAAATTCGGGATTCCTTTGATCTTACTATGCAGGCATGGTACTTGGATGATGGTACTATTGTTGGGGATACGTTGGAGGTGGGAAGGGTGTTGGATTTGATTTTGGCTTATTGCCCCGGTTTTGGTCTTCATCTTAATGTTGGTAAGACGGAGCTCTTTTGGCCTGTTGAGGACCCCCGGAGTCGGCTTCCCGGTGTTTTCCCAACTTCTATCTCCCGTCCCTTACGGGGTGTATCGGTTTTGGGCGGACCAGTCAGTACTTGCCCTATTTTTAGCAGTGAGCTTGTGGAGAGGAGAGTGACTAAGACTGTTGAGCTTATGGACTTAGTCGCGAGGATCGAGGACCCGCAGTGTGAGTTGCTTTTGCTTCGTGCCTGTACTGGTATTTCTAAGCTCTATTTCTCTCTTCGTACTTGTTCCCCGGTTGCTTTTGGATCGGCTCATCTCCGTTTTGATGCTGCGCTTCGTTCTAGCTTGGAGCGTATTGTCACCGCGTCTGGACCTGGGTTTGGGGAGTGGCAGTGACGCCTTGCTACTTTCCCCTTTCATTTAGGCGGACTTGGTGTTTATGCAGCGGGAGATGTGTTACATTATGCGTTCTTGGCTTCCCGTTTGCAGTCTGCTGAATTGCAGGCTAGGCTCCTGCGGCCTTCTGGTATCATTGACCCTGACCCTTCTTTCGCCGATGCCTTACGGGTGTTCTCGGAG
Organism: Silene conica; assembly: GCA_029255685.2. NCBI lineage: Eukaryota > Viridiplantae > Streptophyta > Magnoliopsida > Caryophyllales > Caryophyllaceae > Silene > Silene conica. The sequence continues at coordinate 66,544,157 of CM055311.2, forward strand.
ACTACAGGTTCTGATTTTCTTGGTAACCCTAGTGAAATTGCTGCCCCCAAACTTATGAAGAAATTGGCAGACATTTATTTCTCGACGGTTGCTGCTTCTTCGGAGTCGGTTTTCTCCTTGTCCCCGCGTCAGGTTGCGTTGTGGAAATCTCAGCATGGGGCTCACTCTTCTGATTGGTTGAGAGCGGTTTCTGTCTCTGGGTTGGGTCTGACTATGAACAGGAGGACCTACCGTTTTGTGCTTGGGTATAGGCTAGGTGTTCCACTTTTCTTGGTCCCTAGGCCTTGCTCTGCTTGCTCTCGGGTTTTTGCTGAGGATGTTTATGGGGATCACGCTGTCTCTTGTGCTGGTACTGTTGGGATCAAGCATCGTCACAACCTTGTCAGGGACACTCTATTGGACATCTGCTATAGGTCTGGGATTTCGGCGAGTAAGGAGGTTGACATTGGCCTGGTTGATGGACATGGCGGATCTCTTCGCCCTGCGGATTTGCTGCTTTATTCGTGGGACAGGGGCCGGGATGTGTGTATTGATTTGACTGGGTCCTCCCCTCTGACTCAGACTGGGATGGCAGATTTTGTACCTGGTCGGGTTGTTGCTGATGCGGCTCAGCGCAAGTGTGCTAAGTACAGGGATCGTTGTGAGGCTGTAGGTTACGGTTTCCTTCCTTTCTCTTTCTCTTCGCTTGGGGAGCTGGGTGCGGATGTTGTAGCCTTGCTAAAGCGGATTTAGCAATACTCGGTATCTCAAGATGCAGGGGCGCGGATGGCCGGGTACATTTTCACTAGGCTTAGCTTTGCTGTAGCTAAGGGGGTGGGAGCTCAGATTGTATCTCGGCTGCCCACCAATTTTATGTAAACTCTTATTTTGTTCTTTTCTATATGATAGCTGCGCGCATCCTTCCCCAAAAAATAATAATAATAATAATAATAATAAAAGTAAAAACACTAGCAAACACAAACAGCCCCTTACTAACCAATACCCACGACACAACAATAGCCGGAACACGCGACAACAGCAGCCACCAATTCCGTATATACTACTCGCGCACCCAACTTTACGACACCACCACCACGTTTCTAGCCACCCACAGCCACCAACGAAGGTTCTATCCTTTTACCCACACTACTGCCCATGTCATAACTCTAATAGTCACCCCTTACCGCCCTCATAGCCACCACAAAACGTAGCCCAAAACGCCAGCAACACCCGACGTACTCTGTTTTCCAGCACTCCCCTTCCAACTCCCTCTCTTTCCACGCTACCCTTTCTCTCTTCCATGCCCAACACCACCTGTCGACACCACCGTGGTAACCATTGGCACACGGTGGTTCATGGGGTGGTCCCTTGGTCCACAAATCCTCTATGTAACCACCACAACAACCGCTATAAACTAACCTACAGCCTGCCCCTGTTTTCAGATCCTATGACATTATACGTGTTTAACACCATCGTGGTGGTTATTATCACCACCGACGGCCACCACTAGCACACCCAGTCAGAAGACGCACTCCTAGCAACCTCCACCCATCGACCCAGATGCAGAACCTCCCCCTAACTGGTCCAAAACGCGACAGTAACAGACCATAACCACACGCATCCTCCTATGTTCCTGCTCTCGCAGTCCCCATTATAAGGTCGAAAAACCCCCTTAACTACCACCACAACCACCACCATAGAAACCCAAAACCATCTATACTTACCCTACTTCAACTACCCAGGACTCATACCTCAAAATTAGATTAGCAACAACTCGAAAATTAAATAAGAACACGAGCAGAAAAAAAAACATGAATATACGATTATCGATAACGAATGCGTACAGTTATTATGGTCACGGTGGTTGACGGACACAACTGGTGTGTTCGGTTCCTCTACCTTTCGTTCCTCCTCTATCTACGGTGGCTGAAGATGACTTAGGGTTTTAGTCGGTTTGTCGATGAATGAGATAGTAGGGAGGATGTCGATGAAGGTAGTATAGGGTAGGAATTGAGTTTGTCGATGAACAAAACGTATGAGGTAGGGTTTTGTTTGTTGCTCTCAACCTTAACCCGAGTCCACAACCCATCACGCATCTCGAGGTAAAACCCAGCTCTCAACCCGTAACTCAAAATAAACGAGTACGTATAAATTATATACACTAATTAAATTATGTAATTAGTGCTAGTAAATATTAATTAAATTAATTATAAGAATATTATGACTTAAATAAAAATAGAAATTAAGTATAGATGAGAAACATGAATATAAAATATTTTAAATTATAAAAGTATTATTAAAATTAAAGAAATACGAATGAAACGTCATTTTATGAAATAATTATTGAAATATAAAATAATTATGAAATACGAAATAATCGTAGAAATACGGTTTATAAAATAATAATATTTTATGTAAAATACTTTATAAACATTACATTTGAAATACTTGTACAAAACACAGTTTGACTGTTGTTGACCGAGGCTAGAATACGGGGTATTACACACGTTCCAAATGATTCATAATCAAATGGAGATATAGCGCCATTCTGTATTAGCTGCTTTACACGTTACTCGTTTATGTGTCCCATACGACAGTGCCATAGATATGTTTGATCTTTGTCGACAACCTTTAGTTTCTTATTATTCATGTGTAATATTTCAGTCGATTGATCTAAGACATATATACCATTCATGGAAACCGCTATACCATAAACCATTCTATTTACAAAGAAAATACACCTATTATCCTTTATTAAGAATGAAAATCCGTCTTTATCGAGTACGGAAACTGAAATAATGTTCTTAGATAAACAGGGTACATAATAACAGTTATACAGGTATAACTCGAATCCACTCGGTAGCTGGATCACATATGTTCCCATGGAAGCAACAACAACTTTTGCTCCATTCCCGACTCGCAGGTCCACATCACCCTTTGCGAGAGGTGTGATGTTTTTTTAGGCCCTGCAAATGATTACACAGATGAGAACCACAACCGGTATCAAGTACCCAAGTTCTGAAACTTGCATGGTTAATCTCAATCATATGAATATAAGATGACATACGAACAGAAGTGACGCGGCTTGCTTTTATGTCCTTACGGTACACTGGACAGTTCCGCCTCCAATGCCCAGTCTTGTGGCAATGGTGGCACTCAATGTCACCGTCTTTGCTCTTTGTATTGCCTTGTGAGCTACTTGTCTCACCAGGCCCACTCTTAAATCCGGCCCTTTTGAATTTAGGAGGCTTAGCTACTGTTAGCTCTACTTGAGCTTTTCCCTTACCCTTTCCCTTCTTTGCAATCATGAGAACGTCTTGCTTCATGCTCCCACTCAAATTAAGATCCTTCTCGGTCTGTACGAGAAGGGAGTGTAGCTCATGAGGACTTTTCTTCATGTCATTCATTTAATAGTTTGCCCTGAATAAGGAAAAACCATCATGAAGTGAATGAAGCATTTGATCAATGATTACGTTCTCACTGATCTTGCAGTTGAGGGATTTCAATTTCTCGACATTCTCAATCATATTGAGAATGTGTGGGCTAACTGGTTGGCCCTTTTGGAGTTTCCCATCGAAGAAGCGTCAGGTGTGCTCATATGAAACGATTCTCGGTGCTTTTGAGAATTCGTTTGTGAGCGTGGTGAAAATCTTATTTGCACCATGGGAAATAAAGCGTCTTTGCAAATTGGGTTCCATTGCAAAAATGAGTACGTTCTTTATCGCACCCGCTTCCATAACGAAATCACTATAAGCTTGTGATACGTTAGCTCTAGCAGTGGGGCATGGGTTAGGTGGTAACGACTCTGTTAAATACTTGGGCTTACCATCACCTACAGCTGCATTCCGTAATGCAGCCACCCAGTCCGCAAAGTTGGACCTATCATTTTTCAGTCGCGTGGACTGCTTCATGTGGTCCATAAAACCCTTAAGCCAGGATTCTTTTCTTAGTCTGGCACTAGGCATAGGGGCATCATTATGACCAGCCATAGTATTTGCAGTATTATTGTTTTGTTTAGGTGAATTCTATACTGTAAAGAAGAAATTAAAACATAATAAGCATACTATCATTTTGTAAATAGTCTAGCAAAAACAGTTTAATGTGATGACTTTAACATTTATATAATTGATCTTCCTCAAGAACTATATAAACGATCCCAAGGCTCAATTTCAGTAAATTGATAAGCCAACCTCTTTGCTAATTCTCCATTTAGAATTCTTGGTCGATAAATTTCTATAAATTCTATCTTTAGTCCACCATAACCACAGGATCGTATGAGGGTCATGATGTTGAGGTAAAATAAGCCATAGTAATTTGACTTATAAAAGACTAATCTCAATTTTAGGTTATAGAGGAAGATCCCATCATCTTTAATTTTAATTCATTTAAGTGAACAAATATCTAGCATGCGAGAATGAATAAACAAGGTGATGGCTTTAAAAAAACGTGTGACATCTGTATGTCGACACAGACTAGCATACATACTATATGAGTCAATTTTCATGCATTCTCAGGTGGTTTGGTTTAGGCGGAAAAATGATGCAAAACATGTGAATGAAAAGTAAAACGGAAATAAAACCGAAAATAAAGCAAGTCCTAGTGTGACCTATCCTACCAAAAAGAACATAAATACAACTTGGAATCCATTCAGCAATGGACCCTGGAAGCTTGTCTTGTCTTGATGTTCCTTCTTGGCGATGTAGTGGGAGTAAGCAAACCGATCTCCGTTTGGTCTTCTTATTTACATTTGAAGAATTACATAATAAAATCCTATTATTACATTCTAATTCCCAAAATCGTAAAAAAAATATTACACAAGGGAGATTCGAGATCTCATAAATACATCACAAATTATGCATCCTTCATTACGAAAACATAATTTACTAAGGCCACACTAAGTATTACAAAATACAACTGACTTCGAAATTGTAAATAAAACCATTATTTATTCAACAATATAATATATATAATGCATCATACTAATTAAATTAATCTGTCAAGACATAATTCCGTAATTATGTAGAGTAATTTACCCAAACCACCATTTATTGATTTAAATTATGTGATAATTCCGTACTTATTCTCATAATTTAATCAAACAAACATATTCATATTATCGTATAATATGAATTAATCCAACATTATTTTAAACCTTTTTAAAATAATTGGCTATCAAAACTTGTGAACTTTTTCACAACAACATGTATACATCATCCTTATAATGCATAACAAGAACAAGAAAAAGACGAAAACAACCTGATACCGTCGTTTCAGTACCAAAAATAATAACCTAATACTACTAACGAAAGCTAGCGGTAAATAGGGTCGATCTCCACAGGGAGGCAATATCTATATGCAATTCTAGTTCGTAAGGTCACAATTTGGGGGTTTGAAATTGTTTAACTAAACTACGAAAATAAACGAGAAGGATAAAAAATAATTCAGAGAAGAGAGATATGCTAGGAATTCGAGTCACTGTGTCGTCAGCATTATCGGTATAAACTAGGTTGGTCAGATTATTGGTAGGAATGGCTAGGTTATTACAGTCACGTCTCTAACCCGACTATACCTTCCGGTCTTAAGTTGCCCTAAGGTCATTTTTGTTTGACTTCCGCCCTCACAAAAACTAGTTATTATAATTAAGCAAGTCTTACCCTTCCAACCTTCCGGTCTAGGTCGGGGTTTAACTAAACGAATGGTCTCCTGCGTATACTCATTCAACCAAACACAATTATATTGCTTAACGATAACTCCTACCGCAAAACTACTTATCCCGGTTGCAACCTATCATGCATAAAACACAGTTTCCCTCATCCCGGCATATAAACAATTTAGCTACTCATAACGTAATTATAACTGAATACGACTACGCTAATTATGCTAATATTTGACATGATATATGGATTGTGAAAACAGTGACGAAATAGAGATATAAAAGAGACGTGAAGAAATCCGAAACAGTAAACGGAACAGGGGGAACGGTTCTCTAGGCAGAAAAACGAGAATAAGAGCAGAGCACGGATACGTCAATGAACAGAAAACAGCGACGAAGAGAAGGAGAAACTGAACCGAGACAAACGAAACAAAGGGTACGAAAATCGATGCTAAAAAATGCGAGAATAAAGGGGAGAAAGAATTACATAAACAAAACAGTAAACAATAAGGAAAGAAGGACTAAGATTAAAAGGAGAAAAGATGATTATAATCGAGCAAAATCCGGCGTAAGAACGATATCAAAACCCGATTATAATCCTTGAGTTAAAAGAAGAAAGACTAAAATTATTGAGTAAGAAATATTGTGACGGCTGACGAGAAGAGTTCTGAAAAAGAAACATAGATGACCTAAAAGAACTCACAAATGAGTTCTTATATAAGACACAAAAGAAAAACTGACAAAAGCTCTCGGGAAAATGAGCAGTCACGCGGCAATGCTCTCGATCGAGAAGAAAAACCTCTCGATCGAGAAGAATAGCTATCAAAAGCTCTCGATCGAGAACAATGAGTATGAAAAGCTCTCGATCGAGAACAATAAATACCAAAAGCCCTCGATCAAGGAGATTAGGAACAAAAACCTCTCGATCGAGGAGTTAAAGAAGCAAAAGCTCTCGATCGAGCAGAAGAACCTCTCGATCGATCAAAATAACCTCTCGATCGAGCACTTCTCAGCGTGTATTTCCTTCACTGCGCACTAAACTTCAAATGGCTGCCATTTCTTTGTTACGCGCTCAAATCAAGCGTTCTTGGTGGCGTTAGAAAGCTAAGAGGATAAGCTTTCATATCCAATTGGAATCACTTGATTATCTATTGTAGAACTCGAGATATGACTCTCCAAAGTAGGCACTAGCAAATTGAAGTTCTTCCTTCGCTTGATAGACTTTGTTGCTTCTATGCGCATCTCAAAATGGCTTTTGACTTGGACGATTGGCATTTCCCAAGGCTTGTAAGACTTATTCCAACTTTCATCTTCTAAAAGAGCATACTTGGGACAACTTTGGCTCGGTTTACATCACTTTCGCGCTTATTCCTACAAAATAGTAAGAAAAACACAAAGTTGCGTGTCCGGGGCATAAAGCGATATAAAACCACTAAATTACATAGAAATGTGTGCCAAATAGGGACTAAAAAGTCTATAACAAATGCACACATCACAACCCGTAAAAATCAGCCGTATTTTTTTTTTTTCGCGTGAACATTACCGCCGTGAACAGTACGGCGATTTTTTTTTTTTTTTCTGAAAAAAAAAATTGAACTTGAAAAATAATGTCGGGTTGCTAAAATACAATATCGATAACATTCAAAATCTAATGCTTATTAGACATTGATATAATCTTAATAATTCAAATTAACCTTTTAAGACGAATATCTAGATTATCCTGGGATCGATTATTTAGCAAATTATTTCATTCAAGAACATACAAGACGATTCCCTTTTACATTTTAACTCAATCCTTATTAAGTTAAAACATCTACAAATTTATTATTTTGTTATCTTAACTGATTAATAAAACAACAATAATAAATCAAAAAGGAAAACGAAAAACACAAAAATATGTCTCGGCTAAGAAAATTGCGACGGCTGTTTATTTTTCAAAACGTTTATGAAAATCATACAAACATAAATTTCGTAAACCTTAGGCTCTGATATCACTTGTGGGAAAATATCTGTATATATTCCCAATTCTTTATATGCAGGATTATAACAAATTTATAATGTATGATTTATAGTCATAAACGAAGAACAAAATACAAAGATTGGGATCAAGAATTAACCTTCTGTCCATGCAAAGGCCTAAGATCAGATATCAAAACAGATATCCTCCTAATCATTGCACCCAAGATGTCCAGAGAAATACCCTTTCCTGAGCTAGAAAATGCAAAATTAGCTTTAATTTTGTGCAAGATGAAAGTTAGAGAGAGAGGAAGGAAGTAGTCGTGTAACTCGTGCGCTTTAAGTGCAGAGTGAATGTCCTATTTATAGCTGCAAACAACCTTGCTATTAGACATCAACTAGGATTCCCCAAATCAGTATTTGGTTCTACCTACAGCACTTCATAACAACTGAACAACTTAATAATTGCTCAGACCGAAATTCTATCTTTATAGAATCGGTTATATCGCTCTCTCTTGTGTAATGTTATATCTTATAAATATCGTATATTTATAATCTAAACTATTAAATATAACCTTTTATATTTAACTGAATCATTTAATATTTATTAAATGATTTCATTACACACTAATTAATTATAACATTTTACATTTAGTCACGAATTAACATTTTAATTCGTCTTAGCTAAAATTATTTAATCAGTATTAAAGTATTAAGTTATTGATAAACGTGAATCAACTGGCTAAAATACAAAGTATACCCTACGTTCCTTTAAGAGATTTATACGTGTTGTCGCACTAACTGTTGAGGACACTAGCTCATACAGCATGATCGTGTTGTCCACGACAGAAGTTCTCACCATCTTTCAAAAGAGAAAACTTGGTTACCTTAGCAATTAGCAATCACAAACAGACTACCAATATGAAGTCCTTAATTCTACCCCAGTTGACTGGCTCAGAGTCCCTGTACACAGAAAATGCTACTCTCGGCATTCCAATTCATCCAAAAACCATAGAAATACTCAAAAACCTTAATTCCAATCATAAAATCAACATACCCAGATCATAATGAAGACTATTTACACATGTGAGCTATTCTTAATCATCTTAACAAGAATTTCACAACAATTTTCCATAAATTATCATATAAAACCTAGAATATAAGTTTATACTACCAAGTACTAGCATTCTCATGTGAAGTAGACCATATAAACTACAACGAAATCAGATTGTAAGGACCAATTGAGTTCCTAACAACAATCAACACAACAAAACTCATAATCAACATGTAAGAAACATATAAAATGATGTTTTGTGACACAAGTCGAGTTTCATCATCAATGTCACCTTTACTTAGCGAAATTCTCGCGATCTTCTTCAACAATCACCAAGTCTTCTTCCGGGCTACCATAATCACCATCTAAAACAACGAAAGCATCAAAATTGACTCAGGAATTTCGAAAATACACAACAGGCCGAAAATTGAACTGTCACAAATTGCAAGATTGTTTAACTTAAAACGACGGGGACGATCTCACGAGTCTTTAGGTGCAAGAATCGCTAAATTCCGTTAAGCAACGAAGAATTTATGAGAAGATTTGTGAATTGGAGATTTTATTAAAGATGAACAAATGGGGGTTTATGTTTAGAGGAAGGAGGAGGATGAATAGTGATCTCCTCTTTTCTTTTGTATGGAAAATGTAAGGAGCGGGTTTTTAGTAAGTAGTCGGGAATTATTTGTGACGGAAATGACAAGTGAGCAACATATCATTTCGGAGTTTAATTAAATCTTACATAAAACTTAGCTTATTATTTAAATTCAAGTTTAAGGAAATAAATAAAATAAAATATTAATTTTTCCGAAATCTTATTTAAATTATGAAAATTACGGATTCCGAAATACGGGATGTTACAAGACGTGAATGATATTGAAGGGAGTTTGCAAGGCTTATCACTCAGAAAAGTCGATCGACCATGCCAATCAGTCGATCGACTAGTTTCCGTTTAGAGTTTAGTCGATCGACACTTGTTTTAGTTGATCGACTGCTTTTTCGTTTTGACCGGGTTTATTACTTTGTAATCTCGGCCCATTTAATTTAGGAATATATTTTTACTCTCTTAGTATTTAAGATAGGGTAGAAAAGATATTTAAGGTTTCAAATATACAGTGAACAATAGTTTTACGTTACTTTTATTTTTGAAGCTTTTGGATCTAAGTTTTTGTATTCTCCTTTGACACTTCGTTTGGTAACAAAATTTATTTTATCTTTCATTTTCGGTAATATCATTCTTTCCTTTGGTTGACTTTATTCGTTTCTTCCATAGGTTTTATTGTTGTAGTTGATGCACTTTTATTATTCTTATTCGATAATTATGTTTAGTTTTAATATTGAATTGATTGTTATTGTTTTTACTATGATCATGAGTAGCTAATTATTTTATACTAGGATTTAGGGGAGACTCGATCCCATGATATTTTCATGTTAGGGTTTTAGATCTAGCCTTTTACATCGTCTGATTTGTTACTTGTAGCATCTAATTGTGGTTTAATTAATTGAATGCATGCGATTAGTTGAGCAATTTGATATCCCTTGACCTAGATCGAAAGATTACAAAAGGAATCGATCTGCTACAAACAATAGAATAATCTTGCTAGAGCGAAAGCTACCTTAGACTTCTAGGGCCAATAGTGGACCGAAAGGACCTATTTTATCCCCACAAGACTGTATTTGTGCTAGTATTGTGACCTTGCTTGTAACCGTCGTAGACGTGGTAACCCGACTATCATATATCTATTCCTTCTTTATATCCTTTCATACATCCTTATTTACTTGTTATTTATTTTATTCTGTTGTAGCGTTATAATTTAATCAAACAAACCCCTCTTTTGGTTAACTAGATAAACTTGTTTAGCAAGTAGACTACATTTGCTTCCCTGTGGATTCGATCCCGACTTCCTTTACTATATTAATTTAGGCCTGTTAGGTTATCTTTGATAGGTGTACGATTTAGCCTGTCAGTAACAGTTACATTTTTTTGAAATCATGTTAGACTTTATCGCCGACTTCCCTTATCTAGTTAATCTAATAAAAACATAGGTTATTACTTTTCAGCACTTAATTTCACAAAACTTCGGCAGCATCTCCCTTAAAAGTAGACATATCCAAAAAATTTATAACCTGTAAAACACATTAAAAACCAATGCCACCCGCCAAGGCTTTTATCAGTAACAAAAAAAACACAAGTTCAATACATTCAGCACAAAATTTTCAAATTGCTGCAATTTTTACCTCTCCCCCACACTTACACTCGACATCATCCTCGATGACGTAATAGACATCAAAATGAAAAGTTCAACATATAATATAATAAGAATAATAATAGATGAGGTACTTAGCGGATTCATGGAAGTAGTCGTAACGAGATGCTCCATTTCTATAACAACCCTAGTAGCACAGCTTGAAAAAGGAAACTCAAAGGAAGCTGTCCTTGGGTGATGGTTCCACCGTTCAAGTAAGACTATGTAACTCCCCAGCATTGACCAGTACTCCCAGCAAGTATGTTCGTGTTCCTGCAATAGTACACACTCAGGCCAAGACAATTAAAATATGGAGAAAAAGTAATAACAATTTTTATTCTTTACTTATTCCAATGTTTTTGTGCAACCGACACTATTAACATCCCCCTACAAAGGTTGCAAAACTCAGGGAGGCACTTACGCCGACTCGACTATGTAACTAAGAAAGCATATAAAATAAAACAAACAAGAGAACATGAAAGTTCCTGTTGAGCCTAAATTAGTCTAATCAGAATTATTTCTAGTCCGGTTGTTCAACACAAGCTAAGCAGGCAACATTCCGAACAAGCCTATATACTCAAGACAGACCAAGCCGTAATCTACCTTGAACAGAGTACACTCTTGTCTAAATAGGGAGATGAGAGCTGAACAGAATGAAGTGAAACTATGCCTGATCCGCCTACCCTAATCAGCAAAGCAACAATTGAGTAAGTAAAAAATCTTAGCCCCAACTTTTGAGGAAGACTAAATCAAAAACCCTAGCAGCATTGGAGAGTCGTGTGATTGTGGAATGTAACATAAACGTTGAGGTTAAGAGAGTCAACCTGGATTAATAGGGGATAAGCCCTATTAATCTGGAATGACTATTAGCAAGGATAGCAGAACGTTGGAGCATCCAACGTTCGGATTATGGGCTATATAAAATCAAACAAAGTCATTTGTAAAATGATGATGTAATTGATACCGTCGTTCGGTACCAAAAATAAATACCAAAGTACTACCAACAGAAGTCAGTGGTAAGTAAGGTCGATCTCCACAAGGAGGCTAAGTTGCTGGTTATTTGTTTATTTTCGGTCTGTCGAAATGTCACAAAACTTAGGGGGGGAGGGGGGTGATCGGGTTAATGAACTACTTGAAACAAGAGAATAAGTAAGCAAGAAAAATTATAAAAGTGGGTTTGAACAATTAAAAAGGGAGTATGTCAGGAATCGGGTCGTCGCGGTAGTTCATGTTATGCGAAAATACTAGGTCAGTCAAGTCATTGATAAGGTGGGAACGATTAATATCCTTTCGGTCTGAAATCACCCTAGACTCCCATATCAATCTTTCGATCAAGATAGGTTATATAGATTGTCCTAAGCAAGCCTACTCTACCAATCTTTCGATTCAGGCGAAGTTTTACTGTAACATCCCGTATTTTCGTAAATAATAATTTAAGAATTTTAAAGTATTTTCCAGAATATAATATTATTTTAATAATAAATCGTAAATCTTATTTTAAGTTTTCCGTTAAGTTCCGTCTTAAGAATATTTTAATTCTTAAGATGTTCACTTGGCATCTCATTTCCCGACTTGAGTCCGTATCAATAACAAATAAACCCGACTCAAGTGAAAAGGTAAAAAAGGACAACTAAACCCTACATAAACCACTTCCTTCATCGACACATTCATTTTCTCATCTCCTTCCACTGTCAAAAAGAAAACACCATTTCCTCCATTTTCTTCAAGCTTAAAATCATCATCTCGACCCCTTCCCGAACTCGTATCGAGGTAATTTTTATATTTTCGGAATCCTCTCGAGATTTAATCTTTCTATCTCTTTCAATTTTAGCTTTATTGATTTCGAAAAATGGGCTGTTTTGACCCAATTCCGTTTCTAGCTCTAAATTTCTGTTTTTATGGTTGTAGGGAGTTGATCTAGAAGACCCGGAGGTCGACACTTACGTTATTGAAGAAGAATTTGGAGCTTAACCCGCTTAAAAGGTGACCTTGATGAGTAACTCGGCCTTTTTGTTAAAGTAGCACAATTTGTGTTTGTTCTTGATGTTGATTCTGATTTTTATGAGTTATATTGATGTATGAACATAGAAGCATGATAGGAATTTGTTTTACATGTTCTCCCTATGATCTAATTAAGGTTTATGATGTTCATATGCTTAATACATTCATTTTTCAGATTTTGAGAAGTTGACGAATTCAATGTTCGATTTTATTTGTGTTATATTTTGTTCAAAGATCATATATGAGATGCACTTGGGATTGTTATGGGTTGTTATGTGCTGATAGTATAGGTTTTATACTAGAAATCATGGTTTAGAAGTGTCTATCGAAAGTTTAATTGAATTGGCGAATTGCAGAAAACACGCGAAATAATCTGGCCCGTGCTTGGGCGCAGGCTGCACACCACCAAGCGCAGGCTGCGCAACCCCGACGCAGCTGCGCACCCGCTTGCGCAAGCTGCGCAAAAACCGTTGTAGCCTTTGTTTGTGTAATTGTTTTCGAGCTGTTTTGGGGAGTTGTTTCCCAATTATTTTTAGGATGGTTAAGGGTTGTTTTGTGACATATTTACTTAGTCTTAAATGTATATTTGAGCTAGGTAAGATTTAGCAAAGTGGTTAGCTAATTGTCTAATGTTAGTCAATCCTCAATTGTTTGGTTGTAAGGTTTCTATACTAGTTTTATAGTATGTTTAAGAATCATATATTGATATTTTTATACTTGAATCGTAATGGATAATGTAGCAAGTAATAAGTTAGCAAGTTTGTTTCTTATCCTAAGTTAATCCTTTTCTTAGGTTGCTTATGAGACCTAGTGAACTTAGTTGAATAGGAACTCTTAGACTTGTAGTGGAGAGTCTTAGGTTGTTCTTGGTTTTTATCGAACTTGGTTTTCTCTTATATGCTTATGTGTGTTTGAGTTCCCCGAGGTTCGGACGGCACTATATTGGGTTCGGGAATGGAGAGAGGATAGAGACCCCCCGGTCGGGTAACTGAAAGGGAAACCGGCTCTCCCTCAACTTAGTTCCCGGGGTCAATTAAGTGTTGTTAGAGGTCTAGAAGATTAGGACTAAGGATTTGGTTGAAGTACATATCGGAATATGTCTGAGCAGGGACCGCTAGAGTACGATATGTGTTGATGTTTGTATCCATGTCAAGATATGATCTGAGCAGGGATCCTCTGGCATGACATGTGAGTGTTTGTGGCGTGACGGACATGTCTGAGCAGGGACCGCTGGACCGTCACGTGTATGGTTGATGCGGTAGGAATATTTCTGAGCAGGAACAGCTATTCTACCGTGAGTTTGTATGACCGTAGGGGGTAGGGTCTGAGTTAGGATCATAATTTCATTATGAAGGGTAATGGTCACGACTGAGCAGGGTCAATGAACCATTATTAGCTGATTGGTATCCACTCGTGGCTGAGTAGGGGTTCACGAGTGTATGCTTCCTGATTTATGTAACAAGTTTACCTGAGTTGGGGTGTGACTTGGACACTACTGATTGTGTCTAGTTCTTGCCTGAGCAGGGGTACGTTCTAGACATTGTTGATTGCATCTGCTTGCCTGAGTAGGGGTACAATGTCGGATGTTGCTGATTGATTGTGTTTATATAGAGTGTTGTATATCTTAGAACTGTTCGTCCAAGGCATTGGACGACTATTAGTTTGGTTTCGTAAATGGTTTGGATTGAAAGACCCCCCGCCCGGGCAACCGGAAGGGAGACCGGCTCTCATTTCAAATAGTTTCCGAAGTAAGTTGAGAGCCTTTGCAAGTATTTGCATATTGATATGAAAGTTGAGATATTGATATATATATATATATATATGTTTCACGTGTTATAAATGTTGGAGTATGTTGGGTGCTTTACGTGTTACGTGTCGTTAACAATAGGTGGCTAGGAGAACTCTAGTCACTCCCCACTGATTGTGGCGTACTTGTTTTTCATGTATGTAGGTACATGACAGGTTGGTGACTGATGGGTTACATTGGAGGCTGGCGAGCGATGATCCCTTCATCGTTGACTTACCCGATATCGTATAGCTAGACCTAGTAGTTTTGCTTATACACTTGAGTGCCTGTAGGGATGTGTCATCCCAGGCTGTTTTTGTACTTATACTTTCGTACTTAGACATATACTTATCGATGTTTTGGTTTATATAAGTTTGTACAGTTTTGTTTTAATTCACCTCGTTTATCATGCATGTTAAAGTTTAAATTCCGCGTAAATTTTGGCATGTTTGTATGTTTTATCTTTCCGCTGCGACGAGGGGTTTTACAATTGGTATCAGAGCGTTATCGCTCCCTACGCACCCATGTAACCCCCAACCTTAACTTGACCATATAATTGAATAATGAATGAGAGATGAGGTAGATTTAAGGATTTATATTGTAGTTTGTTTGTGATTGCTATTTGCTAAGTTAACACAATTTCTTTTTTGAAGGATGGTGAGGACTTCTGCAGCAGAGAATACGATAATGCAAACCCTTCTTCAGGTGCTTGAGAACCAAAGAAATCAAGGTGAAGCTGTTCCTCCTCCTCCTCCTCCTGGTAATGATACCAACAGACCTGGTGGCTTTTCATGGATTGCATCTCAGATGTCCAGGAGTCACGCGAAGACTTACGGCGGTGAAGTTGACCAGTTGCTCTTTCTGAGTGGTTTCGAGAGACGGAGAAGAGTTTTTCCATGTATTCAGTGGTCAAGGAGGATAGGGTGCGTCTAGCCACTCACTTTATGACATTGGAGGCTGATAGGTGGTGGACTCTCATTGGTCCGACTTTTCTACTTGACCCACTGTTCGATTTCATCGATGAAAGCGTCTTATCTTCTTAGGAAGGGTTGCCAAGCCTTCTTGTGTGTTGTTTCAGCTGCGAAGCCTTCGCTACCGAAGCTTGAGGATGTAGCCATTGTTCGAGAGTTTCCAGATGTCTTTCCAGCGGAGTTGCCGGGTATACCTGTTGGAGTAAATGTCCTCCACAGTGTGTGATTATTTGTGTAAATCTTTTACAGGATCACGCGGGGATACTTAGTATATTAATCAGTTGATTAACATTTATCGGTAACGATTGGCTCACTAGAAGTTTGACGTTACTGTCATATGATGGCGATAATCAGCTGATCCCTAAAGGTCACACCTATAGGATAGTACTGAGAAATGTGGTTATATATTGATATAATTACATAAATGCTAATTTTAGCTAAATGTAGTTAAGTAGATGATAAACATTTAATATGATTAAATAATAACTAGGAGAAATGAATTAAATGTTAATTCTAGTAAATATATCTAAAAGTTATATTTATTAATTATATTTTAATATATGATAGAATAATATAATTGGGATTAATTAATTATAAGATAATTAATTAATATTCTCCGGGAATTAAATTTGTACGCCGAAAAGTATTAAATTATATATGATATTTTAAGGAAGTTCGGAATAAGAAAACTTACTCAAAATATTATATTATAATGAGGTTTTCTAATTGAAGTACAATACCAATACCAACACAAACCAAAACCTTATATATAGAGGGTTTCGGCCGTGAGGTTGGAGACACAAGAAGAAAACGTTTTTCCTCTCTTATTCTCTTTGATTAGTTTATCATCTTAATTCCAAAATAAATCCTCTAAAATAATTAATAGTAATTTAGGAGGAACTTTGAGGGAATCTTTCTCAGTCATCTTGGGTGCAATCTAAGGAGAACTTATACCTTGAAGTTTGGGTTTATACTAGGTTGTTCTTAGGCCGATCGCATATAGGACCAAAGGTTATTTCTATGATCCTTGTCCTATTATTTCAGTTCTATTGTTTTAATATCAATTCGTTTTTGATATAATCATTGGCAGTATTAATTAAGTTAATACTTTTATGAGTAATTTAAGAAATTATTTCCTACAAGTGGGGTATCAGAACCATTGTTCAAAATCGTTTTGATAATTAATTGAGAATTAAAATCCCACGGCACACATATTTTTCACGGTTTATATTAAAAAAAAAAAAAAGGTTTTTTTTCCGGTCTGTTTTTTTTTTTCGTGATATGTCACGACTAAATTTTTTTTGTTCACGTTTTTTTTTCGGTTTCATTTTTTTTTTTTTGTTATTTCAATTGTTAAAATAATTATCATGTGATGATGCTCATAACAATGATATAGATCAATGATTATTAAAAGTTCAATCAAGATATTGTAAGAGTTAGATTAATTTGTTTTCAATTGTTAAGATGAATGATATTGTTCACATGAATTAAAAAGTTAATCTTGATGACAATATTTGGAAATTTTCAAGATCTAATATGATTAGAACTATAACACATAAATTATGAGATGATTTTGTGCTACTATGAGTAATTTTAAGAAAGTTCACGAATTAGTAAAGTTTCCAAAATCTATTTCTACCTTGATTATACCATTTAAGGAAATATTATAATATCTTATGAATATGTCAAGGTACATGATATTATTTAATAATATGAGTAATTGCCTTTTTTTAACAAACAAAAAAAAACGTGTAAACTTGGACCGTAAGTTTTTTTTTTCGGCCTACCCTCAATTTTGTGATTTGTTGCTTTTGTTATTATTAAAATTATATGATAATTTATATTAACTAAATTATAAATAAAGATTTATAATTAGAACAAATTTATAAAGATAACAAAAGAAGGGGTATTAAAACCGTAAAATTGGATTTTAGGGTTATTTTATTTGTTTTCGTTTTTTATTTATATTATGAGATAATATTTATATTAACTAAATTATAAAAGACGTTTTGTAATTGTAACATTTTTTTTCGAAAAAAAAGGGTATAACCGTGTGATTGCCGTGCGAAAGAAAGAAAATAAACGAAAATTATTTGATAATTTTTCGGTTACTTAATCATTTATTTATTTTAAAAGGTTTATTATATCTAATTGATGATACTTACTAGATTCTAAAATTGTTTAGAATTTATTTGGATTATGGTTTACATGTGTGACATGTAATTTTAAAATTAATGGTGGTTTGGGTGATATTGCATTATGAATGTTTTATTATATTGTTAATGATATTGTTTTTCAATGAAGGTTGAATTAATTTTTACAATTTTTGTCAAGTATAATCATGTAATCTAGTGTGGCTTTAGTTTTTTAATTACTTTTCGGTAATGGTGGAAAGTAAACAAGTGATGTAATTTATGAGATCTCGCAACTCCGCTTTGTATTTTAATCTTTCTTGATTTTAGATTAAATGTAAATAGGATTAACATTGTAATAGCTTAGAACAAAGAAGAAAAAGAAGAAGAGGAGTTTGATGCATCCGGGTCTCTACTTCCAGTTTACATCTCGAGATGAAGAACGGTGATCCATGAAGCTTCTAGGGTCCATGTGATTGGATTCCAAGTTGTATTTACTGTTTTTCATAGGATAAGCCACACTAGGATTTTAATGTTTTACGTTCTTCTCTTTATTGCTTGAATGTTGCATATCATTATGTTCCGCCTAAACCAAACCACCTATAAGCATGTAAAATGACTCATGTAGATTATTTTGCATTTTGGCATATGATGTTTTATTTTGCCATCACTCATTCCTACTCATATCAAATAGTTCACTTAAATGAGTTTAAAATAGTGATGGGATCTCACTCTATATAAAATTGAGACTTTAGCCTTTCTAGATCAAACAACTATGAATCTCTTGTTCGTCGGTGGGCATATAGGACTTGTTGTTATCTCCATATGGACCCCTTCTACCTCGGGTAAGTAGTATTTTGTGACCTAGTTGAACTCAACACAATGATTCAATCAAGCTATTGAAATCATTGTGGAGTAATAGATAAATTTAAGAAATTTGTCGACCGAGAGTTCTAATGTAGAACTAGTTAAAGGGTTAACTCACCAAATCGGGATTTTGGTCTTGGGATACATTATATAATTCTTTGAGAGAGATCGATTATATTATGTTGTATATCTTTGTTTAAAAGGATTTTAAATCCAAATGCAACTCCGGGCCATAGCGCCACCCTCACCAGGGAGTCGTGGTTACGCTCTTTTATGGACCACGTCTCCTACAATCAGAACTCCCGCCTTAAGAATGATGGGAGTAACTTTACCGATTGGGAGGCAGCATTACGGAATGCTGCCATTGCTGACGGTAAATTAAAGTATTTGGTTGAGCCAGTACCGGCTGAACCAACTGCAAGGACTGGAGCCCAACGAACTCCATATAACGAACTGCATATGATGAGTTCGTTCATGAAGCTGGTGCGATTAAGAATGTATTTATGTATGCAATGGAAAGCAATTTGCAGCGCCGCTTCATTTCACAAGGTGCGAATAAGATTTTCACCACCCTTACCAATGAATTCTCGCAAGCTCCGAGAATCATGAGATATGACATAGCAGTCCGCTTCTTCGAAGCTAAACTGTCCAAGGGCCAAGCTGTTAGTCCACACATCCTCAAGATGATTGAGAATGTGGAAGTTCTGGAGTCTCTCGGTTACAAGATTGAGTAGTCAATCATTGTAGACCGAATCTTACACTCTCTTCATGATGGGTTCACCCAATTTAGGGTGAATTATAACATGAATGACATGAAGAAAAGTCTTCATGAACTCCACTCTCAGCTGGTGCAAGCTGAGAAGGATCTCAATTTGAGTGGGAGTGCTAAGAAGGACGTCCTTGTCATACAAGCTAATTGGAAGGGAAAGGGAAAGGCAAAGGCCCACTTAAATGTTAAGAAGCCTCAGTTCAAAAGAAAGCAGCCGAAGCCCAAGAGTGGACCTGGTGAGACCAGTAACTCAAAGGCCAAAACTAAGAGCAAAGGGAAAGAGGGAGAGTGCCACTATTGCCACGAGTCTGGGCATTGGAAAAGGAACTGCCCTAAGTACCTCGAGGATATCAAGGCTGGACGAGTGACAGCCACAGGTATATCGTCATTTATTCATATGATTGAAATAAACCATGCAAGTTCAGCAACATGGGTATTTGATACTGGTTGTGGTTCTCACTTGTGTAATCACTTGTAGGGTTTAAGGGACGTCCGCAAACTTGAGAAAGGGGACGTTGACCTTCGTGTTGGAAATGGAGCAAAGGTTGCAGCTGTCTCCATAGGAACTTATGTACTCAAACTACCTAGTGGTTTCGAGTTATTTTTAATTGTTATTTTGTTCCTAGTTTGTCGAAAAACATTATTTTTATCTCCGTCTTGGATACAGAAGGATTTTGTTTTAATATTAAGCACAATTGCTGTACTTTTTCATTAAACGATATGATTTATGGAAAAGCTGTTTCCGTAAACGGAATATATGTTTTAGACCAAACCAACGAAGATTATCATGTGAATAATAAAAGGGCTAAAACAGGTGATAAAGAACAAACGTATCTATGGCATTGTCCAATGGGACACATTAATGAAAAACGCGTAGAGAAACTCATTAAGAATGGGTCAATATCACCATTTCATTACGAATCAATTGATACGTGTGAATCATGTCTCATCGGAAAGATGACTCGTATTTCTTTTAAAGGTATTGGAATGCGTGCTAGTGATCTTCTAGGACTCATACATGCAGATGTATGTGGTCCTATGACAATCACAGCAAGAGACGGTTATAGATATTTCATCACTTTTACGGATGATTTAAGTAGATACAGGTATGTCTATTTAATGATACATAAATAAAGTTAATCCTTTGACAAGTTCAAGGAATTCCAAAATAAGGTTGAGAACCAATAGGATAGGAAGATAAAGGCACTTCGATATGATCGTGGTGGCGAGTATCTTTCGACTGAGTTCGATCAGCACCTGAAAGATTGTGTTATTGTATCGCAGTTGACTCCACCTGGAACACCATAATTAAATGGTGTATCCGAACGGAGCAATCGAACTTTATTAGATATGGTTCGATCCATGATGAGTCACACGGTTGTGCCTGATTCATTATGGGGATTTGCTCTTCAATCATCTGCTCTAATACTTAACCGAAGTCCGACTAAAGCAGCAGACAAGACTCCATATGAGATGTGGAAAGGAAAAGTTCCTGACTTGTCCTTTATTCGGGTTTGGGGCTGTGAAGCTTATGTCAAGTGGAGACACGAAGACAAGCTAGGCCCACGATCGCTCAAGACTTACTTTGTAGGTTATCCCAAAGGAATTTTCGGTCACTACTTTTACTCACCTACCGAACAAAGAGTGTTTGTTGCGGCTAGTGCGAAGTTTTTAGAAAAAGAGTTTCTCTCGAATAAACAGAGTATTAGAACTTAAGATATGTCAGAGGTTCAAAAACCAGAAACCAACAGTGTGATGGAAGAAACTGGTCCTTCCACATCTGCTATGGTATCTATTCCAGAGGAACCTAGGAGGACGGTTCGAGTTTCTCACCGCCCAAATCGATACATTGGTATGGTTGAGGAAGGTGGTGTAGAAAACCTATTACTCCTTGAGAGTAACAAACCAGCTACCTACAAAGGAGCCATGACATGTTCCGACTCTAAGCTATGTCTCGAAGCCATGCAGTCCGAAATAGATTCCATGCAAGAGAATCAAGTATGGGATTTGATTGATTTGCCTGAAAAGGTAAAACCCCTACAGTGCAAATGACTTTATAAGATAAAGCGTGCACCAAATGGACAACCAGATGTTTATAAAGCACGATTGGTGGCAAAAGGTTTCACTCAAGTACACGGGTTGCACTATGATGAGATATTTTCTCCAGTCGTAATGCTTAGATCTATTCGGATTATCTTAGCGATAGCCGCATTTCATGATTATGAGATCTGGCAAATGGATGTGAAAACCGCATTCCTAAACGGGTTTTTGGAAGAAGAACTGTATATGATACAGCCTGAGGGTTTCATAGATCCTAAACATCCTAAGAAAGTGTGCAAGCTCAAGCGTTTCATCTATGGACTTAAGCAAGCATCAAGGAGTTGGAATCATCGTTTTGATGACGTGATAAAACAGAACGGATTCATTCGAAGTGTCGAAGAACCATGTCTGTATATCAAGTCAAGTGGGAGTAAAATCGTATTCCTAGTATTATATGTAGATGATATACTACTAATTGGAAACGACATTCCCATGCTTTCATCGGTTAAGACATGGTTAAAGAACCATTTTAAAATGAAAGATTTGGGTGAGGCACAGAGGATTCTAGGCATCCGCATCTATAGAGATAGATCGAAAAGGATGTTAGCATTGAGTCAAGAAGATTATATAGATAAGATTCTTGATAGATTCAGTATGACAAACTCCAAGAGAGGTTACCTTCCTGTTGTTCATGGGGTGCATCTGAGTAAGAAACAATCACCTATAACACCAGAAGAAACTGAACGCATGAGTCGGATACCTTATGCTTTGGCAGTAGGGTCGATCATGTATGCCTTGATGTGCACACGTCCTGACGTGGCATATGCATTGAGTATGGTCAGCCGTTACCAAAATAATCCAGGTGAAAGTCACTGGATAGCCGTCAAGAACATCTTTAAGTACTTACGAAGGACTAAGGATTGGGCACTGGTATATGGTGGAGACATGGAGCTAAGTGCTAAGGGTTACACAGATGCTAGTTTCCAAACCGATCGTGATGATTCTAAATCTCAGTCGGGTTTTGTCTTTACTCTTAATGGTGGAGCAGTCAGTTGGAAGAGTTCCAAGTAGAGTGTTACAGCAGATTCTACAACAAAGTCTGAGTACTTGGCAGCTTCCGAAGCTGCAAAGGAAGCTATTTGGATGCGTTATTTCTTACAAGGACTAAAAGTAGTACCTAGTGTGAAAGATCCAATCACCCTTTATTCTGATAACAGTGGTGCAATCTTCCAGGCTAAGGAGCCTAAGTCTAGCAACAAATCTAGACATGTACTCAGAAAAGCTCATCTGATAAGATATTACATGGAGCAAAAGGAGATAGCATTGTGCAAGATTGGAACGGATAACAACATTGCTGATCCGCTGACTAAGGCACTACCGCATAATAAACATGAAGGGCACATCTCATCCATGGGGATAAAGCGTGTTCCAGAATTGTAATAAACATTATTTGATTGATGTTTGATCATTTCAAATTATTAATTAATAAAATCATTGAATTTCTTTATATTGTATTACATGTGGATTGTACGACAATTTTGAACACCACACAGTGAACTGTTTTACTTTTTATGTATGTTTTTGTCCGTAAACACCAATATGAGCTGATAAATCAGGTGATTATTTTGTTAGTTGAAGGATGGAAGGTTCAATATTCCATAAGTTAAGCGTCTGACTGATAAATAACAAATATGGGTATATGATATCGCATAGGACATAGCGACCACAACATAGAATCTTAAATGTTAAGATACATTAGGTGTCTGGTCGTGGATGGGACGTCTATCGTGATTCCAAAAGTCGGTTCTTTTGACCATTGTTTATTTCATGCGATATTGGCAGTTTTTGGGTGGCTTTGGTTTCTGTCCTAGGTCGCACCGTAAAAGGAGACCAATCGGACTTTTACTGGGTCATTTCATACTGTGCTTCCATCGGCAGGTCATAAGTCAAGGAAAATATGCAGCCTTTATCAAGTTTTATATATATTTCTCTGGGCCACTAGAGGAGTAGTAACTTAAACGCATGGCCATGCTCGAATATGATTCGTATCAGTTATGTTGCTCTCTAGTCGAGGAAACCACTCCTGATATGATTACTTGGGAGATACGACCTTGTAAGGTAAGACTTTGCAATTTGTCTTCCATTGAGTGGGAGAATAATGCATGGATATGAGAATCGTAATCGCACACACTCTTGTAGGACAAGTGGGAGATTGTTGGAGTAAATGTCATCCACAGTGTGTGATTATTTCTGTAAATCTTTTACAGGATCACGCGGGGATACTTAGTATATTAATCAGTTGATTAACGTTTATCGATAACGATTGGCTCACTAGAAGTTTGACGTTACTGTCATATGATGGCGATAATCAACTGATCCCTAAAGGTCACACCTATAGGATAGTACTGAGAAATGTGATTATATATTGATATAATTACATAAATGCTAATTTTAGCTAAATGTAGTTAAGTAGATGATAAACATTTAATAAAATTTAAATAATAACTAGGAGAAATGAATTAAATGTTAATTCTAATAAATATATCTAAAAGTTATATTTATTAATTATATTTTAATATATGATAGAATAATATAATTGAGATTAATTAATTATAAGATAATTAACTAATATTCTCCGGGAATTAAATTTGTACACCGAAAAGTATTAAAATATATATGATATTTTAAATTTGTACACCGAAAAGTATTAAAATATATATGAGATTAATTAGTTACTAGCCTGTGGTTCATTTTATTAGACTCCTCCTACGTTCATTATTATTCATTTGGTTTAGGCCTGAGGATCGTTCGCTCTGATACCACTTTGTAACACCCCCATTTATTTAAGAGCCTTTAGCAAGACATTCTCAAATAAATAGAGCTGTTACCATCTCGGAATGTCCAAAGTAGTGAATAAAACAGTAAAACAATACAAACTACTTTATATAAAACAGATAAAATTTAAACTTTGGTTATTACAGTTACTACACAGCGGAAAAGAAAATATAACTGATGACTTCTCTAGATGTGATATAATTCTAAGTCGGTCCAAAGTCTGCATCTCACATTCCTGCCCCCGTTCCTAGCTCATCTGTCTCTGACCTGTAGAATCTACTCCCCATTCCGGATCATCGTAGGTGTACACGAATACACTGTCAACCTCGCGGTTGAGTAGGATAACATATTAATTATAATGCAACAGTTAAATGATATGCAAATGCCATGACATGCTCGAGCTCAGTCTCATATGCAAACTCATACCCTTGCACCAAGCCATACCGAACCTCCCGGCAGACTATAATCGGTCGTCACCGAACACCAGCTCAATAGCTGATAAGACACCAGGCCTGGTCTGCAGAACCACCATGGGCTTTATATTAGAACAATATCTGATCCATAACTTTCTCAGTAACCAATGCATATGCTATGCTCATGAATGCAACGATATAATTATTCAATCATGCTTTCAAATAATGAAATACTCATGCCATTGCCAATAATCCACAATCAATCCAACCAATATTATTCTCATATCAATCATACTCAGCATCAATAACATACAATACCACATCCATTCATAACACATCATAGATTGTAAGGTCAGTGTATCCTACCTGGAATAGCAATATAGTCCAAAAGCAAGCCACCGAGTAAACAGAATAATGTCACTTCAAAATCGTCACCTAACAATATAATATACGTAATCACTAACTAATATAACTACGTAAACAAATATAATATATCAATTATTCAAATTAACGATTTAAATAATATATTACGCATAACGAGACCGTATTAAACATGACTACTTCAATTAACTTAACCAACCCGACCTTACTACTTTTATAACTAATTCAATTAAATACGCGAACATACAGAATATAATTGAACTATTGATAACCGTCACATTCTTGTATAATAAGATTCACTTAACAACTTTAATAATTAACATGAACAATATTAGTAATAATAATAATAATAATAAATATACCACTAATAATATTAATATTAACAATAATTATCAATATTAAGAATAATGATAATAATAACATATAATAACAAAATAAAAATACGAAAGTAATACGTACTACTACTAATATAATATATAATAGTAAGTACTACTACTACTAATGTAATACTCCGTACGTACAACTATTAGTGTACTATTAATAATAATAATAATAATATAAGTAATAGTTCACATGCCACAGCAACAACAAGTAATAATAATAAAATAATATAATAACATACAAACAACCTAAATAAACCCGTATAAACAGACCAGACATGTAACACCCCCATTTATTTAAGGGCCTGAACTAGGACTCCTCAGATAAATAAGGGTGTTACCATCTCGGTTTCCCGAGGCAGTAGATACAAAGGAAGATAAACAGTACTTTAAATTAACTTTAAACTCAAAACATGTTCTTACATATCCAAAGGTCTTAACAACATAAATAAAGTACAACTCGTATTAAACTGACTAAGGTGATCTAGACATCTAATCTGGTCCGAATCCAAGCTCTTCCTCCCATAGCTCCCCCTTAGTCTCAGCCACCTGTCAATCTGCTCCCCAATAATTGGTTCATCACAGGTGATCACGAATACACAGGGTCAACCACGAGGTTGAGTAGGGAAAACAATAATTATAACAATATAGTAAACTCCGCACCGATCCAACGCCAAATAAACTCCGCACCGATCCAACGCCATATAAACTCCGCACCGATCCAACGCCATATATATACTCCGCACCGATCCAACGCCATATATATACTCCGCACCGATCCAACACCATATATATACTCCGCACCGATCCAACACCGTATCACAAGACCCAACATATATATATATATATATATATTCACATCGTAACAATGTCTCAAAAGATATAAATAGCACAATATAACGTTCACATGAGATTATAACATAAACATGCTTATTAACACATAAGAACAAATTACACATTATTATATACCAACTTTTCCCCTACCTGAAATAGCAGGAATTGTAGATACGCCCAAGCTCGTTAGAAGTGTTCCACACGAAACTCGCTACCTAAACATGTATATGTAACGAATTAAAGTACTTCCCGAACCCAAAACAACCTATACTTACTTTAATTAGAAACCTTCCATAAATGGAAAGTTTCCAAAAATAGAAACCCTTTATATAAGGAAATTTTCCATAAATAGAAACTTCCCCAACTTATAAATTCCCGACTCATAAACTTCAATTACACGATAAAGAAATAATAAAAGGAACGAAAAACGGCTTTTAGTACTTAGTAGAAATATCACAATTAAAATATGATTAATAAAATACTTCAACCAATAATAAAAATAATAATAGTAATAATAATAATAATACTAATAATAATAATAATAATAATCAAAAATCATGTCTAACACGAAAACAAACCCAGCAGCCCCTAAAACCCGACTCTACCTTCACCATGACTTCGAACAACCACCAATACTTAACCCACCACCTCGGCCACCAGCAGACCGCCCCTTCCGACACAGCCAACTCCCCACTACATCCCTGACACCACTGAACCCCTCGACGGCCGCCGGCGAGTCAGACCAGCGCCCACCAACCAGGTCTGACTCCCGCCTAGACTCCCTGTACCTAACACCTTCAGACCACCATCGACGCAACAACCACCATCAACACCCCCTGTAACTGACACCCCGACACACCCTGACACACGAACAAGACACTGTGGTGGTACCACCGCGTCGACCTCCCCCGAGTCAACGGTGGTGCCACCCCCAAACTCCTTCCCTGAGCACACCTTCCCCACGACCAAACAAACACCTTGCGACCAGAGTGACAAACATCCCTCCTACAACGATACCGACGCACTACAACCAACACAAACACCACCCTGACACCCCTTAAACACCCAGCAACACATGACAAACTAGACAGACCACCACAACTAGACGCCACCCTACAACAGACTCGACAAAGTTGCCACATACCAACGTGATAATAAACGTCAGTGGCTTACCTGTCTTCAGATCGGAATTCTGGGCAACCGTGAAGGTGGTGGTGGCAGTGAAGACTCTCCTTCTCTTCTGTGTGGTGGCGGCAGTAGGTTTAGGGTGTCAAACGTGTAGGGACTAGGTCATAAATGAGGTCTTTTTACAGTCCAAAATGACGGCAGGGTAGGGTTTATACGTGAGGTGTGAGTTTGTGAGAGGCTAGGGTTGCGTTAGGGTTTGTCAAAGTGTGGGTTGTTTGCTTTGCACAACTAACGAGGCCCAAGACTCTACCCTTTGGTCTCGTGCTCGAGCCCCAACTAAGGCATACAACACAATTAAATCATATAAACATGTACACTTATCAAATAATAAATCGTTGTAGTTTAAAACTATCTTTTCGTCGCGAAACAAGAACAATTATCGTAACGAAAATATACGGGTATTACAGTCTTCCCCCCTTAAATTGAACTTCGTCCCGAAGTTCATCCTCACTTAGGTGAGAAACACGAAACGATATAAACAAACAACCAACCCAAACGAACTTGGAAAGAAAAACATCACAAAAAGTTGACTTATATCACAGAATGTTACATTCCACCCCCCTTAAAGAAAAGTTACGTCCGCGTAACTTACCTCAATCGAACAACCGTGGATAACGCTCCCTCATAGATGCCTCAGGCTCCCACATAGCCTCTTCCTGATTATGATTTGTCCACAGTACTTTCACCAAGGACGTCTCCCCATTGCGAGTCTTGCGTACCTTCCTGTCCAGGATTTCTTTCGGAGTCTCAACATACGCCAACTGTTCATCTACCTCAATCACCTCGTGCTGAAGCACATGTGATGGATCACTCACATACTTCCTCAACTGGGACACATGGAACACATTATGGACCTTGGATAGAGCTGGAGGTAAAGCTAATCGGTATGCCACCTCCCCAACCCTGTCCAAAATCTCAAATGGTCCAATAAATTTCTGACTCAACTTGCCCCGTTTGCCGAACCTCATCACACCCTTCATTGGAGAGACTTTCAGTAGTACCCTCTCTCCGGCCTCGAATGAAATGTCACTCCTCTTCAGATCGGCATAGCTTTTCTGTCTATCCTGAGCGGCCCTCATCCTCTGTCGAATAATCTGAACCTGCTCCACCATCTCCTGGATCATATCTGGCCCCAATGTCACAACATCAGCTCGATCATCCCAACACACAGGGCTCCGACACTTCCTTCCGTATAGGGCTTCGAAAGGGGCCATGCCTATGCTAGCATGGTAGCTGTTATTATAAGAAAACTCGATCAACCCCAGTCGATCCTCCCAAGATCCTCCGAACTCAAGCACACAAGCCCTCAACATGTCCTCAAGGGTCTGAATCGTTCTCTCTGTCTGACCATCTGTAGCCGGATGAAAAGCTGTACTCATCTTCAATTGGGTACCCAAAGCAGCCTGCAACTCCTGCCAAAATCTGGAGATAAACCTCGAGTCTCGATCTGAAACAATGTCCTTGGGTACTCCATGTAGTTTGACTACATTCTGAACATATGACTTAGCCAACTCGGCTTTACTCCAGGTATCTTTCATGGGAATAAAGTGAGCTGACTTAGTCAAACGATCCACAATCACCCAAATCATGTTGTTGCCCCTCTGAGTCCGAGGCAACCCCACGATAAAGTCCATTGAAATGTTCTCCCACTTCCACTCTGGTACATCCAACGGTTGAACTTTCCCTTGAGGTCTCTTATGCTCCCCTTTCACCCTCTGACAAGTCAAACATCTCGACACAAATTCCGCGACTTCCTTCTTCATGTTAGGCCACCAGAATGTCTGCTTAAGGTCTTTATACAACTTATCACCCCCTGGGTGAACGGAATACGGAGTAGCATGAGCTTCGGTCAGAATTTTCTTCTTTAGCTCTTCTACGTCAGGAACACACCAACGCCCACCGAACCTCAAACTACCGTCGGCATGAAAACTGAACTTGGTTGACGACTCTCCACCCTCGCTCTCCACCATCTTGCGCCATTTATGGATTCTCGCATCGTTCTGTTGTAACTCTTGTATCTCTCCATACAACTCGGGCTCTACTGTCAAATCACCAAGAGCATCCCCTTTCCTGATCATGAAAATTCCCATCTCTTTTAGTTCACTATGCAACCTCACCCTCGATCTGGCACAACTCAAAGCATGTACTGACTTCCTACTTAGAGCGTCAGCTACCACATTTGCCTTGCCTTCGTGGTAGACAATCTGCATATCATAATCTCCAATCAACTTTATCCACCTCCTCTGCCTCATGTTCAACTCTTTCTGGGTGTAGATATATTTCAGGCTCTTATGATCGGAAAACACCTTAAAAGTGGCTCCATAAAGGTAATGACGCCACAATTTCAGTGCAAAGACCACAGCGCCCAATTCCAAATCATGAGTCGGATAATTTTCTTCGTAGGTCTTCAACTGGCGAGAAGCATACGCGATCACTCTCCCATTCTGCATCAGCACACAACCCAACCCATGCTTTGAAGCGTCGGTGTATACTTCGAAATTATCACTTCCAACTGGCAAGGCCAGGATAGGAGCTGTTGTCAGGCGTTCCTTAAGTGTCAGGAATGCCTTCTCACAACCCTCATCCCAGACAAAACGGTTCTCCTTCCTCATTAACGACGTCAACGGCTTTGCTATCTTCGAAAAGTCTTTGACGAATCTCCGGTAATAACCTGCTAACCCCAGAAAACTTCGGATCTCACTCACATTCTTCGGACTTTGCCACTTAGTCACAGCTTCAATTTTACTAGGGTCAACAGATACCCCCTCTTTGGAAATGACATGCCCCAGAAACGCCACCTTCTCCAACCAGAACTCGCATTTACTTAACTTAGCATTGAGTTTATGTTCCTCCAAGGTCTGAAGTACTTTCCTTAAATGATCCTCGTGCTCTTCTGCATTCTTGGAATATACAAGGATATCATCGATAAATACCACCACAAACTTGTCCAGATACGGGCTGAAAACTCGATTCATCAAGTCCATGAACACAGCTGGAGCATTAGTCAATCCAAAGGGCATAACCACAAATTCATAGTGGCCATACCTCGTTCGGAAAGCGGTCTTCAGAATATCTTCATCCTTTATCCTCAATTGATGATACCCGGATCTCAAATCAATCTTGGAGAAAACCCCGGCTCCACTCAACTGATCGAACAAGTCGTCAATTCTCGGCAAAGGATAACGGTTCTTGATAGTCACATTGTTCAGCTCTCGGTAGTCAACACACAACCTCAAACTCCCATCCTTCTTCTTCACAAACAGGACAGGTGCACCCCAGGGCGACACACTGGGTCGAATGAAACCTTTTTCAGCTAGTTCATCCAACTGCTTCTTCAATTCCTCCATCTCCTTCGGTCCCATGCGGTACGGTGATTTGGATATTGGTCCCGCCCCTGGTTTTAGGTCAATGGAAAATTCCACTTCCCTCCTCGGCGGCAACTCTGAAACATCGTCTCTGAATACTCCCTCAAATTCCCGTACCACAGGTATCTCGCTAGTCTTGGGGGTCTCAGCCTCACAATTCCACATTTGGCATAAGATTAGGCTCTCTCCTTTCCTCAAGCCAGACTTAAGGGTATTGACAGAAATGAATTTGATTTTTGGTTTGACTCGGTATCCCTTGTAAGACACCCTCACTCCCTTAGGTCCCTTCAAGGAAATCTTCTTTTGATGACAGTCGATGAAAGCTCGATACTTCCCTAGCCAGTCCATCCCCAGAATCACCTCAAAACCCCCCAGAGGAAACTCTATAAGGTCACAATAGAAAATTGCTTCCCCGATTTTGATGGGTACACTACCATATACTCTATTACAGACTATCGACTCGCCTGATGGTATGGTCACTGGGTCCGCGATCCAATCGAATCTCTCAAGCCCCAAGGCCTTAACATGATCTCTAGACACAAACGAATGGGTGGCACCGGAATCGAAATGTACAAAAGTAGGTTTAGAGTTCACAAGAAAAGTATCGGTGACCACATGAGCATCATCCTTCGCGGCCTGCTTTCCCATGGCAAAGAGCTTGCCACTGGATTTGACTCCACTCTGACTGGCACTAGATGTCCCAGCCTGCTGATTCCCTTCCGTTCCTGCCTTCTGGTTGCTTCCACCTCCATTGAATTGATTCTGGTACGGGCGGCTCTGGTAATTGTTATAGTTCCGCTGGTAATTGCTGCTCCCTCCAGATTTCGCACCCCCACCATAGTTTGTCGTGGGTGTGCGATAGCCACTACTACCATAAGACTGCGTACGGGATCCCTAGTATCCGGATGTAGGCGTGCGATAACCCCCGGACTGATTTCCTCCAGAAGAACGACACACCGCCTGCTTATGTCCCCTCTTCCCACAGCCAAAGCACACTATTCCTGCCGAACCGCCGCCAGATACCCCACTCATGTGATTGCCCCCACTCTGATTTCTCGCACCTCCAGAAGTGTTGTTACTGAAGTAACCACTAAACTTGTTTGTGCTTGGTTTCTTTGACCCAGAATTTTCCGTCACAGTCTCAGCCTTCCTCTTCTCTGATTTCGACTTCTTTTCTTCCTTGATCATGTCTGAAAGCCTCTCCGCTGCCCCAGCCCTTAGGTATATGTCTCGGACTGTGGTAGGCGGAGCCGCAATCAGTCTCTTCTTGATAGCAATTGATAACCCTCTCTCAAACTTCATTGCCAGCATGGCATCATCAAACCCCATGTCTCCCACATAGTGCACCAACTGGATGAACTTCCTGTAGTAAGCCTCTACGGTCATGTCCTCCGACATTTTGAATGAGTCGAATTCCTCCCTCAGCTTGCTCTTTTGGAATTCTGGTAGAAACACCTTGTTCAAGACCCCCTTGAATGCATCCCAAGGAACAAACGCGGTTCCATCCTCTGTAGCTGCTTCCCGGATCTCTCCCTTATTTGCGGCCCACCAGTCCCCAGCCAGTCCCCTCAGATAGTGGGCTTCCTGGTCAACCCTCAGTTCATCAGGACAATTAACAAGCTCGAACAAGTTACTAAACTCTCTGCACCAGGCTCCAAGCAAATGAGGTTCCCCCTCCCCGGTGAATTGGGTAGGATGGTGCCTCGCGATTATCGTGCTCATCTTAGCGGAGTCCATCTGTTTAGCCTTTAGAGTCGCAATTTCAGCTCGTAATTGGTCTAACTCCTCTTGTGTGATGTTAGCGAGGTTGTCTCTCCGCGGAGGCATACTATAATACAACAGAAAAGGAATGAGTCCCGACTCATGTGGGTACCCATTAGGGTTAGGGCTAAAATCCCTAAACGATAAAGTCTAGCATCAACCATCAGAGTGAGTACTATAAAATTATAACATGGCTCGGGATCACATAACCGCATATCACTAGACATGATGAGAAAGGAAATTAAAGCATTTACTGACATGTTTCAAAATACTTCACATAACCACATACGTTCACACCTCTTCATTCAATAATTAAAATTCCTTTCATGCTCATGCCCCTTCCGGCTATTTCAATTAGTTTCATATACTCAAGTTTGCATAGATACTTTATCACAATATACCATCACTTTCATCTTTTCCTAATCTACCCTTTTTCTCTCGTATTTCACTCTGGGTTCCCTGGTAAAACTGATAGGGCCAATGGTTCGGTGTGAGGGGGCCCCAGACTCATACTTCTCCTTTAGTGTGCTCCTAACAGTCCTATCCCGGGGGTTCATTTTATTTAGACTCTCCTACATTCATTAGGTTCATTAGGTTAGGCCTGAGGATCGTTCGCTCTGATACCACTTTGTAACACCCCCATTTATTTAAGGGCCTGAACTAGGACTCCTCAGATAAATAAGGGTGTTACCATCTCGGTTTCCCGAGGCAGTAGATACAAAGGAAGATAAACAGTACTTTAAATTAACTTTAAACTCAAAACATGTTCTTACATATCCAAAGGTCTTAACAACATAAATAAAGTACAACTCGTATTAAACTGACTAAGGTGATCTAGACATCTAATCTGGTCCGGATCCAAGCTCTTCCTCCCATAGCTCCCCCTTAGTCTCAGCCACCTGTCAATCTGCTCCCCAATAATTGGTTCATCACAGGTGATCACGAATACACAGTGTCAACCACGAGGTTGAGTAGGGAAAACAATAATTAAAACAATATAGTAAACTCCGCACCGATCCAACGCCAAATAAACTCCGCACCGATCCAACGCCATATAAACTCCGCACCGATCCAACGCCATATATATACTCCGCACCGATCCAACGCCATATATATACTCCGCACCGATCCAACGCCATATATATACTCCACACCGATCCAACACCGTATCACAAGACCCAACATATATATATATATATATATATATATATATATATATATATATTCACATCGTAACAATGTCTCAAAAGATATAAATAGCACAATATAACGTTCACATGAGATTATAACATAAACATGCTTATTAACACATAAGAACAGATTACACATTATTATATACCAACTTTTCCCCTACCTGAAATAGCAGGAATTGTAGATACGCCCAAGCTCGTTAGAAGTGTTCCACACGAAACTCGCTACCTAAACATGTATATGTAACGAATTAAAGTACTTCCCGAACCCAAAACAACCTATACTTA
Organism: Silene conica; assembly: GCA_029255685.2. NCBI lineage: Eukaryota > Viridiplantae > Streptophyta > Magnoliopsida > Caryophyllales > Caryophyllaceae > Silene > Silene conica. Next base: position 66,578,243 of record CM055311.2, read on the forward strand.
CTTTAATTAGAAACCTTCCATAAATGGAAAGTTTCCAAAAATAGAAACCCTTTATAAAAGGAAATTTTCCATAAATAGAAACTTCCCCAACTTATAAATTCCCGACTCATAAACTTCAATTACACGATAAAGAAATAATAAAAGGAACGAAAAACGGCTTTTAGTACTTAGTAGAAATATCACAATTAAAATATGATTAATAAAATACTTCAACCAATAATAAAAATAATAATAGTAATAATAATAATAATACTAATAATAATAATAATAATAATCAAAAATCATGTCTAACACGAAAACAAACCCAGCAGCCCCTAAAACCCGACTCTACCTTCACCATGACTTCGAACAACCACCAATACTTAACCCACCACCTCGGCCACCAGCAGACCGCCCCTTCCGACACAGCCAACTCCCCACTACATCCCTGACACCACTGAACCCCTCGACGGCCGCCGGCGAGTCAGACCAGCGCCCACCAACCAGGTCTGACTCCCGCCTAGACTCCCTGTACCTAACACCTTCAGACCACCATCGACGCAACAACCACCATCAACACCCCCTGTAACTGACACCCCGACACACCCTGACACACGAACAAGACACTGTGGTGGTACCACCGCGTCGACCTCCCCCGAGTCAACGGTGGTGCCACCCCCAAACTCCTTCCCTGAGCACACCTTCCCCACGACCAAACAAACACCTTGCGACCAGAGTGACAAACATCCCTCCTACAACGATACCGACGCACTACAACCAACACAAACACCACCCTGACACCCCTTAAACACCCAGCAACACATGACAAACTAGACAGACCACCACAACCAGACGCCACCCTACAACAGACTCGACAAAGTTGCCACATACCAACGTGATAATAAACGTCAGTGGCTTACCTGTCTTCAGATCGGAATTCTGGGCAACCGTGAAGGTGGTGGTGGCAGTGAAGACTCTCCTTCTCTTCTGTGTGGTGGCGGCAGTAGGTTTAGGGTGTCAAACGTGTAGGGACTAGGTCAGAAATGAGGTCTTTTTACAGTCCAAAATGACGGCAGGGTAGGGTTTATACGTGAGGTGTGAGTTTGTGAGAGGCTAGGGTTGCGTTAGGGTTTGTCAAAGTGTGGGTTGTTTGCTTTGCACAACTAACGAGGCCCAAGACTCTACCCTTTGGTCTCGTGCTCGAGCCCCAACTAAGGCATACAACACAATTAAATCATATAAACATGTACACTTATCAAATAATAAATCGTTGTAGTTTAAAACTATCTTTTCGTCGCGAAACAAGAACAATTATCGTAACGAAAATATACGGGTATTACAGTCTTCCCCCCTTAAATTGAACTTCGTCCCGAAGTTCATCCTCACTTAGGTGAGAAACACGAAACGATATAAACAAACAACCAACCCAAACGAACTTGGAAAGAAAAACATCACAAAAAGTTGACTTATATCACAGAATGTTACATTCCACCCCCCTTAAAGAAAAGTTACGTCCGCGTAACTTACCTCAATCGAACAACCGTGGATAACGCTCCCTCATAGATGCCTCAGGCTCCCACGTAGCCTCTTCCTGATTATGATTTGTCCACAGTACTTTCACCAAGGACGTCTCCCCATTGCGAGTCTTGCGTACCTTCCTGTCCAGGATTTCTTTCGGAGTCTCAACATACGCCAACTGTTCATCTACCTCAATCACCTCGTGCTGAAGCACATGTGATGGATCACTCACATACTTCCTCAACTGGGACACATGGAACACATTATGGACCTTGGATAGAGCTGGAGGTAAAGCTAATCGGTATGCCACCTCCCCAACCCTGTCCAAAATCTCAAATGGTCCAATAAATTTCTGACTCAACTTGCCCCGTTTGCCGAACCTCATCACACCCTTCATTGGAGAGACTTTCAGTAGTACCCTCTCTCCAGCCTCGAATGAAATGTCACTCCTCTTCAGATCGGCATAGCTTTTCTGTCTATCCTGAGCGGCCCTCATCCTCTGTCGAATAATCTGAACCTGCTCCACCATCTCCTGGATCATATCTGGCCCCAATGTCACAACATCAGCTCGATCATCCCAACACACAGGGCTCCGACACTTCCTTCCGTATAGGGCTTCGAAAGGGGCCATGCCTATGCTAGCATGGTAGCTGTTATTATAAGAAAACTCGATCAACCCCAGTCGATCCTCCCAAGATCCTCCGAACTCAAGCACACAAGCCCTCAACATGTCCTCAAGGGTCTGAATCGTTCTCTCTGTCTGACCATCTGTAGCCGGATGAAAAGCTGTACTCATCTTCAATTGGGTACCCAAAGCAGCCTGCAACTCCTGCCAAAATCTGGAGATAAACCTCGAGTCTCGATCTGAAACAATGTCCTTGGGTACTCCATGTAGTTTGACTACATTCTGAACATATGACTTAGCCAACTCGGCTTTACACCAGGTATCTTTCATGGGAATAAAGTGAGCTGACTTAGTCAAACGATCCACAATCACCCAAATCATGTTGTTGCCCCTCTGAGTCCGAGGCAACCCCACGATTAAGTCCATTGAAATGTTCTCCCACTTCCACTCTGGTACATCCAACGGTTGAACTTTCCCTTGAGGTCTCTTATGCTCCCCTTTCACCCTCTGACAAGTCAAACGTCGCGAAACAAGATCAATTATCGTAACGAAAATATACGGGTATTACAAGACAGACCCGTATCAACAGACCCACACCGCCCCTTTTGACCGCTTGCTAGCCACCAACCTAGCCACCTATGACCACCACGAAGGGTCCCTTCACCCTCCTTGCACCACCGACAACCTATCCCTTATCTGAACTACCACCTAAAGCCGCCATAACAACCACCACGTACAGCCCGAAACAGCCTGCACACGCACACGCCCTTTTCAGTTTCAGCAACTATTTCCAATCCCCTCTCTTCACGTGCACCACTCTCTCTCCACCACGCCCCACTCCGCCTCTGGCCACCACCGTTGTCACCACTGACCTACGGTGGTTCCAGAGTGGGTACCTTTTGCTCTAGACTCCCAACTGACTGCCACAAAAATCACCACCAAAACCCACGTCCCAACTCGGTTTCCTGCAACAATCCGAGTTTTCCTTCCCTGCAAACACCTCTCTATCCACCAACACCACCACCCTAGCCACCACCTGACACCATCCTCGACTTGTCTCACACCCCACGACTCTATTGGTGGTAACCACCAGACCTTGACATCCCTACAACCACCTGTGAGACCGTCTGAATAAGGTCCCACAGCACGCCCCTGTTTCCCTTCTTGTTCTGCCGCCTCTAAATAACTAGGTTCCTGGTGGTGCTCCGGCCACCACGCGCCACCTCCCAACAACCATAATAAACTACAGACTTCCTACTACGACTACCCAGAGACCCGTGTTAAAAACACAATCAGAAAACAGTTCGAATAAATAATTAAAACACAAGCGGAGTAACATGAATATAAGATTGTTGACAACGAATGCTTACTGTAAAGGTTACGGCAGTTGACGAAGATGGTTGGTCTGTTGGGTTCCTCTTCCTCTCGTTCTTCCTCTAGCCACGGTGGCTGAAGGTTGCTTAGGGTTTTGAAATTGTATGGGATATGAGAGGCTGTTGTCGATGGATTATAAGGTAGGGTTAAGGTTGTGTTGTATATTGATATGTCGATGTATATGAGTTTGGGTTTGGGTGAACGTATATTACAAGGTTTAGGAGAATAAAGAAATATGACTTGTGTAGTTTAATATTATTATTACTAATTAAATTATTTACAAAATATAAATTAGGAAATATATTTAATTATAAATATATTATCAAAATTAAATAAATACGAATGAAATGCCATTTTAAGAAATAATCGTCAAATATAAAAATGATTATGAAATACGAAATAATCGTAGAAATACGATTTATAAAATAATAACAGTTTACGTAAATACTTTATAACATTCCATTTGAAATACTTGTATAAAACATGGTTTGATTGTCGTCGACCGGGGCTAACATACGGGGTATTACAATCTTCCCTCCTTAAAGTGAACTTCGTCCCGAAGTTCGTCACCCCGTAACAATAAGGAAACACATAACAAGCATGAAACAATCACAAGTAGCACTTATATGAGTACCCAAAAAGCAAAATGTTACATTCTATCTCCCTTAAGAAACTTTGTCCCCAAAGTTTAGCATACAACAGTAAAACATGACACTTAAAGAACCACAATATAGCATATAACAGAGTAATCAGGATTTCCAAGTATAGTCAAACAATCACGACATACCAATTTGCCATGTCATAACAACTAGTTATATCAAGATTTTACAATCCTATCCTCCTTAAGACATGGTTACGTCCCCGTAACCCCATTACAAAATTTCACATCCAATGCTCAAGAAGGTCACCGAAACAATAGTCACAATTTGTCTGATAAGTTAATTACTCTATACTGGGCAACCAACATCCGACTTTAAAACAACACATACTCGTCAGTTTCATGCTACGCAACAGAATCAAAGTAATTAACACATATATACTTTTGGAAATTCTGACCGAAAATTAACACCTTTACCTCAATGTAGACAATCAGTTAACTCATAGTGCATAATTGACAAATTAAAACATTTCATGATCATAATCATATTATAGAAGCAAAAACATATCTTAGAAAAGACATAAGCAGAACTTAACTAATGTAATTAACATGGAGCATTGACATATTTCCCGAGGTGCACACCAATCTTAGACTAGCAAACAGCTTAGAATCTCTAGGTACAAAGAAGTTAATTCAGATATTAATTCAATAGATTGCGATCAAATTTTAAACAGAGCATTATGCAAATCACTTTGTGGCATAACAATATACATGGAGAGTTATAGGGGCTATTGTCGCAAGGGATTAGACAAAGATATACCATTGATATATATATATATATATATATATATATATATATATATGAAAGATCACCAACAGAATCCACATTGTTCAAATGATCACGATTAATATAACAATTAGATTGCGATATCATGCTAATAACTTTACCAGTTAATTCATTTTACCATGTGTCCAGACTCTTCCCTGATGAACATTATTTTAACATTACATATGAACACCACATAATTATTTTGAGGTCATAGCAATCGAAAGCAATAACGTATGTATAGTTGAAACTACTTTATATAAAACTCAACGAAATAACAAGGTTATATTCTCATATAATAAGGTTCATATTCATATCTTATGCCTATTATTCGTGTTACTAATGCCATATCAGATTATTACATGGTTACATCACATAATTCATATTTGATTAAACTTTTATATTTAAAACTACCGTTTCAGCAGTCATACATCACGCAGCAACTTCCAAAAATCATAATTAAATAACCGCTTAACTATTTTGCGAGCTATTATAGTTTTTAGAAAATACAAGGAATTAAATAATCATAGGAAAAAGAATCAATTGCAAAGCTTAAGGAAATTATCTATAACAATTTTTACAACTCAATTGGTCCGAACAAAAACTTTACAGCACTTAAACAAAAATTTGGACAACTTGCAAAAATCACTATTAAATAACGACTCGTTAAGATTTTACGTGGCTTAACATTTTGAAAACATGAAAGAATATTCTAAACAGTGGAGTTGGAATTATGCATAAACAGTAAATACGTTTCAAATGATTTCCTTTACAAAAACATGGGTCAAAATAGAACCGTGCAGTAACAATTTGACCATTGTCGACTAAAATATTTATCTCTCTCAAAACATAACTCCTATTAACATGAAATCAAAAGCATTGAGAAGCTAACTCAGATTGTTATCATACATAAAATTTTCATACACATACATGAAACACATTTTAATTGGTAGCTCGCACAAACAAGGTAACATCCTGGAAATTTATCAAAATTTTGGTTCCTTTGCAATTTCGCATTACTACATTGAAACGCAACCATTCCTCTTCCGCAACACGTTCTCATAATATTTGAAGTACAGACATCACTTTGCACCATATTAACATCCATTCCTCATTTCAACTATAATTGTGATCTAGTACACAGTAAAGATTTTGAAACTGAAAGTAGAATCATTAAATAATTCACTAGTTATATATGCATAAATAAATATGGAATTGACATGTAAATTTAAAGAATAACCTACACATAACTATATAACATTCATGGCTCAGGGCACACATTCCGCATATCACTAGACATGGATGGCTAAGGCAATTAGTAAAATAATAACAATCATAAATTTCAAAATTCGATCACTTTTGCCTAGTAAGCCAAACAGTAAACTCTTGCAAAGAATAAGGCATTCAAACAAGGAGTATATACACACTTAGTATAACAACAAAACACTTATCAATGGACAAGACACCCGTTTCGGTCTACTAGCTTTATACATAAGACTTAACTTGATTCCGCATCCTGTAACAACATAGCCTGGTTGGCTATACTAACCATTCCAGCCAATCATGGTCATATCTCTCCTACATCTAACCTCCTAGGTAGCTATAGCTTATGGTGTGTCTATCATCAACTTATTACACATATCATTATACTATATCTCTACCTAAGGGTTTAGGGATCATAAAGCCGCATGCATATCATCATATAGTTGATAGTTCACAACTCATGACATCCATACACTAAATGTCACTCAACTATTCAAATAATTTAGTATGCCAATGTCAACCATATTCTTTCATTGCACATCATTAACCATGTATCACATCATTACTTACCTCATTCCGCTCCTACAAAACTGTTAGAACAATATATGCAAGGTCTGATCTTTTATTTTGTTACTACCCACTCTCTACATCACTCAAGGGTTACCAGGTTAGACTGAAAGGGCCAGTGGCTTGGTTTGAGGGGGCCCCTAACTCATCCTAATCCTGGGGCTCCTAACAGTTACTAGCCTGTGGTTCATTTTATTAGACTCCTCCTACGTTCATTATTATTCATTTGGTTTAGGCCTGAGGATCGTTCGCTCTGATACCACTTTGTAACACCCCCATTTATTTAAGAGCCTTTAGCAAGACATTCTCAAATAAATAGAGCTGTTACCATCTCGGAATGTCCGAGGTAGTGAATAACACAGTAAAACAATACAAACTACTTTATATAAAACAGATAAAATTTAAACTTTGGTTATTACAGTTACTACACAGCGGAAAAGAAAATATAACTGATGACTTCTCTAGATGTGATATAATTCTAAGTCGGTCCAAAGTCTGCATCTCACATTCCTGCCCCCGTTCCTAGCTCATCTGTCTCTGACCTGTAGAATCTACTCCCCATTCCGGATCATCGTAGGTGTACACGAATACACTGTCAACCTCGCGGTTAAGTAGGATAACATAGTAATTATAATGCAACAGTTAAATGATATGCAAATGCCATGACATGCTCGAGCTCAGTCTCATTCTCAAACTCATACCCTTGCACCAAGCCATATCAAACCTCCTGGCAGACTATAATCGGTCGTCACCGAACACCAGCTCAATAGCTGATAAGACACCAGGCCTGGTCTGCAGAACCATCCTGGGCTTTATATCAGAACAATATCTGATCCATAAATTTCTCAGTAACCAATGCATATGCTATGCTCATGAATGCAACGATATAGTTATTCAATCATGTTTTCAAATAATGAAATGCTCATGCCATTGCCAATAATCCACAATCAATCCAACCAATATTATTCTCAAATCAATCATACTCAGCATCAATAACACACAATACCACATCCATTCATAACACATCATAGAGTGTAAGGTCAGTGTATCCTACCTGGAATAGCAATATAGTCCAAAAGCAAGCCACCGAGTAAACAGAATAATGTCACTTCAAAATCGTCACCTAACAATATAATATACGTAATCACTAACTAATATAACTACGTAAACAAATATAATATATCAATTATTCAAATTAACGATTTAAATAATATATTACGCATAACGAGACCGTATTAAACATGAATACTTCAATTAACTTAACCAATCCGACCTTACTACTTTTATAACTAATTCAATTAAATACGCGAACATACAGAATATAATTGAACTATTGATAACCGTCACATTCTTGTATAATAAGATTCACTTAACAACTTTAATAATTAGCATGAACAATATTAGTAATAATAATAATAATAATAAATATACCACTAATAATATTAATATTAACAATAATTATCAATATTAAGAATAAATAATAATAACATATAATAACAAAATAAAAATACGAAAGTAATACGTACTACTACTAATATAATATATAATAGTAAGTACTACTACTACTATTGTAATACTCCGTACGTACTTGTAATAACCCGTTTTATTTTATATTTTTATGGCCGTTTTATTTTATTATTTGATGGTGACGGGTTATTCGTTGAATAAATTGTGGACTCTCGAGTAATCATTTATTATATCGAACATTAGTTACGACCTCTAATTTTGGGTTTAGATTGAATTATGATATTTTGATCAAGTTATGGGTTTGTGTTGCCAAGGGGATTCGATCTTGAGACCTTTAGCACCCTAACACGGGCCTCGTAATGCGTGCAACTCAAAGAACAATGCGGCCCATACGTAATTCTTGATTAAACCTAATTACATACCTTATCAAGCCGTCATACTTAAGCCTCTTTTCCGAACTTTGCCTACCCTAATTACATACAAACACCTCATACACTCTCTGCCGTCATACCAAGGTTTGAATAGGAGTTAAGCACGGTGGTCTCACGACGGCCTAGTGGTGGTCGATTGGTGTCTAAAGTAGGGTACGCGCACTTACCTCTCGGTTTTTCCAGTTTTCCTGCTCAGTTTCAATTCGTGTTTTGTGTGTATAATCATGTTGTTATGAGCAGATCTTTGTTTATCTTTAATCTATGAAGTTCACTAGTCAATTTTGGATCAGTGGGTGGTCACCGTTGGTCTCTGTGACCGTCGTACGTGGTGGCTAAACCACCATGTCAGAGTCAATTCGTGTTTTGTTACAGGTTGCATTGCTGAACGTGAATGTTTGTGGTTGTTTTTGAAAGGGTTATAGGTCGTGTCAGTTATGGGCTTTTGGTCTAGTTGTTGGGTGCAGTCAAGGGAGTTGTCTGGTGGTTCTTGTGGCGGTTATGGGGGTGTCGTGAGGGTGTTAGAACGAGATTCGTTGGGGGTACAGGAGTTGTTAGGGTGTCGGTTTCAGAAGAGTGTTTCTGGGCAGGGATTTTGTAAGGTTGTTTGTGGGTGGTATGGTGGTGTCGAGGCTAGGTAGTTGCCACCAGGGTGTCATGGGTAGTGTAGGGTGTCGTGGGTAGTGCTTAGTTATGACGGTGGTGGTGTTGGCAGGTGGCTAGGGGTGTGTGTAAGGAGGGTGGTAACACGGAAAAAGGGCAGGATCTGGGTTGGTGTTGTGACCAGTGGGTGTTTAGGGCTGGTTCGATGTCAGTTGTGGTTGAGCAGGGGCTGGTGGTCAGGGTCAGTTGTGGCACCGTGGTTCAGGGGTCCCAACCACGGTGGTAGGGTAGTGGTTCGGGCAGTAGAAGGGGTGTCGAAGGAGCTGCGAAGTGGGCTGGTCGGAGGGTTGTTTGGGCTGTTTGACTCTTTACTTGGAATTGTGGTTACGCTTTGTTATTGTTATTGTTATGGTTATTATCACTATTATTGTTTTGTATTATTATTATTATTATTATTATTATTATTATTATTATTTGTATTGTTATTAATGTTATTATTAATGTGGTAATGTAAGTTGTGTGCTTTATCGTATGAGCTTATAATTGTTCGATAATTTAATTATCAAAGTAACGAGTATTAGTATTACATAATATTTCATTACTATTTATTTTAAGTATTATTTATATTATTTCTAATATTATTTATCTTTGTTACCTTTGTGAATATCTTACTACTAGTATTCTTATTGTGTCGATGTTAGTAGTAAAGTAAATTATTTTATGCAAAGCTGTTGTCGATTGTGATGTTTGTTATCATTATTGTTATTAGTATTAATATATGTTGTGTCCGTGGTTAAATAATTAAATCATTGTTATTATGGGTTCTATAATAGTTATTCAATTTAATCACATGACATGTTCGGTAAGTCTATATTTAGTAGGCTATACTTGACTAGTGGTGTTGGATACGACTAAGGAGTTATATTAGTTGATATATATGAGCCTGTTGATATATATATATTTACGAAGTACGATAAGGGTGTCACTTGTGAACATGATAGAATAAATGTGATAGTGTTTGGATGGTATGGGTAGCAATTGATATTAAGTACTATTTATAGGAACTGAGTTCGAGGTGGAACGATTCTAGCGGCTGTTCGGTTGTCTTTCTGCAACTCTAGGTAGGGGAAATATATTATGATTCATGTTATGACATGAAATGTGTAAGTGATGCTTATTACGAGTTTCATATAATTGATTATTACTGTACTGTGGATTGTATTATTTTGTTGATCACTGTGGAGATCGGGATGTGTGAAATGGGTCTTGTGATATGGGTCTTATGATATGGGACTTATGATATGGCCATGGGAGGTGTGGTGTGATGGAGGTGTGGTGTGATGGGAGGTGTGGTGTGATGGAGGTGTGGTGTGATGGATGATCGAATGATATGGAGATGGAGGAGGATACAATTTTATTGCTATTTATGTTTTATCTGTTTTACCTACTCAACCTCGCGGTTGACCCTGTGTATTCGTGTGACACCTACGATGATCCGGAATGAGAGTAGATTCTACAGGAAACAGACAGATGAGTCAGGAGCTGGGACGGGAATGTGAGATGCGGACTTGAGACCGACTTAGATCTACATCACATATAGAGTAGTCGTCAGTTGTGCTTTTATTTCTCTATGTAATTTCTGTAACAACAAATGTTTAAATTTTACCAGTTTTATATAAAGTACTTTGGTTTGATTTACTTTGTTATTCACTACCTCGGATAATCCGAGATGGTAACAGCTCAATTTACTGAGGATGTCTTGCCAAAGGCTCCTTAATAAATCGGGGTGTTACAGTACTACTATTAGTGTACTATTAATAATAATAATAATAATATAAGTAATAGTTCACATGCCACAGCAACAACAAGTAATAATAATAAAATAATATAATAACATACAAACAAACTAAACAAACCCGTATAAACAGACCAGACAGACCCGTATAAACAGACCCACACCGCCCCTTTTGACCGCTTGCTAGCCACCAACCTAGACACCTATGACCACCACGAAGGGTCCCTTCACCCTCCTTGCACCACCGACAACCTATCCCTTATATGAACTACCACCTAAAGCCGCCATAACAACCACCACGTACAGCCCGAAACAGCCTGCACACGCACACGCCCTTTTCAGTTTCAGCAACTATTTCCAATCCTCTCTCTTCACGCGCACCACTCTCTCTCCACCACGCCCCACTCCGCCTCTAGCCACCACCGTTGTCACCACTGACCTACGGTGGTTCCAGAGTGGGTACCTTTCGCTCTAGGCTCCCAACTGACTGCCACAAAAATCACCACCAAAACCCACGTCCCAACTCGGTTTCCTGCAACAATCCGAGTTTTCCTTCCCTGCAAACATCTCTCTAGCCACCAACACCACCACCCTAGCCATCACCTGACACCACCCTCGACTTGTCTCACACCCCAGGACTCTATTGGTGGTAACCACCAGACCTTGACGTCCCTACAACCACCTGTGAGACCGTCTGAATAAGGTCCCACAGCACGCCCCTGTTTCCCTTCTTGTTCTGCCGCCTCTAAATAACTAGGTTCCTGGTGGTGCTCCGGCCACCACGCGCCACCTCCCAACAACCATAATAAACTACAGACTTCCTACTACGACTACCCAGAGACCCGTGTTAAAAACACAATCAGAAAACAGTTCGAATAAATAATTAAAACACAAGCGGAGTAACATGAATATAAGATTGTTGAGAACGAATGCTTACTTTAAAGGTTACGACAGTTGATGAAGATGGTTGGTGTGTTGGGTTCCTCTTCCTCTCGTTCTTCCTCTAGCCACGGTGGCTGAAGGTTGCTTAGGGTTTTGAAATTGTATGGGATATGAGAGGCTGTTGTCGATGGATTAGAAGGTAGGGTTAGGGTTGTGTTGTATATTGATATGTCAATGTATATGGGTATGGGTTTGGGTGAACGTATATTACAAGGTTTAGGAGAATAAAGTAATATGACTTGTGTAGTTTAATATTATTATTACTAATTAAATTATTTACAAAATATAAATTAGAAAATATATTTAATTATATAAATATATTATCAAAATTAAAGAAATACGAATGAAATGTCATTTTAAGAAATAATCGTCAAATATAAAAATGATTATGAAATACGAAACAATCGTAGAGATACGATTTATAAAATAATAACAGTTTACGTAAATACTTTATAACATTCCATTTGAAATACTTGTATAAAACATGGTTTGACTGTCGTCGACCGGGGCTAACATACGGGGTATTACAATCTTCCCTCCTTTAAGTCAACTTCGTCCCGAAGTTCGTCACCCCGTAACGATAAGGAAACACATAACAAGCATGAAACAATCACAAGTAGCACTTATATGAGTACCCAAAAAGCAAAATGTTACAAGCAGCAATTTGAAGAGATGATCGAGAAGGGATTCATTCGACCGAGTGCTTTTCCGTGGGGTGCTCCAGTTCTATTTGTCAAGAGGAAAGATGGATCGATGAGACTTTGTATTGATTACAGGGAATTGAACAGGGCTACGATTAAGAACCGATATCCTCTTCCAATGATTGATGACTTGTTTGATCAGCTTAGAGGTGCTTCCAGATTTTCCTAGATTGATCTACGGTCAGGGTATCACCAGATTCCAGTTCGTGAGGCTGACACAGCCAAGACTGCTTTCCGTACCAGATATGGACATTTTAAGTTCGTGGTCATGCTTTTTGGGTTGACCAATGCTCCTGCTATATTCATGGATCAAATGAACATGACGTTCAGTGAGTTCTTGGACACTTGTGTTGTGGTGTTCATTGATGACATTTTGATATATTCGAAGACTGATGCTGAGCATGTCGAACATCTTCGTCTGATACTTGGGATTCTGCGCCGACAGAAGTGGTTCGCTAAGTTTTCGAAGTGTGAGTTTTGGTTGTCTCAGGTTGCATTTTTAGAACATGTTATCTCTAGCGAGGGTGTTATGGTTGATCCCGCTAAGATTGAGGCTGTGATTGATTGGGAGAGTCCCAAATATGTGGGAGAGATTCGTAGTTTCCTTGTATTGGCTGGTTACTACAGACGGTTCGTAGAGGACTTTTCTAGACTTGCTCGTCCGATGACTCAGTTGCTGAAGAAGGAAACCAAATTCATATGGACTGATAAGTGTGAGAGTTCGTTCCAGGAGTTTAAGACCAGATTGACGACTGCTCCTGTGCTTACTCTTCCAGAGATTGGGGTTGATTTTGATGTATATTGCGACGCTTCTATGCTTGGACTTGGATGTGTGTTGATGCAGAGTGGGAAAGTGATTGCTTATTCCTCCAGACAGTTACGAGTTCATGAGGTGAACTATCCTACGCATGATCTTGAGTTAGCCGCAGTTGTTCATGCTTTAAAGATGTGGCGTCATTATCTTATTGGATCGCATTGCCGCATTTTCACTGATCACAAGAGTCTGAAGTACGTTTTCACACAGAAGGACCTTAATATGCGACAGCGTCGATGGTTGGAATTGGTCAAAGACTATGACATAGAGCTATTGTATCATGAGGGCAAGGCTAACGTGGTTGCTGATGCGCTTAGTCGCAAGACTTCTCATTCGTTAAGTTCCATTCGAGTGTTGCCTGAGGAACTTTGTTCTGAGTTCAGGAAGTTGAGGTTAGAGATGATAAGTAGTGGATTTGATTGGTTGGCTGCGATGACTGCTGAGCCGACATTGTATTGGGAGATTCGCAAGAGTTTGCCCACAGATGCTACTTTTAGGAAGTTCGAGGCCAAGATTGCTAGTGGCGAGGCTAGAGATTTTGTGATTGATGCTGACAGCTTTCTTCGTTTCCGTGGCCGGATGTTTGTACCTGATGCTCCTAGCTTGAGGAAGACAGTATTATATGAGGCTCATTTGACTCCTTATTCTATCCATCATGGTGATGAGAAGATGCATAAGGACCTTAGGCTTTTATTTTGGTGGCCTGGGATGAAAAAGGACATTTTGGATTATGTGAGTAGATATTTGAGTTGTCAACAGGTGAAGATTGAGCATAAGAGACCTGGTGGTCTGCTACAGCCGCTGCATGTTCCTCAATGAAAGTGGGATTGCATTTCTATAGATTTCGTTACCGCTCTACCTAAGACCGTTGGCGGTAAGGATGTTATTTAGGTGGTAGTCGACAGGTTGACTAAGTGTGCAAGGTTCATACCGATTCGTGAGACTTGGGATATGGATCGCCTTGCTAAGGCCTACATTGTTGAGATTGTTCGATATCATGGACTTCCGAGAGAGATTGTTTCCGACAGAGATCCGTGTTTCTGTTCCAGATTCTGGAAAGCTCTTCAGGAGGCCATGGGTAGCCGACTTTTGATGAGTACAGAGAGGACCATTCAGACTTTGGAGGACCTATTGCGAGCTTGTGCACTAGATTTTCAGAGTTCGTGGGAACAGAGTCTACCACTGGTTGAGTTCTCTTACAACAACAGTTATCACTCGTCGATTCAGATGGCTCCATATGAGGCACTTTATGGTAGGAAGTGTCGTAGCCCTATCTGTTGGGATCAGTCGAGCGACGTTCATGATTTAGGACCTGCCAGTTGGCTGTGACTATTGATCACGTTTAGCTTATCAGAGGTAGGATGAAGGCCGCACAGGATCGGCAGAAATCCTATGCAGACGTTCGTCGAAGACCAATTGAGTTTGAGGCTGGTGACAGAGTGTTCCTTCGTGTTTCTACGATGAAAGGTGTCAAGAGATTTGGTGTTAAGGGCAAATTGAGTCCTAAGTATATTGGGCCGTTCGAGATTTTGAAGAAGATTGGTGCTGCTGCTTACAGATTGGACCTGCCTCCTAGTTTGGGTAAGGTGCATAGTGTCTTTCATGTTTTACAGCTCCGCAAGTACGTCAGTGACCCTAGTCACGTGCTTTAGAGAGGGATCGATAACCTAGAGTTGAACCTTGCGTTCGAAGAACGTCCAGTGAAGATTTTGGATCGTCAGGACCGGAAGCTAAGGAGCAAGGTGGTGCCCCTGGTGAAGATCCTATGGCGTTGTGGCGACGTTGAGGAGCAGACTTGGGAGACAGAGGCTTCGATTTGCGCTTCGCATCCTTCTCTTTTCGATTGAGGTATACTTTACTTAGATTTATCTTCGTTCAAGTTTCGAGGACGAAACTTTTTGAAAGTTGGGGTGATTGTAACATCCCGTATTTTCGTAAATAATATCTTAAGAATTTTAAAGTATTTTCCGGAATATAATATTATTTTAATAATAAATCGTAAATCTTATTTTAAGTTTTCCGTTAAGTTCCGTCTTAAGAATATTTTAATTCTTAAGATGTTCACTTGGCATCTCATTTCCCGACTTGAGTCCGTATCACAAACAAATAAACCCGACTCAAGTGAAAAGGTAAAAAGGACAACTAAACCCTACATAAACCTCAACCTTCATCGACACATTCATTTTCTCATCTCCTTCCACAGTAAAAAAGAAAACACCATTTCCTTCATTTTCTTCAAGCATAAAATCATCATCTCGACCCCTTCCCGAACTCGTATCGAGGTAATTTTTATATTTTCGGAATCCTCTCGAGATTTTTAATATTTCTATCTCTTTCAATTTCAGCTTTATTGATTTCGAAAAATGGGCTGTTTTGACCCAATTCCGTTTCTAGCTCTAAATTTCTGTTTTTATGGTTGTAGGAGTTGGTCTAGAAGACCCGGAGGTCGACACTTACGTTATTGAAGAAGAATTTGGAGCTTAACCCGCTTAAAAGGTGACCTTGATGAGTAACTCGGCCTTTTTGTTAAAGTAGCACAATTTGTGTTTGTTCTTGATGTTGATTTTGATTTGTATGAGTTATATTGATGTATGAACATAGAAGCATGATAGGAATTCGTTTTACATGTTCTCCCTATGATCTAATTAAGGTTTATGATGTTCATATGCTTAATACATTCATTTTTCAGATTTTGAGAAGTTAAGACGAATACAATGTTTGATCTTATATGTGTTCTATTTTGTTCAAAGATCATATATGAGATGCACTTGGGATTGTTATGGGTTGTTATGTGCTGATAGTATAGGTTTTATACTAGAAATCATGGTTTAGAAGTCTTTGTCGAAAGTTTGATTGAATTGGCGAATTGCAGGAAACACGCGAAATAATCTGGCCCGTACTTGGGCGCAGGCTGCGCAACCCAGGCGCAGCTGCGCACCCTCTTGCGCAGGCTGCGCAAAAACCGTTGTAGCCTTTGTTTGTGTAATTGTTTTCGAGCTGTTTTGGGAACTTGTTTCCCAGTTGTTTTTAGGATGGTTAAGGGTTGTTTTGTGACATATTTCCTTAGTCTTAAATGTATATTTGAGCTACGTAAGATTTAGCAAAGTGGTTAGCTAATTGTCTAATGTTAGTCAATCCTCAATTGTTTAGTTGTAAGGTTTCTATACTAGTTTTATAGTATGTTTAAGAATCATATATTGATATATTTATACTTGAATCGTAATGGGTATTGTAGCAAATAATAAGTTAGCAAGTTTGTTTCTTATCCTAAGTTAATCTTTTCTTAGGTTGCTTATGCGACTTGAGTGAACTTAGTTAGTTGAATAGAAACCCTTAGACTTGTAAAGGAGAGTCTTAGGTTGTTCTTGGTTTTTATCGAACTTGGTTTTCTCTTATATGCTTATGTGTGTTTGAGGTCCCCGAGGTTCGGGCGGCACTATATTGGGTTCGGGAATGGAGAGAGGATAGAGACCTCCTGGTCGGGTAACCGAAAGGGAAATCGGCTCTCCCTCAACTTAGTTCCTTGGGTCAATTAAGTGTTGTTAGAGGTCTAGAAGATTAGGACTAAGGATTTGGTTGAAGTACATATCGGAATATGTCTGAGCAGGGACCGCTAGAGTACGATATGTGCTGATGTTTGTATGCATGTCAAGATATGATCTGAGCAGGGATCCTCTAGCTTGACATGTGAGTGTTTGTGGCATGACGGACATGTCTGAGCAGGGACCGTTGGACCGTCACGTGTATGGTTGATGCGGTAGGAATATGTCTGAGCATGGACCGCTATTCTACGGTGAGTTTGTATGACCGTAGTGGTTTGGGTCTGAGTTGGGATCCCAATTTCATTACGAAGGGTAATGGTCACGACTGAGCAGGGTCAATGAACCATTATTAGCTGATTGGTATCCACTCGTGCCTAAGCAGGGGTTCACGAGTGTATGCTTGCTGATTTGTGTACCAAGTTTACCTGAGTTGGGGTGTGACTTGGACACTACTGATTGTGTCTAGTTCTTGCCTGAGCAGGGGTACGTTCTAGACATTGTTGATTGCATCTGCTTGCCTTAGTAGGGGTACAGTGTCAGATGTTGGTGATTGATGGTGTTTATATAGAGTGTTGTATATCTTAGAACTGTTCGTCCAAGGAATTGGACGACTCTTAGTCTGGTTTCGTAAATGGTTTCGATTGAAAGACCCCCCGCCCGGGCAACCGGAAGGGAGACCGGCTCTCATTTCAAATAGTTTCCGAAGTTAGTTGAGAGCCTTTGCAAGTATTTGCATGTTGATATGAAAGTTGAGATATTGATATATATATATATATATATATATATATATATATATATATATATATATATATATATATATATATGCTTCACGTGTTATTAATGTTGGAGTATGTTGGGTGCTTTACGTGTTACGTGTCGTTAACAATAGGTGGCTAGGAGAACTCTAGCCATTCCCTAGTGATTGTGGCGTACATATTTTTCATGTATGTAGGTAGATGACAGGTTGGTGGCTGATGGGTTACATTGGAGGCTAGCGAGCGATGATCCGTTCATCGTTGACTTACTCGATATCGTATAGCTAGACCTAGTAGTTTTTGCTGATACACTTGAGTGCCTATAGGGATGTGTCATCCCAGGCTAGTTTTGTACTTATACTTTCGTACTAAGACATATATTTATCTATGTTTTGGTTTATATCAGTTTGTACAGTTTTAATTCACTTCGTTTATCATGCATGTTAAAGTTTAAATTCCGCGTAAATTTTGGCATGTTTGTATGTTTTATCTTCCCGCTGCGATGAGGGGTTTTACATTTACAAGATAAACCGGTCTCATGCATGCATTCAGTTAACAGGTTTTATGATTAGATTGCTTATAAACAAACCTCGTTGCAGAAAAGACTAACGTGTGAATCCTACAATATTATTACCGCGATTGCCCTCATCCTAACATACTAAGGAAATTAGCTACTCATGGCTCTGAGAACTAAACTACTCATTACAACACTAATGAAATAAGACATAATAGAAGATGACATTAAACTAATAATATCAAAGAGAATAGATTAAAGCATAAATAAAGAGAATGAATAAGAGAAGTCACAATAAGATTAGCAAGAATGATGAATGAATAGATCTGAAAAAGAATTACAAGCTTGAAATAAACCCTAGAAAAAGCTACTGACTAAAAGTAAAAGTGAAAATGTTTAGATCTAAAGTATGAGTAGTGAGTCGTCCCTCCCCTTGATTAGTGTTAACCTAATCCTTATATAGGGATTAGGTTAAATGCTTAATCATAAAACCTAAGAATTAAAAGCGAAATCGGGAGTATCAAGTGAGTTGCTCGATCGAGCTTGAAAACCACTCGATCGAGTAAAAATCTCCAAAATCCCCTCGATCAAGTAAAGCAAGGACTCGATCGAGGTCTTCAAATCTGGCAATCACTCGATCGAACAAAGGGTCCCTGAGACCTCGATCGAACAAAGGGTCCCTGAGAATCCCTCGATCGAGTATAAAGAGTACTCGATCGAGTACTTCTCAGCGCATGTCTCCTACACTGCGCACTGAATTTCAAACGGCCGCCATTTCTTCGTTACTCAGGAAAATCAAGCGTTTTTGGTGGCTTTAAAAAGCTAAGAGGACAATATTTCATCTACAATTAGAATCACTTGATTATCTGTTGTAGAACTCGAGATATGACTCTTCAAATTAGGCACTAGCAAATTGAACCTCTTTCTTTGCTTGATAGACTTCATTGCTTCTATGCGCATCTGAAATTGGTAATAATAAGCTCCGACTTAACTCTTCTCCTAAATGTATGCATAAGGACATGTTATGGGCTTGATTATGATCTTCTCCGGATCATATCTGCAATTAACACAGGACAAACCAAAGTAGACTATTCGGGGGACATTTGTAGTAAAATACTACGAAATAAGCATGAAAATGCGTGCTAATATGGCCTAAAAAGTCTATATAAAATGCACGCATCAGTAATAAATTCTTTACTTAAGAGATATACAAGCACGTATAATCTTTTAGCATTATGTTCAGAAATATTCGAGTGTTCATTCCCTTGTTACTTTCCTTTCAACCTTCTTTACTTATATCCATATTGATTATATTAGAGCTAGATACCCTAAATCTATATCGAAATTTAGCTTGATATGTTCAAGAAAATCTTAATTAAATAATTGGCGCCCACCGTGGGGCATCTAGTTCTTTAAATCCAAAAAAATCCCAATTCTCTATCAATAGTTCCGTAGAAAAATGTCAACACTTACCGCAGAAGAGCAATTAGTTGCTGCCTTGGCTCAAATTAGAGAGTTAGAGGAAATCAAAAAAAAGGCATCACAGACACAGGTTAAACTAGAGAAAGTCAAGGAGTCTGAGTCCAACTTAAAGAAAAAATTAGATGAAAAGGCATCAGGCTCTAGAACCAGATTTGAGCATAGAACCCCATTCTCCTCTATCATCAAGAACATAGATTTCTCCTGCTATGCAACTCCGGATAAAACTCCAACCCCTGATCAGGAGAATGAAACTTCCGCAGCAGCAGACCAGACCAATGCAGCCATAATGATGGCTATGCTCCAGGAACTTATGAAACTCCACAGCAAGATTGAAAACATTCCTGGAGTACCTGATCTTGTCCAGGAGGTGGAGATTGATAGCTTTGCTGACTCACCTTTTCCAGAGGAGATAGCCAAAGTGGATCTCCCTAAAAAGTTGTTTGTCCCGTCAATGAGAACTTATGATGGGACCACAGATCCCCAAAATCATATTGCCGTGTTCAATCAAAAGATGTTGGCAACCTCAATACCCAGCGAGCTCAGGCAAGTATGTATGTGCAAAGGCTTTGGCACAACAGTGATTGGAGCAGCAATGCAGTGGTTATTCAATCTACCCCTTGGAAGCATCAAGAGCTTCACAGATCTGGTTAATGCTTTCAACCAGCAGTTTGCCAGCAGCAGGGATATGGCCAAGAGACCAAGTAACCTGTTCAGGGTAAAACAACTCCCGTAGGAGACCGTCAAGGTGTACCTAGCCATATTTGTCAAGGAAATGGTGGCCATACCCAAATGTTATGAGGAAACCGCAGTCGAGGCATTCAAGCAAGGTGTTCAGCCAGATAGTGATATCTATGCAGATCTCACCAAGAAGGCTTGCCTAACCTTCGCTACTGTCCAGTCAATTGCATTGGAGCATGTCAGGCTGGAAGAAGACCTCAACTTCAGAACAACCTCATCCGGAGGAAAGCAGAATTACAACCATACCAACAGGAAAAGCTCCAATCATAAAGGAAACAACTCCAGATCCGCTCCATACTCTAGGCTTGAACGATCTGAAGTCAACATGACCCAAGTATACAGAGGCAACCCTTCTACCCTGCCCATTATTCTTGAGTATAACTTCTCTATTTCAACTACAGGGTTAATAAAAAAACTGGAAGGCATGGGAGATACAGTCAGATGGCCAGGAAAATCTGACAATCCTAGAAGAGACTCTTCAAAGTGGTGTGAATTTCATCAGGACATCGTACACATCACAGAAGAATGCACCCAGCTCAGGAAGCAAGTTGCCTACCTGCTTAGGAAAGGCTACTTAAAAGATATAATCGAACAGTCAGGCAACAACAAAAAACGAAAGAAAAAGTCAGGGAAATGTAAGGTCACCCCCTCCTCCTCCTCCGCCCCTTTATGAAGTCAAATTCATAAATGGAGGATCTGAAATCTGTGGCCTAACCAGTTCTACAGCTAAGAAAGTTGTCAGGGAGTCAAAACTTCAATCTCTTTTTAAATCTATTTTTTTGCCTGCTATCACTTTTGACGACTCTAATTTGCAAGGAGTACCAGACTTACATCATGACAGCCTGGTCATAACAATGCAAATCGGCACAGCCAAAGTTTCCTGAATATTGATAGACGGAGGCAGCTCTATCAATATGATAATGATGGATGTACTAAAGACTATGAAGATAAGTGTAACACCCCAAGAGTATGAGAGGAAAGTTGTCCCACATCGGTAGAATATGAGGCTTGTGATATGTTTATAATAGCTTCCACCCACCACTTAGTAACAAGGCCTTGTGCTTTTGGGCTTAAGTGAGGACAAATAATAGGCCCAAAGGTATACCTTCCATCTTATTGGGGGTGTGTTACGACCGTGGTGGGTCGGGTTGTTACAAATGGTATCAGAGCGACCCTGCGACCATGTGGTGAACCTGTGGTCGGGAGTACCCGGGTCACACACCTAGCGGGGGAAGATTCTGGCCCTGGTTGTGGTCTAGTTTGAGGCACAACGAGGACGTTGTGTTCTTTACGTGGGGGAGTTTGTAACACCCCAAGAGTATGAGAGGAAAGTTGTCCCACATCGGTAGAATGTGAGGCTTGTGATATGTTTATAATAGCTTCCACCCACCACTTAGTAACAAGGCCTTGTGCTTTTGGGCTTAAGTGAGGACAAATAATAGGCCCAAAGGTATACCTTCCATCTTATTGGGGGTGTGTTACGACCGTGGTGGGTCGGGTTGTTACAATAAGTGAAGATCAAATCATCAAAAAGTCAAGTGTTGTAATACCCCGTATTTTAGCCTTGGTCAACAACTGTCAAACCATGTTTTATAAACGTATATTTCAAACGGAATGTTATTAAGTATTTTACGTAAATTGTTATTGTTTATAAATCGTATTTCTACGATTATTTCGTATTTCTACGATTATTTCGTATTTCATAATCTTTTATATTGATGTTTATTTCATAAAATGACGTTTCAATTGTATTTCTTTAATTTTTATAATATATTTATAATTAAATATATTTCCTATTTAATATTTATTTATCGTTAATATATATTCCTATTTTAATAATTAAGGCGTAATTACGTTTGAACCTTATTATTTTATATATACCAATAATGTTTATATTTTGTGACTAATTAATGAGTATTTACTAATATTAAATTACAAGTAATACCCGTGTTTTTATTTATGATTAAACGAGTATAATTAAGTTACATCTGCTCGTTTATCTTTAGTTACGAGTCGAGAATGGTATATAGATAGTCAAGCCCCTCGAGATGCGTGATAGGTTATGGGCTCGGGTTGTAATTGTGAGAAACCACCCTACCAAACATAGAAACCTAGCTAAACCATCGACAAACACAAAAACCCTATACATCCATATCACGTTGCCTCCCTCCATCGACTACCCAAAGAACCCTAATTCATATCAGTCACCATGGGATAGAGGAAGACTGAAAGGTAGATGAAACCCAAACACCAGGCATCATCGTCCACCACCGTGGCAATCATGTAAGCATTTGTTGTTAACAATCGGATATTTATTTACTCTACCCGTTTTCTATGTGTTTTTTCAAAATGTTGTTGGTTTAGTTTTGGGGTACGAGTCTTGGGTAGTCGAAGTAGGATATGGGTAGATGGTTTTGGTTGTTGTGGAGTGTCGTGTGGTGGCCGGAGCACCACCAGTCTGGTGGTTTAATGGCGGCAGTTCAGACGAAAATAGGGGGTTTCAGAACAGGGGAATGGGGCGTGTTGGGACAGGCGTTTTGGTGGGGTTTGTGTGACGGTCATAGGGAGAACCAGGAAGGGAGAGGACCACCCCTGGAACCACCGTGGGTCAGTGGTGACGATGGTGGTGGCCAGAGGTGGTGTAGGTCACGGTGGTGAGAGAAACAAGTGGTAGAAGGAGAGGGTGTGCGAGGGAGTTGCTGGAAAAACCAGATGTCGGGTGTGTGCAGGCGTTTAGAGAAGGGTGTTTGGGGTGGTTCTGAGGGCTGAGAGTGGTGGCCAAGTTGGGTAAGTCGTGGCCGGTAGTGTGGGCTAGGGATTGTGACCAGTGTTGGTGGTCGTGGGTGGCTAAGAAGGTGGTGGTGATGTCGCGAAGTGGGGGTGCGAGTAGTGTTTTCGGAGTTGCGTCGATGCTGCGGTTGTTCTCGTTGTGTTGTTACGCTATGGTTGTTGTTGTCATTGATTATTATTGTTTGTGTATTATTATTATTATTATTATTATTATTATTATTATTATCATTATTATTATTTTTTTTTTTTGATAAATGGTAAGTATATATATCAAAATAGAGATGAAATGTTCCAGCGTCATTATCATTATTATTATTATTATTAGGATTATTATTGTTGGTATTGTTATTATTACTAATGGTATTAGTACTATTATCCTTGTTGTTGTTGTTAGTATTAATATTACAATTATTAAAAGTTTATTAGTAGTTGATAATAATTATATGATGGTTATTGTTAATATTTGAGTAGTCTATGTTTTGATATTCTTATTGGTTGAATTAGAGTAGTTAATTTGTTTATATAGTTTGTGACGGTAATTTTAATTAATCACCTAATTAAATTGATCGACTAATTAAGTTAATTGACTAAGTCGTACCTAATATAATCTCGTTACACTTAATATATTAATTGGAATGATTGATATATTATATTGTTTACGTAATTGTATTAGTTAGTGATTTCATATATTATATTGTTAGGTGACGATTTTCAAGTGGCATTATTTACTCGCTGGCTTGCTATTGGACTATATTACTATCCAGGTAGGATACACTGACACCATACTCTATGATGTGTTAAGAATAGATGTTGGATTGTGTGTATTGGATGCTGAGCATGATTTATATGAGAATGTTATTGGTTGGTTTGAGTGTTGATTATTATTATTATTATTGGTATGCGCATTGCATTATTTAATAGCATGATTGATTAAGAGTATTGTTGCATTCACTAGCATGGCATGTGCATTGGATACGGATTTGAGATGATGAGATATTATTGGGCCCAGGCTAGTTCTGCAGGACTAGACCTGGTGACCTCAGCTGTTATGCTGGTGTTCGGTGACGACCGATTATAGTCTGCCGGGAGGTTCGGTATGGCTTGGTGTTTCGGGTTTGCGATTGAGATTTGTGATTGAGAATGAGATTGAGGTTGAGCTCGAGCATATCACTGCATTTGCAGATCATAATGGTTGCATTATAATTATTGTGTTACCCTACTCAACTGCGAGGTTGACAGTGTATTCGTGTACACCTACGATGATCCGGAATGGGTAGTAGATTCTACAGGTCAGAGACAGATGAGCTAGGAGCGGGGGCTGGAATGTGAGATGCATACTTTGGACCGACTTAGAATTATATCACATTTAGAGAAGTCATCAGTTCTATTTTCTTTTCCGTTATGTAGTAACTGTAATAACCAAGTTTTAAATTTTATTAGTTTTATATAAAGTACTTTGTTTGTTTTACTTTGTTATTCACTACCTCGGACATTCCGAGATGGTAACAGCTCTATTTATTTGAGAATGTCTTGCTAAAGGCTCTTAAATAAATGGGGGTGTTACAAGTGTCTTGGTCGAGTTCAGCGGTGAAACCAGAAGTACCCTGGGCGAGATCAATTTGCGAACATACGCGGATTGAGTTGCATCTTATGAAAGATTTGGAGTCCTAGATTGTCTGTCCTCATACAACGTGATCCTGGGCAGACCATGGATGCACAATGTCACTGTCCCGTCAACATACCACCAATGCGTAAAGATACCAACCAAATGGGGGGGGGGGGTAACTACTCTCCGAGGAGAACAGAAAAAGGCTCAGGAATGTTACTCACAGGCTTTTAAAACCATCAAAGTCAGGTAAGTCACTGGCATAACAATTAAAGCCCTCTGTCAGGAATACGTTGCAGAATCACAAATGGAGACAAGAGAGGTAATCCTGAATCAAGAGTTCCCTAACAGGAAGGTACTTGTTGGCTCTAATGCACCTGACTCAGTCAGGCCTGATCTGGTTAACTTTATTAAAACTAAGATATCTTGCTTTTCTTGGTCACATTTTGATATGACTGGTATTGATGTTAATATATTACTCATAAACTCAATGTTTGACACGTCTTTCAAGCCTGTGCAGCAAAAAGGCGAAAATTTGTTTCTGAGAGAAATGAGATCATCAACCAGGAGGTTAAAAACTGCTGGATATGGGTATGATCATGGAAGTGATTTATCCCGACTGACTAGCTAATGTGGTGGTTGTACAAAAGAAGAATGACAAGTGGTGAGTCTGTTTAACTGACCTGAACAAAGCTTGTCCAAAAGATCAATTTCCCCTGCCACACATTGACGCCATGTTGGATACCACAACACGACATGAGATCCTGACCTTCATGGACATTATGAAAGTCCAGATAAAGATACATCCTTCAGACCAGGAAAGCACAACATTTATCACTAAGAGAGGTGTATATTGTTATACTACTATGCTTTTTGGTCTTAAAAATGCAGGGGCAACATACCAAAGTCTGGTCAATATGATGTTCAAAGATCAGATTGAAGACATTATGAAAATCTACATTGATGACATGGTGGTAAAATCCGAAAAAGCTGAAGATCACGTCAAAGACCTGGAGAAGGCATTCCAAATATATATTGGAAAATTTTAACATGAAGCCAAATCCCTCCAAATGTCACTTTGGAGTCTCAGCAGACAAGTTCTTGGGCTACAGGGTAACAAAGAGAGGAATAGAAGCCAGTCCAGAACAAATAAAGGCCATCCTAGAGGTAGAACTGCCAAACAGTGTCAAAGATGTCCAGAAGCTAATAGGCAGGGTAGCCGCCCTGAACAGATTCATTTCAAGGTCATCTGAAAGATGCAAATCATTTTACAACCATCTCAGGAAAAACAATGACTTCTTATGGACCCCTGATCACCAGTCAACCTCCGAGGACTTGAAAGCATATCTATCTACTCCTCCCTTACTGGCCAATCTAGTAAAAGTTGAACCCCTGACGGTTTATCTCTCAGTAACTGAAACTGCGGCCAGTGCAGTACTGGTCAATGAGCTAGACGGACAACAACACCCTATTTACTATGTATGTAAGAGTCTCATGGATGCTGAAATGAGATATGGTCTACATGAAAAGTATGTTTTAGCTTTACTTATGAGTTGTACCAAGTTTAGACCCTGTTTCGAGAGCCACCCCATAATAGTCCGGACCAACCTACCCATTATCTCTGTCATGCGAAAGCCTGAACTGTCCGGACGCATATGCAAATGGTCGGTTTAGCTCAGCACATACAACATTAAATTCGAACCCAGGACAACAATCAAGTCTCAAGCATTAGCAGACTTTGTGGCTGATTTTACTCCTACCCTTGAGCCTGACTCAATTAAAGAAATAAATGCACTGACAACGACCAAACAAACCTAGTGTAAACCTTATTTGTCGACGGTGAAATCAATATGAGAGGAACAGGCCTAGGGATATTACTTAAATCACCACAGGGGGATAGGATAGTACAGGCTATGAGCTGCGCATTCGATGCAACGAATAATGAAGCAGAATACGAAGTCCTGATAGCCGGTCTAAAGGTAGGATGTTATCACTGAGTCAGGAGTCTTATATAGATAAGATTCTTGACAGATTCAGCATGACCAACTCCAAAAAGAGGTTACTTCGGATGATCTCGGAGGTGCATTTGAGTAAAACTCAGGCACCTAAGACACCAGAAGAGGTCGAGCGCATGAGTCGCATTCCTTATTCTTCAGTTATAGGATCGATCATGTATGTCATGATATGCACACGTCCAGACGTGGCATATGCTTTGAGTATGACGAGTCGGTATCAAGGAAATCCAGGTGAACCACACTGGATGGCTGTTAAAAACATTCTTAAGTACCTACGGAGGACTAAAGATTGGGTATTGACTTATGGTGGAGGCATTGAGCTTTGCGCAAACGGTTACGCAGATGCTAGCTTCCAAACGGATCGCGATGACTCGAAATCTCAGTCTGGATTCGTTTTTACTCTTAATGGCGCTGCTGTCGGTTGTAAAAGCTCTAAGCAGAGTGTTATTGTAGATTCTGCTATTGAGCCCGAGTACTATGCCGCTTTGGAAGCTGCAAAGGAAGCTATATGGATGCGTCAGTTCTTACAAGGACTCATTGTAGGTCCTAATTCGAACGACCCGATCACCATCTATTGCGACAATAGAGGTGTCATCTTCCAGGCTAAGGAGCCTAAGTCTAGCAACAAATCTAGACATGTACTGCGGAAAGCTCACCTGATTCGAGACTACGTGGAGATAAAGGAGATAGTGATAGACAAGATTGCGACAGATGACAACATCGCAGATCCTCTCACTAAGCCATTAAGACATGATAAATATGAAGGGCACGTTATTTCAATGGGAATTAAATGTGTTTCTGAGTTGTATTAGTACTTTTGTGGATTGGATATTGTATCTATTTCATATACTATTTATAACACCATCGATTTTGTTTTTTTAGATATTGTTTTTCATGTGGGTTGAACATCGTAACCTAATCTCCCTATATAAGGAGTTGGTTAAACACTAATCAGTATTCAGTTTTTGATAATTCACTTTACTATTCACTTTTACTCATTTAGTTTTTTCATTAGTCAGTAATCACTTTTCCATTTTGAGATTCAAAACACAGTTAGGAGTTTTAGGTTTTGTTTAAGCTTTTGGTTTACAGTAACATTCCGGATCTTCATTTGTTCATCATTCTCTGCCACTATTGCTTATTAGCGTAACTCTTCTTAATCACTTCATATTTATTTACGTTTTAGTTTATTTCTATCATTGTTATTAGTTTATTTTTATGTTCATCATGTCGTATTTGCGTTATAATTCAATAATGGTTAGTTTAGATCCCGAAACCATGAGTAGGTAATTCCCTTAATATGTTAGGATGAGGGAAGTCGCGGTAATAATGTTGTAGGATTCACATGTTAGACGTTTCTGCGACGAGGTTTGTTTATAAACAATATAATCAGAAAACAAGTTAATTGAGTGCACGCATAAGACCGGTTTAACTAGTAAAACTCCACCTAGATCGAAAGATTGGTAGAGTAGACTTGCTTAGGACAATCGATATAACCTTCCTGGATCGTAATATTGGTTGGGGAGTCTAGGGCGATTTGACTGACCTAGTACTTTCGCATGACATGAGCTACCGCGGTGACCCGATTCCTGACATATTTCCCCTCTGAATCATTTAAACTCAGTTTTAATATCCTTCTTGTTCTTTTTAATTCTTTTTTTTAGTAATTAGTTAAGCAACAAACAACCCCCCCCCCCCCCCCCCAATTTTGTGACCAATGAACTGACCTTAAGTTAAGACTCTGCTTCCATGTGGGATTCGACCCTACTCCCACTAGCTTCTGTTAGTCGTACCTAGGATTATCTTTGACCGTGTAGACGACCGCGTGTCACTTTTGTTCCAGAAGAATCTTAATGTATCCCCACCACCAACCTGCTAGTTGTTGTTGCCACCACTAGCCGCCACCAATCAACATCATCACACAAATTAGTTAGAACAAAAATCTTATCCATAACCTAATTTCATCAAACCCAAATTAATCACCCCAAAACAACCCTAAAATCCCTAAAATGGAATTCAAATGCAATTAACAAAACAACCCAGAAAATGTACTCACGAATAGCCTGAAATTCAACATTATTCAGAGAAATAGAAGATTTAAACACGGCATTGAGCTTTTATTTGAGACCGTCGCATAAACATCAACCAGGCTTTGAATATAATAAGATTAATTTTCTGGGTTTTTTCAATTGAAGACGATGAAGAGAAATAGATAAGTTTTACGTTTGTGTTGGTGAAGTAATGGTTGATGAAGGGTGAACATGGTTGGCTGGATTGAGGTTTTGAAGTAATGGGGTGGTTGTGGGTAGACCTGGTAAACAGATCGGGTTGTGTCGGGTTTGTGTTTGTGTCACATGTAAATGGGTCACAAAACCTCCAACCCAAACCCGACTTAATTAAATTTCGTGTCGTGTTCGTGTCAACCCACTTAGATAAATGGGTCATCAAGCCTCAACCCTAACCCGTTAATTTCGTGTCGGGTTCGTGTTGTGTTTTCGTGTCATGTCCATATTTAGAAAGTTTAAGTATATTTATGTGATGGAGGATAAAAAAAATTAGGATTAATTTAGTAAACAGGTCATTCGTGTCGGGTTCGTGTTTAAAGAACTCAAGCCAAACCGACCCAATTAAATATCGTGTCGTCTTCGTGTCGACCCACTTACATAAATGGGTCATTAAGCCTCATGGCAAACCCGCTAATTTCGTGTCGGGTTCGTGTCGTGTTTTCGTGTCGTGTCATTATTTGTCAGCTCTAGTTGTGGGTGATGGACCGGTGATTGGTGTTGACGGTGGTTGTGGGTGGCGTTTAAAGGAAGTGAGAGACAAAAAAGGGAAAACGAATGAATAAGGTAACTTAAATTTGGGGTTTAGTTGTTCAACAGGTTTCCCTTCACCTTGGTGTAAAATGGGAAAGTCGGGTAATAGGTTGGATTAATGGGGAATTATAAATAGGATGGATTAACGTAGGTTGGAGAGCCATAGGTTGGATTATTGGTGTGAAATAATCCTATAAAAATTTAGGAAGAGTCGTTACAATTTTATATGCCTATTATATAAAAACACTTGATTTGTAACACAACTAGATTATGTTTCTTCTAAAAAAGTCTCCTCTAGGGTTCCTATGAGGGTTTCCGTCTAAGCACGTCTTTGCCTCCGTCTGAGCACGTCTCTGCCATCGTCTTCTTCTTTCGAAGATTCCCGGTGGACGGTGTTCCCTTTATTGGTTTTCTTTCTCGCAGGCCGGGTAGGTTTCTTTGCTTACAGTCTCCGTCTCTTTTTGCTCTTTAGGTTTTAAAAGCCTTGTTAATTAGGTTCCCTGTTAACGTTTTTTTCATGGAAAACGACGCGCCCCCTCACATCGATAAGGGAAAAGGGCTGGTCTACGAAAATGAGTCTTTCATATGGGATGTTGGGGATGACAGCGAAAACATTAGCGAGGTAGAGTTAACGTTAGTGGGGAAGCTTTGGTCGATGAAAGCTACTAACGCGAAGGTAGTCGTCGATTTGATGATAAAACTATAGCAAACAAAGGGCTCTATTGTTAGGAATTTCATCGATGCACGCAATAAAACATTCATGTTCAAGTTCTCGTATGCAAAGGACAAGGAAAGGGTCATTGAAGGATAACCATGGCATTTCGACAAGTATATTTGGTGTTTCAATGATCCCATTGAAGATGAAAAGCTAACAGAGACCCCCCTAAACCTAGTTCCGATCTGGGCTAGGGTTTACGATCTTCCCCTGCTAGGTAGATCGAACATTGAAAATATGCAGAAACTGGGTGCGCAACTGGGGACTTTTTTTTACCATCGACCAAGCCTCGTTTCCAGAGATGGAGAAAGCGGTTCGGATAAGGGTCATTATTGACGTCCGGAAAGCCCTGAAGAGTAAGGTTGAAATCCGCATGCCAACTGGCCGTAGCATAGAATTAGAAGTAAAGTATGAAAGATTACCAACATTCTGCTACGGTTGCGGGGTTTTGAGGCGCGGTGAAAAGGAGTGTGAAGAGGGCCCTTACGAAGACGGGGAATTATTATATGGGGAAGGATTACGGGCGTCGCCACAGAAGGTAGTTAAGACGGTAGCAACCCCAACGGGGATAGGTGCTAGGTCTCTATCAAAAGATTTTGAAAAGGAAGCTCAAGAGAGGGAAGAGGAAGCTCTTGCATTAATGATAACTAAGCTGCAAAACATTGCGATAAAAACCCGCAAAACGAGTCCGAAGCTAAATTCACATATGACGACCCCTTTTGAAAAAGGAAATGTGGAGGTAGAGGAAGGCAGTGGTGGGTATATTATTCACAAAAGAGGAACAGGAGGAGCGGTAGAGGGTGAGATTAGGCAAAAACAAAGGAGTTTTGTACAAAACAACAGGAAGCGTGGACAAGAGTGGGGTAGAATGGCGGAAAACGAGCGCCCAGGAAATGAGATAGGCAACCGGAAAAGCAAAAAATGGAAGAGAATGGAGAGAGCCACATAATTTGATATGATAAACGTTGACAGGGAGAGTTCAAGCATGAAGAGAGGTAGGGAAGGAGGAGTGGAGAGTGATTGAATGGTTACCAAAAAATCAAAAATCATGGATGTAAGTTCATCTGAGGCGGAGGTTGAGACGCCTCAACCCCGCTGGGCATTATGAAAATCATGAGCCTTAACTACAGGGGTTTGGGCAACCCGGCTACGATAGGCATTTTACTACATCTTGTCCGTCGCGAAAACCCGGATTTTATGTTTAATGTGAGACGAAGCTATGCGTGGGCGATATGTCAAGAATAGTAGAGAAGCTTGATAATTATGAAGTGTGGGCAGTTGATTGTGCGGGGAGATCCGGAGGACTTGCGAGTTTATGGAGAAAAGGGGTTGTGAGAACGTTTAGATCAGCCACAATGCACTATATGGATTGGGATGTGGAGTTCAGAGACCAAAAATGGAGACTTACGGGGTTCTATGGATGGCCCGCGGTCCAAGACCGACACTTATCATGGCAACAACTCCGTATACTTGCAGAGGGAAACGAAGGCCCGTGGATGTGCTTAGGAGACTACAACGAGATACTGTTTGCAAATTAAATGAAGGGAGGTGAACGAGCTCAATGGAAGATGACAAATTTTGGTGAGGCAGCCAACGTTTGTGGGTTACGGGATATCGAGTTCGAAGAGCACGAGTTTACTTATGACAATGGTCAAGCGGGGGAGGACAATAGACAAAGCAGAATTGATAGAGCAATGATTACGGAAGAGTTTTATAATATGTGCCCTCGGGCTAAGTTATTCCATATGGGTTCGGAATGGTCCGACCATATTCCGATAATGGTCTGATTAGAGGTGGGCAAGGAGGAGCACGAACGACGTAAGCGCCAATTCCGTTTTGAGTAAATGTGGATAGGCGAAGAAGGATGCGAGGATACGATTAGAAAAGCATGGGATCCCGGCGACGTGGTGGAAAACAATATTATACGTTGTGCGAAAGATTTAGTTGCCTGGAAAGGAGTAAACATTGGCAAACTCCTAAAAGACATTCACAATCAGAGGAAAAAGTTACATAAGCTGGACGGGTGCGATAGAACGGTGGAGAATGTGAACGAGAGACGCGTAACGAAAGCTAGAATTGCGAAATTAGTAAAGGCTGAAGAACAATTTTGGAGACAAAGGTCCAGAGTTCTATGGCTGAAAGAAGGGGATAGGAACACCTCATATTTCCACGGAAAGGCAAGACAAAGAAAGGAGAAAAATCATATAAAATGCATTAAGGACAAAAATGGTCAGAATATAAACAACCTGGAGGGGATAAAAAACGTGGCTATTGATTATTTCTCTGACTTGTTTACATCCTCTCAATCGGTTATTGATGAGGATGCCATGGTAGGAGTGGTCGGGCGCGTGTCACCTGAGATGAATGCTATCTTACGTGAGCCATACTTCGGAGAAGAGATCGTTGAGGCCCTGGATCAAATGTATCCTCTAAAGGCACCTGGACCGGACGGTATGAATGCCCTTTTTTTCAAACCTATTGGCATATTGTTGGTGACTCGGTCGTAAATGCTTGCTTGGATATACTAAATGGTCGGGGTGTTGGAGGAAGTGTCCTCGAGAATAATGCGTTGACATGATTAAATCTCATTTGAATGAAACACGACTGGGAATGTTACTCTTTTGAAGTCGACTGAACAACATTTACCGATAATGATTGGCTGTCTAGAGTTTGACATTATCGTCATATGATGGTAGTGATCAGTTGATCCCTTAAGGTCATATCTTTAGGGAATTCCGTCTCAATAGAATATTTAATTAAATCGTATTGGATACGAATTAATTAATAACTAGAAATTTGGAAATGATTTTACATGACGTATATTATTATAATGGGATTATAATAGTAGTGGTCAAAGTAATAAAATTGTTTTATTACTCGTTTTATTTAGTCGTTTGGGAAACGATTAAATTGAGAATGAACACGGTTGATCATGAAATTACAAAGAGTTGTAATTAAAATTATGACATTACATTTTATAATATAGTAATTGAGAATTACTAGTAATATTATTTAAATGTTATAAAATTGTAAATTATGAATTTTAAAGAGTTAAAATTGCATAATTAACAAATTAGTTCATGTGTCATGTGACATGTTACAAATTAACACAATTGACAAAGATAAAATGGGGTCTATATTAACCCCATTTGAACCATGAAAATGGATGCATGGGTGGTGGTTGTGTGCAAGCATAAGCAAAATGATTGTGTGTGTCTTACACAATGAAAGTGTAAGGAATATTTCACACTTTTGTGTAAGAGAAAGAGAGTCATGCATTGGCCTTGGGTGGCTTGCTTTGGCCAGCCTACCCAAGAGCTTGTGAGCTCAATTTTGCTCTTTATATATTACACACACCACACTCCATAGATGTAAGTAGTTGATGCTTGTTCATTTCTAACACTACTTTTATTCAAGATCTCATTCTCCATATCTACTCTAGAAAATAGTTTTTCTAGAAAAGTAAAATCATTTCTAAGATTAATAATATTAAGAGTAATATTATTATTATTTGTAGTATACTAAATTCAATTTTCTAGTAACCAAATTGTTTTAGTTTGAGATCAGGTCCTTGATAAGAGCTATTGGAGACGATTTCAATGTAAATCGTTGTAAGGGTATTTCGGTTCATTGAAGACTCAATAATAGGTGATTATTGAGTATAAACCTTCTAAAACCAATGTAAGGACATTCATACTTCTTATGTAATCATCATGCATGCATAAGATCTAATTAAGTTTTAATGACTAAACTTAAAGAAACAAAACTCATATGAGATATGAGTATATAATCTGAAATATGATTTCTAACACGGGGAACTGCGGAGAATATCAATATGACACATTTGTCCTCATTCCGGAAAAAAAAATGTGGAGTCTATGTCGGAGTTCAGACCCATAAGTCTTTGCAATGTTTTGTACAAGATTGTTTGAAAGGTTCTTGCGAACCGACTAAAGAAGTTTCTCAATGAGATCGTTTCTGAGAACCAAAGCGCGTTTGTTCCCGGCCGGCTTATAACGGATAACATACTAGTAGCTTTTGAGCTTTTCCACCATATGAAAAACGATCGAGGATGTGGTGGACACATGGCCCTTAAGTTGGATATGACCAAGGCTTACGATCGGATCGAATGGAATTTTCTTGAAGTGACTTTGAGGGCTATGGGCTTCGACGAGGGGTGGTGTAGTCGGGTTATGGAGTGTGTATCGTTTGTTTCATATGCAGTTACTGTCAATGGTACGTATACGAATAGGTTCAAACCACAACGGGGACTTCGACAAGGCGACCCCCTATCACCTTATTTGTTTATTCTATGCGCCGAAGTTTTTCGAGCATGATCAGACGCGAAATGAAAAGGGGAAATATCCATGGCATTCGAATTGCACCTGTAGCTCCCATGGTGTCCCATTTGTTCTTTGCGGACGACAGCCTTATTTTTGTGAAAGCTAACGAGAGGGAGGCAAGTATAGTGAATAATATCATCTGCTGCTATGAACAGACTTCGGGACAACTCGCTAGTATGGAGAAGACAACGGTATCATTCAGTAAGGGAACCAGCTACGAAAGGAAAAATGGAGTAACTACTATTTTGGGGGTGCGGACTGTGCACGACAAGGGAGATATCTGGGTTTACCAACTATCCTAGGGCGAACGAAACGTGAACTAACGAATCTGCTAAGGGCAAAAATAGAAAAGCGCTTGCAAGGTTGGCGAAGCAAAATGCTAAGCAAGGTGGGGAAGGAAGTACTCATCAAATTCATTGTCCAAGCCATACCAAACTATGCTATGAGTGTTTTTAAATTGCCCGGAAACTTTTGTGACGAAATTCATAAGCTTATTTCTAATTTTAGGTGAGGTGCATCAAATGGGAAGAAGAAAATGCCATGGATATCATGGGACAAACTCTGTGATCCGAAGAAGAAAGGTGGGAATTCGCTCTTTCAACAAGGCTTTACTTGGGAAACAAGGGTGGAGACTGATGACGGAAGACACGTGTTTGATGGCTCGTGTAATGAAAGGCAAGTATTATCGAGGCTCTGATTTTCTGGCGGCTGAACTCGTGCCACTTCCGAGCTATACCTGGAGGAGCATTTGGGAGACAAGAAGTTGTCATGATGGGAGCTAGAAAACAAATTGGGGATGGATGGAGCACAAATGTGTGGTTGGATCCCTGGATCCCGAATACTCAATCTCGGAAAATTCTTACTCCCCGCAATGGCAATGATGAGAACATGAAGGTGGCCCATCTAATGAACCCTGATAAAAGTAGATGGAATGAGCAGCTTCTCGCGAACATGTTCCTGCCTTTTGAGCAAGACCGGATTCGGGGGATTCGTATATGTGACACGCTTCACAAAGATGACTGGTTTTGGGACCTCACTAAAGACGGACAATATTCGGTAAAGACGGCGTACCACACTTTACATACCAACATCGATGAGATGGAGGAGCGGTCAGATTGTTCGAAGAGCAAATGGGTCTGGAATGTGATATGGAAGACACTTGTGCTACCTCGTATTAAGATCTTCATATGGCAGCTATGTCATGAAGCTTTACCTACCCGATACAACATAGCGAAGAGGTTGAATATTGGTGGCGCGGATTGTCCCTTCTGCTCTAATAACGAGGAAACATGTCTCCACATGATTATGGCGTGCGGGTGGGTAACTGATATATGGGAAGGGGTGGGGCTGGAAAACTTGATTGAGACTCGTGAAAGGAGGGTGAGGGAGTGGGTGGAGGGAGTTTTGAGGGTGGCAGGAGAGGAGGAGAGAATGGTCTTTATGGTTACGTGTTGGGCTCTCTGGGAATGTAGGAATAAAGGTATTTTTGAAGAAGGGGAGAGATCCAGTGATAGGGTGATAAAGCATGTGCATGATCTATTAGAGGAGCTACAAGAGGATTAGGGACAGAGGAGAGTAACGATGGAAGGGAGAGGGAGTACAGGGGATGATGGTGCTGAGTACAAAAACAACCCGGGGGTAAAGAAAAAAGGAATAAAACAGGGGAAGGGGACGGAGAAAAAGGGGAAGCACGCAGGGAGAGGACAGAAACGTGTGGAAGCAACCAGAGGTGGGCTTTATCAAAATTAATACGGGCGCGGGTTTGATCGAGGGTATGGGTACGGGGCTGGGAGTGGTGGCGAGAAGCGCAGGAGGATCTTTTGAATGGGCTATGGCTACTCAATTGGCAGGGATTCGAGATGCAAAAACGGCGGAGGCGGAGGCTATTCTTGAAGGTGTCAGAGAAGCACGGAACATGGGACACTCGAAAATTATAGTCGAAAGCGACTGTCTGAGCACCATAACAGCTCTGAAGGAGAGGAGAAAGGGACGCTCGGAGATTTTCTGTATTTATGAAGACATTTTTAGTTTATGTAGCGTTTTTACTTCTGTTGTTTTTTATTTTACAAAACGCGAGTCTAATAGTGTTGCTCATATGCTAGCTCATTTAACTCCCTGGCTATATGGGCGTAGGAGATGAGTAGAGGAGGCTCCTCAAAACATTGTCAATGCTATTTTAAATGATATCAATGAATTGAATTAATCCCGTTAGGGGGTTTTCCCGCAAAAAAAAACACTTAATTGTATGCATAAATATGCTACCTTACCTGGTATCGTGCAAATGTCTCAATGGCACATATGACAATGTTCATCATCCAAACCACCATAGATAAACAAGTAAATAATTAATTTCCCTAATTAAAAATTCAAAAACCCTAATAATTCTTTAAAATATACTAATAATTGTTAAGCAACAAAATTACTTCACTAATTTGAAAATTATAATCCATTATTCAAGTTTTTAGATCAATTAGAATCGATTTTAGGGAAAAGGTAATATGTAGGGTTTCATTTGTCTAGGTTTAGAAAAATATAGTATTTGGAAAATTAATAAAAACGTGTATGTGAAAGAGTAAAATTCGTATGTTAAAAAGTAATTCCGTAAAGTATTATATTTTCATTAAGATTAATCTTTTCATCAGATTATATATTTCCATTATATAGTAAACTATAAATTTTTTAATTAAAATATAAATAATATAAAGCTTTAAACTGCTAAATATTTTATTAATGTTATTATTTGATAATTACTTGACCCATACTATGTATAAATAAAATTATAAATCATTTTTATTAATTTCATGACAAAAAAATTTGAGAGAATTTATAAATTGTATTATTAGCTTTGTGTTATAATTTTGGTTTTAGAAAAAAATCATTGAAGTACATTAATCAATTATCTTGAATTATTTTTCATTTTTAATATTCTTTCCTCAAAACAAAATACAATAATGTGAAAAATAAACAATTAATGAGATACCGCTATTATGTAAATATCTTAGTAAAAATAAAATATTATATATACCGTGTATTTATTGGTTTTAAACTAACTTATAATTAATTTTCATAATCTTTTTCATTTTGTTTGTCTTTGTGCAATAAACAATAGATAACAATAACTGGAATGAAGAGAATATTGTTTTTGGTTTGCATTATCTTGGAACTTTTAGTTAATTGCAAATTTACAATAACGTTTTTGTTTCGTATTTCAAATTTGGCGAATTCGGACGATGGATGCCTATCTTTATTTCACCTACAATAACTATTATGTTATTCTTAAAGATTATTTAATAAAATGGAAAACTAAAGAGAAGACCCATTCAAAGTAGAGTCCAATAGTAAAGATGAAATGTCAACCTCAAAACACTACCAGATATTAGGCATAAAAGTTGGGAGTAAGAAGTGAAAATGATAGGAATTTTGGACAGATCTAAACTCTCCTGTTTTAACACCATTATTACAATAACCAACATTATTACTCATGCCGCAGTACCTAATACTTGTTAATCAATGAGTTAATCTTGTTACGCTCCCAATTTGTGCATCTTTCCTTCTTCATATTCTTCTCCTCCTGTTAGGTTGTTGTATAAGGTACGTTTACTCAATGTTAAAAGTCATATTATTATGGTTTCTTTGTTCTATTAAAGTAATCCATATTATCTCATATTATATTTATCGGTCTAAATTCTCCCCATAATTTGAAAATAAATGAACATTTATTATTTTTGAATGGTCCGGGTGAAATCTTGAGACGATTTAATGGTTGTAGTTATTTCATAAAAGTAATATTTTATTGAATAGAGAGTGAAAATATATTAAAATAAACATGTATTAGAAAGGTAATTGAAAGAAAGTAATGGACATGATTCAAACTCTATGTTTATTAGCACTATTTTGTTTTGGTTGTTTTAAAGTGAAACGGGTAGGTAGTCTCTAAGAGCATCTCCAATGGACAGCTACAACACGTTGTAACTTGATTTCTCAATACGGTTTTTTAAGCTATTTTGCTCTTCGGCTATATATCGCTCCAATGGTTAGATACAACATTTTCTAATATTATGGGTCCCACAATAAAATTTTCCTCCAATCATAAACTTCATCTTTAATTTTATTTTTAATTTTTTTAAAGCTAGCTACATGCTTGGTAGAGCTACAATACTCATAAGCTATGTAAATATTTTCTTACTCCAATGATAAGCTACTTGCTTGCTATTTTATAAATACTAGTATTTTTGCCCGTGCGATGCACGGATACTAAATTATTTGTGATATTCATAAAATTTGTCACCATGGAAATAAAAAATAAATCATAATACTTTTTTTCTTGATAAAAAAATAGTATTAGTTCGTTCTATAAATGTGATATTTTGTTTATATTCATTAACGTCATTAATGCTTCAATCATCAAACATTTATTATGAGTCTATCGTATTAAATCACAGATACATCTAACCACCTAACTCGCCGGAATCATCTTCAGTACCACACGAAAGAGCTCTTTAAACCATTACTCTTACCCTTCGAACAACACATGAACCGGTCCACAATCCAGAGTCACGCCTACTGGCCTATCATGAAATTAACCACCAAATGTGACAGAGTCATCTTTATTCCTACCTTAAACAACCATCCAATTCATCATCGTCAGTTCGACACCCTTCACCTAGTTTCCAATTCACACTTAAAATATTCAAGTCACCTCTCTTTTACTAAACACTGCACCCATACTTATCCCTCAAAGTTAGCTCTCCCTTTGAAAAGTCAATCCATCTATCAGAAACTTAACTTTTACCTTCAAAATCGAGCTTGTTTGAATGAGAAGTGCTTGACGGGGAAAACAAAGACATGCAATTTTTGTTTAGTTAACAAATGAGGTAGGAGAGAAGTGGCAAGGAATGAATAGAGGATGTAACACCCGAGATGTTACACTGGAGTTGGATGTAAAATTTAAATCTTGATGAATTTTTAGTCGATTACCAAGACAAAAAATAGTCTAGTTAAAAGTTAATAATAATTTATTGACATGATATTTATTAACATTTGATTAAGTATTTGTGTGTTTCACAAAGAAAAACAAAATTAAGTTTACAAACACGTTGTTTTTGAAATTTTTTAACCTATTTTCATTGCATATAATGCATATGTCATTTACACATAATAAAACCTTGAAATAAAACTCATCTACTTTCTCAATTTTCTTATTACATACCCCTCATTTCCCCACCAATCACACATTCATCGTACCCTTCTCACCCAACTAACCACTTGACCATCAGAATCGACCGTATGCGTCACTGAACAATCTCATCATACTTATATTTACTTATACTGCTCAAATCACACTCTTAAATG
The DNA here is from genome assembly GCA_029255685.2 of Silene conica. Classification (NCBI taxonomy): domain Eukaryota; kingdom Viridiplantae; phylum Streptophyta; class Magnoliopsida; order Caryophyllales; family Caryophyllaceae; genus Silene; species Silene conica. The sequence goes on from CM055311.2 coordinate 66,618,411, forward strand.
TATGTCGAAAAGTAACCCTATCCTAAAAATATTTACCTCCTACCTCAAGACTTATATAACTCCACCTCTAAAAAAATAGACACATCTATTGTAAGATCAACCATTATCATATAAGACAATCAAAATTGAGTATATATATATATATATATATATATATATATATATACATGATATTTAAAAGATTTGTAACCTATTTTTAGAACATATGTGGCTCTGTCTTTTCCACATTATACAATCTTGAATTAAATTCTAATAATTATTTTCTCAAATTTTCTAATCATTGTCTTACTACCTTTTTTTCACATCATTTAGGCATTCGTCATATCTTCTAACCCAACTAACCAACTTAAATCAACTAACTATATGCCTGAACAATTCTAGCTTATCGACATTTGATTGCATTACTCAAAAACAATATTAAAAGTTAGAGAGTAACTTTACCCCCAAGACACTTCTACTCTCAAGACCTATGTATTCCACTTCTCAATAAAGCGACACACAAGTAAAATCAACTCACACCATATAAGACAATGCCCATCTGTAAAAAGAGTTGAAAATATGGATGGGGAAAAATAGAATACAAACTATAAACTATAATCTTATAACTATAACTAACAAATAATCTTGATCTTCTTACGACGTCTTCGTTTTGGAAATTCTTTTAATTTTTCATTACTTTGTTGTTTGTAAAATAACGTCTAATACTCATGTACATTTCATTTCATCCACACAATTATTCCACCTAATCCACCTATATCACCATTGTGTTTTTTATTATTTATATTTATACTCCTGACAGTGTAATTTGACAATCCAAGTAACCAACTTGACCATTCATCAAATGTATCGCTAAAAAATTGTAGACTATTGGCATTTGCTTGTACTACTCAAATTACACTCTTAATAAATGTCATAGAGTAATCTTACCTCTCAAGACACTTACTTCCTTCCTCATGACCTATCTCCCCCCCCCCCTCAAAAAATCGGCACATCCAGTGTTAAATCAATCCTCAGCCTATAAACAATGTTTCATCTGCAAAGAATAAGTTGAAAATATACAGAAAAAAGAAAAACAATACAGACTATAAACTATTATCATACAACTATGACTTAAAAAACTATCCTTTTACATTGTACTACATTCGTCACAAAGATACCTTTCATTTTTCATTATTATATTGTTTATGAATACCTTGCAATACCTACTTAAATTTCTTCTCATCCACATAATTATTCGACTTAACTCACCTACGTCATTAGTGTGGTCTATGTTGTTTATATCGTAATTTTTTTGGATTTATCTTATGTACTCCGTATAATATATTTAACATCAGTCTTTTTTCTATTTAATTAAAAAATCTCATTTTTTTCGCATTGTTGAGTAGGAAAGTATATAATATCCACTTGAATAATAGTGTTGCTCTTGTACCAAAAATAATAATGATGTTCTTTTAATTAACTTGGTCGAATGTGTATGTCTTGATCGTAGACGTTTCTTAATTCGTATAGAGTTATATACCCAACTATTTCCCCATTTTAGTTCCACAAATTTCTTAATTAAGAGGAGATATCCATTTTAAATTTAAGAAAGGTCAAGTAATATGGCTAAGATAAAAGCATGACGGTAAAGAAAAGTATCAGATTTGTGACTTTTTTTGACCCATTATAACGTTAAGACGGAGTTATATTTTACGGAAAACTAACTGAGTCAGTTCTTTTCTTCCCGTTTCTCATCTTTGTGTTTATTAAAAAAGTTGGAAAAAGTTAAAAACAATTCAAATAGAAAGCATACAAATATTAAAGAATATATTTAATAAGAGGTAGACAAAAGTGTAAATAATTTAATTACAAAAGACATTATAAAGTCATTGAACATTAAAATTTATGGTCCGACCCAAGAGAGCATTCAATTAGATGAGTATAACATTTGATTGAGTAGTTTTATTTTTAATAACGAAACAAAATTGATACAGATGATATTACAAAGGTTTTAAACCAATATTTATATTATTTGTCTGTTCTTATTTGTAAATAAGCAATTATTTTCTAACTCATTCCCATTTTCCTATTTAATAAAAACGTTGAATGAAGTTAATAACCGTACATAGTAAGTATACAAATCTTAAAGAATAATAATGTTCTAAATCTAATAGGAAAATTTATAAATAATCAACCATTTTCTAAATCTAATAGAAAAATTGTAAATAATTTGGTGTTTTCTTATTTTCTAATTCTAATAGGAATATTATAAATATATTATTATTTAAACAACTATTTTCTAATCAATATATATACTTAAAAGAGAAAGTTTTCTGGCGATATTATTGGTTTAAGTTTTGTGAATAATTTAAGTTATAAAATATAGAGTCCAAATTTTGTATACTGCTTGAAATAAATTAATAAAAAAAAGAAAAGATAAAGAAAAAAATAATGTGGATTAAATTATAGCTATATTGAAGCCCTGTCCCATAAGCAATTACTAATCACGGAGAAAAATAATATAAAAAGAATACAAGCTATTATAAAAAGAATACGAGCTATTAAGCTAAAAGTACGAGTTAATGTAAAAATAATACGAGCTATTGATATTATTGGTTTAAGTTTTGTGAATTATTTAAGTTATAAAATATAGAGTCCAAATTTTGTATACTGCTTGAAATAAATTAATAAAAAAAGAAAAGATAAAGAAACAAATATTGTGGATTAAATTATAGCTATATTGTAGCCCCTGCCCCATAAGCAATTACTAATCACGGAGAAAAATAATATAAAAGAATACAAGCTATTATAAAAAGAATACGAGCTATTAAGCTAAATATATGAGTTAATTAAAAATAATACGAGCTATTTAGATAAGACGAGCTTTAAAATACGAGCACAAATAAATACGAGTTAATGAAAAAACAATAGGAGCTATTAAGATAAGACGAGCTTCAAAATATGAGCACAAATGAATATGAATATGAGATTAAAATGATCACGAACTTAAATATATGAGCTCATAAGAATACGACCTATTAAGATGAGAATACGAGCTAATGTAAATAGAATACGAAAACACGTGAAACACTTCTCGAGCTAAAAAAAATAAAATCAGATTTGCGACACGTCAAATTTCATGATAAATTAAGCACTTAATATTACGAGGTGTAATTAAAAGAATACGAACTACAAAATACGAATATATAAAAAATACGAGAAATGTAAAAAAGAATAAAAACTTGAGAGAATTGCGAACTAAAAAATACGAGTACATAAGAACACGAGCTATTAACCTAAGAATACGAGTTAATAGAGCTATTAAGCTAAGAATACGAGCTAATGTAAAAAAACAAATACGAGTTCACGGAGAAAAATAATATAAAAAGAATACAAACTATTATAAAAAGAATAGGAACTATTAAGCTGAAAATGCGAGTTAATGTAAAAATAATACGAGCTATTGATATTATTGGTTTAAGTTTTGTGAATTATTTAAGTTATAAAATATAGAGTCCAAATTTTATATACTGCTTGAAATAAATTAATAAAAAAAAAGAAAAGATAAAGAAAAAAATAGTGTGGATTAAATTATAGCTATATTGAAGCCCCTGCCCCATAAGCAATTACTAATTACGGAGAAAAATAATATAAAAAAAATACAAGCTATTATAAAAAGAATACGAGCTATTAAGCTAAAAATACGAGTTAATGTAGAAATAATACGAGCTATTTAGATAAGATGAGCTTTAAAATACGAGCACAAATAAGTACGAGCTAATGAAAAAACAATAAGAGCTATTAAGATAAGACGAGCTTCAAAATATGAGCACAAATGAATATGAATATGAGATTAAAAGGATCACGAACTTAAATACATGAGCTCATAAGAATACGACCTATTAAGATGAGAATATGAGCTAATGTAAATAGAATACGAAAACACGTGAAACACTTCTCGAGCTAAAAAAAATAAAATCAGATTTCCGACACGTCAAATTTCATGATAAATTGAGAATTGCGAACTAAAAAATACGAGTACATAAGAACACAAGCTACTAACCTAAGAATACGAGTTAATAGAGCTATTAAGCTAAGAATACGAGCTAATGTAAAGAAAACAAATACGAGCTTTAAGATAATAATACGGGCTAACGTAAAAAAAAAAGTACGAACATATAAGAGAATCATGAACTTAAAAATATGAGCATATAAGAATATTAACTAATAAATTAAAAGAATACGAGTTAATGTAAGAAAAATACGGGCCTAATAAGATAAGAATACGAGCTATTAAGATAGGAATACGAGTTAATTAATGTAAAAAAATATATATGAGCTAATACGATAAAATACGAGCTATTAAGATAAAAATACGAGTTAATGTAAAAAGAATACGACATAACGTTAAAAAAAAACGAGTTTCAATTTATATTCATATACTAGAAAATTACTTCGACAGTAATACGTAATATGGAAGTGTCTTTCCAAAACCATTAAATCGGAGGTACATCTTTCCGTTTTCGTTTCATGCGTTTCAATGTTCCATGTTGTTCCCTTGATGATGATACATTTGACGTTCATTGTCATTGAAAACAATCATACTTCAATTATTATCTATATATGCCTATTATACAAAGTATTTTTAGAAGATAAATTGTTACGATTATTACTTTAAAACCATGTCAAGATATTACCCGGGCAACGCCCGGGCATGAAATCTACTAGTTTACTAATTCTAATAGAAAAATTGTAAATAATTTATTATCTCCTAATTCTAGTAGAAAAATTATAAATAAATAATTATCTATAAATAGAAGTGTTTTGTAAAACGTGGAGACTACCACGTCGCTCGAAAAAAGTCTACTTTAATTATATATATATATATATATATGTGTGTATATATATATATATATATATATATATATATATATATATATATATATATATATATATATATGTGTGTATATATGTGTATATATGTATATATATATATATGTATATATATACATATATATATGTATATATATACATATATATATATATATATATATATACACATATATATATATATACACATATATATATATACATATATACACATATATATATATACATATATATATATATATATACACATATATACATATATATATACATATATATATAGGGTTGGGATCCGGTGAGAACCACCTTACAATGAAAACCGGTGAGAACTCTTCCTTACGGAGTTTTTTTAAAAAAATTAATGACATAATTGGATTCGGCATGGAACTTTATGGCCAGAGAACATATTTCTTGGTCTAGAAAATAAATACTAGTGGCGGAAAAATGATAGGTACGAAAAAATAGATAGTATGTGCATGCAAATAAATAAAACGTATCTCACATTGATTTCCGTTACTAGTATTTATTTTCTAGACCAAGAAATATGTTCTCTAGCTATAAAATGTCATGCCGAATCCAAATATGTCATTAATTTTTTCTAAGAAAATCCGTAAGGTAGAGTTCTCACAAAGTTCTCATTGTAAGGTGGTTCTCACCGGATCTCAAGTCTATATATATATATATATATATATATATATATATATATATATATATATATATATATATATATATATATATATATATATATATATTGATTGATTGATTGCAAGCAAGTCTCTAAAGCAAACCATTGGAGATGCTCTAAATAAAACAATACGGAGTACTACAATGTAAATAAGGACAATTGATAAACACAAATTCTTATTTACAACGGCACTATCCGTCGCAAGCTTGCGACGGATATCGTTTTCTCTCACAAAATACCCACTTTTTCTCTCTCTCCAACACTATTTATGTGGTCCCCTTTCTCCACTAACTCATTTTATATCCATTTTATCTCACAAAATATCCGTCACAAATGGTGACCCGTCGCAAGCAAGACTTACTAATTGATAAAATGTAATACTAGGCGGTAAAAATCAAACCTCTAATAATGTCATGCTTGGACTCTTCACCTGACCTTATGGATACGATGGACGGCATCTGGACATGGATCTTTGACAAATCTTTCGATGAGAAATCGGATCCTTGGGTTTGAAATTGCTTTGTTCCTACCCTCTATTTGTGAAGTTTATATAGCAGCCCTATATTATGAGTGATCTTGACATGAATTTAAAACTTTAATAAAGTCTTCATTCATGTTAAATACGAACAAATTACATTTCCTTTCGTTACTTTGATTTTTTAAACTTATAATCAATTTTTTCAGAAGAAAATAAAATTAGCTGAGTCCAACTTTAAATTTGGTTCCTCATAATTGAGTCTTTGTTTTTAAAATTTCAAGGATCCAACACTTAGACTCGTACCTGTGACGGATCCTCGTATCCAAGTCCGAGCATCAAAGCCTCTAATTACTTTCACTACAAAATTCACGCGGTTTACTGACGGAAAATATCCGACAGAAACAGCTAAAATCCGTCAGGCAACTGCATTCCTGGCGGATAATCCGTCACAAAATTTTGTCACTAAAATACAAGTACTGACGGATTTTCCGTCAGTTTTTTAGATACTAACGGACAATGACGGATAATCCGTCAAAAGTGGTCAAACTGTTGTTTGACCTTACTGTAAATATAATACTGACGGAAAATCCGTCAGTAAAGTCAAAAAACAGTTTGATCGTACTGACGGAAATTCCGTCAGTAAAATATAATCCTGACGGAAAATCCGTCAGTACAGTCAAACGGCAGTCAGACATTCCTGACGGATAAATTTCGTTAGAAGGGAATAGAAAAAAAAACATTGCCTACGTGATTGAAAACACATTTGGGACGTGCCAAATAAAACTCATAGAGTAGATAAAACAAGATATATGTATCTTCTTAGGTGTTAGGTTTGTCTTATCTACTCAAGTAGATTATATTAATCTGTCACAAGTAGACCTGTCAAAACCTGACCCGACCCGAAAACCGACCGTAACCCGACCCGTAAATAACCCGTAAATGACTCGGTTTTTTCAACCCGAACCCGAAAGATACCCGAACCCGTTTTGACCCGTAAACAGCGGGTCAAAACCCGACCCGCAGCGGGTTGACCGTTGGGTCAAGACAATATATCGTTTTTAAAATATACAATGTCAAATAAGTATTGATGACTTATAAATTTTTGAGGAGAAATATGTATATATATGCGGTATGTCACGTCATCACCTCAAACAACATGCCACGTCATCACCTCAAACAACATGCCACGTCATCACCTCAAAGTGTGTGTCACTCCGTCACTTTCACCGTAGTACGTCGAATTACATTCCACGTCAGCAGCGCCAACTCATCACCTCGAACCACATGCCACGTCATCACATCGAAGTGTGTGTCACGTTGTCACTTTTAGTGTAGTACGTCAAGTTACATTCCACGTTAGCACTGTCACCTCATTATTTCGACGGACCACATGTCACATCATTACATCGAAATGTGTGCCACACTATCACTTACACCTCATTCCACATAATTGCCTAGGACCACATGCCATATCATCACCTCTAAATATGTGTCATACCGTCACTTTCACCGTATTACGTCGAACTGAACCGCACTTCGCGTCAACACTTCCACCTCATCACCTTAGATCACATGTCACGTCATCATTGTTATCTTATTTGAGTCTCATTATCGTACTTAGCGAGTTAGTAAGGATGATGATGAAGATAACGATGGTGATGTTGGTGGTGAGGGCAAAAATGGTGACAATTAAGTTAACTAAGACGAGCAAGAGGATAAAAAACGTATAAAGGGTAGGAATTACGATATAAAATAAGTTTTAAAAAATGCGAGGAAAAGATGTTGATTGACCCGTATTTTTACCCAAACCCGACCCGGAACCCGTATAGACTTGACCCGTATTTTACCCGACCCGAAATACACCCAACCCGTATTTTACCCGAACCCGTATCTACCCGACCCGCAACCCGCCCGTTCGACCTGTTTGACAGGTCTAGTCACAAGCTTATGTAACTTGCACCATCCATAATGTGTCCCTCTCTCATAATGTAAGTTGCACCATCCATAAATTGCTCCATTTTTCCCACTTGAATGTCCACTTCGTTTATTATAAGAGTAAAGTATCTGTCTTCAACTTACAAGACTCTTTAAAGATGAATATATTCGTTTTAAATATCGGTATTTAGCATTATAATAAGCATAATTAAGTGGATTTGCACCTCCAATTTGAGAAAAATTACATCTTTTGTTACACACAAAAAATTACATCTTTATCTTTTTTTTTAAAGGCTAAATTGATAAACACTACCAATTTTAGTCCTCTTTTTCATAATCAATACCAACATAATCAATAATTAGTAATCAATACGAAGATATTAACTTTTTTCTATGTTAGGTACCAAGTCCTCATTTTACTCTAGTTTTTTCCTACTTTAAAGAGTGGTTTTATCTAAAAGAATGGTTTTGAAGATGGGTGAGTATAGGTTTGTACTTGAATAATGCCTTTTTGGACCTGTTCGAGTAGATTAGTATGGGATTTTCACGTGACTTGGTACTTATCGTAGAAAAAAAATATTATTTTAGTATTGAATACTAATTATCAATTATATTCGTACTCATTATAAAAAAGGGTCATTATATTGGTATTGTTTATAAATTAACCCTTTTGTAAATAACAAATATATTAATAATCTTGCTTAGGGCAGTAGGTTATATTTTTTAGTTCAAGAGTATGAGCTCAATATTTGTTTGTGCATTTTTATATAATGTTTTCTCCTATTTTTGTTATGTATATTTTGCCCAATCACGAATTTTTTTTTTGTTAAATGCGACTTTTCATCTTCAAAAATTTAGACCTATCACTTTAGCGATTCTGTAATCTTAGGAAAAGGCTACAGATACACATTGTGTATGGAAAACTCCATACATGACCAATCACGTCGCGCCACGTAGATAACCCGACTTAAACCACATTAGTTAGTTTTAGGGTAGTTTAGTAATTTTACAAGTGTAATTAACATGTAGTTAGCATTAATTTAGGAAATTTGGTAATTTTGTTTAAATTTTATTCTCTTAACAAAATTAAATGAGTTTATTTGTGAAATAAATATTTCTGTAATATGTAAATCAACTACTATTTTTGGAATTTATTTTTAAATTTTTGTTTTAGTTAGTAATTAATCAATAATAATAATTTTTTAAGTAATAATATTATTTTATTTTCATTTTTTTTAAATTGGTTTAGTTATTAATAAAAAATAATATTTCAGAAATTATTATTTTGGAAATTAACAATTTTTTAAAAAAACGAAAACTAATTAAACTTAAAAAAAGAAATTCATTAAACTAGAAAAAACGAAATTATTACATTAAAAAAAACGAATTTCATTACATAAAAAAAACGAAATTTTATAGAAAATACGAAAATTAATTATATTTTGGAAATACGAAAATTAATTATATTTTGGAAATACGAAAATAAATTACATAAAAAACAAAATTTTCCATAAAACCAATGTTCATTTTTTACAAACTTTGGTATGTTTAATTTAATTAATTATATTTTATAGAAAATACGAATTAGCTTTAAAAAATTTTAAAATGTTGTTAGTGGGGTTCGAACCTGAGATCAATTACACACAAACCAATGTTTGCAAGCAGAGTTTTAACCAATTAATCATGGGTTTCAGCACAGTTATTTATGAATTACAATTGTTAATATTTTGAGATCTACTAAAATAATATATTTAGGGAATGAAATCTACTAAAATAATATTCTCGAAAATCATATTGCATATAGTGAATTTCTTTTAGATATTTTAAATAAGATATTTAGGGAATGAATATTATTATTGTTAGGTTGTATTTAAAAAAAATATTATTATATTCAGTATGATTTAGTTACCTATTGTAGTTGGATATGATGAAAAATGTGAGATTTTGTAATATTTTATTATGGGTTAAATAAAAATACAATATTTTGAACTCTACTAAATTTTTTTTGGAAAATCGTAATTAAATAAATAACAAAAAAAATGGTTAAATAAAAAAACAAAAATTAATTAAATTCAAAAAGCGAAATTCATTAAACTAGGAAAAACGAAATCATTACATTAAAAAGAAAAGAAATTCATTACATAAAAAAAACGAAATTTTTTTTATTTTAAATTTCCATAATATTTGATTTAATTCTCAAAATATATGATTGAAGGAATGAATAATTTATATTATTGTTTTCAATAATTTTTTATATTTTTTAATTAGGATATTTAGGTAATGAATAATTTTATTTCGAACTTGATTTCGGAAAAAAAAATTATATAATCGAAAAATTGATTTCACATAAAAAACAAAAAACCGAGTCAACTTATTAAAATATTAAAAAAAAATCCAATATTAATTTACTAAAAGAATTTCCAAAAGGATATTAAAAAAATACAAAAAAAAAAAAAAAAACGTGTAAATTAATTACATACAAAAAAAATTAATTTGCAGAATATTAATTTACAAAATAATTTCCAAAAGAACATTAATAAAATACCAAAAAAACAGTGTAAATTAATTAAATACAAAAAAATTATTTTCAAGAATATTAATTTACAAAAAAAAATTTCCAACGATATTATTAATCAATATTTCCGAAAATTTAACTAAATACAAAAAATAACAAAATATTTTTAAAAATATTAATTTTGTAAAACATAATAAAATTTTAACAAATAACAAATATTCCTATAATATGCTAATTACATCTGGTTAAGAACTTAACTATATTCGTATAATTAGTAATACTCCGTATACCCTAACACTAATTCATGCAAATTAACTATGGTTATACACGTGGCGCGATGTGATTGATCGTGTATGAGTTTTTTTATACATAATGTTTATCTCTATCGTCTTCCGTAATCTTACGCACCTCTATCAACCTAATCCTAAAAAGATCATAGTTATTGGTTAATAATTTTGAGAATGAACCTTTAATACATATTATTCCGTATATACTTATTTGGTTCCAAAAATAACATAAAGGTAAATTTATTATTTAACCACCAAACGCCAAGTGAAATCTCATCTAGTTTACTCCGTACTAGTTTTACGCCTGTGCAGATCGAAAATGCACGGATTTAATTTTATTAAATTGAAAACAATTGTATAAAGGTGAATGTATTTAATAAATATATTATTTTAGTATCGTAGTTATATGATTTTTATAAAGTTAAGACGGATAGTAGCCGATAAAAATATATATACTTTTTAAAATTATACTTACGATTTAAATTCTAACTTCCTAACCATCGTAATGAACCCAAATTATTATTAGTCCGACCCTCTAACAACCCAAAAATCTCCGACCATATAATATAATTATCTACATTTAAGACGGAGTTGCATATCTTCGTTGATTTCCATCTCTCAACTATTTAAATTTGTTGATTTCAAGTGTTTGAATGTTTTAATTTTCGCTAATTTATATATTATTATTATATTTGGTATTCAATGTTTGTTCATGTTTTGTATGCATTTTATGTATATGTTTTCTTAAAAAAAATCTTGTTTTCAATTTTCTTATTTTTCCCCGGTTTTCCAAGTTTTCTTATATTTATTTTATAACTTTTTGATGAAAGTTACTCGTATAAAAAATGACCATTCTATATAATTTTTCGATTTTCGTCTTTCAATAATTCTTTTGGTTTATAAATGTACAATATTATTTTTAATATTGTAAAATTTTTATTATAATAATTTTGCAGTGAACTGTTTTTTTGTAAAAATAATTATTTAGAGGTTGTTATTAGTGTTAGCTTTTATAGCAAAAAAAAATTATTATCATATCATCATATTATATATTATATAATATAATTAGTGTTCATAATAATTAAGCAATAGTATGAATAGAGATTAAAGGATAATGGAAGTAGGATATATGCTAGCTAATTAATTCAATGAGAAGAACGTGGATGTCTTGGGAAACCACCACTTTTTTCTTCCTAAAAATAAGGAACCAATAAGAGTCTTCTAAATGCTACTCCTTTTATAGTAAAGGGATTTGTCAACAAAATAAACTTGCGCATTATATTTAAGTTTTCAATTTATGTATTCAGATAATCGAATCCTCAATCCTTCAACTAAACCTGGTAAAATTGACCCGATACGAATGATCCGACTATGTACTGATGTACATTACCCAATACCTGCACTCAAGACTCTAACTTGACCTAAACTAGAATTGACTTTTCCTGTTGCCCAATATAACCTGGTTTAAATATTTATTGTTACAGCTAATTATTAGCCACAAATAATATAATTTGATAATAATTGACCCAAAATGACGCGACTTGACCCGAACTTTTGCAAGCTATAATAACCCAATTCCCAGTTAATCCCACCTAACCACAAACCAATCGATTGGTTTGTCAAATCTACTTTCACCAACGAATTTATCCTTAACTAGTTTTACTCTCGTGCAAAAGATGCACGAGTTTATTTGTATTAAATTGAAAAAATTAATTAGTAAGTAATATATTTAAAAGAAAAGTATGATTTTAGGATTACATTTATATCAATCTAACATGTATAAATAATTTATACGCTTAACTTAAATGTAAGTAAAACAAAGCGTTAGTTCGACAATATAAAGATAAACAAATTTTTATTTAAGACGACTCAAATATATGTGTAGGATGAATACGACCATATAAAATAAACTCCGTCTATCTACCTACCCAAAAATAACCTGACCATATATAAGGTTGATTTTTTCAACCTACAAAATGATTATTCATGATTTTTATTTCTGATAATTAATTTTAATTGATTTCTTTTGGTTATTTTCATCAAGATATTATAAATTGGATCTCCGTGTTAAATTTGGTGTATAATTATATAAATTTACTTGTCTATATTTTGTTTGTTATTATTCATTTTGGTTGTTATTTTTTTAATTTAGTAGTTTGAGATTTATTAATTTATAATCGTTAAACATATGAATTTCAAAACATTTTTTCATTTTTTTTTTCTTTTTGTTTTGCATAAAATTTTATGTAAATAAACTTTGTATCATAAACTTAAAATATGAAAATGAATATTTTGAAATCGAAAGTTTGTAAAAAAAAAATGGTGGAGAGAGATTAATTAAATAGAAAAAGATGATGGTAGGACCCATCTACCCTAAATGATGCGGCCAATGAGAAGCCTCTAAAAGTTATCCCTTTTATAGTAAAGGGATACCCCGTATTGTTACATTTCTTGACAATATTATACAAATTAATTTTTGATGTCAAATTACAATTACATTGCACTAAAATAGTATTGTACATTGAACCAAATAAGTAAATAACCATTATAATAGCACAAATTCTCATTTATGATAGACATATCCGTCGCAAACTTGTGACGGGTAAAGTATTATCCACTTGAGTAGAAAAAGACAAGTTGTTTGTGATTTTCTATGCTTGTCTTATACGGAGTATACTCAAGTGAGAGAACTTAACCCGTTATAAATTTGTAACGGATACATCCGTCGCAAGAGATACTTAATGAATAAGTAGACATCTATTATCTATTATATAAATATACGTGTCTCTTAATCATAAATACATAATTACCTTTATATTTTAAAAATTGTTTTTAAAAATTATTTGATTATACACATCTATTATCTATTATCTATTATCCTTCATTTATCGTTACATTATTAATAAGTAATATGAACAATAATAAGAAATATTGTATGGATAAACTAAACTTAATTTTCACTTCATAGATCTGAAGTAAAATCTAAATTCTTATTTGCAACGGTACTATCCGTCGCAAGCTTGTAACGGATATCGTTTTCTCTCACAAAATACCCACTTTTTCTCTCTCTGCAACACTATTCATGTGGTCCCCTTTCTCCACTAACTCATTTTGTATCCATTTTATCTCACAAAATATCCGTCACAAATGGTGACTCGTCGCAAGCAAGACTTACTATAGTTTCTATTGGATGGTAGATTTTTCAAGAGATGGGGTTTTAGTATTTCACTTGTTTGGATAAATTTGAGCAGCAAGTCTTCTTTGTGACGGGTGTATCAGTTACAAGCTTGCGACGGGTCAAATACTATCCAAGTTGGTGAAAAAGACAACAATTTGCTACTACCAAGATAATCTACTTTTGACTTATCTCTCTATGTGGGTATTACTTGACCCGCTGCAAGCTTGCGACGGATATGTTCTTCACAAATGAGAATTTGTGAAATTTGAGATAAGTTTTGGAGACATGGATGAATTTTCAAGGAGGTTGTTTAGATCATTTGTGTGAACAGAGAAGAAAAATATGGCGTTTGCGAGTAAAATTTTGTTTCAAATGAGAAAATAACGGCAACATTGCACTATTGCAGTGGGTTGGGTTGATATTATGCACGAAAATTGAGCGGTGATGAAATCATGGTGAGTTTGCAAAAGGTAAATGTCACTACTACACATTGATATCATTAAGAAAGGATGAAATAATTTTTTTTTCATTAGAGAGTCAATCATACATCGATATAACATGTAATTACTTGTGAATGTTTTTTGCGTAACTATCATTTTATCCAACATTGGTTAATTATGGTTTATTAATTCTAAATAAAAGGATTTGTTGCATCATTAAATTGATTATGCATAGTGGTTATTATTTTTCTTTACCAATTGAAAAACAAACATGAACAAATTTCAAAACTATGATATCTGGAGTATCATATGTATCATATGTATAATCTTCATCTTGTCTTTATTTTCCTAAAAAAAAATATTTATTCTCATGTCAATATTATGTTAACGCTAATTATTTAATGGTGGTGCGGCAATGACATAAAATCATAAATATGAACTATATATATATTTCATTTTATCATAAAATTTATCACATATTATTATAATCCTAATTATTTTAATCCTATTTATTAAAACAACAAACACATAACTGATATGTCTACCTGAGGTTGAAATCACAATCTTTTTTTTATATAAGGCCCCACCATGTTTGATCCATTTTTTACACATATAAACAAATCATTTCTCTTTTAGTCTGATATATAAATTTAGTTTATTTTATGATCGATGTGAATTGTTCATTACTAAATGAATTCCTTTTTTTTTTGATAAAAGGTAAGTATATTATCAAAAGGTATAAGTGTCCATGTACAAAGTACTTGACAGTGTGGAACTATCAACTAAGTTTTGCTAGAAAATTAGAATCCCTAGCACTAACATTTCCTTTGTTTAAACCACTGTAATACATAATTAAATCCTGCCTAATCAGCGTGTTGATTCTCTCTGGTCTATCAAGTCGCCCTTCCATCCTTGCCTGGTTTCGTTGTCTCTATACATGATAGACAACCGCGTTAATGACCCCATTTATAACAGCTCTTTTAAGCTTGGACCCTCTGATATGAGTTCTCCATTGATTGGTCAGTGTGCTTACCATACGATGCCCTATCCACTGTTCCATTAACTGAAGCAGTCTGCTGCTATAATCGCACTGACAAAACAGGTGCTCACTAGTTTCATTGGCAACTTCACATATGCAACACAGAGCATCTCCTACCAAACTAAATGAATTACTCGATTTACATTTATATTAAAGATACATTATCAAAAATATAAGTACAAAGATAGTTGTCTAATAACATAATACTCCGTAGTCCGTACTACAAATAAAGTAACAAATATATGGAATATTATGGATCTCGGTAATGGATGTGGGTTACGTGTGGGATACTAGCTAAAAACTTTTTAGCACCTAAAAGATCAATATAACTGATTTGCCAAGCTTTGTAGATCAAAGGACGTCAATAAAAAATTGTAAACTCGATACTCATCTAAAACTAATGTGAAAATATGTGAAATTGACAAATTGAAAGAATTTTGTTTTTGTTTTTTGAACAACGAAAAAAGGGTCAACACTTAAAAACGAAACATAATAAGCATGCAAATTTATTTTTTAGAAGAAAAACAAATCATGGAATTATCTTAACTGAAAAATTCGTGACTAGGTTTACATAATCCAAGAGTTAGGAGTAAACACTCACATAAATAAGGTTTAAAATAATAATAAAACCAAGGTTAAAATTGCATTAAATAAAAAAAATTGCATAAAAGAAAATAAAATTTAAAAGATTGATAAAATTATTAACAGTAGAAAAATAACATATAAAACTAATAAAATATACGTTAATGAAAAATATGTATATCAAAAATATAAATTGGTAAAGACACAAATTGTCGAATCACATTTAAGCATAAACCCGAACATGGTTTGATGCTACATATGTTCATAAATTACAAGAACAAACTCTTCTTTGGATGAGTGAATGCCGAGAGAGGGAGAGAGAGAGAGAGGGAGAGGGGGAGAGGGTGAGAGACAAGAGGGACACCTAAAATTTCGATATTTTTTAACTGGACAGGCGGAAGTGAAAGAGACCGAGAGTGTATATTATGATTTATACAAAGAGATATGGTGAGGAGTTATTGGGGGATGGACGAGGGTACTAGATTTTATATCGGGTCCATTTAAAAGTGGGTACATGACATGTTATTGGCCGAATCTTAAACTGATGTTTTAGATACATAGTACCATTCGAGATGTGTTAACTGTTATGCTAGATTGTCGAAAGGGTCGTTGCACCGGGTGGGTTACGAGCTTAGTTTTCACGTTTAGAAAGAATACGAATCAGATTTATTTTCCATTTGTAAAACACGAGTTTGTGCTAGTCAATTCCTAGAGTTAGACTATTGCCTTTTATAGATTTTTTTAAATTTAATTATAAATTATAAACATATAGGCCCTGTTTGGTAACCACAACAGATTAATATTAGCAGAAGCAGATTATAAAAACAGATTTGACTAGCAGAATTTGTTGGCAGTTTTGAGTAGCATATTCAATTAGCAGAATTTGTCATAGGTGTTTGGTAATTAGCAGATTATCTCAATCATTTGTTAAATGACAAAAAAGGATATGAATAAATTATTGACTAATATTTGTCAAAATACATCACACAAACAATGTCGATTTCTTCTACTAGCCATCAAACTAGAAGTAATGTTATTAAGGACAGTTGACATTTCTTTGGTTCCCGAAGACTCGGTTGCAGATTGCGAGAAATGATTAACCACATCTTGTAATAGATCCGGAGGTATAAAATTCGGGTGTTCATCAATGATTCTAAAAGCTTCATATCCCTAATTGTATTTCTTCTTATATAATTATGTAATGCAAAAGTTCCACAAATAATCTTATTTTGATCTTGTAGTATGTATTGAGACATCCTTCCTAAAATTTTCCATCGAGCTTTGAGAACACCAAATGCCTTCTCAATACACTTTCTTAACGAAGAATGAGCCCTGTTAAAAAATTCCTTTGAACCCCTCGGAGCTGCTACTCTAAACTCATTTTCATGATACTTAACCACAAAAACACCGCATAAAATCGATTTAACGGAAATCAATTACTCTATAAGTTTTGAGTTAAGAAAAGCTAAACTAAGTATTAGATTGGTCAATTGTAAGATGTGTGTCACTATATTTCCAATCAATTATTTTAAAATTTTAAATATTTTTCTTTTTTTTATTAAGTTAGTTAGGCGCTTAATTCTTAAATACCATTTTTTAATAAATTTATCTATATTCGGGTTAAGTTACGAGTTGAATTGATGTTGACCCTAAATGCAAAGATTAATATCTTATGGCTTGAAATGAGCGGATTAGTTTTTAGCAAGCTTTAGTATGATTTTTGGGCTGGTCATCTTTTGAGAGGTTTACTTTGAGTACATGAGTCAACAAACATAATAACAAACAAATATAAATTAATATTCCTTCGTTAGGTTGAATTTTATATGTTTAATTGTGCCTCTGTCATATTGACCAAATTTCAGTATATTTGAAAGATTTAGCATGTTTGACTTACCAATATGCTATTTAGAGTGTTTGGTTAATGGCATATTGAAATAATATATTAGGGTCCAATGTATATTTTAGATTTCCGTTTAGAAACTCCTACTTGCAAATTCAAATGTAAGATCTTCAAATGTAAGATCATAAATACTTTTTCCGATTTCTTGTGTTGTTCCCTTTGATATTAACACAAGAAATAAGGAAATCAATTTGAACCACACAATACACATGACCCCACATAAAATTGATTTTGGACCACATAAAGTTGTCCAAAAGAGGAAATAGGGATATCAATGTTATTAGACCAAAACGGAAAGGGGAACATCATAGGAAATCGGAGGTAGTATAACTTCATACAAAATGTAATTATTACTTTTAATATTTTCACTTACGCAAATTCTCATTTGTGACGGCGGTATTTGTCACAAGCTTGTGACGGATATCGTTTTCTCTCATAAAATATCCACTTTTTCACTCTCCGACAGTATTCATGTGGTCTCCTTTTCCACTAACTCATTTTGTATCCATTTTATCTCACAAAATATCCGTCGCAAATACCGCAATACACGCAAATACCGCAATACACTGACATGAAACTAGTAATATCACTGAATAATAAAGTACTTTGTATCATCTCCTTATCTTAATCTGGGTACTCAATATCAATATATGATGGACGTATCATAGGCAAACACGAACTCATCTCATCAATGTTTTAGTCAGTTAATGCAGTCCTATATAATAAACGCACACGTTTCTATTTCCTTGTGGTAGTCCAACACATGAATTAAGAGTCACAGTTTGGGTTGTACCTCAACTTTAGGCTATAAATTTGGTCCCCTAATAAAGACTTGTAAGAGTACATATTGCACCAC
Source organism: Silene conica (assembly GCA_029255685.2). Classification (NCBI taxonomy): domain Eukaryota; kingdom Viridiplantae; phylum Streptophyta; class Magnoliopsida; order Caryophyllales; family Caryophyllaceae; genus Silene; species Silene conica. The sequence continues at coordinate 66,637,172 of CM055311.2, forward strand.
GTCAATAACCAACACAAGCTCCCCTGTCAATTTCTTCGGTAATTCTTAATTTTCTACCTCTATTCATCCGTTGATTTATGAACTACTCAATATTTTGTTAATATAGTAGGTCTTATTTTGTTAATATAGTAGGTCTATTTCGTGACGGATATATATATTATCTACTCTATATGGTTAGTATTTAATTCGTTATATATTAACGACAAATATGACCGTCACGATCGAAATTTGTGATTTGGTAATTATTATACTTTTTCCCAGAAAAAAAGACATTTTTTTTAAATGAGCACACGAACCATGATATATTAATATTGCGGGTAAAAACTTCAAGAAGGATTTCTAATGTTCCAATTCTCCACGTGTTTCTTTAGCAAAGGCACCGTTAAAGATATTCAACACGTATAAAACAAACCTATTACTCCCTCCTATTCAACATAACCTTCCCTATTTGGGGAAGACACAAAGAATAAGGAGGGAATCATTATATGAGAAAGTATTGGTGTATTGGTAGTATTGGTGTATTGGTGTGAGGTTGGGTAATTGGAGAGAGTATGTATTGGTGCAGTAACTTGATTAAAATAAGTATAAAGTATGAATATGATGAGTATTGTGATGGGTAAGGTGATTAAAATTAAAAACTTTACTAAATAAGGAAATAGAGAAGATTTTGTGAAATAGGGAAGATATTGTGAATAGACGAAAAAGGAAATAGGGAAGGTTATGTTGAGTAGGAGGGATTATTGAGAGAAAAAGTGGAGAAAAGTGGAGGATAAAATTGGAGGGAGTAAATAGGAAGTTTCTCAGTTGGGAAAAGAGCCCAATTGTTGGGTGAATCATGGGCCATGAGTGCGATTGGTGAGGAGGAAATATGAGACGACGCATATGTCGCAAAATTGGGAATAGTACTTGAATTTGATGCTTAAAATTCAGCCACAAACAATTAGTGATCTAATCAAACCAAAAAAATGATCGAAAACCCAGAAAGTCTAAGACGTCTATTAATCTACGATGATGAAAATTGCAGGTTTAAGATTTTAGAAAGAGAAAATCAAGAATTAACCCCCGTCGAAAAAACAAGGACAAGAATGGAGTTAGAAGAAAGGGGTAGAAACAGGAAGAAAGTAATGCTAATACTAAATTGTGTGGTATTAGCAATTGGGATTAGTTGTGGACCTTTAGTAATGAGATTATATTACTTACATGGTGGTAAAAGTATATGGCTTTCATCTTGGTTAGAAACCGGTGGTTGGCCAGTTATGATTCTTCCTCTTCTCGTTGCTTTTTTTCGACGCCGCGCCGTTGATCCTTCCTCTAACTCCATCTTTATTACTCCATTGGTAGCCCTCTATGCTGCTCTTATTGGTATGCTATTCTTCTTTCTTTCCTCCATTTACATTCTTGCTTTACTACACTCGGCCTAAAACTCTTTTTTTAAGTTTTAAGATATAACAAAAGAAATAATAATGGTCTAACTTATAGTGACTCTTTATCAAAGGTTTTACATAATTTTGAATCATTTCTATTTTCGGTTTTTAGTTACCATGAAATAACAAAGCGATTCAATAAATTGGTTGCATTTCTTGAGGTATCACCCAACAATCGCTTATCTTGTATCTTTTGTTTAAATAGGAGCAATAAGGCCTATTTTCATGTCTGATTTTACTGAAAATTTGTGCAACTACTTGACTCATGTATACATCCCAATCCCATAATAATGTATAATAATCATGATTTGTAACAGGATTAGTAGCAGGGGCAGGAGATTACTGTTATGCATACGGAGTAAAACACATACCGGTTTCCACTTCGTCCCTAATCCTAGCAACTCAACTAGCATTTACAGCAGGGTTTGCCTTTATCTTAGTAAAACAGAAATTTACTGCATTTACAGTTAATGCAGTGGCATTACTTACCTTTGGAGCAGTAGTGTTAGCACTTCATGTAAGCAGTGATAAGCCAGAGGGTGAATCCAGTGGACAGTATTACTTGGGATTCTGTTTTACCCTCGCCTCATCTGCCTTGTTCGCTGTCATGCTTCCGTTGATAGAACTTGCTTACAAGAAAGCCAGAGAGAGGGTTGTTGATCTTAATTACTCATTTGTTATGGAGTTTCAGTTGGTTCTTTCCTTGTCTGCTACTGCTGTGTGTACTGTTGGAATGTTGGCTAGTGGTGACTATAAGGTAAATTTACTTCCTTTTACCCTTCTAGTTTGTATTTGGATTAAATTTGCATATTTGATTTAGGTCAGTTCAGTTGTGTTTGATCTGTATGACTGTATTGCTCAAGTGGTCAACTGATCTTGTTTCTATGAGGCGATAACGATACCCACCCTCGACTCTTTTGTAAAGGGACTCAGTCTTCCGTTTTTCAGCTTTTCATAAACACGCCTGCTTGAGCTACTCTGACACTCGACGAGTCGAGGATATGGTTGTGGAATCTGTAATTAGTTCTCTTCTAATTCAACATATCTTGTAGCTGAGATACCTATGGTGAACTGGTAATGAAACATTTGGAAAAATCTCTCCCATGCCCGTTAGCCTGTATCGTCACTTATGTAAATTATTAATTATGTACCTTCCTCTGACTCCTAGTAATTGATTGATTCAACTGGAGTGAGTTTCTTACATGTCCTGCTTCAATTTGCATAACAAAAATCAAACTAGTTGTTAACTGTCGAGTGTCATTACTTGTCATTGCAGACATACGCACAAGAAATACAAGAGTACAAGCTGGGAAATGCAATGTTCTTTGTTGTATTAGTAAGTAGTGCTATACTTTGGCAATGCTTTTACTTAGGTGCAGCCGGAGTAATTCACTATGGCTCTTCCCTACTGTCCGGAATCATCATTGCTGTGGCGCTACCAATCACTGAAATAATGGCCATAATTTTCTACCACGAAAAGTTCCAAGTTGAGAAGGGTGTATCTCTTGTTCTCTCCTTATGGGGATTTTTATCTTATTTTTACGGCGAGGCTAAGGCGGACAAGAAGCGAAAGAAGAAATCAAATCTCCAACTTGGTTCTGAAAGTGTGTAATTAATGTCTACTAATCTTGGATTTCGAATGGCAAGTGTTTTTTTTTATCAAGTTTAAACTTAGGAAAAATTAACTGAATTGGACCCTCCATCGTTTTTTTATTGGAGGATATATAGAATATGATTCCAGGCTCCAAGAATGTGGAAATTTCAATAGAAAGAGGGATATGTTGAAAGTATGGAGTCTGAGAAAGAATGTTGAACAAACCGATGAATTCAGGGATGAGTAGATGAACTGGTCTTTGGTGACCACTAGCGAGCCACTCTCAATATTCTTTGATAATTTTGAATCTGTCAGAATTCTGAATTCAGGTTATTATATTCATGTATGATTTTATCAATTAAAATAACTCATTCTATCATGCCAGACTGCCAGTCTCTATAAAAGCCTAATATTTACAGTATGTCAGAAATCGTCGCAGTAAAAGTATTGCTTCATAAAACGGGTTTAACAAATCATTTTGGGGCAAAGTAAACTCCTAACATTATCTAAACTCTTCAAAGTTTAATTATTGAAAAGGACCAGAATGGTTTCAAAATATAAAAATGGTTTTCGAAATAATCTTTGAGCTACTGTCCGTTCTGCGAGTATTTCAGCGCAATGTTCGTAAATAATTTATTGTGAACAAACGACATGCAAGAAAATTACGAATATTTAGAGGTAGACTATACACTTAAAATAAATAGGGGTCTATTTTCAACATTTGTAAAGATGGATACTCTACGATGTCGAAATAAATTGTACAAGACAATGGACAGATTTGTCAAGGTGCTGAAACTTTATGAAATAATCAATCTAAACAATGCACTATGAACTTGAAAGACTATCATAAACTCATTTAACAATACAATCCTTCATGTATTTCCATAATTAAAGTATCATCCAACACAACCATGCAAGAGGAAATTCATCAAAATATATGATTTATGAACTTAATCATGCCACTATTTAATCAAGCACAATTCTAGTATACTAAACATTACTAGCATTTAGAACACATGCAAACATTGTAAAACCCCTCGCGAAAGCGGAAATGTAAAACATACAAAGTACCAAAAATGCAGCGGAATTAAAACTTTTTAACATAAATAAACATGCGAGGTGTTTTAACAAACTAAACATGCGGAAGATAAAAACATAGATAAGTGTATAAGTACTATACAAAAGCAGCCCGGGATAGCATATCCCTACAGGCACCAAAGTACGGAAAACATAAAGCTAAGGTCTAGCTAACGAATGGGTAAAATCATCGATGAAGGATCATCGCTCGCTAGCCTCAACGTAACTGTCTGAATAACAGCATCAAGTACCTACACACATACATGTGCGCCACAGTCAGTGGGGAGTGACTAGAGTTCTCATAGCCACCTAATGTCGTACAACACAGAACAAGAAATTACAAGTATCATACTCCAACATAAACAATCATGTGAAATATTTATCTCAACATCTCAATCTCCTATCATCATGCGAATACTATGCAAAGGCTCTCAACCAACTTCGGAAACTATTTGGAAGGAGAGTCGGTTTCCCTTCCGGTTGCCCGGCCGGGGGGTCTTTCAGTCCAAACCATTTACGAAACCGATCAAGGAGTCATCCAATGCCTTGGATGAACAACACTATAATCAAGTAATATACTCATCACTATCAACATACATATCTGACACTGTACCAACTCTAGACAAGCAGATATAAAACAAGTATATAACACTATACCCCATCCCAGACAAGTATATACCATATTCAGCAATATCAAACCATGACCCCAATCCTAGGCATGGAAGGATACAATTACACATTACAAGAGAAAACTCATATGAATATTCCGTTATACAACCACGGCATAAATACATAGCCTCAGCAATTATAATCCACATGCATAAATACACCTCAGAATACAAAGGCAAACGGAAACTGTGACCGAATCCAAATCACAGACCTACAACAATACACCTCAAAATACAAAGGCAAGCAGTACTGTGACCTAATCCAAATCACAGACCTACAACAATACACCTCAAATACAAAGGCAAGTGAAAGCTGTGACCTAATCCCAATCACAGCCCCACAACAATACTTCATCCAAAACTATAACCTAAACCAAATCATGGCTTTACAACTTCACTTCTGAAACTTACTCCATTCTTAACCAATCATGCAAACAACGTATATCCAAACCAACACTTAATTGACCCCGAGAATTAAGCCGAGGGAGAGCCGGTTTCCCTTTCGGTTGCCCGACCGGGGGGTCTCTATCCTCACTCTATTCCCGAACCCAATATAGTGGGCCGCCCGAACCTCGGGGACCTCAAACACACATACAAGTATAAAAAAAAGACTAATTTCGATTAAGTTATTTCTAAACGACTGCCATATATTACAAATATCTTAGTCCGATAAGAATTATTAACGGTCACCTAAGAACTAACTAATTTTAGACAAGTCACTAACTACTTTATTAAATCTTACTTAGCTCAAAATATATTTTACTAAGTATTTGATTACGTTCTAATTAACCGGTTCAACCGATAAAGAAAATAAACTCGATTTAATTGAAATTAGACTTCATAGTATATTACCCATAATTTTATACGGGAAAAACGACTAACTAAATTAAATTATTTCGACATGCTTCTAATAAGACCGTAACTCATTAGTAATACGTAACAATTTCTAACGTATTATATTTAAACGTAAACAAGCTAGCAAACACGTACGTAAACCAATTAATTCAAGCACGTACGTAAAATAATACTATAATAATAAAGTATTAGTAAATGATATTAGTAACAGCACCTCAACGAACGTAAAGAAATTCGTAGAATGCAGTAGCAATTAGTAAAAGAAGTAAGTAGCTTATTAGTAATAGTAGTAAGTAGCTTAATAAACAATAGTAGTTTGTTGGCTTATACTATAAACATTAGTAGTAACAGCACTAAATCTAGCCACAAACAACAATTAAGCAACATATAATACTAACTATAGCGTGGGCAGCAGCACGCAGCAACAACAGTAAATGATTAATGTACAGCCTGAAAATGGCCTGGTAATGGCAGAGTAATAGCAGTTCAGTAGTAGTAGTATTGTAAGCAGCGTGTAGTGTAATGAACAACAATAAAGTAGTAATAGTAGTAGTATGTAGAATAATAATGTAGTAGTACGTACTAGTTGCGAGCAGCAACACTATTACACACCCAAAAATAATAAGAGCTTATACGATTAACAGGGCAGCAGCAGTAACTAATTAAACAATAGCAATGTGTAACAACGAATGACAGCAACAGATAGATTATCAGTTAGAGAGTAGTGCAGTACGCAGCAGCAATACGCACACAGCACGCCAATAGCAAGTAAATGACTGAGTAGCAACCACTTCCAGCAACAATAACAACATGTATGCTAATCTACTGTACGGATATTACTTAAGCTAGTGGTGAAGCTTTGTCTATCCTCCTTGTCCATAAGAGAAGGTGCCCCACGAAACTAGAATAGAAGCAAAATATGATAATCTCCATTCCACAACCAAGCATAGAATACAATTAACGCTGAAACACTAATAACTAGCAGCAATGATGACGCAATATCAGTAGTTAAGCACGCATAAACAGAAGTAATTTCAGCATTTTTATAATGCAAGCAGCAACAACACGAAGCAATTAAAACCACTATGAACACAGCAACTCATTCACAATGTTATTCAACTTAAAATCATATAATCAATAACCAATTTCGTATAAACACAAGAAAGTTACATGTCCACTTAATTTAAGACAAAGGCCGAGTATTCTCATTATTGTCACCTTAAAAGCGGGTTATGCTCCGAATTCTTCTTCAATAACGAAGCTATCACCCTCCGGGTCCTTTAATCCAACTCTTACAACAAAAGAAACGGAAATCAAAAGCTAAAAACGGAATTGGGTCAAAACAGCCCAAAAATGAAAGTGAACAAAACTGAAATTGAAAGAGATAGAAAGATTGCAAATCTCGAGAGGATTCCGAAAATATAAAATTTACCTTGATACGAGTAGCGGAAGGGGTCGAGATTATCGTTTTAAGCTTGAAGAAAATGGAGAAAAAAGGGTTTTCCTTTTAACAGTGGAATGAAATGAGGAGGGTTGATATGTCCATGGAAGGGTTTGGTGTAGGGTTTTATATAGTCCTTTTTGCTTTTACTTGAGTCGGGTTTAATTATTTAAGTGATACGGACTCAAGTCGGAAAGAAATGTCAAGTGAACAACATCTGTTTCGTGTTTACGATGACATTGCTAGTTTATGTTCTTCTTTTCGTTCGGTGTTTTTCAGTTTCGTTAGTCGTGACTCGAATTCGGTTGCGCATTTGCTAGCACACATCACTCCATGGTGTATTGGTCAGAGGATGTGGGTTGAGGAAATGCCTGCTGTCATTGTGGATGCTCTTACGAGCGATTCTCTTAATATGATTTAATCCCTTCGGGGGTGTTCTTGCAAAAGAAAAAAAAAAAAGAATTAAAATATTCTTAAGATGGAACTTAACGGAAAACTTTAAATTAAATTTACGATTTATTATAAAAATAATATTATATTCCGTAAAATAATTTAAAATCATTAAAACATTATTTACGAAAATACGGGATGTTACAAACATAGACGATTAAAGTCGAGTAACCCATCACCGTTACCTTTTAGCTCTTCAATAAGCATGATTTTGACTCAAAGCCACTCTGGTTTGGACAACCGAACTAGCTACACATAAATAAACGAGGTTTGCTAAGAGAACTGTGTCTTAAAGGCCACGACCAGAGTATATTAAGGAAGAAATTTGATACTTTTATTACCTAGAAAGATGGAGGGCGAGGAGAGGAAGAGATATGCGCGAAAATCGTCGAAAACCGATAAGAAACGAAGATTTTACCATCGTCTTACGGTGGAGGTAAGAAGGTGTAACAATGGTGTTTGTGACTTTGTGTTTGAGTGTGTTTTGCTGAAAAAGATGAAGGAAGGAATAAGAAGGAAGGAGTCCTTTGCAGCAAGGCAAAGTTTTCATACTTAGCCAAGTGTCGAGAAGCTCGCGCCAAATGTCGCAACAATTAGGCCATGTGTCGAGACGATCACAACATATGTCGAAGCTTACGACATATGTCGACAACCTTAGGCCATGTGGAAGAAGTGATTAGGGCAGGTGTCTAACTTCTTAGGCCAAGTGTAAGAGGTGCTAAGCCCATGTGTTGAAGTTTTTAGGCCAAGTGGAAGAGGTAGCAACGAGCGAGCATCTCGTCGGCGGATATTATGCGACAATCTTTCGTATTTTGGCCATAATTTCTTCCGCAGAACTCTTATTAAGGTGTTTTCGGTGGCGTTGGAAATATAAAAAAAGAGCTAAAACTTTTATTTTATAATCAAAAGCTAGATATTCCTTTAAAATATCTTAATATTAGCAACAAGAACAGAGTAGCGTTTCAAAAGTTTAAGAAGTATAACTTTAAGACGGACATATTAATATCATTGTCAAAAACGATATATTTTAAATGGAATTTTATTTATTGTGGAACATTATTATTACTAAAATAAGATTTTAATAATATATAATGACTTGGAAATTACGGGGTGTTACAATCACCCCACCTTAAAAGCAGAAAAACGGTAAGTTGAAAAGACAAGGTAAATAACCAAAGCGGTTTCCTAAATTTTATATTACAAAACTTAAATTTATTTCAAAGACGTCGAAAAGAGTTTCTAAAGGCACAAGTCCTCATCAATGGAACAAGAGGATTCTCGTTGCACATTCAAGAGTCCCACATTCCAAATCAAGGACTAGTCCAAAACCAAATCATATCATGCGTCGACAAGCGTAATACGAGTTATTAGACGTCTCCAATAACAAGTCTTACATCAAATCAACGCTAAAACCAATCAAAATTATAGACCATTTCAAGTTTTTTTTTAAAAAATATGTCATTTCGAAAGTAAACTTCCATGTTTGAAACCGTGAAATAAGTAAGGCTGTAACAAAAATTAAAGTTTTTCAACAACAAAAGTAAGGTAACACAAATGCGGTTATAAAATATATAAATGGAAAATATTTTAAATATCACTTCAAACAAAACACAAGGATGAAAGCTACATATTATCAACCAAAGAAGGTTGGTTCGGATTTTCCAAGAAATCAAAACACCAAAGGAAGCTAACAAAAACAAGGCATCAAAACTACCATCTTCAGGGTTAAAGACGGTACTCAACAAGAGAACAAAAAGGCAAAAACAACAAAAGAACAAAGGCATGAACAAAAGAGGTTTATGATTAAGGAGGAAGATAACTCTTCGGATTACGGAAATCACTAACCACTCAATCCATAAATGAAACATCATCATCATCATGATTCCTTACATACCTCAGAAGACAGCTCTTTTAACCACAAAACTCTCAAGGCTTCCTCAACTCAATTTGGGTCAGTCACTTCTAGGTCATCCATGATACAAGATATCCCATTACCAAAGGAACTTCACAACTCTCGATTATTACTCAACAATCAACATCCTTCATAGAGCTTGATCCAAAATTACTAACAAGGTTGCCTTCATACTCAACTAGCATATGTTAGAGATCTCCAAACAAGGTGAATCACAAAAACAAGGATCTTAAACCTGAATCCATCGTACTTCCAGACCTATAAACAAAAATATGTTACGCTCATACCGACAACAAAAGATATGGAAGCGGCACTCTCAGAACTGTACTTACTTTCATACATAGGACTATGAGATAAACATCCAAAACATCTAATCCTAAAAGCATAAACACGGTATTCTTCAAACCGTAACTATTCGCAAACCTAGGACTACGAGTTAAACATCCAAAGCATTCAGTCCCAAACTAGTCAACTCTCATCGACCCAAATCAAGAAAACATCTCTTAAACCTTGACTACCATAATTACCGTAAAGTGATCATCCCAAAGAATGTCTCATAAGAGTAACAACTTTCACTCAAACGGTCTCTAGGTAACCATCAACACCCTCATAGATAACACCAAAATTATCAACCTCACGGTTGGTACTAATCCACAAGAAGCACTCATACCTTCAAACCTTTAACTTGAAACCATCACAATGGCACACTACCTAATACTACCCAAACGTCACCAAACGCTAACTCTCTCAACTATGTCCGATTAAACAAGACCAATGATCCTCTAAGCATATATCACTATTCTACAAACGAATTCAACCTCACACGGACAAGGCTCATGACCGTTAAAGATATGATACAACTTAGAGACAAACGCGATATAAGAGCTTGAGAAAGATAGATAGAGAGAGAGAGAGAGAGAGAGAAAAACATAAGATGACGACTAAGAGACTCTAGCTTATGGACTCCAACAATAGCGAAGCCATGAGAAGAAGAATGCGCATTATAGGTAAGAAGATATATGACGTAGGTCAAGTAAGCTTTGCTATGAAAGCATAACTCGATAATGGAATTAGCATGAAAGAAGAAAGAAGAAGAGAAGCGTTGAGGAAAGGGTATGATTTGAACTGACACAATTCCCAAGGCTCAGGGTTCCCAAAATCCTCACAGGGTTCTCATCTCCTATTTCCCAATTCAAGCACACAAAACTAGCACTTTCCAAGAAGTATTTTCCCATATGGTTTACTATTCTATAAGTCCTTTCAAAGATAAGGGTGTACGATTATCCAATTTCGACTATTTCATAAAGTTTAAGGTATCTCTATATCTTAAATTCCTCAAACTATATTTCTGTAATACTCCAGGATAAACCATTTCTATACCATTGGTACTTCACAATCTTTATAATCCATAGATTATCAACTCTCTAATTCCTTCAATTCGCAAAACTTTCATTACTCATCGAGTTACTCTATTCTAATCTCACACAAGGCCTAAATCCTTAATTCAATTATACCTCAAAATGTGAACACCAAGAAAATCCACTGTTAACGTTTTCACACCTCTATATACGAATTAAAACGTCCTTTAAACATCACAACCTTAAAATCTCACAAATCCATAAGTTGCACCTTATGACATCAATCAGACATCCAAAGACATAATCTTCAAGTAACTCCTCAAAGGTTACACCTCTAATCCAATCAAATAACTAAAAGATTAAATTTTAGTCAGTTCCTCTAAAGTTACATCACTAACTCTTTCAATACTCGTCCATCAATATACACGATTCTTATCCTCCAAAAGTAACATCCCAATTAAAGTCAAACCCAATTCCCAAAGTCAAGCATTACTGATTCATTCATTTTCACTAGCATCCCAAGTATATTTTCCAAATTCATTTTTTATGGATTCTAACACCTCATCCATACTCTTAAAGCGACACATAATAACCCACTGGTTCTAAATCCCAATTATGATTACCAAGGTTAAATTCTTCCAAAAGCTACGTATACCACTCAAACTTTAATCTAGGAATTTCTGTTGGGATTATTAGTTACTCATAAACTAATATTTAGTCATACTAACATAATCCTTTAATTAACATTTTAATTAACTTATTAAGTGATCTTATGCATGCTAATAAAATGCGGAAATGGGAGAAGTTTCGTGTCCTTACACTCGGTCCAAATGCAAGCAAGGATGATCCTCCAATGTTCAACAAGAACACCTCCTCTAAGATGCACCAAGACAACCCCTTAACCAACCGAGATCTTGAATAAGCTAGCACAAAATCGGTTTTTCCTTAATATTATCTCTAATCTCTTAATTAGAAATACAATACTAGTTTTAACAACTTATTATAATTAGTATTATTATTATTATCACTATAATAATTTTGGAGGATTTTATTTTGATTTTCTTACACTTAGAAAATTATGCAATTAGAACTAGGGTTTCAAATGTAAGCATCTCATACTTATTTATGGTGTGGTGCTTGGGGTATGGTGTGGCCGGGTATGGGAGGGCTCCAAGAGGGAACACAACACTTTCCCATGTAGATAGGGTGGCTCTAGGTAGCACCCTAATTAAAGTTAAGCACACTTTAATCATAATGTGTGTTAATTTAATAACACACAACATAACCTTAACCCATCCCAAAACCGGTGCAACCACACTTAAAATGGACCTCTTTTTACAATTTTATCAACCTTACAATTTTATGTTATGTGACATCCAATATGTCATAATATAATAAAATAACAATTGTTTTAATTTAATCATACATATTTATCAAATAAATATTATTCATAAATTAATAAATCTCATTTATCAAGTTGACAAGTAATTCGAAATTACTAATGTAAAAAGGTCACTTATAACAATCGTCAATACGATTTACAACTTTTGTAATAATTATAACCCAATTCATTCTAATTACGATATTATAAAATATCGTTTATTTGTTTAACAAATGACACGTTTCACTTTTAAACATAAATCTTACAATAAGATTTAACCTCTGATTTCTCGATATACGAGTTTAAGGAATATGATCAAATCGTATCAATATACATTTGATCACTTTATCAATTAAAGGGAATTGTCCTAAAGGTGTGACCTAAAGGGATCAACTGACCACCACCGTCATACGACAGTAATGTCAAACTCTAGCTAGCCAATCATTACCGATTAATGTTGGTCAGTTGACTAATATAAAATCGTATCATCCCTTGCGCATTCTCGTTATGAGATTTAATTACGTGATCGCACTATTGTTGAGGACACATTTCCCAACAATCTCCCACTTGTCCTCGACAAGTGTGCGTCACCAATTCTCTTGTCCTATTACAATCTCCCACTCAATGCAAGGTGTCTCTCTAAGGTCGTATTTGCATTTGATCATATCATGAGTGGTTTCCTCGATCTGGAAAATAACTGTTTGACCGGAATTATCTACCATAGATACCTTCCGAGCGTGGCCACGCATTTCCAGTTAACTTCTCCTCGAGTGGCCTTGAGATTTGAACAACCCTGACAAGGGGTGGACAATTTCTATCGCACTACTTCCTTCAACTAGTCACAGTCAGTCACAGCCTGAAGCAATACCATTTGACTCCAGTTACGAAAAGTCGTAGAGAATGGATCAAGGTTATGCCTAAACTGTACCATCTTGGGAGAGTAGTCTTTAGTCTAAGAATTGACTCACAAGAATACTATAGCAGCTCTTGCCACGACCCAACTATAAAATTTCCAGAACTCTATAAGCGGTCACTTTGCCCGACAGAGTGTCTCTTGCAGTCTGCCTATGTGATCGACTAGTCATCACATATGACTCTATGGCATTTGAACTTGCCATCAATCGCCTCACATTCTAGTCGCTTCGAGATATCACCTCATGTAAGCGGCTAGGGGCTATACTAAGTCAATCCAGTTCACTTATGGGGTTCAATATTGTCTCTTACAACCCATTTGGATTTTGACAAAGTATCTTTCATCTTGAGTTAATTAAAACTCAAATGACATTGTCATGCAAAAATAGTCAATACTATTTCATTGCATTTGATGCACGATCATCTATTTGTATTAGTGTTTTGCGAATAAACCTTTTATTCATTATTGCAAAACTTACAAATTTTGGTCTCCTTCCGACTCATATTATCTCACATAACATGATCTTATTTGAGCACTTGTCTAGAATTCATTCTAGATCTTGAGTTTTGCTTTCCCGAGGGAAGCTCCCACTGTTATCCTATAACTCGTGACGTATTGATATACTAGAGAGATTAAAGAATCACTCGGAATTATCTAGTCACTTATGTGCTGAAATCTATATTGCAGTTATTAGTGATTTCATCACTCTTATTATTTTCAAACATCTCGGTTATTTCATCAAGGTTATTCATATCTAACCATTTTGATTTCTAATGGGCAACCTTTTATTATCGATATAATAAACCTTCTCGTGAAACTCCATCATCTTATGATATAAGGTATTAGTTCATCTAGAATTGAAAACCTCTTATTCTTTACACCTTAAAGAATCACCATCCTCTCTAAATGGTAGGCTTAATTCTATTAATGAACATTGCTCCCACTAAAAACAATATTACTCGATCTCTTAAATGAACCTTTCATTTCTCGCATGTAAATCTTTATTTATTACTTGAATCATTATTACTATCACTATCCCTATTGATGCGTGCCTATTTTATGATGTTTTACATCTATTTTTACACGCATTTGGTCGCTCATTTACTATGTTTTAGCCCTTTTTTCCCAACAATTGTGCACTTTCGTATTTTTATGCTCTTTTGCAGATTTATGCGGAAAAGGGACGATTTTATACCAAATTTATGCCCTCGGAAATTTTTATGACTAAGGACAAGAAGGAACGAAGCCTAGAGCACATTTCAAGGCCTAAAGATAGCTTTAACAAGCAAAGAATCGATCCACGACATTGCAGCCTGTTTCAAATGGCTATATCTCGAGTTCTAGAGCTGATAATGGAGTGATTCCAGTTGGAGGTGAAAGCTTATCCTCTTAGCTTTCCAACGCCGCGAGAATCGCTTGATTTCGATAAGTAACGAAGAAATGGCAGCTGTTTTAAGAACGATGCGCGCTGCAGTCCCGACAGTTGGTCGACCGACCAACAAAGTAGGTCGATCGACCGGATACCTATTGGAAAAGCCCAGAATTTGCCTGAAGCCCAGGAATTGCATAAAATCCGTAAAGCGGTCGACCGACCGAAAATATTGGTCGATCGACCACAGCGCCGACCCAGAAGTTTCCGAAAAACCCATACAAGTGTTTAGGTCATTAGGAAACTCTTTAATTCCGCCTATATAAGCTAATTCAGTCCCTAATCAAGAGGATCATCAAGTTCTGAATCTAGTTTTCTATCATGGAATTAGAGAAAAACTCCATAGCTTTAGAGAAGTTTTACCAAGTTTTCATCTTTTGTTCTTAGATTTTCCAATTAAGTTGTAAGTTGCTACAATTCAATCTTTCCTTTTCAATTAATCTTGTTGTTCATCTTATTTGTTATTTCTCAATTCATGTTTCCTCTTTATTATCATCTTTAATTATGTTAATTCCTTTGATATTCTTAATTCTTGTTATTGTTAATTTTATGATTAAGATTATGCATAGCTAATTCTTGTGATTAGGAATTAAGGGAACCATGGTAAAGACTTGATTTTGATAGTTTTATGATTAAATTACCAATCCCCCATTGTTGTTGGTAAACTAATTCTTTTAGATTGAAAGATTGTTAGGATTAGTTTAACAACAACTTTGGGATTGCCCTTGAACGAAAGTTTAGTGCTTTTCTAGGAACCCTAAGACCGTAAGGATTGGGTAGAATATTGACCTAAAGGTTTATTCTTTGTTCCTTGGGATTGTGTTATTTGATTATTTTACCTTTCATTAACTTGTTTTAACCATGGGGAACCGAAGTTCCTAATCTCCTTTTCATCTTATTTTAATTTCCTTTATTATTATTGCATGTTTAGATTTATGTTCTTTATAACTTTCATGTTTATTCCTATTTTTATTATTGTTTTAATAACTATGAGTAGCTAATTTCATATGTTAGGATGTAGGGAGTAAATATGCGAAGGTAGTATAAATTCCGAATCGGCGTGTTGCAGGGTGGAGGTCGGCCGACCGGGTTAGTTGGTCGGTCGACCGACACGCGTATGAATTCTGTTTCGCTTTTATTTGTAGACTATAATAACCTACAATGAGACCAAAAGGAGACTTGTAGGATGTTAGTATTGACCTACCCAAGATTGAGAGATTTGGGAAGGGCATTGGTTTACATCTTAAGACGGATAGGTTACTTAAGACTGAAAGGTTTGTGACCTAGAATTTAGGAATCACCCTTATTGTTGACACCCAATAATTGTGAGACCTAGGAACTAATAGCATAGACCTAAAGGATATGTTACATCCCTTACGCGACTGCAGTACATGTTGACTTAGGATTTATAGTATCTTAGCTGTTTATTACCCGAACATCCTAGCATCTCTTTTATTATATTTTTATTCTCATCTTTATTTACTTGTTGTATTTTATATTTGTTTTAGACTTAGCAACAATCAAACCCCCTCTCTATTGTTACTTAATAGATTAAAAATTAGCAAACATAATTAACCTTGTCTCTCTGTGGTTCGACCCTTACTATCACTATCTATAGTTTTAGTTTGGTTTACAAATTTTATCTTTGACACCCACAACGACGGGTATCAAATTTTGGCGCCGTTGCCGGGGAGACGGTATAATTTTGTTTGTTAAATTTTTAGTTTATTTTTTTTTCTTGTCTTAAGGAACTTAGGCTCCTTAAGACCGTTGCTTACCTTCTCTTCTAGTTTTGTTTCAGAAGACAGGTTTTTGAGAGGAAGACTTGAGTACTCTCAGTGCTATTGCGATCATGTCTACTAGTTCTGATAATCTTCAGCCAGCAGCACACCACCTCCCAGGGGGATTTATTCCCCCCGTTGATTTTTATCTCTCCTATATCAAATTATTGGAGCAAAAACAGTTTGCAGGTCTACCAGATGAGGATCCTTTGAAGCATTTGGAGCTATTTACAGATTATTTTTGTTCCGCACCCGTATCGGCGGGAGAGCGAGATAAGGTTAAGGAGATGTTTTTCCGTTTCTCCTTGAAAGATTCTGCGCGTGAATGGATTCGTTACCTTGATATGGAAGCAGCCAAAATTACAGATTGGACATCTCTGGCATTGGCTTTTTGCAAACAGTACTTTTCGCCGGCAAAAACCGAAGCTATGAGAGATCAAATTCATATGTTCCGGCAAGGATCTGATGAGGAATTCCCTGAAGCATGGGCCCGTTTTAAGAAGTTGGTTCGATCCGTTCCTCACCACGGCTTTGAGGAGTGGTACCTTTGCCACCGATTCTATAGCTCTTTGTATGATGACTACAGAGCCATCCTTGATTCAACTACAATTGGTAGATTTTATAATGTAGCTGCTAACAAGGGTTGGGTTACTATTGAGGAGTTGGCGGTTCGTAGAGGTGAAAATGGAAATTCATGTGGGGATTCGCTGAAAACAAATATTGAAATAAGTCATGTTGCCACACCTGAAACATCCAATAACGCCTGTTCCGAAGAACTTGAGAAAGCTTATGAGGGACCAACCCCAAAGGATGATGCTGCCATAGTTCGGGACGAAGAAATTGATACCGTGCATAGGTCAGAAGGTCGACCGACCACAACATCAGGTCGACCGACCTCGACACCTGAAGTGAGATTGGTTTCTGCAGAACAGAAAATTTCCGATAATACAGAACCTGGTCGACCGACCGCTGTACCCGGTCGACCGACCACTGTTCCTGAGCAGAATGCAGTTTCTATTCCCGAATCGCTGGATCCTTCCCTCATTCAAGACCTCACCAGTGTTCCTATTGTGGATTCGCCTCCTGAGCTACCTAACTCTCCTCTCATCACTAACTCGACGGAGATTCTGAAGTTAAAAGAGCCAAAGATTGCTGATTCTGCGACAAGCATTGCAGTCCCGTATCCGGATTATTTAGAGAAAGTAAAATTGGAGCTTCAGTTCGGAAAAATATTGGAGATCGTCAAGGGCCTTGAGCGTAAGAGGAAATTGGAGGACCATCCTATTATTTCTGTTGTTGCAGGTCATGATAAAAAGGGCATAGGAGATCCTGGAGATACTGGGGAGACGAAATTGGAGCAAGTTACTAAAAAAGACCGGCCGGGCAAAGTAAAGAAGCGTGTCATAGCTTATGCGACACCAGATACCCTTCCTCCGGCTAGGCCTGTTGTCTGGAAGCCCAGAGTAGCGGTCAGTACTGCTGAAAGGACCTATTTTAGCCAAGTACCTTACTTTGGGGTATCTTGCTGCTGAGTCGTAGTTCTTGTTTAGTATTTTATTTCAGTTTTTTGTTGGACTATTTATTTTCTTGTTTTTAGACTTAGACTCTTTTTACTTTTGTTGCTTCGTTTGAGACATTTTAGGCTTGGTTCTGGGATCTTGCGCATTTTTTGGGCGCATATTTATTGCTTTTTCAGGTTTCGACGAAGAACCGACGACCACTGTACAGCAGAGGGGTCGGCCGACCAGCATTACCAGTCGACCGACCTGAGCTCTACAAATTTGGAAGTTCTTAATATACAGGAAGGTCGGTCGACCTATTACATCGGTCGGTCGACCGCCCAGCTGTTACGGTTCTCTCGTTTCTTTTTCAGGGATCGTGTAAGTCATCTTGGGTACTTGAGTGGCACTGCTAGCCACCAAAACCTCCCAGCTTACGCTGGTTTGGGGAGGTTTTTCTCATGCGCTTCATAATCCAGTGAGTTCTTTCCAGTTTTTCTTTAGCCCTTTTTCTCTTTGCATCTTTCATTTATTTTTTCTGAAACCTTTACTTAGGCTGATGCACAATGGGGACATTGTGCGGGTTGGTTTGGGGAATGGTTTCGTGTTACATAAATTGCATTTTGTCACACGTTTATTGCATTTTTGTCTTGCATCGTTCTTTTCTTTATTTTCCTTATATATATAAAAAAAAAAACCCAAAAAAAAAAAAAAATTTAAAAATTCAAAAAATGCACGTTTATTTTAGCATATAGGTCGAGTCGGAACGAAAGTATTTCAAGGATGATTTTTGCTATCTTACATGTTTATGCCTTTACCTTGCCTTGTCAACTTGTTTTAGTATGAGAGTCTTTTGCATATCTACGAGTTTTTGTCAACTTGCATATCTTGAGACTTGACTCATACCTTGGCAACCTACTATACATTCTAAGTTTTAGAGCTTTATTTCCTGGTTTCATTCTTAAACCAGTTGTCTAGGATGTGAGTAGTACTCCCCTTGGAACATGTTACATCAATATGCATAAACATGAACTTGAATTGCTATATACTTGTTTTACTTTCTCGTTTTGGGAGTCTTAATATGTGCATTTGGGATCCCCTTTCTCTTATTTACCCATAAGCCTTACATAGCCAAAATTGCCTTTTTATTCCCCCAAAACTACATCCCATACTTAGCCTACCTTTCCAAGCTAGTATCTGTGGTCTTTGGTTTATTTTTTTGAGGCATCTTGGTTTGTATGCTATCATGAGCAAAAAAAAGAGAAAAGAAAGAGAGAAAGCGAGAAAAGAAAAAGAACAGAAAAATTCAGAAAGAAGGAAGAAAGAAAGAAAAAAAAAAAAAACGAAAAAAAAAAGAATCGAAAAATAGAAAGTCAGTCGACCGACCACCATCATAGGTCGGCCGACCACCTGTTAGCATCAGATTCAAAAAAAAAAAAAAAAAATTTCGTTCCAAAATTCCCTTTCTTTTATGTGTTATCACTCCCGTACTTCATTCAAAAATATTGGGGAGTCCTTTCTTATATTTAATGTGAGAGTTGTGCTACAAAAGAGCACTTTCTTAATATCAAAAAGTTGTGAAATATGTTGTTGGGAACCGGTTTTACTAGCTTGGCTACTAACCCCACAATTCCAAAAAACATCTTAACCACTTTTACCTTTTACCTCACATATCT
The DNA here is from genome assembly GCA_029255685.2 of Silene conica. NCBI lineage: Eukaryota > Viridiplantae > Streptophyta > Magnoliopsida > Caryophyllales > Caryophyllaceae > Silene > Silene conica. Next base: position 66,656,630 of record CM055311.2, read on the forward strand.
TTCATTACCTCGATTTGCATGTATCTGGGTCACTTAATAAGATTGTTATACAAAGTTGTAGAATTCTTGTTCATGTTAGATTGCAGGCATGTTTTCATGGGTCGCAGTTAGGTGAGTGTCTCTACAAAATTACTTCTTCCTATCTTTTACATATACTCACCCTTTGCTTCATGAGTGTCTCGAGCGTACCGCGAGAGTCCATAGTATAAAGTCTCTATAGTCTCTAGTGTTGCAAGTTTTGACGACACCATAACTCGTTTGCATGATTTATATACTTTCTCATTTTGTACTTAGCATTGGTATAGGCTTACATGTAAATTTCGCTCTGAGATTGAAATCGTTCCATTAGTTAAGATCGAGTCTATTTCTTGCTTGAGGGCAAGCAAGGTTTGGTTTGGGGAATTTGATGCGTGCCTATTTTATGATGTTTTACATCTATTTTTACACGCATTTGGTCGCTCATTTACTATGTTTTAGCCCTTTTTTCCCAACAATTGTGCACTTTCGTATTTTTATGCTCTTTTGCAGATTTATGCGGAAAAGGGACGATTTTATACCAAATTTATGCCCTCGGAAATTTTTATGACTAAGGACAAGAAGGAACGAAGCCTAGAGCACATTTCAAGGCCTAAAGATAGCTTTAACAAGCAAAGAATCGATCCACGACATTGCAGCCTGTTTCAAATGGCTATATCTCGAGTTCTAGAGCTGATAATGGAGTGATTCCAGTTGGAGGTGAAAGCTTATCCTCTTAGCTTTCCAACGCCGCGAGAATCGCTTGATTTCGATAAGTAACGAAGAAATGGCAGCTGTTTTAAGAACGATGCGCGCTGCAGTCCCGACAGTTGGTCGACCGACCAACAAAGTAGGTCGATCGACCGGATACCTATTGGAAAAGCCCAGAATTTGCCTGAAGCCCAGGAATTGCATAAAATCCGTAAAGCGGTCGACCGACCGAAAATATTGGTCGATCGACCACAGCGCCGACCCAGAAGTTTCCGAAAAACCCATACAAGTGTTTAGGTCATTAGGAAACTCTTTAATTCCGCCTATATAAGCTAATTCAGTCCCTAATCAAGAGGATCATCAAGTTCTGAATCTAGTTTTCTATCATGGAATTAGAGAAAAACTCCATAGCTTTAGAGAAGTTTTACCAAGTTTTCATCTTTTGTTCTTAGATTTTCCAATTAAGTTGTAAGTTGCTACAATTCAATCTTTCCTTTTCAATTAATCTTGTTGTTCATCTTATTTGTTATTTCTCAATTCATGTTTCCTCTTTATTATCATCTTTAATTATGTTAATTCCTTTGATATTCTTAATTCTTGTTATTGTTAATTTTATGATTAAGATTATGCATAGCTAATTCTTGTGATTAGGAATTAGGGGAACCATGGTAAAGACTTGATTTTGATAGTTTTATGATTAAATTACCAATCCCCCATTGTTGTTGGTAAACTAATTCTTTTAGATTGAAAGATTGTTAGGATTAGTTTAACAACAACTTTGGGATTGCCCTTGAACGAAAGTTTAGTGCTTTTCTAGGAACCCTAAGACCGTAAGGATTGGGTAGAATATTGACCTAAAGGTTTATTCTTTGTTCCTTGGGATTGTGTTATTTGATTATTTTACCTTTCATTAACTTGTTTTAACCATGGGGAACCGAAGTTCCTAATCTCCTTTTCATCTTATTTTAATTTCCTTTATTATTATTGCATGTTTAGATTTATGTTCTTTATAACTTTCATGTTTATTCCTATTTTTATTATTGTTTTAATAACTATGAGTAGCTAATTTCATATGTTAGGATGTAGGGAGTAAATATGCGAAGGTAGTATAAATTCCGAATCGGCGTGTTGCAGGGTGGAGGTCGGCCGACCGGGTTAGTTGGTCGGTCGACCGACACGCGTATGAATTCTGTTTCGCTTTTATTTGTAGACTATAATAACCTACAATGAGACCAAAAGGAGACTTGTAGGATGTTAGTATTGACCTACCCAAGATTGAGAGATTTGGGAAGGGCATTGGTTTACATCTTAAGACGGATAGGTTACTTAAGACTGAAAGGTTTGTGACCTAGAATTTAGGAATCACCCTTATTGTTGACACCCAATAATTGTGAGACCTAGGAACTAATAGCATAGACCTAAAGGATATGTTACATCCCTTACGCGACTGCAGTACATGTTGACTTAGGATTTATAGTATCTTAGCTGTTTATTACCCGAACATCCTAGCATCTCTTTTATTATATTTTTATTCTCATCTTTATTTACTTGTTGTATTTTATATTTGTTTTAGACTTAGCAACAATCAAACCCCCTCTCTATTGTTACTTAATAGATTAAAAATTAGCAAACATAATTAACCTTGTGTCTCTGTGGTTCGACCCTTACTATCACTATCTATAGTTTTAGTTTGGTTTATAAATTTTATCTTTGACACCCACAACGACGGGTATCACCTATAGTGATCTACTTTCATTCAATCAATCATCACCCTCTTTTCATGTCTTCGTTTCCTCGAGACGAATATGACATGATAATTTCTTTATAACTACATTGAGAATTGGGATGATTTCTTCTCTTTTATCTTATAAACTTAGAAAAATCATTTATTTAGGAACCGGTCTTTCCTCCCGTATAGATAGATGATTTCTCCTCTATTATCTTATAATCCTTAAAAAATCATTATCTCAAGGAGCCGAAATTCCTTTCGAATTCATACGGGGTTTTATGTCTCCTCTCTTTGAAACAATGAACATAAAGAACCTTTCTTCGAGTGTCCTCCCGTAGTTTCTTCAGTGTCCTCTCGTAGTTTCTTCAATTCATTTAGGGCTCTTCTTAAGATTCCCATGTAGGAATCTTCTCTAAGATCCTTTATTTTTATCATTGGTTTGCGAGCGAAATATTTTCTCCCACTCTATCCTTTTAACAATAACCTTTATTCGTTTAAGGATAGCTATTTCGATTAACCAATGCATATGAATGTTTGAAGTTTTATAGTTGTGATGAAAACATTCTCATTTTCACTTAAAATGAAAATCTTATAATGAACTAATATTGTCTCATTTTGATTGAAAGTAGTATCTCATGGGGTGTAGTTCTCCGTTTTAATCAACACTTTGATTATATTATATTGATCGTATCAATTGTTTATTGCGTGATAAAATCACCATTATTCATGTTTAAACAAGGTATGCAATTTATTTTGAGAAATCAAGACATTGATTAAGAACAAAAGTAGTGACTCGGGTTGAAAACCAAGTCACCAATATCCAAAATTACAACCATTGTTTTAGGATTTTAATCCTTGTCTTACAAGAAAATAAATTGTTCCATAAATAAAATGCAAAATATGAAAGAAGACGATATGAAAATTAGAGCCTAGCTCTTCAAGTCTTCGATCAATTTGGATGCTACCATAGCCATCCAAGTAAGGAACCTCATGCTTCCTTCTCCTTGCCCTTATCATTATTAGGGGGTGGCCATTTAAAACAATTAAAAAGGGTAAACATCAACACATTTGTATCACTATACATAAGTTGATAAATGTCATGAATCATAAACGAGAATTATTACCTACGGCGGTTGCCTTCCCATTTTTGAGATCGCTTAAGTATTTGGGGCAATTATGCTTCCAATGACCGATCCTCGTGCAATAATGGCACTTGTCTTCCGATTTTGAAGACGAGGTGGAAGCGCATTTCAAAAAGGTCTTTTGTTTGGTCGCCTTGGGCTTGAACGTTTTCTTGGCCTTGCCTTTAAAGGCATTCCTTTTAAAGCTCGTTTTCCCTTTCTTTTCGATGTTTAAAACATCCTTGGTTGAACTTTCATGAAGTCCCATGTCCCTTTCGGCTTGGACGAGCATCTTATGCAACTCATCCAACGTGGTCTCTTGGTTTCGCATATTGAAATTCACCCGGAATTGAGCATACGCTTTAACCTTATTGAGCGAGTGAAGAACTCGGTCAATAATGAGAGAGTCAGGTACATCAACGTCTTGCGCTTTTAGAGTCTCCGCGAGCTCAACGAGTTTGAGCACATGAGGGCTTATCTTTTGTCCTTCCTTGAACGTAATGTCGAAGAAGGCGGAAGCCGCCTCATATTGGATCACCCTTGGAGTTTGCGAAAACATGGTCGCAAGTTTAGTGTATATCTCATATGATGTGGTCAACTTAATCATACTCCTTTGGAGGTCCGACTCCATGGAGAAGATGAGCACATTTTTAAGAGCGGAGGACTCTTTCATGTAGGCTTCATAGGCCTCACGATTTTGGACCGATGAACGAGCGGTCGGAGCGGCTTCGGAAAGGTAACGACTCTTATTGTCACCTTGAGCGGCCAAAAGTAATTGTGCATCCCAATCCTTAAAATTGGAACCATGCTTATCGAGTTTGCAACGATCCATAAAGGATCGAAGCCATGATACGTTAGTGAGAGGTGGAGCGTTGGTGGCCATTGATGATGTTGAAAATAAACTACAATAAAATGAAGGAAATAAAACAATATCATTTTAAAATTCATAATTTTAAACTAAAAACTTAAACAATTTAATTAGTTATTTACTTAATGATCTCTTACCCAATTAATTAAACAATCCCGAGACCCAAACCCATACTAATCCGGGCATGGTGTAGCCGATTCAACCCGTATCGGTATAATTTGGTGGATTAACCCTTTAATCGGTTCTACCTTAGAACTCTCGGTCGACAATTTTCTAAAAATCGTCTTTAGCCCGAACTTATTGCAACTACGGTTACGAATACTTTCGTTGAGATCAACCAAATTTCAAGGTGTAATCTTATTACCTCACTTACCCAACGTGACAATTTTAGTACCCCGGTGTAGCCGAGCCTACGTTCTTGTGAAGAAGGGATTCATGGGTCCGTACTTTTTGGTAAGGCTAAGTCTCAATATTTTTACGTAAGAGATCTAGTCAAATTATTATATATCTCCGTTTAAGTGAACTAAGTCGGTGAATTATCGATAAAATAAATGACTAGGTCGACTAAATCGAAAATGCATGAGACGATATATGACGATTTGGCTATGCATGCAAACATATAAAAGGCAAAATGAAAGTATAAAATAAACCCTAGTATGGCCTTTCCTAGAAAATAAATAATAAAAGTACAAATTCGGAAACCAACTCCTTTGGTCCCTTGAACTTCACGCGGCACGCACTTCGAGGTAAACACCATCTTTGTCGGAACTCCTTTCCGAATGGCACCGTCTTCAAGGCTCTCCGGAATTTACAAATATTACAACTTTTCTAGTCTACTTTATACATTATAAAATAGAAATAAATTACAATTGGGTGATACGAGATCACAAAATTACAACCGAATCGGTAACCCCTTACATTACGGGAAATACCGATTAAAAACTAAGGCCATACTAAGTAAATTACATAATTCCCAAAATTACGTAAATAAAAATCATGGCATTCATAATTAAAATATGCAATGCTTATAAAATATGAACTATCATGCAAATCCTAAGCCAAATCGTCCTATTTAAATAAATAGTTATCGTATACCTCGGTTTATGGAATCGCGTGTTTTAACGTTTAGCAACACTATGCATTATATGAATCGGTATTCATCCTTAAGTTAATCATCCCAACTCTTTTAGGTTTCAAAATTTAGTGTAACATCCCGTATTTTTATAAAAGTGATTTTAATAAGTTAAAAGTAGTTTACGGAATTTAATAATATTTTAATAATAAATCGTAAATTTATTTTAAGTTTCTCCGTTAAGATCCGTCTTAAGAATGTTTTAGTTCTTAAGATGTTAACTTGGCAAAATCAAACCCCGACTTGAACCCGTTTCACAAAACAAATAAACCCGACTCAAGTAAAGGTGAAAGGACAACTTAAAACCCTACCTAAACCTCATCCATCGACATATTCTTTATCTTCATTTCATTTCACTGTAAACCCAACTTTCACCATTTTCACTTTTCTTCAAAGCTTTAAACTACGATCTCGACCCCTTCCCGAACTCCGATTGAGGTAAATTTTATATTTTCGGAATCCCCTCGAGATTTGCAACCTTTCTATCTCTTTCAATTTCCACTTCATCAACTCTCATTTCTGGGCTGTTTTGAGAAGAACTCGAGATTTACCGTCTTATAACCCGTTTCGTTGTTTGTAGGTGTCGACATTGACGACCCGGACAAGGATTCTTATATTATTCAAGACTAGGCGTGAAGAAATCGCTCGTTAAGGTGACGATAATGAGAAACTCGGCCTTTTGTCTATATTAGCACTTTTGGTGTTTTGATTATGTGTTTCACATGAGATTATGATTATTGATGTCGATAGGAACTTAGTAATATGTTAATGACTGATTTATGTGTTCCTTGTATGAGATACTTGATGAAATTGGTGTTTCACATGCTCAAACATGTTTATCTTGTGTTGGGTTGAAATTGTGACGGATATGGATGATTAATCGTATGTTGGGTGTTTGAGAAGTCGTTAGTCATTGCATATGTATGAGAATGGTGTATAATTACTGGGTAATGTATGTTTGGAGTAGAAATCATGTTGTAGGAACGATCCCATGAGATTTGGATGAATTTTGATATGTCGAAATGCGTTTTCTGGGAACAGGGACTCCCAGCCGGTTGGTTGACCGGCGGCCGGTCAACCGGCTGAGAGTCTCGTATGTTGATTTTTGAAGAAAGCTGAGGAAGGACCCTCAGCCGGTCGGCCGGCAGCCGGTCAGCCGGCTGGGAGCCCTTCTTTGTGTTTTGAAGTATGTAATTGAGAGTAATGGACTCTCAGCCGGCCAACCGGCAGCCTGTGGCTGACCGGCTGAGATCCCCTTTTGTATTTTGAAGGTTGTTTTGAGAGTTAAGGACTCTCAGCCGGCCAACCGGCAGCCTGTGGCCAACCGGCTGAGAGCCCCTCTTGGTTTTGAAGTTATTTTTAAGAGTCTTGCACTCTCAGCCGGCCAACCGGCAGCCTGTGGCTGACCGGCTGAGAGCCCCTGTCACATATTGATTTACTTATAATTTATGTTTCGCATGTCGGATTTGATTGATTCTTTTTCCGTATGTTTCGTATGCTTGTTTGAAGTCCCAAGAAATTGGGCGGCACTTATATCGGGTTCGGTAATGGGTTTGGGGATGAAAGACCCCCCGGCCGGGCAACCGGAAGGGAGACCGGCTCTCGCCTCAAATTAGTTCCCGAAGTTGGCTAAGTGTTTCATGGGTGTTTATTGATGAGTTATTTAAGAAATGATTGTCATTCGAATTTGAAGTTGTTGTACATCTTAGAGATGACATTTGTGATTTGTGTAAACCTGCTGTGCGCTGCTATAGTACTCGAGTTCTCACTTGACTGCATTGTGTAGCTGGTTGGCCGTAGTGGCTTGGTCCTCACGGTCAGGTCTTAGATTGTCTGCCCGCCTTCGGGCATATCTCGTTCCTAGCTAGTTCGGGTCTTGGGGGTGCCTTGTGCACTTGTCGAATCGGGGATCGTGACTTGGTTGCGCTCCGAGAGTCTGGCCAGGTTTAGACTAGGACAGTCTTTTGATGTCGTCCTACCAGGGGGTTGTATAGTCTGAGATTGGGAATGTCGTAGTATATAGTCGAGTCGATTGTCGGCCTGCTCATAGTAGTCTAGTAGAGTCACTTGGCTGACCAATCTAGTTAGAGTCGAGTCACTTGGATGACCTATCTCTTGTTTGTAGAGTCACTTGGTTGGCCTATAGTTGTTAGAGTCGAGTCACTAGGTGACCTATCTCTTGTTGATATAATTGGATGTTGAGTATGCCTTAGTTGCATTTGTGAATGTATGATACTTGGTTATCTTAGTATTGTTCGTCCAAGGCATTGGACGACTCTTAGTCCGGTTTCGTAAATGGTTTGGATTGAAAGACCCCCCGGCCGGGCAACCGGAAGGGAAACCGGCTCTCCTTCCAAATAGTTTCCGAAGTTGGTTGAGAGCCTTTGCATAGTATTGCATGATGTTATGAAAGATGAGATATTGAGATTTGTATGCTTCACATGTTTTATATATATGCTGGAGTATATTGTATGCTTATGTGTTGTGTGTCACTGACAATAGGTGGCTAGGAGCACTCTAGTCACTCCCCACTGACTGTGGCGCACATGTTGTATGTGTGTAGGTACATGAGGCTGTTTGCAGGGGGTTACGTTGAGGCTAGCGAGCGATGATCCTTCATCGTTGACTTTTACCTTATCGTGTAGCTAGACCTTAGACTTTACTTTCAGTATTTTGTGCCTGTAGGGATATGCTATCCCGGGCTGTTTTGTATCGCACTTATATACTTATTTATGTTTTGTCTTTCGCATGTTTAGATTTCTAAAGCACCTCGCATGTTTAGTTTTGTTAAAAAGTTTTAATTCCGCTGCATTTTTGGTACTTTGAATGTTTTATATTTCCGCTTTCGCGAGGGGTTTTACAGTTGGTATCAGAGCATTATTGCTCCCGACGCACTCATGTAATCCCCAAACTTAACTTGACCAAAAACTTGAATAATGAATGAGAGATTTGGGTAGACTTAAGGACAAGTGGTAGACTGTGTGTACTTGCTAATTGCTAAGGTAACATTGTTTTCTCTTTTGAAGGATGGTGAGACCTAGGGCTGCTGATAACATTGTGCTGCAAGCAATTCAGCATTTGCTTGAGACTCAGAGACAGCAAGCAGGGAATGTTCCACCTCCTCCTCCGCCAGGCAACGAGGCTAATCGTCCTGGCAGTTTCTCATGGATAGCTTCGCAGATGTCCCGTAGCCATGTGAAGACTTATGGAGGTGAGGTTGATCCGGTAGCTCTTACCGAGTGGTTCAGGGAGATGGAAAAGAGCTTTACCCTGTATGCGGTGGGTAGAGAGGATAGAGTGCGGCTAGCCACTCACTTTCTGACCCTTGAGGCCGATAGGTGGTGGGCATTGACTGGACCTACTTTCACTCTTGACCCTTTGTTCGATTGGGAGGCTTTTAAGGATAAGCTCGAGACGAGGTTTTATCCTAAAGAGCTCAGATCACAGCGACTCAAAGAATTCATGGATTTGAAGCAAGGCAAGATGTCAGTTCAGGAGTTTACCGACCGATTCAACCAACTTGCTCACTTCGCATCGAGATTTGTTAGAGATGAGGCGGAGAGAGTCTACTTTTACCGTGGGAAGCTAGGACCGCGCATCGAGAGCATGGTTCGTCGTGACTCGACTTCTTTCGTTGAGGTCTATGATGATGCTATTTGGGCAGAGAGTTCCATCCGAGCCATAGATGCCGAGATTAGAGCTTCTTCTTCTTCTGCTCCCTTTTCCTCACAGACTTCCTCCTTTGGGAAGAGATCCTTTGATCCTTCACCTGATTCTCCGGTACCTCAGTTTAAGAAGTTCAAGAGGTTTGACCCATCTAAGGTCAAGGACCCGGTGCCTGTACCTAATGCTCCTCTGAAGTGTTTCAAGTGTCATAAGGATCTTCACCTTGGAGTTGACTGCAACGGCGACCCCTACACCTGCTTTGCCTGCAACAAGACCGGACATCGCTCCTTCGAGTGTCCCGAGAGGAAGATTGTCGCTGGTAGAGCTGCTACTGCTGCTGGTGCAGTTCAGAGGCCGAAGCCCAAGGGTACCGTGTACGTGATGAGTCGTGCTGCAGCCGAGGCTTACCCTCACCTGGTCACCGGTATGTCTCCATTGATGTGTCCATTTTGCCTATAAGGCGTTGTCTTAAGCTCAACCTTGTTCTTCTTTCGTGTCTTGCACCGAAGTTTTCTCCCTTTTTAACCGCTTCCTTTTTCTGCTCATGGTGACTTCTTTGGGAATTTCCTTCCTTTTTGGCGGTTGTAGACCTCTATTGTTTTTGCAAATTTTATTGGTTCAACATTTGAAAGATCTAAAAAGTTGATTTTTAGAAGACTTGGTTTTAAGAAGTTGGATAATTTTACCGCTTTGATGGATTTCAGCGTTGATTTGCCATTTGAACTCGTTATTGGAGACGTCTGATAACCTGTACTATGCCTATCAACATCGGATCGATCTAAATTTTAAAATTTTCATTGATTTTCACCTGGGTTTTGCCTTCGGATTGGAATGTCAGGTTCTTGAATGCGCAACGAGAACCCCAACGTTCCTTAATGGAGGCTCGACTACGGGTTTTGCTTTTGAAATTTTTGGAAAGAAGCCTAAGCTTTTGTATATCAAGGTTTCTGTGAAAGTTTTAATTGTTAATGTTGTCCTTGTAACTGCTTTCAAGTTTCGAGGACGAAACTTTTTAAAAGATGGGGTGATTGTAACATCCCGTATTTTTATAAAAGTGATTTTAATAAGTTAAAAGTAGTTTACGGAATTTAATAATATTTTAATAATAAATCGTAAATTTATTTTAAGTTTCTCCGTTAAGATCCGTCTTAAGAATGTTTTAGTTCTTAAGATGTTAACTTGGCAAAATCAAACCCCGACTTGAACCCGTTTCACAAAACAAATAAACCCGACTCAAGTAAAGGTGAAAGGACAACTTAAAACCCTACCTAAACCTCATCCATCGACATATTCTTTATCTTCATTTCATTTCACTGTAAACCCAACTTTCACCATTTTCACTTTTCTTCAAAGCTTTAAACTACGATCTCGACCCCTTCCCGAACTCCGATTGAGGTAAATTTTATATTTTCGGAATCCCCTCGAGATTTGCAACCTTTCTATCTCTTTCAATTTCCACTTCATCAACTCTCATTTCTGGGCTGTTTTGAGAAGAACTCGAGATTTACCGTCTTATAACCCGTTTCGTTGTTTGTAGGTGTCGACATTGACGACCCGGACAAGGATTCTTATATTATTCAAGACTAGGCGTGAAGAAATCGCTCGTTAAGGTGACGATAATGAGAAACTCGGCCTTTTGTCTATATTAGCACTTTTGGTGTTTTGATTATGTGTTTCACATGAGATTATGATTATTGATGTCGATAGGAACTTAGTAATATGTTAATGACTGATTTATGTGTTCCTTGTATGAGATACTTGATGAAATTGGTGTTTCACATGCTCAAACATGTTTATCTTGTGTTGGGTTGAAATTGTGACGGATATGGATGATTAATCGTATGTTGGGTGTTTGAGAAGTCGTTAGTCATTGCATATGTATGAGAATGGTGTATAATTACTGGGTAATGTATGTTTGGAGTAGAAATCATGTTGTAGGAACGATCCCATGAGATTTGGATGAATTTTGATATGTCGAAATGCGTTTTCTGGGAACAGGGACTCCCAGCCGGTTGGTTGACCGGCGGCCGGTCAACCGGCTGAGAGTCTCGTATGTTGATTTTTGAAGAAAGCTGAGGAAGGACCCTCAGCCGGTCGGCCGGCAGCCGGTCAGCCGGCTGGGAGCCCTTCTTTGTGTTTTGAAGTATGTAATTGAGAGTAATGGACTCTCAGCCGGCCAACCGGCAGCCTGTGGCTGACCGGCTGAGATCCCCTTTTGTATTTTGAAGGTTGTTTTGAGAGTTAAGGACTCTCAGCCGGCCAACCGGCAGCCTGTGGCCAACCGGCTGAGAGCCCCTCTTGGTTTTGAAGTTATTTTTAAGAGTCTTGCACTCTCAGCCGGCCAACCGGCAGCCTGTGGCTGACCGGCTGAGAGCCCCTGTCACATATTGATTTACTTATAATTTATGTTTCGCATGTCGGATTTGATTGATTCTTTTTCCGTATGTTTCGTATGCTTGTTTGAAGTCCCAAGAAATTGGGCGGCACTTATATCGGGTTCGGTAATGGGTTTGGGGATGAAAGACCCCCCGGCCGGGCAACCGGAAGGGAGACCGGCTCTCGCCTCAAATTAGTTCCCGAAGTTGGCTAAGTGTTTCATGGGTGTTTATTGATGAGTTATTTAAGAAATGATTGTCATTCGAATTTGAAGTTGTTGTACATCTTAGAGATGACATTTGTGATTTGTGTAAACCTGCTGTGCGCTGCTATAGTACTCGAGTTCTCACTTGACTGCATTGTGTAGCTGGTTGGCCGTAGTGGCTTGGTCCTCACGGTCAGGTCTTAGATTGTCTGCCCGCCTTCGGGCATATCTCGTTCCTAGCTAGTTCGGGTCTTGGGGGTGCCTTGTGCACTTGTCGAATCGGGGATCGTGACTTGGTTGCGTTCCGAGAGTCTGGCCAGGTTTAGACTAGGACAGTCTTTTGATGTCGTCCTACCAGGGGGTTGTATAGTCTGAGATTGGGAATGTCGTAGTATATAGTCGAGTCGATTGTCGGCCTGCTCATAGTAGTCTAGTAGAGTCACTTGGCTGACCAATCTAGTTAGAGTCGAGTCACTTGGATGACCTATCTCTTGTTTGTAGAGTCACTTGGTTGGCCTATAGTTGTTAGAGTCGAGTCACTAGGTGACCTATCTCTTGTTGATATAATTGGATGTTGAGTATGCCTTAGTTGCATTTGTGAATGTATGATACTTGGTTATCTTAGTATTGTTCGTCCAAGGCATTGGACGACTCTTAGTCCGGTTTCGTAAATGGTTTGGATTGAAAGACCCCCCGGCCGGGCAACCGGAAGGGAAACCGGCTCTCCTTCCAAATAGTTTCCGAAGTTGGTTGAGAGCCTTTGCATAGTATTGCATGATGTTATGAAAGATGAGATATTGAGATTTGTATGCTTCACATGTTTTATATATATGCTGGAGTATATTGTATGCTTATGTGTTGTGTGTCACTGACAATAGGTGGCTAGGAGCACTCTAGTCACTCCCCACTGACTGTGGCGCACATGTTGTATGTGTGTAGGTACATGAGGCTGTTTGCAGGGGGTTACGTTGAGGCTAGCGAGCGATGATCCTTCATCGTTGACTTTTACCTTATCGTGTAGCTAGACCTTAGACTTTACTTTCAGTATTTTGTGCCTGTAGGGATATGCTATCCCGGGCTGTTTTGTATCGCACTTATATACTTATTTATGTTTTGTCTTTCGCATGTTTAGATTTCTAAAGCACCTCGCATGTTTAGTTTTGTTAAAAAGTTTTAATTCCGCTGCATTTTTGGTACTTTGAATGTTTTATATTTCCGCTTTCGCGAGGGGTTTTACATTTAGTCTTACTCAAACTTTGAACATGACTTAACTTAACATATTTTAATATTGTTCGGTATTACGGGAAAAATAATATAAAAATCAAAAAGAGTCATAAAAATTTCGAAAATTTCAAAATTCAAATTTTGAAAATTCCAGAATGTTCTTAAAATTTCAGAACTTTAAAAATATAAGTATTTATACGGTTTTAATATTATTTCGAAAATAATACGTAAAACGAGCATTTTAAGTCGGAAAATTCAATAATTAACTCCATAAATGCAAATAAAATACTAATAAAATTTTTACACTTTCCAAAATACTTTAAGAACATAGAATGGACAGAAAAATAAATTAGACACTGCCCAAGAGCCGAAATTTTTAATGAAAATGACTCTTTTAATTCAATTTTAAACATAACTTTTAACAAATTAAAATTAAATCAAATCTGAAACTTTTGGCTCCCAAGAATATTTTCATGATGAACATATCATATATGACTAATATTGGTTAAATTATTTCGGCCATTTTAACAACTATTGCAAATTTTAACGATTTTCGTCATATATCGTACGATTTTAACCTTTAAAATTATTTCTCAAGCATAATATAAGATAAAAATCTCGAAATTTTTATACATGCTGGAAATAATATATATGACATCGTGTTAAATTTTTATGGCCAAATTCCAAATTAAACTATTAAAGTCGAAATAATGTCACTAATTACCCGATTTTTACATTAAAAATCTATAATATTGCAATATATGAGATAAATTTCTGGAAAATTTAGCATAAATTTTAAATATTTCATGTGACATCCTCATAAAGTTTTATAGTCAAATTCATAATATAACTATTTTAACCCATTTTTATTCATCTTATTGCATTTTAACCCTTAAAATTCATATCACACGTTTTATATGTCCATAATTTACGAAAATTCATATTCATATTATAGAAAATACATGTGATAACATACTGAAAAATCTCGGCCAAAAGATGATTTTAGCTATTTGTCCCAAAATAAACGACTTTAACCATTAAAACTTTATAAAAACCGAGATTTAATATACCATTAATCAATATTCATGCAAAATATATTCCAAATATTCTAAAACATTTTAGAAAATAGTAGGTATTCATGCTTAAATTATTTCGTGCATATCTTATATCAAACGAAAATTTCAATTATATTTTGTTATCTCTATAACTCCGTAAAAACGTAAACGGAAAGCATGCAAACAACCTATTGCTCTGATACCAATTGTTGGGATTATTAGTTACTCATAAACTAATATTTAGTCATACTAACATAATCCTTTAATTAACATTTTAATTAACTTATTAAGTGATCTTATGCATGCTAATAAAATGCGGAAATGGGAGAAGTTTCGTGTCCTTACACTCGGTCCAAATGCAAGCAAGGATGATCCTCCAATGTTCAACAATAACACCTCCTCTAAGGTGCACCAAGACAACCCCTTAAACAACCGAGATCTTGAACAAGCTAGCACAAAATCGGTTTTTCCTTAATATTATCTCTAATCTCTTAATTAGAAATACAATACTAATATTAACAACTTATTATAATTAGTATTATTATTATTATCACTATAATAATTTTGGAGGATTTTATTTTGATTTTCTTACACTTAGAAAATTATGCAATTAGAACTAGGGTTTCAAATGTAAGCATCTCATACTTATTTATGGTGTGGTGCTTGGGGTATGGTGTGGCCGGGTATGGGAGGGCTCCAAGAGGGAACACAACACTTTCCCATGTAGATAGGGTGGCTCTAGGTAGCACCCTAATTAAAGTTAAGCACACTTTAATCATAATGTGTGTTAATTTAATAACACACAACATAACCTTAACCCATCCCAAAACCGGTGCAACCACACTTAAAATGGACCTCTTTTTACAATTTTATCAACCTTACAATTTTATGTTATGTGACATCCAATATGTCATAATATAATAAAATAACAATTGTTTTAATTTAATCATACATATTTATCAAATAAATATTATTCATAAATTAATAAATCTCATTTATCAAGTTGACAAGTAATTCGAAATTACTAATGTAAAAAAGTCACTTATAACAATCGTCAATACGATTTACAACTTTTGTAATAATTATAACCCAATTCATTCTAATTACGATATTATAAAATATCGTTTATTTGTTTAACAATTGACACGTTTCAATTTTAAACATAAATCTTACAATAAGATTTAACCTTTGATTTCTCGATATACGAGTTTAAGGAATATGATCAAATCGTATCAATATACATTTGATCACTTTATCAATTAAAGGGAATTGTCCTAAAGGTGTGACCTAAAGGGATCAACTGACCACCACCGTCATACGACAGTAATGTCAAACTCTAGCTAGCCAATCATTACCGATTAATGTTGGTCAGTTGACTAATATAAAATCGTATCATCCCTTGCGCATTCTCGTTATGAGATTTAATTACGTGATCGCACTATTGTTGAGGACACATTTCCCAACAATTTCACCAACTAATTCCACCCACCAATTGGGTAAACAACTAAACATTAGGATTACCAAGACATGGCTTACTACACTCCCTAAACGTTTTCAGTCAGATTACTTCTCAAAATAAGGGCTAGGGGTTATTCTCGAACAAAATCCTCAATATCCAACTAAGCTAGGCTACTTACAAAGCGCCATGGGAAAAGGCAAGTAACAAGGATAGGGTTAAGTCGGGAAGTTACGAAAGTAGCTTCCGAGTTAAGATAGAAAAGAGTTCGGGAAAAGGAGGATACGCATCAAGAAATAAGGGAGAAGGTGATGCATGATGAGCTAGGAGTATCTCCGGGGACATAAAACTATCCTTCAAAGATAGCACGAATCTTCCATCTTCGGTAGTAGACAATAATCTTGATCGCCATCCAGGTAAGCTCATGGTTCACCAATCTTGAGCACAAAAAGAAAATCTTTGACATTTAACAAACATGTTAGACCTAACAAGGAGCAATCACATTACAGACTACCACTTGGTCCTTAAATCTACCCATCTCTCATACATTATTTCAGGTCAAGTTGATATTTAAATTGGGTTACACGTGCGTGCGTCGGGAGCATTACTGCTCTGATACAAATTGTGACACCCCGCGATTTAGCATAAAAATAAACAAATAATTTGCAGCGGAAATACGATACTTTTAAAAACTTTTCGACATATTTATTAAAACTTTTTCGCGGAATATCAAAACAACAAGCGGAAGACTAAAACTAATAAGAAAGTATAAATTATACACGAATACTTAAATAAACGAGGGATAAGGTATCCCACGATAACAACATGAATTAAATCTAAACTAAGCGTATGGGTAATTGTCGAATGATCAACAATGCTCGCTAGCCACAAGTCTTCCCCAAACAGCACCAACCTACACTCATGAAACATGAACGCCACAGTCAGTGGGGAGTAACTCAGGGTTCTCCCAGCCACTTTACGTCAGAATACAAATAGATAACAATAAGAACATATTGTATATGGAGTAGTACATATGAATAAGAGAAATATCAAAGCATGATACTCAAAATCAGGTAAACAACCAGGTGATCGACTCAGAGACCAACACTTGATGGCATGTCCGATCACACAAACATCAACAACCAAGAATAGAATGAACGCCGTCAGGTAGCATAACCACTACAACTGACAGTCGGGGAGTATAACCGCTCCACTAACATGCTAGGGCGTAAAACCGAGCCCTAGCTACCGGAGCGCATAACCACGTCATCCGGATACTATGTATAGCGCATAACCGACAACTATATGCCTAAGACCTGGCCAGACCTCTCGATGTAATAACCTACACCGAACGACACACGGGGACCGGGCCGCATAACCACGGACACCGACCAATCCCGAACATAGTTAGATAAAATCCCATAACAGGAGTGGCGTTTGTTCATTACAGTGATACACAAATCGTATCACCGCTATCTGTTCACAACCAAGGCAACACAACCGTTACCAACACAATTTAGGGTGACATAACCGTCACCTAAACACAAGCAAGGCAACATAACCGTCACCCTACTCATCTTAAGATAACATAACCGTCATCAAAACACAATTTAAGCTAACATAACCGTTAACCAACTCATTTACATACAAGAGGCAAAAATCGATAAATAAGACAACACTTAAGTCTATTCCATACGGGAGAAGAATAAACGGTGCTGATTAATAAAACATAAGATTCAAAAGCGTTTTACATTTCAGCTATCCTCTGCCGTAAAATTCATAACTAATTCAAATAAAATCGAAATGAATCAAGGCCAGTTGGGTCGGATTAATAAAACTTTTATCTACAATTTTCATCAAATAACCATTTTTAAAAGACGAACTTAACAGGGGTTTATATTCTAATCTTTACAGTATGTCAGAAGTCGTCTCATTAAAAGTATTGCTTCATAAAACGGGTTTAAAAAATCATTTTGGGGCAAAGTAAACTCTTAAAATCATCTAAACTCTTCAAAGTTTAATTATTGAAAAGGACCAGAATAGTTTCAAAGTATAAAAATGGTTTTCGAAATAATCTTTGAGCTACTGTCCGTTCTGCGAGTATTTCAGCGCAATGTTCGTAAATAATTTATTGTGAACAAACGACATGCAAGAAAATTACGAAAATTTAGAGGTAGAATCTACACTTAAAATAAATAGGGGTCTATTTTCAACATTTTTAAAGATGGATACTCTAAGACGTCGAAATAAATTGTACAAGACAATGGACAGATTTGTCAAGGTGCTGAAACTTTATGAAATAATCAATGTAAACAAAGCACTATGAACTTGAAAGACTATCAAACTAACCATCCTCAATGATCATAACCTCATTTAACAATACAATCCTTAATGTATTTCCACAATTAAAGTATCATCCAACACAACCATGCAAGAGGAAATTCATCAAAATATATGATTTATGAACTGCACTATTTAATCAAGCACAATTCTAGTATACTAAATGTTATACTCCCTCTTATTCTATATATTCTTCCCCTTTCACTTTTGCCCCAAAAATAAGGAATATGATTTGGACCACGCAAAACACAATGGCTCACCTACCATTGAATTTGGACCACACAAATCATTCCAAAAAAGGAAATAGGGAAAAAAACCCGAATAACCGAATAAGGAAATAAGGAAAAATATATGGAATAGGAGGGAGTATTAATTATTTATAAAACAGAATTACAATTTGCAGTAAGGCGTTGCTATATACTTTCCGTAAGGAATTTATGCCTCCACTATTTTGGGCATATCCTTCGGGATACAATACTGCTATATAAAAAGCCTTATAGAATTTCAGAAATTATGGAAGTAGTTTGTGATTGCTCTATTGAAAGAATGAGGGGCATGAGTGGGTGTATTTATAATACATCAAGAGGAGTGTTTTGATCAGGGACAAACATTCTGTTTCACGAACAGTGGCCTCTGTCCCTGATATCTCAAAACCGCAAAAAGGACAACAGTGTATTTCGTAATCCGCCAAAGCGTCCCAAGTGCCCAAGTGCCAGTCTTTGATTATTAAAGGATTAGGCCCAAGAGACTAATCATACAACAGTGGCCCATACTCCAATTAATAAACTAAAGACCTAATTCCATATAAGCACAAGTTTTGCACTTAATTCTTTAATGTGGGATAAATCCACAATTCACAAACTTATTGTTTCAACAATCCCCCACTAGTTTGTGAAGATTGTGGTTTTAATTTCCAGCTTATGCGTTATGAAAGTATCTCTCAATTTGAACTTTCACTTAGCGAATATATCAAAAATTCTGACTAAGTTTAGGTGTCCGAAGATTGAACAAGAAACTTATATTGGTCAGAACGAAGATATACAGCACATGAAGCTGACTGTAAATAGGCTTTTATAAAAGAGTCAGCGCTATATATGGCCTTGCGCTCCCATATCCATTCATAAACATTTACAACAATTAACCGTCTATTTGTTACTGAAGCGGCACCACTTCTATGTTCATATAGGTGAGGTTATTTCCGATCATGTTACTGTGATCATAACCTTATTAAGAGCATAGCTCATCCTTTCCTCGTAACATTATTTACTTCTATAAATTCAATTTTAGGAGATGAGGTTGATAGAAGTATTATACACAAAAAGCTTAACAATTTGTTATTACCCTTTGAACTTGAACTAATGTTTAGTCCATAGTTGGGTTCCCATTGTTACTTTCTTTGACGGATTTAAGCCCCATCTCACTAGCTGTTGAACTTACTAAATCTCTTGGTAATGGTTTAGTAAGTGGATCAGCTAGATTACTTTTAGATTTTACGTATACAATTGTGATCACTCCACTTTTAATTAATTCCCGTATATAGGCATGCCTCAAACCAATGTGTCTTGATTTACCATTGTATACGTTGTTGTAAGCTTTACACATCGTAGATTGACTATCGCAGTAAAAGGAAATAGCTGGCATCGGTTGTGGCCACAACTCTATATCAAGTAGTAAATTTCTTAGCCATTCTGCTTCCTTTCCTGCAGCTGTCAGAGCTATAAACTCAGCTTCCATGGTTGAATGAGCAATAATAGTTTGTTTCTTTGATGCCCAACTTATGGTACCTCCACCAAGAGTAAAAATCCAACCAGTTGTCGACTTATTGTCATTTATACTAGTAATCCAACTAGCATCACAATATCCATCTAGAGATGAAGGATATTTACTGTAGACTAATCCATAGTCTATAGTACTCTTTAAGTAACCAAGTACTCTAGTGATAGCTCTCCAATGTTCTTTACCGGGCCTGCTCGTGTATCTAGACAGTTTGCCAACTGCGAAAGCTATGTCAGGCCTAGTACAATGCATGGCATACATTAAGCTGCCTGATGCCCGTCGTTGAGGGTACCAAAGATAAAATTTATAATTCCTAACTTTAACAATAAATAGTGAAAGTCAGGGTCGAATCACAAGGAGGTGGGGAATGTTTATTGTTTTAATGTTAATGTTTAAAGGTAACAGATTTGGGGGTTTGATTGTTGATTACTATATCTAAGGCAAAGATTAAAATAAAACAAGAAATAAAGATGAGCATCAAATATATAAAAAGGGATGCTAGGATGTTTGGGTAATAAATAGCTAAGGTAAAATAAATCCTAAGGTCAACATGTATTGCAGTCGCGTAAGGGGGTGTAACATATCTTTTTAGGTCTATGCTACATAATAGCTCCTTTCGGCCTATGCTATTAGTTCCTAGGTCTCACAATTATTGGGTGTCAACAATAAGGGTGATTCCTAAATCCTAGGTCACATACCTTTCAGTCTTGAGTAACCTAGCCGTCTTAAGGTGAAAACCAATGCCCTTCCCGTATCTTTCAATCTTGGGTAGGTCATTACTAACGTCCTACAAGTCTCCTTTCAGTTTCATTGCAGGGTGTTATAGTCGACAAGGAAAGACGAAACAGGATACAGACGCGAGCGGTCGACCGACCAGCTACTCCGGTCGGCCGACCACAGCCTCGGTCGACCGACCCACTATTTGAGTCGGCCGACCGTGGCTCTGCTACAAGTCGGTTTTGGAATTTATTCTACCCATGCATATTATCCCCTACATCCTAACATATGAAAATTAGCTACTCATGGTTGTTAAGATGATTATGAAAACGGGATTAAACATGGTGAACATAGTAAATAATCTAAGCATGCAAGATTCAATAAAGCTTGGGATTTCTATCTTAATTGAATGCAAAAGTAACAAGAACAATAATAAAAGGCTAGATTAAAGAGTAATTACCACAATTGGAATTAAGGCAGAAAGGAATAAACTTTATTGAATGCTTGAGAATTCTTGAATAATAAACTTGAAACTAAAACACAACTATATGAAATTGATAAGAACTAGATTCTAAGAGATAGTAGATGGTAAAAAGATGATAGATAGTAAAAGATATCTCTAACCCTAATCACAAGATTAGTTTATATAGGTAGAAAAATAAGAGTTTCCTAAATACTCTAATTCTAATTTATTTCCGAAAAGAATCGCCTGGGCTTCTGCTGAGGTCGGCCGACTTACTTTGTGGGTCGGTCGACCGCTTCGTATGGACTCAATTGATTTCTCGGGCTTTCTTGAAATTTGGACTTTCATGAACATCAGGCCTGGTCGGCCGACCCGTTTATCTGGTCGGTCGACCGCTTCCGTAAAGGATTCTTCGGTTTCCTTCTTGCTTTGACTTCTGGTATTTAAATAAAGACTCCAGTTGACTTTCCATTGTTCCTTAATTACGCATAAGACTCGAGGACGTGAATTCGGTGCTAAATCGCCCCTTTTCCGCATAAATCTGCAAAAGTGCATAAAAATACGAAAGTACACGATTGTTGGGAAATAAAGGCTAAAACATAGTAAATGAGCGACCAAATGCGTGTAAAAATAGATGAAAAACATCATAAAATAGACACGCATCAAATTCCTCAAACCAAACCCTTGCTTACCCTCAAGCAAGAAATAGACTCGATCCTAACTAATGGAACGATTTCAATCTCAGAGCGAAATTTACATGTAAGCCTAAACCAATGCAAGTACAAAATGAGAAAGTATTTAAATCATGCAAACGAGTTATGGTGTCGTCAAACTTGCAAATACAGAAACTATAGAGACTTATACCATGGACTCTCGCGGTTCGCTCGAGACACTCATGAAGCAAAGGGTGAGTATATGTAAAAGATAGAAAGAAGTATATTTGTCATGACACTCACCTAACTGCGACCTATGAAAACATGCCTGCAATCTAACATGAACAAGAATTCCACAACTATGTATAAACAATCTCATTAAGTGACTCGGATACATGCAAATGAGGTATGAAAGATATGTGAGGTAAAAGGTAAAAATTGTTTAAAATGTTTTTGGAAATGTGGGGTTAGTAGCCAAGCTAGTAAAACTGATTTCCAACAACAAACTTCACACTTTTGATATTAAGAAAGTGCTCTTTTTGTAGCACAACTCTCACATTATATAAGAAAGGACTCCCAAATACTTTTGAATGAAGTACGGGAGTGATAATATATAAAAGAAAGGGATTCTCGGAACGAAATTTTGAATCTGATATTGTCAGTTGGTCGACCGACCTATGAAAGCGGTCGGTCGACTGACTTCCTGTGTTTTCCGGATTTTTTTCGTTTTTCTTCTTTTTTTTTTTTTCTTGAATTTTTCTTGTTCTTTTTCTTTTCTTTCTTTCTTTCTCTTTTTGCTCAAGATAGCATATAGACCAAGATGCCTCAAAAGTTAAACCAAAGATCACAAATACTAGCTTGGAAGGGTAGGCTAAGTATGGGATGTAGTTTTGGGGGAATAAAAAGGCAAATTTGGCTATGTGAAGCTTATGGGTAAATATGGGAAAAAGGGATCCCAAATGCACGTATCAAGACTCACAAAACAAGAAAGTAAAACAAGTATATAGCAATTCAAGTTCATGTTTATGCATATTGATGTAACATGTTCCAAGGGGAGTACTACTCACATCCTAGACAACTGGTTTAAGAATGAAACCAGGAAATAAGCTCTAAACCTTAGAATGTATAGTAGGTTGCCAAGATATAAGTCAAGTCTCAAGATATGCAAATTGACAAAAACTCGTAGATATGCAAAAGACTCTCATACTAAAACAAGTTGACAAGGCCAGGTAAAGGCATAAACATGTAAGAAAGCTAAATCATCCTTGAAATACTATCGTTCCGACTCGACCTATATGCTAAAATAAACGTGCATTTTTTTGGAATTTTTTTTGAATTTTTTCATTTTTTTGTATTTTTCTTGTATATGTAGGGAAAATAAAGAAAAGAACAATGCAATACGGAAATGCAATAAACGTGTGACATAATGCAATGCATGTAACACGAAACCATTCCCCAAACCAACCCACACAATGTCCCCATTGTGCATTAGCCTAAGTAAAGGTTTCAGAAAATTAAAAGGAAATGCAAGTAATAAAAACTAAGGAAAAACTGGAAAGAACTCACTGGATTATGAAGCGCATGAGAAAAACCTCCCCAAACCAGCGTAAGCTGGGAGGTTTTGGTGGCCAGCAGTGCCACTTAAGTAACCAAGTAAATTTCGCGATTTCCAAGGAAGAGAAGCGAAAGACCGCAACGGACAGTAGGTCGACCGACTGATGTTTCTGGTCGGTCGACCTCCTGTGAACCACAGAAAATTTAGCGATACAGCGACAGTATGTCGACCGACTGATGTTTCTGGTCGGTCGACCCTCTGCGTCCCGGAGGTCTTCGTTTCTTCGTAAAATCTGAAAAAGCAAGAAAGTATGTGCGCCCAACAATGCGCGAGATGCCAAAAACGATTCTAAAGTCTTAACTACTCAAACATAAAGGAAACGATCTAAAACTACGAGCAAGCCAAATTAAAAAGTCTCACACAACAAAAAATAAATTGTCTTGAAAACTGCAACTTAAAACAACTATCCGCTAAAGATGCGGAAGATATCCGACCACGGCTTCTGACGGCATGCCGTAGTCTCCACGGTTTTTGCTTTAGTAGCAAAACACATCTTCTTTCCGCTGTCGCAAAGCATATGCGACGGTCTCTCCTCTTGA
The DNA here is from genome assembly GCA_029255685.2 of Silene conica. Lineage (NCBI taxonomy): Eukaryota > Viridiplantae > Streptophyta > Magnoliopsida > Caryophyllales > Caryophyllaceae > Silene > Silene conica. Next base: position 66,680,291 of record CM055311.2, read on the forward strand.
ACTTGCCTCCTCTTCTTCTTCTCCTCCCGATCCACGACGTCTGGGTCCTCATCTTCTTCATAGCTTAGACATCCCATTCCTCCTCTTTGGATGATGACTTCCTTCACTTTGGGTTTTCCCAAACCAGTTCCTGCAATAGTCATAATAGAAGTGTCCTCCCTACTGCTCCCAATCTGGGGCGGAGGTGTAAAAACAGATACAGGAACAGGTAATAAAGTGGGAGAAGTAGTGATGACCTCATACTTCTTCTCAGAAGTGATAGCATCACATGTGATGGGGGTCATAGCATCCTTTTTCCTATAAGATAGGCCATAGATAATAGAATGCTTGCCTACTTTGAAGGTTAGAGTCCCAGTACCTACATCTATAATGGCACCTGCAGTGTGAAGGAAAGGTCTTCCTAGAATTATAGGTATATGGGCATCCTCTGGGATGTCCAAAACTACGAAGTCAACTGGGAAGAAAAACCTGTCAATACGTACAGGGATGTTTTCCAACACCCCTATAGGTTCCATAGATGTTCGATCTGCCATCTGGGCTGTCATACTGGTCACTGCAAATTCGGTCATTCCTAGTTTTAAGGCAACGCTTAGGGGCATGACACTTATACTAGCACCTAAGTCGTATAAAGCCTTCTTAACTGGGAAAGTTCCTATATTACAGGGGACAGAAAAACTACCAGGGTCCTCTAGTTTATGAGGGGCAATGACATGTGACAAAAAGCTAGATGACTCTTCAGTGAGGGCCACCGACTCAACCTTTTCTAGAGACCTCTTCCTTGACAAAAGCTGTCTCATAAATTTAAGATAGGAAGGAACTTGTTGAACTAATTCTAAAAACGGGACGTGAACATTTAATGAACGAATCACATCCTTAAATTTGTCAAAAGATACCTGATCCTTTGAAGGCACGAGTCTTTCTGGGAAAGGAGCAGCTGAGGACTCAGTATTTGCAGCCCTTTTTAGAAACCTGGGGGTCTTGTCACCCCGGAAAAGAAAATCCCTTAAGTTATTCGACAAATGTGGACGAAAGGGAACTTCGGGTTCTGCTTCAGTGGTCGGTCGACCAGTTTCTTCGGTCGGTCGACCAGTTTCCTGTTCAGGTAAAATTTTCGGGTCCTGATCTGTGGTCGGTCGACCAGGATCTTCGGTCGGTCGACCGCCTTCGCTGCTACTCGCCTGTATTTCTTTCTCGCTCCCCACTTTAGCTCCACTTCGCAGGGAGATGATGTTTAGAGTCTCTTTTTTCTGGTCCGGTTTGGTCGGAAGCTGACCCGGAGCCCTAGTATCATTCTTGCTCGCAATTTGAGCAATCTGGGACTCTAACATCTTCATCCCTGCCTCTCTAGCCTGTGACTCCTTCTGAACCAATCCAATAAGATTTTGGATAAGAGCATCTGTGTTGGGTGGTGGGTTTGAAGGTGGTTGAGGGTTGAAAGGTGGTTTTTGGAAATTTTGTTTATGTGGGGGTATATATGTGGAATTTTGCTGAGGTTGCATGTGTTGTGGGTTTTGAACATTCTGGCTTGTCCACCTTAAGTAGGGATGGATATTATTATTATTCGGGTCATAGAAGTTGTTCCCACGATAATGTTGAAAAGCGGCACATGTTTCATTAGATGAAGTACATAATTTTGACACGTGCCCTTCTCCACCGCACCTCTCACAAGCGAAGGGTCCGTCCTGAACGGCGTTTACTTGGTATATTCCTCCCTTGCTTCCACTTCCTAGGTCGAATTTTCCTCCAGCCTCTAATTTTTCCAGTTTGGCTGTCAAGGCCTCGATAGCTGACAGGTTGTATTCAGATTTTCTTTGATTGCCTCTGGAGGTACCATGCTCAGCACGGTGCACAGCAACATCTTCTATCAATTTGAGACCCTTAGTCTCTCCCGAATGATCTTGGAATCTCCCATTAGCTGCAACATCTAGATAGGCCCTGTTGTCATCATAGAGGCCATTGTAGAACTGGTTGCAAAGAAACCATTGTTCGAATCCGTGATGTGGTATGGATCGAACAAGTCTCTTGAACCTGTCCCACGCCTCGCTAAAATCTTCATTGGGGCCTTGCTTGAAATTAGTAATCTGCGCTCTTAAGGCATTAGTCTTTGATGCAGAATAGTATTTCCTATAGAATGCCAAGGCTAGGGTATTCCAATCTGTGACTCCCGCAGCAGTGCTGTCTAAATCTCGGTACCACTCTCTCGCAGCGTCCCTAAGAGAGAAGATGAACATGGTCTGTTTAATCTGGTCCTGCGTCACTCCTTCTGGGGGTGCTATAAAGCATATGTAATCTGTGAAGATTTCAATATGCTTAGCAGCATCCTCATTGGCCGAGCCTCCAAATTGGTTTCTTTCAACCATAGTTATGTAGGCGGGCTTGGCCTCGAATGGCTTCCCAGTACCTGCAGGTAAAGTGAACCCTTTGTATAGGTCCTTTGCCTGAGGCATGGAGTGACTGGCAATAGTAGCTTCTTCTGCCATATCCTCTTCTTCTTTTGGAAAAACTGGAAAGTAGGTAAAAGGTGGTGTTTTTGGTGAAAGTGGATTGATGGGTGAATTTGGTTGTGAAGGTGGTGTTTTTGGTGAAGATGGTGGTAGTTCGAATAAGTCTTCTTGAAATAAGGAAGATGGTGAACCTCCTTCCTGATTTGCTAGAAGTTGCTTTCTTCTTTCTCTAAGAGTCCTCTCAATTTCGAGGTCAAGTGGTAGGAGTTCTCCTTGAACTGACCTGCGCATAAGATGGAAACTACAAGAAAAAAGTGAGAAGGTTTAAGGAACAAAAAGTTCCTTAAACAAAGAGAAACAAAAACAAAAAACAATAAACACTGGCGTCACCTCCCCGTCAACGGCGCCAAAAATTTGATGCCCGTCGTTGAGGGTACCAAAGATAAAATTTATAATTCCTAACTTTAACAATAGATAGTGAAAGTCAGGGTCGAACCACGAGGAGGTGGGGAATGTTTATTGTTTTAATGTTAATGTTTAAAGGTAACAGATTTGGGGGTTTGATTGTTGATTACTATATCTAAGGCAAAGATTAAAATAAAACAAGAAATAAAGATGAGAATCAAATATATAAAAAGGGATGCTAGGATGTTTGGGTAATAAATAGCTAAGGTAAAATAAATCCTAAGGTCAACATGTATTGCAGTCGCGTAAGGGGGTGTAACATATCTTTTTAGGTCTATGCTACCTAATAGCTCCTTTCGGCCTATGCTATTAGTTCCTAGGTCTCACAATTATTGGGTGTCAACAATAAGGGTGATTCCTAAATCCTAGGTCACATAACTTTCAGTCTTGAGTAACCTAGCCGTCTTAAGGTGTAAACCAATGCCCTTCCCGTATCTTTCAATCTTGGGTAGGTCATTACTAACGTCCTACAAGTCTCCTTTCAGTTTCATTGCAGGGTGTTATAGTCGACAAGGAAAGACGAAACAGGATACAGACGCGAGTGGTCGACCGACCAGCTACTCCGGTTGGCCGACCACAGCCTCGGTCGACCGACCCACTATTTGAGTCGGCCGACCGTGGCTCTGCTACAAGTCGGTTTCGTAATTTATTCTACCCATGCATATTATCCCCTACATCCTAACATATGAAAATTAGCTACTCATGGTTGTTAAGATGATTATGAAAACGGGATTAAACATGGTGAACATAGTAAATAATCTAAGCATGCAAGATTCAATAAAGCTTGGGATTTCTATCTTAATTGAATGCAAAAGTAACAAGAACAATAATAAAAGGCTAGATTAAAGAGTAATTACCACAATTGGAATTAAGGCAGAAAGGAATAAACTTTATTGAATGCTTGAGAATTCTTGAATAATAAACTTGAAACTAAAACACAACTATATGAAATTGATAAGAACTAGATTCTAAGAGATAGTAGATGGTAAAAAGATGATAGATAGTAAAAGATATCTCTAACCCTAATCACAAGATTAGTTTATATAGGTAGAAAAATAAGAGTTTCCTAAATACTCTAATTCTAATTTATTTCCGAAAAGAATCGCCTGGGCTTCTGCTGAGGTCGGCCGACTTACTTTGTGGGTCGGTCGACCGCTTCGTATGGACTCAATTGATTTCTCGGGCTTTCTTGAAATTTGGACTTTCATGAACATCAGGCCTGGTCGGCCGACCCGTTTATCTGGTCGGTCGACCGCTTCCGTAAAGGATTCTTCGGTTTCCTTCTTGCTTTGACTTCTGGTATTTAAATAAAGACTCCAGTTGACTTTCCATTGTTCCTTAATTACGCATAAGACTCGAGGACGTGAATTCGGTGCTAAATCGCCCCTTTTCCGCATAAATCTGCAAAAGTGCATAAAAATACGAAAGTACACGATTGTTGGGAAATAAAGGCTAAAACATAGTAAATGAGCGACCAAATGCGTGTAAAAATAGATGAAAAACATCATAAAATAGACACGCATCACTGCCTATTGCACTAACATATTCTACTTGAGCAACAATTCTGTCACATTGATCCGGTAATTTGATACTAGAATCAAAAGGAGAGTTTGCTTCCTTGATTCCCAGATGTTGGAACTTTTCCAACAATTTCTTTATATAATGAGATTGATTTAAAACATAACCATTGTTTTGCTTTATTATTTTAATACCCAAAATGGTATCCACTTCATTAAGATCTTTCATTTGGAATACAGAAGTAAGATATTTCTTTGTTTCTTGTATACCTTTCATATTAGTACTAAAGATTAGTAAATCATCAACATATAGACTGATGATTACCGTGTATTCTTTAATACTTTTCGAGTAAATACATTTATCAGCATTATTATGTTTGAAACCATTATTTAAAATGGCTTTATCAAACTTTTCATGCCATTGCTTAGGCGCCTGCTTTAGACCATAAAGCGACTTTACTAGCTTGCATACCTTATGCTGATTTCCTTCCAACTCAAAACCTTCCGGTTGTTCCATATAAATTTCCTCATTTAACTCTCCGTTTAAAAATGCTGTCTTAACATCCATTTGATGAATATGCAAATCATATATGGAAGCAAGAGATATAAGAGTTCTTATTGAAGATAATCTAGCAACGGGGGCATAAGTATCAAAGTAATCAATACCCTCCTTTTGTGTAAAGCCCTTGGCAACTAATCTTGCCTTAAAGGTTTGTACACTTCCATCGGTGTTGTATTTCTTTCTAAACACCCATTTGTTCTTAATATCTTTTGAACCATAAGGCAAATCGGATAAAATCCAAGTACCGTTAGCTACTAATGATTCATATTCATCATTAATAGCCTCTTTCCAGAATGACGCATCTCTTGAAGTCATTGCTTCTTGATAGGTTTTGGGATCATCCACAGCATTTAAAACAATTGGAACTGTATTTAGGACTTTGTCCCTGTTACCTTCAACTAGGTATGCAATAGATGTCATTTGAATAAAGTCTTTCCCAAACGTCTTAGGCTTCTTGGGTCGTTGACTTTTTCTTTGTTCAACTTGCTCTGGGACAAGTTTTCTTTTGTTAGTTCGACACTTTTCTATGTCGACATTACTTTGATCTGCCATGAGATCAATACTTTGACCATCATTTTGATCATTTTGGACTTGATTCTCATTAGAAATTGGGTCCTTGATGAATTTATTTTCAAAGAAATCGACATGGATCGAGTCGATGATAACATTTGTGTCCAGGTCTAAAACTCTATATGCTTTTGAGTTTTCTGCATAGCCTACAAACACGCCTCTTTTCCCTTTCGGTCCAAGCTTTTGAATATTTCGGTCGATAATTTTGTAATAAGCTATGCATCCCCATACTCGAAAATAATTCAAGTTAGGTTTTCGACCATTCCAAAACTTATAAGGGGCTTTATGAGTCTTTTTAGCGGGAATTTGATTTCCTACATGACAAGCTGTTTTCAGTGCTTCTCCCCACAAGGAGGAAGGCAAACCCGCATTTAACAACATGGAATTGATCATATCGATATAGGTTCGATTTTTTCTTTCTGCCACTCCATTCATTTGAGGACTATAAGGTGCAGTCCTTTGATGAATTAGACCATTGTCTTCACAATATTTTTCAAAGGACATAGGAAAGTACTCACCTCCTCTATCACTTCGAAGAACTTTAATCTTCTTTTCCTTTTGATTCTCAACCAAGGCTTTAAATTCCTTGAATTTTCGGGTGCTTCATCTTTTGTTTTTAAAAGATATACATATGTGAAACGAGAAGAATCATCGATAAAAGTAATAAAATAACGTTTTCCTCCTCTAGATAATACACCATTAAATTCACAAATGTCACTATGTATTAAGTCTAAAATTTGAGAATCTCTTTCAACCTTAGAGAAAGGTTTCTTAGTCATCTTTGCTTGAACACAAATTTCACATTTTTGAGGAAAAATTCCATGACAAGCAATATAACCATATTTCGACATGTATTTCAACATACGAAAATTTATGTGTGCTAATCTAGAATGCCAAATGGAAGGGGAATACTCAACAGCATAAGCAATCACATTATTTATTTCATTAATAGATAGTTTGAACATACCGTCACCTATATACATACCATTCTTAGTAATAATAACTTTGTCGGATTCTAAAACTATCTTAAAACCATTTTTACAAAGTAAATTTGCAGACACAAGATTCTTCCTTAACTCCGGAACATGGAATACATTTACTAAAGTTAACTTCTTTCCCGAAGTAAAATTCATCTCCACTGTTCCTTTTCCTTGTACTCGGGTTGTAACATGGTTTCCCATTAATACTTCTTCAATTTCTGTCATTGGCTCATATGTTTTGAACATGGCTTTGTTGTTACAAACATGTATTGTGGCACCAGAATCAAGCCACCAGTCCATAGAAGCAGTAACAGCAGCCATATGGAGTTCGGTTATCATGCCAATGTGCATTTCAGACACCATTGCAACCAGTTCTTGGATTTCTGATTCGACCAAATTTGCATTATAGTTACTGCCAGAACCAGAAGGTTTCTTTGAACCAGATTTTCGATGCCTGCAATCAGCCCATAAATGGCCTGCTTTCCCACAATGAAAGCATTGTCTTTCATCTTGATTTCCAGCCCTTTGATATGGCTTTTTCTTGAAAGTGTTCTTTTTCGTTTTAGCCTTTAAAGGGTTCTGGCCTTTTCTTTTAGAGCCTTCAGTCACATAATTCACCCTGGAACTCAGATATATAGAATCTCTAACACGATTTTCAGCCTCAATTTGCAAATGAGTCTGAAATTGTTCAATAGATGTGTTTTCTGATTAATGCAGAAACTTTTTTCTGAAATCGTTCCAAGAAGGGGGAAGTTTTGCCAATATCGCTCCAATTTGGAGTGCATCAGGAACTTTAATCTCAAGTTCACTTAAGCGAGAAACCAGAATTTGAAGTTCATGAATTTGGTCCATTATTGTTGATTTATCATCAAATATAAAAAATTCGAAGTATTTCATGGCAAGAAATTTATCAGTACCTCGTTTCTCGTTTTTGTACTTCATTTCTAATGCGGTCCAAATTTCCTTTGGAGATGACAGGTTGCGGTAGAGATCATATAAACGATCTGTGAGTGAGTTCAGGATGTACCCACGACATACTGATTCATCCTCCTTTCGCTTGTTTCGCTCCTTTTTTAATTCTTCAGAATCGTCTGGCTTAGGATCAGGAATAGACTTAAGACCTGTTTCGAGAACATAGCAAATCTTAAGTGCAGTAAGCAAAAACATCATACGATCCTTCCAGCGAGTGTAGTTTGTGCCATCAAAACGGGCCAGTTTTGAGTCTGCATTAATCTGGCCGCTCTGAATTTGCGCCTTCATTGTTGCAGCGAATTCCGTTTCCATAGTAGAATAAATTCCTTATGATTGTTATATTAATTATTTATAAAACAGAATTACAATTTGCAGTAAGGCGTTGCTATATACTTTCCGTAAGGAATTTATGCTCCCACTATTTTGGGCATATCCTTCGGGATACAATACTGCTATATAAAAAGCCTTACAGAATTTCAGAAATTATGGAAGTAGTTTGTGAATGCTCTATTGAAAGAATGAGGGGCATGAGTGGGTGTATTTATAATACATCAAGAGGAGTGTTTTGATCAGGGACAAACATTTATGTTTCACGAACAATGGCCTCTGACCCTGATATCTCAAAACCGCAAAACGGATAACAGTGTATTTCGTAATCCGCCCAAGCGCCCCAAGTGCCCAAGTGCCAGTCTTTGATTATTAAAGGATTAGGCCCAAGAGACTAATCATACAACAGTGGCCCATACTCCAATTAATAAACTAAAGACCTAATTCCATATAAGCACAAGTTTTGCACTTAATTCTTCAATGTGGGGTAAACCCACAATTCACAAACTTATTGTTCCAACAATCCCCCACTAGTTTGTGTAGATTGTGGTTTTAATTTCCAGCTTATGCGTTATGAAAGTATCTCTCGATTTGAACTTTCACTTAGCGAATATAACAAAAATTCTGACTAAGTTTAGGTGTCCGAAGATTGAACCAGAAACTTATATTGGTCAGAACGAAGATATACAACACATGAAGCTGACTGTAAATAGGCTTTTATAAAAGAGTCAGCGCTATATATGGCCTTGCGCTCCCATATCCATTCATAAACATTTACAACAGTTAACCGTCTATTTGTTGCTGAAGCGGCACCACTTCTATGTTCATATAGGTGAGGTTATTTCCGATCATGTTACTGTGATCATAACCTTATTAAGAGCATAGCTCATCCTTTCCTCGTAACATTATTTACTTCTATAAATTCAATTTTAGGAGATGAGGTTGATAGAAGTATTATACACAGAAATGTTAACAATTTTTTATTACCCTTTGAACTTGAACTAATGTTTAGTCCATAGTTGGGTTCCCATTGTTACTTTCTTTGACGGATTGAAGCCCCATCTCACTAGCTGTTGAACTTACTAAATCTCTTGGTAATGGTTTAGTAAGTGGATCAGCTAGATTACTTTTAGTTTTTACGTATACAATTGTGATCACTCCACTTTTAATTAATTCCCGTATATAGGCCTGCCTCAAACCAATGTGTCTTGATTTACCATTGTATACGTTGTTGTAAGCTTTACACATCGTAGATTGACTATCGCAGTATAAGGAAATAGCTGGCATCGGTTGTGGCCACAACTCTATATCAAGTAGTAAAGGATTAGGCCCAAGTGCCAGTCTTTGATTATTAAAGGATTAGGCCCAAGAGACTAATCATACAACAGTGGCCCATACTCCAATTAATAAACTAAAGACCTAATTCCATATAAGCACAAGTTTTGCACTTAATTCTTCAATGTGGGGTAAACCCACAATTCACAAACTTATTGTTCCAACAATCCCCCACTAGTTTGTGTAGATTGTGGTTTTAATTTCCAGCTTATGCGTTATGAAAGTATCTCTCGATTTGAACTTTCACTTAGCGAATATATCAAAAATTCTGACTAAGTTTAGGTGTCCGAAGATTGAACAAGAAACTTATATTGGACAGAACGAAGATATACAGCACATGAAGCTGACTGTAAATAGGCTTTTATAAAAGAGTCAGCGCTATATATGGCCTTGCGCTCCCATATCCATTCATAAACATTTACAACAGTTAACCGTCTATTTGTTGCTGAAGCGACACCACTTCTATGTTCATATAGGTGAGGTTATTTCCGATCATGTTACTGTGATCATAACCTTATTAAGAGCATAGCTCATCCTTTCCTCGTAACATTATTTACTTCTATAAATTCAATTTTAGGAGATGAGGTTGATAGAAGTATTATACACAGAAATGTTAACAATTTGTTATTACCCTTTAAACTTGAACTAATGTTTAGTCCATAGTTGGGTTCCCATTGTTACTTTCTTTGACGGATTTAAGCCCCATCTCACTAGCTGTTGAACTTACTAAATCTCTTGGTAATGGTTTAGTAAGTGGATCAGCTAGATTACTTTTAGATTTTACGTATACAATTGTGATCACTCCACTTTTAATTAATTCCCGTATATAGGCATGCCTCAAACCAATGTTTCTTGATTTACCATTGTATACGTTGTTGTAAGCTTTACACATCGTAGATTGACTATCGCAGTATAAGGAAATAACTGGCATCGGTTGTGGCCACAACTCTATATCAAGTAGTAAAGGATTAGGCCCAAGTGCCAGTCTTTGATTATTAAAGGATTAGGACCAAGAGACTAATCATACAAAAGTGACCCATACTCCAATTAATAAACTAAAGACCTAATTCCATATAAGCACAAGTTTTGCACTTAATTTTTCAATGTGGGATAAACCCACAATTCACAAACTTATTGTTCCAACACTAAACATTACTAGCATTTAGCACACATGCAAACATAGACGATTAAAGTCGAGTAACCCATCACCGTTACCTTTTAGCTCTTCAATAAGCATGATTTTGACTCAAAGCCACTCCGGTTTGGACAACCGAACTAGCTACACATAAATAAACGAGGTTAGCTAAGAGAACTATGCCTTAAAGGCCACGACCAGAGTATATTAAGGAAGAAATTTGATACTTTTATTACCTAGAAAGATAGAGGGCGAGGAGAGGAAGAGATAGGTGCAAAAATCGTCAAAAACCGATAAGAAACGAAGATTTTACCATCGTCTTACGGTGGAGGTAAGAAGGTGTAACAATGGTGTTTGTGACTTTGTGTTTGAGTGTGTTTTGCTGAAAAAGATGAAGGAAGGAATAAGAAGGAAGGAGTCCTTGGCAGCAAGGCAAAGTTTTCATACTTAGCCAAGTGTCGAGAAGCTCACGCCAAGTGTCGCAACAATTAGGCCATGTGTCGAGACGATCACAACATATGTCGAAGTTTACGACATGTATCGAAAACCTTAGGCCATGTGGAAGAAGTGATTAGGGCAGGTGTCTAACTTCTTAGGCCAAGTGTAAGAGGTGCTAAGCCCATGTGTCGAAGTTTTTAGGCCAAGTGGAAGAGGTAGCAACGAGCGAGCATCTCGTCGGCGGATATTCTGCGACAATCTTTCGTATTTTGGCCATAATTTCTTCCACAGAACTCTTATTAAGGTGTTTTTGGTGGCGTTGCAAAGCTAAGAAAAAGAGCTAAAACTTTTATTTTATAAGAAAAAGCTAGATATGCCTTTAAAGTATCTTAAAATTAGCAACAAGAACCGAGTAACGTTTCAAAAGTTTAAAAATTATAACTTTAAGACGGACATATTAATATCATTGTCAAAAACAATATATTTTAAATGGAATTTTATTTATTGTGGAACATTATTATTACTTAAATAATATTTTAATAATATATAATGACTTGGAAATTACGGGGTGTTACACTTTTTCTCGTTGTGGTATTAGTGATTGTGTGTGTTTTTTTGCAATGAGCTTTTGTTTTCTTCTGGATCTGCTATTGTGGATAGGTCTGATGTTATCTCAACAAAACCTGATGATTACACTGACATACGGGTTATAGGAGCATGGTCAATTGTGTTGAATTACATGGAGGTTAAAGAGAAAGAATCGGCAATGATGATGTTCCTTGTTGCAGCACACATGGTATTAGTTGTTTTTACTTGTGCAGTTATTATATATTTTAGCTTTTTTCATTAAACCGGTGTTGAAAATTATGTCAGTTTTCAATTAAGTCAGTTTAAAATGATGATATTGTAATGCATAATATATGTTATTGTATTTAAGTCAGTTTTCCATTTTTGTGATAATTCATAATAGCTGTTATTGAATTGCATAATGTGAATTATTGTATTGCATAATGTTAATTATTGTAATGCACAATACTTGTTATTATATTCAGTAAAGTCAGTTTTCCATTTGTGATACTTTATTTCTATTTTCAAAAGTTATGTGGGGTATTTGTATTTCATAATACCCTGTTATTGTAATTCATAATAGTTGTTATTGTATACATTGAAGTAGAGTTTTCCAAGTGTTATACTTCATTTCTTTTTTTTTAAACTTATATTAGTTATTGTATTGCATAATACAATACCGGTGTTGAAAATTCAGTTTTATTTGTGATAGGGAATGGTTGAAGATATACTGGAAACCACTCATGGGGTTCATATTCCAAATGACAGTGAAAAAGACAGGGTCATGGAGTTTTGGAATTATTATTTAGCTGAACTAGTTGTAAACTCTGAGATCGACGTGGACCTTGTCTTCATCCCGTTGTCCTTAGACAGACACTACTTTTGTGTGTGCAATAACTTCATGAACAAGACGGTTGATGTATTGAACCATACATTGCATGCAAATTGGGAAAATTCTGATTTCTACAAACTTGCAAAGATTGCAGTATGTTCTCTAAATCCAAACTCTCTATAGTAGTTATTGTATAGTTTTATATGAGTTATTATATAGATAAAAATGAGTTTATCTTAATTCAGTTATTGTAATGGCAAATATAGTTATTCCATTGTTTGAAACATAGTTATTCCAATGTTAAAAAAGACAGTTATTGTATTTGTCTACACAAGTTATTGTAATGTGTGTGTTTTTGTACATGGTGTAGGTTGATTTGGTTTCCGACTTTCTGGATACAAGGAAAACAACGAAAGAAGGGATTCTCATTAACACATTTAAATTTGTTAATGTTGATTTTGAATGGAAAACAAAAGCTCTGAACGATTTCGAATCAGGATTCTTTACCATGTTTCACATGCTCACATATGAAGGGAAGCACGACAAGGAGTTGGTATCAATTAAGAAGAAAACGGAGAGGATCCCTTTATGGATTGAGATTATGTGTATTTTGTTGATGTCAGATGCCAATGACTCAATAGCGTCTCTTTTAGAAGAAGTGGCAAATTTCAGAAAAGAAATATTGCAAATAAATAGAGAAGAATCTTTTAAACGATAGGAGAAGTGGTATGAAAAGGTATAAAAGGGTAGCTTTAAGAGGTTTTGCTCCACCAAAAAAATGAGCTCTTTTTTAAATGTTGGAAATTGTAGATGTGTGGAAATTCTAAATGTTGCATGGTATGGGAAAGGATTGTGTTTTTGTAAAGCCTTGAAAGTGTTATTTTGTGACAGTTATTATAATCGTCTCAGACAGTTATTGTAATCATCTCAGGCAGTTATTGTAATTGTTTTTCAGACAGTTATTGTAATGGTTTCAGGCAGTTATTTTAATTGTTGTTATTTTAATGGGGTTAGACAGTTATTGTAATGGTTTTTAATGGGGTTAGACAGTTATTGTTATTTTAATGGGGTTAGACAGTTATTTGAATGGTTTTTACACAATTATTGTATTATATAAGTTCTGTTATTGTATCTAGTAGTGACTTCATTTAAGACAGTTATTGTATTATATAAGTTCTGTTATTGTATCTAGTGGTGACTTCATTTAAGACAGTTATTGTATTATAAAACTCAGTTATTGTATCCAGTAGTGACTTCATGGGTGTTATGTAATTATGTTATTCTTTTACTCAGTTATTTTAATGTTTTCAGACAGTTGTTGTAATGGGTTCATACAGTTATTGTAATGATTTCAGACAGTTATTGTAATGATTTCAGACAGTTATTTTAATAGTTTCACACAGTTATGGTAAAGGTTTTAAGACAGTTATTGTAATGGTTTAAGTTAGTTATTGTAATGGGTTCATACAGTTATTGTAATGATTTCATACAGTTATTGTAATGATTTCAGACAGTTATTTTAATAGTTTCAGACAGTTATTGTAATGGGGTCATACAATTATTATAATGGTTTTAGATAGTTATTGTAATGGTTTAAGTCAGTTATTGTAATGGGTTCATACAGTTATTGTAATGGTTTCGAGATAGTTATTCAAAAGAATACCATTTCCATGCCAAAATTGCACATGTTGAACTGCAAAAACACGGCTTTCATCATTATTTCTATTTTTAGTAAGTGAATAATGTTCAACTCAAAAATGCAAAATGTAAGACAAATTACCAATCTATTATTGATTATTGATTATTCTAAAGTTTCTTACACGAAATAGAGATTCTCAACTATAGGGAATATAGTAATCTAAGACAAAATACTGAGATATTTTTGATTATTGTAAAGTTGTGATACGATTATTGTAAATCTGTTCATTGGATCCCTTATTCATCCTCCATTTCATCTCCCTCTTCATCTTCTTCCACAAGTGCATGCTCAACAAATGGATTTGGGCAGTTTCTTTTGTCATGGTTGTAAAAGCCCTCGCGAAAGCGGAAATAGTAAACATACAAAGTACTAAAAATGCAGCGGAATTTAAAACTTTTTAACATAACTAAACATGCGAGGTGTTCTACTATGAAACTTAAACATAGATAAGTATTAAAGTATAATACAAAAGCAGCCCGGGATAGCACATCCCTACAGGCATTAAATACTGAAAACATAAGTCTAAGGTCTAGCTAACGAATGGGTGAAGTCGTGACGATGAAGGATCATCGCTCGCTAGCCTCACCGTAACCCCCTGCAAACAGCATCAAGTACCTACACACATACAACATGTGTGCCACAGTAAGTGGGGACTGACTAGAGCTCTCATAGCCACCTATTGTCATATAACACAGAAGCATATAGATACAAGCATTATACTCCAACATAAACAATCATGGGAAGTACTCCATCAATAACTCCTCTTAACATACTCATGCACAAGATGACACGCCACAACTCAATCATATTTAAACACGAATCAGCAGTATATAACACAGTACCCCAACTCAGGCAAGTATATACAAATTATTCAGCAATGTCTAGCACTATACCCCGACTCAGGCAAGCTAAACACAAAACACGCACGAACCACCCACGAAGGGGTTCGACCACAGAACAATGAACCACCCACGAAGGGGTTCAACAAGGAGAAAGAACCACCCACGGAGGGGTTCGACAAAGAGACAGAACCACCCACGGAGGGGTTCGACCACTAAGCTAGAACCAACCACTAAGCGGTTCACGCGAAGAAAGAACCACCCACTAAGGGGTTCGTACGAACACAGAACCACCCACGAAGGGGTTCCCACGAACTAACACAACGAACCAACCACTAAGTGGTTCAACAACCAAATCTCCAAGGGAGGCTCCTCAAACACTACAATCAATTACTTAACTACAACAAATCAACACTTAGTTGACTTCGAAAACTAATTTGAGGCGAGAGCCGGTCTCCCTTCCGGTTGCCCGGCCGGGGGGGGGTCTTTCTCCTCAAATTCATTCCCGACCTCAACGTAAGTGCCGCCCAATTCTTGGGACTACAACAGACTTAAGTGATAAACGATCTACTCTTGAAAAACAACCAATGGACACTTAATTGACCCCAGGAACTAAGTCGAGGGAGAGCCGGTTTCCCTTTCGGTTGCCCGACCGGGGGGGTCTCTATCCTCACTCCATTCCCGAACCCAATATAGTGCCGCCCGAACTTCGGGGACCTCAAACACACATACAAGTATAAAAGAAAGACTAATTTCGATTAAGTTATTTCTAAACGACTGTTATACATCAAAATATCTTAGTCCGATAAGAATTATTAACGGACACTTAAGAATTAACTAATTTTAGACAAGTCACTAACTACTTTACTGAATCTTACTTAGCTCAAATATATTTCACTAAGTATTTGATTACGTTCTAATTAACCGGTTCAACCGATAAAGGAAATAAACACGATTTAAATTAAACTTCATATTATTTTACTTATATTTTATACGGGAAAATCGACTAACTAATTAAATTATTTTGACATGCTTCAAATAAGACCGTAAGTCATTACTAATTCGTAACGATTTCTAACGTATAATATTTGAACGTAAACAAGCTAGCAAGCACGTACGTAAACTAATTAATTCAAGCAGGGTAGCAAGCACGTACGTAAAATAATAATAAAATAATAAAATAAATAATAAAATAATAATAAATAATATTAGTAACAATAGTACGCAGTAGTATTAAAGTGGACAACTAGCAGCACGCAGGAACTGAATCATCTAAGCTTCTACTGAACGAATTAACATGAGAAGAACTATTTGCACCAATCAATTTTCTGGAATTTGAATTTGAATTTGAAAACTGGAGATTATGTTCTGGGTTTAACAAAAATAACATCAAAACGACAGCAACGACAAACCGGATTATCAACCCGGGACTGTACAATCTCAGGGAGATTTCTCTGGTTTTATCAGTTCATTCCAAATTTACTTATATGGGGAGATTAGAGTCCAAGTCTGTCCCGCTTACAAAAAAAGGCTATAACAGTAGCAATAATTTAAGATTAATGGCAACAGGAGCAGCCTAAGGTCAGTAACCATTATGGGCAGCAACAATTTAGGAGAAATAAATGCAAACGAAGCAATAATTAACGCAGCAACAGTACACGCAATCACAAAGAACAACAACAACGATAGGAATTTGTAGTAGTTAACAACAACCCATAAATGGCGAGCATTACCCATGTTGGGTTTCATTAGTTATTCATAAACTATCTTTTAGTCATACTAACAAATCTTTTAATTAACCCTTTAATTAACATATTATAAGTGATCTTATGCATGCTAAAATGCGGAAATAAGAGAGTTCTCGAACCCTTACATACGGTCCGAGTGAATGGCAAGGATGATCCTCCTAGTACCCAAATAAGAATACCTCCTTTGGATGCACCAAGACAACCCTTAACCAACCGAGATCTTGAACAAGCTAGCACAAAACCGGTTTCTCCTTAAACTTATTCTAATCTCTCTAATTAGAATATTGTTTCAATACTACTAATAGTATGTTTTATTATCTTATAATATATATTTTGAGGTTGTAAAATTTCTTCTTACTTAGTCAAATTTTCGGCCAAGAGGAAGAAGAAGGAATGAGTATAATATATCACATATATATATTGAGCATGCTTTTAATTAAGATAATCAAATTAACTTAAGCATGCTCATGGGGAAAGGGGAGCCGGCCTTAGGGAGCTTCAATAGGGAACATGTTCTCTTCTCAAGGCATATAGGTTGGCAAGTAGTGTGTGTTCTCTAGGCAATACATTAAACATAATGATTTAGGGTGTAGTTAACAATTAAAACACCACACACCCACCCTTACCATAACCGGCCATTTAGTCCATAAAATGGACTTAATTTTACAATTTTGTCAATTGTATAATATGTATAAAATGTGACATCTAATATGTCACAAGGCAATACAATATAATTATCTTATCTTAAAACATATAAATATTTATCATATAAATATTATATTTATCAATTGACAAGTAATTCGAAATTACAATTGTAAAATGATTATTTATAATTATCGTCAATACGATTTACAACCTTTGTATTAATTATAACCCGACTCATTTTAATTACGATATTATAAAATATCGTTTAATGTTTAACAATTGACACGTTTCAATTTTAAACATAAATCTTACCATAAGATTCAACCTCTGATTTCTCGGTATACGAGTTTAAGGAATATGATCAAATCGTATCAATATACATTTGATCACTTTATGAATTAAGGGAATTGTCCTAAAGGTGTGACCTAAAGGGATCAACTGACCACCACCGTCATACGACAGTAATGTCAAACTCTAGCTAGCCAATCATTACCGATTAATGTTGGTCAGTTGACTAATATAAATCGCATCATCCCTTGCGCATTCTCGTCATGAGATTTATTATGCGATCGCACTATTGTTGAGGACACATTTCCCAACAATCTCCCACTTGTCCTCGACAAGTGTGCGTCACCAATTCTCTTGTCCTATTACAATCTCCCACTCAATGCAAGATGTCTCTCTGAGGTCGTACTTGCATTCGATCATATCATGAGTGGTTTCCTCGATCTGGAGAATAACTGTTTGACCGGAATTATCTACCATAGATACCTTTCGAGCGTGGCCACGCATTTCCAGTTAACTTCTCCTCGAGTGGCCCTGAGATTTGAACAACCCTGACAAGGGGTGGACAATTTCTATCGCACTACTTCCTTCAACTAGTCACAGTCAGTCACAACCCAAAACAATCCCATTTGACTCCAGTTACGAAAAGTCGTAGAGAATGGATCAAGGTTATGCCTAAACTGTACCATCTTGGGAGAGTAATCTTTAGTCTAAGAATTGACTCACAAGAATACTATAGCAGCTCTCGCCACGACCCGGCTATTATAAAATTTCCAGAACTCTATAAGCGGTCACATTGCCCGACAGAGTGTCTCTTACAGTCTGCCTATGTGATCGAATAGTCATCACATATGACTCTATGGCACTTGAACTTGCCATCAATCGCCTCACACTCTAGTCGCTTTGAGATGTCACCTCATGTAAGCGGCTAGGGGCCATACTAAGTCAATCCAGTTCACTTATGGGGTTCAATATTGTCTCATACAACCCATTTGGATTCTGACAAAGTATCTTTTACTTTGAGTTAATTATAACTCAAATGATGTTGTCATGCAACAATAGTCAATACTATTACATTGCATTTGATGCACAATCATCTATTTGTATTAGTGTTTTGCGAATAACCATTTATTCATAATTTGCAAAACTTACAAATTTTTTTCTCCTTCATTCTCATATTATCCCGTATAATATGATTCCATTTGAGTACATATCTAGAACTCTTTCTAGATTTTGAGTTTCCTTTCCGGAGGAAAGCTCCCACTGTTATCTCATAACTTGTGACGTATCGATATACTGGAAGGATTAAGGAATCACTCTCTTTAGTCACTTATGTACTGAAATCTACATTGTACTTGTAACACCCCCATTTATTTAAGGGCCTGAACTAGGACTCCTCAGATAAACAAAGGTGTTACCATCTCGGTTTCCCGAGGCAGTAGATACAAAGGAAGATAAACAGTACTTTATATTTAATTTAAACTCAAAACATGATCTTACAAAACCAAATGGAAAACTGTTCTGTCAAAAGTAAAAGTACAACTCATTGACTACTATCACATGGTCTAGACTCTAAACAGGTCCGGTCCATGCTTCTCCCTTCCCAGATGCTCCCCTTGTCATTTTACCTGTCAGTCTGCTCCCCAATAATTGGTTCATCACAGGTGATCACGAATACACAGGGTCAACCACGAGGTTGAGTAGAGTAAAACTGTAAACAAACCATATTACCAAAAATAGAAAGTCGATCATCTCCACTCCGAATCACAAGACCCAATATCTCCGCACCAATCACAAGACCCATTATCTCCACACCAATCACAAGACCCATTATCTCCACACCAATCACAAGACCCATTATCCCCGCACCAATCACAAGACCCATCATCTCATCGCCTCATCGTTATCGCAGTATTATATGAATGCACAATATAAAGATCACATGATAATATATAACAACATGTTTGATATCAATTATGGACGGTTTACACATCATCAAACATTAGTAGTTTCCCCTACCTCAAACTGCAGAAGAAATGGTTACTGCGCAACTGCTACTAAAAATGCTCCACACGAAAACTTCCACCTAAAAGTATATTACTTAATTAATACTTTCCTAATTCACGTATAGCATGCACACATTCTATTTATAGACACCTCCTATATTTAGAAAGTTTCCCAATAACCGAGTTACCCAAAATAGTAACTTTCTAAATATAGTAGCTTCTAAAAATAGTAACTCCCACAAATAAATAACACTTGGGTTTGAAATTCAAAACTAAATCTTTACCATAAATACCAATTATATATATACCATAAATATCATATTTCCTCATAAATTCAAATATTCTAAAGTCATTAATAAAATTAATAATAGGAATAATAATAAGAATAATAATAATAATAATAAAAATAATAATAAGAATTATAATAAGAAAACAAACATAGCAAAGACTTCGAAACCCAACAACTCCCGAACCCGGTTTCAGTCCCCTTTACCACCGCCTACCACCACTTCGGCCACCAACCAACACCAAAACCCAACACCCACGACCACCATCTGCCACCCCGACACCACCACACCGGTCGACACTCCCTGACGACTCTGACCAGCGCCTCCAAAACCCCATACTGTACACGTCTTGACTCTGAAATTCCCAGAACAGCCCCCAAACAAAACCCAACAACCGCCCTTGCACCACCCACAACACCCACCAAACTACACCACCGACAACCCTCCAGAAGCCACGGTGGTTTTACTGTATGGACCTCCCCCGAGTCGACAGTAAAACCACCCCCAACCAACCCCCCTGACCACGACCGTACTGAACAGAGACACAACAGAGACAGACCGAGGCAAACAGGGGTTACGAACCACCCCTCCGACAACCCCCTAGGCGCCTAACACCTCCACCACAACCACCACGACACTCCTCACATCACCACCAGTCTCTCCACTCCCTTCCCCACCAATCGAACTCCTAAAACACACCTCGAAGACGCCCTAAAACCCATACTCGTACAGACCTGTTCACAGCCTGACCACGAAACCGAGACAGGTGACACAAAAGATCACCCAATACGGTGGTGTACAGTGGTTGACAACGACGCGACCAAAGCCCAAACACCACCCCAGACATCATAGACTACATACCCACAACAACCCGACTCTAATAAAGACAACACGAGGTTAGAACCTATCATAAAAACACAGCAGACACAGGAGAACAAGACTAAACGTGTTGTGCTCACCTCTTTCTGGCCCAGATCGACGCGCACTGACCACCCTATGACCACCGTGACCACCACCCTTGTACAGTATGCTATGTCGGCTGTTATTCTATGAAGTGTTTGTATGGTAGATAGGCTAGATTAGGTCAGGTGGTGTGATTATATATGACGGCTTGAATAAGGTGTAGAATAGGGTTTAGCAACTAAAGAAAACGTGGGCTGTTGCCTTAGGTTTGCACGCATTTCGAGGCCCATGGCCGTGCTGCCATGGGTCCTAGGTTCGAACCCCAACAACTACACACTACCAATATTATGTTATGGTAGCTAAGTTCCCAATTCGAGTCTCTCCTAAGTCCAAAACAACTCATATAAAACGGGTACGAGTAAGCTTATAACACGAATGATTAAAATAAAAAGAATTAAAAAAAAAACGAGGTATTACAGACTTTTTTTTTTAATTCTTTTTATTTTAATCATTCGTGTTATAAGCTTACTCGTACCCGTTTTATATGAGTTGTTTTGGACTTAGGAGAGACTCGAATTGGGAACTTAGCTACCATAACATAATATTGGTAGTGTGTAGTTGTTGGGGTTCGAACCTAGGACCCATGGCAGCACGGCCATGGGCCTCGAAATGCGTGCAAACCTAAGGCAACAACCCACGTTTTCTTTAGTTGCTAAACCCTATTCTACACCTTATTCAAGCCGTCATATATAATCACACCTCCTGACCTAATCTAGCCTATCTACCATACAAACACTTCATAGAATAACAGCCGACATAGCATACTGTACAAGGGTGGTGGTCACGGTGGTCATAGGGTGGTCAGTGCGCGTCGATCTGGGCCAGAAAGAGGTGAGCACAACACGTTTAATCTTGTTCTCCTGTGTCTGCTGTGTTTTTATGATAGGTTCTAACCTCGTGTTGTATTTATTAGAGTCGGGTTGTTGTGGGTATGTAGTCTATGATGTCTGGGGTGGTGTTTGGGCTTTGGTCGCGTCGTTGTCAACCACTGTACACCACCGTATTGGGTGATCTTTTGTGTCACCTGTCTCGGTTTCGTGGTCAGGCTGTGAACAGGTCTGTACGAGTATGGGTTTTAGGGCGTCTTCGAGGTGTGTTTTAGGAGTTCGATTGGTGGGGAAGGGAGTGGAGAGACTGGTGGTGATGTGAGGAGTGTCGTGGTGGTTGTGGTGGAGGTGTTAGGCGCCTAGGGGGTTGTCGGAGGGGTGGTTCGTAACCCCTGTTTGCCTCGGTCTGTCTCTGTTGTGTCTCTGTTCAGTACGGTCGTGGTCAGGGGGGTTGGTTGGGGGTGGTTTTACTGTCGACTCGGGGGAGGTCCATACAGTAAAACCACCGTGGCTTCTGGAGGGTTGTCGGTGGTGTAGTTTGGTGGGTGTTGTGGGTGGTGCAAGGGCGGTTGTTGGGTTTTGTTTGGGGGCTGTTCTGGGAATTTCAGAGTCAAGACGTGTACAGTATGGGGTTTTGGAGGCGCTGGTCAGAGTCGTCAGGGAGTGTCGACCGGTGTGGTGGTGTCGGGGTGGCAGATGGTGGTCGTGGGTGTTGGGTTTTGGTGTTGGTTGGTGGCCGAAGTGGTGGTAGGCGGTGGTAAAGGGGACTGAAACCGGGTTCGGGAGTTGTTGGGTTTCGAAGTCTTTGCTATGTTTGTTTTCTTATTATAATTCTTATTATTATTTTTATTATTATTATTATTATTCTTATTATTATTTCTATTACTCCCTCCGTCCCGATTAATTGTTATCTATTGCTTTTGACACAAAGATTAAGAAAAGAAGTATAAATGAATCTGGACCACACAAATTATATGGCCCCACATGTAATCAAATGTCATCCACAAAAAGTTGCCAAAAATGGAAATAGATAACAATTCAATGATACACCCCAAAATGGAAATAGATAACAAATGACCGGGACGGAGGGAGTATTAATTTTATTAATGACTTTAGAATATTTGAATTTATGAGGAAATATGATATTTATGGTATATATATAATTGGTATTTATGGTAAAGATTTAGTTTTGAATTTCAAACCCAAGTGTTATTTATTTGTGGGAGTTACTATTTTTAGAAGCTACTATATTTAGAAAGTTACTATTTTGGGTAACTCGGTTATTGGGAAACTTTCTAAATATAGGAGGTGTCTATAAATAGAATGTGTGCATGCTATACGTGAATTAGGAAAGTATTAATTAAGTAATATACTTTTAGGTGGAAGTTTTCGTGTGGAGCATTTTTAGTAGCAGTTGCGCAGTAACCATTTCTTCTGCAGTTTGAGGTAGGGGAAACTACTAATGTTTGATGATGTGTAAACCGTCCATAATTGATATCAAACATGTTGTTATATATTATCATGTGATCTTTATATTGTGCATTCATATAATACTGCGATAACGATGAGGCGATGAGATGATGGGTCTTGTGATTGGTGCGGGGATAATGGGTCTTGTGATTGGTGTGGAGATAATGGGTCTTGTGATTGGTGTGGAGATAATGGGTCTTGTGATTGGTGCGGAGATATTGGGTCTTGTGATTCGGAGTGGAGATGATCGACTTTCTATTTTTGGTAATATGGTTTGTTTACAGTTTTACTCTACTCAACCTCGTGGTTGACCCTGTGTATTCGTGATCACCTGTGATGAACCAATTATTGGGGAGCAGACTGACAGGTATAATGACAAGGGGAGCATCTGGGAAGGGAGAAGCATGGACCGGACCTGTTTAGAGTCTAGACCATGTGATAGTAGTCAATGAGTTGTACTTTTACTTTTGACAGAACAGTTTTCCATTTGGTTTTGTAAGATCATGTTTTGAGTTTAAATTAAATATAAAGTACTGTTTATCTTCCTTTGTATCTACTGCCTCGGGAAACCGAGATGGTAACACCTTTGTTTATCTGAGGAGTCCTAGTTCAGGCCCTTAAATAAATGGGGGTGTTACAGTACTCTATTTATGATTTCATCATTCTAATAATTTTCACTCATCTTGGCTATTTGATAATGGTTTCATTCATCGTTATGAATAATGTATCCAACCATTTTAACTTCTAGTGGGCGACCTTTTATTATCCATATAATAAACCTTCCCATTAAAACTCCATCATCATATGATATAAAATATTTTATTCATCTAAATTGAGTACCTCTTATTCTTTACTCTTAAAGAATCACCCATTCTCTCAAAATGGTAGGTTTCAATTCTTTAATGAATATTGCTCCCACTGAAAACAATATCCCTCGATTTCTTAAATGAACCTTTCATTTCTCGCATGTTAAACTATTACTCGAATCATTATCATCATCACTATCCCTATAGTGATCTATTTTCTTTCAATCAATCATCACCCTTTTATCATGTCTTCGTTTCCTCGAGACGAATATGACATGATAATTTCCTCATAACTACATTGAGAGAATTGAGATTATTTCTTCTCTTTTATCTTATAAATTTAGAAAAATCATTTATTAAGAAACCGGTCTTTCTTCCCGTATAGATAGATGATTTCTCCTCTATTATCTTATAATCTTTAAAAAATCATTATCTCAAGGAACCGATATTCCTTCCGAATTCATACGGGGTTTCATGTCTCCTCTCTTTGAAACAATGAACATAAAGAACCTTTCTTCGAGTGTCCTCCCGTAGTTTCTTCAGTGTCCTCTCGTAGTTTCTTCAAATCATTTAGGGCTCTTCTTAAGAACCCTTTCAGGAATCTTCTCTAAGATCCTATAGTTATATCATTGGTTTGTAGGTCGAATAATTTCTCTCACTCTATCCTTTAAAATAACCCTTATTTGTACAAGGATAGCTTATTTCGATCGTACCAATGTATATAAGTTTATGGTATGATGAATACATTCTCATTTTCACTTAAAATGAAAATCTTATAATGAACTAATATTGTCTCATTTTGATTGAAAGTATCTCATGGGGTGTAGTTCTCCGTTTTAATCAACACTTTGATTGTATTATATTGATCGTATCAATTGTTAATTGCGTGATTAAATCACTATTATTCATGTTTAAACAAGGCATGCAATTTATTTGAGAAATCAAAACATTGATTAAGAACAAAAGTAGTGACTCGGGTTGAAAACCAAGTCACCAATATCCAAAATTACAACCATTGTTTTAGGATTTTAATCCTTGTCTTACAAGAAAATAAATTGTTCCATAAATAAATGCAAAATATGAAAGAAGACGATATGAAAATTAGAGGCTAGCTCTTCAAGTCTTCGATCAATTTGGATGCTACCATAGCCATCCAAGCAAAGAACTTCACGCTTCCTTCTCCTTGCCCTTATCATTATTAGGAGGCGCCCCTTTAAAACAATTAAAAAGGGTAAATATCAACACACTTGTATCATTATACATAAGTTGATAAATGACATGAATTTAAACGAGAATTATTACCTACGGCGGTTGCCTTCCCATTTTTGAGATCACTTAAGTATTTGGGGCAATTACGCTTCCAATGACCGATCCTCGTGCAATAGTGGCACTTGTCTTGCGCTTTTGAAGACGAGGTGGAAGCGCCTTTCGAAAAGGTCTTTTCTTTGGTCGCCTTGGGCTTGAACGTTTTCTTGCCCTTGCCTTTAAAGGCATTCCTTTTGAAGCTCGTTTTCCCTTTCTTTTCGATGTTCAAAACATCTTTGGTGGAACTTTCATGAAGTCCCATGTCCCTTTCGGCTTGGACGAGCATCTTATGCAACTCTTCCAACGTGGTCTCTTGGTTTCGTATATTGAAATTCACCCGGAATTGAGCATACGCCTTAACCTTATTGAGCGAGTGAAGAACTCGGTCAATAATTAGAGAGTCGGGAAGATCAACATTTTGAGCTTTTAGAGTCTCCGCGAGCTCAACGAGTTTGAGCACATCAGGGCTTATCTTTTGCCCTTCCTTGAATGTAATGTCAAAGAAGGCGGAAGCCGCCTCATATTGAATAACCCTTGGAATTTGCGAAAACATGGTCGCAAGCTTGGTGTATATCTCATACGATGTGGTCAACTTAATCATACTCCTTTGGAGATCCGGCTCCATGGAGAAGATGAGCACATTTTTAAGAGCGGAGGACTCTTTCATGTAGGCTTCATAGGCCTCACGAGTTCCGACCGCGGAACGAGCGGTTGGAGCGGGAGGAGCGGCTTCGGATAGGTTACGACTCTTATCGTCACCTTGAGCGGCCAAAAGTAATTGCGCATCCCAATCCTTAAAGTTTGAACCATGCTTATCGAGTTTGCAACGATCCATAAAGGATCGAAGCCATGATACGTTAGTGAGAGGTGGAGCGTTGGTTGCCATTTGATGTTGTTGAAAATTAAACTACAATAATAAAAGGAAAAACAACATCATTTTAAAATTCATAATTTAAACTAGAAACTTCAACAAGTTTAGTTATATATTTACTTAATGATCTCTTACCCAATTAAGTAAACAATCCCGAGACCCAAACCCATACTAATCCGGGCACGGTGCAGCCGATTCAACCCGTATCGGTATAATTTGGTGGATTAACCCTTTAATCGGTTCTACTCTTAGAACTCTCGATCGACAATTTTCTTAAAATTATCTTTAGCCCGAACTTATTGCAACTACGGTTACGAATACTTTCGTTGAGATCAACCAAATTTCAAGGTGTAATCTTATTACCCCACTTACCCAACGTGACAATTTTAGTACCCCGGTGTAGCCGAGCCTACATTCTTGTGAAGAAGGGATTCATGGGTCCGTACTTTTTGGTAAGGCTAAGTCTCCATATATATTTGTAAGAGATCTAGTCAAATTATTATCTATCTCCGTTTAAGTGAACTAAGTCGTTGAATTATCGATAAAATAAAAGACTAGGTCGACTAGGTCGAAACATGCATGATACGATGTATGACGATTTGGCTATGCATGCAAACATATAAAAGCAAAAATAAAAGCATAAAATAAACCCTAGTATGGCCTTTCCTAGAAAAGAAATAACAAAGTACAAATTCGGAAACCGACTCCTTTGGTCCCTTGAACTTCACGCGGCACGCACTTCGAGGTAAACACCGTCTTGATCGGAACTCCTTTCCGAATGGCACCGTCTTCAAGGAACTCCTGATTTTACAAATATTACAACTTTTATAGTCTACTTTATACATTATAAAATAGAAATAAATTACAATTGGGTGATACGAGATCACAAAATTACAACCCAATCGGTAACCCCTTACATTACGGGAAATACCGATTTAAAAACTAAAGCCATACTAAGTAAATTACATAATTCCCAAAATTACGTAAATAAATCATGACATTCATAATAAAGTATGCAATGCTTATGTAAATATGAATTAACATGCAAACCCTAAGCCAAATCGTCCTATTTAAAACACTTATTTAAATAGTTATCGCAAACCTCGGTTTATGGAATCGCGTGTTTTAACGGTTAACAACACTATGCATTATATGAAACGGTTTTCATCCTTAAGTTAATCATCCTAAATCTTATAGGTTTCAAAATTTAGTCTTACTCAAACTTTGAACATGACTTAACTTAATATATTTCAATATTGATCGGTATAACTCGGTTTTACGGGAAAAATAATATAAAATCCGAAAGAGTCATTTAAAATTTCGAAAATTCAAAATTCAAAATTTGAAAAATCCAGAATGTTCTTAAAATTTTCAGAATCTTAAAATATTAGTATTTATACGGCTTTAACATTATTTCGTAAATAAGACGTAAAACGAGCACTTTAAGTCGGAAAATTCAATAATTAACTTCATAAATGCAAATTAAATACTAATAATATTTTTATACCTTCCAAAAAAATTTAAGAACACAAAATGGAAAGAAAATTAAATGGCACATAGCCCCATAGCCGAAATTTTTAAATGATGACTCTAAATATTCAATTTTTAAATGCTACCTTTAACAAATTAAAATTAAATCAAATATGAAACTTTTGGCTCCAAAGAAAATTTTCATGATGAACATATCACATATGACTAATATGGGTTACATTTTTCGGCCATTTTAACAACTTTTGCAAATTTTAACGATTTTCGTCATATATCGTACGATTTTAACCTTTAAAATTATTTCTGAAGCATAAAATAAGATAAAATTCTCGAAAATTTTATACATGCTGGAAATAATATATATGACATCGTGTTAAATTTTTATGGCCAAATTCCAACTTAAACTATTAAAGTCGAAATTATGTCACTAATTACCCGATTTTTACATTAAAAATCTATAATATTGCAATATTTGAGATACATTTCTGGAAAATTCAACATAAATTTTAAATATTGCATGTGACATCCTCATAAATTTTTATAGTCAAATTCATAATATAACTATTTTAACCCAATTTTATTCATCTTATTGCATTTTAACACTTAAAATTCATATCACACGTTTTATAAGTCCATAATTTACGAAAAATCATATTCATATTATAGAAAATACATGTGATAACATACTGAAAAATCTCGGCCAAAAGATGATTTTAGCTATTTTTCCCAAAATAAACGACTTTAACCATTAAAACTCTATAAAAACCGAGATTTAATATACCATAAGTCAATATTCATGCAAAATATATTCCAAATATTCTAAAACATTTTAGAAAACAGTAGGTAATCATGCTTAAATTATTTCGTGCATATCATATATTAAACGAAAATTCAAATTTTATTTTGTTATCACTATAACTCCGTAAAAACGTAAACGGAAAGTATGCAAACAACCTATTGCTCTGATACCAATTGTTGGGTTTTATTAGTTATTCATAAACTAATCTTTTAGTCATACTAACAAATCTTTTAATTAACCCTTTAATTAACATATTATAAGTGATCTTATGCATGCTAAAATGCGGAAATAAGAGAGTTCTCGAACCCTTACATACGGTCCGAGTGAATGGCAAGGATGATCCTCCTAGTACCCAAATAAGAATACCTCCTTTGGATGCACCAAGACAACCCTTAACCAACCGAGATCTTGAACAAGCTAGCACAAAACCGGTTTCTCCTTAAACATATTCTAATCTCTCTAATTAGAATATTGTTTCAATACTACTAATAGTATGTTTTATTATCTTATAATATATATTTTGAGGTTGTAAAATTTCTTCTTACTTAGTCAAATTTTCGGCCAAGAGGAAGAAGAAGGAATGAGTATAATATATCACATATATATATTGAGCATGCTTTTAATTAAGATAATCAAATTAACTTAAGCGCATGCTCATGGGGAAAGGGGAGCCGGCCTTAGGGAGCTTCAATAGGGAACATGTTCTCTTCTCAAGGCATATAGGTTGGCAAGTAGTGTGTGTTCTCTAGGCAATACATTAAACATAATGATTTAGGGTGTAGTTAACAATTAAAACACCACACACCCACCCTTACCACACTACAAAAAAAACACGGTGTTCTGACGGAAAAAATCCGTCAGAAAAGCTAAAATCCGTCAGGAAATTCGCGTTTCTGACGGATTTTCCGTCAGAAATTTCCGTCCCAAAATTTCGTCACGAAAATCAAGTTCCTGACCGATTTTCCGTCAGAAATTCATTTGTGACGGATTTCTGACGGTTTAACGGTGGGAAAAAAAATAGAAGTCAATTTTTTTTTTTGACTTTTTCTGACCGATTTTTCGTCAGAAACTTTCTATTCTGAGGGAAAATCCGTCAGAAAAGGTCAAATTCGTGACGGAAATCCCGTCAGAAAAGGTTAAATTTGTGACGGAAATTCCGTCAGAAAATTTGAATTTCTGACCGATTTTCCGTCAGAAATGAAGTCAAAATTTGACTTTTTCTGACGGATTTTCCGTCAGAATTTGTAACAGTGTAAGCTGGAAACAGCAGCCTGCTGTCCAGCCCAATGCCACAGCATTGTTCATATTTACAATCTCAAAATCACTAAATCCTGCAAAACATTCATCATCCGCCAAACGGATATTTATTCCCAAGTCGACCGCTAAGCGGGAATCAACAACAATTAACCAACAACAAAGAAAAAACATGAGAAAGAACTTGAATTACATAAAAGAGTCTTCGTAATTCATACACCAACATAAAATATGTTCGAAAGTTAATAAGTCATAATCTAAAATTACTACATATGATAAACTATCCTAAGTGGTAGGAGGATCAATCGGCATGTTACATCCAAAGCCATGAGGGTCGTCTGAGAAGTCGTCGCGTCGGTGAGCATTTGGCATACCTGAGCACGACTGAGTGGAAAAGTGGGTCTGCCAATCACTCCAAGCTTTTTTCATTTCCGCCAGTTCCTCTTGTATTTGTTTTTGAGTATCTTGAGTGCTTTGAACTTTTTCTTTGAGACGCATATTCTCAGTTTGCAACTGAGTAAACATGCTTGGTTGATAAGAACAGGATTGACGACTTCCTCCTTTGTTCCCAGGATGCTCATACCATACATCTTCACCCAATGAACCGATCCCAAAAAAACCTCCTTTTTTGTCAAATCCTCCAACGGCTTCATGGTAGGTCTGAATCTCGTCCCGAGGCTCTCCGGTTGGCGTTGGTTGACTCAAGAGTTCATTGTAGGTAGCCTGAAAAAACAACAAATTATTAAATAAAGAATAAATAAAATATATTGTAAGGTGTGGCCAACTCGCCCTTTAAGATAAATAAAATACTTACGTCTGTCCGAGCAGCTCTAGGGTTAATCCACTCTCCCTTCTTGTTTTTCTTCGTCTTCTCAAACACCTTGTAAGGCGTGGCCGACTCGCCCTTTAAGAAGCAAAGAAAACATATATGTTAATTATATCCGACAATAAAAAATATTAATTAACCAAATTTCATATTTTAAAAATTTATGAAATACTTACCATTTCTTTGAAAACATCAGAGCAACTCTTGCGGCCTAGAGTGTGGGTGCCCAACGCTTTCCCGTCTTTACCACCAGATCTTCTATTTGCCTTGTTTATTTTTGATTTTTTTTTTAAATTCAGGATCGTTCTCGTACCTTGCATCCAACTTCTCCTTCCAACTATCGGGCACCCACTCAGGCTTCTTCTTTCCGTAGTTGACACCATTTACCATGTGAGTAATCAATCTCGTGACCCTCCTCCGCCACTCAGGAAAAGGATTATAGTCAGGTTCCATAGATCTCACATGAGTCTGTCATAAAAAAATGTTATTAGAAATAGAAAATATTAGTTTAATTTTAAAAACTAATGTAGCTTGTTTACTTTTACATTACCCTAAAGTAAATCCACATCTTTTCCCGTTGTGCATAACTCGCTTCCTTCCAGCTGGTGAAGTACTCATCGGTAAGATTTTGAGTGAACGAGGCAGCCACGTATTTCTTTACAATCTTGTCATTCCACCTGATTAAAAACAAACACACATATATATAAATATGAATATTATAAATTTGAATGATATATTTTTGATTAATTGAGAATAAAAAAATACTTACCAACGACCGTTAACTACCGAAGGATCAGAAGTGAGTATAATCGGTGGATTTCGGTGGGGGACATTGTTACCGGTCAAATGAAGGTCATCATCATTCTCCTCCATTTCTTCGTTCTCATTCTGTGAACGCCTACCTGAACCAGATCCACTCCCCAAAATCTTTCGTATAAATCTTGACATTTACCTGCTTCAAAGCTAACAATACAAATAAACACTAACAATAATAAATGTTAGCCCATGAAAAAAGTACAAAGTTTTCATACATTTCTTATGAATGTCTAACCAAAGGATAAAACATGTCTTACAAATGTATGCTCAAGAAATTAAAAAAGGATAAAACATTACAAGTTCTAACTATCACTATCACTATCACTAGAAATTAAAAAAGTTTCATCATCAGAAAATAGAATTCCGACTTCTTCTTCCTCCTCATTTATCTCTATTGTGGTGTTCTGAACTAAATCTTCATCCTCATCTTCCGCGACATTCCTGTCATACTCATCTTCACCCATTTCACCAGTTTCATCTGCAACCACTTGATACTCATCTTCAGTATCTGTCTCTTCTATCAAAATTGATGAAATTGAATGATCATTGAGAACCACATCTTCTTGGAATTCAATTTCATCAATAGGAGCATCAACATGTGATCGTGCTTTGATTTTAAAAACCGCAGACCATTGATCACCTTTCTTAGTGGTTGGATAACTAGCATAACAAACTTGATCGACTTGAAAAGCTGCCACAAATGGGTTATGTCCTTTGAGTTTTTTTTTCTCATTCACATCTACAAGTCCATATATCTTATGGATACTAAGTCCTTGTGGGGAGTTATCAAACCAATCACATTTGAACAATATCACCTTATAAACCTTGTGTTCGGTATAATAGGCAAGTTCAACTACTTCATTTAGAGTTCCATAGTAATCCAACCCATCTGTAGAATTCACACAAACCCCATTGCTTATGGTAGCTTTGGAAACATCAACTCCCTCCTTAAAAGCTCGAAATTTATAACCGTTGATAGAATATCGTCTCCATGTCTTCACCATGGTACAAGGACCTAATGATAGACCTAATACTAAAGGATCCTTCCATCTATTAGCCTATAAAACAATATATATATGTTAATTAAGATGTTTAATTATAGATTCTTTCAAATTGGTTGTTTATTTTAAAAGAAATTGTATTACTTACTTCATTTCGTAACCATTTCGGAAAACGTTTCTCATGTTTCGTCCAAACATCTTCAGAAGACGTGACATCAGGAAATGATAATTTGATATATTCCTCAAACTCCCTATATGTACAACATATATAATAATTAACTATTAACTAAAATTATAACTTAATGTAATTATTAAAATGTATGTAGAAGTGAAAAAATAATGATTAACTTACTTTTCATAGGACTCCAAAAAGTTTCCACAGTTCCTTAGCACATAAAAATGAGCGTCTTCATACTCTTTCTCGTTCAAGTACCTCTCTTTACATTTCCCGGTTGTAGTTCCAATGTCATCATTGAATAACTCAGGTAATTTTGAAGTGAGCTGGTCATCGAAATTCACACCAACGTCTAAGTCTTTCGCTTTTGTATCAATGTGATCTTCGAAATACATCGAACAAAAATTCGAAATTTCCTCTAATAAATAAGCGTTGCATATGGAACCCTCCACCCGAGCTTTATTGCCAATCTTTTTTTTATATGATTAAGAAATCTCTCAAATGGATACATCCATCGATATTGAACTGGTCCTCCAACCTTCGCCTCATAAGGCAAATGCACAGGTAGATGCTCCATGGAATTGAAGAAAGACGGAGGAAATATCTTCTCTAACTTGCATATTATCTCTGCAATGTTTGATTCTAGATGTTCCATAGAATCAACTTTAATCGTAGAGGTACACAAGTCTCTAAAAAATTGGCTTAACTCAGTTATTGCATTCCAAGGACCCGTCGGGAGCAAATGTTTTAAGGCAACAGGAAGTAACCGTTGCATAAAGACATGGCAATCATGACTTTTCATGGAATGCAACACCATATTTTTATGATCAACACACCGACTCAAATCCGAAGCATAACCATCCGGGAATTTCAATTTGGCAACCCACTCACATACAGCTTTTTTCTCCGCGGCGTTTAAAACAAACCTAGATGATGAGGGCCGTACAAAGCAATGCTCTTTAAAGTCAGCTTTACCATTAACTCCGAACTTAGTTTTATTTGGTTCATTCATCACCGTACTGATAAGATGTTCAAAAATGTTTTTCTCAATGTGCATAACATCTAAGTTGTGTCGAATCAACAAAGTTTTCCAATAAGGAAGTTCCCAAAATATGCTTTGTTTCCACCATCCTTCATTTTTGTCTTTTAATTTTTTCAATTCTTGATCAGAAGTATCAACAATTCTTGGCATATCCTTTACCGCTTCCCACACTTCTTCACCAGTTAATCTCGATGCGGCAATACGATCTTCAGTTTTTCTAATCTTCAGAAAATGCTTGCAGTTGTTGCGAAAAGGATGATCAGGTCTCAAAAACACACGGTGACAATCGAACCAACTAACTTTCTTGCTATGTTTAAGCCAAAAGGAGTTATGATCTTTGTCTTGACAATAAGGACAAGCATGGTATCCAGACGTGGACCAACCGGAAAGCATGCCATATGCCGGGAAATCATTGATAGTCCAAATTAATGCAGCTTTTAGTTGAAAATTTTGTTTCTTATAAACATCGTAAGTGTGCACACCCGTTTCCCAAAGTTCTTTCAACTCTTTGATCAACGGTTGAAGGTACACATCTAGATTTGTCTTGGGGTTCTTAGGACCCGGAACGATCAATGATAGAAACATAAATTGTCTCTTCATGCATAACCAGGGAGGTAAATTATACGGAGTGACAATCACAGGCCAACATGAATATTTTTTCCCAAATTGGCCGCCATGTGGGGAAAATCCATCCGTACACAAACCCAACCGAACGTTGCGAGGCTCACTTGCAAATTCTGGATGCTCTCGATCAAAATGTTTCCACGCTTCTCCATCACTTGGATGTGCCATTGTCCCTCTTTCTCTTAATCGGGAGTTTCTATGGTGCCAACTCATCTCACCTGCTATGCTCTTGGTTGCATATAATCGTTGTAACCTTGGTGCAAGCGGGAAATAAATTAACGGGTTATTCGGAATTCGCCTCCCATTACTTGAATTATTGTTACCTTTGTACCGAAATGCATTACACTTTGTACATTGCTCGAGATTGACATTTTCCTCCCAAAAAAGCATACATCCAGTAGGACATGCATCGATCTTCTCATGTGGTAGTTGTAGTCCCTTGAGAACACTCTTAACCTCATTAAAATTGCGTAACATGTCATTTTTTGTTGGAATCATGTCACCAACAAACGACATAAACCCATTCGTGCATCGAAGGGATAAGTTGTTCTCACATTTGAGTGCTATCAACCTAGCAGCGGCTTGCAATAAACTTATTTTGCTTCCCTCATACACTGGTTGTTCGGCTTTTTCTAACATTTTATAGAAGGAAGAAACTTGAGGATTTGGGGTTTCATGACGCACTTCCTCATCACTAAGGTCATCAGGATTGAGTCGATCCTCCATTATTTGTTCAATATTATCACGTAATGCATTTTCCACGAGCTCCCGATAAGGATTATCACTAACTACAGTACTACTGCTACTTTCTCCGGTTGGCATTTCCTCACCATGATACGTCCAAACATAATAACATGGGGCAAAACCATTCGACCAAAGATGCAGTTGAACATCCTTAATCCGTTTAAAAGCTCTGTTATTACATTTCTTACATGGACACCTCATTTCACCTAAATTCTTATACACACTACTTTGTGCCGCGAATTCAAGAAACTCTTTTACCCCATTTGCAAATTCAAGCTTAGGTTTCTTTTTCTCATCTAATCTTTCATACATCCACTGTCGTTCTAATCTTTTCATCTTATTATGTATCTACATTCAAATCATCAATCAATTGACAATTATCAATTAACTATCACATATAATACACAAAAAAACAATATCATCAATGAATATATAATTATTGTCAAGAAATCAAATAGTCTTTGAATTAGGTCCTTATCACTCCAACCTAAACCCATCAATGTACATTTCAAGTCATTAGCAAACACGCACTTGTTATTTATTAATGGGGAAAAAATTCGGCAGCAATTCCCCTTTATTCTCCAAATACAAAATATGGATTATATTATTAGTCCATATATGTATTCAGAGAATATTAAAGGAATTGTCACCGAATTTTTACCCTCATTAAAAAAAACAACAAGTATCTGTTTGCTACCTAAATGACTTGAAACGTACAAAGACAGTCCCAAAATGGGGACTATTCAAAAATTACTCCTAATAAGTAATTTTTGAACGGGTACTAGGTCAATATTTAACAATTAAGAATTATCAATAACTAACAATTAACAACTATTAACAATTATCTACAATTAACAACTAAAAATTAACAATTATCAAATAACTATTCAAAATTAACAAGTAACAACTATCAAAAACAACAACAATAATAATTAAAAATTCAAGTAACTATACTAACAATTATTTACAATAAACAACACCAACAACAAATTATTAGCAACTATATATCCTAGGTCAATT
Source organism: Silene conica (assembly GCA_029255685.2). Taxonomy (NCBI): domain Eukaryota; kingdom Viridiplantae; phylum Streptophyta; class Magnoliopsida; order Caryophyllales; family Caryophyllaceae; genus Silene; species Silene conica. The sequence continues at coordinate 66,715,975 of CM055311.2, forward strand.
TTTCTATCTAACCGGCTACTATCCTAGGTCATTTTTTCTATCTAATTGGCACTATCCTAGATCAAATTTGCTAACTAATTAAACCTAAATCAATTACACTAACTTTACCAAACTAACCAATTTTTCAATAAACTAATTAAGTAGTAAACATAAACAATTACCTAATGAATTTTGCAAGGGGGAGGTGACGCACGGCCGTAGTGGTGATGGTTGTGACGGTGGTGGTTGTGACGGAGGTGGTGGTTGTCACACTGCAATAAACAAAAAAAATCAATTATTAAATGAAATAAAATGAAAAGAAATCTGTAAATTCCGTCAAAAAACATACATACCTTACCTATTATGCAAGGTGGAGTTGGTAGTGTGGTTGTGGTTGTCACGGTGGTAGCATTGTTAGAGTGAAAAACGGATTTTGGGAGGAGAAATAGAAGGGGCGATTTAATTTGGGGGAAAAAACGAACGGAATAATGAAGGCGGAAATAGTTTCTGAAAGAATAAAAAAAAAAGTCCTGACCGAAAATCCGTCAGGAATCGGTAAAAAATCTGTTTCTGACCGAATTTCCGTCAGTAACGGAGGTACGTGGCATTTTCTGACCGAAAATCCGTCAGAACTTTTTTCCTGACCGAAAATCCGTCAGTACGCCTTTTACCTTTTTCAGAATCTGCAGCTTTTTGTCAGTCCCATTTCTGACCGAATTTCGGTCAGTAAATTTTTCTGACCGAATTTCCGTCAGAAAACGCAACCAAAATTTCGCGGCTTCCCTAATTTTTTTCGCGGGCTTTTATGTTGACGGATTTTTGACGAATAATCCGTCAAAAAATATTTCTGACCGAAAATCCGTCAGAAATTGGTCAGTAGACCGAGATTTCTGACGGACTGTATAATCCGTCAGAAATTCGGTCAGTACTCCGTGTTTTTTTTGTACTGCCATAACCGGCCATTTAGTCCATAAAATGGACTTAATTTTACAATTTTGTCAATTGTATAATATGTATAAAATGTGACATCTAATATGTCACAAGGCAATACAATATAATTATCTTATCTTAAAACATATAAATATTTATCATATAAATATTATATTTATCAATTGACAAGTAATTCGAAATTACAATTGTAAAATGATTATTTATAATTATCGTCAATACGATTTACAACCTTTGTATTAATTATAACCCGACTCATTTTAATTACGATATTATAAAATATCGTTTAATGTTTAACAATTGACACGTTTCAATTTTAAACATAAATCTTACAATAAGATTCAACCTCTGATTTCTCGGTATACGAGTTTAAGGAATATGATCAAATCGTATCAATATACATTTGATCACTTTATGAATTAAGGGAATTGTCCTAAAGGTGTGACCTAAAGGGATCAACTGACCACCACCGTCATACGACAGTAATGTCAAACTCTAGCTAGCCAATCATTACCGATTAATGTTGGTCAGTTGACTAATATAAATCGCATCATCCCTTGCGCATTCTCGTCATGAGATTTATTATGTGATCGCACTATGGTTGAGGACACATTTCCCAACAACCCATAATAAAAACGACCCACAATAACAACAACAATCAACTACGATTGAAAAAAACAGCCTCAATGCCACTTTAGATTTACGATACTATAAACCAAATGAACCTTTGACATAAAACACATGTGGATTTCACAAATTCAACTACCCACAACCTATTTGTCCCAAAATCATCATCCATTTCACATAAACACAAGGAATCACATGTCTAATTAATTTAAGACAAAGGCCGAGTTTCTCATTATCGTCACCTTAAAAGCGTTTTAAGCTCCATGATCCTCTTCAATAACAAAGCTATCAACTTCAAGATCCTCTAAGTCAACCCCTACAAAAAAAGAAACGGGTTTTAGAAGCCTAAAACGGAATTAAGCCAAAACAGCGTCTTTTTCGAGTTTGACGAAATCAAAATTGAAAGAGATAGATGGCTTGGAAATCTTGCAAGGATTCCGAAAATGTAAGACTTACCGCGATTCGAGTTCGATAAGAGGTTGAAAAGTCGATTTTTAAGCTTGGAGAAAGAAGGACAATGGAGAAATGAAATGTTACAGTGAAAGTGAAGATGGATGTCGATGAAGGGTTTTCTTTAGGGTTTAAGTAGTGTCCTTTCCTTATTTTGAGTCGGGTTACTTGTTTTGTGAAACGGGTTTTAAGTCGGGTTAATTTATGCCAAGCAATTAACATCTTAAGAACTTAAGGATATTCTTAAGACGGATCTTAACGGAAATCTTTAAATTAGATCTACGATTTATTATTAAAATATTAATATATTCCGTAAAATAATTTAAAACCTTTAAAATATTATTTACGAAAATACGGGATGTTACAATCACCCCAACTTTCAAAAAGGTTCGTGCTCGAAACTTGAAAGCAGTTCCAAGGACAACGTTAATAACCAAAATTTTCACTGAACCCGATATTTAAAAACTTAGGTCTCTTTCGCAGATTTCAAAAACAATTTCCAAGGCACAAGTCTTCGTCAATGGACGCTGGGGTTCTCGTTGTATTCAAGAGCCCGACATTCCAAATCCAAGTCATGTCCCAAAATTAAATCAATTCAAATCCAAAATCTAGATCGATCCGGTGTCGGTAAGCATTGTTCAGGTTATCAGACGTCTCTAATAACGAGTTCAAATGACAAAACGGCGCTGAGATCAATCAAATTGCCAGTCATGTAACTCTTTTAAAACCAGGTTTTCTCGTAAATTATCACTGAAATCCATCAAAGTTGAAAAATTATCGGTTTCCTTTAACCAAAATCCTTTCGAAAATAGACTTTTATTTCAAAATCTTCGGGAAGAGTAAAGTTGTAAAAATCCAACAAATTTACGATTGACCGAAAGAAGGCAGTTTAGCGAATTTATAGGAGCACAAAAGAGAATCGGTGCAAGGGAGAGATTAAGATTCCGAACAAATGATTCCACAGGCTCGGGTTTCTCGAAATTCTCACCAGTTTCTCATCTCCCTCTTCTCAAGTCAAGCATTCTGACTACGGTTTTGGTAGATCCTTTCCTCAAACAACTTAAAATTGCTCTAACCATAATTGAGATTTAAATACATCGTTTCTCATACAACCTTCCACAAACGGTCATGAACTCAAACTCGATTTCTAGGGATAAGCTGACATCCTCAAGGTCAACTCATCAATATATCATGCACATTCGCAACAAGGCTTTACAAAACTCACAACTCCCAAATCCTCCAGTAGCACTTGAACGACAAATCCTTATTACGATACACTCACGGTATCATACTATACCAAAATTCCTCAAAATACGCAAGTTACCATCATTCCAGTTCGATATATTCCTTAAGGTTTGGATATTCAGCTTCTAGGATTCCTCAAATGACAACTGTATCTTACTTCCACATTATCATCTAGTCAATGGGTTTCTATTTTCCATCAAGTACTTCTCCAGGTGAACGCTGAGATTCAATAAGTAACTTAGTTCAAACACTCAGTCAATTCCACATGTCAAGTTGTAAATGTCCCAACATTCTCACTCTGTTACTAATAACTCTCGTTCCTCAAATATATGGTTCTCTCTGCATTCCAGTTCTTCCTCGAGATTAAGTATCACTAACTTACCTCATGTATTTGGCATCAACCATCTAAAACATATTCCTCTAAATCCTCCAGGACTCCAAGTATCTTATTTAAATCCTCAAGTGGTACTTCCAAATCTACTAATACTCACGATTCATTAGTGTTCTCATATCTAAGTTCCACAGAGTGTCATGTATAAAAGTCCGCTCAACATAAGTATTCCATCATCCATTTCCACTCTTCCAATTGGTAAACACATAAACACTAGGGTCACCAAAACATGTCTCACAATACCTCATAGGCTTTCCTCAACAACAATGTGTCCTAAAAGCACGGGTTGCGGTTATCCTAAGGAAATTCCTCAAAGTCCATTAAAAGCAAGTTACCTCACACGAGCCATGGAAGGATAAGTTTCAGAAATAGGGTCGAGTCAGGAAGCCATGTAAGTAGTTTCCAAGGTAAGATGGAAGACAATTCAAAAACGGAGGTACACAAGGAGAACAAGGTTACGACCTTGGGGCATTAGAAGAAGATATAAGGGAAAAGTCAACGATAAATCATACCAGTGATCAACTTAGGGCAAGTCTCGGTCGCAGCACGGCTCATCACATGTAACATCCCATATTTTCGTGATTTTTATTTTAAAGGCTTTTAATTATTTGAAGTAATAAAATATATTTTTAATAATTTATTGAGAAGTATTTTAATAAATCGTAAGATCCGTCTTAAGAACCTTAAGTCCTTAAGACGAATATAACTTGGCAAGTAATCCGACTCAACAAGCCCGTTCACTTTCAAAAGTCCGTTTCACTTAAACGGAAAGGACAAATAAAACCCTACCATTTCCTTATGAATGTCGACATATTCTTTTTCACAAAAACGAATCACTGTCATCTTCATTTCTCTTTTCTTCCTTAAACTTCAATCTTATAATCCAATTTCCGTCATCATCCGTTCACCGAATCAAGGTAAAAAAATACATTTTCGGAATCGTCATGAAATTTGCAAGCCATCCGTCACTTTCGTTTTCCGTTTCCTTCAATTCGAAATTTGGCCTGTTTTGGGTAATTCGAATTTTAGCCTCTTAAAATCGTTTTGCTTGTTGTAGGTGAAGACTTAGAAGATCACAAGGAGGTTAGTGGCAAGATTGAAGAAGAGATTGGAGCTTAAACGCTTAAAAGGTGACGATTACGAGTAACTCGGCCTTTTTGTTAAAATAACAAGTTTTGTGTTGTGTTCTTGTTTAAGTTTCTGATTTTGCTTGAAGTTTATGTTCAAGGACTTAGAAATCATGCTAGGAATATATGTGTATGATGTTTTTGTGCTTAGATGATGTTCCACATGTTTATTGTCAAATTTCAGAAATCTTATACTTGCGACAGATACAAATAATATTCGTATTAAGGATTGTTTGTGGGTTTATGTGCTGATAGATAGTGTATTTAATGATTTGAGATAATGGGTAAACATTGTATGCTGCTAGATTAGAAGTCTTGAATCGATTTAGGTCGAATTGGCAAGTTACAGGAAGAATGCGTTTCATGCTCAGGGACTCTGAGCCGGTCGACCGACCGGCCGCCGGTCGACCGGCTGGGAGCGTCTCTTGTTGTTTTTGCGAGTTTAAAAATAGGTAGGATTTGGGTTGCCAGCCGGTAGGCCGGCTGCCTGCCAACCGGCTGGTAGCCTCTTGGGTGATATTCGTGTAATGCGTAAGTAAATGGGGTTGTTTCCCCAGCCGGTAGGCCGGCTGCCTGCCGACCGGCTGGGAGCCCCTTTTGGTTGTTTGCGTTTTAATAAAGAAGGAAAGTGAGGATGGATGTCCAGCCGGTAGGCCGGCTGTCTGCCGACCGGCTGGGGACCCCTGATGATTGTTTTTACTTTGAATTCGTAATTAGTCCGTAACTTTTAAACGATTTATCGGTTTTGATTGAAACTCGTTCTTCGTACCTTTGATATGTGTTTGAGGTCCCCGGAGGATGGGCGACACTATATTGGGTTCGGGAATGGAGTGAGGATAGAGACCCCCCGGTCGGGTAACCGAAAGGGAAACCGGCTCTCCCTCGTCTTAGTTCCCAGGATCAATTAAGTGTTGTGTAGTGGTTTAAGAAGCTAGAGCTATAGGTTAGTTTCTATCTTTGGATGTTAATGGTTGAGTTGTATGTTGCGTGATGGGATATGTGTTAGGTTCACCTCTGGACCCATTACGTGTTTTGTATGTCGCGTGATGAGATATGTGTTAAGTTCACATCTGGACCCATTACGTGTTTTGCTTGTGGCGTGTCAGGATATGTGTTAAGCTCACCTTTGGACCTGACACGTGATCGGTTGTCGTACACGGGATATGTGTTAAGTTCACCTCTGGACCCGGTGTGCGATAGCTGTGTATTGGGATATGTGTTAAGTTCACCTCTGGACCCAATACTTGTTTGTAGCATTGGGATATGTGTTAAGTTCACCTCTGAAACCTTTGCTTGTTGATGTTTAGGGATATGTGTTAAGTTCACCTCTGGACCCTTTACTTGAATTGCATGTTGGGATATGTGTTAAGTTCACCTCTGGACCCGACATTGTTTGGTAGCGGGATATGTGTTAAGTTCACCTCTGGGCCCATTGCTAGTGTTTACTGATATCTTGGTTATGTCTTAAGTTGACCGCTGAGCCTTATACTTGTTAAATTGATCTGCTTGCCTTGTGATGGTACAGTGTCAGATATGCATGATGATATTGATAGTTATAATACTTGATTTATAGTTTTGTTCATCCAAGGCATTGGATGACTCTTTAGTCAGTTTCGTAAATGGTTTGGATTGAAAGACCCCCCGACCGGGTAACCGGTAGGGAAACCGGCTCTCCTTCCAAATAGTTTCCGAAGTTGGTTGAGAGCCGTGCATTAGTGATTGCAAGATAGTCGATGACCAGTTATTGAGATATTGATATACTTCACATGTTTATATATGTTGGAGTGTTCTGTTTGTATTGCTTGTTACGTGTAGTTACAAAAGGTGGCTAGGAAAACTCTAGTCACTCCCCATTGATTGTGGCGTACATGTTTTCATGTATGTAGGTACATGCAGGTTGGACGGGGTTCACTTGAGAGCTAGCGAGTGATGATCCTTTCATCTTATGACTTACACTTCACCGATTAGCTAGACTCTTAGTTTTTGATACAGTTCATGTTTTGGTGCCTGTAGGGATGTTCCATCCCAGGCTTTGTATATATTTGGTTTCCGTACTTAGAACTGTTATACTTATCTATTTTGTTTATATCAGTTTCAGTTTCCAGTTTCAGTTTTATTTCACCTCGCATGATGTTTGTGTTTAAAAAGTTTTAATTCCGCTGCATTTTTAGTACTTTGTGTGTTTTATATTTCCGCTTTCGCGAGGGGTTTTACATCACAAACACAGTACCCTTGGCCTTTGGTCTTTTGACAACGGCAGTGGCGTTGTCGACAGTGTTCTTCTCAGGGAATTCAACGACTAGGTGTCCGGGCTTTCTACAATGATAGCACAATCGCAGTCTGCCAAAGCGACGCGTACCCGAGCGATGGTCTTGACGACGTTCGGTACCCTGGGGTCCTTTGCCTCTAGAAGCAGTAGCTAGGGTAGAAAGTCCACCAGAATGCACCAACTGCATCTTGTTAGCACGGGGAGAAGATGGTGAAGAAGTAGAGGGTGTCTTGCCTTGAGGGCAAGCTGGTGAAGAACTAGGTAGGGAGAGGGCTTGGGTCTCCTCATCTATAACCTTAATCGATCCCTCTGCCCAAATGGCATCGTTGTAAACCTCCACGAAAGAAGTAGAATCTATGCGAATCATACTCTCGATGCGAGGAATCAGCTTCCCTCTGTAGAAGTAGACTCTCTCGGATTCATCCCTTACGAATCGAGAAGCAAAGTGAGCCAACTGATTATACTTATCCGTGAACTCTTGCACTACCATCTTTCCTTGTTTGAGATCCATGAACTCCTTCAATCTTTGGGAACGAAGCTCCTTAGGGTAGAAGCGGGTCTCTATCTTGTCTTTGAACTCGTCCCAATCAAACAACGGATCAAGGACGAAACTTGGACCAGTAAGAATCCACCAACGGTCTGCCTCATGCATTAGGAAGTGAGCAGCTAAACGTACTCTATCCTCCCTAGCGACTGATTACATGGAGAAGCTCTTCTCCATATCTCTAAACCACTCCGATAAGGCAACTGGGTCAACTTCGCCGCCGTAGGTCTTAGCATGGCTCCTAGCCATCTGAGAAGCAATCCAGGAGAAGCCACCAGGTCTGTTAGTTTCGTTACCAGGCAGAGGAGGAGGAACGACTTCAGTTTGAACTCTCTGGTTCTCTACGACTTGCAGAAGTGCTTGCATTATAGTATTCTTTGCGGCTGAGGGTCTCGCCATCCTTCAAAAGGGAAAACGGTGTTACCAAAACAATTAACAAGCACAAACAGTCTACCACTTGTCCTTAAGTCTACCCAAATCTCTCATTCATTATTCAAGTTATTGGTCAAGTTAAGTTTGGGGATTACATGAGTGCGTCGGGGGCGATAACGCTCTGATACCAACTGTAAAACCCCTCGCGGCAGCAGAAATAGTAAACATACAAAGTACTAAAAAAGCAGCGGAATGTAAAACTTTTTAACATAACTAAACATGTAAGGTGTCCTACTAAGAAACTTAAACATAGATAAGTATTAAAGTAGAATACAAAAGCAGCCCGGGATAGCACATCCCTACAGGCATTAAATACTGAAAACATAAGTCTAAGGTCTAGCTAACAAATGGGTGAAGTCGTGACGATGAAAGATCATCGCTCGCTAGCCTCAACTTAACCCCCTGCAAACAGCATCAAGTACCTACACACATACAACATGTGCGCCACAGTCAGTGGGGAGTGACCATAGCTCTCATAGCCACCTATTGTCATACAACACAAAAGCATATAGATACAAGCATTATACTCCAACATAAACAATCATGTGAAGTACTCCATCAATAACTCCTCTTAACATACTCATGCACAAGATGACACGCCACAACTCAATCATATTTAAACATGAACCAACAGTATATAACACAGTACCCCAACTCAGGCAAGTATATACAAATCATTCAGCAATGTCTAGCACTATACCCCGACTCAGGCAAGCTAAACACAAAACACGCATGAACCACCCACGAAGGGGTTCGACCACAGAACAATGAACCACCCACGAAGGGGTTCAACAAGGAGAAAGAACCACCTACGGAGGGGTTCGACAAAGAGACAGAACCACCCACGAAGGGGTTCAACCACTAAGCTAGAACCAACCACTAAGCGGTTCACGCGAAGAAAGAACCAGCCACTAAGGGGTTCGCACGAACACAGAACCACCCACGAAGGGGTTCCCACGAACTAACACAACGAACCAACCACTGAGTGGTTCAACAACCAAATCTCCAAGGGAGGCTCCTCAAACACTACAATCAATTACTTAACTACAACAAATCAACACTTAGTTGACTTCGGAAACTAATTTGAGGCGAGAGCCGGTCTCCCTTCCGGTTGACCGACCGGGGGGGTCTTTCTCCTCAAATTCATTCCCGAACCCAACATAAGTGCCGCCCAATTCTTGGGACTACAACAGACTTAAGTGATAAAAGATCTACTCTTGAAAAATAACCAATCGACACTTAATTGACCCCAGGAACTAAGTCGAGGGAGAGCCGGTTTTCCTTTCGGTTGCCCGACCGAGGGATCTCTATCCTCACTCCATTCTCGAACCAAATATAGTGCCGCCCGAACTCCGGGGACCTCAAACATACATAAAAGTATAAAAGAAAGACCAATTTCGATTAAGCTATTTCTAAACGACTGCTATACATCAAAATATCTTAGTCCGATAAGAATTATTAACAGACACTTAAGAATTAACTAATTTTAGACAAGTCACTAACTACTTTACTAAATCTTACTTAGCTCAAATATATTTCACTAAGTATTTGATTACGTTCTAATTAACCGGTTCAACCGATAAAGGAAATAAACACGATTTAAATTAAACTTCATATTATATTACTTATATTTTATACGGGAAAATAGACTAACTAATTAAATTATTTCGACATGCTTCAAATAAGACCGTACCTCATTAATAATTCGTAACGATTTCTAACGTATAATATTTAAACGTAAACAAGCTAGCAAGCACGTACGTAAACTAATTAATTCAAGCAGACTAGCAATCACGTACGTAAAATAATAATAAAATAATAATAAAATAATAAAATAAATAATATTAGTAACAATAGTACGCAGTAGTATTAAAGTGGACAACTAGCAGCACGTAGAGCAACTAGCAGCACGCAGGAACTGAATCATCCAAGCTTCTACTGAACGAATTAACATGAGAAGAACTATTTGCAGCAATCAATTTTCTGGAACTTGAATTTGAATTTGAAAACTGGAGATTATCTTCTGGGTTTAACAAAAATAACATCAAAACGACAGCAACAACAAACCGGATTATCAACCCGAGATTGTACAATCTCAGGGAGATTTCTCTGGTTTTATCAGTTCATTCCAAATTTACTTACATGGGGAGATCAGAGTCCAAGTCTGTCCCGCTTACAAAAAAAAAGGCTATAACAGTAGCAATAATTTAAGATTAATGGCAACAGGAGCAGCCTAAGGTCAGTAACCATTATGGGCAGCAACAATTTAGGAGAAATAAATGCAAACGAAGCAATAATTAACGCAACAACAGTACACGCAATCACAAAGAACAACAACAACGATAGGAATTTGCAGTAGTTAACAACAGCCCATAAATGGCGAGCATTACCCATAATATAAATGACCCACAATAACAACAACAATCAACTACGATTGAAGAAAACAGCCTCAATGCCACTTTAGATTTACGATACTATAAACCAAATGAACCTTTGACATAAAACACATGTGGATTTCACAAATTCAACTACCCATAACCTATTCGTCCCAAAATCATCATCCATTTCACATAAACACAAGGAATCACATGTCTAGTTAATTTAAGACAAAGGCCGAGTTTCTCATTATCGTCACCTTAAAAGCATTTTAAGCTCCAAGATCCTCTTCAATAACAAAGCTATCAACTTCAAGATCCTCTAAGTCAACCCCTACAACAAAAGAAACGGGGAAGCCTAAAACAGAATTAAGCCAAAACATCGTCTTTTTCGAGTTTGACGAAATCGAAATTGAAAGAGATAGATGGCTTGGAAATCTTACAAGGATTCCGAAAATGTAAGACTTACCGCGATTCGAGTTCGGGAAGAGGTTGAAAAGTCAATTTTTAAGCTTGGAGAAAGAAGGACGATGGAGAAATGAAATGTTAAAGTGAAAGTGAAGATGGATGTCGATGAAGGGTTTTCTTTAGGGTTTAAGTAGTGTCCTTTCCTTATTTTGAGTCGGGTTACTTGTTTTGTGAAACGGGTTTTAAGTCGGGTTAATTTATGCCAAGCAATTAACATCTTAAGAACTTAAGGATATTCTTAAGACGGATCTTAACGGAAATCTTTAAATTAGATCTACGATTTATTATTAAAATATTATTATATTCCGTAAAATAATTTAAAACCTTTAAATTATTATTTACGAAAATACGGGATGTTACAATGGTTTCCCATTTGTTTGCAGTTATTACATAGCCTCTCTTTGGTTTGCTTGCTTTTTCAAGTGCCTTTTCCTTGTTTGATTTCATTCTCTTACACTTCCTTTGTTTTTTGCAATCTTTGGTGGGTGAACAGTAATGTTTGATATTGCTGAACAACCTAAGAGCATTTCCAATTCTTGTTCCTTTGTCAAGTTCTCTTTTGTTGGACAAATTTTCTCTCGAAATTGTAAAAGCATCACACTTAGTTACTTTATATGTTCTTGAGGCATTGACTTCAGAGCACTTATTGTTGCATAAAACTCAGACCATACTCTTGATAATTCCAGCTTTCTTAAGTCAGTTGGATCATAATCTTGTAATAACTTTCCATCTAGTCCAAACAAAGGCTTTCTATATGATTTCTTCATCCATCTACTTGCGATGTACTTCTCCGGTATGCTAATCAATCCTTTACCTGATAGTACCCATATTATGTGTTTACACAGGATTCCTTTCCTTTCAAACATCTTGCATGTACATGTTGTTTATTTTGTTTCGGTATTGTGAACAACCTATATGACAGTATATAGTTATTATATTGCATAATAGCTGTTATTGTAATTCATAATAGCTATTATTATATTTGAATCTTTGTTGATTATTGTAATGCATAAGAGTTTTGTTATTGTAAAACATATTGGTGATTATTGTAATGCATATTATAAGGTTAAGTGGATCAGTTATTATAATGTTAAAAAACAGTTATTTTATTGCATAATGCTAGTTATTTTATTGCATTTAGTAAATTTGTATGTTGCATAATCACACAGTTATTGTAATTCATAATAACTATTATTGTATTTGAATCTTTGTTGTTTATTGCAATGCATAAGAGCTTGTTATTGTAAAACATATTGGTGATTATTGTAATGCAAAATATAAGGTTAAGTGCATCAGTTATTATAATGTTAAAAAACAGTTATTGTATTCACCAAATTCAGTTATTCTATCTTTGTAAAACGAAATAACCTGAACTATTCTGCGATTCTTGTAGGCATCTTCAACATCTATAATGTGAATGTTTCCTTGCTCAGAAAATCCTCTAACTGCATAAGAACAGAGAGACGCCTGCAATTGTTCTTGGAATTCATAGAAAACAGTGTGTGTGTAGATTTTGGAGGCATGTTTCTCAATCATAGTCTTAGATGAAACCTGAGGCAATGTGTTGTCACTTGCTGCATCAAGACATTTCTGATTATAGCGTTGTTGTTTCATTGCACTTTAAAAGCGCAACCAAAATTCTACAAGTGTGTCATTTATGCTCTCGAATCTTTTGAAGTAACTGTTTTGACTCTCCGATCTTTGTGTTGTTTTCAAAAGGCAACCTAAAGGCAAATCCCGGAAGTAAGCAGGTATCCATTTGTGTCTTTTGCTATACATGTATGTCAACCAAGTGTTATCATTTAACTCAAAGTCACTGATCACTTGAACCCATTTTTCGTCAAACTCTAATGGTTCCAAGTCAGTGTCCCAAACAACTGAACATATTCTCTCAACAAAGTCTGTTTCCTTACAAATGTGTGATTCAACTTTATCAGTTAATTTTGACATTATATGCCACATGCAGTAGCGATGTCTTGCTTTCTTGAATACGGAATTCACCCCGAGTTTAATCGCTGGATCTTGATCGGTAAGAATGCACTGAGGCTCTTTCATTCTCATACAATCAAGGAACTTCTTAAACACCCATGTGAAAGACCTATCGTTCTCATGATCGACAAGTGCAGCAGCAAAGGTTACTGATTTTTTGTGGTTATCAACACCGGTGAATGGCGTGAAGGCCATGTGATACTTGTTAGTACCATAAGTAGGGTCAAATGTGATGGTGTCCCCGAACATGGAATAATTTGTCCTTGCCTGCCCGTCTGCCCAAAAGATTCTAGCCAAACATTCAACCTCATCAACTTCATAAGCATAGTAACAAATTTCAGAAGTTTCAGCGAGCCCCTTCAAATAGCCGAGAATCATTTCAGCATCTTTGTCACCTATGAAACATTTAATATTTCTTTTGAAGTTCTTGAAATCTGTCAGAGTTGCACCAATGTTTGCATACCCATTTGATTGTTCCCCCATCATTCTAAATGTCTTTGTAGCACCAATGTTGAGTTTACAATTGTTAACAATTGTTTGCTTAATGTAAAGGTTAAGTGTTCTTAAATTTTTCTGAAATTCCCTCTCTTTGAGTGAACAAAGTCTGTGATTATGACCTTCGTAAAACTGATCAATGACATACCCTCTTATCCTCATGTTATCATTAAATACAGCACAAAACCGTATTTTTGCCTTGCAAACAAATCTTGTCAGTTTTGTTTTCTTTGCTTCTCCAGACCTTTTTCTCTTCTTATTCCCTTTTCATTTTCATTTTCAACAACTAGCAGAAACTTTTTGCGATCCTCTTTGAATCCAAGTCTGTTACAGACCATAGATTTTTTGTCTACCAAACCATCACGGATTCTCGTTTGTGTGTACTTTCTCGGTATGAAACCACATGCCACAACATATAAATTGTAAAACTCTATTGTTTCCTCAAGCTTTACAAACATTAGCCCCAACGCAGGCTTGAAACCATTTTTTACCATCCTACTCCACTCCTCACTACCACCTGGAGTGTATCTCATTCCAAGATTATGGACAGTATTATCCGCTATTTCTGATGCAAATGTGGGTGTAGAGAAAGTTGTTTCATTGGTATTATTTATTTCAATACCTAAAAATATATTGAAATAAGTTACTATGTGCAGTTATTGTAAGCTTCTATAGCAGTTATTATATTGCATAATGCTAGTTATTCCAATGCAAATGAGTTATTGTATTTACAGTGAGTTATTTTAAGCTTCAATAGAGGTTATTGTATTGCATTTATTTTAAACTTTCATAACAGTTATTATATTATACTCCCTCCTATTCTATGTATTGTTCCCCTTTGAGTGGGGCACAAGAATTAAGGTAGGGAGTAAAATAAGTGTAAAAAATTGGGTGGGGTTGGGTGATAGGAGAGATGAATGAATAATTAAGAATTAAATAAGAAAATTGTGGGCCACAAAGATTAAAAAGGGAATAAAATATGAGTAAAAGTGTTGGGTGAGGTTTGATAATAGGAGAGACAAATGAATAAAATAAGAGTAAAAGTTTCCAAAATAAGAAAGGGGAAGAAAACCTGAATAATCCGTTTTAGGAAATGGGGAAGAATAGATAGAATAGGAGAGAGTATAATGCTAGTTATTGTATTACAGTGAGTTATTTTAAGCTTCAATAGCAGTTATTGTATTGCACAATACAAGTTATTTTAATGCAAAATGAGGTATTGTATTACAGTGAGTTATTTTAAGCTTCAATAGATGTTATTGTATTGCATTTAGCAGTTAATATATTATATAATGCTAGTTATTGTATTACACTGAGGTTTTTAAGATCCATAGCAGTTATTATATTGCACAATACAAGTTATTCTAAAGCACAATGAGTTATTGTATTTACAGTGGGTTATTATAAGCTTCAATAGCAGTTATTGTATTGCATTTTATTCTAAGCTTTCATAACAGTTATTATATTATATATTGCTAGTTATTGTATTACAGTGAGATATTTCAAGCTCCAATAGCAGTTATTATATTGCACAATACAAGTTATTTTAATGCACAGTGAGTTATTGTATTTACAGTGGGTTATTTTAAGCTTCAATAGATGTTATTGTATTGCATTTATTTTAAGCTTTCATAGCAGTTATTATATTATATAATGCTAGTTATTGTATTACACTGAGTTATTTTTAGATCCATAACAGTTATTATATTGCACAATACAAGTTATTCTAATGCACAATGAGTTATTGTATTTACAGTGGGTTATTTTAAGCTTCAATAGCAGTTATTGTATTGCATTTATTCTAAGCGTTCATAACAGTTATTATATTATATAATGCTAGTTATTGTATTTGTAAAACCCCTCGCGAAAGCGGAAATAAAAATCATATAAAGTACTAAAAATGCAGCGGAATTTAAACTTTTTAACATAAACATGCGAGGTGAATTAAAACTGAAAACTGAAACTGATATAAATAGAAATAGATAAGTATAACTGTCTAAGTACTGAAGCAAAATATATACCACAGCCTGGGATGGAAAATCGCTACAGGCACTCAAAAGAAACAACTGTATCAAAATCTAGAGTCTAGCTATCGTAATGTATAAGTCATATAAATGATAAGCGGATCATCACTCGCTAGCTCTCAGCAACCCCTGCCAATCCTGCATGTACCTACATACATGTAAACATGTACGCCACAATCAGTGGGGAGTGACTAGAGTTCTCCTAGCCACTTTTTGTAACGACACGTAACACAGAAATACAAACAGAATACTCGGACATATGTAAACATGTGAAGTATACAATCTCATCATATCTGAATCTCATACTATCATGCAATCACTAATACACGGCTCTCAAGCAACTTCGGAAACCATTTGGAAGGAGAGCCGGTTTCCCTACCGGTTGCCCGGTCGGGGGGTTTTTCAGACCAAACTATTTACGAAACCAATTAAAGAGTCATCCAATGCCTTGGATGAACAATCCATAATCAAAGTATTATAATCAACACTATCATCATGCATATCTGACACTGTACCAACTCTAGGCAAACAGATATAAAACAACAAGTATAAAGGTTCAGCGGTCAACTTCAGACATAACCTATATACTAAAACACTTTTACAATCAAGGACTCAGAGGCCAACTTAAGGCATAGACCTTGATATAAATAAACACAAGTAATGGGTCCAGAGGTGAACTTAACACATATCCCACTACCAAAACAATAAAGGGTCCAGAGGTGAACTTAACACATATCCCTATACACAACTCAGTAATGGGTCCAGAGGTGAACTTAACACATATCCCAACATACATCCACAATGAATGGGTCCAGAGGTGAACTTAACACATATCCCACCACTACAATCAAGTATTGGGTCCAGAGGTGAACTTAACACATATCCCAATACACAGCTATCGCACACCGGGTCCAGAGGTGAACTTAACACATATCCTGACACGCCACAAGCAAAACACGTAATGGGTCCAGAGGTGAACATAACATATATCCCATCACGCGACATACAACTCACGTGTTAAGCTCAGAGGCCAGGTTAAGGCATACCTTAACACGCAACAATCCAATAACATCCAAAGATAGAAACTAACCTATAGTTCTAATCTCTTAAACCACTAAACAACACTTAATTGATCCCGGGAACTAAGGTGAGGGAGAGCCGGTTCCCCTTTCGGTTACCCGACCGGGGGGTCTCTATCCTCTCTCCATTCCCGAACCCAATATAGTGTCGCCCATCCTCCGGGGACCTCAAACACACATATAAGGTACACAGAACGAATCTCAAACAAAACCGATAAACCGTTTGAAAGTTAAAAGCTATTTTATGAGAACAGGGGCTCTCAGCCGGTCCGGGACCGACTGCCGGTCAACCGGTTGGGAGTCCCTTCCCACGCTCAATTGAAATCTGAAAAAATAATAAGAAGAGGCTCTCAGCCGGTGGACCGTCCGCCGGCCAGCCGACTGGGAGTCCCTTCCCCTTAGCCTTCTTCAAAATCTTAAAAACGAAGAGGAGAGGCTCTCAGCCGGTGGAGCGTCTGCCGGTCTGCCGGCTGGGAGTCCCTCTCAATGCCTTTACAAAAAATTCCAAAATACCAAAGAGGGATTCTGAGCCGGTCGACCGGCGGCCGACCTGCCGGCTCAGAACCCTTCCTCAGACTTACGCTTCTAAAACACCACAATGACTCTAAGCCGGCCGACCGGCTGCCGGTCAGCCTACCGGCTCAGAGTCCCTGCACGCAAATTCGACAATTTCGTACAAGGCTCAAATCTTCTCAAATCGATTCTAAACCTCAAATCCAATGATTACCCAGCATATATAAGTCTCATATACATCAAAAACAAGTATCAATCAACACAATAAAGCCTCAACAAATTCATACTTTGTATTCGTCTTAAGCTTTAAATTTCTGAAATTCAACATCAAAGCATATAAAACATAATCAAAGCATGTGAAAGTCTTTCTTATGTAATCCTAGCATGATACTAAGTCTCAATAACAATCACAACATGAAAAATCAGAAACTAAAAGCATCTAAACCAAGAAAAGTGCTAATATCACAAATAAGGCCGAGTTTCTCTTAATTGTCACCTCTAATGCGATTTTGATCCAAGCTCTTCCTCAATAATGAAGCTATCGACGTCCGGATCCTCTAAGTCTTCACCTACAACAAGAAAAACGGTTTTAAGAGACTAAAAACGGATTCTACTCAAAACAGGCCATTTTTCAAGTTGAAGGAAATGGAAATTGAAAGTGATAGATGTGTTGCAAATTTTATGAGGATTTCAAAAATATATAACTTGCCTTGGTTTGGAATTCGGATGATGATTGAAAATCGAAAAGAAGATTGGAGGTTTTAAGAGGAAATGAAGAACAAAAAGATGCAGTGATATGATTTTTGGTGATGAAGGAAATGTCGACAATTACCAAGGGTTGTAGGGTTTAATTGTCCTTTCCCGTTTAAATGAAAACGGGTTTGAAATGTGAACGGGCTTTTATGGTACGGACTTAAGCTTGCCAAGTTGTATTCGTCTTAAGGACTTAAGGTTCTTAAGACGGATCTTAACGATTTATTTAAAATAAATTAACATTAAATATTAAAATATTATTTTATTCCGTAAAAATAATGAAAAACCTTTAGAATATAATTTACGAAAATATAGGATGTTACAATCACCCCAACTTCAAAAAGTTTCGTCCTCGAATCTCGAACGAAGATAAATTCTAGATATACTATACCTCAATCGAAAAGAGAGGGATGCGCAGCACGCATCGATGCCTCGGTCTCCCATGTCTGCTCCTCAACGTCGCCGCAACGCCAAAGGATCTTCACTAAGGGCACCACCTTGCTCATAAGTTTCATGTCCTGACGGTCTAGAATCTTCACGGGGCGCTCCTCGAAAGCAAGACTCGGCTCTAGGTTCTCGATCTCTCTATGAAGCACATGACTAGGGTCACTAACATACTTGCGGAGCTGGGAAACATGAAAGACACTATGAACCTTGCCCAAACTAGAAGGCAAGTCCAAACGGGAAGCAGCAGCACCAATCCTCTTCACGATCTCGAACGGCCCAATAAACTTAGGGCTCAGCTTGCCCTTAACGCCAAACCTCTTAACGCCCTTCATCGGTGAAACTCTCAGGAAAACTCTGTCACCTACCTCAAACTCGAGAGGTCGACGACGGACATCAGCATAGGATTTCTGCCGATCCTGTGCGGCCTTCATCCTACCTCTGATAAGCTGGACGTGATCAATCGTCGCAACAAACTGGTCCGGTCCTAGGTCATGCACGTCGCTCGCCTGATCCCAACAGATCGGGCTACGGCACTTCCTACCATAGAGCTCCTCATACGGAGCCATACCAATAGATGAGTGAAAGCTGTTGTTGTAGGAAAACTCAACTAGCGGTAGACACTGTTCCCACGAACTCTGGAAATCAAGTGCACAAGCACGGAGCAAGTCCTCTAATGTCTGAATAGTCCTCTCGGACTGTCCATCAATCGCGGCATGAAATGTTGTACTCATCAGTAGACGGCTACCCATAGCCTCCTGTAGAGCCTTCCAAAATGTAATACCTCGCATTTTCGGTTTCTTTTACTTAAATCGTTCATTTTATAAGCTTGCTCGTACTCGTTTTTACGAGGTGTTGTGGTCTTAGATGGGACTCGAAAAAGGAACTTAGCTACCTTAACATAATATTAGTAACGTGAAGTTGTTGGGTCTTCGAACCCAGGACCCATGGCAGCACGGCCATGGGCCTCGTTATGCGTGCAAAAACCAAGAGAGAGCCCACGTTTTATTGTTTTGCTAAACCCTACTCTACACTTCACTCTAAGCCGCCATATAAGAGGGAGTCTAACCAGATCCCTAGGTTATTTAGAAACACCACCATCACCCAAAACCTACTGCCGTCACTTCATAGAAGGAGAGAGAGGGTTTTTCCGGCCAGTTGAGTCAGCCTAGGACCGTCGTTTTGACCCGAATTCAGGTATGGTTGTCGACTGTTCTTTTGTTTATAGTGAATTCGTGCCTTTTCATAGTAGTATCGATGAGTTATACATATTTGGTCTTAGTTCGTTTTGTATAATCTTATAGTATGTCGCGTGGTGTTTGCATATGGAGTAGTCTCTGGTGGTCGTTGGTGGTAAGGGTGGCGGAAAAAGGGTGGTTGTTACGAGTCTGGGGTTAATTCTGGGTTCGTGTTTCTATTTGTGTTCACGCCTGTGTATGTTTAGGGTGTGGTTTGAGTCTGGTTTCGTGCTTGTTAGTACGGGTCATGGGTCAAGGAGTTGGTTTGTAGTCAGGGGTCTGTCATGGTGGAAGGTACGGTGGTTTCAGGCGACGGAGGTGGTGTCGACGGGGGGATTCGTTCCCTCTGTCGGGTACTGGTTTCGTTGTATGTATGCACAGGTGTGGTTGGGGGATGGTACCACCGTTGACTCGGGGGAGGTCGACGCGGTGGTACCACCGTGGTTAGGTGTCTGGTGTTCAGGGAGTGTGTAGGTGGCAGTCGTGAGTGGTGGTCCGGTCTGGTGGGCCGTCGGCAGGGGCAACATTGTGGGCCTGCCGAGTTGTTGTCGTGAGGATTTCAGGCGAGGTTTGGGGTTGGTTCAACCCACCGGTGGCCGGCGACCTGGTTGCCAATGGTCGCCGGGGTTGTTGGTGGTTCTGGGTGCGCGGGTCCGTGGTGGTTGGTGGTCGTGGTAGGACAACGGCGGTGTTAGGAGGTGGTTTTGTGAGTGAGTCGTGAGTTAGGTCGTGTAGGGTGTAGTTTTGGTATTAGTATTATTAGTATATTTATTATTATTGTTATTATTATTTATTTATGGTAATATTATAATTATTAAGTAAAGATTTTATGTATATTAAGGGATATGATTTTTGGTATTTATTGCAAGATATGGTATTTATGCACATTTTAAATAATTTGGATTTCAAACCAAAGTATCTATTTTTGGAAGTTACTATTTTTAGAAGTTACTATATTTAGAAAATTGTATTTGGGTAACCTCGGTTGTAGGGAAACTTTCTAAATATAGGAAGTTTCTATAAATAGAATGTGTACATGTATTACGAGAATTAGGGAGTTTATTAATTAAATAATATACTTTTAGGTGGAAGTTTTCGTGTGGAGCACTTTTGAGAACAGTTGTGCATTTTGCCATTTTCTTCTGCAATTACGAGGTAGGGGAATACTATGTATATGAGATGTGTAATCTGTTTATTGGTTGATATTAATCATGTTCTTCTATAATGTTATATGATTGGTATATTGTGATATATAATTCTGTGATATGATATGGTGCGAAGATAAAGGGTCTGTGTTTGGTGCGGAGATAAAGGGTCTGTGTTTGGTGCGGAGATAAAGGGTCTGTGATTGGTGCGGAGAAAAAGGGTCTGTGATTCGGAGTGGAGAAGTTCAACTTTCTATTTATAGTAATGTGGTTTATTTACAGTTTTCTCTACTCAACCTCGTGGTTGACCCTGTGTATTCGTGATCACCTGTGATGAACCAATTATTGGGGAGCAGATTGACATGTGGCTGAGACTAAGGGGGAGCTATGGGAGGAAGAGCTTGGATCCGGACCAGATTAGATGTCTAGATCACCTTAGTCAGTTTAGTACGAGTTGTATTTTATTTATGTTGTTAAGACCTTTTGATACGGTTGTAAGAACACGACTTGAGTTAATTTTCTATTTAAAGTACTGTTTATCTTCCTTTGTATCTACTGCCTCGGGAAACCGGGATGGTAACACCTTTATTTATCTGAGGAGTCCTAGTACAGGCCCTTAAATAAATGGGGGTGTTACAAAGTGGTATCAGAGCGAACGATCCTCAGGCCTAACCTAATGAACCTAATGAATGTAGGAGAGTCTAAATAAAATGAACCCCCGGGATAGGACTGTTAGGAGCACACTAAAGGGGAAGTATGAGTCTGGGGCCCCCTCACACCGAACCATAGGCCCTATCAGTTTTACCCGGGAACCCAGAGTGCATATACGAGAGAAAAGGGTAGAATAGGAAGTGGTGAAAGTAATAGCATACTGTGGTAAGTATGTTATGAGAATTCTAAATATAAGTGACTTTTGGAAAAGCCGGAAGGGGCATGAGCATGAATGAATCTTTAATTGTTGGAAAAAGTTGTATATTGATGTGATATGTTAAGTGATTTAAAACCTGTTAGAAATCTTTCTTTCATCATGTCTAGTGATATGCGGTTATGTGATCCCTGAGCCATGTTATAGAAGCAAACTACTCTATATGATAAGTGTTTATAGATTTTGATGCTTAGGGGACATAGCCCTAAACCAAATGGCTACCCATGTACGTCGGGACTCATCTCTTTTTTTGTTTTATAGTATGCCTCCGCGAAGAGATCATGCTGTTAACATCACACAAGAGGAGTTAGACCGATTACTAGCTGAGAATGCGGCTCTAAAAGCCAAACGTATGGACTCCGCTAAGATGAGCACAATCATCGCAAGGCATCACCCTACCCAATTCACCGGGGAGGGGGAACCTCATTTGCTGGGGGCCTGGTGCAGAGAATTCAGTAACTTATTCGAACTGGTGGATTGTCCCGAAGAACTAAGGGTTGACCAGGCAGCCCACTATCTGAGGGGACTGGCTGGAGACTGGTGGACCGGGAACAAGGGAGAGATCCGGGAAGCAGCTACAGAGGATGGAACCGCATTTGTTCCTTGGGACGCATTCAAGGGGGTCTTGAACGAGGTGTTTCTACCAGAATTCCAAAAGAGCAAGCTGAGGGAGGAGTTCGACTCATTCAAGATGTCGGAGGACATGACCGTAGAGGCTTACTACAGGAAATTCATCCAGTTGGTACACTATGTGGGAGACATGGGATTCGACGACGCCATGCTAGCAATGAAATTTGAGAGGGGGTTATCAATCGCCATCAAGAAGAGACTGATTGCATCTCCGCCCACCACAGTCCGTGACATCTACTTAAGGGCTGGGGCGGCGGAGAGGCTTTGAGAGATGATCAAGGAGGACAAAAAGTCCAAGTCTGAAAAGAGGAAGGCTGAATCAGTAGCTGGGGGTTCAGGATCGAAAAAGCAGAGCTCTAACAAGTTCAGTGGGTACTTCGGGAGTAGTGCCTCCGGTGGTGGGAGGAACCAGAGTGGGGGCAACTTCGGGAGTGGAGGTTCTGGTAGTGGTTCAGTGGAGTGGTCTGTTTCGGCTGCGGGAAAATTGGGCACAAGCAGGCAGTATGTCGCTCTTCTGGAGGGAATCAGTCTGGGGGTTATCGCACGCCTACATCCGGATATCAGGGATCCCGCACTCAGTCCTATGGTTGCAGCAGCTATCGCACACCCACGACAAACTATGGTGGGGGTGCGAAGTCTGGAGGGAGCAGCAATTTCCAGAGGAACTTCAACAGTTATCAGAACCGCTCGCACCAGAACCAAAGCTATGGGAATGGAGGTAACCAGAAGACAGGAGCAGAGGGAAGCCAGCAGGCTGGGACATCTAGTGCCAGTCAGAGTGGGGCCAAGTCCAGTGGCAAGCTCTTTGCCATGGGAAAGCAGGCAGCCCAAGAGGATGCGCATGTGGTAACCGGTACTTTTCTTGTGAACTCTACACCTACTTTCGTACTTTTCGATTCCGGTGCCACCCATTCGTTTGTGTCTAGGGATCATGTTAGGGCTTTGGCGCTTGAGAGATTCGACTGGGTCGCGGACTCAGTGACCATACCCTCGGGGGAGTCAATCACCTGTAGTAGGGTTTATCGAAGTGTACCCATCAAAATCGGGGAAACAATTTTCTATTGTGACCTCATAGAATTTCCACTGGGGGGTTTTGAAGTGATCTTAGGGATGGACTGGTTGGGGAAGTATAGAGCTTTTATCGACTGTCATCAAAAGAAAATTTCCTTGAAGGGACCCAAGGGAGTGAGGGTATCCTACAAGGGGTATAGAGTCAAACCAAAGATCAAATTTATATCTGTCAATACCCTGAAGTCTAGTTTGCGGAAAGGAGAAAGCCTAATTTTGTGCCAAATGTGGGATTGTGAGGCTGAGACCCCCAAGACTAGTGAGATACCTGTGGTACGGGAGTTTGAGGGAGTTTTTCGAGACGACGTTCCAGGGTTACCGCCGAGGAGGGAAGTGGAATTTTCCATTGACCTCAAACCAGGAGCGGGACCGATATCTAAATCACCATACCGTATGGGACCTAAAGAGATGGAGGAATTGAAGAAGCAGTTGGATGAACTAGCTGAAAAAGGGTTCATTCGACCCAGTGTGTCGCCCTGGGGTGCACCTGTTCTGTTTGTGAAGAAGAAGGATGGGAGTTTGAGGTTGTGTGTTGACTACCGAGAGCTGAACAATGTGACCATCAAGAACCGTTACCCTTTGCCGAGAATTGACGACTTGTTCGATCAGTTGAGTGGAGCCGGGGTTTTCTCCAAGATTGATTTGAGATCCGGGTATCATCAATTGAGGATAAAAGATGAAGATATTCCGAAGACCGCTTTCCGAACGAGGTATGGCCACTATGAATTTGTGGTTATGCCCTTTGGATTGACTAATGCTCCCGCTGTGTTCATGGACTTGATGAATCGAGTCTTCAGCCCGTATCTAGACAAGTTCGTGGTGGTATTCATAGATGATATCCTGGTATATTCTAAGAATGCAGAAGAGCACGAGGATCATTTGAGGAAGGTACTTCAGACTTTGGAGGAGCATAAGCTCAATGCTAAGTTAAGTAAATGCGAGTTCTGGTTGGAGAAAGTGGCGTTTCTGGGGCATGTCATTTCCAAAGAGGGGGTATCTGTTGACCCTAGTAAAATTGAAGCTGTGACTAAGTGGCAAAGTCCGAAGAATGTGAGTGAGATCCGAAGTTTTCTGGGGTTAGCAGGTTATTACCGGAGATTCGTCAAAGATTTTTCGAAGATAGCAAAGTCGTTGACGTCGTTAATGAGGAAGGAGAACCGTTTTGTCTGGGATGAGGGTTGTGAGAAGGCATTCCTGACTCTTAAGGAACGCCTGACAACAGCTCCTATCCTGGCCTTGCCAGTTGGGAGTGATAATTTCGAAGTATATACCGACGCTTCGAAGCATGGGTTGGGTTGTGTGTTAATGCAGAATGGGAGAGTAATAGCATATGCGTCTCGCCAGTTGAAGACCTATGAAGAAAATTATCCGACGCATGATTTGGAATTGGGCGCTGTGGTCTTTGCACTGAAATTGTGGCGTCATTACCTTTATGGAGCCACTTTTAAGGTGTTTTCTGATCATAAGAGCCTGAAATATATCTACACCCAGAAAGAGTTGAACATGAGGCAGAGGAGGTGGATAGAGTTGATCGGAGATTATGATATGCAGATTGTCTACCACGAAGGCAAGGCAAATGTGGTAGCTGGCGCCCTAAGTAGGAAATCTGTCCATGCTTTGGGTTGTGCCAGGTCGAGAGTGAGGTTGCAGGGTGAACTAAGGGAGATGGGAATATTTATGATCCGGAAAGGGGATGCTCTTAGCGACTTGACAGTAGAGCCGGAGTTGTATGGTGAGATTCGGGAGTTGCAAGGTAATGATGCGAGAATCCAGAAGTGGCGCATGATGGTGGAGAGTGAGGGTGGAGAGTCTGCATCCAAGTTCAGTATTCATACTGATGGTAGTTTGAGGTTCAGTGGGCGATGGTGTGTTCCGGAGGTGGAGGAGTTAAAGAAGAAGATCCTGACTGAAGCTCATGCTACTCCATATTCCGTTCACCCAGGGGGTGATAAGCTGTATAAAGATCTTAAGAAGACGTTCTGGTGGCCTAACATGAAGAAGGAAGTCGCAGAATTTGTGTCGAGATGTTTGACTTGTCAGAGGGTGAAAGGGGAGCATAAGAGACCTCAAGGGAAAGTTCAACCGTTGGATGTACCAGAGTGGAAGTGGGAGAACATTTCGATGGACTTTATCGTGGGGTTGCCTCGGACTCAGAGGGGCAACAAAATGATTTGGGTGATTGTGGATCGTTTGACTAAGTCAGCTCACTTTATTCCAATGAAAGATACCTGGAGTAAGGCCGAGTTGGCTAAGTCCTATGTTCAGAATGTGGTCAAACTACATGGCGTACCCAAGGATATTGTTTCAGATCGAGACTCGAGGTTTATATCCAGATTTTGGCAGGAGTTGCAGGCAGCGTTGGGCACCCAATTGAAGATGAGTACTGCCTTCCACCCAGCTACTGACGGTCAGACAGAGAGAACGATTCAGACCCTTGAGGACATGTTGAGGGCTTGTGTACTTGAGTTCGGAGGATCTTGGGAGGATCGACTGGGGTTGATCGAGTTTTCTTATAATAACAGCTACCATGCTAGCATAGGCATGGCCCCTTTCGAGGCTCTATACGGGAGGAAGTGTCGGAGCCCTGTGTGTTGGGATGATCGAGCTGATGTTGTGACATTGGGGCCAGATATGATCCAGGACATGGTGGAGCAGGTTCAGATTATTCGACAGAGAATGAGGGCCGCTCAGGATCGACAGAAGAGCTATGCCGATCTGAAGAGGAGCGATATTTCATTTGAGGCCGGAGAGAAGGTACTACTGAAAGTCTCTCCGATGAAGGGTGTGATGAGATTTGGCAAGCGTGGCAAACTGAGTCAGAAATTTATTGGGCCATTTGAGATCTTGGACAGAGTTGGAGAGGTGGCATATCGCTTAGCTTTGCCTCCAACCCTATCCAAGGTCCATAATGTGTTCCATGTGTCCCAGTTGAGGAAATACGTGAGTGATCCGTCACATGTGCTTCAGCATGAGGTGATTCAGGTAGATGAGCAGTTGGCATACATTGAGACTCCGAAGAGATCTTGGACAGGAAGGTTCGGAAGACTCGCAATGGGGAGACATCCTTGGTGAAAGTCTTGTGGTCAAATCATAATTAGGAGGAGGCGACGTGGGAGCCTGAGGCATCCATGCAGGAGCGTTATCCGCATTTGTTTGATTGAGGTAAGTTACGCGGACGTAACTTTTCTTTAAGGGGGGTGGAATATGACATTCTGTGTTTTAGCTGAGTTTATGCAGACTGTTTTGTGATATTTGTGTTCCAAGTTCGTTGGGGTTGTTTGTTTCGTCACCTAGGTGTGGTGGAACTTCGGGACGAAGTTCTTTTTAAGGGGGGAAGACTGTAATACCTCGCATTTTCGGTTTCTTTTACTTAAATCGTTCATTTTATAAGCTTGCTCGTACTCGTTTTTACGAGGTGTTGTGGTCTTAGATGGGACTCGAAAAGGGAACTTAGCTACCTTAACATAATATTAGTAACGTGAAGTTGTTGGGGGTTCGAACCCAGGACCCATGGCAGCACGGCCATGGGCCTCGTTATGCGTGCAAAAACCAAGAGAGAGCCCACGTTTTATTGTTTTGCTAAACCCTACTCTACACTTCACTCTAAGCCGCCATATAAGAGGGAGTCTAACCAAATCCCTAGGTTATTTCGAAACACCACCATCACCCAAAACCTACTGCCGTCACTTCATAGAAGGAGAGAGAGGGTTTTTCCGGCCAGTTGAGTCAGCCTAGGACCGTCGTTTTGACCCGAATTCAGGTATGGTTGTCGACTGTTCTTTTGTTTATAGTGAATTCGTGCCTTTTCATAGTAGTATCGATGAGTTATACGTATTTGGTCTTAGTTCGTTTTGTATAATCTTATAGTATGTCGCGTGGTGTTTGCATATGGAGTAGTCTCTGGTGGTCGTTGGTGGTAAGGGTGGCGGAAAAAGGGTGGTTGTTACGAGTCTGGGGTTAATTCTGGGTTCGTGTTTCTATTTGTGTTCACGCTTGTGTATGTTTAGGGTGTGGTTTGAGTCTGGTTTCGTGCTTGTTAGTACGGGTCATGGGTCAAGGAGTTGGTTTGTAGTCAGGGGTCTGTCATGGTGGAAGGTACGGTGGTTTCAGGCGACGGAGGTGGTGTCGACAGGGGGATTCGTTCCCTCTGTCGGGTACTGGTTTCGTTGTATGTATGCACAGGTGTGGTTGGGGGATGGTACCACCGTTGACTCGGGGGAGGTCGACGCGGTGGTACCACCGTGGTTAGGTGTCTGGTGTTCAGGGAGTGTGTAGGTGGCAGTCGTGAGTGGTGGTCCGGTCTGGTGGGCCGTCGGCAGGGGCAGCATTGTGGGCCTGCCGAGTTGTTGTCGTGAGGATTTCAGGCGAGTTTTGGGGTTGGTTCAACCCACCGGTGGCCGGCGACCTGGTTGCCAATGGTCGCCGGGGTTGTTGGTGGTTCTGGGTGCGCGGGTCCGTGGTGGTTGGTGGTCGTGGTAGGACAACGGCGGTGTTAGGAGGTGGTTTTGTGAGTGAGTCGTGAGTTAGGTCGTGTAGGGTGTAGTTTTGGTATTAGTATTATTAGTATATTTATTATTATTGTTATTATTATTTATTTATGGTAATATTATAATTATTAAGTAAAGATTTTATGTATATTAAGAGATATGATTTTTGGTATTTATTGCAAGATATGGTATTTATGCACATTTTAAATAATTTGGATTTCAAACCAAAGTATCTATTTTTGGAAGTTACTATTTTTAGAAGTTACTATATTTAGAAAATTGTATTTTGGGTAACCTCGGTTGTTGGGAAACTTTCTAAATATAGGAAGTTTCTATAAATAGAATGTGTACATGTATTACGAGAATTAGGGAGTTTATTAATTAAATAATATACTTTTAGGTGGAAGTTTTCGTGTGGAGCACTTTTGAGAACAGTTGTGCATTTTGCCATTTTCTTCTACAATTACGAGGTAGGGGAATACTATGTATATGAGATGTGTAATCTGTTTATTGGTTGATATTAATCATGTTCGTCTATAATGTTATATGATTGGTATATTGTGATATATAATTCTGTGATATGATATGGTGCGAAGATAAAGGGTCTGTGTTTGGTGCGGAGATAAAGGGTCTGTGTTTGGTGCGGAGATAAAGGGTCTGTGTTTGGTGCGGAGATAAAGGGTCTGTGATTGGTGCGGAGAAAAAGGGTCTGTGATTCGGAGTGGAGAAGTTCAACTTTCTATTTATAGTAATGTGGTTTATTTACAGTTTTCTCTACTCAATCTCGTGGTTGACCCTGTGTATTCGTGATCACCTGTGATGAACCAATTATTGGGGAGCAGATTGACAGGTGGCTGAGACTAAGGGGGAGCTATGGGAGGAAGAGCTTGGATCCGGACCAGATTAGATGTCTAGATCACCTTAGTCAGTTTAGTACGAGTTGTATTTTATTTATGTTGTTAAGACCTTTTGATACGGTTGTAAGAACACGACTTGAGTTAATTTTCTATTTAAAGTACTGTTTATCTTCCTTTGTATCTACTGCCTCGAGAAACCGGGATGGTAACACCTTTATTTATCTGAGGAGTCCTAGTACAGGCCCTTAAATAAATGGGGGTGTTACACAAAATCTGGAACAGAATTGCGGATCACGATCAGAAACGATCTCCCTCGGGACACCATGGTAACGGACGATCTCGGCAATATAAGCTCGGGCTAAGCGGTCCATATCCCACGTCTCGCGGATAGGCACAAATCTGGCACACTTAGTTAACCTATCAACCACAACCCAAATCGCATGCTTGCCTCCAACTGTCTTAGGCAATGCAGTCACGAAGTCCATCGAAATGCACTCCCACTTCCACGGAGGAACGTGGAGCGGCTGTAACAAACCACCTGGCCTCCTATACTCGACCTTGACTTGTTGACAAGTCAGACACTTACTCACGTAATCCAAAATGTTCTTCTTCATCCCGGGCCACCAAAATAGAAGTCTCAAGTCTTTGTGCATCTTCTCGCCGCCCGGATGAACAGAATAAGGTATCAGGTGAGCCTCATCTAAAACCCTCTTCCTCAAATCTGGCACATCTGGAACATACATCCTGCCTCGAAACCGAAGAAAACCATCAGTACCAATCACGAAGTCCTGTGCATCACCACTCGCAATCTTGGCCTCGAACTTCCGGAAAGCAGCATCTGTAGGTAAACCCTGGCGAATCTCCCAATACAATGTCGGCTCGGCAGTCATAGCAGATAACCAATTACAACCACTACCAACCATCTCTAATCTCAACTTCCGGAACTCAGAACAAAGCTCCTCAGGTAGAACACGCATAGCACTCATCGAATGACAAGTCTTGCGGCTAAGCGCATCAGCAACCACATTGGCCTTACCCTCATGATACAACAACTCAATATCGTAATCCTTAACCAACTCTGGCCATCGACGCTGTCGCATATTAAGGTCCTTCTGGGTGAAAATGTACTTCAGACTCTTATGATCCGTGAAAATGCGACAATGAGATTCAATCAAGTAATGACGCCACATCTTCAAGGCATGAACAACCGCAGCTAACTCAAGATCATGCGTCGAATAGTTCACCTCGTGAACTCGCAGCTGTCTCGAAGAGTAAGCAATCACCTTACCACTCTGCATCAACACACATCCAAGCCCTAACATCGAAGCATCGCAGTAAACATCGAAGTCAATCCCAATCTCTGGAAAAGCAAGTACAGGAGCAGAAGTCAACCTGGTCTTCAATTCCTGAAATGAGCTCTCACACTTATCTGTCCAAACAAACTTAGCCTTTTTCTTCAATAACTGAGTCATCGGATGAGCCAATCTAGAGAAATCCTCAACAAATCGACGGTAGTATCCAGCCAAACCGAGGAAACTACGAATCTCTCCCACATCTTTGGGACTCTCCCAATCAACAACGGCCTCAATCTTTGCGGGATCAACCATAACTCCCTCACTAGATATCACATGTCCTAGAAATGAAACCTTAGATAGCCAAAACTCACACTTAGAGAACTTCGCGAACAACTTCTGTCGACGTAAAATCCCAAGAATTAATCGAAGATGTTCGGCATGCTCAGCATCAGTCTTCGAATAAATGGGGATATCATCAATAAAAACCACAACACAAGTGTCTAAGAACTCACTGAATGTCCTGTTCATCTGATCCATAAAGATAGCAGGAGCATTCGTCAAACCAAAAGGCATGACAACGAACTCAAAGTGCCCATATCTGGTACGGAAAGCAGTCTTTGTAATATCAACCTCTCTTACCGGAATCTGATGGTAACCGGAACGAAGGTCAATCTTTGAGAATCTGGAAGCACCTATAAGCTGATCAAATAAATCATCGATCCTAGGCAAATGATATATGTTCTTCACTGTAACTCTGTTCAACTCCCTGTAATCAATGCAAAGTCTCATGGAACCATCTTTCTTCTTGACAAATAGAACTGGAGCACCCCAAGGAGAAGCACTCGGTCTAATGAACCTTTTCTCGATCATCTCCTTTAGTTGCTGTTTCAACTCTTTCAACTCAGGTGGAGCCATACGGTAGGGAGCCTTAGATATAGGTCCGGTACCTGGAACGAGCTCAATAGTAAACTCCACATTTCTCTCAGGCGGTATCCCTGGCAACTCTTATGGGAAAACATCTGGGAACTCACGAACAATAGCTACATCCTCAAGCTTCGGTAGCGATGGCTTTGCAACTGAAACAACACACAGGAAGGCTTGGCAACCATTCCTAAGAAGATATGATGCTTTCATCGATGAGATGACACGAACACCCTTTTTAGCGCGAGTTCCCCTATAGGAAACACGAACTCCTGAAGAACTCCTCAAGCAGATTTTCTGGTCGCGACACTCGAAGCGAGCATGGTATCGGGATAACCAATCCATACCGAGGATAATGTCAAATTCCTCGAGAGGAAATCTCAGTAAGTCCGCTGGAAATGTGGCTTGACCAATAATAATCGGAACATCCCTATGGGAAGAAGAGCAGGAGAAAACATCTCCCGAAGGCAATGAGATAGAAGTCTCCTCAACAACAGAAGACTCCAGAGCTAGCTTGTCGGATCGGCAAACTGGGTCGATATGAACGATAGAGAAGCACCAGTATCAAATAAAATAAGGTACTCAGCGCCAAGAACAGAAAAGATACCGGCAACAATGTCTGGATGAGCTAGCCTCAGCCTCAGCTCTAGTCATCACGAAGATCTTCCCCTTCGGCTTTCCCCCTATAGTCGTTGCAGCAGCAGTGGCAGGCCTGGCAGCCTTGCCAAGTGCGGTGTTCCTCTCAGGACACTCATAAGATCGATGCCCAAATCCATTGCAGGTGAAACACTTATAGGCATTCTTGAAACAGTCAAAACCCGGATGAGATGGTTTACCACAACGGTGGCAAACACTAGAAGCAGTATCAGTGTGAACAATGGTTCTAGCAACAGGTGCAGAAAACCTCTCAAATCGCTTCTTCTGAGAAGAAGGCGAAGAAGTGGATGGAACAAATGGTCTCTTCCCCTGATAGACAGACCTCTGGTGAGAAGTCACACTAGTAGCAGCAACTCGGGTCTCAGCATCTATAGCACGAATGGAACTCTCTGCCCAAATAGCATCATCATAAACCTCAATGAAAGAAGTCGAGTCACGGCGGACCATACTCTCGATGCGTGGCCCCAACTCCCCAGATAGAAGTAAACTCTCTCAGCCTCATCCCTAACAAACTTTGAAGCGAAATGTGCAAGCTGGTTAAATTTGTCGGTGTACTCCTGAACGGACATCTTTCCCTGCTTCAAGTCCATGAACTCCTTAAGCCTCTGCGATCTAAGCTCCTTAGGATAAAATCTCGTCTCGAGCTTATCCTTAAAAGCCTCCCAGTCAAATAAAGGATCCAGAATGAAAGTCGGTCCGGTCAATGCCCACCATCTGTCGACCTCTAAGGTCAAAAAGTGAGTGGCTAGCCGCACTCTATCCTCTCTGCCTACCGAGTACATGGTGAAGCTCTTTTCTATCTCACGGAACCACTCAGTAAGAGCTACCGGATCAACCTCGCCTCCGTAAGTCTTCACGTGGCTCCTGGACATCTGTGATGCTATCCAAGAGAAGCTACCAGGCCGATTGGCCTCATTGCCTGGCGGTGGAGGAGGTGGAACAGTCTCTGCTTGCTGTCTCTGGTTCTCAAGCAACTGATGAAGTGCTTGCATTATAGTGTTCTCAGCAGCTGTAGTCCTCACCATCCTTCAAAAGAAAAGCAAGTGTTAGCTTAGCAATTAGCAATCACAAATAGACTACAATATAAATCCTTAGATCTACCCCATCTCTCATTCATTATTTGTTTATATGGTCAAGTTAAGGTTGGGGGTCACATGAGTGCGTCGGATAATAATCTGATATCAACTGTAAAACCCCTCGCGAAAGCGGAAATATAAATCACATAAAATACTAAAAATGCAGCGGATTTAAACTTTTTAACATAAACATGCGAGGTGAATTAAAACTGAAAACTGAAACAGATATAAACAGAAATAGATAAGTATAACTGTCTAAGTACAGAAGCAAAATATATACAACAGCCTGGGATGGAAAATCCCTACAGGCACTCAAAAGAAACAACTGTATCAAAATCTAGAGTCTAGCTATCGTAATGTATAAGTCATATAGATGATAAGCGGATCATCACTCGCTAGCTCTCAGCAACCCCTGCCAATCCTGCATGTACCTACATACATGTAAACATGTACGCCACAATCAGTGGGGAGTAACTAGAGTTCTCCTAGCCACCTTTTGTAACGACACGTAACACAGAAATACAAACAGAATACTCGGACATATATAAACATGTGAAGTATACAATCTCATCATATCTGAATCTCATACTATCATGCAATCGCTAATGCACGGCTCTCAACCAACTTCCGAAACCATTTGGAAGGAGAGCCGGTTTCCTTACCGGTTGCCCGGACGGGGGGTCTTTCAGACCAAACTATTTACGAAACCAATTAAAGAGTCATCCAATGCCTTGGATGAACAAACCATAATCAAAGTATTATAATCAACACTATCAACATGCATATCTGACACTGTACCAACTCTAGGCAAACAGATATAAAACAACAAGTATAAAGGTTCAGCGGTCAACTTAAGACACAACCTAGATACTAAAACACTTTTACAATCAAGGACTCAGAGGCCAACTTAAGGCATAGACCTTGATATCAATAAACACAAGTAATGGGTCCAGAGGTGAACTTAACACATATCCCACTACCAAAACAATAAAGGGTCCAGAGGTGAACTTAACACATATCCCTATACACAACTCAGTAATGGGTCCAGAGGTGAACTTAACACATATCCCAACATACATCCACAATGACTGGGTCCAGAGGTGAACTTAACACATATCCCACTACTACAATCAAGTATTGGGTCCAGAGGTGAACATAACACAAATCCCAATACACAGTTATCGCACACCGGGTCCAGAGGTGAACTTAACACATATCCCGTGTACGACAACCGATCACGTGTCAGGTCCAGAGGTGAACTTAACACATATCGTGACACGCCACAAGCAAAACACGTAATGGGTCCAGAGGTGAACTTAACACATATCCCATCACACGACATACAACTCACGTGTTAAGCTCAGAGGCCACTTTAAGGCATACCTTAACACGCAACAATCCAATAACATCCAAAGATAGAAACTAACTTATAGTTCTAATCTCTTAAACCACTAAACAACACTTAATTGATCCCGGGAACTAAGGTGAGGTAGAGCCGGTTCCCCTTTCGGTTACCCGACCGGGGGGTCTATATCCTCTCTCCATTCCCGAACCCAATATAGTGTCGCCCATCCTCTGGGGACCTCAAACACACATATAAGGTACACAGAACGAATCTCAAACAAAACCGATAAACCGTTTGAAAGTTACAAGCTATTTTATGAGAACAGGGGCTCTCAGCCGGTCCGGGACCGACTGCCGGTAAACCGGGTGGGAGTCCCTTCCCACGCTCAATTGAAATATGAAAAAATAATGAGAAGAGGCTCTCAGCCGGTGGACCGTCCGCCGGCCAGCCGGCTGGGAGTCCCTTCCCCCTTAGCCTTCTTCAAAATCTTAAAAACGAAGAGGAGAGGCTCTCAGCCGGTGGACCGTCTGCCGGTCTGCCGGCTGGGAGTCCCTCCCAATGCCTTTACGAAAAATTCCAAAATACCAAGAGGGATTCTGAGCCGGTCGACCGGCGGCCGACCTGCCGGCTCAGAACCCTTCCTCAGACTTACGCTTCTAATACACCACAATGACTCTGAGCCGGCCGACCGGCTGCCGGTCAGCCTACCGGCTCAGAGTCCCTGCACGCAAATTCGACAATTTCCTACAAGGCTCAAATCTTCTCAAATCGATTCTAAACTTCAAATCCAATGATTACCCATCATATATAAGTCTCATATACATCAAAAACAAGTATCAATCAACACAATATAGCCTCAACAAATTCATACTTTGTATTCGTCTTAAGCCTTAAATTT
This sequence comes from Silene conica, assembly GCA_029255685.2. Classification (NCBI taxonomy): domain Eukaryota; kingdom Viridiplantae; phylum Streptophyta; class Magnoliopsida; order Caryophyllales; family Caryophyllaceae; genus Silene; species Silene conica. Next base: position 66,750,669 of record CM055311.2, read on the forward strand.
CTGAAATTCAACATCAAAGTATATAAAACATAATCAAAGCATGTGGAAGTCTTTCTTATGTAATCCTAGCATGATACTAAGTCTCAATAACAATCACAACATGAAAAATCAGAAACTAAAAGCATCTAAACCAAGAAAAGTGCTAATATCACAAATAAGGCCGAGTTTCTCTTAGTTGTCACCTCTAATGCGATTTTGATCCAAGCTCTTCCTCAATAATGAAGCTATCCACGTCCGGATCCTCTAAGTCTTCACCTACAACAAGAAAAACGGTTTTAAGAGACTAAAAACGGATTCTACTCAAAACAGGCCATTTTTCAAGTTGAAGGAAATGGAAATTGAAAGTGATAGATGTATTGCAAATTTTATGAGGATTTCAAAAATATATAACTTGCCTTGGTTTGGAATTCGGATGATGATTGAAAATCGAAAAGAAGATTGGAGGTTTTAAGAGGAAATGAAGAACAAAAAGATGCAGTGATATGATTTTTGGTGATGAAGGAAATGTCGACAATTACCAAGAGTTGTAGGGTTTAATTGTCCTTTCCCGTTTAAATGAAAACGGGTTTGAAATGTGAACGGGCTTTTATGGTACGGACTTAAGCTTGCCAAGTTGTATTCGTCTTAAGGACTTAAGGTTCTTAAGACGGATCTTAACGATTTATTTAAAATAAATTAACATTAAATATAAAAATATTATTTTATTCCGTAAAAATAATTAAAAACCTTTAGAATATAATTTACGAAAATATGGCAATCACCCCAACTTCAAAAAGTTTCGTCCTCGAAACTCGAACGAAGATAAATTCTAGATATACTATACCTCAATCGAAAAGAGAGGGATGCGCAGCACGCATCGATGCCTCGGTCTCCCATGTCTGCTCCTCAACGTCGCCGCAACGCCAAAGGATCTTCACTAAGGGCACCACCTTGCTCATAAGTTTCATGTCCTGACGGTCTAGAATCTTCACGGGGCGCTCCTCGAAAGCAAGACTCGGCTCTAGGTTCTCGATCTCTCTATGAAGCACATAACTAGGGTCACTAACATACTTGCGGAGCTGGGAAACATGAAAGACACTATGAACCTTGCCCAAACTAGAAGGCAAGTCCAAACGGTAAGCAGCAGCACCAATCCTCTTCACGATCTCGAACGGCCCAATAAACTTAGGGCTCAGCTTGCCCTTAACGCCAAACCTCTTGACGCCCTTCATCGGTGAAACTCTCAGGAAAACTCTGTCACCTACCTCAATCTCGAGAGGTCGACGATGGACATCAGCATAGGATTTCTGCCGATCCTGTGCGGCCTTCATCCTACCTCTGATAAGCTGGACGTGATCAATCGTCGCAACAAACTGGTCCGGTCCTAGGTCATGCACGTCGCTCGCCTGATCCCAACAGATCGGGCTACGGCACTTCCTACCATAGAGCTCCTCATACGGAGCCATACCAATAGATGAGTGAAAGCTGTTGTTGTAGGAAAACTCAACTAGCGGTAGACACTGTTCCCACGAACTCCGGAAATCAAGTGCACAAGCACGGAGCAAGTCCTCTAATGTCTGAATAGTCCTCTCGGACTGTCCATCAGTCGCGGCATGAAATGTTGTACTCATCAGTAGACGGCTACCCATAGCCTCCTGTAGAGCCTTCCAAAATCTGGAACAGAATTGCGGATCACGATCAGAAACGATCTCCCTCGGGACACCATGATAACGGACGATCTCGGCAATATAAGCTCGGGCTAAGCGGTCCATATCCCACGTCTCGCGGATAGGCACAAATCTGGCACACTTAGTTAACCTATCAACCACAACCCAAATCGCATGCTTGCCTCCAACTGTCTTAGGCAATGCAGTCACGAAGTCCATCGAAATGCACTCCCACTTCCACTGAGGAACGTGGAGCGGCTGTAACAAACCACCTGGCCTCCTATACTCGACCTTAACTTGTTGACAAGTCAGACACTTACTCACGTAATCCAAAATGTTCTTCTTCATCCCGGGCCACCAAAATAGAAGTCTCAAGTCTTTGTGCATCTTCTCGCCGCCCGGATGAACAGAATAAGGTGTCAGGTGAGCCTCATCTAAAACCCTCTTCCTCAAATCTGGCACATCTGGAACATACATCCTGCCTCGAAACCGAAGAAAACCATCAGTACCAATCACGAAGTCCTGTGCATCACCACTCGCAATCTTGGCCTCGAACTTCCGGAAAGCAGCATCTGTAGGTAAACCCTGGCGAATCTCCCAATACAATGTCAGCTCGGCAGTCATAGCAGATAACCAATCAAAACCACTACCAACCATCTCTAATCTTAACTTCCGGAACTCAGAACAAAGCTCCTCAGGTAGAACACGCATAGCACTCATCGAATGAGAAGTCTTGCGGCTAAGCGCATCAGCAACCACATTGGCCTTACCCTCATGATACAACAACTCAATATCGTAATCCTTAACCAACTCTGGCCATCGACGCTGTCGCATATTAAGGTCCTTCTGGGTGAAAATGTACTTCAGACTCTTATGATCCGTGAAAATGCGACAATGAGATTCAATCAAGTAATGACGCCACATCTTCAAGGCATGAACAACCGCAGCTAACTCAAGATCATGCGTCGAATAGTTCACCTCGTGAACTCGCAGCTGTCTCGAAGAGTAAGCAATCACCTTACCACTCTGCATCAACACACATCCAAGCCCTAACATCGAAGCATCGCAGTAAACATCGAAGTCAATCCCAATCTCTGGAAAAGCAAGTACAGGAGCAGAAGTCAACCTGGTCTTCAATTCCTGAAATGAGCTCTCACACTTATCTGTCCAAACAAAATTAGCCTCTTTCTTCAATAACTGAGTCATCGGATGAGCCAATCTAGAGAAATCCTCAACAAATCGACGGTAGTATCCAGCCAAACCGAGGAAACTACGAATCTCTCCCACATCTTTGGGACTCTCCCAATCAACAACGGCCTCAATCTTTGCGGGATCAACCATAACTCCCTCACTAGATATCACATGTCCTAGAAATGAAACCTTAGATAGCCAAAACTCACACTTAGAGAACTTCGCGAACAACTTCTGTCGACGTAAAATCCCAAGAATTAATCGAAGATGTTCGGCATGCTCAGCATCAGTCTTCGAATAAATGAGGATATCATCAATAAACACCACAACACAAGTGTCTAAGAACTCACTGAATGTCCTGTTCATCTGATCCATGAAGATAGCAGGAGCATTCGTCAAACCAAAAGGCATGACAACGAACTCAAAGTGCCCATATCTGGTACGGAAAGCAGTCTTTGCAATATCAACCTCTCTTACCAGAATCTGATGGTAACCGGAACGAAGGTCAATCTTTGAGAATCTGGAAGCACCTATAAGTTGATCAAATAAATCATCGATCCTAGGCAAAGGATATATGTTCTTCACTGTAACTCTGTTCAACTCCCTGTAATCAATGCAAAGTCTCATGGAACCATCTTTCTTCTTGACAAATAGAACTGGAGCACCCCAAGGAGAAGCACTCGGTCTAATGAACCTTTTCTCGATCATCTCCTTTAGTTGCTGCTTCAACTCTTTCAACTCAGGTGGAGCCATACGGTAGGGAGCCTTAGATATAGGTCCGGTACCTGGAACGAGCTAAATAGTAAACTCCACATTTCTCTCAGGCGGTATCCCTGGCAACTCTTCTGGGAAAACATCTGGGAACTCACGAACAATAGCTACATCCTCAAGCTTCGGTAGCGATGGCTTTGCAACTGAAACAACACACAGGAAGGCTTGGCAACCATTCCTAAGAAGATATGATGCTTTCATCGATGAGATGACACGAACACACTTTTTAGCGCGAGTTCCCCTATAGGAAACACGAACTCCTGAAGAACTCCTCAAGCAGATTTTCTGGTCGCGACACTCGAAGCGAGCATGGTATCGGGATAACCAATCCATACCGAGGTTAATGTCAAATTCCTCGAGAGGAAATCTCAGTAAGTCCGCTGGAAATGTGGCTTGACCAATAATAATCGGAACATCCCTATGGGAAGAAGAGCAGGAGAAAACATCTCCCGAAGGCAATGAGATAGAAGTCTCCTCAACAACAGAAGACTCCAGAGCTAGCTTGTCGGATCAGCAAACTGGGTCGATATGAACGATAGAGAAGCACCAGTATCAAATAGAATAAGGCACTCAGCGCCAAGAACAGAAAAGATACCGGCAACAATGTCTGGATGAGCTAGCCTCAGCCTCAGCTCTAGTCATCACGAAGATCTTCCCCTTCAGCTTTCCCCCTATAGTCGCTGCAGCAGCAGTGGCAGCCTTGCCAAGTGCGGTGTTCCTCTCAGGACACTCATAAGATCGATGCCCATATCCATTGCAGGTGAAACACTTATAGGCATTCTTGAAACAGTCAAAACCCGGATGAGATGGTTTACCACAACGGTGGCAAACACTAGAAGCAGTATCAGTGTGAACAATGGTTCTAGCAACAGGTGCAGAAAACCTCTCAAATCGCTTCTTCTGAGAAGAAGGCGAAGAAGTGGATGGAACAAATGGTCTCTTCCCCTGATAGACAGACCTCTGGTGAGAAGTCACACTAGTAGCAGCAACTCGGGTCTCAGCATCTATAGCACGAATGGAACTCTCTGCCCAAATAGCATCATCATAAACCTCAATGAAAGAAGTCGAGTCACGGCGGACCATACTCTCGATGCGTGGCCCCAACTCCCCAGATAGAAGTAAACTCTCTCAGCCTCATCCCTAACAAACTTTGAAGCGAAATGTGCAAGCTGGTTAAATTTGTCGGTGTACTCCTGAACGGACATCTTTCCCTGCTTCAAGTCCATGAACTCCTTAAGCCTCTGCGATCTAAGCTACTTAGGATAAAATCTCGTCTCGAGCTTATCCTTAAAAGCCTCCCAGTCAAATAAAGGATCCAGAATGAAAGTCGGTCCGGTTAATGCCCACCATCTGTCGGCCTCTAAGGTCAAAAAGTGAGTGGCTAGCCGCACTCTATCCTCTCTGCCTACTGAGTACATGGTGAAGCTCTTTTCTATCTCACGGAACCACTCAGTAAGAGCTACCGGATCAACCTCGCCTCCGTAAGTCTTCACGTGGCTCCTGGACATCTGTGATGCTATCCAAGAGAAGCTACCAGGCCGATTGGCCTCATTGCCTGGCGGTGGAGGAGGTGGAACAGTCTCTGCTTGCTGTCTCTGGTTCTCAAGCAACTGATGAAGTGCTTGCATTATAGTGTTCTCAGCAGCTGTAGTCCTCACCATCCTTCAAAAGAAAAGCAAGTGTTAGCTTAGCAATTAGCAATCACAAATAGACTACAATATAAATCCTTAGATCTACCCCATCTCTCATTCATTATTTGTTTATATGGTCAAGTTAAGGTTGGGGGTCACATGAGTGCGTCGGATAATAATCTGATATCAACTATAAAACCCCTCGCGAAAGCGGAAATAAAAATCACATAAAATACTAAAAATGCAGCGGATTTAAACTTTTTAACATAAACATGCGAGGTGAATTAAAACTGAAAACTGAAACAGATATAAACAGAAATAAATAAGTATAACTGTCTAAGTACTGAAGCAAAATATATACAACAGCCTGGGATGGAAAATCCCTACAGGCACTCAAAAGAAACAACTGTATCAAAATCTAGAGTCTAGCTATCGTAATGTATAAGTCATATAGATGATAAGAGGATCATCACTCGCTAGCTCTCAGCAACCCCTGCCAATCCTGCATGTACCTACATACATGTAAACATGTACGCCACAATCAGTGGGGAGTGACTAGAGTTCTCTTAGCCACCTTTTGTAACGACACGTAACACAAAAATACAAACAGAATACTCGGACATATATAAACATGTGAAGTATACAATCTCATCATATCTGAATCTCATACTATCATGCAATCGCTAATGCACGGCTCTCAACCAACTTCCGAAACCATTTGGAAGGAGAGCCGGTTTCCTTACCGGTTGCCCGGACGGGGGGTCTTTCAGACCAAACTATTTACGAAACCAATTAAAGAGTCATCCAATGCCTTGGATGAACAAACCATAATCAAAGTATTATAATCAACACTATCATCATGCATATCTGACACTGTACCAACTCTAGGCAAACAGATATAAAACAACAAGTATAAAGGTTCAGCGGTCAACTTAAGACATAACCTAGATACTAAAACACTTTTACAATCAAGGACTCAGAGGCCAACTTAAGGCATAGACCTTGATATCAATAAACATAAGTAATGGGTCCAGAGGTGAACTTAACACATATCCCACTACCAAAACAATAAAGGGTCCAGAGGTGAACTTAACACATATCCCTATACACAACTCAGTAATGGGTCAAGAGGTGAACTTAACACATATCCCAACATACATCCACAATGAATGGGTCCAGAGGTGAACTTAACACATATCCCACTACTACAATCAAGTATTGGGTCCAGAGGTGAACTTAACACAAATCCCAATACACAGTAATCGCACACCGGGTCCAGAGGTGAACTTCACACATATCCCGTGTACGACAACCGATCACGTGTCAGGTCCAGAGGTGAACTTAACACATATCGTGACACGCCACAAGCAAAACACGTAATGGGTCCAGAGGTGAACTTAACACATATCCCACCACGCGACATACAACTCACGTGTTAAGCTCAGAGGCCACCTTAAGGCATACCTTAACACGCAACAATCCAATAACATCCAAAGATAGAAACTAACTTATAGTTCTAATCTCTTAAACCACTAAACAACACTTAATTGATCCCGGGAACTAAGGTGAGGGAGAGCCGGTTCCCCTTTCGGTTACCCGACCAGGGGGTCTATATCCTCTCTCTATTCCCGAACCCAATATAGTGTCGCCCATCCTCTGGGGACCTCAAACACACATATAAGGTACACAGAACGAATCTCAAACAAAACCGATAAACCGTTTGAAAGTTACAAGCTATTTTATGAGAACAGGGGCTCTCAGCCGGTCCGGGACCGACTGCCGGTAAACCGGGTGGGAGTCCCTTCCCACGCTCAATTGAAATCTGAAAAAATAATGAGAAGAGGCTCTCAGCCGGTGGACCGTCCGCCGGCCAGCCGGCTGGGAGTCCCTTCCCCTTAGCCTTCTTCAAAATCTTAAAAACGAAGAGGAGAGGCTCTCAGCCGGTGGACCGTCTGTCGGCCTGCCGGCTGGGAGTCCCTCCCAATGCCTTTACGAAAAATTCCAAAATACCAAGAGGGATTCTGAGCCGGTCGACCGGCGGCCGACCTGCCGGCTCAGAACCCTTCCTCAGACTTACGCTTCTAAAACACCACAATGACTCTGAGCCAGCCGACCGGCTGCCGGTCAGCCTACCGGCTCAGAGTCTCTGCACGCAAATTCGATAATTTCCTACAAGGCTCAAATCTTCTCAAATCGATTCTAAACTTCAAATCCAATGATTACCCATCATATATAAGTCTCATATACATCAAAAACAAGTATCAATCAACACAATAAAGCCTCAACAAATTCATACTTTGTATTCGTCTTAAGCCTTAAATTTCTGAAATTCAACATCAAAGCATATAAAACATAATCAAAGCATGTGGAAGTCTTTCTTATGTAATCCTAGCATGATACTAAGTCTCAATAACAATCACAACATGAAAAATCAGAAACTAAAAGCATCTAAACCAAGAAAAGTGCTAATATCACAAATAAGGTCGAGTTTCTCTTAATTGTCACCTCTAATGCGATTTTGATCCAAGCTCTTCCTCAATAATGAAGCTATCCACGTCCGGATCCTCTAAGTCTTCACCTACCACAAGAAAAACGGTTTTAAGAGACTAAAAACGGATTCTACTCAAAACAGGCCATTTTTCAAGTTGAAGGAAATGGAAATTGAAAGTGATAGATGTATTGCAAATTTTATGAGGATTTCAAAAATATATAACTTGCCTTGGTTTGGAATTCGGATGATGATTGAAAATCGAAAAGAAGATTGGAGGTTTTAAGAGGAAATGAAGAACAAAAAGATGCAGTGATATGATTTTTGGTGATGAAGGAAATGTCGACAATTACCAAGGGTTGTAGGGTTTAATTGTCCTTTCCCGTTTAAATTAAAACGGGTTTGAAATGTGAACGGGCTTTTATGATACGGACTTAAGCTTGCCAAGTTGTATTCGTGTTAAGGACTTAAGGTTCTTAAGACGGATCTTAACGATTTATTTAAAATAAATTAACATTAAATATGAAAATATTATTTTATTCCGTAAAAATAATTAAAAACCTTTAAAATATAATTTACGAAAATACGGGATCAAATCCCCTTATAATCTCGTACAATTTGTTATTTGAATCAAATAATTCAGTTATTCAAGTATTAAAATAAGAAAATCGTAAGAAATATTGGTACCGAAAAATTAGGGTTCCTGTAATTTTTTCGTCTGATTTTTCTGAATTAATAATTTTTAGTTGAATTATTGAAGATAATGAATTAAATTTAGGTAATAATTGTGTATTATGAAGAATTGATGAAGAATTTGATGAAGAATTGATGAACAATTGATGATTTTCTGCGGTTGTTTTGATGATTATTTTGAGAATTTGAAGGAGAGAGAAAGTTGGGGAAAATAGAGTTTGTTAGCTTGAATTGTGAAATTTTAGGCGCGTGTAAGAAATTTGGGTTTAAGTCAATTGTATTTATACGCGGGGGTAACTCACGGAATATGGCAAACTCACCGGAACTCGCCTCTATATATATATATACAGATATATATGTATATATGCAGATATATATGTATATATACATATATATATATATGTATATATATACAATATAATAGGCCGATATCCGATATCGGCTATCGAGTCGGTTCGAGTCGATTTTGCTCCTTGACCGATCGGTTCGGGGGTTGGTCAGCCTTGCTTATTAGCAGAGCGAGACAGTTTTATTTATATATAAAACAATAATTCAAGCTTATAATAAGTAAGCAAATTACATTATTAATTGAATGAACCAATCAAATAAATGAGATCGCATGGTCGGTCGCTGCTAGCATTATTAGTTGTTGATCGATTATTAGTGAAATAAACGATGCTGCGATATATATAGGGCGTATACAATAATAATGTTGGCCGATACTAATTAATCCGCTCACATCGATCAACTCATGCATATATGCATGTCGCTATCGAGCTATATATATATATATATATATATATATATATATATATATATATATATATATATATATATATATATATATATATATATATATATATATATATATATATATAGAGCGAGGATCCTGTGAGGTCTACTTCTTAAATGAGAATTGAGGTCTATTCTTACATGATGATTGCATCTCAACCATTGGATTTAATTGAGGTTTGTAACTTTGGTAAAGAAAACTTACACCTAAGATAATATTTTTTTTTCTCGAGATTTTTTTTATCAAATTTTTTTCTCGAAAATCTTTATTCAAAACTTTTTTTTCCGAAATTTTTTTGTCTCGAAACCTTTTTTTCTCCGAACTTTTTTCGAAACTTTTTTTTCTCCGAATTTTTTTACGAAACTTGTTTTCTCTCCAACTTTTTTTTCTAACCTTTCTTCTCCGAATTTTTTTTCGAATTTTTTTTTCCGAAATTTTTTTTACGAGATTTTTTTTCTCGACATTTTTGTTGAGATATTTTTATCAATTTTTTTCTCGAAAATCTTTTTTCGCAACTTTTTTTTCCGAAATTTTTTTCAAAACTTTTTTTTCTCCGAAATTTTTTCGAAACATTTTTTTTTCTCCGGATTTTTTTTACGAATTTTTTTTTTCTCCAACTTTTTTTTCAAACCTTTTTTCTCCGATTTTTGTTCCGAAATTTTTTTTTCCCGAATTTTTTTTTCTCGAGATTCTTTTTCTCGAAATTGTTTCTCCTCGACATTTTTTTTGAAATATTTTTATCAATTTTTTCTTTCTCGAGATTTTTTTTTTTTTTTTTCGTAATATTGTTTTGGAGAACCCGTGATATTGTATTGAGTAACATGTGTATCTACGCATTTAACCACGCGTATATACACATTTAAAGGTGTGTATCTACACATTTAGAGATATGTATTTATGCATTTAAAGGTATGCATCTACGCATTTAGACATGTGTATCTACGCAATTAAAGGTGTGTATCTACGCATTTAGACATGTGTATCTACGCATTCAAACACGTGTATCTACGTATTTTAAGGCGTGTATCTACTCATTTAGTCATGTGTATCTACGCATTTAAAGGTGTGTATCTACGCATTTAAAGATGTATATATACACATTTAGAGGTGTGTATCTACGCATTTAGAGATGTGTATCTACACATTTAAAGGTGTATCTACGCATTTAAACATGTGTATCTGCGCATTTAGACATGTATATCTACGCATTTAGACATGACATGTATATCTACGCATTTAAACATGTGTATCTACGCATTTAGCCATGTGTATCTACGCATTTAAAGGTGTGTATCTACGCATTAAGAGATGCGTATCTACGTATTTAAAAAGGTGTATCTACACATTTAGCCATGTGTATCTACGCATTTAGAGATGTATATCTACGCATTTAGCCATGTGTATCTACGTATTTAAAGGTGTGTATCTACGCATTTAGCCATGTGTATCTACGCATTAAAAGATGTGTATTTACGCATTTAACCATGTGTATCTACGCATTTAGCCATGTGTATCTACGCATTTAATGGTTAGTATATACGCATTTAGACATGTGTATCTACGCATTTAGATGTGTATAGAAGTGTATCTACGCATTTAGATGTGTATCTACGTATTTAAAGGTGTGTATCTACGGATTTAGACATGTGTATCTACCCATTTAGAGATGTGTATCTACGCAATTAGTCATGTGTATCTACGCATTTAGCCATGTGTATCTATGCATTCAGAGATGTGTATCAACGCATTTAGAGGTGTGTATCTACGCATTCAAAAATGTGTATCTACGCAATAAAACATGTGTATTTACGCATTTACAGATGTGTATCTACGCATTTAGAGATATGTATCTAGGCATTAAGAGATGTGTATCTACGCATTTAGCCATGTGTATCTACGTATTTAAAGGTGTGTATCTACTAGACATGTGTATCTACGCATTTAACCATGTGTATCTACGCATTTAGAAATGTGTATCTACGCATTTAGAGGTGTGTATCTACGCATTTAGACATGTGTATCTACGCATTCAAACACGTGTATCTACGCATTTAGACATGTGTATCTACGCATTTCGCCATGTGTATCTACGCACTTAAAGGTGTGTATCTACACATTTAGAGATGTGTATCTACGCATTTAGACATGTGTATCTACGCATTAAGAGATGTGTATCTACGCATTAAGAGATGTGTATCTACGCATTAAGAGATGTGTATCTATGCATTTAGCCATGTGTATCTACGCATTTAGAGATGTGTATTTGTGCATTTAGAGGTGTATATCTACGCATTTAGACATGTGTATCTATGCATTCAAACATGTGTATCTACGCATTTAGACATGTGTATCTACGCATTTCGTCATGTGTATCTACGCACTTAGAGGTGTGTATCTACGCATTTAGAGATGTGTATCTATGCATTTAGACATGTGTATCTACGCATTTAGACATGTGTATCGACGCATTAAGAGATGTGTATCTATGCATTTAGCCATGTGTATCTACGTATTTAAACATGTGTATCTACGCAGTTAATGACGTGTATCTACGTATTTAGAGATGTGTATCTACGCATTTAGACATGTGTATCTACGCATTTAAAGGTGTGAATCTACGCATTTAGAGATGTGTATCGACGCATTTAGACATGTGTATCTACGCATTAAGAGATGTGTATCTATGCATTTAGTCATGTGTATCTACGTATTTAAAGGTGTGTATCTACTAGACATGTGTATCTACTCATTTACCCATGTGTATCTAGGCATTTAAAGGCGTGTATCTACGCATTTAGACATGTGTATCTACACATTTAGAGATGTGTATCTACGCATTTAACCATGTGTATTTATCAATTTAGCGATGTGTATCTACGCATTTAAAGGTGGATATCTACGCATTTAGACATGAAAAGGGCCTAATCCAATCCTAAACTCTTCCCTTCCTATATTCGTTTAAATAGGATAAAATATCAAAAGACACCCAAGAGGGAAAGAGTGAACCCTTTTTTGGGGACCGGGTATCCTAAAACGGGATGAGAAATGGTTACTCAATACAATATCATGGGTTCTTCAAAACAATATTACGAAAAAAATGAAATAAAAAAATTCGAAAAAAAAAAAGAAAAAAACATTTCGAGAAAAAAAATTTCGAGAAGAAAAAAATTCCGAAAAAAACATTTCGAGAAAAAAAATTACAAAAAAAAGTATTTCGAGAAAAAGTCATTAACAAGGTAAACAAAGAAGGAGCTAGAAAAATAAATAAGAAATTTATGCGAAACGAGTATACCTGTTAAGTTAATTCAAAACAAAGTATAAAACTGTATAAATAAAATAAAATATGATTATAATTAATGAGGTTGTTGTAGAACAATGGTTAAGGTATTAGTCTATTGATCTGGAGGTACTGCGTTCGACTCTTGCCGCTGGCGTCTTTTTTTTTATTAAATCTAACCAGAAAGTCGCGGGGTCGCGGGTTCATCCCCCACTGGAGTAGTGTTTGGTTTTTTTGCTGAAATTGTACATTATCCACGTGGCATCATCTCTTGGTTGTTGATCTAATGGTTCTTATAGTAGACCTTAATCCTCATTTAAGATCATAGACCTCACATGATGCAATCTCTCTCTCTCTCTCTCTCTCTCTCTCTATATATATATATATATATATATATATATATATATATATATATATATATATAGAATCAAGATCAAATGAGTCCACCCCCTAATGTTGAGTCCTTGAGTCCTAATACTAGCCCTTAGATTAAAACAAATCAATGGTTGAGATTAAAGGAGAACAACACCATCAAACATCAATTAATGCTTTGTCTACCCTAATTTCATTTTACCACTAATAGCATTTTATTTACTCAGTTCTCTCTCATCTCACATATTTCCTTTAATTATCCCTCTAAAAAACCAAATAAATAAAAAACCTAATAAAAAACCCTAAAACTACTCCCACCACAACCACATCTGCCGCCGACTCCGACTGCCGCCAACCACCACAGCGCTCCTGCCGCCAACTACTCCCACCACAACCTCCCACGCCTGTCGCCGACTCCGACTTCTGAATCTACTCCCACCACAACATCCCACGTCTGCCGCCGGCTCCGACCAACATCTGCCACCACAACCACATCTGCCTGCCGCCAACCACCACAACGCTTCTGCCGCCAACTACTCCCACCACAACCTCCCACGCCTGCCGCCGACTCCGACTTCTGAAAATACTCCCACTCCAACATCCAACGCCTGCCGCCGACTCCGACCAACATCTGCCACCACAACCACATCTGCCTGCCGCCGACTCCGACCTCCGACATCCCAAATCTGCGTTTTTTGTTTCAATCCCTGCTTCTCACCTTGGATGATGGAATTCAAATGAAACTTTATATGTGATTGCGATATAACTAAGGGCGCTATAGAGGAACTTCACCTAAGTGTCTTGAAGCCACGGTTCAAAGTGTACTAGTATACCTGAAGTCTTTTATTCCAAACAAAGGCTCCGTTTACTCCTCGCCGTAAGCCCCCTTTCTTTATGAAAAATCCAATCTCACACAGGCTGCGTTTTTTTTATATTCTTTTTTATTTTTTTTATTTTGTTCGTCTTTTATATCTTTAGATTTAATACGACGGTCTCAAATCTGCTTTTTTTACATGAGATCTACATTTTTTTCATGACTTTTTAGTTTTTCTCAGATCTGGAATTCTTTTCATATAAATTTTTAGTTTTTTTCATATTTTTGGATGACGATGGTGGTGGTTGTCGTTGGTGGGTGGTATTGGTGGTGGTTGGTGTTTTTTTAGTGTTAATTTTTAGTGTTTTTTTTAGTTTTTCTCAGTTCTGGAGTTTTTTTCATATAAATTTTTTAGTTTTTTTCAGATCTGGATTTTTTTTAGATGACGATGGTGGTGGTTGTCGTTGGTGGGTATTGGTGGTGGTTGTCGTTGGTGTGTATTGGTGGTGGTTGTTGGTGGATTTGATTTTTTCGACTAATAGTAGCGTAGAGTTTCACTAATAATACCATAGAGTTTCACTAATAATACCATAGAGTTTCACTAATAAAACATGAAGTTGTACCAAAAGAACCATGGAGCTATTGTTACACAAATAACAATAGAGTTACACTAAAATAATCATAGAGTTATACCAATAGAACAATAGAGTTACACCAATAGAACAATGGACTTTCAACAATGGAGTTACACGCCTTAAACAATAGAGTTACTCGCCTAAAACAATGGAGTTACACGCCTAAAACAATGGAGTTACACGCCTAAAACAATGGAGTTACACGCCTAAAACAATGGAGTTACACGCCTAAAACAATAGAGTTACACGCCTAAAACAATAGAGTTACACGCAGAAAATAATAGAGTTACACGCCTAAAATAATAGGGTTACACGCCTAAAACAATGAAGTTACATGCCTAAAACAATGGAGTTACACGCCCAAAATCATAGAGTTACACGCCCAAAACAATAGAGTTACACGCATAAAACAGTTGATTTATACTCATAAATTTTTATATAAAAAATCGCATTAAAAAAATCAAAGTTATATTAGTACAATAATAGAGTTACACACCTAAAACAATAGAGTTACACACCTGAAACAGTAGAGTTACACGCCTCAAACAATAGAGTACATGCCTAAAATAATAGAGTTACACGCCTAAAACAATAGAGTTACACGCCTAAAGCAATGGAGTTACACTCGTAAAACATTAGAGTTACACTCATAAGTTTTTAAAACTCAAAAATAAATAATTAGAAGTTAAAGTTATGAGAGAGAAAAGTAATTAGCCAAATGGGGAATTGAAATTATGAGTGTAACATCCCAATATTTCGGGACTTAGAAGTTTAATGATTTTAAGTCCAAGTTCGAGAAATAATTTATATTTCGTAATTTTTGGGATTTCATTTAAATAACTGATTAATTTATGTGAGAATATTTTTGAAGGATTTAAATAAGATTTCATTTATTAATTGCGTAATTTGCGTCTTAGCAATTTAATTTCATAGCCCGGAAAATATTTATATCGTCTTAAGTTTATAGTGACCTTAAGTCGGTGTTCTTAGCTTAAACTGTCTTAAAACTTGTCTTATGGGCCTAACTTGTTAATGGACCCATTTCCCCTCTTTTTCCTCACAAAACCCTAACCCCACCATCTTCTACCTCCCTCCTTCATTTCATTTTTCAGATTTAATCAAAACACCATTTTTGGTTTTCTCCTCCTTCAATCTTAAAAACTCTCATAGAATCTTCGTTTCTTATCCGATTGAGGCGATTTTCGCGGCCACGGATTCCTCTTCTCGCCCTCCATCTTTCTAGGTAAGAATTTCTCCAAAATAATTCCGTCTTATATTCTGACCGTGACCCTAAGGTCACGTTTTTCGAGGTTTACGGATGTTTGTTGTGTTTCTAGCGCGGACTTGGGCAAAAAGAGTAACTTGGAGTCGAATTCATGTTGGTTTAAGAAGTTATAAGGTGACGATTACGAGTAACTCGGCCTTTTTGTTAAAGTAGCAAGTTTTGTTGTGTTCTTGTTGTTATTTCTGATTTTTGTTTAAGGTTAATGATTAATGGACTTAGTAACATGTTAGGAATGACCTTACTTGAGAATTATATGCTTACTTGATGTTATACATGCCTTATTGTTCAAATTCAGAAATTGTATGCTTAAGACGGATACAAGTGATGATTTTATTGAGGCTTGTTTGTGGAGTTGGATGATTGTAATTGGTGTAATTGATATTTATGTATGCTGGGAATTGTATGCTGATAGAGATTATAGAAGTTTAGAATCGTTTGGATCGAATTGTACAAGCCACTATAAATGCGTTTTTCGTGCTCAGGCTTTCTGAGCCGGTCGACCGGCTGGGAGTGCTTCTTATTGTTTTTGCGATTTTTGAGAAATGTAGGTTTTGGGGTGCCAACCGGTAGGTCGGCTGCCTGCCAACCGGCTGGGAGCCTCATTTGGGATTTTAGCGTAAAATTGGTAGGTAGGAATTGGTTCCCCAACCGGTAGGCCGGCTGCCTGCCGACCGGCTGGGAACCCGTTTGCTTGTTTTTAGCGTATTGAAAGAGGAAAACTTGGATGGGTGTCCATCCGGTAGGCCGGCTGCCTGCCAACCGGCTGGGGACCCCTGATGCTTGTTTTTATTTTAAAATCGTAAATTGTTTGTAACTTTTAAACGGTTGATCGGTTTTGATTGAAATTCGTTCCGTGTACCTTTGATGTGTGTTTGAGGTCCCCGGAGGATGGGCGACACTATATTGGGTTCGGGAATGGAGAGAGGATAGAGACCCCCCGGTCGGGTAACCGAAAGGGAAACCGGCTCTCCCTCAACTTAGTTCCCGGGGTCAATTAAGTGTTTATTAGAAATGTAAAAGTTTAGAATTATAGATTAGTCTCTAGATTTGGATGATATTGTTTGATGCGTATTAAGGTATGCCTTAAGCTGGCCTCTGAGCTTAATACGTGAGCTTGTTGTCATATATTTGGATATGCCTTAAGCTGGCCTCTGAGCCCTATATGTGTATGGTTGTCGTGTCTGGGATATGCCTTAAGCTGGCCTCTGAGCCCAGACATGTTTGTTGTGATCGCGTTGGGACATGCCTTAAGTTGGCCTCTGAGTACGACGAGTAGAGCAGCTGCACAACGGGGCATTTAGGTCGTAACACCTCACCCGGAGTGCAGATGTTTGATGTTAGAACATGCCTTAAGCTGGCCTCTGAGTTTAGTATCTTGTGATGTGGTGAAGGGACATGCCTTAAGCTGGCCTCTGAGTCCTTTACTTTTGGATGCTAGTTTATGCCTTAAGTTGGCCTCTAAGTCTAGTGTCTTGCTGATTGGCAGGTCCATGCCTTAAGTTGGCCTCTGAGTCCTTTCTTGCTGAATGATTGGTGTTTAGGTTATGTCTTAAGTTGACCGCTGAACCTTTATACTTGCTGAATGATTGGTATGTAGGTTATGTCTTAAGTTGACCGCTGAACCTTTATACTTGCTGAATGATTGGTATGTAGGTTATGTCTTAAGTTGACAGTTGAACCTTATACTTGCTGAGTCTTATCTGCTTGCCTTGAGTTGGTACAGTGTCAGATGTAGATGTTGATATTGATGATATAGATGTGGATAATGATGAATATGTTGCTTTGACTTTGTTGTTGTTCATCCAAGGCATTGGATGACTCTTTGATCGGTTTCATAAATAGTTGGACTGAAAGACCCCCCGACTGGGTAACCAGTAGGGAAACCGGCTCTCCTTCCCAACGGTTTATGAAGTTGGTTGAGAGCCGTGCATTAGAGTTTGCATGATAGTATGAGATCAGTTATTGAGATATTGATATGCTTCATATGTTTATATATGTTGGAGTGTTCTGTTTGCTTTACTTGTTTCGTGTCGTTACAAAAGGTGGCTAGGAGAACTCTAGTCACTCCCCACTGATTGTGGCGTACATGTTTACATGTATGTAGATACATGACAGGTGGTTGGCAGAGGGTTGCATGGAGCTAGCGAGCGATGATCCTTCATCGATTGACTTACACCTTTACGTTAGCTAGACTTTAGATTTACATTTCAGTTCTTGAGTGCCTGTAGGGATGTGTCATCCCGGGCTGCTTTTGTATTACACTTATGTACTTATTTATGTTATAGTTTTGTAGTAGGACGCCTCGCATGTTTAGTTATGTTAAAAAGTTTTAATTCCGCTGCATTTTTAGTACTTTGTGTGTTTATTTATTTCCGCTTCGCGAGGGGTTTTACAGTTGGTATCAGAGCGTTATCGCTCCCGACGCACTCATGTAACCCCCAACCTTAACTTGACCATATAATTGAATAATGAATGAGAGATGGGGTAGATTTAAGGACTTATATTGTTGTAACACCCCGATTTATTAAGGAGCCTTTAGCAAGACATCCTCAGTAAATTGAGCTGTTACCATCTCGGTTTCCCGAGGCAGTAGATACAAAGGAAAGAAAAACAGTACTTTAATTAAAATTAAACTCATAACATGTTCTTACAACTGTATTCGAAAGTCTTAACAAAATAGAGAAGTACAACTCATGCTAAACTGACTAAGGTGATCTAGACTTTAGTCTGGTCCGGATCCAAGCTCTCTCTCCCATAGCTCCCCCTTAGTCTCAGCCACCTGTCAATCTGCTCCCCAATAATTTGGTTCATCATAGGTGATCACGAATACACAGGGTCAACCACGAGGTTGAGTAGAGAAAAACTGTAAACAAACCACACTACCACAAATAGAAAGTCGAGCTTCTCCACTCCGAATCACAAGACCCATAATTCTCCACACCAATCACAGAACCTTTATCTCCGCACCAATCACAGACCCTTTAGCTCCGCACCAATCACAGACCCTTTATCTCCGCACCAATCACAGACCCTTTATCTCCGCACCAATCACAGACCCTTTATCTCCGCACCAATCACAGACCCTTTATCTCCGCACCAATCACAGAATGATATAACAACACAATATAACAATCACGTGATATTATGTAGCAAACATGCTTAATATCAAATAAGAACAGATTACACATCAATATTTATCAGTATTTCCCCTACCTCAATTTTGCAGAAGCGCAGTCAAGCACAATCTCGCTAGAAGAGTTCCACGCGAAAACCGTTACCTCTTTTCTCGCTTGAACGACCACCCTTGGCTCCCTTTGACCACGGTGACAACCCCTCCGTTGCAAACCCAGATGTGGCGGCAGGACTCCTTGTGAGGGTGAGTGTTAATAGCTTTAGATTAGGGTTTAGGGTAGGTGTTAAAACAGGCGGCAGTCACTAGGTAGTATGTATTTGTGTAGTTTATGTAAATGACGAGGTGTGGGCTGCCTTGGTTGGTGCACGCAGTTCGAGGCCCACAATCGTTACTTAAAACGTGATTAGCAACTAATACCTTACCCGACACTACACCAAATACAATAAAATATAAAACACGTATCCGATAAACTAATAGCACGTATCCGATAACTAATTATCGAATAGATTTCTTTTGCAAGGTTAACTATTAACACATCAATACTTTATCCGAAAGCCCATAACTTATTTAACTAATAACCCGTCATAAGCACATAAATTAAATAATAAAACGGGTTATTATAATTGTAGTCTGTTTTGTGATGATTTTACTAGGCTCTAACGTGTTTGTTGATTGTCATCGATTTCACTTTTTTATCTTTCAATCGACGAACCGTGGGCTTGTCCATTTGACGTGGAGATCGGAGTTTCTACCGAAGTTAGAAGGTTCGTGCTACTATTGGAGAATGCTTCTGAGCCTTGAAGATACTCCTCTTTCTTGGTGCACTACCTTCTTCGATAACTCCGGATGCACATCCTTCTTTTAGAATATTTGTCTATCTCACTTGAACAGATTTTCATATCTTTTCAGCTTAACCTTTTTGCTTGCTTTCTTAAGGTGCCTTCTAGGTAACTTTCCCTTTTATTGGATTTGGAGGAACTAGTCTTAGGACAATCGTAAGCTGTGTTATGAGAAATATTGTTATTTGAGGAATAACTTAAGAGGTATCGAGAGACATGTTTTGGTGATCCAAGGGTCTAGTTGTCTATCCAATTGGGAGAGTGAAAGTGAGTGATAGGATACTTACTTGAAGGTTGAGTTGTTTACTTAGTATTCGGTGGAACTTAATCTTGAGAACCATGCTTAGATTGTGAAAATATGTGGATTGAAGAGTACTGTTTAAGGAGTTAGATAAGATACTTGAGGTTATAGAGCAACCTGAAAGAATAGGCTTAAGATGCTAATTATGATGAGTGTATGATGAAGTGAGTTAGTATCACTTGACTTAGGTGAGTGATTGAGCTGAGAAAGGCTCATTTTTGAGGAATACGAATCATTTGCTATAATAGTGGAATACTCGAAGAGGTTGACTTAAGCTTAGAGGAAGTGAATCACTATGTGACCCTAGGTGGCTTAATAAATCTTAGCGTTTATTTATTGAAAAACTTAAGAGAAATTTGAAGTTGCACCACCAGTATGTGGATGGAATGAAGTACTTTATTGAGAGATTGAAGTTCAGAAACTTGATGGTTAAAAATTGTTAACTTGTGGACAGTGAGGTAAGTAAAGTGGATATAGCATATAGGGGTGATGACTTGAAAGTGTTATTGAATTGTCATTTGAGGGACTAGCAGAGATGAGACAACTCAAACTTTTGGGAATAGGTAGTTGTAATGATGATATCGTTTAAAGTTTGGAAGATTAGGGTATATAAATCCTTGGAGGAATTGTTCATGAGAACCGATAATTGAATGACTGGATTTGGGAAGTAAGAAGTGAGAATCCCGCGAGAATAGTGAGAAACCCGCACCTTGGAAGATTCCGCAATCGTTCTTTTCACGTCGCTTCTCTCTCCTTTCTTCTCCTTTGCTTCTCCTTCCGATCATGGCTTCAATTTTATCGGAGTCCATAGCCTAAGTTCCTTACCTTGACATCTCGTTGTTCCTCGAGCCGTCTCTCGTGCGTCTCTCTCGAGACCTATGTCATGGTTATCCCTGAAGTTCGTATCTCATCTCCTCTTCTGTGAGCCTTGTTCCTTTTCATTTAGATTAGTGGCGGGATCGACTTGTTCTTGGAGTAGTGAAACTTGCCTGGTTTTGCGTTGTCAAAGTTTGGTTGAGAGAGTTGTGATAATAATATTTGGGTGATATTGGATAGTGAGCCGTCTTGAAAGCTTCATGTTAGATGGCTAGATGTAAGTGGTGATGGTAGATTTGGAAGTACCATTTGAGGATTTAAATACGATACTTGGAGTCTTAGGTTATTTTGAAGGTACCTGCTTAAGATGGTGATGATGTGGTTAAATTGATGAATTAGGTAAGTTAGTGCTACTTAATCTTGAGGAACTTTTGGTAATGCAGAAAGGACCACATACTTGAGGAACGAGAGTTATTGGTAACGGTGTGAGAATATTGAGACATTTACAAGTGGACTTATAGAGCTGACTGAGTGTTGACCGTGAGTTACTTATGGAACCTCGGCAATTGCCTATTGATGTACTTACAGGTAACCGTTGATGTTTGAGGTAATCGTAGAGTGGAAATTTGAAACTTATAAGTGTTCATAAATATCAATTGAGGAATCTCGGAATGTGAATGCCATATTTTGGTTTTCGAGGTTCGGTGTCATGGTAATAGAATTCTGGTTTGAAGTGCTGGAAGTGCGTGAACCTTGGTCTGGGGTATGTGTATTAGGCTTCCACCTTGAGTGAGAGATCCTTAACCGTGGTCGAACGGATTTTAGTGTGAACTTAGTGAGAGTTTTGGAAACCTTCTTGTTGAGGAATACCTTGTTCGGTGGATGACATAATGGT
Source organism: Silene conica (assembly GCA_029255685.2). NCBI lineage: Eukaryota > Viridiplantae > Streptophyta > Magnoliopsida > Caryophyllales > Caryophyllaceae > Silene > Silene conica. The sequence goes on from CM055311.2 coordinate 66,772,249, forward strand.
AAAAGGGATCGTGAAACCATTGAGAGTCTAGAGATCACTTGAATTGTCCTTCTTGGGATATATTGGGAATCGTTGTGACGGTGCTTGGATTATGGATCGAGTTGTTAGTGATCCCATGTTTAGCAAGAGTTACCGTTTTTCTTGACCTCTAACCTGGTTGTTTCATTCCTTCGATCCTTCTTCGTGTGTTCTGACAGCTGTGAAACTAGAAACTCTCAATCCTTCGTGTCGAAAGTAATCTCTATGATCGTTTCTACGCTCCCGGTGACTGTTTTTGGAATTTGTTTCCCATTGTTAACTCTGAAAGTTTGTAGTTTTTGGAAAAATCTTAATTGTTTCGAGAATTTGAAACTGCTCCCTCTTTTGGTGAAGGCGGCCTTTTGTCGTTGTTGCAATTTTACTCTTTCAAGAATTTGAGAATAAAGGTAAATTTTGAAGAAAACTTGGTTTTAAGAGCAGAATATTTTGCAACTTTGAGGGATTTCAGCGTTGAATGCCACTAGAACTTGTTATTGGAGACGTCTGATAACCTGTGCTGTGCTTATCAACACCGAATCAATCTAAATTTTGAATTTTGACTGATTTAAATTTGGGACTTGTCTCAGATTTGGAATGTCGGACTCTTGAATACGTAACGAGAATCCCAATGTCCATTGACAAAGACTTGTACCTTAAAATCCTTTTCTTCTTGGAAATTTTTGAAAGATAAAGTTTTGGGTTACCATAACCCGGGTAGTACGTTTTAGTAGTTAAAGTTGTTTTAGTACTTATTTCTGTCTTCAAGTTTCGAGGACGAAAGTTTTTGAAAGATGGGGTGATTGTAACGTCCCAATATTTCGGGACTTAGAAGTTTAATGATTTTAAGTCCAAGTTCGAGAAATAATTTATATTTCGTAATTTTTGGGATTTCATTTAAATAACTGATTAATTTATGTGAGAATATTTTTAAAGGATTTAAATAAGATTTCATTTAATTGCGTAATTTGCGTCTTAGCAATTTAATTTCATAGCCCGGAAAATATTTATATCGTCTTAAGTTTATAGTGACCTTAAGTCGGTGTTCTTAGCTTAAACTGTCTTAAAACTTGTCTTATGGGCCTAACTTGTTAATGGACCCATTTCCCCTCTTTTTCCTCACAAAACCCTAACCCCACCATCTTCTACCTCCCTCCTTCATTTCATTTTTCAGATTTAATCAAAACACCATTTTTGGTTTCCTCCTCCTTCAATCTTAAAACTCTCATAGAATCTTCATTTCTTATCTGATTGAGGCAATTTTCGCGGCCACGGATTCCTCTTCTCGCCCTCCATATTTCTAGGTAAGAATTTCTCCAAAATAATTCCGTCTTATATTCTGACCGTGACCCTAAGGTCACGTTTTTCGAGGTTTACGAATGTTTGTTGTGTTTCTAGCGCGGACTTGGGCAAAAGGAGTAACTTGGAGTCGGATTCATGTTGGTTTAAGAAGTTATAAGGTGACGATTACGAGTAACTCGGCCTTTTTGTTAAAGTAGCAAGTTTTGTTGTGTTCTTGTTGTTATTTCTGATTTTTGTTTAAGGTTAATGATTAATGGACTTAGTAACATGTTAGGAATGACCTTACTTGAGGATTACTCCCTCCGTCCCGGTCATTTGTTATCTATTTCCATTTTAGGGTGTATCATTGAATTGTTATCTATTCCCATTTTTGGCAACTTTTTGTGGATGACATTTGATTACATGTGGGGCCATATAATTTGTGTGGTCCAAATTCATTTACACTTCTTTTCTTAATCTTTGTGTCAAAAGCAATAGATAACAATTGATCGGGACGGAGGGAGTATATGCTTACTTGATGTTATACATGCCTTATTGTTCAAATTCAGAAATTGTATGCTTAAGACGGATACAAGTGATGATTTTATTGAGGCTTGTTTGTGGAGTTGGATGATTGTAATTGGTGTAATTGATGTTTATGTATGCTGGGAATTGTATGCTGATAGAGATTATAGAAGTTTAGAATCGTTTGGATCGAATTGTGCAAGCCACTGTAAATGCGTTTTTCGTGCTCAGGCCTTCTGAGCCGACCGGCCGGCCGGCCGCCGGTCGACCGGCTGGAAGTGCTTCTTGTTGTTTTTGCAATTTTTGAGAAATGTAGGTTTTGGGGTGCCAGCCGGTAGGCCGGCTGCCTGCCAACCGGCTGGGAGCATCATTTGGGATTTTAGCGTAAAATTGGTAGGTATGAATTGGTTCCCCAGCCGGAGTCCGACGAGTAGAGCAGCTGCACAACGGGGCATGCCTTAATTTGGCCTCTGAGTCCGACGAGTAGAGCAGCTGCACAACGGGGCATTTAGGTCGTAACACCTCACCCGGAGTGCAGATGTTTGATTCTAGAACATGCCTTAAGCTGGCCTCTGAGTTTAGTATCTTGTGATGTGGTGAAGGGACATGCCTTAAGCTGGCCTCTGAGTCCTTTACTTTTGGATGCTAGTCTATGCCTTAAGTTGGCCTCTGAGTCTAGTGTCTTGCTGATTGGCAGGTCCATGCCTTAAGTTGGCCTCTGAGTCCTTGCTTGCTGAATGATTGGTGTTTAGGTTATGTCTTAAGTTGACCGCTGAACCTTTATACTTGCTGAATGATTGGTATGTAGGTTATGTCTTAAGTTGACCGCTGAACCTTTATACTTGCTGAATGATTGGTATGTAGGTTATGTCTTAAGTTGACCGCTGAACCTTATACTTGCTGAGTCTTATCTGCTTGCTTTGAGTTGGTACAGTGTCAGATGTAGATGTTGATATTGATGATATAGATGTGGATAATGATGAATATGTTGCTTTGACTTTGTTGTTGTTCATCCAAGGCATTGGATGACTCTTTGATCGGTTTCATAAATAGTTGGACTGAAAGACCCCCCGACTGGGTAACCAGTAGGGAAACCGGCTCTCCTTCCCAACGGTTTATGAAGTTGGTTGAGAGCCGTGCATTAGAGTTTGCATGATAGTATGAGATCAGTTATTGAGATATTGATATGCTTCACATGTTTATATATGTTGGAGTGTTCTGTTTGCTTTACTTGTTTCGTGTCGTTACAAAAGGTGGCTAGGAGAACTCTAGTCACTGTTGGGGCTGGTTTCCTTGACAATTAAGTACAATGACTTATTAAATCTCTTTAAGGATCACAAGGGCATACTTCAGTATTATTACCATTTGATCCACGTTTATCAATAACGGTTGGCTTGCTAGATAAGTTTGACGTTATTGTCATACGGATGGCGGTGATCAACTGGTCCCTATACGTCACACCTATAGGACACGTTTGAGATATGTGAAGGTATGAAAATACAGTCACATTTATGCCGAATATGACTAAACAGTTAGTCAGAGGTATTGACTATTAAATTAGTCAATAAGATGTTGAGATTATTATTTAATACGGATTAAATAATTTTAGCTAATACGGATTACATGTTTAATTCGTAAAATTAAATATAAGCAGTTATATTTAATTAAATATTGTATTCGCGTATTGATATAAACAGTTATATTAATTTGGGTAATTATACAATGTCGTAATTTTATCAGGCCATTATTAATACATCGACTGCATTAATACCTGATAACACGTATGCGATTTATAATAAAAATCCTGCGAATAATATTTAGCTAATCGGGTCGAATCACGCAAAGGAATAAGGTAAGAGTGGAGAAAGCCCACTCTCACCCCACCCAATTCGGCCGAACCCCATATGCTACATAAGGAGAGTCTTTCTCCTTTTGTTAGTAACTGTTGAATCATAATTTTCACAATTAGGGTTTTTGAGAGCATTCTTCTCCCAAAAACTCAGATCTCACATCTAAAACCTCAATAGCTCTCCCCATATTGCAAAGCAATTGGAGAGTATTTTCTAGCACACGCGGCATCATCTCAAATCAAGTCTTGGGTGCAAGTTATAGGAGGGAATTTACTTTAATTCCTGTTCTTAGGCCTATTCAAGCAAGGACCCAAGGTTGTATTCTTTTTCATGTTTTTATTTATCTTATGACAATAATCACAACTGTAATTTTCATTATAATCCTGCAAGTTTAGGGGGAATACATGCTTTATTCCCCACAGTCACTCCCCACTGATTGTGGCGTACATGTTTACATGTATGTAGATACATGACAGGTGGTTGGCAGAGGGTTGCATGGAGCTAGCGAGCGATGATCCTTCATCGATTGACTTACGCCTTTACGTTAGCTAGACTTTAGATTTACATTTCAGTTCTTGAGTGCCTGTAGGGATGTGCCATCCCGGGCTGCTTTTGTATTACACTTATGTACTTATTTATGTTTCAGTTTTGTAGTAGGACGCCTCGCATGTTTAGTTATGTTAAAAAGTTTTAATTCCGCTGCATTTTTAGTACTTTGTGTGTTTATTTATTTCCACTTCGCGAGGGGTTTGACAATGAGAGACAAAGCATTAAATGCATGTTGGGTGAGTGTTTTTTTTTATTTTAATCTCAGCCATCCAATCTCCAATATCTAATGGCTGACTAAAGGACTCAACCAAGGAAGTGGACTCATTTGAACTTTGCTCTCTCTCTCTCTCTCTCTCTCTCTCTCTCTCTCTCTCTCTCTCTCTCTTTATATATATATATATATATATATATATATTATATCGGTTCGGCTAAAATAATGATATACTACCTCCGATTTCCTATGATGTTCCCCTTTCCGTTTTGGTCTAATAACATTGATGTTCCCTCTTTCCTCTTTTGGACAACTTTGTGTGGTCCAAAATCAATTTCACGTGGGGTCATGTGTATTGTGTGGTCCAAATTAATTTACTTATTTCTTGTGTTAAAATCAAAAGGGAAGAACACAAGAAATCGGAAAGAGTATATATTATTATAGTGTGCGGTAGCAGAGTCGGGGCCACCAGCAGCCAGACAATGCAAGCATGTCGGGTTCATTCGTTGGGATCAATTGGATACGTCGGATCGACCATGATCATCATTATCGGATCGACTCATTCTTTGATCGACTCAAATATTATCGGGTCGACCGATCGAGTTTGGATCGGACGATCATGCATATATATATATATATATATATATATATATATATATATATATATATATATATATATATATATATATATATAGGCAAGATCCGGTGAGAACGATCACTCGGTGAGAACGGTGAGAACACATCCTAACCCTTGGATTAGAGGGAACGAATGGCCGATATTAGATCGCCAAATTAAAACCATCAATCAACTTTACTAACAACCCCCCTGCAACTTTCCACTTTTCAACTCCAATTAATATTTTCAATCAACATGTCCATTTTGAAGGAATAAAACAAAAATAAAATACATTAAAAAAAAAAAATGATGACGAACCCTCAAAACTTTTAACATCGCGTACATTTCAAGCAACATGATGATGAACCCTGAAACTTTTAGAACATATTTCAGTAGTTTCTTCATCTGCGGCTCTACGCTCTTGGGTATTTACGTTTGGGACAATCTGGTTATAGCAACATAATACGGAATAACTAATAAGGATTACAGGCATAATTAGAAGGAGAGATTAATAGACTAATCAGCAGATGGGCAGGTCGTTATCTGCAATAGTTTCAGTCAGTTCAATGTCCAAGAGAAAAAGACAGGAGCAAATGGGTGGTCATACATTCATTCATTTCTTTCATGAAGTGATCCAGTTTTATTAGGATGGATGTGATCAGCGCAGCGCAGGTTACTCCCAATATTTACCAAATGTTCCATTTCATCATTTCATCATTTCAGCTACTTGAATGCAATACGCTCTTGCTAGTCGCTACACTCTATTATGTACCAAGCATGAACGAACCAGGATTCAATATTTGGGGTAGCAAAAAAAATTTAAAAAAATCATTACACATAGTAAGATTCGATCCCTTGACCACCAGATTGAAATTTAATAGTTTTACCATTGAGCCACAAGATATTTACATGTTAATTATTGGGATAACATATAATTATCTATTATTCCTCAATATTTGGGGTAGCAAAAAACCGTCTTTTAAATCAATTTTTTTAAGTTTGGGGTAGCGGCTGCTACCCCTTGCTCTATGCTAGGTTCGCCCATGGTACCAAGTACTCGATTTGGGAGTTGACAAGGGTTAATGAAATAAAAATAAAATACATTACAAAAATAAAACAAAAAAAATGACCTGATATTAAATTTGTTTGATTATTAAAATAGATATTTCCGTCTTAAATAAGATTGGATCTTACTTGTTAGGAAAGAAGGAGAAGGGTAGATGGCATGTGAATGAAAATTGGGAAAATTGAGTGGATTACAAAGGTTTATGTAAAAAAGTAAAAAAAAAATGTATCTATTCCGTCAAAAAATATATCTAGTAAAAAGAAAAAAATGTATTTATTTCGTCAAAAAATGTATCTAGGTTTAAGTAAAGAACTGTATCTATTCCGACAAAAATATGTAACTAAGTTTATGTAAAAAATATTAAAAAAATGTATCTACTCCGTCAAAAAATATATCTAGGTTTAAGTAAAAAATGTATCTACTCCGTCAAAAAATATATCTAGGTTTATGTTAAAAAATTAAAAAATGTATCTATTCCGTCGTCAAAAAATATATCTAGGTTTAAGTAAAAAAATGTATCTACTCCGTCAAAAAATGTATCTAGGTTTATGTTAAAAATATTTAAAAAATTTATCTATTCCGTCAAAAAGTGTATCTAGGTTTAAGTAAAAAAAATGTATCTACTCCGTCAAAAAATGTATCTAGATTTATGTAAAAAAGTAAAAAAAAAAAATGTATCTCCTCCGTAAAAAAAAATATTTTTAGGTTTAAGTCAAAAAATGTATCTACTTCGTCAAAAGATGTATCTAGATTTATGCAAAAATAGTTTTAGGTTTAAGTCAAAAAATGTATCTACTCCGTCAAAAGATGTATTAGATTTATGCAAAAAAAAGTAAAAAAAATATATTTAGTCCGTCAAAAAATGTATCCAGGTTTATGTAAAAAGTTTGTATACAATAAGTTAAAGTGTAGATGAGATTTGGTAAAGAAAAATAAAATGTGTATCTAATATATATTTCAATGTATTTAGTCCGTCAAAAAAATATATCTAGGTTTAATCTACACCGGTGCCGACGAGGCGATGTCGGACCTCCGATAATGGCAATGGCGTCTTAACATGTTGGATTAATGGGGTTGTTGGCTGACATATGCATGTGTAATAATTAGTTGTTGAATTTCAGAGATTATTGTGACATAAATAGTGGGTAACATGTATGTTTTATGTGTACCATGGCATTTATGTAAAAAAAAAAAAAAAAAAAAAAAAATTGTATCTACTCCGTCAAAAAATGTATCTAGGTTTACGTAAAAAAGTAAAAAAAAATGTATCTACTCCGTTAAAAAATCTAACCCTTCAAAAAATGTATTTAGTTTTATGTAAAAAAAATGTATCTGGGTTTACGAAAAAAATAAAAAAAAATGTATCTACTCCTTCAAAAAATGTATCTAGGTTTATGTAAAAATGGTAAAAAAAATGTATCTACTCATTCAAAAAATGTATCTAGGTTTATGTAAAAAAGTAAAAAAAAAATGTATCTACTTCGTCAAAAAATGTATCTAGGTCTACCTAAAAAAGTAAAAAAAAAATGTATCTACTACTTCAAAAAATGTATCTAGGTTTATGTAAAAAAATAAAAAAAAATTTATCTACTCCTTCAAAAAATGTATCTAGGTTTATGTAAAAAAAGTAAAAAAAAAATGTATCTACTCCGTCAAAAAATGTATCTAGGTTTACGTAAAAAAGTAAAAAAAATGTTTTATCGTAGAAAAAATTAATTGGGAAAATAAATTAGGGAATTTTTTATTGTAGAAAAAATTAATTGGGAATTGTATTAGGGATAAATAAACGTACAATAGGCAAAAATAATGAGAGGAGAAAGAAAGAGATTGGAGCATAACAATGTTTTATCGTAAAACATATGTGGGTTGTGAGTATTTCTCATGTGTTGATTGTGTTTTAATCCAATGGTTATAGGTCGTTCTCACCGTATACACCGTATAATCGTTCTCACCCGATCCTAAATCTAGATTTAGGATCGGGTGAGAACGATTATACGGTGTATACGGTGAGAACGAGTCACGTACGTTGGATTAAAACACAATCAACGGTTAAAAAATACTCACAACCCACATTCTAGATAGATTTTTTGACGGAGTAGATAGTTTTTTTTTTTACCTTTTTACATAAAATCAGATACATTTTTTTACGGAGTAAATACTTTTTTTTTTTTACCTTTTTACGTAAACCTATATTTACCTATATACATTTTTTTGACGGAGTGGATACATTTTCTTTACTTTTTAACGTAAACCTAGATACATTTTTTGACGGAGTAGATACATTTTTTTTTACTTTTTTTACATAAAGCTAGATACATTTTTTGAAGGAGTAGATAATTTTTTTTTTTACTTTTTTTACATAAACCTAGATACATTTTTTGAAGTAGTAGATACATTTTTTTTTTTTTACTTTTCTACGTAAACCTAGATACATTTTTTGACGAAATAGATACATTTTTTTTTACTTTTTTTACATAAACCTAGATACATTTTTTGAATGAGTAGATATATTTTTTTTACTTTTTTTACATAAACCTAGATACATTTTTGGAAGGAGTAGATACATTTTTTTTACTTTTTTACGTAAACCTAGATACATTTTTTGACGGAGTAGATACATTTTTTTTACTTTTTTTACATAAACATAGATACATTTTTTTGAAGGGGTAGATTTTTTGACGGGGTAGATACATTTTTTTTTACATTTTTACGTAAACCTAGATATATTTTTTGACGGAGTAGATACATTTTCTTTTTTACTTTTTTTACATAAATCTTATCTTAAGCTTGGTTAGTTGATTGAACAATTATATTATATTATATCGCGTGCATGCATGACTTGGCCTCATGCTTTTACGTTTCTAATTTAATGCACTCTTTTCCGTCTTTTTTTCTTCTTCTTCCTCCTCTACTTAATTAATAATTACTTCTATATTAAGTTTTTTCTTGTTTTTTCCTTTTAATCAAAATAATCCTAGATACATTTTTTGACGGAGTAGATACATTTTTTTTAGTTTTTACATAAACTTAGTTTTTACGGAGTAAATACATTTTTTTAAAATTTTTTCATAAATCTAGATACATTTTTTGACGGACTAGATAATATTTTTTACTTTTTTAGTAAATCTATATACATTTTTCGACGGAATAGATACATTTTTTTACTCAAATCCACACGAAAAGTACAAAGTACAAATTGAAGGGGGAAAAAATATTAGCCAGAGTCCATCTGCGATACTACCTAGTTAAAAACAGATTAAACTATTACTCCATTAACATATTCATAGCAGACTTGCAGTCCCAACATCCAATATAAAGAACTCCAATTTTTTAATCTGTAATGAACACGTAGGCGGGTACCCTACGGTGAAGAAGGTAGGTTAAGGTGGACTCCGCCTTGTTTTAATGGGATTGATTCGTCAGAGTTCGAGTTGTTTAATTGTTTAATTGTTTCGTCGATGCGGGTATCCAATACATGTTAAGCTTGTGTTGTTTAATTGTTTCGTCGGAGTTCGGGTTGCGTCGGCGTCGGGATGTTCGTCGATGCTTCACTGCTTTGTATGATGTTGATAGATGACCGACATTAGCAGATAATGGGGAAGAAGAAATGGGATGGCAGAGGGTTTGATTTGTGGGGATTTGATGTTAAACGTGGTAGATGGATAACAGAGGGTTTGATTTAATAATGACCTTTGGATTGATTTAATCCTATGATCAGTATTTGTTCTCACCGTATGCACCGAATGTTCGTTCTCACCGGATCTTGACTCTATATATATATATATATATATATATATATATATATATATATATATATATATATATAGGGTCAGGATCCGGTGAGAACCACCCTTATAATGAGAACCATGAGAACTCTCACTAAATCTCCATCATATCTCGCTTCGAAAGTTTCGATAGATCATTTAGCATTAGTTTAACTTATTCAAATACACATTTTAGTATCATTAAACAAAAATATTTGATTTTATTAACAAAATATATACTTAGTATACCAAAATAAAATTAGGCATACTAAAACGGTTATAAATAAATGCACGAAAACAACACTATGTGTATGAAATTTTTTACATGCATGAAAATAATTAGTAGGTGCATGAAATAATAGGCTTTACATGCATTAAAACGAGTTCTAGGTGCATGAAAAATGATAGATGCGTAAAAATCGGTAGTAGGTGCATGAGAATTAATAAAACGTATCTCATCTTCATTTCTGTCACTAGTATATATTTTCTAGACCAAGAAATATGTTTTCTAACCATAAAATTCCATGCCGAATTCAAATATGTCATTAATTTTTTTTTAAAAAGTGTGTAAGGTAGAGTTCTCATGGTTCTCATTATATTAGTGGTTCTCATACGATATCAATTCTATATATATATATATATATATATATATATATATATATATATATATATATATATATATATCGGGTCATTCTAAATTATTAGCTTTAATATAATATCATTATAATATCATCGATCATGTGTCTGGCCGGTCGGGTCACTCGGGTTAGGGGTACGTATACTGCAGACTATACCACATGTTGTACCAATTGTACGGTGTTGAACCTGAGTTTTGTAATAAAATATTTGAGTCTTTATTTTATAGAATATGAGGTTTATTATAAATATTTGAACTCATCAACTTACACATTAAAAATATGAACTTTGAATTGACTCAAAAAATTCAGATAAACTCTGATAATTATATATTGGTTGTAAAATGTTTATATACAGCTAGATATATAATCCTATATTCCTATTTGTGACAAAGACAAGTATCTATACACTTTTTTTTGACAGCGGTAAAATAAACCTAATTAGACAATGGCTTTCGCAAGATTGTGAGCAATCTTGTTAAGTCTTCTAGGGACAAAACTAATGCAAAAACAATGAAAAAAAGGTAAGAGAGCGACAGTATTAGAATTGATGCATGCCTTCTTGGTAGATGATTTCTCCGTTTCGGCAAGTTGAAAGAGCAACTGGAGACAGTCCGGGGAAACATCCAAATGACGAATCTCATTCGATCAAGCCCACCCCACCACCTGAAGAAGACCCAATGCTTCCGCCTGGATTGGAGATTGTGCTTTAAACTTAGCTGAAAAAGAACTAGAAATGCGACCATCGGGGGCATACACAACGCTTGTAACACTCCATCCGATTATGATGTTGAAATTGAGATGTGTGGAGATTTGTCCCACATCGGTAGATTGAGAGGCTTGTGATATGTTTATAATAGCTTCCACCCACCACTTAGTAACAAGGCCTTGTGCTTTTGGGCTTAAGTGAGGACAAATAATGGGCCCAAAGGCATACTTCCCATCTTATTGGGGGTGTGTTACGACCGTGCGTGGTGGGTCGGATTGTTACAAATGGTATCAGAGCGACCCTGCGACCGTGTGGTGAGCCTGTGGTCGGGAGTACCCGGGTCACACACCTAGCGGGGGAGGATTCTGGGCTTGGCTGCGGTCAAGTTTGAGGCACAACGAGGACGTTGTGTTCTTAAGTGGGGGAGATTGTAACACTCCATCCGATTATGAGGTTGAAATTGAGATGTGTGGAGATTTTTCCCACATCGGTAGATTGAGAAGCTTGTGATATGTTTATAATAGTTTCCACCCACCACTTAGTAACAAGGCCTTGTGCTTTTGGGCTTAAGTGAGGACAAATAATGGGCCCAAAGGCATACTTCCCATCTTATTGGGGATGTGTTACGACCGTGGTGGGTCGGGTTGTTACAACGCTGTCCGTAGAAGCACAAAGGTTAGGGGACCAACATGCATCAACTTTAACCCGATGAGCATTGCAAGCTTCATGACCTTTTAACAGATAAAAAGGAAAATGATTTCTAATGGATATATTAGTCTCATCCTGAAGTTGCAAGTCATTAGTAGAAGACGTCGAGGAAGGCTTCAGATCAGTCGTGTTTGCCGCCATAGCCAATCTTGTGGTCGTTTTATAAGCTAATCCTTGAGACTAAGAAAGGAAACATTGTCAATATTGATCCCAACATAAGAGGCCAACCACAGATGCCTAACCAAATCACAATCCCGAAACAGATGCTCAAAGATATCCAAAGATTGATTGTCTGGACAAAAAGGGCAAGTAAAAGAATTGCCAATTTTACGCTTGGCAAATTCCTCCCCCACAGACAAAGCTCAAGTGATAATACGCCATACTAGAATCTTCCACTTGTCATGACTAGGTAAATTCCAGGCCCGCTTCTTACAAAAGCTTCCGACCTTGACATCAGTGCGTTCAATATCTTTTCTGGAACAGATTGAAATCATTTGATCCTTGAGACAAACCGCGTAACCAGATTTAATTGAATAGTTACCATCTCTAGTAAAGTTCTAGTAAATTGTATCCATAAAAGCAATCTCACTAATATGAATTGCACAAATCTTATTAGCCCATTCCGCCTCCAAGAGATCATGAATCAGCTCGACATTCCGAGTTCTTAACGGGGTAATAAGATCAGCAACCATCCATTACAAGGTTGCCTCTGGAGGCGGAAATCCAAGACGTGGAATGAAAGAAGGTCGCATACCATTAACCCAGCATGAATTTCATATGTTCAAGGATGGAGGATCTTATCCAAGCATTCCATCCCACTCCCCTCATAATCACCCTAGCAACATCCCTAATACTTCGACAATCCCAAGAAGACGCCAAATTTGATCTCAACACATCGCTTCCCCCCGCAACCCCTTTCTTAAAAAACTTATCATAGAAAATGCGACTAAGAAGGGATTCCTTATTACTCATGATCTTCCAAGTAAGTTTACCCAAAAGTGCCTTATTCATGCACCCAATATATCGGATGCCAAGTCCTCTTCCGATTTTGGCATACTAATAAAATATTTACTCACCTAATGTACGGTCATATGCGATCTCACCCCAGCCCACCAAAAATGTGTCAAGATAGAATTAAGTTTTCTTGTCACACTTACTGGTATTTTGAATACCGATGGGACGTAATTAGAAAGGGTGGACAAAATGGAAAAGACCAGAGTTAACCGGCCAGCAGACGATAAAAATATAGTATTCCCAGAAGAAAGCCGTTTTTTTAGCTTTTTCCAGTATATCATCAAACACCAGTCGCTTAGAGTTACCAAAGTCAGTCTCAATACCAAAATACTTACCAATACCATTGTTATTGTGAATACAAAAAAATGTAATCCTTTTCGAGCAGACTACATAGTAGTACCCAGACTGAAGAGAATACCAGACTTCTTATCATTAATATATTGTCCTGAGGCCTGACAGTAAGAATCCAAGATATCGTGTAATCAACGAAAATCATTATTTTTATCTTGCAGGAAAAAAATAGAATCATCCGCAAAGAAAAGATGTGAAATATATAGTTGGACCATCCCTAGTCATACAGAGACCAGTTAGGTGGTCATTCGTCATGGCCGCACAAATACAATGAGATAACACTTCCATGCATAGAATAAATAAATATGGGGATAACGGATCACCCTGACGTATCCCACGGGATGGTTTGAATTGCTTGAGAGGAGCATCATTCATAAGAACTTCATACAAGACAGTGGAAAAATACCATGTTTTCAAGAATCCCAAAAGAACGCAACGTTTTACGTAAGAAGTCCCATTTAACACGATCGTAGGCTTTACACATCTCCGCTTTAAAAGCGAACCTTCCCGAACTCCCAGAATTGTGACTCCTTATATTGTGAATCGCTTCATGGGCAATAGAAATATTATCAGAAATGTGTCGTTTTGCAACAAAATCATTCTGAAAATCTCCAACCAAATACCCCATAACCCTGGTTAGTCTATTAGTTGTACATTGTGTGACAATCTTCATTACCACATTGCATAACCTAATAGGTCGAAACTCGTCAACCTTTTCTGAATGCGGGTACTTAGGAATCAGTGCAATATAATGAAGGTTCTATTTAACCTCGTCGGAACATAATCAGAATTAAGGATTATCAAAACAGGACAAATCACTTTATGCCAACACTTCTAGAAGAAAGGCGAAGGAAATCCATCAGAAAAAGGTTATCCTAAATTAAGAAAATTAAATGAGAAAATCTAACCTAATAGCCATAAGATAGAGAATTACAAAAAAAATCTGTTATCCTAAATTAGGTACAAGATATAAGAAGATGGTAAACATAATATAACAAGTTAGGAAAACTATAATAGTGTAATCGTATGGGAAATCTTATGATGAGAGAAGGGAGACCCTTAATCTAGGACACGACATCCCATGAAATTTAGGACACGGGACACAACATTTAAATATAATAAAATATATATTTTATGGTTATAAATAACGTATAATTTTATTTTTATCAAGTATTTGAAACTAAATCTAAACAAGTAAATGTACAATTCAACATTTACTATAACTAATTCTCATTTTTCCACCCAAACTCATCTTTTAATCGATCTTTTTTAAAATTTGATGCCTCGTCCAAACTATAATATGTTCAGCCAGGTGTCCGAATGTCGGACACGAAACGACTAATTAAGAGAAGTGACCGTGCTAACTAACCCTTAATTGAAAAAAGTCCTGGTGCGACCGGTTAAAGGTTGATAGAATTTTTAAAAATATTTTGAGAAATGACCGCGTTATTATGCCCATCATTTCCACATAGCCGTGATGCTCATGCGTCTTTTTATATACACACATTAAATTCGGTAGACGTGCGTTGATTCTCTTCTGTTCCTTTCTCACCTATTAATTTTTTACTATGCCATCATAAAATAAATTGAATGTCAACCCTATAAATACAAGATGCTTCATGACCTCTCGTTGTCCATTTTCATACCATTTCAATTCACATCCTTGGTATATTCCTTCCTCATTTCTCTGAATAAAAATTAATGGAGCATAACAAGGGTGATAAGAAGAATGAAGAACTAAATGAAGCTTTGATTAATGAGGGTTTAAACGTTAATGAAGCGATAGTAAGCCGAGGTTATTTTGATGATGATGATGATGGTGCAGAAGCAAGAAAATTAGTAGGGAAGAAAATATGGGAAGAGTCGAAGAAACTATGGCATATTGCGGGACCGGCGATATTAAGCAGGATAGCGACGTTCTCCATGAACGTGGTGACCACTGCCTTCGCCGGCCACCTGGGAGATATCGAGCTGGCGTCCCTTTCTATTGCTAATACCGTCATCGTTGGTTTCAATTTCGGCCTCTTGGTATGTCATTTTGCTCCATCTTTCATGTCTCATACTCCCTATTATTAGATATTCAAAAAAATATATAAAATAGAATGATAAAGGGAGTTATACGGCGGATTGGCGCCTGGTGGCGATATTTAAGTTGTTATGAGGTTAATAATGGAGAAAAGGCAGAGTTGATAATTATCACGGAAAGTTTGACCACTTTGTCCGCGTCTTGTTGGATTCCTTCGTTTTATTGTGTCGTAATTCGTAATATGCACTTTCGATTTTTGATGTATGCTCCTCTTTTGTATAGTATATCTATATCTATGTTTGTATGAAAAATAATTCTCGAGATCAATGTGGATAAATCTGATACTAATATAGTGGTACGGTACCACTACTAAACAGACTTCATCCATTTTTTTTCTTTGGTGGTAGCCGCTACTTCTTGGCAGACTTGAACACAACTCTTCTGAAAATTTTACTCAAATTTTAATTATCATACTAATTTTAATTATCAACTCCACTCTTACGGGCAGACTTCGTCCATTATTCACCCTACTATTTTCAATTACCTTATTGGCTTATTTTACTCCACAAAATATTAGGTTTTCATGTTTAACAATGTTTCATCAATTTCTAACATTTCTTTTCTTATGTTTGCCTATTTAATTCATACTCATTATCATATCATCTTTAGTTACTAGGACGGCCGTAACTAACTGTATAAATTCATTTCTGTAATAATATAATAATATATATATAAAATAAATTAATAATCTGCAATTAAATAATAGTGGGAATTTTGTAGACCGAATACACCTACAAAACAGGTGGTTTTCGTCATCCATGTCTCTTGATTATAAACTCTAGAATGTTAGGGTGGCTGGAAATCATATTTTTGGCGCTAAAACTTTCCTCCTTGAGTTATAATATTCATGTATTTGTAGAGTCTAATTTAAGACATGTAATTCAATTAAAACAGTTGGTACCAATTAATCAAACTCTCCATAGGTTTATATACTATAAATAATAATGTTGATATGTGATTCACTGGAGTCATTCGATGTTAGTCCTCAATTTGTTGTTTAAGATTTATTCATCTAGCAAAGGAAACATAAATATAGGACTTGCCGTAAAAGACTCAAACTCTTAACTCTAAATTATAAGTTACTTTTGGAAAAGAGTAAAGACTCATTCATTTATTCTACCACATTTCCACTAATCATATACGACTACTTGCAAACTCAATTACGTTTGTTTTGTTTAACATAAAATTTACTAAATACTACCTCACTTGCATTTATATTGTCCTACTTTTTAATTTGGATCAATTTTTAAAAAAATATTAAAAGAGTTAATACGGAATAATTTATAGTATGGGTACTTATTAAAGTTAGAAATTAAATAATTATTTTGAGATAAATTTTAAAAGAAATGGGTGAGATTGAGTATTATAGAATTGAATAGACATAAAACTGATAGAGATTGAAAGGCTTCTCAAAAAACTAGTTTTACGCCCGTGCAAAAAATGCACGGGTTTAATTTTATTAAATCGAAAAAATAAAAATTAAAAGGTGAATAT
Source organism: Silene conica (assembly GCA_029255685.2). Classification (NCBI taxonomy): domain Eukaryota; kingdom Viridiplantae; phylum Streptophyta; class Magnoliopsida; order Caryophyllales; family Caryophyllaceae; genus Silene; species Silene conica. The sequence continues at coordinate 66,789,123 of CM055311.2, forward strand.
ATTTAATAAAAAATATAATTTTAGTATTGCAGATATCAATGTAAAAAATAAAAAGAATTTATACGTTTAACTTAGAATTAAGTAAAAACAGCGCACTTGCTGACATTATAAAATTATACAAATTCTTATATAGGACGACATTATCGGTTTAAGTTTAGGAAGGATCAAATATACATATGTAGGAGGAATCAAACAAAAAAATCATTATGCATGGCGAAAATAAAATAGTTGTCCTATAACCCGGGGGAGTGATACTCACCTGTTTTAAATTTAAGACGGATAATAGCCGATAAATTTGTATAGATTTTAAAATTATGCTTAAGGTTTAAATTCTAATTTCATAACCATCGAACCCAAATTATTATTAGTCCAATTCTCTAACTACCAAAAAACTCCGATCATATAATATAAATCTTATCTATTTTATTTACATTTAAGACGGAGTTACATAATTTCGTTGATTTTCAAATCTCAACAATTTTAATATGTTAATTTCCAGTATTTGAATGTATTGTTTTTTGCCAATTTATATATTATTATATTTGATATTCACTTATTGTTTCTGTTTTATACTCGCTGTCACTCACTTTAATCCTTCACTTTAATCCTTTTATTAGCTGCATGTTAAATGGAGTATTAACAATTTCTTTAATCTTTGAATATACTATATCTGTAAAGTGTAGGCGTCTCAATCATATTATTATATTTAATCTATACCTTTAATGTATGTAAAATTAGTTAACTTATTATCAATGATCATTAAAGATTTGATTTTTACTGTTGAAATTGAATAATTAGGATTTCGGAAGATTTCATATTCGATGTGTGATTATAGATTGTAACTTATTTAATTAATGAAAGTAGTGAGAAAATTAAATTTTAGTAATTAATTATGTAAATGAACATGGCGGACCCTACATTGATTAAATTTTTTCTTTTTTTAAATTTTCATGGACCAATAAGAATTTTCTAAAATCTATTCCTTTTATAGTAAATGGATTTGGACCCATTTAGTAACTAGGGTAGATCTTTTGGTTAGTTCCAATAATTTGGCAATTTTGTTGCATCCATTAGATTAGACCCTCCGCCATTTAAGACTTTTGTAGGATTTAGTAGAACTTGATTTATTGTTATTAAGTTGTAGATGATAATTGTTATGAGCAGGGCCTATGCAGCAATTTGGATTTAGGATGACACAAATTATTTTAACATTATTATAATATTATTTTGCGTTTATTTACGTACTAACTTGATTAAATATCATAACAGAATAGGAATTGAACCGGAGTCTACACACTATCAATGCTTTTTCTTTCCTACTATAGCAGCATTATTATATTGCAAATAAAAGATATTAATTTATACATATAAGTGAGTTCCTTTCCCCCGAATCTGCCAGAGCTATGAGAATCGAAACTATTAACTAGGACAGTACTACCCATCTATAACTACTTTACTGAACGTATTGATTACAGACTAGACGACTCCATGACCAGGAGAGTATAAAATCATCCAACCCAACCCAACACAACACAAGACTGAATTGGTTTAGATGTTTAGATAATTATGAGAGTATGAGTGTATGATAGAACTCCGTATGATCTAAGAATTGCATTGAATGTTTGAATGTGAGAGTCGCATTGTTAACACAATGAATTGCGAAAACCATTTGTGAACCACACGTTTTTCATATTCCGTAGGTAACTGTTACTCGTATGAATTAAATGATATGTCTGTCACTCTGTCAGTTGCACCTCCAACCCAATAATACCACACCTTCTTTTCCATCATTAATTTAAACGCCCCCCCTCCCCCCTGGCCCCTTCCCTTGCCCCAACTGCATTCTTCTTCAATTCAAATTGTACTTGTAATCGGAACAACATTAATCCTTTTGTTAAACTATCTGTAATTTATGTTTTGTAACGCTGCCATGTATCCAACCCCCTTTACTCCTTTACACGCCCATTTACACGTCCAAGCTATTGCACATGGCTAATCACGTCGTTGTATCATTTTTTAGAATCCGGAACTATTATCGTCCTCATCACCCTAATTGTTACTTGTACAATATGAACTTTCTAGGCCATAACTAAGCAGAGATGTCTGTAGAAATAGATGACAAATTAGTTAACAGATTCAACCACATTAAATCCGTGGTTGTTGATTATGTTTTTAGTTATCTTTCTTGGATCCGTCATTACACTAATAAGTTGTAATATACCAACAATGTGTGCTACTTAGTTAGGGATGGCAAGTGCATTAGAGACTCTATGTGGACAAGCATTTGGAGCAAAGAAACTACACATGCTAGGAGTTTACATGCAAAGATCATGGATTGTCCTCTTTTTTTGTTGCTTCCTCCTCCTCCCCTTTTACGTGTGGGCCACACCTATTCTCAAGCTTGTGGGCCTTCCCGATGATGTCGCCATTGAAGCAGGAAACGTCTCCGTTTGGTTGATCCCTCTCCACTTCAGTTTTGCCTTTGTGTTCCCAATCCAAAGGTTCCTACAAAGCCAGCTTAAGACCGGGATTATTGCATGGATTTCCATGGTCGTGTTTGTTATCCACATATTGCTGAGCTGGCTGTTGGTCCACGTCATTCCTATGGGCGTCGCTGGGCTTTGCATTGCTTTAAATGTGTCCTGGTGGTTAGTGTTTTTGGCACAGTTAGCTTACGTTGTTTGGGGTGGTTGTCCTGACACTTGGTGTGGTTTCTCATGGCAAGCTTTTTCTGGCCTTTGGGAGTTTATTAAGCTCTCTGCTGCTTCTGGTGTCATGCTGTGGTATACTTTTTGTTCATTTCACTATTACTGTGTATTATGTGTTAAGTTTTGCTGTTTTGGGTGAGAGCGCCTTGCTGTATGTTACAGTATGGTGATCAATTTCTAAGGTTATGCAGACTGTTTTCTAACTTACGACATTAAAACTTAATACTTGAAACATCTTTAATCCTCAATTTGTCATGTGTAAGACCATATATACCAATATTTTGCCTTCAATGCAATCAAGGATTTAGAGTTTTAGGCGTGACACGAAGAGCCTGACCCAGCTCACATTTTAACTACGTCAGATAGATTTCAGAATATTAATTTATCAGTTTTCAACTTGGAATCGATAATTGAGTGGTGAATATTTCAGAACCGAAGTCAGTGGTTCAACATTGAACCTTGTATCTTTCGACCGTGGACTTTTGTACATTTGTTTTTATGTTTATTTATGTTTGTTGAACAGCTTGGAGAACTGGTACTACAGAGTGCTGGTACTAATGGTGGGAGGCTTACAGAATGCTGCAATCGCAGTTGATGCACTATCTGTTTGGTATGTCGCTACATAATCATCTAATATACTTTCATCGTTTATTTAATTGCGTTCTTAATAATGTTGTGTAGAATTGCTTAGGAGATAACATTATTCTCAACTGTTTGTTTTTGTGAATCTTAAATTGACAGCATGACTATAAATGGGTGGGAGATGATGGTTCCTCTAGCTTTCTTTGCTGCTACAGGGTAAATTCTTGCATTATCATCAAATTCGTATTGCATCATCTGTATAAATGATAATTACACTCCCAAGATTGATATATACACTTCTACCCATGATAAAATTATAAAGGGGGAGTATTTCATAATATTATGTCAATATCTCGACATATCTCCAACAACCCGACATGATGATTCAGAAAGCTCTTTTAGATCAACGAGAGTGTAAAACACCTCGTTAGTGCGGACTTCACTTTCTGTCGATAGTTTTAAATTTGCATATATTTAGATTTCGGGGAAAAAAAGTATAACAACTTCAATTAGCTTAAAGAGTTAGTTTTGGGTGGTTAGATAAACAATCTTTGTTTATGTTGGAACAGAGTAAGGGTCGCCAATGAGTTGGGAGCCGGGAATGGTAAAGGAGCAAAATTTGCAACAAAAGTTGCAGTGGCAACGTCCACAATAATTGGACTAGTGTTTTGTGGTCTGATCATTATCTTCCACAATAGATTTGCCGTGATATTCTCAGATAGTAAACCAGTCCTCCAAGAGGTTGACAAGCTTTCATGGCTCTTAGCTGTTACCATACTCCTCAACAGTGTTCAGCCAGTTCTCTCAGGTCCAACAATTCTTACACTCTTTCAAATTAAGATTCATTTTTGTTTCGTGATGTTCTAGAGTTGTAGTTGACGCTACAGGCACAGTTTTAATGATTACATGTTTCAAACTCAGATTATATACGGGTAACTTTACCAGCTAACTAATATTTGTATCTTTGTCACCTTCTGTTGTTCAGGAGTGGCCATTGGATCGGGATGGCAGGCGTATGTGGCCTACATTAATATTGCTTGCTACTATGTTGTTGGTCTTCCTCTAGGAATCCTGATGGGTTGGGTCTTCCACTCCGGCGTAACAGTATGTTCATCGAGGACTCAAATTTGAAATTAAGCTGATATATAACCTTCAAAGGGCAAACATTATAATTATCCAGCCCTAACATTCGTTGAATTCATTTACCTTTGATAAAAAGATGAAATTCTGATGTTGTCTCAGTGTCTGATACGATGACATAGTCTCGTGAAAGAGAATCGCACTTGACTAAACTAGAATGATGAGCTCAGTAGGGTATACTTCTGAAGATGACGAAGAAAACTTCTAAGCCGTGTCAAAGTCCCATACTATGCAATAGTCTCATTATAAAATTCTCGACACTAACACTAATGTTACGATTGGATTCCTGAACTCCTACTTTCATGCATAAAACAGGGCATTTGGGCAGGGATGATTTTCGGAGGCACAGCTCTTCAGACGATAGTTTTAGCAATCATTACAGTGCAATGCGACTGGGATAAAGAGGTAAAAACATGAAATTTGTTTACTGGTGATTTTCTTATTTCCATAAAAAAAAATTGGGATATGTTGGATAACTCGATTTTGTTATATGGGGTTGAGCAGGCAGAGAAGGCAGTGCTTCATGTACAGAAATGGTCTAACCCCAGTAAACCTCAGTTGGCCTGAATATTGCAGACATGAATTTTAGTGAGGAGAGACTATTGAAGATTCTTCTGAAATCAGTTGTATTGAAGTTGGGGATCGATTTTTGGTATAGAAATTTGGGTTTGGAGTAGTTTGTTTAAGAAAAGCAAAATGAGTTGGCATCATAGAAATATTAGACGAGGTATTTACGGAGAAACATTATTCCCTGTATTTATAGTCTGATGGCACCGAAACTGCGTTGCACTTGAGAGACATAGTTATGGGCGTGGATTAGTCGGGAAATGATAGGGTTTGTAGAGCGAAAAAAATGTGTAATTTGTTTGTGATATTGTAAAATTATGACGATGGCGTAATAAGGTGAGGGCTGGTAGAGGTGGTTGTCAGTTTGTCACCTTAAACAATGAAAAACTGAAATGACCAAGTTCCAGCTCAAGTGTTGTATGTAGTGTATGTGATTTGCTACTTGCTAGTATTGAAAATAGGATCTTGAATGGCGATTGAAACCATATAAAGCTTAGAAGTCCATTATGGAGATAAGCTAAAAATTGTGTAAGAAGAAGAAGAAGAAGAAGAAGAAGAAGAAGAAGAAGAATGGAGATAGAGAGAATAATGTTGAAGTATAATATTTGATTAATGTTGATATAGGCCGGTTTGTTAGACATAACTAACCTGTAACTTACTACCAAAACAGCCTATAACTAACTTTTACTGACACTTATACACTAACCTACTCCAACTAGGACAAGTGTATATGCCGTTGATTGAAATACCCGTCATAAAACCAAATACCAAATGATTGGGACGGCCAACTAACATAACAAAACAAACAACTCTCAAACTCATCAAACAGTCAGAGTAATTAACAACACCAAACTCTACCCTAAAACTCTAAAACAGTGACTTAACAAACTTACCTAACAGGCCAGGGGGCTGCATTTTCAACTCATTTTTGGATGTCTTCTTATCTAAATATCTCTTCATGCAGTTCGCCTCGTTACAGGGTCACGTCATTTCAGGTGTTCCAATTTCTTCATTTTGGGTTCGACTCTATTTCAGGTTTCGGTCTACTCAATTCAAGTTTTCCGTGTCTATTTCAGGTTTTACCAATATCTGGGAATTATATCATTCTAGAGAAAAGTTGTTGATCCATATGCTCTATTTTACAAAAAATAATACTACTCCTTAACTCCAGAATCTAACCTATTACTTAGTAGGAGTACAAGAGATTGACCTCATTTACTTATCTCATCATCTCCTCACCAATGTAATGCAAGATACTCACCACATCTACAGAAGCTTAGTTTTCTTGCCTCAACTAAGCACAAATCTCATTATTCCTCTGGTCGACCCGTGAATTGTATGCTTCCCCTCACGAATCAACAGAAGACTCTCCGAATTCCTCTTTGTACATTTCCTCGATCATAGGCTTCCACAATCTTACTCTTGCATTTATGAACCAGTTTGAAACCTGTCAAAATCATCCGCTAAGGAAGTTAACAACTTATAGGAGCATTTATGTCTTGTTAAACCAGCATTTTCCGGCCACTTAAGTTTTCATAGAAAACAAATAAAAGAGAGGATACGAGGCTTGTTTACTTGATTCTTTGAAAGCCCAGTTTGTGATGCCAAAGTAAGCTTCTCAGAGTCATTTGGGTACCTGCAAAAGTTGATATTAGTTTCACTCTACTCGCGGATGTAACCTATACATTAATCAAAAGTGTCCTTGTGACTGTTTTTGCTAAAAAAAAAACATTAATCTGACTTACGGATGGAGGAAATGCTCGAAAAGCCAGGCCCGCAAAATGGCTACTGAGGTCTCTGGTAGTCCACGTATGGGTCTCCAGGCCTGTCTGTGTGTGCCTTGAATAAGCCTGATTTGGTGGAGAGTCAGCCGGCTGTTACTATTAACGCCTTCTTGGCTTATTAGATGGGATTGTCCTGTTCCTAATTTAGATAAATGAGGAGACAATTTGTTCCTAGCCAACTTAATTTGAGTTATTATGGCATCTCTTAGGCTACAAAAATGCCTGCACATTGCTTGCAAGGCTAAGGCAGTATAACATTTTGCTGCTCCTTCTCCTGCTACTACTTCAAATGATGAAATTAAATCTTCCATCCTCCGAGTATACTCATCATATCTGCCGTCCACCTAAAATGTGAATATCTAATCAAATCATTTGCTTTCGACTAATCACTAACATCAACTGTCGTATGAAATTGTGAAATATAATACTTGATGTTTATCAGCAGCATTGCATGAGCATGAGCATTGAGCATGTCTTGTTCTTAACAAAATAAAACCAAGTATTCCGTACTGTAAATTAATAACTAACCTGCTCTAGTAAAGATATAAGCTTGGAAAGGTTGAATTGGATATCATGTTTATGAGATGATAAAAGGCCATTACTCAGCAATTCTGCTCTGAGTTCAGTACAAACACCTCTACCACTTAAAAACAACCCCTTAATTTCACTCAATTCAACATTTTTGCTTCCAAGATCAATCATTTCTTCAACTACTGATTGAGCAGGCTTCAAGTACACCGAGTTACTGACCGCGAAATCAGGGAAGGATGATGAACCAGCCGTTTCCATGAATGAATAGTCACTTGGGTTACTAACCAAATTATTACCATAACTTTGCTTATATTGCATTATTGAATAATTGGGTTGGATAACTTGTGAACCAAGCGAAAGCGAAAGCCTATTCGGGACATGGTTGGCCTCATTGGGAGCACCCAAGAGGTCCATGAAAAGCCTAGTTGTATGACCCATTTCAGACTGATCATCATCAGTAGAAACTACTACTACTGATGATGGGTCATGGACAAGGTTTACAGACCTAGACATTCTTTCACCTACAGACTGTACAATAGGAAAATCAGTGTTGGTATCGAATGATTGATGGGAATACGGGTTTCCGAAATGGGTTTGGTTTGTAATGTGGTCTGAGATTAAGAAGTGGTGAAGACTAGCTGAAGATGTTGGGTGGTTGTTGAATGGTGTCTCTTGTAAAACCATGGTCACCCTTCACCCAAAAAAGACAGATTTTTAGCAAATTAAAGGTATGATGAATTGATGATGATAAAAGAGAATTGCTATAAACACAATGTTGTCAGCTTCATCAAAGATTCTTGTGAAAAACAACCAAATCTAAACAACAAATATGGGAGTGAAGTCTCTCAAATGGGTATCTAATTTTGCTCACTTTGTTTTCTCATGTGGGCTCAACATTGACTAAACTCACTTTAACATCATCATTTTTCTTTTTTTTTACAAATTATCGTATAAGACCGTCTTATGCAATAACTACTCTTGGTTTGAGACCGTCTTACACAATGACTATTGTTTTAATTTTATTTTATTTTTAGGTGATTTTTTTTGTTTGTTTGGGTTGGGTGGATTTAATCCATAACTATCATAATCAAATGGGGAAGAACCGAAGAATGAATGAGGAAACAATTATTAGTCCCTTTATTCCTATAAGAGTGCAAATCCCAATGTTTACTTCACATGAGACTACAGGAAGGCTACAGGAGTGTGAAATTGTGAAAAGCCCCTCCCTACTTGAAAACGACTAATGGGGGACTGGGGAGGGAGAGGCCGCAAGGACCGGTCGAAATCCCCGGGGAAAATATCATAATTTGCCAAAAAACTGTAGATATTTGTTTGTGAGACGGACTATTTTTTGAAAATATAATTTTATACTTGGAGACTAAATGGACAAACAGTTAGTCTTGCTTGTGACGGGTCGGGTGGAGAGATGGATAATGACACTCACAAAACGAATAGGGGGTAAGGTGGGTAGTCCCATGTGCTTTTCTCTCTCCTCTAAATTGGGCATTTTGTGAGACAAAATGGTATTCGTCTTCTCCTTGTGACGGATACCCTCCGTATACAATGAGAATTTGTGATGGACAAATGGGGTAGGTGGTGTCGTCTAACAAGTAGAATCTCAAAGAAAATATTGTGCGGTTTTGTAATAGCGTGTGTAACTCATTGTTATCGGTCATTATGATTTATGAGAACGTTGGTCATACAAGTATACAACGGTCTAGGTATCATCTAATGTGTAAAACCCTAAAGGTTTTATATAACTTTGGAAGGAAAATGTCCTCAACATAGGAGTTAGAAGCAGTAGACACAGTTGGATAGTGAAGAGTCAATGTTCAAAGGACCTCAAAAACTAAAGTAAAAAATAAGTACAAGTAGCCAATTAAACCCATTAATAGAAAACTGGAAGAATGACAGGTAAAGTGCAAAACTGCAAGTATATTGAAGGAAAAATCAGTTTAAAAGACATTCAAACAGTACCCTTTGAATTTATATTACTGTTAGATCGGAATTTAGTTTTCATCAAGACAAGTGAAAAAAGTTCTGAAATAAAAGGCATTCAATGATCTTTTGCTGTTCACACTACAAGGAACTTCCTTCAAGTTTAATCAAACCCTCTAATATATAGTTAAAGCTATTGGTATTTAAAATAAATCGATCCGCAATAACCAACCCGAAAACCATGCGTTTTTAGGTTTGATTAACCGAACCCTTTAAACAAAGCGGTTCAGTGAACCGAACCGTTAAATATGTCAGGGAAACGGTTCGATTAGGTTCATTGCTTTAGAAAACCGATTAATAAAATCGAACTTTTGACTAAAAAATAAGCAAAAAAATGAAAATAATATATAGAAAATTTGTTCTCTGGATACATTTTCTTAGTGCATTCAAAAGCTTATAAATTGATTTGTTATAGCGGAAGCAAATAGAAGCCAGAAAAACAATTAAGAACAGAATATAAAGATATACGTATTTTCACAGGGTAGAAGAAAGAGAGTTTTGTTAATGTGAGAAGTTTTCATATTACAAATTCATATGGTATAATAAGCCTGGCTATGAGTATAGTACTCTCTAAGACCTAACACAGAAAGACATAATAAAGCCCAAAGAAAGACCTATGCCAATAACAGACACGGATATAACTTAGACCCCTAAATAGACGTTTGAAGCGGCAACTAACAAAATTAAGAGATAGACCCAAGATAATTAATAATAAAATATATCAACTTCATTTTATGGTCAGGTATAATATATATTGTAATTTTAACTAAATTACTTGAAAAAGTGCACGGAAATTAACAATAAAGTATTTTATAGAATGATTACCGGTTAACCATTAACCGGCCAACTAATAACCGTTTATATCGGTTAAATGTACCACTTTTAACTGTTAGAAACAGTGTGGTTTAGGTGTTCGAAGTTCGGCCAAACCAAACCGTGTTCGAATTGAATTAAATTAGCGGTCGATGAACCCTGAACCGTTTACGTGTGTTAACCGTACCACTTTTAACTATTAGAAACGGTGTTGTTTAGGTGTTCGGAGTTTGGCCAAACCAAACCGCATCCAAACCATTAAATTAGCGGCTGATGAACCGAACCGCGAAAAAACGCCCTAGTTAAAACTCAAATGAGATGCACAAATTCAAGAAAGCCAAATAATTTGGGACGTGCTTTTTCAATTTTCACATACGAATTTTACTCTTTTACATACGATTTTTACATTATTACCCTTGTCATTTTTCATTGCCTCACCCAGTTAATTTTTTCCCCTTTTCTTTATCTCCCATCACCGCTTCCCTTCACCATTTTTTGTCACCTCCGACGATCAATTACCGGTAAATGTCACCGCACAAACTAATTAATAAAAGTATTCACTACTACAAAAAGGTTCAACCGTCCTAAAACCTGAAATCAACCGTCCTAAATTCCCCCGTCCTCGTTGCCTAAGAGGACGGTTGAAAAAAAAAGTCAAACCGTCCTCTTTGTATATATCAAAGAGGACAGTTCCTATTACAACCGTACTCTTTGTATATATCAAAGAGGACGTTGCATATAGAACCTTCTTCGTTGATATATATGAAAGAGGACGGTTGTATTTAGAACCGTCTTCTTTGATATTTTTAAGGAGGATGGTTGGAGTTTTGAATCGTCTTGTTTTGAACATGCTCACATAATTTTAAAAGGTGAATTTTAGGACGCTTATGAACAAAACCGTCCTGTATAGCCAATTTTTTGGCCGCCAATTTAAAACAATTATCGCAAGCCATTTCAAATGCTCGCACAATTACCGCAAGCCATTTAAAACCGTCCTGTATAGCCAACTAACGCAGCAGTAGTCACATACGACAGCAACAACACAGCACCAAAAGACTATACAAACCACAAGCACATACCCGCTACCTATTAACTCAACTGTTATCATATAACGAACAAAAGAACGAATTTTTGACAACAATATTATTTCATTAACTTAAATATATCATCTCCTACATTTCGGAAAAAGCAATAAGTTTGTTTCTATAAAATACGAACCATAATATAAGTTCAACACAACTTACAAAATTTGAAACTATCTAGATAGAATCTGATGATATACTTTAAACGATGCCTTCAAATACTTGCGCCTTAAACTGCAATACATATGTTGCCCAAATGTCTCGCACCTCGTCAATTTGATCAACTGAGTATGTCTTTGGTGCTTTAAACATGAACTATACATAGAAACAAAAGACACAATTACAATCATTTACTAGGATGCAAAAGCTATAAAAAATAAGTATCATTGATGCACCAAAAACTCTAGCACCTACAACAGCCCAGTACCTACAACATCTAGGGCACCTAACGTCTATCTTCAATTTGATAAATCCTTTAACACGCTGCTTCTACCACACTTAGAGCCTACGTAGAATAAATCAAAGAATTACAATTTACAACTAGTTAGATTAATTAGATTAAAGCACTCATTATTACAGGACATTCGCAAACATTGAGAAGATTAATACTAATTATGTAAACTACTAATTGAGTAATTGTAACACATACACGAATGTTCAGGAAAATGAGTGCATCCACCGGATTAAAAGTTATGCCATGAAGAAACCAAAAGTTTTGAAAGATTAATTGAAAGATTAGTAGACTTAGAGTTAGAAGGAACTAACAAAAGAGGACGTAAGGTCATGAAATGGGACTGTACGTCCATGTTTCTCTTCGTCCTTAGAATCAGCTTGAGATTCAGATTTGGCATCAGCATTGGCATCATCACCAGCAGAGTCTTCAACGTCATCTTCATCATCGTCAGCCTGAAAAGCAAGTACAGTTTAGTTTACGGCCACTGACATAACATGATCGAATTGTATTAGCAAAAACAGGGAAAATTTGCCACTCACATCTGAGTCAACTGGATTATTCTTTGTTTCCTGTTGGAAGTACACAACTTTAGTTATAAATTGATATTTGTCACAGTACATTTACTTTATTTGAAAATAAATAAAAATTAAACCATAATTTCCAATCAGTAGTTTAAGAAACATGCCACCCAAGCAAGCTTACTAGTCGAACTAACGACGTGAGTGGGAACAGACATGGAACCATTCGAAACTTCAAGATGTTAACTGAACCACAGTCTGCAAGACTGGCAGACGGATGACCACCAACTTCATTCACAATTGATATGGTGAATAATCATTTCAGCTACTACTGACTAGCAAAACACAGTCAGCCCCTGAATCATTCTAAGAAGTCTAGTGAGTAGGATTGAACATTGTTATTTGTTAGTGGCAACGATTGCAAATAAGATGCAGTGATGCACAACTGTAAACACAAAACATTAATCAATCAAATGAAGTTGGAAAAATCCCAGGCAATAAAACAATTAGTCAAAATTCATACTCCTCCGTTCACAATCATTTGTTTACATTCATATCTTTATACTGTAACAAACCCCCCTTTCTTTATATCATGTCTTACATCTCATATCTATATACTCGTACGATGCATATAGCCATTGAGCATGATCAAACTTAATCATAGACACTAAACAGCAGTTGAGGACAACCTGATGAAGAGAATCCTACCTATAAACCCCATATAATTTCCACAAATCAGAGGTGGCCATCAATTTGACAGTCTGTACAGTTAGTATCTTCAAAATCAAGAGAACCACCACCATAGTTTAATGGTCAGACCTAACAGAAAAATAATTTTGTAGCACATTAAAAGGAAATATTCGTGGGTTGTAAGAACTGCACTCACTTTTTTGTGTTGTCTTAATCCCGTACATTCTCGTAGGCATGTCTTGTGATTAGAACTCCCAATAGGTTGCACTACAAAGTGAACTGATTAACATTACATCGTTTTTGGTCCTTGATTACCCACTTGAGCTGATAACACAGGTAATCATTTTGTGACGTTGGTTGATGGTGGGTTTAACGAGCCATAAGTCAAACAGTTGATTGACCAATCACAAAGGCGAGTTATACGGATATCTCGTAGGACACATCGTGACAACATTATGGAGTCCTAAATGTTTTATAACATTAGGTGTCAGGTCGTGGATAGGACCTCCATAGTGTTCCTTAGAGTCAATTCTTTTGACTTTCAACTGTCTCTTGAGATTAAGGCAGATTTTGGATAACTTTGGTTTCTTTCCCACGGTCTTCCGTAACAGGGGCCAAGAGGATTTTCACTGAGTTATTTCATGCTGCGCTTACATTTGCAGTATTCGAGTTGAGGGAAATATCCAAACCCTTATCAGGATTTTATCATTTCTCAGGGCCACTCGAGGAGTAGTAACTGAAATGCATGACAATGCTTGAATATAGATTCGTTTTATCAGTTAAGTTACTCTCTAGTCGGGGAAACCACTCTTGATGCAGATCGCTTGTAGAATACGACCTTTGCGAATACGGATTTGCAAATTGTTTACATTGAGTGGGAGAAATTTTAAAAGGATATGAGAATCGGTTATCGCACCTACACTTGTACGGACAAGTAGGAATTTGTTGGAGTTGGTGTCCTCCACATGTAGTGTGATAACGTCATTGCACATACACTTGTACGGACAAGTGGGAGATTGTTGGGGCTGGTGTCCTTTACAGTTAGTACAATGACTTATTAAATCTCTTAAAGGATCACAAGGGCATACTTCATTATTATTATCAGTTGATCCACGTTTATCAATAACGGTTGGCTTGCTAGATAAGTTTGACGTTATTGCCATACGGATGGCGGTGATCAACTTGTCCCTATAAGTCACACCTATAGGACACGTTTGAGAGATGTGAAGGTATGAAAATACAGTCACATTTATGCCGAATACGACTAAACAGTTAGTCAGAGGTATTGACTATAAAATTAGTCAATGAGATGTTGAGATGATTATTTAATACGGATAAAATAATTTTAGCTAATACGAATTACATGATTAATTCGTAAATTAAATATAAACGGTTATATTTGATTAAATGCTTAATTCGTGTACTAATATAAGCAATTATATTAATTAAGCTAATTATACAATATCGTCATTTTCTTATCAGACCATTATTAATGTATCGACTGCACATTGTGACGAAGTAATACATTAGCATCTGATAACATGTATACGATTTATAATTGAAACCCGCGGATTACATTTTAGCAATTCATGTATGTAATATGGGTTAATAATATGAGAACATTTTAACTAGAAAGCCCACTCTCACCCTATGCTAATTTTCGGCCGAGTAGGGTTACAAAAGGAGAGGAATTCTCCTTTTGTCAGATTACTGGAATTCATATACTGAAAAACTAGGGTTTTGAGAGCATCCTTCTCCCAAAACCTAGATCTCACATCAAAACTCAAAAAGGCTCTCCCCATATTGCAAGGCAATTGGAAAGCATTTCTAGCACACGCGGCATCATCTCAGACGGATCTTGGGTGCAAGTTATAGGAGGGAATCTCTGTTGATTCCTGTTCTTAGGCCATTTGCTCTAGGACCTAAGGTTATGCATCTATACCTTTTCGTTTTATGTTTTTCATTTTATGACGATATTGACATGTAAAATTTCGTTATAATCCTTTAATTTTAAGGGTGAATATACGGAAATTCCCCCAATAAGTTTTCTATCAAGGACGAAGTTATAATAAAAACATAGATTTGACACCGGTGAAGCTAGTCTAGGAAGCTCCTCCTCGTATTTTAGGTTACAAGTACTCGAGTTTGAGTCACTTTACAATATTTCCATCCACTTATAATGTTAAACAACATTACCTCGTGTTTCAACGACTCAATGGGTTCTATAAATTATTCCCTCCATACCTATCCAAAGGTAACATTTGACTATTAATACTATTTATGGTCGTAGGGAATCTTTGATATTACCGTTAATTTATAAGACAAAATATAGTCACATGAGATTTTGTTTGATTTATCATCATGAATGCTATAAGAATATCAAATTTTTTATAATTTTTAATAATTTATAACTAAAGATATTTAGGTTGAAAAACGTGTATTGACAAGTGTTAAAAAGTTAACTGTTACCTTCGGATAGGTATCGAGGGAAATTAAACAAAATTAACCGCATAGAAGGCAAATTTTTTCACTAAAACTTGAGAGAGGCGGTCTTTCAATAAATTATTGAGAGACCATTCTTTTGTACCATTTTATTTGTATTTCGTAACATTTTGTCATTAATTGTACCATAGTAATTCCGTACCTATTTACATAATAAATGTACTAAGTTTATGTTTAATCATGATTTGTACCAATTTTATTAACTTTAGTACCATATTTTTTTAAATTTGTACAATAATCTTTCAATAAGCTTATTAAAAGGCGATCTCTTACGAGACCTACTAGAATTTTTTTATAAAAATGATGCAGCAAATGAGATTTGGTAGTAAAAGAAGGTCCCCAATGTGTCCTGACTACAAAACAAGAAGTTGTCATGCAACTTCATTTCTTTGAGAGACTCAAAAAGTCAGAATTGTTTTTTGTTTTTTCCCCTAAATCAAAATTGTGTATATATCTTTGTTTACTCCTGTTATTCCTTTTCCTGGCTTTACTCAATGCATCAATAAAAAGGAAAAAAAAGTAGGCAATCTTTTAACACACTCAATTCTTTTTTAGATTATCTGTTTTATTGCTTGTTTTCAACTCCCCTATGGGAATATCTTAGCCAATGCTCTAACACTTCTAGTCTACTGCTTCCTCCCTTCCAATCAATTCTATATATTTGTTTTATTCACGTTTATCGATAAAAAATATAAAACTTTATTATTCACAATGTACTCAGTAAGGCAATTAAACAAGTTGTGTCGAAAATTCACTCGACTCATGAATAGTGCCCAAAAGTAAAATGTATAGATTGATTGAAATGGAGGAAGCAGTTGTCTAGCTTAAATAACTATTCACTCACTAAATTCCGAAAATATCAGATGCCTTCCAATGTGAAAGAAATTTGAAATTTAGACAAAATTATATGAGTTTAATCGATCGAATTATTAAGCGGATGCTACGTTGTGAAATAATTCGGTACAGGTGCAATAATTTACATTTTAGATACAAAGAAGTTGTTAGGTTGAGGATAATATTATACTCACAAAAGTAGTAGAACTCTGTCATATCAGTTTTTCACTACATTTAATATTATTTTATTGTTAGACTCATCCCAGATTCATCCCATATTTTATAAATTGAGCCTCTACTTTCCCACTACACATTTCTTATAACGTTTTAGATAAAAAAGAAAATAATAATCCTTTAACCCATGTCAACCATTTATTGGTTGTCATTTATAGAAGGTGGTGTTAAGACTTTTGTAAGTCTTAACTTTAGTCTTGGATCTGCCTAAAACTTTATCCAGATTCGGGTAGATTAATGTAGGTCTAGGGCGAGTCTTCTCTCAACAATAATCTTACCCTTAGGACTATCCCATCAAAAAGTGTGCAATTATCCTCATTTAATTCAAGTTCATTTAGTTCAGATGAGTTAATCTCCTCACAAATTAAATTTTAATTTTAGTTTGATTCAACTCTCCCACTAAAAAAAAAAAGGCCCTGTGTAGTTACATTATGAGAAAATATTAAGTTTTTACAAAGGGCATACCAAAATATGTGGAGCTTTTTACGAATGAAATCATAAAATTAGAGCATTAGGCAGGCTTTAGAAAGGTTTATGTATTGAAATTTGTAGTTGGAGCAAAGGAAAGCACATGATAGTGTATGCTTTAATTGGAATATATGGTTGAAAGTTGTGGAGAAGGATGTGGTGATGGTGATAAATGGTAGGGTTCTGTTATGTAGGGGCTGGGTTTCTGCTACTCTGCTCAGTGCTGAGAGCCTTAGTCTTTGTTTTGTTTAATCATTACCATTTTGTTCCTTTGGCCTCATCTATCTGTCAATTATCACTCTACACTACTCAACACCCACATATATGAAACTCTATCAACTTATGCTTATTCCTTCTAAATTAATATCATCCCACAACGTTTTGCGTATTTAATACGGCACAATTTCTCATTGTCGACGGAAATACCCGTCACAAATTGAAAACGGGTTAAGTAATACCTAAGTTGTTAGATAAGACAAAAGCATAATGTTACTCTCTATGTAATTTCCTTTGTCTTATCTACCAATTTGGATATTATTTGACCCGTTTTCAATAAGATTTACCATGAATACGGAGTACCAAGTAATAATTTACGTCCAAATTCGTAAAATTACATTTCGACCATAACTTAATGTTAAACCAAAAAAATATACTACATATTTAGAGGGGAAGAAACAGTAGCATTGAAAATACAGTACAGTACAGTACATAACTTGATAATATGTGGGTTGTTTGCAAAGTGAGGTTCCTTGGGAGACCCACCAATCTGTAATAAGTCTGTGAGTATAGTATCTGCAAGAGATGTATGCAAAATTTAGATTACAATGAATAAATTTAATGCAAAATTTTGATTCAATATCATTACCTGCTCAGTTTTTATGACCTCATAACCTAGCATTCAAATGCCAAACTGCAACTCCTTTGGATATTAAACACTCTTACAGTCTTACATAACTTACTATATTTTGAGGTACAATCACACATGACACATGCAATGATGCAATCAGCAATCCCCCAAGTATTTATTTAACTAATCAAACAATAAAACACATTTTTGTATGCAAAACACTATAATTTCCCCCAAATATACAAACATCTACGCTGCAACTCACAATCGTAAAACTTGCATATGAGCTTCTGTTCCTCGTCTTTTCTCTCTGTGTAAAGAGAGTGAGTATTTTGTTCATTAAATACAAATATATGAGTATTTTGTTCATTAAATTTGCAGTGGCGTTTCTTATTAGCAGTAAACATGCACCTACCCTTACACATTCAGATTCAGTGTCATAACTTAGTAACTTCTGAACTCGGTCCAAACTCTATTTCACCGGCAACTCAACTCGTTATCAATATACATTCACAGTAAAAGGTACAAGAAAGTAGTACCAAGTAATGTACAATTTACAAAACAATATCACAGGAAAACTGCTGTTAACTAAACTCTTCTTATTATTCATTTATATATTTCTTCATTCATCAAGGAGTCTCACAAAATTACATGAATAATTTCTAACTTGTACAAATATATGCTATCCATGAACCCAGTTTCTATTGACATATTACACCTGGGAAATCATCTAAACAACAATATTGAATCAAATTTATACAACTCCATAGTGCCACTGACTTAACTATCTGCTTCAAGTTCACATTGTGCAGACAGCTTCATACGAACAATATGAGGACAAAATGCATGTATATGCTAATCCTATTATTTTCAGTATACCTTCTAACCTCGACTTATCTCTTTCCACCTTGAGGTCGTTTCGACACTGACTTATTCGATATAAGGGCCCAAAATTTTGCATAGAAAAAAATAACAATTTTTTCATGTCACAAAATCATTAAGTATATGTGGGTTACCAAACCTACTATGTTGCTGGTTGACTTGCTCCATGTACTGATACTCAGATGACCCGACATCCATTGTCGATTCTGTATTTGAAGTACCTTGAAAATGGGTCCCTGGATCTCCTTCGCGGTGTTGCAAACCTAAGGCCAACGACACTTTATTTTCTACCCTAAAATTGGCCAACTCAGACATCTGATATGAGCCAGAATTGACCATAACATGCCCTCCATCATGTGGGTCACTTGAGACTGTTCCATTAGTGTAAAACCCACTGTTAAGATTATTATTCTCAACAGAATTAATGTGTAGACCTGAATTTAAGGATGAATGGCCCTTCATTTCTAAGGCATGGTTGAAATTGGACTTTGAATCATGAAGGTCATGAGACAAAGACTGTGAACTTTGCAGTGTCTCGTCTCCCTTATCCTCCGATCCCCAAGACTTCTCCCTAGCTAACTTGTGTGTGTTATTGTTGTCTTCACTGCAATTAATCTCGGCATCCCCAAATTCTTCTTTGTACATCTCCTCCACCATTGGCTTCCAAAGACGTACACGAGCATTTATAAACCAGTTAGCCACCTGATCCAAATAGAAAGACAATAATATCATTAGGAGTTTAGAACAAACATATGAATGACATACGAAGTATAAGGTTATTGTGAAATTTTGTTTTGATACCTGGCTTCTAGTCAATCCTGCCTGCCTGGCCAGCATAATCTTCTCTGAATCTTTCGGGTATCTGAAGAACACAAAATGAGGCAGATAATGATACCAATTCATATTACATAAGCATATAAAATGGACTCCCTAATTCTTCTGCAACGCCATCTCATGCAACATGTAGTATAATAATCTCTTGCTTGTACCGTTTTTTCACAAATTTAGCGTAAAACAGCCTTATATGAGACTACTTGAAAAAGAAACTAGAGAGGGAAAAGCGATAGAAAACGCACGGATGCAGGAAATGTTCAAACAACCAAGCCCGAAGAATGGTTACAGCAGTTTCGGGGAGTCCTCTTTGAGGCCTCCAAGCATGCCTCATCATGCCAAAGTGTTGAAGTGCTCTTTGTTGTCTAAGTTGCTGATCAACATAGCGAAGCCTAGGAATTGCGCCTCCCATACCATTGTCTGTCTCCCCAAGGCTTTTCCGAGTGACTTGTATTTGGTCAGTTATGGCATCACGCAAGCTTCGAAAATGACGAGATATTGTTTTTAAGGCCAGAGTAGTGTAAGGCTTGGCTCCCCCACTCCCTGTTACCATGTCGAATGATGAAACCAGGATCTGCATCTGATGACTATACTGTTTGTATCTCCTGTCTACCTGGGATTAATAAACCACAATATCACATTATATCCGTCAAACAATGACACAATCTTAATAGTTATTGTACTAACGAGTAATCTGACCCTAACCAAACCCGAACCTGTACTAACCAGACTAAACAAAAGTTCAATATCTAGGACAGAAAATGCATATGTTGAAGGATTAGTGAAGTCCTACCTCATCCAACATTGAATGAAGCTTTTCCACCTTATTTTGCAACTCCTGTCGTTCTGCAGAGGAGAGCTCCTGAACCGAGCATGAGCCCACACCTGATTCGTTAGCTTCTGAGGGAACCTGTGATCCACCCATACTCTCTTTTGACCCTTCCTCAACTTTACCCGACATTTGTTCTTTCCCTGGTTCATGTCGTTTAATAGCATCCCGAACATTGACGACTTCATCAAGCAATTGTTGAGCAGCCTTTAGGTAGTTGGACTTCAAGGGTGCACTCGTAATTCCACACGGCTCATATTGATCATACTGATGATTTGAATTCATTCCTTTTGGGATGATCGGATATTGAGAATTATTATTATTATTATTATTATTATTATTATTATTATTTGGCAACCCAAATCTAATAATATTGTTGTCATCTCCGTGAATATCATAGGGAGATGTTTGATCAAGTTTGCAGGACATTTGTGTGACACTATTTTGAAGAGATAGTGAAGGATGAGGGGTTAATACAGATGAAAGGGCAGGGTTTGAGTATTGAAATTGAAAGGAAGGTGTGGAGATAGGTGTCGACATTTGTGTACTTAGACTAAGGGATAATCCTTGCAAAGTTTGATCACTTTCCATCATATCCAAGTGATTCCTTGCTGTGAGAATAGAATGACCGACATTTTTTACAGTTGCGGAGTTTAAAGGGCCGCTTATAGGTTGCATACTCATGGAATTGGCGGTAGGTGGGATGAACATCATCTCATTATGGGAATTCATTGATGAAGCAGAGGAAATCTCGGAAAAGTTGGCATTTGAAGAAGTAGGATTGAGGTACATCATCATGTTTCCATGAAGAAGATTGGATTCTGGGTATGATGCAAATTTTTGATCCCGGGTATAAGGAGTTGATAAAACATCTATTGGGGCAGTTGAAGTTGGGTAATAACTTCCCATCTGAATTGGAATTCAATCCTGGTTTGTCTCAGAAATGTGTAATAATAATGAAGAAAAAATCCAAGTGTATGGAATCAATATTAGAGTTGATACGTGATATAATCAGATTAAGGAGCAGTATTAACACCTACAAAAGTAAAAATTATATGATGAGATAAAGTTCCCAAGAAATTGAAAATGAAATACATGATTATATATAAAAAAAAAACCTTAAAAGAGTACACACACATACAAAGCATACAAGAACACCTACGAGGCCATTAACAAGCATAGAAAGAAGAAACATACAAAAGATTTAGTCTCGAAATAATTGAGGTTGGCTCACATGAACCAGCTAGCGTAACTTTAGATTAAAAGCATGGATGAAGAAGTCGACCCAAGTCAACCCGGATAAATAGAACTAACCACATATAAATATAAATATATATAATGAAAGATGAATACGGAGTATAAACTATGAAAGCACATAAAATATGATTGCATCATTTAAAAAGTGGGGAGTTGTGAAAGATATGAAAATTGCAGTAGTACCTGAAACACAACTTGTGTCTTAATTAGGGAACCAACTCATGAAAGCATACAAACCTTAACACACAGACACATAAACACTACTAGAGACAAACTGATCCCAACAGATTTTGCATTCATATAACCATAACCATACGGAGTATAATGCTATCACACAATTCCCTTTTCAATCATATATGCTTTCATTATAATAATGATATTATTTCTTTATTAATTATTATGCCACCAAATTATTAAAATAATATTATGCCCACATAATATAATAAATCAATAGCTACATAAAACCACTAAGAGAGCAAAAAAAATAACTACAAACCTTTAATTATTTCATCACTAATGCTTATATATATATATATATATATATACATATATTGGAAAGCAGTGATCGGAAGAGAAGGAGTATTAGGTTTATAAATGGATTATATTTCAACCATGGGCACGTGTGAGAGTAGTGAAAAAGGGTGTAGTATATATTTTGTCATCTCTTTCTTTCTCCTTACAATACAACTTAATTAGTTTGTTTCAATGGGATTTAAGAGAAGCTAACAACCAGTTGGTAGACCTAAACACTGTCTTAAACTGAATTCCAACTCCTTACCCACTTTTACTTCTTTCTCATTAAACTCCCATTTTCATTTATTCTATAATCTACAACACTCATACTATTTATTATACGTATCTTATGTATATTATTTCACCATTTACATTAGGTGAAATAAAACGGGTTAATTTCAAACATATTAGATTCGTAAAGATTGAATCTTTTTTTAAATTTTATGTGGATTTTGTCGCTTAACTAAATATAAAGGCACCCACCAAAATATATAGATTAATGTGATAAGGAGGAATAAAATAATTGGGTGTTGGCTAAGGGTGACCTTGACCTATAAGGGTAGCTGTATACTATTCTTAAGAGTAGGTGACAACGACAACATTACACGTTTTAACGTATAGCTACGATTACTCAAACACCTTCAAACTCTATATTACGCATTTACACTTTCTTTGGACAACATTAAGGAATCAACAACACAAATAACAAAAACAAATCAAGATACTTATATTTAAATAAACACAAAACAAATAAAGATATATTTGAATAAAGATACAACAAATAAAGATACTTAAGGGTCGTTTGGATCATGTGGGAATTAATTTCCGGTGAGAAGTAGAAAATCACGTAAATTAAGTTTTCACATGTAATTCATGGGAAATACAAAAAAAACTGTTTGGTTATCATATAGGAATTGATTATTCCATGAAATAAATTTCTACAGGTTGTTTGGTGGGATAACTCAATTCCTGTGTTTTTTGTTGTAAATACTATTTTACCCTCATATACAACATATAAGGTCAGCTAAAATGGTACACGGTACACAAATTTATCACACTAACGAGAATTCACGATATTTTATTCTATGTTGACATTAGGCCGATTATTTGAGATGTGTATGATCAACCATGTTTATCACATAAGCCCAGTTATTTCTCCAATTCAGATATAAGTAAAAATAAATTAACGAGATAACAAGAGAAAGAGAAAAGGGGAGAGAGTACCTGAAAAACTGAAGATGAAAATTGCAGAGGAAAAACAGTTGTGTAGAAAGAACGGCAGATGAAGTACAAAATGAAAAAGGGTTTGTTTTAATAAGCGTAGAATAGTAAATATTAATTATAAAAAACCACAGGGAATTTTGAATGACTATGAGGGGTTGGTAAGCCACTTCTTACCTGATATAGCAATTCAAGTTATTATAAAACTCTAGATTCCTCCATTTTTAAAAGAAATGGATAACCAAACAAGAGACTCAAATCTCAATGGGATTTCGGAATTGTTGTGTTTTTATGTGGCAACCAAACAATCCCTTATATTTGTCTTAAGGTTCGAACATATTAACTACTACTACTTTACCTAAATAGAAAGAACAAAAGTTTATTATCCCCTAAATATTAAGTAATAATGACGAAAACAGGGAGTAAGAAAAATTTAAAAATAAATGTGCAATTTAAATTTAATTAGCAAGTTAAAATTATTATAATGCATGTAACTTAATAAAAATAGTTTTCTTGTTTATGTATTTATCACTCCCTCCAAATCTTTACATTTAATAAAGTTTATTTAATATGATCCGAAAATTGTCGTAGAAAAAAACAAATTAACATAAACAATAACTTCAATTTGTTAAGTAAGAAGGAATTTGTGATGAACAAATAAAAAGAATTAGGAGGTTTGAAGGGGATTTGAAGTTTTTGGTTGGTTGGAATGCACTAAATTCAATTTTATTGTATTTTGTTTTTGCATGGTTGGTAATTGGATATCCACACATAAAAAACACCCACACACAATAATTGAAATCATCTAGCAGGACCAATATAAATGCTTTATTATTTTGTGGGGTTTGAAAATTTCAGTATCATGAAAATTTTAATAATTGGCAAAAGGTGTTGAAGATTTCGTACGTTGTGGTGCTTAAAAGAAATGCATTATTATTATTATTATTATGATTGATAAACCATGAACCAATAATGAATGCATGCCTAGTACAAAAAGATAAAGTTGAGAAATCATCCAGTAAATTGTGGGAACAAAGGAATGTAAGTTAGATAACCTCCTAATTTAATAGTTTTTGTGTCTGATCCTCCTATGCTATGGCTTATAAAAAGGGTAGACTTCGATAATATTAGTGACAGATCACTCACATGTTAAAGATAATATTTTATTTTTATTTTTTTAATACTATGTGTTCCACTAACCTAGAGAAAAACGGTCTCTCATAAAACTTATTGAAATATTTTAACATTTAATGAGTATTTTATAACATAAAATTATTACTTTTAAAATGATTGTATCATACAAGGGCACACAATATGATCATACACCATGTTTATAGTAGCATTATACAACACACTCCATAAAAAACATATGCATCTCTTTTTTCCTTGATTCTAATTTCTCTTCCGTCAACAAATAAACCCTCCTCTCCTCCTCTAAAATTGTATTAAACGAGAGTCGACAAACTTCTCCCAATTCTAATTTTACAAATGGGTGAAAGGGAAGCAATTGACGTCATCATCAAGGAGAAAAGTGCATATAACAATATTTGGGTGAACGGCAAACAATTTACATCATCATCAAAAAAGAAAAATGCATCTAACAATACTTCTAGGTAAATTTTTTATACCAAACGTACGAGCTATTATTAAAAGAAATACAAGCTAAAAAAATACGAGCACATAAGAATACGAACTAATGTAAAAGGAATACGAGTTTAAAGGATCACAGACTCAAAATATGAGTTAATAATGTAAACAAATACGAGCTAATAATGTAAAAAAAATACAAGTTATTAAAACAAGAATACGAGCTAATGTTAAAAAAACGAGTTTAAAAGATCACGAGCTTTAAAATATGAGCTTCAACTATTTTCATGCACTAGAAATTTTGGATACAAAAATTCTTTCAAGATGACACTTACGAGTCACGTCATATGATTTGTTTCACATAGTCAATTAATTATAATATTTTACGGTTGAAGATGATCCATTAACTAGATGATGGAGGAGATGGAAATGAGTTATAAAAATATGAAAACATTTAGAAACAAACGGGGATTCAATTGAAAATTGAATTATCTCTTCATTTTATTCTGCAAAAATAATTAAAAAAAGACTAAAATAATCTTGGATGTACAATAATATTGTAATAGTAATTATAGTTATAATTGCCTAATCTCACTAAATATATATACTTATTATTTCACAAGTAGACACTGGGCTTGCTTGAGATATACGTAATTATTAGGGGAGTAATAAAGCTAAAATGAATTAAAAAATGGAGGAAATGGACGGGGGTTGGTGATAGAAATGGATAAAAATGGGGAAATATAGAGATAATTCCTCCATCGAGGGAGTAATTATTCCCCACCTCCCACATCGGGTAATTATTACCTCCATCTAAAGGTGATAATTCATCGCTAGGTATACTTATTATTTCTAAATTTCTCACTCTAAAATAATTATTACCTCCCACGTCAAGTAATTATTAACTAAATTTGTTTCTAAAATAATTTATCGCATACTCAACGAAGGTTCGATGCCAAATTTCTTTTATGATTAAAGGACTCAAGTTCAAGTCTCTTCAAAAGTAATTTTTGGATATTTATGATCCAAGGTCACTCTTGGATGACTTACCTAATTTACGTGGTTCGCAAACTATTACGTATATGCGGACATTTACCGGCCTAAGTGAGTTAGTAATGTGTGAAGAAAGGAAGGGGGTTAGAATTTACATAGGTGTGGCAACAGAAAGGAAAAAAGGTTGGTTAATGCTTGAGGATGAAATTTGGAAGGTTAGAGTTTCGTTTTCCATCATATTTGAAGATTGTTTGGTGTACTTGGGAGTTAGCATATCTGTTTGACCAACAATGCCACTCATTGGTCCAACACTACTAGCTGTTCATAACTTAGATTCTAATTCAATGATAAACATCCAATTACCAATGATTTCGTTATTGTTTGCGACAAGTTTCCTCTCCCCTTTTATTGTCAACTAATCTTCTAGCTTCTCTATTACCTCCTCCTCTTCATTATCTATTAATGGATAGGATTAGAAAAAAAATTGACGGCTTAATATTATTAAGATTGTATAAAAATTAAAATTAAGGTGGAGTATTTTCAATTTTTTTAGGCTTAAATAGAGTAATAAGAATGATTATGATTCTCATGTGAAGAATCAAGAACGAGTTTAGCACCTAAGAGGGGGAGGGGGTGAATTAGGTGACCTTTTTAAAAATTAGAGATAGCTTAATTGTTTCACGAATTAAGGCAACAAGATCAGGAACTAAGCAACGGTATGAGGAACCGTTGCACAGAACAGATCTATTACGAGTATACCAAGAAACGAGAGATAAGTACGAGAGAGAGCAATAAACAAACGATGTAAAAAATTGGTTCAACTCCTACTCCGGAGCCTACGTCCAACCGTTATTTTATTGAAAGTTTAGAAGCTACTCCGCTTAACTAAAACTATTACAACAAAACAACTCCCCAACCTACTCCGGTTGCATTTGCTAAGAGCTACTCCGCTCGAAGACTTGACTCAAACTTAAAGCTACTCCGCTCTAAGAGTTTTTGTTCTACCTTTGGTTTACAAGATCAATGTCTCAAGAGTTCTCTTAAAGAACATGGAGACTACTTTTAAGATCTAAACACAAGGTTCATCGAACAAACATTTATACTCATTAGAAGTGCGAACTAGTACATGGAGATCATAGCTTTTCGAAAACAAATGAAGACTTCTTTTAAAACTGAAACTTTTGCAAAATAAACTTGAAGAGTAAATGCTTAAAAGGTTTTGCAAAGTTTTACAATAAATGCTTAGAAAGTCTTAGCAATTAATGAGCTCAAGTGTTGGTATTTATAGAGAGTTGGGCGAGTGAGAGGAGCTCTCAAATTGTGTAATATGTTTGCATAACTCTTTTACCCAAGGGTTCAATTAGGAGTGTCTTTTACAAACTGAAAATGCACATGGTTGCAATGCTCAAGGTAGATTACTCAAGGCTCAAAGCAACCCATAAAAGGAAGGAGTGTAAGAGGGAACCTTCCTTTTGTAAGACTAATTGCTAAAAAAGGAAAAAGTAAACTTTCTACTTTTTCTAACCCTTAGTCCCAATGTGCAAGTTGAGCTTTTGATTTTCAAATTAATTTCCTTCAGTTTGTAAAACATTTGAAATATGTAAATGAACCAAAATACCAACACTTTTGATAAAACATATTTTCCGAAATATAATCTCCATGACCGTACTAGAAACCCCAGTTGCAACAGTCTGCTCAACTGTTGCAAGGATTTTGCACCTTTAACAAATACGAATGAATGTTGACTACCTTGTTTACAATGCATTCCTAGACTTGGTCTTCTCTTGTCTTTGCTTGCTTCTTGACATACGAACTTGATCTTCAATGAGCTTAATGTCACCTTGCTAATCTCTTGTACTAATCAAGCAAACGTTTAGATTAATCAATGTAACTTGCCATCATCAACATATTGTGTTCTAACAAATTCCCCCTTTGATGATGACAAGTTACAATCAAAATTATGAGACAAGTTCCCCCTCAACCCATGGTGAGTCGGTCTGGTTAGGCCAATGATAAATAACACATTACTCATGCATAAACAAGGTGGTCAAGGGGTCAATCATTCCTAATCCTAAGTAATACGTCTAATAAAAAGCTAAGCTATTTCTACGGTGAACGTTAGCCTAAGAGTCATTAAATAACACACAACATAATTTAGATGTACTTCCCCCTCTTGACATCATCAATAGGGGAGAGTAGTGTTCAAAAGATACAGATTCAGTTAATACAAGGCAAAATACGAGAGTTTGAAACACAAAAGAAACATTAACACACATGCAAGTAGTTTGTTATGGAGTCATTATAATAAAAAAGGTAAGGAGGAAGGGTTTAGGCATCGGAATAATCATCATTAGCGGCACCCACACGCTCGATGAGATCCTCATTGACAGTTCTCAGCTCCGACATCTCCTTCTTCATCCTTTCCATTTCAGCCAAGAGTTTAGAGACTAACCCGGTAAGTTTGTCAAGCTTCCCATTAATAGCACCCAAAGCAACATTTCCCCCGACCGTTGCACCTTTTCCAGGCCCCCCGAATTTTCGAGCCAGCTTCCCGTTAACAACATCCAGAGTCATTTGAGACAATAAGCCCATGGTCATCTCATCACACAAATGAACAGCCAAACTACCCTTTTTCACCATCTTCTTTTTATGCATGATCATCGAAAGCCACATGTCATAGGGGAGGATAGTTTTCTTGTCAAAGTCCCCCCTTTTTGATATCCGTGGAGACTTCGTGGATTCGATGAAAAATGAGGGCGGGTAGATTAATTTTCTGATTGGTGTGGAGATGGTGGATGAGAAGCATTTCGAGGTAAGAGCACCTACCCCGAGTGTTACTACCGGGACAAACAGTTCGCTGAAGGAAGTTAAAGATGAACCGATGGTTTGATTTGAGTTCGGTTGCATAGACATTTGATCGGTTGCGAGTGTTTTGGGGTCGGAGAATGGTGATGATTTGGTCAACAATGGATGGGTCAAGTGCACCCCAAGTACCCCTAGGAAAAATGGCTAGCCCAGTAGGTTCTATATCAAGAATTTTGGCTAGTTGGGAAATTGTAAGCATGAAGGGTTTATTGTTGACAAAGGCGGATAAAGTTCCAGATGCAACGTCCACAGTGACCGTTGCATAGAACTGTACCACCTCGGATACATATGTAGGAAAGCTTTTGTCAAGGAGATGGGTCCATTTTTGGGCAAGGATATGATTATGAAAGAATTGAAATGCAGGAGAGGATTCATACCAATCAAGGGGAAAACGCCTTCCGGAATGGAGCGAGCACCCGAGGAGATCTTGGCAACGCTTGAGTACTTGGTCTGGAAGCTCCAAGGTATTGAGATACACAAGAACTTCATTTTTAAATGGCTCCTCGAATGGAGTAGCCATGATGTCACGGCATGGATTAGAATCATGGTCCTCCTTTTCCTCACTCTCACTTGGGTATTTGGTGGATTTGTGTTCAATTCTTGGTTTCTTTTTAGACTTTTGGATGGATTTTTTGGTGGTAGGTTTGGTTTGAGTCTTTTTCTTATGAGTGGTGACACCCGTCGTTGAGGGGTGCCAAAGATAAGATTTATAAAACCTCAGCTTAAACTCAGATAGGATAAGTCAAGGGTCGAACCACAGAGAGACAGGGTAAATTATGTTTGTAAATTTAAAGTCTATTGCAAGTAACCAAAAAGGGGGGTTTGAATTGGGATTTTAACTAACAACTAAAATAGCGAACTAACAAGAAAATTAAGATAAGATAAAAGGGAGATTAGGAACTTTGGTTCCCCATGGTCGAAACAAGTCAATGAAGGGTAAGAATAATCAAATAACACAATCCCAAGGAACAAAGAATAAACCTTTAGGTCAATATTCTACCCAATCCTTACGGTCTTAGGGTTCCTACAAAAGCACTAAACTTTCGTTCAAAGGCAATCCCAAAGTTGTTGTCAAACTAATCCTAATAATCTTTCAATCCCAAGGATTAGTTCACCAACAACAATGGGGGATTGGTAATTTAATCATCAAACCTATCAAAGTCAAGTCTTTACATGGTTCCCCTAATTCCTAATCACAAGAATTAGCTATGCATACTTTTAATTATGGAAATAACAATTATCAAGAAACTTAAAGAGATGAACATAATTAAAGAAGTTAATAAAAGAGAAAACATAAAACAAGAAAGTAACAACAAGATGAATAACAAGATTTAATTAAAGGAAAGGTTAATTAAAACAAACTTACAACTTGAAAGGAAATCTCAAGAACAAAGATGAAAGCTTTGTGATAATATTCTCACAATGGAGTCTCCAAACATAAAGTACTTGAAAGAAAATTACTTAGATACAAACTTGCTGAAAAACTGCTTAACCTAAAAGAAGAGTTTTGATCTCCTTAAATAAGAAAATATTACAAGATTAGGAAATCAGAAAAGAAAACGGAAGTCTCGAAAACAGCGTCTGGTCGGTCGACCTGTTTCTTCGGTCGGTCGACCGGTTCAGCTGAGACGGATTTATTTTCTTCGTATTTGGGCTTCCGTTGAAAGTTGGGCTTGATTACTTATTCGACATCGGTCGGTCGACCAGATGTCTCGGTCGGTCGACCGCTTCTCTATTCCTCAGGTTTTATCTGGCCCGATGATTGTATTTGAATGCACCATCCGAATTTATTGCTCCAAAAACAGCCCCTTAAAGGCAAATAAAGCTTGGTTTTGCTTACTTCCGCGTATTCCTGCGTACAAAACATAGAAACACCAAAGTAGACAATATGGGAGAAAAAGCAACTAAAAAGTCACGAAAGTGAATGAAAATACGTGCCAAAAGAGTAAATGAAATGCATAAAATAGGCACGTATCAAACTCCCCAAACCAAACCTTGCTTGTCCTCAAGCAAGCACTAATACTCAAAAGAAAATAAAAAAAAAAACTAAAGGAACGGACTTCATACTCTTCATAACTAAACATAACACTATGCTTAACCAATTTAATGCATCCTTCAACCATAATCAAACATAATGTCAAGAGCAAAACGAGTTAAACATGTTGGAAAAGCATGCTAAAATTTCGACCTTGCAAGACTCATTCTAATTGGACTCTCGCGGTACGCTCGAGACACTCATGAAAGCAAAGGGTCAAATACATATGTGAAAGATAAGAAGATAAATAAAAGTAAGGACTCTCACCTATCTACGACCCGTAAGAACATGCCTGCAATCTAACATGAATAAAATCTCTATAACCGTACATATGCATTCCCACACTAAATAACCATGACACATGCCGAGGCAAATTTGGGATTGTGAGGCTAAAGGTAAGAAGGGGTTAAAATAAGTTATGGGAAGAGGGGTTAAGCCAAGCTATCATCCGTCTGTCCATACTATAAGATCACTTCTTATTATTTTTTTTTTCTTTCATATGCGCCAATGCTCCACAATTCTTCCAACTTTTATTCCTTTCCCCCTTTTTTTTTTGTTTTTTTTTTTTTTTTTTTTTTTTTTTTTTTTTTTTTTTGAAAAACGAGCCTACCCAATGCCCCTGGTCGACCGACCAGGGGAACTGGTCGACCGACCAGCCTTGAAGACAGGCTGTTCCGTTTTTTTTTTCATTTTTTTTTTTCTTTTCTTTTTTTTTCAATTTCCCAAAGTCAAAATTCATCGATGAAACATAAACCAAAGGATAGCAAGAAGAACAGTCCCATTACTAAATTACTAGCTCGGCTAGGGTAAGCAATTTTTTAGAATGTAGCTAATGGGTAGAAGGGTTCAATTTGGCTATGCGAGGATAATGGGAATAATGAGAAAGGGGAACCTCTACCACATGTGTCAACAAACCACAAAACCGAATGCATACAGGTATTAAGAAGACAAGATTCATGTTTATGCATATTGATGTAACATGCCTCAAGAGGAGAAACTACTCACAACCTACGTGAAATCGGTCATGGATGTCACCGATTCATTAAGCTCTAATCCTTAGAATATGTAGTAGCTTGCCAAAAAGAGAGTCAAGTCTAATAATTTAGCATGAAATCAACAAAAACTTGTAGATAATGCAAAAGACTAGCTTGAAAATTTTTGAAAAAATGCAAGGCAAAGCAATAAGTGACATGTGAGGCATGAATTGTATTTATCCGTTCCGACTCGACCTAAAGACTTAAGACAGAGAAGAACGCGCGACAGGGAAGGACACGCGACAAGAGAGGATGAAAACAAGAAAAACACCTAAAGGAATGAAAAACAAAAGACACAAAAACAATTGCATACTCACAGAGGAGTATGCAAACACCCTCCCCAAACCAAAACGCACAATGCCCTCATTGTGCTCATCAGCATACAACCACAACAAAGGGATGGGGGTAGGCAGAAAAGAAGCAAACAAAGAAAAGAAAAGGAAAAAAGACTAAAAACTACAAACAGAGTCTATGGAGGAAGAAGGGGAAAACTGGAAATCTAAAGGGGAAAATTGGAAATCTAAGGAGGGAAAACACTTACAAAGTAAATGTGGACCTCCCCAAACCGAACCAATCAATAGGGGCCTCCCCAAACCGAACCCCAAAGAGGGTAAGGTTAAGCATGTCCCTATCCCGCTGAGTCGTAGAATGGCTCAGCGTTCTCCTCACCATCTCCCTCATCGCCATCCTCCTCAGACCCTCCTCCTGCACCTGAGGCAGAGCCTGAAGCTTCACCATGGACATGACCGCCTGCGAGAGGTGTGTACCAGGAGGGGTGAGTCCACTGGCCGGTCGGGAGCCTACCTTGTGTGGCATACTCCTTGTAGGCCGGGTACTGGTAGAGACTATCGTCCAACCGTTTTTGGCTGAACTGCGTGCAAAGACTCGCCAGCATTTGTGGCATAGATCTGTCATCAACAAAAGGAGGAACATAAACATTAGGAGGAGCAGTAAAATCAGGTGGGTATCCTGTCCCAGATGTGGCATGGTGGCCACCGGGAGCAGGAGCCCTGGAACCTCTAGAAGCGCCTCCCCTAAGCGGGAGGCGATAAGACGGGAATAGTGGTCGTGGCTCCCCAATAACAATAGAAAGGGGGTACATAGGGGGAGCCGTGGTGATGGGGATGCGGTCACTAAGATAGGTGTCTATTTTCCAAACACCTCTACTGTTTACCCAACGCACGGACCTGACATAATCCATGTCCATGTATCGGGAAAGAGGGGTGACCGCATCCTCATGGCGAGGGAACTGGGGTACAAAATAGCGGGCTAATCGGGTGACTAGCCCACCACAGACAATAGTGGTCAAAGAAGTTCCCTCACCCACTGACACAAAATGAGTGGCGACCAAAAGAGCAGTGTTATAAGACTGCTGACCCGTACGTCCGATGTTAAGATAACCGGACATGATGGAGAGCTCAATGTTGTTAACATTCTGAGACTCTTTGCGGCCAAAAACAGTGTTGGCCAACAGACGCAAAAAATAACGCGGGGTAGGGAGGTGGATGGTACTGTTTTTCTTTTTCACATCGTTGGAATCAGAAATACAGGACCACATATCAGAGTACGACCCCGTAAGGTCATCAGTAAGACCCTCAGAAGACAGACCCAAAATTTGAGCAAATTGGGTTAAAGTTAAAGCATAAGTTTCGTTAAACATGCGAAAAGAGATACAAAAACTATCATAGCCGGGGTGAATAGCCCCTAAATCAAAGGTAAAAGAAGAGAAGAACTCAAGAGTAAGAAGGCGGTAGGTGATCTCGTCCATGGAGACAAGGCCTGCAAACCCGGTCCCAATGAGCATAGCAACCACCTCATCATGGCATCCCAATGCGTGCAGAGCTGAAACACAAAGGAAACGGGTCGCCACCACCGCGCAATGGTCACTCAGATGGAGGAATCGGGCCTTCTGGGCCGGAGAGCTGAAGGTGATCTGCGGATAGTCCGGTAGACTATCCGTATCCTGAACTGCTAGACCTCTCGACCTAGAGACACGTCCTCTAGACGTGCTAGCACCCGTAGTGCGCGCGCGCTTCCCTCCTGGATCACGGCTAGACATCGTAAGGCTGTAAAGTTCAATGAAAAATATAAGTTTTATGAGCATAGCAAACAATGCTTTAACTAAATTAGGCACGAAAATTTGCAAAAACAGAAGGTTTTTTCTACGGATCTGGTCGGCCGACTACAGGAATCAGTCGGTCGACCAGAGTCTTAGACTGTCTGTATTTTTTTCTGCTGCGATGTTAAAAAATCAGAGACTTGAGAAGACTCACGACGAAACGCAGGTAAGGTCGGTCGACCGGAATAACAGGTCGGTCGACCGAATCACGAGAAAAACTCAGAAACTACAACAATTAATGCTCAGGAAAACGCGACTATGGTCGGCCGACCTCAATTTTCGGTCGGTCGACCGACCTATGTCAGAAACGAAACCCAGATCTGCAAAATTTTAAAACTCAGAAATTCGAATTTTGGTCGGTCGACCTCCGTTTCCGGTCGACCGACCAAAACAGTGATGGCGTTGGGTTTGAATTTCGCGCGGAAATAGGCATAAAAATTGTAAGGAAGAATTAAACTATCCTAATTAGCACAAAACTACCCAAAATTTTCAGATCTAAGCATAAAAACTTAAGAAGAAGGAGAGAACCAACATAAAAACACATAAACAAGCATGAAA
Organism: Silene conica; assembly: GCA_029255685.2. NCBI lineage: Eukaryota > Viridiplantae > Streptophyta > Magnoliopsida > Caryophyllales > Caryophyllaceae > Silene > Silene conica. Next base: position 66,823,599 of record CM055311.2, read on the forward strand.
ACGGAATTAAGAGCAAAAATTGAACTTACAAAGATGAATTAAAACTACCTAAAACGAAAATAAGAAAGTAAAAACTAAAAGGAGAGAAAGAAAATGGAGGAAAAAATTACCTTGAGGATGGAAAAAGCAAGAGAGGAAGTAAAAAAAAAATGGAGAAGGTGGAAGATGAGTGAATAGTTATTTTTTTTAGGGTTTTATGAGAGAGAGGGGGTGCTGGTAAACAGAATGGGTCAAAGCAGTAATTTCATGTTCAAAAACACAACAACCCGTGACAGCTTTTTTCTGCAAAAATAAAACCGTAAAAAAAAAGTTGTGGTCGGTCGACCAGAAAAGCTGGTCGGTCGACCACTGTACTATTACCTGTTCTGCAATTTTACTTACCCCGTCAGAAAAAGTGAAAAAAATTGTCAGTCTGGTCGGTCGACCAGAGAAGCTGGTCGGTCGACCACGGTACTGACGAATACCTATTTTTTTTTTCTTTTTCTGCAGAGAATCCAATTTCCACCTGAGGATAAAACAAAAAAGTAAAAAGAAAACGTAAATCTAAGACTAGAACACGGGTTGCCTCCCGTTTAGCGCTGGTTTAAGAGGTCCCGCACGACCTTTTACCTTCTAAGGAGCATCTAAAAGGGGTCAAAGTAAGAAACTTCGACTTTTCCGACATACTCATTTTCTCCTCGGAAGTGCTTCACATATTGGCCATTGACTTTGAACCTCTCACCAGATGAGGTTTCCAATTCGATTGACCCGAATTTTGAGACAGCTGTGATGGTGTAGGGTCCGCTCCACCTGGATTTCAGTTTACCAGGAAAAAGACGAATACGAGCATTAAAAAGCGGTACCCTATCACCTACCTGAAAATCACGTCTAATGATTCTCTTGTCATGCCAGCGCTTTGTTTTCTCTTTGTAGATCCTGGCATTGTCATAGGATAACAACCTGAATTCTTCTAACTCATTTAGCTGCAATAAACGTTTCTCACGGGAAAGATTAGGGTCTAAATTAAGATCACATATAGCCCACCAAGACTTGCGTTCCAATTCAACTGGTAAATGACAAGTTTTACCATAAATTAATCTGAATGGTGACATTCCTATTGGAGTTTTGAACGCGGTTCTATAGGCCCATAAAACGTCATCAAGTTTTAGGCTCCAATCTTTCCTAGACTTAGAAACTACTTTGGCTAGGGTCTCCTTGAGTTCTCTATTAGAGATCTCAACTTGACCACTAGTCTGAGGGTGATAAGCTAAACCCCTACGATGTTGGACACCGAATTTATTTAACAAGTCACCTAAGCGTTTCTCCTTAAAATGCATACCTCCGTCACTTATGACAACCCTAGGGACACCAAAACGAGGAAATATGATTTTTTTAAACATCTTAATAACAGCTTTTGCATCACAATGGGGAGTAGCAATAGCTTCTACCCACTTAGACACATAATCAACAGCTACAAGAATATACCTGTTACCTTGACTACTGGGAAAAGGTCCTTGATAATCAATGCCCCAAACATCAAAAATCTCTACCTCTAAAATACCTACTTGTGGCATCTCATGTCTTTTGGAGACATTCCCAGTCCTTTGACAGGCATCACAGTTACCTACAAAATTTCTACAATCAGCATGTAAAGTAGGCCAGTAAAAACCAGACTGTAATACCTTGGCCACGGTCCTAGATGGACCGTGGTGACCACCATATGCAGAAGAGTGACATGCTTCCAGAATGTCCTTCACCTCCCATTGGGGGACGCATCTCCGGATAAGTCCATCTCCGCACTCTTTAAAAACGTAAGGGTCATCCCAAAAATACTGTCTTGCATCAAACATAAATCTCTTCTTTTGTTGCCAAGACAACTCAGGAGGGATTTTACCTGTAACAGCAAAATTAGCAAAATCAGCATACCAAGGAGGGGGATAAGAACCTGAATTATTAATGATAAATAAACTTTCATCAGGAAACGAATCATCAATAGGTAAAGAATCTTCCCCATCAGTCAGCTGCAGGCGAGATAAATGGTCAGCTACCACGTTTTCCGCGCCTTTCTTGTCCCTGATCTCGATGTCAAACTCTTGGAGAAGGAGGATCCATCTTAAAAGTCTAGGCTTTGAATCTTTCTTTTGAAAAAGACTTTTTAAAGCTGCATGGTCAGTATAAACAATTACCTTATTACCTACTAAATAAGATCTAAATTTTTCTAAGGCAAAAATGACAGCTAGCATCTCCTTCTCTGTGGTAAAGTAGTTGACTTGAGTCTCATCCAGGGTGCGGCTCGCGTAGTAGATAGCATTAAGAGCCTTATTCTTCCTTTGACCAAGCACAGCACCCAGAGCATAATCACTAGCATCACACATGATCTCGAATGGGAGATCCCAATCTGGTGGTTGGATAATTGGTGCTGAGATCAAAGCTTCCTTCAACCTGTTAAAAGCTAAAAGGCATTCATCAGAAAACTCAAAGATGGCATCTTTAAGAAGCAATTGCGTAAGTGGTTTAGCAATTTTAGAGAAGTCCTTAATAAAACGCCTGTAAAAACCTGCGTGCCCTAAGAAACTTCTCACCCCTTTGACATTAACAGGAGGGGGTAATTGCTCAATCACCTGCACCTTTGCTTTATCAACATGTATACCTTTATCTGAAATTAGATGCCCTAAAACTACCCCTTCAGTAACCATAAAATGACACTTTTCCCAGTTTAAGACGAGATTTACATCAATACATCGCTGCAAAACTTTATCAAGATTAGCTAAGCATTGATCAAAAGCATTACCGTAAACGGAGAAATCATCCATAAATACTTCCATAATGTTTTCTATAAAGTCGGAAAAAATACCCATCATACACCTTTGAAAAGTAGCAGGAGCATTGCATAACCCAAAAGGCATCCTGCGGTAGGCAAAAACACCCTGTGGACATGTAAAAGTAGTCTTACTCTGATCATCAGGATGGATGGGAATCTGGAAGAAACCTGAATAACCGTCTAGAAAACAGAAGAATTTATTAGAAGCCAATCTTTCAGTCATCTGGTCGACAAAAGGAAGGGGAAAATGGTCTTTCTTGGTAGCGGCATTTAACTGTCTATAATCAATGCACATCCGCCACCCAGTCACAACTCTAGTTGGTATTAATTCATTTTTATCATTCTTAACCACTGTGGTCCCTCCTTTCTTAGGAACCACCTGAACTGGGCTAACCCACTTAGAGTTACCAACTGGATAGATAATACCTGCATCAAGAAGCTTCATAACCTCAGCCATAACTACATCCTGCATCTTAGGGTTCAATTTACGCTGTCCCTGTCTATAGGGCTTATGCCCTTCCTCTAAATCTATTCTGTGCATACAAACATCAGGGCTTATGCCCTTAATATCATCCAAAGAATAACCTAGAGCTTTTCTATTCTTTTTAAGAACAGTCATTAAGGCAGAAAGTTGGTTAGGACTAAGTTTAGAGCTAACAATTGCAGGGTATTGCTCAGTATCATCTAGAAAAACATACTTAAGATTAGGAGGAAGTGGCTTACGCTCTGGTGCTTTTACCTCAACTGCCTGGACAGAATTAGCATCTATAGAATAGCATATGTTTACCAGACTTGTATTGGCTAGGCTCATGAGCTTCTCACCCTCTTCTTCAGTGAGCTCATATTCCTCTTCCTCTTCTTCTATCAAATCCAGCTCTTCAGCATCTTCAGCTGGATTACCTGCACACTTATCCAAAATTGTCAGATCATCCAAGGGATCCTTGGTCAAGGATTCCCTCCAATTAAGGATAACATTCCTGTCTACAATATCAATGGAACAACAAGTATCGTCAGTAGGAATAGTTGCCTTATGGGCAAGACTAAACTCGATAGTGTCATCCCCAATTTCTAAGGTAATGGTCCCGCGTTTGACATCTATCACAGCCCCAGCTGTGTGTAAAAAGGGTCTACCTAAAATAATAGGTATTCGACTATCTTCAGCAATGTCTAAAACAACGAAATCGACAGGGATAAAGAACTTTCCCACTTTTACTGGGACATCCTCCAAGACCCCTAATGGTCTTTGGGTTGATCTATCAGCCATCTGTACAGTAATATTGGTGACCTTAAGTCTACCTAAACCAAGTCTTTCACATACAGAATAAGGTATGACACTGACACTAGCCCCTAGATCACAAAGGGCTTTCCCTATTAAATGATTACCTATGGTACAAGGGATGGAAAAACTACCTGGGTCCTTTAACTTGGGTGCTATATTATCTTGTGAAAGAACATAACATTCTTCCACAAAAGCAACAGCACCGTCGTCCTGAAAATTCCTCTTACGACTTAAAATATCTTTCATGAATTTAGCATAAGAAGGTACCTGGGTAATTAGGTCAGTGAAAGGGATGGTTACCTCAAGATTCTTCACCATCTCCAAGAACTTACCAAACTTCTTATCCTCCTTTGAATTTTTTAGTCTTTCTGGATAAGGAATGGTGACTTTAGCCATAGGATCAGTAACCTTTGGCTCTTTCAGCTGTAAAATTTCAGTAAGGCCTTGAATAAAAGAAGGATCTAGCGATTCCGGAGTAAAAATGGCGCTATTTCCAGGAGCACTGGTCGGTCGACCAGTATCAGCGGTCGGTCGACCAGTATCAGCGGTCGGTCGACCAGTATCAGTGGTCGGTCGACCAGAGCCTGCAAAATCCGTCTTTTTCCTTTTTTCAGAATCTGATCTCGCGTCAGGAACAGTGGTCGATCGACTTACCGAAGCGGTCGGTCGACCTCCTGCTCCTTTGACGGGATCGGATTCCTTGGTTGGAACCTCGGCTGGATCATCCTCTTGAGTTGCTTCTTCACAAACACGGCCACTCCTTAGATTTATGACGTTCAGCGTCTCCATGGGTCCCTCAGAACTAGCTGGAGAGCTAGTTCTTTGGTTGGCTATGTTTATCAATTGTTCCTTAAAAATCTCCGTGGAAGTGCAGTGAGCCTCATGCATCTTAAAAACTGCCGTGGTTAAGGCATCAACAAGTGCTCTTAATCTCTCAATTTCTCCCGTGTTGTCGACCGTAGTAACAAGGTTCGCACTTTCAAGCTTTAGCTGGGTTGCCTCAAGCTTTTCAAAACGGGCCTCAACTGTTGTCTCAAGAGCCATCACTCTATTCATCTCTACATTCAGCTTTCTTGAATTCCCACGTGAACTCTTAAAAGTAGCCCTATGCACCGCCATGTCTTCAATGGTTTGCCAACCCTTCATATGATCGGTGTTGTTCTGGAATCTTCCATTGGCGGCCACATCAAGAATCATCTTATAGTCATCGTAAAGAGAGTTGTAAAAGCAGTTACACAGGTCCCATTCTGGAAGGTTATGGTGAGGGATAGAACGGACCAATTTCTTGAATCGATCCCATGCTTCACAAAATCCTTCGTCAGGTCCCTGTAAAAAGTTACGGATTTGGTTTCTCAAGTCCTCAGCTTTTGCAAGAGGGAAGTATTTCTTGTAAAAGGCCAAGGCCAAGGTGGTCCAATCTTTAATCCCTTCACTTGTCTTTTTAAGGTCCCGGTACCATTCTTGCGCGTCTCCTTTTAAAGAAAACAAGAACAGAGTTGCCAGCACCTCATCTCTAGACACCCCTTCAGGTAGGGGTATAAAACAGCAATAATCTGTGAAGGTTGTAACATGCTTTATTGGATCTTCATCAGGTAGACCAGAAAATTGACTCTGCTCCACCAAATTGATATGAGTCGAGCGGAGTTCAAAGGTGCCAGTGGTGGGTTTAGGCAAGGTGAATCCTTTCGGTAAATCTTTAGGCTTCGGCTGTAAGTAGCTATAAATAGAATCCATAAAGAGAGTACTCAAGCCTTCCTCTCAAAAACCTGTCTTCTAAACAGCACTAGAAGAAAAGGTAAGAACGGTCTTAAGGAACCTAAGTTCCTTAAGACAAGAAAAATAAACTAAAAATTAACAAACAAAATTGTACCGTCTCCCCGGCAACGGCGCCAAAATTTGACACCCGTCGTTGAGGGGTGCCAAAGATAAGATTTATAAAACCTCAGCTTAAACTCAGATAGGATAAGTCAAGGGTCGAACCACAGAGAGACAGGGTAAATTATGTTTGTAAATTTAAAGTCTATTGCAAGTAACCAAAAAGGGGGGTTTGAATTGGGATTTTAACTAACAACTAAAATAGCGAACTAACAAGAAAATTAAGATAAGATAAAAGGGAGATTAGGAACTTTGGTTCCCCATGGTCGAAACAAGTCAATGAAGGGTAAGAATAATCAAATAACACAATCCCAAGGAACAAAGAATAAACCTTTAGGTCAATATTCTACCCAATCCTTACGGTCTTAGGGTTCCTACAAAAGCACTAAACTTTCGTTCAAAGGCAATCCCAAAGTTGTTGTCAAACTAATCCTAATAATCTTTCAATCCCAAGGATTAGTTCACCAACAACAATGGGGGATTGGTAATTTAATCATCAAACCTATCAAAGTCAAGTCTTTACATGGTTCCCCTAATTCCTAATCACAAGAATTAGCTATGCATACTTTTAATTATGGAAATAACAATTATCAAGAAACTTAAAGAGATGAACATAATTAAAGAAGTTAATAAAAGAGAAAACATAAAACAAGAAAGTAACAACAAGATGAATAACAAGATTTAATTAAAGGAAAGGTTAATTAAAACAAACTTACAACTTGAAAGGAAATCTCAAGAACAAAGATGAAAGCTTTGTGATAATATTCTCACAATGGAGTCTCCAAACATAAAGTACTTGAAAGAAAATTACTTAGATACAAACTTGCTGAAAAACTGCTTAACCTAAAAGAAGAGTTTTGATCTCCTTAAATAAGAAAATATTACAAGATTAGGAAATCAGAAAAGAAAACGGAAGTCTCGAAAACAGCGTCTGGTCGGTCGACCTGTTTCTTCGGTCGGTCGACCGGTTCAGCTGAGACGGATTTATTTTCTTCGTATTTGGGCTTCCGTTGAAAGTTGGGCTTGATTACTTATTCGACATCGGTCGGTCGACCAGATGTCTCGGTCGGTCGACCGCTTCTCTATTCCTCAGGTTTTATCTGGCCCGATGATTGTATTTGAATGCACCATCCGAATTTATTGCTCCAAAAACAGCCCCTTAAAGGCAAATAAAGCTTGGTTTTGCTTACTTCCGCGTATTCCTGCGTACAAAACATAGAAACACCAAAGTAGACAATATGGGAGAAAAAGCAACTAAAAAGTCACGAAAGTGAATGAAAATACGTGCCAAAAGAGTAAATGAAATGCATAAAATAGGCACGTATCAAGTGGTAAAAGAGGAAATGAGTTCCTCATCACCGTACTCCTCACAGAATTCTTCTCCAAATATTGCGGCAATGTCTCTCTTTCGTTTAGATGATGAGGCTTTTTCATGATTTAATGGTTCAAACACTTCATCAGACACTTGTTGTGCACTAGTGGTGGCATTTGCATTTTCCTCTACCAAGACTGATTTTCCCTTATCAACACTACCACTAGTAGAAAAATAGTCATTTGCGGCGTCATATTAAGGCCTATTTGCGGCGTTTTAGCAGTAGCAGCAAATAAGGGGGCCGCAAATAGAAAAAGTCATTTGCGGCGGAAAAAAACGCCGCAAATAGAACCTCTATTTGAGGCGTTTTTCTAGAAAACGCCGCAAATAAAACCTCTATTTGAGGCGTTTTTCTAAAAAAACGCCGCAAATAGTACCACTATTTGAGGCGTTTTTTTAGAAAAACGCCGCAAATAGTACCACTATTTGAGGCGTTTTTTTAGAAAAACGCCGCAAATAGGTGACTAAAAAAAAATTTTTTTTTTTTTTTTTTTTTTTTTGGGTTTTTTACAAATTAAATTATGGAAACAAATTATTTAAATATAAAACTCTCAAATATATGTTTTCGCAAGAGAATCTTACATAGTTTTTGGTTTTTTTTTTATGAAATGTAAGTAGTATATATAAAAAATCAATGTCAAATTACAAGGAGATATTATATCATATACAAAGAACTAAACTATATTTCAGCCTTGTGATAATCAACTTAAGGAAAATCGCTTCTTTCACTACGTCATGCTTATTCGATTCTTGTTTGCAGCCCCGCAAGTCTTGGAGCCCTTCACAACCTATCGTATATTTCCTGCACTACTTACTAATGTTCAATCCTTGCACACCAACCATTTCTGCCCACGTATCAAACCCTGCATCACACAGGTAAGAACATAGAAGAAACCGCCCTGCACTACCTGCCGTCCTCAGAAATAATGGTATTCATCCCTATTCTTGCACAAAAACTGCAGCTCCACTGTACGCAGAACCAGCTTCTGTGCACTCTGCTACACAACAGCTCTTTTCATAGAAATTAGACTCCCACAGCTGCTACTCACCTGCTCCATACAAGACAGGCCCAATCTAAATCTAGTCTGCTAATCTACTGCTCTTCATAATACCAAGAGTGCAGTCCAAAACCCACAGCAGCTAGCTCCTCGCAACTCGCTTATCTGGTCCCTTAGCCAAAATGAGGAATAAAAACTTTATAACGATCAACCTGCTCAATGTTTAAGCCATTCAAAGTCATATGCTCAACATATCAGAAATAACCAAATATAAATCTCAATCTATGTAACTCTGACTCGGTTGCAAGTGAAGGACACAATAATGTGTAAGAGCGTCGGCGGATAAGGTTATTTTCTGCGATGTTTTCAACTTTAATGTATAATATGCAGTGTCGAAAAGTCATGTTGTGTGCGACACGCAATCAAAGACTTCTGCAGCCAAGTAAAAGGTTACCTTAAAATTGTCAATCATTAGAAACTCGTGTCGAAATTGTATCTTCTGTTTGCAATAGAGTCCTGGCAAGTGACTTTGTCAAGGTAGCATCCAACTTGTCGCCAATTAATGATATCCATGCCTGTAGTTTGCAAGAAAAGTCTTTGATTTAGCAAATTATGAAACAAATGGATCAACAGCTAAAAATATATAAATATACATAATCAATCATCAATGTTGATGACAGGCAGAAAAGACGAAGCAATGATTAAGAGGAATAACATAATAATATTTTTTTCTCCATATAATATGCATGTGAAAGAGCCGAAGAAACGCAGTTCTCATATCATTCTCTTAGGTCAATGATGTTAAGAACATAATAAATTCACCCAATTAAAAAGTCAAAGAAGAGAAGCCAAGCTAGGCCAAAATTCAGGATGAACTGTCAAACAAACGATTTTCGGTTTAACTGAAACTAATAGTGATACTGGAAGCTATGCTGCAAATCTCTTCTTGCATTATATTCAATCCCAGTCTCAAAATAGAATGTGAACGCCAATCAAGCTATTTTGATTCAGTCCCATACTAACCAAGCTGCCACTTTCATAACTCATTAACTGAAAGAGAGAGTGTTACAGATACGAGTTTCCGAAGCACACTGTCTGCATTTTACAACGTTGCAAATAACCAGCTGTTATAGATTCAGGGAAAATCCGTTTTGGATCCTAGTAGTAAATGATGTTTACCATTGAGTCCAAATATCATTCTCAAGGATCAACATTATATTAATCAATGTGATAACAAAAGGAAAACAAAAAAAGGACCTTCTGTTGAGCACCAATTGGGTCCACTTCATGCGAACAAAGCCAGATCAGACGAAATAAATGAACCACGAATCGGATTGACTCATTAATTAAATGTAATACGAAACTTTGTATATTACTAAAACGCTGCTTACTTGCACCCATGTTCGTAACTATGCATGTTCCTCTTTGCAATGCCAAAGGTAAGAGCATCTGCATCCACTCAGAAACTGTATACATATCATATATCAACCTAATGGGAGAGAAAGTCTCGGAAAATGATAGGGAACTACACTACAAGACCATTCCATATTCACTAATCACCCATTTCAAACTGTTTCTATTTCAATGCAGCAAAAATATTTGCTACTTCTGTAGATCATGTAAAGGAAGGAGAATGACACATTAAATTGTTTACCGAATTTACGCTACTTTTTATTGTGAAATAGCAGTCAATTGATGCAATATTCATAATCAGTCATCTATTAACGACTCTCTCCGTGTCCTTAACACAGGGAAAAGGTAATATCCGTCGAACCTCCCTTACCCTCATACCCTGCCAGTTGAGAGCTCTTGAGTCATAGGGGTAATATCTCCAATCAGCATTTAAAGTCAGACTACCACAAAATAAATATTGTCATGGTTCAGAAACTATGAATGTAAAAAGACATACTGCGTGGATCATAACCGTCTCCCCCTGACTGCGTCTCTTTGTAACGGTCAGCTAGAGTACGCTCAGCAAGGCATTCAAGTACAAGATAATTAAGTTTGTCCACACTTTGAAGCAATTTAAGTGCTGCCCTTGGTCTGTCACCCGAAAATCCAGCTCCGCAACCAATATAAACATTATCAAGCCTCCTTTTAGGATTAACTCTCTGAACACATTCATCCAACAGTGTCAGTCAATAATATATACTATATATTAAAGCATGACATGCAGTTGGACTTAGATTGTAACCTAACCAGTTTGATCCAACAATTATCAATTTCATCACCGCCTACAGTTTCCATCATCCAACGGATCAAGACACTGTACTCCAACGGTTAAGCAAGAATCTGTATCAGAGAAGATTCTGCTCAAAACTACCTGATATCATCAGAAGAACAACAATAAGACGGCCTAAATCCCAAAATGATTTGAGTCGGCTAACATAATTCACCATTTGGAACCGTGAATGACAATAAAGCACTGAAATAAAAATAAAAACTTATGATATCCAACCGAATATGATCAAGTCTCAGCATCTACCCACAAACATTTAAATTGGTCCCATAAAATTGTCCAAAATGCATAACCTTAGCCCTATGTTACTCAGGCTCGGCTGCAACTTGCAACAGTTATTTTTCCGCTAAGTTATTAATTTATTGGTCTAAAGTAAATAGTCAAAGTGTGTGTCGCGGATACACAACCAAAGTAAAGTATGGAGTAACCATAACTTTAGCCATATGCCTAAATACACAACCACCGAAAATAAATTAAGGTAGATCCAATACCCGATAAACAACAGAAGTAGAAGTTGAGGCCTTAAAGAGAGATAACAATCAATCCAATATACCAACAGACGGTTTTTGAAAGATTTCTACCAACCATTCCACTACCCAGTTATAGCTCAAGTGTTATCTTAACCTTACTCGTAACAAAACCAACCTGACCCGAATTGTCCTGATCCCAACCCCACCTCGTACCGATCAGAATACCCCCTAGGCCGTAGCACACTTGAAACATGCCTGAATCCAAAATGACCCAACGAGACCAGAACCGACCTTAATTCAAGCAAACCCGAAATGATTGACCCTCAATCAGGAAAAGCTGAACAAAATGACAATGTAACACGAAATTACCAAAATCAAACAAACACAAAAATTCTAATAATCAATCGAATTAAACCCGAAAACTGAAATTGAAAATACAAAGTTAGGGGATTAATACTCACAAAAGGGAAAATTTCACACTGACGGAATGCAAACTAAATTTCACAGGCATTAGAAATTTCACAAATGGATATAAATCTCACAGCCATTAGAAATTTCAAACTAAATTCCACAAATTAAGGATATGATAAGTAACCCTAATCAACAATAATCTGAAGAAAAACTTCATAACGATATGATAAGTAACCCTAATCAACATTAATCTGAAGAAAAACGTTATAATGATTTGATAAGTAACCCTAATCGAAAATAATTTAAAGAAGAGACACTTACAAGTTACAAGGCGGAAGCTTTCTGTCGAATTGAGCGGCCAGTGTTGGATGGGGTTGACAAATGTGGATTTGAATGTAGAGGAAATCGACGGGGAAGATAATAGGGACAGAAATCTATGGCGTTGTAGAAGAGGGTCTGGATTTTGACGGAGATCTATGGGTTGAAGAAGAGGGTTAGGGTTTTTGACAGAGCAGTTGTGAATTGGAATACGCCATTTTAATCAATTCTTTCTATTTGAGGCGTTATTAAGAAAAACGCCGCAAATGTCTTATTTGAGGCGTTTTTTTTGAAAAAACGCCTCAAATAAATTTATGCTCTAAAAAATTAAAGAAAAATTTGCTTTTTATTTGCGGCGGTTTGTCAAAAACGCCTCAAATGAAGAGCCGCAAATGACTATTTTTCTACTAGTGTACCCTCGACATTACCACATGAAACGGTTGTGGGATCCTTTTCTCCGGATTTTCCAGACCCAGCCACTTCTTCTTCTTTTTCTCCGACATTGTTCGGATTTTCGACCTCGGTTTCAGTGCCCTCAACATTTTTTTCAACACTTTGTTCCTTTTCACCACTTTTCTCAGATTCTACATTTTGATCCTCAACATTTTCCTCATTATCCTTTTCATTTTCAACAACATCTTCACTCTCTTTTTCCTTTTCATGTTCGACATTTTTCTCACTCACTTTTTCGAGTTCAACACTTGGTTCAATCTCTTTGTTCTTTTGAGCCACTTTGCCTTTTCCCTTTTTCGATTTGCTTCCTCCAATAGCAACAACCTCCTCCACTCCTGTTTCCTTTTCAGGCGCATTTTTTAGTGAGGTTGTTTCACCCTCATCAACCTCGACGTTTCCCACTTCTTCTTCGGTTATCTCCTTTGTGGGTTCAACATTCAAATCAACCCTTTCTTCAGAATCAGAGAAGTCGACACTAGCATCTAGAGCCAAGGATAATGCCGGTTGTCGCTTCAATCCTCGTCCCCTTCCCCTTCCCCGAGGTTTTCCGAGATTTGACCGAGCAACGGTTTTGGGACGAGAGGTTTTTGGTTTGGCAGGGGATGGTTTGGAAGGAGAGGTGGTCATTTTTAATTTAGCAACGTATGATGGATTATAGGTGTTGGCAAGACGTTGTAGTTCACGGTTGATGTTCTTGGGAGGCATTTTGAGAGAAGTTATAGGAGAGAGGGAGGGACGGTTATGGGAGGTTTGAATTTTGAGTGAGTTGGAAATTGGAAGAGTTTTTACATGTAAGATAATAATGGGTAGTTGAAGGAAGGGTAATAAATGGAGGGTAATAAAAAGTGACGGTTGTGGTGGGTTGGCATTATGACAAAAAGTAAAGTGTGATTTGATGTGATGGATGAGAGAAGTACATTGAGTGGCTCCATACGTGACAACTTGCATGCATGTTTCTTTATTTCTTTTGTAGTTCAATTTCTTTAATTTGCATGTACGGAATAAATCGTAAACATAAACACTACCGTCACCCATTCTAGTCAATCATTGGGGGACGTAAACTTTTAATGTCATGCATCACTTAAAAAACCAATTTCCAACCGAAGTTTTACGAATTGTTCTCTTTCTAACGGTTTTGTAAAAATATCCGCAATTTGATTTTCGGTTTTACAAAAGTTAAGATTGATTGTCCCTTTTTCAACTTGATCACGTAAAAAGTGATCCCTTATTTCAATATGTTTGGTCCGGGAATGTTGTATTGGATTTTTCGAGATGTTGATTGCACTAGTATTATCACAAAAAATAGGAGAGGATTCGAATGTAATACCAAAATCGTGCAATTGTTGACGGATCCATAGTAGTTGTGTGCAACATAGGGCGGCACTTATGTATTCACTTTCCGCCGTTGATAGAGACACGGTATTTTGTTTCTTTGAAGCCCACGTGAGCAAACACGGCCCCATGAAAGTGGCAATTCCGGACGTGCTCTTTCTATCCAACATGCATCCCGCATAGTCGGCATCGGAAAATCCTACAAGATCAAGTTCATAGTAAGAAGGATACCAAAGATATAAATGTTGAGTTCCAATTAAGTATTTAAATATCCTTTTTACGGCTTTGAAGTGAGATTCCTTGGGATTTGCTTGAAACCTAGCACACACACACACACTATATTGAATATCGGGTCGACTTGCGGTCAAGTAGAGTAAAGAACCAATCATACCTCGATACACCTTTTCACTAACACTCTTACCATTTGGATCAAGGTCAAGTTTGAGGTTAGAAACCATAGGTGTAGCAACGGGTTTCGCATTGGTCAACCCGAACTTACTTAGCATCTCCTTCACATACTTTTGTTGATGGATCATTGTGCCTTCCTCTTTTTGCTTGATTTGGAGGCCAAGAAAGAACCCTAGTTCTCCCATCATACTCATTTCAAACTCAGATTTCATTAGATGTGCAAAGTATTCACAAAGAGTTTCACTAGTTGCACCAAAGATAATGTCATCGACATAAATTTGTGCAAGCAACATTACATCTGAATGTGACTTGATGAATAATGTTTTATCAACCGAACCACGTATGAAGCCATTTTCTAAAAGAAACTTTGAAAGCCTATCATACCATGCTCTAGGAGCCTGTTTTAAACCATATAGTGCTTTATCGAGTTTAAAGACATGGTTCGGTGATTCATTATCCAAAAAGCCCGGTGGTTGTTCCACAAAAACTTCTTCATTAAGATAACCATTTAAGAATGCGGACTTTACGTCTATTTGAAAAAGTTTTACACCATGATGAGCCGCAAAGGCAATGAGTATTCGCATGGCTTCAAGCCTAGCTACCGGTGCAAAGGTTTCATCATAATCAATCCCCTCTTGTTGATTATACCCTTGCACCACTAGCCTTGCTTTATTCCAAACGATTTCTCCGTTATCATCAAGTTTGTTTCGAAAAACCCACCTAGTGCCAATGACTGTACGATTTGAAGGTCTAGGTACCAGATGCCATACCTCACTCCTTTTGAATTGATCCAACTCTTCTTGCATAGCCATGATCCAACACGGATCTTCGAGAGCTTTCGAAATGTGGTCGGGTTCAATTTGTGAGAGGTAAGCATTGAAGGCACAGAAGTTTCTGAGGGAGGATCTGGTTTTTACCCCTGAGTCAAGGTCACTAGTTAGGTTTTCGAGAGGATGAGAGCTTTGGTGTTTCCATCTTTTTGGTATGGTGGTATTGGTGGTGTTGGAAGCGATCACTTGTTCATTTTGTTCGGATGCAACAGTTTCAGAGACTGTTTCATGGGGTTGATTTTGAGTGGGGGATTGATCATTGTAATTTGGTGGATCAATGGTTGTGCTTTGGTTTTCTTTTTCCACTCCTGACGTGTTGGCTTCATTTGAGGATGAAGCATCGTTGGTTCCCCATGAATTGTGGCTTGTTTCCCCATGCAACGGTCCTTCTGACTGTTGCTCCAGATCTTCATCTTCCAATACTTGGTCCATGTCATGACGCACCATTCCAAGCTCGAACTCATCATCATCCTCTTCATTTCTTTCCTGTACCTGAGACACAAACAGACTAGATTCATCAAATACAACATGAATGCTCTCTTCCATTTTCATAGTTCTCTTGTTAAAGACTTTGTAAGCCTTACTATGGTTTGAATAACCCACAAAGATTGCTTCATCACTACGGGCATCAAATTTGCCTAAGTTGTTTTTCTCTTTATTATGAACAAAGCATTTACAACCAAAGCATTTCAAATATGAGACATTGGGTTTTCTTCCACGTAGAATTTCATAGGGTGTTTTGTTGGTGATTTTTCTAATCATGACTCGATTGTAGACATAACACGAAGTGTTTACGGCTTCGGCCCAAAAGTTTCTTGGTACTTGAGAACTAATGAGCATGGTCCTAGCCATATTTTCCAAAGTTCGATTCATTCGTTCCACCACTCCATTTTGTTGTGGAGTTTGGGCGGCCGAAAAGTTATGGTTAACACCATTCTCATTACAATAGGCTTCGAAGGCAAAGTTTTCAAATTCGGTTCCATGGTCGAATCTTAAAGCACCAAGTTTTAGAGAAAATTTGTTTTCGACCATTTTGAGCCAAATTAAAAACTCACCAAAAGCCTTGTCCTTAGTTCCAAGAAACAATAACCACACATATCTAGAACAATCATCAACAATAACACAAATGTAATTACTACCACCTTTGCTTGATATACGCATGGGTCCGCAAAGGTCTATGTGAACAAGTTCTAAGACACGAGATGTACTAATACACTTCTTGGACTTGAATGAGCTCTTAACTTGTTTCCCTTTGACACAATCATCACACAAGGAGTTGAATTTAAAGTTTATGATAGGTAAACCTTCCACTAAATCAAGTCTTCTAAGGTTGTTTAATGTTCTAGCATTTACATGGCCCAAACGTTTGTGCCAAAGCCATGGGTCATTTTTATGGACGCTCATGCACGAAAGTTTTTGACCGGATAAAGAAGATAAATCAATCATATACACATCCTTGACTCGTTTACCTTCAAGAACTAACTCCTTTGTCTTTCCATCTAGGATTTTACACACATGAGCATGAAATTCAACAATATTACCTCGATCACACAATTGTGATATGCTAAGTAGATTGTGTTTTAATCCTTTGACAAGCAGCACTTTGTCCACACATAGTGATTTTGACTTACCAACTTTTCCGATACCAACAATTTCACCTTGTTTGTTATCGCCAAAAGTCACCATGCCTCCTTTGTAGGTCTCTAGTGAGAGGAATTGGTCTTCTTCCCCCGTCATGTGACGAGAGCATGCGCTGTCTAAGTACCAATTGCTGCTGCCCCCCACTAATGCCTACGCAAATCAAACAGTTAGTTTAGGAACCCAAACAAGTTTGGGTCCCTTCTTAACACTAGACACCGAGTCCTTTTTGACCCATATTTCTTGTGCAACATTGGTGTTTCTTTTTAAGTCAAGTTCTCTTTTAGGACAACCATTGAACTCATGACCGGTCATTCCACAATAATAGCATATAATGTATTCAGGTAGTCCAGCATACTTACGTCGTCTGAAATCTTTTTGACTTGGGTCTTGGTTTCGGTTGCAACAGTGTGTGCTACTGTTGCATCTGAAACCAAGTCCAGAGTTTTTTAAAGCCTTTTCATTTTCTTTGGATTGCTTTAACAAGAATTCTAAGACATTCTGACTTCCTTCCCATTTGAGATAGAATTGCTTTGCATCAGTCAATTCTTTGGTCAAGGTTTCTATTTTCTTAAGTTGATCTAGATTTGTTTTTTCAAGTTTATCAACTTTTCCTTTGATATGACTAGTTTCATCACTTAATAGAATCGCAACTTCCTCTAGTTGTTTGTTATCAAGTTTGCATGAAGTAAATTCAACCAAGAGGGAGTCACGTTCCTTTGTAAGGGATGAAACTTTTCCTTTTAGAGACTCGACCTCTTTTACTAGTTCAGATTCAACATTGCATGGGACTGTTGCATGAGTTATTTCAGCTTTATTCACAAGACACTGATTTTGTTTTCGAAGCATTTTGACTTCCTTTTCTAGTTTAGTTATTGTACATGTTTGATCTACCTCAGTTAGACTCTCCTTTAGATTGACATTTTCCTCGGCAATACTTTCGATTTCATCTTGCATGGCAATGAGTTTATTTCCTTGAACACGACACTTATCAATAAAATCATCTAAAAGAAGACAGATTTTGTCTTTAGAAAAGGCGCGGGCCTTCTTCTTTAGACATTTTACCTCGCTTTCGGAGACTGAACTTGAATCAACCGAGTGGGCCATGAGACAAATTGCAGCTTCTTTCTTTGATGATTTTGACGTTTCTGTTTTTGATTTTGATGAGATGCTCAACTTTGCATCTAATTCTTCCTCAAGGAACTCATCCTCATCGGAATCAGACATACCCCAAATAGCACTCATGACTTTGTTCTTGTAATCTCTTTTGGCAAAATCACGTCTCTCCTTGGATTTGATATCATCCCACTTTGGGCATTCTTTTATTTGATGACCCTTGTCACCACATTTGAAGCATCCAAAGGTGGAATTTGATCTCCTCTTTGGGAAACGTTTCTTGCCAACATTGTTGTTAAACTTTTGTGAGCCTCGACCGTTGATTATGCCGGCCATGTTTTTGGTAAACATGGCGAACTCGACATCCTCATCCTCCTCATCGCTGAAGAGAGCATTTAGAGCGAGTCCCTTTCCCTTTGAACTCTCCTGAGAACGTTTCGTGAGTGAAAGTTCATGGGCCATGAGGGACCCCATTAGTTCATTCAGGGAAAGGACGGCAAGATCTTTAGCTTCCTCAATAGCCGTCACCTTCGGTTGCCACTTTTCAGTTAAGCTTCGAAGGATCTTTCGGACTAAATCCTCGGATTCAAAGTTACGACCAAGACTCTTAAGTTCGTTAACAATGCAAGAGAAACGAGAAGAAAGACTATTAATTGATTCGTCCTTTCCCATGTTAAACATCTCATATTGTTGCATGAGAAGGTCAACACGGTACTTCTTCACTTGAGACGTGCCCTCATGAGCTAAGCTTAGGGTGTCCCAAATGTCTTTGGCCGAAGAGCAACCCGATATACGATTAATCTCTTGATCACCAATGCCATATTGAAGAATGGACATGGCTCTCGAATTTTTCTCGATCTTTTTATAATCGTTTTCATTATATTTTTCCTCATCTTTTGGTGTCGTTTTTCCGTCTTTATCTGTCACCTCTATCTTAAGTGGGCCCTTTTTTATTATCATCCAACATTCATAATCTACCCCTTTAACGTAGTGTTCCATGCGGTGTTTCCACCAAGCATAGTTTTCACCTTTAAAGATTGGGTACTTAGTGTGTTTGGACTCGTCCATGATTACGGATCTTTCTCTTTGGTGGTTAAGCCTAATCAAGAGCACAAGGCTCTGATACCAATTGAAGAATCAAGAACGAGTTTAGCACCTAAGAGGGGGAGGGGGTGAATTAGGTGACCTTTTTAAAAATTAGAGATAGCTTAATTGTTTCACGAATTAAGGCAACAAGATCAGGAACTAAGCAACGGTATGAGGAACCGTTGCACAGAGCAGATCTATTACGAGTATACCAAGAAACGAGAGATAAGTACGAGAGAGAGCAATAAACAAACGATGTAAAAAATTGGTTCAACTCCTACTCCGGAGCCTACGTCCAACCGTTATTTTATTGAAAGTTTAGAAGCTACTCCGCTTAACTAAAACTATTACAACAAAACAACTCCCCAACCTACTCCGGTTGCATTTGCTAAGAGCTACTCCGCTCGAAGACTTGACTCAAACTTAAAGCTACTCCGCTCTAAGAGTTTTTGTTCTACCTTTGGTTTACAAGATCAATGTCTCAAGAGTTCTCTTAAAGAACATGGAGACTACTTTTAAGATCTAAACACAAGGTTCATCGAACAAACATTTATACTCATTAGAAGTGCGAACTAGTACATGGAGATCATAGCTTTTCGAAAACAAATGAAGACTTCTTTTAAAACTGAAACTTTTGCAAAATAAACTTGAAGAGTAAATGCTTAAAAGGTTTTGCAAAGTTTTACAATAAATGCTTAGAAAGTCTTAGCAATTAATGAGCTCAAGTGTTGGTATTTATAGAGAGTTGGGCGAGTGAGAGGAGCTCTCAAATTGTGTAATATGTTTGCATAACTCTTTTACCCAAGGGTTCAATTAGGAGTGTCTTTTACAAACTGAAAATGCACATGGTTGCAATGCTCAAGGTAGATTACTCAAGGCTCAAAGCAACCCATAAAAGGAAGGAGTGTAAGAGGGAACCTTCCTTTTGTAGGACTAATTGCTAAAAAAGGAAAAAGTAAACTTTCTACTTTTTCTAACCCTTAGTCCCAATGTGCAAGTTGAGCTTTTGATTTTCAAATTAATTTCCTTCAGTTTGTAAAACATTTGAAATATGTAAATGAACCAAAACACCAACACTTTTGATAAAACATATTTTCCGAAATATAATCTCCATGACCGTACTAGAAACCCCAGTTGCAACAGTCTGTTCAACTGTTGCAAGGATTTTGCACCTTTAACAAATACGAATGAATGTTGACTACCTTGTTTACAATGCATTCCTAGACTTGGTCTTCTCTTGTCTTTGCTTGCTTCTTGACATACGAACTTGATCTTCAATGAGCTTAATGTCACCTTGCTAATCTCTTGTACTAATCAAGCAAACGTTTAGATTAATCAATGTAACTTGCCATCATCAACATATTGTGTTCTAACATCATGTGATTTGAACTCAGATCATGAGTACTATCTCTCGTGTAGCTTTACCAACTAATATTGTAACATCCGCAAATTAAGCTGAATACTGAAATGCCCGAAACAAATTCAAACCCTTAATCAATCTTGTACCCAAATTCGCAATCTCGTTCATTGATAAATAATGGATAGGTAATGAAGAAAATCTTAACTCATTTTTAATAATATATATTCCCTCTTATTTTGAATGTTCTTACCTTTTTAATAAAGTATTCCTCACATCTATAACCCTTATAAATGCACAAACTTTTGCTTAAGATGAACAGTAGAGCAATGCTACCCGTGCATAGTGCGTAATGAGCAGTAGAGCTTCTGTTCTATTCTCCGTCATCCTCCCATATAGGGATGACAGCGGGTCGGGTACCCAACCCAGACCCTTAGGGTCGGACCCTAATGGGTCGGGTATGGGTTTGAATATTTGGGACCCGCTCGGGTATGGGTCGGGTATGGGTCCAATATAAAAAATGTAGGGTCGGGTCTGGGTCTAACTATTGAGACCCGCCCCGCCCCGTGGACCCGTGTATTTTTTTTATAAAAAAAAAAAAAAAAAATTAAAATCATAAATCAACTAGTCAACTTACGTTCCCAGGGTCATTTTTTAAAATACTCTCTTCTCTTATGATGTTTGGGACTAACAATGAATGTCATTAGAACTACATGTGAGCTAAAATAATAGCTGTGATGTCGCGTCTATCATGAAATTGTTCCTTAATCAACATGAAGAGCACCTCTTTACAATTGTAAGATTAAAAATATATGCTTAGTTGCTTACAATTGGTGGTTTGCTGGTACATTGGTACCTCATGTTTCTCATAATACTTTAATAGGGACATGTGAGATTAAAAATATAAGCTTACAGTTGGTTTGATTATGTTTGTTAATTGTCAAACAATTTCTTTGTGTTTGGTATTTGTAATTTGTTAGAGATTTAAGAATTTTTCCAAGACTTTGTAATTTAATTTGAACCTTGGTACATTTTATCGAAGGATTCGTTAAAAAACGTTGGACCCTAGGGTAGACCCTACCCAGACCCAGACCCGTTAGGGTCGGGTATGGGTCCATTGATTTCAGACCCTGCCGGGTATGGGTCTAAGGATTTTTAGGCCGGGTCGGGTCGGGTCTTGCCGGACCCTACCCAGACCCTACCCATTGCCATCCCTACTCCCATACTTATAAATGCACAAACTTTTACTCTTCTTCTCTGTCATCCTCCCATACTTCCATACTTCTTCCCATGCTTCCTCCTCTCATACTTCCTCCCCCTTTTTTTCATTTTACAAAGGATAATTTGTCAAAAACTACCTTACATTTAGGTCCATTTGTGAACAACTACCTTACATTTTTTTTTGTAAACAACTACCTTTTGTTTTAATATTTTGTTAAAAACTACCTAATTTTTTTTGGAGGGATTTCACACGTGTGAACTTAGTTGCTTTAATATTTTGTTTTTTTAATCTTCTTCTACCTTTAACCCCTCCCCTCTTCATTTACCCTAACATAACCCCCGTCACTTACATTTACCCTAACCTCTCTTTACCTTCATTTCACCAATCTTATTTGCCGTCACTTTCATCACCTTCAATAATCAAGCTATCGGTAATTCGGTATGTATCTATATTTTTCCTTTTTTTAGTTGGTAATTGTACATTTATTTATTCACTTTCAACTTATATACTTGAATTTGGTATGTATCGGTAATTCGGTATGTATCAGTAATTCGGTATGTATGAGTTTTTGGTCTTCTTATTGTACTTTGTATAAGTAATACAATTATTAATCTATTTTACAGTATTTTGGTTAAATTTGGGATGGAAAGCAACGATTATAGGGCTAATTTGAGGATTTATCATGGTGGTCATTTTGTTACCAAGAGATATAAAACTGAGTATGTAAATGGGGGATTATTGATGAAATGTGATATGGATGAGGTCTGTTATTTTAACTTGGTTGACATTGTTAAAAATGAATTGAATTATGGTGATGTGGGGGAATTATGGTTTAGGAGACATGGATTAAGCTTATTTGCTGGTAAGAAGAGGCTTCAAAGTGACAAGGACATACCTTTGTTGATGGAAACTAAGGATGCAAATGGGTTTGTAAATATTTATGTAACTTGTGGAGTTCAAGAAGTTTCAACAAAGCAACCAAGTAGGAAAAGTACACAGAAAAGTAAGAAAAATAATGAAGTTGGTGGTCCCAGCAAAGATTCTTTAAATGAGAGTACTGCCAACCATATAAATACCCCTTGGAGACCAAAAAAGCGTTTTATAAGGACCAAAAACAGCAGCTACAACCCATTTAATGCAGCTGAAAATAGAGGGAAGGAAACAGTTGAAGAAGGTGAGGAGAGTAATGGTGATGAATCTGATGATAAGTTCGATTCTAATGATGAGTTAGATTCGGATGCTGTTTTGAGTGAAGGGGATCTTGATGATGAAGAAGATGGCGACATATTCACTGAAAATGTGGATGAAGAGATCTCAAACACTGTGCATATAGCATTGAAGGGTTTAGGTGGTGACTCCTTAGCTGTTAATAATGACACCGAAGCTCAGAATGATATTGAAAATGAATGTTTGGTGGATAATGATGCCGATCTAGTGTCTTCTGAAGGCGAACTCGAAAGTGAACATGAGTCCGATGATGAGGTAATTAATTACTCTGTCTTTAATCCTGATACAGACTTTCAAAGGTCTATTGAGCTTAGCTTAGGACTGAAATTTCCATCTGTGTACACATTTAGAAAAGCCTTAAGATATCATGCTATTGAAAATGGATATGACTACTACCTTTTACACAATGGTAGTAAGAGGGTGAGTGTGTATTGTAAACATAGATGCAAGTGTCCTTGGGTAAAGGGGAGAGGAAAATTAGGGGAATGCACATGTGGTGAGAAAAAGTATTGCACTTATAAGGTTCATGCCAGGAAGTGTAAAAAAGAGGAGACGTTCCAAATAAGAAGTTTAAGGCTTTCTCATAACTGTGGATTGACCACAACAGCAAGTGTACTTCGCTCTATTTGGCTGAGAGGTATATAGATTATTGGAGGCTTGAACCTGAGACAAATGTAGACACTTTTCAGAAGAAATTGTTAAAAGAGTTGGGGGTTGAGGTTGGTTATTACAAAGCATATTATGCTAAGGAAAAGGCTCTAAAAATGATTTATGGGGAAGCAGATGAACAATATAAAAATGTTTGGAATTATGCTCACACAGTGAAGAAGTGTAATGAGGGCAGTTCAGTGTTTGTCCAGCTAGAGAATGTTGAGAACCCACCCCCAGTGTTCAAGAGAATGTATATGTGCCTTGATGCCTGCAAGAAGGGATTTTTGGCTGGATGTATGTAGGCCCATTATTGGAGTGGATGGCTGCCATTTGAAGGGTCCCTACCCAGGGCAGCTTCTTACAGCAGTTAGTAAAGATGACAACTGTAATATTTACCCATTGGCATGGGCTATAGTAGAGGTAGAAAATAGAGATTCGTGGACTTGGTTTTTAGATCTCTTAGTGAAAGATATTGAACCAGCAGTTCAGAACATTACTTTCATGTTAGAAAGACAAAAGGTAAAGTTTACTTACTCTTTCTTGTCTTTTATTTTTTATTTTTGTATTATATTTACACATTTGTTTGATTTTTATGAAGGGATTCCTTGAAGCTTTTGCAACAGTTGTGCCAAATGCAGAAATACGATTTTGTTGTAGGCATATATGGTCAAATTTTAAGTTAAATTGGGTAGGTGAAGCCTTTAAACAAATATTCTGGAAGGTGGCTAGGGCATATACCAAGGTAATTTGTCTATGTCAGCTATTTAATTTATTTATGTTAGTATAACAAACTGCTTAATAAACCTGATTAATTTACATGATTAGGAGGAGTTTGAACAACATATGAATGAGCTTAAGAAGATGTCAAATGGTGCACATGCTTATTTAAGTGCTATACCTACAAAACACTGGTGTAGGCATGCATTTAACACTAGTTGTAAGTCTTCTATGATGCTTAACAATTGTTGTGAAAGTTTTAACAACGTTCTGAAGAAGTGTAGGGACAAGCCTGTTTTATCCGTTATGGAGTGGATAAGAAGATATTGTATGAGAAAAATGTTTATGAAGTGGGAGGGGGCTGATAAGGTTGAAGGTGTCCTTATGCCAGCTCCAAGTAAACAGTTGAAAAGAGCAGGAAATGAGAGTAGAAAGTATGAGCTGATTCAATCTGGTTTGATGGAGTGGGAGGTGGAAATTGGCATAAATGAAAGAGTAAGGGTGAACTTAGAAAAATGGTCTTGTGATTGTGGTCAGTGGGCATTAACTGGAATTCCGTGTTCTCATGCATATGCTTGTATCCAAAAGAAAAGAATGGTTCCAGAGACATTTGTGCATGAGGCATACACAAAAGAAACGTATAAAAAGACATATGCAAATCATATCAAACCACTACCAGGTCCAAAGCAGTGGGAGAAGACTGATTACCTTCAACCACTACCCCCTCCTTATAAGAAGCAGCCAGGGAGACCGAGTTTAAAGAAAAGAAGAAAGGAGGCAGGGGAGAATGAAGGAAGACAACAAACTGTCAAGAAAAGAGGGACAAAGAAGACTTGTGGTAACTGTGGGCAAGCAGGACACAACATGAAGGGATGCAAAAATCCTGGTGTTTCCAGGCCACAACAAAGGAAAATAAAGAAAAGAAGAACTGCCAGTGCCACTACTCTAGGCCAAAACACCCAAGAAAGCTCGATCTCTGAAGTTCCGGTCACTGGATTGTAGATGCATGCTCGCTTCTGATTATGCTTATGTAAATGTTGGTGAAACAAACTGCTTGTTAAACCTTTTGTAATGGCTTGCTTAGGCTTTATTTTGCTACAAAACTGCTTGTTAAACCTTTTGTAATGGCTTGCTTAGGCTTTATTTTGCTACAATGTCAACAATGTTTGAATGTAATAACTACTTTAAGCCTTGCTTTTGTGCAATTTCAATGCAAGTAATGAAACTTCTTTTGTAAGTTTGGTGTTGGTGTTGGAAAGTTAGAATGGATGACCGACCAGAATTTATGGTCTGAGAATGTATGTAAAAAGTCAGCATATTAGTGGTTTATTGCTCTTTTCTGCAGGCTGGCAGTTGAGTTGCTGACTGTAATGGAAGTGTGATGCAGGGGCTGGTTTTGTGAAAGGTGCAGGTGAAAGTATTGTTTTTTGGCTGAAAGTATGGTTTTGTGAATGGTGCAGGTGAAAGTAGTGTTTTTTGGCTGAAAGTATGGTTTTGTGAATAGTGCAGGTGAAAGTCATGCTATTTATCGTGCTAATATACACTGAGGAGTAGTCTTGGTGTAGTTCATACTTATGAACTAGTGAGTTTTTATTGGTTGATAGCAACAATATACACTGAGGAGTAGTCTTGATGTAGTCTGAGGATTGGTCTGGAGTGCCTCTGGGATGGCTGGCAGAGCAGTTTGAGTGCTACTGAACTGTGCATAACGGGGACGTAGCAATTCAGACTGGGCAATTGTGGTGCTGGCTGGACCTGGATGTGATGCAAAGTAGTCTGAAGTTTAGAATAGCTGGGATGGGACAGTTTCGCTGATGACATGCCTTGGTCCGGGTTGGGGCATGCAATGCGAACATGAAGTCTGTGTAGAGGTGCAGTCAGGCCTGTTGTGCTAATGGTAGTTCAGTAGGCAGTGATGGTGCGTGTTTTGTTGCCGAATTTGAGTATCTCAGTGTGGGCAGAATGCTGAGGGCTGTAAGCGGCAGAGCATCAGAGTTGTTCAGGGCTTCAGGACTGGCAATTCTGGGTATGTTCAGTTTGAGTGTGTTAGGAAATAAGAAAACGCAGCAGCGTTTGCAGTTAGCAGTGCTTGGGTGTTGGAAATAGAGGCCGGAAATAGAGGCCGACAGTTAGCGTTTGCAGTTAGCAGTTTGAGTGTGCCTTCTGTACTGTTTTGAGCAGCAGAATATTAGTGACAGAGGGTCTGTAAAATATTAAAGCAAGCAAGTTTGATCTTTTTGCTTTTGCTTTGTTCACAGAAAGGTAATAGTCATTGTAAACAAATGATCGGCGAAGACGGGTATTAGTCATTTGTAAGACGGTTACATATTGATTATGACGTTTTGTTTTGTAATAATTTAAGGTAGTTTTTGACAAAATAAGATTGAAAATTTAAGGTAGTTTTTGACAAAATAAAAGAATAAAGCAACCAAGATTTCACACGTGTGAAATCCCTCAAAAAAAAATTTAGGTAGTTTTTAACAAAATATTAAAACAAAAGGTAGTTGTTTACAAAAAAAAAATGTAAGGTAGTTGTTCACAAATGGACCTAAATGTAAGGTAGTTTTTGACAAATTATCCTTTAACAAAACACAAAAACAATAGCTTCAACTTCATCTTCTTCATCCTCTTCATCGGAAAAAATAATAAGAAAAAGAAAAAAGCGAAGTAATTCAAGTTTGCATATACGAAATAAGGTGTTCGATTGGAGCAGTTTGTATCAAAGATCCAAAGTTGTTCATTAATTCTTCATAATCTTAGCCGGTTCCTCCCTTAATTTTGTATTTATTTCTTACATCATTTCCTCTACTTCCTTTATTTCCATTTCTTCTGTTTATCTTTTTTTGATTTTTCGGACTTTTATTTGTTTATACAAGGTGGGTGTTTCCGTTTATTATCAACTATTATGTAATCCATAACTTTATTCTTCCATTTTAGTAACTTTTTAGAATCATTTTATGAATTTTAGGGTTTTCTGGGATTTGAGGTTGTTGATCATGTATTCGTAAGGAAAATTAACAATGGGTTGGAAGAAGATACATTCTCCTTGAGTCTGGTACTACTCGATTGAATCAGGGAAATATTAATATCCCCATTTCACAATCCAACTTCATTCGCTTCCTTCACATCTTCGAGGTTCCCTTCTTTTCTTTTTCTTCTTCTTCTTCTTATTATTATCATCCATTGATGATAGTGTAGGTCTCAATCAATGAATCAATTAATGGATCAATAAATGAATCAATCGAATGTTTTGTTTACTTAACTTCAGATGGAAAGCAAAGATGCTATTGGGAAAGAAAGTGTTGGACTGTATGTTTCTCACTTTTTAAACATTTCATTACTTATTCTTGTGTTTAATCCAAATCCAAATCCAAATACCTAATTCTCCTTTTGTTAATAATGTCTCTCAGTAAAGATGAGATGATGAGATGAGTCGAGGTTGAATATCACCAGTTAACACCCTTAAGGCTTAAAGGTTACTCTGTGTTAAGCATAAGTGTAACAACCCGACCCGCCACCGTCGTAACACCCCCATTTATTCAAGAGCCTTTAGCAAGACATTCCCGAATAAATAGAGCCGTTACCATCTCGGAAAGCCCGAGGTAGTGAATAACAAAGTAAAACAATACAAAGTACTTTATATAAAACCGATAGAATTTAAACTTTATTGTTACAACACTATGCATAGAAAAAGATACAACTGATTACATCTATGTATGTGATCTAGTTCTAAGTGGGTCCAAGCCATGTCTCTCTCCACGCCCATGCTCCTAATCCAACTGTCTCTGACCTGTAAAATCTACTCCCCATTCCGGATCATCGTAGGTGTCACACGAATACACAGGGTCAACCACGAGGTTGAGTAGAGGAAAATAAATAAGTCAACAATATCGTTTATATATATATATGGAATTCAATCATCTATTCTCCGCACCGATCCAACACCAAATAAACTCCGCACCGATCCAACGCCAAATAAACTCCGCACCGATCCAACGCCAAATAAACTCCGCACCGATCACAAGACCCAGTATACTCCGCACCGATCACAAGACCCAATATACTCCGCACCAAATCACAAGACCCAATATACTCCGCTCCATATCACAAGACCCTATATTCATCAAATAGTATCGTATCACGGAATTAGGTAATTAGATAACACAATATACCAATCATAAGATAATAAGATGAACACGGATGACATCAAATAATAAACAAATTACTCATCACCATGTACACAGTATTCCCCTACCTCAAATAGCAGGAATGCAGATAAGTCCAAGCTCGCTAGAAATGTTCCACATGAAACTCGCTACCTAAACACGTATACGTAACAAATTAATAACCTTCCCGAAACCCCATAACAACCTATACTTACTATAAATAGAAACCTTCCATAAATGGAAAGTTTCCAAAAATAGAAACCCAATATAAATGGAAAGTTTCCATAAATAGAGACTTCCCTAACTTAATGATTTCCCGACTCATAAACTTCAACTACACAATAACGAATAATATTGAAATAGCGAAAGACGACTATTATTAAAATAGTAGTAATAATAATAACATTACTAAAATGATAACAATAAAATAATTTTAATAATAATAATAATAATAATAATAATAATAATAGTATGAAATATAATAACAATAATGTACTAACAAAACATGTTAAATTAACACAACCATAACAAGACTAATCATACTACTATAATAAGATAATAATATAGTAATAAGGAATGATAAAATAAAACACCAAACAGCCCCTCCTTTCCCGACATACAGGCCACGACTCGAAGCCCCCATCACCACCGCGTGACACCGCAAAGACCACCGTGCAACCACCATACCTTGTACCCCCTACTACCAGCTACACCCACGACAACCCACACACCTTCGTTGACCACCGGTGAGGTGAACCAGACCGGAACCCAGGTCTGGTTCCCTACTCGGAAGCTCCAGCCACCCCTTAAAGAACCTCCTGTCAACACCTCCACAAACTCTAACACCACCCGAGACCACCACCCATGCCTCCTCTGCCACCAAACCCATAGACAACGGTGGTACCACCGTGTCGACCTCCCCCGAGTCCACGGTGGTACCAACCCCAAATACTCCCCTGAACACATATAAATCAGACCTGAGACAAACAGGGGAACGAACACCCCCTTCGACACAGTCTCCGCCGGCTGTAACCACCGTGACTACCGCCACATGACTACCCCAAATACAACCAGTAAGATGACGTTAATAAAGGTTGAGTACAAAGACACACTACCCTTCGAAACTAACACAAACCTATACGCAGACATGACCTATAAGAGACAACGACAACTAGAGGTGAACGTACCTGATTCCTAACCAGAACGAAAGGGGCTAGACCGCCCTAAACTGGCCGCACAGACCTCCTAATCCTTCTCTGTAGTGGCGGCAGTAGGGCTGTGGCTTTGGACGAGTGTAGGCAAGGGTAAAGTGAGGGAAAACAGGCCTCATATAAGACGGCATGGAGGGTGGTGAGGAAGAGTGTTATTTTGTTCTTTTTCCAGTTTAGGGTTTAGTCGTGGGCTGTTTTACCTTGCACGACATTCAAGCCCAATCCCAAGCACAAAGGTCTCAAGTTCAAGCCCCGCTAACAACACATAATAAGATATCATTCGATAAATAATTTATCGAATATATTAGCTATCAACAATCACTATCGATACAACGAAGGTACTAGTAAATATTTATAATAAAATTCCGAGTTATTACAGTCTTCCCTCCTTAAAATAAACTTCGTCCCGAAGTTCAACCACACACATATATTACCATGCTTACAACCCCAAAATATATCACATACTCATATAGACTCGAACATAAGGCACCATGATACGACAATTAACAATGAGAACTCATTATCACGAACTGTGAAGATACTGGGTGTTACAATCTTCCTCCCTTAAAATGAACTTCGTCCCGAAGTTCACCATCCCATAAACAAACGTGCGGTCCTTAGGCACACAACGAATTCAAAGTGTGGCACCATATAACATCAAGAACTAACAAGGATATTTTAAACATGAATTGTTACATTCCACCCTTGTTAAGGAAACTTTGTCCCCAAAGTTTAACGTATAACTAAATTCAAGCCACAAACACGGCAAGATGCATAACATAAGTTATCAGGATTATCAAGTAGATGCGTGCAAACAATAATGACACAACAATTAGCCATGTCATAACCACTTAACCATATCATAAATCAAAAGATTTTACCAGTAACCTCATTATGTAAATCTCAGCTCATAAACCGTCTTACTCATTACATTATCTCATACTATCTTACTTCAAGTAACCAAGTATCGCATTCGTCGTCGAATCTAAGACCAAAGACAAGGGGTGGGTGAACTGGCGGAATAAAACCGCAATCGATACTTCCATTTCAATATCGGCCCCAACCTCCGATTATGACTCGATAATCAAGGTCACACTGGACCGCACACAATGTGGCACAACGGCCTAAAACTCGTGACTCAATGTCAGTAACAATTCCCATCACAATTTCAATATCAATGTTGTCGAAGATTCCATCAAAGGATCTGCTCAATACTTAGAGAATAAAATGCTAAGTTACTCACCCACGTGACAAGGTCAAAGAATTCAACAACTCAACATAACACTTAACTGCAATCTCAAACTCAATACAAAAAAAAAAAACCAGTCAGGATCTTATGACTCACAAGCAACTTTATCCCCTCAAACTCTATCCCATCTGTTAATTAACATGTCAATGTACGTACTCTTACCAAATTCATTAACATGCTTGTATATATACTTATAATTCCACAGTTCATAAAACAAGTATTTGTACGCTATACCAAACCAACCTAATACAAAACCATTATGCATAAACACTAATCAATTACCACAAGTTTACCCATCTCACAACTCAACCCGTCTCACAAACGAAAGAATTACCTCATCATAAGAAAATATTAACATCCAAAATAAAAGAACAAATACTAATATTCAAGTCAAATAACTACTCGTGAGAAACCCATAGCAATAATCGCGTAAACCTATATAACCTCGAGCAATGACAAGAGTATTAGGATCGATAGAAACCGTGTTACGCAGTAAAACAGATTCAGAGTAGCTAACACTTACACACCATTGAAATTTCAACACAGAAGCAATATATTCTCAACAATGCAAACAATCAGGAGACTCATAGTTCATAATTGACAAATTAAAAAAAATTTCATGTTCGTAACCATATTATAGAAAAGACATAGGGCAAAATTTATTAACGTAATTCAATATGAAGCATTGACATATCTCACAAGATATACACAATTTATAGACTCACAAGACCGTTTAACAATTCCAGGTATTAATAAGTTAACAAGATCACTTAGGTATAACTCAACTTACATCATTTATCATGGGACTAATAAAATACATGCCTTCCAACGTAAGGGTTTATATAATGCGCAACAATTAAGCATTCGGGCAGGCTTTCATCAACATGTAAGTACAGAATTTGTCATATTGCAAATTATTATAATTATTAAAAGATCAAGAGTCACCATGGATAATCATCACTTTGAAATACAACTTTAAAACTTTTGAAACCTTGAAGCGGTAATTTGTGACAATTTACAATTTCAAGTCAACAAACAATTTGACAAGCTGAAATTCGAAACAAGGCTACACGGAAACATTTTGACTTTTCTTTACTAAAACATTGTCCTTGTGGTTCATGAATTATGAAAGTTTAACGATAAAAGGAAATGAATTCACACGACTAATACTCCCGTGACTCACATGTCAACCAACTAATGATTCAATATATTATGACCAGGTTTTTAAATATAGCAATATACAACTCTTTATGGCATACCGGTATACTTGAAGAGATTATGAAAATTAGAAATTGCAGGGAACTAGACAGAGATAAACCATTAATATACGAAAGAACATCGACAAAATTCACATTGTTCAAAATGATCAAAATTACGAACATCATGTACGAACATCACGTCTTTTAAATTAAATCGTGGCTCGTTACGATTTTACATGGCGTATCATTTTGAAAACGCGAACACACATCATGAACAGTAGAGTTGAATTTATGCATAATTATCACCAGGTTTTTAAATGATTTCCTTTGCAAAAGATGGGTCAAAACGGAACTATGCAGTAACAATCCGACCACTGTCAACTAAAGTATTTATGTTTCTCAAAGTGTTTATTTTTCTCAAAATAACTCCTATTAGCATGAAACCAAAGACATTGGAAAGTTAACTCAAAAGGTTATCATACATAAAAAGTGTCATACACATATAGAGATCACATTTTAAAGGGCAGCTCTCGCAAGCAAGGTAACTTTCTGAAAATTTATCAAAAATTTGCGTCCCTTATAATCACTTCACACTATCACATTCAAATATGACATAACATTTGAAGCATTGAAATCACTTTGCACCCTAATACATGTAATTGCCATCTAGAGGACGGTAAAGATTGCGAAGCCAAAATAAAATCAACCAGACAACTCAATCATCACGTGTGTATAGACAATGCATTAGTTTCTACCATCGTATCAATCACAACCTCATTAAATACGAAAACATACCTTAGAAATCACTAGGTGACATATATGAAATACACACCTTATAACTAAATTATATGTATGTAATTAGGCGTATAAATTGACCTGAAATTTGCAACACTTAACTATATAATATTCGTGGCTTAGGGCAACACATTCCACATATCACTAGACATGGAATGCTAAGGCAATTAGTAGAATCATAACAATCATAAATCTAAAAAAAAAACTGATCACATTTGTATGGTAACCAAATAGTACTCTTGCAAGGAATAAGGAATTCAGCTCAGAAATGAATACACACTTAGAATAACACAAAACAATTATCAACGGGCACGACACGAGTTTCAGTCTACTAGCTTTACACATAGAACTCAACTTGGTTCCACATCCCATAACGACATAGCATATATATTTGGTTGTACTAACCATTCCAGGCAATCATGATCACATCTCTCCTACGTCTATCCTTTTTGGGAACTATAGCTCATCAACTCATTACACATATCATTATACTATGCCTTTACCTAACGGTTCAGGGATCATATAGCCGTATGCATATCACCCTATCCAAGTAAAGCTCATATTCAAAACTCTTGTTCTCAATACCAGAAATTGTATATCTCAATCAACATTCAACATCAATCACATGATTCGCAGTATATATTACCAACCATATTTCACATCATAACCTACCTCATTCCTTCTCCTGTAAGAAGGTCAGTACAAGATAACTAGGTCACTATATAATCTACCCCACTCTTCAATTACTCTCATTGGGTTCCCGAGACAGAACAGAAAGGGCCCATGTTTGGTGTGAGGGGGCCCCTAACTCATCCCGTTCCTTTTTGGGGCTCCTAACAGTTTCATCTCGGGGTTCATTTTATCAGACTCTTCCTACGTTCATTATTATTCATTTGGTTTAGGCCTGAGGATCGTTCGCTCTGATACCACTTTGTAACACCCCCATTTATTCAAGAGCCTTTAGCAAGACATTCCCGAATAAATAGAGCCGTTACCATCTCGGAAAGCCCGAGGTAGTGAATAATAAAGTAAAACAATACAAAGTACCTTATATAAAACTGATAGAATTTAAACTTTGATGTTACAACACTACGCATAGAAAAAGATACAACTGATTACATCTATGTATGTGATCTAGTTCTAAGTGGGTCCAAGCCATGTCTCTCTCCACGCCCATGCTCCTAATCCAACTGTCTCTGACCTGTAAAATCTACTCCCCATTCCGGATCATCGTAGGTGTCACATGAATACACAGGGTCAACCACGAGGTTGAGTAGAGGAAAATAAATAAGCCAACAATATCGTTTATATATATATATATATATATATATATATATATATATATATATATATATATATATATATATATATATATATATATATATAGGGAATTCAATCATCTATTCTCCGCACCGATCCAACACCAAATAAATTCCGCACCGATCCAACGCCAAATAAACTCCGCACCGATCCAACGCCAAATAAACTCCGCACCGATCCAACGCCAAATAAACTCCGTACCGATCACAAGACCCAATATACTCCGCACCAAATCACAAGACCCAATATACTCCGCTCCATATCACAAGACCCAATATTCATCAAATAGTATCGTATCACGGAATTAGGTAATTAGATAACACAATATACCAATCATAAGATAATAAGATGAACACGGATGACATCAAATAATAAACAAATTACTCATCACCATGTACACAGTATTCCCCTACCTCAAATAGCAGGAATGCAGATAAGTCCAAGCTCCCTAGAAATGTTCCACATGAAACTCGCTACCTAAACACGTATACGTAACGAATTAATAACCTTCCCGAAACCCCATAACAACCTATACTTACTATAAATAGAAACCTTCCATAAATGGAAAGTTTCCAAAAATAGAAACCCAATATAAATGGAAAGTTTCCATAAATAGAGACTTCCCTAACTTAATGATTTCCCGACTCATAAACTTCAACTACACAATAACGAATAATATTGAAATAGCGAAAGACGACTATTATTAAAATAGTAGTAATAATAATAACATTACTAAAATGATAACAATAAAATAATTTTAATAATAATAATAATAATAATAATAATAATAATAATAATAATAATATGAAATATAATAACAATAATGTACTAACAAAACATGTTAAATTAACACAACCATAACAAGACTAATCATACTACTATAATAAGATAATAATATAGTAATAAGGAATGATAAAATAAAACACCAAACAGCCCCTCATTTCCCGACATACAGGCCACGACTCGAAGCCCCCATCACCACCGCGTGACACCGCAAAGACCACCGTGCAACCACCATACCTTGTACCCCCTACTACCAGCTACACCCACGACAACCCACACACCTTCGTTGACCACCGGTGAGGTGAACCAGACCCGAACCCAGGTCTGGTTCCCTACTCGAAAGCTCCAGCCACCCCTTAAAGAACCTCCTGTCAACACCTCCACAAACTCTAACACCACCCGAGACCACCACCCATGCCTCCTCTGCCACCAAACCCATAGACAACGGTGGTACCACCGTGTCGACCTCCCCCGAGTCCACGGTGGTACCAACCCCAAATACTCCCCTGGACACGTATAAATCAGACCTGAGACAAACAGGGGAACGAACACCCCCTTCGACACAGTCTCCGCCGGCTGTAACCACCGTGACTACCGCCACATGACTACCCCAAATACAACCAGTAAGATGACGTTAATAAAGGTTGAGTACAAAGACACACTACCCTTCGAAACTAACACAAACCTATACGCAGACATGACCTATAAGAGACAACGACAACTAGAGGTGAACGTACCTGATTCCTAACCAGAACGAAAGGGGCTAGACCGCCCTAAACTGGCCGCACAGACCTCCTAATCCTTCTCTGTAGTGGCGGCAGTAGGGCTGTGGCTTTGGACGAGTGTAGGCTAGGGTAAAGTGAGGGAAAACAGGCCTCACATAAGGCGGCATGGAGGGTGGTGAGGAAGAGTGTTATTTTTGTTCTTTTTCCAGTTTAGGGTTTAGTCGTGGGCTGTTTTACCTTGCACGACATTCAAGCCCAATCCCAAGCACAAAGGTCTCAAGTTCAAACCCCGCTAACAACACATAATAAGATACCATTCGATAAATAATTTATCGAATATATTAGCTATCAACAATCACTATCGATACAACGAAGGTACTAGTAAATATTTATAATAAAATTCCGAGTTATTACAGTCTTCCCTCCTTAAAATAAACTTCGTCCCGAAGTTCAACCACACACATATAT
Organism: Silene conica; assembly: GCA_029255685.2. Lineage (NCBI taxonomy): Eukaryota > Viridiplantae > Streptophyta > Magnoliopsida > Caryophyllales > Caryophyllaceae > Silene > Silene conica. The sequence goes on from CM055311.2 coordinate 66,859,314, forward strand.
TACCATGCTTACAACCCCAAAATATATCACATACTCATATAGACTCGAACATAAGGCCCCACGATACGACAATTAACAATGAGAACTCATTATCACGAACTGTGAAGATACTGGGTGTTACAGTATGTTTCTCACTTTTTAAACATTTCATTACTTATTCTTGTGTTTAATCCAAATCCAAATCCAAATCCAAATACCTAATTCTCCTTTTGTTAATAATGTCTCTCAGTAAAGATGAGATGATGAGATTAGTCGAGGTTGAATATCACCAGTTAACACCCTTAAGGCTTAAAGGTTACTCTGTGTTAAGCATAAGTGTAACAACCCGACCCGCCACCGTCGTAACACACCCCAATAAGATGGGATGTATACCTTTGGCCTATTACTTGTCCTCACTTAAGCCCAAAAGCACAAGGCCTTGTTACTAAGTGGTGGGTGGAAGCTATTATAAACATATCACAAGCCTCACATTCTACCGATGTGAGACAACTTTCTCATACTCTTGGGGTGTTACAATAAGCCCCAGAACCCAGTCAAAGAGGACATGTCATACCTAGCTCATTGAGATTCTAATCTTAAACCCATTGATATTAGGAGTAACTGTTTAACTTTATGTATCATGTTATTTAATTTTTCCACGGGGTGTAATTTAGACAAGTTTTCTCAAATAAGTTCTCTCAGAGATTTGGCTATGTATGTGGCTCGGACAAAACCAAGTGCAAACCAAATTATATAATGTAAATTTTACACTTACAAGTTCTCGTGATAATGCAAAAAAATGTTCTTTTATCCCCATCTATTTGTTTATACATTTTTTACATAGCAAAGTGTTCCAAGTTCTTTTGGTGTTAGAACATAGTCACATACTACATTCTTTTCACTGTCTGACATTGACTCATCTGTAACAGCTCTCTTACAGCTGCCGTGACTTGCATCATTGGACTCCAATTTGGTCATATTCTTGTACAAACGCCGGTCAGGACTCTTCAACCATTAAGCTATATACTGGTTCGATATTTTCACTTGACCATGGCATATATCATTCTAATTTTGAAGATCTCCAGGATCACAATGAGTGGCTTCATTGGTGGTCCATGCTTTCCATCTACTGTTCTATGCTTGGGGCGCTTCTTGCTATTTTAGGTTTGCATGGTTGTTACATTCTCTGTCTGTCGTTTCCTTTTAATCCATTATTCCATTATGTTATGTCTGAGGTTTTCCTAGGCTCCTAACTATCTTAGCCGCTTATATATTGCCTTTATTTCAGGGATTCCCTTGAATAAACTGCTTTACACAGTCAGTTATACTCTTGTTACTTCAGCCTATGCATGACTGACATTTAACGCCTTGTATTTACTGGTAGGTTGGACATTTTAGTTCTGGTTATCTCATCTCAACCTGTAATCTTTAGTCATGAAATCATTGAAATATTAACGGTTAACAAGTTTATCTACTTGATTGACCACTGAAATATTGAGTCATGAGTTTAATGTTAGGCTCTCTGACTTTGGATTTGCCAAGCTAGTGTTAGAAATTGAATTTCATATTATATACTCATATCTCATATTCTTGTAGAAACGCAGGTCAGGACTCTTCAATTCAACCATTGAGCTATATACCGGTTCGATATTTTCACTTGACCATGGCATATATCATTCTAATTCTGAAGATCTCCAGGATCACAAAGAGCGGCTCCATTGGTGGTCCATGCTTTCCATCTACTGTTCTATGCTTGGGGCGCTTCTTGCTATTTTAGGTTTGCATGGTTGTTACATTCTCTGTCTGTCGTTTCCTTTTAATCCATTATTCCATTATGTTATGTCTGAGGTTTTCCTAGGCTCCTAACTATCTTAGCCTCTTATATATTGCCTTTATTTCAGGGGTTCCCTTGAATAAACCGCTTCACACAGTCAGTTATACTCTTGTTACTTCAGCCTATGCATGACTGACATTTAACGCCATGTATTTACTGGTAGGTTGGACATTTTAGTTCTGGTTATCTCATCTCAACCTGTAATCTTTAGTCATGAAATCATTGAAATATTAACGGTTAACAAGTTTATCTACTTGATTGAGCACTGAAATATTGAGTCATGAGTTTAATGTTAGGCTCTCTGACTTTGGATTTGCCAAGCTAATGTTAGAAATCGAATTTCATATTATATACTCATATCTCATATGAGTTTTGTTTCATTAAGTTTAGTCATTAAAACTTAATTAGATCTTATGCATGCATGATGATTACATAAGAAGTATGAATGTCCTTATATTGGTTTTAGAAGGTTTATACTCAATAATCACCTATTATTGAGTCTTCAATGAACCGAAATACTCTTATAACGATTTATATTGAAACCGTCTCCGAAAGTTCTTATCAAGGACCCGATCTCAAACTAAAACAATTTTGTTACTAGAAAATTGAATTTAGTATACTAGAAATAATAATAACATTACTCTTAATATTATTAATCTTAGAAATGATTTTACTTAAAAAACTATTTTCTAAGTGTAGTAAATATGAGATATATGTAAGATGTGTGAAATGTGTAAGCTTGCACTAGTAAGAATCACCAACACCCCTTGCATTAAGCATGTAGTAAGTAGTGTTTATATAAGCACATGAGCTTGTTGAACAAGCCTCATGGCCGGTCAAAGCAACCCAAGAGAGCCAATGCAAGGCTTTCTTCCTCTTACACAAAGCATGGAATATGACTTACAATATTCCTTATGTGTAAGACACACACACACACACACACACATACACGGTTGAAATGGGTCTTAATATAGACCCATTTTATCTTTGTCAGTTGTGTTAATTTGTAACATGTCACACATGTCCCATAACACATGAACCAATTTAATAATTATGCAATTTTAACTCCTTAAAATTCATAATTCACAATTTTATAACATTTAAATAATATTACTAGTAATTCTTAATTACTATATTATAAAATGTAGCGTAATGTCATAATTTTGATTACAACTCTTTGTAATTTTATGATCAACCGTGTTTATGCTCAATTTAATCGTTTCCCAAACAACTAAATAAAACCGAGAAATAAAACAATTTTATTACTTTGACCTTTATTATTATAATCCCATTATAATAATACACGTCATGTAAAAATCATTTCCAAATTTCCAGTTTTTAATTAATTCGTATCCAATACGATTTTAATTAAATATTCCATTGAGACGGAATTCCCTAAAGATATGACCTTAAGGGATCAACTGATAACCACCAGCATATGACGATCATGTCAATCTCTAGACAGTCAATGGTTATCGGTAAATGTTGATCAGTCGACTTCAAAAGAGTAACATTCCCAGTTGTGTTTCATTCAAATGAGATTTAATTGTGTCAACGCATTATTGTCGAGGACACTTCCTTCAATAGCTAGGACCTGTGGGCGACAACAACCATGTCTCAACTTGAGTCATCGGAACTTATGGATAGTGTGCCCCAGAGTATGCCTTCAATGCAGTATAAGAAAGTACCCAGATGTTGTTGATACTGTAACAAGGTATTTTGGTTTAGATTTTGCCTATTTGTTTGTTAATGCTATGAGCATATTGGGAGCTAAGTGTGTGAATTAAGCCTTTTGGTATGTCTTGGGGCAAAAGGTACCGAGGTCTGGCAGTTGTGAATGTTGTTTGCAGACTCAAAAGGTCCTCGGTAACGTTATTCTAGAATTGAAATGCTTGTTCCCGGAACGCTATCTAATGCAGTTGTATATTTTTGGGTACATCGAGTTTTATTTTGCTTATATAGTGTATAGTGTAGAGTACTATAGATTTTTGGGTACACGAGTTTTATTGACTTGATGGGAGAGCAGTGAATTGCGAAATGCGTCTCTGAATATTATGTCTTTGAATTTCAGAAATGAACCTAGGAGAATATATCAGGTGATTGCCAGTTTGGAAGTAGTTGCTGAACGTTTTCTGGAATTTAGTAGTGGAAATGGAAGAGGTGGTTGTGGCTATTGAGGAAGTTAAGAAGCACTGGGATGAGACATGGACTCGGTGTAACATCCCAATATTTCGGGGCCTGGAATTTTAAAGATGTTAAGTTCAAGTTCGAGAAATAATTTATATTTCGCAATTCTTGGTATTTCATTTAAATAACTGATTAATTTATGTGAGAATATTTAACAGGATTTAAATAAGATTTTATTTAATTGCGTAATTTACGTCTTAGCAATTTGATTTCATAGTCCAGAAATATTTATATCGTCTTAAGTTTGTAGTTACCTTAAGTCGGTGTTCTTAGCTAAACCGTCTTAAAACTTGTCTTATGGGCCTAACTTGTTAATGGACCCATTTTCTCTCTTTTCCCTCACAAAACCCTAACCCCTTGATCCTCTACCTCACTCCTTCATTTCAATTTTCAGATTTGCAAACATAACAACAAACACCATTCTTATGAATTTCTTCTTCAATCTTAAAATGCTCATAGAATCTTCGTTTCTTATCCGATTGAGACGATTTTCGCGGCCACGGATTCCTCTTCTTGCCCTCCTTCTTTCTAGGTAAGTTTTATCTCATAATCTTTCAGTCAAAATTTCGGCCTGTTTGGGTATTTCGAAATTCGTGGGTTGTTTTTTATGTTTGAGTTGTTTTAGGCGGTGTTTGTGATAACCCGGAGGTCGATACTTACGTGGTAGAAGAAGATTTCGGAGCTTAAACCGCTTTGAGGTGACGATAATGAGAAACTCGGCCTTTTTGTTAAATAAGCACATTTCTTGATATTGTTTGATGAAGTTTCTGAATTTATTGGTTATTGTGGTTGTTTAGGCTTAGAAACATGTAGGGTTTACTCTTATATGAGGTTCACATGCTTAGTTTGATATTCATATGGTTATATGTTCATTTTCAGATTTTTTTCATCCTTAAGACGAATACTAAGTTTGATCTTGTTTTTTTGTTAAAGGGTAAGTATTATATATAAAAGAGAGAGTTACAAGAGGCTAGATCAGGCTTTGCAAGAAAGCCTGATCATGGGAGTTTAAATTACAATTCATCCTGGTCTTATAAAACCGACATAATTCCTTCCTAATGCTATCAGCCACTATGTTAGGACGAGTCACCGTATGCTCACATCTACTCCTGTTTCGTTGGTACCATATGTGATATATACTAAGTTTGATCTTAATCTGGCTTTATTGTTGAAATTAATGCTTGCTATTACATCCCATATGTGTTATATATGCTGGGTAGTGTTTACTTGTTGCGAATTTTAGGAATTGGTATCGATTCAAGCGAATTTGTGTTTTCCTGTAAAATGCGATTTTTGGCTCAGGGACTCTGAGCCGGTCGACCGACTGGGAGTGCTTTGGGGTGTTTTGCGTATTTTTGAAATTAGGCTGAATGGGGTGCTCAGCCGGTAGGCCGGCTGCCTGCCGACCGGCTGAGGCACCTTGTCATTTGCGTATGCGTAGAAAAGGGGAATTAAGAGAAAGGTTCCCTAGCCGGGTGGCCGGCGGACGGTCGACCGGCTGGGAGCCTCTTCCCGTGTTTTTCATTGTTTTAAAGACTTTATTGGTGTAGGAGTTGCCAGACGGTTGGCCGGCTGCCTGCCCCTGACCGACTGGGAGCCCTTTACACTCCAAACTCGTTTTATCTTTTGATCGGCTAGTCCGATTTGTTTGAGACTCGTTCCATATGCCTTGTATGTGTGGTTGAGGTACCCGGAGGATGGGCGACACTATATTGGGTTCGGGAATGGAGATAGGATAAAGACCCCCCGGTCGGGTAACCGAAAGGGAAACCGGCTCTCCCTCAACTTAATTCCCGGGATCAATTAAGTGTTGTTTAGAAGTCTAGAAGATTAGAACTAAGGATCTGGTTGTGGTATATATATGTATGCTGTTGTATTGATGCGTATTAAGGTATGCCTTAAGTTGACCTCTAAGCTTAATACGTGAACAAGTTGCCATGTATGGGGATATGCCTTAAGTTGGCCTCTGAGCCCTATATGTGTTTTTCCTGTTGTGTCTGAGGTATGTCTTAAGTTGGCCTCTGAGCTCAGACATGTTATTTTGTGATCGCGTCAGCTACGGTTACGAATACTTTCGTTGAGATCGACCAAATTTCAAGGTGTAATTAATCGTCATTACCCCACTTACCCAACGTGACAATTTTAGTACCCCGGTTTAGCCGAGCCTACATATTTGTGAAGAAGGGATTCATGGGTCCATACTCTTTGGTAAGGCTATGTCTCAATATTTTAAACGTAAGAGATCTTATCAAATATTATCTATCTCCTTTTAAGTGAACTAATTAGGTGAATTATCGATAATAAAATGATACGTTGAAGACCCAATACTCGATATGCATGACATGTTAATGGCGATTTGGCTATGCATGCAACATATTAAAACAAAATAAAGCAAACGATAAATTCCTAGTATGGCCTTATCCTAGAAAAGAAATAACAAGAGTACAATTCGGAAACCAACTCCTTTGGTCCCTTGAACTTGACGCGGCACACAAATCGAGGCAAACATCGTCTTGATCGGAACTCCTTTCCGAATGGCACCGTCTTCAAGGTTCTCCGGAAATTACAAATATTACAACTTTTCTAGTCTACTTTATACATTATAAAATAGAAATAAATTACAATTGGGTGATACGAGATCACAAATTACAACCGAATCGGTAACCCCTTACATTACGGGAAATACCAATTTAAAACTAAGGCCATACTAGAATAATTACATGATTCAAAATAATGCAATATAATATGACATTCATAAGAAAAACGCAGCAATATAATATGTTATAAATATGTTCATTTTAATGCCAAATCGCCCTAATAACTTATTATGTCGAAATTAACCCGGTTTTATGAGATTTTAGCATTTTTAACTCCTTTAAAATGCATAAATTAAAACATAAACAACTTATGTTCTAAATAATATCCTAACACATTTTAGGATTCAAAATTAGTCATAAATAATTTTGATAATAATTAACACTTTAATTATATTAATATTGTTCATAATGCCTTTAAAATGTATAACATTTACAAATTAAATCCAAAAAATTATAAAAATTCGAAATTTTGGATTTTCATTTTCACTAAAATTCTGAAAATATTACTTTAATATTTACAATGTAAAAATTTTGGTCATATAATTCGAAATTTAACTCGAAATATCACATATTAATGGCCAAAATTACCTCTTTATACGGTTTTAACAATAAAATCGTAAAACATGCTATACAAGATCATATTGTACCAAATTTTACATACATTAAGTAAAATAAGCATGTGAGGTCGTGTGAAAATTACAAGGCTAGAAACATTTTCTTTCTTATTTAATCATTTAACTCGATTTTATCATAAAAATACATATTAAACGATTAAATCTCTATAATGAACAATATATTAAATCTCATAAATTATCAATATAACCTAAAAACATTTTAGGACCAGATTTAACATTCATGCCAAAAAGTCGAGTGAAAAATATGAGTCTTTAAATATATAGTTTTGTTTTTAAGTCTCATAACTCGGAAAAACTAGAAACCGATTAAGCATGCAACAACGAAAGCTCTGATACCAATTGTTAGGTTCATATACCTATTTAGTCATACTATATTATTTATCTTTATAAATAGAAGATCTTATGCATGCTTAACGAAATTGTGTCGAGATATAAGAGAAATATTAGCTCCCTTACATTGATAATCTCGGCTATTTTAGGGCACAAGTGAAGTCACGTTCTTCACTTGTTCTTGAGCTTAACCCACGGATGATCCTCCTTGAACCTTCAAAGAGATGATGGTCTCCAAAAGATGAACACCAAGACACACTAACTCTCAATGTTTGTATGTTATTGTGCTAGAATCAACAAACAAACTCACTAGATTATGCAAGGAAGTGCACGGTTTTAGGGTTAGAAAATAAGAGCTTATTTTCTTTCTTTTTGTTCTCTCTCTAAGACAAAACCCTAACTTGATGAGTGAATGAATGTTGTATGCAAAAATGAGGAACAAAACCTCTTTTGTTCTCTCTTGGGTTCGGCCGAAATGCCAAGGGAAGGATGCCCAATCAAATGGTTCTCAATCCTCTCAAATGTCCCAAGCATGCACTCAAGTCTTAAATGCTTTGTCTTACTAATGTTCCTATTACATCTTATGTAATATGTAAATGTGTGTGGGTGTGTATGTGTGACATATCACACGGTTCACTCAACCAAAACGAATCCAATCCGTGACATTAGTTAGGATAATATAATTTACGTAGCTTAACATTTTTAAACTCTTTATCGTAAATTAATAATTAAATAAATACATATAGTTATTTAATCGCATTTCATAGCTACAACAATTGTAGTTAATTCATTCATCAACTTTATGTTTCATAAACATGTAAATTTTAGTAATAATATATCAATCACTAAAATGATTTATAATCTTATTATAAATTATCTCCTTATTTTATTCACAATCTAGAAATGAATCAACTCGTATCAATATACAGTTGTTACATTTAATATTGAGATAGCTGTCCGAAAGGTGTGACCTAAAGGGATCAACTGGTCACCACCGTCATTACGACAGTAATGTCAAACTCTAGCAAGCCAATCATTACCGATTAATGTTGACCAGTTGACTTATGATAAGAATCATACCATGAATATTCTTTTATAGAGATTTGTCAATTTAATTAATATAATTGACGTGATCACATTATTGTCGAGGACACTTACTCCAACAATCTCCCACTTGTCCTCACAAGGGTGGATCACCGATTCTCTTGTTCTATTACATTATCTCCCACTCAATGCAAGGTGTCTTGCAGGTCGTACTTGCACGTGATAAAATCAATAGTGGTTTTTCTCGATATGGAGTGTAACTGACAGACCGGAATTATCTACCATAGATAGTCTCCGAGCGTGGCCACGCATTTCCAGTTTACTACTCCTCGAGTGGCCTTGAGATATAAGATAACCCTGACAAGGGGCAGAACAATTCCTTTCCAACTGTTCTCCTTGGCCAACATCATCCATTGTGACCCAAAATATATCCATTTGACCCCTTTTACGGAAGATCGTAGAATATAAATCAAAGTCATTCTGAATAATGTCACCTCTAGAGCAACCAGTCTCTAGTCAAAGAATCGACTCATAAGAATATATATAGCAGCTCTTGCCACGACCAGGCTCCATTGAATTCTAAAGAACTCTAAAAGCGGTCGCTGCCCGACACAAGTGTACTTTACAGTTTGTCTATATGATCGACTAGTCATCCCTTATGACTCTATGGTGTAAGAACTCACCATCAGTCGCATCATAATCTAGTCACTTCGAGACGTCACCTCATATAAGTGACTAGGGGCGATACTAAGTTAATCCAGTTCACTTGAACAGGGTTCAACAATTGTCCTACAATCCTGTTGGATTTAACAAGGTATATATAAAATAAACAAGTTATAAAAAACTTTAAATGATGAACGAGATTATCTTATATGAACGTAAAAACAACATTTTTCATTTCATATCGCATAATCGGTTACACATTGGGTAAACTCTTAAGACCCATAGAACGAGCATGAGAATCATGCTTAGCTTGCGACAAGGGTTTGGTTAAAGGATCAGCCACATTATCGTCTGTCCCAACCTTACATATCGCTATTTCCTTCCTATCAATGAAATCCCGTATTACATGATATTTTCTTGATACATGTCTAGACTTATTACTAGACTTAGGCTCCTTAGCCTGAAAGACAGCACCACTGTTATCACAGTACAGGGTGATAGGATCTTCAGCATTTGGAACTACCCTTAGTCCCTCGATAAATTGCCTTATCCATACTGCCTCCTTAGCAGCCTCTGACGCTGCAATGTACTCTGCTTCCGTTGTAGAATCCGCAACGACTGGTTCTTTGAAGCTCTTCCAACTAATGGCACCACCATTCAAGATAAAGACAAATCCAGCCCGGGATTTAAAATCGTCTTTATCTGTTTGGAAGCTTGCATCTGTGTAACCCTTTACACACAAATCTTCTTCCCCTCCAAACACTAAGTATGAATCCTTAGTTCTTCTCAAGTACTTAAGGATGTTCTTGACTGCAATCCAGTGACTTTCACCTGGATTTGCTTGATATCTACTAGTCATGCTCAAAGCATACGAGACATCAGGACGAGTGCATATCATGGCGTACATGATAGATCCCACGGCGGAAGCATAAGGGATCATTTTCATGCGTTCAACATCCTTGGGCTCTGTGGGTGATTGAGACTTTCTCAATATAATGCCACTTCCCATGGGGATAAACCCTCGCTTGGAATTTCCCATGCTGAACCGTCGAAGAATCTTATCGATATAAGGTTCTTGACTTAGTGCCAATATCCTATTGGATCTATCTCTATAGATCCGGATACCTAATATGCATTGTGCATTTCCTAGATCTTTCATCTGAAAATGGTTACCTAACCATCCTTTCACTGATGAAAGCATTGGAACATCATTTCCAATGAGTAGTATGTCATCCACATACAAGATTAGGAATACAACATTGCTCCCATTGAATTTCATATATAGACAAGGTTCGTCGACACTTCGAGTGAAACCATTTTCTTTTATGACTTCATTGAAGCGATGATTCCAACTCCTCGATGCTTGCTTAAGACCATAGATGGACCTCTTAAGCTTGCATACCTTGTTAGGATTTTTAGGATCTTCAAAACCCTCAGGTTGTATCATATACACATCCTCCTTTAAATGCCCATTTAAGAAGGCGGTTTTGACATCCATTTGCCACACTTCATAGTCATGAAATGCGGCAATCGCTAACATTATCCTAATGGATCTTAGCATGGCTACCGGAGCAAAGGTTTCATCATAGTGAAGACCTTGGACTTGGGAAAAACCCTTAGCTACTAGCCTAGCTTTATAGACATCATCATGTCCTTCTATGCCATTCTTCACCTTGAAGATCCACTTGCATTGGAGAGGTCTCATCTCCTTAGTCAAGTCTACCAAGTCCCATACTTGGTTTTGATGCATAGAATCCATCTCGGATACCATGGCCTCATGCCATTTGATGGAGTCGGGACTAGAGATTGCAGCTTTGAAAGTGGTAGGCTCGTCACTTTCCAAAAGTAAAACGTCTAGGCTACCACCTTCCTCAATCAGTCCAACATACCTATCCGGTTGATGTGGGACCCTACTCGACCTCCTGGGTGGAATAGGTACCGAAGTGGATGAAGAAGGAACATCTTCTTCTGTTTCAGCTTCAGTTTGTGGCTCTTGAACTTCTCGAACTTCATTAAGTTCAAAATTTCTCCCACTCTGTCTCTTAGAAATAAACTCCTTTTCTAAGAAGACAGCCTCAGAAGACACAAACACTTTGTTTTCTTGAGGTTTGTAGAAGTGGTAGCCACGTGAGGTGGTTGGATAACCAACAAATATGCATTTTTCGGATCTTGGTGCGAGTTTGTCATCATTTTTAGATTTGACATAAGCATCGCACCCCCATATCTTCATATAGGATAAGTTAGGAACTTTTCCTTTCCACATCTCATATGGAGTCTTATCGGTCGCTTTCGTTGGACTATTGTTCAACGATTTGATGGCGGTGAGGATCGCAAATCCCCAAAATGAATTAGGTAAATCAGTTTGGCTCATCATTGATCGGACCATATCCAATAAGGTTCGATTCCTCCTTTCTGCCACACCATTAAGTTGTGGTGTTCCTGGAGGTGAAAGTTGTGACACAATGCCACACTCCTTTAGATGTGAATCAAATTCATTGCTAAGATATTCTCCACCACGATCAGATCGTAATGTTTTAATCTTCCTGTCGAGTTGGTTCTCTACTTCATTCTGAAATTCTTTAAATTTCGTAAAAGCTTCACTCTTATGCTTCATTAAGTAGATATACCCATACCTACTTAAATCATCGGTGAAGGTGATGAAATAGTCATAACTGCCTCTAGCGGTGATTGATAGTGGTCCGCATACATCCGTATGTATTAGTCCCAATAACTCACTGGCTCGTGTCCCTTTACCACTAAAGGGGTTACGAGTCATCTTTCCTAGAAGGCAAGCTTTGCATGTACCATAAGATTCATATTCGAATGGTTTAATTATGTTGGTCTTTACCAATCTTTTAATGCGATTTTCATTTATGTGACCAAGTCGACAATGCCAAACATATGATTCATTTGGATCACTTGTTTTAATCCTTTTGTTATTAACGTTGTAGACATTATTAGACGAGTCGGAAGTTTCCAAAACATAGATTCCATTAATAGAATTGGCACGGCCAACTACCATGTCATTCTTAGAAATTACACAACAATTGTCTTTAATGGAAAAATTATATCCCTCAATGTCTAACATTGCAACAGAAATAATGTTTTTGGAAAGAGACGGTACAAAATAACAATTATTAAGTTTTAGCTCATATCCACTCGTCAAGGCAAGAGTGCAAGTTCCTTTAGAAGTGGCCGCTACCCGAGCTCCATTTCCAAGTCGGAGATCCATATCACCCTTGTCCACCTTCTCCACTTCTCTTAAACCCTGCAAACGATTACAAAGGTGAGAACCACATCCGGTATCCAATACCCATGATGTGTTGGATGTAAAATTTATGTCAATAACAAATATTTCAGATTTGGAATTACCTAACGGAATCACAAGACCTTCTTGGATATGACGTAAGTACTTGGGGCAATTCCTCCTCCAATGGCCCATGACACTACAATAGTGGCATCGCCCTTTCTCTAACTTTCTCTTCTTCTTCTTATTCTTTGCAAGACATTTCTTGCTAGAACTCCCACTGGCTTCATCATAAGCCCTTTCTTTCAAGTATAAGGCATCCAATTCTTCATTTAGCTCATCTATATAAGCCGTGTTAAGAAATGGACCTTTGGGAGGTGGGAGAGAAGAAATGAAGTTAATACTGCCATCCGGACCTGTTCCGAAATGAACTTCTCTAGTAGTATCAATGTTGTTTTGGTTGCAAATATCGTCGAAAACATTATGACAAGAATCAATAGTGATAGGGTTGAATGAATCCATTGCGATAAAACAACTAAAAAACGGAAACGAAGGAAAAATTAACGTTCATCATTTTAATACTTGTTAAACATTTTAAACAAGTTAAGTATTTACTTAACGATCTCTTACACAATTAAGTAAATAATCCCGAGACCCAAACCCATACTAATCCGGGCACGGTGTAGCCGATTCAACCCGTATAAGTATAATTTGGTGGATTAACCCTTTAATCGGTTCTACTCTTAGAACTCTCGGTCGACAATTTTCTTAAAATTATCTTTAGCCCGAACTTATTGCAACTACGGTTACGAATACTTTCGTTGAGATCGACCAAATTTCAAGGTGTAATTAATCGTCATTACCCCACTTACCCAACGTGACAATTTTAGTACCCCGGTTTAGCCGAGCCTACATATTTGTGAAGAAGGGATTCATGGGTCCATACTCTTTGGTAAGGCTATGTCTCAATATTTTAAACGTAAGAGATCTTATCAAATATTATCTATCTCCTTTTAAGTGAACTAATTAGGTGAATTATCGATAATAAAATGATACGTTGAAGACCCAATACTCGATATGCATGACATGTTAATGGCGATTTGGCTATGCATGCAACATATTAAAACAAAATAAAGCAAACGATAAATTCCTAGTATGGCCTTATCCTAGAAAAGAAATAACAAGAGTACAATTCGGAAACCAACTCCTTTGGTCCCTTGAACTTGACGCGGCACACAAATCGAGGCAAACATCGTCTTGATCGGAACTCCTTTCCGAATGGCACCGTCTTCAAGGTTCTCCGGAAATTACAAATATTACAACTTTTCTAGTCTACTTTATACATTATAAAATAGAAATAAATTACAATTGGGTGATACGAGATCACAAATTACAACCGAATCGGTAACCCCTTACATTACGGGAAATACCAATTTAAAACTAAGGCCATACTAGAATAATTACATGATTCAAAATAATGCAATATAATATGACATTCATAAGAAAAACGCAGCAATATAATATGTTATAAATATGTTCATTTTAATGCCAAATCGCCCTAATAACTTATTATGTCGAAATTAACCCGGTTTTATGAGATTTTAGCATTTTTAACTCCTTTAAAATGCATAAATTAAAACATAAACAACTTATGTTCTAAATAATATCCTAACACATTTTAGGATTCAAAATTAGTCATAAATAATTTTGATAATAATTAACACTTTAATTATATTAATATTGTTCATAATGCCTTTAAAATGTATAACATTTACAAATTAAATCCAAAAAATTATAAAAATTCGAAATTTTGGATTTTCATTTTCACTAAAATTCTGAAAATATTACTTTAATATTTACAATGTAAAAATTTTGGTCATATAATTCGAAATTTAACTCGAAATATCACATATTAATGGCCAAAATTACCTCTTTATACGGTTTTAACAATAAAATCGTAAAACATGCTATACAAGATCATATTGTACCAAATTTTACATACATTAAGTAAAATAAGCATGTGAGGTCGTGTGAAAATTACAAGGCTAGAAACATTTTCTTTCTTATTTAATCATTTAACTCGATTTTATCATAAAAATACATATTAAACGATTAAATCTCTATAATGAACAATATATTAAATCTCATAAATTATCAATATAACCTAAAAACATTTTAGGACCAGATTTAACATTCATGCCAAAAAGTCGAGTGAAAAATATGAGTCTTTAAATATATAGTTTTGTTTTTAAGTCTCATAACTCGGAAAAACTAGAAACCGATTAAGCATGCAACAACGAAAGCTCTGATACCAATTGTTAGGTTCATATACCTATTTAGTCATACTATATTATTTATCTTTATAAATAGAAGATCTTATGCATGCTTAACGAAATTGTGTCGAGATATAAGAGAAATATTAGCTCCCTTACATTGATAATCTCGGCTATTTTAGGGCACAAGTGAAGTCACGTTCTTCACTTGTTCTTGAGCTTAACCCACGGATGATCCTCCTTGAACCTTCAAAGAGATGATGGTCTCCAAAAGATGAACACCAAGACACACTAACTCTCAATGTTTGTATGTTATTGTGCTAGAATCAACAAACAAACTCACTAGATTATGCAAGGAAGTGCACGGTTTTAGGGTTAGAAAATAAGAGCTTATTTTCTTTCTTTTTGTTCTCTCTCTAAGACAAAACCCTAACTTGATGAGTGAATGAATGTTGTATGCAAAAATGAGGAACAAAACCTCTTTTGTTCTCTCTTGGGTTCGGCCGAAATGCCAAGGGAAGGATGCCCAATCAAATGGTTCTCAATCCTCTCAAATGTCCCAAGCATGCACTCAAGTCTTAAATGCTTTGTCTTACTAATGTTCCTATTACATCTTATGTAATATGTAAATGTGTGTGGGTGTGTATGTGTGACATATCACACGGTTCACTCAACCAAAACGAATCCAATCCGTGACATTAGTTAGGATAATATAATTTACGTAGCTTAACATTTTTAAACTCTTTATCGTAAATTAATAATTAAATAACTACATATAGTTATTTAATCGCATTTCATAGCTACAACAATTGTAGTTAATTCATTCATCAACTTTATGTTTCATAAACATGTAAATTTTAGTAATAATATTTCAATCACTAAAATGATTTATAATCTTATTATAAATTATCTCCTTATTTTATTCACAATCTAGAAATGAATCAACTCGTATCAATATAAAGTTGTTACATTTAATATTGAGATAGCTGTCCTAAAGGTGTGACCTAAAGGGATCAACTGGTCACCACCGTCATTACGACAGTAATGTCAAACTCTAGCAAGCCAATCATTACCGATTAATGTTGACCAGTTGACTTATGATAAGAATCATCCCATGAATATTCTTTTATAGAGATTTGTCAATTTAATTAATATAATTGACGTGATCACATTATTGTCGAGGACACTTACTCCAACACTATCTTCTCTTCAATTTCGCCACAAACCTCCTTGAGATCCTCTAAGCCTCTTCCTACAACATGAAAAACGGATTTAGAGCTTAAAACTCGGATTATACCCAAAACAGCCCAAATTTCGAGTTGAAGGGAACGAGAAACGGAAGTGATAGATGGCTTGCAAATTCGATGAGGATTCGGAAAATGTATTTATTACCTTGATTCGGTGAACAGATGATGAAGAAAAATGGAGAAGAAGATGGAGATTTATGGAGGTTTTTGTGAAATGAAGTTTACTGTATTATTGTTTTTGAGGATGACAATATGTCGACACATTAGAAATTTTAGGGGTTTTAGTTGTCCTTTCCCGTTTCATGGAAAACGGGTTTGGATGAACGGGTTTTAAGTTAAGAATTCAAGTTGCCAAGTTTGTATTCGTCTTAAGGACTCAAGGTTCTTAAGACGGATCTTACTATTTATTAAAATACTTTCCGATAAATTATTAAAATATTATTTATTATTTAAAAATAATTAAAACCCCTTAAAATATATTAATAAAAATACGGGATGTTACAATCACCCAATCTTCAAAAAGTTTCGTCCTCGAAACTCGAAGGCAGAACTAAGTACGAAAACAACTATAACTTTCAAATGCACCACACGGGTTATGATAACCCAAAACTTTATCTTGCAAAAAGGTTTCAAGAAGCAAAAAGGTTTCGAGGCACAAGTCTTGTCAATGGATATCGGGATTCTCGTTACGTATTCAAGAGTCCATCATTCCAAATCTGAGACATGTCCCAAAATTAAATCAGTTAAAATTCGAAATTTAGGTCGATTCGGTGTTGATGAGCACAGTACGAGTTATCAGACGTCTCCAATAACACGTTCTAGTGGCAATAAACGCTAAAGTCTGCCAAATTGTAAAATGTTCTGTTCTTCAAAATCAAGTTTCCTTCAAAATTAACCTTTTCTCAAATTTTTGGAACATAAAATTGCAACAATGACGAAAAGTTACTTCTAACGGAAGAGGAAACAAATTTCAATTTCTCAAAACAGTTAAGCTTTTTCCATAAACAGTGAATTTAAAGTCAACAATTGGGGAACAAGTTTCCAAAACAGACGTTTGAGAGCGCGGAAACAGTCACAGAGCTTATTTTCAACACGAAGGATTAGGGGTTTCAAGCCTCGCGGCTGTAAGAACACAAAAAAAGGAATTGAAGGAGCGGAACAATCAAGTCGAAGGTTAAAGAAGACGGTAACCTTTGCCATGTTGGGGCTGGTGTCCTTGACAATTAAGTACAATGACTTATTAAATCTCTTTAAGGATCACAAGGGCATACTTCAGTATTATTATCAGTTGATCCACGTTTATCAATAACGGTTGGCTTGCTAGATAAGTTTAACGTTATTGTCATACGGATGGCGGTGATCAACTAGTCCCTATACGTCACACCTGGACACGTTTGAGAGATGTGAAGGTATGAAAATACAGTCACATTTATGCCGAATACGACTAAACAGTTAGTCAGAGGTATTGACTATTAAATTAGTCAATAAGACGTTGAGATTATTATTTAATACGGATTAAATAATTTTAGCTAACACGGATTACATGATTAATTCGTAAATTAAATATAAACGGTTATATTTAATTAAATATTGTATTCGCGTATTAATATAAACGGTTATATTAATTCGGGTAATTATACAATATCGTAATTTTATCAGACCATTATTAATACATCGACTGAATTAATATCTGATAGCATGTATGCGATTTATAATTAATACCCTAGAATAATATTTAGCAAAACCGGTCGAATCACACATTAGAATAAGGTAAGAGTGGAAAGCCCACTCTTACCCTAATGGGTCGGCCGGCCGTGTATTACATAAGGAGAAGAATTCTCCTTATGTGGGACTACTGCTTTTTGATTGTTTTCACTGACAAAACACATCTCAAAGAAAAATTAGGGTTTTGAGAACATTCTTCTCCCAAAACTCAGATCTCACATCTAAAACCTCAAAAGCTCTCCCCATATTGCAAGGCAATTGGAGAGCATTTTCTAGTACACGCGGCATCATCTTAAACAAAGTCTTGGGTGCAAGTTATAGGAGGGAATTTACTTTAATTCCTGTTCTTAGGCCTATTCAAGCAAGGACCCAAGGTTGTATTCTTTTTCAAGTTTTTATTTATCTTATGACAATAATCACAACTGTAATTTTCATTATAATCCTGCAAGTTTAGGGCGAATACATGCTTTATTCCCCACAAGTGGTATCAGAGCCAAGGGCATGAAAATTTTACTTTTGTGTTTTTCATAAGTTTTATTTAAAAATTTTGAAAAATATCGTTTCTGTCGCTGTGTCGGTCGGTCGACCCCTTGTAGCGGTCGGTCGACCGCCCCCATATAAAGTTTCTGTTTTTCCGGCAGTTTCTCTTTTGTGCAATCGATCTTGTTTTCGATTCCTCTTTACATATTGTTAATTAATCGATATTCTTGACAATATGTGAACCCTTGTTGATATTTTCTTTGTTTTACTCGTTTTAATCAAAGATAAAAAGGTAAAAACTTGTTTTGTTTTAGAAAGTGCAGCGTTTTGCGTTGTTCAGAAACTCGTTTTTACTGTTTGCGGTCGGTCGACCTGGTTTATGGGTCGGTCGACCAATAGTTCAGTTGCAGAATTTTTTTTGTTGTCAGGAGGTCGGTCGACCCCGTGTTGAGGTCGGTCGACCTCGCCCCTGTAACAGACTCGTTTTATTTTCTTTTCGAAAATAACCTGTTTTATTTTCCCATGGTCTTTAGTAATATACTATATACGAAAATAGTATATTATTAATTTTGTGAAACGGTTCACCCTCGTTTGATACATATTATTTTAAAACGGTTTAAGATAATGGATTATAAATTTATTAAAATTGGGTGATTAAAACGGTGTAATCACATAATTTTAATCCCGTAAGGTGGTTTGGTAAAATTTGTTAATCATAATAACAGTATTATGTCATGTATAAATTTTAATTTTAGTTGATGCATTTATTTATCGTCTTGTGAATGCCTTGAATGCTTTCAATAACGTATTTAATTTTTGCAAACGGTTGTAACTTAGTGTGGCCTTAGAAGATTGTGTCACCGTAATGATGGGACACAGTCTTGCTTGTAATTTTGAGATCTTGTATCTCCGTTTTGGGTTTTTGCCATGTAATTACTTTTGTATTTAAATTAGAATGTAAATAGGTTTATATTTGTAATTTAAATTAGTTATTTTGTGAAGACCGAAGACGGAGACCGGATGCTCACTCCCGCTGCAAGGACCAAGATGGAACATCAAGACAAGCTTCTAGGGTCCAACGGTGGATTCCAAGTTGTTTTATGTTTATTTTGGTAGGATAGGCCACAGTAGGACTTTTATTTACGTTTATCGCATTTATTTTATGCTTTCATCGATAATAGCTTGCATCATATTCCGCCTAAAACCAAACCACCTATAACATGCCTGAAAACTGACTCATGTAGAGGTTACAAGTTAGTTTTCTGTGACAATACAGATGTCACATGTCAATTGCAAAGCCATCACTTTATTTCATTCATTCACGCATATGCTAGATATTAGTTCACTTAAAATGGATAAATATAAGTTGATGGGGTCTTCCTCGTATAACCAAAAATTGAGACTAGTCGTTATAAATCAGACTCCCATGAATCCCTTCTTCGTCGGTAGGCATAATATGACCCCTTCTACGTCGGGTAAGTGGGAACAAATGATTTATTTTATCTCAACATCATGGTCACTCGATACTATCTAGCGACTGAGATGGACTAATAGATAGGACTTACGGAAATCTATCGACTAAGAGTTCCAACGGTGGAATTAGCCAAACTGTGGGCTTATCAATATACGGAAATTGAGTCTTGGGATCATTTATATAATTCTTGAGGGAGATCAATTATATAAATGCATGAGTCTACGAGTTTAAATTCAGTTTAATATAGACTTAAAATCACAACAATGAGTTGCTTATATGGTTCTGTTTTATCTTCTTTTCAGTGTAAAACACGTTCAAATTAAACTGCTGTATAACTAATGGCTGGTGAAGACCCAATGCCAAGTGCCAAGCTAGCACGTGAATCCTGGCTAAAAGCTTTCATGGACTCCATGAATCAGTCTACTAGACTGAGGAATGATGGGTCAAACTTCTCTGATTGGGAGGCAGCACTACGGAATGCTGCCATTGCTGACGGAAAGCTTAAGTATTTAACTGAGCCAATTCCGGCACACCCAGGAACTTGAGCTAGAGCTAAGGAAGTTCGCGCTCACAGCAACTTCGTCATAGAAGCGGGTGCGATAAAGAACGTACTCATCTATGCAATGGAATCCAATTTGCAAAGACGCTTCATAGCCCATGGTGCAAACAATATTTTCACCACGCTCACTAACGAATTCTCAAAAGCTCCGAGAATCGTTTCATATGAGCATACCTGTCGCTTCTTTGAGGCAAAACTCCAGAAGGGCCAAGCTGTTAGCCCACATATTCTCAACATGATTGAGAATATCGAGAAACTGGAGACCCTAAACTGCAAGATCAGTGAGAACATAATCGTTGATCGAATGCTTCATTCGCTTCATGATGGGTTCGCCCTCTTTAGGGCCAACTACTACATGAACGACATGAAGAAGACTCCTCATGAGCTCCACTCCCTTCTCGTACAGACCGAGAAGGATCTGAAATTAAGTGGGAGCGTGAAGCAAGATGTTCTCATGATCTCCAGTAAGGGTAAGGGTAAGGGTAAAGCTAAAGCTCAGGGCGACCTAACAGTAGGCAAGCCCAGGTTCAAGAAACCAGGATTTACTAAGAGTGGGCCAGATGAGTCAAGCAACTCACAGGGCAAAACAAAGAGCAAGGATACTAGCATGGAATGTCACCATTGCCACAAGACTGGGCATTGGAGGCGCTCATGCCCCGTGTATCGTGAGGACATTAAGGCAGGCCGTGTTACTCCTGTTGGTATGTCTTCTTCTTCTTTTATTCACATGATTGAGATTAACCATGCAAGTTACAGAACTTGGGTACTAGATACTGGTTGTGGTTCTCATCTATGTAATCATGTGCAGGGCCTCCGAAACCAAGAACCCCTAATCAAGGGTGAGGTTGACCTGCGTGTCGGGAATGGAGCACGTGTTGCTGCAATCTCGAGGGGAACATACGTGATCCAGCTTCCAAGTGGATTCGATTTATCTTTATATAACTGTTATTATGTTCCTTGTTTGTCCAAAAACATTATTTCAGTTTATGCGCTTGACAAACTCGGTTTTTCATTTGTAATAGAGAATAATAACTGTATTTTCTCCTTACACAATATGATTTATGGCAAGGCAGTTTCCATGAATGAAATTTATGTTTTAGATCAAACCACCGAGATATTACATGTGAATAACAAGAGATTAAAGGTAGGTGACAAAGATCAAACTTACCTATGGCATTGTCGTATGGGACACATAAATGAGAAACGCGTGAAACAGCTCATATAGAATGGAGCTATCCTGCCCTTTGATTTCGAATCATATGGCACGTGTGAATCATGTCTCATCGGTAAGATGACTCGTATTTCCTTCAAAGGTGTTGGAATGCGCGCTGCCGACCTATTAGGACTCATACATACGGACGTATGTGGCCCTATGTCGATCAACGCACGAGAAGGCTATAGGTATTTCATCACTTTCACGGATGATTTGAGTAGATATGGCTATGTCTACTTAATGAAGCACAAAAGTAAATCCTTTGACAAGTTCAAAGAATACCAGAATCGGGTATAGAACCAACTGGGAAGAAAGATTAAAGCACTACGTTCTGATCGTGGTGGTGAGTATCTTTCACACGAGTTTGATCAACACCTTAAAGACTGTGGCATCGTTCTACAGTTAACTCCACCTGGAACACCACAATTAAATGGTGTGTCCGAACGGAGAAATCGAACTCTACTCGATATGGTTCGATCCATGATGAGTCACACCGTTGTGCCTGATTCATTGTGGGGCTATGCTCTTTTGTCGACCGCTCTAATACTTAACCGAAGTCCGTCTAAAGCTGTTGACAAGACTCCATACGAATTATGGAAGGGAACGGTCCCCAACTTGTCCTTTATTCGGGTTTGGGGCTGCGAGGCATATGTCAAGTGGAGACACGACGATAAGCTCGGCCCGCGATCGGTCAAGACATACTTTATAGGTTATCCAAAGGGAACTTTTGGTCATTACTTCTACTCGCCAACCGAACAACGTGTTTTTGGTGCGGCTAGTGCGACGTTCTTAGAGAAAGAATTTCTCGAGAACAAGTCGAGTAATAGAACCTTTGATTTATCGGAGGTTCAAGAACCAACTACCGAGCAACCATTGGAGGAAACAGTTCCTTCAACCGAGGCTGCGGTAGATATTCCTGAGGAACCTAGGAGGTCGGGAAGAGTCTCCATTCCTCCGGACAGATACATTGGTATGGTCGAGGAACATGATATGGATGACGTCTTACTCCTAGAGGGTAATGAACCCACAACCTATAAAGGTGCCATGACCAGTTCTGACTCAAAGCTATGGCTAGAAGCCATGTAATCCGAGATGGACTCCATGTATGAACAACGTGTGGGATCTTGTGGACCTACCTGCAAAGGTACGTCCTCTTCAATGCAAATGGCTTTACAAAATAAAGCATGCCGTGGAACGTAAACAAGATATCCATAAGGCAAGACTAGTTGCTAAAGGTTTCACCCAAGTGCCAGGCTTGCACTACGATGAGATTTTTGCACCCGTAGTCATGCTACGTTCCATTCGGATTATCTTAGCGATAGCCGCATTTCATGACTATGAAATATGGCAAATGGACGTTAAAACCGCTTTCTTAAATGGTTATTTGGAGGAAGAGTTGTACATGGTACAACCCGAGGGTTTTATTGATCCAGAACATCCTAAGAAGGTTTGCAAGCTTAAGCGTTCCATCTATGGACTTAAGCAAGCATCACGGAGTTGGAATCATCGCTTCGACCAAGTGATAAAAGAGAATGGGTTCATTCGATCAGTCGAGGAACCATGTCTCTATATCAAGTCGAGTGGGAGCAAGATTGTCTTCCTAGTACTGTATGTCGACGACATACTCTTGATTGGGAATGACATACCTATCCTTTCTTCGGTTAAAGCATGGTTGAAAAACCATTTCCAGATAAAAGATCTGGGAGAGGCACAAAGAATTTTGGGCATCTGTATCTACAGGGATAGATCACGACGGATGTTGTCTCTCAGTCAGGAGTCTTACATAGATAAGATTCTAGAGAGATTCAGCATGACGAACTCCAAGAAAGGGTTCCTTCCTATGACTACTGGGCTTCACTTGAGCAAGTCTCAAGAAGCTAAGACATTGGAAGAGAAAGAGCGCATGAGTCGGATTCCTTATGCTTCGGCAATAGGATCGATCATGTATGCCATGATATGCACACGTCCAGACGTTGCATATGCATTGAGTATGACCAGTCGATTCCAAGCTCATCCAGGTGAACAACACTGGATGGCCGTGAAAAACATTCTTAAGTACCTACGGAGGACTAAAGATTGGGGATTGACTTATGGAGGTGACTCAACGCTCTGCGCCACGGGTTACGCAGATGCTAGCTTCCAAACGGATCGAGATGACTCGAAATCTCAGTCTGGATTCGTTTTTACTCTTAATGGTGCTGCTGTCAGCTGGAAAAGTTCTAAACAGAGTGTTACAGCAGATTCTACGACTGAGTCCGAGTACTATGCCGCCTCAGAAGCAGCTAAGGAAGCAATATGGATGCGTCAATTCTTACAAGGACTATCAGTAGTGCCTAGTTCGAATGACCGAATCACCGTTTATTGTGATAATAAAGGTGCCATCTTCCAAGCTAAGGAGCATAAGTCTAGAAACAAGGCTAGGCATGTGCAACGGAAAGCTCATCTAATCAGAGATTACATGGAGCAAAAGGAGATTTTCATTGATAAGATCGCTACGGATGACAACATAGCTGATCCTCTCACTAAAGCATTACCACGTGATAAGCATGAAGGGCACATTCATTCCATGGGAATTAGATGTGTTCCTAAGTTGTAGTACTCTTTTATGAATTCATGTAATAATTCATTTTCTCGTGTACTCTATTCAACCTCATTGTTATGATATATAATGTTTTGTTTTTCATGTGGAATTGTACGCCAATTTTGAACACCACAAAGTGAACTGATCAACATTACATCGTTTTAGTCCTTGATTACCCACTTGAGCTGATAACTCAGGTAATCATTTTGTGACGTTGGTTGATGGTGGGTTCAACGAGCCATAAGTCACGCGGATGACTGACCAATCACAAAGGCGAGTTATACGGATATCTCGTAGGACACCGCGTGACAACGTTATGGAGTCCTAAATGTTTTATAACATTGGGTGCCAGGTCGTGTATAGGACCTCCATAGTGTTCCTTAGAGTCGAGTCTTTTGACTTTCAACTGTCTCTTGAGATTAAGGCAGATTTTGGGTAACTTTGGTTTCTTTCCCACGGTCATCGTAACAGGGGCCAAGAGGATTTTTTCTGGGTTATTTCATGCTGCGCGATATCGGCAGGATTCGAGTTGAGGGAAATATCCAAACCCTTATCAGGATTTTATCATTTCTCAGGGCCACTCGAGGAGTAGTAACTGAAATGCATGGCCATGCTCGAATACAGATTCGTTTTATCAGTTAAGTTACTCTCTAGTCGGGGAAACCACTCTTGATACAGTTCGCTTGTGAGATACGACCTTTGCGAATACGGATTTGCAAATTGTCTTACATTGAGTGGGAGAAATTTTAAAAGGATATGAGAATCGGTTATCGCACCTACACTTGTACGGACAAGTGGGAGTTTGTTGGAGCTTGTGTCCTCCACATGTAGTGTGATAACGTCATTGCACATACCCTTGTACGGACAAGTGGGAGATTGTTGGGGCTGGTGTCCTTGACAATTAAGTACAATGACTTATTAAATCTCTTTAAGGATCACAAGGGCATAGTTCAGTATTATTATCAAATGATCCACGTTTATCAATAACGGTTGGCTTGCTAGATAAGTTTGACGTTATTGTCATACGGATGGCGGTGATCAATTGGTCCCTATACGTCACACCTATAGGACACGTTTGAGAGATGTGAAGGTATGAAAATACAGTCACATTTATGACGAATACGACTAAACAGTTAGTCAGAGGTATTGACTATTAAATTAGTCAATAAGATGTTGAGATTATTATTTAATACGGATTAAATAATTTTAGCTAACACGGATTACATGATTAATTCGTAAATTAAATATAAACGGTTATATTTAATTAAATATTGTATTCGCGTATTAATATAAACGCTTATATTAATTCGGGTAATTATACAATATCGTAATTTTATCAGACCATTATTAATACATCAACTGAATTAATATCTGATAACATGTATGCGATTTATAATTAATACCCGCGAATAATATTTAGCAAAACGGGTCGAATCACACATTAGAATAAGGTAAGAGTGGAAAGCCCACTCTTACCCTAATGGGTCGGCCGGCCGTGTATTACATAAGGAGAAGAATTCTCCTTATGTGGGACTACTGTTTTTTGATTGTTTTCATTGACAAAACACATCTCAAAGAAAAATTAGGGTTTTGAGAACATTCTTCTCCCAAAACTCAGATCTCACATCTAAAACCTCAAAAGCTATCCCCATATTGCAAGGCAATTGGAGAGCATTTTCTAGCACACGCGGCATCATCTTAAACAAAGTCTTGGGTGCAAGTTATATGAGGGAATTTACTTTAATTCCTGTTCTTAGGCCTATTCAAGCAAGGACCCAAGGTTGTATTCTTTTTCAAGTTTTTATTTATCTTATGACGATAATCACAACTGTAATTTTCATTATAATCCTGCAAGTTTAGGGCGAATACATGCTTTATTCCCCACATGCCAAACATGGATACACTAACCGCTCAATCCATAGTCAAAACATCGTTACAACGGTCTCCAGTATATCCCAGGGAGACATTTCTAGTGATCTCGATACTCGCAATGGTCCCACGGTTCCTCTTACCCTTCTCTCATCCACAAAACGAGGTATTCCTCTACCAGAAGGTTTCCAAACTCTCTCTTAGTTTACCACAAATCTGTTCTAATAGGGTTAAGGATCTCTCACTCAAGGTGGAAGTCTAACAAACATACCTCGGACCAAGGTTTACGCACTTCCTAAGTCTAAATCTGAATTCTGTCATCCAAAACATCGAATTCTGAAGTTAGAACACCAAACTTTCCACACTATGGCTTTTCTCCATCAGACAGGCCATGACCAAAATTACATATCCTTTAGTCCTAAGTAGTTCTATTCCATCAAATTCATCGTATGGGGGGGGGGGGGGGGGTACTTTGAAATCTTAAGTTCTCCAAGGTCATCTATTACCATAAACGAACGTTTCAAGGTAAGGTTTCACTAAGGCAGTAACTTCCAAGTCCAGCAAGTCTATGACTGGCCCTCATAACTAGTTCCTCAAAATGATTCTGATCTCAAAGTTCCTAGAAGTCTAAAGCAACATTATCCTTTCGATGATTTATTCCTCAAAAGTTTAGATAACCCATCTCAGATAGTTCCCAATTGACAATTCAATCAAACTCTCAGACTACTCAACTCATGTGATATATCTACTATACTTGTATCACGGTCCACAAATAACCATACTCAAATCAACGCGTTTCTGGACTTACATCTCTCCATGAATCATTCATTCTCAAACTGATGATGTATCCTAAGATTTCCTTTAAGTCCTTCGGTAGATAGTACCAAGATCCATTAAGTAACTTAAGATCAACCACTCAGTCAATTCCACAAGTTCTTGTAAATGTCCCAATGTCTTCACACCGTTACTAACAACTCTCGTTCCTCAAGTTCAAACAGCATTAACTTACCTCATTCACTTATCAGACAGCGTCAGTACTTTAAGCATATTCCTCGAAATCAATCCTTACTCCAAGTTCCTCTAAATTCTCTAATGGAAATTACAAACTTACAATCATCCATGACTCAGTAAGATTCTCACACCTGAGTTCCATTAAAGTCGTGTATAACACTCTACCTAGCACAGTTATCCCATCGTTCACTTACTCTTCCAATTAGTAACATGTGAACACTAAGATCAACAACACACATTCCATCAGCTCCATAGATTTTCCTCAAGTAACGACACTCTCTCAATCATGGTCTACAATTGTCCTCAAGAAATTCCCCAAGTCTGTCTATGGTAGGTTACCGCACAAAGTGTTTCAGGATAAGCAAGCTACTAGGTGAAGTCAAGAGAAAACAATGATAGCTCTCAAGGAAGGTCAAGAAGAGCCTAAGGGAGGAGATTAGGATCTTAACAGTTATACGTACACCAGATTACAAATAAGGTAGTAGACATGTACGTACCGGTAGGTGGATCTGGGGGAACTCCCGTCTCCGCCTGAGTCTGAACAGCTCTGGCTCCACTGATCTCATCCTCTGGGTCAATAGTGATAGCTCTGTCGCTGGCTACATTCTTCTCGGGGCACTCGAAGGAGCGATGCCCTGGCTTCTTGCAGGAGTAGCATAAGTAAGGGTCACCGTCACAGTTAACTCTAGGATGAAGATCTTTGCGGCACTTGAAGCACTTTAGGGGAACGTCCGATGGGAGGCTCATGTCTCGGACTTGAGTAGTCTTAGCTTTCTGGGACTTCTTGTTCTTCTGGGGACGCTTCGTTTTTCCAAGAGGAGAGGCGGCAAGGGGGCTAAGAGGTCTCCCGCTTCGGCATCTATGCAAAGGCGGTGGAGGAGGAGAGAAGACTCTAGATCCTTCACAATAGATCTGGTAAGGGTCCTCTGCTCGTAAGACACCGTAGTAACTTTGGAAGTAAGAAGTCGGGTCACCACTGGCTATACTCCTAGTCTCAGCATTAAGCTTGCTCCGAAACAGATAGGCTTTGTCTTCCTCTCTCTCAACTAGCTGTGGAACAAAGTGGATCAGCTCCTCAAATCGATTGGTGAAGGCTTGAACAGAAAGGGTTCCTTGGCAAAGGTTCATGAACTCGGTCATCTTATCTTGACGTATGTCCCTGTGGTAAAACCTCATGCCAAGAAGAGTCTTGAAACGACTCCAAGTGAAAGTAGGGTCACGAGTAGCAGGAGTGCTGATCGTCAACCACCAACTCCTAGCCTCACGAACTAAGAACTGAGATGCTACTCGGGTCTGATCCTCAGGGCGAACACCATAAATCATGAAATTCCTTTCCATGTCAAAGAACCAAGTGGTGAGGGTCGCAGCACTGGTCTCTCCGTCGAATGTCTTGTTGGGTTTTTAGTTACTCATAAACTAAATATGTAGTCATACTAATCTAAATACTTTAATTAACATTTTAATTAACTTATTTATATGATCTTATGCATGCTTAAAGTTGCGGAAAAGGTAGAGATTTGGAGTCCTTACACACGGTCCAAATCAAATGCTAGGATGATCTTCCAAAATGCTCAACAAGAACACCTCCTCTAAGATGCACCAAGACAATCCCTTAATGAACCGAAATCTTGAATATGCTAGACTAGAAATCGATTTTTCCTTAAACTATTCTAATCTCTCTAATTAGAATATTATTTCAATACTACAAATAGTATATTTATATTATCTTATAATATGGATTTTGAGGTTGTAAAATCTCTCTTTCACTTAGTATATATTTCGGCTAAGAGAGGAAGTGAATGGGTATGTGATATATCTTATATATTATGTGAACCCTAGTCTTAAATTAACAATTAACTTAAGGAGTATGGGGAGTGGTGGCCGGGTATGGGAAGGAGAAAAGAAGGGAACATGTTCTCTTCTCAAGGCTTCTTAGGGTGGCTATAGGTAGTCTTTCAAGACACCTTTAATGATTATGTTTATACCCTAATAAACACTAATCATGCCATTAACTATCCTCACCAAAACCGGCACCCTTAATCCATAAAATGGATTTCATTTTACAACTTATCAATCTTACAATTTGTACAAAGTGTGACATCTTATATGTCACTAATTAATAAAATGTTTTAGTACATGTAAAGCATATAAATATTTATCTTATAAATATTGTACATAATTAAATAAATCACATTTATTAATTAACAAGTAATTCGAAATTACAATTGTAAAATAATATTATATCGTCAATACAATTTACAACCTTTGTACTAATTTCAACCCGATTCATTCTAATAACGATATAATAAAATATCGTTCAATGTTTAACAATTGATATGTTTCAATTTTAAACATAAATCTTACAATAAGATTTAACCTCTGATTTCACGATATACGGGTTTAAGGAATATGATCAAATCGTATCAATATACATTTTATCATTTTATCAATTAAGGGAATTGTCCTAAAGGTGTGACCTAAAGGGATCAACTGACCACCACCGTCATACGATAGTAATGTCAAACTCTAGCTAGCCAATCATTACCGATTAATGTTGGTCAGTTGACTAATATATTTCGTATCATCCCTTGCGCATTCTTGTCATGAGATTTAATTACGTGATCTCACTATTGTTGAGGACACATTTGCCAACAATCTCCCACTTGTCCTCGAAAAGTGTGCGTCACCAATTCTCTTGTCCTATTACAATCTCCCACTCAATGCAAGATGTCTCTCTGAGGTCGTACTTGCATTCGATCATATCATGAGTGGTTTCCTCGATATGGAGAATAACTGTTTGACCGGAATTATCTACCATAGATACCTTCCGAGCGTGGCCACGAATTTCTAGTTAACTTCCCCTCGAGTGGCCTTGAGATTTGAACAACCCTGACAAGGGGTGGACAATTTCTATCGCATTACCTCCTTTGAGTAGTCACAGTCAGTCACAGCCTGAAGCAATCCCATTTGACTCCATTTACGAAAAGTCGTAGAGAATGGATAAAGGTTATGCCTAAACTGTACCATCTTGGGAAAGTAGTCTTTAGTCTAAGAATTGACTCACAAGAATACTATAGCAGCTCTCGCCACGACCCGGCTATTATAAAATTTCCAGAACTCTATATGCGGTCACTTTGCCCGACAGAGTGTCTCTTGCAGTCTGCCTATGTGATCGACTAGTCATCACATATGACTCTATGGCACTTGAACTTGCCATCAATCGCCTCACATTCTAGTCGCTTTGAGATGTCACCTCATGTAAGCGGCTAGGGGCTATACTAAGTCAATCCAGTTCACTTATGGGGTTCAATATTGTCTCTTACAACCCATTTTGATTTTGACAAAGTATCTTTCATCTTGAGTTAATTATAACTCTAATGATATTGTCATGCAAAAACAGTCAATACTGTTTCATTGCATTTGATGCACGATCATCTATTTGTATTAATGTTTTGCGAATAAACCCTTTTATTTATGATTGCAAAACTTACAAATTTTGGTCTCCTTCCGACTCATATTATCTCATATAATATGATCTTATTTGAGCACATATCTAGAACCCATTCTAGATTTTGAGATTCCTTTCCTGAGGGAAGCTCTCACTGTTATCTTATAACTCGTGACGTATTGATCTATAAGAGGGATTAAAGAATCACTCGGAATTATCTAGTCACTTATGTGCTGAAATCTATATTGTAGTTATTAGTGATTTCATCATTCTTATAATTTTCAATCATCTTGGCAATATGATCATGGTTTTATTCATCAATATGAATCATATCTAACCATTTTGATTTCTAATGGGCGACCTTTTATTATCAATATAATAAACCTTCCCGTAAAAATCCATCATCTCATGATATAAAGTATTTGTTCATCTAGAATTGAAAACCTCTTATTCTTAACACCTTAAAGAATCACCCATCCTCTCTAAATGGTAGGCTTAATTCTTTTAATGAACATTGCTTCCACTAAAATCAATATTACTCGATCTCTTAAATGAACTTTTCATTTCTTGCATGTAAATCTTTATTTATCACTTGAATCATTATTACTATCACTATCCCTATAGTGATCTATTTTCATTCAATCAATCATCACCCTCTTTTCATGTCTTCGTTTCCTTGAGACGAATATGACATGATAATTTCCTTAGAACTACATTGAGAGAATTGAGATGATTTCTTCTCTATTATCTTATAATCTTAGACAAATCATTTATTAAGGAACCGGTCTTTCCCCGTATAGATAGATGATTTCTCCTCTATTATCTTATAATCTTTAAAAAATCATTATCTCAAGGAGCCGATATTCCTTCCGAATTCATACGGGGTTTCATGTCTCCTCTCTTTGAAACAATGAACATAAAGAACCTTTCTTCGAGTGTCCTCCCGTAGTTTCTTCAGTGTCCTCTCGTAGTTTCTTCAATTCATTTAGGGCTCTTCTTAAGACTCCCAAGTAGGAATCTTCTCTAAGATCCTTTATTTTTATCATTGGTTTGCGATCGAAATATTTTCTCTCACTCTATCCTTCTAACAATAACCTTTATTCGTTTAAGGATAGCTATTTCGATTAACCAATGCATATGAATGTTTGAAGTTATATAGGTGTGATGAATACATTCTCATTTTCACTTAAAATGAAAATCTTATAATGAACTAATGTTGTCTCATTTTGATTGAAAGTATCTCATGGGGTGTAGTTCTCCGTTTTTAATCAACACTTTGATTATATTATATTGATCGTATCAATGTTTATTCCGTGATAAAATCACCATTATTCATGTTTAAACAAGGTATGCAATTTATTTGAGAAATCAAGACATTGATTAAGAACAAAAGTAGTGACTCGGGTTGAAAACCAAGTCACCAAATATCCAAAATTACAACCATTGTTTTAGGATTTTAATCCTTGTCTTACAAGAAAGTAAATTTTTCCATAAATAAAATGCAAAATATGAAAGAAGACGATATGAAAATTAGAGCCTAGCTCTTCAAGTCTTCGATCAATTGGATACTACCGTAGCCATCCAAGTAAGGAACTTCATGCTTCCTTCTCCTCGCCCTTATCATTATTAGGGGGTGGCCCTTTAAAACAATTAAAAAGGGTAAATATCAACACATTTGTATCACTATACATAAGTTGATAAATGACATGAATTATAAACGAGAATTATTACCTATGGCGGTTGCCTTCCCATTTTTGAGATCGCTTAAGTATTTGGGGCAATTACGCTTCCAATGACCGATTCTCATGCAATAATGGCACTTGTCTTCGGATTTTGAAGACGAGGTGCAAGCGCCTTTCGAAAAGGTCCTTTCCTTGGTCGCTTTGGGCTTGAACGTTTTCTGGGCCTTGCCTTTATAGGCATTCTTCTTGAAGCTCGTTTTCCCTTTCTTTTCGATGTTTAAAACATCCTTGGTGGAACTTTCATGAAGTCCCATGTCCCTTTCGGCTTGGACGAGCATCTTATGCAACTCATCCAACGTGGTCTCTTGGTTTCGCATATTAAAATTCACCCGGAATTGAGCATACGATTTAACCTTATTGAGCGAGTGAAGAACTCGGTCAATTATGAGAGAGTCGGGAACATCAACGTCTTGCGTTTTTAGAGTCTCCGCGAGCTCAACGAGTTTGAGCACATGAGGGCTTATCTTTTGCCCTTCCTTCTACGTAATGTCGAAGAAGGCGGAAGCCGCCTCATATTGAATCACCCTTGGAGCTTGCGAAAACATGGTCGCAAGCTTGGTGTATATCTCATAAGATGTGGTCAACTTAATCATACTCCTTTGGAGATCCGGCTCCATGGAGAAGATGAGCACATTTTTAAGAGCGGACGACTCTTTCATGTAGGCTTCATAGGCCTCACGATTTTGGACCGATGAACGAGCGGTCGGAGCGGTCGGAGCGGCTTCGGATAGGTAACGACTCTTACCGTCACCTTGAGCGGCCAAGAGTAATTGCGCATCCCAATCTTTAAAATTGGAACCATGCTTATCGAGTTTGCAACGATCCATAAAGGACCGAAGCCATAAAACGTTAGTGAGAGGTGGAGCGTTGGTTGCCATTGATGTTGTTGAAAATAAAACTACAATAAAATGAAGGAAATAAAACAACATCATTTTAAAATTCATAATTTAAACTAAAAACTTAAACAAGTTAATTAGTTATTTACTTAATGATCTCTTACCCAATTAAGTAAACAATCCCGAGACCCAAACCCATACTAATCCGGGTACGGTGTAGCCGATTCAACCCGTATCGGTATAATTTGGTGGATTAACCCTTTAATCGGTTCTACCTTAGAACTCTCGGTCGACGATTTTCTAAAAATCGTCTTTAGCCCGAACTTATTGCAACTACGGTTACGAATACTTTCGTTGAGATCAACGAAATTTCAAGATGTAATCTTATTACCCCACTTACCCAACGTGACAATTTTAGTACCCCGGTGTAGCCGAGCCTACGTTCTTGTGAAGAAGGGATTCATGGGTCCGTACTTTTTGGTAAGGCTAAGTCTCAATATTTATATGTAAGAGATCTAGTCAAATTATTATCTATCTCCTTTTAAGTGAACTAAGTCGGTGAATTATCGATAAAATAAAAGACTAGGTCGACTAAATCGAAAAATGCATGAGACGATATATGACGATTTGGCTATGCATGCAAACATATAAAAAGCAAAATAAAAGCATAAGATAAACCCTATTATGGCCTTTCCTAGAAAAGAAATAATAGAGTACAAATTCGGAAACCAACTCCTTTGGTCCCTTGAACTTCACGAGGCACGCACTTCGAGGTAAACACCGTCTTGTCGGAACTCCTTTCCGAATGGCACCGTCTTCAAGGATCTCCGGATTTTACAAAATTAGAACTTTTCTAGTCTACTTTATACATTATAAAATAGAAATAAATTACAATTGGGTGATACGAGATCACAAAATTACAACCGAATCGGTAACCCCTTACATTACGGGAAAAACCGATTAAAAACTAAGGCCATACTAAGTAAATTACATAATTCCCAAAATTACGTAAATAAATCATGACATTCATAATAAAAATATGCAATGCTTATGAATATATGTACTATCATGCAAATCCTAAGCCAAATCGTCCTATTTAAATATCAATTATATAAATAGTTATCGTATACCTTGGTTTATGGAATCGCGTGTTTTACGTTTAACAACACTATGCATAATATGAATCGGTATTCATCCTTAAGTTAATCATCCCAACTCATATAGGTTTCAAAATTCAATTTTGAACATGACTTAACTTAACTTATTTTAATATTGTTCGGTATTACTCGGTTTTACGGGAAAAATAATATAAAAATCCAAAAGAGTCATAAAAATTTCGAAAACTATTCAAAATTCAAATTTTGAAAATTCCAAAATGTTCTTAAAATTGCAGAACTTTAAAAATATTAGTATTTATATGGTTTTAACATTATTTCGAAAATAATCGTAAAACGAGCATTTTAAGTCGGAAAATTCAATAATTAGTTCCATAAATGCAAATAAAATATTAATAATACTTTTACACTTTCCAAAATACTTTAAGAACATAAAATGGACAGAAAATTAAATGGCACATTGCCCCATAGCCGAAATTTTTAATGAAAATGACTCTTTTAATTCAATTTTAAATGCAACTTTTTAACAATTTAAAATTAAATCAAAACAGAAACTTTTGGCTCCCAAGAATAATTTCATGATGAAAATATCATATATGACTAATATGGGTTAAATTTTCCGGCCATTTTAACAACTATTGCAAATTTTAACGATTTTCGTCATATATCGTACGATTTTAACCTTTAAAATTATTTCTCAAGCATAAAATAAGATAAAAATCTCGACATTTTTATACATGCTGGAAATAATATATATGACATCGTGTTAAATTTTAATGGCCAAATTCCAACTTAAACTATTAAAGTCGAAATAATGTCACTAATTACCCGATTTTTACATTAAAAATCTATAATATTGCAATATTTGAGATAAATTTCTGGAAAATTCAACATATATTTTAAATATTGCATTTGACATACTCATAAATGTTTATAGTCAAATTCGTAATATAACTATTTTAACCCATTTTTATTCATCTTATTGCATTTTAACCCTTAAAATTTATATCACATGTTTTATAAGTCCATAATTTACGAAAATTCATATTCATAACATAGGATATACATGTGATAACATACTGAAAAATCTCGGCCAAAGGATAATTTTAACTATTTTTCCCAAAATAAACGATGTTTAACCATTTAAACATATTAAAACCGAGATTTAATATACCAATGAACAATACATGCAAAAAATATTCCAAACATTCTAAAACATTTTAGAAAACAGTAGGTATTCATGCTAAATAATTTCGGTCATATCATATATCAAACGAAAAACCAAATTTTATTTTGTTATCACTATAACTCCGTAAAAACGTAAACAGAAAGCATGCAAACAACCTAGTTGCTCTGATACCAATTGTTGGGTTTTTAGTTACTCATAAACTAAATTTGTAGTCATACTAATCTAAATACTTTAATTAACATTTTAATTAACTTATTTATATGATCTTATGCATGCTTAAAGTTGCGGAAAAGGTAGAGATTTGGAGTCCTTACACACGGTCCAAATCAAATGCTAGGATGATCTTCCAAAATGCTCAACAAGAACACCTCCTCTAAGATGCACCAAGACAATCCCTTAATGAACCGAAATCTTGTATATGCTAGACTAGAAATCGATTTTTCCTTAAACTATTCTAATCTCTCTAATTAGAATATTATTTCAATACTACAAATAGTATATTTATATTATCTTATAATATGGATTTTGAGGTTGTAAAATCTCTCTTTCACTTAGTATATATTTCGGCTAAGAGAGGAAGTGAATGGGTATGTGATATATCTTATATATTATGTGAACCCTAGTCTTAAATTAACAATTAACTTAAGGAGTATGGGGAGTGGTGGCCGGGTATGGGAAGGAGAAAAGAAGGGAACATGTTCTCTTCTCAAGGCTTCTTAGGGTGGCTATAGGTAGTCTTTCAAGACACCTTTAATGATTATGTTTATACCCTAATAAACACTAATCATGCCATTAACTATCCTCACCAAAACCGGCACCCTTAATCCATAAAATGGATTTCATTTTACAACTTATCAATCTTACAATTTGTACAAAGTGTGACATTTATATGTCACTAATTAATAAAATGTTTTAGTACATGTAAAACATATAAATATTTATCTTATAAATATTGTACATAATTAAATAAATCACATTTATTAATTAACAAGTAATTCGAAATTACAATTGTAAAATAATATTATATCGTCAATACGATTTACAACCTTTATACTAATTTCAACCCGATTCATTCTAATAACGATATAATAAAATATCGTTCAATGTTTAACAATTGATACGTTTCAATTTTAAACATAAATCTTACAATAAGATTTAACCTCTGATTTCCCGATATACGGGTTTAAGGAATATGATCAAATCGTATCAATATACATTTGATCATTTTATCAATTAAGGGAATTGTCCTAAAGGTGTGACCTAAAGGGATCAACTGACCACCACCGTCATACGACAGTAATGTCAAACTCTAGCTAGCCAATCATTACCGATTAATGTTGGTCAGTTGACTAATATATTTCGTATCATCCCTTGCGCATTCTTGTCATGAGATTTAATTACGTGATCGCACTTTTGTTGAGGACACATTTCCCAACATGTCTTAGCTGCATTCCTCCACATCTGGGTGATAATCCAAGCCAATCCTCTAGGTTGGTTACTTCCCGAGGTTTGAAATGAAGAAGAAGGCATAGACGACCTAGCTATGCAATCCTGAAGAGTTTGAATGAGGGCTTGCGTCTCAGCATTCTCGTCATTAGTTGGCTCTGTCATTCTTCAATCATAAGAGAATAAACCGTTAAACGCATTCCTAACAAGGCACAAACAGACTACAATATAAGTCCTAAAATCTACCCCATTCTCTCATTCATTATTCAATTATGTGGTCAAGTTAAGGTTGGGGGTCACATGAGTGCGTCGGGAGCAATAATGCTCTGATACCAACTGTAAAACCCCTCGCGAAAGCGGAAATATAAAACACACAAAGTACTAAAAATGCAGCGGAATTAAAACTTTTTAAACATAAACATCATGCGAGGTGAATTAAAACTGAAACTGGAAACTGAAACTGATATAAACAAAATAGATAAGTATAACAGTTCTAAGTACGGAAAACCAAACATATACAAAGCCTGGGATGGAACATCCCTATAGGCACCAAAACATGAACTGTAACAAAACTAAGAGTCTAGCTAATCGGTGAAGTGTAAGTCATATGATGAAAGGATCATCATTCGCTAGCTCTCAAGTGAACCCCGTCCAACCTGCATGTACCTACATACATGAAAACATGTACGCCACAATCAGTGGAGAGTGACTAGAGTTCTCCTAGCCACCTTTTGTAACGACACGTAACAAGCAAAGCAAACAAAATACTCCAACATATATAAACATGTGAAGTATAACGATATCTCAATAACTGATCATCAACTATCATGCAATCACCAATGCACGACTCTCAACCAACTTCATAAACCGTTTGGAAGGAGAGCCGGTTTCCCTACTGGTTACCCAGCCGGGGGGTCTTTCAGTCAAACTATTTATGAAACCGATCAGAGAGTCATCCAATGCCTTGGATGAACAAACTATAACTCAAGTAATACAATCATTAACTTTATCATGCATATCTGACACTATACCAATCTCAAGGCAAGCAGATATAAAACATCAATGAACACTAGCAATGGGTCCAGAGGTGAACTTAACACATATCCCACTACCAAACAATGTCGGGTCTAGAGGTGAACTTAACACATATCCCAACATGCAATTCAAGTAAAGGGTCCAGAGGTGAACTTAACACATATCCCTAAACATACAATTCAAGTAAAGGGTCCAGAGGTGAACTTAACACATATCCCTATACATACACAAGTAAAGGGTCCGGAGGTGAACTTAACACATATCCCAATGCTACAAACAAGTATTGGGTCCAGAGGTGAACTTAACACATATCCCAATACACAGCTATCGCACACCGGGTCCGGAGGTGAACTTAACACATATCCCGTGTACGACAACCGATCACGTGTCAGGTCCAGAGGTGAACTTAACACATATCCTGACACGCCACAAGCAAAACACGTAATGGGTCCAGAGGTGAACTTAACACATATCCCATCACGCGACATACAAAACATGTAATGGGTCCAGAGGTGAACTTGACACATATCCCATCACGCTACATACAACTCAACCATTAACATCCAAAGATAGAAACTAACCTATAGCTCTAACTTCTTAAACCACTAAACAACACTTAATGATCCCGGGGACTAAGATGAGGGAGAGCCGGTTTCCCTTTCGGTTACCCGACCGGGGGGTCTCTATAGTGTCGCCCATCCTCCGGGGACCTCAAACACATAACAAAGGTACGCGGAACGAATTTCAATCAAAACCGATAAACCGTTTAAAAGTTACGGACTAAACACGAATTCAAAATAAAAACAAGCAACAGGGGTCCCCAGCCGGTCGGCAGGCAGCTGGCCCACCGGCTGGACACCCATGCTCCCTTTTCTTTCCAATTTACGCTGAAACAAACAAACGGGTTCCCAGCTGGTTGGCAGGCAGCCGGCCTACCGGCTGGGAAACCAAGTCCCCTTTATTCCTACATACGCAAACCTCACCCAAGAGGCTACCAGTCGGTTGGCAGGCAGCCGGCCTACCGGCTGGCAACCCCAAAGCCCATTTTCTAAACTTTCGCAAAAATACCCAATACGCATCCCTAGCCGGTCGACCGGCGGCCGGTCGGTCGACCGGCTCAGGACTCCTGAGCACGAAAACACCATTTCCAGTAATATTAAAACTTCTCTAAATCGATACTAAACTTCAAGATTCGAAACAACAATTGTTTACTTATCCAATATAATCATTAAACATACTAACTACCAGCAATTAAACCCACAAACAATCCTTAATAAGATCATGATTTGTATCCGTCGCAAAACAAGAATTTCTGAAAAACTTAACAATAACCATATGTAACATCACCAAGGCATGTAATCATCAAGTAAGAACATTCCTAACGTGTTAATAAGTCTAAACAACAATAATCATATGAAATTTCAGAAACTTAAATCATCTTAATCATCAAAAGTGCAAATATTAACAATAAGGCCGAGTTTCTCATTATCGTCACCTTTTAAGCGATTAAGCTCCTATCTTCTCTTCAATTTCGCCACAAACCTCTTTGAGATCCTCTAAGCCTCTCCCTACAACATGAAAAATAGATTTAGAGCTTAAAACTCGGATTATACCCAAAACAGGCCAAATTTCGAGTTGAAGGGAACGAGAAACGGAAGTGATAGATGGCTTGCAAATTCGATGAGGATTCCGAAAATGTATTTATTACCTTGATTCGGTGAATGGATGATGAAGAAAAATGGAGAAGAAGATGGAGATTTATGGAGGTTTTTGTGAAATGAAGTTTACTGTATTATTGTTTTTGAGGATGACAATATGTCGACACATTAGAAATTTTAGGGGTTTTAGTTGTCCTTTCCCGTTTCATGGAAAACGGGTTTGGATGAACGGGTTTTAAGTTAAGAATTCAAGTTGCCAAGTTTGTATATTCTTCTTAAGGACTCAAGGTTCTTAAGACAGATCTTACTATTTATTAAAATAATTTCCGATAAATTATTAAAATATTATTTATTATTTAAAAATAATTAAAACCCCTTAAAATATATTTATGAAAATACGGGATGTTACATAGTCACTCCCCACTGATTGTGGCGTACATGTTTACATGTATGTAGGTACATGACAGGATGGTTGGCAGAGGGTTGCATGGAGCTAGCGAGCGATGATCCTATTCATCGATTGACTTACACTTTTACGTTAGCTAGACTCTAGACTTTCATTTCAGTTTTTGAGTGCCTGTAGGGATGTGCCATCCCAGGCTTTTGTATATATTTTACTTTCAGTACTTAGACAGTTATACTTATCTATGTTTCTGTTTATATCAGTTGTTTCAGTTTTACTTTTAATTCACCTCGTTTTTATGCATGTTAAAGTTTAAATTCCGCGTAAATTTTGACATGCTGTATGTTTTATTATTCCGCTGCGACGAGGTTTTTTACACTCGGATTCAAGGCAATATAAGGGAGATTGAAGAGTATGGGAAGTCCAGAGAAATGAGTGAAGTGGAGAATTCTCTTCCGAGATTGAATGGTTTATCACAGGATGGGTTAGCTATGCTTAATTCTTTGGGCCATGTAGCGCAGTAACAACTCTCTGCCCTTTGCTATTTATTCTTTTGTGTGTTGACTTGTCCTTCGCTATTTTTTCTTCTGTGTCCTTCTGTCACTGCTCTTTCTCTTCGTTTTTCCTAAACTTTTCTCTCTACCTTAACTTCGAGGTAAGAGAATTAGACAGAGAAAAACCCATATTTTCTTTCTCTTTCTATCCTCTTAATTTTCCGGTAAGTTTTTTTGTTTAATTTCTCTATTTAAAACAAAGATTTTACCTTTATTGTGTTATTAATTCTGGGTTTTTTTGGTTTTATGTGATTTGATTGGATTTTTGTGCTTCTGCTGCAAGCTTAGATCTTTTATCCGGTTTTGATTTTAGTTGTAAAGGGGTAATTTTTTTTGAATTAATTATCTAGGATATTTGAATTAGGATTTTGGTTGTGATGTTGGAAATGTGAATTTTTTTTATGGTTTTTGGGGTTAGGGTATGAATATGGTTTGTGGTAGGTTGAAATTTGCTGTTTGTCTAATTTTTGTCGAAAGTTTGGAACTTTTGATGAAGTGGTTGGATTGCTGTTTGATAGTTGTGGTAACCTGATATGTTGTAGGATTGCTGCTAGGGAGAGAATTAAAATTATGGAATATACCTCTCTTAAGTAGGGAAAACCTTCGTTTGTTCCGAAGCGATCACTTTCGTTTTTTTTCTGGAGGGCACGGGGATCGGCCTGTT
Source organism: Silene conica (assembly GCA_029255685.2). NCBI lineage: Eukaryota > Viridiplantae > Streptophyta > Magnoliopsida > Caryophyllales > Caryophyllaceae > Silene > Silene conica. The sequence continues at coordinate 66,900,352 of CM055311.2, forward strand.
TCTCAGGAGTGGACCTAGGGTACACTCGGGCTGAGAAATACTCTGTGATAATTATATGGTTGTCTAAAATTGACATAAGAAACTATTAGTATAGATCACTTGGGGTTCACTCGGGATAAAAAAATACTCCAAAATAATTGTATGTGTTGTGTAAAAATGACATGGGAAACTATTAGCAATTTAGCATAGTGACCTATGTAGTGTTTTGGCAAGTAAGGGTTCAAGTGAATGGAACCTCAATGAGTTCATTTATTTTTATCCTAAATGGTTATCTTTTGTATCTTATAGTTTTGCTTCTGCTTTACTGCTGATCTAGCCGATCTTAACAATTACTGGAACTTGTGTTTGATAGTAGTTGGTCATTGAGTAGTGTGCTCTATAGTTTACAACATCCTTGTGGACTAGGATTTCACCGTGAGCTTCCGTGTTTTCTTCTATAGTATTCTGTGAAGGGGTTCAATCATGTTTGGCCGTGCTCAAAAGAAAAGTGCTAACACTAAGTACTATGAAGTTCTTGGTGTCTCGAAGTCTGCCAGTCCAGATGAAATGAAGAAGGCATATAGAAAAACTGTGACACCCCGCGATATTACATAAAATAAACAAGTAACTTGCAGCGGAAAAAAGATAACTTTAAAAACTTTCGACATATATATAAATAATACTTAATCGCGGAATATCAAAACAATGCTTAAGATTAAAACCAAAGATAGAGTATAACTTGTACAAGATGATTTAGATGAACAAGGGATAAGGTATCCCTTGATAACAAGTAAATTAAAACTAAGCTAATCGTAAAGGTTTTTGTCGAATAATCAACAATGCTCGCTAGCCACACGTCTTCCCCAAACAGCACCATCCTACATATATGAAACATGTACGCCACAGTCTGTAACACCCCAAGAGTATGAGAGAAACGTTGTCTCACATCGGTAGAATGTGAGGCATATGATATGTTTATAATAGCTTCCCAACTTTTGGGCTTAAGTGAGGACAAATAATGGGCCCAAAAGTGTGCACCCATCTTATTGGGTTTGTGTTACGACGATGGCGGGTCGGATTGTTACAAATGGTATCAGAGCGACCCTGCGACCGTGTGGTGAGCCTGTGGTCGGGAGTACCCGGGTCACACACCTAGGGGGGAGGATTCTGGCCCTGGTTGTGGTCAATTTTGAGGCACAACGAGGACGTTGTGTTATTTAAGTGGGGGAGTTTGTAACACCCCAAGAGTATGAGAGGAAAATTGTCCCACATCGATAGAATGTGAGACTTGTGATATATTTATAATAGCTTTCACCCACCACTTAGTAACAAGGCCTTGTGCTTTTGGGCTTAAGTGAGGACAAATAATGGGCCCCAAAGTGTGCACCCATCTTATTGGGTTTGTGTTACGACGGTGGCGGGTCGGATTGCTACACAGTCAGTGGGGAGTAACTTGAGGTTCTCCCAGACACTTTTTGTCAGAAAACACGTAAACGGTAATATAATACAACTTATACGTATGAACATACACATACAATGGTAAGTAACCAAACATGATATATTCAAAAATAACAAACATGATCAAGGCATAAACCAACATGTGAAAACATAATCATAGTCATCATACGAACTATTATCAAAACGGAAAACTAACCAAATGAATGACTCAGCGGCCAACACTTGATGGCATGTTCATTCACACAAACAACAACAAAGTGACCGACTCAGATGGCATGGGCAATCACAAAACATACAAGAATAGAATGAACGCCGTCAGGGAACATAACCGTTACCACTGACCGCTAGGTCGCATAACCACGACACTAGCTATCGGGATGCATAACCACGACACTGACTCTATGTATAGCGCATAACCGACAACTATATGCCTAAGACCTGGCCAGACCTCTCGATGTAATAACCTACACCGAACGACACACGGGGACCGGGCCGCATAACCACGGACACCGACCAATCCCGAACATAGATAAAACCCATAACCGGGGTGGCATTAGTTCATTACAATGGTACACAAATCGTCCCACCGCTATCCATTCACAAACAAGGTGACATAACCGTCACTCACATACTTAGGATGACATAACCGTCAACCAAACACAAGCTAGGTAACATAACCGTTACCCGACTCAACTTAAGATAACATAACCGTTATCAATTTACAAGTAAGACAACATAACCGTTATCATTACCACTCAAGCTAACATTACCGTTAACTAACACATTTAATACATGTGAGCCTCAACCAACAAGACAACACTTAAGCTAGTTTCTAGAAGTTAATTTGAAGCGGGAGCCGGTTTCTGTAACACCCCAAGAGTATGAGAGGAGATTTGTCCCACATCGGTAGATTGAGAGGCTTGTGATATGTTTATAATAGCTTCCACCCACCACTTAGTAACAAGGCCTTGTGCTTTTGGGCTTAAGTGAGGACAATTAACGGGCCCAAAAGTGCACACCCATCTTATTGGGTTTGTGTTACGACGGTGGCGGGTCGGGTTGTTACAAATGGTATCAGAGCGACCCTGCGACCGTGTGGTGAGCCTGTGGTCGGGAGTACCCGGGTCACACACCTAGCGGGGGAGGATTCTGGCCCTGGTTGTGGTCAAGTTTGAGGCACAACGAGGACGTTGTGTTCTTTAAGTGGGGGAGTTTGTAACACCCCAAGAGTATGAGAGGAGATTTGTCCCACATCGGTAGATTGAGAGGCTTGTGATATGTTTATAATAGCTTCCACCCACCACTTAGTAACAAGGCCTTGTGCTTTTGGGCTTAAGTGAGGACAATTAACGGGCCCAAAAGTGCACACCCATCTTATTGGGTTTGTGTTACGACGGTGGCGGGTCGGGTTGTTACAGTTTCCCTTCCGGTTGCCCGGCCGGGGGGGGGGGGGGGGGGTCTTCCTCCTCAACTTAGCTTCTATAAACGGCTTAAGCATTCAACCATACAACAACAACGGAATCACCCAAGTATACGACTCACATGAGTAATAAATAACAAGAATTCATTTGACAAGTCTCATTCTACAAGTTTACATTTCATTCGGAAGTAAAGTAAACTAAAATTATATGGCAAGTCTTATGCCGCAAACATGTGAGTTAAACAAATAAAAGATGAACGGAATTCGATTCACGAATCATACATTACATATATATACTTCTTAATACATGTTTATAATGATTTAACATACTCAAACAGTGTCCGGACAAGTGGTAAAACAATGCCCAAAAACAGCCCCTAAACAGACCATATACACGTCCAAAACCAGTGAAAAGCGCAGGTTGCGCCCCCCCACCGCAAGCCTGTGATTTCTACAGTGCGCGGGGCTGTTCAATCCGTGCTTGGGCAGTTCTTTGTCCCTCCCCCTTGAATACATACCAAACATACCACCCACAACTATGAACATAAGAACATGTGTTCAAGTGTGATTTCATCTACTAAAATCTATTTCCACAACATGAATCTCCTCTTAATCTAACACAACAATATGTGAAATTAAATTAAGAAGCAAGAACAATGATACTAGTAAACTAAAGCACCCAAAACTCATGTGAAAAACAACCACAATGACAATGAACAATAAACAACCAATTTACTAACAAAATCATGCTCTTGTCCTAACTACCACATAAACATGAATATCGTTCCAATCAATTGACTAATGAATTAATCCACACAATACTTCATATTTTCATAAATTAAGCAACAACAAACCACACACAATCGATTTTTAACTTAAAGTCGAGTAACCTCTCAAAGTTACCTTTAAAGCTCTTCAAATCTTCAAAGAATCCTTCATTGAAGTCCAACCATGCATTCTCGCTCAAGAACAATAAGAAAAACGAATCACAATCAAACCCTAGAAAAATGGGTTTTTCCGAAAACCCAACGATACTAGCTTTTAAAGACATGAAAAGAAGGAGAAGGACGGAGAAGAGGAGAACTTACATGTAAAGAAATCGAGATTTGAGCAAGAAACGAATGTGGTGGAGTTGGATTTGTGTTCTTAAGAAACACCAACAATGGTGAAGGGGATTGGGGGTTTTTTATGAGGGAGATGAAGGATGAGTGAGTTGTGAGGAATAAAACACAACCTAAGGAGTATATGGGAGTTTTGAGTCGGGAATGACTCGGGATTCATTTAATGAGTCGGGATGACTCGGATTTGGCTAACTAAGGCGGAAATGTCATCTTAAGACCATTATTACTCAAGATAGAACCAATTATGCAAATAACCCACAACACATGAAATTATCCTACGTACTTGTCATTTCCGAAAATTAAAACCGAAACTTAAATTTATAAAACTCGAAATGTCATTTGGAATTAAAATGCTTTAAAATGAAATATTCATATCACAAAAATATATTTACGAAATTTAATAAAATATAAATTATTTTTGAAATTAATCTAAATCTTTAAATTTATAATACGGGAAATATCGGGGTGTTACAATCACCCCACCTTTTAAGAAGTTTCGTCCTCGAAACTTGAAAATAAAAAAGGTGTTTTTCAAAAGTTGGCATTCTAAAACATAACTTCCTTTCAAATATTTTCCAAAAGAAAATTTCAAGGGCACAAGTACTCATCAACGGAGCGTTAGGGTTCTTGTTACGTACTCAAGAGCCCGACATTGAGAAACAAGGACAACTCCAAAAGTCAAAATCAAGTTATGCGCTGACAAGCGTAATACGAGTCATTAGACGTCTCCAATAACAAGTGTTACATCCAATCAAACGCCAAAATCAACCAAAATTTTATAAGCCAAGACAAGCTTTTCAAAGCATGTCATTTCGAAAGAAAACATTTATTTTGAAATCCAAAATTAAGTAAGATTATAACCGAAATGAAAACTTCCAACAACATAGGTAAGGCGACTCAAATCAATTATGAAGTACATAAATGGAGAACAATTTGAACATTGTTCAAACAACACACAAGCATGAAAGCCACAAATACACAACCAAAGAGAGTCAGATCGGAACATCAAAGAACTCGAAACACAACAAAGTCAACAAGGAAACCAATTAAGACAAGCATCAAACCATCATTTATCAAGGTAAAAGATGGTACTCAACAAGAGAGGAGAGAAGGAAAACAAAAGCTCAAGGTTAAAGGAGGATGGATAATTCTCCCAGGATACGGATACACTAGCCACTCGATCCATAAAAGAAACATCGTCATCACGATTCCTTGCACCCCTCAGAAGACAGCTCTTTCAATCCACCAAACTCTCAAGGTTTCCTCAACTCATTTGGGTCACTCATTTCTAGGTTAACCACGGTACCAGGTATCTCATTACCAAAGGGTTTCACCACTCGCGATTGTTACCCGACAATCACAACCTCCATCAGACCAGGTCCAAAACTACTGACAAGGTTTCACTCATATCCAGCTGACATAAGCTATAAGGCCCTAACTAAGGTGAGACACCAACCAAGGACCACAACGTAGGACCCATCACACATTAGGTCATCCAACCAACCCAACAAAATTTCAAAATACTCATACCGATAACCAAAACATAAACACTGCGTTCTCTAGTTTCTTACACATCCCCACATATATAACCTGAGGCACTCATCCACAACTTCACATCCCAAAAGGATAACCTGATATTCCTCAATCTTGAACATACCCAAACAGAGGACTGCGGGTCAACGCCCAAGGCTCCAAGTTCCATTCACTCAAAGTTTCTCAAATCCAAACCATAAATTTCATTTTGCAAGTCTTCGCTTACCAAACTCTATTACCAAAAGGATCGGATAACAAACAAGGAAGAGTCCCAAAAAGTAAAAAATTAAACCTCATCCAACGGTTTCCATTTAGCCACTAACAATCTCATAGAATCCATCAACAACTCCACTCTCACGGTTGTCACCAAAACATAGGAAACACTCATATGGCTAAGTCTTTAACACCAACCACTAGGATGGCATACCACCTCATTACCTAAGGGCATCATTGCAACCTCTCTCAACTAATTCCAATAAAACCAAACCAAAGGTCCTCAAACACACATTACTATTCCACCAATGGGGCCAACCTTACAACTAAAAAGGGAAGGATGGCAAGGTTTGCAAAGGTAAGGATATGATATGAACTCAGAGTCAACCGAGATACTCGAGAGAGCGAGAGAGACAAGGTAACAAGGTTGGAAACTCCAGGCTAAGGATGCCATTGAAAGTGAGGCCCAGAATGGAAGAGTAAGCATTAGAGGTAAGGAGATACAAGATATAACAGAAGGTCAAGCAAGAATTTTTAGGGAAATAGCTCGATAGAGCTCACATGAGGGAAAAAAGAAGAAGAGGGACGTTGAAGCAAGATTATGAATTCAACTGACACAAATATCAAGGCTCGGGATTCCTGGGGTCCTCACAAGGTTCTCAACTCCTATTTCCCAATTCGAGCATGTCGAACTAACTCTGTCCAAGACACGTATTCCCAAATGGTCCACCGTACTATAAGTTCTTCCAAAATTAAAGGTGTACGGCCATCTCAACATCCACGAATTTATAAAGTCAAGGTATCTATATCTCGAATTCCTCAAATGATACTTCTATAACACTCCAGGATCAACCATCTCTATACCAACGTTGCTTTACAATTCATCGCATCACTCCATCTCAATCCCATAAAGAAGTAGATTCCTCAAAATTTATCAATACCTCAGAATGTGAACATTGGGGTTTAGTTTAAACGTTCTCACATCTCTATATAAGAATCCAACATCCTTTAAACATCTCAAGCTCGCAATCCTACAAGTCCACAAGTTATACTTCACTATGCCATTCAGACATTCTAAGATATGACCTTTAAGTAACTCCACTAAGGGTATATCACTAAGCCCGTTCAAGCAACTAAGAGCATAAATTTCAATAATTCCTTCTAAGGCCACAATACTGATTTCTCCATTACTCATCCATAGCTATGAATGACTCTCATTTGCCAACATAACATGCCACTTAAACTTAGAACAAATTCTTAAAGTCAAGTATTACTAGTTCACTTTACTCATCTATCCATCTTTGTTAGTATCCCAAGCATACTTCCCAAATTCATCTTTATGAGTCCTAACACTTCCTTTGTACTCTTGAATTAACACACTCCAATTCATAAGCTCTCAATCGCAATCGTGATTCCAAGGGCTAAGTTTCACCAAATGCCACACCTATTGTTCACTTTCTAAGCCACGAATTCTATCAACCAATTCCACTCACTATAGGGTAACCAACTAAGCATTAGGTTCACTGAGGCATAACTTACTACAGTCTTTAAACCATCCCAAAAACGTTACTTTTCCAAAAGAGGCTCAGGATTATCCTCGATCGAGTTCCTCAAATTTCAACTAAGGTAGGCTACTTATAAAACGCCAAGAGAAGAGGGAAGTAACAACAATGAGATTTAATTGGAAAGCTACGAAGGTAGCTTCCGAGGCAAGATAGAAGAGAGTTTAAGGAAAAAGAAATGCATCCGGAGACAAGAGAAGGAAGGGGACGCATGAAAAAAAGAGGTAAATTATAGGGCAAGGAAGCATTTACCAAGAAAAACAAGAATCTTCCAACTTCGATAGTAGACACCAATCTTTATCGCCATTCAGATAAGCTCGCGGTTCACCTGCTCTAAAGCACAAAAATACACTCAAGAATAATTAACAAACCGGTTAGACCTAACATAGAGCAATCACAACACATGCTATCACTTGGTCCTTAAGTCTACCCATGTCTCATTCAGTATTCCAGGTCAAGTTCATATTTAAGTTGGGGTACACGTGTGTGCGTCGGGAGCATTACTGCTCTGATACCAACTGTGACAACCCGCGATATTACATAAAATAAACAAGTAACTTGCAACGGAAAAACGATAACTTTAAAAACTTTCGACATATATATAAATAATACTTAATCGCGGAATATCAAAACAACGCTTAAGATTAAAACCAAAGATAAAGTATAACTTATACAAGATGATTTAGATGAACAAGGGATAAGGCATCCCTTGATAACAAGTAAATTAAAACTAAGCTAATCGTAAAGGTATTTGTCGAATAATCAACAATACTCGCTAGCCACACGTGTTCCACAAACAGCACCATCCTACATACATGAAACATGTACGCCACAGTCAGTGGGGAGTAACTCGAGGTTCTCCAAGCCACTTTTTGTCAGAAAACACGTAACCGGTAATATAACACAACTTATACGTATGAACATACGCATACAATGGTATGTAACCAAACATGATATATTCAAAAATAACAAACATGATCAAGGCATAAACCAACATGTGAAAACATAATCATAGTCATCATACGAACTATTATCAAAACGGAAAACCAACCAAATGAATGACTCAGCGGCCAACACTTGATGGCATGTTCATTCACACAAACAACAACCAAGTGACCGACTCAGATGGCATGGGCAATCAAAAAACATACAAGAATAGAATGAACGCCGTCAGGGAAAATAACTGTTACCACTGACCGCTAGGTCGCATAACCACGACACTAGCTATCGGGACGCATAACCACGACACCGACTCTATGTATAGCGCATAACCGACAACTATATGCCTAAGACCTGGCCAGACCTCTCGATGTAATAACCTACACCGAACGACACACGGGGACCGGGCCGCATAACCACGGACACCGACCAATCCCGAACATAGATAAAACCCATAACCGGGGTGGCATTAGTTCATCATAATGGTACACAAATCGTACCACCGCTATCCATTCACAAACAAGGTGACATAACCGTCACTCACATACTTAGGATGACATAACCGTCAACCAAACACAAGCTAGGTAACATAACCGTTACCCGACTCAACTTAAGATAACATAACCGTTATCAATTTACAAATAAGACAACATAACCGTTATCATTACCACTCAAGCTAACATAACCGTTAACTAACACATTTAATACATGTGAGCCTCAACCAACAAGACAACGCTTAAGCTAGTTTCTAGAAGTTAATTTGAAGCGGGAGCCGGTTTCCCTTCCGGTTGCCCGGCCGGGGGGGTCTTCCTCCTCAATTTAGCTTCTAAAAACGGTTTAAGCATTCAACCATACAACAACAACGGAATCACCCAAGTATACGACTCACATGAGTAATAAATAAGAAGAATTCATTTGACAAGTCTCATTCTACAAGTTTACATTTCATTCGGAAGTAAAGTAAACTAGAATTATATGACAAGTCTTATGCCGCAAACATGTGAGTTAAACAAATAAAAGATGAACGGAATTCGATTCACGAATCATACATTACATATATATACTTCTTAATACATGTTTTATAATCATTTAACATACTCAAACAGTGTCCGGACAAGTGGTAAAACAATGCCCAAAAACATCCCCTAAACAGTCCATATACACGTCCAAAATCAGTGAAAAGCTCAGGCTGCGCCCCCCACCGCAGGCCTGCGGTTTCTACAGTGCGCGGGACTGTTCAATCCGTGCTTGGGCAGTTCTTTGTCCCCCCCCCCCCCTGAATACATACCAAACATACTACCCACAACTATAAACATAAGAACATGTATTCAAGTGTGATTTCATCTACTAAAATCTATTTCCACAACATAAATCTTCTCTTAATCGAACACAACAATATGTGAAATTCAATTAAGAAGCAAGAACAATGATACTAGTAAACTAAAGCACCCAAAACTCATGTGAAAAACAACCACATTGACAATGAACAATAAACAACCAATTTACTAACAAAATCATGCTCTTGTCCTAACTACCACATAAACATGAATATCGTTCCAATCAATTGACTAATGAATTAATCCACACAATACTTCATTTTTTCAGAAATTAAGCAACAACAAACCACACACAATCGATTTTTGACTTAAAGTCGAGTAACCTCTCAAAGTTACCTTTAAAGCTCTTCAAATCTTCAAAGAATCCTTCATTGAAGTCCAACCATCCATTCTCGGTCAAGAACAATAAGAAAAACGAATCACAATCAAGCCCTAAAAAAATGTGTTTTTCCGAAAACCCAACGATACTAGCTTTTAAAGACATGAAAAGAAGGAGAAGGAGAAGGGTAGAACTTACATGTAAAGAGCTCGGGATTTGAGCAAGAAACGAAGGTGGTGGAGTCGAATTTGTGTTCTTGAGAAACACCAACAATGGTGAAGGGGATTGGGGGTTTTTGACGAGGGAGATGAAGGATGAGTGAGTTGTGAGGAATAAAACACAACCTAAGGAGTATATGGGAGTTTTGAGTCGGGAATGACTCGGGATTCATTTAATGAGTCGGGATGACTCGGATTTGGCTAACTAAGGCGGAAATGTCATCTTAAGACCATTATTACTCAAGATAGAACCAATTATGCAAATAACCCACAACTCATGAAATTATCCTACGTACTTGTCATTTCCGAAAATTAAAACCGAAACTTAAATTTATAAAACTCGAAATGTCATTTGGAATTAAAATGTTTTAAAATGAAATATTCATATCACAAAAATATATTTACAAAATTTAATAAAATATAAATTATTCTTGAAATTAAATTAAATATTTAAATTTATAACACGGGAAATATCGGGGTGTTACAAAAGCTGCCATAAAGAATCACCCGCATAAAGGTCGAGATCCTGAAAAGGTAAGAGTAGCTTTTGCTTTGTCCAAGACGTGTTTTTGCTATAGGATTGTATGCACTTATTGTTTTTTATGCATATGAATTTTTACATTCCATACTTTTAAATAGTAATGAAGTTTATTAAGGATTGAAAAGTTAACAATTTTATGGTTGTAATAAAGGCCTTGTGGATTATTTGTTTTCCCCCGATTAATTTTATTCTGACATCTTTTATCTTTCTGTTGACGACCCTTAATTTAATTTAAGGAATTTGGTTCAAGCCTTTGAAGTTCTAAGTGACCCCGATAAAAAAAAAGATGTATGATCAGTATGGAGAAGATGCTCTGAAGGAGGGGATGGGAGGTGGTGGTCATTCCCACAACCCATTTGATATATTTGAGCATCTATTTAATCCTGGTTTTGGAGGTAATGCTTCTGTTAGATATTCTGACAATTTGTTTCCTTCATTTCTCCCTTGTTCTTCTACTTTAGACATATTTATTTCAAGCTTTAACAATATCAAGACAGTAAATGTAACGAGGAATGGGATTTGTTGAAGATTTTCTTGCTCCGTGGTCGCGATAATTACTTTCGTCTTTCTCTTAGGTGATGGCTCCTCAAGAGGTAAGAGGCGCTAATTCTTATTGAATTGCTTCTGAAATCCAATTATTTTTGGCAACGGAATATTCATCGGAGGTTTAGCCAAGGAAACCACATTAGGTGAGTTGATAATCTACACTAATCTAATCTTACATATAATTTTATTTCTCTTTTTGCTTATAGTAACACACACACACATATACACACACATATATAGAATTGTTATATGTACATGCATTTACCAAGTATTTTGGCAAGTATGGACAAGTAGAAGATTCAGTGACTATGAAAGATAGGATGTCAGGTAGGCCAAGTGGTTTTGGCTTCATCATTTACGCGGATCCTTCTGTTGTTGACATTGTTATTAAGGAAGACCATATTATTAATGATAAACAGGTTATTATGCTGCTACTGTCTTTTTCTTTCTTTCTTTTTCATGCTTCCTCTTTCAACGTGGTTTGGTTTGATTCGTATGAAGACATGATGATAATGTTGGAGCTGGTGTCCTCAACAGTTAGTGCGACAACACGTATAAATTTTTTAAAGGAACACAGGGTATAATTTGTATTTTAGCCAGTTGATTCACGTTTATCAATAACGGTTGGCTTGCTAGAAAGTTTGACGTTATTGTCATACAGATGACGGTAAGCAACTGGTCCCTAAGACTTTAAGAGTCACACCTAAAGAATGGAATCTGAGAGATATGATTAGATGAAAATGTAAACATATTGATACCCTATACGACTAAACAGTTTGTCAAAGTAATGATGATATAATTATTTAATACTGATTAAATAATTTTAGCTAAGACGAATTAAAATGTTAATTCGTGATTAAATGTAAAATGTTATATTTAATTATTGTGTAATGAAATCATTTAATAAGGATTAAATGATTCAGTTAAATATAAAAGATTATATTTAATTTTTTAGATTATAAATATACGATATTTATAAGATAAAACATTACGCAAAAGAGAGCTTGATAACCGAATTTAAAAAACGGTTACTAAGGCCGAAACAGATAAAATTTTCAGTCAGTTGGGAGTATTTTCGGTCAGATAGGTAAAGCCATAAGATAGAGTTTGTTATTTGTTTAAGCAGTAGTTTAGGTAGAATCAAATACGGATTTGATTATCCTATCTAAACTACGTAAGGTGGTTAAGAGATATACGGACTATCAAACACCACCCCTATAAATAGCACATGGCACGCCCCCTATGCAACACGAGTTACACGACTACTGATACCCGTCGCTGAGGGTACCAAAGATAAAATTTATAAACCTTAGCTTAACCTAGATAGAGTAAGTCAAGGGTCGAACCACAAGGAGATGGGGAGTGTTTATTGTTCTATGTTGATGTCTTAGGGTAACAATTTGGGGGTTTGATTTGTTTGATTATTGCTAAGTGTAATAAAATAAGGCAAGATGAAACGAAAACAAGATGTGAATAAAACTAATGGTAAAAAGAATGCTAGGATGATCAGTTCATAAAAGCTACGACGGTTTATAGTTTAGGCCAACATGTATTGCAGTCGCGTAAGGGGTGTAACAAATCCTCTCAGTCTATGTTACCTAATAGCTCCTTTCGCCCTATGTTATTAGTTCCTAGGTCTCACGAATATTGGGTGTCAACAATAAGGGTGATTCCTAAAGTCTAGGTCACATACCTTTCAGTCTTAGTAACCTAGCCGTCTTAAAACGTTTGTAACATCCCGTATTTTCGTAAAATCTAATTTAAGCGTTTTAAATTATTTTAAGTGATAAAATAATATTTTAATAATTTATTGTGAAAGGTTTTAATTTAATTAGTAAGATCCGTCTTAAGAACCTTAAGTCCTTAAGACGAATACAAACTTGGTAAACTTAAACTCATATCTTTAATATCCGTTCAAGTGTCCGACCCATTTAATTGACTCGGAAAGGACAGTCCATAAAACCCCCATAAACCCCTTTTTGTCGACACAATTGTTCCTTCTTCAACATTTCCACTGTAAACCAAACTCTCTCAAAACCTCCATTGTTAACATCTTCTTTTGAGCTTTTCTCCATCATCCGTTAACCAAATCAAGGTAACGATAACATTTTCGGAATCCTCATTCGATTTCCAAGCCATCTATCACTTTCATTTTGTAAATCCTTAACTTCGAAAATGGGGCTGTTTTCCTTGAATTACGTTTTGAGTCCTTAAACCCGTTTTTTTTATGTTTGTAGGTGAGGGCTTAGACAATCCAGAGGTTGATAGCTACTTTGTAGAGGAGGATATTTAGCCGGAATCGCTTGAAAGGTGACGATAATGAGAAACTCGGCCTTTATGTGTATATTAGCAAGTTTGATGTGTTCTTATGATTAGTTTCTGATTTTGTTAAAGTATAATGTTTAAAGGACTTAGTAACATGATTAGGAATGTTTTATTGAGATGAATTCATACTTGTTGATGTTCATATGGTCTTATGTGGTTTTCTGAAAATTTACACATTTTGCGACGGATACTCGATATAATCATTTGAGGATTGTTATGGGATTTGTGTGCTGTTAGGATAGTAGTATTGAATGTTTATAATGTTGGTCAAATCATACTTGTAGCAATTATTGAAGATTGTATGTCGATTTGTGAAATTTAGAAGGGGCTGGAAAATCACGAAATTCGTTACAGGCTCTCTGAGCCGGTCGACCGGCCGGCCGCCGGTCGACCGGCTGGGAGCGCATCTTGAGTGTTTTTCGTATTTTTGAAGTTTTGGCCTTAGGACTGCCAGCCGGCCGACCGGCTGCCTGCCGACCGGCTGGTAGTCTCTTGTGTAGTGTTTGTGTTCGTCTTTGCGAAGAACTTAAGTAGAAGGGGAGCCCAGCCGGCAGACCGGCCGCCTGCTAGCCGGCTGGGAGTGCATGTGGGTTGGTTTACGAAATTGTGAAGGCTAGGGAAATGGAGTCCCGGCCGGCCGACCGGCTGGGAGTCCTTGTGTTGTTTTGTTTGAAAGGGAAGTGTAGGCTGAGTGGGTCACCAGCCGGTCGGCAGGCAGCCGGTCGGCAGGCAGCCGGTCGGCCGGCTGGTGACGCCTGTAAGCTATTTTTGAAATTGTAATTCATTGGTAACTTTCAAACGGTTAATCGGTTTTGGTTGAAACTCGTTTTTTATACCCGTGATATGTATTTGAGGTCCCCGGAGGATGGGCAACATTTTATTGGGTTCGGGAATGGAGTAAGGATAGAGACCCCCCGGTCGGGTAACCGACTCTCCCTCAACTTAGTTCCCGGGGTCAATTAAGTGTTGACTAGAGGTTAAGAAAAGTAGAACTATACATTAGTTCATAGGCTTTGGTTGATATTGTATTGATGCGTATTAAGTTATGCCTTAAGCTGGCCTCTGAACTTAATACGTGAGTTGTTTGTCATATATGGGGATATGCCTTAAGCTGGCCTCTGAGATCCATATGTGTATGTTTGTCGTGTCTGGGAGATGCCTTAAGCTGACCTCTGAGTCCAGACATGTTTGATAGTGATCGCGTTGGAACATGCCTTAAGTTGGCCTCTGAGTCTGACGAGTAGAACAGCTGCACAACGGGGTAGCTAAGGAACTGACACCTTGCCCGGAGTGCAGATGTTTGGTGCTAGAACATGCCTTAAGCTGGCCTCTGAGTTTAGTACCTTGTGATGTGGTGAAGGGACATGCCTTAAGCTGGCCTCTGAGTCCTTTACTTTTGGATGCTAGTCTATGCCTTAAGTTGGCCGCTGAGTCTAGTGTCTTGCTGATTGGCAGGTCCATGCCTTAAGTTGGCCTCTGAGTCCTTTCTTGCTGAATGTTTTGGTGTTTAGGCTATGTCTTAAGTTGACCGCTGAACCTTTACACTTGTTGAATGTTTTGGTATTAGGTTATGTCTTAAGTTGACCGCTGAACCTTTTACTTGCTGATTTTATCTGCTTGCCTTGAGTTGGTATGTGTCAGATGTAGATATTGATAATGATGAGTAATTGATTGTTTGTTAAGTTGTGGTTTGATCATCCAAGGCATTGGATGACTCTTAGTTCGGTTTCATAAATAGTTGGATTGAAAGACCCCCCGACTGGGTAACCAGTAGGGAAACTGGCTCTCCTTCCTAACAGTTTATGAAGTTGGTTGACAGCCGTGCACTAGAGTTTGCATGATGATGTGAGATCAGTTGATGAGATGTTTATGCTTCACATGTTTATATATGTTGGAGTATTATGTATTGCTTTATGTGTTATGTGTTGTCACAAAAGGTGGCTAGGAGAACTCTAGTCACTCCCCACTGATTGTGGCGTACATGTTTTCATGTGTGTAGGTACATGCAGGTTGGAGCAGGGTTACGAGAGGGCTAGCGAGTGATGATCCTGTTGTCATCATATGACTTACCTTTATATATCGCCTAGCTAGACTCTTAGACTTTTGATACAGTTGTTTTGGTGCCTGTAGGGATGTTCCATCCCAGGCTGTTATACATATTTGTTTTTGATACTTAGAACTGTTACTTATCTATTTTGGTTTTATTTCAGTTTCAGTTTCCGTTTCAGTTTAAGACTTCTCGCATGTTGTTTACTTTAAAAAGTTTTAAATTCCGCTGCATTTTTAGTACTTTTGTATATTTATATTTCCGCTTTCGCGAGGGGTTTTACAACGTTAACCAATGCCCTTCCCGTATCTTTCAATCTTGGGTAAGTCATTACTAACATCCTATAAATCTCCTTTCCACTACAACAAAATGACACTTGCTCCACGTTTAAATACGTGGCGCAAGTCATAAATTCTCGTGGCTATACACTTTTGCCCTGGGAAATCAGTCGTGACCCAAGTGGCCGTGGCAAAATTTTAGCCACGGGAAAAATTGCAACGTGGCTAAAATTAGCAATTTTGCCACGATATTCCCCTTGGCTAAATTAGCGTGGCTAAACAAGTTTTTCGTGGCTAAAATTATTTTAGTCACAATTTAATATTGTGGCCAAATTTTACAAAATTGTGGCTAAATATTACTGGCCACGAAATATTAACGTGACTAAAGAGAAACTCTCGTAGTTAAATATTGACGGCCACAAAATTTATTGTGGCTAAAAGATAATAGTCACAAAACAGTAAAGTGACAAAAATGAGTCTCGTGACTAAAAATTACTAGCCACAAATATTATCGTGTCTAAATAATCAAATTCTCGTGACTAAACATTACTTGCCACAAGACAATAACGTGGCAAAATAATATGGCTGAAAATTAATAGCCACAAATATAAACGCGACAAATTTTATAGTTTCGTAGCTAACACATTATTAATTAAGTGGTAGATAACGTATATACTAGTAAAAATGGAATAAAATCTTATTCTCGATTAAATAAAATGTAGCACCCTTGTGTTATATAACAACTAACAAAAGCGCCAAAAAAATAAGTAATGTGAAATACATATCAACAAAAAGAAAAAAAAATCGAAGGTTGTGCGTCCGATGCTCGTAAAAAGATAAAAAATAAAATCAACTTGGCGGCCTAGTTTCTCCTTTAACTACTGCTTGCTTCTGTTGCTCAGACTTCATGACCTTAACTGCTGCTTGCTTCTCCTGCTCAGACTTCATGACCACATACCTGGTAGCGACATCATCTAGCATAATATTGAAATCCAACTACTGTTTGCTTCTCTTGCTCAGACGTCATGACCTTAACTGCTGCTTGCTTCTCCTGCTCAGACGTCATGACCTTAACTGCTGCTTGCTTCTCCTGCTCAGACTTCATGACCACATACCTGGTAGCGACATCATCTAGCATAATATTGAAATCCCTTGCCCTGCTCATACACGTAAAGTAAAACAACACATCACATAGATAGATATTCATCCCAAACAGTGACAAACATGAGTCGCTTCACAGATTCAGACTCACAACTCTACTTCCCCACAACTCTCACCACTACTCCCATGGCCCCCGCGTCGTATCGCACTCACCAACCGCGGGTTTCTCAATTACAAGGCAGATTCTTTCCCCAATATAATTCACTTTTAGGTTCATCACATGCAATCATATTCAAAATCACAAAATCAATAAAAAGAAATGCAACATCTACGGTAATGCAGTATTTAAAGCAATCAATAATATCTGATGTCAAAGCCGTCGTGGGATGGGGAGTCGCCATAGGTACTGTCGGTCTGTAAAGTTTGAGACATTGAGACTTGAGATGGTGTAAAGTGTTTTAAGCTAAGCTACTAAGATTCAATTATTCATCATTTCAAGGATTCTCATCAGCAGTTAAAAAGTTTAGGGCTGTAGTAGTCTGTGTTGGGTCTCCAATGTAAAGAGTATCCTGATTTGGCGATTTCCTCATTCCCATTCTGATCACGAGGCAGAAGTTATGATTTTACTATCTTACTACTGAATTGCTTTCTATTTCTGTTCATATACAGGATGTTTCAATTTTTCTATTGAAATTGCAGCTTATAGAAATTGAGGCCTCAAAAGCTGATATAAATCGCTCTAAGGTGAAGATTAGAGAACTCTTTCACCAACTTGATTCAATATCTACTGAAGGGAAATTTCCAGAATCTTTATAAAGATGTAAGTCTGAAATTTACATGAGCATATATACAAGATGAAATAAGAGTATTTTCTATGAAAGGGAAGTACATTTGTTAACACTAACCTATTATACACCATTCTGGGAGAAAAAAGTATGATCAATTAATGACAAAAGCAGTAACTTCGAGCACAATAGATTTTTCGAAGTAAAAGTGACTACCAAACAGACTCTAGTATCTCTCGACATTATCCGCCAGTTTACGATTAGGTTCAGTGATTGAACGCAGAAATAACATTTGGTTCCAAGGCTTAAATAAGGGTATTGTCATTAAATACATACCGCAGTTGAAAATAATTTGATATTCTTAGAATTGATAGCATGGATAGAAGCAAATCTTCAACATTAAAAATTAAGAAAAGGCACTGAAAAGGGGGATCTTAAATTCATTGTAAGAGAATATGAAGGATAGAGAAGCTAAACAACACTAATGTGATAATCATAAAATAGAGAGGAAGACATACCAATTGCATTTTTAATCGTGCTTGAAGGTCAAGATATACTTCTGATGACGGATTCAACTCTAGAAGTTGGTTAACATCAAATAGAGCTGATTGATATTGCTTGAGTGTTACCAGAGTTTGAGCTCGGAGCATTAAAGCTTTGGCGTGCCTATGGTCAAGCACAAGAACTGATGTACATTCTTCAAATGCCTACATCATTAAGATAAAAAATGGCTCAATCAAGCAAACTTGCAACAGATACTTAGAAAGTTGAACTTTTTGCTTAAATGGTGCTTAAATACAAACTATTTAACAAACTGGTGTCGGTTTCAAACTATTTACCAAAAATGGTTCCACGTCATCATTTCTTATTTTTTAATTTTTTTTTTTGAAAATGTAACTAGTCGCTGTCTGGGACAGCGACATGTTACTTAGGAAAGTGCGATGGCTGACAAGCGACATTCGTGACCTTCGTTCTCTTTACTCCGACCATCAAATTACGAAATATAACATTCATTCTCTCCTTTTCACTTCCCTTATTGTATTCACGTATTTGGTTGAGTCATTAGCTTCGTGATTTGCCCAAAAAATGACCCGCGATATCGCCATTCACCACCGATTTTGGTTTCGGAGATGTCAACTTTACTGCTGATATTGCCGATACTGCTCCCTTATTGTATTCACATTCACTACTGATACTGCTGCTACTGCTAGACTTGCAAATCCTAATTCTCGGAAATGTTTCAACAGATCAAGTCAATTTTGGTTTGTCGAAGCAAAACATGTATATCTTGACAACCAATAACACAAAGTACAGAGTACATGGATTGGGTGTAAATATTACCTACTATAATCTCCCTGAACCTCTAAATTGCAGCTATTGATAAGCAGGCCACTCCATTGAAGAAAGCAGACATCATCACTGCCGACTAACATCCGCTTTGAACCATGTTGCAAACTGTTATCATCAAAATTAGTGCAAAATTTCTCCCGGTTCATATAGCAGTTGTATGCATCGAATCCTCTACACAACCCGGAGAAGAAAATGACAACTTCTTCTTTGGATGTTGATATGAACAAATAGTCATCAACAAACCGAAGTAACATAGATTTTGGCAACGGAAAAAATGCATCTGGCGTGACTTCAAGAGCAACACGGGCATTATCACTGTTCTTCATTACAGGCATCCAACAATTTATGTGCGAAACCGAAATCGGTGGTGAACGGCGATATCGCGGGTCGTTTTTTGGGCAAATCACGAAACTAATGACTCAACCAAATACGTGAATACAATAAGGGAAGTGAAAAGGAGAGAATGAATGTTATATTTCGTAATTAAGTAAAGAGAACGAAGGTCACGAATGTCGCTTGTCAGCCACCGCACTTTGCTAAGTAACATGTCGCTGTCCAAGACAGCGACTAGTTACATTTTCAAAAAAAAAAAAATTAAAAAATAAGAAATGATGACGTGGAACCATTTTTGGTAAATAGTTTGAAACCGACACCAGTTTGTTAAATAGTTTGCATTTAAGCACCATTTAAGCAAAAAGTTCTAGAAAGTTGGCAAAAAAAACATGGACAAGAGAATCTTCTTAGGTAGCTGCTGCCAATGCCTTCAATTATTAAATGATAACACCAATATAAATTCAAAATCAAGAAACCCGTATGATGGTAACTTTCTTTTGTTTGGTTTTACATGAACCGATGGTGATTCTACGATAAAATAAGGAAGGTTTGAACCTAGCATTACTATCTATCTTCTTTCACTCCTCTCTCCATATTAAAGCTTGGGGTCAAGATGGTGGATAGTATAACAACCTTGTGTTCTCTTCCCCTATGTTATATAACTTTTCTCACTCCAATTTCAGCAATGAGGAGACATATCTAATTGGCAAAGTGTAGGGAGTTACATAGAAGCCTATAATCAATTAGATTCCATGAGCTAGAGTCAAAATTGCACACGATTATGGTTATTATATGTGAGAATCATGCATGATACAGTTGTCGCTGCGGTTTTTTTAAGAAGCTTGTATATCTATTTTAATTGTTTATTGTCGATATAATATCACGTTTGACCACAAATTTAAAATAACTATTTTGGCTAAGTTGATCACATTGTCAAAAAAAGCCAAAACACTGCTTTATCTAAGCCGGAAAAACTTGCTAGGAGAAACATCCTTGCCCCTACGGCCCAGACCAATATGGATTGAGTTGTCGCAAAGTGTTTTCTTACTGATCGCAAAGATAATGAGCAAAATAACACCATAATAATACAGCATTAGAATATTATCATCAAGAACTCTCATAAATAGCAGGTTTAGGTTAGAAGGTAAACTGCACGCAACCATACTTATGTGTCAATAACTTAACTTAAAGAAGTTACTTTAGAATGATGCATAACGAATACTCTGTCGAGAACAGCAATCTAATAACATCATTTTTGCTAACTTACCACCAGCCTCGACATCCCAAAAGTCACATTGACATGCTGAGCTACGTTCTAAAACCACATCAACCATCATTACAATGCGGTTTAAAACCAGTAACAAGTAACAACTAAACAAAAAACGACAATAGCATCTGCATAACAACATTACCATCTCAAATCACTATCAAACAATAATAGAACATCATCAGACAAAATATCAGTATGCATATAAATAACATATACTCAAATCATTTCAATACGTTTATTCAAAAGAATTGAGTAACTACGAAATCAGAAAGCTACCTCTTAATCAAGCAATTTGTAACAAGAGCAGAAACCCTCAGTAAGCAATTGATCAACATTAAATTGAGCAACAACAGACTTCAAAACTTCATTACCAATACTAGGCAAAACCTTCCCATCATACTCAGTACCAAGATGCTAGAAAATCGTAGGAAGTTTCCGAAGCCGCGACAAAAGCCGAAACGTAAGATTAACCATCTGAAAATCCTTGGTACCGGAAACGGAAGAGAATTGATGAGGTCGGGTGCGAATATCGAAGGTATACGGCTTCTGAAACCATGGCAGAAGAAACTGAGTGTAACACCCCCATTTATTGCGTGGAACATACTGTTTGAATAAACACTACAACACATACTGCCTGTTTTCGACGCTTTTTAGGCCTGTTTTCGACGCTTTAAAGCGTCGGCAATTTTTTTCTCGACGCTTCAAAAAGCGTCAAAATTTGGGGCGTCAGGACTTTTCGACGGTTTTGAGTGTCGACCTTGGCGACGCTTTTTGGTGTCGAGAGGCACGACGCCTTTATGTGTCAGTCTTTCTCGACACTTTTTTGCGTCGAAACTTACAACTTCTCGACGCTTTTTTAGTATTGGAAAAATACACTATTATTATTATTTTTTTGGTGAAAGGTTAATATATATCAAAAACAAAAGTTAATTACAAGGAAGTACGATATCAAAAAACTAAGCTAAAGCCTAGACATGATTGCTATCCTCTTGTCAGACATCCGCTTCTGCGCTACCATATCGAGCATCCAAAACAAATACCCACTGCAAACCGTGAGCGAGCCTTGCTGCAACAGAACCAGCCCAAGAGTTGGACCTGCTACAATACTACCCAGACCTAGCTACTGCTTGCATTCTGATAAACAACAGTCTAACTCCCTGCATCTAGAACTTATAATCAAGCACAAAAACTGATCTAACTCATTCACACCAGGAAAGCCAATCATAAATACTGATCAGCATGCATCCCTGCTCAAAAGCACGCTCATCCTACTTCCCAGATAAAGGTTGCACCAGGCCAGAACAAAATCCGAGTTACCAGAACCTTCAATATCGGAATGCTAAACCCATTCCTTCACGAAATCCAGCCCACAATCCCAGTTGCAGACTAATAACCACCCCTCCATCACGCTGATGCCTGCAACACACTTCCCTTCCAAAATAATCTGCCCATCATCAGTGCCCATTCTCAAACCCATATACACTATTATCATCTACTCCACTATTCTGCTGCAAACCAGAGGACAGCCCCACTGATGATGCACCCACCAACAGACCAGAACACTGGCAGAATACCCTCTGCCCTACAATTAACCTGCAACAAACATTTCCTGAACAGACCAGAACACTGGCAGAACACTGCATTAGACCAACGCTGCAAACTGCACAAAAACAGCCCAGAAAACTGCACTTAAACTCATCAAATTAATCTGTGTGCAGAGCACTACATTAACTCAGACCAGGAAATGATGCATCCTAAAACAACTAGCAAAAGCTGCACATCAACCAGAAAACTGAACTGCTCCAAACAGTCTTGCAGCCCACTGATCAGAATTACACATACTAAACAAAAATCATTTAGCATAAATTGAAATTGCATTATCAAATTACATGTGTTCAAGTTCAAAAGATCTATTGTAATTTTTTCGTTCATCCGAACAATAGAAGTTTTCCACGCAAAAAAATAAAATATCCCAAGATATTAAATAATCTACGACAAAAAGTACGACTAGCTAAATTAAACTACTCCCAAAAAAGTGAATTCACGCTTTGCTTGCTCCGCTCATCTCGATGCACCACCACCATTTCTCGAGTTCGATACCTACCGGACAACAGATACAATATTAAACAACAAAGCTAGTTTTTTATAGGTAATTTAAGTAAATCAATAATCACGAATGAATGAATGAATGTGTATAGAGGAGAAACCCTAGTAGATCTGCAAAAATCAGTCTCATGATTAATTCATCATAACATAATAATGATGATTTTGAATATAGTAGTAGAAAAGAGCACAATAAAAACAAAGGAAAAAAAAGAAACAAAAAGCTGCAAACCAAATAAATTCAAGCAGAAGAATGATGATGAAAACTTTTTTAAATTATTTACCTGTTACTAGTAGACTCACTCACAATAGCCTAACCTGAACTCTACATTCACAACACGCTAACAGGTATGATTCTTATTAGATTCTATATACAAGAGGAGTAAGTCTTAGGTCAAAGCGGAATAAGCAGTCTTCTATCTCTCTAGTCTGTCTTTACTAGTGTGGTTGGAGATTTGCTTCCTATGGAGAGTTATACTAGATTCTAAATCAGATTCTAAGGGACACTCGAGCAAGCTACTTGAAAATGAGACAGATTCTAATCAGATTCTAATCTACTTGAAAATGAGACAGATTCTAAATCAGACTCTAATCTACTTGAAAATGACATAATCATAAAAATACATGTGAATTCAAGGTCGATTTTGCAAGCTGAGTTATCTCGGGTGATGGCATTCCAGAGCTTATACCTTCCAAGATTTTATACAAGATGATATTTGTCTCATTCAACTTCGTTTCAAGCTCTTTTTTGTCCTTTGTCAAACTGTGAACAGCCTTTTCCAAATTTTGCGTCTTTTCCATATTCTCGAGCGTCAAAGAATTAGTGTCTCCTGATTTAAAAGCCTCCTTCCTTAAGATACTGTGCACTCCAAATACATCGCTTCCTTTCACACCGAAACCATAGCCTAAAGGCCGTTTAGGGACATCTTCCCCATACATTAATTTACTGAAAGCTTATAAGTATTTAGCTTTTACCGAAGATTGTGTGCAATTCTAATTAAATGTAAAAAAAAGTCATATAATTTAAAAGGTAGAATATTTACAAACTCCGCCCGTATATTAGCATAGCTTGTTGACCCAGTGGTGTGAGCATGATTTTGTGATGCACGTGCCTCTATTCCGCATTCAGCAAATCTCTGTATTGAATAAAATATACCAATAAAGTATGCAATAAAGCAATGACAGTAAATAAACTGCTAACAGTTAAACAAACGATAATGAAGATAATGAAAGCAACTATGTAATATTTGGGCAAATACGTTTCCCTTCTCAGAATACCAATAATCGACTAACTGAATCCAACTATCACGAGGGATGCCCGCTGGTAAAGATTGATAGATTTCTTCTCTAGTTTTTGTCGTGGGTTTAAAGAAAGCCTTCTTTAAGTCATGTCTATATTGTCTTACACTCTTGCCTACACGTTTCAGAATACCTTTGTCATAGCCATCACCATCGGGAAGAACAAAGTGCTCCTGGATAAAAAAAAATTACATAAATAATCACTTGATCAAACTAGCATAATACTCATGGTCAGTGAAAATTCATGTTAGCAAGTTATGAGGTTAACAACATACCCGAATGATCTTAATTATATCAACTTTGTACTTCTCAGGCACATGATGCCAATTTGTATCTCTAATTGGACAAAATGGTTCCTTTCGTGCCATATTACCAATGAATCGAACAAGGATGTGTCCTCCCTTTTTGAGTGGTTGGTGAAATTCATTAAAAGTGACACAATACCTCGCATTTTTTGCATACCATACATCATGCGGCTTAATTAAATCACTGACTTTTGTTATATTTCCTTCTCCATCTGCCAAAACACACATTAAATGACAAAGCAATATATAAAAAAGCAGTGAGTATTCGGGGTCTTAAACGTTAGTAATTTCATTAGCTTTACTTTTTGTACGGTCATAAAAAAGCAATATATAAAAAAGCAGTGAGTATCACTGACTTTTGTATCACTGACTTTTGTTATATTTCCTTCTCCATCACCTACTGATCAAATCAGTGAGTATTCGGGGTCTTAAACGTTAGTAATTTCATTAGCTTTACTTTTTGTACGGTCATAAAATGTATCAAATATAATGAAAAACTTACCCATAACTGCAACCTCCTCACTTTCGTCAAATTCAACGTTATCAGGCCAATCATGTACCACACTTCGACGTCTCGGTTTGAAAGTTTTTAAACTAGTTTGATTAGCATCTTGTTGGTTCAAAACTTCTTCTCGAGGCTCCACCAATGACTTGTCAATAGCATTAGACCCATTCTTGGTTGTACCAATAATGTCAAAGCGCGCTGGACGACTAGTCGGTTGAAAAGGTGAAAATGCAGGCTCTACACTACTAGTAGACTTCAGAGTGAACGCTCGGGATGTGTTAGTTCCCGAGTTACTAGGAGAATTTTTCCACAAGACATCAGATTGTTCCCGGGCATTTGTATTCGCAGGTTAATGCAAATTTTGTGTGGCATGGGTCTTTGAAAATAGGGGGTTTGAAGTAAAAGACCGGCCAGATTTAACAGGTTGTTTAACCCCTACCTGTGCTTGTTCCCCGGTCTTTTGAGATTCATGGGAATTTGTGGTGGGATGGGTCTTTGAAAGCACTGGTCTTGTAGTAAAGGATCGGTCAAGTTTTGAAGTAATTTTTTGGTGAAAAGAACAAGGTGCTGATTCTACTTGTTTGGCAGAAAGTTGAAGGGCTTTTCTAGCAGCAAGTTCATTGAAATTTGTGGTGGCACATGTCTTTGAAAGTAGGGTGTTTGTAGAAAAAGACGGGTCTTTGAAAGAAGGGTATTTTCTAGCAGCAAGTTCATGTTTCTGATTTCTTGAACTTGGGCAATTTGGAGGCTTTTCAAAAGTCTGTGGATTGATTTGGGTCTTTGAAAAGGGAGCCTTTGTAGCACCTGATCGCATAGCCGCACATACTGATTTTGTCACAAGTGGCACATCAGTAGCATTAGTGGCATCACCATTACCTATTACTTCAGTAGATACACTGTTTTTTTTAGGACGAAATGGCCCCCATCTCTCATCTATAGCACCTGATCGCGTGGCCGAAGATAATGAATTTATCACTGGTGGCACGTCAGTAGTGGCAGTGGCATTAGTGGCAGTGGCATTACCTGTCATATCAGCACATACTTTGTTTTTTTAGGACAAAATGGCCCCCATTTCTCCTCTGTAGCACCTGATCTCGATAATGATGTAAGTGTCACAGGTGGCACATCAACAGCAGCGGCATCAATGGCATCAACTTCTGCCATTTGAGCCATGGTCCTTTTGCTTCTATAACTCATCCTTGAAATCCTAAAATAGACATTACAGCCATTAGTTATATATATATAGAACAGTAAAGTGAAATAAC
The DNA here is from genome assembly GCA_029255685.2 of Silene conica. Taxonomy (NCBI): domain Eukaryota; kingdom Viridiplantae; phylum Streptophyta; class Magnoliopsida; order Caryophyllales; family Caryophyllaceae; genus Silene; species Silene conica. Next base: position 66,926,504 of record CM055311.2, read on the forward strand.
ATATAATAATATGGTAAAGGGAAAGAGATTATTCACAACATCTGCACAACTAAAACCAAATCATCATATATTAAAACTCAAAAGTATGCAAGTAAAAAAAAACTTAGTATTCTAGAGAATCTCGCCAGTGTCAATAAGATCCCTAGGTTTTGTACTAATTACATGAGACCATCCTTTTTGCATCTCATCTTTGACATAAAAACTTGTTTTGCTTGACATGAGAAAACAAAAGGATCATCGGCTAAATTTCGACCAGTGTGCATTAACTTAGAAAAGTAGACACACACACTCCCATCTTCAAACTTCTTAACACCTCTGTGTATGTCAACCCAAGCACAATTGAACATTACAACTTTACATTGGCCAAAATAATCCAACTCATAAATATCCTTTAGTTTTCCATAATAGGCTTGACCATCAGCTTCAACCATAACTCCAGAATTTTGAGTTCTTCGCTTTTCCTCACGATCAACTGTTTGGAATTTATATCCATTGATCATAAATCCCGTCATCCTTCTACCATGATTATTTAAACCACCTGCCAAAGCTTTCCTAAGTTGTCCTTTCGGGGTACTTGTATCTAGGTTGTGCACCTATGACAAAAGAATATTGTATCAATATGAATCATATTAAACTGACAAGGCACGTTTCTAAGACTTAAACAAGGGATGGGTGGACCTGTGCTAGCAACCAATCTGCAAATTCTTTGATGATCCACTCGCTTTCATTACTTTGCGTAACGCTGATCATATTCTGCCGCTTGTAATTAAGAAACTCACTTCAAAGGTTTGGGAAAAACAATCAATACTGAATTTATTAAGGGTGGCTGATAATTATTAAAATTTGACAGTTGTTAATACTTACGCAAGAAGCACTTCCATCTCATCAGAATTAAGCAAAACATAGCGATGAGCTTGTTTTAAACTTCTATCATCCAGACGTACGTTTTCTATCATACCAACAACTCGACCACCAGTGCGATATAAATAATCACTCTTGTCTTCACTACCATCATTGTTCCTCTTTGGTCTATTAAAGATAGTCTCAATACCTTCTAAATACCTTGAACAAAATGTGATTGTCTCTTCAAGTATGTAGCCTTCAGCAATTGATCCCTCTGGCTGAGCTATATTACGTACGTATGACTTTAGGTGAGCGAAATACCTTTAGAGACTTCATAAAATCAGTTTAAAGAAAAGAAAAACAAATTATATATAACTTAAATAGTTTGTGATATTTACCTTTCTATAGGATACATCCATCTATATTGGACAGGTCCACCCAGTTTTGCCTCCTTTACTAAGTGAATCAATAAGTGAACCATAATTGTGAAAAAGGTAGGCATAAACTCTATTTCCATACGACATAGTATTAGGACAATTTTCGACTGAAGGGCATTTAACACATCATGTTCAAGCGTATGCGAACAAAGAGACTTGAAAAAGTAAGATAATTCCCCAAGTAAGTCAATAACTTTAGTAGCCTTGGATGCCCTCAATGCCACAGGAAGTATGTCTTGCATTAAAACATGATTGTCGTGACTCTTTAGATTAATGAGGTTTCTCTGTTTCATATTCACACATCTAGAGATATTTGAGCCATATCCATCGGGAGCTGTAATCTTTTGCAAGACTTTCAGAAACCGCTCTTTCTCCTCGTTAGACATGGTGTATGATGCTGGAGGCATGTAAGGTTCTCGATTAGGTCTATCTTGAAGCCAAAGATGTTCTTTTATGCCAAGCATCTTTAGACCTTTTCTCGCATTCACATCATCTCTACTTTTATCCATATCTAAAAGTGTACCCAATATATTGTCACACACATTTTTTTCAATGTGCATCACATCTAAATTATGTCTTAATGGGTTGTGTTCCCAATACGGCAACTCAAAAAATATACTCTTCTTATTCCACAAATTATGATTATTATCTTCACCGTTGTTATCATTAACCAGGTTAGTCGAGACACCAACTTCCCTTGCTCTTTTGGGTCTTTTTGATCGTTTTGTAGTCTTCCCATACTTATATTCAATCTTCTCTTGTTGTCTTAAGACATCAGAACCACTGATTGATTTTGGAGCGCAACCACATGCTATCGTTCCATCAAATAGGTTGGCCTGAGAACGATACTGATGACCTGGATCTAACCAATTCCTATGTCCCACATAGCAAATTTTACCACCAAATCTACCGGAATTAGTTGTATCGTGGACAAGCATCATAACCAGATGTGCTCCATCCAGATAACATAGCATATGCCGGGAAATCGTTAATAGTACTATGTAATGCTGTCCGGAGTTCGAATTTTTCACCCTCAAAGGCGTCAAATGCGTTGACACCGCTCCATAACAACTTCAACTCAGAAATTAAAGGTTGTAGAAACACATCAATATCAATTCCTGGACTGGATTTTCCAGGATTAATACAAGACAAAATAAATGAAGAGGGTTTCATGCACAACCATTGATACGTGTCTATTTTATGATGTTTTTCATCTATTTTTACACGCATTTGGTCGCTCATTTACTATGTTTTAGCCTTTATTTCCCAACAATCGTGTATTTTCGTATTTTTATGCACTTTTGCAGATTTATGCGGAAAATGGACGATTTAGCACCAAATTCATGTCCTCGAGTCTTTTGCATAATTAAGGAACGATGGAAAGTCAACTGGAGTCTTTACTTAAATGCCAAAAGTCAAAACAAGAAGAAAACCGAAGAATCCTATACGGAAGCGGTCGACCGACCAGCTAAACGGGTCGGCCGACCAGGCCTGATCTTCATTAGAGTCCCAACAAGAAGAAAAGCCCAAGAATTCAACTAAGCCCGTGAAAGAGGTCGACCGACCCACCAGAGTGGTCGACCGACCTCAGTAAAGCCCAGAACGTGTTTTCGGAAATATTTTAGAAGTAGAAGTCTTTTAGGAAACTCTAATCTCTTGCCCTATATAAGCTAATCTTATAGTTAGGGTTGGAGGAGTCAAGGAGTATCAATTAATATTCAGTTTTAGAGAGATTCAATAATTCAGTTCATTAGTTTATTTTTGTAATCTTTCAAGAATTTCCAAGCATTCAATAAAGTTTGTTCCTTTCTGCCCTAATTACGACTGTGGTAATTACTCTTTTAATCTAGCTTTATTATTGTTCCTATTTTTATTACATTCGTTTAAGTCAGAATCTCAAGCTTTATTAATTCTTGCATATTTAGATTATTCACTATGTTTACCATGTTTCTTCCCAATTTCATAATCGTCTTAATAACCATGTGTAGCTAGATCTCATATGTTAGGATGTAGGGGATAATATGCATAGGTAGAATAAATTCCGAAACCGACTTGTAGCAGAGCCACGGTCGGCCGACTCAAATAGTGGGTCGGTCGATCGAGGCTGTGGTCGGCCGACCGGAATAGCTGGTCGGTCGACCACTCGCGTTTGTATCCTGTTTCGTCTTTCTTTGTTGACTATAATACCCTACAATGAAACTGAAAGGAGACTTGTAGGATGTTAATAATGACCTACCCAAGATTGAGAGATACGGGAAGGGCATTGGTTTACACCTTAAGACGGCTAGGTTACTCAAGACTGAAAGGTATGTGACCTAGGATTTAGGAATCGATCACCCTTATTGTTGACACCCAATAATTGTGAGACCTAGGAACTAATAGCATAGGCCGAAAGGAGCTATTAGGTAGCATAGACCTAAAAAGATATGTTACACCCCCTTACGCGACTGCAATACATGTTGACCTTAGGATTTATATTACCTTAGCTAATTATTACCCCAAACATCCTAGCATCCCTTTTTATTATATTTTATTCTCATCTTTTTAATTCTTGTTTTATTTTAATCTTTGCTTAGACTTAGTAATCAACAATCAAAACCCCTAAATCTGTTACCTTTAAACATTGACATTAAACAATAAACATTCCCCACCTCTCTGTGGTTCGACCCTGACTTTCACTATCTATAGTTTAAGTTTAGGAATTATAAATTTATCTTTGGTGCCCTCAACGACGGGCATCAAATTTTGGCGCCGTTGCCGGGGAGGTGACGCCAGTGTTTATTGTTTTTGTTTTTGTTTCTCTTTGTTTAAGGAACTTTTTGTTCCTTAAACCTTCTCACCATTTTCTTGTAGTTTCCATCTTATGCGCAGGTCAGTTCAAGGAGAACTTCTACCGCTGGACCACGAGCTTGAGAGGACTCTTAGAGAAAGGAGAAAGCAACTTCTAGCAAATCAGGAAGGAGGTTCACCATCTTCCTTGTTTCAAGAAGACCTTTTCGAACAACCATCTTTACCATCTTCACCAAAAACACCACCTTCACAACCAAATTCACCCAACAATCCACCTTCACCAAAAACACCACCTTTTACCTACTTTCCAGTTTTTCCTAAAGAAGAAGAGAATATGGCAGAAGAAGCTACTATTGTCAGTCACTCCATGCCTTAGGCAAAGGACCTATACAAAGGGTTCACTTTACCTGCAGGTACTGGGCAGCCATTCGAGGCCAAGCCTGCCTACATTACTATGGTTGAAAGAAACCAATTTGGAGGCTCGGCCAATGAGGATGCTGCAAAGCATATTGAAATCTTCAAAGATTACATATGCTCTATTGCACCCCCAGAAGGAGTGACGCAGGACCAGATTAAGCAAACCATGTTTATCTTCTCCCTTAGGGACTCTGCGAGAGAGTGGTACAGAGATCTAGACCGCACAGCTGCGGGAGTCACAGATTGTAACACCCTAGCCTTAGCATTCTACAGGAAATACTATTCTGCATCAAAGACCAATGCTTTAAGAGCGCAGATTACAAATTTCAAGCAAGGCCCCAATGAAGATTTTAGTGAGGCGTGGGACAGGTTCAAGAGACTTGTTCGATCCATACCACATCACGGATTCGAGCAATGGTTTCTTTGTAACCAGTTCTACAATGGCCTCTACGATGACAACAGGGCCTATCTAGATGCTGCAGCTAATGGGAGATTCCAAGATAATTCAGGAGAGACTAAAGGTCTCAAGTTGATAGAAGATGTTGCTGTACACCGTGCTGAGCATGGCACTTCCAGAGGAAATCAAAGGAAATCTGAATACAACCTATCAGCAATTGAGGCCTTGACGGCCAAGTTGGAAAAATTAGAGGCTGGAGGAAAATTCGATCTAGGAAGTGGAAGCAAGGGCGGTATTTATCAGGTGAACGCCGTTCAAGACGGACCCTTCGCTTGTGAGAAGTGCGGTGGAGAAGGGCACGTGTCAAAATTCTGTACTTCATCCAATGAAACATGTGCCGCCTTTCAACATTATCGTGGGAACAATTTCTATGACCCGAATAATAATAATGTCCATCCCAACCTAAGGTGGACAAGCCAGAATGTTCTTAACCCACAACATATGCAACCTCAGCAAAATTCCACATATATCCCCCCACATAAGCAAGGTTTTCAAAAACCACCCTTCAACCCTCAACCACCTTCTAATCCACCACCCAACACAGAAACTCTTATCCAAAATCTTATTGGTTTGGTTCAGAAGGAGTCACAGGCTAGAGAGGCGGGGATGAAGATGTTAGAGTCTCAGATTGCTCAAATCGCGAGCAAGAATGATACTAGGGCTCCGGGTCAACTTCCGACCAAACCAGACCAGAAAAAAGAGACTCTAAACATCATATCCTTACGAAGTGGAGCTAAAGTGGGGGTTGAGAAAGAGAAACAGAAGAGTAGCAGTAAGAGCAGTCGACCGACCGAAGATCCAGGTCGACCGACCACAGAGCAGAATCCGGAAATTTCCACTGAACAGGAGAACGGTCGACCGACTGAAGATCCAGGTCGACCGACCACAGAGCAGAATCCGGAAATTTCCACTGAACAGGAGAACGGTCGACCGACCGAAGATCCAGGTCGACCGACCGCCGAGGCAGAGCCAGAGTCTCCTTTTCGTCCAGAATTGCCAGATAACTTAAGGGATTTTCTTTTCAGGGGTGATAATACCCCTAGGTTTCTGAAGAGAGCTGCAAATACTGAGTCTTCAGCCGCTCCTTTCCCAGAAAGACTTGTACCTTCGAAGGATCAGGTATCTTTTGACAAATTTAAGGATGTGATTCGTTCATTAAATGTTCAAGTCCCTTTTCTAGAATTAGTTCAACAAGTTCCTTCTTATCTTAAATTTATGAGACAGCTTTTGTCAAGAAAGAGGTCTTTAGAAAAGGTTGAGTAGGTGGCCCTCACTGAAGAGTCATCTAGTTTTTTATCACATGTCATTGCCCCTCACAAATTAGAGGACCCTGGAAGTTTTTCTGTCCCCTGCAATATAGGAACCTTCCCAGTTAAGAAGGCTTTATGCGACTTAGGTGCTAGTATAAGTGTCATGCCCCTAAGCGTTGCCTTAAAATTAGGAATGACCGAATTTGCAGTGACCAGTATGACAGTCCAGATGGCAGATCGAACATCTATGGAACCTATAGGGGTGTTGGAAAACATCCTTGTGCGTATTGACAGGTTTTTCTTCCCAGTTGACTTCGTAGTTTTGGACATTCCAGAGGATGCCCATATACCTATAATTTTAGGGAGACCTTTCCTTCACACCGCAGGTACCATTATAGATGTAGGCACTGGGACTTTGACCTTTAAAGTAGGAAAGCATTCAATTATATATGGCCTATCTTATAGGAAAAAGGATGTTATGACCCCCATCACATGTAATGCTATCACTTCTGAAAAGAAGTATGAGGTCATCACTACTTCTCCTACTTTAGTACCTGTTCCTGTATCTGTTTTTACACCTCCGCCCCAGATTGGGAGCAATATGGGGGACACTTCTATTGTGGCCAGTGCAGGAATTGGTTTGGGGAAACCCAAAGTGAAGGAGGTCATAGTCCAGAGAGGAGGAATGGGATGTGTAAGCTATAAAGAAGATGAAGACCCGGACATCGTGGATCGGGAAGAAAAGAAAAAAAGGAGGCAGGCTCAAGAAGAGAGACCGTCGCATATGCTTTGCGACGGCGGAAAGAAGAAGTGTTTTGTTACTCAAACAAACACTGTGGAGACTACGGCATGTCGTCAAAAGCCGTGGTCGGATATTTTCCGCATCTTTAGCGGATAGTTGTTTCTAGTTTCAATTTTAAGACAATTTACTTTCGTTGTGTGAGACTTTTTATTTTAGTGTGCTCGTAGTTTTAGAACTTTATGCTTGCGTAGTTAAGACTTTAGACTTGTTTCTGGGATCTCGCGCATTTGCGGGCGCATATACTTTTCTTGCTTTTTCAGGTTCTACGAAGAAAAGAAGACCGCTGGGATACACACGGTCGAACGACCAGATACACCAGTCGGTCGACCTAGTCGCCTTATTGCTGAAACTTTCTGTAGTTTACAGGAAGGTCGGTCGACCTGTTATCTGGGTCGGTCGACCTTCTGTCCGTCGCAGTCTTTCGTTTTCTTCCTCGGGAACCGTGCAACCGTCTTTGGTATTTCAATGGCACTGCTGGCCATCAAAACCTCCCAGCTTACGCTGGTTTGGGGAGGTGTTTCTCATACATCTATTAATCCAGTGAGTTCTTTCCAGTTTTTCCTTAATTTTTATTTTTTTTTCCTTGCATCTTTCTTTTAAATTTTGTGAAACTTTTACTTAGGCTAATGCACAATGGGGACATTGTGCGGGTTGGTTTGGGGAATGGTTTCGTGTCACATGCATTGCATTCTGTCACACGTTTATTGCATTTCCGTATTGCATTGTTCTTTTCTTTACTTTCCTTGCATATACAAAAAAAAAAACAAAAAAATGAAAAAATTCAAAAATTCAAAAAAATGCACGTTTATTTTAGCGTATAGGTCGAGTCGGAATGAAAGTATTTCAAGGATGATTTAGCTATCTTACATGTTTATGCCTTTACCTTACCTTGCCAACTTGTTTTAGTATGAGAGTCTTTTGCATATCTACGAGTTCTTGTCAATTTGTATGTCTTGAGACTTGACTTATACCTTGGCAACCTACTATACATTCTAAGGTTTAGAGCTTATTTCCTGGTTTCATTTTTTTTAACCAGTTGTCTAGGATGTGAGTAGTACTCCCCTTGGAACATGTTACATCAATATGCCTAAACATGAACTTGAATTGCTATATACTTGTTTTACTTTCTCGTTTTGTGAGTCTTGATACGTGCATTTGGGATCCCTTTTCTCTTATTTACCCATAAGCCCTACATAGCAAAATTTGCCTTTTTTATTCCCCCAAAACTACATCCCATACTTAGCCTACCCTTCCAAGCTAGTATTTGTGATCTTTGGTTTAACTTTTGAGGCATCTTGGTCTATATGCTATCTTGAGCAAAAAGAGAAAAGAAAGAAAGCAAGAAAGAAAGAAAAAAAAAAAAAAAAGAAAGAACAAGAACAGAAAAATTCAAAAAAAGAAAGAAAGAAAAGAAAAACGAAAAAATCAATATCTACAACAGAGTCAGTCGACCGACCGCCTATACAGGTCGGTCGACCAACTGTCAGCATCAGAATGAAAAAAAAATCGTTCCAAGTTCCCTTTCTTTTATGTGTTATTACTCCCGTACTTCATTCAAACTATTTAGGAGTCCTTTCTTATATTCAATGTGAGAGTTGTGCCATAAAAAGAGCACTTTCTTAATTTCAAAAGTTGTGAATTATGTTGTTGGGAAACGGTTTTACTAGCTTGGCTACTAACCCCACAAATCCAAAAACATCTTAACCACTTTTTACCTTTTACCTCACATATCTTTCATTACCTCAATTGCATGTATCTAGGCCACTTAAATGAGATTGTTATACAAAGTTGTAGAATTCTTGTTCATGTTAGATTGCAGACATGTTTTCATGGGTCGCAGTTAAGTGAGCGTCATTACGAATTTACTTCTTTCTATCTTTTACATATACTCACCCTTTGCTTCATGAGTGTCTCGAGCGTACCGCGAGAGTCCATAGTATAAAGTCTCTATAGTCTCTAGTGTTACAAGTTTGACAACACCATAACTCGTTTGCATAATTTGAATACTATCTCATTTTGTACTTGGCATTGGTATAGGTTTACATGTAAATTTCGCTCTGAGATTGAAATCGTTCCACTAGTTAAGATCGAGTCTATTTCTTGCTTGAGGGCAAGCAAGGGTTTGGTTTGGGGAATTTGATACGTGTCTATTTTATGATGTTTTTCATCTATTTTTACACGCATTTGGTCGCTCATTTACTATGTTTTAGCCTTTATTTCCCAACAATCGTGTATTTTCGTATTTTTATGCACTTTTGCAGATTTATGCGGAAAATGGACGATTTAGCACCAAATTCATGTCCTCGAGTCTTTTGCATAATTAAGGAACGATGGAAAGTCAACTGGAGTCTTTACTTAAATGCCAAAAGTCAAAACAAGAAGAAAACCGAAGAATCCTATACGGAAGCGGTCGACCGACCAGCTAAACGGGTCGGCCGACCAGGCCTGATCTTCATAAGAGTCCCAACAAGAAGAAAAGCCCAAGAATTCAACTAAGCCCGTGAAAGAGGTCGACCGACCTCAGTAAAGCCCAGAACGTGTTTTCGGAAATATTTTAGAAGTAGAAGTCTTTTAGGAAACTCTAATCTCTTGCCCTATATAAGCTAATCTTATAGTTAGGGTTGGAGGAGTCAAGGAGTATCAATTAATATTCAGTTTTAGAGAGATTCAATAATTCAGTTCATTAGTTTATTTTTGTAATCTTTCAAGAATTTCCAAGCATTCAATAAAGTTTGTTCCTTTCTGCCCTAATTCCGACTGTGGTAATTACTCTTTTAATCTAGCTTTATTATTGTTCCTATTTTTATTACATTCGTTTAAGTCAGAATCTCAAGCTTTATTAATTCTTGCATATTTAGATTATTCACTATGTTTACCATGTTTATTCCCAATTTCATAATCGTCTTAATAACCATGTGTAGCTAGATCTCATATGTTAGGATGTAGGTGATAATATGCATAAGTAGAATAAATTCTGAAACCGACTTGTAGCAGAGCCACAGTCGGCCGACTCAAATAGTGGGTCGGTCGACCGAGGCTGTGGTCGGCCGACCGGAATAGCTGGTCGGTCGACCACTCGCGTTTGTATCCTGTTTCGTCTTTCTTTGTTGACTATAATACCCTACAATGAAACTGAAAGGAGACTTGTAGGATGTTTGTAATGACCTACCCAAGATTGAGAGATACGGGAAGGGCATTGGTTTACACCTTAAGACGGCTAGGTTACTCAAGACTGAAAGGTATGTGACCTAGGATTTAGGAATCACCCTTATTGTTGACACCCAATAATTGTGAGACCTAGGAACTAATAGCATAGGCCGAAAGGAGCTATTAGGTAGCATAGACCTAAAAAGATATGTTACACCCCCTTACGCGACTGCAATACATGTTGACCTTAGGATTTATATTACCTTAGCTAATTATTACCCCAAACATCCTAGCATCCCTTTTTATTATATTTTATTCTCATCTTTTAATTCTTGTTTTATTTTAATCTTTGCTTAGACTTAGTAATCAACAATCAAAACCCCTAAATCTGTTACCTTTAAACATTGACATTAAACAATAAACATTCCCCACCTCTCTGTGGTTCGACCCTGACTTTCACTATCTATAGTTTAAGTTTAGGAATTATAAATTTATCTTTGGTACCCTCAACGACGGGCATCAACCATGGTGGCAAGTTATAAGGAATCAAAATAACTGGCCATGTGCTATAAGTGGTATTCATCAAACGATATGGGTTAAACCCGTCAGTAGCTAAGGCTAACCTAACACTTCGAGGATCAGAGGCAAATAAAGGATAACGAGAATCAAATTGTTCCCACGCTAACGCGTCTGCAGGATGACTAAGTTTTCCATCTTTTACACGTTCATTATGATGCCATCTCATATCTCCCGCTGTTTTAGAGGACGCATAGACTCTCTTTAATCTAGGAATGAGGGGGAAATACCTCATAACTTTGGCTCCTTCACCCTTCTTAACTCGATCTTTACCTTTTTCACCTACGACTTTTTTCCATCTTGATGTGTGACAAGAATCACACTCCTCTTTGTCAATGTTATCCCCCCAAAATAACATGCAATTGAATGGGCAAGCGTGAATCCTTTCATATCCAAGTCCTATATCATTTATTATCTTCTTGCCCTCATAAAAGGTTGATGGGAACTCTCTTACTTGAGGAAATGCTTGAAGTAGAAGTTCAAGTAACTTGTCAAATGACTCATTAGACCAATGAAACATACATTTAATATGGTACAAGTGTAAAAGGAATGAGAGCTTTGAAAGATTGACAGCCTTCGTAAAGCTCCTCGTTTGCAGCTTCAAACAATCTTTTATAGTTACTCTCTTATTTACTGTTGAGTTTATGGGGGTTGTTAGAATATTCATCAGTCCTAGCATCATTTGCTTGCTCAAACTCATTTTCAGACTCATCAGAAGAACTAAACCCTATAGACACGTCATCATATTCAGTTTCTTTTTCTATTTCTTCCGAGCCAGCAAAAATATTATCATCATCAAGATCTTTAGAACGGTTATAAATGTTAGTCCCGTAAACCGCATTAAGTAAACCATTCATATCATCACGACTTGTCAAGGGTTCTTCCCTACTTTCTCCACGCAAATGATCAAGAACATCTCTTTTACCATGCCAAAACCAATCCGTATACTTCTGGTAAAACCCTTTGAACAAAATGTGTCCCTCTATTTCACCCAGAGTAAAGTAATAACGTAACTTACAACTTTTACATGGGCATTTTGTTTTCCCTTCTACAAGATTTTCCTTAGCTAACTCAATAAACTTCCTACATCCATTTATGTAATCCGAATGGTCATTTGGCAAGGTAATCCAGCTAGTATCCATAACTACACATCATAAAGATTCAATACTCAAAAATCACAGCACATTAAATCATATAATCAGAACATTGTAGAGTAAATATAATAGTAGAAATTTCATCGTAGCAATATCTAGTTGGACACTATGAATCATGTACTTGATTAAAATCGAAACTTGCAAAAAATTCATAAATCATATAATCATACATTCTGGTAAAGATTGTGTGTCAACGACTACAGACGACTCGATTTTACGACTGCAAATAGAAAATAATGGAGCATTTTGAGTCAGAACGAAGAGGTAATCTGCATATTCATATACCAGTAATATTTCAGTGTGTGAACTGCATAGCCTGTGAAGCAATGCAAGCAAAAAAGTGCGGCAGAATCCGTATGCACGGGCATTTGTATAATATTTCTATGGTACAACAAACTCAAACACCAAAATCAATTCTGAAAATCAAGCTAATACAAAACAACAAACTCAAACACCAAAATCAATTCAGAAAATCAATTCAGAAAGTGCGATACAAAACAACAAACTCAAACCCCAAAATCAATTTCAGAAAATCAAGCCAATACAAAACAACAAACTCAAACCACCAATATCAATTCAGAAACTCAAGCCAATACAAAACAATACAACGAAAGTGCGATGATGATTAAATAAAGTTCATAAAGTTTTGATTAATTAGTTACCTTTGACGATGGTGATTAATGATGAGCGCGATTCGTTCACTGGCCTGGGCGAGTAATAATTCAGAAATATGAACACAGTATATGAATTAGGTTTTCAATAACTAATTAATTGAGATTTTTTGGGGGAAAATTGAGTTGAGTAGCAAATGTATAATTAATCGAGGAATTGAAAGAGGGGACTGAAAAATTGGGAAAAGGGAATTAATTTGGGGAAGAGGAAGGCGTTGCAATGGAAATCGTGGGTTTGGAATTGAAGAACGAGGCAATGGAACAGTAGAACGAAGCAATGGAACAGTAGAACGAAGAGCTAGGATTACGATAACGCACGCAAGAGTGAAAATGGGTATTTGGGGAAAATGGGTGGACGCTTTTAGAATCATCGACCAAAAAGCGTCGAGAACGTAAGGGAGTTGTAGTAGTGAAAGGAACTAAGAACAATATTGATTAGTCTAAAAACTAAAGAATGCAGAAACTTGTAGAGAATTAAGAACTAGAGTAAGGGATTAAGAGCTAGATTAACTGCTGTAAGAACTAGATACTTAGCCTAATGACGGATTAGGCTTAAATAAGAAAAATCAAAAGAGTCTCTTCATTGACTTAATTCATGCATGGGCTTTGCGAAGCTTCTGAAATCTGCGCTGCGGTCGACCGGCTAGGTGATGCGGTCGGTCGACCTATTATCGGGCCCAACAGGTCTTCTGATTTCGTATTTTGAATTCTGAACTTAGATATCAGCTACTTTGGTCGACCGACCAGGGGATGCGGTCGGTCGACCAGTTCTCCTGAGTGTCAGCTCTTGAAATCTTCTTAAGTCGGTCTTGTGGTCCTTGGTTTGCGCATTGGGTGTTGTTTCCTCCTCATTCCTTGGTTCCTTTGGTTATGAAAAATTCCAGAGGGTGGCTTTTGGCCTGAAATTTCCTCTTTTCCGCATAATTCTGCAAAAATTGCATAAAAATACGAAAGTAGACAAAAGTTGGGAAATAAAGGCTAAAACATCGTAAATGAGCTCTAAAATGCGTATGAAAATAGATGTAAAACATCATAAAATAGACACGCATCAACTACTTGCCTCTTCTCTCTCTCTAGCTTTCATCTTACACAAAACTAAAGGTAATTTTGTAGTTTCTAGTTCAGGAAAGGGTATTTCTCAGGACATCTTGGGTGCGACGATTAGGAGGATATCTGTTTTGATATATGATCTTAGGCCTTTGCAAGGACAAAAGGTTAATTCTTAATCCCAATCTTTGTATCTTGTTCTTCGTTTATGACCATAAATTGTACATTATAAATTTGTTATAATCCTTCATATAAAGAATTGGGAATATATACAGATATTTTCCCACAAGTGGTATCAGAGCCTAAGGCTTACAAATTTTGTTTTTGTATGCTTTTCATAAACGTTTTGAGAAAATTGAAAAGAAAAAAAAAATTTGGCCGTGTATCTTAATTTTAGCCGAGACAATTTGTGTTCGTCGTCTTACTTTTTGATTTATTGTTGTTGTCTTGAACAGTTAAAATAACGAAATAATAAATTTTTAGATGTTTTAATTTAATAAGGATTGAACTAAAACGTGAAAGGAAATTGTCTCACATGTTCTTCAATGATATAATTTGCTACATAAATCGATCCCACTATAATCTTGATATTCGTCTTAAAAGGTTAATTTGAATGATTAAGATTACAACTATATCTAATAAAGATTAGAATTTTGAAGGTTATCGATCTCGTACTTAGCAACCCGACATTAGTTATTCAAGTTCATGAGATTTTTAAAAAAAAAAAGAAAAAAAAATTCGAAATCTGACCAAAACCAGCGGCTTTTTCTCTGTTGCGACGCTTTTATTACGACGCTTTTCAAGTTTTTCAGCGCTTTTTATTGTAATTCAGGATTTATAGCACTTTTTAGATGCGTCGCAACTAGTTTACAGCTTTCTTTCAGCCTCGGTTTCCTCTGTTTTGACCCCTTTGCTTAGTTTTCAGCGCTTTTTAGAAGCGCTGGAAATCAGTTTCCAGCCTTCTTTCTTGTGACGTTTTGTTAGCGGCGCTTTTCAGGGTTTTTGCGACGCTTTCTGTGTTTTAGCGTTCTTTCAAAGCGCTGGAAATCCTTTTTGTAGTTTTTTTCCTTTTTCTTCTTTTGTCTCGGATATCTCTAAAATCTTATGGGCTATTTTTCTTTCCATTTTTTTTATACATTATAAAGATAATGTGTATTTTTTTTTTGGGTGAAAAAGTTCACTAGTTTTGATACCTAATTATTTTAAAACGGTTTAAAATAATGTTTGATTAATTCATATTATACGATAATATGAATATGTTGGTTTTGATTAAAATTATGAGATTAATTACGGAATTATCACATAATTTAAATCATTAAATGGTGGTTTCGGTAAATTACTCTACATAATTACGAAATTATGTCTTGAAAGATTAATTTTATTAGTATGATGCATTTTATATATTATATTGTTGAATGAATGAATGGATTTATTTACGCTTTTGCAATCAGTTGTACTTTGTAATACTTAGTGTGACCTTAGTAAATTATGTTTTCGTAATGAAGGAAACATAATTTGTGATGTATTTATGAGATCTCGAATCTCCCTTGTGTAATATTTTTTTTTTACGTTTTTGGAAATTAGAATGTAATAATAGGATTTTATTATGTAATTCTTCAAATGTAATTAAGAAGACCAAGACGAAGATCGGATTGCTTACTCCCACTACATCACCAAGAAGGAACATCAAGACAAGACAAGCTTCGAGGGTCCATTGCTGAATGGATTCCAAGTTGTATTTTTGTTCTTTTTGGTAGGATAGGCCACACTAGGACTTGCTTTATTTTCGTTTTTATTTTCGTTTTGCTTTTCATTCACATGTTTGTTTTGCATCATTTTTCCGTCCAAACCAAACCACCTGAATTGCATGAAAATTGACTCATATAGTATGTATGCTAGTCTGTGTCGACATAAAGATGTCACACGTTTTTCCCTTAAAGTCATCACCTTAGTTTATTCATTCTCGCATGCTAGATATTTGTTCACTTAAATAAATTAAAATTAAATATGATGAGATCTTCCTCTATAACCTAAAATTGAGATTAGTCTGTTATAAGTCAAATTACTATGAATCCCTTCTTCGTCGCCAGGCACATAGGACCTTACTCTCCATATGACCCCTTCTACGTTGGGTAATTAGTAGCTGTTGACTTATTTTACCTCAATATCATGACCCTCGTACGATCCTGTGGTTATGGTTGACTAAAGATAGAATTTACAGAAATTTATCGACCAAGAATTCTAAATGTAGAATTAGCCAAGAGGTTGACTTATCAATTTACTGAAATTGAGTCTTGGGATCGTTTATATAGTTCTTGAGGAAGATCAATTATATGAATGCTAAAGTCATCGCATTAAACTGTTTTTGTTAGACTATTTACAAAATGATGATATGCTTATTATGTTTTAATTTCTTCTTTACTGTGTAGAATTCACCTAAATCAAATCAATAATACTGCAATACTATGGCTGGTCATAATGATGCCCCTTTGCCTAGTGCCACACTAAGAAAATAATCCTGGCTTAAGGCTTTCATGGACCACATGAATCAGTCCACGCGACTGAAAAATGATGGGTCCAACTTTGCGGACTGGGAGGCTGCATTACGGAATGCAGTTGTACCTGATGGTAAGCTCAAGTATTTGACTGAGCCGTTACTACCTAACTCAGGCCCCACTGCTAGAGCTAACGTATCACAAGCTTATAGTGATTTCGTTATGGAGAAGCGGGTGCGATAAAGAACGTATTTATTTTTGCAATGGAATCCAATTTGCAAAGATGCTTCATTTCCCATGGTGCAAATAAGATTTTCACCACGCTCACAAACGATTTCTCAAAAGCACCGAGAATCGTTTCATATGAGCACACCTATCGCTTCTTCGTTGCGAAACTCCAAAAGGGCCAACCAGTTAGCCCACACTTTCTCAATATCATTGAAAATGTCGAGAAATTGGAGTCCATGAACTGCAAGATCAGTGAGAACGTGATCATTGATCGAATGCTTCATTCACTTCATGATGGTTTTTCCTTATTCAGGGCAAAATATTACATGAATGACATGAAGAAAAGTCCTCATGAGCTACACTTCCTTCTTGTACAGACCGATAAGGATCTTAAATTGAGTGGGAGCATGAAGCAAGATGTTCTCATGATTGCTAACAAGGGAAAGGGTAAGGGAAAAGCTCAAGCAGGGGTAACAGTAGCTAAGCCTCCTAAATTCAAAAGGGCTTGATTTTAGAGTGGGCCTGGTGAGACAAGTAGCTCACAAGGCAAGATAAAGAGCAAAGACGGTACATTGAGTGCCACCATTGCCACAAGACTGGGCATTGGAGGCGGAACTGTCCAGTGTACCGTGAGGACATCAAAGCAGGCCGCGTCGCTCCTGTTGGTATGTCATCTTATATTCACATGATTGAGATTAACCATGCAAGTTTCGAAACTTGGGTACTTGATACTGGTTGTGGTTCTCATCTGTGTAATCATTTGCAGGGCCTAAAAAACACCACACCTCTCGCAAAGGGTGATGTGGACCTGCGAGTCGGGAATGGAGCAAAAGTTGTTGCTGCTTCCATGGGAACATATGTGATCCAGCTACCAACCGGATTCGATTTATATCTTTATAACTATTATTATGTCCCCAGTTTATCTAAGAACATTATTTAAGTTTCCGTACTCGATAAAGACGGATTTTCATTCTTAATAAAGGATAATAGCTGTATTTTCTCTTTAAATGGAATGGTTTATGGTAAAGCAATTTTCATGAATGGTATCTATTGTTGGGAAATGTGTCCTCAACAATAGTGCGATCACGTAATTAAATCTCATGACGAGAATGCGCAAGGGATGATACGAAATATATTAGTCAACTGACCAACATTAATCGATAATGATTGGCTAGCTAGAGTTTGACATTACTGTCGTATGACGGTGGTGGTCAGTTGATCCCTTTAGGTCACACCTTTAGGACAATTCCCTTAATTGATAAAGTGATCAAATGTATATTGATACGATTTGATCATATTCCTTAAACTCGTATATCGAGAAATTAGAGGTTAAATCTTATTATAAGATTTATGTTTAAAATTGAAACGTGTCAATTGTTGAACAATAAACGATATTTTATAATATCGTAATTAGAATGAATCGGGTTATAATTATTACAAAAGTGGTAAATCGTATTGACGATTATTATAAGTGACCATTTTACAATTAGTAATTTCGAATTACTTGTCAACTTGATAAATGAGATTTATTAATTTATGAATAATATTTATTTGATAAATATGTATGATTAAATTAAAACAATTGTTATTTTATTAAATTGTGACATATTGTATGTCACATAACATAAAATTGTAAGATTGATAAAATTGTAAAATAAGGTCCATATTAGTGACACTACAAAAAAATACTGCCCTTGCGACGGAAAATTTGCGACGGACAGAAATTCCGTCGCAAAATTAGTTTTGTGACGGACTTTGCGACGGATTTTTTTTTTGGCGACGGAATTTGCGACGGTACCGGTTTTGGGAAGGTGTAATTTGAAGTGTGTTTTGTGTTTTAAGAACATAAAAACACAAACCTTGTGAATTGCAACCTACACCCACCTATGCACATAGGAAAGACAAATGTTCCCTCTTGGCTTTCCTTTGTGTCTCACACGCCTAAACCAAGCAACAACCATCAAAATGTGAAGTGATTCATTCATTCATTCTAATCTCCTTGCATTTTCCTAGTGTGAGAAAAATACAACATCAAATCCTCTAAAAACTATTATAAGATAATAATACTAATTCTATAAGAAGTTATAATATATTAGTATACTTAGTTCTAATTAGAGTTTAGAACAATTAAGGAAAACCGATTTCTAGTCTAGCAACTAAAAGGTTTCTGTTCATTAAGGTGTTGTCTTGGTGCATCACAAAGGAGGTGTTCTTGTTGAACATTGGAGGATCATCCTTGCTAGCATTTGGACCGAGTGTAAGGACTCGATATCTCTCCCATTTCCGCATATTTTAAGCATGCATAAGATCATATAAATAAGTTAATTAAAATGTTAATTAAAGTATTTTGATTAGTATGACTAATATATTTAGTTTATGAGTAACTAGAACCCTTCAATTGGTATCAGAGCAACTACGTTGTTTGCATGCTTTCCGTTTACGTTTTTACGGAGTTATTAGGATAACAAAATAAAATTTGGTATTTCGTTTAGTATATGATATGACCGAAATAATTTGAGCATGAATACCTACTGTTTTCTAAAATGTTTTAGAATATTTGGAATATATTTTGCATGAATATTGGTTATTGGTATATTAAATCTCGGTTTTATTAAGTTTTAATGGTTAAAAATTGTTTATTTTGGGAAAAATAGTTAAAATCATCTTTTGGCCGAGATTTTTCAGTATGTTTTCACATGTATATCCTATGTTATGAATATGAAATTTCGTCAATTATGGACTTATAAAACATTTGATATGAATTTTAAATGTTAAAATGCAATAAGATGAATAAAAATGGGTTAAAATAGTTGTATTACGAATTTGACTATAAACATTTATGAGTATGTCACATGAAATATTTAAAATATATGTTGAATTTTCCAGAAACTTATCTCAAATATTGCAATATTATAGATTTTTAATGTAAAAATCGGGTAATTAGTGACATTATTTCGACTTTAATAGTTTAAGTTGGAATTTGGCCATAAAAATTTAACACGATGTCATATATATTATTTCCAGCATGTATAAAATTTTCGAGAATTTTATCTTATTTTATGCTTGAGAAATAATTTTAAAGGTTAAAATCGTACGATATATGACGAAAATCGTTAAATATTTGCAATAGTTGTTAAAATGGCCGGAAAATTTAACCCATAATATTCATATATGATATGTTCATCATGAAATTATTCTTGAGAGCCAAAAGTTTCAGTTTTAATTTAATTTTAATTTATTAAAAGTTGCATTTAAAACTAAATAAAAAGAGTCATGCATTTAAAATTTCGGCTCATTGGGCAGTGTTCCATTTAATTTTCTGTCCATTTTATGTTCTTAAGGTGTTTTGGAAAGTGTTAAAATATTATTAGTATTTTATTTGCATTTATGGAACTAATTATTGAATTTTCCGACTTAAAATGCTCGTTTTACGTATTATTTTCGAAATAATGTTAAAACCGTATAAATACTAATATTTTTAAAGTTCTGAAATTTTAAGAACATTCTGGAATTTTCAAAATTCGAATTTTGAAATTTTCGAAATTTTTATGACTCTTTCGGATTTTTATAATTTTTTCCCGTAAAACCGAGTAATACCGTACAATATTAAAATATGTTAAGTTAAGTCATGTTCAAAGTTTCAGTAAGACTAAATTTTGAAACCTATATGATTTGGGATGATTAACTTAAGGATGAATACCGATACATATTATGCATAGTGTTGTTAAACGTTAAAACACGCGATTCCATAAACCGAGGTATACAATAACTATTTATTTAAATAGGACGATTTGGCTTAGGATTTGCATGGTAGTTCATATATTCATAAGCATTGCATATTTTATTATGAATGTCATGATTTTATTTACTTAATTTTGGGAATTATGTAATTTACTTAGTATGGCCTTAGTTTTAAATCGGTATTTCCCGTAATGTAAGGGGTTACCGATTCGGTTGTAATTTTGTGATCTCGTATCACCCAATTGTAATTTATTTCTATTTTATAATGTGTAAAGTAGACTAGAAAAGCTGTAATATTTGTCAATTCCGGAGAGCCTTGAAGATGGTGCCATTCGGAAAGGAGTTCCGAACAAAACAGTGTTTACCTCGAAGTGCGTGCCTCGTGAAGTTCAAGGGACCAAAGGAGTTGGTTTCCGAATTTGTACTTTTATTATTTCTTTTCTAGGAAAGGCCATACTAGGGTTTATTTTATGCTTTTATTTTGCTTTTATATGTTTGCATGCATAGCCAAATCGTCATATATCGTCTCATGCATTTTCGATTGAGTCGACCTAGTCTTTTATTTTATCGATAATTCACCGACTTAGTTCACTTAAACGGAGATAGATAATAAATTGACTAGATCTCTTACATATAAATATTGAGACTTAGCCTTACCAAAAAGTACGGACCCATGAATCCCTTCTTCACAAGAACGTAGGCTCGGCTACACCGGGGTACTAAAATTGTCACGTTGGGTAAGTGGGGTAATAAAGATTACACCTTGAAATTTGGTTGATCTCAACGAAAGTATTCGTAACCGTAGTTGCGATAAGTTTGGGCTAAAGACGATTTTTAGAAAATTGTCGACCGAGAGTTCTAAAGTAGAACCGATTAAAGGGTTAATCCACCAAATTATACCGATACGGGTTGAATCGGCTACACCGTGCCCGGATTAGTATGGGTTTGGGTCTCGGGATTGTTTACTTAATTGGGTAAGAGATCATTAAGTAAATAACTAATTAACTTGTTTAAGTTTTTAGTTTAAATTAGAGTAAATTAAAAATAACTCCCTTTTAAAATAGGGTTTTTTAAAATTACTCCCTTATATAATTTTTTTCTAAAATTACTCCCTTAAGATGCACTTTTATTAAAATTGCTTCAAAATTCCAATTTAGATTACCTATTTTGTATGTTTTTAAACTTATTCTACATTGTTATACCTATAAAAGCATAAATTGGCTATGTTACAAACGGAATCAATTCATAAACTTGTAAAATAAGTCACTTGAATTAGAGTTTTGAAGCAATTTTTGATAAAAATACATTTTAAGGGAGTAATTTTAGAAAAAAATTATATAAGTGAGTAATTTTAGAAAAGTGAATTTTAAAAGGGAGTTATTATTAATTTACTCTTTAAATTATAAATTTTAAAATGATGTTGTTTTATTTCCTTCATTTTATTGTAGTTTAATTTTCAACATCAACAAAGGCAACCAACGCTCCACCTCTCACTAACGTTTCATGGCTTCGGTCCTTCATGGACCGTTGCAAACTCGATAAGCATGGTTCCAATTTTAAGGATTGGGATGCGCAATTACTTTTGGCCGCTCAAGGTGACGATAAGAGTCGTTACCTATCCGAAGCCGCTCCGACCGCTCCGACCGCTCGTTCATCGGTCCAAAATCGTGAGGCCTATGAAGCCTACATGAAAGAGTCCTCCGCTCTTAAAAATGTGTTCATCTTCTCCATGGAGCCGGATCTCCAACGGAGTATGATTAAGTTGACCACATCATATGAGATATACACCAAGCTTGCGACCATGTTTTCGCAAACTCCAAGGGTGATCCAATATGAGGCGGCTTCCGCCTTCTTTGACATTACGTTGAAGGAAGGACAAAAGATAAGCCCTGGCCTCATGTGCTCAAACTCGTTGAGCTCGCGGAGATTCTAAAAGCGCAAGACGTTGATGTTCCCGACTCTCTCATAATTGACCGAGTTCTTCACTCGCTCAATAAGGTTAAATCGTATGCTCAATTCCGGGTGAATTTTAATATGCGAAACCAAGAGACAACATTGGATGAGTTGCATAAGATGCTCGTCCAAGCCGAAAGGGACATGGGACTTCATGAAAGTTCCACCAAGGATGTTTTAAACATCGAAAAGAAAGGGAAAACGAGCTTCAAAAGGAATGCCTTTAAAGGCAAGGGCAAGAAAACGTTCAAGCCCAAAGCGACTAAAGAAAAGACCTTTTCGAAAGGCGCTTCCACCTCGTCTTCGAAATCCGAAGACAAGTGCCATTATTGCACGAGGATCGGTCATTAGAAGCGTAATTACCCCAAATACTTAAGCGATCTCAAAAATGGGAAGGCATTCGCCGTAGGTAATAATTCTCGTTTATGATTCATGTCATTTATCAACTTATGTATGGTGATACAAATGTGTTGATATTTACCCTCTTTTAAATTGTTTTAAAGGGGCACCTTATAAAGATAAGGGCAAGGAGAAGGAAACATGAAGTTCCTTACTTGGATGGCTACGGTAGCATCCAATTGATGGAAGACTTGAAGAGCTAGGCTCTAATTTTCTTATCGTCTTCTTTCATATTTTGCATTTTATTTATGGAACAATTTACTTTCTTGTAAGACAAGGATTAAAATCCTAAAACAATGGTTGTAATTTTGGATATTGGTGACTTGGTTTTCAACCCGAGTCACTACTTTTGTTCTCAATCAATGTCTTGATTTCTCAAATAAATTTCATACCTTGTTTAAACATGAATAATGGTGATTTTATCACTCAATAAACATTGATACGATCAAAATAATCAAAGTGTTGATTAAAACGGAGAACTACACCCCATGAGATACTTTCAATCAAATTATGAAATCATTAATTCATTATACGATGATCATTTTAAAGTAAAAATGAGAATGTATTCATCAAACCTAGAAACTTTTATCCACTCATAAAACATTGGTTGCATCGAATATGCTATCCTTATACAAGTAAAGGTTATTGTTAAAAGGATAGAGTGGGAGAAATTAGTTCGCCCGCAAACCAATGAGATAAATGTAGGATCTTAGAGAAGAATCCAACAAGGGTGTCTTAAGAAGAACCCTAAATGAGTAAATAAAAGAAACTACGAGAGGACACTGAAGAAACTACGGGAGGACACTCGAAAAAAGTTCCTTATGTTCATTGTTTCCATGGGAAACCCCGTATGAATTCGGAAGGGATGTCGGCTCCTTGAGATAATGATTTTTTAAAGATTATAAGATAATAGAGGAGAAATCATCTATCTATACGGGAGGAAAGACCGGTTCCTTAATAAATGATTTTTCTAAGTTTATAAGATAAAAGAGAAGAAATCATCTTAATTCTCTCAATGTAGTTATAAGGAAATTATCATATTCGTCTCGAGGAAACGAAGACATGAAAAGAGGGAGATGATTGATTGAATGAAAATAGATCACTATAGGGATATTGATGGTGATAATGATCAAGATATAAATAAAAGATTTACATGTAGAAATGAAAGGTTCATTTAAGAGATCGAGTAATATTGATTTTAGTGGGAGCAATGTTCATTAAAAGAATTAAGCCTACCATTAAGAGAGGATGGGTGATTCTTTAAGGTGTAAAGAATAAGAGGTTTTCAATTCTAGATGATCAAATACCTTATATCATACGATGATGGAGCTTTACGGGAATGTTTATTATATTTATAATAAAAGGTCGCCCATTAGAAATCAAAATGGTTAGATATGAATAACCTTAATAAAATAGCCAAGATGTTTGAAAATAGTAAGAGTGATGAAATCACTAATAACTACAAAATAGATTTCAGCACATAAGTGACTAGATAATTCCGAGTGATTCTTAATCCCTCTAGTATATCAATACGTCACGAGTTATAAGATAACAGTGGGAGCTTCCCTCAGGAAAGGAACCTCAAGATCTAGAATGGGTTCTAGATATGTGCTCAAATAAGATCATATTATGTGAGATAATATGAGTCGGAAGGAGACCAAAATTTGTAAGTTTTGCAATCATGAATAAAAGGGTTTATTCGCAAAACACTAATACAAATAGATGATCGTGCATCAAATGCAATGAAATAGTATTGATTGTTTTTGCATGACAATGTCATTTGAGTTATGATTAACTCAAGATGAAAGATACTTTGTCAAAATCCAAATGGGTTGTAAGAGACAATATTGAACCCCATAAGTGAACTGGATTGACTTAGTATAGCCCCTAGCCGCTTACATGAGGTGACATCTCAAAGCGACTAGAATGTGAGGCGATTGATGGCAAGTTCAAGTGCCATAGAGTCATATGTGATGACTAGTCGATCACATAGGCAGACTGCAGAGACACTCTGTCAGGCAAAGTGACCACTTATAGAGTTCTGGAAATTTTATAATAGTTGGGTCATGGCAAGAGCTGCTATAGTATTCTTGTGAGTCAATTCTTAGACTAGAGACTACTCTCCCAAGATGGTACAGTTTTGGCATAACCTTGATCCATTCTCTACGACTTTTCGTAACTGGAGTCAGATGGGATTGCTTTGGGTTGTGACTGACTGTGACTAGTCAAAGGAAGTAGTGCGATAGAAATTGTCCACCCCTTGTCAGGGTTGTTCAAATCTCAAGGCCACTCGAGGAGAAGTTAACTGGAAATGCGTGGCCACGCTCGGAAGGTATCTATGGTAAATAATTCCGGTCAAACACTTAGTCTCCAGATCGAGAAAACCACTCATGATATGATCAAATGCAAGTACGACCTCAGAGAGAGATCTTGCATTGAGTGGGAGATTGTAATAGGATTAGAGAATTGGTGACGCACACTTGTCGAGGACAAGTGGGAGATTGTTGGGAAATGTGTCCTCAACAATAGTGCGATCACGTAATTAAATCTCATGACGAGAATTCGCAAGGGATGATACGAAATATATTAGTCAACTGACCAACATTAATCGGTAATGATTGGCTAGCTAGAGTTTGACATTACTGTCGTATGACGGTGGTGGTCAGTTGATCCCTTTAGGTCACACCTTTAGGACAATTCCCTTAATTGATAAAGTGATCAAATGTATATTGATACGATTTGATCATATTCCTTAAACTCGTATATCGAGAAATTAGAGGTTAAATCTTATTGTAAGATTTATGTTTAAAATTGAAACGTGTCAATTGTTGAACAATAAACGATATTTTATAATATCGTAATTAGAATGAATCGGGTTATAATTATTACAAAAGTGGTAAATCGTATTGACGATTATTATAAGTGACCATTTTACAATTAGTAATTTCGAATTACTTGTCAACTTGATAAATGAGATTTATTAATTTATGAATAATATTTATTTGATAAATATGTATGATTAAATTAAAACAATTGTTATTTTATTAAATTGTGACATATTGTATGTCACATAACATAAAATTGTAAGATTGATAAAATTGTAAAATAAGGTCCATATTAGTGATGGTACCGGTTTTGGGAAGGTGTAATTTGAAGTGTGTTTTGTGTTTTAAGAACATAAAAACACAAACCTTGTGAATTGCAACCTACACCCACCTATGCACATAGGAAAGACAAATGTTCCCTCTTGGCTTTCCTTTGTGTCTCACACGCCTAAACCAAGCAACAACCATCAAAATGTGAAGTGATTCATTCATTCATTCTAATCTCCTTGTATTTTTCTAGTGTGAGAAAAATACAACATCAGATCCTCTAAAAACTATTATAAGATAATAATACTAATTCTATAAGAAGTTATAATATATTAGTATACTTAGTTTTAATTAGACTTTAGAACAATTAAGGAAAACTGATTTCTAGTCTAGCAACTACAAGGTTTCGGTTCATTAAGGTGTTGTCTTGGTGCATCACAAAGGAGGTGTTCTTGTTGAACATTGGAGGATCATCCTTGCTAGCATTTGGACCGAGTGTAAGGACTCGATATCTCTCCCATTTCCGCATATTTTAAGCATGCATAAGCTAAGATCATATAAATAAGTTAATTAAAATGTTAATTAAAGTATTTTGATTAGTATGACTAATATATTTAGTTTATGATTAACTAGAACCCTTCATCTATGTCTTAGATCAATCGACTGAAATATAACACATGAATAATAAGAAACTAAAGGTTGGTGACAAAGATCAAACATATCTATGGCACTGTCGTATAGGACACATCAATGAGAAACGTGTAAAGCAACTAATACAGAATGGCGCTATATCTCTATTTGATTATGAATCATTTGGCACATGTGAATCATGTCTCATAGGCAAAATGACTCGTATTTCCTTCAAAGGTGTTGGAATATGCGCTGTTGACCTATTAGGCCTCGTACATACAGATGTATGTGGACCCATGTCAATCACCGCACAAGACGGCTATAGATATTTTATCACTTTCACGGACAATTTAAGTAGATACGAATATGTCTACTTAATGAAGCACAAAAGTGAAACCTTTGAAAAGTTCAAGGAATTCCAAGCGAAGGTTGAAAACCAACTAGATAGAAAGATTAAAGCACTACGATCAGATCGTGGTGGTGAGTATCTTTCAAATGAGTTTGATCAACACCTTAAAGACTGTGGTATAGTACTACAGTTAACTCCACCTGGAACACCACAATTAAATGGTGTGTCCGAACGGAGAAATCGAACACTATTAGATATGGTTCGATCCATGATGAGGCACACAATTGTGCCAGATTCATTATGGGGATTTGCTCTATTGTCAGCTGCTCTTATACTTAACCGAAGTCCGTCTAAAGCTGATGACAAGATTCCATATGAGATATGGAAGGGAACGATCCCTAACTTGTCCTTTATTCGGGTTTGGGGCTGCGAGGCTTATGTCAAGTGCAGACACGAGGATAAGCTCGGGCCGCGATCGGTCAAGACATAATTTATTGGTTATCCAAAAGGAATGTTTGGTCATTATTGTGGGGAATAAACATGTATTCACCCTAAAATTTCCAGGATTATAACGAAAATTACATATGTGAATTATGGTCATAAGATAAAAACATGAATAAGAAATACAACCTTAGGTCCTTTGCATGAATGGCCTAAGAACATGAATTAAAGTAAATTCCCTCCTATAACTTGCACCCAAGACTTTGTCTGAGACGATGTCGCGTGTGCTAGAAATTCTCTCTAATTGCCTTGCAATATGGGGAGAGTTTTGTGAGGTTTTATAGATGTGAGATCTAGGTTTTTGGGAAAGTTGTTCTCAAAAACCCCCCAAAACCCTAATTTTCTGTGAGAGAGATTATC
The DNA here is from genome assembly GCA_029255685.2 of Silene conica. NCBI lineage: Eukaryota > Viridiplantae > Streptophyta > Magnoliopsida > Caryophyllales > Caryophyllaceae > Silene > Silene conica. The sequence continues at coordinate 66,953,843 of CM055311.2, forward strand.
AGTTAGTAGAATGAGTAGTCTAACAAAAGGAGAATTCTTCTCCTTTTGTAACTCTCTTGGCCGAAAATAGGGTTAGGGTGAGAGTGGGCTTTCCACTCTTACCTTATGCTCTTGCGTGATTCGACCCTAAAGCTAAAATATAATCCGCGGGTTTTAATTATAATTCGTATACATGTTATCAGATCTTAATGCAATCGATACATTAATAATTGTCTGATAAAACTTACGATATTGTATAATTAGCTTAATTAATATAACTGCTTATATTAATACACGAATTCAATATTTAATTAAATATAACCGTTTATATTTAATTTACGAATTAATCATGTAATCCGTATTATCTTAAAATTATTTAATCCATATTAAATAATAATTATCTCAACATCTCATTGACTAATTTAAAAGGGACTGTTCCAGAAGCTAAAGTAGGCTCAATGAGGAGGTGCTTTAGATGTCAAGGTTACGGTCGTATAGCCAATGAATGTCCACAAAAGAGAACCCTAACTATTCACGAATTACAAAACATGGTTCCAAACTTTGTGGTGCCCGAAGTGGAGTTTAACGACGAAGAAGAGAAGGGAAGTTGGGAGGTAGACCCCGAGAGTGAGAGTGATGAGGAGTGTCTAGCTATTATAACTCTACACATGGAGGCTACTTCCACGGAGAATGAACAAAGGAAGCAAGTGTTCCATACACGGTGCAAGGTAAAGGGTAAGAAGTGCAGCCTTATCATAGATAGTGGTTCGTGCACTAAGGCTATGTTTGGATAGAGAGATTTGGAGGGAAAGGGAGGGATGAGGTTTCTCTTGTTTGGATACAATATTTAGAGGGAGAGAAATGAGGGGGGGAAAGAAATGGGAGGATCTATTTTCCCTCCTTTAGATCAAATTGTTTTCTTTCCTAAGGATGTGAGATTTGGAAGGAAAACACAACTTCACCTTCATATTATTGTCATTATTCATCATATTCCATAACATCCTCCATACAATATATCATGTCCGTCTTTTATCCCCTCCCATTTCCCTCTCAAATTTTTATTATCCAAACAACCACAATTCCCCTCCCCTCACCTCCCCTCACCTCCCTTTCCCTCCCTTCCCTTTCCCTCCTAAAATTGTATCCAAACACACCCTAATGTGGTATCCAAAGACCTAGTTGCCGAGTTGAAATTGGACACCAAGGCTAGGGATAAGTCTTATAAGCTACATTGGTTGGATGGGGATAAGGGAGTACGAGTAGAGAAGCAAGCATTAGTAGCATTCAACTTAGGTCCTTATATAAAGATGAGCTTTGGTGCGATATTGTGCCTATGAATGCGTGCCATATACTCCTAGGTAGACCATGGCAGTTTGATAGGTAGGTCACACATGATGGTAAGACGAATGTGTATAACTAAGGGGAAGGCTACCTACAATCTGAAACCATTGCCTATAAACAAACCTAAGCATTCCGAGTCCAAGAAAGAAAGTTTCGTTGTAACCCTAGGGGAGGACGAAGAGATTCATGGTGAGGACGAAAAGTTAGAGGAGAGTCACGGTGGTCAGGAGGTTCATGGTGGTCACGTGGTCGTTCCAAGAAGCTTAGAACTTATGCCAAGTGAGGAAAAGGGTTTCGTGGTCAAGCATGGGTCCGAGGGGTTGTTTGGTGTAGGTACTAGTGGCTTAGTGAGGTCAAGTGCTAGCATGATGATGGCTAGGGGGCATGTCAAGGTCAGCCTGTTTTCAAGATGTTGCTATGTCGAGAGGATGGTGTGATAAGGGAAAGAGGCAGTTCAAGTGTCCTACTTTGGGACAAACATCCAAACCTATTACTACTAACATGATTCGACAAGTACATTGGTGGATTGCTGACTCGATGAGAGGATTGCTTGGTGAAAATTTGAGGCCAAATTCTCAAAAACAAAGAGAGTTTGATGTGGGAGCATATGCCAAGCAACGTGGCCTTCGTCCACGCACAAGACTCGACCACAAAAGGTTCGAGATTGGACCAGTTCGTATCTTTAATCTAGTATGGCAAGATGTGCTAAGGGAGCAAGGGAAGCTTGAGGATGATCCTAGAGGACTAAGGAAGGAGAACGTCCAAGGAAGCCTTGGGACGTGTGATATTACACGGCCAAACTAGGAGAATTTAGGAAGGTTACCTTATTATTAGTTCCCATAATTTAGCTAGTAAGAATAAGGTAGTTTTATTTATTTCCTCATTATTGTTATTTCCTAATTTCAGTTTTAGAATAAGGTAAGTAGTGTTAAGGTAATAATTGAGTTTAGGAAAGTTTTCCTTATCTGTTTATGGTATACTTACCTTAAATAGGATTAGTGCTGGTTTAAGGTATACTTACATTAATTAGGTTTGCGAACTTGGTTTTTAGGATCAATCTTGCGAGGTTGGTTTGCAGGGTTGTTACGAGTTCTTCTTGCGAGGGGAATTAGAGCATCGTTATCCATCGACATCCATACACCTACATCCATACAATCGTTTGATACAACTTACATCAACCATCAATCGTTCATCAATTACCGAGCATCACCTTCATCGTTCATCATTCATTCGTTCATTGTTGTTCCTTGTTTCGTTCGTTCATATTATCATTCATATTACTCATATTTGTGTTACAAATTACAGAGGTTCATATTACGCTGCCACCTTAAGTATTCTCGTTGATCTATCTACTTAAGTTATCTAAAGAATACGCATCACCCAACCTATCCACCTCAAATCCAAATTACTCCTAAATGAGACAATGCAAACCAAAAATAAATAAAAATAATACCAAGATGGAAAATCAGAGAGTAGGGCAGTGTCATAGATTCATGCGACAGTGAACCATTTACATATGAAGAAATCAAGAGAATTTGTTTTGTATATGCTTAACTAAAGAATGATGTTATTCGAGTAAAACTTAGCTGTGCAATCTTCTTACCAACCAGGAAAGGAAGTTGCATCACATGGGGGTGATGGACGTTGCTGTCTTTTGAAAACGATATTGTTCTCCTTTTCAACGATCAACAACATAGCTTAGCGCCTCAACCCCCGATTATTACAGTTACGTACCTCTACAAAGCAGCAACTTCTGCAATTATGTGCCACGAAATTTATAAACATTGAAATAATGAACTTCTTAATGATGAATGATTGATAGGTATTATTTCAGACTTTGCCGACTCTCCACAAACACCTGAATAAACAAACCTAAGCAACTCAGATCAAATAGTAGAGAATTCATCCACCATCACTAGAGGTATTTGGTTCGAGACCCTAACAATGTAAGCATGCAGCCTTTTAATGTAAGGAGAGCTTTTTCTGCACTTGCGGTCTACCTAACTCCATTCCAAACTAAATCTGATAGTAGATGCAAGAAAAAATAGAGAAATTCTGTCAAAAACAAAGCTGCCAAGTAAATAACTATATATGAAGCTGTTGTAGACTTTGTGCAGAAATGCAGATCAGGCCTCTGGTTTGGTCTGCTTGATTTTTTCTGAATAAGTGAATAAATAGGATCAGGTGCAGGATCTTTTTGTGGCTATGCTTAAGCAGCGACAGGAATGTTTCTGGGACTGATTTCGACTTGATGCAGCGTTTTTGGAGATGTTGCAAATAGCTGCAGGTATTATGGCAGAGGTCTGGTTTAGTAGCAGACCTGAATGTTGGAATAGAGAGTAGCAGGCAAATGTACTGGATTCGTGGGTCACTCAGTGGCAGTGGGTAGCAGGCATTTGAAACTGCTGGTATTGGAAATGTGTGAGGCTTCGAACTCGAGTAGCATGTGCATCAGAGATGGTGTTCACAAGGATGAGCTTTGGTCTTTTTTGTATCTATATAGTAAACCCTTGTAATTTGACTTTGGTTTTGATATATATACTACTTACCTTTCATAAAAAAATAAAAAAATAAAAAAACCATATATGAAGCTAATACTAGTGATAGATGTACTACAGAGGGGTGGGGGCATCTCCTTAAAAATGGCGTTAACAGAGAAATTTGATCTTCCAACAAGCTAAAAACATAATTTCTTAACTATATGACTACTAGTATATCTTTTCAAAGAATTCCAGATGGAAGCAAGCGAGATTTTAGTCAGTCAATAGCCATAGCTTACTATAGTATACAAGTGAATTTTGATATTAGCTGAAAAATCAATATATATAATTAAAGGAGGCTTTTTTCTAAGCGCGTGGTAGTCTCCAACTTTTACAAAACACTATTATAAAAAATTAATTCATTACAATTTTCCTATTAGAAATAGAAAATAATAAATTATTTAAAATTTTCATATTAGAACTAGTAATACAATTTTCCTATTAGAAATAGGAAATAAATTAATTATCTACGATTTATTTATATTAGGAAATTATCCATTAATATTTGTTCACTTATTATTAAATTAGAAAAAAAACTTTTGATATACTTATAATATCCATTTTTATATTAAGTGTTAAATATGATAATTCACAACATAAAATGTTTGTTAAAGATTAACAATATAAAAAAATTGTAATAATGTCCATTAAAAATAGAGGCATTAGAAAGGCCAAAAGGCCCTCAACCGAGTTGGGTTGTGACAAATGTGCATACATAATACGTATTACTACATGAAATTTACTCATGTAAAGAGCAAAATAAACGCTAAAATGCGCCCCTACATCTTTTGTTATTTCTAATGCCATCATGTTCAAATATGCATAATACCCAATTTACTTTGTAAAAGACATATATATTTCTCCTACTAATTTTAGAGTTAATTCCCTCCCTACACACTTCAACTTCTATCGATAATTTATTATTATTTTATTTACATCCATTTTTTATTTTATAAAGTATATAAAAGTATATTTATCCAAACTTAAATACGATATTTACAAAATTATTGATAACTATAAAGTTTGATATCTATTTTTTAAGGCGTGATAAAAAGGTAAAAAAAGTTGATGCTAATTTGCTAAATGATATATCATATTATGACAAATGAGTAAGTGTCTTAAAAACTTTATTGTGCAATTGTTTTACAATTGAAAGTAAAAATGGTGCCAAGAGCGATAAAATAATTCAGATGAGGGTTAAAGATAAAATAGGTACATACACTTATCATAAAAATATGTATAAGGTTAGAGAGTCACTTTAAGCAACAATCAACATTAAAATAAAAGTCACAAAAAACACATAAAACTATTGAAGAATATAGACCAAACTAATTATGACAAATTTACATGCATAAAAAACGGTACTATTCAATTATATGGACCAAACTAATTATTGTTATGCTATACCATTTTATTTTATTTTTGTAAATTGAGCACATTGTTATTATAATAATTTAGGAAGAGATATAGATTGGGAAGGATGAAACATATTATTCATACATAATTTGATGCTATAAACACCCTTAGGCAAAAATATAAAAATAATTGAAAAAAAATTAAAACTCGAAGGCACGCACTTAGCAACTCTTCTCTACTTATCTACTGCATTAATATTCTAATTATAGTTTATGACAATTATGTCCTATTAAAACAAACAAAAATTGAATATATTACTTCATATAATTTGTGATTTTTAGCCAACATATTTGAACTTACTTAGATTTATATATTTAACTAAGAATATTAGTTACAATTACGATAAAGATATAGTTTGATCTATAACTTAGAGGTAAAAAAACTCAATTTTTTTTTTTTTTTTATAATATACTGTACTAATTAAAGGGTCATAATGTAAAATAGAAAATTACACCTCAATCTACTATTTCAATATGTCGACAATTAACACTCAAATTAACACATTTGTTATTTAAATAGTGTAAAAACTCTCAAAATGCTAAAAAATGTTCAATCTGCCGTTATCAAACTAAACCTAAGTTTCTGCATTTTGTTGTCATGTTCAACTTCAACTTTATGGGATGTAAAAAAAGAGGTTTTGAAAGTAGAGGTTAGTTTTTTGTTATGTGGATGGACTTTTCAAAAAGAGAAATGACTTTTGGGAGTTAAGTGTGGGTGCTTTGCGAAAGAAAGGTAACTTGGATATTTTAGGTTTATCGGGGCTAAGAGAAGGGTGCAATAATGAGTTAGATGGTTGCTTGAGATAGTAATAAGGCTAACTGCATCGAATTTGGTAGTAGTTAATTTCATTGTAGGTGTAGAGGGGATGGAAGCAGGATGGGTGAAAACTTTGAACTTTAGACCGTTTTATTTGTGAACCGAAGGGTTTTAGTAGCGGGTTAAGGGTTGTTTCGAGTGGGAACGTGGATAATTGCGGCGAGTTGGTTGGTTAAATTTTTTTTCCTTACTAGATTTATAAAGAGGGCCATAATTATAAGATAAAATTTGAAGTAAAAGAGATAATAAAAGTGAGATGAAGAGAGTATGATATATTTATGCAAAATGAAATAAATAGCAAACTTCGTGTCTATATATAATATTAAAAATTATTTGATTTACCAACATAGTACTCGAACACTTTGTTTGAGTATCAGAAATGAGGCAGTGAGAGGGGATGAGAAAACAGGGAAGGGAAAAGAGTAGGAACGGAGAGAGAGGGGGAGAAATAAGGAAGATTGTTTCTTAAACTTTTCTTTGTTAAAAGAGAAATAAATTGTCTTCGATAAGGGTGACGAGGATCCAATTGGTGTAAGGGATTGGTGTTTTATGGAGCTGAATGCGATTTAGGACTGGCGTAAAACATGTAGCTAGGTAGTGGTAGTTGATTGAAGGTTGTTTCAAGTAGTAAGAACTAATAAGGTGTCCTCGATGTTCTATTTGAGGGTAAATTTAGTGTGTGTGTGTGGGGGGGGGGGGGGGGGGGGTATTTATCAATAAAATATTACTTGCATAAAATAAATATGTATCATGAACAATGACAAAAAACCCCTACAAATCATATGAATATACTTAATTTTCGACTTCATCGATCCAAAGTAATCTTAATCCTAAGAACATTGTCAAGAGTAAGGGTTAGTTTTCATTGGATGATGGATTATTTAGAGGCAGGGGTTTAGTTTTTCACTTGGTTGAATAAATTTGAGATAAGTTTTGGAGAAGGATCTTTCAAGGGATGAGGTTGTTTTAGATCATGTGTGAATAGGGAATAAAAATAGGGGTTTGCGAGAAATATTTGGTTTCAAACGAGAAAATGGGGCAAGATTGGGGTGGTTGCTTGAGTTGATATTATGCGTGAAAATTGATTGGGGATAAAATCATGTTGAGTTTACAAAAGGTATATCTCAATTACTGCATGCACTGGTATGAACAGTATCATTAAACAAAGGAAGAATAGATCATTTTATCGGAGAGTAAATCAGATGTCGATTTCCGGCACAATGAATGATTATGGTGGTTGTAGTGTTATCTAATGATTGTTTTTTTGAGGGATGGGGCCATGGGAGTGGGGGTGGTCATAAGCAGTCGTAGCCATGGGAGTTGTAGCTTCATTCACATTCAAGAGTACGTTTATAATTTGACTAGGAGATATAACAATGTAACAACTTCTGAATGTTTTTGCGTAGCTGCCATTTGATCGAACAATGATTAATTATGATTTGTTATTCCAAAGAATTAAGGAGATTTGTTACATCATTGCGCTGATTATGTAAAGTAGATATTAATGTTTTTCGGAGTATCATTTGTATAAACTTTATCTTGATTTTTTTCCCTAACAAAAAGTATTTATTAATTAAACATTCATTTATTTTCATGGCAATATTATGTTGAGGGGAATTATTTGTTGGTCATGCGGCATATATAAAATCTTACATATAAACTATGCACCATATCCCATTTTTTCGTGAAATTTATCACACATTATTTTAGTATCCGTGCAACGCACGGGCAAAAAAACTAGTTATATTTTATAAACTTAAAAGTTAAAACTACACCTGCACACAACATCTAGAAAGGAAATCATACAATTCTATCACTTCCAAGTTCCAAGAATGCTTGATGTCATTCTGGGCAGAACTTTTATCTGTTCACTGTTCAGTTGCATACAAGTTCAGTGAAGAAACGTATCCGATCAGCCGAATTGAGTAAATGACATACAGAAGTGGGTTGGTTCTCAGAAACTTTACATCGTTCGGATTCCAGCTCGGCCAATCATAGCTGCTCTGCAACATTATGTCGGTTGCTGCTTGTTAGGATTTCAACACGATACAACTCCCCACCAAATTAACCTATTTACACTACCAATAATCCCCACAAGAACAATGCCCATTTCTGAAATGGTGCAAACACTTTGTATCACTTATTAATATTTCACAACCATATGTTGAAGAGATATATTTCGCAGTATAGTGGCAACTCTCACAAATTCGAAAGTTCTTCATAATCCTTATGCATTTAATTTTGCATCGGGAGCTTAGGAGAGCAAAAGCTAGGGCAAGTTTTTCGCTGTGCATGCCACAAATATCTTCTTCATCTTCTTCATCTATACATACCGTATTCCTCGAGTCGGGCAATTTAATATTACCTTCTATACTCTTCACCCATTTGTAAACAGAGGATAATCCCGGTATAGCATTGTGTCCACTAACAAACACATACACGACATTTTGTAATTCCAGCAAGCTACATGCAGGCGGACTTCTCCCTTTTACACGGATGATAGGTCTCCCACTTGCTTCGTATGCCCGTGAGACTAACCGGTATGCCACATCATTGCTGGGGTTTAGTTTAAGCAATTGTTCACCAGCGTGAATAACACATGCAAGACTTCCATGAAAGCGGCTGGCAGTGAGCAACGCATCCCAAATAGCTGCATCGGGTTTTGTCTCCATACTTTGAATGAAGTCCATTGCCTCTTTTAGCCTACCAGAACGGCCAAGTAAATCTACCATCGCCAAATAATGTTCAGATCCAGGAATTATCTGATAATCGTTGCTCAAGCTGTAGTATACTTGTTTCCCTTTCTCAACCATTTTTGCCTGACTGTACGCAAGTATGAGGCTTGCAAAAGCAACTCTATCTGGACTAACCCCTTCCCTTGTCATATGATCAAAGACCTCGACTGCATCAGCTGAGCGGCCATATTGAACATAACCAGCAATCATTGAGTTCCAAGAGATAATATCCTTTGATGACATCCTATCAAATACAGACCTAGAGTAATCTATGTTGCCTGACTTGGCATAAATGTCAATAAGAGAATTGGATATAGCCAGATGAGAATCAAAATTCCCACGCAGTACAAAAGCATGGATCTCCTTCACTTTGTTTGCAGCAATCAAATTATTAAAAGCAGGCAAAACAGTCAAAATTGTAACTGGATTAGGCCGAAAATTTGAGTTCTGCATTTGTCGAAAGATCTCTAATGCCTTGTTCTTGCGCCCAGTTTGCAGATAGCCTGAAATAATAGAGTTCCAGGACGAAGTATTGGGCTTTACTATTCCTTCTGTTCCCATCTTGCGAAAGAGGTCCATAGCTTGATCCTCATCTCCATTTTGTAGGTAACCAGAGATCATCAGATTCCATGACACAGCATTAGGAGCAACCTCTGATGCCTGCATTCTCAGGAAGAGATCATGAGCTTTGCCACAATAGCCAGCTTGGGAGTACCCTCCTATCATTGAATTCCATGTATATACGTCCTTTTCTTGTACCATTTCAAAAACTTTGCGAGCTAAATCCAGTTCCTCACACTTGGCATACATGTCTATGAGCGCATTTCCTACCAAAACATCGTTAGAAATACCCAACTTAACTGCCATTGAATGAAGCTCTTTTCCCATTTTTAGAGATTTAGTTGATGCACATGTCGAGATTGTGCTAGCCATGGTAACCCCACTCGGTTGAACATTGACCAAAAGCATCTTCCTAAAGAGCTGTAACGCTTCACCTATCCTATTCTTTTGTGCAAGGCCAGATACTAATGAAGTCCAGGTATATACATCAGGAGACATTCCAGAATCACCCATCTTTCTCATAAGTTCCATGGCGACATCACATTCACCAGACTGACTATAACCAGCGATCAGTATGTTCCAACTTATCAAGCACGGCTCAATTCCCTCGTCTCTCATCAAATTAAACAACATATGTGCTTTACCATTCTCACCTCTCAGACAATATCCAGATATCATAGCATTCCAGCTTACAATATTCCTTTCGTTTATCTCCTCAAACAACTTCTCAGCCAAACTCAATTCACCACACTTTGCATACACAGCCAGTAGAGTATTGCCAATCCGAGTGGACGACCTCATCCCACCTCGAATCACAAGGGAATGTATCAACTTCCCAGTCCCGAAATCCCCACAATTCCCACAAGCCTGTAAAATCCTAGGAAACAAAAACCCATCAGGCAACATACCTTCCTTCATCATCAAACCAAACAACTTAATCACCTCACTCCATCTCTGCTCCCTCGAGTAGGCCCCCATCATAGCAGACCAAGTAAACAAATTCCTGTCAGACATTTCATCAAACACCTTGCGTGCCTCACTCAAACATCCACATTTCGCATACATACTAACCAACTTGGTGGCGACGAATGGATCAACACCAACCCCATCAACCATGCCAACCCTAGCGTGAAGCTCACGCCCGAACGCAACTGAATTAACATCTATACAACAATCTAACAGGTTTGTATAGTAATCAACTTTTAGCTTCGCACCGTTTTGCGCAATTGCATCAAGTGCCGTTATGGCTTCCTTGAATTGACCAATTTTAAGAAGATGGGTAATATCCACGGAAGTAGAGGGAAATGATTGGTGGGTTTTGGATAAAGATACAATTGATTTAATGGGTTTCGGAGTAAAGTCAGGTGGGATAGGAATACAGGGGATTATAAGGGTGTCCATTGATGAGGCAGTTAGTTAGTCAAGTTTGTTTGAGTGAATTAAACTAATTAAGCTTGTTTTACGAGTATTAGTGTGTTGAGAATGGAGATGAGTTGAAGATGATGAAGAGATTTGGGAAGAGGAAGGTGTGGCCGGGAAACCACATTGTCATATTCTCAAAGGATGGCCTGATGGGGTCATCGTCAAGTCATGGGACATGGAGGTAGTACCGTACTATACAGTCTCCCCTTATCCATTTGCTCATGAGTCATGTTTATAGCAAATAGCAACGAACTATCAACGGGTGTTCAATAGTCCCAAACCAACCTCATTAGACCAAACTTTCGAGCCCACATCCCAAATTAGGGTTAAAGGGCAGATTAAAGATCAATGCATATTAATATTGGTTCCCTCGGTCAGAATTAGAAAAAAAGTGTTAATAAGAACGGAATGGATTAAATAGACCAAATATGATAACAAAAGATTCGTGGCCATAACTTTTCCCTCTTTTTCGTTAACTCTATTCTTCGACCTTTTTTTCATGATCCATGGCGAAAATTAGGAGACGACTTGCTAAATAAACAACAACAATTGATTCTACAGTGAAAAGGGTATATATCATTGTTGGTCGTCGACCCATTGAAAAGATGGTGAGTTGAGTCTTATCCTTAGGTGCCTACGTATCCGATGTGACAAAATCAAAGTCGTGTCGTAGTTCGACCCTAGTGGCATGCATTCTGCCAATCTGTGCCCAAATGGAATGGAGCTTTCCAAAAGAGGTTGTCATTCCTTCCAAGACATTGCTTTCAGCTGCAGGGTTCTCCCATTCTTGTATTGACTTGGATTGACATTGAATTTGAATTGATTTGGATTTGAATTGGATGTCCTTCCACGATTCTGATAATGGTCTCTGGAGCCAACGACTTCAGATCCTCCAGTTGCAATGGGTCTAAAGGCGAAGCCTTTAGAGCCCCTAGTTGAAGTAGTTCCTATTACATTCGAAACGTGGAAGACAAATGTTGGAGCTAGTGTCCTCCACAGTTAGTGTGATAACGTGTATAAATCTCTTACAAGTTTACAGGTTCACGGGGTATACTTAGTATTATAATCAGTTGATTAACGTTTATCGATAACGGTTGGCTTGCTAGAAATTTGACGTTATTGACATACAAATGGCGGTGATCAACTGGTCCCTAAAAGTCACACCTAAAGGATGTGTTGTGAGAGATATGATTAAATGAAAATATAATCATATTGATGTCTTATATGACTAAAAGGTTAGTCGATGATATGATTAAGAAGTTAGTCAATGTAATGATGATACGATTAAACTAAGTGGTGTTAGTCCAGTGTTAACTGAGTTAAACCTTAAAGCTTGCAGAAATGCAGGAGTTGAGAGGTCTCATGTTCGATTACCAGTTGGGGCGATGACCACTTGGCCACTGCAGCTCCCGAAGGGGTGGCTTACATGGTCCATGTGGTGTTGCGGGAATGCATGGGCCCGGGGGGATTAAACCCCTCGTCACCAAAAAAAATGATGATACGAATATTTAATACTGATTAAATAATATTAGCTGAGACGAATTAAATGTTAATTCGTAATTAAATATAAATTGTTATATTTAGTTGATGTAGATAATGTAATTATTTAATAATGATTAAATAATGTAATTAAATATAAACTGTTATATTTAATTAGTAAATTATAAATATACGATATTTATAATAAGATAGACATTTTATACAAAGAGATAAAAATACGGAGGAGATAGCAACCGAAATTGATGAGCATCACACGGCTAACAACTGTTCACACGTTTTAGACAGTCGGTTTGTGTGTTTGGGTAAGAGTCAAATACTGATTTGATAATCATATCTAAACTCTACTTGCTCACGGTTGTTAGGGTTTTAGAAGGAGAGATATACTGATTTCTCATAACCTTATAAATAACACAACCCTCACGCCTCTTATACTCGTACAATCACATGCACGGATCACGAGACTCACGAAATCATCATCATACAAAATTCATTAATAATTTTTACTCTTTCTAGCAAGAAAAAGGGCATATCTGGGAGCATATTGGGTGCAACGATTAGGAGAATATCGACTTCGATATTTGTTTTTAGGCCATATTGCCAGGACTGAAGGTTATTCTAATCTCTTAACCTTTGTATCATGTTCTTAGTTTATGACCATAATTCATATAAGTTTAATTTCGTTATAATCCTAAAATTAAATTGGGGAAGTATACCGATATTTCCCACAAGTGGTATCAGAGCGTAAGGCTACGAAATTATTTTCTATGTTTTTCATAAACAAAATTTAGGTAAAAAAAAATTTCGGCAAAAAATATTTTTCGGCCGAGTTGTTTTTTTATTTTAAGTTTTGTTTTTCCTTTTTGATTTATTGATATTGTTATTTTAAAAGGTTAACATGACAATAAATAAATTTGTAGATGTTTTAATTTAATAAGGATTAAATTAAAATGTAAAAGGAAATTGATTTGAATGTTCTTGAACAAATTGTTCTTTGCTAGATATATTTCGACTTAATGATGTTAAATTGTTGTTTTTCATCATAAATCAATAAAATTAATTATGATTAGTTGAATATACGGATAATCGATTTTAATCATGATTTTGATATTCATCTTAAAAGATTAATTTGAATCATCAAGTTTGTATCAATGTTTAATAATGATTAAATATTGATAATTGTCGATCTAGTAATATTAGCAAACATCAAATTAAAGTTGTTGAACCATATATTAAAATATATATATTAAGTATATATGTTTATGTTTTGATAATGACAAGTCTAGCTAAATATATTATATACTCGTGCGTATAATCGTGTGCTAAGCATAGAAAATATTAGACTAGAAGATCTCATCAATCAATATAGAAGATTTCATCAATCACTATAGAAGATTCAAGATTATTAGTCAAAGAATTGACTAATCGAAGATTGAAAGAAGATCGCAAGTATATAGTAAACGGAAGTTAACTAAAGTTATACTTATCAACTATAACTTTAGTGTAAAATTGTTTCAAGTTATAGCTCATAGCTATAACTCTATAAGAAGAAATGTTCGGAAGATTTGTGTGTTGGGGCTGGTGTCCTTGACAATTAAGTACAATGACTTATTAAATCTCTTTAAGGATCAGAAGGGCATACTTCAGTATTATTATCAGTTGATCCACGTTTATCAATAACGGTTGGCTTGCTAGATAAGTTTGACGTTATTGTCATACGGATGGCGGTGATCAACTGGTCCCTATACGTCACACCTATAGGACACGTTTGAGAGATGTGAAGGTATGAAAATACAGTCACATTTATGCCGGATACGACTAAACAGTTAGTCAGAGGTATTGACTATTAAATTAGTCAATAAGATGTTGAGATTATTATTTAATACGGATTAAATAATTTTAGCTAATACGGATTACATGTTTAATTCGTAAAATTAAATATAAGCAGTTATATTTAATTAAATATTGATTTCGCGTATTAATATAAACAGTTATATTAATTTGGGTAATTATACAATATCGCAATTTTATCAGACCATTATTAATACATCGACTGCATTAATATCTGATAACACGAGTGCGATTTATAAATAAAACCCGCGAATAATATTTAGCAAATCGGGTCGAACCACGCAAAGGAATAAGGTAAGAGTGGAATAAGCCCACCATTACCATATACCGTTCGGCCGACCCATATACTACAAAAGGAGAGTTTTTCTCCTTTTGTCAGGGACTGGTAATTCAGAATCTCAAGAATTAGGGTTTTGAGAACATTATTTTCCCAAAACTCAGATCTCACATCAAAAACCTCACAAAAGCTCTCCCCATATTGCAAGGCAATTGGAGAGTATTTTTCTAGCACACGCGGCATCATCTCAATCAAGTCTTGGGTGCAAGTAATAGGAGGGAATTTACTTTAATTCCTGTTCTTAGGCCATAAGCACAAGGACCAAAGGTTGAATTCTTTTTCATGATTTTATTTATCTTATGACTATATTCACGACTGTAAAATTCGTTATAATCCTTCACGTTTTAGGGCGAATACATGCTTTATTCCCAACAAGTGGTATCAGAGCCAAGGCCACGAGATTTTACTTTTGTGTTTTTCATAAGTTTTAATTTAAAAATTTTGAAAATTGTTTTCTGTCGGCGTGTGGGTCGGTGGGTCGGTCGACCCATTATTGTGGTCGGTCGACCTCTGCCCGCGTAGGGTTTCTGTTTTTCGGCAGTTTCTTTTTGTATAATCGATCTTGTTTTCGATTCCTGTTTACATATTGTTAATTAATCGATATTCTTGACAATATGTGAACCCTAATTGCTGTTTATTTTGATTTACGCGTTTTGAATCAAAGGTTAAAACTTGTTTTGTTTGAAAGTACAGCAATTTCGCGTTTTCAGAAACTCGTCTTGGTTTTTTGTGGTCGGTCGACCACCCTGCAGTTACAGGAATAAAAAAAAAAAAATTTCTGTCAGGAGGTCGGTCGACCTGTTTATTGGGTCGGTAGACCTCTTTCCTGTAACAGTCGTTTTATTTTTTCGGAAAATAACTAGTTTTTATTTTCCCTTGGCCCAAAGTAATATGCTATATACGGAAATAGTGTATTATTTTTGTGAAACGGTTCACTCTTGTATGATACATATTATTTTAAAACGGTTTAAGATAATGGATTATAAACTTATTAAAATTAAAGTGGTTAAAACAGTATAATCACATAATTTTAATCCTGATAAGGTGGTTTGGCAAAATTTGGTAATCATAATAACAGTATTATGTCATGTATAAATTTTAATTTTAGTTGATGCATTTTATTTATCGTCTTGTTGAATGCCTTGTGAATGCTTTCAATAACGTATTTATTTTTGCAAACGGTTGTAACTTAGTGTGGCCTTAGAAGATTGTGTCACCGTAATGATGGGACACAGTCTTGTTTGTAATTTTGAGATCTTGAATCTCCGTTTTGGGTTTTTGCCATGTAATTACTTTTGTATTTAAATTAGGATGTAAATAGGGTTATATTTGTAATTTAAATTAGTAATTTTGTGAAGACCAAAGACGGATACCGGATGCTCACTCCCGCTGCAAGGACCAAGATGGAACATCAAGACAAGCTTCTAGGGTCCAACGGTGGATTCCAAGTTGTTTTATGTTTATTTTGGTAGGATAGGCCACACTAGGACTTTTTATTTACGTTTATTGCATTTATTTTTATGCTTTCATCGATAATAGCTTGCATCATATTCCGCCTAAAACCAAACCACCTATAACATGCCTGAAAACTGACTCATGTAGAGGTTACGCGTTAGTTTTCTGTGACAATACAGATGTCACATGTCAATTGCAAAGCCATCACTTTATTTCATTCATTCACGCATATGCTAGATATTAGTTCACTTAAAATGGAAAAATAAAAGTTGATGGGATCTTCCTCGTATAACCAAAAATTGAAAATAGTCTTTATAAATCAGACTCCCATGAATCCCTTCATCGTCGGTAGGCATAATATGACCCCTTCTACGTCGGGTAAGTGGGAACAGATGATTTATTTTATCTCAACATCATGGTCACTCGATACTATCTAGCGACTGAGATGGACTAATAGATAGGATTTACGGAAATCTATCGAAAGAGTTCCAACGGTGGAATTAGCCAAGCTGTGGGCTTATCAATATACGGAAATTGAGTCTTGGGATCGTTTATATAATTTTTGAGGGAGATCAATTATATAAATGCATGAGTCTACGAGTTTAAATACATTTTAATATAGACTTAAATCACAACAATGAGTTGCTTATATGGTTCTGTTTTATCTTCTTTTCAGTGTAGAACACGTTCAAATTAAACTGCTGTATAACTAATGGCTGGTGAGGACCCAATGCCAAGTGCCAAGCTAGCACGTGAATCCTGGCTAAAAGCCTTCATGGACTCCATGAATCAGTCTACTAGACTGAGGAATGATGGGTCAAACTTCTCTGACTGGGAGGCAACACTACGGAATGATGCCATTGCTGACGGAAAGCTCAAGTACTTAACTGAGCCCATTCCGGCACACCCAGGAACTGGAGCTAGAGCTAACGAAGTTCGCGCTCATAGCGACTTCGTCATGGAAGCAGGTGCGATAAAGAACGTACTCATCTATGCAATGGAATCCAATTTGCAAAGACGCTTCATAACCCATGTTGCAAACAAGATTTTCACCACGCTCACTAACGAATTCTCAAAAGCTCCGAGAATCGTTTCTTATGAGCATACCTGTCGCTTCTTTGAGGCGAAACTCCAGAAGGGCCAAGCGGTTAGCCCACATATTCTTCACATGATTGAGAATATCGAGAAACTGGAGGCCCTAAACTGCAACATCAGTGAGAACATAATCGTTGATCGAATGCTTCATTCGCTTCATGATGGGTTCGCCCTCTTTAGGGCCAACTATTACATGAACGACATGAAGAAGACTCCTCATGAGCTCCACTCCCTTCTCGTACAGACCGAGAAGGATCTGAAATTAAGTGGGAGCGTGAAGCAAGATGTTCTCATGATCTCCAGTAAGGGTAAGGGTAAGGGTAAAGCGAAAGCTCAGGGCGACCTAACAGTAGGCAAGCCCAAGTTTAAGAAGTCAGGATTTACCAAGAGTGGGCCAGGTGAGTCAAACAACTCACATGGCAAAACAAAGAGCAAGGATACTAGCATGGAATGCCATCATTGCCACAAGACTGGGCATTTGAGGCGCTCTTGCCCCGTGTATCGTGAGGACATTAAGGCAGGTCGTGTTACTCCTGTTGATATGTCTTCTTCTTCTTTTATTCACATGATTGAGATTAACCATGCAAGTTACGGAACTTGGATACTAGATACTGGTTGTGGTTCTTATCTATGTAATCATGTGCAGGGCCTCCGAAACCAAGAACCCCTCATCAAGGGTGAGGTTGACCTGCGTGTCGGGAATGGAGCACGGGTTGCTGCAGTCTCGAGGGGAACATACGTGATCCAGCTTCCAAGTGGATTCGAGTTATCTTTATATAACTGTTATTATGTTCCTTGTTTGTCCAAAAACATTATTTCAGTTTCTGCGCTTGACAATCTTGGTTTTTCATTTGTAATAGAAAATAACAGTTGTATTTTCTCATTACACAATATGATTTATGGCAAGACAGTTTCCATGAATGGAATTTATGTTTTAGATCAAACCACTGAAATATTATATGTGAATAATAAGAGATTAAAGGTAGGTGACAAAGATTAAACTTACCTATGGCATTGTCGTATGGGACACATAAATGAGAAACGCGTAAAACAGCTCATACAGAATGGAGCTATCTCAGCCTTTGATTTCGAATCATATGGCACGTGTGAATCATGTCTCATCGGTAAGATGACTCGTATTTCCTTCAAAGGTGTTGGAATGCGCGCTGCCGACCTATTAGGACTCATACATACGGACGTATGTGGCCCTATGTCGATCAACGCACGAGAAGGCTATAGGTATTTCATCACTTTCACGGATGATTTGAGTAGATATGTCTATGTCTACTTAATGAAGCATAAAAGTAAATCCTTTGACAAGTTCAAAGAATACCAGAATCGGGTACAGAACCAGCTGGGTAGAAAGATTAAAGCACTACGTTCTGATCGTGGTGGTGAGTATCTTTCACACGAGTTTGATCAACACCTTAAAGACTGTGGCATCGTGCTACAGTTGACTCCACCTGGAACACCACAATTAAATGGTGTGTCCGAACGGAGAAATCGAACTCTACTCGATATGGTTCGATCCATGATGAGTCACACCGTTGTGCCTGATTCATTGTGGGGCTATGCTCTTTTGTCAGCCGCTCTAATACTTAACCGAAGTCCGTCTAAAGCTGTTGACAAGACTCCATATGAATTATGGAAGGGAACGGTCCCTAACTTGTCCTTTATTCGGGTTTGGGGCTGCGAGGCTTATGTCAAGTGGAGACACGAGGATAAGTTCGGCCCGCGATCGGTCAAGACATACTTTATAGGCTATCCAAAGGGAACTTTTGGTCATTACTTCTACTCGCCAACCGAACAACGTGTTTTTGTTGCGGCTAGTGCGACGTTCTTAGAGAAAGAATTTCTCGAGAACAAGTCGAGTAATAGAACCTTCGATTTATCGGAGGTTCAAGAACCAACTACCGAGCAACCATTGGAGGAAACAGTTCCTTCAACCGACGCTGCGGTAGATATTCCTGAGGAACCTAGGAGGTCGGGAAGAGTCTCCATTCCTCCGGACGGATACATTGGTATGGTCGAGGAACATGATATGGAAAACGTCTTACTCCTAGAGGGTAATGAACCCACAACCTATAAAGGTGCCATGACCAGTTCTGACTCAAAGCTATGGCTAGAAGCCATGCAATCCGAGATGGACTCCATGTATGAGAACAACGTGTGGGATCTTGTGGACCTACCTGCAAAGGTACGTCCCCTTCAATGCAAATGGCTTTACAAAATAAAGCATGCCGTGGAAGGTAAACAAGATATCCATAAGGCAAGACTAGTTGCTAAAGGTTTCACCCAAGTGCCAGGCTTGCACTACGATGAGATCTTTGCACCCGTAGTCATGCTACGTTCCATTCGGATTATCTTAGCGATCGCCGCATTTCATGACTATGAAATATGGCAGATGGACGTTAAAACCGCCTTCTTAAACGGTTATTTGGAGAAAGAATTGTACATGGTACAACCCGAGGGTTTTATTGATCCAGTACATCCTAAGAAGGTATGCAAGCTTAAGCGTTCCATCTATGGACTTAAGCAAGCATCACGGAGTTGGAATCATCGCTTCGACCAAGTGATAAAAGAGAATGGTTTCATTCGATCAGTCGAGGAACCATGTCTCTATATCAAGTCGAGTGGGAGCAAGATTGTATTCCTAGTACTGTATGTCGACGACATACTCTTGATTGGGAATGACATACCTCTCTTATCTTCGGTTAAAGCATGGTTGCAAAACCATTTCCAGATGAAAGATCTGGGAGAGGCACAAAGAATTTTGGGCATCCGTATCTACAGGGATAGATCACGACGGATGTTGTCTCTCAGTCAGGAGTGTTATATAGATAAGATCCTAGAGAGATTCAGCATGACGAACTCCAAGAAAGGGTTCCTTCCTATGACTACTGGGCTTCACTTGAGCAAGACTCAAGATGCTAAGACATTGGAAGAGAAAGAGCGCATGAGTCGGATACCTTATACTTCGGCTATAGGATCGATCATGTATGCCATGATATGCACACGTCCAGACGTTGCATATGCATTGAGTATGACAAGCCGATTCCAAGCTCATCCAGGTGAACAACACTGGATGGCCGTGAAAAACATTCTTAAGTACCTACGGAGGACTAAAGATTGGATTGACTTACGTAGGCGACTCAACGCTCTGCGCCACGAGTTACGCAGATTCTAGCTTCCAAACGGATCGAGACGACTCGAAATCTCAGTCTGGATTCGTTTTTACTCTTAATGGCGCTGCTGTCAGCTGGAAAAGTTCTAAACAGAGTGTTACAGCAGATTCTACAACTGAGTCCGAGTACTATGCCGCCTCGGAAGCAGCTAAGGAAGCAATATGGATGCGTCAATTCTTACAAGGACTCTCAGTAGTGCCTAGTTCGAATGACCAAATCACCGTTAATTGTGACAATAAAGGTGCCATCTTCCAAGCTAAGGAGCATAAGTCTAGCAACAAGGCTAGACATGTACAACGGAAAGCTCATCTAATCAGAGATTACGTGGAGGAAAAGGAGATTTTCATTGATAAGATCGCTACGGATGACAACATAGCTGATCCTTTCACTAAAGCATTACCATGTGATAAGCATGAAGGGCACATTCATTCCATGGGAATTAGATGTGTTCCTAAGTTGTAGTACTCTTTTATGAATTCATGTAATAATTCATTTTCTCGTGTACTCTATTCAACCTCATTGTTATGATATATAATGTTTTGTTTTTCATGTGGAATTGTACGCCATTTTTGAACACCATAAAGTGAACTGAATAACATCACATCGTTTTAAGTCCTTGATTACCCACTTGAGCTGATAACTCAGGTAATCATTTTGTGGCGTTGGTTGATGGTGGGTTCAACGAGCCATAAGTCACACGGCTGACTGACCAATCACAAAGGCGAGTTATACGGATATCTCGTAGGACACCCCGTGACAACGTTATGGAGTCCTAAATGTTTTATAACATTGGGTGCCAGGTCGTGGATAGGACCTCCATAGTGTTCCTTAGAGTCGAGTCTTTTGACCTTCAACTGTCTCTTGAGATTAAGGCAGATTTTGGGTAACTTTGGTTTCTTTCCCACGGTCATCGTAACAGGGGCCAAGAGGATTTTTTTCTGGGTTATTTCATGCTGCGCGATATCGGCAGGATTCGAGTTGAGGGAAATATCCAAACCCTTATCAGGATTTTATCATTTCTCAGGGCCAATCGAGGAGTAGTAACTGAAATGCATGGCCATGCTCGAATACAGATTCGTTTTATCAGTTAAGTTACTCTCTAGTCGGGGAAACCACTCTTGATACAGATCGCTTGTGAGATACGACCTTTGCGAATGCGGATTTGCAAATTGTCTTACATTGAGTGGGAGAAATTTTAAAAGGATATGAGAATCGGTTATCGCACCTACACTTGTACGGAAAAGTGGGAGTTTGTTGGAGCTTGTGTCCTCCACATGTAGTGTGATAACGTCATTGCACATACCCTTGTACGGACAAGTGGGAGATTGTTGGGGCTGGTGTCCTTGACAATTAAGTACAATGACTTATTAAATCTCTTTAAGGATCACAAGGGCATACTTCAGTATTATTATCAGTTGATCCACGTTTATCAATAACGGTTGGCTTGCTAGATAAGTTTGACGTTATTGTCATACGGATGGCGGTGATCAACTGGTCCCTATACGTCACACCTATAGGACACGTTTGAGAGATGTGAAGGTATGAAAATACAGTCACATTTATGCCGGATACGACTAAACAGTTAGTCAGAGGTATTGACTATTAAATTAGTCAATAAGATGTTGAGATTATTATTTAATACGGATTAAATAATTTTAGCTAATACGGATTACATGTTTAATTCGTAAAATTAAATATAAGCAGTTATATTTAATTAAATATTGATTTCGCGTATTAATATAAACAGTTATATTAATTTGGGTAATTATACAATATCGCAATTTTATCAGACCATTATTAATACATCGACTGCATTAATATCTGATAACAAGAGTGCGATTTATAAATAAAACCCGCGAATAATATTTAGCAAATCGGGTCGAACCACGCAAAGGAATAAGGTAAGAGTGGAATAAGCCCACCATTACCATATACCGTTCGGCCGACCCATATACTACAAAAGGAGAGTTTTTCTCCTTTTGTCAGGGACTGGTAATTCAGAATCTCAAGAATTAGGGTTTTGAGAACATTATTTTCCCAAAACTCAGATCTCACATCAAAAACCTCACAAAAGCTCTCCCCATATTGCAAGGCAATTGGAGAGTATTTTTCTAGCACACACGGCATCATCTCAATCAAGTCTTGGGTGCAAGTTATAGGAGGGAATTTACTTTAATTCCTGTTCTTAGGCCATAAGCACAAGGACCAAAGGTTGAATTCTTTTTCATGATTTTATTTATCTTATGACTATATTCACGACTGTAAAATTCGTTATAATCCTTCACGTTTTAGGCCGAATACATGCTTTATTCCCCATAAGTGGTATCAGAGCCAAGGCCACGAGATTTTACTTTTGTGTTTTTCATAAGTTTTAATTTAAAATTTTTGAAAATTGTTTTCTTTCGGCGTGTGGGTCGGTCGACCCATTATTGTGGTCGGTCGACCTCTGCCCGCGAAGGGTTTCTGTTTTTCGGCAGTTTCTTTTTGTATTATCGATCTTGTTTTCGATTCCTGTTTACATATTATTAATTAATCGATATTCTTGACAATATGTGAACCTTAATTGCTGTTTATTTTGATTTACGCGTTTTGAATCAAAGGTTAAAACTTGTTTTGTTTGAAAGTACAGCAATTTCGCGTTTTCAGAAACTCGTCTTGGTTTTTTGTGGTCGGTCGACCTGTTTATTGGGTCGGTCGACCACCTTGCAGTTACAGGAATAAAAAAAAAAAATTTCTGTCAGGAGGTCGGTCGACCTGTTTATTGGGTCGGTAGACCTCTTTCCTGTAACAGTCGCTTTTTTTTTTCGGAAAATAACTTGTTTTTATTTTCCCTTGGCCCAAAGTAATATGCTATATACGGAAATAGTGTATTATTTTTGTGAAACGGTTCACTCTCGTATGATACATATTATTTTAAAACGGTTTTAGATAATGGATTATAAACTTATTAAAATTAAAGTGGTTAAAACAGTAGAATCACATAATTTTAATCCTGATAAGGTGGTTTGGTAAAATTTGTTAATCATAATAACAGTATTATGTCATGTATAAATTTTAATTTTAGTTGATGCATTTTATTTATCGTCTTGTTGAATGCCTTGTGAATGCTTTCAATAACGTATTTATTTTTGAAAACGGTTGTAACTTAGTTTGGCCTTAGAAGATTGTGTCACCGTAATGATGGGACACAGTCTTGTTTGTAATTTTGAGATCTTGAATCTCCGTTTTGGGTTTTTGCCATGTAATTACTTTTGTATTTAAATTAGGATGTAAATAGGGTTATATTTGTAATTTAAATTAGTAATTTTGTGAAGACCAAAGACGGAGACCGGATGCTCACTCCCGCTGCAAGGACCAAGATGGAACATCAAGACAAGCTTCTAGGGTCCAACGGTGGATTCCAAGTTGTTTTATGTTTATTTTGGTAGGATATGCCACACTAGGACTTTTTATTTACGTTTATTGCATTTATTTTTATGCTTTCATCGATAATAGCTTGCATCATATTCCGCCTAAAACCAAACCACCTATAACATGCCTGAAAACTGACTCATGTAGAGGTTACGCGTTAGTTTTCTGTGACAATACAGATGTCACATGTCAATTGCAAAGCCATCACTTTATTTCATTTATTCACGCATATTCTAGATATTAGTTCACTTAAAATGGATAAATAAAAGTTGATGGGGTCTTCCTCGTATAACCAAAAATTGAAAATAGTCTTTATAAATCAGACTCCCATGAATCCCTTCTTCGTCGGTAGGCATAATATGACCCCTTCTACGTCGGGTAAGTGGGAACAGATGATTTATTTTATCTCAACATCATGGTCACTCGATACTATCTAGCGACTGAGATGGACTAATAGATAGGATTTACGGAAATCTATCGACCAAGAGTTCCAACGGTGGAATTAGCCAAGCTGTGGGCTTATCAATATACGGAAATTGAGTCTTGGGATCGTTTATATAATTTTTGAGGGAGATCAATTATATAAATGCATGAGTCTACGAGTTTAAATACATTTTAATATAGACTTAAATCACAACAATGAGTTGCTTATATGGTTCTGTTTTATCTTCTTTTCAGTGTAGAACACGTTCAAATTAAACTGCTGTATAACTAATGGGTGGTGAGGACCCAATGCCAAGTGCCAAGCTAACAC
Source organism: Silene conica (assembly GCA_029255685.2). Classification (NCBI taxonomy): domain Eukaryota; kingdom Viridiplantae; phylum Streptophyta; class Magnoliopsida; order Caryophyllales; family Caryophyllaceae; genus Silene; species Silene conica. The sequence continues at coordinate 66,978,238 of CM055311.2, forward strand.
GTGAATCCTGGCTAAAAGCCTTCATGGACTCCATGAATCAGTCTACTAGACTGAGGAATGATGGGTCAAACTTCTCTGACTGGGAGGCAGCACAACGGAATGCTGCCATTGCTGACGGAAAGCTCAAGTACTTAACTGAGCCCATTCCGGCACACCCAGGAACTAGAGCTAGATCTAACGAAGTTCGCGCTCATAGCGACTTCGTCATGGAAGCAGGTGCGATAAAGAACGTACTCATCTATGCAATGGAATCCAATTTGCAAAGACGCTTCATAACCCATGGTGCAAACAAGATTTTCACCACGCTCACTAACGAATTCTCAAAAGCTCAGAGAATCGTTTCTTATGAGCATACCTGTCGCTTCTTTGAGGCGAAACTCCAGAAGGGCCGAGCGGTTAGCCCACATATTCTTCACATGATTGAGAATATCGAGAAACTGGAGGCCCTAAACTGCAACATCAGTGAGAACATAATCGTTGATCGAATGCTTCATTCGCTTCATGATGGGTTCGCCCTCTTTAGGGCCAACTATTACATGAACGACATGAAGAAGACTCCTCATGAGCTCCACTCCGTTCTCGTACAGACCGAGAAGGATCTGAAATTAAGTGGGAGCGTGAAGCAAGATGTTCTCATGATCTCCAGTAAGGGTAAGGGTAAGGGTAAACCTAAAGCTCAGGGCGACCTAACAGTAGGCAAGCCCAAGTTTAAGAAGTCAGGATTTACCAAGAGTGGGCCAGGTGAGTCAAACAACTCACAGGGCAAAACAAAGAGCAAGGATACTAGCACGGAATGCCATCATTGCCACAAGACTGGGCATTGGAGGCGCTCATGCCCCATGTATCGTGAGGACATTAAGGCAGGTCGTGTTACTCCTGTTGGTATGTCTTCTTCTTCTTTTATTCACATGATTGAGATTAACCATGCAAGTTACGGAACTTGGGTACTAGATACTGGTTGTGGTTCTCATCTATGTAATCATGTGCAGGGCCGCCGAAACCAAGAACCCCTCATCATGGGTGAGGTTGACCTGCGTGTCGGGAATGGAGCACGTGTTACTGCAGTCTCGAGGGGAACATACGTGATCCAACTTCCAAGTGGATTCGACTTATCTTTATATAACTGTTATTATGTTCCTTGTTTGTCCAAAAACATTATTTTAGTTTCTGCGCTTGACAAACTTCGTTTTTCTTTGTAATAGAAAATAACAGTTGTATTTTCTCATTACACAATATGATTTATGGCAAGGCAGTTTCCATGAATGGAATTTATGTTTTAGATCAAACCACTGAAATATTACATGTGAATAATAAGAGATTAAAGGTAGGTGACAAAGATCAAACTTACCTATGGCATTGTCGTATGGGACACATAAATGAGAAACGCGTAAAACAACTCATACAGAATGGAGCTATATCAGCCTTTGATTTCGAATCATATGGCACGTGTAAATCATGTCTCATCGGTAAGATGACTTGTATTTCCTTAAAAGGTGTTGGAATGCGCGCTGCCGACCTATTAGGACTCATACATACGGACGTATGTGGCCCTATGTCGATCAACGCACGAGAAGGCTATAGGTATTTCATCACTTTCACGGATGATTTGAGTAGATATGGCTATGTCTACTTAATGAAGCATAAAATTAAATCCTTTGACAAGTTCAAAGAATACCAGAATCGGGTACAGAACCAGCTGGGTAGAAAGATTAAAGCACTACGTTCTGATCGTGGTGGTGAGTATCTTTCACACGAGTTTGATCAACACCTTAAAGACTGTGGCATCGTGCTACAGTTGACTCCACCTGGAACACCACAACTAAATGGTGTGTCCGAACGGAGAAATCGAACTCTACTCGATATGGTTCGATCCATGATGAGTCACACCGTTGTGCCTGATTCATTGTGGGGCTATGCTCTTTTGTCAGCCGCTCTAATACTTAACTGAAGTCCGTCTAAAGCTGTTGACAAGACTTCATATGAATTATGGAAGGGAACGGTCCCTAACTTATCCTTTATTCGGGTTTGGGGCTGCGAGGCTTATGTCAAGTGGAGACACGAGGATAAGCTCGGCCCGCGATCGGTCAAGACATACTTTATAGGCTATCCAAAGGGAACTTTTGGTCATTACTTCTACTCGCCAACCGAACAACGTGTTTTTGTTGCGGCTAGTGCGACGTTCTTAGAGAAAGAATTTCTCGAGAACAAGTCGAGTAATAGAACCTTCGATTTATCGGAGGTTCAAGAACCAACTACCGAGCAACCATTGGAGGAAACAGTTCCTTAAACCGAGGCTGCGGTAGATATTCCTGAGGAACGTAGGAGGTCGGGAAGAGTCTCCATTCCTCCGGACAGATACATTGGTATGGTCGAGGAACATAATATGGATGACGTCTTACTCCTAGAGGGTAATGAACCCACAACCTATAAAGGTGCCATGACCAGTTCTGACTCAAAGCTATGGCTAGAAGCCATGCAATCCGAGATGGACTCCATGTATGAGAACAACGTGTGGGATCTTGTGGACCTACCTGCAAAGGTACGTCCCCTTCAATGCAAATGGCTTTACAAAATAAAGCATGCTGTGGAAGGTAAACAAGATATCCATAAGGCAAGACTAGTTGCTAAAGGTTTCACCCAAGTGCCAGGCTTGCACTACGATGAGATCTTTGCACCCGTAGTCATGCTACGTTCCATTCAGATTATCTTAGCGATCGTTGCATTTCATGACTATGAAATATGGCAGATGGACGTTAAAACCGCCTTCTTAAACGGTTATTTGGAGGAAGAGTTGTACATGGTACAACCTGAGGGTTTTATTGATCCAGTACATCCTAAGAAGGTATGCAAGCTTAAGCGTTCCATCTATGGACTTAAGCAAGCATCACGGAGTTGGAATCATCGCTTCGACCAAGTGATAAACGAGAATGGTTTCATTCGATCAGTCGAGGAACCATGTCTCTATATCAAGTCGAGTGGGAGCAAGATTGTATTCCTAGTACTGTATGTCGACGACATACTCTTGATTGGGAATGACATACCTCTTTTATCTTCGGTTAAAGCATGGTTGAAAAACCATTTCCAGATGAAAGATCTGGGAGAGGCACAAAGAATTTTGGGCATCCGTATCTACAGGGATAGATCATGACGGATGTTGTCTCTCAGTCAGGAATCTTATATAGATAAGATCCTAGAGAGATTCAGCATGACGAACTCCAAGAAAGGGTTCCTTCCTATGACTACTGGGCTTCACTTGAGCAAGACTCAAGAAGCTAAGACATTGGAAGAGAAAGAGCGCATGAGTCGGATACCTTATACTTCGGCTATAGGATCGATCATGTATGCCATGATATGCACACGTCCAGACGTTGCATATGCATTGAGTATGACAAGCCGATTCCAAGCTCATCCAGGTGAACAACACTGGATGGCCATGAAAAACATTCTTAAGTACCTACGGAGGACTAAAGATTGGGGATTGACTTACGGAGGCGACTCAACGCTCTGCGCCACGGGTTACGCAGATGCTAGCTTCCAAACGGATCAAGAAGACCCGAAATCTCAGTCTGGATTCGTTTTTACTCTTAATGGCGCTGCTGTCAGCTGGAAAAGTTCTAAACAGAGTGTTACAGCAGATTCTACAACTGAGTCCGAGTACTATGCTGCTTCGGAAGCAGCTAAGGAAGCAATATGAATGCGTCAATTCTTACAAGGACTCTCAGTAGTGCCTAGTTCGAATGACCCAATCACCGTTTATTGTGACAATAAAGGTGCCATCTTCCAAGCTAAGGAGCATAAGTCTAGCAACAAGGCTAGACATGTACAACGGAAAGCTCATCTAATCAGAGATTACGTGGAGCAAAAGGAGATTTTCATTGATAAGATCGCTACAGATGACAACATAGCTGATCCTTTCACTAAAGCATTACCACGTGATAAGCATGAAGGGCACATTCATTCCATGGGAATTAGATGTGTTCCTAAGTTGTAGTACTCTTTTATGAATTCATGTAATAATTCATTTTCTCGTGTACTCTATTCAACCTCATTGTTATGATATATAATGTTTTGTTTTTCATGTGGAATTGTACGCCATTTTTGAACACCATAAAGTGAACTGAATAACATCACATCATTTTAAGTCCTTGATTACCCACTTGAGCTGATAACTCAGGTAATCATTTTGTGGCGTTGGTTATTGGTGGGTTCAACGAGCCATAAGTCACACGGTTGACTGACCAATCACAAAGGCGAGTTATACGGATATCTCGTAGGACACCTCGTGACAACGTTATGGAGTCCTAAATGTTTTATAACATTGGGTGCCAGGTCGTGGATAGGACCTCCATAGTGTTCCTTAGTGTCGAGTCTTTTGACCTTCAACTGTCTCTTGAGATTAAGGCAGATTTTGGGTAACTTTGGTTTCTTTCCCACGGTCATCATAACAGGGGCCAAGAGTATTTTTTCTGGGTTATTTCATGCTGCGCGATATGGGCAGGATTCGAGTTGAGGGAAATATCCAAACCCTTATCAGGATTTTATCATTTCTCAGGGCCACTCGAGGAGTAGTAACTGATTAGTCTAGTTTAGTAGGGTTTAATAAAGGTGATTTTGATGGTTATTTGATGGGTTGAGAAGCATTTTATGGGTTTTTAATTCATATGTCTTTGATATTGTGTTGATGATGGATTGCATGTTTTTATGGGATAATTGGATTGAGTTGTTAATATGAATGGAGTAGGCTTCTTTGGAGGTTGTTGTTGGGCTAAAGATGTTTCATGCAATATGGTTTTTGAAGAAAGTCAAGATCCAATTACTATGGTCCAAGCAAGTGAACATCAAAATGAACATTGGATTCCATGGATTTCATGCATTCAATTCATATTATATGACACAACTTTGGATTCCAATACTATTTTATGACACAATATGGGACTTAATGCAATTTCAACAACTCCTTAATTCTCATTTATTTTGGTAATAATACCTACAATTTAAGAGACATTAAGGAGTTGTCCTTTGAAGGCCTATATAAGAAGATGTTGTTGACACTTTTAGGGGTGTGTTTCTATATGCTTTACATACTTTCTCTACCATTTTTAATCATTAGAATACACAAATAATTTCCAATTTCTAGTTTGTTTTAGTTAGTCATTTTGTGTGGAGGGCTAAGTTCTAAATTCTTGGAACAAAAGATTGAAACCTTCAAGCTATTTTTATTGTAAGACTCTAATCTTTATTTTGTCATTTGAATATCAAGTATTGCTTAGTTTTAATATTTGGTTGTTAATTTTACTTCTAGTTTGATCACCTAGTTGTTTTAATTAAAAATCAATTGCTAATTTGGGTAATCGAATCGGATTGTTCATTCACCTAAATATTTTGTAGCAACTATATTTCATCAATTCGTATGCCGTTTCATCGTTGTTGATTTATAAAAAGATAATACTCGTATGAATCAAATCGTATCCCGCTTGTGAGTGCGTTCATTCATCTTTGTTAATTCTCATTGATTTACTCTACGTTGTGATTAAACTTAGACGCTTGGATTAGGTTGTCATATTAGTAAGGGCTTTTTACGTACGCTTTCGTAGTAATTAGCTATACTTAAGTGAGAATATAAATTTATGATTTCAATAACAAAGTATTCAAAAACAAAGTAAATCAATAGAGTCAATGATCAATCTTTAGCTTGTTGGTGGAAATCGTTTGTTCCGAGATCCCTTTTATTATTATTTACATCGTTTTTATATTTATTGCATTTTATTTTCGTCTTAGTAGATTAGATCAATCAACACATCAAAACCCCCCTTTTGGTTACTTAACTTTAGCACACATTTAATCGACAAAAGACCTTCCTTGTGGGATCGACCCCTACATACACTAGCTACTAGTTTGAGTTTGTAGTGGATAAAAATATTAATTTGGAGACTCACGACAAGTCTAGCCAGTAACTGAAATGCATGGCCATGCTCGAATACAGATTCGTTTTATCAGTTAAGTTACTCTCTAGTCGGGGAAACCACTCTTGATACAGATCGCTTGTGAGATACGACCTTTGCGAATGCGGATTTGCAAATTGTCTTACATTGAGTGGGAGAAATTTTAAAAGGATATGAGAATCGGTTATCGCACCTACACTTGTACGGACAAGTGGGAGTTTGTTGGAGCTTGTGTCCTCCACATGTAGTGTGATAACGTCATTGCACATATCCTTGTACGGACAAGTGGGAGATTGTTGGGGCTGGTGTCCTTGACAATTAAGTACAATGACTTATTAAATCTCTTTAAGGATCACAAGGGCATACTTCAGTATTATTATCAGTTGATCCACGTTTATCAATAACGGTTGGCTTGCTAGATAACTTTGACGTTATTGTCATACGGATGGCGGTGATCAACTGGTCCCTATACGTCACACCTATAGGACACGTTTGAGAGATGTGAAGGTATGAAAATACAGTCACATTTATGCTGGATACGACTAAACAATTAGTCAGAGGTATTGACTATTAAATTAGTCAATAAGATGTTGAGATTATTATTTAATACGGATTAAATAATTTTAGCTAATACGGATTACATGTTTAATTCGTAAAATTAAATATAAGCAGTTATATTTAATTAAATATTGATTTCGCGTATTAATATAAACAGTTATATTAATTTGGGTAATTATACAATATCGCAATTTTATCAGACCATTATTAATACATCGACTGCATTAATATCTGATAACAAGAGTGCGATTTATAAATAAAACCCGCGAATAATATTTAGCAAATCGGGTCGAACCACGCAAAGGAATAAGGTAAGAGTGGAATAAGCCCACCATTACCATATACCGTTCGGCCGACCCATATACTACAAAAGGAGAGTTTTTCTCCTTTTGTCAGGGACTGGTAATTCAGAATCTCAAGAATTAGGGTTTTGAGAACATTATTTTCCCAAAACTCAGATCTCACATCAAAAACCTCACAAAAGCTCTCCCCATATTGCAAGGCAATTGGAGAGTATTTTTCTAGCACACACGGCATCATCTCAATCAAGTCTTGGGTGCAAGTTATAGGAGGGAATTTACTTTAATTCCTGTTCTTAGGCCATAAGCACAAGGACCAAAGGTTGAATTCTTTTTCATGATTTTATTTAACTTATGACTATATTCACGACTGTAAAATTCGTTATAATCCTTCACGTTTTAGGGCGAATACATGCTTTATTCCCCACAAGTGGTATCAGAGCCAAGACCACGAGATTTTACGTTTTGTTTTTCATAAGTTTTAATTTAAAAATTTTGAAAATTGTTTTCTGTCGGCGTGTGGGTCGGTCGACCCATTATTGTGGTCGGTCGACCTCTGCCCGCGTAGGGTTTCTGTTTTTCGGCAGTTTCTTTTTGTATAATCGATCTTGTTTTCCATTCCTGTTTACATATTGTTAATTAATCGATATTCTTGACAATATGTGAACCCTAATTGCTGTTTATTTTGATTTACGCGTTTTGAATCAAAGGTTAAAACTTGTTTTGTTTGAAAGTACAGCAATTTCGCGTTTTCAGAAACTCGTCTTGGTTTTTTGTGGTCGGTCGACCTGTTTATTGGGTCGGTCGACCACCCTGCAATTACAGGAATAAAAAAAAATAAAAATTTCTGTCAGGAGGTCGGTCGAGCTGTTTATTGGGTCGGTAGACCTCTTTCCTGTAACAGTCGTTTTATTTTTTTCGGAAAATAACTTGTTTTTATTTTCCCTTGGCCCAAAGTAATATGCTATATACGGAAATAGTGTATTATTTTTGTGAAACGGTTCACTCTCGTATGATACATATTATTTTAAAACGGTTTAAGATAATGGATTATAAACTTATTAAAATTAAAGTGGTTAAAACAGTAGAATCTCATAATTTTAATCCTGATAAGGTGGTTTGGTAAAATTTGTTAATCATAATAACAGTATTATGTCATGTATAAATTTTAATTTTAGTTGATGCATTTTATTTATCGTCTTGTTGAATGCCTTGTGAATGCTTTCAATAACGTATTTATTTTTGAAAACGGTTGTAACTTAGTGTGGCCTTAGAAGATTGTGTCTCCGTAATGATGGGACACAGTCTTGTTTGTAATTTTGAGATCTTGAATCTCCGTTTTGGGTTTTTGCCATGTAATTAATTTTGTATTTAAATTAGGATGTAAATAGGGTTATATTTGTAATTTAAATTAGTAATTTTGTGAAGACCAAAGACGGAGACCGTATGCTCACTCCCGCTGCAAGGACCAAGATGGAACATCAAGACAAGCTTCTAGGGTCCAACGGTGGATTCCAAGTTGTTTTATGTTTATTTTGGTAGGATAGGCCACACTAGGACTTTTTATTTACGTTTAATGCATTTATTTTTATGCTTTCATCGATAATAGCTTGCATCATATTCCGCCTAAAACCAAACCACCTATAACATGCCTGAAAACTGACTCATGTAGAGGTTACGCATTAGTTTTCTGTGACAATACAAATGTCACATGTCAATTGCAAAGCCATCACTTTATTTCATTCATTCACGCATATGCTAGATATTAGTTCACTTAAAATGGATAAATAAAAGTTGATGGGCTCTTCCTCGTATAACCAAAAATTGAAAATAGTCTTTATAAATCTGACTCCCATGAATCCCTTCTTCGTCGGTAGGCATAATATGACCCCTTCTACGTCGGGTAAGTGGGAACAGATGATTTATTTTATCTCAACATCATGGTCACTCGATACTATCTAGCGACTGAGATGGACTAATAGATAGGATTTACGGAAATCTATCGACCAAGAGTTCCAACGGTGGAATTAGCCAAGTTGTGGGCTTATCAATATACGGAAATTGAGTCTTGGGATCGTTTATATAATTCTTGAGGGAGATCAATTATATAAATGCATGAGTCTACGAGTTTAAATACATTTTAATATAGACTTAAATCACAACAATGAGTTTCTTATATGGTTCCGTTTTATCTTCTTTTCAGTGTAGAACACGTTCAAATTAAACTGCTGTATAACTAATGGTTGGTGAGGACCCAATGCCAAGTGCCAAGCTAGCACGTGAATCCTAGCTAAAAGCCTTCATGGACTCCATGAATCAGTCTACTAGACTGAGGAATGATGGGTCAAACTTCTCTGACTGGGAGGCAGCACTACGGAATGATGCCATTGCTGACGGAAAGCTCAAGTACTTAACTGAGCCCATTCCGGCACACCCAGGAACTGGAGCTAGAGCTAACGAAGTTCGCGCTCATAGCGACTTCGTCATGGAAGCAGGTGCGATAAAGAACGTACTCATTTATGCAATGGAATCCAATTTGCAAAGACGCTTCATAACCCATGGTGCAAACAAGATTTTCACCACGCTCACTAACGAATTCTCAAAAGCTCAGAGAATCGTTTCTTATGAGCATACCTGTCGCTTCTTTGAGGCGAAACTCCAGAAGGGCCAAGCGGTTAGCCCACATATTCTTCACATGATTGAGAATATCGAGAAACTGGAGGCCCTAAACTGCAACATCAGTGAGAACATAATCGTTGATCGAATGCTTCATTCGCTTCATGATGGGTTCGCCCTCTTTAGGGCCAACTATTACAAGAACGACATGAAGAAGACTCCTCATGAGCTCCTCTCCGTTCTCGTACAGACCGAGAAGGATCTGAAATTAAGTGGGAGCGTGAAGCAAGACGTTCTCATGATCTCCAGTAAGGGTAAGGGTAAAGCTAAAGCTCAGGGCGACCTAACAGTAGGCAAGCCCAAGTTTAAGAAGTCAGGATTTACCAAGAGTGGGCCAGGTGAGTCAAACAACTCACAGGGCAAAACAAAGAGCAAGGATACTAGCATGGAATGCCATCATTGCCACAAGACTGGGCATTGGAGGCGCTCATGCCCCGTGTATCGTGAGGACATTAAGGCAGGTCGTGTTACTCCTGTTGGTATGTCTTCTTCTTCTTTTATTCACATGATTGAGATTAACCATGCAAGTTACGGAACTTGGGTACTAGATACTGGTTGTGGTTCTCATCTATGTAATCATGTGCAGGGCCTCCGAAACCAAGAACCCCTCGTCAAGGGTGAGGTTGACCTGCGTGTCGGGTGACACCCGTCGTTGAGGGATGTCAAAGATAAGATTTATAAAACCTCAGATTAAACTAGATAGGATAAGTCAAGGGTCGAACCACAAGGAGACAAGGTTAATTATGTTTGTGAATTTAAAGTCTATTACAAGTAACCAAAAAAAGGGGGGGTTGATATAAGATTTGAACTAACAACTAAAAGAGCAAAATAAACAAGAGAATTAAAATAAGGTAAAAAGGAGATTAGGAACTTTGGTTCCCCATGGTTAAAACAAGTCAATGAAAGATAAAATAACCAAATAACACAATCCCAAGGAACAAAGAATAAACCTTTAGGTCAATATTCTACCCAATCCCTACGGTCTTAGGGTTCCTAGAAAAGCACTAAACTTTCGTTCATATGGCAATCCCAAAGTTGTTGTTAAACTAATCCTAATAATCTTTCAATCTTAAGGATTAGTTCACCAACAACAATGGGGGATTGGTAATTCAATCATTAAACTATCAAAATCAAATCTTTACCATGGTTCCCCTAATTCCTAATCACAAGAATTAGCTATGCATACTTCTAATTATGAAACTAACAATAACTAAGAACATCAAAGGAATCAACATAATTAAAGATGACAATAAAAGGAAAACATGAATTAAGAAACAACAATAAGATGAATAACAAGATTAAATTAAAAGGGAAGATTGAATTGTAGCAAACTTACAACTTAATTGGAAAATCTAAGAACAAAGATGAAAGCTTGGTAAAACTTCTCTCTAACTATGGAGTTTTTTATAAAGTGGCTGCTTGACCTAATTTTCGAGTTTAGGTCTCCTTAAATAAGTTCTAATTACAAGATTAGGAGCAAAGCCCGTAATAAAAATCGCGGAAACACAGTCGCCTGGTCGGTCGACCTACTTTTTGGGTCGGTCGACCTCTTAATGACCTAATAACTTAAATGGGCCCTGCGGAAACTTCTGGGTCCGCGCTGAGGTCGGTCGACCTACTTTGTGGGTCGGTCGACCTGATTGTCGGGACTGCAGCGCGCGTCGATCTTAAAACAGCTGCTATTTCTTCGTTACTTATCGTAATCAAGCGATTCTTGCGGCGTTGGAAAGCTAAGAGGATAAGCTTTCACCTACAACTGGAATCACTCCATTATCAGCTCTAGAACTCGAGATATAGCCATTTGAAACAGGCTGGAATGTCGTGGATCGATTCTTTGCTTGTTAAAGCTATCTTCAGGCCTTGAAATGTGCTCTAGGCTTGGTTCCTTATTGTCCTTAGTCATGAAAAATCCCGAGGGCATAAATTTGGTATAAAATCATCCCTTTTCCGCATAAATCTGCAAAAGAGCATAAAAATACGAAAGTAGACAATTGTTGGGAAATAAATGCTAAAACATAGTAAGTGAGCGACAAAATGCGTGTAGAAATAGATGTAAAACATCATAAAATAGACACGCATCATCGGGAATGGAGCACGTGTTGCTGCAGTCTCGAGGGGAACATACGTGATCCAGCTTCCAAGTGGATTCGAGTTATCTTTATATAACTGTTATTATGTTCCTTGTTTGTCCAAAAACATTATTTCAGTTTCTGCGCTTGACAAACTTCGTTTTTCATTTGTAATAGAAAATAACAGTTGTATTTTCTCATTACACAATATGATTTATGGCAAGGCAGTTTCCATGAATGGAATTTATGTTTTAGATCAAACCACTGAAATATTACATGTGAATAATAAGAGATTAAAGGTAGGTGACAAAGATCAAACTTACCTATGGCATTGTCGTATGGGACACATAAATGAGAAACGCGTAAAACAGCTCATACAGAATGGAGCTATATCAGCCTTTGATTTCGAATCATATGGCACGTGTGAATCATGTCTCATCGGTAAGATGACTCGTATTTCCTTCAAAGGTGTTGGAATGCTCGCTGCCGGCATATTAGGACTCATACATACGGACGTATGTGGCCCTATGTCGATCAACGCACGAGAAGGCTATAGGTATTTCATCACTTTTACGGATGATTTGAGTAGATATGGCTATGTCTACTTAATGAAGCATAAAAGTAAATCCTTTGACAAGTTCAAAGAATACCAGAATCGGGTACAGAACCAGCTGGGTAGAAAGATTAAAGCACTACGTTCTAATCGTGGTGGTGAGTATCTTTCACACGAGTTTGATCAACACCTTAAAGACTGTGGCATCATGCTACAGTTGACTCCACCTGGAACACCACAATTAAATGGTGTGTCCGAACGGAGAAATCGAACTCTACTCGATATGGTTCAATCCATGATGAGTCACACCGTTGTGCCTGATTCATTGTGGGGCTGTGCTCTTTTGTCAGCCGCTCTAATACTTAACCGAAATCCGTCTAAAGCTATTGACAAGACTCCATATGAATTATGGAAGGGAACGGTCCCTAACTTGTCCTTTATTCGGGTTTGGGGCTGCGAGGCTTATGTCAAGTGGAGACACGAGGATAAGCTCGGCGCGCGATCGGTCAAGACATACTTTATAGGCTATCCAAAGGGAACTTTTGGTCATTACTTCTACTCGCCAACCGAACAACGTGTTTTTGTTGCGGCTAGTGCGACGTTCTTAGAGAAAGAATTTCTCGAGAACAAGTCGAGTAATAGAACCTTCGATTTATCGGAGGTTCAAGAACCAACTACCGAGCAACCATTGGAGGAAACAGTTCCTTCAACCAAGGCTGCGGTAGATATTCCTGAGGAACCTAGGAGGTCGGGAAGAGTCTCCATTCCTCCGGACAGATACATTGGTATGGTCGAGGAACATGATATGGATGACGTCTTACTCCTAGAGGGTAATGAACCAACAACCTATAAAGGTGTGTTGAACCATATATTCAAATATATGTTAAGTATATGTTTTGATAATGACAAGTCTAGCTATATATATTATATACTCGTGCGTATAATCGTGTGCTAAGTGTACAGAAGATTAGTTTATGAGATCTCAATAATCAAGTATAAAAGATTCAAGTACTTTAGTCAAAGGATTGACTAATCGAAGATTAGATGAAGATCACAAGTGCATATAATGAACTAAAGTTATACTTATCAACTATAGCTTTAGTATGAGATTGATTCAAGTTATAGCTCGTAGCTATAACTCCAGAAAGAAGAAATGGTCGAAAGATTTGTGATGGTTGAAACGATTTTGGTTTCCAAAGTCGTCGTGATTATTTAATGGCTAATTAGTATTCTATTTTTGGAATATAGAATTATTAATCTTAATATGGTAATATAAAATATCTTTTAGTCAAATAGGAATAAATAATTTTCTTACGAGATAATTATTTATTACTAATAAACAAAGGATTTTTATATAACCATAATTGTCAAAATAATATAATCTAAATATTGTTTGAAACGATTTTGGAAAACGTTTACTATGACACATTCCATAAAACGTGTGGGATTGGATTAAATAAATAAATATGTATTTATTTAGATATAATAAAAACAAACTAGATTATATTATGGAATATAATTCATTATATTTTGACAAGGTTTAGGAAGTTGCTTTTAATAAGGTTACTATTTATTTATTATATAAGATCTTTCCTAAATATGAATTAGGAAATTGATTCCTTATATAATACCTAAAGTATCTTATTAAATCTTTCCTAAATCAATTAAGATTAGATTTATGTTAGTATTACATAAAGACTAGAATTCTAGTTTTAGTAATATTCCTATATCATCTAGGGTTTAATAACCTAGACATAATTCTATATAAATAGAACACTTGTGAAACATTGAAGATCACGAAATCATACACACTTGCACAAGTATCGAGAAAACCGTCGACGCTATTATTTCTTCAAGATCCGAGCTTTAATTGTCATATTCATATCAAGATTCAAGTGCTGAAGCATTGATCTTATTCATTCAAGATTGTGAACTAGAAGAAACTCATTGAAGACATATCTTATTAGCGTAAGATAGATCGAGTATTTAACGGTACTCATTGTAGTCAAGTATTTAACGGTACTTGACATAGCTAGATATTTAACGGTATCTAGATAGAGTTGCGACTAACATCAAAGTTGCACGAGTAGGGTTGATAAAATTGTAATCCAGAGTTGATACTAATTTTATTAATCGAGAATAGTGGACGTAGGTCTCAAAGTGTGAGACTGAACCACTTCAAAAATATTGTGTCTCTCCTTATTATTTGTTCTACTCGAAGATCATCATACAACCATACACACATCGAAGAAGATTTAAAAAGAAGGCATACTCAATTCAACCCCCCTTCTTGAGTATATTATATCAATAGACTCTTCAATTGGTATCAGAGCCTCGTGCTCTTGATCGCCTAGCCGCGTGAGTTTTGGTCCTTCTATTGATTCTATATTATATACTCTTTCAACAATGGACTCCAAGCAACTCAAGTGCCCTATCTTCGATGGCAAAAACTATAGTCTATGGAAGAATATGATGACTCATTACATCAAGGGATGTGATTGGGGATGTTGGAAGATCATCCAAACCGGACCAAAGAAAATCTTGGTCGCCGCCGCAAATGGAACAACCTATGAAAAGATGGAAAGCGATTATGTGGAAAGTGACTACAAAATTGCAGAGAAAAACTCTAAGGCCATGAGCCTCCTACAGAACGGTATGATAACCTCAGAATTTGATAGATTCTCATCTTGTAGTTGTTGGGAAATGTGTCCTCAACAATAGTGCGATCACGTAATTATATCTCATAACGAGAATGCGCAAGGGATGATACGAATTATTAGTCAACTGACCAACATTAATCGGTAATGATTGGCTAGCTAGAGTTTGACATTATTGTCGTATGACGGTGGTGGTCAGTTGATCCCTTTAGGTCACACCTTTAGGACAATTCCCTTAATTGATAAAATGATCAAATGTACATTGATACGATTTGATCATATTCCTTAAACTTGTATATCGAGAAATTAGAGGTTAAATCTTAATGTAAGATTTATGTTTAAAATTGAAATGTGTCAATTGTTAAACATTAAACGATATTTTAAGATATCGTAATTAGAATGAATTGGGTTATGACTATACAAAGGTTGTAAATCGTATTGACGGTTATTATAAGTGACCATTTTACATCTAGTAATTTCGAATTACTTGTCAACTTGATAAATGAGATTTATTAATTTATGAATAATATTTATTTGATAAATATGTATGATTAAATTAAAACAATTGTTATTTTATGACATATTGGATGTCACATAACATAAAATTGTAATGTTGATAAAAATGTAAAATTAGGTCCATATTAGTGTATGTGTGTGCCGGTTTTGTATGGTTTAAGAACATGTTGAGTGTTATTAAATTAACACAACATAATGATTAAAGTTTACTTAACTTTAATTAGGGTGCTACCTTGAGCCACCCTATTTACATGGGAATGTGTTGTTGTTCCCTCTTGAGCTCTCCCATGCACGGCTACACCACTAAAACACCTTAAATTAATTTAGTTAATTTAAGTCTAGGGTTAGGGGATAATATATAAGAGATCTCATACCCATTCACTACTACTCTTGGCCGAAAAAATTCACATAAGAAGAGAGAATTTTTCCAACCTCTAATTATATATTATAAGATAATAATATTATACTATTTTGTAGTATTGAAATAATATTCTAATTAAAGAGATTAGAATAAGTTTAAGGAGAAACCGGTTTTGTGCTAGCTTGTTCAAGATCTCGGTTGGTTAAGGGATAGTCTTGGTGCATCCAAAGGAGGTATTCTTATTTGGGTACTTGGAGGATCATCCTTGCTATAATCTTGGACCGTGTGTAAGGGTTCAATATCTCCTTATTTCCGCATATATTAGCATGCATAAGATCGTTTTAACAAGTATATTAAAATGTTAATTACAAGGTTAGTTTAGTATGACTAAAGATTAGTTTATGAGTAACTAATAAAACCCAACAATTGGTATTAGAGCAATAGGTTGTTTGCATGCTTTCCGTTTACGTTTTTACGGAGTTATAGTGATAACAATATAAAACTTGAATTTTTCGTTTGATATAAGATATGCACGAAATTAATTTAGCATGAATACCTAATGTTTTCTAAAATGCTTTAGAATATTTGGAATATATTTTGCATGAATATTGATTAATGGTATTTTAAATCTCGGTTTTTATAGAGTTTTAATGGTTAAAGTCGTTTATTTTGGGAAAAATAGCTAAAATCATCTTTTGGCCGAGATTTTTCAGTATGTTATCACATGTATTTTCTATAATATGAATATGATTTTTCGTAAATTATGGACTTATAAAACGTGTGATATGATTTTAAGTGTTAAAATGCAATAAGATGAATAAAAATGGGTTAAAATAGTTATATTGTGAATTTGAATATAAAAAATTTATGAGGATGTCACATGCAATATTTATAATTTATGTTGAATTTTCCAGAAATTTATCTCAAATATTGCAATATTATAGATTTTTAATGTAAAAATCAGGTAATTAGTGACATAATTTCGACTTTAATAGTTTAAGTTGGAATTTGGCCATAAAAATTTAACAAGATGTCATATATATTATTTCCAGCATGTATAAAATTTTCGAGAATTTTATCTTATTTTATGCTTGAGAAATAATTTTAAAGGTTAAAATCGTACGATATATGACGTAAATCGTTAAAATTTGCAAAAGTTGTTAAAATGGCCGAAAAATGTAACCCATATTAGTCATATGTGATATGTTCATCATGAAAATTTTCTTGGGAGCCAAAAGTTTCAGATTTGATTTAATTTTAATTTGTTAAAAGTAGCATTTAAAATTGAATATTTAGAGTCATCTATTTAAAATTTCGGCTATGGGGCTATGTGCCATTTAATTTTCTGTCCATTTTGTGTTCTTAAAATGTTTTTGAAGGTATAAAAATATTATTAGTATTTAATTTGCATTTATGAAGTTAATTATTGAATTTTCCGACTTAAAATGCTCGTTTTACGTCTTATTTACGAAATAATGTTAAAACCGTATAAATACTAATATTTTAAGATTCTAAAAATTTTAAGAACATTCTGGAATTTTCAAAATTTGAATTTTGAATTTTCGAAATTTTTATGACTCTTTTGGATTTTTATATTATTTTTCCCGTAAAACCGAGTAATACCGATCAATATTGAAATATATTAAGTTAAGTCATGTTCAAAGTTTGAGTAAGACTAAATTTTGAAACCTATAAGAGTTAGGATGATTAACTTAAGGATGAAAACCGTTTCATATAATGCATAGTGTTGTTAATCGTTAAAACACGCGAATCGATAAACCGAGGTTTGCGATAACTATTTAAATAAGTGTTTTAAATAGGACGATGTGGCTTAGGGTTTCCATGTTAATTCATATTTACATAAGCATTGCATATTTTATTATGAATGTCGTGATTTATTTTACGTAATTTTGGGAATTATGTAATTTACTTAGTATGGCCTTAGTTTTTAGATCGGTATTTCCCGTAATGTAAGGGGTTACCGATTCGGTTGTAATTTTGTGATCTCGTATCACCCAATTGTAATTTATTTCTATTTTATAATGTATAAAGTAGACTAGAAAAGTTGTAATATTTGTAAAATATGGAGTTCCTTGAAGACGGTGCCATTCGGAAAGGAGTTCCGAACAAGACGGTGTTAACCTCGAAGTGCGTGCCGCGTGAAGTTCAAGGGACCAAAGGAGTTGGTTTCTGTAATTTGTTATTTCTTTTCTAGGAAAGGCCATACTAGGGTTTATTTTATGCTTTTATTTTTGCTTTTTATATGTTTGCATGCATAGCCAAATCGTCATACATCGTATCATGCATGTTTCGACCTAGTCGACCTAGTCATTTATTTTATCGATAATTCACCGACTTAGTTCACTTAAACGGAGATAAATAATAATTTGACTAGATCTCTTACATATAAATATTGAGACTTAGCCTTACCAAAAAGTACGGACCCATGAATCCCTTCTTCACAAGAACGTAGGCTCGGCTACACCGGGGTACTAAAATTGTCACGTTGGGTAAGTGGGGTAATAAGATTACACCTTGAAATTTGGTTGATCTAAACGAAAGTATTCGTAACCATAGTTGCAATAAGTTCGGGCTAAAGATAATTTTAAGAAAATTGTCGACCGAGAGTTCTAAGAGTAGAACCGATTAAAGGGTTAATCCACCAAATTATACCGATACGGGTTGAATCGGCTACACCGTGCCCGGATTAGTATGGGTTTGGGTCTCGGGATTGTTTACTTAATTGGGTAAGAGATCATTAAGTAAATATATAACTAAACTGTTGGGAAATGTGTCCTCAACAATAGTGCGATCACGTAATTAAATCTCATAACGAGAATGCGCAAGGGATGATACGATTTATTTTAGTCAACTGACCAACATTAATCAGTAATGATTGGCTAGCTAGAGTTTGACATTACTGTCGTGTGACGGTGATGGTCAGTTGATCCCTTTAGGTCACACCTTTAGGACAATTCCCTTAATCAATAAAAGTGATCAAATGTATATTGATATGATTTGCTCATATTCCTTAAACTCGTGTATCGAGAAATTAGAGGTTAAATCTTATTGTAAGATTTATGTTTAAAATTGAAACGTGTCAATTGTTAAACATTAAACGATATTTTATGATATCGTAATTAGAATGTATCGGGTTATAATTAATACAAATGTTGTAAATCGTATTGACGATAAAATTATTCATTTTATATTTGTAATTTCGAATTACATGTCAATTAATAAATATGATTTATTTAATTATATATATAATATTTATATGATAAATATTTATATTAAGATAATTTTATTACTATGTGACATATAAGATGTCACATTACACAATTGACAAAATTGTAAATTGGAATCCATTTTATGGATTAAGTGGCCGGGTATGGGAGGCGGTTGTGTGGGTGTTTAGTGTATTAAACACACTATAATCATTATGTTGAGACATTATCCTTGAGACACCAACCTATAGCCACCCTAGCCACATAGAAAAGAGGAGATGTTCCCTCTTGTTCTTCCCCATACCCGACCCCCTTAAACCCTAAGCCACACTTACATAAATATGTAAGTTGTGCATAATTCATTCCTAATGCTTGTGTTATTTTTCTAAGAGTAAGAAAATTTATCAACATCAAAACCTCTCATATTATAAGATAATATTCATACTAATTATATTAAGAGATATAAAATTAGTATAATAAGTTCATATTAGAACTTATATTGTTTTAAGGAAAGAACCGATTTTGATACTAGCTTGTTCCAAGTTTCGGTTGATTGAGGGGTTGTCTTGGTGCATCCAAAGGAGGTATTCTATTTTGGGTACTCGGATGATCATCCTTGCTAAATATTTGGACCGTGTGTAAGGGTTCGAATACTCTCTTATTTCCGCATATATTAGCATGCATAAGATCGTTTTAACAAGTATATTAAAATGTTAATTACAAGGTTAGTTTAGTATGACTAAAATTAGTTTATGAGTAACTAATAAAACCTAACATAAACTTGTTAAAGTTTCTAGTTTAAATTAAGAATTTTAAAATGATGTTGTTTTTCCTTTTATTATTGTAGTTTAATTTTCAACAACATCGCCAAATTTGATAAGGGTAAAGTCGTCACCCTAAATCAAAGTAATCCTTAGGATACTACTAACTAATAGCTAGCGGTAAGAAAGGTATCGAATCCACAGGGAGGCGATAATGAATTGTTTGCTAAAGTAAATAAGTCTTAAAGTAACAAGTGGGTTGTTTTGGTTGTTTTTGTTTTCTAATGAAATAATTGCAAAATAAGTAAATAAAGATGTAAACAAGTATTAGGAAAGATCTAGGGATCAAGTTCACAGAGGCAATTATCAAGGGGAATGGGATTTAACTAATTTAATTGGGCAAAATTATTATTTAAGATCATATGTCCGGTTGGTATTCATATAATCTTTAGATCTAAACCTAACATGCGGTCGCTATAATTAGGCCAGTCTATTCAATTGTTGTGGCCTATCTTAGTCTTAGTCTACGGTCGGATCTAAGACTAATTTACGAGACTAATTAACTAATCCTGGCCAGTAATTAATTAATCAGGTTTAAAACAACAATAGAACAATAATAATAAGCAGTTTAACAATTAAACATCATTAAAGTTTGATTCCCCCTTCTAATTACCTAGATCCCTTTTCACCCTAGAAAAATAAATTAGCTACGCATGGCTTGGGATCTAGCTACAACGATATTGATTGAAAACATAATTAATAAAGCAATAAACTAAGAACAAGAGTAATTGAAGAACAATAAAGTAGAGATTATGATTAAATACCGTAAATAGGAGAACAAGATCCGAAGGCAATTGCTAAATAATAATCTAGAGAGCTACTAGTAATAATTAGGGTTTTTAGAGTAATAAAAGTGTTTTTAACAATAGGCTACGAAGCCTTTATTTATAGTAAACTACTTCAACAATTTATGGAAACTCGGGGTAAATTAAAGCACTCGATCCAACGCTCCACCTCTCACTAACGTATCATGGCTTCGATCCTTTATGGATCGTTGCAAACTCGATAAGCATGGTTCAAACTTTAAGGATTGGGATGCGCAATTACTTTTGGCCGCTCAAGGTGACGATAAGAGTCGTTACCTATCCGAAGCCGCTCCTCCCGCTCCAACCGCTCGTTCCGCGGTCGGAACTCGTGAGGCCTATGAAGCCTACATGAAAGAGTCCTCCGCTCTTAAAAATGTGCTAATCTTCTCCATGGAGCCGGATCTCCAAAGGAGTATGATAAAGTTGACCACATCGTATGAAATATACACCAAGCTTGCGACCATGTTTTCGCAAACTCCAAGGGTGATTCAATATGAGGCGGCTTCCGCCTTCTTTGACATTACATTCAAGGAAGGGCAAAAGATAAGCCCTCATGTGCTCAAACTCTTTGAGCTCGCGGAGACTCTAAAAGCTCAAAATGTTGATGTTCCCGACTCTCTAATTATTGACCGAGTTCTTCACTCGCTCAATAAGGTTAAGGCGTATGCTCAGTTCCGGGTGAATTTCAATATGCGAAACCAAGAGACCACATTGGAAGAATTGCATAAGATGCTAGTCCAAGCCGAAAGGGACATGGGACTTCATGAAAGTTCCACCAAGGATGTTTTGAACATCGAAAAGAAAGGGAAAACGAGCTTCAAAAGAAATGCCTCTAAAGGCAAGGGCAAGAAAACGTTCAAGCCCAAGGCGACCAAAGAAAAGACCTTTTCGAAAGGCGCTTCCACCTCGTCTTCAAAACAACAAGACAAGTGCCATTATTGCACGAGGATCGGTCATTGGAAGAGAAATTGCCCCAAATACTTAAACGATCTCAAAAATGGGAAGGCAACCGCCGTAGGTAATAATTCTCGTTTAAATTCATGTCATTTATCAACTTATGTATAATGATACAAATGTGTTGATATTTACCCTTTTTAATTGTTTTAAAGGGGCGCCTCCTAATAATGATAAGGGCAAGGAAAAGGAAGCATGAAGTTCCTTACTTGGATGGCTATGGTAGCATCCAAATTGATCGAAGACTTGAAGAGCTAGCCTCTAATTTTCATATCATCTTCTTTCATATTTTGCATGGAACAATTTATTTTCTTGTAAGACAAGGATTAAAATCCTAAAACAATGGTTGTAATTTTGGATATTGGTGACTTGGTTTTCAACCCGAGTCACTACTTTTGTTCTTAATCAATGTTTTGATTTCTCAAATAAATTGCATGCCTTGTTTAAACATGAATAATAGTGATTTAATCACGTAATTAACAATTGATACGATCAATATAATACAATCAAAGTGTTGATTAAAACGGAGAACTACACCCCATGAGATACTTTCAATCAAAATGAGACAATATTAGTTCATTATAAGATTTTCATTTTAAGTGAAAATGAGAATGTTTTCATCACACCTATAAAACTTCAAACATTCATATGCATTGGTTACTCGAAATAGCTATCCTTATACGAATAAAGGTTATCGTTAGAAGGATAGAGTGGGAGAAAATATTTCCCTCGCAAAACCAATAAAGGATCTTAGAGAAGATTCCTACATGGGAGTCTTAAGAAGAGCCCTAAATGAATGAATTGAAGAAACTACGAGAGGACACTGAAGAAACTACGGGAGGACACTCGAAGAAAGGTTCTTTATGTTCATTGTTTCATAGAGAGGAGACATGAAACCCCGTATGAAGGAATATCGGCTCCTTGAGATAATGATTTTTAAAGATTATAAGATAATAGAGGAGAAATCATCTATCTATACGGGAGAAAAGACCGGTTCCTTAATAAATGATTTTTCTAAGTTTATAAGATAAAAGAGAAGAAATCATCTCAATTCTCTCAATGTAGTTATAAGGAAATTATCATGTCATATTCGTCTCGAGGAAACGAAGACATGATAAAAGGGTGATGATTGATTGAAAGGAAAATAGATCACTATAGGGATAGTGATGGTGATAATGACTCAAGATATAAATAAAAAAAATTTACATGCGAGAAATGAAAGGTTCATTTAAAATATCGAGAGATATTGTTTTCAGTGGGAGCAATATTCATTAAAGAATTGAAACCTACCATTTAGAGAGAATGGGTGATTCTTTAAGAGTAAACAATAAGAGGTACTCAATTTCGATGAATAAAATAATTTGTATCATATGATGATGGAGTTTTAAAGGGAAGGTTTATTATATGGATAATAAAAGGTCGCCCATTAAGAATTTAAAATGGTTAGATACGTTATTCATAATGATGAACAAAACCATTATCAAATAGCCAAGATGAGTGAAAATTATTAATGATGAAATCATAAATAGACTACAATGTAGATTTCAGTACATAAGTGACTAAAGAGAGTGATTCCTTAATCCCTCTAGTATATCGATACGTCACAAGTTATAAGATAACAGTGGGAGATTTCCTCCGGAAAGGAAACTCAAAATCTAGAAAGAGTTCTAGATATGTACTCAAATAAAATCATATTATACGGGATAATATGAGAATGAAGGAGAACAAAATTTGTAAAGTTTTGCAATCATGAATAAAGGTTATTCACAAAACACTAATACAAATAGATGATTGTGCATCAAATGCAATGTAATAGTATTGACTATTGTTGCATGACAACATCATTTGAGTTATAATTAACTCAAAGTAAAAGATACTTTGTCAGAATCCAAATGGGTTGTATGAGACAATATTGAACCCCATAAGTGAACTGGATTGACTTAGTATGGCCCCTAGTCGCTTACATGAGGTGACATCTCAAAGCGACTAGAGTGTGAGGCGATTGATGGCAAGTTCAAGTGCCATAGAGTCATATGTGATGACTAGTCGATCACATAGGCAGACTGTAAGAGACACTCTGTCGGGCAATGTGACCGCTTATAGAGTTCTGGAAATTTTATAATAGCCGGGTCGTGGCGAGAGCTGCTATAGTATTCTTGTTAGTCAATTCTTAGACTAAAGATTACTCTCCCAAGATGGTACAGTTTAGGCATAACCTTGATCCATTCTCTACGACTTTTCGTAACTGGAGTCAAATGGGATTGTTTTGGGTTGTGACTGACTGTGACTAGTTGAAGGAAGTAGTGCGATAGAAATTGTCCACCCCTTGTCAGGGTTGTTCAAATCTCAGGGCCACTCGAGGAGAAGTTAACTGGAAATGCGTGGCCACGCTCGGAAGGTATCTATGGTAGATAATTCCGGTCAAACAGTTATTCTCCAGATCGAGGAAACCAGTCATGATATGATCGAATGCAAGTACGACCTCAGAGAGACATCTTGCATTGTGTGGGAGATTGTAATAGGACAAGAGAATTGGTGACGCACACTTGTCGAGGACAAGTGGGAGATTGTTGGGAAATGTGTCCTCAACAATAGTGCGATCACGTAATTAAATCTCATAACGAGAATGCGCAAGGGATGATACGAATTATTAGTCAACTGACCAACATTAATCGGTAATGATTGGCTAGCTAGAGTTTGACATTACTGTCGTGTGACGGTGGTGGTCAGTTGATCCCTTTAGGTCACACCTTTAGGACAATTCCCTTAATTGATAAAATGATCAAATGTATATTGATACGATTTGATCATATTCCTTAAACTTGTATATCGAGAAATTAGAGGTTAAATCTTAATGTAAGATTTATGTTTAAAATTGAAATGTGTCAATTGTTAAACATTAAACGATATTTTAAGATATCGTAATTAGAATGAATTGGGTTATGACTAATACAAAGGTTGTAAATCGTATTGACGATTATTATAAGTGACCATTTTACATCTAGTAATTTCGAATTAGTTGTCAACTTGATAAATGAGATTTATTAATTTATGAATAATATTTATTTGATAAATATGTATGATTAAATTAAAACAATTGTTATTTTATGACATATTGGATGTCACATAACATAAAATTGTAATGTTGATAAAAATGTAAAATTAGGTCCATATTAGTTTATGTGTGTGCCGGTTTTGTATGGTTTAAGAACATGTTGAGTGTTATTAAATTAACACAACATAATGATTAAAGTTTACTTAACTTTAATTAGGGTGCTACCTTGAGCCACCCTATTTACATGGGAATGTGTTGTTGTTCCCTCTTGAGCTCTCCCATGCACGGCTACACCACTACTCCCTAAACACCTTCAATTAATTTAGTTAATTTAAGTCTAGGGTTAGGGGATAATATATAAGAGATCTCATACCCATTCACTACTACTCTTGGCCGAAAAAATTCACATAAGAAGAGAGAATTTTTCCAACCTCTAATTATATATTATAAGATAATAATATTATACTATTTTGTAGTATTGAAATAATATTCTAATTAGAGAGATTAGAATAAGTTTAAGGAGAAACCGGTTTTGTGCTAGCTTGTTCAAGATCTCGGTTGGTTAAGGGATAGTCTTGGTGCATCCAAAGGAGGTATTCTTATTTGGGTACTTGGAGGATCATCCTTGCTATAATCTTGGACCGTGTGTAAGGGTTCAATATCTCCTTATTTCCGCATATATTAGCATGCATAAGATCGTTTTAACAAGTATATTAAAATGTTAATTACAAGGTTAGTTTAGTATGACTAAAGATTAGTTTATGAGTAACTAATAAAACCCAACAGTAGCTGCGCTAAGGAAATATGGGATAGTCTCGAACTTGCCTACGAAGGAACATCCGCAGTCAGGAAACATCGTATAGATTTGCTTATTCAAAGATATGAACTTTTCAATATGGAAAAGAATGAATCTATTGATAGCATGTCTGCACGATTTTCCTGTATTATTAATGAACTGCAGAACCTTGGTAGAAAGATCGATTCTGAGGATATCATTCGAATGATTCTCAGGAGTCTCACCAAAAAGTGGCAACCAAAGGTCACAGCTATAGAAGAAGCAAGAGATCTATCTCAGATCACTTACCAAGAACTTATCGGACTCTAATGGCTCATGAGATCATGCTAAACAAGGATGATGGCGATTCCAAAGGAAAGGGAGTCGCTCTACAAGCCTCCACAAGCGAAGTATGCGAAGAAGAACTTGAAGACGAAACAGTTCTATTCGCGAGACGATTCAAGAAAGCAGTTTTTGAAGGAAGATACAAAAACCCCAATAACAAAACAGTTGACAAAAGGAAAGCTGACACCAAACAAACATTCTTCAAAAAGGGATGTTTTAAGTGTGGTCAACAAGATCATATGATCAAAGATTGTCCAAGCTGGGACAAAATCAAAGACAAGTCAAAAAGAGAAAAGACCAAAACGGAGTTCAAGAAAGTAATGCTTGCGTCATGCTGGAGAGAATTAGAATCTGAGGATGACGAGGACTCTGAAGAAGAAGAGGTAGCACACTTGTGCCTAAGCAACGTCAGCCTAGATCTAATCTCAGACGACAACGATGAAGATGAAGCATCTCATATGTGTCTCCTTGGAGAATCCGACTCAGACGACGATGAAGAGGTAAATTTTCTTCAACTCAAAAGTCAAGTTAAAAATCTATCTAAGGCTATGTTAATTAAATACTTTGAGGAAACCCTAGACCAATGTCATGAGCAAAGCCTTGAATTAGATGATTTGAAGGAACAGATCCTCGATATTGCTGAGGAAAATCAACTTCTGAAAGCCAAAGCTAAGAAACTGAAATCCAAAATAAGCATTGAAGCCAATGCTAAGTTGGAAGCAGTTATGTCTGAGAAAAAGGTTCTTGAGTCTAAAGTTATAGCTAATGAAGCTATAACCTCAAAACTGAAACTCAACATCAAAGAGCTTCAATCCAAAGTTATAGCTAATGAAGCTATAACTTCAGATTTAAGAAAGGCTAATGAGCTTCTAAAGTCAAAATCTTCGATTATGGTCAACGATGAGACTCACCTAGAAGAAGTTGAGATCCTCGAAAGCAAAATTATGGATCTAGAATTCAATCTATCTAAAATCAAGAAGGAACATGCCAAAATTGTGTCCGACTTTCATAGAGACATTCAAAACCTAAAAGAGTCTAGCAACACTGACCATAGTGAATGTAAGAAAGAAATAGACTCCTTAAAGGACCTCCTTCTTCATGCTCGGAAAGTTCACGACAAATGGGAAGGAAGCACTAACGTTCTAAACTTCCTAACTGAATAATCCGACAACAACATGAAGATGGGATTAGGTCACGAGTGTTATGGAAGAAGGGATCACTCAAAGTGTAAGCAAAGCCCAACAGACAGAGACTTTAGAAGAAGAAAATATGCCGACCTTCCTGAGTATTTAATATGCACTTATTGTGGCCAAACTGGACACCTCCGAGAAAACTGTGTGAAACACGCACAAGACTTTAAAACCGGAGTCAAGTTTGTTAAATTCTTAGGAATTCCAAACGACATTATTTCTGTCTCTGATAGTGATGATGACAAAACTGAGGAAAGAAACATTGACCACAGATGGTTCTATGACATGACATTTGACTACGAAGAAAAGAAAAATATAACCAAATAAACTCCTCAAACAACACACAAAAATTGGTCACCAAGAGTCCAAACTAAGACTTAAGTAAGAACATCTAAACCCAACTACTACCAATATAGAAAGACCTATGTAAGACAAGTTTGGGTTAAAAAGGAAGATGTATTTGTGATTACTAACAACAAAGGACCCAAGTATGCTTGGGTACCTAAATCCTGTCTTTGAAATTATTCGTGCAGTTTGTCGCCAAGGAAAACAACCTATGATATCTCGACAGTGGATGCTCAAGACATATGACAGGTGATGTAAATCTATTCCAAACCCTTAAACCCTTTGATGGAGGTAAAGTCACATTTGGTGATAACAAAAAGGGAAAGATCATCGGAATTGGTAAGATAGGTATTTCATCCTCGCATACTATAAATGATGTATACCTTGTAAGTGGTCTCAAACACAATCTTATCAGTATATCTCAATTATGTGACAAAGGAAATAAACTGGTTTTTCATTCAGATATATGTCGTATAATCTTAGAAGGCACCAGTAAAGTAATACTTGAAGGTCACAAGATGAAAAATGTTTATATGATTGATTTAAATGCTGTACCTACTGATTCTCTATCATGCATGAAAGTTACGTTAGATGATCCATGTCTATGGCACAAGAGATTTGGTCATATTAGCTCACCTATTCTAAGTAAGCTGAAAAGATGGGACTTGGTCGAAGGTCTTCCAAAGATCAAATTTGATCAAGAAAAGATGTGTGACACATGTGCACGATGTAAACACGTCAGATCATCCTTTAAGCCAAAAAGAGTGGTAAGCACAGAACAAGCTCTTGAACTAGTACACATGGATCTATGTGGCCCTATGAAGGTAAGAAGTAGAGGTGGTTCCACGTACGTTTTCGTTCTAGTCGATGATTACTCTAGATTTGTTTGGCCAATATTTCTCCATTCTAAAGATGAAACATTTGATGAATTTGTTAGTCTCATGAAACTTGTTCAAAACAAATATAAATCAAACCTAGTAACAATCCGTACTGACCATGGAACTGAGTTCGACAATCATGCTTTTATTGAGTTCTGTAAAACCAATGGTGTTGGACATAACTTCTCGGCCCCTAGAACCCCACAACAAAATGGAGTCGTAGAACGAATGAACAGAACCCTAGAAGACATGGCTAGAACAATGCTTCTTTGTAGTGGCCTACCTAGAAACTTTTGGGCTGATGCTATAAGTACAGCCTGCTATATTCATAACCGTGCTATGATTAGGCCTATTCTTAAAAACACTCCTTATGAACTTCTTCGAGGTCGTAAACCAAACATATCTCATTTAAGATGCTTTGGTAGTAAATGCTTTGTTCACAACAATGGTAAAAACAGATTAAGCAAATTCGACCCTAGAAGTGATGAAGCAATCTTTATAGGATATTCAGATCATAGTAAAGCCTACAAAGTTTTTAACAAACGTACGTTATGCATAGAGGAAAGTTTTCATGTTATCTTTGATGAAAATAATGTCTTCGATAAGCCATTACAGGATATAGAGGAAAACCTAGATGAACCTGATTTCAGGTTATCAAGGGAAGATCCTCCTGAAATGGAAATTGAAGAAGGAGAACCTCAAGGAACTCATGAAGAACTCAACTTGGGAGAAAATGGTACGAGAGATGAAACTACAGTTGATGATACTATAGATAACTCTCAAACCAATGACTTGGAACCCAGAGTTACAGCTAATGAAGCTGTAACTTTGAATCAAAACCAAAGGGAAGAGGCCAGAGTTATACCTGACCCTACTATAGACCCAGGTTTGGATTCAGGGGGAACAAGTCAAGATCCCGAGTCAAGTTCAGGCAATGCTAATAATCAATCAAGGAACTGGAGATACAAAGGCTCTCATCCATTGGACAATGTCATAGGAAGCCTGACAGATGGAGTTCAAACTCGAAGGAGCTTAAATAACTTTTGCTCATTCTACTCCTTTCTCTCCACCATTGAACTTTCAAATATCAAGGAAGCTCTCGCAGAACCAGACTGGATAGTTGCCATGCAAGAAGAACTCCAGCAATTTGAGAGAAACAAAGTTTGGCATCTTGTTCCTCGACCTAAGAACAGAACTGTCATTGAAACTAGATGGGTATTCAGAAACAAACTAGATGACACTGGAGTCATTGTGCGAAATAAGGCCAGACTAGTAGTTCAAGGATACAACCAACAGGAAGGGATCGATTATGACGAAACCTTTGCTCCTGTTGCTCGTCTTGAGGCAATAAGAGTACTCATTGCATTTGCAGCACACAAGGGAATGAAGCTTTTTCAGATGGACGTTACGAATGCCTTTCTTAATGGCTATCTCCAAGAGGAAGTATTTGTTGAACAACCTCCTGGATTTCCTGACAGCAAACTCAAAGATCATGTATTCAAATTGGACAAAGCTCTCTATGGCCTGAAACAAGCACCTAGGGCATGGTACGACAGATTATCAAAGTTTCTATTGGAGAGTGGATTCAAGAGAGGGTCTGTGGATAAAACCCTATTTCTTAAAAGCGAAAACTCAGATCTACTAGTCGTACAGATCTATGTTGACGATATTATTTTTGGCTCAACTAATAAAAAGTTGTGCAAGTACTTCTCTGAGTTGATGACTTCTGAGTTCGAGATGAGTATGATGGGAGAACTAAAGTTCTTCCTTGGACTTCAAATACAACAAACTGAAGAAGGAATCAAAGTTCATCAACAAAAATACGTCAAGGAGTTGCTAAAGAAATTCGGAATGGAAACCTCTCATGCAATGCCTACTCCAATGGTCACAGATAAGAAGTTAACCAAAGACGAAGATGGTAAGTCTGTAGATGAAACAACTTACCGAGGTATGATTGGCTCACTTCTTTATCTTACAGCAAGTCGTCCAGATATAATGTTTAGTGTCTGTGTTTGTGCAAGATTTCAATCTGCACCAAAAGAATCACACATGATTGCAGTTAAAAGAATATTTAGATACCTAATTGGAACCTTAAAATTATATCTATGGTATCCTATGGACTGCAACTTTAATCTAGTAGGGTATTCAGATGCGGATTATGCAGGATGCTCCTTAGATAGAAAAAGTACCTCCGGACTTGCTACCTTTGTAGGTCCTTGTATTATATCTTGGGGATCCAAGAAACAAAATTCTGTCGCCCTCTCAACTGCTGAAGCAGAATATATTGCAGCCGCACTGGTATGTTCTCAACTTTTATGGTTAAAGCAACAACTACATGATTATGGTGTTGATGTTGGATGTGTGCCTATACTATGTGATAATACGAGTGCTATTATTATATCTAAAAACCAAGCCTAGCACTCGAGAACTAAACATATTGAAATTAGACACCACTTTCTAAGAGACCATATTGAAAAGAAAAATATAAAATTGGAATTTTGTAGTACGGAAAAACAATGGGCAGATATCTTCACTAAACCATTGGCTAGAGAACGCTTTGAGACTTTGCGATTGGAAATTGGTTTAATCGGTGGCACCTAATCAAATCTTAAAAGCAAAAATAACCCAATGATTGACTACAGTTTAGATGAGATTATATGACTGTGTCCGTATACTCCGCTGCATGTGTATGTATGTATTCGATGATAAATTATGTGAACATAATTATGTTATGCAATTCATGTATGTATGTGTGCACAACCGAATCTCACAAAAATATTACGTCATATATTATGATCAAACCTACAATATATACACCTATATAATAGTAATAATACATATTATTCAAATAAAAAAAAAAGGGAAAAACATATCTTACCTTATTATACACCTAAACCGTGTCCCAAGCTACCCCACACTCCCTGCCACGTGTCACCTCACCATCACTCTATTGATTCTACATATTTACTACCCCTAACTCCCTCTTACCGTCTTCGCCAAAAACCCAAATCCCCAAATAATTACCTCCCATTAAACCTCCATTACCAAAACCAAAGAAACCTCCAAAAATCCGATCATGCCTCTGGCAAAAGCAATACAATCAAGCCGCAAGAAGCAAACCCACCATCACCTCCACCGTCCCCAACACCCATCTTCGTGTTCATTCCGACGACCGACTCCGGGAAACGTCGCAAACTTAATCAAGACTCACTTGTAGTCCCTAAGTATTCGCTAGAGTTAAATTGGTTGGTCGGAACAAACTCTATTGTTGTGAAGCTGTGGTGTTGTACAATTGATTGGAAGGGACGAAGGTAAATTCAGCTTCGTTGAATTGTTTCAAGATTCGTCATATTTCTAATGTGTTGGTTAAAGAAAAGGTGTGCTCGACAATTGTAAGTGTCGGAGCAATCGCTTAAAAAAAAAAAAGGAAGTCGTTAATGATGCGAGTTATGGAGTCATACCGAGAAACCGTATGTGTAACAAAATCCTCAAGCTCATGGGTATTTACTTTGATGGCATTGATTTAACTTTTGGCAAAAATATTGGTGGTGAACAAAAAAAAAACGAATGTTTTTCCATCGTTTGAGGGATCGGATGCTAAGATAAATAGGATTCTTGGTTTATATAAAGTTAAAAGGAGAAGGAAAGTATGGGTGGTAGCGGTAGTTGTGGCAATCCAAGTCGTGAAGCCGAGCTAAGGGCGTGGATGAATAATAAAAAATTGATAAGAGAGTTGAGAAGGTTGTTGTTCGTGCTCAGATTACTGTGTTGATACTCTGTTCTTCAATTTGTCTCGTTTTCGGTTGTTGTGTTTGAATCCGGAATGGACTTCCTCAAACTCTTACTCTTATCCTAGCCCAACTCTGAAACTATCTTTGGCCCAACAAAATTCGAGGCCCACTAGCCCTTATGTTGCCAATCTTAACCTTTCCTAATTGTTTCCAAAAGGCCCATCTAAAAATTATCCAAGCCGGCCCAATTTTCTCATATTTGACATATATTCGGCCCAGTGGCATAGTATTTCGGTTTGGTTGTGTATATTTCTCACACTCGTACTTGTTTTGTATTAAATTTTGTGTTTGTGTGATACGTCTTTGTTGCATGCTTATTCATGTTTCGTTGTATATTATTCTAGTCGTTTTATGTCTTTGTTCTCATCTTTTCGATGATGTCAAGAGGGGGAAAAATGCGACTTAGATTAGAATTTGCCTAAGATTGCTCCTTGTCGTAATTCATTGTCTCTTAGGGTTCTTAAAGGATATGGGATAGATAAGATATAGAAACCCTAAGTGAATCCTTGCTATGAATGACCAAATCTTTGCTATGAATGACCATTATTATATTGAGGGTAAACATACACTTAGACACAAAATCTAAGAGAGACTTGCCATCATCAAAAAGGGGGAATTTGTTGAACCATATATTCAAATATATGTTAAGTATATGTTTTGATAATGACAAGTCTAGCTATATATATTATATACTCGTGCGTATAATCGTGTGCTAAGTGTACAGAAGATTAGTTTAAGAGATCTCATCAATCTAGTATAAAAGATTCAAGTACTTTAGTCAAAGGATTGACTAATCGAAGATTAGATGAAGATCACAAGTGCATATAATGAACTAAAGTTATACTTATCAACTATAGCTTTAGTATGAGATTGATTCAAGTTATAGCTCGTAGCTATAACTCCAGAAAGAAGATGTGGTCGAAAGATTTGTGATGGTTGAAACGATTTTGGTTTCCAAATTCGTCGTGATTATTTAATGGCTAATTAGTATTCTATTTTTGGAATATAGAATTATTAATCTTAATATGGTAATATAAAATATCTTTTAGTCAAATAGGAATAAATAATTTTCTTATGAGATAATTATTTATTACTAATAAACAAAGGATTTTTATATAACCATAATTGTCAAAATAATATAATCTAAATATTGTTTGAAACGATTTTGGAAAATGTGTACTATGACACATTACATAAAACGTGTGGGATTGGATTAAATAAATAAATATGTATTTATTTAGATATCCTAAAAACAAACTAGATTATATTATGGAATATAATTCATTATATTTTGACAAGGTTTAGGAAGTTGCTTTTAATAAGGTTACTATTTATTTATTATATAAGATCTTTCTTAAATATGAATTAAGAAATTGATTCCTTATATAATACCTAAAGTATCTTATTAAATCTTTCCTAAATCAATTAAGATTAGATTTATGGTAGTATTACATAAAGACTAGAATTCTAGTTTTAGTAATATTCCTATATCATCTAGGGTTTAATAACCTAGACATAATTCTATATAAATAGAACACTTGTGAAACATTGAAGATCACGAAATCATACACACTTGCACAAGAATCGAGAAAACCGTCGACGCTATTATTTCTTCAAGATCCGAGCTTTAATTGTCATATTCATATCAAGATTCAAGTGCTCAAGCATTGATCTTATTCATTCAAGATTGTGAACTAGAAGAAACTCATTGAAGACATATCTTATTAGCGTAAGATAGATCGAGTATTTAACGGTACTCATTGTAGTCAAGTATTTAACGGTACTTGACATAGCTAGATATTTAACGGTATCTAGATAGAGTTGCGACTAACATCAAAGTTGCACGAGTAGGGTTGATAAAATTGTAATCCAGAGTTGGTACTAATTTTATTAATCGAGAATAGTGGACGTAGGTCTCAAAGTGTGAGACTGAACCACTTCAAAAATATTGTGTCTCTCCATATTATTTGTTCTACTCGAAGATCATCATTCAACCATACACACATCGAAGAAGATTCAAAAAGAAGGCATACTCAATTCAACCCCCCTTCTTGAGTATATTATATCAATAGACTCTTCAAGGTGCCATGACCAGTTCTGACTCAAAGCTATGGCTAGAAGCCATGCAATCCGAGATGGACTCCATGTATGAGAACAACGTGTGGGATCTTGTGGACCTACCTGCAAAGGTACGTCCCCTTCAAT
Organism: Silene conica; assembly: GCA_029255685.2. Taxonomy (NCBI): domain Eukaryota; kingdom Viridiplantae; phylum Streptophyta; class Magnoliopsida; order Caryophyllales; family Caryophyllaceae; genus Silene; species Silene conica. Next base: position 67,012,261 of record CM055311.2, read on the forward strand.
GCAAATGGCTTTACAAAATAAAGCATGCCGTGGAAGGTAAACAAGATATCCATAAGGCAAGACTAGTTGCTAAAGGTTTCACCCAAGTGCCAGGCTTGCACTACGATGAGATCTTTGCACCCGTAGTCATGCTACGTTCCATTCGGATTATCTTAGCGATCTCCGCATTTCATGACAATGAAATATGGCAGATGGACGTTAAAACCGCCTTCTTAAACGGTTATTTGGAGGAAGAGTTGTACATGGTACAACCCGAGAGTTTTATTGATCCAGTACATCCTAAGAAGGTATGCAAGCTTAAGCGTTCCATCTATGGACTTAAGCAAGCATCACGGAGTTGGAATCATCGCTTCGACCAAGTGATAAAAGAGAATAGTTTCATTCGATCAGTCGAGGAACCATGTCTCTATATCAAGTCGAGTGGGAGCAAGATTGTATTCCTAGTACTGTATGTCGACGACATACTCTTGATTGGGAATGACATACCTCTCTTATCTTCGGTTAAAGCATGGTTGAAAAACCATTTCCAGATGAAAGATCTGGGAGAGGCACAAAGAATTTTGGGCATCCGTATCTACAGGGATAGATCACGACGGATGTTGTCTCTAAGTCAGGAGTCTTATATAGATAAGATCCTAGAGAGATTCAGCATGACGAACTCCAAGAAAGGGTTCCTTCCTGTGACTACTGGGCTTCACTTGAGCAAGACTCAGGAAGCTAAGACATTGGAAGAGAAAGAGCGCATGAGTCGGATACCTTATACTTCGGCTATAGGATCGATCATGTATGCCATGATATGCATACGTCCAGACGTTGCATATGCATTGAGTATGACAAGCCGATTCCAAGCTCATCCAGGTGAACAACACTGGATGGCCATGAAAAACATTCTTAAGTACCTACGGAGGACTAAAGATTGGGGATTGACTTACGGAGGCGACTCAACGCTCTGCGCCACGGGTTACGCAGATGCTAGCTTCCAAACGGATCGAGACGACTGAGTCCGAGTACTATGCCGCCTCGGAAGCAGCTAAGGAAGCAATATGAATGCGTCAATTCTTACAAGGACTCTCAGTAGTGCCTAGTTCGAATGACCCAATCACCGTTTATTGTGACAATAAAGGTGCAATCTTCCAAGCTAAGGAGCATAAGTCTAGCAACAAGGCTAGACATGTACAACGGAAAGCTCATCTAATCAGAGATTACGTGGAGCAAAAGGAGATTTTCATTGATAAGATCGCTACAGATGACAACATAGCTGATCCTTTAACTAAAGCATTACCACGTGATAAGCATGAAGGGCACATTCATTCCATGGGAATTAGATGTGTTCCTAAGTTGTAGTACTCTTTTATGAATTCATGTAATAATTCATTTTCTCGTGTACTATAATCAACCTCATTGTTATGATATATAATGTTTTGTTTTTCATGTGGAATTTTACGCCATTTGTGAACACCATAAAGTGAACTGAATAACATCACATCGTTTTTAGTCCTTGATTACCCACTTGAGCTGATAACTCAGGTAATCATTTTGTGGCGTTGGTTGATGGTGGGTTCAACGAGCCATAAGTCACACGGCTGACTGACCAATCATAAAGGCGAGTTATACGGATATCTCGTAGGACACCCCGTGACAACGTTATGGAGTCCTAAATGTTTTATAACATTGGGTGCCAGGTCGTGGATAGGACCTCCATAGTGTTCCTTAGAGTCGAGTCTTTTGACCTTCAACTGTCTCTTGAGATTAAGGCAGATTTCGGGTAACTTTGGTTTCTTTCCCACGGTCATCGTAACAGGGGCCAAGAGGATTTTTTCTGGGTTATTTCATGCTGCGCGATATCGGCAGGATTCGAGTTGAGGGAAATATCCAAACCCTTATTAGGATTTTATCATTTCTCAGGGCCACTCGAGGAGTAGTAACTGAAATGCATGGCCATGCTCGAATACAGATTCCTTTTATCAGTTAAGTTACTCTCTAGTCGGGGAAACCACTCTTGATACAGATCGCTTGTGAGATACGACCTTTGCGAATGCGGATTTGCAAATTGTCTTACATTGAGTGGGAGAAATTTTAAAAGGATATGAGAATCGGTTATCGCACCTACACTTGTACGGACAAGTGGGAGTTTGTTGGAGCTTGTGTCCTCCACATGTAGTGTGATAACGTCATTGCACATACCCTTGTACGGACAAGTGGGAGATTGTTGGGGTTGGTGTCCTTGACAATTAAGTACAATGACTTATTAAATCTCTTTAAGGATCACAAGGGCATACGTCAGTATTATTATCAGTTGATTCACGCTTATCAATAACGGTTGGCTTGCTAGATAAGTTTGACGTTATTGTCATACGGATGGCGGTGATCAACTGGTCCCTATACGTCACACCTATAGGACACGTTTGAGAGATGTGAAGGTATGAAAATACAGTCACATTTATGCCGGATACGACTAAACAGTTAGTCAGACGTATTGACTATTAAATTAGTCACTAAGATGTTGAGATTATTATTTAATACGGATTAAATAATTTTAGCTAATACGGATTACATGTTTAATTCGTAAAATTAAATATAAGCAGTTATATTTAATTAAATATTGATTTCGCGTATTAATATAAACAGTTATATTAATTTGGGTAATTATACAATATTGCAATTTTATCAGACCATTATTAATACATCGACTGCATTAATATCTGATAACACGAGTGCGATTTATAAATAAAACCCGCGAATAATATTTAGCAAATCGGGTCGAACCACGCAAAGGAATAAGGTAAGAGTGGAATAAGCCCACCATTACCATATACCGTTCGGCCGACCCATATACTACAAAAGGAGAGTTTTTCTCCTTTTGTCAGTGACTGGTAATTCACAATCTCAAGAATTAGGGTTTTGAGAACATTATTTTCCCAAAACTCAGATCTCACATCAAAAACCTCACAAAAGCTCTCCCCATATTGCAAGGCAATTGGAGAGTATTTTTCTAGCACACGCGGCATCATCTCAATCAAGTCTTGGGTGCAAGTTATAGGAGGAAATTTACTTTAATTCCTGTTCTTAGGCCATAAGCACAAGGACCAAAGGTTGAATTCTTTTTCATGTTTTTATTTATCTTATGACTATATTCACGACTGTAAAATTCGTTATAATCCTTCACGTTTTAGGGCGAATACATGCTTTATTCCCCACATTGTGTTGGTTGAAACGATTTTGGATTCCAAAGTCGACGTGAACAATTAATGTTTAATTGATATTATATTTTTAAAATATGGAATTATTAATCTTAATTGGTTAATATAAAATATCCAATAGTTCAAAAAGAATAAATAATTTTCTTATGAGTTATTTTTTTTTTTTTTTGATAAAAGGTAAGTATATTATCAAGTATGGTAAAAGTTCATGTACAAGACACTCAACTAGCAATAAGCTTGTCAAGTAATTTTTGCTAAAAATCTGGCATCTTTGCCACTAATCTGACCCTTGCAAATGCCATTGTTGTACATACTCAACTCCTTTTTAATTCTATTGCTAAGATGCTCTGGCCTATCAATCTTGCCTTCCATTCTTGCTTAATTTCTTTGTCTCCACACATAGTAAATGACAGCGTTTAGGACCCCATTGATGACAGCTCTTTTGAGCTTGGTGCCTCTGATATGTGACCTCCATTGGTTGCTCAAATCAACAAGAAGCCTGTGACCTACCCATTCCTCCATATGCTTCAGCAAACGCGCACTGTATTCACAATGACAGAACATATGTGCTTTTGTTTCCACCACATCATTACAAATACAGCAGTAGCTATCCCCAGCAATCCCCCATTATTGCAGCTTGTATTTGAGATTCATAGCATCATGTTGATGAAACCATGCTACAATTCTATGTTTAGTTAAAGTCCATTTGTTCCACACTAACCTGCACCAGTCCACCTGAGTTCCCTTGTCTCTGATCCATTCATATCCCTTAGCCACAGAATAATCATTAGGATCAGTGAGATCCCATTCCTGCTGTAAGTAGGCAGGCTTGTAAGCATCCTTCACTCTGCACACCTTCCTCCAACTCCAACTGACATCATTCACAGGACTGTACTCAAGCCATTCCTGATGTTTTATATAAATGTGATTAACCTATTGAACCCATAGTTTATTTGGCTGAGTAAAAACCCACCAAGCAATCTTGTTAACCGCAGCCTTGTTCCAGGCTTTCCCTTGAATTAAGTTCAGACCCCCTTCATTAAAGGGTTTGCAGATCCTTGCCCAAGAGACCAGTGGCACTCTCTTGTAATCCTCTCCTCCTTCCCAGATATAATTCCTGCAAACAGCCTCCAGAGATTTAATGAAACCTGCTGGCAGTATAAAAATGCTACTCCAGTAGTTATGCAAAGTACTGAGCACTGATTTCACTAGTGTCAATCTTCCTGCATAAGTTAACTTCCTGGCACCCAATCTCCTAATTCTTGAGGTCAGATTATTTAGCAGAGGTTGACAGTCCAATGCAGTCAATCTAGAGGCCTTGATAGGCACCCCTAGGTATTTGAAAGGCAAACTACCTTCTGTGCACCCTGATATGGCTATAACCTCCTGTTTAACCTCCTGTGCCACCCCACTAAAGTACACATTAGACTTGCCCTTGCTTACTTTCAACCCAGATGCTGCTGAAAAAGTGGCAAAGGTTCTGTGTAGCACCATTATGGACTTGATATCCCCTTTGCTAAATAAAAGTAAGTCATCAGCAAACATAAGACTGGCCAATTTCATGGGTTTACACATTGTATGGAATCTGAAGTCCATGGTACTGGTAGTGTGATTTAACAGCCTAGTGAGATACTCCATACAAATAGTAAAAAGCAAAGGGGATAAGGGATCCCATTGTCTTAGCCCTCTCTGACCCTGAAAAAACCGAAAGGTGTCCCCATTGAGAGATAGAGTATGAGAGGCAGTGGACACACATTGCATAATAAGGGATATGAAATGATCTGGGAAATTCAGAGCCTTCATCATCTGATGCAAAAAGTCCCACTCTAAAGTATCATATGCTTTTTGCATATCCAATTTAAACAAGCAGCTTGGTGTGACAGTTTTCCTGTTGTATTTCCTAACCAGATCTTGGCAAATGAGAATGTTCTCAACAATGCTCCTCCCTTTGATAAACCCCCCTTGGGTTGGTGAAATGATGTCTGGTAGAACTATAGCAAGTCTATTGCATAAAAGCTTAGCAATGCATTTGTATGTGGTATTGCAACAAGCTATGGGTCTGAATTGGAGGACAGTGTTAGGTCTATCAATTTTGGGAATGAGAGTTAGAGTAGTGGTGTTGATCTGTTTCAACAGTTGCCCTTGTTCAAAGAAATCTTTGATAGCCTTACACACATCAGTGCCTATGGTGTCCCAACTGATGCGGGAGCATTAGCTCGAGTTCGAGGTCGTGACCCACGACCCAAAATAGAATTGAAAATGTTTGAGTTAGGCTCAATACGGATTTTTAAGTTAGCTTGGGAAGACGTATTGAAAGAACAAAAGAAGATTCCGGGAAAGTCCCTTGGGACGTGTGCCACGGATCCACGTGTGGTCCCACGCGTCTAGGGTTTCCTATTTGTGTTGGGGGTTTGTGTTTTTATCTTATTTTATTTTATTTACTAAGTTTGTTATTTAACTAACTAAGCTTGTTACAAGTTAGTTAAGATTGTTACAAAGTTAGTTACAAGTTTGTTAGGGTTAGTTATTAAGTTGTTAGGAGTTTGTTACAACTTAATCTTTTCTGTTATTATTTTATCTTTTAGATTTGAATAAAGATTATTTAATCCATAAGATAGAATTAGGGAGCCCTAATTTGAGAAGGATCACACGTTTGGACGTGTAGGTTGCTTCGTGTGGGTTTCTTAGTTGTTTCCAAATTTGAGTCGGGTTTGTGACGGGTGACCTTACTATAAATAGGCATCCTTAGTTATTGTTTTATTCATTCAAGTTATAAATTAAAATCTCTTTGTTAAGTTTTACTTACAAAAACTTAAAGTATCTGTGTGAGCTTTAAACCCGAAGTATCTGTGTGAGCTTCAAAATAATTGAGAGGGTATCTGTGTGAGCTTGTAATACTCCGTATTTTTTATTTTAATTCTACTCTTTTATATCGGTGTTTTATATGGTTATTCGATAATTTATATTCGATTATTCAATTATCAAAGAACGCTTTTATATCCTATAATAATTAAGCGAAGGGTCGAGAACGGAGTATAAATAGTATAATTCTACGTTTTCGTGATGGGCTTGGACTCGGGCTAAGGGTGGCACGTGTTGGGCTGAGTCGTGGTAATAGGAAACATGGAAAATAAATGAATAAAAGAATTGGACTTAACAAACCTCATAAACCCTAAGCTACTAACATCGACATAATATATCATACATCAACCCTACTTCGACTGGCCTTTATCTCGGAAAAACCCTAGTCACCACTTACTACGACTGCCTCCATAACGCTCCCCTAAACACCACCTTGACCACCGTGAATTGAAGGAGAAGAAAGAGGAAGATAATCGCTGATATAACAGCCTATCACCATAATCGTTTGACCTTGCGCATCAATGTTTTCGTAAGTAATTTATCGCACCTTTTTATATCGTCATATCTGATTGCTATAGTGGTATACAATCCTTGTCATATGAATAAATTGGTTGTGATACTTAAACCACCGTAGGACCACCATGGGTATCGTTTTAACCGCCACAAAGTCACACCCTATAAAAAACGCTGTTTCATCCCTTATACTCTGTTTCGTTTTTTATGTGTTTATTCAGTTGTTATTTCGATTATTTTGGGTACAAGTTCATGGTTTGAAGTAGTAGTAGGTTAGGGTAGACTGTGTTGGTGGTTTTAGGGTGGTGTGTGGTGGTTGGGATACGGTATTTGACCTAGAAGGTAAAATACGATATAACAGTACCGGAAAACAGGGGCACGTGAGTATGCAAGTTTTATGCGGCTATTTTGGGTGGTTTAGGAGGTGTCGAAGTCTGGTTTTTGTCACCAGGAGGGCGTGTGTAATACCTCGAATTTTGGTCACGATATTATCTTAATTGTTTATAGTAGCTAAACGGTTTTATGTTTAGTACGAGGTTTTATTTGATACGACGATAAATACAATGATAGTAATTGGTTTGTTTATGAGTATATGTGTGTGTGTCATGCTACTTATGGGATTCGAACTAGGGATCTCTTTGTTATGTGTCATGCTCCTTGTGGGGTTCGAACTAGGGACCTCTTGGAAGGGGTATTGGGCTTCGTACCTTATGCAAACACACAACCCGTGTTTTGGTTTAGAAACCCTATCATTCAACGTAACACTCATCCTCACACAAAACCACTCCCCTGCCGTCATAAAAGACCATATCCACCCTAGTTGTGACCTACCATCAACACACACCACACCCCATTTGTGCTGCCGCCACTACCCAGAAAGGAAATAGTCATTTCACGGTGAGGACAGTCGTGCATAGACCCTTCGATCTGACCCAGAAACAGGTAAGGTTACACGTTTTTCTAACCCGTAATTCAATCGGGTTGTGTCTGCTCACGTTTGTATTGGGTTTCGTTTAATGTCGGGTTGTAATCTTGAGTTTGTGTTTTCGTTACTTTGTTCATGGTGGTCAGGAGAGTCGTGGGAGGTCTGTCTCAGTGGTTGCAGGTGTTGGGAGTGGGGTAAAAAGGGGTGTTCGAGTCACTGGTGGTCTCGGTTGTGGTCTCGGGTCTGGTCGTGTTTTCACAGGAGGGTGTAAGGGGGTGGTACCACTGTTGACTCGGGGGAGGTCGACACAGTGGCACCACCATGGTGTGTGAGTCTGGTGTCAAGGGGAACTTAGAAGGCGGTTGTGGGTGGTGGAGGCTCTGGTGGTTGCGTCGACAGGGGACTGTTCAGGTGGTAGCAGAGTCACGTTAGAGAGGAACCAGGGTTGGGTTTGTGGCTGGTTCGCCTTGTCAGTGGCTGACGAATGGGTGGTTGGTGACCGTGGTGGTTAAGTGTAGTCTGGGTGTTAGTGTCGGCGGCTGTCGGAGGTGGTGAGGGCGTGACTCGGTGGTTAAGGGGCTGGTTGAACTCGGAGGGGTGGTCTCGGTTTAATGTCGTGTTTAGGCTGTTTTTGGTTATTGTTATTATTATTCCTTCTTTTTATTTTTATTAGTGTTATTACTTATTAATATTATTATTAATATTATTATTAATATTATGGTTAATATTATTATTATTATTGTTGAGATGATTTTTGTTAGTAAGTCTTATCATTTTACTACTAGTCTTTTATAAGTCGGTTTTCGCTATTTCTATGATTCGTTATCGTATAGTTGAAGGGTATGAGTCGGGAAATCAATAAATTGGGGAAGTTTCTATTTATAGAAACTTTCCATTTATAATGGGTTTCTATTTTTGGAAACTTTCCATTTATGGAAGGTTTCTAATTATAGTGAGTATAAGTTGTTATGGGGTTTCGGGAAGGATATTAATTCGTTGCATATATGTGTTTAGGTAGCGAGTTTCGTGTGGGACACTTCTAACGAGCTTGGATTTATCTGCGTTTCCTGCTAATTCAGGTAGGGGAAAATACTGTATATGATAATGTGTAAACTGTTCTTTTCGGTATTAATCATGGTTGTTATATAATATCATGTGATCATTATATTGTGTTATTTATATCATTCTGTGATACAATTCGATGTGAAAATAATGGGTCTTGTGATATGGTGCGGAGTTTATATGGTGTTGGATCGGTGCGGAGTTTATATGGTGTTGGCTCGGTGCGGAATTTATATGGTGTTGGATCGGTGCGGATTTTATATGGTGTTGGATCGGTGCGGAGTTTATTTGGCGTTGGATCGGTGCGGAGTATATTATATTGTTGTTTATTTATTTTACCTCTACTCAACCTCGTGGTTGACCCTGTGTATTCGTGATCACCTGTGATGAACCAAATTATGGGGAGCAGATTGACAGGTGGCTGAGACTAAGGGGAGATATGGGAGAGAGAGCTTGGATCCGGACCAGACCAAAGTCTAGATCACCTTAGTCAGTTTAGCATGAGTTGTACTATCTTATTTTGTTAAGACTTTTGGATACAGTTGTAAGAACAAGTTACGCGTTAAATTTTAATTAAAGTACTGATTGTCCTTCCTTTGTATCTACTACCTCGAAAAACCGAGATGGTAACACTCTTATTTACTTGAGGAGTCCTAGTACAGGCCCTTAAATAAATGGGGGTGTTACAAAGTGGTATCAGAGAGAACGATCCTCAGGCCTAACCTAATGAACCCAATGAATATAGGAGAGTCTAAATAAAATGAACCCCGGGATAGGGCTGTTAGGAGCACACGAAAGGGGAAGTATGAGTCTGGGGCCCCCTCACATCGAACCATTGGCCCTATCAGTTTTACCCGGGAACCCAGAGTGATTATACGAGAGAAAAAGGGTAGGTTAAGAAAAGATGGAAGTAATGGTATACGGTGATAAGTATTTTATGAGAATTCTGAGTATAAGTGACTGTTTGGAAAAGCCGGAAGGGGCATGAGCATGAAAGAATCTTTAATTGTTTGAATAAAGAGGTGTATATTAATATGGATATGAGAAGTGATTTGAAATATGTTAATAATTCTTCTCTCATCATGTCTAGTGATATGCGGTTATGTGATCCCTGAGCCATGTTATAGAAGAGAACTACTCTATATGATAAGTGTTTATAGACTTTAATGCTTAGGGAACTTAGCCCTAATTCGAATGGGTACCCACATGAGTCGGGACTCATTTATTTTTCTGTTGTATTATAGTATGCCTCCACGAAGAAACAATGTCGCTAACATCACGGAAGAGATCGTTTAATAGCTGAGAAAGAGGCCCTAAAGGCCAAACGCATGGACTCTGCAAAAATGAGCACAATCATCGCGAGGCATCACCCTACCCAATTCACTGGAGAGGGGGAACCTCATCTGCTGGGAGCTTGGTGTCGGGAATTCAGTAACCTATTCGAGTTGGTGGATTGCCCTGAAGAATTGAGGGTTGACCAAGCAGCCCACTATCTGAGGGGTATGGCCGGAGACTGGTGGACCGGGAACATGGGAGAGATCCGGGAAGCAGCTAGAGAAGATGGGACCGAGTATGTTGCTTGGATCGCGTTCAAGAGGATTTTATATGAGGTGTTCCTACCGGAGTTCCAGAAAAGTAAGCTGAGGGAGGAGTTTGACATTTTCCGAATGACGGAGGACATGACGGTGGAGGCCTACTACAGGAAATTTATCCAGTTGGTGAGTTATGTGGGGGACATGGGGTTTGATGATGCCATGCTGGCAATGAAGTTCGAGAGAGGGTTATCTATCGCCATCAAGAAGAGACCGATTGCGGCTCCGCCTACCACAGTCCGGGACATCTATTTACGGACTGGGGCAGCGGAGAGGCTCTCAGATATGATCAAGGAATAAAAGAAATCGAAATCAGAGAAGAGGAAGGCTGAGGCTGTGACCGAAAGTTCTGGGTCAAAGAAACCTAGCACCAACAAGTATAGTGGTTACTTCGGTAACAACACTTCCGGGGGTGCGAGAAATCAGAGTGGGGGCAATCACATGAGTGGAGTTTCTGGCGGTGGTTCAGCGGGAATAGTTTGTTTTGGCTGTGGGAAGAGAGGACACAAGCAGGCAGTGTGTCGTTCATCTGGAGGGAATCAGTCCGGGGGTTATCGCACGCCTACATCCGGATACCAGGGATCTCGCACCCAGTCTTATGGTAACAGTGGCTATCGCACACCCATGCCCAACTATGGTGGGGCTGCGAAGTCTGGAGGGAGCAGTAATTACCAGAGGAGCTACAACAACTACCAGAACCGCTCGTACCAGAATCAATACCAAGGGAATGGAATCAGTCAGAAGGCGGGAGCAGAAGGGAACCAGCAGGCTGGTACATCTGGTGCCAGTCAGAGTGGGGTCAAGTCTAGTGGCAAGCTTTTTGCCATGGGAAAACAGGCAGCCAAGGATGATGCTCATGTGGTAACCGGTACTTTTGTTGTGAACTCTAAATCTACTTTCGTACTTTTCGATTCCGGTGCCACCCATTCGTTTGTGTCCAGAGATCATGTTAAGGCTTTGGAACTTGAGAGATTTGATTGGGTCGCGGACTCAGTGACCATATCTTCAGGAGAGTCAATAACTTGTAATAGGGTTTACGGGAGTGTACCCATCAAAATCGGGGAAGCAATTTTCTTCTGTGACCTCATAGAATTTCCATTGGGGGGTTTTGAGGTGATCCTAGGGATGGACTGGCTGGGGAAGTATTGGGCTTTCATCGACTGTCACCAAAAGAAAATTTCCTTGAGGGGACCTAAGGGGATGAGAGTGTCTTACAAGGGGTATCGAGTCAAACCTAAAATCAAATTCATTTCAGTCAATACCCTTAAGTCTGGCTTGAGGAAGGGAGAGAGTCTAATCGTATGCCAAATGTGGGATTGTGATGCCGAAACCCCCAAGACGAGTGAGATACCTGTGGTACGGGAGTTTGAGGGAGTATTCCGAGACGACGTTCCAGGGTTACTGCCGAGGAGAGAAGTGGAATTCTCCATTGACCTAAAACCAGGGGCGAGACCAATATCTAAATCACCGTACCGTATGGGACCGAAGGAGATGGAGGAGTTGAAGAAGCAGTTGGATGAACTAGCTGAGAAAGGGTTCATTCGACCCAGTGTGTCGCCCTGGGGAGCACCCGTTTTGTTTGTGAAGAAGAAGGATGGTAGTTTGAGACTTTGTGTTGACTACCGAGAGCTGAACAATGTGACCATTAAGAACCGTTATCCTTTGCCGAGAATTGACGACTTGTTCGATCAGTTAAGTGGAGTTGGGTTTTTCTCCAAGATTGATTTGAGATCCGGGTATCATCAATTGAGAATAAAGGATGGAGATATTCCCAAGACCGCTTTCCGAACGAGGTTTGGCCACTATGAATTTCTGGTTATGCCATTTGGATTGACTAATGCTCCAGCTGTGTTCATGGACTTGATGAATCGAGTCTTCAGCCCATATCTAGACAAGTTTGTGGTGGTATTCATAGATGATATCCTGGTATACTCCAAGAATGCAGAAGAGCACGAGGACCATTTGAGGAAAGTACTTCAGACCCTGGAAGAACATAAACTCAATGCTAAGTTGAGTAAGTGTGAGTTCTGGTTGGAGAGAGTGGCATTTTTGGGGCATGTGATTTCAAAGGAGGGAGTGTATGTTGATCCTAGTAAGATCGAGGTTGTGACTAGGTGGCAAAGTCCGAAGAATGTGAGTGAGATTCGAAGCTTCCTGGGATTGGCTGAATATTATCGGAGATTTGTCAAAGATTTTTCAAAGATAGCAAAGCCGTTGACGTCGTTAATGAGGAAAGAGAACCGTTTTGTCTGGGATGAGAGTTGTAAGAAGGCATTCCTAACCCTTAAGGAACGCCTGACAACAGCTCCTATCCTTGCTTTGCCAGTTGGGAGTGATAACTTCGAAGTTTATACTGACGCTTTGAAGCATGGATTGGGTTGTGTGCTAATGCAGAATGGGAGAGTGATAGCGTATGCTTCTCGCCAGTTGAAGACCTACGAAGAAAATTATCCGACTCATGATTTGGAATTGGGCGCAGTCGTATTTGCACTTAAATTGTGGCGCCACTACCTTTATGGAGCCACTTTTAAAGTGTTTTCTGACCATAAGAGCCTGAAGTATATCTACACCCAGAAGGAGTTGAACATGAGACAGAGGAGGTGGATAGAGTTAATTGGAGACTATGATATGCAGATTATTTACCACGAAGGCAAGGCGAATGTGGTAGCAGATGCCCTATGTAGGAAGTCAATTCATGCACTGAGTTGTGCCAGATCGAGAGTGAGGTTGCATGGCGAACTAAGGGAGATGGGAATTTTCATGATCCGGAAAGGGGATGCTCTCAGTGACTTGACGGTGGAGCCTGAGTTGTATGGGGAGATTCGGGAGTTGCAAAAGAGTGATGCGAGAATCCAGAAGTGGCGCCGAACGGTTGAGAGTGAGGATGGAGAGGCTGCAACCAAGTTCAGTATTCATACCGATGGTAGTCTGAGGTTCAGTGGGCGATGGTGTGTTCCGGATGTTGAGGAATTAAAGAATAAAATCCTGACTGAAGCTCATGCTACTCCGTATTCCGTTCACCCAAGGGGTGATAAGTTATATAAAGACCTTAAGAAGACGTTTTGGTGGCCAAATATGAAGAAGGAGGTCGCAGAGTTTGTGTCGAGGTGTTTGACCTGTCAGAGAGTGAAATGGGAGCATAAGAGACCTCAGGGGAAAGTTCAGCCCTTAGATGTGCCAGAATGGAAGTGGGAGAACATTTAAATGGACTTCATCGTGGGGTTGCCTCAGACTCAGAGGGGCAACAACATGATTTGGGTGATTGTGGATCGTTTGACTAAGTCTGCTCACTTTATTCCGATGAAAGATACCTGGAGTAAAGCTGAATTGGCTAAGTCATATGTGCAGAATGTGGTCAAATTGCATGGTGTACCCAAGGACATTGTTTCAGATCGAGACTCGAGGTTCATATCTAGATTTTGGCAGGAGTTGCTGGCCGCTTTGGGTACCCAACTGAAGATGAGTACAGCTTTCCATCCAGCTACTGATGGACAGACTGAGAGAACGATTCAGACCCTTGAGGATATGTTGAGAGCATGCGTTCTTGAGTTCGGAGGATCTTGGGAGGATCGGCTGGGATTGATAGAGCTTTCGTATAACAACAGCTATCATGCCAGTATAGGGATGGCTCCTTTCGAGGCTTTGTATGGGAGGAAGTGTAGGAGTCCTGTGTGTTGGGATGATCGGGCCGATGTCGTGACTTTAGGGCCAGATATGATCCAGGAGATGGTGGAGCAGGTTCAGATAATTCGGCAGAAGATGAGGGCCGCTCAGGATAGACAGAAGAGTTATGCAGATCTGAAGAGGAGTGAGATTTCATTCGAGGCGGGAGAGAAAGTACTACTGAAAGTATCTCCGATGAAGGGTGTGATGAGATTCGGCAAGCGTGGCAAACTGAGTTAAAATTTATTGGACCGTTTGACATCTTGGACAGAGTTGGGGAGGTGGCATATCGTTTAGCTTTACCTCCGACCCGATCCAAGGTCCATAATGTGTTCCATGTGTCTCAGTTGAGGAAATATGTGAGTGACCCGTCACATGTGCTTCAACACGAGGTGATTGAAGTAGATGAGCAGTTAGCATACGTTGAGACTCCGAAAGAGATTCTGGACAGGAAGGTTCGAAAGACTCGCAATGGGGAGACGTCCTTGGTGAAAGTCATGTGGACCAATCATAATCAGGAGGAGGCTACATGGGAGCCTGAGACATCCATGAGAGAGCGTTATCCACATTTGTTCGATTGAGGTAAGTTACGCGGACGTAACTTTTCTTTAAGGGGAGTGGAATATAACATTTTGTGATTCAAGTTCGGTTGAGTTGATTGTTTTGTCACCTAAGTATGGTAGAACTTCGGGACGAAGTTCTTTTTAAGGGGGGAAGACTGTAATACCTCGAATTTTGGTCACGATATTATCTTAATTGTTTATAGTAGCTAAACGATTTTATGTTTAGTACGAGGTTTTATTTGATACGACGATAAATACAATGATAGTAATTGGTTTGTTTATGAGTATATGTGTGTGTCATGCTACTTATGGGATTCGAACTAGGGATCTCTTGATTATGTGTCATGCTCCTTGTGGGGTTCGAACTAGGGACCTCTTGGAAGGGGTATTGGGCTTCGTACCTTATGCAAACACACAGCCCGTGTTTTGGTTTAGAAACCCTATCATTCAACGTAACACTCATCCTCACACAAAACCACTCCCCTGCCGTCGTATAAGACCATATCCACCCTAGTTGTGACCTACCATCAACACACACCACACCCCATTTGTGCTGCCGGCACTACCCAGAAAGGAAATAGTCATCTCACGGTGAGGACAGTCATGCATAGACCCTTCGATCTAACCCAAAAACAGGTAAGGTTACACGTTTTTCTAACCAGTAATTCAATCGGGTTGTGTCTGCTCACGTTTGTATTGGGTTTCGTTTAATGTCGGGTTGTAATCTTGAGTTTGTGTTTTCGTTACTTTGTTCACGGTGGTCAGGAGAGTCGTGGGAGGTCTGTCTTAGTGGTTGCAGGTGTTGGGAGTGGGGTAAAAAAGGGGTGTTCGAGTCACTGGTGGTCTCGGTTGTGGTCTCGGGTCTGGTTATGTTTTCACAGGAGGGTGTAAGGGGGTGGTACCACTGTTGACTCGGGGGAGGTCGACACAGTGGCACCACCATGGTGTGTGAGTCTGGTGTCAAGGGGAGCTTAGAAGGCGGTTGTGGGTGGTGGAGGCTCTGGTGGTTGCGTCGACAGGGGTGGAGAGGAACCAGGGTTGGGTTTGTGGCTGGTTCGCCTTGTCAGTGGCCGACAAAGGAGTGGTTGGTGAACGTGGTGGTTAAGGGTAGTCTGGGTGTTAGTGTCGGCGGCTGTCGGAGGTGGTGAGGGTGTGACTCGGTGGTTAAGGGGCTGGTTGAACTCGGAGGGGTGGTCTCGGTTTAATGTCGTGTTTAGGCTGTTTTTGGTTATTGTTATTATTATTCTTTATTTTTATTTTTATTAGTGTTATTACTTATTAATATTATTATTAATATTATGGTTAATATTATTATTATTATTGTTGAGATGATTTTTATTAGTAAGTCTTATCATTTTACTACTAGTCTTTTATAAGTCGGTTTTCGCTATTTCTATGATTCGTTATCGTATAGTTGAAGGGTATGAGTCGGGAAATCAATAAATTGGGGAAGTTTCTATATATAGAAACTTTCCATTTATAATGGGTTTCTATTTTTGGAAACTTTCCATTTATGGAAGGTTTCTAATTATAGTAAGTATAAGTTGTTATGGGGTTTCGAGAAGGATATTAATTCGTTGCATATACGTGTTTAGGTAGCGAGTTTCGTGTGGAACACTTCTAACGAGCTTGGATTTATCTGCGTTTCCTGCTAATTCAAGTAGGGGAAAATACTATATATGATAATGTGTAAACTGTTCTTTTCGGTATTAACCGTGGTTGTTATATAATATCATGTGATCATTATATTGTGTTATTTATATCATTCTGTGATACAATTCGATGTGAAAATAATGGGTCTTGTGATACGGTGCGGAGTTTATATGGTGTTGGATCGGTGCGGAGTTTATATGGTGTTGGATCGGTGCGGAGTTTATATGGTGTTGGATCGGTGCGGAGTTTATTTGGCGTTGGATCGGTGCGGAGTATATTATATTGTTGTTTATTTATTTTACCTCTACTCAACCTCGTGGTTGACCCTGTGTATTCGTGATCACCTGTGATGAACCAAATTATGGGGAGCAGATTGACAGGTGGCTGAGACTAACGGGAGCTATGGGAGAGAGAGCTTGGATCCGGACCAGACCAAAGTCTAGATCACCTTACTCAGTTTAGCATGAGTTGTACTATCTTATTTTGTTAAGACTTTTGGATACAGTTGTAAGAACATGTTACGCGTTAAATTTTAATTAAAGTACTGATTGTCCTTCCTTTGTATCTACTACCTCGGGAAACCGAGATGGTAACACTCTTATTTACTTGAGGAGTCCTAGTACTGGCCCTTAAATAGATGGGGGTGTTACAGCGTGGGTGTTGTAAGGTGTCTAGAGGGGTGGTTGGTTGTGGTGGTGGTGGTGTCTGAAGGTTGCTAGAGATGTATTCGCAAAGGGGCAGACGCGGTCACAACAGGTAGTGGTTGTGACCAGGGTGTTTTGGGACTCGGATCGAGGGCTTGTATGAGCGTGCTGAGGGTGTTGTTAGGGTTCAGTAGATTCACCGTGGTCCAGAGGTGACGACCACGGTGGTAGATAGTGATAAGCGGTGGTAGGCATGGTGGTATTCGAGTAGTTACAGGCAGGTGTAGAGAAGAGGAACAGCGGGTCGAAGTGTTGTTATGAGCAGAGGGTTTTGTTGCTTGTGTCGAGGGATAGTGGGGGAGAGTCGGGTGTCGTGGTTGGTGTCAGTGGATGCGTCATAGTGTAGTGTTAGCAGCCACCAGGGGTTGGTGGTGGTTCAGGGGCTGTGGGGTGGTTGTTATGGCTGTGTTTGGAGGGGCTGTCACGAGTCGGGCGACTGGATAATAGGAGGCTGTTGTAGTTGCGTGTTGGGTTGCGAGATCTGGGTTATGATTCCTACTCTTATCATTACTATGATTAGCACTATTACTATTATTATTATTATTATTATTATTATTATTATTATTATTATTGTTGTTGGTGCTTGCTCTTATTATTATTATTTTGGTTATTTGATATTATTATTATTGTTAACATTAATATTGTTGTTGTTATGGTTATGGGTTATGGTATATGATAATATATTATTCATGTCATTATTGTATAAAGCATATTATTAGTAATTCATGGTTGTTAATTGATGCCCGTCGTTGAGGGTACCAAATATAAAATTTATAATTCCTAACATTAACAATAGATAGTGAAAGTCAGGGTCGAACCACAGAGAGGTGGGGAATGTTTATTGTTTGTTGTTCATGTTTAAAGGTAACAAATTTGGGGGTTTGTTTGTTGATTACTAAGTCTAACGCAAAGATTAAAATAAAACAAGAAATAAAGATGAGAATTAAATATATAAAAAGGGATGCTAGGATGTTTGGGGTAATAAATAGCTAAGGTAATATAAATCCTAAGGTCAACATGTATTGCAGTCGCGTAAGGGGTGTAACATAACTTTTTAGGTCTATGCTACCTAATAGCTCCTTTCGGCCTATGCTATTAGTTCCTAAGTCTCACAATTATTGGGTGTCAACAATAAGGGTGATTCCTATATCTTAGGTCACATACCTTTCAGTCTTTAGTAACCTAGCCGTCTTAAGGTGTAAACCAATGCCCTTCCCGTATCTCTCAATCTTGGGTAGGTCATTACTAATGTCCTACAAGTCTCCTTTCAGTCTCATTGTAGGATATTATAGTCAACAAGGAAAGACGAAACAAGATACATGCGCGGGTGGTCGACCGACCAGCTATTCCAGTCGGCCGACCACAGCCTCGGTCGACCGACCCACTATTTGAGTCGGCCGACCGTGGCTCTGCTACAAGTCGGTCTCGGAATTTCTACTACCTACGCATATTCATCCCCTACATCCTAACATATGAAATTTAGCTACTCATGGTTATTAAGACGATTATGAGAACGGGAATAAACATGGTAAATATAGTAAATAATCTAAACATGCGAGATTCAATAAAGCTTGGGGATTCTATCTTAACTGGATGCAATAGTAATAGGAACAATAACAAAACTAGATTAAAAGAGTAATTACCAGAATCGGGATTAAGGCAGAAAGGAACAAACTTTATTGATGAATGCTTGAGAATTATTGAAAGATTACAAATAAACTAAAGAACTGAATAAAAACTCAATGATTAAATCTCTCAAAACTGAATACTTCAAGATCTCTCGATGCTAATTGATACCAAAACCCTAATCACAAGATTAGTTTATATAGGGCATAAATTAGAGTTTCCTAAAAGACTCCTACTTCTACTTTATTTCCGAAAAATCTCGTTTCTGGGCTTCGCTGAGGTCGGTCGACCACTTTGGTGGGTCGGTCGACCTCTTTTACGGACTTTAAGCGAAATCTGGGCTTTCTTCAGGATTACGGACTTCATGAAAATTGGGCCTGGTCGGCCGACCCGTTTAGTTCGTCGGTCGACCGCTTCCGCAAGGAATTCTTCGGTTTTCTTCTTGCTTTGACTTTTGGTACTTAAATAAAGACTTCAGTTGATTTTCCTTTATTCCTTAATTATGCAAAAGACTCGAGGCCATGAATTTGGTGCTAAATCGTCCCTTTTCCGCATAAATCTGCAAAAGTGCTTAAAAATATGAAAGTACACGATTGTTGGGAAATAAGGGCTAAAACATAGTAAATGAGCGACCAAATGCGTGTAAAAAATAGATGAAAAACATCATAAAATAGACACGCATAAAATTCCCCAAACCAAACCCTTGCTTGCCCTCAAGCAAGAAATAGACTCGATCTTAACTAATGGAACGATTTCAATCTCAGAGCGAAATTTACATGTAAGCCTAAACCAATGCCAAGTACAAAATGAGAAAATATTTAAGTCATGCAAACGAGTTATGGTGTCGTGAAACTTGCAACACTAGAGACTATAGAGACTTTATACCATGGACTCTCGCGGTACGCTCGAGACACTCATGAAGCAAAAGGGTGAGTATATGTAAAAGATAGAAAGAAGTAATTTTGTAGAGACACTCACCTAACTGCGACCCATGGAAACATGCCTGCAATCTAATATGAACAAGAATTCTACAACTTTGTATAACAAACTCATTAAGTGACCCAGATACATGCAATTGAGGTAATGAAAGATATGTGAGGTAAAAGGTAGAAGTGGTTAAGATGTTTTTGGGGTATGTGGGGTTAGTAGCCAAGCTAGTAAAACCGTTTCCCAACAACAAACTTCATACTTTTTGATATTAAGAAAGTGCTCTTTTGTAGCACAACTCTCACATTAAATATAAGAAATGACTCCCAAATATTTTAGAATGAAGTACGGGAGTGATAACAAATAAGAGAAAAGGGATTTTGGAACGATTTTTTTTTTGATGATGACAGGTGGTCGGCCGACTCATGAATGAGGTCGGTCGACTTCTTTTCTGTAGGTTTTGACTTTTTCCGTTATTTTTCTTTTCTTTCTTTTCCTTTTCTGGATTTTTTTTTTGTTCTTTTTCTTTTCTTTTCTTTCTTTCTTTCTTTTCTTTTCTCTTTTTGCTTAAGATAGCATACAAACCAAGATGCCTCAAAATAAACCAAAGACCACAAGTACTAGCTTGGAAGGGTAGGCTAAGTATGGGATGTAGTTTTGGGGGAATAAAAAGGCAATTTTGGCTATGTGAAGCTTATGGGTAAATATGAGAAAAGGGATCCCAAATGCACGTATCAAGATTCACGAAACGAGAAAGTAAAACACGTATATAGTAATTCAAGTTCATGTTTATGCATATTGATGTAACAAGTTCCAAGGGGAGTACTACTCACATCCTAGACAACTGGTTTAAGAATGAAACCAGGAAATAAGCTCTAAACCTTAGAATGTATAGTAGGTTGCCAAGGTATAAGTCAAGTCTCAAGATATGCAAGTTCACAAGAACTCGTAGATGTTGGGGCTGGTGTCCTTGACAATTAAGTACAATGACTTATTAAATCTCTTTAAGGATCACAAGGGCATACTTTTGTATTATTACCAGTTGATCCACGTTTATCAATAACGATTGGCTTGCTAGATAAGTTTGACGTTATTGTCATACGGATGGCGGTGATCAACTGGTCCCTATACGTCACACCTATAGGACACGTTTGAGAGATGTGAAGGTATGAAAATACAGTCACATTTTGCCGGATATGACTAAACGGTTAGTCAGAGGTATTGACTATTAAATTAGTCAATAAGATGTTGAGATTATTATTTAATACGGATTAAATAATTTTAGCTAATACGGATTACATGATTAATTCGTAAATTAAATATAAACGGTTATATTTAATTAAATATTGTATTCGCGTATTAATATAAACAGTTATATTAATTTGGGTAATTATACAATATCGTATTTTATCAGACCATTATTAATATATCGACTGTATTAATATCTGATAACATGTTACGATTTATAAATAAAACCCGCGAACAACTTAAAGCTAATTGGGTCGAATCACGCATTGGAATAAGGTAAGAGTGGAAAGCCCACTCCTACCCTATGTCCAATTTCGGCCGGCCATGTGTAGTATATAAGGAGAGTCCTTCTCCTTATATCAACCACTCTTGTTGCACTGTAAAATAATCTCAGGGTAAAATTAGGGTTTGAGAGCATTCTTCTCCCAAAACCTCAGATCTCACATCTAAAACCTCAAGGGCTCTCCCTATATTGCAAGGCAATTGAAGAGGATTTCTAGCACACGCGGCCACGTCTCAAACTAAGTCTTGGGTGCAAGTTATAGGAGGGAATTTGCATTAATTCCTGTTCAAGGGATACTCATAATGCAAACGGTCGGGGTTGTAACCATATGAGGCTATCTCCCAATCGGACTCATTATCCCTTCTAGTCAATTCTCCCGACCTATAGGGCATGCCCCAATTCTTCCGGTCACGGATTGTGGCAAATTCCGTAGCCGGAAGAGCTAGGGCTCTAACCTCGGTAATGGCATAACAAAGCCTATCCTCCCCGTTCACCTCCCACTCGAAAAGACAACTTGTAAGGTAGCTAGGGTCAATTCTAGTAGTCCCGGGAGCCCTAGGTTCCGGAAAATCGGGCTCCTCTTCCCTCATCCCTAGCTTCTTTGCAAGCAAAGTCACTAACCCCCCACCCACAATAGTGCCTGGTGTGGAGTCTCTCAAGTAAAGGAGGTGATAGATTACGGCCTTTGTTATGTCTACGGTCAAAGGCTTACCCTCCATGATTTCCATTAGACACTGAAGAGCGACGGTCCCTACCCGATGATGCGACTCGTGTCCCCCTATCAAGACATCCCCAAACAACCTCAAAAAATATCTAAAGACAATGTTTCTTATGGAAGAGGTCGTGGCCGTCCGTGTAGTGCCCCCCATGATTAAAAAGAATCTCAAGGTGTTCGGAGAACTCCTCAAGACTAATCCTACGTTGATGTCCAAGGATTTGAAAGGAGACGGAGGGGTTAAGACTATTGATGCCCGTCGTTGAGGGTACCAAAGATAAATTTATAATTCCTAACTTTAACGATAGATAGTGAAAGTCAGGGTCGAACCACAAGGAGGTGGGGAATGTTTATTGTTTGATGTGAATGTTTAAAGTAACAATTCTGGGGGTTTAAATTGGTTGATTACTAAGTCTAAGGCAAAAATTAAAATAAACAAATAATGAAAGATGAGAATAAAATATAATAAAAAGGGATGCTAGGATGTTTGGGTAATAAATAGCTAAGGTAAAATAAATCCTAAGGTCAACATGTATTGCAGTCGCGTAAGGGGGTGTAACATATGTTTTTAGGTCTATGCTACCTAATAGCTCCTTTCGGCCTATGCTATTAGTTCCTAGGTCTCACAATTATTGGGTGTCAACAATAAGGGTGATTCCTAAATCCTAGGTCACATACCTTTCAGTCTTAAGCAACCTAGCCGTCTTAAAGTGTAAACCAATGCCCTTCCCGTATCTCTCAATCTTGGGTAGGTCATTACTAACGTCCTACAAGTCTCCTTTCAATTTCATTGCAGGGTGTTATAGTCAACAAGGAAAGACGAAACGGGATACAGACGCGAGTGGTCGACCGACCAGCTACTCCGGTCGGCCGACCACAGCCTCGGTCGACCGACCCACTATTTGAGTCGGCCGACCGTGGCTCTGCTACAAGTCGGTTTCAGATTTTATTCTACCATGCATATTATCCCCTACATCCTAACATATGAAAATTAGCTACTCATGATTGTTAAGATGATTATGAAAACGGGATTAAACATGGTAAACATAATAAATAATCTAAGCATGCAAGATTCAATAAAGCTTTGGATTTCTATTTTAATTGAATGTAAAAGTAATAGGAACAATAATAAAAGCTAGATTAAAGAGTAATTACCACAATTGGAATTAAGGCAGAACGGAATAAACTTTATTGAATGCTTGAGAATTCTTGAATAATAAACTTGAAACTAAAACTCAACTATATGAATTTGATAAGAACTAGATTTTAAGAGATATGATAAAAGGATGATCGATAGTCAAAAGATGATATCTAACCCTAATCACAAGATTAGTTTATATAGGTAGAAAAGTAAGAGTTTCCTAAATACTTTAATTCTAATTTATTTCCGAAAAGAATCGTCTGGGCTTCTGCTGAAGTCGGCCGACTTACTTTGTGGGTCGGTCGACCGCTTCGTGTGGACTCAATTGATTTCTCGGGCTTTCTTCAGATTTGGACTTTTATGAACATCAGGCCTGGTCGGCCGTCCCGTTTAGCTGGTCGGTCGACCGCTTCCGTACGGAAATCTTCGGATTTCTTCTTGTTTTGACTTTTGGCACTTTAAATAAAGATTCCAGTTGACCTTTCGTTATTCCTTAATTATGCAAAAGACTTGAGGATAAGGATTTGGTGCTAAATCGTCCATTTTCCGCATAAATCTGCAAAAGTGCATAAAAATACGAAAGTACACGATTGTTGGGAAATAAGGGCTAAAACATAGTAAATGAGCGACTAAATGCGTGTAAAAATAGATGAAAAACATCATAAAATAGACACGCATCAACTATCTAAGTCCGCCTTAACGGTAGCTAAAAAGTCGCAAGTTAAGTGTCTATATGAGAAAGCATGACAAAAAACGATTCCAAACCCACCTCTCCTCAAATGAATACTAACATCGTCAAAGATCCCCATACGACGCATAGTATATGAGCACAAAAATATTGTTGGGGAAAAACTTTTTCTTAACAATTTCATGTAACGACGATAGTCATCTTCAGAGTTGAAACCAGCGAGACCCATCCCTCCCGGGTCTTATAACGAAAACTAGAAAAGGGGACTCTTACTAACTCGGGGATGGGGTTACGAGAGGTTGAAGTCATACCTTCATGTCTTGAGCGCTTACAAGACATTCTTTGTTGTAAAATATGCAAGTTCACTACCAAAAAAGCGGAAAAGAGTATCCGCCACCGTGTTCCGACTCGAAGATTTTGAAACTGCCCGGAATTGCTCGAAAATTCCACCTAGAGCTGCCCCTTGTCTTCCTTATTATCTCTACAAAAGAAAGAACAACAAATAAGGTCAATAATAGGGCCAAAAAATCAGATCTACAAAATGTTTGGGTAAAATTTTTATCTCCAAAATCGAATTTTGAAAAGATAGAAATGTTACAAATTAAGTGTAGATTGAGAAAATGGTGTTGGCTTTTTAATTTGGGTTGATTTGGTGGATTTGGAGGAGTTTTTAAGAAGAAAAAGGAAGTGTTTTAATGGAGTTTGTGGTTGGAAGGAAGAAGAAAGAGTGTAAAAATGAAATGAATGGTGAAGGAGGCTGCCGTGCGGTTTATTCGAATTATTTTTATTTTTTTTTGTTTTTTTTTTTCAGGTAGGCACGGCAGGGAAGGCACGGCACGGCACTGTGCGCACGGTGCCTTCTTCCCTGCTGAATAACGGCACGTTAAGAACTGCACGGCACGGCGCTGTGCGCACGGTGCCTTCTTCCCTGCTCCAGTTGAGCACGGTTCCTACGGTGTCTTCAGAGTACTTCTCATTTCTTCATTTTTTTGACATCCCAAACCTCTACACACACCCAAAAACTCCATTCCTACAACTAATACTCCTTCTCTTCCGAATCCCTTGTCTTCAAATTTCCCTTCTCTTGCAAAAATGACTTTTATTGCATGGGTTGCCTCCCATGAAGCGCCCTTGTTTTAAGTCGTAGGCTCGACTAAGTCACACATCACAAAAATTTGTTGAAAAGCTTCAAAAGAACTCAAGTAAGAACTCAAGCATGGATGATGCAAGTTGTAACGACATATATCTCCTTCACTATCGGGCTTCCGGCTATATAATGCTTAAGCCTTTGCCCATTGACCTTGAATGTTTGCTCTCCATCGGTCACCTCCACCGAGCCATATGGAAAAGCACGAGTAACGGTAAATGGCCCCGACCATTTTGACCTCAACTTTCCCGCAAACAATTTAAATCTTGAATTGAATAGGAGAACAAGGTCCCCTTCTTTAAACTCCCTCCGGATGATGGTCTTATCATGAAATCTTTTTGTCTTCTCCTTGTAGAGCCTAGAACTTGCATAGGCCTCTAACCGGAACTCTTCAAGCTCATTAATGTCAAGGAGCCTCTTCTCCCCCGCACTCTTCAAATCAAAGTTTAATTGCCGAATGGCCCAATGGGCTCTATGTTCCATTTCTACCGGAAGATGGCACGACTTTCCATACCCCAATCGGTACGGTGAAGCCCCGATCAGTGTTTTAAAAGCGGTGCGATAAGCCCACAATGCATCATGAAGCTTTATTGCCCAATCCTTCCTAGATCGGCTCACCGTTTTCTCTAAGATGACCTTGAGCTCTCGGTTAGAAATTTCGGCTTGACCATTGGCTTGAGGGTGATAAGCAAGGCTTCTCCTATGTTGCACCCCATGCTTCTTAAGAAGAGCATCTAAGGTCCGCTCCTTGAAGTGACTACCTCTATCACTTATCAAAATTCTCGGTACTCCAAACCTTGGGAAGATGATAGTTTGCAAGAGTTTAGTGACGGACTTTGCATCACAAGTCTTGGTTGGAATTGCCTCCACCCACTTGCTTACATAATCCACCGCCACAAGGATATATGCATTCCCATAGGAGGATGGGAAAGGACCTTGGTAGTCTATGCCCCATACATCAAAGACTTCCACCTCAAGAATGAAGTTCATTGGCATCTCGTGCCTCCTTGTTATGTTACCACTGCTTTGACATTTGTCACAACCCTTCACATGTAATGCCACATCATGAAACAATGTTGGCCAATAAAAACCGCATTGAAGAATTCTTGAAGCGGTCTTCCTTGCACTTCCATGCCCTCCACTTGGCATACCATGACAATGATTGATGATTGATTCGACTTCTTCATATGGTATACACCTCCGGATCATCCCATCGGCACATGACTTGTAGAGACATGGTTCTTCCCAGAAGAATTGCTTGATATCATGGAAGAACTTCTTCATCTTGTGCGAGTCATAGTCATGTGGGATGATTCCCGAAACGAGGTAATTCACAAAGTCCGCATACCAAGGGGCTTCCCCAAGTGCAAGTACAAATAATTGGTCATCGGAAAATGAATCATCGATTGGTATAGCTTCATCCAAGCTTCCATTCTCAAGACGTGGAAGATGATCCGCTACCGAGTTCTTCGTTCCCTTCTTGTCTTTAATTTCCATGTCGAGTTCTTGAAGAAGTAGAATCCACCGGATTAACCTTGGTTTGGTATCTTTATTCAACAACAAGTGCTTGAGAGCCGAATGATCCGTGTGGACTATCACCTTAGAACCCACCAAATAAAAACGGAATTTGTTCATGGCAAATATGACTGCTAGAAGCTCTTTTTCGGTAGTGGTGTAGTGGGCTTGTGTATCATCCATAGTTTTGCTTGCATAGTAAATGGCATGAAGCTTGCCATCCTTCTTTTGGCCAAGAACCGCACCTACCGCCACATCACTCGCATCACACATCAATTCGAACGGTTCACCCCAAATTGGTGGTTGCATAATTGGAGCGGAGACCAAGGCTTCCTTGAGCCTATTAAAAGCAAGCAAACACTCATTAG
This sequence comes from Silene conica, assembly GCA_029255685.2. Classification (NCBI taxonomy): domain Eukaryota; kingdom Viridiplantae; phylum Streptophyta; class Magnoliopsida; order Caryophyllales; family Caryophyllaceae; genus Silene; species Silene conica. Next base: position 67,038,656 of record CM055311.2, read on the forward strand.
AGAAAACAAATGGAACATCCTTACCAAGCAAAAGTGTCAAAGGTCGGGCAATCAAGGAGAAATCCTTGATAAACCTCCGGTAAAACCCGGCATGACCCAAAAAACTACGAATACCCTTGACACTAGTGGGAGGGGGTAAAGTCTTAATGACCTCAATATTGGCTTGATCAACTTCCAAGCCTTTACTTGACATAACATGACCTAAAACGACCCCGGATGTCACCATAAAGTGACATTTCTCCCAATTCAACACTAGACCGGTTTCTTGACAGCTTTTTAAAACCTTTGACAAATTCGTTAGACACCCATCAAAAGATGTACCTACAACCGAGAAATCGTCCATAAACACTTTCATGATATCCTCCACATACTCCGAGAAAATAGCTAACATGTATCTTTGAAATGTGGCCGACGCATTACATAGCCCAAAGGGCATGCGCCTATATGCAAATTTACCAAATGGACAAGTGAATGTGGTTTTCTCTTGGTCGTTAGGGTGGATTGGGATTTGGAAAAATCCCGAAAATCCATCAAGATAGCAAAAATGAGAGTGTTAGGCAAGTCTCTCCAACATTTGATCAATAAAAAGAAGGGGGAAGTGGTCTTTCCTAGTTGCCTTATTGAGGCGCCTATAGTCGATACACATCCTTCACCCCGTTGTGACTCTTGTTGGGATGAACTCATTGTTCTCATTTGTCACTACCGTGACACCACCCTTCTTTGGTACAACATGAACCGGGCTAACCCATGCACTATCGGAAATTGGGTAAATTATGCTAGCATCATAAAGCTTCAACACCTCCTTTCTAACCACCTCCTTCATGGTGGGGTTAAGGCGGCGTTGAGGCTCTACGGATGATGAATCTTCATGCTCTAAATGGATGCGGTGAGTGCAAAAAGAGGGACTAATACCCTTGATATCATCAATGGTGTACCCAATGACATCCTTGTATTTTCTCACAACCACAAGCAATTTTTCGAGTTCAATGTCATTGAGTGCACTATTAACAATAATAGGGTAAGTGTCATTAGGACCAAGAAAAACATGTTTAAGAGTAGAAGGAAGAGGTTTCAACTCAACTTGAGGAGGCGTGGATCTCTCCTCTTCTTTACCATCCTTCCTCAAGCTATCAAACTTCTTATTCGGCTCCTCCAAGGTAGTTGCCTCCATAGCCAATGCATACTCCCTATGTTCTTTGCAATCCCTCACTTTTCCTTCTAGAAACCCTTGTAAGCTAGTATCCCCTTCATTGGTTTTCTTGTCCACACAATCTTCAAGGATATCCACCATGTAGCATGTTTTTTCCCTCCGAGGGCTCACTCATAGCTTTATCCAAAGAAAACTCCACCTTCTCATCCCTAACTTGTAGAGATAGCTTCCCATTTTTGACATCAATGAGGGCACCTCCCGTGGCAAGGCATGGGCGCCCCAAAATGATGGGAACATTTGTGTCTTCGGGCATATCCATGACATAAAAGTCACATGGGATGACTATCTTGTTGGGGCTGGTGTCCTTGACAATTAAGTACAATGACTTATTAAATCTCTTTAAGGATCACAAGGGCATACTTCAGTATTATTATCATTTGATCCACGTTTATCAATAACGGTTGGCTTGCTAGATAAGTTTGACGTTATTGTCATACGGATGGCGGTGATCAACTGGTCCCTATACGTCACACCTATAGGACACGTTTGAGAGATGTGAAGGTATGAAAATACAGTCACATTTATGCCGGATACGACTAAACAGTTAGTCAGAGGTATTGACTATTAAATTAGTCAATAAGATGTTGAGATGATTATTTAATACGGATTAAATAATTTTAGCTAATACGGATTACATGATTAATTCGTAAAATTAAATATAAACGGTTATATTTAATTAAATATTGTATTCGCGTATTAATATAAACAATTATATTAATTTGGGTAAATGTACAATATCGTATTTTGTCAGACCATTATTAATATATCGACTGTATTAATAACTGATAACATGTTACGATTTATAAATAAAAACCCGCGGACAACTTATAGCTAATTGGGTCGAATCACGCATTGGAATAAGGTAAGAGTGAAAGCCCACTCCTACCCGACATCCAATTCGGCCGGCCGTGTACTACATAAGGAGAGGGACTCTCCTTATGTCAGATACTCTTGTTGCACTGACAAATAATTCTCAAGGCAAAATTAGGGTTTTGAGAGCATTCTTCTCCCAAAACCTCAGATCTCACATCTAAAGCCTGAATAGCTCTCCCTATATTGCAAGGCAGTTGGAGAGGATTTCTAGCACACGCGGCCTCGTCTCATTCTAAGTCTTGGGTGCAAGTTATAGGAGGGAATTTGTGTTAATTCCTGTTCTTAGGTCTTTCGCACAAGGACTAAAGGTTGTACTTCTTTTCTTATCCTTTTTAATCTTATGACGATATTCACGACTGTAATTTTCATTATAATCCTGCAATTTTAGGGCGAATACACGTTTTATTCCCCACAAGTGGTATCAGAGCCTTAGGCCATGAAATTTTACAATTGTGTTTTTCGTAAGATTTAAAAAATTTTGAAATTCGAAGCATTCTGCCTTGGCACTCGATCGAGTCTCTGTAGCACTCGATCGAGTGCCCTTGTACCAGGCCTCGTACGTGTGATTTTAGGGTTGCAATCGATCTTGTTTTCGATTCTTATTTGCATATTGTTAATTAATCGATATTTTTAGCAATATGTGGATCTTTTGTTGTTTTTATTTTTGATTTACACGTTTTATATCAAGATATAAACTGGTTTTGATTTAAAGTGCAGCGATTTGCGTTTTAACGAGTCACTCGATCGAGCCCCTGCTGCACTCGATCGAGTGACACTGACACTCGATTGAGTGCCCCTGTTGCTCGGTCGACTGCTCATGTTTCAGGCTCTCTTTTTCGAAAATAACTTGTTTCTTATTTTCACATGGCTTAAAATAATATACTGTATACGGAAATAGTATATTATTTAGTGAAACGGTTCACCCTCGTTCGATACATATTATTTAAAAACGGTTTAAGATAATAGGATTATATGTTTATTAAAATTGGTGATTAAAGTGGTATAGTCACATAATTTTAATCTTAAAAGGTGGTTTGGTAAAAATTTATTAATCATAATAACAGTATTATGTCATGTATGAATTTTAATTTAGTTGATGCATTTTATTTATCGTCTTGTGAATGCTTAGTGAATGCTTTCAATAACGTATTTATTTTTGCAAACGGTTGTAACTTAGTGTGGCCTTAGAAGATTGTGTTACCGTAATGATGGGACACAGTCTTGCTTGTAATTTTGAGATCTTGAATCTCCGGTTTTGGGTTTTTGCCATGTAATTACTTTTGTATTTAAATTAGAATGTAAATAGGTTATACTTGTAATTTAAATTAGTAATTTTGTGAAGACCAAAGACGGAGACCGGATGCTCACTCCCGCTGCAAGGGCCAAGATGGAACATCAAGACAAGCTTCTAGGGTCCAACGGTGGATTCCAAGTTGTTTTATGTTTATTTTGGTAGGATAGGCCACACTAGGACTTTTATTTACGTTTATTGCATTTATCTTTATGCTTTCATCGATAATAGCTTGCATCATATTCCGCCTAAAAACCAAACCACCTATAACATGCCTGAAAACTGACTCATGTAGAGGTTACGCGTTAGTTTTCTGTGACAATACAGATGTCACGTGTCACATGTAAAGCCATCACTTTATTTAATTCATTCACGTATATGCTAGTTTTTAGTTCACTTAAATATGAATAAATAAAAGTTGATGGGGTCTTCCTCGTATAACCAAAAATTGGGATTAGTCTTTATAAATCAGCCTCCCATGAATCCCTTCTTCGTCGGTAGGCATAATATGACCCCTTCTACGTCGGGTAAGTGGGAACAGATGATTTATTTTATCTCAACATCATGGTCACTCGATAATATCCAGTGACTGAGATAGACTAATAGATAGGATTTACGGAAATCTATCGACCAAGAGTTCCAACGGTGGAATTAGCCAAACTGTGGGCTTATCAATATACGGAAATTGAGTCTTGGGATCGTTTATATAATTCTTGAGGGAGATCAATTATATAAATGCTTGAGTCTACGAGTTTAAATTTCAATTTAATATAGACTTAAATCACAACAATGAGTTGCTTATATGGTTTTTGTTTTATCTTCTTTTTCAGTGTAGAACACGTTCATTAAAACTGCTGTATAACTAAAATGGCTGGTGAAGACCCAATGCCAAGTGCCAAGCTAGCACGTGAATCCTGGCTAAAAGCCTTCATGGACTCCATGAATCAGTCCACAAGACTGAGGAAAGCTTAAGTATTTAACTGAGCCCATTCCGGCACACCCAGGAACTGGAGCCAGAGCCAACGAAGTTCGCGCCCATAGCGACTTCGTCATGGAAGCGGGTGCGATAAAGAACGTACTCATCTATGCAATGGAATCAAATTTGCAAAGACGCTTCATATCCCATGGTGCAAACAAGATTTTCACCACGCTCACTAACGAATTCTCGAAAGCTTCGAGAATCGTTTCTTATGAGCATACATGTCGCTTCTTTGAGGCGAAACTCCAGAAGGGCCAAGCTGTTAGCCCACATATTCTCAACATGATTGAGAATATCGAGAACCTGGAGACCCTGAACTGCAAGATCAGTGAGAACATAATCGTTGATCGAATGCTTCATTCGCTTCATGATGGGTTCGCCCTCTTTAGGGCCAACTACTACATGAACGACATGAAGAAGACTCCTCATGAGCTCCACTCCCTTCTCGTACAGACTGAGAAGGATCTGAAATTAAGTGGGAGCATGAAGCAGGATGTTCTCATGATCTCCAGTAAGGGAAAGGGTAAAGGGAAGGCTAAAGCTCAGGGCGACCTAGCAGTAGGTAAGCCCAGGTTCAAGAAACCAGGATTTACTAAGAGTGGGCCAGGTGAGTCGAGCAACTCACAGGGCAAGACAAAGAGCAAGGATACTAGCATGGAATGCCACCACTGCCACAAGACTGGCCATTGGAGGCGCTCATGCCCCGTGTATCGCGAGGACATTAAGGCAGGCCGCGTTACTCCTGTTGGTATGTCTTCTTCTTCTTTTATTCACATGATTGAGATTAACCAAGCAAGTTGCGGAACTTGGGTACTTGATACTGGTTGTGGTTCTCATCTATGTAATCATGTGCAGGGCCTCCGAAACCAAGAACCCCTAATCAAGGGTGAGGTGGACCTGCGTGTCGGGAATGGAGCACGCGTTGCTGCAGTCTCGAAGGGTACATACGTGATCCAGCTTCCAAGTGGATTCGAGTTATTTTTATATAACTGTTATTATGTTCCTAGTTTGTCCAAAAACATTATTTCAGTTTCTGCACTTGACAAACTCGGTTTTTCATTTGTAATAGAGAATAATAGCTGTATTTTCTCCTTACACAATATGATTTATGGCAAGGCAGTTTCCATGAATGGAACTTATGTTTTAGATCAAACTACCGAGATATTACATGTGAATAACAAGAGATTAAAGGTAGGTGACAAAGATCAAACTTATCTATGGCATTGTCGTATGGGACACATAAATGAGAAACGCGTAAAACAGCTCATACAGAATGGAGCAATATCGCCCTTTGATTTCGAATCATATGGCACGTGTGAATCATGTCTCATTGGCAAAATGACTCGTATTTCCTTCAAAGGTGTTGGAATGCGCGCTGCCGACCTATTAGGACTCATACATACGGACGTATGTGGCCCTATGCCGATCAACGCACGAGAAGGCTATAGGTATTTCATCACTTTCACGGATGATTTGAGTAGATATGGCTATGTCTACTTGATGAAACATAAAAGTGAATCCTTTGACAAGTTCAAAGAATACCAGAATCGGGTACAGAACCAGCTGGGTAGAAAGATTAAAGCACTACGTTCGGATCGTGGTGGTGAGTATCTTTCACACGAGTTTGATCAACACCTTAAAGACTGTGGCATCGTGCTACAGTTGACTCCACCTGGAACACCACAATTAAATGGTGTGTCCGAACGGAGAAATCGAACTCTACTCGATATGGTTCGATCCATGATGAGTCACACCGTTGTACCTGATTCATTGTGGGGCTATGCTCTTTTGTCAGCCGCTCTAATACTTAACCGAAGTCCGTCTAAAGCTGTTGACAAGACTCCATACGAATTATGGAAGGGAACGGTCCCTAACTTGTCCTTTATTCGGGTTTGTGGCTGCGAGGCTTATGTCAAGTGGAGACACGAGGATAAGCTCGGCCCGCGATCGGTCAAAACATACTTTATAGGCTATCCAAAGGGAACTGTTGGTCATTACTTCTACTCGCCAACCGAACAACGTGTTTTTGTTGCGGCTAGTGCGACGTTCTTAGAGAAAGAATTTCTCGAGAACAAGTCGAGTAATAGAACCTTCGAGTTATCGGAGGTTCAAGAACCAACTACCGAGCAACCATTGGAGGAAACAGTTCCTTCAACCGAGGCTGCGGTAGATATTCCTGAGGAACCTAGGAGGTCGGGAAGAGTCTCTATTCCTCCGGACAGATACATTGGTATGGTCGAGGAACATGATACAGATGACGTCTTACTCCTAGAGGGTAATGAACCCATAACCTATAAAGGTGCCATGACCAGTTCTGACTCAAAGCTATGGCTAGAAGCCATGCAATCCGAGATGGACTCTATGTATGAGAACAACGTGTGGGATCTTGTGGACCTACCTGCAAAGGTACGTCCCCTTCAATGCAAATGGCTTTGCAAGATAAAGCATGTCGTGGAAGGAGAACAAGATATCCACAAGGCAAAACTAGTTGCTAAAGGTTTCACCCAAGTGCCAGGCTTGCACTACGATGAGATCTTTGCACCCGTAGTCATGCTACGTTCCATTCGGATTAACTTAGCGATCGCCGCATTTCACGATTATGAAATATGGCAAATGGACGTTAAAACCGCCTTCTTAAACGTTTATTTGGAGGAAGAGTTGTACATGGTACAACCCGAGGGTTTTATTGATCCTGAACATCCTAAGAAAGTTTGCAAGCTTAAACGTTCCATCTATGGACTTAGGCAAGCATCGCGGAGTTGGAATCATCGCTTCGACCAAGTGATAAAAGAGAATGGATTCATTCGATCAGTCGAGGAACCATGTCTCTATATCAAGTCGAGTGGGAGCAAGATTGTATTCCTAGTACTGTATGTCGACGACATACTCTTGACTGGGAATGACATACCTCTCTTATCTTCGGTTAAAGCATGGTTGAAAAACCATTTCCAGATGAAAGATCTGGGAGAGGCACAAAGAATTTTGGGCATCCGTATCTACAGGGATAGATCACGACGGATGTTATCTCATATAGATAAGATTCTAGAGAGATTCAGCATGACGAACTCCAAGAAAGGGTTCCTTCCTAAGACTCCTGGGCTTCACTTGAGCAAGACTCAAGAAGCTAAGTCATTGGAAGAGAAAGAGCGCATGAGTCGGATTCCTTATGCCTCGGCAATAGGATCGATCATGTATGCCATGATATGCACACGTCCAGACGTTGCATATGCATTGAGTATGACTAATCGATTCCAAGCTCATCCAGGTGAACAACACTGGATGGCCGTGAAAAACATTCTTAAGTACCTACGGAGGACTAAAGATTGGGGATTGACTTACGGAGGCGACTCGACGCTCTGCGCCACAGGTTACGCAGATGCTAGCTTCCAAACGGATCGAGATGACTCGAAATCTCAGTCTGGATTCGTTTTTCTTCTTAATGGCGCTGCTGTCAGCTGGAAAAGTTCTAAACAGAGTGTTACAGCAGATTCTACGACTGAGTCCGAGTACTATGCCGCCTCGGAAGCAGCTAAGGAAGCGATATGGATGCGTCAATTCTTACAAGGACTATCAGTAGTGCCTAGTTCGAATGACCCAATCACCGTTTATTGTGATAATAAAGGTGTCATCTTCCAAGCTAAGGAGCATAAGTCTAGCAACAAGGCTAGGCATGTACAACGGAAAGCTCATCTAATCAGAGATTACGTGGAGCAAAAGGAGATTTTTATTGATAAGATCGCTACGGATGACAACATAGCTGATCCTCTCACAAAAGCATTACCACGTGATAAGCATGAAGGGCACATTCATTCCATGGGAATTGGATGTGTTCCTAAGTTGTAGTACTCTTTTATGAATTCATGTAATAATTCATTTTCTCGTGTACTCTATTCAACCTTATTGTTATGATATATAATGTTTTGTTTCTCATGTGGAATTGTACGCCAATTTTGAACACCACAAAGTGAATTGATTAACATTACATCGTTTTGGTCCTTGATTACCCACTTGAGCTGATAACTCAGGTAATCATTTTGTGACGTTGGTTGATGGTGGGTTCAACGAGCCATAAGTCACGCGGCTGACTGACCAATCACAAAGGCGAGTTATACGGATATCTCGTAGGACACCCCGTGACAGCGTTATGGAGTCCTAAATGTTTTATAACATTGGGTGCCAGGTCGTGGATAGGACCTCCATATTGTTCCTTAGAGTCGAGTCTTTTGACTTTCAACTGTCTCTTGAGATTAAGGCAGATTTTGGGTAACTTTGGTTTCTTTCCCATGGTCACAGTAACAGGGGCCAAGAGGATTTTTTCTGGGTTATTTCATGCTGCGCGATATCGGCAGGATTCGAGTTGAGGGAAATATCCAAACCCTTATGAGGATTTTATCATTTCTCAGGGCCACTCGAGGAGTAGTAACTGAAATGCATGGCCATGCTCGAATACAGATTCGTTAAGTTACTCTCTAGTCGGGGAAACCACTCTTGATACAGATCGCTTGTGAGATACGACCTTTGCGAATGCGGATTTGCAAATTGTCTTACATTGAGTGGGAGAAATTTTAAAAGGATATGAGAATCGGTTATCGCACCTACACTTGTACGGACAAGTGGGAGTTTGTTGGAGCTTGTGTCCTCCACATGTAGTGTGATAACGTCATTGCACATACCCTTGTACGGACAAGTGGGAGATTGTTGGGGCTGGTGTCCTTGAAAATTAAGTACAATGACTTATTAAATCTCTTTAAGGATCACAAGGGCATACTTCAGTATTATTATCAGTTGATCCACGTTTATCAATAACGGTTGGCTTGCTAGATAAGTTTGACGTTATTGTCATACGGATGGCGGTGATCAACTGGTCCCTATACGTCACACCTATAGGACACGTTTGAGAGATGTGAAGGTATGAAAATACAGTCACATTTATGCCGGATACGACTAAACAGTTAGTCAGAGGTATTGACTATTAAATTAGTCAATAAGATGTTGAGATGATTATTTAATACGGATTAAATAATTTTAGCTAATACGGATTACATGATTAATTCGTAAAATTAAATATAAACGGTTATATTTAATTAAATATTGTATTCGCGTATTAATATGAACAGTTATATTAATTTGGGTAAATGTACAATATCGTATTTTGTCAGACCATTATTAATATATCGACTGTATTAATAACTGATAACATGTTACGATTTATAAATAAAAACCCGCGGACAACTTATAGCTAATTGGGTCGAATCACGCATTGGAATAAGGTAAGAGTGAAAGCCCACTCCTACCCGACATCCAATTCGGCCGGCCGTGTACTACATAAGGAGAGGGACTCTCCTTATGTCAAATACTCTTGTTGCACTGACAAATAATTCTCAAGGCAAAATGAGGGTTTTGAGAGCATTCTTCTCCCAAAACCTCAGATCTCACATCTAAAGCCTGAATAGCTCTCCCTATATTGCAAGGCAGTTGGAGAGGATTTCTAGCACACGCGGTCTCGTCTTATTCTAAGTCTTGGGTGCAAGTTATAGGAGGGAATTTGTGTTAATTCCTGTTCTTAGGCCTTTCGCACAAGGACTAAAGGTTGTACTTCTTTTCTTATCCTTTTTAATCTTATGACGATATTCACGACTGTAATTTTCATTATAATCCTGCAAGTTTAGGGCGAATACACGTTTTATTCCCCACATATCTTTCCAACTTTGAGTGGCACATCTTCTACAAGCCCCATTGGATATCTCACCGACCTATCCGCTAGTTGTAGAGAAACTCTTGTAGGAGAAAGCTCAAACCCCTTCAATTTCTTGAATATTTTAAGAGGCATGAGGCTAATGCTTGCCCCCAAATCGCACAAGGCTATCTCAACTCGGACATCACCAATTAGGCATGGGATAGAAAAGCTCCCGGGGTCTTCAAGATTCGTGGGAGCTTTATTCATGAGTATGACACTACACTCTTTTGATACATTCACCGTTTGAAAGGTGTTCAAGGAATTCTTGTTGGACACCAAATCCTTCAAAAACTTGCCATAAGTTGGGATTTCCTTAATGGCATCAAGAAATGGAATGGTGATGTTCACATCCTTCATCATGTCCAAGAACTTCCCTTACTTTTGCTCAAGTTTTGCTCTTGCCAACCTTTGTGGAAATGGAATTTGTGGCACAAAAGGCTTTACAACACTTGGTTTTGGTTCTTCAACTACCTTCTTCGGCTCATCAATTACCATAGGTGTTTCCACCACTATCTCCACAAGGTCTTCCTCTGGCTCCTTGCTAGTCTCAACAACAACCTTCTCCGGTTGACCGCCATTACTCTTTCTCTTCTTCACCGGTACCCGGTCTTGCAATTCTCTACCGCTTCTTAGGTGTATGGAGTTTACGGTCTTTGGGTTTTCCTCGGTCTTTCCCGGAAATCTTTCGTTGGGACCTTGCAAGTTACCCAATTGAGTGGCTAGTTGAGAAATTTGATTGTCGGTCATTCGTTGAGAGGCTTGCATTTGACTCCGCAATTAGTTGATTGATGTGGTTGTGTCCTCTTGATTTTGGTTGGAATTTGTTATAAATTGGTTTTGATTGGTCATTAGTTGTTCCATCATTGATTCAAGGTTGGTTTTTGGTTGGGTTTGTTGTTGTGGAAAAGATTGTTGGGTTTGTTGTTGAAATGGTTGTTGGAAGGATTGGTGGTTTTGTTGGGTGAATTGTTGGTTTGGTTGAAAAGGTTGGTTGGATGTTGGGAATGGTGGTCTTGAAGCAAAGGTCTTCCCTTGAAAACCGGGAGGTGCATTATTGAATGTCGGATTTGGTTTTTGAGCTTGAAAATGGGGATTTTGTTGTGGTTTTGATTGAAAATTTGAATTTTGAACATTGTGAGAATTGTAGGAAAAGTTTGGATGGTTCCTCAAACCCGGGTGGTATTGATTGTTATTGAAAGCTCTTTGTGCCGGAGTGGACTCCCATAAACCGTTCACTTGTTCCATCCCGCTTCCATCTCCTCCTATCAAATGACACTCATTGGGAGAGTGCCCTTGATCTCCACAAAAATCACAATAATACACTTGTTGACGGCTCGAACACGAATTGTTTGAAGTGTGGCTTTGGCTCTTGTTGACACCTAGTAGAGCAACTTGTTGCCTCAATTCATCGATCAATCCCTTAACCTCTAGATTACTAGCCGTCTCAACACTTGACTTCCCTTTCCTCTTATGCCTATCATGACTCCAATGGAAAGTCCTAGAAGCCATTTCTTCAATCAATCCCTTAGCCATTTTGTGGTCTATCTTGTCTAGTGCTCCTTTCCCGGAACCGGAATCAAGGTTCATCTTCATTTCATTGTTGAGTCCTTCATAAAAATTATTTATGAGTTCGTCCTCTCCGATTCCGTGGTGTGGGCACAATCTTTGCAATTCTTTATACCTCTCCCAAGCCTCATAAAGTGTCTCATCTTCTAGTTGTGTACATCCTTGGAGCTCACTCTTAATCCTTGCGGTTCTTTGTGGTGGAAAATACTTGTTGAGAAAGGCTTTAGAGACATCATCCCAAGTCCTTAACGACTCCGGTTCACAACTCTTAAGCCACTCCTTAGCACTTCCCCTCAAAGAGTGCGGAAAGAGCCTTAAGCGGAGAGCATCATCACTCACACCATTGGCTTTATACATCTCACAACTATCAAGAAAGTCGTTTATGTGCTCGTTAGGGCTTTCGGTGGCTCCTCCACCAAATTGGTTTCCTTGTACTAGTTGTAACAAAGTTGCTTTCAACTCAAAGTTGTTAGCTTAAATTGGAGGCTTAACTATGCTCGGGTTTACAACCGTCTTTGGGGCTAACCGGTTTCTCATGGCGACGGGTTCGGGTTCTACCATTGTATCTTCCTCGGGAATGTGGAAAGGATTCTCAAAAGGTGAAGGTTGAGAACTCTCTCCGAATGAAGTTACTTCCTCAATTGGGACTTCGATCAATCCCTTTCTTCTCAAGGCGTTGAGGCGTCTTGCGGTAGCTTCTATCTCAAGGTCTATAGGATATTGTGGTTGGACCTTGCAAGTTCTTCTACTCATGCAATAAACCTACACACTTGAAGAAAAAGATCAATAACAAAGATGGCACACCGGAGTGTGCAAAGTTAACTATGACTTAGTCTAGACTAAACTAAAATTGGCTAATATGCAATTATTGGCTCCCCGGCAATGGCGCCAAAAACTTGATGTGGATGTTTTAATACCGCTAGTGCACGGTTGACGAAGAAGCACTCGTGGGTCGATTCACAGGGAGCTAAAATCGCAATACTAGCTATTCAAGTTATGATTTAAGCTAAGTCGACAATGAGATGGTTGGGATTAATAACTACAAATAAGCTAAGTATGAAATAGCAAGGTAAATTAAATAAACTAACAATAACAAGTGAAAGAAATGGATGTAATTCAATAGAGAAAAGGCCTAGGACCCGATTTCACTCCACCATAAGTGTTCATGATTATGATCTCTCTTTACTAGTTAACGGGTATGGGTTATAAGGGGGAAAACGCCTCTAATTCGCTCATAGACTCCCTCTTGGGCTCACTAAAAGACACTAGCAATCCCGACTAACCCCCCTCTCGGGTTCGAAAGTCGATGTCCTAAGTTAAATACCCACGTTGGTTTCCGGGTCATCCATCCCCTCCTCTCGAAGGTCGATTTCAAACGCTAGACTAGGGGGTCCTCCCTCGGTTCTCCCTTTCGGTCTCAACCTAGGTAGACAATAAGGTCAAACAAGCCACCCTGACTCCCAACCTAACCGACTCTCGCCGATGGACAAGGGTCTAGAGTCAATGAAACCCGCAAAAACTCATAAACAAGCCAAATCCCCTAATCTACCCTCACAAGCCAAACCCAAGGACTAATCTAGTGAGAAACCAATAAAATGAAACACCCATGATGGAGCTAATCGAGTCCTAGTATGAGACTACTCACTAGTCATAACTAAGGAAGTCAAATTTATAACAAAAGATGACACTTTGTGATTAAACATGATGAAGGATAAATTCTTACTATCAAACATGCAACAACCAACTACAACAATGATCTAAGGCAAAATAAATCAAAACAAACAATAATCAAGCCCAAAGGAAGAAACTTTGTGTAACATTTCGGTTTAAAATACCTTTATTAGTTCTTGATGTATTGTGGTGTCACTCTTTTAATTCGTTATGTGCCTAGAGACCGGTTGATGGATCATGGGATGGTGAACTTCGGGACGAAGTTCATTTTAAGGAGGGAAGACTGTAATATCCCGTATTTTCATAATTCGTATTAATGAGTCGTTTTATGCTCTTGTCAATACTTATGTGCTTTCGATAAGTATTTTGCTAAATTGCTATATAATAATATTAATTTTATATATTCGTTAAGTTTAATATTTATTATTTACATCGACGTGTAAATAATATTACGGCGTTAGTATCCGATAAGTAATTAGATGATGAACTTATCAAATTATGTTAATGTGGTCCGTGGGATTCGAACTAGGGACCTTTGACACACCGGGTTGGGCCTTGATATGCGTGCTCCTGAATCAGCCCACACCACACCTTGTTATTTATGCAAAAACACAAACAACTACAGCTTTCCTGCCGTCATATATCAACCCTCAATCCTTAACCTAAATTTACCCTAATCAACCTCCTATCACCACACATCTAGTGCCGACACTGCAAGGTTTATAAGGGAGGTTCACACGGTGGGTATATGGCTGGCTAAGGTGGTTCGTTTGGGTCAGGAAAGGGGTAAGTTCACCACCGTTCGTATTTTCGTTGTTGCACCTCTGTTTTGGGTTCGTATAATCAGATCACGTACATGTTCATAGTTCTATTTCTTTGTGTATTAATAATCTATGGTGTGTAATAATCATGTTTTGATCAAGTTAGGGTCGTCTTTGACAGTCTAGGGCCGTCGTGTAGGGTGGTTTATTGGCGGTATTGGTCTGTTTCTTGTTCCCATCAGAATCAGAGTATAAACATGTGTTTTCATGCTAGCTTTCGGTCCTATATCTGTTGATGTTTATTATGGGTCTTAGCGTGGTTAGATGGGTGGTAGTCAGGGGGTGTGATTGGTGGTTGTCTCAGTGGGTCGTGGTGTCTCACGGTGGTGGGCTGGTGGTCGGAGTTTAGATGGTCTTTGATGTTAACCAGTGTATGCGAGTGGGTTGGGGTTTTGAGTCGAGGATATTGGCGTGTGGTTACAGTGGTTACGGCTGTCACCTGCACCCATGGAACCGCCGTGGCTCAAAGGTGGGTTTGGTGGTGTCGTGGGTAAAGGTGATGGTTACAGTTGGTGTCAGGAGAGGAGTTTTGTCATGGTGGTCGTAGGGTCAGAAGGTGTTTGTTGATTTGCTTTGCACGGTCAGAGTTTGGTTGCGGGTTTGTGGCGGTTGTGGCCGTGGTAGGCAGTCCCTGACCTCCTCCCTGGAACCACCGTGGCTCAGTGGCGAGCCTGGTGGTGTCAGTGAGGAGGCCAGTGGTGTCAGGCGGTGTTGGGAGTGGTGGTTGACAGGGATGTCGGAAGGGTTGTTGCGTTTATGGGCTGTTTGTATGTTGGTTGCTACGGTTATGTGTTCTACGTGATTAATTTATAGGTTGTTTGAGTTCTAATCATTTCTTGATAATCATAATCATTACTAAACATGGTTATTATTATTATTATTAATATTATTATTAGTGTTATTATTAATATTATTATTATTTAATTATTGTTCTTACTTATTAATACTATTTTTTTTTGTTATTTGTCAAAATACTTGTTAATGATGTCACTTTTTATATTTTGTGCTATATTTGGTAGGTTATTAGTTTGGTTTATGTTTTGTGATAATAATATATGAGTCGGGAAATTAACGAGTCAAGGGAGTTTCTATTTTGGGAAAGTTTCTAATTAGGGAAACTTGCCATTTATGGAAGGTTCTACTTATAGTAAGTATGGTTTGATATGGGGTTCGGGAAGGATATTAATTCGTTCCATATACCTGTTTAGGTAGCGAGTTTCGTGTGGAACACTTCTAGCGAGCTTGGACTTATCTAGAATTCTGCTATTCGAGGTAGGGGAATACTGTATACATGGTGATGAGTAAATTGTTAATTTCAGATGTTATCTATTTATATCTTATTGTATGAATGGTGTTATATTGTATTCAATTGGTTGTATATTTCTGTGATACAATACGATGTGGCAAATATTGGGTCTTGTGATACGGTGCGGAGTTTATTTGGTGTTGGATCGGTGCGGAGTTTATTTGGCGTTGGATCGGTGCGGAGTTTATTTGGCGTTGGATCGGTGCGGAGTTTATTTGGCGTTGGATCGGTGCGGAGTTTATTTGGCGTTGGATCGGTGCGGAGTTTATTTGGCGTTGGATCGGTGCGGAGTTTATTTGGCGTTGGATCGGTGCAGAGTTTATTTGGTGTTGGATCGGTGCGGAGTTAAGGGATGACTGATCCCAATATATATATTATAAGTTTGTTTATTTATTTTCTTTTACTCAACCTCGTGGTTGACCCTGTGTATTCGTGATCACCTGTGATGAACCAAATTATTGGGGAGCAGATTGACAGGTGGCTGAGACTATGAGAAGCTGTGGGAGGAGAGAGCTTGGATCCGGAACAGACTAGAGTCTAGATCACCATAGTCAGTTTAGCATGAGTTGTAGTTACTTTTCATAAGACAGTTTTATCACAGTTGTAAGAACATGTTATTGAGTTTAACTTTTAATTAAAGTACTGTTTATCATTCCTTTGTATCTACTGCCTCGGAAAACCGAGATGGTAACACCCTTATTTATCTGGGGAGTCCTAGTACAGGCCCTTAAATAAATGGGGGTGTTACACTTTATGAACAAGCTAAGTGCAAAATTCAAACTACTAAGTCAACTAAAATGTAAACAAATGACAAAATAAAGAAAGAGATAAGATATATACCAACTAGGAAGAACAAGGAAGAACAATGAAGCCAAAAAAGAACAAAGGAAGCCTGTTAACTATTGAAATTGATTAAGGGTTTGTTTCAAATTACAAAGGAAAATGGGTTTCTCTTACTAAAAACTTGAACTAGAGGTAGGGTGTACAGTAAAAAAAGAAGGAAAAGTGCTTATATACTAGGTTACAAAAAGGCAAAACGACCCGGCAAGAACGGCACGGCACGGCACGGAGGGCACGACTCCTTCTTCCCTGTAGAGGAACGGCACGGCAGAGAACCGCACAGCACGGCTAGGATAGCACGGCTCCTTCTTCCCTGGAGAGGAACGGCACGGTTCTTACGGTGCCTTCAGTTAGCTTCCTTATTTCTCTGTTTTGGGCTATCCATAGGTTTGTGTTGGGCCTTAGGTTGTCAAATGGGTCCGTTATCCCTACAAAAATCGGCAAACACAACCAAAACCCGAAACAAGCTCCCCAAACCCGAAACAAGCTCCCCAAAAGAAAACGGGCCACGGGAAAGATTTTTGAGGTATGGAAAGCGCGTAGATAACGAAGTTATCACTACGTTCCATTCGGATTATCTTAGCGATCGCCGCATTTCATGACTATGAAATATGGCAGATGGACGTTAAAACGGCCTTCTTAAACGGTTATTTGGAGGAAGAGTTGTACATGGTATAACCCGAGGGTTTTATTGATCCAGAAAATCCTAAGAAGGTTTGCAAGCTTAAGCGTTCCATCTATGGACTTAAACAAGCATCACGGAGTTGGAATCATCGCTTCGACCAAGTGATAAAAGAGAATGGGTTGATTCGATCAGTCGAGGAACCATGTCTCTATATCAAGTCGAGTGGGAGCAAGATTGTATTCCTAGTACTGTATGTCGACGACATACTCTTGATTGAGAATGACATACCTCTCTTATCTTCGGTTAAAGCATGGTTGAAAAACCATTTCCAGATGAAAGATCTGGGAGAGGCACAAAGAATTTTGGGCATCCGTATCTACAGGGATAGATCACGACGGATGTTGTCTCTCAGTCAGGAGTCTTACATAGATAAGATTCTAGAGAGATTCAGCATGACGAACTCCAAGAAAGGGTTTCTTCCTATGACTACTGGGCTTCACCTGAGCAAAACTCAAGAAGCTAAGACATTGGAAGAGAAAGAGCGCATGAGTCGGATTCCTTATGTTTCGGCAATAGGATCGATCATGTATGCCATGATATGCACACGTCCAGACGTTGCATATGCATTGAGTATGACCATTCGATTCCAAGCTCATCCAGGTGAACAACACTGGATGGCCGTGAAAAACATTCTTAAGTACCTACGGAGGACTAAAGATTGGGGATTGACTTATGGAGGCGACTCGACGCTCTACGCCACGGGTGACGCAGATGCTAGCTTCCAAACGGATCGAGACGACTCGAAATCTCAGTCTGGATTCGTTTTTACTCTTAATGGCACTGCTGTCAGCTGGAAAAGTTCTGAACATAGTGTTTCAGCAGATTCTACTACTGAGTCTGAGTACTATGCCGCCTCGGAAGCAGCTAAGGAAGCAATATGGATGCGTCAATTCTTACAAGGACTCTCAGTAGTGCCTAGTTCGAATGACCCAATCACCGTTTATTGTGACAATAAAGGTGCCATCTTCCAAGCTAAGGAGCATAAGTCTAGCAACAAGGCTAGACATGTACAACGGAAAGCTCATCTAATCAGAGATTGCGTGGAGCAAAAAGAGATTTTCATTGATAAGATCGCTACGGATGACAACATAGCTGATCCTCTCACAAAAGCATTACCACGTGATAAGCATGAATGGCACATTAATTCCATGGGAATCAGATGTGTTCCTAAGTTGTAGTACTCTTTTATGAATTCATGTAATAATTCATTTTTTCGTGTATTCTATTCAACCGCATTTTTATGATATATAATGTTTTGTTTTTCATGTGGTATTGTACGCCAATTTTGAACACCACAAAGTGAACTGAATAACATTACATCGTTTTAGTCCTTGATTACCCACTCGAGCTGATAACTCAGGTAATCATTTTGTGACGTTGGTTGATGGTGGGTTCAACGAGCCATAAGTCAATCGAGTGACTGACCAATCACAAAGGCGAGTTATAAGGATATCTCGTCGGACACCCCGTGACAACGTTATGGAGTCCTAATTGTTTTATAACATTGGGTGTCAGGTCGTGGATAGGACCTCCATAGTGTTCCTTAGAGTCGAGTCTTTTGACTTTCAACTGTCTCTTGAGATTAAGGCAGATTTTGGGTAACTTTGGTTTCTTTCCCACGGTCTTCCGTAACAGGGGCCAAGAGGAATTTTTCTGGGTTATTTCATGCTGCGCGAACATCGGCAGGATTCGAGTTGAGGGAAATATCCAAACCCTTATCAGGATTTTATCATTTCTTAGGGCCACTCGAGGAGTAGTAACTGAAATGCATGGCCATGCTCGAATACAGATTCGTTTTATCAGTTAAGTTACTCTCTAGTCGGGGAAACCACTCTTGATACAGATCGCTTGTGAGATACGACCTTTGCGAATGCGGATTTGTAAATTGTCTTACATTGAGTGGGAGTAATTTTAAAAGGATATGAGAATCGGTTATCGCACCTACACTTGTACGGACAAGTGGGAGTTCGTTGGAGCCTGTGTCCTCCACATGTAGTGTGATAACGCCATTGCACATACCCTTGTACGGACAAGTGGGAGATTAATGGGGCTAGTCTCCTTGACAGTTAGTACAATGACTTACTAAATCTCTTTAAGGATCACAAGGGCATACTTTAGTATTATTATCAGTTGATCCACGTTTATCAATAACGGTTGGCTTGCTAGATAAGTTTGACGTTATTGTCATACGGATGGCGGCGGTGATCAACTGGTCCCAATACGTCACACCTATAGGACAAGTTTGAGAGATGTGAAGGTATGAAAATACAGTCACATTTATGCCGGATACGACTAAACAATTAGTCAGAGGTATTGACTATTAAATTAGTCAATAAGATGTTGAGATTAATATTTAATGCAGATTAAATAATTTTAGCGAATACGGATTACATGATTAATTCGTAAATTAAATATAAACGGTTATATTAAATTAAATATTGTATTCGCATATTAATATAAACAGTTATATTAATTTGGGTAATTATACAATATCGTAATTTTATCAGACCATTATTAATGTATCGATTGCATTAATATCTGATAACATGTGTGCGATTTATAATTAAAATCCCGCGAATAATATTTAGCAAAACGGGTCGAATCACGCAAAGAAATAAGGTAAGAGTGGAAAAAGCCCACTCTCACCTCAACCCATTCGGCCGACCCTCTTGTTACAAAAGGAGGGTTATTCTCCTTTTGTCGAACTACTGGTTAATTCATAATCTCAAGAATTAGGGTTTTGAGAACATTCTTTTTCCCAAAACTCAGATCTCACATCAAAACTCACAAAAGCTCTTCCCATATTGCAAGGCAATTGAAGAGTATTTCTAGCACACGCGGCATCGTCTCAATCAAGTCTTGGGTGCAAGTTATAGGAGGGAATTTGCTTTATTTAATTCTTGTTCTTAGGCCTTTAGCACAAGGACCAAAGGTTGTATTCTTTTCATGTTTTTAATTATCTTATGACCATAATTCACAACTGTAAAATTCGCTATAATCCTTCATGTTTAGGGCGAATACATGCTTTATTCCCCACAGGTTTTGCCGTTCGGGTTGACTAATGCGCCAGCAGTGTTTATGGATTTGATGATCCGGGTATTCAGTCCGTACCTGGATAAGTTCATTGTTGTGTTCATCGACGACATCTTAGTATATTCTAAGAATAAAGAAGAGCATGAGGAACATCTGAGAACCGTGTTGAAGACTCTAGAGGAGAATGGGTTGTATGCAACGCTGAGTAAGTGCGAGTTCTGGTTGGAGAAGGTTGCCTTCTTGGGTCATATAATTTCCGAGGAGGGGGTGTCGGTGGACCCTAGCAAGATTGAAGTAATGACCAGGTGGCAAAGCCCGAAGAATGTGGGAGAGATCCGCAGTTTTCTAGGATTGGCTGGGTATTATAGGAGGTTTGTCAAAGATTTCTCAAAGTTAGCCAAGCCATTAACATCATTAATGAGAAAGGAGAATCATTTCATTTGGGATGAGAGTTGTGAGAAGGCGTTCTTAACTCTTAAGGAACGTCTGACAACAGCTCCTATCCTTGCCTTGCCAGATGGGAGTGATAACTTCGAAGTGTATACCGACGCTTCGAAGCATGGGCTAGGATGTGTGCTAATGCAGAGTGGGAGAGTGATAGCTTATGCTTCCCGACAACTGAAAACATATGAAGAGAATTATCCTACTCATGACTTGGAATTGGGGGCTGTGGTTTTTGCACTGAAACTGTGGCGCCATTATCTTTACGGGGCCACATTTAAAGTGTTTTCCGACCACAAAAGTTTGAAGTAAATCTACACCCAGCGGGAATTGAATATGAGGCAAATGAGGTGGATAGAGTTGATTGGTGACTACGATATGCCAATTTTCTATCATGAGGGCAAGGCTAATGTGGTTGTTGATGCCTTGAGTAGGAAATTCGTTCATGCTTTAAGTAATGCCAGATCAAGGTTAAGACTGCATAGTGAGTTGGGAGAAATGGGCATTTACATGATTCGGAAAGGGGATACTCTGAGTGATCTGACAGTAGAGCCAGAACTGTATGGAGAAATCAGGGAACTGCAAAAAGAAGATTTGAGGATCCAGAAGTGGAGAAGAATGATCGAGGGAAGTGATAATGAGACCGAGCCCAAATTCAGTGTCCATTCTGATGATAGCTTGAGATTCAGTGGGAGATGGTGTGTTCCGGATAATGATGAATTGAAAAAGAAAATCTTAACTGAAGCTCATGCCACGCCATACTCCGTTCACCCAGGAGGCGATAAATTGTACAAAGACCTCAAGAAGACTTTTTGGTGGCCCAACAAGAAAAAGGAAGTTGCCGAGTTCGTGTCGCGGTGTTTGACATGTCAGAGGGTAAAAGGTGAGCACAAGAGACCTCAAGGAAAGATCCAGCCACTGGATGTACCTGAATGGAAATGGGAAAATATTTCTATGGACTTCATCGTGGGGTTGCCTCGGACACAGAGGGGCAACAACATGATCTAGGTAATCGTGGATAGACTGACCAAGTCCGCTCACTTTATTCCAATGAAAGATACCTGGAGTAAGACTGAGTTGGCGAAGTCATATGTACAGAATGTAGTCAAGTTGCATGGCATTCCCAAGGATATTGTTGTTGGGAAATGTGTCCTCAACAATAGTGCGATCACGTAATTAAATCTCATAACGAGAATGCGCAAGGGATGATACGAATTATATTAGTCAACTGACCAACATTAATCGGTAATGGTTGGCTAGCTAGAGTTGGACATTACTGTCGTATGACGGCGGTGGTCAGCTGATCCCTTTAGGTCACACCTTTAGGACAATTCCCTTAATTGATAAAATGATCAAATGTATATTGATACGATTTGATCATATTCCTTACATTCGTATATCGAGAAATTAGAGGTTAAATCTTATTGTAAGATTTATGTTTAAAATTGAAACGTGTCAATTGTTAAACAATAAACGCCATTTTATAATATCGTGATTAGAATGAATCGGGTTATAATTATTACAAAAGTTGTAAATCGTATTGACGATAAATTATAAATGACCATTTTATATGTTGGTAATTTCGAATTACATGTCGAAATAATAAATATGATTTATTTTATTACAAATGATATTTATATGATGAATATGCATTTTAGTTAATTAAAACAATTGTTATTTTTATGTGACACCTTAGATGTCACACTTATACAATTGATAAATAGACAAATATAAAATGGACTATGTTTAAGTGGAGGTGCCGGTTTTGAGGGAAGGGTTAAGGGCATTTAAATTGTGTTTTTAAATGTTAAGGACACAATCATGACCTAGCATTAAACCTAATTGATTAGGGTTGCACGCCTAGGTCATTGATAATGCAAAAGGCTTCTTCTTTTCTATTTCCCCATACCCTAGCCGGCTCTCCCCTCTTCCCTATACCCACTCAATTAATTTAACTAGTTTTATTAATTATGTGGATAATATATAACCTAAGCAACATTCATCCTAAACCCTCTCCTTAGCCGAAAATCTTACCAAGTAAGGAGAAACTTAACAACCTCAAATTAATACTATAAGATAATATAAACATACTATTTGTAGTATTGAAATAATAATTCTAATTAAGAGATTAGGATTTATCTTAAGGAAAACCGGTTTTGTGCTAGCTTGTTCAAGATCTCGGTTGTGTTAAGGGGTTGTCTTGGTGCATCCAAAGGAGGTATTCTTGTTGGGTACTCGGAGGGTCATCCTTGCTTTCATTCGGACCGTGTGTAAGGGTTCAAGAACTCTCTTATTTCCGCATTTTAAGCATGCATAAGATCTATATAATGAGATAATTAAACTGTTAATTATAAGATTATGTTAGTATGAATAAAATATTAGATTATGAGTAACTAAAAACCTATCAATTGGTATCAGAGCAACTAGGTTGTTTGCATGCTTTCCGTTTACGTTTTTACGGAGTTATTAAGATAACAAAATAAAATTTGATATTTCGTGTAGTATATGATTTGGCCGAAATATATTTAGCATGAATACCTACTGTTTTCTAAAATGTTTTAGAATGTTTGGAATATATTTTGCAGGAATATTGGTTATTGGTATATTAAATCTCGGTTTTATTAAGTTTTAATGGTTAAAAATTGTTTATTTTGGGAAAAACAGTTACAAACAATTTTTGGCCGAGATTTTTCAGTATGTTATCACATGTATATCCTATGTTATGAATATGAATTTTCGTAAATTATGGACTTATAAAACATGTGATATGAGTTTTAAGGGTTAAAATGCAATAAGATGAATAAAAATGGGTTTGTATAGTTATATTACGAATTTGACTATAAAAATTTATGAGTATGTCACATGCAATATTTAAAATATATGTTGAATTTTCCAGAAATTTATCTCAAATATTGCAATATTATAGATTTTTAATGTAAAAATCGGGTAATTAGTGACATTATTTCGACTTTAATAGTTTAAGTTGGAATTTGCCATAAAAATTTAACACGATGTCATATATATTATTTCCAGCATGTATAAAAATTTCGAGATGTATCTGATTTTATGCTTGAGAAATAATTTTAAAGGTTAAAATCGTACGATATATGACGAAAATCGTTAAAATTTACAATAGTTGTTAAAATAGCCGGAATATTTAAACCATAATAGTCATATATGATATGTTCATCACTAAATTATTCTTGGGAGCCAAAAGTTTCGGTTTTGATTTAATTTTTAAATTGTTAAAAGGTTGCATTTAAAATTGAATTATAAGAGTCATGTATTAAAAATTTCGGCTATAGGGCAATGTGCCATTTAATTTTCTGTCTATTTTATGTTCTTAAAGTATTTTGGAAAGTTTAAAAATATTATTAGTATTTTATTTGCATTTATGAAGCTAATTATTGAATTTTCCGACTTAAAATGCTCGTTTTACGTATTATTTTCGAAATAATGTTAAAACCGTATAAATACATATATTTTTAAGGTTCTGCAATTTTAAGAACATTCTGGAATTTTCAAAATTTGAATTTTGAATTTTTCGAAATTTTTATGACTCTTTTGGATTTTTATATTATTTTTCCCGTAAAACCGAGTAATACCGAACAATATTAAAATATGTTAAGTTAAGTCATGTTCAAAGTTTGAGTAAGACTAAATTTTGAAACCCATATGAGTTGGGATGATTAACTTAAGGATGAATACCGATTCATATTATGCATAGTGTTGTTAAACGTTAAAACACGCGATTCCATAAACCGAGGTATACGATAACTATTTATTTAAATAGGACGATTTGGCTTAGGATTTGCATGGTAGTTCATATATTCATAAGCATTGCATATTTTATTATGAATGTCATGATTTATTTACGTAATTTTGGGAATTATGTAATTTACTTAGTATGGCCTTAGTTTTAATCGGTATTTCCCGTAATGTAAGGGGTTACCGATTGGGTTGTAATTTTGTGATCTCGTATCACCCAATTGTAATTTATTTCTATTTTATAATGTATAAAGTAGACTAGAAAAGTTGTAACCTTTTGTAAAATCCGGAGATCCTTGAAGACGGTGCCATTCGGAAAGGAGTTCCGAACAAGACGGTGTTTACCTCGATGTGCATGCCTCGTGAAGTTCAAGGGACCAAAGGAGTTGGTTTCCGAATTTGTACTTTTATTATTTCTTTTCTAGGAAAGGTCATACTAGGGTTTTTTTTATGCTTTTATTTTGCTTTTTATATGTTTGCATACATAGCCAAATCGTCATATATCGTCTCATGCATTGTTCGATTTAGTCGACCTAGTCTTTTATTTTATCGATAATTCACCGACTTAGTTCACTTAAACGGAGATAGATAATAATTTGACTAGATCTCTTACATACAAATATTGAGACTTAGCCTTACCAAAAAGTACGGACCCATGAATCCCTTCTTCACAAGAACGTAGGCTCGGCTACACCGGGGTACTAAAATTGTCACGTTGGGTAAGTGGGGTAATAAAGATTACACCTTGAAATTTGGTTGATCTCAACGAAAGTATTCGTAACCGTAGTTGCAATAAGTTCGGGCTAAAGACGATTTTTAGAAAATTGTCGACCGTGAGTTCTAAGGTAGAACCGATTAAAGGGTTAATCCACCAAATTATACCGATACGGGTTGAATCGGCTACACCGTGCCCGGATTAGTATGGGTTTGGGTATCGGGATTGTTTACTTAATTGGGTAAGAGATCATTAAGTAAATAACTAATTAACTTGTTTAAGTTTTTAGTTTAAATTATGAATTTTAAAATGATATTGTTTTATTTCCTTCATTTTATTGTAGTTTAATTTTCAACATCATCAATGGCAACCAACGCTCCACCTCTCACTAACGTTTCATGGCTTCGGTCTTTTATGGACCGTTGCAAACTCGATAAGCATGGTTCCAATTTTAAGGATTGGGATGCGCAATTACTTTTGGCCGCTCAAGGTGACGATAAGAGTCGTTACCTATCCGAAGCCGCTCCGACTGCTCCGACCGCTCGTTCATCGGTCCAAAATCGTGAGGCCTATGAAGCCTACATGAAAGAGTCCTCCGCTCTTAAAAATGTGCTCATCTTCTCCATGGAGCCGGATCTCCAAAGGAGTATGATTAAGTTGACCACATCGTATGAGATATACACCAAGCTTGCGACCATGTTTTCGCAAACTCCAAGGGTGATCCAATATGAGGCGGCTTCCGCCTTCTTCGACATTACGTTGAAGGAAGGGCAAAAGATAAGCCCTCATGTGCTCAAACTCGTTGAGCTCGCGGAGACTCTAAAAGCGCAAGACGTTGATGTTCCCGACTCTCTCATTATTGACCGAGTTCTTCCCTCGCTCAATAAGGTTAAATCGTATGCTCAATTGCGGATGAATTTCAACATGCGAAACCAAGAGACAACATTGGATGAGTTGCATAAGATGCTCGTCCAAGCCGAAAGGGACATGGGACTTCATGAAAGTTCCACCAAGGATGTTTTAAACATCGAAAAGAAAGGGAAAACGAGCTTCAAAAGGGATGCCTTTAAAGGCAAGGGCAAGAAAACGTTCAAGCCCAAAGCGACTAAAGAAAAGACCTTTTCGAAAGGCGCTTCCACCTCGTCTTCGAAATCCGAAGACAAGTGCCATTATTGCACGAGGATCGGTCATTTGAAGCGTAATTGCCCCAAATACTTAAGCGATCTCAAAAAATGGGAAGGCAACCGCCGTAGTTAATAATTCTCGTTTATAATTCATGTCATTTATCAACTTATGTATAGTGATACAAATATGTTGATGTTTACCCTTTTTAATTGTTTTAAAGGGCCACCCCCTAATAATGATAAGGGCAAGGAGAAGGAAGCATGAGGTTTCTTACTTGGATGGCTACGGTAGCATCCAATTGATCGAAGACTTGAAGAGCTAGGCTCTAATTTTCATATCGTCTTCTTTCATATTTTGCATTTTATTTATGGAACAATTTATTTTCTTGTAAGACAAGGATTAAAATCCTAAAACAATGGTTGTAATTTTGGATATTTGGTGACTTGGTTTTCAACCCGAGTCACTACTTTTTTTCTTAATCAATGTCTTGATTTCTCAAATAAATTGCATACCTTGTTTAAACATGAATAATGGTGATTTTATCACACAATGAACATTGATACGATCAAAATAATGTAATCAAAGTGTTGATTAAAACGGAGAACTACACCCCATGAGATACTTTCAATAAAAATGAGACAACATCAGTTCATTATAAGATTTTCATTTTAAGTGAAAATGAGAATGTATTCATCACACCTATAAAACTTCAAAAATTCGTATGCATTGGTTAATCGAAATAGCTATCCTTATACAAATAAAGGTTATTGTTAGAAGGATAGAGTGGGAGAAAATATTTCGCTCACAAACCAATGATGAAAATAAAGGATCTTAGAGAAGATTCCTACATGGGAGTCTTAAGAAGAGCCCTAAATGAATGAATTAAAGAAACTACGAGAGGACACTGAAGAAACTACGGGAGGACACTCGAAGAAAGTTCCTTATGTTCATTGTTTCCGTGGGAAACACCGTATGAATTCGGAAGGAATATCGGTTCCTTGAGATAATGATTTTTTAAAGATTATAAGATAATAGAGGAGAAATCATCTATCTATACGGGAGGAAAGACCGGTTCCTAAATAAATGATTTTTCTAAGTTTATAAGATAAAAGAGAAGAAATCATCTCAATTCTCTCAATGTAGTTATAAGGAAATTATCATGTCATATTCGTCTCGAGGAAACGAAGACATGAAAAGAGGGTGATGATTGATTGAATGAAAATAGATCAGTATAGGGATAGTGATAGTAATAATGATTCAAGTGATAAATAAAGATTTACATGCGCGAAATGAAAGGTTCATTTAAGAGATCGAGTAATATTGATTTTAGTGGGAGCGATGTTCATTAAAAGAATTAAGCCTACCATTTAGAGAGGATGGGTGATTTTTTAAGATGTAAAGAATAAGAGGTTTTCAATTCTAGATGATCAAATACCTTATATCATACGATGATGGAGCTTTACGGGAAGTTTATTATATTGATAATAAAAGGTCGCCCATTAGAAATAAGAATGGTTTGATATGATTCATATTGATGAATAAAACCATGATCATATTGCCAAGATGATTGAAAATTATAAGAATGATGAAATCATTAATAACTACAATATAGATTTCAGCACATGAGTGACTAGATAATTCCGAGTGTTTTTTAATCCCTCTAGTATATCAATACGTCACGAGTTATAAGATAACAGTAGGAGCTTCCCTCAAGAAAGGAAACTCAAGATCTAGAATGAGTTCTGGACACGTGCTCAAATAAGTTCATATTATGTGAGATAATATGAGATGGAAGGAGAACAAAATTGGTAAGTTTTGCAATCATGAATAAAAGGTTTATTCGCAAAACACTAATACAAATAGATGATCGTGCATCAAATGCAATGAAATAGTATTGACTATTTTTGCATGACAATGTAATTTGAGTTATAATTAACTCAAGATAAAAGATACTTTGTCAAAATCCAAATGGGTTGTAAGAGACAATATTGAACCCCATAAGTGAACAGGATTGACTTAGTATAGCCCCTAGCCGCTTACACGAGGTGACGTCTCAAAGCGACTAGAATGTGAGGCGACTGATGGCAAGTTCAAGTGCCATAGAGTCATATGTGATGACTAGTCGATCACATAGGCAGACTGCAAGAGACACTCTGTCGGGCAAAGTGACCGCTTATAGAGTTCTGGAACTTTTATAATAGTCGGGTCGTGGCAAGAGCTGCTATAGTATTATTGTGACTCAATTCTTAGACTAAAGACTACTCTCCCAAGATGGTACAGTTTAGGCATAACCTTGATCCATTCTCTACGACTTTTCGTAACTGGAGTCAAATGGGATTGCTTCAGGCTGTGACTGACTGTGACTATTCAAAGAAAATAGTGCGATAGAAATTGTCCACCCCTTGTCAGGGTTGTTCAAATCTCAAGGCCACTCGAGGAGAAGTAAACTGGAAATGCGTGGCCACACTCGGAAGGTATCTATGGTAAATAATTCCGGTCAAATAGTAATTCTCCAGATCGAGGAAACCACTCATGATATGATCGAATGCAAGTACGACCTTAGAGAGACACCTTGCATTGAGTGGGAGATTGTAATAGGACAAGAGAATTGGTGACGCACACTTGTCGAGGACAAGTGGGAGATTGTTGGGAAATGTGTCCTCAACAATAGTGCAATCACGTAATTAAATCTCATAACAAGAATGCGCAAGGGATGATACGAATTATATTAGTCAACTGACCAACATTAATCGGTAATGGTTGGCTAGCTAGAGTTTGACATTACTGTCGTATGACGGTGGTGGTCAGTTGATCCCTTTAGGTCACACCTTTAGGACAATTCCCTTAATTGATAAAATGATCAAATGTATATTGATACGATTTCAAAAATATTCCTTAAACTCGTATATCGAGAAATTAGAGGTTAAATCTTATTGTAAGATTTATGTTTAAAATTGAAACGTGTCAATTGTTAAACAATAAACGACATTTTATAATATCGTGATTAGAATGAATCAGGTTATAATTATTACAAAAGTTGTAAATCGTATTGACGATAAATTATAAATGACCATTTTATATGTTGGTAATTTCGAATTATATGTCGAAATAATAAATATGATTTATTTTATTAAAAATGATATTTATATGATGAATATGCATTTTAGTTAATTAAAACAATTGTTATTTTTATGTGACACCTTAGATGTCATACTTATACAATTGATAAATAGACAAATAGAAAATGGACTATGTTTAAGTGGAGGTGCCGGTTTTGAGGGAAGGGTTAAGGGCATTTAAATTGTGTTTTTAAATGTTAACGACACAATCATGACCTAGCATTAAACCTAATTGATTAGGGTTGCATGCCTAGGTCATTGATAATGCAAAAGGCTTCTTCTTTTCTCCTTCCTCATACCCTAGCCGGCTCTCCCCTCTTCTCTATACCAACTCAATTAATTTAACTAGTTTTATTAATTATGTGGGTAATATATAACCTAAGCAACATTCATCCTAAACCCTCTCCTTAGCCGAAAATCTTACCAAGTAAGGAGAAAATTAACAACCTCAAATTAATATTATAAGATAATATAAACATACTATTTGTAGTATTGAAATAATAATTCTAATTAAGCGATTAGGATTTATCTTAAGGAAAACCGGTTTTGTGCTAGCTTGTTCAAGATCTCGGTTGTGTTAAGGGGTTGTCTTGGTGCATCCAAAGGAGGTATTCTTGTTGGGTACTCAGAGGATCATCCTTGCTTTCATTCGGACCGTGTGTAAGGGTTCAAGAACTCTCTTATTTCCGCATTTTAAGCATGTATAAGATCTATATAATGAGATAATTAAAATGTTAATTATAAGATTATGTTAGTATGACTAAAATATTAGATTATGAGTAACTAAAAACCTATCAATTGTTTCCGATCGTGACTCGAGATTTATTTCTAAATTTTGGCAAGAGCTGCAGACCGCGTTAGGCACGCAATTAAAGATGAGTACAGTTTTTCACCCAGCTACAGATGGTCAGACGGAAAGGACCATCCAGACCTTGGAAGATATGTTGAGAGCATGTGTGCTGGAGTTCGGGGGATCATGGGAAGAGCGGTTGGGACTGATAGAGTTCTCGTATAATAATAGCTACCATGCCAGCATTGGGATGACTCCTTTTGAGGCATTGTATGCGAGGAAGTGTCGGAGTCCTGTATATTGGGATGATCACGCTGATGTTGTGGTTCTAGGTCCAGATATGATTCAGGAAATGGTTGAGCAAGTCCAGATAATCAGACAAAAGATGAGGGATGCCCAGGAAAGACAGAAGAGTTACGCGGATCTCAAAAGGAGTGACATTTCATTTGAGGCAGGGGAGAAGGTACTACTGAAGGTATCTCCACTGAAGGGCGTAATGAGGTTCGGAAAGCGTGGTAAATTGAGTCAGAAGTTTATTGGACCATTTGAAGTCTTGGACAGGGTTGGGGAGGTGGCGTATCGATTAGCTTTACCTCCAGCCCTATGCAAGGTCCATAATGTGTTCCATGTTTCTCAACTAAGGAAGTATGTGAGTGACCCCACGTATGTGTTGAACCATGAAGAAATTGAGGTAGATGAGTAACTTGCCTATGTTGAGATTCCAAAAGAGATTTTGGATAGAAAGATTCGGAAGACTCGGAATGGAGAGACAGTGTTGGTGAAGGTCTTGTGGACCAATCATAACACGGAGGAAGCTACGTGGGAGTCGGAGGCGTCCATGAAGGAGCGTTACCCGCAATTGTTCGTTTGAGGTAAGTTACGAGGACGTAACTCTTTTTTTTAGTGGGGCAGAATGTAACGTTTCATGTTTTTAGCGTGCTTAAGTCATGATGGGGGTATGTTCGTGGACGTTATGAGTCCCGAAGTTCATTTTAAGGGGGGGAAATTGTAATAACCCGTTTTATTATCCAAATTATATAATTGTGACGGGTTATTCGTATATAAGCATCTATAGTTTTGTGAACTTTTAATTGAGTTGTTATGTTTTAATCACATAGTATTGAACCGTGTTGGCATAGGGGTTCGAACTCATGACCAAGGGGTTAGTATGAGCCTCGAAATTTGTGCACATATCAGCCCATACTTCACGTTTGTTTTCTTTTTCAAACCTATATCAACCCTAAGCCATACCGTCACTTCTATAAACCAAAAACCCTAAACCTAGCTATCCTATCTCTCATACAAACACATCAACCTTCAGCCGTCATCACAGAGTACACGTAGGAGGTCTTCACGGTGGCCATAGATTGGTCTAAGGGTGGTCGAATCTTATTCGAAGTAGGTATGTCAACACGTTTTTCCTCCTTTATAGCGTGTTCCTGTTTTTCAATAGGTAATTCTATTGTGTTTATCATACGTATGATTCTGATCTTTGCATAACATCGACATATGAAGTTAGTAGTATCGTTTTAACGTTTAAAGAGTCACCCTCGACCACCACGGACCACCAGTCGTGGGTGGTTTTGATCGTCGTTGTCAGAACAGGTTATTATTTTCAAAATAGAGTTGTACCCGAGTTGTTTTACGAATGTTTGTGAGTCGTTTTCTGCTATTATATGTTCTGGGTAATGATGTAATTAGTTTGTTGGTGGTTTGGGGGGTGTCAGGATGGTTGTGTTGGTGGCAGTAGGTGGTGGGTCAGAGTCATAAGGGGAGTTTCGTCGCCCTAATGTCTCGGTTCTTAGTGGTTTTGTGGTTTTCGAATGCTGCTTGGGGTGGTAACACCGTAGACTCGGGGGAGGTCGACACGGTGTTACCACAGTGGTTTATGGGTCAGTCGTCAGGGGTGGTTCTGGTGGTGGTCACAGGGGTTGTCGGTGGTGGTGGAAGTGTCGATGGGTTTGTGTTTCAGGATGGGCCAGGAAGTTAGGTGATGAACCAGGCCTGGTTTGGGCCCTGGTTCATCGTGTTGGTGGGTGTCGAGGAGGTTGTTGGTGGCCCGAGTAATAGCAGGTGGCGCGGGGTACGTGGCTGGGTGGTAGTTGGTGGTGGAGATGGCGTGAACGGTAGGAACGGGGGGCTGTTTGGTCGCGGGAGTAAAGTCGGGAAACGGCTGTTGGGGTGTTTGTTTATGGGTGTTAATTTTACTATTATTATTATTATTATTATTATTTTCATTCTTATTGTTATTATTATTATTATGGTTATTATTTCTAATAGTATTATTTGTTTATCAATTGTTGTTTGGGTATCTTAATTAATTAGGATAGTTTATATATATAGGAAGTTACTATTTTGGGTAATGTCTTTTAAGGGAAACTTTCCTTTTTAAGAAAGTGTTATAAAAGAATGTGTACTTATGTTACGGGGTCTAGGGAAGTTTTATTAATTATACAATATATGTTTAGGTGGCAGTTTTCGCGTGGAGCATTTTTAGTAGCGGTTGCTCACTTGCCATTATCTTCTGCAGTTTTGAGGTAGGGGAATATGTATGTTGTAATTGTGACCTGACATGAGGATACTCGTTATCTAGTTGATATATTTACTTGTGATATATATTGCGATTGAATGATTACTAATTATTGTGGAGTACGGGGCTTGTGAAATGGGTCTTGTGATATGGGTCTTGTGTTATGGGACTTGTGATATGGCCATGGGAGGTGTGGTGTGTTGGAGGTGTGGTGGAGAAACGGTTGTTGAGGAGATGGAGGAAATGTTTATTGTGTTATATCATGTCTTGATTATATTACCTACTCAACCTCGTGTTGACCCTGTTTGTTTGTTTGTGACTGTGTTGATCCAATTTATTGGGGAGCAGAATGACAGGTTTAGACTTATGGATGCTGGAAGGGTGGAGAGGACATAGATCAGACCTGCCTAGTGCTAGTTCTTTCACTTAGTCTATCACCGCGTCTGAACTTTTAGTTTTGGTTTATGGACGGTTGTAATTTCTTTGAGACTTTGTTTAACATTTATTTACTTAATAAAGTACTGAATTTCTTCCTTTGTTATCTACTACCTCGGGTAACCGAGATGGTAACACCCTTGGTTATTTGGGGAGTCCTAGTTCAGGCCTCTAAATAAATGGGGGTGTTACAGCAGTAATTGGTTTGGGGAAGCCCTTAGTGAAAGAAGTCAATGTGCAAAGAGGAGGGCTCGGGATCCTAAGCTATAAGGAGGATGAAGATCCAGATTTGGTTGATGAGGAGGACAAGAGAAGAAGAAAAGAAGAGAAAGAGAAGAGTCCGTCGCATATGCTTTGCGACGGAGAGGAGACGTGTTTAGCCATTCGAACGAACACGGTGGAGACTACGGCATATAGCCAAAAGCCGTGGTCTGATATTTTCTGTAAAACTGTTGAACCATATATTCAAATATATATATTAAGTATATATGTCTATGTTTTGATAATGACAAGTCTAGCTATGTATATATATTATATACTCGTGCGTATAATCGTGTGCTAAGTGTACAGAATATTAGTAACAAGATCTAATCAATCAAGTATAAAAGATTCAAGTATGTTAGTCAAAGGATTGACTAAATCGAAGATTGAAAGAAGATCACAAGCGCGCCTAATGAACTAAAGGTATACTTATCAACTATAGCTTTAGTACGTGATTGATTCAAGTTATAGCTCGTAGCTATAACTCAATATTATGAAGAAATGATCGATATATATGTGATTGGTTGAAACGATTTTAGTTCCCAAAATCGTCATGGACAATTAATGTTTAATTGGTATTCTATTTTTGGAATATGGAATTATTAATCTTAATAGGTCTATATAAAATATCTTTTGGTTAAATAAGAATAAATAATTTTCTTATGAGTTAATTATTTATTACTAAATAAACTAAGGATTTTTATATAATCTAAATTGTCAAATAATATAATCTAATTATGGTTTGATACGACCTTGGGAAACGTGTATCATGTCACGTTCCATATTTCGTATAGGATTAGTTTAAGTAAATATTATGTATTTACTTAATATCCTAAACAAACTAGATTATATTACGATAATATAATTTATTATCTTTGACATGATTTAGGAAGTTGTTTTAATAAGGTTACTATTTGTTTATTATATAAAGATCTTTCCTAAACATGAATTAGGAAATTGATTCCTTGTATAATACTTATAGTATATTATAAATCTTTCTTAAATATATTAAGATTAGATTTATGGTAAATATTACTAAAAGACTAGTCTTCTAGTTTAAGTAATGTTCCTAAATCATCTAGGGTTTTAATTTCCTAAGATATAATTCTATATAAATAGACGACCTATGATACATTAATTGGTACGAAAAACACACATATATTCACGCATATCAAAGAAAAAAAACCGTCGTTCATTACTCTTCAAGATTCGAGCTTATCATTGTCATATCCGATTCAAGATTCAAGTGCTCAAGCATTGATCTTATTCATTCAAGATTGTGACATCAAGAAACATCGAAGACTTTATCTTATTAACGTAAGATAGATCGAGTATTTAGCGGTACTCATTGTAAGGCAAGTATTTAACGGTATTTGTCATAAGCTAGATATTTAACAGTATCTAGATAGAGTTGCGACTAACATCAAAGTTGCACGAGTAGGGTTGATAAAATTGTAATCCGGAGTTGGTACTAATTTTATTAATCGAGAATAGTGGACGTAGGTTTCAAAGTGTGAAACTGAACCACTTCAAAAATATTGTGTCTCTCTTCATTACTTGTTCTACTCGACGATCGTCATACAACCATATACACATCGAAGAAGATTTCGAAAAGAAGGCATACTCAATTCAACCCCCCCCCCCCCACCCCCTTCTTGAGTATATTATATCAATAGACTCTTCAAAAAACCCTCGCGAAAGCGGAAATATAAAACATACAAAGTACTGAAAATGCAGCGGAATTAAAACTTTTTAAATATAAACAACATGCGAGGTGAATTAAACTGAAACTGAAACTGAAGACTGATATAAACAAAATAGATAAGTATAACAGTTCTAAGTACGTAAACCAAATATATACAAAGCCTGGGATGGAACATCCCTACAGGCACCAAAAGATAAACGGTATCCAAAACTAGAGTCTAGCTAATCGAAAGTGTAAGTCATAAGATGACAAGTGGATCATCACTCGCTAGCTCTCATCCAACCCCGTCCGACCTGCATGTACCTACATACATGAAAACATGTACGCCACAATCAGTAAGGAGTGACTAGAGTTCTCCTAGCCACCTTTTGTAACGACACGTAACAAGTAATACAATCAGAACACTGCAACATATATAAACATGTGAAGTATATCAATATCTCAATAACTGATCTCATACTATCATGCAATCACTAACGCACGGCTCTCAACCAACTTCGGAAACTAATTGGAAGGAGAGCCGGTTTCCCTACCGGTTGCCCGGTCGGGGGGTGTTTCAGTCCAAACCATTTACGAAACTGACTAAAGACTCATCCAATGCCTTGGATGAACAATAACAAAGTCAAGTATCATACTCATCGATATCGACAGTTATATCATAAACATCAACATCTATCATGCATATCTGACACTATACCAACTCAAGGCAAGCAGATATAGAACAGCAAGTATAAGGTTCAGCGTTCAACTTAAGACATAACCTAAACACCAATCATTCAGCAAGTATAAAGGTTCAGCGGTCAACTTAAGACATAACCTAAACACCAATCCTTCAGCAAGCAAGGACTCAGAGGCCAACTTAAGGCATGAACCCGCCAATCAGCAAGACACTAGACGTAGAGGCGACATCACAACGCATGGACTAGCATCCAAAAGTAAAGGACTCGGAGGCCAGCTTAAGGCATGTCCCTTCGCCACATCACAAGACACTAGACTCAGAGGCCAGCTTAAGGCATGTCCTAGTATCAAACATCTGCACTCCGGGCAAGGTGTCAGTTCCTTAGCTACCCCGTTGTGCAGCTGCTCTACTCGTCAGACTCAGAGGCCAACTTAAGGCATGTTCCAACGCGATCACAATCAAACATGTCTGGGCTCAGAGGCCAGCTTAAGGCATATCCCAGACACGACACTCATACACATAAAGGGCTCAGAGGCCAACTTAAGCCATATCCCCATATATGACAATCAACTCACGTATTAAGTTCAGAGGCCAGCCTATGGCATAACTTAATAAGCATCAATACAATATCATCCAAGTCTAGGAACTAATCTATAGTTCTACTTTCTTATACTTCTAATCAACACTAAATTGATCCCGGGAACTAAGTTGAGGGAGAGCCGGTTTCCCTTTCGGTTACCCGACCGGGGGGTCTCTATCCTCTCTCCATTCCCGAACCTAATATAGTGTCGCCCATCCTCCGGGGCCTCAAACACACATGAAAGGTACACGAAACCAATCTCAAACAAAACCGATAAGTTGTTTGAAAGTTAAAACAAAAACAATGAGAACAGGGGCTCTCAGCCGGTCCACCGGCTGGGAGTCCCTTCCCATGCCAACCAACCGTCTGAAAATCAATGAGAAGAGGCTCTCAGCCGGTGGCCCGTCCACCGGCCAGCCGGCTGGGAGTCCCTTCCCATAAGCCAAACTTCAAATTTTAAATATAAGGAGTGACTCTCAGCCGGTGTACCGGCTGCCGGGCTTCCGGCTGGGAGTCACTTTCCCATGCCTTTGCAAAACTTGAGAAACACACAAGAAGGATCCTGAGCCGGTCGACTGGCGGCCGACTGACCAGCTCAGAAACCTTTCTCACTTTTCAGAGCATTCAAAAGAAACAACCCCGACTCTGAGCCGGCCGACCGGCTGCCGGTCAGCCTACCGGCTCAGAGTCCGCTGTACGCAAAATCGCATTTTTCCTAAAACATTCAAATCTCCTCTAATCGATTCAAGACTTCTAAAATCGCAACATATGAAGTTTACCCATCACATATAATCATCAAATACACTAACTACCAGCAATTAATCCCACAAACAATCCTCAATAAGAATATTATTTGTATCCGTCTTAAGCATGAATTTCTGAAAATAAATGACTAAGCATATGAAACATCATCTAAGCATGTAATCATCAAGTATGAACATTCCTATCATGTTTCTAAGTTCAATCAACAACAACAACATGAAATTTCAGAAACTTAACCCATCTTAAACATGTAAAGTGCTAATATTACAAGTAAAGGCCGAGTTTCTCATTATCGTCACCTTAAAAGCAATTCCGATCAAAGCTCCTCTTCCACCACGTAGCTATCCACACTAGGGTCGTCTAAACCTTCACCTACAAGCAAGAAACACGGATTTAAGAGCCTAAAAGACGGATTAAGCAAAAACAACCGAGATCTCGAATTGAAGGAAACGGAAATTGGAAGTGACGGATGCGTT
The DNA here is from genome assembly GCA_029255685.2 of Silene conica. Taxonomy (NCBI): domain Eukaryota; kingdom Viridiplantae; phylum Streptophyta; class Magnoliopsida; order Caryophyllales; family Caryophyllaceae; genus Silene; species Silene conica. The sequence continues at coordinate 67,076,054 of CM055311.2, forward strand.
AGGTTTTAGTTATCTCACAAACTAATTATTTTAGTCATACTAAATATAAATTTAATTAACATATTAATTAACTTATTATATGATCTTATGCATGCTTAAAACATGCGGAAATAAGAGAGATTTTGAACCCTTACACACGGTCCGAATAATAGCAAGGATGATCCTCCAAGTATTCAACAAGAACACCTCCTTTGGATGCACCAAGACAACCGTTAAATGATCCGAAATCTCGAGTATGCTAGTACAAGAAAACGGATTTTCCTTAAACAATATGCTAATCTTATTAGAAATATTTATCAAAATACTATCACTGTCATAGTATGAATATTATTATCTCTATAATAATTTGAGAGGTTTTTGTTGGATGTTTTCTTACTTACAAAAATTTGCCAATTAGAACTGACTTATCTTATGAGCTCACACACAAGATTTAAAGGGGTTGTCTTGGTTCTTGGGTGGTCGGGTTTGGGGAGAAGCAAGAGGGAACATTTTCTCTTTTCTATGTTCTTAGGGTGGCTCTAGGTCCTATTTACAAGAGCACCCTAATGATGAACATTTAAGGAGTGTTATTTAAGAAGCATAAACACCCCTTAAAAACTCACCCAAACCGTCCCAACATAAGCCATAATATGGACTTAATTTTATATTTTGTCAATCTTATAATTGTATGTTATGTGACATACAATATGTCACATTGTAAAAATATACAATTGTTTTAATTTAAGTATACATATTTATCAAATAAATATTATCTATAAATTAAATAAATCATATTTATCAAGTTGACAAGTAATTCGTAATTACTAATATAAAATGACAAATTATCGTCAATACGATTTACAACCTTTGTATTAATTATAACCCGATTCATTCTAATTACGATATTATAAAATATCGTTTATTGTTTAATAATTGACACGTTTCAATTTTAAACATAAATCTTACAATAAGATTTAACCTCTGATTTCTCGGTATACGAGTTTAAGGAATATGATCAAATCGTATCAATATAGATTTGATCACTTTATCAATTAAGGGAATTGTCCTAAAGGTGTGACCTAAAGGGATCAACTGACCACCACCGTCATACGACAGTAATGTCAAACTCTAGCTAGCCAATCATTACCGATTAATGTTGGTCAGTTGACTAATATAATTCGTATCATCCCTTGCGCATTCTCCTCATGAGATTTAATTACGTGATCGCACTATTGTTGAGGACACATTTCCCAACAGGATGAGTTGCAAATTTCATGAGGATTCCGAAAATGTATTTATTACCTTGATTTGGAGTCCGGATGATGAAGACAAATGGATTTTAAGCTTGAGTTTTAAGAGAGGAAATGAGGAAATATGAAGAACAGTGTTCTTATTTGAGAGTGAGCAATATGTCGACATATTGAGGGTTTAGGAGGGTTTATATGTGTCCTTTCCCGTTTCAAGGAAAAACGGGTTTGGTAACACGAACGGGTTTTATGAAGTGGACATAAGTTGCCAAGTTGAGTTCGTCTTAAGGACTTAAGGTTCTTAAGACGGATCTTTCGATTTATTAAAATACTTTCTCAATAAATTATTAAAATATTATTTTATTACTTAAAATAATTAAAAACCCTTAAAATATATTTTATGAAAATACGGGATGTTACATTTTCCGCATCTTTAGCGGATGAGTTTTTCAAACTTTTATGTTTAAGACAATTCTTATTTTCTGTTTTGTTAAGACTTTTCCGTTTGCTTGCTTTAAGTTTTTAGAACAATTTTGCTTTCGTTGCGTAGTTAAGACAATTGGATATTGGTTCTAGTTTTTCGGGCATGTTTTGGGCGCATGTATAATGAATTTCAGGTTTGGGGAAGATTAACTCGGTTAATACAAGTTAATCTCGCAAAGAAGAAGGCTCCTGTACAGGAATCTGGGTCGACCGGCTACCACCACTAGTCGGTCGACCAGACCCCTGCATTGCAGAAGTTATGTTCGTTTGTCAACTGGTCGGTCGACCAAAGAGGAGGGTCTACCGACCAGTTCTCCTGTGCAGACGGCTCAAGATATTTCGGGAAGCGTGCAAACATAATAGAGAAGTCCTTTCCTTATTTTATCCTTTATGCTTCCGCTCCTTCTTCTTCCATTTCAAACCTTCAAATTCATTACTTATCACCCAAAACATGATTAACCCCCGAAAAAGGTCTTTCTTTGTTTGACTTTTTCATATACTTGGAGTGGCACTGCTGGCCACCAAAACCTCCTAGCTTACGCTGGTTTGGGGAGGTTTATCATGCGCTTTAAAATCCGGTGAGTTCTTTCCATTTTCCCTTGGTTTTACTTTTGCATTTTTTTTCTTAATTTTATGAAACCTCTACTTAGGCTAATGCACAATGGGGACATTGTGCGGGTTGGTTTGGGGAATGGTTTCGTGTCACATGGATTATTCCATTGCATTTTTGTCACACGTTTATTGCATTTTTGTATTGCATCGTTCTTTTCTTATTTTCTTTGCATATATGATGCGTGTCTATTTTATGATGTTTTACATCTATTTTTACACGCATTTGGTCGCTCATTTACTATGTTTTAGCCTTTATTTCCCAACAATTGTGCACTTTCGTATTTTTATGCACTTTTGCAGATTTGTGCGGAAAAAGGACAATTTTACACCAAACCTATGCCCTCGAGACTTTTGCATAATTAAGGAACGAAGGAAAGTCAACAGGAATCATTAATCAAGTATCAAAAGTCAAACCCGAGACGAATCAAAGCAATCTTATGCAGTAACGGGTCGACCGACCTGCTATATGGGTCGGCCGACCAGTTCTTTGAAGCCCGTAAAGAGGTTGACCGACCCACATAGTAGGTCGACCGACCCCAGCGAAGCCCAGAAGCTTTTTGAAAATCGATTAGAAGTGGAGAGTCTTTAGGAAACCCCTATTTTCTGCCCTATATAAACTAATCTTTTGTTTAGGGTTTACTATCTAGCTTTTATCAATTAGCACCCACCATAATAATCAAGTTCGTAATTTAGTTTTATTCAGTCTTTTAGTTCAATTGTAATCTTTCAATAATTCTCAAGCATTCAATAAAGTTTGTTCCTTTTCTGCCTTAATCCTGTCTCTGGTAATTACTCTCTTAATTTAGTTTCATTATTGTTCTTATTATTATTGCATTCGGTTAAGATAGAATCCCAAAGCTTTATTATTGCATGCTTAGATTATTATTCACTATGTTTTCCATGTTTATTCCCGTTTTCATTGTTGTTTTAGTAACCATGCGTAGCTAAATACATATGTTAGGATGTAGGGGATGAATATGCATAGGTAGCGTGAATTCCGAGACCGACCTGTAGCAGAGCCGTGGTCGGCCGACTCAATTAATGGGTCGGTCGACCAAGACAGTGGTCGGCCGACTGGGCTAGCCGGTCGGTCGACCCACTCGCGTCTGTATTCTTTTTGGTCTTTCTTTGTTGACTATAATACCCTACAATGAGACTGAAAGGAGACTTGCAGGATGTTAGTAATGACCTACCCAAGATTGAGAGATACGGGAAGGGCATTGGTTTACACCTTAAGACGGCTAGGTTACTCAAGACTGAAAGGTATGTGACCTAGAATTTAGGAATCACCCTTATTGTTGACACCCAATAATTGTGAGACCTAGGAACTAATAGCATAGGCCGAAAGGAGGTATTAGGTACCATAGACCGAAAGGATATGTTACACCCCTTAGGCGACTGCAATACATGTTGACCTTAGGATTTATATTACCTTAGCTATTTATTACCCAAACATCCTAGCATCCCTTTTATTATAGTTTATTCTCATCTTTATTTTCTTGTTTTATTTTTATCTTTGTTTTAGACTTAGTAAACAACCAATCAACCCCTTATATTGTTACTTTAAACATTAACACCAAACAATAAATACTCCCCACCTCGTTGTGGTTAGACCCTGACTTTCACTATCTATTGTTAAAGTTAGGAATTATAAATTTTATCTTTGGTCCCCTCAACGACGGGCATCAAATTTTGGCGCCGTTGCCGGGGAGGTGACGCCAGTGTTTATTGTTTTTGTTTTTGTTTCTTTTGTTTAAGGAACTTTTGTTCCTTAAACCTTCTCACCTTTTTCTTGTAGCTTCCGTCTTCTGCGCAGGTCAGTTCAAGGAGAACTCCTACCACTTGACCACGAGCTTGAGAGGACTTTAAGAGAAAGGAGGAAACAACTTCTAGCGAGTAAGGAAGGAGGTTCACCATATTCCTTATTCCAAGAGGACATCTTTGAACAACCGTCATTACTATCTTCACCAAAAACACCAACTTCACAATCAAATTCACCCAACAATCCACCTTCACCAAAAACACCACCTTTTACAAATTTCAAGCAGGGGCCCAATGAGGATCTTAGTGAGGCTTGGGACAAGTTCAAGAGACTTGTTCGATCCATACCACACCATGGATTCGAACAATGGTTTCTTTGTAACCAGTTCTACAATGGCCTCTATGATGACAACAGGGCCTATTTAGATGATGCAGCCAATGGGAGATTCCAAGACAATTCCGGAGAGACTAAGGGTCTCAAATTAATAGAGGATGTTGCTGTGCACCGCGCTGAACATGGAACTTCCCGCGGTAACCAAAGCAAGGCTGAGTCTAACGTAGCTGTTATTGAGGCCTTGGTGGCCAAGTTAGAGAAGCTAGAAGCTGGAGGGAAGTTCGATTTAGGAAGTGGGAGCAAGGGAGGTATGTATCAGGTGAATGCCGTTCAAGACGGACCCTTTGCTTGTGAGAGGTGCGGTGGAGAAGGGCACGTGTCAAAATTTTGTACCTCATCCAATGAGACATGTGCCGCTTTCCAACACTATCGCGGGAACAATTTTTATGACCCAAATAATAATAATGTCCATCCCAACATGAGGTGGACAAGCCACAATGTTCTCAACCCACAACACATGCAACCTCAACAAAACTCCACATACATTCCCCCACATAAACAAGGTTTCCAAAAACCACCTTTCAACCCTCAACCACCTTCAAACCCACCACCCAACACAGACACTCTTATCCAAAATCTCATTTGGTTGGTTCAGAAGGAATCTCAGGCTAGGGAAGCAGGGATGAAGATGTTAGAATCTCAGATTGCTCAAATAGCGGGCAAGAACGATACTAGGGCTCCGGGTCAACTTCCGACCAAGACGGACCAGAAAAAGAGACTCTGAATATCATATCCCTACGAAGTGGAGCTAAAGTGGGAGGTGAAAAAGAAAAAGAAAAGCAGCCGAAGCTGACTGGCAGCGAGGAAGGTCGACCGACCCAGGAGCCAAGTCGACCGACCTCTGAGCAGAATCTGGAAAATCCCGCGGTACAGGAAACTGGTCGATCGACCGAGGAAGAGGGTCGACCGACCACCGATGCGGAGAAAGAGGCTCCTTTTCGTCCCGAACTGCCAAACAACTTGAGGGATTTCCTTTTTCGGGGTGATAAGACCCCTAGGTTTCTGAGAAGGGCTGCAAATACTGACTCATCAGCCCCTCCTTTCCCGGAAAGACTCATACTTTCAAAGGACCAGGTATCTTTTGACAAATTTAAAGACGTAATTCGTTCATTAAATGTTCAAGTTCCGTTTTTAGGATTAGTTCAGCAGGTCCCTGCTTATCTTAAATTTCTGAGACAACTTTTGTCAAGAAAGAGGTCTTTAGATAAAGTTGAGTCAGTTGCCCTAACTGAGGAGTCTTCCAGCTTCCTTTCACATGTCATTGCCCCTCATAAGCTGGAGGATCCTGGCAGTTTTTCTGTCCCCTGCAATATAGGAACCTTCCCTGTAAAAAAGGCCTTATGCGACTTAGGACAAAGTATCAGTGTTATGCCCCTAAGTGTTGCCCAAAAACTAGGAATGACCAATTTTGCAGTAACCAGCATGACTGTCCATATGGCAGACCGTACATCTATGGAACCCATAGGGGTGTTGGAAAACATCCATGTGCGTATAGACAGGTTTTTCTTCCCAGTTGACTTCGTCGTTTTGGACATCCCAGAAGATGCCCATATACCTATAATAATAGGAAGACCTTTCCTTCACACTGCGGGAGCCATCATAGATGTAGGCACTGGGACTTTGACCTTCAAAGTAGGAAAGCATTCCATTATTTATGGCCTATCTTATAGGAAAAAGGATGCTATGACCCCCATCACTTGTAATGCTATTACTTCGGAAAAGAAGTATAAGGTCATCACTACTTCTCCTACTTTATTGCCTACTCCTGTATCTGTTTTTACACCTCCGCCCCAGATTGGGAGCAATATGGAGGATACTTCGTTCTATTGTGACTAATGCAGGAATTGGTTTGGGGAAACCCAAAATAAAGGAAGTCACAGTGCAGAGAGGGGGGATGGGATTCTTGAGCTACAAAGAAGATGAAGACCCAGATGTTGTAGATCGGGAGGACAAGAAAAAGAGGAGATAAGATCCAGGGGAGAATTCGTTGCATATGCTTTGCGGCGGAAAGAAGATGTGTTTTGCTACTCAAGAAAACACTATGGAGACTACGGCATGTCATCAAAAGCCGTGGTCGGAGATATTCCGCATCTTTAACGGATAGTTGTTTCAAATTTCAGCTTTTAAGACAATTTACTTTTGTTGTCACTACTACATTTTGATTCTATAGCAACACTCCACTATTGTTGCATAATGTCATATAAGTGTTGCTATAGAGTTTATGCAACATTTAATGAAGTGCTGTATAAAGTCTCGTTGCATTAGCTCATTGCAACACTTTATGCAACACTTTTTGAACTATTGCAACACTTTTATAAAGTGTTACATATGTTACTTTTTTGGCAACACTTTTTTCAAATGCAAAGGCAACATTTTTATTTTCTAATGCAACACTTCTTGGGAAAATTAGCAACACTTTTTGTTGACAAATGCAATACTTTTTATATTAAAAAGCAACACTTATATCGAACAAATGCGACATTTTTATTTTGAGAATGCAACACTAATTACGTCCAAAAACAACACTCACTTATACTAAACAAACGCAACACTAGTTCATCCAAACAGAATAGAGAATTGCAATTCTTAATAATCGTGTATTATTGCATATCATTCAAAAATTACAATAGAATTATTCAATCTCAAAAATGAATGTCAATTACATTTCCAAAGAGGATTAAAAATAGAATTTCGCAAATGTTTAAGTACAAAAAATGTAACAAATGTTTAAAATAGAACAAATGATTTAACGATTATTGTACAAAAAATGTTTAAAATAGAAAAAATGTACAAAAAATCTATTGATGGAACAGCATCTGCCCAGCAAAGAAGCAGCCACCTGCTAGTCAGCAACCCAATACACTTCTGTAACTGCTAACAACGTCAGACCCAGTACACATCTCAGCAACCAGGTCACCCCAATAAGCCAAACAAGTTTGGAAACTGCTAGCTTTAGTACCTCACTGTCGGTGTAAATGATAGCAAAATGGTTCTTAGTAAGGAGGACTACTACCATGCATACAAGTCCGATAATAAGAGACTGAAAAACTGCTGTGAAGACACTGTACTTGGCCGCCCTCGGACGATGCATTCCTAGCTCATTTGATACTCGAACCCTGCGTAATAGTAAGCAAAAATCATTTTAGAAATTGTCAGTAGGTTTTAGTTAATCTTTTCCCAGCAGAAATGTCGACATGGGAGAGGAAGAGATCAATTACCTTATTGAACCATTGATACCATGGAATACAATGAACTCGATCCCATTTATATTCATGCTGAAACAGAAGCACGAAATCACTGTCAAACAACAAAAGAAAACCCAACAGGAAGACAAAAATGTTGATAATTAACTACATCTGCAACTCACCAGATAGCAAGGGACCCGACAGCAACGGCAGCGTCTTTAAGTCCACCGGCCAGAAGATAAAAGCTCATTACATACCAAACTTCCAGGCAAAGCATCACAGCTGAGGCAATAAAAAGCCTAACAAATGCCCCCAAGTCTTTAAAAGCTGCCATTGAAAAACCCGTCCAAGCATCCTTACACCAACCCATTACATAGATCACTTGAGCGATAACTGTTACCCAGCTCGTGATGTTAAAAGCCATTCCAGCTCCGACAAGTCCCCAACCAAGTATATTTATGAAAAGCCAAAGCATGAAACAATGGCCGATCAAAGTTAAAAACCCAATCCATGCTAGCACGGCTAACTTGCTTTGCGATTGTAGAAACTTTTGGGTGGGGAAATTTACGGCCAAGGAGAACAAATTTGGAAGAATGAGGATGCTGCAACTTCCTGCAGCTTCAGCTACTAACTAGTCCGTATCGTGTTATAAGATTATCTCAACACCGTCTCATACTCCATTACGAAATTTGCGAGGCAGACAGCAGTAAAACAAGTCTATTGAGAAATAGTCACACACCAAATATTACTAAAAATTTGGTTTCTTATTTAAAACACGTACCTTTCCCGGATTTACTTATTATAGAAACTGCAAGAATAACCTGCAACAGCAAAAATGAGAAGTTCAACGCAAAGAAAAGTTCTCATCGGATAAATAACAGACCGCAGAAACATTACTGAATTGCAGGCTCAATTCGAAGCAGCAAATCAGATGAAGAGAAGATCCAAGTTGAAAGAATTGTTGTTGTCTAGACCAAAGTTAGAACAGGCAATTTAAAAACTACTCACTGTCACTGTCATAATCTAAACATGAATTTAAAAACTACCACTTGAGAATGTGAGTATGTATTTATATCAAAAACCAAAGTTCGTAATTACAAAAGGACTGATATACCAGTAGCTCTAATACATCAGAAGCCAATAACGAGTGAAGCTAATTTCTGTTCTGGATTCCAAGTAATGACTGCCAGTTGCAATCCTGCAGAGAATTCATCTGCCCAAGTTTGTTCTTGATTCTGCCTTTGACTGTCATTTTAATTCTGTCAACCACAATTTCTGGCCTAAATCAGCACAGATTCACACGAGCATAGTTTCTGGTATACCATATTGCATACATATACGCAGTCAAAAGCATAGCCTGGAACATCCACAGCATGCTTAAGTCGTATAAGTACGTAGTATGCTTGCACTCTCGATCTTCCTGTTCAGGTTTAGGTTAATGCAATGAAAATGGATGATTATTATTACCTTATTAAGGCCAAGAAGCGCAGTTTTGGCAACGTCATACATCCCCGCCAAAGGAAAAGGAGAATATGCAGCAATAGTTGATATAAAAATGATTGAAGAACCTCCTGCAACTAAGTGAGGTGCAGCTTCCAATGAAAACACCATCACCATCACAATCACCATCACCTAGCAGAAGGAAAGGGATAAAAGAAGGAATAACTTCATCAGCAAGTGCCACTAGTACAAAAATATTTCTAAGTACCTGAACTCAATACACTTATTCAATAATAAAAAATTCAAACACTAGATACGGTTCAATGCAGACAAAGCAAACTACATATGCCCCCTAAACCTCAATTTCCCTCAAACAAATCAAAATGCAAACTAGTGGTAAATTAAATTCAGAGTTTATCCAAAAACCGACAAATTAGGGTAAACATTTCACACGAAATCAAAACCTAAAGAAGCTCACGGCTTACTCCATAAACATGATATATCAGAAGTCTGAACTAGAAATTTCCACCAATATCGTAGTCCCCCTCTTAACCTTATTTCGGAGGGAAATAGGAATGGGTTTAGTCAATTTAATATGTTGCTTCATATGTAAAGACCTTTCTTCAGTTTTTACACATAAGTTACATGAATAATTTAGGATAACATGTTAAAACTTACACGACATCATAAACGATGATGGAAATTTAGGATAGCATGTTAAATGTGTAACAACAAAACTTCTACTGTAAAACTTCTTGAATAAATGAATAATTTCGACTACTGGATTATACAAATGAACTACTACGACTACTACTGCGTTTATACACATAAGTTACATATATACGGACAGACCAGCCCCAAACCGGAACTCATACCCTCTGCTATAGCCGCCAGTGCCGCCTACCCAGCTACCAACTCCACCGTGGCAGACCCTTGCACCACGGTGGACCCTCCTGGACACTATTAGGCCTCTAACCCAGCCACCACGCCCCCAATAAACACCCATACACTAGAATCAACCTTTCTACAACATTTCTAAATAGTAAATTGTCCTTAAATCACAAAAAGGGCTTCGTTTCATGTGATTTACATAAACCCTAACAATACCTAATATCCAATAACATAAAATTTAATCGAAAACATAAAAGATGAACACCGATTTACATACCTAATATCAAAATATCAGAAGGCGATTGGAAATTGGTGACACGGATGGATGCAGAAGAAATTGGGGATAATCGATGTAGAAGAAAACGCCGGGATGTAGAAGAAACGCCAGGGATAATCGATGTACTACTGTGATTCGAAGAAACTGGGGATGGTCGAAGGAAATTTGGTACTGTGCATAGATTAGAAACTGGTCGAAGGAAGTTTGTTTATTAGAGTACTATTTGGTAAAGTAGGTATTACCTAGGGTTTAAGATTGATTATGTTCCCTGATTTTTTTACCCAAATTTCATTATACCGCTTCTTTTGGTTTTTGTATTTTCAATTGAAATTTTCAAGCGCTTAAACGAAATTGGAAAATTTATTTTAGAGATACATATATTAGGGTTTAAGATTGAGTATGTATATGACAAAGTGTTGCATAAATGTTGCTAGAAAATGCAACAATTGTATAAGAATGTTGCAATTAAAGTAATATATTGCAACACTTATTTTAAAGTGATGCATTATGTAGGTAATAAGCAACATTTTTAAATAAAGCGTTGCATAATTAAGTAAAAATTGTAACACAACCCTTAAATGTTGCACACAAAATGTTGCATTAGGTCTCTTTTTGTAGTAGTGTGTTTGAGACTTTTTAATTTGGTTTGCTCGTAGTTTTAGAACTTTTTCCGTTATGTTTGCGTAGTTAAGACTTTGGACCTGTTTCTGGCATCTCGCGCATTTGTTGGGCGTATTATTTTGCTTTTTCAGGATTAACGAAGAAACGAAGACCGCTGTGCAGCAGAGAGGTCGACCGACTTGAAATATGGGTCGGTCGACCTGGTCCCGGCATTCCTGGATTTCCTACAGTCCGCAGGAAGGTTGGTCGACCCAATGTGGGGAATATAGCATGTATTCACCCCTAAACTTGCAGGATTATAATGAAAAATACAGTTGTGTTTATAGTCATAAGATTAAAAAGGATAAGAAAAAGAATTCAACCTTTGGTCCTTGTGCGAAAGGCCTAAGAACAGGAATTATCACAAATTCCCTCCTATAACTTGCACCCAAGACTTAGAATGAGACGTGGCCGCGTGTGCTAGAAATCCTCTCCAACTGCCTTGCAATATTGGGAGAGCTATTTAGGTTTTAGATGTGAGATCTGAGGTTTTGGGAGAAGAAAGCTCTCAAAACCCTAATTTTTCCTTGAGATTTGTTTAAACAGTGAAACAAGAGTCCCTGACATAAGGAGAGTCCTCCTCCTTATGTAGCTCTTTTGGCCGAAATTTCCAATAGGGTAGGAGTGGGCTTTCCACTCTTACCTTATTCTAATTTGTGATTCGACCCATTTAGCTAAACTTTATTCGCGGGTTTTGTTTATAAATCGTATGCATGTTATCAGATATTAATGCAGTCGATGTATTAATAATGGTCTGATAAAATTACGATATTGTATAATTACCCAAATTAATATAACTGTTTATATTAATACGCGAATACAATATTTAATTAAATATAACCGTTTATATTTAATTTTACGAATTAATCATGCAATCCGTATTAGCTAAAATTATTTAATCCGTATTAAATAATAATCTCAACATCTTATTGACTAATTTAATAGTCAATACCTCTGACTAACTGTTTAGTCATATCCGGCATAAATGTTATTGTATTTTCATACCTTCACATCTCTCAAACGTGTCCTATAGGTGTGACGTATAGGGACCAGTTGATCACCGCCATCCGTATGACAATAACGTCAAACTTATCTAGAAAGCCAACCGTTATTGATAAACGTGGATCAACTGGTAATAATACAAAAGTATGCCCTTGTGATCCTTAAAGAGATTTAATAAGTCATTGTACTTAATTGTCAAGGACACCAGCCCTAACACCCAAAACATAGGTCGGCCGACCTACCCGTCCGTCACAGCCTGTTCGTTTCTTCCTCAGGAATCGTGCAACCATCTTGGGTACTTGAGTGGCACTGCTGGCCACCAAAACCTCCCAGCTTACGCTGGTTTGGGGAGGTTTTTCTCATGCGCCTATTAATCCAGTGAGTTCCTTCCAGTTTTTCCTTAATTTTTATTCTCTTTGCATCTTTCCTTTAATTTTCTGAAACCTTTACTTAGGCTAATGCACAATGGGGACATTGTGCGGATTGGTTTGGGGAATGGTTTCTGTCACATGCATTGCATTTTGTCACACGTTTATTGCATTTCCGTCTTGCATTGTTCTTTTCTTTATTTTCTTAGCATATACAAGAAAAATACAAAAAAAATGAAAAAAAATTCATTCAAAAATTTCCAAAAAAATGCACGTTTATTTTAGCATATAGGTCGAGTCGGAACGAGAGTATTTCAAGGATGATTTTGCTATCTTACATGTTTATGCCTTTACCTTGCCTTGTCAACTTGTTTTAGTATAAGAGTCTTTTGCATATCTACGAGTTTTTGTCAATTTGTATATCTTGAGACTTGACTTATACCTTGGCAGCCTACTATACATTCTGAGTTTTAGAGCCTTATTCCTGGTTTCATTCTTAAACCAGTTGTCTAGGATGTGAGTAGTACTCCCCTTGGAACATGTTACATCAATATGCATAAACATGAACTTGAATTGCTATATACTTGTCTTACTATCTCGTTTGGTGAGTCTTGATACGTGCATTTGGGATCCCTTTTCTCTTATTTACCTATAAGCCCTACATAGCCAAATTTGCCTTTTTATTCCCCCAAAACTACATCCCATACTTAGCCTACCCTTCCAAGCTAGTATTTGTGTTCTTTGGTTTAACTTTTGAGGCATCTTGGTTTGTATGCTATCAAAAAAAAAGAGAAAAGAAGGAAAGAAAAGAAAACAAAGAAAAGAACAGAAAAGAAAAATTCAGAAAAAGAAGGAAAGAAAAGAAAAACGAAAAAAGTCAATAGCACAGAAAGTCAGGTCGACCGACCCCCTTATTAGGTCGGTCGACCACTTGATAGCATCAGAATGAAAAAAAATCATTCCAAATTCCCTTTGTTTCATGTGTTATTACTCCCGTACTTCATTCAAAATATTTGGGAGTCCTTTCTTATAATTAATGTGAGAGTTGTGCTACAAAAGAGCACTTTCTTAATATCGAAAGTTGTGAATTATGTTTTTGGAAATCGGTTTTACTAGCTTGGCTACTAACCCCACATATCCAAAAACATCTTAACCATTTTTACCTTTTACCTCACATATCTTTCATCACCTCAATTGCATGTATCCAAGTCACTTAATGAGATTTTTATACAAAGTTGTAGAATTCTTGTTCATGTTATATTTCAGGCATGTTTTCATGGGTCTCAGTTAGGTGAGTATCTTTACAGTATACTTCTTTCTATCTTTTACATATACTCACCCTTTGCTTCATGAGTGTCTCGAGCGTACCGCGAGAGTCCATGATATAAAGTCCCTATAATCTCTAGTGTTGCAAGTTTGACGACAGCATAACTTGTTTGCGTGATTTATATACTTTCTCATTTTTTACTTGACATCGGTTTAGGCTTACATGTAAATTTCGCTCTGAGATTGAAATCGTTCTATTAGTTAAGATCGAGTCTACTTCTTGCTTGAGGGCAAGCAAGGGTTTGGTTTGAGGAATTTGATGCGTGTCTATTTTATGATGTTTTACATCTATTTTTACACGCATTTGGTCGCTCATTTACTATGTTTTAGCCCTTATTTCCCAAAAATTGTGCACTTTCGTATTTTTATGCACTTTTGCAGATTTGTGCGGAAAAAGGACAATTTTACACCAAACCTATGCCCTCGAGACTTTTGCATAATTAGGGAACGAAGGAAAGTCAACAGGAATCATTAATCAAGTATCAAAAGTCAAACCCGAGACGAATCAATGCAATCTTATGCAGTAACGGGTCGACCGAGCTACTATATGGGTCGGCCGACCAGTTCTTTAAAGCCCAGAATTCCTGAAGCCCGTAAAGAGGTCGACCGACCCACATAGTAGGTCAACCGACCCCAGCGAAGCCCAGAAGCTTTTTTGGAAATCGATTAGAAGTGGAGAGTCTTTAGGAAACTCCTATTTTCTGCCCCATATAAACTAATCTTTTGTTTAGGGTTTACTATCTAGCTTTTATCAATTAGCACCCACCATAATAATCAAGTTCGTAATTTAGTTTTATTCAGTCTTTTAGTTCAATTGTAATCTTTCAATAATTCTCAAGCATTCAATAAAGTTTGCTCCTTTTCTGCCTTAATCTTGTCTCTGGTAATTACTCTCTTAATTTAGTTTCATTATTGTTCTTATTATTATTGCATTCGGTTAAGAGAGAATCCCAAAGCTTTATTATTGCATGCTTAGATTATTATTCACTATGTTTTCCATGTTTATTCCCGTTTTCATTGTTGTTTTAGTAACCATGCGTAGCTAAATACATATGTTAGGATGTAGGGGATGAATATGCATAGGTAGCGTGAATTCCGAGACCGACCTGTAGTAGAGCCGTGGTCGGCCGACTCAATTAATGGGTCGGTCGACCAAGGCGGTGGTCGACCGACTGGGCTAGCCGGTCGGTCAAGCCACTCGCGTCTGTATTCTGTTTCGTCTTTCTTTGTTGACTATAATACCCTACAATGAGACTGAAAGGAGACTTGTAGGATGTTAGTAATGACCTACCCAAGATTGAGAGATACGAGAAGGGCATTGGTTTACACCTTAAGACGGCTAGGTTACTCAAGACTGAAAGGTATGTGACCTAGAATTTAGGAATCACCCTTATTGTTGACACCCAATAATTGCGAGACCTAGGAACTAATTGCATAGGCCGAAAGAAGCTATTAGGTACCATAGACCGAAAGGATATGTTACACCCCTTACGCGACTGCAATACATGTTGACCTTAGGATTTATATTACCTTAGCTATTTATTACCCAATCATCCTAGCATCCCTTTTATTATAGTTTATTCTCATCTTTATTTTCTTGTTTTATTTTTATCTTTGTTTTAGACTTAGTAAACAACCAATCAACCCCTTAAATTGTTACTTTAAACATTTACACCAAACAATAAATACTCCCCACCTCCTTGTGGTTCGACCCTGACTTTCACTATCTATTGTTAAAGTTAGGAATTATAAATTTTATCTTTGGTCCCATCAACGACAGGCATCAATATACAAAACAAAAATCCAAAAAAATAGAAAAATTCAAAAATTCCAAAAAAATGCACGTTTATTTTAGCATATAGGTCGAGTCGGAACGAGAGTATTTCAAGGATGATCTTTGCATATAGGCATGTTTATGCCTTTACCTTGCCTTGTCAACTTGTTTTAGTATAAAAGTCTTACGCATATCTACGAGTTTTTGTCAACTTGTTTTCTTGACACTTGACTTATATCTTGGCAACCTACTATACATTCTGAGTTTTTAGAGCTTATTTCCTGGTTTCATTCTTAAACCAGTTGTCTAGGATGTGAGTAGTACTCCCCTTGGAACATGTTACATCAATATGCATAAACATGAACATGAATTGCTATATACTTGTTTACTATCTCGTTTTGTGAGTTTTGGTACGTGCATTTGAGATCCCTTTTTCTCTTATTTACCCATAAGCACTACATAGCCAAAAATTGCCTTTTATCCCCCAAAACTACATCCCATACTTAGCCTACCCTTCCAAGGTAGTATTTGTGGTCATTGGAATATATTTTGAGGCATCTTGGTTTGTATGCTATCTTGAGCAAAAAGAGGTAAGAAAGAAAAAAAAAAGAAAGAAAAGAAAAAGAACAGAAAAATTCAAAAAAAGAAAGAAAGAAAAATGAAAAATGAAAACGTACAGGAAAGTCAGTCGACCGACCGCACCCTCTGGTCGGTCGACCAACTGACAGGGTCAGAATTCAAAATTCATTCTGAAATCCCTTTCTTTTACATGTTATCACTCCCATACTTCATTCAAAATATTTGGGAGTCCTTTCTTATGTAATGTGAGAATTGTGCTACAAAAGAGCACTTTCTTAATATCAAAAGTCGTGAAATATGTTGTTGGGAACCGGTTTTACTAGCTTGGCTACTAACCCCACAAGTCCAAAAACATCTTAACCACTTCACCTCACATATCTTTCATTACCTCAATTGCATGTATCCGAGTCACTTAATGAGTTTGTTTATACATAGTTGTACAATTCTTGTTCATGTTAGATTGAAGGCCTGTTTTCATGGGTCGAAGTCAGGTGAGTGTCTTTACAATATACTTCTTTCTATCTTTTACATATACTCACCCTTTGCTTCATGAGTGTCTCAAGCATACCGCGAGAGTCCATAGTATAAAGTCTCTATATTCTTTATTTTTTGCAAGTTTGACAACCCCATAAATCGTTTGCATGATTTGAATGCTTTCTCATTTTGTACTCGGTATTGGTTTAGGAAAACATGTAAATTTCGCTCTGAGATTGAAATCGTTCCATTAGTTTAAGATCGAGTCTAATTCTTGCTTGAGGGCAAGCAAGGTTTGGTTTGGGGAATTTGATGCGTGTCTATTTTATAATGTTTTACATCTATTTTAACACGCATTTTAGCGCTCATTTACTATGTTTTAGCCTTTATTTCCCAACAATTGTCTACTTTCGTATTTTTATGATCTGTTGCAGAATTATACGGAAAAGAGGCGATTTTATATCAAATTTCTACCCTCGAGATCTATGCATAACCAAGGATCGAGGACAAGTCAACGCAAGACGCATACCAAGTAACACAAAGTCAAACCAAGATGAAATCAAGGCTGATACACAAGAAAGTGGGTCGACCGACCGCCTACCTAGGTCGGTCGACCAGAAGACCTTCTATCTTAAAGTCAGAAGTCCACCAAGCCCGACAATCGGTCGACCGACCTCATCACCTGGTCGGTCGACCAGCGCGCAGACTCAGAAATTCCGCAAAAGCCCACTCGCGTGATTAGGTCATTAGGAAACCTATTGTTTCCGCCTACTTAAGCTAATCTCGGGATTAGGGATAACGGAGTAGTATCATCTAGAGTATTATTCAGTCATATTCAGTTCCATATAGAGTTTTTATCAAAGACAAAGTTTTACAATAATCATGCTTAGTTTTAGTTTTCTATTTGTCACAAAAGTTATTGTTAGTTTAACATTGTTCTTGGTTGTAATCATTAATCTTTCCACGGAATTCAATAAAGCTTGTTCTTTTCTGCCTTAATCCATATTTCAGTAATTCTCCTCTTGATTTCAGTTTCATTATTGTTATCTTATTAGAATTATTAGTATCCGGTTTAGGTTAGAATCCCAAAGACTTTGTTGTTATCGCATGTTTAGATTAATGTTCGCCATGAATTCCATGTTTATTACTGTTTTCGTTGTTATTTCCATATCCATGAGTAGCTAATTGCATATGTTAGGATGTATGGAGTAAAATGGCGTAGATGGTGTAGTTCCCGAGACCGACTGTAGCAGACTCCTGGTCGGCCGACCAGCTTAACTGGTCGGTCGACTGAAGTGTTGGTCGGCCGACTGGACTAGCTAGTCGGTCGCCCGACGCGCGTACGTTTTCAGACTATTTTATTCTGTCGACTATAATAACCTACAATGAGACGGAAAGGAGACTTGTAGGATGTTAGTAATGACTTACCCAAGATTGAAAGATACGGGAAGGGCATTGGTTTACGCTTTAAGACGGCTAGGTTACTTAAGACTGAAAGGTATGTGACCTAGAAATTAGGAATGACCCTTATTGTTGACACCGAATAATTGTGAGACCTAGGAACTAATAGCATAGGCCGAAAGGAGCTATTAGGTACCATAGACCGAAAGGATATGTTACACCCCTTATGCGACTGCAATACATGTTGACTTAGGATTTACACCATCATAACTATTTACTACCCGAACATCCTAGCATCTTTTTATTATAAGTTCTATCTCATTCTTATTTACTTGTTTTATTTTATCTTTATTTCTAGACTTAGTGACAACCAATAAACAAAACCCCCAATTTGTTACCCTAAAAACATTGACCTAAAACAATAAACATTCCCCACCTCCTTGTGGTTCGACCCTTGACTTACGCTATCTAGTCTTATGCCGAGGTTTTATAAATCTTATCTTTGGCACCCCTCAACGACGGGTGTCACTCACGGTAGAATAGCGGTCCCTGCTCAGACATATTCCTACCGCATCAACCATATACGTGTCGGTGCAGACGTCCTTGCTCAGACGTAGCTGACACCCCACAAACACTCACATGTCAAGCCAGAGGATCCCTGCTCAGACCATAACTTAACACGCATACAAACATCAGCACATATCGTACTCTAGCAGTCCCTGCTCAGACGTATTCCGATATGTACTTCAACCAAATCCTTAGTCGTAGTCTTTCTAGACCTCTAACAACACTTAGTTGACCCCGGGAACTAAGTTGAGGGAGAGCCAGTTTCCCTTTCGGTTACCGACCGGGGGGTCTATATCTTCTCTCCATTCCCGAACCCAATATAGTGTCGCCGGTACTCCGTGGACCACAAACACACGTATAAAACATCCGGAACAAGTCTCAAGCAAATCGGACAAGCCGATCAAAAGTTAAAGATGATTTTAGGTGTGATAGGGCTCTCAGCCGGTCAGAGGCAGGCTGTTGGCCAACCGTCTGATAGTCCCACACACAACAGCCTTCGAAAACAACAAAAAACAAGGGAAGGAGTCCCCAGCAGGTCGACCGGCCGCCGGCCACCCGGCTGGGAGACCAATCTCCCTAACTTCCCATTTTACGCAAGAAGAAAAAGAACATAGAGGGTGTCTCAGCCGGTCGACCGGCGGCCGGCGACGCGGCTGAACACGTCTTCAACTATTTCCAAACTTCAAAGACAAACACTAGGCGTGACTCCCAGCCGGTCGACCCGCTGCCGGTCGGTCGACCGACTCAGAGTTCTTCAGCACATTTTCGCAGAATTCGACATTTGATCTAAACTTCAACAAATCGATATAATTCTTAAAAATCGCAACAACACAAGTTTACCTAGCATATAAATCATACATATGAACCATAAACAAGCATTAAATTCAACAAGAAACACATACGAAGATCAAACTTTGTATTAGTGTTAACTTTGCAAAAACTGAAAATGAACATAAAAGCATATGAAACATCATAAAACTTTAATTAAATCATGTGAGGAACATGTAAACCCAATTCCTAACATATTCTTATGTCCATACTTCATTAACAACTCAAAAATCAGAAACCACAAACAAGAAAAACACAAATTATGAAACTTTAACAAAAAGGCCGATTTACTCATCAAATTCACCTTTACTTAGCGAAACCTTCGAGATCTTGTTCAATAATCACCAAGCCCGCTTCCGGGCTAACAGAAACCCCGCCTAAAACAACAAAACATCAAAACCATTCACGAATTTAGAAACTACAAGAGCTGCCCGAAATTTTGACGAAAAAATTATGAGATAAGACATATCTAGAAAGAAGGAGGGCGAGAAGAGGAATCCATAGCCGCGAAAATCGTCTCAATCGGATAAGAAACGAAGATTCTATGAGCATTTTAAGATTGAAGGAGAAATTCGCAAGAATGTGTTTGTTGTTATGTTTACAATCTGAAAAATGAAATGAAGAAGGGAGGTAGAGGATAAAGGAGTTAGGGTTTTGTGAGAAAGAATAGGGGAAATGTGTTCATTAACAAGTTAGGCCCATAAGACAAGTTTTAAGATAGTTTAAGCTAAGAACACCGACTTAAGGTCACTATAAAATTAAGACGATATAAATATTTTCCGGACTATGATATTAAATTGCTAAGACGTAAATTACGCAATTAGATGAAATCTTATTTAAATCCTTTAAAATATTTTCGCATAAATTAATCAGTTATTTAAATGAAATTCCAAAATTACGAAATATAAATTATTTCTCGAACTTGAACTTAAAATCTTTAAACTTCCAAGTCCCGAAATATTGGGATGTTACAATCACCCCATCTTCCAAAAAGTTTCGTCCTCGAAACTTGAAAACAGAAGTAAGTACGAAAACAACTATAACTACCAAAACTTATTACCTAGGTTATGGTAACCCAAAACTTTATCTTTCAAAAAGGTTTCAAAAAGAAATAGATTATTCCAAGGCACAAGTCTTTGTCAATGGACATTGGGATTCTTGTTACGTATTCAAGAGTCCGACATTCCAAATTTGAGACAAGTCCCAAAAATTAAATCAAGTAAAGTTCAAAATTTAGATTGATTCGGTGTTGATAAGCACAGCACAGGTTATCAGACGTCTCCAATAACAAGTTCCGATGGCAATCAACGCTGAAATCCATCAAAGTTGTGAAACATTCGGCTCTTTAAAACCAAGTTTCCTTCAAAATCAACCTTTATTCTCAAATTCTCGAAAGAGTAAAATAGTAACAATGACAAAAGGTTACTTCCAACGGAAGAGGAAGTAGTTTCAAACTTTGAAAACAAATAGGATTTTCCAAAAACTACAACTTTTAAGGTTAACAATATGAAACCATTCCAAAAACGGTCAAATTTAAATTCCTCAAATATGTAAAGTTGTAAATGTTCCACGAGTTTACTATCGACAAAAAGGAAACCAAATTCTTAACGATTACGGCAGGCACCGAGACGACCATTCGAATTACTATTAACACGATAACCAAGAAATTTCGGTTTCGCAACTAACAGAGCATAAGGGAAGGAACAAAGGGGGGTGAAAACCTTCATGCTAGAGGTCGAGGAAGACGATAACAAATGCAAAGTACGGGGCTACACATCACTCAATCAATAAACGAAACATTGTTACAATGATCCCTCATACATCCCATGGGGAAAAGCTTAAGCCTATATTCCAGATCCAGGTTTGCGCACTCTCGAAATCCTAAACCAAAATTTTCATTATAACATCAAATTCTAAAAATTTAGGATACAATACTCTCTACACCACGACTCTTCCCAATCAGAAGGCCATAACCAAAATCATCTATAACCTTTAGTCCTACATGGCTCAATTCCATCAAACTCATTCGACGGGCGCACTTCGAAATTCTCAAATCCCGAATGTTACTGCCATAAAGTGAACATTCAAATTAAGGCCCTACTAAAGTAACAACTTCTAAACCCTTAGGTTGTTAACCTCTTTACCAAGAGCATACATCCCAAAGGCAAATTCTACAGAAGTAACAATTTTCACTCCTACAGTTTCCATAAGGTTTAGTTATTCCAATTCCGAGATTCCTCAAATGATATACACGAACACGTATAAGTTGCGAATTTCTACTCTGTGATTACCTCAAACATCAATGGTTACCAGTCAACCACTCTTAACGTATTCTTAAGCCAACAGGCTTCCATTAGTCCATAAATTATCATAAACGATCCACCTAGCCAGGGTGCATCTTCTAATTCCATTAAGTATCACAATAGGTAAACGCTGAGGTTCCATAAGTAACTTAAGCTCAACACTCAGTCAGCTCCATAAGTCCACTTGTAAATGCCCCAACATTCTCACACCGTTATCAATAACTCTCGTTCCTCAAGTATGCGGTACTTTCTGCATTCAAGCAATTCCTCAAGATCAAGTAACACTAACTTACCTCATTCATCTATTTGACAACATCATTATCTTAAGCACGTTCCTCCAAAATCATCTAGGACTCCAAGCATTTTATTCGAATCCCCAAATGGTACTTCCAAATCTACAATTATAACTTACATCTAGCCATCTAACATGAAACTCTTAAGACGGCACAATATCCAATATCACCCGAATATTATTATCATAAACTCTCTCAACCAAATTCTGACAACGCAAACCAAGCATTCCTCAAGGCATGTATCACTACTCCAATAACAAGTCAATCCCGCCTCTAAACTAAATGAAAGGGAACACGACTTACTGAAGGGGAAGGTGAGATACGAACTTCAGGGACAAACACGATACAGATTCCGAGAGAGACACAACAAAACGACTCCGGTAACAAACGAGATGACAAGGTAAGGAATTTTAGGTTATGGACTCCAATAAAATTGAAGCCAAGAGCAGAAGGAGAAGCAAGGACGAAGGGAGGAGAGAAACGATATGAAAGGAACGATCGCAAAAATCTTCCGAGGTGCGGTTTTCTCACTATTCTCACGGGGTTTTCACTGCTTACTGATGGAAACCTTAGACATACTAATTAACCATTTTATTTAGTCTTACTAATTATTTACATAAATTAACTCATTAATTTAGTCGATCTTATGCATGCAATATCAAATGTAACATCCCGTATTTTCGTAAAATCTATTGTAAGCGTTTTAAATTATTTTATGTAATAAAATAATATTTTAATAATTTATTGTGAAGGATTTTAATTCAATTAGTAAGATCCGTCTTAAGAACCTTAAGTCCTTAAGACGAATACAAACTTGGTAAGGTGAAGTTCACATCTTAAAAACCCGTTCAACTATCCTAACCCGTTTCAATTGTGACGGAAAGGACAATTCTTGTACCCTTCTTAAACCCCATATGTCGACTTCTTCTTCCTCAAGAAAACATAAAACAGTAAACCACATTTCTATTAAAACCTCCATTTCTCTTAAAACCTCCATTTTATTCATCTCCTTTTGATCTTTTCTTCATCATCCGATCATCAAATCGAGGTAAGAATAACATTTTCGGAATCCTCATCGAATTTACAAGCCATCTATCACTTCCGTTTTTCGATTCCTTCATTTCGAAATTTGGCCTGTTTTCCCTAAATTCCGTTTTTCAGACCTTAAACCCGTTTTTCATGCTTGTAGGTGAAGGATTGGAGAATCCGGACATTGATAGCTTCGTGGTAAAGGAGGATCTTTAAGCCGGAGTGCATTTAAGGTGACGATAATGAGAAACTCGGCCTGATTGTGAATATTACCAAGTTTTGATGTGTTCTTCTATTTGTTTCTGATTTTGTTGATGTATAATGATCAATGGAGTTAGTATCATGTTTAGGATTGTTCTTATGTGAAGAATTCATGCTTGGTGATGTTGTTATATGTTCTTAAGCTTATTTTCAGTTTTCACAAAGTTAAGACGGATACATTGATTTAATCGTTTGAGGATTGTTATGGGATTTGTTTGCTGTTAGGAAGTAGTATTAGATGATTGGAAATGTTGGGTAAACATCAATTGTAACGATTCTTGAGGATTTGTGTCGATTGTTGATGTTTTGTATAATCTGGAAAATCGCGTTTTGGTGATCAGGCTCTCTGAGCCGGTCGACCGACCGGCCGCCGGTCGACCGGCTGGGAGCGCTTCTATTGGGTTTTGCGAATTTTTGTAGGAATAGGGCTTGGGACTGCCAGCCGGCCGACCGGCTGCCTGCCGACCGACTGGTGTTCTCTTGTGGTGTGTTTGTGTTTTTGCGAGAACATAAGGAAGAGGAGAGCCCAGCCGGCAGACCGGCCGCCTGCCAGCCGGCTGGGAGTACATTTGGGGTGGGTTTGCGAGTTTGTAAAGGCTAAGGGAATGGGTTCCCAGCCGGCCGACCGGCTGGGAGTCCCTTTGTATTGTTCTGGTTTTAAAAAGAAAGGAGGCTGAGAGGATCACCAGCCGGCCGACCGGCTGGGGATCCCTGTAGACTGTTTTGTTTGTAAACCGCGTAAAACTTTTAAACGATTAACCGGTTTTGATTGAAACTCGTTTTGTGTACCTTGGATATGTGTTTGAAGTCCCCGGAGGATGGACGACACTATATTGGGTTCGGGAATGGAGAGAGGATAGAGACCCCCCGGTCGGGTAACCGAAAGGGAAGCCGGCTCTCCCTCAACTTAGTTCCCGGGGTCAATTAAGTGTTGACTAGAAGTTAAGAAAAGTAGAACTATAGTTTAGTTCATAGACTTTGATGATGTTGAGTTGATGCGTATTAAGTTATGCCTTAAGCTGGCCTCTAAACTTAATACGTGAGTTGTTTGTCATATATGGGGACATGCTTTAAGTTGGCCTCTGAGCTCCATATGTGTATGTTTGTCGTGTCTGGGACCTGCCTTAAGCTGGCCTCTGAGTCTAGACATGTTTGTGATGATCGCGTTGGAACATGCCTTAAGTTGGCCTCTGAGTCTGACGAGTAGAGCAACTGCACAACGGGATAGCTAAGGAACTGACACCTTGCCCGGAGTGTAGATGTTTGGTGCTAGGACATGCCTTAAGCTGGCCTCTGAGTCTAGTACCTTGTGATGTGGTGAAGGGACATGCCTTAAGCTGGCCTCTGAGTCCTTTACTTTTGGATGCTAGTCTATGCCTTAAGTTGGCCGCTGAGTCTAGTGTCTTGCTGATTGGCAGGTCCATGCCTTAAGTTGGCCTCTGAGTCCTTGCTTGCTGAATGTTTTGGTGTTTAGGTTATGTCTTAAGTTGACCGCTGAACCTTTACACTTGCTGATTGATTAGTATTAGGTTATGTCTTAAGTTGACCGCTGATCCTTTTACTTGCTGAATTTATCTGCTTACCTTGAGTTGGTACGTGTCAGATATAGATATTGATAATGATGGGTAAATGAATGTTTGTTTGAGTTATGGTTTGATCATCCAAGGCATTGGATGACTCTTACTTCGGTTTCATAAATAGTTGGATTGAAAGACCCCCCGACTGGGTAACCAGTAGGGAAACCGGGTCTCCTTCCTAACGGTTTATGAAGTTGGTTGAGAGCCGCGCACTAGAGTTTGCATGATAGTATGAGAACAGTTGATGAGATGTTTATGCTTCACATGTTTATATATCTTGGAGTATTCTGTATTGTTTTATGTGTTACGTGATGTCACAAAATGTGGCTAAGAGAACTCTAGTCACTCCCCACTAATTGTGGCGTACATGTTTTCATATATGTAGGTACATGCAGGTTGGAGCGGGGTTCACACGAGAGCTAGCGAGTGATGATCCTTTCATCATATGACATACCCGTTTATCAATTAGCTAGACTCTTAGTTTCTTTTGATACAGTTTTTGGTTGGTGCCTGTTGGGATGTTCCATCCCAGGCTGTTGAACATATTTGGTTTTGATACTTAGAACTGTTACTTATCTATTATGTTTTATTTCAGTTTCAGTTTCTGTTTCAGTTTAATTCTTCTCGCATGATGTTTACTTTAAAAAGGTTTTAATTCCGCTGCAATTTTGGTACTTTGTGTGTTTATATTTCCGCTTTCGCGAGGGGTTTTACAGTTGGTATCATAGCATTATTGCTCCCGACGCACTCATGTGACCCCCAACCTTAACTTGACCAAATAAACAAATAATGAATGAGAGATGGGGTAGATCTAAGGATTTATTTTGTAGTCTAATTGTGATTGCAAATTGCTAAGCTAATACTTTTTTTCTCTTTTGAAGGATGGTGAGATCCACGGCTGCTGACAACATTATGTTGCAAGCAATTCATCACTTGCTTGAGACCCAGAGACAGCAAGCAGGGAATGTTCCACCTCCTCCACCGCCAGGCAACGAGGCTAATCGTCCTGGTAGCTTCTCTTGGATAGCTTCGCAGATGTCCCGTAGCCATGTGAAGACTTATGGTGGCGAGGTTGATCCGGTAGCTTTTACCGAGTGGTTCAGGGAGATGGAAAAGAGCTTTACCATGTATTCGGTGGGTAGAGAGGATAGAGTGCGGCTAGCCACTCACTTTATGACCCTTGAGGCCGATAGGTGGTGGGCGTTAACCGGACCGACTTTCACTCTTGACCCTTTGTTCGATTGGGAGGCTTTTAAGGATAAACTCGAGACGAGGTTTTATCCTAAAGAGCTCAGATCACAGCGACTCAAAGAATTCATGGATTTGAAGCAAGGCAAGATGTCAGTTCACGAGTTTACAGACCGATTCAACCAACTTGCTCATTTCGCATCGAGGTTTGTCAGAGATGAGGCTGAGAGAGTCTACTTTTACCGTCGAAAGCTAGGACCGCGCATCGAGAGTATGGTTCGTCGTGACTCGACTTCTTTTGTGGAAGTATATGATGATGTTATTTGGGCCGAGAGTTCTATTCGTGCCATAGATGCTGAGACCCGAGCTGCTACTTCTAGTGTGACTCCTCACCAGAGATCAATGTACCAGGGGAAGAGACCGTTTGTTCCTTCTACTTCTTCGCCTTCTTCTCAGAAGAAGCGGTTTGAGAGGTTCTCTACTCCGGTTGCTAAGACCATTGTTCACACCGACACAGCTGCTAGTGTTTGCCAATGTTGTGGTAAACCTTCCCATCCGGGTTTTGACTGTTTCAAGAATGCTTTCAAGTGCTACACTTGCAATGGATTTGGGCATAAGTCTTATGAGTGTCCTGAGAGGAACACCGCACTTGGCAAGGCTGCCACTGCTGCTGCAGCGACTAAGGGAGGAAAGCCGAAAGGGAAGATCTTTGTGATGACTAGGGCGGAGGCTGAGGCTCATCCAGACATTGTTGCCGGTATCTTTTCTGTCCTTGGCGCTGAGTGCCTTATTTTGTTCGATACTGGAGCTTCTCTTTCATTTATATCGACTCAGTTCGCCGACCGTTTAGCTCTTGAGTCTTCATTGGTTGAGGAGACTTCTATTTCCTTGCCTTTTGGAGACGTATTTTCTTGCTCATCTTCTCATAGGGATGTTCCTATTATTATTGGTCGAGCCACATTTCCAGCGGACTTACTGAGATTTCCTCTCGAGGAGTTTGACATTATCCTCGGTATGGATTGGTTATCGCGATACCATGCTCGCTTCGAGTGTCGCGACCAGAAAACCTGCTTGAGGAGTTATTCAGGAGTTCGTGTTTCCTGTAGGGGAACTCGCCCTAAAAAGGGTGTTCGTGTTATCTCTTCGATGAAAGCATCTCATCTTCTTAGGGAGGGTTGCCAAGCCTTCTTGTGTGTTGTTTCAGCTGCAAAGCCATCACTACCGAAGCTTGAGGATGTAGCCATTGTTCGTGAGTATCTAGATGTTTTCCCAGATGACTTGCCAGGGATACCGCCAGAGAGAGATGTGGAGTTTACCATTGAGCTTGTTCCAGGTACCGGACCGATTTCCAAAGCTCCTTACCGTATGGCTCCACCAGAGTTGAAAGAGTTGAAGCAGTAATTGGAAGAGATGATCGAGAAAGGATTCATTAGACCGAGTGCTTCTCCGTGGGGTGCTCCAGTTTTGTTTGTTAAGAAGAAAGATGGTTCCATTAGACCGAGTGACCGTGAAGAACAGATATCCTTTGCCTAGGATAGATGATTTGTTTCATCAGTTGAGAGGTGCTTCTAGGTTTTCCAAGATTGATCTTCGATCGGGTTATCATCAGATTCCAGTGAGAGAGGCTGATATTGCGAAGACTGCTTTTCGTACAAGATATGGGCATTTTGAGTTCGTGGTTATGCCTTTTGGGTTGACTAATGCACCTGCTATCTTCATGGATCAGATGAACCGTACCTTTAGTGAGTATCTTGACACTTGTGTTATGGATATCCTCATTTACTCTAAGACCGATGAGGAGCATGCTGAGCATCTTAGATTGATTCTTGGGATTTTACGTCGACAGAAGTGGTGCGCGAAGTTCTCTAAGTGTGAGTTTTGGCTTTCTAAGGTTGCATTTCTTGGACATGTGATATCTAGTGAGGGAGTTATGGTTGATCCCGCGAAGATTGAGGCTGTTGTTGATTGGGAGAGTCTCAAAGACGTTGGAGAGATCCGTAGTTTCCTTGGATTGGTTGGTTATTATCGTAGATTTGTTGAGGATTTATCTAGATTAGCTTGTTCGACGACTCAGTTACTGAAGAAGGAAGCTAAGTTTGTGTGGACCGACAAGTGCGAGAGCTCTTTCCAGGAATTGAAGACTAGCTTGACTTCCGCTCCCGTACTTGCTTTGCCAGAGATTGGAGTTGACTTTGATGTTTATTGTGATGCTTCGATGTTAAGGCTTGGATGTGTGTTGATGTAGAGTGGTAAGGTGATAGCTTACTCATCTAGACAGTTGCGAGTTCACGAGGTGAACTATCCGACACATGATCTTGAGCTAGCTGCAGTTGTGCATGCCTTGAAGATGTGGGGTCATTACTTGATTGGATCTCATTGTCGCATTTTCACGGATCACAAAAGTCCTAAGTACATTTTCACCCAGAAAGACCTTAATATGCGACAGAGACGTTGGCTAGAGTTGGTTAAGGATTACGACATTGAGTTGTTATATCATGAGGGAAAAGTCAATGTAGTTGCTGACGCGCTTAGCCGCAAGACTTCTCATTCGATGAGTGCTATGCGAGTGTTGCCCGATGAGTTGTGTTCCGAGTTCCGGAAGTTGAGGTTAGAGATGGTGGGTAGTGGTTTTGATTGGTTAGCTGCTATGACTGCCGAGCCGTCTTTATATTGGGAGATTCGTCAGGGTTTGCCTACCGATGCTGATTTCAAGAAGTTCGAGGCTAGGATTTCGAGTGGTGTTGCACCTGACTTAGTGACTGATGCTGAGGGTTTCCTTAGATTCCGTGGTAGGATGTATGTCCCCGATGTGCCAGACTTGAGGAAGAGGGTTCTTGATGAGGCTCACTTGGCACCGTATTCAGTTCATCCAGGAGGAGAGAAGATGCACAAGGATTTGAGACTTATGTTTTGGTGGCCTTGTATGAAGAGAGAGATCTCGGATTATGTGAGTAGGTGCTTGAATTGTCAACAAGTCAAGATAGAGCATAGGAGGCCAGGTGGTTTGCTACAGCCGCTTCACGTTCCTCAGTGGAAGTGGGAGTGTATATCGATGGACTTCGTGACAACATTGCCAAAGACCGGGGGAGGCAAGGATGCGATTTGGGTTATTGTTGATAGGCTAACTAAGTGTGCCAGATTTGTGCCTATCAGAGAGACATGGGATATGGACCGTTTAGCCAGGGCTTATATTACTGAGATAGTCCGTTACCATGGTGTCCCGAGGG
The DNA here is from genome assembly GCA_029255685.2 of Silene conica. Lineage (NCBI taxonomy): Eukaryota > Viridiplantae > Streptophyta > Magnoliopsida > Caryophyllales > Caryophyllaceae > Silene > Silene conica. The sequence continues at coordinate 67,105,180 of CM055311.2, forward strand.
AGATAGTTTCTGATCGTGATCCGAGGTTTTGTTCCAGATTTTGGAAGGCTTTACAGGAGGCTATGGGTAGCCGTTTGTTGATGAGCACCGCATTTCATGCCGCGACCGATGGGCAATCCGAGAGGACTATTCAGACACTAGAGGATTTGCTCCGTGCTTGTGCACTTGATTTTCAGAGTTCCTGGGAGCAGTGCTTGCCGTTGGCATAGTTTTCTTACAACAACAGTTACCATTCATCTACTGGTATGGCTCTGTACGAGGCTCTTTATGGTAGGAAGTGCCGTAGTCCGATTTGTTGGGATCAGGCGAGTGACGTGCACGACCTAGGACCGGACCAGTTAGTTGTTACTATTGATCAGGTTCAGCTTATCAGAGGTAGGATGAAGGCCGCACAGGATCGGCAGAAATCCTATGCTGATGTTCGCCGTAGACCTCTCGAGTTTGAGGTGGGTGACAGAGTCTTCTTGAGAGTTTCACCGATGAAGGGCGTTAAGAGTTTTGGAGTTAAGGGCAAGCTGAGTCCTAAGGATATTGGGCCTTTTGAGATCGTGAAGAGGATTGGTGCTGCTGCTTAACGTTTGGACTTGCCTCCTAGTTTGGGCAAGGTTCATAGTGTCTTTCATGTATCCCAGCTCCGTAAGTATGTTAGTGACCCGAGTCATGTTCTGCCCAGAGAGATCGAGAACTTGGAGCCGAGTCTTGCTTTCGAGGAGCGTCCCGTGAAGATCCTAGACCGTCAGGATAGGAAGCTTAGGAGCAAGGTGGTGCCTTTAGTGAAGATCCTTTGGCGTTGCGGTGATGTCGAGGAGCAGACGTGGGAGACCGAGGCATCGATGCGTGTTGCGCATCCTTCTCTTTTCAATTGAGGTAGAGTTAGTTAAAATTTATCTTCGTTCGAGTTTCGAGGACGAAACTTTTTGAAGTTGGGGTGATTGTAACATCCCGTATTTTCGTAAAATCTATTGTAAGCGTTTTAAATTATTTTATGTAATAAAATAATATTTTAATAATTTATTGTGAAGGATTTTAATTCAATTAGTAAGATCCGTCTTAAGAACCTTAAGTCCTTAAGACGAATACAAACTTGGTAAGGTGAAGTTCACATCTTAAAAACCCGTTCAACTATCCTAACCCGTTTCAATTGTGACGGAAAGGACAATTCTTGTACCCTTCTTAAACCCCATATGTCGACTTCTTCTTCCTCAAGAAAACATAAAACAGTAAACCACATTTCTCTTAAAACCTCCATTTTATTCATCTCCTTTTGATCATTTCTTCATCATCCGATCATCAAATCGAGGTAAGAATAACATTTTCGGAATCCTTCTATCACTTCCGTTTTTCGATTCCTTCATTTCCAAATTTGGCCTGTTTTCCCTAAATTCCGTTTTTCAGTCCTTAAACCCGTTTTTCGTGCTTGTAGGTGAAGGATTGGAGAACCCGGACATTGATAGCTTTGTGGTAGAGGAGGATCTTTAAGCCGGAGTGCATTTAAGGTGACGATACTGAGAAACTCGGCCTTATTGTGAATATTACCAAGTTTTGACGTGTTCTTCTTTTTGTTTCTGATTTTGTTGATGTATAATGATCAATGGACTTAGTATCATGTTTAGGATTATTCTTATGTGAAGAATTCATGCTTGGAGATGTTGTTATATGTTCTTAAGCTTATTTTCAGTTTTCACAAAGTTAAGACGGATACATTGATTTAATCGTTTGAGGATTGTTATGGGATTTGTTTGCTGTTAGGATGTAGTATTAGATGATTGGAAATGTTGGGTAAACATCAATTGTAACGATTCTTGAGGATTTGTGTCGATTGTTGATGTTTTGTATAATCTGGAAAATCGCGTTCTGGTGATCAGGCTCTCTGAGCCGGTCGACCGGCTGGGAGCGCTTCTATTGGGTTTTGCGAATTTTTGTAGGAATAGGGCTTGGGACTGCCAGCCGGCCGACCGGCTGCCTGCCGACCGGCTGGTGTTCTCTTGTGGTGTGTTTGTGTTTTTGCGAGAACATAAGGAAGAGGAGAGCCCAGCCGGCAGACCAGTCGCCTGCCAGCCGGCTGGGAGTACATTTGGGGTGGGTTTGCGAGTTTGTAAAGGCTGAGGGAATGGGTTCCCAGCCGGCCGACCGGCTGGGAGTCCCTTTGTATTGTTCTGGTTTTAAAAAGAAAGGAGGCTGAGAGGATCACCAGCCGGCCGACCGGCTGGGGATCCCTGTAGACTGTTTTGTTTGTAAACCGCGTAAAACTTTTAAACGATTAACCGGTTTTGATTGAAACTCGTTTTGTGTACCTTGGATATGTGTTTGAAGTCCCCGGAGGATGGACGACACTATATTGGGTTCGGGAATGGAGAGAGGATAGAGACCCCCCGGTCGGGTAACCGAAAGGGAAACCGGCTCTCCCTCAACTTAGTTCCCGGGGTCAATTAAGTGTTGACTAGAAGTTAAGAAAAGTAGAACTATAGTTTAGTTCATAGACTTTGATGATGTTGAGTTGATGCGTATTAAGTTATGCATTAAGCTGGCCTCTGAACTTAATACGTGAGTTGTTTGTCATATATGGGGACATGCCTTAAGGTGGCCTCTAAGCTCCATATGTGTATGTTTGTCGTGTCTGGGACATGCCTTAAGCTGGCCTCTGAGTCCAGACAAGTTTGTGATGATCGCGTTGGAACATGCCTTATGTTCGCCTCTGAGTCTGATGAGTAGAGCAGCTGCACAACGGGATAGCTAAGGAACTGACACCTTGCCCGGAGTGTAGATGTTGGTTGCTTGGACATGCCTTAAGCTGGCCTCCGAGTCTAGTACCTTGTGATGTGGTGAAGGGACATGCCTTAAGCTGGCCTCTGAGTCCTTTACTTTTGGATGCTAGTTTATGCCTTAAGTTGGCCGCTGAGTCTAGTGTCTTGCTGATTGGCAGGTCCATGCCTTAAGATGGCCTCTGAGTCCTTGCTTGCTGAATGTTTTGGTATTTAGGTTATGTCTTAAGTTGACCGCTGAACCTTTACACTTGCTGATTGATTAGTATTAGGTTATGTCTTAAGTTCACCGCTGAACCTTTACACTTGCTCATTGATTAGTATTAGGTTATGTCTTAAGTTGACCGCTGAACTTTTTACTTGCTGAATTTATCTGCTTGCCTTGAGTTGGTACGTGTCAGATATAGATATTGATAATGATGGGTAAATGAATGTTTGTTTGAGTTATGGTTTGATCATCCAAGGCATTGGATGACTCTTAGTTCGGTTTCATAAATAGTTGGATTGAAAGACCCCCCGACTGGGTAACCAGTAGGGAAACCGCCTCTCCTTCCTAACGGTTTATGAAGTTGGTTGAGAGCCGTGCACTAGAGTTTGCATGATAGTATGAGAACAGTTGATGAGATGTTTATGCTTCACATGATTATATATGTTGGAGTATTCTGTATTGTTTTATGTGTTACGTGCTGTCACAAAAGGTGGCTAGGAGAACTCTAGTCACTCCCCACTGATTGTGGCGTACATGTTTTCATGTATATAGGTACATGCAGGTTGGAGCGGGGTTCACACGAGAGCTAGCGAGTGATGATCCTTTCATCATATGACATACCCGTTTATCGATTAGCTAGACTCTTAGTTTCTTTTGATACAGATTTTGGTTGGTGCCTGTAGGGATGTTCCATCCCAGGCTATTGAATATATTTGGTTTTGATACTTAGAACTGTTACTTATCTATTTTGTTTTATTTCAGTTTCAGTTTCTGTTTCAGTTTAATTCTTCTCGCATGTTGTTTACTTTAAAAAGGTTTTAATTCCGCTGCATTTTTGGTACTTTGTGTGTCTATATTTCCGCTTTCGCGAGGGGTTTTACATCAAATGCATAAAAATAACGAAAAGGGCCTTACAAAAGGTCCAAATAAGTGCTAGGACAATCCTCCATGAAGCAACCAAAATAGCTTGCCTCCTTTACGATGCACCCAAGACCTACCCGTAAACACCGAAGACCGAACACGAGCTAGGAGACTGAATTGGGTTTTCTTAAAACCGTAAACTAATTCTCACTTACTAGTTTACTAAACATATTATGTAAATAATATTTTAGAGGATTTTGTATTTTATTTCTCACATAGAAATATAAGGGTTTTATGATTCTTACACTAGAATAATAAAACTTAAGGTTAGCTTGAACATGTGAATGAATCATATATATAGAGGGAGGGTGGATGGGGTTGCCATGTAATTACTAGCATGGGAACGATTAGAAAATCCTTTTTATCTTACCCATGTGATAAGTGTCAAGTCATATCACAACTTAACATAATCATTATGTAAATAAGATAAATTATCATATAACACTATCTTATAACATCAACTTACACGGTTCACAACTAGTAAAATGGACCTTCATTTTACAAATATAATTTGTACAATTGTATAATATGTAACATCTTATGTGACATAATTAATTGTATTAATTTAAAATATACTTATCACATAAATAATATTTCTAAATTAATTAAATCAAATTTAACAAATTATTCTAGTAATTCGTAATTACCGTCCCAATATATGGTTATCATAATAATCGTCGATACGATATATTTACAACGTTTGTTATAACCATGAACCATTCATATTCTAATTTCGATATTTCTAAATATCGATTAATATTTGACAATCGACACATTTCAATTTCAAATATAAATCTTACTTTAAGATTAAACCTCTGAGTTCTCGATATATTGTTTTAAGGAATCGATCAATTCGTATCATATAAAATTCATCAATATATTATTTAAGGGGTCTGTCCTATAGGTGTGACCTAAAGAGATCAACTGACCACCACCGTCATATGACAGTAATGTCAAACTCTAGTCAGCCAATCATGACCGATTAATGTTGGTCAATTGACTATATATCATATCGGATCGTCCCTTGCATATTCTTTTCATAAGATTTATGACAATGATTTTTATCACTGTCGTGATCGCACTATTGTTGAGGACACATTTCCCAACAATCTCCCACTTGTCCTCGACAAGTGTGCGTCACCAATTCTTTTGTCCTATTACGTCATTTCCCACTCAATGCAAGGTGTCTTCCAGGTCGTACTTGCATTTGATCATATCTTGAGCGGTTTTCTCGATCTGGAGATTTAACTGCTTTGACCGGAATTATCTACCATAGATAACTTCCGAGCGTGGCCACGCATTTTTCAGCTAAACTTTTCCTCGAGTGGCCCTGAGATTTAAGACAACCCCGACGAGGGATTGGACAATTTCTCTCCTACTGTTCCCTTCGACTAACACAGTCCATCATGACCAAAAAGAAGCCCATTTGACCCCCATTAACGGTTGATCGTAGAGCTAAAATCAAACCTAATCTGAGGCTGTCTCCCCTTTGTAACATCCCAATATTTCGAGACTTGGAAGTTTAAAGATTTTTATTTCATGTTCGAGAAATAATTTATATTTTGTAAATTGTGGAATTTCATTTAAATAACTGATTAATTTATGTGAGAATATTTTAAAGGATTTAAATAAGATTTCATTTAATTGCGTAATTTACGTCTTAGCAATTTAATTTCATAGTCCGGAAATATTTATATCGTCTTAAGTTTATAGTTACCTTAAGTCGGTGTTTTTAGCTTAAATCGTCTTAAAACTTGTCTTATGGGCCTAACTTGTTAATGGACCCATTTTCCCTCTTTTTCCTCACAAAACCCTAACCCCACCATCTTCAACCTCCCTCCTTCTTTTCATTTTTCAGATTTGTAACAAACACCATTTTTATCAATTTTTCACCTCCAACCTTCAAATGCTCATAAAACCTTCATTTCTTATCCGATTGAGACGATTTTCGGGGCCACGGATTCCTCTTCTCGCCCTCCATCTTTCTAGGTAAGAATTTCTCCAAAATAATTCCGTCTTATATTCTGGCCGTTACCCTAAGGTCACGTTTTTCGAGGTTTAACAAATGTTTGTTGTGTTTCTAGCGCGGACTCGGACAATGGAGTAGCTTGGAGTCAAAATCTTAGGGATTTGAAGAGTTATAAGGTGACGATAATGAGAAACTCGGCCTTATTGTGAATATTAGCATTTTTTATGTTTAATATGGTTTAAGTTTCTGAAATTTCATGTATTTATTGTTATTTGCACTTAGTAACATGTTAGGAATGATCTTACTTGAGGATTATATGCTTACTTGATGTTTCATATGAGTAATGTTTAATTTCTGAAATTCATGTTTTGCGACGGATACAAAGTATATTCATATTGAGGATTGTTATGGGATTAATTGCTGATTGATAGTGTTTTGGTTGATTTATGATAGTGGGTAAACAATTGTTGTTGTTAATTTAGAGGTTTGAGATCGATTTGTGTTGAATTGCATTTGTTAGAGAATTGTCGATTTTGCGTACAGCGGCCTCTGAGCCGGCAGGCTGACCGGCAGCCGGTCGGCCGGCTCAGAGTCGCTGTGTTGAATTTTTGATTGTTCAGAAATTGGGAAAGGTTTCTGAGCCGGCCAGTCGGCCGCCGGTCGACCGGATCAGGATCCTTCTTGGTGTTTTTCAAAGTTTTCAAAAGGCATGGGAAAGGCATGGGAAGTGACTCCCAGCCGACAGGCCGGCAGCCGGTACACCGGCTGAGAGTCACTCCTCGTGTTAAGTTTTTGAAGTTGGCTATTGGGGAAGGGACTCCCAGCTGGCCGGCCGGCGGACGGTCCACCGGTTGAGAGCCTCTTCTCCTTGATTTTTAGACGGTTGATTGGCTTGGGAAGGGACTCCCAGCCGGTGGACCGGCAGACGGTCCAGGACTGGCTGAAAGCCCCTGTTCCCACTGTTATGTTTCTAACTTTCAAACGGTTATTCGGTTTTGATTGAAACTCGTTCCTTGTACCTTTGATGTGTGTTTGAGGTCCCCGGAGGATGGGCGACACTATATTGGGTCGGGAATGGAGTGAGGATAGAGACCCCCGGTCGAGTAACCGAGAGGGAAACCGGCTCTCCCTCAACTTAGTTCCCGGGGTCAATTAAGTGTTGACTAGGATCGTAAGTGTTAAGAAAGAAAGAGTTAATTATTGAATTGAATGCTTTTATGGTGATGCGTTTTAAGTTATACGTTAAGATGTCGCCTCTGAACTTAGTACGTAAATTGGTTGTCATATATAGGGGTATGCGTTAAGGTGTCGCCTCTGAGCCCTATGTGTGTTGTTTGTCGTGTATGGAGGTATGCGTTAAGGTGTCGCCTCTGAGCTCCATACATGTTTGATTGTCGTGTCTGGGACATGCGTTGAGTTTTCGCCTCTGAGTCCAGACATGTTTGGGTGATCGCGTCAGGACATGCCTTAAGCTGGCCTCTGATTTGACGAGTAGAGCAACTGCACGACGGGGCAGTCAGGTTGTCATACCTTACCCGGAGTGCAGGTGTTTGGTGCTAGAACATGCGTTGAGTTTTCGCCTCTGAGTCTAGTATCTTGTGATGTAGTAGGGGAACATGCGTTGAGTTTTCGCCTCTGGGTTCCTTACTTTTGATTGTGAATTGAGTGCTAGTCCATGCGTTGAGTTTTCGCCTCTGAGTCTAGTATCTTGTTGATAGCCGGTCCATGCGTTGAGTTTTCGCCTCTGAGTCCTTGCTTGATATTGTGAATTTGGTATCTAGGTTATGCGTTAAGATGTCGCCTCTGAACCTTTTTACTTGCTGAATGATTGGTATATAGGTTATGTCTTAAGTTGACCGCTGAACCTTATACTTGCTGAGTTTATCTGCTTGCCTAGAGTTGGGTACAGTGTCAGATAAGCATATTGAAGTTAATGATTGTATTACTTGGGTTGTAACCTGTTCACCCAAGGCATTGGGTGACTCTTTGGTCGGTTTCATAAATAGTTGGACTGAAAGACCCCCCGACTGGGTAACCAGTAGGGAAACCGACTCTCCTTCCAAACAGTTTATGAAGTTGGTTGAGAGCCGTGCATTAGTGATTGCATGATAGTATGAGATCATTTATTGAGATATTGTTATGCTTCACATGTTTATATATGTTGGAGTATTCTGTTTGTATTTCTGTGTTACGTGTCTTTACAAAAGGTGGCTAGGAGAACTCTAGTCACTCCCCACTGATTGTGGCGTACATGTTTACATGTATGTAGGTACATACAGGATTGGCAGGGGTTGTTGAGAGCTAGCGAGCGATGATCCTATTCATCGATTGACTTACACGTTTACGTTAGCTAGACTTTAGTTTATATTTCAGTTCTGAGTGCCTGTAGGGATGTCCCAGGCTGGTTGTATTTATATTTTATTACTTTCAGTTTCAGTTTTAATTCACCTCGCATGTTAGATTGTTAAAAAGTTTTAATTCCGCTGCATTTTTAGTACTTTGTATGTTTATTATTTCCGCTTTCGCGAGGGGTTTTACAACCTTGGGCGAACAGTCTCTAGTCAAGGAATCGACTTATGTGAATAATATAGTAGCTCTCGCCACGACCAGGCTAATTATAAAATTTCCAGAACTCTATAAGCGGTCACTAAATGCCCGACAAAGTGTCACACAGTCTGCCTATGTGATCGACTAGTCATCCGATATGACTCTATGACATTTGAACTTGCCATCAATCGCATCACACTCTAGTCACTTCGAGACGTCACCTCATACAAGCGACTATGGGCTATACTAAGTTAATCCAGTTCACTTATGGGGTTCAAAATTGTCTCTTACAACCCATTTGGATTTCACAAAGTATAAATTGTGAGTTAATAATAATAATAATAATAATAACTCAAACGATAAGAGTGATTGTAATGTGCGAACAGTCAATACGAAATTACTGCTCCACATTAACAATCTTTGATGCTCATACATTAATTTGTATTAATGGTTTTAGTATCTGAATGTACCATATCTTCACATCCTTTAACCTACAAATTCCGGTTTCCTTATGACTCATATTTTTTCGCATAATATGATCTTATTCAAGTACATTTCAAGTCATTATACTCGACTCGAGTCTCCTTACTTTAAGGATGCTCCCACTGTTTTCATAAAATTTGTGACATATCGTTCCCATGAACATTGTCACAATTGTACTAGAATTCATATTGTAGTTAACCTAGATTCGATCCACTAGTTCTCCTCGAGAAACTTGTATCGAAATAAGGTTTTGTTTTCAACCTTTTGACATTGTGATCAAGGTTATATGAATTAACAATTTCATATCTTGGATTCATATCCAAACCTTGTAAACTAATCGGTGACGTTTTATTATCATATAATAAACTCACTTATTATTTATGTTTTTAACATACATTCATCTAGAATTGAAAACCTGATATTCTTTAACCTTTAAAGAATCACCACTCTTTCTTAATGGTAGGTTCCGTTTCCTTAATAACTTTTCTCCCACTGAATTTCACATCACTATCTTATAGTTAATAACTCCCACTATCTTCATAGTGATTAGGTAACATCTTCAAACATCTTCTCAACTCATAATGAACATTTCATTTAGATTTACTTTAAACATCTTCTCAACTCGCTATGAACATTTAATTTTCATTTTCCTTCCCACGGAAAGAATCTTAGTATTATCACGAGAACGGGAGACGATTTCTCCTCTATTAACTTTATAAAACAGAAACATTAACATCATGGAAACGATTTCCTTCCGTTAACACCCGCGGTTCCCTTTGTCCTCTCTAGGAACTAATGACAGCATATGGAACATTTCCTTTTTGTGTCCTCGCGTAGTTTCTTCTGTGTCCTCTCTTAGTTTCTTCTATCCAATCTCTTAGAGTTTCTTCTCAAGGACTCCTCATAGGACTCTTCTCTAAGATCCTATGTTTATTTCATTGGTTTACGGGCGTATAATTTCTCCCACTCTATCCTTTAAAATAACCATTATTTAATTAGGATAACATATTCGCTTGTCAACAATATATTGGATAAAGAATTATGTGAGTAGTGAGACATTAGTACTCCCATTCGTTTAAGGTGATAATCTTATAATGAACTGATCTTCTTATGTTTGAATTTGAAGTATTCCACGGGATGCAATTCTCGTTTTAAGTAAGTCGTATTACTTTTATAATGATCCTATCATGTCTATTGTACGGTGAATCATTCAAGGTACTTAATTACGATCTATGAAAATCGTATCAACTCATGTTATATATCATAAGAGCATTTTAAAACAACCAAACATGTTTGATTAAGAACAAAAGGATGACTTGGGTTGAAAACCAAATCACCACACAACCATTGTTTCAATAAGATTCTTGTCGTAAAAGAAATACAAAGTTCTTAATTTAAAATGCAAAATGAAAGAAGACATCAAAATGAAAAATTAGAGGCATGCTCTTTATGTCTTCAATCTTCGGATGCTACCTTAGCCATCCATGGAAAGAACTTCAAGCGTCCTTTGCTTTCTCTTTGCCTTTGTCTTTGTTAGGAGCCCCTTTAAAACAATTTATAAACGGGTAAGAATCAATAACTTGTATCAATTTACAGAAATTGATTAAATAACATGAATTAGACGAGAATTAATACCTACTGCAAGAACCTTTCAAGCTTTAGGTCGGCCAAGTACATCTGGCAATTCCTCTTCCAATGACCAATCTTTGTGCAATAGAGGAACTTCTCTTCAACCTTTGAAGATGATGTTCTTGCCTTTTCCTTTTCTACCACTCTTCTTAAACTTCCCTGTATTCCTTTTCTCAATGTTGAGCATGTTCTTTTTGGTACTTCGAATAAGTCCCAATTCCCTTTTCGCTTGTGAAAGCATATTAATTAAAGGAGCGAAGAATTCGATCTATTATGAGATAGTCTGGAACTTCCGACCCTTGCGCTTTCAAGATTTCGGATGGCTCAACCCTTTTGAGCACATAAGAACTAATAATTGACCCTTATTCGAATTTGGGTCAAATAAGGCGGAAGTCAGTTCATGAAGCAACATCCTAGGAGTTTGAGAAAACATATTCTTAAGCTTAGTGTAAATCTTATTTGCCGTGCTAAGGACAATCATTCTCCTTTTGGAGATCCGACTCAATGGAGAAAATAATCGTGTGCTTAAGAATGTTCGACTTCTTCATATAGGCTTCATAGGCCTCACGAGTCGTAATCGTGGAATGAGTAGTGGGAACGGGAGGAGTGGCTTTGGTAAGGAAACTAATCTTATTGTCACCTTCCGAAGCTATAATTAATTGAGCTCCCCAATCCTTAAAATTGGTGCCTTGTTTCCCAAGCTTGCAACAATCCATAAAGGACCGAAGCCATGAAACGTGTGGGAGTGGTGGAGCGTTATTTGCCATTGATGATTGATAGTCGAAAAATAAAAAACAATAAAATAAAGGAATTAAAACAAAATTATCGTTTTAATAAATAAACTTGTAAATTTTAAACAAGTTAAACATCTACTTAATGATCTCTTACCCAATTAAGTAAATGATCCCGAGACCCAAATACACACTAACTCGGGCATGGTTTAGCCGATACATCCCTCATTAATGTGACTCGGTAGATTAACCCCTTAATCGATTCTACTTTTAGAACTCTCGGTCGATAAAATTACACTAATTTTTATCTTAGCCCGAACTTATTACCACTACGGTGGCTCGAATACCTTCGTCGAGATCAACCAAATTTCGAGAACGTAATCATATTACGCCACTTCACCAACGTAATAAGGTTTGCACCCCGGTTTAGCCGAGCCTACTCCCTTATGAAGAAGATCCTTCGCGGGTTCTTTACTTTTTGGTAAGGCTATGTCTCGATTTTTAAATAACGTAAGAGATCTTGTCAATTTATTATCTATCTCCTTTAAGTGAACTAAGTCGGTGAATTATCGATAAATTGATTGACACGGTCGATGAAATCGATGAAATGCATTAGTTTGGATGACGATTTGGCTATGCATGAAAATATGATAAGCATAAATAAAAGCATAAAAACTTAAAAGCATAAATAAAAGAGTTTTTTGTCAGATAACACCTAACATTTAGACTATCTGTAGAAATAGTATCTAAAGTTATTTTTTTTGCCCAACAACACCTAACATTTTCTGTATTTTGTCTAATAACACCAAAATCAGCTTTCCGTAAAAAAAAAGTCGAGATTCCGTCTTGACTAACGGTGAAATTGATTTGACCTTATTTTTTCATTCTTTCTTTTCCATTAACTGGTGCATTGTAAAAGTAATTGACAATGAATCTTATTCTTAAGTGATTTATTTTCATTCAACAAGCCATTTATAACACTTTTTTTTGCCAAGAACTTATGTCTTCATCAATCTACTTGAAAAAGCAACACCCACGCAAACCCGTCTCTGGATGAGCTTGAATAAGACATTGGGTTAAAATGATGGTGAGGGAAAAGGAGAAAACTGGACAAAGTAAGCCCAATTTGGGGTTTTAATTTGAAAATTAAGGAATTAAATAACTAAGGGGAGGTTACATAAGTATTTAATTGGAGGAAAATTAAGTTTAATTGAAAAGAAATTAGCAAAAGGGAAAATTGGGTTTAGAAAAGGATGATGAAGAGGGTAATGAAATGCAGCAAGGGAAAAGAAAGAAGCGTCAAATCAAATTTACCGTTAGTCAAGACAGAATCTTGACTTTTTTTGACGGAAAACTGATTTTGGTGTTATTAGACAAAAAACAGAAAATGTTAGGTGTTGTTGGGCAAAAAAAATAACTTTAGGTACTATTTCTACAGACAGTGTAAATGTTAGGTGCTATATGACAAAAAACTCTAAATAAAACCCAAGTATGGCCTTTCCTAAAATAGAAAATTAAAAGTAAATTACAAATTCAGAAACCAACTCCTTTGGTCCCTTGAACTTCACACGCGGCACGCATCCCAAGGCAAACTCCGTCTTGGTCGGAACTCCTTTCCGAAATGGCACCGTCTTCAAGGATCTCCGGAATTACAAATAATTACAAATTTTCAATCTATTTTATACATTATAAAATAAAATAAAACAATAAAATAAAGTGATACGAGATCACATTAAATTACAACCGAATCGTTAAACCCTTACATTACGGGAAATATTGATTAAAATCTAAGGCCATACTAAGTAAATTACATAATTCAAAATTACGTAAATAAAATATGACATTCATAAACAATAACTAAATATGCAATGCTTATGTAAAATGCAAAACCTAAGCCAAATTGTCTATTTAAACACATTTTAAATATCGTTATTCGTAATAACACGGTTTTATGGAATAACGTGATTTAAACAATTTTAAAATCACTAATCACTCTATGAATCACTATTCATACTTTAGTTAAGTTTCCTAACACATTTTAGGATTCAATATTTAGTCTAACTCAAATTTCGAAAATTAACTTAACTTTTATTTTAATATTGCTTGGTTTTAATCGGTTTTACGGGAAATAGCATTAAAATAATCAAACGAGTCATAAAAATTTCGAAAATTTAAAATTCAAAATTTTGAACATACTTAAAATTTTCCAAAATTTCAGATCCTAAAATTTAAATATTTTCGAAATATACCCTTTTATTTCGTAAAATAGGCCGTGTACATATATAATTAATCGAAAAATCAAAATTACTTCAAAAATTATGTAATAAAATACCAATATAATTTTTACATCTTCCTAGACACTCAAAGTATCTGACAAATGCAAGAAAAATAAGATGCACACTGTTTTAGGATTGAAAAATGATTATGACTCTTCCAACACTCAATCTCCAATTTTAACCTTTTAAAATTAAAAATTAAAATTTCAGAAACTTTTAGCACTAAATAAAAATATTTTGATGATCATACATAATATGACTAATATGGGTGAATTTTTTGGACCATTTGAGTAACTTTTACTATTTTTAATAATACGTGTCATATATTACGCGATTTTACCGATTAAAATCATTTCTCATGCAATATTCGAGATTAATAGCTCAAAATTCACATGCATGCTAAAAATAATATATGTGACACTATATTAAATTTTTATGGTCAAATTCGAACTTAAACTATTTAAGCTAAAATATGTCACTAATATTACGATTTTTACGATAAAAATCAATATTCATGCAATATTAAAGAAAAATTTCTGGAAAATTCATCATAAATTTTATATATTGCATGTGACATCTAAAAAAAAATTTATAGTTAAATTCATAATATAACTATTTAACCCATATTTAACTCATTTTATGACTATTTAACCCTTAAAATCATAAACCATGCATAAAACATCAATAATTTCGAAAATTATATATATTCATAATATGTTAAATGCATGTGATAACATATTTAAAATTCATGGCCAGAAACATTATTTAGCTATTTTTCCCATATTAAAACATTTTTAACCGATTTTAGGCCCAAATTAAACAATTTAATTACAATATTGAACAATATTATTCCATAAATCATCCAAATGACTTAAAACTATTTTAAGACCAGAAAGTACACATGCAATATGATTTTCGTGTATATCCTATATATGCAAGCAACCTAATGCTCTGATACCACTTGAAGGAAAACGTGTAGTCTTACTAACATGTTCATATTATTTATTCTTACTAATTTTACTAATTAATCTCATATTAATTTAGTCGATCTTATGCATGCCAAACTAAATGCGAAACATAACGGAAAGGGTCTTACAATCGGTCCGAAAAATGCAAGGACGATCCTCCACGGAGCAACCAAGATAGCTTGCCTCCTTTACGATGCACCCAAGACCTACCCTTAAACACTGAAAACCGAACCCGGGCTAGGAGACAGAATCGGTTAACTTAAAACCGTGTACTAATATTACGAATATAAGTATATTAGAAATATTATCTAATAATATTTAGGAGGTTGTTGTATTTTTTTACTTTAGAAAATGCATAAGTGTAGAATGTGAAAATGATGTGAACTACTCACATATAAAGAGGGTGAGGTTGAGTAATGTATGTGCATGTCGTGTGATCCCTTGCTTGGCAAGGCTAAATGTGTTGTTTTTATCTTACACATGCACTTAGATATGCATACCTACTAATAGGTATGTAAGACTATCTTATAGTAATCATTATGAGTGTAAGAATTAATATTACTAATATTAATCCATAACACACGCACATACACGACACATTATATTGTAAAATGGACCTTATTTTACAAAATTGTAATTTGTACAATTGTGTAATATGTGACATCCTGTGTGACATAATTCAATTGTATTAATTTAAAACATATTTATCACATAAATAATATTTCTAAATTAATCAAATCATATTTAACAAATTATTTAGTAATTCATAATCACCGTCTCAAAATATGGTTATTATAATAATCGTCAATAGGATATACAACATTTGTTATAACCACGAACCCTTCTCATTCTAATTTCGACATTTCATAAATATTGATTAATATTTGACAATCGACACATTTCAATTTCAAATATAAATCTTACCTTAAGATTCAACCTCTGATTACTCGATACACGGTTTTAAGGAGATCGATCAATTCGTATCATATACAATTGATCAATATATTATTTAAGAGGTCTGTCCTATAGGTGTGACCTAAAGGGATCAACTGATCACCACCGTCATACGACAGTAATGTCAAACTCTAGTCAGCCAATCATTACCGATTAATGTCGGTCAGTTGACTATATCAAATATCGGATCGTCCCTTGCATATTCTTTTCATAAGATTTATGACAATGATTTTTATCACTGTCCTGATCGCACTATTGTTGAGGACACATTTCCCAACAGATTTCTCCTCTATTATCTCATAAAAGCATAAAAACTAACATCACGGAAACGATTTCCTTCCGTTAACACACGCGGTTCCCTTTTGTGTCCTCGCGTAGTTTCTTCTGTGTCCTCTCGTAGTTTCTTCTATCCAATCTCTTAGGGTTCTTATTAAGGACTCCTCATAGGACTCTTCTCTAAGATCCTATATTTATCTCATTGGTTTACGGGCGTAGAATTTCTCCCACTCTATCCATTAAAATAACTGTTATTTAATAAGGATATCTTTTTCGCCCGTTAACAATGTATTGGACAAAGAATTATATGAGTTGTGAGACATTAGTACTCTCATTCATTTAAGGTGATCAGCTTATAATGAACTAATGTTCTCATGTTTGAGTTTGAACTATTTCATGGGGTGTAATTCACGTTTTAAGTAAATCGAATTACTTTATTATGATCCTATCATGTTTAGCGTACGGTTAACTATTCAAGGTACTTTATTACGATCTATGAAAATCGTATCAACTCATGTTATGTATTGATGCCCGTCGTTGAGGGTACCAAAGCTAAAATTTATAATTCCTAACTTTAACAATAGATAGTGAAAGTCAGGGTCGAACCACAAGGAGGTGGGGAATGTTTATTGTTTGATGTTAATGTTTAAGGTAACAACTTTGGGGTTTGATTGGTAGTTTACTAAGTCTAAAGCAAAGATTAAAATAAAATAAGTAATAAAAGACGAGAATAAAATTATAATAAAAGGGATGCTAGGATGTTTGGGTAACAAATTGCTAAAGTAATATAAATCCTAAGGTCAACATGTATTGCAGTCGCGTAAGGGGTGTAACATATCCTTTCGGTCTATGGTACCTAATAGCTCCTTTCGGCCTATGCTATTAGTTCCTAGGTCTCACAATTATTGGGTGTCAACAATAAGGGTGATTCCTAAATCCTAGGTCACATACCTTTCAGTCTTAAGTAACCTAGCCGTCTTAAGGTGTAAACCAATGCCCTTCCCGTATCTCTCAATCTTGGGTAGGTCATTACTAACATCCTACAAGTCTCCTTTCAGTCTCATTGTAGGTTACTATAATTTACGAATTAAAACGAACAGAAAACAAACGCGAGTGGGTCGACCGACCGGCTAGCCCAGTCGGCCGACCACAGCCTTGGTCGACCGACCCATTATGTGAGTCGGCCGACCACGGCTTTGCTACAGGTCGGGTTGGAATTTGTACTACCTACGCATATTCATGCCCTACATCCTACCTTATGAAAATTTAGCTACTCATGATTACTAAAACAACAATGAAAACGGGAATAAATATGGAAAACATAATGAATGATAATCTAAACATGCAATCTATAATAAAGCTTGGGATTCTATCTTAACCGAATACCAGTAATTAAAAGAACAATAATAAAACTTAAATTGAGAGAGTAATTACCGGAAATAGGATTAAGGCAGAAAAAGGAACGAACTTTATTGATGAATGTTGAAAGATTGAAGAACAAACTAAAAGTGTTGAGAATTATGGAAAGATTACAAACTAAAGATGAAAAGTAGAATTAGGAACGTGATCTGCGCTGAGGTCGGTCGACCTAATTAGTGGGTCGGTCGACCTGTTTACGGGCTTCAGGAATTTTCTTGGCTTTTTCCAAAGCAAAGGCAAAGTTGGCCGACCCAAATAGTAGGTCGGTCGACCTAAATAATAGGTCGGTCGACCTACTGTCGGGACTGCAGCGCGCGTCGATCTTAAAACAACGTCCATTTCTTCGTTACTCATCGTAATCAAGAGATTCTTGCGGCGTTGGAAATCTAAGAGGATAAGCTTTCACCTCCAACTGGAGTCACTCCATTATCAGCTCTAGAACTCGAGATATAGCCATTTGAAACAGGCTGCAGAATCGTGGATCGATTCTTTGCTATATGCACCTTTGCTTATGCTATCTTCAGGCCTTGAAATGTGCGCTAGGCTTGTTCTTTCGTTTCCTTAGCCATAAAATCCACTTGAGGACGGATTTGGTTTAAAATCGCCCTTTTTCCGCATAATTCTGCAAAATAGCATAAAAATACGAAAGTAGACAAAAGTTGGGAAATAAAGGATAAAACATCGTAAATAAGCTCTAAAATGTGTGTAAAAATAGATGTCAATGTTGGGAAATATGTCCTCAACAATAGTGCGATCACGTAATTAAATCTCATAACGAGAATGCGCAAGGGATGATACGAATTATTAGTCAACTGACCAACATTAATCGGTAATGATTGGCTAGCTAGAGTTTGACATTACTGTCGTATGACGGTAATGGTCAGTTGATCCCTTTAGGTCACACCTTTAGGACAATTCCCTTAATTGTTAAAGTGATCAAGTGTATATTGATACGATTTGATCATATTCCTTAAACTCGTATATCGAGAAACTAGAGGTTAAATCTTAATGTAAGATTTATGTTTAAAATTGAAATGTGTCAATTGTTAAACAGTAAACGATATTTTATTATATCGAAATTAGAATGAATTGGGTTATAATTATTACAAAGGCTGTAAATCGTATTGACGATTAATTATGAATGACTATTTATAGTAATTTCGAATTACTAATCAACTTTATAAATGTGATTTATTAATTTATGAATAATATTTACTTGCTAAATATGTATGATTAAATTAAGTCAATTGTTATTTTATTAAATTTTGACATATTGTATGTCACATAACATAAAATTGGAACATTGACAAAGTTGTAAAATAAGGTCCATATTGGTATGTGTATGCCGGTTTTGGGGTGTTTAAACAAGAAATGATTTAAGTGTTTTAAGTTGTTAAAAACATAATCATTAAAGTACCTTGAGAAGGTTACCTATTAGCCACCCTATATTGCATGGGAAAGAGGTGTGTTCCCCCTTGGAGCCCTCCCATACCCGGCCACCCACACCCAAGCATCCAACATTTAAGTATAAGATGCTCACCTAATGACTACCCTAATTCTTCTAATGCTTGTATAATTTTCTAAGTGTAGAAAATCAAATAAACTCTCTTACACTCTTAGCCGAAAATCACAAGGAAAGAGAGATTATTTTTCAACCTCTAAAATCATATTATAAGATAATATTAACATACTAATAGTAGTATTATATTGACATTCTAATAAGAGTGATTAGAATTATTTTAAGGAAGAAACCGATTCTAGTCTAGCATCTACAAGGATTCGGTTTATTGGGGGTTGTCTTGGTGCATCCAAAGGAGGTACTCTATTTTGGGTACTTGGAGGATCATCCTTGCCATTCACTTGGACCGTGTGTAAGGGTTCAATATCTCCTTATTTCCGCATTTTTAGCATGCATAAGATCTATCATAATATGTTTATTAAAGTGTTAATTAAAAGATTATGTTAGTAAGACTAAGATTAGTTTATGAGTAACTAATAAAACCCTACAATTGGTATCAGAGCAATAGGTTGTTTGCATGCTTTCCGTTTATGTTTTTACGGAGTTATAGAGATAACAAAATAAAACTTGAAATTTTCGTTTAATATATGATATGCACGAAATTAATTTAGCATGAATACCTACTGTTTTCTAAAATGTTTTAGAATATTTGGAATATATTTTGCATGAATATTGATTATTGGTATTTTAAATCTCGGTTTTAATATGTTTTAATGGTTAAAAAATGTTTATTTTTGGGAAAATTAGTTAAAATAAGCTTCTGGCCGAGATTTTTCAGTATGTCATCACATGTATTTTCTATAATTTGAATATGTTTTTTCGTAAATTATGGACTTATAAATCGTGTGATATGAATTTTAAGTGTTAAAATGCAATAAGATAAATAAAAATGGGTTAAAATAGTTATATTATGAATTTGACTATAAAGATTTATGAGGATGTCACATGCAATATTTAAAAATTATGTTGAATTTTCCAGAAATTTATCTCAAATATTGCAATATTATAGATTTTTAATGTAAGGTAATTAGTGACATAATTTCGACTTTAATAGTTTAAGTTGGAATTTGGCCATAAACATTTAACACGATGTCATATATATTATTTCCAGCATGTATAAAATTTTCGAGAATTTTATCTTATTTTGTGCTTGAGAAATAATTTTAAAGGTTAAAATCGTACGATATATGACGTAAATCGTTAAAATTTGCAAATGTTGTTAAAAATGGCCGAAAAATGTAACCCATATTAGTCATATGTGATATGTTCATCATGAAAATATTCTTGGGAGTCAAAAGTTTCAGATTTGATTTAATTTTAATTTGTTAAAAAGTTACATTTAAAATTAAATAAAAGGAGTCATGCTTTTAAATTTCGGCTCTTGGGCAGTGCACCATTTAATTTTCTGTCCATTTTGTGTTCTTAAAGTGTTTTGGAATGTGTAAAAATTTTATTAGTATTTAATTTGCATTTATGAAGTTAATTATTGAATTTTCCGACTTAAAATGCTCGTTTTACGTGTTATTTTCGAAATAATGTTAAAACCGTATAAATACTATTATTTTAACATTCTGAAAATTTTAAGAACATTCTGGATTTTTCAAAATTTGAATTTTGAATTTTCGAAATTTTTATGACTCTTTTGAATTTTTATATTATTTCTCCCGTAAAACCGAGTAATACCGATCAATATTGAAATATATTAAGTTAAGTCATGTTCAAAGTTTGAGTAAGACTAAATTTTGAATCCTATAAGAGTTGGGATGATTAACTTAAGGATGAAAACCGTTTCATATAATGCATAAGTGTTGTTAACCGTTAAAACACGCGATTCCATAAACCGAGGTTTGCGATAACTATTTAAATAAGTGTTTTAAATAGGACGATTTGGCTTAGGGTTTGCGTGTTAATTCATATTTATATAAGCATTGCATATTTTATAATATGAATGTCATGATTTATTTTTACGTAATTTTGGGAATTATGTAATTTACTTAGTATGGCCTTAGTTTTAAATCGGTATTTCCCGTAATGTAAGGGGTTAACCATTCGGTTGTAATTTTGTGATCTCGTATCACCCAATTGTAATTTATTTCTATTTTATAATGTATAAAGTAGACTAGAAAAGTTGTAATTTTTGTAAAATCCGGAGTGACCTTGAAGACGGTGCCATTCGGAAAGGAGTTCCGACAAGACGGTGTTTACCTCGAAGTGCGTGCCGCGTGAAGTTCAAGGGACCAAAGGAGTTGGTTTCCGAATTTGTACTTTGTTATTTCTTTTCTAGGAAAGGCCATGCTAGGGTTTATTTATGCTTTTATTTTTGCTTTTTATATGTTCGCATGCATAGCCAAATCGTCATACATCGTATCATGCATGTTTCGACCTAGTCGACCTAGTCTTTTATTTTATCGATAATTCACCGACTTAGTTCACTTAAACGGAGATAGATAATAACTTGACTAGATCTCTTACATATAAATTGAGACTTAGCCTTACCAAAAAGTACGGACCCATGAATCCCTTCTTCACAAGAACGTAGGCTCGGCTACACCGGGGTACTTAAATTGTCACGTTGGGTAAGTGGGGTAATAAGATTACACCTTGAAATTTGGTTGATCTCAACGAAAGTATTCGTAACCGTAGTTGCAATAAGTTCGGGCTAAAGATAATTTTAAGAAAATTGTCGACCGAGAGTTCTAAGAGTAGAACCGATTAAAGAGTTAATCTACCAAATTATACCAATACGGGTTGAATCGGCTACACCGTGCCCGGATTAGTATGGGTTTGGGTCTCGGGATTGTTTACTTAATTGGGTAAGAGATCATTAAGTAAATATACTTAACATGTTTAAGTTTCTTAAAATTCAAATTAAGAATTTTAAATTGATGTTGTTTTTCCTTTTATTATTGTAGTTTAATTTTCAACAACATCAATGGCAACCAACGCTCCACCTCTCACTAACGTATCATGGCTTCGATCCTTTATGGATCGTTGCAAACTCGATAAGCATGGTTCAAACTTTAAGGATTGGGATGCGCAATTACTTTTGGCCGCTCAAGGTGACGATAAGAGTCGTTACCTATCCGAAGCCGCTCCTCCCGCTCCAACCGCCCGTTCCGCGGTCGGAACTCGTGAGGCCTATGAAGCCTACATGAAAGAGTCCTCCGCTCTTAAAAATGTGCTCATCTTCTCCATGGAGCCGGATCTCCAAAGGAGTATGATAAAGTTGACCACATCATATGAAATATACACCAAGCTTGCGACCATGTTTTCGCAAACTCCAAGGGTGATTCGATATAAGGCGGCTTCCGCCTTCTTTGACATTACTTTCAAGGAAGGGCAAAAGTTAAGCCCTCATGTGCTCAAAATCATTGAGCTCGCGGAGACTCTAAAAGCTCAAAATGTTGATGTTCCCAACTCTCTAATTATTGACCGAGTTCTTCACTCGCTCAATAAGGTTAAAGCGTATGCTCAATTCCGGGTGAATTTCAATATGCGAAACCAAGAGACCACGTTGGACGAGTTGCATAAGATGCTAGTCCAAGCCGAAAGGGACATGGGACTTCATGAAAATTCCACCAAGGATGTTTTGAACATCGAAAAGAAAGGGAAAACGAGCTTCAAGAGGAATGCCTCTAAAGGCAAGGGCAAGAAAACGTTCAAGCCCAAGGCGACCAAAGAAAAGACCATTTCGAAAGGCGCTTCCACCTCGTCTTCGAAATCCGAAGACAAGTGCCACTATTGCACGAGGATCGGTCATTGGAAGCGTAATTGCCCCAAGTACTTAAGCGATCTCAAAATTGGGAAGGCAACCGCCGTAGGAAATAATTCTCGTTTACTTTCATGTTCTTTTGTTAACTTTTGCATGGCGATACAAGTTGTTGACTATCACCCCTTTTAAAATTGTTTTAAAGGGGCATCTTATAAAGATAAGGGCAAGGAAAAGGAAGCATAAAGTTCCTTACTTGGATGGCTATGGTAGCATCCAAATTGATCGAAGACTTGAAGAGCTAGTCTCTAATTTTCATATCGTCTTCTTTCATATTTTGCATTTTATTTATGGAACAATTTATTTTCTTGTAAGACAAGGATTAAAATCCTAAAACAATGGTTGTAATTTTGGATATTGGTGACTTGGTTTTCAACCCAAGTCACCACTTTTGTTCTTAATCAATGTTTTGATTTCTCAAATAAATTGCATGCCTTGTTTAAACATGAATAATTGTGATTTAATCACGCAATTAACAATTGATACGATCAATATAATACAATCAAAGTGTTGATTAAAACGGAGAACTACACCCCATGATATACTTTCAATCAAAATGAGACAATATTAGTTCATTATAAGATTTTCATTTTAAGTGAAAATGAGAATGTACTCATCACACCTATAAAACTTCAAACATTCATATGCATTGGTTAATCGAAATAGCTATCCTTATACGAATAAAGGTTATTGTTAGAAGGATAGAGTGGGAGAAAATATTTCGCTCTCGCAAACCAATGAAATAAATAACGGATCTTAGAGAAGATTCCTACATGGGAGTCTTAAGAAGAGCCCTAAATGATTTGAAGAAACTATGAGAGGACACTGAAGAAACTACGGGAGGACACTCGAAGAAAGGTTCTTTGTGTTCATTGTTTCAAAGAGAGGAGACATGAAACCCCGTATGAAATCGGAAGGAAAACGGTTCCTTAATAGATGATTTTTCTAAGTTGATAAGATAAAAGAGAAGAAATCATCTCAATCCTCTCAATGTAGTTATAAAGAAATTATCATGTCATATTCGTCTCGAGGAAACGAAGACATGAAAGAGGGTGATGATTGATTGAATGAAAATAGATCACTATAGGGATAATGATGGTGAATATGATTCAAGGGATAAAATAAAAGATTTAAATGCTAGAAATGAAAGGTTCATTTAAGAGATCGAGTAATGTTGATTTTAGTGGGAGCAAAATTTCATTAATAGAATTAAGCCTACCATTTAGAGAGGATGGGTGATTCTTTAAGGTGTAAAGAATAAGAGGTTTTCAATTCTAGATGATCAAATACCTTATATCATATGATGATGGAGTTTTAATGGGAGGGTTTATTATATGGATAATAAAAGGTCGCCCACCAGAAGTTAAAATGGTTGGATACATTATTCATAACGATGAATGAAACCATTATCAAATAGCCAAGATGAGTGAAATTTATTAGAATGATGAAATCATAAATAGACTACAATAAAGTTTTCAGTACATAAGTGACTGTATATCGATACGTCACGAGTTATAAGATAACAGTGGGAGCTTTCCTCCGGAAAGGAAACTCAAAATCTAGAAAGAGTCCTAGATATGTACTCAAATAGGATCATATTATACGAGATAATATGAGAATGAAGGAGACAAAAAAAAATTTGTAAGTTTTGCAAATCATGAATAAAAGTTTTATTCGCAAAACACTAATACAAATAGATGATTGTGCATCAAAATGCAATGTAATAGTGTTGACTATTGTTGCATGACAACATCATTTGAGTTATGATTAACTCAAAATGAAAGATACTTTGTCAGAATCCAAATGGGTTGTATGAGACAATATTGAACCCCATAAGTGAACTGGATTGACTTAGTATGGCCCCTAGCCGCTTACATGAGGTGACGTCTCAAAGCGACTAGAGTGTGAGGCGATTGATGGCAAGTTCAAGTGCCATAGAGTCATATGTGATGACTAGTCGATCACATAGGCAGACTGCAAGAGGCACTTTGTCGGGCAATGTGACCGCTTATAGAGTTCTGGAAATTTTATAGCCGGGTCGTGGCGAGAGCTGCTATAGTATTCTTGTGAGTCAATTCTTAGACTAAAGACTACTCTCCCAAGATGGTACAGTTTAGGCATAACTTTGATCCATTCTCTACGACTTTTCGTAACTGGAGTCAAATGGGATTGCTTTGGGTTATGACTGACTGTGACTAGTTGAATGAAGTAGTGCGATAGAAATTGTCCACCCCTTGTCAGGGTTGTTCAAATCTCAGGGCCACTCGAGGAGATGTTAACTGGAAATGCGTGGCCACGCTCGGAAGGTATCTATGGTAGATAATTCCGGTCAGACAGTTATTCTCCAGATCGAGGAAACCACTAATGATATGATCGAATGCAAGTACGACCTCAGAGAGACATCTTGCATTGAGTGGGAGATTGTAATAGGACAAGAGAATTGGTGACGCACACTTGTCGAGGACAAGTGGGAGATTGTTGGGAAATATGTCCTCAACAATAGTGCGATCACGTAATTAAATCTCATAACGAGAATGCGCAAGGGATGATACGAATTATTAGTCAACTGACCAACATTACTCGGTAATGATTGGCTAGCTAGAGTTTGACATTACTGTCGTATGACGGTAATGGTCAGTTGATCCCTTTAGGTCACACCTTTAGGACAATTCCCTTAATTGTTAAAGTGATCAAGTGTATATTGATACGATTTGATCATATTCCTTAAACTCGTATATCGAGAAACTAGAGGTTAAATCTTAATGTAAGATTTATGTTTAAAATTGAAATGTGTCAATTGTTAAACAGTAAACGATATTTTATTATTGTGGGGAATAAAACGCGTATTCACCCTAAATTTGCAGGATTATAATGAAATATGCAATTGTGAATATCGTCATAAGATTAAAACATGAGAAAAGAAGTACAACCTTTAGTCCTCGCGCAAAGGCCTAAGAACAGGAATTAATGCAAATTCCCTCCTATAACTTGCACCCAAGACTTAGTTTGAGACGTGGCCGCGTGTGCTAGAAATCCTCTCCAATTGCCTTGCAATATAGGGAGAGCCCTTGAGGTTTTAGATGTGAGATCTGAGGTTTTGGGAGAAGAATGCTCTCAAACCCTAATTTTACCCTGAGATTATTTTTACAGTGCAACAAGAGTTGTCTACATAAGGAGAAGGACTCTCCTTATGTAGCCCTAGGATTCGGCCGAAATAGGGTTTGGGTAGGAGTGGGCTTTCCACTCTTACCTTATCCTAATGCGTGATTCGACCCAATTGCTTAAATATAATTCGCGGGTTTATAATTATAAATCGTAACATGTTATCAGATATTAATACAGTCGATATATTAATAATGGTCTGATAAAATACGATATTGTATAATTACCTAAATTAATGTAACTGTTTATATTAATACGCGAATACAATATTTAATTAAATATAACCGTTTATATTTAATTTACGAATTAATCATGTAGTCCGTATTAGCTAAAATTATTTAGTCCGTATTAAATAATAATCTCAACATCTTATTGACTAATTTATTAGTCAATACCTCTGACTAACTGTTTAGTCGTATCCGGCAAAATGTGACTGTATTTTCATACCTTCACATCTCTCAAACGTGTCCTATAGGTGTGACGTATAGGGACCAGTTGACCACCGCCATCCGTATGACAATAACGTCAAACTTATCTAGCAAGCCAACCGTTATTGATAAACGTGGATCAACTGGTAATAATACAGAAGTATGCCCTTGTGATCCTTAAAGAGATTTAATAAGTCATTGTACTTAATTGTCAAGGACACCAGCCCCAACAATCTCCCACTTGTCCGTACAAGGGTATGTTCAATGACGTTATCACACTACATGTGGAGGACACAATCTCCAACAAACTCCCACTTGTCCGTACAAGTGTAGGTGCGATAATCGAATCTCATATCCTTTTAAAATTTTTCCCACTCAATGTAAGACAATTTGCAAATCCGCATTCGCAAAGGTCGTATCTCACAAGCGATCTGTATCAAGAGTGGTTTCCCCGACTAGAGAGTAACTTAACTGATAAAACGAATCTGTATTCGAGCATGGCCATGCATTTCAGTTACTACTCCTCGAGTGGCCCTGAGAAATGATAAAATCCTGATAAGGGTTTGGATATTCCCTCAACTCGAATCCTGCCGATATCGCCCAGCATGAAATAACCCAGAAAAAATCCTCTTGGCCCCTGTTACGGTGACCGTGGGAAAGAAACCAAAGTTACCCAAAATCTGTCTTAATCTCAAGAAACAGTTGAAAGTCAAAAGACTCGACTCTAAGGAACACTATGGAGGTCCTATCCACGACCTGGCACCCAATGTTATAAAACATTTAGGACTCCATAACGATGTCACGGGGTGTCCTACGAGATATCCGTATAACTCGCCTTTGTGATTGGTCAGTCATCCACGTGACTTATGGCTCGTTGAACCCACCATCAACCAACGTCACAAAATGATTACCTGAGTTATCAGCTCAAGTGGGTAATCGAGGACCAAAACGATGTAATGTTAATCAGTTCACTTTGTGGTGTTCAAGATTGGCGTACAATTCCACATGAGAAACAAAACATTTTATATCATAACAATAAGGTTGAATAGAGTACACGAGAAAATGAATTATTACATGAATTCATAAAAGAGTACTACAACTTAGGAACACATCCAATTCCCATGGAATGAATGTGCCCTTCATGCTTATCACGTGGTAATGCTTTTGTGAGAGGATCAGCTATGTTGTCATCCGTAGCGATCTTTTCAATAAAAATCTCCTTTTGCTCCACGTAATCTCTGATTAGATGAGCTTTCCGTTGTACATGCCTAGCCTTGCTGCTAGACTTATGCTCCTTAGCTTGGAAGATGGCACCGCTATTGTCACAATAGACGGTGATTGGGTCATTCGAACTAGGCACTACTGATAGTCCTTGTAAGAATTGACGCATCCATATTGCTTCCTTAACTGCTTCTGAGGCGGTATAGTACTCGGACTCAGTCGTAGAATCTGCTGTAACACTCTGTTTAGAACTTTTCCAGCTGACAGCAGCGCCATTAAGAGTAAAGACAAATCCAGACTGAGATTTCGAGTCATCTCGATCTGTTTGGAAGCTAGCATCTGCGTAACCCGTGGCGCAGAGCGTTGAGTCGCCTCCATAAGTCAATCCCCAATCTTTAGTCCTCCGTAGGTACTTAAGAATGTTTTTTACGGCCATCCAGTGTGGTTCACCTGGATGAGCTTGGAATCGACTGGTCATACTCAATGCATATGCAACGTCTGGACGTGTGCATATCATGGCATACATGATCGATCCTATTGCCGAGGCATAAGGAATCCGACTCATGCGCTCTTTCTCTTCCACTGACTTAGCTTCTTGAGTCTTGCTCAAGTGAAGCCCAGGAGTCATAGGAAGGAACCCCTTCTTGGAGTTCGTCATGCTGAATCTCTCCAGAATCTTCTCAATATAAGACTCCTGACTGAGAGACAACATCCGTCGTGATCTATCCCTGTAGATACGGATGCCCAAAATTCTTTGTGCCTCTCCCAGATCTTTCATCTGGAAATGGTTTTTCAACCATGCTTTAACCGAAGATAAGAGAGGTATGTCATTCCCAATCAAGAGTATGTCATCGACATACAGTACTAGGAATACAATCTTACTCCCACTCGACTTGATATAGAGACATGGTTCCTCGACTGATCGAATGAACCCATTCTCTTTTATCACTTGGTCGAAGCGATGATTCCAACTCCGCGATGCTTGCTTAAGTCCATAGATGGAACGCTTAAGCTTGCAAACTTTCTTAGGATGTGCTGGATCAATAAAACCCTCGGGTTGTACCATGTACAACTCTTCCTCCAAATAACCGTTTAAGAAGGCGGTTTTAACGTCCATTTGCCATATTTCATAGTCCTGAAATGCGGCGATCGCTAAGATAATCCGAATGGAACGTAGCATGACTACGGGTGCAAAGATCTCATCGTAATGCAAGCCTGGCACTTGGGTGAAACCTTTAGCAACTAGTCTAGCCTTATGGATATCTTGTTGTCCTTCCACGGCATGCTTTATCTTGTAAAGCCATTTGCATTGAAGGGGACGTACCTTTGCAGGTAGGTCCACAAGATCCCACACGTTGTTCTCATACATGGAGTCCATCTCGGATTGCATGGCTTCTAGCCATAGCTTTGAGTCAGAACTGGTCATGGCACCTTTATAGGTTGTGGGTTCATTACCCTCTAGGAGTAAGACGTCATCTGTATCGTGTTCCTCGACCATACCAATGTATCTGTCCGGTGGAATAGAGACTCTTCCTGACCTCCTAGGTTCCTCAGGGATATCTACCGCAGCCTCGGTTGAAGGTACTGTTTCCTCCAATGGTTGCTCGGTAGTTGGTTCTTGAACCTCCGATAACTCGAAGGTTCTATTACTCGACTTGTTCTCGAGAAATTCTTTCTCTAATAACGTCGCACTAGCCGCAACAAAAACACGTTGTTCGGTTGGCGAGTAGAAGTAATGACCAAACGTTCCCTTTGGATAGCCTATAAAGTATGTCTTGACCGATCGCGGGCCGAGCTTATCCTCGTGTCTCCACTTGACATAAGCCTCGCAGCCCCAAACCCGAATAAAGGACAAGTTATGGACCGTTCCCTTCCATAACTCGAATGGAGTCTTGTCAACAGCTTTAGACGGACTTCGGTTAAGTATTAGAGCGGCCGACAAAAGAGCATAGCCCCACAATGAATCAGGCACAACAGTGTGACTCATCATGGATCGAACCATATCAAGTAAAGTTCGATTTCTCCGTTCGGACACACCATTTAATTGTGGTGTTCCAGGTGGAGTCAACTGTAGCACGATCCCACAGTCTTTTAGGTGTTGATCAAACTCGCGTGAAAGATACTCACCACCACGATCCGAGCGTAGTGCTTTAATCTTTCTACCCAGCTGGTTCTGTACCCGATTCTGGTATTCTTTGAACTTGTCAAAGGATTCACTTTTATGTTTCATCAAGTAGACATAGCCATATCTACTCAAATCATCCGTGAAAGTGATGAAATACCTATAGCCTTCTCGTGCGTTGATCGACATAGGGCCACATACGTCCGTATGTATGAGTCCTAATAGGTCGGCAGCGCGCATTCCAACACCTTTGAAGGAAATACGAGTCATTTTGCCGATGAGACATGATTCACACGTGCCATATGATTCGAAATCAAAGGGCGATATAGCTGCATTCTGTATGAGCTGTTTTACGCGTTTCTCATTTATGTGTCCCATACGACAATGCCATAGGTAAGTTTGATCTTTGTCACCTACCTTTAATCTTTTATTATTCACATGTAATATCTCAGTAGTTTGATCTAAAACATAAATTCCATTCATGGAAACTGCCTTGCCATATATCATATTGTGTAAGGAGAAAATACAGCTATTATTCTCTATTACAAATGAAAAGCCAAGTTTGTCAAGTGCAGAAACTGAAATAATGTTTTTGGACAAACTAGGAACATAATAACAGTTATATAAAAATAACTCGAATCCACTTGGAAGCTGGATTACGTATGTTCCCTTTGAGACTGCAGCCACACGTGCTCCATTCCCGACACGCAGGTCCACCTCACCCTTGATTAGGGGTTCTTGGTTTCGGAGGCCCTGCACATGATTACATAGATGAGAACCACAACCAGTATCAAGTACCCAAGTTCCGCAACTTGCATGGTTAATCTCAATCATGTGAATAAAAGAAGAAGAAGACATACCAACAGGAGTAACACGGCCTGCTTTAATGTCCTCGCGATACACGGGGCATGAGCGCCTCCAATGCCCAGTCTTGTGGCAATGGTGACATTCCATGCTTGTATCCTTGCTCTTTGTCTTGCCCTGTGAGTTACTCGACTCACCTGGCCCACTCTTAGCAAATCCTGGTTTCTTGAACCTGGGCCTACCTACCGCTAGGTCGCCCTGAGCTTTAGCCTTCCCTTTACCTTTTCCCTTACTTGAGATCATGAGAACATCCTGCTTTAGACTCCCACTCAACTTTAGATCCTTCTCAGTCTGTACGAGAAGGGAGTGGAGCTCATGGGGAGTCTTCTTCATGTCGTTCATGTAGTAGTTGGCCCTAAAGAGGGCGAACCCATCATGAAGCGAATGAAGCATGCGATCAACGATGATGTTCTCACTGATCTTGCAGTTTAGGGTCTCCAGTTTCTCGATATTCTCAATCATGTTGAGAATATGTGGGCTAACAGCTTGGCCCTTCTGGAGTTTCGCCTCAAAGAAGCGACAAGTATGCTCATAAGAAACGATTCTCGGAGCCTTGGAGAATTCGTTAGTGAGCGTGGTGAAAATCTTGTTTGCACCATGGGTTATGAAGCGTCTTTGCAAATTAGATTCCATTGCATAGATGAGTACGTTCTTTATCGCACCCGCTTCCATGACGAAGTCGCTATGAGCGCGAACATCGTTGGCTCTAGCTCCAGTTCCTGGGTGTGCCGGAATGGGCTCAGTTAAAAACTTAAGCTTTCCGTCAGCAATGGCAGCATTCCGTAGTGCTGCCTCCCAGTCAGAGAAGTTTGACCCATCATTCCTCAGTCTAGTTGACTGATTCATGGAGTCCATGAAGGCTTTTAGCCAGGATTCACGTGCTAGCTTGGCACTTGGCATTGGGTCTTCACCAGCCATTTTAGTTTTACAACAGTTTTAATGAACGTGTTCTACACTGAAAGAAGATAAAACAAAACCATATAAGCAACTTATTGTTGTGATTTAAGTCTATATTAAATTGAATTTAAACTTGTAGACTCATGCATTTATATAATTGATCTCCCTCAAGAATTATATAAACGATCCCAAGACTCAATTTCCGTATATTGATAAGCCCACAGTTTGGCTAATTCCAATCGTTGGAACTCTTGGTCGATAGATTTCCGTAAATCCTATCTATTAGTCCCTCTCAGTCACTGGAATATTATCGAGTGACCATGATGTTGAGATAAAATAAATCATCTGTTCCCACTTACCCGACGTAGAAGGGGTCATATTATGCCTACCGACGAAGAAGGGATTCATGGGAGGCTGATTTATAAAGACTAATCTCAATTTTTAGTTATACGAGGAAGACCCCATCAACTCTTATTTATCCATATTTAAGTGAACTAAAAACTAGCATTTGCGTGAATGAATTAAATAAAGTGATGGCTTTTAAATTGACATGTGACATCTGTATTGTCACAGAAAACTAACGCGTGACCTCTACATGAGTCAGTTTTCAGGCATGATATAGGTGGTTTGGTTTTAAGGCGGAATATGATGCAAGCTATTATCGATGAAAGCGTAAAGATAAATGCAATAAACGTAAATAAAAGTCCTAGTGTGGCCTATCCTACCAAAATAAACATAAAACAACTTGGAATCCACCGTTGGACCCTAGAAGCTTGTCTTGATGTTCTATCTTGGTCCTTGCAGCGGGAGTGAGCATCCGGTCTCCGTCTTGTCTTTGGTCTTCACAAAATTACTAATTTAAATTACAAAAGTAATCCTAGATACATTCTAATTTAAATACAAAAGTAATTACATGGCAAAAACCCAAAACGGAGATTCAAGATCTCAAAATTACAAGCAAGATTGTGTCCCATCATTACGGTAACACAATCTTCTAAGGCCACACTAAGTTACAACCGTTTGCAAAAATTAAATACGTTATTGAAAGCATTCAAGGCATTCACAAGACGATAAATAAAATGCATCAACTAAATAAAATTTATACATGACATAATACTGTTATTATGATTAATAAATTTATACCAAACCACCTTTTAAGATTAAAATTATGTGACTATACCGCTTTAATCACCAATTTTAATAAACATATAATCCATTATTTTAAACTGTTTTAAAACAATATGTATCAAACGAGGGTGAACCGTTTCACTAAATAATATACTATTTCCGTATACAGTATATTATTTTAAGCCATGTGAAAATAAGAAACAAGTTATTTTCGAAAATAAACACCCCGAAACGAGAGCACTCGATCGAGTAACAGGGGCACTCGATCGAGTGTCAGGGTCACTCGATCGAGTGCAGCAGGGCTCGATCGAGTGGCTCGTAAAAACTGCAAATCGCTGCACTTTTAAATTAAAACGGGTTTATAACATGGATTTAAAACGTGTAAATCATAAATAAACAACAACAAAAGATTCACATATTGCTAAAAATATCGATTAATTAACAATATGCAAATTATAATCGAAAAACAAGATCGATTTCTCACAAAAATCACACGCACGGGCCTGGTACGAGGGCACTCGATCGAGTGCAACTGGTACTCGATCGAGTGCCTAAGCACAGTGTACGGTTTTCAAAATTTTTAAAACTTATGAAAGACACAATTGTAAAATTTTCATGGCCTAAGGCTCTGATACCACTTGTGGGGAATAAAACGCGTATTCACCCTAAATTTGCAGGATTATAATGAAATATGCAATTGTGAATATCGTCATAAGATTAAAACATGAGAAAAGAAGTACAACCTTTAGTCCTCGCGCAAAAGGCCTAAGAACAGGAATTAATGCAAATTCCCTCCTATAACTTGCACCCAAGACTTAGTTTGAGACGTGGCCGCGTGTGCTAGAAATCCTCTCCAATTGCCTTGCAATATAGGGAGAGCCCTTGAGGTTTTAGATGTGAGATCTGAGGTTTTGGGAGAAGAATGCTCTCAAACCCTAATTTTACCCTGAGATTATTTTTACAGTGCAACAAGAGTTGTCTACATAAGGAGAAGGACTCTCCTTATGTAGCCCTAGGATTCGGCCAAAATAGGGTTTGGGTAGGAGTGGGCTTTCCACTCTTACCTTATCCTAATGCGTGATTCGACCCAATTGCTTAAATATAATTCGCGGGTTTATAATTATAAATCGTAACATGTTATCAGATATTAATACAGTCGATATATTAATAATGGTCTGATAAAATACGATATTGTATAATTACCTAAATTAATGTAACTGTTTATATTAATACGCGAATACAATATTTAATTAAATATAACCGTTTATATTTAATTTACGAATTAATCATGTAGTCCGTATTAGCTAAAATTATTTAGTCCGTATTAAATAATAATCTCAACATCTTATTGACTAATTTATTTGTCAATACCTCTGACTAACTGTTTAGTCGTATCCGGCAAAATGTGACTGTATTTTCATACCTTCACATCTCTCAAACGTGTCCTATAGGTGTGACGTATAGGGACCAGTTGACCACCGCCATCCGTATGACAATAACGTCAAACTTATCTAGCAAGCCAACCGTTATTGATAAACGTGGATCAACTGGTAATAATACAGAAGTATGCCCTTGTGATCCTTAAAGAGATTTAATAAGTCATTGTACTTAATTGTCAAGGACACCAGCCCCAACAATATCCCACTTGTCCGTACAAGGGTATGTTCAATGACGTTATCACACTACATGTGGAGGACACAATCTCCAACAATTATATCGAAATTAGAATGATGGGTTATAATTATTACAAAGTTTGTAAATCGTATTGACGATTAATTATGAATGACTATTTATAGTAATTTCGAATTACTAATCAACTTTATAAATGTGATTTATTAATTTATGAATAATATTTACTTGCTAAATATGTATGATTAAATTAAGTCAATTGTTATTTTTGTTGGAGATTGTGTCCTCCACATGTAGTGTGATAACGTCATTGCACATACCCTTGTACGGACAAGTGGGAGATTGTTGGGGCTGGTGTCCTTGACAATTAAGTACAATGACTTATTAAATCTCTTTAAGGATCACAAGGGCATACTTTTGTATTATTACCAGTTGATCCACGTTTATCAATAACGGTTGGCTTGCTAGATAAGTTTGACGTTATTGTCATACGGATGGCGGTGATCAACTGGTCCCTATACGTCACACCTATAGGACACGTTTGAGAGATGTGAAGGTATGAAAATACAGTCACATTTATGCCGAATATGACTAAACAGTTAGTCAGAGGTATTGACTAATAAATTAAGTCAATAAGATGTTGAGATTATTATTTAATACGGATTAAATAATTTTAGCTAATACGGATTACATGATTAATTCGTAAATTAAATATAAACAGTTATATTTAATTAAATATTATATTTGCAAATTAATATAAACAGTTATATTAATTTAGGTAATTATACAATATCGTATTTTATCAGACCGTTATTAATATATCGACTATATTAATATCTGATAACATGTTACGATTTATAATTAAATCCCGCAAATAATATTTAGCAAAACGGGTCGAATCACGCAAAGGAATAAGGTAAGAGTGGGAAAAGCCCACCCTCACCTCCAGTCCATTCGGCCGACCCAACTGCTACATAAGGAGAGTCTTTCTCCTTATGTCAGTTACTGGTTATCTCATAAATCTCAAGAATTAGGGTTTTGAGAATATTCTTTTCCCAAAACTCAGATCTCACATCTAAAACCTCACAAAAGCTCTCCCCATATTGCAAGACAATTGGAGGGTATTTTCTAGCACACGCGGCATCGTCTCAATCTAAGTCTTGGGTGCAAGTTATAGGAGGGAATTTATCTTAATTCCTGTTCTTAGGTCATAAAGCACAAAGGACCAAAGGTTGACTTCTTTTCATGTTTTGTTTTTTCTTATGACTATAATCTCAACTGTAATTTTCATTATAATCCTGCAAGTTTAGGGAGAATACATGCAATATTCCCCACAAGTGGTATCAGAGCCAGGCCATGAAAATTTTACTTTTGTGATTTTCGTAAGTTTTGAAAACCTGAAAAATCGTTTTCTGTCGCGGTGTCGGTCGACCGACCTCCTGTCACGGTCGGTCGACCACTTTCTGGCGTTGTCGGTCGATCGACCTCCTGTCATGGTCGGTCGACCACCTCCTGTGAATTTTCTGTTTTTTTTTTAAAACAGTTTCCTTTGTGAGTTTTCGATCTTGTTTTTCGATTCCTGTTTACATATTGTTAATTAATCGATATTCTTGACAATATGTGAACCCTTGTTGATGTTAATTTTGATTTACTTGTTTTAATCAAAGTTTAAAAGGTAAAAACTTGTTTCGATTTCAAAAGTGCAGCGTTTTGCGTCTTCTGAAATTCGTTTTTACTGTGTTCTGGTCGGTCGACCTAATTAATAGGTCGGTCGACCGATTCCTCTGTTGCAGAATTTTTCGTTTTTTTTGGCTGATGGTCGGTCGACCACAAGGACTGGTCGGTCGACCAGCCCCCCTGTAACAGACTCGTTTTTTTTTATTTTCGAAAATAACTTGCTTTTTATTTTCACATGGCTTAAAATAATATACTATATACGGAAATAGTATATTATTTAGTGAAACGGTTCACCCTCGTTTGATACATATTGTTTTAAAACGGTTTAAAATAATGGATTATATGTTTATTAAAATTGGTGATTAAAACGGTATAGTCACTTAATTTTAATCCTAAAAGGTGGTTTGGTATAAATTTATTAATCATAATAACAGTATTATGTCATGTATAAATTGTTTTTAGTTGATGCATTTTATTTATCGTCTTGTGAATGCCTTGAATGCTTTCAATAACGTATTTAATTTTTGCAAACGGTTGTAACTTAGTGTGGCCTTAGAAGATTGTGTTACCGTAATGATGGGACACGATCTTGCTTGTAATTTTGAGATCTTGAATCTCCGTTTTGGGTTTTTGCCATGTAATTACTTTTGTATTTAAATTAGAATGTATCTAGGACTACTTTTGTAATTTAAATTAGTAATTTTGTGAAGACCAAAGACAAGACGGAGGCCGGATGCTCACTCCCGCTGCAAGGACCAAGATGGAACATCAAGACAAGCTTCTAGGGTCCAACAGTGGATTCCAAGTTGTTTTATGTTTATTTTGGTAGGATAGGCCACACTAGGACTTTTATTTACGTTTATTGCATTTATCTTTACGCTTTCATCGATAATAGTTTGCATCATATTCCGCCTAAAAACCAAACCACCTATATCATGCCTGAAAACTGACTCATGTAGAGGTCTCGCGTTAGTTTTCTGTGACAATACAGATGTCACATGTCATTTAAAAGCCATCACTTTATTTAATTCATTCACGCATATGCTAGATATTAGTTCACTTAATATGGATAAATAAAAGTTGATGGGGTCTTCCTCGTATAACCAAAAATTGAGACTAGTCTTTATAAATCAGCCTCCCATGAATCCCTTCTTCGTCGGTAGGCATAATATGACCCCTTCTACGTCGGGTAAGTGGGAACAGATGATTTATTTTATCTCAACATCATGGTCACTCGATAATATTCCAGTGACTGAGATGGACTAATAGATAGGATTTACGGAAATCTATCGACCAAGAGTTCCAACGATTGGAATTAGCCAAACTGTGGGCTTATCAATATACGGAAATTGAGTCTTGGGATCGTTTATATAATTCTTGAGGGAGATCAATTATATAAATGCTTGAGTCTACGAGTTTAAATTCAATTTAATATAGACTTAAATCACAACAATAAGTTGCTTATATAGTTTTGTTTTATCTTCTTTTTCAGTGTAGAACACGTTCATTAAAACTGCTGTAAAACTAAAATGGCTGGTGAAGACCCAATGCCAAGTGCCAAGCTAGCACGTGAATCCTGGCTAAAAGCCTTCATGGACTCCATGAATCAGTCTACTAGACTGAGGAATGATGGGTCAAACTTCTCCGACTGGGAGGCAGCACTACGGAATGCTGCCATTGCTGACGGAAAGCTCAAGTTCTTAACTGAGCCCATTCCGCCACACCCAGGAACTGGAGCTAGAGCCAACGAAATTCGCGCTCATAGCGATTTCGTCATGGAAGCGGGTGCGATAAAGAACGTACTCATCTATGCAATGGAATCCAATTTGCAAAGACGCTTCATCACCCATGGTGCAAACAAGATTTTCACCACGCTCACTAACGAATTCTCCAAGGCTCCGAGAATCGTTTCTTATGAGCATACCTGTCGCTTCTTTGAGGCGAAACTCCAGAAGGGCCAAGCTGTTAGCCCACATATTCTCAACATGATTGAGAATATCGAGAAACTGGAGTCCCTAAACTGCAAGATCAGTGAGAACATCATCGTTGATCGCATGCTTCATTCGCTTCATGATGGGTTCGCCCTATTTAGGGCCAACTACTACATGAACGACATGAAGAAGACTCCCCATGAGCTCCACTCCCTTCTCGTACAGACTGAGAAGGATCTTAAGTTGAGTGGGAGTCTGAAGCAGGATGTTCTTGTGATCTCCAGCAAGGGTAAAGGTAAGGGTAAGGCTAAAGCTCAGGGCGACCTAGCAGTAGGTAAGCCCAGGTTCAAGAAACCAGG
Source organism: Silene conica (assembly GCA_029255685.2). Lineage (NCBI taxonomy): Eukaryota > Viridiplantae > Streptophyta > Magnoliopsida > Caryophyllales > Caryophyllaceae > Silene > Silene conica. The sequence goes on from CM055311.2 coordinate 67,143,029, forward strand.
ATTTGCAAAGAGTGGGCCAGGTGAGTCGAGCAACTCACAGGGCAAGACAAAGAGCAAGGATACAAGCATGGAATGTCACCATTGCCACAAGACTGGGCATTGGAGGCGCTCATGCCCCGTGTATCGCGAGGACATTAAGGCAGGCCGTGTTACTCCTGTTGGTATGTCTTCTTCTTCTTATATTCACATGATTGAGATTAACCATGCAAGTTGCGGAACTTGGGTACTTGATACTGGTTGCGGTTCTCATCTATGTAATCATGTGCAGGGCCTCCGAAACCAAGAACCCCTAATCAAGGGTGAGGTGGACCTGCGTGTCGGGAATGGAGCACGTGTGGCTGCAGTCTCGAAGGGAACATACGTAATCCAGCTTCCAAGTGGATTCGAGTTATTTTTATATAACTGTTATTATGTTCCTAGTTTATCCAAAAACATTATTTCAGTTTCTGCACTTGACAAACTTGGTTTTTCATTTGTAATAGAGAATAATAGCTGTATTTTCTCCTTACACAATATGATTTATGGCAAGGCAGTTTCCATGAATGGAATTTATGTTTTAGATCAAACTACCGAGATATTACATGTGAATAATAAAAGATTAAAGGTAGGTGACAAAGATCAAACTTACTTATGGCATTGTCGTATGGGACACATAAATGAGAAACGCGTAAAACAGCTCATACAGAATGGAGCTATATTGCCCTTTGATTTCGAATCATATGGCACGTGTGAATCATGTCTCATCGGCAAAATGACTCGTATTTCCTTCAAAGGTGTTGGAATGCGCGCTGCCGACCTATTAGGACTCATACATACGGACGTATGTGGCCCTATGTCGATCAACGCACGAGAAGGCTATAGGTATTTCATCACTTTCACGGATGATTTGAGTAGATATGGCTATGTCTACTTGATGAAACATAAAAGTGAATCCTTTGACAAGTTCAAAGAATACCAGAATCGGGTACAGAACCAGCTGGGTAGAAAGATTAAAGCACTACGCTCGGATCGTGGTGGTGAGTATCTTTCACGCGAGTTTGATCAACACCTAAAAGACTGTGGGATCGTGCTACAGTTGACTCCACCTGGAACACCACAATTAAATGGTGTGTCCGAACGGAGAAATCGAACTTTACTTGATATGGTTCGATCCATGATGAGTCACACTGTTGTGCCTGATTCATTGTGGGGCTATGCTCTTTTGTCGGCCGCTCTAATACTTAACCGAAGTCCGTCTAAAGCTGTTGACAAGACTCCATTCGAGTTATGGAAGGGAACGGTCCATAACTTGTCCTTTATTCGGGTTTGGGGCTGCGAGGCTTATGTCAAGTGGAGACACGAGGATAAGCTCGGCCCGCGATCGGTCAAGACATACTTTATAGGCTATCCAAAGGGAACGTTTGGTCATTACTTCTACTCGCCAACCGAACAACGTGTTTTTGTTGCGGCTAGTGCGACGTTATTAGAGAAAGAATTTCTCGAGAACAAGTCGAGTAATAGAACCTTCGAGTTATCGGAGGTTCAAGAACCAACTACCGAGCAACCATTGGAGGAAACAGTACCTTCAACCGAGGCTGCGGTAGATATCCCTGAGGAACCTAGGAGGTCAGGAAGAGTCTCTATTCCACCGGACAGATACATTGGTATGGTCGAGGAACACGATACAGATGACGTCTTACTCCTAGAGGGTAATGAACCCACAACCTATAAAGGTGCCATGACCAGTTCTGACTCAAAGCTATGGCTAGAAGCCATGCAATCCGAAATGGACTCCATGTATGAGAACAACGTGTGGGATCTTGTGGACCTACCTGCAAAGGTGCGTCCCCTTCAATGCAAATGGCTTTACAAAATAAAGCATGCCGTGGAAGGACAACAAGATATCCACAAGGCTAGACTAGTTGCTAAAGGTTTCACCCAAGTGCCAGGCTTGCACTATGATGAGATCTTTGCACCCGTAGTCATGCTACGTTCCATTCGGATTATCTTAGCGATCGCCGCATTTCATGACTATGAAATATGGCAAATGGACGTTAAAACCGCCTTCTTAAACGGTTATTTGGAGGAAGAGTTGTACATGGTACAACCCGAGGGTTTTATCGATCCAGCACATCCTAAGAAAGTTTGCAAGCTTAAGCGTTCCATCTATGGACTTAAGCAAGCATCGCGGAGTTGGAATCATCGCTTCGACCAAGTGATAAAAGAGAATGGGTTCATTCGATCAGTCGAGGAACCATGTCTCTATATAAAGTCGAGTGGGAGTAAAATTGTATTCCTAGTACTGTATGTCGACGACATACTCTTGATTGGGAATGACATACCTCTCTTATCTTCGGTTAAAGCATGGCTGAAAAACCATTTCCAGATGAAAGATCTGGGAGAGGCACAAAGAATTTTGGGCATCCGTATCTACAGGGATAGATCACGACGGATGTTGTCTCTCAGTCAGGAATCTTATATAGAGAAGATTCTGGAGAGATTCAGTATGACGAACTCCAAGAAGGGGTTCCTTCCTATGACTCCCGGGCTTCACTTGAGCAAGACTCAAGAAGCTAAGTCAGTGGAAGAGAAAGAGCGCATGAGTCGGATTCCTTATGCTTCGGCAATAGGATCGATCATGTATGCCATGATATGCACACGTCCTGACGTTGCATATGCATTGAGTATGACAAGTCGATTCCAAGCTCATCCAGGTGAACAACACTGGATGGCCGTGAAAAACATTCTTAAGTACCTACGGAGGACTAAAGATTGGGGATTGACTTTTGGAGGCGACTCGACGCTCTGCGCCACGGGTTACGCAGATGCTAGCTTCCAAACAGACCGAGATGACTCAAAATCTCAGTCTGGATTTGTCTTTACTCTTAATGGCGCTACTGTCAGCTGGAAAAGTTCTAAACAGAGTGTTACAGCAGATTCTACGACTGAGTCCGCGTAAAAGAAGATATTCATTGAAAAGATCGCTACGGATGACAACATAGCCGATCCTCTCACAAAAGCATTACCACGTGATAAGCATGAAGGGCACATTCATTCCATGGGAATTGGATGTGTTCCTAAGTTGTAGTACTCCTTTATGAATTCATGTAATAATTCATTTTCTCGTGTACTCTATTCAACCTTATTGTTAGGATATAAAATGTTTTGTTTCTCATGTGGAATTGTACGCCAATTTTGAACACCACAAAGTGAACTGATTAACATTACATCGTTTTGGTCCTTGATTACCCACTTGAGCTGATAACTCAGGTAATCATTTTGTGACGTTGGTTGATGGTGGGTTCAACGAGCCATAAGTCACGAGGATGACTGACCAATCACAAAGGCGAGTTATACGGATATCTCGTAGGACACCCCGTGACATCGTTATGGAGTCCTAAATGTTTTATAACATTGGGTGCCGGGTCGTGGATAGGACCTCCATAGTGTTCCTTAGAGTCGAGTCTTTTGACTTTCAACTGTTTCTTGAGATTAAGACAGATTTTGGGTAACTTTGGTTTCTTTCCCACGGTCACCGTAACAGGGGCCAAGAGGATTTTTTCTGGGTTATTTCATGCTGGGCGATATCGGCAGGATTCGAGTTGAGGGAAATATCCAAACCCTTATCAGGATTTTATCATTTCTCAGGGCCACTCGAGGAGTAGTAACTGAAATGCATGGCCATGCTCGAATACAGATTCGTTTTATCAGTTAAGTTACTCTCTAGTCGGGGAAACCACTCTTGATACAGATCGCTTGTGAGATACGACCTTTGCGAATGCGGATTTGCAAATTGTCTTACATTGAGTGGGAGAAATTTTAAAAGGATATGAGATTCGGTTATCGCACCTACACTTGTACGGACAAGTGGGAGTTTGTTGGAGATTGTGTCCTCCACATGTAGTGTGATAACGTCATTGCACATACCCTTGTACGGACAAGTGGGAGATTTTTGGGGCTGGTGTCCTTGACAATTAAGTACAATGACTTATTAAATCTCTTTAAGGATCACAAGGGCATACTTTTGTATTATTACCAGTTGATCCACGTTTATCAATAACGGTTGGCTTGCTAGATAAGTTTGACGTTATTGTCATACGGATGGCGGTGATCAACTGGTCCCTATACGTCACACCTATAGGACACGTTTGAGAGATGTGAAGGTATGAAAATACAGTCACATTTATGCCGAATATGACTAAACAGTTAGTCAGAGGTATTGACTAATAAATTAAGTCAATAAGATGTTGAGATTATTATTTAATACGGATTAAATAATTTTAGCTAATACGGATTACATGATTAATTCGTAAATTAAATATAAACAGTTATATTTAATTAAATATTATATTTGCAAATTAATATAAACAGTTATATTAATTTAGGTAATTATACAATATCGTATTTTATCAGACCGTTATTAATATATCGACTATATTAATATCTGATAACATGTTACGATTTATAGTTAAATCCCGCAAATAATATTTAGCAAAACGGGTCGAATCACGCAAAGGAATAAGGTAAGAGTGGGAAAAGCCCACCCTCACCTCCAGTCCATTCGGCCGACCCAACTGCTACATAAGGAGAGTCTTTCTCCTTATGTCAGTTACTGGTTATCTCATAAATCTCAAGAATTAGGGTTTTGAGAATATTCTTTTCCCAAAACTCAGATCTCACATCTAAAACCTCACAAAAGCTCTCCCCATATTGCAAGACAATTGGAGGGTATTTTCTAGCACACGCGGCATCGTCTCAATCTAAGTCTTGGGTGCAAGTTATAGGAGGGAATTTATCTTAATTCCTGTTCTTAGGCCATAAAGCACAAAGGACCAAAGGTTGACTTCTTTTCATGTTTTGTTTTTTCTTATGACTATAATCTCAACTGTAATTTTCATTATAATCCTGCAAGTTTAGGGAGAATACATGCAATATTCCCCACAATTTTATTAAATTGTGACATATTGTATGTCACATAACATAAAATTGGAACATTGACAAAGTTGTAAAATTAGGTCCATATTGGTATGTGTATGCCGGTTTTGGGGTGTTTAAACAAGAAATGATTTAAGTGTTTTAAGTTGTTAAAAACATAATCATTAAAGTACCTTGAGAAGGTTACCTATTAGCCACCCTATATTGCATGGGAAAGAGGTGTGTTCCCCCTTGGAGCCCTCCCATACCCGGCCACCCACACCCAAGCATCCAACATTTAAGTATAAGATGCTCACCTAATGACTACCCTAATTTTTCTAATGCTTGTATAATTTTCTAAGTGTAGAAAATCAAATAAACTCTCTTACACTCTTAGCCGAAAATCACAAGGAAAGAGAGATTATTTTTCAACCTCTAAAATCATATTATAAGAGAATATTAACATACTAATAGTAGTATTATATTGACATTCTAATAAGAGTGATTAGAATTATTTTAAGGAAGAAACCGATTCTAGTTTAGCATCTACAAGGATTCGGTTTATTGGGGGTTGTCTTGGTGCATCCAAAGGAAGTATTCTATTTTGGGTACTTGGAGGATCATCCTTGCCATTCACTTGGACCGTGTGTAAGGGTTCAATATCTCCTTATTTCCGCATTTTTAGCATGCATAAGATCTATCATAATATGTTTATTAAAGTGTTAATTAAAAGATTATGTTAGTAAGACTAAGATTAGTTTATGAGTAACTAATAAAACCCTACAGTAAAACATCATAAAATAGACACGCATCAAATTCCCCAAACCAAACCCTTGCTTGTCCTCAAGCAAGAACTAGACTCGATCTTAACTAATGGAACGATTTCAATCTCAGAGCGAAATCTACATGTAAGCCTATACCAATGCCAAGTACAAAATGAGAAAGCATTCAAATCATGCAAACGAGTTATGGTGTCGTCAACTATGCAATACTGGAGACTATAGAGACTTTATGCCGTGGACTCTAGCGGTACGCTCGAGACACTCATGAAGCAAAGGGCGAGTATATGCAGAAGATAGGAAGAAGTATATTGTCATGACACTCACCTAACTGCGACCCATGAAAACATGCCGGCAATCTAACATGAACAAGAATTCCACAACTATGTATAAACAAACCCATTAAGTGACTCGGATACATGCAATTGGGGTAATGAAAGATATGTGAGGTAAAAGGTAAAAAGTGGTTAAGATGTTTTTGGATTTGTGGGGTTAGTAGCCAAGCTAGTAGAACCGATTTCCAACAACATAATTCACAACTTTTGATATTTAAGGAAGTGCTCTTTTGTAGCACAACTCTCACATTATATAGAAAAGGACTCCCAAATATTTTTGAATGAAGTACGGGAGTGATAACATATAAAAGAAAAGGGAACTTGGAACGAAATTTTTTCATTCTGATGCTGTCAGTTAGTCGACCGACCTATAAAGGCGGTCGGTCGACTGACTTTATGTGCTTTTTGCTTTTTTCGTTTCTTTCGTTTTTTTCGTTTTTTTCTTTTTCTGTTCTTTTTCTTTCTTTTCTTGCTTTCCTTCTTTCTTTTCTCTTTTTGCTCATGATAGCATACAAACCAAGATGCCTCAAAATAAACCAAAGACCACAAATACTAGCTTGGAAGGGTACGTTAAGTATGGGGTGTAGTTTTAGGGGAATAAAAAGGCAATTTTGGCTATGTGAAGCTTATGGGTAAATATGAGAAAAGGGATCCCAAATGCACGTACCAAGACTCACAAAACGAGAAAGTAAGACAAGTACATAGCCATTCAAGTTCATGTTTATGCATATTGATGTAACATGTTCCAAGGGGAGTACTACTCACATCCTAGACAACTGGTTTAAGAATGAAACCAGGAAATAAGCTCTAAAACTTAGAATGTATAGTAGGTTGCCAAGGTATAAGTCAAGTCTCAAGATATACAAATTGACAAAAACTCGTAGATATGCAAAAGAATCTCATACTAAAACAAGTTGATAAGGCATGGTAAAGGCATATACATGTAAGATAGCAAAATCATCCTTGAAATACTCTCGTTCCGACTCGACCTATATGCTAAAATAAACGTGCATTTTTTTGATTTTTTGAAATTTTTTCGTTTTTTTTTTTTTATATATGCAAGGAAAAGAAAAGAACGATGCAATACGGAAATGCAATAAACGTGTGACAAAATGCAATGCATGTGACACGAAAAAATTCCCCAAACCAACCCGCACAATGTCCCCATTGTGCATTAGCCTAAGTAAAGGTTTCACAAAATTAAAGAAAAGATGCAATAAAAACCAAGGAAATCTGGAAAGAACTCACTAGATTATGAAGCGCATGAGAAAAACCTCCCCAAACCAGCGTAAGCTGGGAGGTTTTGGTGGCCAGCAGTGCCACTCAAGTACCCAAGATGGTTGCACAATTCCCGAGGAAGAAACGAACAGGCTGTGACGGATGGTTGGGTCGACCGACCTTCCTGCGGACTGTAGGAATTCCAGGAATGCAGGGATCAGGTCGGCCGACCCATATTTCCGGTCGGTCGACTCCTCTGCTACACAGCGGTCTTCTTTTCTTCGGAAAAAAACTTGTGTCAACCAAGTCATTCTTTTTGAAACCTGAAAAAAATCATCAAATATGTGCCCAACAAATGCGCGAGATCCCAGAACCAAGTCCAAAAGTCGTAACTATGCTAACAAAACGGAAAAGTTGTCCTAAAAACTTAAAGAAAGCAAACTAGAAAGTCTTAACCAAAAAAAAAAATGTCTTAAGAAAAACAGAAACGAGCAAAAAGAAGAAGTCATCCGCGTAGGATGCAGGGTTTCTTTGACCAAGGGCTCTGACTACAAGCTACCCTTTCAGCTATGGTGATTTGGGTAGATGAGTTTTTCTCCACCGTGTAGATAGGTGGGTCATCATCCATAGCTTTAGCCATCCATCTCCCGGGGTTGTCGACTCCCAAGTCGTGGGTCGACACCTTCCTCGGCTTCTTCTTCTTAGGGCTCTTTTCTTCAGCCAAATGATCACTTGCTTGAGTGATCTCGTTCTCTACATCATTTGATTGAGTAAGTGGTACTACTCGATCGAGAACATCTCTCTTTCTACCACCTATAGACTCTGTCACTAGTGTCGCAATTTCTGGAGTATCCAAATCAGCCTCCTACGCAACAGATTCACCTGCACATGTCTCAAAACACATCAAAGCCTCCGAAGGATCCTTTGTAAAGGATCCTTGCATAGAACATTCATTAATATTATTAAAAACATCAGGAATGTCCATAAATGAATCCTGCAAAAAACAAGGTTCATCAACAGAGGGTTCAATCATGTCAGGAATATGTTCATTACTAACGCCTACAAAAATAGGTTCGTCAGTCAAAGGATAAATTCCTAACTCATTAGCTGTATCTAGATCCAAGTCAGTATCATCAACGGGGAGGGAGAGGGAATCAAGTAACCTATCATTCTCATCCTTAAGAATGAGCGACTCTTCAGTAATGGGTGTGATAGGGTCACACTCAACAGAAATATCCGGGTTACTAATATCAACGCCCTCATACCTCTCTGTATCTCCACTAGCTCGGATTAGGTATTTGAGAAGCTCCCATTGCTTCTCACAGGGTAGGTCTAAAAATTCCCATCCACACTTCCTCTCAATCTCGATCAAGGTCTTACCAGTAACTCCATCATAAAAGATACGACAAACCTCCCGAATACTAATAGGATAGTCAGATTGAGAAAGGAAAGAGATTAATCTATCACAATAGATATACAAAGGTTCATGCTCGAGTTGTGGGAAAGGGGCGATGGTCATGATGGTAAAAGAAAAAAGGAAAACATAAACAAAAACTATAAACACTGGCGTCACCTCCCCGGCAACAACGCCAAAATTTGATGCCCGTCGTTGAGGGTACCAAAGATAAAATTTATAATTCCTAACTTTAACAATAGATAGTGAAAGTCAGGGTCGAACCACAAGGAGGTGGGGAATGTTTATTGTTTGATGTTAATGTTTAAGGTAACAATTTTGGGGTTTGATTGGTTGTTTACGAAGTCTAAAGCAAAGATTAAAATAAAATAAGTAATAAAAGACGAGAATGAAATTATAATAAAAGGGATGCTAGGATGTTTGGGTAACAAATAGCTAAAGTAATATAAATCCTAAGGTCAACATGTATTGCAGTCGCGTAAGGGGTGTAACATATCCTTTCGGTCTATGGTACCTAATAGCTCCTTTCGGCCTATGCTATTAGTTCCTAGGTCTCACAATTATTGGGTGTCAACAATAAGGGTGATTCCGAAATCCTAGGTCACATACCTTTCAGTCTTAAGTAACCTAGCCGTCTTAAGGTGTAAACCAATGCCCTTCCCGTATCTCTCAATCTTGGGTAGGTCGTTACTGTGGGGAATAAAACGCGTATTCACCCTAAATTTGCAGGATTATAATGAAATATGCAATTGTGAATATCGTCATAAGATTAAAAACATGAGAAAAGAAGTACAACCTTTAGTCCTCGCGCAAAAGGCCTAAGAACAGGAATTAATGCAAATTCCCTCCTATAACTTGCACCCAAGACTTAGTTTGAGACGTGGCCGCGTGTGCTAGAAATCCTCTCCAATTGCCTTGCAATATAGGGAGAGCCCTTGAGGTTTTAGATGTGAGATCTGAGGTTTTGGGAGAAGAATGCTCTCAAACCCTAATTTTACCCTGAGATTATTTTACAGTGCAACAAGAGTAGTCTACATAAGGAGAAGGAATCTCCTTATGTAGCCCTAGGATTCGGCCGAAATAGGGTTTGGGTAGGAGTGGGCTTTCCACTCTTACCTTATCCCAATGCGTGATTCGACCCAATTGCTTAAATATAATTCGCGGGTTTATAATTATAAATCGTAACATGTTATCAGATATTAATACAGTCGATATATTAATAACGGTCTGATAAAATACGATATTGTATAATTACCCAAATTAATATAACTGTTTATATTAATACGCGAATACAATATTTAATTAAATATAACCGTTTATATTTAATTTACGAATTAATCATGTAATCCGTATTAGCTAAAATTATTTAATCCGTATTAAATAATAATCTCAACATCTTATTGACTATTTTAATAGTGAATACCTCTGACTAACCGTTTAGTCATATCCGGCAAAATGTGACTGTATTTTCGTACCTTCACATCTCTCAAACGTGTCCTATAGGTGTGACGTATAGGGACCAGTTGACCACCGCCATCCGTATGACAATAACGTCAAACTTATCTAGCAAGCCAACCGTTATTGATAAACGTGGATCAACTGGTAATAATACAGAAGTATGCCCTTGTGATCCTTAAAGAGATTTAATAAGTCATTGTACTTAATTGTCTAGGACACCAGCCCCAACAATCTCCCAATTGTCCGTACAAGGGTATGTTCAATGACGTTATCACACTACATGTGGAGGACACAATCTCCAACAAACTCCCACTTGTCCGTACAAGTGTAGGTGCGATAACCGAATCTCATATCCTTTTAAAATTTCTCCCACTCAATGTAAGACAATTTGCAAATCCGCATTCGCAAAGGTCGTATCTCACAAGCGATCTGTATCAAGAGTGGTTTCCCCGACTAGAGAGTAACTTAACTGATAAAACGAATCTGTATTCGAGCATGGCCATGCATTTCAGTTACTACTCCTCGAGTGGCCCTGAGAAATGATAAAATCCTGATAAGGGTTTGGATATTTCCCTCAACTCGAATCCTGCCGATATCGCCCAGCTTGAAATAACCCAGAAAAAATCCTCTTGGTCCCTGTTACGGTGACCGTGGGAAAGAAACCAAAGTTACCCAAAATCTCTCTTGATCTCAAGAAACAGTTGAAAGTCAAAAGACTCGACTCTAAGGAACACTATGGAGGTCCTATCCACGACCTGGCACCCAATGTTATAAAACATTTAGGACTCCATAATGATGTCACGGGGTGTCCTACGAGATATCCGTATAACTCGCCTTTGTGATTGGTCAGTCATCCACGTGACTTATGGCTCGTTGAACCCACCATCAACCAACGTCACAAAATGATTACCTGAGTTATCAGCTCAAGTGGGTAATCAAGGACCAAAACGATGTAATGTTAATCAGTTCACTTCGTGGTGTTCAAAATTGGCGTACAATTCCACATGAGAAACAAAACATTTTATATCATAACAATAAGGTTGAATAGAGTACACGAGAAAATGAATTATTACATGAATTCATAAAAGAGTACTACAACTTAGGAACACATCCAATTCCCATGGAATGAATGTGCCCTTCATGCTTATCACGTGGTAATGCTTTTGTGAGAGGATCAGCTATGTTGTCATCCGTAGCGATCTTTTCAATAAAAATCTCCTTTTGCTCCACGTAATCTCTGATTAGATGAGCTTTCCATTGTACATGCCTAGCCTTGCTGCTAGACTTATGCTCCTTAGCTTGGAAGATGGCACCGCTATTGTCACAATAGACGGTGATTGGGTCATTCGAACTAGGCACTACTGATAGTCCTTGTAAGAATTGACGCATCCATATTGCTTCCTTAGCTGCTTCTGAGGCGGCATAGTACTCGGACTCAGTCGTAGAATCTGTTGTAACACTCTGTTTAGAACTTTTCCAGCTGACAGCAGCGCCATTAAGAGTAAAGACAAATCCAGACTGAGATTTCGAGTCATCTCGATCTGTTTGGAAGCTAGCATCTGCGTAACCCGTGGCGCAGAGCGTTGAGTCGCCTCCATAAGTCAATCCCCAATCTTTAGTCCTCCGTAGGTACTTAAGAATGTTTTTCACGGCCATCCAGTGTGGTTCACCTGGATGAGCTTGGAATCGACTGGTCATACTCAATGCATATGCAACGTCTGGACGTGTGCATATCATGGCATACATGATCGATCCTATTGCCGAGGCATAGGGAATCCGACTCATGCGCTCTTTCTCTTCCACTGACTTAGCTTCTTGAGTCTTGCTCAAGTGAAGCCCAGGAGTCATGGGAAGGAACCCCTTCTTGGAGTTCGTCATACTGAATCTCTCCAGAATCTTCTCTATATAAGACTCCTGACTGAGAGACAACATCCGTCGTGATCTATCCCTGTAGATACGGATGCCCAAAATTCTTTGTGCCTCGCCCAGATCTTTCATCTGGAAATGGTTTTTCAACCATGCTTTAACCGAAGATAAGAGAGGTATGTCATTCCCAATCAAGAGTATGTCATCGACATACAGTACTAGGAATACAATCTTACTCCCACTCGACTTGATATAGAGACATGGTTCCTCGACTGATCGAATGAACCCATTCTCTTTTATCACTTGGTCGAAGCGATGATTCCAACTCCGCGATGCTTGCTTAAGTCCATAGATGGAACGCTTAAGCTTGCAAACTTTCTTAGGATGTGCTGGATCAATAAAACCCTCGGGTTGTACCATGTACAACTCTTCCTCCAAATAACCGTTTAAGAAGGCGGTTTTAACGTCCATTTGCCATATTTCATAGTCCTGAAATGCGGCGATCGCTAAGATAATCCGAATGGAACGTAGCATGACTACGGGTGCAAAGATCTCATCGTAATGCAAGCCTGGCACTTGGGTGAAACCTTTAGCAACTAGTCTAGCCTTATGGATATCTTGTTGTCCTTCCACGGCATGCTTTATCTTGTAAAGCCATTTGCATTGAAGGGGACGTACCTTTGCAGGTAGGTCCACAAGATCCCACACGTTGTTCTCATACATGGAGTCCATCTCGGATTGCATGGCTTCTAGCCATAGCTTTGAGTCAGAACTGGTCATGGCACCTTTATAGGTTGTGGGTTCATTACCCTCTAGGAGTAAGACGTCATCTGTATCGTGTTCCTCGACCATACCAATGTATCTGTCCGGTGGAATAGAGACTCTTCCTGACCTCCTAGGTTCCTCAGGGATATCTACCGCAGCCTCGGTTGAAGGTACTGTTTCCTCCAATGGTTGCTCGGTAGTTGGTTCTTGAACCTCCGATAACTCGAAGGTTCTATTACTCGACTTGTTCTCGAGAAATTCTTTCTCTAAGAACGTCGCACTAGCCGCTACAAAAACACGTTGTTCGGTAGGCGAGTAGAAGTAATGACCAAACGTTCCCTTTGGATAGCCTATAAAGTATGTCTTGACCGATCGCGGGCCGAGCTTATCCTCGTGTCTCCACTTGACATAAGCCTCGCAGCCCCAAACCCGAATAAAGGACAAGTTAGGGACCGTTCCCTTCCATAACTCGAATGGAGTCTTGTCAACAGCTTTAGACGGACTTCGGTTAAGAATTAGAGCGGCCGACAAAAGAGCATAGCCCCATAATGAATCAGGCACAACGGTGTGACTCATCATGGATCGAACCATATCAAGTAAAGTTCGATTTCTCCGTTCGGACACACCATTTAATTGTGGTGTTCCAGGTGGAGTCAACTGTAGCACGATCCCACAGTCTTTTAGGTGTTGATCAAACTCGCGTGAAAGATACTCACCACCACGATCCGAGCGTAGTGCTTTAATCTTTCTACCCAGCTGGTTCTGTACCCGATTCTGGTATTCTTTGAACTTGTCAAAGGATTCACTTTTGTGCTTCATTAAGTAGACATAGCTATATCTACTCAAATCATCCGTGAAAGTGATGAAATACCTATAGCCATCTCGTGCGTTGATCGACATAGGGCCACATACGTCCGTATGTATGAGTCCTAATAGGTCGGCAGCGCGCATTCCAACACCTTTGAAGGAAATACGAGTCATTTTGCCGATGAGACATGATTCACACGTGCCATATGATTCGAAATCAAAGGGCGATATAGCTCCATTCTGTATGAGCTGTTTTACGCGTTTCTCATTTATGTGTCCCATACGACAATGCCATAGGTAAGTTTGATCTTTGTCACCTACCTTTATTCTTTTATTATTCACATGTAATATCTCGGTAGTTTGATCTAAAACATAAATTCCATTCATGGAAACTGCTTTGCCATATATCATATTGTGTAAGGAGAAAATACAGCTATTATTCTCTATTACAAATGAAAAGCCAAGTTTGTCAAGTGCAGAAACTGAAATAATGTTTTTGGACAACCTAGGAACATAATAACAGTTATATAAAAATAACTAGAATCCACTTGGAAGCTGGATCACGTATGTTCCCTTCGAGACTGCAGCCACACGTGCTCCATTCCCGACACGCAGGTCCACCTCACCCTTGATTAGGGGTTCTTGGTTTCGGAGGCCCTGCACATGATTACATAGATGAGAACCACAACCAGTATCAAGTACCCAAGTTCCGGAACTTGCATGGTTAATCTCAATCATGTGAATAAAAGAAGAAGAAGACATACCAACAGGAGTAACACAGCCTGCTTTAATGTCCTCGCGATACACGGGGCATGAGCGCCTCCAATGCCCAGTCTTGTGGCAATGGTGACATTCCATGCTTGTATCCTTGCTCTTTGTCTTGCCTTGTGAGTTACTCGACTCACCTGGCCCACTCTTAGCAAATCCTGGTTTCTTGAACCTGGGCCTACCTACCGCTAGGTCGCCCTGAGCTTTAGCCTTCCCTTTACCTTTTCCCTTACTTGAGATTATGAGAACATCCTGCTTTAGACTCCCACTCAACTTTAGATCCTTCTCAGTCTGTACGAGAAGGGAGTGGAGCTCATGGGGAGTCTTCTTCATGTCGTTCATGTAGTAGTTGGCCCTAAAGAGAGCGAACCCATCATGAAGCGAATGAAGCATGCGATCAACGATGATGTTCTAACTGATCTTGCAGTTTAGGGTCTCCAGTTTCTCGATATTCTCAATCATGTTGAGAATATGTGGGCTAACAGCTTGGCCCTTCTGGAGTTTCGCCTCAAATAAGCGACAGGTATGCTCATAAGAAACGATTCTCGGAGCCTTGGAGAATTCGTTAGTGAGCGTGGTGAAAATCTTGTTTGCACCATGGGTTATGAAGCGTCTTTGCAAATTAGATTCCATTGCATAGATGAGTACGTTCTTTATCGCACCCGCTTCAATGACGAAGTTGCTATGAGCGCGAACATCGTTGGCTCTAGCTCCAGTTCCTGGGTGTGCCGGAATGGGCTCAGTTAAAAACTTAAGCTTTCCGTCAGCAATGGCAGCATTCCGTAGTGCTGCCTCCCAGTCAGAGAAGTTTGACCCATCATTCCTCAGTCTAGTTGACTGATTCATGGAGTCCATGAAGGCTTTTAGCCAGGATTCACGTGCTAGCTTGGCACTTGGCATTGGGTCTTCACCAGCCATTTTAGTTTTACAGCAGTTTTAATGAACGTGTTCTACACTGAAAGAAGATAAAACAAAACCATATAAGCAACTTATTGTTGTGATTTAAGTCTATATTAAATTGAATTTAAACTCGTAGACTCATGCATTTATATAATTGATCTCCCTCAAGAATTATATAAACGATCCCAAGACTCAATTTCCGTATATTGATAAGCCCACAGTTTGGCTAATTCCAATCGTTGGAACTCTTGGTCGATAGATTTCCGTATATCTATCTATTAGTCCATCTCAGTCACTGGAATATTATCGAGTGACCATGATGTTGAGATAAAATAAATCATCTGTTCCCACTTACCCGACGTAGAAGGGGTCATATTATGTCTACCGACGAAGAAGGGATTCATGGGAGGCTGATTTATAAAGACTAATCTCAATTTTTGGTTATACGAGGAAGATCCCATCAACTCTTATTTATCCATATTTAAGTGAACTAAAAACTAGCATTTGCGTGAATGAATTAAATAAAGTGATGGCTTTTAAATTGACATGTGACATCTGTATTGTCACAGAAAACTAACGCGTGACCTCTACATGAGTCAGTTTTCAGGCATGATATAGGTGGTTTGGTTTTTAGGCGGAATATGATGCAAGCTATTATCGATGAAAACGTAAAGATAAATGCAATAAACGTAAATAAAGGTCTTAGTGTGGCCTATCCTACCAAAATAAACATAAAACAACTTGGAATCCACCGTTGGACCCTAGAAGCTTGTCTTGATGTTCTATCTTGGTCCTTGCAGCGGGAGTGAGCACCCGGTCTCCGTCTTGTCTTTGGTCTTCACAAAATTACTAATTTAAATTACAAAAGTAATCCTAGATACATTCTAATTTAAATACAAAAGTAATTACATGGCAAAAACCCAAAACGGAGATACAAGATCTCAAAATTACAAGCAAGATCGTGTCCCATCATTACGGTAACACAATCTTCTAAGGCCACACTAAGTTACAACCGTTTGCAAAAATTAAATACGTTATTGAAAGCATTCAAGGCATTCACAAGACGATAAATAAAATGCATCAACTAAATAAAATTTATACATGACATAATACTGTTATTATGATTAATAAATTTATACCAAACCACCTTTTAAGATTAAAATTATGTGACTATACCGCTTTAATCACCAATTTTAATAAACATATAATCCATTATTTTAAATTGTTTTAAAACAATATGTATCAAACGAGGGTGAACCGTTTCACTAAATAATATACTATTTCCGTATACTGTATATTATTTTAAGCCATGTGAAAATAAGAAACAAGTTATTTTCGAAAATAAACACCGCGAAACGAGAGCACTCGATCGAGTAACAGGGGCACTCGATCGAGTGTCAGGGTCACTCGATCGAGTGCAGCAGGGCTCGATCGAGTGGCTCGTAAAAACTGCAAATCGCTGCACTTTTAAATTAAAACGGGTTTATAACATGGATTTAAAACGTGTAAATCATAAATAAACAACAACAAAAGATTCACATATTGCTAAAAATATCGATTAATTAACAATATGCAAATTATAATCGAAAAACAAGATCGATTTCTCACAAAAATCACACGCACGGGCCTGGTACGAGGGCACTCGATCGAGTGCAACTGGTACTCGATCGAGTGCCTAAGCACAGTGTACGGTTTTCAAAATTTTTAAAACTTATGAAAGACACAATTGTAAAATTTTCATGGCCTAAGGCTCTTATACCACTTGTGGGGAATAAAACGCGTATTCACCCTAAATTTGCAGGATTATAATGAAATATGCAATTGTGAATATCGTCATAAGATTAAAAACATGAGAAAAGAAGTACAACCTTTAGTCCTCGCGCAAAAGGCCTAAGAACAGGAATTAATGCAAATTCCCTCCTATAACTTGCACCCAAGACTTAGTTTGAGACGTGGCCGCGTGTGCTAGAAATCCTCTCCAATTGCCTTGCAATATAGGGAGAGCCCTTGAGGTTTTAGATGTGAGATCTGAGGTTTTGGGAGAAGAATGCTCTCAAACCCTAATTTTACCCTGAGATTATTTTACAGTGCAACAAGAGTAGTCTACATAAGGAGAAGGAATCTCCTTATGTAGCCCTAGGATTCGGCCGAAATAGGGTTTGGGTAGGAGTGGGCTTTCCACTCTTACCTTATCCCAATGCGTGATTCCACCCAATTGCTTAAATATAATTCGCGGGTTTATAATTATAAATCGTAACATGTTATCAGATATTAATACAGTCGATATATTAATAACGGTCTGATAAAATACGATATTGTATAATTACCCAAATTAATATAACTGTTTATATTAATACGCGAATACAATATTTAATTAAATATAACCGTTTATATTTAATTTACGAATTAATCATGTAATCCGTATTAGCTAAAATTATTTAATCCGTATTAAATAATAATCTCAACATCTTATTGACTATTTTAATAGTCAATACCTCTGACTAACCGTTTAGTCATATCCGGCAAAATGTGACTGTATTTTCATACCTTCACATCTCTCAAACGTGTCCTATAGGTGTGACGTATAGGGACCAGTTGACCACCGCCATCCGTATGACAATAACGTCAAACTTATCTAGCAAGCCAACCGTTATTGATAAACGTGGATCAACTGGTAATAATACAGAAGTATGCCCTTGTGATCCTTAAAGAGATTTAATAAGTCATTGTACTTAATTGTCAAGGACACCAGCCCCAACAATCTCCCACTTGTCCGTACAAGGGTATGTTCAATGACGTTATCACACTACATGTGGAGGACACAATCTCCAACAGTTACTAACATCCTACAAGTCTCCTTTCAGTCTCATTGTAGGGTATTATAATTTACGAATTAAAACGAACAGAAAACAAACGCGAGTGGGTCGACCGACCGGCTAGCCCAGTCGGCCAACCACAGCCTTGGTCGACCAACCCATTATGTAAGTCGGCCGACCACGGCCCTGCTACAGGTCGGGTTGGAATTTGTACTACCTACGCATATTCATCCCCTACATCCTAACATATGAAAATTTAGCTACTCAGCATGATTACTAAAACAACAATGAAAACGGGAATAAATATGGAAAACATAATGAATGATAATCTAGACATGCAATCTATAATAAAGCTTGGGATTCTATCTTAACCGAATACCAGTAATTAAAAGAACAATAATAAAACTTAAATTGAGAGAGTAATTACCGGAAATAGGATTAAGGCAGAAAAAGGAACGAACTTTATTGATGAATGTTGAAAGATTGAAGAACAAACTAAAAGTGTTGAGAATTATGGAAAGATTACAAACTAAAGATGAAAACTAGAATTAGGAACTTGATGATAGATCTCAATGATTAACCCTAATCACGTAATTTAGCTTAATTAAGCGGAAAAAAAGAGTTTCCTAATGACCTAAACACTTTAATGGGCGTCGCGGAAACTTCTGGGTCTGCGCTGAGGTCGGTCGACCTAATTAGTGGGTCGGTCGACTTGTTTACGGGCTTCAGGAATTTTCTGGGCTTTTTCCAAAGCAGAGGCAAAGTCGGCCGACCCAAATAGTAGGTCGGTCGACCTAAATAGTAGGTCGGTCGACCTACTGTCGGGACTGCAGCGCGCGTCGATCTTAAAACAGAGGCCATTTCTTCGTTACTCATTGTAATCAAGCGTTTCATGCGGTGTTGGAAAGCTAAGAGGATAAGCTTTCACCTCCAACTGGAATCACTCCATTATCAGCTCTAGAACTCGAGATATAGCCATTTGAAACAGGCTGCAGTATCGTG
This sequence comes from Silene conica, assembly GCA_029255685.2. Lineage (NCBI taxonomy): Eukaryota > Viridiplantae > Streptophyta > Magnoliopsida > Caryophyllales > Caryophyllaceae > Silene > Silene conica. Next base: position 67,162,050 of record CM055311.2, read on the forward strand.
GATCGATTCTTTGCTATATGCACCTTTGCTTATTCTATCTTCAGGCCTTGAAATGTGCGCTAGGCTTTTTCTTTCGTGTCCTTAGCCATAAAATCCACTTGAGGACGGATTTGGTTTAAAATCGCCCTTTTTCCGCATAATTCTGCAAAATAGCATAAAAATACGAAAGTAGACAAAAGTTGGGAAATAAAGGATAAAACATCGTAAGTGAGCTCTAAAATGCGTGTAAAAATAGATGTAAAACATCATAAAATAGACACACATCATGTATCATACAAAGCATTTTAAAAACCAACATATTTGATTAAGAACAAAATAGGTGACTTGGGTTGAAAACCAAGTCACCAATATTCAAATTACAACCATTGTTTGAAATAACCGAATTCTTGTCATACAAGAAATACAACGTTCTTAAATTTAAAATGCAAAATGAAAGAAGACATCAAAATGAAAAATTAGAGTCATGCTCTTCATGTCTTCAATCTTGGATGCTACTCTCGCCATCCATGGAAGGAACTTCAAGCTTCCTTCTCCTTCTCCTTGCCTTTGTCTTTGGTAGGAGCCCCTCTAAAAACAATTTATAAACAGGTAAGAATTAATAACTTGTATCAATATACAAAAATTGATTAAATAACATAAATTAGACGAGAATAATACCTACTGCAAGAACCTTTCTGGCTTTGAGGTCATGGGGATACTTCGGGTAATTCCGCTTGCAATGCCCCATCTTAGTGTAATAATGACACTTGTCATCAACTTTTGTAGGCGATGAAGAAGCACCTTTCGAAAAGGTCTTCTCCTTAGGAGATGTGGGCTTGAAGGCTTTGACATTTTTATACCCTTATTCGCCTTCCGCTTAAACTTCCCCGTGCTCTTCTTCTCGATGTTGAGCACATGCTACGTGGAACTCTCATTAAGTCCCATATCCCTTTCCGCTTGGACTAGCATCTTATGCAATTCGTCCAAAGAGGTTTCTTGATTACGCATATTATAGTTCACCCGGAACTGAACATACCATTTTACTTTGTTTAGGGAGTGAAGAATTTTATCAACAATAAGAGAGTCGGGAACATTCACCCCTTGTAACTTCAAGGTTTCGGCTAGCTCAACCATTTTGAGCACATGAGGACTAATCCTTTGACCTTCCTTTAAGGTCAAATCAAAGAAGGCGGAGGCATGGTTCCAACTCTAGTATAAATCTCATTTGCCGTGGCTAGCTTAATCATTCTCCTTTGGAGATCCGGCTCCATTGAGAATATTAGCACGTTCTTAAGAGCATGCGACTCTTTCATGTAGGTCTCATAGGCACGAGTCGCCTCCGATGCACGAGCGGTCGGAGTGGGAGGAGCGGCAATGGTAAGGTAACGAGTCTTATCGTCACCTTCCGCGAACAAAACCAATTGGGCGTCCCAATCCTTAAAATTGGCGCCATGCTTCTCAAGCTTGCATTGATCCATGAAGGATCGAAGCCATGATACGTTTGTGAGAGGTGGTGCGTTATTAGCCATTGATGATTGATATTTGAAAAAAAACTACAAATGAAAATAAAGGAATTAAAACACAATTATCGTTTATTTTAATTAAACTTGTAAATTTTAAACAAGTTAAGCATCTACTTAATGATCTCTTACCCAATTAAGTAAATGATCCCGAGACCCAAATACATACTAACTCGGGCACGGTTTAGCCGCTACATCCCTCATTAATATGACTCGGCGGATTAACCTCTTAATCGATTCTACTTTTAGAACTCTCGGTCGATAAAATTACACTAATTGTTATCTTAGCCCGAATTTATTACCACTACGGTGGCTCGAATACTTTCGTCGAGATCAACCACATTTCGAAAATGTAGTCATATTACCCCACTTCACCAACGTAATAAGGTTTGCACCCCGGTTTAGCCGAGCCCACTCCCTTATGAAGAAGATCCTATGTGGGTTCTTTACTTTATGGTAAGGCTATGTCTCGATTTTAAATAACGTAAGAGATCTTGTCAATATATTATCTATTTCCTATAAGTGAACTAAGTCGGTGAATTATCAATAAATTAATTGACACGGTCGATAAAATCGATGAAATGCATGAGTTTGAATGACGATTTAGCTATGCATGCAAACATGTTCAGCATAAATAAAAGCATAAAAACTTAAAAGCATAAATAAATCCTACTATGGCCTTCCTAAAATAGAAAATATAAATGTAAATACAAATTCGGAAACCAACTCCTTGGTCCCTTGAACTTCACACGCGGCACGCATCCCAAGGCAAACTCCTTCTTGGTCGGAACTCCTTTCCGAAAGGCACCGTCTTCAAGGATCTCCGTAATTACAAATAATTACAAATTTTCTATCTATTTTATACATTATAAAATAAAACAATAAAATAAAGTGATACGAGATCACATTAAATTACAACCGAATCAATAACCGCTTACATTACGGGAATTAACGATTACAAAAAACTAAGGCCATACTAAGCAACATACATAATTCCAAATTACGTAAATTAAATTATGACATTCATAAATAATTAAATAAATATGCAATGCTTATGTAATATGCAAAACCTAAGCCAAATCGTCCTATTTAAACACAATTTAAATATCGTTATTCGTAATAACACGGTTTTATGGAATAACGTGATTTTAACATTTTTAAAATCACTAAACATTTTATGAATCATTATTCGCGTTTTAGTTAGGTATCCTAATACATTTTAGGGTTCAGAATTTAGTCTTACTCAAATTTCAAAATAACTTAACCTTTTATTAAAATATTGTTTGGTTTTAATCGGTTTTACGGAAAATAGTAATAAAATAATCAAAATGAGTCATAAAATATTTCGAAAATTCAAAATTCAAATTTTGAACATATTGAAATTTTCTTAAAATTTCAGATCGTTAAAACATTAATATTCAAATTTTGAACATATTGAAATTTTCGTAAAATAACGTGTAACATGCAAAATTAGACGGAAATTCAAAATTACCTCCAAAATAATGCAATAAAATATTTACATCTTCCAAGACACTCAAAGGACTGAAAAATGCATAAAAATCAGATGAAACACTGTTCAAGGGCTGAAATAATGATTGTGACTCTTACAATTTTCAATTTTCAACTTTAATATTGAAAATTAAAAAAAAAAAATCAAGAAACTTTTGGCACCCAAGAAAAATATGATGATGGTCATATCAAATATGACTAATATGGGTTAAATTTTCGGACCATTTTAGCAACTTTTACTATTTTTAATAAATTGTGCCATATAATACCCGATTTTAACAATTAAAATCATTTCTCATGCAAAATTCGAAATAAATAGCTCAAAATTTACATGCATGCTAGAAATGATATATATGACACTGTCTATAAATTTCATGGCCAAATTCAAACTTAAACTATTTAAGTTAAATAATGTCACTAAAATGTCGATTTTTACTATAAAAATCAATATTCATGCAATATAAGTGAAAAATTTCTGGAAATTTTAACATACATTTTAAATAATGCATGTGACATCTAAAAAAAATTTTGTAGCTAAATTCATAATCTAACTATATAAACCCATTTTAATCTCATTTTATGACTATTTAACATTTAAATATCACAAACCATGCATAAAACTTAAATAATTTCGAAAATTATATATTCACAATATGTTAAATGCATGTGAGAACATATATAAAAATCTCGGCCAGAAAGTTTATTTTACTATTTTCCCATAATAAAACGATTTTAACCGATTAAATAGAATAAATAAACAATTTTATTATAAATTTGAATAATATTATTCCATAAATCATTCATAATGACTTAAAAATATTTTAAGAACAGAAAGTATACATGCATTAAGATTTTCGTGCATATACTATATGTACTAATCATTTACGTTTTTAATTACAACCATATTTCTCGCAAAAACGTTAAAATTGAGTTACATGCAAGCAACCAAATGCTCTGATACCACTTGATGGAAACCATAGTCATACTAATTAACCATTTTATTTAGTCTTACTAATTATTTACATAAATTAACTCATTAATTTAGTCGATCTTATGCATGCAATATCAAATGCGAAATAATAACGAAAAAAGGGCCTTACAAACGGTCCAAATAAGTGTTAGGAGGATCCTCCACGAAGCAACCAAAATTTCTTGTCTCCTTTACGATGCACCCAAGACCTACCCTTAAACACCGAAGACCGAACCCGAGCTAGGAGACGGAATTGGGTTATCTTAAAACCGTAAACTTATACTCACTTACTACTTTACTAAAAATATTATTTAAATAATATTTTAGAGGATTTTGTATTTTATTTCTCACACTAGAAATATAGTATTAGTGTTTTATGATTCTTACATTAGAATAATAGAACTTAAGGTTAAAATGAACATGTGAATGAAGCACATATATAGAGGGAGGGTGGATGGGGTTGCCGTGTGATTAGTAGCATGAGAAGGTTTAGAAAATCCTTTTTATCTCACCCATGTGATAAGTGTCAAGTCATACCACAACTTAACATAATCATTATGTAAATAAGATAAATTATCATATAACATTATCTTATAACATCAACTTACACGGTTCATAACTAGTAAAATGGACCTTCATTTTCCAAATATAATTTGTACAATTGTATAATATGTAACATCTTATGTGACATAATTAATTGTATTAATTTAAAATATACTTATCACATAAATAATATTTCTATATTAATTAAATCATATTTAACAAATTATTCTAGTAATTCGTAATTACCGTCCCAATATATGGTTATCATAATAATCGTCGATACGATATATTTACAACGTTTGTTATAACCATGAACCATTCATATTCTAATTTCGATATTTCTAAAATATCGATTAATATTTGACAATCGACACATTTCAATTTCAAATATAAATCTTACTTTAAGATTCAACCTCTGATTTCTCGATATATTGTCTTAAGGAATCGATCAATTCGTATCATATACAATTGATCAATATATTATTTAAGGGGTATGTCCTATAGGTGTGACCTAAAGGGATCAACTGACCACCACCGTCATACGACAGTAATGTCAAACTCTAGTCAGCCAATCATTACCGATTAATGTTGGTCATTTGACTATATATCATATCGGATCATCCCTTGCATATTCTCTTCATAAGATTTTTGACAATGATTATTATCATTAACGTGATCGCACTATTGTTGAGGACACATTTCCCAATACTTACTTCCCAAATCAAGCCATTCAATTATCGGTTCTCAAGAACCATTTCCTCAAACGATTTATATACCCTAATCCTCCAAACTTTAAACAATATCATCATTACAGCTACCTATTCCCAAAAGTTTGAAATGTTCCATCTCTGCCAGTTCCTCAAATGACAATAAAATAACACTTTCAGGCCATCAATCCTACATGCTATATCAACTTTACTTACCTTCATGTCCACCTGATAACAATTCTTAACCCATCAAGTTTTTCCGAACTTTCATATCCCAATAAATTACATTATTCTATTCACATACCGGTGGTGCATCCTTAAATTTCTATTAAGTTCTTCAATAGATAAACGCTAAGATCCATTAAGTATCCTAGGGTCATATAGCGATTCACTTCCTCCCAACTTAAGTCACAACTCTTCAAGTATTCAACTATTATAGCCAATGATTCGTATTCGTCAAACAACGTGCCTTTCTCGGCTCAGTCACTCAGCTAAGTCAAGTGATACTAACTCACTTCACTCATCCACTTATCATCCTTAGCATCTTAAGCCTTTTCTTCCAGGTCGCTATATATCCTCAAGTATCTTATCTAACTCCTTCACAGTACTCTTCAATCCACAAATTTTCACAATCTAAGCATGGTTCTCAATATTAAGTTCCACCGAATACTAAGTATAAAACTCAACCTTCAAGCAAGTGCCCTATCACTCACTTTCATTCTCCCAAATGGGTAGACAACTAGACACTTGGATCATCAACGCATGTCTCTCGATACCTCTTAAGTTTTTCCTCAAATAACAACCTCCTCATCACACGGATTTACTATTATACTGTGACTAGTTCCTCAAAACTCTACAAAAGGAAGAATTCCTACAAGGCACCTTGAGAAAGCAAGCAACAAGGTTAAGTTGAAAATATATGAAGATTTGTTCAAGTAAGATAGACAAATATTCTAAAAGAAGGATGTGCAACCGGGGTTATCAAAGAAGGTGGTTCACAAAGAAAGAGGAGTATCTTAAAGGCTCAGAAGCATTCTCCAAAAGTAGCACGAATCTTCTATCTTCGGTAGAAACTCCGGTCTTGATCGCCAAATGGATAAGTTCACGGTTCGCCGATTCAACGATATAAAAGGGAAATCAATAACAATCAACAAACATGTTAAAACCTAGTAAAAGCAATCATTAAAACAGACTACAATATAGTCCTTAAATCTACCCCATCTCTCATTCATTATTCAATTATATGGTCAAGTTAAGGTTGGGGGTTACATGAGTGCGTAAGGAGCGATAACGCTCTGATACCAACTGTAAAACCCCTCGTCGCAGCGGAAAATAAAACATACAAACATGCCAAAATTTGCGCGGAATTTAAACTATAACATGCATGATAAAGGAGGTGAATTAAAACAAAACTGTACAAACTGAAATAACAACGATAGATAAGTATAATAGTCTAAGTACGCAAGTATTTAAACAAACCAGCCTGGGATGGCACATCCCAACAGGCACTCAAGTGTAAATCCAAAACAACTAGGTCTAGCTACACGATAACGGGTAAGTCATCGATGAATGGATCATCGCTCGCTAGCCTTTAATGTAACCCATCCGCCACCTGTCATGTACCTACATACATGAAAACATATAAAACACAATCAGTAGGAAGTGACTAGAATTCTCCTAGCCACCTATTGTTAGCGACACGTAACACATAAAGCATCCAACATACTCCATACCCGGCCACCCACAACCCATAAAGCATCCAACATACTCCTATTGTTAGCGAAACGTAACACATAAAGCATCCAACGTACACATAAAGCATCCAAAATACACTTTAATCATTGTGTTTAAAGCAAGCCTTGGAAACACTATCTTTTACCACCCTAAGGAGCATGGGTAAGATAAAATGTCTCCCCTTGTTGCCCCCCATACCCGGCCACCCACAACCCAAGGCACAACTCACTTAAATATTGTGACATGCTCACAAATGAATTCATTCTATCACTTTGGCAAATTTTTCTAAGTAAGAATATTACCTAAAACCTCTAAGATTATTATTGAGATAATAATAATACTAGTTATAATAAGTAATATTAGTGTTTTAATTCTAATTAGAGATTAGAATTTGTATTAAGGAAAATCGAATCTTGTACTAGCACATCAAAGTTTCGGTTAATATTAAGGGTGTCTTGGGTGCATCTTGGAGGAGGTGTTCTAGTTGAATACTAAGGAGGATCATCCTTGTGTTGATTTCGTCGGATTGTAAGTAATTCGAATCCTATTTCCGCAATTTTAAATAAGCATGCATAAGATCTAATAGTTATAATTAAAATGTTTATTATCAAATTCTTTAGTATGACTAAATTATTGGGTTATTGAGATAATTAAACATATCAATTGGTATCAGAGCAACAAGGTTGTTTGCATGCTTTTCTTTTTAATTTATACGAAGTTATTAGATAACAAAATAAATTTGATAGTTCTTTTCGTATATGGTATGGCCGAAATAAATTATGCATGAATACCTACTGATTCGAAATGTATTTTAGGATATTTGGAATATATTTTGCATATATATTGTTCATAAGTATTTTATTTTCGGTTTTTACTATTTTTTAATGGTTAAAAAAAATGTTTATTTTTGGGAAAAATAGTTAAAATATGCTTCTGGCCGAGATTTTTCAGTATGTTTTCACATGTATTTCCTATGATATGAATATGAGTTTTCGTACATTATGGAGTTAAAATACATGGTTTATGAATTTTAAATGTTAAAATGCCATAAAATGAATAAAAATGAGTTTGTATAGTTATATTTCGAATTTGACTATAAACATTTATGAGTATGTCACATGCAATATTTAAAATGTATGCTAAATTTTCCAGAAATTTATCTCATATATTGCATGTTTATTGATTTTTAGTGTAAAAATCGGATAAAAGTGACATTATTTTGACTTTAATAGTTTAAGTTGGAATTTGACCATAACAATTTAACACGATGTCATATATATTATTTCCAGCATGTATAAAAATTTCGAGATTTTTATTTAGTTTTATGCTTGAGAAATAATTTTAATGGTTAAAATTGTACGATATATGACGTAAATCGTTAAAAATAGCAATAGTTGTTAAAATGGCCGGAAAATTTAACCCATAATAGTCATATTTGATATGTTCATCACAGTAGTTTTCTTGGGAGCCAAAAGTTTCTGTATTACTTAATTTTTATTTGTTAAAAGTTACATTTAAAATAGAATAATAAGAGTCATTTTAATTAAAATTTCGGCTATTGGGCAGTGTGCCATTTAATTTTCGGTCCAATTTAGGTTCTTAAAGTATTTTGGAAAGTTTAAAGATATTATTAGTATTTTATTTGCATTTATGGAGCTAATTATTTAATTTTCCGACTTAAAATGCTCGTTTTACGTATTATTTTCGAAATAAATATTAAAACCGTATAAATACTAATATTTTAAAGTTCTGAAATTTTAAGAACATTCTAGAATTTTCAATATTTGAATTTTGAATTTTACGAAATTTTTATGACTCTTTTTTATTTTTATATTATTTTTCCCGTAAAAACCGAGTAATACAGAAAAATATTATAATATTAAGTTAAGTCATGTTCAAAGTTTGAGTAAGACTAAATTTTGAAACCTAAATGAGTTGGGATGATTAACTTAAGAGTGAATTCCGATTCACATAATGCTAAGTGTTTTTAATCGTTAAAGCACGCAATTCCATAAAAACCGAGGTATACGATAACTATATATATAAATGATATTTAATAGGACGATTTGGCTTAGGTTTGCATGTTAGTTCATATTCATAAGCATTGCATATTTTAAGTATGTCTGTCATGATTTTATTTACGTAATTTTGGATTATGTAATTTACTTAGTATGGCCTTAGTTTTTAATCGATATTTCCCGTAATGTAAGGAGTTATCGATTCGGATGTAATTAATGTGATCTCGTATCACTTTATTTAGTGTTTTCTATTTTATAATGTATAAAGTAGACTAGAAAAGTTGTAATTTTTGTAAATTCCGGAGATCCTTGAAAACGATGCCATTCGGAAAGGAGTTCCGACCAAGACGGTGTTTACCTTGGGAAGCGTGCCTCGTGAAGTTCAAGGGACTAAAGGAGTTGGTTTCCGAATTTGTTCTTTAATTATTTCTTTTTAGGAAAGGCCATACTAGGTTTTATTATTTTTATGCTTTTATTTTGCTTTATATGTTTGCATGCATAGCCAAATCGTCATATCATGTCATGCATTTTACTCGATTTAGTCGACCTAGTCAACAATTTATCGATAATTCACCGACTTAGTTCACTTAAACTGTAAAACCCCTCGCGAAAGCGGAAATATAAACATGCAAAAGTACTAAAAATGCAGCGGAATTTAAACTTTTTAAGGTAAACTAAACAACATGCGAGAAGTCTTAACTGAAACAGAAACTGAAATCAAACCAAAATAGATAAGTAACAGTTCTAAGTATCGGAAACAAACATATACATCAGCCGGGGATGGAACATCCCTACCGGCACCAAAACAAATGTAACAAGAGTCTAAGAGTCTAGCTATGCGATATAAGGTAAGTCATATGATGACAGCAGGATCATCACTCGCTAGCCCTCTCGTGAACCCATCTCCAACCTGCATGTACCTACATACATGAAAACATGTACGCCACAATCAGTGGGGAGTGACTAGAGTTCTCCTAGCCACCTTTTGTGACAACACGTAACACATAAAACAATACAGAATACTCCAACACATAACAACATGTGAAGCATAAACAACTCATCATCTGATCTCTTACTATCATGCGATTTCCATGCACGGCTCTCAACCAACTTCATAAACAATAGGAAGGAGAGCCGGTTTCCCTACTGGTTACCCAGTCGGGGGGTCTTTCAATCCCACTATTTATGAAACCGAACAAGAGTCATCCAATGCCTTGGATGATTTAACCATAACTCAATTAAACATCATTTATTCATCATGCATATCTGACACTGTACCATCATCAAGGCAAGCAGATAAACATCCATAACTCATCATGCATATCTGACACTGTACCATCATCTAGGCAAGCAGATAAGCATCCAGAACACTAGCAACGGGTCCAGAGGTGAACTTAACACATATCCCATTACTACACTATGTCGGGTCCAGAGGTGAACTTAACACATATCCCAACATCCAAACAAGTAAAGGGTCCAGAGGTGAGCTTAACACATATCCCTAAACTTACAATCATGAAAAGGGTCCTGAGGTGAACTTAACACATATCCCTAATCATCCAAAAGCAAAGGGTCCAGAGGTGAACTTAACACATATCCCAATACGCAGTCGCCGCACAACGGGTTCAGAGGTGAGCTTAACACATATCCCGTGTACGACAACCGATCACGTGTCAGGTCCAGAGGTGAACTTAACACATATGCTGACACGCCCAAGCAAAACACGTAACGGGTCCAGAGGTGAGCTTAACACATATCCCGTCACGCGACATATAAACACGTAGTGGGTCCAGAGGTGAACTTAACACATATCCCACCACGCGACAACCATTGTAACCACTAACATCCAAAGGTAGAAACTAACCTATAGTTCTAACTTCTTAAACAACTAATCAACACTTAATTGATCCCGGGCACTAAGGCGAGGGAGAGCCGGTTTCCCTTTCGGTTACCCGACCGGGGGGTCTCTATCCTCACTCCATTCCCGAACCCAAAAATAGTGTTGCCCTTACACCGGGGACCTCAAATATGTATCACGGGTAAACAAAACGAGTTTCAAGTAAAACCGATTAACCGTTTGAAAGTTACACGCGAAAACAACTCGAAACCGCCATCAGGGATCCCCAGCCGGTCGGCAGGCAGCCGGTCGGCAGGCAGCCGGTCGGCCGGCTGGTGGTCCCTCAGCCTACGCCTTTCTTTTCAAAACCGAGAACATCACAAAGGACTCCCAGCCGGTCGGCAGGCAGCCGGTCGGCCGGCTGGGAACCCAATTCCTTTAGCCTACGCTAGATCGCAACCATTCCCATAAGTATTCCCAGCCGGCTGGCAGGCGGCCGGTCTGCCGGCTGGGACCCCTTCCTACTTAAGGTCTTTCGCAAACAAACCTAAAACAAGAATGACTACCAGCCGGTCGGCAGGCAGCCGGTCGGCCGGCTGGCAGTCCAAGGCCACTATCGCAAAATTTACGAAAATCATGCACTACGCTCTCCCAGCCAGTCGACCGGCAGCCGGTCGGTCGACCGGCTCAGAGAGCCCGTAACCAAAAATCGGGATTTCCAACCTTTCTAAAGTTTCACACTTCGACCTGTAATCTTCAACAACAGTACAATTGATGTTTACCCAACAACATAAATCATCCAATACTACTATTCTACCAGCAAACAAGTCCGATAACAATCCTCAAACGAATTTAACATGTATCCGTCGCAACATGAGAACACTGAAAATATACTCAAAAGCATATGACAATTAATTCAAGCATGAATTCTTCACAACAACATCACCCTAAACATGTTACTATGTCCTTTAACATTATATTTCGACAAAAATCAGAAACCAAACAAAAATCACAACAAATATGCTAATATACACATAAAGGCCGAGTTTCTCATTATCGTCACCTCTCAAGCTTTTTCCGGCAAATGATCTTCTTCAATCACGTAACTATTAGTGTCGGGAATATCCAGACCAACACCTACAAACATAGAAAACGGATTTTAAGTACTTAAACACGAATTTAGGCAAAACAGCCCGATTTTCGAAGTCGACGAAATGAAAAATGAAAGTGATAGATGACTAGGAAATCGAACGAGGATTCCGAAAATGTACTTACTTCCTCGATTTGAAGAACGGATGATGAAAAAAAGCTTGAAAAGGAAAGAATAAAAATGGAGGTTTGGGAGAGTTGATGTTACTGTGAAGTTGATTCCTTGAGGAATAAGGATGTCGATGAAGGCTTATAAAAAGAGTACATGTGTCGCCCTTTCCGTCTTACTTAAAGCGGTTACGGATTTTAGAAACGGGTCTTAAGTAGAGAAATGAACATGCCAAGTTTGTATTCGTCTTAAGGACTTGAGGTTCTTAAGACGAATCTTACTTTTTAAATTAAAAACTTCCGAATTAAATTATTAAAATATTATTTTATTACACAAAATGATTTAAAACGCTTAAATTAGATTTTACGAAAATACGGACTGTTACAATCACCCCATCTTTCAAAAAGTTTCGTCCTCGAAACTTGAAGGTAAAAGTAGGTACGAAAACAACTCCAACGTTAAAATATATCAGGCGGGTTATGGTAACCCAAAACTTTACCTTGCAAAAAGGTTTCAACAGACAAAAGATTTAAAGGCACAAGTCTTCGTCAATGGATAATGGGATCCTCGTTACGTATTCAAGAGTCCGACATTCCAAATCTGAGACAAGTCCCCAAAATTTGTTCAATTAAAGCTCAAAATTAGTTTGATTCGGTGTTGACAAGCACAGCACAGGCTATCAGACGTCTCCAATAACAAGTTCTAGTGACAGTCAACGCTGAAATCTGACAAAATCGTAAAACGTTACGCTCTTTAAAACCAAGTTTTCCTTCAAATAAACACTACTCCCAAATCCTTGAAAACAGTGACATTGACACGATGACTAAAAGTCGATTCCAACGGAAGGAAAGGCTGTTTCAAATTCACAAAACAATTAAGCTTTTTCCAAAAACAGTGGATTTAAAGTTAGCAAAGGGGGAAGCAAGTTTCAAAACTGACGTTTGAGAGCGCGGGAACAAACGCAGAGCTTATCTTCAACATGAAGAATTAAAGGTTTCAAGCCTTGCGGCCGTCAGAACACAAAAGGAGGGTCGAAGGAACGAAATAACCAAGTCGGAGGTTAAAGAAGACGGTATCCTTTGCCAAACATGGGTACACTAACCTACCAATCCACAATCAACGCATCGCTACAACGATTCTAGTATATCCCAAAAGAGCGATTTTAGCATCCTCAATGCTCACAAAAGTTTCATGGTCTTTCTTACCCCTATCTCATCCACAAAATAAGGTATTCCTCTACAAGACGGTTTCCAACTCTCTCACGCGGTTCACACACAAATCTGTTCGATTAAGGTTAAGGGTCTCTCACTCAAGGTGGAAGTCTAACGAACATACCTCGGACCAAGGTTTAAGCACTTCTTAAGTCTAAATCCGAATTCTCAGTACCAAAACCTCACATTTTGAAGTTAGGATATCAACCTTTCTACGCTATGGTTTTCCTCAAACGGACAGGCCATGACCAACATTACCTTTATCCTTTAGTCCTACGCCGTTCAGTTCCATCAAATTTACTCTCACAGGAGTACTTCGAAATCCTACGTTTCCTCAAAATTGTTTATTACCATAAAACGGTCCTTCCACGATAAGGTCCTACTAAGGTAACAACTCTTAAGCTAAGCAAATACGTGACTGGTTCTGATGGCTACTCCTCAGAACGTTTCGAATCTCAAGGTTCCTCAAAGTCCAGAGCAGCATTATTCCTTCGGCGATTTATTCCTCAAAAGTCTAGGTAACCCATCTCAGATAGTCCCCAAATGGCAATTTCCATAAACTCTCAGTCCATTAACTCATAAGATATATCTACTATACTTGCATCACGGTCCACAAATAGCCATACTCGATTCAATGTGTTTCTGGATTCATATTTCTCAATGGTTCATTCGTCCTCAAACTGATGATGTATCCTATATCTCCTTTAAATCCTTCGTTAGATGGTACTAAGATTCATTAAATAGCCTAGGATCAACCACTCAGTAAATTCCACATGTTCTTGTAAGGATTCCAACGTTCTCACACCGCTATTAACAACTCTCGTTCTTCTAGTTCAACAACATCGGTTTACTTCATTCACTTATCAGACAACATCAGTACCTTAAGCATATTCCTCGAAATCAATCTTTACTCCAAGTTCCTCTAGATCCTCGAATGGGTACTCGAAATTTAAAATTACCCATGACTTAGCACGATTCTCATTGCTAAGTTCCATTAGAAATCGTGTAACACTCTACCTAGCGTAGCTATCCCATCATTCACTTACTCTTCAAATTGGTAACGTATGGGCACTAAGATCCACAATACATTCCATCAGCTTCTTAGGTTTTCCTCAAATAGCAACACACTCCATATAACGGTATACAGCTAACTTCCCAAAATTCCCAAGTTATCTATGGTAGGTTACCGCACGAGGTGTTTTGGGGAAGCAAGTCATCGGATTGAGAAAAAGGAAATGAAGATAGATCCACAGAGGGTTATCGGAATCTAAGGAAGGAGATTAAGATCTTAACGGCCACGAGTATATCAACCATAAATGAGATGGAAGGTATGAACATACCAGTAGGTAGGGCAGGGTGAACTCCAGTCTCAGCTTGACTCTGAACAGCTCTGGCTCCACTGGTCTCAGCCTCAGGTTCAGTAGTGACAGTCCTGTTGACAACGACATTCCCTACGCGGCACTCGAAAGAGCGATGTACAAATCCCCCGCAGGTGTAGCACTGGTGAGGGTCGCCATGGCAGTCAAGTCCAAGGTGAAGATCTTTGCGGCACTTGAAACACTTCAAGGGAGCTTCTGTCGAGGGTTTCATGTCTCGATCCTGGGAAGTCTCAGCTCCGTTGGGTTCTCCCTTTCCTTGGGGGCATTGATTAGAGAGGTGTCCTTGCTCTCTGCAACGGTAGCAAATACGCGGTCTACCATGGCGGTTCTTGCCTGGTCTAACTGTAGCAGGTTGTACAAGGAACTGTGGGTGCTTTCCTCTTCCAGGAGGAGAGGAGGAGGAAGGAGGACTAAGAGGTCTCTTGCTTCGACAGCTATGTAAAGGCGGTGGAGGAGGAAGGAAGGCTCTAGCTCTCTCACAATAGACCTCGTAAGGGTCCTCTGCTCGCAAGACACTGTAGTAACTCTGGAAGTAAGAAGTCGGGTCACCGCTAGCCACACTCCTAGACTCAGCATTAAGCCTGCTCCGAAACAGATAAGCCTTGTCTTCTTCTCTCTCAACTAGCTGTGGGACAAAGTGAATCAGCTCCTCATATCGATTGGTGAATGCTTGAACGGAAAGGGTTCCTTGGCGAAGGTTCATGAACTCGGTCATCTTATCCTGGCGGATGTCCCTATGGTAAAACCTCATGCCAAGAAGAGTCTTGAAACGACTCCAAGTGAAAGTAAGGTCACGAGTAGCAGGAGCACTGATCGTCATCCACCAACTCCTGGCCTCACGAACTAAGAACTGTGATGCTACTCGGGTCTGATCCTCAGGTCGAACATCATAAATCATGAAATTCCTTTCCATTTCAAAGAACCAAGCAGTGAGGGTCGCAGCACTGGTCTATCCGTCGAATGTCTTAGCTGCATTCCTCCACATCTGAGTGATAATCCAAGCCAATCCTCCAGGTTGGTTACTTCCCGAGGTTGGAAATGAAGAAGAAGGCATAGATGACCTAGCTATGCAATCTTGGAGGTCTTGAATGACGGCTTGAGTCTTAGCATTCTCTGCATCGGTTGGCTCCGTCATTCTTCAATCATAAGAGAGTAAATCTTTAGACGTATTCTTAACAAGCACAAACAGACTACAAAATAAGTCCTTAAAGCTACCCCATCTCTCATTCATTATTTGTTTATTTGGTCAAGTTAAGGTTGGGGGTCACATGAGTGCGTCGGGAGCAATAATGCTCTGATACCAACTGTAAAACCCCTCGCGAAAGCGGAAATATAAACATGCAAAAGTACTAAAAATGCAGCGGAATTTAAACTTTTTAAGGTAAACTAAACAACATGCGAGAAGTCTTAACTGAAACAGAAACTGAAATCAAACCAAAATAGATAAGTAACAGTTTTAAGTATCGGAAACAAACATATACATCAGCCGGGGATGGAACATCCCTACCGGCACCAAAACAAATGTAACGAGAGTCTAAGAGTCTAGCTATGCGATATAAGGTAAGTCATATGATGACAGCAGGATCATCACTCGCTAGCCCTCTCGTGAACCCATCTCCAACCTGCATGTACCTACATACATGAAAACATGTACGCCACAATCAGTGGGGAGTGACTAGAGTTCTCCTAGCCACCTTTTGTGACAACACGTAACACATAAAACAATACAGAATACTCCAACACATAACAACATGTGAAGCATAAACAACTCATCATCTGATCTCTTACTATCATGCGATTTCCATGCACGGCTCTCAACCAACTTCATAAACAATAGGAAGGAGAGCCGGTTTCCCTACTGGTTACCCAGTCGGGGGGTCTTTCAATCCCACTATTTATGAAACCGAACAAGAGTCATCCAATGCCTTGGATGATTTAACCATAACTCAATTAAACATCTTTTATTCAACATGCATATCTGACACTGTACCATCATCAAGGCAAGCAGATAAACATCCATAACTCATCATGCATATCTGACACTGTACCATCATCTAGGCAAGCAGATAAGCATCCAGAACACTAGCAACGGGTCCAGAGGTGAACTTAACACATATCCCATTACTACACTATGTCGGGTCCAGAGGTGAACTTAACACATATCCCAACATCCAAACAAGTAAAGGGTCCAGAGGTGAGCTTAACACATATCCCTAAACTTACAATCATGAAAAGGGTCCAGAGGTGAACTTAACACATATCCCTAATCATCCAAAAGTAAAGGGTCCAGAGGTGAACTTAACACATATCCCAATGCTACAAACATGTATTGGGTCCAGAGGTGAACTTAACACATATCCCAATACGCAGTCGCCGTACAACGGGTCCAGAGGTGAGCTTAACACATATCCCGTGTACGACAACCGATCACGTGTCAGGTGCAGAGGTGAACTTAACACATATCCTGACACGCCCAAGCAAAACACGTAACGGGTCCAGAGGTGAGCTTAACACATATCCCGTCACGCGACATATAAACACGTAGTGGGTCCAGAGGTGAACTTAACACATATCCCACCACGCGACAACCATTGTAACCACTAACATCCAAAGGTAGAAACTAACCTATAGTTCTAACTTCTTAAACAACTAATCAACACTTAATTGATCCCGGACACTAAGGCGAGGGAGAGTCGGTTTCCCTTTCGGTTACCCGACCGGGGGGTCTCTATCCTCACTCCATTCCCGAACCCAAATATAGTGTTGCCCTTACACCGGGGACCTCATATATGTATCACGGGTAAACAAAACGAGTTTCAAGTAAAACCGATTAACCGTTTGAAAGTTACACGCGAAAACAACTCGAAACCGCCATCAGGGATCCCCAGCCGGTCGGCAGGCAGCCGGTCGGCCGGCTGGTGGTCCCTCAGCCTACGCCTTTCTTTTCAAAACCGAGAACATCACAAAGGACTCCCAGCCGGTCGGCAGGCAGCCGGTCGGCCGGCTGGGAACCCAATTCCTTTAGCCTACGCTAGATCGCAACCATTCCCATAAGTATTCCCAGCCGGCTGGCAGGCGGCCGGTCTGCCGGCTGGGACCCCTTCCTACTTAAGGTCTTTCGCAAACAAACCTAAAACAAGAATGACTACCAGCCGGTCGGCCGGCTGGCAGTCCAAGGCCACTATCGCAAAATTTACGAAAATCATGCACTACGCTCTCCCAGCCGGTCGACCGGCAGCCGGTCGGTCGACCGGATCAGAGAGCCTGTAACCAAAAATCGGGATTTCCAACCTTTCTAAAGTTTCACACTTCGACCTCTAATCTTCAACAACACTACAATTGATGTTTACCCAACAACATAAATCATCCAATACTACTATTCTACCAGCAAACAAGTCCCATAACAATCCTCAAACGAATTTAACATGTATCCGTCGCAAAATGAGAACACTGAAAAT
This sequence comes from Silene conica, assembly GCA_029255685.2. Classification (NCBI taxonomy): domain Eukaryota; kingdom Viridiplantae; phylum Streptophyta; class Magnoliopsida; order Caryophyllales; family Caryophyllaceae; genus Silene; species Silene conica. The sequence goes on from CM055311.2 coordinate 67,180,173, forward strand.
ATACTCAAAAGCATATGACAATTAATTCAAGCATGAATTCTTCACAACAACATCACCCTAAACATGTTACTAAGTCCTTTAACATTATATTTCGACAAAAATCAGAAACGAAACAAAAATCACAACAAATATGCTAATATACACATAAAGGCCGAGTTTCTCATTATCGTCACCTCTCAAGCTTTTTCCGGCAAATGATCTTCTTCAATCACGTAACTATCGGTGTCGGGATCGTCCAGACCAACACCTACAAACATAGAAAACGGATTTTAAGTACTTAAACACGAATTTAGGCAAAACAGCCCGATTTTCGAAGTCGACGAAATGAAAAATGAAAGTGATAGATGAATAGGAAATCGAACGAGGATTCCGAAAATGTACTTACTTCCTCGATTTGAAGAACGGATGATGAAGAAAAGCTTGAAAAGGAAAAAATAAAAATGGAGGTTTGGGAGAGTTGATGTTACTGTGAAGTTGATTCCTTGAGGAATAAGGATGTCGATGAAGGCTTATAAAAAGAGTACATGTGTCGCCCTTTCCGTCTTACTTAAAGCGGTTACGGATTTTAGAAACGGGTCTGAAGTAGAGAAATGAACATGCCAAGTTTGTATTCATCTTAAGGACTTGAGGTTCTTAAGACGGATCTTACTTTTTAAATTAAAAACTTCCGAATTAAATTATTAAAATATTATTTTATTACACAAAATGATTTAAAACGCTTAAATTAGATTTTACGAAAATACGGACTGTTACATAAACGGACATAGATAATAATTTTGACTACATCTCTTACAAATGAATATTGAGACTTAGCCTTACCAAGTATAGACCCATGAATCCCTTCTTCACAAGAATGTAGGCTCGGCTACACCGGGGTGCTAAAATTGTTACGTTGGGTAAGTGGGGTAATAAGATTACACCTTGAAGCTTGGTCGATCTCAACGAAAGTATTCGTAACTGTAGTTGCAATAAGTTCGGGCTAAGGACCTTTTTTTTTTAGAAAATCGTCGACCGAGAGTTCTAAGATAGAACCGATTAAAGAGTTAATCCACCAAATTATACCAATAAGGGTTGAATCGGCTACACCGTGCCCGGATTAGTATAGGTTTGGGTCTCGGGATTGTTTATTTAATTAGGTAAGAGATCATTAAATAAATAACTAAACTTGTTTATATTTATATGTTTATATTAAAAATTACGAGTCTTAAAAATGATGTTGTTTTAATTCCCTCTTTTATTGTAGTTTAATTTTTCAACATCGTCAATGACAACCAACACTCCACCTCTCACTATTGTATCATGGCTTCGATCCTTTATGGATCGTTGCAAACTCGATAAGCATAGTTTCAATTTTAAGGATTGGGATGCGCAATTACTTTTGACCGCTCAAGGTGACGATAAGACTCGTTACCTATCCGAAGCCGCTCCTCCTGCTCCGACCGCTCGTTCCACGGTTCAAACTCATGAGGCCTATGAAGCCTACATGACGATAAGACTCATTACCTATCCGAAGCCGCTCCTCCCGCTTGTTCCACGGTTCAAACTCATGAGGCCTATGAAGCCTCCACTCTTAAAAATGTGCTTATCTTCTCCATGGAGCCGGATGTCCAAAGGAGTATTGTTTTCACAAACTCCAAGGGTGATTCAATATAAGGCGGCTTCCGCCTTCTTCGACATTTGCTTGAAGGAAGGGCAAAAGAGAAGCCCACATGTACTTGAATTAGTTGAGTTCGCGGAGACTCTAAAGTTGCAAGGAGTTGATGTTCCCGACTCTCTCATCATTGACCGAGTTCTTCACTCTCTCAATAAGGTGAAATCGTATGCTCAATTCCGGGTGAATTTTAATATGCGAAATCAAGAGACCACATTGGATGAATTGCATAAGATGCTTGTCCAAGCCGAGAGGGACATCGGACTTAATGAAAGTTCCACTAAAGATGTTTTGAACATCGAGAAGAAGGGGAAGACTAACTTCCAGAGGAATGCCTTCAATGGCAAGGGCAAGAAAACGTTCAAGCCCAAACCGGCCAAAGAAAAGACCTTTTCAAAAGGCGCTTCCACATCATCTTCGAAATCTGAAGACAAGTGCCATTATTGCACGAGGTTAGGACATTGGAAGCGTAATTCCCCCAAATACTTGAGCAACCTCAAAAATGGAAAGGCAACCGCCGTAGGTAAAACTTCTCGTTCAAATTCATGTCATTTTGTCAACTTATGTATAGTGATACAAATTGTTGATTTTTCCCTTTTAATTGTTTTAAAGGGCCACCTCCTAATGACAAAGGCAAGGAGAAGAAAGCCTGAAGTTCCTTACATGGATGACTATGGTAGCATCCATTTGATTGAAAACTTAAGAGCTTGGCTCTAATTTTCATTATTTTCTTCTTTCATATTTTGCATTTTATTTCCTAGAACAAATTTTCTTTCTTGTAAGACAAGGATTTGAATCCTAAAACAATGGTTGTAATTTTGGATATTAGTGACTTGGTTTTCAACCCAAGTCACTACTTTTGTTCTTAATTGAATCAATGATTCTTAAAAATAAATTGTATAATTTGTCGAACATGAATCAAAGTGATTTCTATAAATCACTAGATAAAAACCATGAAACGTTCATTGAAAAGAAACATTGATACGATCAATATAAAGAATCAAAGCGTTGATTAAATTAAAGACGAGAAATACACCTTCTACGAGGAAAATATTCAATCAAAATGAATATTAGTTCATTATAAGATGATCATTTTAAGTGAAAATGAGAATGTATTCATCACACCTATAAAACTTTTATTCATTCATATGCATTGGTTATCATTAAAAGGATAGAGTGGGAGAAAATATTTCGCCCGCAAACCAATGATATAAATAAAGGATCTTAGAGAAGAATCCTACATGGGAGTCTTAAGAAGAACCCTAAATGAATAAATAAAAGAAACTACGAGAGGACACTGAAGAAACTACGGGAGAACACAAAAGGAAATGTTCCTTATGTTCATTGTTTCAAAGAGAGGATAAAAGAAACCCCGTATGAAATTGGAAGGAAAACGGTTCCTTAACAAATGATTTTTCTAAAATTATAAGATAAAAGAGAAGAAATTATCTCAATTCTCTCAATGTAGTTATAAGAGAATATCATGTCAAATTCGTCTCAAGGAAACGAAGACATGAAAGAAGTGATGTTGATTGAATGGAGGTAGATCATTATAAGGATAAGTGATACTGGTTCAAGTAAAAGAAAATGAATAACATGCGTGAAGTGAAAGGTTCATTTAAGTAATATCAATCGCCATAAAAGGAGTAATGTTGATTTTAGTGGGAGCAATATTCATTAGAGAATTGAACGTACCGTTTAGAGAGGATGGGTGATTCTTTAAAAGTGTAAAGAATAAGAGGTTCTCAATTCTAGATGAACAAAATACCTTATATCATAGGATGATGGAGCTTCACGGGAAGGTTTATTATATTGATAATAAAAGGTCGCGCATTAGAAATCAAAATGGTTTTTGATCAAATAGCCAAGATGATTGAAAATAGTAAGAATGATGAAATCATGAATAACTACAATATAGATTTCAGTACATAAGTGACGATACATCACGAGTTATAAGATAACAATGGGAGCTTCCCTGAGGAACGGAAACTCAAGATCTAGAATGAGTTCTAGATATGTGCTCAAATAAGATCATATTATATGAGATAATATGAGTTGGAAGGAGACCAAAATTTGTAAGTTTTGAAAACATGAATAAAAGGCTTATTCGAAAATTCAAACTAATACAAATTAGTGATCATGCATCAAATGCTATGGAGCAGTATTGACTGTCTTAGCATGACAATGTCATTTGAGTTATAATAACTCTCAATAATAGATACTTTGTCAAAATCCAAATGGGTTGTAAGAGACAACTTTGAACCCCATAAAGTGAAATGGATTGACTTAGTATAGCCATTGGTCGCTTACATGAGCTGACATCTCAAAGCGATTAGAATGTGAGGCGACTGATGGCAAGTTCAAATGCCATAGAGTCATATGTGATGACTAGTCGATCACATAGACAGACTGCAAGAGACACTCTGTCGGGCAAAGTGACCGCTTATAGAGTTCTGCAAATTTCATGATAGCCGGGTCGTGGCAAGAGCTGCTATAGTATTCTTATGAGTCAATTCATAGACTAAAGACTACTCTCCCAAGATGGTGCAGTTTTGGCATAACCTTGATCCATTCTCTACGAGTTTTCGTAACTGGAGTCAAATGGGATTGCTTTGGGTTGTGACTGACTGTGGCTAGCTAAAGGGAGTAGTACGATAGAAATTGTCCACCCCTTGTCAGGGTTGTTCAAGTCTCAAGGCCACTCGAGGAGAAGTTAACTGGAAATGCGTGGCCACGCTCGGAAGGTATCTATGGTATATAATTCCGGTCATACAGTTATTCTCCAGATCGAGGAAACCACTCATGATATGATCGAATGCAAGTACGACCTCAGAGAGACACCTTGCATTGAGTGGGAGATTGTAATAGGACAAGAGAATTGGTGACGCACACTTGTCGAGGACAAGTGGGAGATTGTTGGGAAATGTGTCCTCAATAATAGTGCGATCACATAATTAAATCTCACGACGAGAATGTACAAAGGATGATACGAAATTATATAAGTCAACATTAATCGATAATGATTGGCTAGCTAGAGTTTAACATTACTGTCGTATGACAGTGGTGGCCAGTTGATCCCTTTAGGTCACACCTATAGGACAATTTCCTTAATTTATAAAATGATCAAATGTATATTGATACGAGTTGATCATATTCCTTAAACTCGTATACCGAGAAATCAGAGGTTAAATCTTGTTGTAAGATTTATGTTTATAATTGAAACGTGTCAATTATTAAACAATGAACGATATTCACCAATATCGTAATTAGAATGAATCGGGTTGTATATTAATGGAAAGGTTGTAAATCGTATTGACGATTATCATAAATAACCATTTTATACTAGTAATCATGAATTGTTTGTCAATTGATAAATGTGATTTATTTAATTTATAAACAATATTTATTTGATGAATGTATATGTTTTAAATTAAGATAATTGTATTTTATTACATTGTGACATATTGTATGTCAAATAATGTACAAATTATACAATTGACAAAGTTATAAAATGATGTCCATTTTAGCTAAGGAGGGACGGCTAGTGGAGGTGGTTGTGGGTGGTTAGTGTGTGTTAAATACACTTTAATCATTGTGTTTAAAGCAAACCTTGGAAACGCTACCTATGGCCACTCTAAGGAGCATGGGTAAGATAAAATGTCTCCCCTTGTTGCCCCCCATACCCGGCCACCCACAACCCAAGGCACAACTCACTTAAATATTGTGACATGCTCACAAATGAATTCATTCTATCACTTTGGCAAATTTTTCTAAGTAAGAATATTACCTCAAAACCTCTAAAATTATTATTGAGATAATAATACTAATTATAATAAGTTATATTAGTGTTTTAATTCTAATTAGAGATTAGAATATGTATTAAGGAAAATCGAATCTTGTACTAGCACATCAAAGTTTCGGTTAATATTAAGGGTGTCTTGGGTGCATCATGGAGGAGGTGTTCTAGTTGAATACTAAGGAGGATCATCCTTGTGTTGATTTTGTCGGGTTGTAAGTAATTCGAATCCTATTTCCGCAATTTTAAATAAGCATGCATAAGATCTAATAGTTATAATTAAAATGTTTATTATCAACTTCTTTAGTATGACTAAATTATTGGGTTATTGAGATAATTAAACCTATCACAGTGAGGGGCATAGAGGCCAGCACAGAGCAGATCAAAGCGGTTCTGCAGCTGGAATTACCCCAAAAGTCAAAGGATGTGCATCGTCAGCCCTGAGCTGGTTCATTTCCATATCCTCAGACCGGTGTAGGCTATTATATGACATCCTAAGGAAAAGTCAGAAGTTCGATTGGACGTTAGAGCATGAGAAAGCATTCTAGGAACTCAAACGGTACCTGAGCATCCCACCCCTACTATCCAGACTAGAGCCGGGGGAAGTACTGCTCATGTACCTTTATGTGACCGAAGCAGCAGTAAGTGCAGTTTAAGTCCGCCAGCACGAAGGAGCTCAGCATCCAGTATACTATGTAAACAAGTCACTACTACAAGAAGAAGCAAGGTATACCTCCCTAGAAAAGTTTGTACTTGTACTTGTCACGACATCCTATAAACTGCGCCCATACTTTGAGTCTCGTACAATTTCATTGGACACCAACCACCCTCTCAAAATTGTCATGAGAAAGCCAGGGCTCTCGAGGCGAATGGCGAAACTGTTGGGGCTGGTGGCCTTGACAATTAAGTACAATGACTTATTAAATCTCTTTAAGGATCACAAGGGCATACTTCAGTATTATTACCAGTTGATCCACGTTTATCAATAACGGTTGGCTTGCTAGATAAGTTTGACGTTATTGTCATACGGATGGCGGTGATCAACTGGTCCCTATACGTTACACCAATAAGACACGTTTGAGAGATGTGAAGGTATGAAAATACAGTCACATTTATGCCGGATATGACTAAACAGTTAGTCAGAGGTATTGACTAATAAATTAGTCAATAAGATGTTGAGATTATTATTTAATACGGATTAAATAATTTTAGCTAATACGGATTACATGATTAATTCGTAAAATATAAACGGTTATATTTAATTAAATATTGTATTCGCGTATTAATATAAACAGTTATATTAATTTGGGTAATTATATAATATCGTATTTTATCAGACCATTATTAATACATCGACTGCGTTAATATCTGATAACAAGTGTGCGATTTATAATTAAAATCCCGCGAATAACTTATAGCTAAATGGGTCGAATCACGAATTAGAATAAGGTAAGAGTGGAAAGCCCACTCTTACCCTACTCGTTTATTTCGGCCGAGTATGCTACATAAGGAGAAGACTTCTCCTTATGTTAGGTTACTCTTGTTGCACTGATTAAATCAATCTCAAGGAAAAATAGGGTTTGAGAGCATTCTTCTCCCATAACCCAGATCTTACATCTAAAACTCAAAAGGCTCTCCCGATATTGCAAGGCAGTTGGAGAGGATTTCTAGCACACGCGGCAACGTCTCAATCTAAGTCTTGGGTGCAATTTATAGGAGGAAATTTGCGTTAATTCCTGTTCTTAGGCCTTTCGCGCAAGGACTAAAGGTTGTACTCTTTTTCATGTCTTTTAATCTTATGACCATAATCACAACTGTAATTTTCATTATAATCCTGCAAGTTTAGGGCGAATACATGCGTTATTCCCCACAAGTGGTATCAGAGCCAGGCCATGAAAATTTTACTTTTGTGTTTTTCATAAGTTTTAAAATCTGAACGAAAACGTGTTTTTGCCGCTAAGACGGTCGATCGACCTCCCGTTGCGGTCGGTCGACCGCCTCCTGCGTGTTTTTCTGTTTCGACAGTCTTTCTTTTGTGAGTAATCGATCTTGTTTTTCGATTCCTGTTTACATATTGTTAATTAATCGATATTCTTGACAATATGTGAACCCTTGATGATGTTAATTTTGATTTACTTGTTTTAATCATAGTTTAAAAGGTAAAAACTTGTTTTGATTTCAAAAGGTGCAGCGTTTTGCGTTTTCTGAAATTCGTTTTTCTGTTTCTCGTCTGGAGGTCGGTCGACCACGTGTTTAGGTCGGTCGACCACGTGTTTAGGTCGGTCGACCTCCCCCCTGTAACAGACTCTTTTTTTTTTATTTTTCGAAAATAACCTGTTTTATTTTCACATGGCCTTTAGTAATATACTATATACGGAAATAGTATATTATTAATTTTGTGAAACGGTTCACCCTCGTATGATACATATTATTTTAAAACGGTTTAAGATATAAGGATTATAAATTTATTAAAATTAGGTGATTAAAACGGTATAATCACATAATTTTAATCCCGTAAGTTGGTTTGGTAAAAATTTATTAACCATAATAACAGTATTATGTCATGTATGGATTTTATTTAGTTGATGCATTTTATTTATCGTCTTGTTGAATGCCTTGTGAATGCTTTCAGTAACGTATTTATTTTTGCAAACGGTTGTAACTTAGTGTGGCCTTAGTAGATTGTGTCACCGTAATGATGGGTCAAACTTCTCTGACTGGGAAGCAGCACTACGGAATGCTGCCATTGCTGACGGAAAGCTGAAGTACTTAACTGAGCCAATTCCGGCACACCCAGGAACTGGAGCTATAGCTAATGAAGTTCGCGCTCATAGCGACTTCGTCTTGGAAGCGGGTGCGATAAATAACGTACTCATCTATGCAATAGAATCCAATTTGCAAAGACGCTTCATAGCCCATGGTGCAAACAAGATTTTCACCACGCTCACTAACGAATTCTCAAAAGCTCCGAGGATCGTTTGTTATGAGCATACCTGTCGCTTCTTTGAGGCGAAACTCCAGAAGGCCCAAGCAGTTAGCCCACATATTCTTCACATGATTGAGAATATCGAGAAACTGGGGGCCCTAAACTGCAAGATCAGTGAGAACATAATCGTTGATCGAATGCTTCATTCGCTTCATGATGGGTTCGCCCTCTTTAGGGCCAACTATTACATGAACGACATGAAGAAGACTCCTCATGAGCTCAACTCCCTTCTCGTACAGACCGAGAAGGATATGAAATTAAGTGGGAGCGTGAAGCAAGATGTTCTCATGATCTCCAGTAAGGGTAAGGGTAAGGGTAAAGCTAAAGCTCAGGGCGACCTAACAGTAGGCAAGCCCAAGTTTAAGAAGTCAGGATTTACTAAGAGTGGGCCAGGTGAGTCAAGCAACTCACAGGGCAAAACAAAGAGCAAGGATACTAGCATGGAATGTCACCATTGCCACAAGACTGGGCATTGGAGGCGCTCATGCCCCGTGTATCGTGAGGACATTAAGGCAGGCCGCGTTACTCCTGTTGGTATGTCTTCTTCTTCTTTTATTCACATGATTGAGATTAACCATGCAAGTTACGGAACTTGGGTACTAGATACTGGTTGTGGTTCTCATCTATGTAATCATGTGCAGGGCCTCCGAAACCAAGAACCCCTAATCAAGGGTGAGGTTAACCAGCGTGTCGGGAATGGAGCACGTGTTGCTGCAATCTCGAGGGGAACATAAGTGATCCAGCTTCCAAGTGGATTCGAGTTATCTTTATATAACTGTTATTATGTTCCTTGTTTGTCCAAAAACATTATTTCAGTTTCTGCGCTTGACAAACTTGGTTTTTCATTTGTAATAGAGAATAATAGTTGTATTTTCTCCTTACACAATATGATTTATGGCAAGGCAGTTTCCATGAATGGAATTTATGTTTTAGATCAAACCACCGAGATATTACAGGTGAATAACAAGAGATTAAAGGTAGGTGACAAAGATCAAACTTACCTATGGCATTGTCGTATGGGACACATAAATGAGAAATGCGTGAAACAGCTCATACAAAATGGAGCTATCTCGCCCTTTGATTTCGAATCATATGGCACGTGTGAATCATGTCTCATAGGTAAGATGACTCGTATTTCCTTCAAAGGTGTTGGAATGCGCGATGCCGACCTATTAGGACTCATTCATACGGACGTATGTGGCCCTATGTCGATCAACGCACGAGAGGGCTATAGGTATTTCATCACTTTCACGGATGATTTGAGTAGATATGGCTATGTCTACTTGATGAAGCATAAAAGTGCATCCTTTGACAAGTTCAAAGAATACCAGAATCGGGTACAGAACCAACTGGGTAGAAAGATTAAAGCACTACGTTCTGATCGTGGTGGTGAGTATCTTTCACACGAGTTTGATCAACACCTTAAAGACTGTGGCATCGTTCTACAGTTGACTCCACCTAGAACACCACAATTAAATGGTGTGTCCGAACGGAGAAATCGAACTCTACTTGATATGGTTCAATCCATGATGAGTCACACCGTTGTGCCTGATTCATTATGGGGCTATGCTCTTTTGTCAGCCGCTCTAATACTTAACCGAAGTCCGTCTAAAGCTGTTGACAAGACTCCATACGAATTATTGAAGGGAAAGGTCCCTAACTTGTCCTTTATACGGGTTTGGGGCTGCGAGGCTTATGTCAAGTGGAGACACGAGGATAAGCTCGGCCCGCGATCGGTCAAGACATACTTTTTGGGCTATCCAAAGGGAACTTTCGGTCATTACTTCTACTCGCCAACCGAACATCGTGTCTTTGTTGCGGCTAGTGCGACGTTCTTGGAGAAAGAATTTCTCGAGAACAAGTCGAGTAATAGAACCTTCGAGTTATCGGAGGTTCAAGAACCAACTACCGAGCAACCATTGGAGAAAACAGTTCCTTCAACCGAGGCTGCAGTAGATATCCCTGAGGAACCTAGGAGGTCGGGAAGAGTCTCTATTCCACCGGACAGATACATTGGTATGGTCGAGGAACATGATACAGATGACGTCTTACTCCTAGAGGGTAATGAACCCAAAACCTATAAAGGTGCCATGACAAGTTCTGACTCAAAGCTATGGCTAGAAGCCATGCAATCCGAGATGGACTCCATGTATGAGAACAACGTGTGGGATCTTGTGGACCTACCTACAAAGGTACGTCCCCTTCAATGCAAATGGCTTTACAAAATAAAGCATGCCGTGGAAGGACAACAAGATATCCACAAGGCAAGACTAGTTGCTAAAGGTTTCACTCAAGTGCCAGGCTTGCACTATGATGAGATCTTTGCACCCGTAGTCATGCTACGTTCCATTCGGATTATCTTAGCGATCGCCGCATTTCATGATTATGAAATATGGCAAATGGACGTTAAAACCGCCTTCTTAAACGGTTATTTGGAGGAAGAGTTGTACATGGTACAACCTGAGGGTTTTATTGATCCAAAACATCCTAAGAAAGTTTGCAAGCTTAAGCGTTCCATCTATGGACTTAAGCAAGCATCGCGGAGTTGGAATCATCGCTTCGACTAAGTGATAAAAGAGAATGGATTCGTTCGATCAGTCCAGGAACCATGTCTCTATATCAAGTCGAGTGGGAGCAAGATTGTCTTCCTAGTACTGTATGTCGATGACATACTCTTGATTGGGAATGACGTACCTCTCCTTTCTTCGGTTAAAGCATGGTTGAAAAACCATTTCCAGATGAAAGATCTGGGAGAGGCACAAAGAATTTTGGGCATCCGTATCTACAGGGATAGATCACGACGGATGTTGTCTCTCAGTTAGAAGTCTTACATAGATAAGATTCTAGAGAGATACAACCTTTGCGAATGCGGATTTGCAATTTGTCTTACATTGAGTGGGAGAAATTTTAAAAGGATATGAGAATCGGTTATCGCACCGACACTTGTACGGACAAGTGGGAGTTTGTTGGAGCTTGTGTCCTCCACATGTAGTGTGATAACGTCATTGCAACATACCCTTGTACGGACAAGTGGGAGATTGTTGGGGCTGGTGTCCTTGACAATTAAGTACAATGACTTATTAAATCTCTTTAAGGATCACAAGGGCATACTTCAGTATTATTACTAGTTAATCCACGTTTATCAATAACGGTTGGCTTGCTAGATAAGTTTGATGTTATTGTCATACGGATGGCGGTGATCAACTGGTCCCTATACGTCACACCTATAGGACACGTTTGAGAGATGTGAAGGTATGAAAATACATTCACATTTATGCCGGATATGACTAAACAGTTAGTCAGAGGTATTGACTAATAAATTAGTCAATAAGATGTTGAGATTATTATTTAATACGGATTAAATAATTTTAGCTAATACGGATTACATGATTAATTCGTAAATTAAAAACAAACGGTTATATTTAATTAAATATTGTATTCGCGTATTAATATAAACAGTTATATTAATTTGGGTAATTATACAATATCGTATTTTATCAGACCATTATTAATACATCGACTGCGTTAATATCTGATAACAAGTGTGCGATTTATAATTAAAATCCCGCGAATAACTTATAGCTAAATGGGTCGAATCACGAATCAGAATAAGGTAAGAGTGGAAAGCTCACTCTTACCCTACTCGTTTATTTCGGCCGAGTATGCTACATAAGGAGAAGACTTCTCCTTATGTTAGGTTACTCTTGTTGCACTGATTAAATCAATCTCAAGGAAAATTAGGGTTTGAGAGCATTCTTCTCCCATAACCCAGATCTCACATCTAAAACTCAAAAGGCTCTCCCGATATTGCAAGGCAGTTGGAGAGGATTTCTAGCACACGCGGCAACGTCTCAATCTAAGTCTTGGGTGCATGTTATAGGAGGGAATTTGCGTTAATTCCTGTTCTTAGGCCTTTCGCGCAAGGACTAAAGGTTGTACTCTTTTTCATGTCTTTTAATCTTATGACCATAAACACAACTGTAATTTTCATTATAATCCTGCAAGTTTAGGGCGAATACATGCGTTATTCCCCACAGAAACGGTTCGTGCTTCTTAGTGGATATGACCTACAGTTCGAACCACGCACAACCAAAAAGTCACAAGCCCTCGCCGACTTCGTATCCGACTTCAGACCGAAGCAGAGCAGGAAATCCTACACCTCCAGAAAAGTGTCAATCCAGGCACTTGGGAGTTGCGTGTGGATGGAGCGTCCAATGCTAGAGGGTCAGGGGTAGGACTGATCTTCAAATCACCAGAAGGTGACTTGATCACCCAAGCCATCTGATGTGAGTTCAGAACCACCAATAATATAGCTGAGTATGAGGCCCTAATCCCGGTACTACAGTTAGCCCTGGACATAGGGATCAACTCCATCAGTGTATACAACGACTCACGGCTAATTGTGAACCATGTCACTGCGGCATACGAAGCCAGGGATCCTACAATGGCCGCCTACCTGGTTGTAGTAAAGGAGCTAAAAAGTAGGTTCGCAGAATTCCGCATCCAACAAGTGCCAAGGGAGCAGAATGCAGAAGCAGACGCACTGGCAACCTACGGATCAACCTTCAAACCAGCTAAGGTAGCCAGTATTCCCATTACGCACGTTCTCAGACCAGCCTTTCCTGGACTAGACCAGGACCAGGAAGAACTGCCCATCTGCAGCAGCACCCCAGATATAGAGGTAGAGCGGGACTGGCGGAAACCGTACATGGACTAGTTGCAGCACGACATCCTACCCAACAACAAAAAAGAGGAACGACGTTTTTGAATGAAAGCTTCCAGATTCCTTATAATTGATGGTATCCTGTTCAGAAAGTCATTAGCAAGATCGTACCTGCGATGCCTGGACCAGAACGAATCCTAGATTGTCTTGCATGACCTCCGTAGTGGGGACTGCGAAAATCATGCAGGGGGAAGAAGCTTATCTAATAGAGCTCTCGGAATGGAATACTTCTGGCCCACAATGCGTAAAGACGTAAGGGAATATGCAAAGAAATGTGATGCCTGCCAACGGCATGCACCTGTCAACCACCAGCCAGCAGAACCCCTGCACCCGGTAATATCCCCATGGCCTTTTATGAAGTGGAGGATAGACATCGTGGGACCTCTCTCCAGAGCACCAGGAAACAAGTTGTACATGATAGCTATGACGGATTACTTCTCTAAGTGGATTAAAGCAGAGTCATTTACCCATACCATAGAGGCACATGTCATCTCTTTCATCAAGCGCAACATATTCACCAGGTTTGTATTCCTTCAAAGTTAATATGCGACAACGGTTCTTAATTCATTGGGAAAAGACTAAGGCTTTCTGCGCTGGGTGGAATGTATCTCTCCAGAAGTCCACCCCCAGGAATCCCCTGTCCAACGGACAAGCAGAGTCCAGTAACAAGATCATTATTGAAAATATGAAAAAGAAACTACAAGAAATGGGAGGAAAATGGGCAGAGGAGCTCTCTTTAGTCATATGGGCTGACAGAACCACCCCAAAAGTGGCAACAGGTCAGATCCTCTTCAGCCTCGTCTTCGGAGCAGAAACAGTAATTCCGCCTAAGGTTAAAGTTCCAACTCACAAGTAAGGATGTGTAATCGAGGACCAGAATCAGGTGGAAATGGCAAGTAGCTTAGATATTTTTGTTGAGCTCAGGACTAGCACCTACATCAGGATAGCCTCACATAAGTGAATGGTAGACAAGAGCTACAATAAAAATGTCAGGATCAGAACTCTTCAAGTGGGGGACCTGGTCCTGAGAAAGGTGTCCCAGAATACCAAAAACCGACAAGCCGGAAAATTCGCCTACAACTGGGAAGGCTCGCACTAAGTAGAAAGCATAGTTGGTAACGGAGCCTACAGGCTTATGATGATAGAAGTGCAAATGATACCTAGGTCATGGAACATAATTTATCTTAAGAAGTATATCATCTACAGGTACCTCCACCGGACAGAAACAGATCCCTTAGACCTCAGGTTCTACTCTGTATAAAGCATATTCTGGTTCAATCTAAATTTTTACCTATATTTTATATTATTTAGTCCATGATAGATTTTATATCCAAAGTTTAAAATTTGTTAATAATCGACTCTTTTAAAGAATTTTTTCCCGCCTTTGCTAAAACCAAAAAATGTTGTTACCAAACGATTTTTGAACCAGAAGTTGCCTATCCTACTAGACTTACCTAAAGGGGAAATTTGTAACTGCCCATAGGAGAACCTAAGTTAAGCCTGACACCCTAGCATAGGGACGGGTATCTAACACTAGGCCAGCACACCAAAACAGCGATGACCAAACACAACGAACATGCATGCACAACATAGATAGCCAGAAAAAAGGCAGAAAGATTAAAGAAGGCAAAAGCCCCACACAACGGTGGAGCACATACGATAAATCTGCCCAAGGCAATTCAAAATACGAAATTGTTTTGTTGGTCCACCCGGACTATCAGCAAAAGTACAACAAGAAAACCATGCAGGGGCACCAAAAGTTTCAAAACAAATTGCCCAACCAGGGCCTAGAAGTAAAAATTAAAAAAACCTACTAATCAGGAGTAGGTCCCGCAGCAGCGTCATTGTCATTGTGGGTGGGATCCCACCACTCCTTCGTGAGATCCCACCACTCCTTCCTCACCTTCATGAGATCCAGCTTCGTGAGATCCCACCACTCCTTCCTCACCTTCATCGGAAATCAGGTCCATGTCAAGACCCTCAGGAAAATCTTCAGCAACAGCTTTCTCCAGAGTACCCAAGTCCCAGGTTGAGTGCTCACCCGCCCGATACTCTTTGATGCACTTGATCCTGGTCTCTACAGTGGTATAGGCAACAGCTTCTATCAGAGCCCCATGCAGTACAACTTTCTTCTACTTCGGACCCTCTATCTTGAGCACCAACTCAGCTCCTAAGGATTGGGCCTGCTCTAGTCTGGACCGCGCCTTCTTAAGTTGCACACGGGAAACCTTCTTCTGTTCCACCACTTCTTTCAGCTGTTCCTGGCACATAGTGTGGTTGACATCCGTCGTTGAGGGGTGCCAAAGATAAGATTTATAAAACCTCGGCTTTAAACTAGATAGCGAAAGTCAAGGATCGAACCACAAGGAGGTGGGGAATGTTTATTGTTCTTATGTTTATGTTTAGGGTAACAAATTGAGGGTTTGATTATTGGTTGTCACTAAGTCTAAGAATAAAGACAGTAATAAAACAAGAAATAGAATAAGATAAAACTAATGGTATAACGAATGCTACGATGTTTGGGTAGTAAAAAGTTGCGATGGTTTAAATCCTAAGTCAACATGAATTGCAGTCGCGTAAGGGGTGTAACATATCCTTTCGGTCTATGGTACCTAATAGCTCCTTTCGGCCTATGCTATTAGTTCCTAAGTCTCAAAAATATTGGGTGTCAACAATAAGGGTGATTCCTAAATTCTAGGTCACATACGTTTCAGTCTTAAGCAACCTAGCCGTCTTAAGGCGTCAACCAATGCCCTTCCCGTATCTTTCAATCTTGGGTAAGTCATTACTAACATCCTACAAGTCTCCTTTGAGTCTCATTATAGGTTGTTATAGTCGACGAAATAAAACAGTCTGAAAACGTACGCGAGGTTGGTCGAGCGACCATCTATTCCAGTCGACCGACCAACTACCTCAGTCGACCGACCGGTTAAGCTGGTCGGCCGACCAAAGTCTGCTACAGGCAGATTCGGGTGTTATACCATATATGCAAATTACTCCCTACATCCTAACATATGAAATTAGCTACTAATAACTATGAAAGTAATAACAATGATGATTAAGAAAACAGTATTCATGGTGAATAACAATCTAAACATATGGTAAACAATATGGCTTTGGGATTCTAACCTAAACCGGATGCTAATACTTCTATGGAACAACAAAGCATAAACTAAAATCAAGAGAATTACCGCAGAAGGAATTAGGGCAGGAAAGACAAGCTTTATTGAATCCCGTGGAAAGATTGTTTGAACAATGAAAATAAAACTAAAGAAACAGTAACTATTTATGATTATAGAAAACTAAAGAAAAGATTAAAACTAAAAAGCTAGATTAAGAACTGAATGTAAAGCTAGATGTAAAACTCTATATCTTTCCCTAATCACGAAATTAGGCTTAAGTAGGCGAAAACAATAGCTTCCTCTTGACCTAATCACGCGAATGGGCTTTGCGGAGAATTCTGGAACTGCGACTTGGTCGACCGACCAGGTGATGCGGTCGGTTGACCGGTTATCGGGCCTGGTGGACTTCAGTCTTCGAAATTTGAAATCTGGGTTGAGATAACAGGTGTTCTAGTCGACCGACCAGGGTAGTCGGTCGGTCGACCTGTTTTCCTGTGTGTCAGCCTTGAATTCGTATTACTTTGATCTTTTGGTACTCGGTACGCGCTTTGAGTTGTTTCCTCCTTGTTCCTTGGTTATGCAAAAAACCCGACGGTAGAAATTTTGCATAAAATTGCCCCTTTTCCGCATAATTCTGCAAATGAGCATAAAAACACGAAAGTAGACAATTGTTGGGAAATAAAGGCTAAAACATCGTAAATGAGCGCTAAAATGCGTGTTAAAATAGATGTAAAACATCATAAAATAGACACGCATCAAATTCCCCAAACCAAACCTTGCTTGCCCTCGAGCAAGAATTAGACTCGATCTTAAACTAATGGAACGATTTCAATCTCAGAGCGAAATTTACATGTAAGCTAAACCAATGCCAAGTAACAAAATGAGAAAGTATTCAAATCATGCAAACGAGTTATGGAGTTGTCAAACTTGCAAAAATAGAGACTATAGAGACTTTATACCATGGACTCTCGCGGAACGCTCGAGACACACATGAGGCAAGGGTGAGTGTATGTAAAAGATAGAAAGAAATATATTGTAGAGACACTCACCTAACTTCGACCCATGGAAATATGCCTGCAATCTAACATGAAAAAGAATTCTACAACCATGCTTAAACATACTCATTAAGTGACTCGGATACATGCAATTGAGGTAATGAAGAATATGTGAGGTGAAAGGTAAAAGAGGTTAGGATGTTTTTGGACAAGTGGGGTTAGTAGCCAAGCTAGTAAAACTGGTTCCCAACAACAAATTTTACGACTTTTGACATTATGAAAGTGCTCTTCTGTAGCACAACTCTCACATTACATAAAACAAAGGACTCCCAAATATTTTGAATGAAGTACGGGAGTAATAACATGTAAAAGAAAGGAATTTTTAGAACGAATTTTGAACTTCTGATCCTCTCAGTTGGTCGACCGACCAATGGGGACAGTCGGTCGACTGACGTGCAGGTTTATTTTGATTTTTTCGTTTTTCTTTCTTTTTCTGTTCTTTTTCCTTTTTCTTTCTTTCTTTCCTCTTTTTGCTCAAGATGGCATACAAACCAAGATGCCTCAAAAAATATTCCAATGACCACAAATACTAGCTTGGAAGAGTAGGCTAAGTATAGGATGTAGTCTTGGGGGATAGAAAGGCAGTTTTGGCTTTGTAGGGCTTATGGGTAAATAAGAGAAAAGTGTCTCAAATGCACGTATCAAGACTTCACAAAACAAGATAGTAAACAAGTATATAGCAATTCAAGTTCATGTTTATGCATATTGATGTAACATGTTCCAAGGGGAGTACTACTCACATCCTAGACAACTGGTTTAAGAATGAAACCATGAATAAAGCTCTAAAACTCAGAATGTATAGTAGATTGCAAAGGCATGAACATGTAAGATAGCAAAGATCATCATTGAAATACTCTCGTTCCGACTCGACCTATATGCTAAAATAAACGTGCATTTTTGGAAATTTTTGGAAATTTCTATTTTTTTGGATTTTTTTCTTTTTGTATATGGAAGGAAAATAAATAAAAGAACGAATGCAATACAGAAATGCAATAAACGTGTGACAAAAATGCAATGGAACAATGCATGTGACATAAAACCATTCCCCAAACCAAACCGCACAATGTCCCCATTGTGCATTAGCCTAAGTAAAGGTTTCAAAAAATTAAAGGAAAAATGCAAATATGTAAAACCAAGGAAAAATGGAAAGAACTCACTGGATTTTCCAAGCGCATAGGAAACCTCCCCAAACCAGCGTAAGCTAGGAGGTTTCGGTGGCCAGCAGTGCCACTCCAACTACCTGAAAAAGTCAAATGAAGAAAGACCTTTTTCGGGGATTAAACGCGTTTTGGGTGATGTATAATGCATTTGAAGGTTTGAAACAAAGAGAAAAAGTGGAAGCACAAAGGAAATTAAAAGGGAAAAGAACTCCCTTAGGCCGTTTGCACGCTTCCCAAGAAATCACGAATAGGCTGCAACAGGTGAACTAGTCGACCGACCCTCCTTTCTGGTCGACCGAGCAGACTACAGACTACAGTGTCTTCTGATCTACAGGAATCTGGTCGACCGACTGATGGTGGAGGTCGGCTGACTGGATTTCCTGTACAGTGGCCTTTTTTTCTTCGAAATTAACTTTTATCAACCAAGTTAACCTTCCCCAAACCTGAAAAACATTATACATGCGCCCAACACATGCGCAAAAATCCAGAACCAAGTCTAATTGTCTTAACTACGCAACGAAAGCAAAAATTGTTCTAAAAACTAAAGCAAGCAAAAATTATATAGTCTCAACAAAACAGAAAATTGTCTTAAAGATAAAAGCTTGAAAAACTCATCCGCGAAAGATGCGGAGAATCTCGGACCACGGCTTTTGGCTATATGCCGTAGTCTCCACCGTGTTTGTTTGAATTGCCAAACACGTCTCCTCTCCGTCGCAAAGCATATGCGACGGTCCACTCTTTTTCTCTTCTTCTCTTCTTCTCTTCTCCTCTTGTCCTCCTCATCGACCGCGTCTGGATCTTCATCCTCCTTGTAGCTTAGGATTCCGAGTCCTCCCCGTTGCACAATGACCTCCTTCACCAAGGGCTTCCCCAAACCATTTCCTGCAGTGGACAAAACAAGCACGTCCTCCATATTGCTCCCAATATGGGGCGGAGGTGTAAAAACAGGTATTGGTGTAGGCATTAAAATAGGAGAAGTGGTGATGACCTCTTACTTCTTTTCAGAAGTGATAGTATTACATGTGATGGGGTTCATAGCATCCTTCGTCCTATAGGAAAGACCAAAGATGATAGAATGCTTCCCTATCTTAAAAGTCAAGGTCCCACTACCTACATCAATGATGGCTCCAGCGGTGTGTACGAAGGGTCTCCCTAGTATGATAGGTATATGGGCATCCTCAGGGATGTCCAAAACTACAAAGTCAACTGGGAAGAAGAACTTGTCAATGCGCACAGGGATGTTTTCCAACACCCCTATGGGTTCCATAGATGTGCGGTCATCCATTTGAACCGTCATGCTAGTCATTGCAAAGGTGGTCATTCCTAATTCTAAGGCCTCACTTAAGGGCATAACACTGATGCTAGCCCCTAAGTCACATAGGGCCTTCTTGACTGGGAAGGTCCCTATGTTACAGGGTACGGAAAAACTCCCGGGGTCCTCTAACTTATGAGAGTCAAGGACAGGGGAAAGAAAACTTGAGGACTCCTCAGTAAGTGCTACAGACTCTACCTTATCAAGAGACCGCTTTCGGGTTAAAAGCTGTCTCATAAATTTTAAATACGAAAGAACCTGTTGGACAAATTCTAAAAATGGTACTTGCACATTCAATGAACGAATAACATCTATGAATTTTTCGAAGGATACCTGTTCCTTCATGGGTAGAAGTCGCTCCGGATATGGAGGAGTAGAGCTTTCAGCATTTGCAGCTCTCCTTAAAAATTTAGGGGTCTTGTCACCCCGGAATAGCATTTCAGGCCTAAAGGATTCCGTCTGTTCAGCTGTCATGGTCGGTCGACCATCATCTTCGGTCGGTCGACCAACTTCCTGTTCTGCAGAATTTTCAGAAGCCTCGGGAATCGCGCTTTTGGTCGACGGACTGGCATCAGTGGTCGGTCGACCAGAATCACTGCTACTCGGATTCTGCTCTGTCTCCTTTCCTTTCCCACGAGCTTTCTTACCTCCAACTTTGGCCCTGCTCTGCAGTGATATTATGTTTAAAGTCTCCTTCTTTTGCTCCGTTTTGGTCGGAAGTTGACCCGGGACCCGTGTATCGTTCTTGCTCGCAATTAGAGCAATTTGAGACTCCAACATTTTCATTCCCGCCTCTCGCGCCTGTGACTCCTTCTGGACCAACCCTATAAGGTTTTGGATTAGAGCATCCGTATTGGGAGGTGGGTTTGAAGGTGGTTGAGGGACGAAAGGTGGTTTTTGGAAGTTTTGTTTGTGCGGAGGGATGTATGCTTGGTTTTGATTTTGTTGTTGGTGTTGTGGGCTATGGACGTTTTGGCTTGTCCATCTCATGTGGGGGTGGACATTGTTGTTGTTCGGGTCATAGAAATTGTTTCCGCGGTAATGTTGGAAAGTCGCGCACGTTTCATTGGATGAAGTACAAAATTTTGAAATGTGCCCCTCTCCTCCGCATCTCTCACATATAAATGGACCGTCGGAAACTGCATTCACTTGGTACATGCCACCCTTACTCCCACTCCCTATCTGAAACTTACCACTGTTAACCTCAAGCTTGTCTAGTTTGGCCATTAAAGCCTCAATAGCAGCAACATTAGACTCAACCTTCATTTGGTTACCACGGCAAGTCCCGTGTTCAGCCCGATGTACTGCGACATCCTCTATGATCTTGGGACCTTTAGTCTCTCCCAAATTCTCTTGGAATCTCCCATTGGCAGCAGCATCAAGATATGCTCGGTTATTGTAATACCTCGAATATTTTAAGTTACGATGTTGTTTTATTTTGACGTTAAGATAGTTTAGTACTTATATGAGTACTTGTTATATGTTTTCTTTTAAGTATGATTTGTGTCTTCCGTGGGGTTCGAACACGGAACCTTTGGAGTTGAGTTTTGGGCCTCGATAAGTGTGCACTACAAACAGCCCATAACGTGATATAAACCCTCACAACCTCTCAACACTCACGCACCCCTCCCCTTGCCGCCATATAAGAGTGTATTACACTCTAGTTTCTGACCGACCTTCAACAACCTAAACCCTAGATCCTGCTGCCGCCACCACACGCAAGAGAGAGAGAGTGTTCACGTTCAGTTTAGCCTTGCCTAACCCCTTTCGTTTCTAGTGAGAAAACAGGTATGTGATATTGTGTTTGTCATTTGTTTGTAATCGTGTTGTGTCTGCTGTGTTTGTTGTGGTTTCGAAGGGTGGTAGGATGTCGTTTTTACTGTAGTAGTGTCGTTATATGCTGCTGGTGGGAGAAGGGTTATCTAGGGGTTGTCACGGAGGGTTTTGGGTGTCGCAGTCAGTGTCGATAGGGGTGTTTGTCACCCCTGTTTGCGTGGGTCTTTTACATGTTGTTAAGGGGAGGAGTTTGGGGGTGGTACCACCGTTGACTCGGGGGAGGTCGACGCGGTGGTACCACTGTGGTTGTGAAGCTGGTTGTCGGAGGGGGTGTTGGTGGAGGTCAGGGGTGGTAACAGGTACTGTAGCGGTGGTCGATGGGGTCTGTTTTCAGGTAGGTTGAGACACGGGTGTGGGTCAGGCCTGGGTTTAAGGACTCCGGTGGGATTCGCCGGTGGTTGTCATGGGGAGTGGTGGTGTCGTGGTGTTAGTTGGTTGTCGGGGGTGTTGGGGTGTTGGGGGACGGTGGTTGCTCGTGTTCGAAGGGGCTGTATGCGGTGGTGCGAGGGGTTGAGTTCAAGGGGAGTGCGTGTTTAGGCTGTTAGGGTCGTTTTTATTATTGTCGTGGTTATTATTATTATTATTATTATGATTGTTAGTACTACTAATATTGTTTTATTATTTTATCTTTAATTTGTGTTAGTCTTGTTCGTGTTAATTAAAGTTACGAGTCGGGAAAATTAGTGAGTCATGGGAGTCTTTATTTTTGGGAAAGTTTCTATTTATGGAAACTTTCCATTTATGGAAGGTTTCTATTTATAGTAAGTGTGGATTGTTATGGGGTTCGGGAAGTTTATTAATTCATTACGAATACGTGTTTAGGTAGCGGTTTTCGCGTGGAACGTTTCTAGCGAGCTTTGGAATTTGTCTGTGCTTCTGCTATTCGAGGTAGGGGAAATACTGTGTATAAAATGATGATTATTCTGTTGTTATTTGATGGTAACCATGATTATTTTATATTATTCTTTGATTGGTATATTGTGTTATTTGATTATATATTCCTGCGATACAATTCAATATGAGGTGATGAGAAATGGGTCTTGTGATTGGTGCGGAGATAATGAGTCTTGTGATTGGTGCGGAGATAATGGGTCTTGTGATTGGTGCGGAGTTAATGGGTCTTGTGATTGGTGCGGAGTTAATGGGTCTTGTGATTGGTGTGGAGAATAATGGGTCTTGTGATTCGGAGTGGAGATGTTGACTTTCTATTTATAGTAATGTTTGGTTGTTTACTTTCCTCTACTAAACCTCGTGGTTGACCCTGTGTATTCGTGATCACCTGTGATGAACCAATTTATTGGGGAGCAGATTGACAGGTGCTTGAGACTGTGGGAGCTAAGGGAAGGAAGAGCTTGGATCCGCACCAGACCAGAGTCTAGATCACCATAGTCGTCATATCATGAGTTGTACTTTAGTTTCATAAGACAGTTTTGAAAACGGTTGTAAGAACTTGTTGTTGAGTTTAACTTTTAATAATTAAAGTACTGTTTATCTTTCCTTTGTATCTACTGCCTCGGGAAACCGAGATGGTAACACCCTTATTTATCTGGGGAGTCCTAGTACAGGCCCTTAAATAAATAGGGGTGTTACAAAGTGGTATCAGAGCGAACGATCCTCAGGCCTAACCTAATGAACCCAATGAATGTAGGAGAGTCTAAATAAAATGAACCTTGGGATAGGACTGTTAGGAGCATACTAAAGGAAAAGTATGCGTCTGGGGCCCCCTCACACCGAACCATTGGTCCTCTCAGTTTTACCCGGGAACCCAGAGTGTATATACGAGAGAAAAGGGTAGAGTAGGAGGTGATGAAACTAATGGTGAACTATGATGAGAATGTTCATATATGTGAATGACCTAAAAAGCTAGAAAGGGCATGTGCATGAGGGAATTCTATTTGTATGAATACAAAGGATGTGTAATGTTATGAATGCATGAGGTAATTTGAATCATATCAGTAATTTTATCATGTCTAGCGATATGCGGTTATGTGATCCCCGAGCCATGTTATAGATACGTATTACTCAATATGTTAGTTGCTTATAGGCTTTGATGCTTAGGGAATGTAACCCCAATCTAAGTGAGTGCCCACTTGAGCCGGGACTTATTTCTTTCTTTTGTGTTATAGTATGTCTCCGAGAAGAAATAACGTTGCGAACATCACACAAGAAGAGTTGGACCGTTTGATAGCAGAGAATGAGGCTCTAAAGGCCAAACGCATGGATTCCGCGAAGATGAGCACGATGATTGCGAGGCATAACCCTGCCCAATTCACTTGGGAGGGGGAACCTCATCTGCTAGGAGCCTGGTGCCGGGAGTTCAGTAACTTGTTTTAACTGGTAGATTGCCCCAAAGAACTGAGGGTTGATCAAGCAACCCACTATCTTCGAGGTATGGCCGGTGACTGGTGGACCGGGAACAAGGGAGAAATCCGGGAGGCAGCTAGAGAGGATGGGACTGAGTTTGTCGCCTGGGTCGCATTCAAGGGAATCCTATATGAAGTGTTCCTACCGAAATTTCAGAAAAGTAAGCTAAGGGAGGAGTTTGATAGTTTCAGGATGACGGAAGATATGACGGTGGAGGCCTATTACCGGAAGTTCATCCAGTTGCTGAACTATGTGGGGGACATGGGTTTTGATGATAATGTTGGCGATGAAGTTTGAGAGGGGGTTGACAATCAATATCAAGAAGAGGCTGATTGCAGCTCCGCCCACCACAGTCCGGGACATCTACTTACGGGCTGGGGCGGCGGAGAGGCTCTCAGAAATGATCAAAGAGGACAAGAAGTCATAGTCTGAAAAGAGGAAGGCTGAAGTGGTGACTGAAAGTTCAGGGTCGAAGAAGCAAAGCACTAACAAGTATAGTGGTTATTTCAGTAACATTGCCTCAGGAGGTGTGAGGAACCAGAGTGGGGGCAACTACAGGAGTGGGAGTTCTGGCAGTGGTTCGATTGGAATAGTTTCTTTTGGCTGTGGACAGACGGGGCACAAGCAGGCAGTATGTCGCTCATCTGGAGGAAACCAGTCCGGAGGTTATCGTACGCCTACATCAAGATATCAGGGATCGCACACTCAGTCTTATGGTAGCAGTGGCTATCGCACACCCATGTCAAACTATGGTGGGGGTGCGAAGTCTGGAGGCAGCAACAATTATCAGAGAAACTATAACAATTATCAGAACCGTTCGTACCAGAATCAATACAATGGAAGTGGAAGCAACCAGAAGACGGGAACGGAAGGAAATCAGCAGGCTGGGACATCTTCTGCCAGTCAGAGTGGAGCTAAATCCAGTGGCAAGCTTTTTGCCATGGGGAAGCAGGCCGCTAAAGATGATGCTCATGTGGTGACCGGTAGTTTTCTTGTCAACTCTAAACCTACTTTTGTACTTTTCGATTCCGGTGCTACCCATTCTTTTGTGTCTAGAGAGCATGTTAGGGCCTTGGGACTTGAGAGGTTCGACTGGGTCGCGGACTAAGTGACAATACCTTCAGGAGAGTCGATAACTTGTAATAGGGTTTATGGGAGTGTACCCATCAAAATCGGGGAAGCAACTTTCTATTGTGACCTCATAGAATTTCCACTGCGGGGTTTTGAGGTGATTTTAGGAATGGACTGGCTGGGGAAGTATCGAGCTTTTATTGACTGTCATCAAAAGAAGATTTCCTTGAAGGGCCCTAAGGGAGTGAAGGTGTCTTACATGGGATATAGAGTCAAACCTAAAATCAAATTCATTTCCGTCAATACCCTTAAGTCTAGCTTGAGGAAAGGAGAGAGTCTTATCTTATGCCAGATGTGGAACTGTGAGGCTGAGACCGCTAAGACTAGTGAGATACCAATGGTGCGGGAGTTTGAGGGAGTATTCCGAGACGACGTTCCAGGGTTACCACCAAGGAGGGAAGTGGAATTTTCCATTGATCTAAAACCAAGAGCGGGACCAATATCTAAATCACCATATCGTATGACACCGAAGGATGGAGGAATTGAAGAAGCAGTTGGATGAATTAGCTGAGAAAGGATTCATCTGACCCAGTGTGTCGCCCTGGGGAGCACCTGTATTATTTGTGAAGAAGAAAGATGGGAGTTTGAGGCTTTGTGTTGACTATCGGGAGCTGAATAATGTGACCATCAAGAACCGGTATCCTTTACCCAGAATTGACGACCTGTTTGATCAGTTGAGTGGAGCCGGGGTTTTTTCTAAGATTGACCTGAGATCCGGGTATCACCAGTTGAAAATAAAAGATGAAGATATTCCAAAGACCGCTTTCAGACGAGGTATTGCCACTACGAATTTGTGGTTATGCCATTGGGATTGACTAACGCTCCAGCTGTGTTCATGGATTTGATGAACCGAGTCTTTAGGCCATATCTGGATAAGTTCGTGGTGCTGTTCATAGATGATATCCTAGTGTATTCCAAGAATGCGGAGGAGCACGAGGATCATTTGAGGAGAGTACTTCAGACCCTAGAGGAGCATAAGCTCAATGCTAAGCTTAGTAAGTGTGAGTTCTGGTTGGAGAAAGTCGCATTTCTTGGGCATGTAATTTCCAAGGAGGGAGTATGTGTCGACCCTAGTAAGATCGAGGCTGTGACTAGGTGGCAAAGTCCAAAAAATGTGAGTGAGATTCGAAGCTTCCTGGGTTTGGCTGGTTATTATCGGAGGTTTGTTAAGGATTTTTCGAAGATAGCGAAGCCGTTGACATCATTAATGAGAAAGGAGAACCGTTTCGTCTGGGATGAAAGTTGTAAGAAGGCATTCCGGACCCTTAAGGAACGTCTGACAACAGCTCCTATCCTCGCTTTGCATATCGGGAGTGAAAATTTTGAAGTTTATACTGACGCTTCGAAGCATGGGATGGGTTGTGTGCTAATGCAGAATGGGAGAGTGATCGCGTATCCTTCTCGCCAACTCAAGACCTATGAGGAAAATTATCCGACTCATGATTTAGAATTGGGAGCAGTGGTCTTTGCACTTTAATTGTGGCGCCATTACCTTTATGGAGCCACTTTTAAAGTGTTCTCTGATCACAAGAGTTTGAAGTATATCTACACCCAGCGTGTGTTGAACATGAGGCAGAGAAGGTGGATAGAGTTGATTGGAGACTATGATATGCAGATTGTCTACCACGAAAGGCAAGGCAAATGTGGTAGCTGATACCCTAAGTAGGAAATCTGTTCATGCTTTGTGTTGTGCCAGATCGCGAGTGAGGTTGCATGCCGAACTAAGGGAGATGGGAATTTTCATGATCCGGAAAGGGGATGCTCTTAGTGATTTAACTGTGGAGCGTGAGTTGTATGGTGAGATCCGGGAGTTACAAAATACTGATACGAGAATCCAGAAGTGGCGCAAGATGGTTTAGAGTGAGGGTGGAGAGGCTACATCCAAGTTCAATATTCATACCGACGGTAGTCTGAGGTTCAGTGGGCGATGGTGTGTTCCGGATGTTGAGGAGCTAAAGAAGAAAATCCTAACTGAAGCTCATGCTACTCCATATTCCGTTCACCCAGGGGGTGACAAGTTGTACAAAGATCTTAAAAAGACGTTCTGGTTGCCATATATGAAGAAGGAAGTCGCGGAGTTTGTGTCGAGGTGTTTGACATGTCAACGAGTAAAAGGGGAGCATAAGAGACCACAAGGGAAAATACAGCCGTTAGATGTGCCGGAGTGGAAGTGGGAGAACATCTCTATGGATTTTATTGTGGGGTTTCCTCGGACTCAGAGGGGCAACAACATGATTTGGGTAATTGTGGATCGTTTGACTAAGTCTGCTCACTTTATTCCGATGAAAGATACCTGGAGTAAAACCGAGTTGGCTAAGTCATATGTCCAGAATGTGGTCAGATTGCATGGTGTACCCAAGGACATTGTTTCAGATCGAGACTCGAGGTTCATATCCAGATTTTGGCAGGAGTTGCAGGCCGCCTTGGGTACCAGTTGAAGATGAGTTCAGCTTTCCATCCAGCTACTGACGGTCAGACTGAGAGGACGATTCAGACCCTTGAGGATATGTTGAGAGCATGCGTACTTGAGTTCGGAGGATCTTGGGAGGATCGACTGGGATTGATAGAGTTTTCTTATAACAACAGCTACCATGCCAGTATAGGGATAGCCCCTTTAGAAGCTTTGTATGGGAGGAAGTGTCGGAGCCCTGTGTGTTGGGATGATCGAGCCGATGTTGTGACTATAGGGCCAGACATGATCCAGGAGATGGTGGAGCAGGTTCAGATTATTCGACAGAGGATGAGGGCCGCCCAGGATAGATAGAAGAGCTATGCAGACCTAAAGAGGAGCGATATTTTGTTCGAGGCAGGAGAGAAGGTACTAATGAAGGTATGTCCAATGAAGGGGGTGATGAGGTTCGGAAAGCGTGGCAAACTGAGTCAGAAATTTATTGGACCGTTTGAGATTTTGGACAAAGTTGGAGAGGTGGCATACCGATTAGCTTTACCTCCAGCCCTATCCAAGGTCCATAATGTGTTCCATGTGTCTCAGCTGAGGAAATATGTGAGTGATCCATCGCATGTTTTACGCCACGAGGTGATTGAGGTGGATGAGCAGTTGTCCTACGTGGAGTCTCCGAAAGAAATTCTGGACAAGAAGGTGTGAAAGACTCGTAATGGGGAGACGTCTTTGGTGAAGGTTCTGTGGACCAATCATAATCAGGAAGAGGCGACATGGGAGCCCGAGATATCCATGAGGGAGCGTTATCCACACCTGTTTGATTGAGGTAAGTTACGGGGACGTAACTTTTCTTTAAGGGGGGTGGAATGTAATATTTTCGTGTTTGATTAATATTTTGTGTTCCAATTTCGCTTGCGTGGGTCTGGTTGTCACCTAAGTGTGGTTGAACTTCGGGACGAAGTTCATTTTAAGAGGGGAAGACTGTAATACCTCGAATATTTTAAGTTACGATGTTGTTTTATTTTGACGTTAAGATAGTTTAGTACTTATATGAGTACTTGTTATATGTTTTCTTTTAAGTATGATTTGTGTCTTCCGTGGGGTTCGAACACGGAACCTTTGGAGTTGAGTTTTGGGCCTCGAAAAGTGTGCACTACAAACAGCCCATAACGTGATATAAACCCTCACAACCTCTCAACACTCACGCACCCCTCCCCCTGCTGCCATATAAGAGTGTATTACACTCTAGTTTCTGACCCACCTTCAACAACCTAAACCCTAGATCCTACTGCCGCCACCACACGGAAGAGAGAGAGTGTTCACGTTCAGTTTAGCCTTGCCTAACCCCTTTCGTTTCTGGTCAGAATACAGGTATGTGATATCGTGTTTGTCATTTGTTTGTAATCGTGCTGTGTCTGCTGTGTTTTTTGTGGTTTCGAAGGGTGGTAGGATGTCGTTTTTACTATAGTAGTGTCGTTATATGCTTCTGGTGGGAGAAGGGTTATCTGGGGGTTGTCACGGAGGGTTTTGGGTGTCGTAGTTAGTGTCGATAGGGGTGTTTGTCACCCCTGTTTGCGTCAGTCTTTTACATGTTGTTAAGGGGATGAGTTTGGGGGTGGTACCACCGTTGATTCGGGGGAGGTCGACGTGGTGGTACCACTGTGGTTGTGAGGCTGGTTGTCGGAGGGGGTGTTGGTGGAGGTCAGGGGTGGTAACTGTGGGGAATAAAGCATGTATTCGCCCTAAACTTGCAGGATTATAATGAAAATTACAGTTGTGATTATAGTCATAAGATAAATAAAACATGAAAAGAATACAACCTTGGGTCCTTGCTTGAATAGGCCTAAGAACAGGAATTAAAGTAAATTCCCTCCTATAACTTGCACCCAAGACTTAGTTTGAGACGATGCCGCGTGTGCTAGAAAGGCTCTCCAATTGCCTTGCAATATAGGGAGAGCTATTGAGGTTTTAGATGTGAGATCTGAGGTTTTGGGAGAAGAGTGCTCTCAAAACCCTAATTTTCTTTGAGATTTGTTTTACAGTGAAACAAGAGTAACCTGACATAAGGAGAGTCCTCCTCCTTATGTAGCTCTTGGCCGAAATTTAGAGTAGGGTAGGAGTGGGCTTTCCACTCTTACCTTATTCTAATTCGTGATTCGACCCATTTAGCTAAAATTTATTCGCGGGTTTTATTTATAAATCGTATACATGTTATCAGATATTAATGCAGTCAATGTATTAATAATAGCCTGATAAAATTACGATATTGTATAATTAACCAAATTAATATAACTGTTTATATTAATACGCGAAATTAATATTTAATTAAATATAACTGCTTATATTTAATTTACGAATTAAACATGTAATCCGTATTAGGTAAAATTATTTAATCCGTATTAAATAATAATCTCAACATTTCATTGACTAATTTAATAGCCAATACCTCTGACTAACTGTTTAGTCGTATCCGGCATAAATGTAACTGTATTTTCATACCTTCACATCTCTCAAACGTGTCCTCTAGGTGTGACGTATAGGGACCAGTTGACCACCGCCATCCGTATGACAATAACGTCAAACTTATCTAGCAAGCCAACCGTTATTGATAAACGTGGATCAACTGATAATAATACAAAGTATGCCCTTGTGATCCTTTAAGAGATTTAGTAAGTCATTGTACTAACTGTCAAGGACACCAGCCCCAACAGTAACAGGTACTGTAGCGGTGGTCGATGGGGTCTGTTTTCGGGTAGGTTGAGACACGAGTGTGGGTCAGGCCTGGGTTTAAGGACTCCGGTGGGACTTGCGGGTGGTTGTCGTAGGGAGTGGTGGTGTCGTGGTGTTAGTTGGTTGCGGGGGTGTTGGGGGACGGTGGTTGCTGGTGTTCGAAGGGGCTGTATGCGGTGGTGCGAGGGGTTGAGGTCACGGGGAGTGCGTGTTTAGGCTGTTAGGGTCGTTTTTATTATTGTCGTGGTTATTATTATTATTATTATTATTATGGTTGTTAGTACTACGAATATTGTTTTATTATTTTATCTTTAATTTGTGTTGGTCTTGTTCGTGTTAATTAAAGTTACGAGTCGGGAAAATTAGTGAGTCATGGGAGTCTTTATTTTTGGGAAAGTTTCTATTTATGGAAACTTTCCATTTATGAAAGGTTTCTATTTATAGTAAGTGTGGATTGTTATGGGGTTCGGGAAGTTTATTAATTCATTACGAATACGTGTTTAGGTAGCGGTTTTCGCGTGGAACATTTCTAGCGAGCTTTGGAAGTTGTCTGCGCTTCTGCTATTCGAGGTAGGGGAAATACTGTGTATAAAATGATGATTATTCTGTTGTTATTTGATGGTAACCATGATTATTTTATATTATCATTTGATTGGTATATTGTGTTATTTGATTATATATTTCTGCGATACAATATGAGGTGACGAGAAATGGGTCTTGTGATTGGTGCGGAGATAATGGGTCTTGTGATTGGTGCGGAGATAATGGGTCTTGTGATTGGTGCGGAGTTAATGGGTCTTGTGATTGGTGCGCAGTTAATGGGTCTTGTGATTGGTGTGGAGAATAATGGGTCTTGTGATTCGGAGTGGAGATGTTGACTTTCTATTAATAGTAATGTTTCGTTGTTTACTTTCCTCCACTCAACCTCGTGGTTGACCCTGTGTATTCATGATCACCTGTGATGAACCAATTTATTGGGGAGCATATTGACAGGTGCTTGAGACTGTGGGAGCTAGAGCTTGGATCCGGACCAAATCAGAGTCTAGATCACCATAGTCGTCATATCATGAGTTGTACTTTAGTTTCATAAGACAGTTTTGAAAACGGTTGTAAGAACATCTTGTTGAGTTTAACTTTTAATAATTAAAGTACTGTTTATCTTTCCTTTGTATCTACTGCCTCGGGAAACCGAGATGGTAACACCCTTATTTATCGGGGGAGTCCTAGTACAGGCCCTTAAATAAATGGGGGTGTTACAGTTATCATCATAGAGGCCATTATAGAACTGGTTACATAGAAACTACTGTTCGAATCCATGATGAGGTATGGAACGAACGAGTCTCTTGAACCTAGTCCAAGCCTCACTAAAATCTTCATAAGCTTCTTGTTTGAAACTAGTGATCTGCGCCGTCAAGGCATTAGTCTTGGCCGCGGAATAGTATTTCCGATAGAAGGCCAAGGCTAATGTGTTCTATTCGGTCACTCTCGTCGTTGAGGGGTGCCAAAGATAAGATTTATAAAACCTCGGCTTTAAACTAGATAGCAAAAGTCAATGATCGAACCACAAGGAGGTGGGGAATGTTTATTGTTCTTATGTCTATGTTTAGGGTAACAAATTGGGGGTTTGATTATTGGTTGTCAATAAGTCTAAGAAAAAGACAGTAATAAAACAAGAAATAGAATAAGATAAAACTAATGGTAAAACAAATGCTAGGATGTCTGGGTAGTAAAAAGCTGCGATGGTATAATTCCTAAGTCAACATGAATTGCAGTCGCGTAAGGGGTGTAACAAATCCTTTCGGTCTATGGTACCTAATAGCTCCTTTCGGCCTATGCTATTAGTTCCTAGGTCTCACAAATATTGGGTGTCAACAATAACGGTGATTCCTAAATTCTAGGTCACATACCTTTCAATCTTAAGCAACCTAGCCGCCTTAAGGCTTCAACCAATGCCCTTCCCTTATCTTTCAATCTTAGGTAAGTCATTACTAACATCCTACAAGTCTCCTTTCAGTCTCATTATAGGTTGTTATAGTCGACGAAATAAAACAGTCTGAAAACGTACGCGAGGTTGGTCGACCGACCAGCTATTCCAGTCGACCGACCAACTACCTCAGTCGACCGACCAGTTAAGATGGTCGGCCGACCAAAGTCTGCTACAGGCAGATTCGGGTGTTATACCATCTATGCAAATTACTCCCTACATCCTAACATATGAAATTAGCTACTCATAACTTTGAAAGTAATAACAATAATAATTAAGAAAACAGTATTCATGGTGAATAACAATCTAAACAAATGGTAAACAATATGGCTTCGGGATTCTAACCTAAACCGGATGTTAATACTTCTATGAAACAACAAAGCATAAACTAAAATCAAGAGAATTACCGCAGAAGGAATTAGGGCAGGAAAGACAAGCTTTATTGAATCCCGTGGAAAGATTGTTTGAACAATGAAAATAAAACTAAAGAAACATTAACTATTTATGATTATAGAAAACTAAAGAAAAGATTAAAACTAAAAAGCTAGATTAAGAACTGAATGTAAAGCTAGATGTAAAACTCTATATCGTTCCCTAATCACGAAATTGGGCTTAAGTAGGCGAAAACAGTAGCTTCCTCTTGACCTAATCACGCGAATGGGCTTTGCGGAGAATTCTGGAACTGCGACTTGGTCGACCGACCAGGTGATACGGTCGGTCAACCGGTTATCGGGACTGGTGGACTTCTGTCTTCGAAATTTGAAATCTGGGTTGAGATAACAGGTGTTCTGGTCGACCGACCAGGGTAGTCGGTCGGTCGACCGGTTTTCCTGTGTGTCAGCCTTGAATTCGGTACGCGCTTTGAGTTGTTTCCTCCTTGTTCCTTCGTTATGCAAAAATCCCGAGGGTAGAAATTTGGTATAAAATTGCCCCTTTTCCGCATAATTCTGCAAAACAGCATAAAAAAACGAAAGTAGACAATAGTTTGGGAATAAAGGCTAAAACATCGTAAATGAGCGCTAAAATGCGTGTTAAAATAGATGTAAAACATCATAAAATAGACACGCATCAGTGGTCCCGCCGAATACTCTCACAGGATGCCCGCAGATTTTCGCTTAGTGCCTCCTCCTGCTCCTTCCTAACCAGCGCTTCCTGCATCTTCCCCAGCGCCTCCTCACTCGCCGCCTGCAGACGCTGGTTCTCCATCAGTAGAGCCTCGCTCTATCGTTTTGCGCATAATGAGAGCTCAAGAGCCTGGAAACCCAGACCAGGTCAGATTCAAAAAAAAAAGAAAAAGAAAAAGAAAAAGAAAAAGAAAAGAAAAGGCTACCTCAAAAGAGACTTCAGAGGCCTGGCTGATTATGTCCTTGAAAGGACGCTACTGCAGGAAGGAGGCCGAGGGAGAAAATAGCAGATAGTCCAGCCCAGTCCAAAGGGAAGACTTCGATCCAGCAAAGCCATCAAGGAATTCTAGTCGCAGACCAGTTGCAGAACGCACTCCAGAAGCTGCTTGGGGTGGATGCTCTGATAAAATCTTGAAACGCAGAGTAGGGATCTCAGTAGGGATTGAGTCCGTAAACCCAAAAGCCATAGGCTCCCCAGGTCCGGACTCCTGTGATGGCTCGATCACATCCACCATAATGGGCTCAGCTTTGGAACCTACACCAGAGGAAGGCTCCCCAACAGACTCTACCTTCTTCTTCTTTGAGGACCCAACACCCTCGACCGCGAATCTTTTTCTTCTCAGCTGCATCTCCCTGTCAACGCTCACCCTGGGCTTGCCTAAAGCAGGACATCCATGGGAGGATTAAGTCATAAGTAGCAACAACAGGCACCGAACAATAGTAAGCAGTGGGAAACCATACCTTCCTTTTTAACCGCCACCACAGCAGAGTCCTTGACTACCCTGGAAAACGTCCTGTCAGCAGCAGGCAAAGACAGAAGCTTGGCCTTGGAAGCAAGGCCATCCTCCGACAAAGGAAGCTTAGCAAAGTCATGTCCTGAAAATGTAAGCATCCGTTAAAGCAGCAAAAGGCGGCAGCAAAGAAAGCCCAAATCAAAATAATTCCGCAACTCATACCTTCCACCGATTGCCATTTGGAGAAGATGTAATCAGGAGAGGTTGGAAGAGTGTCAATCATGAAAAAAATAAAGTGAGCTAGTAAACCATTTACTGTTATCTGGAGTAGTTGAAAAAACGATTGCTGAAGGCTCAACATCATGGCCGCGGATGGTGCACTGGCTGTGGCCTAGGGATCAAGGAGAGAACCACTGTCCAAGGTCAACCAGCCCAATGTCACAACCGCGCTCGCGGTTAAGGGCACAAATACTTAGTAAAATCCGCCATGTAAGAGGAGCAACTTGACACATGGCAAGCTCCGTAAGCTTCAGAAAATTAACAATTAATTTTGGGAACAGAAACCTCAAGCCCAAACGAAAGGGATGGATACTCGTAGAAGCACGTCCATCCCTCTCTCTGAAAGTCAGCATTCTCCCCTGGAAGAGGGAGATTGAACACTACCCCCTCAGGGAACCCGAGACTTACCTTGATGTGGGGAAGGTGAGCCTCGGTGAAAGCGGAGTCGCACAAATGCTTTGCCGACAAGAGTCCCTGAGAAGGGAAAGGACCGGAGTAATCCTCGGACACAAGGGAAGAGCCAGAAGAACCTGCAGTAGCAGGAGCAGTGTCCGGAGTAGCAGCAAAAGAGGAGGGAGCAGATATGATTTCAAAAGAAAAGTAGTCAAAATTTTTGAAATGGTGAAAAAAGAGAGTAAACTCGAGAACGGTGAAAAGAGAAGTGAAAAGTGAAAGAAGGATTTGAAGAAGTAAGATTTGAAACTGAATTTGAAGTAACTATTGTAACAACCCGACCCACCACGGTCGTAACACAAACCCAATAAGATGGTTGTGTGGGGAATAAAGCATGTATTCGCCCTAAACTTGCAGGATTATAATGAAAAATACAGTTGTGAATATAGTCATAAGATGAATAATACATGAAAAGGAGTACAACCTTTGGTCCTTGTGCGAAAGGCCTAAGAACAATAATTAACACAAATTCCCTCCTATAACTTGCACCCAAGACTTAGATTGAGACGATGCCGCGTGTGCTAGAAAATAACTCTCCAATTGTCTTGCAATATGGGGAGAGCCTTTGAGGTTTTAGATGTGAGATCTGAGTTTTGGGAGAAGAATGCTCTCAAAACCCTAATTGACAGAATTGTGATTCAACAGTTAACCAAGAGTCCCTGACATAAGGAGAAGGACTCTCCTTATGTAGCCCTGGTCGGCCGAAATTCTCGAATAGGGTAAGAGTGGGCTTTCCACTCTTACCTTATTCTGATTCGTGATTCGACCCATTTAGCTAAAAGTTATTCGCGGGTTATATTTATAAATCGTAACATGTTATCAGATATTAATGCAATCGATGTATTAATAATGGTCTGATAAAATTACGATATTGTATAATTACCCAAATTAATATAACTGTTTATATTAATACGCGAAATTAATATTTAATCAAATATAACCGTTTATATTTAATTTTACGAATTAATCATGTAATCTGTATTAGCTAAAATTATTTAATCCGTATTAAATAATAATCTGAACATCTTATTGACTAATTTAATAGTCAATACCTCTGACTAACTGTTTAGTCGTATCCGGCATAAATGTGATTGTATTTTCATACCTTCACATCTCTCAAACGTGTCCTATAGGTGTGACGTATAGGGACCAGTTGATCACCGCCATCCGTATGACAATAACGTCAAACTTATCTAGCAAGCCAACCGTTATTGATAAACGTGGATCAACCGGTAATAATACTAAAGTATGCCCTTGTGATCCTTAAAGAGATTTAATAAGTCATTGTACTTAATTATCAAGGACACTAGCCCCAACAATCTCCCACTTGTCCGTACAAGGGTATGTGCAATGACGTTATCACACTACATGTGGAGAACACAATGCACCAACAAACTCCCACTTGTCCGTACAAGTGTAGGTGCGATAACCGATTCTCATATCCTTTTAAAATTTCTCCCACTCAATGTAAGACAATTTGCAAATCCGCATTCGCAAAGGTCGTATCTCACAAGCGATCTGTATCAAGAGTGGTTTCCCCGACTAGAGAGTAACTTAACTGATAAAACGAATCTGTATTCGAGCATGGCCATGCATTTCAGTTACTACTCCTCGAGTAGCCCTGAGAAATGATAAAATCCTTATAAGGGTTTGGATATTTCCCTCAACTCGAATCCTGCCGATATCGCGCATCATGAAATAACCCAGAAAAAATCGTCTTGGCCCCTGTTACGATGACCGTGGGAAAGAAACCAAAGTTACCCAAAATCTGCCTTAATCTCAAGAGACAGTTGAAAGTCAAAAGACTCGACTCTAAGGAACACAATGGAGGTCCTATCCACGACCCGGCACCCAATGTTATAAAACATTTAGGACTCCATAACGTTGTCACGGGGTGTCCTTCGAGATATCCGTATAACTCGCCTTTGTGATAGGTCAGTCATCCACGTGACTTATGGCTCGTTGAACCCACCATCAACCAACGTCACAAAATGATTACCTGAGTTATCAGCTCAAGTGGGTAATCAAGGACTAAAACGATGTAATGTTATTCAGTTCACTTTGTGGTGTTCAAAATTGGCGTACAATTCCACATGAAAAACAAAACATTATATATCATAACAATGAGGTTGAATAGAGTACACGAGAAAATGAATTATTACATGAATTCATAAAAGAGTAAAAACGAATCCAAACTGAGATTTCGAGTCATCTCGATCCGTTTGGAAGCTAGCATCTGCGTAACCCGTGGCGTAGAGCGTTGAGTCGCCTCCATAAGTCAATCCCCAATCTTTAGTCCTCCGTAGGTACTTAAGAATGTTTTTCACGGCCATCCAGTGTTGTTCACCTGGATGAGCTTGGAATCGACTAGTCATACTCAATGCATATGCAACGTCTGGACGTGTGCATATCATGGCATACATGATCGATCCTATTGCCGAAGCATAAGGAATCCGACTCATGCGCTCTTTCTCTTCCAATGTCTTAGCTTCTTGAGACTTGCTCAAGTGAAGCCCAGTAGTCATAGGAAGGAACCCTTTCTTGGAGTTCGTCATGCTGAATCTCTCTAGAATCTTATCTATGTAAGACTCCTGACTGAGAGACAACATCCGTCGTGATCTATCCCTGTAGATACGGATGCCCAAAATTCTTTGTGCCTCTCCCAGATCTTTCATCTGGAAATGGTTTTTCAACCATGCTTTAACCGAAGATAAGAGAGGTATGTCATTCCCAATCAAGAGTATGTCGTCGACATACAGTACTAGGAATACAATCTTGCTCCCACTCGACTTGATATAGAGACATGGTTCCTCGACTGATCGAACGAATCCATTATCTTTTATCACTTGGTCGAAGCGATGATTCCAACTCCGCGATGCTTGCTTAAGTCCATAGATGGAACGCTTTAGCTTGCAAACCTTCTTAGGATGTGTTGGATCAATAAAACCCTCAGGTCGTACCATGTACAACTCTTCCTCCAAATAACCGTTTAAGAAGGCGGTTTTAACGTCCATTTGCCATATTTCATAGTCATGAAATGCGGCTATCGCTAAGATAATCCGAATGGAACGTAGCATGACTACGGGTGCAAAGATCTCATCGTAGTGCAAGCCTGGCACTTGGGTGAAACCTTTAGCAACTAGTCTAGCCTTATGGATATCTTGTTTACCTTCCACGACATGCTTTATTTTGTAAAGCCATTTGCATTGAAGGGGACGTACCTTTGCAGGTAGGTCCACAAGATCCCACACGTTGTTCTCATAAATGGAGTCCATCTCGGATTGCATGGCTTCTAGCCATAGCTTTGAGTCAGAACTGGTCATGGCACCTTTATAGGTTGAGGGTTCATTACCCTCTAGGAGTAAGACGTCATCCATATCATGTTCCTCGACCATACCAATGTATCTGTCCGGAGGAATGGAGACTCTTCCCGACCTCCTTGGTTCCTCAGGAATATCTACCGCAGCCTCGGTTGGAGGAACTGTTTCCTCCAATGGTTGCTCGGTAGTTGGTTCTTGAACCTCCGATAAGTCGAAGGTTCTATTACTCGACTTGTTCTCGAGAAATTCTTTCTCTAAGAACGTCGCACTAGCCGCAACAAAAACGCGTTGTTCGGTTGGCGAGTAGAAGTAATGACCAAACGTTCCTTTTGGATAGCCTATAAAGTATGTCTTGACCGATCGCGGGCCGAGCTTATCCTCGTGTCTCCACTTGACATAAGCCTCGCAGCCCCAAACCCGAATAAAGGACAAGTTAGGGACCGTTCCCTTCCATAATTCGTATGGAGTCTTGTCAACAACTTTAGACGGACTTCGATTAAGAATTAGAGCGGCCGACAAAAGAGCATAGCCCCACAATGAATCAGGCACAACGGTGTGACTCATCATGGATCGAACCATATCGAGTAGAGTTCGATTTCTCCGTTCGGACACACCATTTAATTGTGGTGTTCCAGGTGGAGTCAACTGTAGCACGATGCCACAGTCTTTAAGGTGTTGATCAAACTCGTGTGAAAGATACTCACCACCACGATCAGAACGTAGTGCTTTAATCTTTCTTCCCAGCTGGTTCTGTACCCGATTCTGGTATTATTTGAACTTGTCAAAGGATTCACTTTTATGCTTCATTAAGTAGACATAGCCATATCTACTCAAATCATCCGTGAAAGTGATGAAATACCTATAGCCCTCTCGTGCGTTGATCGACATAGGGCCACATAAGTCCGTATGTATGAGTCCTAATAGGTCGGCAGCGCGCATTCCAACACCTTTGAAGGAAATACGAGTCATCTTACCAATGAGACATGATTCACACGTGCCATATGATTCGAAATCAAAGGGCGAGATTGCTCCATTCTGTATGAGCTGTTTCACGCGTTTCTCATTTTTGTGTCCCATACGACAATGCCATAGGTAAGTTTGGTCTTTGTCACCTACCTTTAATCTCTTGTTATTCACATGTAATATCTCGGTGGTTTGATCTAAAACATAAATTCCATTCATGGAAACTGGCTTGCCATAAATCATATTGTGTAAGGAGAAAATACAGCTATTATTCTCTATTACAAATGAAAAACCGAGTTTGTCAAGTGCAGAAACTGAAATAATATTTTTGGACAAACAAGGAACATAATAACAATTATATAAAGATAACTCGAATCCACTTGGAAGCTCGATCACGTATGTCCCCCTCGAGATTGCAGCAACACGTGCTCCATTCCCGACACGCAGGTCAACCTCACCCTTGATTAGGGGTTCTTGGTTTCGGAGGCCCTGCACATGATTACATAGATGAGAACCACAACCAGTATCTAGTACCCAAGTTCTGTAACTTGCATGGTTAATCTCAATCATGTGAATAAAAGAAGAGGAAGACATACCAACAGGAGTAACACGGCCTGCCTTAATGTCCTCACGATACACGGGGCATGAGCGCCTCCAATGCCCAGTCTTGTGGCAATGGTGACATTCCATGCTTGTATCCTTGCTCTTTGTTTTGCCTTGTGAGTTGCTCGACTCACCAGGCCCACTCTTAGTAAATCCTAACTTCTTAAACTTGGGCTTGCCTACTGTTAGGTCGCCCTGAGCTTTAGCTTTACCCTTACCCTTTCCCTTACTGGAAATCATGAGAACATCTTGCTTCACGCTCCCACTTAATTTCAGATCCTTCTTAGTCTGTACGAGAAGGGAGGGGAGCTCATGAGGAGTCTTCTTCATGTCGTTCATGTAATAGTTGGCCCTGAAGAGGGCGAACCCATCATGAAGCGAATGAAGCATTCGATCAACGATTATGTTCTCACTGATCTTGCAGTTTAGGGCCTCCAGTTTTTCGATATTCTCAATCATGTGAAGAATATGTGCGCTAACAGCTTGGCCCTTCTGGAGTTTCGCCTCAAAGAAGCGACAGGTATGCTCATAAGAAACGATTCTCGGAGGTTTTGAGAATTCGTTAGTGAGCGTGGTGAAAATCTTGTTTGCACCATGGGCTATGAAGCGTCTTTGCAAATTGGATTCCATTGCATAGATGAGTACGTTCTTTATCGCACCCGCTTCCATGACGAAGTCGCTATGAGCGCGAACTTCGTTAGCTCTAGCTCCAGTTCCTGGGTGTGCCGGAATTGGCTCAGTTAAATATTTAAGCTTTCCGTCAGCAATGGCAGCATTCCGTAGTGCTGCCTCCCCCAGTCAGAGAAGTTCGAACCATCATTCCTCAGTCTAGTAGACTGATTCATGGAGTCCATGAAGGCTTTTAGCCAGGATTCACGTGCTAGCTTGGCACTTGGCATTGGGTCTTCACCAGCCATTTAGTTATACAGCAGTTTAATTGAACGTGTTCTACACTGAAAAGAAGATAAAGCAAAAACCATATAAGCAACTCATTGTTGTGATTTAAGTCTATATTAAATTGTATTTAAAACCATAGACTCATGCATTTATATAATTGATCTCCCTCAAGAATTATACAAATGATCCCAAGACTCAATTTCCGTATATTGATAAGCCCACAGTTTGGCTAATTCCACCGTTGGAACTCTTGGTCGATAGATTTACGTAAATCCTATCTATTAGTCCATCCCAGTCGCTAGAGATTATCGAGTGACCATGATGTAGAGATAAAATAACTCATCTGTTCCCACTTACCCGACGTAGAAGGGGTCATATTATGCCTACCGACGAAGAAGGGATTCATGGGAGGCTGATTTATAAAGACTATTCTCAATTTTTGGTTATACGAGGAAGACCCCATCAACTTATATTTATTCATATTAAGTGAACTAAAATCTAGCATATGCGTGAATGAATTAAATTAAGTGATGGCTTTGCAATTGACATGTGACATCTGTATTGTCACAGAAAACTAACGCGTAACCCCTACATGAGTCAGTTTTCAGGCATGTTATAGGTGGTTTGGTTTTAGGCGGAAAAATGATGCAAGCTATTATCGATGAAAGCATAAGATAAAAGCGATAAACGTAAATAAAAGTCCTAGTGTGGCCTATCCAACCAAAATAAACATAAAACAACTTGGAATCCACCGTTGGACCCTAGAAGCTTGTCTTGATGTTCCATCTTGGTCCTTGCAGCGGGAGTGAGCATCCGGTCTCCGTCTTTGGTCTTCACAAAATTACTAATTTAAATTACAAACATAATCCTATTTACATTCTAATTTAAATACAAAAGTAATTACATGGCAAAAAACCAAAACGGAGATTCAAGATCTCAAAATTACAAGCAAGACTGTGTTCCATCATTACGGTAACACAATCTACTAAGGCCACACTAAGTTACAACCGTTTGCAAAAATTTAATACGTTATTGAAAGCATTCAAGGCATTCACAAGACGATAAATAAAATGCATCAACTAAATAAAATTCATACATGACATAATACTGTTATTATGATTAATAAATTTTTACCAAACCATCTTACGGAATTAAAATTATGTGATTATACCGTTTTAATCACACAATTTTAATAAATTTATAATCCTATTATCTTAAACTGTTTTAAAATAATATGTATCAAACGAGGGTGAACCGTTTCACAAACTAATAATATACTATTTCCGTATATAGAATATTACTAAAGGCCATGTGAAAATAAAACATGTTATTTTCGAAAAATAAAAAAAACGAGTCTGTTACAGGGGGAGGAGGACGACCGACCTAAACACGTGGTCGACCGACCTCCAGACGAGAAACGGAAAAAATACTGCAACAGCATAGATCGGTCGACCGACCTAACAATTAGGTCGACCGACCAACAGGCAGTAAAAACGAATTTCAGAAAACGCAAAA
Organism: Silene conica; assembly: GCA_029255685.2. NCBI lineage: Eukaryota > Viridiplantae > Streptophyta > Magnoliopsida > Caryophyllales > Caryophyllaceae > Silene > Silene conica. The sequence goes on from CM055311.2 coordinate 67,222,312, forward strand.
CGCTGCACTTTATGAAATCAAAACAAGTTTTTACCTTTTAAACTTTGATTAAAACAAGTAAATCAATGAGATGTAATGCCAATGGTTGGTTTGCTTCTTGTTGTCAATGAGATGTAATGCCAACCCTGGGGCTCGGACCAGGGACCTCTTGGAACCGTATCTTGATATATATATACATCACACTCACATTTCACCAAAAAAAAATAAAACAAGTAAATCAAAATTAACATCAACAAGGGTTCACATATTGTCAAGAATATCGATTAATTAACAATATGTAAACAGGAATCGAAAAACAAGATCGATTACACAAAAAGAAACTGTCGAAAAACAGAAACTTTACACAGGGGCGGTCGACCGACCGCTACGAGGGGTCGACCGACCGACACAGCGACAGAAACGAGATTTTTCAAAAATTTTCAAATAAAACTTATGAAAAACACAAAAGTAAAATTTTCATGGCCTGGCTCTGATACCACTTGTGGGGAATAAAGCATGTATTCGCCCTAAACTTGCAGGATTATAATAAAAAATACAGTTGTGAATATAGTCATAAGATGAATAATACATGAAAAGGAGTACAACCTTTGGTCCTTGTGCGAAAGGCCTAAGAACAGGAATTAACACAAATTCCCTCCTATAACTTGCACCCAAGACTTAGATTGAGACGATGCCGCGTGTGCTAGAAAATAACTCTCCAATTGTCTTGCAATATGGGGAGAGCCATTGAGGTTTTAGATGTGAGATCTGAGTTTTGGGAGAAGAATGCTCTCAAAACCCTAATTGTCAGAATTGTGATTCAACAGTTAACCAAGAGTCCCTGACATAAGGAGAAGGACTCTCCTTATGTAGCCCTGGTCGGCCGAAATTGTCGAATAGGGTAAGAGTGGGCTTTCCACTCTTACCTTATTCTGATTCGTGATTCGACCCATTTAGCTAAAAGTTATTCGCGGGTTTTATTTATAAATCGTAACATGTTATCAGATATTAATGCAATTGATGTATTAATAATGGTCTGATAAAATTACGATATTGTATAATTACCCAAATTAATATAACTGTTTATATTAATACGCGAAATTAATATTTAATCAAATATAACCGTTTATATTTAATTTTACGAATTAATCAAGTAATCCGTATTAGCTAAAATTATTTAATCCATATTATATAATAATCTGAACATCTTATTGACTAATTTAATAGTCAATACCTCTGACTAACTGTTTAGTCGTATCCGGCAGAAATGTGATTGTATTTTCATACCTTCACATCTCTCAAACGTGTCCTATAGGTGTGACGTATAGGGACCAGTTGATCACCGCCATCCGTATGACAATAACGTCAAACTTATCTAGCAAGCCAACCGTTATTGATAAACGTGGATCAACTGGTAATAATACTGAAGTATGCCCTTGTGATCCTTAAAGATATTTAATAAGTCATTGTACTTAATTATCAACGACACTATCCCCAACAGGTTGCACACTTTTGGGCCCATTATTTGTCCTCACTTAAGCCCAAAAGCGAAATGCCTTGTTACTAAGTGGTGGGTGGAAGTTATTATAAACATATCACAAGCCTCACATTCTACCGATGTGGGACAACTTTCCTCTCATACTCTTGGAGTGTTACAAACTCCCCCACTTAAAGAACACAACGTCCTTGTTGTGCCTCAAACTTGACCACAACCAGGGCCAGAATCCTCGCTCGCTAGGTGTGTGACCCGGGTACTCCCGACCACAGCCTCACCACACGGTCGCAGGGTCGCTCTGATACCATTTGTAAAAACCCGACCCACCACGGTCGTAACACAAACCCAATAAGATGGGTGCACACTTTTGGGCCCATTATTTGTCCTCACTTAAGCCCAAAAGCACAAGGCCTTGTTACTAAGTTGTGGGTGGAAGTTATTATAAACATATCACAAGCCTCACATTCTACCGATGTGGGACAACTTTCCTCTCATACTCTTGGGGTGTTACAACTATGAAGGGTGAAAGTAAATGAGGTAGATAGGAGGTTAAAAGACCGGTTGATTGGACAAGCAATGAAGACGTGGTTGGGGAAAGTGGGGACGTGGGACTAGCGCTATCCACAGCGCAGACGTGGGAAGACTACAAGCCAACTTTGGAAACATCAAGAGCAGAAAAATTCCAGGCCAATTAAAGCTAAGTCAGGCTGAAATTTGGGGAAAATTGTTTAGCCAAAAATCTCCTATCCCAGTTGTTGGGCCCTTTGAATAAAGCATAGCCCAATAAAAGAAGTAATCCACAAAAGCAAGAAAGAGCTGTTACGTCAAAGCAAAAGTCCAAACTCTAGATCATCTCCTCAACCAACTCCTATATTCCCGGAGCAGGACCAGGAGAGCAGCTGACCAGGACTCTGGGTCTATATAAAGGAAATCTAAGCAGGTTAAGATGGTCACTAGATTTTTTATCATTCGTAACGCACGCATAAAACCTTTTGTATTATTCACGAACAGTGATTATCTCGATTATAGTGAAAATTTGGTGGGATTCCGTTCCCTCCGCGGTTGTTTCCCTCATAAAGGTTTTTCCACGTCACCAATACTCATTGTGTGAATTTCCTTTTATCTTTCGTTTTCCATAAGCATTTAATTATTGGTTGTCACTTTAACCCACATTACAAGAATCCAACCCGGTAGAATTTTACCAAAATAATATACACGCATCAAATATTCCCAAACCAAACCTTTGCTTGTCCTCAAGCAAACTAATGGAATGGAATCGCCTCAGAGCCAACTATGGATCACTTGTTAACCGTCTAAATACAGAAAATCAGCCACCACGAAGTTCAAAACCAAAAGCAATGAATCCATACATGCAATGAAAAACAACTTGGATAACAGAGCTTGAATGACTTGTGTACTTTGGAGTCTCCCGGGTCATTCTTCTCTCAACAACAAGGGTAAACATTTATGTGCGAGAGAGAAGGATAAGAAAATGAATACACTCTCGTAACTGCGACTAATATATCATGCAATGCAACTAGTATGACAAATGATTCTAATTATCGTACACACGCATATCAACCAATCAATGACTATCACATGTCGAATACTTGCAAGTTATGGTTATGTGAGGTGAAAATGGTAAAAAGAGGCAAAAAAAACAATATGGATAAGGGGAGGTAATGACTCGAGCTAGCTACCAAGACTCAACCAAAAATAGAACCATCTATATTACTTACAGAAACTCAATGCCATGTTGGGCATAGGACTCAAACAATCACGGAACTTGAATCGGGCAAAAACATGCTTAGCTTAATCTTTTTCTTTCTTTACTTTTTCTTTTTCTTTTTCTCTTTTTTTTTTCAATTCCCAAAAAGGTATAATGAGGAGTGCGGGAATGCATTTTTCTTTCTTTTCATTTTTTTTCTTTTCTCTTTTCTTTATTTGCTAAGTTCATGGAAACCAACCAACTCCGAGTTCAAGTTCCAACATACTCAAATTACCAACTCTAAAGTGAAATCTGAACCAAAACCGATGCAATGAACGTATACCACAGAACCACACTAAGCTAGCGCGACACAAGGTAGGCTACTATTTGGGTGTAGTTTATAAGTTAACTGGCAGTATTCTCCAGTTAACTAGATGAAACGAGAAATGAGATATGTAATAAGTATTCTCCAAACATGTGACACCAACCACAAAACCATGCGTGCATGCAAAAACCAATCAAAAGTCACACATGTGAAATGCGGTGATAGGAAGGGAGTACTACTCTTAATCCTAGATGAACTGGTGATGAATGTCGCCATTTATAGGCTCTAAAACTTAGAATTTTTAAGTAGTTTGCCAAATACAAGTCAAGTCAAGTCCAAAAGTCCAAGTAAAATTTTTCAAAACGGAATTCGGGACATGCTAAAATGGTTTTCTTTACAACGAGGTGGTGAAACACTACAAAATAAACAATCAACACAAGTCACCCAGAAGACAATATAATCATTATAAACTCCATTCCGACTCGACTATATGAAAAATGAAACGTGCATTTTTTGATTTTTTTTGAAAAATAAATGCAAAATATGAAATAAAAAGAAAAACAAAACTAAAAATGCAAAAAAAAATGTGAATGCGTGCAAAATGAAAAATGCAGACGCAATAGGATGCATTACTCCTCCCCAAACCAAAACAGACGATGTCTTCATTGGCTACAACATACAAGGGGAGAGGGGGTACACAACCTAATATATGTTCCTAAGGGATATATACAAAACTATAAAAAGAAAAACAAAACAAAAACAAAAACTAGAAGATAGAAAAAGAACAAAGGAACTTTCAACCTCTGCAAACCAACTCTAGGCATCACTCGCCTCAGCCACATCCTCCTCGAACTCCCATCCTCACCACTGCGACTCCCATCACTACAACCACTCTCGTCACCACTACCACTCTCCTCCTCACTCCAACTCCCCTCCCCAACCTCTGAGCTCTCATCAACCTCCTACTCTCCTTTGGCATTGGCTCTCTGAATGGCCTCCTCCGCACGTCACCTCACCTCTCTCTGTACCAGTGTCTCCACAGGTTTCTCTGGTGAGGACTGCGGGTACCCGTCATCTTGGTATCGGTAGAAAGAGGGGCGTGGGCCAGTAGGAGGACGGAAGGTGCTTGTGGACATCCTCTCGTCAAAAGAAGGAAAGCTGACCAAGGCAAGGTCTCGCTGATGAACGGACTGTCCCCTGAGAAGCTCAAAAAGTAGAGGATCACGGTACCCTCAGTCTGCGACCGGTGGTACCTCTAAAAGTGGAGGTAAAATGTAGTGGGCCGGAAAACCCATTGAAGATGATGATGCAGGGGTGTGGGTAGGTGTAGGTGTAGGTTTACGTGTAGGTATACGGGTGGTGGTGGTGTGTATGGTGGTAGGCTGCATTGATGAGGAAGGTCGAGAACCAGAAGGGCCTCCAACCTCCCTCTCGGGTGATGATCGCTTCCCTTTTGTAGAGAAAGCTATGGAACTTATGCGGTATGATGGTAGGAACGATGGAAGGAACGAGGCTGGTTGTGCATTCATTGAGATGCGTGAGGATTATAATCAACCACCCAATGAGGAAGTCAAGAAAATCAACCATTTTAGGCCTGTTGAAGACTTTATCGAGGAAGATAAGTCCTCGATCGAGCTGTCATGTGCTTGATCGAGAGGATTCGAAGTTCCAAGTGCTCGATCGATAGCTTGTTTGATCGATCGAGAGGTTTTGCAGAAGAAAGAGTCGATCGAGAACCATGACTTCCTCGATCGACCAGTTTTGATAGATTTTTGCTCGATCGAGAAGCAATTTCTCTCGATCGAGAACTTTGCTGCTGGCTCTTCGTTTCTCGTATCTATTGCAGCAGTTTTCGTTTTCTCTATTTAAGAACTCCTTATGGGTTTATTAGGTCATTTGTCTTTAACTCATCTCGTTTAGTTTATACTCCCTTCTATTTTATCAGAAACTTTTGTCGGCCGTCACTTTTATTTACTCAATAATTTTAGTTCTTCATCTTTTTACTCAAGGATCGTGTATCTCGTTCTAAGCCGAATTCTTAATCGTAATTCTTCTTCCTTATTTCCTGCTTACTGTTTTTAGTATTATCTTAATCCACATCTCCTGTTTTGATAATTCGTTTTTCGTTCGTTTACGTATGCTTATTACTCTGTTTTTCATTCTCCGTTCCGTCATCCGTTTCTCAAATATTATCGTCCCTGATCGTCGCATTTCACTTCTGATTTCCCATTCCTCAAGCATCTCTGATTTTAGTTTAGTTTTGTCGTATATCGCCTCTGTTTAGAATCCTTTATTATTTCGGTTTTGTATGCTTGATCCCGCGCTTTGTTTCCGTCCACAAACCTCGAAAATCGTGTCTTTTTACCCTATGTTTCTCGTTAACATTTCCCCTGTCACTGTTTCTATTTTCTGATTTTATTTCCCCTATCACCATGTCACATGCTAGTATAAGTTTAGTACTCATAATCGCTACTAATCCCGTTATGAGTAGCTAAATCGTTTAATATGCCGGGATGAGGGAACTTGTGTTATATGCATGATAGGTGGTAGTCGGGATGGGCAGTTTATGGTAGGAGTAATCGTTAAGTAAATATAATTCATGTTTGGTTTAGTGAGTGCATGCATGAGACCTTACATCTAGTTAATTCCCAACCTAGACAGGAAGGTTGGAAGGGTAAGACTTACTTAATTATTTTAATTAGTTTTTGTGAGAGCGGAACTTAAGCAAAAACGACCTTAGGGCGACTTAAGACCGGAAGGTATAGTCGGGTTTGGGACGTGACTGTAATGACCCAGCCTTTCTTACCAATTGACTGACCTACCCCAACTATACCGATAATGCATATGACACAATGACCCGAGTTCCAAGCATATTCCCTTTACTCTTGATTTAATTCACATCATTTCGTGCTTGTTATCGTTATCTTATTCTTTTATCATACCTCACATCTCGTAGTTTAGTTTACCATTTTCAAAAGCCCCAATTGTGACCAATAGGTAGATATTGATAGTTGACAGTTCGCCTCCTTGTGGAGATCGACCCTATTTACCACTAGCGTATGTTAGTAGTGCATTAGGTTTATTTTTGGTGCCTTCAACGACATGCATCAGAGATCTTCTCATTGTTATTCCGTACTACAAAATTCCAATTTTATGTTTTTGTTTTCAACATGGTCTCGTAGAAAGTGATGTTTAATTTCAATATGTTTGGTTCTCGAGTCCTGGGCTGGGTTTTTAGATATAATTTTATCATTCATATTATCACATAAAATAGGCACACATCCTACATCAACACCATAATCAAGTAACAATTGCTTTAACCATAGGAGTTGAGAACATACCAGTGCGGCTGCAATATATTCTGCTTCGGCAATTGAAAGAGCGACATAATTTTGTTTCTTGGATCCCCATGATATTATACATGGGCCTACAAAAGTAGCAAGCCCTGAAGTACTTTTTTTGTCTAAAGAACATCCTGCATAATCCACATCTGAATATCATACTAGGTTAAAGTTACAGTCCATAGGATACCATAAGTATAATTTTGATGTTCCGAGTAGGTATCTTAGTATTCTTTTAACCGCAGTCATATGCGATTCTTTTGGTGCAGATTGAAATCTTGTGCAAACGCAAACACGAAACATTATATCTGGACGACTTGCAGTAAGATAAAGAAGTGAGCCAATCATACCTCGGTAAGTCGTTTAATCTACAGACTTACCATCTTCGTCTTTGGTTAGCTTCTTATCTGTGACCATTGGAGTAGGCATTGGATGAGAGGTTTCCATGCCAAATTTCTTTAGCAATTCTTTGACATATTTTTGTAAATGAACTTTGATTCATTATTCATTTTGTTGAATTTGAAGACCAAGGAAGAACTTTAGTTCTCCCATCATACTCATCTCGAATTCAGAGGTCATCAACTCAGAGAAGTATTTGCACAACTTTTGTTTGTTGAGCCAAAAATAATAACGTCAACATAGATCTGAACGACTAGTAGATCTGAGTTCTCGCTTTTAAGAAATAAGGTTTTATCTACGGATCCATACTTGAATCCACTCTCCAATAAAAATTTTGGTAGTCTGTCGTACCATGCTCTAGGTGCTTGCTTTAGACCATAATGAGCTTTGTCCAATTTGAATACATGATCTTTTAGTTTGCTGTCGGGAAATCCAGGAGGTTGTTCAACAAATACTTCATCTTGGAGATAGCCATTAAGAAAAGCAGTCTTAACGTCCATCTGAAATAACTTCATTCCATTATGCGCGGCAAATGTAATGAGTAGCCTAATTTCCTCACGACGAGAAACATGCAGGAGCGAAGGTTTCGTCATAATCGATCCCTTCTTGTTGGTTGTATCCTTGAACCACTAATCTGGCCTTGTTTCGCACAATGACTCCAGTATCATCTAGTTTATTTCTGAATACCCACCTAGTTCCAATGACAGATCTGTCCTTAGGCCGAGGACCAAGATGCCAAACTTTGTTTCTTTCAAATTGCTGGACTTCTTCTTGTATGGCAAATATCCAATATGGTTTTGTGAGTGCTTCCTCTATATTTGAAGGTTCAATAGTGGACAAGAAGGAGTAGAATGAGCAAAGGTTGTTTAAACGCCTTCGAGTTTGAACTCCATCTGTCAAGCATCCTATGACATTGTCTAAAGGATGAGAGTTCTTATATCACCAGTTCCTTGATTGATTATTTCCATTGCCTCTACTTGACTCGGGATTTTAACTTGTTCCCCTGAATCCGAACCTAGGGTTATAGTAGGGTCAGGCATAAATCTGACCTCTTCCCTTTGGTTTTGATTCAAAGTTATAGCTTCACTAGCTATAACTCTAGGTTCTATAAGTCATTGGTTTGAGAATGATTTACAGTATCATCAACTTTAGTTTTAGTTTTCGTACCGTTTCCTCCGAACTTAAGTTCATCATGAGTTCCTTGAATCTCGCCTTCTTCATATTCTATCTCAGGAGGATCTTCTCTTGATAACAGAAAGTCCGGTTCGTCTAGGTTTTCCTCTTCGTCCTGTAAAGGCTTATCGAAGCCATTATCTTAATCAAAGATAACATTAATACTCTCTTCTATGCATAATGTATGTTTGTTCAAAACTTTATAGGCTTTACTATGATCAGAATATCCTATAAAAATTGCTTCATCGCTTCTAGGGTCAAATTTGGTTAATATTTTTTGCCATTGTTATGAACGAAGCATTTACTCCGAAAACATCTTAAATGAGATATATTAGGTTTACGACCACGTAGAAGTTCATAAGGTGTATTTTTAAGGATAGGTCTAATCATGGCACGATTATGAATATAGCAAGCTGTACTAATAGCCTCAGCCCAAAAGTTTCTAGGTAGACCACTACAAAGAAGCATTGTTCTAGCCATGTCTTCTAGGGTTCTGTTCATGAGTTCTACGACTCCATTTTGTTATGGGGTTCTAGGTGCCGAGAAGTTATGTCCAACACCGTTGGTTTTACATAACTCAATGAATGCATGATTGTCAAACTCAGTCCCATGGTCAGTACGAATTGTTACTAGATTAGATTTGTATTTGTTTTGGACAAGTTTCGTGAGACTTACAAATTCATCAAATGTTTCGTCTTTAGAGTGAAGAAAGATTGGCCAAACAAATCTAGAATAATCATCAACTAGAACAAAGACGTACATGGAACCACCTCTGCTTCTTACCTTCATAGGGCCACATAGATCCATGTGTTCAAGTTCAAGAGCTTGTTCTGTACTTACCACTCTTTTCGGCTTGAAAGATGATCTGACGTATTTGCAACGAGCACATGTGTCACACATATTTTCTTGATCAAATTTTATCTTTGGGAGACCTTCGACCAAGTCCCATCTTTTCAGCTTACTTAGAATGGGTGAGCTAATATGACCAAAGCTATTATGCCATAGACATGGATCATCTAACGTAACTTTCATGCAAGAGAGAGAGTTAGTAGGTACGGCATTTAAATCAATCATATAGACATTTTTCATTCGATGACCTGCAAGGATTACTTTACTTGTACCTTCCATAATTATGCGACATGCATCTGCATGAAAAACAACTTTGTTTCCTTTGTCGAATAATTGAGATATACTTATTATATTATGTTTGAGACCGCTTACCAGGTATACATCACTTATAGCATGAGATGATGAAATACCAATTTTACCGACTCCTATGATTTTTCCTATTTTATTGCCTACTCCTACACCTGTTTTTACACCTCCGCCCCAGATCGGGAGCAATATGGAGGATATTTCTATTGTAACTAATGCAGGGTTGGTTTGGGGAAACCCAAAATAAAGGAGGCCATCGTGCAAAGAGGAGGAATGGGATTCTTAAGCTACAAGGAAGATGAAGACCCAGATGTGAAGGATAAAGAGGACAAAGAAAAGAGAGGACAAGCTCAAGAGATAGGTCCGTCATATATGCTTTGCGGCGGAGAGGAGATGTGTTTTGCTATTCAAGCAAACACTGTGGAGACTACGGCATGTCGTCAAAAGCCATGGTCGGAGATATTCCGCATCTTTAGCGGATAGTTGTTTCAATTTTCAGTTTTTAAGACAATTTACTTTTATTGTTGAGACTTTTTAAGTTTGCTTGCTTTTTAGAACTTTTTATGTTGTGCTTGCGTAGTTAAGATTTTGGACTTGTTTCTGGAATCTCGCGCATTTGCTGGGCGTATATATAATTACCTTTTCAGGTTTTACGCAGAAACGAAGACCGCTGTGCAGCAGAGAGGTCGACCGACTTGAAATATGGGTCGGTCGACCTGGTCCCTGCATTCCTGGATTTCCTGCAGCCCGCAGGAAGGTCGGTCGACCCAAAACATAGGTCGATCGACCTGCCCGTCTGTCACAGCCTGTTCGTTTCTCCCTCGGGAATCGTGCACCAATCATGGTTACTTGAGTGGCACTGCTAGCCACCAAAACCTCCCAGCTCACGCTGGTTTGGGGAGGTTTTTCTCATGCGCTTCATAACCCAGTGAGTTCTTTCCAGTTTTTCCTTAGTTTTTATTTACTTGCATCTTTCTTTTAATTTTCTGAAACCTTTACTTAGACTATTGCACAATGGGGACATTGTGCGGGTTGGTTTGGGGGATGGTTTCGTGTCACATGCATTGCATTCTGTCACACGTTTACTGCATTTCTGTCTTTCATTGCTTTTCTTTATTTTCCTAATATATACAAAAGAAAAATACAAACAAATGAAAAAGAAAATCAAAAATTCCAAAAAATGCACGTTTATTTTAGCATATAGGTCGAGTCGGAACGAGAGTATTTCAAGGATGATTTTGCTATCTTACATGTTTATGCCTTTACCTTGCCTTGTCAACTTGTTTTAGTATGAGATTCTTTTGCATATCTACGAGTTTTTGTCAATTTGTATATCTTGAGACTTGACTTATACCTTGGCAACCTACTATACATTCTGAGTTTTAGAGCCTTATTCCTGGTTTCATTTTTAAACCAGCTGTCTAGGATGTGAGTAGTACTCCCCTTGGAACATGTTATATCAATATGCATAAACATGAACTTGAATTGCTATATACTTGTCTTACTTTCTCGTTTTGTGAGTCTTGATACGTGCATTTGGGATCCCTTTTCTCATATTTACCCATAAGCTTCACATAGCCAAAATTGCATTTTTATTCCCCCAAAACTACATCCTATACTTAGCCCACCCTTCCAAGCTAGTATTTGTGGTCCTTGGTTTATTTTGAGGCATCTTGGCTTGTATGTTATCATGAGCAAAAAGAGAAAAGAAAGAAGAAAAGAAAGAAAAAGAACAGAAAAAATTCAGAAAAAAAGGAAAACGAAAGAAACGAAAAAAGCACAAAGCACAGAAAGTCAGTCGACCGACCACCTTATTGGGTCGGCGACCACCTAACAGCATCTGAATGAAAAAAAAATAAAAAAATCGTTCCAAAAATCCCTTTCTTTTATGTGTTATCACTCCCGTACTTCATTCAAAAATATTTGGGAGTCCTTTCTTATATTCAATGTGAGAGTTGTGCTACAAAAGAGCACTTTCTTAATATCAAAAAGTTGTGAATTATGTTGTTGGGAACCGGTTTTACTAGCTTGGCTACTAACCCCACAAATCTAAAAAACATCTTAACCACTTTTACCTTTTACCTCACATATCCTTCATTACCTCAATTGCATGTATCTGGGTCATTTAATGCGTTTGTTATACATAGTTGTAGAATTCTCGTTCATGTTAGATTGCAGGCATGTTTTCATGGGTCGCAGTTAGGTGAGTGTTATTACAATATACTTCTTTCTATCTTTTACATATACTCACCCTTTGCTTCATGAGTGTCTCGAGCGTACCGCGAGAGTCCATGGTATAAAGTCTCTATAGTCTTTATGTTTGCAAGTTTGACGACCCTATAACTCGTTTGCATGATTTAAATACTTTCTCATTTTGTACTTGGCATTGGTTTAGACTTACATGTAAATTTCGCTCTGAGATTGAAATCGTTCCATTAGTTAAGATCGAGTCTATTTCTTGCTTGAGGGCAAGCAAGGTTTGGTTTGGGGAATTTGATGCGTGTCTATTTTATGATGTTTTACATCTATTTCTACACGCATTTGGTCGCTCATTTACTATGTTTTAGCCCTTATTTCCCAACAATTGTGCACTTTTGTATTTTTATTCACTTTTGTAGATTTGTGCGGAAAAAGGACAATTTCACACCAAACTTAAGCCCTCGAGATTTTTGCATAACTAAGGAACGAAGAAAGTCAACTGGAATCACTAATCAATTATCAAAAGTCAAACCGAGACGAATCAAAGCAATCTAACGCGGAAACGGGTCGACCGACCTAATACTTGGGTCGCCCGACCAAACATCTATTTTGGAAAGCCCAGAATTTTACTGAAGCCCGTGAAGAGGTCGACCGACCCACATAGTAGGTCGACCGACCTCAGCGAAGCCCAGAAGCTTTCCGAAAGTCGATTAGAAGTGTTGGAGTCTTTAGGAAACTCCTAATTGCCGCCCTATAAAAACTAATCTTTCGTTTAAGGTTAAGAAGGAAGTCAGATAACAAGTTTTACATTCAACTGTAGTTACTTTTATTCCGTCTTTTAGTTTAATTAAAATCTTTCAATATTCTCAAGCACTTTAGTTGTTCACCAATCATTCAAGCATTCAATAAAGTTTGTTCCTTTTCCATCTTAATTCTGATTTCTGGTAACTCTTCCTTAATTTAGTTTATTATTGTTCTTATTATTATCGCATTCGGTTTAAGATAGAATCCCAAAGCTTTATCGTAAATTGCATGTTTAGATTGATAATTGTTATGATTGCTATGTTTATCCCTGTTTTTATTGTTGTTCCGATAATCATGCGTAGCTAAATACTTATGTTAGGATGTAGCGGATGAATATGCGTAGGTAATATAAAGTTTGAGACCGACCTGTAGCAGGGCCGTGGTCAGCCGACTCACATAATGGGTCGGTCGACCAAGGCGGTGGTCGGCCGACTGGGCTAGCCGGTCGGTCGACCCACTCGCGTATGTTTTCTGTTCCGTTTTAATTCGTAGACTATAGTACCCTACAATGAGACTGAAAGGAGACTTGTATGATGTTAGTAATGACCTACCCAAGATTGCGAGATACGGGAAGGGCATTGGTTTACACCTTAAGACGGCTAGGTTACTTAAGACTGAAAGGTATGTGACCTAGGATTTAGAAATCACCCTTATTGTTGACACCCAATAATTGTGAGACCTAGGAACTAATAACATAGGCCGAAAGGAGCTATTAGGTACCATAGACCGAAAGGATATGTTACACCCCTTACGCGACTGCAATACATGTTGACCTTAAGATTTATATTACCTTAGCTATTTGTTACCCAAACATCCTAGCATCCCTTTTAATATAATTTTATTCTCGTCTTTTATTTCTTATTTTATTTTAATCTTTGCTTAGACTTAGTAAACAACCAATCAACCCCCAATTTTGTGACTTTAAACATTAACATCAAACAATAAACATTCCCCACCTCTCTGTGGTTCGACCCTGACTTTCACTATCTATAGTTTAAGTTTAGGAATTATAAATTTTATCTTTGGTACCCTCAACGACGGGCATCAGTACTTTATTACAATTTATGAAAATCGTATCAACTCATGTTATGTATCATACAATGCATTTTAAAAAATCAACGTATTGATTAAGAACAAAATAGATGACTTGGGTTGAAAACCAAGTCACCAATATTCAAATTACAACCATTGTTTTGAACTAACTGAATTCTTGTCATACAAGAAATACAACGTTCTTAGAATTAAAATGCAAAATGAAAGAAGACATCAAAATGAAAAATTAGAGCTATGCTCTTCATGTCTTCAATCTTGGATGCTACCTTAGCTATCCATGGAAGGAACTTCAAGTTTCCTTCTCTTTCTCTTTGCCCTTATCTTTGGTAGGAGCCCCTTTAAAAGAATTTATAAACGGGTGAGAATCATTAACTTGTATCAATATACAAAAATTGATTAAATAACATGAATTAGACGAGAATCAATACCTACTGCAAGAACCTTTCCGGCTTTGAGGTCATTGAGATACTTCGGGCAATTGCGCTTCCAATGCTCCATCTTAGTGCAATAATGGCACTTGTCTTCAACCTTTGTAGACGATGAAGAAGCATCTTTCGAAAAGGTCCTCTCCTTAGGAGATGTGGGCTTGAAGGCTTTGACACTTTTACCCTTATTAGCCTTCCGCTTAAACTTCCCTTTGCTTTTCTTCTCGGTATTAAGCACATCCTTCGTGGAAGTCTCATTAAGTCCCATATCCCTCTCTGCTTGGACTAGCATCTTATGCAATTCGTCCAAAGTGGTTTCTTGATTACGCATGTTATAGTTTACCCAAAACTGAACATATGATTTCACTTTGTTAAGGGAGTGAAGAATTTTGTCAACAATAAGATAGTCGGGAACATTCACCCCTTGCAACTTCAAGGTTTCGGCTAGCTCAACCATTTTGAGCACATGAGAACTAATCATTTGACCTTCCTTTAAGGTCAAATTAAATAAGGTGGAGGCCGCCTCATATTGGATCGCCCTAGGATCTTGCGAAAACATGGTCGCAACTCTAGTATAAATCTCATTAGCCGTGTCTAGCTTTATCATTCTTCTTTGGAGATCCGGCTCCATAGAGAGTATTAGCACGTTCTTAAGAGCATGCGACTCTTTCATGTGGGTCTCATAGGCCTCACGAGTCGCCTCATATGCAAGAGCGGTCGGAGTGGGAGGAGCGGCAATGGTAAGATAACGAGTCTTATCGTCAGCTTCCGCGGCCAAAACCAATTGGGCGTCCCAATCCTTAAAGTTGGCGCCATGCTTCTCAAGCTTGCAACGATCCATAAATGATCGAAGCCATGAAACGTGTGGGAGTGGTGGAGCGTTATTTGCCATCGATGATTGATAGTTGAAAAGAACTACAATAAAAATAAAGGAATTAAAACACAATTATCGTTTTAATAATTAAACTTGTAAATTTTAAACAGGTTAAGCATCTACTTAATGATCTCTTACCCAATTAAGTAAATGATCCCGAGACCCAAATACATACTAACTCGGGCACGGTTTAGCCGATACATCCCTCATTAATATGACTCGGTGGATTAACCCCTTAATCGATTCTACTTTCAGAACTCTCGGTCGATAAAATTACATTAATTCTTATCTTAGCCCGAACTTATTACCACTACGGTGGCTCGAATACCTTCGTCGAGATCAACCAAATTTCGAGAATGTAATCATATTACCCCACTTCACCAACGTAATAAGGTTTGCACCCCGGTTTAGCCGAGCCTACTCCCTTATGAAGAAGATCCTTCGCGGGTTCTTTACTTTTTGGTAAGGCTATGTCTCGATTTTTAAATAACATAAGAGATCTTGTAAATTTATTATCTATCTCCTTTAAGTGAACTAAGTCGGTGAATTATCGATAAATTGATTGACACGGTCGATAAAATGGATAAAATGCATGAGTTTGAATGACGATTTGGCTATGCATGCAAACATGATAAGCATAAACAAAAGCATAAAAACTTAGAAGCATAAATAAATCCTAGTATGGCCTTCCTAAAATAGAAGATTTAAATGTAAAATACAAATTCGGAAACCAACTCCTTGGTCCCTTGAACTTCACATGCGGCACACATCCCAAGGCAAACTCCGTCTTGGTCGGAACTCCTTTCCGAAAGGCACCGTCTTCAAGGATCTCCGGAATTACAAATAATTACAAATTTTCTATCTATTTTATATATTATAAAATAAAACAATAAAATAAAGTGATACAAGATCACATTAAATTACAACCGAATCGATAACCCCATACTAAGCAAAATTACATAATTCCAAATTACGTAAATTAAATTATGACATTCATAAATAATAATTAAATATGCAATGCTTATGTAATATGCAAAACCTAAGCCAAATCGTCCTATTTAAACACAATTTAAATATCGTTATTTGTAATAACACGGTTTTATGGAATAACGTGATTTTAACATTTTTAAAATCACTAATCACTTTATGAATCACTATTCACGATTTAGTTAAGTTTCCTAAAACATTTTAGGATTCAAAATTTAGTCTTACTCAAATTTTGAAATAACTTAACCATTTATTATAATATTGTTCGGTTTTAATCGGTTTTACGGGAAATAGTAATAAAATAATCAAAACGAGTCATAAAATATTTCGAAAATTCAAAATTCAAATTTTGAACATATTGAAAATCTTCCTAAGATTTCAGATCCCTAAAACATTAATATTTTCGAAATAGACTATTTATCTCGTAATATTGCCGTGTAACATGCAAAATTAGACGGAAATTCAAAATTACCTCAAAAATTATGCAATAAAATACTAATAAAATTTTTACATCTCCAAGATATTCAAAGTGACTGAAAAAATGCAGAAAAATCAGTATTAAACTGTTCAAGGGCTGAAATAATGATTATGACTCTTACAAATTTCAATTTTCAACTTTAACCTTTTAAAATTAAATATCAAAAACCACAAACTTATGGCACCCAAGAAAAATATGATGATGATCATATTAAATATGACTAATATGGGCTAAATATTCGGTCCATTTTAGCAACTTTTACTAGTTTTTAATAAATCGTGTCATATATTGCTCGATTTTAACGATTAAAATTATTTCTCATGCAAAATTCGAAATAAATATCTCAAAATTTATATGCATGCTAGAAATAATATATGTGAAACTGTATAAAAATTTTATGGCCAAATTCGAACCTAAACTATTTAAGTTAAATTATGTCACTAATATTACGATTTTTACCAAAAAATCAATATTCATGCAATATTAAAGAACAATTTCTGGAAAATTTATCATACATTTTAAATATTTCATGTGACATCTACAAAAAAATTCGTAGGTAAATTCATAATATAACTATATAAACCCATTTTTATCGCATTTTATGACTATTTAACCTTTAAAAATCATAAACCATGCATAAAACTTCAATAATTTCGAAAATTATATATTTATAATATGTTAAATGCATGTGAGATCATATATAAAAATTTCGGCCATAAACTTTATTTTACTATTTTTCCCATAATAAATTAATTTAAACCGTTTTTAAGCTTAAATTAACAATTTAATTATAATTTTGAACAATATTATTTCATAAATCATTCATAATGACTTAAAACTATTTTAAGACCAGAAAGTATACATGCATTATGATTTTCGTGCATATCCTATATGTACTAATCATTTTCGTTTTTAATTAAAATCGTATTTCTCGCAAAAACGTAAAAATCGAGTTGCATACAAGCAACCTAATGCTCTGATACCACTTGAAGGAAAACCTTAGTCATACTAGTTTACCAATTTATTAGTCCTAATAATAACTTACTTATTAATCTCATATTAATATATATTGATCTTTATGCATGCAAAAATAAATGCGGAACAATAACGGAAAGGGCCTTACAATCGGTCCCAATGAGTGCTAGGACGATCCTCCACGGAGCAACCAAATTCGCTTGCCTCCTTTACGATGCACCAAGACCTACCCTTAAACGAACCAAAAACCGAACCCGAGCTAGGAGACGGATTAGGTTATCTTAAAACCGTAAACTAATACTATTATTAGTATACTAGAATACTACAACAATTTGTAGTATGAAATATTATGTGAATAATATTTTTTAGAGGATTTTCGGATTTTCTACACTTAGAAAATATTTGTGCCAAAACATTAGCCTTTTATGTGAACAATTCACATTGCTTATATAGAGGGTTTTGGGTGGAGTGTGTCATGAGGTGTGTTGGGGAAGGACAATTAGGTGGCTTGTCTTACACATGCAATTAGGTTTGCATGCCTACTATTAGGCATCAACCTATCCTAATCATTATGCATGTAAAAGAATAATATTACTAATATTTACCCAAAACTCACACACTTACACGACACACTAACTGTAAAATGGACTTCCATTTTAGAATTTGTAATTTGTACAATTGTGAGATATGTGACATCCTATGTGACATGATACAATTGTATTAATTTAAAAAATATATTTATCATATAAATAATATTTCTAAATTAATTAAATCATATTTAACAAATTAATCTAGTAATTCGTAATTACCGTCCCAACATATGGTTATCATAATAATCGTCGATACGATATATTTACAACGTTTGTTATAACCATGAACCATTCATATTCTAATTTCGATATTTCTAAAATATCGATTAATATTTGACAATCGACACATTTCAATTTCAAATATAAATCTTACTTTAAGATTTAACCTCTGATTTCTCGATATATGGTTTTAAGAAGATCGATCAATTCGTATCATATACAATTGATCAATATATATTTAAGGGGTTAGTCCTAAAGGTGTGACCTAAAGGGATCAACTGACCACCACCATCACACGACAGTAATTGATGCCCGTCGTTGAGGGTACCAAAGATAAGATTTATAATTCCTAACTTTAACAATAGATAGTGAAAGTCAGGGTCGAACCACAAGGAGGTGGGGAATGTTTATTGTTTGATGTTAATGTTTAAAGTAACAATTTTGAAGGTTTGATTGGTTGATTACTAAGTCTAGAAACAAAGATTAAAAATAAAACAAGAATAAAAAGATGATAATAAAACTTATAATGAAAGAGATGCTAGGATGATTGGGTAATAAATAGCTAAGGTAATATAAATCCTAAGGTCAACATGTATTGCAGTCTCGTAAGGGGTGTAACATATCCTTTCGGTCTATGGTACCTAATAGCTCCTTTCGGCCTATGCTATTAGTTCCTAGGTCTCACAATTATTGGGTGTCAACAATAAGGGTGATTCCTAAATCCTAGGTCACATACCTTTCAGTCTTGAGTAACCTAGCCGTCTTAAGGTGTAAACCAATGCCCTTCCCGTATCTCTCAATATTGGGTAGGTCATTACTAACATCCTACAAGTCTCCTTTCAGTCTCATTGTAGGGTATTATAATTTACGAATTAAAACGAACTAGAAAACAAACGCGAGTGGGTCGACTGACCGGCTAGCCCAGTCGGCCGACCACAGCCTTGGTCGACCGACCCATTATGTGAGTCGGCCGACCACGGCCCTGCTACAGGTCGTCTCGGAACCTATACTACCTACGCATATTCATCCCCTACATCCTAACATATGAAATTTAGCTACGCATGGTTACTAAAACAACAATGAAAATAGGAATAAACATGGAAATCAAATGAATATCAATCTAAACATGCAATCAATAATAAAGCTTGGGATTCTATCTTAACCGAATACAAGTAATTATAAGAACAATAATAAAACTTAAATGAGGAGAGTAATTGCCGGAAATAGGATTAAGGCAGAAAAGGAACAAACTTTATTGAAGAATGTTGAAAGATTGAAGAACAAGCTAAAAGTGTTGAGAATTATTGAAAGATTACAAACTAAAGATGAAAACTAGAATTAGGAACTTGATGATAGATCTCAATGATTAACCCTCATTACGTAATTTTGCTTAAATAGGCGGAAATAAAGAGTTTCCTAATGACCTAAACACTTTAATGGGCTTCGCGGAAACTTCTGGGTCTGCGCCGAGATCGGTCGACCTAATTAGTGGGTCGGTCGACCTGTTTACGGGCTTCAGGAATTTTCTGGGCTTTTCTAAAGCAGAGGCAATGTCGGCCGACCCAAATAGTAGGTCGGTCGACCTACTGTCGGGACTGCAGCGCGCGTCGATCTTAAAACAGCTGTCATTTCTTCGTTACTCATCGTAATCAAGCGATTCTTGCGGTGTTGGAAATCTAAGAGGATAAGCTTTCACCTCCAACTAGAATCACTCCATTATCAGCTCTAGAACTCGAGATATAGCCATTTGAAACAGGCTGCAATGTCGTGGATCGATTCTTTGCTTGTTAAAGCTATCTTCAGGCCTTGAAATATGCGCTAGGCTTCGTTCCTTCTTGTCCTTAGTCATAAAAAATACCGAGGGCATAAATTTGGTATAAAATCGTCCCTTGTCCGCATAAATCTGCAAAAGAGCATAAAAATAAGAAAGTGCACAATTGTTGGGAAATAAGGGCTAAAACATAGTAAATGAGCGACCAAATGCGTGTAAAAATAGATGAAAAACATCATAAAATAGACACGCATCAAATTCCCCAAACCAAACCCTTGCTTGCCCTCAAGCAAGAAGTAGACTCGATCCTAACTAATGGAACGATTTCAATCTCAGAGCGAAATTTACATGTCAGCCTAAACCAATACCAAGTACAAAATGAGAAAGTATATAAATCATGCAAACGAGTTATGGTGTCGTCAAACTTGCAACACTAGAGACTATAGAGACTTTATACTATGGACTGTCGCGGTATGCTCGAGACACTCATGAAGCAAAAGGTGAGTATATGTAAAAGATAGAAAGAAGTAATTTTGTTGAGACACTCACCTAACTACGACCCATGAAAACATGCCTGCAATCTAACATGAACAAGAATTCTACAACTTTGTACAACAATCTCATTTAAGCGGCCTAGATACATGCAATTGGGGTAATGAAAGATATGTGAGGTAAAAGGTAGAAGTGGTTAAGATGTTTTTGGGTATGTGGGGTTTGTAGCCAAGCTAGTAAAACCGTTTCCCAACAACATACTTCACAGCTTTTGATATTAAGAAAGTGCTCTTTTGTAGCACGACTCTCACATTGAATATAAGAAAGGACTCCCAAATATTTTTGAATGAGGTACGGGAGTGATAACATATAAAAAAAGGGGATTTGGAACGAATTTTTGAATCTGATGATGCTGTCAGGTGGTCGGCCGCCCTATGATGGTGGTCGGTCGACTGACTTTCTGTGCTTTTTGCTTTTTTTTTTTTTTTGTTTTTTTTTTTTTTTTTTTCTTTTTCTGAATTTTTCTGTTCTTTTTCTTTCTTTCTTTCTTTTTCCTTCTTTCTTTTCTCTTTTTTCTCATGATAGCATACAACCAAGATGTCTCAAGATTAAACCAAAGACCACAGATACTAGCTTGGAAGGGTAGGCTAAGTATGGGATGTAGTTTTGGGGGAATAAAGAGGCAATTTTGGCTATGTGGGGCTTATGGGTAAATAAGAGAAAACGGATCCCAAATGCACGTATCAAGATTCACAAAACGAGATAGTAAAACAAGTATATAGCAATTCAAGTTCATGTTTATGCATATTGATGTAACATGTTCCAAGGGGAGTACTACTCACATCCTAGACAACTGGTTTAAGAATGAAACCAGGAATAAGGCTCTAAAACGTAGAATGTATAGTAGGTTGCCAAGGTACAAGTCAAGTCTCAAGATATACAAATTGACAAAAACTCGTAGATATGCAAAAGAGTCATATACTAAAACAAGTTGACAAGGCAAGGTACAAGCATAAACATGTAAGATAGCTAAATCATCCTTGAAATACTATCGTTCCGACTCGACCTATATGCTAAAATAAACGTGCATTTTTTTTGAATTTTTTTTGAATTTTTTTTTACATTTTTTTGGATTTTTTCTTTTGTATAGGTAGATAAAATAAAGAAAAGAACAATGCAAGACAGAAATGCAATAAACGTGTGGCGAAATGCAATGCATGTGACACGAAACCATTCCCCAAACCAACCTGCACAATGTCCCCATTGTGCATTAGCCTAAGTAAAGGTTTCAGAAAATTAAAGAAAAAGGTGCGAAGAGAGTAAAAACTAAGGAAAAACTGGAAAGAACTCACTGGATTAATAGGCGCATGAGAAAAACCTCCCCAAACCAGCGTAAGCTGGGAGGTTTTGGTGGCCAGCAGTGCCACTTAAGTACCCAAGATGGTGCACGAATTCCGAGGAAGAAGCGAACAGGCTGTGACGGACGGGTAGGTCGACCGACCTATATTTTGGGTCGACCGACCTTTCTGCGGACTGCAGGAATTCCAGAACGTCAGGGACTAGGTCGACCGACCCGTATTTCTGGTCGGTCGACCCCTCTACTGCACAACGGTCTTCCTTCTTTCGTCAATCCTAAAAAAAATCATAAAAAACGCGCCTAACAAGTGCGCGAGATCCCAGAAACAAGTCCAAAAAGTCTTAACTATGCAAACACAACGGAAAAGTTGTCCTAAAAACTTAAAGAAAGCAAGCTAGAAAGTCTTAGCAAAACAAAAAAATGTCTTAAGAAAAACAGAAACGAGCAAAAAGAAGAAGTCATCCGCGAAGGATTCGGCGTTTCTTTGACCAAGGACTCTGACTACAGGCTACTCCTTAAGCTATGGTGATTTCGGTAGATGAGTTTCTCTCCACCATGTAGATGGGTGGGTCATCATCCACAACTCTAGCCATCCATCTCCCGGAGTTGTCGACTCCCAAGTCGTGGGCCGACACCTTCCTGGATTTCTTCTTCTTAGGGCTCTTTTCTTTAGCCAAATGATCACTTGCTTGAGTGACCTCATTATCTACATCATTTGATCGAGTAAGTGGTACTACTCGATCGAGAACATCTCTCTTCCTACCGCCTATAGACTCTACCACTAGTGTCGCAATTTCTGGAGCATCCAAATCAGCCTCCTGAGCAAGAGATTCACCTGCACATGCCTCAAAACACATCAAAGCCTCCGAAGGATCCTTGTACATAACATTCACTAATATTATTAAAAACATCAGGAATGTCAAAAAATGAATCCAGCAAAAAACAAGGTTCAAACATGTCAGGAACATGTTCATCACTAACACCTACAGAAATAGGTTGTTCAGTCAAGGGGTAAATTTCTAACTCATCATCTGTATCTAAATCCAAGTCAGTATCATCAACGGGGAGGCAGAGGGAATCAAATAACCTATCATTCTCATCCTTAAGAATGAGCGACTCTTCAGTAATGGGTGTGATAGGATCACACTCAACAGGAATATCCGGGTTACTAATATCAATGCCCTCATACCCCTCCGTATCTGCACCGGATCGGATTAGGTGTTTGAGAAGCTCCCATTGCTTCTCACAGGGTAGGTCTAAAAATTCCCATCCGCAATTTCTCTCAATCTCGATCAAGGTCTTACCAGTAACTCCATCATATAGGATACGACAAACCTCCCCAATACTAATAGGATAGCCAAATTGAGAAAGGAAAGAGATTAATCTATCACAATAGAAATACAAAGGTTCATGGTCGAGTTGTGGGAAAGGGGCGATGGTCATGACAGCGAAAGAAAAAGGGAAAACATAAACAAAAAATAATAAACACTGGCGTCACCTCCCCGGCAACGGCGCCAAAATTTGATGCCCGTCGTTGAGGGTACCAAAGATAAGATTTATAATTCCTAACTTTAACAATAGATAGTGAAAGTCAGGGTCGAACCACAAGGAGGTGAGGAATGTTTATTGTTTGATGTTAATGTTTAAAGTAACAATTTTGAAGGTTTGATTGGTTGAATACTAAGTCTAGAAACAAAGATTAAAAATAAAACAAGAATAAAAAGATGATAATAAAACTTATAATGAAAGAGATGCTAGGATGATTGGGTAATAAATAGCTAAGGTAATATAAATCCTAAGGTCAACATGTATTGCAGTCGCGTAAGGGGTGTAACATATCCTTTCGGTCTATGGTACCTAATAGCTCCTTTCGGCCTATGCTATTAGTTCCTAGGTCTCACAATTATTGGGTGTCAACAATAAGGATGATTCCTAAATCCTAGGTCACATACCTTTCAGTCTTGAGTAACCTAGCCGTCTTAAGGTGTAAACCAATGCCCTTCCCGTATCTCTCAATCTTGGGTAGGTCATTACTAACATCCTACAAGTCTCCTTTCAGTCTCATTGTAGGGTATTATAATTTACGAATTAAAACGAACAGAAAACAAACGCGAGTGGGTCGACCGACCGGCTAGCCCAGTCGGCCGACCACAGCCTTGGTCGACCGACCCATTATGTGAGTCGGCCGACCAAGGCCCTGCTACAGGTCGTCTCGGAACCTATACTACCTACGCATATTCATCCCCTACATCCTAACATATGAAATTTAGCTACGCATGGTTATTAAAACAACAATGAAAATAGGAATAAACATGGAAATCATAATGAATATCAATCTAAACATGCAATCAATAATAAAGCTTGGGATTCTATCTTAACCGAATACAAGTAATTATAAGAACAATAATAAAACTTAAATGAGGAGAGTAATTACCGGAAATAGGATTAAGGCAGAAAAGGAACAAACTTTATTGAAGAATGTTGAAAGATTGAAGAACAAGCTAAAAGTGTTGAGAATTATTGAAAGATTACAAACTAAAGATGAAAACTAGAATTAGGAACTTGATGATAGATCTCAATGATTAACCCTCATTACGTAATTTTGCTTAAATAGGCGGAAATAAAGAGTTTCCTAATGACCTAAACACTTTAATGGGCTTCGCGGAAACTTCTGGGTCTGCGCCGAGATCGGTCGACCTAATTAGTGGGTCGGTCGACCTGTTTACGGGCTTCAGGAATTTTCTGGGCTTTTCCAAAGCAGAGGCAATGTCGGCCGACCCAAATAGTAGGTCGGTCGACCTACTGTCGGGACTGCAGCGCGCGTCAATCTTAAAACAGCTGTCATTTCTTCGTTACTCATCGTAATCAAGCGATTCTTGCGGTGTTGGAAATCTTAGAGGATAAGCTTTCACCTCCAACTAGAATCACTCCATTATCAGCTCTAGAACTCGAGATATAGCCATTTGAAACAGGCTGCAATGTCGTGGATCGATTCTTTGCTTGTTAAAGCTATCTTCAGGCCTTGAAATATGCGCTAGGCTTCGTTCCTTCTTGTCCTTAGTCATAAAAAATACCGAGGGCATAAATTTGGTATAAAATCGTCCCTTTTCCGCATAAATCTGCAAAAGAGCATAAAAATACGAAAGTGCACAATTGTTGGGAAATAAGGGCTAAAACATAGTAAATGAGCGACCAAATGCGTGTAAAAATAGATGAAAAACATCATAAAATAGACACGCATCAAATTCCCCAAACCAAACCCTTGCTTGCCCTCAAGCAAGAAGTAGACTCGATCCTAACTAATGGAACGATTTCAATCTCAGAGCGAAATTTACATGTCAGCCTAAACCAATACCAAGTACAAAATGAGAAAGTATATAAATCATGCAAACGAGTTATGGTGTCGTCAAACTTGCAACACTAGAGACTATAGAGACTTTATACTATGGACTGTCGCGGTTTGCTCGACCTATATGCTAAAATAAACGTGCATTTTTTTTGAATTTTTTTTGAATTTTTTTTTACATTTTTTTGGATTTTTTCTTTTGTATAGGTAGATAAAATAAAGAAAAGAACAATGCAAGACAGAAATGCAATAAACGTGTGGCGAAATGCAATGCATGTGACACGAAACCATTCCCCAAACCAACCTGCACAATGTCCCCATTGTGCATTAGCCTAAGTAAAGGTTTCAGAAAATTAAAGAAAAAGGTGCGAAGAGAGTAAAAACTAAGGAAAAACTGGAAAGAACTCACTGGATTAATAGGCGCATGAGAAAAACCTCCCCAAACCAGCGTAAGCTGGGAGGTTTTGGTGGCCAGCAGTGCCACTTAAGTACCCAAGATGGTGCACGAATTCCGAGGAAGAAGTGAACAGGCTGTGACGGACGGGTAGGTCGACCGACCTATATTTTGGGTCGACCGACCTTTCTGCGGACTGCAGGAATTCCAGAACGTCAGGGGCTAGGTCGACCGACCCGTATTTCTGGTCGATCGACCCCTCTGCTGCACAACGGTCTTCCTTCTTTCGTCAATCCTAAAAAAAATCATAAAAAACGCGCCTAACAAGTGCGCGAGATCCCAGAAACAAGTCCAAAAAGTCTTAACTACGCAAACACAACGGAAAAGTTGTCCTAAAAACTTAAAGAAAGCAAGCTAGAAAGTCTTAGCAAAACAAAAAAATGTCTTAAGAAAAACAGAAACGAGCAAAAAGAAGAAGTCATCCGCGAAGGATTCGGCGTTTCTTTGACCAAGGACTCTGACTACAGGCTACTCCTTAAGCTATGGTGATTTCGGTAGATGAGTTTCTCTCCACCATGTAGATGGGTGGGTCATCATCCACAACTCTAGCCATCCATCTCCCGGAGTTGTCGACTCCCAAGTCGTGGGCCGACACCTTCCTGGATTTCTTCTTCTTAGGGCTCTTTTCTTTAGCCAAATGATCACTTGCTTGAGTGACCTCGTTATCTACATCATTTGATCGAGTAAGTGGTACTACTCGATCGAGAACATCTCTCTTCCTACCGCCTATAGAATCTACCACTAGTGTCGCAATTTCTGGAGCATCCAAATCAGCCTCCTGAGCAAGAGATTCACCTGCACATGCCTCAAAACACATCAAAGCCTCCGAAGGATCCTTGTACATAACATTCACTAATATTATTAAAAACATCAGGAATGTCAAAAAATGAATCCAGCAAAAAACAAGGTTCAAACATGTCAGGAACATGTTCATCACTAACACCTACAGAAATAGGTTGGTCAGTCAAGGGGTAAATTTCTAACTCATCATCTGTATCTAAATCTAATCAGTATCATCAACGGGGAGGCAGAGGGAATCAAATAACCTATCATTCTCATCCTTAAGAATGAGCGACTCTTCAGTAATGGGTGTGATAGGATCACACTCAACAGGAATATCCGGGTTACTAATATCAATGCCCTCATACCCCTCCGTATCTGCACCGGATCGGATTAGGTGTTTGAGAAGCTCCCATTGCTTCTCACAGGGTAGGTCTAAAAATTCCCATCCGCAATTTCTCTCAATCTCGATCAAGGTCTTACCAGTAACTCCATCATATAGGATACGACAAACCTCCCCAATACTAATAGGATAGCCAAATTGAGAAAGGAAAGAGATTAATCTATCACAATAGAGATACAAAGGTTCATGCTCGAGTTGTGGGAAAGGGGCGATGGTCATGACAGCGAAAGAAAAAGGGAAAACATAAACAAAAAATAATAAACACTGGCGTCACCTCCCCGGCAACGGCGCCAAAATTTGATGCCCGTCGTTGAGGGTACCAAAGATAAGATTTATAATTCCTAACTTTAACAATAGATAGTGAAAGTCAGGGTCGAACCACAAGGAGGTGAGGAATGTTTATTGTTTGATGTTAATGTTTAAAGTAACAATTTTGAAGGTTTGATTGGTTGAATACTAAGTCTAGAAACAAAGATTAAAAATAAAACAAGAATAAAAAGATGATAATAAAACTTATAATGAAAGAGATGCTAGGATGATTGGGTAATAAATAGCTAAGGTAATATAAATCCTAAGGTCAACATGTATTGCAGTCGCGTAAGGGGTGTAACATATCCTTTCGGTCTATGGTACCTAATAGCTCCTTTCGGCCTATGCTATTAGTTCCTAGGTCTCACAATTATTGGGTGTCAACAATAAGGATGATTCCTAAATCCTAGGTCACATACCTTTCAGTCTTGAGTAACCTAGCCGTCTTAAGGTGTAAACCAATGCCCTTCCCGTATCTCTCAATCTTGGGTAGGTCATTACTAACATCCTACAAGTCTCCTTTTAGTCTCATTGTAGGGTATTATAATTTACGAATTAAAACGAACAGAAAACAAACGCGAGTGGGTCGACCGACCGGCTAGCCCAGTCGGCCGACCACAGCCTTGGTCGACCGACCCATTATGTGAGTCGGCCGACCAAGGCCCTGCTACAGGTCGTCTCGGAACCTATACTACCTACGCATATTCATCCCCTACATCCTAACATATGAAATTTAGCTACGCATGGTTATTAAAACAACAATGAAAATAGGAATAAACATGGAAATCATAATGAATATCAATATAAACATGCAATCAATAATAAAGCTTGGGATTCTATCTTAACCGAATACAAGTAATTATAAGAACAATAATAAAACTTAAATGAGGAGAGTAATTACCGGAAATAGTATTAAGGCAGAAAAGGAACAAACTTTATTGAAGAATGTTGAAAGATTGAAGAACAAGCTAAAAGTGTTGAGAATTATTGAAAGATTACAAACTAAAGATGAAAACTAGAATTAGGAACTTGATGATAGATCTCAATGATTAACCCTCATTACGTAATTTTGCTTAAATAGGCGGAAATAAAGAGTTTCCTAATGACCTAAACACTTTAATGGGCTTCGCGGAAACTTCTTGGTCTGCGCCGAGGTCGGTCGACCTAATTAGTGGGTCGGTCGACCTGTTTACGGGCTTCAGGAATTTTCTGGGCTTTTCCAAAGCAGAGGCAAAGTCGGCCGACCCAAATAGTAGGTCGGTCGACCTAAATAATAGGTCGGTCGACCTACTGTCGGGACTGCAGCGCGTGTCGATCTTAAAACAGCTGCCATTTCTTCGTTACTCATCGTAATCAAGCAATTCTTGCGGCGTTGCAAAGCTAAGAGGATAAGCTTTCACCTCCAACTGGAATCACTCAATTATCAGCTCTAGAACTCGAGATATAGCCATTTGAAACAGGCTGCAATGTCGTGGATCGATTCTTTGCTTGTTAAAGCTATCTTCAGGCCTTGAAATGTGCGCTAGGCTTCGTTCCTTCTTGTCCTTAGTCATAAAAAATCCCGAGGGCATAAATTTGGTATAAAATTGTCCCTTTTCCGCATAAATCTGCAAAAGAGCATAAAAATACGAAAGTGCACAATTGTTGGGAAATAAGGGCTAAAACATAGTAAATGAGCGACCAAATGCGTGTAAAAATAGATGAAAAACATCATAAAATAGACACGCATCAGTAATGTCAAACTCTAGTCAGCCAATCATTACCGATTAATGTTGGTCAGTTGACTATATCAAATATCGGATCGTCCCTTGCATATTCTTTTCATAAGATTTTTGACAATGATTATTATCATTGACGTGATCGCACGATTGTTGAGGACACATTTCCCAACAATTATGAAGTATTTGAGTCCCCTTCCTTTAACCAATGAGCTTTAGCCTTCCGTTTCAAATATATATGCAATTGTTTATGGAGCTGGGTGTAGTGCTCATGAGCATCATACTCCTATTGCATCAGATGAGCATCACCAGGAGTCTGAATCAAAGCTTCCTGGCAGATCTGGAGTTTCAGTCTGGCTATCTCAGTTGCATTCTCAATATCAGAAAACTTCTCCTTTTTTAAGCTTTTCATTGGTTGTTTCATGGCCTTCAGTTTGTGCACTAACATATACATATGAGTCCCATATACATCAGTCCTCCAATTCTGCCCCAACAGTTGCTGGAAATCCCTGGCTTCACACCACATATTAATAAATTTAAAAGGTCTATACCTGTTAGTATTGTCATTACAATTTTTAATGATACATGGATTATGATCAAAGTACCCTTCAGGGATGTAATTTGCTTCCATATTGGTAGCACTCATTCCCATTTCGCATTAGTAAACACTCTATCCAGTCTAGTGTATACCCTGTTTGCAGGTTTCTGCTTATTAGACCATGTATAAAAGGCTCCTCCAGTGGGACACTCCTCTAATTCACAGTAAGCAATGCATTCTTGATAAGGAGTTGCCTCAGCTAAGGTAAAGCTACCCCATAGTCTCTCCTCAGGCTGCATAACACATTTAAAGTCACCCCTATAGCCCAAGCCCCCTGCATTCCATCTGCCAATCTAGCTAGATTTGTCCACAATCCTTCTCTTTCTGCAATGCTGTAACATTTCGCGTTTTGAAGCCTATCTAAGTTCTACTTGTGATTGTTTCATGCTTGTTATATGTTTCGTTATTGTTACGGGGTGGCGAACTTCGGGACGAAGTTCATTTTAAGGGGGGAAGACTGGAATACTCCGTATTTCTTTATCGGTTTTTATTTTAATATTTAATATTTACGTGGACGTGTTGATAGTATTTTGAACGTTCGTATGCGATAATTAAGTTATCGAATATGTGTTTTATTCTTATGTGTATTTAGTGAGGGGCCGAGTATATGAATTAGTAATAAAACCGTGTTTTATATAGCTATTTGGGCCTTGATTTGCGTGCCAATTACACACCAATGCACAGCCCATCTCGTTTTAAGGCTGAAAAATCTGACAAACACCTTAGTTCTATCTCTGCCACCATATTTAAGCACCCCTAAAACCCTACCTTTAACCTACTCGACACCCAAACAATCACACACTAACGCTGCCGCCATATCAGAGAGTAACCAGGAGGTTTTCACGGTGGGTTTAAGATAGTCTAAGGCTACTCGTTAAACGGAGAAAGAGGTATGAACACCACAGTTCCAATTTCGCTGTTTTAACCTTTCTTTTTCAATTCGAAATTTCATATAGTTGCTGTATGTTCTCAGTTCTGGTTTGTGTATTTTGCTAGTAGTAGGGTGTTGTTTTATGTTGTGTTGGTGGTGGGTTCGTGTGCGGTGGCCGGAACACCGCCAGAAAGGAGATGGGGTTCTCGTGTTCAAAACAATGGAAAAAACAGGGGTCCTTCTGAGCGTGTGTAACAGCCCAATATTTCGGGACCTGGAATTTTAAAGATTTTAAGTTCAAGTTCGAGAAATAATTTATATTTCGTAATTCTTGGTATTTCATTTAACTAACCGATTAATTTATGTGAGAATATTTAAAAGAATTTAAATAAGATTTTATTTAATTGTGTAATTTACGTCTTAGTAACTTAATTTCATAGTCCGGAAATATTTATATCGTCTAAAGTTTGTAGTTACCTTAAGTCGATGTTCTTAGCTCAAATCGTCTTAAAACTCGTCTTATGGGCCTAACTTGTTAATGGAACCATTTTCCCTCTTTTTCCTCACAAAACCCTAACCCCACCATCTTCTACCTCTCTCCTCCAATTCATTTTTCAGATTTAACAAACAAGCAAAACACCATTTTTGATTTCCTCCTTCTTCAACCTTAAAACTCTCATAAAATCTTTGTTTCTTATCCGATTGAGGCGATTTTTGCGGCTACGGATTCCTCTCCTCCAGCCTGTCGTTTTAAGGTAATAAATATTGCAATTTGTGGCAGTAGGAGTTTCGGCCTGTTCACATAATTTCGAAATTCGTGATTTTACTTCGATGTTTGTGTTGTTTTAGACGGTGTTTGTGTTAACCCGGAAGAGGGCTTGATGATTATTGAAGAAGATCTCGAAGATTTCAAGGATTTCGCTAAGTAAAGGTGACGATAATGAGAAACTCGGCCTTTATGTGTATATTAGCAAGTTTGATGTGTTCTTATGATTAGTTTCTGATTTTGTTGAAGTATAATATTTAAAGGACTTAGTAACATGATTAGGAATGTTTTATTGTGATGAATTCATGCTTGTTGAGGTTCATATGCTCATATGTTGTTTTCTGAAAATTTACACATTTTGCGACGGATACTTGATATACTCATTTGAGGATTGATATGGGATTTGTATGCTGTTAGGACGGTAGTATTAGATGTTTATAATGTTGGGCAAATCATACTTGTAGCAATTTTTGAAGATTGTATGTCGATTTGTGAAGTTTTAAAAGGGCTGGAAAATCCCGATTTTAGTGACAGGCTCTCTGAGCCGGTCGACCGACCGGCCGCCGGTCGACCGGCTGGGAGTGTGTCTTGTGTGTTTTTGCGATTTTTGAAGTTTTGGCCTTAGGACTGCTAGCCGGCCGACCGGCTGCCTGCCGACCGGCTGGTAGTCTCTTGTGTGGTGTCTTGTGCTTGTTTTTGCGAAAAACATAGGAAGAAGGGGAGCCCAGCCGGCAGACCGGCCGCCTGCCAGCCGGCTGGGAGTGTATGTGGGTTGGTGTGCGAATTAGTGAAGGCTAGGGAAATGGAATCCCAGCCGGCCGACCGGCTGCCTGCCGACCGGCTGGGAGTCCTTTGTGTTGTCGTTGTTTTTAAAAGAAAGAAAAGAAGGCTGGGTTACCAGCCGGTGGACCGGCTGCCGGCCGACCGACTGGGAACCCCTGTAGCATATTTTGAATTCGTAAGTCATTCGTATCTTTCAAACGGTTAATCGGTTTTGATTGAAACTCGTTTTGTGTACCCGTGATATGTAATTGAGGTCCCCAGAGGATGGGCAACATTATATTGGGTTCGGGAATGGAATAAGGATAGAGACCCCCCGGTCGGGTAACCGAAAGGGAAACCGGCTCTCCCTCAACTTAGTTCCCGGAGTCAATTAAGTGTTGATTAGAAGTTGAAAGGTAGAACTATAGAGTAGTTCATAGACTTGGATGATATTGTTTGATGCGTATTAAGTTATGCCTTAAGCTGGCCTCTGAACTTAATACGTAGGTTGTTTGTCGTGTATGGGAACATGCGTTGAGTTTTCGCCTCTGAGTTCCATACATGTCTGTTTGTCGTGTCTGGGACATGCGTTGAGTTTTCGCCTCTGAGTCAAGACATGTATGTGTGATCGCGTCAGGACATGCCTTAAGCTGGCCTCTGAGTCTGACGAGTAGAGTAACTGCACGACGGGGCAGTCAGGTTGTCATACCTTACCCAGAGTGCAGGTGTTTGGTGCTAGAACATGCGTTGAGTTTTCGCCTGAGTTTAGTACCTTGTGATGTAGTAGGGGAACATGCGTTGAGTTTTCGCCTCTGAGTCCTTGCTTGATATTGTGAACTTGGTATCTAGGTTATGCGTTAAGATGTCGCCTCTGAACCTTTATACTTGCTGAATGTTTGGTAATTAGGTTATGTCTTGAGTTGACCGCTGAACCTCTTACCTGATGTTATATCTGCTTGCCTAGAGTTTGGTACTGTGTCAGATATGCATGTTGAAGATAAATGAATATATTGCTTGAGTTGTAATCTGTTCATCCAAGGCATTGGATGGCTCTTTCATCGGTTTCATAAATAGTTGGATTGAAAGACCCCCCGACTGGGTAACCAGTAGGGAAACCGGCTCTCCTTCCTAACGGTTTATGAAGTTGGTTGAGAGTCGTGCACTAGAGTTTGCATGATAGTATGAGAACAGTGGTTGAGATGTCTATGCTTCACATGTTATATATGTTGGAGTATTCTGTATTGCTTTATGTGTTACGTGTTGTCACAAAAGGTGGCTAGGAAAACTCTAGTCACTCCCCACTGATTGTGGCGTACATGTTTACATGTATGTAGGTACATGACAGGTTGGCAGAGGGGTTGCATGGAGCTAGCTAGCGATGATCCTCCATCGATTGACTTACACTTTTACGTTAGCTAGACTTAGAATTACATTTCAGTTTTTGAGTGCCTGCAGGGATGTGCCATCCCGGGCTGCTTTTATATTACGCTTGTATATTTATTTATGTTTCAGTTTTGTAGTAGGACACCTCGCATGTTTAGTTATGTAAAAAGTTTTAATTCCGCTGCATTTTTGGTACTTTTGTATGTTTATATTTCCGCTTTCGCGAGGGGTTTTACAGTTGGTATCAGAGCATTATTGCTCCCGACGCACTCATGTGACCCCCAACCTTAACTTGACTATTTAATCGAATAATGAATGAGAGATGGGTAGATTTAAGGACTTAAATTGTAGTCTGTTTTGTGACTGCTTTTATTAGGTTTTAACGTGTTTGTTGATTGTCTTTGATTTTACTTTATTGCCTTCCAATCGACGAACCGTGGACTAATCCATCTGGCGATGAAGACCTGAGTTCCTACCGAAGATAGAAGATTCGTGCTACTGTTGGAGAATGCTTCTAAGCCTTGAAGATACTTCTCTTTCTTCGTGCATCACCTTTTTCGATAACTCTGGATGCACATCCTTCTTTTAGAATATTTGTCTATCTTGCTTGAACAGATCTTCATATCTTTTCAGCTTAACCTTATTGCTTGCTTTCTTAAGGTGCCCTCTAGGTAACCTTCCCTTTTATTGGATTTGGAGGAACTAGTCTTAGGATAACCGTAAGCTGTGTTATGAGAAATATTGTTATTTGAGGAATAACTTAAGAGGTATCGAGAGACATGTTTTGGTGATCCAAGGGTCTAGTTGTCTATCCAATTGGGAGAGTAAAAGTGAGTGATAGGATACTTGCTTGAAGGTTGAGTTGTATACTTAATATTCGGTGGAACCTAACCTTGAGAACCATGCTTAGATCGTGAAAATATGTGGATTGAAGAGTACTGTTTAAGGAGTTAGATAAGATACTTAAGGTTATAGAGCAACCTGAAAGAATAGGCTTAAGATGCTAATGATGATGAGTGTATGATGAAGTGAGTTAGTATCACTTGACTTAGGTGAGTGATTGAGCTGAGAAAGGCTCATTGTTGAGAAATACGAATCATTTGCTATAATAGTGGAATACTCGAAGAGGTTGACTTAAGCTTAGAGGAAGTGAATCACTATGTGACCCTAGGTGGCTTAATAAATCTTAGCGCTTATTTATTGAAAAACATAAGAAAAATTTGAAGTTGCACCACCAGTATGTGGATGGAATGAAGTAATTCATTGAGAGATGTAAGTTCGGAAAAACTTGGTGGTTTAAAAATTGTTATCTGGTGGACAGTAGGGTAAACAAATAAAGTGGATATAGCATATAGGGAAGATGACCTGAAAGTGTTATTGAATTGTCATTAGTGGAACTAGCAGAGATGTGACATCTCAAACTTTTGGGAATAGGTAGTTATAATGATGATACCGTTTAGAGTTGAAGCACTACTACAAATTTAGGCTAAGAGGACGCCCTTTAGAAGACGGTTGAGGACATAACCGTCTTCTATCAGCCAAGTAATTTTGGCGGTACAACTGATCACATAAACATGACGTTTATAAAAATACCCGTCCTTATTGTAAAAGTAACAACGACGGTTGGTCAATAAAACCGTCCTCTTATTACTATACAAGACGGTTATTTACTGGAACCGTCCTCTTAATTTTTAATTGTGATATTCAAGGGTTCGCAAACCGTCGTCGTTGCTCATTTGCCTTCCCTTCTTTTCACACATACTTCATTCTACCCTAGCATAACCACCATCACTGTTACCAGCGTCACCTACCTTAAAGCTATCACCACCGCGTCTCCTAAACCGCCATCAATATCTGTCATTATCATCATCGCCCGACGCAACACCAATAATCACATTCCGTCATCTTTTTACTGAGGTATTCTGCGTGACCATATATTGTTGGATACAAATTGATTTTTTATAAACCTCAATTGAACAATCAATTCAATTTTGCATCTGAACATAACTTCACTTTTGATATCCATCGCGACGAAGTTCTAAGATTTCCCCTTTTCTCAATCCCTAATTACATACTTTCTTCAATTAATTTGTCATTTTCAAGTATATTTATCATTGTTGTATGACATTTATCCCAACTCGCAATCTCTCTAGGTGATTATTGCCCTAGATATGGAGATTATGTAGGAATTTATCACGTATATATTGTAATATTAGTATTTAAGGAGTTTGTTGATTGAAAGGTGCAGTTCGTCAGGAAATAATGACTTGCGAGTTCATCCAGATGGGTCTGTTGTGAACCCTGCAGCTTTATAACAACGAATTCAAAGTGATTCTAATTTCATGGCTCAGATCTTTCAGGTAAGATTGTATTTTGATGCTCAAATTTCATGTATTTTACGCATTTTGTTATTTTTGCATGGCTGAAAATGGTGAGAAGTGGCAGTGATAAGATGAAAGCAGTCAGAAAAAGAATTACTACAACAAAGTGAAAATAGGGAATTGAATTCTGGAAGCAAGGTGAAAAGAATTGAAATAAATAAATAAATAAAATGAAAAATTGAAAAAGAGGAAGTTAGAAATGCAGAAGGAGACTTATGAAAGGTCAGATCATGGGGTATTCAATCTCCATCATATCTTTCTGTTATCACATCCTCCACATATACATATGCATTCATACAAATACGGAGTACATATGGGTGCCTAATTTTGGTGATTGGTTTATCTTCGGGTAGTGGTATGGGTCCTCCTTACTGATAGGTAAGACGAGGGCCGAGGATTTCTCATCCATGATGATGTTTATGAGGTAGTCTAATCAATCTCAAACGCCTGTGTTCCAATGATGTTTTTGCTTGCGGATACGTGAGTTTCTTCGCTCTTTTTTTTTTGCCAGGCATTAGTAAAGCTTGGGTTCTCGCTTGATTCTCCTACCTTTTATACAGCTTGTAAGGTGATAGATATATTTTCTCCCCGTCTTTGAGATTTCTTGGATATAGTACTTAAAGCAAGAGGTTATATATAGCTTTGTGCATTGCTAATTAGCTTTCTGAAGTTCATTTGGCTCATTAATATGGTATTCCTATTTCTAGCTAGCTAGCTTAAACACCAACTTTATATTTCTTTGGTTCCCATCTGAATTTTATCAGTACTTTATATGTTTGTCAGTTATCTCACTTGGGTTTCATTATTGTGTCTACTTACTCTAGTTAGCAATAGGTTCGCATGTTTCCTGACATTGATCACCCTTTACTTTATTAAAATTCCATGAGTAGATAATTGCCCAATTTTTGTAAGTAGGCATTGTGCCTGGACATCCCAAAGACCCAACTATCCTTAAGAGGTACATCTCTTTTGATGGCCAAATGATTACGTGAGCTACAGTTGGTCCTACAAATAAGAATTCAGTGTTTGTGTTTGTCTCATAAATAGTGGATTTGCGTCTGCTGTATTGAGTGCAATAACATGCCTAGTAATGGGCTGCTTGAAAGTTACCGAATTGATTTTTTGTTTGCTTCTGCTTTGCTCTTTGAATTATTAACCATGTTTGTCCCTCTGAGAGAACTTCAAAAACTTTTCCCTGGTTTTTTTGGGTTTCAAGTGAGCCAGAAGGGAAGTACAATATTGGGGGTGGGGGGATTCGAACTTGGAACCTATTCTCCACTTTTCCAGGGCTTTCAGTCAACATATTTTTACTTAGTTGTTCATTTAATATTGCAGGATGCACTAAAGGGAATCGGGAGAGGCCTCATTCCTTCTCCGGGTAGTTTGTCTACTTTTGAGGAATTAAAAGCTACTTAGTTGTTCATTTTTTTCTTAGTCCCTTGGTTGTTTACTGACTTTACTCTTTCGAATTTTCTATCTCAAATCGGCATTCGATGGAGAATCAAAGCTGCAAATCCTAAATGGAAACTATCGCATCCCAAATTTGCCGAAGTTCAGTGAATTTGCCACTGATCTGATCCGTGACATGCTAAATTCTTCAGCAGATCTCAGACCTGACATCAGACAGGCAAGCACTTTGCTTGATTCACCATTCATGACCTTGAACTTAGGTTAGTTATAGTCTTATAGACCATTGGTGTCAATCAAAGTAGCGGTTGTTTTCTTATAATCTTAAGCATTGCTGGTAGTAGTAGTGTCCAAAGTTTACTGAGTTTTTTTCCCCTCATTGTAAAATTCCCGATTATAGGTCTGGTTCGTCTCAATGAACAATTATCAACTGGAGTCACAAAAGTCACTACCTGATTGGCCGCTGCAAGCAGCTTCTCTAATAATTGAAGGTAATTACATTAGGAGTTATTAAGCTAACTTGAATTATTATTCACTTGAATACATGGCTCTTTATTCTGTACTCTAGAATATGTGTGGTAGACTCTGTACTCTCTTTTTTTACAGATACTATAAGGAAAGAATCTGCTACAATAATGGTTATATTCCCTTCTCTAAATGAAGTGATGGCTATCCTTGTTCAGGTACACATATAGGATTTTTAATTATTCATTGACTGCTCGTGCAGTATCTCGGCGGTGGCATATGAGAAAACACAGAAGCTTACAAGGGACCTTCGAGCAGTAGGCTGTGGAGACTTAGACGTTGAAGGTAAATCTTTGTTACATTTGCTTAAAACATTCTGCATTTGTATTTACTTTATAGGGAATATTTACTAAAAGGAATTGGTCTGGTTTTGTCGAACATGACTCATAGCTTTCTCCAATACAGTTCTATACTGTGATTTAGGTGACTTGGATGTATTAATTTGATTTGCATATATAAAGCTGAAAAGCATCAATTGTGGGTTGTTTCCATGAAATTCTATTCGTGATATCACTGGCACCATTCAATTAACTATCCTCAATCTTATAGGAAACTTTTTTATTGCTTATTCCTTAATATGACATGTCTGGAGCAAGATTTGCTATAAACTACTAGTCTTGAAATATTAGATGCTTAGCTTTAAGCGCAGAGTCTTGTATATTATCTTTGTCTTTTATCTTTCATTTAACTATTTTGTTTGAGAGCAAATGAGTCGGGTTTAATGCCTTGCCCGTGGCTCTTTTAGCTTACTATTTTATTAGGGAGTTCGTTTTATTGAGCACTGTAACTTTGAATGACATTTGGGCAACATATGTATTGCAGTTTAAGGCTCAAGACGCAAGACGCAAGTATTTGAAGACAACGTTTAAAGTATACTAACGCTTGGATGCTATCTGGATAGCTTAAAAGTATGGTGCATGGATGAAAAAATTTTGTTAGTACTTGTGTTAAACTTATATCATAGTTTGTATTTTCTAGGTTCAAACTTATCGAATATAAATGTAACTTTTTTTGGATTTTCTGAAATGTAGAATGTTATATTTAAGTTAATGAAACAATTTTTATTTCAAATAAAGATTTAGTGTTCATAGAGCTTGGATTTTATTTTATAAATTGGCGCCAAAAAAAAGGTTGACTATATTTATAAATTGGTGCAAAAAATAAGCAGGCTATATTCATAAATAAACTGACGCTAAATAATGGGGCCAAAGAAATGGACACGAAAAAAAGACTGGCTATAGAGGACGGTTTATTCATAAACCGTCCTGAAATTGGCACAAAAATTATGCGCGCATATGTTCAAAACAAGACGGTTCCATACACAACCGTCCTCTTTCAAAAAGCAAAAGAAGACGGTTCCATACACCAACCGTCCTCTTTCAAAAATCAAAAGAGGACGGTTTGACTTTTTTTCAACCGTCCTCTTAGGCAACGAGGAAGGGTGAATTTAGGACGGTTGTTTTGAGGTTTTAGGACGGTTTTTAACCGTCCTCGTTGTCCGTTTTTGTAGTAGTGAAGGGTAAGGGTATATGAATCATTGGAGGAATTGTTCGTGAGAACCGATAATTGAATGACTTGATGTGGAAAGTAAGAAGTGAGAATCCCGTGAGAATAGTGAGAGACCCGCACCTTGGGAGATGTCCGTAATCGTTTCTTTCATATCGCTTCTCTCCTTTCCTTTCCTTTGCTTCTCCTTCTGATCATGGCTTCAATTTCATTAGAGTCCATAGCCTAAAGTTTATTACCTTGTCATCTCGTTGTTCCTCGAGTCGTTTTCTTATGACTCTCTCGGAACCTGTATCGTGTTTGTCTCTGAGGTTCATATCTCATCTCTTCTTCCGTGAGCCTTGTTCCTTTTCATTTAGATTAGTGGCGAGATCGACCTGTTCTTGGGGTAGAGATACATGCCTTGAGGAATGCTTGGTTCTGCGTTGTCAGGATTTGGTTGAGAGAGTTAGTGAGAATAATGTTCGGGCAATGTTGGACAGTGTGCCGTCTTGAGAGTCCATGTTAGATGGATTGTGTGTAAGTGATCTTTGTAGATTCTAAGCACCATTTGAGGATTGGAATAGAATGCTCGGAGTTATAGATGAATTTAGAGGAATGTGCCTTAGATAGTGATGAAGTGGTCAAATGGATGAATGAGGTAAGTTAGTGCTACTTAATCTTGACGAATTTTTGTAATGCAGAAAGGACCACATACTTGAGGAACGAGAGTTATTAGTAACTGCGTGAGAATATTGAGACATTTACAAGTGGACTTACAAAGCTGACTGAGTGTTGACCGTGAGTTACTTATGGAACCTCGGCATTTGCCTATTGATGTACTTACAGGTAACCGTTGATGTTTGAGGTAATCGTAGAGTGGAAATTTGAAACTTATAAGTGTTCATAAATATCAATTGAGGAATCTCGGAATGTGAATGCCTAAGTCTTATGGAACCTATAAGAGTGAAAGTTGTTACTTCTTTGGAACTTTCTTTGAGATGTATATTGTTGGTAAATGGTTGGAAATCAGAGGATTTAGAAGTTGTTACCTTAGTAAAGTCTCGATTTGAATGTTCACTTTGATGATAAAAATTGGGAATTTAAGATTTCGAAGCACCTTGTGGAGTAAGTTGTTGGGATCGAACTGTTAAGGATTTAAGGTTATAGGATACCGAATACCCTATCTTGGGTTTTGAGGTTCGTTGTTATAGTATTAGAATCCCCGTCCAGAGATTTGAAAGCCTTCTTGTTGAGGAATACCTTGTTCTGTGGATGAGATAATGGTAAGAGGGATCGTGAAACCATTGAGAGTTTAGAGATCACTTGAATTGTCCTCCCAGGGATATATTGGGAATCGTTGTAACGATGCTTTGATTATGGATCGAGTTATTAGTGACCCCATGTTTAGCAAGAGTTACCGTTTTCCTTGACCTCTAACCTGGTTGTTCCATTCCTTCGATCCTTCCGTTTATGTTCTGTCAGCTGTGAAACTAGAAACCCTCAATCCTTCGTGCCGAAAGTAAACCCTATGATCGTTTCTACGCTCCCGGTGACTGTTTTGGAATTTGTTCACTATTGTTAACGCTGAAAGTTGTAGTTTTGGAAAACCTTAATTGTTGTGAGGATTTGGAAACTGCTCCCTCTTTTGTTGAAAGTAGATAAAGATCGATTTTGAATGAAACTTGATTTTAAAGAGCAGAACGTTTTACAACTTTGATTGATCTTAGTGTTGATTTGTCATCTGAACTCGTTATTGGAGACGTCTGATAACCCGTACTGTGCTTATCAACACCGGATCGATCGGGATTTTGAATTTTAATGATTTAATTTTCGGACTTGTCTCGGATTTGGAACGTCGGACTCTTGAATACGTAACGAGAATCCCAATGACCATTGACAAGACTCGCACCTTAAAATCTTTTACTTCTTGAAACCTTTTGAAAGGTAAGGATTTGGGTACCATAACCCATGTGGTACATTTTGAAAGTTAGAGTTGTTTTCGCACTTATTTCCGTTTTCAAGTTTCGAGGACGGAACTTTTTGAAAGATGGGGTGATTGTAACAGCCCAATATTTCGGGACCTGGAATTTTAAAGATTTTAAGTTCAAGTTCGAGAAATAATTTATATTTCGTAATTCTTGGTATTTCATTTAACTAACCGATTAATTTATGTGAGAATATTTAAAAGAATTTAAATAAGATTTTATTTAATTGCGTAATTTACGTCTTAGTAATTTAATTTCATAGTCCGGAAATATTTATATCGTCTTAAGTTTGTAGTTACCTTAAGTCGATGTTCTTAGCTCAAATCGTCTTAAAACTCGTCTTATGGGCCTAACTTGTTAATGGACTCATTTTCCCTCTTTTTCCTCACAAAACCCTAACCCCACCATCTTCTACCTCTCTCCTCCAATTCATTTTTCAGATTTAACAAAGAAGCAAAACACCATTTTTGATTTCCTCCTTCTTCAACCTTAAAACTCTCATAGAATCTTCATTTCTTATCCGATTGAGGCGATTTTCGCGGCTACGGATTCCTCTCCTCTAGCCCGTCGTTTTAAGTTAATAAATCTTGCAATTTGTGGCAGTAGGATTTTTGGCCTGTTCACATAATTTCGAAATTCGTGATTTTTCTTCGATGTTTGTGTCGTTTTAGACGGTGTTTGTGTTAACCCGGAAGAGGGCTTGATGATTATTGAAGAAGATCTCGAAGATTTTTTGAAGGATTTCGCTAAGTAAAGGTGACGATAATGAGAAACTCGGCCTTTATGTGTATATTGGCAAGTTTGATGTGTTCTTATGATTAGTTTCTGATTTTGTTGAAGTATAATGTTTAAAGGACTTAGTAACATGATTAGGAATGTTTTATTGTGATGAATTCATGCTTGTTGAGGTTCATATGCTCATACGTTGTTTTCTGAAAATTTACACATTTTGCGACGGATACTTGATATACTCATTTGAGGATTGATATGGGATTTGTATGCTGTTAGGACGGTAGTATTAGATGTTTATAATGTTGGGCAAATCATACTTGTAGCAATTTTTGAAGATTGTATGTCGATTTGTTAAGTTTTAAAAGGGCTGGAAAATCCTGATTTTAGTGACAGGCTCTCTGAGCCGGTCGACCGACCGGCCGCCGGTCGACCGGCTGGGAGTGCGTCTTGTGTGTTTTTGCGATTTTTTAAGTTTTGGCCTTAGGACTGCCAGCCGGCCGACCGGCTGCCTGCCGACCGGCTGGTAGTCTCTTGTGTGGTGTCTTGTGCTTGTTTTTGCGAAAAACATAGGAAGAAGGGGAGCCCAGTCGGCAGACCGGCCACCTGCCAGCCGGCTGGGAGTGTATGTGGGTTGGTGTGCGAATTAGTGAAGGCT
Source organism: Silene conica (assembly GCA_029255685.2). Taxonomy (NCBI): domain Eukaryota; kingdom Viridiplantae; phylum Streptophyta; class Magnoliopsida; order Caryophyllales; family Caryophyllaceae; genus Silene; species Silene conica. The sequence goes on from CM055311.2 coordinate 67,264,674, forward strand.
AGGGAAATGGAATCCCAGCGGGCCGACCGGCTGCCTGCCGACCGGCTGTCTGCCGACCGGCTGGGAGTCCTTTGTGTTGTCGTTTTTAAAAGAAAGAAATGAAGGCTGGGTTACCAGCCGGTGGACCGGCTGCCGGCCGACCGGATGGGAACCCCTGTAGCATATTTTGAATTCGGAAGTCATTCGTATTGTTGAACCATATATTCAAATTAATATATAGTATATATGTTTATGTTTTGATAATGACAAGTCTAGCTATTTATATATTATATACTCGTATGTATAATTGTCTGCTAAGTGTACAGAACATTAGTAACAAGATCTAATCAATCAAGTATAAAAGATTCAAGCATATTAGTCAATGAATTCACTAAGTCGAAGATTGATAGAAGATCACAAGCGCGCATAATAGACTAAAGTTATACTTATCAACTATAGCTTTAGTACAAGATTGGTTCTAGTTATAGCCCGTAGCTATAACTCTATATCATGAAGAAATGATCGGAATATATATGTGTTTAAGTTGAAACGTTTGTTTCCAAATCTGTGTCGTGTAGAATTAAGTGTTTAATTGGTATTCTATTTTAATAAATAGAATTGTTAATCTTAATAGGATTATATAAAATATCTTTAAGTTAAATAAGGAATAAATAATTGTCTTATGAGATAATTATTTATTACTAAAATAAACTAAGGATTTTTTATATGATCTTTATTGTCAAATTTATATAATCTAAATGTAGTTTGTTTCGACTTTGGGAAACGTGTGATATGTCACGTTTACCATAATTCGTGTAGGATTCAATTAAGTAAATATTATGTATTTATTTAATATCCTAAAACAAACTAAGATTATATTATGGTAATATATTTTTATTATCTTTGACATGATTTAGGAAGTTGATTTAATAAGGATACTAATTGTTTATTATATAAAGATCTTTCCTAAATATGAATTAGAAAATAGATTCCTTATATAATACATAAAGTATATTATTAAATCTTTCCTAAATATATTAAGATTAGATTTAAGGTAGTATTACTAAAAGACTAGTATTCTAGTTTTAGTAATATTCCTAAATCATCTAGGGTTTGAATTACCTAGATACATATTCTATATAAATAGACTACCATGATACATTAAAATACACGAAACACATACACATATATTCACGCAAATCAAAGAGAGAAACCGCCGATTATATTCTTCAAATTCGAGCTTATCATTGTCATATCCGATTCAAGATTCAAGTGCTCAAGCATTGATCTTATTCACTCAAGATTGTGACATCAAGAAACATTGAAGACTTTATCTTATTAACGTAAGATAGAACGAGTATTTAGCGGTACTCATTGTAAGACAAATATTTAACGGTATTTGTCGTAGCTAGATATTTAACGGTATCTAGATAGAGTTGTGACTAACATCAAAGTCGCACGAGTAGGGTTGATAAAATTGTAATCCAGAGTTGGTACTAATTTTATTAATCGAGAATAGTGGACGTAGGTCTCAAAGTGTGAGACTGAACCACTTCAAAAATATTGTGTCTCTCTTTATTACTTGCTCTACTCAACGATCATCATACAAACTTACACACATCGAAGAAGATTTAAAAAGAAGGCATACTCAATTCAACCCCCACCTTCTTGAGTATATCATATCAATAGACTCTTCAATTGGTATCAGAACCTCGTGCTCTTGATCGCCTAGCCGCGTGAGTTTTGATCCTTCTATTGATTCTATATTATATACTCCTTCAACAATGGATTCCAAGCATCTCAAGTGCCCTATCTTCGATGGCCAAAACTACAGTTTATGGAAAAATATGATGACTCATTACATCAAGGGTTGTGATTGGGAATGTTGGAAGATCATCCAAACTGGACCAAAGAAGATCTTGGTCGCCGCCGCCAATGGAACAACCTATGAAAAGATGGAAAGCGATTATGTGGAAAGTGACTACAAAATTGCAGAGAAAAACTCTAAAGCCATGAGCCTCCTACAAAACGGTATGATAACCTCAGAATTTGATAGATTCTCATCTTGTAGTTCCGCTAAGGAAATATGGGATAGTCTCGAACTTGCTTATGAAGGAACATCCGCAGTCAGGAAACATCGTATAGACTTGCTCGTTCAAAGATATGAACTTTTCAATATGGAAAAGAATGAATCTATTGATAGCATGTCTGCACGATTTTCTTGTATTATTAATGAACTGCGGAACCTTGGCAGAAAGATCGATTCTGAAGATATCATTCGAAAAATTCTTAGGAGTCTCACCAAAAAATGGCAACCTAAGGTCACGGCCATAGAGGAAGCACGTGATCTATCTAAGATTACTTACCAAGAGTTGATTGGATCCTTAATGGCACACGAGATCATACTAAATAAAAACGATGATGATCCCAAAGGAAAGGGCGTCGCTTTACAAGCCTCCACAAGTGAAGTATGCGAAGAAGAACTAGAAGATGAGACAGTTCTATTCGCAAGACGTTTTAAAAAGGCTGTCTTCAAGGGAAGATACAAAAACTCTAACAACAAAACAGTCGACAAAAAGAAAACTGATACAAAACAAACATTCTTCAAAAGAGGATGTTTCAAGTGTGGACAACAAGACCACATGATCAAAGACTGTCCAAGTTGGGACAAAATCAAAGATAAGTCAAAAAGAGAAAAGACCAAAACGGAGTTCAAGAAAGTAATGCTTGCGTCGTGTTGGGGAGAATTAGAATCCGAAGATGACGAGGACTTAGAAGAAGATGAGGTAGCAAACCTGTGCCTAAGCAACGTCAGCTTAGATCTAATCTCAAACGACAACAACGAAGACGACGCATCCCATTTGTGTCTCCTTGGAGAATCCGACTCAGACGACGACGACGACGATGAAGAGGTAAATTTTCTTCAACTCAAAAGTCAAGTTAAAAATTTATCTAAAGCTATGTTGGTTAAATATTTTGAGAAAACCCTAGACCAATGTCATGAACAAAGTCTTGAGTTAGATGACTTGAAAGAACAGATCCTCGATATTGCTGAGGAAAATCAACTTCTAAAGGCCAAAGCTAAGAAACTGAAATCCAAAATAAGCATTGAAGCAAATGCTAAGTTGGAAACAGTTATGTCTGAGAAAAAGGTTCTTGAGTCTAAAGTTATAGCTAATGAAGCTATAACCTCAAAACTAAAACTCAACATTAAAGAGCTTCAATCTAAAGTTATAGCTAATGAAGCTATAACTTTAGAATTAAGAAAAGCTAATGAGCGCCTTAAGTCTGAATCTTCAATTATGGTCGAAGATGAGACTCATCTGGAAGAAGTTGAGATTCTCGAAAGCAAAATTATGGATCTAGAATTCAATCAATCTAAAATCAAGAAGGAACATGCCAAAATTGTGTCCGACTTTCATAAAGACATTCAAAACCTAAAAGAGTCTAACAACACTGACCACAGTGAATGTAAGAAAGAAATAGACTCCCTAAAAGACCTCCTTCTTCATGCTCGGAAGGTTCACGACAAATGGGAAGGAAGCACTAACGTTCTAAACTTGCTAACTGAACAATCCGACAACAACATGAAGATGGGGTTAGGACACGAGTGTTATGGAAGAAGGGATCACTCAAAGTGTAAGCAAAGCCCAACAGACAGAGACTTTAGAAGAAGAAAATATGCCGACCTTCCTGAGTATTTAATATGCACTTATTGTGGCCATACTGGACACCTCCGAGAAAACTGTGTGAAACACGCACAAGATTTTAAAACCGGAGTTAAGTTTGTTTAATCCTTAGGAATTCCAAACGACACTATTTCTATCTCCGATGGTGATGATAACAAAACTGAGGAAAGAAATATTGACCACAGATGGTTCTATGACATGACATTTGATTACGAAGAAAAGAAAAATAGAACCAAACAAACTCCTCAACAAGCAACACACAAAAATTGGTCACCTAGAGTCCAAACTAAGACCTACACAAAAACATCAAAACCCAACTACTACCAATATAGAAAGACCTATGTAAGACAAGTCTGGGTTAAAAAGGAAGATGTATTTGTGATTACTAACAACAAAGGACCCAAGTATGCTTGGGTACCTAAATCCTGTCTTTGAACTTATTCGTGCAGTTTGTCGCCAAGGAAAATAACCTATGGTATCTCGACAGCGGATGCTCAAGACATATGACAGGCGACGTAAATCTATTCCAAACCCTTAAACCCTATGATGGAGGTAAAGTCACATTTGGTGATAACAAAAAGGGAAAGATCATCGGAATTGGTAAGATAGGTATTTCATCTTCTCATGCTATAAATGATGTATACCTTGTGAGTGGTCTCAAACACAATCTTATCAGTATATCTCAATTATGTGACAAAGGAAATAAAGTGGTTTTTCACTCAGATATATGCCGTATTATCTTAGAAGGCACCAGTAAAGTAATACTTGAAGGTCACAGGATGAAAAATGTTTATATGATTGATTTAAATGTTGTACCTACTGATTCTCTATCATGCATGAAAGTTACGTTAGATGATCCATGTCTATGGCACAAGAGATTTGGTCATATTAGCTCACCTATTCTAAGTAAGCTGAAAAGATGGGACTTGGTCGAAGGTCTTCCAAAGATCAAATTTGATCAAGAAAAGATGTGTGGCACATGTGCACGATGTAAACACGTCAGGTCATCCTTTAAGCCAAAAAGAGTGGTAAGCACAGAACAAGCTCTTGAACTAGTACACACGGATCTATGTGGCCCTATGAAGGTAAGAAGTAGAGGTGGTTCCAGGTACGTTTTTGTTCTAGTTGATGATTACTCTAGATTTGTTTGGCCAATCTTTCTTCATTCTAAAGACGAAACATTCGATGAATTTGTTAGTCTCATCAAACTTGTCCAAAACAAATATAAATCAAACCTAGTAACAATCCGTACTGACCATGGAACTGAGTTCGACAATCATGCTTTTATTGAGTTCTGTAAAACCAATGGTGTTGGACATAACTTCTCGGCCCGTAGAACCCCACAACAAAATGGAGTCGTAGAACGAATGAACAGAACCCTAGAAGACATGGCTCGAACAATGCTTCTTTGTAGTGGCCTACCTAGAAACTTTTGGGCTGAGGCTATTAGTACAGCTTGCTATATTCATAACCGTGCTATGATTAGACCTATCCTTAAAAAGACTCCTTATGAACTTCTTCGTGGTCGTAAACCAAACATATCTCATTTAAGATGCTTTGGTAGTAAATGCTTTGTTCACAACAATGGTAAAAACAGATTAAGCAAATTCGACCCTAGAAGTGATGAAGCAATCTTTATAGGATATTCAGATCATAGTAAAGCCTACAAAGTTTTTAACAAACGTACTTTATGCATAGAGGAAAGTATTCATGTTATCTTTGATGAGAATAATGTCTTCGATAAGCCATTACAGGATATAGAGGAAAACCTAGACGAACCTGATTTCAGGTTATCAAGGGAAGATCCTCCTGAAATGGAAATTGAAGAAGGAGAACCTCAAGGAATTCATGATGAACTCAACTTGGGAGAAAATGGTGCGAGAGATGAAACTACAGTTGATGATACTGTAGATAACTCTCAAACCAATGACTTGGAACCCAGAGTTACAGCTAATGAAGCTGTAACTTTGAATCAAAACCAAAGGGAAGAGGCCAGAGTTATACCTGACCCTACTATAAACCCAGGTTTGGATTCAGGGGGAACAAGTCAAGATCCCGAGTCAAGTTCAGGGAATGCAAATGATCAATCAAGGAACTGAAGATATAAAGGCTCTCATCCTTTGGATAATGTCATAGGAAGCCTGACAGATGGAGTTCAAACTCGAAGGAGCTTAAATAACTTTTTCTCATTCTACTCCTTTCTCTCCACCATTGAACCTTCAAATATCAAGGAAGCTCTCGCAGAACCAGCTGGATAGTTGCCATGCAAGAAGAACTCCAGCAATTTGAAAGAAACAAAGTTTGGCATCTTGTTCCTCGACCTAAGGACAGAACTGTCATTGGAACTAGATGGGTATTCAGAAACAAATTGGATGACACTGGAGTCATTGTGCGAAATAAGGCCAGACTAGTAGTTCAAGGATACAACCAACAGGAAGGGATCGATTATGACGAAACCTTTGCTCCTGTTGCTCGTCTTGAGGCAATAAGACTACTCATTGCATTTGCAGCACACAAGGGAATGAAGCTTTTTCAGATGGACGTTAAGACTGCATTTCTAAATGGCTCTCTCCAAGAGGAAGTATTTGTTGAACAACCTCCTGGATTTCCTGACAGCAAACTCAAGGATCATGTATTCAAATTAGACAAAGCTCTCTATGGCCTGAAACAAGCACCTAGGGCATGGTACGACAGATTATCAAAGTTCCTATTGGAGAGTGGATTCAAGAGAGGGTCTGTAGATAAAACCCTATTTCTTAAAAGCGAAAACTCAGATCTTCTAGTCGTTCAGATCTATGTTGACGATATTATTTTAGGCTCAACCAATAAAAAGTTGTGCAAGTACTTCTCTGAGTTGATGACTTCTGAGTTCGAGATGAGTATGATGGGAGAACTAAAATTCTTCCTTGGACTTCAAATACAACAAACTGAAGAAGGAATCAAAGTTCATCAACAAAAATACGTCAAGGAGTTGCTAAAGAAATTTGGAATGGAAACCTCTCATGCAATGCCGACTCCAATGGTCACAGATAAGAAGTTAACCAAAGACGAAGATGGTAAGTCTGTAGATGAAACAACTTACAGAGGTATGATTGGCTCACTTCTTTATCTTACAGCAAGTCGTTCAGATATAATGTTTAGTGTCTGTGTTTATGCGAGATTCCAATCTGCACCAAAAGAATCACATATGATTGTAGTTAAAAGAATTTTAAGATACCTAATCGGAACCTCAAAATTATATCTATGGTATCCTATGGACTGTAACTTTAATCGAGTAGGATATTCAGATGCGGACTATGCAGGATGTTCCTTAGACAGAAAAAGTACCTCCGGACTTGCTACCTTTGTAGGTCCTTGTATTATATCTTGGGGATCCAAGAAACAAAACTGTGTCGCTCTCTCAACTGCTGAAGCAGAATATATTGCAGCCGCACTGGTATGTTCTCAACTTTTATGGTTAAAGCAACAGTTACATGATTATGGTGATGTTGGATGTGTACCTATATTATGTGATAATACGAGTGCTATAATTATATCTAAAAACCCAGCCCAGCACTCGAGGACCAAACATATTGAAATTAGACACCACTTTCTAAGAGACCATGTTGAAAAGAAAAATATAAAATTGGAATTTTGTAGTACGGAAAAACAATGGGCAGATATCTTCACTAAACCATTGGCTAGAGAACGCTTTGAGACTTTGCGATTGGAAATTGGTTTAATCGGTGGCACCTAATCAAATCTTAAAAGCAAAAATAACCCAATGATTGACTATGGTTTAGATGAGATTATATGACTGTGTCCGTATACTCCGCTGCATGTGTATGTATATATTCGATGATAAATTTTGTGATTAGAGTTATATTATATGATTTACATATGGATGTGTACGCAACTAATCTCAAAATAATATTATGTTACATATTATAATTCACCACAATTTACATATTACAAATTATTTAAAACAATAATATACAAATATTACTAAAAACGAAAAACAAAAATAACAAACAAAACTTACCTCAAATACACACACAATTCGTTTGAGCTAGCCCCACCATATGCCCCGTCCCTCAACCCACTAGCTCCACACCCAATTGCCACGTACCTACCCTATTCACCTAGCCCTTGACTTTTACCCTCTCACAATTATTACCCCAACCAAACCTCTCACCTCACATTTACCTCATTACCGTCCCAAACCCCCACTTTCACTAAAAAAAACCATTAAAACTCTTAAACCTCCAGAAACACCAAACCTCCATTAAAACATCCTCAAACCTCCACCAAAACCGTCGACTTAAAATCCCTATTCTCATAATGCCTCCATCTCGTGCAACCCGCTCTCAACAAAAGAAACCTACACCTCCTTCACCAACCCCATCACCACCACCCTCCCCGACTCCGATAGCGTCAGCCGCACCCACCCCCGACCAGAGCAAACGACGCAAACTTAATCGGGTTTCATCCTCTAATTCTGATGACATGCAAGAATTCGACTCTCAAATCCCTCGTCCTCTGTTTCCCGAGTACTCTGTCGAAGCCAGTCGTGCAGGTCTTGAGAAGGTTCGCATGACTAAGCAAGAAGGTACGTTAATCGATCGTGTTTTACCTTACGCCATTCATGCGGGTCGGTTTTATCCTAAGTCGTGGGTCAGTGGGTCAAAATCTTTGCGATTCTTTAAAGATTTTCTGACGTTTCAAGGGTGGGAATACATAAGTGATTTCTCGGGTTTGTTGTTTCCTATAGAATTGGTTCAATTCTTTGCTTCAGTTAAACCGTGTGATGATGGTATTAGGGGTGTTGTGAATGGTCGGGATGTTATTGTGACTAAGTCGGATATTTGTGAAATCTTTAAACTTGATCAAGAAGGATTAGTTCTTGACCCGAAAAAGGAATGGAGTGTAGTCTCTAAAGAACAAAAATTGGTGATTAAGAAATACTTTGATGCGGATGTAACTGAGATCACCCCTCTGCTTACTGTTTCATTCAACCCTAAATTAAAGTTCTTCTTGAATTTTTTATGGAACACTGTGTTACCACGTCGGGGTGGTCGGGATAAGCTTGCTAGTGTTGAGGCCGTGGTGTTGTATAGTTGGTTGGAGGGACAGAAAATTGATTTGGCATCTCTTATTTGCCATAAAATCTGTCAAGTTTCGAATGTTCTTGTTAAGGAAAAGTTTTGCTCCACCATCGACATTCCATATGGAATGTGGGTATCCGAATTAATGTTTAAGAAAGGTGTTGTTGATGATTCCAGTTTCGGGATTAAACCAAAAGATCGTATGTGTGATCGGTTGTTGAAATTAATGGGAATTTGCTTTGACGGAGTTGATCTTACGTTTGGTAAGACTGAGCCCACTCCGAATCCTTCACCATCCTTTGCGGGTCTTGAAGCCAAGATGGATCAAATTCTTGGTATGTGTGAAATTAAAAAGGAGAAGGAGGAGGCAGGGGGTAGTCGTGCTAAGAGGGGTCGCGAATTTGAGGTTGAGGTGAAAGAATGGATGGAGAAAGTTGATAAGCATTTGGTGAAGATTGGGTCAGAGGTCTCGGTGGTATGCTCCGAATTACTCGCCATAAGTGATCGCTTGTCTTTTATCACGACACAAGGAGGGGCAATGGAGCGTGATCATGGCCTATTACGAGAGGATGCTTCTAAAGCACTTGAGGCCGTCAAGGCACTCTCGCTCAAGGTGCTTAGCTTCGAGATTGCGCTCAATGCTCAAGGGAGGAACGTCAATAGCTGCCTCGATAGGTTGGAGACCTTAGAATTCCGTACCCGACCCGATTACGTGAACCCATATGCAAAGACACCCGGCTCAAGTTCTCGTTCGTGATCCGTCATCTCCGTCTCTGTTTTTATCAAATTTCGGTTGATTTGTTGTTGTTTTGCTCAAAGTCCGGTGGTGGACTTATAAAAAATATTAGTCTTATGGCCCAATTTGCTTACCTAGCCCATTAGAAATCCGAAGCTAACCCTTATTTTGCTTCTTTGGATTTCCTAACCCCAAACAGGCCCAAACCTAATTCCTGTTTTGATGCGGCCCAACCTCTTATTTTTTTTGCCTTGGCCCATCGTATTTGTTATCTTTTGCAGGCCATTTTATCCGAACCCTAGCCAGGCCCTTTTTTCTTAATACTCTATTATTCCTACTTCGGCCCATTGGCATAGTATATTCGGATTGGTTGTGTATATTTTAACATTCCGTATGTGCTTGTGTGATATTTTCTATGTTCATATTTTTAGACTCGGTTATATGCTTGTTTATGCTTCGTACGTATATTATTTTAGTCGTTTCATGTCTTTGTTCTCATCTTTTCGATGATGTCAATAGGGGGAAATATGCGACTTAGATTAGAATTTGCCTAAGCTTGCTCCTTGTCGTAATTCATTGTCTCTTAGGGTCCTTAAAGGATATGGGATAGATAGAACATAAAAACCCTAAGTTAATCTTTGCTATGAATAACCTTTATTATATTGAGGGGGAACATACACTTAGACACGAAATCTAAGAAAGACTTGCCATCATCAAAAAGGGGGAATTTGTTGAACCATATATTCAAATTAATATATAGTATATATGTTTATGTTTTGATAATGACAAGTCTAGCTATTTATATATTATATACTCGTATGTATAATTGTGTGCTAAGTGTACAGAACATTAGTAACAAGATCTAATCAATCAAGTATAAAAGATTCAAGCATATTAGTCAATGAATTGACTAAGTCGAAGATTGATAGAAGATCACAAGCGCGCATAATAGACTAAAGTTATACTTATCAACTATAGCTTTAGTACAAGATTGGTTCTAGTTATAGCCCGTAGCTATAACTCTATATCATGAAGAAATGATCGGAATATATATGTGTTTAAGTTGAAACGTTTGTTTCCAAATCTGTGTCGTGTAGAATTAAGTGTTTAATTGGTATTCTATTTTAATAAATAGAATTGTTAATCTTAATAGGATTATATAAAATATCTTTAAGTTAAATACGGAATAAATAATTGTCTTATGAGATAATTATTTATTACTAAAATAAACTAAGGATTTTTTATATGATCTTTATTGTCAAATTTATATAATCTAAATGTAGTTTGTTTCGACTTTGGGAAACGTGTGATATGTCACGTTTACCATAATTCGTGTAGGATTCAATTAAGTAAATATTATGTATTTATTTAATATCCTAAAACAAACTAAGATTATATTATGGTAATATATTTTTATTATCTTTGACATGATTTAGGAAGTTGATTTAATAAGGATACTAATTGTTTATTATATAAAGATCTTTCCTAAATATGAATTAGGAAATAGATTCCTTATATAATACATAAAGTATATTATTAAATCATTCCTAAATATATTAAGATTAGATTTAAGGTAGTATTACTAAAAGACTAGTATTCTAGTTTTAGTAATATTCCTAAATCATCTAGGGTTTGAATTACCTAGATACATATTCTATATAAATAGACTACCATGATACATTAAAATACACGAAACACATACACATATATTCACGCAAATCAAAGAGAGAAACCGCCGATTATATTCTTCAAATTCGAGCTTATCATTGTCATATCCGATTCAAGATTCAAGTGCTCAAGCATTGATCTTATTCACTCAAGATTGTGACATCAAGAAACATTGAAGACTTTATCTTATTAACGTAAGATAGAACGAGTATTTAGCGGTACTCATTGTAAGACAAATATTTAACGGTATTTGTCGTAGCTAGATATTTAACGGTATCTAGATAGAGTTGTAACTAACATCAAAGTCGCACGAGTAGAGTTGATAAAATTGTAATCCAGAGTTGGTACTAATTTCATTAATCGAGAATAGTGGACGTAGGTCTCAAAGTGTGAGACTGAACCACTTCAAAAATATTGTGTCTCTCTTTATTACTTGCTCTACTCAACGATCATCATACAAACTTACACACATCGAAGAAGATTTAAAAAGAAGGCATACTCAATTCAACCCCCCCTTCTTGAGTATATCATATCAATAGACTCTTCACGTATCTTTCAAACGGTTAATCGGTTTTGATTGAAACTCGTTTTGTGTACCTGTGATATGTAATTGAGGTCCCCAGAGGATGGGCAACATTATATTGGGTTAGGGAATGGAGTAAGGATATAGACCCCCCGGTCGGGTAACCAAAAGGGAAACCGGCTCTCCCTCAACTTAGTTCCCGGGGTCAATTAAGTGTTGATTAGAAGTTGAAAGGTAGAACTATAGAGTAGTTCATAGACTTGGATGATATTGTTTGATGCGTATTAAGTTATGCCTTAAGCTGGCCTCTGAACTTAATACGTAGGTTGTTTGTCGTGTATGGGAACATGCGTTGAGTTTTCGCCTCTGAGTTCCATACATGTCTGTTTGTCGTGTCTGGGACATGCGTTGAGTTTTCGCCTCTGAGTCCAGATATGTATGTGTGATCGCGTCAGGACATGCCTTAAGCTGGCCTCTGAGTCTGACGAGTAGAGCAACTGCACGACGAGGCAGTCAGGTTGTCATACCTTACCCGGAGTGCAGGTGTTTGGTGCTAGAACAAGCGTTGAGTTTTCGCCTCTGAGTTTAGTACCTTGTGATGTAGTAGGGGAACATGCGTTGAGTTTTCGCCTCTGAGTTCCTTACTTGTGATAGTGAATTGAATGCTAGTCCATGCGTTGAGTTTTGGCCTCTGAGTCTAGTGTTCTGTGATAGCCGGTCCATGCGTTGAGTTTTCGCCTCTGAGTCCTTGCTTGATATTGTGAACTTGGTATCTAGGTTATGCATTAAGATGTCGCCTCTGAACCTTTATACTTGCTGAATGTTTGGTAATTAGGTTATGTCTTGAGTTGACCGCTGAACCTCTTACTTGATGTTATATCTGCTTGCCTAGAGTTTGGTACAGTGTCAGATATGCATGTTGAAGATAAATGAATATATTGCTTGAGTTGTAATCTGTTCATCCAAGGCATTGGATGACTCTTTCATCGGTTTCATAAATAGTTGGATTGAAAGACCCCCCGACTGGGTAACCAGTAGGGAAACCGGCTCTCCTTCCTAACGGTTTATGAAGTTGGTTGAGAGCCATGCACTAGAGTTTGCATGATAGTATGAGAACAGTGGTTGAGATGTCTATGCTTTACATGTTATATATGTTGGAGTATTCTGTATTGCTTTATGTGTTACGTGTTGTCACAAAAGGTGGCTAGGAGAACTCTAGTCACTCCCCACTGATTGTGGCGTACATGTTTACATGTATGTAGGTACATGAAAGGTTGGCAGAGGGGTTGCATGGAGCTAGCGAGCGATGATCCTCCATCGATTGACTTACACTTTTACGTTAGCTAGACTTAGAATTACATTTCAGTTTTTGAGTGCCTACAGGGATGTGCCATCCCAGGCTGCTTTTATATTACGCTTGTATATTTATTTATGTTTCAGTTTTGTAGTAGGACACGTCGCATGTTTAGTTATGTAAAAAGTTTTAATTTCGCTGCATTTTTGGTACTTTTTTATGTTTATATTTCCGCTTTCGCGAGGGGTTTTACAGCGTGAGTTAGAGGTTGTTTGTGGGAGGTTAGGGTGGTGCCGTGGTCTGGTGGTCACCACCAAGGGTGTTGTGGGAGGTGAGTGGTGTCAAGGGTGGTCTTAGGTGGTGGTTAGGGTGGTGGTATTAGCGGCTGGAGTCAAGGTGGCAGTAACGGGGAAACACGTTGATGAACAGGGGTTTTGTTATCGTGTTTAGGGCTAGTAGTTTGGTGGACTGTTGCGACTATTTTGGTGGGATCAAGACTAGAGGCTGGCAACCCCTGGAACCACCGTGTGTCAGTGGTGACAACGGTGGTGGCTTGAGGTGGTGTGGGGACTAAGGGAGAGAGTGGCAAGCGTGAAAACAGTGGGTGGCGGAGATGGTTGCTGAAACTGCAGTTATTAACGTGTAGGCATGCTACTTTAGAGGCGTCTTGGTGGTTACTGTGGTGGCGCAGGTGGTGTGCAATGGGTGGAAGTTGTAGAGGGTAGTACGTAGTTGAGTTTAGGATAGATGGTGATGGTCGTGGGTGTCCTGGTTGGTGGCGGTAATGTCGTGAACCTGGGCTGTTCGGATTAGAGGGGTTTGAATGACCTGAGTATTTTCCTTGTTTTACTGCTGGTCGTGGGATTCGAACCCCGGATCTATGGGACTGTTTATGTTATTAAGCTTATTATGGTTATTTTGATTATTATAAGTAGTAGTAATGTTCTTATTATTATTAGTATTAATACTGTAATACTCCGTATTTCTTTATCGGTTTTTATATTAATATTTAATATTTACGTGGACGTGTTGATAGTATTTTGAACGTTCGTATGCGATAATTAAGTTATCGAATGTGTGTTTTATACCTATGTGCATTTAGTGAGGGGCCGAGTATATGAATTAGTAATAAAACCGTGTTTTATATAGCTATTTGGGCCTTGATTTGCATGCCAATTACACACCAATGCACAGCCCATCTCGTTTTAAGGCTGAAAAATCTGACAAACACCTTAGTTCTATCTCTGCCGCCATATTTAAGCACCCCTAAAAACCTACCTTTAACCTACTCGACACCCAAACAATCACACACTAACGCTGCCGCCATATCAGAGAGTAACCAGGAGGTTTTCACGGTGGGTTTATGATAGTCTAAGGCTACTCGTTACACGAAGAAAGAGGTATGAACACCACAGTTCCAATTTCGCTGTTTTTACCTTTCTTTTTCAATTCGAAATTTCATATAGTTGCTCTATGTTCTCAGCTGGTTTGTGTATTTTGCTAGTAGTAGGGTGTTGTTTTATGTTGTGTTGGTGGTGGGTTCGTGTGCGGTGGCCGGAACACCGCCAGAAAGGAGTAGAGGTTGTTTGTGGGAGGTTAGGGTGGTGTCGTGGTCTGGTGGTCACCACCAAGGGCGTTGTGGGAGGTGAGTGGTGTCAAGGGTGGTCTTAGGTGGTGGTTAGGGTGGTGGTATTAGCGGCTGGAGTCAAGGTGGGAGTGACGGGGAAACACGTTGATGAACATGGGTTTTGTTATCGTGTTTGGGGCTAGTAGTTTGGTGGACTGTTGCGACTATTTTGGTGGGATCGGACTAGAGGCTGGCAACCCCTGGAACCACCGTGTGTCATAGGTGACAACGGTGGTGGCCAGAGGTGGTGTGGGGACTAAGGGAGAGAGTGGCAAGCGTGAAAAAAGTGGGTGGCAGAGATGGTTGCTGAAACTGCAGTTATTAACGTGTAGGCAGGCTACTTTAGAGGCGTCTTGGTGGTTACTGTGGTGGCGCAGGTGGTGTGCAATGGGTGGAGGTTGTAGAGGGTAGTACGTAGTTGAGTTTAGGATAGATGGTGATGGTCGTGGGTGTCATGGTTGGTGGCGGTAATGTCGTGAACCTGGGCTGTTCGGATCAGAGGGGTTTGAATGGCCTGAGTATTTTCCTTGTTTTACTGCTGGTCGTGGGATTCGAACCCCGGATATATGGGGCAGTTTATGTTATTAAGCTTATTATGGTTATTTTGATTATAGTAGTAATGTTCTTATTATTATTAGTATTAATATTATTATTATCAAAAGTTGTTAATAGTTTGTATAATATTTATTGATTAGTTGATGTTTTAATGTTGTTAGTAATTTAAATTGTTTAAGTTTGTATGGTTGCGTTGTATAGTGATTCACAATATTGTTTTATTTATTATTATTATTATATTAATATGATTAGTGTTGTGATTATTGTGTTAACATGTTGTCCTCATGTTATTATTATTATTATTATTATTGTTAATTGTTGGTGGTGTTTTTATAGTAGCTAATGTTTTATTTTAGTGTGATTAGCATTACTAGTAATATTATCCATGATATTTAATTATTAAATTTGTTAAGTGAATTTTATTATACAAGAATGTGACGGTTATCAATAGTGGATTATATTTTCAATGTTCGTTTTAATTGAAGTTAGTTATAAAAGTAATAAGGACGAGTTGTTTAAGTTAATTGAAGTAGTCATGTTTAATACGGTCTCGTGATGCGTAATATATGGGTTAAATAATTAATTTGAATAATTGATATGTTATATTAGTTTGCATATTGTATTAGTTAGTGATTAAGTATATTATAATTGTTAGGTGACGATGTTGACGTGGCATAATTCGGTTACTTGCTGGCTTGCTATTGGATTTTATTGCTATCCAGGTAGGATACACTAACACTATACTTTATGAACTGATATGAATGGATGTTTACTCTGTGATGTGTGATGTGTTATGGAAGGATGTTGCCTTGTATGTGATGGATGCAAGCATGAATTATATAAGAATGATTTTGGTTGGATTGATTGTGGATTATTTGCAATGGCATGAGTATTTCAGTATTTGATAGCATGATTAAATATTTATATTGTGGCATTCATGATCATGCATATGCATTGGTTACTGAGATATTGTGAATCAGATAGTGTTCTGATATAAAGCCCAGGGTGGTTCTGCAGACCAGGCCTGGTGTCTTATCAGCTTTGAGCTGGTGTTCGGCGACAGCCGATTATAGTCTGCCGGGAGGTTCAGTATGGCTGGGAGTTACGGGTTTGAGATTGAGAATGAGATTGAGCTCGAGCATATCATGGCATTTGCATATCATCTTTGTTGCATTATTTATTATTGTGTTATCCTACTCAACCGCGAGGATAAAAGTGTATTCGTGTACACCTACGATGATCCGGAATGGGGAGTAGTTTCTGCAGGTCAGAGACAGATGAGCTAGGAGCTGGGGCAGGAATGTGAGATGCGTACTTTGGACCGACTTAGAATTATATCACATCTAGACAAGTCATCAGTTGTATTCTCTTTCTGTTATGTAGTAACTGTAATAACCAAGTTTAAATTTTATCAGTTTTTTTTATAAAGTACTTTGGTTGTTTTACTTTGTTATTCACTACCTCGGATATTCCGAGATGGTAACAGCTTCATTTATTTGAGAATGTCTTGCTAAAGGCTCTTAAATAAATGGGGGTGTTACAAAGTGGTATCAGAGCAAACGATCCTTAGGCCTAAACCAAATGAATAATAATGAACGTAGGAAGAATCCAATAAAATGAACACCAGGTTAGTAACTGCTAGGAGCCCCAGGATTGGGATGAGTTAGGGGCCCCCTCAAACCAAGCCACTGGCCCTTTCAGGCTAACCTGGTCACCCTTGAGAGATGTAGAGCGTGGGTAGTATTGAATAAAAGACAGGACCCAATATATATATTGTACTAGCGTTTCCGCAGCAAAGGAATGAGGTGAGTATGATGTGAAATATGGTTGGAGATCTGTGTTGTATGAGATTTATATTGAATGTTGATTGAGATTTATGATTTCCAAGTATTGAGACCATAATTATGTGTATATGAGTTTGGATCTATATTTCTTGAACCATAGATAGAGTGATGTGATCATATGATTTAGTCTTCTAACATGTCCATATGATATCTGGTTATTAAATGACTATCGTAATTATGTAATATACTGGCTGGTATTTGGATATGAATGATCAGATTTATGTGTTATAGTAATTCATGTCTAGTGATATGCGGAATGTGATGCCCCAAGCCATGAGTGTCCTATACATGTATAAATATTCAGTCATCTAGTTGATCTACTTTTCTGTTTCGCAATCTTTACCATGTTTTAGATGACAATTACAACTTGAATTGATGAATAAATGTTAATATTGTGCAACGTGATTTCAATGCTTCGATGATATGTCAACATGTTTGGAAGAAGAATGGTTGTAAGCAAATGTGATAATGTGAAGTGATTTCAAGGAACAAAAGTTTGATAAATCTTCAAAATGTTACCTTGCTTGCGCCATTTAAAATTTGTTTTCTATATGAATGTGAAAATTATATGTGTGATAACCTTCTGACTTAGCTTCTCAATGTTTTTTGGTTTCATGTGTATACGAGTTATATTTTGCGAGAAATAAATATTTAGTCAAAAGCGGTCAGTTTGTTACTGCACAGTTCTGATTTGACCCATGTTTTTACAAATGACACCTTTAAAACGTATTTATTGTTTACGCATGATACCAACTCCACTGTTTGGAATATTCATTCACATTTTCAAAATGATAAGCTACGTATGTAAAACCCCTCGCGAAAGCGGAAATATAAACACATAAAAGTACCAAAATTGCAGCGGAATTAAAACTTTTTAGAAGATAAAACAACATGCGAGAAGTCTTATACTGAAATGTAAACTGAAACTGAAATAAAACCAAAATAGATAAGTAACGGCACTAAGTACTGAAATGAAATATATACACAGCCTGGGATGGAACATCCCTACAGGCACCAAAACAAATGTAACAAACTACGAGTCCAGCTAAACGACATAAGGTAAGTCATGATGAACGGATCATCACTCGCTAGCTCTCGTGAACCCATCTCCAACCAGCATGTACCTACATACATGAAAACATGTACGCCACAATCAGTGGGGAGTGACTAGAGTTCTCCTAGCCACCTTTTGTGACAACACGTAACATATAAACAATACAGAATACTCCAACATATAGCAACATGTGAAGCATAAACAACTCATCATCTGATCTCTTGCTATCATGCGAATACCATGCACGGCTCTCAACCAACTTCATAAACAAATAGGAAGGAGAGCCGGTTTCCCTACTGGTTACCCAGTCGGGGGGTCTTTCAATCCGATTATTTATGAAACCGAACTAAGAGTCATCCAATGCCTTGGATGATTTAACCACAATTCATATAACAACGATAACATACTATGCATATCTGACACTGTACCATCATCAAGGCAAGCAGATATAAAACAGCAAGTACAAAGGTTCAGAGGCGACATCTTAACGCATAACCTAGGTACTAAATTCACAATATCAAGCAAGGACTCAGAGGCGAAAACTCAACGCATGGACCGGCTAACACTGAACACTAGACTCAGAGGCGAAAACTCAACGCATGGACTAACATTCAATTCACTAACACAAGTAAGGAACTCAGAGGCGAAAACTCAACGCATGTTCCCCTACCACATCACAAGATACTAGACTCAGAGGCGAAAACTCAACGCATGTTCTAGCACCAAACACCTGCCCTCCGGGTAAGGTATGACAACCTGACCGCCCCGTCGTGCAGTTGCTCTACTCGTCAGACTCAGAGGCCAGCTTAAGGCATGTCCTGACGCGGTCACACATACATGTCTGGACTCAGAGTCGAAAACTTAACGCATGTCCCAGACACGACAAACAGACATGTATGGAACTCAGAGGCGAAAACTCAACGCATGTTCCCATACACGACAAACAGTTCACGTATAAAGTTCAGAGGCCAGCTTAAGGCATAACTTAATACGCATCAAAACAATATCATTCAAGTCTATGAACTACTCTATAGTTCTACCTTTAACTTCTAATCAACATTCGATCGACCTCGAGAACTAAGGTGGGGGAGAGCCGGTTTCCCTTTCGGTTGCCCGACCGGGGGGTCTTTATCCTTACTCTATTCCCGAACCCAATATAATGTTGCCCATCCTCCGGGGACCTCAATACATGTCAAAGGTACACAAAACAAGTTTCAAACAAAACCGATTAACCATCTGAAAGTTACGATTAAATTTCAAAACTCAAAATAGCCTACAGGGGTCCCCAGCCGGTCGGCAGGCAGCCGGTCGGACGGCTGGTGACCACCTCAGCCTTTTCTTTCTTTTCTGAAACAATACACGAACTCCCAGCCGGTCGGCAGGCAGCCGGTCGGCCGGCTGGGAACTCAGCCTCCCTAAAACCTTGAAATCACGCATCAACAATAACGCACTCCCAGCCGGCTGGCAGGCGGCCGGTCTGCCGGCTGGGACTACTCCTATGTTCTCAGAACTACGAAATGCAACACAATGCACTCCCAGCCGGCTGGCAGGCGGCCGGTCTGCCGGCTGGGAACCTAAACACTATGGGTCTCAAAATCTCGTAAAAATCAAAAAAACTAAAAAGCGCTCTCAGCCGGTCGACCGGCGGCCGGTCGGTCGACCGGCTCAGAGAGCCTGTCGCTGAAATCGCATTTTCCAGCCATTCATAAAACTCAATAAATCAACACAAAACTCATGAATCGATACAAGTATTGTTTTCTCAACATTACAAATCATCAAGTACTACTTCCTAACAGCATATAAATCCCAAAACAATCCTCAAACGATTAAACTCATGTATCCGTCTTAACATATGAAAAACTGAAATTATACTTATGAACACATAACCACACATCCAAGCATGAATCCTTCATATAAGCATAAACCTAAACATGTTTCTAAGTCTAGAAATCTTAATATTTAAATAAAATCAGAAACAAACATGAGAATCCATCAAACATGCTAATATTCACATTAAGGCCGAGTTTCTCATTATCGTCACCTCACAAGCTTATCCGGCTAAAGATCTTCCTCGAGTATGAAGCTATCAACGTCCGGGTTGTCAAATCCTTCGCCTGAAAACAAGGAAAACCGGTTTAAGAGCATAAAAACGGAATTATGAAAACAGGCTGAATTTTCGAAGTGATGGAAACGAGAAACCGAAGTGATGGATGACTTGGAAATTGAACGAGGATTCCGAAAATGTGCTTACTTTCTCGATTTGAAGGACGGATGATGAAGAAAAGCTTGAAAAGGAGAGAGTAAAAATGGAGGTTTTGAAGGAATTAAGTTTACAGTGAAAGGAGTTGTGAGGAAGATGAAATATGACAACTTAAGGGTTTTTAGGGGTTTAAGTAATTGCCCTTTCCGTATTTAAATAAAATGGGTCGGACTTGAACGGATATTTATCATTCGAGTTTAAGTTCACCAAGTAGTATTCGTCTTAAGGACTTAAGGTTCTTAAGACGGATCTCACTAATTAAATTAAAATCCTTCGAGATAAATTATTAAATTATTATTTTATTATTTAAAATAATTAAAAACGCTTAAATTAGATTTTACGAAAATACGGGATGTTACAATCACCCCAACTTCAAAAAGTTTCGTCCTCGAAACTCGAACGGATATAAATCTATATACTATACCTCAATCGAAAAGGGAAGGATGCGCGATACGCATCGATGCCTCAGTCTCCCACGTCTGCTCCTCAACATCACCGCAACGCCAAAGGATCTTCACTAGCGGCAGCACCTTGCTCCTAAGCTTCCTATCCTGACGGTCAAGGATCTTCACAGGACGCTCGTCAAAAGCAAGACTCGGCTCCAAGTTCTCGATCTCTCTTGGCAAAACATGACTCGGGTCACTAATGTATCTGCGGAGCTGGGAAACATGGAAAACGCTATGAACCTTGCCCAAACTAGGAGGCAAGTCCAATCGGTAAGCAGCAGCACCAATCCTCTTCACGATCTCAAAAGGTCCAATATACTTAGGGCTCAACTTGCCCTTAACTCCAAACCTCTTAACACCTTTCATCGGAGAAACTCTCAAGAAGACTCGGTCTCCCACCTCAAACTCTAAGGGTCTACGACGAACATCAGCATAGGATTTCTGCCGGTCCTGTGCGGCCTTCATCCTACCTCTGATAAGCTGAACCTGGTCAATAGTAACAGCTAACTGATCCGGTCCTAGGTCACGAACGTCACTGGCCTGATTCCAACAAATCGGACTACGGCACTTCCTACCATAAAGAGCCTCGTACGGAGCCATACCAATGGAAGCATGATAACTGTTGTTGTAAGAAAACTCTACCAACGACAAACACTGCTCCCAAGAACTCTGAAAATCAAGGGCACAAGCACGGAGCAAATCCTCTAATGTCTGTATAGTCCTCTCGGACTGACCATCGGTCGCGGCATGAAATGCGGTGCTCAACAACAAACGGCTACCCATAGCCTCCTACAAAGCCTTCCAGAACCTGGAACAAAATCAAGGATCACGATCTGAAACTATCTCCCTCGGGACACCATGATATCGGACTATCTCAGCAATATAAGCCCTGGCTAAACGGTCCATATCCCACGTCTCTCTGATCGGCACAAATCTGGCACACTTAGTTAGACGATCAACAATAACCCAAATCGTATCCTTGCCTCCAACTATCTTAGGCAATGCTGTAACAAAATCCATAGATATGCACTCCCACTTCCACTGAGGAACGGGAAGCGGCTGTAGCAAACCACCAGGTCTCCTATGCTCTATCTTGACTCGTTGACAAGTCAAGCACCTACTAACATAATCCAAGATCTCCTTCTTCATACCAGGCCACCAAAACATAAGCCTCAAATCCTTGTGCATCTTCTCTCCTCCTGGATGAACGGAATACGGTGACAAATGAGCCTCATCAAGAACCCTCTTCCTCAAATCTGGCACATCAGTAACATACATCCTACCACGGAACCTAAGGAAACCATCAGCATCAATCACCAACTCAGGTGCAACACCACTCGAAATCTTAGCCTCGAACTTCTTGAAATCGGCATCTGAAGGTAAACTCTGGCGAATCTCCCAATATAAAGACGGCTCGGCAGACATAGCAGCTAACCAATCAAAACCACTACCCACCATCTCTAACCTCAGCTTCCGGAACTCGGAACACAACTCATCGGGCAATACTCTCATGGCACTCATCGAGTGAGAAGTCTTACGGCTAAGCGCATCTGCCACTACATTGGCTTTTCCCTCATGATATAACAACTCGATGTCGTAATCTTTCACCAACTCTAGCCAACGTCTCTGTCTCATGTTAAGGTCTTTCTGGGTAAAAATGTACTTAAGACTCTTGTGATCTGTGAAAATACGGCAATGAGATCCAATCAGGTAATGACGCCACATCTTCAAAGCATGAACAACTGCGGCCAACTCCAAATCATGTGTCGGATAGTTCACCTCATGAACTCTCAACTGTCTAGATGAATATGCTATCACCTTACCACTCTGCATCAGTACGCATCCAAGCCCTAACATCGAAGCATCACAATACACATCGAAGTCCACTCCGATCTCTGGCAAAGCTAACACGGGGGCGGAAGTCAATCTGGTCTTCAACTCCTGGAAAGAACTCTCACACTTGTCGGTCCACACAAATTAGGCTTCTTTCTTCAGCAACTGAGTCAACGGGCGAGCTAATCTAGAGAAATCCTCAACGAATCTACGGTAATAACCAGCCAAACCCAAAAAGCTACGGATCTCTCCAACATCCTTGGGACTCTCCCAATCAACCACAGCCTCTATCTTTGCGGGATCTACCATCACACCCTCGCTGGATATCACATGTCCTAAAAAGGCAACCTTCGAGAGCCAAAATTCACACTTCGAAAACTTTGCGAACCATTTCTGTCTGCGCAGAATCCCTAGAATCAATCGAAGATGCTCAGCATGTTCCTCATCGGTCTTCGAATATATCAAGATGTCATCAATGAAAACCAGAACACACGTATCAAGGAACTCACTGAAAGTACGGTTCATCTGATCCATAAAAATAGTCGGTGCATTAGTCAACCCAAATGGCATAACTACAAACTCAAAATGCCCATATCTGGTACGAAAAGCAGTCTTCGCAATATCAGCCTCTCTCACTGGTATCTGATGATAACCCGATCGAAGATCAATCTTGGAAAACCTAGAAGCACCTCTCAACTGATCAAACAAGTCATCTATCCTAGGCAAAGGATATCTGTTCTTCACGGTCACTCGGTTCAGTTCTCTATAGTCAATGCAAAGTCTCATGGAACCATCTTTCTTCTTAACGAACAAAACGGGAGCACCCCACGGAGAAGCACTAGGTCTAATGAAACCTTTCTCGATCATCTCTTCCAATTGCTGCTTCAACTCTTTCAACTCTGGTGGAGCCATACGGTAAGGAGCCTTAGAAATCGGTCCGGTACCTGGAACAAGCTCAATAGTAAACTCCACATCTCTCTCTGGCGGTATCCCTGGCAAGTCATCTGGGAACACATCTGGATACTCACGAACAATGGCTACATCCTCAAGCTTCGGTAGCGATGGTTTAGCAGCTGTAACAACACACAGGAAGGCTTGGCAACCCTTCCTAAGAAGATGAGAAGCTTTCATTGAAGAAATCACTCGGACACCCTTTTGAGGGCGAGTTCCCCTATAGGAAACACGAACTCCTGAAGAACTCCTCAAGCAGATTTTCTGGTCGCGACACTCGAAGCGAGCATGGTATCGCGATAACCAATCCATACCGAGGATAATGTCAAACTCCTCGAGAGGAAATCTCAGTAAGTCCGCTGGAAATGTGGCTTGACCAATAATAATAGGAACATCCCTATGGGACGAAGAGCAGGAAAACACGTCTCCAGAAGGTAAGGAAATAGAAGTCTCCTCAACCAATGAAGACTCAAGAGCTAGACGGTCGGCGAACTGAGTCGATATAAATGATAAAGAAGCTCCAGTATCGAATAAAATAAGGCACTCAGCACCAAGAACAGAAAATATACCAGCAACAATGTCTGGATGAGCCTCTGCCTCAGCCCTGGTCATCACGAAGATCTTCCCCTTCGGCTTTCCTCCTCTGGTCGCTGCAGCAGCAGTGGCAGCCTTGCCAAGAACAGTATCCTTCTCAGGACAATCAAAGGATCTATGCCCATATCCATTACAAGTATAACACTTATAGGCATTCTTGAAACAATCAAACCCTGGATGAAGCGGTTTACCACAACGGCGGCAAACAGTAGAAGCAGTGTCGGTGTGAAATGTGGTCTTAGCAACCGGAGCAGAGAACCTCTCGAAACGCTGCTTCTGAGAAGAAGGCGAAGAAGTTGAAGGAACAAATGGTCTCTTCCCCTGGTACACGGATCTCTGATGAGGAGTCACACTAGAAGTAGCAGCACGGGTCTCAGGATCAATGGCACGAATAGAACTCTCGGCCCAAATAGCATCATCATACACCTCCACAAAAGAAGTCGAATCTCGACGAACCATGCTCTCGATGCGTGGCCCTAGCTTGCCACGGTAAAAGTAGACTCTCTCGGCCTCATCTCTGACAAACCTCGATGCAAAGTGAGCTAGCTGGTTGAAACGGTCTGTGAACTCCTGAACTGACATCTTGCCTTGCTTTAAATCCATGAATTCTTTGAGTCGCTGTGATCTGAGCTCTTTAGGATAGAACCCCGTCTCGAGCTTATCCTTAAAGGCATCCCAATCGAATAGAGGATCAAGGATGAAAGTAGGTCCTGTCAACGCCCACCACCTGTCGGCCTCAAGAGTAAGAAAGTGAGTGGCTAGCCGCACCCTATCCTCTCTACTCACCGAATACATAATGAAGCTCTTTTCCATCTCTCTAAACCACTCGGTAAGAGCTACCGGGTCAACCTCGCCACCATATGTCTTCACGTGGCTACGGGACATCTGAGAAGCTATCCATGCGAAACTACCAGGACGATTAGCATCGCCGCCTGGCGGTGGAGGAGGTGGAACATTCTCTGCTTGCTGTCTCTGAGTCTCAAGCAAATGCTGAATTGCTTGCAGCACAATGTTATTAGCAGCCCTGGGTCTCACCATCCTTCAAAAGAGAAAAAAAGGATTAGCTTAGCAATTAGCAATCACAAATAGACTACAAAATAAGTCCTTAGATCTATCCATCTCTCATTCATTATTTGTTTATTTGGTCAAGTTAAGGTTGGGGGTCACATGAGTGCGTCGGGAGCAATAATGCTCTGATACCAACTGTAAAACCCCTCGCGAAAGCGGAAATATAAACACATAAAAGTACCAAAATTGCAGCGGAATTAAAACTTTTTAGAAGATAAAACAACATGCGAGAAGTCTTAGACTGAAATGTAAACTGAAACTGAAATAAAACCAAAATAGATAAGTAACGGTACTAAGTACTGAAATGAAATATATACACAGCCTGGGATGGAACATCCCTACAGGCACCAAAACAAATGTAACAAACTACGAGTCCAGCTAAACGACATAAGGTAAGTCATGATGAACGGATCATCACTCGCTAGCTCTCGTGAACCCATCTCCAACCAGCATGTACCTACATACATGAAAACATGTACGCCACAATCAGTGGGGAGTGACTAGAGTTCTCCTAGCCACCTTTTGTGACAACACGTAACATATAAACAATACAGAATACTCCAACATATAGCAACATGTGAAGCATAAACAACTCATCATCTGATCTCTTGCTATCAACTGAATACCATGCACGGCTCTCAACCAACTTCATAAACAAATAGGAAGGAGAGCCGGTTTCCCTACTGGTTACCCAGTCGGGGGGTCTTTCAATCCGATTATTTATGAAACCGAACTAAGAGTCATCCAATGCCTTGGATGATTTAACCACAATTCATATAACAACGATAACATACTATGCATATCTGACACTGTACCATCATCAAGGCAAGCAGATATAAAACAGCAAGTACAAAGGTTCAGAGGCGACATCTTAACGCATAACCTAGGTACTAAATTCACAATATCAAGCAAGGACTCAGAGGCGAAAACTCAACGCATGGACCGGCTAACACTGAACACTAGACTCAGAGGCGAAAACTCAACGCATGGACTAGCATTCAATTCACTAACACAAGTAAGGAACTCAGAGGCGAAAACTCAACGCATGTTCCCCTACCACATCACAAGATACTAGACTCAGAGGCGAAAACTCAACGCATGTTCTAGCACCAAACACCTGCACTCCGGGTAAGGTATGACAACCTGACCGCCCCGTCGTGCAGTTGCTCTACTCGTCAGACTCAGAGGCCAGCTTAAGGCATGTCCTGACGCGGTCACACATACATGTCTGGACTCAGAGGCGAAAACTCAACGCATGTCCCAGACACGACAAACAGACATGTATGGAACTCAGAGGCGAAAACTCAACGCATGTTCCCATACACGACAAACAGTTCACGTATTAAGTTCAGAGGCCAGCTTAAGGCATAACTTAATACGCATCAAAACAATATCATTCAAGTCTATGAACTACTCTATAGTTCTACCTTTAACTTCTAATCAACATTCGATCGACCTCGAGAACTAAGGTGGGGGAGAGCCGGTTTCCCTTTCGGTTGCCCGACCGAGGGGTCTCTATCCTTACTCTATTCCCGAACCCAATATAATGTTGCCCATCCTCCGGGGCCCTCAATACATGTCAAAGGTACACAAAACAAGTTTCAAACAAAACCGATTAACCATCTGAAAGTTACGATTAAATTTCAAAA
The DNA here is from genome assembly GCA_029255685.2 of Silene conica. Lineage (NCBI taxonomy): Eukaryota > Viridiplantae > Streptophyta > Magnoliopsida > Caryophyllales > Caryophyllaceae > Silene > Silene conica. Next base: position 67,291,528 of record CM055311.2, read on the forward strand.
CTCAAAATAGCCTACAGGGGTCCCCAGCCGGTCGGCAGGCAGCCGGTCGGCCGGCTGGTGACCACCTCAGCCTTTTCTTTCTTTTCTGAAACAATACACGAACTCCCAGCCGGTCGGCAGGCAGCCGGTCGGCCGGCTGGGAACTCAGCCTCCCTAAAAACTTGAAATCACGCATCAACAATAACGCACTCCCAGCCGGCTGGCAGGCGGCCGGTCTGCCGGCTGGGACTACTCCTATGTTCTCAGAACTACGAAATGCAACACAATGCACTCCCAGCCGGCTGGCAGGCGGCCGGTCTGCCGGCTGGGGAACCTAAACACTATGGGTCTCAAAATCTCGTAAAAATCACAAAAACTAAAAAGCGCTCTCAGCCGGTCGACCGGCGGCCGGTCGGTCGACCGGCTCAGAGAGCCTGTCGCGGAAATCGCATTTTCCAGCCATTCATAAAACTCAATAAATCAACACAAAACTCATGAATCGATACAAGTATTGTTTTCTCAACATTACAAATCATCAAGTACTACTTCCTAACAGCATATAAATCCCAAAACAATCCTCAAACGATTAAACTCATGTATCCGTCTTAACATATGAAAAACTGAAATTATACTTATGAACACATAACCACATATCCAAGCATGAATCCTTCATATAAGCATAAACCTAAACATGTTTCTAAGTCTAGAAATCTTAATATTTAAATAAAATCAGAAACAAACATGAGAATCCATCAAACATGCTAATATTCACATTAAGGCCGAGTTTCTCATTATCGTCACCTCACAAGCTTATCCGGCTAAAGATCTTCCTCGAGTATGAAGCTATCAACGTCCGGGTTGTCAAATCCTTCGCCTGAAAACAAGGAAAACCGGTTTAAGAGCATAAAAACGGAATTATGAAAACAGGCTGAATTTTCGAAGTGATGGAAACGAGAAACCGAAGTGATGGATGACTTGGAAATTGAACGAGGATTCCGAAAATGTTCTTACTTTCTCGATTTGAAGGACGGATGATGAAGAAAAGCTTGAAAAGGAGAGAGTAAAAATGGAGGTTTTGAAGGAATTAAGTTTACAGTGAAAGGAGTTGTGAGGAAGATGAAATATGACAACTTAAGGGTTTTTAGGGGTTTAAGTAATTGCCCTTTCCGTATTTAAATAAAATGGGTCGGACTTGAACGGATATTTATCATTCGAGTTTAAGTTCACCAAGTAGTATTCGTCTTAAGGACTTAAGGTTCTTAAGACGGATCTCACTAATTAAATTAAAATCCTTCGAGATAAATTATTAAATTATTATTTTGTTATTTAAAATAATTAAAAACGCTTAAATTAGATTTTACGAAAATACGGGATGTTACAACGTAAAATATTAACGAGTCGTTATTTAATAGTGGTTTTGCAAGTTGGCCAATTTCCTGTTTGATTGCTGTCAAGTTTCTGTTCAGACCAACAGAGTTGTATAAATTGTTATAAATAATTCCCTTAAGATATTCTTCTGATTTGTTTTCTATGATTATTTAATTCTTTGTATTTTTCTAAAAACTATAATAGCTCACAAAATAGCTAAGCGGTTATTTAATTATGATTTTTTTTTGAAATTGTTGCGTGATGTATGATTGTTGAAATGGTAAAGTTTTAAATATAAAAGTTTAATCAAATGTGAATTATGTGATATAACCATATAGTATTTTGATATGACCTTAGTAGCCTGAACAATGGGTATATGATACGGAAATGAACTTTATTATATGATAGTATAACCTTACTCATTATTGGTGAGTTTTATATAAAGTTGTTTCATTTATACCGACGCTTTTGTTATGCCACAAGGTGAATTACATATTGTTATGTTTAAATCTGATCACAAAATATTGAATTAGTAATTCTATTGACATGAGGTGGGAATGCTAGTTTTGTTTTCGATCGGTAACTTGTGTTACAACTTCATCGTTTGAAAGTTTCAAAATGTTTCCTAAGTGATAATCCATGATAAAGCTTATGTATGATAATTATAGTAATTATTTTGCAGCATGACAGAATCTGTAGCTACTTATTGATGTAATTTTTGCCTGAACATGAAATTGTTCCACTTGATATAAACCTCTTATCTTGCAAGTTATATTTATTACTAGTTTTACGTCAAATGAGGTAATGCGAGTAGATGAGAAATGTATCTAAGTTATTTTAACTTATTTATACCTAAAATTGCTACGCTGTCTTGCTAGTCTATGGTGAGTGTCTATCTCGTAAAATATGTCATTCCTCCGTGTTTAATTACATTAATTAAATTTTGCTTAATGTCAGCTTCTCTTATCTGCATAAACATGATTTTGCCTCTATAATATGATTATGAGCACGAAGTGTGTTGATTTGTCAAGTATGAGCTGTGAGTTAGCGGATTGTCTACATTGGTGTAAATGTGTTTAGCTGTGTTAAAATTTACAAGGGTACATAAGTGTTAGTTACCATGATTTTTTTTTAACTGCGTAGCATGAAATTGACAAGTATGTGTTGTTGCTTGAAAAGTCGGCTGCTAGTTGCCAGTATAGAGTAATTAGCTTATCAAATGACCTGTGACTGTTGGTTCGGTCATCTTCTTGAGCATTGAATGTGGAATTTTATAATGGGGTTACGGGGACGTACCCATGTTTTAAGGAGGATAGGATTGTAAAATCTTAATGATTTATGATATGGCTAGTTATTATAGCATGTAAAATTGATATGACATGCTTGTTTGAATATACTTGATAATCCCGTTACTGCTGTTATGCATCATATTGTGATTCGTGAAGTACCCATTAATTTAGTTATGCGTTAAACTTTGGGGACAAAGTTTTCTTAACGAGGGTAGAATGTAACATTTCGCGTTTTGAAGCCTATATAAGTTCTACTTGTGATTGTTTCATGCTTGTTATATGTTTCGTTATCGTTACGGGGTGGCGAACTTCGGGACGAAGTTCATTTTAAGGGGGGAAGACTGTAATACTCTGTATTTCTTTACCGGTTTTTATTTTAATATTTAATATTTACGTGGACGTGTTGATAGTATTTTGAACGTTCGTATGCGATAATTAAGTTATCGAATATGTGTTTTATACTTATGTGCATTTAGTGAGGCGCCGAGTATATGAATTAGTAATAAAACCGTGTTTTATATAGCTATTTGGGCCTTGATTTGCGTGCCAATTACACACCAATGCACAGCCCATCTCGTTTTAAGGCTGAAAAATCTGACAAACACCTTAGTTCTATCTCTGCCGCCATATTTAAGCACCCCTAAAACCCTACCTTTAACCTACTCGACACCCAAACAATCACACACTAACGCTGCCGCCATATCATAGAGTAACCAAGAGGTTTTCACGGTGGGTTTAAGATAGTCTAAGGCTACTCGTTACACGGAGAAAGAGGTATGAACACCATGTGGGGAATAAAACGCGTATTCACCCTAAATTTGCAGGATTATAATGAAATATGCAATTGTGAATATCGTCATAAGATTAAAAACATGAGAAAAGAAGTACAACCTTTAGTCCTCGCGCAAAAGGCCTAAGAACAGGAATTAATGCAAATTCCCTCCTATAACTTGCACCCAAGACTTAGTTTGAGACGTGGCCGCGTGTGCTAGAAATCCTCTCCAATTGCCTTGCAATATAGGGAGAGCCCTTGAGGTTTTAGATGTGAGATCTGAGGTTTTGGGAGAAGAATGCTCTCAAACCCTAATTTTACCCTGAGATTATTTTACAGTGCAACAAGAGTTGTCTACATAAGGAGAAGGACTCTCCTTATGTAGCCCTAGGATTCGGCCGAAATAGGGTTTGGGTAGGAGTGGGCTTTCCACTCTTACCTTATCCTAATGCGTGATTCGACCCAATTGCTTAAATATAATTCGCGGGTTTATAATTATAAATCGTAACATGTTATCAGATATTAATACAGTCGATATATTAATAATGGTCTGATAAAATACGATATTGTATAATTACCTAAATTAATGTAACTGTTTATATTAATACGCGAATACAATATTTAATTAAATATAACCGTTTATATTTAATTTACGAATTAATCATGTAGTCCGTATTAGCTAAAATTATTTAGTCCGTATTAAATAATAATCTCAACATCTTATTGACTAATTTAATAGTCAATACCTCTGACTAACCGTTTAGTCATATCCGGCAAAATGTGACTGTATTTTCATACCTTCACATCTCTCAAACGTGTCCTATAGGTGTGACGTATAGGGACCAGTTGACCACCGCCATCCGTATGACAATAACGTCAAACTTATCTAGCAAGCCAACCGTTATTGATAAACGTGGATCAACTGGTAATAATACAGAAGTATGCCCTTGTGATCCTTAAAGAGATTTAATAAGTCATTGTACTTAATTGTCAAGGACACCAGCCCCAACAATCTCCCACTTGTCCGTACAAGGGTATGTTCAATGACGTTATCACACTACATGTGGAGGACACAATCTTCAACAAACTCCCACTTGTCCGTACAAGTGTAGGTGCGATAACCGAATCTCATATCCTTTTAAAATTTCTCCCACTCAATGTAAGACAATTTGCAAATCCGCATTCGCAAAGGTCGTATCTCACAAGCGATCTGTATCAAGAGTGGTTTCCCCGACTAGAGAGTAACTTAACTGATAAAACGAATCTGTATTCGAGCATGGCCATGCATTTCAGTTACTACTCCTCGAGTGGCCCTGAGAAATGATAAAATCCTGATAAGGGTTTGGATATTTCCCTCAACTCGAATCTTGCCGATATCGCCCAGCATGAAATAACCCAGAAAAAATCCTCTTGGCCCCTGTTACGGTGACCGTGGGAAAGAAACCAAAGTTACCCAAAATCTGTCTTAATCTCAAGAAACAGTTGAAAGTCAAAAGACTCGACTCTAAGGAACACTATGGAGGTCGTATCCACGACCTGGCACCCAATGTTATAAAACATTTAGGACTCCATAACGATGTCACGGGGTGTCCTACGAGATATCCGTATAACTCGCCTTTGTGATTGGTCAGTCATCCATGTGACTTATGGCTCGTTGAACCCACCATCAACCAACGTCACAAAATGATTACCTGAGTTATCAGCTCAAGTGGGTAATCAAGGACCAAAACGATGTAATGTTAATCAGTTCACTTTGTGGTGTTCAAAATTGGCGTACAATTCCACATGAGAAACAAAACATTTTATATCATAACAATAAGGTTGAATAGAGTACACGAGAAAATGAATTATTACATGAATTCATACAAGAGTACTACAACTTAGGAACACATCCAATTCCCATGGAATGAATGTGCCCTTCATGCTTATCACGTGGTAATGCTTTTGTGAGAGGATCAGCTATGTTGTCATCCGTAGCGATCTTTTCAATAAAAATCTCCCTTTGCTCCACGTAATCTCTGATTAGATGAGCTTTCTGTTGTACATGCCTAGCCTTGCTGCTAGACTTATGCTCCTTAGCTTGGAAGATGGCACCGCTATTGTCACAATAGACGGTGATTGGGTCATTCGAACTAGGCACTACTGATAGTCCTTGTAAGAATTGACGCATCCATATTGTTTCCTTAGCTGTTTCTGAGGCGGCATAGTACTCGGACTCATTCGTAGAATCTGCTGTAACACTCTGTTTAGAACTTTTCCAGCTGACAGCAGCGCCATTAAGAGTAAAGACAAATCCAGACTGAGATTTCGAGTCATCTCGATCTGTTTGGAAGCTAGCATCTGCGTAACCCGTGGCGCAGAGCGTTGAGTCGCCTCCATAAGTCAATCCCCAATCTTTAGTCCTCCGTAGGTACTTAAGACTGTTTTTCACGACCATCCAGTGTGGTTCACCTGGATGAGCTTGGAATCGACTGGTCATACTCAATGCATATGCAACGTCTGGACGTGTGCATATCATGGCATACATGATCGATCCTATTGCCGAGGCATAAGGAATCCGACTCATGCGCTCTTTCTCTTCCACTGACTTAGCTTCTTGAGTCTTGCTCAAGTGAAGCCCAGGAGTCATAGGAAGGAACCCCTTCTTGGAGTTCGTCATGCTGAATCTCTCCAGAATCTTCTCAATATAAGACTCCTGACTGAGAGACAACATCCGTCGTGATCTATCCCTGTAGATACGGATGCCCAAAATTCTTTGTGCCTCTCCCAGATCTTTCATCTGGAAATGGTTTTTCAACCATGCTTTAACCGAAGATAAGAGAGGTATGTCATTCCCAATCAAGAGTATGTCATCGACATACAGTGCTAGGAATACAATCTTACTCCCACTCGACTTGATATAGAGACATGGTTCCTCGACTGATCGAATGAACCCATTCTCTTTTATCACTTGGTCGAAGCGATGATTCCAACTCCGCGATGCTTGCTTAAGTCCATAGATGGAACGCTTAAGCTTGCAAACTTTCTTAGGATGTGCTGGATCGATAAAACCCTCGGGTTGTACCATGTACAACTCTTCCTCCAAATAACCGTTTAAGAAGGCGGTTTTAACGTCCATTTGCCATATTTCATAGTCATGAAATGCGGCGATCGCTAAGATAATCCGAATGGAACGTAGCATGACTACGGGTGCAAAGATCTCATCGTAGTGCAAGCCTGGCACTTGGGTGAAACCTTTAGCAACTAGTCTAGCCTTATGGATATCTTGTTGTCCTTCCACGGCATGCTTTATCTTGTAAAGCCATTTGCATTGAAGGGGACGTACCTTTGCAGGTAGGTCCACAAGATCCCACACGTTGTTCTCATACATGGAGTCCATCTCGGATTGCATGGCTTCTAGCCATAGCTTTGAGTCAGAACTGGTCATGGCACCTTTATAGGTTGTGGGTTCATTACCCTCTAGGAGTAAGACGTCATCTGTATCGTGTTCCTCGACCATACCAATGTATCTGTCCGGTGGAATAGAGACTCTTCCTGACCTCCTAGGTTCCTCAGGGATATCTACCGCAGCCTCGGTTGAAGGTACTGTTTCCTCCAATGGTTGCTCGGTAGTTGGTTCTTGAACCTCCGATAACTCGAAGGTTCTATTACTCGACTTGTTCTCGAGAAATTCTTTCTCTAAGAACGTCGCACTAGCCGCAACAAAAACACGTTGTTCGGTAGGCGAGTAGAAGTAATGACCAAACGTCCCCTTTGGATAGCCTATAAAGTATGTCAACAGCCCCAAACCCGAATAAAGGACAAGTTAGGGACCGTTCCCTTCCATAACTCGAATGGAGTCTTGTCAACAGCTTTAGACGGACTTCGGTTAAGTATTAGAGCGGCCGACAAAAGAGCATAGCCCCACAATGAATCAGGCACAACGGTGTGACTCATCATGGATCGAACCATATCAAGTAAAGTTCGATTTCTCCGTTCGGACACACCATTTAATTGTGGTGTTCCAGGTGGAGTCAACTGTAGCACGATCCCACAGTCTTTTAGGTGTTGATCAAACTCGCGTGAAAGATACTCACCACCACGATCCGAGCGTAGTGCTTTAATCTTTCTACCCAGCTGGTTCTGTACCCGATTCTGGTATTCTTTGAACTTGTCAAAGGATTCACTTTTATGTTTCATCAAGTAGACATAGCCATATCTACTCAAATCATCCGTGAAAGTGATGAAATACCTATAGCCTTCTCGTGCGTTGATCGACATAGGGCCACATACGTCCGTATGTATGAGTCCTAATAGGTCGGCAGCGCGCATTCCAACACCTTTGAAGGAAATACGAGTCATTTTGCCGATGAGACATGATTCACACGTGCCATATGATTCGAAATCAAAGGGCGATATAGCTCCATTCTGTATGAGCTGTTTTACGCGTTTCTCATTTATGTGTCCCATACGACAATGCCATAGGTAAGTTTGATCTTTGTCACCTACCTTTAATCTTTTATTATTCACATGTAATATCTCAGTAGTTTGATCTAAAACATAAATTCCATTCATGGAAACTGCCTTGCCATATATCATATTGTGTAAGGAGAAAATACAGCTATTATTCTCTATTACAAATGAAAAGCCAAGTTTGTCAAGTGCAGAAACTGAAATAATGTTTTTGGACAAACTAGGAACATAATAACAGTTATATAAAAATAACTCGAATCCACTTGGAAGCTGGATTACGTATGTTCCCTTCAAGACTGCAGCCACACGTGCTCCATTCCCGACACGCAGGTCCACCTCACCCTTGATTAGGGGTTCTTGGTTTCGGAGGCCCTACACATGATTACATAGATGAGAACCACAACCAGTATCAAGTACCCAAGTTCCGCAACTTGCATGGTTAATCTCAATCATGTGAATAAAAGAAGAAGAAGACATACCAACAGGAGTAACACGGCCTGCTTTAATGTCCTCGCGATACACGGGGCATGAGCGCCTCCAATGCCCAGTCTTGTGGCAATGGTGACATTCCATGCTTGTATCCTTGCTCTTTGTCTTGCCCTGTGAGTTACTCGACTCACCTGGCCCACTCTTAGCAAATCCTGGTTTCTTGAAACTGGGCCTAGCTACCGCTAGGTCGCCCTGAGCTTTAGCCTTCCCTTTACCTTTTCCCTTACTTGAGATCATGAGAACATCCTGCTTTAGACTCCCACTCAACTTTAGATCCTTCTCAGTCTGTACGAGAAGGGAGTGGAGCTCATGGGGAGTCTTCTTCATGTCGTTCATGTAGTAGTTGGCCCTAAAGAGGGCGAACCCATCATGAAGCGAATGAAGCATGTGATCAACGATGATGTTCTCACTGATCTTGCAGTTTAGGGTCTCCAGTTTCTCGATATTCTCAATCATGTTGAGAATATGTGGGCTAACAGCTTGGCCCTTCTGGAGTTTCGCCTCAAAGAAGCGACAGGTATGCTCATAAGAAACGATTCTCGGAGCCTTTGAGAATTCGTTAGTGAGCGTGGTGAAAATCTTGTTTGCACCATGGGTTATGAAGCGTCTTTGCAAATTAGATTCCATTGCATAGATGAGTACGTTCTTTATCGCACCCGCTTCCATGACGAAGTCGCTATGAGCGCGAACATCGTTGGCTCTAGCTCCAGTTCCTGGGTGTGCCGGAATGGGCTCAGTTAAATACTTAAGCTTTCCGTCAGCAATGGCAGCATTCCGTAGTGCTGCCTCCCAGTCAGAGAAGTTTGACCCATCATTCCTCAGTCTAGTTGACTGATTCATGGAGTCCATGAAGGCTTTTAGCCAGGATTCACGTGCTAGCTTGGCACTTGGCATTGGGTCTTCACCAGCCATTTTAGTTTTACAGCAGTTTTAATGAACGTGTTCTACACTGAAAGAAGATAAAACAAAACCATATAAGCAACTTATTGTTGTGATTTAAGTCTATATTAAATTGAATTTAAACTCGTAGACTCATGCATTTATATAATTGATCTCCCTCAAGAATTATATAAACGATCCCAAGACTCAATTTCCGTATATTGATAAGCCCACAGTTTGGCTAATTCCAATCGTTGGAACTCTTGGTCGATAGATTTCCGTAAATCCTATCTATTAGTCCATCTCAGTCACTGGAATATTATCGAGTGACCATGATGTTGAGATAAAATAAATCATCTGTTCCCACTTACCCGACGTAGAAGGGGTCATATTATGCCTACCGACGAAGAAGGGATTCATGGGAGGCTGATTTATAAAGACTAATCTCATTTTTTGGTTATACGAGGAAGACCCCATCAACTCTTATTTATCCATATTTAAGTGAACTAAAAACTAGCATTTGCGTGAATGAATTAAATAAAGTGATGGCTTTTAAATTGACATGTGACATCTGTATTGTCACAGAAAACTAACGCGTGACCTCTACATGAGTCAGTTTTCAGGCATGATATAGGTGGTTTGGTTTTTAGGCGGAATATGATGCAAGCTATTATCGATTAAAGCGTAAAGATAAATGCAATAAACGTAAATAAAAGTCCTAGTGTGGCCTATCCTACCAAAATAAACATAAAACAACTTGGAATCCACCGTTGGACCCTAGAAGCTTGTCTTGATGTTCCATCTTGGTCCTTGCAGCGGGAGTGAGCATCCGGTCTCCGTCTTGTCTTTGGTCTTCACAAAATTACTAATTTAAATTACAAAAGTAATCCTAGATACATTCTAATTTAAATACAAAAGTAATTACATGGCAAAAACCCAAAACGGAGATTCAAGATCTCAAAATTACAAGCAAGATCGTGTCCCATCATTACGGTAACACAATCTTCTAAGGCCACACTAAGTTACAACCGTTTGCAAAAATTAAATACGTTATTGAAAGCATTCAAGGCATTCACAAGACGATAAATAAAATGCATCAACTAAATAAAATTTATACATGACATAATACTGTTATTATGATTAATAAATTTATACCAAACCACCTTTTACGATTAAAATTATGTGACTATACCGCTTTAATCACCAATTTTAATAAACATATAATCCATTATTTTAAACTGTTTTAAAACAATATGTATCAAACGAGGGTGAACCGTTTCACTAAATAATATACTATTTCCGTATACAGTATATTATTTTAAGCCATGTGAAAATAAGAAACAAGTTATTTTCGAAAATAAACACCCCGAAACGAGAGCACTCGATCGAGTAACAGGGGCACTCGATCGAGTGTCAGGGTCACTCGATCGAGTGCAGCAGGGCTCGATCGAGTGGCTCGTAAAATTGCAAATCGCTGCACTTTTAAATTAAAACGGGTTTATAACTTGGATTTAAAACGTGTAAATCATAAATAAACAACAACAAAAGATTCACATATTGCTAAAAATATCGATTAATTAACAATATGCAAATTATAATCGAAAAACAAGATCGATTTCTCACAAAAATCACACGCACGGGCCTGGTACGAGGGCACTCGATCGAGTGCAACTGGTACTCGATCGAGTGCCTAAGCACAGTGTACAGTTTTCAAAATTTTTAAAACTTATGAAAGACACAATTGTAAAATTTTCATGGCCTAAGGCTCTGATACCACTTGTGGGGAATAAAACGCGTATTCACCCTAAATTTGCAGGATTATAATGAAATATGCAATTGTGAATATCGTCATAAGATTAAAAACATGAGAAAAGAAGTACAACCTTTAGTCCTCGCGCAAAAGGCCTAAGAACAAGAATTAATGCAAAATCCCTCCTATAACTTGCACCCAAGACTTAGTTTGAGACGTGGCCGCGTGTGCTAGAAATCCTCTCCAATTGCCTTGCAATATAGGGAGAGCCCTTGAGGTTTTAGATGTGAGATCTGAGGTTTTGGGAGAAGAATGCTCTCAAACCCTAATTTTACCCTGAGATTATTTTACAGTGCAACAAGAGTTGTCTACATAAGGAGAAGGACTCTCCTTATGTAGCCCTAGGATTCGGCTGAAATAGAGTTTGGGTAGGAGTGGGCTTTCCACTCTTACCTTATCCTAATGCGTGATTCGACCCAATTGCTTAAATATAATTCGCGGGTTTATAATTATAAATCGTAACATGTTATCAGATATTAATACAGTCGATATATTAATAATGGTCTGATAAAATACGATATTGTATAATTACCTAAATTAATGTAACTTTTTATATTAATACGCGAATACAATATTTAATTAAATATAACCGTTTATATTTAATTTACGAATTAATCATGTAGTCCGTATTAGCTAAAATTATTTAGTCCGTATTAAATAATAATCTCAACATCTTATTGACTAATTTAATAGTCAATACCTCTGACTAACCGTTTAGTCATATCCGGCAAAATGTGACTGTATTTTCATACCTTCACATCTCTCAAACGTGTCCTATAGGTGTGACGTATAGGGACCAGTTGACCACCGCCATCCGTATGACAATAACGTCAAACTTATCTAGCAAGCCAACCGTTATTGATAAACGTGGATCAACTGGTAATAATACAGAAGTATGCCCTTGTGATCCTTAAAGAGATTTAATAAGTCATTGTACTTAATTGTCAAGGACACCAGCCCCAACAATCTCCCACTTGTCCGTACAAGGGTATGTTCAATGACGTTATCACACTACATGTGGAGGACACAATCTCCAACACACCACAGTTCCAATTTCGCTGTTTTAACCTTTCTTTTTCAATTCGAAATTTCATATAGTTGCTGTATGTTCTCAGTTCTGGTTTGTGTATTTTGCTAGTAGTAGGGTGTTGTTTTATGTTGTGTTGGTGGTGGGTTCGTGTGCGGTGGCCGGAACACCGCCAGAAAGGAGATGGGGTTCTCGTGTTCAAAACAATGGAAAAAAACAGGGGTCCTTCTGAGCGTGAGTTAGAGGTTGTTTGTGGGAGGTTAGGGTGGTGCCGTGGTCTGGTGGTCACCACCAAGGGTGTTGTGGGAGGTGAGTGGTGTCAAGGGTGGTCTTAGGTGGTGGTTAGGGTGGTGGTATTAGCGGCTGGAGTCAAGGTGGCAGTGACGGGGAAACACGTTGATGAACAGGGGTTTTGTTATCGTGTTTGGGCTAGTAGTTTGGTGGACTGTTGCCACTATTTTGGTGGGATCGAGACTAGAGGCTGGCAACCCCTGGAACCACCGTGTGTCAGTGGTGACAACGGTGGTGGCCAGAGGTGGTGTGGGGACTAAGGGAGAGAGTGGCAAGCGTGAAAACAGTGGGTGGCGGAGATGGTTGCTGAAACTGCAGTTATTAACGTGTAGGCATGCTACTTTAGAGGCGTCTTGGTGGTTACTGTGGTGGCGCAGGTGGTGTGCAATGGGTGGAAGTTGTAGAGGGTAGTACGTAGTTGAGTTTAGGATAGATGGTGATGGTCGTGGGTGTCCTGGTTGGTGGCGGTAATGTCGTGAACCTGGGCTGTTCGGATTAGAGGGGTTTGAATGACCTGAGTATTTTACTTGTTTTAATGTTGGTCGTGGGATTCGAACCCCGGATCTATGGCGCTGTTTATATTATTAAGCTTATTATGGTTATTTTGATTATTATTATAAGTAGTAGTAATGTTCTTATTATTATTAGTATTAATAATATTTTTATCAAAAGTTGTTAATAGTTTGTATAATATTTATTGATTAGTTGATGCTTTAATGTTGTTAGTAATTTAAATTGTTTAAGTTTGTATGGATGCGTTGTACAGTGATTCACAATATTGTTATATTTATTATTATTATTATATTAATATGATTAGTGTTGTGATTATTGTGTTAACATGTTGTCCTCATGTTATTATTATAATTATTATTATTATTATTATTATTATTATTATTATTATTATTATTATTATTGTTAATTGTTGGTGTTGTTTTTATAGTAGCTAATGTTTTATTTTAGTGTGATTAACATTACTAGTAATATTATCCATGATATTTAATAATTAAATTTGTTAAGTGAATTTTATTATACAAGAATGTGACGGTTATCAATAGTCGATTATATTTTCAATGTTCGTTTTAATTGAAGTTAGTTATAAAAGTAATAAGGACGAGTTGTTTAAGTTAATTGAAGTTGTCATGTTTAATGCGGTCTCGTGATGCATAATATATGGGTTAAATAATTAATTTGAATAATTGATATGTTATATTAGTTTGCATATTGTATTAGTTAGTGATTAAGTATATTATAATTGTTAGGTGACGATGTTGACGTGGCATAATTCGGTTACTTGCTGGCTTGCTATTGGATTTTATTGTTATCCAGGTAGGATACATTGACACTATACTTTATGAGCTGATATGAATGGATGTTTACTCTGTGATGTGTGATGTGTTATGGAAGGATGTTGCCTTGTATGTGATGGATGCAAGCATGAATTATATAAGAATGATTTTGGTTGGATTGATTGTGGATTATTTGCAATGGCATGAGTATTTCAGTATTTGATAGCATGATTAAATATTTATATTGTGGCATTCATGAGCATGCATATGCATTGGTTACTGAGATATTGTGAATCAGATAGTGTTCTGATATAAAGCCCAAGGTGGTTCTGCAGACCAGGCCTGGTGTCTTATCAGCTTTGAGCTGGTGTTCGGCGACGGCCGATTATAGTCTGCCGGGAGGTTCGGTATGGCTGGGAGTTACGGGATTGAGATTGAGAATGAGATTGAGCTCGAGCATATCATGGCATTTGCATATCATCTTTGTTGCATTATTTATTATTGTGTTATCCTACTCAACCGCGAGGTTGACAGTGTATTCGTGTACACCTACGATGATCCGGAATGGGGAGTAGTTTCTGCAGATCAGAGACAGATGAGCTAGGAGCAGGAATGTGAGATGCGTACTTTGGACCGACTTAGAATTATATCACATCTAGAGAAGTCATCAGTTGTATTCTCTTTCTGTTATGTAGTAACTGTAATAACCAAGTTTAAATTTTATCAGTTTTTTTTATAAAGTACTTTGGTTGTTTTACTTTGTTATTCATTACCTCGGATATTCCGAGATGGTAACAGCTTCATTTATTTGAGAATGTCTTGCTAAAGGCTCTTAAATAAATGGAGGTGTTACAAATCCCATTAAAAGCATAAACCATAGTGAACATAAACTTGACTTGGCTAGGGATATGCAGAACAAGTAAGTGTATGTATTGAGGGTCATATTCCAAAAAATCTACATAGTATTCATCTGGCTTCCAACCAATCCAAATACGCCCACCAAGTGAGTATGAGTATTTGAGCTAATACTCCAATTATTAAAGATATTCATAGCTTGATGATGATTCTTAGGCTTTATTTTAGTCTCTAACAAAGCAAACAGTCCTACATTATTTTGAAGCAGTAAATTATTTATGTCCTTCTGCTTTTCTACCCTATTCATACATCTTATAATCCATATCCCAATAATCATGGGGTATGGTTTAGTGATCGTGGCCTATTTGCAGTACTTCCATTCATAGCAGTATTTATGAGCACACTTTTAAAGGAAGGGCTAGTAGTCTTTCCTGCTATGTCTGCCATAAATGCTTTTGGCATTCCATATGTTGGTTCTTTGTCTGTATCACTCTCCTGGTCTGATTCTGCAGTAGGTGCAGGCTGGGATGTTGATGCTATTGCTGGCACATTTATAACAGGTGGTAGGGGTGGTGTAGCACCAATGGTGCCCACCTTCCTCCTCCACACTTGTTTACTCTTTGGTGCCTGGCCTTTATTTCTTCTACAATTGCTAGCTATGTAATACCCCGTATTTTAGCCTCGGTCAACGGCAGTCAAACCATGCCATATGCAAGTATTTCAAATGGAATGTTTATAAAGTATTTTACGTAAACTCTTATTATTTTATAAATCGTATTGCTACGATTATTTCATATTTCATAATCATTTTATATTTGTTGATTAATTCATAAAATGACATTTCATTCTTATTTCTTTAATTTTAACAATACGTTTTTAATTTAATATATATATTTTTTTATATCTATTTCTCATCTATACTTAATTTCTATTTTTATTTAAGTTGTGATTATGTTTAAATTCTATATTTTTTTATATATTCTTATAATTAATTAAATTTATATTTACTAGGAATAATTATATAATTTAATTAGTATAGATAAACTATATGTGCTCGTTTATTTTAAATTACGGGTTGAGAGCGAGATATAACCTCGAGATGTGTGATGGACAGATAAAGTTGGGCTAGGTTTGGGTTGTTGGGTAGTGAGAAATAAGAACACCAATTCATCGACATTCAAGCCCTAGTTGCAAAACACCCTACCTTATATCAAACCCTAATCACCCACACTTCATAATCTGCCTCCATCGACTCTTACCAAAATTCATATCCCAAGAATACATCTCGTCTACCTCTCTTACACCAGGAATCCATAGACAGACGTAATATTGATAAGAACGACCGTATACAACGAGACCAGGGACAACCATCCTCAGCGTTCACCCTTGCGCGGTATGGTTTTGTAAGTAGTTTTTCTGTGCTTTTCTATGCTTTCGGATCTGTGTTTTGAGGTTGTTAATAATCGTTGTAGTACATATAACATATACCTCTTGTTTAAACCATCTTTCCACCACGAAAACTCTCTTAACAAAGGCCATAAGTGTCGACAGTAGCAAGCATTTCAGACTCTGTTTTAATGACTCTGTTTTAATTCGTTTTATGCTCGTGTTTTGATACGTGTTTGGGTGCTGTTCTGATCTGTCCTTGAGTATGACTTTATGAATAACAATAGTAGGTTAGTTGTGGGTTGTTTGGTGGTGGTGGGTGGTGGCTGAAACATCTTAGAAAGGGCTGTTCAAAGGCGTTAAAAATAGTATGGTTTTGAGAAAAACAGTCCAGTTTGAGTTACCGCAGCCTGCCAGGGGGGGTTTGATGGTGGTTTTTCGGTGGTTGTAGGTAAGACGAGAGGGAGGAAGTACCACCCCTGGAACCACCGTATGTCAGTGGTGACAACGGTGGTGGCCAGAGGTGGTGAGGGGCACGGTGGTGAGAGGTATTTGTGTGAGAAGGAATGGGTGATCAGGCGAGTTGCTGAAACGCCGAATGTCGTCGGGTATGTGTAGGCTGTTTTGAGGTGTCATGGTGGTTGTTGTGGTGGCCCCTGGTGGTGGCTAATGGGTGGATCTTGTAGGTTGTAGCACGTAGTAGAGGTTGGGTCCGGTGGTGGCAGTTGTCGGGGATCGGGTTGGTCGTGGTGGTGTCGGGAATATGCCTGCAACAGACCTGCGTATTGCTATCGTGAACACTGTTAGTTGCATTTTGTGGTTATGAGTTATTACTACTATTATACTATTATTATTTTTATCACTAATATTATTATTAATGTTATTATTAATAGTATTATTAGTATTAACATGATTGTTTATGATGACTATTATTGTTATAATAATAATTATTATTATTGTCTTATTTCTAAACGGTGTTTCCTTTCAGACTTGCTATTCCAGGTAGGTTACACTGTCACTATACTACTATTATGTGTTATGAATGGATGTTGGGTGTATGATATGGATGATGAGAATGAATGATATGAGGATGATATATGATTACGAGTAATTATTATTACTGTTGCATTCATAAGTATGATTACTATTATTGTTGCATTCATGAGCACGACATATGCATTGGATACGGATTTGAGATGATGAGATATTATTGGGCCCAGGCTAGTTCTGCAGGACTAGACCTGGTGACCTCAGCTGTTATGCTGGTGTTCGGCGACGGCCGATTATAGTCTGCCGGGAGGTTCGGTATGGCTGGGTGTTACGGGTTTGAGATTGTGATTGAGATGCAGATTGAGCTCGAGCATATCATGGCATTTGCATATCATATTTGTTGCATTATTTATTATTGTGTTACCCTACTCAACCGTGAGGTTGACAGTGTATTCGTGTACACCTACGATGATCCGGAATGGGGAGTAGATTCTACAGGTCAGAGACCGATGGACTAGGAGCTTGGGCAAGGAGAGAGAGACATGGCTTGGACCTACTTAGAATTAGATAACATAGTTAGATGCTATCAGTTGTACTTTTATTCTTTGTGTAACCGATGTAATATCAAAAGTTTAAATTTAATCAGTTTTTACATAAAGTACTTTGGTTTGTTTACTTGTTATTCACTACCTCGGTCATTCCGAGATGGTAACAGCTCTATTTATTTGAGAATGTCTTGCTAAAGGCTCTTAAATAAATTGAGGTGTTACAAGCTATTTGTCCCATGATTTGGCAGTTTGAGCATCTACTCGGGGTCCATTCATACTCCACTCCTATATCCATGATAACTCCTTTCTCATCCTGGACTCTGATATTAGTAGGGAATGTTTGGTTTACTTGTACCTCTATCACGATACGCGCAAAACCCAACCTAGTTCTGCTTTCAGTGGCTTCATCCCTCTTCATAAATTTCCCTACTCTCCCTACTATCTTTCGGATACTTGCTCCCTACAATCTGAGAGGCAGCTTATGTAGCCTAATCCACGTAGGTACAGTTTTGACCTCCTCCTTCTCAAAATCCACATCAGGCTGCCACTTCTTGATTATGACAGGCTTACTGTCAATCATATGCATTCTTGCTGCTAAATCCTTCTACTGCATCTCTTGTGTTTGAAATCTCACAACAAAAACTCCATTATGCAGAAAGGAGACTGTCTCTATGGTATGTTGTTTCCATATTCTTCGTATATAGCCTTCAACACTGGCCATGCGGGGTTGGATGCAAGGACAAACCCATATACCGCAAACTTCCAGAAGTCAACCTCCTCTTGCACATCCTCCTCTGTTAAGGTAATGACTTCTTGATCATCCTCAACAATGTCAATGATTTTCCTTCCATGCCTATCATACCAATCTCCATTGTATCATCTGTTGGTTCAGGACTTGCCTCTTTTGTGGCATCTTGTTGTGCGTATTCATTAAAGTCAAAAGCTACAACCCTTGAAATTTTTTTCGTACTTCCATATTTAAGAGCCTCATCAATGTCGGGTCTTTTTTCATTCGTTTCCTTTCTCCCTCGTTCCTTATTCACCATAGTCTTCCTGTTAGTGATATTGCGTAAAAGTTTTGGTGAAGAGTCCATAGCCAGAGTGCACAAGATCTCCAAAACACAACCGTCAAAACGCCTTCAAGTCGCCATGGTTGAGAGCTCTCTAGGTTTTTTTTTAACTCAAGACTTTTTTCATGGCATTGGTCTAGGGTTTTCTCAAATTATTTAATTAAGATAGCCTTAGACAGGTTTTTGACTTGACTCTTAAGCTGTAAAAAATTTACCTCTTGGTCTTTATCGTCGGAGTCGGATTCTCCAAGGAGACAGATTTGTCATGCGTTATCTTCATCATGGTCGTCGGAGATTAGATCTAGGCTGACGTTGCTTAAGCATATGTTTGCTACCTCGTCCTCATCTGAGTCCTTGTCATCTTCAAATTCTAACTCTCCCCAACATGAAGCAAGCATCACCTTTTTGAATTCGGTTTTGGTCTTTTCCCTTTTGGATTTGTCCTTGATTTTTTTCCATCTTGGAGAATCCTTGCTCGTGTGATCTTGTTGACCGCACTTGAAACATTCTTTTTTGAAGAATGTTTGTTTAGAGTCAGTCTTCTTCTTGTCAATTGCATTGTTATTGGCGTTTTTGTGTCTTCCTTTAAAAACGGCTTTCTTAAATCGTCTAGCGAATAGAACCCTTTCTTACTGTTTTTATTGTTATTGTCATCTTGTTCCATCTGTTTTATTTTCGTCTCTCACATGCCACAATTATCGCACTTGTATACTCTGTTTTTGCACTCCGTTTCACCGTCTGTTTCGTCCCTGTTTTTCATCTCCGTTCATCACGTTTAGCCTGTGTTTCCCTTCTCCCTTATCACCTCTGATATCATTTAGTTTCGTCACATTTTTATTATGTTTATAATCCGTAACTAGCCTTGGTTTTCGTGCTTGTTTCTCGCCCCTGTTTCTCGCTTTGTAGGCTCGGAACCGTGTCCCCTTTGCTCGTTTATTTCGTTTCTTACAGCCCCTTTTTCTTACTATTTTTACAACCAGTTTTATCCCTTGTTTATCATGTCACATGTTAGTATGAATTTTGTAGTCGTAATCGTTTGTAGTATCGTCATGAGTAGCTAATTTGTTTAATATGCTGGGATGAGCGAACTTGTCACTATTGCATGATAGGTGGTAATCGGCATAGGTAGTTTATGGTAGAAGTTATCGTTAAGCAATATAATTTGTGTTTGGTTGAGTGAGTGCACGCATGATACCTTACGTTTAGTTAAACCCCGACCTAGACCGGAAGGTTGGAAGGGTGGGACTTTCTTAATTATTTTAATTAGTTTTTGTGAGGGCGGAAGTTAAGCAAAACCGACCTTAGGGCGACTTAAGACCGGAAGGTATAGTCAGGTTTGTGACGTGACTGTAATGACGCAGCCTTTCCTACCAATAAATTGGCCAACCCAATTACACCGATAATGCATATGACATAATGACCCGAGTTCCCAGCATATTTTCTTTTCTCTTGATTTAATTCGTATTCATTCCGTGTTTGCTAACTTTTTCATATACCTTTTTCTCATCCTTTATCTTATAGCTTAGTTAACAACTTTTTAAACCCCCAATTGTCACCTACAGTTAAAGACTAATAGTTGACAGTTAGCCTCCATGAGGAATCGACCCTATTTGCCACTAGCTTAGGTTAGTAGTTCATTAGGTTTATTTTTGGTGTCTAAAACAGCAGACATCAGCCAGCCGGAAAGAATAGGTCGATTAGGAATTGTCCACCCCTTGTCAGGGTTGAGAAATATCTCTAGGCCACTCGAGGTGAAAAATAACTAGAAAAGCGTGGCCACGCTCAGAAGGTATCTATGGTAGATAATTCCGGTCAGATAGTTATAACTCCAGATCGAGAAAAACAACTCTTGATAAGATCAATTGCAAGTACGACCTGAGATGATGCCTTGCATTGAGTGGGAGATAGTAATAGGACAAGAGAATTGGTAACGCACACTTGTCTCGGACAAGTGGGAGATTGTTGGAGGAAGTGTCCTCGACAATAATGCGTTGACATAATTAAATATCATTTGAATGAAACACAACTGGAAATGTTACTCTTTTGAAGTCGACTGATCAACATTTACCGATAATGATTGGCTGTCAAGAGTTTCACATTATCGTCATATGATAGTGGTGATCAGTTGATCCCTTAAGGTCATATCTTTAGGTAATTCCGTCTCAATGGAATATTTGATTAAATCGTATTGGATACGAATTAATTAATAACTGGAAATTTGGAAATGATTTTACGTGACGTATATTATTATAATGGGATAATAATAATAATGGTAAAAGTAATAAAATTGATTTATTACTCGGTTTTTATTTAGTCGTTTGGGAAACGATTAAATCGAGAATGAATACGGTCGATCATAAAATTACAAAAAGTTGTAATAAAATAATGATATTACATTTTATAAGATAGTAATTTCAAATTACTAGAGGGATTATTTAAATGTAAAGAATTTGTGAATTATGGATTTTAAAGAGTTAAAATTGCATAATTAACAAATTGGTTCATATGTTATGAGACATGTGTGACATGTTACAAATTAACACAATTGACAAAGATAAAATGGGGTTTATATTAACCCCATTTTGACCGTGTAAATGGATGGATGTGTGATGGTTGTGTGTAAGCATGAGCATAATCATTGTGTGTATCTTACACAATGAAAGTGTAAGGAATATTTCACACTTTTGTGTAAGTAAAAGAAGGGCATGCATTGACCTTGTGTGGCTTGCTTTGGCCGGCCATATGCAAGAGCTCAGAAGCTCATTTTGCTCCTTAAAGACATACTTCACACTACATGCAAACATGTGATAGTTGTTAGAGTTGATGTTGGTTGCTTACACACTTCACACATCTTACAAATATCTCATATTTACTACACTTAGAAAACAGTTTTCTAAGTAAAATCATTTCTAAGACTAATAATATTAAGAGTAATATTATTATTATTTCTAGTATACTAAAATCAATTTTCTAGTAAGAAAATTGATTTTAGTTTGAGATCGGGTCCTTGATAAGAGCTTTTGGAGACGGTTTCACTATAAACCATAGTAAGGGTATTTCAGTTTATTGAAGACTCATTAATAGGTGATTATTGAGTATAAACCTTCTAAAACCATTGTAAGAACATTCATCCGTCTTATGTAATCATCATGCATGCATAAAATCTAGTTATGTTTTAATGACTAAACATAAAGAAACAAAACTCTTATGAGATATGAGTTAATAATCGGAAATATGATTTCCAACAGTTTGTGTATGGATTCGTTGTAGTTTCTGTTCACGATTGTTCTGGTTGTTAAGGTAATTAGTTTGGTGGTAGTCAGGGTGTTAGGATGGTGGTTATCACGGTGGGTCTTGGTGGTTTATGTCGTTTGTATGGTGGGATTCGTTGTGGGTGATTGTAGTGTTAAAACAGAATAGCGTTGGTGGTGTTGGGTTTGTATTCGTTTGTTGGCGGCGTGGGTGGTGGTCGACGGCCACTGACTTCCTCCCTGGAACCACCGTGGCTCAGAGGTGAGCCTGATGGCGCCAGTGGGGAAGCCAAGGGTTGCATTTGGTGTCGGTGGTGGTGTTTGTCGGGGCTGTTGGTCACGGCTCGACTGATTTCGCGTGGGTGTTGCTGCGTTTTGGTTTTTTTTTGCTTAAATTGTTATTGTTTTGTTTATTTATTTATTAGTAAATTATTATTAATTGTATTATTGATATTAATATTATTACGATTTTATAATTGTATGATAATAATGTTATTGATGTTAATATTATTATTAAATATGTTTTTAACAATTATTATGGTTATTATTAGTATTAATGTAAATTGTTATTGTTATTATTTATGTTGTTGTTGTTGTTATAATTAATATTAATATTGGTATTAGTGTTGAGTATGTTAGTAAGTTAGCAATAATTGGTTATTGATATTGTATGCTATAATTAGTAAGTCTATAATTAGTAAGTTTATATTTGGTTAATGGTAATTGATATGTATAATTAGTTAATAGTACAGTAACTGGTAGGTATGTGGGCATGTTAATATATATATATATATATATATATATATATATATATATATATATATATATATATATATATATATATATATATATATATATATATATATATATATATGTATGTATGTATATATGTATGTATGTATGTATGTATGTATGTATGTATCTACCATGTGTTACGAATAAAACCAATTATGAACATGAGCAAGTAAATATTTAGTTGTGTAGACTGCATGAATAGAATCTAATATTAAGTAATAATTATAGGAATTGAGTTCGAGGTGGAATATTACTTGACGGTGATTGCTTGTTTCAGATTTGCTACTCCAGGTAGGATACACTGGTACCATATTCTATGATGTGATATGAATGGGCGATTATATTGTATGATATGGATGCATAGTAAGGTTTATATGAGAATGATGTTTAATTATTGGTTATTTCCATATTTCAGTCATGAGCATAGCATTTGCATTGGTTATTGGGAAAGAAATGGAACGAGTAATGTTCTGATATAAAGCCCAGGGTGGTTAAGCAGACCAGGTTTGGTGTCTTCATCTTTTATGGTGGTGTTCGACGAAGGTCGACGATACTCTGTCGGGAGGTTCGGTATGGGTGGGAGTTACGGGTTGAGAATGAGATTGACATTGAGCATATCATGGCATTCGCATAACATTAACTATTGCATTATTTAATATTGTGTTATCCTACTCAACCACGAGGTTGACAGTGTATTCGTGTTCACCTACTATGATCTGGAATGGGGAGTAGATTTTACAAGTCAAAGACAAATGGACTAGAAACTGGGATTGGAGGAAGACATGGACTTAACTTGCCTAGCTATAGTTCACATAGTCTCACTTGTATTAGTTCATTTACTACAGTTTCAGTTGTTTTGGAGTTTGGTTTTGAACTATACTTTGTATCTGTTTTCAGTCTATCATTTAATAATTTAAAGTATTGTATTTGTTTCACTATGATTATCTACTGCCCTGGTTTTCCAGGATGGTAACAGTCTCATTTACTCTGGAAGTCCTAGTACAGGCTCCTAGGTAAATGGAGGTGTTACAAAGTGGTATCAGAGCGAACGATCCTCAGGCCTAAACCAAATGAATAATAATGAACATAGGAAGAGTCTAATAAAATGAACCCAAGGGTAGTAACTGTTAGGAGCCCCATTGGATTTGGGATGAGTTAGGGGCCCCCTCAACCCAAGCCACCGGCCCTTTCAGTCTAACCTGGTTACTCTTGAGAGATGTAGAGTGCGTGTAGTATTAAATAAAGAAAAGACCCAAGATAGGTATATATATTGTACTAACGTTTCTGCATGAGAAGGATGAGGTAAGTTATGATGTGAAAGATTGTTGGTAATACATATTGTGAAGCATGAGATTTACATTAAATGATGATTGGCATTTACATACTGTTTATTCTTGTTTCCTATCCTTATATCTTGTATTTTGTTTATGACAGTATATCATATATTATAAATTCGTTATAATCCTGCATATAAAGTATTTAGATATATACAGATATTTTCCCACATGTTTCAGCAGCAAAGGAATGAGGTAAGTTATTGATACCCGTCGTTGGGGGTAGCAAAGATAAGATTTATAATTTCCTAGCTTTAACTATAGATAGTGAAAGTCAGGTTCGAACCACAAGAAGGTGGGGAATGTTTATTGTTTAAGTTCAATGTTTTAGGGTAACAAGATTGGGGGTTTGATTGATTTGGTTTGATGCTAGGTCTAAAATTAAAGACAGAAACAAGACGAAAATTAAGATGAAGATAAAACTATAGTAAAGCGAATGCTCGGATGATCGGGAAATAAAAAGCTATGATGGCATAAATCCTAAGTCAACATGTATTGTAGTCGCGTAAGGTGTGTAGCATATCCTTTCGGTCTATGGTACCTAATAGCTCCTTTCGGCCTATGCTATTAGTTCCTAGGTTTCACAAATATTGGGTGTCAACAATAAGGGTGATTCCTAAATTCTAGGTCACATACCTTTCTATCTTAAGTAACCTAGCCGTCTTAAAGTGTTAACCAATGCCCTTCCCGTATCTTTCAACCTTGGGTAAGTCAATACTAACATCCTATAAGTCTCCTTTCAGTCTCATTATAGGGTGTTATGATTAACGAAGCAAAACGAACTGAAAACGTACGCGAGGTTAGTCGGCCGACCAACTACCTCAGTTGACTGACCAGTTAAGCTGGTCGGTCGACCAGAAGTCTGCTACAGGTCGATTCGGGTGTTATACCATCTATGCAAATTACTCCCTACATCCTAACATATGCAATTAGCTACTCATGAACACAGAAATAACAACAATAATTATTAAGAAAACAGAATTCATAGCGATCATAATCATAAACATACGATAACAATAAAGGCTTTGGGATTCTATACTAAACCGGATGCTAACAATTCTATAATGATAACAATACCAAAACTGAAATCAAAGGAGAATTACCGAATAAGGATTAGGGCAGAAAGAAAGAAACTTTATTGAATTCGCGTGGAAAGATTGAATGTATACTAAGAACGATAATACTAAAACTTAAAAGAACAGTAAAAGATGAATGCTAAAGTGTAACTGAAAAAAGATAGTAATTAGATGATAAGATGATGATGGTAAAGCCCTCATCACGAGGGCTTCTTAAGTAGGCGATTACAAGGGCAATTATGATTAACCTAATCCGTGTATGGGCTTTGTGGAGATTTCTGGAACTGCGCCTTGGTCTACTGACCAGGTGATACGGTCGGTCGACCGGATATCGGGCCTGGTGGACTTCTGCTTCCGTAAGTTGAATTCTGGGTTTGAGATAACAGGTACCTTGGTCGACCGACCAGGGTAGTCAGTCGGTCGACCGGTTTTCCTGTGTGTCAGCCTTGAATTCGTCTTAAAATAAACTTTTGGTCCTCGGGTTGCGCTTTAGGTTGACTCTTCCTCATTCCTCGGTTATGTAAAAATCCCGAGGGTAGCAATTTGGCATAAAATCGCCTCTTTTCCGCATAATTCTGCAAAGGAGCATAAAAATACGAAAGTAGACAATTGTTGGGAAATAAAGGCTAAAACATCGTAAATGAGCGCTAAAATGCGTGTAAAAATAGATGTAAAACATCATAAAATAGACACGCATCAAATTCCCCAAACCAAACCTTGCTTGCCCTCAAGCAAGAATTAGACTCGATCTTAAACTAATGGAACAATTTCAATCTCAGAGCGAAATTTACATGTAAGCCTAAACCAAATTTAATGCCAAGTTAACAAGGAAAAAGTTAAAGAATCATGCAAACGAGTTATAGAGTTGTCAAAATTTGCAAAACTATCGACTATAGAGACTTTATACCATGGACACTCGCGGAATGCTCGAATCGCACATGAAGCAAAGGGTGAGTATATGTAAAAGTTAGAAAGAAGTAATATTATAGAGACACTCACCTAACTTCGACCCATGGGAACATGCCTGCAATTTAACATGAAAAAGAATTCTACAACCGTGCATAAACATACTCATTAAGTAACCTTGACACATGCAATTGAGGTAATGAGGGATATGTGAGGTGAAAGGTAAAAGAGGTTAAGATGTTTTTGGACAAGTGGGGTTAGTAGCCATGCTAGTAAAACCGGTTCCAATCAACATGTTTCACGACTTTCGACATTATGAAAATGTTATCTTTGTAGCACAAATCTCACTTTATATAAAGGAAAAGACTCCCAAATAATTTGAATGGAGTATGGGGGTAAAACGATGTATAAGAAAGGAAATTTATGTATGAGTTTGTACTTCATGTACCTGTCAATTGGTCGACCGACTAAGAAGGACGGTCGGTCGACTGACTTGCAGGTTTCTTTCGATTTTTTTCATTTTTCTTTCTTTTTTTTCTAGATTTTTCTGTTCTTTTCTTTTTCTTTCCTTCTTTTCTCTTCTTGCTCAAGGTGGCAAACAAACCAAAAATGCCTCAAAAAAAATTCCATCAACCACAAATACTAGCTCGGTAGGGTAGGCTAAATAAAGGATGTAGTTTTGGGGGATAAAAAGGCAATTTTGGCTATGTAAGGCTTATGGGTAAACACGAGAAAAGGGGACCTAAAATGCACGTAACAAGACTCGCAAAAGAAGATAGTAAACAGGTATATAGCAATTCATGTTCGTGCTTATGCATATTGATGTAACATGTTCCAAGAGGAGTACTACTCACGTCCTAGACAACTGGCTTAAAAAAATTAAACCAGGGATAAAGCTCTAAATCTCATAATGTTCAGTAGATTGCCAAGGTAAAAGTCAAGTCTCAAGATTAACAACTAGTTTGACAAAAATCGTAGATATGCATATGATTCTAATACTAAAACATGTTAACAAGCCAAGGCAAAGGCATAGACATGTGAAAATTGCAAAGTCATCATTGAAATAATCTCGTTCCGACTCGACCTATATGCTAAAATAAACGTGCATTTTTTGAAATTTTGAAATTTTTCTTATTATTTTGGATTTTTTTCTTTATATGTAGGGAAAATAAAGAAAAGAACGATGCAAGACAGAAATACAATAAACGTGTGACAAAAATGCAATGGAACAATGCATGTGACACAAAACCATTCCCCAAACCAACACGCACAATGTCCCCATTGTGCATTTAGCCTAAGTAGAGGTTTTATAAAAATAAAGGAAAATTGCAAAAAGGTAAAAACCAAGGAAAAATGGAAAGAACTCACCGGATTTTTCAAGCGCATGGGAAACTTCCCCAAACCAGCGTAAGCTGGGAGGTTTTGGTGGCCAGCAGTGCCACTCCAAGTAACTGAAAAAGGCAAATGAAGAAAGACCATTTTCGGGAATTAATTACGTTTTTGGGTGATGGATAATGCATTAAAGGTTTGAATAAAAAAAGAAGGAGTGGAAGCATATAAGACAGAATAAAGGAAGGAACTCCCTCATCATGTTTGCGTGATTCCAAGAAATCTCGAACAGGCTGTAACAGGTGGAGCGGTCGATCGACCCTTCTAACTGGTCGACCGACCAAATGACAGGTTAAGGAACTTCTGATCTGCAGGGTTTTGGTCGACCGACTGATGTTGCTGGTCGGTCGACCGAGATTCCTGTACGGTGGTGTTCTTCTTTTCGGAATTAACTTGTGTCAACCAAGTTAGCCCTTCCCAAAACATGTAAAACATTATACATGCGCCCAAAACATGCGCAAAAATCCAGAAGCCAAGTTTATTTGTCTCAACTACGCAACAAAAGCAAAAATTGTTCTAAAACTAATGCAAACAAAAGTAAAAAGTCTTTAACAAAACTGAAAAACTCATCCGTGAAAGATGCGGAAAATCTCGGACCACGACTTTTGGCTATATGCCGTAGTCTCCACCGTGTTTGTTTGAATTGACAAACACGTCTCCTCTCCGTCACAAAGCATATGTGACAGACTACTCTTTTTCTCTTCTCCTCTTCTCTTCTTGTCCTCCTCATCCACTATATCCAGATCATCATCTTATTTGTAGCTTAAGATCCCGAGTCCTCCCCTTTGCACAACGACCTCCTTCACCAAGGGCTTCCCCAAACCGCTTCCTACAATAGGCAAAACAAAAGCATCCTCCATATTGCTCCCAATCTGGGACGGAGGTGTAAAAACAGGAATGGGTGTGGGTTTTAAAGTAGGAGAAGTGGTGATGACCTCATACTTCTTTTCAGAAGTAATAGCATTACAAGTAATAGGGGTCATAGCGTCCTTCTTCCTATAGGAAAGCCCAAAAATTATGGAATGCTTCCCGACCTTAAAGGTCAAGGTCCCACTCCCTACGTCAATGATGGCTCCCGCGGTATGTAAGAAGGGTCTCCCTAAGATAATAGGTATATGGGCATCCTCGGGGATGTCCAAAACAACAAAGTCCACAGGGAAGAAAAATCTGTCGATGCGCACATGGATGTTTTTCAACACCCCTATGGGTTCCATAAACGTACAGTCCGCCATTTGCACCATCATACTAGTCATGGCGAAGGTGGTCATTCCTAGCTTTAAGGCCGCACTTAGGGGCATCACACTAATGCTAGCCCCCAAGTCACATAAGGCCTTGTTGACTGGGAAGGTCCCTATATTACAGGGTACAGAAAAACTCCCTGGGTCCTCTAACTTGTGAGGTGCAATGACATGGGATAGGAAACTCAAGGATTCCTCAGTAAGTGCTACAGACTCTACCTTATCTAAAGACCGCTTCCGTGTTAAAGCTGTCTCATAAACTTTAAATAGGAAGGAACCTGTTGGACTAATTTATCGAAGGATACCTGTTACTTCGTGGGTAGAAGTCGCTCCGGATAGGGAGGAGTAGAGCTCTTAGCATTTGCAGATCTTCTTAAAAATTTGGGGGTCTTTGTGGGGAATAAAGCATGTATTCACCCTAAACTTACAGGATTATAATGAAAAATACAGTTGTGTTTATAGTCATAAGATTAAAAAGGATAAGAAAAGAATTACAACCTTGGGTCCTTGCTTGAAAAGGCCTAAGAACAGGAATTAAAGTAAATTCCCTCCTATAACTTGCACCCAAGACTTTGTTTGAGATGATGCCGCGTGTGCTAGAAAATACTCTCCAATTGCCTTGCAATATGGGGAAAGCTATTGAGGTTTTAGATGTGAGATCTGAGTTTTGGGAGAAGAATGCTCTCAAAACCCTAATTGTGAGAATTATGATTCAACAGTTTCTTGACATAAGGAGAAGGACTCTCCTTATGTAGTACTTAGGGTGGGTCGGCCGAATTAGGGTAAGAGTGGGCTTTCTCCACTCTTACCTTATTCCTTTGCATGATTCGACCCGTTTTGCTAAATATTATTTGCGGGATTTTTATTATAAATCGCATACGTGTTATCAGATATTAATGCAGTCGATGTATTAATAATGGTCTGATAAAATTACGATATTGTATAATTACCCAAATTAATATAACTGTTTATATTAATACCCGAAATCAATATTTAATTAAATATAACTGCTTATATTTAATTTTACGAATTAATCATGTAATCCGCATTAGCTAAAATTATTTAATCCGTATTAAATAATAATCTCAACATCTTATTGACTAATTTAATAGTCAATACCTCTGACTAACTGTTTAGTCGTATTCGGCATAAATGTGACTGTATTTTCATACCTTCACATCTCTCAAACGTATCCTATAGGTGTGACGTATAGGGACCAGTTGATCACCGCCATCCGTATGACAATAACGTCAAACTTATCTAGCAAGCCAACCGTTATTGATAAACGTGGATCAACTGGTAATAATACAAAAGTATGCCCTTGTGATCCTTAAAGAGATTTAATAAGTCATTGTACTTAATTGTCAAGGACACCAGTCCCAACAATCTCCCACTTGTCCGTACAAGGGTATGTTCAATGACGTTATCACACTACATGTGGAGGACACAATCTCCAACAAACTCCCACTTGTCCGTACAAGTGTAGGTGCGATAACCGAATCTCATATCCTTTTAAAATTTCTCCCACTCAATGTAAGACAATTTGCAAATCCGCATTCGCAAAGGTCGTATCTCACAAGCGATCTGTATCAAGAGTGGTTTCCCCGACTAGAGAGTAACTTAACTGATAAAACGAATCTGTATTTGAGCATGGCCATGCATTTCAGTTACTACTCCTCGAGTGGCCCTGAGAAATGATAAAATCCTGATAAGGGTTTGGATATTTCCCTCAACTCGAATCCTGCCGATATCGCCCAGCATGAAATAACCCAGAAAAAATCCTCTTGGCCCCTGTTACGGTGACCGTGGGAAAGAAACCAAAGTTACCCAAAATCTGTCTTAATCTCAAGAAACAGTTGAAAGTCAAAAGACTCGACTCTAAGGAACACTATGGAGGTCCTATCCACGACCTGGCACCCAATGTTATAAAACATTTAGGACTCCATAACGTTGTCACGGGGTGTCCTACGAGATATCCGTATAACTCGCCTTTGTGATTGGTCAGTCATCCACGTGACTTATGGCTCGTTGAACCCACCATCAACCAACGTCACAAAATGATTACCTGAGTTATCAGCTCAAGTGGGTAATCAAGGACCAAAACGATGTAATGTTAATCAGTTCACTTTGTGGTGTTCAAAATTGGCGTACAATTCCACATGAGAAACAAAACATTTTATATCATAACAATAAGGTTGAATAGAGTACACGAGAAAATGAATTATTACATGAATTCATAAAAGAGTACTACAACTTAGGAACACATCCAATTCCCATGGAATGAATGTGCCCTTCATGCTTATCACGTGGTAATGCTTTTGTGAGAGGATCAGCTATGTTGTCATCCGTAGCGATCTTATCAATTAATATCTTCTTTTACGCGGACTCAGTCGTAGAATCTGCTGTAACATTCTGTTTAGAACTTTTCCAGCTGACAGCAGCGCCATTAAGAGTGAAAACGAATCCAGACTGAGATTTCGAGTCATCTCGATCCGTTTGGAAGCTAGCATCTGCGTAACCCGTGGCGCAGAGCGTCGAGTCGCCTCCGTAAATCAATCCCCAATCTTTAGTCCTCCGTAGGTACTTAAGAATGTTTTTCACGGCCATCCAGTGTGGTTCACCTAGATGAGCTTGGAATCGACTTGTCATACTCAATGCATATGCAACATCAGGACGTGTGCATATCATGGCATACATGATCGATCCTATTGCCGAAGCATAAGGAATCCGACTCATGCGCTCTTTCTCTTCCAGTGACTTAGCTTCTTGAGTCTTGCTCAAGTGAAGCCCAGGAGTCATAGGAAGGAACCCTTTCTTGGAGTTCGTCATACTGAATCTCTCTAGAATCTTATCTATATAAGACTCCTGACTGAGAGACAACATCCGTCGTGATCTATCCCTGTAGATACGGATGCCCAAAATTCTTTGTGCCTCTCCCAGATCTTTCATCTGGAAATGGTTTTTCAACCATGCTTTAACCGAAGATAAGAGAGGTATGTCATTCCCAATCAAGAGTATGTCATCGACATACACTACTAGGAATACAATCTTACTCCCACTCGACTTGATATAGAGACATGGTTCCTCGACTGATCGAATGAACCCATTCTCTTTTATCACTTGGTCGAAGCGATGATTCCAACTCCGCGATGCTTGCTTAAGTCCATAGATGGAACGCTTAAGCTTGCAAACTTTCTTAGGATGTGCTGGATCGATAAAACCCTCGGGTTGTACCATGTACAACTCTCCCTCTAAATAACCGTTTAAGAAGGCGGTTTTAACGTCCATTTGCCATATTTCATAGTCATGAAATGCGGCGATCGCTAAGATAATCCGAATGGAACGTAGCATGACTACGGGTGCAAAGATCTCATCATAGTGCAAGCCTGGCACTTGAGTGAAACCTTTAGCAACTAGTCTAGCCTTGTGGATATCTTGTTGTCCTTCCACGGCATGCTTTATCTTGTAAAGCCATTTGCATTGAAGGGGACGTACCTTTGCAGGTAGGTCCACAAGATCCCACACGTTGTTCTCATACATGGAGTCCATCTCGGATTGCATGGCTTCTAGCCATAGCTTTGAGTCAGAACTGGTCATGGCACCTTTATAGGTTGTGGGTTCATTACCCTCTAGGAGTAAGACGTCATCTGTATCGTGTTCCTCGACCATACCAATGTATCTGTCCGGTGGAATAGAAACTCTTCCTGACCTCCTAGGTTCCTCAGGGATATCTACCGCAGCCTCGGTTGAAGGTACTGTTTCCTCCAATGGTTGCTCGGTAGTTGGTTCTTGAACCTCCGATAACTCGAAGGTTCTATTACTCGACTTGTTTTCGAGAAATTCTTTCTCTAAGAACGTCGCACTAGCCGCAACAAAAACACGTTGTTCGGTAGGCGAGTAGAAGTAATGACCAAAAGTTCCCTTTGGATAGCCTATAAAGTATGTCTTGACCGATCGCGGGCCGAGCTTATCCTCGTGTCTCCACTTGACATAAGCCTCGCAGCCCCAAACCCGAATAAAGGACAAGTTAGGGACCGTTCCCTTCCATAACTCGAATGGAGTCTTGTCAACAGCTTTAGACGGACTTCGGTTAAGTATTAGAGCGGCCGACAAAAGAGCATAGCCCCACAATGAATCAGGCACAACGGTGTGACTCATCATGGATCGAACCATATCAAGTAAAGTTCGATTTCTCCGTTCGGACACACCATTTAATTGTGGTGTTCAAGGTGGAGTCAACTGTAGCACGATCCCACAGTCTTTTAGGTGTTGATCAAACTCGCGTGAAAGATACTCACCACCACGATCCGAGCGTAGTGCTTTAATCTTTCTACCCAGCTGGTTCTGTACCCGATTCTGGTATTCTTTGAACTTGTCAAAGGATTCACTTTTATGTTTCATCAAGTAGACATAGCCATATCTACTCAAATCATCCGTGAAAGTGATGAAATACCTATAGCCTTCTCGTGCGTTGATCGACATAGGGCCACATACGTCCGTATGTATGAGTCCTAATAGGTCGGCAGCGCGCATTCCAACACCTTTGAAGGAAATACGAGTCATTTTGCCGATGAGACATGATTCACACGTGCCATATGATTCGAAATCAAAGGGCGAAATAGCTCCATTCTGTATGAGCTGTTTTACGCGTTTCTCATTTATGTGTCCCATACGACAATGCCATAGGTAAGTTTGATCTTTGTCACCTACCTTTATTCTTTTATTATTCACATGTAATATCTCGGTGGTTTGATCTAAATCATAAATTCCATTCATGGAAACTGCCTTGCCATATATCATATTGTGTAAGGAGAAAATACAGCTATTATTCTCTATTACAAATGAAAAGCCAAGTTTGTCAAGCGCAGAAACTGAAATAATGTTTTTGGACAAACAAGGAACATAATAACAGTTATATAAAGATAACTCGAATCCACTTGGAAGCTGGATTACGTATGTTCCCCTCGAGATTGCAGCAACACGTGCTCCATTCCCGACACGCAGGTCAACCTCACCCTTGATTAGGGGTTCTTGGTTTCGGAGGCCCTGCACATGATTACATAGATGAGAACCACAACCAGTATCAAGTACCCAAGTTCCGCAACTTGCATGGTTAATCTCAATCATGTGAATAAAAGAAGAAGAAGACATACCAACATGAGTAACACGGCCTGCTTTAATGTCCTCGCGATACACGGGGCATGAGTGCCTCCAATGCCCAGTCTTGTGGCAATGGTGACATTCCATGCTTGTATCCTTGCTCTTTGTCTTGCCTTGTGAGTTACTCGACTCACCAGGCCCACTCTTAGCAAATCCTGGTTTCTTGAACCTGGGCCTACCTACCGCTAGGTCGCCCTGAGCTTTAGCCTTCCCTTTACCTTTTCCCTTACTTGAGATCATGAGAACATCCTGCTTTAGACTCCCACTCAACTTTAGATCCTTCTCAGTCTGTACGAGAAGGGAGTGGAGCTCATGGGGAGTCTTCTTCATGTCGTTCATGTAGTAGTTGGCCCTAAAGAGGGCGAACCCATCATGAAGCGAATGAAGCATGCGATCAACGATGATGTTCTCACTGATCTTGCAGTTTAGGGTCTCCAGTTTCTCGATATTCTCAATCATGTTGAGAATATGTGGGCTAACAGCTTGGCCCTTCTGGAGTTTCGCCTCGAAGAAGCGACAGGTATGCTCATAAGAAACGATTCTCGGAGCCTTGGAGAATTCGTTAGTGAGCGTGGTGAAAATCTTGTTTGCACCATGGGTTATGAAGCGTCTTTGCAAATTAGATTCCATTGCATAGATGAGTACGTTCTTTATCGCACCCGCTTCCATGACGAAGTCGCTATGAGCGCGAACATCGTTGGCTCTAGCTCCAGTTCCTGGGTGTGCCGGAATGGGCTCAGTTAAAAACTTAAGCTTTCCGTCAGCAATGGCAGCATTCCGTAGTGCTGCCTCCCAGTCAGAGAAGTTTGACCCATCATTCCTCAGTCTAGTTGACTGATTCAAGGAGTCCATGAAGGCTTTTAGCCAGGATTCACGTGCTAGCTTGGCACTTGGCATTGGGTCTTCACCAGCCATTTTAGTTTTACAGCAGTTTTAATGAACGTGTTCTACACTGAAAGAAGATAAAACAAAACCATATAAGCAACTTATTGTTGTGATTTAAGTCTATATTAAATTGAATTTAAACTCGTAGACTCATGCATTTATATAATTGATCTCCCTCAAGAATTATATAAACGATCCCAAGACTCAATTTCCGTATATTGATAAGCCCACAGTTTGGCTAATTCCAATCGTTGGAACTCTTGGTCGATAGATTTCCGTAAATCCTATCTATTAGTCCATCTTAGTCACTGAAATATTATCGAGTGACCATGATGTTGAGATAAAATAAATCATCTGTTCCCACTTACCCGACGTAGAAGGGGTCATATTATGCCTACCGACGAAGAAGGGATTCATGGGAGGCTGATTTATAAAGACTAATCTCAATTTTTGGTTATACGAGGAAGACCCCATCAACTCTTATTTATCCATATTTAAGTGAACTAAAAACTAGCATTTGCGTGAATGAATTAAATAAAGTGATGGCTTTTAAATTGACATGTGACATCTGTATTGTCACAGAAAACTAACGCGTGACCTCTACATGAGTCAGTTTTCAGGCATGATATAGGTGGTTTGGTTTTTAGGCAGAATATGATGCAAGCTATTATCGAAGAAAGCATAAAAGTAAATGCAATAAACGTAAATAAAAGTCCTAGTGTGGCCTATCCTACCAAAATAAACATAAAACAACTTGGAATCCACCGTTGGACCCTAGAAGCTTGTCTTGATGTTCTATCTTGGTCCTTGCAGCGGGAGTGAGCATCCGGTCTCCGTCTTCTCTTTGGTCTTCGCAAAATTACTAATTTAAATTACAAAAGTAATCCTAGATACATTCTAATTTAAATACAAAAGTAATTACATGGCAAAAACCCAAAACGGAGATTCAAGATCTCAAAATTACAAGCAAGACTGTGTCCCATCATTACGGTGACACAATCTTCTAAGGCCACACTAAGTTACAACCGTTTGCAAAAATTAAATACGTTATTGAAAGCATTCAAGGCATTCACAAGACGATAAATAAAATGCATCAACTAAATAAAATTTATACATGACATAATACAGTTATTATGATTAATAAATTTATATCAAACCACCTTTTAAGATTAAAATTAAGTGACTATACCGTTTTAATCACCAATTTTAACAAACATATAATCCATTATTTTAAACTGTTTTAAAACAATATGTATCAAACGAGGGTGAACCGTTTCACTAAATAATACACTATTTCCGTATATAGTATATTATTTTAAGCCATGTGAAAATAAAACATGTTATTTTCGTAAAATAAAAAAAAACGATTCTGTTACAGGGGTGGTCTACCGACCGGAAAAAACAGGTCTACCGACCACCTGACGAAAAAAAAATTTTTTTTTTTTTTTTTTTTTTTTTTTTTTTTATTTTTTAAAGCAGAATGGTCGACCGACCCGAAAAACAGGTCGACCGACCACAAAACACGAAACCGAGTTTCTGAACACGATTTCTCACAAAGGAAACTGTTTTGAAAAAAAAACAGAAAACTCACACAGGGGCGGTCGACCGACCGCTATAACTGGTCGACCGACCGACACGGCGGCAGAAACGAGATTTTTCAAAAACTTTTAAATAAACTTATGAAAAACACAAAAGTAAAATTTTCATGGCCTGGCTCTGATACCACTTGCGGGGAATAAAGCATGTATTCACCCTAAACTTACAGGATTATAATGAAAAATACAGTTGTGTTTATAGTCATAAGATTAAAAAGGATAAGAAAAGAATTACAACCTTGGGTCCTTGCTTGAAAAGGCCTAAGAACAGGAATTAAAGTAAATTCCCTCCTATAACTTGCACCCAAGACTTTGTTTGAGATGATGCCGCGTGTGCTAGAAAATACTCTCCAATTGCCTTGCAATATGGGGAAAGCTATTGAGGTTTTAGATGTGAGATCTGAGTTTTGGGAGAAGAATGCTCTCAAAACCCTAATTGTGAGAATTATGATTCAACAGTTTCTTGACATAAGGAGAAGGACTCTCCTTATGTAGTACTTAGGGTGGGTCGGCCGAATTAGGGTAAGAGTGGGCTTTCTCCACTCTTACCTTATTCCTTTGCATGATTCGACCCGTTTTGCTAAATATTATTTGCGGGATTTTTATTATAAATCGCATACGTGTTATCAGATATTAATGCAGTCGATGTATTAATAATGGTCTGATAAAATTACGATATTGTATAATTACCCAAATTAATATAACTGTTTATATTAATACCCGAAATCAATATTTAATTAAATATAACTGCTTATATTTAATTTTACGAATTAATCATGTAATCCGCATTAGCTAAAATTATTTAATCCGTATTAAATAATAATCTCAACATCTTATTGACTAATTTAATAGTCAATACCTCTGACTAACTGTTTAGTCGTATTCGGCATAAATGTGACTGTATTTTCATACCTTCACATCTCTCAAACGTATCCTATAGGTGTGACGTATAGGGACCAGTTGATCACCGCCATCCGTATGACAATAACGTCAAACTTATCTAGCAAGCCAACCGTTATTGATAAACGTGGATCAACTGGTAATAATACAAAAGTATGCCCTTGTGATCCTTAAAGAGATTTAATAAGTCATTGTACTTAATTGTCAAGGACACCAGTCCCAACAATCTCCCACTTGTCCGTACAAGGGTATGTTCAATGACGTTATCACACTACATGTGGAGGACACAATCTCCAACAGTCTTGTCACCCCGAAACAGGAATTCCCTTAGGTTCTCTGGCATCTCGGGCCTAAAGGTGTAATACTACGTATTTTATTGTGATATTTATTATTATGTTGATGAGTCGATAGTATTTAAACGTTGTATTCGATAATTAATATTTATTTTGGTATTTTATGTAAGTGTTTTATATTTTTTATATGCTGTTATTGGCATGTCGGGTGTGAGTATTAGTTAAGTATATCACGTTTACGTTAGACTGGGCCTCGAATTGTGTGCAAACCAAAGAAGCCCATCTCGTTAACAATACACAAATCAACACAAACCCTCACACACTCATTCTACCGTCAACATAATCACAAAACAAAAACCCTAAACCTAATGACTTCGACTCACAGCCACTACCACACATCTATAGCCGACACAACAGGGAGTAGGTAGGAGGTTCCCACGGTTGTCTTAAGGCGGCCTAGGGGTGGTCGAATCTGGTGAGAAGTAAGTATGCAAACACGCTGTTTCTTTCCCTGTATGTTTTTACGGTTTTAATTGCATAACTTAGTCATGTAAATTTGATATATAGTGTCTGATTCTTATACGTTAATGTCCTATGATGTTGGGAATCGTGTCTTGGCCATAGTCAAACCCTTGTTGACCACCTAGGACCACTAGTCAAGGCGGTTGTGTCACCCATCACGAAGCATTTTGGCTACTTTGCAGAAACAGACTCGGGACGTGTAATTTTTATGTCGTTTTCGATGCTCCTGCTAGTCACGGCTGTTGTGGGTGGTAGGTTAATTAGCTTGGTGGTAGTCAGGGGGTAAGAAGGACGGCTATCGCGGAGGTTCGTGGTGACGTGAGGCATTTTTGTGGTGGTCTAACTAGAGGGTGGTTGTCGGGTTAAAAACAGGGGTCTGTGGTGGTGCTGGATTTGTACCTGGTTGCTGGCGTCATGGGTGGTGGTCGGCGACCACTGCTTCCTTCTTTAGGGCCACCGCGGGTCAGCGGCGGGCCTGGTGGTGCCAGTGGGGTAGCCGGGGGGTGGCAGATGGTGTTGGGATTGGTGTTTGTCGAGGGGTGTGCGCGTGATCTTGTTGGTTTCGGTTTCGAATTGTTTGTGTCGGGTTGTGGGTTGCAGCCTGTAACTTTAGTTTTCACATTATTATTATTATTATTATTATTATTATTATTATTATTATTATTATTATTATTATTATTATTATTATTATTATTATTATTATTATTATTATTATTATTATTATTATTATTATTATTATTATTATTATTATTATTATTATTATTATTATTATTATTATTATTATTATTATTATTATTATTATTATTATTATTATTATTATTATTATTATTATTATTATTATTATTATTATTATTATTATTATTATTATTATTATTATTATTATTATTATTATTATTATTATTATTATTATTATTATTATTATTATTATTATTATTATTATTATTATTATTATTATTATTATTATTATTATTATTATTATTATTATTATTATTATTATTATTATTATTATTATTATTATTATTATTATTATTATTATTATTATTATTATTATTATTATTATTATTATTATTATTATTATTATTATTATTATTATTATTATTATTATTATTATTATTATTATTATTATTATTATTATTATTATTATTATTATTATTATTATTATTATTATTATTATTATTATTATTATTATTATTATTATTATTATTATTATTATTATTATTATTATTATTATTATTATTATTATTATTATTATTATTATTATTATTATTATTATTATTATTATTATTATTATTATTATTATTATTATTATTATTATTATTATTATTATTATTATTATTATTATTATTATTATTATTATTATTATTATTATTATTATTATTATTATTATTATTATTATTATTATTATTATTATTATTATTATTATTATTATTATTATTATTATTATTATTATTATTATTATTATTATTATTATTATTATTATTATTATTATTATTATTATTATTATTATTATTATTATTATTATTATTATTATTATTATTATTATTATTATTATTATTATTATTATTATTATTATTATTATTATTATTATTATTATTATTATTATTATTATTATTATTATTATTATTATTATTATTATTATTATTATTATTATTATTATTATTATTATTATTATTATTATTATTATTATTATTATTATTATTATTATTATTATTATTATTATTATTATTATTATTATTATTATTATTATTATTATTATTATTATTATTATTATTATTATTATTATTATTATTATTATTATTATTATTATTATTATTATTATTATTATTATTATTATTATTATTATTATTATTATTATTATTATTATTATTATTATTATTATTATTATTATTATTATTATTATTATTATTATTATTATTATTATTATTATTATTATTATTATTATTATTATTATTATTATTATTATTATTATTATTATTATTATTATTATTATTATTATTATTATTATTATTATTATTATTATTATTATTATTATTATTATTATTATTATTATTATTATTATTATTATTATTATTATTATTATTATTATTATTATTATTATTATTATTATTATTATTATTATTATTATTATTATTATTATTATTATTATTATTATTATTATTATTATTATTATTATTATTATTATTATTATTATTATTATTATTATTATTATTATTATTATTATTATTATTATTATTATTATTATTATTATTATTATTATTATTATTATTATTATTATTATTATTATTATTATTATTATTATTATTATTATTATTATTATTATTATTATTATTATTATTATTATTATTATTATTATTATTATTATTATTATTATTATTATTATTATTATTATTATTATTATTATTATTATTATTATTATTATTATTATTATTATTATTATTATTATTATTATTATTATTATTATTATTATTATTATTATTATTATTATTATTATTATTATTATTATTATTATTATTATTATTATTATTATTATTATTATTATTATTATTATTATTATTATTATTATTATTATTATTATTATTATTATTATTATTATTATTATTATTATTATTATTATTATTATTATTATTATTATTATTATTATTATTATTATTATTATTATTATTATTATTATTATTATTATTATTATTATTATTATTATTATTATTATTATTATTATTATTATTATTATTATTATTATTATTATTATTATTATTATTATTATTATTATTATTATTATTATTATTATTATTATTATTATTATTATTATTATTATTATTATTATTATTATTATTATTATTATTATTATTATTATTATTATTATTATTATTATTATTATTATTATTATTATTATTATTATTATTATTATTATTATTATTATTATTATTATTATTATTATTATTATTATTATTATTATTATTATTATTATTATTATTATTATTATTATTATTATTATTATTATTATTATTATTATTATTATTATTATTATTATTATTATTATTATTATTATTATTATTATTATTATTATTATTATTATTATTATTATTATTACATATTGTTATTATTATTATTATTATTATTACATATTTTTATTACCATTATCATTATTAACATTAATTTTGTTATGATTAGTTGTGTTATTATTATTATTATGGGTTATAGTTATATGATATATGTTAATTATGTTATTTTTGTTATTAGTCATATTATTAGTAATTTATGGTTATTTATAATGTGGTTGTGATGAATTTTATAATGAGTGAGTAATTGATCATATGCCATATTTAGTAAATCTATATATAGTAAGTTAATAATTATTAAGTTTTAATTGACTAGTGATGATTGATATGAATAAGAAGTTGATAATAATCGATATCTATATGGGCATGTTTATAAGTATGTAATTATAATATGTTATGAATATATAACTATGAACATGGTCAAGTAATTTTAGTAATGTGATTGTATGAGTAAAAATTGATATTCAGTAATAATTATAGGAACTGAGTTCGGTTGTTCGAGGTGGATCATTTCTAGCAGCTGTTCGGTTGTCTTTCCGCAATTGAGGTAGGGGATATATATATCTGTGGTTGCGTTATGACATGACGTGTATGTATCGCTTATTATAAGATTGTTATAACTAATTGTGAGTGTATATTGGATTGTTGATTATCATCGATTATTGTGGAGAACGAATGTGGAGAAATGGGTCTTGTGAAATGGGTCATGTGATATGGGACTTGTGATATGGGCATGGAAGGTGTGGTGAGATGGAAAGTGTGGTGTGATGGAACGTGTGGTGTGATGGAGGTGAAGTGGTTGATTGAATGATATGGAGATGGAGGAGATGCAGTTCTATTGTTATTTATGTCTTATCTGTTTTACCTACTCAACCTCGTGGTTGACCCTGTGTATTCGTGTGACACCTGTGATGATCTGTGATGGGGAGCAGTCTTGATAGGAATGATGGTGCTGTGGGAGCATGGGATGGCGTGAGCACTTGGATGGACCGACTTAGATTTAGATCACATACTTCGAAGTTATCAGTTGTACTTTAGTTTCCGCTGTGTAGTATTTGTAACATCAAAGTCTAAATTTAAATCTAATCAGTTTTTATATAAATTACTTTGGTTTGTTTTACTTTGTTATTCACTACCTCGGATATCCCGACATGGTAACAGCTCTACTTACTGAGGATGTCTCGCTAAAGGCTCCTTAATAAATCGGGGTGTTACAAAGTGGTAGCAGAGCGACCCTGCGCCCGTGCGGTGAGCCTGTGGTCGGGAGTACCCGGGTCACACACCTAGCGGGGGTGGATTCTGGCCATGGTTGTGGTCAAGTTTGAGGCACAACGAGGACGTTGTGTTCTTTAAGTGGGGAAGTTTGTTACACCCCAAGAGTATGAGATTCTGTAGAGAGTTGTCCCACATTGGTAGAATGTGAGGCTTGTGATATGTTTATAATAACTTCCACCCACAACTTAGTAACAAGGGCTTGTGCTTTTGGCTTAAGTGAGGAAAAATAATGGGGCCCAAAGGTACACATCCCATCATATTGGGTGCGTGTTACGACGGTGGTGGGTCGGGTTGTTACAAAGTGGTATCAGAGCGAACGATCCTCAAGCCTAAACCAAATGTTTGATAATGAACGTAGAAAGAGTCTGATAAAATGAACCCCGAGATGAAACTGATAGGAGCCGGAAAAAGGAACGGGATAAGTTAGGGGCCCCCTCACACCAAACCATGGGCCCTTTTGGTTCTGTCTCGGGAACCCAATGAGAGTAATTGAACAGTAGGGTAAATTATATAGTGACCTAGTTATCTTGTACTAACGTTCTTGCAGGAGAAGAATGAGGTAAGTAATATTTGAGTTATGATTAATGATGTCTGTTGGAAAGATATGTGTAATATGAAATGTGGATCAATCTGGATGATGGAAATGAAATTTTAAGAGTTTAGAGGTGTAATTGTGAACAATAGTTAGAGTAGTGTGATCATAGTATGTTGGTGTTTGGAAAGTTCATATGGTATATGGTTATTAAATGACTATCGTAGCTATGCAATATATTGGTTGGAATTTGGATATGAATGATCAAATTCAGATGTTATAGTAATCCATGTCTAGTGATATGCGGAATATGTTACCCCAAGCCATGAGTGCTATAGGGTTATGTGTTGCATAGATCGTACTTAAAGTTTACATGGCAATTTCTATTGACACACAATTAGTTTTGTTAGAGAGTCATGTTTCTATAAGTGGCACCTTGGTGATTTCTGGTATACATATTTACATACTATTATGTTGTGATTGCTGCGATGGTAGGAACTAATGCATTGTTCGTACATGTATAACAATCGAATTATTTCGCGATGTTACTTCTCAACTTCGCAATCTTACCGTCTTGTAGATGAGAATTTCGGTTGAAATAATGATGTTAATTTGGTACAATGTGATCCCAGCGCTTCAAATGACATGTCAACATGTTTTGGAAAAATAATGGTTATATTTAAATATGATAGTGTGAAGTGACTTTAAGGAACACAAATTTTTTATAAATTTTCGGAATATTACCTTGCTTGCGAGAGCTGCCATTTAAAAGGTGTCCTCTCTATGTGTATGAAAATTTTATGTATGATAACCTTCTGAATTAGCTTTCCAATGTTTTTGGTTACATGTTAAAACGACTTATATTTTTAGAGAAATAAATATTTTAGTCGACAGTGGTTAGATTGTTACTGCACAATCCCGTTTTGACCCATCTTTTTGTAAAATAAATCATTTAAAAACTTGGTTATTGTTTATGCATAATTCCAACTCTATTGTTCAGAATATTCGTTCACGTTTTCAAAATGATACGCCATGTAAAATCTGAACGAGTTGTTATTAAATTGCGATTTTTGCAAGCTGCCTGATTTTCTGTTGTGTTGCTGTAAAGTTCTTGTTCAGACCGATTGAGTTGTAAAAAAAAAATTTGTATTAAATAATGTTGGGGCTGGTGTCCTTGACAATTAAATACAATGACTTATTAAATCTCTTTAAGGATCACAAGGGCATACTTTTGTATTATTACCAGTTGATCCACGTTTATCAATAACGGTTGGCTTGCTAGATAAGTTTGACGTTATTGTCATACGGATGGCGGTGATCAACTGGTCCCTATACGTCACACCTATAGGACACGTTTGAGAGATGTGAAGGTATGAAAATACAGTCACATTTATGCCGGATATGACTAAACAGTTAGTCAGAGGTATTGACTATTAAATTAGTCAATAAGATGTTGAGATTATTATTTAATACGGATTAAATAATTTTAGCTAATACGGATTGCATGATTAATTCGTAAAATTAAATATAAACGGTTATATTTAATTAAATATTGTATTCGCGTATTAATATAA
This sequence comes from Silene conica, assembly GCA_029255685.2. Classification (NCBI taxonomy): domain Eukaryota; kingdom Viridiplantae; phylum Streptophyta; class Magnoliopsida; order Caryophyllales; family Caryophyllaceae; genus Silene; species Silene conica. Next base: position 67,335,800 of record CM055311.2, read on the forward strand.
ACAGTTATATTAATTTGGGTAATTATACAATATCGTAATTTTATCAGACCATTATTAATACATCGACTGCATTAATATCTGATAACATGCATACGATTTATAAACAAAACCCGCGAATAAAGTTTAGCTAAATGGGTCGAATCACAAATTAGAATAAGGTAAGAGTGGAAAGCCCACTCCTACCCTATTGGAAATTTCGGCCAAAAGAGCTACATAAGGAGGAGGACTCTCCTTATGTCAGTAACTGATTGTTTTACTGATTAAAAAACAAAATCTCAAGGAAAAATTAGGGTTTTGAGAGCTTTCTTTTCCCAAAACCTCAGATCTCAAATCTAAAACCTAAATAGCTCTCCCAATATTGCAAGGCAGTTGGAGAGGATTTCTAGCACACGCGGCCACGTCTCATTCTAAGTCTTGGGTGCAAGTTATAGGAGGGAATTTGTGTTAATTCCTGTTCTTAGGCCTTTCGCACAAGGACCAAAGGTTGATTTCTTTTTCATGCTTTTAATTAACTTATGACTATAATCACAATTGTATGTTTCATTATAATCCTGCAAGTTTGGGGCGAATACATGCTATATTCCCCACAAGTGGTATCAGAGCCCGGCCATGAAAATTTTACCTTTGTGTTTTTCGTAAGTTTTAAAACCTGAAAAAATCTTCTTCTGCCGCTAAGTCGGTCGATCGACCCCCCGTTGCGGTCGGTCGACCGCCTCCTGCGTGTTTTTTCTGTTTCGACAGTTTATCTTTTGTGAGAAATCGTGTTCAGAAACTCGGTTTCGTGTTTTGTGGTCGGTCGACCTGTTTTTCGGGTCGGCCGACCATTCTGCTTTAAAAAATAAAAAAAAAATATAAAAAATAAAAAAAATTTTTTTTTTTTTTTTTTTCGTCAGGTGGTCGGTAGACCTGTTTATTTGGTCGGTAGACCACCCCTGTAACAGACTCGTTTTTTTTATTTTCCGAAAATAACATGTTTTATTTTCACATGGCCTTTAGTAATATACTATATACGGAAATAGTATATTATTAATTTTGTGAAACGGTTCACCCTCGTTTGATACATATTATTTTAAAACGGTTTAAGATAATAGGATTATAAATTTATTAAAATTGGGTGATTAAAACGGTATAATCACATAATTTTAATCCCGTAAGGTGGTTTGGTAAAATTTGTTAATCATAATAACAGTATTATGTCATGTATAAATTTTAATTTTTAGTTGATGCATTTTATTTATCGTCTTGTTGAATGCCTTGTGAATGCTTTCAATAACGTATTTAATTTTGCAAACGGTTGTAACTTAGTGTGGCCTTAGTAGATTGTGTTACCGTAATGATGGGACACAGTCTTGCTTGTAATTTTGAGATCTTGAATCTCCGTTTTGGGTTTTTGCCATGTAATTACTTTTGTATTTAAATTAGAATGTATCTAGGACTACTTTTGTAATTTAAATTAGTAATTTTGTGAAGATCAAAGACGGAGACCGGATGCTCACTCCCGCTGCAAGGACCAAGATGGAACATCAAGATAAGCTTCTAGGGTCCAACAGTGGATTCCAAGTTGTTTTATGTTTATTTTGGTATGATAGGCCACACTAGGACTTTTATTTTACGTTTATTGCTTTCATTTTATGCTTTCATCGATAATAGCTTGCATCATATTCCGCCTAAAACCAAACCACCTATTACATGCCTGAAAACTGACTCATGTAGAGGTTACGCGTTAGTTTTCTGTGACAATACAGATGTCACATGTCAATTGCAAAGCCATCACTTTATTTCATTCATTCACGAATATGCTAGATTTTAGTTCACTTAATATGAATAAATATAAGTCGATGGGGTCTTCCTCGTATAACCAAAAATTGAGAATAGTCTTTATAAATCAGCCTCCCATGAATCCCTTCTTCGTCGGTAGGCATAATATGACCCCTTCTACGTCGGGTAAGTGGGAACAGATGATTTATTTTATCTCAACATCATGGTCACTCGATAATATCCAGTGACTGAGATAGACTAATAGATAGGATTTACGGAAATCTATCGACCAAGAGTTCCAACGGTGGAATTAGCCAAACTGTGGGCTTATCAATATACGGAAATTGAGTCTTGGGATCATTTATATAATTCTTGAGGGAGATCAATTATATAAATGCATGAGTCTACGAGTTTAAATTCAATTTAATATAGACTTAAATCACAACAATGAGTTGCTTATATGGTTTTGTTTTATCTTCTTTTCAGTCTAGAACACGTTCAATTAAACTGCTGTATAACTAAATGGCTGGTGAAGACCCAATGCCAAGTGCCAAGCTAGCACGTGAATCCTGGCTAAAAGCCTTCATGGACTCCATGAATCAGTCCACAAGACTGAGGAATGATGGGTCAAACTTCTCTGACTGGGAGACAGCACTACGGAATGCTGCCATTGCTGACGGAAAGCTCAAGTACTTAACTGAGCCCATTCCGCCACACCCAGGAACTGGAGCTAGAGCTAACGAAGTTCGCGCTCATAGCGACTTCGTCATGGAAGCGGGTGCGATAAAGAACGTACTCATCTATGCAATGGAATCCAATTTGCAAAGACGCTTCATAACCCATGGTGCAAACAAGATTTTCACCACGCTCACTAACGAATTCTCAAAGGCTCCGAGAATCGTTTCTTATGAGCATACATGTCGCTTCTTTGAGGCGAAACTCCAGAAGGGCCAAGCTGTTAGCCCACATATTCTTCACATGATTGAGAATATCGAGAAACTGGAGGCCCTAAACTGCAAGATCAGTGAGAACATAATTGTTGATCGAATGCTTCATTCACTTCATGATGGGTTCGCCCTCTTTAGGGCCAACTACTACATGAACGACATGAAGAAGACTCCTCATGAGCTCCACTCCCTTCTCGTACAGACCGAGAAGGATCTGAAATTAAGTGGGAGCATGAAGCAGGATGTTCTCATGATCTCCAGTAAGGGAAAGGGTAAAGGGAAGGCTAAAGCTCAGGGCGACCTAGCAGTAGGTAAGCCCAGGTTCAAGAAACCAGGATTTACTAAGAGTGGGCCAGGTGAGTCGAGCAACTCACAGGGCAAGACTAAGAGCAAGGATACTAGCATGGAATGTCACCATTGCCACAAGACTGGGCATTGGAGGCGCTCATGCCCCGTGTATCGCGAGGACATTAAGATAGGCCGCGTTACTCATGTTGGTATGTCTTCTTCTTCTTTTATTCACATGATTGAGATTAACCATGCAAGTTACGGAACTTGGGTACTATATACTGGTTGTGGTTCTCATCTATGTAATCATGTGCAGGGCCTCCGAAACCAAGAACCCCTAATCAAGGGTGAGGTGGACCTGCGTGTCGCGAATGGAGCACGTGTTGCTGCAATCTCGAGGGGAACATACGTGATCCAGCTTCCAAGTGGATTCGAGTTATCTTTATATAACTGTTATTATGTTCCTTGTTTGTCCAAAAACATTATTTCAGTTTCTGCGCTTGACAAACTCGGTTTTTCATTTGTAATAGAGAATAATAGCTGTATTTTCTCCTTACACAATATGATTTATGGCAAGGCAGTTTCCATGAATGGAATTTATGTTTTAGATCAAACCACCGAAATATTACATGTGAATAATAAGAAATTAAAGGTAGGTGACAAAGATCAAACTTATCTATGGCATTGTCGTATGGGACACATAAATGAGAAACGCGTAAAACAGCTCATACAAAATGGAGCTATCTCGGCCTTTGATTTCGAATCATATGGCACGTGTGAATCATGTCTCATCGGTAAGATGAGTCGTATTTCCTTCAAAGGTGTTGGAATGCGCGCTGCCGACCTATTAGGACTCATACATACGGACGTATGTGGCCCTATGTCGATCAACGCACGAGAAGGCTATAGGTATTTCATCACTTTCACGGATGATTTGAGTAGATATGGCTATGTCTACTTGATGAAACATAAAAGTGAATCCTTTGACAAGTTCAAAGAATACCAGAATCGGGTACAGAACCAGCTGGGTAGAAAGATTAAAGCACTACGTTCGGATCGTGGTGGTGAGTATCTTTCACACGAGTTTGATCAACACCTTAAAGACTGTGGCATCGTGCTACAGTTGACTCCACCTGGAACACCGCAATTAAATGGTGTGTCCGAACGGAGAAATCGAACTCTACTCGATATGGTTCGATCCATGATGAGTCACACCGTCGTGCCTGATTCATTGTGGGGCTATGCTCTTTCGTCGGCCGCTCTATTACTTAACCGAAGTCCGTCTAAAGCTGTTGACAAGACTCCATACGAATTATGGAAGGGAACGGTCCCTAACTTGTCCTTTATACGGGTTTGGGGCTGCGAGGCTTATGTCAAGTGGAGACACGAGGATAAGCTCGGCCCGCGATCGGTCAAGACATACTTTATAGGTTATCCAAAGGGAACTTTTGGTCATTACTTCTACTCGCCAACCGAACAACGTGTTTTTGTTGCGGCTAGTGCGACGTTCTTAGAGAAAGAATTTCTCGCGAACAAGTCGAGTAATAGAACCTTCGAGTTATCGGAGGTTCAAGAACCAACTGCCGAGCAACCATTGGAGGAAACAGTTCCTTCAACCGAGGCTGCGGTAGATATTCCTGAGGAACCTAGGAGGTCGGGAAGAGTCTCTATTCCTCCGGACAGATACATTGGTATGGTCGAGGAACATGATACAGATGACGTCTTACTCCTAGAGGGTAATGAACCCACAACCTATAAAGGTGCCATGACTAGTTCTGACTCAAACCTATGGCTAGAAGCCATGCAATCCGAGATGGACTCCATGTATGAGAACAACGTGTGGGATCTTGTGGACCTACCTGCAAAGGTACGTCCCCTTCAATGCAAATGGCTTTACAAGATAAAGCATGCCGTGGAAGGACAACAAGATATCCACAAGGCTAGACTAGTTGCTAAAGGTTTCACCCAAGTGCCAGGCTTGCACTACGATGAGATCTTTGCACCCGTGGTCATGCTACGTTCCATTCGGATTATCTTAGCGATAGCCGCATTTCATGACTATGAAATATGGCAAATGGACGTTAAAACCGCCTTCTTAAACGGTTATTTGGAGGAAGAGTTGTACATGGTACAACCCGAGGGTTTTGTTGATCCAGAACATCCTAAGAAGGTTTGCAAGCTTAAGCGTTCCATCTATGGACTTAAGCAAGCATCGCAGAGTTGGAATCATCGCTTCGACCAAGTGATAAAAGAGAATGGATTCGTTCGATCAGTCGAGGAACCATGTCTCTATATCAATTCGAGTGGGAGCAAGATTGTATTCCTAGTACTGTATGTCGACGACATACTCTAGATTGGGAATGACATACCTCTCCTATCTTCGGTTAAAGCATGGTTGAAAAACCATTTCCAGATGAAAGATATGGGAGAGGCACAAAGAATTTTGGGCATCCGTATCTACAGGGATATATCACGACGGATGTTGTCTCTCAGTCAGGAGTCTTACATAGATAAGATTCTAGAGAGATTCGGCATGACGAACTCCAAGAAGGGGTTCCTCCCTATGACTCCTGGGCTTCACTTGAGCAAGACTCAAGAAGCTAAGTCACTGGAAGAGAAAGAGCGCATGAGTCGGATTCCTTATGCCTCGGCAATAGGATCGATCATGTATGCCATGATATGCACACGTCCTGACGTTGCATATGCATTGAGTATGACAAGTCGATTCCAAGCTCATCCAGGTGAACAACACTGGATGGCCGTGAAAAACATTCTTAAGTACCTACGGAGGACTAAAGATTGGGGATTGACTTACGGAGGCGACTCGACGCTCTGCGCCACGGGTTACGCAGATGCTAGCTTCCAAACGGATCGAGATGACTCGAAATCTCAGTCTGGATTCGTTTTTACTCTTAATGGCGCTGCTTTCAGCTGGAAAAGTTCTAAACAAAGTGTTACAGCAGATTCTACGACTGAGTCCGAGTACTATGCCGCCTCAGAAGCAGCTAAGGAAGCAATATGGATGCGTCAATTCTTACAAGGACTATCAGTAGTGCCTAGTTCGAATGACCCAATCACCGTTTATTGTGATAATAACGGTGCCATCTTCCAAGCTAAGGAGCATAAGTCTAGCAACAAGGCTAGGCATGTACAACGGAAAGCTCATCTAATCAGAGATTATGTGGAGCAAAAGGAGATTTTTATTGATAAGATCGCTACGGATGACAACATAGCTGATCCTCTCACAAAAGCATTACCACGTGATAAGCATGAAGGGCACATTCATTCCATGGGAATTGGATGTGTTCCTAAGTTGTAGTACTCTTTTATGAATTCATGTAATAATTCATTTTCTCGTGTACTCTATTCAACCTTATTGTTATGATATATAATGTTTTGTTTCTCATGTGGAATTGTACGCCAATTTTGAACATCACAAAGTGAACTGATTAACATTACATCGTTTTGGTCCTTGATTACCCACTTGAGCTGATAACTCAGGTAATCATTTTGTGACGTTGGTTGATGGTGGGTTCAACGAGCCATAAGTCACGCGGCTGACTGACCAATCACAAAGGCGAGTTATACGGATATCTCGTAGGACACCCCGTGACAGCGTTATGGAGTCCTAAATGTTTTATAACATTCGGTGCCAGGTCGTGGATAGGACCTCCATAGTGTTCCTTAGAGTCGAGTCTTTTGACTTTCAACTGTCTCTTGAGATTAAGACAGATTTTGGGTAACTTTGGTTTCTTTCCCACGGTCACCGTAACAGGGGCCAAGAGGATTTTTTCTGGGTTATTTCATGCTGGGCGATATCGGCAGGATTCGAGTTGAGGGAAATATCCAAACCCTTATCAGGATTTTATCATTTCTCAGGGCCACTCGAGGAGTAGTGACTGAAATGCATGGCCATGCTCGAATACAGATTCGTTTTATAAGTTAAGTTACTCTCTAGTCGGGGAAACCACTCTTGATACAGATCGCTTGTGAGATACGACCTTTGTGAATGCGGATTTGCAAATTGTCTTACATTGAGTGGGAGAAATTTTAAAAGGATATGAGAATCGGTTATCGCACCTACACTTGTACGGACAAGTGGGAGTTTGTTGGGCTACATAAGGAGGAGGACTCTCCTTATGTCAGTAACTGATTGTTTTACTGATTAAAAAACAAAATCTCAAGGAAAAATTAGGGTTTTGAGAGCTTTCTTTTCCCAAAACCTCAGATCTCACATCTAAAACCTAAATAGCTCTCCCAATATTGCAAGGCAGTTGGAGAGGATTTCTAGCACACGCGGCCACGTCTCATTCTAAGTCTTGGGTGCAAGTTATAGGAGGGAATTTGTGTTAATTCCTGTTCTTAGGCCTTTTGCACAAGGACCAAAGGTTGATTTCTTTTTCATGCTTTTAATTAACTTATGACTATAATCACAATTGTATGTTTCATTATAATCCTGCAAGTTTGGGGCGAATACATGCTATATTCCCCACAAATAATTCCCTTGAGATATGCATTCGAGCATTTTTCCTCTGTTTAGCTAATTCTTTATATTTCTTGTTGAACCATATATTCAAATATATATTAAGAATATATGTCTATGTTTTAATAATGACAAGTCTAGCTATACATTATATACTCGTGCGTATAATCGTGTGCTAAGTATACAAAATATGAGTAACAAGATCTAATCAATCAAGTGTAAAGGATTTGATCCGATTATGGATAGGGCATTCATTCGTCATTTTAAAACAAGATCGAAGGGGCAATTTTTATTAAGTATAACTATAATATGGTTAGTATTTTGCCTATTAAAGATTCATTGGTTCTTGAGACCTTGGGCTAATACAAGAAAATCAAGAAACAAGTCAAGTCCAAGGGAAGGAGTGCATAGGGAGGCTCGGACCATGATCCGAGGGTGGCACGGACACGGCCTGATCACGGCCAGGAGGTTGTTCGGGCACAGAGGTGCTTATGCTCGGTCATCATTAAGGATGGCTCGGCCATCTTGGTTTCCTAACAAGATTTGGAGTATATTTAATTTCTTTGTTATTTTTATTAAGTTGGTTATTAAAGTTTGTTAAGGTAGTTGCTAAGTTGTTACAAGTTTGTTACAAGTTAGTTACTATCTAGTTAGTTAGTTATCCTAGGGTTATTAGGATTAGTTATTTAATTCTTTTAATTCCTAAGATAGGGTTTCTTATTTGAATAAGGATTATATTAATCCATTAGGATAGATTTAGGACTCCTATTCGAAGACGGATTCAAGAATCCGAATTCTTGGAGGCGTGTGTGTTTGACCGTGTAGCCTTACCTATAAATAGGGCACATGGTTCTTCTTGTTTTACAGTTAATCATTCAAGCAAATAAAATTTACAAGTTTTCTTTTAAGGCATTCTTAAGGAAATCTCAAGGACTCATCGCGTGTTGATCCGAACCGTTAGTATTTGTCGTGTTTCAAATATTAGCACGAATTACAAACTATAGGTCTAGGGCGTAATTCACCATTGGGTGTCCTATAGGTCTAGGGCAAACAAATATCCTTCTACCTTGTGGATTCACCTCAAGACCGTCACAACTACACTAAACAACCACCAAGATCACCACCACCGACGGCCATTATCACCACCATCGACATCATCATCACCGTCCATCTCATCATCCATCATCATTATTTCAAGATTCATCCAAGATTGTTCTTTATTTTTCCTATTTTATTAATTCATTCAAGATTGTCTCCAAGATTTACAAGAAGGCTTCCGCGGACGAATTCTTTGATCAAGAATTCGTATCGTAAGTGGTATCAGAGCTTCGGCTCATGAATTCTTTATCTTTCAAGAAGATCCATTCGGGGCATCATGAATCTTGAAGATCCAAGATTCTTGGAGAGTTTAAAGAAGGCATTGGAACATGTCGTTAGCAACGATAATAGATGGCAACCAAGGAGGGAGCCTGTGCGTGCGGCCGACGAGTTCAAGGTCACGGAGTTACCCGAGTTCGAAGGTGGTACGGATCCGGAGGACTATCTCGAGTGGGAGCGCAAGATGGATCGTATGTTCGAGTTTAAATAGTTAGATGATCGTAAGACGTGCAAGTACGCAATCCTAAGATTAAGAAAGGGCGCATCTTTATGGTTTGACAGTCTAAAGTGTAACATCCCGTATTTTCGTAAAATCTAATTTAAGCATTTTAAGTATTTTAAGTAATAAAAATAATAATTTAGTAATTTAATTCGAAAGACTCTAATTTAATAGATAAGATCCGTCTTAAGAACCTCCAGTTCTTAAGACGAATACAACTTGGCATAATTAAATATCCGACTCAAGTACTCGTTCCATATCCGTTTAAAAGTCCGTTCCAATTAATTATTCGGAAAGGACCCACTTGTACCTTATAAACCCCATAAGTCGACATCTTCTTCTCCCTCAAGTTTCATTTCACTGTAACTTTAAAATCTCTCAAAACCTCCATAAAACCCTTCCTTCTTTTCGAGTTTTCTCCATCATCCGTCCATCGAATCGCGAAAGTAAGTACATTTTCGGAATCCTCGTTCGATTTCCAAGACATCCATCACTTTCAATTTTCGTTTCGTCAACCTTTAAAATTCGGCCTGTTCTCCTATAATTCGTTTTTGGTGTTCTTAAACCGTTTTCTTTGTTGTAGGGGTTGGTCTTGACGATCCCGACGTGGACTCTTACGTGGTAGAGGAGGATCACTTGCCGGAATAAGCTTTAAGGTGACGATAATGAGAAACTCGGCCTTTATGTGTATATTAGCATATTGATGTGATTCTTGACTTGATTTCTGTTTTTATTAATGTTTGATGATCAAGAGTTGTAGTAGCATGCTTAGGAATGCTTTACTTTGATGAATTTATGCTTGTTAAGGCTTATATGCTCATATGTTGTTTTTATGGAAAATCTCATGTTTGCGACGGATACTTGTTTTGGTCGTCTTAAGGATTGTTATGGGAATTTCGTGCTGCTAGGAAGTAGTATTGAATGTTTAATAATGATGGGTAAACTTATATTGTAGCAATTGTGAAGTTTGGGTATCGATTTGCGGAGATTTAGAAGTATTTGGAAAATGCGTTTTGCGTGACAGGCTCTCTGAGCCGGTCGACCGACCGGCCGCCGGTCGACCGGCTGGGAGAGCATCTGGTGGATTTTCGAGTTTTTGTGGAAATTGGCCTAGGACTGCCAGCCGACCGACCGGCTGCCTGCCGGCCGGCTGGTAGTCATCTTTCCTTGTATTGTGTGTTTTTGCGATAAACATAGTATAGGAGGGAGCCCAGCCGGCAGACCGGCCGCCTGCCAGCCGGCTGGGAGTGCATGTGGGGATGGATACGATTTTAGTAAAGGCTAGGGAATGGGGTTCCCAGCCGGCCGACCGGCTGCCTGCCGACCGGCTGGGAGTCCTTCTTGGTGTTTTCTCGGTTTTGAAAAGAGATGTAGGCTGAGGGATCACCAGCCGGCCGACCGGCTGCCTGCCGACCGGCTGGGGACCCCTGTATGTCATTTTGTGTTTTTGAAATTAAATCGTAACTTTCAAACGGTTGTTCGGTTTTGTTTGAAACTCGTTTTGTATACCCGTGGCATGTATTTGAGGTCCCCGGTGTACGAGCAACGTTATATTGGGTTCGGGAATGAAGTGAGGATAGAGACCCCCCGGTCGGGTAACCGAAAGGGAAACCGGCTCTCCCTCGTCCTAGTTCCCGGAATCAATTGTATGTTGGTTAGAGGTTTAAGAAGTTAGAACTATAGGTTAGTTTCTACCTTTGGTTGTTCAGTGGTTACAATGGTTGTCGCGTGGTGGGATATGTGTTAAGTTCACCTCTGGACCCACTACGTGTTTATCTGTCGCGTGACGGGATATGTGTTAAGTTCACCTCTGGACCCGTTACGTGTTTTGCTTGGGCGTGTCAGGATATGTGTTAAGCTCACCTCTGGACCTGACACGTGATCGGTTGTCGTACACGGGATATGTGTTAAGTTCACCTCTGGACCCGTTGTGCGATGACTGTGTATTGGGATATGTGTTAAGTTCACCTCTGGACCCAATACATGTTTGTAGCATTGGGATATGTGTTAAGTTCACCTCTGGACCCTTTGCTTTTGGATGATTAGGGATATGTGTTAAGTTCACCGCTGGACCCTTTTCATGATTTGTAAGTTTAGGGATATGTGTTAAGTTCACCTCTGGACCCTTTACTTGATTAGATGTTGGGATATGTGTTAAGTTCACCTCTGGACCCGACATAGTGTAGTAATGGGATATGTGTTAAGTTCACCTCTGGACCCGTTGCTAGTATTATGAATGTGTATCTGCTTGCCTAGATGATGGTACAGTGTCAGATATGCATGATGAGTTATGAATGTGTATCTGCTTGCCTAGATGATGGTACAGTGTCAGATATGCATGTCGAATTGTTGTTGTTACTTAGTTGTGGTTCAATCATCCAAGGCATTGGATGACTCTTAGTTCGGTTTCATAAATAATTGGATTGAAAGACCCCCCCAACTGGGTAACCAGTAGGGAAACCGGCTCTCCTTCCTATTTGTTTATGAAGTTAGTTGAGAGCCGTGCATGGTAATCGCATGTTAGTAAGAGATCAGATGATGAGTTGTTTATGCTTCACATGTTGATATATGTTGGAGTATTCTGTATTGTTTTATATGTTACGTGTTGTCACAAAAGGTGGCTAGGAGAACTCTAGTCACTCCCCACTGATTGTGGCGTACATGTTTTCATGTATGTAGGTACATGCAGGGTTGGAGATCAGGGTTGCAGGAGAGCTAGCGAGTGATGATCCATTCATCAGTTGACTTACCCGTTTACGCTTAGCTAGACTCTTAGACTTTGTTGTTCTTGTTTCGGTGCCGGTAGGGATGTGCCATCCCCGGCTGTTGTATTTACTTTACGTTTCAGATTGATACTTAGTATGGTTACTTATCTTTTTGGCTTTCAGTTTCAGTTTATGTTTCAGTTTAAGACTTCTCGCATGATTGTTTCATCTTCTAAAAAGTTTAAATTCCGCTGCATTTTTGGTACTTTTATGTGTTTATATTTCCGCTTCCGCGAGGGGTTTTACAGTTGGTATCAGAGCATTATTGCTCCCGACGCACTCATGTGACCCCCAACCTTAACTTGACCAAATAAACAAATAATGAATGAGAGATGGGTAGATCTAAGGACTTATGTTGTAGTCTATTTGTGATTGCTAATTGCTAAGCTAATCCTTGTTTTCTCTTTTGAAGGATGGTGAGACCCAGAGCTGCTGATAACATTGTGCTGCAAGCAATTCAGCATTTGCTTGAGACTCAGAGACAGCAAGCGGGGAATGTTCCACCTCCTCCACCGCCGGGTGGCGAGGCTAATCGTCCGGGTAGCTTTTCCTGGATTGCCTCTCAGATGTCCAGAAGCCATGTTAGGACCTACGGAGGCGAGGCTGACCCAGTAGCCCTCACAGAGTGGTTCAGAGAGATGGAAAAGAGCTTCACCTTATACTCAGTCGTTAGGGAGGATAGAGTGCGTTTAGCCGCTCACTTCCTGACATTAGAGGCTGACCGTTGGTGGGCATTGACTGGACCTACCGCTGTTCTTGACCCGATGTTCGATTGGGAGGCTTTCAAAGACAGGCTTGAGGCGAGGTTCTACCCCAAGGAGTTGAGATCGCAGAGGTTGAAAGAATTTATGGATTTGAAGCAAGGGAAGATGACCGTTCAAGAATTCACTGACAAGTTCAACCAGTTAGCTCACTTTGCATCGAGATTTGTTCGTGATGAGGCTGAGAGAGTGTATTTCTACCGAGGGAAGCTAGGGCCGAGGATTGAGAGTATGGTTCGTCGTGACTCTACTTCTTTTGTGGAGGTGTATGACGACGCTATTTGGGCCGAGAGTTCTATTCGTGCCATTGATGCTGAGACCCGTGCCGCTACTTCCAGCTTCACTTCTCACCAGAGATCCGTGTACCAGGGGAAGAGACCATTTGTTCCTTCTACTTCTTCGCCTTCTTCCCAGAAGAAGCGTTTTGAGAGGTTCTCTGCTCCGGTTGCTAAGACCTTTGTTCACACCGACACATCTCCGAGTGTTTGCCACCGTTGTGGTAAACCTTCTCATCCGGGTTTTGACTGTTTCAAGAATGCCTATAAGTGTTTCACTTGTAATGGATTTGGGCATCGATCGTATGAGTGTCCTGAGAGGAACACCGCACTTGGCAAGGCTGCCACTGCTGCTGCAGCGACTAAAGGAGGGAAGCCGAAAGGGAAGATTTTTGTGATGACTAGGGCTGAGGCAGAGGCGCATCCTGACATTGTTGCCGGTATATTTTCTGTACTTGGCGCTGAGTGCCTTATTTTAATCGACACTGGAGCTTCTCTTTCATTTATATCGACTCAGTTCGCCGACCGTCTAGCTCTTGAGTCTTCATTGGTTGAGGAGACTTCTATTTCCTTACCTTCTGGAGACGTGTTTTCAAGCTCTTCGTCCCATAGGGATGTTCCTATTATTATTGGTCAAGCCACATTCCCAGCGGACTTACTGAGATTTCCTCTCGAGGAGTTTGACATTATCCTCGGTATGGATTGGTTATCGCGATACCATGCTCGCTTCGAGTGTCGCGACCAGAAAATCTGCTTGAGGAGTTCTTCAGGAGTTCGTGTTTCCTATAGGGGAACTCGCCCTCAAAGGGGTGTTCGTGTTATCTCTTCGATGAAAGCTTCTCATCTTCTTAGGAAGGGTTGCCAAGCCTTCCTGTGTGTTGTTACAGCTGCTAAACCATCGCTACCGAAGCTTGAAGATGTAGCCATTGTTCGTGAGTATCCAGATGTGTTCCCAGATGACTTGCCAGGGATACCACCAGAGAGAGATGTGGAGTTTACTATTGAGCTTGTTCCAGGTACCGGACCGATTTCTAAAGCTCCTTACCGTATGGCTCCGCCAGAGTTGAAAGAGTTGAAGCAGCAATTGGAAGAGATGATCGAGAAAGGTTTCATTAGACCTAGTGCTTCTCCGTGGGGTGCTCCTGTGTTGTTCGTCAAGAAGAAAGATGGTTCCATGAGATTGTGCATTGACTATAGAGAGCTGAACCGAGTGACCGTGAAGAACAGATATCCTTTGCCTAGGATTGATGATTTGTTTGATCAGTTGAGAGGTGCTTCGAGGTTTTCTAAGATTGATCTTCGATCGGGTTATCATCAGATTCCAGTGAGAGAGGCTGATATTGCAAAGACTGCTTTTCGTACCAGATATGGACATTTTGAGTTTGTAGTTATGCCATTTGGGTTGACTAATGCACCGGCTATTTTTATGGATCAGATGAACCGTACCTTCAGTGAGTATCTTGACACTTGTGTTGTAGTTTTCATTGATGACATCTTGATATATTCGAAGACCGATGAGGAACATGCTGAGCATCTTCGATTGATTCTAGGGATTCTGCGCAGACAGAAATGGTTCGCAAAGTTTTCGAAGTGTGAATTTTGGCTCTCGAAGGTTGCCTTTTTAGGACATGTGATATCCAGCGAGGGTGTGATGGTAGATCCCGCGAAGATAGAGACTGTGGTTGATTGGGAGAGTCCCAAGGATGTTGGAGAGATCCGTAGCTTTTTGGGTTTGGCTGGTTATTATCGTAGATTCGTTGAGGATTTCTCTAGATTAGCTCGCCCGATGACTCAGTTACTGAAGAAGGAAGCCAAGTTTGTGTGGACCGACAAGTGTGAGAGTTCTTTCCAGGAGTTGAAGACCAGATTGACTTCCGCCCCCGTGTTAGCTTTGCCAGAGATCGGAGTGGATTTTGATGTGTATTGTGATGCTTCGATGTTAGGGCTTGGATGCGTACTGATGCAGAGTGGTAAGGTGATAGCCTATTCATCTAGACAGTTGAGAGTTCATGAGGTGAACTATCCGACACATGACTTGGAGTTGGCCGCAGTTGTTCATGCTTTGAAGATGTGGCGTCATTACCTGATTGGATCCCATTGCCGTATTTTCACAGATCACAAGAGTCTTAAGTACATTTTTACTCAGAAAGACCTTAACATGAGACAGAGACGTTGGCTAGAGTTGGTGAAAGATTATGACATCGAGTTGTTATATCATGAGGGAAAAGCCAATGTAGTTGCTGATGCGCTTAGCCGCAACACTTCTCATTCGATGAGTGCCATGAGAGTATTGCCCGATGAGTTGTGTTCCGAGTTCCGGAAGCTGAGATTAGAGATGGTGGGTAGTGGTTTTGATTGGTTAGCTGCTATGACCGCCGAGCCGTCTTTATATTGGGAGATTCGACAGAGTTTGCCTGCAGATGCCGATTTCAAGAAGTTCGAGGCTAAGATTTCGAGTGGTGTTGCACCTGACTTAGTGATTGATGCTGGTGGTTTCCTTAGGTTCCGTGGTAGGATGTATGTTCCTGATGTGCCGTATTTGAGGAAGAGGATTCTTGATGAGGCTCACTTGTCACCGTATTCCGTTCATCCGGGTAGAGAGAAGATGCATAAGGATTTGGGACTTATATTTTGGTGGCCCGGGATGAAGAGAGACATCATGGATTATGTTAGTAGATGCTTGACTTGCCAACAAGTCAAGATAGAACATAGGAGACCAGGTGGTTTGCTACAGCCGCTTCCCGTCCCTCAGTGGAAGTGGGAGTGCATATCTATGGACTTTGTTACCGCTTTGCCTAAGACCGTGGGAGGCAAGGATGCGATTTGGGTTATTGTCGATCGTCTAACTAAGTGTGTCAGATTCGTGCCGATCAGAGAGACTTGGGATATGGATCGTTTGGCTAAGGCTTATATTGCTGAGATAGTCCGATATCATGGTGTCCCGAGGGAGATAGTTTCAGATCGTGATCCGAGGTTTTGTTCTAGGTTCTGGAAGACTTTGCAGGAGGCTATGGGTAGCCGTTTGTTGATGAGTACTGCATTTCATGCCGCGACCGATGGTCAGTCCGAGAGGACTATACAAACATTAGAGGATTTGCTCCGTGCTTGTGCCCTTGATTTTCAGAGTTCTTGGGAGCAGTGTTTGCCGTTGGTAGAGTTTTCTTACAACAACAGTTATCATGCTTCCATTGGTATGGCTCCGTACGAGGCTCTTTATGGTAGGAAGTGCCGTAGTCCGATTTGTTGGGATCAGGCTAGTGATGTCCGTGACCTAGGACCGGACCAGTTAGCTATTACTATTGATCAGGTTCAGCTTATCAGAGGTAGGATGAAGGCCGCACAGGACCGGCAGAAATCCTATGCTGATGTTCGCCGTAGACCCTTAGAGTTTGAGGTGGGTGATCGAGTTTTCTTGAGAGTTTCTCCGATGAAAGGTGTCAAAAGATTTGGAGTTAAGGGCAAGTTGAGCCCTAAATACATTGGACCTTTTGAGATCGTGAAGAGGATTGGTGCTGCTGCTTACCGATTGGACTTGCCTCCTAGTTTGGGCAAGGTTCATAGCGTTTTTCATGTTTCCCAGCTCCGCAGATACATTAGTGACCCGAGTCATGTTTTGCCTAGAGAGATTGAGAACCTGGAGCCGAGTCTTGCTTTCGAGGAGCGTCCAGTGAAGATCCTTGACCGACAGGAGAGGAAGCTTAGGAGCAAGGTGGTGCCCTTGGTGAAGATTCTATGGCGTTGCGGTGATGTCGAGGAGCAGACGTGGGAGACTGAGGCATCGATGCGTATCGCGCATCCTTCTCTTTTCGATTGAGGTATAGTATATAGATTTATATCCGTTCGAGTTTCGAGGACGAAACTTTTTGAAGTTGGGGTGATTGTAACATCCCGTATTTTCGTAAAATCTAATTTAAGCATTTTAAGTATTTTAAGTAATAAAAATAATAATTTAGTAATTTAATTCGAAAGACTCTAATTTAATAGATAAGATCCGTCTTAAGAACCTCCAGTTCTTAAGACGAATACAACTTGGCATAATTAAATATCCGACTCAAGTACTCGTTCCATATCCGTTTAAAAGTCCGTTCCAATTAATTATTCGGAAAGGACCCACTTGTACCTTATAAACCCCATAAGTCGACATCTTCTTCTCCCTCAAGTTTCATTTCACTGTAACTTTAAAATCTCTCAAAACCTCCATAAAACCCTTCCTTCTTTTCGAGTTTTCTCCATCATCCGTCCATCGAATCGCGAAAGTAAGTACATTTTCGGAATCCTCGTTCGATTTCCAAGACATCCATCACTTTCAATTTTCGTTTCGTCAACCTTTAGAATTCGGCCTGTTCTCCTATAATTCGTTTTTGGTGTTCTTAAACCGTTTTCTTTGTTGTAGGGGTTGGTCTTGACGATCCCGACGTGGACTCTTACGTGGTAGAGGAGGATCACTTGCCGGAATAAGCTTTAAGGTGACGATAATGAGAAACTCGGCCTTTATGTGTATATTAGCATATTGATGTGATTCTTGACTTGATTTCTGTTTTTATTAATGTTTGATGATCAAGAGTTGTAGTAGCATGCTTAGGAATGCTTTACTTTGATGAATTTATGCTTGTTAAGGCTTATATGCTCATATGTTGTTTTTATGGAAAATCTCATGTTTGCGACGGATACTTGTTTTGGTCGTCTTAAGGATTGTTATGGGAATTTCGTGCTGCTAGGAAGTAGTATTGAATGTTTAATAATGATGGGTAAACTTATATTGTAGCAATTGTGAAGTTTGGGTATCGATTTGCGGAGATTTAGAAGTATTTGGAAAATGCGTTTTGCGTGACAGGCTCTCTGAGCCGGTCGACCGACCGGCCGCCGGTCGACCGGCTGGGAGAGCATCTGGTGGATTTTCGAGTTTTTGTGGAAATTGGCCTAGGACTGCCAGCCGACCGACCGGCTGCCTGCCGGCCGGCTGGTAGTCATCTTTCCTTGTATTGTGTGTTTTTGCGATAAACATAGTATAGGAGGGAGCCCAGCCGGCAGACCGGCCGCCTGCCAGCCGGCTGGGAGTGCATGTGGGGATGGATACGATTTTAGTAAAGGCTAGGGAATGGGGTTCCCAGCCGGCCGACCGGCTGCCTGCCGACCGGCTGGGAGTCCTTCTTGGTGTTTTCTCGGTTTTGAAAAGAGATGTAGGCTGAGGGATCACCAGCCGGCCGACCGGCTGCCTGCCGACCGGCTGGGGACCCCTGTATGTCATTTTGTGTTTTTGAAATTAAATCGTAACTTTCAAACGGTTGTTCGGTTTTGTTTGAAACTCGTTTTGTATACCCGTGGCATGTATTTGAGGTCCCCGGTGTACGAGCAACGTTATATTGGGTTCGGGAATGAAGTGAGGATAGAGACCCCCCGGTCGGGTAACCGAAAGGGAAACCGGCTCTCCCTCGTCCTAGTTCCCGGAATCAATTGTATGTTGGTTAGAGGTTTAAGAAGTTAGAACTATAGGTTAGTTTCTACCTTTGGTTGTTCAGTGGTTACAATGGTTGTCGCGTGGTGGGATATGTGTTAAGTTCACCTCTGGACCCACTACGTGTTTATCTGTCGCGTGACGGGATATGTGTTAAGTTCACCTCTGGACCCGTTACGTGTTTTGCTTGGGCGTGTCAGGATATGTGTTAAGCTCACCTCTGGACCTGACACGTGATCGGTTGTCGTACACGGGATATGTGTTAAGTTCACCTCTGGACCCGTTGTGCGATGACTGTGTATTGGGATATGTGTTAAGTTCACCTCTGGACCCAATACATGTTTGTAGCATTGGGATATGTGTTAAGTTCACCTCTGGACCCTTTGCTTTTGGATGATTAGGGATATGTGTTAAGTTCACCGCTGGACCCTTTTCATGATTTGTAAGTTTAGGGATATGTGTTAAGTTCACCTCTGGACCCTTTACTTGATTAGATGTTGGGATATGTGTTAAGTTCACCTCTGGACCCGACATAGTGTAGTAATGGGATATGTGTTAAGTTCACCTCTGGACCCGTTGCTAGTATTATGAATGTGTATCTGCTTGCCTAGATGATGGTACAGTGTCAGATATGCATGATGAGTTATGAATGTGTATCTGCTTGCCTAGATGATGGTACAGTGTCAGATATGCATGTCGAATTGTTGTTGTTACTTAGTTGTGGTTCAATCATCCAAGGCATTGGATGACTCTTAGTTCGGTTTCATAAATAATTGGATTGAAAGACCCCCCCAACTGGGTAACCAGTAGGGAAACCGGCTCTCCTTCCTATTTGTTTATGAAGTTAGTTGAGAGCCGTGCATGGTAATCGCATGTTAGTAAGAGATCAGATGATGAGTTGTTTATGCTTCACATGTTGATATATGTTGGAGTATTCTGTATTGTTTTATATGTTACGTGTTGTCACAAAAGGTGGCTAGGAGAACTCTAGTCACTCCCCACTGATTGTGGCGTACATGTTTTCATGTATGTAGGTACATGCAGGGTTGGAGATCAGGGTTGCAGGAGAGCTAGCGAGTGATGATCCATTCATCAGTTGACTTACCCGTTTACGCTTAGCTAGACTCTTAGACTTTGTTGTTCTTGTTTCGGTGCCGGTAGGGATGTGCCATCCCCGGCTGTTGTATTTACTTTACGTTTCAGATTGATACTTAGTATGGTTACTTATCTTTTTGGCTTTCAGTTTCAGTTTATGTTTCAGTTTAAGACTTCTCGCATGATTGTTTCATCTTCTAAAAAGTTTAAATTCCGCTGCATTTTTGGTACTTTTATGTGTTTATATTTCCGCTTCCGCGAGGGGTTTTACATAAAGGCTCAAAGGGCTAGAGCCGGAAAGGAGAAAATATGTTCTTGGGATGGTTTAAAGAAGAGATTACGAAAAAGGTATGCACCCACAACTTATAAGCTTGCTTTATATCGCAAGATTTCTAATCTTGTTCAAGGCAAGATGTCGGTGAGTGAGTATATAGAGGAATTTGAAAATCTTACTTTAATGGGGGAGGTAGAAGAGAATCAAGAACAAAAGATGGCAAGGTTCTTGCGAGGGTTAAATAAAAATATTGCTAATCCTGTAGAACTTCAAATCTATTCGGATTTTGATACTCTCACAAGTTTGTGTTTACGAGTTGAGGCACAAAGTAAGAACAGATTCGGAGGAGGTAGCATGTATGGACGTGCGTATGAAGGCGAAGGAGAGGCGGCAAGATCTAACCCTAGATCGGGGATAGCAAGTGACGCGGCTAAGTCGAGTTCGAGTGGGGCGGTTCAAACTAAAGCTACTCCTACTCCAACACCGAGCGAGGTAAGCCTTTCTAAAGTAAGGTGCTTTAAGTGTCAAGGGTTTGGGCACTTCAAGAATGCTTGCCCTAATAAAAGGGTAGTCACGATGAGGGAGGCGTTAACATGCTTGAACTTAGTAGGAGAGGAGGAGGAGTCCGAGGAGGAGGACGAGGTGTTGGGAGGCTTCGGGGAGCGTGAGGAGGACGGCCAGGGCGAACAGTTCGAGGCACCGAATGCAAACACTTTGGTGCTTAGATCTTTACAAGCGCAATCTATTCCTATAATTACCGAACAACGAGATCACATCTTTCACACCAAGTGTCTTGTAAAAGATAAGTGGTGTAGCATGATCATCGATGGGGGTAGTTGTACTAATGTGGCCTCGGAAGAGATGGTATCAAAATTGGCCTTAGCCACAATCAAACACCCAAAACCATATGCTTTACATTGGTTAGGAGATGCCAACAAGGTTAGGGTTACAAAACAGGTCAAGGTGAACTTAGCCATGGGTTCATACAAGGATGAGGTGCTATGTGATGTAGTACCTATGGATGCGTGTCACATTCTTCTAGGGCGTCCTTGGCAATTCGATAGGGATGTTCTACATAGGGGGAGGGTGAACGAGTATGAATTAATGGATAAGGGGAAAAAGATTATCCTAAAGCCTATGAGTCCCAAACATGTAGGGTTGATGAGAGCCAATTCGGGGAAAAACACTAACTTAGCCAACTCCGTTTTTGCTATTGTTAGAGAGGATGAAGAGGTTGTAGAGGTGTTAGGGGCTGATTTAGGGATAGAAGAAGCCAAGGAGATGGTGTTGGGCACGGCGGATCCAAGGGTGTCGTGGAGTGATCGGAGTTTAGAGGTGACTTGTGGGTTTAAACATATGAAGGAAGTATTCCGGAGGGTAGCCTTAGAGCGTGGGGTTAGGGAATCAAGGAACGGGATTATTGGTCCTACACGGCCAGGGTTGGGGCTGGAACATCCAAGGGACAAGCATGATCCCAAGTCTAAGGAGGAAGAAAGCATGGTTCAAGATCAACGGTCCTTCAATTTTGGTTCACAAGAATTGAGGTCAATTCTCTTCCAAGGGGGAGGGGATGATCCGATTATGGATAGGGCATTCATTCGTCATTTTAAAACAAGATCGAAGGGGCAATTTTTATTAAGTATAACTATAATATGGTTAGTATTTTGCCTATTAAAGATTCATTGGTTCTTGAGACCTTGGGCTAATACAAGAAAATCAAGAAACAAGTCAAGTCCAAGGGAAGGAGTGCATAGGGAGGCTCGGACCATGATCCGAGGGTGGCACGGACACGGCCTGATCACGGCCAGGAGGTTGTTCGGGCACGGAGGTGCTTATGCTCGATCATCATTAAGGATGGCTCGGCCATCTTGGTTTCCTAACAAGATTTGGAGTATATTTAATTTCTTTGTTATTTTTATTAAGTTCGTTATTAAAGTTTGTTAAGGTAGTTGCTAAGTTGTTACAAGTTTGTTACAAGTTAGTTACTATCTAGTTAGTTAGTTATCCTAGGGTTATTAGGATTAGTTATTTAATTCTTTTAATTCCTAAGATAGGGTTTCTTATTTGAATAAGGATTATATTAATCCATTAGGATAGATTTAGGACTCCTATTCGAAGACGGATTCAAGAATCCGAATTCTTGGAGGCGTGTGTGTTTGACCGTGTAGCCTTACCTATAAATAGGGCACATGGTTCCTCTTGTTTTACAGTTAATCATTCAAGCAAATAAAATTTACAAGTTTTCTTTTAAGGCATTCTTAAGGAAATCTCAAGGACTCATCGCGTGTTGATCCGAACCGTTAGTATTTGTCGCGTTTCAAATATTAGCACGAATTACAAACTATAGGTCTAGGGCGTAATTCACCATTGGGTGTCCTATAGGTCTAGGGCAAACAAATATCCTTCTACCTTGTGGATTCACCTCAAGACCGTCACAACTACACTAAACAACCACCAAGATCACCACCACCGACGGCCATTATCACCACCATCGACATCATCATCACCGTCCATCTCATCATCCATCATCATTATTTCAAGATTCATCCAAGATTGTTCTTTATTTTTCCTATTTTATTAATTCATTCAAGATTGTCTCCAAGATTTACAAGAAGGCTTCCGCGGACGAATTCTTTGATCAAGAATTCGTATCGTAAGTGGTATCAGAGCTTCGGCTCATGAATTCTTTATCTTTCAAGAAGATCCATTCGGGGCATCATGAATCTTGAAGATCCAAGATTCTTGGAGAGTTTAAAGAAGGCATTGGAACATGTCGTTAGCAACGATAATAGATGGCAACCAAGGAGGGAGCCTGTGCGTGCGGCCGACGAGTTCAAGGTCACGAAGTTACCCGAGTTCGAAGGTGGTACGGATCCGGAGGACTATCTCGAGTGGGAGCGCAAGATGGATCGTATGTTCGAGTTTAAATAGTTAGATGATCGTAAGACGTGCAAGTACGCAATCCTAAGATTAAGAAAGGGCGCATCTTTATGGTTTGACAGTCTAAAGGCTCAAAGGGCTAGAGCCGGAAAGGAGAAAATCTGTTCTTGGGATGGTTTAAAGAAGAGATTACGAAAAAGGTATGCACCCACAACTTATAAGCTTGCTTTATATCGCAAGATTTCTAATCTTGTTCAAGGCAAGATGTCGGTGAGTGAGTATATAGAGGAATTTGAAAATCTTACTTTAATGGGGGAGGTAGAAGAGAATCAAGAACAAAAGATGGCAAGGTTCTTGCGAGGGTTAAATAAAAATATTGCTAATCCTGTAGAACTTCAAATCTATTCGGATTTTGATACTCTCACAAGTTTGTGTTTACGAGTTGAGGCACAAAGTAAGAACAGATTCGGAGGAGGTAGCATGTATGGACGTGCGTATGAAGGCGAAGGAGAGGCGGCAAGATCTAACCCTAGATCGGGGATAGCAAGTGACGCGGCTAAGTCGAGTTCGAGTGGGGCGGTTCAAACTAAAGCTACTCCTACTCCAACACCGAGCGAGGTAAGCCTTTCTAAAGTAAGGTGCTTTAAGTGTCAAGGGTTTGGGCACTTCAAGAATGCTTGCCCTAATAAAAGGGTAGTCACGATGAGGGAGGCGTTAACATGCTTGAACTTAGTAGGAGAGGAGGAGGAGTCCGAGGAGGAGGACGAGGTGTTGGGAGGCTTCGGGGAGCGTGAGGAGGACGGCCAGGGCGAACAGTTCGAGGCGCCGAATGCAAACACTTTGGTGCTTAGATCTTTACAAGCGCAATCTATTCCTATAATTACCGAACAACGAGATCACATCTTTCACACCAAGTGTCTTGTAAAAGATAAGTGGTGTAGCATGATCATCGATGGGGGTAGTTGTACTAATGTGGCCTCGGAAGAGATGGTATCAAAATTGGCCTTAGCCACAATCAAACACCCAAAACCATATGCTTTACATTGGTTAGGAGATGCCAACAAGGTTAGGGTTACAAAACAGGTCAAGGTGAACTTAGCCATGGGTTCATACAAGGATGAGGTGCTATGTGATGTAGTACCTATGGATGCGTGTCACATTCTTCTAGGGCGTCCTTGGCAATTCGATAGGGATGTTCTACATAGGGGGAGGGTGAACGAGTATGAATTAATGGATAAGGGGAAAAAGATTATCCTAAAGCCTATGAGTCCCAAACATGTAGGGTTGATGAGAGCCAATTCGGGGAAAAACACTAACTTAGCCAACTCCGTGTTTGCTATTGTTAGAGAGGATGAAGAGGTTGTAGAGGTGTTAGGGGCTGATTTAGGGATAGAAGAAGCCAAGGAGATGGTGTTGGGCACGGCGGATCCAAGGGTGTCGTGGAGTGATCGGAGTTTAGAGGTGACTTGTGGGTTTAAACATATGAAGGAAGTATTCCGGAGGGTAGCCTTAGAGCGTGGGGTTAGGGAATCAAGGAACGGGATTATTGGTCCTACACGGCCAGGGTTGGGGCTGGAACATCCAAGGGACAAGCATGATCCCAAGTCTAAGGAGGAAGAAAGCATGGTTCAAGATCAACGGTCCTTCAATTTTGGTTCACAAGAATTGAGGTCAATTCTCTTCCAAGGGGGAGGGGATGATCCGATTATGGATAGGGCATTCATTCGTCATTTTAAAACAAGATCGAAGGGGCAATTTTTATTAAGTATAACTATAATATGGTTAGTATTTTGCCTATTAAAGATTCATTGGTTCTTGAGACCTTGGGCTAATACAAGAAAATCAAGAAACAAGTCAAGTCCAAGGGAAGGAGTGCATAGGGAGGCTCGGACCATGATCCGAGGGTGGCACGGACACGGCCTGATCACGGCCAGGAGGTTGTTCGGGCACGGAGGTGCTTATGCTCGATCATCATTAAGGATGGCTCGGCCATCTTGGTTTCCTAACAAGATTTGGAGTATATTTAATTTCTTTGTTATTTTTATTAAGTTCGTTATTAAAGTTTGTTAAGGTAGTTGCTAAGTTGTTACAAGTTTGTTACAAGTTAGTTACTATCTAGTTAGTTAGTTATCCTAGGGTTATTAGGATTAGTTATTTAATTCTTTTAATTCCTAAGATAGGGTTTCTTATTTGAATAAGGATTATATTAATCCATTAGGATAGATTTAGGACTCCTATTCGAAGACGGATTCAAGAATCCGAATTCTTGGAGGCGTGTGTGTTTGACCGTGTAGCCTTACCTATAAATAGGGCACATGGTTCCTCTTGTTTTACAGTTAATCATTCAAGCAAATAAAATTTACAAGTTTTCTTTTAAGGCATTCTTAAGGAAATCTCAAGGACTCATCGCGTGTTGATCCGAACCGTTAGTATTTGTCGCGTTTCAAATATTAGCACGAATTACAAACTATAGGTCTAGGGCGTAATTCACCATTGGGTGTCCTATAGGTCTAGGGCAAACAAATATCCTTCTACCTTGTGGATTCACCTCAAGACCGTCACAACTACACTAAACAACCACCAAGATCACCACCACCGACGGCCATTATCACCACCATCGACATCATCATCACCGTCCATCTCATCATCCATCATCATTATTTCAAGATTCATCCAAGATTGTTCTTTATTTTTCCTATTTTATTAATTCATTCAAGATTGTCTCCAAGATTTACAAGAAGGCTTCCGCGGACGAATTCTTTGATCAAGAATTCGTATCGTAAGTGGTATCAGAGCTTCGGCTCATGAATTCTTTATCTTTCAAGAAGATCCATTCGGGGCATCATGAATCTTGAAGATCCAAGATTCTTGGAGAGTTTAAAGAAGGCATTGGAACATGTCGTTAGCAACGATAATAGATGGCAACCAAGGAGGGAGCCTGTGCGTGCGGCCGACGAGTTCAAGGTCACGGAGTTACCCGAGTTCGAAGGTGGTACGGATCCGGAGGACTATCTCGAGTGGGAGCGCAAGATGGATCGTATGTTCGAGTTTAAATAGTTAGATGATCGTAAGACGTGCAAGTACGCAATCCTAAGATTAATAAAGGGCGCATCTTTATGGTTTGACAGTCTAAAGGCTCAAAGGGCTAGAGCCGGAAAGGAGAAAATCTGTTCTTGGGATGGTTTAAAGAAGAGATTACGAAAAAGGTATGCACCCACAACTTATAAGCTTGCTTTATATCGCAAGATTTCTAATCTTGTTCAAGGCAAGATGTCGGTGAGTGAGTATATAGAGGAATTTGAAAATCTTACTTTAATGGGGGAGGTAGAAGAGAATCAAGAACAAAAGATGGCAAGGTTCTTGCGAGGGTTAAATAAAAATATTGCTAATCCTGTAGAACTTCAAATCTATTCGGATTTTGATACTCTCACAAGTTTGTGTTTACGAGTTGAGGCACAAAGTAAGAACAGATTCGGAGGAGGTAGCATGTATGGACGTGCGTATGAAGGCGAAGGAGAGGCGGCAAGATCTAACCCTAGATCGGGGATAGCAAGTGACGCGGCTAAGTCGAGTTCGAGTGGGGCGGTTCAAACTAAAGCTACTCCTACTCCAACACCGAGCGAGGTAAGCCTTTCTAAAGTAAGGTGCTTTAAGTGTCAAGGGTTTGGGCACTTCAAGAATGCTTGCCCTAATAAAAGGGTAGTCACGATGAGGGAGGCGTTAACATGCTTGAACTTAGTAGGAGAGGAGGAGGAGTCCGAGGAGGAGGACGAGGTGTTGGGAGGCTTCGGGGAGCGTGAGGAGGACGGCCAGGGCGAACAGTTCGAGGCCCCGAATGCAAACACTTTGGTGCTTAGATCTTTACAAGCGCAATCTATTCCTATAATTACCGAACAACGAGATCACATCTTTCACACCAAGTGTCTTGTAAAAGATAAGTGGTGTAGCATGATCATCGATGGGGGTAGTTGTACTAATGTGGCCTCGGAAGAGATGGTATCAAAATTGGCCTTAGCCACAATCAAACACCCAAAACCATATGCTTTACATTGGTTAGGAGATGCCAACAAGGTTAGGGTTACAAAACAGGTCAAGGTGAACTTAGCCATGGGTTCATACAAGGATGAGGTGCTATGTGATGTAGTACCTATGGATGCGTGTCACATTCTTCTAGGGCGTCCTTGGCAATTCGATAGGGATGTTCTACATAGGGGGAGGGTGAACGAGTATGAATTAATGGATAAGGGGAAAAAGATTATCCTAAAGCCTATGAGTCCCAAACATGTAGGGTTGATGAGAGCCAATTCGGGGAAAAACACTAACTTAGCCAACTCCGTTTTTGCTATTGTTAGAGAGGATGAAGAGGTTGTAGAGGTGTTAGGGGCTGATTTAGGGATAGAAGAAGCCAAGGAGATGGTGTTGGGCACGGCGGATCCAAGGGTGTCGTGGAGTGATCGGAGTTTAGAGGTGACTTGTGGGTTTAAACATATGAAGGAAGTATTCCGGAGGGTAGCCTTAGAGCGTGGGGTTAGGGAATCAAGGAACGGGATTATTGGTCCTACACGGCCAGGGTTGGGGCTGGAACATCCAAGGGACAAGCATGATCCCAAGTCTAAGGAGGAAGAAAGCATGGTTCAAGATCAACGGTCCTTCAATTTTGGTTCACAAGAATTGAGGTCAATTCTCTTCCAAGGGGGAGGGGATGATCCGATTATGGATAGGGCATTCATTCGTCATTTTAAAACAAGATCGAAGGGGCAATTTTTATTAAGTATAACTATAATATGGTTAGTATTTTGCCTATTAAAGATTCATTGGTTCTTGAGACCTTGGGCTAATACAAGAAAATCAAGAAACAAGTCAAGTCCAAGGGAAGGAGTGCATAGGGAGGCTCGGACCATGATCCGAGGGTGGCACGGACACGGCCTGATCACGGCCAGGAGGTTGTTCGGGCACGGAGGTGCTTATGCTCGATCATCATTAAGGATGGCTCGGCCATCTTGGTTTCCTAACAAGATTTGGAGTATATTTAATTTCTTTGTTATTTTTATTAAGTTCGTTATTAAAGTTTGTTAAGGTAGTTGCTAAGTTGTTACAAGTTTGTTACAAGTTAGTTACTATCTAGTTAGTTAGTTATCCTAGGGTTATTAGGATTAGTTATTTAATTCTTTTAATTCCTAAGATAGGGTTTCTTATTTGAATAAGGATTATATTAATCCATTAGGATAGATTTAGGACTCCTATTCGAAGACGGATTCAAGAATCCGAATTCTTGGAGGCGTGTGTGTTTGACCGTGTAGCCTTACCTATAAATAGGGCACATGGTTCCTCTTGTTTTACAGTTAATCATTCAAGCAAATAAAATTTACAAGTTTTCTTTTAAGGCATTCTTAAGGAAATCTCAAGGACTCATCGCGCGTTGATCCGAACCGTTAGTATTTGTCGCGTTTCAAATATTAGCACGAATTACAAACTATAGGTCTAGGGCGTAATTCACCATTGGGTGTCCTATAGGTCTAGGGCAAACAAATATCCTTCTACCTTGTGGATTCACCTCAAGACCGTCACAACTACACTAAACAACCACCAAGATCACCACCACCGACGGCCATTATCACCACCATCGACATCATCATCACCGTCCATCTCATCATCCATCATCATTATTTCAAGATTCATCCAAGATTGTTCTTTATTTTTCCTATTTTATTAATTCATTCAAGATTGTCTCCAAGATTTACAAGAAGGCTTCCGCGGACGAATTCTTTGATCAAGAATTCGTATCGTAAGTGGTATCAGAGCTTCGGCTCATGAATTCTTTATCTTTCAAGAAGATCCATTCGGGGCATCATGAATCTTGAAGATCCAAGATTCTTGGAGAGTTTAAAGAAGGCATTGGAACATGTCGTTAGCAACGATAATAGATGGCAACCAAGGAGGGAGCCTGTGCGTGCGGCCGACGAGTTCAAGGTCACGGAGTTACCCGAGTTCGAAGGTGGTACGGATCCGGAGGACTATCTCGAGTGGGAGCGCAAGATGGATCGTATGTTCGAGTTTAAATAGTTAGATGATCGTAAGACGTGCAAGTACGCAATCCTAAGATTAAGAAAGGGCGCATCTTTATGGTTTGACAGTCTAAAGGCTCAAAGGGCTAGAGCCGGAAAGGAGAAAATCTGTTCTTGGGATGGTTTAAAGAAGAGATTACGAAAAAGGTATGCACCCACAACTTATAAGCTTGCTTTATATCGCAAGATTTCTAATCTTGTTCAAGGCAAGATGTCGGTGAGTGAGTATATAGAGGAATTTGAAAATCTTACTTTAATGGGGGAGGTAGAAGAGAATCAAGAACAAAAGATGGCAAGGTTCTTGCGAGGGTTAAATAAAAATATTGCTAATCCTGTAGAACTTCAAATCTATTCGGATTTTGATACTCTCACATGTTTGTGTTTACGAGTTGAGGCACAAAGTAAGAACAGATTCGGAGGAGGTAGCATGTATGGACGTGCGTATGAAGGCGAAGGAGAGGCGGCAAGATCTAACCCTAGATCGGGGATAGCAAGTGACGCGGCTAAGTCGAGTTCGAGTGGGGCGGTTCAAACTAAAGCTACTCCTACTCCAACACCGAGCGAGGTAAGCCTTTCTAAAGTAAGGTGCTTTAAGTGTCAAGGGTTTGGGCACTTCAAGAATGCTTGCCCTAATAAAAGGGTAGTCACGATGAGGGAGGCGTTAACATGCTTGAACTTAGTAGGAGAGGAGGAGGAGTCCGAGGAGGAGGACGAGGTGTTGGGAGGCTTCGGGGAGCGTGAGGAGGAAGGCCAGGGCGAACAGTTCGAGGCCCCGAATGCAAACACTTTGGTGCTTAGATCTTTACAAGCGCAATCTATTCCTATAATTACCGAACAACGAGATCACATCTTTCACACCAAGTGTCTTGTAAAAGATAAGTGGTGTAGCATGATCATCGATGGGGGTAGTTGTACTAATGTGGCCTCGGAAGAGATGGTATCAAAATTGGCCTTAGCCACAATCAAACACCCAAAACCATATGCTTTACATTGGTTAGGAGATGCCAACAAGGTTAGGGTTACAAAACAGGTCAAGGTGAACTTAGCCATGGGTTCATACAAGGATGAGGTGCTATGTGATGTAGTACCTATGGATGCGTGTCACATTCTTCTAGGGCGTCCTTGGCAATTCGATAGGGATGTTCTACATAGGGGGAGGGTGAACGAGTATGAATTAATGGATAAGGGGAAAAAGATTATCCTAAAGCCTATGAGTCCCAAACATGTAGGGTTGATGAGAGCCAATTCGGGGAAAAACACTAACTTAGCCAACTCCGTTTTTGCTATTGTTAGAGAGGATGAAGAGGTTGTAGAGGTGTTAGGGGCTGATTTAGGGATAGAAGAAGCCAAGGAGATGGTGTTGGGCACGGCGGATCCAAGGGTGTCGTGGAGTGATCGGAGTTTAGAGGTGACTTGTGGGTTTAAACATATGAAGGAAGTATTCCGGAGGGTAGCCTTAGAGCGTGGGGTTAGGGAATCAAGGAACGGGATTATTGGTCCTACACGGCCAGGGTTGGGGCTGGAACATCCAAGGGACAAGCATGATCCCAAGTCTAAGGAGGAAGAAAGCATGGTTCAAGATCAACGGTCCTTCAATTTTGGTTCACAAGAATTGAGGTCAATTCTCTTCCAAGGGGGAGGGGATGATCCGATTATGGATAGGGCATTCATTCGTCATTTTAAAACAAGATCGAAGGGGCAATTTTTATTAAGTATAACTATAATATGGTTAGTATTTTGCCTATTAAAGATTCATTGGTTCTTGAGACCTTGGGCTAATACAAGAAAATCAAGAAACAAGTCAAGTCCAAGGGAAGGAGTGCATAGGGAGGCTCGGACCATGATCCGAGGGTGGCACGGACACGGCCTGATCACGGCCAGGAGGTTGTTCGGGCACGGAGGTGCTTATGCTCGATCATCATTAAGGATGGCTCGGCCATCTTGGTTTCCTAACAAGATTTGGAGTATATTTAATTTCTTTGTTATTTTTATTAAGTTCGTTATTAAAGTTTGTTAAGGTAGTTGCTAAGTTGTTACAAGTTTGTTACAAGTTAGTTACTATCTAGTTAGTTAGTTATCCTAGGGTTATTAGGATTAGTTATTTAATTCTTTTAATTCCTAAGATAGGGTTTCTTATTTGAATAAGGATTATATTAATCCATTAGGATAGATTTAGGACTCCTATTCGAAGACGGATTCAAGAATCCGAATTCTTGGAGGCGTGTGTGTTTGACCGTGTAGCCTTACCTATAAATAGGGCACATGGTTCCTCTTGTTTTACAGTTAATCATTCAAGCAAATAAAATTTACAAGTTTTCTTTTAAGGCATTCTTAAGGAAATCTCAAGGACTCATCGCGTGTTGATCCGAACCGTTAGTATTTGTCGCGTTTCAAATATTAGCACGAATTACAAACTATAGGTCTAGGGCGTAATTCACCATTGGGTGTCCTATAGGTCTAGGGCAAACAAATATCCTTCTACCTTGGGGATTCACCTCAAGACCGTCACAACTACACTAAACAACCACCAAGATCACCACCACCGACGGCCATCATCACCACCATCGACATCATCATCACCGTCCATCTCATCATCCATCATCATTATTTCAAGATTCATCCAAGATTGTTCTTTATTTTTCCTATTTTATTAATTCATTCAAGATTGTTTCCAAGATTTACAAGAAGGCTTCCGCGGACGAATTCTTTGATCAAGAATTCGTATCAGGATTCAAGTATGTTATTCAATAGATTGACTAAATCGAAGATTGAAAGAAGATCGCAAGCGCATATAATGAACTAAAGTTATATTTATCAACTATAACTTTAGTACAAGAATGGTTCAAGTTGTAGCTCGCAGCTATAACTCCATATAGAAGAAATGATCGATATATCTGTGATGGTTGAAACGATTTTAGTTTCTAAAATCATAGTAGACAATTAATGTTAATTGGTATTCTATTTTGAGAATATGGAATTATTAATATTAATAGGTTAATATAATATATCCTTTAGTTAAATAGGAATAAATAATTTTCTTATGAGTTAATTATTTATTACTAAATGAAATAAGGATTTTTATATAACCATAATTGTCAAAATAATATAATCTAAATTTTGTTTGAAACGATTTTGGAAAACGTGTACTATGACACGTTCCATAAAACGTGTGGGATTAGATTAAGTAAATATTATGTATTTATTTAATGTCCTAAACAAACTAGATTATATTATCTTAATATAATTTATTATATTTTGACAAAGTTTAGGAAGTTGTTTTAATAAACTTACTATTTGTTTATTATATAAAGATCTTTCCTAAATATGAATTAAAAAATTGATTCCTTATATGATACCTATAGTATATTATTAAATCTTTCCTAAATATATTAAGAGTAGATTTATGGTACTATTACTAAAAGACTAGTATTCTAGTTTAAGTAATATTCCTAAATCATCTAGGGTTCAAAATACCTAGATATAATTCTATATAAATAGACTACCTATGACACATTAAGAGACACGAAATACATACACAATATTCACGCATATCGAGACAAACTACCGTTCATTACTCTTCAAAGATTCGAGCTTATAATTGTCATATTCGATTCAAGATTCAAGTGCTTCAGCATTGATCTTATTCATTCAAGATTGTGACATCAAATAAACATTGAAGACTTATCTTATTAGCATAAGATAGTTCGAGTATTTTACGGTACTCATTGTAAACAAGTATTTAACGGTACTTGTCATAGCTAGATATTTAACGGTATCTAGATAGAGTTGCAACTAACATCAAAGTTGTACAAGTAGGGTCGATAAAATTGTAATCCAGAGTTGGTATTAATTTTATTAATCGAGAATAGTGGACGTATGTTTCAAAGTGTGAAACTGAACCACTTTAAAAATATCGTGTCTCTCCTTATTGCTTGCTTTACTCGATAATCATCATACATCCACACACATAGAAGAAGATTTTAAAAGAAGGCATACTCAATTCAACCCCCCCCCTTCTTGAGTATATTACATCAATCGACTCTTCAATTGGTATCAGAGCCTCATGCTCTTGATCGCCTAGCCGCGTGAGTTTTGATCCTTCTATTGATTCTATATTATATACTTTATCAACAATGGATTCCAAGCATCTCAAGTGCCCTATCTTAGATGGCAAGAACTATAGTCTATGGAAGAATATGATGACTCATTACATCAAGAGATGTGATTGGGAATGTTGGAAGATCATTCATACCGGACCAAAGAAAATCTTGGTCGCCGCCGCCAATGGAACAACCTACGAAAAGATGGAAAACGATTATGTAGAAAGTGACTACAAAATTGCAGAGGAAAATTCTAAGGCTATGAGCCTCCTACAAACCGGCATGATAACCTCAGAATTTGATAGATTTTCATCTTGTGATTCCGCTAAGGAAATATGGGATGGTCTCGAACTTGCCTACGAAGGAACATCCGCAGTCAGGAAACATCGTATAGATTTGCTTATTCAAAGATATGAACTTTTCAATATGGAAAAGAATGAATCTATTGATAGCATGTCTGCACGATTTTCCTGTATTATTAATGAACTGCGAAACCTTGTTAGAAAGATCGATTCTGAGGACATCATTCGAAAGATTCTCAGGAGTCTCACCAAAAAGTGGCAACCAAATGTCACGGCTAGAGAGGAAGCACGAGATCTATCTCAGATTACTTACCAAGAATGTATTGGATCTCTGATGGCTCATGAGATCATGCTAAATAAGGATGATGACGATTCCAAAGGAAAGGGCGTCGTTCTACAAGCCTCCACAACCGAAGTATGCGAAGCAGAACTTGAGGACGAAACAGTTCTATTCGCAATACGATTTAAGAAAGCAATTTTCAAGGCTAGATACAAAAACCCTAATAACAAAACGGTCGACAAAAAACAAAACTGACACCAAACAAACATTCTTCAAAAGAGGATGTTTTCAGTGTGGTCAACAAGATCACATGATCAAAGATTGTCCAAGTTGGGACAAAATCAAAGACAAATCAAAGAGAGAAAAGACCAAAACGGAGTTCAAGAAAGTAATGCTTGCGTCATGTTGGGGAGAATTAGAATCTGAGGATGACGAGGACTCAGAAGAAGATGAGGTAGAAAACTTGTGCCTAAGCAACGTCAGCCTAGATCTAATCTCAAACGACAACAATGAAGATGACGCATCTCATATGTGTCTCCTTGGAGAATCCGACTCAGACGACGACGACGAAGAGGTTAATTTTCTTCAACTCAAAAGTCAAGTTAAAATTTTGTCTAAGGCTATGTTAATTAAATATTTTGAGAAAACCCTAGACCAATGTCATGAACAAAGTCTTGAGTTAGATGACTTGAAGTAACAGATCCTCGATATTGCTGAGGAAAATCGACTTCTGAAAGCCAAAGCTAAGAAACTGAAATCCAAAATAAGCATTGAAACCAATGCTAAGTTGGAAACAGTTATGTCTGAGAAAAAGGTTCTTGAGTCTAAAGTTATAGCTAATGAAGCTATAACCTCAAAACTAAAACTCAACATCAAAGAGCTTCAATCCAAAGTTATAGCTAATGAAGCTATAACTTGAGATTTGAGAAAGGCTAATGAGCTTCTAAAGTCTAAATCTTCGATAATGGTCAAAGATGAGACTCATCTAGAAAAGGTTGAGATCCTCGAAAGCAAAATTATGGATCTAGAATTCAACTTATCTAAAATCAAGAAAGAACATGATAAAATCGTATTTGACTTCCATAAAGACATTCAAAACCTAAAAGAGTCTAACAACACTGACCATAGTGAATGTAAGAAGGAAATAGACTCCTTAAAAGATCTCCTTCTTCATGCTCGGAAAGTTCACGATAAGTGGGAAGGAAGCACTAACATTCTAAATTTCCTGACTGAACAATCTGACAATAACATGAAGATGGGATTAGGTCACAAGTGTTATGGAAGAAGGGATCACTCAAAGTGTAAGCAATGCCCAACAGATCGAGACTTTAGAAGAAGAAAATATGCCGACTTACCTGAGTATTTAATATGTACTTACTGTGGCCATACTGGTCATCTCCGAGAAAACTGTGTGAAACACGCACAAGATTTTAAAACCGGAGTCAAGTTTGTTAAATCCTTAGGAATACCAAACGACACTAATTCCGTCTCTGATAGTGATGATGACAAAGTTGAGGAAAGAAATATCGACCACAGATGGTTCTACGACATGACATTCGATTACGAAGAAAAGAAAAACAGAACCAAAGAAACTTCTCAACAAACAACACACAAAAATTGGTCACCAAGAGGTCAAACTAAGACATACACAAAAACATCAAAACCCAACTACTACCATTATAGAATGACCTATTTAAGACACGTCTGGGTTAAAAAGGAAGATGTATTTGTGATTACTAACAACAAAGGACCCAAGTATGCTTGGGTATCTAAATCCTGTCTTTGAAACTATCCGTGCTGTTTGTCGCTAAGGAAAATAACCTATCGTATCTCGACAGTGGATGCTCAAGACATATGACAGGCGACGTAAATATATTCCAAACCCTAAAACCTTTTGACGGAGGTAAAGTTACCTTCGGTGATAACAAAAAGGGAAAGATCATCGGAATTGGTAACATAGGTATTTCATCCTCTCATGCTATAAATGATGTATACCTTGTAAGTGGTCTCAAACACAATCTCATCAGTATATCTCAATTATGCGACAAAGGAAACAAAGTGGTCTTTCATTCAGATATATGTCGTATAATCTTAGAAGGCACCAGTAAAGTAATTCTTGAAGGACATAGGATGAAAAATGTTTATATGATTGATTTAAATGTTGTACCTACTGACTCTCTATCATGCTTGAAAGTTACGTTAGATGATGCATGTCTATGGCATAAAAGATTTGGTCATATTAGCTCACCTATTCTAAGTAAGCTGAAAAGATGGGACTTGGTCGAAGGTTTTCCAAAGATCAAATTTGATCAAGAAAAGATAAGCGACACATGTGCACGATGCAAACACGTCAGATCATCTTTCAAGCCAAAAAGAGTGGTCAGCACAGAACAAGCTCTTGAACTAGTACACATGGATCTATGTGGCCCTATGAAGGTTAGAAGCAGAGGTGGTTACAGGTACTTTTTCGTTCTAGTTGATGATTACTCTAGATTTGTTTGGCCAATCTTTCTCCACTCTAAAGACGAAACATTCGATGAATTTGTTAGTCTCATGAAACTTGTCGAAAACAAATATAAATCAAACCTAGTAACAATCCGTACTGACCATGGAACTGAGTTCGACAATCATGCCTTTATTGAGTTCTGTAAGACCAACGGTGTTGAACATAACTTCTCGGCCCCTAGAACCCCACAACAAAATGGAGTCGTAGAACGAATGAACAGAACCGTAGACGACATGGCTAGAACAATGCTTCTTTGTAGTGGCCTACCTAGAAACTTTTGGGCTGAGGCTATTAGTACAACTTGCTATATTCATAACTATGCTATGATTAGACCTATCCTTAAAAAGACACCTTATGAACTTCTTCGAGGTCGTAAACCAAACATATCTTATTTAAGATGTTTTGGTAGTAAATGCTTCGTTCACAACAATGGTAAAAACCGATTAAGCAAATTCGACCCTAGAAGTGATGAAGCAATCTTTATAGGATATTCAGATCATAGTAAAGCTTACAAAGTTTTTAACAAACGTACCTTATGCATAGAAGAAAGTATTCATGTTATCTTTGATGAAAATAATGTCTTCGATAAGCCATTACAGGATGTAGAGGAAAACCTATACGAACCTGATTTCAGGTTATCAAGGGAAGATCCTCCTAAAATGGATATTGAAGAAGGAGAACCTCAAGGAATTCATGATGAACTCAACTTGGGAGAAAATGGTGTGAGAAATGAAGCTATAGTTGGTGATACTGTAGATAACTCTCAAACAAATGACTTGGAACCCAGAGTTACAACTGATGAAGCTATAACTTTGAATCAAAACCAAAGGGAAGAAGTCACAGTTATACCTGACCCTACTATAACCCCAGGTTTGGATTCAGAGGGAACAAGTCAAAATCCCGAGTCAAGTTCAGGTAATGCCAATAATCAATTAAGGAACTTGAGATACAAAGGCTCTCATCCTTTGGACAATGTCATAGGAAGCCTGACAGATGAAGTTCAAACTCGAAGGAGCTTAAATAACTTTTGCTCATTCTACTCCTTTCTCTCCACCATTGAACATTCAAATATCAAGGAAGCTCTCGCAGATCCAGACTGGATAGTTGCCATGCAAGAAGAACTCCAGCAATTTGAAAGAATCAAAGTTTGGCATCTTGTTCCTCGACCCAAGGACAGATCTGTCATTGGAACGAGATGGGTATTCAGAAACAAATTGGATGACACTGGAGTAATTGTGAGAAACAAGGCCAGACTAGTGGTTCAAGGATACAACCAACAGGAAGGGATCGATTATGACGAGACCTTTGCTCCTGTTGCACGTCTTGAGGCAATAAGACTACTTATTGCATTTGCAGCACACAAGGGAATGAAGCTCTTTAAGATGGACGTTAAGACTGCCTTTCTTAATGGCTATCTCCAAGAGGAAGTATTTGTTGAACAACCTCCTTGATTTCCTGACAGCAAACTCAAGGATCATGTATTCAAATTGGACAATGCTCTTTATGGCCTGAAACAAGCACCAAGAGCATGGTACGACAGGTTATCAAAATTCTTATTGGAGAGTGGATTCAAGAGAGGGTCTGTGGATAAACCTTATTTCTTAAGAGCGAGAACTCAGATCTATTAGTCGTTCAGATCTATGTTGACGATATTATCTTTGGCTCAACTAATAAAAAGTTGTGCAAGTACTTCTCTGAGTTGATGACTTCTGAATTCGAGATGAGTATGATGGGAGAACTCAAGTTCTTCCTTGGACTTTAAATACAACAAACCGAAGAAGGAATCAAAGTTCATCAACAAAAATACGTCAAGGAGTTACTAAAGAAATTTGGCATGGAAACCTCTCATGCAATGTCTACTCCAATGGTCACAGATAAGAAGTTAACCAAAGACGAAGATGGTAAGTCTGTCGACGAAACAACTTACCGAGGTATGATTGGCTCACTTCTTTATCTAATAGCAAGTCGTCCAGACATTATGTTTAGTGTCTGTGTTTGTGCGAGATTCCAATCTGCTCCAAAAGAATCACACATGATTGCGGTTAAGAGAATATTAAGATAGCTAATCGGAACATCAAAGTTATACCTATGGTATCCTATGGACAGTAACTTTAACCTAGTAGGGTATTCAGATGCGGATTATGCAGGATGCTCCTTAGACAGAAAAAGTATCTCCGGACTTGCTACTATACCTTTGTAGGTCCTTGTATTATATCTAGGGGATCCAAGAAACAAAATTATGTCGCTCTCTTAACTGCTGAAGCAGAATATATTGCAGCCGCACTGGTATGTTCTCAACTCTTATGGTTAAAGCAACAGTTACATGATTACGGTATAGATGTTGGTTGTGTGCCTATCTTATGTGATAACACGAGTGCAATAATTATATCAAAAAATCCAGCCCAGCACTCGAGAACTAAACATATTGAAATTAGACACCATTTTCTACGAGACCATGTTGAAAAGAAAAATATAAAATTAGAATTTTGTAGTATGGAAAAACAATGGGCAGATATCTTCACTAAACCATTAGCTAGAGAAAGCTTTGAGACTTTGCGATTGGAAATTGGTTTAATCGGTGGCACCTAATCAAATCTTAAAAGCAAAAATAAACCAATGATTGACTACGGTTTAGATGAGATTATATGACTGTGTACGTATACTCCGCTGCACATGTATGTGTGTATTCGATAAAAATTATGTGATCATATTTATGTTATGCAATTTATATATGAATGTATATACAACCGATCTCAAAATAATAATACGTCAAATATTACAATTCACATTACTCACATATTTATATCATACACTATACATAATAATATACATATATATACTACCCATTTTTTAAAAAAAAAAAGGTAAAAAGAAAAACCAAACTTACCTTGTAAAACACACAAACCGTGTGAGCCTACCCCACCTCCTGTCACGTATCACTCCCACTAGACACCACTACCCACTGCCACGTGGCCCTATACCCTAGCCCCACTTATTACCTCAACTAACTCCACTTACCTCATTCACTAACCAAACTTACCACCACCATCCCCAATTATTACCGTCCCTAACCCAAAACTCCCCTAAAATTCCTAAAAACTCCAAACCTCCATAAAACTCCATTAAACTCCGTCAACACCTTCACCAAACCTCGACCAAACACCACCATTTTTCACCACAACCACAAATGCCTCCCTCACGCGCCACTCGTTCCCAAAACAAAAAACCATCTCCACCTTCTCCAACCCCATCACCTCCACCCTCTCCGACACCATTATCCACCGCCGCTCCGACACCAGACAACAGTAAGCGTAGAAAGCTCTACCGTGTCGCCTCCTCTAACTCCGAAGACATGCAAGAACTAGGTTCCAATTCCAAGAACCATCGTCCTCTGTTTTGAGAATACTCTGTCGACGCTACTCGTGAAGGTCTAGAGCGGGTTCGGATGACAAAAACAGAAGGTATGTTAATAGAACGAGTTCTACCATATTCCATTCATTCGGGTCGTTACTATCCTAAGTCATGGGTTAATGGGTCGAAATCTTTGGGATTTTTTAAAGATTTTTTTAAAATATCAAGGATAGGAGTATATTAGTGATTTCTCGGGTTTGATATTCCCAATAGAACTTGTCCAGTTCTTTGCTTCAGTGAAAAGTTTTGATGACGGGGTGAGGGCAGTTGTTAATGGCACGGACGTTGTGGTGTCAAAATCAGAAATTTGTGAAGTCTTTAAAATTGATCAAGAAGGTTTTAATCTTGACCCTAAAAAGGAGTGGAGTGTCGTGTCCAAAGAACAGAAGATGTTGATCAAGAAATATTTCGATGAAGATGCTACAGAAGTCACTCCTCTGTTGACAGCGTCTTTTAGTCCAAAACTAAAATTGTTCTTAATTTTTTTATGAAATACGGTGTTACCTAGACGGGGTGGTCGGGACAAGCTTGCTAGTGTTGAGGCAGTTATTCTTTATAGTTGGTTGGAGGGTCAGAAAATTGATTTGGCATCCCTTATATGCCATAAGATTTGTCAAATATCGAATGTTGTTATCAAGGAGAAATTTTGCTCGACAATCGATATTCCGTATGGGATGTGGGTGTCCGAGCTTCTGTTCAAAAAGGGTGTTGTGGATGACTCGAGTTTTGGGATTGTGCCTCGTGATAGGATGTGTGACAAACTGTTAAAGTTGATGGGTATATGTTATGAAGGGGTTGATCTCACATTTGGAAAGAATGTAGGTACGAAACCCTCGCCTAACCCCTCGCCATCATTCACGGGTGTTGAGGCTAAGGTGGATCAACTTCTTGGTTTGTGCGAAGTGAAAAAGGAAAGAGACGAGGCAGGGGTAGTAATGCTAAGAGGAGTCATGGATTTGAGGATGATTTAAGGGCATGGATGACGAAGTTTAACAAGCAACTCGATAAATTGGGTTCGGATGTCTCAGTTATGTGCTCGGAGTTGTTGGTCATTAGTGACCGTCTCTCCTTCCTCACGACTCAAGGAGGAGCCATGGTGAGGGACCACGGATTGCTAAGGAAGGATGCGAGCCAAGCTCTTGAAGCGGTTAAAGCTCAAGGTCGGAATGTTAGTAGTTGTTTGGATAGGTTGGATACCCTTGAGTTCCCTACCCGACCTGATTATGTCAGTCCATATGCCAAGACTCCTTCATCCAGCTCTCGTTCTTGATCCCTCTAATCCGTTGTTGAATTCGTTTTTAAGTCAGTCTGGTGTTGTTGTTGTTCAAGTCCTAGGTTGAACTTATAAACTTCTTGCAATTGTGGCCTAATTCCCTTCCCTAGCCCAATGAACTGAGGCCTGTTTCGTTTTGCCTCCCTAGGATTCCTTATATCCTATTTTGCTTCTGGCCCATTAACATCCCCATCTTCTTTTGCCTGGGCCATCTTAATCCTACCCTAGCCGGCCGAATTTTCCTAAACATTGTTAAATATTCGGCCCATTGGCATTAGTACTTCGGATTGTTGTGTAAATTTTTAACATTCGTATGTGATTGTATGATATTGTGTGTGTTCATATCTTTCGACTCGTTTTACATGCTTGCTTATATTTCGTCGTATATTATTCTAGTCGTTTTATGTATTTGTTCTCAACTTTTCGATGATGTCAAGAGGGGGAAAAGTGCGACTTAGATTAGAATTTGCCTAAGCTTGCTCCTTGTCGTAATTCTTTGTCTCTTAGGGTTCTTAAAGGATATGGGTTAGATAGAAGATAGAAACCCTAAGTTACTCTTTGCTATGAATGACCATTATTATATTGAGGGGGAACATACACTTAGACACAAATCTAAGAAAGACTTGCCATCATCAAAAAGGGGGAATTTGTTGAACCATATATTCAAATATATATATTAAGTATATATGTTTTTGTTTTGATAAGGACAAGTCTAGCTATATATAATATACTCGTGCGTATAATCGTGTTCTAAGTGTACAGAATATGAGTAACAAGATCTAATCAATAGAGTGTAAAGGATTCAAGTATGTTAGTCAATAGATTGACTAAATCGAAGAGTGAAAGAAGATCGCAAGCGCATATAATGAACTAAAGTTATATTTATCAACTATAACTTTAGTACAAGATTGGTTCAAGTTGTAGCTCGCAGCTATAACTCCATATAGAAGAAATGATCGATATATGTGTGATAGTTGAAACGATTTTAGTTTCTAAAATCATAGTAGACAATTTATGTTAATTGGTATTCTATTTTGAGAATATGGAATTATTAATCTTAATAGGTTAATATAATATATCCTTTAGTCAAATAGGAATAAATAATTTTCTTATGAGTTAATTATTTATTACTAAATGAAATAAGGATTTTTATATAACCATAATTATCAAAATAATATAATCTAAATTTTGTTTGAAACGATTTTGGAAAACGTGTACTATGACACGTTCCATAAAACGTGTGGGATTAGATTAAGTAAATATTATGTATTTATTTAATGTCCTAAACAAACTAGATTATATTATGTTAATATAATTTATTATATTTTGACAAAGTTTAGGAAGTTGTTTTAATAAACTTACTATTTGTTTATTATATAAAGATCTTTCCTAAATATGAATTAAAAAATTGATTCCTTATATGATACCTATAGTATATTATTAAATCTTTCCTAAATATATTAAGAGTAGATTTATGGTACTATTACTAAAAGACTAGTATTCTAGTTTAAGTAATATTCCTAAATCATCTAGGGTTCAAAATACCTAGATAAAGTTCTATATAAATAGACTACCTATGACACATTAAGAGACACGAAATACATACACAATATTCACGCATATCGAGACAAACTGCCGTTCATTACTCTTCAAAGATTCGAGCTTATAATTGTCATATTCGATTCAAGATTCAAGTGCTTCAGCATTGATCTTATTCATTCAAGATTGTGACATCAAAGAAACATTGAAGACTTATCTTATTAGCATAAGATAGTTCGAGTATTTTACGGTACTCATTGTAAACAAGTATTTAACGGTACTTGTCATAGCTAGATATTTAACGGTATCTAGATAGAGTTGCAACTAACATCAAAGTTTTACAAGTAGGGTTGATAAAATTGTAATCCAGAGTTGGTACTAATTTTATTAATCGAGAATAGTGGACGTAGGGTTCAAAGTGTGAAACTGAACCACTTCAAAAATATCGTGTCTCTCCTTATTGCTTGCTTTACTCGATAATCATCATACATCCACACACATAGAAGAATATTTTAAAAGAAGGCATACTCAATTCAACCCCCCCCTTTCTTTAGTATATTACATCAATAGACTCTTCATTTCTAAAATCTATAATCGCTCGCATCTTAGCTAAGCTGTTATTTAATTATGTTTGTAAGTTGCTGCATAATGTTTCTTTGGTGAAATTATGAGTTACGTAAGTTTCATATAAAAGTTTAATCAAATGTGAATTGTGTGATGTGACCCCATGATATCCTGATACGGCATTAGTAACATGAGTAGTAGGCATATAGTGTGAGTATGAACTTCACTATATGATAGCATAACCTTGTTTATTTCGTCAAGTTTAATATAGAATCGTTTCAATTATATGTCTAATATTACGACCTCAAAATGATTATGTGCTACTCGTGTGTGATGTCAAAAGCATGCTTATCTGAGAAGAGGATTGCCAAGTGGCAGAATGAAATTTAACTCGTAAGCTTACTGACATGATATAGTAATCTAAGGGTTATACGTAATTGTGTTTATTTGAACAATGTGAATCTTCTTGATGTTCTTTTGGATATTGATGGTTCATCTCTGTCTAGTTTCCTGTGATTATAATCTTTATAATTTTTTTTCCTTTCAAGTATATTGTTATACTATACAGTGAATAGCATATTGTTATATTTAGAATCTGATTGTGATGTGTTGAATTATAAATTGTTTGACATATGATTTATGGAAATGCTAGTCTGGTGAATTCATTTACTTTTATCGTTAAATTTTGTTTTCATAATTCCTGAACTACAAGAACAATGTTTAGTAAAGGAGAGTCTGAATGTCTCCGTGTAGTCTTGTTTCGATCTATAACTTGTAAAATTGTCTTTGAGTAGTGTTTACAAATTGTCACAAACTACCCTTACAATGTTTCAAACATTTCAAAATATTTTCAAAAGTGATAAACTAGGATAAAGCTTGATGTTTGATAATTATGGGGATTGTTTGCAATATGACAATTCTGTAGCTATGTATCGATTAAATACTGTTTGAATGTTTAATTGTTGCGCATTGTATAAAACCCTTATTTTGCAAGTCGTATATAGTAATAGTTTCATGATAAATGATTTAATGTGAGTGGACGGGAAATGCACCTAAGTGATTTTGTTACCTTATTGATATCTGGGAATGTTAAACGGTCTTGCGAGCCTATGATTTGTGTATATCTTGAGA
Organism: Silene conica; assembly: GCA_029255685.2. NCBI lineage: Eukaryota > Viridiplantae > Streptophyta > Magnoliopsida > Caryophyllales > Caryophyllaceae > Silene > Silene conica. Next base: position 67,379,549 of record CM055311.2, read on the forward strand.
AATATGTCAATGTTCCCTGTTTAATTACGTTAACTAATTTTGCTCTATGTCTTTCCTAAAATATGATTTTGCTTCTATAATATGATTATGAGCATGAAACATTTTAATTTGTCAAGTATGAACTCTGTGCTTCTTGATTGTTTACATTGTCGTAAATATATTAAATTTGTGATAAAATTTCAAGGCTATGTGAGTGTTAGCTACTCTGATTATGTTTTACTACATAGCATGATTCTACCGATCCTATTTATCAATATTATTGTTCGAGGTTGTATGAGTTACTTGTTAACTATTGTCAATTAATTATGATTTGTACGTGTTGTGATTTTTATCTACGTTAGATTATTTGTGGTTAATTCATATGCCGGTAATTAATATTTTGTAGCAATAAATGTCTTCTTGATTTTGTGGATGAGTTTAATTCCATGTGAGAGTTGTGGAGTTGGTTAAAAGTTAAGCATCGTGTGATTATTACAATTGATATGAGTTCATTCAATTAAGGCTAAGGGATCTAGATATCAATTGGTTGTTTTACGGAAGTGAATTATAGTTAGTTCGGTACTTTTAGTCTCAATGGTGAATTATATTGTTTGGCTATCTTGCGTATAGATCATAGTGATAAACATTCTTTTGGGCATTTTGATTACGCCATATTATAATTTGTATGATTCCGGAGGTAATGGTTCAGTGATACAAATTGGTGGTTTGTGGAATTGTATTGCGTTTAAAACGTCTTTTTCTTTGACCTTAGACTCGTTGGTGAGAGGCCCAGAGACTTAATTACTCTCTAAGTGTTGAGCAGTTCCTTTCATGGAATATTTGACCATATAGAAGATTGAAATTGAGATGAGAATTGGTTACTGGTAATGAGTTATAAGTTATTTGGCGTTTTGTTACGGTCTAGTGTGACCATGATTATTGAGTTATATTTTATGAGTTAGAATCGATATTGAGATGGAAATATTGTTTTGCGGTTTTATTCCGCCGGTTCACTCACCCCTTGTCTTTGGTCTTAAGTTCGACGCTGAGACTACGATACTTAGTTACTTGGAGTAAGATTTTTTTTTCTAATGGGGTTACGGGGACGTAACCATGTTTTAAGGAGGATAGGATTGTGAAATTTTAATGAGTTATGAAATATGTCATGATAGTCTGAATATACTTAATATTCCTGATTACTTCTATTATGCATTTATTGTGTTTCTTGAAGTATCCCTTTAGTTTCGTTATACGTTAAACTTTAGGGACAAAGGTTTCTTAACGAGGGTAGAATATAATATTTCGTGTTTTAAAGTACCCTTACTAGTTCTTGACATTATGTGGTGTCGCCAATTGTGTTCTGTATTAGCTTAGTGACCAGTTGGTGGACCATTGGATGGTGAATTGGGGACGAAGTTCATTTTAAGGACGGAAGACTGTAATACTACGTATTTTATTGTGATATTTATTAATTATGTTGATGAGTCGATAGTATTTAAACGTTGTATTCGATAATTAATATTTATTTTCGTATTTTATTTAAGCGTTTTATATTTTTTATATGCTATTAGTAGCATGTCGGGTGTGAGTATTAGTTAAGTATATCACGTTTACGTTAGACTGGGCCTCAGATTGTGTGCAAACTAAAGAAGCCCATCTCGTTAACAATACACAAATCAACACAAACCCTGACACACTCATTCTACCGTCAACATAATCACAACACAAAAACCCTAAACCTAATGACTTCGACTCACAGCCACCACCACACATCTACAGCCGACACAGCAGGGAGTAGGTAGGAGGTTCCCACGGTGGTCTTAAGGCGGCCTAGGGGTGGTCGAATCTAGTTAGAAGTATGTATGCAAACACGCTGTTTCTTTTCCTGTATGTTTTTACGGTTTTACTTGCATAATTTAGTCATGTAAATTTGATATACAGTGTCTGATTCTTATACGCTAATGTCCTATAGATGTTGGGAGTCGTGTCTTGGCCATAGTATACCCTTGTTAACCACCTAGGACCACCAGTCAAGGCGGTTTTGTCACCCATCACGATGCATTTTGGCTACTTTGTAGAAACAAAGTCTGGACGTGTAATGTTTATGTCGTTTTCGATGCTCCTGCTAGTCATGGCTGTTCTGGGTGGTAGGTTAATTAGTTTGGTGGTAGTCAGGGGGTAAGAAGGACAGCTATCGCGGAGGTTCGTGGTGACGTGAGGCATTTTTGTGGTGGTCTAATTAGAGGGTGGTTGTCGGGTTAAAAACAGGGGTATGTGGTGGTGTTGGGTTTGTACGTGGTTGCTGGCGTCATGGGTGGTGGTCGATGACCACTGCTTCCCTCCCTGGGGTCACCGCGGGTCAGCGGCGGGCCTGGTGGTGCCAGTGGGGTAGCCGGGGGGTGGCAGGTGGTGTTGGGATTGGTGTTTGTCGGGGGGTGTGCGCGTGATCTTGTTGGTTTCGGTTTCGAATTGTTTGTGTCGGGTTGTGGGCTGCAGTGTGTAACGTTAGTTTTAACATTATTATTATTATTATTATTATTATTATTATTATTATTATTATTATTATTATTATTATTATTATTATTATTATTATTATTATCATATTATTATTATTATTATTACATGCATATTGTTATTACCATTATCATTATTAACATTAATTTTGTTATGATTAGTTGTGTTATTATTATTATTATGGGTTATAGTTATATGATATATATTAATTATGTTATTTTTGTTATTAGTCATATTATTAGTAATTTTTGGTTATTTATATTGTGGTTGTGATGAATTTTATAATGAGTGAGTAATTGATTGTATGCCATATATAGTAAATATATATAGTAAGTTTATAATTAGTAAGTTTTAATTGACTAGTGATGATTGATATGAATAAGAAGTTGATAATAATTGATATGTATATGAGCATGTTTATAAGTATGTAATTATAATATGTTATGAATATATAACTATGAACATGGTCAAGTAATTTTAGTAATGTGATTGTATGAGTAAAAATTGATATTCAGTAATAATTATAAGAACTGAGTTCGGTTGTTCGAGGTGGATCATTTCTAGCAGCTGTTCGGTTGTCTTTCCGCAATTGAGGTAGGGGATATATATATCTGTGGTTGCGTTATGACATGACGTGTATGTATCGCTTATTATAAGATTGTTATAACTAATTGTGAGTGTATATTGGATTGTTGATTATCATCGATTATTGTGGAGAACGGATGTGGAGAAATGGGTCTTGTGATATGGGTCTTGTGATATGGGTCTTGTGATATGGCCATGGAAGGTGTGGTGAGATGGAAAGTGTGGTGTGATGGAAGGCGTGGTGTGATGGAGGTGAAGTGGTTGATTGAATGATATGGAGATGGAGGAGAGGCAGTTCTATTGTTATTTATGTCTTATCTGTTTTACCTACTCAACCTCGTGGTTGACCCTGTGTATTCGTGTGACACCTGTGATGATCCGTGATGGGGAACAGTCTTGACAGGAAAGATGGTGCTGTGGGAGCATGGGATGGCGTGAGCATTTGGATGGACCGACTTAGATTTAGATCACATACTTCGAAGTTATCAGTTGTACTTTAGTTTCCGCTGTGTAGTATTTGTAACATCAAAGTTGAAATTTAAATCTAATCAGTTTTTATATAAATTACTTTGGTTTGTTTTACTTTGTTATTCACTACCTCGGATATCCCGAGATGGTAACAGCTCTATTTACTGAGGATGTCTCGCTAAAGGCTCCTTAATAAATCGGGGTGTTACAAAAGGAATCCGCCTGTTCAATACTTTCGGTCGGTCGACCATGTTCCTCAGGCGGTCGACCATCCCCCTACTCTGCAGAATTTCCAGAAGCTACTGGAATTGCGTCTATGGTCGACCGACTGGCATCAGTGGTCGGTCGAGCAGGATTACTGCTACTCGGATCCTGCTTTTTCTCCTTTCCTTTCCCACCAGCTTTCTCACCTCTAACTTTAGCCCCACTCCGCAAAGAAATGATGTTCAGGGTCTCCGTTTTCTGGTTCGTTTTGGTCGGAAGTTGACCCGGGACCCGCGTATCGTTCTTGCTGGCAATTACAGCAATCTGGGACTCTAACATCTTCATACCCGCCTCTCGCGCCTGAGACTCCTTCTGGACCAACTCGATAAGATTTTGGATTAAGGTATTCGTATTCGGTGGTGGGTTTGAAGGTGCTTGTGGGACGAAAGGTTGTTTTTGATTGTTTTGTTTGTGCGGAGGGACATAAGCTTGGTGAAGTACAAAATTTTGAAACGTGCCCCTCTCCTCCGCATCTCTCACAAATAAACGGTCCGTTAGAAACGTCATGTACTTGATACATGCCACCCTTTCTTCCCCCTCCAACCTCAAACTTACTACTGCTCATCTCAAGCTTATCCAACTTGGCCATTAAGGCCTCAATAGCCGCAACATTTGTCTCAGCTTTCCTTTGATTTCCACGGGATGTCCCGTGTTCAGCTCTATGCACCGCAACATCCTCAATGATTTTGAGACCCTTGGTCTCCCCGGAATTATCCTGGAAACTCCCATTAGAAGCAGCATCAAGGTAGGCTCGGTTATCGTCGTATAGCCCGTTGTAGAACTGGTTACAAAGAAACCACTGTTGGATTCCATGATGAGGTATGGATCGAACGAGTCTCTTGAACCTGTCCCACGCTTCACTAAAATCTTCCGTGGCTCCTTGTTTGAAACTGGTGATCTGCGTTAACAAGGCATTAGTCTTGGCTGCGGAATAGTATTTCCGATAGAAAGCCAAGGCTAATGTGTTCCAGTCTGTCACTCCTGCAGTAGTGCGGTCAAAGTCTCTGTACCATTCCCTAGCCGAGTATCGGAGGCAAAAGATGAACATTGTCTCTTTGATCTGATCTTGGGTCACTCCATCTGGGGGTACGATAGAGCATATATAATATGTGAAGATTTATATATGCTTAGCTGCATCCTCATTGGCCGCGCCCCCGAATTGGTTCTTCTCCACCATGGAGATGTAAGATGGCTTGGCCTCGAATGGTTTCCCCGTGCCAGTAGGTAGAGTGAACCCTTTATAGAGGTCATTTGTCTGCGGCAAGGAGTGACTTGCGATGCTTGCTTCCTCTGCCATCTTTTCCTCTTCTTCTTCTTCTAGGCTTTGGAAGTGTTTGTTTATGGGTGTTGTGGGTGTAGGTGGATTATGAGGTGATGGTGGTTGATTTGGTGTATGAGGGTGATTATGTGGTGATGGTGGTTGATCGAATATGTCTTCTTAGATTAGAGAAGATGGTGAACCTCCTTCTTTATCCTGCAGAAAAGGCTTTTTCTTTGCTCTAAGAGTCCTCTCAAGCTCTAGGTCAAGTGGTAGGAGTTCTCCTTGAAATGACCTGCGCATAAGATTGAAACTACAAGAAAAGAGTAAGAAAGGTTTAAGGAACAAAGTTCCTTAAACACAAAAACAAAAACAGAAAACAATAAACACTAGCGTCACCTCCCCGGCAACGGCGCCAAAATTTGATACCCGTCGTTGGAGGTACCAAAGATAAGATTTATAATTTCCTAGCTTTAACTATAGATAGTGAAAGTCAGGGTCGAACCACAAGAAGGTGGGGAATGTTTATTGTTTAAGGTCAATGTTTTAGGGTAACAAGATTGGGGGTTTGATTGATTTGGTTTGATTCTAGGTCTAAAATTAAAGACAGAAACAAGACGAAAATTAAGATGAAGATAAAACTATAGTAAAACGAATGCTAGGATGTTCGGGCAATAAAAAGCTATGATGGCATAAATCCTAAGTCAACATGTATTGCAGTCGCGTAAGGGGTGTAACATATCCTTTCGGTCTATGGTACCTAATAGCTTCTTCCGACCTATGCTATTAGTTCCTAGGTCTCACAAATATTGGGTGTCAACAATAAGGGTGATTCCTAAATTCTAGGTAACATACCTTTCAGTCTTAAGTAACCTAGCCGTCTTAAAGTGTTAACCAATGCCCTTCCCGTATCTTTCAACCTTTGATATATAAGTCATTACTAACCTCCTATAAGTCTCCTTTCAGTCTCATTATAGGGTGTTATGATTAACGAAGCAAAACGAACTGAAAACGTACGCGAGGTTAGTCGACCGACCAGCTATTCCAATCGGCCGACCAACTACCTCAGTCGACCGACCAGTTAAGCTGGTCAGTCGACCAGAAGTCTGCTACAGGTCGATTCGGGTGTTATACCATCTATGCAAATTACTCCCTACATCCTAACATATGCAATTAGCTACTCATGAATACAGAAATAACAACAATAATTATTAAGAAAACAGAATTCATAGCGATCATAATCATAAACATACGATAACAATAAAGGCTTTGGGATTCTATACTAAACCGGATGCTAACAATTCTATAATGATAACAATACCAAAACTGAAATCAAAGGAGAATTACCGAATAAGGATTAGGGCAGAAAGAAAGAAACTTTATTGAATCCGCGTGGAAAGATTGACTGTATACTAAGAACGATACTAAAACTTAAAAGAACAGTAAAAGATGAATCCTAAAGTGTAACTGACAAAAGATAATAATTAGATGATAAGATGATGATGCTAAAGTCCTCATCACGAGGTCTTCTTAAGTAGGCGATTACAAGGGCAATTATCATTAACCTAATCCGTGTATGGGCTTTGCGGAGATTTCTGGAACTGCGCCTTGGTCGACCGACCTGGTGATACGGTCGGTCGACCGGATATCGGGCCTGGTGGACTTCTCCTTCCGTAAGTTGAATTCTGGGTTTGAGATAACAGGTACCTTGGTCGACCGACCAGGGTAGTCGGTCGGTCGACCGGTTTTCCTGTGTGTCAGCCTTGAATTCGTCTTAAATTAATCTTTTGGTCCTCGGGTTGCGCTATAGGTTGACTCTTCCTCATTCGTTCCTCGGTTATGTAAAAATCCCGAGGGTAGCAATTTGGCATAAAATCGCCTCTTTTCCGCATAATTCTACAAAAGAGCATAAAAATACGAAAGTAGACAATTGTTGGGAAATAAAGGCTAAAACATCGTAAATGAGCGCTTAAATGCGTGTAATAATAGATGTAAAACATCATAAAATAGACACGCATCAGTTATGATGTGAAATATGATTGGTAATACATGTTGTGAAGTATGAGGTTGACATTAAATGATGATTGGCATATATATATTATTGTTTTAAGTATTGAGAACATGAGTTTTGTATTTTATTTTTGAATATAAGATTGATTTGTATGATGATATGCATGCGGTTATATGAGCCCTAAGCCCTTAAGTAGACTTATAATATGATGATAAGTATGACTTAGTTATATGTTATGAAGTTACATACTAGAGTATGTATGCTAGAAAGACCTAAGATGGGATAGTATATGACCTAGGATGCTTATAAAATTTGTCAAACTTGTGTAGCAATATGCCTCCCAGAAGAGACCCCAATGCAACAAACATTTCCCAAGAGGACCTAGACCGCCTGTTAGCTATGAATGCTGCTCTTTTAGCCAGGATTGGAAACAACGCTCAATCTGATGTAACTAAGATGTGCAACAATATCTCCAGGCATAACCCTACCAAGTATGATGGAGAGGGAGCACCAAATCTTCTTGCTGAATGGTGCTGGGAATTTGAGAGTATTTTTAAACTATTAGTTGTGCCGGAGTCGATGCAGGTAGACTAAGTTGTGTTCTACCTAAAGGGTAAACCTAGATTATGGTGAAACAACAATAAGGAAAACATTAAGGTTGTTGTTGAACAGATTGGAGCTGAATTTGTGAGCTGAGAAGGGTTTAAGGGGATCCCATCCTCTAAGTTCGTGTCGGAGCATGTGAAAGGTAAATTGAGGGCTGAATTCGATTCATTCAAAATCACTGAGTTCATGACCGTGGAAGCATATCATAGCAAGTTCATGCAATAAGCTGAGAATGTAGCTGATCTAAGATATACGCCGGAGATGCTAGCTCCAAGATTTGAGAAGGGGCTCACTACTGACATTAAGATGGGGTTGCTGGCTGCCAAGCCCACGACTGTGGAAGATATCTATGAGAGGGTTTGGTAGGCAGAAAGGATTTCTGACATGATTAAAGAGGAAAAGAAAGAGAAGGGTGACAAGAGGAAGGCTGAGTCTGTGACTGAAGGCTCAGGAAGTAAGAAACAAAACAATCTGTACCGTGCTTTCTTCTCAAACAGTGCTCCAGGGGGCAATGACAATCAAAGTGGAAACCGATCTATGCGTGGGACAAGTAATGCAACTTCTACCTATTTTAACTGTGGGGAGACTGGGCATAAGCAAATTAATTGTTGATCAGGTACACAGAGTTGTAGGAGTCGCTATCACAAGGGCAATCAGAGTGGTGGCTTAAGAACTCCAAATGCAAGTAATTCTGGGAATAACAGATCTGGGAGCAACAACTACAACAGCCAGAACCGCTATTAGGGAAACTAGAGTCGTGGCAATCGTAATTTTCGGAAGACTCTTGTTGAGGCCAGTAACGAGAGTGAGGATGGGTCAGTGAACTAGAGTGGAGCCAAGAAGAGTAGGACCATGTTCATGATGGGTAAAGAGGCTGCTGAGCAGGATGCACATATTGTCACCGGTACATTCCTTGTACATTCTACCCCTACTTTTGTTTTGTTTGATTCTGGTGCATCGCATTCTTTTATATCTACAGAGCATTCTAGAGCTATAGGACTGGATGTATATGTTGAGGCTGGTGTCCTTGACAGTTAGTAAAATGACTTATTAAATCTCTTAAAGGATCACAAGGGCATACTTTGGTATTATTATGAGTTCATCCACGTTTATCAATAACGGTTGGCTTGCTAGATAAGTTTGACGTTATTGTCATACGGATGGCGGTGATCAACTGGTCCCTATACGTCACACCTATAGGACACGTTTGAGAGATGTGAAGGTATGAAAATACAGTCACATTTATGCTGAATACGACTAAACAGTTAGTTAGAGGTATTGACTATTAAATTAGTCAATGAGATGTTGAGATTATTATTTAATACGGATTAAATAATTTTTAGCAAATACGGATTACTTTATTAATTCGTAAATTAAATATAAACGGTTATATTTAATTAAATATTGAATTCGTATATATTAATATTAGCAGTTATATTAATTGACAAAATTATACAATATTGTATTTTTGTCAGACCATTATAAATATATCGACTACATTAATATCTGATGGACTAAATACTATCTAGCGACTATGATGGACTAACGGATACTATCTAGCGACTATGATGGACTAAAAGATGAGATTTAAGGAAATCTATCGACCAAGAGTTCTAACGGTAGTACTAGCCAAACAGTTGGCTTATCAATTTACGGAAATTGAGTCTTGCGATCGTTTATATAATTCTTGACGGAGATCAATTATATAAATGCATGAGTCTACGAGTTTAAATTCAATTTAAAATAGACTTAAATCACAACGACGCGTTGCTTATATCGTTTTTTTATCTTCTTTTCAGTGTAGAACACGATCAAATTAAAACTGTTTAATAACAAATGGCTGGTGAAGACCCAATGCCAAGTGTCAAGCTAGCACGACAATCCTGGCTTAAAGCCTTCATGGACTCCATGAATCAGTCTACTAGACTGAGGAATGATGGGTCAAACTTCTCTGCCTGGGAGGCAGCATTACGGAATGCTACCATTGCTGACGGAAAGCTCAAGTACTTGACTGAGCCTATTCCGGCACACCCAGGAACTGGAGCTAGAGCTAACGAAGTCCGCGCTCATAGCGACTTCGTCATGGAAGCGGGTGCGATAAAGAACGTACTTATCTATGCAATGGAATCCAATTTGCAGAGACGCTTCATTTCCCATGGTGCAAATAAGATTTTAACCATGCTCACTAACGAATTCTCAAAAGCTCCGAGAATCGTTTCTTATAAGCATACCTGTCGCTTCTTTGAAGCGAAACTCCAAAAGGGACAAGCTGTTACCCCACATATTCTCAACATGATTGAGAATATCGAGAAACTAGAGGCCTTGAACTGCAAGATCAGTGAGAATATTATCGTTGATCGAATGCTTCACTCGCTTCATGATGGGTTCGCCCTCTTTAGGGCCAACTATTACATGAACGACATGAAGAAGACTCTTCATGAGCTCCACTCCCTTCTCGTACAGACCGAGAAGGATCTGAAATTAAGTGGGAGCGTGAAGCAGGATGTTTTCATGATCTCCAGTAAAGGCAGAGGTAAAGGGAAAGCTAAAGCTCAAGGCGACCTAGCGGTAGGTAAGCCTAAGTTCAAGAAGTCGGGATTTGCTAAGCGTGGGCCCGGTGAGTCGAGCAACTCACAGGGTAAGACAAAGAGTAAGGATACTAGCATGGAATACCACCATTGCCACAAGACTGGGCATTAGAGGCGCACGTGCCCCGTGTATCGTGAGGACAGTAAGGCAGGCCGCGTAACTCCTCTTGGTATGTCTTCTTCTTCTTTTATTCACATGATTGAGATTAACCATGCAAGTTACGGAACTTGGGTGCTAGATACTGGTTGTGGTTCTCATCTGTGTAATCATGTGCAGGGCCTCCGAAACCAAGAGCCCCTCATAAAGGGTGAGGTTGACCTGCGTGTCGGGAATGGAGCGCGAGTTGCTGCAGTCTCGAGGGGAACATACGTGATCCAGCTTCCAAGTGGATTCGAGTTATCTTTGTATAACTGTTATTATGTTCCTAGTTTATCCAAAAACATTATTTCTGTTTCTGCACTTGACAAACTCGGTTTTTCATTTGTAATAGAGAATAATAGTTGTATTTTCTCGTTACACAATATGATATATGGCAAGGCAGTTTCCATAAATGGAATTTATGTTTTAGATCAAATCACCGAAATATTACACGTGAATAACAAGAAGTTAAAGGTTGGTGACAAAGATCAAACCTACCTATGGCACTGTCGTATGGGACATATAAATGAGAAACGCGTAAAACAGCTCATACATAATGGAGCTATCTCGGCCTTTAATTTCGAATCATATGGCACGTGTGAATCATGTCTCATCGGTAAGATGACTCGTATTCCTTCAAATGTTTTGGAATGCGCGCTGCCGACCTATTAAGACTCATACATACAGATGTTTGTGGCCCTATGTCGATCAACGCACGAGAAGGCTATAGATATTTCATCACTTTCACGTATGATTTGAGTAGATATGGCTATGTGTAGTTATTGAAACAAAAAAGTGAATCCTTTGACAAGTTCAAAGAATACCAGAATCGGGTACAGAACCAACTAGGTAGAAAGATTAAATCACTACGATCTGATCGTGGTGGGGAGTATCTCTGTCATGAGTTTGATCAACACCTTAAAGACTGTGGGATCGTTCTACAGTTGACTACACCTGGAACACCACAATTAAATGGTGTGTCCGAGCGGAGAAATCGAACTCTACTTGATATGGTTCGATCCATGATAGGTCACACCGTTGTGCCTGATTCATTGTGGGGCTATGCTCTTTTGTCAGCCGCTCTAATACTTAACCGAAGTCCGTCTAAAGCTGTTGACAAGACTCCATACGAGTTATGGAAGGGAACGGTCCCTAACTTATCCTTTATTCGGGTTTGGGGCTGCGAGGCCTATGTCAAGTGGAGACACGAGGACAAGCTCGGCCCGCGATCGGTCAAGACATACTTTATAGGCTATCCTAAAAGAACTTTTGGTCATTATTTCTACCCGCCAACCGAACAACGTGTTTTTGTTGCGGCTAGTGCGGTGTTCTTAGAGAAAGAATTTCTCGAGAACAAGTCAAGTAATACAACCTTCGATTTATCAGAGATTCAAGAACCAACAACCGAGCAACCATTGGAGGAAGCAGTTCCTTCAACCTCGGCTGCGGTAGATATTCCTGAGGAACCTAGGAGGTCGGTAAGAGTCTCTATTCCTCCGGACAGATACATAGGTATGGTCGAGGAACATGACATAGATGACATCTTACTCCTAGAGGGTAATGAACCCACAACCTATAAAGGTGCCATGACTAGTTCCGACTCAAAGCTATGGCTAGAAGCCATGCAATCCGAGATGGACTCCATGTATGAGAACAACGTGTGGGATCTTGTGGACCTACCTGAAAAGGTACGCCCCCTTCAATGCAATTGGCTTTACAAGATAAAGCATGCCGTGGAAGGACAACAAGATATTCACAAGGCACGACTAGTTGCTAAAGGTTTCACCCAAGTGCCAGGCTTGCACTACGATGAGATCTTTACACCCGTAGTCATGCTACGTTCCATTCAGATTATCTTAGTGATTGCCGCATTTCATGACTATGAAATATGGCAGATGGACGTTAAAGCCGCCTTCTTAAACGGTTATTTGGAGGAAGAGTTGTACATGGTACATCCCGATGGTTTTATTGATCCGGAACATCCTAAGAAGGTTTGCAAGCTTAAGCGTTCCATTTATGGACTTAAGCAAGCATCACGGAGTTGGAATCATCGCTTCGACCAAGTGATAAAAGAGAATGGTTTCATTCGATCAGTCGAGGAACCATGTCTCTATTTCAAGTCGAGTGGGAGCAAGATTGTCTTCCTAGTATTGTATGTCGATGACATACTCTTGATTGGGAATGACATACCTCTCCTATCTTTGGTTAAAGCATGGTTGAAAATACATTTCCAGATGAAAGATATGGGAGAGGCACAAAGAATTTTGGACATCCGTATCTACCGGAATAGATCACGAAGGATGTTGTCTCTCAGTCAGGAGTCTTATATAGATAAGATTATAGAGAGATTCAGCATAACGAACTCCAAGAAAGGGTTCCTTCCTATGGCTACTGGGCTTCACTTGAGCAAGTCTCATGAAGCTAAGACATTGGAAGAGAAAGAGCGCATGAGTCGGATTCCTTATGCTTCGGCTATAGGATCGATCATGTATGCCATGATATGCATACATCCAGACGTTGCATATGCGTTGAGTATGACGAGTCGATTCCAAGCTCATCCAGGTGAACAATACTGGATGGCCGTGACAAACATTCTTAAGTTTCTATGGAGGACCAAAGATTGGGGATTGACTTATGGAGGCGACTCGATGCTCTGCGCCACTGGTTACGCAGATGCTAACTTCCAAACGGATCGAGACGACTCGAAATCTCAGCCTGGATTCATTTTTACTCTTAATGGAGCTGCTATCAGCTGGAAAAGTTCTAAACAAAGTGTTACAGCAGATTCTACAACTGAGTTCGAGTACTATGCCGCTTCGGAAGCAACTAAGGAAGCAATATGGATGCGTCAATTCTTACAAGGACTATCAGTAGTGCCTAGTTCGAATGACCCGATCACCGTTTATTGTGACAATAAAGGTGCCATCTTCCAAGCTAAGGAGCATAAGTCTAGTAACAAAGCTAGAAATGTACAACGGAAACCTCATCTAATCAGAGATTACGTGGAGCAAAAGGAGATATTTATTGATAAGATCGCTACGGATGACAACATAGTCGATCCTCTCACTAAGGCATTACGACGTGATAAGCATGAAGGGCACGTTAATTCCATGGGAATTAAACGTGTTCCAGAGTTGTAGTACTCTTTTGTGAGTACATGTTATAATTCATTTTCTTGTGTACTCTATTCCAACTTCATCGTTATGATAATTTTATGTTATCTTTTTCATGTGGAATCGTCACCAATTTTGAACACCACAAAGTGAACTGATTAACATTACATCGTTTTTAGTCCTTGATTACCCACTTGAGCTAATAACTCAGGTAATCATTTTGTGACGTTGGTTGATGGTGGGTTCAACGAGCCATAAGTCAAACAGTTGACTGACCAATCACAAAGGCGAGTTATACAGATATCTCGTAGGACACCTCGTGGCAACGTTATGGAGTCCTAAATGATTTATAACATTGGGTGCCAGGTCGTGGATCGGACCTCCATAGTGTTCCTTTGAGTCGAGTCTTTTGACTTTCAACTGTCTCTTGAGATTAAGGCAGATTTTGGGTAGCTTTGGTTTCTTTCCCACGGTCTTCCGTAACAGGGGCCAAGATGATTTTTTCTAGGTTATTTCATGCTGCGCTTACATCTGCAGGATTCGAGTTGAGGGAAATATCCAAACCCTTATCAGGATTTTATCATTTCTCAGGGCCACTCGAGGAGTAGTAACTGAAATGCATGGCCATGCTCGAATACAGATTCGTTTTATCAGTTAAGTTACTCTCTAGTCGGGGAAACTACTCTTGATACAGATCGATTATAAGATACGACCTTTGCGAATACGGATTTGCAAATTGTCTTACATTGAGTGGGAGAAATTTTAATAGGATATGAGAATCGGTTATCGCACCTACACTTGTACGTACAAGTGGGAGTTTGTTGGAGCTTGTGTCCTCCACATGTAGTGTGATAACGTCATTGCACATCCCCTTGTACGAACAAGTGGGAGATTGTTGGGGCTGGTGTCCTTGACAGTTAGTACAATGACTTATTAAATCTCTTAAAGGATCACAAGGGCATCCTTTGGTATTATTATCAGTTGATCCACGTTTATCAATAACGGTTGGCTTGCTAGATAAGTTTGACGTTATTGTCATACGGATGGCGGTGATCAACTGGTCCCTAAAAATCACACCTCTAGGACACGTTTGAGAGATGTGAAGGTATGAAAATACAGTCACATTTATGCTGAATACGACTAAACAGTTAGTCAGAGATATTGACTATTAAATTTGTCAATGAGATGTTGAGATTATTATTTAATACGGATTAAATAATTTTTAGCAAATACGGATTACATGATTAATTCGTAAATTAAATATAAACGGTTATATTTAATTAAATATTGAATTCGTATATGTAAAACCCCTCGCGAAAGCGGAAATATAAAACATACAAAGTACTAAAAATGCAGCGGAATTAAAACTTTTTAAACATAAACAACATGCGAGGTGAATTAAACTGAAATCGAAACTGAAACTGATATAAACAAAATAGATAAGTATAACAGTTCTAAGTACTGAAAACCAAATATATACAAAGCCTTGGATGGAACATCCCTACAGGCACCAAAAGATAAACAGTATCCAAAACTAGAGTCGAGCTACTCGAAAGGTGTAAGTCATATGATGACAAGTGGATCATCACTCGCTAGCTCTCATCCAACCCCGTCCAACCTGCATGTACCTACATACATGAAAACATGTACGCCACAATCAGTGGGGAGTGACTAGAGTTCTCCTAGCCACCTTTTGTAACGACACGTAACACAACAAGGCAAACAGAATACTCCAGCATATATAAACATGTGAAGCATATCAATATCTCAATAACTGATCTCATACTATCATGCAATCACTAATGCACGGCTCTCAACCAACTTCGGAAACTATTTGGAAGGAGAGCTGGTTTCCTACCGGTTACCCGGTCGGGGGGTCTTTCAGTCCAAACTATTTACGAAACTGACCAAAGAGTCACCCAATGCCTTAGGTGAACAGACTATGACCAAAGTAATACAATCGTTAACTTCATCATGCATATCTGACACTGTACCAATCTCAAGCCAAGCAGATATAAAACATCAAGTAAAGAGGTTCAGCTGTCAACTTAAGACATAACCTAAATACTAACGCATTTCACAATCAAGGACTCAGAGGCCAACTTAAGGCATAGCCCAAGATATCACTAAACACTAGCAATGGGTCCAGAGGTGAACTTAACACATATCCCACTACCAAAACAATGTCGGGTCTAGAGGTGAACTTAACACATATCCCAACATACAATCCAAGTAAAGGGTCCAGAGGTGAACTTAACACATATCCCTATACATCCACAAGCAAAGGGTCCAGAGGTGAACTTAACACATATCCCGATGCTACAAACAAGTATTGGGTCCAGAGGTGAACTTAACACATATCCCAATACACAGCTATCGCACACCGGGTCCAGAGGTGAACTTAACACATATCCCGTGTACGACAACCGATCACGTGTCAGGTCCAGAGGTGAGCTTAACACATATCCTGGCACGCCACAAGCGAAACACGTAATGGGTCCAGAGGTTAACTTAACACATATCCCATCACGCAACATACAACTCACGTGTTAAGCTCAGAGGCCAGCTTAAGGCATACCTTAACACGCATCAACCAATAACATCCCAAGATAGAAACTAACCTATAGTTCTAACTTCTTAAACCACTAACTTAAGAGAAGAACAACATTCTAAACTTGATTACCAACTACCCATTACTACTAAATGATAACTAACATTGGCTAGATAAACAACATCCCTAAATGTTGCTTGCTAACTACCCAATAACCATGACCTTAAACATCTTGAATATGATTCTAAAGCACAAAGAACAGCTTAGAGGGAAAACCTTACAACAAACGATTAAAAGGATTAAATATGAGGTAATTAGCTAATCACTTGGTCACACTTTATTTAGCCTACACATACATTCTAAACCATGTAAATATATTCATAAACATAGCCTAAACATCACTTAAACAATTGGGAAACAAACACCCAAAACAATCACGAAACAATAAAAACAACACGAAGTTACAGGCCAATTGCGCAGCCTGCGCATTGGGGTTGTGCAGCCTGCGCTCAGACCTGCACAGCCTGCGCACCAGCACGAACAGGCTGATTCACGGGAATTTCTGCAATTTCCCAATTCCTTCAAACTTTTGACAAATGATTCTATACTATGATTTGAAGCTACAAATCATTCCTACCAGCACATATAATCTATTAACAATCCCAAGTATACATCAAACTTGATTATTGAACAATCAAAGCACAAATTATGAACAATCTTTGTATTCGTCTTAAGAACATGAAATCTGAAAAAATGAACAATGTTTGCATATGAACATGTAAATCTTCAACCAAATCATGTGAGCATCATATGAAACATATTTGCTAACATAAACCTAAACTTAAACATCATCCACAACTCAAAATCAGAAACTTAATCAAGAACACAACACAAAGATTGCTATTTTAACAAAAAGGCCGAGTTTCTCATTATCGTCACCTTAAAAGAAATTCCGATCAAAGCTCCTCGTCGATAACGTAGCTATCCACACTAGGGTCGTCTAATCCTTCACCTACAACCATAAAAACGAGTTTTAGAACCTAAAAGACAGATTATACAAAAACAGCCCAAATTTCGAATGAAAGGAAATGAAAATCGAAAGTGACAGATGACTTGCAAATCCCATGAGGATTCCGAAAATGTATTTATTACCTTGATTTGGAGTCCGGATGATGAAGAAATATGGATTATAAGATGGAGTTTTAAGGAGGAAATGAGAAAGAATGAAGAACAGTGTTCTTATTTGGTGAGGATGAAATGTGTCGACATACACAAGGGTTTTAGGGGTTTATATTTGTCCTTTCCGTTTCAAAGGGAAAACGGGTGGGAAAGAGAATGGGCTTTATGTTACGAATTCAAGTTGCCAAGTTGTATTCGTCTTAAGGACTTAAGGTTTTTAAGACGGATCTTACGATTTATTAAAATACTTCTCAATAAATTATAAAAATATTATTTTATTACTTAAAATAATTAAAACCCTTAAAATATATTTTATGAAAATACGGGATGTTACAATCACCCCAACTTCAAAAAGTTTCGTCCTCAAAACTCGAACGAAGATAAATTATAGATAACTATACCTCAATCGAAAAAAGAAGGATGCGCAGCACGCATCGATGGCTCGGTCTCCCACGTCTGCTCCTCAACATCACCGCAACGCCAAAGGATCTTCACTAATGGCACCACCTTGCTTCTAAGCTTCCTGTCCTGACGGTCTAGAATCTTCACGGGACGCTTCTCGAAAGCAAGACTCGGCTCTAAGTTCTCGATCTCTCTAGGAAGAACATGACTCGGGTCACTAACATACTTACGGAGCTGAGAAACATGAAAGACACTATGAACCTTGCCCAAACTAGGAGGCATGTCCAAACGGTAAGCAGCAGCACCAATCCTCTTCACGATCTCAAATGGCCCAATATACTTAGGGCTCAACTTACTATTCTTTTTGGTTTGAAGGATGATCAAACGTGTTTACATCGTGCACATGTATCGCACATCTTTTCTTGATCAAACTTGATCTTGGGAAGACCTTCGACCAAGTCCCATCTCTTCAATTTGCTAAGAATAGGAGAGCTAATGTGACCAAATCTCTTATGCCAGAGACATGGATCATCTAACGTAACTTTCATACACGAGTGTGTGTCAGTAGGCACAACGTTTAAATCAATCATATAAACATTTTTCTTCCTATGTCCTTCAAGTATTACTTTACTTGTACCTTCCATAATTATACGACAGATATCTGCATGAAAAACAACTTTATTTCCTTTGTCGCATAACTGGGATATACTAATTAAGTTGTGCTTGAGGCCACTTACCAGATATACATCGCTAATAGTATGAGATGATGAGATGCCTATCTTACCGACACCTATTACCTTTCCCTTTTTGTTGTCTCCGAAGGTGACCTTTTCCTCCGTCAAATGGTTTTAAGGTAGTAAATAGGTTGGCGTCGCGTGTCATGTGTTGGGAGCATCCACTGTCGAGGTACCATAGGTTATTCTCTTTAGCGATTATCTGCAGTAAATAATTTAAAGACAGGTTTTAGGTACCCAAGCATACTTGGGTCCTTTAGAGTTAGTGATAACAAAAACTTCCTTCTTCTTAACCTAGACTTGTCTTACTATAAGTTTCTTAGGTCTGTAGGTATTGGGCTTTGTTGACCTAGTGTATGTTTTTGGGTTTTGTTTCTTACAGCTTGAGGTCTTAGGAATTTGTTTGGCTCTATTTTTCTTTTCTGCGTAATTGAAGGACATGTCATAGAACCATCTATGGTCATTATTCCTTTCCTCAACATTGTCTTTATCACTTTCCTCACTTTCGATGATGGAGATAGAGTCATTTGGTATACCTAGAGATTTTACAAATTTGACTCCAGTTTTGAAGTCAAGTGCGTGTTTTACACAGTTTTCTCTTAGGTGTCCAGTGTGACCACAATAAGTACAAATTAAATATTCAGGCAAGTCTACATGCTTTCTTTTTCTAAAGTCACGTTCATCAGGTTTTTGTTGACATTTAGAGTGGTCTCTCCTGCCATAGCACTCATGACCTAGACCCATCGTCATGTTGTTATCAGATTGTTCAGTTAGGAAGTTTTGTACGTTAGTACTTCCTTCCCATTTCTCGTGAACCTTAATAGCGTGAAGAAGAAGGTCTTTTAAAGAATCTATTTCTTTTATGCAGGGGGAATGCTCAAGATTGTTGTGTTCTTTCAAGTCTTGAATATCCTTATTAAAATTGAACACGATTTTCGCATGTACCTTTTTAATTTTGGTTATGTTGAATTCTAGATCCATGATTTTTTGCTAGAGGATTTCAACTTCTTCTTGATGAGTTTCTGTTGGGGCTGGTGTCCTTGACAATTAAGTACAATGACTTATTAAATCTCTTTAAGGATCACAAGGGCATACTTCAGTATTATTACCAGTTGATCCACGTTTATCAATAACGTTTGGCTTGCTAGATAAGTTTAACGTTATTGTCATACGGATGACAGTGATCAACTGGTCCCTATACATCACACCTATAGGACACGTTTGAGAGATGTGAAGGTATGAAAATACAGTCACATTTATGCCGGATATGACTAAACAGTTAGTCAGAGGTATTGACTAATAAATTAGTCAATAAGATGTTGAGATTATTATTTAATACGGATTAAATAATTTTAGCTAATACGGATTACATGATTAATTCGTAAATTAAATATAAACGGTTATATTTAATTAAATATTGTATTCGCGTATTAATATAAACAATTATATTAATTTGGGTAATTATACAATATCGTACTTTATCAGACCATTATTAATACATCGACTGCGTTAATATCTGATAACAAGTGTGCGATTTATAATTAAAATCCCGCGAATAACTTGTAGCTAAATGGGCCTTTCGCGCAAGGACTAAAGGTTGTACTCCTTTTCATGTATTATTTATCTTATGACTATATTCACAACTGTAAATTTCATTATAATCCTGCAAGTTTAGGGCGAATACATGCTTTATTTCCCACAAGTGGTATCAGAGCCAGACCATGAAAATTTTACTTTTGTGTGTTTTTTTTTCATAAGTTTTAAAATCTGAAAAAATAAAAAAAAAAAAAAAACGTTTTCTGTCGCTGAGTCGGTCGATCGACCCCCTGTTGCGGTCGGTCGACCGCCTCCTGTGTTTGTTTTCTGTTTCGACAGTTTTCCTTTTGTGAGTTATCGATCTTGTTTTTCGATTCCTGTTTACATATTGTTAATTAATCGATATTCTTGACAATATGTGAACCCTTGATGTTGTTAATTTTGATTTACTTGTTTTAATCAATGTTTAAAAGGTAAAAACTTGTTTTGATTTCAAAAGGTGCAGCGTTTTGCGTTTTCTGAAATACGTTTTTACTACCTGTTGGTCGGTCGACCTAATTGATAGGTCGGTCGACCGATTATGCTGTTGCAGAAAGTTTCTGTTTCTCGTCTGGAGGTCGGTCGACCACGTGTATAGGTCGGTGGACCCCCCCCCCCCCGTAACAGACTCGGTTTTTTTTTTTTTTTTTTTTTTTTTTTTTTTATTTTTTTTTCCCGAAAATAACATGTTTTACTTTCACATGGCCTTTAGTAATGTACTATATACGGAAATAGTATATTATTAATTTTGTGACACGATTCACACTCGTTTGATACATATTATTTTAAAGCGGTTTAAGATAATGGATTATAAATTTATTAAAATTGGGTGATTAAAACGGTATAATCACATAATTTTAATCCCGTAAGGTGGTTTGGTAAAATTTGTTGATCATAATAACAGTATTATGTCATGTATGAATTTTATTTAGTTGATGCATTTTATTTATCGTCTTGTTGAATGCCTTGTGAATGCTTTCAATAACGTATTTAATTTTGCAAACGGTTGTAACTTAGTGTGGCCTTAGTAGATTGTGTTACCGTAATGATGGAACACAGTCTTGCTTGTAATTTTGAGATCTTGAATCTCCGTTTTGAGTTTTTGCCATGTAATTACTTTTGTATTTAAATTAGAATGTAAATAGGTTATATTTGTATTTTAAATTGGTAATTTTGTGAAGACCGAAGACGGAGACCGGATGCTCACTCCCGCTGCAAGGACCAAGATGGAACATAAAGACAAGCTTCTAGGGTCCAACGATGGATTCCAAGTTGTTTTATGTTTATTTTGGTAGGATAGGCCACACTAGGACTTTTATTTAAGTTTATCGCATTTACTTTATGCTTTCATCGATAATAGTTTGCATCATATTCCGCCTAAAACCAAACCACCTATAACATGCCTGAAAACTGACTCATGTAGAGGTTACGCGTTAGTTTTCTGTGACAATACAGATGTCACATGTCAATTGCAAAGCCATCACTTTATTTCATTCATTCACGCATATGCTAGATATTAGTTCACTTAAGATGGATAAATATAAGTTGATGGGGTCTTCCTCGTATCACCAAAAATTGAGACTAGTCTTTATAAATCAGATTCCCATGAATCCCTTCTTCATCGGTAGGCATAATATGACCCCTTCTACGTCGGGTAAGTGGGAACAGATGATTTATTTTATCTCAACATCATGGTCACTCGATACTATCTAGCGACTGAGATGGACTAATAGAAAGGATTTACAGAAATCTATCGACCAAGAGTTCCAACGGTGGAATTAGCCAAGCTGTGGGCTTATCAATATACAGAAATTGAGTCTTGGGATCGTTTATATAATTCTTGAGGGAGATCAATTATATAAATGCATGAGTCTACGAGTTTAAATACACTTAAATATAGACTTAAATCACAACAATGAGTTGCTTATATGGTTCTGTTTTATCTTCTTTTCAGTGTAGAACACGTTCATTTAAACTGTTGTATATCTAATGGCTGGTGAAGACCCAATGCCAAGTGCCAAGCTAGCACGTGAATCCTGGCTAAAAGCCTTCATGGACTCCATGAATCAGTCTACTAGACTAAGGAATGATGGGTCAAACTTCTCTGACTGGGAGGCAGCACTACGGAATGCGGCCATTGCTGACGGAAAGCTTAAGTATTTAACTGAGCCAATTCCGGCACACCCAGGAACTGGAGCTAGAGCTAATGAAGTTCGCGCTCATAGCGACTTTGTCATGGAAGCGGGTGCGATAAAGAACGTACTCATCTCTGCAATGGAATCCAATTTGCAAAGACGCTTCATAGCCCATGGTGCAAACAAGATTTTCACCACGCTCACTAACGAATTCTCAAAGGCTCCGAGAATCGTTTCTTATGAGCATACCTGTCGCTTCTTTGAGGCGAAACTCCAGAAGGGCCAAGCTGTTAGCCCACATATTCTTCACATGATTGAGAATATCGAAAAACTGGAGGCCCTAAACTGCAAGATCAGTGAGAACATAATCGTTGATCGAATGCTTCATTCGCTTCATGATGGGTTCGCCCTCTTTAGGGCCAACTATTACATGAACGACATGAAGAAGACTCCTCATGAGCTCCACTCCCTTCTCGTACAGACCGAGAAGGATTTGAAATTAAGTGGGAGCGTGAAGCAAGATGTTCTCATGATTTCCAGTAAGGGTAAGGGTAAGAATAAAGCTAAAGCTTAGGGCGACCTAACAGTAGGCAAGCCCAAGTTTAAGAAGTCAGGATTTACTAAGAGTCGGCCAGGTGAGTCAAGCAACTCACGGGGCAAATCAAAGAGCAAGGATACTAGCATGGAGTGTCACCATTGCCACAAGACTGGGCATCGGAGGCGCTCATGCCCCGTGTATCGTGAGGACATTAAGGCAGGCCGCGTTACTCCTGTTGGTATGTCTTCTTCTTCTTTTATTCACATGATTGAGATTAACCATGCAAGTTACGGAACTTGGGTACTAGATACTGGTTGTGGGTCTCATCTATGTAATCATGTGCAGGGCCTCCGAAACCAAGAACCCCTAATCAAGGGTGAGGTTGACCTGCGTGTCGGGAATGTAGCACGTGTTGCTGCAATCTCGAGGGGAACATACGTGATCCAGCTTCCAAGTGGATTCGAGTTATCTTTATATAACTGTTATTATGTTCCTTGTTTGTCCAAAAACATTATTTCAGTTTCTGCGCTTGACAAACTCGGTTTTTCATTTGTAATAGAGAATAATAGCTGTATTTTCTCCTTACACAATATGATTTATGGCAAGGCAGTTTCCATGAATGGAATTTATGTTTTAGATCAAACCACCGAGATATTACATGTGAATAACAAGAGATTAAAGGTAGGTGACAAAGATCAAACGTACCTATGGCATTGTCGTATGGGACACATAAATGAGAAACGCGTGAAACAGCTCATACAGAATGGAGCTATCTCGCCCTTTGATTTCGAATCATATGGCACGTGTGAATCATGTCTCATCGGTAATATGACTCGTATTTCCTTCAAAATGCGCGCTGCCGACCAATTAGGACTCATACATACGGACGTATGTGGCCCTATGTCGATCAACGCACGAGAAGGCTATAGGTATTTCATCACTTTCACGGATGATTTGAGTAGATATGGCTATGTCTACTTAATGAAACATAAAAGTGAATCCTTTGACAAGTTCAAAGAATACCAGAATCGGGTACAGAACCAGCTGGGAAGAAAGATTAAAGCACTACGTTCTGATCGTGGTGGTGAATATCTTTCACACAAGTTTGATCAACACCTTAAAGACTGTGGCATCGTGCTACAGTTGACTCCACCTGGAATACCACAATTAAATGGTGTATCCCAACGGAGAAATCGAACTCTACTTGATATGGTTCGATCCATGATGAGTCACACCGTTGTGCCTGATTCATTGTGGGGCTATGCTCTTTTTTCGGCCGCTCTAATTCTTAACCGAAGTCCGTCTAAAGCTGTTGACAAGTCTCCATTCGAATTATGGAAGGGAACGGTCCCTAACTTGTCCTTTATTCGGGTTTGGGGCTGCGAGGCTTATGTCAAGTGGAGACACGGAATAAGCTCGGCCCGCGATCGGTCAAGACATACTTTATAGGCTATCCAAAGGGAACTTTTGGTCATTACTTCTACTCGCCAACCGAACAACGTGTTTTTGTTGCGGCTAGTGCGACGTTCTTAGAGAAAGAATTTCTCGAGAACAAGTCGAGTAATAGAACCTTCGATTTATCGGAGGTTCAAGAACCAACTACCGAGCAACCATTGGAGGAAACAGTTCCTTCAACTGAGGCTGCGGTAGATATTCCTGAGGAACCTAGGAGGTCGGGAAGAGTCTCCATTCCTCCGGACAGATACATTGGTATGGTCGAGGAACATGATATGGATGACGTCTTACTCCTAGAGGGTAATGAACCCTCAACCTATAAAGGTGCCATGACCAGTTCTGACTCAAAGCTATGGCTAGAAGCCATGCAATCCGAGATGGACTCCATGTATGAGAACAACGTGTGGGATCTTGTGGACCTACCTGCAAAGGTACGCCCCCTTCAATGCAAATGGCTTTAAAAGATAAAGCATACCGTGGAAGGTAAACAAGACATCCATAAGGCAAGACTAGTTGCTAAAGGTTTCACCCAAGTGCCAGGCTTGCACTACGATGAGATCTTTGCACCCGTAGTCATGCTACGTTCCATTCGGATTATCTTAGCGATAACCGCATTTCATGACTATAAAATATGGCAAATGGACGTTAAAACCGCCTTCTTAAACGGTTATTTGGAGGAAGAGTTGTACATGGTACAACACGAGGGTTTTATTGATCTAGAACATCCTAAGAAAGTTTGCAAGCTTAAGCGTTCCATCTATGGACTTAAGCAAGCATCGCGGAGTTGGAATCATCGCTTCGACCAAGTGATAAAAGAGAATGGATTCGTTCGATCAGTCGAGGAACCATGTCTCTATATCAAGTCGAGTGGGAGCAAGATTGTCTTCCTAGTACTGTATGTCAATGACATACTCTTGATTGGGAATGACATACCTCTCCTTTCTTCGGTTAAAGCATGGTTGAAAAACCATTTCCAGATGAAAGATCTGGGAGAGGCACAATGAATTTTGGGCATCCGTATCTATAGGGATAGATCACGACGGATGTTGTCTCTCAGTCAGGAGTCTTACATAGATAAGATTCTAGAGAGATTCAGCATGACGAACTCCAAGAAATGGTTCATTCCTATGACTACTGGGCTTCACTTGAGCAAGTCTCAAGAAGCTAAGACATTGGAAGAGAAAGAGCGCATGAGTCGGATTCCTTATTCTTCGACAATAGGATCGATCATGTATGCCATGTTATGCACACGTCCAGACGTTGCATATGCATTGAGTATGACCAGTCGATTCCAACCTCATCCAGGTGAACAACACTGGATGGCCGTGAAAAACATTCTTAAGTACCTACGGAGGACTAAAGATTGGGGATTGACTTATGGAGGCGACTCAACGCTCTGCGCCACGGGTTACGTAGATGCTAGCTTCCAAACGGATCGAGATTACTCGAAATCTCAGTCTGGATTCGTTTTTACTCTTAATGGCGCTGCTGTCAGCTGGAAAAGTTCTAAACAAAGTGTTATAGCAGATTCTACGACTGAGTCCGAGTACTATGCCGCCTCAGAAGCAGCTAAGGAAGCCATATGGATGCGTCAATTCTTACAAGGACAATCAGTAGTGCCTAGTTCGAATGACCCAATCACCGTTTATTGTGATAATAAAGGTGCCATCTTCCAAGCTAAAGAGCATAAGTCTAGCAACAAGGCTATGCATGTACAACGGAAAGCTAATCTAATCAGAGATTACGTGGAGCAAAAGGAGATTTTCATTGATAAGATCGCTACGGATGACAACATAGATGATCCTCTCACTAAAGCATTACCACGTGATAAGCATGAAGGGCACATTCATTCCATGGGAATTAGATGTGTTCCTAAGTTGTAGTACTCTTTTATGAATTCATGTAATAATTCATTTCCTCGTGTACTCTATTCAACCTCATTGTTATGATATATAATGTTTTGTTTTTCATGTTGAATTGTACGCCAATTTTGAACACCGCAAAGTGAACTGAATAACATTACATCGTTTTAGTCCTGGATTACCCACTTGAGCTGATAACTTAGGTAATCATTTTGTGACGTTGGTTGATGGTGGGTTCAACGAGCCATAAGTCACGCGGATGACTGACCAATCACAAAGGCGAGTTATACGGATATCTCGTAGGATACCCCGTGACAACGTTATGGAGTCCTAAATGTTTTATAACATTGGGTGCCAGGTCGTGGATTGGACCTCCATAGTGCTCCTTAGAGTCGAGTCTTTTGACTTTCAACTGTCTCTTGAGATTAAGGCAGATTTTGGGTAACTTTGATTTCTTTCCCACGGTCATCGTAACAGGGGCCAAGAGGATTTTTTCTGGGTTATTTCATGCTGCGCGATATAGGCAGGATTCGAGTTGAGGGAAATATCCAAACCCTTATCAGGATTTTATCATTTCTCAGGGCCACTCGAGGAGTAGTAACTGAAATGCATGGCCATGCTCGAATACAGATTCGTTTTATCAGTTAAGTTACTCTCTAGTCGGGGAAACCACTCTTGATACAGATCGCTTGTGAGATACGACCTTTGCGAATGCGGATTTGCAAATTGTCTTACATTGAGTGGGAGAAATTTTAAAAGGATATGAGAATCGGTTATCGCACCTAAACTTGTACGGACAATTGGGAGTTTGTTGGAGCCTTGTGTCCTCCACATGTAGTGTGATAACGTCATTGCACATACCCTTGTACGGACAAGTGGGAGATTGTTGGGGCTGGTGTCCTTGACAATTAAGTACAATGACATATTAAATCTCTTTAAGGATCACAAGGGCATACTTTTGTATTATTACCAGTTGATCCACGTTTATCAATAACGGTTGGCTTGCTAGATAAGTTTGACGTTATTGTCATACGGATGGCGGTGATCAACTGGTCCCTATACGTCACACCTATAGGACACGTTTGAGAGATGTGAAGGTATGAAAATACAGTCACATTTATGCCGGATATGACTAAACAGTTAGTCAGAGGTATTGACTAATAAATTAGTCAATAAGATGTTGAGATTATTATTTAATACGGATTAAATAATTTTAGCTAATACGGATTACATGATTAATTCGTAAATTAAATATAAACGGTTATATTTAATTAAATATTGTATTCGCGTATTAATATAAACAGTTATATTAATTTGGGTAATTATACAATATCGTATTTTATCAGACCATTATTAATACATCGACTGCGTTAATATCTGATAACAAGTGTGCGATTTATAATTAAAACCCCGCGAATAACTTGTAGCTAAATGGGTCGAATCACGAATCAGAATAAGGTAAGAGTGGAAAGCCCACTCTTACCCTACTCGTTTATTTCGGCCGAACTGTAGTACATAAGGAGAAGACTTCTCCTTATGTCAAACACTCTTGTTGCACTGATTAAAGAAAATCTCAAGGAAAAATTAGGGTTTGAGAGCATTCTTCTCCCATAACCCAGATCTCACATCTAAAACGCAAAAGGCTCTCCCGATATTTCAAGGCAATTGGAGAGGATTTCTAGCACACGCGGCAACGTCTCAATCTAAGTCTTGGGTGCAAGTTATAGGAGGGAATTTGCGTTAATTCATGTTCTTAGGCCTTTCGCGCAAGGACTAAAGGTTGTACTCCTTTTCATGTATTATTTCTCTTATGACTATATTCACAACTGTAAATTTCATTATAATCCTGCAAGTTTAGGGCGAATACATGCTTTATTTCCCACAGTTTCATCTACAACTACTGGTGTAGGTTTACTCGTTAGAAGTTCATTGGACCTTTTTAGATCTGAGGTTATAGCTTCATTGGCTATAATCTTAGATTCAAGCTCTTTAATGTTGAGATTTAATTTTGAGATTACAGCTTCATTGGCTGTAACTTTAGACTCAAGAATTTTCTTCTCAGACATTACTGTTTCCAATTTAACATTTGTATCAACGTTAACTTTGGATTTCAGTTTCCTAGCTTGGGCCTTTAGAAGTTGATTTCCCTCTGCAATGTCAAGGATCTGTTCCTTCAACTCGTCCAATTCATGACTTTGTTCGTGACATTGGTCCAGGGTTTGTTCAAAATAATTAATTAATGCAGACTTAGATAAATTTTTAACTTGACTTTTAAGTTGTAAAAAATTTACCTCTTGGTCTTCATCGTCTGAATCAGATTCTCCGTAGAGGCAAAATTGTGATGATTCATGATCGTCGAAAATTAGATCTAGACTGATATTGCTTAGGCACAGGTTAGCAACTTCTTCTTCCTCAAAGTCTTCGTCATCTTCGGAATCTAATTCTCCCCAGCAAGATGCGAGCATAACCTTCTTGAATTCAGTCTTGGTCTTATCTTGTTTAGATTTGTCTTTGATCTTGTCCCAGCTTGGACAATGTTTGATCATATGGCCTTGATCACCACACTTGAAGCAACCTCGTTTAAAGAAGGTTTGCTTAGAGTCATTCTTTTTCTTGTCATTGGTTTTATTGTTGGATTTGGTAAATCTACCTTTGAAGACTGCCCTTTTAAAGCGTCTTGCGAATAGAACTGTTTCATCTTCCAGTTCAGGTTCGCATTCTTCACTTGTAGATGCTTGTAAGGCAACGTTCTTGCCTTTAGGATGATCATCATCATCTTTGTTTAGCATGATCTCATGAGCCATTAGAGATCCAATAAGTTCTTGATAAGTCATGGCCGAGAGATCACGGGCTTCTTCAATTGCAGTGACCTTAGGTTGCCATTTTTTGGTAGGGCTTCTAAGGACTTTTCTGACTATGTCTCAGAATCATACCTCCTACCAAGGTTCCGCAGTTCATTTAGTATGCAAGAGAATCGTGCAGACATGCTATCAATCGATTTATTCTTTTCCATAGTGAAAAGTTCATATCGTTGAATAAGCAAGTCTATGCGATGTTTCTTGACTGCGGAAGTACCTTCGTAGGCAAGTTCTAGGCCATCCCATATTTCTTTAGCTGAATTACAAGAAGAAAAGCGATCAAATTCAGAAGTAATCATACCGTTTTGAAGTAGACTCATGGCTTTTGAATTTTTCTCAGCAATCTTGTAATCAACTTCCACATAATCACTTTCTGATTTCTCATATAGGGTTCCATTTGCAGAAGCAACCAAGATCTTCCTTGGTCCAGTTTGAAATATCTTCCAGCATTCCCAGTCACATCGTTTGACGTAATGAGTCATCATGTTTTTCCACAAGCTATAGTTCTTTCCATCAAAGATTGGACACTTGAGGTGTTTAGAATACATTAGGAATCAATAGAAGGATCAATCTCAAGCTGTAAGGCTTTCAAGAGCACGAGGCTCTGATACCAATTGAAGAGTCTATTGACCTAGATATACTCAAGAAGGGGGGGGGGGGGGGGTTTAATTGAGTATGCCAACTTTTTCGATTATTCTTCGATATGTGTTGATGAAGCGTGGTAATAGCAAGTAATGAGTAAGCACAATAAAGTAAAAGGAGACACGATCTTTTGAAGTGGTTCAATTTCACAAATCGAAACCTACGCCCACTATTCTCGATTAATAAAATTAGTACCTTCTCCGGATTACCATTTTATCAACCCAACTCGTACAACTTTGATGTTAGTTGTAACTCAATCTAGATACCGTTAAATATCTAGCTACCACAAGTACCGTTAAATACTTGCTTACAATCAGTACCGCTAAATACTCGAATCTATATTAATTAAATAAGATGAAATCTTCAACAACTTTATGTATTCAACGATCTTGAACGTATGAGAATTTTCTTCAAAGCTTGTAGTCTTGATAACGAGATTTGACAATGATTGGCATGGAAAACGAGACGTACGAGAGGTTACGTTCGTTTGGTTTTTTATATGTGTGAGGCGTGTAGTTCATTGTTCTTGAACGTGTAATATGATGTGTATATATAGTAATTTAGATCTAGGTTGAATCCTAGATAGTTTAGGAATATTACTTTATCTAGAATACTTATTTTAGGTAATATTTTAAACATAATCTTATTTGATTTAGGAAATGACTCTAATAAGTTATTACTAATTTAAGACAGAAGATAATATTTCCAAAAACCTATTTGATTTAGGAAACATCTTATACCATAAAATATAGTATCCTACTTTAAATAAATTCCTAATTTCTGTCAAGATATAATATATTATATCTTTAATCAAATCCTAGTTAGTCTTTAAGTAGATTAAATAAACACACATTATTTATTTAATTAACCATAAAGATAATATGAAACATGTTAGTAGTCGTGTAGGAAACGTGAAGCATACTTCCTCGACACGCTTCCCAACGCACGCTTCCCAATGTACGTTTCATAAGACACGTTCTTCGAGACATACTTCTCGAAGCACATTTCCCTAGGTATTTAGATTTTGACAATGACGGTTAGAATAAAATCCTTAGTATATTAGAATTAGTATTTATCTCATAGGATAAATATTTTAATTCTTGTTAACTAAAGAACATTTCTATTTTAAAACCGTTTTAAAGATTACTAAATTAATATATAACAATATATTAATAACACGCATAAATCTTTACGCTTTTATTTATTCCACGCAAATCTCATTTCTTCAATCGTTATAGATACGACCTATAACTTAAGAAATCTTGATGTCGTAATAGTTATTGATGTCTTTTACGCTTTTATCTTGTAAGTCTTCAAAAAGACTTGATACGAGCTTGATCTTTTCTTCAATCTACGATTGTATCTATACTTTGCTAGACTACAATCTTCGCTCTATAATTAACTGTACACTTAAACGCACGATTACACACATATGTATATAGAACATAATTGTCTAGACTTGTCATTATTAGAACATAAAACAATATGTTAAATGTATAGAATATATTACTCAACATAAGCAGTTATATTAATTGACATATTATACAATATTGTATTTTTGTCGGACCATTATTATTGTATCGACGACATTAATATCTGATAACGTGTATACGATTTATAATTAAATCCCGCGAATTATATTTTAGTAATTAGGGTCGAATCACGTATTAGAATAAGATAAGAGTGGAAAATCCGGTCTCACCTTGACCTAATTTCGGCTGAGAGAGTTACAAAAGGAGAGGAATTCTCCTTTTGTCAGACTACTCATTCCAATGACTAGTATTACTGATCTCAAGAAAAATTAGGGTTTTGAGAACTGTTTTCCCAAAACCTAGATCTCACATCTGAAAAAACCTTGATACCCGTCGTTGAGGGCACCAAAGATAAGATTTATAATTTCCTAGCTTTGACAATAGATAGTGAAAGTCAGGGTCGAACCATAGAGAGGTGGGGAATGTTTATCAACCGAGGGTTCAAACGTGTTAGGAACATGTTCATTACTAACACCTACAAAAATAGGTTGGTCAGTCAAGGGGTGAAGTCTAACTCATTAGCTTTGTCCAAATCCATGTCAGTATCATCAACGGGGAGGGAAAGGGAATCAAGTAACCTATCATATTCATCCTTAAGAATGAGTGACTCTTCAGTAACGGGGTGATAGGATCACACTCGACAGGAAAATCCGGGCTACTAATATTGACGTCCTAATACCTCTCCGTATCCTCACTGGCTTGGATAAGGTGTTTGAGAAGCTCCCATTGCTTCTCGTAGGGTAAGTCTAAAAAATCCCATCCACAGTTTCTCTCAATCTCGATCAAGGTCTTACCTGTAACTCCATCATAAAAGATACGACAAACCTCCCCAATACTAACAGGATAGTCAGACTGAGAAAGGAAAGAGGTTAATCTACCACAATAGATATGTAATGGTTCATGCTCGATTTGCGGAAAAGGGGCGATGGTCATGACGGCAAAAGAAAAGGGAAAACATAAACAAAAAACAATAAACACTGGCGTCACCTCCCCGGCAATGGCGCCAAAATTTGATACCCGTCGTTGAGGGCACCAAAGATAAGATTTATAATTTCCTAGCTTTGACTATAGATAGTGAAAGTCAGGGTCGAACACCAGAGAGGTGGGGAATGTTTATTGTTTGATGTCAATGTTTAAGGTAACAATTTTGGGGGTTTGAATGATTGTTACTAAGTCTAGAAACAAATATAAAAATAAAACAAGTAAATAAAGATGAGAATAAACCTATAGTAAAAGAGATGCTAGGATGTTTGGGTAATAAAAAGCTAAGATTGTATAAATCCTAAGTCAACATGTATTGCAGTCGCGTAAGGGGTGTTACATATCCTTTCGGCCTATGGTACCTAATAGCTCCTTTCGGCCTATGTTATTAGTCCCTAGGTCTCACTATTATTGGATGTCAACAATAAAGGTGATTCCTAAATTCTAGGTCACATACCTTTCAGTCTTGAGTAACCTAGCCGTCTTAAGGCGTAAACCAATCCCCTTCCCGTATCTTTCAATCTAGGGTAGGTCATTACTAATATCCTACAAGTCTCCTTTCAGTCTCATTGTAGGTTATTATAGTCTACGAATTAAAACGAAACAGAATACGAACGCGAGTCGGTCGACCGACCAGCTCCCCGGTCGGCCGACCTCCTGCCTGCAACAGATTGATTTCGGAAATTACACTATCGATGCATATTTACTCCCTACACCTAACATACAAAATTAGCTACTCATGACTATTGAAACAACAATGAAAACAGAAGTAAATATGGAGATCATAACGAACATCAATCTAAACATGCATTAACAACAAAGGCTTGGGATTCTAACTTAAACCGGATACTAATAATTCTAAGATAAGAACAATATTAAAACTGAAATTAAGAAAGGAATTACCGGAAACAAGGATTAAGGCAGAAAAGGACGAACTTTATTGATTATTGCGGAAAGATTGATGATGAACAATACTAAGAAAAGTGTTTGATGATAATTGATAGATTACAACTAATAACTAGATGGTGTATTACTAGATAGATCAAAGCTAAAAACTGAATAAAACTGAATAATAGATACTCCTTAAACCCTCATCACGTAATTAACTTAAATAGGTGGAAAATAAGAGTTTCCTAATGACCTAATCACTTGAATGGGCTTTTCGGAAAATTATGGGTCTGCACTGAGGTCGGTCGACCTAAGTAGTAGGTCGGTCGACCGCTTGACGGGCTTAAGGGTTATCTAGTCTTTTCATAACAGTCGCCTGGTCGGCCGACCTATATAGTAGGTCGGTCGACCTACTTTCCTGTAGGTCAGTCTTGATTTCGCCTTGGTTTGACTTCTTGATACTTGGTTACCGCTTCGAGTTGACCTTTCTTCGTTCCTTGGTTATGAAAAATCCCGAGGGCATAAAATTGGTATAAAATCGTCCCTTTTCTGCATAATTCTGCAAAAGGCTGAAACATAGTAAATGAGCGACAAAATGCGTGTAAAAATAGATGTAAAACATCATAAAATAGACACGCATCAAACGTCACAAAACTCTCCCCATATTGCAAGGCAGTTGGAGAGCATTTCTAGCACACGCGGTGATGCGTGCTTATTTCATGATGTTTTCACATTCATTTTACACGCATTTCAGAGCTCATTTATGAGTTTTAGACTATTATTTCTCCCTTTTTGGCTACTTTCGTGTTTTTGTGCTTTATTGCAAATTTATGAAGAAATAAGCAACGATCAAACCAAATACATCCTCAAGTTATTTTTATGGCTAAGGACACGAAGGAACGAAGCCTAGCGCACATTTCAAGGCCTGAAGATAGCATAAGCAAGGGTGCATACAGTCTACAAGCTCAAACAAGCAAAGATTCGCTTCGCGATATTGCAGCCTGTTTCAAATGGCTATATCTCGAGTTCTAGAGCTGATAATGGAGTGATTCTAATTGGAGGTGAAAGCTTATCCTATTAGCTTTCCAACGCCGCGAGAATCGACTTATTATGATGAGTAACCAAGAAATAGCAGCCGTTTTAAGATCGAGGCGCGCTGCAGAATTCGTCAGAATGCATTACTGTACCTGATGTTTGGTCGATCGACCACCTACTATGGTCGGTCGACCAAGGTACCTGTTGCGCGAGATTTCAGAAACCCGATAGTTGGTCGACTGACCAACATCATCGGTCGTTCGACCACATGGCCCATTACGGAAGATTTTAAACGCTTAGTTAAGCCCGTGATAAAGCTAGGTTTTGAAGGAGGCATCGACTTTTCCCTATGAAAGCTTATCAACCCTTTTGTACTAATAAAACCTACTACCTATCAAGTCTTAGTTTAGTTTACAATAAAAGTTCATTAGCTTCTTTGTTAATTAGGTTTAGTATTACTTTTTACAAAGAATCAGTTTCCACGCAAGGTTTCAATACAATTTCAATCTTTCAGTTCTAATTCCTTCCTTGTTACGGTAATTCTTGCTCTAGTTCAGTTTATTCATAACTTATTAGTATCGGGTTAATTAGAATCCCTAAACCTTTATTGTTGTTAATTGTTATTTCGTCAATCGCATCAATCATGGTTTCCATTATCGTTATTATCGTCATAATTTCTGTTTTCATTAATATCATGGGTAGCTAATTTTCATATGTTAGGATGTAGGCGAATTATAGCGTAGATGGCGTAGTTTAGGGCAACCCGTAACAGTGCTTGGTCGACCGACTGGCTTATCTGGTCGGTCGACTGAGCAGGTTGGTCGATCGACCGGCTTAGCTGGTCGGTCGACCGACTTCGCGTATGACCAAACCTGTTTTTGTTCCGTTAAGTGCAATTCCTATCAATAAGACCGAGAGGATATTTTTTAGGTGCTTAGTAATGACCCACCCGGGATCGAAAGATAAGGGAAGGGGCATTAGTTACCGTTTTAAGACAGCTAAGTTACTAAGACCGAAGGGTATGTGACTTAGGCATTATGAATCACCTATATTGTTGACAACCGGTGTATGTGAGACCTAGGGACTAATAGTATTGACCGAAAGGAGCTATTAGTTAACTCGGACCGAAAGGACTTTTTATACCCCTTACGCGACTGTAATACATGTTGACCTAGACCGTCTGCCATCATAGCTATAGTGACCCGAACATCCTAGCATCTCTTTTATCACTGTTTTTACATCTTATTTTCACTTTTATTCTTTACTTTAATTGTTAGATTTAGTTCAAACCAAAATAACTCAAAAACACCCTCTTTGTTGTTACTTTATAGATTAAAAATTAGCAAACAGAATCAACCTTGTCTCTATGTGGTTCGACCCTTACTATCACTATCTATAGTTTTAGTTTGGTTTATAAATTTTATCTTTGACGCCCTCAACGACGGGTAGCAAATTTTGGCGTCGTTGCCCGGGAGACGGTATAATTTTGTTTGCTTTATTTTTAATTTATCTTTCTTGTCTCAAGGGACTTTGGTTCCTTGAGACCGTTGCTTACTTTTGCTTCTAGTTTTGGTTGTGCAGAGTTAGAATTAAGTTTTTTTTAGAGGAAGGCTTGAGTACTCTCGATTCTATTGCGATCATGCCTACTATATCTGATAATCTTCAGCCAACAGCACACGACCTTCCACATGGATTTACTCTACCTTTTGAAATTCGTCTTTCCTATATTGAATTGGTGGAGCAAAATCAGTTTGCCGGTCTACCGGATGAGGATCGTTGGAAGCATTTGGAGCTATTTACGGATTATTTTTGTTCCATACCCGTACCGGCTGGAGTGACGCAAGATGAAGTTAAGGAGAAGATGTTTCTGTTCTCCTTGAAAGATTCTGCGCGTCAATGGATTCGCTACCTTGATAAGGTAGTAGCTAGAGTTACAGACTGGACATCTCTGGCATTGGCTTTCTGCATACAGTACATTTCGCCTGCGAAAACCAATTCTTTGAGAGTTCAAATTTCAAATTTCCAGCAAGGACCCGATGAGGAATTTCATGAAGCGTGGGCCCGTTTTAAGAAGTTGGCTCGATCTGTTCCTCACCACAGCTTTGGGGAATGGTACCTTTGCAACCAATTTTATAACTCTTTGTATGATGACTACAGAGTCATCCTTGATTCGGCTAAAAATGGTAGATTTCGAAATAATGTAGCTTATGATGAGGGTTGGAACATTATTGAGGAGATGGCGATTCATAAAGCTAAAAATAGGAATTCGCGTGGGAATTCGCCGAAAACAAGTGCGGAAACAAGTCATGTTGCAGCACTTGAATCATCCATTAACACCCGTTTCGAAAAGCTTGAGAATGCTCCCGTTCATGAAACAAATGAGGCTGCGGAGTTGAGAATGATTGTCCAAACCCTCATGCGTCAAGTGCTGAAAATGAAAAAGGCTCAAGTTGCATCATTGAAGAACCTTGAGAGCCAAATAGCAATCTTAGCTACTAATTAGATTGTTAACTCTCCGAGCAAGTGTGAGAGTACCGTAGAGACAATCAATGCCATTAATCTCCGAAGCGGTCTCTCCTATGATGGACCGGGAAGCCAAGAGAAAAGGTTGGACAAGGTTGAGAAGTCTAACAAAGTTCCTGATGCAGTAGCTGAATTCGTCCCCAGTGATGAAGGTCGACCAACCGATGTTCATGGTGTGGGGAATATAGCATGTATTCACCCTAAACTTGCAGGATTATAATGAAAAATACAGTTGTGTTTATAGTCATAAGATTAAAAAGGATAAGAAAAAGAATTTAACCTTTGGTCCTTTGTGCTTATGGCCTAAGAACAGGAATTAAAGTAAATTCCCTCCTATAACTTGCACCCAAGACTTGATTGAGATGATGCCGCGTGTGCTAGAAAATACTCTCCAATTGCCTTGCAATATGCGGAGAGCTTTTGTGAGGTTTTAGATGTGAGATCTGAGTTTTGGGAAAAAGATGTTCTCAAAACCCTAATTGTCAGAATTATGAATTACCCGTCGTGACAAAAAGAGAAAGACTCTCCTTTTGTATTACTTAGGTCGGCCGAATGGGTCTTGGGTAAGGGTGGGCTTTTTCCACTCTTACCTTATACCTTTGCGTGATTCGACCCGTTTAGCTTTAAGTTGTTCGCGGGTTTTATTTATAAATCGTAACATGTTATCAGATATTAATACAGTCGATATATTAATAATGGTCTGACAAAATACGATATTGTATAATTACCCAAATTAATATAACTGTTTATATTAATACGCGAATACTATATTTAATTAAATATAACCGTTTATATTTAATTTACGAATTAATCTTGTAATCCGTATTAGCTAAAATTATTTAATCCGTATTAAATAATAATCTCAACATCTTATTGACTAATTTATTAGTCAACACCTCTGACTAACTGTTTAGTCATATCCGGCATAAATGTGACTGTATTTTCATACCTTCACATCTCTCAAACGTGTCCTATAGGTGTGACGTATAGGGACCAGTTGATCACCGCCATCCGTATGACAATAACGTCAAACTTATCTAGCAAGCCAACCGTTATTGATAAACGTGGATCAACTGGTAATAATACAAAAGTATGCCCTTGTGATCCTTAAAGAGATTTAATAAGTCATTGTACTTAATTGTCAAGGACACCAGCCCCAACAATCTCCCACTTGTCCGTACAAGGGTATGTGCAATGACGTTATCACACTACATGTGGAGGACACAAGCTCCAACAAACTCCCACTTGTCCGTAAAAGTGTAGGTGCGATAACCGAATCTCATATCCTTTTAAAATTTCTCCCACTCAATGTAAGACAATTTGCAAATCCGCATTCGCAAAGGTCGTATCTCACAAGCGATCTGTATCAAGAGTGGTTTCCCCGACTAGACAGTAACTTAACTGATAAAACGAATCTGTATTCGAGCATGGCCATGCATTTCAGTTACTACTCCTCGAGTGGCCCTGAGAAATGATAAAATCCTGATAAGGGTTTGGATATTTCCCTCAACTCGAATCCTGCCGATATCGCCCAGCATGAAATAACCCAGAAAAAATCCTCTTGGCCCCTGTTACGGTGACCGTGGGAAAGAAACCAAAGTTACCCAAAATCTGTCTTAATCTCAAGAAACAGTTGAAAGTCAAAAGACTCGACTCTAAGGAACACTATGGAGGTCCTATCCACGACCTGGCACCCAATGTTATAAAACATTTAGGACTCCATAACGTTGTCACGGGGTGTCCTACGAGATATCCGTATAACTCGCCTTTGTGATTGGTCAGTCATCCACGTGACTTATGG
Source organism: Silene conica (assembly GCA_029255685.2). Taxonomy (NCBI): domain Eukaryota; kingdom Viridiplantae; phylum Streptophyta; class Magnoliopsida; order Caryophyllales; family Caryophyllaceae; genus Silene; species Silene conica. The sequence continues at coordinate 67,417,765 of CM055311.2, forward strand.
CTCGTTGAACCCACCATCAACCAACGTCACAAAATGATTACCTGAGTTATCAGCTCAAGTGGGTAATCAAGGACCAAAAGGATGTAATGTTAATCAGTTCACTTTGTGGTGCTCAAAATTGGCGTACAATTCCACATGAGAAACAAAACATTTTATATCATAACAATAAGGTTGAATAGAGTACACGAGAAAATGAATTATTACATGAATTCATAAAAGAGTACTACAACTTAGGAACACATCCAATTCCCATGGAATGAATGTGCCCTTCATGCTTATCACGTGGTAATGCTTTTGTGAGAGGATCGGCTATGTTGTCATCCGTAGCGATCTTTTCAATAAAAATCTCCTTTTGCTCCACGTAATCTCTGATTAGATGAGCTTTCCGTTGTACATGCCTAGCCTTGCTGCTAGACTTATGCTCCTTAGCTTGGAAGATGGCACCGCTATTGTCACAATAGACGGTGATTGGGTCATTCGAACTAGGCACTACTGATAGTCCTTGTAAGAATTGACGCATCCATATTGCTTCCTTAGCTGCTTCTGAGGCGGCATAGTACTCGGACTCAGTCGTAGAATCTGCTGTAACACTCTGTTTAGAACTTTTCCAGCTGACAGCAGCGCCATTAAGAGTAAAGACAAATCCAGACTGAGATTTCGAGTCATCTCGATCTGTTTGGAAGCTAGCATCTGCGTAACCCGTGGCGCAGAGCGTTGAGTCGCCTCCATAAGTCAATCCCCAATCTTTAGTCCTCCGTAGGTACTTAAGAATGTTTTTCACGGCCATCCAGTGTTGTTCACCTGGATGAGCTTGGAATCGACTTGTCATACTCAATGCATATGCAACGTCAGGACGTGTGCATATCATGGCATACATGATCGATCCTATTGCCGAAGCATAAGGAATCCGACTCATGCGCTCTTTCTCTTCCACTGACTTAGCTTCTTGAGTCTTGCTCAAGTGAAGCCCAGGAGTCATAGGAAGGAACCCCTTCTTGGAGTTCGTCATGCTGAATCTCTCTAGAATCTTCTCTATATAAGATTTCTGACTGAGAGACAACATCCGTCGTGATCTATCCCTGTAGATACGGATGCCCAAAATTCTTTGTGCCTCTCCCAGATCTTTCATCTGGAAATGGTTTTTCAACCATGCTTTAACCGAAGATAAGAGAGGTATGTCATTCCCAATCAAGAGTATGTCATCGACATACAGTACTAGGAATACAATCTTACTCCCACTCGACTTGATATAGAGACATGGTTCCTCGACTGATCGAATGAACCCATTCTCTTTTATCACTTGGTCGAAGCGATGATTCCAACTCCGCGATGCTTGCTTAAGTCCATAGATGGAACGCTTAAGCTTGCAAACTTTCTTAGGATGTGCTGGATCGATAAAACCCTCGGGTTGTATCATGTACAACTCTTCCTCCAAATAACCGTTTAAGAAGGCGGTTTTAACGTCCATTTGCCATATTTCATAGTCATGAAATGCGGCGATCGCTAAGATAATCCGAATGGAACGTAGCATGATTACGGGTGCAAAGATCTCATCATAGTGCAAGCCTGGCACTTGAGTGAAACCTTTAGCAACTAGTCTAGCCTTGTGGATATCTTGTTGTCCTTCCACGGCATGCTTTATCTTGTAAAGCCATTTGCATTGAAGGGGACGTACCTTTGCAGGTAGGTCCACAAGATCCCACACGTTGTTCTCATACATGGAGTCCATCTCGGATTGCATGGCTTCTAACCATAGCTTTGAGTCAGAACTGGTCATGGCACCTTTATAGGTTGTGGGTTCATTACCCTCTAGGAGTAAAACGTCATCTGTATCGTGTTCCTCGACCATACCAATGTATCTGTCCGGTGGAATAGAGACTCTTCCTGACCTCCTAGGTTCCTCAGGGATATCCACCGCAGCCTCGGGTGAAGGAACTGTTTCCTCCAATGGTTGCTCGATAGTTGGTTCTTGAACCTCCGATAACTCGAAGGTTCTATTACTCGACTTGTTCTCGAGAAATTCTTTCTCTAAGAACGTCGCACTAGCCGCAACAAAAACACGTTGTTCGGTAGGCGAGTAGAAGTAATGACCAAACGTTCCCTTTGGGTAGCCTATAAAGTATGTCTTGACCGATCGCGGGCCGAGCTTATCCTCGTGTCTCCAGTTGACATAAGCCTCGCAGCCCCAAACCCGAATAAAGGACAAGTTGGGAACCGTTCCCTTCCATAACTCGAATGGAGTCTTGTCAACAGCTTTAGACGGACTTCGGTTAAATATTAGAGCGGCTGACAAAAGAGCATATCCCCACAATGAATCAGGCACAACGGTGTGACTCATCATGGATCGAACCATATCGAGTAAAGTTCGATTTCTCCGTTCGGACACACCATTTAATTGTGGTGTTCCAGGTGGAGTCAACTGTAGCACGATCCCACAGTCTTTAAGGTGTTGATCAAACTCGCGTGAAAGATACTCACCACCACGATCCGAGCGTAGTGCTTTAATCTTTCTACCCAGCTAGTTCTGTACCCGATTCTGGTATTCTTTGAACTTGTCAAAGGATTCACTTTTGTGCTTCATTAAGTAGACATAGCCATATCTACTCAAATCATCCGTGAAAGTGATGAAATACCTATAGCCATCTCGTGCGTTGATCGACATAGGGCCACATACGTCCGTATGTATGAGTCCTTATAGGTCGGCAGCGCGCATTCCAACACCTTTGAAGGAAATACGAGTCATTTTGCCGATGAGACATGATTCACACGTGCCATATGATTCGAAATCAAAGGGCGAAATAGCTCCATTCTCTATGAGCTGTTTAACGCGTTTCTCATTTATGTGTCCCACACGACAATGCCATAGGTAAGTTTGATCTTTGTCACCTACCTTTATTCTTTTATTATTCACATGTAATATCTCGGTAGTTTGATCTAAAACATAAATTCCATTCATGGAAACTGCCTTGCCATAAATCATATTGTGTAAGGAGAAAATACAGCTATTATTCTCTATTACAAATGAAAAACCAAGTTTGTCAAGTGCAGAAACTGAAATAATGTTTTTGGATAAACTAGGAACATAATAACAGTTATATAAAAATAACTCGAATCCACTTGGAAGCTGGATTACGTATGTTCCCTTCGAGACTGCAGCCACACGTGCTCCATTCCCGACACGCAGGTCCACCTTACCCTTGGTTAGGGGTTCTTGGTTTCGGAGGCCCTGCACATGATTACATAGATGAGAACCACAACCAGTATCAAGTACCCAAGTTCCGCAACTTGCATGGTTAATCTCAATCATGTGAATAAAAGAAGAAGAAGACATACCAACAGGAGTAACACGGCCTGCCTTAATGTCCTCGCGATACACGGGGCATGAGCGCCTCCAATGCCCAGTCTTGTGGCAATGGTGACATTCCATGCTTGTATCCTTGCTCTTTGTCTTGCCTTGTGAGTTACTCGACTCACCTGGCCCACTCTTAGCAAATCCTGGTTTCTTGAACCTGGGCTTACCTACTGCTAGGTCGCCCTGAGCTTTAGCCTTCCCTTTACCTTTTCCCTTACTGGAGATCATGAGAACATCCTGCTTCAGACTCCCACTCAACTTTAGATCCTTCTCAGTCTGTACGAGAAGGGAGTGGAGCTCATGAGGAGTCTTCTTCATGTCGTTCATGTAGTAGTTGGCCCTAAAGAGGGCGAACCCATCATGAAGCGAATGAAGCATGCGATCAACGATGATGTTCTCACTGATCTTGCAGTTTAGGGACTCCAGTTTCTCGATATTCTCAATCATGTTGAGAATATGTGGGCTAACAGCTTGGCCCTTCAGGAGTTTCGCCTCAAAGAAGCGACAGGTATGCTCATAAGAAACGATTCTCGGAGCCTTGGAGAATTCGTTAGTGAGCGTGGTGAAAATCTTGTTTGCACCATGGGTTATGAAGCGTCTTTGCAAATTGGATTCCATTGCATAGATGAGTACGTTCTTTATCGCACCCGCTTCCATGACGAAGTCGCTATGAGCGCGAACATCGTTGGCTCTAGCTCCAGTTCCTGGGTGTGCCGGAATGGGCTCAGTTAAAAACTTAAGCTTTCCGTCAGCAATGGCAGCATTCCGTAGTGCTGCCTCCCAGTCAGAGAAGTTTGACCCATCATTCCTCAGTCTAGTTGACTGATTCATGGAGTCCATGAAGGCTTTTAGCCAGGATTCACGTGCTAGCTTGGCACTTGGCATTGGGTCTTCACCAGCCATTTTAGTTTTACAGCAGTTTTAATGAACGTGTTCTACACTGAAAGAAGATAAAACAAAACCATATAAGCAACTTATTGTTGTGATTTAAGTCTATATTAAATTGAATTTAAACTTGTAGACTCATGCATTTATATAATTGATCTCCCTCAAGAATTATATAAACGATCCCAAGACTCAATTTCCGTATATTGATAAGCCCACAGTTTGGCTAATTCCAATCGTTGGAACTCTTGGTCGATAGATTTCCGTATATCTATCTATTAGTCCATCTCAGTCACTGGAATATTATCGAGTGACCATGATGTTGAGATAAAATAAATCATCTGTTCCCACTTACCCGACGTAGAAGGGGTCATATTATGCCTACCGACGAAGAAGGGATTCATGGGAGGCTGATTTATAAAGACTAATCTCAATTTTTGGTTATACGAGGAAGACCCCATCAACTCTTATTTATCCATATTTAAGTGAACTAAAAAACTAGCATTTGCGTGAATGAATTAAATAAAGTGATGGCTTTTAAATTGACATGTGACATCTGTATTGTCACAGAAAACTAACGCGTGACCTCTACATGAGTCAGTTTTCAGGCATGATATATGTGGTTTGGTTTTTAGGCGGAATATGATGCAAGCTATTATCGATGAAAGCGTAAAGATAAATGCAATAAACGTAAATAAAAGTCCTAGTGTGGCCTATCCTACCAAAATAAACATAAAACAACTTGGAATCCACCGTTGGACCCTAGAAGCTTGTCTTGATGTTCTATCTTGGTCCTTGCAGCGGGAGTGAGCATCCGGTCTCCGTCTTGTCTTTGGTCTTCACAAAATTACTAATTTAAATTACAAAAGTAATCCTAGATACATTCTAATTTAAATACAAAAGTAATTACATGGCAAAAACCCAAAACGGAGATTCAAGATCTCAAAATTACAAGCAAGATCGTGTCCCTTCATTACGGTGACACAATCTTCTAAGGCCACACTAAGTTACAACCGTTTGCAAAATTTAAATACGTTATTGAAAGCATTCAAGGCATTCACAAGACGATAAATAAAATACATCAACTAAAAACAATTTATACATGACATAATACTGTTATTATGATAAATAAATTTATACCAAACCACCTTTTAAGATTAAAATTAAGTGACTATACCGTTTTAATCACCAATTTTAACAAACATATAATCCATTATTTTAAACTGTTTTAAAACAATATGTATCAAACGAGGGTGAACCGTTTCACTAAATAATACACTATTTCCGTATATAGTACATTATTTTAAGCTATGTGAAAATAAAACATGTTATTTTCGAAAATAAAAAAAAACGAGTCTGTTACAGGGGGGGAGGTCGACCGACCTAAACTTGTGGTCGATCGACCTCCTGCCGAAAAACGGAAAAATCTGCAACAGTAAAATCGGTCGACCGGCCTATTAATTAGGTCGACCGACCAACAAGTAGTAAAAACGAATTTCAGAAAACGCAAAACGCTGCACCTTTTGAAATTAAAACAAGTTTTTACCTTTTAAACTTTGATTAAAACAAGTAAATCAAAATTAACATCAACAAGGGTTCACATATTGTTAAAAATATCGATTAATTAACAATATGTAAACAGGAATCGAAAAACAAGATCGAAAACTCATAAAGGAAACTGTTTTTAAAAAAAAACAGAAAACTCACACAGGGGCGGTCGACCGACCGCTAATACTGGTCGACCGACCGACGCAGCGGCAGAAACGAGATTTTTCAAAACCTAAAAAAAAACTTATGAAAAACACAAAAGTAAAATTTTCATGGCCTAAGGCTCTGATACCACTTGTGGGGAATACAGCATGTATTCACCCTAAACTTGCAGGATTATAATGAAAAATACAGTTGTGTTTATAGTCATAAGATTAAAAAGGATAAGAAAAAGAATTCAACCTTTGGTCCTTTGTGCTTATGGCCTAAGAACAGGAATTAAAGTAAATTCCCTCCTATAACTTGCACCCAAGACTTGATTGAGATGATGCCGCGTGTGCTAGAAAATACTCTCCAATTGCCTTGCAATATGGGGAGAGCTTTTGTGAGGTTTTAGATGTGAGATCTGAGTTTTGGGAAAAAGATGTTCTCAAAACCCTAATTGTCAGAATTATGAATTACCCGTCGTGACAAAAAGAGAAAGACTCTCCTTTTGTATTACTTAGGTCGGCCGAATGGGTCTTGGGTAAGGGTGGGCTTTTTCCACTCTTACCTTATAACTTTGCGTGATTCGACCCGTTTAGCTTTAAGTTGTTCGCGGGTTTTATTTATAAATCGTAACATGTTATCAGATATTAATACAGTCGATATATTAATAATGGTCTGACAAAATACGATATTGTATAATTACCCAAATTAATATAACTGTTTATATTAATACGCGAATACTATATTTAATTAAATATAACCGTTTATATTTAATTTACGAATTAATCTTGTAATCCGTATTAGCTAAAATTATTTAATCCGTATTAAATAATAATCTCAACATCTTATTGACTAATTTATTAGTCAACACCTCTGACTAACTGTTTAGTCATATCCGGCATAAATGTGACTGTATTTTCATACCTTCACATCTCTCAAACGTGTCCTATAGGTGTGACGTATAGGGACCAGTTGATCACCGCCATCCGTATGACAATAACGTCAAACTTATCTAGCAAGCCAACCGTTATTGATAAACGTGGATCAACTGGTAATAATACAAAAGTATGCCCTTGTGATCCTTAAAGAGATTTAATAAGTCATTGTACTTAATTGTCAAGGACACCAGCCCCAACAATCTCCCACTTGTCCGTACAAGGGTATGTGCAATGACGTTATCACACTACATGTGGAGGACACAAGCTCCAACACATGGTCGATCGACCATGGTACCTGATGGCCCTCCAGTTTCTGACAGATAGAAACTTTCTGAACCAAGCTCGATCGGTCGACCGACCAGTACACCCAGTCGAACGACCGCGATACCTGAGCAGAGTCTGGATTATTCACCTGATTTTTCTTATTCCACTCGTATCAATGACTTGACGGACATTATGAAGTTAACGAAGCCGAAGATTGCGGATCCTGCGACAAGCGTTGCGGTCCCGTATCCAGATCATTCGGAGAAAGTGAAGTTGGAGCGTCAGTTCGGTAAAATCTTGGAGATCGTCCAAGGCCTTGAGCTTGGGAGAAAATTGGAGGACCATGCTGTTATTTTTGTTGTTGCGGGTCATGGCAAATAGGGCATAGGAGATCCTGGTGATACTAGTGAGAGGAAATTTAAGCAAGTCGCTAAGCGAGATAGGCCGGGCAAAGTAAAGAAGCGTGTCATAGCTTATGCGACACCAGATACCTTTCCTCCGGCTAGGCCTGTTGTCAGGAAACCCAGAGTAGCGGTCCATACTGGTGAAAGGACCTCTTTTAGTCAAGTGCCCCACTTTGGGGTATCTTGCTGTTGAATCGTAGAGCTAGTCAAGTGTTCTATTTCGGTTTCTGTTGGCCTATTTTTTGTTCTTGCTTTTAGACTTAGACTCTTTTTACTTTTTGTTGCTTTGTTTTTATAGACTTAGTAGTTCTGGGTTTGGCGCAAGTTTTGGGCGCATATATATTGTTTTTACAGGTTTTGAAAGGAATTAACTCAATCCGTTGAGCTAATTCGAGGAAGGAAAGAGGAGCACTGTTACAGGAAATCTGGTCTACCGACCAGATGCATCAGTCCGTCGACCAGCCTCTGGAATCCAGTAGCCACTGTCTACCGAGACTTGGTCGTTCGACCATGGGTTGTGGTCGGTTGACCACTACCACTGCTACTGCATGTTCTCGTTTTCCTTGGGAAGCGTACCAACAAGCCTAGGGAGTATTTCTCTCTATCTTTCTTTTATGCTTTCATTTTCACCTCTATTTTAAATCCTTGTAATTCTCATTTATCACCCAACACGTTTAACTTTCGAAAAAGGGTTTTGTCTTTCTGTCCTTTTCAGGTCCTTTTGGTAGCACTGCTGGCTACCGAAACCTCCTAGCTCACGCTGGTTTGGGGAGGTTTCCGTTCGCACAAATAACTATGTGAGTTCCTTCCATGTTGTTTCCTTAGTCATTTTTTACGCAAATTCCTGTTTTTCTTTAATTCTTCGCATATGCTTTTGCACAATGGGGAAATTGTGTAATTTGGTTTGGGGAACGGTTTTGTGTCGCATTTGTAACATCCCGTATTTTTATAAAATATATTTTAAAGGGTTTTAAATTATTTTAAGTAATAAAATAATATTTTAATAATTTATTGGGAAAGTATTTTAATAAATCGAAAGATCCGTCTTAAGAACCTTAAGTCCTTAAGACGAACTCAACTTGGCAAAACTTAAGTCCGTGTCAAATAAAAACCCGTTCATGTTACCAACTGGTTTCCTTTGAAACGGAAATGACACATAAAACCCTCCTAAAGCCTTGAATGTCGACATATTGTTCATCCTCAAAAACAAAACACTGTCATCTTATTTCCTCATTTCCTCTCTTAAAACTCAAGCTTAAAATCCATTTTTCTTCATCATCTGGACTCCAAATCAAGGTAATAATTACATTTTCGGAATCCTCATGGAATTTGCAAGCCATCCGTCACTTCCAATTCTCGTTTCCTTCAATTCGAAATCTGGGCTGTTTTTGCATAATCCGTCTTTTAGGCACTAAAATCCGTGTTTCTTGATTGTAGGTGAAGGTTTAGACGATCCTAGTATGGATAGCTACGTGGTGGAAGAGGAGCTTTGATCGGAATTGCGTTTAAGGTGACGATAATGAGAAACTCGGCCTTTACTTGTAATATTAGCACTTTTCATGTTTAGGAAGGTTTTAGCTTCTGAAATTTCATGTTGTTGTTGTTGATTGAACTTAGAAACACGATAGGAATGTTCATACTTGATGATTACATGCTTAGATGATGTTTCATATACTTAGTCATTTATTTTCAGAAATTCATGCTTAAGACGGATACAAATAATATTCTTATTGAGGATTGTTTGTGGAATTGATTGCTGGTAGTTAGTGTATTTGATGATTATACATGTTGGGTAAACATTTTTTGTTGTGAATTTAGAAGTCTTGAATCGATTTTAGGAGTTTTGGGTATTATAGAGGATTTGCGATTTTGCGTACAGCGAACTCTGAGCCGGTAGGCCGACCGGCAGCCGGTAGGCCGACCCGCAGCCGGTCGGCCGGCTCAGAGTCAGGGTGTCTTCTTTTGAATGTTCTGAAATTGGAGAAAGGTTTCTGAGCCGGTCAGTCGGCCGCCGGTCGACCGGCTCAGGATCCTTCTTGTGTGTTTCTCAAGTTTTGCAAAGGCATGGGAAAGTGACTTCCAGCCGGCAAGCCGGCAGCCGGTACACTGGCTGAGAGTCACTCCTTATATTTAAGATTTGAAGTTTGGCCTATGGGAAGGGACTCCCAGCCGGCTGGCCGGCGGACGGTCCACCGGCTGAGAGCCTCTTCTCATTGATTTCCAGACGGTTGGTTGGCATGGGGAGGGACTCCCAGCCGGTGGACCGGCTGAGAGCCCCTGTTCTCATTTTTTTGTTTATAACTTTCAAACGATTACTCGGTTTTGTTTGAGATTCGTTCCGTGTACCTTTGATGTGTGTTTGAGGTCCACGGAGGATGGGCGACACTATATTGGGTTCGGGAATGGAGAGAGGAAAGAGACCCCCCCGGTCGGGTAACCGAAAGGGAAACCGGCTCTCCCTCAACTTAGTTCCCGGGATCAATTAAGTGTTGATTAGAAGTATAAGAAAGTAGAACTATAGATTAGTTCCTAGACTTTGGATGATATTGTATTGATGCGTATTAAGTTATGCCTTAAGCTGGCCTCTGAACTTAATACGTGAGTTGGTTGTCATATATGGGGATATGCCTTAAGTTGGCCTCTGAGCCCTATTTGTGTATGAGTGTCGTGTCTGGGATATGCCTTAAGCTGGCCTCTGAGCCCAGTCATGTTTGATTGTGATCGCGTTGGAACATGCCTTAAGTTGGCCTCTGAGTCTGACGAGTAGGGCAGCTGCACAACGGGGTAGCTAAGGAACTGACACCTTGCCCGGGGTGCAGATGTTTGATGCTAGGACATGCCTTAAGCTGGCCTCTGAGTCTAGTGTCTTGTGATGTGGTGAAGGGACATGCCTTAAGTTGGCCTCTAAGTCCTTTATTTTTGGATGCTAGTCCAAGCGTTGTGATGTCGCCTCTGAGTCTAGTGTCTTGCTGATTGGCAGGTCCATGCCTTAAGTTGGCCTCTGAGTCCTTGCTTGCTGAATGATTGGTATTTAGGTTATATCTTAAGTTGACCTCTGAACCTTATACTTGCTGAATGTGATTGGTATGTAGGTTATGTCTTAAGCTGACCGCTGAACCTTATACTTGCTGTTTTATATCTACTTGCCTTGAGTTGGTATAGTGTCAGATATGCATGATAGATGTTGATGTTTATGATATAACTGCTGATATCGATGAGTATGATACTTGACCTTGTTATTGTTCATCCAAGGCATTGGATAACTCTTTAGTCAGTTTCGTAAATGGTTTGGACTGAAAGACCCCCCGACCGAGTAACCGGTAGGGAAACCGGCTCTCCTTCGAAATAGTTTCCGAAGTTGGTTGAGAGCCGTGCATTAGTGATTGCATGATAGTATGAGATCAATTATTGAGATATTGATATACTTCACATGTTTATATATGTTGGAGTGTTCTGTTTGTATTGCTTGTTACGTGTCGTTACAAAAGGTGGCTAGGAGAACTCTAGTCACTCCCCCACTGATTGTGGCGTACAAGTTTTCATGTATGTAGGTACATGCAGGTTGGACGGGGTTGGATGAGAGCTAGCGAGTGATGATCCACTTGTCATCATATGACATACACCTTTCCAGTAGCTAGACTCTAGTTGATACTGTTTATCTTTTGGTGCATGTGGGGATTGATGCCTGTCGTTGAGGGTACCAAAGATAAAATTTATAATTCCTAACTTTAACAATAGATAGTGAAAGTCAGGGTCGAACCACAAAGAGGTGGGGAATGTTTATTGTTTGATGTTAATGTTTGAAGTAACAATTTTGGGGGATTGAATGGTTGTTTACTAGGTCTAAGGCAAAGATAAAAATAAAACAAGAAAATAAAGATGAGATTAAAACTATATTAAAAGAGATGCTAGGATGTTTGGGTAATAAATAGCTAAGGTAATATAAATCCTAAGGTCAACATGTATTGCAGTCGCGTAAGGGGTGTAACATATCCTTTCGGTCTATGGTACCTAATAGCTCCTTTCGGCCTATGCTATTAGTTCCTAGGTCTCACAATTATTGGGTGTCAACAATAAGGGTGATTCCTAAATCCTAGGTCACATACCGTTCAGTCTTGAGTAACCTAGCCGTCTTAAGGTGTAAACCAATGCCCTCCCCGTATTTTTCAATCTTGGTTAAGTCATTACCAACATCCTACAAGTCTCCCTTAAGTCTCATTGTAGGTTATTATGGTCAACAAAGTAAGACGAAACAGAATACATACGCGAGTGGGTCGACCAACCGGCTAGCCCAGTCGGCCGACCAAAGCCTTGGTCGACAGACCCATTATGTGGGTCGACCGACCACGGCCCTGCTACAGGTGGTCTCGGAACTTATACTACCTACGCATATTCATCCCCTACATCCTAACATATGTATTTAGCTACTCATAACTATTGAAACAATAATAAAAACAGTAATAAACATGGAATTTATAATGAACATTAATCTAAACATGCAATAACAACAAAGGCTTTTGGGATTCTAACCTAAACCGGATACTAGCAATTCTAAGATAAGAACAATATTAAAAATGAAATTAAGAGAAGAATTACCACAGTAGGAATTAGGGCAGAAAGAACAAAAGCTTTATTGAATCCGTGCGGAAAGATTAATGAACAAAGAACAAAACTAAAGAAGATTGTTTGAATCTAATTGAAAGATTAAAACTAAGAACTTGATTGTAATTATATGATAGAAAACTAGATTAAGGACTGAATGAATAACCCTAATCACGTAATTTAGCTTAAATAGGCGGAAATAAAGAGTTTCCTAATGACCTAAACACTTTAATGGCCTTTGCGGAAACTTCTGGGTCTGCGCAGAGGTCGGTCGACCTACTTTGTGGGTCGGTCGACCCAAAGTCGGGACTGCAGCGCGCGTCGATCTTAAAACAACTGCCATTTCTTCGTTACTTATCATAGTCAAACTTTGCAAAACTAGAGACTACAGAGACTTTATACCATGGACTCTCGCGGTACGCTCGAGACACTCATGAAGCAAAGGGTGAGTATATGTAGAAGATAGAAAGAAGTATTTTGTAATGACACTCACCTAACTGCGACCCATGAAAACATGCCTGCAATCTAACGTGAACAAGAATTCTACAACTATGTATAAACATACTCATTGGGTGACTCGGATACATGCAATTGGGGTAATGAAAGATATGTGAGGGAAAAGGTAAAAAGTGGTTAAGATGTTTTTGGATTTGTGGGGTTAGTAGCCAAGCTAGTAAAACCGATTCCCAACAACATATTTCACAACTTTTTGATATTAAGAAAGTATATTATTTTAAGCCATGTGAAAATAAGAAACAAGTTATTTTCGAAAAAGAGAGCCTGAAACATGAGCACTCGACCGAGCAACAGGGGCACTCGATCGAGTGTCAGTGTCACTCGATCGAGTGCAGCAGGGGCTCGATCGAGTGACTCGTTAAAACGCAAATCGCTGCACTTTAAATCAAAACAAGTTTTTATCTTGATATAAAACGTGTAAATCAAAAATAAAAAAAACAAAAGATCCACATATTGCTAAAAATATCGATTAATTAACAATATGCAAATAAGAATCGAAAACAAGATCGATTGCAACCCTAAAATCACACGTACGAGGCCTGGTACAAGGGCACTCGATCGAGTGCTACAGAGACTCGATCGAGTGCCAAGACAGAATGCTTCGAATTTCAAAATTTTTTAAATCTTATGAAAAACACAATTGTAAAATTTCATGGCCTAAGGCTCTGATACCACTTGTGGGGAATAAAACGTGTATTCGCCCTAAACTTGCAGGATTATAATGAAAATTACAGTCGTGAATATCGTCATAAGATTAAAAAGGATAAGAAAAGAAGTACAACCTTTAGTCCTTGTGCGAAAGGCCTAAGAACAGGAATTAACACAAATTCCCTCCTATAACTTGCACCCAAGACTTAGAATGAGACAAGGCCGCGTGTGCTAGAAATCCTCTCCAACTGCCTTACAATATAGGGAGAGCTATTCAGGCTTTAGATGTGAGATCTGAGGTTTTGGGAGAAGAATGCTCTCAAAACCCTAAATTTGCCTTGAGAATTATTTGTCAGTGCAACAAGAGTATCTGACATAAGGAGAGTCCCTCTCCTTATGTAGTACACGGCCGGCCGAATTGGATGTCGGGTAGGAGTGGGCTTTCACTCTTACCTTATTCCAATGCGTGATTCGACCCAATTAACATAAATTCCATTCATGGAAACTGCCTTGCCATAAATCATATTGTGTAAGGAGAAAATACAGCTATTATTCTCTATTACAAATGAAAAACCGAGTTTGTCAAGTGCAGAAACTGAAATAATGTTTTTGGACAAACTAGGAACATAATAACAGTTATATAAAAATAACTCGAATCCACTTGGAAGCTGGATCACGTATGTTCCCTTCGAGACTGCAGCAACGCGTGCTCCATTCCCGACACGCAGGTCCACCTCACCCTTGATTAGGGGTTCTTGGTTTCGGAGGCCCTGCACATGATTACATAGATGAGAACCACAACCAGTATCAAGTACCCAAGTTCCGCAACTTGCATGGTTAATCTCAATCATGTGAATAAAAGAAGAAGAAGACATACCAACAGGAGTAACGCGACCTGCCTTAATGTTCTCGCGATACACGGGGCATGAGCGCCTCCAATGCCCAGTCTTGTGGCAGTGGTGGCATTCCATGCTAGTATCCTTGCTCTTTGTCTTGCCCTGTGAGTTGCTCGACTCACCTGGCCCACTCTTAGTAAATCCTGGTTTCTTGAACCTGGGCTTACCTACTGCTAGGTCGCCCTGAGCTTTAGCCTTCCCTTTACCCTTTCCCTTACTGGAGATCATGAGAACATCCTGCTTCATGCTCCCACTTAATTTCAGATCCTTCTCAGTCTGTACGAGAAGGGAGTGGAGCTCATGAGGAGTCTTCTTCATGTCGTTCATGTAGTAGTTGGCCCTAACGAGGGCGAACCCATCATGAAGCGAATGAAGCATTCGATCAACGATTATGTTCTCACTGATCTTGCAGTTCAGGGTCTCCAGTTTCTCGATATTCTCAATCATGTTGAGAATATGTGGGCTAACAGCTTGGCCCTTCTGGAGTTTCGCCTCAAAGAAGCGACAGGTATGCTCATAAGAAACGATTCTCGGAGCTTTCGAGAATTCTTTAGTGAGCGTGGTGAAAATCTTGTTTGCACCATGGGATATGAAGCGTCTTTGCAAATTTGATTCCATTGCATAGATGAGTACGTTCTTTATCGCACCCGCTTCCATGACGAAGTCGCTATGAGCGCGAACTTCGTTGGCTCTGGCTCCAGTTCCTGGGTGTGCCGGAATGGGCTCAGTTAAATACTTAAGCTTTCCGTCAGCAATGGCAGCATTCTGTAGTGCTGCCTCCCAGTCAGAGAAGTTCGACCCATCATTCCTCAGTCTTGTGGACTGATTCATGGAGTCCATGAAGGCTTTTAGCCAGGATTCACGTGCTAGCTTGGCACTTGGCATTGGGTCTTCACCAGCCATTTTAGTTATACAGCAGTTTTAATGAACGTGTTCTACACTGAAAAAGAAGATAAAACAAAAACCATATAAGCAACTCATTGTTGTGATTTAAGTCTATATTAAATTGAAATTTAAACTCGTAGACTCAAGCATTTATATAATTGATCTCCCTCAAGAATTATATAAACGATCCCAAGACTCAATTTCCGTATATTGATAAGCCCACAGTTTGGCTAATTCCACCGTTGGAACTCTTGGTCGATAGATTTCTGTATATCCTATCTATTAGTCCATCTCAGTCACTAGATAGTATCGAGTGACCATGATGTTGAGATAAAATAAATCATCTGTTCCCACTTACCCGACGTAGAAGGGGTCATATTATGCCTACCGACGAAGAAGGGATTCATGGGAGGCTGATTTATAAAGACTAATCCCAATTTTTGATTATACGAGGAAGACCCCATCAACTTTTATTTATTCATATTTAAGTGAACTAAAAACTAGCATATACGTGAATGAATTAAATAAAGTGATGGCTTTACATGTGAGACGTGACATCTGTATTGTCACAGAAAACTAACGCGTAACCTCTACATGAGTCAGTTTTCAGGCATGTTATAGGTGGTTTGGTTTTTAGGCGGAATATGATGCAAGCTATTATCGATGAAAGCATAAAGATAAATGCAATAAACGTAAATAAAAGTCCTAGTGTGGCCTATCCTACCAAAATAAACATAAAACAACTTGGAATCCACCGTTGGACCCTAGAAGCTTGTCTTTATGTTCCATCTTGGTCCTTGCAGCGGGAGTGAGCATCCGGTCTCCGTCTTTGGTCTTCACAAAATTACTAATTTAAATTACAAGTATAACCTATTTACATTCTAATTTAAATACAAAAGTAATTACATGGCAAAAACCCAAAACCGGAGATTCAAGATCTCAAAATTACATGCAAGAGTGTGTCCCATCATTACGGTAATACAATCTTCTAAGGCCACACTAAGTTACAACCGTTTGCAAAAATAAATACGTTATTGAAAGCATTCACTAAGCATTCACAAGACGATAAATAAAATGCATCAACTAAATTAAAATTCATACATGACATAATACTGTTATTATGATTAATAAATTTTTACCAAACCACCTTTTAAGATTAAAATTATGTGACTATACCGCTTTAATCACCAATTTTAATAAACATATAATCCTATTATCTTAAACCGTTTTAAAATAATATGTATCGAACGAGGGTGAACCGTTTCACTAAATAATATACTATTTCCGTATACAGTATATTATTTTAAGCCATGTGAAAATAAGAAACAAGTTATTTTCGAAAAAGAGAGCCTGAAACATGAGCACTCGACCGAGCAACAGGGGCACTCGATCGAGTGTCAGTGTCACTCGATCGAGTGCAGCAGGGGCTCGATCGAGTGACTCGTTAAAACGCAAATCGCTGCACTTTAAATCAAAACAAGTTTTTATCTTGATATAAAACGTGTAAATCAAAAATAAAAACAACAAAAGATCCACATATTGCTAAAAATATCGATTAATTAACAATATGCAAATAAGAATCGAAAACAAGATCGATTGCAACCCTAAAATCACACGTACGAGGCCTGGTACAAGGGCACTCGATCGAGTGCTACAGAGACTCGATCGAGTGCCAAGGCAGAATGCTTCGAATTTCAAAATTTTTTAAATCTTATGAAAAACACAATTGTAAAATTTCATGGCCTAAGGCTCTGATACCACTTGAGGGGAATAAAACGTGTATTCGCCCTAAACTTGCAGGATTATAATGAAAATTACAGTCGTGAATATCGTCATAAGATTAAAAAGGATAAGAAAAGAAGTACAACCTTTAGTCCTTGTGCGAAAGGCCTAAGAACAAGAATTAACACAAATTCCCTCCAATAACTTGCACCCAAGACTTAGAATGAGATGAGGCCGCGTGTGCTAGAAATCCTCTCCAACTGCCTTGCAATATAGGGAGAGCTATTCAGGCTTTAGATGTGAGATCTGAGGTTTTGGGAGAAGAATGCTCTCAAAACCCTAATTTTGCCTTGAGAATTATTTGTCAGTGCAACAAGAGTATCTGACATAAGGAGAGTCCCTCTCCTTATGTAGTACACGGCCGGCCGAATTGGATGTCGGGTAGGAGTGGGCTTTCACTCTTACCTTATTCCAATGCGTGATTCGACCCAATTAGCTATAAGTTGTCCGCGGGTTTTTATTTATAAATCGTAACATGTTATCAGTTATTAATACAGTCGATATATTAATAATGGTCTGACAAAATACGATATTGTACATTTACCCAAATTAATATAACTGTTTATATTAATACGCGAATACAATATTTAATTAAATATAACCGTTTATATTTAATTTTACGAATTAATCATGTAATCCGTATTAGCTAAAATTATTTAATCCGTATTAAATAATCATCTCTACATCTTATTGACTAATTTAATAGTCAATACCTCTGACTAACTGTTTAGTCGTATCCGGCATAAATGTGACTGTATTTTCATACCTTCACATCTCTCAAACGTGTCCTATAGGTGTGACGTATAGGGACCAGTTGATCACCGCCATCCGTATGACAATAACGTCAAACTTATCTAGCAAGCCAACCGTTATTGATAAACGTGGATCAACTGATAATAATACTGAAGTATGCCTTTGTGATCCTTAAAGAGATTTAATAAGTCATTGTACTTAATTGTCAAGGACACCAGCCCCAACACACTCACCTAACTGCGACCCATGAAAACATGCCTGCAATCTAACGTGAACAAGAATTCTACAACTATGTATAAACATACTCATTGAGTGACTCGGATACATGCAATTGGGGTAATGAAAGATATGTGAGGGAAAAGGTAAAAAGTGGTTAAGATGTTTTTGGATTTGTGGGGTTAGTAGCCAAGCTAGTAAAACCGATTCCCAACAACATATTTCACAACTTTTTGATATTAAGAAAGTGATTTTTTGTAGCACAACTCTCACATTAAATATAAGAAAGGACTCCCCAATATTTTTGAATGAAGTACGGGAGTGATAACACGTAAAGAAAGGGATTTCAGAATGAAATTTTGAATTCAAACATTGTCAGGTGGTCGGCCGACCCATGAAGGCGGTCGGTCGACCTATTTCCTGTACGTTTTGACTTTTTTTTCGTTTTTCTTTTCTTTCTTTCTTTTTCTGAATTTTTCTGTTCTTTTTCTTTTCTTGCTTTCTTTCTTTCTTTTCTCTTTTTGCTCAAGATAGCATACAAACCAAGATGCCTCATAAAATTAAACCAAAGACCACAAATACTAGCTTGGAAGGGTAGGCTAAATATGGGATGTAGTTTTGGGGGAATAAAAAGGGAATTTTGGCTATGTAGGGCTTATGGGTAAATAAGAGAAAAGGGATCCCAAATGCACGTACCAAGATTCACAAAACGAGATAGTAAAACAAGTATATAGCAATTCAAGTTCATGTTTATGCATATTGATGTAACATGTTCCAAGGGGAGTACTACTCACATCCTAGACAACTGGTTTAAGAATGAAACCAGGAAATAAAGCTCTAATACTTAGAATGTTTAGTAGGTTGCCAAGGTATAAGTCAAGTCTCAAGATATACAAATTGACAAAAACTCGTAGATATGCAAAAGACTCTCATACTAAAACAAGTTGACAAGGCAAGGTAAAAAGGCATAAACATGTAAGATAGCAAAAGAAATCATCCTTGAAATACTCTCGTTCCGACTCGACCTATATGCTAAAAAAAACATGCATTTTTTTGGAATTTTTGAATTTTTTTTTAATTTTTTTGGATTTTTGTATATGCAAGGAAAACAAAGAAAAGAACAATGCAATACGGAAATGCCATAAACGTGTGACAAAAATGTAATGGAACAATGCATGTGACTAAACCATTCCCCAAACCATCCCGCACAATGTCCCCATTGTGCATTAGCCTAAGTAAAGGTTTTATAAAATTTAAAGGAAAAACAAAAAAACTAAAAGGAATAAAGCCAAGGGAAAAGGAAGGAACTCACTCGATTTTCAAGCGTATGAGGAAACCTCCCCAAACCAGCGTAAGCTGGGAGATTTTGGTAGCCAGCAGTGCCACTCCAAGTACTTATGACGGTTGCATGCTTCCCTAGGAAAATACGAACACGTTGTAACAGGTAAATGGGTCGACCGACCTTCTTCACTGGTCGACCGACCAATCCGCAGACTGTAGGAATTTTGGAACTGCAGGGGACTGGTCGGTCGACCGCCTCTCCTGTACAGCGGCCTTCTTTTCTTCGGAAATAACTTGTATTAACCAAGTCATTCTTCCTCAAACCTGAAAAACCATTATACATGCGCCCAACATATGCGCAAGATCCCAGAACCAAGTCCAATTGTCTCTACTACGCAAACAAAAACAAAAATTGTCCTAAAAAACTTAAAGCAAGCAAACTAGAAAGTCTTAGCAAAAAAAAAAAAATGTCTTTAGAAAAACAGAAACGAGCAAAAAGAAGAAGTCATCCGCGAAGGATTCGGCGTTTGATTGACCAAGGCCTCTGACTACAGGCTACTCCTTCAGCTATGGTGATTTGGGTAGATGAGTTTCTCTCCACCATGTAGATGGGTGGGTCATCATCCATAGCTCTAGCTATCCATCTCCCGGGGTTGTCGACTCCCAAGTCGTGGGCCGACACTTTCCTCGGTTTCTTCTTCTTCGGGCTCTTTTCTTCAGCCAAATGATCACTTGCTTGAGTGACCTCGTTCTCTACATCATTTGATCGAGTAAGTGGTACTACTCGATCAAGAACATCTCTCTTTCTATCGCTTATAGACTCTTCCACTAGTGTCGCAATTTCTGGAGCATCCAAATCAGCCTCCTGCGCAAGAGATTCACCTGCACATGTCTCAAAACACATCAAAGCCTCCGAAGGATCCTTTGTAAAGGATCCTTGCATAGAACATTCACTAATATTATTAAAAACATCAGGAATGTCAATAAATGAATCCTGTAAAAAACATGGTTCATCAACAGAGGGTTCAATCATGTTAGGAATATGTTCATTACTAACGCCTACAAAAATAGGTTCGTCAGTCAAAGGGTAAATTCCTAACTCATTAGCTGTATCTAGATCCAAGTCAGTATCATCAACGGGGAGGGAAAGGGAATCAAGTAACCTATCATTCGCATCCTTAAGAATGAGCGACTCTTCAGTAATGGGTGTGATAGGATCACACTCAACAGGAATATCCGGGTTACTAATATCAATGCCCTCATACCTCTCCGTATCTCCACTGGCTCGGATTAGGTGTTTGAGAAGCTCTCGTTGCTTCTCACAGGGTAGGTCTAAAAATTCCCATCCACACTTCCTCTCAATCTCGATCAAGGTCTTACCAGTAACTCCATCATAAAAGATACGACAAACCTCCCCAATACTAATAGGATAGTTAGATTGAGAAAGGAATGAGGTTAATCTATCACAATAGATATACAAAGGTTCATGCTCGAGTTGTGGGAAAGGGGCGATGGTCATGACGGTAAAAGAAAAAAGGAAAACATAAACAAAAACAATAAACACTGGCGTCACGTCCCCGGCAACGGCGCCAAAATTTGATGCCCGTCGTTGAGGGTACCAAAGATAAAATTTATAATACCTAACTTTAAGAATAGATAGTGAAAGTCAGGGTCGAACCACAAAGAGGTGGGGAATGTTTATTGTTTGATATTAATGGTTGAAGTAACAATTTTGGGGGGTTGAATGGTTGTTTACTAGGTCTAAGGCAAAGATAAAAATAAAACTAGAAAATAAAGATGAGATTAAAACTATATTAAAAGAGATGCTAGGATGTTTGGGTAATAAATAGCTAAGGTAATATAAATCCTAAGGTCAACATGTATTCCAGTCGCGTAAGGGGTGTAACATATCCTTTCGGTCTATGGTACCTAATAGCTCCTTTCGGCCTATGCTATTAGTTCCTAGGTCTCACAATTATTGGGTGTCAACAATAAGGGTGATTCCTAAATCTTAGGTCACGTACCTTTCAGTCTTGAGTAACCTAGCCGTCTTAAGGTGTAAACCATTGCCCTCCCCGTATTTTTCAATCTTGGTTAAGTCATTACCAACATCCTACAAGTCTCCCTTCAGTCTCATTGTAGGTTATTATGGTCAACAAAGTAAGACGAAACAAAATACATACACGAGTGGGTCGACCGACCGGCTAGCCCAGTCGGCCGACCACAGCCTTGGTCGACCGACCCATTATGTGGGTCGACCGACCACGGCCCTACTACAGGTGGTCTCGGAACTTATACTACCTACGCATATTCATCCCCTACATCCTAACATATGTATTTAGCTACTCATAACTATTGAAACAACAATAAAAACAGTAATAAACATGGAATTTATAATGAACATTAATCTAAACATGCAATAACAACAAAGGCTTTTGGGATTCTAACCTAAACCGGATACTAACAATTCTAAGATAAGAACAATATTAAAACTGAAATTAAGAGAAGAATTACCACAGTAGGAATTAGGGCAGAAAGAACAAAAGCATTATTGAATCCGTGCGGAAAGATTAATGAACAAAGAACAAAACTAAAGAAGAGTGTTTGAATATAATTGAAAGATTAAAACTAAGAACTTGATTGTAATTATATGATAGAAAACTAGATTAAGGACTGAATGAATAACCCTAATCACGTAATTTAGCTTAAATAGGCGGAAATAAAGAGTTTCCTAATGACCTAAACACTTTAATGGGCTTTGCGGAAATTTCTGGGTCTGCGCAGAGGTCGGTCGACCTACTTTGTGGGTCGGTCGACCCAAAGTCGGGACTGCAGCGCGCGTCGATCTTAAAACAACTGCCATTTCTTCGTTACTCATCGTAATCAAGCGATTCTTGCGGAGTTGGAAAGCTAAGAGGATAAGCTTTCTCCTCCACCTGGAATCACTTCATTATCAGCTCTAGAAATCGAGATATAGCCATTTGAAACAGGCTGCAATATCGTGGATCGATTCTTTGCTATATGCACCTTTGCTTATGCTATCTTCAGGCCTTGAAATGTGCGCTAGGCTCGTTCTTTCGTGTCCTTAGCCAAAAAAATCACTTGAGGACGGATTTGGTTTAAAATCGCCCTTTTTCCGCATAAATCTGCAAAATAGCATAAAAATACGAAAGTAGACAAAAGTTGGGAAATAAAGGCTAAAACATCGTAAATGAGCTCAAAAATGCGTGTAAAAATAGATGTAAAACATCATAAAATAGACACGCATCAGGGATGTTCCATCCCAGGCTTTGTATATATTTGGTTTCCGTACTTAGAACTGTTGTACTTATCTATTTTGTTTATATCAGTTTTCAGGTTCTGTTTCAGTTTAATTCACCTCGCATGTTGTTTATGTTTAAAAAGTTTTAATTACGCTGCATTTTTAGTACTTTGTATGTTTTATATTTCCGCTTTCGCGAGGGGTTTTACAGTTTGTATCAGAGCATTGTTGCTCCCGCCGCACTCATGTGACCCCCAACCTTAACTTGACCAAATAAACAAATAATGAATGAGAGATGGGTATATCTAAGGATTTATATTGTAGTCTATTTGTGAATGCTAATTGCTAAGTTAACACTTGTTTTCTTTTGAAGGATGGTGAGGACCACAGCTGCTGAGAACACTATAATGCAAGCACTTCATCAGTTGCTTGAGAACCAGAGACAGCAGGCAGAGACTGTTCCACCTCCTCCACCGCCAGGAAATGAGGCCAATCGGCCTGGTAGCTTCTCTTGGATAGCATCACAGATGTCCAGGAGCCACGTGAAGACTTATGGAGGCGAGGTTGATCCGGTAGCTCTTACTGAGTGGTTCCGTGAGATGGAAAAGAGCTTCACCATGTACTCGGTTGGCAGAGAGGATAGAGTGCGGCTAGCCACTCACTTTTTGACCCTAGAGGCCGATAGATGGTGGGCATTGACCGGACCGACTTTCATTCTTGATCCTTTATTTGATTAGGAGGCTTTTAAGGATAAGCTCGAGACGAGATTTTATCCTAATTAAGGAGCTTAGATCACAGAGACTTAAGGAGTTCATGGACTTAAAGCAGGGTAAGATGACCGTTCAGGAGTACACCGATAAATTTAACCAGCTTGCATATTTCGCTTCGAAGTTTGTCAGGGATGAGGCTGAGAGAGTTTACTTCTATCGTGGGAAGTTAGGGCCGCGCATCGAGAGTATGGTTCGCCGTGACTCGACTTCTTTTGTGGAGGTTTATGATGATGCTATTTGGGCCGAGAGTTCCATTCGTGCCATTGATGCCGAGACCCGAGCTGCTACTTCCAGTGTTTCTTCGCACCAGAGATCCGTTTACCAGGGGAAGAGACCGTTTGTTCCATCTACTTCTTCGCCTTCTTCTCAGAAGAAGCGATTTGAGAGGTTCTCTGCTCCGGTTGCTAAGACCATTTTCCACACTGATACTGCTTCTAGTGTACTGTTTGCCACCATTGTGGTAAACCATCTCATCCGGGTTTTGACTGTTTCAAGAATGCCTTTAAGTGTTATACCTGCAATGGATTTGGGCATAAGTCCTTTGAGTGTCCCGAGAAGAACACCGCACTTGGCAAGGCTGTCACTGCTGCTGCAGCGACTAAAGGAGGAAAGCCGAAGGGGAAGATCTTCGTGATGACTAGGGCTGAGGCTGAGGCTCATCCAGATATTGTGGCTGGTATCTTTTCTGTTCTTGGCGCTGAGTGCCTTTTTTTGTTTGACACTGGAGCTTCTTTATCATTTACATCGACTCAGTTCGCAGACCGTTTAGCTCTTTAGTCTTCCTTGGTTGAGGAGACTTCCATTTCCTTACCTTCGGGAGACGTGTTTTCCTGCTCTTTTTCCCATAGGGATGTTCCGATTATTATTGGTCAAGCCACAATTCCAGCGAACTTACTGAGATTTCCTCTCGAGGAATTTGACATTATCCTCGGTAAGGATTGGTTATCGCGATACCATGCTCGCTTCGAGTGTCGCGACCAGAAAATCTGCTTGAGGAGTTCTTCAGGAGTTCGTGTTTCCTATAGGGGAACTCGCCCTAAAAAGGGTGTTCGTGTTATTTCTTCGATGAAAGCATCTCATATTCTTAGGAAGGGTTGCCAAGCCTTCCTGTGTGTTGTTTCAGCTGCAAAGCCATCGCTACCGAAGCTTGAAGATGTAGGCATTGTTCGTGAGTTTCCAGATGTTTTCCCAGAAGAATTGCCAGGAATACCGCCAGAGAGAGATGTGGAGTTTACCATTGAGCTTGTTCCAGGTACCGGACCTATATCTAAGGCTCCCTACCGTATGGCTCCACCCGAGTTGAAAGAATTGAAGCAACAGTTAGAAGAGATGATTGAGAAAGGGTAAATTAGACCGAGTGCTTCTCCGTGGGGTGCTCCAGTTTTATTTGTCAAGAAGAAAGATGGTTCCATGAGACTTTGCATTGATTATAGAGAGTTGAACAGAGTTACAGTGAAGAACAGATACCCTTTGCCTAGGATCGATGATTTATTTGATCAGCTTAGAGGTGCTTCCAGATTTTCAAAGATTGACCTTCGTTCCGGTTATGATCAAATTCCAGTGAGAGAGGCTGATATTGCAAAGACCGCTTTTCGTACCAGATATGGGCACTTTGAGTTCGTTGTCATGCCCTTTGGTTTGACGAATGCTCCTGCTATCTTCATGGATCAGATGAACAGGACGCTCGGTGAGTTCTTAGACACTTTTGTTGTGGTGTTTATTGATGATATCCTCATTTATTCGAAGACCGATGCTGAGCATGCCGAGCATCTCCGACTGATACTTGGGATTTTACGTCGACAGAAGTGGTTCGCGAAGTTCTCTAAGTGTGAGTTTTGGCTTTCTAAGGTTGCATTTCTTGGACATGTGATATCTAGTGAGGGAGTTATGGTTGATCCCGCAAAGATTGAGGCCGTTGTTGATTGGGAGAGTCCCAAAGATGTGGAAGAGATCCGTAGTTTCCTAGGTTTAGCGGGTTACTACCGTCGATTTGTTGAGGATTTCTCTAGATTGGCTCGTCCGATGACTCAGTTATTGAAGAAGGAAGCTAAATTTGTTTGGACCGATAAGTGTGAGAGCTCTTTCCAGGAATTAAAGACTAGGTTGACTTCCGCTCCTATACTTGTTTTGCCAGAGATCGGGGTTGACTTTGATGTTTACTGCGATGCTTCGATGTTAAGGCTTGGTTGTGTGTTGATGCAGAGTAGTAAGGTGATAGCTTACTCATCTAGACAGTTGCGAGTTCACGAGGTGAACTATCCGACGCATGATCTTGAGTTAGCTGCAGTTGTTCACGCCCTGAAGATGTGGCGTCATTACTTGATTGGATCTCATTGTCGCATTTTCACGGATCACAAGAGTCTAAAGTACATTTTCACCCAGAAAGACCTCAATATGCGACAGCGTCGTTGGCTAGAGTTGGTTAAGGATTGCGACATCGAGTTATTATATCATGAGGGTATGGCCAATGTGGTTGCTGATGCGCTTAGCCGCAAGACTTCTCATTCGATGAGTGCTATGTGTGTGTTGCCCGATGAGTTGTGTTCCTAGATTAGAGATGGTTGGTAGTGGTTTTGATTGGTTATCTGCTATGACCGCCGAGCCGACATTGTATTGGGAGATTCGCCAGAGTTTGCCTACAGATGCTGCTTACCGGAAGTTCGAGGCTAGGATTTCGAGTGGTGTTGCACCAGATTTAGTGATTGATTCTGATGGTTTCCTTCGGTTCCGAGGTAGGATGTATGTTGCAGATGTGCCAGATTTGAGGAAGAGAGTTTTAGATGAGGCTCACCTGACGCCTTACTCAGTTCATCCGGGCGGAGAGAAGATGCACAAGGACTTGAGACTTATATTTTGGTGGCTCGGATGAAGAAAGACATTTTAGATTACGTGAGTAGGTGCTTGACTTGTCAACAAGTCAAGATATAGCATATGAGGCCAGGTGGTTTGTTACAGCCGCTCCACGTTCCTCAGTGGAAGTGGGAGTGCATTACGATCGACTTCGTGACGGCATTGCCTAAGACAGTGGGAGGCAAGGATGCGATTTGGGTTATGGTTGATAGGCTAACTAAGTGTGCCAGATTTGTGCCTATCAGAGAGACATGGGATATGGACCGTTTAGCCAGGGCTTATATTGCAGAGATAGTCTGTTACCATGGCGTCCCGAGAGAGATCGTTTCTGATCGTGATCCTCGTTTCTGTTCCAGATTTTGGAAGACTCTACAGGAGGCTATGGGTAGCCGTTTGCTGATGAGTACCGCATTTCATGCCGCGACTGATGGTCAGTCCGAGAGGACTATTAAGACATTAGAGGACTTCCTCCGTGCTTGTGCACTCGATTTCCAGAATTCTTGGGAGCAGTGTCTACCGTTAGTTGGTTTTTCCTACAACAACAGTTACCATTCATCTATTGGTATGGCTCCGTATGAGGCGCTCTATGGTAGGAAGTGCCGTAGTCCGATCTGTTGGGATCAGGCGAGCGACGTGCACGACCTAGGACAGGACCAGTTAGCTGTGACGATTGACCAGCTTCAGCTTATCAGAGGTAGGATGAAGGCCGCACAAGATCGGTAGAAATCCTATGCAGATGTCCGCCGTAGACCTCTCGAGTTTGAGGTGGGTGACAGAGTCTTCTTGATAGTTTCACCGATGAAGCGCGTTAAGAGGTTTGGAGTTAAGGGCAAGCTGAGCCCTAAGTATATTGGGCCATTTGAGATCGTGAAGAGGATTGGTGCTACTGCTTACCCTTTGGACTTGCCTTCTAGTTTGGGCAAGGTTCATAGTGTCTTTCATGTTTCTCAGCTCCGTAAGTATGTTAGTGACCAGAGTGATGTTCTTCCTACAGAGATCGAGAACTTAGAGCCGAGTCTTGCTTTTGAGGAGCGTCCCGTGAAGATTCAGGACCGATAGGATATGAAGCTTAGGAGCAAGGTGGTGCCCTTAGTGAAGATCCTTTGGCGTTGCGGTGATGTTGAGGAGCAGACGTGGGAGACCGAGGCTTCGATGCGTGCTGCGCATCCTTCTCTTTTCGATTGAGGTATAGTTATTTAGAATTTATCATCGTTCGAGTTTCGAGGACGAAACTTTTTGAAGTTGGGGTGATTGTAACATCCCGTATTTTTATAAAATATATTTTTAAGGGTTTTTAATTATTTTAAGTAATAAAATAATATTTTAATAATTTATCGGGAAAGTATTTTAATAAATCGAAAGATCCGTCTTAAGAACCTTAAGTCCTTAAGACGAACTCAACTTGGCAAAACTTAAGTCCGTGTCAAATAAAAACCCGTTCATGTTACCAACCCGTTTCCTTTGAAACGGAAAGGACACATAAAACCCTCCTAAAGCCTTGAATGTCGACATATTGTTCATCCTCAAAAACAAAACAGTGTCATCTTATTTCTGTTGGGGCTGGTGTCCTTGACAGTGAGTACAATGACTTACTAAATCTCTTAAAGGATCACAAGGGCATACTTTTGTATTATTACCAGTTGATCCACGTTTATCAATAACGGTTGGCTTGCTAGATAAGTTTGATGTTATTGTCATACGGATGGCGGTGATCAACTGGTCCCTATACGTCACATCTATAGGACACGTTTGAGAGATGTGAAGGTATGAAAATACAGTCACATTTATGCCGGATATGACTAAACAGTTAGTCAGAGGTATTGACTATTAAATTAGTCAATGAGATGTTGAGATTATTATTTAATACGGATTAAATAATTTTAGCTAATGCGGATTACATGATTAATTCGTAAAATTAAATACAAGCAGTTATATTTAATTAAATATTGAATTTGCGTATTAATATAAACAGTTATATTAATTTGGCCAATTATACAATATCGTATTTTATCAGACCATTATTAATATATCGACTGTATTAATATCTGATAACATGTGTACGATTTATAATAAATACCCGCAAATTATATTTTAGCAAAATGGGTCGAATCATGCATTGGAATAAGGTAAGAGTGGAAAGCCCACTCCTACCCAAGACCAATCTCGGCCGGCCAAGTATTACAAAAGGAGAGAACTTCTCCTTTTGTGAGACTACTGATTGTTTTACTGATTAAAACAGATCTCAAAAATAATTAGGGTTTGGAGAACATCTTTTTCCCCAAACTCAGATCTCACATCTAAAACCTCAAAAGGCTCTCCCCATATTGCAAGGCAATTGGAGATTATTTTCTAGCACACGCGGCATAATCTCAATCAAGTCTTGGGTGCAAGTTATAGGAGGGAATTTACTTTAATTCCTGTTCTTAGGCCATAAGCACAAAGGACCAAAGGTTGATTTCTTTTTCATGCTTTTAATTAACTTATGACTATAATCACAATTGTATGTTTCATTATAATCCTGCAAGTTTAGGGCGAATACATGCTTTATTCCCCACAAGTGGTATCAGAGCCAGGCCATGAAAATTTTACCTTTGTGTTTTTCGTAAGTTTTAAAACCTGAAAAATCGTCTTCTGCCGCTAAGTCGGTCGATCGACCCCCCGTTGCGGTCGGTCGACCGCCTCCTGCGTGTTTTTCTGTTTCGACAGTTTATCTTTTGTGAGAAATCGTGTTCAGAAACACGGTTTCGTGTTTTGTGGTCGGTCGACCCGTTTTTCGGGTCGGTCGACCATTCTGCTTTAAAAAAAAAAATATTTTTTTCGCCAGGTGGTCGATAGACCTGTTTATTGGGTCGGTAGACCACCCCTGTAACAGACTCGTTTTTTTTATTTTCCGAAAATAACATGTTTTATTTTCACATGGCCTTTAGTAATATACTATATACGGAAATAGTATATTATTAATTTTGTGAAACGATTCACCCTCGTTTGATACATATTATTTTAAAACGGTTTAAAATAATAGGATTATAAACTTATTAAAATTAAAGTGGTTAAAACGGTATAATCACATAATTTTAATCCTAAAAGGTGGTTTGGTAAAAATTTGTTAATCATAATAACAGTATTATGTCATGAATGAATTTTGTTTTAGTTGATGCATTTTATTTATCGTCTTGTTGAATGCCTTGTGAATGCTTTCAATAACGTATTTAATTTTTGCAAACGGTTGTAACTTAGTGTGGCCGTAGAAATTGTGTCACCGTAATGATGGGACACAATCTTGCTTGTAATTTTGAGATCTTCAATCTCCGTTTTGGGTTTTTCCCATGTAATTACTTTTGTATTTAAATTAGAATGTATCTAGGACTACTTTTGTAATTTAAATTAGTAATTTTGTGAAGACCGAAGACGGAGACCGGATGCTCACTCCTACTGCAAGGACCAAGATGGAACATCAAGACAAGCTTCAAGGGTCCAACAGTAAATTCCAAGTTGTTTTATGTTTTTTTTTGGTAGGATAGGCCACACTAGGACTTTTATTTACGTTTATCGCATTTATTTTATGCTTTCATCGATAATAGCTTGCATCATATTCCGCCTAAAACAAAACCACCTATTACATGCCTGAAAACTGACTCATGTAGAGGTTACGCGTTAGTTTTCTGTGACAATACAGATGTCACATGTCAATTGCAAAGCCATCACTTTATTTCATTCATTCACGAATTTGCTAGATTTTAGTTCACTTAATATGAATAAATATAAGTCGATGGGGTCTTCCTCGTATAACTAAAAATTGAGAATAGTCTTTATAAATCAGACTCCCATGAATCCCTTCTTCGTCGGTAGGCATAATATGACCCCTTCTACGTCGGGTAAGTGGGAACAGATGATTTATTTTATCTCAACATCATGGTCACTCGATAATATCCAGTGACTGAGATGGACTAATAGATAGGATTTACGGAAATCTATCGACCAAGAGTTCCAACGGTGGAATTAGCCAAACTGTGGGCTTATCAATATACGGAAATTGAGTCTTGGGATCATTTATATAATTCTTGAGGGAGATCAATTATATAAATGCATGAGTCTACGAGTTTAAATTCAATTTAATATAGACTTAAATCACAACAATGAGTTGCTTATATGGTTTTATTTTATCTTCTTTTCAGTCTAGAACACGTTCAATTAAACTGCTGTATAACTAAATGGCTGGTGAAGACCCAATGCCAAGTGCCAAGCTAGCACGTGAATCCTGGCTAAAAGCCTTCATGGACTCCATGAATCAGTCTACTAGACTGAGGAATGATGGGTCAAACTTCTCTGACTGGGAGGCAGCACTCCGGAATGCTGCCATTGCTGACGGAAAGCTTAAGTATTTAACTGAGCCAATTCCGGCACACCCAGGAACTGGAGCTAGAGCTAACGAAGTTCGCGCTCATAGCGACTTCGTCATGGAAGCTGGTGCGATAAAGACGCTTCATAACCCATGGTGCAAACAAGATTTTCACCACGCTCACTAACGAATTCTCAAAAGCTCCGAGAATCGTCTCTTATGAGCATACCTGTCGTTTCTTTGAGGCAAAACTCCAGAAGGGCCAAGCTGTTAGCCCACATATTCTTCACATGATTGAGAATATCGAGAAACTGGTGGCCCTAAACTGCAAGATCAGTGAGAACATAATCGTTGATCGAATGCTTCATTCACTTCATGATGGGTTCGCCCTCTTTAGGGCCAACTATTACATGAATCACATGAAGAAGACTCCTCATGAGCTCCACTCCCTTCTCGTACAGACCGAGAAGGATCTGAAATTAAGTGGGAGCGTGAAGCAAGATGTTCTCATGATCTCCAGTAAGGGTAAGGGTAAGGGTAAAGCTAAAGCTCAGGGCGACCTAACAGTAGGCAAGCCCAAGTTTAAGAAGTCAGGATTTACTAAGAGTGGCCAGGTGAGTCAAGCAACTCACAGGGCAAAACAAAGAGCAAGGATACTAGCATGGAATGTCACCATTGCCACAAGACTGGGCATTGGAGGCGCTCATGCCCCGTGTATCGTGAGGACATTAAGGCAGGCCGTGTTACTCCTGTTGGTATGTCTTCTTCTTATTTTATTCACATGATTGAGATTAACCATGCAAGTTACGGAACTTGGGTACTAGTTACTGGTTGTGGTTCTCATCTATGTAATCATGTGCAGGGCCTCCGAAACCAAGAACCCCTAATCAAGGGTGAGGTTGACCTGCGTGTCGGAAATGGAGCACGTGTTGCTGCAATCTCGAGGGGAACATACGTGATCCAGCTTCCAAGTGGATTCGAGTTATCTTTATATAACTGTTATTATGTTCCTTGTTTGTCCAAAAACATTATTTCAGTCTCTGCGCTTGACAAACTCGGTTTTTCATTTGTAATAGAGAATAATAGCTGTATTTTCTCCTTACACAATATGATTTATGGCAAGGCAGTTTCCATGAATGGAATTTATGTTTTAGATCAAACCACCGAAATATTACATGTGAATAATAAGAGATTAAAGGTAGAGACAAAGATCAAACTTACCTATGGCATTGTCGTATGGGACACATAAATGAGAAACGCGTAAAACAGCTCATACAGAATGGAGCTATCTCGCCCTTTGATTTCGAATCATATGGCACGTGTGAATCATGTCTCATCGGTAAGATGACTCGTATTTCCTTCAAAGGTGTTGGAATGCGCGCTGCCGACCTATTAGGACTCATACATACGGACGTATGTGGCCCTATGTCGATCAACGCACGAGAAGGCTATAGGTATTTCATCACTTTCACGGATGATTTGAGTAGATATGGCTATGTCTACTTAATGAAGCATAAAAGTGAATCCTTTGACAAGTTCAAAGAATACCAGAATCGGGTACAGAACCAACTGGGAAGAAAGATTAAAGCACTACGTTCTGATCGTGGTGGTGAGTATCTTTCACACGAGTTTGATCAACACCTTAAAGACTGTGGTATCGTGCTACAGTTGACTACACCTGGAACACCACAATTAAATGGTGTGTCCGAACGGAGAAATCGAACTTTACTTGATATGGTTCGATCCATTATAAGTCACACCGTCGTGCCTGATTCATTGTGGGGCTATGCTCTTTTGTCGGCCGCTCTAATACTTAACCGAAGTCCGTCTAAAGCTGTTGACAAGTCTCCATACGAATTATGGAAGGGAACGGTCCCCAACTTGTCCTTTATTCGGGTTTGGGGCTGCGAGGCTTATGTCAAGTGGAGACACGAGGATAAGCTCGGCCCGCGATCGGTCAAAACATACCTTATAGGCTATCCAAAGGGAACTTTTGGTCATTACTTCTACTCGCCAACCAAACAACGTGTTTTTGTTGCGGCTAGTGCGACGTTCTTAGAGAAAGAATTTCTCGAGAACAAGTCGAGTAATAGAACCTTCGATTTATCGGAGGTTCAAGAACCAACTACCAAGCAACCATTGGAGGAAACAGTTCCTTCAACCGAGGCTGCGGTAGATATTCCTGAGGAACCTAGGAGATCGGGAAGAGTCTGCATTCCTCCGGACAGATACATTGGTATGGTCGAGGAACATGATATGGATGACGTCTTACTCCTAGAGGGTAATGAACCCTCAACCTATAAAGGTGCCATGACCAGTTGTGACTCAAAGCTATGGCTAGAAGCCATGCAATCCGAGATGGACTCCATGTATGAGAACAACGTGTGGGATCTTGTGGACCTACCTGCAAAGGTACGTCCCCTTCAATGCAAATGGCTTTACAAAATAAAGCATGCCGTGGAAGGTAAACAAGATATCCATAAGGCAAGACTAGTTGCTAAAGGTTTCACCCAAGTGCCAGGCTTGCACTACGATGAGATCTTTGCACCCGTAGTCATGCTACGTTCCATTCGGATTATCTTAGCGATAGCCGCATTTCATGACTATGAAATATGGCAAATGGACGTTAAAACCGCCTTCTTAAACGGTTATTTGGAGGCAGAGTTGTACATGGTACAACCCGAGGGTTTTATTGATCCAGAACATCCTAAGAAGGTCTGCAACCTTAAGCGTTCCATCTATGGACTTAAGCAAGCATCACGGAGTTGGAATCATCGCTTCGACCAAGTGATAAAAGAGAATGGATTCGTTCGATCAGTCGAGGAACCATGTCTCTATATCAAGTCGAGTGGGAGCAAGATTGTCTTCCTAGTACTGTATGTCGATGACATACTCTTGATTGGGAATGACATACCTCTCTTATCTTCGGTTAAAGCATGGTTGAAAAACCATTTCCAGATGAAAGATCTGGGAGAGGCACAAAGAATTTTGGGCATCCGTATCTACAGGGATAGATCACGACGGATGTTGTCTCTCAGTCAGGAGTCTTATATAGATAAGATTCTAGAGAGATTCAGCATGACGAACTCCAAGAAGGGGTTCCTCCCTATGACTCCTGGGCTTCAGTTGAGCAAGACTCAAGAAGCTAAGTCATTGGAAGAGAAAGAGCGCATGAGTCGGATTCCTTATGCTTCGGCTATAGGATCGATCATGTATGCCATGATATGCACACGTCCAGACGTTGCATATGCATTGAGTATGACAAGTCGATTCCAAGCTTATCCAGGTGAACAACACTGGATGGCCGTGAAAAACATTCTTAAGTACCTACGGAGGACTAAAGATTGGGGATTGACTTATGGAGGCGACTCAACGCTCTGCACCACGGGTTACGCAGATGCTAGCTTCCAAACGGATCGAGATGACTCGAAATCTCAGTCTGGATTCGTTTTTACTCTTAATGGCGCTGCTGTCACCTGGAAAACTTGTAAACAGAGTGTTACAGCAGATTCTACGACTGAGTCCGAGTACTATGCCGCCTCGGAAGCAGCTAAGGAAGCAATATGGATGCGTCAATTCTTACAAGGACTCACGGTAGTACCTAGTTCGAATGACCCGATCACCGTTTATTGTGACAATAAAGGTGCCATCTTCCAAGCTAAGGAGCATAAGTCTAGCAACAAAGCTAGACATGTACAACGGAAAGCTCATCTAATCAGAGATTACGTGGAGCAAAAGGACATATTTATTGATAAGATCGCTACGGATGACAACATAGCTGATCCTCTCACAAAAGCATTACCACGTGATAAGCATGAAGGACACATTCATTCCATGGGAATTAGATGTGTTCCTAAGTTGTAGTACTCTTTTTTGAATTAATGTAATAATTCATTTTCTCGTGTACTCTATTCAACCTTATTGTTATGATATAAAATGTTTTGTTTTTCATGTGGAATTGTACGCCAATTTTGAACACCACAAAGTGAACTGATTAACATTACATCGTTTTGGTCCTTGATTACCCACTTTCAGCTGATAACTCAGGTAATCATTTTGTGACGTTGGTTGATGGTGGGTTCAACGAGCCATAAGTCACGCGGCTGACTGACCAATCACAAAGGCGAGTTATACGGATATCTCGTAGGACACCCCGTGACAACGTTATGGAGTCCTAAATGTTTTATAACATTGGGTGCCGGGTCGTGGATAGGACCTCCATAGTGTTCCTTAGAGTCGAGTCTTTTGACTTTCAACTGTCTCTTGAGATTAAGGCAGATTTTGGGTAACTTTGGTTTCTTTCCCACGGTCACCGTAACAGGGGCCAAGAGGATTTTTTCTGGGTTATTTCATGCTGCGCGATATCGGCAGGATTCGAGTTGAGGGAAATATCCAAACCCTTATCAGGATTTTATCATTTCTCAGGGCCACTCGAGGAGTAGTAACTGAAATGCATGGCCATGCTCGAATACAGATTCGTTTTATCAGTTAAGTTACTCTCTAGTCGGGGAAACCACTCTTGATACAGATCGCTTGTGAGATACGACCTTTGCGAATGCGGATTTGCAAATTGTCTTACATTGAGTGGGAGAAATTTTAAAAGGATATGAGATTCGGTTATCGCACCTACACTTGTACGGACAAGTGGGAGTTTGTTGGAGACTTGTGTCCTCCACATGTAGTGTGATAACGTCATTGCACATACCCTTGTACGGACAAGTGGGAGATTGTTGGGGCTGGTGTCCTTGACAGTGAGTACAATGACTTACTAAATCTCTTAAAGGATCACAAGGGCATACTTTTGTATTATTACCAGTATAGTTGATCCACGTTTATCAATAACGGTTGGCTTGCTAGATAAGTTTGACGTTATTGTCATACGGATGGCGGTGATCAACTGGTCCCTATACGTCACACCTATAGGACACGTTTGAGAGATGTGAAGGTATGAAAATACAGTCACATTTATGCCGGATATGACTAAACAGTTAGTCAGAGGTATTGACTATTAAATTAGTCAACGAGATGTTGAGATTATTATTTAATACGGATTAAGTAATTTTAGCTAATGCGGATTACATGATTAATTCGTAAAATTAAATACAAGCAGTTATATTTAATTAAATATTGAATTTGCGTATTAATATAAACAGTTATATTAATTTGGCCAATTATACAATATCGTATTTTATCAGACCATTATTAATATATCGACTGTATTAATATCTGATAACATGTGTGCGATTTATAATAAATACCCGCAAATTATATTTTAGCAAAATGGGTCGAATCATGCATTGGAATAAGGTAAGAGTGGAAAGCCCACTCCTACCCAAGACCAATCTCGGCCGGCCAAGTATTACAAAAGGAGAGAACTTCTCCTTTTGTGAGACTACTGATTGTTTTACTGATTAAAACAGATCTCAAGAATAATTAGGGTTTGGAGAACATCTTTTTCCCAAAACTCAGATCTCACATCTAAAACCTCAAAAGGCTCTCCCCATATTCCAAGGCAATTGGAGATTATTTTCTAGCACACGCGGCATAATCTCAATCAAGTCTTGGGTGCAAGTTATAGGAGGGAATTTACTTTAATTCCTGTTCTTAGGCCATAAGCACAAAGGACCAAAGGTTGATTTCTTTTTCATGCTTTTAATTAACTTATGACTATAATCACAATTGTATGTTTCATTATAATCCTGCAAGTTTGGGGCGAATACATGCTTTATTCCCCACAATTTCCTCATTTCCTCTCTTAAAACTCAAGCTTAAAATCCATTTTTCTTCATCATCCGGACTCGAAATCAAGGTAATAATTACATTTTCGGAATCCTCATGGAATTTGCAAGCCATCCGTCACTTCCAATTCTCGTTTCCTTCAATTCGAAATCTGGGCTATTTTTGCATAATCGGTCTTTTAAGCTCTAAAATCGGTGTTTCTTGATTTTAGGTGAAGGTTTAGACGATCCTAGTGTGGATACCTACGTGGTGGAAGAGGAGCTTTGATCGGAATTGCGTTTAAGGTGACGATAATGAGAAACTCGGCCTTTACTTGTAAAATTAGCACTTTTCATGTTTAGGATGGTTTAAGCTTCTGAAATTTCATGTTGTTGTTGTTGATTGAACTTAGAAACATGATAGGAATGTTCATACTTGATGATTACATGCTTAGATTGTTGGGTTTATTTATCTCATAAACTAATGCTTTTAGTCATAATAACATAATCTTATAATTAACATTTTAATTATCTCATTATATAAATCTTATGCATGCTAAAATAATGCGGAAATGGGAGAAATTTCGAGCCCTTACACACGGTCCGAAATGTAATGCTTGGATGATCCTCCAAGTATTCAACAAGAACACCTCCTTTGGATGCACCAAGACAACCCCTTAAACAACCGAGATCTTGAACAAGCTAGCACAAAATCGACTTTCCTTAAGATAAATCTTAATCTCTTAATTAGAATTATTATTTCAATACTACAATTAGTATATTTATTATCTTATAATATTGATTTTGAGGTTGTGAAATTTTCTTCTTACTTAGGAAATTTTCGGCTAAGAAGAAGTTAGAATGAGGAGGTGATATCTTATATATTAAGTATCCATTATCTTAAGAAAACAATTAACTTAAGTGTGGGCATGGGGAAGGGGGAGCCGGCCTAAGGGAGCCACAATGGGGAACATCTTCACTTCTCAATGCACTTAGGGTGGCTTGTAGCTTTAAGTCTCAAGGCAACCTATAATCATTGTATTTAAAGAGTATAATTAACACTTAAACAACTCTTTAATAGGCCCCATAAAACCGGCACATTCACACTTAAAATGGACCTAATTTTACAATTTTATCAACCTTACAATTTTATGTTATGTGACATACAATATGTCACAATATAATAAAATAACAATTGTTTTAATTTAATCATACATATTTATCAAATAAATATTATTCATAAATTAATAAATCTCATTTATCA
This sequence comes from Silene conica, assembly GCA_029255685.2. Taxonomy (NCBI): domain Eukaryota; kingdom Viridiplantae; phylum Streptophyta; class Magnoliopsida; order Caryophyllales; family Caryophyllaceae; genus Silene; species Silene conica. Next base: position 67,455,084 of record CM055311.2, read on the forward strand.
AGTTGACAAGTAATTCGAAATTACTAAATGTAAAATGGTCACTTATAATAATCGTCAATACGATTTACAACTTTTGCAATAATCTTAACCCGATTAATTCTAATTACGATATTATAAAATATCGTTTATTGTTTAACAATTGACACGTTTCAATTTTAAACATAAATCTTACAATAAGATTTAACCTCTGATTTCTCGATATACGAGTTTAAGGAATATGATCAAATCGTATCAATATACATTTGATCACTTTATCAATTAAGGGAATTGTCCTAAAGGTGTGACCTAAAGGGATCAACTGACCACCACCATCATACGACAATAATGTCAAACTCTAGCTAGCCAATCATTACCGATTAATGTTGGTCAGTTGACTAATATAAATCGTATCATCCCTTGCGCATTCTTGTCATGAGATTTAATTACGTGATCGCACTATTGTTGAGGACACATTTCCCAACAATATCCCACTTGTCCTCGACAAGTGTGCGTCACCAATTCTCTTGTGCTATTACAATCTCCCACTCAATGCAAGATGCCTCTCTGAGGTCGTAATTGCATTTGATCATATCATGAGTGGTTTCCTCGATCTGGAGAATAACTGTTTGACCGGAATTATCTACCATAGATACCTTCCGAGCGTGGCCACGCATTTCCAGTTAACTTCTCCTCGAGTGGCCTTGAGATTTGAACAACCCTGACAAGGGGTGGACAATTTCTATCATACTACTTCCGTTGACTAGTCACAATCTGTCACAGCCTGAAGCAATCCCATTTGACTCCAGTTACGAAACGTCGTAGAGAATGGATCAAAGTTACGCCTAAACTGTACCATCTTGGGAGAGTACTCTTTAGTCTAAGAATTGACTCACAAGAATACTATAGCCGCTTTCGCCACGACCCGGCTATAAAATTTCCAGAACTCTATAAGCGGTCACTATGCCCGACAGAGTGTCTCTTGCAGTCTGCCTATGTGATCGACTAGTCATCACATATGACTCTATGGCACTTGAACTTGCCATCAGTCGCCTCACATTCTAGTCGGTTTGAGATGTCACCTCATGTTAAGCGGCTAGGGGCTATACTAAGTCAATCCAGTTCACTTATGGGGTTCAATATTGTCTCTCACAACCCATTTGGATTTTGACAAAGTATCTTTCATCTTGAGTTAATTATAACTCAAATGACATTGTGGTGCAAAAACAGTCAATACTATTTCATTGCATTTGATGCACGATCATCTATTTGTAATAGTGTTTTGCGAATAAACCTTTTATTCATGATTGCAAAACTTACAAATTTTGTTCTCCTTCCATCTCATATTATCTCACATAATATGAACTTATTTGAGCACGTATCTAGAACTCATTCTAGATCTTGAGATTCCTTTCCTGAGGGAAGCTCCCACTGTTATCTTATAACTCGTGACGTATTGATATACTAGAGGGATTTAAAGAATCACTCGAAATTATCTAGTCACTTATGTGCTGAAATCTATATTGTAGTTACTAATGATTTCATCACTCTTACTATTTTCAACCATCTTGGCTATTTGATCATGATTTTATCAATATGAATCATATCCAACAATTCTCATTTCTAATGGGCGACCTTTTATTATCAATATAATAAACCTTCCCGTAAAGCTCCATCATCTCTTTGAAACAATGAACATAAGGAACATTTCCTCTAGTGTCCTCCCGTAGTTTCTTCAGTGTCCTCTCGTAGTTTCTTTGTTTCTTCATTTAGGGTTCTTCTGTAACATACCGCATTTTTATAAAAGTAATTTTAATAATTTAAAAGTAGTTTACGGAATTTAATAATATTTTAATTATAATCCGTAAGTTTTATTTTAAGAAATGCCGTTAAGTTCTGTCTTAAGTTGTTTAATTTAAAGACTTCACGTTTACTTGGTAATTTCCGTTTTAAGATTTTCCGCTCCTTACATTTTACAAACCCGACTCAAGTCAATATAAAGGACACCACTCTCCCCTTTCCACGTTACTTGCTCCTTCTCCAAAACAATAACACAGTGACAATTGTTCTCCATTTTTACTCATTTCAACTTCACAAAATCATCATCCATTTACTCATCTCAACTCTGATTGACGCAAGGTTTTCACCTACGCTTTCCTCTCTTCATCCCCGTTCTTTCTATCTCTTTCAATTTCCGTTTCGCCAAAGTTGATTTCTGGACTGTTTTGAGGTTTAATCGAAATTACCCTCAAATAACCCGTCTTTGTTGTTTGTTGGTGTTAACTTGGACGACCCGGACAAGGACTCATACATTGTTCAAGACTAGAAGTGAAAAATCGCTCTTTAAGGTGACGATAATGAGAAACTCAGCCTTTTGTCTAATATTAGCACTATACATGATTTATAGTATATTTAGTTACTAGAAACATGTTTAGGTTATGTGGATTGTGGTTGTGATGCTGTAAATTAGTTAGTATCATGCTAGGGTTTGATGATTATATGTTTCTCACATGATTTATTGATTATTGATAATGGGTAATATGTTTGGGTGGAAAAGATGAATTATTGTGTTGTGTTTATGAACATGTTTGTTAATCTATGATAATGATTTTAAGATGCACCATGAGTGATGGTATATGCTGTAATATGTAATTTTAGAAGTATATGCAAAGTATAGAAACAAGTTCTTGAAGTTTGATTGAAGTTTAAGAATGGCGAAATGCGCGATTTTGGTACAGCGGGTTCCCAGCCGGTCTGAGGCCGGCGGCCGGTGGACCGGCTGAGAGCCCATTTGGTGTTTGTTGTTTATCGTTCTTGATTTGCAAAATTTGGGAAAAAAGGGTCCCCAGCCGGTGGACCGCCGGCCGGCCGGCCGGCTCGGAGACCATCTTGTTGTTAATTGTTGTTTTCGTAAGCATTGGGAAAAAGGGTTCCCAGTCGGTGGACCGGCAGCCGGCCGACCGGCTGGGAGTACCTCAAGGTTGTTTTTGTTGTTTTGAGCATGATAGGTTGGGACCCTCAGCCGGCCAACCGGCAGCCTGTGGCTGACCGGCTGAGAGCCCCTAACCATATTAAATTGTTCGTAACTTGTGTTTCGCACGTCGGATTTGATTGATTCTTTTTCCGTGTGTTTCGTATGCTTGTTTGAAGTCCCAAGAAATTGGGCGGCGCTTATGTCGGATTCGGTAATGGATTTAGGATGAAAGACCCCCCGGCCTGGCAACCGGAAGGGAGACCGGCTCTCGCCTCAAATTAGTTCCCGAAGTTGGCTAAGTGTTTCATGGATGTTTAGAGATGAAATATTTATACGAAATGATTGTCATTCGAGTTTGAGTTGCTTTTCATCTTAGAGATAACATTTGTAATTTGTGTAATCTGTTGCGCGCTGCTATAGTACTCGAGTTCTCACCTGATTGTATTGTGTAGCTGGTTGGCCGTAGTGGCTTGGTCCTCACAGTCAGGTCTTAGATTGTCTGCCCGCCTTCGGGCATATCTCGTTCCTAGCTAGTTCGGGTCTTGGGGGTGCCTTGTGCACTTGTCGAATCGGGGATCGTGATCCGTTTGCGCTCCGAGAGTCTGGCCCGGTTTAGACTAGGACAGTCTTTTGATGTCGTCCTACCAAGGGGTTGTATAGTCTGAGATTGGGGATATCGTGGTATATAGATGAGTCGATTGTCGGCCTGCTCATAGTAGTAGGAGTCGAGTCACTTGGATGACCTATCTCTTGTTTGTAGAGTCACTTGGCTGACCTATAGTTGTTAGAGTCGAGTCACTAGGTGACCTTTCTCTTGTTGATATAATTGGATGTTGAGTATGCCTTAGATGTAATTGTGAATGTATGATACTTGTTTATCTTAGTATTGTTCGTCCAAGGCATTGGACGACTCTTAGTCTAGTTTCATAAATGGTTTGGATTGAAAGACCCCCCGGCCGGGCAACCGGAAGGGAAACCGGCTCTTCTTTCAAATAGTTTACGAAGTTGGTTGAGAGCCTTGCATAAGTATTTGCATGTTGACTTGAGATTCGAATATTGAGATTTGTATGCTTCACATGTTTTATATATGCTGGAGTATATTGCATGCTTATGTGTTATGTGTTATTAACAATAGGTGGCTAGGAGCACTCTAGTCACTCACCACTGACTGTGGCGCACATGTTGTATGTGTGTAGGTACATGAGGCTGTTCTGCGGGGGCTACGTTGAGGCTAGCGAGCGATGATCCTTCATCGTGACTTTTACCTATTCGTTAGCTAGACCTTAGACTTAAGTTTATGTATTTTGTGCCTGTAGGGATATGCTATCCCGGGCTGCTTTTGTATCGCACTTATATACATATTCCGCATGTTTAATATTGTTAAGACACCTCGCATGTTTTCTTATCATGTCAAAGCTTTTAATTCACTACAAGAATTACCTCAGATAGCGACCAAGCCTGCCACCGCAATGATAGTCGCAAATTAGCGACCGAAAAAAAAAAAGCGGGCGACCGACGTCGGTCGCTAAATTTAGCGACCGAAAGCCTATCCCAATCTTATCCGAAAAAATCCGCGGGAATCCAAAAAGTACCATTGCGCCAGTTTAGCGACCGAATTTGGCGACCGAATGCAGTCGCTAAATTTAGCGACCGAGTTTATTTACAGTCGCTAAATTTAGCGACCGAATTTAGCGACCGAATCCAGTCGCTAAATTTAGCGACCGAATTTAGCGACCGATTTCGGTCGCTAACCCCCTGTTATATTTTTTTTTTGCCTCTTCAACCCGTCATTCCCATTATTGCGTACGTTTTAAAAAGGAAAAACCTCAAAACCCCCCAAACCCGTCGACCGATAGTCCTTATACCGGACCACCGCAACGCCACCGGACCACCCACCACCGCCGTTCACCTACATTTTACTCCTTTTTCAGGTTTGTGTCGATTTACTAACTTTAATTATGTATTAAATCTCTTTATAGTATTATTGTAATTCAAACAAGTAATTAGATTATTAGGATGCTTTTAGTTAGTAATTAGATTATTAGGATGCTTTTAGTTAATAATTAGATTATTAGGATGCTTTTAGTTAGTAATTAGATTATTAGGATGCTTTTTAGGATGTTTTGAGTTAGTTAATTGAAAAAAATGGAGTGTTATTGTGATTAGGGTTAGAAATTGGGGAAAATTGGATTATGATTTTAGTTAGTAATTAGATTATTAGGATGTTTTTAGGATGTTTTTAGTTAGTGAATTGAAAAAAAATTGGGTGTTATTGTGATTAGGGTTAGAAATTGGGGAAAATTGGATGATGAGTATAGTTAGTAATTAGATTTCTAGGATGATTTTGTGATGTTAATTATTATGTTTGTATGTTATTGTAAGTTATTGTGAATATTTTCCATGCAAGAATTGAATTACTATTGACCTAGTACCCGTTCATGAATTATTCGTTAGGAGAAATTCATGAATAGTCCCCATTTTGGGACTGTCTTTGTATATTTCAAGTCACTTAGGTAGTAAATACATACTTGTGAATTTATTAGTGGGGAAAGAGTTTGGTAACAATTTCTTTATGTTCTTCGAATACATATGTGAAATAAATACAAATTTATTTCACATTGTGTATTTGAAGAACTTAAGGGAATTGCTGCCAAATTTTTTTTCCCCACTAATAAATTCACAATTATGTATTTGCTAGTGACTTGAAATATACATTGATGGGTTTAGGTTGGAGTGATAAGGACCCAATTGAAATCTTTAAGTACATATATTGACTTGATTGAATTCTTAGCTTGAACTTATTATTTGTTGAATTCTTATTGAATTGAAATTATTGTTGTGTGTTTGGTTTAATTATTATATATTATCTAGATTAAAATGAAGAGATTTGAACGTAGCTGGATGTACGAAGAAAGAGTAGATAAGAAGAAACGTCCCAATGCTAGATTTGTAAAGGGAGTTCGTGGGTTTATTGAATTTGCTAGATGTTCAGAATCATATGATTTCGAACAACGCAAACTTAGGTGTCCTTGTAATAAATGTAAAAACTTAAAATATTTACCTGAGGTAGAAGTAGAAGAACATCTTATTACGAATGGGTTTTTTCCAAACTATTACAACTGGATATCACATGGGGAAAAATACTCTTCTGATCCCGAACACTCTTCTGAACCCGAGAACCCATATAGAGAAATGGTACTTGATGCCTTTGAGTCGAATGTTTTCACTAATCCCGATCGTGTACCTATAACCGAGGAAGAAGATCCAAACCCAAAAGCCAAAGCCTTTTTTGATATGCTAAGGGACTCCGAGAAAACTTTATATGAGGGGAGTAGAATGTCATTGTTGCAAGTTGCATCGAGGATAGTAACGTTAAAATGTGAGTTCAATATGCCGTTTAAAGCGGTTGACAGTATTGCTACTTTAATTGAAGATGTTATACCCGATAATAACATTATGACCCGTAATTTTTACAATACCAAAAAAGTGGTCAAAGGTCTTCAGCTTCCACATGAAAAGATTGACGCATGTCCTGGAGGATGTATGCTTTTTTGGAAAGATGATGCGTTGCTAACCAAATGTAAGAAATGTCAAAGTGATAGATATGAGACAAGTGAGGGAAATATTATCTTGAAGGGAAAAAAGGGTAAGAAGAGTGGAAAAACAAAGAAACCAATATCATTACACCCATTAATTTATCTTCCCCTAGCTCCAAGACTTCAAAGGTTATATGCCACGAAAAATATTGCCAACCAAATGAGATGGCACAAAGAAAACCCCCGTACACCAGGAAAGATGTGTCACCCGAGTGACGGAGAGGAGTGGAAGCGTTTGTATCCTGATTTTGCCGAGGAACCTCGCAATGTGAGACTTGGCTTGTGTACGGATGGGTTTGACCCTTTTGGTCAATTTGGTAGACCGTACTCGTGTTGGCCTGTAATGCTTACACCGTACAACTTACCTCCTTGGCTATGTTCCAAAAGACAATTTATTTTCCTCTCACTACTTATTCCCGGTCCTCACAACCCAAAAAATAACTTGGATGTCTATTTACAACCGTTGGTGGAAGAACTGAAGTATCTATGGGAAGTCGGTATCGAAACATTTGATGTGTCCAAGAAGCAAAACTTCCAACTAAGAGCTTCATTGCTGTGGACTGTAAGTGATTTCCCTGCGTACGGTATGCTATCAGGCTGGGCAACAGCGGGGCGAATGGCATGCCCTTATTGCATGGATAATAGCAAAGCATTTTACCTCCCTAATTCTAAAAAGATTAGTTGGTTTGATTGCCATAGATGCTTCTTACCGGATGGGCATGTCCATAGAAAGAACAAAAAAGCCTTCTTAAAAGGAAAGGAGGTGCTTGAGGATGCTCCGGATAGACTCCCAGGTGATGCAGTTTGGGAGGCTATACGTGAATTGCCATCTACCAACGATGGGACTGAAGAAGAATTTAGAGAGCTAAAAAAGAAAAAGAGTGGTTGGTTTAAAAGAAGTATTTTTTGGAACCTACCCTATTGGAAAACAAAGTTGATTAGACACAATTTGGATGTGATGCACATAGAGAAGAATTTCTTTGAGCTACTTATTCATACGATTATGGATGTTAAAGGAAAGACACGTGACAATATTGGCTCAAGAATAGAATTGAAAAAATTTTGTGATCGTCCTAAACTTCACATTCGTAGGGATGGGTCAATGCCAAAAGCACCATTTACCCTTGACAAAGCTCAAAGAAAGGTATTGTGCGATTGGGTAAAAGACTTGAAGTTTCCCGATGGCTATGCCTCAGATTTCAGCCGTTGTGTTGATTTAAAAGAATTGAAGTTAAGAGGGTTGAAAAGTCATGACTGTCATGTTTTCATGGAGCGCTTGTTACCAGTGGCTTTGAAAAATTTACTCCCGACCACCGTTTGGAATGCAGTTACAGAAATTAGTCAATTTTTCAGAGACTTGTGTTCTTCCACGATATCAGTTGATGACATGATTCGTTTGGAAGACCAAATTCCAGAAATTTTGTGTAAACTTGAGATGATATTTCCGCCTTCTTTTTTCAATTCGATGGAGCATCTACCCATTCATTTGCCATATGAAGCTAAAGTTGGTGGACCCGTTCAGTATAGGTGGATGTATCCTTTCGAAAGGTTTCTTAATCATGTGAAAAAGAAAATTGGTAATAAAGCTCGTGTGGAAGGTTCTATTTGCAATGCATATCTAACGGAAGAAATTGCCAATTTTTGCTCTTTTTACTTTGAAAAACATATTGACACCAAAGCAAAAGACTTGAACATTGAAGAAGCGGATGAGTTAGATACAAGTATACCCAAGTGTTTTCATGTGCAAGATGATGAAGGGTGTTCTTCTGCTGGGGGAACAAGATTTCTGGATGACAAGGAGTATAATCGTGCTCACCTTTATGTCCTATCTAATTGTGAGGTTTTGGAGCCATATGAAGCAAAATTTGTGAAAGATTTCATGACTGATCACCCTAATGTTAAAAGAGAGGATGTTTGGAGTAAACACGAGGATCAGTTTCCAGGTTGGTTTCGAAAGCATGTAGTTAAGCTAAATATCCAAGATGATGTGGTTAGATGCTTGGCTTTGGGTCCTTCTCGAAAGGTTGTCACGTGGAAGCATTATTTAGTTAATGGGTTTAAGTTTCACACATTCGACTACGGGAAAAGTAAGGCTAAATGCAACTATGGCGTTACTATTTCTTCTCTTGATGGCAACGACTATTATGGGATATTAGAGGATATCTTTGAGTTGTGCTATAATGGGCGTGAACGGGGTTACAAAGCTGTCTTATTCAAGATTCAATGGAGAGATAATTCTGTAGCTGGAACGAGAGTCCATGATCGCTACAAGCTTGTAGAAGTGAATCACACTCGAACCTATTCTAAATATGATCCATTTATACTTGCACAACAAGCTCAGCAAATTTATTATGCATCGTCACCTAGCACAAGTAAAGATAGACAACAAAAGAATTGGTGTGCGGTAATTAAAACAAAGGCGCGATCAGAAGTCGACACATCCTTTTTCCAAGAAGAAGTTGTATCAGAGTCCATTCTGTCTCCAGTAGATCAAGAAGTCATTTATGGAAATGAGATAGAATCGGGAGAGGAGCTAGAAGATGATGAAATGGAGGGGCAAGATCAGTTACAAGATAATAATGATGAAGAGTTAGAAGAGGAGGAAGAGGATGATGACGAGGAGGAGGAGGTAGAAAAAGAAGAGGATGACGATGATGATGATGATGATGAGTAAAAGTAGTATGAGGTTTTCATCCTATATATTTATTTAGGTCCTGTTTTTTACCAACATTATTTATTATGTTATATATATGTATGTTAACATTTTTCCTGCAATTATAGGTTCACATGGCTCGTGGAGGAGGCAGGCAACGGGGCGGTTTTAGTGGTAGTGGCGGGGACAGTAGCTCGGCCCGATCACAGGGGGAGGAGGAGGTCCGTGTGTCGACTGACAGTGAGGAGGAGGAGGAGGTCCGTGTACCCCGCCATACTGACGGCAGGATCATCCTTGATCCGACGGGTCTTTGGTAATTTTTTATTCACTAGTTGTTTATTTATTTATTAATTTTATTCAAACTAGTCTTATTAATTAACATTCATGTTTGGTTTCAGGTTTAAACATCAAACAACGGTTCGTGGCGTCACCAATAGCATTCAAGAGAACATGGTTCACGGCGTCACTTGTTGGACGAATGCTAGTGACGAGGACAAGGAGATGTGGTACAACGCCTTTCGGGTACGTATATAAGTCTTTACTTTAATTATTTATTTTTTATAAATTCATGGTTGATTTGTTTCTCTAATAACTCTTCTTTTTTTGGTAGCGTGTCTTCTATTGGCCAAGTGCGCTTGATCGACTGGCTTGGGATCGATTCAATGATGTTGGTCAAAGGAGGCTAAAGGACATTATGTATAAGGTCTCGAAGAGAAAGACTCCGCCAACGTTCATGAAAGGTATTAATTTATTAATAATCGTATTAAAATAAAAAGTTTTTACATTTTTTAAATTTATAGTAATCGTTTCTATTTTATTGGATTGTAGGTCAGTCATATGAAGAATTCACTAAGTACAGAGAAAGTCCTGAGTTCAAGCAAAAGTCGGCGCGGAACAAGGCGAACAAGAGGGGTGGAGAGGATCCCGAAGCGGAGGTTGGCGCTACTCATTATGGTGGGTCTCAGTCATTCCATGATCGCGTGACGATAACTGTAAGTATTTACTCTTGTGATTTAATTTATCACTTTTATCTTGAAGTATATATTTAGCTTTAAATTTTAATTAACTGACTAACACTTCATGAATTTATTATTTTTTTTATAGGCAAGGAAAAATAAGGGCCAGCTACAATCGGTTCTAGATCTCTTCCTTGAGACACATGCCAAAAAGGGAAGGAAAGGGTTCGTCTTCGTAAATGCAAGAGATCGCGAATTATATGTAAGTGTTATTGTATAAAGCATTTAAAAAATGATTTATAATCAATGATTTATTTATATGTAAGTGTTATTGTATATATTATTAATAATGTTTCATTTTTTTTGTAGGAAACATTTCTTAAACGAAAGAAGGCGAACCCTGACATCTCCGACAATCAGCTATGGTATGAATTGGTAGACGGTTTTCATAAAGGAGGAGTCTATGGGGCCGGTTCAGCTAAAGAGCTCTTTTATGAACCGCCGGCAAGAAGAGGGTCCTCGTCCCAGCATCAACCCTATGTTCCTGGTTTGGTCAGTCACCTTCAGATGCAACTAGCTGAGAAGGATAGAAGGGACGCCGAACGAGATGAAGAGGTGAGGAGAATGAAAGAAGAGATGGAAAGGATGTCTTCCTACTTTGCTAATTGTAACAGCGGTTGGCGTCCACAGGATCGGGATCCAAGAGATCCCGATTATGGAGGTGGCAGTGGGGCGGGAGCATCTTTTCCAGTGTCGTAGCTTGTGACTCTTGTTTTTAGTGACTCTTATGTTTAGTGTTGGATAATTTTAAGTTTAGTGTTGGATAATTTTAAGTTTAGTGCTTGAATTTCGTACTTTGTAATCCAAATCACTTTTATTTATTTAAGCGATCAGATTTGGCATCAATTGGGTTGTGCGCTGCTCTTCTTTGGTTTGCTTGCAGGTTTTACAGTAGTAGCTACGGATTTGGCTAGGACAAAACTGAATTTTATGGGCAAATACATGTAAAATTAGCGACCGAACATGTAAAATTAGCGACCACTGTCGGTCGCTAAACCCCTGTAACTTTTTTTTAATTGGCGACCACTTAGCGACCGATGTCAGTAGCTAAATTAGCGACTGAAATCGGTCGCAAATTTAGCGACTGAAAACGGTCGCTAAATTAGCGACTGAAATCGGTCGCTAAATTAGCTACCGCAGTCGGTCGCTAATTTGGCGACCACTATCGGTCGCCCGCCTTTTTTTCATCGGTCGCTAAAATTGGCGACCAATATCGGTCACTAAAAGCGACTACAGCCTGCGACTAAGGGCGTGCGACTGAAATTGGTCGCTAAAATTAGAAGGGCGACCGCTTGTGGTCGCTAATTTCAGTCGCAATCTGACGTATCTGTTGTAGTGATTCCGCTGCATTTTTGGCATGTTTTGTATGTTTACTTTTCCGCTTTCGCGAGGGGTTTTACAGTTGGTATCAGAGCGTTATCGCTCCCGACGCACTCATGTAATCCCCAAACTTAACTTGACCAAAAACTTGAATAATGAATGACAGATTTGGGTAGACTTAAGGACAAGTGGTAGACTGTTTGTGATTGTTAATTGTTAGGTTAACACTCTTTTCTCTTTTGAAGGATGGTGAGAACCACTGCTGCTGAGAATACGATAATGCAAGCACTTCATCAGTAGCTTGAGAACCAGAGGCGTCAGGCTGAGACTGCTCCTCCTCCTCCACCGCCAGGCAATGATGCCAACCGACTCGGTAGCTTCTCTTGGATAGCATCACAGATGTCCAGGAGCCACGTGAAGACTTATGGAGGCGAAGTTGATCATGTTGCCCTTTCTGAATGGTTCCGTGAGATGGAGAAAAGCTTTACCATGTACTCGGTTGTCGGAGTGGATAGAGTGCGGCTAGCCACTCACTTTTTGACCGTAGAGGCCGATAGATGGTGGGCATTGACCGGACCGACTTTCATTCTTGATCCTTTATTCGATTGGGAGACTTTTAAGGATAAGCTCGAGACGAGATTTTATCCTAAGGAGCTTAGATCACAGAGACTTAAGGAGTTCATGGACTTGAAGCAGGGAAAGATGTCCGTTCAGGAGTACACCGACAAGTTTAACCAGCTTGCTCATTTTGCCTCGAGATTTGTGAGGAATGAGGCTGAGAGAGTTTACTTCTATCGAGGGAAGTTAGGGCCTCGCATCGAGAGTATGGTCCGCCGTGACTCGACTTCTTTCGTTGAGGTTTATGATGATGCTATTTGGGCAGAGAGTTCCATCTGAGCCATAAATGCAGAGACTGGAGCTTCTTCTTCTGCTCCCTTTTCCTCACAGACTTCCTCCCTTGAGAAGAGAACCTTTGATCCTTCACCTGATTCTCCGGTACCTCAGTTTAAGAAGTTTAAGAGGCTCGACCCATCTAAGGTCAAGGACCCGGTGCTTGTACCTAATGCTCCCCTGAAGTGTTTCAAGTGTCACAAGGATCTTCACCTTGGAGTTGACTACAACGGTGACCTCTACACCTGCTTTGCTTGCAACAAGACCGGACATCGCTCCATCGAGTCTCCTGAGAGGAAGATTGTCGCTGGTAGAGCTGTTACTGCTGCTGGTGCCGTTCAGAGACCGAAGCCCAAGGGTACCGTGTACGTGATGAGTCGTGCTGCAGCCGAGGCTTACCCTCACCTGGTCACCGGTATGTCTCCATTGATGTTTTCATTTTGCCTATAAGACGTTGTCTTAAGCTCAACCTTGTTCTTCTTTCGTGTCTCACACTGAAATTTACCTCCTTTAGCCGCTCCCTTTTTCTGCTCCCTGAGACTTCTTTGGAAATTTCCTTCCTTTTTGGTAGTTGCAAACCTCTTTTGTTTTACAAATTTTATTTGGTTCAACGTTTGAAAGATCTAAAAAGGTTGATTTTAGAGAACCTGGTTTTAAGAAGTTGGTTAATTTTTGCAACTTTGATGGATTTCAGCGTTGATTTGCCATTTAAACACGTTATTGGAGACGTCTGATAACCTGTACTATGCCTATCAACACCGGATCGATCTAAATTTTGAAACCTTTCATTGGATTTCACCTTAGTTTTGCCTCGGATGAGAATGTCAGGTTCCTGAATGCGCAACGAGAACCCCAACATTCCATGATGGAGGCTGGATTATGGTTTCTACTTCTGAAATTTTGAAAAGAGACCTAAGTTTTTGTATGTCAAGGTCCTGTGAAAGTTAGTTGTTAGTGTTGTCCTTGTAACTGCTTTCAAGTTTCGAGGACGAAACTTTTTAAAAGATGGGGTGATTGTAACATCCCGCATTTTTATAAAAGTAATTTTAATAATTTAAAAGTAGTTTACGGAATTTAATAATATTTTAATTATAATCCGTAAGTTTTATTTTAAGAAATGTCGTTAAGTTCCGTCTTAAGTTGTTTAATTTAAAGACTTCACGTTTACTTGGTAATTTCCGTTTTAAGATTTTCCGCTCCTTACTTTTTACAATCTCGACTCAAGTCAATATAAAGGACACCACTCTCCCCTTTCCACGTTACTTCCTCCTTCTCCAAAATAATAACACAGTGACAATTGTTCTCCATTTTTACTCATTTCAACTTCACAAAATCATCATCCATTTACTCATCTCAACTCCGATTGACGCAAGGTTTTCACCTACGCTTTCCTCTCTTCATCCCCGTTCTTTCTATCTCTTTCAATTTCCGTTTCGCCAAAGTTGATTTCTGGGCTGTTTTGAGGTTTAATCGAAATTACCCTCAAATAACCCGTCTTTGTTGTTTGTAGGTGTTAACTTGGACGACCCGGACAAGGACTCGTACATTGTTCAAGACTAGAAGTGAAGATCGCTCTTTAAGGTGACGATAATGAGAAACTCGGCCTTTTGTCTAATATTAGCATTATACATGATTTATAGTATATTTAGTTACTAGAAACATGTTTAGGTTTTGTGGATTGTGGTTGTGATGCTGTAAATTAGTTAGTATCATGCTAGGGTTTGATGATTATATGTTTCTCACATGATTTATTGATTATTGATAATGGGTAATATGTTTGTAATACTCCGTATCTTATTGTTTTTATTTAAAATATTTAATTTTTACGCGGACGTGTTGATAGCATTTTGAGACGTTTATATTCGATAATTTATTTAACGAATAAGCAATAAGATGTGTTTACATGTTGGTAAGAGATTGAGTCTACGGGTTAGTAATATAACGTGTTTAGGATGAGATATTGGGCCTCGATTGGCGTGCCATCACCACAACCCACACCGATGTAAAACACAAACATAACACAAACGCCAACTTGGTCACGGGGACGTAACCATGTTTTAAGGAGGATAGGATTGTAAAATCTTAATGATTTATGATATGGCTAGTTGTTATGGCGTGGCTAATTGGTATATCGTGATTGTTTGAATATAATAATTTATGTTATGCATGTCATTTGTGATTCGTGAGGTACTTGTTAAAGTAATTATAGGATAAACTTTGGGGACAAAGTTTTCTGAACGAGGGAAGAATGTAACATTTCACGTTTTAATGCTTTTATAAGTTCTACTTGCGTTTGTTTTAGGCTTGTTATATGTTTCGTTTCCATTATTGGGTGGTGAACTTCATGACGAAGTTCATTTTAAGGATGGAAGATTGTAATACTCCGTATCTTATTGTTTTTATTTTTAATATTTAATTTTTACGCGGACGTGTTGATAGCATTTTGAGACGTTTATATTCGATAATTTATTTAACGAATAAGCAATAAGATGTGTTTACATGTTGGTAAGAGATTGAGTCTACGGGTTAGTAATATAACGTGTTTAGGATGAGATATTGGGCCTCGATTGGCGTGCCATCACCACACCCCACACTGATGTAAAACACAAACATAACACAAACGCCAACTTGGTCTATCTGCCGTCATATGTTAAGCAAGTTCACAACCCTATTTCTGACCTAAGAAACACTCACACAATCACAACACAACCTGCCGCCACATCATAGTCTAAGGAGAGAAGGTTGCACGGTGGTTTAAGGAGGCCGACGGTGGTTCGTTTGCACCTAAAAGAGGGTACTCTCACCTTTATTTTCTGATTTTACAGTTGTGTGTCTCTTTTAAGTCGCAATTTTGTGTCGGTATAATCATGTTATAGATCTGTTTCCTTATGTAATATTGATCTTAGATGCGTAGTAGTCGTATATGGGCCATAGGTAGGTGGTCGTTGACCTTCGTTGAGCGTCGAAGGTGGGTGTCTTACCGCAGTGTCAGAAGTCGTGTTCGTTATTGTTCCAGTTGGCGTTTTGAACAGTCGTGATTATACCCAGATTCGTTTAAT
Organism: Silene conica; assembly: GCA_029255685.2. Lineage (NCBI taxonomy): Eukaryota > Viridiplantae > Streptophyta > Magnoliopsida > Caryophyllales > Caryophyllaceae > Silene > Silene conica. Next base: position 67,470,569 of record CM055311.2, read on the forward strand.
AATCTGGTTGTGTTTCCGTATGTGTGTCGGGTTAGTATGGAGATGGTAGTTAGGGTGTCTATATGGTTGTTGTCACGGTGGTTTGTGGTGTGTCGTGGTTGTGTTATAGTGAGATTCGTTTTGAGGGTCTGGGCACGTGAAAACAGAGCAGTTCGTGAGGGTGAGTTTTGAACGCGGTTGTCTGGTGGTGGCTGGGCATGTCGACGGTCAAGGACCCTTCCCCTAGAACCACCGTGGTTCAGAGGCGAGCCTGGTGGTGTTAGAGGCGAGGCCAGGGGCTGTAGTGGGTGTTGGACAGGGTGTTTGCGCGGGCTAGTAGCGGTCTGTTTCGGTGTTTTTCGCGAAATCTTGGTGTTGTTCGTTTTGGGCGAGTTGTTACGTGCTGTGATTTATGTTTTGTTTAATTAGTAATTATTATTGTTTTTATTATTTTATCACTACTAATGTCATTAGTATTACTACTATTATAATGCTTTGGTATTAGTACTATTATTATTATTAATCATGTTTTAACAAGTTGAGATTATTATAATTATTATTATTAATATATGTTGTGACCATGGTTAATTATTTTAAGCCTTGTTATTATGGATCGTATAATAATTGATTAATTGATCGTATGACATATTTAGTAAGTCTATATATAGTAAGTCTATAATTAGTAAGTTTTCTAATTGACTAATGATGATTGATGTGAATAAGGAGTTAATATTAGTGGTATATATAGATACGAGTATGTTGATATGTATATTTACAGTGCGTGATAAGTGTATCAATTATGAACATGATCAAATAATTTTAGTAACGTTTGGTGGTATGGTTAACAATTGATATTAGGTACTATTTTTAGGAACTGAGTTCGAGGTGCAATAATTCTAGCAGCTGTTCGGTTGTCATTCTGCAATTCGAGGTAGGGGAATATTTATGTCTGTGATTGTGATCTGACATGAGGATACTCATTATCTGATTGATATATTTAATTGTGGTTATATTGTAATCGATTGATTATTATTGATTACTGTGGAGATCGGGACTTGTGAAATGGGTCTTGTGATATTGGTCTTGTGATATGGGACTTGTGATATGGCCATGGGAGGTGTGGTGTGATGGGAGGTGTGGTGTGATGGAAGGTGTGATGTGATGGAGGTGAAGTGGTTGATTGAACGATATGGAGATGGAGGAAGATGCAGTTCGATTGTGTTTATGTTTTATCTGTTTTATCTGTTTTACCTACTCAACCTCGTGGTTGACCCTATGTATTCGTGTGACACCTACGATGATCCGGAATGGGGAGTAGATTCTACAGGTCGAAGACAGATGGATTAGGAGTTTGGGCATGGAGAGAGACATGGCTTGGACCTACTTGGAATTAGATCACACTTAGATGTCATCAGTTGTACTTTTATTCTGATGTATAGTTTTGTAGTATCAAAGTTTAAATTTCATCAATTTCATATAAAGTACGTTGGTTGTTGTACTTTGTTATTCACTTCCTCGGTCTTTCCGAGATAGTAACAGTCCTATTTATTCGAGAATTTCTGGCTAAAGGCTCTTGAATAAATGGGGGTGTTACAATGTTTGGGTGGAAAAGATGAATGTTTGTGTTGTGTTTATGAACATGTTTGTTAATCTATGATAATGATTTTAAGATGCACCATGAGTGATGGTATATGCTGTAATATGTGATTTTAGAAGTATATGCAAAGTATAGAAACAAGTTCTTGAAGTTTGATTGAAGTTTAAGATTGGCGAAATGCGCGATTTTGGTACAGCGGGTTCCCAGCCGGTCTGAGGCCGGCGGCCGGTGGACCGGCTGAGAGCCCATTTGGTGTTTGTTGTTTATCGTTCTTGATTTGCAAAATTTGGGAAAAAACAGTCCCCAGCCGGTGGAACGGCGGCCGGCCGGCCGGCTGGGAGACCATCTTGTTGATTGTTGTTTTCCTAAGCATTGGGAAAAAGGGTTCCAAGCCGGCCGACCGGCAGCCGGCCGACCGGCTGGGAGTACCTCAAGGTTGTTTTTGTTGTTTTGAGCATGATAGGTTGGGACCCTCAGCCAGCCAACCGGCAGCCTGTGGCTGACCGGCTGAGAGCCCCTGACCATATTAAATTGTTCGTAACTTGTGTTTCGCATGTCGGATTTGATTGATTCTGTTTTGTATGCTTCACATGTTTTATATATGCTGGAGTATATTGTATGCTTATGTGTTATGTGTTATTGACAATAGGTGTGTAGGAGCACTCTAGTCACTCCCCACTGACTGTGGCGCACATGTTGTATGTGTGTAGGTACATGAGGCTGTTCTGCGGGGGTTACGTTAAGGCTAGCGAGCGATGATCCTTCATCGTGACTTTTACCTATTCGTTAGCTAGACCTTAGACTTACGTTTCAGTATTTTTTGCCTGTAGGGATATGCTATCACGGGCTGCTTTTGTATCGCACTTATATACTTATTTATGTTTCATTTCTCTTCCGCATGTTTAGTATTGTTAAGACACCTCGCATGTTTTCTTATCATGTCAAAGGTTTTAATTCCGCTGCATTTTTGGCATGTTTTGTATGTTTACTTTTCCGCTTTCGCGAGGGGTTTTACATCTTCTTAAGACTCCCATGTGGGATTCTTCTCTAAGATCCTACATTTATATCATTGGTTTGTGGGCGGAAATCTTTCTCCCACTCTATCCTTCTAACAATAACCTTTATTCGTATAAGGATAGCTATTTTCGATTAAACCAATGTTATTTGAATGATTGACAACTTATGTAGATGTGTTGAACTCATTCTCATTTTCACTTAAAATGAAAATCTTATAATGAACTGATGTTGTCTCATTTGGATTGAAAGTATCTCATGGGGTGTAGTTCTCCGTTTTAATCAACACTTTGATTACATTATATTGATCGTATCAATGTTTATTGCGTGATAAAATCACCATTATATATGTTTAAACAAGGTATGCAATTTATTTGAGAAATCAAGACATTGATTAAGAACAAAAGTAGTGACTCGGGTTGAAAACCAAGTCACCAATATCCAAAATTACAACCATTGTTTTAGGATTTTAATCCTTGTCTTACAAGAAAGTAAATTGTTCCATAAATAAAATGCAAAATATGAAAGAAGACGATATGAAAATTAGAGCCTAGCTCTTCAAGTCTTCGATCAATTGGATGCTACCGTAGCCATCCAAGTAAGGAACATCTTGCTTCCTTTTCCTTGCCCTTATCATTATTAGGAGGTGGCCCTTTAAAACAATTAAAAAGGGTAAATATCAACACATTTGTATGACTATACATAAGTTGATAAATGACATGAATTTAAACGAGAATTATTACCTACGGCCGTTGCCTTCCCATTTTTGAGATCGCTTAAGTATTTGGGGCAATTACGCTTCCAATGACCGATCCTCGTGCAATAATGGAACTTGCCTTCGGATTTCGAAGACGAGGTGGAAGCGCCTTTCGAAAAGGTCTTTTCTTTGGTCGCTTTGGGCTTGAACGTTTTCTTGCCCTTGCCTTTAAAGGCATTCTTCTTGAAGCTCGTTTTCCCTTTCTTTTCGATGTTTAAAACATCCTTGGTGGACCTTTCATGAAGTTCCATGTCCCTTTCGGCTTGGACGAGAATGTTATGGAACTCATCCAATGTTGTCTCTTGGTTTCGCATATTAAAATTCACCCGGAATTGAGCATACAATTTTACCTTATTGAGCGAGTGAAGAACTCGGTCAATTATGAGAGAGTCGGGAACATCAACGTCTTGCGTTTTTAGAGTCTCCGCGAGCTCAACGGGTTTGAGCAGATGAGGGATTATCTTTTGCCCTTCCTTCAAGGTAATGTCGAAGAAGGCGGAAGCCGCCTCATATTGAATCACCCTTGGAGTTTGCGAAAACATGGTCGCAAGCTTGGTGTATATCTCATACGATGTGGTCAACTTGATCATACTCCTTTGGAGATCCGTTTCCATGGAGAAGATGAGCACATTTTTAAGAGCGGAGGACTCTTTCATGTAGGCTTCATAGGCCTCACAAGTTCCGACCGTGGAACGAGCGGTTGGAGTGGGAGGAGCGGCTTCGGATAGGTAACGAGTCTTATCGTCACCTTGAGCGGCCAAAAGTAATTGCGCATCCCAATCGTTAAAATTGGAACCATGCTTATCGAGTTTGCAACGATCCATAAAGGATCGAAGCCATGATACGTTAGTGAGAGGTGGAGCGTTGGTTGCCATTGATGATTTGAAAATTAAACTACAATAAAATGAAGGAAATAAAACAACATCATTTTAAAATTCATAATTTAAACTAAAAATTTAAACAAGTTAATTAGTTATTTACTTAATGATCTCTTACCCAATTAAGTAAACAATTCCGAGACCCAAACCCATACTAATCTGGGCACGGTGTAGCTGATTCAACCCGTATCGGTATAATTTGGTGGATTAACCTTTTAATCGGTTCTACCTTAAAACTCTCGGTTGACAATTTTCTAAAAATCGTCTTTAGCCCGAACTTATTGCAACTACGGTTACGAATACTTTCGTTGAGATCAACCAAATTTCAAGGTGTAATATTTATTACCCCACTTACCCAACGTGACAATTTTAGTACCCCGGTGTAGCCGAGCCTACGTTCTTGTGAAGAAGGGATTCATGGGTCCGTACTTTTTGGTAAGGCTAAGTCTCAATATTTATGTGTAAGAGATCTAGTCAAATTATTATCTATCTCCGTTTAAGTGAACTAAGTCGATGAATTATCGATAAAATAAATGACTAGGTCGACTAAATCGAAAAATGCATGAGACAATATATGACGATTTGGCTATGCATGCAAACATATAAAAAGCAAAATAAAAGCATAAAAATAAACCCTAGTATGGCCTTTCCTAGAAAAGAAATAATAAAAGTACAAATTCAGAAACCAAATCCTTTGGTCCCTTGAACTTCACGAGGCACGCACATCGAGGTAAACACCGTCTTGTTCCGAACTTCTTTCCGAATGGCACCGTCTTCAAGGATCTCCGGAATTTACAAAAAAATAAAACTTTTCTAGTCTACTTTATACATTATAAAATGGAAATAAATTACAATTGGGTGATACGAGATCACAAAATTACAACCAAATCGGTAACCTCTTACATTACGGGAAATACCGATTTAAAAACTAAGGCCATACTAAGTAAATTACATAATTCCCAAAATTACGTAAATAAAATCATGACATTCATAATAAAATATGCAATGCTTATAAATATATGAACTATCATGCAAATCCTAAGCCAAATCGTCCTATTTAAATAAATAGTCACCGTATACCTCGGTTTTTATGGAATTGCGTGTTTTAACGTTTAACAACATTATGCATAATGTGAATCGGAATTCACTCTTAAGTTAATCATCCCAACTCTCTTAGGTTTCAAAATTTAATCTTACTTAAACTTTGAACATGACTTAACTTAATATTTGTTTTAATATTGTTCGGTATTACTCGGTTTTACGGGAAAATAACATAAAAATCGAAAAGAGTCATAAAAATTTCGAAAATTTCAAAATTCAAATTTTGAAAAATCTGGAATGTTCTTAAAATTTCAGAACTTTAAAAATATTAGTATTTATACGGTTTTAACATATATTTCGAAAATAAGACGTAAAACGAGCATTTTAAGTCGGAAAATTCAATAATTAGCTTCATAAATGCAAATAAAATACTAATAATATATTTACACTTTCCAAAATACTTTAAGAACATAAAATGGACAGAAAATTAAATGGCACACTGCCCAATAGCGGAAATTTTTAATTAGATGACTCATATTATTCAATTTTAAATGCAACCTTTAAACAATTTAAAATTAAATCAAAACAGAAACTTTTGGCTCCCAAGAATAATTTTGTGATGAACATATCATATATGACTACTATGGGTTAAATTTTTCGGCCATTTTAACAACTATTGCAAATTTTAACGATTTTCGTCATATATCGTACGATTTTAACCTTTAAAATTATTTCTCAAGCATAAAATAAGATAAAAATCTCGAAATGTTTATACATGCTGGAAATAATATATATGACATCGTGTTAAATTTTTATGGCCAAATTCCAACTTAAACTATTAAAGTCGAAATAATGTCACTAATTACCCGATTTTTACATTAAAAATCTATAATATTGCAATATTTGAGATAAATTTATGGAAATTTAGCACTCACTTTTATAGTCAAATTCCAAATATAACTATACAAACCCATTTTTATTCATCTTATTGGATTTTAACATTTAAAATTCATATCACATGTTTTATAAGTCCATAATTTACAAAAATTCATATTCATATATAACATAGGATATACATGTGAAAACATACTGAAAAATCTCGGTCAAAAGATGATTTTTACTATTTTTCCCAAAATAAACGATTTTTAACCATTAAAACTTAATAAAACCGAGATTTAATATACCAATAAACAATATTCATGCAAAATATTTTCCAAATATTCTAAAACATTTTAGAAAACAGTAGGTATTCATGCTTAAATAATTTCGGCCATATCTTATATCAAACGAAATACCAAGTTTTATTTTGTTATCCTAATAACTCCGTAAAAACGTAAACGGAAAGCATGGAAACAACATTTTAGAAAACAGTAGGTATTCATGCTTAAATAATTTCGGCCATATCTTATATCAAACGAAATACCAAGTTTTATTTTGTTATCCTAATAACTCCGTAAAAACGTAAACGGAAAGCATGCAAACAACCTAGTTGCTCTGATACCAATTGTTGGGTTTATTTATCTCATAAACTAATGCTTTTAGTCATACTAACATAATCTTATAATTAACATTTTAATTATCTCATTATATAAATCTTATGTGTAACATCCCGTATTTTTATAAAAGTAATTTTAATAATTTAAAAGTAGTTTTCGGAATTTAATAATATTTTAATTATAATTCGTAAGTTTTATTTTAAGAAGTGTCGTTAAGTTCCGTCTTGAGTTTGTTTAATTTAAAGATTTCACGTTTACTTGGTAATTTCCGTTTTAAGATTTTCCGCTACTTACATTTTACAAACCCGACTCAAGTCAATATAAAGGACACCCTCCACTCCCTTTCCACGTTGCTTCCTCCCTCCTTCACAAAAAAAGAATGCATAACAATTGTTCTCCATTTTACTCATTTCAACTTCACAAAATCATCATCCATTTACTCATCTCAACTCCGATTGACGCAAGGTTTTCACCTACGCATTCCTCTCTTCATTTCCGTTCTTTCTATCTCTTTCTTTTTCCGTTTCGTCAAAGTCAATTTCTGGGCTGTTTTGAGGTTTACTCGAAATTACCCTCAAATAACCCGTTTTTGTTGTTTGTAGGTGTCGACCTAGACGACCCGGACAAGGATTCGTATATAGTGGAAGACTAGAAGTGAAGAAACGCTCTTAAAGGTGACGATAATGAGAGAAGCTCGGCCTTTGTCTTAAATTAATTAGACATGTGATTTTCTTGTTGTTTATGTGAAATTTATGAGGGTTTTGTGTTTGATGGGTCAATGGGTAATTAGTATCCGTCACATATTCATGTTATTCACCTCTTATATGTAAATATGGCGTATTGTTGCTCTACTGCTGATATTGTTGCATTTACTGTTGCTGCTGATTATTGTGTGGCTGCTTGTTAATATTGTTATTGTTGTAGTTGCTAATTGTTGTTATTGTTGCCATTGTCGATATTGATTTATGGCGTGTAAAAATATTGTGGCTGCTGGGTGATATTTGTTATCGCGGGTTGCTGCTGCTTCACATTGATTATTGCTAATTCTAATTCTAATTAACGTTGTGGGTATTGGGTTTTGACCTCCCCTTTCATTAATTAAGTAATACTATAAAAAAAATCTGTTAATCGACTTTGCCGATATGCACGTTATGTGGCTACTGTTACTATATATTATTGTTTACTAATCTACTATTGTTTATTATTATTATATTCTTATTTTATTATTATTATATTATTATTTTACGTACGTGTTTGCTAGCATGCTTGAATTAATTAATTTACGTACGTTCTTGCTAACTTGTTTACGTTTAAATATAATACGTTAGAAATCGTTACGAATTAGTAATGGGTTACGGTTTTATTTAAGAAGCACGTCTAAGTGATTAATTAGTTAATCGGTTTCCCGAATAATTAAAATACGACTTGTTATATTAATTTCTCACATGTTAATTTTATATGGGAAATATGAGGATAAAATATGAAATGTTAAATTAGTTCTTGTTTCTCATTCCCGAATGAACTATATATTTAATTTACGATTCTTTTGTTATTTTATATGCGTAATGATTTCCGTAAAGAATATACGTTATTTAATATGAATTGTATGCTTGTTTGAAGTCCCAAGGAATTGGGCGGCGCTTATGTCGGGTTCGGTAATGGATTTGAGGATGAAAGACCCCCCGGCCGGGCAACCGGAAGGGAAACCGGCTCTCGCCTCAAATTAGTTCCCGAAGCCGGCTAAGTGTTACATGGATGTTTAGAGATTAGATATATATGAAATGATTGTCATTCGAGTTTGAGTTGTTGTACATTTTAGAGATGACATTTGTAATTGGTGTAACCTGCTGTGCGCTGCTATAGTACTCGAGTTCTCACCTGATTGCATTGTGTAGCTGGTTCGCCGTAGTGGCTTGGTCCTCACGGTCAGGTCTTAGATTGTCTGCCCGCCTTCGGGCATATCTCGTTCCTAGCTAGTTTGGGTCTTGGGGGTGCCTTGTGCACTTGTCGAATCGGGGATCGTGATTCGTTTGCGCTCCGAAAGCCTGGCCAGGTTTAGACTAGGACAGTCTTTTGATGTCGTCCTACCAGGGGGTTGTATAGTCTGAGATTGGGGATATCGTGGTATATAGATGAGTCGATTGTCGGCCTGCTCATAGTAGTAGGAGTCGAGTCACTTGGATGACCTATCTCTTGTTTGTAGAGTCACTTGGATGACCTATTTGTTGTAGGAGTCGAGTCACTTGGATGACCTATCTCTTGTTGTAGGAGGCGAGTCTCTTGGATGACCTATTTGTTGTAGGAGTCGAGTCACTTGGATGACCTATCTCTTGTTTGTAGAGTCACTTGGATGACCTATTTGTTGTAGGAGTCGAGTCACTAGGTGACCTATCTCTTGTTGATATAATTGGATGTTGAGCATGCTTTAGTTTGTGTATAAGAATGTATTATACTTGGTTATCTTAGTATTGTTCGTCCAAGGCATTGGACGACTCTTAGTCCGGTTTCGTAAATGGTTTGGACTGAAAGACCCCCGGCCGGGCAACCGGAAGGGAAACCGGCTCTCCTTCCAAATAGTTTCCGAAGTTGGTTGAGAGCCTTGCATAAGTATTTGCATGTTGACTTGAGATTCAGATATTGAGTTTGTATGCTTCACATGATTTATATATGTTGGAGTATATTGTATGCTTATGTGTTATGTGTTATTGACAATAGGTGGCTAGGAGCACTCTAGTCACTCCCCACTGACTGTGGCGCACATGTTGTATGTGTGTAGGTACATGAGGCTGTTTGCAGGGGGTTACGTTGAGGCTAGCGAGCGATGATCCTTCATCGTTACTTTTACCTATTCGTTAGCTAGACCTTAGACTTACGTTTCAGTATTTTGTGCCTGTAGGGATATGCTATCCCGGGCTGTTTTGTATCGCACTTATACACTTATTTATGTTTCTTTTCTTTCGCATGTTTTATTTTGTTAAGACACCTCGCATGTTTTCTTATCATGTCAAAAGTTTTAAATTTCGCGTATTTTTGGCATGTTTTGTGTGTTTACTTTTCTGCTGCCGCGAGGGGTTTTACATTATGCATGCTAAAATAATGCGGAAATGGGAGAAATTTCGAGCCCTTACACACGGTCCGAAATGTAATGCTAGGATGATCCTCCAAGTATTCAACAAGAACACCTCCTTTGGATGCACCAGGACAACCCCTTAAACAACCGAGATCTTGAACAAGCTAGCACAAAATCGGTTTTCCTTCAGATAAATCCTAATCTCTTAATTAGAATTATTATTTCAATACTAAAATTAGTATATTTATTATCTTATAATATTGATTTTGAGGTTGTGAAATTTTCGTCTTACTTAGGAAATTTTCGGCTAAGAAGAAGTTAGAATGAGGATGTAATATCGTATATATTAAGTATCCATTATCTTAAGAGAACAATTAACTTAAGTGTGGGCATGGGGAAGCGGGAGCCGGCCTTAGGGAGCCACAATGGGGAACATCTTCACTTCTCAATGCACTTAGGGTGGCTTGTAGCTTTAAGTCTCAAGGCAACCTATAATCATTGTATTTAAAGAGTATAATTAACACTTAAACAACTCTTTAATAGGCCCCATAAAACCGGCACATTCACACTTAAAATGGACCTAATTTTACAATTTTATCAACCTTACAATTTTATGTTATGTGACATACAATATGTCACAATATAATAAAATAACAATTGTTTTAATTTAATCATACATATTTATCAAATAAATATTATTCATAAATTAATAAATCTCATTTATCAAGTTGACAAGTAATTCGAAATTACTAAATGTAAAATGGTCACTTATAATAATCGTCAATACGATTTACAACTTTTGTAATAATCTTAACCCGATTCATTCTAATTACGATATTATAAAATATCATTTATTGTTTAACAATTGACACGTTTCAATTTTAAACATAAATCTTACAATAAGATTTAACCTCTAATTTCTCGATATACGAGTTTAAGGAATGTGATCAAATCGTATCAATATACATTTGATCACTTTATCAATTAAGGGAATTGTCCTAAAGGTGTGACCTAAAGGGATCAACTAACCACCACCGTCATACGACAGTAATGTCAAACTCTAGCTAGCCAATCATTACCGATTAATGTTGGTCAGTTGACTAATATAAATCGTATCATCCTTTGCGCATTCTTGTCATGAGATTTAATTACATGATCGCACTATTGTTGAGGACACATTTCCCAACATAGATGATGTTTCATATACTTAGTCATTTATTTTCAGAAATTCATGCTTAAGACGGATACAAATAATATTCTTATTGAGAATTGTTTGTGGAATTGATTGCTGGTAGTTAGTGTATTTGATGATTATACATGTTGGGTAAGCATTTGTTGTTGTGAATTTACAAGTCTTGAATCGATTTGAGGAGTTTTGGGTATTATAGAGGATTTGCGATTTTGCGTACAGCGAACTCTGAGCCGGTAGGCTGACCGGCAGTCGGTCGGCCGGCTCAGAGTCAGGGTGTCTTCTTTTGAATGATCTGAAATTGGAGAAAGGTTTATGAGCCGGTCAGTCGGCCGCCGGTCGACCGGCTCAGGATCCTTCTTGTGTGCTTCTCAAGTTTTGCAAAGGCATGGGAAAGTGACTCCCAGCCGGCAGGCCGGCAGCCGGTACACCGGCTGAGAGTCACTCCTTATATTTAAGATTTGAAGTTTGGCCTATGGGAAGGGACTCCCAGCCGGCTGGCCGGCGGACGGTCCACCGGCTGAGAGCCTCTTCTCATTGATTTCCAGACGGTTGGTTGGCATGGGAAGGAACTCCGAGCCGGTGGACCGGCAGACGGTCTGGGACCGGTTGAGAGCCCTTGTTCTCATTTTTTTGTTTATAACTTTCAAACGATTACTCGGTTTTGTTTGAGATTGGTTCTGTGTACCTTTGATGTGTGTTTGAGGTCCCCGGAGGATGGGCAACACTATATTGGGTTCGGAATGGAGAGAGGATAGAGACCCCCCGGTCGGGTAACCGAAAGGGAAACCGGCTCTCCCTCAACTTAGTTCCCGGGATCAATTAAGTTTTGATTAGAAGTATAAGAAAGTAGAACTATAGATTAGTTCCTAGACTTTGGATGATATTGTATTGATGCGTATTAAGTTATGCCTTAAGCTGGCCTCTGAACTTAATACGTGAGTTGGTTGTCATATATGGGGATATGCCTTAAGTTGGCCTCTGAGCCCTATATGTGTATGAGTGTCGTGTCTGGGATATGCCTTAAGCTGGCCTCTGAGCCTAGACATGTTTGATTGTGATCGCGTTGGAATATGCCTTAAGTTGGCCTCTGAGTCTACGAGTAGAGCAGCTGCACAATGGGGTAGCTAAGGAACTGACACCTTGCCCGGGGTGCAGATGTTTGATGCTAGGACATGCCTTAAGCTGGCCTCTGAGTCTAGTGTCTTGTGATGTGGTGAAGGGACATGCCTTAAGTTGGCCTCTGAGTCCTTTACTTTTGGATGCTAGTCCATGCGTTGTGATGTCGCCTCTGAGTCTAGTGTCTTGCTGATTGGCAGGTCCATGCCTTAAGTTGGCCTCTGAGTCCTTGTTTGCTGAATGATTGGTATTTAGGTTATGTCTTAAGTTGACCTTTGAACCTTATACTTGCTGAATGTGATTGGTATCTAGGTTATGTCTTAAGCTGACCGCTGAACCTTATACTTGCTGTTTTATATCTACTTGCCTTGAGTTGGTATAGTGTCAGATATGCATGATAGATGTTGATGTTTATGATATAACTGCTGATATCGATGAGTATGATACTTGACCTTGTTATTGTTCATCCAAGGCATTGGATGACTCTTTAGTCAGTTTCGTAAATGGTTTGGACTGAAATTAAAGACCCCCCGACCGGGTAACCCGTAGGGAAACCGGCTCTCCTTCCAAATAGTTTCCGAAGTTGGTTGAGAGCCGTGCATTAGTGATTGCATGATAGTATGAGATCAGTTATTGAGATATTGATATACTTCACATGTTTATATATGTTGGAGTGTTCTGTTTGTATTGCTTGTTACGTGTCGCTACAAAAGGTGGCTAGGAGAACTCTAGTCACTCCCCACTTATTGTAGCGTACATGTTTTCATGTATGTAGGTACATGCAGGTTGGACGGGGTTGGATGAGAGCTAGCGAGTGATGATCCACTTGTCATCATATGACTTACACCTTTCGAGTAACTAGACTCTAGTTGATACTGTTTATCTTTTGGTGCCTGTAGGGATGTTCCATCCCAGACTTTGTATATATTTGGTTTCCGTACTTAGAACTGTTATACTTATCTATTTTGTTTGTCAGGTTCTTATACCTATTTAGTCATACTAATATTAATTATCTTATAATTAGTAGATCTTATGCATGCTTAACAAAATATATGTCGAGATATATGAGGAAAACTAAGCTCCCTTACATTGATAATCTCGGCTAATATAGGGCACAAGTGAAGTCACCTTCTTCACTTGTTCTTGAGCTTATCACACGGATGATCCTCCTTGAACCTTCAAAGAGATGATGGCCTCCAAAAGATGAACACAAAGACACACTACTCACAATATTTGTATGTGATTTTGCTAGAATGAACACACAAACTATCTAGATTGAGAAGGAGGCTCACGGTTAGGGTTTTTGAAGAAAGGAATTATTTTTCTTTCTTTTTCTTTTGTTCTCTCTAAACAACCAAAACCCTAAGTGAAGTGTGAATGAATGAGATAGTGTGAAGAACCAAAGAACAAAACCCTCTTTTGCTCTCTCATTTGGTTCGGCCGTGAGCCATGGGTAGAGTGCCCAATGGTTGGCACCTCTACATCATACAATGTTTCCCATGCTTGCCTTCACATTTAATCTCTTGTCTTTCTAATGTTCCTATAATAAAATGTGTATGTTTGTTTGTGTGTGTGTGATCACACGGTCCATGTCACACAATGGACCCATACGAACATTATGTGGGGAATAAAGCATGTATTCACCCTAAACTTGCAGGATTATAATGAAAAATACAGGTGTGTTTATAGTCATAAGATTAAAAAGGATAAGAAAAAGAATTCAACCTTTGGTCCTTTGTGCTTATGGCCTAAGAACAGGAATTAAAGTAAATTCCCTCCTATAACTTGCACCCAAGACTTGATTGAGATGATGCCGCGTGTGCTAGAAAATACTCTCCAATTGCCTTGCAATATGGGGAGAGCTTTTGTGAGGTTTCAGATGTGAGATCTGAGTTTTGGGAAAAAGATGTTCTCAAAACCCTAATTATGAGAATTATGAATTACCAGTAAGTGACAAAAGGAGAAAGACTCTCCTTTTGTATTACTTAGGTCGGCCGAATGGGTCTTGGGTAAGGGTGGGCTTTTTCCACTCTTACCTTATACCTTTGCGTGATTCGACCCGTTTAGCTTTAAGTTGTTCGCGGGTTTTATTTATAAATCGTAACATGTTATCAGATATTAATACAGTCGATATATTAATAATGGTCTGACAAAATACGATATTGTATAATTACCCAAATTAATATAACTGTTTATATTAATATGCGAATACTATATTTAATTAAATATAACCGTTTATATTTAACTTACGAATTAATCTTGTAATCCGTATTAGCTAAAATTATTTAATCCGTATTAAATAATAATCTCAACATCTTATTGACTAATTTATTAGTCAACACCTCTGACTAACTGTTTAGTCATATCCGGCATAAATGTGACTGTATTTTCATACCTTCACATCTCTCAAACGTGTCCTATAGGTGTGACGTATAGGGACCAGTTGATCACCGCCATCCGTATGACAATAACGTCAAACTTATCTAGCAAGCCAACCGTTATTGATAAACGTGGATCAACTGGTAATAATACAAAAGTATGCCCTTGTGATCCTTAAAGAGATTTAATAAGTCATTGTACTTAATTGTCAAGGACACCAGCCCCAACAATCTCCCACTTGTCCGTACAAGGGTATGTGCAATGACGTTATCACACTACATGTGGAGGACACAATCTCCAACAAACTCCCACTTGTCCGTACAAGTGTAGGTGCGATAACCGAATCTCATATCCTTTTAAAATTTCTCCCACTCAATGTAAGACAATTTGCAAATCCGCATTCGCAAAGGTCGTATCTCACAAGCGATCTGTATCAAGAGTGGTTTCCCCGACTAGAGAGTAACTTAACTGATAAAACGAATCTGTATTTGAGCATGGCCATGCATTTCAGTTACTACTCCTCGAGTGGCCCTGAGAAATGATAAAATCCTGATAAGGGTTTGGATATTTCCCTCAACTCGAATCCTGCGGATATCGCCCAGCATGAAATAACCCATAAAAAATCCTCTTGGCCCCTGTTACGGTGACCGTGGGAAAGAAACCAAAGTTACCCAAAATCTGTCTTAATCTCAAGAAACAGTTGAAAGTCAAAAGACTCGACTCTAAGGAACACTATGGAGGTCCTATCCACGACCTGGCACCCAATGTTATAAAACATTTAGGACTCCATAACGTTGTCACGGGGTGTCCTACGAGATATCCGTATAACTCGCCTTTGTGATTGGTCAGTCATCCACGTGACTTATGGCTCGTTGAACCCACCATCAACCAACGTCACAAAATGATTACCTGAGTTATCAGCTCAAGTGGGTAATCAAGGACCAAAACGATGTAATGTTAATCAGTTCACTTTGTGGTGTTCAAAATTGGCGTACAATTCCACATGAGAAACAAAACATTTTATATCATAACAATAAGGTTGAATAGAGTACACGAGAAAATGAATTATTACATGAATTCATAAAAGAGTAATACAACTTAGGAACACATCCAATTCCCATGGAATGAATGTGCCCTTCATGCTTATCACGTGGTAATGCTTTTGTGAGAGGATCGGCTATGTTGTCATCCGTAGCGATCTTTTCAATAAAAATCTCCTTTTGCTCCACGTAATCTCTGATTAGATGAGCTTTCCGTTGTACATGCCTAGCCTTGCTGCTAGACTTATGCTCCTTAGCTTGGAAGATGGCACCGCTATTGTCACAATAGACGGTGATTGGGTCATTCGAACTAGGCACTACTCATAGTCCTTGTAAGAATTGACGCATCCATATTGCTTCCTTAGCTGCTTCTGAGGCGGCATAGTACTCGGACTCAGTCGTAGAATCTGCTGTAACACTCTGTTTAAAACTTTTCCAGCTGACAGCAGCGCCATTAAGAGTAAAAACGAATCCAGACTGAGATTTCGAGTCATCTCGATCCGTTTGGAAGCTAGCATCTGCGTAACCCGTGGCGCAGAGCGTCGAGTCGCCTCCAAAAGTCAATCCCCAATCTTTAGTCCTCCGTAGGTACTTAAGAATGTTTTTCACGGCCATCCAGTGTTGTTCACCTGGATGAGCTTGGAATCGACTTGTCATACTCAATGCATATGCAACGTCAGGACGTGTGCATATCATGGCATACATGATCGATCCTATTGCCGAAGCATAAGGAATCCGACTCATGCGCTCTTTCTCTTCCACTGACTTAGCTTCTTGAGTCTTGCTCAAGTGAAGCCCAGGAGTCATAGGAAGGAACCCCTTCTTGGAGTTCGTCATGCTGAATCTCTCCAGAATCTTCTCTATATAAGATTCCTGACTGAGAGACAACATCCGTCGTGATCTATCCCTGTAGATACGGATGCCCAAAATTCTTTGTGCCTCTCCCAGATCTTTCATCTGGAAATGGTTTTTCAACCATGCTTTAACCGAAGATAAGAGAGGTATGTCATTCCCAATCAAGAGTATGTCATCGACATACAGTACTAGGAATACAATCTTACTCCCACTCGACTTGATATGGAGACATGGTTCCTCGACTGATCGAATGAACCCATTCTCTTTTATCACTTGGTCGAAGCGATGATTCCAACTCCGCGATGCTTGCTTAAGTCCATAGATGGAACGCTTAAGCTTGCAAACTTTCTTAGGATGTGCTGGATCGATAAAACCCTCGGGTTGTACCATGTACAACTCTTCCTCCAAATAACCGTTTAAGAAGGCGGTTTTAACGTCCATTTGCCATATTTCATAGTCATGAAATGCGGCGATCGCTAAGATAATCCGAATGGAACGTAGCATGACTACGGGTGCAAAGATCTCATCGTAGTGCAAGCCTGGCACTTGGGTGAAACCTTTAGCAACTAGTCTAGCTTTATGGATATCTTGTTGTCCTTCCACGGCATGCTTTATCTTGTAAAGCCATTTGCATTGAAGGGGACGTACCTTTGCAGGTAGGTCCACAAGATCCCACACGTTGTTCTCATACATGGAGTCCATCTCGGATTGCATGGCTTCTAGCCATAGCTTTGAGTCAGAACTGGTCATGGCACCTTTATAGGTTGTGGGTTCATTACCCTCTAGGAGTAAGACGTCATCTGTATCGTGTTCCTCGACCATACCAATGTATCTGTCCGGTGGAATAGAGACTCTTCCCGACCTCCTAGGTTCCTCAGGGATATCTACCGCAGCCTCGGGTGAAGGAACTGTTTCCTCCAATGGTTGCTCGATAGTTGGTTCTTGAACCTCCGATAACTCGAAGGTTCTATTACTCGACTTGTTCTCGAGAAATTCTTTCTCTAAGAACGTCGCACTAGCCGCAACAAAAACACGTTGTTCGGTAGGCGAGTAGAAGTAATGACCAAACGTTCCCTTTGGGTAGCCTATAAAGTATGTCTTGACCAATCGCGGGCCGAGCTTATCCTCGTGTCTCCACTTGACATAAGCCTCGCAGCCCCAAACCCGAATAAAGGACAAGTTGGGGACCGTTCCCTTCCATAACTCGAATGGAGTCTTGTCAACAGCTTTAGACGGACTTCGGTTAAGTATTAGAGCGGCTGACAAAAGAGCATATCCCCACAATGAATCAGGCACAACGGTGTGACTCATCATGGATCGAACCATATCGAGTAAAGTTCGATTTCTCCGTTCGGACACACCATTTAATTGTGGTGTTCCAGGTGGAGTCAACTGTAGCACGATCCCACAGTTTTTAAGGTGTTGATCAAACTCGCGTGAAAGATACTCACCACCACGATCCGAGCGTAGTGCTTTAATCTTTCTACCCAGCTGGTTCTGTACCCGATCCTGGTATTCTTTGAACTTGTCAAAGGATTCACTTTTGTGCTTCATTAAGTAGACATAGCCATATCTACTCAAATCATCCGTGAAAGTGATGAAATACCTATAGCCATCTCGTGCGTTGATCGACATAGGGCCACATACGTCCGTATGTATGAGTCCTAATAGGTCGGCAGCGCGCATTCCAACACCTTTGAAGGAAATACGAGTCATTTTGCCGATGAGACATGATTCACACGTGCCATATGATTCGAAATCAAAGGGCGAAATAGCTCCATTCTGTATGAGCTGTTTAACGCGTTTCTCATTTATGTGTCCCATACGACAATGCCATAGGTAAGTTTGATCTTTGTCACCTACCTTTATTCTTTTATTATTCACATGTAATATCTCGGTAGTTTGATCTAAAACATAAATTCCATTCATGGAAACTGCCTTGCCATAAATCATATTGTGTAAGGAGAAAATACAGCTATTATTCTCTATTACAAATGAAAAACCAAGTTTGTCAAGTGCAGAAACTGAAATAATGTTTTTGTATAAACTAGGAACATAATAACAGTTATATAAAAATAACTCGAATCCACTTGGAAGCTGGATTACGTATGTTCCCTTCGAGACTGCAGCCACACGTGCTCCATTCCCGACACGCAGGTCCACCTCACCCTTGGTTAGGGGTTCTTGGTTTCGGAGGCCCTGCACATGATTACATAGATGAGAACCACAACCAGTATCAAGTACCCAAGTTCCGCAACTTGCATGGTTAATCTCAATCATGTGAATAAAAGAAGAAGAAAACATACCAACAGGAGTAACACGGCCTGCCTTAATGTCCTCGCGATACACGGGGCATGAGCGCCTCCAATGCCCAGTCTTGTGGCAATGGTGACATTCCATGCTTGTATCCTTGCTCTTTGTCTTGCCTTGTGAGTTACTCGACTCACCTGGCCCACTCTTAGCAAATCCTGGTTTCTTGAACCTGGGCTTACCTACTGCTAGGTCGCCCTGAGCTTTAGCCTTCCCTTTACCTTTTCCCTTACTGGAGATCATGAGAACATCCTGCTTCAGACTCCCACTCAACTTTAGATCCTTCTCAGTCTGTACGAGAAGGGAGTGGAGCTCATGAGGAGTCTTCTTCATGTCGTTCATGTAGTAGTTGGCCCAAAAGAGGGCGAACCCATCATGAAGCGAATGAAGCATGCGATCAACGATGATGTTCTCACTGATCTTGCAGTTTATTAGGGACTCCAGTTTCTCGATATTCTCAATCATGTTGAGAATATGTGGGCTAACAGCTTGGCCCTCATGGAGTTTCGCCTCAAAGAAGCGACAGGTATGCTCATAAGAAACGATTCTCGGAGCCTTGGAGAATTCGTTAGTGAGCGTGGTGAAAATCTTGTTTGCACCATGGGTTATGAAGCGTCTTTGCAAATTGGATTCCATTGCATAGATGAGTACGTTCTTTATCGCACCCGCTTCCATAACGAAATCGCTATGAGCGCGAATTTCGTTGGCTCTAGCTCCAGTTCCTGGGTGTGGCGGAATGGGCTCAGTTAAGAACTTGAGCTTTCCGTCAGCAATGGCAGCATTCCGTAGTGCTGCCTCCCAGTCAGAGAAGTTTGACCCATCATTCCTCAGTCTAGTTGACTGATTCATGGAGTCCATGAAGGCTTTTAGCCAGGATTCACGTGCTAGCTTGGCACTTGGCATTGGGTCTTCACCAGCCATTTTAGTTTTACAGCAGTTTTAATGAACGTGTTCTACACTGAAAAGAAGATAAAACAAAACCATATAAGCAACTTATTGTTGTGATTTAAGTCTATATTAAATTGAATTTAAACTCGTAGACTCATGCATTTATATAATTGATCTCCCTCAAGAATTATATAAACGATTCCAAGACTCAATTTCCGTATATTGATAAGCCCACAGTTTGGCTAATTCCAATCGTTGGAACTCTTGGTCGATAGATTTCCGTATATCTATCTATTAGTCCATCTCAGTCACTGGAATATTATCGAGTGACCATGATGTTGAGATAAAATAAATCATCTGTTCCCACTTACCCGACGTAGAAGGGGTCATATTATGCCTACCGACGAAGAAGGGATTCATGGGAGGCTGATTTATAAAGACTAATCTCAATTTTTGGTTATACGAGGAAGACCCCATCAACTCTTATTTATCCATATTTAAGTGAACTAAAAACTAGCATTTGCGTGAATGAATTAAATAAAGTGATGGCTTTTAAATGACATGTGACATCTGTATTGTCACAGAAAACTAACGCGTGACCTTTACATGAGTCAGTTTTCAGGCATGATATGGGTGGTTTGGTTTTTAGGCGGAATATGATGCAAGCTATTATCGATGAAAGCGTAAAGATAAATGCAATAAACGTAAATAAAAAGTCCTAGTGTGGCCTATCCTACCAAAATAAACATAAAACAACTTGGAATCCACCGTTGGACCCTAGAAGCTTGTCTTGATGTTCCATCTTGGTCCTTGTAGTGGGAGTGAGAATCCGGTCTCCGTCTTGTCTTTGGTCTTCACAAAATTACTAATTTAAATTACAAAAGTAGTCCTAGATACATTCTAATTTAAATACAAAAGTAATTACATGGCAAAAACCCAAAACGGAGATTCAAGATCTCAAAATTACAAGCAAGATCGTGTCCCTTCATTACGGTGACACAATCCTCTAAGGCCAGACTAAGTTACAACCGTTTGCAAAAATTAAATACGTTATTGAAAGCATTCAAGGCATTCACAAGACGATAAATAAAATGCATCAACTAAAAACAATTTATACATGACATAATACTGTTATTATGATTAATAAATTTATACCAAACCACCTTTTAGGATTAAAATTATGTGATTATACCGTTTTAACCACTTAAATTTTAATAAGTTTATAATCCTATTATTTTAAACCGTTTTAAAATAATATGTATCAAACGAGGGTGAACCGTTTCACAAAATTAATAATATACTATTTCCGTACATAGTATATTACTAAAGGCCATGTGAAAATAAAACATGTTATTTTCGTAAAATAAAAAAAAACGATTCTGTTACAGGGGTGGTCTACCGACCGGAAAAAACAGGTCTACCGACCACCTGACGAAAAAAAAAATTTTTTTTTTTTAAAGCAGAATGGTCGACCGACCCGAAAAACAGGTCGACCGACCACAAAACACGAAACCGAGTTTCTGAACACGATTTCTCACAAAGGAAACTGTTTTGAAAAAAAAAAAACAGAAAACTCACACAGGGGCGGTCGACCGACCGCTAATACTGGTCGACCGACTGACGCAACGGCAGAAACGAGATTTTTCAAAACCTTAAAAAAAACTTATGAAAAACACAAAAGTAAAATTTTCATGGCCTAAGGCTCTGATACCACTTGTGGGGAATAAAGCATGTATTCACCCTAAACTTGCAGGATTATAATGAAAAATACAGTTGTGTTTATAGTCATAAGATTAAAAAGATAAGAAAAAGAATTCAACCTTTGGTCCTTTGTGCTTATGGCCTAAGAACAGGAATTAAAGTAAATTCCCTCCTATAACTTGCACCCAAGACTTGATTGAGATGATGCCGCGTGTGCTAGAAAATACTCTCCAATTGCCTTGCAATATGGGGAGAGCTTTTGTGAGGTTTCAGATGTAAGATCTGAGTTTTGGGAAAAAGATGTTCTCAAAACCCTAATTATGAGAATTATGAATTACCAGTAAGTGACAAAAGGAGAAAGACTCTCCTTTTGTATTACTTAGGTCGGCCGAATGGGTCTTGGGTAAGGGTGGGCTTTTTCCACTCTTACCTTATACCTTTGCGTGATTCGACCCGTTTAGCTTTAAGTTGTTCGCGGGTTTTATTTATAAATCGTAACATGTTATCAGATATTAATACAGTCGATATATTAATAATGGTCTGACAAAATACAATATTGTATAATTACCCAAATTAATATAACTGTTTATATTAATATGCGAATACTATATTTAATTAAATATAACCGTTTATATTTAATTTACGAATTAATCTTGTAATCCGTATTAGCTAAAATTATTTAATCCGTATTAAATAATAATCTCAACATCTTATTGACTAATTTATTAGTCAACACCTCTGACTAACTGTTTAGTCATATCCGGCATAAATGTGACTGTATTTTCATACCTTCACATCTCTCAAACGTGTCCTATAGGTGTGACGTATAGGGACCAGTTGATCACCGCCATCCGTATGACAATAACGTCAAACTTATCTAGCAAGCCAACCGTTATTGATAAACGTGGATCAACTGGTAATAATACAAAAGTATGCCCTTGTGATCCTTAAAGAGATTTAATAAGTCATTGTACTTAATTGTCAAGGACACCAGCCCCAACAATCTCCCACTTGTCCGTACAAGGGTATGTGCAATGACGTTATCACACTACATGTGGAGGACACAATCTCCAACACATTAGTTAGAATAACATAATTTACGTAGTTTGTAGTTTAACATTTAAATTCTTTATTGTAAATTATAAGTAGTTATAAGTAATTAACTAATTACTTATAATATATTTAGTTACTACAACAATTGTAGCTTTAAATAATTCATTCAACAAACTTTACGTTTCATAAACATATAAATGATAGTGATGACATTTCAATCACTAAAACAATTTATAATCTTATTATAAATTATCTCCTTATTGATTTATAATCTAGAAATGAACTAACTCGTATCATATACAATTATTTCATTTATTATTGAGAGAGTTGTCCTAAAGGTGTGACCTAAAGGGATCAACTGGTCACCACCGTCATTACGACAGTAATGTCAAACTCTAGCAAGCCAATCATTACCGACTAATGTTGACCAGTTGACTTATGATAAAGAATCATCCCATGAATATTCTTTTATAGAGATTTGTCAATTTAATATATAATTGACGTGATCACATTATTGTCGAGGACACTTACTCCAACAATCTCCCACTTGTCCTCACAAGTGTGGATCACCGATTCTCTTGTTCTATTACATCATCTCCCACTCAATGCAAGGTGTCTTACAGGTCGTACTTGCACGTGATCAAATCAATAGTGGTTTTTCTCGATATGGAGCGTAACTGTTAGACCGGAATTATCTACCATAGATAGTCTCCGAGCGTAGCCACGCATTTCCAGTTTACTACTCCTCGAGTGGCCTTGAGATTTAAAATAACCCTGACAAGGGGCAGAACAATTCCTTTCCAACTGTTCTCCTTGGCCAATATCATCCATTGTGACCCAAAATATATCCATTTGACCCCTTTTACGGAAGATCGTAGAATATAAATTAAAGTCATTCTGAATAATGTTACTTCTAGAGCAACCAGTCTCTAGTCAAAGAATCGACTCATAAGAATATATATATAGTAGCTCTTGCCACGACCAGGCTCCATTGAATTCTAAAGAACTCTATAAGCGGTCATTGCCCGACACAAGTGTACCTTACAGTTTGTCTATATGATCGACTAGTCATCCCTTATGACTCTATGGTGTCAGAACTCACCATCAATCGCATCATAATCTAGTCACTTCGAGACGTCACCTCATATAAGTGACTAGGGGCAATACTAAGTTAATCCAGTTCACTTCTACAGGGTTCAGCAATTGTCTTACAATCCTGTTTGGATTTAACAAAGTATATATAAAATAAACAAGTTGTATAAAACTTTAAATGATGAACGAGATTATCTTATATGAACGTAAAAAAAACATTTTTCATTTCATATCGTATAATCGGTTACACATTGGGTAAACCCTTAACACCCATAGAACGTGCATGAGAATCATGCTTAGCTTGCGACAAGGGTTTGGTTAAAGGATCAGCCACATTATCGTCTGTCCCAACCTTACATATCGCTATTTCCTTCCCATCAATGAAATCCCGAATTACATGATATTTTCTTGGTACATGCCTAGATTTATTACTAGACTTCGGCTCCTTAGCCTGAAAGACAGCACCACTGTTATCACAGTACAAGGTGATAGGATCTTCAGCATTTGGAACTACCCTTAGTCCCTCGATAAATTGCCTTATCCATACGGCCTCCTTAGCAGCTTCTGATGCTGCAATGTACTCTGCTTCCGTTGTAGAATCCGCAACGACTGGTTCTTTGAAGCTCTTCCAACTAATGGCACCACCATTCAAGATAAAGACAAATCCAGCCTGGGATTTAAAATCGTCTTTATCTGTTTGGAAGCTTGCATCTGTGTAACCCTTTACACACAAATCTTCTTCCCCTCCAAACACTAAGTTTGAATCCTTAGTTCTTCTCAAGTACTTAAGGATGTTCTTGACTGCAATCCAGTGACTTTCACCTGGATTTGCTTGATATCTACTAGTCATGCTCAAGGCATACGAGACATTAGGACGAGTGCATATCATGGCGTACATGATAGATCCCACGGCGGAAGCATAAGGGATCATTTTCATGCGTTCAACATCCTTGGGCTCTGTGGGGATAATGCCACTTCCCATGGGGATAAACCCTCTCTTGGAATTTCCCATGTTGAACCGTCGAAGAATCTTATCGATATAAGGTTCTTGACTTAGTGCCAATATCCTCTTGGATCTATCTCTATAGATCCGGATACCTAATATGCATTGTGCATTTCCTAGATCTTTCATCTGAAAATGGTTACCTAACCATCCTTTCACTGATGAAAGCATTGGAACATCATTTCCAATGAGTAGTATGTCATCGACATACAAGATTAGGAATACAACATTGCTCCCACTGAATTTCATATATAGACAAGGTTCCTCGACACTTCGAGTGAAACCATTTTCTTTTATGACTTCATTGAAGCGATGATTCCAACTCCTCGATGCTTGCTTAAGACCATAGATGGATCTCTTAAGCTTGCATACCTTGTTAGGATTTTTAGGATCTTCAAAACCCTCAGATTGTATCATATACACATCCTCCTTTAAATGCCCATTTAAGAAGGCGGTTTTGACGTCCATTTGCCACACTTCATAGTCATGAAATGCGGCAATCGCTAACATTATCCTAATGGATCTTAGCATGGCTACCGGAGCAAAGGTCTCATCATAATGAAGACCGTGAACTTGGGAAAATCCCTTAGCTACTAGCCTAGCTTTATAGACATCATCATGTCCTTCTATGCCATTCTTCACCTTGAAAATCCACTTGCATTGGAGAGGTCTCATCTCCTTTGTCAAGTTTACCAAGTCCCACACTTGGTTTTGATGCATAGAATCCATCTCGGATACCATGGCCTCTTGCCATTTGGCGGAGTCGGGACTAGAGATTGCAGCTTTGTAAGTGGTAGGCTCATCACTTTCCAAAAGCAATACGTCTAGGCTACCATCTTCCTCAATTAGTCCAACATACCTATCAGGTTGATGTGGGACCCTACTCGACCTCCTGGGTGGAATAGGTACCGAAGCGGATGAAGAAGGAACATCTTCATCTGTCTCAACTTCAGTTTGTGGCTCTTGAACTTCTCGAACTTCATAAAGTTCAAAATTTCTCCCACTCTGTCTCTTAGAAATAAACTCCTTTTCTAAGAAGACACAAACACTTTGTTTTCATGAGGTTTGTAGAAGTGGTAGCCACGTGAGGTCGTTGGATAACCAACAAATATGCATTTTTCGGATCTTGGTGCGAGTTTGTCATCGTTCTTAGACTTGACATAAGCATCGCATCCCCATATCTTCAAATAGGATAAGTTAGGAACCTTTCCTTTCCACATCTCATATGGAGTCTTATCGGTGGCTTTCGTTGGACTATTGCTCAACGATTTGATGGCTGTGAGGATCGCAAATCCCCAAAATGAATTAGGTAAATCAGTTTGGCTCATCATTGATCGGACCATATCCAGTAAGGTTCGATTCCTCCTTTCTGCCACACCATTAAGTTGTGGTGTTCCTGGAGGTGAGAGTTGTGACACAATGCCACATTCTTTCAGATGTGAATCAAATTCATTGCTAAGATATTCACCACCACGATCGGATCGTAATGTTTTAATCTTTCTGTCGAGTTGGTTCTCTACTTCATTCTGAAATTCTTTAAATTTCTTAAAAGCTTCACTTTTATGTTTCATTAAGTAGATATACCCATACCTACTTAAATCATCGGTGAAGGTGATGAAATAGTCATAATTGCCTCTAGCAGTGATTGATAGTGGTCCGCATACATCCGTATGTATTAGACCCAATAACTCACTGGCTCGTGTCCCTTTACCACTAGAGGGGTTACAAGTCATCTTTCCTAGAAGGCAAGCTTCGCATGTACCATAAGATTCATATTCGAATGGTTTAATTATATTGGTCTTTACCAATCTTTTAATGCGATTTTCATTTATGTGACCAAGTCGACAATGCCAAACATACGATTCATTTGGATCACTTGTCTTAATCCTTTTGTTATTAACGTTGTAGACATTATTAGACGAGTCGGAAGTATCCAAAACATAGATTCCATTAATTGAATTGGCACGGCCAACTACCATGTCATTCTTAGAAATTACACAACAATTGTCTTTAATGGAAAAATTATATCCCTCAATGTCTAACATTGCAACAGAAATAATGTTTTTGGAAAGAGACGGTACAAAATAACAATTATTAAGTTTTAGCTTGTATCCAGTCGTCAAGGCAAGAGTGCAAGTTCCTTTTGAAGTGGCCGCTACCCGAGCTCCATTTCCAAGTCGGAGATCCATATCACCCTTGTCCACCTTCTCCACTTCTCTTAAACCCTGCAAACGATTACAAAGGTGAGAACCACATCCGGTATCCAATACCCATGATGTGTTGGATGTAAAATTTATGTCAATAACAAAAATTTCAGATTTGGAATTACCTAACGGAATCACAAGACCTTCTTGGATATGACGTAAGTACTTGGGGCAATTCCTCCTCGAATGGCCCATGACACTACAATAGTGGCATCGCCCTTTTTCTAACTTTCTCTTCTTCTTCTTATTCTTTGCAATACATTTCTTGCTAGAACTCCCACTGGCTTCATCATAAGCCCTTTCTTTCAAGTACAAGGCATCCAATTCTTCATTTAGCTCATCTATATAAGCCGTGTCAAGAAGTGGTCCCCTTTTGGGAGGTGGGAAAGAAGTAATAAAGTAAACATTGCCATCCGGACCCGTTCCGAAATGAACTTCTCTAGTAGTATCAATGTTGTTTTTGTTGCAAATATCGTCGAAAACATTGTGACAAGAATCAATAGTGATAGGGTTGAATGAATCCATTGCGATAAAATAACTACAAAAACGGAAACGAAGGAAAAATTAACGTTCATCATTTGAATACTTGTTAAACATTTTAAACAAGTTAAGTATTTACTTAACGATCTCTTACACAATTAAGTAAATAAACCCGAGACCCAAACCCATACTAATCCGGGCACGGTGTAGCCGATTCAACCTGTATAGGTATAATTTGGTGGATTAACCCTTTAATCGGTTCTACTCTTAGAACTCTCGGTCGACAATTTTCTTAACATTATCTTTAGCCCGAACTTATTGCAACTACGGTTACGAATACTTTCGTTGAGATTGACCAAATTTCAAGGTGTAATCTTTATTACCCCCACTTACCCAACGTGACAATTTTAGTACCTCGGTTTAGCCGAGCCTACATGTTTGTGAAAAAGGGATTCATGGGTCCATACTCTTTGGTAAGGCTAAGTCTCAAAATTTTATACGTAAGAGATCTTATCAATTATTATCTATCTCCTTTTAAGTGAACTAATTAGGTGAATTATTGCTAATAAAATGATACGTTGAAGACCCGATACTCGATATGCATGACATGTTAATGGCGATTTGGCAATGCATGCAACATATGAAAACAAAATAAAGCAAACGATAAATTCCTAGTATGGCCTTTTCTAGAAAAGAAATAATAAAAGTACAAATTCGGAAACCAACTCCTTTGGTCCCTTGATCTTGACGAGGCACGCAAATCGAGGCAAACACTGTCTTGATCGGAACTCCTTTCCGTATGGCACCGTCTTCAAGGTTCTCCGGAAATTACAAGAATTACAACTTTTCTAGTCTACTTTATACATTTTAAAATAGAAATAAATTACAATTGGGTGATACGAGATCACAAAATTACAACCGAATCGGTAACCCCTTACATTACGGGAAATACCGATTTATAAACTAAGGCCATACTAGAATAATTACAAGATTCAAAATAATGCAATATAATATGACATTCATAAGAAAAACGCAGCAATATATATATGTTATGAATATGTTCATTTTAATGCCAAATCGCCCTAATAACTTATTATGTCGAAATTAATCCGGTTTTATGAGATTTTAGCATTTTTAACTCTTTTAAAATGCATAAATTAAAACATAAACAACTTATGTTCTAAATAATATCCCAACACATTTTAGGATTCAAAATTAGTCATAAATAATTTTGATAATAATTAACACTTTAATTATATTAATATTGTTCATAATGCCTTTAAAAGCATAACATTTACGAATTAAATCCAAACAAATATAAAATTTCGAAATTTTGGATTTTATTTTCACTAACATTCTGAAAATATTACTTTAATATTTATTATGTAAAAATATTGGTCATTTTATTCGAAATTTAACTCGAAATATCATATATTAATGGCCAAAATTACCTCTTAATACGGTTTTAACAATAAAATCGTAAAACATGCTATACAAAATCATAATGTACCAAATTTTACATACATTAAGTAAAATAAGCATGTGAGGTCGTGTGAAAATTACAAGGCTAGAAACATTTTCTTTCTATTTTAATCATTTAACTCGATTTTATCATAAAAATTCATATGAAACGATTAAAATCAATACTATGAACAATATATTAAATCTCATAAATTATCAATATAACCTAAAACAATTTAAGACCAGATTTAATTTACATGCCAAAATTTCGAGTGATATATATGAGTCTTTATATATATAGTTTTGTTTTAAGTCTCAAAACTCGGAAAAACTAAAAACCCATTAAGCATGCAACAACACGAGCTCTGATACCAATTGTTAGGTTCTTATACCTATTTAGTCATACTAATATTAATTATCTTATAATTAGTAGATCTTATGCATGCTTAACAAAATAATATGTCGAGATATATGAGGAAAAACAAGCTCCCTTACATTGATAATCTCGGCTAATATAGGGCACAAGTGAAGTCACCTTCTTCACTTGTTCTTGAGCGTATCACACGGATGATCCTCCTAGAACCTTCAAAGAGATGATGGCCTCCAAAAGATGAACACCAAGACGCACTACTCACAATATTTGTATGTTATTTTGCTAGAATGAACACACAAACAATCTAGATTGAGAAGGAGGCTCACGGTTAGGGTTTTTGAAGAAAGGAATTATTTTTCTTTCTTTTTCTTTTGTTCTCTCTAAACAACCAAAACCCTAAGTGAAGTGTGAATGAATGAGATAGTGTGAAGAACCAAAGAACAAAACCCTCTTTTGCTCTCTCATTTGGTTCGGCCGTGAGCCATGGGTAGAGTGCCCAATGGTTGGCACCTCTACATCATAAAATGTTTCCCATGCTTGCCTTCACATTTAATCTCTTGTCTTTCTAATGTTCCTATAATAAAATGTGTATGTTTGTTTGTGTCTGTGTGATCACACGGTCCATGTCACACAATGGACCCATACGAACATTAGTTAGAATAACATAATTTACGTAGTTTGTAGTTTAATATTTAAACTCTTTATCGTAAATTATAAGTAGTTATAAGTAATTAACTAATTACTTATAATATATTTAGTTACTACAACAATTGTAGCTTTAAATAATTCATTTAACAAACTTTACGTTTCATAAACATATAAATGATAGTGATGACATTTCAATCACTAAAACAATTTATAATCTTATTATAAATTATCTCCCTATTTTATTTATAATCTAGAAATGAACTAACTCGTATCATATACAGTTATTTCATTTATTATTGAGAGAGTTGTCCTAAAGGTGTGACCTAAAGGGATCAACTGGTCACCACCGTCATTACGACAGTAATGTCAAACTCTAGCAAGCCAATCATTACTGATTAATGTTGACCAGTTGACTTATGATAAAGAATCATCCATGAATATTCTTTTATAGAGATTTGTCAATTTAATATATAATTGACGTGATCACATTATTGTCGAGCACACTTACTCCAACATTGTTTATATCAGTTTTCAGTTTCTGTTTCAGTTTAATTCACCTCTCATGTTGTTTATGTTTAAAAAGTTTTAATTCCGCTGCATTTTTAGTATTTTGTATGTTTTATATTTCCGCTTTCGCGAGGGGTTTTACAACATTCATATGTTTTTTTGCATTTCTGTTTCACGTTTTCTGCATTTTTGCTTGCATCGTTGTTTCTTTTTCCTTGCATATACACAAAAAATACAAAAAAAATTGAAAAAATTCAAAAATTTCAAAAAAAATGCACGCTTATTTTAGCATATAGGTCGAGTCGGAACAATAGTATTTCAATGATTACTTTGCATTTCATCTGTTTATGCCTAAGTCGTGCTTGTCAACATGTTTTAGTAGTAGAATCATATGCATAGTCTACGAGTTTTTGTCAAACTAGTGGTTAATCTTGAGACTTGACTTTGAATTTTGGCAAACTACTATACATTCTGAGTTTTTTGAGCCCTTTTACTGGTGTCATCTATGACCAGTTGTTTAGGATGTGAGTAGTACTCCCCCTGAGACATGTTACATCAATTAGCATAAACATGAACGTAATCTACTGTATACCTGTATGCTATCTAGTTTTGTGATTTTTGACATGTGCAATGAGGTCCCTTTTTCTATTCTTACCCATAAGCTTCACATAGCCAAATTTGTCCTTTTGTCCCTTAAGCTACATCCCATACTTAGCCTACCCTATCCAAGCTAGTATTTGTGGTCACGGGAACGCTATAGGTCATTTTTGGTTGTTATGCTCTCATTTGAGAAGGAAAGAAAAATAAAAGTAAGAAAAGAAAGAAAAGGAAAAAGAAAAAGAAAAACAGAAAACAACAAAAGAAAGAAAAAATCGAAAAAATACTGCAAATCAGTCGACCGACCGCAACCTTTGGTCGATCGACCAACTGCCAGATATCAGATTAAAAATCGCAATTGTTGAAAGTTTTACCCTCTAGCGATTCTTACTCCCGTATTTCATTCATATCACTTGGGAGTCTTTTCCTTGAAAATTTGTGAGTTTTGTGCTACAAAATATATAGCACCATGTTTAAGTTCGTTGGGTTGAAAGTTGTGAATTCGTTGTTTGGATCCCGGTTTTACTAGCTTGGCCGCTTTTTAACTCCACTTATCCAAAAACAATTTTAGCCTTTCTTACCCATTACCTCACATGTCCTTACTTCTCCTCAGCACATGTGTCATGGTCATTAGATTGGTATGTATATGCACGGTTATAGAGATTATTTTCATGTTAGATTGCAGGCATGTTCTTATGGGTCGAAGTTAGGTGAGTGTCATTACAAATTTACTTCTTTCTATCTTTTACATGTACACTCACCCTTTTCTTATTGTGTGATTTGAGCGACCCGCGAGAGTCCATTGTGATAAGTCTTTATGGTCGATAGATTAGCAAAGTTTGACAACTTCATAACTCGTTTGCATGATTCTTTTACTCTTTCATCGTTGATTTGGCATTAAATTGGTTTAGGCTTTACATTTGCATTTCGCTCTGAGATTGAGATCGT
The DNA here is from genome assembly GCA_029255685.2 of Silene conica. Taxonomy (NCBI): domain Eukaryota; kingdom Viridiplantae; phylum Streptophyta; class Magnoliopsida; order Caryophyllales; family Caryophyllaceae; genus Silene; species Silene conica. The sequence goes on from CM055311.2 coordinate 67,502,248, forward strand.
TCCATTAGTTTAAGATCGAGTCTAGTTCTTGCTTGAGGACAAGCAAGACTTTGGTTTGGGGAATTTGATGCGTGCTTATTTCATGATGTTTTCACATTCATTTTACACGCATTTCAGAGCTCATTTATGAGTTTTAGACTATTATTTCTCCCTTTTTGGCTACTTTCGTGTTTTTGTGCTTTATTGCAGATTTATGCGGAAATAAGCCAAGTTCAAACCAAATCCGTCCTCAAGTGATTTTTATGGCTAAGGACAGGAAGGAACGAAGCCTAGCGCACATTTCAAGGCCTGAAGATAGCATAAGCAAGGGTGCATACAGTCTACAAGCTTAAACAAGCAAAGATTCGCTTCGCGATATTGAAGCTTGTTTCAAATGGCTATATCTCGAGTTCTAGAGCTGATAATGGAGTGATTCCAATTGGAGGTGAAATCTTATCCTCTTAGCTTTCCAACGCCGCGAGAATCGACTTATTATGATGAGTAACCAAGAAATGGCAGCTGTTTTAAGCTCGAGGCGCGCTACAGAATTCGTCAGAATGCATTACTGTACCTGATGTTTGGTCGATCGACCACCTACTATGCTCGGTCGACCAAGATACCTGATGCGCGAGATTTCAGAAACCCTATAGTTGGTCGACCGACCAGCATCATCGGTCGATCGACCACATGGCCCATTACGGAAGATTTTAAACGCCTAATTAAGCCCGTGATAAAGCTAGGTTTTGAAGGAGGCATCGACTTTTCCCTATGAAAGCTTATCAACCCTTTTGTACTAGTAAAACCTACTACCTATCAAGTCTTAGTTTAGTTTACAATAAAAGTTCATTAGCTTCTTTGGTAATTAAGTTTAGTATTACTTTTTACAAACAATCAGTTTCCACGCAAGGTTGCAATACAATTTAAATCATTCAGTTCTAATTCCTTCCTTGTTACGGTAATTCTTGCTCTAGTTCAGTTTATTCATAATTTATTAGTATCCGGTTAATTAGGATCCCTAATCCTTTATTGTTGTTAATTGTTCTTTCGTTAATCGCATCAATCATGTTTTCCATTATCGTTATTATCATCATAATTTTTGTTTTCATTAATATCATGGGTAGCTAATTTTCATATGTTAGGATGTAGGCGAATTATAGCGTAGATGGCGTAGTTTAGGGCAACCCGTAACAGTGCTTGGTCGACCGACTGGCTTCTCTAGTCGGTCGACTGAGTAGGATGGTCGATCGACCGGCTTAGCTGGTCGGTCGACCGACTTCGCGTATGACCAAACCTGTTTTTATTCCCTTAAGTGCAATTCCTATCAATAAGACCGGGAGGATATTTGTTAGGTGCTTAGTAATGACCCACCCAGGATCGAAAGATAAGGGAAGGGGCATTAGTTAACGTTTTAAGACAGCTAAGTTACTAAGACCGAAGGGTATGTGACGTAGGCATTAAGAATCACCTATATTGTTGACAACCGGTGTATGTGAGACCTAGGGACTAATAATATAGACCGAAAGGATCTATTAGTTAACTCGGACCAAAAGGACTTGTTATATCCCTTACGCGACTGTAATACATGTTGACCTAGACCGTCTGCCATCATAGCTATAGTGACCCGAACATCCTAGCATCTCTTTTATCACTGTTTTTACATCTTATTTTCAGTTTTATTCTTTACTTTAATTGTTAGATTCAGTTCAAACCAAAATAACTCAAAACACCCTCTTTGTTGTTACTTTATAGATTAAAAATTAGCAAACAGAACCAACCTTGTCTCTCTGTGGTTTGACCCTTACTATCACTATCTATAGTTTTAGTTTGGTTTATAAATTTTATCTTTGACGCCCTCATCGACGGGTATCACGCGACATCGTCTCAGACAAGTCTTGGGTGCAAGTTATAGGAGGGAATTTCCTTTAATTCCTGTTCTTCGGCCATTCGTGCAAAGGACCTAAGGTTGTATTCTATTTCATGTCTTTCATCTTATGACCATAATTTACATATGTAATTTTCGTTATAATCCTGCATTTTAAGGGTGAATACATGATTATTCCCCATAGTATATGAAATTATAGCTAATTATGTAGCTATACCGTCGGGAGAGTCCATATCATGTAGTAGAGTTTATAGTAATGTAATGATCCAAGTGGGGGTTGTGAGCTTTGAGTCAAACCTGATATAGTTTCCTTTGGGTGGATTTGAGGTTATATTGGGGATGGATTGGGTAAAGAAGTATAAGACATATCGATTGTGACCAAGGGAAGATCACCTTGAGAGGGCCTAAGGGAGTGAGAGTGTCCTACAAGGGTTATTCTGTGAAGTCTAAGTTGAAATTGATGACCATTAATGCTCTGAATGTTGGAGTAAGTGTCCTCGACAATAATGTGATCACGTCAATAATTTAATTAATTGACAAATCTCTATAAAAGAATATTCATAGGATGATTCTTTATCATAAGTCAACTGGTCAACATTAATCGGTAATGATTGGCTTGCTAGAGTTTGACATTACTGTCGTAATGACGGTGGTGACCAGTTGATCCCTTTAGGTCACACCTTTAGGACAACTCTCTCAATAATAAATGAAGCAACTGTATATTGATACGAGTTAGTTCATTTCTAGATTATGAATAATATAAGGAGAAATTTATTATAGGATTATAAATTGAAATTGTTTTAGTGATCGAAAAGTCATCACTATTATATATATGTTTATGAAACGAATTTGAGTGAATGAATATATATTACTTGGTAAAATCGCATATGGGTTAATGGAAGATAGTAATTATGAATTACTAATTTTATGATTATTTGTTTAAGTGTTAGACTGCATAAATCATAAAATTGTAAAAATTGTCGAAACAATAATTACGTTCCTACATGTTATGAACGTAAGTCCATTCACGGTTGATGGACAGTGTGACAATTTACAAACTTAACACATAATATGTTAAGATGCTCTTGAGACATCTCTTTAATGTATGAGCTTGAGTGGGAAATATTTTAGAGAATTAAGAGGCCATCCATTGGGCACTCTCCCCAGCCTCTCGGCCGAACCATTGAAGAGAACAAAAGGAAGTTTTGTTCCCTTATTCAAACCAACTCATTTATTCACTAAGGGATTAGGGTTTTTGTTTAGAGAGAACAAATAAAAGAGAAAGAAAAATAATTCATATTTCTTCTAACCCTAAACTGTGTGCCTCCTTTAGTAATCTAGACATTTTGTGTATTATTCTAGCAAAATAACATACAAAATATTGAGTGTTGTGTGTCTTTGTGTTCATCTTTTGGAGGCCATCTCTTTGAAGGTTCAAGGAGGATCATCCGTGTGATAAGCTCAAGAACAAGTGAAGAAGGTGACTTCACTTTTGCCCTATTTTAGCAGAGGCCAACAATGTAAGGAAGCTTGTTTTCCTCCTTAATCTCGTTTAATCTTTTGTTAAGCATGCATAAGATCAACTAATTATAAGATAATATTATTGGTATGACTAAATAGGTATATAAACCTAACAATTGGTATCAAAGCAAAGGTTGTTGCATGCTTAATCAGTTTTTAGTTTTTCCGAGTTTTTGAGACTTAAAACAAAACTAATTATTTAAAGACTCAAATGTATATCACTCGACATTTTGGCATGTAAATTAAATCTGGTCCTAAAATTTTTTTAGGTTATTTTGATAATTTATGAGATTTAAATATTGTTCATAATATAAATTTTATTCATTCATATGTATTTTATGAAAAAAATCGAGTTAAATGGTTAAAATAGAAGGAAAACGTTTCTAGCCTTGTAATTTTCACACGACCTCACATGCTTATTTTACTTAATGTATATAAAATTTGGTACAATATGATGTTGTATAGCATGTTTTACGATTTTATTAGTGAAAACCGTATTAAGAGGTAATTTTGGCCATATATATATGATATCTCGAGTTATATTTCGAATAAAATGACCAAAATTTTCGACTTTATAAATAGTAACGTAATATTTCAGAATGTTTGTGAAAATAAAATCCAAATTTCGAAAATTTTATAATTTGTTTGGATTTAATTCGTAAATGTTATGTATTTTAAGGCATTATGAACAATATAAACATAATTAAAGGGTTAATTATTATCAAAATTATTTATGACTAATTTTGAATCCTAAAATGTGTTAGGATATTATTTAGAACATAAGTTTGTTTATGTTTTAATTTATGCATTTTAAAGAGTTAAAGATGCTAATAGCTCATAAAACCGGATTAATTTTCGACATAATAAGTTATTAGGGCGATTTGGCATTAAAATGAACATATTCATAACATTTATATCGCTGCGTTTTTCTTATGAATGTCATATTATATTGCATTATTTTGAATCATGTAATTATTCTAGTATGCCCTTAGTTTTTAGATCGGTATTTCCCGTAATGTAAGGGGTTACCGATTCGGTTGTAATTTTGTGATCTCGTATCACCCAATTGTAATTTGTTTCTATTTTATAATGTATAAAGTAGACTAGAAAAGTTGTAATTCTTGTAATTTCCGGAGAACCTTGAAGACCGTGCCATTCAGAAAGGAGTTTCGATCAAGACGGTGTTTGCCTCGATTTGCGTGCCTCGTGAAGTTCAAGGGACCAAAGGAGTTGGTTTCCGAATTTGTACTTTTATTATTTCTTTTCTAGAAAAGGCCTTACTAGGAATTTATTGTTTGCTTTATTTTGTTTTCATATGTTGCATGCATAGCCAAATCGCCATTAACATGTCATGCATATCGAGTATCGAGTCTTCAACGTATCATTTTATTATCGACAATTCACCTAATTAGTTCACTTAAAAGGAGATAGATAATATTTGATAAAATCTCTTACGTATAAAATATTGAGACTTAGCCTTACCAAAGAGTATGGACCCATGAATCCCTTCTTCACAAACATGTAGGCTCGGCTAAACCGGGGTACTAAAATTGTCACGTTGGGTAAGTGGGGTAATGAGGATTACACCTTGAAATTTGGTCGATCTCAACGAATGTATTCGTAACCGTAGTTGCAATAAGTTCGGGCTAAAGATAATTTTAAGAAAATTGTCGACCGAGAGTTCTAAGGTAGAACCGATTAAAGAGTTAATCCACCAAATTATACCTATACGGGTTGAATCGGCTATACCGTGCCCGGATTTGTATGGGTTTGGGTCTCGGGATTATTTACTTAATTGTGTAAGAGATCGTTAAGTAAATACTTAACTTGTTTAAAATGTTTAACAAGTATTAAAATGATGAACGTTAATTTTGCCTTCATTTCCGTGTTTGTAGTTATTAATCGCAATGGATTCATTCAACCCTATCACTATTGATTCTTGTCACAATGTTTTCGACGATATTTGCAACCAAAACAACATTGATACTACTAGAGCAGTTCATTTCGGAACGGGTCCGGATGGCAATGTTAAATTTATTACTTCTCTCCCACCTCCCAAAAGGGGTCCACTTCTTGACACGGCTTATATAGATGAGCTAAATGAAGAATTGGATGCCTTATACTTGAAAGAAAGGGCTTATGATGAAGCTAGTGGGAGTTCTAGCAAGAAAGGTCTTGCAAAGATTAAGAAGAAGAAGAGAAAGTTAGAAAAGGGGCGATGCCACTATTGTAGTGTCATGGGCCATTGGAGAAGGAATTGCCCCAAATACTTACGTCATATCCAAGAAGGTCTTGTGATTCCGTTAGGTAATTCCAAAATCGAAATTTTTGTTATTGAGATTAATTTTACATCCAACACAACATGGGTATTGGATACCGGTTGTGGTTCTCACCTTTGTAATCGTTTGTAGGGTTTAAGAGAAGTGGAGAAGGTGGACAAGGGTGATATGGATCTCCGACTTAGAAATGGAGCTCGGGTAGCGGCCACTTCTAAAGGAACTTGAACTCTTGCCTTGACGAGTGGATACGAGCTAAAACTAAATAATTGTTATTTTGTACCGTCTCTTTCCAAAAACATTATTTCTGTTGCAATGTTAGACATTGAGGGATATAATTTTTCCATTAAAAACAATTGTTGTGTAATTTCTAAGAATGACATGGTTGTTGGCCATGCTAATTCGATTAATGGAATCTATGTTTTGGAAACTTCCGACTTGTCTAAAAATGTCTATAACGTAAATAAAAAAAGGATAAAAACAAGTGACCCAAATGAAAATGAATCATACATTTGGCATTGTCGACTTGGTCACATAAATGAGAATCGCATCAAAAGATTGGTAAAGACCAATATAATTAAACCATTTGAATCTGAATCTTATGGTACATGCGAGGCTTTCCTTCTAGGGAAAATGACTCGTAATCCTTTTAGTGGTAAAGGGACGCGAGCTAGTGAATTGTTAGGACTCATACACACGGATGTATGTGGACCACTAACAATCACCGCTAGAGGCAATTATGACTATTTCATCACCTTCACCGATGATTTAAGTAGGTATGGGTATATCTACTTAATGAAGTATAAGAGTGAAGCCTTCAAGAAATTTAAAGAATTTCAAAATGAAGTAGAAAACCAACTCGACAGAAAGATTAAGACACTACGATCAGATCGTGGTGGTGAATATCTTAGCAATGAATTTGATTCACATCTAAGAGAATGTGGCATTGTGTCACAACTTTCACCTCCAGGAACACCAAAACTTAATGGTGTGGCAGAAAGGAGGAATCGAACCTTATTGGATATGTTCCGATCAATGATGAGCCAAACTGATTTACCTAATTCATTTTGGGGATTTGCGATCCTCACTGCCATCAAATCGTTGAACAATAGTCCAACGAAAGCGACCGATAAGACTCCATATGAGATGTGGAAAGGAAAGGTTCCTAACTTATCCTATATGAAGATATGGGGATGCGATGCTTAAGTCAAGGCAAAGACCGATGACAAACTCGCACCAAGATCCGAAAAATGCATCTTTGTTGGTTATCCAACCACCTCACGTGGCTACCACTTTTACAAACCTCATGAAAACAAAGTGTTTGTGTCTTCTGAGGCTGTCTTCTTGGAAAAGGAGTTTATTTCTAAGAGACAGAGTGGGAGAAATTTTGAACTTAATGAAGTTCAAGAAGTTCAAGAGCCACAAACTGAAGCTGAGACAGATGAAGATGTTCCTTCTTCATCCGCTTCGGTACCTATTCCACCCAGGAGGTCGATTAGGGTTCCACATCAACCTGATAGGTATGTTGGACTAATTGAGGAAGATGGTAGCCTAGACATATTACTTTTGGAAAGTGATGAGCCTACCACTTACAAAGCTGCAATCTCTAGTCCCGACTCCGCCCAATGGCAAGAGGCCATGGCATCCGAGATGGATTCTATGCATCAAAACCAAGTATGGGACTTGGTAGACTTAACTAAGGAGATGAGGCCTCTCCAATGCAAGTGGATCTTCAAGGTGAAGAATGGCATAGAAGGACATGATGATGTCTATAAAGCTAGGCTAGTAGCTAAGGGATTTTCCCAAGTTCAAGGTCTTCATTATGATGAGACCTTTGCTCCGGTATCCATGTTAAGATCCATTAGGATAATGTTAGCGATTGCCACATTTCATGACTATGAAGTGTGGCAAATGGACGTCAAAACCGCCTTCTTAAATGGGCATTTAAAGGAGGATGTGTATATGATACAACCTGAGGGTTTTGAAGATCCTAAAAATCCTAACAAGGTATGCAAGCTTAACAGATCCATCTATGGTCTTAAGCAAGCATCAAGGAGTTGGAATCATCGCTTCAATGAAGTTATAAAAGAAAATGGTTTCACTCGAAATATCGAGGAACCTTGTCTGTATATGAAATTCAGTGGGTGCAATGTTGTATTTCTAATCTTGTATGTGGATGACATACTACTCATTGGAAATGATATTCCAATGCTTTCATCAGTCAAAGGATGGTTAGGTAACCATTTTCAGATGAAAGATCTAGGAAATGCACAATGCATATTAGGTATCCGGATCTATAGAGATAGATCCAAGAGAGTATTGGCACTAAGTCAAGAATCTTATATCGATAAGATTCTTCGACGGTTCAACATGGGCAATTCCAACAGAGGGTTTATCCCCATGGGAAGTGGAATTATATTGAAGAAGTCTCAATCACCCACGGAGCCCAAGGATGTTGAACGCATGAAAATGATCCCTTATGCTTCCGCCGTGGGATCTATCATGTACGCCATGATATGCACTCGTCCAGATGTCTCATATGCTTTGAGCATGACTAGTAGATATCAAGCAAATCCAGGTGAAAGTCACTGGATTGCAGTCAAGAACATCCTTAAGTACTTAAGAAGGACTAAGTAATCATACTTAGTGTTTGGAGGGGAAGAACATTTGTGTGTAAAGGGTTACACAGATGCAAGCTTCCAAACAGATAAAGACGATTTTAAATCCCAGGCTGGATTTGTCTTTATCTTGAATGGTGGTGTCATTAGTTGGAAGAGCTTCAAAGAACCAGTTGTTGCGGATTCTACAACGGAAGCAGAGTACATTGCAGCATCAGAAGCTGCTAAGGAGGCAGTATGGATAAGGCAATTTATCGAGGGACTAAGGGTAGTTCCAAATGTTGAAGATCCTATCACCCTGTACTGTGATAACAGTGGTGCTGTCTTTCAGGCTAAGGAGTCGAAGTCTAGTAATAAGTCTGGACATGTACCAAGAAAATATCATGTATTTCGGGATTTCATTGATAGGAAGGAAATAGCGATTTGTAAGGTTGGGACAGACGATAATGTGGCTGATCCCTTAACCAAACCCTTGTCGCAAGTTAAGCATGATTCTCATGCTCATTCTATGGGTCTTAAGAGTTTACCCAATGTGTAACCGATTATGAGATTTGAAATGAAAAATGTTGTTTTTGCGTTCATATAAGATAATCTCGTTCATCATTTAAAGTTTTATACAACTTATCTTATTTAATATACTTTGTTAAATCCAAACAGGATTGTAAGACAATTGCTGAACCCTGTAGAAGTGAACTGGATTAACTTAGTATTGCCCCTAGTCACTTATATGAGGTGACGTCTCGAAGTGACTAGATTATGATGCGATTGATGGTGAGTTCTAACACCATAGAGTCATGAGGGATGACTAGTCGATCATATAGACAAACTGTAAGGTACACTTGTGTCGGGCAATGACCGCTTATAGAGTTCTTTAGAATTCAATGGAGCCTGGTCGTGGCAAGAGCTGCTATATATATATTCTTATGAGTCGAGTCTTTGACTAGAGACTGGTTGCTCTAGAAGTGACATAATTCAGAATGACTTTAATTTATGTTCTACGATCTTCCGTAAAAGGGGTCAAATTGACATATTTTGGGTCACAATGGACGATGTTAGCCAAGGAGAACAGTCGGAAAGGAATTGTTCTGCCCCTTGTTAGGGTTATCTTAAATCTCAAGGCCACTCGAGGAGAAGTGAACTGGAAATGCGTGGCCACGCTCGGATAATATCTATGGTAGATAATTCCGGTCTAACAGTTACACTCCATATCGAGAAAAACCACTATTGATTTGATCACGTGCAAGTACGACCTGTAAGACACCTTGCATTGAGTGGGAGATGATGTCATAGAACAAGAGAATCGTGATCCACACTTGTGAGGACAAGTGGGAGATTGTTGGAGTAAGTGTCCTCGACAATAATGTGATCACGTCAATAATTTAATTAATTGACAAATCTCTATAAAAGAATATTCATGGGATGATTCTTTATCATAAGTCAACTGGTCAACATTAATCGGTAATGATTGGCTTGCTAGAGTTTGACATTACTGTCGTAATGACGGTGGTGACCAGTTGATCCCTTTAGGTCACACCTTTAGGACAACTCTCTCAATAATAAATGAAGCAACTGTATATTGATACGAGTTAGTTCATTTCTAGATTATGAATAATATAAGGAGAAATATATAATAGGATTATAAATTGAAATTGTTTTAGTGATCGGCGAAAAGTCATCACTATTATATATATGTTTATGAAACGAATTTGAATGAATGAATATATATTACTTGGTAAAATCGGACATGGGTTAATGGATGATAGTAATTATGAATTACTAATTTTATGATTATTTGTTTAAGTGTTAGACTACATAAATCATAAAATTGTAAAAATTGTCGAAACAATAATTACGTTCCTACATGTTATGAACGTAAGTCCATTCACGGTTGATGGACCGTTTGACAATTATAATTGTCTTAGAAAATTTACAAACTTAACACATAATATGTTAAGATGCTCTTGAGACATCTCTTTAATGTATGAGCTTGAGTGGGAAACATTTTAGAGAATTAAGAGGCCATCCATTGGGCACTCTACCCACCCTCTCGGCCAAACCATTGAAGAGAACAAAAGGAAGTTTTGTTCCCATATTCAAACCAACTCATTCATTCACTAAGGGATTAGGGTTTTTGTTTAGAGAGAACAAAAGAGAAAGAGAAATAATTCATATTTCTTCTAACCCTAAACCGTGTGCCTCCTTTAGTAATCTAGACATTTTGTGTATTATTCTAGCAAAATAACATACAAAATATTGAGTGTTGTGTGTCTTAGTGTTCATCTTTTGGAGACCATCTCTTTGAAGGTTCAAGGAGGATCATTCGTGTGATAAGCTGAAGAAAAAGTGAAGAAGGTGACTTCACTTATGCCCTATTTTAGCCGAGAATAACAATGTTAGGAAGCTTGTTCTTCCTCCTTAATCTCGTTTAATCTTTTGTTAAGCATGCATAAGATCAACTAATTATAAGATAATATTATTAGTATGACTAAATAGGTATATAAACCTATCACTGAAGACATGTTTAACAAGAGGTGATGAGATGTTGTTATGCCATGTAAGAGATTTGACTGCAGTGATACCCCAAGCCAGTGATATTGTTGTGTTAAGAGAAGTTGAAGACGTATTTCCAGAAGATATTCCAGGGTTACCATCGAATGAGAGCTTTTGTTAGAACACAATATGTTGATGATGACAAGTTACCTTGATTAATCTAATGTTTGCTTGATTAGTACAAGAGATTAGCAAAGTGACATAAGGCTCATTGAAGATCACAAGATCATATGTCAAGAAGCAAGCAAAGACAAGTGAAGGCCAAGTCTAGGAAAATGTTGTAAGCAAGGTAGTTTAACATACATTCGTATTTGATAGAAGGTGCAAAATCCTTGCAACATTCTAGCAGACTGTTACAACTGGGGTTTCTAGTACGGTCATGGAGATATTCTTTCGAAAATTATTTTTATCAAAAGATGTTGGTCTTTTATCTCATTTGCATATTTTAAATGATTTACAAACTGAAAGAAATCAAATTGAAATTCAAATCTCACAAAGCACGTGAGGTCTAAGGGCTAGAAAAGAAGAAAGTAAGCTTTTTCCTTTTTTGGCCATAAGACTTTTCAAAGGAAGGTTCCTCACCTTACACTTCTTACCAAAAGAAGCTATTCTTGAGCCTTGTAAACATGTGAGCTTTTCAGATTGTAAAAGACCCTTCACCACTTGAGCTTTTGGGTATTAGAGTGAAACAAATAAAATATACATTTGTGCGCAACCCCTCACACACCTAAACCCACTATAAATACCAACATCTTAGCTCATTTATTGTTAAGACTTTCTAAGCATTTATTGTAAACTTTGCAAAACCTTTTAAGCATTTATTCTTCAAGTTTATTTTGCAAAACTTTCCGATTTTCAAAAGAAGTCTTCATTTGTTTTTGAAAAACAATTATCTCCTTGTGCTAGTTCGTATCTCTAATGAGTATAAATGTTTGTTCGATGAACCTTGTGTTTAGATCTTAAAAGTAGTCTCCATGTTCTTTAAGAGAACCCTTGAGACATTGATCGTGTAAACCAAAGGTAGAACAACAAATTAAACTCTTAGAGCGGAGTAGCTTTAAGTTTGAGTCAAGTCTTACGAGCGGAGTAGCTCTAAGCAAATGCAACCGGAGTAGGTTGGGGAGTTGTTTTGTTGTAATAGTTTTAGTTAAGCGGAGTAGCTTGTAAACTTTCAATAAAATAACGGTTGGACGTAGGCTCCGGAGTAGGAGTTGAACCAATTTTTTACATCGTTTATTTATTGCTCTTTCTCGTACTTGTTACTCGTTTCTTGTTATACTCGTAATAGATCAGCTCTGTGCAACAGTTCCTCATACTGTTGCTTAGTTTCTGATCTTGTTGACTTAAATCGTGAAACACTTAAGCTATTTCAGAATTTTTAAAAGGTCACCTAATTCACCTCCTCCTCCTCTTAGGTGCTAAACTCATTCTTGATTCTTATCAGAGCCTTGTGCTCTTGATTTAGGTTTTGCCACCAAAGAGAAATATCCGTAATCATGGATGAGTCTAAACACACTAAGTAGCCAATTTTTAAAGGTGAAAACTATGCTTGGTGGAAACGCCGCATGGAACACTACGTTAAAGGTGTGGATTATAAGTGTTGGATGATAATAAAAAAGGGCCCACTTAAGATTGAGGTGACAAATAAGGATGGAAACACGACACCAAAAGATGAAGAAAAATACAATGAAAACGATTATAAAAAAATCGAGAAAAACTCTAGAGCCATGTCCATTCTTCAATATGGCATTGGCGACCAAGAGATAAATCGTATATCGGGTCGTACCTCGGCCAAAGACATTTGGGTCACCCTAAGCTTAGCTCATGAGGGTACGTCTCAAGTGTAGAAGTACCGTGTTGACCTTCTCATGCAACGATATGAGATGTTTAACATGGGAAAGGACGAGTCAATCAATAGTCTTTGATCTCGGTTCTCTTGCATTGTTAATGAACTAAAGAGTTTAGGTCGTGATTTTGAATCCGAGGATTTAGTCCGAAAGATCCTTCGAAGCTTAACTGAAAAGTGGCAACCGAAGGTGACGGCTATTGAGAAAGCCAAAGACCTTGTCGTCCTCTCCCTAACGGAACTAATGGGGTCTCTCATGGCCCATGACCTTTCACTTACTAAACGCTCTCAAGAGAGTTCAAAGGGAAAGGGACTCGCTCTAAATGCTCTCTCAAGTGATGAGGAGGATGAGGATGTTGAATTCGCCATGTTTACCAAAAACATGGCCCGCATAATAAATGGTCGAGGGTCACAAAGGTTCAATAATAATGTTGGCAAGAAACGTTTTCCAAAGAGGAAATCTAATTCCACTTTTGGTTGCTTCAAATGTGGTGACAAGGGTCACCAAATAAAGGAATGCCTAAAGTGGGACGATATCAAGTGTAAGGAAAAACGTGATCTTGCCAAAAGAGATTATAAGAGCAAAGTCATGACTGCTATTTGGGGTTTGTCCGATTCCGATGAGGACGAGTACCTTGAGGAAGAATTTGATGCAAAGTTGATTATCTCGTCAAAATCAAAAACCGAAAACTCAAAAACCTCAAAGAAAGAAGCTGCCATATGTCTCATGGCTCACTCGGTTGATTCAAGCTCCGACTCTGAAAGCGAGGTAAAATGTCTAAAGAGAAAGGCCCGCGCCTTCTCTAAAGACAAAATTTGTCTTCTTTTAGATGATTTTATTGATAAATGTCGTGTTCAAGCAAACAAACTCACTGCTATGCAAGATGAAATTGAAAGTATTGTTGAGGAAAATGTCAACCTAAAGGAGAGTCTAACAGAGGTAGACCAAACATGCACCATAACCAAACTAGAAAAGGAAGTTAAAATGCTTCGAAAACAAAATCAGTGTCTTGTAATAAAACTGAAAAGGCACATGCAACAGTCCCATGTAATGTTGAATCTAAACTAGGTAAAGAGGTCGAGTCTCTAAAAAGAAAAGTAGCATCTCTCACGAAGGAACGTGACTCCCTCATAGTTGAATTCACTTCTTGCAAATTAGATAACAAACAACTAGAGGAAGTTGTGATCTTGTTAAGTGATGAAGCTAGTCATGTCAAAAGTAAAGTTGACAAAATCGAGAAAACAAATCTAGCTCAACTTGAGAAAATAGAGACTTTAACGAAAGAGTTGCTTGATGCAAAACAGTTTTATCTCAAATGGGAAGGAAGTCGGAACGTCCTGGAATTTTTATTAAAGCAATCTAAAGAGAATGAAAAAGCTTTGAAAAACGCTGGACTTGGTTTCAGATGCAACAGTAGTACACACTGTTACAACCGAAACCAAGACCCAAGTCAAAGAGATTTCAGACGACGTAAGTATGCTGGATTACCTGAATATGTTATATGTAATTACTGTGGAAAGACTGGTCACGAGTTCAATGGATGTCCTAAAAGAGAACTTGACCTAAAAAGAAACACCAAAGTTGCACATGAAACGTGGGTCAAGAAGGACTCGGTGTCTAGTGTAAAGAAGGGACCCAAACTTGTTTGGGTTCCTAAACTAACTGTTTGATATTGCGTAGGCATTAGTGGGGGGAAGCATCAATTGGTATTTAGACAGCAGATGCTCTCGTCACATGACGGGGGAAGAAGACCAATTCCTCTCACTAGAGGCCTACAATGGAGGCATGGTGACTTTTGGCGATAACAAACAAGGTGAAATTGTTGGTATCGGAAAGGTTGGTAAGTCAAAATCACTATGCGTGGACAAACTGTTGCTTGTCAAAGGATTAAAACACAATCTACTTAGCATATCACAATTGTGTGATCGAGGTAATATCGTTGAATTTCATGCTCATGTGTGTAAAATCCTAGATGGAAAGACAAAGAAGTTGGTACTAGAATGTAAACGAGTCAAGGATGTGTATATGATTGATTTATGTTCTTTATCCGGTCAAAAACTTTCGTGCATGAGCGTCCATAAAAATGACTCATGGCTTTGGCATAAACGTTTGGGCCATGTTAATGCTAGAACATTAAACAACCTTAGAAAACTTGACCTAGTGGAACATAAACTTCAAATTCAACTCTTTGTGTGATGATTGTGTCAAAGGAAAACAAGTTAAGAGCTCTTTCAAGTCTAAAAAATGTATTAGTACATCACGTGTCTTAGAACTTGTTCGCATCGAACTTTGCGGACCCATGCGCATCACAAGCAAAGGTGGTAGTAATTACATATGTGTGATTGTTGATGATTGCTCTAGATATGTGTGGCTATTGTTTCTTGGAACTAAGGACAAGGCTTTTAGTGAGTTTTTAATTTGGCTCAAAATGGTCGAAAACAAATTTTCTCTAAAACTTGGAGCTTTAAGGTCCGACCATGGTACCGAATTTGAAAATATTGCTTTTGAAGCCTATGTAATGAAAATGGTGTTAGCCACAAATTTTCGGCCACACGAACTCCACAACAAAATGGAGTGGTGGAACGAATGAACCGAACTTTAGAAAATATGGCTAGGACCATGATCATTAGCTAGTTCTCAAGTACCAAGAAACTTTTGGGCCGAAGCCGTAAACACCTCGTGTTACGTCTATAATAGAGTCATGATTAGAAGAATCACCAACAAAACACCTTATGAAATTCTACGTGGAAGAAAACCTAATATCTCATACTTAAAATGCTTTGGTTGTAAATGCTTTGTTCATAACAACGCGAAACACAACTTAGGCAAATTTGATGCTCGTAGTGATGAAGCAGTTTTTGTGGGATATTCAAATCATAGCAAGGCTTACAAAGTCTTTAACAAAAGGACTATGAAAATCGAAGAAAGCATTCATGTTGTATTTGATGAATCTAGTCTTTTTGTGTCTCAGGAACATGAAAGAAACGAAGAGGATGATGATGAGTTCGAACTTGGGATGGTGCGTCATGACATGGACCAAGTGTTGGAAGCCGAATATCTGGAGCAACAGCCAGAAACACCATTGCATGGGCAAGCAGGCCACAACTCAGGGGGAACCGACGAGGCTTCATCTTCAAATGAAGCCAGCACGTCAAGAGTGGAAAAAGAAAGCCAAGGCACAACCATTGATCCACAAAATTCCAATGATCAATCCCCCACACAAAACCAACCCCATGCAACAGACTCTGAACCTGTTGCATCTGAACAGAACAAACAAACAATCGCTCCCAACACCACCAACACCACCATACCAAAAAGATGGAAACACCAAAGCTCTCACCCTCTCGAAAACCTAACCAGTGACCTTGAATCAGGGGTCAAAACCATATCCTCCCTCAGAAACTTCTGTGCCTTCAATGCTTACCTCTCACAAATTGAACCCGACCACATCTCAAAAGCTCTTGAGGATCCTTGTTTATCATGGCCATGCAAGAAGAGTTGGATCAATTCAAAAGGAGTGAGGTATGGCATCTGGTTCCTAGACCTTCAAATCGTACAGTCATTGGCACTAGGTGGGTTTTTCGAAATAAACTTGATGATAACGGAGAAATCGTAAGGAATAAAGCAAGGCTAGTGGTGCAAGGGTATAATCAACAAGAGGGGATTAATTATGATGAAACCTTTGCACCGGTAGCTAGGCTTGAAGCCATACGAATTCTCATTGCCTTTGCAGCTCATCATGGTGTAAAACCTTTTCAAATGGATGTAAAATCGGCATTTCTAAATGGCTATCTCAATGAAGATGTTTTTGTGGAACAACCACCGGGCTTTGTGGATAATGAATCACCGAACCATGTATTTAAACTTGATAAAGCACTATATGGTTTAAAACAGGCTCCTAGAGCATGGCATGATAGGCTTTCAAAATTTCTTTTAGAAAATGTCTTCATATGTGGTTCGGTTGATAAAACGTTATTCATCAAGTCACAGTCAGATGTAATGTTGCTTGTTCAAATATATGTCGATGACATAATCTTTGGTGCAACTAGTGAAACTCTTTATGAATACTTTGCACATCTAATGAAATCTGAGTTTGAAATGAGTATGATGGGAGAACTACGGTTCTTTCTTGGCCTCCAAATCAAGCAAAAAGAGGAGGGCACAATGATCCATCAACAAAAGTATGTGAAGGAGATGCTAAGTAAGTTCGGGTTGACCAATGCGAAACCCGTTGCTACACCCATGGTTTCTAACCTCAAACTTGACCTTGATCCAAACGGTAAGAGTGTTAGTGAAAAGGTGTATCGAGGTATGATTGGTTCTTTACTCTACTTGACCGCAAGTCGACCCGATATTCAATATAGTGTTTGTGTGTGTGCTAGCTTTCAAGCAAATCCTAAGGAATCTCACTTTAAAGCCGTAAAAAGGATATTCAAATACTTGATTGGAACTCAACATTTTTATCTTTGGAATCCTTCTTACTATGAGTTTGATCTTGTAGGATTTTCCGATGCCGACTATGCGGGATGCATGTTGGATAGAAAGAACACGTCCGGAATTGCCACCTTCATCGGGCCATGCTTGCTCACGTGGGCTTCAAAGAAGCAAAATACCGTGTCTCTATCAACGGCGGAAAGTGAATACATAAGTGCCGCACTATGTTGCACACAACTACTATGGGTACGTCAACAATTGCATGATTTTGGTATTACATTCGAATCCTCTCCTATTTTTTGTGATAATACTAGTGCAATTAACATCTCGAAAAATCCAATACAACATTCCCGGACCAAACATATCGAAATAAGGCAACACTTTTTACGTGATCAAGTGGAAAAAGGGACAATTAATCTTAACTTTTGTAAAACCGAAAATCAAATTGCGGATATTTATACAAAACCGTTAGAAAGGGAACAATTCGTAACACTTCGGTTGGAAATTGGTTTGTTAAGTGATGCATGACATTAAAATGAGTACGTCTTCCAATGATTGATTAGAACGGGTGACGGTAGTGTTTATGTTTACGGTTTATCATTTACGTGCAAAAATCTGAAAATATGTTTACGTAAAATTAAAAGCACATGCATGCTAGTTGTTACATTGAGCCACTCAAAATTCCTCACCCATCAAATCATTCCATTACTCACCTTTTGTCATAACCCCTCATACACTCAACCGCCCAAAGTTAATACCCCCTCTCTCATTACTTTATCGTTAACCACTCACCATTGTCCATTGTACAAAAACTCTCAAAATTATCACCTTACTCAAAATTCAAAATCTTCTCCATTACCGTCCCATTCTTACCTTATAACCTCCCTCAAAATGTCTCCCAAAAGTATCAACCGAGAACTCAAAAGGCTTGCAAATACATACAATCCATCCTTTGTAGCCAAGAAAAAGATGACTTCCTCACCAACCAAACCACCCTCAAACTCACCAAAAGCCCTGCCAAATCACGACTCATTCATACAAAATCCCCGGCTAGAACAAGCCCTATTAAACCCAAGGGACGAGGACATGGTGGACTAAAGAAAAGACTGGTCTTGTCATTGGCTTTGGACTCAAGCGTCGACACCGAATCCAAAGAAATGGTCGATTTGATTGTTGAACCAGAGTTGTCTGGAGAAGTTACTAGAAAAGAAAAAGAAAAGGGAGAGTCAAAGGAAGAAGAAGGGAATGTCGAAGGTGAAGTAAATTCACCGGAAAATGAAACCGAAAAGGAGGATGTTGTGGAGAAAGAGGCGGAAAAGGAAGCTAGTAAAAATAAAAAGGGAAAAGAAAATCGAGTAAAAAGAAGGAGAATGTGAACAAAGAGGTTGTAAAAGAAAGTGAGAAATAAGTGGAAAAAGAAAAGAGTGGAGAAAAGGATGTGAGTGATAAAGAAAAGAGTGTATCCGAAGTGGTGTAATTTTATGCAACGGTCAAAGTGGATGTTGCATCTGGAACCCTCTCGGCTTATATCAACAACAAACCTTTCACTTTAACCATTCCATAACTAGCCAAATACCTCGACATTGAACCTGTTGGGCTAGATACACTTCCAAGGGGAACATGGGGAGCCATTGAACCATCCATTGTTGATAAGGTAGCAAAACTTTTGCATCCACATGCTTCACATAACCACTCAAATGTCTATGCAACCGAGCTAAAATCAAACCACCGGTTCATCTTTAACTTTCTCCAAAGGGTCATTGTTCCAAGAAACAACACTCGGGGAAGGTGCTTCTGGATAATGCTCCTCATCCATCACCTCCACACTGACCGGAAAATCAACCTTCCCCTTCCCTATCCTTTTAATGGCTCTTTGATATACACTAGTTGCATGCTTGTCTTTATTTTCTCGTTTTCAAACTATCTTATTTTGCTATGTGTGTGATGAACCCGTATCTTTTGAACATTGCTGTCCCTTATTGATGATGTCGAGAGGGGGAAGTGAATCTAAATTATGTTGTGTGTTTGCTTAATGACTCTTAGGCTAACGTTTACCGTAGAAGTAGCTTAGCTTTTTATTAGACGTATTACTTAGGATTAAGAATGATTGACCCCTTGACCACCTTGCTCATGCATTAGTCATGTGTTATTTATCTTGGCCTTAACAGACCGACTCAGCATGGGTTAAGGGGGAACTTGTCTCATAATTTTGATTGTAATGATACGTGCCTATTTTATGCATTTTATTTATTCTTTTGGCACGTATTTTCTTATATTTTCGTGACTTTTTAGTTGCTATTTCTCCCGAAACGGTTTACTTTGGCATTTCTATGTTTTAAATGTAGGAATACGCGGAAGTGGGCAAAACCGAACTTTAATCGTCCTCCGGAAGCTGTTTTGAGTAATAATGCGGAGCAAGGATCCGGATGCACATTCAAATGTTGATTACGGGCCAAATTCGCGCTGATACGTACAAGAAAAGGGTCGACCGACCCACTAATGAGGTCGACCGACCAAAGCCCAGAATACGGAAAGCCCGATATCAACAGAAGAGGTCGACCGACCCAGCGACTGCGCCCGCGTCTATTATTTCGTGTTTTACTTGTTTAATCTTGTAATTAGAAATTATTTAAGGAGACCTAAGTACGAAAATTAGGTCAAGCACTCCTTGTTAGTCAAAACTCCATAGCTAGAAAGAGATTTTATTCAAGTTTTCATCTTTGGTTCTTAATTCCAATTAATTTGTAAGTTTGCTACAATTAATCTTTCCCTTTTAATTTAATCTTGTTGTTCATCTTATTGTTACTTCTCAATACATGCTTTCTCTTTTATTGTCATCTTTAATTATGTTGATTCCTTTGATGTTCTTGATTCTTGTTATTGTTAGTTTCATAGTTAAAATCATGCATAGCTAATTCTTGTGATTAGGAATTAGGGGAACCTTGGTAAAGATTTGATTTTGATAGTTTAATGATTGAATTACCAATCCCCCATTGTTGTTGGTGAACTAATCCTTAGGATTGAAAGATTATTAGGATTAGTTTAACAACAACTTTGGGATTGCCCTATGAACGAAAGTTTAAGTGCTTTTCTAGGAACCCTAAGACCGTAAGGATTGGGTAGAATATTGACCTAAAGGTTTATTCTTTGTTCCTTGGGATTGTGTTATTTGGTTATTTTACCTCTCATTGACTTGTTTTAACCATGGGGAACCAAAGTTCCTAATCTCCTTTCTACCTTATTTTAATTATCTTGTTTATTTGTTCTTTTAGTTGTTAGTTCAACCCTTAAATCAACCCCCCCTTTTTGGTTACTTGTAATAGACTTTAAATTCGCAAACATAATTAACCTTGTCTCCTTATGGTTCGACCCTTGACTTATCCTATCTAGTTTAAGCTGAGGTTTATAAATCTTATCTTTGGCACCCCTCAACGACGGGTGTCAAATTTTGGCGCCGTTGCCGGGGAGACGGTATAATTTTGTTTGTTAGTTTTTAGTTTATTTTTCTTGTCTTAAGGAACTTAGGTTCCTTAAGACCGTTACTTACCTTTTCTCTAGTGTTGTTTTCTGCATACTGGAAGACAAGTTTTTGAGAGGAAGGCTTGAGTACTCTCTTGTTTAGACATGGATTCTATTTATGACCACCGACAGCCAAAGGCTCAAGATTTACCAAAAGGATTCACCTTGCCTACTCCCACCACTGGTTCCTTTGAACTCCACCCGAATCACATCATTCTGGTGGAACGGAGTCAATTTTCTGGTCTACCCAACGAGGATCCGTTGAAGCATGTTACGACATTCACGGATTATTGCTGTTCCATACGCATACCTGCCGGGGTGACTCGGGATGAGGTGCTGGCAATGATGTTCCTTTATTCATTGAAAGATGTCGCGCGAGATTGGTACTGTTACCTTGATAGGGCAGCTGAGGAGGTTACGGATTGGACTTCCTTGGCATTGGCTTTTTATAGAAAATACTTTCCTCTTGCAAAGGCCAATGACTTGAGAAGCCAAATCACTAACTTTCAACAAGGGCCAGATGAAGGATTTTCTGAAGCATGGGACCGGTTCAAGGATTTGGTCCGTTCTATCCCTCACCATAACTTCCAACAATGGTACTTATGTAACCAATTTTACAACGCCCTTTACGATGACTATAAGGTGATTCTTGATGCGGCCGCCAATGGGAGATTCCAGAACAACACCAACCATATGCAGGGTTGGAAAACCATTGAAGACATGGCGGTGCATACGGCTGCCTTTGGGAGTTCACGTGGGAATTCACGAAGGCTGAATGTGGAGATGAATAGAGTGTTGGCTCTTGAGACAACCGTTGAAGCCCGTTTTGAAAAGCTTGAGGCAACCCAGCTGAAGCTTGAAAGTGCGAACCTAGTTACTACGGTTGACAACACGGGTGAGATTGTGGAATTGAGAGAGCTTGTTCGTGTTCTAACAAAACAGGTTTTGGAGATGGGAAAGGCTCAAATTGCTTCTATGAAGACTTTTGGAGAACAATTGATAAACATAGCCAACCAAACAACTAGCTCTCCAGCTAGTTGTGAAGGACCCATAGAGACGTTGAATGCCATAAATCTTAGGAGTGGTCGTGCTTGTGAAGGACCAGCCCAAAAGGATAATCCTACTGAAGTTCAAAACAAAGAAATTGATCCCGTGAACAGGTCAGGAGGTCGACCGACCCCTACTGTAGGTCGACCAACCTCGATTCCTGACGTGAGATCAATTTCTTGAAAACAAAAAGATTCCGATGATACAGAGTCTGGTCGACCGACCCCTACGCCAGGTCGACCGACCAGTGTTTCTGAGCAGACCGCAGTTTTAACTCCCGAACCGCTGGATCCCTCCCTCATTCAATGCCTCACTGAGATATTACAGCTGAAAAAGCCAAAGGTTGTTGATCCTATGGCTAATATCACCGTTCCTTATCCCGAAAGACTGAAAAATTCAAAAGAGGATCGGAAATTCGGTAAGTTTTTGGAGATGGTGAAGAATCTTGAGGTAACCATCCCTTTCACTGATTTAATTACCCATGTACCTTCTTATGCTAAATTCATGAAAGATATTTTGAGTCGTAAGAGGAATTTTCAGGACGACGGTGCTATTGCTTTTGTGGAGGAATGTTATGTTCTTTCACAAAATAATATAACACCCAAGTTAAAGGACCCAGGTAGTTTTTCTATCCCTTGTACCATAGGTAATCATATAATAGGGAAAGCCCTTTGTGATCTAGGGGCTAGTGTCAGTGTTATGCCTTATTCTGTTTGTGAAAGACTTAATTTAGGTAGACTTAAAGTCACCAATATTACCCTACAGATGGCTGATAGATCAACCCAAAGACCATTAGGGGTCTTGGAGGATGTCCCAGTTAGAATGGGAAAGTTCTTTATTCCTGTTGATTTCGTTGTTTTAGACATTGCTGAGGATAGTCAAATACCTATTATTTTAGGTAGACCTTTTTTACACACAGCCGGGGCTGTAATAGATGTCAAACGCGGGATCATTACTTTAGATGTTGGAGATGACACTATCGAGTTTAGTCTTGCCCATAAGGCAACTACTCCTACTGATGATACTTGTTGCTCCATTGATATTATAGACAGGAATGTTATCCTTAATTGGAGGGAATCCTTGACCAAGGATCCCCTAGATGATTTAACAGTTTTGGATAAGTGTACAGGTAATCCAGCTGAGGATGCTGAAGAGCTGGATGTGACAGAAGCAGAGGAAGAGGAGTATGAGTTTACTGAAGAAGAGAATGAGAAGCTCATAAGCTTGGCCAATGTAAATCTGGTAAACATGTGTTATTCCATTAGTACTGTTTCTGTTCGGGCCGTTGAGGTAAAGGTACCAGAGCGTAAGCCACTTCCTCCTAACCTTAAATATGTTTTCTTAGATGATACTGAACAGTACCCTGCAATTGTTAGTTCTAAACTTGATCCTGACCAACTTTCTGCCTTAATGACTGGTCTCAAAAAGAATAGGAAGGCTTTAGGTTATTCTTTGGATGACATTAAGGGCATAAGTCCTGATGTTTGCATGCACAGAGTAGAGTTAGAGGAAGGGCATAAGCCTTATAGACAGGAACAGCGTAAGTTGAATCCTAAGATGCAAGAGGTGGTTATGGCTGAGGTAATGAAACTTCTTGATGCAGGTATTATCTATTCAGTTGGCAACTCCAAGTGGGTTAGCCCAGTTCAGGTGGTTCCTAAGAAAGGAGGAACCACAGTGGTTAAAAATGATAAAAAATGAGTTAATACCCACTAGAGTTGTAACTGGGTGGCGGATGTGCATTGATTATAGACAGTTAAATGCCGCCACCATGAAAGACCATTTCCCCCTTCCTTGTGTTGACCAAATGACTGAAAGACTGGCTTCTTATATATTCTTCTGTTTTCTAGATGGTTATTCAGGTTTTTTCCAGATTCCCTTCCATCCTAATGATCAGAGTAACACTACTTTTACATGTCCACAAGGTGTTTTTGCATATCGCAGGATGCCTTTTGGGTTATGTAAAGCTCCTGCTGCCTTTCAAAGGTGTATGATGGGTATCTTTTCTGACTTTATAGAAACCATCATGGAGGTATTTATGGATGATTTCTCTGTTTATGTTAATGCTTTTGATCAATGCTTAGCTAATCTTGATAAAGTCTTGCAGCGATGTATTGATGTAAACCTTGTCTTAAACTGGGAAAAAGTGTCAATTTATGGTCATTGAAGGGGTGGTGTTAGGGCATCTAATTTCTGATAAAGGTATACATGTAGATAAGGCAAAAGTGCAGGTGATTGAGCAATTACCCCCTCCTGTTAATGTTAAGGGGGTGAGAAGTTTCTTAGGACACGCAGGTTTCTACAGGCGTTTCATTAAGGACATTTCTAAGATTGCTAAACCACTTACACAATTGCTCCTTAAAGATGTTGTCTTTGACTTTACTGATGAGTGCCTTTCAGATTTTAACAGGTTGAAGGAAGCTTTGATCTCAGCACCAATTATTCAGCCACCAGATTGGGATCTCCCATTCGAGATCATGTGCGATGCTAGTGACTACGCTGTAGGTGATGTGCTAGGTCAAAGGAAGAACAGGGCTCTTAATGCTATATACTATGCAAGCCGCACCCTAGATGAGACTCAAGTCAACTATTTCACTACTGAGAAGGAGACGCTAGCTGTGATCTTTGCCTTAGCAAAATTCAGGTCCTATTTAGTAGGTAATAAGGTAATTGTTTACACTGACCATGCAGCTTTAAAGGGTCATCCGGAGATGCGTCCCCCAATGGGAGGTGAAGGACATTCTGGAAGCATGTCACTCTTCTGCCTATGGTGGTCACCACGGTCCATCTAGGACCGTGGCCAAGGTATTACAGTCTGGTTTTTATTGGCCTACTTTGCATGCTGACTGTAGGAATTTTGTAGGTAGTTGTGATGCCTGTCAAAGAACTGGGAATATCTCAAAAAGACATGAAATGCCGCAGGTTGGTATTTTAGAGGTAGAGATTTTTGATGTCTGAGGCATTGATTATCAAGGACCTTTTCCCAATAATCAAGGTAACAGGTATATTCTTGTAGCTGTGGATTATGTGTCTAAGTGGGTAGAAGTTATTGCTACTACCCATTGTGATGCAAAGGCTGTTATTAAGATGTTTAAAAAAATCATATTTCCTCATTTTGGTGTCCCTAGGGTTGTCATAAGTGATGGAGGTATGCATTTTAAGGAGAAACGCTTAGGTGATTTGTTAAATAAATTCGATGTCCAACATCGTAGGGGTTTAGCTTATCACCCTCAGACTAGTGGTCAAGTTGAGATCTCTAATAGGGAACTCAAGGAGACCCTAGCCAAAGTTGTTTCTAAGTCTAGGAAAGATTGGAGTCTAAAACTTGATGATGTTTTATGGGCCTATAGAACTGCGTTCAAAACCCCAATAGGAATGTCACCATTCCGGTTGATTTATGGTAAGACTTGTCATTTACCAGTAGAGTTAGAACGTAAGTCTTGGTGGGCTATATGTGATCTTAATTTAGACCCTAATCTTTCCCGTGAGAAACGTTTGTTGCAGCTCAATGAGTTAGAAGAATTCAGGTTGTTAGCCTATGACAATGCCAGGATTTATAAAGAGAAAACAAAGCGCTGGCATGACAAGAGAATCATTAGGCGTGATTTTCAGGTAGGTGATAGGGTGTTGCTTTTTAATGCTCGTATTCGTCTTTTTCCTGGTAAGCTGAAATCCAGGTGGAGCGGACCCTACACCATCACAGCTCTCTCAAAATTTGGGTCAATAGAATTAGAAACCTCATCCGGTGAGAGGTTCAAAGTTAAGGGCCAGTATGTGAAGCACTTCCGCGGAGAAAACGAATCTATTGGTAAGGTTGAAGTTTCTTACTTTGACACTTTTTCGGATGCTTCTTGATAGGTAAAAAGGTCATGCGGGACCTCTTAAACCAACGCTAAACGGGAGGCAACCCGTGTCCTAGCTTAATTTTACGTTTTTTTTAATTTCCGTTTTAATCCTTGATGAGATTTTGAGCTTCTGCAGGAAAATAAGAGAAATCGTCAGGACAGAGGTCGGCCAACCCAATTACTAGGTCGACCGACTTTCTGACAGCATCAAATAAATTCTGACAGCATTAAATAAAATCTGACAGAGCAGGTATGCAGGACAGAGGTCGACCGACCCAAGTATTAGGTCGACCGACCTCGGGTGTTTTTTTTTCCGGTTTTTCTTTTGAGTTAGAATCTTTGGTCTTTATGTGTTTTGAAAACACAATTATTCCTCACACTTTCTGAACCTCCTCTCTCTCTTAAAAACCCTAACCACCCACCTTCTTCATCCTTCACTCATTTTCCTTGCTTTCTTTCATCTTTCTCCATTCAAGGTATGCTTAGTTTTTTCTTTCTCTTTTTCGTTTCCTAGCATCTTAATTCTGTTCTAGGTAGTTTTAGTTTGTCTTTTTCAGTTTATTTTGGCTTTTAATTTCGTTTTCATGCTTGTTTGTGTGTTTCTTTTTAAGTTTTTTTCTTCCTTTAGGTTTTATAGTCTCAGATCTGTAAAAAATGTGTGGTTTTGTGCTGTTAGGGTTAGTATAATTCTTTCTTGCAATTTCTATGCCTAATTTATGCACGATTTCAAACCCGCGATTTTTTCTGACACTGTTCACGGTCGACCGACCCAAAACGGAGGTCGGCCGACCAAACTGCAATTTTCCTGAATTTCGTTCTTTCGTTTGGTCGGTCGATTGACTTAGGTTTGAGGTCGATCGACCGCAGTGATTTTACAGGTGTCTGATTTTTTATGGTAGTTGGTCGACCGACCTCGGTTTGCGGTCGGCCGACCTGTTTTGTTACAGGAATTCTAAAAATTTTAAGCGACAGTGGTCGACCGACCTCTCTATGAAGTCGGCCGACCCAATTTTTGTTACAGAAGTTTATGATTCGTATTTTGTTCCTATTTTTGCTAAGAAAATGTTTTGATGTTGCACAAGACTTATATTTTATTGAACTTTTCAGATTCATAATGTCTAGCCGTGGACAAGGCGGAAAGCGCTCCCGCACTTCCGGAGCAAGCACCTCCCGAGGTCGTGCTCCTAGGTCAAGAGGGTTGACGGTGCAAGACACGGATAGTCTACCAAACTATCCGCAAATCATCTTCAACACTCCGGCTCAAAAAGCCCGTTTCCTCCATCTTTCCACTTTTTGCTTAGTGGTGGTCACCCGGTTCCTTTCCGTTCCGGCCTTGCAAGCTTTAGGGTGTCATGATGATGTGGTGTCCTTGCTCAATGGGACGGGTTTCTCAGGACTTGTCAATATGGATGAGTTTACCTTTTCCCTTCTCACTCTTGAGTTCTCACTACAACAAATTGACACTTGCGCCACGATTTATGCCACAGGAATTTATAATTCGTGGCTAAATTTTGTTTAGTCACGGGAAAAAATTTATTCACTATTTTAGAAAAATTTTATGCCACGGGAAAAATTTTCCCGTGTCAAAAAGTCAATTGCGCCACAATTTAGGTTACATTCGTGGCTAATAATCAGCTTTGCCACGGACAATGTCACACCCATGGCAAATATATATTTAACCACAAATCATTCCGTGGCCAATATTTCTTTAGCCACGACTTACATATTGTCTGTGACAACATATTTGCTTAGCCACAAAACTAGTAACAAACAGCAGTTGCTACGATTTTCTTCAGACATGTATAAAAATATTTCAAGTTAAGATAAATGTGAAATCTTGGTTTTGTAAAAAATAAAAGGAAAATACGAAAGCTGAATGAAACTTAATCACATATACATAATATGAAATATTAAAATGTAAAATTTTGAAAATATTTTGATTAATTTAATAAATATTTAGTATTTGTTTATTTAGTCTAATAAGAAATGTAAAACTTCTATAAAATGATACACACGTAAAGAAAATTACCATCGTCTTAATTTTTTTTATTTTTTTACAGACTAAAATAATATTTAGTGGTTTTTTCATAAATTGATAATTTAATAAATAATTAATTCTTTTTTTGTTAAATTTTATAATATTGAATAACATTATTTAGAGACGCGTCACATTTAAAGAGAAAGTATGTCCAATTAAATAATTAACTTATTAACACCTATCATTGAGAAGTCTGAAACTAATACTCCCTCCATTCATATCCACTTTGCACCTATTCCATTTCGGTCCATTCGAATCCACTTTGCACCTTTCCTTATTTGGTTGTACTTTTAATACTATAATACTATAAAAACACTATTAAGGCCCACTTTTTCAACACAATACTACACTTTACACCTATTTGTTGTACTTTTATTAATATTTTAATAATGCGTAAAAACCCGTGCATAAAGCAAATGTACCAAGTGGAAATGAATGGAGGGAGTATATTGTTAAGCTTTTCATTAGAAAATTGATTTACAACTTTATTTGTAAAATATTTCTAGAAGAACTGGAATTCGAGATGTTAAATTGGAAAAAAAATTGGGGAAGTTTTTAAGGAGAAAAAAAAAGAAAAGAAAATTAGATTTAAAATATGATTAAGTAAAAAAAAAAAGTAGTCTAAAAAACTAAATTCAAAATGATTTCAAACAAATCATTGAATATAATGGAAAAAAACATATTGATAAAATAACCGATATAAAAAATCAATATAGAAAAAAATTTTAATTAATGAAAATGAGCGTATCACACCGAAAAGTAAAATAGAAATTAAAATAATAGATTTACATGCGCAAATAATGTAAAATTTCGTTGACAAAAATAAATATCAAGAATAATGAAAGAAATCAATTTAGAGAAAACAAAAAATTGCACGATCTTTTTTGTGTTTTTTGGCAAAAACTGATTATTTTCGAGTTAATAATGTCTTAGTCATTTATTTTAGTAATAAAACTCGGTCATTGATACCCATATGTAATCATTATTCAAAAGTGATCATTATTTAGTAAAAAGTGATTAAACTTTTTTTCGTTACAAATACGACGATCTTACAAATAGTATTTGTGTGGAAAAATATATGAAAAATGGATAAAAGAGAAATAAAATAAAAATGCCGACAAATGAAAAATGAAAAAAAATATATTAGGGAAAAAATATAAGGAAAATTTGATTAAATAGTTTGGAGAAAATGGTTTTGTTGACTCGGGAAAAAATGACCCGAGCATCATTAGTTGGGAGGTCAACATTGAAAACTCGAGTAATTTGAGAAAAATAATATTTTTTTCGCAAAAATATGTAAATCATTTAATATTTAAAAAGGTTTCAAAGTGTTAACTATATCAACAAGCTTAAGCTTCAATTTCGGTAGCTCATCACAAGAACTCCACAATTAAGCGTGCTCGGGTGAGAGTAGTCTTTGGATGGGTGACCTACTGGGAAGGATATATGCTTCGCAAAAGTGAATGACTTCTGATTATAAGTAACGAGTTGAGATATTACCCAAGCAAGGATTAAAGCTTGGATTAAAGCTTGACAAGATTCCATATGTAACCAAATGTGTTTGGTAGTGTGATGGTTGCTCACCTCATTTCTTAACCATGAGGTCAGGGGTTCGATCCCTACCTATGTGAATGGAGCAACTCTTTGGCCAGCCGCTTACCTCTTCGTGAGAGCACCCGCGACGAAGGGACTATACACCATTGTCGATGGTGGACACCCCGGTTTAGACCAAAAAAATGATTCCATATGTGAAAATATTTTCATTATTAGTAAAAAAGAATATTTTACATTTTGTTTATTTATTTTTTATTTTTTTGTTTGCCACGGGAATAATTTTGGCCACGGGAATAATTTTGGCTACGAGAATTAATTTTTGGCCACGGGAATTATTAGCCACGTGAGAATCTGTGGCTAAAAATATAATTTTAGCCACGTTCTTCTTTTTCCTGTGGCTATCTGTTAGCCATGGCCACTTGGGCCACGGAAGGTATTTCCGTGGCAAAAAGCTTTAGCCACGGGAAATTAATACTTGCGCCACGAATTTAGCCGTGGCCCAAGTGCTCAATTCTTGTAGTGTCTTTTCTTCCTTTATTTTTGATATTCAAGCTTATAACCCCGGCTATGATAACAAGTGCATTTCTTTTCGTTTGTTTAATGAAACATTTTCTTTAACTTTGAATGAATTTGCTCAATTTCTAGGCTTATCCTCTACGGGTCTTACGGGTGACCCCACTGGGTCATATAATGACATGTGGTCCTATCTTTCTGATTCCAGCGATAGGAAGAAGAAAAACAGTACCATTCACCTACCCGCCCCCCGTTATTATTTGCGTCTTTTGGCCAACAATGTTTTTGGCCGTAAAGAGTCTCAAAATGTTAAAAACATTGAGCTCTCCATTTTGTCTGGCTATCTTAATGTCAGACGTACGGGTCAGCAGTTTTATAACACTGCGTATTTGGTCGCCTCTCACTTTGTGTCGGTGGGCGAGGGAGCTTCCTTGACTACTATTGTCTGTGGTGGGCTAGTCACTCGATTGGCCCTCTCTCTTGTTCCTCAGTTCCCTCGTTATGAGGATGCGATAGACACTCTCTCCCGGTTCTTGGACATGGCTTATGTCAAGTCCGTGCATTGGGTGGACAGGAAGGATTATTGGAAGGTAGACACCTACCTCAATGATCGCATCCCCATCACCATGGCTCCCCCCATGTTGCCCCTTGATAATTTTCAGGGGGGGCCTAGACCACTCCTCCCGTCCTACCGCCTCCCACTTAGAGAAGGCACCTTTAGAGGCCATAGGGTCCCTGCTCCCGGTGCTCACTAAGATGCACCTGGGACGGGGTACCCAAATGATTTTACTGTTCCTCCTAATGTTTCTGTTCCTCCTTTTGTTGATGACAGATCTCTCCCACACATGGTGGCGGACCTTTGCAGGCGGTTCAACCAAAAACAGTTGAACGACAGTCTCTACCAGTATCCGGGCTACTCGGAGTATGTTACTCAGGGAAGGCTCCCCACCGGCCCTTGGACTCACCCCACCTGGTACACACCTCTCGCAGGCGGTCGTGACTACGGTGAAGCTTCAGGCTCTGCCTCGGGAACAGGCATAGGGTCTGATGATGAGGAAGAGGAGGAGGCTGAAGGAGGTGGCTCTGAGGAGGAGTTCGACTCAGAGGGCTAGGGATGTGCTTAACCTTACCCTCTTCAGGGTTCGGTTTGGGGAGGTCCCTCCGTCTTGTAAGTAGTTTTTCTTTTATTTTCCTTTAGATTTCAAGTTTTTCCCTCCTTCCTCCTTAGACTCGTTTTGTAGTTTCTAGTCTTTTTCCTTTTCCTTTCTTTGTTTGTTTCTTTTCTGCCTATCCCCATCCCTATGCTGTGGTTGTATGCTGATGAGCACAATGGGGGCATTGTGCGTTTTGGTTTGGGGAGGGTGTTTGCATACTCCTTTGTGAGTCTGCAATTGTTTAGGTGTCTTTTGTTTTTCATTCCTTTAGTTGTTTTTCTTATTTTTATCCTTTTTCTGTCGCGCGTTCTTTTCTGTCACATGTTTTTAGCTTATAGGTCGAGTCGGAACGGACAAATACGATTTATGCCTCACATATCATTTATTGCCTTGCCTTGCATTTTTAAAAAATTTTCAAGCTAGTCTTTTGCATTATTTACGAGTTTTTGTTGATTTCATGCTAAATTATTAAACTTGACTCTCTTCTTGGCAAGCTACTACATATTCTAAGGATTAGAGCTTAATAAATCGGTGACATTCATGACCGATTTCATGTAGGTTTGTGAGTAGTTTCTCCTCTTGAGGCATGTCACATCAATGTGCATAAGCATGAATTTTGTCTACTTAATACCTATATGCATTCGGGTTTGTGGTTTGTTGACACATGTGGTAGAGGTCCCTTTTTCTCATTTTACCCATAATCCTCACATAGCCAAATTGAATCTTTTATCCCATTTGCTACATCCTAAAAATTTCCTACCCTAGCCGAGCTAGTAATGTAGTGATGGGACTGTTTTGGCCATCCTTTGGTTTGTGCTTCATTGATAAATCTTGATTTTGTGAGAACGGTGGAAAGGAGAAAAAGAAAAGAAATGAAAAAAAATTTAAGAATTCAAATAAAAAAAAAAAAAAAACTAGTCTGACCTGTTTTCAAGGGTGGTCGGTCGACCTAAATTACAGGTCGGTCGACCACGACCATTGAGCAGGCTGTTTCTGAAAAAAAAAAGGAGAAGAAAGAAAGAAAAAAGAAGGAGAAAATTGGAGAAATTGTGAATTTTGCTCCTAACTTTGAGCATTGGCATGTTTTGAAATGTAATGGAAGTGATCTTACAGTATGGATAGATGGTTGTTAGCTCGGTTTAACCCCTCTTTCCATAACTTATTTTAACCCTTCTTACCTTTAGCCTCACAATCCCAAAATTGCCTCGGCATGTGTCATGCACTACAAAAAACACGCGTTTTACTGACGGAAGAAATCCGTCACAAGCAGCTAAAATCCGTCAGGAAACAGCATTCCTGACGGAATATCCGTCAATAAATTCCGTCACTAAAATTCGTCATTAAAAATCAATTACTGACGGAATTTCCGTCAGTAATCTATATTACTGACGGACTTTCCGTCAACAAGAATATTGACCATAGTGACGGAATTTCCGTCAATAATATAAATACTGACGGAATTTCCGTCAGTAAAGTCAACAAGAAGTTTGACCATACTGACGGAAATTCCGTCACAAATATATATTACTGACGGAATTTCCGTCAGTATGGTCAAACTCTTTGTTGACTTTACTGACGGAATTTCCGTCAGTATTTATATTATTGACGGAAATTCCGTCAGTAATTTGTGCGAGTATGGCCGGGAACAGCAGCCTGCTGTCCAGCCACAATGTTATTGAAACATTGTTTTACATATTCACGCGTTCATTATCAAAACCTGCAACAAACAAACACACTCGTCGACCGCAAAGCGGGAATCCAATTTCCACATCAGCCGCGTATCAGGATCCAAAGGTACTTAATAAATAAAGTCAAATATCATACAATGGTCCATAATTTGTTTAAACTACCACACAAAAGCTCAACATGATCAATTCTTTAGCTACATATTAACTAACTTAAGTCATAAACTAACACCAACTAGCTAACTAGCATGAAACCTAAAGCATAATCTAACCTATGGGGGCTATACTACCGTCACCTCCAAAACCAAATCCATCGTCTGGAGGGGGATCTCTACTGTTGATTTTGAACATCCCTTAACTTTTTAAAAGCGCCGTTATTGCATTTTTTACACGGACACGTCGTTTCACCTAAATCCTTGTACACACTACTTTGTTCCACAAATTTAAGAAACTCCTTCACCCCATTTGCAAATTCACGCTTAGGTTTCTTTTTATCGTCTAATCTTTCATACATCCACTGTCGCTCTATTCTTTTCATGTTATTATGAATCTACATATATATTGGCCAGATTTATATATATGTTAAAAGATTGAAAAACAAAGTTATAAGCAAAATAAATACATATTAATTAAACATATTAGCATAGCAATTCAGTTAACAAATAATAATATTTCTTTATTTGTTTTTCATGGGTCCTTATCACTCCAACCTAAACCCATCAATGTACGTTTCAAGTCACTAGCAAACATGCACTTGTGATTTATTAATGACAAAAAAATTCGGCAGCAATTCCCATCCGTTCTTCAAATACACAATGTAGAAAAAATAATTTTTCCACATATGTACTCAAAGAACATTAAAGGAATTGTAACCGAATTCTTTTCTCATTAATAAATCACAATAACATGTTTACTACCTAAGTGACTTGAAACGTACAAAGACAGTCCCAAAACGGGGACTATTCAAAAATTACTCCTAATGAGTAATTTTTGAACGGGTACTAGGTCAATATAAATAATAAAGGCACTTCTAGCATATAAGTAAAACATTTGTATTTTTAACTCATTCATAAGAAATTAGCTATACTATTACCTTTTTATATTTTTAACTTTGATTAGCATAATTAAACCAAAATTAGCATAATTAAACCAAAATTAGCATAATTAAATAAAAATTAGCATAATTAATCAAAACTTAAAATAATTAATCAAATATTTACATAACTCATCAAACATTATGGCATCTATCCTAAATCAAGCAAGGCTTCTATCCTAAGTCAATTAACATATATAATAACAATAAAAAACTAACTAATTGATTCAAAAATTAAGAAAAGAGCATAAAATCAAAAATTAAAGAAAGAGAAGGATGAATGTTTACCTTAAGATGACGGTGACGGTGGTGGAAGTGAAATAGGGTGGCAAGAGTAGTGGTGGAGGGTGTGGTGGAGGGTTTCGTCGGGTGCGATTTAGGGTTAGGGAAATAATTGGGGGTTTTTATGAATTGGGGAAAATAACGCGACTGAATCAGGGGGTATTAAAAAATATTTCTGACGGAAAACTGACGGAATTTCCGTCAGTATTTAACTTAGCTGACGGATTTTCCGTCAGATAAATACTTACGTGGCTTTTCAAATGTTCAAAATTCAAAATTTAAACGAATACATCTGACGGAATTTCCGTCAGTAAAGTAGATATCTGACGGAATGTCCGTCAGTTGTTTTTCCGTCAATAAAGCAATGTTCTGACGGAATTTCCGTCAGGAATCCAGTTTTCTGACGGAATGTCCGTCAGATGCCTTTACCGCCATTGACTTTGTCAACGCGCCAATATAATCTGACCGATTATGACGGAATTTCCGTCAGTAATTTTTACCGCCATTGACTTTGGTCAACGCGCCGGATTTAACTGACGGCTTGTGACGGAATTTCCGTCAGGAATATTTTCCGTCAGTATTCCGTCCGAAATCCGTCAGTCCTTTGAAAAAAACTGACGGAATTAAAATTCCGTCAGAAATTCCGTCAGAAATTCCGTCAGTATGTCGCGCTTTTTTTGTAGTGATGGTTATCTAGTGTGGGAATGCATATGTACGGTTGTAGAGAATTTGTTCATGTTAGATTGCAGGCATGTTCTTACGGGTCGCAGATAGGTGAGAGTCTTTACTTTTATTTAGCTTCTTATCTTTCACATATACATTTGACCCTTTGTTTTCCTGAGTGTCTCGAGCGTACCGCGAGAGTCAAATTAGAATGAGTCTTGCAAGGTTGAAAGTTTAGCATTTTTTTTCAACATGTTCAATTCGTTTTGCTCTTGACATTATGCTTGATTTTATTTGAAGATTGCATTAAAATTGGTTAGGCATGGTGTTGTGTTTGGTCCTAAGAGTATGAAATCCGTTCCATTAGAAGTTTTCTTTTCTTTTGAGTCTTAGTGCTTGCTTGAGGACAAGCAAGGTTTGGTTTGGGGAGTTTGATACGTGCCTATTTTATGCATTTTATTTATTCTTTTGGCACGTATTTTCTTATATTTTCGTGACTTTTTAGTTGCTATTTCTCCCGAAACGGTTTACTTTGGCATTTCTATGTTTTAAATGTACGAATACGTGGAAGTGGGCAAAACCGAACTTTAATCGTCCTCCGGAAGCTGTTTTGAGTAATAATGCGGAGCAAGGATCCGGATGCACATTCAAATGTTGATTACGGGCCAAATTCGCGCTGATACGTACAGGAAAGGGTCGACCGACCCACTAGAGAGGTCGACCGACCAAAGCCCAGAATACGGAAAGCCCGATATCAACAGAAGAGGTCGACCGACCCGGAAAAGAGGTCGACCGACCCAGCGACTGCGCCCGCGTCTTTTATTTCGTGTTTTACTTGTTTAATCTTGTAATTAGAACTTATTTTAGGAGACCTAAGCACGAAAATTAGGTCAAGCACTCCTTGTTAGTCAAAACTCCATAGCTAGAAAGAGATTTTATTTAAGTTTTCATCTTTGGTTCTTAATTCCAATTAAGTTGTAAGTTTGCTACAATTAATCTTTCCCTTTTAATTTAATCTTGTTGTTCATCTTATTGTTACTTCTCAATATATGCTTTCCCTTTTATTGTCATCTTTAATTATGTTGATTCCTTTGATGTTTTTGATTCTTGTTATTGTTAGTTTCATAGTTTAAATCATGCATAGCTAATTCTTGTGATTAGGAATTAGGGGAACCATGGTAAAGATTTGATTTTGATAGTTTAATGATTGAATTACCAATCCCCCATTGTTGTTGGTGAACTAATCCTTAGGATTGAAAGATTATTAGGATTAGTTTAACAACAACTTTGGGATTGCCCTATGAACGAAAGTTTAAGTGCTTTTCTAGGAACCCTAAGACCGTAAGGATTGGGTAGAATATTGACCTAAAGGTTTATTCTTTGTTCCTTGGGATTGTGTTATTTGGTTATTTTACCTCTCATTGACTTGTTTTAACCATGGGGAACCAATGTTCCTAATCTCCTTTCTACATTATTTTAATTATCTTGTTTATTTGTTCTTTTATTTGTTAGTTCAACCCTTAAATCAACCCCCCCTTTTTGGTTACTTGTAATAGACTTTAAATTCGCAAACATAATTAACCTTGTCTCCTTGTGGTTCGACCCTTGACTTATCCTATCTAGTTTAAGCTGAGGTTTTATAAATCTTATCTTTGGCACCCCTCAACGACGTGTGTCATGTAACTTGTCATCATCAAAGGGGGAATTTGTTAGAACACAACATGGTGATGATGACAAATTACCTTGATTAATCTAATGTTTGCTTGATTAGTACAAGAGATTAGAAAAGTGACATAAGGTTCATTGAAGATCACAAGATCATATGTCAAGAAGCAAGCAAAGACAAGTGAATGCCAAGTCTAGGAAAATGTTGTAAGCAAGGTAGTTTGACATACATTCGTATTTGTTAGAAGGTGCAAAGTCCTTGCAACAGTCTAGCAGACTGTTGCAACAGGGGTTTCTAGTACGGTCATGGAGATAATCTTTCGAAAATTATTTTTATCAAAAGATGTTGGTCTTTTATCTCATTTGCATATTTTAAATCATTTAAAAACTGAAAGAAATCAAATTGAAATTCAAATCTCACAAAGCACATGAGGTCTAAGGGCTAGAAAAGAAGAAAGTAAGCTTTTTCCTTTTTTGGCCATAAAACTTTTCAAAGGAAGGTTCCTCAACTTACACTTCTTACCAAAAGAAGCTATTCTTGAGCCTTGTAAACATGTGAGCTTTTCAGATTGTAAAAGACCCTTCACCACTTGAGCTTTT
Source organism: Silene conica (assembly GCA_029255685.2). NCBI lineage: Eukaryota > Viridiplantae > Streptophyta > Magnoliopsida > Caryophyllales > Caryophyllaceae > Silene > Silene conica. Next base: position 67,539,013 of record CM055311.2, read on the forward strand.
GGGTCGTATTAGAGTGAAACAAATCAAATATACATTTCTGAGCAACCCCTCACACACCTAAACCCACTATAAATACCAACATCTTAGCTCATTTATTGTTAAGACTTTCTAAGCATTTATTGTAAACTTTGCAAAACCTTTTAAGCATTTATTCTTCAAGTTTATTTTGCAAAACTTTCTGATTTTCAAAAGAAGTCTTCATTTGTTTTCGAAAAGCAATTATCTCCTTGTGCTAGTTCGCATCTCTAATGAGTATAAATGTTTTTTCGATGAACCTTGTGTTTAGATCTTAAAAGTAGTCTCCATGTTCTTTAAGAGAACCCTTGAGACATTGATCGTGTAAACCAAAGCTAGAACAACAAACTCTTAGAGCGGAATAGCTTTAAGTTTGAGTCAAGTCTTACGAGCGGAGTAGCTCTAAGCAAATGCAACCGGAGTAGGTTGGGGAGTTGTTTTGTTGTAATAGTTTTAGTTAAGCGGAGTAGCTTCTAAACTTTCAATAAAATAACGGTTGGACGTAGGATCCGGAGTAGGAGCTGAACAAATTTTTTACATCGTTTGTTTATTGCTCTTTCTCGTACTTGTTACTCGTTTCTTGTTATACTTGTAATAGATCAGCTCTGTCCAACAGTTCCTCATACTGTTGCTTAGTTTCCGATCTTGTTGCCTTAAATCGTGAAACACTTAAGACATTTCAGAATTTTTAAAACGTCACCTAATTCACCCCCTCCCCCTCTTAGGTGCTAAACTCGTTCTTGATTCTTCAGCTTTGGATTTTGGGATTGATCTGAAACCCGGGGCTGAACCAATTTCTAAAGCACCTTATCGCATGGGACCTAAGAAATTGGAGGAGCTGAGGAAGCAGTTAACTAAGTTAGCAAGCAAGGGATATGTGAGACCGAGTGTGTCACCTTGGGGAGCACTAGTGTTGTTTGTGAAGAAAAAAGATGGAACCATGAGATTATGTGTGGACTATAGTGTAACACCCCCATTTATTTAAGAGCCTTTAACAAGACATTCTCAAATAAATAGAACGGTTACCATCTCGGAATGTCCAAGGTAGTGAATAACAAAGTAAAACAAACCAACGTACTTTATATAAAACTGATTAATTTTAATTTTTGATATTACAAATACTGTGCATAGAAAAGGTACAAATGATAACATCTAGGTATGTGATCTAATTCTAAGTAGGTCCAAGTCATGTCTCTCTTTATGCCCAAGCTCCTAATCTATTTGTCTCTGACCTGTAGAATCTACTCCCCATTCCGGATCATCGTAGGTGTCACACGAATACACCAGGTCAACCACGAGGTTGAGTAGGAAGTTAAATAAAACAAAAACAACAATAGAATACAACACACTCCCATCTCCATGCTGTCTCAACAACCACTCCTCGAGCAAACACCATTTTTCATTCACAAGTCCCCACTTCTCCAATGGCCATATCGCAAGTCTCAATATCACATGACCCAATATTACATGCCCCAATTGTGGGGAATATAACATGAATTCGCCCTAAAAATGCAGGATTATAACGAAAAATTACATATGCGAATTATGGTCATAAGATAAAAACAATATGAATAAGAGTACAACCTTAGGTCCTTGCGCGATTGGCCTAAGAATAGGAATTAAAGTAAATTCTCTCCTATAACTTGCACCCAAGACTTTGGTTGAGACGATGTCGCATGTGCTAGAAATACTCTCCAATTGCCTTGCAATATGGGGAGAGCTTTTCTGAGTTTTGAAGTGAGATCTGAGTTTTTGGAGAAGGATGCTCTCAAAAACCCTAATTATGAGAATAATAAAGTACCAGTAGTTGACAAAAGGAGAATTACTCTCCTTTTGTAACCTACTCGGCCGAAACTTAGAGTAGGGTAAGAGTGGGCTTTCCACTCTTACCTTATTCTAATTTGTGATTCGATCCGTTTTGCAAAATATGATTCGCGGGATTAAATTGTAAATTGTATACGCGTTATCAAATATTTAATGCATTCGATACATTAATAATGGTCTGATAAAAATACGATATTGTACAGGTCAGAGACAGATGAGCTAGGAGCTGGGGCAGGAATATGAGATGCATACTTTGGCCGACTTATAATTATATCACATATAGAGTAGTAACTGTAATAACGAAGTTTTAAATTTTATCAGTTTTATATAGAGTACTTTGGTTGTTTTACTTTGTTATTCACTACCTCGGACATTCCGAGATGGTAACAGCTCTATTTATTTGAGAATGTCTTGCTAAAGGCTCTTAAATAAATGGGGGTGTTACAAAGTGGTATCAGAGCACCTTGCGACCGTGTGGTGAGCCTGTGGTCGGGAGGACCCGGATCAGACACCTAGCGGGGGAGGATTCTGGGCCTGGTTGCGATCAGGTTTAAGACACAACGAGAATGTTGTGTTCTTGAGTGGGGGAGATTGTAACACCCCATCCGAGGTTGAGATGAAATTGTGATGTGTGGAAATGTATCCCACATTGGTAAAATATGAGGCTAGTGATATGTTTATAATAGATCCAACTCACCATCAAGTAACAAGGCCTTGTGCTTTTGGGCTTAAGTGAGGACAAATAATAGGCCCAAAGGTATACATTCCATCTTATTGGGGATGTGTTACGACGGTGGCGGGTCGGATTGTTACACTGATAGACCGGAATTATCTACCGTAGATATCTTCCGAGCGTGGCCACGCATTTCCAGTTCAATACTCCTCGAGTGGCCTTGATATTTAAGATAACCCTGACAAAGGGGTTGGACAATTCCTATCCAACTGTTCTCTTCGGTTAACATCGTTCATTATGACCCAAGAGATGCCCATTTGACCCCTTTACGGAAGATCGTAAAGCATAAATTAAAGTCACTTTGAAACTATGTCACCTTAGAATAACTAGTCTCTAGTTTAAGAATCGCCTCACAAGAATTCATATAGTAGCTCTTGCCACGACTAGGCTCAAAATGAATTGCAAAGAACTCTATAAGCGGTCACTGCCCGACATGAGTGTACCTTACAATCTGTCTATATGATTGATTAGTCATCCCTTATGACTCCATGGTGTTTGAACTCACCATCAATCGCATCATAATCCAGTCACTTCGAGACGTCACCTCATACAAGTGACTAGGGGCACTACTAAGTTAATCCAACTCACTTTAACATGGTTCAATCATTGTCATACAATCTCGTTTGGATTTAACAAAGTATAAAATAAAACAAGTTTTAAAATTAAAACATAAACGATGAACGAGATTATCTTATATGAACATAAAACAACAATTTTTCATCTCATATCATATAATCGATTACATATTGGGTAAACATTTAAGACCCATAGAACGAGCATGAGAATCATGCTTAACTTGCGACAAAGGTTTGGTTAAGGGATCAGCAACATTATCATTTGTCCCAACCTTACAAATCGTTATTTCCTTCCTATCAATGAAATCTCGAATTACATGATATTTTCTACGTATATGTCTAGATTTATTGTTAGACTTCGGCTCTTTAGCCTGAAAAACAGCACCACTGTTATCAAAATAGAGGGTGATAGGATCTTTGGCTTTTGGCACTACCCTTAGTCCCTCAATGACTTGCGTAATCCATGCTGCTTCCTTTGCAGCTTCTGATGCTGCAATGTACTCTGCTTCCATAGTAGAATCCGCAATGACTGGTTGTTTGAAGCTTTTCCAACTAATGGCACCACCATTCAAGATAAAAAAAAAATCAAGCCTGGGATTTAAAATCGTCTTTATCTGTTTGGAAGCTTGCATCTGTGTAACCCTTTACACACAAATCTTCTTCCCCTCCAAACGCTAAAAATGAATCCTTAGTTCTTCTTAAGTCCTTAAGGATACTCTTGACTGCAATCCAGTGACTCTCACCTAGATTTTCTTGATATCTACTAGTCATGCTTAAAGCATATGAGACATCTGGACGAGTGCATATCATGGCGTACATGATGGATCCCACAGCGGAAGCATAAGGGATCAATTTCATGCGTTCAACATCGTTAGGCTCTGTGGGAGATTGATATTTTCTCAATATAATCCCACTTCCCATTGGGATAAAACCTCTCTTGGAATTTCCCATGTTGAACCGTCGTAGAATCTTATCGATATAAGATTCTTGACTTAGTGCCAATATCCTCTTGGACCTATCTCTATATATTCGGATACCTAATATGCATTGCGCATTTCCTAAATCTTTCATCTGAAAATGGTTACCTAACCATCCTTTTACTGATGAAAGCATTGGAACATCATTTCCAATGAGCAGTATGTCATCCACATACAAAATTATGAATACAACATTGCTCCCACTGAATTTCATATATAGACAAGGTTCCTCGACACTTCGAGTAAAACCATTCTCTTTTATGACTTCGTTGAAGCGATGATTCCAACTCCTGGATGCTTATTTAAGACAATAAATGGATCTCTTAAGTTTGCATACCTTGTTAGGATTTTTAGGATCTCCAAAACCCTCAGGTTGTATCATATACACATCCTCCTTTAAATGCCCATTTAAGAAGGCGATTTTGACATCCATTTGCCACACTTCATAGTCATGAAATGCGGCAATCGCTAACATTACCCTAATGGATCTTAGCATGGCTATTGGAGCAAAGGTTTCATCATGTCCTTCTATGCCATTCTTCACTTTGAAGATCCACTTGCATTGAAGAGGTTTCATCTTTTTAGCCAAGTCTACCAAGTCCCATACTTGGTTTTGATGCATAGAATCCATTTCGGATATCATGGCCTCTTGCCATTTAGCGGAGTCGGGCCTAGAGATTGCAGCTTTGTAAGTGATAGGCACATCACTTTCCAAAAGTAATACGTCTAGGCTACCATCTTCCTCAATTAGTCCAACATACCTATCAGGTTGATGTGGAACCCTACTTGACCTCCTTGGTTGAATAGGTACCGAAGTAGACGATGAAGGAACATCTTCGTTCATCTCTGTTTCAGTTTGTGGCTCTTGAACTTCTCGAACTTCATCAAGTTCAAAATTTCTCCTAGTCTGTCTTTTAGAAATAAATTCCTTTTCTGGAAAGACAGCCTCTGAAGACACACACACTTTGTTTTCTTGAGGTTTGTAGAAATGGTAGCCACGTGAGGTGGTTGGATAACTAACAAAAATGCATTTTTCGGATCGTGGAGCAAGTTTGTCATCGGTTTTAACCCTGTCATAAGCTTCACATCCCCATATTTTCATATAGGATAAGTTAGGAACCTTTCCTTTCCACATCTCATATGGAGTCTTATCGGTCGCTTTCGTTGGACTATTGTTCAACGATTTGATGGCGGTTAGGATCGCAAATTCCCAAAACAAATCAGGTAAGTCTGTTTGGCTCATCATCGATCAGACCATATCTAATAAGGTTCGATTCCTCCTTTCTGCCACACCATTGAGTTGTGGTGTCCCTGGAGGTGAAAGTTGTGACACAATGCCACATTCTTTTAGATGCGAATCAAATTCGTTACTTAGATATTCACCACCACGATCGGATCGTAGTCCCTTAAGTAGATATACCCATATCTACTCAAATCATCGGTGAAGGTAATGAAATAATCATAATTGCCCCTAGCGGTGATTGTTAGTGGTCCACATACATCCGTATGTATGAGCCCTAACAACTCACTATCTCGTGTTCCTTTACCACTAAAGGGATTACGAGTCATTTTTCCTAGGAGACAAGCCTCGCATGTACCAAATGATTCATAATCGAATGGTTTAATTATATTGGTCTTTACCAATCTTTTAATGCGATTCTCATTTATGTGACCAAGTCGACAATGCCAAACATATGATTCATTTGGGTCATTTGTCTTTATCCTTTTGGTTTGAATGTTATAGACATCGTGAGACGAGTGCGAAGTTTCCAAAACATAAATTCCATTAATTGATGAAGCATGACCAACGACCATGTCATTTTTAGAAATAACACAACAATTGTTCTTAATGGAAAAACTATATCCTTCAATGTCTAACATTGCAACGGAAATAATGTTTTTTGAAAGAGATGGTACATAATAACAATTATTTAAATGTAGCTCGTATCCACTTGATAAGGCAAGAGTGCAAATTCCTTTTGAAATGGCCGCTAACCGAGCTCCATTTCCAAGTCGGAGATCCATATCACCCTTGTCTATCTTCTCCACTTCTCTTAAACCCTGCAAACGATTACAAAGGTGAGAACCACAACCAGTATCCAATACCCATGTTGTGTTGGAAGCTAAATTAATGTCAATAACAAAAAATTCAGATTTGCAATTACCTAACGGGATTACAAGACCCTCTTGAATATGTCGTAAGTATTTAGGACAATTCCTCTTCCAATGGCCCATGACACTACAATAGTGGCATCGCCCTTTTTGTAACTGTCTTCTCTTCTTCTTTATCTATGGAAGACCGTTCTTGCTAGAACTCCCACTAGCTTCATCATAAGCCCTTTCTTTCAAGTATAATGCATCCAATTCTTTGTTTAGCTCATCAATATAAGCCGTGTCAAGAAGTGGGCCTTTGGGAGGTGGGACAGAAGTGATAAAGTTAACATTGCCATCCGGACCCGTTCCGAAATGAACTTCTCTAGTAGTATCAATGTAGTTTTGGTTGCAAACATCGTCAAAAATATTATGACAAGAATCAATAGTGATAGGGTTGAATGAGTCCATTGCGGTTAAGTAACTACAAAAAACGGAAACGAAGGAAAACAATTAACGTTCATCATTTTAAATACTTGTTAAACATATTTAAACAAGTTTAGCATTTACTTAATGATCTCTTACACAATTAAGCAAATGATCCCGAGATCCAAAACCATATCGACTCGGGCACGGTATAGCCGATTCATCTCTTGTTAATATAATTCGGTGGATTAACATTTAATCGATCCTACATTAGAATTCCCAGTCGATAAAATTACATTAATTTCTATCTTTAGCCCGAACTTATTGCAACTACGGTTACGAATACCTTCGTTGAGATCAACCAAATACTACGATTGTAATCATATTACCCCACTTACCCAACGTAACAAGTTTAGTACCCCGGTATAGCCGAGCCCACTTCCTTGTGAAGAAGGGATTCATGAGTTCTTTTCTTTGGTAAGGCTAAGTCTCAATATTTAATACGTAAGAGATCTTATCAATTATTATCTATCTCCTTTAAGTGAACTAAGTCGGTGAATTATCGATAATTAATTGATACGTTGAGGACTCAAAACTCGATATGCATGTCATGTTAATGGCGATTTGGCTATGCATGCAACATATTAAACAAATGCAAAGCGAAATAAATAAAATTCCTAGTATGGCCTTTCCTAAAAAGAAAAATAAATAAAATTACAATTCGGAAACCAACTCCTTGGTCTCTAGGGCTTCTCGGCACACATCTCGAGGAACACCATCTTGGACTCCTTCCGGGAATACAACGCCTTTGGGAACTCCGAAATTACAATAATTACAAATTATATTTTTCTATCTACTTTATACAATAAAAAATAGAACAAAAACAATAAAGTGATACGAGATCACAAAATTACATCCGAATCAATAACCCCTTACATTACGGGAATTACCGATTATTTAAGGCCATACTAGAATAAATTACATAATTCAAAATTATACAATAAAAATATGACATTCATACTAAAAACGCAGCAATATAATATGATATAACATGTTCATTTTAATGCCAAATCGCCCTAATTATATTGTTAGGTTAAACATAAACCGGTTTTATGGGATTTTGCAACTTTTAACCCTTTAAAAATGCATAAAATAAAACATAAATTAAATTTACGTTATAATTAATTTCCTAACACAATTTAGGATTCAAAATTAGTCATTAATAATTTTGATTATAATTAACACTTAATTATTATTATTGTTCATTTTAGGCCTTGAAATGCATAGCTTTTACGCAATTAATCCAAATAAATTACAATAATTTTCGAAATTTGGATTTTAATTTCTTGAACATTCTGAAATATTACATTAATATTTATTATGTCAAAAATTTTGGTTAAGTTTTCGAACTTGTTTCGAAATATCCAATATTATTATCCAAAAATGCCTCTAAATATGGTTTTTATCAACTAAAATCGTAAAACATGCTATAGATTTTGTACCAAATTTTACATACAATAAGTAAAATATGCATGTGAGGTCATATGAAAAATTCAAGGTCATAAACTTTTTCTATCTATATATAAACCATTTTAGACGATTTTACCCTTAAAACGCATAAAATGACTAAAAATATATATTATGAACAATAAAAATCCCATAAATTATCAAAATAACCTAAATTAAATTTAGGACCCGGTTATATAACATGCAAAAATTTCGAGTGATATATCTTATAGATCTCAAAATATATAGTTTTATTTAAGTCTCAAAAACTCAGAAAAACAATAACCGATTAAGCATGCAAACAACCTTTGCTCTGATACCAATTGTTAGGTTTTAAAGCTTGTTTTAGTCATACTAATAGATTATCTTATAACTCATATGAACTTATGCATGCTTAACATAAATAAATCGAGATAAAGGAAGAAAACGATTTCATCCTTACATTGAACAACTCGGTTTTTGGGGCACAAGTGAAGACTTCTTCTTCACTTGTTCTTGAGCTAATAATATGGGAATGATCCTCCTTGAGCCTTCAAAGAGACGACCTCCAAAAGATGTGCACCCAGACACACTACTCTTAATATATTTGTATTTATTTTGCTAGAAATCTAATACAAATACTAGTTCTTATTACATAATATTATCAAATTTCTATCTTTGATAAATGAGGTATGCTACACGGTTTTTGGTTAGAGCAAGGATGAACAATTTCTTATGTTTTTCTCTCTACCAAAACCCTAACATTATCATGGAATGAATGAATGAAAAGAACAAAGTATTCTTTTGTTCTTCTCCAAGAGGTGGCCGGTTGGTTAGGGTAGGGTGCCCAATACATGGGCACCTCAATACTTTCAAATGTCTCCCACTCAACGTATGCATTTATTAGATGTCTTTTACTTCTAACATATTATCATATAATGTGTTATGTTAATAAGTAAAATGTGTATGTGTGTGTGTGTGTGTGAGTGTGACACACGGTCCATATAACCGAAATAGACTCATTCACAATACTCGTTAATATGGTATGAAACAATTACATCGACCACATTGTTTTACGAAATTCGTATTTTAACTCTTTAAACACTTATTCATAAAATTAGTAGTAATTAAAATAATTACTTACATCTAATTAGTCATGATTAGTTACTACAACAATTGTAGTTTAAAATAATTCATTCGAGCAATTATGTTTCATAAACACACTAATATTAGTGACGACATTTCGATCACTAGAAACTCATAATTTATAATCCTATTATAAATGTTCTCCTCATTTAATTACGAAATAAAATTGAGCTGACTCGTATCAGCATATTGTCATTTCATTCACCATTAAGAGAGTTATCCTATAGGTGTGACCTAAAGGGATCAACTGGTCACCACCATTATTACGACAATAATGTTAAACTATAGCAAGCCAATCATTACCGATTAATGTTGACCAGTTGACTATGATGAAGAATCATCCCATGAATATTCTTATGTAGAGATTTGTGAATGATTTATATCAGTGACGTGATCGCACTGTTTTGGAGGACACTTACTCTAACAATTCATACATCTTATATAATGTATCCCATTTAAGACTACTCTCCCCAGCCAATGAACGAAATACATCCCTACCTGAAAAATCTACATACAAAAAAATGATAAGTTCATAACACTATAACATGGTTACCAATAACTATAACATGGTTATCTGTAACTTTTACATGGTGATCAAAACAAATAAGCAGAGACTTTTAAACAAGTACATCAAACAAAACATGGTCACCAATGACTATAACATGGTTATCTGTAACTATTACATGGTTACCAAAACAAATAACCAGAGACTTTGAAACAAGTACATCAGACAAACACTTCTAAGCGAACAAAAGGACTTTACTAACCGTCACGATTGCAGTCATTCTTGTGTGCGAGGTCACTATTACAGTCATTCTCATATACGAGATCGTCTCCCATAACTGTGCCACCATTGGAAGGGTCTTCATTTTCATTGTTCATCTCAAGATATTATGCGACTACTATAGATGAATCATTGTCTATCATCATTGGCATTGAGATGATATTAGTATCGATGATAGTGAATATTTTTTAATCTTTTCTTATTTTTGTGGGAAAATATCTGTATATAATCCCAATTCTTTATATTCAGGATTATAACAAATTTATAATATATGATTTATAGTCATAAACGAAGTACAAGATACAAAGATTGGGATCAAGAATTAACCTTCTGTCCTTGCAAAGGCCTAAGATCAGATATCAAAACAGATATCCTCCTAATCTTTATAGATACGGATCCCCAATATTCAGGATTATAACAAATTTATAACATCCGTCGTGATCTATCTTTATAGATACGGATCCCCAATATACATTGTGCCTCACCCAGATCTTTCATCTGGAAATGGTTCTTTAACCATACTTTAACCGAAGATAAGAGAGGGATGTCATTTCCGATCAAGAGTATATCGTCGACATACAACACCAGAAAGACGATCTTACTCCCACTCGACTTGATATATAAGCATGGTTCTTCGACTGATCGAACAAAACCATTCTTTTTTATCACTTGGTCGAAGCGATGATTCCAACTCCTAGATGCTTGCTTAAGTCCATAAATGGAACGTTTAAGCTTGCACACTTTCTTAGGATTTTTAGGATCTGTGAAACCTTCGGGTTGTACCATGTACAAGTCCTCCTCCAAATAACCGTTTAAGAAGGCGGTTTTCACATCCATTTGCCATATTTCGTAGTCATGAAATGCAACAATCGCTAAGATAATCCGAATGGAACGCAGCATGACTACGGGTGCAAAAATCTCATCATAGTGCAACCCTTGGACTTGAGTGAAACCTTTTGCCACTAGTCGTGCCTTATAGGTGTCTGGTTATCCCTCGATGGAGCGCTTTATCTTATAAAGCCATTTGCACTGAAGAGGTCGTACCTTATCAGGCAAATCAACCAACTCCCATACGTCATTCTCATACATGGAGTCCATTTCGGATTGCATGGCATTAAGCCATAGCTTTGAGTCGGAACAGGAGGTCATGGCACCTTTATAGGTCACGGGTCGTTACTCTCTAAGAGAAAAACGTCAACTCCGTCAAGTTCCTCGATCATACCGATGTATCTATCTGGAGGAATGGAGTGTCTACCCGACCTTCTGGGTTCCTCAGGAATACTGACCGCAACAGAAGATGAAGGAACGGTTTCCTCCATTGGTTGCTCAGTAGTTGGTTCTTTAATCTCCGACAGATCGAAGGTTCTATTACTTGTCTTATTCTCGAGAAATTCTTTCTCTAAGAACTTCGCACTGGCCGCAACAAAAACGCGGTGTTCGGTAGGCAAATAGAAGTAATGACCAAACATTCCTTTTGGATAACCAATAAAGTATGTCTTGACCGATCGCGGGCCGAGCTTATCCTCGTGTCTCCACTTGACATAAGCCTCGCAGCACCAAACCCGAATAAAGGACAAGTTAGGGACGGTTCCCTTCCATATTTCATATGGAGTCTTGTCAACAGCATTAGACGGACTTCGGTTAAGTATAAGAGCAGCTGATAATAGAGCAAAGCCCCATAATGAATCTGGCACAACTGTCTGACTCATCATGGATCGAACCATATCTAATAGTGTTCGATTTCTCCGTTCGGACACACCATTTAATTGTTGTGTTCCAGGTGGAGTTAACTGTAGTACTATACCACAGTCTTTAAGGTGTTGATAAAACTCATGCGAAAGATATTCACCACCATGATCTGATCGTAGTGCTTTAATCCTTCTATCCAGTTGGTTTTCAACCTTCGCCTGGAATTCCTTGAACTTTTGAAAGGATTAACTTTTATGCTTCATTAAGTAGACATATCCGTATCAACTTAAATTGTCCGTGAAAGTGATGAAATATCTATAGCCGTCTCGTGCGGTGATTGACATAGGTCCACAAACATCTGTATGTACGAGGCCTAATAGGTCAGCAGCGCGCATTCCAACACCTTTGAAGGAAATACGAGTCATTTTGCCTATGAGACATGATTCACATGTGCCGAATGATTCATAATCAAATGGAGATATAGCGCCATTCTGTATTAGCTGCTTTACACGTTTCTCATTTATGTGTCCCATACGATAGTGCCATAGATATGTTTGATCTTTGTCACCAACCTTTAGTTTCTTATTATTCATGTGTAATATTTCAGTCGATTGATCTAAGACATATATACCAATAATGGAAACCGATTTACCATAAACAATTCCATTTAAAGAGAAAATACAGCTATTATCCTTTATTAAGAATGAAAATCCGTCTTTATCGAGTACGGCAACTGAAATAAAGTTCTTAGATAAACTGGGTACATAATAACAGTTATACAGATATAACTCGAATCCGCTCGGTAGCTGGATCACATATGTTCCCATGGAAGCAGCAGCAACTTTTGCTCCATTCCCGACTCGCATGTCCACATCACCCTTTGCGAGAGGTGTGATGTTTTTTAGGCCCTGCAAATGATTACACAGATGAGAACCACAACCGGTATCAAGTACCCAAGTTCTGAAATTTGCAAGGTTAATCTCAATCATATGAATATAAGATGACATACCAACAGGACTGACGCGGCCTGCTTTTATGTCCTCACGGTACACTGGACGGTTCCGCCTCCAATGCCCAGTCTTGTGGCAATGGTGGCACTCAATGTTACCGTCTTTGCTCTTTGTCTTGCCTTGTGAGCTACTTGTCTCACCAGGCCCACTCTTAAATCCGGACCTTTTGAATTTAGGAGGCTTAGCTACTGTTAGCTCTATTTGAGCTTTTCCCTTACCCTTTCCCTTCTTTGCAATCATGAGAACGTCTTGCTTCATGCTTCCACTCAAATTAAGATCCTTCTCGGTCTGTACGAGAAGGGAGTGTAACTCATGACGACTTTTCTTCATGTCATTCATGTAATAGTTTGCCCTGAATAAGGAAAAACCATCATGAAGTGAATGAAGCATTCGATCAATAATTACGTTCTCACTGATCTTGCAGTTCAAGGATTCCAATTTCTCGACATTCTCAATCATATTGAGAATGTGTGGGCTAACTGGTTGGCCCTTTTGGAGTTTCGCATCGAAGAAGCGACAGGTGTGCTCATATTAAACGATTCTCGGTGCTATTGAGAATTCGTTTGTGAGCGTGGTGAAAATCTTATTTGCACCATGGGAAATGAAGCGTCTTTGCAAATTGGGTTCCATTGCAAAAATGAGTACGTTCTTTATCGCACCCGCTTCCATAACGAAATCACTATAAGCTTGTGATATGTTAGCTCTAGCAGTGGGGCCTGGGTTAGGGGGTAAAGGCTCAGTTAAATACTTGAGCTTACCATCAGCTACAGCTGCATTCCGTAATGTAGCCTCCCAGTCCGCAAAGTTGGACCCATCATTTTTCAGTCGCGTGGACTGATTCATGTGGTCCATGAAAGCCTTAAGCCAGGATTCTTTTCTTAGTGTGGCACTAGGCATAGGGGCATTATTATGACCAGCCATAGTATTTGTAGTATTATTGTTTTGTTTAGGTGAATTCTACACTGTAAAGAAGAAATTAAAACATAATAAGCATACCATCGTTTTGTATATAGTCTAGCAAAAACAGTTTAATGCGAGGACTTTAGCATTTATATAATTGATCTTCCTCAAGAACTATATAAACGAGACCAAGACTCAAGTTCAGTAAATTGATAAGCCAACCTCTTGGCTAATTCTACATTTAGAATTCTTGGTCGATAAATATCTGTAAATTATATCTTTAGTCCACCATAACCACAGGATCGTACGAGGGTCATGATGTTGAGGTAAAATAAGTCAACAACTACTACTTACCCAACGTAGAAGGGGTCATGTGGAGAGTAAGGTCCTATATGCCTGGCGACGAAGAAGGCATTCATAGTAATTTGACTTATAAAAGACTAATCTCAATTTTAGGTTATAGAGGAAGATCTCATCATCTTTAATTTTAATTCATTTAAGTGAACAAATATCTAGCATGCAAGAATGAATAAACTAAGGTGATGGCTTTAAGGGAAAAACGTGTGACATCTTTATGTCGACACAGACTAGCATACATACTATATTAGTCAATTTTCATGCAATTCAGGTGGTTTGGTATAGGCGGAAAAATGATGCAAAACAAACATGTGAATGAAAAACAAAACGGAAATAAAGCAAGTCCTAGTGTGGCCTATCCTACCAAAAAGAACAAAAATACAACTTGGAATCCATTCAGCAATGGACCCTGGAAGCTTGTCTTGTCTTGACGTTCCTTCTTGGTGATGTAGTGGGAGTGAGCAATCCGATCTCCGTCTTGGTCTTCTTATTTATATTTGAAGAATTACATAATAAAATCCTATTATTACATTCTAATTCCCAAAAAAGTAAAAAAAATATTACACAAGGGAGATTTGAGATCTCAAAAATACATCACAAATTATGTTTCCTTCATTACGAAAACATAATTTACTAAGGCCACACTAAGTATTACAAAATACAACTGATTGCAAAATTGTAAATAAAACCATTCATTCATTCAACAATATAATATATATAATGCATCATACTAATTAAATTAATGTTTCAAGACATAATTCCGTAATTATGTAGAGTAATTCACCCAAACCACCATTTAATGATTTAAATTATGTGATAATTCCGTAATTATTCTCATAATTTTAATCAAACAAACATATTCATATTATCGTATAATATGATTAATCCAACATTATTTTAAACCGTTTTAAAATAATTTAGGTATCAAAACTTAGTGAACTTTTTCACCCAAAAATTACACATTATCTTTATAATGTATAAAAAAAAACTTAAAGAAAAAACAGCCTAAAAGCTTTTAGAATTAGCCGAGACAAAACAAGTAAGGGGAAAAAACAAGGAAAAACCCTAAAGCGCTGCAAACACACAGCAGCAAATAAGAAAGAAGGCTGGAAACTAATTCCGGCGCTTCCAAAAAGCGCTGAAAACTAAGAAAAGCGTCGAAAAATAGGGGAAACGCGGCTAAAAGAAGCTGAACAAGTTGCGACGCTTTTAAGATTTCTGTCAAAACTAAACGCAGAAAAGCGTCGGAAAAACCCAGAAAAGTGTCCAGCAAAAAACGTCGAAAGCCAAAACGCTGTAGAAAAAGCGTTGAAAGCTACACAAAGCGTCGCTGAGACCTAGAAAAGCGCTGGAAAAAGCATAAAGTGTCGCAAAAACCAAGAAAAACCGCTGGACAACCTTACACTACTACAATTAAGCACTTGGGCCACGACTAAATTCGTGGCGCAAGTACTAATTTCCCGTGGCTAAAGCTCTTTGTCACGGAAATACCTTTCGTGGCCCAAGTGGCCGTGGCTAACAGATAGCCACGAGAAAAACAAGAACATGGCTAAAATTATATTTTTAGCCACAGATTCTCACGTGGCTAATAATTCCCGTGACCAAAAATTAATTCTCGTGGCCAAAATTATTCCCGTGGCAAACAAAAAAATAAACAAAATGTAATATATTATTTTTTACTTATAATGAAATCTAACCGGGGGTGTCCACCATGTCGACAACAATGTATAATCCCCTCGCCGCGAGGTAAACGGCTTGCCAAAGAGTTGCTCAATTCCCATGGGTAGGAATCGAGCCCCTGACCTCAAGGTTAAGGGATGAGGTGAGCAACCACCACACTATCAAACACATTTGGTTACATATGGTATTTTGTCAAGCTTTAATCCTTGCTTGGTTAGTTATCTCAACTCGTTACGTACAATCACAAGTCATTCACTTTTGCGAATCATATATCGTTCCCAAGAGGTCACTCATCCCAAGACTACTCTCACATGTTGGGGCTGGTGTCCTTGACAATTAAGTACAATGACTTATTAAATCTCTTTAAGGATCACAAGGGCATACTTCTGTATTATTACCAGTTGATCCACGTTTATCAATAACGGTTGGCTTGCTAGATAAGTTTGACGTTATTGTCATACGGATGACGGTGATCAACTGGTCCCTATACGTCACACCTATAGGACACGTTTGAGAGATGTGAAGGTATGAAAATACAGTCGCATTTATGCCGAATACGACTAAACAGTTAGTCAGAGGTATTGACTATTAAATTAGTCAATGAGATGTTGAGATTATTATTTAATACGGATTAAATAATTTTAGCTAACACGGATTACATGATTAATTCGTAAATTAAATATAAACGGTTATATTTAATTAAATATTGTATTCGCGTATTAATATAAACGCTTATATTAATTTGGGTAATTATACAATATCGTAATTTTATCAGACCATTATTAATACATCGACTGCATTAATATCTGATAACATGTATACGATTTATAAATAAAACCCGCGAATAATATTTAGATAATCGGGTCGAATCACGCAAAGGAATAAGGTAAGAGTGGAAAAAGCCCACTCTTACCCTAACCCAATTCGGCCGAAACCATATAGCTACATAAGGAGAGTCTTTCTCCTTATGTCAGTAACTGTTGAATCATAATTCTCACAATTAGGGTTTTGAGAGCATTCTTTTCCCAAAACTCACATCTCACATCTAAAACCTCAATAGCTTTCCCCATATTGCAAGGCAATTGGAGAGTATTTTCTAGCACACGCGGCATCATCTCAAACAAAGTCTTGGGTGCAAGTTATACGAGGGAATTTACTTTAATTCCTGTTCTTAGGCCTTTTCAAGCAAGGACCCAAGGTTGTATTCTTTTTCATGTTTTTATTTATCTTATGACTATATTCACAATTGTAATTTTCATTATAATCCTGCAAGTTTAGGGCGAATACATGCTTTATTCCCCACAACATGAGCACGCTTAACTGTGGAGTTCTTATGATGACCTACCGAAAATGAAACTTAAGCTTGTTGATATAGTTAACACTTTAAAACATTATTAAATTATATTTCTTTTTTTCTAAATTACCTTCACTATTATTTTTGCCAAAAAATATTAAATGATTTACATATTTTTGCGAAAAAAATATTATTTTTCTCAAATTACTCGAGTTTTCAATGTTGACCTTCCGACTAATGATGCTCGGATCATTTTTTGCCCGAGTCAACAAAACCATTTTCTCCAAACTATTTAATCACATTTTCCTTATATTTTTTTCCCTAATATATTTTTTTATATTTTTTTTTCATTTGTCGGCATTTTTATTTTATTTTTCTTTTATCCATTTTTCATATATTTTTCCACACAAATACTATTTGTAAGATCGTCGTATTTGTAACGAAAAAAAGTTTAATCACTTTTTACCAAATAATGATCACTTTTGAATAATGATTACATATGGGTATCCATGACCGAGTTTATTACTAAAATAAATGACCAAGACATTATTAACTCGAAAATAATCAGTTTTTGCCAAAAAATACAGAAAATATCGTATAAATTTTTGTTTTCTCTAAATTGATTTCTTTTCATTATTCTTGGTATTTCTTTTTGTCAACAAAATTTCACATTATTTACACATGTAAATTTATTATTTTAATTTCCATTTTACTTTTCGGTGTGATACGCTCATTTTCTATATTTAAAATGTTTTTCTAGATTGATTCTTTTATATCGGTTATTTTATCAATATGTTTTTTTTTCAATTTTATTCAATGATTTGTTGGAAATCGTTTTGAATTTAATTTTTTAGACTACTTTTTTTCTTTATTTAATCTTATTTTACATATAATTGTCTTTTTTTCTCCTTAAAAACTTCCCCAATTTTTTTTTCCAATTTAACATCCCGAATTCAAGTTCTTGTAGAAATATTTTACAAATAAAGTTGTAAATCAATTTTCTAATGAAAAGCTTATTTAACAATATATTAGTTTCAGACTTCTCAATGATAGGTGTTAATAAATTAATTATTTAATTGGACATACTTTCTTTTTAAATGTGATGCGGTCTCTAAATAATGTTATTCAATATTTTAAATTTAACAAAAAAGGAAAAATGATGCGGTTTCTTTTTATTTTTGTATGATTTTCATAAACGTTTTGAGAAAATTTAAAAAAATAAATAAAATAAAAACAGCCGTATATGTTTGTAGCCGAGACAAATTTTTATGTTCGTCGCTTTCCTTTTTGATTTATTGTTGTTGTCTTAAACAGTTAAAATAACAAAATAATAAATTTGTAGATGTTTTAATTTAATAAAGATTGAATTAAAACGTAAAAGGATCGGATATCGTCTCACATGTTCTTGAATAATATAATTTGCTAAATAAATCGATCCCACTATAATCTTGATATTCGTCTTAAAAGGTTAATTTGAATGTTTAAGATTACAACAATATCTAGTAAAGATTAGAATTTTGAAGGTTATCGATCCCGTAATTAGCAACCCGACATTAGTTATTCAAGTTCATGAGTTTTTAAAAGAAAAACTAAAAAAGAGATTTCGAAATAACACTACAACAAAATGGCACTTGCGCCACGATTTATGTCACGGGAATTCATAATTCGTGACCTAAATTTGCTTAGTCACGGGAAAAAAAGTCTCCTTCCTTCAAAATTAATTGATAAAAAAATTTATGTCACGGGAAAATATATCCGTGACAAATAATTGTTTTTAGTCACGAATTAACGCATGACCGTGGCTAACAAATGCGTTTAGTCACACATCAAGTCACGAACGTGGCTAATAATTATTTTTAGCCACAATGTTGTCGCTAATTATGATTTATTGTCACATGTAAGTTAACCGTGACTAATTAGTGTGCTTAGCCACACTGAATTCTTAACGTGGCTAATTATGATTTATTGTCACGGCTAAATTATCCGTGACTATATTGCTCTTAGCCACACACTAAATTCTTACCGTGGCTAATTGTGATTTATTGTCACAAGTAAATTACCTGTGACTAATTATTGCTCTTAGCTACGCACTGGATTTTTACCGTGACTAATATTTTTGATATGATAACAAATAATAGTACAAAATTATTATTGCAACATGGTGTGTACTGTGACATCAAGATGATTGCGCCGTATTATTGCGAGATGTGAACAATATTCGTACTTAATGTTCTTCACTATTGACGTAAATGATCGTATTATGATTATTCTTATTATTATTGGATTTAGTCTGTCACAAGTGAGAATTTGTGAAATTTATTATGATTATTCTTATTAACACTACTGACTTGAAAATGAATATGATTATATGAATATTACACCCATGAAACTTAGGCTCTGATACCACTTGTGGGAAAATATCTGTATATAATCCCAATTCTTTATATGCAGGATTATAACAAATTTATAATATATGATTTATAGTCATAAACGAAGTACAAGATACAAAGATTGGGATCAAGAATTAACCTTCTGTCCTTGGAAATGCCTAAGATCAGATATCAAAACAGATATCCTCCTAATCGTTGCACCCAAGATGTTCCAAGAAATACCCCTTCTAGAGCTAGAAACTGCAAAATTACCTTTAATTTTGTGTAAGATGAAAGCTAGAGAGAGAGAGGGAGTATGTATGTCGTCTAACTCGTACCGTTTAAGTGCAGAGTGAATGTCTTATTTATAGCCGCACACAACCTTGCTATTAGACATCAACTAGGATTCCCCAAATTAGTATTTGGTTCTACCTACATCACTTCATAACAACTGAACAACTTAATAATTCCTCAGACCGAAATTCTATCTTTATAGAATCGGTTATATCTCTCTTGTGTAATGTTTTATCTTATAAATATCTTATATTTATAATCCACTAATTAAATATAACCTTTTATATTTAATTGAATCATTTAATCTTTATTAAATAATTTCATTACACATACTTAAATATAACATTTTATATTTAATTACGAATTAACATTTTAACTCGTCTTAGCTAATATTATTTAATCAGTATTAAATAATTATGTCATCATTACATTGACTAACCGTTTAGTCGTATAGGGTATCAATATGATTACATTTTCATCTAATCATATCTCTCAGATTCTATCCTTTAGGTGTGACTCTTTGGGACCAGTTGATTACCGCCATCTATATGACAATAACGTCAAACTTTCTAGCAAGCCAACCGTTATTGATAAACGTGAATCAACTGGCTAAAATACAAAGTATACCATGTGTTCCTTTAAGCGATTTATACGTGTTGTCGCACTAACTGTTGAGGACACTAGCTCCAATAATTTTTACTTAAGAAGAATTATAAAGAAGATGGGTGATGAGAGAATGATTGTTGTTCTTATTTTTAATTAAGAAGAAAAACAAAGGATAATTACTGATTTCATCATGAATGTTCATGCACTATGAAGATGCATAAGAAATAATGTATCCGAGAAATTTAATTTATGCATGGGGAAGTAGTATATATGGGAAAGATGATTGTATGGGAAGAATAATAGAATGTTGGTTAGTATTAAATGTAGTTATTGGAAAAATAAAAAAGTAATAAAATACAGTAATACTAGGTTGTAACCCGTGAATTCACGGGTCTGTTTTTTAAATTTTAGATGAATATAGTTATTAATATTGGAGATAAACAAATTAATTATTTACGATGACCTATTTTTAACTTTAGATGAATACCGTAATTAATAATATCAACAACAGCTGATTAATTATATACGTATAAATAAATTTCGAATTATTTATGACACATGTCCGTATGACGGTATACATGAGCAATCATATAGCTGTTCATTAAGATGATCGAGACTTACGATATAATTAGTACACTTATAGTTACCCATTGCACCATTTTTAAAATATGTAACCCATATATACAATAAAGTTATATATTACATATCGTACAATAAAAGCAAAACGTAAATAATCTGATGAGACGTGAGTAGTAAATGTATAGTTGGGTTAAAAAATGTATTTTTGACTATATTTACTAAGATGTAACTATATTAAATAATAGTTATTGGGTGCGACGTCTTACACGAAAACATTCCAATTAAATGACCACTCATTTACTATATTAAATAAATACTCCGTAGTTGTTAAAATGATTCGCATTCACGTGAAAATGTAGTCTAATAAATTACGACACTCACATTAGTAAATATACCGAAAAAGAGTAATTTATTCCGACTCATATTTATTTAATAAAGATTAAACAAACAAAAAAAAAAAAATTATATCTAGAATGCTCCAGACACGATTCCTAATCCTGGAAACCAATTTAGAATCAAAAAACTGTTGTCACCAGAATGAAAATTTATAAACACCCAATTTGCCCCAAATTTGATTCAAACTTCGACATATCCCAATTTGCCCCAATTTTGATCCATATTGCAACAAATGTTATCTGAGCTTGGAGATTTCGATATTGAAAGCTTCTTTTTGGATCTTGAGGTTTAATCAGTGGGTATTCTCAATCTCATATCCTAATTAATTTTGGTTCAAACTTTCTCTTCGAATCCTAATAAGTTTTTGTTGTATACAGGTGTTGAACAATTGAGGAAGGCTGTAAGAATTGGTCGACATCTCTTGCATGTTCATGAAATTAATTGGACTCGATGAGTTTTCAATCCTTGATTATCACCTTTAACTCGATTATTTTGATAATCAAATGTTACTGATTGATGTATTCGTAATTAATTTTGTTTACCCACAATTTTTTGATTGTATGAAGTAATTTATTTTCCGTGATTTTATTAATTTTATAAACCATAGCCATACAATATTCGATGATGGTACTGTGATATGACTTGTAGACGAAGATGGTTTGGTCTCTTTCCTCAATACACAATTAGCTATATTTTTACTCATCCGTTCTTTTGCTCATTGCCTTTAGTCAAGCCGGAATTTTAATATGGTTTTCAGGTTTTGGGAATCATTGTTATCTATGGAGATAATTGGTGTTACATGTGAATTTTATACTGATTTTTGTAGTATGCTCTTGAACAGATATACCTAACTTAGTGATAATCTCTAATGTTTTTCATATTTGTTGAGCACGTAGCACTCTAATATTTGTTAGGTCAAAAAAAATAAAAAAAATAAAACTATCCTAACAAAAGTGTGCTCCCATTATAGAGATGTACTGATTGAAATTGTAATTAAGTAGAACCACATATCTTATGCGATAGTTTATTGAACTAAAAGACTCACTAATTTATTGAACTAATATCCTTATCAAATAACGTCCAATGCTGACATCACACTTTTACAAATTATCAAATATTTCCTTGTAGACTACATTTGTTGTCACATTACATGTCACACCCTCTTGGTCGCAAATGAGCACTTTCAATCCTTTTTTACTTTTGACCCTGGAGATTGCAACGTATAACTGTCCATGACTAAACACTGGCCTAGGAAGATAGAGTCCCACATGGGAGAGAGACTGTCCCTGACTCTTATTAATAGTCATAGCAAAAGATACTGTTACTGGAAATTGTCTTCTTACAACTTTACGGGAAACTTAGTCTCATTCGAAGGAGACAAAGATAATCTAGATATATATATTTTGTCTCCCACCTTGCTATCAGTTATAATAGTGGGTCCAATACGCGTTCCCCAAGGTTAGTAACCACCAGCCTTGTGCCGTTGCATAAACCACGGGTTTGATCAATGTTTCGAAGTAGCATTACCGTAGCACCAACTTTCAACTTAAGGTTATGATTTGGGATACCAGAACACTTAATAGAGTTGAGAAATTCGGTAGAGTATAAATCTTGCATGTATGTATTGCTCTCTTCTTTGCTTATTTCATCTGAGCTCAAGTATTCTTTTTCATCCCCTGGAATCTTCGTTAATAAATAATCATTGACCGTCTCAACGATTTCATGCATGGGAGCAAGAACTGCCCATTCTTGGAAGTAGTCAAGGTTTCCTAAATTATCTTCCAGTGATGGATATGTGCTATTGACAATCGTTGCAATAGGGTTCGTTGTTTGGGGTATGAGAATATCATTGGGCATCTCAATATCAACCTCCCCATCATTAGGACCACCAACTAACCCATCTCCCACCTTTAATATCCATTTTGAAAAGTGTCTGATATCATCGACACTGGAATTAGGACCTCCAACTTGAAGACGCATGCTTTTTGTAAGCTTTAACACCTTCATAGTAAAGAAAATATAGCTTAACAATAATGAAGTATAAAACAATATTAAATTTGTAGAAAATAGAAAATTTGTATGAACTAAATATTTACCTTGCAATGAGACCATAAATATGAAGAACTGATCGAAGCGCCCACGATATCCTGCCTACTCCCTTTCGGCACCACAGGTAGAATCTGGCGAAAGTCGCCGCCAAATACGACAACTTTCCCCCCAATGGGCTTATTCGGGTCACCTTGAGGAGAGAACCTCATAACATCCTTCAAACTCTTATCAAGAGCCTCAAAACAATTTCTATTTACCATGGGTGCTTTGTCCCAGATTATAAGCTTAGTCATGGTCAACAATTCAGTTAAGTCAGTACCTGGTTTTGTTGGGTTTAGTTATCTCATAAACTAATACTTTTAGTCATACTACCATAATCTTATAATTAACATTTTAATTATCTCATTATATAATGATCTTATGCATGCTTTTAAAATGCGGAAATGAGGAGATTTCGAACCCTTACACACGGTCCAAAATATAGCAAGGATGATCCTCCAATGTTCAACAAGAACACCTCCTTTGTGATGCACCAAGACAATCCCTTAAACAACCGAGATCTTGAACAAGCTAGCACAAAATCGGTTTTCCTTAAGATAAATCCTAATCTCTTAATTAGATTTATTATTTCAATACTACAATTAGTATATTTATTATCTTATAATATTGATTTTGAGGTTGTGAAATTCTCTTCTTACTTAGGAAATTTTCGGCTAAGAAGAAGGATGAATGAGGGTGTTCTATGTTTTTATATATCACTCATGCACAAGCTTAATAAACAATTTACTTAAGGAGCATGGGGAAGGGGGTAGCCGGCCTTAGGGAAGAGCAAGAATGGAACAACTTCTCTTCTCAAGGCTCTTAGGGTGGCCATAGGTTAGTGTTCTCAAGGTAACTTTAATGATTATGTTTATGCACTAATAAACACTAATCATGCCCTTAACTAACCTCCATTAAACCGGCACCCACTCATAACATATAGTCCATTTTATAATTGTCTTATAATCAATTGTATAAGTGTGACATCTAAAGTGTCACATTTAAAATCACAATTTTTTTCATTAATTAAAATGCATATTTATCATATAAATATCATTTGTAAATTAAATAAATCATATTTATCTTTTCGACATGTAATTCGAAATTACAAACATTTAAAATGGTCTTTTATAATTTATCGTCAATACGATTTACAACTTTTGTAATAATTATAACTCGTTTCATTCTAATCACGATATTATAAAATATCGTTTATTGTTTAACAATTGACACGTTTCAATTTTAAACATAAATCTTACAATAAGATTTAACCTCTAATTTCTCGATATACGAGCTTAAGGAATAAGATCAAATCGTATCATTATACATTTGATCACTTTAACAATTAAGGGAATTGTCCTAAAGGTGTGACCTAAAGGGATCAACTGACCACCACCGTCATACAACGGTAATGTCAAACTCTAGCTAGCCAATCATTACCGATTGATGTTGGTCAGTTGACTAATATAAATCGTATCATCCCTTGCGCATTCGCGTCATGAGATTTAATTATGTGATCGCATTATGGTTGAGGACACATTTCCCAACAATCTCCCACTTGTCCTCGACAAGTGTGCGTCACCAATTCTCTTGTCCTATTACAATCTCCCACTCAATGCAAGGTGTCTCTCTGAGGTCGTATTTGCATTTGATCATATCATGAGTGGTTTCCTCGATCTGGAGAATAACTGTATGACCTGAATTATCTACCATAGATATATACCTTCCAAGTGTGGCCACGCATTTCCAGTTATCTTCTCCTCGAGTGGCCTTGAGATTTGAACAACCCTGACAAGGGGTGGACAATTTCTATCGCACTACTTCCTTCAACTAGTCACAGTCATTCACAACCCAAAGCAATCCCATTTGACTCCAGTTACGAAAAGTCGTAGAGAATGGATCAAGGTTATGCCTAAACTGTACCATCTTGGGAGAGTAGTCTTTAGTCTAAGAATTGACTCACAAGAATACTATAGCAGCTCTCGCCACGACCCGACTATTATAAAATTTCCAGAACTCTATAAGCGGTCACTTTGCCCGACAGAGTGTCTCTTGCAGTCTGCCTATGTGATCGACTAGTCATCACATATGACTCTATGGCACTTGAACTTGCCATCAGTCGCCTCACATTCTAGTCGCTTTGAGATGTCACCTCATATAAGCGGCTAGGGGCTATACTAAGTCAATCTAGTTCACTTATGGGGTTCAATATTGTCTCTCACAACCCATTTGGATTTTGACAAAGTATCTTTCATTTTGAGTTAATTATAACTCAAATGACATTGTCATGCAAAAACAGTCAATACTATTTCATTGCATTTGATGCACGATCATCTATTTGTATTAGTGTTTTGCGAATAAACCTTTTATTCATGATTACAAAACTAATTGTTCTCCTTCCATCTCATATTATCTCACATAATATGAACTTATTTGAGCACGTGTCTAGAACTCATTCTAGATCTTGAGTTTCCTTTCTTGAGGGAAGCTCCCACTGTTATCTTATAACTCGTGACGTATTGATATACTAGAGGGATTAAAGAATCACTCGGAATTATCTAGTCACTTATGTGCTGAAATCTATATTGTAGTTATTAATGATTTCATCATTCTTATAATTTTCAATCATCTTGGCAATATGATCATGGTTTTATTCATCAATATGAATCATATCTAACCATTTTGATTTCTAATGGGCGACCTTTTATTATCAATATAATAAACCTTCCCATAAAACTCCATCATCTCATGATATAAAGTATTTGTTCATCTAGAATTGAAAACCTCTTATTCTTTACACCTTAAAGAATCACCCATCCTCTCTAAATGGTAGGCTTAATTCTTTTAATGAACATTGCTCCCACTAAAATCAATATTAGTCGATCTCTTAAATAAACTTTTCATTTCTTGCATGTAAATCTTTTATTTATCTCTTGAATCATTATCACCATCACTATCCCTATAGTGATCTATTTTCATTCAATCAATCATCACCAATGACATGATAATTTCCTTATAACTATATTGAGAGAATTGAGATGATTTCTTCTCTTTTATCATATAAATTTAGAAAAATCATTTATTAAGGAACCGGTCTTTCCTCCCGTATAGATAGATGATTTCTCCTCTATTATCTTATAATCTTTAAAAAATCATTATCTCAAGGAGCCGATATTCCTTCCGAATTCATACGGGGTTTCCCTCTGAAACAATGAACATGAGGAACTTTCTTCGTGTTTCCTCCCGTAGTTTCTTCAGTGTCCTCTCGTAGTTTCTTCAATTCATTCATTTAGGGCTCTTCTTAAGACTCCCATGTAGGAATCTTCTCTAAGATCCTTTATTTTCATCATTGGTTTGCGAGCGAAATATTTTCTCCCACTCTATCCTTCTGATGAGTAGTATTTTGGTCACATTTTACCCCTCATTTATGCCTTATTCCGACTCGATTTTACGTGCTTAATTAAATAAATAGCTCATTTTACTATTTAATTAGTAATTATTAGTTTTATTTTATTTATTGTGAATAATTGTTTGATTTGTGCAATTTGGTTCGATTTCGGTCGTTTTAGTGTTATTACGTGAATAAAGACGGAAAATCTAAAGCCGAGTTTATGAAGACCAGTCAACATTTGGCAAGACGGACAAATGGAGCAAATGAGACAAATGTAGAAAGAAAGTCAATTGTTGACTTTTATCAAACAACAAACCCCCTGTACACCCTCACCATTTTCGCAGCCTTCACCTCCCATTTTCATTCACAGTCACCAATTATCATTCACCATTTAGAACTATCTTAGATTAGACTATCATTAGACTAGAAAATTAGCCTCTCAAATATGTAAGAACCCTAGTTCAATTAATTTTCCTTCTTTCATTTCCTTCAATCTTTCTTTAATAATTAGTTTAATTAGTCTTTAGTTTATTCAAATTAGACAATTGTTTGGGTTGTAATTTTGGAAGACAAGAAGACATTCATCCTCCATATTTCAATCCAAGTTTCCTCCTTTAATTTAAGTTGGTATATTTCTTACCTTAATTTTATTTTATTTCAATTGTTTACATGTTTTCTATTTCATCTTCCATCGTTTATTTAATCTTGTTACTAACTATGTTTTACATACTTAGTATTGTGTTATTTTTGTTTATCATGTGTGAGTAGATTAATCTAGGGTTAAAGGGAACCTCTTGTGGGATTAGTGGGTCGGATTTGAGTTGTGTTTTGAATGCTAATTGTTATGGGTAATTCGTCTTTAAACTTTTTCACACAAGGTGCTTGTGGAAATGCCCAAGTGATAGCTTGAGTAATTCCACTCTTATTATTAGCTATTTTTCAAAACGAGAGTTTGAGACTAGTTAGTATAGTGCTTATGCTTTTGCCTAGACAAAATATCCATGTTGATAGCTTCAATTGTTTACATATTTCGTTGGATGTTGGTCTCTTATCTTTTGCTTTGAACATGTTACCGGATTGCTTGGACGAGAGTTCGGCTCTCCTTGTGTTTGGTTAGACTTGCTTGCGGCGAGAGTCGGGCTTAGTTGGACCGTAATAGATAAGTGGGTTGGGATTAGTTAGGATGAGAGTTCAACTAGACTTGACCCAAGGACCGCCTCATATCGAGAGATAGGGACACACCTAGCCTTCACCCTCCGTTATTCCTTTTATATCGACTTAGACTAGACCCCTCCTACTTGAGTGACCCCGAGACCCTAGACTTTTCTCTCATTGTGTTTACTTAGTTGTTCACTTAATTTATATTGTTAGTTTAGAATTTAGAATACAAATCATGCTTTGTTGACCGACTAAACTAAAACTAGACCAAAACTTATAGCCTAACCCCACCATCCTTTGGTTCGACCCTAAATTATACTACTTAATTTGGGAGTTTATAAATTGTTTTTGGTGCCGGAATTGACGACAAAAACCGGCCATCAAAATGGCGCCGTTGCAACAAAACACCGCCAAATATTAATTCTACAAGTCACTAAGGCAAGAAGGATGACAACAAAACACCGCCAAATCATGTTAAACTAGGCTACTTTCATAACCGTTATCCAAATGCTTTTGTCAAGGGCGATCGGATGGAATGGAATGATGATCCCCGCAATGCTAAAGGCAAAAGATACAACAAGTCTAGATTCTTCACAAAGTAAAGGTCATGGGTCGTCCCAAGATCGACAAAAACCGGCCATCAAAATGGCGGCGTTGCATTATAAATGTGTTTTTGTTTGCATTATAACATGTCTATATTAGTTGCATTCATGGCATATAGTTGCATTTAGGATAATGTTTTGAAAATGCCTAATTGAGAACTTTGACAAAATCGTTTAGGCCATTGCAAATAATTCTTCTAGTCGTGACTTTGTCTTTTAGAATGATTTTTAAAACACCCTAGGTCATGCTTTTCTAGTATCTTTCTGACCATGGTCCAATACCGAGTCAAGGGTTTGCATGTGAGTCACCTTGTCCACCCCCGTGATGTGAAGTGGTTTTGATTATCTTGTCTTGGTGACCTTGTTCGACTTGGCGGTTTTGCAACCTAAAAAAAAAAAAAAAAAAAAAAATATAACTTTCATGAATAAATTTGGAATGCTCTTTTCAATGATCCTAAGAAGTGGAAATGTTTTGAAAGAAAAAAAGAAACCTCAAGTGAAAAAGAAAAAAAATGGTTGTTGAAAAAGAATAAGAACATGTTGTTTTGGTGGAGGCGTACCACTTCGATGTGCTTTGGAGGCTAACAATTGAGTTGGCTTCCCACTTGGTTAAGAATTCGACCGCCCAAAGACAGAGTGATTGTCACCCCGATAAGCTATTGTCTAGAGGTTAACCGGTTGCCTAATAAGCGATTGGCGAAAGCAAAGGACATTAGCACGCGTGGGACAAACCCCATCCTAACTCATGACATGAAAAAGAAATGAAAAATTGAATGAGGTCAAGTTTTGATTGTAATCCACCATTTTGCATTGATTTGAGCATTTCACTCCTAAAAAATCAATTTTGCCATGCCGTTTTGTCGATCTTGGGACGACCCATGACCTTTACTTTGTGAGGAATCTAGACTTGTTGTATCTTTTGCCTTTAGCATTGCGGGGATCATCATTCCATTCCATCCGATCGCCCTTGACAAAAGCATTTGGATAACGGTTATGAAAGTAGCCTAGTTTAGCATGATTTGGCGGTGTTTTGTTGTCATCCTTCTTGCCTTAGTGACTTTTAGAATTAATATTTGTAAGGGAGTTTACGATTTTGAATTTGTTCCCCTTTAGTTGTTTTTCGCCGCTTGAATGAGGCAAGCGGATTTTCTTTCTTTTCCGATGCATGTTGCTTGTCTATACGTGTTATGTTTTTACTTGTTGGCATCAAAACTTTTGTAGCAAGACCTTACTTGCCTTGCAATAGGGCGTTCTTCCTCATGAATGTCAAATTGTGAGTTGAAAGGGCTACGGGTGTAGCTAAACCCGATTCGGCTTATAGTTAGCTTAGTTAGTTTGTTTCTTTGTTTTTAATAAGGGTTATGTAGTTACTTGATCTCTTACTCGAGGACGAGTAAGGTTTAAGTGTGGGGAATTCTGATGAGCTCCATTTTGGTCATCATTTTCTTTATATTTGCTTTATTTTCGGTCACGATTCGGCCTCGATTTGCATGTCTTTAGGTGTTTTTACGTCCGTTGTCTCGTATATTCCTATTCGATCCAATTTTTGTAGGTATTACGGCGTGGGCGGAGAAACAGGTGAAATCGAGCCGTAATTAGAACGATTTATGAAGAAATAGGGAAGAATTGTGAAGGAAGCCTCCCAGGCCCTCCCAGCCGGTCCCCAACCGGCGGCCGGTCGGCCGGCTGGGAGCCTTGACTCAGGATTTTGACAAAAATATGAAGAATTTCTCAGAACCTAAAATCAGCCTCCCAGCCGGTTCCCAGCCGGCAGCCGGTTCCCAGCCGGCAGCCGGTAGGCCGGCTGGGGATCAAATTCCATACTTAGCCAAATTTCAAAGTTTGAAGAAACAAGCATGTTGGGCAGATTACTCAAAAAGGGGTCCCAGCCGGTGGACAACCGGCAGCCGGTCCATCGGCTGAGGGTACCTGTAGCCAAGAAAAGAAACGAAGAAAAGCAGATTAAGTGAAAAGGCCTCCCAGCCGGTGCTCGACCGGCAGCCGGCCGGTCGGCTGAGAGTCAAGAGTTATTGAAGAAAAAAAGAAGAAATTTTCAGAAGTCCCTATTTGGACTCTCAGCCGGTCCCGGACCGGCAGCCGGTCGACCGGCTGGGAGTCACTTTTCGTATTCTCGAGCTCTATATAAACCCGCACTTGTATCATTTTATTTTTACGCATTCTTAAGCTTATTTCTAGGATTTTTCACTGTTTCATTGGTTGATACTTAGACACAAAAACATTCTTAAATATTTTAATCCTCTTTAGATCTTAGTTTAATCTTTCAATATTTGTTAATCTCTCTTTAGTAATTTACTTAGCCTTGTTCTTAGGCAATTGTAGAGGATTTTATTGGGTTGTAATTTGAAGGGTTTGAAAGAATCTTTCAACTTGTTATCCAAGCTACTTCCTTTTCCCTAATTATTGGTATAATTCTTCTAATCTCTACTTAGTTTTTACATTTCTTTAAGTTTCCTTTGAATCAATTGTTTACCCTTTGCTTGTTCATGATGTTTAGCTTTTGTTTATGCCTTATTCACATGTTTTCCCTTACCATGAGTGAGTTGTCTCTTTGTAAAACCCCTCGCGAAAGCGGAAATATAAACATACAAAAGTACCAAAAATGCAGCGGAAATAAAACTTTTTAACATAATAAAACATGCGAGGTGTTTTAACAACTAAACATGCGAAAGATAAAACATAGATAAGTATAAGTAAACTATACAAAAGCAGCCCGGGATAGCATATCCCTACAGGCACGAATAATGAAAACATAAAACTAAGGTCTAGCTAACGAATGGGTGAAGTCATCGATGAAGGATCATCGCTCGCTAGCCTCAACGTAACCCCCTGAAGAACAGCATCAAGTACCTACACACATACCACATGTGCGCCACAGTCAGTGGCGAGTGACTAGAGTTCTCATAGCCACCTAATGTCATACAACACAGAACATGAAATTACAAGTATCATACTCCAACATAAACAATCATGTGAAGCATTTATCTCAACATCTCGATCTCCTATCATCATGCGAATACTATGCAAAGGCTCTCAACCAACTTCGGAAACTATTTGGAAGGAGAGCCGGTTTCCTTCCGGTTGCCCGGCCGGGGGGTCTTTCAATCCAAACCATTTAAGAAACTGAATAAAGAGTCATCCAATGCCTTGGATGAACAATACTATAAGCAAGGTACTAAACTCATCAACACCAACATACATATCTGACACTGTACCAACTCTAGGCAAGCAGATAACAACAGCAAGTATATAACACTGTACCCCATCCTAGGCAAGTATATACCATATCAGCAATTAGTATCCATATGCAAAAATACACCTTATAAATACAAAGGCAACCAAAAGCTGTGACCTAATCCTAATCACAGTTTCACCACAATACACCTCATATACAAAGGCAAACAAGACTGTAACCTAATCCAAATTACAGTCCCACCACAATACATACCCCATAATCCAAAGGCAACACAGAACTGTAACCTAATCCAAATTACAGTCCTAACAAAACATACCCCGAAATCCAGAGGCAACACAGAACTGTAACCTAATCCAAATTACAGTCCTAACACAACATACCCCATAATCCAAAGGCAACACAGAACTGTAACCTAATCCAAATTACAGTCCTAACACAACATACCCCATAATCCAAAGGCAACACAGAACTGTAACCTAATCCAAATTACAGTCCTAACACAACATAGTACATTCCAAACTGTGACCTAATCCAAATCACAGTTCTTCAACACCTTTCACGTCAAAACTATGACCTAATCCAAATCATAGTCCTACAACCTCAATATTGAACATACCCAATTTATAACTAGCTATGCAACGACGTATACTTAAACCAACACTTAATTGACCCCGGGATTTAAGCCGAGGGAGAGCCGGTTTCCCTTTCGGTTGCCCGACCGGGGGGTCTCTATCCTCACTCTATTCCCAAACCCAATATAGTGCCGCCCGAACCTCGGGGACTTCAAACAAGCATACGGAGCATACACAAGTGGAATCAATACAATCTGACTTGAAAATCAAAAGATATGAGGCAAATAACACAATCAGGGGCTCTCAGCCGGTTGGCCACAGGCGGCCGGTCAACCGGCTGAGAGTCCTTTTACTCTCCAGCCGACAAGCACAAAAACAATGCAAATAGGTCTCCCAGCCGGCCGGCCGGCTGCCGGTCCACCGGCTGGGGACCCCTTCTCCCTTTCTCCACAAAAACACACATAAAACACAATTGGGACTCCCAGCCGGCCGGCCGGCTGCCGGTCCACCGGCTGGGGGCCCTTTTTCCCAAAATTCGCAAAATTCACTCAACACCAAGAGGGGCTCTGAGCCGGCTGGTCGGCCGCCGGTCGGTTGACCGGCTCAGAGTCTCTGAACGTGTTTTTCGCCATTTTCGCCATTCTCAAATCCTTTCAATACTTTACTATTCCGTCTTAAACATGTTTTTACGCTACAACACAACATTTCCCACATGTATACAACATCAATTACACATAAGAACATGTATTCAAACAACCAATTCAAGAGTTAACAAGAAAATCCCAAATAAACCGATCTTCACATGTATACTCCTAAATTCACTTTCTCATCAAATTCTTCCTCAAATCTTCACCAAAATCAGTTTATAAGACATTACAAGAACATTAAAGAACTTAAGACTAAACTAACATTCATCAAACACAACCAAAATCACATAAAGTGCTAATTTAGACAAAAGGCCGAGTTTCTCATTATCGTCACCTTTACTCCGCGAATGCTCCGGTTTACTCTTCAAGGATCACAAGCTCTTCCTCTGGGTTGTTATTAGCTCCACCTTCAAGCACAAAAACACGGATTAAAGTGATAATTTCGTGATTAAGGCAAAACAGCCCCGAAATGAAGTTTCACGAAATTGAAACCGAAAGTGATAGAAAGATCAGAAATGAAGAGAGGAATGCGATGGTGAAAACCTTGAGCCAAACCGAGTTGAAACGAGAAAATGGATGATGATTTAGTGAAGATGAAAAGAGTGGAAATGGAGGAAAACAAGTTACTGTTTTATTATTTGGTGAAGGGGTTTCAACATGATAAAGAAGAAGGAGGGTGTCCTTTATGGACTTGAGTCGGGTTTGTAAAATGTAAGGAGCGGACAACTTAAAACGGAATTTACCAAATAACTGTGACCTCTTAAATAAACAACTTAAGACGGAACTTTAACGTTATATCTTAAAATAAAACTTACGGTTATTATTAAATTATTATTAAACTCCGTAAATAACTTTATTTTATTAAAATATTCCTTTACGAAAAAATACGGGCTGTTACAATCACCCCATCTTTCAAAAAGTTTCGTCCTCGAAACTTGAAAGCAGTAACAAGGACAAGGTTAACAAATCAAAGTTTTCACTTAAACGGTTATTCCAAACTCGGTTCCTTTCACAAATCTCGAAAACAACTTCTTAAGGCACCGGTCTTCGTCAATGGACGTTGGGGTTCTCGTTGTACATCCAAGAGCCCAACATTCCAAATCTGAGACAAGTCTCAAAATTTAAATATGTTAAAATCAAAATTTAGACCGATCCGGTGTCGGCAAGCATCGTTCAGGTTATCAGACGTCTCCAATAACGAGTTCAATGACGAATCGACGCTGAGATCAATCGAATTGCAAGGCAAGTAACTCTTTAAAACTAGGTTTCCTGAAAAATTATCACGAAAACCTATCAAAGTTGAAAGATTATCCACTTCTTTTAACCAAAATCCTTTCGAAAACACACTTACTTTTCAAAATTTTCAGAAAGGGCAAAGTTTGCGAAATCTTACAAGTTGCAATTGATCGAAAGGAAGGTAGCTTGGCGAATTTACAGGTGCACAAACAAGAATCGGTGCACGGGAGAGATTAAGATTTAGAGCAAATGATAAGACCTTGGGGTCTTAGAAGGAGATAGGAGAGAAAGGTCAAAGATGGAGACGTACCAGTGATCAACTGAGGGCAAGTCTCTGCAGTAGCTCTGCTCATCACGTACACAGTACCCTTGGTTTTCGGCTTTCGAACTGCACCAGCAGCAGTGGCAGTCCTCCCAACAACAGTCTTCTTCTCCGGACACTCATAGAAGCGATGTCCAGGCTTCTTGCAGGTGTAGCACAAGTAGGGATCGCCGTTACAGTTAACACCAGGGTGAAGGGCCTTGTGACACTTGAAACACTTCAGGGAAGGATCAGGTGCAGGTCGAGGATCCATGGTCTTGGGGGAACCAATCTTTTGGAACTTTTCAAGTTGAACTTCAGGAGAATCAGGTGAAGGGTCAAGGGGTCTCTTCCCAAGAGAGCGAGCCTGAGGGGAACTGAGAGCAGAAGAAGCTCTAAATTCAGCATCTATGGCCTTAATTGAATTCTCAGCCCAAATAGCATCATCGTACACCTCTACGAAAGAAGTAGAATCTCTGCGAATCATACTCTCGATGCGGGCACCTAACTTTCCTTTGTAGAAGTAGACTCTCTCGGATTCATCCCTTACGAACCGAGAAGCAAAGTGAGCCAACTGATTAAACTTGTCCGTGAACTCTTGCACTGTCATGTCCCCTTGCTTGAAATCCATGAATTCTTTGAGTTGCTGTGATCTGAGCTCCTTAGGGTAAAACCTTGTCTCGAGCTTATCCTTAAAAGCCTCCCAATCGAACAAAGGATCAAGAGTGAAAGTAGGTCCAGTCAATGCCCACCACCTATCGGCCTCAAGGGTCAGAAAGTGAGTGGCTAGCCGCACTCTATCCTCTCTACCCACCGCATACAGGGTAAAGCTCTTTTCCATCTCCCTGAACCACTCGGTAAGAGCTACCGGATCAACCTCGCCACCATAAGTCTTCACGTGGCTACGGGACATCTGCGAAGCTATCCATGAGAAACTACCAGGACGATTAGCCTCGTTGCCTGGCGGTGGAGGAGGTGGAACATTCCCTGCTTGCTGTCTCTGAGTCTCAAGCAAATGCTGAATTGCTTGCAGCACAATGTTATCAGCAGCCCTAGGTCTCACCATCCTTCAAAAGAGGAAACAATTTTACCTTAGCAATTAGCAAGTACAAACAGTCTACCACTTGTCCTTAAATCTACCCAAATCTCTCATTCATTATTCAAGTTTTTGGTCAAGTTAAGTTTGGGGATTACATGAGTGCGTCGGGAGCAATAATGCTCTGATACCAACTGTAAAACCCCTCGTGAAAGCGGAAATATAAACATACAAAAGTACCAAACATGCAGCGGAAATAAAACTTTTTAACATAATAAAACATGCGAGGTGTTTTAACAACTAAACATGCGAAAGATAAAACATAGATAAGTATAAGTAAACTATACAAAAGCAGCCCGGGATAGCATATCCCTACAGGCACGAATACTGAAAACATAAAACTAAGGTCTAGCTAACGAATGGGTGAAGTCATCGATGAAGGATCATCGCTCGCTAGCCTCAACGTAACCCCCTGAAGAACAGCATCAAGTACCTACACACATACAACATGTGCGCCACAGTCAGTGGGGAGTGACTAGAGTTCTCATAGCCACCTAATGTCATACAACACTGAACATGAAATTACAAGTATCATACTCCAACATAAACAATCATGTGAAGCATTTATCTCAACATCTCGATCTCCTATCATCATGCGAATACTATGCAAAGGCTCTCAACCAACTTCGGAAACTATTTGGAAGGAGAGCCGGTTTCCCTTCCGGTTGCCCGGCCGGGGGGTCTTTCAATCCAAACCATTTACGAAACTGAATAAAGAGTCATCCAATGCCTTGGATGAACAATACTATAAGCAAGGTACTAAACTCATCAACACCAACATACATATCTGACACTGTACCAACTCTAGGCAAGCAGATAACAACAGCAAGTATATAACACTGTACCCCATCCTAGGCAAGTATATACCATATCAGCAATTAGTATCCATATGCACAAATACACCTTATAAATACAAAGGCAACCAAAAGCTGTGACCTAATCCTAATCACAGTTTCACCACAATACACCTCAAATACAAAGGCAAACAAGACTGTAACCTAATCCAAATTACAGTCCCACCACAATACATACCC
This sequence comes from Silene conica, assembly GCA_029255685.2. NCBI lineage: Eukaryota > Viridiplantae > Streptophyta > Magnoliopsida > Caryophyllales > Caryophyllaceae > Silene > Silene conica. The sequence continues at coordinate 67,575,582 of CM055311.2, forward strand.
CATAATCCAAAGGCAACACAGAACTGTAACCTAATCCAAATTACAGTCCTAACACAACATACCCCGAAATCCAGAGGCAACACAGAACTGTAACCTAATCCAAATTACAGTCCTAACACAACATACCCCATAATCCAAAGGCAACACAGAACTGTAACCTAATCCAAATTACAGTCCTAACACAACATACCCCATAATCCAAAGGCAACACAGAACTGTAACCTAATCCAAATTACAGTCCTAACACAACATAGTACATTCCAAACTGTGACCTAATCCAAATCATAGTTCTTCAACACCTTTCACGTCAAAACTATGACCTAATCCAAATCATAGTCCTACAACCTCAATACTGAACATACCCAATTTATAACTAGCTATGCAATGACGTATACTTAAACCAACACTTAATTGACCCCGGGAATTAAGCCGAGGGAGAGCCGGTTTCCCTTTCGGTTGCCCGACCGGGGGGTCTCTATCCTCACTCTATTCCCGAACCCAATATAGTGCCGCCCGAACCTCGGGGACTTCAAACAAGCATACGGAGCATACGCAAAAGGAATCAATACAATCTGACTTGAAAATCAAAAGATATGAAGCAAATAACACAATCAGGGGCTCTCAGCTGGTTGGCCACAGGCGGCCGGTCAACCGGCTGAGAGTCCTTTTACTCTCAAGCCGACAAGCACAAAAACAATGCAAATAGGTCTCCCAGCCGGCCGGCCGGCTGCCGGTCCACCGGCTGGGGACCCCTTCTCCCTTTCTCCACAAAAACACACATAAAACACAATTGGGACTCCCAGCCGGCCGGCCGGCTGCCGGTCCACCGGCTGGGGGCCCTTTTTCCCAAAATTCGCAAAATTCACTCAACACCAATAGGGGCTCTGAGCCGGCTGGTCGGCCGCCGGTCGGTTGACCGGCTCAGAGTCTCTGAACGTGTTTTTCGCCATTTTCGCCATTCTCAAATCCTTTCAATACTTTACTATTCCGTCTTAAACATGTTTTTACGCTACAACACAACATTTCCCACATGTATACAACATCAATTACACATAAGAACATGTATTCAAACAACCAATTCAAGAGTTAACAAGAAAATCCCAAATAAACCGATCTTCACATGTATACTCCTAAATTCACTTTCTCATCAAATTCTTCCTCAAATCTTCACCAAAATCAGTTTATAAGACATTACAAGAACATTAAAGAACTTAAGACTAAACTAACATTCATCAAACACAACCAAAATCACATAAAGTGCTAATTTAGACAAAAGGCCGAGTTTCTCATTATCGTCACCTTTACTCCGCGAATGCTCCGGTTTACTCTTCAAGGATCACAAGCTCTTCCTCTGGGTTGTTATTAGCTCCACCTTCAAGCACAAAAACACGGATTAAAGTGATAATTTCGTGATTAAGGCAAAACAGCCCCGAAATGAAGTTTCACGAAATTGAAAACGAAAGTGATAGAAAGATCAGAAATGAAGAGAGGAATGCGATGGTGAAAACCTTGAGCCAAACCGAGTTGAAACGAGAAAATGGATGATGATTTAGTGAAGATGAAAAGAGTGGAAATGGAGGAAAACAAGTTACTGTTTTATTATTTGGTGAAGGGGGATTTCAACATGATAAAGAAGAAGGAGGGTGTCCTTTATGGACTTGAGTCGGGTTTGTAAAATGTAAGGAGCGGACAACTTAAAACGGAATTTACCAAATAACTGTGACCTCTTAAATAAACAACTTAAGACGGAACTTTAACGTTATATCTTAAAATAAAACTTACGGTTATTATTAAATTATTATTAAACTCCGTAAATAACTTTATTTTATTAAAATATTCCTTTACGAAAAAATACGGGCTGTTACACTCTTTACTAGGGTAAGGGGTGATCTTGGGTAGTTGATGTTGATGTATGTTGTTTAGGGTTAGGGTTTAGGTTTCAACTTTGTTAGGTTTTCAATATATGCATGCTAGATGTTTGATGAAATACCTCAACGATGGTTGGGCATGATTCTTTTGGTTGTTTGCCTTAGACGATAGTCTAGGTCTTTCATGGGTATGTGTATGTGTTAGGTTGACCTTGTTTTTAGCGAAAGCTAGAATAGGACTCGACCTTAGCTTAGTCAAATCGAAAGACGAGACGGACCTAGACCTAACTTAGATGATACCACCTACCCCTATGCTTGCTTGACATCGACTACCCTAGTAACCCCGACACCCTAGTTCTTTTAATCATCAATTTCACTCCAATTTACTTGCCTTAGTAGTTAATTAATCTTTCCAAACCAAACCTATTACCCCGACTCTTACTTAAATTAGAACGTAACTATACAACTATCCCCACCGTCTTCGCGAACGATAACCCTATTATACTACTTAATTTGGGTTTTTTATAAATGTGTTTGATGCGTGAGAACCGACGACTTAATCGCGCGCATCACCTTCTAACAAAAACCTTTATTCGTATAAGGATAGCTATTTCGATTAATCAATGCATATTAATGTTTGAAGTTTTATAGGTGTGATGAATACATTCTCATTTTCACTTAAAATGAAAATCTTATAATGAACTGATGTTGTCTCATTTGGATTGAAAGTATCTCATGGGGTGTAGTTCTCCGTTTTAATCAACACTTTGATTACATTATATTGATCGTATCAATGTTTATTGCGTGATAAAATCACCATTATATATGTTTAAACAAGGTATGCAATTTATTTGAGAAATCAAGACATTGATTAAGAACAAAAGTAGTGACTCGGGTTGAAAACCAAGTCACCAATATCCAAAATTACAACCATTGTTTTAGGATTTTAATCCTTGTCTTACAAGAAAGTAAATTGTTCCATAAATAAAATGCAAAATATGAAAGAAGACGATATGAAAATTAGAGCCTAGCTCTTCAAGTCTTCGATCAATTGGATGCTACTGTATCCATCCAAGTAAGGAACCTCATGCTGCCTTCTCCTTGCCCTTATCATTATTAGGAGGTGGCCCTTTAAAACAATTAAAAAGGGTAAATATCAACACATTTGTATCACTATACATAAGTTGATAAATGACATGAATTATAAACGAGAATTATTACCTACGGCGGTTGCCTTTTCCATTTTTGAGATCGCTTAAGTATTTGGGGCAATTACGCTTCCAATGACCGATCCTCGTGCAATAATGGCACTTGTCTTCGGATTTTGAAGATGAGGTGGAAGCGCCTTTCGAAAAGGTCTTTTCTTTGGTCGCTTTGGGCTTGAACGTTTTCTTGCCCTTGCCTTTAAAGGAATTCTTCTTGAAGCTCGTTTTCCCTTTCTTTTCGATGTTTAAAACATCCTTGGTGGAACTTTCATGAAGTCCCATGTCTGTTTCGGCTTGGACGAGCATCTTATGCAACTCATCCAATGTTGTCTCTTGGTTTCGCATATTAAAATTCACCCGGAATTGAGCATACGCTTTTACCTTATTGAGCGAGTGAAGAACTCGGTCAATTATGAGAGAGTCGGGAACATCAACGTCTTGCGTTTTTAGACTCTCTGCAAGCTCAACGAGTTTGAGCACATGAGGGCTTATCTTTTGCCCTTCCTTCAAAGTAATGTCGAAGAAGGCGGAAGCTGCCTCATATTGAATCACCCTTGGAGTTTGCGAAAACATGGTCGCAAGCTTGGTGTATATCTCATACGATGTGGTCAACTTGATCATACTCCTTTGGAGATCCGGCTCCATGGAGAAGATGAGCACATTTTTAAGAGCGGAGGACTCTTTCATGTAGGCTTCATAGGCCTCACGATTTTAGACCGATGAACGAGCGGTCGGAGCGGGAGGAGCGGCTCCGGAGAGGGAACGACTCTTATCGTCACCTTGAGCGGCCAAAAGTAATTGTGCATCCCAATCTTTAAAATTGGAACCATGCTTATCGAGTTTGCAACGATCCATAAAGGATCGAAGCCATGATACGTTAGTGAGAGGTGGAGCGTTGGTTGCCATTGATGATGTTAAAAATAAACTACAATAAAATTGAAGGAATTAAAACAACGTCATTTTCAAAACTCGTAAATAATTTTTAAACAAGTTTAGTATATTTACTTAATGATCTCTTACCCAATTAAGTAAACAATCCCGAGACCCAAACCCATACTAATTCGGGCACGGTATAGTCGATTCATCCCTAATTGGTATAATTTGGTGGATTAACTTCTTAATCGGTTCTACCTTAGAACTCTCGGTCGACAATTTTCTTAAAATCGTCTTTAGCCCGAACTTATTGCAACTACGGTTACAAATACTTTCGTTGAGATCAACCAAATTTCAAGGTGTAATCTTATTACCCCACTTACCCAACGTGACAATTTTAGTACCCCGGTATAGCCGAGCCTACGTTCTTGTGAATAAGGGATTCATGGGTCCGTACTTTTTGGTAAGGCTAAGTCTCAATATTTATATGTAAGAGATCTAGTCAAATTATTATCTATCCCCGTTTAAGTGAACTAAGTCGGTGAATTATTGATAAAATAAATGACTAGGTCGACTAAATCGAAAAATGCATGAGACGATATATGACGATTTGGCTATGCCTGCAAACATATAAAAAGCAAAAATAAAAGCATAAAATAAACCCTAGTATGGCCTTTCCTAGAAAAGAAATAATAAAAGTACAAATTCGGAAACCAACTCCTTTGGTCCCTTGAACTTCACAAGGCATGCACTTCGAGGTAAACACCGTCTTGTTCGGAACTCCTTTCCGAATGGCACCGTCTTCAAGGATCTCCGGAATTTACAAAAAATACAACTTTTCTAGTCTACTTTTTAAATTATAAAATAGAAATAAATTACAATTGGGTGATGCGAGATCACAAAATTACAACCGAATCGGTAACCCTTACATTACGGGAAATACCGATTAAAAATTAAGGCCATACTAAGTAAATTACATAATTCCCAAAATTACGTAAATAAAATCATGACATTCATAATTAAAATATGCAATGCTTATGAATATATGAACTATCATGCAAATCCTAAGCCAAATCGTCCTATTTAAATATCAATAATATAAATAGTTATCGTATACCTCGGTTTATGGAATTGCGTGTTTTAACGTTTAACAACACTATGCACTACATGAATCGGTATTCATTCTTAAGTTAATCATCCCAACTCATATAGGTTTCAAAATTTAGTCTTACTCAAACTTTGAACATGACTTAACTTAACATATTTTAATATTCTTCGGTATTACTCGGTTTTACGGGAAAAATAATATAAAATCCAAAAGAGTCATAAAAATTTCGAAAAATTCAAAATTCAAAATTTGAAAATTCCAGAATGTTCTTAAAATTTCATAACTTTAAAATATTAGTATTTATACGCTTTTAATATTTATTTCGAAAATAATACGTAAAACGAGCATTTTAAGTCGGAAAATTCAATAATTAGCTTCATAAATGCAAATAAAATACTAATAATATTTTACACTTTCCAAAATACTTTAAGAACATAAAATGGACAGAAAATTAAATGGCACACTGCCCAATACCCGAATTTTTTAATTATATGACTCTTATTATCCAATTTTAAATGCATCCTCTCAACAATTAAAATTAAATCAAAACCGAAACTATTGGCTCCCAAGAATAATTTAGTGATTAACATATCATATATGACTATAATGGGTTAAATTTTTCGGCCATTTTAACAACTATTGCAAATTTTAACGATTTACGTCATATATCGTACGATTTTAACCTTTAAAATTATTTCTCAAGCACAAAATAAGATAAAAATCTCGAAATTTGAATACATGCTGGAAATAATATATATGACATCGTGTTAAATTTTTATGGCCAAATTCCAACTTAAACTATTAAAGTCGAAATAATGTCACTAATTACCCGATTTTTACATTAAAAATCTATAATATTGCAATATTTGAGTTAAATTTATGGAAAATTCAACATATATTTTAAATATTGCATGTGACATACTCATAATTTTTTATAGTCAAATTCCAAATATAACTATACAAACCCAATTTTATTCATCTTATTGCATTTTAACCTTTAAAACTCATATCACATGTTTTATAAGTCCATAATTTACGAAAATTCATATTCATAACATAGGATATACATGTGAAAACATACTGAAAAATCTCGGCCAAAAGATGATTTTAACTATTTTTCCCAAAATAAACGATTTTTAACCATTAAAACTTAATAAAACCGAGATTTAATATACCAATAACCAATATTCATGCAAAATATATCCCAAACATTCTAAAACATTTTAGAAAACAGTAGGTATTCATGCTAAATATATTTCGGCCAAATCATATACTACACGAAATATCAAATTTTATTTTGTTATCCTAATAACTCCGTAAAAACGTAAACGGAAAGCATGCAAACAACCTAGTTGCTCTGATACCAATTGTTGGGTTTAGTTATCTCATACACTAATACTTTTAGTCATACTAACATAATCTTATAATTAACATTTTAATTATCTCATTATATAATGATCTTATGCATGCTTATAAAATGCGGAAATGAGGAGATTTCGAACCCTTACACACGGTCCAAAATATAGCAAGGATGATCCTCCAATGTTCAACAAGAACACCTCCTTTGTGATGCACCAAGACAACCCCTTAAACAACCGAGATCTTGAACAAGCTAGCACAAAATCGGTTTTCCTTAAGATAAATCCTAATCTCTTAATTAGATTTATTATTTCAATACTACAATAATTAGTATATTTATTATCTTATAATATTGATTTTGAGGTTGTGAAATTCTCTTCTTACTTAGGAAATTTTCGGCTAAGAAGAAGGATGAATGAGGGTCTTCTATGTTTTTTTATATCACTCATGCACAAGCTTAATAAACAATTTACTTAAGGAGCATGGGGAAGGGGGTAGCCGGCCTTAGGGAAGAGCAACAAGAGAACAACTTCTCTTCTCAAGGCTCTTAGGGTGGCCATAGGTTAGTGTTCTCAAGGTAACTTTAATGATTATGTTTATGCACTAATAAACACTAATCATGCCCTTAACTAACCTCCATTAAACCGGCACCCTCTCATAACATATAGTCCATTTTATAATTGTCTTATAATCAATTGTATAAGTGTGACATCTAAAGTGTCACATTTAAAATAACAATTTTTTTCATTAATTAAAATGCATATTTATCATATAAATATCATTTGTAAATTAAATAAATCATATTTATCTTTTCGACATGTAATTCGAAATTACCAACATATAAAATGGTCTTTTATAATTTATCGTCAATACGATTTACAACTTTTGTAATAATTATAACCCGTTTCATTCTAATCACGATATTATAAAATATCGTTTATTGTTTAACAATTGACACGTTTCAATATTAAACATAAATCTTACAATAAGATTTAACCTCTAATTTCTCGATATACGAGCTTAAGGAATATGATCAAATCGTATCATTATACATTTGATCACTTTAACAATTAAGGGAATTGTCCTAAAGGTGTGACCTAAAGGGATCAACTGACCATCACCGTCATACGACAGTAATGTCAAACTCTAGCTAGCCAATCATTACCGATTAATGTTGGTCAGTTGACTAATATAAATCGTATCATCCCTTGCGCATTCTCGTCATTAGATTTAATTATGTGATCGCATTATTGTTGAGGACACATTTCCCAACAGGTTTTATGCGCGGACATGTGGAATGCTCAGATGCATTAATTGGTATACCAAATCTTGAATGAGCTGTCCTTCCATTCGGAAGTAGGATTACCGCAATCCCACTTGAAGCGACAGGAAGTACTATCTCTTCTTGACTTCTTAAGGCGGCGCATAAAGTTTTCCATATGAAAGTTTTTCCTGTACCGCCATATCCATAAAGAAAGAAGACCCCTCCTCGTCCAGTCAGGACTCCATCCATTATTTCATCATACACAGCCCTCTACTCTTCAGTCATAGATGTAATAAGTCTAACATGTTCCTCTTTTTGTGCATCTTTGTCATAAGACAACTCATCTAATATCAACGGGTTTTTATCTCCTAATGTTAATGAATCATCAAGGGATGGCATATTTTCAAACCTACGGAGGGAGCTACCATTGCTTTTCAGTAGTGCTTCAATCTCTGCCAGAGCATACTGTTGCAGCTCTGTTTCGCTAAGTTGTAGATCTGCAAGAGTTAAAAGAGCGTTAAAAGAGTGAACTGTCGCTATAGGAAACCTTAAAATTGTAATCCATATATGTGAAAAAAAATCGTACGGATGAATTAGTTTAACATAATTGTGTGGTTTCAAAATACCTTCGTTCCTTAGCGTTGCACGTCTCCTATAGAGAATATCGTCGGACAAAAGAATGCAGGTCTTCTCCCACACTAACTCCAGCTTAGCTAAGTTGTCTGCCATTAGCAAGGTGGCAAATAGGTGTCTTAGGTATACACTCGATCCCCATTCACTTGCTTCCTTAATAGCGTTAATATATTCTTTGTCATCACCAAGCAATCCCCGAGCGTAACATGCTTCTTTAAAGGATGGAAGAACTTCATTTTTAAACGTCCGTATGTCCTCATATTATGTAGGACCCTTGACGAAATTCAATAATGTTCTCAAATAATACAATTCACCGCCAACAGGTGACATATGGTGCATCCTTCCAAGAGAGAACCCTCGTTTTCTTTTGTCCCATCTCTTTTGATCACGTTTCCACACATACTTCGTTGGAAACTTAGAATATGTCAGTTCTCTTGCTTTAGGATGGTGTTTGTTATAATCCATCCACGCCAAAAACATTGTCTTGGTAATGTTGTCTCTGTCAAGGACCGTGTTGATGTGGTCATTATCATTAAAAACAACCCTCTGCTCATTTGGTAGGTGAAAATCTAACCTTTCAACTGGTGGCGTCCAATAATGAATGTCGAACGAAAAAATTCTCCAAACAGCCTCACACGGTGAAATATATCTACAATCATAATACATTTGGATCTCATCTATCTAATCTGGATTCTGATTATTCCGACTGGCGTAGGGGGACTGTACTGTTACTCTATCATAGCCCTTATTAATGTACTTGAATAAGTATTTGATAGATCTGACCTGATTGCACCACTCTACGTTAATGTGTGCACGATATTTCAGCAACAATGTGGGATTATATGGGACGACAAAGCTATTGTCAATGAGTTTGCTGCTCTTTTCAACTGTAGTTCCATTATTCCTCCTTCTATACCGAGGGTATCCCTCCGAGTCGACAATTGTTCGGTCGTTGAATTTTTTGGGAAAATGCCTTATGCAATTGGAATCAACCATACACGGAGATTGTGGGTAATCATTACCACACGGACCGTGTATCATGTATTCTTTAAACGCGTCATACAAAACTGGATATATAGACGGATTTGGTATCTCTGCACATATCAGTTTGTCGACATCAGCAACTTCGGGGAACTTATCATCTCGGTGTAAGAAGAGCAATATATGAGCATGAGGTAGGCCACGTTTCTGGAACTCAATTGTGTATACCACTGTGAAAACAAAATATGAAAAATTGTGTATTAGTCGAGTTGGTGATGTTAATTTCATTTGAAAATAATAAATAATAATAAATTAAATATGTTTCAGAAATGACCTCCTCTCGTGCGACCAAAAATATGACGTTCTTTCAAGTCTGTTATGGGCTCCTGTAGCTTTATCTTGAAAACTCGATCGAGTATATAAGGTTTGTCCTCGAACCTTAGTCCCTTCTATTTAAGGAACCTGGTTATTTCTGGCCACTTTGGATTGCATGTGAAGGTAACAACCCGACCCACCACCATTGTAACACAAACCCAATAAGATGGGTGTGCACTTTTGGGCCCGTTAATTGTCCTCACTTAAGCCCAAAAGCACAAGGCCTTGTTACTAAGTGTTGGGTAGAAGTTATTATAAACATATCACAAGCCTCACATTCTACTGATGAGGGACAACTTTCCTCTCATACTCTTGGGGTGTTACAGTGAATGTTATGAACAAATCGGGATAGCCACACCATTTGAAAATAACCATGGTATCCCGATATTTAGCTTTCAAGTAACTTCGGCCTCCCAAAAATGATGGTGGTACAATGATACAGGTACCAGCTGAAGATGGTTCTGTCTCTCCCCGTGCTACGGAATTAGCTAGATTTTTGAAACTCTCTGATCGCAGTTTTGGCTGATTGTGACAGATTAATGACAGCCTCTGAGATTCCACCATCATATAGCCGTCTACAGAGAATTGTTGGAATCCTTTACCTGCTGATAGTAGAGTTGAGGGTTCTATGTCCAACGGTCGATCCTGTATACGAAAAGAAAAAAACTCACGAAGAGTTAGCTGATTTCGTGGGTTGGATCCTTTGCTTGACTTAGATATCGACTTTTCACTATGCTTGATGCCGAGCCTATAACCGTCTTCTCCCCACGGAAATAGGAGAGGATATTGCAGTGCTAAGTGTGAAGGATTCAATTCAGAAATACGTTGCAAGCGACCACTACACTCCTCAATAATTATGTCCCTCTTATCTAATGTTTCATCAATGTCCACAACAATAAGAGCCGCAACTTCGGAAGCTATAGCGAGATTGTATGTTCTTCCATCAGTTTCTTGCCTGCTGATCAACCTCATCTTAACTTCTCCTTCTATTCCCGAACTCAATCTATCCCTGGCCATTCTAAAAACTTTAGCTAGGGGATTGTGTTGATCAATCATGTCTCGCAACCGAGTTATAAGTTGATCATTAAATTATTGGGGATTCGTGGAGCTGTATAACACATTAATTTAACAATAAGTTAGTAATATATAAGCATCAAATCAAGGCTTTTACCTGAAAATGATGTATAGCTTTTTCATTACCTCACGGCATTTTTTCTATGTTGGACTTCTTCATCATTATCGTATATGTAAAGCTGACAGAATTTTGGGGGAGCTGAATCAGGAGGTAACAAAGACCCTATTAAGTGAAAATTATGACCACCCATTTTGAAAGTGTAGGTTCCTCGACCTCGATTCACGGTGTAACACCCCCATTTATTTAAGGGCCTGTACTAGGAATCCCCAGATAAATAAGGGTGTTACCATCTCGGTTTCCCGAGGCCATAGATACAAAGGAAAGATAAACAGTACTTTAATTATTAATGTTAACTCAAAAACAAGTTTATACAACCAACTTCAAAACTGTCTTGTGAAATAAAGATACAACTCATGACAAACGACTTTAGTGATCTAGACTCTAGTCTGGTCCAAATCCAAGCTCTCTCTTCCCATAGCTTCCCATAGTCTCAGCCACCTGTCAATCTGCTCCCCAATAATTTGGTTCATCACAGGTGATCACGAATACACAGGGTCAACCACGAGGTTGAGTAGAGGAAAGTAAACATTCAAACATTATTATAAATAGAAATTCAATCATCCCCGCTCCGAATCACAAGACCCATTAACTCCGCATCGATCACAAAGCCCATTAACTCCGCACCGATCACATGGCCCATAACTCCGCACCGATCACAAGGCCCATTAACTCTACACCGATCACATGGCCCATTACTCTGCACCGATCACATCGTATCTCAGAATGATATAAATGAATAGCTCAATATAACAATCATATTATAGCATAAGATAAACAGGATTGTCAAGAAGTATCAACAGAATACTCAACACCATAAACACAGTAATTTCCCCTACCTCAAATAGCAGGAATGCAGATAAATCCTAAGCTCACTAGAAATGTTCCACGCGAAACCCGCTACCTAAACACGTATACGTAACGAATTAATAACCTTCCCGAACCCCATAACAACCTACACTTACAATCAATAGAAAACTTCCATAAAGGGAAAGTTTCCATAATTAGAAACTTTCCCAAAATAGAAACTCCCTTAAACCACTAATTTCCCGACTCATATATTAACGCGAAACAACAACTAAAGTAACGATCTACCAATTATAACACACACATAAAGAGTGATATTGCTAAGTATATTGATAAATAACAATAACAATAAATAATAACAATAATAACAATAATAAAAATAATAATAATAATAATAATAATAATAATAATAATAATAATAATAATAATAATAATAATAATAATAAGTAATAATAATAATAATAAGTAATAAAAAAACGAATCAAACACCCACCATCAACCCGACGCAAAACGTGTTCCTCCACCGTGCACTGACCCTTCGACCGCCAACAGCCACCCTATCCCGACACCCGACAACCTGCCACCCCTACGACACCAGGACACTCATCGCCGACCGCCGGCGAGGTGGCCAGAACCCTTTCTGGAACCGGTTCTTCACCCCTCTGCTGTAACTCTCCCAACAGACCACCAACACCAGAGCTCCTGTCGACACCCCTGCCACCACTAGTATCACCCGTGACCACCACCAACCCCCTCTCTAACACGCGACCCATAAACAATGGTGGTACGACCGCGTCGACCTCCCCCGAGTCAAAGGTGGTACCACCCCCAACTCAACATCAGAAAACGACTAAACAGAACCCTCACAGCCAAGGGTCACGAAACACCCCTTCGCCACCTACTCAGCCACCCATACCCGCCGTGACAAACACCCCTTTACTCCCCTGACTACCCCCAACAAGGTGTTACCAGCCACGACTAAGGTCGATAAAACGACACCCTTCGAGTCCCCATAAACAGACACTCACAGAATAAAAACCACGAAGAACAGTGGTGAGACGTACCTGTTACACGACCAAACGAGAGCCCTAGACCCACCTAGAAACCGTTGTTCAGACCTCTTATCTCCTCTCTGTGATGGCGGCTACAAAAGTGTGGTGGTGATGGTGTTTGAACTAGGGTAAAACAATACAAAAATAAGACTTATATGGCGGCAGGCAGGGTGACTGGTTGGAGGTGTTTATCTCATCTCTAGGGTTAGAACGAGGTGGTCTATTTGTGTTGTGCACACAAAACGAGGCCCAAGACTCGTGTGTGCAACGATCCTTTGATCGAACCCCACCCTTGACACATAAAACATTATTTGATAGAGTAAATATCGACATCGAATATAAAATAAAACGTTTAAACATTAACAACACATTATTTATAAGAGTAAAACTCGAAATAAAAACCCTTAAATATACGAGGTATTACAGTGTTCCCCCCTTAAAATGACCTTCGTCCCGAAGTTCAACCACAGTCAGGTGATAACCAATCCCGCTCAAACGAACTTATAACACAACCCTTAACAAAACATTAACCAAAACACAGAAATGTTACATTCCACCCCCCTTAAAGAAGAGTTACGTCCCCGTAACCTACCTTAATCAAACAAATGTGGGTAACGCTCTCTCATGGATGCCTCGGCCTCCCATGTAGCTTCCTCTAGATTATGATTTATCCACAGAACCTTCACCAAAGCCGTCTCCCCATTCCGAGTCTTTCGAATCGTCCTATCCAAAATCTCCTTTGGAATCTCAACATAGGCAAGTTGTCCATCCATCTCAATCACCTCATGGCTCAACACATGTGAGGGATCACTCACATACTTCCTTAGCTGGGATACATGGAACACGTTATGGACCTTGGATAGGGCTGGAGGTAAAGCTAATCGATATGCCACCTCTCCAACTCTGTCCAAAATCTCAAACGGCCCAATAAATTTCTGACTCAGTTTGCCACGCTTGCCGAATCTCATCACACCCTTCATTGGAGACCCCTTCAGAAGTACCTTCTCTCCGGCCTCGAACGAAATATCGCTCCGCTTTAGATCTGCATAGCTCTTCTGTCTATCCTGAGCGGCCTTCATCTTTTGTCGAATACCCTGGACCTGCTCCACCATCTCCTGGATCATATCTGGCCCTAGAGTCACAACATCGGCTCGATCATCCCAACACACAGGGCTCCGACACTTCCTCCCATACAGAGCCTCGAAAGGGGCCATCCCTATACTGGCATGATAGCTGTTGTTATAAGAAAACTCTATCAATCCCAGTCGATCCTCCCAAGATCCTCTGAACTCTAGTACGCATGCCCTCAACATATCCTCGAGGGTCTGAATCGTTCTCTCTGTCTGACCGTCAGTTGCTGGATGGAAAGCTGTACTCATCTTCAACTGGGTACCCAAAGCGGCCTGCAACTCCTGCCAAAATCTGGATATGAACCTCGAGTCCCGATCTGAAACAATGTCCTTGGGTACGCCATGCAATTTGACCACATTCTGCACATATGACTTAGCCAACTCGGCTTTACTCCAGATATCTTTCATCGGAATAAAGTGAGCAGACTTAGTCAAACAATCCACAATCACCCAAATCATGTTGTTGCCTCTCTGAGTCCGAGGCAACCCCACGATAAAATCCATCGAGATGTTCTCCCACTTCCAGTCTGGCACATCTAAAGGCTGAATCTTCCCCTGTGGTTTCTTATGCTCCCCTTTCACTCTTTGACATGTTAAACACCTCGACACAAATTCCACGACTTCCTTCTTCATATTTGGCCACCAGAACGTCTTTTTAAGATCTTTGTACAACTTGTCACCCCCTGGGTGAACGGAATATGGGGTAGCATGAGCTTCACTTAGGATTTTCTTCTTTAGCTCCTCAATATCCGCTACACACCATCGCCCACTGAACCTCAAACTACCGTCGGTATGAACACTGAACTTGGATGCAGCCTCTCCATCCACACTCTCAACCATCTTGCGCCACTTCTGGATCCTCGCATCATTCTTTTGTAACTCTCGAATTACCCAATACAACTCGGGCTCCACAGGCAAATCGCTAAGAGCATCCCCTTTCCGGATAATGAAAATTCCCATCTCCTTGAGTTCACCATGCAACCTCACTCGCGATCTAGCGCAACTCAAAGCATGAACAAATTTCTTACTTAGAGCATCGGCTACCACATTTGCCTTGCCTTCGTGGTAGAGAATCTGCATATCATAGTCTCCAATCAACTCTATCCACCTTCTCTGCCTCATGTTCAACTCCCCACTACAAAACAATGCTCTCTTTGCGACGGAATTTTCCGTCGCAAAAAGGGTGAAATCCGTCGCAAATGATGTTTTTGCGACGGATTTGCGACGGACTGCGTCTGTCCCATATTTTTGTCGCAAAAAGTTAATTTGCGACAGATTTTTCCGTCGCAACTTATTTGCGACGGATTGACCTCATTTTGCGACG
This sequence comes from Silene conica, assembly GCA_029255685.2. Taxonomy (NCBI): domain Eukaryota; kingdom Viridiplantae; phylum Streptophyta; class Magnoliopsida; order Caryophyllales; family Caryophyllaceae; genus Silene; species Silene conica. Next base: position 67,590,753 of record CM055311.2, read on the forward strand.
GATTGACCTTGACCAGAAGTCAAGGTCAGTCAAGATTTGCGACGGAAATTCCGTCGCAAATGGTCCTCTTTGCGACGGATTTTCCGTCGCAAATCTTGACTGACCTTGATTTCTGGTCAAAGTCAGTCAAGATTTGCGACGGAAAATCCGTCGCAAATATGGTCAAGATTTGACCTTTACCCACTTTTGGTCAAGTCTGATCAATATGTTTGCGACGGAATTTCCGTCGCAAAGGTCATTATTTGCGACGGAATTTCCGTCGCAAACTTTCCCGCCATTTGACTTTCACTTCGCGGGTCTGGGAAATTCAGGTCCGTCGCAAATTCTGTCGCAAAAAAAAAATCCGTCGCAAAGTCCGTCACAAAACTAATTTTGCGACGGATTTTGTGTCCGTCGCAAAAATTCCGTCGCAAGGGCAGCATTTTTTTGTAGTGCCCGCTGGGTGTAGAGGTACTTCAAACTCTTGTGATCAGAAAACACCTTAAAAGTGGCTCCATAAAGGTAATGGTGCCACAATTTAAGTGCAAAGACCACTGCTCCCAATTCCAAATCATGAGTCGGATAATTTTCTTCATAGGTCTTCAATTGGCGAGAAGCATACGCAATCACCCTTTCATTCTGCATTAGCACACAACCCAGTCCATGCTTCGAAGCGTCAGTATAAACTTCAAAATTATCACTCCCGACAGGCAACGCAAGGATAGGAGCTGTTGTCAGATGTTCCTTAAGGGTCAGGAATGCCTTCTCACAACTCTCATCCCAGATGAAACGGTTCTCCTTCCTCATCAACGATGTCAACGGCTTCGCTATCTTCGAAAAATCCCTAACAAACCTCCGATAATATCCAGCCAATCTCAGGAAGCTTCGTATCTCACTCACATTCTTCGGACTTTGCCACTTAGTCACCGCCTCGATCTTACTAGAGTCGACAGATACCCCCTCTTTGGAAATCACATGCCCCAAAAATGCGACTTTCTCCAGCCAGAACTCACACTTACTCAGCTTAGCATTGAGCTTATGCTCCTCCAGGGTCTGAAGTACTCTCCTCAAATGATCCTCGTGCTCTTCCGCATTCTTGGAATACACTAGGATATCATCTATGAATACCACCACGAACTTATCCAGATATGGGCTAAAGACTCGGTTCATCAAATCCATGAACACAGCTGGAGCGTTAGTCTATCCGAATGACATAACCACAAATTCGTAGTGGCCATACCTCGTTCTGAAAGCGGTCTTTGGAATATCTTCATCTTTTATTCTCAACTGGTGATACCCGGATCTCAAGTCGATCTTAGAGAAAACCCCAGCTCCACTTAACTAATCGAACAGGTCGTCAATTCTTGGCAAAGGATAACGGTTCTTGATGGTCACATTGTTCAGCTCTCGGTAGTCAACACAAAGCCTCAAACTCCCATCGTTCTTCTTCACATATAGTACAGGTGCTCCCCAGGGTGACACGCTGGGTCGGATGAATCCTCTCTCAGCTAGTTCATCCAACAGCTTCTTCAATTCCTCCATCTCCTTCGGTCCCATACGGTACGGTGATTTAGATATTGGTCCCGCCCCTGTTTTTAGGTCAATGGAAAATTCCACTTCCCTCCTTGGCGGTAACCCTAGAACGTCGTCTCGGAATACTCCCTCAAACTCCCGCACCACAGGTATCTCACTAGTCTTAGGAGTCTCAGCCTCACAATTCCACATTTGGCACAAGATCAGACTCTCTCCTTTCCTCAAGCTAGAGTTAAGGGTATTGACGGAAATGAATTTGATTTTAGGTTTGACTCGATATCCCTTGTAAGACACCCTCACTCCCTTAGGTCCCTTCAAGGATATTTTCTTTTGATGACAGTCAATAAAAGCTCGATACTTCCCCAGCCAGTCCATCCCCAGAATCACCTCAAAGCCCCCAGTGGAAATTCTATGAGGTCACAATAGAAAATTGCTTCCCCGATTTTGATGGCTACACTCCCATAAACCCTATTACAAGTTATCGACTCTCCTGAAGGTATGGTCACTGAGTCCGCGACCCAGTCGAACCTCTCAAGTCCCAAGGCCCTAACATGCTCTCTAGACACAAAAGAATGGGTAGCACCGGAATCGAAAAGTACGAAAGTAGGTTTAGAGTTCATAAGAAAAGTACCGGTTACCACATGAGCATCATCTTTAGCGGCCTGCTTCCCCATGGCAAAAAGCTTGCCACTGGATTTAGCTCCACTCTGACTGGCACTAGATGTCCCAGCCTGCTGATTTCCTTCTGTTCCCGTCTTCTGGTTGCTTCCACTTCCATTGTATTGATTCTGGTACGAACGGTTCTGATAATTGTTATAGTTTCTCTGATAATTGTTGCTGCCTCCAGACTTCGCACCCCCACCATAGTTGGACATGGGTGTACGATAGCCACTGCTACCATAAGACTGAGTGCGCGATCCCTGATATCCTGATGTAGGCGTACGATAACCCCCGGACTGATTCCCTCCAGATGAGCGACACACCGCTAGCTTGTGCCCCCCCTTTCCACAGCCAAAACAAACTATTCCAATCGAACCACTGCTAGAAACCCCACTCATGTTGTTACCCCCACTCTGATTTCTCACTCCTCCGGAAGCATTGTTGCTGAAATACCCACTATACGTGTTGGTGCTTTGCTTCTTTGACCCAGAACTTTCAGTTACCGCTTCAGCCTTCCTCTTTTCAGACTTTGACTTCTTGTCCTCTTTGATCATTTCTGAGAGCCTCTCCGCCGCCCCAGCCCTTAAGTAGATGTCCCAGACTGTGGTGGGCGGATCTGCAATCAGTCTCTTCTTGATATTGATTGACAACCCCCTCTCAAACTTCATCGCCAGCATAGCATCATCAAAACCCATGTCCCCGACATAGCTCACCAACTGGATAAATTTCCTATAATAGGCCTCCACCGTTATATCCTCCGTCATCCTGAAAGTATCAAACTCCTCTCTCAGCTTACTTTTCTTGAATTCTGGTAGGAACACTTCATATAGGATCCTCTTAAATGCGATCCAGGCAACAAACTCAGTCCCATCCTCTCTAGCTGCCTCTCAGATTTCTCCCTTGTTCCCGGTCCACCAGCACCAGAGCTCCTATCGACACCCCTGCCACCACTAGCATCACCTGTGACCACCACCAACCCCCTCTCTGACACGCAACCCATAAACAATGGTGGTACCACCGCGTCGACCTCCCCCGAGTCAACGGTGGTACCACCCCCAACTCAACATCAGAAAACGACTAAACAGAACCCTCACAGCCAAGGGTCACGAAACACTCCTTCAACACCTACTCAGCCACCCATACCCGTCGTGACAAACACCCCTTTACTCCCCTCACTACCCCCAACAAGGTGTTACCAGCCACGACTAAGGTCGACAAAACGACACCCTTCGAATCCCCAGAAACAGACACTCACAGAATAAAAACCACGAAGAACAGTGGTGAGACATACCTGTTACACGACCAAACGAGAGCCCTAGACCGACCTAGAAACCGTTGTTCAGACCTCCTATCTCCTCTCTGTGATGGCGGCTACAAAAATGTGGTGGTGATGGTGTTTGAACTAGGGTAAAACAATACAAAAATAAGACTTATATGGCGGCAGGCAGGCTGACTGGTTGGAGGTGTTTATCTCATCTCTAGGGTTAGAACGAGGTGGGCTATTTGTGTCGTGCACACAAAACGAGGCCCAAGACTCGTGTGTGCAACGATCCTTAGATCGAACCCCACCCTTGACACATAAAACATTATTTGATAGAGTAAATATCGACATCGAATATAAAATAAAACGTTTAAACATTAACAACACATTACTTATAAGAGTAAAACTCGAAATAAAAACCCTTAAATATACGAGGTATTACACACGGTATTGTCGATTTTCCCTCCCATCGAGGTGAAGGAAAACATCGAATTATAACCTCTAATGTTGTCAATAAAGTGTCTGCTATGCTGATGTGTTCGACTAAAAAGATCTCTTAATAAATCAGGAGGATGTTTCAAGTATGGGAGTTCTATTGTTCTATCCATGCAACACAATGAGAATGCTGGAATTTTTGGAGTCCTATTCTTTCGCAATCTTTCTACGTACCACATTTATGCTTTACAATGTACGCATTTGTAATTCGGATCACCAATATCCCAATAACCTTCGAGTGCTTCAGGTGCTTCGGGTACTGACATTAAGTTAGGTGACAATGTTATGTTGGTAATGATTGATAATCTTCCTTAGGCTTATATGCCTTGATGCTTTTTTTCCATAGCTATATAAATGACTCATTTAAAATTACCTTGCTCAATCTGGCCAATATCAAAATCATTTCGACTTGATGATGCCTCACATCTGGACGGAAGATTTCTTGTGAGAGATTGAAGCATGTCTTCATTACTTTGGCAACCTGTTTGCGTAGTTCTGGATTCTGCAATATAATGAAATTTCCATTACTGAGAGTAAAGTAGCTGGTTAAGTAAAACAACTAAGTTTCATGTTTACGAATGTGGTTACTTGGTGAGATATTGCAATAAAGAAGTGTATATAACTAAAGGCAAAATAAGTAGATAATGGAAAAGACGTGATATAATGAAACTTGAACTTATATATATATATATATTTATATATATATATATATATATATATATATATATATATATATATATATATATATATATATATATATATATATATATATATATATATATATATATTTATATATATATATACATATATAGTCACCTTCATATGCGGAACAAATATTCCTTGTCAATTCTTGTGGTATTTGTCTACTGCAATTTGCAGGCTGCTTCATGTTTACGAATGTGTTCACTGGAGTTGCTGTATTTGTAATAATAATCTTTAATAACACGTTTTTTTTTTACATGTCTTTACACTGACACATTGGTATTTTATCATTTATTAACAGGTAATGTATATGTATTCTACTCTACCGGTGGGTGGCAGTAGAACTCAGCGATGTGGTAGGAGTATATATGTCACTCGACATTTCTTGATTGTTGCTTATCCTCTCAGTTAAGATCATTTTTCTATTTTGTCTTACATTGGTTTAATTTTTTCGATGGAGTGGTAGAATTTTTACACGGGTTAAAGCGAATTATGAAACATACATATCTTTGATGTTGTCATCTTTGTGATGTGGATGTATGTTATTTTGAGTTGTTGTTATTCTGATCGACTAGAAGATGCATTAATATAAACGGCTCTTTTAAAATTACCTTGCTCAATCAGGCGAATATCAAAATTATTTCGACTTGATGATGCCTTACATCTGGACGGAAGATTTCTTGTGAGAGAATGAAGCATGTCTGTTGGGAATTGTGTCCTCAACAATAGTGCGATCACGTAATTAAATCTCATGACGAGAATGCGCAAGGGATGATACGAATTATTAGTCAACTGACCAACATTAATCGGTAATGATTGGCTAGCTAGAGTTTGACATTACTGTCGTATGACGGTGATGGTCAGTTGATCCCTTTAGGTCACACCTTTAGGACAATTCCCTTAATTGATAAAATGATCAAATGTATATTGATACGATTTGATCATATTCCTTAAACTCGTATATCGAGAAATTAGAGGTTAAATCTTATTATAAGATTTATGTTTAAAATTGAAACGTGTCAATTATTAAACAATAAACGATATTTTATAATATCGTAATTAGAATGAATCGGGTTATAATTATTGCAAAAGTTGTAAATCATATTGACGATAATTATATACAATCATTTTACAATTGTAATTTCGAATTATTTGTCAATTAATAAATAGGATTTATTTAATTATAATATTTATACGATAAATATTTATATATCTATTTTAAGATAAAATAATTGTATTATGTTACATTGTGACATATAAGATGTCACATTTTTTATACAAATTATACATTTGACAATTTGTAAAATGAAGTCCATTTTAGTGATAAAATGGACGGCTAGGTGAGGGTGGTTGGAGGTGATTATTGTGTATTAAGCACACCTTAATCATCATGTTTAAAGGTGTGTCTTGGAAACACAATCTAGGCCATCCTAAGTAGCATGGGTTAGAGAGTTGTCTACCCTTGGTTCCCCACCATACCCGGCCATCACCCCACCCAAAACACCACCCACTTAAATAGTATATGATACTCATTCACTCTTCTTCTTCTAGTCTTGGCCGAAAAATTCACATAAGAAGAGAGAATTTTTCCAACCTCTAAATTGATATTATAAGATAATATATACATACTATTTACTAGTATTGAAATAATATTCTAATAAGAGAGATTAGAATAAGTTTAAGGAAATCCGGTTGTTGATCTAGCATACTCGAGATCGGATTATTGAGGGGTTGTCGTGGTGCATCCAAAGGAGGTATTCTATTTTGGGTACTTGGAGGATCATCTTTGCCATTCTCTTGGACCGTTTGTAAGGGTTCAATATCTCCTTATTTCCGCAATATTTAGCATGCATAAGATCATTTTAACTAGTATATTAAAATGTTAATTACAAAGTTATGTTAGTATGACTAAAATTAGTTTATGAGCAACTAATAAAACCCAACAATTGGTATCAGAGCAATAGGTTGTTTGCATGCTTTCCGTTTACGTTTTTACGGAGTTATAGTGATAACAAAATAAAATTGGATTTTTCGTTTGATATATGATATGCACGAAATTAATTTAGCATGAATACCTACAGTTCTCTAAAATGTTTTAGAATATTTGGAATATATTTTGCATGAATATTGATTATTGGTATATTAAATCTCGGTTTTAATATGTTTTAATGGTTAAAAATGTTTATTTTTGGGAAAAATAGTTAAAGTTAGCTTCTGGCCGAGATTTTTCAGTATGTTATCACATGTATTTTCTATAATATGAATATGATTTTTCGTAAATTATGGACTTATAAATCGTGTGATATGAATTTTAAGTGTTAAAATGCAATAAGATGAATAAAATGGGTTAAAATAGTTATATTATGAATTTGACTATAAAACTTTATGAGGATGTCACATGCAATATTTAAAATTTATGTTGAATTTTCCAGAAATTTATCTCAAATATTGCAATATTATAGATTTTTAATGTAAAAATCGGGTAATTAGTGACATAATTTCGACTTTAATAGTTTAAGTTGGAATTTGGCCATAAAAATTTAACACGATGTCATATATATATTATTTCCAGCATGTATAAAATTTTCGAGAATTTTATCTTATTTTATGCTTGAGAAATAATTTTAAGGGTTAAAATCGTACGATATATGACGTAAATCGTTAAAATTTGCAAATGTTGTTAAAATGGCCGAAAAATGTAACCCATATTAGTCATATGTGATATGTTCATCATGAAAATATTCTTGGGAGCCAAAAGTTTCAGATTTGATTTAATTTTAATTTGTTAAAAAGTTACATTTAAAATTAAATAAAAGGAGTCATGCATTTAAAATTTCGGCTATAGGGCAATGTGCCATTTAATTTTCTGTCCATTTTGTGTTCTTAAAATGTTTTGGAAGGTATAAAAATATTGTTAGTATTTAATTTGCATTTATGAAGTTAATTATTGAATTTTCCGACTTAAAATGCTCGTTTTACGTGTTATTTTCGAAATAATGTTAAAACCGTATAAATACTAATATTTTAACTTTCTGAAAATTTTAAGAACACTCTGGATTTTTCAAAATTTGAATTTTGAATTTTCGAAATTTTTATGACTCTTTTGGATTTTATATTATTTTTCCCGAAAAACCGAGTAATACCGATCAATATTGAAATATATTAAGTTAAGTCATGTTCAAAGTTTGAGTAAGACTAAATTTTGAATCCTATAAGAGTTGGGATGATTAACTTAAGGATGAAAACCGTTTCATATAATGCATAGTGTTGTTAACCGTTAAAACACGCGATTCCATAAACCAAGGTTTACGATAACTATTTAAATAAGTGTTTTAAATAGGACGATTTGGCATAGGGTTTGCATGTTAATTCATATTTACATAAGCATTGCATATTTTATATTATGAATGTCATAATTTATTTTTACGTAATTTTGGGAATTATGTAATTTACTTAGTATGGCCTTAGTTTTTAAATCGGTATTTCCCGTAATGTAAGGGGTTACCGATTCGGTTGTAATTTTGTGATCTCGTATCACCCAATTGTAATTTATTTCTATTTTATAATGTATAAAGTAGACTAGAAAAGTTGTAATATTTGTAAAATCCGGAGTTCCTTGAAGACGGTGCCATTCGGAAAGGAGTTCCGATCAAGACGGTGTTTACCTCGAAGTGCGTGCCGCGTGAAGTTCAAGGGACCAAAGGAGTGTGTTTCCGAATTTGTACTTTGTTATTTCTTTTCTAGGAAAGGCCATACTAGGGTTTATTTATGCTTTTATTTTTTCTTTTTATATGTTTGCATGCATAGCCAAATCGTCATACATCGTATCATGCATGTTTCGACCTAGTCGACCTAGTCTTTTATTTTATCGATAATTCACCGACTTAGTTCACTTATGCAGAGATAGATAATAATTTGACTAGATCTCTTACTTATAAATATTGAGACTTAGCCTTACCAAAGAGTACGGACCCATGAATCCCTTCTTCACAAGAACGTAGGCTCGGCTACACCGGGGTACTAAAATTGTCACGTTGGGTAAGTGGGGTAATAAAATTACACCTTGAAATTTGGTTGATCTCAACGAAAGTATTCGTAACCGTAGTTGCAATAAGTTCGGGCTAAAGATAATTTTAAGAAAATTGTCGACCGAGAGTTCTAAGAGTAGAACCGATTAAAGAGTTAATCCACCAAATTATACCGATACGGGTTGAATCGGCTACACCGTGCCCGGATTAGTGTGGGTTTGGGTCTCGGGATTGTTTACTTAATTGGGTAAGAGATCATTAAGTAAATATATAACTAAACTTGTTAAAAGTTATAAGTTTAAATTACGAATTTTAAAATGATGTTGTTTTCCTTTTATTATTGTAGTTTAATTTTCGACAACATCAAATGGCAACCAACGCTCCACCTCTCACTAACGTATCATGGCTTCGATCCTTTATGGATCGTTGTAAACTCGATAAGCATGGTTCAAACTTTAAGGATTGGGATGCGCAATTACTTTTGGCCGCTCAAGGTGACGATAAGAGTCATTACCTATCCGAAGCCGCTCCGACCGCTCCGACCGCTCGTTCATCGGTCCAAACTCGTGAGGCCTATGAAGCCTGCATGAAAGAGTCCTCCGCTCTTAAAAATGTGCTCATCTTCTCCATGGAGCCGGATCTCCAAAGGAGTATGATTAAGTTGACCACATCATATGAGATATACACCAAGCTTGCGACCATGTTTTCGCAAACTCCTAGGGTGATTCAATATGAGGCGGCTTCCGCCTTCTTCGACATTACTTTCAAGGAAGGGCAAAAGATAAGCCCTCATGTGCTCAAACTCGTTGAGCTCGCGGAGACTCTAAAAGCTCAAAATGTTGATGTTCCCGACTCTCTAATTATTGACCGAGTTCTTCACTCACTCAATAAGTTTAAGGCGTATGCTCAATTCCGGGTGAATTTCAATATGCGAAACCAAGAGACCACGTTGGATGAGTTGCATAAGATGCTCGTCCAAGCCGAAAGGGACATGGGACTTCATGAAAGTTCCACCAAAGATGTTTTGAACATCGAAAAGAAAGGGAAAACGAGCTTCAAGAGGAATGCCTCTAAAGGCAAGGGCAAGAAAACGTTCAAGCCCAAGGCGACCAAAGAAAAGACCTTTTCGAAAGGCGCTTCCACCTCGTCTTCAAAAGAGCAAGACAAGTGCCATTATTGCACGAGGATCGGTCATTGGAAGCGAAATTGCCCCAAATACTTAAGTGATCTCAAAAATGGGAAGGCAACCGCCGTAGGTAATAATAATTCTCGTTTAAATTCATGTCATTTATCAACTTATGTATAATGATACAAATGTGTTGATATTTACCCTTTTTAATTGTTTTAAAGGGGCGCCTCATAATAATGATAAGGGCAAAAAGAAGGAAGCTTGAAGTTCCTTACTTGGATGGCTATGGTAGCATCCAAATTGATCGAAGACTTGAAGAGCTAGCCTCTAATTTTCATATCGTCTTCTTTCATATTTTGCATTTATTTATGGAACAATTTATTTTCTTGTAAGACAAGGATTAAAATCCTAAAACAATGGTTGTAGTTTTGAATATTGGTGACTTGTTTTTCAACCCGAGTCACTACTTTTGTTCTTAATCAATGTTTTGATTTCTCAAATAAATTGCATACCTTGTTTAAACATGAATAATAGTGATTTTATCACGCAACAAACTATTGATACGATCAATATAATATAATCAAAGAGTTGATTAAAACGGAGAACTACACCCCATGAGATAAATTCAATCAAAATGAGACTATATCAGTTCATGATAAGATTTTCATTTTAAGTGAAAATGAGAATGTATTCATTACACCTATCAAACTTCAAACATTCAGATACATTGGTTAATCGAAATAGCTATCCTTAAACGAATAAAGGTTATTGTTAGAAGGATAGAGTGGGAGAAAATATTTCGCTCGCAAACCAATGATGAAAATAAAGGAAGGATCTTAGAGAAGATTCTTACTTGGGAGTCTTAAGAAGAGCCCTAAATGATTTGAAGAAACTACGAGAGGACACTGAAGAAACTACGGGAGGACACACGAAGAAAGGTTCTTTGTGTTCATTGTTTCATAGAGAGGAAACTTGAAACCCCGTATGAAATCGGTAGGAAAACGGTTCCTTAATAAATGATTTTTCTAAGTTTATAAGATAAAAGAGAAGAAATCATCTCAATCCTCCCAATGTAGTTATAAAGAAATTATCATGTCATTTTCGTCTCGAGGAAACGAAGACATTATAAGAAGGTAATGATTGATTGAATGGAAACAAATCACTATAGGGATAGTGATTGTGATAATGATTCAAGTAATAGTTTAACATGCGAGAAATGAAAGGTTCATTTAAAATACCGAGAGATATTGATTTTAGTGGGAGCGATATTCATCAAAGAATTGAAACCTACCATTTTGAGAGAATGGGTGATTCTTTAAGAGTAAAGAATAAGAGGTACTCAATTTAGATGAATAAAATAATTTGTATCATATGATGATGGAGTTTTAATGGGAAGGTTTATTATATGGATAATAAAAGGTCGCCCACTAGAAGTTAGAATGGTTGGATACATTATTCATAACGATGAATGAAACCATTATCAAATAGCCAAGATGAGTGAAAATTATTAGAATGATGAAATCATAAATAGACTACAATAAAGTTATCAGTACATAAGTGACTGTATATCGATACGTCACAAGTTATAAGATAACAGTGGGAGCTTTCCTCCGGAAAGGAAACTCAAAATCTAGAAAGAGTTCTAGAAATGTACTCAAATAGAATCATATTATACGGGATAATATGAGAATAAAGGAGACCAAAAGTTGTAAGTTTTGCTATCATGAATAAAGGTTATTCGCAAAACACTAATGCAAATAGATGATTGTGCATCATATGCAATGTAATAGTGTTGACTATTGTTGCATGACAACATCATTTGAGTTATGATTAACTCAAAATGAAAGATACTTTGTCAGAATCCAAATGGGTTGTATGAGACAATATTGAACCCCATAAGTGAACTGGATTGACTTAGTATGGCCCCTAGCCGCTTACATGAGGTGACGTCTCAAAGCGACTAGAGTGTGAGGCGATTGATGGCAAGTTCAAGTGCTGTAGAGTCATATGTGATGACTAGTCGATCACATAGGCAGACTGTAAGAGACACTCTGTCGGGCAATGTGACCGCTTATAGAGTTCTGGAAATTTTATAGCCCGGTCGTGGCGAGAGCTTCTATAGTATTCTTGTGAGTCAATTCTTAGACTAAAGACTACTCTCCCAAGATGGTACAGTTTAGGCATAACTTTGATCCATTCTCTACGACTTTTCGTAACTGGAGTCAAATGGGATTGTTTTGGGTTGTGACTAACTGTGACTAGTTGAAGGAAGTAGTGCGATAGAAATTGTCCACCCCTTGTCAGGGTTGTTCAAATCTCAGGGCCACTCGAGGAGAAATTAACTGGAAATGCGTGGCCACGCTCGGAAGGTATCTATGGTAGATAAGTCCGGTCAGACAGTTATTCTCCAGATCGAGGAAACCACTCATGATATGATCGAATGCAAGTACGACCTTAGAGAGACATCTTGCATTGAGTGGGAGATTGTAATAGGACAGGAGAATTGGTGACGCACACTTGTCGAGGACAAGTGGGAGATTGTTGGGAATTGTGTCCTCAACAATAGTGCGATCACGTAATTAAATCTCATGACGAGAATGCGCAAGGGATGATACGAATTATTAGTCAACTGACCAACATTAATCGGTAATGATTGGCTAGCTAGAGTTTGACATTACTGTCGTATGACGGTGATGGTCAGTTGATCTCTTTAGGTCACACCTTTAGGACAATTCCCTTAATTGATAAAATGATCAAATGTATATTGATACGATTTGATCATATTCCTTAAACTCGTATATCGAGAATTTAGAGGTTGAATCTTAATGTAAGATTTATGTTTAAAATTGAAATGTGTCAATTGTTAAACAGTAAACGATATTTTATTATATCGAAATTAGAATGAATTGGGTTATAATTGATACAAAGGTTGTAAATCGTATTGACGATAATTATATACAATCATTTTACAATTGTAATTTCGAATTACTTGTCAATTAATAAATAGGATTTATTTAATTATAATATTTATACGATAAATATTTATATATCTATTTTAAGATAAAATAATTGTATTATGTTACATTGTGACATATAAGATGTCACATTTTTTATACAAATTATACATTTGACAATTTGTAAAATGAAGTCTATTTTAGTGATAAAATGGACGGCTAGGTGAGGGTGGTTGGAGGTGATTATTGTGTATTAAGCACACCTTAATCATCATGTTTAAAGGTGTGTCTTGGAAACACAATCTAGGCCATCCTAAGTAGCATGGGTTAGAGAGTTGTCTCCCCTTGGTTCCCCACCATACCCGGCCATCACCCCACCCAAAACACCACCCACTTAAATAGTATATGATACTCATTCACTCTTCTTCTTCTAGTCTTGGCCGAAAAATTCACATAAGAAGAGAGAATTTTTCCAACCTCTAAATTGATATTATAAGATAATATATACATACTATTTACTAGTATTGAAATAATATTCTAATAAGAGAGATTAGAATAAGTTTAAGGAAATCCGGTTGTTGATCTAGCATACTCGAGATCGGATTATTGAGGGGTTGTCTTGGTGCATCCAAAGGAGGTATTCTATTTTGGGTACTTGGAGGATCATCTTTGCCATTCTCTTGGACCGTTTGTAAGGGTTCAATATCTCCTTATTTCCGCAATATTTAGCATGCATAAGATCATTTTAACTAGTATATTAAAATGTTAATTACAAAGTTATGTTAGTATGACTAAAACTAGTTTATGAGCAACTAATAAAACCCAACAATGTCTTCATTACTTTGGTAAGCTGTTTGCGTAGTTCTTGATTCTGCAAGAGTATGAAGTGCCCATTACTGAGAGTAAAGTAGTTTGTTATGTAAAACAAATAAGCTTCATGGTTACGAATTTTGTTACTTGGTGAGATGTTGCAATAAATAAGTGTATATAACCAAAGGCAAAATAGGTAGATAATAGAAAAGACGTGATATAATGAAACGGGAACATATATATACTCACCATCATATGCGGAACAAATATTTTTTGTCAATTCTTCTAGTATTTCTCTACTGCTTGTTGTAGACTGCTTCCCGTTTAGGAATGTGGTGACTGGAGTTGCTGCAATTATATTAATAATTACTTTAATAGCACAATTTTTTACATGTCTGTTGTACACAGTGTTTTTTCATTTATGAACAGGTAATGTATTATACCGCTGACATCACAACTTAGCGGTGGTAGGAGTATATATGGCAGTCGACATTACTTGATTGTTGCTCATCCTCTTTGCAGATAAGTTAATTTTTCTATTTTGTAGGGTAATTTACCTTCCTTACAGCCTGATACTTCAAGAATATCGTCTTTGGTTTGCTTATTAATACCATTAAAATAGATATTTGTTTTCCCTTGGCTCAATTTCAGACCAGAGGCAACAGAAAAAGTTGCAAACGTCCTCAGTAAGATCAACATGGAAGATATATCACCTTTGCTAAACAATAACAAGTCGTCTGCAAACATAAGACTTGAAAGCTTCATTCATAGACTTACACATTGGATGGTATTTGAACTCCATGGAAGATGTTGTATGCTGAAGAAGCCTTGTCAAATACTCCATACAAATGGTAAACAACAACGGGGATAGTGGATCTCCTTGTCTCAGACCCCGCTTACCCTTAAAAAACCCAAAAGTGTCCCCATTAAGTTTCAAAGTGAAACTAGCATTGGATACACACTGCATTATCAGAGTTACAAAAGCCTGTGGGAACCTGAGGGCAGACATAATTTGTTGTAGAAACTCCCATTCTACCATATCATACGCTTTCTGCATATCCATCTTGATCATGCATCTTGGAGTAGCATTCTTACGAGTATAGAGCCTGACCAGGTCCTGACAGATCAGAATTTTTTCTACTATATGCCTACCTTTGATGAACCCCCCCTTGGGTTTGAGAGATAATATCTGGGAGCACAGTGGCCAACCGACTGCAGAGTAGTTTGGATATGCACTTATAAACTGTATTGCAACAGGCTATTGGCCTGAAATGGATCACTGATGTAGGCTAATCAACTTTGGGGATCAAGGATACCACTGTATTATTCAGTTGCTTGAGCATTTTGCCATGGTAAAAGAAATCCTTGACAGTTAGACATACCTCCTCTCTTATCAAATCCCAGTTAACCTTAAAAAATTGGCTATTGTAACCATCAGGGCTTGGGGCTTTAGCATTTGGGATGCTAAACATGGTGGATTTGATTTCCTCATCTGAAATTGGAGCCAACAATTTAGCAATGTGAACATCAGAGCATAATGGTCCCTGCTGAACAATACGAGTAGACACTTTAGCAACATGATGGCAGTCTCCAAGGAGACCTTGATAGAACTCTAAAAAAGCCCTCTGAATGTCTTCTCGATGATCATGCCTAGTCCCCTGGGTATCCATAATGGAATTCACTTGATTTTGAGCTTTACGACTTCTAAGAGTGCCATGAAAAAAAGCTGTATTGCAATCCCCTTCTTGTATCCAGGTTGTTTTAGCCCGTTGGCTAAGGAAACTCAGTCTGGCTTTATTCAGTCTCCTATACTCTTCTTGAATCTGCAGCTCATCCCTTATAAGTTGAGCATCAGTAGGCCTTTGCATCAGATTCATCTGAACCTCTATTAATCTTCGATAAGCTACATCTGCTGGGTGCTCAATGCCATCAAACTGTTGCTTATTAAGTTGTTTGAGGGGCCTTTTCAATCTCTGCAATTTGGATACCAGCTGGTACATAGGCGTACCTTGAATATCTACTTTCCAATCCTCCTGAACAATATAGTGGAATTCTGGATGTTGGCTCCACATATCGTAATATTTAAAGCTTCTATTTGTTCTCTAATGTTGAGTATCCTTGACCATTAAGCAGGGGAATGATCAAAGTCTCTTGCAGAAGAAACCTGGCTTTATACGTAGCAAACTCCACTAACCATTCCTGGTTGATCAGGGCCCTATCCAATCTGCTAAACACTCGCGTCTCTGGGGGTTGCTTATTGGACCAAGTAAAGAAAGCACCTTCAAAGGGGATGTCCATTAGTTCACAGGCATCAATGCACTCCTGAAAAGGTCTAGATTCTACTAAGCTAAACCCACCTCCCAGCCTCTCATCTGGTTTCAAAACACAATTAAAATCACCCCCTACCATCCATAGACCTTGCACAGTATGACTTAGTTCAGTGATATCCTCCCATAAATCCACCCTTTCTCCTACATGGTTAAAAGCATAGACAAACGTGACTGCAAACCATTTTAAATTCTCCAAATTTTGGACCTGACAATGAATAAGTTGAGATGTATACTTCAAGACTTGCACCTGACATTGGAGAGGATCCCATAACACCCAAACTCGACCTCCATGATGCTGATTGTTATTGGTTGTAACACTCCACTTTGAAAACCCTTTATTCATGACTAAATTGAATTTAGTGGATTTTACTTTAGTTTCCAGTAAAGCAAAAATCCCTACCTTATTAGAATTCAAAAACTTATATACAGTTTCCTGTTTGGAGGGCATGTTCATCCCTCTAACATTCCAGAACCCTACTATCATCAGGAAGATGGGTTGAGGTACCTGAAATAGATCTCATCTCTTGGAAGCCCTGTCCCATTAATGTTTGTTTATAAGTAGGACTTTGGCAACGGTCTTCATCATTCCCTTCTAGTTTTCCAGGGAGCTGAGGCACTGGTGGATCATTATCAATCCTATTCCCTTCTGTCTCAGATGGAATACCAGGTACAGAAGGTTTGGATGCAATTAATGGGACCATAGCAGGTTGTTGTACCTTCTTGGGCACCCATTTTTGAACCACGGCCTTCCTCCCCTTCCTGCAGTCTCTCTTTTCATGTCCAATGATCTTATATTCAGTACACAAACTTGGTTTCCAATCATATTCTAACTCAATTCTTATAACCTGCCCTTTTTCATCTCTGAAACTTATATGATCAGGAAAGATTTGATCCACCTTCACCTCCACCATAACCCTTGCAAACCCTAGTCTCGTTTTATTCTTCGTGAAGTCATCTTGCTTGACATAGTTACCTACAAGATTAGCAAGTTTAGGGAGGCTATTACCCCAAATTTTCAAGGGCAATTTGTGAAGACGAACCCATGTTGGAACCACCTTGACATCCTCCTTCTCCAAATCAATGTCCTCTTGCCATTCTTTCAATACAACCGGTCTATTATCAAACAGATAATAACCTGCATTAAGCACTGCAATCTTCATGTCCTCAGTTTGAAATCTCACGACAAAAACGCCATTAGGTAAATACGAAATTTTATCAATGGTGTGATTCTTCCATATCCGTGTTAGAAAGCCCTCCAGCACTTGCCATGGGGGAGTACCTCCTACAATGAATCCGTATACCGCATTCCGCCAATATTCAATCTCTCCTTTGACATCTTCTTCTTTAATTTGCAGCAAGGATTCTGGTTCAACCACTGGTACAGTTTTCTTACCCTGTTTCGTGTACCATTGATCCTCCTATGTGGATTTGTCATTAATGACTGTTGTCACTACGAGAGGTTCCTTATTCATTTGTTCATCATCGCTTTCACCTTCTTGATCTGTTACTAGTTCAAACGGAGCAACCCCTCCCATAATATCTTGCATTGATTTCGCTTTACGTGGACTGTCCTCATCATCAGAAGTCGATCCTTGTCTCATCTTAGACATCCCTGTACTCTGTCCATTGTTCCTGAATTTTTTCCTTGTCGTGAAACTGACTTTGGGTGGGGAAGGTCCTTTGGCCATGGTGCCGGAAATCGCCTTGCCGTCGCCAGAGAAGTTTCTTTCTCTAGGGTTTTTATATTAACAATTGTGTCTTTTTCCCCTCTGTTGCGATCTTGTATTGTTGTCTTCCTCTTTTTATTATTAGTGCTTGAATTATTTGGAACCATGTTGTGATTTTGAATCCTTTAGAACTTATCAAGTGAAGATTTATTTTTATTTTGAGAGCAAAGTGTTGGTTTAACCACTTTGAGAAGTACTTCCACCTTTTATGGCATTAGATCTTGTAAAGTATCTAGGTTAAATTGATGGAATATTAGGGTTCAGTAAGATAAATGAATACATTTAAATTTTCAATTTTTCGCCAAGTATGAATATTTGGAATGACAAAAAAATCATTTAAATGAAAATTTTTAGGCGCCAAAAATACTTTTAAAGTACCCACCTTAATATTTTTATACTTTTAAAGTACACACCATAAAAATAATATATGGACTGTTGCATTAGTCCACGGGCATTTCAAGCAAGTATGCGACACTGTTTTTCAATATCTTTTTATTATTCTTTGCTTTTGTTCTTTTCGCCCAATACAATATCAGAAACCTAAGCCTTTGCTTAACAGCTTCAGTTTATTTCAAAAGAATGTAAAATTCATCTATGAGTTTTGTATACCACCTGCACATTCATTTGTGTTGTATACTGCCAAAAATAGTTCTGTTCTCTTCCCCCTTTTTACTGCACCTGTTAAGTGGTGAGGGCTCTATAAGATAAATTAGTTTCTGTTTTCTTCATTCCATTACACATTTCAGAATAAAATTATATGAAATATGTACATTTGTATCTGGTTTAAGTATATGTAATTCTACATGACTACATTAGTCCACAAACTTGTCCTATGGTTCATCTAGTGAGGTGATTAAATTTATAATTTGGTACACGTACATTATTTATTGATTTGTTGTGAACTGTTAAACTATTTAACAATAATCATGGAGAGGAGGGGGGATATCGTCCCTGCGTCCCTGACCATACTATTGGAGGCCATTTGTGCGGGCTTTTAGCAAAAGACTGAGCCCCCAATTTGTTTGAGTGGAGGTATTGAGACGGATGAGTGCTTTGACAACAATGGAGACTGTTGGCAACCCGAACTTGCCAATGTTACTGCTTGCAAGACATGTCATTCATGTTTTTTTGTTTTACTTTATTTTGTTTTATACAATTCTTTAATTGAAAGTAAGGTAAAATGAAGTACCCGGTCTTAGAATGATCTTTATTTAATATGTTTAGGATACATTCCGGGGAAGAGTTTGTGAATGTCCTCTAGTGAATGGTGTTCAGTATCAAGGAGGTGGCTTCTGCATCCTGTGAAGGTACCTTTTTTCTATTTGTTACCTCCTAACCAATTATCACGCGCTAATCTTGGTGATTATGCCTGAACTGCGGTAGATAGTGCCTTGAAACATAGCTGCCATCACTACTACAAAATACTTAATAGACATCACTTGATAGGCATCAGATTTATTTAAAAATCCGATGCATAAGTTTATACATCAGATATTTTAAGAAATCTGATGTCTATCTCTTTGTATAGACATCAACTTTTACAAAATCCCATGCCTAATCTAAAATGGACTTTTATATGCATCGGGGTTTTAAAATCCCATGTATAGCTGAAACAATCTTGGTGCAAAACTCGACTAAGACAAAAGTGAAAAATTGCTAAGAAATTATCCACCATTCATTCAGTATACTCCCTAAAAAATGTAGATCCCTCAATTCTCTCTCTTATTCCTCCGTATTATCCACCGATTCACCGCTCCAATCTTACTTATTCCTCCGTACTATCCACTGCTCCTCAATAACCACCGCCACCATCACTGCTTCTCACTCGCCCCACTCGTCTGCTTCTTAATCAGTAGTTGTCTGATTCGCTACCTTGTCCTTATCTTAATTTAAGGTTTTTTTGTTTGGATTTTAATGTCTTGCTCCAAATTTTCAATTGGACTTGTTAAATTTGTTCACCTAATCTTTATTCTAATTTGGGGTTGTTACAAGATTTGAATTTTACTTATTTGTTTATTTCAGTTTATTTGCATAATTTATATCGATTAGGGTTTGTTGTACATTGGTTGAAGAGGTTACCTGCAAATTGTTCGAAGTTGTCGAAGATTCGGAGTCCTCTGTCAATCTTCAATTGCCTTACGAAATCACCTAAATTGGTGCTTTTGCTTATTACATTAATTCGGTTTTTGGTATAATTATAACAATTGTTCTTACTATTACTCAATCTGTATATATTCTTTACTTTAGTTAGATGTAGAACTCAACTATGATTTTTCATCTTGGTAGTAGGTGATATTGATATTTTGAGGAATGTATGCTGATGAAATGTAAGTTATAGTACGCCTTTATCTATTCTAAGCTTTGTATTCTTTTGAACCTAGAAGAGCTGTCAAATCTGATCAATTGATTATACTAATGATTTAGTCAACTAATAACTAAAGCTGGTGAATACAAGAAGGAGAATATGAAGTTATAAGAGTAAGTGGAATTCTTAAACATAGTTTTCATTCTCTTATGTCAGATTATTTCAAGCCAAAGCATGAGAGTAAGCTTAGGTCAATTGAAATTCAACTCTTATAGGTCATTTGTTATGGTTATGGTCAGTCGGTTAGTCATCTCTTTTTTCAGATCATATTCACTAAGGTTTTTCGTTGCAAAAATAGTCGTTTCAGGTCTGGTCGTTTCACATTCATACTAAGCTAATGTGAAGGTTAAGGAGTTGAATCGGAGATTGTGTGATCGAAAAGGTTGCTACAAATTACACATTCATACTAACCAGCTATATGAGTTGTTTTTCTTCCGTTTCACCTTTCAACGGTCCTAAATAAGAATTTCTTATAATTATAGAGCGAGTTAGTTTTGTCGCATATAAGTTTTTGTGCCAATAACCAGTTAACTTATGTAACGGCAGGCATTTGAGGAAGCCATAGCAGAGCTGGACACTTTGGGTGAAGAATCCTACAAGGACAGCACTCTTATCATGCAGCTTCTCAGGGAAAATCTCACCCTCTGGACTTCTGACCAGGTCTACATACCTTCCCTCATGTCTACTCATTATTTTATTAGGCAATAAGTCCGCCTCGCTAATTATAAGCTTTCGAAAATGAACATGAAATTGCTATTATCTCAACTCTCGAGCCTTTAATGATTGGCTTGAACTGTGAACTAAGATATCGGGAGTTGAATTTGCGTTTTTATGTCTTGTGTGCAGATAGCTTGCTTATCTGTCATTTATATCAGGGATTGTGTGATCGAAAAGGTTGCTTGATGTGTGATTGTAAGAGGTGACAAAGCTAATGTGAAGGTTAAGGAGTACGAGTTGCCATAGAGAAATTTCAGTGACATTAGCTGCTTGGATTTGAGTGTGGAGTTTTTATGAAACATTGGTTCATATATTTGTTATACATTAGTTGGTTTAACATATATTGGTAATTGACTTGGAATAATCGGTTAATTTTATAAAGGTATTTGGTGTTGATTATCGATTCATCTTGCATTTGTGATTTTGTGTATGATATATATATATATATATATATATATATATATATATATATATATATATATATATATGTATGTATGTATTTGAGAACAATAGAATAATTTATTTTTTTTATGAAAAGAATGATTATAAACATCAGATTTTTTGGACATCTGATGTCTATGGTCTTGAATAGACATCAGATTTTTGTAAACATCTGTTGTCTATATAAGAAATAGACATCAGATTTTCTAAGAGTCTGATGTCTATTTTCGAATAGACATCAGATTTAAATCTGATGTATAAGCAAAAAGAATATACATGTGTCAAGTATGCATCAGTTGTAAATCTGATGTCTATTGATGAAAATAACCGATGTCTATGATGATTTTTGTAGTAGTGCATAACCGTTGAAGCCTTTATAAAGTTTTTTGCAAGTGGTGTCATTGCGCCGTTTAATTCTTAGATTCTCGTAAAATATGTGAAAAATCCATAAAATTGACTTAGTTTTCAGCTGGCTTCAGTAATTAAGTAAGTGTATTAGTTAATCAGTTCATTATAACAAATTAAGAGAAACTAACAGTTGACCAACTTCGAGTTTTAGTAATTTTAAATTAATGTCCATTGTTTTGTTGCAGCAAATGGACCCGGGAGATGCTCCATGAACAATGGTGGTTGTTGGTCAGAAACTAAGAATGGAAAGACGTTCTCCGCTTGCTCAGTTCTGTGATGCTTTCTTTACCTTAATATATTCGAGTTTAACTACTTTCTCAGTACCTCAAAAAACAGTAGACTAAAAACATATTCTAATTGGGGATTAATACCCTTAGAATAATTTATTCTCGGTTCTAAAAACCGTAGCCTTATATGATAAATTATCTGGTCACATGTCACCACGATCATTCCTTTTCAATCTTAACTTGGAGTAATTTTTTGGTGGCTGAATGTAATACCCGGTATATTTTAGTTACGATGTGGACCTTGTTTTGTGTCGATAAGATAATTTCTTTACGATGGGTAATTATTTAATAAGTATATATGTTTATTTGGTTTAGTTGTGTCGTATGCTTTAGTTGGGGCTCGAACACGAGACTTGTTGTGACGAGTCTTGGGCCTCGTTATTTGTGCAAGACACTCAGCCCACACACACCATGAAAAACCCTAACGAAACCCTACATCACTCATAAGACCTTATACCTCGGTTACCCTCACCATGCCGCCTATTTGAGATAAACAAAGACCTACTCTCTGACCTAGCCTATACACGGTTGTTACCCTAAGTTCACTACCGCCACCACACAGTAGAGGAAGAGTGTGCTCACGGCCTCAACCACCGTCACGTTTTCCCAGAATTCGGATCTGAAGTCAGGTAAGCACACATAGCGTCTGACATTAGTTTTTCATGTTTGTGTTTATGTGTTTTAGTCGAGTATGTGGAAGGGTCGTATGTGGTGGTGATGGTCTGGGTAGTGTTGATATGTGTTGTGGGGTGGTTAAGGGACGTCAGGGTGGTGGTCATGGTGGTTGTAGGGTGTCGGTGTCGGAATAGGAGGGGTGGTTGTCACCACTGATCGTAGGGTGTTCTGGTGTTGGTTGGGTTATGTGTTCAGGGAACAAGGATGGGGGTGGTACCACCGTTGACTCGGGGGAGGTCGATGCGGTGGTACCACCGTAGTGTCTCATACACGTGTCAGGGAGTGTCGGGGTGGCGATTCCAGGGGTTGTCGATGGTGGTTGTCGGAGTCGATGGGGGTTGTAGTTTCGTTGTCAGGGGTTCAGGCGGGAGTCAGACCTGGGTTGGAGGGCTAAGGTCTGACTCGCCGGCGGTCGTCGAGAGCCCTGGTGGTGCCAGGGAGGTAGTGCGCTGTCGGTTGTGTCGTGGGGGCTGGCTTGCTGGTGTTCGAGGTGGTGATTGGGTGGTAAAGGGGGCGGCTGAACTCGTGGTGAGGGGGCTGTCGGGTTTTCTAATTTGTTTATGGTTTTTTTTGTATTATTATTATTATTATTATTATTATTATTATTATTATTATTATTATTATTATTATTATTATTATTATTATTATTATTATTATTATTATTATTATTATTAGTTTTATTATTTCTATTGTTGGTTTTAATATTTTGGTCTTTATGAAGAAATATTTTATTTATGGCAATCTAATTGATATTTATGGGGTAGTGTTTTATTTGTGGTAAAGTTTTAGATTTGAATTTCAAAACCCAAAGTGTTTAACTATTTTTAGAAAGTTACTATTTTTAGAAGCTACTATATTTAGAAAGTTACTATTTTGGGTAACCCGGTTGTTGGGAAACTTTCTAAATATAGGAAGTGTCTATAAATAGAATGTGTGCATGTTATACGAGAGTTAGGAAAGTATTAATTAAAGTAATACTTATCTAGGTGGAAGTTTCCGTGTGGAGCATTTTTAGAAGCAATCGCACAGTTATCTTTCTTCTACAGCTTTGAGGTAGGGGAAACTACTAATGCTCGATGATGTGTAAACCATTCATAATTGATATCAAACATGTTGTTATATACTATCACGTGCTCTTATATTATGCATTTATATTATACTGTGATAACGATGAGGCGAGGAGATGATGGGTCTTGTGATTGGTGCGGAGTTAATGGGTCTTGTGATTGGTGCGGAGATAATGGGTCTTGTGATTGGTGTGGAGATAATGGGTCTTGTGATTGGTGCGGAGAATATTGGGTCTTGTGATTCGGAGTGGAGATGATCGACTATCTATTTTTAGTAATATGGTTTGTTTATGGTTTTACTCTACTCAACCTCGTGGTTGACCCTGTGTATTCGTGATCACCTGTGATGAACCAATTTTTGGGGAGCAGACTGACAGGTATAAAGACAATGGGAGCATCTGGGAAGGGACAAGCATGGACCCGGACCTGTTAGAGTCTAGACCACATGATAGTAGTCTAAGAGTTGTACTTTAACTTTTGTCGGAACAGTTTCTTTTTGGTTTTGTAAGAGCATGTTTTGAGTTTAAATTAAATATAAAGTACTGTTTATCTTCCTTTGTAACTACTGCCTCGGGAAACCGAGAAGGTAACACCTTTATTTATCTGAGGAGTCCTAGTTCAGGCCCTTAAATAAATGGGGGTGTTACAAAGTTGTATCAGAGAGAACGATCCTCAGGCCTAACCTAATGAACCTAATGAATATAGGAGAGTCTAAATAAAATGAACCCCGGGATAGGACTGTTAGGAGCACACTAAAGGGGAAGTATGAGTCTGGGGCCCCCTCACACCGAACCAATGGCCCTATCAGTTTTACCCGGGAACCCAGAGTGCATAAACGAGAGAAAAAGGGTAGAATTAGAGGTGGTGAAAGTAATAGCATACAGTGATAAGTATGAGAATTTTGTGTATAAGTGACTTTTGACAAGCCGGAAGGGGCATGAGCATGAATGAATCTTTAATGGTTGGAAAAGGTGTATATTGATGTGATATGTTAAGTGATATGAAACATGTTAGGAATCTTTCTTTCATCATGTCTAGTGATATGCGGTTATGTGATCCCTGAGCCATGTTATAAAAGCAAACTACTCGATATGATAAGTGTTTATAGATTTTGCTGTTTAAGGGGACATAGTCCTAAACCAAATGGGTACCCATGTACGTCGGGACTCATTTCTTTTCTTGTTTTATAGTATGCCTCCGCGAAGAGATAATGCCGTTAACATCACACAAGAGGAGTTAGACCAACTTCGAGCTGAGAATGCGGCTCTAAAGGCCAAACGTATGGACTCCGCGAAAATGAGCACAATCATCGCAAGACATCACCCTACCCAATTTACTGGGGAGGGGGAACCCCATCTGTTAGGAGCTTGGTGCCGGGAATTCGATAACCTGTTCGAGTTGGTAGACTGCCCTGAAGAGTTGAGGGTAGACCAGGCTGCCCACTATCTGAGGGGTATGGCTGGAGACTGGTGGACTACGAATAAGGGAGAGCTCCGGGAAGCAGCTATAGAGGGTGGATCCGCGTTTGTTCCGTGGGATGCATTCACGGGGGTTCTGAACGAGGCGTTTCTACCAGAATTCCAAAAGAGCAAGCTGAGGGAGGAGTTCGACTCATTCCAGATGTCGGAGGACATGACTGTAGAGGTTTACTACAGGAAATTCATCCAGCTGGTACACTATGTGGGAGATATGGGATTTGACGATGCTATGCTAGCCATGAAATTTGAGAGGGGATTATCGATCGCCATCAAAAAGAGACTGATTGCAGCTCCGCCCACCACCATCCGTGATATCTATTTAAGGGCTGGGGCGGCAGAGAGGCTTTCAGATATGATCAAGAAGGACAAACAGTCCAAGTCAGAAAAGAGGAAAGCTGAAACAGTAGCTGAGGGTTCAGGATCGAAAAAGCAAAGTAATAACAAGTACAGTGGGTATTTCGGGGGTAATGCCTCTGGTGGTGGAAGGAATCAGAGTGGGGGCAGCTTCAGGAGTGGAGGTTCCGGCAGTGGTTCCGTAGGAATAGTTTGTTTCGGCTGTGGAAAGACGGGACACAAGCAGGCGGTGTGTCGTTCATCTGGGGGAAATCAGTCCGGGGGCTATCGTACACCTACAGCTGGATACCAGGGACCTCGCACTCAGTCCTATGGCAGTAGTGGCTATCGCACACCCATGACAAACTATGGTGGGGGTGCGAAGTCTGGAGGCAGCAGCAACTACCAAAGGAACTACAGCAACAACAACAATCAGAACCGTTCTTATCATAATCAGTACAATGGAGGTGGGAACAACAACAAGACGGGGACGACAGGAAATCAGCAGGCTGGGACATCTTCTGCCAGCCAGAGTGGGGTCAAGTCCAGTGGCAAACTCTTTGCCATGGGAAAGCAGGCCGCTCAGGAGGATGCTCATGTGGTTACTGGTACTTTTCTTGTAAACTCTAGACCTACTATTGTACTTTTCGATTCCGGTGCCACCCATTCTTTTGTGTCTAGAGACTATGTTAGAATTTTGGGGCTTGAGAGGTTCGACTGGGTCGCAGACTCAGTGACCATACCTTCGGGAGAGTCAATAGCTTGTAATAGAGTCTATGGAAGTGTACCCATCAAAATCGGGGAAACAATTTTCTATTGTGACCTCATAGAATTTCCGCTGGGAGGTTTTGAGGTGATCCTAGGGATGGATTGGCTGGGGAAGTATAGGGCATTTATCGACTGTCATCAAAAGAAAATTTCCTTGAAGGGACCCAAGGGAGTGAGGGTGTCCTACAAGGGATATCGAGTCAAGCCAAAAATCAAATTCATATCCGTCAATACCTTAAAGTCTAGCTTGAGGAAAGGAGAAAGCCTAATCTTGTGTCAAATGTGGGATTGCGAGGCTGAAACCCCCAAGACTAGCGAGATACCTGTGGTACGGGAGTTTGAGGGAGTGTTTCGGGACGACGTGCCAGGGTTACCACCGAGGAGGGAAGTGGAGTTTTCCATTGACCTAAAACCAGGGGCAGGACCAATATCTAAATCACCGTACCGTATGGGGCCGAAAGAGATGGAGGAGTTGAAGAAGCAATTGGATGAACTAGCTGAGAAAGGGTTCATCCGACCCAGTGTGTCGCCCTGGGGAGCTCCTGTCTTATTTGTGAAGAAGAAGGACGGGAGTTTGAGGTTGTGTGTTGACTACCGAGAGCTGAACAATGTGACCATCAAGAACCGATATCCTTTGCCGAGAATTGACGACTTGTTCGATCAGTTGAGTGGAGCTGGGGTTTTCTCCAAGATTGACTTGAGATCCGGGTATCATCAGTTGAGAATAAAGGATGCAGACATTCCGAAGACCGCTTTCCGAACGAGGTATGGCCACTATGAATTCGTGGTTATGCCCTTTGGATTGACTAATACTCCAGCTGTGTTCATGGACTTGATGAATCGAGTCTTCAGCCCGTATCTGGATAAGTTCGTGGTGGTATTCATCGATGATATCCTGGTATATTCTAAGAATGCAGAGGAGCACGAGGATCATTTGAGGAAGGTACTTCAGACTTTGGAGGAGCATAAGCTCAATGCCAAGTTAAGTAAATGCGAGTTCTGGTTGGAGAAAGTGGCGTTTCTGGGGCATGTCATCTCCAAGGAGGGGGTATCTGTTGACCCTAGTAAAATTGAAGCTGTGACTAAGTGGCAAAGTCCGAAGAATGTGAGTGAGATCCGAAGTTTTCTGGGGTTAGCAGGTTATTACCGGAGGTTCGTCAAAGACTTTTCGAAGATAGCAAAGCCGTTGACGTCGTTAATGAGGAAAGAGAACCGTTTTGTCTGGGATGAGGGTTGTGAGAAGGCATTCCTGACACTTAAGGAACGCCTGACAACAGCTCCTATCCTGGCCTTGCCAGTTGGAAGTGATAATTTTGAAGTATACACTGACGCTTCAAAGCATGGGTTGGGTTGTGTACTAATGCAGAATGGGAGAGTGATCGCGTATGCTTCTCGCCAGTTGAAGACCTACGAAGAAAATTATCCGACTCATGATTTGGAATTGGGCGCTGTGGTCTTTGCACTGAAATTGTGGCGTCATTACCTCTATGGAGCCACTTTTAAGGTGTTTTCTGACCATAAGAGCCTGAAATATATCTACACCCAGAGGGAACTGAACATGAGGCAGAGGAGGTGGATAGAACTGATCGGAGATTATGATATGCAGATTGTCTACCATGAAGGCAAGGCAAATGTGGTAGCTGACGCTTTGAGTAGGAAGTCAATACATGCTTTGGATTGTGCCAGGTCGAGAGGGAGGTTGTATGGTGAACTAAGGGAGATGGGAATATTCATGATCCGGAAAGGGGACACTCTTGGTGATCTGACCGTGGAGCCTGAGTTGTATGGGGAGATTCGGGAGTTACAGAAGAGCGATGAGAGAATCCAGAAGTGGCGTTTGATGGTAGAAAATGGGAATGGTGATGGGGCATCCAAGTTCAGTATTCACACCGACGGTAGTTTGAGGTTCAGTGGGCGATGGTGTGTACCGAATGCTGAGGAGTTAAAGAAGAAGATCCTGTCAGAAGCTCATGCTACTCCTTATTCTGTTCACCCAGGGGGTGATAAGTTGTATAAGGATCTCAAGAAGACGTTTTGGTGGCCTAATATGAAGAAGGAAGTCGCAGAATTTGTGTCGAGGTGTTTGACTTGTCAGCGAGTGAAAGGGGAGCATAAGAGACCTCAAGGGAAAGTTCAACCGTTGGATGTGCCAGAGTGGAAGTGGGAGAAGATTTCGATGGACTTTATCGTGGGGTTGCCTCGGACTCAGAGGGGCAACAACATGATTTGGGTGATCGTGGATCGTTTAACTAAGTCAGCTCACTTTATTCCCATGAAAGATACCTGGAGTAAAGCTGAATTGGCTAAGTCATATGTTCAGAATGTGGTCAAACTGCATGGCGTACCCAAGGACATCGTTTCAGATCGAGACTCAAGGTTTATATCCAGATTTTGGCAGGAGTTGCAGGCTGCTTTGGGTACCCAATTGAAGATGAGTACAGCTTTTCATCCGGCTACTGATGGTCAGACTGAGCGGACGATTCAGACTCTTGAGGATATGTTGAGAGCTTGTGTACTTGAGTTCGGAGGATCTTGGGAGGATCGACTGGGGTTGATTGAGTTTTCTTATAATAACAGTTATCATGCAAGCATAGGCATGGCCCCATTCGAGGCTCTATACGGGAGGAAGTGTCGGAGCCCTGTGTGTTGGGATGATCGAGCTGATGTTGTGACTTTGGGGCCAGATATGATTCAGGAGATGGTGGAGCAAGTTAAGATTATTCGACAGAGGATGAGGGCCGCTCAGGATCGACAGAAGAGCTATGCGGATCTGAAAAGGAGCGATATTTCGTTTGAGGCCGGAGAGAAAGTACTACTGAAAGTCTCTCCGATGAAGGGTGTGATGAGATTCGGCAAGCGTGGCAAACTGAGTCAGAAATTTATTGGACCATTTGAGATCTTGGACAGAGTTGGGGAGGTGGCATATCGCTTAGCGTTGCCTCCAACCCTATCCAAGGTCCATAATGTGTTTCATGTGTCCCAGTTGAGGAAATACGTGAGTGATCCATCACATGTGCTTCAGCATGAGGTGATCGAGGTGGATGAGCAGTTGGCATACATTGAGACTCCGAAGGAAATTCTGGACAGGAAGGTACGAAAGACTCGCAATGGCGAGACGTCCTTGGTAAAGGTCTTGTGGACCAACCATAATCAGGAGGAGGCAACGTGGGAGCCTGAGGCATCTATGAGGGAGCGTTACCCACATTTATTCGATTGAGGTAAGTTCCGCGGACGTAACTTTTATTTAAGGGGGGAGGAATGTAATACTCCGTGATTTAAGTAACTTTTGGGGATGGTTGCGTTCTGAATTTGTCATTGTTGTTATTTCACTTTTCGTTGTACCACCCAGGCGAGGATGAACTTCGGGACGAAGTTCAATTTAAGGAGGGAAGACTGTAATACCCGGTATATTTTAGTTACGATGTGGACCTTGTTTTGTGTCGATAAGATAATTTCTTTACGATGGGTAATTATTTAATAAGTATATATGTTTATTTGGTTTAGTTGTGTCGTATGCTTTAGTTGGGGCTCGAACACGAGACTTGTTGTGACGAGTCTTGGGCCTCGTTATTTGTGCAAGACACTCAGCCCACACACACCATGAAAAACCCTAACGAAACCCTACATCACTCATAAGACCTTATACCTCGGTTACCCTCACCATGCCGCCTATTTGAGATAAACAAAGACCTACTCTCTGACCTAGCCTATACACGGTTGTTACCCTAAGTTCACTGCCGCCACCACACAGTAGAGGAAGAGTGTGCTCACGGCCTCAACCACCGTCACGTTTTCCCAGAATTCGGATCTGAAGTCAGGTAAGCACACATAGCGTCTGACATTAGTTTTTCATGTTTGTGTTTATGTGTTTTAGTCGAGTATGTGGAAGGGTCGTATGTGGTGGTGATGGTCTGGGTAGTGTTGATATGTGTTGTGGGGTGGTTAAGGGACGTCAGGGTGGTGGTCATGGTGGTTGTAGGGTGTCGGTGTCGGAATAGGAGGGGTGGTTGTCACCACTGATCGTAGGGTGTTCTGGTGTTGGTTGGGTTATGTGTTCAGGGAACAAGGATGGGGGTGGTACCACCGTTGACTCGGGGGAGGTCGATGCGGTGGTACCACCGTAGTGTCTCATACACGTGTCAGGGAGTGTCGGGGTGGCGATTCCAGGGGTTGTCGATGGTGGTTGTCGGAGTCGATGGGGGTTGTAGTTTCGTTGTCAGGGGTTCAGGCGGGAGTCAGACCTGGGTTGGAGGGCTAAGGTCTGACTCGCCGGCGGTCGTCGAGAGCCCTGGTGGTGCCAGGGAGGTAGTGCGCTGTCGGTTGTGTCGTGGGGGCTGGCTTGCTGGTGTTCGAGGTGGTGATTGGGTGGTAAAGGGGGCGGCTGAACTCGTGGTGAGGGGGCTGTCGGGTTTTCTAATTTGTTTATGGTTTTTTTTGTATTATTATTATTATTATTATTATTATTATTATTATTATTATTATTATTATTATTATTATTATTATTATTATTATTATTAGTTTTATTATTTCTATTGTTGGTTTTAATATTTTGGTCTTTATGAGGAAATATTTTATTTATGGCAATCTAATTGATATTTATGGGGTAGTGTTTTATTTGTGGTAAAGTTTTAGATTTGAATTTCAAAACCCAAAGTGTTTAACTATTTTTAGAAAGTTACTATTTTTAGAAGCTACTATATTTAGAAAGTTACTATTTTGGGTAACCCGGTTGTTGGGAAACTTTCTAAATATAGGAAGTGTCTATAAATAGAATGTGTGCATGTTATACGAGAGTTAGGAAAGTATTAATTAAAGTAATACTTATCTAGGTGGAAGTTTCCGTGTGGAGCATTTTTAGAAGCAATCGCACAGTTATCTTTCTTCTACAGCTTTGAGGTAGGGGAAACTACTAATGCTCGATGATGTGTAAACCATTCATAATTGATATCAAACATGTTGTTATATACTATCACGTGCTCTTATATTATGCATTTATATTTTACTGTGATAACGATGAGGCGAGGAGATGATGGGTCTTGTGATTGGTGCGGAGTTAATGGGTCTTGTGATTGGTGCGGAGATAATGGGTCTTGTGATTGGTGTGGAGATAATGGGTCTTGTGATTGGTGCGGAGAATATTGGGTCTTGTGATTCGGAGTGGAGATGATCGACTATCTATTTTTAGTAATATGGTTTGTTTATGGTTTTACTCTACTCAACCTCGTGGTTGACCCTGTGTATTCGTGATCACCTGTGATGAACCAATTTTTGGGGAGCAGACTGACAGGTATAAAGACAATGGGAGCATCTGGGAAGGGAGAAGCATGGACCCGGACCTGTTAGAGTCTAGACCACATGATAGTAGTCTAAGAGTTGTACTTTAACTTTTGTCAGAACAGTTTCTTTTTGGTTTTGTAAGAACATGTTTTGAGTTTAAATTAAATATAAAGTACTGTTTATCTTCCTTTGTAACTACTGCCTCGGGAAACCGAGAAGGTAACACCTTTATTTATCTGAGGAGTCCTAGTTCAGGCCCTTAAATAAATGGGGGTGTTACACTGAAAATTGATCCCCTATGATCCACACCTCACAATCATCATCACTGCTTGCATCTAACATTTTTTATAACGATCGTTTTAAGGGCAGAGTGATCACACTGGCCGAACTTTTGGATGGATATGTCTGCATGTGAAATAACATATGAAGTTTATCTATCATTGTATTTAATGAGTATGAAAATTATTCCACATGAATATGAATACGTTAATGCAAAGTATACCTTATCTTCAGCCAATGCAACACACTCTTTGGTCTTCAAATCATGGCACATACTGCCAACTTCTGATTCCTATGTTAATGTCAAATTAAGTAAAATAAGATTCCTTGTCAATTGCCAATGATGTATTATGAAAATATGGAGTTATATTTTAGCATACCTTAATAGCTTTCAACTTAGCTACCCATCGGTCTACCATATCTTGATCATCACTCAAACTACGTACTGTATATGATTTTGATTTATGTTCTAAGTTGTACTTTGGATGAACTTCCACCTTGAATACAAATTGCTTGTCCATAAAAATGTCGAAATTTGGCATATCATCCTTTCGTCCATTCTGCATGAATTATGTTATGCTGATAAATTAGTCATAGCTATTTAACATATATTCATATCATTGATTAATGTCAATATAACTTGTATAAACTTCAATCACAGATAGATCACCTTTTCAAGGGCATAGAGCATATTTGCTGCAGAGATGTTGATTATGCTTGTGATTTGAGTCTCGAAGATTACAAACTCAGATAGTTCATTATATGTACCAATGACACGAAACTTCACCTGATACCTAAATGCAAGTTCATCAGAGATACGTCAGCGTCAGCTTGTACTGAGGTATATGGTTAAACTTTTCTATATAATAAAATAAAAAGGCTAGATTGAGCATAATATTGTGACACGTGGCAGCGCTAGATTATTAGAATCATAATTGTATAATTAAGAAGACAAATATTTTATAATGTATAAATTAAGGGAGAGATATTAATACAAAGTTTATGTCCTAACTTAAATCAAAGATAATCATCAGTAGATAATCTAAAACGTCAACCATTTTTCTTATATATAATAAAATAAAAAGGCTAGATTGAGCATAATATTGTGGCACGTGGTAGCGCTAGATTATTAGAATCATTCTTCTATAATTAAGAAGACAAATTTGTTATAATGTATAAATTAAGGGAAATATATTAATACAAAGTTTATGTCCTAACTTAAATCAAAGATAACCATCAGTCGAGAATCTAACGTCAATCATTTTTCTTATATAAATTCATATCATTTTCCATTAAATGTCCAACTAATCCAATTAGTATTTACATTGTTAATAAATGGGATGAAATTAGATTAGTGTTTAATAAAGAATCGATTGGGAGGGTACCTAAAATAATGTGACATGACAAAATTTAGCGTGACGTGCCGAACTAATATGACATAAGAAAAAACTATTAGTTAAAAAAGAAAATTTTAAAGTTGTAAACGCCAATATAGAAAGATAAAATATTTGTAAACAACTGATCTTCTCTCATCATTTTTGTTATGTATTTACTTTTATTTATTTAACCATTAATTTTTTGTCATTTAATAAATGACCTTTTACTTTGCTTTCATCATTACTATATATAATCCGTATTTATTTTGCCATCATATTCCTTATATTTATAAAATATTAAGAGAATTAATTACAGAATTTTTCATATATATAACTATTATAATCACCCTAATTTTCAACTTTATTCAAAAAGTTAGTACCTACGGTATACATAGAAAAGTCAAGTAATTGTTTCACTTTTAATTTTGTTAGGTTTTGAATAAATTAGAATTTTATTAGTTGTTGTTTTTGTGTTTATATTAATATTGCATGATAATGAATTTTCAACTTTATTAAAAGATATTGGTATGTATGATACACACCAAAAGAACTAAATTAATTATTTTGTTTTTTATTTTTATTATGTTTTGAATTAATTATGATCTTATTAGTTATTTTTTGTGTTTATATTAATATTGTAGAAGAATGAATTTTCAACTTTATTCAAAAAATTGATAGGTAAAGTATATGTGAGGACTAAATTAATTGTTTTACTTTTTATTTTTATTGTATTTTGAATTAATTAGAATCTTATTAGTTATTATTTTTGTGTTTTTATTAATATTACAGGAGGATGACATACTCCCATATCAATAACATTTGACGAGATTGAAAATAATGGCAAGAGATCGATCTTCCTTACACATTTTGTTCTTGGGTTGAATGACTCTTTTATATTTACCAATTTTTCTTTTTTCTACAATATTGTATTTGCAATATCGAATGGTATCAAAAAAATATAATAAGCTTTTGACAGGTTACACTATTGACTTTCACTCTTTTCTACACTTTAGTCACCTTTATGACAATTATGTTCTATTTTTATTCTGTCAAACAGGTTACAAATCAAATTATTCAGTCAAAGTGTTAAAGTATGATGTTGCACACAGATGTCAATTTGATATTATCATGGTGTTATAATATGCATAATAAACATTTTGTATGATTAATAATGAGTCAGAAATCATTTTTTTTCCAATTCATTGTTCCAATGTCAATGCTTTCAAGCCTTTAAATAGCAAGGCAAAACAAGTGAAAACTGAAGTCAACAGAGCAAACAACACTTTGTTTATTAAACTTTCGTGCATCTCTATATCATTATATAAATGACTTATTCTATCTCAGAATGCTCATATTTGTAAATGTGTCAAATAGCTTAGCGACCCCCTTATAAAAAGGTTTGTCACTCAAAGAGGGAAAAAGCTCACAATTATTTATTTCCAAGATAAAAATAGGCCCGTGTTTTAACATTCCCCAAACATAACCCAAAGGACAATAACAACAATATATCCATTCAGACAATAAACAAACAAGTTGTAAATTTTGTTGCTAAAGAAAACCATTTATATTACAAAATATTTAAGTTGACCATAACAATTTTCAAATAATAAAGAGACAAATGAAAAATCATTAATTAAATAGGCAATTGAAGAATCATTTAGCAACTCAAACGAGAAAATTAAGTCATTGATTTTCTTTCTATAAAATTTTATCCAAATAACAATTAATATCAACTTATTTCTGTCAATCATGATTGTCCAACCTACATTACTCATCCTTACAAAAAAGATAGTATTTTTTTTCATTCTCATTAAAATTTAGAGTATTTTATTGATAATTTTTGCCTCCTTTTTTCATTACTTTTTATTTATGTATTTAAAATTTAATAGTTTTAACAGAAAATGCCAATTAATTAATTTGATATTTATTTGTTAATGCGATCTTTACATGGTCGTGCTTTGAACTTCGCACAATTCTTTTGCATACCCAAATGTGATCAGAAATATTTTTATGAGACTAGCATAATTATCCATATTATAAGAGTTTTAGAAGTTTGATGGGAGTATTTATTTATGAGACTAGCATAATCAACACATACAATAATTAACTTATTACCACTTCCGTGATTTTCACGGGCTCCAAAACTAGTTTAATATTCATTTAGGAGTCTCTAGTATACCTTGGTATGCTATTTCAGTCCCTTCCGTACTGCCAATGCATTTTTCCCTCTTGCAAACCCACCTACCTGCATCATTCTTCATCACTTTACTTGTACAATGCTTACAGCTATCATAATACCACTTGGCATTTAAATCGACATCATATATAGCTGCAACTGTCACATATCTTCCAGCCTATATTGGCATGACATAATAAATTTAAAATAATATTCGCAATATATTCAAAATATTGTAAATACGATAGTCGATAGTAGTTCAGCATGAAAAAAATACAATATTACCTTTTGACATTTCTTAATTTCTGTGATTGTACTCAAATTATCTACTGATAGCATATCTTCCAACTCCCTCGAGATATAGGATATAACATTTGAGTTACTTGTTTCTTCACCAGAATGTAGTCTTTATTGCAGTAGAAAAATTAAATTAGTTTGTTGACTTCAAAACTCAAAGTCCTTAATAATTTTTACAATAATAGTGGTGTAAGCTTACTCTCCAAGGAACCCTTCAACCTCTGGAATTGCATTGTTAAAGTAGAAGCAGGTTGTGTGTCTTGTAGTTGTTACTCTAGGTTCACCTAGATAAATCATAGAATAATAAATGTGATTTGTAAATGATTACTACAATTAAATTTCATATAAAAAATAGTTGTGTACCTTCTCATTTACATCGTTGAACACAACGGATGACAATGATGGCAGGTTCAGTGGAATTTTAACATGCATCAACAAAAGCCTGAACTAAACCAACGTAGTCGTTCCAAACTGAGCATGTTAATTTCTCCTTCCTGTGTATAAGTTGATAAATTAGTTATTAAAATGCTTATAGTAAGTGGATGTATTTAGGTTATAATGTTAAATATCAAAAATAATAGAATTGTTACTTTATATTCTCGATGTATATTGTCATCCAACTATTTTTGTTCTTGGTTGACATGACTTCTCCGACTCCAGAAAACTTGCCAATGACATCTGAGTGAGTATGCCAATAAGATGTTAAAAATTATATGAAAAGTAAATATTTTTATTAGTGGTGTGATTTGTATGGGTTTCATGGAATTACCTATGAAATGTTTATCAGATATTCTTTCGCATAAAATGTCGCCAAATTCCACAAACTGGAATCCATATTCTGGGATGGGTAGATTGTGCACCTCTCTGACAATTGTAGGATATGAAAAGTAGATGCGTAATTCACCAGAAGTTGCAATTTCGGCCCCTTTATTTGCATCCACATTGAATCTTGAGAATTTATATAAATGTCCCACGTTGATCCTATTCTTGAATTTGTTAATGATACTTTTACGGATTGTGGCTTGAATTAAATTGTTCTGAAAAGTAAAGTAATTATGTTATTTAACTATACATGCTTGTGAAAAAGAGTGTGAATTGAAGTTAAAATATGTAGTACATCTGAATCCAATAAAAGCATCTCTATTGCCAATGTATCTTCTGTTGGAGCTTGTGTCCTCCACATGTAGTGTGATAACGTCATTGCACATACCCTTTTACGGACAAGTGGGAGATTGTTGGGGCTGGTGTCCTTGACAATTAGTACAATGACTTATTAAATCTCTTAAAGGATAACAAGGGCATACTTCAGTATTATTACCAGTTGATCCACGTTTATCAATAACGGTTGGCTTGCTAGATAAGTTTGACGTTATTGTCATACGGATGGCGGTGATCAACTGGTCCCTATACGTCACACCTATAGGACACGTTTGAGAGATGTGAAGGTATGAAAATACAGTCAAATTTATGCCGGATACGACTAAACAGTTAGTCAGAGGTGTTGACTATTAAATTAGTCAATAAGATGTTGAGATTATTATTTAATACGGATTAAATAATTTTAGCTAATACGGATTACATGATTAATTCGTAAAATTAAATATAAACAGTTATATTTAATTAAATATTGAATTCGCGTATTAATATAAACAGTTATATTAATTTGACTAATTATACAATATCGTAATTTTATCAGACCATTATTAATACATCGACTGTATTAATATCTGATAACATGTGTGCGATTTATAATAAATACCCGCGAATAATATTTAGCATATCGGGTCGAATCACGCACTGGAATAAGATGAGAGTGGAAAAGCCCACCCTCACCCTAATTCCGTTCGGCCGACCGAGTGTATACAAAAGGAGAGTTGTTCTCCTTTTGTCAACGACTGTTAAAAATGATAATTCTCATAATTAGGGTTTTGAGAACATTCTTCTCCCAAAACTCATATCTCACATCAAAACTCACAAAAGCTCTCCCCATATTGCAAGGCAATTGGAGAGTATTTCTAGCACACGCGACATCATCTAAAACCAAGTCTTAGGTGCAAGTTATAAAAGGGAATTTACTTTAATTCCTGTTCTTAGGCCAATTCAAGCAAGGACCCAAGGTCGTTATTCCTTTTCATGTTTTTATTAACTTATGACAATAATCACAATAGTATATTTCGTTATAATCCTTCATGTTTTAGGGCGAATACATGTTTTATTCCCCACAAGTGGTATCAGAGACAAGGCCACGAAATTTTTACTTTTACGTTTTTCATAAGTTTTAATTAAAAAATTTTGAAAATCGTTTTCTGTCGCCGTGTGGGTCGATTGACCTCTTGTTGCGGTCGGTCGACCGACTCCTGCGTGAGTTTTCTGTTTTGACAGTTTTTCTTTTGTTAGCAATCGATCTTGTTTTCGATTCTTGTTTACATATTGTTAATTAATCGATATTTTTAGCAATATGTGAATCCTTGTTGTTTAATTTGATTTACACGTTTTAAATCAAATGTTAAAAACTTGTTTTGATTTTAAAGTGCAGCGATTTGCGTTTTCAGAAACTCGTTTTTCCAGTTTTGTGGTCGGTCGACCTGATTGATAGGTCGGTCGACCTTGTTGCTGTTACAGGAAGTTTTTTTTTTAACTGACAGATGGTCGGTCGACCCCATGTTGAGGTCGGTCGACCTAGTCTCTGTAACAGACGTTTTATTTTCCGAAAATAAATTGTTTTTATTTTCCCTTGGCCTTTAGTAATATACTGTATACGGAAATAGTATATTATTTTTGTGAAACGGTTCACTCTCGCATGATACATATTATTTTAAGACGGTTTAAGATAATGGATTATAATTTTATTAAAATTAAAGTGATTAAAACGGTATAATCACATAATTTTAATCCCGTAAGGTGGTTTGGTAAAATTTGTTAATCATAATACCAGTATTATGTCATGAATGAATTTTAATTTTAGTTGATGCATTTTATTTATCGTCTTGTTGAATGCTTTTGAATGCTTTCTATAATGTATTTAATTTTTGCAAACGGTTGTAACTTAGTGTGGCCTTAGTAGATTGTGTTACCGTAATGATGGAACACAATCTTGTTTGTAATTTGAGATCTTGTATCTCCGTTTTGGGTTTTTGCCATGTAATTAATTTTGTATTTAAATTAGAATGTAAATAGGGTTATATTTGTAATTTAAATTAGTAATTTTGTGAAGACCAAAGACGGAGACCGGATGCTCACTCCCGCTGCAAAGACCAAGATGGAACATCAAGACAAGCTTCTAGGGTCCAACGGTGGATTCCAAAGTTGTCTTTATGTTTATTTTGGTAGGATAGGCCACACTAGGACTTTTATTTACGTTTATTGCATTTATTTTATGCTTTCATCGATAATAGCTTGCATCATATTCTGCCTAAAACCAAACCACCTATACCATGCCTGAAAACTGACTCATGTAGCGGTTACGCGTTAGTTTTCTGTGACAATACAGATGCCACATGTCACATGCAAAGCCATCACTTTATTTCATTCATTCTCGTATATGCTAGATATTAGTTCACTTAAAATGGGTAAATATAAGTTGATGGGGTCTTCCTCGTATAACCAAAAATTGAGACTAGTCTTTATAAATCAGACTCCCATGAATCCCTTCTTCGTCGGTAGGCATAATATGACCCCTTCTACGTCGGGTAAGTGGGAACAGATGATTTATTTTATCTCAACATCGTGGTCACTCGATACTATCTAGCGACTGTGATGGACTATTAGATAGGATTTACAGAAATCTATCGACCAAGAGTTCCAACGGTGGAATTAGCCAAGCTGTGGGCTTATCAATATACGGAAATTGAGTCTTGGGATCATTTATATAATTCTTGAGGGAGATCAATTATATAAATGCATGAGTCTACGAGTTTAAATACAATTTAAAATAGACTTAAATCACAACGATGAGTTGCTTATATGGTTTTGTTTTTATCTTCTTTTCCGTGTAGAACACGATCATTTAAACTGTTGTATAACAAATGGCTAGTGAAGACCCAATGCCAAGTGCCAAGCTAGCACGTGAATCCTGGCTAAAAGCCTTCATGGACTCCATGAATCAGTCTACTAGACTGAGGAATGATGGGTCAAACTTCTCTGACTGGGAGGCAGCGTTACGGAATGCTGTCATTGCTGACGGAAAGCTTAAGTACTTAACTGAGCCAATTCCGGCACACCCAAGAACTGGAGCTAGAGCTAACGAAGTTCGCGCTCATAGCGACTTCGTCATGGAAGCGGGTGCGATAAAGAATGTACTCATCTATGCAATGGAATCCAATTTGCAAAGACGCTTCATCTCCCATGGTGCAAACAAGATTTTCACCACGCTCACTAACGAATTCTCGAAAGCTCCGAGAATCGTTTCTTATGAGCATACCCGTCGCTTCTTTGAGGCGAAAATCCAGAAGGGCCAAGCTGTTAGCCCACATATTCTCAACATGATTGAGAATATCGAGAAACTGGAGGCCCTAAACTGCAAGATCAGTGAGAACATAATCGTTGATCGAATGCTTCATTCGCTTCATGATGGGTTCGCCCTCTTTAGGGCCAACTATTACATGAACGACATGAAGAAGACTCCTCATGAGCTCCACTCCCTTCTCGTGCAGACTGAGAAGGATCTGAAATTAAGTGGGAGCGTGAAGCAGGATGTACTCATGATCTCCAGTAAAGGGAAAGGTAAAGGGAAAGCTAAAGCTCAGGGCGACCAAGCGGTAGGTAAGCCCAAGTTCAAGAAGTCAGAATTCACTAAGAGTGGGTCAGGTGAGTCGAGCAACTCACAGGGCAAGACAAAGAGTAAGGATACTAGCATGGAATTCCACCATTACCACAAGACATTGGTGGCGCACATGCCCCGTGTATCATGAGGATATTAAGGCAGGTCGCGTTATTCCTGTTGGTATGTCTTCTTCTTCTTTTATTCACATGATTGAGATTAACCATGCAAGTTACGGAACTTGGGTACTAGATACTGGTTGTGGTTCTCATCTATGTAATCATGTGCAGGGTCTCCGAAACCAAGAACCCCTCATCAAGGGTGAGGTTGACCTGCGTGTCGGGAATTGAGCACGAGTTGCTGCAGTCTCAAGGGGAACATACGTGATCCAGCTTCCAAGTGGATTCGAGTTATCTTTGTATAACTGTTATTATGTTCCCAGTTTATCCAAAAACATTATTTCAGTTTCTGCAGTTGACAAACTTGGTTTTTCATTTGTAATAGTGAATAATAGCTGTATTTTCTCGTTACACAATATGATTTATAGCAAGGCAGTTTCCATGAATGGAATTTATGTTTTAGATCAAACCACCGAAATATTACATGTGAATAACAAGAGATTAAAGGTTGGTGACAAAGATCAAACTTATCTATGGCATTGCCGTATGGGACATATAAATGAGAAACGCGTAAAACAGCTCATACAGAATGGAGCTATCTCGGCCTTTGATTTCGAATCATATGGCACGTGTGAATCATGTCTCATCGGAAATATGACTCGTATTTCCTTCAAAGGTGTTGGAATGCGCGTTGCCGACCTATTAGGACTCATACATACGGATGTATGTGACCCTATGTCGATCAACGCACGAGAAGGCTATAGGTATGTCATCGCTTTCACGGATGATTTGAGTAGATATGGCTATGTCTACTTAATGAAACATAAAAGTGAATCCTTTGACAAGTTCAAAGAATACCACAATCGGGTACAGAACCAACTGGGCAGAAAGATTAAAACACTTCGGTCTGATCGTGGTGGCCAATATCTTTCACACGAGTTTGATCAACACCTTAAAGACTGTGGCATCGTTCTACAGTTGACTCCACCTGGAACACCACAATTAAATGGTGTGTCCGAACGGAGAAATCGAACTCTACTTGATATGGTTCGATCCATGATGAGTCACACCGTTGTGCCTGATTCATTATGGGGCTATGCTCTTTTGTCGGCCGCTCT
Source organism: Silene conica (assembly GCA_029255685.2). NCBI lineage: Eukaryota > Viridiplantae > Streptophyta > Magnoliopsida > Caryophyllales > Caryophyllaceae > Silene > Silene conica. The sequence continues at coordinate 67,632,301 of CM055311.2, forward strand.
AATACTTAACCGAAGTCCGTCTAAAGCTGTTGACAAGACTCCATACGAATTATGGAAGGGAACGGTCCCTAACTTGTCCTTTATTCGGGTTTGGGGTTGCGAGGCTTATGTCAAGTGGAGACACGAGGATAAGCTCGGCCCGCGATCTGTCAAGACATACTTTATAGGCTATCCAAAGGGAACTTTTGGTCATTACTTCTACTCGCCAACCGAACAACGTGTTTTTGTTGCGGTTAGTGCGACGTTCTTAGAGAAAGAATTTCTCGAGAACAAGTCGAGTAATAGAACCTTCGATTTATCGGAGATTCAAGAACCAAATACCGAGCAACCATTGGAGGAAACAGTTCCTTCAACCGAGGCTACGGTAGATATTCCTGAGGAACCTAGGAGGTCGGGAAGAGTCTTTATTCCTCCGGACAGATACATTGGTATGGTCGAGGAACATGACATAGATGACGTCTTACTCCTAGAGGATAATGAACCCTCAACCTATAAAGGTGCCATGACTAGTTCTGACTCAAAGCTACGGGTAGAAGCCATGCAATCCGAGATGGACTCCATGTATGAGAACAACGTGTGGGATCTTGTGGACCTACCTGCAAAGGTACGCCCCCTTCAATGCAAATGGCTTTACAAGATAAAGCATGCCGTGGAAGGACAACAAGATATCCACAAGGCAAGACTAGTTGCTAAAGGTTTCACCAAAGTGCCAGGCTTGCACTACGATGAGATCTTTGCACCCGTGGTCATGTTACGTTCCATTCGAATTATCTTAGCGATCGCCGCATTTCACGATTATGAAATCTGGCAAATGGACGTTAAAATCGCCTTCTTAAACGGTTATTTGGAGGAAGAGTTGTACATGGTACAACTCGAGGGTTTTATTGATCCAGAACATCCTAAGAAGGTCTGCAAGCTTAAGCGTTCCATCTATGGACTTAAGCAAGCATCACGGAGTTGGAATCATCGCTTCGACCAAGTGATAAAATAGAATGGGTTTATTCGATCATTCGAGGAACCATGTCTCTATATCAAGTCGAGTGGGAGCAAGATTGTCTTCCTAGTGCTGTATGTCGATGACATACTCTTGATTGGGAATGACATACCTCTCCTTTCTTCGGTTAAAGCATGGTTGAAAAACCATTTCCAGATGAAAGATCTGGGAGAGGCACAATGAATTTTGGGCATCCGTATCTACAGGGATAGATCACGACGGATGTTGTCTCTCAGTCAGGAGTCTTATATAGATAAGATTCTAGAGAGATTCAGCATGACGAACTCCAAGAAAGGGTTCCTTCCTATGACTACTGGGCTTCACTTGAGCAAGACTCAAGAAGCTAAGACATTGGAAGAGAAAGAGCGCACGAGTCGGATTCCTTATGCTTCGGCAATAGGATCGATTATGTATGCCATGATATGCACACGTCCAGACGTTGCATATGCATTAAGTATGACAAGCCGATTCCAAGCTCATCCAGGTGAACAACACTGGATGGCCGTGAAAAACATTCTTAAGTACCTACGGAGGACTAAAGATTGGGGATTGACTTACGGAGGCGACTCGACGCTCTACGCCACGGGTTACGCAGATGCTAGCTTCCAAACGGATCGATACGACTCGAAATCTCATTCTGGATTCGTTTTTACTCTTAATGGTGCTGTTGTCAGCTGGAAAAGTTCTAAGCAGAGTGTTACAGCAGATTCTACAACTGAGTCCGAGTACTATGCCGCTTCGGAAGCAGCTAAGGAAGCAATATGGATGCGTCAATTCTTACAAGGACTATCTGTAGTGCCTAGTTCGAATGACCCAATCACCGTTTATTGTGACAATAAAGGTGCCATCTTCCAAGCTAAGGAGCATAAGTCTAGCAACAAAGCTAGACATGTACAACGGAAAGCTCATCTAATCAGAGATTACGTGGAGCAGAAGGAGATATTTATTGATAAGATCGCTACGGATGACAACATAGTTGATCCTCTCACAAAAGCATTACCACGTGATAAGCATGAAAGGCACATTAATTCCATGGGAATCAGATGTGTTCCTAAGTTGTAGTACTCTTTTATGAATTCATGTAATAATTCATTTTCTCGTGTACTCTATTCAACCTCATTGCTATGATATATAATGTTTTGTTTTTCATGTGGAATTGTACGCCAATTTTGAACACCACAAAGTGAACTGATTAACATTACATCGTTTTGGTCCTTGATTACCCACTTGAGCTGATAACTCAGGTAATCATTTTGTGACGTTGGTTGATGGTGGGTTCAACGAGCCATAAGTCAAACGGTTGACTGACCAATCACAAAGGCGAGTTATACGGATATCTCGTAGGACAACCCGTGACAAAGTTATGGAGTCCTAAATGTTTTATAACATTGGGTGTCAGGTCGTGGATAGGACCTCCATAGTGTTCCTTAGAGTCGAGTCTTTTGACTTTCAACTGTCTCTTGAGATTAAGGCAGATTTTGGGTAACTTTGGTTTCTTTCCCACGGTCTTCCGTAACAGGGGCCAAGAGGATTTTTTCTGGGTTATTTCATGATGCGCTTACATCGGCAGGATTCGAGTTGAGGGAAATATCCAAACCCTTATCAGGATTTTATCATTTCTCAGGGCCACTCGAGGAGTAGTAACTGAAATGCATGGCCATGCTCGAATACAGATTCGTTTTATCATTTAAGTTACTCTCTAGTCGGGGAAACCACTCTTGATACAGATCGCTTGTGAGATACGACCTTTGCGAATGCGGATTTGCAAATTGTCTTACATTGAGTGGGAGAAATTTTAAAAGGATATGAGAATCGGTTATCGCACCTACACTTGTACGGACAAGTGGGAGTTTGTTGGAGCTAATGTCCTCCACATGTAGTGTGATAACGTCATTGCACATACCCTTGTACGAACAAGTGGGAGATTGTTGGGGCTGGTGTCCTTGACAATTAGTACAATGACTTATTAAATCTCTTAAAGTATCACAAGGGCATACTTCATTATTATTACCAGTTGATCCACGTTTATCAATAACGGTTGGCTTGCTAGATAAGTTTGACGTTATTGTCATACGGATGGCGGTGATCAACTGGTCCCTATACGTCACACCTATAGGACACGTTTGAGAGATGTCAAGGTATGAAAATACAGTCACATTTATGCCGGATACGACTAAACAGTTAGTCAGAGGTGTTGACTATTAAATTAGTCAATAAGATGTTGAGATTATTATTTAATACGGATTAAATAATTTTAGCTAATACGGATTACATGATTAATTCGTAAAATTAAATATAAACAGTTATATTTAATTAAATATTGAATTCGCGTATTAATATAAACAGTTATATTAATTTGACTAATTATACAATATCGTAATTTTATCAGACCATTATTAATACATCGACTGTATTAATATCTGATAACATGTGTGAGATTTATAATTAATACCCGCGAATAATATTTAGCATATCGGGTCGAATCACTGTAACACCCCAAGAGTATGAGAGGAAAGTTGTCCCACATCGGTAGAATGTGAGGCTTGTGATATGTTTATAATAACTTCCACCCACCACTTAGTAACAAGGTCTTGTGCTTTTGGGCTTAAGTGAGGACAAATAATTTGGCCCAAAGGCATACCTCCCATCTTATTGGAGTGTGTTACGACCGTGGTGGGTCGGGTTGTTACAAATGGTATCAGAGCGACCCTGCGACCGTGTGATGAGCCCCGTGGTCGGGAGTACCCGGGTCACACACCTAGCGGGGGAGGATTCTGGCCCTGGTTGTGGTGAAGTTTGAGGCACAACGAGGACGTTGTGTTCTTTAAGTGGGGGAGTTTGTAACACCCCAAGAGTATGAGAGGAAAGTTGTCCCACATCGGTAGAATGTGAGGCTTGTGATATGTTTATAATAACTTCCACCCACCACTTAGTAACAAGGTCTTGTGCTTTTGGGCTTAAGTGAGGACAAATAATTTGGCCCAGAGGCATACCTCCCATCTTATTGGAGTGTGTTACGACCGTGGTGGGTCGGGTTGTTACAATCACGCACTGGAATAAGATGAGAGTGGAAAAGCCCACCCTCACCCTAATTCCGTTCGGCCGACCGAGTGTATACAAAAGGAGAGTTGTTCTCCTTTTGTCAACGACTGTTAAAAAAGATAATTCTCATAATTAGGGTTTTGAGAACATTCTTCTCCCAAAACTCAGATCTCACATCAAAACTCACAAAAGCTCTCCCCATATTGCAAGGCAATTGGGGAGTACTTCTAGCACATGCGGCATCATCTCAAACCAAGTCTTGGGTGCAAGTTATAGGAGGGAATTTACTTTAATTCTTGTTCTTAGGCCAATTCAAGCAAGGACCCAAGGTTGTTATTCCTTTTCATGTTTTTATTAACTTATGACAATAATCACAATAGTATATTTCGTTATAATCCTTCATGTTTTAGGGCGAATACATGTTTTATTCCCCACATCTTCTTTGTTGTAGAAGCTTTTTCTTTCCCACGGGTGTACCAAGCGCACGACAATCTCAGCAGTGATCATATCGGAGATCAAATGACGTATCGCAACAGGGTTGCAGTTTAAAGCCATAGTTGAATCTTTGTTGTTTACGTTTTTTTGTGAATATTGAAGTACAGAGATGATTTTGTTAAAGGTGGACTTTATATAATTAAGAAGTGTGGTTTAGGTATAAGTTGAAATAAGATTAGATAGGTCAAAGATAGATTGGGATGCATAATAAGTTGTTACAGGTTTTAATGTTCACGTTGTTACAGATTCTTTCCTAGACATTTGGAACTTGTTTCCAGGATAATTCAGGTCGTAGGAGTTTGGGTTTGAGTAGATTGGAGTTTTGAGAGTTTGCAGGTCGTAGGAGTTTGAGTAGATTGGAGTTTTGAGAGTTTGAGTTTGAGTAGATTGGAGTTCGAGTAGATTCGTGTATATTAATATGAGATATGATTTTTTTACTAATATCTTGGAATATTCAGTCTTTTACCAGATGCTGTTTTCAGTTGCTTTAATTTAGCAGCTGACGTCAGCTGATTTAATCTCAATTCTCGCATCTCAGCTTCTCAGCTTCTTAAGCAATTTTTATTTTGAGTCTCTTTAATTTAGAGACTGACACAGCAGCTTGTAATTGAAATTTGAGAAGCCAAGTCAGCGAGATTGGCTTCTGCATTAGAGAGATATATGATAAGATGGATATCCATTGTATAAAACGGGTAAAAGAGACCCATTGCATGGTATTCATTTGTGCAATGGTCTTATAGTAGTTTTTTGTGTACAATAATTTGTGTAGTTAAATAAAAGAGACCAGGTATAATTATTGAGTAAACTAATTTTCATCAAATTTTGCGTTATTTAATAGGAATTAGTAAACGACGGAGTAATTGGTATGTTGGTATTGCACCAAATCACACCAAAGACATATCGTTTGACTAGTTTAGTCCTGAAATTCACATAAGATTATCGTTACATACGTAATTCATAGTCCATACCAATTATATGCACACTAAAAATATTAAAATAAGAATAAATTCTTTACATGTATGGTCCTTACCAAAATGGTGATTAAATACCTCATGCGTAACATATTAGATTACATTTTATTCATTAAAAAAGCCTCTTAATTCATCTAATCCCGTGAACTAATATACGAAGAAGAAGATGACACATATTTTCTGACAACAAAAATCTACTAGATTCATCTAAGTTTATAATCTTCGTTACCTTAACTCTACAAACTTACATGCTCATCGATATCTTCGATGTAATCAATCTATTCACTCTGATCCATAAATACCTACAACAAAAGCAACCACATGTTAATAATCGTTTATGATGCGTATTCCTAAGATAATCTAAAAGATAATCAACAAGAATACTAAAAGTTGCAGCGAAATTAAAATATATGTGATATATCACGATTTAGAATAAGTAACAAAGTAAAATAACGAACGAATGATGATGAACGATGGACAAAGTGATGAACGGCGTTGATGATGGTGGTGCTCGGTGGCCAACTGTCGTGTAACACACGATTGATAGTTGTGAACGTTGATGATTGATGTAAGATTGATGGAACGATGTTATGTATGTCTTGTGTATGATTTGTAGATGGATAGTTGATGAACTCACCCTCCAATCCAAGAAGATTCAATCATCCTGTAAATCAATTTAATCCAAGATCGATCCTAATGATTAAGCTCACTAAGATACTCAATCAATAATTGTAAAGCTCACACAAATACTTTAGGTTTAAGTTTTAAACTCAAAATAATAATAATTCAATCTATATAAACAAACAACACGGCTGCCCTATTTATAAGACTATGGCCGGCTATCCTACTATTATTAAGGTAAGAATACCTTAATCTAACATAATTAGAAAACCCTGATCCTACTTAAGTTCAAACAACTAGTTTGACTAGGATTAAGACTCCTACTCCTACACAAACTATGAATCATATAACTAGTAGGACTCCTTATTCTATTAGGATTGTGAATCCTACACACACTAGAAAACCTAATCCTATTAGGATTACAAGAACCTAATCCTATTAGGAACTAGGATTCCTAATTCTACTAGAACTATGAATCCTATCACAATTAGGATTCCTATTTAATTTAGGATTTCCTATTTGTATTAGGACTCTTACAAAAGATTCCTAATTGGACTATAACACATTAGTCCTTATTAAACATAAAATAAGCTAAGGCTAAAACATCTAACATATTCCACACGCTTCCAAAGTTGGTCGCGTGGGCTGTTTGCTCGTCCCCATGGGCTGGCCTTAAAAACCCCTATCCTACTTAAGTTCAAACAACTAGTTTGACTAGGATTAAAACCCCTACTCCTACACAAACTATGAATCCTATAACTAGTAGGATGTTGGGGCTGGTGTCCTTGACAGTTAGTACAATGACTTACTAAATCTCTTTAAGGATCACAAGGGCATACTTCTGTATTATTACCAGTTGATCCACGTTTATCAATAACGGTTGGCTTGCTAGATAAGTTTGACGTTATTGTCATACGGATGGCGGTGATCAACTAGTCCCTATACGTCACACCTATAGGACACGTTTGAGAGATGTGAAGGTATGAAAATACAATTACATTTATGCCGGATATGACTAAACAGTTAGTCAGAGGTATTGACTATTAAATTAGTCAATAAGATGTTGAAATTATTATTTAATACGGATTAAATAATTTTAGCTAATACGGATTACATGTTTAATTCGTAAAATTAAATATAAACGGTTATATTTAATTAAATATTGTATTCGCGTATTAATATAAACAGTTATATTAATTTGGGTAATTATACAATATCGTAATTTTATCAGACCATTATTAATATATCAACTGTATTAATATCTGATAACATGTCACGATTTATAAACAAATCCCGCGAACAACTTATAGCTAAATGGGTCGAATCACGAATTAGAGTAAGGTAAGAGTGGAAAGCCCACTCTTACCCTACTCGAGAATTTTCGGCCGTGTACACTACATAAGGAGAAGAATTCTCCTTATGTCAGTGACTCTTGGTTTTACGGTTTTAAACAAATCTCAAGAAAATTAGGGTTTGAGAGCATTCTTCTCCCATAACCCAGATCTCACATCTAAAACTCAAAAGGCTCTCCCGATATTGCAAGGCAGTTGGAGAGGATTTCTAGCACACGCGGCAACGTCTCATTCTAAGTCTTGGGTGCAAGTTATAGGAGGGAATTTGTGTTAATTCCTGTTCTTAGGCCTTTCGCGCAAGGACTAAAGGTTGTACTCTTTTTCATATCTTTTTAATCTTATGACCATATTCACGATTGTATTTTTCATTATAATCCTGCAAGTATAGGGTGAATACACGTTTTATTCCCCACAAGTGGTATCAGAGCCTATGGCCATGAAATTTTACTTTTGTGTTTTTCATAAGATTTGAAAATTGAAAAATCGGGCTGTTTTTGACGAGCACTCGATCGAGTACTACCTTCACTCGATCGAGTGCTTCGGCCGCGTGCCTCTTTTTGTGAGAAATCGATCTTGTTTTCGATTATAATTTACATATTGTTGATTAATCGATATTTTTAGCAATATGTGAATCCCTTGTTGTTTTTATTTTTGATTTACACGTTTAATATCAAGATAAAAACTTGTTTTGGTTTAAAGTGCAGCGATTTGCGTTTTAACGAGTCACTCGATCGAGCCCCTGCTGCACTCGATCGAGTGACACTGACACTCGATCGAGTGCCCCTGTTGCTCGGTCGAGTGCTCATGTTTCAGGCTTTCTTTTTCGAAAATAACTTGTTTCTTATTTTCACATGGCCTAAAATAATATACTGTATACGGAAATAGTATATTATTTTTGTGAAACGGTTCACCCTCGTTCGATACATATTATTTTAAAACGGTTTAAGATAATAGGATTATAAATTTATTAAAATTGGTGATTAAAACGGTATAGTCACATAATTTTAATCCCGTAAAGGTGGTTTGGTAAAAATTTATTAATCATAATAACAGTATTATGTCATGAATGAATTTTATTTTAGTTGATGCATTTTATTTATCGTCTTGTGAATGCCTTGTGAATGCTTTCAATAACGTATTTAATTTTGCAAACGGTTGTAACTTAGTGTGGCCTTAGAAGATTGTGTCACCGTAATGATGGGACACAGTCTTGCTTGTAATTTTGAGATCTTGAATCTCTGTTTTGGGTTTTTGCCATGTAATTACTTTTGTATTTAAATTAGAATGTAAATAGGTTATATTTGTAATTTAAATTAGTAATTTTGTGAAGACCAAAGACGGAGACCGGATGCTCACTCCCGCTGCAAGACCAAGATGGAACATCAAGACAAGCTTCTAGGGTCCAACGGTGGATTCCAAGTTGTTTTATGTTTATTTTGGTAGGATAGGTCACACTAGGACTTTTATTTACGTTTATTGCATTTATCTTTATGCTTTCATCGATAATAGATTGCATCATATTCCGCCTAAAAACCAAACCACCTATAACATGCCTGAAAACTGACTCATGTAGAGGTTACGCGTTAGTTTTCTGTGACAATACAGATGTCACGTGTCTCATGTAAAGCCATCACTTTATTTAATTCATTCACGCATATGCTAGATTTTAGTTCACTTAATATGAATAAATATAAGTCGATGGGGTCTTCCTCGTATAACCAAAAATTGAGACTAGTCTTTATAAATCAGCCTCCCATGAATCCCTTCTTCGTCGGTAGGCATAATATGACCCCTTCTACGTTGGGTAAGTGGGAACAGATGATTTATTTTATCTCAACATCATGGTCACTCGATACTATCTAGCGACTGAGATGGACTAATAGATAGGATATACGGAAATCTATCGACCAAGAGTTCCAACAGTGGAATTAGCAAAACTGTGGGCTTATCAATATACGGAAATTGAGTCTTGGGATCGTTTATATAATTCTTGAGGAAGATCAATTATATAAATGCATGAGTCTACGAGTTTAAATTCAATTTAATATAGACTTAAATCACAACAATAAGTTGCTTATATGGTTTTGTTTTATCTTCTTTTTCAGTGTAGAACACGTTCATTAAAACTGCTGTATAACTAAATGGCTGGTGAAGACCCAATGCCAAGTGCCAAGCTAGCACGTGAATCCTGGCTAAAAGCCTTCATGGACTCCATGAATCAGTCTACTAGACTGAGAAATGATGGGTCAAACTTCTCTGACTGGGAGGCAGCACTACGGAATGCTGCCATTGCTGACGGAAAGCTTAAGTATTTAACTGAGCCCATTCCGGCACACCCAGGAACTGGAGCTAGAGCCAACGAAGTTCGTGCTCATAGCGACTTCGTCATGGAAGCGGGTGCGATAAAAAAACGTACTCATCTATGCAATGGAATCAAATTTGCAAAGACGCTTCATATCCCATGGTGCAAACAAGATTTTCACCACGCTCACTAACGAATTCTCGAAAGCTCCGAGAATCGTTTCTTATGAGCATACCTGTCGCTTCTTTGAGGCGAAACTCCAGAAGGGCCAAGCTGTTAGCCCACATATTCTCAACATGATTGAGAATATCGAGAAACTGGAGACCCTGAACTGCAAGATCAGTGAGAACATAATCGTTGATCGAATGCTTCATTCGCTTCATGATGGGTTCGCCCTCTTTAGGGCCAACTACTACATGAACGACATGAAGAAGACTCCTCATGAGCTCCACTCCCTTCTCGTACAGACTGAGAAGGATCTGATATTAAGTGGGAGCTTGAAGCAGGATGTTCTCATGATCTCCAGTAAGGGAAAGGGTAAAGGGAAGGCTAAAGCTCAGGGCGACCTAGCAGTAGGTAAGCCCAGGTTCAAGAAACCAGGATTTACTAAGAGTGGGCCAGGTGAGTCGAGCAACTCACAGGGCAAGACAAAGAGCAAGGATACTAGAAAGGAATGCCACCACTGCCACAAGACTGGGCATTGGAGGCGCTCATGCCCCGTGTATCGCGAGGACATTAAGGCAGGCCGCGTTACTCCTGTTGGTATGTCTTCTTCCTCTTTTATTCACATGATTGAGATTAACCATGCAAGTTGCGGAACTTGGGTACTAGATACTGGTTGTGGTTCTCATCTATGTAATCATGTGCAGGGCCTCCGAAACCAAGAACCCCTAATCAAGGGTGAGGTTGACCTGCGTGTCGGGAATGGAGCACGCGTTGCTGCAGTCTCGAAGGGAACATACGTGATCCAGCTTCCAAGTGGATTCGAGTTATTTTTATATAACTGTTATTATGTTCCTAGTTTGTCCAAAAACATTATTTCAGTTTCTGCACTTGACAAACTCGGTTTTTCATTTGTAATAGAGAATAATAGCTGTATTTTCTCCTTACACAATATGATTTATGGCAAGGCAGTTTCCATGAATGGAATTTATGTTTTAGATCAAACTACCGAGATATTACATGTGAATAACAAGAGATTAAAGGTAGGTGACAAAGATCAAACTTACCTATGGCATTGTCGTATGGGACACATAAATGAGAAACGCGTAAAACAGCTCATACAGAATAGAGCAATATCGCCCTTTGATTTCGAATCATATGGCACGTGTGAATCATGTCTCATCGGCAAAATGACTCGTATTTCCTTCAAAGGTGTTGGAATGCGCGCTGCCGACCTATTAGGACTCATACATACGGACGTATGTGGCCCTATGTCGATCAACGCACGAGAAGGCTATAGGTATTTCATCACTTTCACGGATGATTTGAGTAGATATGGCTATGTCTACTTGATGAAACATAAAAGTGAATCCTTTGACAAGTTCAAAGAATACCAGAATCGGGTACAGAACCAGCTGGGTAGAAAGATTAAAGCACTACGTTCGGATCGTGGTGGTGAGTATCTTTCACACGAGTTTGATCAACACCTTAAAGACTGTGGCATCGTGCTACAGTTGACTCCACCTGGAACACCACAATTAAATGGTGTGTCCGAACGGAGAAATCGAACTCTACTTGATATGGTTCGATCCATGATGAGTCACACCGTTGTGCCTGATTCATTGTGGGGCTATGCTCTTTTGTCAGCCGCTCTAATACTTAACCGAAGTCCGTCTAAAGCTGTTGACAAGACTCCATACGAATTATGGAAGGGAACGGTCCCTAACTTGTCCTTTATTCGGGTTTGGGGCTGCGAGGCTTATGTCAAGTGGAGACACGAGGATAAGCTCGGCCCGCGATCGGTCAAGACATACTTTATAGGCTATCCAAAGGGAACTTTTGGTCATTACTTCTACTCGCCAACCGAACAACGTGTTTTTTTTGCGGCTAGTGCGACGTTCTTAGACAAGGAATTTCTCGAGAACAAGTCGAGTAATAGAACCTTCGAGTTATCGGAGGTTCAAGAACCAACTACCGAGCAACCATTGGAGGAAACAGTACCTTCAACCGAGGCTGTGGTAGATATCCCTGAGGAACCTAGGAGGTCGGGAAGAGTCTCTATTCCTCCGGACAGATACATTGGTATGGTCGTGGAACGTGATAGAGATGACGTCTTACTCCTAGAGGGTAATGAACCTACAACCTATAAAGGTGCCATGACCAGTTCTGACTCAAAGCTATGGCTAGAAACCATGCAATCCGAGATGGACTCCATGTATGAGAACAACGTGTGGGATCTTGTGGACCTACCTGCAAAGGTACGTCCCCTTCAATGCAAATGGCTTTACAAGATAAAGCATGCCGTGGAAGGACAACAAGATATCCACAAGGCAAGACTAGTTGCTAAAGGTTTCACCCAAGTGCCAGGCTTGCACTACGATGAGATCTTTGCACCCGTAGTCATGCTACGTTCCATTCGGATTATCTTAGCGATCGCCGCATTTCACGATTATGAAATATGGCAAATGGACGTTAAAACCGCCTTCTTAAACGGTTATTTGGAGGAAGAGTTGTACATGGTGCAACCTGAGGGTTTTATCGATCCAGCACATCCTAAGAAAGTTTGCAAGCTTAAGCGTTCCATCTATGGACTTAAGCAAGCATCACGGAGTTGGAATCATCGCTTCGACCAAGTGATAAAAGAGAATGGGTTCATTCGATCAGTCGAGGAACCATGTCTCTATATCAAGTCGAGTGGGAGCAAGATTGTATTCCTAGTACTGTATGTCGATGACATACTCTTGATTGGGAATGACATACCTCTCTTATCTTCGGTTAAAGCATGGTTGAAAAACCATTTCCAGATGAAAGATCTGGGAGAGGCACAAAGAATTTTGGGCATCCGTATCTACAGGGATAGATCACGACGGATGTTGTCTCTCAGTCAGGAGTCTTATATAGATAAGATCCTGGAGAGATTCAGCATGACGTCGACGAACTCCAAGAAGGGGTTCCTTCCTATGACTCCTGGGCTTCACTTGAGCAAGACTCAAGAAGCTAAGTCATTGGAAGAGAAAGAGCGCATGAGTCGGATTCCTTATGCTTCGGCAATAGGATCGATCATGTATGCCATGATATGCACACGTCCTGACGTTGCATATGCATTGAGTATGACAAGTCGATTCCAAGCTCATCCAGGTGAACAACACTGGATGGCCGTGAAAAACATTCTTAAGTACCTACGGAGGACTAAAGATTGGGGATTGACTTACGGAGGCAACTCGACGCTCTGCGCCACGGGTTACGCAGATGCTAGCTTCCAAACGGATCGAGATGACTCGAAATCTCAGTCTGGCTTCGTTTTTACTCTTAATGGCGCTGCTGTCAGCTAGAAAAGTTCTCAGGGCCACTCGAGGAGTAGTAACTGAAATGCATGGCCATGCTCGAATACAGATTTGTTTTATCAGTTAAGTTACTCTCTAGTCGGGGAAACCACTCTTGATACAGATCGCTTGTGAGATACGACCTTTGCGAATGCGGATTTGCAAATTGTCTTACATTGAGTGGGAGAAATTTTAAAAGGATATGAGATTCGGTTATCACACCTACACTTGTACGGACAAGTGGGAGTTTGTTGGAGACTTGTGTCCTCCACATGTAGTGTGATAACGTCATTGCACATACCCTTGTACGGACAAGTGGGAGATTGTTGGGGCTGGTGTCCTTGACAGTTAGTACAATGACTTACTAAATCTCTTTAAGGATCACAAGGGCATACTTCTGTATTATTACCAGTTGATCCACGTTTATCAATAACGGTTGGCTTGCTAGATAAGTTTGACGTTATTGTCATACGGATGGCGGTGATGAACTGGTCCCTATACGTCACACCTATAGGACACGTTTGAGAGAGGTGAAGGTATGAAAATACAATCACATTTATGCCGGATATGACTAAACAGTTAGTCAGAGGTATTGACTATTAAATTAGTCAATAAGATATTGAGATTATTATTTAATACGGATTAAATAATTTTAGCTAATACGGATTACATGTTTAATTCGTAAAATTAAATATAAACGGTTATATTTAATTAAATATTGTATTCGCGTATTAATATAAACAGTTATATTAATTTGGGTAATTATACAATATCGTAATTTTATCAGACCATTATTAATATATCAACTGTATTAATATCTGATAACATGTCACGATTTATAAACAAATCCCGCGAACAACTTATAGCTAAATGGGTCGAATCACGAAGTAGAATAAAGTAAGAGTGGAAAGCCCACTCTTACCCTACTCGAGAATTTTCGGCCGTGTACACTACATAAGGAGAAGAATTCTCCTTATGTCAGTGACTCTTGGTTTTACGGTTTTAAACAAATCTCAAGAAAATTAGGGTTTGAGAGCATTCTTCTCCTATAACCCAGATCTCACATCTAAAACTCAAAAGGCTCTCCCGATATTGCAAGGCAGTTGGAGAGGATTTCTAGCACACGCGGCAACGTCTCATTCTAAGTCTTGGGTGCAAGTTATAGGAGGGAATTTGTGTTAATTCCTGTTCTTAAGCCTTTCGCGCAAGGACTAAAGGTTGTACTCTTTTTCATATCTTTTTAATCTTATGACCATATTCACGATTGTATTTTTCATTATAATCCTGCAAGTATAGGGCGAATACACGTTTTATTCCCCACATAGGACTCATTATTCTATTAGGATTGTGAATCCTACACACACTAGAAAACCTAATCTTATTAGTATTACAAGAAAACCTAATCCTATTAGGAACTAGGATTCCTAATTCTACTAGGACTACGAATTCTATCATAATTAGGATTCCTATTTAATTTAAGATTTCCTATTTGTATTAGGACTCTTACAAAAGAGTCCTAATTGGACTATAACACATTAGTCCCTATTAAACATAAAATAAGCTAAGGCTAAAACATCTAACATATTCCACACGCTTCCAAAGTTGGTCGCGTGGGCTGTTTGCTCGTCCCCATGGGCTGGCCTTATGGGCGTTATTGACCCATGGTCTTTCTTTAATTCTAGTTCATGCTATTTTAAACACTGTATTTGACTCAAATTCGAACCCACATGTTAGAGACCTCATATTCTAGCTAAGGAGTAGTCTATAGGAGAATGCTCTCGCATCAGTTTATTAAAATATACCTTAGAAGCAGTTATGACAAAGATAATCAATAGGGAAATTAATACGTATAACGGGCTAAGTAATGGCTAAAAGTACCAAATTACCAAAAACAAATAGATACGAACAAATAAAAAGATGCATAACAAAAACGAATGAAGAAATAAGAATTATATTATGTTGGTTTTCATGACCAAATTCACTATATATATACAATATATTGTACCGAGTAGTAATTAACATGGTTCCTAATTCTAGTCGAACTAAATCTCTTTTTAACACTTATCATGAAAGCAATAATGCATGCATAGACGGGGGAAAGAAAATAGGGAATTAGCAGCGAGTAGAATTTGCATTTGAATGAGATTGCAACTTTTTTTTACGGTAGAGATTTCGATAATAATTCTTTGTATTTGGTTGTTTAGATAATGTTTTAAGTTCAGGTAGTTAAAAAAGGTTGGAGTTTTTATCATCGTCTGAATAAAAGCAACCAATGAATCATATATTTATCTAATGCAGAAGCCAAACTGCTGACGTGGCATCACTAGAAAAAAGCTTTGTCCTACATGTCACGTTGTAAAGCATCCTAGAGTTATTGTCCAATTAGATTCATCCTAGAGCTATTGTCCAATAACATTCAAGATATGGTATAATAACTATTCCAAGATTTCGCGGCCTAAATCTATGGAATCACAAGATTTCATTCCATATATTGAAACAATAAATAATGACAGTTTTGGCTGAAGATTAATTCTGTAGCACGGCCTAAATCCTAGAGTTACCAATCTTGAATCAGAAAAAAGATACGCCATATATGACAAAAAATTTCTCTAACAAGATTTTCATTCCATATATTCCATTTTACTTTGACTCAAATTAATTCCATTTCAATTAACGTCCAATAACATTCAAGATATGGTATATGGTATACAAGATATGGTATATTCTAGAATACGCCATAAAATCCAAGATTTCCCGGCCTAAATCTATGGAATCACAAGATTTCACTCCATAAATAGAAAACCGTGAACTTCACGGTTAAAAGAAAAAAGATACGCCATATACAACTTTTAGAAAGCAAATGAAATCAAATTGATAATAAAATAATAAGAATAATTATAATAATAAAATATAAAATTTTGGTGTGTCAAATCAAATCATCATTATTCTTCAGTCAACACGGCACTTCCCTCTTATTTCCTTTTGCATATGGTCTTCTGCATATAAGAATGATAATAATAATGATAATTAATAAAATAATAAACATTCTGTTAGTGTAAAAAATCTCTCATCGTTAACTACTATTAAGATAATTGTATATATGATAAAAAATCTCTCTTCATTCACCATTAACTAATATTAAGCAATACCTTAAGCAACCAAAATTGTGTTATGGCTTTGAATTGCACCCCTGTTGCCATACGTCACTTGACTTCGGAGATGCTTACTACAGAAATTGTGGTACGAGTTGTACACCTTTGGGAGAGAAAAAGTTTCTACAACAAAAATGATACTCTATCATTGGAGATGCTTTTATTTGATTCGGAGGTACTAACGTTTAATTGACTTTTTTTAATCGACTATGTACTATTTACTAATATTCTAGAATACAATTTTCAGGAAAATATAATTCAGGCTACTATCCGCAAAAGTATCATTAACAAATTCAAGAACAAGATCAACGAGGGACATTTATACAAATTATCAAGATTCACTGTGGAAGCAAATAAGGGCGCTGAAATTGCAACTTCTGCTGAACTACGCATCTACTTTTCATATCCAACAATGGTTAAAGAGGTTCAGGATCTACCCATCCCACAATATGGATTCAAGTTTGTGGACTTTCGTGACATTCTATCAGAAATAATATCTTATGAACATTACATAAGTACATCCAAAAATCAAATCATTATAAAATGTTTATTTATTATATAACTTATTAAACTAACCACAAACTTATTAAACTCACGCAGATGTCATTGGAAAATTTTCCGTGAGTCGGAGAGGTCAGATCAACAAAGAATGGAAATAGTTGGATGACAATATACATAGAGAACGTTAGGTAAAAATTATGCTACTTTTATATTTCATTGTCACATGTTTATAAATATTTGAGTATAAGAATTTATAATAATCTGATTATAAAAAATATTCTCAGGAAGGAGAAAATCGCATGCTCGGTATGGAACAATTATGTTAGCTTAGTTCAGACGTTTGTTGATGCATGTAAAGATCCTACTGAACCTGCTATAATTGTCATCCGCTGTGTTCAACGATGTAAATGGGAAGGTATACTAATATTATTGTAATACAAATTTCGTGCTATCAATATTTTACATATTCATAATATTTTTTATTAACTATCTCCTAGGTGAACCTAGAGTGACAACTACAAGACACGCGACCAGATTTTTTTTTAACCATGCAATTCCAGAGGTGGAAGCGTTCCTCGAAGAGTAAGTTTACAACAACTACTGTATAAATTCTTAATGATATTCAACTTACTGATTTTTGCTTACCTAACGCAACACAGGCTACATTCTATCGGTGAACCAAGTAGCTCCAATGTTATATCATATTTCTCGACTGAATCTGAAGATATGCTATCGGGGGATAATTTGAGTACAATCTGTAACAGCCCATATTTTCGTAAAATCTAATTTAATCGTTTTGAGTATTTTACGTAATAAAGATAATATTTTTAATAATTTAACTCGTAAGTTTTGAATTAAAAGCAAGATCCGTCTTAAGAACCTTAAGTTCTTAAGACGAATACAACTTGGCATAATTTAAATATCCGACTCAAGTATTTATTTCATATCCGGTTCTAAAATCCGTAACCGTTTTAAGTAAGTCGGAAAGGACAACTCATTGTACTTCTTAAACCCCTTAAGTCGACATTTCCCCTCCCTCAAGCTTCATTTCACTGTAAACTCAAATCTCACAAAACCTCCATTTATACTCTCTCCTTTTCAAGCTTTTCTCCATCATCCGCTCTCCAAATCGCGAAAGTAAGTACATTTTCGGAATCCTCGTTCGATTTCCAAGACATCCATCACTTTCATTTTTCATTTTGGCGACTTCGAAAAATAGGCTGTTTTGCCTTTAACTCGTTTTTAGTGTCTTTAAATCGTTTTCTTTGTTGTAGGAGTCGGTCTCAACGATCCCGACGTGGACTCTTACGTTGTAGAGGAGGATCATCTGCCGGAATAAGCTTAAAGGTGACGATAATGAGATAACTCGGCCTTTTATGTGTATATTAGCATAATTGATGGATTCTCTTAATTGTTTCTGATTTTGGTTGAGTACTATGATTTCCAGACTTAGAAACATGTTTAGGTTGTTGTTTATGTGAGGAATTCATGCTTGGAAATATGGTTATGTGTTCACAAGTATAATTTCAGTTTTTCATATGTTAAGACGGATACTTGAAATTAATCGTTTGAGGATTGTGTTGGGATTTACGTGCTGATAGGAAGTAATATTTGGTGATTTATAATGTTGGGATAACAACCCATGTATCGATTCATGAGTTTTGTGTTAATTTATTGAGTATTGAGAAGGGATGGAAAACGCGATTTTCAGCGTCAGGCTCTCTGAGCCGGTCGACCGACCGGCCGCCGGTCGACCGGCTGAGAGCGCTTCTTGTGTTTTTGTGGTTTTGCGAAAATTGAGACCCATAGTGAATAGGTCTCCCAGCCGGCAGACCGGCCGCCTGCCAGCCGGCTGGGAGTGCGTTATGTTGTGTTTATGTACCTTCAGAATTCAAGTGTAGTCCCAGCCGGCCGACCGGCTGCCTGCCGACCGGCTGGGAGTGCGTGTAGTGTTTCAGAAGAGAAAGAAAGGCTGAGAAGATCACCAGCCGGCCGACCGGCTGCCTGCCGACCGGCTGGGGACCCCTGTAAGCTATTTTGAGTTTTTCGTAAATTGATCGTAACTTTTAAACGGTTTATCGGTTTTACTTGGAACTTGTTTTGTGTACCCGTGGCATGTATTTGAGGTCCCCGGTGTACGGGCAACGTTATATTGGGTTCGGGAATGAAGTGAGGATAGAGACCCCCCGGTCGGGTAACCGAAAGGGAAACCGGCTCTCCCTCGTCCTAGTTCCCGGAATCAATTGTATGTTGGTTAGAAGTTTAAGAAGTTAGAACTATAGGTTAGTCTCTACCTTTGGTTGTTCATTGGTTGCAATGGTTGTCGCGTGGTGGGATATGTGTTAAGTTCACCTCTGGACCCACTACGTGTTTATCTGTCGCGTGACGGGATATGTGTTAAGTTCACCTCTGGACCCGTGACGTGTTTTGCTTGGGCATGTCAGGATATGTGTTAAGCTCACCTCTGGACCTGACACGTGATCGGTTGTCGTACATGGGATATGTGTTAAGTTCACCTCTGGACCCGTTGTGCGATGACTGTGTATTGGGATATGTGTTAAGTTCACCTCTGGACCCAATATATGTTTGTAGCATTGGGATATGTGTTAAGTTCACCTCTGGACCCTTTGCTTTTGGATGATTAGGGATATGTGTTAAGTTCACCTCTGGACCCTTTTCATGATTGTAAGATTAGGGATATGTGTTAAGTTCACCTCTGGACCCTTTTCATGATTGTAAGTTTAGGGATATGTGTTAGGTTCACCTCTGGACCCTTTACTTGATTAGATGTTGGGATATGTGTTAAGCTCACCTCTGGACCCGACATAGTGTAGTAATGGGATATGTGTTAAGTTCACCTCTGGACCCGTTGCTAGTGTTGTTAATGTGTATCTGCTTGCCTAGATGATGGTACAGTGTCAGATATGCATGATTAGTTATGGATGTTTATCTGCTTGCCTAGAGGATGGTACAGTGTCAGATATGCATGTCGTGTTGTTGATGTTGCTTAGTTGTGGTTTAATCATCCAAGGCATTGGATGACTCTTAGTTCGGTTTCATAAATAATTGGATTGAAAGACCCCCCGACTGGGTAACCAGTAGGGAAACCGGCTCTCCTTCCTATTTGTTTATGAAGTTGGTTGAGAGCCGTGCACTGTAATCGCATGATAGTAAGAGATCAGATGATGAGACGTTATGCTTCACATGTTGTTATATGCTGGAGTATTCTGTATTGTTTATATGTGTTACGTGTTGTCGCAAAAGGTGGCTAGGAGAACTCTAGTCACTCCCCACTGATTGTGGCGTACATGTTTTCATGTATGTAGGTACATGCAGGGTTGGAGATCAGGGTTACAGGAGAGCTAGCGAGTGATGATCCATTCATCAGTTGACTTACCCGTTTACGCTTAGCTAGACTCTTAGACTTTTGTCGTTTACATTTTGGTGCCTGTAGGGATGTTCCATCCCAGGCTGTGTATATTTCATTTCCGCACTTAGAACTGCTACTTATCTATTGTTGTTTATATCAGTTCTGTTTTCAGTTTCAGTTTAAAGCTTCTCGCATGTTGTTTTATCTTCTAAAAAGTTTTAATTCCGCTGCAAATTTGGTACTTTTATGTGTTTATATTTCCGCTTTCGCGAGGGGTTTTACAGTTGGTATCAGAGCATTATTGCTCCCGACGCACTCATGTGACCCCCAACCTTAACTTGACCAAATAAACAAATAATGAATGAGAGACGGGTAGATCTAAGGACTTATGTTGTAGTCAATTTGTGATTGCTAATTGCTAAGCTAATCCTTGTTTTCTCTTTTAAAGGATGGTGAGACCCAGAGCTGCTGATAACATTGTGCTGCAAGCAATTCAGCATTTGCTTGAGACTCAGAGACAGCAAGCGGGGAATGTTCCACCTCCTCCACCGCCGGGTGGCGAGACTAATCGTCCGGGTAGCTTTTCCTGGATTGCCTCTCAGATGTCCAGAAGCCATGTTAGGACCTATGGAGGCGAGGCTGACCCAGTAGCCCTCACAGAGTGGTTCAGAGAGATGGAAAAGAGCTTCACCTTATACTCAGTTGTTAGGGAGGATAGAGTGCGTTTAGCCGCTCACTTCCTGACATTGGAGGCTGACCGTTGGTGGGCGTTGACTGGACCTACCGCTGTTCTTGACCCGATGTTCGATTGGGAGGCTTTCAAGGACAGGCTCGAGGCGAGGTTCTACCCCAAGGAGTTGAGATCGCAGAGGTTGAAAGAATTTATGGATTTGAAGCAAGGGAAGATGACCGTTCAAGAATTCACTGACAAGTTCAACCAGTTAGCTCACTTTGCATCGAGATTTGTTCGTGATGAGGCTGAGAGGGTGTATTTCTACCGAGGGAAGCTAGGGCCGAGGATTGAGAGTATGGTTCGTCGTGACTCTACTTCTTTTGTGGAGGTTTATGACGACGCTATTTGGGCCGAGAGTTCTATTCGTGCCATTGATGCTGAGACCCGTGCCGCTACTTCCAGCTTCACTTCTCACCAGAGATCCGTGTACCAGGGGAAGAGACCATTTGTTCCTTCTACTTCTTCACCTTCTTCTCAGAAGAAGCGTTTTGAGAGGTTCTCTGCTCCGGTTGCTAAGACCACATTTCACACCGACACTACTCCTAGTGTTTGCCACCGTTGTGGTAAACCTTCTCATCCGGGTTTTGACTGTTTCAAGAATGCCTATAAGTGTTTCACTTGTAATGGATTTGGGCATCGATCGTATGAGTGTCCTGAGAGGAACACCGCACTTGGCAAGGCTGCCACTGCTGCTGCAGCGACTAAAGGAGGGAAGCCGAAAGGGAAGATTTTTGTGATGACTAGGGCTGAGGCAGAGGCGCATCCTGACATTGTTGCCGGTATATTTTCTGTTCTTGGCGCTGAGTGCCTTATTTTATTCGATACTGGAGCTTCTTTGTCATTTATATCGACTCAGTTCGCCGACCGTCTAGCTCTTGAGTCTTCATTGGTTGAGGAGACTTCTATTTCCTTACCTTCTGGAGACGTGTTTTCATGCTCTGCGTCCCATAGGGATGTTCCTATTGTTATTGGTCAAGCCACATTCCCAGCGGACTTACTGAGATTTCCTCTCGAGGAGTTTGACATTATCCTCGGTATGGATTGGTTATCGCGATACCATGCTCGCTTCGAGTGTCGCGACCAGAAAATCTGCTTGAGGAGTTCTTCAGGAGTTCGTGTTTCCTATAGGGGAACTCGCCCTCAAAAGGGTGTTCGTGTCATCTCTTCGATGAAAGCTTCTCATCTTCTTAGGAAGGGTTGCCAAGCCTTCCTGTGTGTTGTTACAGCTGCTAAACCATCGCTACCAAAGCTTGAAGATGTGGCCATTGTTCGTGAGTATCCAGATGTGTTCCCAGATGACTTGCCAGGGATACCACCAGAGAGAGATGTGGAGTTTACTATTGAGCTTGTTCCAGGTACCGGACCAATTTCTAAAGCTCCTTACCGTATGGCTCCGCCAGAGTTGAAAGAGTTGAAGCAGCAATTGGAAGAGATGATCGAGAAAGGTTTCATTAGACCTAGTGCTTCTCCGTGGGGTGCTCCTGTGTTGTTCGTCAAGAAGAAAGATGGTTCCATGAGATTGTGCATTGACTATAGAGAGCTGAACCGAGTGACCGTGAAGAATAGATATCCTTTGCCTAGGATAGATGATTTGTTTGATCAGTTGAGAGGTGCTTCGAGGTTTTCTAAGATTGATCTTCGATCAGGTTATCATCAGATTCCAGTGAGAGAGGCTGATATTGCAAAGACTGCTTTTCGTACCAGATATGGGCATTTTGAGTTTGTAGTTATGCCATTTGGGTTGACTAATGCACCGGCTATTTTTATGGATCAGATGAACCGTACTTTCAGTGAGTATCTCGACACTTGTGTTGTGGTGTTTATCGATGACATCTTGATATATTCGAAGACCGATGAGGAACATGCTGAGCATCTTCGATTGATTCTAGGGATTCTGCGCAGACAGAAATGGTTCGCAAAGTTTTCGAAGTGTGAATTTTGGCTCTCGAAGGTTGCCTTTTTAGGACATGTGATATCCAGCGAGGGTGTGATGGTAGATCCCGCGAAGATAGAGGCTGTGGTTGATTGGGAGAGTCCCAAGGATGTTGGAGAGATCCGTAGCTTTTTGGGTTTGGCTGGTTATTATCGTAGATTCGTTGAGGATTTTTCGAGATTGGCTCGCCCGATGACTCAGTTACTGAAGAAGGAAGCCAAATTTGTGTGGACCGACAAGTGTGAGAGTTCTTTCCAGGAGTTGAAGACCATATTGACTTCCGCCCCCGTGTTAGCTTTGCCAGAGATCGGAGTGGACTTTGATGTGTATTGTGATGCTTCGATGTTAGGACTTGGATGCGTATTGATGCAGAGTGGTAAGGTGATAGCCTACTCATCTAGACAGTTGAGAGTTCATGAGGTGAACTATCCGACACATGACTTGGAGTTGGCCGCAGTTGTTCATGCTTTGAAGATGTGGCGTCATTACCTGATGGGATCTCATTGCCGTATTTTCACAGATCACAAGAGCCTTAAGTACATTTTCACTCAGAAAGACCTTAACATGAGACAGAGACGTTGGCTAGAGTTGGTGAAGGATTACGACATCGAGTTGTTATATCATGAGGGAAAAGCCAATGTAGTTGCTGATGCGCTTAGCCGCAAGACTTCTCATTCGATGAGTGCCATGAGAGTATTGCCCGATGAGTTGTGTTCCGAGTTCCGGAAGCTGAGATTAGAGATGGTGGGTAGTGGTTTTGATTGGTTAGCTGCTATGACCGCCGAGCCGTCTTTATATTGGGAGATTCGACAGAGTTTGCCTGCAGATGCCGATTTCAAGAAGTTCGAGGCTAAGATTTCGAGTGGTGTTGCACCTGACTTAGTGATTGATGCCGGTGGTTTCCTTAGGTTCCGTGGTAGGATGTATGTCCCCGATGTGCCAGATTTGAGGAAGAGGATTCTTGATGAGGCTCACTTGTCACCGTATTCCGTTCATCCGGGGAGAGAGAAGATGCATAAGGATTTGGGACTTACGTTTTGGTGGCCCGGGATGAAGAGTGACATCATGGATTATGTTAGTAGATGCTTGACTTGCCAACAAGTCAAGATAGAACATAGGAGACCAGGTGGTTTGCTACAGCCGCTTCCCGTCCCTCAGTGGAAGTGGGAGTGCATATCTATGGACTTTGTTACCGCTTTGCCTAAGACCGTGGGAGGCAAGGATGCGATTTGGGTTATTGTTGATCGTTTAACTAAGTGTGTCAGATTCGTGCCGATCAGAGAGACATGGGATATGGATCGTTTAGCTAGAGCTTATATTGCTGAGATAGTCCGATACCATGGTGTGCCGAGAGAGATCGTTTCCGATCGTGATCCTCGATTTTGTTCCAGGTTCTGGAAGGCTTTGCAGGAGGCTATGGGTAGCCGTTTGTTGATGAGTACTGCTTTTCATGCCGCGACCGATGGTCAGTCCGAGAGGACTATACAGACATTAGAGGATTTGCTCCGTGCTTATGCCCTTGATTTTCAGAGTTCTTGGGAGCAGAGTTTGCCGTTGGTAGAGTTTTCTTACAACAACAGTTATCATGCTTCCATTGGTATGGCTCCGTACGAGGCTCTTTATGGTAGGAAGTGCCGTAGTCCGATTTGTTGGGACCAGGCTAGTGATGTTCGTGACCTTGGACCAGACCAGTTAGCTGTTACTATTGATCAGGTTCAGCTTATCAGAGGTAGGATGAAGGCCGCTCAGGACCGGCAGAAATCCTATGCTGATGTTCGCCGTAGACCCTTAGAGTTTGAGGTGGGTGATCGAGTTTTCTTGAGAGTTTCTCCGATGAAAGGCGTCAAGAGATTTGGAGTTAAGGGCAAGTTGAGCCCTAAGTATATTGGACCTTTTGAGATTGTGAAGAGGATTGGTGCTGCTGCTTACCGATTGGACTTGCCTCCTAGTTTGGGCAAGGTTCATAGCGTTTTCCATGTTTCCCAGCTCCGCAGATACATTAGTGACCCGAGTCATGTTTTGCCTAGAGAGATCGAGAACTTGGAGCCGAGTCTTGCTTTCGAGGAGCGTCCAGTGAAGATCCTTGACCGACAGGAGAGGAAGCTTAGGAGCAAGGTGGTGCCCTTGGTGAAGATTCTATGGCGTTGCGGTGATGTCGAGGAGCAGACTTGGGAGACTGAGGCATCGATGCGTGCTGCGCATCCTTCCTTATTCGATTGAGGTATAGTACATAGATTTTTGTCCGTTCGAGTTTCGAGGACGAAACTTTTTGAAGTTGGGGTGATTGTAACAGCCCATATTTTCGTAAAATCTAATTTAATCTTTTTGAGTATTTTACGTAATAAAGATAATATTTTTAATAATTTAACTCGTAAGTTTTGAATTAAAAGCAAGATCCGTCTTAAGAACCTTAAGTTCTTAAGACGAATACAACTTGGCATAATTTAAATATCCGACTCAAGTATTTATTTCATATCCGGTTCTAAAATCCGTAACCGTTTTAAGTAAGTCGGAAAGGACAACTCATTGTACTTCTTAAACCCCTTAAGTCGACATTTCCCCTCCCTCAAGCTTCATTTCACTGTAAACTCAAATCTCACAAAACCTCCATTTATACTCTCTCCTTTTCAAGCTTTTCTCCATCATCCGCTCTCCAAATCGCGAAAGTAAGTACATTTTCGGAATCCTCGTTCGATTTCCAAGACATCCATCACTTTCATTTTTCATTTTGGCGACTTCGAAAAATAGGCTGTTTTGCCTTTAACTCGTTTTTAGTGTCTTTAAATCGTTTTCTTTGTTGTAGGAGTCGGTCTCAACGATCCCGACGTGGACTCTTACGTTGTAGAGGAGGATCATCTGCCGGAATAAGCTTAAAGGTGACGATAATGAGATAACTCGGCCTTTTATGTGTATATTAGCATAATTGATGGATTCTCTTAATTGTTTCTGATTTTGGTTGAGTACTATGATTTCCAGACTTAGAAACATGTTTAGGTTGTTGTTTATGTGAGGAATTCATGCTTGGAAATATGGTTATGTGTTCACAAGTATAATTTCAGTTTTTCATATGTTAAGACGGATACTTGAAATTAATCGTTTGAGGATTGTGTTGGGATTTACGTGCTGATAGGAAGTAATATTTGGTGATTTATAATGTTGGGATAACAACCCATGTATCGATTCATGAGTTTTGTGTTAATTTATTGAGTATTGAGAAGGGATGGAAAACGCGATTTTCAGCGTCAGGCTCTCTGAGCCGGTCGACCGACCGGCCGCCGGTCGACCGGCTGAGAGCGCTTCTTGTGTTTTTGTGGTTTTGCGAAAATTGAGACCCATAGTGAATAGGTCTCCCAGCCGGCAGACCGGCCGCCTGCCAGCCGGCTGGGAGTGCGTTATGTTGTGTTTATGTACCTTCAGAATTCAAGTGTAGTCCCAGCCGGCCGACCGGCTGCCTGCCGACCGGCTGGGAGTGCGTGTAGTGTTTCAGAAGAGAAAGAAAGGCTGAGAAGATCACCAGCCGGCCGACCGGCTGCCTGCCGACCGGCTGGGGACCCCTGTAAGCTATTTTGAGTTTTTCGTAAATTGATCGTAACTTTTAAACGGTTTATCGGTTTTACTTGGAACTTGTTTTGTGTACCCGTGGCATGTATTTGAGGTCCCCGGTGTACGGGCAACGTTATATTGGGTTCGGGAATGAAGTGAGGATAGAGACCCCCCGGTCGGGTAACCGAAAGGGAAACCGGCTCTCCCTCGTCCTAGTTCCCGGAATCAATTGTATGTTGGTTAGAAGTTTAAGAAGTTAGAACTATAGGTTAGTCTCTACCTTTGGTTGTTCATTGGTTGCAATGGTTGTCGCGTGGTGGGATATGTGTTAAGTTCACCTCTGGACCCACTACGTGTTTATCTGTCGCGTGACGGGATATGTGTTAAGTTCACCTCTGGACCCGTGACGTGTTTTGCTTGGGCATGTCAGGATATGTGTTAAGCTCACCTCTGGACCTGACACGTGATCGGTTGTCGTACATGGGATATGTGTTAAGTTCACCTCTGGACCCGTTGTGCGATGACTGTGTATTGGGATATGTGTTAAGTTCACCTCTGGACCCAATATATGTTTGTAGCATTGGGATATGTGTTAAGTTCACCTCTGGACCCTTTGCTTTTGGATGATTAGGGATATGTGTTAAGTTCACCTCTGGACCCTTTTCATGATTGTAAGATTAGGGATATGTGTTAAGTTCACCTCTGGACCCTTTTCATGATTGTAAGTTTAGGGATATGTGTTAGGTTCACCTCTGGACCCTTTACTTGATTAGATGTTGGGATATGTGTTAAGCTCACCTCTGGACCCGACATAGTGTAGTAATGGGATATGTGTTAAGTTCACCTCTGGACCCGTTGCTAGTGTTGTTAATGTGTATCTGCTTGCCTAGATGATGGTACAGTGTCAGATATGCATGATTAGTTATGGATGTTTATCTGCTTGCCTAGAGGATGGTACAGTGTCAGATATGCATGTCGTGTTGTTGATGTTGCTTAGTTGTGGTTTAATCATCCAAGGCATTGGATGACTCTTAGTTCGGTTTCATAAATAATTGGATTGAAAGACCCCCCGACTGGGTAACCAGTAGGGAAACCGGCTCTCCTTCCTATTTGTTTATGAAGTTGGTTGAGAGCCGTGCACTGTAATCGCATGATAGTAAGAGATCAGATGATGAGACGTTATGCTTCACATGTTGTTATATGCTGGAGTATTCTGTATTGTTTATATGTGTTACGTGTTGTCGCAAAAGGTGGCTAGGAGAACTCTAGTCACTCCCCACTGATTGTGGCGTACATGTTTTCATGTATGTAGGTACATGCAGGGTTGGAGATCAGGGTTACAGGAGAGCTAGCGAGTGATGATCCATTCATCAGTTGACTTACCCGTTTACGCTTAGCTAGACTCTTAGACTTTTGTCGTTTACATTTTGGTGCCTGTAGGGATGTTCCATCCCAGGCTGTGTATATTTCATTTCCGCACTTAGAACTGCTACTTATCTATTGTTGTTTATATCAGTTCTGTTTTCAGTTTCAGTTTAAAGCTTCTCGCATGTTGTTTTATCTTCTAAAAAGTTTTAATTCCGCTGCAAATTTGGTACTTTTATGTGTTTATATTTCCGCTTTCGCGAGGGGTTTTACACAATCTCTGAAATTAAGAAATGTCAAAAGGTAATAGTTTTGTTTTGTTTAGAATCACTCAATATTTCATTTAAAATTTCAATTAGTAAAATCAAATGGATTCACAAGATTTGACGCCATTGTCATAAACCCTATAATTCACCACACCAACAAAAAATTTAAAAAAAAATCATACCTCAGAACACCATTCTCCAAAATTCTCATCTTTTTTGTAAGTTAAACCCAACTTTCAAAATAAATTGCAGACAACAAATCTCATTTAAGACCGTCTTAAGCTCAAGACGGCCTCCTTCCATGCCATATCAGCTGAATCATAACTCCACAGTAGGAAAGACGACAACTTTCAAAACAAAATGTAGACAACAAATCTCATTTAAGAACGTCTCAAGCTCTAGATGACCTCCTTCCATGTCATATTATCTGAATCATAGTAGGAAAGTACAAATTTCAGAACAAATTGTTTCAATTAAACCCGTTTTCCCCCAATTTCAGATCTAAAATACTTCATAAAATTAAAAAATTCTAGGGAAATCAAATAACTTAAAAAATACAACCATCACTAACATTTGATTATCAAAATTATCTATGTTCAAGGTAATAGGTGAATGAAAACTCACCAAGTTCGAGTGATTAAATGAACATCCAAACTAATCCCAATATATGATTCCAGCAACACTGAATTGTTGGGTTCCTGCATGCACCGAAAAATTAATACAATTACCAATCTTGAATCAGAATTAAGTAAGAAATGAGATATGAATAAATACATATCTAATATCGTCGGCGTCTAATTTGATTTAGCCTTCTCTGGAACAGTTCACAAGAAGATATGAATAATGATGATTTGATACCGTCGGTTATTTATCGGTGACGGGATTAGAGTTTCGAACATTTTGATGTTTGATGTTTTAGGGATTAATCAGTGAGTGTGAGAGAAGCTATTGACTTTATGTGAGAAAACTAAAATCTGAGATTGGTAAAAACACAACCTTGATGAAGATGGGTTCTATTCGGGGGCAACAATCCACCGACATTGAAATAATAAAGTTGTTTAATATTATTTTTTCATTTTTGTTTTTGTTTTTTTAACTTTTATCAATGTATGCGTCTTAATTTATGCGACCGTATTTTAGTTATAATCTTACACGATATTTAAAATAACCCTACGTAATTTTTAAACTAATAGTATTTATATTTTAGATTAATATTATTAACAATATTAATTTCATATTATTAAAATACTAAAATAATCAATTTCTTTATCTTTATATTATTTAATAACTTTTATCAATGTATGCGTCGTAATTTATGCGACCGTATTTTAGTTATAATCTTACACGATTTTAAAATAACTCTACGTAATTTTTAAACTAATAGTATTTATATTTTAGATTAATATTATTAACAATATTAATTTCATATTATTAAAATACTAAAATAATCAATTTCTTTATCTTTATATTATTCTCATATTTTGAAATTCTAAAATAATTAATTTCTTTATCTTTTAATTATTAACAATATTAATTTCATATTATTAAAGTTTTAAAATAATTGATTTCTTTATCTTTTAATCATTCACAATATTAATTTAAATTAATAAAAGCAGACCCGTGAAGTTCACGGGTTATAACCTAGTTCGCCTAAAAGAAACCGCCAATGAAATTGCTCGGAAAAAGCTTGCTTTAATAATATAGATAGATAGATGCTAAAAGCGGAAGAAACGCGAACCAACTAAAGAACCACCACAATTTGCACAACCCGCGCTTAGACATGCAGAGCTGCTGGCGCCAATCCGCGCTACTCTTTGTACCTATTATGCACGGCTGAATCTTCTAATCAGAGTCACCACCAAAGCATAAGCGATTGATGTGAGTCACAGTTGTTAACCTAGTATCGTAATTGCGTCTCGACCCTCAATAAATCTTGGCAATGGGGTTGGGCCATCAGCATATGGGTGGGTGAACGTGAAACAATAAGAAACTAGCCCATAGAAGGAGAGCCATTGGGCTGATAAGTGGAAAATACATAAAGATAGTTAAAAAGGGCTAGTAATGGAATAGCATGCGCATCCAAAAAGTAGACCTAAAAACAGCAAAAGGACGCATCACACCATAACTCACTCACTCACTCACTCACTCACAAAGTCACGGGTCAGTCACAAGGGATAGCCAGGCCTAAGTCAGTGTATCATAAATACTTGCATGCGACGTCAGTCTTAACTACTATAAGGCGTGCTATCAACATACCCCTACGCTTAGGCCGTTAGGGTTACATTCCTACTCCCAACTCCCAACATACAGAGTACTTTACTTATGTAAGAAAGTTATCATTCAGATTTTTTCAAGTACAAAACTAAATCTTAGTTGTTCTCTGTTTCATGGCTTGGAAGTTGCAACTAGAGTTGTTGGAACTTAGGATAGACTTAAATGTATTAGCCTCATAGGTTATCGGCCTTGAACGTTGATTTAAACAAAATAACCCGGAATTCGTAGAGAGTTTTCAGGAACAGATAGTGATTCAGTTTGACATTTAAATTGTTAACCGGATCAAGGTGCATTTTTCGGTTCTTAGGGGATTTTTTTCAGGTTACTGAACTTGCCCGACATATATAGTAAACTTGTTTGAATAAGTACTCGAACAAAGAATCGTTGAATCGACGGGGATGAATGGAGGACAAACAGGCAACCCAATGGACTACATAAACTCTAACTTCACCTTTCTCTTTGAGCTGAATAGTTCTAATCAGGTTTCAAAAGACTACACACTCAATAGTCTCAATTGACATTGCAAGGGACATAGCACTGTGATGATCACACCTACACCTCAAAAACAAAAACTATTAGGGCGAGGACAACTAGTACTCCAAAAGCTGTTAGCTGGATGTTACATGTATAAGATATGGAAGAGATGTATATTAATGGTGTATGTTGAAGTACAAGAAAGTTAAGGTATATATACAAATTTTATAAGCTAATTTAGGCTACTAGTTGGAGCCTTCCACACGAAACTTTCTATAATACAATATATTATTGTGTCATTTTGAGTAAGATAATTATCTTCATATTTTGACTGATTTCTTTCTGTTTATGACGGGATTGAAGATAGTGTGGATATATTGTTGATAAGTCGCCGTAAAATGGACGTGATAGGAGTCCAATCTTGTCTTATAGGTCATGGAAGCGGTGCTTGGGCAGTGGCTTAGTAAGGGCATCAGCCAGTTGATCTTTGCTAGCGATGTATTGTATACGAATGTGACCGAGCTGTAGTTATTGCTCACGAACGAAGTGAAAGAAGAGAGCCATATGCTTCAGTCTTGAGTGAAAGACCGAATTTTTTGCATAGAGTTTAGCGGACATATTATCACAATATAGTGCTGGTGGTTTGGTGGTGATGAGGTGTAGTTCATTGAGTAGGTTACGGAGCCAGAGTGGTTCGGTTGTTACAGCTGCTACGGCCCGAAATTCTGCTTCTATGGTTGAGAGAGTCCGGCTTCGTTTTTTCGATGATCAGGAGATTGGATTGCGATCGAGGTAGATGATGTAGCTAGTGGTGGAGAGGTAGTTGTTTTTTGTCACTTGAAAAGTCAGCGTCACATAAAGCATGTACATACATAGGAGAGTTACGATAAAGTTGAATGCCTTAAGTTTGTGTTCCTTGGAGGTAGCGGAGTAGTCATTTTAGAGCGGACCAATGGTTTTATGTAGGGTGGTGAAGAAATAGTCAAGCCAATTTATTGTGAAGGCAATGTCGGGTCGGGTAAGTGAGAAGTATTATAGACTGCCTACAATAGCTCGATAGTCTGAGTGATTATGAATTGGTTTATTTGGTATCTTCACGGATGAGGTGATTGTTCTCGGTTGCCATTGGTGTTGTAGTGGGTTTAGCGTCGGACATGTGGTATTTAAGAAGAAGATCATGAGCGTATTTTTATTGGTTTAGATGAAGTCCAAGACTATTCGGTTTGACTTCAATGCCGAGAAAATAGGAGAGCAGGCGAAGGTCTTTGATATAGAACCATTTTGCGAGATTGTTGATAAATTGTTGTAAATGTTGATGATTTGGTCCAGTGGTGATGTTGCGTTTGAATGTGATGGAGCGTGGACAGAGGTTGAAAGAGGGTGTTTTGATGGATCGTTTGTGGCCTTTGAATACCAAGTAAGATATGGAAAAGAGGTATATTAATGGTGTGTTTACAAAAAAAAGCTAAGGTATATATACAAATTCTATAAGCTAAGTTAGACTACTAGTTGGAGCCTTACACAAAACCTTCTTTAAATACAATATATATTATTGTATTTTGAGTAAGATAATTATGTGCATATTTCAACTTATTTCTTTCTATTTATAATGGGATTGAAGATACTGTGGATATATTGTTGATAACAGGATGACCTTCAACAAACTCGCTATAAGATGGAATAATGCACAATCAAAGAACAACTATGCAAGTCGGCCAACACCGGTAGTAGGATTAAGGTATGATAATCTCTAAGATTTTCTAAAGTTTCAAACTGTGTCACATCAACGTTTCACTTACTTTAATTATTTCTTTATTGTTCAGACTCACCCCAGACCCACCTCAAACTTTATACATTATCCGTCAGACTTACCTCAGCTTTTACTTTTTTTTTTGGTTTTTTTTTCCCCGGTGTAAAGAAAATGCATTACACAAAGTTCTTAGTAGCTAGCTTGTGAGCCACTAAGTTCCGATTCCTAGGAATAAACGAAAAACTAATACAATGAAAAAAGCCATAAAATAAATTATAGTCTTCCACAATATCCTTGATCAAATGATCCCCCACCTCAGTTCCACATACCTGAGAAATCAAACTCAGACAATCTGAAGCAATATGAATATGGATCAAACCATATTCCTGAGCCCACTTAAGCACAAATAAGACACCCAAAGTTTCCGCTTGCGCAGCAGATTCAGCCCTAAAAGAATCACTGAACGGCTTGATTTCCGAGCCATCTACGCCATACGCCACAAAACCCACCGCAACATGATGGTTCTCTTTCCAGCTAGCATCGACCTGAATGTACACCTTACTACACGACTCAGAAGGTCCTAACATGTCAAAACAACGCCCATTCCGTAGATGAAGATCATAGTCATCCAAATGAGTCCTCCCACTCCTACCCTCATGTCCGTGACAACCACTCATTGGATAATTTCATTAGAAAGTGGGCTCAAGACTCAACCAAAGTTTTAAGTTGAGTCTTTAATTTTCAAGACCCGACTTAAAACTTTGTCAGCACTTTGGTAGATTATTGGTAGTTTTGAGTGAGTCTTGTCTTAAAACTTGCTAAAATCTTGTCTCAAAACTTGTACTCCCTCCTATTCAACACAACCTTCCTTATTTGGGGAAGGCACGGAGAATAAGGTGACGATTATTATATGGGAAAGTATTGGTGTGAGGTTGGGTAATTGGAGAGGGGGTATGTATTGTGGGGTAATTGTTGTGAGTAAGGTGATTAAAATAAGTATAAAGTATGAGTATGGTGGGGTATTGTGGTGGGGTGAAGTGATTAAAATATGTATAAAAACTTTACTAAATAAGAAATATAGGGAAGGTATCGTGAATAGACAAAAAAAGAAATAGGAAAAGTTATGTTGAATAGGAGGGAGTAATAATCTTACCCTTAGGAGCTGGAAGATGTCATTGTTTGTTAGCTCGTTCGGGCCTTTTTACATATGTTTGCATTTAGATGCAGATTAATTAGGAGGGATAGAATCTAGAGTAGTTAAATTGAATTCACTAGAACTCATAATACTCCCTCCATTTGGGTTATTTGTTCACCTTTAATTGTTGATTTGGCACAACTGCACAAGAACACTATTTTTTAATATTTTAATTGAATCACAAGTGGACAATTGGTTACATGGGTGATCAAATTACCTCACAAACATTCCCAATATAGAAATATAAACAAATGAATAAGACCGTAAAATAAGTAAAAAAAAATAACCTAAAAATATAAACAAATGAATAAGACACTGTGTCACACTGATATATACTCCCTCCTATTCACGATAAATGTCCCATTGTGTGTTTGACACAAATATTAAGGAAATCAATTGTTTATTGTAAAGTAATGGGACATTATTGTGAATAGACGAAAATAGACAATGAGACAGTTATGTTGAATAGAAGGGAGTATAAAATAGGTACTAAAAGGAATATTATTTAATTCTGTACAAGTAGTTGAGTACAGCCCTAAATCTTGTGATCAAACCCTGGACATTCAATTAGACAGATGAACTTATGAAGGCCAATTCTACAAAATTTTGTTGAAGACAGTTTGTATACGTTGTGAGTATAAAAAGAGGTGAAACAAAGATGATTTGGTAAGACAAGTTACCGAGTTTTAGCAATTTCACCCTTCAGTGGACCACAACACCTTCAACTACAAAAACATAAGTTTGGTTTATACAAAGTGGACCATAATTTACAAAAAGAAATCAAAATGAGAAACACATAAATAGTACAAGTACTCGAGTACGATTCCAAAGAGTCTTAATTTCAATTGGAAACAATCAAATACAGAAACCCCACTCTAAAAGAAAAAGGATCCTTGAATAATAATAACACAAAGATTGATTTAATATGACTAATGATGCAACACATTAAAAGGCTAACTCTCCTCTCTCGTGCCATTCTTAGCATTAAAGTTTCAATCTTGGGTCCCTGCCTCGCCCCAATTTGGGGCGTGCACTCTCTCAAGTCTCCTTGCCGGGCCCACTAGATAACCCATTCTTCCCAAATGCTCGACTATTATTTTTAATTACCTTATTTTAAGGACAAATTACATGATTACTAGTTTACTAGTTTACTTTATTACCCAATACCCATGTTTCAGTTCCAGTTTATATCATTGTAGTCTCTCCGAGGACCCGGAGAGACCCAAAGATATGGCTTTGTATTTCAGGCTTCTCAGATAGTTGATGGCTTCATCTAAAACCATAACTGCATCTTTACCCTTTCCACAGGGAAGTATCGTTTCCAAGACACTTACTGTTTCGCGTATCTTCTCTCTTCTCCTTCTTTTGTTGCCTGATAAAGAACCCATGTCGTCAAGTTCCATTAATTTGGTTCCAACACAGCTAGACTCAGCATCATCTTCCTCATACTCAAAGGAACCATTGGGCTTCGCATGGCTCATAGTGTGTGTTACACTAACAACTTCATGATCATCACTTTCAGAGAACTTCCGTTTTTTAACGGCTCCCACGGAGCTAGCAACTTCATCCATATCTTCTTCCTCAAGCCAATTACGTTTCTCAAAAGATGTCATGGTACTAGGGGAGTGCCCAGTGCTTGTTTCTTCACCATCATCACTATAATTATCGTCCTCCTCGTCCGAGTAAAGCAAGGCATTGATCTCCTCCGAGTCTTCACGTATGTCACTTCCCACAACAGACCCATGACTATCTTCCAAATCATCAGCTAAATTAGGCCCTGAATAATATTGCTCATCCTCGTTGAAATTATAGAAACTTGGTTTACTAGTCCAAGCGGTGGCCTGCGGAATTGATGTACCAATCCCAGAACTAAACATCATGGTTGTCTTGTTACCTGTTTGATCAAATACAAGAAATTGCTTGGATGCAGGTCCACTCCCAGCATTCTTGGTAGGTAGGTTGGTTTTGGACATGAAATTATCATGAAACGTTATATTCGGCACGAGACCCTTCCCAGAACCAGGACCACCATAAAACCAACCACGAGGCTCTTTCAGTTCCCCAGGACCTATATTGGGATGGGTCAAATGCCCAAACGTGGACAAGAGACCAGTACAAGGTATTTCACATGCGAAGCGCGAATTTTGCATCCCAGAATCATTGAGTGGCAGTTTAGAGAATTCGGCATTAGAAAACTGCTCGTCCAGTGGCCGGTGATGTAACCAGGACTCTGAGTCCTTTTCCATTGACCAAATGCAAATACCTGTGAACCATAGAACCAACAGGCTATCAGATGTCACAAAAAGGGTGATTTCAAGTCACAATTATTGATCAACATAGTTAAGAAAACTGGATTACAAGTTGGTGCAAGGACGTACCACAAAAAGGGTGATTTCAAAACCCTGACTTGTGATTGCTTGATGTAATATTATCCAAGAAGATGCAGAAAATTAAGAAACCCAAATTAACCTTAACCCCCCCAAAGCGTAGAACTAGAAGCTAATCTACGTTACTGGTTTCAACAACTGACGAAAGTACTCAGCCTGAAAAACAAAGGGAACCAACATTAATCAAGTGACCCAAAACAAGACGACATCCTACATTAGCAAAAACATAAAGAAGCGGTGATTGAAGCACATAAGTCAAAAAAATCTGATAATCTAGCCATTTTGACGCAGCACAGCATCACGATCCCAAGTAGAATGCAAGCAAGACAGTTATGTACACAATAAAACTAAAATAGAGAGCTACTCATTTGGCCTTTGTCACATCCTCTAAGTTATAATTCATCTAAACACACCATAGGGTTATAGATTAGTACGGATTTGCCTTTTACGTGATCTTTTCCATTGTCATTTGCAAAATTGGTGATAAAATTAACATAAAACTTCCATGGAACCTACTGTGAAACAATTTTAAACAAGGAAGCCATCTGAGGTAGTCCAGCATTGCACAAAAGATAAAAATTGGAAATTCAAAGCTACAAAGTCACATTATTTTACAACAGATTTCCCACTGAATCGTAAATGTGGGATAAGATTTCAAAGTTAACGATCTGACATCAACTTAATGAATCCACTGGAACTACAATTCACCGAAATTGGTAAAGCGAGGATAATTGGGAATGATTTGTCAAAAAATCAATTTTCCGTGTTCAACCAAACAACAGTTGTTAAACCCTCAAAAATATAAAATCATGTAAAATACATCATTTCATTTCATTTCATTTTATTTCATTTCATTTCCATAGGTTTGATTGAAGGTTTGATTAAAACACTCACATATATGGAACAAACATAAAGAAACCAAGCTAGCTAGCTAGCTAGCCCCTGGCAAAGACAAGAGTCTAAGACAGTGTTTATTTCATAATTGAGCAAAAAAAAAGGAAAAGGGAAAAGGGCAAACCTGGCATTCATCAAGAGGTTGGAAGCATACAATAACTCTAACTATAATGGTTGAAAATCCAGCAACTCCATTTTCATGTTTCAATGTCCGGAATCTTGTTTGACTTGCTGCTTGGCACACCATAACTACTCCCCAACACCCTTTTTTCCAAAGTTTTCAATAACAAATCTAAATAATACTAGATCTAACAGATACTCTTTTACTTCTCTTTAGCTGATCCTTCGAACGTAACAGGGAATAACAATGAAGAAGCTTGAACCCATGTGTAATTTTATTAAATTAATTAATTAATTCAATTCTTTTGGATTTAAATTGATTTTTTTGAGAGAAAATTGTTTACAGAATGACACGACAGTATAAATTCAGAGATACAACTTTGCGAAACACGTCTACAGATAAACAAAACCACCGCATGCTGTTTATCTCAATTCAAACCACTTTCTTTTTCTAATTAATCCCTGCCAAAATCAAATAAACACAAACAGTCAGAGTCAGTTAAATCAAAATGCGTATTGTATTGGCTATCACGTAACCCCACTACAAACCAGAACCGGGGTCGAAAGTAGCGGCTACGGGTTACAAACTTACATGACATATTGACATGGTCATAATAATTAATAATTAATACTTAATAAACAATACTAGTAAATAAATGAGTACGGGAATTACCGAGAAGTGAGGAAGAAGGAAGAGAAGGAGGCTTTAAAAACGGAGCTTATCCGAGAAGACTTTAGAGACGAGGGAAAAGTGGGAAACAGTGAGAGATTGTTAAAAGGGGGAGAGAGAGTAGTGAGAGTAAATGAATGAATGGCAATAAAAGAGAGATGGAGTGTGGAGTGGAAGGAGAGGATGGGTTTTATAAAGCATCTCATTCACGTTATTACCTCCCAACTCCCAAACGTGTGGGTGCGCCTCATTATGTTTTATTATTTTTAATTTTTTTTGCTTTTTACTGCTAATCTCATTTTGTGAGGTCAAGTTGAAATTATTAATTTACACAAATTTGAGGGCATGGTTGGATCAAATTATTACGAATTTGAAGGGACAGATGCTTTCATATTCATCACCTTATTTCTTCTTTATATCACACCATTAGAGATTAAGGCTCTGTTCTTTTCGACTGAAATGAGTTAAATTGAATTAATTAGATTATGGTTTAATTGAACTAAATTTAGTGAAACAGAGGAGATGTGAATTTAGTTGAATTAAAAGTTAATTTTGTGAAGAGATTAAGTGAACGTAATTGATTGAACGTAAATAAAACTAACGGAATATAGCCAAATAAAATTGGAAGGAGCTGAAATTAAGCCAGAAAGAACAGGGCCTTAGAGGTGGTAATCCAAGTAGCACCAAAACGGACACGGACACGACACGGATACTGAACATGGAACACGACATCCCATGAAATTTAAGACACGGGACCCGACATTTAAATATAATAAAATATATATTTTATGGTTATAAATAACGTATAATTTTATTTTTATGATGTATTTGAAGTTAAATCTAAACAAGTAAATGTACAATTCGACATTTACTATAACTAATTCTCATTTCTCCACCCAAACTCATCTTTTAATCGATCTTTTTTAAACTTTCATTCCTCGTCCAAACTATAATATGTTTAGCCATGTGTCCAACGAGTGTCGGGTGTCCGAGTATTGGACACGGAACGGCTAATTAGGAGAAGTACTCGTGCTACCTAAATGGTAATCACTAATCCGACACGAAAGCACCATACAAAATTAACGACTCATATTATCCATTTCAAATTATCTCTTTTCTTCAAATCTGTATGTAGTACAAGGTCTTTGTTCACTACTTACCTTGTCTTTTACCATTATTGTCTCTTACCATTAATTTGTTGAAATTATTTCACTTAATGTTTCTCCTCTAAAATTTATAAATAATATTAAAAGGCATATTAAGTGTCTTATTGTCAAATATTTTAATTTTCTAGTATGTTGTGATGTCACATCACAATCAATAAATTTACTAAACTACCCTTCTATATATACATTACGTACTTTACTAAAATTTAGTACAACTAGTTGTTGTATGGCGCGCTTCGCGCGCCATACCCCAAGATAGTATGACTCATCTATTATAATTAGTATCGCTTTATGCATGTTGTATTGTTATTTGTTGTACCGTCAAAGTTGGCTATTATCTTCGTTGCTTTAGTGACATATAGCGACGTCTGTAATCGTTATTGTTCCATAGAAGGCTTTGTTCTGTAACCACATTACACAATTTTCTATGTTTGAAGGTCAAATGAGTTCTCTTTCTAGCTCCTCCCTGTCCTTAGCGCCTTCTCCTTGGAGTTGGATTCTCCTCTTACCTCGTCTTATATGTCCCTTCCTGCCTCTGCTTCCATTTTCCTTTCCTTCTAGCCTATCTTTCTCCTTATCTTTCATTTTCCTTCTTTTTCAACTTAGCTTCCTTCGCAAAATTTCATGTCGAAGAAAAAAGTAATTATGCATATATAATCTAGACTTTTATTACCGAGTCGATACCACGTTCGTCTTTCTCCCTCTCACCCGTCACCCTCCAAAATTTCAATAGGTCAGAAAGCAATAAGATTGTGCAATCAACCTTTTATTTATTTTTTTTAAAAAATATTTAAATCTTACAAAAACTTTCCAGAAAGTTATGAATAACTTACTTTTGAATTATGTTGAAATTAATGGGTTTCTGAACTATCATCGTACTTCAATTACTTTTTCTCTTAATTAGTCCATTGTTCTCACTCCCGCCATGTTCGTATCTCCTTGCATTTCCTATACAATCTCCTCCTTTTTCCCATTTTCTTTTGCCTCTTCCTCACCCCCATCCTTCTCCCTTCTATCCAACACCCTTCGCCACCCTCAAGTTGAACCAAACTACGCACACACAATTTTTTTTCCTTTATCCCACCAATGACTTTATGTCTAAAATAAAGCATATGTGATCTTTCATCCCCCGTCTCCCCGTCATTTGAACAAAATCTGGCAAACCATATCGATATCTCCCTTCATTGTCTCTCATTTTATTGGTGGTTAAGTTGGAATATAAAATTGGATAATTTATATTATAATGTTGTTCGATTCCTCGCTAAAAAGATCATTATCAATTTCATTGCTCAATTCTAACACAAAGTGTAGTTTTCATCATCATAAGAGTATTTTACAAGATTGACACCATGAAATAACTATGCTAAAGGAATTGAACATCTATCAGATTACCTTAATCTCCTCGGTCCTAATCGACAATTACAAGCTATTTCAAATTTAGGTCTCTGGTTATTATTCATAACTTCCAAATATGTCGGGTGGGCGTATATGCTTGTATTTCCTCTGAGATGAACCATCGTGCACATTCTGCAAACCCTTATGATTGGATCCGCTTCAATATATCAACTCCTTCTGTCAAAGCCTAGTCAATCTAGCCCCTGGAAACCAAATAAATAATAAAAGGATAAAGGATTAGATTAAACATAGTTTTGAAAATAACATGATGAAAGTCCAAAATAGAACAAACCCAAATGAAAAATAGATCTCAATTTCTAAAATATTATATTATTATTATTACTAAAACACCAAAATGAATTAAACTTTTTCATGAAAATAAGATGATTAATCGAAAATAGAACAAGCCTAAATGAAAAATAGAAACATCGTATCAAAAGGAGCGATACCCAGATGACCTTACCTAGTAATTAACCCTAAAATCCATATAATGACAATTTGTACTTTAGTCTCGAATGACAAGTTAATATACAAATTCCTGGGGAAAATGAAGATGAAATTGTGGGTTTTCAAGGGGAAAAGAGTGATGAAATTTAAAGGTCAAAATCAAATGTAAACTACAAGAAATCAGATGAATACTTAACTGTGATTCTCACCGTCAATCATGTACACAACTTCGTAACCACCTAAACAATAACAAATGAACACGGGAATAATACAAATATAATTAATATGTCGATCAGTATCTCTCATCAATAAAAAAGTAAAAAAAAATTGTGTGAATAATTGAGGGGAAATGTAGTTGTGGAAGAGATAGAGGAGTATTGTGAATAACTGAATATGATATATGAGGCAACAAGTCAAATGTGACAACGTAGTTGTGTACGTTGTGGAACACAAAGAGCAGTACTGTTAGAGGGTTAATTAGGGACACCAAAGACAATCCAAATAAAAGTAAGAAAAGTCTAAAGAAACACGGCCCATGAAAAATGAGTGGAATAAAAGTAAGAAAAAACTCCAAATAAACACAGTTCATAAAATACGACCAATGAAAGTAGAGTAGAAAAGTTATTATTCATTATGAGTAGTAACTTGTCTTACCCATATTTTAGTAAGATGAATAATTTTTGTCCTTTAATATAACAAGGATTAAATGACTATTAAACGAGTATTGTCGTAAATTGAGCGTAGAATATATTTTGTTTTTGTCGTACTCGTACGTATAATATAATAAAGTTTAAATGATTATTAAACGAGTATTGTCGTAAATTGAGTGTAGAATATTTTTTTTGTTGTACATATAATATAATAAGGCTTAAATTACTATTAAACGAGTATTGTCTTAAAATAAGCGTTAGAAATAGGACGTCGATTAATAATATATGTAATGGGTGTGAATGCATCAAATGACCCAAATTCATTATATTGTATTGAGACTGATAGATGGTATTCGTATATACCACATGATGTGTTGAACTTCAAGTTTCTGGTTTCGGAACCGAATACGGGTTTTCTCAACCTCTCGAGGATGCTAAATTGTATGTTGGAAACCTGCCTTTTGATATTAAAATTGTTTGATCATACGGCCCAAAAAAGTGAATACGTTTTTTAATCACAAGGTCCAAATACAATAAAAGACAAAAAAATAAGTTACTATTCATAATGAATAGTAACTTGTGTTACCCATATTTTAGTAAGGTAAAAGATATAGTAAGTGTTTCGTAACCGAAGACGGATTTTCTCAACCTCCTGAGGATGCTAAGCTGTATGTCAGAAACTTGCAAAATTATTTGATCATACGGGCTAAAAAGTGAATGCATTAGGTTTGATCATCCGGCCCAATACAAGTTTGATCATTTGCCCAATACATATGCAATAAAAGACAAAACACAAGTTACTATTCATAATGAATAGTAACTTGTGTTGCTCACTTTTTAGTAAGGGAGAAAGATAAATATTATTATATCATCGTTATTCTTAAATAAATTGTGCATAATGCAGGAGTTGAGAGGTCTCAGGTTCGATTACCAGCTGGGGCGATGACCACTTGGCCACTGCAGCCCCCAAAGGGGTGGCTTACATGGTCCATGTGGTGGTGCGGGAATGCATGGACCCGGGGGATTAAACCCTCGTTATTAAAAAAAAAAAGAAAAAAAATTGTGCATAATGAATATTTCATTAGTTAATGATCTAATCTTTACAAATTCTCATCCAAGTTTCATACAAATATTTTGGGATATTCTACAGTGCACCCTCAAGTTCTTCAATTTGCTATGTTGTACCCCTATATTTTTTAAATTCTATGGTATGCCCTTAAACCTTATACATTAGTCTATACAATGACCTTATTTATATTTTTTCCTAACTTAATTTCTTAATTTATCTATTAAATCGTCTATTTAACATTTTAATTATTCGACAACCTACTCAATTACTTATTAGTTCGCCGAATTACCATTAACCAACCAAATAATATACAAATCTAACTCAACTTCATCAAATTGTTGTTATTATTTCATGCTTCATAACATATGTTTTAAATATAAGTTAATACTTATTTAAAGTTATTTGTGACTCACTATATAGAATGGTGATACCACTTTTATGAGTCAAAATAAAGGTCAAATTACGACTTTTTATAGTGATAAAATTATTGGAGATTTGAAAGAGGTCATTATGGAGAATAACTAAGAAGTTTAAGGGTATACCATAAAAATTATAAAATCTAGGGGTACAACATGGAAAACCGAAAACACGGGGGTACAACGTAGAATATCCCAAATATTTTTTTAATTTTATGTACTTATTTCTTCACTTGATGTAAAATTAAAAAGTCAAAAACTAAAAACTAAAATGTAAAACAATAGCAAATGACAAATGAATAAATGATAAAAATTAAAAAAATCAAAAAATCATTACGTCAATACACGTATACAACCTTTGTCGAAAAAAATACACGTATACACCATAACACCAAGTCACCAACTACTTTCCTTTTTAATAATCGCAATTCATAAATATGGTATACAGTCCCTAACACGTATACACCATATATTTTGTAAAGATAGAAATGATATCTCATTTCGGTAAGAAAATCTCTAATTATCCCTAATTAATTAATGAAATTTCCAGATTTTGCGCTTTAAATCTTTCATTAGTTATTTTGTTCATCTAAATCTCTTTTGTCAGATTCTTTTTTATCATTTTGGTTGAAATTGCAGTCAAATATGGTAAAAAAAATTGATTTTGCCTCCAAAAATTGACGAACTAATTATATTTTGCCTCCAAAAATTGCAGATTCTCGAATTATTTTACCGCCAACCATCATTTTACCCGCCAATATAAAAATATGTATATAAATAATTAATTTTTTTTCTTTTGTTTGACAAACGACAATTACTACATTCGGGTAATTTCGGGTTTCGGTTGAATTTCGGTCATCATTAAGCAGGTTGAAAACGGTTCGGGTGTGTTTCGATTCGGGTCAAACCAGTTCAGGTTGAAACAGTTCAGGTTTATTCGATCTCGGGTCTATTTCGGATATTACAAATTCAGTCCAATTTCGAATCAGTTCAGGTCGATTCAGGTTTCGGGGTGAAGTTCAGTTATACTTTTCGGATGTACGGTCAGGTGTCGATTCAGTTATTTTCGATCGGTTTTTCGGGTTCGGTATATTTTTGCCAGGTCTACCTATATTAGCTAGTCAACTATTTGTTGATTGCAAATTTAGATTCCATGCGACATTGCATTTTATTCTTCACGTTGATGGGATAGATGATACAAAACAAAAACACAAATTCTAATTGAAGACGGACATCACAAGATGAATACGGATAGTACACCCCTCACAATATGCAAGGGGCAACATTCATGAGTGCTCCATTTTCCCATTCTCCTCCACTTGCTTTCTTGTGAGAGAGAAGTATCCGTCTTCAATTTGTGACGGATAGTATCCGTCACAAGCAAGACACACTGAAAGAAAGATCACGCTAGATATATATTCCAAATAACTGCTACATACATAATTATGATGTCACGAGCCGTTTCTTAAATTGCTATATATTATGTAACAAGACAACTTTTTAAAAGTAAAAGAAGTATAAGCACATCAACAAGCAGCATGTTGTTCCCAGTTAGTGTAAGACTACCCTTAAAAATAAGGTATAGTCCATGATTGTATCACCTGAACCATATCTTAAGGGCAGGCAGCGTATCTATCTTCCTCAATTATTTATTTTATATACGGTTTCATTTGATTTTAATACTTGGGGTCCCGCAAAAAAAAAAAAAATACTTGGGTTATCATACTTTGTTGTTTGGATCCGAGGGAACATTATACAGTCCTAATCAAGATTATTACAACTTAATTAATATTCCAATTGGATCATATTTTAGTGAGATGTAAAGCAATGGAGTCTAAGAACACGCATTGTATTGTATTAGTTTCTGTAATCATGCTGAACAATTGTACTAGTAGTACATGATGTATTATTGCTTTATCCATTATTTGAATTTGTC
The DNA here is from genome assembly GCA_029255685.2 of Silene conica. Taxonomy (NCBI): domain Eukaryota; kingdom Viridiplantae; phylum Streptophyta; class Magnoliopsida; order Caryophyllales; family Caryophyllaceae; genus Silene; species Silene conica. The sequence continues at coordinate 67,677,269 of CM055311.2, forward strand.
CAGCAATTCAGCATACATTATTAATGATCGTGTGTTTTAAAGGGCCTTATAACATGAATTCGACTCGCATGGTTAGCCATTCTTACTTTTTTTTTCCCAAAAACAAATTATTTATCGAATTTTAATACGCCGTCCAGGTACATACTTTGACTATTATCCAATTATCATATAAAGTTATTTGAGGGGCATATTTGAATAGCAAAATGGGAAGAATCAAGGAAGGAAGGAGAAGGAAAGAAGAGAAAGGGATGGAATGAAAGTGGAGGGAGAATCAATCTTACCTTTGTTGAAAAGGAAATTCTTTCGCTTGGGAGGGTGTTAGGTTCATATAGCTAATTTAATCTCATTAAAGTCAAAGTAACTTTTTAATTTAAATGGATCTAGTACTATAAAGACTAAAAGTAAAATGCTTACATTCTGTAGATGAAATATGAGCACAACATCAACTCCTTGATTTTGTTCTTGCCCTATTATCACAATGGATTATCCTCCTTAGAAATAACATTCCTCCAACAAATACGTACCCAAGACCTTGCCTGTAACTTACTAAGCAATTTAGGTCTAGAAATTACTTAGTAATAACCTTAATTAATTATCTAATTATTATATCGACTGCTCTAGTAAATAATAAGAAATATTAGATTTTGAGAAAATACTAACATAAACTAATTTATGAACTTTTAGAGAGATAAGCATATTTCAAAAATATGGAATAATTAGAATAAAATAGAGGACAAAAGTCCTCTATATTGTGGGCAGTGGCCATCGGACGCAGGGAGAGAGGGAGCATGATGGGACAAGTCCATCATCTTTTTCTCTTACCCATAAGAGAAATGTAAATGTTTATTTTAAGTTTCTATGTGAGAAGACTTATCACAAAATATAAAATCACATTTTATTTCGCCTCTTTTCTTTATATGACCGGCCACCCTACAACATAAAATGGACTTTCCATTTTAACTTTCTATTTTGTCAATTGTGTACGTGACATGTGACATGCAACGTGTCACTAGACATTTTAATATGTATTTAACAAATTAAATACTATAATGCATAAATAATAGGAAAATTTAACAAATATAATCTCAACTATCACTCTTATTCTCAAAATAATCTCAACTATCAATATTCTCGCAATAATCTCAATTTTCATACCACCCTTCTCAAAATAATCCCAACTATCATTATTCTTCTCAAAATAATCTCAACTATTAATATTCCCGCAATAATCATAACCTTTCTTAAGATTTACCAGTCACATTAAACTATTTTGAGAAGGGTGGTATGAAAGTTGAGATTATTGCGGGAATATTGATAGTTGAGATTATTTTGAGAAGAAGAGTGATAGTTGGGATTATTTTGAGAAGGGTGGTATGAAAATTGAGATTATTGCGAGAATATTGATAGTTGAGATTATTTTGAGAATAAGAGTGATAGTTGAGATTATATTTGTTAAATTTTCCTATTTAGGAGCGGGGGAAGGATTAGCAGGTTTTATGACTACAAACATCAAGTAAAAAAAACGAATTAAACTAGTGCTAAACTGAACTCCAACCTTTCCTATCATATGAACCCTAAAATCGAAACAAGGGGAAATGGGGGTTACAATTAATGAAAAGAAGGCAAGGAAGACTTACTTGATGTTGAAATACCAACAAGAGTGCAATTAATCAAAGCAAAAAGTACAAATTCGAAAAAAATCGAACCCAAACCCTAGAATCCCAAAATTTTGAATTAAACACGAATTAGAGAGGTTTTGATGGGGCTTTTGATTGAATGGTAACAATAAGAGTATGGGTGAAGGATTGTGGTAAAAATTTGGGCAATTAAACAACATATTTCAGGTACAATAGCAGAAAAAACGAAAATAGATGATGAACTAAAATTCTCGATCGAGTAAAATGAAAGAGGAAAGGGGGAAAAGAGTACTTATTGTTGGGATTTATGTCCTCAACAATAGTGCGATCACATAATTAAATCTCATGACGAGAATGCGCAAGGGATGATACGAAATTATATTGTCAACTGACGAACATTAATCAGTAATGATTGGCTAGCTAGAGTTTGACATTACTGTCGTATGACGGTGGTGGTCAGTTGATCCCTTAAGGTCACACCTATAGGACAATTCCCTTAATTGATAAACTGATCAAATGTACATTGATACGAGTTGATCAGATTACTTAAACTCGTAAATCGAGAAATCAGAGGTTAAATCTTAATGTAAAATTTATGTTTGAAATTGAAACGTGTCATTTATCAAACAATAAACGATATTATTGAAATGTCGTAATTAGAATGAATCGGGTTATTTATTATTACAAGTGTTGTAAATGGTATTGACGATTAATGTAATTACCATTTCATATTAGTGATTATGAATTACTAGTCAATTGTTAAATGTGATTTATTTGATTTATAAATGATATTTATTTATTTATTTTTTTTTTTTTTTGCAAGAAAGTATTTCTCATATATTCCAAAATTCAAAGGATTACATGAGTTTGTCTTACAAAAGAATATCCTCTATACAATTTGTCAGTAAAAGAAAAACACCAAACCTATAATTCATTTATACCCAGAGTTGCCAGAATGTCAGCCTGTACTTCTTCATTGGATTTATGGACAAGTATTGTTTTTGTGATGTGTTGCAATTCCTGGAATATTGCTGCTGGATTCCTCTCACCATTACCAAATGCCCTCAAGTTCCTTTCCTGCCAAAGAGCATAAACTAGACCACCAATGCCACAACTGATGCATTTTCTTTTCCAGTGTCGTCTCTTCCTCCTGGCGATTAACCAAGTAAGAATATCAATGAGATCAGTACTAGCAAGACTAAGTCCCATCCATTGCTTTAGACTTTGCAGTAATGAGTTTTAGAAACTGCATTGGAAAAACAGATGCTGGTTTGTCTCTATTCCATTCTTGCATAAGTAGCAGCGATTTACCAGGCAAATCCCTCTAGATTGAATGTTATCCATAGTAGATAACTTCTGCTGTATAGCCATGGTAAGACAGATACGATGCTTGGGCATCCCTGTATACTGAGCAACTGCGTTGAAAACAGGTTGCTTGGGCCATGTGCTTCTGATGTTTTCATAGCCAACCATAACTGAGTAATTCCCTTTCACTATACACTGGTTCAGTAGATTTTTAACTGTCTGAATGTCCCCCAGCTTCTCAACTAACTCATTTCTAACTTTAAGGATGTCCTTGAAACAACCAGGATAGTGGCTTTTAAGAGGTAAATGCCAGATATCCTGTTCCATAAGATAATACTTATGCATCCATTGGGTCCATATAGCTCTAGTGTTATTATCTAGTTGCCATATCCATTTTAGGAGAGCAGCTTTATTCCAAGTGCTGAAATCCTTAAGTTGAAATCCTCCTTCATTCCATGGCTTGCATATGCTATGCCAGGATTTGAAGATCATTCTATTAGTATCGTTATTAGTCCCCCACAGGATATCTCTACACAGTTTGTCAATTTTCCTGCAAATGGCTTTAGGCAGCAATAAACTTGCACTCCAAAAGTTGTGAAGTTTAAATAGTACAGTATTAAGAATGATAGCTCTTCCAGCATAGGAGAGGTGGCCAGTGTTGAATTTACTCATTATACCATGGATCTGTGGGGAATAAAGCATGTATTCGCCCTAAAACGTGAAGGATTATAACGAAACATACAATTGTGATTATAGTCATAAGTTAATTAAAAGCATGAAAAAGGAATACAACCTTGGGTCCTTGCTTGAATAGGCCTAAGAACAGGAATTAAAGTAAATTCCCTCCTATAACTTGCACCCAACACTTGATTGAGATGATGCCGCGTGTGCTAGAAATAATCTTCAATTGCCTTGCAATATGGGATGAGCTTTTGTGAGGTTTTAGATGTGAGATCTGAGTTTTGGGAAAATAATGTTCTCAAAACCCTAATTCTTGAGATTGTGATTTAACCAGTTGAACAAGAGTTACCTGACAAAAGCAGAGGACTCTCCTTATGTAGTACTGGTGGGTCGGCCGAACGGGTTGAGGTGAGAGTGGGCTTTTCCCACTCTTACCTTATTCCTTTGCGTGATTCGACCCGATTAGCTAAATATTATTCGCGGGTTTTATTTATTAATCGTACACGTGTTATCAGATATTAATGCAGTCGATGTATTAACAATGGTCTGATAAAATTACGATATTGTATAATTACCCAAATTAATATAACCGTTTATATTAATACGCGAATACAATATTTAATTAAATATAACCGTTTATATTTAATTTACGAATTAATCATGTAATCCGTGTTAGCTAAAATTATTTAATCCGTATTAAATAATAATCTCAACATCTTATTGACTAATTTAATAGTCAATACCTCTGACTAACTGTTTAGTCATATCCGGCATAAATGTGACTGTATTTTCATACCTTCACATCTCTCAAACGTGTCCCATAGGTGTGACGTATAGGGACCAGTTGATCACCGCCATCTGTATGACAATAACGTCAAACTTATCTAGCAAGCCAACTGTTATTGATAAACGTGGATCCACTGATAATAATACTGAAGTATGCCCTTGTGATCCTTAAAGAGATTTAATAAGTCATTGTACTTAATTGTCAAGGACACCAGCCCCAACAATCTCCCACTTGTCCGTACAAGGGTATGTGCAATGACGTTATCACACTACATGTGGAGGACATAAGCTCCAACAAACTCCCACTTGTCCGTACAAGTGTAGGTGCGATAACCGATTCTCATATCCTTTTAAAATTTCTCCCACTCAATATAAGACAATTTGCAAATCCGCATTCGCAAAGGTCGTATCTCACAAGCGATCTGTATCAAGAGTGGTTTCCCCGACTAGAGAGTAACTTAACTGATAAAACGAATCTGTATTCGAGCATGGCCATGCATTTCAGTTACTACTCCTCGAGTGGCCCTGAGAAATGATAAAATCCTGATAAGGGTTTGGATATTTCCCTCAACTCGAATCCTGCCGATGTAAGCGCAGCATGAAATAACCAAGAAAAAATCCTCTTGGCCCCTGTTACGGAAGACCGTGGGAAAGAAACCAAAGTTACCCAAAATCTACCTTAATCTCAAGAGACAGTTGAAAGTCAAAAGACTCGACTCTAAGGAACACTATGGAGGTCCTATCCACGACCTGACACCCAATGTTATAAAAAATTTAGGACTCCATAACGTTGTCACGGGGTGTCCTACGAGATATCTGTATAACTCGCCTTTGTGATTGGTCAGCCAACTGTTTGACTTATGGCTCGTTGAACCCACCATCAACCAACGTCACAAAATGATTACCTGAGTTATCAGCTCAAGTGGGTAATCAAGGACTAAAACGATGTAATGTTAATCAGTTCAGTTTGTGGTGTTCAAAATTGGCGTACAATTCCACATGAAAAACAAAACATTATATATCATAACAATGAGGTTGAATAGAGTACACGAGAAAATGAATTATTAAATTAATTCATAAAAGAGTACTACAACTTAGTAACACATCTGATTCCCATGGAATTAATGTGCCCTTCATGCTTATCACGTGGTAATGCTTTTGTGAGAGGATCAGCTATGTTGTCATCCGTAGCGATCTTATCAATGAATATCTCCTTTTGCTCCACGTAATCTCTGATTAGATGACCTTTCCGTTGTACATGTCTAGCTTTGTTGCTAGACATATGCTCCTTTGCTTGGAAGATGGCACCTTTATTGTCACAATAAACGGTGATTGGGTCATTCGAACTAGGCACTACAGATAGTCCTTGTAAGAATTGACGCATCCATATTGCTTCCTTAGCTGCTTCCGAGGCGGCATACTACTCGGACTCAGTAGTAGAATCTGCTGTAACACTCTGTTTAGAACTTTTCCAGTTGACAGCAGCGCCATTAAGAGTAAAAATGAATCCAGACTGAGATTTCGAGTCGTCTCGATCCGTTTGGAAGCTAGCATCTACTTAACCCGTGGCGCAGAGCGTCGAGTTGCCTCCATAAGTCAATCCCCAATCTTTAGTCCTCCGTAGGTACTTAAGAATGTTTTTCACGGCCATCTAGTGTTGTTCACCTGGATGAGCTTGGAATCGACTTGTCATACTCAATGCATATGCAACGTCTGGACGTGTGCATATCATGGCATACATGATCGATCCTATTGCCGAAGCATAAGGAATCCGACTCATGCGCTCCTTCTCTTCCAATGTCTTAGCTTCTTGAGTTTTGCTCAAGTGAAGCCCAGTAGTCATAGGAAGGAACCCTTTCTTGGAGTTCGTCATGCTGAATCTCTCTAGAATCTTATCTATGTAAGACTCCTGACTGAGAGACAACATCCGACGTGATCTATCCTTGTAGATACGGATGCCCAAAATTCTTTGTGCCTCTCCCAGATCTTTCATCTGGAAATGATTTTTCAACCATGCTTTAACCGAAGATAAGAGAGGTTTGTCGTTCCCAATCAAGAGTATGTCATCGACATACAGTACTAGGAAGACAATCTTGCTCCCACTCGACTTGATATAGAGACATGGTTCCTCGACTGATCGAATGAACACATTCACTTTTATCACTTGGTCGAAGCGATGATTCCAACTCCGTGATGCTTGCTTAAGTCCATAGATGGAACGCTTAAGCTTGCAAACCTTCTTAGGATTTTCTGGATCAATAAAACCCTCGGGTTGTACCATGTACAACTCTTCCTCCAAATAACCGTTTAAGAAGGCGGTTTTAACGTCCATTTGCCATATTTCATAATCGTGAAATGCGGCGATCGCTAAGATAATCCGAATGGAACATAGCAGGACTACGGGTGCAAAGATCTCATCGTAGTGCAAGCCTGGTACTTGGGTGAAACCTTTAGCAACTAGTCTTGCCTTATGGATATCTTGTTTACCTTCCACGGCATGCTTTATTTTATAAAGCCATTAGCATTGAAGGGGACGTACATTTGCAGGTAGGTCCAAAAGATCCCAAACGTTGTTTTCATACATGGAGTCCATCTCGGATTGCATGGCTTCTAGCCATAGCTTTGAGTCAGAACTGGTCATGGCACCTTTATAGGTTGAGGGTTCATTACCCTCTAGGATTAAGACGTCATCTATTGTTGGGGCTGGTGTCCTTGACAATTAAGTACAATGAATTATTAAATCTCTTTAAGGATCACAAGGGCATACTTCAGTATTATTACCAGTTGATCCACGTTTATCAATAACGGTTGGCTTGCTAGATAAGTTTGACGTTATTGTCATACGGATGGCGGTGGTCAACTGGTCCCTATACGTCACACCTATAGGACACGTTTGAGAGATGTGAAGGTATGAAAATACAGTCACATTTTGCCGGATATGACTAAACAGTTAGTCAGAGGTATTGACTACTAAATTAGTCAATAAGATGTTGAGATTATTATTTAATACGGATTAAATAATTTTAGCTAATACGGATTACATGATCAAATTCGTAAATTAAATATAAACAGTTATATTTAATTAAATATTGCATTCGCGAATTAATATAAACAGTTAAATTAATTTAGGTAATTATACAATATCGTATTTTATCAGACCATTATTAATATATCGACTGTATTAATAACTGATAACATGTTACGATTTATAAATAAAACCCGCGGACAACTTATAGCTAATTGGGTCGAATCACGCATTGGGATAAGGTAAGAGTGGAAAGCCCACTCCTACCCAAACCCTATTTCGGCCGGCTAGTATTACAAAAGGAGGAGACTTCTCCTTTTGTCAGACGACTCTTGTTGCACTGTCAAATAATCTCAAGGTAAAAATTAGGGTTTTTGAGAGCATTCTTCTCCCAAAACCCCAGATCTCACATCTAAAACTCAATTGCTCTCCCAATATTGCAAGGCAGTTGGAGAGGATTTCTAGCACACGCGGCCACGTCTCATTCTAAGTCTTGGGTGCAAGTTATAGGAGGGAATTTGTATTAATTCCTGTTCTTAGGCCTTTTGCGCGAGGACTAAAGGTTGTACCTCTTTTCTTATCTTTTTAATCTTATGACCATATTTACGATTGTATTTTTCATTATAATCCTGCAAGTTTAGGGCGAATACGCGTTTTATTCCCCTCAAGTGGTATCAGAGCCTTAGGCCATGAAATTTTACAATTGTGTCTTTCATAAGATTTAAAATTTTGGAAAAACCGTGCATTCTGCCTTGGCACTCGATCGAGTCTCTGTTGCACTCGATCGAGTGCCCTTGTACCAGGCCTCGTGCGTGTGATTTTAGGGTTGCAATCGATCTTGTTTTCGATTATTATTCGCATATTGTTAATTAATCGATATTTTTAGCAATATGTGGATCCTTTGTTGTTTTTATTTTTGATTTACAAGTTTTATATCAAGATAAAAACTCGGTTTGATTTAAAAGTGCAGCGTTTTGCAGTTTTTACGAGCCACTCGATCGAGCCCATGCTGCACTCGATCGAGTGACACTGACACTCGATCGAGTGCCTCTGTTGCTCGGTCGAGTGCTTTTCTTTCAGGCTATCTTTTTCGAAAATAACTTGTTTTCTTATTTTCACATGGCTTAAAATAATATACTGTATACGGAAATAGTATATTATTTAGTGAAACGGTTCACCCTCGTTTGATACATATTATTTTAAAACGGTTTAAAATAATGGATTATATGTTTATTAAAATTGGTGATTAAAGCGGTATAGTCACATAATTTTAATCTTAAAAGGTGGTTTGGTATAAATTTATTAATCATAATAACAGTATTATGTCATGTATAAATTTTATTTAGTTGATGCATTTTATTTATCGTCTTGTGAATGCCTTGAATGCTTTCAATAACGTATTTAATTTTTGCAAACGGTTGTAACTTAGTGTGGCCTTAGAAGATTGTGTCATCGTAATGATGAGACACAGTCTTGCTTGTAATTTTGAGATCTTGAATCTCCGGTTTTGGGTTTTTGCCATGTAATTACTTTTGTATTTAAATTAGAATGTATCTAGGACTACTTTTGTAATTTAAATTAGTAATTTTGTGAAGACCAAAGACGGAGCCCGGTTGCTCACTCCCGCTGCAAGGACCAAGATGGAACATCAAGACAAGCTTCTAGGGTCCAACGGTGGATTCCAAGTTGTTTTATGTTTATTTTGGTAGGATATGCCACACTAGGACTTTTATTTACGTTTATTGCATTAATCTTTATGCTTTCATCGATAATAGCTTGCATCATATTCCGCCTAAAAACCAAACCACCTATATCATGCCTGAAAACTGACTCATGTAGAGGTTACGCGTTAGTTTTCTGTGGCAATACAGATGTCACATGTCAATTGCTAAGCCATCACTTTATTTAATTCATTCACGCAAATGCTAGTTTTTAGTTCACTTAAATATGGTTAAATAAAAGTTGATGGAGTCTTCCTCGTATAACCAAAAATTGAGATTAGTCTTTATAAATCAGCCTCCCATGAATCCCTTCTTCGTCGGTAGGCATAATATGACCCCTTCTACGTCGGGTAAGTGGGAACAGATGATTTATTTTATCTCAACATCATGGTCACTCGATAATATCTAGTGACTGAGATGGACTAATAGATAGGATATACGGAAATCTATCGACCAAGAGTTCCAACGATTGGAATTAGCCAAACTGTGGGCTTATCAATATACGGAAATTGAGTCTTGGGATCGTTTATATAATTCTTGAGGGAGATCAATTATATAAATGCATGAGTCTACGAGTTTAAATTCAATTTAATATAGACTTAAATCACAACAATAAGTTGCTTATATGGTTTTGTTTTATCTTCTTTTTCAGTGTAGAACACGTTCATTAAAACTGCTGTATAACTAAAATGGCTGGTGAAGACCCAATGCCAAGTGCCAAGCTAGCACGTGAATCCTGGCTAAAGGCCTTCATGGACTCCATGAATCAGTCAACTAGACTGAGGAATGATGGGTCAAACTTCTCTGACTGGGAGGCAGCACTACGGAATGCTGCCATTGCTGACGGAAAGCTTAAGTATTTAACTGAGCCCATTCCGGCACACCCAGGAACTGGAGCTAGAGCCAACGAAATTCGCGCCCATAGCGATTTCGTCATGGAAGCGGGTGCGATAAAGAACGAACTCATCTATGCAATGGAATCAAATTTGCAAAGACGCTTCATATCCCATGGTGCAAACAAGATTTTCACCACGCTCTCTAACGAATTCTCCAAGGCTCCGAAAATCGTTTCTTATGAGCATACCTGTCGCTTCTTTGAGGCGAAACTCCAGAAGGGCCAAGCTGTTAGCCCACATATTCTCAACATGATTGAGAATATCGAGAAACTGGAGACCCTGAACTGCAAGATCAGTGAGAACATAATCGTTGATCGTATGCTTCATTCGCTTCATGATGGGTTCGCCCTTTTTAGGGTCAACTACTACATGAACGACATGAAGAAGACTCCTCATGAGCTCCACTCCCTTCTCGTACAGACTGAGAAGGATCTAAAGTTAAGTGGGAGCATGAAGCAGGATGTTCTCATGATCGCCAGTAAGGGAAAGGGTAAAGGGAAGGCTAAAGCTCAGGGCGACCTAGCAGTAGGTAAGCCCAGGTTCAAGAAACCAGGATTTGCTAAGAGTGGGCCAGGTGAGTCGAGCAACTCACAGGGCAAGACAAAGAGCAAGGATACAAGCATGGAATGTCACCATTGCCACAAGACTGGGCATTGGAGGCGCTCATGCCCCGTGTATCGCGAGGACATTAAGGCAGGCCGTGTTACTCCTGTTGGTATGTCTTCTTCTTCTTTTATTCACATGATTGAGATTAACCATGCAAGTTGCGGAACTTGGGTACTTGATACTGGTTGTGGTTCTCATCTATGTAATCATGTGCAGAGCCTCCGAAACCAAGAACCCCTAATCAAGGGTGAGGTGGACCTGCGTGTCGGGAATGGAGCACGCGTTGCTGCAGTCTCGAAGGGAACATACGTGATCCAGCTTCCAAGTGGATTCGAGTTATTTTTATATAACTGTTATTATGTTCCTAGTTTGTCCAAAAACATTATTTCAGTTTCTGCACTTGACAAACTCGGCTTTTCATTTGTAATAGAGAATAATAGCTGTATTTTCTCCTTACACAATATGATTTATGGCAAGGCAGTTTCCATGAATGGAATTTATGTTTTAGATCAAACTACCGAGATATTACATGTGAATAATAAAAGATTAAAGGTAGGTGACAAAGATCAAACTTACTTATGGCATTGTCGTATGGGACACCTAAATGAGAAACGCGTAAAACAGCTCATATAGAATGGAGCTATATCGCCATTTGATTTCGAATCATATGGCACGTGTGAATCATGTCTCATCGGCAAAATGACTCGTATTTCCTTCAAAGGTGTTGGAATGCGCGCTGCCGACCTATTAGGACTCATACATACGGACGTATGTGGGCCTATGTCGATCAACGCACGAGAAGGCTATAGGTATTTCATCACTTTCACGGATGATTTGAGTAGATATGGCTATGTCTACTTGATGAAACATAAAAGTGAATCCTTTGACAAGTTCAAAGAATACCAGAATCGGGCACAGAACCAGCTGGGTAGAAAGATTAAAGCACTACGTTCAGATCGTGGTGGTGAGTATCTTTCACACGAGTTTGATCAACACCTTAAAGATGTTGGGGCTGGTGTCCTTGACAATTAAGTACAATGACTTATTAAATCTCTTTAAGGATCACAAGGGCATACTTCTGTATTATTACCAGTTGATCCACGTTTATCAATAACGGTTGGCTTGCTAGATAAGTTTGACGTTATTGTCATACGGATGGCGGTGGTCAACTGGTCCCTATACGTCACACCTATAGGACACGTTTGAGAGATGTGAAGGTATGAAAATACAGTCACATTTTGCCGGATATGACTAAACGGTTAGTCAGAGGTATTGACTATTAAATTAGTCAATAAGATGTTGAGATTATTATTTAATACGGATTAAATAATTTTAGCTAATACGGATTACATGATTAATTCGTAAATTAAATATAAACAGTTATATTTAATTAAATATTGTATTCGCGTATTAATATAAACAGTTATATTAATTTGGGTAATTATACAATATCGTATTTTGTCAGACCATTATTAATATATCGACTATATTAATATCTGATAACATGTTACGATTTATAATTAAAAATACCGCGAACAACTTAAAGCTAAATGGGTCGAATCACGAACCAGAATAAGGTAAGAGTGGAAAGCCCACTCCTACCCTACTTAGGGTATTTCGGCCGAAACAACTACATAAGGAGGTGGACTCTCCTTATGTCAGTGACTCTTGTTGCACTGTAAAATAATCTCAGGGTAAAATTAGGGTTTGAGAGCATTCTTCTCCCAAAACCTCAGATCTCACATCTAAAACCTCAAGGGCTCTCCCTATATTGCAAGGCAATTGGAGAGGATTTCTAGCACACGCGGCCACGTCTCAAACTAAGTCTTGGGTGCAAGTTATAGGAGGGAATTTGCATTAATTCCTGTTCTTAGGCCTTTTGCGCGAGGACTAAAGGTTGTACTTCTTTTCTCATGTTTTTAATCTTATGACGATATTCACAATTGCATATTTCATTATAATCCTGCAAATTTAGGGTGAATACGCGTTTTATTCCCCACAAGTGGTATCAGAGCCTTAGGCCATGAAAATTTTACAATTGTGTCTTTCATAAGTTTTAAAAATTTTGAAAACCGTACACTGTGCTTAGGCACTCGATCGAGTACCAGTTGCACTCGATCGAGTGCCCTCGTACCAGGCCCGTGCGTGTGATTTTTGTGAGAAATCGATCTTGTTTTTCGATTATAATTTGCATATTGTTAATTAATCGATATTTTTAGCAATATGTGAATCTTTTGTTGTTGTTTATTTATGATTTACACGTTTTAAATCCATGTTATAAACCCGTTTTAATTTAAAAGTGCAGCGATTTGCAGTTTTTACGAGCCACTCGATCGAGCCCTGCTGCACTCGATCGAGTGACCCTGACACTCGATCGAGTGCCCCTGTTACTCGATCGAGTGCTCTCGTTTCGGGGTGTTTATTTTCGAAAATAACTTGTTTCTTATTTTCACATGGCTTAAAATAATATACTGTATACGGAAATAGTATATTATTTAGTGAAACGGTTCACCCTCGTTTGATACATATTGTTTTAAAACAGTTTAAAATAATGGATTATATGTTTATTAAAATTGGTGATTAAAGCGGTATAGTCACATAATTTTAATCTTAAAAGGTGGTTTGGTATAAATTTATTAATCATAATAACGGTATTATGTCATGTATAAATTTTATTTAGTTGATGCATTTTATTTATCGTCTTGTGAATGCCTTGAATGCTTTCAATAACGTATTTAATTTTTGCAAACGGTTGTAACTTAGTGTGGCCTTAGAAGATTGTGTTACCGTAATGATGGGACACGATCTTGCTTGTAATTTTGAGATCTTGAATCTCCGTTTTGGGTTTTTGCCATGTAATTACTTTTGTATTTAAATTAGAATGTATCTAGGATTACTTTTGTAATTTAAATTAGTAATTTTGTGAAGACCAAAGACAAGACGGAGACCGGATGCTCACTCCCGCTGCAAGGAACAAGATAGAACATCAAGACAAGCTTCTAGGGTCCAACAGTGGATTCCAAGTTGTTTTATGTTTATTTTGGTAGGATAGGCCACACTAGGACTTTTATTTACGTTTATTGCATTTATCTTTACGCTTTCATCGATAATAGCTTGCATCATATTCCGCCTAAAAACCAAACCACCTATATCATGCCTGAAAACTGACTCATGTAGAGGTCACGCGTTAGTTTTCTGTGACAATACAGATGTCACATGTCAATTTAAAAGCCATCACTTTATTTAATTCATTCACGCAAATGCTAGTTTTTAGTTCACTTAAATATGGATAAATAAGAGTTGATGGGGTCTTCCTCGTATAACCAAAAATTGAGATTAGTCTTTATAAATCAGCCTCCCATGAATCCCTTCTTCGTCGGTAGGCATAATATGACCCCTTCTACGTCGGGTAAGTGGGAACAGATGATTTATTTTATCTCAACATCATGGTCACTCGATAATATTCCAGTGACTGAGATGGACTAATAGATAGGATTTACGGAAATCTATCGACCAAGAGTTCCAACGATTGGAATTAGCCAAACTGTGGGCTCATCAATATACGGAAATTGAGTCTTGGGATCGTTTATATAATTCTTGAGGGAGATCAATTATATAAATGCATGAGTCTACGAGTTTAAATTCAATTTAATATAGACTTAAATCACAACAATAAGTTGCTTATATGGTTTTGTTTTATCTTCTTTCAGTGTAGAACACGTTCATTAAAACTGCTGTAAAACTAAAATGGCTGGTGAAGACCCAATGCCAAGTGCCAAGCTAGCACGTGAATCCTGGCTAAAAGCCTTCATGGACTCCATGAATCAGTCAACTAGACTGAGGAATGATGGGTCAAACTTCTCTGACTGGGAGGCAGTACTACGGAATGCTGCCATTGCTGACGGAAAGCTTAAGTTTTTAACTGAGCCCATTCCCGCACACCCAGGAACTGGAGCTAGAGCCAACGATGTTCGCGCTCATAGCGACTTCGTCATGGAAGCGGGTGCGATAAAGAACGTACTCATCTATGCAATGGAATCTAATTTGCAAAGACGCTTCATAACCCATGGTGCAAACAAGATTTTCACCACGCTCACTAACGAATTCTCCAAGGCTCCGAGAATCGTTTCTTATGAGCATACCTGTCGCTTCTTTGAGGCGAAACTCCAGAAGGGCCAAGCTGTTAACCCACATATTCTTCACATGATTGAGAATATCGAGAAACTGGAGGCCCTAAACTGCAAGATCAGTGAGAACATAATCGTTGATCGTATGCTTCATTCGCTTCATGATGGGTTCGCCCTCTTTAGGGCCAACTACTACATGAACGACATGAAGAAGACTCCCCATGAGCTCCACTCCCTTCTCGTACAGACTGAGAAGGATCTAAAGTTGAGTGGGAGTCTAAAGCAGGATGTTCTCATGATCTCAAGTAAGGGAAAAGGTAAAGGGAAGGCTAAAGCTCAGGGCGACCTAGCGGTAGGTAGGCCCAGGTTCAAGAAACCAGGATTTGCTAAGAGTGGGCCTGGTGAGTCGAGTAACTCACAAGGCAAGACAAAGAGCAAGGATACAAGCATGGAATGTCACCATTGCCACAAGACTGGGCATTGGAGGCGCTCATGCCCCGTGTATCGCGAGGACATTAAAGCAGGCCGTGTTACTCCTGTTGGTATGTCTTCTTCTTCTTTTATTCACATGATTGAGATTAACCATGCAAGTTGCGAAACTTGGGTACTTGATACTGGTTGTGGTTCTCATCTATGTAATCATGTACAGGGCCTCCGAAACCAAGAACCCCTAATCAAGGGTGAGGTGGACCTGCGTGTCGGGAATGGAGCACGCGTTGCTGCAGTCTCGAAGGGAACATACGTGATCCAGCTTCCAAGTGGATTCGAGTTATTTTTATATAACTGTTATTATGTTCCTAGTTTATCCAAAAACATTATTTCAGTTTCTGCACTTGACAAACTTGGCTTTTCATTTGTAATAGAGAATAATAGCTGTATTTTCTCCTTACACAATATGATTTATGGCAAGGCAGTTTCCATGAATGGAATTTATGTTTTAGATCAAACTACCGAGATATTACATGTGAATAATAAAAGATTAAAGGTAGGTGACAAAGATCAAACTTACCTATGGCATTGTCGTATGGGACACATAAATGAGAAACGCGTAAAACAGCTCATACAGAATGGAGCTATTTTGCCCTTTGATTTCGAATCATATGGCACGTGTGAATCATGTCTCATCGGTAAGATGACTCGTATTTCCTTCAAAGGTGTTGGAATGCGCGCTGCCGACCTATTAGGACTCATACATACGGACGTATGTGGCCCTATGTCGATCAACGCACGAGAAGGCTATAGGTATTTCATCACTTTCACGGATGATTTGAGTAGATATGGCTATGTCTACTTGATGAAACATAAAAGTGAATCCTTTGACAAGTTCAAAGAATACCAGAATCGGGTACAGAACCAGCTGGGTAGAAAGATTAAAGCACTACGTTCGGATCGTGGTGGTGAGTATCTTTCACACGAGTTTGATCAACACCTTAACGACTGTGGGATCGTGCTACAATTGACTCCACCTGGAACACCACAATTAAATGGTGTGTCCGAACGGAGAAATCGAACTTTACTTGATATGGTTCGATCCATGATGAGTCACACCGTTGTGCCTGATTCATTGTGGGGCTATGCTCTTTTGTCGGCCACTCTAATACTTAACCGAAGTCCGTCTAAAGCTGTTGACAAGACTCCATTCGAGTTATGGAAGGGAACGGTCCCTAACTTGTCCTTTATTCGGGTTTGGGGCTGCGAGGCTTATGTCAAGTGGAGACACGAGGATAAGCTCGGCCCGCGATCGGTCAAGACATACTTTATAGGCTATCCAAAGGGAACGTTTGGTCATTACTTCTACTCGCCTACCGAACAACGTGTTTTTGTTGCGGCTAGTGCAACGTTCTTAGAGAAAGAATTTCTCGAGAACAAGTCGAGTAATAGAACCTTCGAGTTATCGGAGGTTCAAGAACCAACTACCGAGCAACCATTGGAGGAAACAGTACCTTCAACCGAGGCTGCGGTAGATATCCCTGAGGAACCTAGGAGGTCAGGAAGAGTCTCTATTCCACCGGACAGATACATTGGTATGGTCGAGGAACACGATACAGATGACGTCTTACTCCTAGAGGGTAATGAACCCACAACCTATAAAGGTGCCATGACCAGCTCTGACTCAAAGCTATGGCTAGAAGCCATGCAATCCGAGATGGACTCCATGTATGAGAACAACGTGTGGGATCTTGTGGACCTACCTGCAAAGGTACGTCCCCTTCAATGCAAATGGCTTTACAAGATAAAGCATGCCGTGGAAGGACAACAAGATATCCATAAGGCTAGACTAGTTGCTAAAGGTTTCACTCAAGTGCCAGGCTTGCACTATGATGAGATCTTTGCACCCGTAGTCATGCTACGTTCCATTCGGATTATCTTAGCGATCGTCGCATTTCATGACTATGAAATATGGCAAATGGACGTTAAAACCGCCTTCTTAAACGGTTATTTGGAGGAAGAGTTGTACATGGTACAACCCGAGGGTTTTATCGATCCAGCACATCCTAAGAAAATTTGCAAGCTTAAGCGTTCCATCTATGGACTTAAGCAAGCATCGCGGAGTTGGAATCATCGCTTCGACCAAGTGATAAAAGAGAATGGGGTCATTCGATCAGTCGAGGAACCATGTCTCTATATCAAGTCGAGTGGGAGCAAGATTGTATTCCTAGTACTGTATGTCGATGACATACTCTTGATTGGGAATGACATACCTCTCTTATCTTCGGTTAAAGCATGGTTGAAAAACCATTTCCAGATGAAAGATCTGGGAGAGGCACAAAGAATTTTGGGCATCCGTATCTACAGGGATAGATCACGACGGATGTTGTCTCTCAGTCAGGAGTCTTATATAGAGAAGATTCTGGAGAGATTCAGTATGACGAACTCCAAGAAGGGGTTCCTTCCCATGACTCCTGGGCTTCACTTGAGCAAGACTCAAGAAGCTAAGTCAGTGGAAGAGAAAGAGCGCATGAGTCGGATTCCTTATGCCTCGGCAATTGGATCGATCATGTATGCCATGATATGCACACGTCCAGACGTTGCATATGCATTGAGTATGACCAGTCGATTCCAAGCTCATCCAGGTGAACCACACTGGATGGCCGTGAAAAACATTCTTAAGTACCTACGGAGGACTAAAGATTGGGGATTGACTTATGGAGGCGACTCAACGCTCTGCGCCACGGGTTACGCAGATGCTAGCTTCCAAACAGATCGAGATGACTCGAAATCTCAGTCTGGATTTGTCTTTACTCTTAATGGCGCTGCTGTCAGCTGGAAAAGTTCTAAACAGTGTGTTACAGCAGATTCTACGACTGAGTCCGAGTACTATGCCGCCTCAGAAGCAGCTAAGGAAGCAATATGGATGCGTCAATTCTTACAAGGACTATCAGTAGTGCCTAGTTCGAATGACCCAATCACCGTCTATTGTGACAATAGCGGTGCCATCTTCCAAGCTAAGGAGCATAAGTCTAGCAGCAAGGCTAGAAATGTACAACGGAAAGCTCATCTAATCAGAGATTACGTGGAGCAAAAGGAGATTTTTATTGAAAAGATCGCTACGGATGACAACATAGCTGATCCTCTCACAAAAGCATTACCACGTGATAAGCATGAAGGGCACATTCATTCCATGGGAATTGGATGTGTTCCTAAGTTGTAGTACTCTTTTATGAATTCATGTAATAATTCATTTTCTCGTGTACTCTATTCAACCTTATTGTTATGATATAAAATTTTTTGTTTCTCATGTGGAATTGTACGCCAATTTTGAACACCACAAAGTGAACTGATTAACATTACATCGTTTTGGTCCTTGATTACCCACTTGAGCTGATAACTCAGGTAATCATTTTGTGACGTTGGTTGATGGTGGGTTCAACGAGCCATAAGTCACGTGGATGACTGACCAATCACAAAGGCGAGTTATACGGATATCTCGTAGGACACCCCGTGACATCGTTATGGAGTCCTAAATGTTTTATAACATTGGGTGCCAGGTCGTGGATAGGACCTCCATAGTGTTCCTTAGAGTCGAGTCTTTTGACTTTCAACTGTTGCTTGAGATTAAGAAAGATTTTGGGTAACTTTGGTTTCTTTCCCACGGTCACCGTAACAGGGGCCAAGAGGATTTTTTCTGGGTTATTTCATGCTGGGCGATATCGGCAGGATTCGAGTTGAGGGAAATATCCAAACCCTTATCAGGATTTTATCATTTCTCAGGGCCACTCGAGGAGTAGTAACTGAAATGCATGGCCATGCTCGAATACAGATTCGTTTTATCAGTTAAGTTACTCTCTAGTCGGGGAAACCACTCTTGATACAGATTGCTTGTGAGATACGACCTTTGCGAATGCGGATTTGCAAATTGTCTTACATTGAGTGGGAGAAATTTTAAAAGGATATGAGATTCGGTTATCGCACCTACACTTGTACGGACAAGTGGGAGTTTGTTGGAGATTGTGTCCTCCACATGTAGTGTGATAACGTCATTGAACATACCCTTGTACGGACAAGTGGGAGATTGTTGGGGCTGGTGTCCTTGACAATTAAGTACAATGACTTATTAAATCTCTTTAAGGATCACAAGGGCATACTTCTGTATTATTACCAGTTGATCCACGTTTATCAATAACGTTGGCTTGCTAGATAAGTTTGACGTTATTTCATACGGATGGCGGTGGTCAACTGGTCCCTATACGTCACACCTATAGGACACGTTTGAGAGATGTGAAGGTATGAAAATACAGTCACATTTTGCCGGATATGACTAAACGGTTAGTCAGAGGTATTGACTATTAAATTAGTCAATAAGATGTTGAGATTATTATTTAATACGGATTAAATAATTTTAGCTAATATGGATTACATGATTAATTCGTAAATTAAATATAAACAGTTATATTTAATTAAATATTGTATTCGCGTATTAATATAAACAGTTATATTAATTTGGGTAATTATACAATATCGTATTTTGTCAGACCATTATTAATATATCGACTATATTAATATCTGATAACATGTTACGATTTATAATTAAAAATACCGCGAACAACTTAAAGCTAAATGGGTCGAATCACGAACCAGAATAAGGTAAGAGTGGAAAGCCCACTCCTACCCTACTTAGGGTATTTCGGCCGAAACAACTACATAAGGAGGTGGACTCTCCTTATGTCAGTGACTCTTGTTGCACTGTAAAATAATCTCAGGGTAAAATTAGGGTTTGAGAGCATTCTTCTCCCAAAACCTCAGATCTCACATCTAAAACCTCAAGGGCTCTCCCTATATTGCAAGGCAATTGGAGAGGATTTCTAGCACACGCGGCCACGTCTCAAACTAAGTCTTGGGTGCAAGTTATAGGAGGGAATTTGCATTAATTCCTGTTCTTAGGCCTTTTGCGCGAGGACAAAAGGTTGTACTTCTTTTCTCATGTTTTTAATCTTATGACGATATTCACAATTGCATATTTCATTATAATCCTGCAAATTTAGGGTGAATACGCGTTTTATTCCCCACAAAAGACTGTGGCATCGTGCTACAGTTGACTCCACCTGGAACACCACAATTAAATGGTGTGTCCGAACGGAGAAATCGAACTTTACTTGATATGGTTCGATCCATGATGAGTCACACCGTTGTGCATGATTCATTATGGGGCTATGCTCTTTTGTCGGCCGCTCTAATACTTAACCGAAGTCCGTCTAAAGCTGTTGACAAGACTCCATACGAATTATGGAAGGGAACGGTCCCCAACTTGTCCTTTATTCGGGTTTGGGGCTGCGAGGCTTATGTCAAGTGGAGACACGAGGATAAGCTCGGCCCGCGATCGGTCAAGACATACTTTATAGGCTATCCAAAGGGAACTTTTGGTCATTACTTCTACTCCCCTACCGAACAACGTGTTTTAGTTGCGGCTAGTGCAACGTTCTTAGAGAAAGAATTTCTCAAGAACAAGTCGAGTAATAGAACCTTCGAGTTATCGGAGGTTCAAGAACCAACTACCGAGCAACCATTGGAGGAAACAGTTCCTTCAACCGAGGCTGTGGTAGATATTCCTGAGGAACCTAGGAGGTCGGGAAGAGTCTCTATTCCACCGGACAGATACATTGGTATGGTCGAGGAACATGATACAGATGACGTCTTACTCCTAGAGAGTAATGAACCCAAAACCTATAAAGGTGCCATGACAAGTTCTGACTCAAAGCTATGGCTAGAAGCCATGCAATCCGAGATGGACTCCATGTATGAGAACAACGTGTGGGATCTTGTGGACCTACCTGCAAAGGTACGTCCCCTTCAATGCAAATGGCTTTACAAAATAAAGCATGCCGTGGAAGGACAACAAGATATCCACAAGGCAAGACTAGTTGCTAAAGGTTTCACTCAAGTGCCAGGCTTGCACTATGATGAGATCTTTGCACCCGTAGTCATGCTACGTTCCATTCGGATTATCTTAGCGATCGCCGCATTTCATGATTATGAAATATGGCAAATGGACGTTAAAACCGCCTTCTTAAACGGTTATTTGGAGGAAGAGTTGTACATGGTACAACCCGAGGGTTTTATCGATCTAGCACATCCTAAGAAAGTTTGCAAGCTTAAGCGTTCCATCTATGGACTTAAGCAAGCATCGCGGAGTTGGAACCATCGCTTCGACCAAGTGATAAAAGAGAATGGGTTCATTCGATCAGTCGAGGAACCATGTCTCTATATCAAGTCGAGTGGGAGCAAGATTGTATTCCTAGTACTGTATGTCGATGACATACTCTTGATTGGGAATGACATACCTCTCTTATCTTCGGTTAAAGCATGGTTGAAAAACCATTTCCAGATGAAAGATCTGGGAGAGGCACAAAGAATTTTGGGCATCTGTATCTACAGGGATAGATCACGACGGATGTTGTCTCTCAGTCAGGAGTCTTATATAGAGAAGATTCTGGAGAGATTCAGCATGACGAACTCCAAGAAAGGGTTCCTTCCTATGACTCCTGGGCTTCACTTGAGCCAGACTCAAGAAGCTAAGTCATTGGAAGATAAAGAGCGCATGAGTCGGATTCCTTATGCTTCGGCAATAGGATCAATCATGTATGCCATGATATGCACAAATCCTGACGTTGCATATGCATTGAGTATGACCAGTCGATTCCAAGCTCATCCAGGTGAACAACACTGGATGGCCGTGAAAAACATTCTTAAGTACATAAGGAGGACTAAAGATTGGGGATTGACTTACGGAGGCGACTCAACGCTCTGCGCCACGGGTTACGCAGATGCTAGCTTCCAAAAGGATCGAGATGACTCGAAATCTCAGTCTGGATTCGTTTTTACTCTTAATGGCGCTGCTGTCAGCTGGAAAAGTTCTAAACAGAGTGATACAGCAGATTCTACGACTGAGTCCGAGTACTATGCCGCCTCGGAAGCAGCTAAGGAAGCAATATGGATGCGTCAATTCTTACAAGGACTCTCGGTAGTGCCTAGTTCGAATGACCCAATCACCGTTTATTGTGACAATAGCGGTGCCATCTTCCAAGCTAAGGAGCATAAGTCTAGCAGCAAGGCTAGACATGTACAACGGAAAGCTCATCTAATCAGAGATTACGTGGAGCAAAAGGAGATATTCATTGATAAGATAGCTACGGATGACAACATAGCTGATCCTCTCACAAAAGCATTACCACGTGATAAACATGAAGGGCACATTCATTCCATGGGAATTGGATATGTTCCTAAGTTGTAGTACTCTTTTATGAATTCATGTAATAATTCATTTTCTCGTGTACTCTATTCAACCTTATTGTTATGATATATAATGTTTTGTTTCTCATGTGGAATTGTACGCCAATTTTGAACACCACAAAGTGAACTGATTAACATTACATCGTTTTGGTCCTTGATTACCCACTTGAGCTGATAACTCAGGTAATCATTTTGTGACGTTGGTTGATGGTGGGTTCAACGAGCCATAAGTCACACGGCTGACTGACCAATCACAAAGGCGAGTTATACGGATATCTCGTAGGACACCCCGTGACATCGTTATGGAGTCCTAAATGTTTTATAACATTGGGTGCCGGGTCGTGGATAGGACCTCCATAGTGTTTCTTAGAGTCGAGTCTTTTGACTTTCAACTGTCTTTTGAGATTAAGGCAGATTTTGGGTAACTTTGGTTTCTTTCCCACGGTCACCGTAACAGGGGCCAAGAGGATTTTTTCTGGGTTATTTCATGCTGCGCGATATCGGCAGGATTCAAGTTGAGGGAAATATCCAAACCCTTATCAGGATTTTATCATTTCTCAGGGCCACTCGAGGAGTAGTAACTGAAATGCATGGCCATGCTCGAATACAGATTCGTTTTATCAGTTAAGTTACTCTCTAGTCGGGGAAACCACTCTTGATACAGATCGCTTGTGAGATACGACCTTTGCGAATGCGGATTTGAAAATTGTCTTACATTGAGTGGGAGAAATTTTAAAAGGATATGAGAATCGGTTATCGCACCTACACTTGTACGGACAAGTGGGAGTTTGTTGGAGCTTGTGTCCTCCACATGTAGTGTGATAACGTCATTGAACATACCCTTGTACGGAAAAGTGGGAGATTGTTGGGGCTGGTGTCCTTGACAATTAAGTACAATGACTTATTAAATCTCTTTAAGGATCACAAGGGCATACTTCAGTATTATTACCAGTTGATCCACGTTTATCAATAACGGTTGGCTTGCTAGATAAGTTTGACGTTATTGTCATACGGATGGCGGTGGTCAACTGGTTCCTATACGTCACACCTATAGGACACGTTTGAGAGATGTGAAGGTATGAAAATACAGTCACATTTTGCCGGATATGACTAAACAGTTAGTCAGAGGTATTGACTACTAAATTAGTCAATAAGATGTTGAGATTATTATTTAATACGGATTAAATAATTTTAGCTAATACGGATTACATGATCAAATTCGTAAATTAAATATAAACAGTTATATTTAATTAAATATTGCATTCGCGAATTAATATAAACAGTTATATTAATTTAGGTAATTATACAATATCGTATTTTATCAGACCATTATTAATATATCGACTGTATTAATAACTGATAACATGTTACGATTTATAAATAAAACCCGCGGACAACTTATAGCTAATTGGGTCGAATCACGCATTGGGATAAGGTAAGAGTGGAAAGCCCACTCCTACCCAAACCCTATTTCGGCCGGCTAGTATTACAAAAGGAGGAGACTTCTCCTTTTGTCAGACGACTATTGTTGCACTGTCAAATAATCTCAAGGTAAAAATTAGGGTTTTTGAGAGCAATCTTCTCCCAAAACCCCAGATCTCACATCTAAAACTCAATTGCTCTCCCAATATTGCAAGGCAGTTGGAGAGGATTTCTAGCACACGCGGCCACGTCTCATTCTAAGTCTTGGGTGCAAGTTATAGGAGGGAATTTGTATTAATTCCTGTTCTTAGGCCTTTTGCGCGAGGACTAAAGGTTGTACCTCTTTTCTTATCTTTTTAATCTTATGACCATATTTACGATTGTATTTTTCATTATAATCCTGCAAGTTTAGGGCGAATACGCCTTTTATTCCCCTCATCTATGTCATGTTCCTCGACCATACCAATGTATCTGTCCGGAGAAATAGAGACTCTTCCCGACCTCCTAGGTTCCTCAGGAATATCTACCGCAGCCTCGGTTTGAAGGAACTGTTTCCTCCAATGGTTGCTCGGTAGTTGGTTCTTGAACCTCTGATAGATCGAAGGTTCTATTACTCGACTTTTTCTCGAGAAATTCTTTCTCTAAGAACGTCGCACTAGCCGCAACAAAAACACGTTGTTCGGTTGGCGAGTAGAAGTAATGACCAAAAGTTCCCATTGGATAGCCTATAAAGTACGTCTTGACCGATCGCGGGCCGAGCTTATCCTCGTGTCTCCACTTGACATAAGCCTCGCAGCCCCAAACCTGAATAATGGACATGTTAGGGACCGTTCCCTTCCATAACTCATATGGAGTCTTGTCAACAGCTTTAGACGGACTTCGGTTAAGTATTAGAGCGGCTGACAAAAGAGCATAGCCCCACAATGAATCAGGCACAATGGTGTGACTCATCATGGATCGAACCATATCAAGTAGAGTTCGATTTCTCCGTTCGGACACACCATTTAATTGTGGTGTTCCAGGTGGAGTCAACTGTAGCACGATGCCACAGTCTTTGAGGTGTTGATTAAACTCGTGTGAAAGATACTCACCACCACGATCAGAACGTAGTGCTTTAATCTTTCTTCCCAGTTGGTTCTGTACCCGATTCTGGTATTCTTTGAACTTGTCAAAGGATTCACTTTTATGCTTCATTAAGTAGACATAGCCATATCTACTCAAATCATCCGTGAAAGTGATGAAATGCCTATAGCCTTCTCGTGCGTTGATCGACATAGGGCCACATACATCTGTATGTATGAGTCCTAATAGGTCGGCAGCGCGCATTCCAACACCTTTGAAGGAAATACGAGTCATCTTGCCGATGAGACATGATTCACACGTGCCATATGATTTGAAATCAAAGGCCGAGATAGCTCCATTCCGTATGAGCTGTTTTACGCGTTTCTCATTTATGTGTCCCATACGACAATGCCATAGGTAAGTTTGATCTTTGTCACCTACCTTTAATCTCTTATTATTCACATATAATATTTCAGTGGTTTGATCTAAAACATAAATTCCATTCATGGAAACTGCCTTGCCATAAATCATATTGTGTAATGAGAAAATACAACTGTTATTTTCTATTACAAATGAAAAACCAAGTTTGTCAAGTGCGGAAACTGAAATAATGTTTTTGGATAAACAAGGAACATAATAACAGTTATATAAAGATAAATCGAATCCACTTGGAAGCTGGATCACGTATGTTCCCCTCGAGACTGCAGCAACACGTGCTCCATTCCCGACACGCAGGTCAACCTCATCCTTGATGAGGAGTTTTTGGTTTCGGAGGCCCTGCACATGATTACATAGATGAGAACCACAACCAGTATCTTGTACCCAAGTTCCGTAACTTGCATGGTTAATCTCAATCATGTGAATAAAAGAAGAAGAAGACATACCAACAGGAGTAACGCGGCCTGCCTTAATGTCCTCACGATACACGGGGCATGAGCGCCTCCAATGCCCAGTCTTGTGGCAATGGTGACATTCCATGTTAGTATCCTTGCTCTTTGTCTTGCCTTGTGAGTTGCTCGACTCACCTGGCTCACTCTTAGTAAATCGTGACTTCTTAAACTTGGGCTTGCCTACTGTTAGGTCGCCATGATCTTTAGCTTTTCCCTTACCCTTACCCTTGCTGGAGATCATGAGAACATCCTGCTTCACGCTCCCACTTAATTTCAGATCCTTCTCGGCCTGTACGAGAAGGGAGTGGAGCTCATGAGGAGTCTTCTTCATGTCGTTCATGTAATAGTTGGCCCTGAAGAGGGCGAATCCATCATGAAGCGAATGAAGCATTCGATCAATGATTATGTTCTCACTGATCTTGCAGTTTAGGGCCTCCAGTTTCTCAATATTATCAATCATGTTGAGAATATGTGGGCTAACCGCTTGGCCCTTTTGGAGTTTCGCCTCAAAGAAGCGACAGGTATGCTCATAAGAAACGATTCTCGGAGCTTTTGAGAATTCGTTAGTGAGCGTGGTGAAAATCTTGTTTGCACCATGGGTTATGAAGCGTCTTTGCAAATTGGATTCCATTGCATAGATGAGTACGTTCTTTATCGCACCCGCTTCCATGACGAAGTCGCTATGAGCGCGAACTTCGTTAGCTCTAGCTCCAGTTCCTGGGTGTGCCGGAATGGGCTCAGTTAAGTACTTGAGCTTTCCGTCAGCAATGGCAGCATTCCGTGTTGCTGCCTCCCAGTCAGAGAAGTTTGACCCATCATTCCTCAGTCTAGTAGACTGATTCATGGAGTCCATGAAGGCTTTTAGCCAGGATTCACGTGCTAGCTTGTCACTTGGCATTGGGTCTTCACCAGCCATTAGTTATACAGCAGTTTAATTGAACGTGTTCTACACTGAAAAGAAGATAAAACAAAACCATATAAGCAACTCATTGTTGTGATTTAAGTCTATATTAAATTGTATTGAAACTCGTAGACTCATGCATTTATATAATTGATCTCCCTCAAGAATTATATAAACGATCCCAAGACTCAATTTCCGTATATTGATAAGCCCACAGCTTGGCTAATTCCATCGTTGGAACTCTTGGTCGATAGATTTCCGTAAATCCTATCTATTAGTCCATCTCAGTCGCTAGATAGTATCGAGTGACCATGATGTTGAGATAAAATAAATCATCTGTTCACACTTACCCGACGTAGAAGGGGTCATATTATGCCTACCGACGAAGAAGGAATTCATGGGAGTCTGATTTATAAAGACTATTCTCAATTTTTGGCTATACGAGGAAGACCCCATCAACTTTTATTTATCCATTTTAAGTGAACTAATATCTAGCATATGCGTGAATGAATGAAATAAAGTGATGGCTTTGCAATGGACATGTGACATCTGTATTGTCACAGAAAATTAACGCGTAACCTTTACATGAGTCAGTTTTCAGGCATGTTATAGGTGGTTTGGTTTTAGGCGGAATATGATGCAAGCTATTATCGTTGAAAGCATAAAAATAAATGCAATAAACGTAAATAAAAGTCCTAGTGTGGCCTATCCTACCAAAATAAACATAAAACAACTTGGAATCCACCGTTGGACCCTAGAAGCTTGTCTTGATGTTCCATCTTGGTCTTTGCAGCAGGAGTGAGCATCTGGTCTCCGTCTTTGGTCTTCACAAAATTACTAATTTAAATTACAAATATAACCCTATTTACATTCTAATTTAAATACAAAAGTAATTACATGGCGAAAACCCAAAACGGAGATTCAAGATCTCAAAATTACAAACAAGACTGTGTCCCATCATTATGGTGACACAATCTTCTAAGGCCACACTAAGTTACAACCGTTTGCAAAATTAAATATGTTATAGAAAGCATTCAAAAGGCATTCAACAAGACGATAAATAAAATGCATCAACTAAAATTAAAATTCATTCATGACGTAATACTGTTATTATGATTAACAAATTTTACCAAACCACCTTTACGGGATTAAAATTATGTGATTATACTGTTTTAACCACTTTAATTTTAACAAGATTATAATCCATTATCTTAAACCGTTTTAAAATAATATGTATCAAATGAGAGTGAACCGTTTCACAAAAATAATATACTATTTCCGTATACAGCATATTACTTTTGGCCAAGGGAAAATAAAAACAAGTTATTTTCGGAAAAATAAAACACGTCTGTTACAGGGAAGTGGTCGACCGAGCTCAACATGGGGTCGACCGACCTACTGTTAGAAAAAAAATAATTTCCTGTAACAGCAGAGTGATCGACCGACCCATTAAACAGGTCGACCAAGCATAAAATACGAAGTCGAGTTTCTGAAAACGCGAAATTGCTGCACTTGAAAACAAAACCATGTTTTTACTATGATTCAAAACGTGTAAATCAAAATAAACAGCAACAAGGGTTCACATATTGTCAAGAATATCGATTAAGTAACAATATGTAAACAGGAATCAAAAACAAGATCGATTACACAAAAGAGAAACTGCCGAAAAATAGAAACCCTACACGGGCGGTGGTCGACCGACCCCAATAATGGGTCGACCGACCCACACGCCGGCAGAAAGCGATTTTCAAATTTTTTTAAATTGAAACTTATGAAAAACACTAAAGCAAAATTTCGTGGCCTTGGCTCTGATACCACTTGTGGGGAATAAAGCATGTATTCGCCCTAAAACGTGAAGGATTATAACAAAACATACAATTGTGATTGTAGTCATAAGTTAATTAAAAGCATGAAAAAGGAATACAACCTTGGGTCCTTGCTTGAATAGGCCTAAGAACAGGAATTAAAGTAAATTCCCTCCTATAACTTGCACCTAAGACTTGATTGAGATGATGCCGCGTGTGCTAGAAATACTCTTCAATTGCCTTGCAATATGGGAAGAGCTTTTGTGAGGTTTTAGATGTGAGATCTGAGTTTTTGGAAAATACTGTTCTCAAAACCCTAATTCTTGAGATTGTGATTTAACCAGTTGAACAAGAGTTACCTGACAAAAGGAGAGGACTCTCCTTATGTAGTACTGGTGGGTCGGCCGAACGGGTTGAGGTGAGAGTGGGCTTTTCCCACTCTTACCTTATTCCTTTGCGTGATTCGACCCGATTAGCTAAGTATTATTCGCGGGTTTTATTTATAAATTGTACACGTGTTATCAGATATTAATGTAGTCGATGTATTAATAATGGTCTGATAAAATTACGATATTGTATAATTACCCAAATTAATATAACTGTTTATATTAATACGCGAATACAATATTTAATTAAATATAACCGTTTATATTTAATTTACGAATTAATCATGTAATCCGTGTTAGCTAAAATTATTTAATCCGTATTAAATAATAATCACAACATCTTATTGACTAATTTAATAGTCAATACCTCTGACTAACTGTTTAGTCATATCCGACATAAATGTGACTGTATTTTCATACCTTCACATCTCTCAAACGTGTCCTATTGGTGTGACGTATAGGGACCAGTTGACCACCGCCATCTGTATGACAATAACGTCAAACTTATCTAACAAGCCAACCGTTATTGATAAACGTGGATCAACTGATAATAATACTGAAGTATGCCCTTGTGATCCTTAAAGAGATTTAATAAGTCATTGTACTTAATTGTCAAGGACACCACCCCCAACAGGATCTTTAGTATAAGAGGTTTATACATGTCCACAGTGAGTGAAGCCTGGTTAATTGGAATCCCCAGGTATCTGAAAGGGAAAGAACCTGCACTGGTACCAATGGTCTGTAGGATGCTATGTTTGGTGATGCTGTCCAGGCCACCCAGATAGGCTTAAGTCTTGTCCAGATTAGGCTTCAACCCTGACCATTGGGAGAAGTCATGAAGAATGTCAACAACAGCCTTGACTGATGGCATGTCTCCTCTAGTAAAGATCATCAGATCATCTGCAAAGATGAGATGGGTAAGGTTCAGCCTACTGCAGTTGGGATGATGAGAGACTGATGGAGCTTTGCACATTCCTCTTAGTCTTCCTGAAAGGACTTCCATGCTTAAGACAAAGAGGTATGGAGACAAAGGGTCTCCCTGCCTGACTCCACTCCGTCCTTTGAAGAAGCCATGATGAGCTCCATTCACATTTAAGGTGAACCAAGAACCTGTAACACAACTCATAGTCCATTTAATAAACTGCTCAGGGAAGTGTAGCTTGGTAAGTATGTCTCTCAGGAAGGGCCATTGTAAGGTATCAAATGGCTTGCTGATATCGACTTTGAGCTTGCATCTTGGAGTCAAATTCTTCCTGGTATAGTTTTTAAGCAGCCCTTGAGTGAGCAGAACATTCTCAAATAGGTTCCTGTGCTGTACAAAAGCAGCCTATTCCTGTCCAACCAGTTTTGGCATTACTGATTTCAATCTGCTTGTTAGAATTTTTGTGATTGTTTTATAGATGACTGAGCAGCATGTTATGGGCCTGAAGTCTTTGACAGATTGCGGAGTATCTTTTTTGGGGATAAGTGTAACCAAAGTCACATTAGCTTGCTTGGGGAGAAATCCAGATTTGAAAAACTCCTCAATTGCTGCACAGAAGTCATTACTAATAATATCCCAAGCTGCCTTAAAGAAACCAGCAGAAAACCCATCCATACCAGGGCTTTTGTTGGAATCAATAGCAAAGACAACATTTTTGATATTAATTTTACTTAATGGTTGAATCAAAGCTCATGATCAGTAATATCAATGGAGGGACCATTAGCAGTAATGTCATCAGGAACTTGCATGACAAGGGTAGCAGTACCAAATTGATGAGAGTAGTAGTCAACAAAAGCTTCCCCTACCTCATGAAATCCAGTGTGTGA
Source organism: Silene conica (assembly GCA_029255685.2). NCBI lineage: Eukaryota > Viridiplantae > Streptophyta > Magnoliopsida > Caryophyllales > Caryophyllaceae > Silene > Silene conica. The sequence goes on from CM055311.2 coordinate 67,708,056, forward strand.
TGAACCATCCCTGCCAGTAATGTCTCCAATGAGCTGTTTTTGCTGTCTTTTTTTGATTTTATTTGATAAATATACTTTTTAAATTAAAACAATTATTGTTTATTACATTGTAACATAATGTATGTCACAAATGTAAAATTGTACAATTTGACAAACATAAAATGGATGTCCATTTTATCATAAAATGTGACGGTTTTCGGGAGGGTTTAAGGTGTGTTTAAAAGCATCTTAATTACCCTAATAACATAATAATTATAGTATGCCTTGAGAATACTACTTATGGCCACCCTAAGTGCATGGGAAAGGGAAAATGTTCCCCCTTGGTGCTCCCTATGTCCGGCCGTCCCAACCCCAAGGCCTCCTCAATAAAACTTGTGATTTTATTCACAAGTAATTCATTCTAATGCTTAGTAAAATTTTCTAGAGAGAAAATTATTCTAAAACCTCTAAAATATTACAAGATAATATTTCCTAAAACTATAATAGTTATATTATTAGTTTCATTAGCTCTAAAAGAGATTAGAACTTATTAAAAGGAAAAACCGTTTCTTACCCTAGCTACATCAAGTTTCGGTTCTTAAGGGTTGTCTTGGGTGCATCTTGGAGGAGATATCCTACTTTGGATATTAAGGGTTGGAGGATCATCCTTGCCATTCTCGTCGAAATTGTGAGCTTTCGATTCCTTATTCCGCACTATCATTAACATGCATAAGATCTTGTAAAAACCTTATTAAAATATTAATTAGTAATAATATTAGTAAGACTATATTTTGGGGCTTGTGAGACCTTAGAATTAACAATTGGTATCAGAGCAAATCGGTTGTTTGCATGCTTTTCGTTATAAGTTTTACGAAGTTATTAGATAACAAAAATAAAATTGAAATTTTAACATCATATTTGATATGGCCGAAAATTTTAATGCATGAATACCTACTGGTCCTAAAAGTATTTTAGGTTATTTGGAATGATTTTTTGATATATATTGTTCATATGTACATTTAATTCGGTTTTTGTCATTTTAAATCGGTTAAAATGAATTATTTTTGGGAAAAATAGCTAATCATACTTTATGGCCAAGATTTTATAGTATGGTCTCACATGTATTTCCTATGTTATGAATTTTAATTTTCGTAAATATTGGCGTTAAAATGCATGGTTTGTGAATTTTAAATGTTAAAATGCCATAAAATGAGAATAAATGGGTTTTATTTAGTTATATTGCGAGTTAAACTATGAAATTTTTTGACTATGTCACATGCAATATTTAAAATGTATATTAAAGTTTCCAGAAATTTTTAACATATATTGCATGATTATTGATTTTTAGTGTAAAAATCGGATAATAAGTGACATAATTTCGACTTAATTAGTTTGAGTTGGAATTTGGCCATAAAATTTTTACGCAATGTCATATACATATTATTTCCAGCATGTATAAAAATTTCGAGATTTTAATTTCATGTTTTGCTTGTGAAATAATTTTAATGGTTAAAATTGTACATTATATGACATAATTTGTTAAATATTGTAAAAGTTGCTAAAATGGCCGAAAAATTTAACCCATAAAAGTCATATTTGATATGTTTATCACCATATTTTTCTTGTGAGCCAAAAGTTTCTGTATATTTAATTTTTAATTGTTAATTGTTAAAGTTAAAATAAATTGAATAATAAGAGTCATTTTGTGTTAATTTCGGATATTGGGCAGTGTGTTCTTTAACTTTTCTGTCCATTTCAGTTCCTGAAAGTGTTTTGGAAAGTGTAAAAATATTATTAGTATTTTAAATGCTTTTATGGAGGTAATTATTGAATTTCCGACTCAAAATACGCGTTTTTACGTCTTATTTATGACATAAATATTAATACCGTTTAAATACTAATATTTTTAAATTCTGAAATTTTAAGGAGATTCTAGAATGCTCAAAATTTAAATTTTGAATTTTTCGAAATTTTATGACCCTTTTAGAATTTTATATTATTTTTTTCACGTAAAACCGATTAATACCGAACAATATTTTGCAAATAAGTTAAGTCATGTTCAAGATTTGAGTAAGACTAAATTTTGAAACATAAATGAGTTAGGATGATTAACTTAAGAGTGAATATCGATTCACATAATGCTAAGTGTTTTTAAACGTTAAAACACGCAATTCCATAAAACCGAGGTATACGATAACTATATTTTAATGATATTTAATAGGACGATTTGGCTTAGGGTTTGCATGTTAGTTCATATTCATAAGCAGTGCTTATTTTATTATGATTGTCATAATTTTATTTACGTAATTTTGGGATTATGTAATTTACTTAGTATGACCTTAGTTTTAATCGATAATTCCCGTAATGTAAGGGGTTATCGATTCAGATGTAATTAATGTGATCTCGTATCACTTTATTTATTGTTTTCTATTTTATAATGTATAAAGTAGATAGAAAAGTTGTAATTTTTGTAAATTCCGGAGAGCCTTGAAGACGGTGCCTTTCGGAAAGGAGTTCCGACCAAGACGGTGATTGCCTTGGGATGCGTGCCTCGTGAAGATCAAGGGACCAAGGAGTTGGTTTCCGAATTTGTACTTTTATTACTTTTCTTTTCTAGGAAGGCCATACTAAGGTTACTTATGCTTTAAGTTTTATGCTTTTATTTTGCTTTATGTGTTTGCATGCATAACCAAATCGTCATATCATATCATGCATTTTATTCGAGTTCATCGACCTAGTCAATTAAATTTATCGATAATTCACCGACTTAGTTCACTTAAACGGAGATAGATAATGAATTGACTAGATCTCTTACAATATAAATATTTAGACTTAGCCTTACCAGAGAGTAAAAACCCATGACTCCCTTCTTCATAAGAAAGTGGGCTCGGCTACACCGGGGTACTAAACTTATTACGTTGGGTAAGTGGGGTAATATGATTACACCTTGAAATTTGGTCGATCTCAACGAAGGTATTCGTAAGTTGCAATAAGTTCGGGCTAAAGACAATTTATAGGAAATTGTCGACCGAGACTTCTAAGGTAGAACCGATTAAGGAGTTAATCCACCAAATTATATCAACAAGGGATGAATCGGCTACACCGTGCCCGAATTAGTATGGATTTGGGTCTCGGAATCGTTTACTTAATTGGGTAAGCGGTCATTAAGTAAATGCTAAACTTGTTTATTATATTTTACGAGTTTTAAATATAAATGATGTTGTTTTTTAATTCCTTCACTTTTATTTGTAGTTAATTTTCAAACACCATCAATGGCCACCAACGCTCCACCTCTAACTAATGTATCATGGCTTCGATCCTTCATGGATCGTTGCAAACTTGATAAGCATGGTTCCAATTTTAAAGATTGGGATGCGCAATTGCTTTTGGCCGCTCAAGGTTACGATAAGACTCGTTACCTTTCCGAGGCCGCTCCTCCCGCTCTAACCGCTCGCTCTGCGGCTCCGACTTGTGAGGCTTATGAAGCCTACATGAAAGAGTCCTCCGCTCTCAAGAATGTGGTTATCTTCTCTATGGAGCCGGATCTCCAAAGGAGTATGATCAAGCTAAGCACATCATATGAGATTTACACCAAACTTGCAACTATGTTTTCGCAAACTCCAAGGGTGATTCAATAGGCCGCCTTCTTCGATTGAAGGAAGGGCAAAAGGTTAGCACTCATATACTCAAATTGGATGAGTTAGCGGAAACTCTCTAGTTGCAAGGAGTTGATTTTCCCGACTCCCTCATCATTGACCGAGTTCTTCACTCTCTCAATAAGGTGAAATCGTATGCTCAGTTCCGGGTGAACTTTAACATGCGAAATAAAGAAACCACATTGGACGAATTGCATAAGATGCTCGTCCAGGCCGAGAGGGACATGGGACTTAATGAAAGTTCTACTAAGGATGTTTTGAACATCGAGAAGAAAGGAAAAGGAAAATTCAAGAGGAGTGCCTTCAAAGGCAAGGGCAAGAAAATGTGCAAGCCCAAACCGGCTAAAGAGAAGACCTTTTCGAAAGGTGCTTCCACCTCATCTTCAAAGGCTGAAGACAAGTGCCATTATTGCACGAGGTTAGGGTATTGGAAACGTAATTGCCCCAAATACTTGACCGATCTCAAAAATGGAAAGGCTCTCGCCGTAGGTAATAATTCTCGTTTAAAATTCATGTTATTTTGTCAACTTATGTATGGTGATACAAGTTGTTGACTATCACCCTTTTCAATTGTTTTAAAGGGGCACCTCCTAGTGACAAGGGCAAGGAGAAGGAAGCTTGAAGTTCCTTACATGGATGGCTATGGTAGCATCCAAGTGATTGAAGACTTGAAGAGCTTGGCTCTAATTTTCATTATTGTCTTCTTTCATTTATGCATTTTATTTTCTAGAACAATTTCTTTTCTTGTAAGACAAGGATTTAAATCCTAAACAATGGTTGTATTTTGGATATTAATGACTTGATTTTCAACCCAAGTCACTACTTTTGTTCTTAATCAAATTATTGATTCCTAAAATAAATTGCATGCCTTGTAAAAACATGAATTAATGTGATCTGAATCACGTACGAAGCACCCTGAAACGTTCATTGTACAATAACATTAATACGATCAATATAAAAGAATCAAGGTGTTGATTAATTTAAAACGAAGAACTTCACCACATGAGAAACTCTCAATCAAAATGAGATATAATTAGTTCATTATAAGATGATCATTTTAAGTGAAAATGAGAATTAATTTATCACACCTAAAAACTTTTCGATATAAAAGAGAAAATTGGTTATAGGGAAATTGCTATCCTTATACAAAAAATGGTTATTTTAAAGGATAGAGTGGGAGAATATATTTCGCCCGCAAACCAATGATGTAAATGTAGGATCTTAGAGAAGAATCCTACATGGGATTTTAAGAAGAACCCTAAATGAGTGGATAGAAGAAACTACGAGAGGACACAGAAGAAACTACGGGAGGACACGAAAGGAAATATTCCTCATGTCATTGTTTCTTAGAGAGGATAAAAGAAACCCCGTATGCAATCGGAAGAAAAATCGGTTCCTTAATAATAATGTTCCTCAAAATTATAAGATAATAGAGGAGAAATCATCTCAGTTCTCTCGATGGTAGTCTCTCTTATATCGAAAAGTGTAATTAGGAAATATCACAAGAAATGAAGAGTTCATTTAAGGAACGATGATTGATTGATAAAGTAGACCACTATAGGGATAGTGATACTGGTTCAAGTAGAAGCAAATGAACAACATGCGAGAAATGAAAGGTTCATTTAAGAAATAATAAATCAATCACTATAGAAAGAGTGATATTGGTTTTAGTGGGAGCGACATTCATTAAAGAATTGAACATACCATTCAGAGAGAATGTTGATTCTTTAGAGTGTAAAGAATAAGAAGTTCTCAATTCTAGATGAATAAAATGTAATATAGGATGATGGAGCTTCAAGGGAAGGTTTATTATCTTGATAATAAAAGGCCACCCATTAGAAATCAAAATGGTTGGATACATTATTCATATTGTTGAATATAGAATCACATGGTGATTCATACAACCTAAAAACTTTTGATTAAGTAACCAAGAAAATTGGAAATGATGGGTTCTCTAACAGAACGAGTAATGAAAATCTAAATAACTACAAAATAGATTTCAGTACATAAGTGACTAGGTACTTTAGAGCGATAATTTGATCCCTCTGACATACCAATAAGTCACGAGTTATAAGATAACAGTGGGAGCTTCCTTCAGGAAAGAAAACTCAAGATCTAGAATGAGTTCTAGATATGTACTCAAATAAGATCATATTATACGAGATAATATGAGATGGAAGGAGACTAAGATTTGTAGGTTTTGAAAACATGAATAAAAAGGTTTATTCGCAAATTCAAACCACTAATACAAATTGATGATTATGCATCAAATGCTATGGAGCAGTAATATTGTATTGACTGTCCATACATGAAAATATTGTTTGAGTTATTATAATTAACTCACAATTGAAAGATACTTTGTCAAATCCAAATGGGTTGTAAGAGACAACTTTGAACCCCATAAAGTGAACTGGATTGACCTAGTATAGCCCCTAGCCGCTTGTATGAGGTGACATCTCGAAGCGACTAGAGTGTGAGATGATTGATGGCAAGATCAAATGTCATAGAGTCATATGTGATGACTAGTCGATCACATAGACAGACTGTAAGAGACACTCAGTCGGGCTAAGTGACCGCTTATAGAGTTCTGGAAATTTTATAATAGCCCGGTCGTGGCAAGAGCTGCTATAGTATTCTTTAGACTAAAGACTGCTCACCCAAGATGGCACAGTTTTGGCATAGCCTTGATCCATTCTCTACGACTTTTCGTAACTGGAGTCAAATGGGATTGTTTTGGGTTGTGTCTAACTGTGGCTAGTTGAAGGGAGTAGTGCGATAGAAATTGTCCACCCCCTTGTCAGGGTTGTTCAAATCTCAAGGCCACTCGAGGAGAAGTTAACTGGATATGCGTGGCCACGCTCGGAAGGTATCTATGGTAGATAATTCCGGTCAAACAGTTATTCTCCAGATCGAGGAAACCACTCATGATATAATCAAATGCAAATACGACCATAGAGACACCTTACATTGAGTGGGAGATTGTAATAGGACAAGAGAATTGGTGACGCACACTTGTCGAGGACAAGTGGGAGATTGTTGGGATTTATGTCCTCAACAATAGTGCGATCACATAATTACATCTCATGACGAGAATACGCAAGGGATGATACGAAATTATATTGTCAACTGACCAACATTAATCAGTAATGATTGGCTAGCTAGAGTTTGACATTAATGTCGTATGACGGTGGTGGTCAGTCGATCCCTTAAGGTCACACCTATAGGACAATTCCCTTAATTGATAAACTGATCAAATGTACATTGATACGAGTTGATCAGATTCCTTAAACTCGTAAATCGAGAAATCAGAGGTTAAATCTTAATGTAAGATTTATGTTTGAAATTGAAACGTGTCATTTATCAAACAATAAACGATATTATTGAAATGTCGTATTTAGAATGAATCGGGTTATTTATTATTACAAGTGTTGTAAATCGTATTGACGATTAATGTAATTACCATTTTATATTAGTGATTATGAATTACTAGTCAATTGTTAAATGTGATTTATTTAATTTATAAATGATATTTATTCGATAAATATACTTTTTAAATTAAAACAATTATTGTTTATTACATTGTAACATAATGTATGTCACAAATGTAAAATTGTACAATTTGACAAATATAAAATGGATGTCCATTTTATCATAAAATATGACGGTTTTCGGGAGGGTTTAAGGTGTGTTTAAAAGCATCTTAATTACCCTAATAACATAATGATTATAGTATGCCTTGAGAATACTACCTATGGCCACCCTAAGTGCATGGGAAAAGGAAAATGTTCCCCCTTGGTGCTCCCTATGTCCGGCCGTCCCAACCCCAAGGCCTCCTCAATAAAACTTGTGATTTTATTCACAAGTAATTCATTCTAATGCTTCGTAAAATTTTCTAGAGAGAAAATTATTCTAAAACCTCTAAAATATTACAAGATAATATTTTCTAAAACTATAATAGTTATATTATTAGTTTAATTAGCTCTAATAACAGATTAGAACTTATTTTAAGGAAACACCGTTTCTTGCCCTAGCTACATCAAATTTCGGTTCTTAAGGGTTGTCATGGGTGCATCTTGGAGGAGATATCCTACTTTGGATATTAAGGGTTGGAGGATCATCCTTGCCATTCTCGTCGAAATTGTGAGCTTTCGATTCCTTATTCCGCACTATCATTAGCATGCATAAGATCTTATAAAAATCTAATTGAAATGTTAATTAGTAATAATATTGGTAAGACTATGTTTTAGGGATTGTGAGACCTTAGAATCTAACACTAATAACCCGATAAGTCTCTCCATCGAGAGCTTTTTGACCAAGATCCTCTCGATCGAGAACCTTAACCTCTCTATCGTGAGGTTGTTGTCCCATTGTATCCCTTTCTCTCAATCGATATTCAATCCCATCGATCGAGAGCCTTTGTTCTTGTTAACAACTCGATCGAGAAGAATCACCTCTCGGTCAAGCTCTTTTCTGCTGGGCACGCATTTTTATGTACTTTTTTAGAATGCGGCCTTTCGTACCTGCAAAATGTTCAATAAAAATATCCCAAAAGCCACAAAAAATGTCTATAGTCTATAAAAAGTGTCTAAGCTAAAAAAATAGGTCTAACGTCTAAGTTTTGATAACAAAAAAAACGAGTTCAAAACAAAGGGAAGAAGTTCAAAAAGTAATATTTTATTACAAATTGCACGGGGTTGAAAACCCGGCTATTGTTCGATTAGCTTCAATTGGACATCATTAGGCCTTTGACTTGCGGAGTTACCCCTCAGCAGTGGTAACTTCTGTCCTCCGACGCCAAACGTACGAGCCATTCTCCGATGTATGCTCCATTTTGTAATCCATGAATCGTGTCACGATGTCCTTGTCAATCCGCTCGCCTTGCTCAATTGATAGAGCTCCCCAACCTGGTCCTGCACATGTAACAAAAGCATCACTATCCTCCTTTTTTCTCTCAAAATGAGGCGGAAGGGTAAGCGTAACATGCAATTTAATAACATTAGGGGGCTCACTATCAATGATGGGAACAGAAGGCATCTTAATCATAGGGGGTGTCTCTAGGTCAACAGCAGGAATATCATTACAGTCAAGAACACGCATAGACCCATTATGAGTAGCGGGTTTTGCAAACACTAGCTCCTCCCCACCAACATTAAACGTTAAAGTACGTAACCCGACATCGACGACTTCTTGCGCGGTGTGCAAGTACGGTCTTCCTAATATGATAGGAGTGTGTGTGTCCTTGTGTATGTCTCACACGTGAAAGTCTATAGGAATAAAAAACCGTCCTATTTTCACAAGAATGTCTTCTAAAAATTCTAAAGGTCGTGTCAAAGAACGGTCCGCCATTTGGACCATCATGTTGGTGCATTGGAACTGGGTAAAACCTAATCGCTGAGCCAAAGACAATGGCATTACGCTAACACTAGCTCCTATGTCGCAGAAGGCCTTATCAATTAAATTTAAACCAATATGACATGGTATAGAAAAAATTCCGGCGTCAGCTAACTTGGTCGGAGTCCTGTTTTGGAGGTGTGCGGAACACTCCTCCGAAAAAGCTACAGTCTCAATCTCGTCTAATGAATGCTTACACATAAGAATTTCTTTCATAAATTTAAGATAGGAAGGTACCTTCCTTACCAATCGAGAAATGGAACGTGTACGTTCAACCCTTGCACGAGTTGACCAAAATTTACAAACTTTGGCTCTATCTTCTTAACATTTTTCAAACGCCCCGGAAATTGAACGTGTTCGTCAAAATTCGTCTTGTGAGTATCACGAATTAGGGCGTTATTAATCATACGCTTATTGGGAGTTCTCGATCGAGCACTTTCAGTCTCATCTTCTCTCGGTCGAACACTTGTCTCTCTCGATCGAGAGCTTCCTCCATCACCAATGATCGATCGATCAACATCCTTAGCTGCAACGGTCGATCGAGTAACCTGTTGTTCTCGATCGACCAATTCCTCAGCAAAACTCCTCGATCGAGGAGAAAAATCCTCTCGATCGAGGGGTTTATCAGCGACTCATCTATATTCTTGGAATTCGTGCCTGCATGAACAGAAACATCAGAATCAGAATTGTTAAAACTAGAATAAGATGTAGCAGACCTCAAAGTGATCATATTCAGAGTCTCCTTTCGCTTCTCATATTGACACGGTAATTGTCCGGGTTGCCTAACAGGTTGGTTCGCAGCCAATTGAGCAATTTGGGACTCAAGCTTCTTAATTGTAGCATTATTAGGTTGGTCTGACTTGGTCATTTGGATAGCCAAAGCCTGAATCATTAACTTCAACTCTCCCACCTCCGAAATTCCTCCTGATAAAGAACTTCCTTGCTGCGGATTTGCAAACTGGGGCGCCTTTTGTTACTATTGCTTATGTGGAGGTACACAGGCTTGCTGCTGTGGCGGAGGGGTCGGATTAAGAACATTTGACTTGTCCACCTCAAGTTAGGGTGGACATACCCTTGGTTATACCCCGCACCTTGACAATATTGTTGAAAAGAGTAAACCTGGTCTTTTTCAGCAAAACAGTTGACAGAAACGTGGCCCGGTTCGCCACACCTTTCACACAAAGCAAGCTCCTCTCTTTGTAGCATATGGACCGTCTGATGGCCCCCGGAGGCTTGACTTTCCCACTTCTCCATCTTAGCAAACAACTTGTCAAACTTAGCATCCAACCCTTCGGACTCAATGTGAGCCACGGTCCTAGTTCAACTCCGTGGGTTACCATACTCCAAAGTGTGAGTAGCCATCTCCTCAATTAAATTCCAGCCCTTATCATCATCAACTTTGCGCATATAATCCATCATCAACTTCGCGCATATAATTCCAACCCTTATCATCATCAATTAAGTTCCACGATCCTAGTACAGCTCGATGGTCATCGTATAATCCATTATAAAACTGGTTACAAATGAACCATGGTTCAAAACCATGGTGAGGTACAACTCTCACATATCCTTTAAAGCGATCCCAAGCTTCACAGAAATTCTCAGCCGATTTTTGCTTAAAATTGGTGATCTGAGTCCTCAGTGCATTGGTCTTCTGCAGAGTGAAGTACTTTTTATAGAAAGCTAAGGCCAATGAAGTCCAATCGGTAATACCTGCTGCAGTTCTATCCAAATCAGATAGCCATTCCCGAGCATTGTCAGTAAAAAAAAAAAGGAAAGTCTGCTTCCTTAATCTTGTCTTGAGTCACCCCCTAGTAGCGGGGATAGACGAGCAGTAATCACCGAACCGCTCCATATGCTTTGGTGGGTTTTCACCCGCGACCCCCCCGATACAGGTTGTAACACCCCCATTTATTTAAGAGCCTTTAGCAAGACATTCTCAATAAATAGAGCTGTTACAATCCAATACTAATTATTATTAGTATTAGTAATAATTATTATAGTTGTTCGGTAATTTTTATACACGGATGTGACAGTTATCAGTATTTATTTAAGAGCCTTTAGCAAGACATTCTCAATAAATAGAGCTGTTACAATCTCGGAATGTCCGAGGTAGTGAATAACAAAGTAAACCAAACCAAAGTACTTTATATAAATACTGATTAAATTTAAACTTCTGGTATTACAACTACTACGCAAAGAATAAAGGTACAACTGATGATAACATCTAAGTATGTGATCTAATTCTAGTAGGTCCAAGCCATGTCTCTCTCCATGCCCAAGCTCCTAATCCATCTGTCTCTGACCTGTAGAATCTACTCCCAATTCCGGATCATCGTAGGTGTACACGAATACACTGTCAACCTCGCGGTTGAGTAGGATAACACAATAGTAAGTAATGCAACAAACAAGAATATGCAAATGCTTATGACATGCTCGAGCTCAATATCAATCTCATTCTCAAACCCGTAACACCCAGCCATACCGAACCTCCCGGCAGACTATAATCGGCCGTTGCCGAACACCAGCTCAAAAGCTGATAAGACACCAGGCCTGGTCTGCAGAACCACCCTGGGCTTTACATCAGAAAATATCTGATCCACATCTTTCTCTGTATCCAATGCATATGCCATGATTATGAATGCAACACCAAATAAATAACCATAAACTATCATGCTCAAAATTCATACTTGCATTTAACAGGCAATGCACATCCACACGTAACTTAATACAGAGTAAAGCACCAGTGTAACCTACCTGGATAACAATATAATCCAATAGCAAGCACTACTACAAAATATAGATACGAAGACGGTTAAAAACCGTTCTCCTATGAGAGGCGGAACCGTGCTCCCCCTGGCCGTGCTCTTTACCTAAGAGAACGGTTCAACCGTGCTCTTAGTAATGCACTTACCAGAACGGTTATGGTTTGAACCGTGCTCTTATGTCCTGCTCAACCGTTCTCTTTGCCCTGTTTAACCGTTCTCTTTGCCATGTTAAACCGTTCTCTTAGGGGACTTACCAGAACGGTTATGCTTTGAACCGTTCTCTTTTGTTAAAACTTCGCGCCATGTTTTTGAATTAATAGAGCACGCTTGAGAACATAACCGTTCTCTTTGCACCTGCTATTTGTTTTTAATAAATTAATTTATAATTCATCCGGCCTATAATTCTTCCTGCAAATAAGCGTACAATAACATTGCTCCAACAACTACATCATTCATATAACATTGCTCCAACAACTACATCATTCATATATATCAACATACTTTCCGATCCACAAATTCTAGATACAATACGTATTTACTTAAGCTAAACTTCTAGCTACGACTTAAGCTAAACTTCATCATCGTTCATGGGTGACTTAAACTGGAGCGCAAAGTTAGCCCATATATCCCTCACCACGTCAATTTGCTCAAGCGGATATGTCAATGGGGCTCTAAGCATGAACTACAAACAAATTTTCAAAAATTGGTTAGAAAAATTCTATCCAAGACTCCTATATAAGTAAAATGAACTAAAAAACCAAAAACATACGTACATTTGGAGTAATAGTAACATATCTTCCTTTGACGACGTCCAACATGTATCGACAAATATAATATCCACATAAAACGGAACCACAAGGCTGCAAAGGGGCCTGAAAGGGGAGCTCATATTATAAATAAATACTTCACGCACATGTACTATACTTAATAAGAGAAACAATATGTTAAGATATATATAGATATATACTATATATACAAGAAGTACCTTAATCTTTTTCCAAACAACGCCATTGGCCTCATATTTTGCAAGTGGATCGATAGAGTTCCCTTTCTCAAAGGCCCTGTATATATAGATAGCCAGGTTTATATATTTATTCAGTTTTAGTTGATAATGAAGCGTTAATTTAAAGTATAATAGAAAAACAAGCTAAGGTCTATGATTGATGGCTTTTGGGTGGCTTAACTTTTGTTCCTAGCCTACAGAAACATTTTAAAGCAAATGCAGGGGAGTAACGGGAGGTATAATATATGAAGGCAAAATAAAAAAGATCAGAAATAAGTTAGACATACTTGGTAATTGTATCCACGAAAAATTGACGAGGCTCTGTATGTCCGGCAGGATCACACCAATACACTGTACTTTGAGCCGGATTGATCACGCCCAACATCCAATGCTTACTACAAGTTATAGAAAAATACAACGAAGATATCAACTTAAATATTGACAAAAAATAATAAAATAATTAATCAAGTCATCAATAATAATACTATGAAAAGAAATTTATAATTACGTACCCCTGGGCATATGGAGCAAATATAAGGTTCCGACCTTTTCCACAATCGGTACATGTCATTGCCCTAGCAACATAATCGGATCGATAATTTTCATCCGGAGCAACGGATTCTAAGGACATTATCTCTGGGCACAAGAATCCATAGTGACTACTAATTTGCATGGTATCGGCAAGATCACTCAAATACCTACAACAATAAGAATCCATAGTAACTATCTAGTACTAGTTTGCATATTATCAGATATATACTAATGGGATTGCAAAGGGGAAGCTTAAACAAAGAGACCGAACCTCATAAAGAGTGTGATGTGAGAGGTACCAATCATTTGTTCATCTAACAAATGAACAACCTCCTCATAACTAAGGTAGCAAGTTTGTTCATTGTGTAACACATGTTCGTCAATGGGAACACTAATCATTGTCCCACTTGCCTTTAAAACCCGAGCCTCAGTTGCTAATAACTTCAAATCCATGGTCCTCTGCTTTTCCTTAAAATTGTGACTAACTTCAATTCCAAGGAAAGAAGATGGCGAAATCGAGGGCGAACACTTCTGAGGCTTGGACTTCTTTGCTGCTGCTGCTTTATTTTTTCCTTGATCATTCTTTTTCATGGTTATCTAAAAGTTGGCATAAATAAGTTGATAAATGGTATAACTCTCAGTGTATCTTATATCATTATATATACTAGCTAGAAATCTTAGTTACCTTATCAACAGGACTATGTATATGACTTTGCGGCCACTGAATAAATGAACCCTTAGCATGAGTCAATGTTATCATATCACCAACAGGCATTGGTAAATCAACATTTTCCGACCCAGAATAGATTTCCTTGATTGACACTTTTCTAAAACCATCACCAAGGGCACTGCCATGAATGGAAACAAATTCGTCCTTACTTGATAGGTATACCATTCCTGAAGCCACTATCTTCGATGATTTGTTTGGCAGTGATAGCACACAATCTTTCCAAGCCTGAAAATTTAAGTTATAGTAGAATTTGAAACTTTTTTCATTTACTATAAAGTAGCGTCTTTAATGAAAAGCTTACATATATACCTGTTGTGTTACTGGGCCAGGAGTCTTCAAAACATTGGTCACGGGTGGATCCTCAGTCACTTGTAGTGATTGCACTCCTTTTAGTGAGAGTGATTGCATGTGAGACCCCTGCATAGATAGATTAGTGTTTTAAAACTTTTTTCATCGACTTTGAACTAGATAGTGTTTTAAATGCAAAGCTTACAGATCCTTCTTAATGAAAACCTTTTACAACCTGCCGTGGTGATATGGTAGGAATCTGCAGAACATTGGTCTTGGGTGTTTGATAATCCTCCTCTCGGGGTGTCTCCTCTCGGAGATCCCCGGTCTACCAGATGCTCTAGTCCCGCATCAGCTCCCTGCTGGCGCATGAATGTAGCGAACTGACACCCCTGTCGAAGTGGGCTAGCACACAGAATGGGATGAGACGGGCTATAGAATAAAACTGTGACGGTTACTCCGAGCTGCCCCCAAGCATTCCCACTAAGGTCACTTAGCTTAATCAGTTGTCTCGTTCTATAGTTTTTCTCTTAGAGTATGTCTTATGAGCTAAGGTTAAAACTGCTTATAATATCCAATGCTACTTAAAAGCTAAGGCCTAAACCATTTAGATGAGTATAAATACAACATTAGATACCCAATGCTACTTAAAAGCTACCATTTTTGAAAAATCTGAAGAACATAATATGCGAGAACAAACGCTCAACCAGACCTGAACAGACCCGTAAACAGACGCGTAACGGACCTGAAAACAGACGCATATCAGACGCGTATCAGTCCTGTAAAACCAGGCGCATTTCATGTGACTGGTTCTTTTTATGTTTGCAGAACTTGGATTCTGTACTTATTATCTCAACTTTGTTTGTTTCGGGTGTGATCTCTACGGAACCGCTAACATGGAGGCTAATTAAAGTATGATTCATGTATGTATTGCACATTAGATAATTTTTCTTATAAAAATATGGAAGCAAGTGAGGATAAGAAGTCCTGATTACTAAATCCACGACATGCATGTACAAAGTACCCAAATTTGTTTGAGTTGGTGTTCCTGTAGAGGTGCTTACTTCCATATCCTTAAACGAAGCAGGAGAAACGACTAAGTAGACACGCATAGCAGTAGTATAGAGGGGTGCAGACAAACAAGTCGGATCATAAACAATAATAGCGTACATAGTATAGGACAGATGCTCAGGGGCAGTGCAGCACGTAGGGACAGTAGTAAGAGCAGTGGGCAGAGTAGTTAACTGTGGGCAGCAACTTAGGCAAGCCAGAGTGACGGTAGAAGCAGGTAGTAGTGCGTGTGAGCATGAGTGATATATATATATGCAGTCGGTATACATAGACAATATAGTACAGTAGCAGATAGTAGTGCGTGTGGTATGTAGTAGCAGTAGATGGGATATTGCAGAGTGGCAGTAGCAGAATGTAGTGCCAGATATAGTGCAATAGAATCAGGTCTGAACAGACCAGCATGGACGATGAGACACGAAGGGGGTGGGGGTGCATTAACAACAATATGTAGTAGTCAGTGTAATATTGTAGCAGCAGCAATGTAGGATACAGTGAGCGAGTAGGGGAATGCAGATGAGGCAGTAGAAATCTTCAGTAGCATTGAGAAGATGCACAAGAGAAAATAACAAGCAATGGGTCAGCAGTAGAGAAGATGTGCAGTAACAACATGTCAGGCATTTAAAATTGCAGTAGCAGAAGTTTGAGTCCGTTCTATTAAGCTTATTTCTTCACTAAATTAACTCATACTTCAACTTCATTGAAATAATAAGAGGATCATTATATAGGCCTCATATCTGTACAACCCACATTCATAAAACTTAGAACATGAAGCAAAAAAAACTTAGAACATGGTTAAAATAACATACCGTCAATTCACTCAGCATAAGGTTCAACGTCGGTTGATCCACATCCTCCCAACTCTCCAGTGCGGGACTAACATTCCCCCGAACAGTCACGCCTATCCATGAACTAAACTTAGATGCATATTTTCCTGTCGGCAATTTATCTTCTTTGTCCCACTCAAGTTGTATGGGTTGTTTCTCTTTAATAGCTCTTGCAGCCATATCTAAAACAGTTCGGCCCCTGTGAGAAGATATCCCCTTCTTTCCGCTTGCGTCCTCAACAGAGTTGTTCTTTCGACTTCTTTTACGTTTTTGCGGGCCCATTGTTCAACTGTACAAAAAAAACAAGGATAGCAAGTCAAAACAGGGAAAACAAGTCACAACAGGGAAAGCAAGTCACTGGAACATGCAAGATAGGAAAGCATATAAGAAATGTAGATGAGGAATGCTTCTGATGAAAAGCGGTAAAATGTGAGAAATTATATTAAAACATCAATAATAGAGCCAATTACAAGAATTTCAGCAGATGATGTACATACAGCAAGTCTCATACTGCCACTAAGCAAAAATAAACAACCAAGAAAACTAAATTATTCTATATGATAATAATAATAATAATAATAATAATAATAATAATATTAATAATAATGGGACTGGAGCGTTGCTTGGACTGAAGCGTTGCTTGGACTGAAGTCAGGTCGTTGCTGCCCATAGTAAAAAAAAAGGAAAAGCATTTAATAATAATAATAATAATAATAATAATAATAATAATAATAATTTAATAATAATAATATTAATAATAATAATAATAATATTAATAATAATAAAAATAATAAATCGTACCTAATCATGCGTCAAAACCGCGAGGGAGTTTTTTAGAAGAAGACTCGGTATTGGTCCATATCCCTTCGTCATGGTCATCACGAACATATAAACTAGAAGGCTCGAATATATCCGTATCATCTAAATGTGGTACACGAGGATCAAAGCCCTCAAATACCACATCGTCATCGCAACTATCCATTGTGGTCTTACTTCTTACAGATAGCACAGCTGACCACTTTTTATCCGATGGATCGGTGACATAAAATACTTGTTTCGCTTGTGTCCCTATAATAAAAGGATCCTCCTTATGACCAAATTTATTAAGATTTACTAAGGTGAATCCTAGTTCATCCTTGCGAACTCCACTAGTAGTTTCAATCCACTTGCATCCAAATATAGGTATTAGAAAATCTGTGTAATCTAACTCCCAAATCTCTTCAATGAATCCATAATAATGCATTTGACTTAAAACTGGTTTCTTATCTTTCAAACTAGCAAAATGCATGCCTTCTGCCTCTACACTAACACCACTATTTTACATCGTGCTCATGTCATCTTGCCCACGAGTGTAAAAGGTGGATCCATTAACGGCATAACCAGTATAAGACGATGCAAAAGTCTTAGGCCCAAAACAAAGCCTCTGTAATCTAGAAGAAATATACTCAGGATATTGTTGCAAGTCTTCTATAACTCGACCCTTGAACCAAACTCTAAAAGTCTTATTGTGCTCACTTGCGATCCACATCTCTGATTTATTTCGATGCTTCGCCTTCAACAATGCCTTGTGTTCCTCAATGTACGGCTGTACCTCATCCTCGTTATGAAGAACATATATATGTGCTATATGCCATTTCTCAGTTGCCATATCTAGACGAACATGACCCCTAAGACCGTTGCCCATCATCCACTCACTGTGCCTATTCTTAGGAATCCCAGGTAGCTCAGAATCTGACAAGTGTGCATAGCAATAAAAAAGTGCTTCATCCGTGATTGCACGCTCAGCAATAGACCCTTCAGGACGATATCTATTAGATGTATAATCCTTATACACTTTCATCAATCTCTCAAAAGGATATTGATACCTTAGATAAACTGGACCAAGGTATTTGATTTCTCTAACCAAGTGTACATTTAAATGCACCATTATTGTGAAAAATGAAGGAGGAAAGTACATTTCCAATTGACAAAGAGAAGTGACAATTAGTTTTTGCAAAGACTCCAACTCCTTGGGATCTAACACTTTATTGCATATGGCATTGAAGAAAAAGCAAAACCTACTTATGGCGAATCGAACTTTTTTAGGTAAAATCGAACGTATAGCCACTGGTAGTAGTTGTTGCATCAAAGTATGTGTAACACCCCAAGAGTATGAGAGGAAAGTTATCCCACATCGGTAGAATGTGAGGCTTGTGATATGTTTATAATAGCTTCCACCCACCACTTTGTAACAAGGCCTTGTGCTTTTGGGCTTAAGTGAGGACAAATAATGGGCCCAAAGGCATACCTCCCATCTTATTGGGGATGTGTTACGACCGTGGTGGGTCGGGTTGTTACAAATGGTATCAGAGCGACCCTGCGACCGTGTGGTGAGCCTGTGGTCGGGAGTACCCGGGTCACACACCTAGCGGGGGAGGATTCTGGCCCTGGTTGTGGTCAAGGTTGAGGCACAACGAGGACGTTGTGTTCTTTAAGTGGGGGAGTTTGTAACACCCCAAGAGTATGAGAGGAAAGTTATCCCACATCGGTAGAATGTGAGGCTTGTGATATGTTTATAATAGCTTCCACCCACCACTTTGTAACAAGGCCTTGTGCTTTTGGGCTTAAGTGAGGACAAATAATGGGCCCAAAGGCATACCTCCCATCTTATTGGGGATGTGTTACGACCGTGGTGGGTCGGGTTGTTACAGTATGACAATCATGAGACTTTAAACCAACAAGCTTAAGATCTGTCATTGATACTAGGCTGTTGATATTGGAAGAATATCCCTCCGGCACTTTAACACTACTTAAGCACTCACAAAACTCTGTTTTCTCCTTTCTTGAAAGTGTATGAGCAGCCGGAGGCAAATAATATCGTGTTACTTTCTTTTCTGGTGCCAACTCAGGTCTGATTTTCATATCCACCATGTCCATCCTAGCTGATGTGTTGTCTTTTGACTTATTCGGAACATTCAGAAGAGTGCTGATTATATTGTCACACACATTTTTCTCAATATGCATAACATCTAAGCAATATCTTATAGAAAGGTCACGCCAATATGGAAGTTTTTCAAAAAGAGGAGACATCTTCTTATATCCCCGAGACGCTAATTTAGAACCCTTCTTCCCATAAGTTATCTCAATTTTTTTCACTCTTTCATATACTTCATAACCGGTTAATATCTTAGGAGGAGATCGATGTTCAGGTTTTCCATTGAATGGTTTTTGTAGCTTACGATATGAATGATCAGGGTCCAAGAACCTACGGTATCCCAAGTACGCTTGCTTACGAGGAAACTTCAAATAACAAGAATCGACATCTTCTCCACACAAGGGGCAAGCCTCTTTCCCGTGCACAGTGTGTCCAGATAGATTACCATACGCAGGAAAGTCAGAAATAGTACATAGTAACATTGCTTTCAAATTGAAATAACTATTCTGGTAGGCACCAAACACTCGTATCCCTTCATCCCACAACAATCTCAAATCGTCAAGAAGAGGCTCTAAGTAGACATCTATATCATTACCAGGTTCTTTAGGACCAGAAATCAATAAAGACAACATCAAATATTTTCGTTTCATGCAAAGATATGGAGGCAAATTGTAAATAGCTAAAAACACCGGCCAAGTACTATGTTGACTACTCAAATTTCCAAAGGGATTCATCCCATCAGTGGAGAGTGCAAGGCGGAGATTTCTGGGTTCTTTGCCAAACTCGGGATATTTTGCATCAATAAACTTCCAGTCTTTCCCATCGGCCGGGTGTCTCAACTTCCCATCATTTGCTTTTGATGTACTATGCCATGTGAGTAATTTGGCATCATCTTTATTCGCAAATAATCGTATCAACCTAGGAATTATTGGAAAGTACCACAAAACTTTAGCTGGGATCCCCTCCTTCTTTTGATATCGCCATTCCTTACACACTGGACAACTAGTGAGATTAGCATATCCTTTGCGATATAATATGCAATCATTGGGACATGCGTGGATTTTTTCATATTTCATACCAATTCCCCTAAGTATCTTCTTTGCCTCATATGTACGATCAGGAAGTACATTATTTTCAGGGAGCATGTCCTTTAATAATTTCAAGAGGTCTGTGAAACTCTTGTCACTCCACCCATTTGTTGCTTTTAAATTATATAACTTAACAAGAGCTGCCAATTTAGTGTGCTTACAACTACTATAAAGAGGCACTTCAGAATCTTTCAATTTCTCCAATACAACACTAGTATCCTCCAAATCATTTTCATCAAGATCTTCATCAGTTTCATCTACAATACCTTCTTGCTCATCACCTCCAAACATATCTCCCCATGATTTATCCAACATATCGTCACAACCATCTCCTGCCTCAGTATTCATATTACAACCCGGATCTTCAAGTGAATTAGACTCATCGGGCTCTTCATCGTCACTCAAGCATGTTTCTCTCTCAATCTCCCCAAATTGGACATCTATTCCATCTAAATTTTTTGATTCTCCATGGAAAATCCAACAAGTGTACTTTGGATTAAAATTTGTCTTATTTAAATGTATTCTTACATCTCCAAAGCTCATATACCTAACATTCCGGCACATATCACAAGGGCACGCCATACTAGATTTGTCTTTCACGTTCTTTATTACGAAGTCGTAAAATTCAGCTAACCCGGCATCATATTCTACTTCGCCCTTTTTCCCATTAATCATCCAAGTACGAGCCATATTCGGCTACATAATTACAACATAATTCAATTATTAAATTCATAATTCAATTATTAACGATAATAATACTAATAGCAATAATAATACTAATAGTAATAATATCACGATAATAATACTAAGGACGATAATAATACTAAGGACGATAATAATACTAATAGCAATAATAATACTAATAGCAATAATAATACTAAAGACGATAATAATACTGAGGACGATAACAGTTGATTTGTGTATGATTTAGACTGTGGGATTTCATTGATAATATGCATCTAATGTCTTGTTAAACAACGAACTAACATATTTCTCACTTTTTTTCCTGACAGGATTGCAATCAATTCTATTCTCAACATAAAAAAAAGGAATCATTGCCAATAACATTATGCTCATGCAATTCTGTGTACTAATGTGTAGGCTGATCAGACTAGAGACACGGGCAGAATGAGTGTAGATGCAATATCAGCAATGGGCAGGGACAGTAGGGTGCCGAACGTAGCAGCTTAAATGGGTGTGCAGCATATCGTAGTACAATAGAGTAATAGCAGTGTGTAGTGGGTGGTAACAATGGTGAGTGTTGTAGCATTGAGTACAAACCATATATTCCTTCATCATATACATTAACCCACAATATACATCATATTCCTCATCCAAATCACATACAAACCATATATTCAACATCAAAACCACAAATTATACATCATATATTCAACATCAAAACCACATAAACATTCATAAAACCTAATAACCCAAATAAAATCAAGAAAAAATTGGTAATTCAAACAAGAGTAAAGGAGAAAGAGGGCGTACGATTATGGTTCAGTTGCTTGGTGAAGAAGAAACTATGGCGGACGATTGATAGCAAGATTGAATTCACAGATTGATAGCAAGGAGAAAATTGGTAATTCAAACAAGACTGAATGTGGAAAATACGCAGACTTTGAATTCGCAGAATTTCAAAGGTTTTCGAAGGCTGCAGTTACTGTGTGTTACACGTTATGTTTGTTTAATTTTTATGAAGAGCAAAGAGAACGGTTCACAAAAAAACCTTCTTCTTTTAGAAGCAAAGAGAACGGTTTTAAAGGCAACCGTTCTCTTTTAGTTATAATGAAATTTTTTTATGAAAAGCTAAGAGAACGGTTCACAAGGCACCCGTCTTCTTTTAGAAGCAAAGAGAACGGTTCTAAAGGCAACCGTTCTCTTTTAGTTATAATGAAAAATTATTATGAAAAGCAAAGAGAACGGTTCTCAAGGCAACCGTTCTCTTTTAGTTTCTCTCAAGGCAAAGAGAACGGTTCTCTAGGAAACCGTTCTCTTAGCTTTCCAAATGATAACATAAGAGCACGGTTAAGTATTTTAACCGTTCTCTTTAGTTTATTTAGAACAAATAAAGACGGGTTATAATGGGAACCGTCTTGTATTTCTGAATTAAAAAATCCCGCGCATCTTTAGTGACACATTAGGACGGTTCCGCAAAAATTCGTTCCATTAGCCCCGTCTCCTAAACCTATATTTGTAGTAGTGAAGCCAGCAAGTAAACAAAGTTATGCCACTTCAATACCGTCACCTAACCATATAATATAAACAATTACTAACTAATATTAAACAAAGTATAATGTATCAACCAATCAATTTAATTAACCAAGTAATGTATTACGCATTAATTGACTATATTAAGCATGACTAGTCAATTAACTTAATTAGGGGATTAATTAAAATTACCGTCACAACACTATTTAAACAAATTAACTAAACTAATTCAACTAATTAAACTAACCAAATCATATAAATAACCATCACATAATTATTATAAATACGAATAGTAAACTTATAATAATAATACTACTAATTAACGTAACTAATACAATAAAGTACCATCGCAAAATAAATTAAACAAACTCAACTAACTCGTCCTCATTACTTTTATACTCAAACTTTAATTAAATAACTGAACATGGAAATATAGTCGAACTACTGATAACTGTCACATCCGTGTATAAAACTTACCGAACAACTTTAATAATTATTACTAATACTAATAATAATAATAATACTACTATTATTAACAACCATGGAAAATTAATAATACTAATAATAATAATAACAATAATAATAATATAATAATAATAATAATAAGAGTAACACATGCATACTTACGAAACCATACTATTATAATATAATAATAATATAATAATAATAATAATAAGAAAAAAAACATGAACATAGACGACAGAGCAACAATAACGACGCAACCCCATTATACACTACCCGCATCCCTACTTTCCGACACCACAACCGACAGCCAAGCCACCTAGAACCACCATGGAGGGTCCCAAACTCAACTACATACTACCGTGCATGATATACACCTTACGTCCACCTCTCTCAGACCTTAGGACCACCTCTAACACTTCCTTAAAACCTGCTGGAACACGACTAACACCACTCTAAAACACCGCTAACCACCGCCTTCAAAACTACCCAAACCACCACCGAACACCGCCCTCGACACCGCTCATATCCGACAGCTCCCATGGTGGTAACCACCAGCCCCCGACTCGACCACAACCACCAACCAAGACTGTCCTATGACGGTTTCGCAATACGCCTCTGTTACTGCCTGTATACACGTGCTCCGGCCACCACACGCACCACCTTGCTCCGCTAAGCACCCCACTGCCATCCCCATGACCGACCACGATCGACCAAATCATCACCACCTACCATAATTAGCGACAACCATACGACCCTTCAATACGATAAAACCCGAAACCAACTTCCTTCCTTTCAGCCCTTCCACCGCCGGCCCTGGTGGTCCTATGTAAAACCCCTCGCGAAAGCGGAAATATAAACATACAAAAGTACTAAAAATGCAGCGGAATTTAAAACTTTTTAAAAGATAAACAACATGCGAGAAGTCTTAAACTGAACAGAAACTGAAACTGAGACCAAAATAGATAAGTAACAGTTCTAAGTACTGAAATGAAATATATACACAGCCTGGGATGGAACATCCCTACAGGCACCAACATAAAGTATCAAAAGTCTAACAGTCTAGCTAACGATAGGGTATAAGTCATATGATGAAGAATCATCACTCGCTAGCCCTCCTGTGATCCCATCTCCAACCTGCATGTACCTACATACATGAAAACATGTACGCCACAATCAGTGGGGAGTGACTAGAGTTCTCCTAGCCACCTTTTGTGACAACACGTAACACATAAAACAATACAGAATACTCCAACATATAACCACATGTGAAGTATAAACATCTCATCATCTGATCTCTTACTATCATGCGATTACAATGCACGACTCTCAACCAACTTCATAAACCGTTAGGAAGGAGAGCCGGTCTCCGTACTGGTTACCCAGTCGGGGGGTCTTTCAATCCAACTATTTATGAAACCGAATTAAGAGTCATCCAATGCCTTGGATGATTTAACCACAAATCAAATAAACACCAATAACTCATCATGCATATCTGACACTGTACCATCATCAAGGCAAGCAGATAAAACATCCATAACACTAGCAACGGGTCCAGAGGTGAACTTAACACATATCCCATTACTACACTATGTCGGGTCCAGAGGTGAACTTAACACATATCCCAACATACAATACAAGTAAAGGGTCCAGAGGTGAACTTAACACATATCCCTAAACTTACAATCATGAGAAGGGTCCAGAGGTGAACTTAACACATATCCCTAATCATCCAAAAGCAACGGGTCCAGAGGTGAGCTTAACACATATCCCGATGCTACACACAAGTATTGGGTCCAGAGGTGAGCTTAACACATATCCCAATACACAGCTACCGCACAACGGGTCCAGAGGTGAGCTTAACACATATCCCGTGTACGACAACCGATCACGTGTCAGGTCCAGAGGTGAGCTTAACACATATCCTGACACGCCCAAGCAAAACACGTAACGGGTCCAGAGGTGAGCTTAACACATATCCCGTCACGCGACATATAAAACACGTAGTGGGTCCAGAGGTGAGCTTAACACATATCCCACCACGCGACAACCAATGTAACCACTAACATCCAAAGGTAGAAACTAACCTATAGTTCTAACTTCTTAAACCTCTAATCAACACTTAATTGATCCCGGGAACTAAGACGAGGAAGAGCCGGTTTCCCTTTCGGTTACCCGACCGGGGGGTCTCTATCCTTACTGCATTCCCGAACCCAATATAGTGTTGCCCGTACACCGGGGACCTCAAATACATGTCACGGGTATACAAAACGAATTTCAATTAAAACCGATCAACCGTTTAAAAGTTACGATCGAAAACCATAAAAACAGCCTTCAGGGATTCCCAGCCGGTCGGCAGGCAGCCGATCGGCCGGTTGGCAATCCCCTCAGCCTATGCCCTTTTCAAAACGATGAACATCACAAAGGACTCCCAGCCGGTCGGCCGGCTGGGACTCCATCTCCCTAGCCTTCTCTATTTCGTAAACCAACCCCTATGCACTCCCAGCCGGCTGGCAGGCGGCCGGTCTGCCGGCTGGGCTCCCTTTCTTCCTAATTTTTCGCAAAACCAACACAATACAAATTGACTACCAGCCGGTCGGCAGGCAGCCGGTCGGCCGGCTGGCAGTCCAAGGCCAATTTCTCAAAATTACGAAAAACACACAATACGCACTCCCAGCCGGTCGATCGGCGGCCGGTCGGTCGACCGGCTCAGAGAGCCTGTAACGGAATTTCGCAAATCGCAACATGTTTGAAAACTTCATAAATCGACACACAAACTTCAAAATCGCTACATATGATGTTTACCCAACATTACTAATCATCAAATACAACTTATCTAGCAGCAAACAAGTCCCATAACAATCCTCAAACAAATTTAACAAGTATCCGTCGCAAAATGTGAAAAACTGAAAATGAACTTAAGAACATATAACAACATCTTAGAGTATGACTTCTTCACATATTAAACATCCTAAACATGTTACTAAGTCCTTTGAACAATGAACATTAATAAAAATCAGAAGCTACCACAAGAATCACAACAAGAGTGCTAATATACACATAAAGGCCGAGTTATCTCATTATCGTCACCTTTCAAGCTTTTTCGGCTAAAGATCCTCCTCAACCAAGTAGCTATCGACCTCCGGATCGTCTAAGCCCACTCCTACAAACAAAGAAACGGATTTTAGGACTCAAAAACGGAATTAAGAGAAAACAGCCCAATTTTCGAGTTCAAGGATTTACAAAAAGAAAGTGATAGATGGCTTGGAAATCGAATGAGGATTCCGAAAATGATATTTTTACCTTGATTTGATCGACGGATGATGAAGAATTTATCAAAAGAAGGAGAAATAAAATGGAGGTTTGAGAGGAATTGTTTTTACAGTGAAAAGAGTTGTGAGGAAGATGATATGTCGACAAAGGGGATTTTAAGGGTTTAAGTAAACTGTCCTTTCCGTATTATGAAACGGGTTAGGAAATTAGAACGGATATTTAAGTCGGGAACTTAACCTTGCCAAGTTTGTATTCGTCTTAAGGACTTGAGGTTCTTAAGACGGATCTTACTTATTAAATTAAAATCTTTCGAAATAAATTATTAAAATATTATTTTATTACATAAAATGATTTAAAACGCTTAAATTAGATTTAACGAAAATACGGGATGTTACAATCACCCCAACTTTAAAAAGTTTCGTCCTCGAAACTCGAACGGATATAAATCTATATCCTATACCTCAATCGAATAAGAAGAGATGCGCAGCACGCATCGATGCCTCCGTCTCCCAAGTCTGCTCCTCGACCTCACCGCAACGCCATAAAATCTTCACCAAGGGCACCACCTTGCTCCTAAGCTTCCTCTCCTGTCGGTCAAGGATCTTCACTGGACGCTCCTCGAAGGCAAGACTCGGCTCCAGGTTCTCGATCTCTTTGTGCAGTACATGACTCGGGTCACTAACATATCTGCGGAGCTGGGAAACGTGAAAGACGTTAAGAACCTTGCCCAAACTAGGAGGCAAGTCCAAACGATAAGCTACTGCGCCAATATTCTTTGCGATCATAAAAGGTCCAATGTGCTTAGGGCTCAGCTTGCCCTTAACGCCAAACCTTTTGACGCCCTTCATCGGAGACACCCTCAAAAAGACACTATCACCCTCCTCGAACTCTATGGGTCTACGACGGACATCAGCATAGGACTTCTGCCGGTCCTGAGCGGCTTTCATCCTATTCCTAATGAGCTGTACACGGTCAATGGTCTCAGCTAGCTGGTCAGGTCCAAGGTCGCGCACGTCACTCGCCTGATCCCAACAGATCGGGCTACGGCACTTCCATCCGCAAAAGCCTCGTACGGAGCCATACCAATGGAAGCATGATAACTGTTGTTGTAAGAAAACTCTACCAACGGCAAACACTGCTCCCAAGAACTCTGAAAATCGAGGGCACAAGCGCGGAGCAAATCCTCAAGTGTCTGTATAGTCCTCTCGGACTGACCATCGGTCGCGGCATGAAATGCGGTGCTCATCAACAAACGGCTACCCATAGCCTCATGTATAGCCTTCCAGAACCTAGAACAAAAACGAGGATCACGATATGAAACAATCTCTCTCGGCACACCATGATAGCGGACTATCTCAGCAATATAAGCCCTGGCTAATCGATCCATGTCCCACGTCTCTCTGATCGGCACGAATCTAGCACACTTAGTTAGTCGATCAACAATAACCCAAATCGCATCTTTGCCTCCCACAGTCTTAGGCAAAGCTGTCACAAAATCCATAGATATGCATTCCCACTTCCACTGAGGAACGGGAAGCGGCTGTAGTAAATCACCTGGCCTCCTATGCTCTATCTTGACTTGCTGACAAGTCAAGCACCTACTGACGTAATCCAAGATCTCTTTCTTCATACCAGGCCACCAAAACATAAGCCTCAAATCCTTGTGCATCTTCTCTCCTCCTGGATGAACTGAATACGGTGTCAAATGAGCCTCATCAAGAACCCTCTTCCTCAGATCTGGCACATCGGGAACATACATCCTATCACGTAACCTAAGGAAACCATCAGCATCAATCACTAGGTCAGGTGCAACACCGCTCGAAATCTTAGCCTCGAACTTCTTGAAACTGGCATCTGAAGGTAAACTCCGGCGAATCTCCCAATATAAAGACGGCTCGGCAGTCATAGCAGCTAACCAATCAAAACCACTACCCACCATCTCTAACCTCAGCTTCCGAAACTCGGAACACAACTCATCGGGCAATACTCTCATGGCACTCAACGAGTGAGAAGTCTTGCGGCTAAGCGCATCAGCAACTACATTGGCTTTTCCCTCATGATATAACAACTCGATGTCGTAATCTTTCACCAACTCTAGCCAACGTCTCTGTCTCATGTTAAGGTCTTTCTGGGTAAAGATGTACTTAAGACTCTTGTGATCTGTGAAAATACGGCAATGGGATCCAATCAGTTAATGTCGCCACATCTTCAAAGCATGAACGACTGCGGCTAACTCCAGGTCATGTGTCGGATAGTTCACCTCATGAACTCTCAACTGTCTAGATGAGTAGGCTATCACCTTACCACTTTGCATCAGTACACATCCTAGCCCTAACATCGAAGCATCACAATAAACATCGAAGTCCACTCCGATCTCTGGCAAAGCTAACACGGGGGCGGAAGTCAATATGGTCTTCAACTCCTGGAAAGAACTCTCGCACTTGTCGGTCCACACAAATTTAGCTTCCTTCTTCAGCAACTGAGTCATCGGGCGAGCTAATCTAGAGAAATCCTCAACGAATCTACGATAATAACCAGCCAATCCAAGGAAACTACGGATCTCTCCAACATCTTTGGGACTCTCCCAATCAACAACGGCCTCAATCTTCGCGGGATCAACCATAACTCCCTCACTAGATATCACATGTCCAAGAAATGCAACCTTAGAAAGCCAAAACTCACACTTAGATAACTTCGCGAACCACTTCTGACGACGTAAAATCCCAAGAATCAATCTAAGATGCTCAGCATGCTCCTCATCGGTCTTAGAGTAAATGAGGATATCATCGATAAACACCACAACACAAGTGTCAAGATACTCACTAAAGGTACGGTTTATCTGATCCATGAAGATAGCAGGTGCATTAGTCAACCCAAAAGGCATAACCACGAACTCAAAATGCCCATATCTGGTACGAAAAGCAGTCTTCGCAATATCAGCCTCTCTCACTGGAATCTGATGATAACCCGATCGAAGATCAATCTTAGAAAACCTCGAAGCACCTCTCAACTGATCAAACAAATCATCTATCCTAGGCAAAGGATATCTGTTCTTTACGGTCACTCGGTTCAGCTCTTTATAGTCAATGCAAAGTCTCATGGAACCATCTTTCTTCTTAACGAACAAAACGGGAGCACCCCACGGAGAAGCACTCGGTCTAATGAACCCTTTCTCGATCATCTCTTCCAATTGCTGCTTCAACTCTTTCAACTCTAGCAGAGCCATACGGTAAGGAGCTTTAGAAATCGGTCCGGTACCTGGAACAAGCTCAATAGTAAACTCCACATCTCTCTCTGGCGGTATCCCTGGCAAGTCATCTGGGAAAACATCTGGATACTCTCGAACAATGGCTACATCCTCAAGCTTCGGTAGCGATGGTTTAGCAGCTGTAACAACACACAGGAAGGCTTGGCAACCCTTCCTAAGAAGATGAGATGCTTTCATCGAAGAGATAACACGAACACCCCTTTGAGGGCGAGTTCCCCTATAGGAAACACGAACTCCTGAAGAACTCCTCAAGCAGATTTTCTGGTCGCGACACTCGAAGCGAGCATGGTATCGCGATAACCAATCCATAACGAGGATAATGTCAAACTCCTCGAGAGGAAATATCAGTAAGTCCGCTGGAAATATGGCTTGACCAATAATAATAGGAACATCCCTATGGGACGAAGATCAGGAAAACACGTCTCCAGAAGGTAAGGAAATAGAAGTCTCCTCAACCCATGAAGACTCAAGAGCTAGACGGTCGGCGAACTGGGTCGATATAAATGATAAAGAAGCTCCAGTATCGAACAAAATAAGGCACGCAGCGCCAAGAACAGAAAAGATACCGGCAACAATGTCTGGATGAGCCTCTGCCTCAGGCCTAGTCATCACAAAAATCTTCCCTTTCGGCTTTCCTCCCTTAGTCGCTGCAGCAGCAGTGGCAGCCTTGCCAAGAGCGGTGTTCCTCTAGGGACACTCATACGATCGATGCCCATATCCATTACAAGTGAAACACTTATAGGCATTCTTGAAACAGTCAAAACCCGGATGAGATGGTTTACCACAACGGGGGCAAACACTAGGAGATGTATCGGTGTGAAATGTGGTCTTAGCAACCGGAGCAGAGAACCTCTCAAAACGCTTCTTCTGAGAAGAAGGCGAAGAAGTAGAAGGAACAAATGGACTCTTCCCCTGGTACACTGATCTCTGGTGAGGAGTCACGCTAGAAGTAGCGGCACGGGTCTCATCATCTATGGCACGAATAGAACTCTCGGCCCAAATAGCATCATCATATACCTCCACAAAAGAAGTCGAGTCTCGACGAACCATGCTCTCGATGTGTGGTCCTAGCTTGCCACGGTAAAAGTAGACTCTCTCAGCTTCATCTCTGACAAATCTCGATGCGAAGTGAGCAAGTTGATTGAAACGGTCTGTGAACTCTTGAATTGACATCTTGCCTTGCTTTAAATCCATGAATTCTTTGAGTCGCTGTGATCTGAGCTCTTTAGGATAAAACCTCGTCTCGAGCTTATCCTTAAAAGCATCTCAATCGAACAATGGATCAAGAGTGAAAGTAGGTCCTGTCAACGCCCACCACCTATCGGCCTCAAGGGTAAGAAAGTGAGTGGCTAGCCGCAGTCTATCCTCTCTACCCACCGAATACATAGTGAAGCTCTTTTCCATCTCTCTGAACCACTCGGTAAGAGCTACCGGATCAACCTCGCCACCATAAGTCTTCACTTGGCTACGGGACATCTGCGAAGCTATCCATGAGAAACTACCAGGACGATTAGCCTCGTTGCCTGGCGGTGGAGGAGGTGGAACATTCTCTGCCTGCTGTCTCTGAGTCTCAAGCAAATGCTGAATTGCTTGCAGCACAATGTTATCAGCAGCCCTAGGTCTCACCATCCTTCAAAAGAGAAAACAAGTATTAGCTTAACAATTAGCATTCACAAATAGACTACAAAATAAGTCCTTAGATCTACCCATCTCTCATTCATTATTTATTTACTTGGTCAAGTTAAGGTTGGGGGTCACATGAGTGCGTCGGGAGCAATAATGCTCTGATACCAACTGTAAAACCCCTCGCGAAAGCGGAAATATAAACATACAAAAGTACTAAAAATGCAGCGGAATTTAAAACTTTTTAAAAGATAAACAACATGCGAGAAGTCTTCAACTGAACATAAACTGAAACTGAGACCAAAATAGATAAGTAACAGTTCTAAGTACTGAAATGAAATATATACACAGCCGGGGATGGAACATCCCTACAGGCACCAACATAAAGTATCAAAAGTCTAACAGTCTAGTTAACGATAGGGTATAAGTCATATGATGAAGGATCATCACTCGCTAGCCCTCCAGTGATCCAATCTCCAACCTGCATGTACCTACATACATGAAAACATGTACGCCACAATCAGTGGGGAGTGACTAGAGTTCTCCTAGCCACCTTTTGTGACAACACGTAAGACATAAAACAATACAGAATACTCCAACATATAACAACATGTGAAGCATAAACATCTCATCATCTGATCTCTTACTATCATGCGATTACAATGCACGACTCTCAACCAAGTTCACAAACCGTTAGGAAGGAGAGCCGGTCTCCCTACTGGTTACCCAGTCGGGGGGTCTTTCAATCCAACTATTTATGAAACCGAACTAAGAGTCATCCAATGCCTTGGATGATTTAACCACAAATCAAATAAACACCAATAACTCATCATGCATATCTGACACTGTACCATCATCAAGGCAAGCAGATAAAACATCCATAACACTAGCAACGGGTCTAGAGGTGAACTTAACACATATCCCATTACTACACTATGTCGGGTCCAGAGGTGAACTTAACACATATCCCAACATACAATACAAGTAAAGGGTCCAGAGGTGAACTTAAAACATATCCCTAAACTTACAATCATGAGAAGGGTCCAGAGGTGAACTTAACACATATCCCTAATCATCCAAAAGCAACGGGTCCAGAGGAGAGCTTAACACATATCCCGATGCTACACACAAGTATTGGGTCCAGAGGTGAGCTTAACACATATCCCAATACACAGCTACCGCACAACGGGTCCAGAGGTGAGCTTAACACATATCCCGTGTACGACAACCGATCACGTGTCAGGTCCTGAGGTGAGCTTAACACATATCCTGACACGCCCAAGCAAAACACGTAACGGGTCCAGAGGTGAGCTTAACACATATCCCATCACGCGACATATAAAACACGTAGTTGGTCCAGAGGTGATTTTAACACATATCCCACCACGCGATAACCAATGTAACCACTAACATCCAAAGGTAGAAACTAACCTATAGTTCTAACTTCTTAAACCTCTAATCAACACTTAATTGATCCCGGGAACTAAGACGAGGGAGAGCCGGTTTCCCTTTCGGTTACCCGACCGGGGGGTCTCTATCCTTACTCCATTCCCGAACCCAATATAGTGTTGCCCGTACACCGGGGACCTCAAATACATGTCACGGGTATACAAAACGAATTTCAATTAAAACCGATCAACCGTTTAAAAGTTACGATTGAAAAACCATAAATACAGCCTTCAGGGATTCCCAGCCGGTCGGCCGGCTGGCAATCCCCTCAGCCTATGCCCTTTTCAAAACGATGAACATCACAAAGGACTCCCAGCCGGTCGGCAGGCAGCCGGTCGGCCGGCTGGGACTCCATCTCCCTAGCCTTCTCTATTTCGTAAACCAACCCCTATGCACTCCCAGCCGGCTGGCAGGCGGCCGGTCTGCCGGCTGGGCTCCCTTTCTTCCTAAGTTTTCGCAAAACCAACACAATA
This sequence comes from Silene conica, assembly GCA_029255685.2. NCBI lineage: Eukaryota > Viridiplantae > Streptophyta > Magnoliopsida > Caryophyllales > Caryophyllaceae > Silene > Silene conica. Next base: position 67,741,061 of record CM055311.2, read on the forward strand.
CAAATTGACTACCAGCCGGTCGGCAGGCAGCCGGTCGGCCGGCTGGCAGTCCAAGGCCAATTTCTCAAAATTACGAAAAACACACAATACGCACTCCAAGCCGGTCGACCGGCGGCCGGTCGGTCGACCGGCTCAGAGAGCCTGTAACGGAATTTCGCAAATCGCAACATGTTTGAAAACTTCAGAAATCGACACACAAACTTCAAAATCGCTACATATGATGTTTACCCAACATTACTAATCATCAAATACAACTTATCTAGCAGCAAACAAGTCCCATAACAATCCTCAAACAAATTTAACAAGTATCCGTCGCAAAATGTGAAAAACTGAAAATGAACTTAAGAACATATAACAACATCTTAGAGTATGACTTTTTCACATATTAAACATCCTAAACATGTTACTAAGTCCTTTGAACAATGAACATTAATAAAAATCAGAAGCTACCACAAGAATCACAACAAGAGTGCTAATATACACATAAAGGCCGAGTTATCTCATTATCGTCACCTTTCAAGCTTTTCCGGCTAAAGATCCTCCTCAACCAAGTAGCTATAGACCTCCGGATCGTCTAAGCCCACTCCTACAAACAAAGAAACGGATTTTAGGACTCAAAAACGGAATTAAGAGAAAACAGCCCAATTTTCGAGTTCAAGGATTTACAAAAAGAAAGTGATAGATGGCTTGGAAATCGAATGAGGATTCCGAAAATGATATTTTTACCTTGATTTGATCGACGGATGATGAAGAATTTATCAAAAGAAGGAGAAATAAAATGGAGGTTTGAGAGGAATTGTTTTTACAGTGAAAAGAGTTGTGAGGAAGATGATATGTCGACAAAGGGGATTTTAAGGGTTTAAGTAAACTGTCCTTTACGTATTATGAAACGGGTTAGGAAATTAGAACGGATATTTAAGTCGGGAACTTAACCTTGCCAAGTTTGTATTCGTCTTAAGGACTTGAGGTTCTTAAGACGGATCTTACTTATTAAATTAAAATCTTTCGAAACAAATTATTAAAATATTATTTTATTACATAAAATGATTTAAAACGCTTAAATTAGATTTTACGAAAATACGGGATGTTACATCCTAAACCATCCACGACAACGGCCCAGTAACTGTTACCAGGCCAGGATCATCTAGGTCAGTTCTAGGGTCAATCACGGTCTAAAACGACTCGTATAAAGCATACATAAGACGGTCGCATTCTAACGATAACTAAACGCATTAAATATTAACTAATTAAATATCTTCTTACCGTAATTAACAACGAATGAACGAACGAAAGCTTTTCTCAGATGCACAGCGATGAAGAAAAGGGCAGAATGGATTGTAGGAAATAAGATACAAGAACTGATACGGGAAGGAGGTGGGTTAAGGTTGTAGGGTTTGTCGTTTTATTTAGGTTTATCTATTTATTTATTTATTTTTGTTATTTTTTTTATTTTTATAAGGATTGATACGTGTTCGGCCTTGACTCCCGTTCCAATATCGTCTCATTATTATATTATATATAAGGTGCTCTTTAAAAGAAGATAAAACGCACCCAACATATATAATTATCGTAATATTAAACACGCATTATAAATATACTATTATTTCACGATAATCATACTAGTACAAAATCATAACTATGAGTTTATAAAAACCGTCACAAAATAATATTGAGAGTAGTAGTAGTAGTAAAAATAATGAAAATGATATATATAATAATAAGATAATAACATAAAATATAACACTTATTAGGTGTAAATCATCTTTAGTCGAAATAATTATATAAATATTCTATTATTACGAGATATAAAAGTACGGGTTATTACGACTAAATTGATATTTTATAAATATATTATAAAAATTAAAGAGGTACAAAATGAAACGCCATTTTATAAAATACTAATCAAATATTAAATGATTATGAAATACGAAATAATTGTAGAAATACGATTTATAAAACAATAACAGTTTACGTAAAATACTTTATAAACATTCCATTTGAAATACTTGTATAAAACACGATTTGACTGCCGTTGACCGAGGCTAGTATACGGGGTATTACAGTCTTCCCTCCTTAAAATGAACTTCGTCCCGAAGTTCACTACCCCGTAATGATAAAAAAAATACCCCACAAGCATAAGATAGACACAAGAACATTTGCATAGGCTCTAAAATGCGAAGTGTTACATACTATCTCCCTTAAGAAACTTTGTCCCCAAAGTTTAACATACGACAAAAGTATATGACAGTTAAAGAACCGCAACATTGACCAAAACGTAACAAATTAAAACAGCAGACTCCATGCATGGTCAATCTCAGTCAGCCAATCATAATATACCACTTGGCCAGATCGTAAACCATCAAGATTTTACAATCATATCCTCCTTAAAACACGGTTATGTCCTCGTAACCTCATTATAAATTTCGACCCCCAAGGTTCAAGAAGATTACTCAACCAACAATCACAAATCATCTGATAAGGTAATTACTCTATACTGGCAACTAGCATCCGACTTTTAAAACAACAACACATACTCGTCAATTTCATGCTACACAATAAAATCAAAGTAACTAACACTTATATACTTTTGGAAATTCTGACAGAAAATTAACACCTTTACATCAATGTAGACAATCAGCTAACATAAAGTGCATAATTGACAAATTAAAACATTTCATGATCATAATCATATTATAGAAGCAAAATCATATCTTAGAAAAGACATAAGGCAAAACTTCACTAATGTAATTAACATGGAGCATTGACATATTTCCCGAGGTATACACCAATCTTACACTAGCAAAACAGCTTAGCATATCTAGGTATAAAGAAGTTAAACTAATTATTAATTCAATAGATTGCGATCAAATTTTAAACAGAGCATTATGCAAATCACTTTGTGGCATAACAATATACATGGAGAAGTTATAAATATTGTTATCGCAGTGATCTAGACAAAGATATATCATTAATATATGAAAGATATCAACAAGATTCACATTGTTTAAAATACTCAAAATTACTTATAACAAAGATTGCTATATCATGCTAATAAGTTTACAAGTTAAATTCATTCTACCACACGTCCAGACTCTTCTCTAGTGATCATGATTTTAACATTACATATGAACACCACATAATTATTCTGAGGTAATATCAATAGTAAGCAATAACGTCGGTATAACTGAAACTAACTTTATATAAAACTCACCGAAATAAACAAGGTTTTTTTACCATTTAATAACGTTCATATTCCTATCATATGTCTATTGTACATGCTACTAATGCTACATCAGGATATCACATGGTTACATCACATAATTCATATTTGATTAAACTTTTATATTGAAAACTTACATAACTTACAATTTCAACAATCATGCATCACACTGCAACTTCCAAAAATTATAATTAAATAGCCGTTGAACCATTTTGTGAACCATTATAGTTTTTTTGAGAATTATAATGAATTAAATAATCATAGGAAAAAAAAGAATTAAATGCAAAATTTAAGGAAATTATTTATAACATTTTTTTTTCAACGCACTTGGTCAGAACAGAAACTTTACAGCAATTAAACAGAAAATTGGGCAACTTACAAAAATTACTATTAAATAAGGACTCGTTAAGATTTTACGTGGCTTATCATTTTGAAAACGTGAATGAATATTCTAAACAGCGGAGTTGGAATTATTCATTAACAATAAACACGTTTTAAATGGTTTATTTTCCAAAAAGATGGGTCAAAACAGAACTGTGCAGTAACAATCTGACCATTGTCGACTAAAATATTTATTTCTCTCTAAATATAAGTCGTTTTGACATGAAACCAAAAGCATTGGAAAACTAATTCAGAAGGTTACCAGACATAAAATTTTCTCATTCATATAAAAAAAACACATTTTAAATGGCAGCCCGTTCAAACAAGGTAACATTCTGAAAATTTATCAAACCTTTTTGTTCCTTAAAATCATTTCACATTATCACACTTACATACAACCATTCTTCTTCCAAACATGTTGACATATCATCGAAGCAGAGAAATCACGTTGCACCATATTAACATTTATCCATCATTTCAAGTTGTAATTGTCATCTAAAACACGGTAAAGATTGCAAAACAGAAAAGTAGATCAACTAAATGACTGAATATCTATACATGTATATACAAATGTAACACATAACTATATGCCACTCTTGGCTTGGGACATCACATTCCGCATATCACTAGACATGGATTACTATAACACATAAATATGATCATTCCTATCCAAATATCAGCCAATATATTACATAATTATGATAGTCATTTAATAACCAGATATCATATGGACATGTCAGAAGACTAAATCATATGATCACTTCACTCTATCTATGGCTCAATAAATATAGATCCATACTCATATACAAATACTCATGTTCTCAATACTTAGAAATCATATACCTCAACCAACATTCAATATAAATCTCGTACAACACAAATCTCCAACCATATTTCACATGATACTTACCTCATTCCTTCTCCGCGTAAACGTTAGTACAATATATATACATATATATTGGGTCTTTTCCTTTATACTATACTACCCACGCTCTACATCTCTCAAGGGTAACCAGGTTAGACTGAAAGGGCCAGTGGCTTGGTCTGAGGGGGCCCCTAACTCATCCCAATCCTGGGGCTCCTAACAGTTTCTAGCCTGAGGTTCATTTTATTTGACTCTTCCTATGTTCATTACTTTTATTCATTTGTTTTAGGCCTGAGGATCGTTCGCTCTGATACCACTTTGTAACACTCCCATTTATTTAAGAGCCTTTAGCAAGAAATTCTCAATAAATAGAGCTGTTACAATCTCGGAATGTCCGAGGTAGTGAATAACAAAGTAAACCAAACCAAAGTACTTTATATAAATACTGATTAAATTTAAACTTCTGGTATTACAACTACTACGCAAAGAATAAAGGTACAACTGATGATAACATCTAAGTATGTGATCTAATTCTAGTAGGTCCAAGCCATGTCTCTCTCCATGCCCAAGCTCCTAATCCATCTGTCTCTGACCTGTAGAATCTACTCCCCATTCCGGATCATCGTAGGTGTACACGAATACATTGTCAACCTCGCGGTTGAGTAGGATAACACAATAGTAAGTAATGCAACAAACAAGAATATGCAAATGCTTATGACATGCTAGAGCTCAATCTCAATCTCATTCTCAAACCCATAACACCCAGCCATACCGAACCTCCCGGCAGACTATAATCGGCTGTCGCCGAACACCAGTTCAAAAGCTGATAAGACACCAGGCCTGGTCTGCAGAACCACCCTGGGCTTTACATCAGTACAATATCTGATCCACATCTTTCTCTGTATCCAATGCATATGACATGATTATGAATGCAACACCAAATAAATAACCATAAACTATCATGCTCAGTATTCATACTTGCATTTAACAGGCAATGCACATCCACACGTAACTTAATACAGAGTAAAGCACCAGTGTAACCTACCTGGATAACAATATAATCCAATAGCAAGCCAGCAAGTAAACAAAATTATGCCACTTCCCACTACAAGACATCCCTTACGTTAATGACACTTTTGTATTGATGCTTTTATAAAGCGTCGGATATAAATAACCCTCCAATTTCTAATTTTGTTAACAACCGTGACATACAATCACTACGAAAAAATACTGCCCTTGCGACGGAAAATTTGCGACGGACAGAAATTCCGTCGCAAAATTAGTTTTGTGACGGACTTTGCGACGGATTTTTTTTTTGCGACGGACCTGAATTTCCCAGACCCGCGAAGTGAAAGTCAAATGGCGGGAAAGTTTGCGACGGAATTTCCGTCGCAAATATTGACTTTTGCGACGGAATTTCCGTCGCAAACATATTGACCAGGCTTGACCAAAAGCTGGTCAAGGTCAAATCTTGACCAGATTTGCGACGGAAATTCCGTCGCAGGAGTCAATATTTGCGACGGAATTTCCGTCGCAAATCTGGTCAAGATTTGACCTTGACCAGATTTGCGACGGAAATTCCGTCGCACAATTCCGTCGCAAATCTTTTTTATACAGACCCCGCGGGTCTCCTTCTTTTCCCCAAATCGATTTCAAAATTAAAAAAAAAAAAGAAAACCCTAAAGCTATCGGCGATTTGATTCACCACCACACCACCACCCTACCACCCTACCCTACCCCCTACAATCCCCCGCCGCCGCCGTCGCCGGAGCCGCCGCCACCACTCCTCCTTCCTCCTTCCTCCTTCTCCTTCCTCCTCCTTCCTCCTCCTTCTCCTTTCTTCTCCCTTCCACCTGCCACCTCACCGCCGTCACCACCTCACCGCCGCCACCTTTCCGCCGCCACTTCTTTCTTTCTTATGTATGTTTACTAACTTTATTAATATACCGTCTTAATATTTTATGTTTAATACGTCGCAAAATTCCGTCGCAAATTCCGTATTATTGTTTTTTTATTGTTATTAGGAATAGTTAGTTTAGTTTAATTGTTATTTGATTAGTTTAGTTAGTATTGTTAGGTGGTTAGTGATATTAGGTTAGTAGCTAATTCCGTCCCAAATCCGTCGCATATTGTTGTTAAGTTGTTTAGGACGATTGTTTTTTGATATAAAATTTGCATTGTTGTTGATTGTTAGTGTTGTTGATTTTTTTAGAATATTCTTGAATAGTACCCGTTCAATAATTACACATTAGGTGTAATTGTTGAATAGTCCCCGTTTTGGGACTGTCTTTGAATCTTTCATGCCATTTAGGTAGTAAACATTCTTATATTTTCTTGATTGTAATGAAACAAAATATCTTAGAGTTTCTTGATTGTAATGAAACAAACGAGGTGGTGGTAGTCGTCAGCCTGAGGGAGGACGATCGGGAGCTAATCATGATGAGGACGTGATTGTACCTGAGACTCAGCCGCCTACACATCGAGTACACCTCGATCCGACTGATTACGAAGGCGCCAAGTGGTAAGTATCTTATTTGTTTACGGATAATTGATTATATATATGTATATATTGATTATAATATGATTACTTGTTGACTATTTTATTTTCACATTTAACTCTTTTTCAGGTTCAGTGACAAAGACGTTTCTAATCTTATAACACAGACCATTATTTGCAACTACAAGGAGTATGCGCCCAACTGGTCAGAAGCGTCGGATTAAATTAAGCGTCGGATTACATTAATTCACAAGCCCACTAATTAATAACCCACGCACGTTTCACCGCGAATTTTCATCTTCATTCACCCTAATTTCACAACCTGCTGCTGCTACTGTACTACATACTGTTCCATTGCTTTCACGCCAATCTTTATATTTCACGCCAATCTTCATCTTTCACGCCATAATTCTCATTCAATTTTCCGATTTTCAATTGCAATTCTTCCAAATACTCGTTCAATCCTACCAATTTTCCATTCATTCTGTGTTTATAGGTACATTCATTTTGTAATTCTCGTTCAAGCCATTTGTAATTCTTTCTTCCTTATTTAATTAGTTGTGTTAATTTCTAATTACTTGTAGATTATTGCTGATGTTTTTATTGCTTTCTTTCTTCCTTATTTAATTAGTTGTGTTAATTTCAATTACTTGTTGATTATATCTATTGCTTTTTAATTTCAGTTAATTGTTTTTATTGCTGATGTTAATTTCAATTACTTGATGTTTATATATATTGTTTTGTTTATTGTTGATGTTCGTTCTGTTGTTTATATCTATTGTTAATTTCAATTACTTATCCCGAACTGATCAACGATAATGGCCACGGGATGTTTGATTTTCCAATTACTCGTATGCTATTTCAATTACTCGTATGCTATTCCAATTACTCGTATGCTATTTCAACAGAGCGATTTGTTGTATGTAATCTGAACATGAACATACTTCTGTTATTGTGTTGTTTTATCAGAAGTGCTGGTTATATTGTTGTTTTACTGCATTTATTTCTACCGTCTCTGCGTTGCTGTTATCTGAACATGAACGATTTGTGGCTGCTTCAATTTTACTGATGTTGGTTAATTGTTGTAAGTTGTTATTGTTGTGGTATCATTTGTTGCGTATCGATGTTGTTATTTCTGTCATAGCTGCTGCTACCGTAATGCTATTATTGCAATGTTTTTGTCTATAGTAGGACACTATGCTATATATGTTTAATCAACATGGATGTGTTTTTTTTTGTGTAGACATGGATACTAGTTGGATTACATTGCCAAATGACCATTGCAACTACATAGATGGTTGTTTGAAATTTATTGCAATAGCTAAAGAAAATCTTGTAGAAGGAAAAACAGTGTCCTTGTAAAAGTTGCAAATTACGTTATTGGTTGCCTCTTAGTGAAGTAGAGGGGCATATTTTGTTCAAAGGCTTTTATCAAAAGTATACAAATTGGATTTGGCATGGTAAAGGGGATGTTCTTGATCATATACGCGGTATTGATGTTGGTAGCACTAGTAAAGGGTCATTTGTAGGTCATGACGATATTAGTGGCCTGTTGGATGCAGCTAATTTCGGTAACATTTCGCAATTTTCTAATGGGGTTAATGAAGAACTTCCTAACTCACACACAGAAAATAAAGATCTTCCTGATGTATCTATATGATATAGTTATTATGATGATTCAGATCATGATGAATCTCATAATCCTCCAAAAGTATACAACTTAGAGGAAGAGGCAAAGTATAAAAGATTGTTTGAGGCCGCAAATGAAGAACTTTATGAAGGATGTCCGGCTTTTTCAAAATTGTCCTTCATTTTGCACTTGTTTCATATTAAGTGTATGTTTCATTGGTCTAATGATTCATTCGATACATTAATTGAACTTCTACTCAAAGCATTTCCCCAAATTAGAGACTTCCCTTCATCTTATTACGAAGGAAAAAAGTTAATCAATAACTTGGGCCTTGGATATGAAAAAATTCATGTATGTCCATTTAATTGTATGCTGTATTGGGGGGAATTTTCCGAAAAGGAGGAGTGTCATAATTGCCACACATCAAGATGGAAAACAAACAATGGCAAAATAAAAAAAGGTGAAGGAGCTAAGGTGATGAGATATTTCCCCCTTATTCCTAGGCTTTAAAGAATATACAACTCACCAAAAACAGCAGAAGACATGAGATGGCATCATAAGGATCGTGTAAAAGATGGAAAATTAAGACACCCGGCTGATGCTTTAGCTTGGGAACAATTTGATTCTCGTTATCCTGAATTTGCATCTGATCCTCGTAGTGTTAGGTTAGCATTAGTTACTGATGGGTTTAATCCATATCGTTTGATGAATACTACATACAGCACATGGCCTGTTATTCTAATACCCTACAACTTGCCACCTTGGTTGTGCATGAAACCATCATCATTTATATTGTCATGCATAATTCCTGGAAAATCCAGTCCTGGTATTAATATCGATGTGTTTTTACAGCCACTACTTTATGAGTTAGAATTATTATGGAATGGTGTTGATGCTTTTGATGCTTACGAGGGGAAAGAATTTAAATTACGAGCATCTTTACATAGCACTATTAATTATTTTCCTGCGTATGCCATGCTATCGGGATGGAGTACAATAGGCTATGATGCTTGCCCTCGCTGCACTCATTCAACAAACTCTGGTAGGTTTGGGGGTAAGATTTGTTATATTGGACATAGGCAATGGTTAGATGAAGACCATACTTATCGTTCTCAAGCAAGTTTGTTCGATGGGACTACAGAGTATGGTAATGCTCCAATATGTGCTAGCGGGTCAGATGTTTTGAGGCAACAAGAAGGGATTGATTATATTTATGGCAATTCTAAAAAACGTCGAAAGAGGAAAAATAGAGCTAGAAAAGTAGGCCAGTCAATTAATGTCTTGAATAACAGTGAAGATGACAATAATGCTAATGTATGGAACAAAAAGATTGTGTTTAGATGTTAATGTATGAAAAATAGAGCATAATCCTCTGAGACATAATTTAGATGTTATGCACATTGAGAAGAATGTGTGTGACAATATATTAGGTACACTTTTGGATATGGATAAGAGTAGAGATGATGAGAATGCTCGAAAGGATCTTGAGAAGTTGGGTGTAAAGAGGCATCTTTGGCTTAAAGATTTGCCTAATGGGGGAAAATACATGCCTCCAGCTTCATACTCCATGTCCAACGAGGAAAAAGACAGATTTTTAAAAGTCTTGCAAAAAATTAGAGTTCCGGATGGGTATGGGTCAAACATTTCTAGATGCGTGAATATGAAGCAAAGAAGACTAATTAATCTTAAGAGCCATGACAATCATGTTTTAATGCAAGATATCCTACCCATTGCATTAAGAGCATCCAAATCCACAAAAATTATCGACTTGCTTGGGGACTTGTCTTCTTTTTTCAAATGTCTGTGCTCTCCAACTCTTGATTACAACGAGTTAGAGGCTCTTCAATCAAAAATTATTCTTGTACTCTGTCAAATGGAAATTGAGTTTTTGCCAACCTTTTTCACTATCATGGTTCATTTGTTAATACACTTAGTAGAGGAGGTGAAGCTTGGTGGACCTGTCTAGTATAGATGGATGTATCCGATAGAAAGGTATATATCTAAAAATCTGAGTTCTGTTAGGTAGCTATTTTTCATTGTATTAGTCAATAATAATTCAATTTTCCATAGGTATTTATCTCATTTGAAATCATATGTGAGAAATAAATCTCAACCAGAGGGATCGATTGCTGAGGGGTACATATTGGAGGAGACTATTACGTTTTGTTCAAGATATCTTGAAGGTGTTGAGACGATCTATAATAAATCTAAGAGAAATGACGATGTTATTCAAGACATGGAATGCTATATGTACCAGTCTGGTGGTAGAGTGATTGGAAAGATAAAAAACATGCTTAGATGACAAAAGCTTAAAACAAGCACACCGCTATGTTTTGCTTTATTCGGATGAGATGAAAGTGGTCCTTGAGTAAGTACTAGTATGATTTGTTATGTGAAATTAACGGGTATTACTCATTTTTTAACATGCCTCGTGCTGATTAGAATGTTTTCATTGGTTGAAGTGAATTCCTTTATCAAAAGCGCCACGAGAATAACCTTGCCTCTACCCTAAGTGACGCCGAAAATGACTGGATTATCAATGAATTCGCTGACTGGTTGCAAATTCAGGTTTTCTGATCTCCTAATATTTATAAGTTTTTAAAAACAGTCAGGTGGTTTCTGAAAATAGGTAGTTTGTGAAAATAGTTGATGATTTCTTTACGTACATAGGTGCAACCACTACTACAGAAAGCCTTAAGGACATCGGACTTTTATGGTCAAGGACATCGGATTAGCAACCGATGTAGAGTTCACTGATGTCCATTATGGGTATCAAGGACATCGGTTGTGCAACCGATGTCCATTTGATAATGCACATCGGATGTTTAAAACGTCTGATGTCCATCATCCTTATGCACATCAGACTTTAGCTCACATCTGCTGTCCATGTGTTATTGCACATCGGAGGTTTAATAAGTCTGATGTCCATCATTCTTATGCATATCATTCTTTAGCTCACATCTGATGTCCTTCATATGTATGCACATCGGAGGTTTAATATGTCTGATGTCCTTGATGTTGCCTTTTTTAAAAAAAAAAAGCTGGTATTGATGGTAATTTGTACCACCAGTATACATTATTCAGATGCCAGCCATTTAGACTGGCGTATCAAAACAGATTATAGGCCACCATCAACAAAACAAACACAAATTCATAGCAAATCACGACAAAGTCGTTCGTCTTTCATTAAAACAAATTCAAAGTAAATCACGACAAAGGTCGGTCGTCTTTCATACATTATCCAAATTCATCAACTAACCAAACATAGGGTTATGCGTCATTTTAGACGACATCTAAAATACTACGTTACTAAAAAGACTATGCATTTTAGTCAACCTCTGCAAGGTTAGAAGCACTGTCTTCATAAGAGGAAGAACTTCTTTCTTCATGCCCAAGTCTTGATTTGGGAGTTTGAGGAGACTCAGGTTCATCATGTTGACCACGAACAACAAGAGTGCCATTAGATGAGGTGTCCTCGAAAGAAGCATATGTGCTGCTAGACTGCCAAATGACAGGAAAAAAAAGAATATAAATTTAGTGTGGCAGGACTGGAAGGGAACTAAATTTGGCATCAATCAACAAATGAAACAATAGTCATACACATACCCGAGTGCTTTGATCACTGCGTAAAGATGATGACTGCCGTCCTCTAGGAGATCGTACAACAACTATTCCTGATCCACTTTGAGAACTCTCATCCTAAGAAAATTACAGCACGAATAACATAGGAATTAATCATTGTATAATGAAGCAAAAAAAAAACACGATGACAACACATAAAGATAGTTTCTTATTTCTCAAAAATTTCACACACAGAATTATAATGACATAATTGGTTTTGATTCTGCTAAACGCTATACCTCATCTCTGGAATATCTGCCAAGGGAAACTTCTGAAGATTCATAAAGCCCATTACCAGATCCAGATAGCCATTGACTATCACCATCTAATGTTTTTCTTGGAGTCGCCTCATTGTGTGAAAGGGAAATACCATAGTAAAACAAAAATAAAAACATAGTAAAACAAAAATAAAAACAAAGTACTTATTAATCAAACATTGTAACGAAAGACACAAGTCCACAAGGCTTAACTGAAGCGATCTACTAATGTTTTTCAGGAATCTAAGGAAACAAAGCAGGCAAAGACTATTAGACTAAAAGAAATAGTATAATTATGTGAGAAATACCTTATTCTTTCAAGAAGTCTAGGGGTTTTCCTAGCATTCCCGATGAACCTGAGCTTCAAAAGTTCATTTGCACTAGGCCTCTGAAATCAAAGATAAAAATATGTCTAAACAATTAGCAACGATTCATGGTTCAATGAAAAGCTATTCAACTAAAATCACGGACAAAAATAGTTACTTCCGCAATTCAATTTGGTTGCCATACACATGTCCAACACGATACTCTAGGGAATGGAAATGAAATCCTACCCGTTAATTTGGCTGCTATTCTGCACAAAAGCTCTACTGCTCCGCTGCTACTGATGCAATAATGCATCATACCCAGGAATCCAGTACAGAAGAAGCAGCCCTGTGCATACAGATTCCTGCACACAGAAGAGTGCATAACCAGACTGCAACACAGCTGCTCTACAAATTGCTGATTCACGAGCCTTGTTATCTCCTTCGTCTATTAAGACTTGCCTGTTCAATGTCAATAAATAGAACCATAATTGAATAAGATTTTAAGAACTCATTCCATGCTTTTACCCATTTAGAGCAGATAAATAATCAAGAGTATAGGACCTTAACTTCTAGTTAGGTCAGGTGTGCCGGGAAAAGTATGTGGGTTCCAAAACCCATACTTGCACTCTACGTTCACTTGAGCCGTTGAGATATATACTCTGCTCGCTTGCCGCTTTCTTAAAACCGTGGTGTATATGGAAGTGTAATGAATCAAATGAATGGAGTAGTTGGGAGTTGGGACTAAGGAGTTATTTTAATGTACAGAAGAAACATACCCAGTTAGAATGAGGTTTTCATCATGTGGATTCCAGTCAACACCGTGAAAATCAGCATTGTGAGCTTTCTCAACCTAATACGGTGTAAGATTTACTATCAATATTTCTCGAGCAAAAAAAATGGATAAGTAGATATATTGCAGTAAAGGCACTAACTTTTCTATATTATGCAACAGGCATCATGAAAGATAAGCTGTTGAAAATATCGAAGGGTAAATCATGATTCACTAGAGCGATACCCCTCGTATCCTGCGCGTGAAAATTCAGATAGGTTACGCTACGATAGCTAACAGATCAATTGTAGATGGCAAACTGGCAAAGCGTGATGGTACAATATAGTGATGTACTTACAACTCAAAATGTGATAGCTTGGAAGACCCTCCTAAAAATGTCCTCACTTCGATGCAAGTACCAAAGAAGGACAATTGAGAAAAGCTTTGGCCGGCGGCTTAAGTAGAAATGCAAAAAGAATGACAGGTTTCATGATTAATGGTTACAAATTTCAAACTGTGGATCGAGAGCGGCATAGGAAAACGCAGAATTCTGGGATAATGGTTGAAGCGGCAGATGGACAAATATATTATGGAAAGCTTAAAAGAATTTACGAATTAGATTACTTTGGAAATTACAAGGTGGTAATGTTTCAATGTGATTGGGTAGACATACACAAGGGGATAAAATCATATCCAGATAAGAGCGTTTGTGTAAACTTTTCAAAGTTGATGCACACAGGCAGAAACTTGGCTGATGATCCCTTTATTTTCTCATCTCAAGCAAAGAAAGTATTTTATGTTGAAGATGAGATGCATAAAGGGTGGTTGCATGTAATTAGGACTAAGCCTAGAGATTTGATTGATACTGGCGAGCTTCTTGAGTGAAATGTAATTTTTCGTGACAGGATTTGTTGGTTTTCGTGACAGGATTTGTTGGTTTTAGGCAGAAACTTTAAACAGTTTTTTATCAGTGCTACTTTTATCTTGTCGATCACACTGTAGTATTGCAGTTTGATATTCTGAATGTGTAATGCCTATTTACAAGTGTTTGCATTTGCATCATCTGCTCTAATTGTACCTACAAGCTGATCAGACCTGAAACTATTTCTGAAACTGAACTTTCCTTCTGAAACTGAACTTTGCTTATCAGCTTCTGAAACTGAACTTTGCTTCTGATCACTTCTGATTGTACCTACAAGCTGATTTTTTTTTGGTGCTTTTTTTTGTTATTGTTACAGGATAAGAAAGGTTACTTGGATCAATGACGAGTTATCGAAGCAAAAGAACACGTGCACAAATGACGGTTAAGGAGGATGAAGTAATACCTGCTGCTACAAAGTCAAAGCAAAATGATGGAGGTGATGACAGATGGGGGCCATTTCAGCCTCGAAATGACAAGGCATCAAGCCTTGCTACTGACAAACAGCAAAATACTGTTGCCCCTGATAAAAAAATTCACAAGACTTCTCAAATTCAAGCCACTACTTCCAGGAGGTTAGGTCTACCACAACCACATAATTTCCAATGTAGAACCGTCACTTTTCCCCCTTCTAATGGTACTGAACAAGTACCTCCTGCTACAAAGTCAAATCCGATATGGAGAGAACCTTCAAATGGACCATCAATGGGAGTGAGAGTAGGACAGACTACCATTTCTACTAATCCTCCACACACTGCCAAAACTTCTACTATATCATCAGGTCCATCAACTCAAGATCTAAATGCTACACAACCTGCTAGTACACAGGCGCCTATTAAATCAAAATCTTCAGTATTGCCCATTGCTACTAATCGTCCACACACTGCCAACTTCTCTTCTACTATATCAGGTCCATCAACTCAAGATTTAAATGCTACTGAACCTGAACCTGCTAGTACACAAGCGCCTATTTCACCTCAAACCAATTCTTTGAAGTCCAAGTCTTCATTGTCCTTTGCTACTGATCGTACACACACTGTCAAGTTGAAGTCTATACTAGTTAACGGTACATCGGACACACGAGACACACCTGTGGCACCTCTAAATGAAGATTTAGCGGACAACGTGAAACCATTCAAACCAAGACGCCACAGGGTCGTAATACCTGATTGGCCTGATGAAGTAGCATTTGACGAGAAAGACGAGGTCATGACTGTAGGTAAATGTTTTTTTTCCAACCTTTAAAATCTAATAAGCTTCATTAGATATGATTGGCTCTTCATTTCTTATCACCATACTGATTTAAGGACTGAATTGTGTTAGGAATAGTTAGTCTTGCTACCTAATTTGGAATATGAGTGGTTGGTTTCTGTTACATAGAAATTGCTACGTAATTCGGAATATGAGTGGATGGTTTCTATTACATAGAAATAAGACATGGGAAGATGAAAACAGGGGAATTTGATGGACGTGGCCAATTTCAGAACTTACTGAAAACTAGAGCTCAGAATCTGCCATAGAAATTGATGAATTTTGTTTTCCTGTACAGGGTAGGATAAAATCTTTTGTTGGTATGTAGTGTGTGTTTCTAGTCCTTCCCACATTCTAGATGCTTGTTTGCCCGTCAAAATACATAAACCGAAATCCACAATTGACACATCAAACCCAGATACGAAAAACCTGCAGAGATCTCTGAATGAAAAAGAAACTGATGATGAAACCACATATAAATCTTACCCATCTTCTGAAAACCCAAAAAGTCAACCAAAGTTAATTCTAGCATGTTATTGTGGCTAAAATCTATGATTGCAGCAATCAGATTTTAAAGTTAATTCTAGCTGTCATGGTTAAAATCTATGATTACAACAATCAGATACCTAAAAAGTTGCTGTGGCTATTATTTGGTTTCACATATACTTCATGTTAGAGGTAATTCTAGCATGTTGTGCAAATGGAGCCAAGTTTTTCCTAGGAGTAGACTTAGAACTTCAGTATACCTTCCAACAGTGGATCTCAAGCATTGCGACATTATTGAGTTTTCTAACGGTTACTGGTTTATGTCTGTTCATGCCGCTGATGCTGTGACTGCTTTAAAGATTCTAAAATACTGCAACCGCATTTGAGGCGGCATCATCTGCATTATGCAGAACTGATTTCTTTCTGATAATAGATTACAATTTTGATTCTCTCTTCTGTTCAGCGTCACGGATGTAATCCATGGCACATTTGAGTTCATCTTTGTTTAATGTCTTTGTTCATCAAAATTGAATGGCTGAATCTTTTATCCAATATGGCAAAGATGAAGCTAATTTATTACATGATGTTCAGACCATATGCAGTCAGTTTATCATTTGTTCTCAGTGCCTCATGATGCGCATAGAGCCAACCCATAAACTTATGTTTGGGCAGTCCATATGCAGTCAGTTTATCTTTGCTTGATGTGTTTCATACTTTCATTCATCAAGTTGTTTGTTTAAGTTGACAGATAAAGAAGGAAACTATAAGACGGTCAGTCACTCTATTCAACCACGTGATGTTTGGCATGCTGATGGCACCAAGTACTTTGTGACGTTTAATGAGTTTTATCAACCACTCAAAACGGGAGGACATATTCTTATTAGATTTATCGGGCATGTTGCAAAAACTGAGCAAGTTTGTCCTATAAACGAATTAGATTGGCACCATGTTAGTGCACAGTTGAAAGTTGACATCGTAAAGCTAATCCGGGTATGTTTCTTATATATATTAGTATATGCAGAATAGTTTCTTTATATATTGCAGAAAAATTTCCATGTTAGTGCACAATAGTTTCTTTGAATATCCGCTTTACTTCTCATTGTCAAGGATCGTTTTGTGATACCCAATGGAGAATTATTTGACCAAGCAATTCTCAAGCGCACTGGTACAAGCGTGAGGCAGTATAGACATTACTTAAAGAAGATGCTTTTTAAACCAACGACTAAGACCAAAGAACAGATATATGCAGCAGCGCCTGGTGGACATCCTCGTCCTAGTTGGATTCGTTTGGTTGATTATTGGTATTCTGACAAGGGAAAGGTATGAAGCAGTGTTCTTGCTCGTTAATTTCGAATTCTATAATTTTTTTTACTGAAAATGTCCATAATATCATACAGAAATTGTCTGAATGCCGAAAAGAAGCACGTGCGAACCAAACTCATATGCATACAACGGGCCCTACTAGCTATGCTAACATACGAGCTGATTTTGTATAGTTTCCATCTTTTAATAAACTTCTCATGTATATTCAAGTTGAAATATTTTTATGTTATAGTTTTTAATTAAATGTTGATTGGCCAACATGAAGAAAAGAACAAAAGAGAAACAAGTGTTTTGGAGATTTTCAAGCAAACTCATCGTAAGAAAGATGGAACATTTGTAAAAGACACGATGACAGAGGATTTCTTGGTAACTACTATATTACGGGCTGTTTTACACCTTTTTCATTTGCGTTCAACAGGGCTGGGGTTGGATACTGACTACTAACTACTATATTTTATTACCTAGTCGTTATCCAGCCTTACTAACTACTATATTTTATTTTTTGTGTAGATTGATGTAGATGCAAGTATTGATACGGAGACTCTCATGAACCCTTCTAGTTCCAAATCTCGTGTAGAAATTGAGAATGAAGCCTTTAACAGAGTAATGTTCGGAAGGGATAATATTCCTACACGTCCATTGGATTATGGATATGGTGTAAAACAAAGTGATGTATTTGGAGCACAAAGTATCTTAAGAAAAGAGGGATTTGGTTCTGGAGAGAGCAATAGTCTAGCCTTAGAAAATATGAAGAAGGCTGTGTCAGATGTGACCAAAGAAAATAAACTTCTACAAAACAAGTATTATGAGAGTAATGTCTTATTGAAGAAAATGACGAGACAGTTTGCTCAAATATTGGACGTCTTTAGTACTGGCAAAGCTACGACTGAATTTATAGACATGGCAAAATCAGTTTTGAACATGAACATGGCCGGTACACAGGTATGTTTAAGTTCTCTTTATGTTTAATTTCTCTTTGTGATATTGTCCCCGATGCGTCGTGGTTCTACTACTGCACTGTTATCACGCACGTTGTTACTGCTGTGTTGCTATGCTGTTCTGCTGTTGTTTTGCGTGCTATTCTGCTATTAGTACCATTATTCCTTGAGTTTTGGAAAATAAAATTGGGTGTATGCATTATATTTTCTCTTCCTGTGTATCCATACACAGGTATGTGGACATGTTAGACTGTTAGGTGTTGGATTGAATTTAGTGTGCAACATGTAGTGGTGATTTAATTGAAGCAATTTGGGGATGATAAGTTTTGCCATTTTAAGAAACTGGCCTTCTTACTTTTCATCCATCCAATCAGAGGGTGAGTCTTTGTTGTTGCTATTGAGCATTTGTTAGAGAATGGTTTACGTGCGCTCTTGTAAACCTTCTATATTGTGTTGGGCAAGAATTACACTGATATTCAAGTATACTTTTTCTGTTTCACTTTTTTTGTAGTACGTGGAGCATCCTGTTTCACTTTTTCTGTTTTCGGGAGGAGTATCTAATTATATTTTGTATTATGTTATAGGTTTCCGATTTGTCAGATGGTGATGACGATGCGTCTTGATATGTTGATTGAAGCCCATTATTTGACATTACGTCAACTACGTATTATTGAAGCTCCACAACGTTCAAAGTACTACCTAGCTAGCGTCTAAGTGTCCCGGTCTCTAATTATTTACGATTTTTTTAAGTATAGCTATTTACGATTTTTTAATACAACATTATGTTGGATTTTACTATCATTCAGATGCTTATTGATATTTTGATTTTGTCATACCGTAGACTACTAGTTTATAATAGTTAAATTGTTAATGCTAGTATTTGTGAAGAATACGATGTATTTTAGACGTATGACGATTATTATTTATAGAAGTACGTGGGTACTTTTTATTCTATTCATGACTTAATTGAGTACTACATATATAGGTTTATTTAATTTGTACGATTTTATTTGGAAATCAAATTTCAGAATATCTAATACTCAGAGTAACTGCGACGGTAATACTTAATAATGTGGTACGTTGACAATCAAAAGTGTCAAAGAGATTGACAGTTTAAATAATCAAAATATATAAAATTGACGCTTAATTATGTCGCATTAAGTGACACATAAAACTATCAATAATTGCTAAAGTCGCTTCAAAGCGTCACATTTGTTGACTAATAAGAACGTCAATACGCACTCTAGACACTTTTAAGCGTCACAATGGCCGACATATAAAAGCGTCACTAGTTACTAAAGACGCTCTAATACGTCATATTTGTTGACGAACAAAACTGTCAATAGTCATTGAAGACACTTATAAGTGTCACATATGTTGACATTAAAAAGCGTCACTAAATAACGACGGCCAGTAAATTGACGCTTTTCTAAAGCGTCGGTAAAAATAAATGTGACACTTTAAAGCGTCAAAAATCGCTTAAAAAAGCGTCATTAACGCAAGGTATTTGTTGTAGTGTCAATACCGTCACCTAACCATATAATATAAACAATTACTAACTAATATTAAACAAAGTATAGTGTATCAACCAATCAATTTAATTAACCAAGTAATGTATTACGCATTAATTGACTATATTAAGCACGACTAGTCAATTAACTTAATTAAGGGATTAATTAAAATTACCGTCACAACACTATTTAAACAAATTAACTAAACTAATTCAACTAATTAAACTAACCAAATCATATAAATAACCATCACATAATTATTATAAATACGAATAGTAAACTTATAATAATAATACTACTAATTAACGTAACTAATATAATAAAGTACCATCGCAAAATAAATTAAACAAACTCAACTAACTCGTCCTCATTACTTTTATACTCAAACTTCAATTAAATAACTGAACATGGAAATATAGTCGAACTACTGATAACTGTCACATCCGTGTCTAAAAATTACCGAACAACTTTAATAATTATTACTAATACTAATAATAATCATAATAATACTACTATTATTAACAACCATGAAAAATTAATAATACTAATAATAATAATAACAATAATAATAATATAATAATAATAATAAGAAGAATAACACATGCATACGTACGAAACCATACTATAATAATAATATAATAATAATAATAATAAGAAAAAGAAACATGAACATAGACGACAGAGCAACAATAACGACGCAACCCCATTATACACTACCCGTATCCCTACTTTCCGACACCACAACCGACAGCCAAGCCACCTAGAACCACCATGGAGGGTCCCAAACTCAACTACATACTACCGCACATGATATACACCTTACGTCCACCTCTCTCAGACCTTAGGACCACCTCTAACACTCCCTTAAAACCTGCTGGAACACGACTAACACCACTCTAAAACACCGCTAACCACCGCCTTCAAAACTACCCAAACCACCACCGAACACCGCCCTCGACACCTCTCATATCCGACAGCTCCCATGGTGGTAACCCCCAGCCCCCGACTCGACCACAACCACTAACCAAGACTGTCCTATGACGGTTTCGCAATACGCCTCTGTTACTCCCTGTATACACATGCTCCGGCCACCACACGCACCACCTTGCTCCGTTAAGCACCCCACTGCCATCCCCATGACCGACCACGATCGACCAAACCATCACCACCTACCATAATTAGCGACAACCATACGACCCTTCAATACGATAAAACCCGAAACCAACTTCCTTCCTTTCAGCCCTTCCACCGCCGGCCCTGGTGGTCCAAAACCATCCACGACAACGGCCCAGTAACTGTTACCTGACCAGGATCATCTAGGTCAGTTCTAGGGCCAGTCACGGTCTAAAACGACTCGTATAAAGCATACATAAGACGGTCGCATTCTAACGATAACTAAACGCATTAAATATTAACTAATTAAATATCGTCTTACCGTAATTAACAACGAATGAACGAACGGAAGCTTTTCTCAGATGCACAGCGATGAAGAGAAGGGCAGAATGGAACGTAGGAAATAAGAAACAAGAACTGATACGGGAATGAGGCGGGTTAAGGTTGTAGGGTTTGTCGTTTTATTTAGGTTTATGTATTTATTTATTTTTTTTTGTTATTTTTTTTATTTTTATAAGGAGTGATACGTGTTCGGCCTTGACTCCGGTTCCAATATCGTCTCATTATTATATTATATATAAGGTGATCTTTAAAAGAAGATAAAACGCACCCAACATATATAATTATCGTAATATTAAACACGCATTATAAATATACTATTATTTCACGATAATCATACTAGTACAAAATCATAACTATGAGTTTATAAAAACCGTCACAAAATAATATTGAGAGTAGTAGTAGTAGTAAAAATAATGAAAATGATATATATAATAATAAGATAATAACATAAAATATAACACTTATTAGGTGTAAATCATCTCTAGTCGAAATAATTATATAAATATTCTATTATTACGAGATATAAAAGTAGGGGTATTACGACTAAATTGATATTTTATAAATATATTATAAAAATTAAAGAGGTACAAAATGAAACGCCATTTTATAAAATACTTATCAAATATTAAAAGATTATGAAATACGAAATAATTGTAGAAATAGGATTTATAAAACAATAACAGTTTACGTAAAATACTTTATAAACATTCCATTTGAAATACTTGTATAAAACACGATTTGACTGTCGTTGACCGAGGCTAATATACGGGGTATTACACAGGTTCCTCTCAACCATGTTGATATAAGATGGCCGAAAATCGAACTTGCTACCATCCTCATCAGTGGATAAGCTGAACTCATTGGGAATGAACTCAGCAGTAGGTTCCGAATGACTAGCAATATTCGGCATTTTGACTGGTAAACTGGTCTCAAAAGTGGAAATCTCCTCGATAGATTCAACGCTCTCACTGTCAGAAGTACTCAAGATTTCCTCCTGGCGAATTTTCTCAAGCTCTCTTCTCCTGCGTAACAAAGTCCTTTCAGGTTCAGGGTCGGCCTCAACCAGTTCTCCCCTTCCAGACCTGCGCATACACAGCTAAAAGAAAACAAATGACATCGGTCTTAAGGAATTAAAATTCCTTAAGACAAGACAGAAAAAACTAAAACAGATAACAGAATTGCCTCCCCGACAACGGCGCCAAAATTTGATGTCGATCGTTTAACACCAAAAATAAAACCTAGTAAGCTACTAACAGAAGTTAGTGGTAAATAGGGTCGATCTCCACAGAGAGGCTAAAGTATTATCTGTCGGTCTAATCTGTCGGTCATAATATTGGGGGATTTAAATTGTTTGTAACTAAACTACGAAGATAAAAGGCAAGAGAGAAAACGATAAGAAAAGAACAAAAACGAAATAGATATAAAATGAATCAGAAGAGGGCATAGGATTTCGGTTCACTATGTCATCAGCACTATCAGTGTAAACTAGGTTTGTCAGTTTATTGGTAGGAAGAGCTAGGTTATTACAGTCACGTCTCTAACCCGACTATACCTTCCGGTCTTAAGTTGCTCTAAGGTCATTCCTGCTTGACTTCCGCCCTCACAGAAACTAATTATCACAGTTAAGCAAGCGCTACCCTTCCAATCTTCCGATCTAGATCGGGGTTTAACTAAGCGTATGGTCTCATGCGTGCACTCATTCAACCAAACAACAGATAAATTGCTCAACGACAATTCCTACCGCAAAACTACCCTACCCGGTCATAACCTATCATGCATTTGACACAGCTTCCCTCATCCCGACATATAAAAGAATTAGCTACTCATAACGTAATTACCAACGATAGCAATTATAGTAATCACGCTTATGAACGACATGGCGTAAATTAAGATAAAAGTAATGATGAGAAAGAGAAATAAGGACCGAGACAAACAAAGCAAAGAGGCATGTTTTTCGAGGCAAAAACCGATAATTAGGGCATAACGAAACTACGTAAAATAAAACAGTAAAAAACAATGAAAGAAAGATTATGATTAGAAAGCAGAAGATTACAATCAAGTGATTCCGGCGTAAAGGACAATCTCAAAACCCGATCGTAATCTGTGAAAGTGGCAGCGTAAGAAAAATAAGGGTTACAATATGAAAATGACGACTAAAATGATAAAAGACTTGATAACCTAAAATGAAATATCTGAAGTGTTCTTATGGTAGAGACACGATAAAATAAATTAAACCTACGGGCTTAATAGAGCCAGCCCGCCTAAGCTCTCGATCGAGAAGAATAAATCCTCGATCGAGACAGAATCCTTCAGCAAATTTCTCGATCGAGGAAAAGAACCTCTCGATCGACCTCTTCACAACATAGCTACTCGATCGACTGAAGGCAATATCGATCGAGCCTTCTTGACTCTCAATTCCTCTCGATCGAGCACAGGGCAGCTCGATCGAGGCTTTTGCTCCTCGTATGAGTCCATGATTTGTAACACCCCCATTTATTCAAGAGCCTTTAGCAAGACATTCTCGAATAAATAGAGTTGTTACCATCTCGGAATGACCGAGGTAGTGAATAACCAAGTAAACCAACCAAAGAACTTTATAAAAAAAAATGACTAAATTTAAACTTTTATTATTACAACTTATTTAACTCAACACGAAGTACCAAATTACAAAACTGCTACAGCGGAAACGTTAAGTTACAAAGCTACATCATGATAGTCTGACTAAGTGGGCTAATCAACTAGGTAGGCAAGTCAACATCCTCATGCTTCCCCATGAGCTCCCAAAATAGCTAACTCGAGACCTGTCAAAATCTACTCCCCATTCCGGATCATCGTAGGTGTACACGAATACACTGTCAACCTCGCGGTTGGGTAGGATAACACAATAATAAATAATGCAACAATTATGATATGCAAATGCCATGATATGCTCGAGCTCAATCCCAATCTCAATCTCAAACCCGAAACACCAATCATAACCCGAAACACCAAGCCATACCGAACCTCCCGGCAGACTATAATCGGTCGTCACCGAACACCAGCTCAATAGCTGGTGAGACACCAGGCCTGGTCTGCAGAACCACCCTGGGCTTTATATCAGAACAACATCTGATTCACATCTTTCTCAGTAACCAATGCATATGTCGTGCTCATGAATGCAACAATACTATTAATCAATCATGCTATTAAATAATGAAATGTCCATGCCAATAACAATAATCATTACTCAATCCAACCAATATCATCACATCACATGTAAAACGTCAACCAAGATAATCATATTAAACCGAGATTGAGTAGGTATATCCTACCTGGATAGCAATATAATCCAAATAGTACTCCGAGCACGTAAAGACATATATCCTCCACAATACCGTCACCTTGAACAATTAACAAATAGCAATTACCAACCATTCAATTACTATCGATAAATAATTACGTTTAATAATTACGATTAAAGCCGTCAAGCTACTAACAAATGACCAAATTCAAATACAATATATATAGTCCGCTCATTGTATAACTACAGCTATTAAATAATGTCATGCTCGTTAAACCGTCATACTTATCTCATACATAGACAATTTATTAATTCACTACTTGGTTAAATATAATTATAAACTCCGTCCTATGCATGATTATATGAACATATATAAATGTTAACAAATCAATCTACGCATAACTGTAATTAATTAAAATAACAACAATTAATTATTAAAAACTACTAGCTAATAACATAAATTAATTCAAAAGATTAATAATAAAAAAAACAAAATACACTAACTAGCTAAACTTACGTAGTAATACTACCCTACACAATCATGCAGACACAACATCCTCAACACGTAAAACACACTCAGCCCCATACAACACCGACACCGTACACTTCGACCCGCACACCCCTACTTCACGACCTCTCTACTATCGCCCAAGCCACCCACGACCACCACTAAGGATCCCATACACTAACCTACTCTACCACCCACAACACCGACCTTCTGGACACTACCTGGAACCCTCACAACCACCAAAAAACGCAGCCCTAAACCCCTGCCCACAACACACTCTGTTGCTTCCTTGTCGACTACCACCAGCCCAACCACCAGAGACTCCACCACTGACTCACGGTGGTTCCAGGGGAACCCACTCGTGGCCTTGTCCTCCTTGAACCACCACGACAGCCTCATAAATCCCTCCTCACACACGGTAATACGCCGCCCCTGCGATGCCCTGTTCTGCTCATTTTCTATTTCTGATTTGGCCACAACTGCCACGGTCAACAACCCCCGTCTATGGCACCACCCCAACACCACGGTGGTCGCCTCTACACCAACAATATCATTCACCGACCCGGACTAAACTACTTGCTAACAAACCCAAAAAAAAAAAAAAACGAGACATATCAGTCCCTACAATCCCGTCACTTGATCTTTTTTTTTTTGAACCCAAACCACCACCCCCACGGTGGTTGGTCAATCGTGTTCTTTGTCTAGCCTAGGGTATGGGTCAGTCACGTGTGCTATGGTCAGATATTTGGGGATTACTCAAATATATACATAAGACGGTCGCAGTTAATAAATCAATAAACGAAGCGAGCGATAAAACGATAACACGACATACCTTGATAAGATGATGGTTAAAATAAATAACAGAGACTTGGAGAGGAGAAGAAGTTGGACGTAAGAGAAGGGAGGAAGAAGGGAAAAGAAAATAACGCAAAAAGGGAAGGCGGAAGTTACATAAGTTAGCATTAGGGTTTTAGAAAAGAAAAGAAAAGAAAATAAAACGCTTAGTTATTATGTAGTTTAATATTATTATTACTAATTAAATTAATTACAAAATATAATTAATGTTAATACGGTAGTATTTCGGTCCATATAATATAAATTATAGAAATATTGTAATATTAGCAATTACATAAAAATATATAAAAAAAAATAGGATTTAGATACAACTACGACATAAATAAAAATAGAAATTAAGTCTATATGAGAAATAGATATAAAATATAAAATATATTTAATTACAAATATATTATTAAAATTAAAGAAATACAAATAAAATGTCATGTTATGAAATAATCATCAAATATAAAGTTATTATGAAATAAGAAATAATCGTAGAAATACGATTTATAAAACAATAACATTTTACGTAAAATATTTTAATTATAAACGTTCCGTTTGAAATACGAGTATAAAACGTGATTTGACCGTCGTTGACCGAGGCTAACATACGGGGTATTACAGTCTTCCCTCCTTAAAAAGAACTTCGTCCCCGAAGTTCACCACACTACCCATCACCAAACCAAAATCAATTGATGCCTTCTACTCTAGGTCACTACCCTCAGAAATGGCATGTGTTACATTCCACCTCCCTTAAACCAAACTTCGTCCCGAAGTTTAACAGTTACCCAAACACGATCTCAACCACACAACCAAACACGACACTCTTCCACTCTTCTGCACTGCCTCCCTAAATCTTCTATGAAGACATTCTATTATGGTCTATCCTCCTTAAAAGAAACAGACCAATAAGTAAATGCAAAAATATACACATACATAACTCGCTTCATCGCACAAACTCAAAAGATACAAAACTATACAATACTTTCATGTATAGAACTACTGATCAACTCAGGTAACATTTATCATTGTTCTTTCGAGATTTTCAGATCCTATCCTCCTTAAACATGGTTAAGTCCTCGTAACCTTTATCGCATTCATAAATCACCACATGCCGATCATCACCATATTTAAAGGCGACGCGACAAGCTAGAAGATAATTAAGCACAACATACTACTCATTTCTCATTTCAGCACAACTAAACAGCAATTATGACTTGCCAAATACATATTCTCGCTAAAGGCATCAAGTCATCAAAACATACAACATGTGAACATCTGAGCATAACTCGAATTATCACGTACATAAATATTCACGTGGTCACAAAACAATTTGACAACATTCATTTACCAATATAAAATTCCGAACTTCTTACCAAATTGCATAACATGTACTACTTCTGTGATAAGATAACAATGGTAACACGTAATAAAACATACATAAATACATCTATTGCTAACCTCTTATTACAAGATCTGGTCAAAGTTAACAATTAACAGTTATAATTAAACACGACTATAAGCATACAAAGGCACGTATCCAGTCATTTATATACATGGTAATCACACCAACTATTGTAACCATAACACATTGTCACACTTGACTTTATATAATTCGTTTCAACTTCTGCAAATAACAGTCATACAAGATCATGAAATTTCTTTGCCATCATTGTAACGACAAGGGTATATTCTCACATAATAGATGCTATACTCATTTGATATGTCTACTACTCATGCTACTGGTGTCATATCAGAACATTACATGGTCACATTACATAATTCATATTTGATTAAACTTTTATATTTAAAACTTTCATAACTAACCATTTCAACAATCACACATCATGCTGCAACTTTCAAAAATCATAATTAAATAACCGCTTAGCCATTTTGTGAGATATTATAGTCTTTAGAAAATATAATGAATTAACTAAGTATAGGAAAAAGAATCAAAGACAAATCTTAAGGGAATTATTTATAACAAATTTTACAACTCAGTTGGTCTGAACAGAAACTTTACAGCAATTAGACAGAAACTTGGGGCAACTTGCAAAAATTATTATTAAATAACGACTCGTTAAGATTTTACGTTGCTTATCATTTTAAAAACGTAAATGAATATTCTAGACAGTGGAGTTGGAATTATGCATAAATAATAAATACGTTTTAAATGATTTCTTTTTTCAAAAACATGAGTCAAAATTGAATTGTGCAATAACAATTTGACCACTGTCGACTAAAATATTTATTCATCTCAAAATATAACTCATATTAACATGAAACCAAAAGCATTAGGGGGCTAAATCAGAAGGTTATCATACATAAAATTTTCATATTCATATATGCAACACATATTAAATGGCAGCACGTACAATCAAGGTAACATTCTGAAAATTTATTACAAACTTGGTTCCATTAAAATTTCACATTACTTCACATTATCGCACTTAGACATGACCATTCTTTCTCCAAAACATGTTGACATATCTTTGTAGCCTTGAAATCACTTTGTACCATATCAACATTCATTCATTAAACGGCATGAAAATTTTAGGTACGAGTAACACGTAACTGTATGACATTGATGGCTTTGGGCAACAACTTCCGCATATCACTAGACATGAATTACTAAGGCAAGTAGTAAAATAATAACAAGTATAAGTCTCAAATTCGACTACATTTGCATAGTAAGCCAAACATCAATTTTTTTTTTGCAAAGAATAAGGCATTCAGATAAGAATTGTATACACGAATAGAATAGCAACAAAAGCACAACTGTCGACGTTACACATCACACATTTCAGCCTACTGGGCTTAACACACAAGACTTACCTTGATTCCGCATCCTGCAACAAGTTTAGAATACATTCTAAGTTACAGACATTCGCAGTTTCTAACTACAAACAATAACGGATTCCTATGTAATCTAGTTCCTTTAAATTCTCACCTCTCTGTTTTCCCTTTCCAAGGTATTCCCAGTTCAAATCTGAGAGGGCCAGGGTACGAATTAGGCGCGCTTTCCTAACCGTACTAAGGGGCTCCTAACAGTTTCTACCTGGGGTTCATTTATTTAGACACATCCTAAGTTCATTAAATTCATTGGTTCAGGCCTAAGGATCGTTCGCTCTGATACCACTTTGTAACACCCCCATTTATTCAAGAGCCTTTAGCAAGACATTCTCGAATAAATAGAGTTGTTACCATCTCGGAATGACCGAGGTAGTGAATAACCAAGTAAACCAACCAAAGAACTTTATAAAAAAAAATGACTAAATTTAAACTTTTATTATTACAACTTATTTAACTCAACACGAAGTACCAAATTACAAAACTGCTACAGCGGAAACGTTAAGTTACAAAGCTACATCATGATAGTCTGACTAAGTGGGCTAATCAACTAGGTAGGCAAGTCAACATCCTCATGCTTCCCCATGAGCTCCCAAAATAGCTAACTCGAGACCTGTCAAAATCTACTCCCCATTCCGGATCATCGTAGGTGTACACGAATACACTGTCAACCTCGCGGTTGGGTAGGATAACACAATAATAAATAATGCAACAATTATGATATGCAAATGCCATGATATGCTCGAGCTCAATCCCAATCTCAATCTCAAACCCGAAACACCAATCATAACCCGAAACACCAAGCCATACCGAACCTCCCGGCAGACTATAATCGGTCGTCACCGAACACCAGCTCAATAGCTGGTGAGACACCAGGCCTGGTCTGCAGAACCACCTTGGGCTTTATATCAGAACAACATCTGATTCACATCTTTCTCAGTAACCAATGCATATGTCGTGCTCATGAATGCAACAATACTATTAATCAATCATGCTATTAAATAATGAAATGCCAACCAAATATCATTACTCAATAACAATAATCATTACTCAATCCAACCAATATCATCACATCACATGTAAAATGTCAACCAAGATAATCATATTAAACCGAGATTGAGTAGGTATATCCTACCTGGATAGCAATATAATCCAAATAGTACTCCGAGCACGTAAAGACATATATCCTCCACAATACCGTCACCTTGAACAATTAACAAATAGAAATTACCAACCATTCAATTACTATCGATAAATAATTACGTTTAATAATTACGATTAAAGCCGTCAAGCTACTAACAAATGACCAAATTCAAATACAATATATATAGTCCGCTCATTGTATAACTACAGCTATTAAATAATGTCATGCTCGTTAAACCGTCATACTTATCTCATACGTAGACAATTTATTAATTCACTACTTGGTTAAATATAATTATAAACTCCGTCCTATGCATGATTATATGAACATATATAAACGTTAACAAATCAATCTACGCATAACTGTAATTAATTAAAATAACAACAATTAATTATTAAAAACTACTAGCTAATAACATAAATTAATTCAAAAGATTAATAATAAAAAAAACAAAATACACTAACTAGCTAAACTTACGTAGTAATACTACCCTACACAATCATGCAGACACAACATCCTCAACACGTAAAACACACTCAGCCCCATACAACACCGACACCGTACACTTCGACCCACACACCCCTACTTCACGACCTCTCTACTATCGCCCAAGCCACCCACGACCACCACTAAGGATCCCATACACTAACCTACTCTACCACCCACAACACCAACCTTCTGGACACTACCTGGAAGCCTCACAACCACCAGAAAACGCAGCCCTAAACCCCTGCCCACAACACGCTCAAACAGAGTGTGTTTTGCTTCCTTGTCGACTACCACCAGCCCAACCACCAGAGACTCCACCACTGACTCACGGTGGTTCCAGGGGAACCCACTCGTGGCCTTGTCCTCCTTGAACCACCACGACAGCCTCATAAATCCCTCCTCACACACGGTAATACGCCGCCCCTGCGATGCCCTGTTCTGCTCATTTTCTATTTCTGATTTGGCCACAACTGCCACGGTCAACAACCCCCGTCTATGGCACCACCCCAACACCACGGTGGTCGCCTCTACACCAACAATATCATTCACCGACCCAGACTAAACTACTTGCTAACAAACCCAAAAAAAAAAAAAAAACGAGACATATCAGTCCCTACAATCCCGTCACTTGATCTTTTTTTTTTTGAACCCAAACCACCACCCCCACGGTGGTTGGTCAATCGTGTTCTTTGTCTAGCCTAGGGTATGGGTCAGTCACGTGTGCTATGGTCAGATATTTGGGGATTACTCAAATATATACATAAGACGGTCACAGTTAATAAATCAATAAACGAAGCGAGCGATAAAACGATAACACGACATACCTTGATAAGATGATGGTTAAAATAAATAACAGAGACTTGGAGAGGAGAAGAAGTTGGACGTAAGAGAAGGGAGGAAGAAGGGAAAAGAAAATAACGCAAAAAGGGAAGGCGGAAGTTACATAAGTTAGCATTAGGGTTTTAGAAAAGAAAAGAAAAGAAAATAAAACGCTTAGTTATTATGTAGTTTAATATTATTATTACTAATTAAATTAATTACAAAATATAATTAATGTTAATACGGTAGTCACGTATTTCGGTCCATATAATATAAATTATAGAAATATTGTAATATTAGCAATTACATAAAAATATATAAAAAAAAAATAGGATTTAGATACAACTACGACATAAATAAAAATAGAAATTAAGTCTATATGAGAAATAGATATAAAATATAAAATATATTTAATTACAAATATATTATTAAAATTAAAGAAATACAAATAAAATGTCATGTTATGAAATAATCATCAAATATAAAGTTATTATGAAATAAGAAATAATCGTAGAAATACGATTTATAAAACAATAACATTTTACGTAAAATATTTTAATTATAAACGTTCCGTTTGAAATACGAGTATAAAACGTGATTTGACCGTCGTTGACCGAGGCTAACATACGGGGTATTACATGATTGGCCTCTCTAGTGGTTGACTTGCTTTCTTGTGGTCAACGGCAGCCTTCACGCTTCTTCATGCATAAGTATCCATCCTATATTTTTCCATCTTCTAAAAAATGCGAAATTTGAGGTAGAAAGGCTTGATTTCTGCTACAATCCGGTTCATATCTGCAAAATAGCAATACAAACACAAAGTAGCCTATTCGGGGCATAAAGCGATATAAAAATCACTCAATTGCATTGAAATGCGTGCCAAAAAGGGACTAAAAAGTCTATAATATATGAACACATCACTGAGGCACCATCAACAACTTTGAGTTTGCTAAGCAAGTATGCAAAATACACTGGTATTTGTGATGTTGACTCGGAATTGTCTCGATTCACTCTGGGTAAGAGCAAACTGACCAAGGGTGAAAAGAGAGAGGTGGGGTCATTGGTAAGTACCTTGTGCTCGCTTGAGGCAAAGGTTCCTGAGCGTAAGCCACTTCCTTTTCATCTCCGTTATGCTTTCCTTGACAATATTGAGCAGTTTCCGGTTATTGTTAGCAATAAATTAGATGATGCTCAATTAACTGCTTTACTAACCTTTTCTTAAACGAAACAGGAAAGCTATGTGATATTCATTGGAAGATATTAAGGGCATCAACCCTGATGTTTACATCCATAGGATTGAGCTAGAGGAGGGTCATAAGCCGTGTAGACAAGGGCAGCGGAAGTTGAACCCGAAGATGAAAGAAGTGGTCATGACTGAGGTGATGAAGTTGTGATGCCGGTCGTTGTGGGTATCAAATATAAAATTTATAATTCCTAAACTTTAACTATAGATAGTGAAAGTCAGGGTCGAACCACAGAGAGGTGGGGAATGTTTATTGTTTAAGATCAATGTTTTAAGGTAACAAAAGTGGGGGTTTATATTGATTGTCACTAAGTCTAGAAATAAAGATAAAAATAAAACAAGAATTAAGAATGAAATAAACTATGATAAAAGAGATGCTAGGATGTTTGGGTAATAAATAGCTACGATAGTATAAATCCTAAGTCAACATGTATTGCAGTCGCGTAAGGGGTGTAACATATCCTTTCGGTCTATGATACCTAATAGCTCCTTTCGGCCTATGCTATTAGTTCGTAGGTCTCACAATTATTGGGTGTCAACAATCAGGGTGATTCCTAATTTCTAGGTCACATACCTTTCAGTCTTTAGTAACCTAGCCGTGTTAAGGCGTAAACCAATGCCCTTCCCGTATCTTTCAATCTTGGTTAGGTCATTACTAACATCCTACAAGTGTCCTTTCAGTCTCATTGTAGGGTATTATAGTCGACGAATTAAAACAGTCCGAAAACATACGCGAGTCGGTCGACCGACCAGCTAGTCCAGTCGGCCGACCAACACTTCAGTCGACCGACCGGTTGTGCCGGTCGGCCGACCTAGGGCCTGCTACAGTCGATTTCGGGAATTATACTATCTACGCATGTTACTCCCTACATCCTAACATATGTGATTAGCTACTCATGGATACTGAAATAACAAAAATAACATTAATGAAAACAGAATTCATAATGAACATTAATCTAAGCATGCAATAACTACAAAGGCTTGGGATTCTAACTTAAACCGATTACTAGCAATTCTAAGATAAGAACAATATTAAAACTGAAATTAAGAGAAGAATTACCGCAGTAGGAATTAGGGCAGAAAGAACAAAAGCTTTATTGAATCCGTGCGGAAAGATTAATGAACAAAGAACAAAACTAAGCAAAAGTGTTTGAGTAATAGAAAATAACTATTGTATACTAATAATATGTTTAGGACTTGATAATAAGATAATAGATGATAAACTAAGACTTTTCTCTCTCTAATCACGAATTAGGTCTTAAATAAGAATTACAAAGCTTTCCTTAATGACCTAATCACGCGAATGGGCTTTTGCGATTATTCTGAAACTGCGCTGTGGTCGACCAACCTAGGTAGCAGGTCGGTCGACCTACTGACGGGCTTGGTGGACTTCTGATTTTAAGATAGCAGTCTTCAGGTCGACCGACTTAGGTAGTAGGTCAGTCGACCCACTTTCCTGTACGTCAGTCTTTATTTCGCCTTGGTTTGACTTTGTGGTACTTGGTTCACGCTTTGAGTTGACTTTTCCCCGTTCCTTGGTCATGTAAAAATCCCGAGGGTAGAATTTTGGTATAAAATCGTCTCTTTTCCGCATAATTCTGCAAAAGAGCATAAAAATACGAAAGTAGACAATTGTTGGTGTGGGGAATAAAGCATGTATTCACCCTAAACTTGCAGGATTATAATGAAAAATACAGTTGTGTTTATAGTCATAAGATTAAAAAGGATAAGAAAAGAAGTACAACCTTTGGTCCTTGTGCGAAAGGCCTAAGAACAGGAATTAACACAAATTCCCTCCTATAACTTGCACCCAAGACTTAGAATGAGACGTGGCCGCGTGTGCTAGAAATCCTCTCCAACTGCCTTGCAATATTGGGAGAGCTATTTAGGTTTTAGATGTGAGATCTGAGGTTTTGGGAGAAGAAAGCTCTCAAAACCCTAATTTCTCCTTGAGATTTGTTTAAACAGTGAAACAAGAGTCCCTGACATAAGGAGAGTCCTCCTCCTTATGTAGCTCTTTTGGCCGAAATTTCCAATAGGGTAGGAGTGGGCTTTCCACTCTTACCTTATTCTAATTCGTGATTCGACCCATTTAGCTATAAGTT
The DNA here is from genome assembly GCA_029255685.2 of Silene conica. NCBI lineage: Eukaryota > Viridiplantae > Streptophyta > Magnoliopsida > Caryophyllales > Caryophyllaceae > Silene > Silene conica. The sequence continues at coordinate 67,775,767 of CM055311.2, forward strand.
ATTCGCGGGATTTTAATTATAAATCGTAACATGTTATCAGATATTAATACAGTCGATATATTAATAATGGTCTGACAAAATACGATATTGTATAATTACCCAAATTAATATAACTGTTTATATTAATACGCGAATACAATATTTAATTAAATATATAACCGTTTATATTTAATTTACGAATTAATCATGTAATCCGTATTAGCTAAAATTATTTAATCCGTATTAAATAATAATCTCAACATCTTATTGACTAATTTAATAGTCAATACCTCTGACTAACTGTTTAGTCATATCCGGCATAAATGTGATTGTATTTTCATACCTTCACATCTCTCAAACGTGTCTTATAGGTGTGACGTATAGGGACCAGTTGATCACCGCCATCCGTATGACAATAACGTCAAACTTATCTAGCAAGCCAACCGTTATTGATAAACGTGGATCAACTGGTAATAATACAAAAGTATGCCCTTGTGATCCTTAAAGAGATTTAATAAGTCATTGTACTTAATTGTCAAGGACACCAGCCCCAACAATCTCCCACTTGTCCGTACAAGGGTATGTGCAATGACGTTATCACACTACATGTGGAGGACACAAGCTCCAACAAACTCCCACTTGTCCATACAAGTGTAGGTGCGATAACCGAATCTCATATCCTTTTAAAATTTCTCCCACTCAATGTAAGACAATTTGCAAATCCGCATTCGCAAAGGTCGTATCTCACAAGCGATCTGTATCAAGAGTGGTTTCCCCGACTAGAGAGTAACTTAACTGATAAAACGAATCTGTATTCGAGCATGGCCATGCATTTCAGTTACTACTCCTCGAGTGGCCCTGAGAAATGATAAAATCCTGATAAGGGTTTGGATATTTCCCTCAACTCGAATCCTGCCGATATCGCCCAGCATGAAATAACCCAGAAAAAATCCTCTTGGCCCCTGTTACGGTGACCGTGGGAAAGAAACCAAAGTTACCCAAAATCTGTCTTAATCTCAAGAGACAGTTGAAGGTCAAAAGACTCGACTCTAAGGAACACTATGGAGGTCCTATCCACGACCAGGCACCCAATGTTATAAAACATTTAGGACTCCATAACGTTGTCACGGGGTGTCCTACGAGATATCCGTATAACTCGCCTTTGTGATTGGTCAGTCATCCACTTGACTTATGGCTCGTTGAACCCACCATCAACCAACGTCACAAAATGATTACCTGAGTTATCAGCTCAAGTGGGTAATCAAGGACCAAAACGATGTAATGTTAATCAGTTCACTTTGTGGTGTTCAAAATTGGCGTACAATTCCACATGAAAAACAAAACATTTTATATCATAACAATAAGGTTGAATAGAGTACACGAGAAAATGAATTATTACATGAATTCATAAAAGAGTACTACAACTTAGGAACACATCCAATTCCCATGGAATGAATGTGCCCTTCATGCTTATCACGTGGTAATGCTTTTGTGAGAGGATCAGCTATGTTGTCATCCGTAGCGATCTTATCAATAAAAATCTCCTTTTGCTCCACGTAATCTCTGATTAGATGAGCTTTCCGTTGTACATGCCTAGCCTTGTTGCTAGACTTATGCTCCTTAGCTTGGAAGATGGCACCGCTATTGTCACAATAAATGGTGATTGGGTCATTCGAACTAGGCACTACCGAGAGTCCTTGTAAGAATTGACGCATCCATATTGCTTCCTTAGCTGCTTCCGAGGCGGCATAGTACTCGGACTCAGTCGTAGAATCTGCTGTAACACTCTGTTTAGAACTTTTCCAGCTGACAGCAGCACCATTAAGAGTAAAAACGAATCCACATTGAGATTTCGAGTCATCTCGATCCGTTTGGAAGCTAGCATCTGCGTAACCCGTGGCGTAGAGCGTTGAGTCGCCTCCATAAGTCAATCCCCAATCTTTAGTCCTCCGTAGGTACTTAAGAATGTTTTTCACGGCCATCCAGTGTTGTTCACCTGGATGAGCTTGGAATCGACTTGTCATACTCAATGCATATGCAACGTCAGGACGTGTGCATATCATGGCATACATGATCGATCCTATTGCCGAAGCATAAGGAATCCGACTCATGCGCTCTTTCTCTTCCAGTGACTTAGCTTCTTGAGTCTTGCTCAAGTGAAGCCCAGGAGTCATAGGAAGGAACCCTTTCTTGGAGTTCGTCATACTGAATCTCTCTAGAATCTTATCTATATAAGACTCCTGACTGAGAGACAACATCCGTCGTGATCTATCCCTGTAGATACGGATGCCCAAAATTCTTTGTGCCTCTCCCAGATCTTTCATCTGGAAATGGTTTTTCAACCATGCTTTAACCGAAGATAAGAGAGGTATGTCATTCCCAACCAAGAGTATGTCATCGACATACAGTACTAGGAATACAATCTTGCTCCCACTCGACTTGATATAGAGACATGGTTCCTCGACTGATCGAATGAACCCATTCTCTTTTATCACTTGGTCGAAGCGATGATTCCAACTCCGCGATGCTTGCTTAAGTCCATAGATGGAACGCTTAAGCTTGCAAACTTTCTTAGGATGTGCTGGATCGATAAAACCCTCGGGTTGTACCATGTACAACTCTTCCTCCAAATAACCGTTTAAGAAGGCGGTTTTAACGTCCATTTGCCATATTTCATAATCATGAAATGCGGCGATCGCTAAGATAATCCGAATGGAACGTAGCATGACTACGGGTGCAAAGATCTCATCATAGTGCAAGCCTGGCACTTGAGTGAAACCTTTAGCAACTAGTCTAGCCTTGTGGATATCTTGTTGTCCTTCCACGGCATGCTTTATCTTGTAAAGCCATTTGCATTGAAGGGGACGTACCTTTGCAGGTAGGTCCACAAGATCCCACACGTTGTTCTCATACATGGAGTCCATCTCGGATTGCATGGCTTCTAGCCATAGCTTTGAGTCAGAACCAGTCATGGCACCTTTATAGGTTGTGGGTTCATTACCCTCTAGGAGTAAGACGTCATCTGTATCATGTTCCTCGACCATACCAATGTATCTGTCTGGAGGAATAGAGACTCTTCCCGACCTCCTAGGTTCCTCAGGAATATCTACCGCAGCCTTGGTTGAAGGAACTGTTTCCCCAAATGGTTGCTCGGCAGTTGGTTCTTGAACCTCTGATAACTCGAAGGTTCTATTACTCGACTTGTTCTCGAGAAATTCTTTCTCTAAGAACGTCGCACTAGCCGCAACAAAAACACGTTGTTCGGTTGGCGAGTAGAAGTAATGACCAAAAGTTCCCTTTGGATAACCTATAAAGTATGTCTTGACCGATCGCGGGCCGAGCTTATCCTCGTGTCTCCACTTGACATAAGCCTCGCAGCCCCAAACCCGTATAAAGGACAAGTTAGGGACCGTTCCCTTCCATAATTCGTATGGAGTCTTGTCAACAGCTTTAGACGGACTTCGGTTAAGTAATAGAGGGGCCGACAAAAGAGCATAGCCCCACAATGAATCAGGCACGACGGTGTGACTCATCATGGATCGAACCATATCGAGTAGAGTTCGATTTCTCCGTTCGGACACACCATTTAATTGTGGTGTTCCAGGTGGAGTCAACTGTAGCACGATGCCACAGTCTTTAAGGTGTTGATCAAACTCGTGTGAAAGATACTCACCACCACGATCCGAACGTAGTGCTTTAATCTTTCTACCCAGCTGGTTCTGTACCCGATTCTGGTATTCTTTGAACTTGTCAAAGGATTCACTTTTATGTTTCATCAAGTAGACATAGCCATATCTACTCGAATCATCCGTGAAAGTGATGAAATACCTATAGCCTTCTCGTGCGTTGATCGACATAGGGCCACATACGTCTGTATGTATGAGTCCTAATAGGTCGGCAGCGCGCATTCCAACACCTTTGAAGGAAATACGAGTCATTTTGCCAATGAGACATGATTCACACGTGCCATATGATTCGAAATCAAAGGGCGATATAGCTCCATTCTGTATGAGCTGTTTTACGCGTTTCTCATTTATGTGTCCCATACGACAATGCCATAGGTAAGTTTGATCTTTGTCACCTACCTTTAACCTTTTATTATTCACATGTAATATCTCGGTGGTTTGATCTAAAACATAAATTCCATTCATGGAAACTGCCTTGCCATAAATCATATTGTGTAAGGAGAAAATACAGCTATTATTCTCTATTACAAATGAAAAGCCGAGTTTGTCAAGCGCAGAAACTGAAATAATATTTTTGGACAAACTAGGAACATAATAACAGTTATATAAAAATAACTCGAATCCACTTGGAAGCTGGATCACGTATGTTCCCTTCGAGACTGCAGCAACACGTGCTCCATTCCCGACACGCAGGTCCACCTCACCCTTGATTAGGGGTTCTTGGTTTCGGAGGCCCTGCACATGATAACATAGATGAGAACCACAACCAGTATCAAGTACCCAAGTTCCGCAACTTGCGTGGTTAATCTCAATCATGTGAATAAAAGAAGAAGAAGACATACCAACAGGAGTAACGCGGCCTGCCTTAATGTCCTCGCGATACACGGGGCATGAGCGCCTCTAATGCCCAGTCTTGTGGCAATGGTGACATTCCATGCTAGTATCCTTGCTCTTAGTCTTGCCCTGTGAGTTGCTCGACTCACCTGGCCCACTCTTAGTAAATCCTGGTTTCTTGAACCTGGGCTTACCTACTGCTAGGTCGCCCTGAGCTTTAGCCTTCCCTTTACCCTTTCCCTTACTGGAGATCATGAGAACATCCTGCTTCATGCTCCCACTTAATTTCAGATCCTTCTCAGTCTGTACGAGAAGGGATTGGAGCTCATGAGGAGTCTAGTTGACTGATTCATGGAGTCCATGAAGGCCTTTAGCCAGGATTCACGTGCTAGCTTGGCACTTGGCATTGGGTCTTCACCAGCCATTTTAGTTATACAGCAGTTTTAATGAACGTGTTCTACACTGAAAAAGAAGATGAAACAAAACCATATAAGCAACTTATTGTTGTGATTTAAGTCTATATTAAATTGAATTTAAACTCGCAGACTCATGCATTTATATAATTGATCTCCCTCAAGAATTATATATATGATCCCAAGACTCAATTTCCGTATATTGATAAGCCCACAGTTTGGCTAATTCCACCGTTGGAACTCTTGGTCGATAGATTTCTGTATATCCTATCTATTAGTTCATCTCAGTCACTATATAGTATCGAGTGACCATGATGTTGAGAAAAAATAAATCATCTGTTCCCACTTACCCGACGTAGAAGGGGTCATATTATGCCTACCGACGAAGAAGGGATTCATGGGAGGCTGATTTATAAAGACTAGTCTCAATTTTTGGTTATACGAGGAAGACCCCATCAACTTTTATTTAACCATATTTAAGTGAACTAAAAACTAGCATTTGCGTGAATGAATTAAATAAAGTGATGGCTTTGCAAATGACATGTGACATCTGTATTGTCACAGAAAACTAACGCGTAACCTCTACATGAGTCAGTTTTCAGGCATGATATAGGTGGTTTGGTTTTAGGCGGAATATGATGCAAGTTATTATCGATGAAAGCATAAAATGAAAGCAATAAACGTAAATAAAAAGTCCTAGTGTGGCCTATCCTACCAAAATAAACATAAAACAACTTGGAATCCACCGTTGGACCCTAGAAGCTTGTCTTGATGTTCCATCTTGGTCCTTACAGCGGGAGTGAGCATCCGGTCTCCGTCTTTGGTCTTCACAAAATTACTAATTTAAATTACAATAGTAGTCCTAGATACATTCTAATTTAAATACAAAAGTAATTACATGGCAAAAACCCAAAACGGAGATTCAAGATCTCAAAATTACAAGCAAGATCGTGTCCCATCATTACGGTGACACAATCTTCTAAGGCCACACTAAGTTACAACTGTTTGCAAAATTGAATACGTTATTGAAAGCATTCATTAGGCATTCAACAAGTCGATAAATAAAATGCATCAACTAAATTAAAATTCATACATGACATAATACTGTTATTATGATTAACAAATTTTTACCAAACCACCTTTTAGGATTAAAATTATGTGATTATACCGTTTTAACCACTTTAATTTTAATAAGTTTATAATCCTATTATTTTAAACCGTTTTAAAATAATATGTATCCAACGAGGGTGAACCGTTTCACAAAATTAATAATATACTATTTCCGTATATAGTATATTAGTAAAGGCCATGTGAAAATAAAACATGTTATTTTCGGAAATAAAAAAAAAAACGAGTCTGTTATAGGGGTGGTCTATCGACCCAAAAAACAGGTCTACCGACCACCTGACGAAAAAAAATATATATATATATATATATATATTTTTTTTTTTAAAGCAGAATGGTCGACCGACAAGAAAAACAGGTCGACCGACCACAAAACACGAAACCGAATTTCTGAACACGATTTCTCACAAAAGATAAACTGTCGAAACAGAAAAACACGGAGGAGGCGGTCGACCGACCGCAATGGGGGGTCGATCGACCGACTTAGCGGCAGAAGACGATTTTTCAGGTTTTAAAACTTACGAAAAACACAAAGGTAAAATTTTCATGGCCTGGCTCTGATACCACTTGTGGGGAATAAAGCATGTATTCACCCTAAACTTGCAGGATTATAATGAAAAATACAGTTGTGTTTATAGTCATAAGATTAAAAAGGATAAGAAAAGAAGTACAACCTTTGGTCCTTGTGCGAAAGGCCTAAGAACAGGAATTAACACAAATTCCCTCCTATAACTTGCACCCAAGACTTAGAATGAGACGTGGCCGCGTGTGCTAGAAATCCTCTCCAACTGCCTTGCAATATTGGGAGAGCTATTTAGGTTTTAGATGTGAGATCTGAGGTTTTGGGAGAAGAAAGCTCTCAAAACCCTAATTTCTCCTTGAGATTTGTTTAAACAGTGAAACAAGAGTCCCTGACATAAGGAGAGTCCTCCTCCTTATGTAGCTCTTTTGGCCGAAATTTCCAATAGGGTAGGAGTGGGCTTTCCACTCTTACCTTATTCTAATTCGTGATTCGACCCATTTAGCTATAAGTTATTCGCGGGATTTTAATTATAAATCGTAACATGTTATCAGATATTAATACAGTCGATATATTAATAATGGTCTGACAAAATACGATATTGTATAATTACCCAAATTAATATAACTGTTTATATTAATACGCGAATACAATATTTAATTAAATATATAACCGTTTATATTTAATTTACGAATTAATCATGTAATCCGTATTAGCTAAAATTATTTAATCCGTATTAAATAATAATCTCAACATCTTATTGACTAATTTAATAGTCAATACCTCTGACTAACTGTTTAGTCATATCCGGCATAAATGTAATTGTATTTTCATACCTTCAGATCTCTCAAACGTGTCCTATAGGTGTGACGTATAGGGACCAGTTGATCACCGCCATCCGTATGACAATAACGTCAAACTTATCTAGCAAGCCAACCGTTATTGATAAACGTGGATCAACTGGTAATAATACAAAAGTATGCCCTTGTGATTCTTAAAGAGATTTAATAAGTCATTGTACTTAATTGTCAAGGACACCAGCCCCAACAGTTGGGAAATAAAGGCTAAAACATAGTAAATGAGCTCTAAAATGCGTGTAAAAATAGATGTAAAACATCATAAAATAGATACGCATCAAATTCCCCAAACCAAAACTTGCTTGCCCTCATGCAAGAAATAGACTCGATCTTAACTAATAGAACGATTTCAATCTCAGAGCGATATTTACATGTTAGCCTAAACCAATGCCAAGTACAAAATGAGAAAGTATTCAAATCATGCAAACGAGTTATGGTGTTGTCAAACTTGCAAAAATAAAGACTATAGAGACTTTATATCATGGACTCTCGCGGTACGCTCGAGACACTCATGAGGCAAAGGGTGAGTATATGTAAAATATAGGAAGAAGTATATTGTACAGACACTCACCTAACTGCGACCCATGAAAACATGCCTGCAATCTAACATGATATGAAAAAGAATTCTACAACCATGTATAAACCTACTCATCAAGTGACTCGGATACGTGCAATTGAGGTAATGAAAGATATGTGAGGTAAAAGGTAAAAGTGGTTAAGATGTTTTTGGACTTGTGGGGTTAGTAGCCAAGCTAGTAAGACTGGTTCCCAACAACATATTTCACAACTTTTGATATTAAGAAAGTGCTCTTTTGTAGCACAACTCTCACATTATATAAGAAAGGACTCCCAAATATTTTGAATGAAGTACGGGAGTGATAACATATAAACGAAAGGGATTTCAGAACGAATTTTGAATTCTGACCCTGTCAGTTGGTCGACCGACCTGAGGATGCGGTCGGTCGACTGACTTCCTGTGCTTTTCGATTTTTTTCGTTTTTTCTTTTCTTTCTTTCTTTTTCTTTCTTTTTCTGTTCTTTTTTTCTTTTCTTGCTTTCTTTCTTTCTTTTTCTCTTTTTGCTTAAGATAGCATACAAACCAAGATGCCTCAAAAAATTAAACCAAAGACCACAAATACTAGCTTGAAGGGTAGGCTAAGTATGGGATGTAGTTTTGGGGGATAAAAAGGCAAATTTGGCTATGTAAGGCTTATGGGTAAATAAGAGAATAGGGATCCCAAATGCACGTATCAAGACTCACAAAACGAGATAGTGAAACAAGTATATAGCAATTCAAGTTCATGTTTATGCATATTGATGCAATATGTTCCAAGGGGAGTCCTACTCACATCCTAGACAACTGGTTTAAAAATGAAACCAGGAAATAAGCTCTAAAAACTCAGAATGTATAGTAGGTTGCCAAGGTATAAGTCAAGTCTCAAGATATACAAATTGACAAAAACTCGTAGATATGCAAAAGACTATCATACTAAAACAGGTTGACAAGGCAAGGCAAAGGCATAAACATGTAAGATAGCAAAGATCATCCTTGAAATACTCTCGTTCCGACTCGACCTATATGCTAAAATAAACGTGCATTTTTTTTTGAAATTTTTGAAAATTTTCATTTTTTGTATTTTTCTTTTTGTATAGGTAAGGAAAATAAAGAAAAGACTATGCAGGACAGAAATGCAATAAACGTGTGACAAAATGCAACAAAATGCAACAAAATGCAATGGAACAATGCATGTGACTAAACCATTCCCCAAACCAACCCGCACAATGTTCCCATTGTCCATTAGCCTAAGTAAAGGTTTTATGAATAAACAAAAATGATAAAATCCACCCCCTACCGTGATTGAGAATTTCCTTAAACGGATCTGGAAGCATTATGTGATTGATAAAATCTCCTTCATGCCCAATGGAGTATTCCTGGTGCGGTTTCAGAATGAAGCTATGAAGGAGGCTGTGTTGAAGGCAGGGTATTATCTATTTGATAACAAACCAATGATACTCAAGGCATGGACACCAAACATTGATTTGGAGAAAGAGGAAGTGAAAGTTGTCCCAACCTGGATACGGCTGCAAAAATTGCCTCTGAAATTTTGGGGTGCGAGTCTACCAAAAATAGCAGGGTTAATTGGAAATATGATAAAGAAAGATGAGACTACTGAACAGAAGACCAGATTGGGGTATGCAAGGGTGATGGTGGAAATCAATGTAGGCCAACATCTCCCGGCAAAGATTCATTTTAAAGATGAAAATGGGGACTTAGTGCAGATTGCAGTTGAGTACGACTGGAAGCCTGTACTGTGCACTGGGTGTAAGAGAATGGGTCATGAGCAGAAGGAGTGTAGACATCAAAAACAACCTCCCAAAGTCAGAAAGGAATGGAGACCAAAGATGCCTACAAATCCTACAATGGTTCAAAATGGTTATACTAAAATTCAGCCTAATTCAAAGGAAACCCCAGCTACTGACTCACCAGTGGAGCAAAGCGTGCTGCAGGATAATGGGGAGAGGCCATCAGAGGGGTCTGTGACACCTGATAAACCCTCTACTCCAGAGCCTGCTGTGCTAGGAACAGAAGGGAGCCCTACCTACTTGCAAACACTCGCCAGAACACTCAGTAGGGTAAGCGCCCGAAATGCCACCATTCCACTACATAACTGTCAATGATTAGTGGTTTTTGGAATGTCCGTGGGATGAATAAGGATACCAAACAAGTAGATATTTTACATTTTTGAAATATGAATAAAGTGGGTTTATTTGGTCTCTTGGAAACCAAAGTTAAACCACACAACTTCAATAAAGTAGTTCATAGTGGGTTCAATAGCTGGTGCATTACCACCAACAGTCACACCCATTCTAGTGGGAGGATATGGGTGTTGTGGGATGTTTACCAGTGTGATGTACAGGTCAGGAGATACACATCTCAGATGATTCATTGTGCGGTGAAGGAAATAGATAGCAGCAGAGTTTATGATGTCACTTTTGTTTATGCTTTCAACCACATCAGAGAAAGAGAAGAGCTGTGGAATGACCTAATTGATATTGCCTTTCCAATACTGAAGCTTGGTGTGTCCTTGGAGATTTTAACTGTGTTCTTAGGCAAGAGGAAAGACTTCGAGGGGGGTTTCAAGTGGCAGAAGCACTGCCTTTCCAACATTGTCTGGATACTTGCTCCCTCATTGATTTCCCTGCAGATGGTGCGTACTATACATGGAATAACAAGCAACCCCCAGAGGAGAGGGTCTTCAGTAGGCTTGATAGAGTCCTAGTTAATCAAGAGTGGCTACATATGTTTGAGGAGTATAAGGCTTCTTTCCTTCCTGAAGGAGACTTTGATCATACCCTATGCATTACTACTGGGAGAGCTATTAATCGTAACTATGCACGAAGCTTCAAATATTATAACATGTGGAGCCAAGCAGAAGATTTTGGGGAGATTGTGACTGAGGCTTGGCAACAACCAGTGCAAGGTACCAAGATGTATAAGATAACTGTCAAATTGAGAAGCCTTAAGAGGCCTTTAAAGCAATTGAACAAAACCAGGTTTTCAGATATAGAACGACAAGCATATGTGGCCCATGTTACATTGATAGAGATACAGAAGAAACTGGTAGAGGAACCTATGAATGCAGAGCTGATAACAGCTGAACTGCCAGCGCAGGTGAACTACAAGAGATTGCATAAGGCCAGAACCAGTTTCCTGAAGCAAAAGGCAAAAACTAAATGACTATTAGAGGGGGATTGTAACACTGCCTTTTTTCATGGGTCTCTAAAGGCTAGAAGAGTGAAGAATTAGGTTCATCAGATTGCTACTGCTGCTGGGCAAGTGAAACATACTGATGATGATATTAAACAGGCCTTCCTGGAGTTCTACCAGAATCTACTTGGCAGCAGGAATCCAACAACACCAGTGTCTTCAACAGTTATGAAATTGGGCCCCGTATGCACAGCTGCACATCATGCCATACTGTTGTCTCCTGTTACTATGGAAGAGATCAAGGGCGCAATGTTTAGTATCCCAAACAACAAAGCTCCAGGGCCAGATGGGTTCTCTAGCAAATTTTTCAATTGGCACATTGTTGGGGATGAAGTGTGCCACGCAGTTCAGGATTTTATTAACACTGGTCAAATGTTGAAGCAGATTAACACCACAAACATTACTTTAATTCCTAAACAAGAGCGACCAACCACTATTACACAGTTCAGACCCATAGCTTGTTGTAACATAATATACAAGTGCATATCTAAAGTGTTGTGTAACAGGTTGGCTCAAATGTTACCTGATATAGTATCTCCTGTTCAAGGTGGCTTCATTAAAGGACGGAGTATTGTTGAGAATATCCTTATTTTCTAGGACCCCATGAGGACTTACCCCAGGAGAAATGTATCACCCCGATGTATGATCAAGATGGATATGCAGAAGGCGTATGACACGGTTGAATGGTCTTTCCTCCAACAGATGTTGCAGCACCTCAATATCCCATCTCATTTTTGCCACATCCTGATGCAATGTGTCACAACAGCCTCATTCTCTTTGACACTGAATGGAGACACCTTTGGGTTTTTTGGGGGCAAAAGGGGGCTTAGATAGGGAGACCCCCTCTCTCCTTTACTCTTTACTATATGTATGGAATACCTTACTAGACTCCTCAAGCACACAACTACAACCAAAGAGTTCAGATTTCACCCTCAATGTAAACACCCGAAACTAGCCAACCTAATGTTTGCGGATGATTTGTTATTGTTTAGCAAAGGAGATGTACAGTCCATGATGGTACTGCTCCGTACCTTTGCTTCTTTTTCCAAGGCATCAGGGTTGATCCTTAGCAAAGGCAAGACTAACATGTACTTCAACGGAGTTAGCACAGCTACTAAGCAGGATATACTCTATGTTGCTGGCTGCAAGGAGGGCTCTATCCCTTTTAGCTACCTGGGGGTCCCAATCAAAGCATCCAGGCTCACAATAGCAGATTGTTACCCCTTGGTTCACAAGGTGACAAAGAGGATTAGAAAGTTAGGGACAAGGAAACTATCTTATGCAGGGAGGCTTGTGATAGTTAAATCAGTACTTGGTACCCTTCATAACTACTGGGCGTCCATTTTTGTTTTGCCAACTGGTACCATGAAGCAGATTGAGGCACTTTGTCGTAACTACCTCTGGGATGGGGGGACTGAGTACACCAAAACCCCTCTGATTGCATGGTACAAAATATGTACTCCTCACTCTGAAGGCGGTCTAAATCTGATACAAAGTAGCAGATGGAATAGAGCAGCAATTGCAAAGCTGGCCTGGTGGATTTATACACAACCACATAAGGTTTGGGTCCAATGGGTACATTCAGTTTACCTAAAAGGAAGAGAATGGAAGGATTATAAGCCAGGTTTGGACACCAGCTGGGGATGGAGAAAAATTTGCAAAGTTAAAGAACTTTTCCAACTAGCATTTTAGGAATGGCCGGATGGCATAGGTTACACTGCTGCACAAGGATATCACTGGTGCAGGGATAAGCAACTTGCAGTAGCATGGAATCATCTGGTATGGAGTCGATGGACTGTCCCTAAACACAGATTCACAGCTTGGTTGTATCAGCACCAAGCAATGAACACTAAAGAAAGACTCATGAAGCATAACATCGTACAGGACGACTTGTGCTGCATCTGTCAGCACAGTCCAGAAACCATGCTGCACCTTTTTTGCCAATGTGAGTACAGTCACCGTATCTTGCAAACAGTAGGAGCTTTGCTAGGAGTAAGGCTGGTGAGCACCATTCCCAACCAATGGAGGCAGAGAATTGGGGGTTCAAAATTCAAAAGAGCAGTGTTGAATGGCATTATCAATGCCGTTATCTATCAGATATGACAGCAGAGAAATCGTTGTAGAATTGAAGACGTGCTCATTCATCCGGATAGAGTAAGTACAAATATCATCAAGGAAGCTAAGCTATATATTCAGGGGAATGCAATAGGGAATTTGTCACAGAGGGATAAATTTTTTTTCGATAGAATAACATCTGCTGCTATCACTGGATAGCCAGTGGTTCCTTTGTACATAGTTACTTGATCTTTTGATCGGTTTTATAAATATACTTACCTTTTACCAAAAAAAAAATCAAAAATGAATGCAAAAACGTAAGAACCAAGGAAAAAGGAAAAGAATCACCGGATTTTTGAGCGCAAGGGAAACCTCCCCAAACCAGTGTAAGCTGGGGGGGTTTCGGTGGCCAGCAGTGCCACTCCAAGTACCTGAAAAAGTTTAAACAAAAAAAAAAAACCTTTTTTCGGGGTTTAAATGTGTTTTGGGTGATATATAATGTATTGAAGGTTTGAAATAAAGGAAGAAAGGTGAAACATAAGAAGATAGAATAGGGAAAAGGACTTCCTTATCACGTTTGCACACTTCCAGAAGCATCTTGAGGCGTCTGTACAGAAGAGCAGGTCGGTAGACCCTTCCCCCTGGTCGACCGACCATCTGCTAGTCCCATAATGCTACTGGAACACAGGGGTCTGGTCGACCGACTGAGTGTTGAGGTCGGCCGACCCTGTTTCCTGTATAGTAGCTTTCTTTTCTTCGGAAGTAACTTGTATCAACCAAGTTAATCTTCCCCAAACCTGAAATATAGTTTATATGCGCCCAAAACATGCGCGAAAAACCAGAATCCAGGTCTAACTGTCTTAACTACGCAACAAAAACAAAATTGTCCTAAAAAAACTTAAAACAAGCAAACTAGAAAGTCTTAAAAAAAACAAAAAAAATTGTCTTAAGAAACTAAAAACTTGAACGACTATCCGCTAAAGATGCGGGATATCTCAGACCACGGCTTTTGGCTATACGTCGTGGTCTCCACCGTGTTCGTTTGAATGACTAAACATGTCTCATTTTTCCGTCGCAAAGCATATGCGACGGACTCTTCTCTTTCTCTTCTCTTCTTCTCTTCCTGTCTTCCTCATCCACTACATCTGGATCATCATCCTCCTTGTAGCTTAGAATCCCAAGTCCACCTCTCTGCACCATGACTTCCTTTACCAAGGGCTTCCCCAAACCTGTTCCTGCATTAGGTAAAACAGAAGCATCCTCCATATTGCTCCTATTCTGGGGCGGAGGTGTAAAAATAGGTATAGTTGTAGGTATCAAAACAGGAGAAGTGGTGATGACCTTATACTTCTTTTCAGAAGTAATAGCATTACAAGTAATAGGGGTCATAGCATCTTTCTTCCTATAAGATAGACCAAAGATGATAACATGCTTCCCTACTTTAAAAGTTAAGGTCCCACTATCCACGTCGATTATGGCCCCTGCAGTATGTAGGAAAGGTCTCCCCAAGATAATAGGTATGTGGGAATCCTCAGGGATGTCCAAAACTACGAAGTCTACTGGAAAGAAAAACCTATCAATGTGCACATGGATGTTTTCCAACATCCCTATGGGTTCCATAGAGGTACGATCGGCCATTTGGACCGTCATGCTAGTCATCGCAAAAGAAGTCATCCCTAGTTTCAAGGCCACACTTAGGGGCATAACACTAATGCTCGCCCCTAGTCACATAGGGCCTTCTTGACTGGGAAGGTTCCTATGTGACAAGGTACAGAAAAGCTCCCTGGGTATTCTAGTTTATGTGGTGCTATGGCGGGAGACAAAAAGCTTGAGGACTCCTCAGTTAGTGCAACATTTTCTACTTTGTCTATAGACCTCTTCCGGGTTAGAAGCTGCCTCATGAATTTTAAATAAGATGGAACCTGTTGCACTAACTCTAAGAACATTTAAAGAACGAATAACATCCTTAAACTTATCAAAAGATACCTGTTCCTTAGTTGGTAAGAGTCACTCCGGATAGGGAGGTGCGAAACTTTCAGCCTTTTCAGTCCTCCTCAAAAATTTGGGGGTCTTGTCACCCCGGAATAGGAAGTCTCTTAGGTTGTCAGGCATTTCGGGCCTAAAAGAATCCTTCTGTCCAGCATCAGAGGTCGGTCGACCCTGCTCCTCGGTCGGTCGACCTGTTTCCTGTACTCCAGAACCTAATGGAATCTGCTCAGAGGTCGGCCGACCTACTCCTGGGTCGGTCGACCTTCTTCGCTGTTACTCGCCTTTTTTCGTCTCTCCTTTTCTTTCCCACCAGTTTGATCACCTCCAATTTCAGCCCCACTCCGCAGCGATATGATGTTGAGAGTCTCCTTCTTTTGGTCCGTTTTGGTCGGAAGTTGACCCGGAGCCCTAGTATCATTCTTGCTCGCGATTTGAGCAATTTGGGACTCTAACATCTTCATCCCCGTCTCCCGTGCCTGAGATTCCTTTTGAACTAACCCAATGAGGTTTTGGATGAGAGCATCCGTATTGGGTGGTGGGTTTGAAGGTGGTTGGGGGTTAAAGGGGGGTTTTTGAAAATTTTTCTTATGCGGAGGGATATATGTGGAGTTTTGTTGGGGTTGTTGGTGTTGTGGGTTAAGGACATTCTGGCTTGTCCACCTAATGTTGGGATGGACATTGTTATTATTAGGGTCATAGAAGTTGTTCCCACGGTAATGTTGAAAGGCCGCACATGTCTCGTTAGATGAGGTACAAAACTTTAACACATGCCCCTCTCCATCACATCTCTCACAAACGAATGGTCCGTCATGAACGACATTCACTTGGTACATACCGCCCTTACTCCCACTTCCCATCTCGAATTTTCCACCACTCTCCAACTTATCCAACTTAGCCATCAAGGCCTCTATTGCCGCAACATTAGATTCGGCCTTTCTTTGATTTCCACGGGAAGTCCCGTGTTCGGCTCTGTGCAAAGCAACTTTCAATGATTTTGAGACCCTTGGTCTCCCCATTATTTTCTTGGAACCTTCCATTAGCTGCTGCATCCAAGTAGGCTCTGTTATCATCATAGAGGCCATTATAGAACTGGTTGCAAAGAAACCATTGTTCGAATCCATGATGGGGTATGGATCGAACAAGTCTCTTGAACCTGTCCCAAGCCTCACTAAAATCTTCAGTAGGTTCTTGCTTGAAACTTGTTATCTGCGCTCTCAAGGCATTGGTCTTAGCCGCGGAGTAGTATTTCCGATAGAAGGCTAAGGCCAATGTGTTCCAATCTGTCACTCCCGCAGCAGTGCGGTATAAATCTCTGTACCATTCCCTCGCCGAGTCTCGGAGGGAAAAGATGAATATAGTTTCTTTAATTTGATCATGCGTCACTCCATCTGGGGGTGCTATGGAGCATATGTAATTCGTGAAGATTTCTATATGCCTAGCTGCATCTTCATTAGCCACGCCTCCAAACTGGTTTCTCTCCACCATGAAGATGTAGGAAGGCTTGGCCTCAAATGGCTTTCCCGTGCCTGGAGGTAAAGTGAACCCCTTATAGAGATCCTTTGCCTGCGGCATAGAGTGACTTGCAATGCTAGCTTCTTCAGTCATCTTTTCTTCCTCTTCTTCAAAAGCTTGGAAAAAGGTATTTGTTGGTGTTTTTGGTGTAGATGGATTATGAGGTGAATTTGGTTGTGATTGTGGTGTTTTTAGTGTAGGTGGGTTGTTTTGTGGTGATGGTGGTGATGATGGTTGATCAAAAATATCCTCCTGGAATAAGGAAGATGGAGAACCTCCTTCCCTACTCTCTAAGAACTGCTTTCTTCTTTCTCTTAGATTCTTCTCAAGCTCGTGGTCTAGTGGTAGGAGTTCTCCTTGAACTGACCTGCGCATAAGATGGAAACTAGAAGAAAAAAGTGAGAAGGTTTAAGGAACAACGTTCCTTAAACAAAAGAAACAAAAACAAAAAACAATAAACACTGGCGTCACCTCCCCGGCAACGGCGCCAAAATTTGATGCCCGTCGTTGTGGGTATCAAAGATAAAATTTATAATTCCTAAACTTTAACTATAGGTAGTGAAAATCAGGGCCGAACCACAGAGAGGTGGGGAATGTTTATTGTTTAAGGTCAATGTTCTAAGGTAACAAAAGTGGGGGTTTATATTGATTGTCACTAAGTCTAGAAATAAAGATAGAAATAAAACAAGAATTAAGAATGAAATAAACTATGATAAAAAAGATGCTAGGATGTTTGGGTAATAAATAGCTACGATAGTATAAATCCTAAGTCAACATGTATTGCAGTCGCGTAAGGGGTGTAACATATCCTTTCGGTCTATGATACCTAATAGCTCCTTTCGGCCTATGCTATTAGTTCGTAGGTCTGACAATTATTGGGTGTCAACAGTAAGGGTGATTCCTAATTTCTAGGTCACATACCTTTCAGTCTTTAGTAACCTAGCCGTCTTAAGGCGTAAACCAATGCCCTTCCCGTATCTTTCAATCTTAGGTAGGTCATTACTAACATCCTACAAGTCTCCTTTCAGTCTCATTGTAGGGTATTATAGTCGACGAATTAAAACAGTCTGAAAACATACGCGAGTCGGTCGACCGACCAGCTAGTCCAGTCGGCCGACCAACACTTCAGTCGACCGACCGGTTAAGCTGGTCGGCCGACCTAGGGCCTGCTACAGTCGATTTCGGGAATTATACTATCTACGCATGTTACTCCCTACATCCTAACATATGGGATTAGCTACTCATGGATACTGAAATAACAAAAATAACATTAATGAAAACAGAATTCATAATGAACATTAATCTAAGCATGCAATAACAATAAAGGCTTGAGATTCTAACTTAAACCGATTACTAACAATTCTAAGATAAGAACAATATTAAAACTGAAATTAAGATAAGAATTGCCGCAGTAGGAATTAGGGCAGAAAGAACAAAAGCTTTATTGAATCCATGCGGAAAGATTAATGAACAAAGAACAAAACTAAGGAAAAGTGTTTGAGTAATAGAAAATAACTGTTGTATACTAATAATATGTTTAGGACTTGATAATAAGATAATAGATGATAAACTAAAACTTTTCTCTCTCTAATCACGAATTAGGTCTTAAATAAGAATTACAAAGCTTTCCTTAATGACCTAATCACGCGAATGGGCTTTTGCGATTATTCTGAAACTGCGCTGTGGTCGACCGACCTAGGTAGCAGGTCGGTCGACCTACTGACGGGCTTGGTGGACTTCTGATTTTAAGATAGCAGTCTTCAGGTCGACCGACTTAGGTAGTAGGTCGGTCGACCCACTTTCCTGTACGTTAGTCTTGATTTTGCCTTGGTTTGACTTTGTGGTACTTGGTTCACGCTTCGAGTTGACTTTTCCCCGTTCCTTGGTCATGTAAAAATCCCGAGGGTAGAATTTTGGTATAAAATCGTCTCTTTTCCGCATAATTTTGCAAAAGAGCATAAAAATACGAAAGTAGACAATTGTTGGGAAATAAAGGCTAAAACATAGTAAATGAGCTCTAAAATGCGTGTAAAAATAGATGTAAAACATCATAAAATAGACACGCATCAAGTTGCTCAACGCAGGTATTACCTATTCTGTTGGGAAATCCAAATGGGTAAGTCCAGTTCAGGTAGTAGCTAAGAAAGGAAGTACTACTGTTGTTACTAATGAGAAAAATGAGTTAATACCTACTCGTTTAGTGACCGGGTGGCGGATGTGTTGGGGCTGGTGTCCTTGACAATTAAGTACAATGACTTATTAAATCTCTTTAAGGATCACAAGGGCATACTTCTGTATTATTACCAGTTGATCCACGTTTATCAATAACGGTTGGCTTGCTAGATAAGTTTGACGTTATTGTCATACGGATGGCGGTGGTCAACTGGTCCCTATACGTCACACCTATAGGACACGTTTGAGAGATGTGAAGGTATGAAAATACAATCACATTTTGCCGGATATGACTAAACGGTTAGTCAGAGGTATTGACTATTAAATTAGTCAATAAGATGTTGAGAATTATTATTTAATACGGATTAAATAATTTTAGCTAATACGGATTACAAGATTAATTCGTAAATTAAATATAAACGGTTATATTTAATTAAATATTATATTCGCGTATTAATATAAACAGTTATATTAATTTGGGTAATTATACAATATCGTATTTTGTCAGACTATTATTAATATATCGACTGTATTAATATCTGATAACATGTTACGATTTATAAACATAAACCCGCGAAATATATTAAAGCTAATTGGGTCGAATCACGAATTAGAATAAGGTAAGAGTGGAAAGCCCACTCCTACCCAAACTCTAATTTCGGCCGAAATAACTATATAAGGAGGAGGACTCTCCTTATATCAGTTACTCTTGTTGCACTGTAACATAATTCTCAAAGAAAATTAGGGTTTTGAGAGCACTCTTCTCCCAAAACCTCAGATCTCACATCTAAAACCTCAAGGGCTCTCCCTATATTGCAAGGCAATTGGAGAGGATTTCTAGCACACGCGGCCACGTCTCAGACTAAGTCTTGGGTGCAAGTTATAGGAGGGAATTTGCATTAATTCCTGTTCTTAGGCCTTTTTCGCGAGGACTAAAGGTTGTACTTCTTTTCTCATGTTTTTAATCTTATGACAATATTCACAATTGCATATTTCATTATAATCCTGTAATTTTGGGGTGAATACGCGTTTTATTCCCCACAAGTGGTATCAGAGACTTAGGCCATGAAAATTTTACAATTGTGTCTTTCATAAGTTTTAAAATTTTGAAAACCGTACCTTCTGTCGAAGGCACTCGATCGAGTCCCTGTGACACTCGATCGAGTGCCATCGTACCAGGCTGCCGTGCGTGAGTTTTTAGTGAGAAATCGATCTTGTTTTTCGATTATAATTTGCATATTGTTAATTAATCGATATTTTTAGCAATATGTAAATCTTTTGTTGTTGTTTATATATGATTTACAAGTTTTAAATCCAAGTTATAAACTCGTTTTAATGTAAAAGTGCAGCGATTTGCAAATTTAATAAGCCACTCGATCGAGCCCTGCTGCACTCGATCGAGTGACCCTGACACTCGATCGAGTGCCCCTGTTACTCGATCGAGTGCTCTCGTTTCGGGGTATTTATTTTCGAAAATAACTTGTTTCTTATTTTCACATGGCTTAAAATAATATACTGTATACGGAAATAGTATATTATTTAGTGAAACGGTTCACCCTCGTTTGATACATATTGTTTTAAAACGGTTTAAAATAATGGATTATATGTTTATTAAAATTGGTGATTAAAACGGTATAGTCACTTAATTTTAATCCTAAAAGGTGGTTTGGTATAAATTTATCATAATAACAGTATTATGTCATGTATAAATTTTATTTAGTTGATGCATTTTATTTATCGTCTTGTGAATGCTTTGAATGCTTTCAATAACGTATTTAATTTTTGCAAACGGTTGTAACTTAGTGTGGCCTTAGAAGATTGTGTCACCGTAATGATGGGACACGATCTTGCTTGTAATTTTGAGATCTTGAATCTCCGTTTTGGGTTTTTGCCATGTAATTACTTTTGTATTTAAATTAGAATGTATCTAGGTCTACTCATGTAATTTAAATTAGTAATTTTGTGAAGACCAAAGACAAGACGGAGACCGGATGCTCACTCCCGCTGCAAGGACCAAGATGGAACATCAAGACAAGCTTCTAGGGTCCAACAGTGGATTCCAAGTTGTTTTATGTTTATTTTGGTAGGATAGGCCACACTAGGACTTTTATTTACGTTTATTGCATTTATCTTTACGCTTTCATCGATAATAGCTTGCATCATATTCCGCCTAAAAACCAAACCACCTATATCATGCCTGAAAACTGACTCATGTAGAGGTCTCGCGTTAGTTTTCTGTGACAATACAGATGTCACATGTCATTTAAAAGCCATCACTTTATTTAATTCATTCACGCATTTGCTAGATATTAGTTCACTTAATATGAATAAATAAAAGTTGATGGGGTCTTCCTCGTATAACCAAAAATTGAGACTAGTCTTTATAAATCAGCCTCCCATGAATCCCTTCTTCGTCGGTAGGCATAATATGACCCCTTCTACGTCGGGTAAGTGGGAACAGATGATTTATTTTATCTCAACATCATGGTCACTCGATAATATTCCAGTGACTGAGATGGACTAATAGATAGGATTTACGGAAATCTATCGACCAAGAGTTCCAACGATTGGAATTAGCCAAACTGTGGGCTTATCAATATACGGAAATTGAGTCTTGGGATCGTTTATATAATTCTTGAGGGAGATCAATTATATAAATGTATGAGTCTACGAGTTTAAATTCACATTTAATATAGACTTAAATCACAACAATAAGTTGCTTATTTGGTTTTGTTTTATCTTCCTTTTCAGTGTAGAACACGTTCCATAAAACTGCTGTAAACCTAAAATGGCTGGTGAAGACCCAATGCCAAGTGCCAAGCTAGCACGTGAATCCTGGCTAAAAGCCTTCATGGACTCCATGAATCAGTCCACAAGACTGAGGAATGATGGGTCAAACTTCTCTGACTGGGAGGCAGCACTACGGAATGCTGCCATTGCTGACGGAAAGCTCAAGTTCTTAACTGAGCCCATTCCGCCACACCCAGGAACTGGAGCTAGAGCCAACGAAATTCGCACTCATAGCGATTTCGTCATGGAAGCGGGTGCGATAAAGAACGTACTCATCTATGCAATGGAATCCAATTTGCAAAGACGCTTCATAACCCATGGTGCAAACAAGATTTTCACCACGCTCACTAACGAATTCTCCAAGGCTCCGAGAATCGTTTCTTATGAGCATACCTGTCGCTTCTTTGAGGCGAAACTCCAGAAGGGCCAAGCTGTTAGCCCACATATTCTCAACATGATTGAGAATATCGAGAAACTGGAGTCCCTAAACTGCAAGATCAGTGAGAACATTATCGTTGATCGCATGCTTCATTCGCTTCATGACGGGTTCGCCCTCTTTAGGGCCAACTACTACATGAACGACATGAAGAAGACTCCCCATGAGCTCCACTCCCTTCTCGTACAGACTGAGAAGGATCTTAAGTTGAGTGGGAGTCTTAAGCAGGATGTTCTCATGATCTCCAGTAAGGGGAAAGGTAAAGGGAAGGCTAAAGCTCAGGGCGACCTAGCAGTAGGTAAGCCCAGGTTCAAGAAACCAGGATTTACAAAGAGTGGGCCTGGTGAGTCGAGTAACTCACAAGGCAAGACAAAGAGCAAGGATACAAGCATGGAATGTCACCATTGCCACAAGACTGGGCATTGGAGGCGCTCCTGCCCCGTGTATCGCGAGGACATTAAAGCAGGCCGTGTTACTCCTGTTGGTATGTCTTCTTCTTCTTTTATTCACATGATTGAGATTAACCACGCAAGTTGCGGAACTTGGGTACTTGATACTGGTTGTGGTTCTCATCTATGTAATCATGTGCAGGGCCTCCGAAACCAAGAACCCCTAATCAAGGGTGAGGTGGACCTGCGTGTCGGGAATGGAGCACGTGTGGCTGCAGTCTCGAAGGGAACATACGTAATCCAGCTTCCAAGTGGATTCGAGTTATTTTTGTATAACTGTTATTATGTTCCTAGTTTATCCAAAAACATTATTTCAGTTTCTGCACTTGACAAACTCGGATTTTCATTTGTAATAGAGAATAATAGCTGTATTTTCTCTTTGCACAATATGATTTATGGCAAGGCAGTTTCCATGAATGGAATTTATGTTTTAGATCAAACTACCGAGATATTACATGTGAATAATAAAAGAATAAAGGTAGGTGACAAAGATCAAACTTACCTATGGCACTGTCGTATGGGACACATAAATGAGAAACGCGTTAAACAGCTCATACAGAATGGAGCTATTTCGCCCTTTGATTTCGAATCATATGGCACGTGTGAATCATGTCTCATCGGCAAAATGACTCGTATTTCCTTCAAAGGTGTTGGAATGCGCGCTGCCGACCTATTAGGACTCATACATACGGACGTATGTGGCCCTATGTCGATCAACGCACGAGATGGCTATAGGTATTTCATCACTTTCACGGATGATTTAAGTAGATATGGCTATGTCTACTTAATGAAGCACAAAAGTGAATCCTTTGACAAGTTCAAAGAATACCAGAATCGGGTACAGAACCAGCTGGGTAGAAAGATTAAAGCACTACGCTCGGATCGTGGTGGTGAGTATCTTTCACGCGAGTTTGATCAACACCTAAAAGACTGTGGGATCGTACTACAGTTGACTCCACCTGGAACACCACAATTAAATGGTGTGTCCGAACGGAGAAATCGAACTTTACTTGATATGGTTCGATCCATGATGAGTCACACCGTTGTGCCTGATTCATTGTGGGGCTATGCTCTTTTGTCAGCCGCTCTAATTCTTAACCGAAGTCCGTCTAAAGCTGTTGACAAGACTCCATTCGAGCTATGGAAGGGAACGGTCCCTAACTTGTCCTTTATTCGGGTTTGGGGCTGCGAGGCTTATGTCAAGTGGAGACACGAGGATAAGCTCGGCCCGCGATCGGTCAAGACATACTTTATAGGCTACCCAAAGGGAACGTTTGGTCATTACTTCTACTCGCCTACCGAACAACGTGTTTTTGTTGCGGCTAGTGCGACGTTCTTAGAGAAAGAATTTCTCGAGAACAAGTCGAGTAATAGAACCTTCGAGTTATCGGAGGTTCAAGAACCAACTACCGAGCAACCATTGGAGGAAACAGTACCTCCAACCGAGGCTGCGGTAGATATCCCTGAGGAACCTAGGAGGTCGGGAAGAGTCTCTATTCCACCGGACAGATACATTGGTATGGTCGAGGAACACGATACAGATGACGTCTTACTCCTAGAGGGTAATGAACCCACAACCTATAAAGGTGCCATGACCAGTTCTGACTCAAAGCTATGGCTAGAAGCCATGCAATCCGAGATGGACTCCATGTATGAGAACAACGTGTGGGATCTTGTGGACCTACCTGCAAAGGTACGTCCCCTTCAATGCAAATGGCTTTACAAGATAAAGCATGCCGTGGAAGGACAACAAGATATCCATAAGGCTAGACTAGTTGCTAAAGGTTTCACCCAAGTGCCAGGCTTGCACTACGATGAGATCTTTGCACCCGTAGTCATGCTACGTTCCATTCGGATTATCTTAGCGATCGCCGCATTTCATGACTATGAAATATGGCAAATGGACGTTAAAACCGCCTTCTTAAACGGTTATTTGGAGGAAGAGTTGTACATGGTACAACCCGAGGGTTTTATCGATCCAGCACATCCTAAGAAAGTTTGCAAGCTTAAGCGTTCCATCTATGGACTTAAGCAAGCATCGCGGAGTTGGAATCATCGCTTCGACCAAGTGATAAAAGAGAATGGGTTCATTCGATCAGTCGAGGAACCATGTCTCTACATCAAGTCGAGTGGGAGTAAGATTGTATTCCTAGTACTGTATGTCGATGACATACTCTTGATTGGGAATGACATACCTCTCTTATCTTCGGTTAAAGCATGGTTGAAAAACCACTTCCAGATGAAAGATCTGGGAGAGGCACAAAGAATTTTGGGCATCCGTATCTACAGGGATAGATCACGACGGATGTTGTCTCTCAGTCAGGAGTCTTATATAGAGAAGATTCTGGAGAGATTCAGTATGACGAACTCCAAGAAGGGGTTCCTTCCCATGACTCCTGGGCTTCACTTGAGCAAGACTCAAGAAGCTAAGTCAGTGGAAGAGAAAGAGCGCATGAGTCGGATTCCTTATGCTTCGGCAATAGGATCGATCATGTATGCCATGATATGCACACGTCCAGACGTTGCATATGCATTGAGTATGACAAGTCGATTCCAAGCTCATCCAGGTGAACAACACTGGATGGCCGTGAAAAACATTCTTAAGTACCTACGGAGGACTAAAGATTGGGGATTGACTTTTGGAGGCGACTCGACGCTCTGCGCCACGGGTTACGCAGATGCTAGCTTCCAAACAGATCGAGATGACTCGAAATCTCAGTCTGGATTTGTCTTTACTCTTAATGGCGCTGCTGTCAGCTGGAAAAGTTCTAAACAGAGTGTTACAGCAGATTCTACGACTGAGTCCGAGTACTATGCCGCCTCAGAAGCAGCTAAGGAAGCAATATGGATGCGTCAATTCTTACAAGGACTATCAGTAGTGCCTAGTTCGAATGATCCAATCACCGTCTATTGTGACAATAGTGGTGCCATCTTCCAAGCTAAGGAGCATAAGTCTAGCAGCAAGGCTAGGCATGTACAACGGAAAGCTCATCTAATCCGGGATTACGTGGAGCAAAAGGAGATTTTTATTGAAAAGATCGCTACGGATGACAACATAGCTGATCCTCTCACAAAAGCATTACCACGTGATAAGCATGAAGGGCACATTCATTCCATGGGAATTGGATGTGTTCCTAAGTTGTAGTACTCTTTTATGAATTCATGTAATAATTCATTTTCTCGTGTACTCTATTCAACCTTATTGTTATGATATAAAATGTTTTGTTTTTCATGTGGAATTGTACGCCAATTTTGAACACCACAAAGTGAACTGATTAACATTACATCGTTTTGGTCCTTGATTACCCACTTGAGCTGATAACTCAGGTAATCATTTTGTGACGTTGGTTGATGGTGGGTTCAACGAGCCATAAGTCACGTGGATGACTGACCAATCACAAAGGCGAGTTATACGGATATCTCGTAGGACACCCCGTGACATCGTTATGGAGTCCTAAATGTTTTATAACATTGGGTGCCAGGTCGTGGATAGGACCTCCATAGTGTTCCTTAGAGTCGAGTCTTTTGACTTTCAACTGTTTCTTGAGATTAAGACAGATTTTGGGTAACTTTGGTTTCTTTCCCACGGTCACCGTAACAGGGGCCAAGAGGATTTTTTCTGGGTTATTTCATGCTGGGCGATATCGGCAGGATTCGAGTTGAGGAAAATATCCAAACCCTTATCAGGATTTTATCATTTCTCAGGGCCACTCGAGGAGTAGTAACTGAAATGCATGGCCATGCTCGAATACAGATTCGTTTTATCAGTTAAGTTACTCTCTAGTCGGGGAAACCACTCTTGATACAGATCGCTTGTGAGATACGACCTTTGCGAATGCGGATTTGCAAATTGTCTTACATTGAGTGGGAGAAATTTTAAAAGGATATGAGATTCGGTTATCGCACCTACACTTGTACGGACAAGTGGGAGTTTGTTGGAGATTGTGTCCTCCACATGTAGTGAGATAACGTCATTGAACATACCCTTGTACGGACAAGTGGGAGATTGTTGGGGCTGGTGTCCTTGACAATTAAGTACAATGACTTATTAAATCTCTTTAAGGATCACAAGGGCATACTTCTGTATTATTACCAGTTGATCCACGTTTATCAATAACGGTTGGCTTGCTAGATAAGTTTGACGTTATTGTCATACGGATGGCGGTGGTCAACTGGTCCCTATACGTCACACCTATAGGACACGTTTGAGAGATGTGAAGGTATGAAAATACAATCACATTTTGCCGGATATGACTAAACGGTTAGTCAGAGGTATTGACTATTAAATTAGTCAATAAGATGTTGAGAATTATTATTTAATACGGATTAAATAATTTTAGCTAATACGGATTACAAGATTAATTCGTAAATTAAATATAAACGGTTATATTTAATTAAATATTATATTCGCGTATTAATATAAACAGTTATATTAATTTGGGTAATTATACAATATCGTATTTTGTCAGACTATTATTAATATATCGACTGTATTAATATCTGATAACATGTTACGATTTATAAACATAAACCCGCGAAATATATTAAAGCTAATTGGGTCGAATCACGAATTAGAATAAGGTAAGAGTGGAAAGCCCACTCCTACCCAAACTCTAATTTCGGCCGAAATAACTATATAAGGAGGAGGACTCTCCTTATATCAGTTACTCTTGTTGCACTGTAACATAATTCTCAAAGAAAATTAGGGTTTTGAGAGCACTCTTCTCCCAAAACCTCAGATCTCACATCTAAAACCTCAAGGGCTCTCCCTATATTGCAAGGCAATTGGAGAGGATTTCTAGCACACGCGGCCACGTCTCAGACTAAGTCTTGGGTGCAAGTTATAGGAGGGAATTTGCATTAATTCCTGTTCTTAGGCCTTTTTCGCGAGGACTAAAGGTTGTACTTCTTTTCTCATGTTTTTAATCTTATGACAATATTCACAATTGCATATTTCATTATAATCCTGTAATTTTGGGGTGAATACGCGTTTTATTCCCCACAGGATGTGTATTGATTATCGCCAGCTGAACGCCGCCACTAAGAAGGTTCACTTTCCCCTTCCCTTTATTGATCAGATCATTGAGAGGTTAACTTTACATGAGTTTTTCTGTTACCTAGATGGGTGATGTGTGCATTTTACATAGACCTTTTAGGCCATATTAGCACGCATTTTCATGCTTATTCCGTAGTGTTTTACTACAAATGTCTCCCGAATAGTCTACTTTGGTTTGTCTTGTGCTAATTGCAGATATGAGCCGGAGAATATCATAATCAAGCCTAAAATATGTCCTTATGCGTACATTTAGGAGAAGAGTTGAGTCGGAGCTTGTTGCTACCGTTTTGAGATGCGCATAGGAGCAATGAAAGTCTATCAAGCGAAGGAAGATCTCAAATTTGCTAGTGCCTATTTTGGAGAGCCATATCTCGCATTCTAAAACAGATAATCATGTGATTTCAATTTCAGATGAAATCTTATCCTCTTAGCTTTCCAACGCCACCAATAACGCTTGATTTGAGCGAGTAACGAAGAAATGGCAGCAATTTGTAATTCAGTGCGCAGTGTAGGAAACATGCGCTGAGAAGTACTCGATCGAGTACTCTTTCTACTCGATCGAGAGGTTTTGGTTCTTAATCTTCTTGATCGAGAGCTTTTCTTCTCGATCGAGAGGTTTTGATAGCTATTCTTCTCGATCGAGAGCTTTTGATAACTTTTCTTCTCGATTTCTTCTCGATCGAGAGCTTTTCTTCTCGATCGAGAGGATTGTGACTGTTCGGCTGCACTAAGGCGTCAACTTCAGTTTAAGAATTGTTTTTCATCTATAAAACCTGATGGAGAACAACAGAAGAATAGATAGACGACTACTGCTACTCTCATTTCTATATTGTTAGATTAGATTTTGCAAATTTTCTCTATTACTCGGTTTGGATTATTGTTCTTCCTTATTCGTATTGCTACTTGATTTTCAGTATCTTTGCTTCCTTAATCTTATTTCAATTCCTTCTTTTTTTTTTGCAATGTTATTAATAATTTATTCTGTTATTATAATTGTTCTTTTAACAATCATGCGTAGCTAATCCCTTCGCTAGGATTTAGGATAACCATCGCGTAGGATGAATTATTAGTTTAAGATACCCGTAATTTGGTTTGAATGTATCCGTCGCATATAATAGCTGTTAATTGTTTGAGTCGACGCACTCAATTGACTGTTTAGAAACCCTCTTGGCCTAGATCGGAAGATTGGTTTAGGGGAAGTTCTGCGACGATTTTTAATACCATACTAATGAGGGCGGAAGCTAAGTTAGTATAGTCTTAGGGCGAATAGCGGACCAGAAGGACCTTTTCACTACCCACGGTCCGAATTAGAGTGTTTTATAACTATTACTTCACACTTTAGTAGCCATGGTGAACCGAGGATCCTAGTGCCTTTTCTCTCTGTTTTCTCTCCCTTTATCTCGTAGTTTATAGATACCAATTCAATCAAACCCCCAATTTGTGATATTCAGACGGACCAATTTGAACAGATAATTAGCAAATTTGCCTCCCTGTGGAGATCGACTATACTTCCCGCTGACTTCTGTCAGTAGTTATTAGGTTTTATTTTTGGTACTAAAACGAACGTATCAATGGGTACTCAGGTTTTTTCTAGATCCCGATTCATCCAGATGATCAGGAAAAGACTACTTTTACTTGCCCTAAGGGTGTTTTTGCTTAACGCAGGATGCCTATTGGATTGTGTAATGCTCCTGCCACCTTTCAATGGTGCATGATGGGGATATTTTCTGACTAGATAGAGTCATTATGGAAGTCTTCATGGATGATTTCAGTGTTTATGGGAACAATTTTGAGAATTGTCTGGCTAACCTTGATAAGATTTTGCAGCGTTGCATAGAGGTAAATCTGGTGCTGAATTGGGAAAAATGCCATTTCATGGTTAATGAGGGAGTAGTCCTTGGTCATTTGGTTTCTAACCGAGGCATAGAGGTTAATAAGGCAAAGGTGAAAGTGATTAAGCATCTACCACCCCAAGTTAATGTTAAGGGTGTGAGAAGTTTCCTTGGTCACGCCGGATTTTATTGCCGGTTTATGAAGGACTTCTCAAAGATAGCTAAACCACTTACACAATTGCTTTTGAAAGATGCCTCATTTGTTTTTACTGACGAATGTCTTTCTGCTTTTCAGACTTTGAATTGGTGTCCGCGCCGATTATTCAGCCTCCCAACTAGGAGTTGTCTTTTGAGATCATGTGCGACGCCATCGATTATGCATTAGGAGCAGTTCTGGGACAGTGGAACGAGAAAGTATTGACTGCTATTTACTATGCGAGTCGAACTCTAGATGAGGCTCAAGTGAAATATGCAACCACCGAGAAAGAGCTTTTAGCTGTGATATTTGCTCTTAATAAATTCCGTTCATATCTTCTTGGTTCTAAGGTTATCGTTTTTACAGATCATGCAGCTCTGAAGCATCTTTTGAGAAACAAGGAGGCAAAACCCAGGTTGTTGCGGTGGATACTCCTGCTCCAGGAATTCGATCTAGAGATTAAGGATAAGAAGGGCACTGAGAATGTCGTAGCTGATCACTTGTCACGTCTAACCCAACAGGAGGGAGAGGACACTCTGCCTATCATTGACTCTTTTGGTAACGATTCTTTAATTTCCCTTTGCGCATTTAATGAACAGACTAACGATAGGGTTGAACCGTGGTTTGCAGATTTTGCTAACTTTGCAGCTGGCAAGAAAATGTCGAAGAGCCTAACTCATCAGCAACGCAAAAAGTTCTTACACGATGCCGACACTATTTATGGGACGATCCCTACCTTTTCAAGGAATGCGCAAACGGTCTTTATCGGGCGATGCATTCCACAGTGGGAAACCAAAGCAATTCTGGAGAGGTGTCATTCCTCACCTTATGGTGGTCACCACGGTCCATTGCGAACCGTGGCTAAGGTACTTCAATCCAGTTTTTATTGGCCAACTATATTTGCTGACACTCGAGCTTCTGTTTCCAGGTGTGATGAATGTCAGCGAACAGGTAACCTTTCTAAGCGACATGAGATGTCTCAGAACGATATTTTAGAGGTTGAACTTTTTGATGTCTGGGGTATTGACTATCAAGGACCGTTTTCGACCAGTCGAGGTAACATGTATATCTTAGTTGCAGCCGATTATGTGTCAAAATGGCTTGAGGCCGTTGCGTCACCCAATTGTGATGCTAAGACTGTCATTAAGTTGTTTCGTAAGGTCATTTTTCCTCGTTTTGGTGTCCCTCATGTTCTCATTAGTGATAGGAGCATGCACTTTAGGGAACAAAACCTGACGAACATGTTGGCTAAGTATGGCGTAAGACACCGTAGAGGTTTGGGGTATGACCCTCAAACAAGTGGCCAAGTTGAGGTCTCTAATAGGGAACTAAAAAAGATTTTGGCTAAGGTCGTGTCTAAATCGCGTAAGGACTGGAGTTAGAAACTTGATGACACATTCTGGGCTTATAGGACGGCTTTCAAAACACCAAATGGTGCCTCACCGTATCGTTTAGTGTTGGGGAAGTCATGTCATTTACCCGTTGAGTTAGAAAATAAGGCTTGGTGGGCAATACGCCAACTTAACTATAATTATGATCGTTGTGGTGAGAACCGGTTATCGCAGCTAGATGAGCTTGAGGAGTTCTGCTTGAAAGCCTATGACAGTTCACACATCTACAAAGAGAAGAATAAACGGTGGCATGACAAGTGCATTATCCCTCTAGAGTTCCACGTTGGTCTGAAAGTGTTGTTGTTCAACTCACGAGTGAGAATTTTTCCAAGAAAGCTGAGGTCAAGATGACGGACCATTACACGGTAGTTAGAGTCACCAAGTTTGGATCTGTCGAGTTGGAAGATTCCCATGGTTCGCAATTCAAGGTCAATGGTCACCAAGTGAAGCATTGTCATGGTGTTAAGGAAGTTGGTAGTTTAGTCGAAATGCTGTTTTTCGACGATGAGGAAGCTTGACAAATACAAAGCTAAAGGTCGTGCGGGACCTGTTAAACTTGCGCTTGTCGGGAGGCAACCCGATCTTTACTGTTTTTGTTTTATTTTGCGACATTTTCTGCTTTCGTACTGTTTAAGACTGTTTCGTTGTGGTTTTTCTGTCCTCTGTTGCTATTTTCTGTTCTGTCGTAGTCTAGTAGTGAATTCTGCTCGATCGAGTGAATTTTCACTCGATCGAGTCAGACAATCCTTCGATCCAGTGCTTTTGCATTGTACTTTGTTCAATCGAGTAATTCGCATCTCTTAGATGCTCGATCAAGCTCATGAAACCTTTGATCGAGTTACTCACATTTCGATCGAGTAATCTGTTCACTCGATCGAGCTATTCCGCTGCTGCCGAAGGAAATTATGCTCAAACTTCTGACAAACCTCACTTTCTCGTTGGTTTGGGGAAGTCGTTGTTCTGCCTCATTCTGTAAGTCTCTGTCTCACCTTCTCTTTTCACCTTCGCTTTGCACAATGAGGACATTGTATCGGTTGGTTTGGGGAGGTTTATGCATCCATCTTATCTACATTCGAAGCTGAGTCGGAACCTTTATGTTTTATCATATGCAAACCTGACATAATCAATACTCCTTGCACAAGCGGTCTGCACGGGTTGTTACCTTGTTTGAAAGTCCTGCTGAACGAATAGACCCGACTTGAGATTATTGGCAACCTATTTATAAATTCCGAGGAATTAGAGCTTTATAAACTAGTGTCATTCGTGACCGGTTTCATGTAGGGTTTGTGAGTAGCTACTCCTTGCATAACATGTTTCATTGATTTGCATATGTATGAGATTTAATTGCTTTTTGCCTTACACATTCGGGTTAGTGGTCGGTGTCACATGTGGGGAGGTGCTTACATTATCTTTTCTTTCCTTATTACTCATTTAGCACCACATATAACCAAATCTGCCAGTTGATCTTTAGCTACACCAAAAATTTAGCCTGCCTTGTTCAAGCTAGTTTAGTATCTGTTTCTATTGGCATGAATGTGTTTTGCTCTGTACCTTTTGGAGTTGGAAAAGAAAGAAAGAAAAAAAGAAAACAAAAAAGATATTTCATTTCTTGTAGAAAAAAAAAACTGTTCAATAAGACGGTTTCGCCCCTATGTAACAATTCATATCATTTGGGGGTACTATCAATTTGGTTTGGTGAAGTTTGTGCCAACAAAAAGGGCACATGTGATGAAATTTCAGGATGAGTCAAAAATGGATCTTGAAGTATGGTTATGTTTAGGTGTTATCTTGACAATCTATACCTCCACATTCCCATAATTATTCTACCCTCTCTTACCCATCACCTTACTTTACCATAATTATGTAAGCCCTCAGATGTGACTGGACTTTGATTGGTTGGAATGCGTGTGCGGTATCTAGAATTGCTTATCATTTTTGTGCATGCATGCTTATGTGGCTTGCAGTTTAGGTGAGTGACTATCTCTCTTTCTCTATTACATTCACTTGTTCACCCTTTGTTTCATGAGAGAAGAGTGACCCGCGAGAGTCCATTATCAAAGGTCTTGCAAGGTTGACGGTTCAGCAGTGCTTTGATAATTTTCTAACAACTTGTCTGCATACATCGTCTGTGCAAGATCTTGACTTATGTCTCAATCTTTGTTTGAGTAGACATTTCGGTGATTGTTACGTGCTTGGTTCCTTTTGCAGAATTAGATGCACCTTATTTGCTTGAGGACAAGCAAAGGTTTGGTTTGGGGATATTTGATACGCGCATTTTTTATAGACATTTTTAGGCCCATTTTGCACGTATTTGTCCGTTATTTCTTAACTTTTAGCCACCTTTATCCCCCCTAATTGTCTACTCGGCTTCGTTATGGGTTTATTACAAATAAATACCAGAAAGGAAAGGAAAAACGCTCAATCCTCGATAAACAAGTACTTTCAAAGATGTCGGGAAAGAATCGTGTCGCGCTAGAAGTGCAGAAATCCCAAAAAGGAAGCAGTCCTCGCCCAAACACGGTTAATCGCACGATCGAGCACTGATAATCAGTCGATCGAGTGGTTACAGAAGATAGGTCCCTCGATCGAAGAATATACTCAAGGCCATCGACCACTTCCTGCAAAATACTCGATCGAGTACTAGCATTCACTCGATCGAGCGAATAAGAACAAAGATCTACTCGATCGAATAACTCACTTACTCGATCGAGCTAGGTCGCGGGATTTCTGGAACTGAAGGGTTTTCCAAGATTAGCATAGAAAGCAAAGATGAGCAGAAAAGAAGCACCACTCGACACACAACAGTAGACAGTAGTAGTGTAACCTAGATCTCAATTTTCCCATTTTCCTTCTCTTAAAACCTAATTAGCTAGATTATTGCCTTGGATTGGAATTCAGTTTCTCAATCATTTTCCTTCAATCTTGTAATCGTGGTATTCTCTTCTTTACTTTGTTAATTAATCTATGTTTTTCATTTCTTATTCTTTCATGATGTTGAATCCCTTTTCCATTGTTCTTACTGTTAATTGCATAAACATGATTAGCTAGACCTTGTACTAGGATTTAGGGGAACCATGGTTTAGGAAATAGTTGTCGTAGTGAATGTATTAAATTAGAGATTGCATTTAATCATTGCACATATAGTTTTTGATTTTTTGAGTCGACGCATTCAATTAATTGTATGGATTTCCTTAACCTAGATCGAAAGATTGGAATAGGTAGACCGACAATGAACTTTGGGATGAACTAGCTAGAGCGAAAGTTTGTTAGTTTTAATCCTAGGGCGAATAACGGACTGAAAGGACCTTTTCACTACCCATTTCCCGAGTTTAATACATTCTTAATTCCTTCTTTTCACCTTAAGCCACGGTGAACCGAATATCCTAGTATTTCCTTCCTTTAGTCGATTATCTACTTCTCTTATCTTTGCTTTGCTCTTTCTCATATGATTTAGACTATAAAACAAACAACAAACCCCCCTTTTCTGTTACTTTAGCAAACTTTTTAGGACTTTTAAGGTTCCCTTCTCCTTGTAGATTCGATACCGGACTGCCTCTACTGAATTAGTTTAGGACCAGTTGGTTTATTTTTGATAGGGTTGCGACAACCGTATCAGAGATTGTAATAGGACAAGAGAATTGTTGACGCACACCTGTATCAGACAGGTGGGAGACTGTTGGCCTCAACAATAGTGCGATCACGTGATTTTATTAATAATTATAAAATGTCAAATATATTCACATATATTGGATACGGAAGGGATGATAATCTATAAATTCGATAGATTAACATTTATCGGTAATGATTGGTTTTAAATAATTTGACATTGTGATGGTGATGAGTAGTCGATCACTTAAGGTCACGCCTAAAGGATGTTGCCCGAATCATTGAGATTAATAATTCGTATATGATACGAGTTGATTAATACCTTAATATGAACGAGATTAATGAGAGGTTCGTGTCTCATGATAATGCGATTATATGAGATTCGATTTTAATAAAATAAATTGTTATTTTATTATGGTCGATAAATGTTATCGTATCGTTATCGGTAAAAGTTACCGGTAGGCCGTGATGGCAATTAAGTTGTATATCACATTGACGGATAATGAAATGACATGTTTTATACATTTAATTAGTAATTGATACTTAAAGGTTAATTATTATTTATGAAATAAAAATTTGTATCTAAATTATTGTTTAAATACACATTAATAATTACTAATTGTCATATTCCATGTGATATGTCACAATTGTGACATATTATAAATGACAAATTATACAATGTAATATCGAACCCATTTTGTATGGATGTCGTGTGTTTGTGTATGGTTGTAGTTATGGGTATGATTATTTATCTTATTAAGAATAAGATAAATAATAATGACCTAAAATTAGACGTATGCTAATGATAAGGTCTAAGCTTATGGAAAAGAGAAAAAAAGCAACAATTGCTCTTCCCAATTTTGCATAGCCAAAAACCACACTTTCTCTCTCTAAAAAATAGAGAGCTTCTCTCCCTTCATTTGGGGGCTTTCTCTTCGTTTTTTTAATCAAAATCATAATCAAAAATTTCAAAAAATTTCAAAAATTACATATAAATCATCTGTTCTTTAATCAAAATTACATCTTACATTTTTATGTTCTCGAGAAACTTTAAGTGTTCCAATATAAGTGCAATCATTACCTTGTTAGGGGGAGGGTTTTGGGTTTCGTTTTTGGGGAAGATAAATTTGAGCAGCAAGATATTATTACTTTTGGAAGAAGGTAATTGGATGGATCTGACATGCACAAGGTTTAAGATGCTCAAATGATCTTGTTTTAACAAAAAGGTTTTTCATGCGTGTGATATCTGGTTTAGGAAAATTTAGGGTTAGGGTTTAGAGTTAATTATTATTTTTCAAGGAATTTAATTGGGGCTCTCATCCGTTGTTAGTTTTCGAGGAGGGTTTCAGGTGTTGTCTAATCAGAAGGAGGTGAGGAGTTAGAGTGTGTAAACGTTCAAGTCTCTGGGTATTTAAGGAATGAAAATGAGGGGTTTTTCCTCATTCAATTCAAAAAATTACTTTCGTAACAATTACTCTCCTTCACAAAATCAGAAAGATCATTACTCATTATCACTCACCTTTCTTTGAGGAAATGGAGTTCGAGCATCAGTTTGGTAGGTTTGCCTTTGGGGAAGAAGGAAATGGAGATCAATCTCCAGTAAGGGGGTATGAATATGAACAAGTTCATCAGAATCCTGAAGGAGTAGAGTTTGATGTTACGAATCCCTTGCATGCAAATGTGTGGAGGTTCCCGAGAACAGGACCAGTGATTGATGTTGATCCAGGACTGTTGGGGAGATCAAGGGTGTAATACTCCATATTTTACCGTATCTTATTTTATTTTTTTTATTTTAATAGTTAATAATTATGTTTAGGTATTAATGTTTTTTAGAATGTTTATATTCGATAATCTTATTATCGAATAAGTGTTTATAGTTTACGTGGGATTGAGGAAGAGTCGAGTAAGAAACCGTTTTTAAGTGCTAGAACCGGGCCTCGATTTTTGTGCTAACACCTCAAGCCCATCTCGTTGTTTTAACACATAATTACGCAAACTCCATCAAACAGCCTCCCTGCCACCATACAAAAGACGAAACCCTAACCCTATCCTAGACCTAACGACTCAACACACTCGTACCTACTCTCTGCCGCCACATCTGGGCTTGCTAAGGAAGGGCTGTCACGGTGGTCAAAGGGCTCTAAGGGTGGTCGTTGGCAGGGGCATTGAGGTATGTTCACCATGGTTTCCGGTTTTCCCCTGTTTGTCTTTGTTTTGATTCAATAATTGCAAGCATATAATCATGATGATAGTTACGGATCTTGTTACGTCATTAATCTATGCTGTTTAGTCATCGTGTTTTGACCCTTTTAGAGGCGTCGTTGACCACCTAGGGCCACCGAGGGTGGTGTTTGTGCGGCCTGTTCAATAGTCGGGTCTGGTTTTTTTTAAAAACAGTAACAAGATCACGTTTTGTTGTGGGTCTAATTCGTGTGTCTTGAGTCCGATGGTTATGGGTGTTGAAGTTTGTAGAGACGGTGGTGAGGGTGTTGGAATGGTGGTGTTCGTGGTGGTCATGGGTTATGGTGTCGGTCGGTAGGGTGTTGTTTGTTAGGGGTGGTTAAACCGTATGGTGTAAAACGGAATCAGGGTCGTGACACAGGGGGGGTTGTGACGGTTGCTGTGGGTTGCTGGTGCGGCGTCGGTAACCACCGTTGACTACCCTGGAACCACCGTGGCTCAGAGGCGAGCCTGGTAGTGTCGCTGGTGGAGTCCGTGGTGGTGGTTGGTGCTAAAAGCGGTTGTTGTCAGGGGTTCGCGGTGGTGGTCTGGTTTGAATGGCGTTATGTTTCTCCGTGGGATTTTCGTACGTTTGTGGTTGGTGTTTTGTTTTGTGCCAATCATTGCTTCACCAACACAATTATTATTATTATTATTATTATTATTATTATTATTATTATTATTATTATTACTATTATGTTTATTATTATTTTGTATGATAGTGTTATTATTATTATTGTGCTATTAGTATTAGTATTATTATTTTGGTATTAATTGGTGTTGTATTATTTTTTATACGGTTTGGGGCGTGTTTGTTAGATATGCGAGTCGGGAATTATTTAAGTATTGGGAGCTCCTATATTTGGAAGTTACTATATTGGGAAGTTTCTATCTATGGAAACTTTCCATAAATGGCAGTTTCTATTTATAGTAAGTATGATCGTTAGGGGTTCGGAAAGTTTGTTAATTCGTTGCATAATATTTATTAGGTGCCGGTTTCTGCGTGGAACATTACTAGCAGCTGTTGGTTATCTTTCTACAAATTGAGGTAGGGGAATACCGTATGCCTGTTGATGAGTTATTTGATTATTAATCGTTGATAACAATGTTCATCTTATTATATTGAATGATTGATATATTGCTTTATATGATTGAATAATTCTGTGACACGATGCGATGTGACGAAAAATGGGTCTTGTGATATGGAGAGGAGTTTATTTGGTGTTGGATCGGTGCGGAGTTTATTTGGCGTTGGATCGGTGCGGAGTTTATTTGGCGTTGGATCGGTGCGGAGTTTATTTGGGGTTGGATCGGTGCGGAGTTTATTTAGCGTTGGATCGGTGCGGAGTTTATTTGGCGTTGGATCGGTGCGGAGTTTATTTGGCGTTGGTTCGGTGCGGAGTATATTATATTGTTGGCTTATTTATTTATTTTCTTTTCCTCTACTCAACCTCGTGGTTGACCCTGTGTATTCGTGTGACACCTGTGATGATCCGTAATGGGGAGCAGTTTTGACAGGAAAGATGGTGCTGTGGGAGCATGGGATGGCGTGAGCAATTGGATGGACCGACTTAGATGTAGATCACCTACTTTGTAGTTATCAGTTGTACTTTACTTCCGCTGAGTAGTTTTGTAACATCAAAGTTTAAATTTTATCAGTTTTTATATAAAGTACTTTGGTTGATTTACTTTGTTATACACTACCTCGGATATTCCGAGATGGTAACAGCTCTATTTATTCAAGAATGTCTTACTAAAGGCTCTTGAATAAATGGGGGTGTTACAAAGTGGTATCAGAGCGAACGATCCTCAGGCCTAAACCAAATGAATAATAATGAATATAGGAAGAGTCTAATAAAATGAACCCCGAGATGAGATTGATAGGAGCCCCAAAAAGGAACGGGATGAGTTAGGGGCCCCCTCACACCAGACCTGGGCCCTTTCGGTTCTATCTCGGGAACCCAAAGAGAGTAATTGAAGAGTGGGGTAGACTATATAGTGACCTGATTATATTATACTAACGTTCTTGCAGGAGAAGAACGAGGTAAGTCATATGTGAGTTTTGATTAAGGATATGTGCAATATGAACTGTGGATTGATATGGATGATCGAAATGAAATTATCGGAGTTTGGGAGTTGTATTTGTTGGGCCATGGCTAGAGCGATGTGATCATATGATTTTGATAGTTGAAGTGTTCATACGATTAGCTGGAATGGAATGACTATCGTATCTGGGTAATACGTTGTTGGTATTTGAACAGGAATGATCAGAATTATATAAATTAGTAATCCATGTCTAGTGATATGCCAAATGTGTTTCCTAAGCCATGAACGTATGTAGTTATGTGTTGCACATACCGTACTTAAGATTTTTATGCCTAGTATATGCATTTAAAGTTGTTATGAAGTTCGTAATCAATAAGGGATACATAGTAGTCTCTAGTTAAGTCTCCGTACTTGGATAAGTTGTGATGATGCAATGGGAGAAATTAATTTATTTTGATACACATGTATAACTATCAAGCTATTTAGTTGACCCTATTTCCAGTTTCGAAACCTTTACTGTGTTTTAGATGGCAACTACAATTGAAATGATGAATGGATGTTAATATGGTACAAAGTGGTGTCTACGCTTTAAATGATTGTCAACGTGTTTTGGAATAAGAAAGGTTGGGTTTGGATGTGGTAGTGTTTATTTGCAAAGGAACCCAAAGTTTTAATCGATTTTCAGAATGATATCTGGTTTGTATAGGATGTCATTTTACATGTGTTCCAAATATGAGTATGACAATTTTATGTATGATAACCTTCTACGTTGGTTTTACAATGTTTTGGTTTCATGTTAATATGGGTTATATTCTGAGTGAAATCAATCTTCTAGTTGACCGTGGTTGGATTGTTGCTGCATAGTTCCGTTTTGACCCATCTTTGTGTAAAAGAAATCGTTTAAAACTTGGTTATTGTTTATGCATAATTCCACCTTTACTGTTCAGAATATGCATTTACGTTTTCAAGATGATAGGCCATGTAAAATGTTAATGAGTCGTTACTTAATTGTGATTTTTGCAAGTTGCCGAATTTTCTGTGGAATTGCTGTAAAGTTCTTGTCCAGACCGATTGAGTTATGGAAATGGTATTAAACAATTTCCTTGAGATATGCATTCGATTCTTTTCCTATGATTAGCTAGTCCTTTATATTTTCTAAAAGCTATGATCGCTCGCACGTTAGCTAAGCTGTTATTTAATTATGGTCTGGTAAGTTGCTGCGTAATGTTTTAATTGTTGAAATCGTGAGATATAAAAGTTTCATATAAAAGTTTAACCAAATGGGATTTATGTGATGTGACCATGTGATATCCTGATATGACATTAGTAACATGAATAGTAGGCATATGATATGAATATGCACCTTATTATATGATAACGTAATCTTGCTTATTTCTATATAAAAAAAGCTTCAATTATACCGACGCTCTTAATTTCTAGTGATATGACCTCAAATGATGATGTGATGTTCGTATGTGATGTTAAAATCGTATTTATCAGAAGAGAGTCTTGACAAGTGGTAGAATGAAATTTGACTTGTAAACTTGTTAGCATGATATAACAATCTAATTGTTATAAGTAATGGTGATTATTTTGAACAATGTGAATCGTGTTGATGTCCTTTCATATATTTATGGTATAACCTTGTCTAGTTCACTGAGCTGATAATCTTTATAACACCTTCATGTATATTGTTATGTCACAAACTGAATTGCATCTGCTATGTTTAAAATCTGATCATAGTATATTGAGTTATTAACTGGTTGACATGTGAGTTATGGAAGTACTAGCCTTGTGAATTCGTTTACTTTTATCGTTAAATTTTCTTAATTCATGAGCTACAATTTACAAGAACAATGTTTTAGTAAAGGAGAGTCAGAATGTCTCCATGTAGTCTTGTTTCGATTCATGTTTATAATTTGCCACAAATTTCCAATTCACGGTTTCCAAAGTTTCAAAATGTTTTCTAAGCGATGATTATCCATGTTAACGCCTGATGTTGATCATTATAGTGATTATTTGCAACATGACAATTCTGTAGCTATGTGACAATGAAGTCCTGTTAGAATGCTTAATTGAGATGCTTAGTGTAAAACCTTTATTTTGCAAGTTATATATATTAATAGTTTCATGATAAATGATCTAATGTCAGTGGACGGGAACTGTACCTAAGTGATTTCTGTTAACTTATTGATATTTAAGAATGTTAAACGGTTTTGTTAGTCTATAATTCATGTATATCTTGTCAACATGTCAATGTCCCATGATTAATTACGTTAGTTAACTTTGCTCTATGTCTTTTCCGAATATATGATCTTGCCTCTACAATATAATTATGAACAAGAAATGTTTAATTTGTCAATTATGAACTTCAGGTTCAATGATCGTCCCCAATGGTGTAAATATACTGAGTTGTGTTAAAGTTTCAAGGGTATGCGCGTGCTAGCTGCTATGGTCCTGTCTTACTGCGTAAATCGATTCTACCAATTTTAATGCTCTTGTTATTGCTCGAGGTTATATGATTACATGTTAATTAGCTGATGGAATAGAGTTTGAGGGGATTGAATTGCTCGTGAGACTAGCACAAAGACCATGAATGATGTTGTATTGAGATTGAGATTGCAGTTCAGTGTTTTATCAAGTTGTCGCCTTCTTTGACCTTGACTTGTGGGTGATAGCTTAGAGTTTTACTCTCTAAGTGTTGAGCAGTTCTTTTAATGGAATATTTGATAATATTGATATTGAAATCGAGATGAGAATTGGTCACTGGTATTGAGTTATGAGTTGGAAATCGATATTGAGATGAAGTATTGATTCGCAGTTTTATTCCGTCAGTTCACTCACCCTTGTCCTTGGTCTTAGGTTCGACGGTGATAATACAATACTTGGTTACTTGGAGTAAGATTCTAGGAGATAGAGTAAAATGATGAGGTTACGGGGACGTAACCATGTTTTAAGGGGGATATGATTGTAAAATCTTAATGATTTTATGGTATGGTTAGTTGTTATAACATGACTATTTGGTATATAGTGATTGTTTATACTTGATAATCCTGACTAATTCGGTTGTGCATTAAATTGTGTTTCGCGAAG
This sequence comes from Silene conica, assembly GCA_029255685.2. Taxonomy (NCBI): domain Eukaryota; kingdom Viridiplantae; phylum Streptophyta; class Magnoliopsida; order Caryophyllales; family Caryophyllaceae; genus Silene; species Silene conica. Next base: position 67,817,792 of record CM055311.2, read on the forward strand.
TATTATTTAATTTAATTATACGTTAAACTTTGGGGACAAAGTTTTCTTAACGAGGGTAGAATATAATATTCCGTGTTTTAAAGTATCTTTATTAGCCTTGGGGTTATGTGGTATCACGTTTTGTGTTCGTTACATGCCCAGTGACCAGATTGTTGACCATGGGATGGTGAACTTCGGGACGAAGTTCATTTTAAGGAGGGAAGACTATAATACCCTATAATTTCATAGCCCATAATAATGAGTTGTTTATTTATGTTTTTATATAATTATATAGTATTTGTTAAGCAATTGCAAGTTATTATTATTTGTTATAAGTACTTGATAAAGAATAAGTTGCGACTTATGAACGGGAATTAGTGTTATCATGTTTCGAGTTTATGTTGGGTATGTGATATATGATATATGTTTGGTTGAACTTCGGCACGAAGTTCATTTTAAGGGGGGAAGACTGTAATACTCCATATTTTACCGTATCTTATTTTTTTTTTTTTTATTTTAATAATTAATAAATATATTTATGTATTAATGTTTATTAGAATGTTTATATTCGATAATCTTATTATCGAATAAGTGTTTATAGTTTACGTGGGATTGAGGAAGAGTCGAGTAAGAAACCGTGTTTAAGTGCTAGAACTGGGCCTCGATTTTTGTGCTAACACCTCAAGCCCATCTCGTTGTTTTACCACATAATTACACAAACTCCATCAAACAACCTCCCTGCCACCATACAAAAGACGAAACCCTAACCCTATGCTAGACCTAACGACTCAACACACTCGTACCTACTCTCTGCCGCCACATCTGGGCCTGCTAAGGAAGGGCTGTCACGGTGGTCAAAGGGCTCTAAGGGTGGTCGTTGGCAGGGGCATTGAGGTATGTTCACCATGGTTTCCGGTTTTCCCCTGTTTGTCTTTGTTTTGATTCAATAATTGCAAGCATATAATCATGATGATAGTTACGGATCTTGTTACGTCATTAATCTATGCTGTTTAGTCATCGTGTTTTGACCCTTTTAGAAGCGTCGTTGACCACCTAGCGCCACCGAGGGTGGTGTTTGTGCGGCCTGTTCAATAGTCGGGTCTGGTTTTTTTTTAAAAACAGTAACAAGATCACGTTTTGTTGTGGGTCTAATTCGTGTGTCTTGAGTCCGATGGTTATGGGTGTTGAAGTTTGTAGAAACGGTGGTGAGGGTGTTGGAATGGTGGTGTTCGTGGTGGTCATGGGTTATGGTGTCGGTCGGTAGGGTGTTGTTTGTTAGGGGTGGTTAAACCGTATGGTGTAAAACGGAATCAGGGTCGTGACACAGGGGGGGTTGTGACGGTTGCTGTGGGTTGCTGGTGCGGCGTTAGTAACCACCGTTGACTACCCTGGAACCACCGTGGCTCAGAGGCGAGCCTGGTGGTGTCGCAGGTGGAGTCCGTGGTGGTGGTTGGTGCTAAAAGCGGTTGTTGTCAGGGGTTCGCGGTGGTGGTCTGGTTTGAATGGCGTTATGTTTCTCCGTGGGATTTTCGTATGTTTGTGGTTGGTGTTTTGTTTTGTGCCAATCATTGCTTCACCAACATAATTATTATTATTATTATTATTATTATTATTATTATTATTATTATTACTATTATGTTTATTATTATTTTGTATGATAGTGTTAATTATTATTATTGTGTTATTAGTATTAGTATTATTATTTTGGTATTAATTGGTGTTGTATTATTTTTTATACGGTTTGGGGCGTGTTTGTTAGATATGCGAGTCGGGAATTATTTAAGTATTGGGAGCTCCTATATTTGGAAGTTACTATATTGGGAAGTTTCTATTTATGGAAACTTTCCATAAATGGCAGTTTCTATTTATAGTAAGTATGATCGTTACGGTTCGGAAAGTTTGTTAATTCGTTGCATAATATTTATTAGGTGCCGGTTTCTGCGTGGAACATTACTAGCAGCTGTTGGTTATCTTTCTACAAATTGAGGTAGGGGAATACCGTATGCCTGCTGATGAGTTATTTGATTATTAATCGTTGATAACAATGTTCATCTTATTATATTAAATGATTGATATATTGCTTTTTATGATTGAATAATTCTGTGACACGATGCGATGTGACGAAAAATGGGTCTTGTGATATGGAGCGGAGTTTATTTGGTGTTGGATCTGTGCGGAGTTTATTTGGCGTTGGATCGGTGCGGAGTTTATTTGGCGTTGGATCGGTGCGGAGTTTATTTGGTGTTGGATCGGTGCGGAGTTTATTTAGCGTTGGATCGGTGCGGATTTTATTTGGCGTTGGATCGGTGCGGAGTTTATTTGGCGTTGGTTCGGTGCGGAGTATATTATATTGTTGGCTTATTTATTTATTTTCTTTTCCTCTACTCAACCTCGTGGTTGACCCTGTGTATTCGTGTGACACCTGTGATGATCCGTAATGGGGAGCAGTTTTGACAGGAAAGATGGTGCTGTGGGAGCATGGGATGGCGTGAGCAATTGGATGGACCGACTTAGATGTAGATCACCTACTTTGTAGTTATCAGTTGTACTTTACTTCTGCTGAGTAGTTTTGTAACATCAAAGTTAAAATTTTATCAGTTTTTATATAAAGTACTTTGGTTGATTTACTTTGTTATACACTACCTCGGATATTCCGAGATGGTAACAGCTCTATTTATTCAAGAATGTCTTGCTAAAGGCTCTTGAATAAATGGGGGTGTTACAAAGGGAGTATTGGGGTAATTGTTTACTGGGTTTTCTTGTGGATTACAGACTCTTTGAACCAGAACTGGTGAACGATGTCATTGATCGGAAGTGGAGTACGAGGGGAAGGGTAACTGCTGCTCGCATGGGGGAGATTTATGTCCTCCATTGTGAGGAAGTTCAGGATATTGAAGACCTTTTGATGAGGAGTACTGCAACGATATAAGGGGCACTGATGGTGTTTGCTAAGTGGTACCCGGATACGGTACCACGCACTGTTCGTTTCCCTTTTGCGGAGTAGGGGGTTAGGGTATGTGGATTACCGTTTGAATATTTGACTGAAGATACGGCTGTGGTGGCGGGAAGGCTTATTAGTCCGTGGTTCTTTGTGCAACCCTTTGAGGGTATTCCAGACAATGACTACCTTCGTCTGAAAGTTTGCATTAAACTTAATCAGCCTTTGGTGCCAGGTTTTTTCTTAACTCGTAATAATGGTCATTTGTTATGGGTGCAATTTAAATATGAGGAGGTGTTTAAATATTGTATTAAGTGTGGAAAAATAGGACATACGGGGGGGCAATGTCGTGAGAGTATTATGACAATTGTATCTGAGATAAATGGGATGGTGGACAGATCGGTTGAAAGAGGTTTTGTAGTTTATCAGGCAAGGACGAATCATACCATGTTTAATTTAGATCTTAGGGCAACCCCCTCGACTACACGGTATGTGAATTCAAGGGTTCATTTGGGGATTAGGAGGATGAGAAGAGGGATGGATTCACCAGAACGCGTAGTGGATTTCAAACTGGGGATTACTCTAGGGGGAAGAGTATATCCAGGCATGAGGTTTGCTGTAACCTCACAGCCTTTTGCTGGACCTGTTATTTTTAATATCAAGCAACATTTAGGGGAAGGGAATGGTAATCAAGCTGGTGCAGACGTGAATATGGGGAATCATGAAGTGGATGGGCAGGAAAATGGGGATGTGAATGGGTATGCAAGAGAAGTGGGGGATGCTAGAAGGAATGGAAGGGTTGATCAGGGGCAAGGGACAATATGTAAGGGCACAGATTCAAGGGGATGGAGTTCAGGATATGGAAGTCGAGGGCCAACAGTTTCATCAGGCTCTTAATGAAGCGGAAATGCGCGGGCAGAATCTGGGTGGGTTAGGTCATGGGGAAAGAAGAGATAATATGGTGAGGGATGGGGGAGAGGAAGAGGAGCAGGATGTGTATCATAGTGCTGAGGAGGAGCTTGGGGGGTATCAAGCAGAACAAGAGGAACAAGAAGAGGAGCTGAGACAGTTATAAGCTAATGACCCCTACTTAATCTATGCGGCTCAAAATGGATTGAGTGGGGTGGTGGATAGGGGGCAGAGAATTCAAGAGGGCATCTTGGCTAGGGTAGAAGGGGACAGGGAATGGGCTATGTTAGATGATGACTACAGGGGTTTGAATCAGACCTTTGAACCACCTCTAGGGGAAATTCCTGTTTTTGATCAGTTCCCTGAGGGTTATGTTGGTATGGATGTTGAGAGGAATGAGGACTCTTATGAGCAAGGAGGGGAAAGGAGTAATGACAATGTTATTGTCATTTCAAGTGGAGATGACACATGATAGAGCACGGATAGTTATCCATATGATATGTATGATCCAGCTGCGGGTACTCCTGAGGATTTCTCAGAAATTCATCATAGTTCAGCAATAGACTTGGTGTCAGAGGAGGGGCAGGGTGAGGTGATGAGTGACATAAACACTGATGCCCGTCGTTGAGGGTACCAAAGATAAAATTTATAATTCCTAACCTTAACAATAGATAGTGAAAGTCAGGGTCGAACCACAAAGAGGTGGGGAATGTTTATTGTCTTAATGTTAATGTTTAAAGGTAACAAGTTTTGGGGGTTTGATTGGTTGATGCTATATCTAAGGCAAAGATAAAAATAAAAAAAGAATTAAAAGACGAGAATAAAATATAATAAAAGGGGATGCTAGGATGTTCGGGTAATAAATAGCTAAGGTAAAATAAATCCTAAGGTCAACTTGTATTGCAGTCGCGTAAGGGGGTGTAACATAACTTTTTAGGTCTATGCTACCTAATAGCTCCTTTCGGCCTATGCTATTAGTTCCTAGGTCTCACAATTATTGGGTGTCAACAATAAGGGTGATTCCTAAATTCCAGGTCACATACCTTTCAGCCTTGAGTAACCTATCCGTCTTAAAGTGTAAACCAATGCCCTTCCCGTATCTTTCAATCTTGGGTAGGTCATTACTAACATCCTACAAGTCTCCTATTGGTCTCATTGCAGGATATTATAATTTATAAGAAAAGACGAAATAAGAAAACAGACGCGAGTGGTCGACCGACCGGCTACTCCAGTCGGCGGACCACGGCCTCGGTCGACCGACCGACTATTTCAGTCGGCCGACCGGGGTCCTGCTACAGGTCGGGTTTTCGGATTTTTATCTACCTATGCATATTATCCCCTACATCCTAACATATGAAAATTAGCTACTCATAACTGTTAAGACGAATATAAAATTGGGAATAAACATGGAAAACATAGTAAATAATCTAAACATGCAAGATTCAAATAAAGCTTGGGATTCTAACTTAACAATTGTAATAAAAGCAATAAGAACAAAAACTAGATCAAAGAAGAATTACCACAATTGAGATTAAGGTAGAACGGAATCAACTTTATTGAATACTTGGGAACTATTGAAAGATTATAATTGAACTAAAACTAAATAGAATTCTCTAAAATATGACTTGATTATTGAATCTCTCTGAAACTTATTGTATGCAAAACTGGATGATAAAAGGATAGTTCAAAGATGCAAAACCCTAATCACAAGATTAGTTTATATAGGGTAAAAACTAAGAGTTTCCTTAAGATTCTAATTCTACTTTATTTCCGAAAACGAATCGTACGGGCTTCGCTCTGGTCGGCCGACCCGTTTAGTTGGTCGGTCGACCACTTCCTGCTGGGCTTCTCTTATTTTGCGGTTTTCTTGAAATCTGGGCCTCATGAAAATTGGGTCTGGTCGGCCGACCCGTTTAGTTGGTCGGTCGACCGCTTCTTCTGGGAAGTCTTCGGATTTCTTCTGTTTTGACTCTTGGTACTTGATTTTGACTCCAGTTGGCTTTCCATTTATTCCTTAATTAAGCAAAAGACTTGAGGATACGAATTTGGTGCTAAATCGTCTCTTTTCCGCATAAATCTGCAAAAGTGCATAAAAATACGAAAGTACACAATTTGTGGGAAATAGAGGCTAAAACATAGTAAATGAGCGACCAAATACGTGTAAAAATAGATGTAAAACATCATAAAATAGACACGTATCAAATTCCCCAAACCAAACCCTTGCTTGCCCTCAAGCAAGAAATAGACTCGATCTTAACTAATGGAACGATTTCAATCTCAGAGCGAAATTTACATGTAAGCCTGAACCAATACCAAGTACAAAATGAGAAAGTATTCAAAATCATGCAAACGAGTTATAGGGTTGTCAAACTTGAAAACATAAAGACTATAGAGACTTATACCATGGACTCTCGCGGTACGCTCGAGACACTCATGAAGCAAAGGGTGAGTATATGTAAAAGATAGAAAGAAGTATATTTGTCATGACACTCACCTAACTGCGACCCATGGAAACATGCCTGCAATCTAACATGAACAAGAATTCTACAACTTTGTATAACAATCTCATTAAATGGCCTAGATACATGCAATTGAGGTAATGAAAGATATGTGAGGTAAAAGGTAAAAGTGGTTAAGATGTTTTTGGATATGTGGGGTTAGTAGCCAAGCTAGTAAAACCGATTCCCAACAACATAATTCACAACTTTTTGATATTAAGAAGGTGCTCTGTCTTGTGGCACAACTCTCACATTATATAAGAAAGGACTCCCAAATATTTTTGAATGAAGCACGGGAGTGATAACATATAAAAAGAAAGGGATATTTTGGAACGAATTTTGAATCTGATATCGTGAGTTGGTCGGCCGACCTATGTAAGTGGTCGGTCGACCGGCTTCCTGTGTTTTCCGGATTTTTTTTTCTTTTTTTTTTTTCTTTCTTTTCTGAATTTTTCTGTTCTTTTTTCTTTTCTTGCTTTCTTTCTTTCTTTTCTCTTTTTGCTCATAATAGCATACAAACCAAGATGCCTCAAAAAATAATCCAATGACCACAAATACTAGCTTGGAAGGGTAGGCTAAGTATGGGATGTAGTTTTGGGGGAATAAAAAGGCAAATTTGGCTATGTGAAGCTTATGGGTAACTATGAGAGAAGGGATCCCAAATGCACGTATCAAGACTCACAAAACGAGAAAGTAAAACAAGTATATAGTAATTCAAGTTCATGTTTATGCATATTGATGTAACATGTTCCAAGGGGAGTACTACTCACATCCTAGACAACTGGTTTAAGAATGAAACCAGGAATAAGGCTCTAAAACTTAGAATGTATAAGTAGGTCGCCAAGGTATAAGTCAAGTCTCAAGATATGCAAGTTGACAAAAACTCGTAGATATGCAAAAGACTCTTATACTAAAACAGGTTGGCAAGGCAAGGTAAAGGCATAAACATGTAAGATAGCTAAATCATCCTTGAAATACTTTCGTTCCGACTCGACCTATATGCTAAAATAAACGTGCATTTTTTTGGATTTTTGAATTTTTTTAATTTTTTTGGATTTTTTTTTTTGATTTTTGTATATATAAGGAAAATAAAGAAAAGAACGATGCAAGACAGAAATGCAATAAACGTGTGACAAAATGCAATGCATGTAACACGAAACCATTCCCCAAACCAACCCGCACAATGTCCCCATTGTGCATTAGCCTAAGTAAAGGTTTCAGAAAATTAAAAGATAAATGTAAGTAAAATAAAATAAAGGAAAAACTGGAAAGAACTCACTGGGGTAAAAGATGTATGAGAAAAACCTCCCCAAACCAGCGTAAGCTGGGAGGTTTTGGTGGCCAGCAGTGCCACTCAAGTACCCAAGACGGTTGCACGATTCCCGAGGAAGAGAAACGAAAGACTGCGACGGACAGTAGGTCGACCGACTGATGTTTCTGGTCGATCGACCTCCTGTGAACAGCGAAAAAATCGGCGATACAGCGCGTCTGGTCGACCGACTGATGTTTCTGGTCGGTCGACCAGCTGAGTCCTGGAGGTCTTCGTTTTTTCTCGGAAATCCTGAAAAAGCAAGAAAATATGCGCGCCCAACAATGCACGAAATGCCCGAAACGATTCTAAAAGTCTTAACTACTAGCAAATCAAACTAAAAGTTTCACACAACATAAAATAAATTGTCTTAAAACTGCAATTTAAAAACAACTATCCGCTGAAGATGCGGAGGATATCCGACCACGGCTTCTGACGGCACGCCGTAGTCTCCACTGTTTTTGCTTCAGTAGCAAAACACATCTTCTTTCCTCCGTCGCAAAGCATATGCGACGGTCTCTCTTCTTGAGCCTGCCTCCTCTTCTTTTTCTCTTCTCGATCCACGACGTTTGGATCCTCATCCTCTCCATAGCTCAGGCATCCCATTCCTCCTCTCTGGATGATAACTTCCTTCTCCTTGGGTTTCCCCAAACCAGTCCCTGCAATAGTCACGATAGAAGTGTCCTCCCTATTGCTCCCAATCTGGGGCGGAGGTGTAAAAACAGATACAGGAACAGGTAATAAAGGTGGAGAAGTAGTGATGACCTCATACTTCTTCTCAGAAGTTATAGCATTACATGTAATGGGGGTCATAGCATCCTTCTTCCTATAGGATAGGCCATAGATGATAGAATGTTTGCCTACTTTGAAGGTTAGAGTTCCAGTGCCTACATCTATAATGGCTCCTGCAGTGTGAAGAAAGGGTCTTCCTAGAATGATGGGTATTTGGGCATCCTCTGGGATGTCCAAAACAACAAAGTCTACTGGGAAGAAAAACCTGTCAATACGCACAGGGATGTTTTCTAACACCCCTATAGGTTCCATAGATGTGCGATCAGCCATCTGGACTGTCATACTGGTCACTGCAAATTCGGTCATTCCTAGTTTTAAGGCAACGCTTAGGGGCATGACACTTATACTAGCACCTAGGTCGCATAAAGCCTTTTTAACTGGGAAGGTTCCTATATTACAGGGGACAGAAAAACTTCCAGGGTCTTCTAATTTATGGGGGGCAATGACATGTGTTAAAAAGCTAGATGACTCTTCAGTGAGAGCCACAGACTCAACCTTTTCTAGAGACCTCTTTCTTGACAAAAGCTGTCTCATGAATTTAAGATAAGAAGGAACTTGTTGAACTAATTCTAAAAATGGAACTTGAACATTTAATGAACGAATTACATCTTTAAATTTATCAAAAGATACCTGATCCTTCGAAGGCACGAGTCTCTCTGGAAAGGGAGCAGCTGCGGATTCCGTATTTGTAGCCCTTTTTAAAATCCTAGGGGTCTTATCACCCCTGAAAAGGAAATCCCTTAAGTTATTTGGCAATTCTGGACGAAAGGGAACTTCGGGCTCTGCTTCTGTGGTCGGTCGACCAGTATCCTCGGTCGGTCGACCAGTCTCCTGTTCAGGCGAAATCTTTGGATCCTGCTCTGTGGTCGGTCGACCAGAATTTTCGGTCGGTCGACCGACTTCGCTGCTACTCGCTGTCTTTTCTTTCTCAGCCCCCACTTTTGTACCACTCCGCAGGGTTACGACGTTTAGAGTCTCCTTCTTCTGGTCCGGTTTGGTCGGAAGTTGACCTGGAGCCCTAGTATCATTCTTGCTCGCGATCTGAGCAATCTGGGACTCCAACATCTTCATCCCTGCCTCTCTAGCCTGCGACTCCTTCTGAACCAACCCGATAAGATTTTGGATAAGAGCATCTGTGTTGGGTGGTGGATTAGAAGGTGGTTGAGGGTTGAAAGGTGGTCTTTGGAAATTCTGTTTATGTGGGGGTACATATGTGGAATTTTGCTGAGGTTGCATGTGCTGTGGGTTTTGAACATTCTGGCTTGTCCACCTTAAGTTGGGATGGACATTGTTATTATTTGGATCATAGAAATTGTTCCCACGATAATGCTGAAAAGCGGCACATGTTTCATTAGATGAAGTGCAGAACTTTGACACATGCCCTTCTCCACCGCACCTCTCACAAGCAAAGGGTCCGTCCTGAACGGCGTTCACCTGGTAAATTCCTCCCTTGCTTCCACTCCCTAGATCGAGCTTTCCTGCAGCCTCAAATTTTTCTAGCTTGGCCGTTAAGGCCTCAATTGCTGCCAGGTTGTACTCTGATTTTCTCTGATTTCCTCTGGAAGTACCATGCTCAGCGCGGTGCACAGCAACATCTTCTATTAACTTGAGACCTTTAGTCTCTCCTGAATTATCCTGGAATCTTCCATTAGCCGCAGCATCTAAGTAGGCCCTGTTGTCATCATACAGGCCATTGTAGAACTGGTTGCAAAGAAACCATTGTTCGAATCCGTGATGTGGTATGGATCGAACAAGTCTCTTGAACCTGTCCCACGCCTCGCTGAAATCTTCATTGGGTCCTTGCTTGAAATTAGTAATCTGCGCTCTTAAGGCATTAGTCTTTGATGCAGAATAGTATTTCCTGTAGAAAGCTAGGGCTAAGGTGTTCCAATCTGTAACTCCCGCAGCAGTGCGGTCAAGGTCTCTGTACCATTCTCTCGCAGAGTCCCTAAGGGAGAAGATAAACATGGTCTGTTTAATCTGATCCTGCGTCACTCCTTCTGGGGGTGCTATAGAGCATATGTAATCTGTGAAGATTTCAATGTGCTTAGCTGCATCCTCATTGGCCGAGCCTCCAAATTGGTTTCTTTCAACCATAGTAATATAGGCAGGCTTGGCCTCGAATGGCTTCCCAGTACCTGCAGGTAAAGTGAACCCTTTGTATAGGTCCTTTGCCTGAGGCATAGAGTGACTGGCAATAGTAGCTTCTTCTGTCATGTTATCTTCTTCTTTAGGAAAAACTGGAAAGTGGGTAAAAGGTGGTGTTTTTGGTGAAAGTGGATTGATGGGTGAATTTGGTTGTGAAGGTGGTGTTTTTGGTGAAGATGGTGGTAACTCGAAAAGGTCTTCTTGAAATAAAGAGGATGGTGACCCTCCCTCTCGATTTGCTAGAAGTTGCTTTCTTCTTTCTCTAAGAGTCCTCTCAATTTCAAGGTCAAGTGGTAGGAGTTCTCCTTGAACTGACCTGCGCATAAGAGGAAACTACAAGAAAAAGGTGAGAAGGTTTAAGGAACAAAAAGTTCCTTAAACAAAGAGAAACAAAAACAAAAAACAATAAACACTGGCGTCACCTCCCCGGCAACGGCGCCAAAATTTGATGCCCGTCGTTGAGGGTACCAAAGATAAAATTTATAATTCCTAACCTTAACAATAGATAGTGAAAGTCAGGGTCGAACAACAAAGAGGTGGGGAATGTTTATTGTCTTAATGTTAATGTTTAAAGGTAACAAGTTTTGGGGGTTTGATTGGTTGATGCTATATCTAAGGCAAAGATAAAAATAAAACAAGAATTAAAAGACGAGAATAAAATATAATAAAAGGGGATGCTAGGATGTTCGGGTAATAAATAGCTAAGGTAAAATAAATCCTAAGGTCAACTTGTATTGCAGTCGCGTAAGGGGGTGTAACATAACTTTTTAGGTCTATGCTACCTAATAGCTCCTTTCGGCCTATGCTATTAGTTCCTAGGTCTCACAATTATTGGGTGTCAACAATAAGGGTGATTCCTAAATTCCAGGTCACATACCTTTCAGCCTTGAGTAACCTATCCGTCTTAAAGTGTAAACCAATGCCCTTCCCGTATCTTTCAATCTTGGGTAGGTCATTACTAACATCCTACAAGTCTCCTATTGGTCTCATTGCAGGATATTATAATTTATAAGAAAAGACGAAATAAGAAAACAGACGCGAGTGGTCGACCGACCGGCTACTCCAGTCGGCCGACCACGGCCTCGGTCGACCGACCGACTATTTCAGTCGGCCGACCGGGGTCCTGCTACAGGTCGGGTTTTCGGATTTTTATCTACCTATGCATATTATCCCCTACATCCTAACATATGAAAATTAGCTACTCATAACTGTTAAGACGAATATAAAATTGGGAATAAACATGGAAAACATAGTAAATAATCTAAACATGCAAGATTCAAATAAAGCTTGGGATTCTAACTTAACAATTGTAATAAAAGCAATAAGAACAAAAACTAGATCAAAGAAGAATTACCACAATTGAGATTAAGGTAGAACGGAATCAACTTTATTGAATACTTGGGAACTATTGAAAGATTATAATTGAACTAAAACTAAATAGAATTCTCTAAAATATGACTTGATTATTGAATCTCTCTGAAACTTATTGTATGCAAAACTGGATGATAAAAGGATAGTTCAAAGATGCAAAACCCTAATCACAAGATTAGTTTATATAGGGTAAAAACTAAGAGTTTCCTTAAGATTCTAATTCTACTTTATTTCCGAAAACGAATCGTACGGGCTTCGCTCTGGTCGGCCGACCCGTTTAGTTGGTCGGTCGACCACTTCCTGCTGGGCTTCTCTTATTTTGCGGTTTTCTTGAAATCTGGGCCTCATGAAAATTGGGTCTGGTCGGCCGACCCGTTTAGTTGGTCGGTCGACCGCTTCTTCTGGGAAGTCTTCGGATTTCTTCTGTTTTGACTCTTGGTACTTGATTTTGACTCCAGTTGGCTTTCCATTTATTCCTTAATTAAGCAAAAGACTTGAGGATACGAATTTGGTGCTAAATCGTCTCTTTTCCGCATAAATCTGCAAAAGTGCATAAAAATACGAAAGTACACAATTTGTGGGAAATAGAGGCTAAAACATAGTAAATGAGCGACCAAATACGTGTAAAAATAGATGTAAAACATCATAAAATAGACACGTATCAAACACTATGTTACAGTTGGGAGTAGGGGAGGCTGGAGGAATGGCAGATCAGGAGTTGGAAACTGGAGTGGGTAGTCTGAGGGCAAGTCCTATCACTGCCCCAGATTCTCTAATTCAAAAGGGGTTGGAACTAGCTAGATGCTGGGTTAGCTAGACTGGAAAGAGTTGTTGAGCAGGTAAGGAGGGCTACATAACAGGATATAGAGAGGGGAAAGGAAGTAGTGAAATAGGATGTGTTGATCAAGAGTAAGGAAGGTGAAGATGGACAAAGTAAGGAGCAGGGAGAAAGCTCAAGGATCAAACTTTTTGATATTCCTCAAACTGGAGCATTTTCTTCTTTAATGGCAGCTATTGACCCTCCCAGTAATTCTGATGGGACGTTGGCCATGATTGAAGTAAACCACAAGGATGAAATGGGGGCTGAATTTAAAGAGGAGATAGCGAATGCAAAAAAGAGGAAGTGCGCAACCCAAACTGATTATGTCTTTATTCCGGAGGAGGAGCTTTTATCAGTGAAGAGGGCAAAATCTTATCTACAGAGAATGGCTAAGAAGACTAGGATAGATGGAATTGAAGAGGGGCAAGGAACTTTTCAGAAGGGGCAATCTAGTGCTGGAGAAGGGGGACTGAATGGGGGTCAGGGAGAAGCTGGCAGTGGAAGTGGAGTGGGGTTCTCAATGTCTGTTAAGGATTCTGATATGGAGGAATCCACTGATTCTTCGGGGGAGGATGATCTGATGGGCTTTGCGGAGGTTGAGCCAATGCAACCTCCTCCAACGCCATGAATGGATTAATGTGGAATTGTAGGGGCCTTAATAACACGCTCTTCCCTATAATTCCGAAAGTAAGAGCGCTTAATTATAAACTTCCTTTTAATTTTATGTTTTTAATGGAAACTAAATGTAATAGTAAGCATGTAAGTCTTTTATTTAGGGGTCTTGGTTTTGAGCATTCCACGGGTGTGGATGCTAGTGGAGCTTCGGGGGGTTTGTGGTTGGGATGGAAGAGGGGCGTTAAGATAAGCCTCCATTTTGCTTGTAACCACTTTATTATGGTGCTAGTTGAATACGGAAGTGGTAGTAATTGGTATTATATCTTTTTGTATGGTGATCCACAAACAACAAACCGCATTCATGTGCTTGAGAGACTCGAAGGTCTTCTAGGGCAGTTAGATCACCCATTTTTAATTATGGGGGATTTCAATCAAGTAGAATTTAATTGGGAGAAACAAAGTAAAAACACTAAATTGATTCATGGAGCTACATTATTTTCGGAATGTAAAATTCGAAATGAGTTGATCGATATTCCTTTCAAGGGACCAGAATTTACTTGGTGTAACAACAGGAAGGGACGGGATAGGGTGTATGAAAGACTCGATAAAGCGTTGGGTTTTACGGACTGGTTTACTTTATTCCCGGATACAGGATTACAACATTATCCGATTCAATTGTCCGATCATGCACCAATTAGAATTAATATACAATTAACAACGAGTAGTAAGAAAAGGCCATATAAAGTCGATGCCTGGGCTCTTGAGTATAGGGAATGTGTGGACTTAATGAAGCATAAATGGAATATAGATGTTAAGGGATCTCCTTCTTTTAAGTTAATGAAAAAATTGGGTAATATTAGGCAAGTGGTTAGAAAATGGAGCCTTGACAAAAAGGAGGAGTGGGAGGGGAAGTGGGAGGAGTTTGATAAAAACCTGGAGGGTGATCAGGAGAAGGCAGTTATTTTTGGGGAATCAGATGATTATGATAATACCCATCAAGAACTAATGGAGTTTGCTTCTACGGCAGCACTTTTTTGGAAACAACGAGCAAAGATTAGATGGGCTAAGGAAGGGGATTTATGTACAAAATATTTTTTCAATTGGGCTAAAGGGAGAGCTGGTCGTAACTTTGTGTTGGGAATTAAAAAGGAGAATGGAGATTGGGTTTATGATACTCTGGGGATAGGTGAGGAGTTTCAGAACTACTTCAAAGGGATTTTTGGGTCGACAGAGCCTATTAACAATCAAAGGGGGGAAAATCGACTGGAGGAGTTTCTGTTAGAGATGGGGGACGGAGTCTCAAGTGATGATAAAGAATTCCTTAGAAAGCCTTTTACGGGGAAAGAGGTTAGGAAGTGACACCCGTCGTTGAGGGGTGCCAAAGATAAGATTTATAAACCTCAGCTTAAACTAGATAGGATAAGTCATGGGTCGAACCACAAGGAGACAAGGTTAATTATGTTTGTGAATTTAAAGTCTATTGCAAGTAACCAAAAAAAAGGGGGGGTTGATTTATAATTTGAACTAACAACTAAGAGAGCAAAATAAACAAGAGAATTAAAATAAAGTAAAAGGAGATTAGGAACTTCGGTTCCCCATGGGTAAAACAAGTCAATGAAGGGTAAAATAATCAAATAACACAATCGCAAGGAACAAAGAACAAACCTTTAGGTCAATATTCTACCCAATCCTTACGGTCTTAGAGTTCCTAGAAAAGCACTAAACTTTCGTTCATAGGGCAATCCCAAAGTTGTTGTTAAACTAATCCTAATAATCTTTCAATCTTAAGCACTAGTTCACCAACAATAATGGGGGATTGGTAATTCAATCATTAAACTATCAAAACCAAATCTTTACCATGGTTCCCCTAATTCCTAATCACAAGAATTAGCTATGCATGATTTTAACTATGAAATTAACAGTAACAAGAATCAAGAACATCGAAGGAATTAACATAATTAAAGATGACAATAAAAGGGAAAACATGTATTGAGAAACAATAATAAGATGAACAATAAGATTAATTAAAAGGGAAAGATTAATTGTATCAAACTTACAAACTTAATTGGAATTCAAGAACAAAGATTGAAACTTGCAAAATATTCTCTCTAAACTATGGAGTTTTCTCTAATCTGGGCTGCTTCCCCTAATTATGGAGTTTCGGCCTTCTTAAATAAGTTATAATTACAAGATTAAACGAGTAAAACACGAAATAAAAGTCGCGGACGCAGTCGCTGGGTCGGTCGACCTCTCCTGCTGTTATCAGGCTTTCCGAATTATGGGCTTTGGTCGGTCGACCTCTTTGGTGGGTCGGTCGACCCTTTCCTGTACGTTTCAGCGTGAATTTGGCCCGTAAACAACACTTGGATGTGCATCCGGATCCTTGCACCGCGTATTTACTCAAAAACAGCTTCCGGAGGACGATTAAAGTTCGGTTTTGCCCACTTCCGCGAATTCCTACATTTAAAACATAGAAATGCCAAAGTAAACCGTTTCGGGAGAAATAGCAACTAAAAGTCACGAAAATATAAGAAAATACGTGCCAAAAGTATAAATAAAAATGCATAAAATAGGCACGTATCAAACTCCCCAAACCAAACCTTGCTTGTCCTCAAGCAAGCACTAAGACACAAAAGAAAAACTTCTAATGGAACGGATTTCACACTTTTTATAACCAAACACAACACCATGCCCAACCAATTTAATGCAGCTTTCAAAAATAGGATCAAGCATAATGTCAAGAGCAAAACGAATTGAACATGTTGGAATAATATGCTAAACTTTCAACCTTGCAAGACTCATTCTAATTGGACTCTCGCGGTACGCTCGAGACACTCATGAAAACAAAGGGTCAAATGTATATGTGAAGGATAAGAAGATAAATAAAAGTAGAGACTCTCACCTATCTGCGACCCATAAGAATATGCCTGCAATCTAACATGAATAAAATCTCTACAACCGTACATATGCATTCCCACACTAGATGACCATGACACATGCCGAGGCAATTTTGGGATTGTGAGGCTGAAGGAAAGAAAGGGTTAAAATAAGTTATGGGAAGATGGGTTAAACCGAGCTAACAACCATCTATCCATATTATAAGATCACTTCCATTACTTTTCCAAACATGCCAATGCTCAAAGTTGGGAGCAAAAGTCACAATTTCTCCAATTTTCTCCTTCTCCTTCTTTCTTTCTTCTCTTTTTTTTTCAGAAACATCCTGCTCAATGGTCGTGGTCGACCGACCCAAAATGTAGGTCAACCGACCACCCTTGAAAACAGGCAGACCTGTTTTTATTAATTTTTTTTTTTCATATATTATTTTTCTTTTCTTTTCTTTCCCCTTTTTTTTCTGATTTTAATCACCGAAATTTTTTTTCTTTTCTATTTCTCCTTTTCACCATTCTCACAAAACCAAGATTTATCAATGAAACACAAACCAAATGATGGCCAAAACAGTCCCATGACTAAGTTACTAGCTCGGCTAGGGTAGACAATTTGTAGGATGTAGCATATGGGACAAAAGAGTCAATTTGGCTATGTGAGGATTATGGGTAAAATAAGGAAAGGGGACCTCTACCACATGTGTCAACAAACCACAAACCCGAATGCATATAGGTATTAAGTAGACAAAATTCATGCTTATGCACATTGATGTGACATGCCTCAAGAGGAGAAACTACTCACAAACCTACATGAAATCGGTCATGAATGTCACCGATTTATTAAGCTCTAATCCTTAGAAAATGTAGTAGCTTGCCAAGAAGAGAGTCAAGTCTAATAATTTAGCATGAAATCAGCAAAAACTCGTAGATAATGCAAAAGACTAGCTTGAAAATTTTTGAAAAATGCAAGGCAAGGCAATAAGTGATATGTGAGGCATAATTCGTATTCGTCCGTTCCGACTCGACCTATGCGCTAAGAAAGAGCGACAGAAAAAGGATGAAAGAAAGAAAAACACCTAAAGGAATGAAAAACAAAAAAAACCTAAACAATTGCAGACTCAAAAAGGAGTATGCAAACACCCTCCCCTGTAACATCCCGTATTTTCGTAAAATCTAATTTAAGCGTTTTAAATTATTTTACGTATAAAATAATATTTTAATAATTTATTGTGAAAGGTTTTAATTTAATTAGTAAGATCCGTCTTAAGAACCTTAAGTCCTTAAGACGAATACTACTTGGTAAACTTAAACTCGTATCATAAATATCCGTTCAAGTGTCCGACCCATTTAATTGACTCGGAAAGGACAGTACATAAAACCCCCATAAACCCTTTCCATCGACACATTCCTCATCACCATCAACATTTTTACAGTAAACATAAACCTCATAAACCTCCATTTTATTCCTCCTTCTTTTGAGAAATTCTTCATCATCCGGTACTCGAATCGAGGTAACAACGACATTTTCGGAATCCTCATTCGATTTCCAAGCCATCTATCACTTTCTTTTTGTAAATCCTTTCACTCGAAAATTGGGCTGTTTTCTCTTAATTCCGTTTTAAGTGCTTTAAATCCGTTTTCTATGCTTGTAGGTGTTGGCTTAGAGGATCCAGAGATCGATAGCTACATTGTTGAGGAAGATCTTTAGCCGGATTAGCTTGGAAGGTGACGATAATGAGAAACTCGGCCTTTATGTGTATATTAGCATGTTTTTTTTTTTTTTTTTTTTTTTTTTTTTTTTTTTTTTTTTTTTTTTTGCTAAAAGGTAAGAATTTCATTAAAAACCAAAACAATTACAATAATTGGTCCACTCCATGAGACAAACTCAATTAGAATTCATAAGCCTAGCTAACCAACGCTGATCAGACATTGATATCCTAGACCATTTACCCTCCTTAATTCTGCTACTGATTTCATTTTTGATCAGTCTAGCAACTCCTTCAGGTCTAACCAAACTGAACTCAACTCTAGCTCCATTCCTTTGCTTCCAGATATGATACCATCCAGCCATCAAAGTAGCCGTTGTTACCATCTTCCTGAACTTACCCCATCTCCTCCGTGCAAATCTTTCAATATCCATACTCCTGCCAACATCAGTCCCCAACCAGTCCCTCAGAATACTCAGCACCCTCTGACTATAAGAACAGTCCACAAATAAGTGCTGATGATCCTCTGAAAAAGTCTCACAAATGCAACATTTATCATCCAGACTTACATGATACATAAATAGTCTATCCTTTAGTTTCAAGGCCCTCTGAACCGTCATCCATGACACAAAACTATGTTTAGGAATAGCTAAAGGACACCAGACAGCCCTATGCCAACTTACCTCAACTCTTCTATCTCTCAACCATTCATAACAACTCTTCACTGAGAATCTGCCATGATTCCTAATCCACTGCCCATCATTAAATCCATCTCTGATACTGTCCTTAACCTTACAAATCCGTCTCCAATGCCAACTAGTGTCAGTTTGAGGCTGATAATCATACCAAGTAGCATTCCTCATATACACCTGATGAACCCATTGAACCCACAAACGTTCAGGCTGCTCTACTAGCCACCACACCAGCTTACCAACCATTGCAGTATTCCACACCAGCCCTTGCTTCAGGCCTAATCCACCCTCTTTCCTAGGCATACAGACCTTCTGCCAACCCACCGGAGGCACCCTATCATATTCTGCGTGGCCTTCCCAAAGAAAATTCCTGCATACATTCTCAACCCTCTTCACAACATTCTTAGGCAATACAAAAATAGAGGCCCAATAGCTATGCATAGTAGAGAACACTTACTGTACTAAAACCAGCCTTCCTGCATAAGATAGATGCTTTGAACCCAGGTTGTTCACTCTATCAGTAATCCTGCCAATCAAACAATCACAATCCTTCCTAGTCAACCTTCCTGCTGTGATAGGAACTCCCGAATAGTGAAAAGGCAACCTACCTTCTTTAAAACCTGACACACTTAGAATATCCCTCTTCACAACACCATCCATGCCATTAAAATAGCAACTAAACTTCATGGAATTCATTTTCAAACCTGAAGCCTCAGAAAAAGCAGCAAAAGCTCGCAAGAGAACCATTATAGAAGCTGTATTCCCTTTACAAAACATAAGGAGATCATCCGCAAACATAAGGTGAGTGAGTTTTAAGGGTTTGCATAAAGGATGATACCTAAACTCCAGTATATTAGCATGTTTGTTGTGATTCTTGTGTTGGTTTCCGTTTTGTTGATATACATTGATCAAAGGACTTAGTAATATGTTTAGGATGTTTGCTATGTGAAGAATTCATGCTTTAAAGTGTTGTTATATGTTCATAAGCATATTTTCAGTTTTTCGCATTTTGCGACGGATACTTATTAAATTCATTTGAGGATTGTTATGGAACTTATGTGCTGTTAGATTAGTAGTATTTAGTGTTTGATAATGTTGGGAAATCACCAATTGTGGCCTTGCTTGAGTTGTTGTGTCGAATTATGAAGTTTAGACTTGGCTGGAAATACGCGATTTCGTATCAGGCTCTCTGAGCCGGTCGACCGACCGGCCGCCGGTCGACCGGCTGAGAGTGTTTCTTTGAATTTTTGCGATTTTAGGAAAATTTGGCCTTAGGACTGCCAGCCAGCCGACCGGCTGCCTGCCGACCGGGTGGTAGTCTCATAGTGTCGTTTGTGTTTGCGAAGAATATAGGATAGAAGGGGAGCCCGGCCGGCAGACCGGCCGCCTGCCAGCCGGCTGGGAGTGTATGTGGGTTGGTGTACGAATTAGTGAAGGCTAGGGAAATGGGGTCCCAGCCGGCCGACCGGCTGCCTGCCGACCGGCTGGGAGTCCTTTGTGTTGGCGTTGTTTTTGAAAGAAAGAAAAGAAGGCTGGGTTACCAGCCGGTGGACCGGCTGCCGGCCGACCGGCTGGGAACCCCTGTAGCATATTTTGAATTCGTAATTCATTCGTATCTCTCAAGCGGTTAATCGGTTTTTGTTGAAACTCGTTCTGTGCACCTTTGACATGTATTTGAGGTCCCCGGTGTACGGGCAACACTATATTGGGTTCGGGAATGGAGTAAGGATAGAGACCCGACCGAAAGGGAAACCGGCTCTCCCTCAACTTAGTTCCCGGGGTCAATTAAGTGTTGATTAGAAGTTAAAGAAAAGTAGAACTATAGTTTAGTTCAAAGACTTTGGTTGATATTGTATTGATGCGTATTAAGTTATGCCTTAAGCTGGCCTCTGAACTTAATACGTGAGTTGTTTGTCATATATGGGGATATGACTTAAGTTAGCCTCTGAGCCCTATATGTGTATGTTTGTCGTGTCTGGAACATGCCTTAAGCTGGCCTCTGAGTTCAGACATGTGTGATAGTGATCGCGTCGGAACATGCCTTAAGTTGGCCTCTGAGTCTGACGAGTGGAGCAGCTCTACAACGGGGTAGCTAAGGAACTGACACCTTGCCCATGGTGCAGATGTTTGGTGCTAGAACATGCCTTAAGATGGCCTCTGAGTTTAGTACCTAGTGATGTAGTGAAGGGACATGCCTTAAGCTGGCCTCTGAGTCCTTTACTTTTGGATGCTAGTCTATGCCTTAAGTTGGCCGTTGAGTCTAGTGTCTTGCTGATTGGCAGGTCCATGCCTTAAGTTGGCCTCTGAGTCCTCGCTTGCTGAATGTTTGGTGTTTAGGTTATGTCTTAAGTTCACCGCTGAACCTTTACACTTGCTGAACGTTTTGGTATTAGGTTATGTCTTAAGTTGACCGCTGAACCTTTTACTTGCTGAACTTATCTGCTTGGCTTGAGTTGGTACGTGTCAGACATAGTTATTGATAAGGATGAGTAAATGTATATGTGTTTGAGTTATGGTTTGATCATCCAAGGCATTGGGTGACTCTTAGTTCGGTTTCATAAATAGTTGGATTGAAAGACCCCCCGACTGGGTAACCAGTAGGGAAATCGGCTCTCCTTCCTAACGGTTTATGAAGTTGGTTGAGAGCCGTGCACTAGAGTTGGCATGTTTTTATGAGATCAATCGATGAGATGTTTATGCTTCACATGTTGATATATGTTGGAGTATTCTGTATTGTTTTATGTGTTACGTGTTGTCACAAAAGGTGGCTAGGAGAACTCTAGTCACTCCCCACTGATTGTGGCGTACATGTTTTCATGTATGTAGGTACATGCAGGTTGGAGCAGGGTTACGAGAGGGCTAGCGATTGATGATCCTGTTGTCATCAGATGACTTACCTTTATATCGCCTAGCTAGACTCTTAGACTTTCGATACATTTGTTTTTGGTGCCTGTAGGGATGTTCCATCCCAGGCTGATGTACATATTTGTTTTTGATACTTAGAACTGTTACTTATCTATTTTGGTTTATTTCAGTTTCAGTTTCCGTTTCAGTTTAAGACTTCTCGCATGTTGTTTAGTTTGCTTTAAAAAGATTTAAATTCCGCTGCATTTTTAGTACTTTTGTATGTTTATATTTCCGCTTTCGCGAGGGGTTTTACATCCCCAAACCAAAACGCACAATGCCCCCATTGTGCTCATCAGCATACATCCACAGCATAGGGATGGGGATAGGCAGAAAAGAAGCAAACAAAGAAAGGAAAAGGAAAAAGGCTAGAAACTACGAAAAGAGTCTAAGGAGGAAGGAGGGAAAAACTGGAAATCTAAAGGGAAATAAAAGAAAAAACTACTTACAAGACGGAGGGACCTCCCCAAACCGAACCTTGAAGAAGGTAAGGTTAAGCACGTCCCTAGTCCTCTGGGTCAAACTCCGACCCAGAGCCATCTCCTTCTGCCTCCTCCTCATCCTCATCATCAGACCCTATGCCTGTTCCCGAGGCGGAGCCTGAAGCTTCACCGTACCTGTGACCGCCCGCCTGAGGTGTGTACTAGGTGGGGTGAGTCCAAGGGCCGGTGGGGAGCCTACCCTGAGTAGCATACTCCGAGTAGCCCGGATACTGGTAGAGACTATCGTTCAACTGTTTTTGCTTGAATTGCCTGCAAAGGTTCACCACCATGAGTGGGAGAGATCTGTCATCAACAAAAGGAGGAACAGAAACATTAGGAGGAGCAGTAAAATCAATTAGGTACTGTTGGGGCTGGTGTCCTTGACAATTAAGTACAATGACTTATTAAATCTCTTTAAGGATCACAAGGGCATACTTCAGTATTATTACCAGTTGATCCACGTTTATCAATAATGGTTGGCTTGCTAGATAAGTTTGACGTTATTGTCATACGGATGGCGGTGATCAACTGGTCCCTATACGTCACACCTATAGGACACGTTTGAGAGATGTGAAGGTATGAAAATACAGTCACATTTATGCTGAATCAGAGGTATTGACTATTAAATTAGTCAATAAGATGTTGAGATTA
Organism: Silene conica; assembly: GCA_029255685.2. Lineage (NCBI taxonomy): Eukaryota > Viridiplantae > Streptophyta > Magnoliopsida > Caryophyllales > Caryophyllaceae > Silene > Silene conica. Next base: position 67,840,491 of record CM055311.2, read on the forward strand.
TTATTTAATACGGATTAAATAATTTTAGCTAACACGGATTACATGATTAATTCGTAAATTAAATGTAAACGGTTATATTTAATTAAATATTGTATTCGCATATTAATATAAACAGTTATATTAATTTGGGTAATTATACAATATCGTAATTTATCAGGCCATTATTAATACATCGACTGCATTAATACCTGATAACACGTATACGATTTATAATAAAAATCCCGCGAATAATATTTAGCTAATCGGGTCGAATCACGCAAAGTAATAAGGTAAGAGTGGCGAAAGCCCACCCTTACCCAAGACCAATTCGGCCGCCCCCCTTGTAACTACATAAGGAGAGTCCTTCTCCTTATGTCAGTAACTGTTAGAATCATAATTCTCACAATTAGGGTTTTGAGAGCATTCTTCTCCCAAAACTCAGATCTCACATCTAAAATCTCAATAACTCTCCCCATATTGCAAGGCAATTGGAGAGCCTTTCTAGCACACGCGGCATCGTCTCAAACAAAGTCTTGGGTGCAAGTTATAGGAGGGAATTTACTTTAATTCCTGTTCTTAGGCCTATTCAAGCAAGGACCCAAGGTTGTATTTTTTTCATGTTTTTATTTATCTTATGACAATAATCACAACTGCAATTTTCATTATAATCCTGCAAGTTTAGGGCGAATACATGCTATATTCCCCACAGGTACCCCGTCCCAGGTGCATCAAAGTGGGCACCGGGAGCAGGGACCCTATGGCCTCTAAAGGTGCCTCCCCTAAGTGGAAGGCGGTAGGATGGGAGGAGTGGTCTAGGCCCCCCCTGAATATTATCAAGGGGCAACATGGGGGGAGCCGCGGTGATGGGGATGCGATCATGAGGTAGGTGTCTACCTTCCAATAATCCTTCCTGTCCACCCAATGCACGGACTTGACATAAGCCATGTCCATGTACCGGGAGAGAGTGTCAATCGCATCCTCATAGCGAGGGAACAAGAAAGCGGGCCAATCGAGTGACTAGCCCACCACAGACAATAGTAGTCAAGGAAGTTCCCTCGCCCACCGACACAAAGTGGGAGGCGACCAAAAACGCAGTGTTATAAAACTGCTGACCCGTACGTCTGACATTAAGATAGCCAGACAAAATGGAGAGCTCAATGTGTTTAATATTTTGAGACTCTTTACGGCCAAAAACAGCGTTGGCCAAAAGACGCAAATAATAGCGGGGGGCGGGTAGGTGAATGGTACTGTTTTTCTTCTTCCTATCGCTGGAATCAGAAAGACATGACCACATGACATTGTGCGACCCAGTGGGGTCACCCGTAAGACCCGTAGAAGATAAGCCTAAAAATTGGGCAAATTCATTCAAAGTTTAAGAAAATGTGTCATTGAACAAACGAAAAGAAATGCACTTGTTATCATAGCCGGGGTTATAAGCTTGAACATTAAAAATAAAGGAAGAATAGAACTCAAGAGGGAGAAGCGTATAGGTGAACTCATCCATAGTGACAAGTCCTGAGAAACCCGTCCCATTGAGCAAGGACACCACATCATCATGACACCCCAAAGCTTGCAATGCCGGAACACAAAGGAACCGGGTGACCACCACTAAGCAAAAAGTGGAAAGATGGAGGAAACGGGCTTTTTGTGCCGGAGTGTTGAAGATGATTTGCGGACAGTTTGGTAGACTATCCGTATCAAGCACCGTCAACCCTCCTGACCTAGGAGCACGGCCTCGGGAGGTGCTTGCTTCGGAAGTGCGGGAGCGCTTTCCGCCTTGACCACAGCTAGACATTATGATTCTGAAAAAGTTCAATAAAATGTAAGTCTTGTGCAACATTGAAACATTTTCTTAGCAAAAATAGGAACAAAACACGAACCAGAAACCTCTGTAACAGTAATTGGGTCGGCCGACTTCATAGAGAGGTCGGTCGACCACTATCGCTAAAATTTTAGAGTTCCTGTAACAGTGACGGGGTCGGCCGACCTTACCTAGGGGTCGGTCGACCAACTTCCATCAAAAATCAGAATACCTGTAAAATCACTGCGGTCGGTCGACCTCAAACCTATGTCGACCGACCGACCAAACGAAAGATCGAATTTCTGGAGAAAATGCAGTTTGGTCGGCCGACCTCCGTTTTGAGTGGGTCGACCGACAACAGTAACAGAAAAAGAGTCGCTGTTTTGAAATCGTGCAGAAATTAGGCATAAAAATTACAAGAAAGAATCTTACTAACCCTAACAGCACAAAACCACACACATTTTACAGATCTGAGACTATAAAACCTAAAGGAAGAAGAAAACTTAAAAAGAAAAAATAAACATGCATGAAAACACAATTAGGAGCCAAAACAAACTGAAAAAGACAAACTAAAACTACCTAGAACAGAATTAGGATACTAGGAAACGAAAAAGAGAAAGAAAAAACTAAGAAACACATACCTTGGATAGAGAAAGATGAAAGAAAGCAAGGAAATTGAGTGAACGATGAAGAAGGTGGGTGGTTAGGGTTTTTGAGAGAGAGAGAGAGAGAGAGGTTCAGAAAGTGTGAGCAATTATTGTGTTTTCAAAACACAAAAAGACCAAAGACTCTAACTCAAAGAAAAACCGGAAAAAAATACCCGAGGTCGGTCGACCTAATATTAGGGTCGGTCGACAACTGTCCTGCATACCTGCTCTGTCAGAGTTTATTTAAAGCTGGCAGAAGGTCGGTCGACCTTCATAGCGGGTCGGTCGACCTACTTAACTGACGATTCCTCTTATTTTCCTGCAGAATCTCGAAATCCCATCAAGGACTAAAACAGAAATTACAAAAAACGTAAAATAAGCTAGAACACGGGTTGCCTCCCGTTTAGCGCTGGTTTAAGAGGTCCCGCACGACCCGTTTACCTATCAAGAAGCATCCGAAAAAGGGTCAAAGTAAGAAACTTCAACCTTACCAATAAATTCGTTCTCTCCGCAGAAGTGCTTCACATACTGGCCATTAACTTTGAACCTCTCACCGGATGAGGTTTCTAACTCTATTGACCCAATTTTTGAGACAGCTGTGATGGTGTAAGGTCTGCTCCACCTGGATTTCAGCTTACCAGGAAAAAGACGAATACAAGCATTAAAAAGCAACACCCTATCACCTACCTGAAAATCACGCCTAATGATTCTCTTGTCATGCCAGCGCTTTGTTTTCTCTTTGTAAATTCTGGCATTGTCATAGGCTAACAACCTGAATTCTTCTAACTCATTGAGCTACAACAAACGTTTCTTACGGGAAAGATTAGGGTCTAAATTAAAATCACAAATAGCCCACCAAGACTTACGTTCTAACTCTACTGGTAAATGACAAGTCTTACCATAAATCAACCGGAAAGGTGACATTCCGATTGGGGTTTTGAACGCAGTTCTATAGGCCCATAAAACATCATCAAGTTTTAGACTCCAATCTTTCCTAGACTTAGAAACAACTTTGGCTAGGGTCTCCTTGAGTTCCCTATTAGAGATCTCAACTTGACCACTAGTCTGAGGGTGATAAGCTAAACCCCTACGATGTTGGACACCGAATTTACTTAGCAAGTCACCTAAGCGTTTCTCCTTAAAATGCATACCTCCATCACTTATGACAACCCTAGGGACACCAAAACGAGGAAATATGATTTTTTTAAACATCTTAATAACAGCCTTTGCATCACAATGGGGAGTAGCAATAGCTTCTACCCACTTACACACATAATCAACAGCTACAAGAATATACCTGTTACCTTGACTACTGGGAAAAGGTCCTTGATAATCAATGCCCCAGACATCAAAAATCTCTACCTCTAAAATACCAACCAACGGCATCTCATGTCTTTTTAAGACATTCCCAGTTCTTTGACAGGCATCACAGCTACCTACAAAATTCCTACAGTCAGCATGCAAAGTAGGCCAATAAAAACCAGACTGTAATACCTTGGCCACGGTCCTAGATGGACCGTGGTGACCACCATATGCAGAAGAGTGACATGCTTCCAGAATGTCCTTCACCTCCCATTGGGGGACGCATCTCCGGATGAGTCCATCTCCGCATTCCTTGAAAACATAGGGGTCATCCCAAAAATACTGTTTTGCATCAAACATAAATCTCTTGTTTTGTTGCCATGATAACTCAGGAGGGATTTTACCTGTGACAGCAAAGTTAGCAAAATCAGCATACCAAGGAGGGGGATAAGAACCTGAACTATTAATGATAAATAAACTCTCATCAGGAAATGAATCGTCAATAGGTAAAGAATCTTCCCCATCAGTCAGCTGAAGGCGAGATAGGTGGTCAGCTACCACGTTTTCCGCGCCTTTCTTGTCTCTAATCTCAATGTCAAACTCTTGGAGAAGGAGTATCCACCTTAAAAGCCTTGGCTTTGAATCTTTCTTTTGGAAAAGACCTTTCAAAGCTGCATGGTCAGTGTAAACAATTACCTTATTACCTACTAAATAGGACCTGAATTTTTCTAAGGCAAAGATTACAGCTAGCATCTCCTTCTCAATAGTGAAATAGTTGACTTGAGTCTCATCTAGGGTGCGGCTCGCATAATATATAGCATTAAGAGCCCTGTTCTTCCTTTGACCTAGCACAGCACCTACAGCGTAGTCACTAGCATCGCACATGATCTCAAATGGGAGATCTCAATCTGGTGGCTGAATGATTGGTGCTGAGATCAAAGCTCCCTTCAACCTGTTAAAAGCTGAAAGGCACTCATCAGTAAAATCAAAGACAACATCTTTAAGGAGCAACTGTGTAAGTGGTTTAGCAATCTTAGAAAAGTCCTTAATGAAACGCCTGTAAAAACCTGCGTGTCCTAAGAAACTTCTCACCCCCTTAACATTAACAGGAGGGGGTAATTGCTCAATCACCTGCACTTTTGCCTTATCTACATGTATACCTTTATCAGAAATTAGATGCCCTAACACTACCCCTTCAGTAACCATAAACTGACACTTTTCCCAGTTTAAGACAAGGTTTACATCAATACATCGCTGCAAGACTTTATCAAGATTAGCTAAGCATTGATCAAAAGCATTACCATAAATAGAGAAATCATCCATAAATACCTCCATGATGTTTTCTATAAAGTCAGAAAAGATACCCATCATACACCTTTGAAAGGTAGCAGGAGCATTACTGTAATATCCCGTACTTTCATAGTTCGTATTAAGGGGTCGTTTTATACTTCTGCCAAGACGAGGTTTAGTTATATGCTTTTCGATACTTATTTTGCTAGATTGCTATAATAATGATAGTAGTTATATATATTCGTTAAGTTTAATATTTGTTATTTACATCGACATGTATAATTAATTTGTCAAGTGATGAACTTGTCATATAAATGTTATTTCCTATGTGGTCCGTGAGTCTCGAACTAGGGACCTTTGGCACATTGGCTTTGGGCCTCGAATGTGTGTACTACGAATCAGCCCACACTTCTTTTTTTTTACACAAACACAATAGGCTCTCCTCCTGCCGTCAGTTTTGTGACACCAATCCTTAACCTAATTCTAACCTAATCAACATTCTATCACCACACCTTCTCTGCCGACACTACAAGGTCTCTAGGGGCGGCTTACACGACGGATTTAGGGCGGTCTAAGGTGGCTCGTTAGGACCAGGAAAGAGGTATGGCCACCACGTTGTTTATCCTGTGTTCATGTAGTGTTTTTGTTCGAGTAATTCAGTCAGGTAGATTTCATGTTTGGTGTCTGGTTGTTATGCGATGGTAATCTATGCTGTTGGGAGTCGTGTCTTGACCATAGTCGTATCCCCGTCGACCACCAAGGACCACCGAGCAAGGTCGTTTATAACTCCTGTCACGATACCAATCTACACCTCGCAGAAACAGAGGAATGAACGGGTAGTCTTTTCGTATGATTTCGATGCTGTTGCTAATCACGTTTATATTGGGTATTTGGTCGCTTGTTTCGGTGATAGTCAGGGTGTATAGGTGGTTGTTTTCATGGTGGGTCTTGGTGTCTCGTGTCGTTTCTTTACGAGAGTTTGTATAAGTGGTTCACGGTGAAAAACAGAGCTGGTATGGGGTTTGGGTTTGAGTCGGTAGTTGTTGGCGGTCTCTGCGGTGTCGACAACCACCCCTTACCTCCCAGGAACCACCACAGCTCAGGGGCGAGCCTGGTGGTGTCACTGGTGAGGGTGGTGGATGATGTTGGTGTCGATTAGGGTGGTTACGGAATGGGTCAGACGTGTTAATGTCGTGTTCGTATTCGCGTTTTTGCCGTGTTGTTACTGTTCGTGCTATGCCTGGGTCTTTTCTGTTTACTTAGTCGAAGGGGTGGCTGGTTGTCGTGGTGGAGGCTGGTGTGGTGAGTCTGGGTATGGTGGTTGTCGATCGTGGGGCCGGTGTTACACGGTGTTATGGAGTCTGTTTGTGGTACAGGCTGTAGGCTGTTCACGCGGGTACTTGGGTGTTTTGAGTGGTTGGTTGCAATTGTTGGTTGTTGTTTTAATTTATTATTATTATTATTATTATTAATATTATTAATATTATTAATATTATTATTATGGTTGTGTATTTAGTAGTATCACTAGTATTATATACTTATTATTATTTAGTATGTGATAATAATTATCCTTATTGTTTTGTTATTATTTTTAATAAAGTAATGTTAGGTGCACTGTTTTTATCGTTATGAGTCGTGGCTGTCCGTGAAACTAATTATCGAAGTATGAAATATTATTATTAGTATTATTATGATATTAGGAATTATTTTATTATTCAAATTAATAATAATTTGTTGTTAGTCGATGGTAACTTGTTATTAATGTTTTGTGGTTAGTCAATGTATTGGTTTATGTACTATTTGTGATATTGTATTGTGACAATTATTTATATGTGGTTAAGTTTAATATATGAGGACATGATTAATATTTGGTGGTTTTGTCTTTTTGGGACGAGGTTGCTATTTCGGGAAATTTTTATTATAGGAAACTTTCCACTTTTAGAAAGTTACTATGTTTGGAACCCTTACTATTCTAGGGCAGGGGTTAATAACTGATATACAATATATGTTTAGGTGACGGTTTTCCGCGTGGAATATTCCTAGCAGTTGTTCGGTTGTCATTCTGCAATTTGAGGTACGGGAATATTTATGTTGGAAATTGTGATCTGACAGGAGAATACTCATTATCTGATTGATATAGTTAACTATGATATATTGTGATTGATTGCTTATTACTGCTTATTGTGGAGAACGGAGATGTGACATGGGTCTTGTGATATGGGTCTTGTGAAATGGGTCTTGTGATATGGGACTTGTGATATGGCCATGGGAGGTGTGGTGTGGTGTAATGGGAGGTGTGGTGTGATGGAGGTGTGGAGTGGTGGAGGTGTAGTGGATGACTGGCGATATGGAGACGGAGTTGTGTTCTGATCTGTTCTCATTATGTCTCTTTGATATTTTCCTACTCAACCTCGTGGTTGACCCTGTGTATTCGTGTGACACCTACGATGATCCGGAATGGGGAGTAGTTTCTACATGTCAGTGACAGATAGATTAGGAGCTTGGGCATGGAGAGAGACATGGCTTGGACCTACCTAGAGTTAGATCACGCTTAGATATCTTCAGTTGTACTTTTATTTTATCAAAGATTAGACCTCGTAGCAGTTGTAATATTAAATTTAAATTTTATCAGTTTTTATATAAAGTACTTTGGTTTGTTTACTTTGTTATTCACTACCTCGGATATTCCGAGATGGTAACAACTCTGTTTATTTGAGAATGTCTTGCTAAAGGCTCTTAAATAAATGGGGGTGTTACAAAGTGGTATCAGAGAGAACGATCCTCAGGCCTAAACCAAATGAATAATTATGAACGTAGGAAGAGTCTAATAAAATGAACCCCAGGTTAGTAACTGTTAGGAGCCCCGGGATTGAGATGAGTTAGGGGCCCCCTCAAATCAAGCCACTGGCCCTTTCAGTCTAACCTGGTTACCTTGAGATGTGTAGAGCGTGGGTAGCATAGAATAAAAGACCCAATATATGTTGTACTAACAGTTGCAGGAGCGGAATGAGGTAAGTAATGACGTGTACATGGTTAATGATGCACTGTGATCTATGAGTTTGATATTGAAAGTGATTGAGAACTGTATTACTTCAAGTGTTGAGGACATGAAAATTGAAATACGAGTTTGACATCATATAAGCTTGGCTAGTATGATGATGTGGATAAGAAGAATGCGACTGATATTGAAACGCTGATTGATCTAAATGATTGAATCGAAATTTTCAGGGAATGGGTGTATATTTAGTGTATAATGAATTAGAGTGATAAGATCGTGTGATTTTGGTGTCTCGAATTGTCTATAGGATATCTGGTTATTAACTGACTAACCTAAATTTTCAATATACTGCTTGGTATTTGGATATGACCGATCAGATTTAAATGTTATAGTAAATCATGTCTAGTGATATGCGGAATGTGCTGCCCCAAGCCATGAGTGTCATATAGTTAGGTGTTACATTTGTATATACATGTATAAATATCCAGTCATTTAGATGATCTACTTTTCTATTACGCAACCTTTACCGTGTTTTAGATGACTACTACATAATGAAATGATGAATGAATGTTATTAGGGTGCAACGTGATTTCAATGCTTCTATGGTACGTCAACATGTTTTGGAGGAATAATGTTTGTGTTTAATATGATAATATGAAGTAATTTTAATGGAACCAAAAATTTTAATAAAAGACCAAAATGTTACCCTGTTTGTACGGGTTGTCATCTAAAATATGTTATTTATACGGATATGAAAATATTATGTGTGATAACTTTCTGATTCAGCTTTCCAATGCGTTTGGTTTTATGTCAATGTGAATTATATTTTGAGAGAAATAAATACTTTAGTCGACAGTGGTCAGACTGCCACTGCACAGTTCTGTGTTACCCATGTTTCTGAACGACGAACCATTTAAAAAGTATCTATTGATTATGTATAATCCCAACTCCAATGTTTCATATGTTCATTCATGTTTCCAAATGATAAATCACGTAAAATCTTAACAAGTTGTTAATTAATAGTGATTTTTGCAAGTTGCCCAGTTTCCTGTTTATTGTCGTAAAGTTCTGCTCAGACCAATTCGTTATAAATAATTTCTTTAAGTTTTGCATTTTATTCTTTTTCCTATGATTAGAGAATCCATCATATTTCTCAAAAACTATAATGGTTAACAAAATGGCTGAACGTTTACTTAATTATAAGTTGCAACATGATGTTTAATTGTTGGAATCGTAAGTTATGTAAGTTTTATATAAAAGTTTAATCAAATATGAAATTATGTGATGTGACCACGTGGTATCCTGTTATGGCATTAGTAACATGTATAGTAGATATTTGGAATAAATATGAACCCCACGATATGATAATGCAACCGGGCTGATTTCGTCAAGTTTATATAAAATCGTTTCAGTAATACAAACGCTCTTATTTTCTAATATTATTACCTCAATATAATGAAGTGATATTTGTGTGTGATGTTAAAATTATGTTTAACAGAGACGAGTCTTAACAAGAGGTAGAATGAAAGTTGACTGGTAAATTCATTAGCATGATATAGCAGTCTTATTGTTATCGGTAATGGTGATCATTTTAAACGATGAGAATCGTGTTGAAGTTCTAGAATATATTTATGGTATATCGTTGTCTGGCTCACTGAGATAATAATCTTTATAACACCTTTATGTATATTGTTATGTCACAAACTGAATTGCATTGCTATGTTTAAAATCTGATCATAATATCTTGAGTTATTAACTGGTGGACGTGTGATTTATGGAAGTACTAGTCTTGTGAATCGTTTACTTTTATCGTTAAATTTTTCATAGTTCATAAGCTTCAATTACAAGAACAATGTCTTAGTAAAGAAGAGTCAGAATGTCTCTATGTAGTCTTGTTTCGATCTATAGCTTGCAAATTGTCTTTGATTCATGTTATAAATTGCCACCAATTACCGCTTCAATGTTCCAAAGTCTCAAAATGCTTCCAAGTGATGATAATCCATCGTAACACTTAATGTTTTGATAATTATAATGATTGTTTGCAACATGACAATTCTGTAGCTATGTGTTGATGAAAACCTGCTTGAATGTTTAATTGTCGCGCATCGAATAAAACCCTGATTGTGCAAGTCATATATGGTAATAGTTTCATGAGAAATGATGTAGTATGAGGGGATGGGGATGTACCTAAGTGTTTTGTTAACTTATTGACACCTAGGAATGTTAAGCTATCTTGTGAGCCCTCGATGTGTAGACACCTTGTGAAATATGTCAAGTGTTCCATGTTTAATTACGTAATTAATTTTGCTCTATGTCCTTCCTAAAATATGATTATTTTTTTTTTACTTCTATAATATGATTACTAACATGAAGGGTGTTCCTTGACATGTACGACATACGAGTTGCTGATTGTCTACATTGTGTAAATATGCGGAGATGTGTTAAAATTTTAAGAGTATGTAGGTGTTAGCTACTCTGAGTACGTTTTACTGCATAACATGATTCTACCACTTCCTCTATTCTTATCATTGTTCAAGCATACAAGTGTATATGTCAATTGATTTATCAGAATCTATGTACGTCAATATTTGTTCGTGTGGACATGTTCGGATGACGCTAATGTGGTTAACTGATGTTACCTTTATTAAATTTTGTGCGGAATTTAAGCACTTGGCTAGTTGCAGATAGCAGTTGTTTTACAATATACGGGTATTGTTGTTAGTTTGATGTGTTATGAATGAACATGAGTACATCTGCTTGAGAATCTTTACATTGCTTGGTTATGACTAAATTAGAGTATACGGTTGCCGAGGTTCAATATATTGGATTGGGGATAATTGGTAGTGCATTCAATTTTATATATACCGTTCCCCTTGACCTTAACTAGTGGGTGAGTAGACTGAGGATTGTTAATTGATATTGATGTTGAGGCCAGTAATGATATTGAGGTGGAGTTTGAGATTGGTTCCTAGTATTGGAGTATGGGGCCGTTGTGCGGAGATATGTTTATGGTCTAAAGTGATCTTGGTTATTGAGTATATTGACATGAATTTGGAATCAATATTGGGGTGAATATATTGTTTTGTGGTACATTCCGTTAGTTCACTCACCCCTTGTCTTTGGTCTTTGGTTCGATGAGGAGAATACGATACTTGGTTAGAGCAAGATTTTATGAGATAAAGGAATGAGTCAGATGGAGTTTTGAGCTAATTTTTTTTATGAGGTTACGAGGACATAACCATGTCTTAAGGGAGATAGGATTGTAAAATCTTGATGATTTACGACTTGGTTAATTAATATATTATGGTTGGTTGACTGAGATTTACCATACGTGGAGTCTCCTAGCCTATTTGATTGCTGTGTTTTGAGCAATGTTATGGTCCTTTAAGTGTCAGGTATCTTCTTTAGTATGTTAAACTTTGGGGACAAAGTTTTCTTAACGAGGGTAGAATGTAACATTTCGGGTTTTACGGTACCTTTATTAGTTCTTGGTGTTATGTGGCGTCACACTTTGAATTTATTATGTGCCTAGTGATCAGTTGATGGATCATGGGATGGTGAACTTCGGGACGAAGTTCATTTTAAGGAAGGAAGACTGTAATATCCCGTACTTTCATAGTTTTTAAGGGGTCGTTTTATACTTATGCCAAGACGAGGTTTAGTTATATGCTTTTCGATACGTATTTTGCTAGATTGCTATAATAATGATAGTAGTTATATATATTCGTTAAGTTTAATATTTGTTATTTACATCGGCATGTATAATTAATTTGTCAAGTGATGAACTTGTCATATAAATGTTATTTCATATGTGGTCCGTGAGTCTCGAACTAGGGACCTTTGGCACATCGGCTTTGGGCCTCGAAATGTGTGTACTACGAATCAGCCCACACTTGTTTTTTTTTACACAAACACAATAGCCTCTCCTCCTGCCATCAGTTTTGTGACACCAATCCTTAACCTAATTCAAACCTAATCAACATTCTATCACCACACCTTCTCTGCCGACACTACAAGGTCTCTAGGGGCGGCTTACACGACGGATTTTCGGCGGTCTAAGGTGGCTCGTTTGGACCAGGAAAGAGGTATGGCCACCACGTTGTTTATCCTGTGTTCATGTAGCGTTTTTGTTCGAGTAATTCAGTCAGGTAGATTTCATGTTTGGTGTCTGGTTGTTATGCGATGGTAATCTATGCTGTTGGGAGTCGTGTCTTGACCATAGTCGTATCCCCGTCGACCACCAAGGACCACCGAGCAAGGTCGTTTATAACTCCTGTCACGATACCAATCTACACCTCGCAAAAACAGAGTAATGAACGGGTAGTCTTTTCGTATGATTTCGATGCTGTTGCTAATCACGTTTATATTGGGTATTTGGTCCCTTGTTTCGGTGATATTCAGGGTGTATAGGTGGTTGTTTTCATGGTGGGTCTTGGTGTCTCGTGTCGTTTCTTTACGAGAGTTTGTATGGTTGGTTCACGGTGAAAAACAGAGCTGGTATGGGGTTTGGGTTTGAGTCGGTAGTTGCTGGCGGTCTCTGCGGTGTCGACAACCACCCCTAACCTCCCAGGAACAACCACGGCTCAGGGGCGAGCCTGGTGGTGTCACTGGTGAGGGTGGTGGATGATGTTGGTGTCGATTAGGGTGGTTACGGAAGGGGTCAGACGTGTTAATGTCGTGTTCGTATTCGCGTTTTTGCCGTCTTGTTACTGTTCGTGCTTTGCCTGGGTCTTTTCTGTTTACTTAGTCAAAGGGGTGGCTGGTTGTCGTGGTGGAGGCTGGCGTGGTGAGTCTGGGTATGGTGGTTGTCGGTCGTGGGGGCGGTGTTACACGGTGTTATGGAGTCTGTTTGTGGTACGGGCTGTGGGCTGTTCACGCGGGTACTTGGGTGTTTTGAGTGGTTGGTTGCAATTGTTGGTTGTTGTTTTAATTTATTATTATTATTATTATTATTAATATTATTAATATTATTATTATGGTTGTTTATTTAGTAGTTTCACTAGTATTATATACTTATTATTATTTAGTATGTGATAATAATTATCCTTATTGTTTTGTTATTATTTTTAATAAAGTAATGTTAGTTGCACTGTTTTTATCGTTTGAGTCGTGGCTGTCCGTGAAATTAATTATCGAAGTATGGAATATTATTATTAGTATTATTATGATATTAGTAATTATTTTATTATTCAAATTAATAATAATTGGTTGTTAGTCGATGGTAACTTGTTATTAATGTTTTGTGGTTAGTCAATGTATTGGTTTATGTACTATTTGTGATATTGTATTGTGACAATTTTTTATATGTGGTTAAGTTTAATAGATGAGGACATGATAATATTTGGTGGTTTTGTCTTTTAGGGACGAGGTTGCTATTTCGGGAAAGTTTCTATTATAGGAAACTTTCCACTTTTAGAAAGTTACTATGTTTGGAACCCTTACTATTCTAAGACAGGGGTTAATAACTGATATACAATATATGTTTAGGTGACGGTTTTCCGCGTGGAATATTCCTAGCAGCTGTTTGGTTGTCATTCTGCAATTTGAGGTAGGGGAATATTTATGTTGGAAATTGTGATCTGACAGGAGAATACTCATTATCTGATTGATATAGTTAACTGTGATATATTGTGATTGATTGCTTATTACTGCTTATTGTGGAGAACGGAGATGTGAAATGGGTCTTGTGATATGGGTCTTGTGAAATGGGTCTGGTGATATGGGACTTGTGATATGGCCATGGGAGGTGTGGTGTGGTGTGATGGGAGGTGTGGTGTGATGGAGGTGTGGAGTGGTGGAGGTGTAGTGGATGACTGACGATATGGAGACAGAGTTGTGTTCTGATCTGTTCTCATTATGTCTCTTTGATATTTTTCTACTCAACCTCGTGGTTGACCCTGTGTATTCGTGTGACACCTACGATGATCCGGAATGGGGAGTAGTTTCTACAGGTCAGTGACAGATGGATTAGGAGCTTGGGCATGGAGAGAGACATGGCTTGGACCTACCTAGAGTTAGATCACGCTTAGATATCTTCAGTTGTACTTTTATTTTATCAAAGATTGGACCTCGTAGCTGTTGTAATATTAAGTTTAAATTTTATCAGTTTTTATATAAAGTACTTTGGTTTGTTTACTTTGTTATTCACTACCTCGGATATTCCGAGATGGTAACAACTCTGTTTATTTGAGAATGTCTTGCTAAAGGCTTTTAAATAAATGGGGGTGTTACAATTACATAACCCAAAAGGCATCCTGCGATATGCAAAAACACCCTGTGGGCAAGTAAAAGTAGTCTTACTCTGATCATTAGGATGGATGGAAATCTGGAAAAAACCTGAATAACCGTCTAGAAAACATAAGAATTTATTAGAAGCCAGTCTTTCAGTCATTTGGTCAACAAAAGGAAGGGGGAAATGGTCTTTCTTGGTGGCGGCATTTAACTGTCTATAATCAATGCACATCCGCCATCCAGTTACAACTCTAGTGGGTATTAACTCATTTTTATCATTTTTAACCACTGTGGTTCCTTCTTTCTTAGGCACCACCTGAACTGGGCTAACCCACTTGGAGTTGCCAACTCAATAGATAATACCTGAATCAAGAAGTTTCATTACCTCGACAATAACCACGTCCTACATCTTAGGATTCAACTTACGCTGTCCCTGTCTATAATGCTTATGCCCTTCCTCTAACTCTATTCTGTGCATGCAAACATCAGGGCTTATGCCCTTAATATCATCCAAGAATAACCTAAAGCTTTCCTATTCTTTTTTAGAACAGTCATTAAGGCGGAAAGTTGGTTAGGATCAAGTTTAGAACTAACAATTGCAGGGTACTGTTCAGTATCATCTAAGAAAACATACTTAAGATTAGGAGGAAGTGGCTTACGCTCTGGTACCTTTACCTCAACGGCCTGAACAGTATCAGTATTAATGGAATAGCACATGTTTACCAGATTTGCATTGGCCAAGCTTATGAGCTTCTCATTCTCTTCTTCAGTAAACTCATACTCCTCTATCTCTGCTTCTATCACCTCCAGCTCTTCAGCATCCTCAGCTGGATTACCTGTACACTTATCCAAAACTGCCAGATCATCTAAGGGATCCTTGGTCAAGGATTCCCTCCAATTAAGGATAACATTCCTGTCTATAATATCAATGGAGTAACAGGTATCATCTGTAGGAGTAGTTGCCTTATGGGCAAGACTAAACTCGATAGTGTCATCTCCAACCTCTAAAGTAATGATCCCGCGTTTGACGTCTATTACAGCCCAAGCTGTGTGTAAAAATGGTCTACCTAAAATAATAGGTATTCGACTATCCTCAGCAATGTCTAAAACAACGAAATCAACAGGAATAAAGAACTTTCGCACTCTAACTGGGACATCCTCCAAGACCCCAAATGGTCTTTGGGTTGATCTATCAGCCATCTGTAGGGTAATATTGGTGACTTTAAGTCTACCTAAATTAAGTCTTTCACAAACAGAATAAGGCATAACACTGACACTGGCCCCTAGATCACAAAGGGCTTTCCCTATAATATGATTACCTATGGTACAAGGGATAGAAAAACTACCTGGGTCCTTTAACTTGGGTGCTATATTATTTTGTGAAAGGACATAACATTCCTCCACTAAAGCAACAACACCTTCGTCCTGAAAATTCCTCTTACGACTCAAAATATCGTTCATGAATTTAGCATAAGAAGGTACCTGGGTAGTAATTAAATCAGTGAAAGGGATGGTTACCTCAAGATTCTTCACCATCTCCAAAAACTTACCGAATTTCCGATCCTCTTTTGAATTTTTTAATCTTTCGGGATATGGAACGGTGACATTAGCCATAGGATCAGCAACCTTCGGCTTTTTCAGCTCTAATATCTCAGTGAGGCCTTGAATGAGGGAAGGATCCAACGATTCGGGAATAGAAACTGCGTTCTGCTCAGAAGCACTGGTCGGTCGACCTGGTATATGTTGGGGCTGGTCGGTCGGTCGACCTTTTCTGCACGGAAGGGAGCCCATGTGCACACACCTGCCCCTCGCTACTTTCTTCGACTGTTGGGTGAGACTATCTTTGGGCGACCTGAGCCCAATAACATAAGAAACATTGAGCTTTCCATCTTGGCCGGGTACGTGAACATTGATTCGCGTACCCCTTTTGTTCTTAACATTTCTTTTCTGGTTGCTCAGTATTGGGGTGGTATTGGGAGGAAGGTCACGACTGCCATCGTCTGTGGCGGATTGGTCACTAGAATCCTTCGCCACATTCGCCCTACCTACATCGAGAGGGTTGGCCTAGTGGGGGAGGTTAGACGCCTTGACAAAGAGGCCATGCGAGTTTTTCGCTGGCTCGATGGGATGACATGGAAGATTTGTGGCTACCCTTCAGTGACCCTACCTTGTGCCACACTTCCTCGTCTCCCGCCGCTCTCCACTGCTGAGGGAGCAAGACCACCACCCACCACCTACCATCTCACATTCACCTCCGCACCCCCTCTTCTTCTTGCAAGAAGAGGAAACGCGAGATTGGGCAGTCTTCCTAGTCTCCGACCCAGACGCCACCACCTAGGGTTGGGCCTACACCCACGTCCACGTCCACGCCCGCGTCTGCATCCACGTTCACCTTCATGGCCACTCCATCCATCACTCATACACCTACCACCATCACCACTCACTCACCTTCACCTACTCCTACCCCTACCCCTGCTTCTTCTGGGATGGTTTATCCTCCAACCTTTGTTTTACCTCCTGCCCTTGAGGCGCCTGCGGTCTCCGACCAAGGGCGTCATGATCCTGTGCTTGATGGCACTTGCAGGTACCTCACCGAGATGCGTTGGGATCAGGCTTTGGCCTTGTTCCCTATCTATGAGGACTACATCCGCACAGCACGTCCCCTTCCAGCGGGATGGGTGCATCCTTCTTTCTACCGATACCCAGATGGTGGGTACTCTGCCTCTTCTTCATCCGATGAGGAGAGGGAGGAGACACCGGTAGCGAGAGCGGTGCGCTTACGTGCCGAGGCTGCAGCGAGGCATGCTACGATTGAGGAGGAGCATGATCCCACGTTTAGGGATGAGGAGGCTTCTCGTGATGCTTAGGGCTTCCCTAGTTTTGGTACTGGTTTGGGGAAGCCAGTTTGTGAGTACCACCATTCGTTCCATCTTTCCTTTTGTTTTTCTTTTTGTTTTTAGGAGCATGTATTAGGTTGATATACTTTTTCCCTTACTTGCTGGTTTTGATATACTGAGAAGACAACGAGGGCGTTGTCTGTTTTGGTTTGGGAAAGGTATGCATCCTTTTGCGTCGGCATTTGCATTTCGTTTTGCATTCACGTTTATTGCTTTATGTAAATTTCAGAAAATTTTCAAAATTCCAAAAAATATCACGTTTCCTTTTGCATTTAGTCGAGTCGGATTGGAGATTTGATGATGACAAAGTTGTTTATAGTCAATTTCATGTCATGTTATGCTAATTTTTTACCCTTGCCTTGCGAAGTTTTAAGCGTCATCCTGAATTTTGTCATGGACCTCATGTTAAATCACTAGACTTGACTCATAGTTTTGGCAACCTACTACACATTCTAAGCTTTAGAGCCTTTAAACTGGTGACATCTATGACCGGTTACATTAGGTTTGTGAGTAGTACTCCCTACATTTCATGTCTTGCATGTGTATGAGTCTTGGTTTCTTATTGCCTACACGCACTGGTTTGAGGTTGGCATTACATGTAGGAGAACTATTGCATCACCCCTTCCCGTTTTGCCCATTTAGCTCCACATTAGCCAAAAAACTGCCTTCTGTCCTTTAAACTACATCCTATATCTTGCCTACCTTAAGCTGAGCTAGGAGTAGTGAAGGATTTGTGCCATTTTATCAGTTTTTGGCCTGTTTTCACTGTTGTTGGAGTATTTTCGAAGCAAAGGGAAGTTTTCAGGTGAGTTTTAATAGATCGAGAGCCCTTGATCCTCGATCGAGGAGTTTTTTTGGTTAAGTATGATCGATCGACAACTTTTAAAGGAAAAGAGCTCGATCGAAGCACTCTTTGCTCGATCTAGTAATCTAGGAAAGGAAAGTACGCGATCGACCACCCTTTTTGGTCGATCGAGGAAAATTTACCACTGTTCAGACAACCGAGAAAAAAAATTCATCAAAAGAAAAATTCAAAAATTCAAAGAGAAAAAAAAGGAGAGATAAGAAAAAAATTGATGAAAAGAAAAAAAATGAAAATTGAATATCCGGTTGACAGTTGGTAAGAACTTGGGTAGTATTTTGTTTGCCTAGCAAAGGCAATGAGCTTAATGTTTAGTCGGAAAATTTGGGGATGTATTTTCATGAGTTTTGGAGGTTCTAGTTCGGCTTACCCCTTTTTGTCCCACTTAGCCTCACTTACCCAAAACTTGCAATAGTTCCGCGTGTAATGGACATCATTGGTGGTTGTGCGTGTGTACGGTGCGTGCTTGAAACCTTTATTCATGCTAGTCTAGCATACATGTTTTGTTGGTCGTAGTTAGGCGAGAGTCTTTACTTCCTTATTCTTCTCTTATCTTCACATATATTTTTGCCATTTGCTTTGATTGAGAGAAGAGGGATTCCGGGAGAGACCGAAACTTTATGAGTCTAGCAAGGTTGAAAGTCTACATGTGTTTCCCATGATATGTACAAATTCGTTCGCTTATTTCTAAACTTGGAATCGGTTGATTTTGGGCATAGTATGTACTTGACATTGACTATTTTGGTAGCTTTGAGTCCTTCTCCATCCATTAGGTCTGTAGTTTATCCTTAGTTTGCATTTAGTCTGCTTGAGGACAAGCAAAGGTTCGGTTTGGGGAAGTTTGATGTGTGCATTTTGTATAGACTTTTTAGTCTTGTTTTAGCACACATTCTAGCGATAATTGGTGATTTTATATCATTTTATACCCCGTATGTGCTACTTTGTATTCGTGTTGCTATTTTCCAGATATTGACCGAATAGTAGCGGAAACCGAGCTTTTGAGGTGATTAAGCAACCAATGCCCTGTTGAAGACCCTATCGAGAAGGAAAGTCCTCGATCGAGTTGTCCTGTGCTCGATCGAGGTATCCAGACAAAGACATGTCCTCGATCGAGCTGTCTTGTGCTCGATCGAGAGGTAGCCCATGAAGAAAGTACTCGGTCGATAGCCAAAAAGATCGATCGAGAGGTGTCCAAGAAGAGGAGTCGATCGAGCAACCTACTATCTTCGATCGACTGGTTTTTGAAGACTAAAGTGCTCGATCGAGAGGAAATTTCTCTCGATCGAGAACTTTTCTGACCCTTCGTGTTCACCACAGTTATTACTGCAGTTTATTTTTCTTTGCCTATTTAAAGGGCTCGTTTGAGAGCATTAGGTCATAGAATTCATACCCTAATATACTCTCTGCAACTTTTACTTTTAGGTTATTATTTACAGAAACTTTGTAGCCATCGTATCTTTACAATATTTCCGAGTTCTTCGTTCTTCCGTTCTAAGGATTTCAATTTCTGTTCTTGCCTTTTGCTACTGTAATTCTTCTTTTCTCAACCTTTATTATTCTATTTTTATCGTAGTTTCTGTATACTGTCCCGTTCTTTGAATTCCGATCAGTTTCGCGCGTATACTCTGTTTTCGTATGTTTGTGTTCATCGTTGTTTTTCATCCGTTTTCTGTCCTTGATCTTCACTTTCTGATTTCATTCGTGCCCCTTTCTTAGTCCCTGTTTCTAGTTCTAATTTAGCCTTACTAAATCCCTGCTTAATTCATCTCGTATTGCATGCTTGTTTATTGTTGTTGTATCCGTCTTAAGAATACCGAAACCGCGCCCCTTTCCCTTTGTTTCAAGCTGGTTTCATGTCCCTTGTTTCCTTATTATAATCTGATTTTTTATCCCTCATTTTACTATGTCGTATGCTAGTTCATCCATTATTATCTTAATCGTTATCAATCCTATCATGGGTAGCTAAACCCATTTATATGTTGGGATGAGGGAAATTGTGTCGAACGTTTGATATGTAGTAGTCGGGTTAGACCGTTTTTGGTGGGAGTAATCGTTAAACAATTTAATTCATGTTCGGTTTAGTGAGTGCACGCATGAGACCTTACAACTAGTTAATTCCCGACCTAGACCGGAAGGTTGGAAGGGTAAGACTTGCTTATCGATTTTAAATAGTTTTTGTGAGAGCGGAAGTTAAGCAAAAACGACCTTAGGGCGACTTAAGACCGGAAGGTATAGTCAGGTTTGAGACTTGACCGTAATAACCTAGCCTTTCCCACCAATAACTTGGCTTATCCCAATTACGTTAATCATACGTGAGACACAACGACCCGAATTCCCAACATATCCCCTTTCCTTGATTTTTATCTCATCCTGTGTTAGTTTTCGTATTTTTATTCTCTTGCATATCTTATAACTCGTAGTTCAGTTATCACTTTGAAAACCCCCAAAATTGTCACCATAGGTAAAAACCGGTAATTGAACAAGTTCGCTTCCCTGAGTAGATCGACCCTATTTACCACTAGCTTCTGTTAGTATTACCTAGGCATTTATTTTTGCTGCATAAACGACACGCATCATGGTGCTCAGCCGGGTGGCCGGCCGCCGGTAGACCGGCTGAGACACCCGTGTCTTGTTTTCTGTTACGTAGGAGAAGAAGTAGGGAGATCGTCTCCCAGCCGGGTGGCTGGCGGGCGGTCGACCGGCTGAGGTCGCTTCCTCGTTAGTTCGTTGTTTTTAAATTGAAGGTTGTTGAAGGGGGTTGTCAGCCGGCTGACCGGCAGCCTGTCGGCGCCCGGCTGAGGAACCCTCCTCTATTGTTTTAACTTTTGATCGGCTCGTCCGATTTGTTTGAGACTTGTTCCGTGTGTTTCATATGTGTGTTTAAGGTCCCCGGAATTCGGGCGGCATTATATTGGGTTCGGGAATGGAGAGAGGATAGAGACCCCCCGGTCGGGAAACCGAAAGGGAAACCGGCTCTCCCTTAACTTAGTTCCTAGGGCCAATTAAGTGTTGTTTAGAGGTCAGTAAACTTAGGACTAAGGACTTGGTTGTAGTACATATCGGAATATGTCTGATTTGGGACCGCTAGAGTACGATGTCTACTGATGTTTGATGCGTGTCAAGGTATGATCTGAGTTGCGATCCTCAAGTTTGACATGTGAGTGTTTATGGCGTGACGGCCTAGTCTGAGTTGCAACGTATGGGGACCGTCTCGTGTATGGATGATGCGGTAGGAGATGTCTGAGTTGCGACCTCTGTGCTTCCTTGAGTTTGTTTGACCGTAATGGGTTGGGTCTGAGTTGGGATCCCGATTTCACTGCGAAGGGTAATGGTTCTGACTGAGTTGCGTTATGAACCATTATTAGTTGATTGATATTCATTGGTGCATGAGTTACGGCTACGGATGTATGCTTGCCGTTTTTTGTACCAAGTTTACCTGAGTTGGGGTGTGACTTAAACACTGTTGTTTGTGTTTAGTTCTTGCCTGAGTTGGGGTAGGTTCTGGATACTGCTAATTGCATCTGCTTGCCTGACTTGGGGTACAGTGTCAGATGTTGCTGATTGATTTTGTATATATGGAAGATTGTTTATCTTAGAACTGTTCGTCCAAGACATTGGGCGACAATTAGTCTGGTTTTGTAAATGGTTTGGAGTGAAAGACCCCCCGGCCGGGCAACCGGAAGGGAGACCGGCTCTCATTTCAAATAGTTTCTGAAGTTAGTTTAGAGCCTTTGCATAGTATTGCATATTGATATGAGTTTGGGATATTGATATTTATATATATACTTCGCATGTTATAAATGTTGGAGTATGTTGGATGCTTTATGTGTTACGTGTCGTTAACAATAGGTGGCTAGGAGAATGCTAGTCACTCCCCACTGATTGTGGCGTACATGTTTTGCATGTATGTAGGTAC
Organism: Silene conica; assembly: GCA_029255685.2. Lineage (NCBI taxonomy): Eukaryota > Viridiplantae > Streptophyta > Magnoliopsida > Caryophyllales > Caryophyllaceae > Silene > Silene conica. The sequence goes on from CM055311.2 coordinate 67,862,414, forward strand.
ATGACAGGTTGCTGGTGGGTTACAGGAGGCTAGCGAGTGATGATCCGATCATCATTGACTTACCCGTTTATCGTGTAGCTAGACCTAGTTTTGATGTACACTTGAGTGCATGTAGGGATGTGTTATCCCAGGCTGCTTTTGTACTTATACTTTCATACTTAGATTCATATACTTATCTATGTTTTGATTTAATTCGGTTTGTATAGTTTGTTTTAATTCACCTCGTTTTATCTTGCATGTTAAAGTTTAAATTTCGCGTAAATTTTGGCATGTTTGAATGTTTTATTTTTCCGCTGCGACGAGGGGTTTTATAATTGGTATCAGAGCGTTATCGCTCCTGACGCACTCATGTAACCCCTAACCTTAACTTGACCATATAATTGAATAATGAATGAGAGATGGGGTACATTTAAGGAGTTATTATTGTAGTCTGTTTGTGCCTTGTTAGGAATACGTCTAACGGTTTATTCTTTTGTGACTGAAGAATGACGGAGCCAACCGATGCCGAGAATGCTGTGAGACATGCCCTCATTCAAACTCTCCTGGGTTATAACTTTGGCGGGTGTGCCCTTTTCTTCATCGCAAACATTGGGAAATAACCAACCTGGAGGATTGGCTTGGATTATTACTCAGATGTGGAGAAATGCGGCTAGGACCTTCGACGGAGAGACCAGTTCTGCAACCCTCACCGCATGGTTCGTTAACATGGCGAGGAACTTCAGGATATATGGTGTTCGTCCTGGGGATCAGATCCGAGTAGCATCTCAGTTCTTAGTTCGTGAGGCTGGACGTTGGTGGACGACGATCAGCTCTCCTGCTACTCGTGACCCTATTTTCACATGGAACCGTTTCAAGACTCTTCTTGGCATGAAGTTTTACCATAAGGATATACGCCTACAAAAGATGAACGAGTTCATGAACCTTTGCCAAGGGACCTTTTATGTTCAAGCCTTCACCAATCGATTTGAGGAGCTAATCCACTTTGTCCCACAGCTAGTCGAGAAAGAAGAAGACAAAGCTTACCTGTTTCGGAGCAAGCTTAATGCTGAGACTAGGAGTGTAGCCAGTGGTGACCCGACTTCTTACTTCTAGAGTTACTACAGTGTCTTGCGAGCGGAGGCCCCTACCAAATCTTTTGTGAAGGAGCTAGAGCTTTCCCTCCTCCCCGACCACCTTCGCATAGCTGTCGAAGCGGGAGACCCCTTAGTTCTTCTTCCTCCTCCTCTCCTCCTGGAAAAGGAAAGCGCCCGTTGTTCACTGAGCAACCAGCTACAGTTAGCCCGGACTTAGACCACCGTGGTAGACCGCGTATCTGTTACAGTTTTAGGAAACCCGGACACCTCTCCGATCAGTGTCCCCAAAATTAGAAGAAGTCCAAAAGAGCTAAGACTTCTCATGCTCGAAGGATGGGCCTCTCACCTGAAGCTCCACTGAAGTGTTTCAGATTCCCCAAGGATCTTCATCTTGGAGTTGAGTGTCATGGCAACCCTCACCGGTGGTTCGCCTGCAGGGAACTGGGACATCGTTCTTTCGAGTGCCCCGAGAATGTCGCCATTGATAGAGTTGTCACTACTGACCCAGAGGCCGAGACCAGTGGAGCCGGGGCTGTCCAGAGTTAAGCTGAGACTGGAGTTCACCCTGACCCATCTACTGGTATGTACATGTTTACTATTTTATTCGTGATCTGATGTACATGTAACCGTTAAAATCTTAGTCTCCTTCCTTCTTAGACTTCTGTGAGTCTCCCTTGCGAACTATCTTCATAATCGTTCGACTCGACTTTATAGCTTGCTTTCCTAATACACCTTGCAAGGTAACCTACCTTAGACAGACTTGGGTAATCTCTTGAGGTTAACCGTAAACCGTGTTTTGGAGAACGTTGTATTTGAGGAAGACCTACGAGGTGTTGTGAGACATGTTTTGGTGATCCTAGCGTGTATATGTTACCAATTCGAAGAGTGAGAGTGAATGATGGGATACTTGCGCTAAGTAGAGTGTTATACATGGCTTTTTATAGAACTTAGATGTGAGAATCGGTCTAAGTAATGGGTATTTGTAAGTTTGGAAATACTATTTGAGGGTTTAGAGGTAGTTAGAGTACTAAGTGATGTCGAGGAATATGTTTAAGGTACTGATATTGTCAGATAAGTGAATGAGGTAAGCTAATGCTGCTTAAACTTGAGGAACGAGAGTTATTGGTAACGGTGTATGAATGTTGAGACATTCACAATAGGACTTGAGGAGTCGACTTAGTGTTTGACCTTAGGTTACCTATTAGATCTTAGCGTTTATCTATTGGAGTAACTTAAAGAAAAGTTCAGGATGCAGCACCAGTTTGCGAATGGAATAAAGTAATTCATTCGGAGATGTAAGTTAGGAAACGTATTGATTTAAGAATGGTTACCTAGTGCACAGTACTGGAAGTGAAACGGATACATCATATGGATTGATAGCCCGAGAGTGTTATTGAATTGTTATTTGAGGAACTGGCAGGGATGAAACATCTAAAACTCTTGGGAATAGGTAACTGGAAGGATGATATTGTTTTAAAATTTGAGGAACTTTGGTATATAGATCGTTTTGAGGAAATGGTGGTGAGAACCGATTATCGACTTACTCAATTTGGGAGTTGTTGCTTTAGTAAGGCCTTACCTTTGGATGTTCATCTTATGGTAATAGATTGGGAACTTAGGATTTCGAAGTGCTCCCTTGAAAGGAGTTTGATGGAATTGAGTCATGTAGGACTAAAGGTTATAAATGATTTTGGTTATGGCCCATCTGATTGGGAAGAGTCGTAGTGTAGAGAGTATGGTATCCTAAATTTTTGGAATTCGATGTTATAATGGAATTTTTGGTAAGAATTTCGGAAGTGCACAAACCAGGATCTGGAATATGGGCTTAAGCTTCTATCGTGAGTGAGGAAATGCCTTGTTCTGTGGATGAGATAATGGTAAGAGGTATTGTGAAACCATTGAGAGTCTAGAGATCACTTGAATCTTCCTCCTTGGAATCTATTGGGGACCGTTGTAGCAGTGTTTTGTTTATGGATTGAGTGGTTAATGTTCTCGTATCTTGCAAGCTACTGTCTTCCTTGACCTTTAGCCTGATTGTTTTCGTTCCTTCGATCCACCTTCTGTCAGCCGTGAGACTAGAAACTTATGATCCTTCGCGTCAAGGGTAATCTCTTTGATTATTCCTACGCTTCCGGTGACTGTTTTTGAAATTTGTTCCCTATTGTTAACTTGAGATTTGCTGTTTTGGAAGATCTTATTGTTTTCAAAGTTTGAGGTAATGAGTTGTATTTTATTAATTGTTTACGTTTGGATAACATTTTAAGCGTTATTTTTTTAAAAAGTGTTCTTAATTGTATCTCCGACTTCAATACCTCAGGAAACCGAGATAATAACGCCTCAATTATTTTAGCCTGATAATCGGGATGTTATAAGAAACCCAGCCCTAAACTGAAGTCCATCAAAATAACCACATAAAGATTGTCATACCATGACATCCCCAAACTTAGAGATAAGGTGGTGCCAAACCATGCCCACAACAATATGACGAATACCACTACCTGGTTTAACAAGTGGGTGAGCGGGGAGCTAGCAATGTACTCACCCATAACCTGCGGACATTTACCCGCCATCAAAAGATTAACCACCTAAGCGATATAGGGAATCAAATCATCTGAAATAACAATTGCATCTCCATCCAAATAATCAATAAGATGTTCAGCGCGGAACTCGTCCCTCGCACAAGACGTGCCATGGAGGGGACTCTGAATTATATAAAAACAGCGGCTGTAAGGGCAACAAGGAGATGATGACCAACAAGCAAGGGCGGAAAAAAGGAAGATAGGGCGACGGGCGTGCTTAATTATCCCGCAGAACCACAAGAGTGGAATCATATTAAGGAGCAATACTCGATGAAAAAGCACCGGGACAGAAGCAGTATATTCACAATAAAAAAAATTTCGTTGACATTGGCGGATGTTAAGTTCACTCAAATCAAGATCCTCCACCACATGAAACGAAGGAGGAACCTGAGCCAAAGTCTCTTGAGAAGTTGCAAATTGCCACCAGACACACCCCAAGCAAGAATAACACTGGTAATACTCTCTTCCTGGCGCTGATGCTTGACAACGGTCCTACACTCAAGTGTACTTCTCGGAGAAAAGGTCTTAAGTAGACAAGGAGGCAATATAAGGAAGCGAATTCAGCATGATAGGTCAACAGGAGAGTCATCCACATCATCCAAAGCGCCTTTTAAAATCCGAGAGAAACCAATGAGGCACTTAGAAGGACATATTTCACGGTGCAGAACCCCGTAGAGAACAAACGATCAAGCAAAGACATAGTCAAACCAACAGGCTCAACACCAACACTAGACGAGGGCACCGACGAAGTGGAAATACTGGCAATAATAAACCTAACGAGTCCATCACCACAATTCGGAGGCACCAAAAAATCGTTCAAATTATGCCGACATTATAACATCCCGTATTTTTGTAAATAATATTTTAATGATTTTAAAAATTGTTCGGAATATAATATTATTTTTAATAATAAATTGTAAGTTTTATTTCAAGTTTTCCGTTAAGTCCCGTCTTTGGATTATTTTAATCTTAAGACATCGGTTCGCTCGGCATATATCCCGACTCGAATCTCTGTATCACTTAAAAATATAAACCCGACTCAAGTAAAGGTGAAAGGACAACTTAAAAACCCTACATAAACCATCCATCGACATCTTCCTCCTTATTTCATTTCACTGTAAGAAAAACACAAACACCATTTCTCTTTTCTTCAAGCTTCTAAAGACAATCTCGAACCCTTCCCGAACTCGTATCAAGGTAATTTTATATTTTCGGAATCCTCTCGAGATTTGCAATCTTTCTATCACTTTCAATTTCAGTTTCGTCGAGTTCTGTTTTTGGGCTGTTTTGCCCTAATTCGAGTTTAAGCTTATAATTTCCGTTTTTATGGTTGTAGGAGTTGGTTTAGGAGACCTGTAGGTTGATACTCTCATATTTGAAGAAGATTTCGGAGCTTAACCCGCTTTGAGGTGACTATTATGAGTAACTCGGCCTTATTGTTAAAGTAGCACAATTCGTGTTTGTTTGTGGTGTTGTTTCTGAAATTTGAGTTTAGGTTGTTGTATGAATATAGGAATATGTTAGGATTTCGTTTTACATGTTCATCATATGATTTAATTAGAGTTTGTGATGTTCCATATGCTTCTTATGTTCATTTTCAGTTTTTGGAGAAATTAAGACGGATATATGTAATTGATGCTAATATGGTTTATCTTGTTGGTTTAAATGCTTGTTTACGATTCATATGTATTTTTAATATGCTGGGTAAATGACACCCGTCGTTGAGGGGTGCCAAAGATAAGATTTATAAACCTCAGCTTAAACAAGATAGAGTAAGTCAAGGGTCGAACCACAGAGAGACAAGGTTAAGTCTGTTTGCCAATTTTTAATCTATAAAGTAACAATAAAAAGGGGGTATTTTGATTGGGTTGATAACAACTAAGTCTAAAAGGAAAGATAAGAACAAACTGAATAAAAAGGTGTAAGCGATGATAAAAGAGATGCTAGGATGTTCGGGTCACTATAGCTATGATGGCAGACGGTCTAGGTTAACATGTATTACAGTCGCGTAAGATGGGTATAACGAGTCCTTTCGGTCCAGGTAAACTAGTAGCTCCTTTCGGCCTATGCTACTAGTCCCTAGGTCTCACTAATACTAGGTGTCAACACGATTAGTTATTCCAAAAGCCTAAGTCACAAATCTTTTGCTCGTAGGTAACTTAATCGTTTAAACCGTTAACTAACGCCCTTCCCTGTCTTTCGATCTATGGGTTGGTCATTACTAAGCATCTAACAAGTCTCCTTGAGGTCTCATTGAAAGATATTGCATTTAACGGGATAAAACAAAACTGATCAGACGCGTAATCAGTCGATCGACCAGATTCACTGGTCAATCGACCAATCAACTCAGTCGACTGACCAGAGAAGCCAGTCGGTCGACCAAGTACTGCTACGGGTTGCCCTAAACTACGCCATCTACGCTATAGGTCGCCTAAATCCTAACATAAGGGCCTAGCTACTCATGATATTGATGAAAATAGTAATTGTAATCATAATAACGATAATAGAAAACATGATTGATGCGATTAACTAAATAACAATTAACAACAATAAAGGTTTAGGGATTCTAATTAACCGGATACTTAATAAAACTATTAATAAATTGAACTAGAGCAAGAATTACCGTATAAAGTAAATAGGGCAGAAAGATTAACTTTATTGAATTGAATGATGCTTGGAATAAACTGAGAACAATGATTGCAAACTAAAGAGAATTCTAATTCTAATTCTAAACCTGAAATAAGTAAAAAGTATTCGAGAATTTAGAGATTGGAGAACTTCATGATTAGCCTAATTACGGGATTAGGCTTTTATAAGAGTTTCTCAAAGCTTTCTCTCTTAACCTAATCACGTCGTGGGCTTTTGCGAATTTCTGAAGTCTGTGCCTTGGTCGACCGACCTATGATACTGGTCGGTCGACCAACTATCGGATTTCTGAAATCTCGCGCATCAGGTACCTTGGTCGACCGACCATAGTAGGTGGTCGATCGACCAAACTGCAGTACAGTAATGCATTCTGACGAATTCTGCAGCGCCCGTCGATCTTAAAACAGCTGCCATTTCTTTGTTGCTTATCATAATCAAGCGATTCTTGCGGCGTTGGAAAGCTAAGAGAATAAGCTTTCACCTTCAATTGGAATCACTCCATTATCAGCTCTAGAACTCGAGATATAGCCAATTGAAACAGGCTTCAATATCGCGAAGCGATTCTTTCCTTGTTAAAGCTTGTAAATTGTGTGCACCCTTGCTTATGCCATCTTCAGGCTTTGAAGCGCGCGCCAAGTTTGTTCCTTAAGCATCCTCTTCATGTCAAATGCTATGCTAAGCACTCGGGGACGGATTTAGCTCAATATCTACTCGTTTCCGCATTAAGTATCCGGTTAATTAGTAGACGAAATAGGGGAAATAGTAGCCTAAACTACACAAATGAGCTCTGAAATGCGTGTGAAATGAGGTGTAAAACATCATATAAAATACACGCATCAAACCTCCCCAAACCAAAACCTTGCTTGTCCTCAAACAAGAACTAGACTCGATCTTAAAAACTAATGGAACGATTTCAAACTCAGAGCGAAATGCAAATGAAAAGCCTAACCCAATTTAATGCCAAGTCAACACCGAAAAAGTAAATGAATCATGCAAACGAGTTATGAAGTTGTCAAACTTTGCTAATATATCGACGATAAAGACTTTGTCATAATGGACTCTCGCGGGTCACTCATATCACACAATAAGCAAAGGGTGAGTATATGTGTAAAATATAGAAAGAAGTAATTTTGTAAAGACACTCACCTAACTTCGACCCATGAAAACATGCCTGCAATCTAACATGAAAACAAACTCTACAACCGTGCATATACATACCAATCTAGTGACTTCGAGACATGCTGAGGTAAAGAAAGATATGTGAGGTAAGGGGTAAGAAAGGCTAAGATGATTTGGATAAGAGGAGTTATATAGCCAAGCTAGCAAACAACGGGATCCAAACTATGAAAGATTTGACAACTTTCAAACCCAACGAACTTGAACGCGGTGCTATTTTTGAAGCACGATTCTCACGAAATTTTCAAGGAAAATGACTCCCAAAAGATATGAATGAAGTATGGGAGTAATAAATGCTGAAGAAAGGTGTTTTTGAACAAACTGAACTTTTTCTGATACTGTCAGTTGGTCGACCGACCAAGGACCGCGGTCGGTGGACTGGCTTGCAGTGTATTTTTTTTTTGATTTTTCTTTCTTTATCTGTTTTTCTCTTTTCCTTTTTTTTCCTTTCCTTTTCTTTCTTTCTCACATGAAAACATAATAACCAAAAATGACCAAAACGTCCCCGTGACCACAAATACTAGCTTGGTTAAGGTAGGCTAAGTATGGGATGTAGCTTTTGGGACAAAAAGGCAAATTTGGCAATGTGAAGCTTATGGGTAAGACAAGAAAAGGAACCTCATTGCACGTGTCAAAGATCAATAAACTAAGTAGCATACAGGTATAAAGCAGATTACGTTCATGTTTATTCATATTGATGTAACATGTCTCAAGGGGAGTACTACTCACATCCTAATAACTGGTCATAGATGACACCAACTAATAAAGCTCTAAAAACCTCAGAATATATAGTAGTTTGCCAAAATTCAAAGTCAAGTCTCAAGATTAACAACTAGTTTGACAAAAACTCGTAGACTATGCATATGATTTTACTGCTAAAACATGTTGACAAGCAAGGCTTAGGCATAAACAGATGAAATGCAAAGTAATCATTGAAATACTATCGTTCCGACTCAACCTATATGTTGAAATAAACGTGCATTTTTTGAAATTTTTGAATTTTTTTCTATTTTTTTTATTTTTTTATTTTTGTGTATATGCAAGGGAAATGACAAAAACAATGCAAAATGGAAATGCAATAAACGTGAGACAAAAATGCAATAAAAACATGAATGCGTCGCAGAACCCTCCCCAAACCAAATCACACAATGTCCCCATTGTGCAATATCATATACAAAGTGTTGGGGCTGGTGTCCTTGACAATTAAGTACAATGACTTATTAAATCTCTTTAAGGATCACAAGGGCATACTTCAGTATTATTACCAGTTGATCCACGTTTATCAATAACGGTTGGCTTGCTAGATAAGTTTGACGTTATTTTCATACGGATGGCGGTGATAAACTGGTCCCTATACGTCACACCTATAGGACACGTTTGAGAGATGTGAAGGTATGAAAATACAGTCACATTTATGCCGGATACGACTAAACAGTTAGTCAGAGGTATTGACTATTAAATTAGTCAATAAGATGTTGAGATTATTATTTAATACGGATTAAATAATTTTAGCTAATACGGATTACATGTTTAATTCGTAAATTAAATATAAGCAGTTATATTTAATTAAATATTAATTTCGCGTATTAATATAAACAGTTATTGTAACACCCCCATTTATTTAAGAGCCTTTAGCAAGACATTCTCAAATAAATAGAGCTGTTACCATCTCGGAATATCCGAGGTAGTGAATAACAAAGTAATCAAACCAAAGTACTTTATATAAAAATTGATTAAATTTAAACTTTTGTTATTACAGAAATTACATAGAAAATAAAAGAACAACTGACGACTATTCTATGTGTGATGTAGATCTAAGTCGGTCTCAAGTCCGCATCTCACATTCCCGTCCCAGCTCCTGGTTCATCTGTCACTGACCTGTAAAATCTACTCCCCATTCCGGATCATCGTAGGTGTCACACGAATACACAGGGTCAACCGCGAGGTTGAGTAGGGGAAAAACTGTAAATAACCACATTACTATAAATAGAAAGTCGAGCTTCTCCACTCCGAATCACAAGACCCATAATTCTCCACACCAATCACAGACCCTTTATCTCCGCACCAAACACAGACCCTTTATCTCCGCACCAATCACAGACCCTTTATCTCCGCACCAACCACAGACCCTTTATATTCACATCTCCCGATCTCCACAGTGATCAATAATAACAATTCAATCCACAGTACAGTAATAATCAATTATATCAAACTCGTAATAAGCATCACTTACACATTTCATGTCATAACATGAATCATAATATATTTCCCCTACCTCAACTGGCGGAACAGAAATGACAACCACTCAGCAGCTAGTACTGTTCCACGCGGAAACCGTCACCTAGACATATAATATTCAACAATTACTAAATATAGTAACTTACTAAATTTAGAAAGTTTCCAAATTTCCCGAAATGGAACTTACCCAAAACAATCAAAGACTTAAACTACAAGAAACCTATACTAATATAATAATAATAATACTAACTATAATAATAATAATAATAATAGTAATAATAATAATAATAGTAGTAGTAAAACGCCAAAACCCCACGACAACCCCTAGACCCGCGGAAAAAGGAACCCCCAACCCTCACTACCTCACCTCCACCGCCGGCAACCACCACACTCCCTCACTCTACTCAACATGTCCCACCACCGACACCTAGCAACCGTCCAACACCACCGGCGCGTCAGACCGAGGCCACAACCAGGCCCGTTCCATACAAACACCACGCAGTAAACAACCTAACCCCCGCAGCCACCTCCGACGTCCCTGACACCACACAAGAACACCACCATCACCACCCTTAACAGTAACTGTGGTACCACCGTGTCGACCTCCCCCGAGTCCACGGTGGCACCACCCTAAGCCCTTACACGAAAACAGGCAAACCGCATAAACCCGACGCCAACCGCTAGTTCCGACAACCATGACTACCACCGACGCCCAGACTCTCACCCACGTATCTAACCCACGGCCATCACGACACCCTAACCACGAAAACCAAAAACGAAAATGGAATACGAAGGAACTGACCTAGACTCGTGTTGGTTTCGGTTCGGAAAGTCACGACCAACACCCTGGACCACCGCCGTCGCCGCCACTCTCTCTCTGTCTCTCTCCCCCTCTCGTATCTCTGACCGCCACCGTTACTAAAGATGAGGGTGGGTGGAAGTATACAAAATAGGGTTTTAGGGGGGTTGGGTGACCGAACGTTATCATACACTCGGTGGTAGGGTTATACTCGGTGATAGGGTTTCTTTTTAGAAGTGGGTCATGCGTAACGGGTATGGTAATTTGGTCCATATCGGTGAGGGTAAATTCCACTACCCATACGATCCCTTTTTTTTTAGAAGTACGACCCAACTCGATCTACCATCATAACTCGTAACACTATTATTAACTTAATCCATATACTAACGCTAGTGATTAATATAGTATGATAACATCATATAAGACTTATATTATTAAGTCTCGAGTCAAACCCGAGTCTTAAAAAAATTTGAGGTATCACAATACACGCGTAACACGTAAATTTAATATTAACTTACTTGGTACACTTACAATAACAATTAATTAATATCATACGACAACACGTAAAGTCAAAACCCCAAGTTGGTTGTGTTACGACGGTGGCGGGTCGGGTTGTTACAGTTATATTAATTTCGGTAATTATACAATATCGTAATTTTATCAGACCATTATTAATACATCGACTGCATTAATATCTGATAACACGTATGCGATTTATAATAAAAATCCCGCAAATAATGTTTAGCAAAACGGGTCGAATCATGCAAAGGAATAAGGTAAGAGTGGAGAAAGCCCACTCTCACCCTAATTCGGCCGACCCACCCGATTGCTACATAAGGAGAGTCCTTCTCCTTATGTCAGGAACTGTTGAATCATAATTCTCACAATTAGGGTTTTGAGAGCATTCTTCTCCCAAAACTCAGATCTCACATCTAAAACCTCAATAACTCTCCCCATATTGCAAGGCAATTGGAGAGTACTTTCTAGCACACACGGCATCTTCTCAAACAAAGTCTTGGGTGCAAGTTATAGGAGGGAATTTACTTTAATTCCTGTTCTTAGGCCTATTCAAGCAAGGACCCAAGGTTGTATCCTTTTTCATGTTTTTATTTATTTTATGACAATAATCACAACTGTAATTTTCATTATAATCCTGCAAGTTTAGGGCGAATACATGCTTTATTCCCTACAAGTGGTATCAGAGCCAGGCCATGAAAATTTTACTTTTGTGTTTTTCATAAGTTTTAAAATCTGAAATTTCGTGTGCTGTCGCTGAGTCGGTCGATCGACCCCCTGTCGCGGTCGGTCGACCGCCTCCTGTGTAATTTTCTGTTTCGAAAGTTTTTTCTTTTGTGAGTAATCGATCTTGTTTTTCGATTCCTGTTTACATATTGTTAATTATTTGATATTCTTGACAATATGTGAACCCTTGATGATGTTAATTTTGATTTACTTGTTTTAATCAAAGTTTAAAAGGTAAAAACTTGTTTTGATTTCAGAAGGTGCAGTGTTTTGCGTTTTCTGAAATTCGTTTTTACTGCCTGTTGGTCGGTCGACCTAACTGATAGGTCGGTCGACCGATTTTGCTGTTGCAGAAAGTTTCTGTTTCTCGTCTGGAGGTCGGTCGACCACTTGTTTAGGTCGGTCGACCTCCCCCCTGTAACAGTCTCGTTTTTTTTTATTTTTCGAAAATAACATGTTTTATTTTCACATGGCCTTTAGTAATATACTATATACGGAAATGGTATATTATTAATTTTGTGAAACGGTTCACCCTCGTTTGATACATATTATTTTAAAACGGTTTAAGATAATAGGATTATAAATTTATTAAAATTGGGTGATTAAAACGGTATAATCACATAATTTTAATCCCGTAAGGTGGTTTGGTAAAAATTTATTAACCATAATAACAGTATTATGTCATGTATGAATTTTATTTAGTTGATGCTTTTTATTTATCGTCTTGTGAATGCCTTGAATGCTTTCTATAACGTATTTAATTGTTGCAAACGGTTGTAACTTAGTGTGGCCATAGTAGATTGTGTTACCGTAATGATGGAACACAGTCTTGCTTGTAATCATGAGATCTTGAATCTCCGTTTTGGGTTTTTCCCATGTAATTACTTTTGTATTTAAATTAGAATGTAAATAGGGTTATATTTGTAATTTAAATTAGTAATTTTGTGAAGACCAAAGACGGAGACAGGATGCTCACTCCCGCTGCAAGGACCAAGATGGAACATCAAGACAAGCTTCTAGGGTCCAACGGTGGATTCCAAGTTGTTTTATGTTTATTTTGGTAGGATAGGCCACACTAGGACTTTTATTTACGTTTATCGCATTTATCTTATGCTTTCATCGATAATAGCTTGCATCATATTCCGCCTAAAACCAAACCACCTATAACATGCCTGAAAACTGACTCATGTAGAGGTTACGCGTTAGTTTTCTGTGACAATACAGATGTCACATGTCAATTGCAAAGCCATCACTTAATTTAATTCATTCACGCATATGCTAGATTTTAGTTCACTTAATATGAATAAATATAAGTCGATGGGGTCTTCCTCGTATAACCAAAAATTGAGACTAGTCTTTATAAATCAGACTCCCATGAATCCCTTCTTCGTCGGTAGGCATAATATGACCCCTTCTACGTCGGGTAAGTGGGAACAGATGATTTATTTTATCTCAACATCATGGTCACTCGATAATATCTAGCGACTGAGATGGACTAATAGATAGGATTTACGGAAATCTATCGACCAAGAGTTCCAATGGTGGAATTAGCCAAGCTGTGGGCTTATCAATATACGGAAATTGAGTCTTGGGATCGTTTATATAATTCTTGAGGGAGATCAATTATATAAATGCATGAGTCTACAAGTTTAAATACAATTTAATATAGACTTAAATCACAACAATGAGTTGCTTATATGGTTTTGTTTTATCTTCTTTTCAGTGTAGAACACGTTCATTTAAACTGCTGTATAACTAATGGCTGGTGAAGACCCAATGCCAAGTGCCAAGCTAGCACGTGAATCCTGGCTAAAAGCCTTCATGGACTCCATGAATCAGTCTACTAGACTGAGGAATGATGGGTCAAACTTCTCTGACTGGGAGGCAGCACTACGGAATGCTGCCATTGCTGACGGAAATCTTAAGTACTTAACTGAGCCAATTCCGACACACACAGGAACTGGAGCTAGAGCTAAAGAAGTTCGCGCTCATAGCGACTTTGTCATGGAAGCGGGTGCGATAAAGAACGTACTCATCTATGCAATGGAATCCAATTTGCAAAGACGCTTCATAGCCCTGTTGGAGCTTGTGTCCTCCACATGTAGTGTGATAACGTCATTGCACATACCCTTGTACGGACAAGTGGGAGATTGTTGGGGCTGGTGTCCTTGACAATTAAGTACAATGACTTATTAAATCTCTTTAAGGATCACAAGGGCATACTTCTGTATTATTACCAGTTGATCCACGTTTATCAATAACGGTTGGCTTGCTAGATAAGTTTGACGTTATTGTCATACGGATGGCGGTGGTCAACTGGTCCCTATACGTCACACCTATAGGACACGTTTGAGAGATGTGAAGGTATGAAAATACAGTCACATTTATGCCGGATATGACTAAACAGTTAGTCAGAGGTATTGACTATTAAATTAGTCAATAAGATGTTGAGATTATTATTTAATACGGATTAAATAATTTTAGCTAATACGGATTACATGTTTAATTCGTAAACTAAATATAAACGGTTATATATTTAATTAAATATTGTATTCGCGTATTAATATAAATAGTTATATTAATTTGGGTAATTATACAACATCGTATTTTGTCGGACCATTATTAATATATCGACTGTATTAATATCTGATAACATGTTACGATTTATAATTAAAATCCCGCGAATAACTTATAGCTAAATGGGTCGAATCATGAATTAGAATAAGGTAAGAGTGGAAAGCCCACCCTTACCCTATTCAAATATTTCGGCCAAGTGTAGTATATAAGGAGGAGACTTCTCCTTATGTAGAGACTCTTGTTGCACTGACAAATAATTCTCAAGGCAAAATTAGGGTTTTGAGAGCATTCTTCTCCCAAAACCTCAGATCTCACATCTAAAACCTGAATAGCTCTCCCTATATTGCAAGGCAATTGGAGAGGATTTCTAGCACACGCGGCATCATCTCAATCAAGTCTTGGGTGCAAGTTATAGGAGGGAATTTACTTTAATTCCTGTTCTTAGGCCATAAGCACAAAGGACCAAAGGTTGATTTCTTTTTCATGCTTTTAATTAACTTATGACTATAATCACAATTGTATGTTTCATTATAATCCTGCAAATTTGGGGCGAATACATGCTATATTCCCCACAAGCCCATGGTGCAAACAAGATTTTCACCACGCTCACTAACGAATTCTCAAAGGCTCCGAGGATCGTTTCTTATGAGCATACCTGTCGCTTCTTTGAGGCGAAACTCCAGAAGGGCCAAGCTGTTAGCCCACATATTCTTCACATGATTGAGAATATCGAGAAACTGGAGGCCCTAAACTACAAGATCAGTGAGAACATAATCGTTGATCGAATGCTTTATTCGCTTCATGATGGGTTCGCCCTCTTCAGGGCCAACTATAACATGAACGACATGAAGAAGTCTCCTCATGAGCTCCACTCCCTTCTCGTACAGACCGAGAAGGATCTGAAATTAAGTGGGAGCGTGAAGCAAGATGTTCTCATGATTTCCAGTAAGGGTAAGGGTAAGGGTAAAGCTAAAGCTCAGGGCGACCTAACAGTAGGCAAGCCCAAGTTTAAGAAGTCAGGATTTACTAAGAGTGGGCCAGGTGAGTCAAGCAACTCACAGGGCAAATCAAAGAGCAAGGATACTAGCATGGAATGTCACCATTGCCACAAGACTGGGTATTGGAGGCGCTCATGCCCCGTGTATCGTGAGGATATTAAGGCAGGTCGTGTTACTCCTGTTGGTATGTCTTCTTCTTCTTTTATTCACATGATTGAGATTAAACATGCAAGTTACGGAACTTGGGTACTAGATACTGGTTGTGGTTCTCATCTATGTAATCATGTGCAGGGCCTCCGAAACCAAGAACCCCTAATCAAGGGTGAGGTTGACCTGCGTGTCGGGAATGGAGCACGTGTTGCTGCAATCTCGAGGGGAACATACGTGATCCAGCTTCCAAGTGGATTCGAGTTATCTTTATATAACTGTTATTATGTTCCATGTTTGTCCAAAAACATTATTTCAGTTTCTGCGCTTGACAAACTCAGTTTTTCATTTGTAATAGAGAATAATAGCTGTATTTTCTCCTTACACAATATGATTTATGGCAAGACAGTTTCCATGAATGAAATTTATGTTTTAGATCAAACCACCGAGATATTACATGTGAATAACAAGAGATTAAAGGTAGGTGACAAAGATCAAACTTACCTATGGCATTGTCGTATGGGACACATAAATGAGAAACGCGTGAAACAGCTCATACAGAATGGAGCTATCTCGCCCTTTGATTTCAAATCATATGGCACGTGTGAATCATGTCTCATCGGTAAGATGACTCGTATTTCCTTCAAAGGTGTTGGAATGCGCGCTGCCGACCTATTAGGACTCATACATACGGACGTATGTGGCCCTATGTCGATCAACGCACGAGAAGGCTATAGGTATTTCATCACTTTCACGGATGATTTGAGTAGATATAGCTATGTCTAGTTAATGAAGCATAAAAGTGAATCCTTTGACAAGTTCAAAGAATACCAGAATCGGGTACAGAACCAGCTGGGAAGAAAGATTAAAGCACTACGTTCTGATCGTGGTGGTGAATATCTTTCACACGAGTTTGATCAACACCTTAAAGACTGTGGCATCGTTCTACAATTAACTCCACCTGGAACACCACAATTAAATGGTGTGTCCGAACGGAGAAATCGAACTCTACTCGATATGGTTCGATCCATGATGAGTCACACCGTTTTGCCTGATTCATTGTGGGGCTATGTTCTTTTGTCGGCCGCTCTAATTATTAACCGAAGTCCGTCTAAAGCTGTTGACAAGACTCGATACGAATTATGGAAGGGAATGGTCCCTAACTTGTCCTTTATTCGGGTTTGGGGCTGCGAGGCTTATGTCAAGTGGAGACACGAGGTTAAGCTCGGCCCGCGATCGGTCAAGACATACTTTATAGGCTATCCAAAGGGAACTTTTTGTCATTACTTCTACTCGCCAACCGAACAACGTGTTTTTGTTGCGGCTAGTGCGACGTTCTTAGAGAAAGAATTTCTCGAGAACAAGTCGAGTAATAGAACCTTTGATTTATCGGAGGTTCAAGAACCAATTACCGAGCAACCATTGGAGGAAACAGTTCCTTCAACCGAGGCTGCGGTAGATATTCCTGAGGAACCTAGGAGGTCGGGAAGAGTCTCCATTCCTCCGGACAGATACATTGGTATGGTCGAGGAACATGATATGGATGACGTCTTGCTTCTAGAGGGTAATGAACCCTCAACCTATAAAGGTGCCATGACCAGTTCTGACTCAAAGCTATGGCTAGAAGCCATGCAATCCGAGATGGACTCCATGTATGAGAACAACGTGTGGGATCTTGTGGACCTACCTGCAAAGGTGCGTCCCCTTCAATGCAAATGGCTTTACAAAATAAAGCATGCCGTGGAAGGTAAACAAGATATCCATAAGGCAAGACTAGTTGCTAAAGGTTTCACCCAAGTGCCAGGCTTGCACTACGATGAGATCTTTGCACCCGTAGTCATGCTACGTTCCATTCGGATTATCTTAGCGATAGCCGCATTTCATGACTATGAAATATGGCAAATGGACGTTAAAACCGCCTTCTTAAACGGTTATTTGGAGGAAGAGTTGTACATGGTACAACCCGAGGGTTTTATTGATCCAGAACATCCTAAGAAGGTTTGCAAGCTTAAGCGTTCCATTTATGGACTTAAGCAAGCATCGCGGAGTTGGAATCATCGCTTCGACCAAGTGATAAAAGAGAATGGATTCGTTCGATCAGTCGAGGAACCATGTCTCTATATCAAGTCGAGTGGGAGCAAGATTGTCTTCCTAGTACTGTATGTCGATGACATACTCTTGATTGGGAATGACATACCTCTCCTTTCTTCGGTTAAAGCATGGTTGAAAAACCATTTCCAGATGAAAGATCTGGGAGAGGCACAAAGAATTTTGGGCATCCGTATCTACAGGTGTAGATCACGACGGATGTTGTCTCTCAGTCAGGAGTCTTACATAGATAAGATTCTAGAGAGATTCAGCATGACGAACTCCAAGAAAGGGTTCATTCCTATGACTACTGGGCTTCACTTGAGCAAGTCTCAAGAAGCTAAGACATTGGAAAAGAAAGAGCGCATGAGTCATGTATGCCATGATATGCACACGTCCAGACGTTGCATATGCATTGAGTATGACCAGTCGATTCCAAGCTCATCCAGGTGAACAACACTGGATGGCCGTGAAAAACATTCTTAAGTTCCTACGGAGAAATAAAGATTGGGGATTGACTTATGGAGGCGACTCAACGCTCTGTGCCACGGGTTACGCAGATGCTAGCTTCCAAACGGATCGAGATGACTCGAAATCTCAGTCTGGATTCGTTTTTACTCTTAATGGCGCTGCTGTCAGCTGGAAAAGTTCTAAACAGAGTGTTACAGCAGTTTCTACGACTGAGTCCGAGTACTATGCCACCTCAGAAGCAGCTAAGGAAGCAATATGGATGCGTATTCTTACAAGGACTATCTGTAGTGCCTAGTTCGAATGACCCAAATCACCGTTTATTGTGATAATAAAGGTTCCATATTCCAAGCTAAGGAGCATAAGTCTAGCATCAAGGCTAGGCATGTACAACGGAAAGCTCATCTAATCAGAGATTACGTGGAGCAAAAGGAGATTTTCATTGATAAGATCGCTACGGATGACAACATAGCTGATCCTCTCACTAAAGCATTACCACGTGATAAGCATGAAGGGCACATTCATTCCATGGGAATTAGATGTGTTCCTAAGTTGTAGTACTCTTTTATGAATTCATGTAATAATTCATTTTCTCGTGTACTCTATTTAACCTCTTTGTTATGATATATAATGTTTTGTTTTTCATGTGGAATTGTACGCCAATTTTGAACACCACAAAGTGAACTGAATAACATTACATCGTTTTAGTCCTTGATTACCCACTTGAGCTGATAACTCAGGTAATCATTTTGTGACCTTGGTTGATGGTGGGTTCAACGAGCCATAAATGTTATACGGATATCTCGTAGGACACCCCGTGACAAGGTTATGGAGTCCTAAATGTTTTATAACATTGGGTGCCAGGTCGTGGATAGGACCTCCATAGTGTTCCTTAGAGTCGAGTCTTTTGACTTTCAACTGTCTCTTGAGATTAAGGCAGATTTTGGGTAACTTTGGTTTCTTTCCCACGGTCATCGTAACAGGGGCCAAGAGGATTTTTTCTGGGTTATTTCATGCTGCGCGATATCGGCAGGATTCGAGTTGAGGGAAATATCTAAACCCTTATCAGGATTTTATCATTTCTCAGGGCCACTCGAGGAGTAGTAACTGAAATGCATGGCCATGCTCGAATACAGATTCGTTTTATCAGCTAAGTTACTCTCTAGTCGGGGAAACCACTCTTGATACAGATCGCTTGTGAGATACGACCTTTGCGAATGCGGATTTGCAAATTGTCTTACATTGAGTGGGAGAAATTTTAAAAGGATATGAGAATCGGTTATCACACCTACACTTGTACGGACAAGTGGGAGTTTGTTGGAGCTTGTGTCCTCCACATGTAGTGTGATAACGTCATTGCACATACCCTTGTACGGACAAGTGGGAGATTGTTGGGGCTGGTGTCCTTGACAATTAAGTACAATGACTTATTAAATCTCTTTAAGGATCACAAGGGCATACTTCAGTATTATTACCAGTTGATCCACGTTTATCAATAACGGTTGGCTTGCTAAATAAGTTTGACGTTATTGTCATACGGATGGCGGTGATCAACTGGTCCCTATACGTCACACCTATAGGACACGTTTGAGAGATGTGAAGGTATGAAAATACAGTCACATTTATGCCGGATACGACTAAACAGTTAGTCAGAGGTATTGACTATTAAATTAGTCAATAAGATGTTGAGATTATTATTTAATACGGATTAAATAATTTTAGCTAATCTCTTATTAGGACTATTTCCCGCAAATAATATTTAGCAAAACGGGTCGAATCATGCAAAGGAATAAGGTAAGAGTGGAGAAATCCCACTCTCACCCTAATTCGGTCGACCCACCCGATTGCTACATAAGGAGAGTCCTTCTCCTTATGTCAGGAACTATTGAATCATAATTCTCACAATTAGGGTTTTGAGAGCATTCTTCTCCCAAAACTCAGATCTCACATCTAAAACCTCAATAACTCTCCCCATATTGCAAGGCAATTGGAGAGTACTCTCTAGCACACGCGGCATCTTCTCAAACAAAGTCTTGGGTGCAAGTTATAGGAGGGAATTTACTTTAATTCCTATTCTTAGGCCTATTCAAGCAAGGACCCAAGGTTGTATCCTTTTTCATGTTTTTATTTATTTTATGACAATAATCACAACTGTAATTTTCATTATAATCCAGCAAGTTTAGGGCGAATACATGCTTTATTCCCTACACAAAGAACATGGGATATGGGAATTTGCGATAAAATAAAACTAAAGAGGAACATGGAAGGAACTCACGAAATATATGCGCAAACGGGAACCTCCCCAAACCAGCGTGAGCTAGGAGGTTTCGGTAGCCAGCAATGCTACCTTATAGACCTGAAAAAGAACAAGACAACCTTTTTCGGAAATTAATAGCATTTGGGTGATAAATAATAATTACAAGGTATGAAAATAAAGGAGAAAATTAATGAAAGCATAAAAGAAAGATAGAGAGAAAAACTCCTTAGGCTTGCTGGTACGCTTCTCGAGGCAATCGAGAACAGGCAGTAGCAATGGTAGTGGTCGACCGACCACAACCCTTGGTCGACCGACCAAGTCTCGGTAGACAGTGATTACTGGATTCCAGAGGCTGGTCGACCGACTGATGCATCTGGTCGGTCGACCAGATTTCCTGTAACAGTGCTTCTCTTTTCTTCCTCGAATTAACTCAACGGATTGAGTTAATTCCTTTCAAAACCTGTAAAAACAATATATATGCGCCCAAAACTTGCGCCAAACCTAAAACTACCAAGTCGATAGTCTCAAAACAAAGCAACAAAAGCAAACAAAGTTTAAGTCTAAAAGCAAAAACAAAAATTAGTCCAACGGAAACCAAAATAGGACACTTGACTAGCACTATGACTCAACAGCAAGATACCCCAAAGTAAGGCAATTGACTAAAAGAGGTCCTTTCAGCAGTATGGACCGCTACTCTGGGCTTCCAGACAACAGGCCTAGCCGGAGGAAGGGTATCTGGTGTCGCATAAGCTATGACACGCTTCTTTACTTTGCCCGGCCTATCTCGCTCGGCAACTTGCCCAAATTCCGTCTCACTAGTATCACCAGGATCTCCTATGCCCTCTTTGCCATGACCCGCAGCAATAGGAATAACAGCATGGTCCTCCAATTTTCTCCCAAGCTCAAGGCCTTTAACGATCTCCAAGATTTTACCGAACTGACGCTCCAACTTCACTTTCTCCAAATGATCCGGCTACGGGACCGCAACGCTTGTCGCAGGATCAGCAACCTTTGGCTTCTTTAACTTCAGAATATCCGTCAAGTCATTGATGAGAGAAGAGTCACGTAACTCAAGAGGCGAATCCATATTCTGCTCAGGTGTCTTGGTCGATCGACTGGGAATGTCAGTTGGTCGACCAGTCGAACTAGGAATAGAGGGTTTCTGGTTGTCAGAAACTGACGAATCAACAGGTCTTTCGGTCGATCGACCATGTATACTCGTCGGTCGACTGACTTTACTGGGGACGAGATCAACTTCCACATCAGAAACTTCATCAGACCTCTCTTCGGATGCTGGTCCATCATATGAGGGACCGCTTCGGAGATTAATGACATTGATCGTCTCTACGGGACTCTCACATTTGCTCGGAGAGTTAGCAATCTGATTAGCAGCTAAGATTGCTATTTGGCTCTCAAAGTTTTTCAATGATGCAGCTTAAGCCTTTTTCATCTCCAACATTTGAGTCATGAGGGTTTGGACAATCGTTCTCAACTCTGCAGCCTCATTTCTTTCATGAACTGGAGCATTCTCAAGTTTTTCGAAACGAGCGTTAATGGACGCTTCAAGTGCTGCAACATGACTTGTTTCAACACTTGTTTTCGGCGAATTCCCACTTGAATTCCCATTTTCAGCTCTATGAACCGCCATCTCCTCAATAATGTTCCAACCCTCATCAGAAGCTACATAATTTCGAAATCTACCATTTGTAGCCGAATCAAGGATGACTCTGTAGTCATCATATAAAGAGTTATAAAATTGGTTGCAAAGGTACCATTCTTCAAAGCCGTGGTGAGGAACAGATTGAACCAACTTCTTAAAACGGGCCCACGCTTCATGAAATTCGTCACCGGGTCCTTACTGGAAATTTGAAATTTGAACTCTCAAAGCATTGGTTTTCGCAGGCGAAATGTACTATTTGCAGAAAGCCAATGCTAGAGATGTCCAGTCTGTAACTCTAGCTACTACCTTATCAAGGTAGCGAATCCATTGGCGAGCAGAATCTTTCAAGGAGAAAAGAAACATCTTCTCCTTACCTTCATCTTGCGTCACTCCAGCAGGTACGGGTATGGAACAACAATAATCCGTAAATAGCTCCAAATGCTTCCAAGGA
Source organism: Silene conica (assembly GCA_029255685.2). Classification (NCBI taxonomy): domain Eukaryota; kingdom Viridiplantae; phylum Streptophyta; class Magnoliopsida; order Caryophyllales; family Caryophyllaceae; genus Silene; species Silene conica. The sequence continues at coordinate 67,884,813 of CM055311.2, forward strand.
TCCTCATCCGGTAGACCGGCAAACTGATTTTGCTCCACCAATTCGATATAGGAAAGACGAATTTCAAAGGGGAGAGTAAATCCCTGTGGAAGGTCGTGTGCTGTTGGCTGAAGATTATCAGATATAGTCGGCATGATCGCAATAGAGCTGAGAGTACTCAAGTCTTCCTCTCAAAAATCTTACTTCAAACTCTGCACAAGCAAAACTAGAAGCAAAAGTAAGCAATGGTCTCAAGGAACCAAAGTTCCTTGAGACAAGAAAAAAATAAATTTAAAATAAAGCAAACAAAATTATACCGTCTCCCCGGCAACGGGGCCAAAATTTGACACCCGTCGTTGAGGGGTGCCAAAGATAAGATTTATAAAACCTCAGCTTAAACTAGATAGAGTAAGTCAAGGGTCGAACCACAGAGAGACAAGGTTAATTCTGTTTGCCAATTTTTAATCTATAAAGTAACAATAAAAAGGGGGTGTTTTGATTGGGTTGATAACAACTAAGTCTAAAAGGAAAGATAAGAACAAACTGAATAAAAAGGTGTAAGCGATGATAAAAGAGATGCTAGGATGTTCGGGTCACTATAGCTATGATCGCAGATGGTCTAGGTAAACATGTATTACAGTCGCGTAAGATGGGTATAACGAGTCCTTTCGGTCCAGGTTAACTAGTAGCTCCTTTCGGCCTATGCTACTAGTCCCTAGGTCTCACTAATACTAGGTGTCAACACGATTAGCGATTCCTAAAGCCTAAGTCACAAATATTTCGATCGTAGGTAACTTAATCGTTTAAACCGTTAACTAACGCCCTTCCCTGTCTTTCGATCTATGGGTTGGACATTACTAAGCATCTAACAAGTCTCCTTGAGGTCTCATTGAAAGATATTGCATTTAACAGGATAAAACAAAACTGATCAGATGCGTAATCAGTCACTCGATCAGATTCACCGGTCGATCGACCAATCAACTCAGTCGACCGACCAGAGAAGCCAGTCGGTCGACCAAGTACTGCTACGGGTTGCCGTAAACTACACCATCTACGCTATAGGTCGCCTACATCCTAACATAAGGGCCTAGCTACTCATGATATTGATGAAAATAGTAAGTATAATCATAATAACGATAATAGAAAACATGATTGATGCGATTAACGAAATGACAATTAACAACAATAAAGGTTTAGGGATTCTAATTAACCGGATACTTAATAAAACTATCAATAAATTGAAATAGAGCAAGAATTACCGTATAAGGGAAATAGGGCAGAGACATTAACTTTATTGAATTGAATGGAACGGAATGTTATGCTTGGAATAAACTGAGAACAATGATTGCAAACTAAAGAGAATTCTAATTCTAATTCTAAACCTGAAATAAGTAAAAAGTATTCGAGAATTTAGAGATTGGAGAACTTCATGATTAGCCTATTGACGGGACTAGGCTTTTATAAGAGTTTCTCAAAGCTTTCTCTCTTGACCTAATCACGTCGTGGGCTGTTGCGAATTTCCGAAGTCTGTTCCTTGGTCGACCGACCTATGATGGTGGTCGGTCGACCAACTATCAGGTTTCTGAAATCTCGCGCATCAGGTACCTTGGTCGACCGACCATACTAGGTGGTCGATCGACTAAACTGCAGTACAGTAATGCATTCTGACGAATTCTGCAGCGCGCGTCGATCTTAAAACAGTTGCCATTTCTTCGTTGCTTATCGTAATCAAGCGATTCTTGCAGCGTTGGAAAGCTAAGAGAATAAGCATTCACCTTCAATTGGAATCACTCCATTATCAGCTCTAGAACTCGAGATATAGCCAATTGAAACAGGCTGCAATATCGCGAAGCGATTCTTTCCTTGTTAAAGCTTGTAAACTGTGTGCACCCTTGCTTATGCCATCTTCAGGCTTTGAAGCGCGCGCCAAGTTCGTTCTTTAAGCATCATCTTCATGTCAAATGCTATGTTAAGCACTCGGGGACGGATTTAGCTCAATATCTACTCATTTCCGCATTAAACTGCAAGAATGCACCAAAACACGAAAGTAGACGAAATAAGGGAAATAGTAGCCTAAACTACACAAATGAGCTCTGAAATGCGTGTGAAATGAGGTTTAAAACATCATATAAAAGACACGCATCAGTAAACATTGGTTGTTGCGATTCATGAGATTAGTATCGATTTATTGGAAGTTTGTTTTCACTGTCGAATTCGCGTTTTTGGCTCAGGGGCTCTGAGCCGGTCGACCGACCGGCAGCCGGTCGGCCGGCTGAGAGGTCATGTTGTGTTTCAGGCTTGTTTTTAAAGGAATGGCTGAAAGGGTGCTCAGCAGGGTGGCCGGCCGCCGGTCGACCGGCTGCGACACCCATGTCTTGTTTTCTATTACGTAGGAGAAGAAGTAGGGAGATGGTCTCCCAGCCGGGTGGCCGACGGCCGGTCGACCGGCTGGGGACCCTTCCTCGTTAGTTCTTTGTTTTTAAATTGAAGGTTGTTGAAGGGGGTTGTCAGCCGGCTGACCGGCAGCCTGTCTGCGACCGGCTGAGGACCCCTCTTCTTATAAAATCGCTTTAACTTTTGATCCGCTCGTTCGATTTGCTTGAGACTTGTTCTGTGTGCTTCATATGTGTGTTTGAGGTCCCCGGAGTTCGGGCGGCATTATATTGGGTTCGAGAATGGAGAGAGGATAGAGAACCCCCGGTCGGAAAACCGGCTCTCCCTTAACTTAGTTCCTGGGGTCAATTAAGTGTTGTTTATAGGTCATTAAACTTAGGACTAAGGACTTGGTTGTAGTACATATCGGAATATGTCTGATTTGCGACCGCTAATGTACGATTTGTACTGATGTTTGATGCGTGTCAAGGTATGATCTGAGTTGTGATCCTCTAGTTTGACATGTGCGTGTTTGTGGTGTGACGGCCTAGTCTGAGTTGCGATGTATGGACTGCCTCGTCTATGGATGATGCGGTAGAAGATGTCTGAGTTGCGACCTCTGTCTTTCCGTGAGTTTGTTTGACCGTAGTGGGTTGCGTCTGAGTTGAGATCCCGATTTCACTGCGAAGGGTAATGGTTATGACTGAGTTGCGTTATGAGCCATTATTAGCTGATTGGTATCCATTCGTGCCTGAGTTGCGGCTACGGATGTATGCTTGGTGTTTTGTGTACCAAGTTTACCTGAGTTGGGGTGTGACTTGAACATTGCTGATTGTGTTTAGTTCTTGCCTGAGTTGGGGTAGGTTCTACATACTGCTGATTGCATTTGCTTTCCTGAGTTTAGTCCAAGGCATTGAGCGACTCTTAGTTTGGTTTCGTAAATGGTTTGGAGTGAAAGACCCCCCCGGCCGGGCAATCGGAAGGGAGACCGGCTCTCATTTCAAATAGTTTCCGAAGTTAGTTGAGAGCCTTTGCATAGTATTGCATATTGATATGAGTTTGGGATATTGATATATATATATACTTCGCATGTTATAAATGTTGGAGTATGTTGAATGTTTTATGCGTTACGTGTCGTTAACAATAGGTGGCTAGGAGAACTCTAGGGACTCCCCACTGATTGTGGCGTACATGTTTTTCATGTATCTAGGTACATGACATGTTGCTGGTGGGTTACATGAGGCTAGCGAGTGATGATCGGATCATCATTGACTTACCCGTTTATCGTGTAGCTAGACCTAGTTTTGATATACACTTGAGTGCCTGTAGGGATGTGCCATTCCAGGTTGCTTTTGTACTTATACTTTCGTACTTAGATTCATATATTTATCTATGTTTTGATATAATTCGGTTTGTATAGTTTGTTTTAATCCACCTCGTTTTATCTTGCATGTCAAAGTTTAAATTCCGCGTAAATTTTAGCATGTTTGAATGTTTTATTTTTTCGCTGTGACGAGCGGTTTTACGGACATCTTGAACAAAAGATATGCGTTTTTTGGCATACCCCGCATAAACATATCCCCATTCACATTAAGGTAATCTTCGTAGTAGAAAAAGCTGTCAACCTATTGAAAAAAATTTGACGCGTAAATAACATAGCTTCGCCATGACAATTAAATTAATAAGGAGCATGTATATACTACTTGGTAGTTTTAAAGGTTTGGGCCTCTCTCGATCATTAGTAAAGCACCAACCATTAAATTAATAAGGAGCATGTATATACATAATCCCTTGATTAAGCTCATTAGGTGAATGAAGATGTGACACATTGCAAACATTTATTGACTAACTTTTGAAACAAAGAAAACAAAGAGTAAAAGGTTGGGAAAAAGGCAATTACTTTTGAAGCGGCCATATAATCGCATTCTTATATCATACTCGTATTATAAATTTATTATATAAGAAAACTTAGTAAAAATTTAAGAAGAAAAATAAGGCATGGTGGGGACAGAAGAGTTATTAAGTAAAGAGAAAACCATGAAGGAAGCCGATTTTGGTTGTGGATTTTCCAACAAAAACAAACACGCTTATAAAGCAAAGATAAAGCACTCAACACTAACAATAACATTAACCACATTACCCTTCCTTCACCCGCGCACACTTTACCTCACTTTTTTGTTGTTAGCAAATCAGTCTTAAGATAATCTTCCTTATATAAACAAAACACAATTTTTTATTACAAAATTATGACATATTCACAGATAGTTTAATAATGTGAACAAAACAAAGTGGTTATGAAACGTTACGAATTTGTGATTATTATAAGCAAAATTTATTGTATTAACAAATGCTTGAAAAAAACAGCTGCCAGATAAAATGATATTTTTACATGTACAAAAATCATTTTACAAAATGTTATTTTAAAATTACTTGATTTTAATTTGGTGGAATTGCAATCTTAGACATTGTAATATATAATTTTTTTTACCTAAGCACTTGTGTGATTGTTTACCTGTTTTGCATAAAGTAAAGAGATAAGAACTTAATTAACAATTTTATATATTTTACAACAAACCATCACAATTTAAATTTGCGGCAATTGTAAACTTTTAAATCTTAGAATGCAGTGAACTGTTAGTATAAAATCACGCAGGAATCAAGCTAAACATACAAAATAATTTGGCAAGTTTCAGATATCTTATAATTTAGGTCATCAAATGCTGAACCCACAATGAGCCTTTAAAAATAAAATATATAGACTTCCTTTTCTTAGTCATTGTAGTTTGTTTAATTGACATTACACCCACTTTGTTAGACTTTAATCACAATTAAACTTATAATAATAGTCTCTAAGAAAGTGTCAAACTACACCACGCACTGTCTGTCTCGTCCCCTTCCCCAATACTGAGCTATTTAATTAAGAAAATCTGTTTGGAGATTAGCTCAGTGGCTCGAGGTTATAGGTATTAAAATTCATAATTTTCTAATAATGGTGGAGTTGGTAATTACTTGTACTAATATAATAAAGCTCCCTAGTTTGTAGAACATCATCAAACACGTGTGATAACATGTACTACGTTATATGATTCCCTTTAGTGATCCTATTGAATTGTTCTCACCCAATTTTAAGTTTGTGTCACTTATGTTTTGGGTGGTTGGCATTTATGAATGTTATGCCAACCATGTATTATTAGGTCTTTTTGATGATGATGATGATGAGTTTGTGCAGTTTTGACGTGAAGGGTAATTTTAGTTATCTTCCATGAATGTACATGAAGGTTTTGAGCTAGGAGGAATCATTTTAGACTATTAGGTACACATTTCCCTTGAAAAGCAAGCGACAAGTTATCTATTCATCATAATTAAATTTGTAGTTTTGCAGATAACCAAATTCTTGTTTCCAAATTCAGGAATTAGCCACTTGCCCTACAAGCTTCGTATCATGCCCTCATTATTTTTAATATTTTTAATATTTTTAATACATGTATGAAGGGGCTAGTACAAGTGTTAGAACTAATGTTGGGAGAACGGAAGAATTCCCCATTACCATTGGTGTGCATCAAGGTTCCGCACTTAGTCCCTTTCTCTTTGCTATAGTTATGGATGAGTTGACAAGGGATATTCAGGACGAGATCCCTTGGTGTATGATGTTTGTGGACGATATTGTGTTGATTGATGAGACGAAAGAGGGGGTTGAGAGAAAGTTGGAATTATGGAGGCATACGTTGGAGACTCGTGGGTTTAGGCTAAGTAGGAGTAAGACCGAGTATGTGAGGTGTCAATTTGCGGGGCCGAGATCGACGGCGGTGGGGAGCATTATTTTCGATGGAAAGGTTGTTGAGGGGTCAGATTCCTTTAGATATCTCGGATCTATTATCCAAAAAGATGGAGATGTAGACGGAGATGTGGCCCACAAAATTAAAGCGGGATGGATGAAATGGAAAAGTGCTACGGGATTTTTGTGTGATAAGGGTATACCCCAAAGATTAAAGGGAAAATTTTATCGTACGGCAATTAGACCGGCCTTACTTTACGGCTCGGAGTGTTGGGCCGTCAAGCAGTGTCACATTCATAAGATGAGTGTGGCAGAGATGCGTATGTTGAGGTGGATGTGCGGCCATACAAGGAAAGACCGGTTAAGGAATGAGGTGATTAGAGAGAAGGTAAAAGTGGCCCCAATAGAGGACAAGATGATGGAAAACCGACTAAGATGGTTTGGCCATGTGAGAAGGAGACCTATGGACGCACCGGTTAGGAGGTTGGAGACATTGGGTGCCGAAACGGTTGCTAGGGGTAGAGGGAGACCTAAACAAACTTGGAGAAGAGTGATTGAGCACGATATGAGATTTCTGGGGCTTCAGGTGGGGATGGTGATGGAGAGGGCACTATGGAGGGATATGATACATGTGGACTTCTAGCCTTTGATGTTTTTATTAAGTTTTCTAAAAAAAAAAAAAAAAAAGAAAAATTTAGGTTTGGATTTGTTACACTTTTTCCTCCAAAACTCTTATTTTAATTTTAACTTCGTTTCTCAAAATCACTTTAAACTTTATTCTTGATTTATTTTTTTGGGTTTTTTTATGTGATAAGTTCGATTTAAAATTTATAAAACCCCTTTGCCTTCCATTTTTTTTGTTTCACTCCACTTTCGTTTTTTTCTTTTCCTTTTTCCTTTTGTTGAGATGAGAGTTCACTCATGACGGTTTCAAGGGATGATTCATGTCAGCCGACCCCAAAACATTTTGGGACTAAGGCTCTGATGTTGTTGTTGTAAGAAAAGAAAGTCTTTTTATAAGATAGAGGCTTCGGTTTTTAAGTACGATAAGTGTTTACATTTGGTCTCAAAAAATGTTGGACGTACGTGGTGCGAGGGTCTCCGTCCTTCTTTTTAGCTAAAAGATTAGATCGGGTTACACATGTTTTGTCGAGGTGGACTCTTGGAAAACGTAAAGAATGGGAGCTTAAGTGGATTGATTAGGATGATAACCTGGAACGTGAGTTGTCAGACATTTTAAATGGTAAGAATGAGGAAAAGTTCCACGAACTTCATATGAACTACCTGAAATTTAACAAAGTCGCTGCAATGTATTAGAAACAAATAGGTAAGGTAACTAAAATCATCTGTGACAGACTTGCTAGGGTGCTCCCTGATCTCATTAGTTTAAATCAAGGTGGTTTCATAAGGGGAAGAAGTATCATTGAGAATTTACTAATTTGCCAAGATCTAGTGAAGCAATATAATAGACAACATATTTCTCCAAGATGTATGTTTAAGATGGATCTGATGAAGGCATATGACTCTGTGAGTTGGACCTTTTTAGATGAGATGCTAGAAGCTTTCCAATTTTCTGCTAGTGTGCATAAACTGATAATGGAGTGTGTTACTACTCCTTCCTTTTCCTTGGCTCTGAATGGAGATGCATTTTGGTTTTTTAAGGGGAAAAAGGGGTTGAGACAAGGAGACCCCATGTCGCCTTTGCTGTTCACTTTGAGTATGGAGTACCTTAGTAGAATACTCAAATGTGCCACTGAGAAGCTTGAGTTCAGTTATCATCCTCTCTACAAACCACTCAAGTTGACTCATTTGATGTTTGCAGATGATTTGCTTATGTTTTGTAAGGGAAATGCGAAATCTACTATGGTTTTACTAAGGGCTTTTGCAACCTTTTCTAAAGCCTCGGGACTACAAATGAATGCTTTGAAGTCATGCTGCTATTTCAGTGCAGTTGATGCTGAGTTGAGGGCAGATATATTGCAGGTCTCTGGATTCAAAGAGGTTAGTCTACCATTCAAATATCTTAGGGTTCCCATTACAGCTCGTAGACTGAAGAAGAAAGACTGTGACTGTCTGATTACTCAGATTACAGACAGAATTCAGAGTTTGGGAACAAAGCATTTGTCTTATGCTGGAAGAGTAGTCTAGTGCAGTCTATTTTGGCCATGATGCATAGCTATTGGGCTTATATGTTCGTTTTGCCAAAGTCAGTGGTGAAAAGAGTTGAAGGTGTAACAACCCGCTTTTCGTAAATTGTATTTTAAAGGTTTTAATTATTTTTACGGGATGAAATAATATTTTAATATTTACTGTTAATTTATTTTAAAGTAATTCATAGGATCCGTCTTAAGAACCTTAAGTCCTTAAGACGAATATAACTTGGCAAGTAACCTGACTCAACAAAACCCGTTGTGTTATCCAAACCCGTTTCATTTTAACGGAAAGGACAAATAAACCCTACCACTTCCTTATGAATGTCGACACATTCATCATCTCAAAACAATAGAACAGTAAAACAATTCCTCACAAAACCTCCATAAACATTCATCTTCTTTTCCTTATTTCTTCATCATCCGTTCATCAAATCAAGGTAATAATAACATTTTCGGAATCCTCATCGAATTTGCAAGCTATCCGTCACTTCCGTTTCTCGTTTCCTTCAACTCGAAATTTGGGCTGTTTTGAGTATACTTCGAATTTAGCCTCTTAACACCATTTTGCTTGTTGTAGGGGAAGGCTTAGAGGATCCTAAGGAAGTTAGTGGCAAGATTGAAGAAGAGATTGGAGCTTAAACGCTTATAAGGTGACGATTACGAGTAACTCGACCTTTTTGTTAAAATAGCAAGTTTGTTGTGTTCTTGTCGATGTTTCTGATTTTTGTTTAAGTTGAATGATTTATGGACTTAGAAACATGTTTAGGAATATTCTTACTTGTTGAATTCAGGCCTTGTTGATGTTTCATATGTTCTTAAGTGATTTTTCAGAAATTTCATATTTTGCGACGGATACATTATATAATCGTATTGAGGATTGTTTTGGGTTTGTTTGCTGTTAGATAGTGTTATTGGATGGTTTGTAATAGTGGGTAAGCTTGTGTTGATGCGAATTTTGAAGTTTGGTATCGAATTGTTGAAGAATTGAAACCACTGTAAAACGCGACTTTTGGATCAGGCTCTCTGAGCCGGTCGACCGGCTGGGGGTGTTATTTGTTGTTTTTGCGTAATATTGAGAACGTAGGAATAGGGTTCCCAGCCGGCAGACCGGCCGCCTGCCAGCCGGCTGGGAGTGGATTGTGGGTGTGTTTGAAAATTTTTGAGAACCTAGGATTAGGTTCCCAGCCGGCAGACCGGCCGCCTGCCAGCCGGCTGGGAGTCCTTTGTTGTCGTTCTTGTTTTAAAGAAGGAAGGCTGAGAGGGATCACCAGCCGGCCGACCGGCTGCCTGCCGACCGGCTGCCTGCCGACCGGCTGGGGACCCTTGTAGCTTATTTTAAATTCGTATTTTTTTTATAACTTTTAAACGGTTGATCGGTTTTGATTGAAACTCGTTCCTTGTATCTTTGATATGTATTTGAGGTCCCCGGAGGATGGGCGACACTATATTGGGTTCGGGAATGGAGTGAGGATAGAGACCCCCCGGTCGGGTAACCGAAAGGGAAACCGGCTCTCCCTCGTCTTAGTTCCCGAGGTCAATTAAGTGTTGTTTAGTGGTTTAAGAAGTTAGAGCTATAGGTTAGTTTCTATCTTTGGATGCAAATGATTGAGTTGGATGTCGCGTGATGGGATATTTGTTAAGTTCACCTCTGGACCCATTACGTGTTTTGTATGTCGCGTGATGGGATATGTGTTAAGTTCACCTCTGGACCCATTACGTGTTTTGTATGTCGCTTGATGGGATATGTGTTAAGCTCACCTCTGGACCCATTACGTGTTTTGCTTGTGGCGTGTCAGGATATGTGTTAAGCTCACCTCTGGACCTGACACGTGATCGGTTGTCGTACACGGGATATTTGTTAAGCTCACCTCTGGACCCATTGTGCGATAGCTGTGTATTGGGATATGTGTTAAGTTCACCTCTGGACCCAATACTTGTTTGTAGCATTGGGATATGTGTTAAGCTCACCTCTGGACCCTTTGCTTTTGGATGTATGTTGGGATATGTGTTAAGTTCACCTCTGGACCCGACATTTGTTTGTAGTGGGATATGTGTTAAGCTCACCTCTGGACCCATTACTGAATTGTGATTAGGGATATGTGTTAAGTTCACCTCTGGACCCTTTTTTTGAATTGTATGTATAGGGATATGTGTTAAGTTCACCTCTGGACCCTTTACTTGAATTGCATGTTGGGATATGTGTTAAGTTCACCTCTGGACCCGACATTGTTTGGTAGTGGGATATGTGTTAAGTTCACCTCTGGACACATTGCTAGTGTTTGTTTTATATCTGCTTGCCTAGAGTTTGGTACAATGTCAGATATGCATGATGAAGTTGTTGGTTATATTGTTTGAGTTATAGTTTGTTCATCAAAGGCATTGGATGACTCTATGATCGGTTTCATAAATAGTTGGATTGAAAGACCCCCCGACTGGGCAACCAGTAGGGAAACCGGCTCTCCTTCCTAACGGTTTATGATGTTGGTTGAAAGTCGTGCATTAGTATTGCATGATAGTGTAATATCCCGTATTTTCATAGTTTGTATCAACGAGTCATTTTATATTATTGTCACGACGGGGCATAACTATGTTCTATTCGATACGTATTTTGTTATAATAATATTAATTATATATATATACTCGTTAAGTTGGATATTTATTTTATTTTTTAATTTTTTTTACATCGACGCTTTGATAGTTATGTGAGAATTTATTTTCGATAATTAAGTAATTATCGAAACTCGGGTTGTAACTCGGAATTTATGGTTATAAGTTCTATATTATGTTATCGAACTATATTAATCGCTAGGGTAAGTATATCAACTAAGTGAATAATAATGTCACGTGTTGTTGGTTCGAGTTAGTTAAGTCGTATGGATAATGGGTCAAGTTACCAGGTTGTTTTTACTCGACCCATATATTCCATAAACCCTACGCACCACGTTACAACATAACACACCCCCCAAACCCTAAATCGTAGTTCACCCTCATCCTCTCAAACCCTCGGTCGGCAGCAGCAGTAAGAGCAAGAGAGGGAGAAGCGGCGCTGATGGTGGTTGTAAGGTGGCTTCAAGGGCAGACGAGTCAGTCTCAGGTGGGTGTAAGGTGAGTCTCGTTCGTCTTCTTTCGTTTGTGTCTTTTCGCGCCTATAGTCGGTAGGGTGTCACTGCGCCATGGCGGCTAGGGCTAGTTATAGGGGTTAGGGTGAGTACGTTGGTAAGGGTGTGGGTACCGTTAGTGGCCGTGGTTGTCAGAGGGGGGTGGTTGTGTTGAGTCAGGCTGTTCGGGGTCTAGTGCGCGAAGGATGTACCTTGGTCTGTGTGTTATTATTATTATTATTATTATTATTATTATTATTATTATTAATATTATTAATATTATTATTATTATTATTGTTGAGATGTTTCTATTAGTGAGTCTTATTATTATTGCTACTATTCTTATAATAAGTCGGCTTTCATTATTTCAATGTTATTCGTTATCGTGTAGTTGAAGAGTATGAGTCGGGAAACCAATAAGTTGGGGAGTTTCTAATTATGGAAACATTCCATTAATAATGGGTTTCTATTTTAGGAAACTTTCCATTTATGGAAGGTTTCTAATTATAGTAAGTATAGGTTGTTAAGGGGTTTCGGGAAGAATTTTAATTCGTTACATACACGTGTTTAGGTAGCGAGTTTCGTGTGGAACACTTCTAGCGAGCTTGGACTTATCTACAATTCTGCTATTCGAGGTAGGGGAAAATACTGGTATATGATGATGTGTAATCTGTTCTTATTTGGTATTAAGCATGTTTGTGATATAATATCATGTGATCGTTATATTGTGTTATCTATATTATTCTGTGATATAATATGATGTGAATATATTGGGTCTTGTGATTTGGCGTTGGATCGGTGCGGAGTTTATTTGGCGTTGGATCGGTGCGGAGTTTATTTGGCGTTGGATCGGTGCGGAGTTTATTTGGCGTTGGATCGGTGCGGAGTTTATTTGGCGTTGGATCGGTGCGGAGTTTATTTGGCGTTGGATCGGTGCGGAGTTTATTTGGCGTTGGATCGGTGCGGAGTTTATTTGGTGTTGGATCGGTGCGGAGTTAAGGGATGATTGATCCCAATATATATATTATAAGTTTGTTTATTTATTTTTCCTCTACTCAACCTCGTGGTTGACCCTGTGTATTCGTGTGACACCTGTGATGATCCGTAATGGGGAGCAGTTTTGACAGAAAAGATGGTGCTGTGGGAGCATGGGATGACGTGAGCACTTGGATGGACCGACTTAGATGTAGATCACCTACTTTGTAGTTATCAGTTGTACTTTAATTCTGCTGTGTAGTAGTTGTAACACCAAAGTTTAAATTTTACCAGTTTTTATATAAAATACTTTGGTTTGATTTACTTTGTTATTCACTACCTCGGATATTCCGAGATGGTAACAGCTCAATTTACTGAGGATGTCTTGCTAAAGGCTCTTTAATAAATCGGGGTGTTACAAAGTGGTATCAGAGCGAACGATCCTCAGGCCGAAACCAAATGAATAATAATGAACGTAGGAAGAGTGTAATAAAATGAACCCTGAGATGAAACTGATGGGAGCCCCAAGAAGGAACGGGATAAGTTAGGGGCCCCCTCACACCAAACCTGGGCCCTTTCTGTTCTGTCTCGGGAACCCAATGAGAGTAATGGAAGAGTGGGGTAGATTATATAGTGACCTAGTTATTTGGTACTAATGTTTTTGCAGGAGAAGGAATGAGGTAAGTATGATGTGAAATATGGTTGGTAATATATACTGCGAATCATGAGATTGATGTTGAATGTTGACTGAGATATACTATTTCTGATATTGAGAACAAGAGTTTTGAATATGAGCTTTACTTGTATATGGTGATATGCATGCGGCTGTATGATCCCTGAACCGTTAGGAAGAGATATATAATGATTTGTGTAGTAAGTTGATGAGCTATAGTCACCTAAAAGGATAGATGTAGGAGAGATATGATCATGCTTGCCTGGTATGGTTAGTAGAGCCAACTATGCTATGTCGTTATAGGATATGGAACCAAGTTAAGTAGTATGTGTAAAGCTAGTAGACCGAATCGGATGACGTGTCCGTTGATAATTGTCTGTTACTACTCTATGTGTGTATACACTTCTTATTTGCATGCCTTATACTTTGCAAGAGTTTACTGATGGGCTTACTAGGCAAATGTGATCGGAATTTGAGATTTATGATTGTTATTATTTTACTAATTGCTTTAGCAATCCATGTCTAGTGAAATGCGGAACGTGTTACCCCAAACCATGAGTACTCTAGGGTTATGTGTTGCATAGATCATACTTAAAGTATATGTGGCAATTTCTTTTGACACCCAATTAGTTTAGAAAAGAGTCATGTTTCTATAAATGGCACCATGGTGATTCTGGTATAAATGTTTACATACTATTATGTTGTGACTGTTACAATAGTAGGAACTAATGCATTGTTCGTACATGTATAACTATTGAATTGTTTCGTGATACTATTTCTCAGATTCGCAATCTTACCGTCTGGTAGATGACAATTTCGGTTTGAAATAATGAAGTTAATGTGGTACAATGTGATTTCAACGCTTCGAATGACATGTCAACATGTTTTTGGAAAAATAATGGTTATATTTAAATGTAATAGCGGGAAGTAAATTTTTTTTTTAGAAACATAAAATTTGGTAAATTTTCAGAATGTTACTTTGCTTGCGAGAGCTGTCATTTAAAATGTGTTCTCCATATATGTATGAAAATTTTATGTATGATAACCTTCTGAATTAGCTTTCCAATGTTTCTGGGTTCATGTTAAAACGGCTTATGTTCGGAGTGAAAGGAATCATTTAAAAACCTGGTGATTGTTATGCATAAAATTCAACTCTACTGTTCAGAATATGTGTTCGCGTTTTCAAAATGATATGCCATGTAAAATCGTAACGAGCCACCATTTAATTGTGATTTTTGCAAGTTGCCGAATTTTCTGTTGAATTGCTGTAAAGTTCTTGTCTAGACCGATTGAGTTGTAAAAAGATTGTATTAAATAATTTCCTCTGTTTAGCTTATTTCCATATTTTCTAAAAACTATAATCGCGCGCACGTTAGTTAAGCTGTTATTTGATTATGATTTTTGTAAGTTGTTGCCTAATGTTTAATTGGTGAAATGTGAGATATGTAAGTTCATATAAAAGTTTAGCCAAGTGTGGATTATGTGATGTGATTCCGTGATATCCTGATATAGCATTAGTAACATGAGTAGTAGGCGTATGATATGAATATGAACCTTACTATATGATAACGTCATCATGCTTGTTCTATATAAAATAGTTTCAATTATGCCAACGTTCCTACTTTCTAGTGATATGACCCCAAAATAATGATGTGATATTCGTGTGTGGTGTTAATACCATGTTTACTGAATGAAATTTAACTAGTAAGCTTATTAGCACGATGTCATGAGTAAAAGTCATGTAACAATGAGGTTGTTATACGTAATTGTGACTATTTGAACAATGTGAATCTTGTTGATATTCTTTCATATATTGATGATATATCCTTGCCTAGTCTCTGCGATAACAATCTTTATAACTTTTCCTGTATACGAATATGCCATAAAGTGAGATGCATAATGATATGTCTAAAATATGATCACGATGTATTGAAATTATTAATTGGTTGACATATGAAATATGAGTTACTAGTCTTGTGAATCCGTTTACTTTTATCGTTAAAAACCCTCATAATTCATGAGCGTCAAGAACGTCTTAGTAAAGAAGAGTCAAAATGTCCCTGTGTAGCCTTGTTTCGATCTGTAGCTTGTTGACCTTTGATTCGTATTTATAAATGATCACAGATTACCGCTTCAATGTTTCAAACGTTTTAAAATGTTTTCAACGTGATAAACCTTGTTTAAGCTTCATGTTTGAGAATTATGATGATTGTGCTTGATGTTTGATAATTAAAGTGATTGCTTGCAACATGACAAATTCTGTAGCTACGTGTTGACGAAATTCTGCCTGAATGCTGTTTGAAGCGCGTTATATAAACCTTTTATTTTATAAGACATACATGAATGGTTTCATGATAAATGATGTAATGTGAGTAGATGGGAATTACAACTGAGTGATTTTAACTGTTTGATATCTAGGAATGTTAAGCGGTCTTGTAGCCTATGATTGATATAGGAATGTTAATTAAGTTTACCTTATGCCTTTCCAAAATATGATTGTTAGATATGACTTTGCTTCGATAATATGATTATAAGCATGGAAGGTTTTTAATTGTCAATTATGAACTAGGAGTTTCTGATGACCTACATTAGGGTGAATATGTTAAGTGTGTAAAATTTCAAGGATATATGTGTGTTAGCTGCCGTGATTCTGTTTTGGCTGCGTAACTTAATTCTACCGATCTTGTCATTTTTATTCTGTCCGGGGATATATATTTATATATGTGCTAATTGAGTTAGCGATCCTATGCACTTCAATAATTATTCAAACTGACATGTTGTGATGACTAATTATACGTTGATAATTATTGAGAAATTGATATTGTGAATTTTATTGTATATATCGTAGTGTTCATATGTTACGAGACATTGATGGTCCTTTTATTTAGAGAATTATTCTATTGCTGGTTTACGACCGAATTGGAGTATACGGGTACTAGGGATTGATATGTTGGTTGCGGATAATTAGTATTGCATTCTTTTCCTTATTTTCGTCCTCTGTAACCTTAACTTGTGGGTGCGTAACTTAAAGTTCGTACTTTAAGTGTTGAGCACGGCTCTGGGACCCTTTGACGATATCGAAACTGATGTTGATATGGAGATTGAGATTAGGTGCTCGTGTTGAGTTATGTTTACGGTCCAGTGTGACCATGGTTATTGGGGTATTTTCGGAGTTTGAAATCGATATTGAAATGGAAGTGTTGATTTGCGGTTTTATTCCGCCAGTTCACTCACCCCTTGTCTTTGGTCTTAGGTTCGACGATGAGAATGCGATGTTTGGTCACTTGGAGTGAGATTTTATGAAATGGAGTATTGGGCTCGAATTCTTATAATGGAGTTACGGGGACGTAACCATATTTTAAGGGAGATAGGATTGTAAAATCTTAATGATTTATGATAATGCTAATTGCTATGTCGTGATTATTTGCATCTACTTGATAACTTGTGTTATGCATCTTATGGTGTTCGAGAATTGAATTTATTTATACGTTAAACTTTGGGGACAAAGTTTTCTTAACAAGGGCAGAATGTAACATTTCGTGTTTAAAATACCTTGATTAATCCTGGATGCTATGTGGTGCCACACTTTGAATTCGTTATGTGCCTAGGGACCAGTTGATGGATCACGGGATGATGAACTTCGGGACGAAGTTCATTTTTAAGGAGGGAAGACTGTAATATCCCGTATTTTCATAGTTTGTATCAACGAGTCATTTTATATTATTGTCACGACGGGGCATAACTATGTTCTATTCGATACGTATTTTGTTATAATAATATTAATTATATATATATACTCGTTAAGTTGGATATTTATTTTTTTTTTATTTTTTTTTTTTACATCGACGCTTTGATAGTTATGTGAGAATTTATTTTCGATAATTACGTAATTATCAAAACTCGGGTTGTGACTCGGAATTTATGGTTATAAGTTCTATATTATGTTATCGAACTATATTAATCGCTAGGGTAAGTATATCAACTAAGTGAATAATAATGTCACGTGTTGTTGGTTCGAGTTAGTTAAGTCGTATGGATAATGGGTCAAGTTACCAGGTTGTTTTTACTCGACCCATATATTCCATAAACCCTACGCACCACGTTACAACATAACACACCCCCCAAACCCTAAATCGTAGTTCACCCTCATCCTCTCAAACCCTCGGTCGGCAGCAGCAGTAAGAGCAAGAGAGGGAGAAGCGGCGCTGATGGTGGTTGTAAGGTGGCTTCAAGGGCAGACGAGTCAGTCTCAGGCGGGTGTAAGGTGAGTCTCGTTCGTCTTCTTTCGTTTGTGTCTTTTCGCGCCTATAGTCGGTAGGGTGTCACTGCGCCATGGCGGCTAGGGCTAGTTATAGGGGTTAGGGTGAGTACGTTGGTAAGGGTGTGGGTACCGTTAGTGGCCGTGGTTGTCAGAGGGGGGTGGTTGTGTTGAGTCAGGCTGTTCGGGGTCTAGTGCGCGAAGGATGTACCTTGGTCTGTGTGTTGGTCTGACGATCTGTGTGTTGGTCTGATGTCGAGGGTGGTGAAGGTGGAGGTGCTGGGAGGTGATATGGCGGTGAGTGGTGGCGACATGGGTTAGAATTCGAGAGCAATTGTGGGATTACGGGAAGAACCAGGCGTGGTTTTGGTCTCGGTTCAAACCGTCGGTTGGAGTCAACACCGGGTCTGGATGTCGGTGGTGAGGCAGGGTGATGTGGGTGTTGGGTGCGGTGGTTACCGGCGGGGGAAGGTGGTGTTTACATGATATGGGTGGCTGTTACGCGGGTTTGTATGGAATGTCGTGTTTATGGGGTATATGGGTGTGCGTTACTTTTGTCGTTAGTATTTTATTATTTTATTATTATTATTATTATTATTATTATTATTATTATTATTATTATTATTATTGTTGAGATGTTTCTATTAGTGAGTCTTATTATTATTGCTACTATTCTTATAATAAGTCGGCTTTCATTATTTCAATGTTATTCGTTATCGTGTAGTTGAAGAGTATGAGTCGGGAAACCAATAAGTTGGGGAGTTTCTAATTATGGAAACATTCCATTAATAATGGGTTTCAATTTTAGGAAACTTTCCATTTATGGAAGGTTTCTAATTATAGTAAGTATAGGTTGTTAAGGGGTTTCGGGAAGAATTTTAATTCGTTACATACACGTGTTTAGGTAGCGAGTTTCGTGTGGAACACTTCTAGCGAGCTTGGACTTATCTACAATTCTGCTATTCGAGGTAGGGGAAAATACTGGTATATGATGATGTGTAATCTGTTCTTATTTGGTATTAAGCATGTTTGTGATATAATATCATGTGATCGTTATATTGTGTTATCTATATTATTCTGTGATATAATATGATGTGAATATATTGGGTCTTGTGATTTGGCGTTGGATCGGTGCGGAGTTTATTTGGCGGGTTGGATCGGTGCGGAGTTTATTTGGCGTTGGATCGGTGCGGAGTTTATTTGGCGTTGGATCGGTGCGGAGTTTATTTGGCGTTGGATCGGTGCGGAGTTTATTTGGCGTTGGATCGGTGCGGAGTTAAGGGATGATTGATCCCAATATATATATTATAAGTTTGTTTATTTATTTTTCCTCTACTCAACCTCGTGGTTGACCCTGTGTATTCGTGTGACACCTGTGATGATCCGTAATGGGGAGCAGTTTTGACAGGAAAGATGGTGCTGTGGGAGCATGGGATGACGTGAGCGCTTGGATGGACCGACTTAGATGTAGATCACCTACTTTGTAGTTATCAGTTGTACTTTAATTCTGCTGTGTAGTAGTTGTAACACCAAAGTTTAAATTTTACCAGTTTTTATATAAAATACTTTGGTTTGATTTACTTTGTTATTCACTACCTCGGATATTCCGAGATGGTAACAACTCAATTTACTGAGGATGTCTTGCTAAAGGCTCCTTAATAAATCGGGGTGTTACAGATAGTATGAGAACAGTTTATGAGATGTTTATGCTTCACATGTTTATATATGTTGGAGTATTCTGTATTGCTTTACTTGTTACGTGTTGTTACAAAAGGTGGCTAGGAGAACTCTAGTCACTCCCCACTGATTGTGGCGTACATGTTTTCATGTATGTAGGTACATGCAGGTTGGATCAGGGTTCACTTGAGAGATAGCGAGTGATGATCCTTTCATCATATGACTTACACTTCATCGATTAGCTCGACTCTTAGTTTTGATACAGTTATCTTTTGGTGCCTGTAGGGATGTTCCATCCCAGGCTTTGTATTTATTTTGGTATCCGTACTTAGAACTGTTATACTTATCTATTTTGTTTATATCAGTTTTCAGTCTCCGTTTCAGTTTAATTCTTCTCGCATGTTGTTTATGTTTAAAAAGTTTAAATTTTCCGCTTTCGCGAGGGGTTTTACTGTTGGTATCAGAACATTATTGCTCCCGACGCACTCATGTGACCCCCAACCTTAACTTGACCAAATAAACAAATAATGAATGAGAGATGGGGTAGGTTTAAGGACTTATATTGTAGTCTGTTTGTGCCTTGTTAGGAATACGTCTAACGATTTATTCTCTTATGATGGAAGAATGATAGAGCCAACCAATGATGAGAATGCTGAGACTCAAGCCCTCGTTTAAACTCTTTAGGATTGCATAGCTAGGTCGTCTATGCCTTCTTCTTCATTTCAAACCTCGGGAAGTAACCAACCTGGAGGATTGGCTTGGATTATCACCCAGATGTGGAGGAATGCAGCTAAGACATTCGACGGAGAGACCAGTGCTGTGACCCTCACCGCTTGGTTCCTTGACATGGAAAGGAACTTCATGATTTATGATGTTCGACCTGAGGATCAGACCCGAGTAGCATCTCAGTTCTTAGTTCGTGAGGCTAGGAGTTTGTGGTTGACGATCAGTGCTCCTGCTACTCGTGACCTTACTTTCACTTGGAGTCGTTTCAAGACTCTTCTTGGCTTGAGGTTTTACCATAGGGACATCCGCCAAGATAAGATGACCGAGTTCATGAACCTTCGCCAAGGAACCCTTTCTGTTCAAGCTTTCACCAATCGATTTGAGGAGCTGATTCACTTTGTCCCACAGCTAGTTAAGAGAGAGGAAGACAAAGCCTATCTGTTTCGAAGCAAGCTTAATGCTGAGACTAGGAGTGTAGCCAGTGGTGTCCCGACTTCTTACTTCCAGAGTTACTACGGTGTCTTGCGAGCGGAGGACCCTTACCAGATCTATTGTGAAGGATCTAGTGCCTTCTTCCCTCCTCCACCGCCTTTGCATAGATGCCGAAGAGGGAGACCTCTTAGCCCTCTTGCCTCCTCTCCTCTTGGAAAAAGGAAGCGTCCTCAGAAGAACAAGAAGTCCCAGAGAGCTAAGACTTCTCAAGTCCGAAACATGAGTCTCCCATCGGGCGTTCCCCTAAAGTGCTTCAAGTGCCGCAAGGATCTTCATCCTAGAGTTAACTATGACGGTGACCCTTACTTATGCTACTCCTGCATGGAGCTAGGGCATTGCTCCTTCGAGTGCCCCAAGAGGGATGTAGCTAGTGACAGAGCTATCACTATTGACCTAGAGGCTGAGACCAGTGGAGCTAGAGCTGTTCAGCTTCAGGCTGAGACTGGAGTTCACCCTGACCCACTTACTGGTATGTTCATGCCTACCATCTTATTTATGGTTAAGGTACTGGTAGCTGTTAATATCTTAGTCTCTTTCCTTAGACTTTCCTTGACCTTCCTTGAGGACTATCCGCATGTTCTCTTGAATTCACCTAGTAGCTTGCTTATCCTGAAACACCTTGTGCGGTAACCTACCATATACAGACTTGGGGAATTTCTTGAGGACAATTGTAGACCATGACTGAGAGAGTGTTGTTATTTGAGGAGTGATCTAAGGAGCTGATGGAATGTGTTATGTTGATCTAGGTGCCTATATGTTACTAATTTGAAGACTAAGTGAATGATGAGATAACGGTGATAAGTAGAGTGTTATACATGGCTTTCGATGGAACCTAGGTGTGAGAACTTTGCTGAGTCATGGATGATTGTAAGTTTGTGATCCCCATTAGAGAATTTAGAGGAACTTGGAGTAAAGATTGGGTTCGAGGAATATGCTTAAAGTGCTGATGTTGTCTGATAAGTGAATGAGGTAAGTTAATGTTGTTTGAACTTGAGGAACGAGAGTTGTTAGTAATGGTGTGAGAACGTTGGAACCTTTACAAGAACTTGTGGAATTGACTGAGTGGTTGATCTTAAGTTACTTGATGGATCTTGGTACTATCTAGCGAAGGACTTAAAGGAAATCTAGGATACATCATCGGTTTAAGAATGAATGATTCATTGGGAGATGTAAGTCCAGGAACGCGTTGATTTGAGTATAGTTATTTGTGGACCGTGATACAAGTATAGTAGATATATCACATGAGCTAGGTAGTCTGAGAGTTTGATTGAATTGTCATTTGGGAACTATCTGAGATGGGTTATCTAAACTTTTGAGGAATAAATCATCAAAAGGATAATGTTGCCTTAGACTTCGAGGAACTTTGAGATAGGAATCATTTTGAGGAACTAATCATGAGGACTAGTCATAGGCTTGCTTGGCTTGGAAGTTGTTACCTTAGAGAGAGCTTACCTTGGAATGTTCGTGTTATGGTAATAAATGGCTTTGGAGAACTTAAGATTTCAAAGTACCCCCCATAGGATGAATTTGATGGAATAGAACTACGTAGGACTAAGGATGTAGGTAATTTTGGTCATGACCTGTCTGATGGAGAAAAGCCATAGTGTGGAAAGTTTGGTGTTCTAACTTCAGAATTCGATGTCTTGATGATGGAATTCAGATTTAGACTTAGAAAGTGCGTAAATTTGGTCCGAGGTATGTTGTTAGACTTCCACCTTGAGTGAGAGATCCTTAACCCTTTTTGAACAGATTTGTGGTAAACTAAGAGAGAGTTTGGAAACCTTTTGGTAGAGGAATACCTCGTTTTGTGGATGAGAGAAGGGTAAGAGGAACCGTGAGACCATTGCGAGTGTCGAGATCACTGGAAACGTCTCCTTGGGATATACTGGACATCGCTGTAACGATGTTTTGATTATGGATCGAGCGGTTAGTGTACCCATGTTTGGCAAAGGTTACCGTCTTCTTTAACCTTCGACTTGATTGTTCCGTTCCTTCAACCCTCCTTTTCGTGTTCTTACGGCCGCGAGGCTTGAAACCCCTAATTCTTCGTGTTGAAAATAAGCTTTGCGACCGTTTCCGCGCTCTCAAACGTCTGTTTTGAAACTTGTTCCCCAATTGTTGACTTTAAAATTCACTGTTTATAGAAAAAAGCTTAATTGTTTTGAGAAAATGAAATTGTTTCCTCTTCCGTTAGAAGTAACTTTTCGTCATTATTGCAATTTTATATTTGAGAAAAAAGGTTAATTTTGAAGGAAACTTGATTTTGAAGAACAGAACATTTTACAACTTGGCAAACTTCAGCGTTGATTGCCACTAGAACGTGTTATTGGAGACGTCTGATAACCCGTACTGTGCTCAACAACACCGAATCGACCTAAATTTCGAATTTTGACTGATTTAGTTTTGGGACTTGTCTCAGATTTGGAATGTCGGACTCTTGAATACGTAACGAGAATCCCAATGTCCATTGACAAGACTTGTGCCTTGAAATCTTTTGTTTCTTGAAACCTTTTTGCAAGATAATGTTTTGGGTTATGATAACCCGCATGATATATTTTGAAAGTTAGAGTTATTTTCATACTTACTTCTACCTTCGAGTTTCGAGGACGAACTTTTTGAAGATTGGGTGATTGTAACAGCCCGCTTTTTCGTAAATTGTAATTTAAAGGTTTTAATTATTTTTACGGGATAAAATAATATTTTAATATTTAATGTTAATTTATTTTAAAGTAATTCATAGGATCCGTCTTAAGAACCTTAAGTCCTTAAGACGAATATAACTTGGCAAGTAACCCGACTCAACAAAACCCGTTGTGTTATCCAAACCCGTTTCATTTTAACGGAAAGGACAAATAAACCCTACCACTTCCTTATGAATGTCGACACATTCATCATCTTAAAAAAATAAAACAGTAAAACAATTCCTCACAAAACCTCCATAAACATTCATCTTCTTTTCCTTATTTCTTCATCATCCGTTCATCAAATCAAGGTAATAATAACATTTTCGGAATCCTAATCGAATTTGCAAGCCATCCGTCACTTCCGTTTCTCGTTTCCTTCAACTCGAAATTTGGGCTGTTTTGAGTATACTTCGAATTTAGCCTCTTAACACCGTTTTGCTTGTTGTAGGGGAAGGCTTAGAGGATCCTAAGGAAGTTAGTGGCAAGATTGAAGAAGAGATTGGAGCTTAAACGCTTATAAGGTGACGATTACGAGTAACTCGGCCTTGTTAAAATAGCAAGTTTGTTGTGTTCTTGTTGATGTTTCTGATTTTTGTTTAAGTTGAATGATTTATGGACTTAGAAACATGTTTAGGAATGTTCTTACTTGTTGAATTCAGGCGTTGTTGATGTTTCATATGTTCTTAAGTGATTTTTCAGAAATTTCATATTTTGCGACGGATACATTATATAATCGTATTGAGGATTGTTTTGGGTTTGTTTGCTGTTAGATAGTGTTATCGGATGGTTTGTAATAGTGGGTAAACTTGTGTTGATGCGAATTTTGAAGTTTGGTATCGAATTGTTGAAGAATTGAAACCACTGTAAAACGCGATTTTTGGATTAGGCTCTCTGAGCTGGTCGACCGACCGGCTGGGGGTGTTATTTGTTATTTTTGCGTAATATTGAGAAAATAGGAATAGGGTTCCCAGCCGGCAGACCGGCCGCCTGCCAGCCGGCTGGGAGTGGATTGTGGGTGTGTTTGCGAATTTTTGAGAACCTAGGATTAGGTTCCCAGCCGGCAGACCGGCCGCCTGCCAGCCGGCTGGGAGTCCTTTGTTGTCGTTCTTGTTTTAAAGAAGGAAGGCTGAGAGGGATCACCAGCCGGCCGACCGGCTGCCTGCCGACCGGCTGGGGACCCTTGTAGATTATTTTAAATTCGTATTTTGTTTATAACTTTTAAACGGTTGATCGGTTTTGATTGAAACTCGTTCCTTGTATCTTTGATATGTATCTGAGGTCCCCAGAGGATGGGCGACACTATATTGGGTTCGGGAATGGAGTGAGGATAGAGACCCCCCGGTCGGGTAACCGAAAGGGAAACCGACTCTCCTCGTCTTAGTTCCCGGGGTCAATTAAGTGTTGTTTAGTGGTTCAAGAAGTTAGAGCTATAGGTTAGTTTCTATCTTTGGATGCAAATGATTGAGTTGGATGTCGCGTGATGGGATATTTGTTAAGTTCACCTCTGGACCCATTACGTGTTTTGTATGTCGCGTGATGGGATATGTGTTAAGTTCACCTCTGGACCCATTACGTGTTTTGTATGTCGCTTGATGGGATATGTGTTAAGCTCACCTCTGGACCCATTACGTGTTTTGCTTGTGGCGCGTCAGGATATGTGTTAAGCTCACCTCTGGACCTGACACGTGATCGGTTGTCGTACACGGGACATGTGTTAAGCTCACCTCTGGACCCGTTGTGCGATAGCTGTGTATTGGGATATGTGGTAAGTTCACCTCTGGACCCAATACTTGTTTGTAGCATTGGTATATGTGTTAAGCTCACCTCTGGACCCTTTGCTTTTGGATGTATGTTGGGATATGTGTTAAGTTCACCTCTGGACCCGACATTTGTTTGTAGTGGGATATGTGTTAAGCTCACCTCTGGACCCATTACTGAATTGTGATTAGGGATATGTGTTAAGTTCACCTCTGGACCCTTTTCTTGAATTGTATGTATAGGATTATGTGTTAAGTTCACCTCTGGACCCTTTACTTGAATTGCATGTTGGGATATGTGTTAAGTTCACCTCTGGACCCGACATTGTTTGCTAGTGGGATTTGTGTTAAGTTCACCTCTGGACCCATTGCTAGTGTTTGTGTTATATCTGCTTGCCTAGAGTTTGGTACAGTGTCAGATATGCATGATGAAGTTGTTGATTATATTGCTTGAGTTATAGTTTGTTCATCCAAGGCATTGGATGACTCTATGATCGGTTTCATAAATAGTTGGATTGAAAGACCCCCGACTGGGTAACCAGTAGGGAAACTGGCTCTCCTTCCTAACGGTTTATGAAGTTGGTTGAGAGCCGTGCATTAGTATTGCGTGATAGTATGAGAACAGTTGATGAGATGTTTATGCTTCACATGTTTATATATGTTGGAGTATTCTGTATTGCTTTACTTGTTACGTGTCGTTACAAAAGGTGGCTAGGAGAACTCTAGTCACTCCCCACTGATTGTGGCGTACATGTTTTCATGTATGTAGGTACATGCAGGTTGGATCAGGGTTCACTTGAGAGCTAGCGAGTGATGATCCTTTCATCATATGACTTACACTTCATCGATTAGCTAGACTCTTAGTTTTGATACAGTTATCTTTTGGTGCCTGTATGGATGTTCCATCCCAGGCTTTGTATTTATTTTGGTTTCCGTACTTAGAACTGTTATACTTATATATTTTGTTTATATCAGTTTTCAGTTTCCGTTTCAGTTTAATTCTTCTCGCATGTTGTTTATGTTTAAAAAGTTTAAATTCCGCTGCATTTTTAGTACTTTGTATGTTTTAATTTTCCGCTTTCGCGAGGGGTTTTACAGAAGGCATCGGTAGGAATTTTATTTAGGATGGTAGTGCTGAATATAACAGAATTCCAGCTGTGGCTTGGCATAAGATGTGTGTGCCAAAGAAAGAAGGAGGACTAGACCTGAAGCAAGGCTTGGTGTAGAACATTGCTTTGGTAGTTAAGTTAGTGTGGTGGATTGTGGCTCATCCTGAGAGGGTATGGTTGAAGTGGGTGAGTCATATCTATATGAAAAATACTGGTTGGTATGATTATAAGCCATTACCTACAACAAGTTGGTATTGGAGGAAGATTTGTAGTGTTAAGGATGGATTTGTGGATGAGAGTTGGGCTCACAATGTGGGAAGTTATTCGGTATCAAGTTGTTATAAATGGCTTAGAGAGAAGAGGGAGGTAGTAAACTGGCATAGAGTGGTCTGGTGTAGAATGGCTATACCTAAACATTGCTATGTGGCTTGGATGATAAAACAGAATGCCTTGAATTGAAGGATAGATTATTCAGGTATAATGTTTGCAGTGGTGATAGATATTGCATTTGTGGTGATCAGACAGATGATCTTCAACATTTGTTTGTAGACTGTTTTTACAGTCAGAAAATCCTGAGGCTTTTAGGTGACTGGTTGGGGGATGATACAGTTACAAAGGATGCTATTGATGTTATTGCAGGCAAAAGATGGTGTCGTAGCAGGAAATTGGTTACCACTGCTATCATTTTAGCAGTGTGGTACCATGTGTGGTTACAAAGAAATGGAGCTAGAGTGGAATTTCAGATCCTGAGACCAGAATTGATTGTTCAGCGGATTAAAGATGAGATGAGAAATAGAGTAGTTGTGCATAGACCAGTAAGAATCTCTAGTAGTGATCAAAATTGGTTAACTAGAGTGCAATTACAGTAATGGAGTCAGGAGTTGTAAATGTAATAGATGGAGTCTACACAAAGTAGAGTTGTAAAGAGCTTCAATTTTTCTAATGAAAATGCTTACATTTTAGCAAAAAAAAAAGGTAATTCGGTTAAGAGAAGGTGATGCTTGTACTAAGCTTTTATTCAATTCAATTAGGACTCGTCTTGGTCGGAATTTCACTGTCGGAATTAAAAAATATGATAGTTCTTGGGCTTTTGATGAAAAGGATATACACGATGTTTTTGAGAATTATTTCAGGGATTTTTTTGTCAATTCGAAATCATCCTCACCTTTCCATAGCTTCTCAAAATGCTACGATAAGATGTTTGGTTTGGTGGAAAACAAGCTTACACCGGATCAAAAGGATAATCTATCTGAACCTTTTACGCGAAAAGAATTCAGGAAAACTGTTTTCCAACAGGCTCCCTTGAAATCTCCAGGTCCTGATGATTTTCCGGCTTGTTTCTATCAGAATTTCTGGTTTCATATTAAGAAAGACATCTTTCGTGCGGTTTTACATATGCTCTCTAATGGTAACATTCTCTCAAGGCTGAATAGAACGTCTATCTCGTTGATTCTGAAGGTTTTGGGACCAGAATCTCTCCAATATTTTCGACTGATAAGTCTGTGTAACGTCATTATGAAAATCGGCACCAAATGCGTCACCAACAGACTTAGGAAGGTGATGCATCTCTGGTGGGCGAATATCAAAATGTCTTCGTTCTGGAACGGAATATAACAGACAATATCCTAATCTCACAAGAGCTTTTTGACCTCATTTGTAGGAAAAAAAAGGGTATTAGAGGTGAGATTACTTTTAAGATCGATATGAGTAAAGTGTGTGATCGATTGCAATTGAATTTCATTGAGAAAACTTTGGTTTGTATGAATTTTCATGTCTCCATGATTTCTCTTACTGTGGCTTGTGTCTCATCGGTTTCCTAGCTATAGTATCATCATTAATGGGACGTTTAACACCCCCATTTACCTAGGAGCCTGAACTAGAACTTCCAGACACTACTACAATTCCCTTACTTTCGCGACACTTTTTGGTCGACGCTTGTAAAAGCGTCGACCCCAATTTCCCCTAAATACCATTTTATAATATAATAATCATTATTTTAATTAAAAATTTAGCTAATAACCGCTTCTAAATTTTTTCACGGAAAACTTATTCCATTCTCGCGCCTCTTCTACACCGTACTGTTCCATTGCCATCTTCAATTGCAAACCCACGATCTACTGTTCCGTCGCCTTCTTCCCCAAATTAAACCCTTTTTTCCAAAATTTTCTTTCAGCTCCTTCAATTCTTGGATTACATCTGCTGCTCAACTCAGTTTTTTCCCCAAACTATCCAAATTAATTAATTAATGAAAACCTAATTCATATACTGTGAATAAATCGCGCAGGCTGGTGAACGAATCGCGCTTCTCATTAATCATCATCGTCATCAGCTAGATAGGTAAGTAATTAATCAAAACTTTATTTAATCATCATCGCCATTAGCTAATTCATCTAGTGTCCATCTTTCTCAATAAAAACTATGTTTGAATAATTTTCATTAATCTTACTCGTTTGTTGTTTCAATGAAATAGAGTATAGTGTCGTACTTTAGTTGTGTTATTTGTATTGGTTCGGCTCACTGATTTGAGTTCTGAACAAACTAAAATCAATGGTAGGAAGGAACGGCTCACTTTAGTTGTGTTATTTGTATAAATCATCATCATCAGCAGCAAAATGAGTTTCACTATTTATTACGCAAGCATATTATTCAAAGTTGATTTTCGAGCTGATTGTTTTTAACAATTTTTTTGATTGATGAAATACAACTTAATTTTTGATGGATCTTCGTGAATAACTGTGTATACCAAGATGTACAGTATAATTTACCTTCTTTTACTATAATTTATTGGTGGTTGTTTGAGTTGTTTGGTAATGTATAATTTAAATTACACTAAGTGAGTCGATGTTTGAAATCTGAGGTCTTTTGTTTTGGATGTTTAAGGGCCACTAATGTGTGAGTATGGTGCCTATTTTAATACTTGTACGCCTCTACTGCTATAATTCAATGAGGTGTATAAGTGTCGGAAGACTGATATGCTGATAGTTAATGAGCAAGCTTTTAAAATGCATAGCAAATGAAGCAGTTTTGATCAAGATCCTCTGCATTATAACAGAAATCTTCTGAATATCAGGTTGACAATGTATTGATGATCGGAGTTCCCTCTGATTTTTTACTGGATACTTCCTCGCCGAATTCGTTACCTGTTGGAGACATTAGATTGTGAATAGAGAGGGCTTAAATCATCTCTGAATTATGGAGTACAAGATTATGTTCATGACTAAATGCTTAGTACTCATATTTTTTCTGTTTGAATAAGTTCATACCTTCTGCATTTTTCGTATTGAACCCGTATCCTTCCTCTGTTGAACTACTGCATTTCTAGAGGTCTTAACTCTCAAGCATAAGATAGAGAACGGTTTGTCCCTTAACATTTTACTTGGTTTGCATAGAGCCGCAGATCTGAGAATGAGGGAATGAGAGAAACAAGGAGTGGATAGACCTCAATAAGAGGGTATTCAGCAGGTCCACATTTACAGTAGAATCTGATCTGCACTTGTTAGCATGTCAGGCAGCAGATGTCTGATGCGTAGCATAACACATTTTTACACTTGACTATTTCTGGTTAACTGCTTGTAACATAACACAAGCAGCAGATGTCTCTCTTTAATAGTCGGATCTTATAGTTTTTTTATATTGTAATATTATTTTATCAGTTGATAGTCTTTAATTTCAGGGTAGGATCCGGATAATTGAATTTTGGACCAAAGTTTGGACAGTGACACTTCAGTAATTTCTACGATGGGCATTGCTAATTCCTAATTTAGTTAAATTTATTATTAAATCTTTGGTTTTGTTAATTTATCTACAATAAGTAAGCCTTGTTACTTTCACATCACTTAATAATCTCGTTCTCATGTATGTGATTTATACTTGCTCTACAATGTTCTGATTATATTATATTATTTAATTTGCTTAGATTTTGAGTATTCAATCTTTATGATGTGTAGTCATGGATACTAGCTGGATTACGTTGCCAAATGACCATCGCGATTACATAAATGGATGTAGGGAGTTTATAGAGTTTGCTAAGGACAATCTTGTAGAAGGGAAAACAAAATGTCCATGTAAGAACTGTAAGTTACGTTATTACTTCACACTGGGTGAAATAGAGGGACATATTTTTTTCAAAGGGTTTTACCAAAAGTATACAGATTGGTTTTGGTATGGTAAAAGGGACGTTCTTGATCATTTGCATGGAGAAAGTAGGAAAGAACCCTTGGTAGGTCGTGATGATATGAAAGGTTTACTAATGCAGTATATGGGACTCACATTCCCAACCATTCTAAAGATCTGGATGATGATAATCCTTTTGTTGGCTCGATAGAAATAGAAAAAGAAGCTGAATTTGATGACGCGTCTATGGGGTTTAGTTCTGATGGTGAGTCAGATAATGAGTTTGGGCACGTATCCAATTCTAGGACTGATGACTATTCTAACAACCCCAAGAACCTGAACAATAAAGAAGACCCTAACTATAAAAGATTGTTGGAAGCTGCATATGAGGAACTTTACGAAGGCTGTCAGTCTTTCTCAAAGCTCTCATTCCTTTTACACTTATACCACATTAAATGTATGAGGGTAAGAAGATTGGTTTTGGCATGGTCATTTAACAAGTTACTTGAACTTGTACTTGAAGAATTTCCTCAAATAAGACAGTTTCCATCATCCTTTTATGAGGGTAAGAAGATAATTAATGATTTAGGACTCAGATATGAAAAGATTCACGCTTTCCCATTCAATTGCATGCTGTTTTGGAGGGATAACAAAGACAAGGAGAAGTGTAATTCTTGTCACCCATCAAGATGGAAAAACGTCATAGGTGAAAAAGGTAAAGGTCTAGCTAAGAAGGGTGAAGGTGCCAAAGTTATGAGGTATTTTCCCCTCATTCCTAGATTAAAGAGGGTCTACGCGTCATCTAAAAACGGCAGAAGATATGAGATGACATCATAAAGATCGCGTAAATGATGGAAAACTTAGACATCCAGCAGACGCGTTAGCATGGGAACAATTTGATTTTCGGTATCCTCTATTTGCCTCTGATCCTCGAAGTGTTAGGTTAGCCTTAGCTAGTGACGGGTTTAACCCATATCGTTTGATGAATACCACTTATAGCACATGGCCAGTTATTTTGATTCCTTATAACTTGCCACCATGGCTGTGCATGAAACACTCTTCATTTCTTTTGTCTTGTATTATTCCTTGAAAATTCAGTCCAGGAATTGACATTGATGTGTATCTTCAACCATTAATCTCTGAGTTGAAGTTTTTATGGAGTGGTGTTGACGCATTTGACGCCTTCGATGGTGAAACTTTCAAACTCCGAGCAGCCTTACATACTACTATTAACGATTTTCCGGCATATGCTATGTTATCTGGAAGGAGTACCTCTTGTTATGATGCTTGTCAACGTTGTACCCATTCAACTAATTCCTGAAGATTTGGTGGTAAGATTTGTTATGTGGGACATAGGAATTGGTTGGATCAAGATCATCCCTATCGTTTTGAAGCCAATTTATTTGATGGAACGATAGCGTCTGGCTGCGCCCCAAAATCTCTAAGTGGTTCTATCTCTGCTTCCACAATATCCAGCTCCTCAGCATTCTCAGCTGGATTACCTGCACACTTATCCAAAACTGTTAGATCATCTAAGGGATCCTTGGTCAAGGATTCCCTCCAGTTACGGATAACATTTCTGTCAATAATATCAATGGGGCAACAAGTATCATCAGTAAGAGTAGTTGCCTTATGGGCAAGACTAAACTCGATAGTGTCATCTCCAACCTCTAAAGTAATGATCCCGCGTTTGACATCAATCAAAGCCCCAGCTGTGTGTAAAAAGGGTCTACCTAAAATGATAGGTATCTGACTATCCTCAGCAATGTCTAAAACAACGAAATCAACAGGAATAAAGACCTTTCCCACTCTAACTGGGACATCCTCCAAGACCCCTAATGGTCTTTGGGTTGATCTATCTGCCATCTGTAAGGTGATGTTGGTGACCTTAAGTCTACCTATGTTAAGTCTCTCACAAACAGAATAAGGCATAACACTGACACTAGCCCCTAGATCACAAAGGGCTTTCCTAATAACATGATTTCCTATGGTACATGGGATAGAAAAACTAACTAGGTCTTTCAACTTAGGTGCTACATTATTTTGTGAAAGAACATAACATTCTTCCACAAAAGCAATAGTACCTTCGTCCTGAAATTTCCTCTTACGATTTAAAATATCTTTCATAAATTTAGCATAAGAAGGTACCTGGGTAATTAAGTCAGTGAATGGGATGGTTACCTCAAGGTTCTTCACCATCTCCAAGAACTTACCGGATTTCCGATCCTCTTTTGAATTTTTCAATCGCTCGGGATACGTAACGGTAACACTAGTCGTAGGATCAGCTATTTTCGGCTTCTTCAGCTGTAGAATCTCAGTGAGGTCTTGAATGAGGGACGGGTCCAACAATTCTGGATCAGAAACTGCATTCTGCTCAGGAACCTTGGTCGGTCGACCATGAGTGGTGGTCGGTCGACCAGATGTGCTGTTATCAGAAATCTTCTGTTTTCTAGAAACTAATCGCTCGTCAGGTACCTCGGTCGGTCGAACTGATGTGGTTGTCGGTCCACCAACTGACCTGTGCACGGGATCAGTTTCTTCATTAAGAACTTCAGCAGAATCCCCCTCGGAAGTTGGTCCGTCTTAAGCACGACCACTTCTGAGATTTATAGCATTCATTGTCTCTATGGAACTTTCACATTTTTCGAGAGAGCTAGCAATCTGATTAGCATCTAAGATTGATAATTGGTCCTCAAGAGTCTTCAAGGAAGCCACTTGAGCCTTATCAATTTCCATCATTTGTTTCATTAGAACATGAACAAGCTCTCTCAACTCCGCCGTCTCACCCGTGTTGTCAACCGTAGTAACTAGGTTCGCACTTTCTTGCTTCAGCTGGGCTGCCTCAACCTTTTCAAAACAAGCTTCAACGGTTGTCTCAAGAGCTAATACCCTATCCATCTCTTCATTCAACCTTCGCGAATTCCCACGCGAACTCCCAAACTCGGCCCTATGCACCGCCATGTCTTCAATAGTGTTCCAACCCTTCATATGGTTGGTATTATTCTCGAATCTACCATTGGCGGCCGCATCAAGAATCACCTTGTAATCACCATAAAGGGCATTGTAGAATTGGTTGCACAAGTACCATTGAGGGAAACAATGATGAGGAATAGACCAAACCAATTTCTTGAACCGACCCCATGCATCACAAAATTCTTCATCAGGTCCTTGTTGAAAATTAGTGATTTGACTTCTCAAGTCATTGGCCTTCGCAAGAGGGAAGTATTTTTTTATAGAAAGCCAATGCCAAGGAAGTCCAATCTGTAACCTTCTCAGCTACCCTATCAAGGTAGTGGTACCAATCTCTCGCAGAATCCTTCAATGAATATAGGAACATCATTGCCTTTACCTCATCTTGAGTCACCCCGGCTGGTATATGTATGGAACAGCAATAATCCGTGAATGTCTCAACATGCCTCAACGGATCCTCATCGGGTAGACCAGAAAATTGGTTCCGCACCACCAGAATGATGTAGTTCGGGTGGAGCTGAAAGGAACCAGTGGTAGGAGTAGGCAAAGTAAACCCCTTCGGTAGATCTTGTACCTTTGGTTGTATGTGATCATAGATAGTACCCATGTCTCTAAGAATGAGAGTACACAAGCCTTCCTCTCAAAAACCTGTCTTCTAATATGCAAAACAACACTAGAAGAAAAGGTAAGTAACGGTCTTAAGGAACCAGAGTTCCTTAAGACAAGGGAAATAACCTATTAATTTACAAACAAAATTATACCGTCTCCCCGGCAACGACGCCAAAATTTGACACCCGTCGTTGAGGGGTGCCAAAGATAAGATTTATAAAACCTCAACTTAAACTTGATAGAGTAAGTCAAGGGTCGAACCACAAAGAGACAAGGTTAATATTGTTTGTGAATTTAAAGTCTATTGAAAGTAACAAAAAAGGAGGGGGTTTGATTTATTGGTTTAGACTAACAACTAAGATGGCAAAACAAACAAGAATGCTAAACAAAAGTAAGAACATGATTAGGAACTTCGGTTCCCCATGGCTAGGTCAAGTCAACAAAGGGTAAACAACCAAATAACATAATCCCAAGGAACAAAGAATAAACCTTTAAGTCAATATTCTACCCAATCCTTACGGGCTTATGGTTCCTAGCAAAGCACTAAACTTTCGTTCATAGGGCAATCCCAAAATTGTTGTTAAACTAATTCTAACAATCTTTCAATCTTAAAGAATTAGTTCACCAACAATAATGGGGATTGGTATAATAATCATAAAACCATTAAAACCTAAATTTAGCCATGGTTCCCCTAATTCCCAATCATAAGAATTAGCTATGCATAATTATGGAACTAAAACTAATGAAATTGAAGAACAACATGCAAGATAACATAATTGAAGATAAGGATTCAAGAGGGCAAAACATAAAATTGAATAACAATAACAACAAGAACAATGAATTTGAATAACAAGGAAGATTAATTGCATAAACTTACAAACCAATCGGAAATTAAGAACAAATCTGGAAATTGGAGTTCTTCTCCCTAAAACTAATGTGTTTTTGCTAATTGTGACTGCTTAACCAAATTAGAGTTCTCAAACGTCTTTTATATGTCTTCTAATTACAAGATTAAAAGAATTAAAACCGAAACAAAACAACGGAACCCGTCGTCTGGTCGACCGACCGGGTGTAGTGGTCGATCGACCACAATAGCTGTAGTCAGGCCTTTTTGTAACTGTGCGCTGGTCGGTCGACCGGTTGGGTAAGTCGGTCGACCAGTTCCTGTGTATTACAGCCTTAAATTGGCTTGCACGCATGTCCAGGCTACGAGTTCGGATCCTTGCTTCGTGAAATTCCTTAGAACGGCTTCCGGAGGACGGTTAAAGCTTGATTTTGCCCACTTCCGCTTGTTCCTACATTTAAACCATAGAAATGCCAAAGTAAACCGTTTCGGGAGGAAAAGTAACTAAAAGCTACGAATATGGATAGAAATACGTGCTGAAACTATAAAAAAAATGTATAGTAAATGCACGTATCACTCATATAGACTCGAAACATAAAACATCATAATACGACAACTAATATAAAACAACTCATTATTATGAACTATGAAGATACGGGGTATTACATTCTACCCTCGTTAAGAAAACATTGTCCCCAAAGTTTAACCAATAACTTTATTAAAGGATACTTCATGAAACACAATAAAATGCATAACATAAGTAACTTTATTCAAACAATCCCTACATACCAATTAGTTATGTCATATCATAAAATCATTAAGATTTTACAATCCTATCCTCCTTAAAACATGGTTACGTCCCCGGAACCTCATTATAATAAATTCCAACTCATAACATTATAACTCAGTAACCAAGGTCACCCTGGGCCATAAACATACTTGGCGCAAAGACTCATACTCAATACTAGTGACACCTTTCGTTGAGGGGTGCCAAAGATAAGATTTATAAAAACCTCAGCTTAAACTAGATAGGATAAGTCAAGGGTCGAACCACAGAGAGACAAGGTTAATTATGTTTGTGAATTCGAAGTCTATTGAAAGTAACTAAAAAGGGGGGTTGATTTATGATTGGGACTAACAACTAAGATAGCAAAAGAAACAAGAACACTAAAACAAAGTAAAAATGAGATTAGGAACTTCGGTTCCCCATGGCTAGGACAAGTCAATAAAGAGTAAAATAACCAAATAACACAATCCCAAGGAACAAAGAATAAACCTTTAGGTCAATATTCTACCCAATCCTTACGGTCTTAGGGTTCCTAGAAAAGCACTAAACTTTCGTTCATAGGCAATCCCAAAGTTGTTGTTAAACTAATCCTAACAATCTTTCAATCTTAAAGAATTAGTTCACCAACAACAATGGGGATTGGTAATTTAATCATAAAACTATCAAAATCAAGTCTTGGTCATGGTTCCCCTAATTCCTAATCACAAGAATTAGCTATGCATAATCTTAATCATAAAATTAACAATAACAAAATTTAAGAACATCAAAGAAATTAAAATAATCAAAGATGAGAATTCAAAAGAGGGAAACATGGATTGAATAACAATAAAAAGATGAACAACAAAGTTAATTAACAATGAAAGATTGAATATGGATTCAAACTTACAAAAACTAATTGGACATCAAGAACAAAGATGAAAGCTTGGGAAATCTTCTCTCTGACTATGGAGTTTTTGCTAATGTCGACTGCTTAACCTAATTATGAAGTTTAGGCGTCCTTAAATAGACTCCTAATTACAAGATTAAAAGAATAAAAGCCGAAATAAAAATCGCGGAATCTGTCGCCAGGTCGGTCGACCTCCTGAGTAGGTCGGTCGACCTCTAGGGCTGTTGTCAGGCCTTCTTATTTCTGCGCGCTGCTCGGTCGACCTCTTGAGTAGGTCGGTCGACCTATTCCTGTACGTTCCAGCTCCTAATTGGCTCGTACGCACCACTTGGCTAGGAGTCCGGATCCTTGCTTCGCGTAAACACTCAAAACAGCTTCCGGAGGACGGTTAAAGTTCGGTTTTTGCTCACTTCCGCATATTCCTACATTTAAAACATAGAAATGCCAAAGTAAACCGTTTCGGGAGCAATAGAAACTAAAAGTTACGAAAATGCATAGAAATACGTGCCGAAAGTATAAATAAAAATGCATAATATAGGCACGTATCAAACTCCCCGAACCAAACCTTGCTTGTCCTCAAGCAAGCACTAAGACTCAAAAGAAAAGAAAAAATTATACTTAGAACTGATTCCATACTCTTAGAACCAAACACAACGCCATGCCCAACCAATTTAATGCAACTTTCAAAGAAAATCAAGCATAATGCCAAGAGCAAAACGAATTGAACATGTTGGAATAAAATGCTAAACTTTCAACCTTGCAAGACTCATTCTAAATGGACTCTCGCGGTACGCTCGAGACACTCATGAAGCAAAGGGTCAAGTATATGTGAAAGACAAGAAAGTAAAGAAGATTATAGACTCTCACCTATCTACGACCCGTAAGAACATGCCTGCAATCTAACATGAATAAAATCTCTATAACCGTACATATGCATTCCAACACTTAAATGACCATGACACATGCCGAGGCAATTTGGGATTGTGAGGCTAAAGGTGCGAAAGGGTTAAAATGAGTTATGGAAAGAGGGGTTAAAACCGAGCTAACAACCATCCAACCACACTATAAGATTACTTCCATTATTTTTTTTCAAAACATGCCAATGCTCAAGATTTGAGAGCAAAGTATCACAATTCCTCTTTTTCTTCCTTCTTTCCCTTCTTTTTTTTTTCAAAAACAACACCCTGTTCAGTGGTCGTGGTCGACCGATCTTATATGGCAGTCGGCCGACCACCCTTGAAAACAGGTGGTTCTGATTTTTTTTTTTCATTCATTTTTTTTCATTGAGTTCCTTATTTTCTTTTTCCTTTTCATTTTCTTTTTCTGAACTCATAGACCCTTTTTTTTCTTTCTTTTCTTTTTCTCCTTATTACCATTCCCACAAAATAAAAATTCTTCAATGAGGCACACAACCTGGGGATGTCCAAAACAGTCTCAATATACCATGTCACTAGCTCGGCTAGGGTAGGCAATTTTTTTGAGATGTAGCATATGGCACTAGTAGAAAAATAGCTATTTGCGGCTCCAAAAAAGTGGTCATTTGCGGCGTTTTTGGTGTAGCAGCAAATAAGGGGGCCGCAAATAGAAAAAGCTATTTGCGGCTCCAAAAAAACGCCTCAAATAGAGAAGCTATTTGCGGCGTTTTTCTAAAAAACGCCGCAAATAGCTTCTCTATTTGAGGCGTTTTTTTGGCAAAAACGCCGCAAATAGGTAATAAAAAAAAAAAAAAAAATTTT
Organism: Silene conica; assembly: GCA_029255685.2. Lineage (NCBI taxonomy): Eukaryota > Viridiplantae > Streptophyta > Magnoliopsida > Caryophyllales > Caryophyllaceae > Silene > Silene conica. The sequence goes on from CM055311.2 coordinate 67,922,487, forward strand.
TTTTTTTTTTTTTTTAAATAAATGAAATGATTCAAAAAATTATTTAAATATAATAACCCTCAAATATATTTTTCCACAAGAGAATCTTACATTATTTTTGTAACAATTAACCCCATGTTTCAAATTAAACTAGCCTCAACTATAAGAAATAAAATCAAAAGGCACAAAATAGTCTATGTTCTAACTTGCAAAGAATCCGGTACTGATAAAGGATGTTGTTTGAACCATCCTCGAGAAGCAGTAGAATTAGACGATTGACCATAACCAATTTCATTTTTCCTGATTTGGTGAGCAATTACCGTAACTTTGTTGGTTTTGAGGGCGATTACGGTAAGGCTCGGAAATGTTGAATTTATTTCCATTCCCTCTACCAACAGCAGACCAACCAGTTCCAGCATGTTTGTGCATGTTTCTGCAACATTGGTCCATCGGTTACGACTTTCTTCGGGAATTGCTGCGCTTGAGTTCTATATTAAGGCAATAGATTGATCATGAGAACATCATTTGTCGACCTAAGACCGTCTCACAGTAAAATTTGTACATATAGAAGAAAACGAGTAAGCAAATTCTTCGCGTACCTAGTGCTAGGCTGCCTTCCCATCCACTGATGCCTTCAATGTTTCCTTTTGCTTAGGACCTGCATGTAGACAGCATAGAATGGTAATCATAAACTTCTGTCTATCACAAAAGAGTTGATCTATGACTACTTTTGATTAGCAGGGCAACCAGATTTAAAAAGGCCGATTCGAATTTGTAATACAAATATGTGATTCACTCAAAATAGAGCATAATTAGGTATAATTTAAACTGTCTTTACACCATAATTTTCTCTGTAATTCTAATACATGATCCAGCTTTTGAGAAAGAGAAGACCTTAAGAAACAGACGGCTGGATCATTATAGAATTCTGCTTATCTACCTTGAGATTCAAAGAGATGATTACCCTGCAAGTAAATGGGACCATTTCAGGAATAGTTCACTAACACAGTTGGCATATGAAGCACAATATTTAACGTGCCAACTGTGTTCATTTATTCACAATACGTCTATTGGATAGTAATAACAATAAGCCACCACCAATCATTATTCATAAAACTTAAAAACCAAAAGCTGGCACAACCTTCACAATTTCAACATTTACTTTGCACAATCAAACACAATTTAAGAACTTTCTAGTTTATTCTAGACATTCTAACTACAATTTTTGGATTTTCTCCATCCATGCCCGATTCAATCATAGTCCCATCTTTATGAATGAACAAGTTTTGACATTGCATGGATAATTAAGAGTCTTTTAAATTGTATTTCCATCTGTTATTGCTTTTTTTTAAGTCATTGTCCTAGACATGTTAATAAATCAGCTCATATGAAGCACAATATTTAAAGTCAAAGTTGAAGACATGAAATGAGAATAGAAAACATACCGTAACCAAGAAGAACAGAGTTGAGAGAAGCAAAGAAAGCACAAGCAAGGACATATTTCCGTACTGTTTTAGCGCGGTCTAAGCCCTGATGATCCTCAGCAAGCTCGGAGTTTATCCTCGTGTACTTGTTTTTGTTACTCGATTCAATAGCATTAACGTTATGACTTCCATTTTCCTGGGCACCTGTTCCAAATTATTCAACGTTTTGTCAGAATCCTGCCAACACTTGCGTTTATGGGATTGCAAGAACAAGACTGCCTTTCTAAGGCTCTTATGCTTAATTAGACACATAAGAACAAAAAAAAAGAGGCTGCTGAAAATGAGATCACCCAGTATTTACCTTAGCCGTCGAATTAATTACACATACGATGTAACGACTGGAGAGGGGAGGATTCAAACAGACATCTTTGCCTACCATACCCAAGACATGAAATTTATCAGCGGATACCAAACTGCTATGCAATTGAAGAAGAAATTTGAATCAATTATAAGAACTTTAGAATTAATTGTACGAATAAGATGGACAACTTCAAATAACAGATGATCAACTCATAAGAAGAAGCACAAGGGAAAAGACCACCTCCGACAAACAAATTGGTGCTCGCACTACGAAGTAGCTTCAGCATCACAGACGGGCAGTTTACGCGGTTGTAGTGTTTCAGTCCCCTCAACATCAAATCAGCTAATTTTAAATGCAGAAACTTAGCTGCAGGCTTCACTAGTTCAGTCAGCTGCAAAATTATAAGACATACCTCAGTGCCTCAGCGGTGTACAGATGCAAAACTGGTCGAGTAGATAATAATGTAATGGTTTTCTCATGCCAATTGTTGTGCTTTTTGGGTTGATGTTTGAGAATTTTGCCTATTTTCCTGATGTATTGAAGGAAATTATGCCTGATTCCTTATTGTGAACCTATATCTGCTAGTTTGTGTAATTGTACCAAACTATAGACAGAAAGACCTGATTCTTAAACTGCAAGCAATGATCATTGCTCTTATTGCAATTCTATATTTCTATTACAGTCAGCTGCAGTTAATTGATACTTAATGCAGAGGAGACTAGTTAGAGTCCAACATATATTCAAAAACTCACCGGCAGCTATGAACAGCAACAACAACTACACAACAGCAGGAACAACAACAACTATACAACAACAACTCGCAATATCAATCCACACAAAAAAAAACCACACGGTAAGAGTTTCCTTCAGAAGCCTACATTTTTCATCATCCTTTGTTATAAATCAGAGAGAGTTTCAACTAATCAGCTTTATCGCAAAGCCTGAAAGCGAGGAAACAAGGCCAAACTCAAGATTAACTTAAGGTACTTATAATCACTAAGATATAAAATGTCTCCATATTTTCATATCTTAAACATGTATCTCCATACTCGGCCATCCTTAAAACATGACGTCCAGCAAATACAAGAAGCAAAAAAACACAATCTTTTTGTACAAATGGACTTAGAAGTAGCAGTATCAGTAAGCAGTAGCAACGGAACATTGGAATTATGGGTCGGATGTAGGCGGTCTTACTAAGCAGTAGCATTAAGGCAGTAGCATTAAAGAAGTAGCAGTATCAGTAGCATCAAAAAAGGTCCCATACATACAAAAAAAAGGCAGTAACAACGGAACACTGGCATTAAGGCAGTAACAACGGAACACTGGCATTAAGGCAGTAACAACGGAACACTGGAATTATGGAGCATCATTCTCCCCTTCCTCCACATCTCTCCCTGAACCAACAACCCCCTTCAATAAATACCCTAATCGTATTAAAAACATCGAATATTGATAAACCCTAACAGTAACATTGAAAATTAAAAAGTGTTTCGTTTCAGGCGATTTACATAAGCCCTAACAATAACTAATATCCAATAACATAGAATTTAATCGAAAACATAAATAATGACCACAGATTAACATACCTAATATCCAATAGCAGAAGGCAATAGAAAACCGGTACTGTTTTATTCGAAGGAAATGGGGATGCAGAAGAAATTGGGGATGTTGAATAAATGATTCGAAGGAAATAAGCCGGAGATTCGAAGGACAGTCGCCGGAGATTCGAAGGAAAGTCGCCGGAGATTCGAACGAAGGCACTGTATACTGTGTTTTGTTTTTGATTGAATTGGTAAAGGAATTGGGGATGCAAAATAAGCAGACGGAATTGGGGATGCAAAATAAACGAAGAAGCAGGAATGAAGCGCGATATACTGTGTAGTGTTTTATTTTATTTTTTTATTACAATGTAATATTTGCTGCGTTTTCTCCATAAACGCCGCAAATGATCTATTTGAGGCGTTTTCTACACAAAACGCCGCAAATGGTTAAATGTAATTTAAAAAAAAAAAATTATTTGCTGCTATTTGTGTAAAACGCCGCAAATAAGTAGCCGCAAATAAGTATTTTTCTACTAGTGTGGGATAAAAGGCAATTTTGGCTATGTGAGGTTTATGGGTAAAATAAGAAAAGGAAACCTCTACCACATGTGTCAACAAACCATAAACCCGAATGCATATAGGTATTAAGTAGACAAAATTCATGCTTATGCAAATTGATGTGACATGCCTCAAGAGGAGAAACTACTCTCAATCCTACATGAAACTGGTCATGAATGTCACCGATTTATTAAGCTCTAAACCTTAGAATATGTAGTAGCTTGCTAAGAAGAGAGTCAAGTCTAATAATTTAGCATAAAATCAACAAAAAATCGTAGATAATGCAAAAGACTAGCTTGAAATTGTTTTGAAAACGCAAGGCAAGGCAATAGGTGACATGTGAGGCATAAATCGTATCTGTCCGTTCCGACTCGACCTATATGCTAAAGAAACGTGCATTTTTTTTTTTTTTTTAATGTATGCAAACTGAAAGGAGAAAAAGTAACTGAAATGCAATAAACATGCGACAGAAAAAGATGGAAGTGCAGACACAAGCACAACAGAAGGAAAAAAATAAAAGACACCTAAACAAATGCATGCTCAAGATGAGTATGCAAATACCCTCCCCAAACCAAAACGCACAATGCCCCCATTGTGCTCATCAGCATTAATCCACACAAGATTTCAGATCTAAAACTATAGAAGCTAATAGAAGAAGGAAAATCAAAAGGAAAAAAAAACCATAAGAAGAACAAAACTCTAAGAAACAAAAACAAACTGAAAAATACAAACAAAAAACTACCTAAAACGGAAAAAGGAGACTATAAAACGAAAAAGAAGGAAAGGAAAAGCTAAAGAACACATACCTTTGATGGAAAAAATGAGAAGAAGCAAGAAAAGAGTGAATGATGAAGGAAGGAGACAGCTAGGGTTTTTTTGGAGAGAGGGGTGTGTTCAAAAAGTGTGAGGAAATAATTTGTTTTCAAACAAAAATAGACTTAAGACCCCTTACTCGAAAACCCGGACCACTGCCTCGAGGTCGGTCGACTTGATGCATAGGTCAGTCGACCTTCCTCCTGCGTACCTGCTCTGTCAGAAGTCAATTATTGTTGTCAGAAGGTCAGTCGACCTCACTAGTAGGTCGGTCGACCTACGTAACTGACAGTTCGGCCTATTTTTCCTGCCGAAGCTCAAAAATCCATCGAAAAGCTTAAAAACACGACAAAAAGGTGCACCAAAATTACAGAAATGTAAAATTAAACAATAACACGGGTTGCCTCCCGTTTAGCGCTGGTTTAAGATGTCCCGCACGACCTTTTTACCTATCATGAAGCATCCGAAAAAGGATCAGAGTAGGAAACTTCAACCTTACAAATAAATTCATTCTCTCCACGGAAGTGCTTCACATATTGGCCATTAACTTTAAACCTCTCACCGGATGAGGTTTCTAACTCAATTGACCCAAACTTTGAGACAGCTGTGATAGTGTAAGGTCCGCTCCACCTGGATTTCAGCTTACCAGGAAAAAAGACGAATACGAGCATTAAAAAGCAACACCTTATCACCTACCTGAAAATCACGCCTAATGATTCTTTTGTCATTCCAGCGCTTGGTTTTCTCTTTGTAAATCCTGGCATTATCATAGGCTAACAATCTAAATTCCTCTAACTCGTTGAGCTGCGATAAACGTTTCTCACGGGAAAGGTTAGGGTCTAAATTAAGATCACAAATAACCCACCAAGACTTGCGTTCTAACTCAACTGGTAAATGGCAAGTCTTACCATAAATCAACCGGAATGGTGACATTCCGATTGGAGTTTTGAACGCAGTTCTATAGGCCCATAAAACATCATCAAGCTTTAGACTCCAATCTTTCCTAGATTTAGAAACAACTTTGGCTAGGGTCTCCTTGAGTTCTCTATTAGAGATCTCAACTTGACCACTAGTCTGAGGGTGATATACTAGACCCCTACGATGTTGGACACCGAATTTATTTAGCAAAGCACCTAATTGTTTCTCTTTAAAATGCATACCTCCATCACTAATGACAACCCTAGGGACACCAAAACGAGGAAATATGATTTTCTTAAACAGTTTAATAATAGCTTTCGCATCACAATGGGGAGTAGCAATAGCTTCTACCCACTTAGAAACATAATCAACAGCAACAAGAATATACTTGTTACCTTGACTACTGGGGAAAGGTCCTTGATAATCAATGCCCCAAACATCAAAAATCTCTACCTCTAAAATACCAACCTGTGGCATCTCATGGCTTTTTTAGACATTTCCAGTTCTTTGGCAGGCATCACAGCTACCTACAAAATTCCTACAGTCAGCATGCAAAGTAGGCCAATAAAAACCTGACTGTAATACCTTGGCCACGGTCCTAGATGGACCGTGGTGACCACGATATACAGAAGAATGACGTGCTTCCAGAATGTCCTTCACCTCCCACTGGGGGACGCATCTCCGGATAAGTCCGTCTCCGCATTCCTTGAAAACGTAAGGGTCATCCCAAAAATACTGTTTTGCATCAAACATAAATCTCTTCTTTTGTTGCCATGACAACTCAGGAGGGATTTTACCTGTGACAGCAAAATTAGCAAAATCAGCATATCAAGGAGGGGAATAAGAACCTGAACTATCAACGACAAATAAAATTTCATCAGGAAATGAATCATCAATAGGTAAAGAATCTTCTCCATCAGTCAACTGTAGACGAGATAGGTGGTCAGCTACCACATTTTCCGCACCTTTCTTGTCCCTAATCTCAATGTCAAATTCTTGTAGAAGGAGTATCCACCTCAAAAGCCTTGGCTTTGAATCTTTCTTCTGGAAGAGACCTTTCAAAGCTGCATGGTCAGTGTAAACAATTACCTTATTACCTACCAAATAGGACCTGAATTTCTCGAAGGCAAAGATCACAGATAGCATCTCCTTCTCAGTGGTGAAGTAGTTGACTTGAGTCTCATCTAGGGTACGGCTCGCGTAATATATGGCATTCAGAGCCTTATTCTTCCTTTGGCCAAGCACAACACCCAAAGCATAATCACTAGCATCGCACATTATCTCAAATGGGAGATCCCAATCTGGTGGCTGGATGATTGGTGCTGAGACCAAAGCTTCCTTCAACCTGTTAAACGCTGAAAGGCACTCATCAGTAAAATCAAAGACAACATCCTTAAGGAGCAATTTTGTAAGTGGTTTAGCAATCTTAGAAAAGTCCTTAATGAAACGCTGGTAAAAACCTGCATGTCCTAAGGAACTTCTCACCCCCTTAACATTAACAGGAGGGGGTAATTGCTCAATCACTTGCACCTTTGCTTTATCTACATGTATACCCTTATCAGATATAAGATGCCCTAACACTACCCCCTCAGTAACCATAAACTGACACTTTTCCCAGTTTAAGACAAGGTTTACATCAATACAACGCTGCAAGACTTTATCAAGGTTAGCTAAGCATTGATCAAACGCATTACCATAAACAACAAAATCATCCATAAATACCTCCATAATGTTTTCTATGAAATCAGAAAAGATACCCATCATACACCTTTGAAAGGTGGCAGGAGCATTACACAACCCAAAAGGCATTCTGCGGTATGCAAAAACACCTTGTGGGTATGTAAAAGTAGTCTTACTCTGATCATCATGATGGATGGGAATCTGGAAACCAGAATAACCATCTAGAAAACAGAAGAATTTATTAGAAGCAAGTCTCTCAGCTATTTGGTCCACAAAAGGAAGGGGGAAATGGTCTTTCTTGGTGGCGGCATTTAACTGTCTATAATCTATGCACATCCGCCACCCTGTTACTACTTTAGTGGTTATTAATTCAGTTTTATCATTTTTAACCACTGTGGTTCCTCCTTTCTTAGGAACCACCTGAACTGGGCTAACCCACTTGGAGTTGCCAACTGAATAGATAATACCTGCATCAAGAAGTTTCATTACCTCAGCCATAACTACCTTCTGCATCTTAGGATTCAACTTACGTTGACCCTGTCTATAGGGCTTGTGCCCTTCCTCTAACTCTATCCTATGCATGCAAACATCAGGACTGATGCCCTTAATGTCATCCAAAGAATAACCTAAAGCCTTCCTATTCTTTTTGAGAACAGTCATTAAGGCAGAAAGTTGGTTAGGGTCAAGTTTAGAACTAACAATTGCAGGGTACTGCTCAGTATCATCTAGGAAAACATACTTAAGATTAGGAGGAAGTGGCTTACACTCTGGTACCTTTACCTCCACGGCCTCAACAGAATCAGTATTAATGGAATAGCACATGTTTACCAGATTAGCATTAGCCAAGCTTATGAGCTTCTCATCATCTTCCTCAGTTAGCTCATATTCCTCTATCTCTGCTTCCACAACATCCAGCTCTTCTGCATTCTCAACTGGATTACCTTCACACTTATCCAAAACTGTCAAATCATCTAAGGGATCCTTGGTCAAGGATTCCCTCCAGTTACGGATAACATTCCTGTCATGGTCTTTGGGTTGATCTATCAGTCATATGTAAGGTAATATTGGTGACTTTAAGTCTACCTATGTTAAGTCTTTCACAAAAAGAACTTTGGCTTTTTCAGCTGTAAAATGTCAGTGAGGTCTTGAATGAGGGAAGGATCCAACGATTCAGAAACTGATCTTACGTCAGGTATCTCGGTCGATCGACCTGATGTGGCGGTCGGTCGACCTCCTGACCAGTGCACGGGATCAATTTCTTCGTCCCGAACTTCAGCAGAATCATCCTTTGGGTTTGGTCCTTCATAAGCACGACCACTCCTAAGATTTATAGCATTTAATGTCTCCATGGAACTCTCACAACCGACCGGAGAGCTAGCAATCTGATTAGCAGCTAAGATTGCTAATTGGTCTTCAAGAGTCTTCAAAGAAGCCACTTGAGCCTTTTCCATCTCCATCATTTGTTTCATTAGAGCATGAACAAGCTCTCTCAACTCCGCAATCTCACCCGTGTTGTCAACCGTAGTAACTAGATTCGCACTTTCAAGCTTCAGCTGGGTTGCCTCAAGCTTTTCAAAACGGGCTTCAACGGTTGTCTGAAGAGCTAAAACTCTATCCATCTCCACATTCAACCTTCGCGAATTCCCACGTGAACTCCCAAATTCGGCCCTATCCACCGCCATATCTTCAATGGTGTTCCAACCCTTCATATTGTTGGTATTATTTTGGAACCTTCCATTGGCGGCCGTATCAAGAATCACCTTATAATCATCAAAGAGAGCGTTGTAAAATTGGTTACACAATTACCATTGAGGAAACCCATGGTGAGGGATGGAACGGACCAATTTCTTGAACCGACCCCATGGTTCACAAAATTCTTCATCTGGACCTTGTTGAAAGTTAGTGATTTGGCTTCTCAAGTCATTGGCCTTCCCAAGAGGGAAGTATTTTTTATAGAAAGCCAATGCCAAGGAAGCCCAATCTGTAACCTTCTCAGCTACCCTATCAAGGTAACGGTACCAATCTCTCGCGACATCTTTCAATGAATAAAGGAACATCATTGCCTTCACCTCATACTGAGTCACCCCGGCAGGTATATGTATGGAACAACAATAATCCGTGAATGTCTCAACATGCCTCAACGGATCCTCGTCGGGTAGACAAGAAAATTGATTCCGCTCCACCAGAATGATGTAGTTCGGGTGGAGCTCAAAGGAACCAGTGGTAGGAGTAGGCAAGGTGAACCCCTTCGGTAAATCTTGGACCTTTGGTTGTATGTGGTCATAAATAGTAGCCATATCTAAATATGAGAGTACTCAAGCCTTCCTCTCAAAAACCTGTCTTCTAATATGCAAAACAACACTAGAAGAAAAGGTAAGCAACGGTCTTAAGGAACCTAAGTTCCTTAAGACAAGAAAAATAAACTAAAAATCTACAAACAAAATTATACCGTCTCCCCGGCAATGACGCCAAAATTTGTTGCCCGTCGTTGAGGGTACCAAAGATAAAATTTATAATTCCTAAACTTAAACTATAGATAGTGAAAGTCAGGGTCGAACCACAGAGAGGTGGGTAATGTTTATTGTTTGATGTCAATGTTTTAAGGTAACAAAAGTGGGGGTTTGATTTATTGTTACTAAGTCTAGAAACAAATATAAGAATAAAGCAAGTAAATAAAGATGAGAATAAAACTATAGTAAAAGAGATGCTAGGATGTTTGGGTAATAAATAGCTATGATAATATAAATTCTAAAGTCAACATGTATTGCAGTCACGTAAGGGGTGTAACATATCCTTTCGGTCTATGGTACCTAATAGCTCCTTTCGGCCTATGCTATTAGTTCCTAGGTCTCACAATTATTGGGTGTCAACAATAAGGGTGATTCCTAAATTCTAGGTCACATACCTTTCAGTCTTAAGTAACCTAGTCGTCTTAAGGCGTAAACCAATGCCCTTCCCGTATCTCTCAATCTTGGGTAGGTCATTACTAACATCCTAGAAGTCTCCCTTGGGTCTCATTGTAGGATACTATAAGTCAACGAAGTAAAACGAAACAGAATTTATACGCATGTCGGTCGACCGACCAGCTACCCCAGTCGGCCGAACTCCACCCTGCAACATGTCGATTCGGAATTTACACTACCTACGCATATCTACCCCCTACATCCTAACATAAGAAATTAGCTACTCATAATTACTGAAACAATAATGAAAACAGGGATAAACATGGAGATCATAATGAATATCAATCTAAACATGCAATCACTAATAAGGTTTTGGGATTCTATCTTAAACCGGATGCAATAATTCTAAACTAATAATAATAGAACTGAAATTAAGAGAGGAATTATCGGAGAGCGGAATTGAGGTAGAAAGGAACAAACTTTATTGATGAATGCTTGAAAGATTGATGAACAAAACTAAAAGTGTTTGAGGATTATTGAAAGATTACAACTAAAGACAAAACTGAATTAAAGATTGAATAAAACTCAATAAAACTGAATGATTAATTCTAAACACGAGATTAGCTTATAAAGGTGGAAAACAAAGAGTTTCCTAATGACCTAAACACTTCAATGGGCTTTCGGAAAACTTCTGGGTCTGCGCTGAGGTCGGCCGACCCATGTAGTAGGTCGGTCGACCTAATGTCGGGCTTCAGTGATTTCTGGACTTTCCATAACAGGGGCCTGGTCGGTCGACCCATGTAGTAGGTCGGTCGACCTTAATTCCTGTAGGATTGCCTTGATTTCTCCTTGGGTTGACTTTGTGGTACTTAGATCGTGCTTTGAGTTGACTTTCCATCGTTCCTTGCCTATGAAAAATCCCGAGCGCATAAATTTGGTATAAAATCGTCTCTTTTCCGCATAAATCTGCAAAAGAGCATAAAAACACGAAAGTAGACAATTGTTGGGAAATAAAGGCTAAAACATTGTAAATGAGCGACCAAATGCGTGTAAAAATGGATGTAAAACATCATAAAATAGACACGCATCAGTGTTTAAGGGTAGGTCTTGGTGTTTACGTAAAGGAGGCAAGCTTACTTGGTTGCTCCTTGGAGGATCGTCCTAGCACTATTTCGGACCGTTTGTAAGAATCTGATTCTTTATATTTCCGCATTTTGTTTTGCATGCATAAGATCATGAATATAAATTAATATGAGATTAATTATGAGTAAATAATTAGTAAGACTAAATTATTAGGTGAACAATTATGACTGCCGTTTTCCTTCAAGTGGTATCAGAGCATTAGGTTGCTTGCATGCAACGCGATTTTTACGTTTTTTCGAGAAAATACGGTTTTAATTAAGAACGAAAATGATTAGTACATATAGGATATGCACGAAAATCTTAATGCATGTATACTTTCTGGTCTTAAAATAATTTTAAGTCATTTTGATGATTTATGGAATAATATTGTTCAATATTGTAATTAAATTGTTTAATTCATGCTTAAAATCGGTTAAAAATGTTTTTGATATGGGAAAATTAGTAAAATAATGTTTCTGGCCGAGAATTTTAAATATGTTCTCACATGCATTTAACATATTATGAATATATAATTTTCGAAATTATTGAAGTTTTTTGCATGGTTTATGATTTTTAAAGGTTCAATAGTCATAAAATGGGATAAATATGGGTTTAAATAGTTATATTATGAATTTAACCACAAACAAAATTTTTTGTAGATGTCACATGCAATATATATAATATATGATAAATTTTTCAGAAATGTTTCTTTAATATTGCATGAATATTGATTTTTAGTGTAAAAATCGAATTATTAGTGACATATTTTAGCTTAAATAGTTTAAGTTCGAATTTGACTATAAAAAATTTATATAGTGTCACATATATTATTTCTAGCATGCATGTAATTTTTGAGCTAATTATTTCGAATTTTGCATGAGAAATGATTTTAATCGGTAAAATCGAGTAATATGTGACACGATTTATTAAAAATAGTAAAAGTTGCTAAAATGGTCCGAAAAATTCTCCCATATTAGTCATATTAGATATGACCATCAACATATTTTTGTTAAGTGCCATAAGTTTCTGGATTTTTTAATTTTTAATTTTAAAAGTTTAACTTGAAAAAAATTGAGAATTGTAAGAGTCATATTTTATTTTCAGAACTTAAACAGTGTTTTCAATCTGATTTTTCTGCATTTTCAGTCACTTTGAGTGTCTAGGAATATTTAAAATTATATTGGTATTTTATTGCATAATTTTTGAAGTAGTTTTGAATTTTTCGAATAAATAGTATATTTCGAAAATATTTAAATAGTATATTTCGAAAATATTTAAATTTACACGGCTATTTTACGAAATAAATAGTATATTTCGAAAATATTTAAATTTTAAGGATCTGAAATTTTAGAAAATTTTCAGTATGTTCAAAAATTTGAATTTTGAATTTTCGAAATTTTTATGACTCGTTTGATTATTTTAATGCTGTTTCCCGTAAAACCGATTAAAATCGAACAATAATAAATAAAAGGTTAAGTTATTTCGAAATTTGAGTAAGACTAAATTTTGAATCCTAAAATGTGTTAGGAAACTTAACTAAATCGTGAATAATGATTCATATAGTGATTAGTGATTTTTAAATGTTTAAATCACGTTATTCCATAAAACCGTGTTATTACGAATAACGATATTTAAAATGTGTTTAAATAGGACGATTTGGCTTAGGTTCTGCATTTTACATAAGCATTGCATATTTACTTATTATTTATGAATGTCATAATTTACTTACGTAATTTGGGATTATGTAATTTTGCTTAGTATGGCCTTAGTTTTTAATCGTTAATTCCCGTAATGTAAGGGTTTATCGATTCGGTTGTAATTTAATGTGATCTCGTATCACTTTATTTTATTTTTTTATTTTATAATGTAAAAAATAGATATAAAATTTGTAATTATTTGTAATTCCGGAGATCCTTGAAGACGGTGCCTTTTCGGAAAGGAGTTCCGGCCAAGACGGAGTTTGCCTTAGGATGCGTGCTGCTTGTGAAGTTCAAGGGACCAAGGAGTTGGTTTCCGAATTTGTATTTAACATTTAAATTTTCTATTTTAGGAAGCCCATACTAGGATTTATTTATGCTTTTAAGTTTTTATGCTTTTATTTATGCTTATCATGTTTACATGCATAGCCAAATCGTCGTTCAAACTCATGCATTTCATCGATTTTACCGATCGTGTCAATCAATTCATCGATAATGCACCGACTTAGTTCACTTAAAGGAGATAGATAATAAATTGACAAGATCTCTTACGTTATTTAAAAATCGAGACATAGCCTTACCAAATAGTAAAGAAGCCGCAAAGGATCTTCTTCATAAGGGAGTAGGCTCGGCTAAACCGGGGTGCAAATCTTATTACGTTGGTGAAGTGGGGTAATATGATTACGTTCTCGAAAATTGGTTGATCTCGACGAAGGTATTCGAGCCACCGTAGTGGTAATAAATTCGGGCTAAGATAAGAATTAATGTAATTTTATCGACCGAGAGTTCTAAAAGTAGAATCGATTAAGGGGTTAATCAACCGAGTCAAATTAATGAGGGATGTATCGGCTAAACCGTGCCCGAGTTAGTGTGTATTTAGGTCTCGGGATCATTTACTTAATTGGGTAAGAGATCATTAAGTAGATGTTTAACTTGTTTAAAATTTACAAGTTTAATTTAAAACGATAATTGTGTTTTAATTCCTTTATTTTCATTTGTAGTTCTTTTTCGACATTCAATCATCAATGGCAAATAACGCACCACCACTCCCACACGTTTCATGGCTTTGGTCCTTTATGGATCGTTGCAAGCTTGAGAAGCATGGCGCCAATTTTAAGGATTGGGACGCCCAATTAGTGTTGGCCGCGGAAGCCGACGATAAGACTCGTTATCTTACCATTGCCGCTCCTCCCACTCCCGGTCCTCGTTCATCGGAAGCGACTCGTGAGGCCTATGAGACCTACATGAAGGAGTCACATGCTTTAAAGAACGTGCTTATATTTTCGATGGAGCCGGATCTCCAAAGAAGAATGATTAAGCTAGCCACGGCTAATGAGATTTATACTAGAATTGCGACCATGTTTTCGCAAGCTCCTAGGGTAGTCCAATACGAGGCGGCCTCCACATTCTTTGATTTGACCTTAAAGGAATGTCAAAGGGTTAGTCCTCATGTGCTCAAAATGGTTGAGCTAGCCGAAACCTTGAAGTTGCAAGGGGTGAATGTTCCCGACTCGCTTATTATTGACAAAATTCTTCACTGCCTTAACAAAGTGAAATCGTATGTTCAGTTTCGGGTAAACTATAACATGCGTAATCAAGAAACCTCCTTGGACGAGTTACATAAGATGTTAGTCCAAGCGGAGAGGAATATGGGACTTAATGAGAGTTCCACGAAGGATGTCCTAAATATCGAGAAGAAAAGCAACGGGAAGTTTAAGCGGAAGGCTAATAAAGGTAAAAATGTCAAAGCCTTCAAACCCGCATCTCCTAAGGAGAAGACTTTTACGAAAGGTGCTTCTTCTTCGTAGCCGTCAAAGGTTGAAGACAAGTGCCATTATTGCACTAAGATGGGGCATTGGAAGGGCAATTGCCCGAAGTATCTCCATGACCTCAAAGCCGGAAAGGTTCTTGCAGTAGGTATTAATTCTCATCTAATTCATGTTATTTGATCAATTTTTGTATATTGATACAAGTTATTGATTCTTACCCGTTTATAAATTGTTTTAAAAGGGGCTCCTACCAAAGGCAAAGGCAAGGAGAAGGAGAAGGAAGCTTGAAGTTCCTTCCATGGATGACTAAGGTAGCATCCAAGATTGAAGACATGAAGAGCATGGCTCTATTTTTTCATTTTGATGTCTTCTTTCATTTTGCATTTTAATTTAAGAACTTTGTATTTCTTGTATGACAAGAATCTTGTTGAAACAATGGTTGTAATATTGATGACTTGGTGTTC
Organism: Silene conica; assembly: GCA_029255685.2. NCBI lineage: Eukaryota > Viridiplantae > Streptophyta > Magnoliopsida > Caryophyllales > Caryophyllaceae > Silene > Silene conica. The sequence continues at coordinate 67,937,716 of CM055311.2, forward strand.
AACCCAAGTCATCCTTTTGTTCTTAATCAAACGTGTTGGTTTTAAAATGCTTTTGTGTAATACATAACATGAGTTGATACGATTTTCATAGATCGTAATAAAGTACCTTGAATAGTTCATCGTACGCTAGACATGATAGGATCATTATAAAAGTAATTTCGACTTAATTAAAAACGAGAATTGCATCCCGTGAAATACTTCGAATTCAAACATAAGAACATCAGTTTGATATAAGATGATCACCTTAGACGAATGAGAGTACTAATGTCTCACAACACACATAATTCTTTATCCAATACATTGTTGACGGGCAAAAATGCTATCCTAATTAAATAACGGTTATTTTAAAGGATAGAGTGGGATAAATTCCACGCCCGCAAACCAATGAAATAAACATAGGATCTTAGAGAAGAGTCCTATAAGGAGTCCTAAACAAGAACTCTAAAAGATTGGATAGAAGAAACTACGAGAGGACAAAGAAGAAACTACGCGAGGACACAAAAGAAAATGTTCCATATGTTGTCATTAGTTCCCAGAGAGGACAAAGGGAACCGTGAGTGTTAACGGAAGGAAATCGTTTCCACGATGTTAATGTTTCTGTTTTATAAAGATAATAGAGGAGAAATCATCTCCCGTTCTCGTGATAATAGAAGTTCTTTCCGTGGGAAGGAAAATGAAAAATGAAATGTTCATAACGAGTTGAGAAGATGTTTGAAGTAAGTAAAAATGAAATGTTCATTATGAGTTGAGAAGATGTTTGAGGAAGTTCCCAAAACACTATGAAGATAGTGGGAGTTATTAAACTATAAGTTAGTGATACAAAATTTAGTGGGAGAAAAGTTATTAAGGAAATTGAACCTACCATTAAGAGAGAATGGTGATTCTTTAAAAGTTAAAGATGAGGTTTCAATTCTAGATGAATGTATGTTAAGAACATAAATCATAAGTGAGTTTATTATATGATAATGAAACGTCACCGATTAGTTTACAAGGTTTGGATATGCATCCAAGATATGAATATGTTAATTCATATAACCTTGATTAAAATGCCAAAAGTTGAAACAAAACCTTATTTCGATATAAGTTTCTCGAGGAGAACTAATGGATCGAATCTAGGTTAACTACAATATGAATTCTAATACAATGTGACAGGTTCGTAAGGACGACATGTCACGAGTTTTGTGAAAACAGTGGGAGCTTCCAAGTAAGGAGACTCGAATCGAGTATAAGGACTTGAAATGTACTTGAATAAGATCATATTATACGAGATAATATGAGTCAAAAGGAAACCGAAATTTGTAGGTTTAAAAGATGTGAATATATGGTATATTCACATAGTAAACCATTAATACAAATTGATGTATGAGCATCAAAGATTGTTTATGTGGAGCAGTAATATCGTATTGACTGTTCGCACATAATGGTTGATGCCCGTCGTTGAGGGTACCAAAGATAAAATTTATAATTCCTAAACTTAAACTATAGATAGTGAAAGTCAGGGTCGAACCACAGAGAGATGGGGAATGTTTATTGTTTGGTGTTAATGTTTAAAGGTAACAAATTTGGGGGGTTTGATTGTTGATTACTAAGTCTAAGCAAGATTTAAAATAAAACAAGAAATAAAGATGAGAATAAAAATATATAAAAGGGGATGCTAGGATGTTTGGGTAATAAATAGCTAAGGTAATATAAATCCTAAGGTCAACATGTATTGCAGTCGCGTAAGGGGTATAACATATCCTTTCGGTCTATGGTACCTAATAGCTCCTTTCGGCCTATGCTATTAGTTCCTATGTCTCACAATTATTGGGTGTCAACAATAAGGGTGATTCCTAAATCCTAGGTCACATACCTTTCAGTCTTAAGTAACCTAGCCGTCTTAAGGTGTAAACCAATGCCCTTCCCGTATCTCTCAATCTTGGGTAGGTCATTACTAACATCCTACAAGTCTCCTTTCAGTCTCATTGTAAGATATTATAGTTAACAAGAAAAGACGAAACAGGATTCATGCGCGGGTGGTCGACCGACCAGCTATTCCAGTCGGCCGACCACCGCCTCGGTCGACCGACCCACTATTTGAGTCGGCCGACCGCGGCTCTGCTACAAGTCGGTCTCGGAATTTCTACTACCTACGCATATTCATCCCCTACATCCTAACATATGAAATTTAGCTACTCATGGTTATTAAGACGATTATAAAATTGGGAATAAACATGGTAAACATAGTAAATAATCTAAACATGCGAGATTCAATAAAGCTTGGGGATTCTATCTTAACCGGATGCAACAGTAATAAGAACAATAACAAAACTAGATTAAAAGTGTAATTACCAAAGTCGGAGTTAAGGCAGAAAGGAACAACTTTATTGAATGCTTGGGAATTATTGACGAACAAACTAAAGTACTTGAGAAATATTGAAAGATTACAACTAAAGATGAAACTTTGAATTAAGAACTAAAACTGGATGTAAAACCCTATGGAAAACTTAATGTAAAACTTGAATATCTCTTGATGATAAAACCCTAATCACAAGATTAGTTTATATAGGGCATAAATTAGAGTTTCCTAAAGGCTTCACAATTCTAATTATTTCCGAAAAACTGTTTCTGGACTTCACTGAGGTCGGTCGACCACTTTGGTGGGTCGGTCGACCTCTTTTACGGATTCAAGTGAATTCTTGGGCTTCCTTTAATGTAATACCCCGTATGTAAGCTTAAGTCAACGACAGTCAAACCATGTTTTATACACGTATTTTAAAAGGCATGTTTATATAGTATTTTACTTAAACGGTTGTTGTTTTATAAATCTTATTTCTCTGATTATTTCTTATTTCTTAATTATTTTATATTCGATGATTATTTCGTAAAATGGCATTTCATTCGTATTTCTTAATTTTAATAATATATTTATAATTAAGGTATTTACAATTTTATAATTATTTACAATTATAATTATTTTATTATTATTTAATTCGTAATTTTATTTAATCCTAATTTTATATATTATTATGTAAGTGTTAATGATTTTATATTTTATGTTTAATTCAATTCATATTTACTAATACTGCATTACATAATTTAATTAGAAAAATTAAATTATGTACTCGTTTATTTTAAGTTACGGTTTGAGAACGGAATATAGATGTATAGTGTCGCGGTAAGCGTGTTGGGCCAAGTAAGTTTAGTGTTGGGTTCGGTTTTGGGGTAAATAAACCGAATGAACAAAACGAACCTTACCTAACCCTAACTCACCTTCAACGTAACCCAACCTCTGCATCCTACAATTCTCATTCATCGACAACCAACAAAAAACCCTAATTCATAGCAGCCATCGTGAGGATTGAGGATGAACGAAGAACTCAACTATTATCATCTTCACCATCATCGCAGTAAGACACCTCCATAGTATACTAAGTTTCGTTCTAATTGTTTATTTTCGAATTCGTTTATTATTGCTTATTTCGAACTGTGTATTGGTTTTGTTTTTGTTTAAGGGTCTGGGTAGTCATAGTAGGGTGGTCATAGGTTGTTTTGGTTGCTATGGTGGTGGTTGTGGTGGTGGTTTTGAGTTGTTTTCGACCATGGAATGCGGAATGCGAGAACAGGGAACAGAGGAGGGATGCAAGTTGTTGGGGCCTGTTTTTGTCGGGTTTTTGGCTCGGTTAGGGGTAGGTTTGCATCTGGGTTGGTGCGTGGAGGTTGTTAGGTGGGTGTTGAACACCTGGGTGGCTGAGTGGTGGCCGTTAGTGGTGGACAAGCACCACCACGGTAGTGACAAACACGTACACAGTTCACGGACAGAAAACAGAGGGATGTCGCGTGTTGGTATTTATAGCGGTTGTTGAAGGGGTCTTTGGGTGAACGATGGGCCAAGGGACCACCCCTGGGACCACCATGGGTCAGTGGTGACAATGGTGGTGGCGAGAGGTGGTGGTGGGCCTGGTGGAGAGAGGAGGAACACGTGAGATGAGAGGAAGCTGAAGTCAGTGCTGGAAAACAGAGAGCAAGGGCGTGTGTGCGCGCCTGTTGGGCAGTCGGTGGTGGTGGCTATGGCGGGTTTAGGTGGTGGCTAGAAGGTGGAATGAGTGGGTTGTGGTATGGGTTAGAGTTTAGGGCAGTGGGTGGTGGTCGTGAGTCACTCGATTAGTCGTGGTGAAGCTGCAAAGTTGCGAGGGCAGGGTTGAGTTTTAAGAGGGCTGCTCTGTTTGTTTGTTGGTCATGGGGTTCGAACCCTGGGTCGTAAGGGGGTTGGGTATATTTGTGCTTATTCTTATTCTTATTATTATTATTATTATTATTATTATTATTATTATCCTTATTATTATTTGGATGTTGTTATTAGTTTCATTAAATCGGAATTTATATATATTTGCATTATGCGTAATATTATATATGAGTCGTGTGTTGTTTTCAAATAATAAACTCTATTTATTTTAGCTATAATTTATGTATTCATATTTAATTAATTATTCGTAAATCATCAATGTTAATGTTGAGACGGTTTAAAAATGTTACATGTCGTTGTTTAACACATAATTAAATATGAGGAATAATTAAAGTTATTGTTCCGTGTTTGTTTATTTAATTAAGCTTGGGCATAAGTTAAGTAGATGTGGAATGATTAATGATTGTATATTACTGCTAATTGTTTTAGGTGACGAGTTGAGGTGAAATATTCTGATTGTGATTGGATTGTTATTTGGGTTATATTGCTATCCAGGTAGGATACACTGACCTGATAGTCTATAATGTGTTATGAATGGATGTGGTATTGTGTGTTATGGATGCTGAGCATGATTGATTGATATTGGTTGGATTGATTGTGGATTATTGGTAACGTTATGAGCATTTCATTATTTGATAGCATGATTGAATAATTATATCGTTGCATTCATGAGCATAGCATATGCATTGGTTACTGAGAAAGTTATGGATCAGATATTGTTCATATATAAAGCCCAGGGTGGTTCTGCAGACCAGGCCTGGTGTCTTATCAGCTATTGAGCTGGTGTTCGGTGACGACCGATTATAGTCTGCCGGGAGGTTCGGTATGGCTTGGTGCAAGGGTATGAGTTTGAGAATGAGATTGAGATTGAGTTTGAGCTCGAGCATATCATGACATTTGCATATCATTTAACTGTTGCATTATAATTATTGTGTTACCCTACTCAACCGCGAGGTTGACAGTGTATTCGTGTACACCTACGATGATCCGGAATGGGGAGTAGATTTTTACAGGTCTCGAGTTAGCTGTTCGGGAGCTCATGGGGTAAGTTGTAGTAATAAAAGTTTAAATTTAATCAGTTTTTATATAAAGTACCGGGTTTGTTTACTTTGTTATTCACTACCTCGGTCATTCCGAGATGGTAACAACTCTATTTATTCGAGAATGTCTTGTTAAAGGCTCTTGAATAAATGGGGGTGTTACATTCAACCTTTTTGGACTTCATGAAAATCAGGCCTGGTCGGCCGACCCATGTAGCAGGTCGGTCGACCGCTTCCACAAAGGAAATCTTCGGTTTTCTTCTTGCTTTGACTTTTGGCACTTAAATAAAGATTTCAGTTGACTTTCCTTCGTTCCTTAATTATGCAAAAGACTTGAGGACATAAATTTGGTGCTAAATCGTCCATTTTCCGCCTAAATCTGCAAAAGTGCATAAAATTACGAAAGTACACGATTGTTGGGAAATAAGGGCTAAAATATAGTAAATGAGCGACCAAATGCGTGTAAAAATAGATGAAAAAAACATCATAAAATAGACACGCATCAAATTCCCCAAACCAAACCCTTGCTTGCCCTCAAGCAAGAAATAGACTCGATCTTAACTAATGGAACGATTTCAATCTCAGAGCGAAATTTACATGTAAGCCTAAACCAATGCCAAGTACAAAAATGAGAAAGTAAATAAATCATGCAAACGAGTTATGGTGTCGTCAAACTTGCAACACTAGAGACTATAGAGACTTTATACTATGGACTCTCGCGGTACGCTCGAGACACTCATGAAGCAAAGGGTGAATATATGTAAAAGATAGAAAGAAGTATTTTGTCATGACACTCACCTAACTGCGACCCATGAAAACATGCCTGCAATCTAACATGAACAAGAATTCTACAACTATGTATAACAAACTCATTAAGTGACCTAGATACATGCAATTGAGGTAATGAAATATATCTGAGGTAAAAGGTAAAAAGTGGTTAAGATGTTTTTGGATATGTGGGGTTAGTAGCCAAGCTAGTAAAACCGGTTCCCAACAACATATTTCACGACTTTTGATATTAAGGAAGTGCTCTTTTGTAGCACAACTCTCACATTAAATATAAGAAAGGACTCCCAAATGTTTTGAATGAAGTACGGGAGTGATAACAAATAAAAGAAAAGGATTTTAGAACGAAATTTGCATTCTGATGCTGTCAGGTGGTCGACCGACCTATACAGGCGGTCGGTCGACTGACTTTCTGTGCTTTTTGCTTTTTTTTTTCCATTTTTTTTTTTTTTCTTTTTCTGAATTTTTCTGTTCTTTTTCTTTCTTTCTTTCTTTTCTCTTTTTTCTCGTGATAGCATACAACCAAGATGTCTCAAGATTAAACCAAAGACCACAGATATTAGCTTGGAAGGGTAGGCTAAGTATGGGATCTAGTTTTGGGGGAATAAAAAGGCAAATTTGGCTATGTGAAGCTTATGGGTAATCATGAGAAAAAGGAATCCCAAATGCACGTACCAAGATTCACAAAACGAGAAAGTAAAACAAGTATATAGCAATTCAAGTTCATGTTTATGCATATTGATGTAACATGTTCCAAGGGGAGTACTACTCACATCCTAGACAACTGGTTTAAAAATGAAACCAGGAAATAAGCTCTAAACCTTAGAATGTATAGTAGCTTGCCAAGGTATAAGTCAAGTCTCAAGATATACAGATAGTTTGACAAAAAACTCGTAGATATGCGAAAGACTCTCATACTAAAACAAGTTGACAAGGCAATGTAAAGGCATAGACATGTAAGATAGCTAAATCATCCTTGAAATACTTTCGTTCCGACTCGACCTATATGCTAAAATAAACGTGCATTTTTTGGAAATTTTAAAATTTTTTCTATTTTTTTGTATTTTTTTCTTTTGTATATGCAAGAGAAATAAAGAAAAACAATGCAATATGGAAATGTAATAAACGTGTGACGGAATGCAATGCATGTGACACGAAACCATTCCCCAAACCAACCCGTACAATGTCCCCATTGTGCATTAGCCTAAGTAAAGGTTTCAGAAAATTAAAGAAAAGATGCGAATAAATAAAACTAAGGAAAAAATGGAAAGAACTCACTGGATTAATAGATGTATGAGAAAAACCTCCCCAAACCAGCGTCAGCTGGGAGGTTTTGGTGGCTAGCAATGCTACTCAAGTACCAAAGAACGGTCGCACGGTTCCCGAGGAAGAAACGAACTGACTGTGACAGACAGGTAGGTCGACCGACCAAAAGAACAGGTCGACCGACCTTCCTGCAGAATACAGGAATTCAGCGATACGGCGATTAGGTCGACCGACTGGTGTATCTGGTCGGTCGACCGCTCTGTGTCCCAGCGGTCTTCGTTTCTTCGTAAAAACCTGAAAAAGCAAGAAAAATATATGCGCCCAACATACGCGCGAGATTCCAGAAACAAGTCTAAAGTCTTAACTACGCAAGCATAAAGAAAAAGTTCTAAAACTACGAGCAAACCAAATTAAAAAGTCTCACACAACAAAAAGTAAATTGTCTTTAAAACTGAAACTTGAAACAACTATCCGCTAAAGATGCGGAAAATATCCGACCACGGCTTTTGACGACACGCCGTAGTCTCCACAGTGTTTGCTTGTGTAGCAAAACACATCTTCTTTCCGCCGTCGCAAAGCATATGCGACGGTCTCTCCTCTTGAGCTTGCCTCCTCTTTTTCTTCTCTTCCCGATCCACGACATCCGGGTCTTCATCTTCCTTATAGCTCAGGCTTCCCATTCCTCCTCTTTGGACTATGACCTCCTTCAATTTGGGTTTCCCCAAACCAATTCCTGTACTAGCCACAATAGAAGTGCCCTCCATATTGCTCCCAATCTGGGGCGGAGGTGTAAAAACAGATACAGGAACAGGCAATAAAGTGGGAGAAGTAGTGATGACCTCATACTTCTTTTCAGAAGTGATAGCATTACATGTGATGGGGGTCATAGCATCCTTCTTCCTATAAGATAGGCCATATATAATAGAATGCTTTCCTACTTTGAAGGTCAAAGTCCCAGAGCCTACATCTATAATGGCTCCTGCAGTGTGAGGAAAGGTCTTCCTAGTATAATAGGTATATTGGCATCCTCTGGGATGTCCAAAACTACGAAGTCAACTGGGAAGAAAAACCTGTCAATACGCACAGGGATGTTTTCCAACACCCCTATAGGTTCCATAGATGTGCGACCTGCCATCTGGACTGTCATACTGGTCACTGCAAATTCGGCCATTCCTAATTTTAAGGCAACGCTTAGGGGCATGACACTTATACTAGCACCTAAGTCGCATAAAGCCTTCTTAACTAGGAAGGTTCCTATATTGCAGGGGACAGAAAAACTACCAGGGTCCTCTAATTTGTGAGGGGCAATGACATGTGTTAAAAAGCTAGATGACTCTTCAGTGAGGGCCACCAACTCAACCTTTTCTAGAGACCTCTTTCTTGACAAAAGCTGTCTCATAAATTTAAGATATGAAGGAACTTGTTGAACTAATTCTAGAAACGGGACCTGAACATTTAATGAACGAATCACATCCTTAAATTTGTCAAAAGATACCTGATCCTTCGAAGGCACGAGTCTTTCTGGAAAAGGAGCGGCTGAAGACTCAGTATTTGCAGCCCTTTTCAGAAACCTAGGGGTCTTATCACCCCGGAAAAGAAAATCCCTTAAGTTATTCGGTAATTCGGGACGAAAAGGAGTTTCTGGTTCTGCCTCGGTGGTCGGTCGACCGCTCTCCTGTTCCGCGGAAATTTTTGGATTCTGCTCTGAGGTCGGTCGACCTTCCTCGCTGCTACTCGGCTGTTTTTCTTTCTCGATCCCCACTTTAGCACCACTTCGTAGGGATATAATGTTTAGAGTCTCTTTTTTCTGGTCCGTTTTGGTCGGAAGTTGACCCGGAGCCCTAGTATCATTCTTGCCCGCGATTTGAGCAATCTGAGACTCTAACATCTTCATCCCTGCCTCTCTAGCCTGAGACTCCTTCTGAACCAACCCAATAAGATTTTGGATAAGAGTGTCTGTGTTGGGTGGTGGATTAGAAGGTGGTTGAGGGTTGAAGGGTGGTTTTTGGAAACCTTGCTTATGTGGGGGGATATATGTGGAATTTTGCTGAGGTTGCATATATTGTGGGTTAAGAACATTCTGGCTTGTCCACCTCAGGTTGGGATGGACATTATTATTATTTAGGTCATAGAAATTGTTCCCACGATAGTGTTGAAAAGCGGCACATGTCTCATTGGATGAAGTACAGAATTTTGACACGTGCCCTTCTCCACCGCACCTCTCACAAGCAAAGGGTCCGTCCTGAACGGCGTTCACCTGGTAAATTCCTCCCTTGCTCCCACTTCCTAGATCGAACTTCCCTCCAGCCTCTAATTTTTCCAACTTGGCTGTTAAGGCCTCAATAGCTGCTAGGTTATATTCAGATTTCCTTTGATTGCCTCTGGAAGTTCCATGCTCAGCACGGTGTACAGCAACATCTTCTATCAATTTGAGACCTTTAGTCTCTCCGGAATTATCTTGGAATCTCCCATTAGCTGCAGCATCTAGATACGCCCTGTTTTCATCATAGAGGCCATCGTTTAAGTTATTATTAACTCACATATATTATATACTTTGTGAAATCCAAATGGGTTGTAAGAGACAATTTTGAACCCCATAAGTGAACTGGATTTACTTAGTATAGCCCATAGTCGCTTGTATGAGGTGATGTCTCGAAGCGACTAGAGTGTGAGGCGATTGATGGGAAGTTCAAATGTCATAGAGTCATATGGGATGACTAGTCGATCATATAGGCAGACTGTGTAACACTCTGTCGGGCATTAAGTGACCGCTTATAGAGTTCTGGAAATTTTATAATTAGTCTGGTCGTGGCGAGAGCTACTATATTATTCACATGAGTCGATTCTTAGACTTGAGACTGTTCACCCAAGGTGACACGGCCTCAGATTGATTTTGATTTTTGCTCTACGATCAACCGTTAAAGGGGGTCAAATGGGCTTCTTTTGGGTCATCATGGACTATGTTAGTCGAATGGAACAGTAAGATAGGAATTGTCAAGTCCCTCGTCGGGGTTGTCTTAAATCTCAGGGCCACTCGAGGAGAAGTTTAACTGAAAATGCGTGGACACGCTCGGAAGGTATCTATGGTAGATAATTCCGGTCAAAACAGTTAAATCTCCAGATCGAGAAAACCGCTCAAGATACGATCAAATGCAAGTACGACCTGGAAGACACCTTGCATTGAGTGGGATATGACGTAATAAGACAAGAGAATCGGTGACGCACACTTGTCGAGGACAAGTGGGAGATTGTTGGGAAATGTGTCCTCAATAATAGTGCGATCACGACAGTGATAAAAATCATTGTCCTAAATCTTATGAAAAGAATATGCAAGGGACGATCCGATATTTAATATGGTCAACTGACCAACATTAATCGGTAATGATTGGCTTACTAGAGTTTGACATTACTGTCGTATGACGGTGGTGGTCAGTTGATCCCTTTAGGTCACACCTTTAGGACTAACCCCTTAAACATATATTGATTAATTGTATAGGATACGAAATGATCGATATTCATAAAACCGTATATCGAGAAATCAGAGGTTGAATCTTAAAGTAAGATTTATATTTGAAATTGAAATTTGTCGATTGTCAAATATTAATCGATATTTTAGAAATATCGAAATTAGTATTATGAATGGTTCATGGTTGTAACAAACGTTGTTAATATATCGTATCGACGATTATTACGATAACCATATGTTGTGACACTAATTTCGAATTACTAAATAATTTGTTAAATATGATTTAATCAATTTAGAAATATTATTTATATGATAAATATATTTTTAAATTAATACAATTAATTATGGCACATAAGATGTTACATATTAACAATTGTACAAATTATATTTGTAAAATGAAGGTCCATTTTACTTATTGTGGACCGTGTAAATTGACATTATAAGATAAAATTATATATGATATCTTTATCTTATAATTGTAATAATTAGGTCATAGTGTGATATACCTTCACTATGTGCATGTGTGCATGGTAAAGGATTAAACCCTTCCCCATGCTTCTCTTACACGGTTCACATGCACCACCCCAACCAAACCCACTCTCTTTATATAAGTGATCATTCACATATTCACAACTAATATTCATGCAAGTCTATTTTCTAGTGTGAGAAAATATAATAAAAACCTCTTAAATATTATTTAGATAATATTTGTAGTATACTAATATTATTATTAGTACACGGGTTTAGGGTAACCGTTTCCGTCACCTAGCTCGTGTTAGTGACTCAGTGTTTAAGGGTAGGTCTTGGTGTTTACGTAAAGGAGGCAAGCTTACTTGGTTGCTCCTTGGAGGATCGTCCTAGCACTATTTCGAACCGTTTGTAAGAATCCGATTATTTATATTTCCGCATTTTGTTTTGCATGCATAAGATCATGAATATAAATTAATATGAGATTAATTATGAGTAAATAATTCGTAAGACTAAATTATTAGGTGAACAAGTATGACTACCGTTTTCCTTCAGTTATGTGATCGCGTCAGTCTAGGCCTTAAGTTGGCCTCTGAGTTTGACGTGTAGAGCAGTTGTACAACGTGGTAGCTAAGGTGTGATGCCTTGCCTGGAGTACAGTTGTTGATGCTAGAGTATGTCTTAAGCTGACATCTGAGTCTAGTGTCATGTGATGTAGTAAGGGAGTATGCCTTAAGCTGGCCTCTGAGTTCCTTACTTGTGATTGTGAATTTGGATGTTAGTCTATGCCTTAAGTTGGCCGCTGAGTCCTTGTTTGTAAAAGTGAATTGGTATCTAGGTTATGGCTTGAGTTGACCGCTGAACCTTTATACTTGCTGCCTGATTGTGATCGTTAGAGTGTAACGATTTATAGAACTGTTTATCTAAGGCATTGGATGACTCTTTGGCTAGTTTCGTAAATGGTTTGGACTAAAAGACCCCCCGGCCGGGAAACCGGAACGGAAACCGGCTCTGCTTCCAAATAGTTTCCGAAGTTGGTTGAGAGCCTTGCATAGTAATTGCATAATGATGTCAGATTCAGATATTGAGATTTATATGCTTCACATGTTGTATATATGTTGGAGTATGTTGTATGTTTATGTGTTGCGTGTCGTTACAAAAGGTGGCTACGAGAACTCTAGTCACTCCCTCACTGATTATGGCGTACATGTTTACATGTATGTAGGTACATGACAGGATGGTTGGCAGAGGGTTGCATGAAGCTAGCGAGCGATGATCCCTGTTCATCGATTGACTTTACCCGATTACGTTAGCTAGACTCTAGTTACATTTCAGTTTTTGAGTGCCTGTAGGGATGTGCCATCCCAGGCTTTTTGTATATATTTTATTTTCGGTACTTTGACAATTATACTTATCCATGTTTCTGTTTATATCAGTTTGTTCAGTTTCGGTTTTAATTCAACTCGTTTTTATGCATGTTAAAGTTTAAACTCCGCGTAAATTTTGGCATGTTGTATGTTTTATTTTTCCGCTGCGACGAGGGGTTTTACATATTACATATATTATTATAATGGGATTGTAATAATAATGGTCAAAGTAATTAAATTTGTTCTATTACTCGGTTTTGATTAATTGTTTGAGAAACAATTATATCGGGAATGAACACGGTCAATCATAAAATTACAAATAGTTGTAATCAAAATTATGATATTACATTTTATAATATAGTAATTAAGAATTACTAGTAATATTATTTAAATGTTAAGAGTTTCTAAATTATGAAATTTAAAGAGTTAAAATTGTATAATTAACAAATTGGTTCATGTGTTATGATACATGTTTGTCATGTTACAAATTAACACAATTAACAAAGATAAAATGGAGTCCATATTAACCCCATTTGGACCGTGTATATGTATGAATATGATGATTGTGTGTGTTTAAAATAATACACTAGTCTTACAAAGCCAAAAATTTGGTGTGTAAGATTATGTAAGAGTATGTAAGGCATATTGTATGCTTTTGTGCAAGGTGGATGAGCATGCATTGACTCTCTTTGGCTTGATTAGGCCGGCCATACTCTTATGCATGTGAGCTCATTTTGCTCTTAAATACACTACCTCACACACACATAAGGATGTTGGTTGCTTGTTCATTTTATACAACACACATCATTCACACATCTCATTCTCATATTTTTCTTAGAAAACAGTTTTCTAAGTGAGATAAATCATTTCTCATACTAATAATATTAAGAGTATTATATTATTATTTCTAGTATACTAATATCAATTTTCTATTAACAAAATTGATTTTAGTTTGAGATCGGGTCCTTGATAAGAGCTTTTGGAAACGGTTTCAATATAAATCGTTACTAAGGGTATTTCGGTTTTTTGAAGACTCTTTAATAGGTCATTATTGAGTATCAACCTTCTAAAACCAATGTAAGGACATTTATCCATCTTATGAAATCATCATCCATGCATAAGATCTAGTTGAGTTTTCATGATTAAACTTAAACAAACTAAACTCATATGAGATATGAGCTTATAATCTGATATATGATTTCAAACAAATGCTACTCAGTAAGACGGGTCGGGAGGTGTTGATAAAGGCAATAGCCCAATCCATTCTATCATATGCGATGAGTGTTTTAAAGTTGTCGGCTAATTTTTTTTAATGCACTACGGTCCATTAGCTTGTTTCAAATTTTTGGTGGGGTTTGAAAGACGGCAGACAGAAGATGACATGGGTTGCTTGGAAGAAAATATGTTTACCAAAGGCTAAGGGAGGTCTGGGATTTGGGAATTCTAACAAATTTAATTCCGCTCTCCTAGGTAAACAAATGTGGAGATTGATGACTGACACGGGCTCGCTTATGGTTCGGGTTATGCAAGGTAAATATTTCCCGGGCAAATAATCGGTGGAGGCTGAAATAGGAGCACACCCAAGCTTTACTTGGAGAAGTATATGGGAGGCTAGGGATGTCATCAACTTGGGAGCGAGGAAGCGTATTAGCAACGTGGCAAAGACTTTAATATGGTGTGACCCATGGATACTAGGTACGGAGTGAAGTAGGGTTATTTCTCCTAGACGAAATGTGAATGTTAAGATGCGTATTGTTAACGGGTCAAAGACTTCAATAAGGTGTGACCCAAGGATACCTGGTAGAGAGTCAATGAGGGTTATTTCTCCTAGACGAAATGCGAATGTTGGGATGCGTGTGGTCGGGTTGCTGGAAGACAGGGAAGCTTGGTGGAACGCTAGTTAATAAATGATCTTTTCGTTCCTTTTGAACGGAGAGAATTCTTAGTATCCGACTAAATGATAATATACCAGAGGATGAGTGGAGTTGGGACTTGGAAAAGGATGTCAATTATTCGGTGAGGACGGCTTATTGGAAGATGGCGGAGGGCACGGAAGAAAGGGGAGAGCAGTCTAACTATGCTCACGAGAAATGGCTCCGGAATAAAAATATGGAAGGTATCGTCAGTCTCCCTCGAATTAAGGTTTTTTCTTGGCAACTTTGTAATGATGTTATATCTATGAAACGGAACATTGTTAGGCATGTTCGTGGAGTTGAAGTGGGTTGTCTGATGTGCTACTGCAATATGGAGACTTGTCTACATGTCGTATGGGGTTGCGGGTTGGTGGATAGGGTTTGGGAAGGGTAAGAGTTAGAGATAAAGGTGCATAATGAGGCTAGGCGGGTGAGGAAGTGGGTAGAAAAAATAATGAGGGAAGCAGGTCTAAGGGAGAGTGGATGAAGTTGATGTGTGGTTGTTGGTCTATTTGGGACACTACCAATAAAGCGGTGTATGAGGGAGGGCTGGAACATAGCTGACATAGTGCGGCGTATAAAATAAATCTTAAGATAAATGGAGGAGGGTATGGTGGTGAAGAGGCAGAAAGAGCGGCAGGCGGAAGAGGAGGAGAGATGGCAAAGACCACGCATGGGCTAACATAAAATTAACGTGGATGTTGGATGGGCTGACAAAGTGGGGTTGGGGCTGGGAGCGGTGTGTCAAGATGAAACGGGGAGAGTGATCTGGGGAGTGATGGTTCAGGAGAGGGCGCAACAAGAGGTGACTATTTTGGAAGCTGAAGCGTTGTTGTTGGGCTTGAAGGAGGCACGACTGTTAGGACTCCACTATCTTACTATCGATAACGAATGCTTAACGGTGATAGAAGATCTGAAGAAGTTAAAATGAGGTTTTAGTGATAATCGTCTTGTTTATGAGCATATTTACTGTAAAACCCCTCGTCGCAGCGGAAAAATAAAACATTCAAACTTGCCAAAGTTTACGTGGAAGTTAAACTTTAACATGCAAGATAAACGAGGTGAATTAAAATAAAACTGTACAAACTGAAATAGATCAAAACATAGATAAGTGTAACAATCTAAGTACGAAAGTATAAATACAAAACAGCCTGGGATGGCACATCCCTACTGGCACTCAAGTATAAATCCAAAACTAGGTCTAGCTAACGATAAAAATGGTAAGTCATCGATGAAAGGATCATCGCTCGCTAGCCTCTTGTAACCACCCATCAACCTGTCATGTACGTACATACATGAAAAACATGGACGCCACAATCAGTGGGGAGTGACTAGAGTTCCCCTAGCCACCTATTGTTAACGACACATAACACATAAGGCATCCAACATACTCCAACAGTTATAACATGTGAAGCATATATATATATATATAAATATCTCAATTTTCATATCAACATGCAATACTTGCAAAGGCTCTCAACTAACTTCGGAAAATATTTGAAATGAGAGCCGTTCTCCCTTCCGGTTGCCCGGCGGAGGGGTCTTTCAATCCAAACCATTTACGAAACCAGACTAAGAGTCGTCCAATGCCTTGGACGAACAGTTCTATGATAAGCAACACTCTATATAAACATAATCAATCAGCAACATCTGACACTATGCCCCTACTCAGGCAAGCAGATGCAAATCAACAATGTCTAGAACCTACCTCTGCTCAGGCAAGAACTAGACACAATCAGCAGTGCCCAAGTCACACCCCAACTAAGGTAAACTTGGTACACAAATCCGCAAGCATACACTCGTGAACCCCTGCTCTGATACCACTTTGTAACACCCCCATTTATTTAAGAGCCTTTAGCAAGACATTCTCAAATAAATAGAGTTGTTACCATCTCGGAATGTCCGAGGTAGTGTATAACAAAGTAAAACAACCAAAGTACTTTATATAAAACTGATAAACTTTAAACTTTTGTTATTACAAATATTGTTTAGCGGAAAAAGAAAATACAACTGATAACTCTCTAGATGTGATATAATTCTAAGTCGGTCCAAAGTCTGCATCTCACATTCCAGCCCCAGCTCCTAGCTCATCTGTCTCTTTCCTGTAAAGTCTACTCCCCATTCCGGATCATCGTAGGTGACACGAATACACTGTCAACCTCGCGGTTGAGTAGGATAACACGAAAAATCAAATGCAACAAATAATGATATGCAAATGCCATGATATGCTCGAGATCAATCACAATCTCAATCTCAAACCCGAAACACCAATCTCAAACCCGAAACACCAAGCCATACCGAACCTCCCGGCAGACTATAATCGGTCGTCACCGAACACCAGCTCAATAGCTGATAAGACACCAGGCCTGGTCTGCAGAACCACCTTGGGCTTTATATCAAATCAATATCCATTCCGTCACTTTCTCAGTAACCAATGCATATGCCATGCTCATGAATGCAACAATACTCTTAATCAATCATGCTATTAAATAATGAAATGCTCATGCCAATAATAATAATTAACACTCAATCCAACCAATATCAATCTCATATAACTCATGCTCAACATCCATAACACACAATCCAACAACCATTCATATCACATCATTGAGTATAGTGCTAGTGTATCCTACCTGGATAGCAATATAGTCCAATAGCAAGCCAGCAAGCAAACAGAATTATGCCACTTCAAAACCGTCACCTAATCAATATAATATACATAATTACTCACTAATATAATTACGTAACGATTATTATCTGTCCACTTAAATCAAATTAATTAATTAAACTAATTAATTAGTCAAAACAATTACGCTACTAATATAATTAACCAATTAAAATATTAAGCGTAACGAGATGATACTACGCATAACTAGTCGATTAACTAAATTCGTTAATTAAACAAATTCACGTCACAAAGCTATTTAAACAAATTAATTAATGAAACCAGTTAGTTCAACTACTTAACTCATTGACCACAAGTAAATAACATGAACTAAACAATTTGAACTATTAACAACCTTATAGCATAAACTAATCAATAAGTATTATAAAAACTATTAATAACTTTTAATAATAACAATGTAATATTAACAACATTTCAACAACAATAATATTATTAATAATAATAATCATACAGTCATTGATGTCGGTTATCGAAATAATGATAATAATACACAAACAACAACCCAAAGTCAAGGAGGAATAATTAATTAATAATAATACTAATATTAGCAATACTAACAATAACAACAACAATAATATAAATAATAGTAATAATATTAATAATAACATATAAATTAATAATAACAATAAACACCATAGAGTTGGTAGCAAATATAATAATAATAACTCAATAGTCACGACACCAGCAACATACAACTACGACAACAGTACCCGACGCCAAAACAACACCACACCTTCACACACGACCTCTTCTTGCCACTTCCACCGCTAATCTGGCCACCCAAGACGACCGCCATGGATACGTACCTCTAACCCGTACCACAGATCATTCATAACACACCTTAGCCACCCCTGGTAACCCACGCAACCGCTCCAAATGAGCACCTAAAACAGCCTGTACACACGCCCCTGTACTCCGCTTTACTGCGTCCCACTGTACCCATCTTTTCTCACAAGTTTCTCTCACCTCCGTGCCCCACACCACCTCTGGCCACCACCTTTGCCACCACTGGCTCACGGTGGTTCCAGGGGTGGTCTACTCAAGCCCTTGTTCTCCTCTGATACGCTATGAAAGCTCCACCAAGTAGCCTGCCCACGACACCCTTTTTCCCTTTATTTTTGTACCCGTGTTCCACCCCTTGCAAACACCCATTTAACCGCTTGCTACCACCACAGTCAACACCACCAGTACTACCCTAGACACCTCACATCACCCTTAAACCCCTGGTAGAAGAGCACAAGCCTTCGACACCCCCAAGACACCAAAACAACCGCTTAAAACAGGCACAACCCTCGCGTTTGTACCCCTGTTCCCGTACTGATATAACGTACTCCACTTTCTGCATCAACTAAGGTCTCCCAACCACCACAAACCACCTTCCAACCACCAACATAAATCACCCTAACATACTACTATCTCAAAACACGAACACCCAGAACAAACGCAAACAGGAACTCAGTCGAATTACAATTGAACATACACGTTTAAAGACTCTGTTCTAAAAAACGTAAAACAGTGATCTGACACCAGCAACGAAACACCCTATATGACGGCCTTAGGTTGTTAAATATGTCATTATTATGGTCGAAACATGATTACTACATGCCACAGATTAGTTTTATGGAAAGATGAGAACCTATAACACGGATTACATGATTATAACTACGAATCAAAACTAACGGAAACAAAAGGAAAGGAAAACTGTGCTAAGTGTACCTATTTCTGGCGTTAATAAACCACCGTGGACCACCCTTGACCACCGTGAAACCCCTCCTTCTTGAACCTTGATATGTCGGCTATGATATTTTGCAAGAAGTTGGTTGTCGATAGGTCTAGAATAGGGTTTTGGGAAAGGGTTAGATAAGGCGCAGGAAAGGGTTATACTTGTGTTTGTGATTTGTGTCAAATATCGAGTATGGGCCATAAGTCTTGCACGCATTCCAAGGCCCAAATTACGCAGCTTAAACACGGTTCTACTATAATTTTGTAGACCCGACCCCTTAACAAAACATATAAACCATAAAGCACTTATTCGATAATTTAATTATCGAATACAAACGTTTAAAGTAACTATCAACACGTCCACATAATTATTAAATATTAAAATACAATAATAATAAAATACGGAGTATTACACGAGTGAATACCAATCAGCTAATAATGGTTCATTGACCCTGCTCAGTCGTGACCATTACCCTTTGTAGTGAAATTGGGATCCCAACTCAGACCCAACCCACTACGGTCATACAAACTCACGGTAGAACAGAGGTCCCTGCTCAAACATTTCTCTACTGCATCAACCATACACGTGACGGTCCAGAGGTCCCTGCTCAGACATGGCCGACACGCCATAAACACTCACATGTCAAGCTAGAGGTGTTAGGTTTATATACCTATTATAGTCATGCTAATGTGATTATCTTATAATGAGATGAACTTATGCATGCTTAACATAAGATAAACGAGATTTAAAGGAGAAAATGAGCTCCCTTACATTGCTTGTCACGGCTAATTAGGGCACAAGTGAAGACACCTTCTTCACTTGTTCTTGAGCTTTCAATATGGAATGATCCTCTTTCAGGCTTC
This sequence comes from Silene conica, assembly GCA_029255685.2. NCBI lineage: Eukaryota > Viridiplantae > Streptophyta > Magnoliopsida > Caryophyllales > Caryophyllaceae > Silene > Silene conica. The sequence goes on from CM055311.2 coordinate 67,957,519, forward strand.
AAAGAGATGACCTCCAATAGATGAACATCAAGACACACTACTCAACAATGTAATTTTGTATTTTATTTTGCTAGAAATCTTAATACAAAATAGCTAGTTTATGGAGGGAGGGTGCACGGTTTAGGTGTGAGTATGGAGATAATTTTTCTTTCTTTTTCTCTCTACCAAAACCCTAGAAACAACACAAGAATGAATGGACAAGGGGACAAAGCCTTCTTTTGTTCTTCACAAAAGAAGAGGCCGGCTAGGGGTGGTGAGAGTGCCCAATGGAAGGGTTCCTCAAAACACACCCATGTTTCCCACTTTGTCTATGCATTAAATTAGATGTTCTCTATATGTTCCTAATATTATGTAATGTGTAATGTTGTATGTGTGTGTTATAACACACGGTCCATGGCACGAAATGGACCCATACGCAACATTAGTTAGGATCATATTAGTTTACGTAATTGTAGTTTAACTTTTAAACTCTTTAATCGTAAATTCAAAAGTAATTCAAATAATTACTTATATCTAATTTAATCATACTTTGTCACTACAACCATTGTAGTTTTAAATAATTCATTCAAGTAATTTTACGTTTCATAAACATATAAATAATAGTGATGACATTTTGATCACTAAAACATTTTAATTTATAATCTTATTATAAATTTTCTCCTCATATTATTTATAAACTAGAAATGAACTAACTCGTATCAATATACAGTTATTTCATTTATCATTAAGAGAGTTGTCCTATAGGTGTGACCTAAAGGGATCAACTGGTCACCACCGTCATTACGACAGTAATGTCAAACTTTAGCAAGCCAATCATTATCGATTAATGTTGACCAGTTGACTTATGATAAAGAATCATCCCATGAATATTCTTTTATAGAGATTTGTCAATTAATTATATTATTGACGTGATCACACTATTGTGGAGGACACTTACTCCAACAAGAGGATCCCTGCTCGGATCATATCTTGACATGCATCCAAACATCAGCACATATCGTACTCTAGCGGTCCCTGCTCAGACATATTCCGATATGTATTTCAACCAAAACCTTAGTCCTAAACTTCTAGACCTCTAACAACACTTAATTGACCCTGGGACATAAGTTGAGGGAGAGCCGTTTTCCCTTTCGGTTAGCCGACCGGGGGGTCTCTATCCTCTCTCCATTCCCGAAGCCAATATAGTGCCGCCCGAACCTCCGGGACCTCAAACACACATAAGGGTTCCTGTTCAACTAGCTAAGTTCACTAGGTCTCATAAACAACCTAAGAAAAAGATTAACTTAAGATAAAAAATAAACATGCTAAAACATTGTTTACATCATAACCCCTTACCATTAAGAAGTAACTAACCTTAGACAAATAACTAGCCACTTTACTAAATTTTGCCTAGCTCAAATATACATTTAAAACTAAGTAATATATCATTAACCATCAGTTAAACATCCTCAAAACAATAAGGGAACAAGCCCCCAAAACAGCTCAAAAAAACAATTAAACAAGCAAAAGCTACAGCGGTTTTTTGCGCAGCCTTCGCAAGAGGGTGCGCAGGTGCGCCTGGATTGTGCAGCCTGCGCTTAGTGGTGCGCAGCCTGCGCCCAAGCATGGGCCAGGTATGTTTCGCGTGTTTCCTGCAATTCGCCAATTCAATCAATCCTTCGACAACCACTTCTAAACCATGATTTCTAGTATCAAACCTATACTATCAACACATAACAGCCCATAACAATCCCAAGTGTATCTGATTTATGATCTTTGAACAAAATCAAGCATTTAAACAAACATAAGATCAATAATCCTAAATTCTACCGATCTCCATGTATACTCACAAATTCCCCTTAAACCATGAATTCAACAAAATTCTTCCACAATAACATCATAAGAAGCATAAACATGATAAAAGCAAACCTAAACATGTTCCTAAACACAAGATTTCATCCAACAACACAACAAGTATGCTACTTTAACAATTTAGGTCGAGGTACTCATAATAGTCACCTTTTAGCTATTTATGCTCCAAAGTCTTCTACAATAACGTAAGAGTCGACCTCGGGATCCTCTAATCCAACTCCTACAATAATAAAAACGGAATTTAAGAGCTAGAAACGGAATTGGGTCAAAACAGCCCATTTTTCGAAATCAATAAAACTGAAATTGAAAGAGATAGAAAGATTGCAAATCTCGAGAGGATTTCGAAAATATAAAATTTACCTTGATACGAGTTCGGGAAGGGGTCGAGATTATGATTTGAAGCTTGAAGAAAAGAGGAACAATGGAGAACACGAGTTACTGTGAAATGTGTTTTGGTGAAATGAGATGTCAATGGAGAGGGGGTTTATGTAGGGTTTAGGTTGTCCTTTTTCATTTACTTGAGTCGGTTTTATTTGTTTAAGTGATACGGACTCAAGTCGGGAAATGAAATGCCAAGTGACAACATCTTAAGATTAAAATATCTTAAGACAGAACTTAATGGAAAACTTAAAATAAAACTTACGATTTATTATTAAAATAATATTATATTCCGGAAAATACGTTAAAAGTATTAAAATATTATTTACGAAAATACGGGATGTTACAATCACCCCAACTTTCAAAAAGTTTCGTCCTCGAAACTTGAAGACAGAAGTAAATATGAAAACAACTCTGACTATCAAAGCGCACTGCCTGGGTTTCGGTAACCCAAAAGTTTATCTTTCAAAAAGGTTTTAAAAAGAAATAGATTTTAAGGCACAAGTCTTTGTCAGTGGACATTGGGATTCTCGTTACGTATTCAAGAGTCCGACATTCCAAATCTGAGACAAGTCCCAAAATTAAATCAGTAAGGTTCGAAATTTAGATTGATTCGGTGTTGATAAGCACATCACAGGTTATCAGACGTCTCCAATAACAAGTTCCAGTGGCAATCAACGCTGAAATCCATCAAAGTTGTAAACCATTCGGCTCTTTAAAACCAGGTTTCTTTCAAAATTAACTTTTATTTCTCAGATCCTTGAAAGAGTAAAATTGTAACAATGACAAAAGGTTACTTCCAACGGAAGAGGAAGTAGATTCAAATTGGAAAACAAACAAGATTTTCCCAAAGCAGCAAATTTTAAAGTTAACATTAGGGGACAAATTTCAAAAACCGTCATTGGGAGCGTAGAAACGATCATAGAGATTACTTTCGACACGAAGGATTGAGAGTCCCTAGTTTCACAGCTGACAGAACACATACGGAGGATCGAAGGAACGGAACAACCAGATTGAAGGTCAAGGAAGATGGTAACTCCTGCCCAGCATGGGGTAACTAACCACTCAATCCATAAACAAAGCATCGTTACAACGATTCCTAATATATCCCAAGAAGGACAATTCAAGTGATCTCTAGAATCTCATTGGATCCTAATATATCCCAAGAAGGACAATTCAAGTGATCTTTAGACTCTCATTGGATTCACGATCCTTCTTATCATTATCTCTTCCACAGAACAAGGTATTCCTCAACAAGAAGGGATTCCAAACACCTCATTCACTCACACTAACCTGAGGTTTCCACAAAAATGAGGTCAGCCCTGTGGATTAGTTCACACTAAAATCCGTTCAACAATAGTTAAGGATCTCTCACTCAGGGTAAAAGCTCACGCGCATATCCTAGGCCAAGGTTCACACACTTCCAAAACCCTAACCAAAATTCCATTACTATAACATCGAACTCCAAAACCCAAGATATGGTATTCATTATCCTATAACCTCTTCCCGTTGGGGAATCATAACCAAATTCATCTACAACCTTAAATTTTTAACAGTTCGATCCTAACAAACTTATTCCACAAGGTTCAAAATCCTCAAATTCCCAATATGTTACCATACAGTGAACATTCAAACTAAGGCCTATTAAGGTAACAGTTTCCAAATTCTCAGTTTTATTAACCACTTACCCAAAAGTATACATTCCAAAGAAAAGTTCCAAAGAAGTAACCACTTTCATTCCTACAGTTTCCATAAAGTTTCGTTATTCAAATTTTAAGATTCCTAAAATGATATTCATGAACACTTATAAGTTCCAAATCTCTACACTATGATTACCACGACCATCAATGGTTACCCAACAATCATCATTGAAGTATTATTAAGCCAACGAGCTCCCATTCTCCCACAAGTGATCATAAACGATTCACCTATCAGTGGGTGTATTTTCCAAATCTCAATAAGTGCTTCGATAGGTAGACGTTCAGTTTCGATAAGCAACTTAAGGTCAACACTCAGTCAGCTCCATAAGTCCACTTGCAAATGTCTCAACACTCTAACACCGTTACCAATAACTCTCGCTCTTCAAATATGTGCTCCTTTCTACAATTAAGTGATTCCTCAAGATCAAGTAGCACTAACTTACCTCATTCATCCATTTAACCATATCATCATTATCTAAGGCACATTCCCCTAAATTCATCTAGAACTCCAAGCATTCTATTCAAATCCTCAAATGGTATCTTAAAACCTACAATTACCACTTACACACCTATCCATCTAACATGGAACTCTCAAGACGTCACACTATCCAATATCGCCCGAACATTATTATCATAACATTCTCAAGGCTTGTATCACTACTCAAAGGCTTGTATCACTACTCCAAGAACAAGTCAACCACGCCACTAATCTTAATGAAAGGGACAAGGCTCGCAGAAGAGGTGATGGGATGCGGTCTTCGGGAATAAACACGGTACAGATCTCGAGAGGATCACCCAAAAACGACTCGAGGAACAACGAGACGATAAGGTAAGGAACTTTAGGGTATGGACTCCAATAAAATCGAAGCCAAGATCAGAAGGAGAAGCAAGGGAGAAGAAAGGAGAGAAGCGTTATGAAAGGAATGATTACGGAAATCTCCCAAGGTGCAGGTCTCTCACTATTCTCACGGGGTTCTCACTTCTTACTTCCCAAATCACGCCATTTAATTGTCGGTTCTCACGAACAATTCCTCGAACGATTTATACACCCAAACCTTCCAAACCTAGACAATATCAACATTACAGCTACATATTCCCAAAGGTTTGAGATGTCTCATCTCTGCTAGTCCCTCAAATAATAATTCAATAACACCTTCAGGCTATCAAACTATATGTTATATACACTTTACTTGCCTCACTGTCCACCAGATAACAATTTTTAAACCATTAAGTCTCCGAGCTTTCATCTCTCAATGAAGTACTCCACTCTATCCACATACCGGTGGTGCATCCTCAAATTTCTCTTAAGTTTTTCGATAAATAGACGCTAAGATTCATTAAGCAACCTAGGGTCAAACAGTGATTAACTCCTTCTAGGATTAAGTTATAAACTCTTCAGTATTCAACTAATATAGCTAATCATCCGTATTCCTCAACAACGGGCCTTTCCCAGCTCAATCACCCACCTAAGTTAAATGATACTAACTTACTGCAATCATCCATTCTTCATCACTAGCATCTTAAGCCCATTCTCTCAGGTCGCTCTATATCACCAAGTATCTTATCTAACTCCTTAAACAGTGCTCTTCAATCCCCAAATTTTCACAATCTAAGCATGGTTCTCAAGATTAAGCTCAACAGAATATTAAGTATACAACTCAACCTTGAAGAAAGTACCCTATCACTCACTTTTACTCTCCCAATTAGATAGACAACTAGACACTTGGATTACCAAAACATGTCTCTCGATACCTCTTAAGTTATTCCTCAAATAACAACATTTCTCAGAACACAGCTCACGGTTATCCTAAAACTAGTTCCTCCAAATCCAACAAAAGGGAAGGTTACCTACAGGGCACCTTGAGAAAGTAAGCAACAAGGCTAAGTTGAAAAGATATGAAGATCCGTTCAAGCAAGACATACAATTATTCTACAAGAAGGATGTGCATCCAGAGTTATCAAAGAAGGTGGTGCACAAAGAAAGGGGAGTATCTTCAAGGCTCAGAAACATTCTCCAATTGTAGCACGAATCTTACATCTTCGGTAGAAACTCCGGTCTTGATCACCAAATGGGTAAGCTCACGGTTCGTCAATTGGAAGGTATAAAAGTAAATTCAATGACAATTAACAAACAAATTAGAGCCTAATAAAAGCAACCACAAAACAGGCTACAACATAAGTCCTTAAATCTACACCATCTCTCATTCATTATTTGATTATATGGTCAAGTTAAGGTTGGGGGTTACATGAGTGCGTCAGGAGCGACAACGCTCTGATACCAACTGTAAAACCCCCTCGTCGCAGCGGAAAAATAAAACATTCAAACATGCCAAAGTTTACGCGGAATTTAAAATTTAACATGCAAGATAAACGAGGTTAACTAAAAAAAAATTGTACAAACTGAAATAGATCAAAACATAGATAAGTGTAACAGTCTAAGTACGAAAGTATAAATACAAAACAGCCTGAGATGGCACATCCCTACAGCCACACAAGTATAAATCCAAAACTAGTTATAGCTAACGATAAAAATGGTAAGTCATCGATGAAAGGATCATCGCTCGCTAGCCTTATGTAACCATCCATCAACCTGTCATGTACCTACATACATGAAAAACATGTACGCCACAATCAGTGGGGAGTGACTAGAGTTCTCCTAGCCACCTATTGTTAACGACACGTAACACATAAGGCATCCAACATACTCCAACAGTTATAACATGTGAAGCATATATATTAATATCTCAACTTTCATATCAACATGCAATACTTGCAAAGGCTCTCAACTAACTTCGGAAACTATTTGAAATGAGAGCCGGTCTCCCTTCCGGTTGCCCGGCCGGGGGGTCTTTCAATCCAACAATCCAAACCATATACGAAACCAGACTAAGAGTCGTCCAATGCCTTGGACGAACAGTTCTAAGATAAGCAACACTCTATATAAACATAATCAATCAGCAACATCTGACACTGTACCCCTACTCAGGCAAGCAGATGCAAATCAACAATGTCTAGAACCTGCTCCTACTAAGGCAAGAACTAGACACAATCAGCAGTGCCCAAGTCACACCCCAACTCAGGTAAACTTGGTACACAAATCAGCAAGCATACACTCGTGAACCCCTGCTCAGGCACGAGTGGATACCAATCAGCTAATAATGGTTCATTGACCCTACTCAGTCGAGACCATTACCCTTCGTAGTGAAATCGGGATCTCAACTCAGACGCAACCCACTACGGTCATACAAACTCACGGTAGAACAGAGATCCCTGCTCAGACATTTCCCTACCGCATTAACCATACACGTGACGGTCCAGAGGTCCCTGCTCAGACATGGCCGACACGCCACAAACACTCACATGTCAAGCTAGAGGATCCCTACTCAGATCATATCTTGACATGCATCCAAACGTCAGCACATATCGTACTCTAGCGGTCCCTACTCAGACCGAGGGGTCTCAATCCTCTCTCTATTCCCGAACCCAATATTGTGCCGCCCGAACCTCGGGGACCTCAAACACACATAAGCATATAAGAGAAAACCAAGCTCCATAACAACCATGAACAACCTAAGACTCTCCTCTACAAGTCTAAGAGTTCATGTTCAAATAGCTAAGTTCACTAGGTCTCATAAGCAACCTAAGAAAAAGATTAACTTAAGATAAGAAATAACCATGCTAAAACATTGTTTACAACATAACCCCTTACCATTAAGAAGTAACTAACCTTAGACAAATAACTAGCCACTTTACTAAATTTTGCCTAGCTCAAATATATATTTAAAACTAAGTAAATAATAAATCATTAAACATCACTTAAACATCCTCAAAACAATTGGGAAACAAGCCCCCACAACAGCACAAAAAAACAATTAAACAAGCAAAACCTACAGCGGTTTTTGCGCAGCCTGCGCAAGAGGGTGCGCAGCTGCGCCTGGATTGCGTAGCCTGCGCTTGGTGGTGCGCAGCCTTCGCCCAAGCACGGGCCAGGTATGTTTCGCGTGTTTCCTGCAATTCGTCAATTCAATCAATCCTTCGACAACCACTTCTAAACCATGATTTCTACTATCAAACCTATACTATAAGCAGATAACAACCCATAACAATCCCAAGTGTATCTAATTTATGATATTTGAACAAAATCAAGCATTTAAACAAGCATACGAACAATAATCCTAAATTATACCGATCTCCATGTATACTCACAAATTCCACTTAAACCATGAATTCAACACAATTCTTCCACAATAACATCATAAGAAGCATAAAGATTATAAAAGCAAACCTAAATATGTTCCTAAACACAAGATTTCATCCAAAAACACAACAAGCATGCTACTTTAACAATTTAGGTCGAGGTACTCATAATAGTCACCTTTAGCGGTTTATGCTCTAAAGTCTTCTTCAATAACGTAAGAGTCGACCTCGGGATCCTCTAATCCAACTCGTACAACAATAAAAACGGAATTTAAGAGGTAGAAACGGAATTGGGTCAAAACAGCCTATTTTTCGAAATCAATAAAACTGAAATTGAAATAGATAGAAAGATTGCAAATCTCGAGAGGATTCCGAAAATATAAAATTTACCTTGATACGAGTTCGGGAAGGGGACGAGATTATGATTTGAAGCTTGAGGAAAAGAGGAACAATGGAGAACACAAGTTACTGTGAAATGTGTTTTGGTGAAATGAGATGTCGATGGAGAGGGGGTTTATGTACGGTTTAGGTTGTCCTTTTTCATTTACTTGAGTCGGGTTTATTTGTTTAAGTGATCCGGACTCAAGTCGGTAAATGAAATGCCAAGTTACAACATCTTAAGATTAAAATATCTTAAGAAGGAACTTAACGGAAAACTTAAAATAAAACTTACGATTTATTATTAAAATAATATTATATTCCGGAAAATACTTTAAAAGTATTACTTCCTCCATTTTAATCCAAATGGCCTATTTGATTTTTGTACACTATTTACAAATCAACTTTCAATCTCAATTTTTTCTTAATACATAAGAAAAATTATATTCGTGTGGGATCTTGTTTAATTCGTCTTTACGAGTACATTGAAAATATATAACTTTTATAATTTTCACAAATACGTAGCTAAAGATATGAAGCACGTAAAACGTGCGTTGGCAAACGTAAAAAAAGGTAAATAGGCCATTTGGATTAAAAGGGAGGAAGTAAAATATTATTTACGAAAATACGGGATGTTACATTTAGACTTTATGTTTGCACTTTGTCGATGTTGAGTTTGTTTTTGATGGGCGCACTTGTAATAGGGTGGCACATGAGCTTGTTCATATCCGTCCATGGGAAGCAGGAAGGCGTGTGTGGTTCGACGACCATCCTACGAACATTGATGAAATTGCGATATTGGAGATCGGTATTCTAATATAATATAACCCTTGTGAAATTATTTCAGAAAACAAAAAAAATTAACTTCTCACTTATCGTTTTTGCTGCTTATATATTATTTATACGATTATTGAAGGATATTTCATGCATTGCACCAATGTTTCGTAAATATAACTTTCAGTCAAATTAGGACAATAAAAGTACAATGAAAAATCCGAGTCTGTGTGGACATCATTTTTGACAAATAGTTTCAAAACCAACCCAAAACAATAAATATTTTATTTTTGAGCATTATTTTAAAAAATCGCTCCACCGAAGTGATAATTTCAAAATTATTTTAGTCATGCATAAAATTACAATGACAATATAATACAAGGTTCATAATTACTATAGAGTACTTTGAATAGTTACTTTTTAATCGAAATGTATCAAGTTTTCAAGATCGTTCTATGTTTTAGGTATTAATTTTTATATGGGTATCGACCGCAATATCTCACCTACAAATACAAGAGAGAGTCAACTTCTTATATATTAAATGAGGTTCAAAAGAAAGCAATCGGTAATAAGTGAGATAATTAATGAGAATTATGTTAAACAATTCTTTTTTTTATTACACGATTATTTATAAATGGTTAAACTCTTTCTTCTTCACACTTCACTAGCTGTGTTTTGACCATTGCCCCAACTCCCAAGCACAAAGACAAATACCACTTAAAATTGGGTACTCCGTGCATAATAAATTATTTTTGTAATTCCCTAAACCGTGCTTATGGACCCAAATATAAGTGAAATCTACCTATTCCCTTTATTTAAATTTACACTACAAGTTTACTTTTCACGTTTATCGACGCACATTTTATGTTTTAAGATCACACTTAAATATATTTTATCATACGTATTAAGAGAAAATTAAAATTAAATGTTCACATGCGAATAGTGTACAAAAGTGAAATTTGTAGGATTTGATTGGAGGGAGTAGTATAATTTGTCCAAAGTTAACCTTAGTCAATGTTAAGCCTTAAGCATACGGAGTATAATATTATTATGGAATAAACTCTACCTTACTTACCTATTTGTAAAATAGTCCATAGCATTATTCTTATACTCTCATAATAATTATAATAATGGTACATATATCAACTAACTTAACAAATAATATTATTAAGAGTTGAATATATACCCCAACTACCCTTACAGCTTGATGTACCTTAAAAAGAAAACATAAAAAAGGTTTGACCTGTGTGAAAGTAATAGCACCACAAACGAACATACATAAGCAAACAAAGGGAAGCATGTGGATGAGTAGCAGACAAATATGAAATGTGTGTATCAGATTCAGATAATCAAACTTATTAAGGTTAAAGATGCGAGGCTAAGGCGTGCGCTGATTGCATGCGTCTCTCCTCATTAAAACGTCTCAATGTACATGCTCCTTTCGCCCACATCATTGGCACCCTTCAGTTTTTTCTTTGAATTACTATATTTTATCTATAAATATTATATGAGACGATTTTATCATGTAGGAAGATCTCATATTTTCATGTGTAATTGAATAATTAATTTTTTTGAAATATGCCATGAGAAACAAAACACAAAAACTTTTAACATTTGGTAAGATGCAAAATCATTAGACTATATAGCTTACTATAATTTTAACATGGAATAAATTTTATTTGACAAATAACAGACATTTAATTTCACACTAATGGGCCCTTCTAGACATGGATCATTGTCGTGCGAACTGAAACATCTTATTATCCTATAGGGTCAGCCCTGGACTCGCAGTATGCAATTGTCTTATTTTTAATAACTTATCATATTAAATTTATTTACTTACTCATTTCTATATTTATTAACGCAATTGTTCTTTCATGTATTCATGTACTTTTTTCATAATATTTCGACCAACTACCCTTCTTCTAAAAAAACCCTCTTGTTTCCTATTCCTTAACTCTTTTCACAAATTAATCAAATTAGTTTTTTTTGGAAAAAATTAATAAAATCATTAACAAATTCAATGAGATGCCTCAATCAATTTTTGTCGCACTCGGATTACATAAGACAAGAAGTAATAAGGACAACAAAATATATGAAATCAGGATGAATTAGTTCGATTATTCCTCGTGACTAATAGATAGGTATGAAATGACAAAGAAAATATGAGATATGTAAGATTTTGAAAAATAACAATTTTGGATAAGGTTATGCATGCCTCTAAATTGAACCGGGTAGAGGGAGGAATAGTGGGCATGGGTAGAGAAATGTCACTTGGTAGGTCTTACGTGTTTGGGCAGGGACGGTGGTAGTTGGGTGGTGGTGGGATGGTAGTGGTTGAGAGGCGTGAGGGAAAAGAGTATTTTTGATGCCCGTCGTTGTGGGTATCAAAGATAAAATTTATAATTCCTAAACTTTAACTATAGATAGTAAAAGTCAGGGTCGAACCACAGAGAGGTGGGGAATGTTTATTGTTTGATGTCAATGTTTTAGGGTAACAATTTGTGGGTTTATATTGATTGTCACTAAGTCTAGAAAAGAAGATAGAAATAAAATAAGAATTAAGAAAGAAATAAACTATAGTAAAAAGGATGCTAGGATGTTCGGGTAGTAAATAGCTACAATGGTGTAAATCTTAAGTCAATATGTATTGCAGTCGCGTAAGGGGTGTAACATATCCTTTCGGTCTATGATATCTGATACCCGTCGTTGTGGGTGTCAAAGATAAGATTTATAAACCAAACTAAAACTATAGATAGTGATAGTAAGGGTCGAACCACAGAGAGACAAGGTTAATTATGTTTGATAATTTTTAGTCTACAAAGTAACAATAGAGAGGGGGTTTGATTGTTGCTAAGTCTAAAACAAATATAAAATACAACAAGTAAATAAAGATGAGAATAAAAATATAATAAAAGAGATGCTAGGATGTTCGGGTAATAAACAGCTAAGATACTATAAATCCTAAGTCAACATGTACTGCAGTCGCGTAAGGGATGTAACATATCCTTTAGGTCTATGCTATTAGTTCCTAGGTCTCACAATTATTGGGTGTCAACAATAAGGGTGATTCCTAAATTCTAGGTCACAAACCTTTCAGTCTTAAGTAACCTATCCGTCTTAAGATGTAAACCAATGCCCTTCCCAAATCTCTCAATCTTGGGTAGGTCAATACTAACATCCTACAAGTCTCCTTTTGGTCTCATTGTAGGTTATTATAGTCTACAAATAAAAGCGAAACAGAATTCATACGCGTGTCGGTCGACCGACCAACTAACCCGGTCGGCCGACCTCCACCCTGCAACACGTCGATTCGGAATTTATACTACCTTCGCATATTTACTCCCTACATCCTAACATATGAAATTAGCTACTCATAGTTAATAAAACAATAATAAAAATAAGAATAAACATGAAAGTTATAAAGAACATAAATCTAAACATGCAATAATAATAAAGGAAATTAAAATAAGATGAAAAGGAGATTAGGAACTTCGGTTCCCCATGGTTAAAACAAGTTAATGAAAGGTAAAATAATCAAATAACACAATCCTAAGGAACAAAGAATAAACCTTTAGGTCAATATTCTACCCAATCCTTACGGTCTTAGGGTTCCTAGAAAAGCACTAAACTTTCGTTCAAGGGCAATCCCAAAGTTGTTGTTAAACTAATCCTAACAATCTTTCAATCTAAAAGAATTAGTTTACCAACAACAATGGGGGATTGGTAATTTAATCATAAAACTATCAAAATCAAGTCTTTACCATGGTTCCCCTAATTCCTAATCACAAGAATTAGCTATGCATAATCTTAATCATAAAATTAACAATAACAAGAATTAAGAATATCAAAGGAATTAACATAATTAAAGATGATAATAAAGAGGAAACATGAATTGAGAAATAACAAATAAGATGAACAACAAGATTAATTGAAAAGGAAAGATTGAATTGTAGCAAACTTACAACTTAATTGGAAATCTAAGAACAAAGATGAAAACTTGGACTTGATTATTCTATGATAGAAAACTAGATTAAGAACTTGATGGAAATCTTGATTAGGGACTGAATTAGCTTATATAGGCGGAATTAAAGAGTTTCCTAATGACCTAAACACTTGTATGGGCTTTTCGGAAACTTCTGGGTCGGCGCTGTGGTCGGTCGACCAATATTTTCGGTCGGTCGACCGCTTTACGGATTTTATGCAATTTCTGGGCTTCAGGCAAATTCTGGGCTTTTCCAATAGGAACCTGGTCGATCGACCTACTTTGTTGGTCGGTCGACCAACTGTCGGGACTGCAGCGCGCATCGTTCTTAAAACAGCTGCCATTTCTTCGTTACTTATCGAAATCAAGCGATTCTCGCGGCGTTGGAAAGCTAAGAGGATAAGCTTTCACCTCCAACTGGAATCACTCCATTATCAGCTCTAGAACTCGAGATATAGCCATTTGAAACAGGCTGCAATGTCGTGGATTGATTCTTTGCTTGTTAAAGCTATCTTTAGGCCTTGAAATGTGCGCTAGGCTTCGTTCCTTCTTGTCCTTAGTCATAAAAAGTCCCGAGGGCATAAATTTGGTATAAAATCGTCCCTTTTCCGCATAATTCTGCAAAAGAGCATAAAAATACGAAAGTAGACAATTGTTGGGAAATAAGGGCTAAAACATCGTAAATGAGCGACAAAATGCGTGTAAAAATAGATGTAAAACATCATAAAATAGGCACGCATCAAATTCCCCAAACCAAACCTTGCTTGCCCTCAAGCAAGAAATAGACTCGATCTTAACTAATGGAACGATTTCAATCTCAGAGCGAAATTTACATGTTAGCCTAAACCAATGCTAAGTACAAAATGAGAAAGCATTTAAATCATGCAAACGAGTTATGGTGTTGTCAGACTTGCAAAAATAAAGACTATAGAGACTTTATACCATGGACTCTCGCGGTACGCTCGAGACACTCATGAAGCAAAGGGTGAGTATATGTAAAAGATAGGAAGAAGTAATTTTGTAGAGACACTCACCTAACTGCGACCCATGGAAACATGCCTGCAATCTAACATGAACAAGAATTCTACAACTTTGTATAACAACCTTATTAAGTGACCCAGATACATGCAATTGAGGTAATGAAAGATATGTGAGGTAAAAGGTAAAAGTGGTTAAGATGTTTTTGGATTTGTGGGGTTAGTAGCCAAGCTAGTAAAACCGGTTCCCAACAACATATTTCACAACTTTTGATATTAAGAAGGTGCTCTTTTGTAGCACAACTCTCACATTAAACATAAGAAAGGACTCCCAAATATTTTTTTGAATGAAGTATGGGAGTGATAACATATAAAAGAAAGGGAATTTGGAACGAATTTTTTTTTTTGAATCTGATGCTGACAGGTGGTCGGCCGACCTATGATGGTGGTCGGTCGACTGACTTTCTATTTTTCGATTCTTTTTTTTTTCGTTTTTTCGTTTTTTTTTTCTTTCTTTCTTCCTTCTTTCTGAATTTTTCTGTTCTTTTTCTTTTCTCGCTTTCTTTCTTTCTTTTCTCTTTTTTTGCTCATGATAGCATACAAACCAAGATGCCTCAAAAAAATAAACCAAAGACCACAGATACTAGCTTGGAAAGGTAGGCTAAGTATGGGATGTAGTTTTGGGGGAATAAAAAGGCAATTTTGGCTATGTAAGGCTTATGGGTAAATAAGAGAAAGGGGATCCCAAATGCACGTATCAAGACTCCCAAAACGAGAAAGTAAAACAAGTATATAGCAATTCAAGTTCATGTTTATGCATATTGATGTAACATGTTCCAAGGGGAGTACTACTCACATCCTAGACAACTGGTTTAAGAATGAAACCAGGAAATAAAGCTCTAAAACTTAGAATGTATAGTAGGTTGCCAAGGTATAAGTCAAGTCTCAAGATATGCAAGTTGACAAAAACTCGTAGATATGCAAAAGACTCTCATACTAAAACAAGTTGACAAGGCAAGGTAAAGGCATAAACATGTAAGATAGCAAAAATCATCCTTGAAATACTTTCGTTCCGACTCGACCTATATGCTAAAATAAACGTGCATTTTTTTGAAATTTTTTTTTTGAATTTTTTCATTTTTTTGTATTTTTCTTGTATATGCAAGGAAAATAAAGAAAAGAACAATGCAATACGGAAATGCAATAAACGTGTGACAGAATGCAATGCATGTGACGCGAAAACCATTCCCCAAACCAACCCGCACAATGTCCCCATTGTGCATCAGCCTAAGTAAAGGTTTCAGAAAAAATAAATGAAAGATGCAAAGAGAATAAAAGCTAAGGAAAAACTGGAAAGAACTCACTGGATTATGAAGCGCATGAGAAAAACCTCCCCAAACCAGCGTCAGCTGGGAGGTTTTGGTGGCTAGCAGTGCCACTCAAGTACCCAAGAACGGTTGCACGGTTCCCGAGGAAGAAATCGAAAGACTGCGACAGATCGGTAGGTCGACCGACCAAGAAAACAGGTCGACCGACCTTCCTGTAAAGTACAGAAAATTTCAGCAATGCGGCGACTAGGTCGACCGACTGGTGTAACTGGTCGGTCGACCGTCTTTGTCCCAGCGGTCTTCGTTTTTCTTCGTAGAACCTGAAAAAGCAAGAAAAATATGCGCCCAACAAATGCGCGAGATCCCAGAAACAAGTCCAAAAAGTCTTAACTATGCAAACACAAAAAAATTTGTCCTAAGAACTTAAAGAAAGCAAGCTAGAAAGTCTTAGCAAAACAAAAAAAATGTCTTAAGAAAAGCAGAAACGAGCAAAAGGAGAAGTCATCCGCGAAGGATTCGGCGTTTCTTTGACCAAGGGCTCTGACTATAGGCTACTCCTTCAGCTATGGTGATTTGGGTAGATGAGTTTCTCTCCACCATGTAGATAGGTGGGTCATCATCCATAGCTTTAGCCATCCATCTCCCGTGGTTGTCGACTCCCAAGTCGTAGGTCGACACCTTCCTCGGCTTCTTCTTCTTAGGGCTCTTTTCTTCAGCCAAATGATCACTTGTTTGAGTGACCTCGTTCTCTACAGCATTTGATCGAGTAAGTGGTACTACTCGATCGAGAACATCTCTCTTCCTACTGCTTATAGACTTTATCACTAGTGTAGCAATTTCTGGAGCATCCAAATCAGCCTTTTGAGCAAGAGATTCACCTGCACATGCCTCAAAACACATCAAAGCCTCCGAAGGATCCTTTGAAAAGGATCATTGCATAGAACATTCACTAATATTATTAAAAACATCAGGAATGTCAATAAATGAGTCCTGCAAAAAACAAGGTTCATCAACAGAGGGTTCAATTATGTTAGGAACATGGTCATCACTAATACCTACAAAAATAGGTTGGTCAGTCAAGGGGTGAAAGCCTAACTCATTGGTTGTTTCTAGATCCAAGTTAGTATCATCAACGGGGAGGGAGAGGGAATCAAGTAACCTATCATCCTCATCCTTAAGAATGAGCGACTCTTTAGTAATGGGTGTGATGGGATCACACTTGACAGAAATATCTGGGTTACTAATATCAACGCCCTCATACCTCTCAAAGGTTTTTTTGAACTGATGCTCCAACATTAAAATATCTTTCATGAACTTAGCATAAAAAGGTATCTGGGTAATTAAGTCAGTGAAAGGGATGGTTACCTCAAGATTCTTCACCATCTCTAAAAACTTACCAAATTTCCGATCCTCTTTTGAATTTTTCAGTCTTTCAGGATAAGGAATGGTGACTTTAGCCGTAGGATCAGCAACCTTTGGCTTTTTCAGCTGTAAAATTTCGGCAAGACCTTGAATAAAGGAAGGATCCAGCGATTCCGGAGTCAAAACAGCACTCTGCTCAGGAACGTCGGTCGGTCGACCAGTAGCAGTGGTCGGTCGACCAGAGTCTGCAACATCCGAATTTTTCGGTACATCTTGAGCCTTTGGCTGTAGGAAGTTATAAATAGAATCCATAGAGAGAGTACTCAAGCCTTCCTCTCAAAAACCTGTCTTCTAAACAACACTAGAAGAAAAGGAAAGAAACGGTCTTAAGGAACCTACGTTCCTTAAGACAAGAAAAATAAACTAAAAATTAACAAACAAAATTATACCGTCTCCCCGGCAACGGCGCCAAAATTTGATACCCGTCGTTGTGGGTGTCAAAGATAAGATTTATAAACCAAACTAAAACTATAGATAGTGATAGTAAGGGTCGAACCACAGAGAGACAAGGTTAATTATGTTTGATAATTTTTAGTCTACAAAGTAACAATAGAGAGGGGGTTTGATTGTTGCTAAGTCTAAAACAAATATAAAATACAACAAGTAAATAAAGATGAGAATAAAAATAAAATAAAAGAGATGCTAGGATGTTCGGGTAATAAACAGCTAAGATACTATAAATCCTAAGTCAACATGTACTGCAGTCGCGTAAGGGATGTAACATATCCTTTAGGTCTATGCTATTAGTTCCTAGGTCTCACAATTATTGGGTGTCAACAATAAGGGTGATTCCTAAATTCTAGGTCACAAACCTTTCAGTCTTAAGTAACCTATCCGTCTTAAGATGTAAACCAATGCCCTTCCCAAATCTCTCAATCTTGGGTAGGTCAATACTAACATCCTACAAGTCTCCTTTTGGTCTCATTGTAGGTTATTATAGTCTACAAATAAAAGCGAAACAGAATTCATACGCGTGTCGGTCGACCGACCAACTAACCCGGTCGGCCGACCTCCACCCTGCAACACGTCGATTCGGAATTTATACTACCTTCGCATATTTACTCCCTACATCCTAACATATGAAATTAGCTACTCATAGTTATTAAAACAATAATAAAAATAAGAATAAACATGAAAGTTATAAAGAACATAAATCTAAACATGCAATAATAATAAAGGAAATTAAAATAAGATGAAAAGGAGATTAGGAACTTCGGTTCCCCATGGTTAAAACAAGTTAATGAAAGGTAAAATAATCAAATAACACAATCCTAAGGAACAAAGAATAAACCTTTAGGTCAATATTCTACCCAATCCTTACGGTCTTAGGGTTCCTAGAAAAGCACTAAACTTTCGTTCAAGGGCAATCCCAAAGTTGTTGTTAAACTAATCCTAACAATCTTTCAATCTAAAAGAATTAGTTTACCAACAACAATGGGGGATTGGTAATTTAATCATAAAACTATCAAAATCAAGTCTTTATCATGGTTCCCCTAATTCCTAATCACAAGAATTAGCTATGCATAATCTTAATCATAAAATTAACAATAACAAGAATTAAGAATATCAAAGGAATTAACATAATTAAAGATGATAATAAAGAGGAAACATGAATTGAGAAATAACAAATAAGATGAACAACAAGATTAATTGAAAAGGAAAGATTGAATTGTAGCAAACTTACAACTTAATTGGAAATCTAAGAACAAAGATGAAAACTTGGACTTGATTATTCTATGATAGAAAACTAGATTAAGAACTTGATGGAAATCTTGATTAGGGACTGAATTAGCTTATATAGGCGGAATTAAAGAGTTTCCTAATGACCTAAACACTTGTATGGGCTTTTCGGAAACTTCTGGGTCGGCGCTGTGGTCGGTCGACCAATATTTTCGGTCGGTCGACCGCTTTACGGATTTTATGCAATTTCTGGGCTTCAGGCAAATTCTGGGCTTTTCCAATAGGAACCTGGTCGATCGACCTACTTTGTTGGTCGGTCGACCAACTGTCGGGACTGCAGCGCGCATCGTTCTTAAAACAGCTGCCATTTCTTCGTTACTTATCGAAATCAAGCGATTCTCGCGGCGTTGGAAAGCTAAGAGGATAAGCTTTCACCTCCAACTGGAATCACTCCATTATCAGCTTTAGAACTCGAGATATATCCATTTGAAACAGGCTGCAATGTCGTGGATTGATTCTTTGCTTGTTAAAGCTATCTTTAGGCCTTGAAATGTGCGCTAGGCTTCGTTCCTTCTTGTCCTTAGTCATAAAAAGTCCCGAGGGCATAAATTTGGTATAAAATCGTCCCTTTTCCGCATAATTCTGCAAAAGAGCATAAAAATACGAAAGTAGACAATTGTTGGGAAATAAGGGCTAAAACATCGTAAATGAGCGACAAAATGCGTGTAAAAATA
This sequence comes from Silene conica, assembly GCA_029255685.2. NCBI lineage: Eukaryota > Viridiplantae > Streptophyta > Magnoliopsida > Caryophyllales > Caryophyllaceae > Silene > Silene conica. The sequence continues at coordinate 67,976,923 of CM055311.2, forward strand.
GATGTAAAACATCATAAAATAGGCACGCATCAATATCTAATAGCTCCTTTCGGCCTATGCTATTAGTTCCTAGGTCTCACAATTATTGGGTGTCAATAATAAGGGTGATTCCTAATTTCTAGGTCACATACCTTTCAGTCTTAAGTAACCTAGCTGTCTTAAAGCGTAAACCAATGTCCTTCCCGTATCTCAATCTTGGGTAGGTTATTACTAACATTCTACAAGTCTCCTTTCAGTCTCATTGTAGGTTATTATGGTCGACGAAGTAAGACAGTCTGAAAACTTACGCGCGTCGGTCGACCGACCACCTAGTCCAGTCGGTCGACCAACGCCTTAGTCGACCGACCAGTTAGGCTGGTCGGCCGACCAAAGCTCTGCTACAGTCGGTCTCGGGAACTACACCATCTACGTTATTTACTCCCTACATCCTAACATATGTAATTAGCTACTCATGGAAAATGAAATAACAATAATAACATTAATAAAAACGGAATTCATGGCGATCATTATTCTAAGCATGTGATAACAATAAAGGTTGTGGGATTCTAACTTAAATTGGATGTAAGCAATTCTAAAATAACAATAATGAAACCGAAATTAAGAAGAGAATTACCGGAAATAAGGATTAAGGCAGAAAAGAACAAACTTTATTGAGTATTGCGGAAAGATTGATGATTACAATGAATAAAACTAAAGAAAAGTGTTTGATGATAATTGAAAGATTAAAACTAAAACTGGATGGTGTAATACTAGGTAGATAATAGATAGAAAACTGAATTAGAACTTGATTAAGAACTGAATTCATAACCCTAAACACGACTTAAGCTTAAATAACAGAATTAGAAGCGATTCCCCTTTGACATAAAGCGTGCGTGGGCTTTGCGGAAAAGTTCTGAAACTGCGCTGAGGTCGACCGACATAGGTAGCAGGTCGGTAGACCTGTTGTCGGGCTTGGTGGACTTCTGATTTTAAGATAGCGGTGCTTAGGTCGACCGACTTAGCTAGTAGGTCGGTAGACCTGTTTCCTGTACGCCAGTCTTGATTTCGCCTTGGTTTGATTTTGTGGTACTTGGTTCGCGCTTTGAGTTGACTTTTCCTTGCTCCTTGGTTATGCAAAATCCCGAGGGCATAAATTTGGTATAAATCGTCTCTTTTCTGCGTAATCTTGCAAAAGAGTATAAAAATACGAAAGTAGACAATTGTTGGGAAATAAAGGCTAAAACATCGTAAATGAGCGACAAAATGCGTGTAAAACTAAATATAAAACATCATAAAATAGACACGCATCAAATTCCCCAAACCAAACCTTGCTTGCCCTCAAGCAAGAAGTAGACTCGATCTTAACTAATGGAACGATTTCAATCTTAGAGCGAAATTTACATGTTAGCCTAAACCAATGCCAAATACAAAATGAGAAAGCATTCAAATCATGCAAACGAGTTATGGGGTTGTCAAACTTGCAAAAATAAAGACTATAATGACTTTAGACCATGGACTCTCGCGGTACGCTCGAGACACTCATGAAGCAAAGGGTGAGTATATGTAAAAGATAGGAAGAAGTATATTGTAAAGACACTCACCTAACTACGACCCATGAAAACATGCCCGCAATCTAACATGAACAAGAATTCTACAACTATGTATAAACACACTCGGATACGTGCAATTGAGGTAATGAAAGATATGTGAGGTGAAGGGTAAAAAGTGGTTAAGATGTTTTTGGATTTGTGGGGTTAGTAGCCAAGCTAGTAAAACCGATTCCCAACAACATAATTCACAACTTTTGACATTAGGAAAGTGCTCTTTTGTAGCACAACTCTCACATTATATACAAGAAAGGACTCCCAAATTATTTTGAATGAAGTATGGGAGTGATAACATATAAAAGAAAGGGATTTCAGAACGAATTTTGAATTCTGACCCTGTCAGTTGGTCGACCGACCTGAGGGTGCGGTCGGTCGACTGGCTCTACTGTACGTTTACTTCTTTTTTCGTTTTTCTTTTCTTTCTTTATTTTTCTGAATTTTTCTGCTCTTTTTCTGTTCTTTTTCCTTTCTTGCTTTCTTTCTTTCTTTTCTCTTTTTGCTTAAGATAGCATACAAAACAAGATGCCTCAAAAAAATAAAATCCAAAGACCACAAATACTAGCTTGGGAGGGTAGGCTAAGTATAGGATGTAGTTTTGGGGGAATAAAAAGACAATTTTTTGGCTATGTAAGGCTTATGGGTAAATAAGAGAAAAAAGGGATCTCAAATGCACGTACCAAGACTCACAAAACGAGATAGTAAACAAGTATATAGCAATTCAAGTTCATGTTTATGCATATTGATGTAACATGTTCCAAGGGGAGTACTACTCACATCCTAGACAACTAGTATAAAAATGAAACCAGGAAATAAGGTCTAAAAACTCAGAGTGTATAGTAGGTTGCCAAAGTATAAGTCAAGTCTCAAGATAACAAGTTAACAAAAACTCGTAGATATGCAAAAGACTCTTATACTAAAACAAGTTGACAAGACAAGGCAAAGGCATAAACATGTAAGATCGCAAAGATCATCCTTGAAATACTCTCGTTCCGACTCGACCTATATGCTAAATTAAACGTGCATTTTTTTGGAATTTTTGAATTTTTCTAAATATTTCATTTTTTTTTTTTTGTATATGCAACGAAAATAAAGAAAAGAACGATGCAAAACGGAAATGCAATAAACGTGTGACAAAAATGCAATGGGACAATGCATCTGACACGAAACCATTCCCCGAACCAACCTGCACAATGTCCCCATTGTGCATTAGCCTAAGTAAAGGTTTCATAAAATTAAAGGAAAAAAATGCAAAAAGTAAGACCAAGGAAAATGGAAAGAAATCACCGGATTTTTAAGCGCATGAGAAACCTCCCCAACCAGCGTAAGCAAGGAGGCCGGTTTCGGTGGCCAGCAGTGCCACTCCGAGTACCTGAAAAAGTCAAACAAAGAAAGACATTTTTCGGGGATTAAACGTGTTTTGGGTGATGTATAATGTTTTGAAGGTTTAAATAGAAGAAGAAAAGGGGGAAGCATAAAGGAAAGGAAAGGGAAAGGAACTCCCTTATGACGGTTGCACGCTTCCCAAGAAGATCACGGACAATCTGTACAGGCATAATGGTCGACCGACCGTTCACTCTGGTCGACCGACCAGACTGCAGACTTATAGTTTCTTCTGATCTGCAGGGGTCTGGTCGACCGACTGATGGTGTTGGTCGGTCGACCGACATTCCTGTACACTGGCCTCCTTTTCTTCGAAAATAACTTGTATCAACCAAGTTAATCTTCCCCAAACCTGAAAAACATTATATACACGCCCAAAACATGCGCAAAAATCCAGAACCAAGTCTAATTGTCTCTACTACGCAACAAAAGCAAAAATTGTCCTAAAAACTTAAAGCAGAACAAACGGAAAAGTCTTAACAAAAACAGAAAATTGTCTTTAAGAAAAACAGAAACGAGCAAAGAGAATAAATCATCGGCGAAGGATGTATGGTTTCTTTGACCAAGGGTTCTGACTACAGGCTACCCCTTCAGCTATGGTGATTTGGGTAGATGAGTTTCTCTCCACCGTGTAGATAGGTGGGTCATCATCCATAGCTCTAGCCATCCATCTCCCGGATTTATCGACCCCCAAGTCATGGGCCGACACCTTCCTCGGTTTCTTCTTCTTAGGGCTCCTTTCTTCAGCCAAATGGTCACTTGCTTGAGTGACCTCGTTCTCTATATCTTTTGATCGAGTAAGTGGTACTAATCGACCGAGAACATCTCTCTTTCTACCGCCTATAGACTCTGTCACTAGTGTCGCAATTTCTGGAGCATCCAAATCAGCCTCCTGAGCGAGAGATTCACCTGCACATGTCTCAAAACACATCAAAGCCTCCGAAGGATCCTTGCATAGAACATTCATTAATATTATTAAAAACATCAGAACTGTCAATAAATGAATCCTGCAAAAAGCAAGGTTCATCAACCGAGGGTTCAAACGTGTCAGGGACATGTTCATTACTAACACCTATAAAAATAGATTGGTCAGTCAAGGGGTGAAGGCCTAACTCATTAGCTGTATCCAAATCCAAGTCAGTATCGTCAACGGGGAGGGAAAGGGAATCAAGTAACCTATCATACTTATCCTTAAGAATGAGTGACTCTTTAGTAACGGGTGTGATAGGATTACACTCGACAGGAAAATATCCGGGCTACTAATATTGACGTCCTCATACCTCTCTGTATCTTCACTAGCTCGAATAAGGTGTTTGAGAAGCTCACATTGCTTCTCGTAGGGTAAGTCTAAAAATTCCCATTCACACTTCCTCTCATTCTCGATCAGAGTCTTACCAGTAACTCCATCATAAAAGATACGACAAACCTCCCCAATACTAACAGGATAGTCAGACTGAGAAAGGAAAGAGGTTAATCTACCACAATAGATATTTAATGGTTCATGCTCGAGTTGCGGGAAAGGGGCGATGGTCATGACGGTAAAACAAAAAGGGAAAACATAAACAAAAACAATAAACATGTTGGGGCTGGTGTCCTTGACAATTAAGTACAATGACTTATTAAATCTCTTTAAGGATCACAAGGGCATACTTCTGTATTATTACCAGTTGATCCACGTTTATCAATAACGGTTGGCTTGCTAGATAAGTTTGACGTTATTGTCATACGGATGACTGTGGTCAACTGGTCCCTATACGTCACACCTATAGGACACGTTTGAGAGATGTGAAGGTATGAAAATACAGTCACATTTTGCCGGATATGACTAAACGGTTAGTCAGAGGTATTGACTATTAAATTAGTCAATAAGATGTTGAGATTATTATTTAATACGGATTAAATAATTTTAGTTAATACGGATTACATGATTAATTCGTAAATTAAATATAAACGGTTATATTTAATTAAATATTGTATTCGTGTATTAATATAAACAGTTATATTAATTTGGGTAATTATACAATATCGTATTTTGTCAGACCATTATTAATATATCGACTATATTAATATCTGATAACATGTTACGATTTATAATTAAAAATACCGCGAACAACTTAAAGCTAAATGGGTCGAATCACGAACCAGAATAAGGTAAGAGTGGAAAGCCCACTCCTACCCTACTTAGGGTATTTCGGCCGAAACAACTACATAAGGAGGTGGACTCTCCTTATGTCACTTACTCTTGTTGCACTGTAAAATAATCTCAGGGTGAAATTAGGGTTTGAGAGCATTCTTCTCCCAAAACCTCAGATCTCACATCTAAAACCTCAAGGGCTCTCCCTATATTGCAAGGGAATTGGAGAGGATTTCTAGCACACGCGGCCACGTCTCAAACTAAGTCTTGGGTGCAAGTTATAGGAGGGAATTTGCATTAATTCCTGTTCTTAGGCCCTTTGCGCGAGGACTAAAGGTTGTACTTCTTTTCTCATGTTTTTAATCTTATGACGATATTCACAATTGCATATTTCATTATAATCCTGCATATTTAGGGTGAATACGCGTTTTATTCCCCACAAGTGGTATCCGAGCCTTAGGCCATGAAAATTTTACAATTGTGTCTTTCATAAGTTTTAAAAATTTTGAAAACCGTACACTGTGCGTAGGCACTCGATCGAGTACCAGTTGCACTCGATCGAGTGCCCTCGTACCAGGCCCGTGCGTGTGATTTTTGTGAGAAATCGATCTTGTTTTTCGATTATAATTTGCATATTGTTAATTAATCGATATTTTTAGCAATATGTGAATCTTTTGTTGTTGTTTATTATGATTTACACGTTTTAAATCCATGTTATAAACCCGTTTTAATTTAAAAGTGCAGCGATTTGCAGTTTTTACGAGCCACTCGATCGAGCCCTGCTGCACTCGATCGAGTGACCCTGACACTCGATCGAGTGCCCCTGTTACTCGATCGAGTGCTCTCGTTTCGGGGTGTTTATTTTCGAAAATAACTTGTTTCTTATTTTCATATGGCTTAAAATAATATACTGTATACGGAAATAGTATATTATTTAGTGAAACGGTTCACCCTCGTTTGATACATATTGTTTTAAAACAGTTTAAAATAATGAATTATATGTTTATTAAAATTGGTGATTAAAGCGGTATAGTCACATAATTTTAATCTTAAAAGGTGGTTTGGTATAAATTTATTAATCATAATAACAGTATTATGTCATGTATAAATTTTATTTAGTTGATGCTTTTTATTTATCGTCTTGTGAATGCCTTGAATGCTTTCAATAACGTATTTAATTTTTGCAAACGGTTGTAACTTAGTGTGGCCTTAGAAGATTGTGTTACCGTAATGATGGGACACGATCTTGCTTGTAATTTTGAGATCTTGAATCTCCGTTTTGGGTTTTTGCCATGTAATTACTTTTGTATTTAAATTAGAATGTATCTAGGATTACTTTTGTAATTTAAATTAGTAATTTTGTGAAGATCAAAGACAAGACGGAGACCGGATGCTCACTCCCGCTGCAAGGACCAAGATAGAACATCAAGACAAGCTTCTAGGGTCCAACGGTGGATTCGAAGTTGTTTTATGTTTATTTTGGTAGGATAGGCCACACTAGGACTTTTATTTACATTTATTGCATTTATCTTTACGCTTTCATCGATAATAGCTTGCATCATATTCCGCCTAAAAACCAAACCACCTATATCATGCCTGAAAACTGACTCATGTAGAGGTCACGCGTTAGTTTTCTGTGACAATACAGATGTCACATGTCAATTTAAAAGCCATCACTTTATTTAATTCATTCACGCAAATGCTAGTTTTTAGTTCACTTAAATATGGATAAATAAGAGTTGATGGGGTCTTCCTCGTATAACCAAAAATTGAGATTAGTCTTTATAAATCAGCCTCCCATGAATCCCTTCTTCGTCGGTAGGCATAATATGACCCCTTCTACGTCGGGTAAGTGGGAACAGATGATTTATTTTATCTCAACATCATGGTCACTCGATAATATTCCAGTGACTGAGATGGACTAATAGATAGGATTTACGGAAATCTATCGACCAAGAGTTCCAACGATTGGAATTAGCCAAACTGTGGGCTTATCAATACACGGAAATTGAGTCTTGGGATCGTTTATATAATTCTTGAGGGAGATCAATTATATAAATGCATGAGTCTACGAGTTTAAATTCAATTTAATATAGACTTAAATCACAACAATAAGTTGCTTATATGGTTTTGTTTTATCTTCTTTCAGTATAGAACACGTTCATTAAAACTGCTGTAAAACTAAAATGGCTGGTGAAGACCCAATGCCAAGTGCCAAGCTAGCACGTGAATCCTGGCTAAAAGCCTTCATGGACTCCATGGATCAGTCAACTAGACTGAGGAATGATGGGTCAAACTTCTCTGACTGGGAGGCAGCACTACGGAATGCTGACATTGCTGACGGAAAGCTTAAGTTTTTAACTGAGCCCATTCCGGCACACCCAGGAACTGGAGCTAGAGCCAACGATGTTCGCGCTCATAGCGACTTCGTCATGGAAGCGGGTGCGATAAAGAACGTACTCATCTATGCAATGGAATCTAATTTGCAAAGACGCTTCATAACCCATGGTGCAAACAAGATTTTCACCACGCTCACTAACGAATTCTCCAAGGCTCCGAGAATCGTTTCTTATGAGCATACCTGTCGCTTCTTTGAGGCGAAACTCCAGAAGGGCCAAGCTGTTAGCCCACATATTCTCAACATGATTGAGAATATCGAGAAACTGGAGACCCTAAACTGCAAGATCAGTGAGAACATCATCGTTGATCGCATGCTTCATTCGCTTCATGATGGGTTCGCCCTCTTTAGGGCCAACTACTACATGAACGACATGAAGAAGACTCCCCATGAGCTCCACTCCCTTCTCGTACAGACTGAGAAGGATCTAAAGTTGAGTGGGAGTCTAAAGCAGGATGTTCTCATGATCTCAAGTAAGGGAAAAGGTAAAGGGAAGGCTAAAGCTCAGGGCGACCTAGCGGTAGGTAGGCCCAGGTTCAAGAAACAAGGATTTGCTAAGAGTGGGCCTGGTGAGTCGAGTAACTCACAAGGCAAGACAAAGAGCAAGGATACAAGCATGGAATGTCACCATTGCCACAAGACTGGGCATTGGAGGCGCTCATGCCCCGTGTATCGCGAGGACATTAAAGCAGGCCGTGTTACTCCTGTTGGTATGTCTTCTTCTTCTTTTATTCACATGATTGAGATTAACCATGCAAGTTGCGGAACTTGGGTACTTGATACTGGTTGTGGTTCTCATCTATGTAATCATGTGCAGGGCCTCCGAAACCAAGAACCCCTAATCAAGGGTGAGGTGGACCTGCGTGTCGGGAATGGAGCACGTGTGGCTGCAGTCTCGAAGGGAACATACGTAATCCAGCTTCCAAGTGGATTCGAGATATTTTTATATAACTGTTAATATGTTCCTAGTTTGTCCAAAAACATTATTTCAGTTTCTGCACTTGACAAACTCGGCTTTTCATTTGTAATAGAGAATAATAACTGTATTTTCTCCTTACACAATATGATTTATGGCAAGGCAGTTTCCATGAATGGAATTTATGTTTTAGATCAAACCACCGAGATATTACATGTGAATAATAAAAGAATAAAGGTAGGTGACAAAGATCAAACTTACCTATGGCATTGTCGTATGGCACATATAAATGAGAAACGCGTAAAACAGCTCATACAGAATGGAGCTATTTCGCCCTTTGATTTCGAATCATATGGCACGTGTGAATCATGTCTCATCGGCAAAATGACTCGTATTTCCTTCAAAGGTGTTGGAATGCGCGCTGCCGACCTATTAGGACTCATACATACGGACGTATGTGGCCCTATGTCGATCAACGCACGAGAAGGCTATAGGTAATTCATCACTTTCACGGATGATTTGAGTAGATATGGCTATGTCTACTTGATGAAACATAAAAGTGAATCCTTTGACAAGTTCAAAGAATACCAGAATCGGGTACAGAACCAGCTGGGTAGAAAGATTAAAGCACTACGCTCGGATCGTGGTGGTGAGTATCTTTCACGCGAGTTTGATCAACACCTAAAAGACTGTGGGATCGTGCTACAGTTGACTCCACCTGGAACACCACAATTAAATGGTGTGTCCGAACGGAGAAATCGAACTTTACTTGATATGGTTCGATCCATGATGAGTCACACCGTTGTGCCTGATTCATTGTGGGGCTATGCTCTATTGTCGGCCGCTCTATTACTTAACCGAAGTCTGTCTAAAGCTGTTGACAAGACTCCATTCGAGTTATGGAAGGGAACGGTCCCTAACTTGTCCTTTATTCGGGTTTGGGGCTGCGAGGCTTATGTCAAGTGGAGACACGAGGATAAGCTCGGCCCGCGATCGGTCAAGACATACTTTATAGGTTATCCAAAGGGAACTTTTGGTCATTACTTCTACTCGCCAACCGAACAACGTGTTTTTGTTGCGGCTAGTGCGACGTTCTTAGAAAAAGAATTTCTCAAGAACAAGTCGAGTAATAGAACCTTCGAGTTGTCGGAGGTTCAAGAACCAACTACCGAGCAACCATTGGAGGAAACAGTACCTTCAACCGAGGCTGCGGTAGATATCCCTGAGGAACCTAGGAGGTCAGGAAGAGTCTCTATTCCACCGGACAGATACATTGGTATGGTCGAGGAACACGATACAGATGACGTCTTACTCCTAGAGGGTAATGAACCCAAAACCTATAAAGGTGCCATGACCATTTCTGACTCAAAGCTATGGCTAGAAGCCATGCAATCCGAGATGGACTCCATGTATGAGAACAACGTGTGGGATCTTGTGGACCTACCTGCAAAGGTACGTCCCCTTCAATCCAAATGGCTTTACAAGATAAAGCATGCCGTGGAAGGACAACAAGATATCCACAAGGCTAGACTAGTTGCTAAAGGTTTCACTCAAGTGCCAGGCTTGCACTATGATGAGATCTTTGCACCCGTAGTCATGCTACGTTCCATTCGGATTATCTTAGAGATCGCCGCATTTCATGACTATGAAATATGGCAAATGGACGTTAAAACCGCCTTCTTAAACGGTTATTTGGAGGAAGAGTTGTACATGGTACAACCCGAGGGTTTTATCGATCCAGCACATCCTAAGAAAGTTTGCAAGCTTAAGCGTTCCATCTATGGACTTAAGCAAGCATCGCGGAGTTGGAATCATCGCTTCGACCAAGTGATAAAAGAGAATGGGTTCGTTCGATCAGTCGAGGAACCATGTCTCTATATCAAGTCGAGTGGGAGTAAGATTGTATTCCTAGTACTGTATGTCGATGACATACTCTTGATTGGGAATGACGTACCTCTCTTATCTTCGGTTAAAGCATGGTTGAAAAACCATTTCCAGATGAAAGATCTGGGAGAGGCACAAAGAATTTTGGGCATCCATATCTACAGGGATAGATCACGACGGATGTTGTCTCTCAGTCAGAATTTTGGGCATCCATATCTAAACATGCAATAATAATAAAGGAAATTAAAATAAGATGAAAAGGAGATTAGGAACTTCGGTTCCCCATGGTTAAAACAAGTTAATGAAAGGTAAAATAATCAAATAACACAATCCTAAGGAACAAAGAATAAACCTTTAGGTCAATATTCTACCCAATCCTTACGGTCTTAGGGTTCCTAGAAAAGCACTAAACTTTCGTTCAAGGGCAATCCCAAAGTTGTTGTTAAACTAATCCTAACAATCTTTCAATCTAAAAGAATTAGTTTACCAACAACAATGGGGGATTGGTAATTTAATCATAAAACTATCAAAATCAAGTCTTTACCATGGTTCCCCTAATTCCTAATCACAAGAATTAGCTATGCATAATCTTAATCATAAAATTAACAATAACAAGAATTAAGAATATCAAAGGAATTAACATAATTAAAGATGATAATAAAGAGGAAACATGAATTGAGAAATAACAAATAAGATGAACAACAAGATTAATTGAAAAGGAAAGATTGAATTGTAGCAAACTTACAACTTAATTGGAAATCTAAGAACAAAGATGAAAACTTGGACTTGATTATTCTATGATAGAAAACTAGATTAAGAACTTGATGGAAATCTTGATTAGGGACTGAATTAGCTTATATAGGCGGAATTAAAGAGTTTCCTAATGACCTAAACACTTGTATGGGCTTTTCGGAAACTTCTGGGTCGGCGCTGTGGTCGGTCGACCAATATTTTCGGTCGGTCGACCGCTTTACGGATTTTATGCAATTTCTGGGCTTCAGGCAAATTCTGGGCTTTTCCAATAGGAACCTGGTCGATCGACCTACTTTGTTGGTCGGTCGACCAACTGTCGGGACTGCAGCGCGCATCGTTCTTAAAACAGCTGCCATTTCTTCGTTACTTATCGAAATCAAGCGATTCTCGCGGCGTTGGAAAGCTAAGAGGATAAGCTTTCACCTCCAACTGGAATCACTCCATTATCAGCTCTAGAACTCGAGATATAGCCATTTGAAACAGGCTGCAATGTCGTGGATTGATTCTTTGCTTGTTAAAGCTATCTTTAGGCCTTGAAATGTGCGCTAGGCTTCGTTCCTTCTTGTCCTTAGTCATAAAAAGTCCCGAGGGCATAAATTTGGTATAAAATCGTCCCTTTTCCGCATAATTCTGCAAAAGAGCATAAAAATACGAAAGTAGACAATTGTTGGGAAATAAGGGCTAAAACATCGTAAATGAGCGACAAAATGCGTGTAAAAATAGATGTAAAACATCATAAAATAGGCACGCATCAAATTCCCCAAACCAAACCTTGCTTGCCCTCAAGCAAGAAATAGACTCGATCTTAACTAATGGAACGATTTCAATCTCAGAGCGAAATTTACATGTTAGCCTAAACCAATGCTAAGTACAAAATGAGAAAGCATTTAAATCATGCAAACGAGTTATGGTGTTGTCAGACTTGCAAAAATAAAGACTATAGAGACTTTATACCATGGACTCTCGCGGTACGCTCGAGACACTCATGAAGCAAAGGGTGAGTATATGTAAAAGATAGGAAGAAGTAATTTTGTAGAGACACTCACCTAACTGCGACCCATGGAAACATGCCTGCAATCTAACATGAACAAGAATTCTACAACTTTGTATAACAACCTTATTAAGTGACCCAGATACATGCAATTGAGGTAATGAAAGATATGTGAGGTAAAAGGTAAAAGTGGTTAAGATGTTTTTGGATTTGTGGGGTTAGTAGCCAAGCTAGTAAAACCGGTTCCCAACAACATATTTCACAACTTTTGATATTAAGAAGGTGCTCTTTTGTAGCACAACTCTCACATTAAACATAAGAAAGGACTCCCAAATATTTTTTTGAATGAAGTATGGGAGTGATAACATATAAAAGAAAGGGAATTTGGAACGAATTTTTTTTTTTGAATCTGATGCTGACAGGTGGTCGGCCGACCTATGATGGTGGTCGGTCGACTGACTTTCTATTTTTCGATTCTTTTTTTTTTCGTTTTTTCGTTTTTTTTTTCTTTCTTTCTTCCTTCTTTCTGAATTTTTCTGTTCTTTTTCTTTTCTCGCTTTCTTTCTTTCTTTTCTCTTTTTTTGCTCATGATAGCATACAAACCAAGATGCCTCAAAAAAATAAACCAAAGACCACAGATACTAGCTTGGAAAGGTAGGCTAAGTATGGGATGTAGTTTTGGGGGAATAAAAAGGCAATTTTGGCTATGTAAGGCTTATGGGTAAATAAGAGAAAGGGGATCCCAAATGCACGTATCAAGACTCCCAAAACGAGAAAGTAAAACAAGTATATAGCAATTCAAGTTCATGTTTATGCATATTGATGTAACATGTTCCAAGGGGAGTACTACTCACATCCTAGACAACTGGTTTAAGAATGAAACCAGGAAATAAAGCTCTAAAACTTAGAATGTATAGTAGGTTGCCAAGGTATAAGTCAAGTCTCAAGATATGCAAGTTGACAAAAACTCGTAGATATGCAAAAGACTCTCATACTAAAACAAGTTGACAAGGCAAGGTAAAGGCATAAACATGTAAGATAGCAAAAATCATCCTTGAAATACTTTCGTTCCGACTCGACCTATATGCTAAAATAAACGTGCATTTTTTTGAAATTTTTTTTTTGAATTTTTTCATTTTTTTGTATTTTTCTTGTATATGCAAGGAAAATAAAGAAAAGAACAATGCAATACGGAAATGCAATAAACGTGTGACAGAATGCAATGCATGTGACGCGAAAACCATTCCCCAAACCAACCCGCACAATGTCCCCATTGTGCATCAGCCTAAGTAAAGGTTTCAGAAAAAATAAATGAAAGATGCAAAGAGAATAAAAGCTAAGGAAAAACTGGAAAGAACTCACTGGATTATGAAGCGCATGAGAAAAACCTCCCCAAACCAGCGTCAGCTGGGAGGTTTTGGTGGCTAGCAGTGCCACTCAAGTACCCAAGAACGGTTGCACGGTTCCCGAGGAAGAAATCGAAAGACTGCGACAGATCGGTAGGTCGACCGACCAAGAAAACAGGTCGACCGACCTTCCTGTAAAGTACAGAAAATTTCAGCAATGCGGCGACTAGGTCGACCGACTGGTGTAACTGGTCGGTCGACCGTCTTTGTCCCAGCGGTCTTCGTTTTTCTTCGTAGAACCTGAAAAAGCAAGAAAAATATGCGCCCAACAAATGCGCGAGATCCCAGAAACAAGTCCAAAAAGTCTTAACTATGCAAACACAAAAAAATTTGTCCTAAGAACTTAAAGAAAGCAAGCTAGAAAGTCTTAGCAAAACAAAAAAAATGTCTTAAGAAAAGCAGAAACGAGCAAAAGGAGAAGTCATCCGCGAAGGATTCGGCGTTTCTTTGACCAAGGGCTCTGACTATAGGCTACTCCTTCAGCTATGGTGATTTGGGTAGATGAGTTTCTCTCCACCATGTAGATAGGTGGGTCATCATCCATAGCTTTAGCCATCCATCTCCCGTGGTTGTCGACTCCCAAGTCGTAGGTCGACACCTTCCTCGGCTTCTTCTTCTTAGGGCTCTTTTCTTCAGCCAAATGATCACTTGTTTGAGTGACCTCGTTCTCTACAGCATTTGATCGAGTAAGTGGTACTACTCGATCGAGAACATCTCTCTTCCTACTGCTTATAGACTTTATCACTAGTGTAGCAATTTCTGGAGCATCCAAATCAGCCTTTTGAGCAAGAGATTCACCTGCACATGCCTCAAAACACATCAAAGCCTCCGAAGGATCCTTTGAAAAGGATCATTGCATAGAACATTCACTAATATTATTAAAAACATCAGGAATGTCAATAAATGAGTCCTGCAAAAAACAAGGTTCATCAACAGAGGGTTCAATTATGTTAGGAACATGGTCATCACTAATACCTACAAAAATAGGTTGGTCAGTCAAGGGGTGAAAGCCTAACTCATTGGTTGTTTCTAGATCCAAGTTAGTATCATCAACGGGGAGGGAGAGGGAATCAAGTAACCTATCATCCTCATCCTTAAGAATGAGCGACTCTTTAGTAATGGGTGTGATGGGATCACACTTGACAGAAATATCTGGGTTACTAATATCAACGCCCTCATACCTCTCAAAGGTTTTTTTGAACTGATGCTCCAACATTAAAATATCTTTCATGAACTTAGCATAAAAAGGTATCTGGGTAATTAAGTCAGTGAAAGGGATGGTTACCTCAAGATTCTTCACCATCTCTAAAAACTTACCAAATTTCCGATCCTCTTTTGAATTTTTCAGTCTTTCAGGATAAGGAATGGTGACTTTAGCCGTAGGATCAGCAACCTTTGGCTTTTTCAGCTGTAAAATTTCGGCAAGACCTTGAATAAAGGAAGGATCCAGCGATTCCGGAGTCAAAACAGCACTCTGCTCAGGAACGTCGGTCGGTCGACCAGTAGCAGTGGTCGGTCGACCAGAGTCTGCAACATCCGAATTTTTCGGTACATCTTGAGCCTTTGGCTGTAGGAAGTTATAAATAGAATCCATAGAGAGAGTACTCAAGCCTTCCTCTCAAAAACCTGTCTTCTAAACAACACTAGAAGAAAAGGAAAGAAACGGTCTTAAGGAACCTACGTTCCTTAAGACAAGAAAAATAAACTAAAAATTAACAAACAAAATTATACCGTCTCCCCGGCAACGGCGCCAAAATTTGATACCCGTCGTTGTGGGTGTCAAAGATAAGATTTATAAACCAAACTAAAACTATAGATAGTGATAGTAAGGGTCGAACCACAGAGAGACAAGGTTAATTATGTTTGATAATTTTTAGTCTACAAAGTAACAATAGAGAGGGGGTTTGATTGTTGCTAAGTCTAAAACAAATATAAAATACAACAAGTAAATAAAGATGAGAATAAAAATAAAATAAAAGAGATGCTAGGATGTTCGGGTAATAAACAGCTAAGATACTATAAATCCTAAGTCAACATGTACTGCAGTCGCGTAAGGGATGTAACATATCCTTTAGGTCTATGCTATTAGTTCCTAGGTCTCACAATTATTGGGTGTCAACAATAAGGGTGATTCCTAAATTCTAGGTCACAAACCTTTCAGTCTTAAGTAACCTATCCGTCTTAAGATGTAAACCAATGCCCTTCCCAAATCTCTCAATCTTGGGTAGGTCAATACTAACATCCTACAAGTCTCCTTTTGGTCTCATTGTAGGTTATTATAGTCTACAAATAAAAGCGAAACAGAATTCATACGCGTGTCGGTCGACCGACCAACTAACCCGGTCGGCCGACCTCCACCCTGCAACACGTCGATTCGGAATTTATACTACCTTCGCATATTTACTCCCTACATCCTAACATATGAAATTAGCTACTCATAGTTATTAAAACAATAATAAAAATAAGAATAAACATGAAAGTTATAAAGAACATAAATCTAAACATGCAATAATAATAAAGGAAATTAAAATAAGATGAAAAGGAGATTAGGAACTTCGGTTCCCCATGGTTAAAACAAGTTAATGAAAGGTAAAATAATCAAATAACACAATCCTAAGGAACAAAGAATAAACCTTTAGGTCAATATTCTACCCAATCCTTACGGTCTTAGGGTTCCTAGAAAAGCACTAAACTTTCGTTCAAGGGCAATCCCAAAGTTGTTGTTAAACTAATCCTAACAATCTTTCAATCTAAAAGAATTAGTTTACCAACAACAATAGGGGATTGGTAATTTAATCATAAAACTATCAAAATCAAGTCTTTATCATGGTTCCCCTAATTCCTAATCACAAGAATTAGCTATGCATAATCTTAATCATAAAATTAACAATAACAAGAATTAAGAATATCAAAGGAATTAACATAATTAAAGATGATAATAAAGAGGAAACATGAATTGAGAAATAACAAATAAGATGAACAACAAGATTAATTGAAAAGGAAAGATTGAATTGTAGCAAACTTACAACTTAATTGGAAATCTAAGAACAAAGATGAAAACTTGGACTTGATTATTCTATGATAGAAAACTAGATTAAGAACTTGATGGAAATCTTGATTAGGGACTGAATTAGCTTATATAGGCGGAATTAAAGAGTTTCCTAATGACCTAAACACTTGTATGGGCTTTTCGGAAACTTCTGGGTCGGCGCTGTGGTCGGTCGACCAATATTTTCGGTCGGTCGACCGCTTTACGGATTTTATGCAATTTCTGGGCTTCAGGCAAATTCTGGGCTTTTCCAATAGGAACCTGGTCGATCGACCTACTTTGTTGGTCGGTCGACCAACTGTCGGGACTGCAGCGCGCATCGTTCTTAAAACAGCTGCCATTTCTTCGTTACTTATCGAAATCAAGCGATTCTCGCGGCGTTGGAAAGCTAAGAGGATAAGCTTTCACCTCCAACTGGAATCACTCCATTATCAGCTTTAGAACTCGAGATATATCCATTTGAAACAGGCTGCAATGTCGTGGATTGATTCTTTGCTTGTTAAAGCTATCTTTAGGCCTTGAAATGTGCGCTAGGCTTCGTTCCTTCTTGTCCTTAGTCATAAAAAGTCCCGAGGGCATAAATTTGGTATAAAATCGTCCCTTTTCCGCATAATTCTGCAAAAGAGCATAAAAATACGAAAGTAGACAATTGTTGGGAAATAAGGGCTAAAACATCGTAAATGAGCGACAAAATGCGTGTAAAAATAGATGTAAAACATCATAAAATAGGCACGCATCAATATCTAATAGCTCCTTTCGGCCTATGCTATTAGTTCCTAGGTCTCACAATTATTGGGTGTCAATAATAAGGGTGATTCCTAATTTCTAGGTCACATACCTTTCAGTCTTAAGTAACCTAGCTGTCTTAAAGCGTAAACCAATGTCCTTCCCGTATCTCAATCTTGGGTAGGTTATTACTAACATTCTACAAGTCTCCTTTCAGTCTCATTGTAGGTTATTATGGTCGACGAAGTAAGACAGTCTGAAAACTTACGCGCGTCGGTCGACCGACCACCTAGTCCAGTCGGTCGACCAACGCCTTAGTCGACCGACCAGTTAGGCTGGTCGGCCGACCAAAGCTCTGCTACAGTCGGTCTCGGGAACTACACCATCTACGTTATTTACTCCCTACATCCTAACATATGTAATTAGCTACTCATGGAAAATGAAATAACAATAATAACATTAATAAAAACGGAATTCATGGCGATCATTATTCTAAGCATGTGATAACAATAAAGGTTGTGGGATTCTAACTTAAATTGGATGTAAGCAATTCTAAAATAACAATAATGAAACCGAAATTAAGAAGAGAATTACCGGAAATAAGGATTAAGGCAGAAAAGAACAAACTTTATTGAGTATTGCGGAAAGATTGATGATTACAATGAATAAAACTAAAGAAAAGTGTTTGATGATAATTGAAAGATTAAAACTAAAACTGGATGGTGTAATACTAGGTAGATAATAGATAGAAAACTGAATTAGAACTTGATTAAGAACTGAATTCATAACCCTAAACACGACTTAAGCTTAAATAACAGAATTAGAAGCGATTCCCCTTTGACATAAAGCGTGCGTGGGCTTTGCGGAAAAGTTCTGAAACTGCGCTGAGGTCGACCGACATAGGTAGCAGGTCGGTAGACCTGTTGTCGGGCTTGGTGGACTTCTGATTTTAAGATAGCGGTGCTTAGGTCGACCGACTTAGCTAGTAGGTCGGTAGACCTGTTTCCTGTACGCCAGTCTTGATTTCGCCTTGGTTTGATTTTGTGGTACTTGGTTCGCGCTTTGAGTTGACTTTTCCTTGCTCCTTGGTTATGCAAAATCCCGAGGGCATAAATTTGGTATAAATCGTCTCTTTTCTGCGTAATCTTGCAAAAGAGTATAAAAATACGAAAGTAGACAATTGTTGGGAAATAAAGGCTAAAACATCGTAAATGAGCGACAAAATGCGTGTAAAACTAAATATAAAACATCATAAAATAGACACGCATCAAATTCCCCAAACCAAACCTTGCTTGCCCTCAAGCAAGAAGTAGACTCGATCTTAACTAATGGAACGATTTCAATCTTAGAGCGAAATTTACATGTTAGCCTAAACCAATGCCAAATACAAAATGAGAAAGCATTCAAATCATGCAAACGAGTTATGGGGTTGTCAAACTTGCAAAAATAAAGACTATAATGACTTTAGACCATGGACTCTCGCGGTACGCTCGAGACACTCATGAAGCAAAGGGTGAGTATATGTAAAAGATAGGAAGAAGTATATTGTAAAGACACTCACCTAACTACGACCCATGAAAACATGCCCGCAATCTAACATGAACAAGAATTCTACAACTATGTATAAACACACTCGGATACGTGCAATTGAGGTAATGAAAGATATGTGAGGTGAAGGGTAAAAAGTGGTTAAGATGTTTTTGGATTTGTGGGGTTAGTAGCCAAGCTAGTAAAACCGATTCCCAACAACATAATTCACAACTTTTGACATTAGGAAAGTGCTCTTTTGTAGCACAACTCTCACATTATATACAAGAAAGGACTCCCAAATTATTTTGAATGAAGTATGGGAGTGATAACATATAAAAGAAAGGGATTTCAGAACGAATTTTGAATTCTGACCCTGTCAGTTGGTCGACCGACCTGAGGGTGCGGTCGGTCGACTGGCTCTACTGTACGTTTACTTCTTTTTTCGTTTTTCTTTTCTTTCTTTATTTTTCTGAATTTTTCTGCTCTTTTTCTGTTCTTTTTCCTTTCTTGCTTTCTTTCTTTCTTTTCTCTTTTTGCTTAAGATAGCATACAAAACAAGATGCCTCAAAAAAATAAAATCCAAAGACCACAAATACTAGCTTGGGAGGGTAGGCTAAGTATAGGATGTAGTTTTGGGGGAATAAAAAGACAATTTTTTGGCTATGTAAGGCTTATGGGTAAATAAGAGAAAAAAGGGATCTCAAATGCACGTACCAAGACTCACAAAACGAGATAGTAAACAAGTATATAGCAATTCAAGTTCATGTTTATGCATATTGATGTAACATGTTCCAAGGGGAGTACTACTCACATCCTAGACAACTAGTATAAAAATGAAACCAGGAAATAAGGTCTAAAAACTCAGAGTGTATAGTAGGTTGCCAAAGTATAAGTCAAGTCTCAAGATAACAAGTTAACAAAAACTCGTAGATATGCAAAAGACTCTTATACTAAAACAAGTTGACAAGACAAGGCAAAGGCATAAACATGTAAGATCGCAAAGATCATCCTTGAAATACTCTCGTTCCGACTCGACCTATATGCTAAATTAAACGTGCATTTTTTTGGAATTTTTGAATTTTTCTAAATATTTCATTTTTTTTTTTTGTATATGCAACGAAAATAAAGAAAAGAACGATGCAAAACGGAAATGCAATAAACGTGTGACAAAAATGCAATGGGACAATGCATCTGACACGAAACCATTCCCCGAACCAACCTGCACAATGTCCCCATTGTGCATTAGCCTAAGTAAAGGTTTCATAAAATTAAAGGAAAAAAATGCAAAAAGTAAGACCAAGGAAAATGGAAAGAAATCACCGGATTTTTAAGCGCATGAGAAACCTCCCCAACCAGCGTAAGCAAGGAGGCCGGTTTCGGTGGCCAGCAGTGCCACTCCGAGTACCTGAAAAAGTCAAACAAAGAAAGACATTTTTCGGGGATTAAACGTGTTTTGGGTGATGTATAATGTTTTGAAGGTTTAAATAGAAGAAGAAAAGGGGGAAGCATAAAGGAAAGGAAAGGGAAAGGAACTCCCTTATGACGGTTGCACGCTTCCCAAGAAGATCACGGACAATCTGTACAGGCATAATGGTCGACCGACCGTTCACTCTGGTCGACCGACCAGACTGCAGACTTATAGTTTCTTCTGATCTGCAGGGGTCTGGTCGACCGACTGATGGTGTTGGTCGGTCGACCGACATTCCTGTACACTGGCCTCCTTTTCTTCGAAAATAACTTGTATCAACCAAGTTAATCTTCCCCAAACCTGAAAAACATTATATACACGCCCAAAACATGCGCAAAAATCCAGAACCAAGTCTAATTGTCTCTACTACGCAACAAAAGCAAAAATTGTCCTAAAAACTTAAAGCAGAACAAACGGAAAAGTCTTAACAAAAACAGAAAATTGTCTTTAAGAAAAACAGAAACGAGCAAAGAGAATAAATCATCGGCGAAGGATGTATGGTTTCTTTGACCAAGGGTTCTGACTACAGGCTACCCCTTCAGCTATGGTGATTTGGGTAGATGAGTTTCTCTCCACCGTGTAGATAGGTGGGTCATCATCCATAGCTCTAGCCATCCATCTCCCGGATTTATCGACCCCCAAGTCATGGGCCGACACCTTCCTCGGTTTCTTCTTCTTAGGGCTCCTTTCTTCAGCCAAATGGTCACTTGCTTGAGTGACCTCGTTCTCTATATCTTTTGATCGAGTAAGTGGTACTAATCGACCGAGAACATCTCTCTTTCTACCGCCTATAGACTCTGTCACTAGTGTCGCAATTTCTGGAGCATCCAAATCAGCCTCCTGAGCGAGAGATTCACCTGCACATGTCTCAAAACACATCAAAGCCTCCGAAGGATCCTTGCATAGAACATTCATTAATATTATTAAAAACATCAGAACTGTCAATAAATGAATCCTGCAAAAAGCAAGGTTCATCAACCGAGGGTTCAAACGTGTCAGGGACATGTTCATTACTAACACCTATAAAAATAGATTGGTCAGTCAAGGGGTGAAGGCCTAACTCATTAGCTGTATCCAAATCCAAGTCAGTATCGTCAACGGGGAGGGAAAGGGAATCAAGTAACCTATCATACTTATCCTTAAGAATGAGTGACTCTTTAGTAACGGGTGTGATAGGATTACACTCGACAGGAAAATATCCGGGCTACTAATATTGACGTCCTCATACCTCTCTGTATCTTCACTAGCTCGAATAAGGTGTTTGAGAAGCTCACATTGCTTCTCGTAGGGTAAGTCTAAAAATTCCCATTCACACTTCCTCTCATTCTCGATCAGAGTCTTACCAGTAACTCCATCATAAAAGATACGACAAACCTCCCCAATACTAACAGGATAGTCAGACTGAGAAAGGAAAGAGGTTAATCTACCACAATAGATATTTAATGGTTCATGCTCGAGTTGCGGGAAAGGGGCGATGGTCATGACGGTAAAACAAAAAGGGAAAACATAAACAAAAACAATAAACATGTTGGGGCTGGTGTCCTTGACAATTAAGTACAATGACTTATTAAATCTCTTTAAGGATCACAAGGGCATACTTCTGTATTATTACCAGTTGATCCACGTTTATCAATAACGGTTGGCTTGCTAGATAAGTTTGACGTTATTGTCATACGGATGACTGTGGTCAACTGGTCCCTATACGTCACACCTATAGGACACGTTTGAGAGATGTGAAGGTATGAAAATACAGTCACATTTTGCCGGATATGACTAAACGGTTAGTCAGAGGTATTGACTATTAAATTAGTCAATAAGATGTTGAGATTATTATTTAATACGGATTAAATAATTTTAGTTAATACGGATTACATGATTAATTCGTAAATTAAATATAAACGGTTATATTTAATTAAATATTGTATTCGTGTATTAATATAAACAGTTATATTAATTTGGGTAATTATACAATATCGTATTTTGTCAGACCATTATTAATATATCGACTATATTAATATCTGATAACATGTTACGATTTATAATTAAAAATACCGCGAACAACTTAAAGCTAAATGGGTCGAATCACGAACCAGAATAAGGTAAGAGTGGAAAGCCCACTCCTACCCTACTTAGGGTATTTCGGCCGAAACAACTACATAAGGAGGTGGACTCTCCTTATGTCACTTACTCTTGTTGCACTGTAAAATAATCTCAGGGTGAAATTAGGGTTTGAGAGCATTCTTCTCCCAAAACCTCAGATCTCACATCTAAAACCTCAAGGGCTCTCCCTATATTGCAAGGGAATTGGAGAGGATTTCTAGCACACGCGGCCACGTCTCAAACTAAGTCTTGGGTGCAAGTTATAGGAGGGAATTTGCATTAATTCCTGTTCTTAGGCCCTTTGCGCGAGGACTAAAGGTTGTACTTCTTTTCTCATGTTTTTAATCTTATGACGATATTCACAATTGCATATTTCATTATAATCCTGCATATTTAGGGTGAATACGCGTTTTATTCCCCACAAGTGGTATCCGAGCCTTAGGCCATGAAAATTTTACAATTGTGTCTTTCATAAGTTTTAAAAATTTTGAAAACCGTACACTGTGCGTAGGCACTCGATCGAGTACCAGTTGCACTCGATCGAGTGCCCTCGTACCAGGCCCGTGCGTGTGATTTTTGTGAGAAATCGATCTTGTTTTTCGATTATAATTTGCATATTGTTAATTAATCGATATTTTTAGCAATATGTGAATCTTTTGTTGTTGTTTATTATGATTTACACGTTTTAAATCCATGTTATAAACCCGTTTTAATTTAAAAGTGCAGCGATTTGCAGTTTTTACGAGCCACTCGATCGAGCCCTGCTGCACTCGATCGAGTGACCCTGACACTCGATCGAGTGCCCCTGTTACTCGATCGAGTGCTCTCGTTTCGGGGTGTTTATTTTCGAAAATAACTTGTTTCTTATTTTCATATGGCTTAAAATAATATACTGTATACGGAAATAGTATATTATTTAGTGAAACGGTTCACCCTCGTTTGATACATATTGTTTTAAAACAGTTTAAAATAATGAATTATATGTTTATTAAAATTGGTGATTAAAGCGGTATAGTCACATAATTTTAATCTTAAAAGGTGGTTTGGTATAAATTTATTAATCATAATAACAGTATTATGTCATGTATAAATTTTATTTAGTTGATGCTTTTTATTTATCGTCTTGTGAATGCCTTGAATGCTTTCAATAACGTATTTAATTTTTGCAAACGGTTGTAACTTAGTGTGGCCTTAGAAGATTGTGTTACCGTAATGATGGGACACGATCTTGCTTGTAATTTTGAGATCTTGAATCTCCGTTTTGGGTTTTTGCCATGTAATTACTTTTGTATTTAAATTAGAATGTATCTAGGATTACTTTTGTAATTTAAATTAGTTATTTTGTGAAGATCAAAGACAAGACGGAGACCGGATGCTCACTCCCGCTGCAAGGACCAAGATAGAACATCAAGACAAGCTTCTAGGGTCCAACGGTGGATTCGAAGTTGTTTTATGTTTATTTTGGTAGGATAGGCCACACTAGGACTTTTATTTACATTTATTGCATTTATCTTTACGCTTTCATCGATAATAGCTTGCATCATATTCCGCCTAAAAACCAAACCACCTATATCATGCCTGAAAACTGACTCATGTAGAGGTCACGCGTTAGTTTTCTGTGACAATACAGATGTCACATGTCAATTTAAAAGCCATCACTTTATTTAATTCATTCACGCAAATGCTAGTTTTTAGTTCACTTAAATATGGATAAATAAGAGTTGATGGGGTCTTCCTCGTATAACCAAAAATTGAGATTAGTCTTTATAAATCAGCCTCCCATGAATCCCTTCTTCGTCGGTAGGCATAATATGACCCCTTCTACGTCGGGTAAGTGGGAACAGATGATTTATTTTATCTCAACATCATGGTCACTCGATAATATTCCAGTGACTGAGATGGACTAATAGATAGGATTTACGGAAATCTATCGACCAAGAGTTCCAACGATTGGAATTAGCCAAACTGTGGGCTTATCAATACACGGAAATTGAGTCTTGGGATCGTTTATATAATTCTTGAGGGAGATCAATTATATAAATGCATGAGTCTACGAGTTTAAATTCAATTTAATATAGACTTAAATCACAACAATAAGTTGCTTATATGGTTTTGTTTTATCTTCTTTCAGTATAGAACACGTTCATTAAAACTGCTGTAAAACTAAAATGGCTGGTGAAGACCCAATGCCAAGTGCCAAGCTAGCACGTGAATCCTGGCTAAAAGCCTTCATGGACTCCATGGATCAGTCAACTAGACTGAGGAATGATGGGTCAAACTTCTCTGACTGGGAGGCAGCACTACGGAATGCTGACATTGCTGACGGAAAGCTTAAGTTTTTAACTGAGCCCATTCCGGCACACCCAGGAACTGGAGCTAGAGCCAACGATGTTCGCGCTCATAGCGACTTCGTCATGGAAGCGGGTGCGATAAAGAACGTACTCATCTATGCAATGGAATCTAATTTGCAAAGACGCTTCATAACCCATGGTGCAAACAAGATTTTCACCACGCTCACTAACGAATTCTCCAAGGCTCCGAGAATCGTTTCTTATGAGCATACCTGTCGCTTCTTTGAGGCGAAACTCCAGAAGGGCCAAGCTGTTAGCCCACATATTCTCAACATGATTGAGAATATCGAGAAACTGGAGACCCTAAACTGCAAGATCAGTGAGAACATCATCGTTGATCGCATGCTTCATTCGCTTCATGATGGGTTCGCCCTCTTTAGGGCCAACTACTACATGAACGACATGAAGAAGACTCCCCATGAGCTCCACTCCCTTCTCGTACAGACTGAGAAGGATCTAAAGTTGAGTGGGAGTCTAAAGCAGGATGTTCTCATGATCTCAAGTAAGGGAAAAGGTAAAGGGAAGGCTAAAGCTCAGGGCGACCTAGCGGTAGGTAGGCCCAGGTTCAAGAAACAAGGATTTGCTAAGAGTGGGCCTGGTGAGTCGAGTAACTCACAAGGCAAGA
The DNA here is from genome assembly GCA_029255685.2 of Silene conica. NCBI lineage: Eukaryota > Viridiplantae > Streptophyta > Magnoliopsida > Caryophyllales > Caryophyllaceae > Silene > Silene conica. The sequence continues at coordinate 68,002,220 of CM055311.2, forward strand.
CAAAGAGCAAGGATACAAGCATGGAATGTCACCATTGCCACAAGACTGGGCATTGGAGGCGCTCATGCCCCGTGTATCGCGAGGACATTAAAGCAGGCCGTGTTACTCCTGTTGGTATGTCTTCTTCTTCTTTTATTCACATGATTGAGATTAACCATGCAAGTTGCGGAACTTGGGTACTTGATACTGGTTGTGGTTCTCATCTATGTAATCATGTGCAGGGCCTCCGAAACCAAGAACCCCTAATCAAGGGTGAGGTGGACCTGCGTGTCGGGAATGGAGCACGTGTGGCTGCAGTCTCGAAGGGAACATACGTAATCCAGCTTCCAAGTGGATTCGAGATATTTTTATATAACTGTTAATATGTTCCTAGTTTGTCCAAAAACATTATTTCAGTTTCTGCACTTGACAAACTCGGCTTTTCATTTGTAATAGAGAATAATAACTGTATTTTCTCCTTACACAATATGATTTATGGCAAGGCAGTTTCCATGAATGGAATTTATGTTTTAGATCAAACCACCGAGATATTACATGTGAATAATAAAAGAATAAAGGTAGGTGACAAAGATCAAACTTACCTATGGCATTGTCGTATGGCACATATAAATGAGAAACGCGTAAAACAGCTCATACAGAATGGAGCTATTTCGCCCTTTGATTTCGAATCATATGGCACGTGTGAATCATGTCTCATCGGCAAAATGACTCGTATTTCCTTCAAAGGTGTTGGAATGCGCGCTGCCGACCTATTAGGACTCATACATACGGACGTATGTGGCCCTATGTCGATCAACGCACGAGAAGGCTATAGGTAATTCATCACTTTCACGGATGATTTGAGTAGATATGGCTATGTCTACTTGATGAAACATAAAAGTGAATCCTTTGACAAGTTCAAAGAATACCAGAATCGGGTACAGAACCAGCTGGGTAGAAAGATTAAAGCACTACGCTCGGATCGTGGTGGTGAGTATCTTTCACGCGAGTTTGATCAACACCTAAAAGACTGTGGGATCGTGCTACAGTTGACTCCACCTGGAACACCACAATTAAATGGTGTGTCCGAACGGAGAAATCGAACTTTACTTGATATGGTTCGATCCATGATGAGTCACACCGTTGTGCCTGATTCATTGTGGGGCTATGCTCTATTGTCGGCCGCTCTATTACTTAACCGAAGTCTGTCTAAAGCTGTTGACAAGACTCCATTCGAGTTATGGAAGGGAACGGTCCCTAACTTGTCCTTTATTCGGGTTTGGGGCTGCGAGGCTTATGTCAAGTGGAGACACGAGGATAAGCTCGGCCCGCGATCGGTCAAGACATACTTTATAGGTTATCCAAAGGGAACTTTTGGTCATTACTTCTACTCGCCAACCGAACAACGTGTTTTTGTTGCGGCTAGTGCGACGTTCTTAGAAAAAGAATTTCTCAAGAACAAGTCGAGTAATAGAACCTTCGAGTTGTCGGAGGTTCAAGAACCAACTACCGAGCAACCATTGGAGGAAACAGTACCTTCAACCGAGGCTGCGGTAGATATCCCTGAGGAACCTAGGAGGTCAGGAAGAGTCTCTATTCCACCGGACAGATACATTGGTATGGTCGAGGAACACGATACAGATGACGTCTTACTCCTAGAGGGTAATGAACCCAAAACCTATAAAGGTGCCATGACCATTTCTGACTCAAAGCTATGGCTAGAAGCCATGCAATCCGAGATGGACTCCATGTATGAGAACAACGTGTGGGATCTTGTGGACCTACCTGCAAAGGTACGTCCCCTTCAATCCAAATGGCTTTACAAGATAAAGCATGCCGTGGAAGGACAACAAGATATCCACAAGGCTAGACTAGTTGCTAAAGGTTTCACTCAAGTGCCAGGCTTGCACTATGATGAGATCTTTGCACCCGTAGTCATGCTACGTTCCATTCGGATTATCTTAGAGATCGCCGCATTTCATGACTATGAAATATGGCAAATGGACGTTAAAACCGCCTTCTTAAACGGTTATTTGGAGGAAGAGTTGTACATGGTACAACCCGAGGGTTTTATCGATCCAGCACATCCTAAGAAAGTTTGCAAGCTTAAGCGTTCCATCTATGGACTTAAGCAAGCATCGCGGAGTTGGAATCATCGCTTCGACCAAGTGATAAAAGAGAATGGGTTCGTTCGATCAGTCGAGGAACCATGTCTCTATATCAAGTCGAGTGGGAGTAAGATTGTATTCCTAGTACTGTATGTCGATGACATACTCTTGATTGGGAATGACGTACCTCTCTTATCTTCGGTTAAAGCATGGTTGAAAAACCATTTCCAGATGAAAGATCTGGGAGAGGCACAAAGAATTTTGGGCATCCATATCTACAGGGATAGATCACGACGGATGTTGTCTCTCAGTCAGGAGTCTTATATAGAGAAGATTCTGGAGAGATTCAGCATGACGAACTCCAAGAAGGGGTTCCTTCCTATGACTCCTGGGCTTCACTTGAGCAAGACTCAAGAAGCTAAGTCACTGGAAGAGAAAGAGCGCATGAGTCGGATTCCTTATGCTTCGGCAATAGGATCGATCATGTATGCCATGATATGCACACGTCCTGACGTTGCATATGCATTGAGTATGACAAGTCGATTCCAAGCTCATCCAGGTGAACACCACTGGATGGCCGTGAAAAACATTCTTAAGTACCTACTGTTGGAGATTGTGTCCTCCACATGTAGTGTGATAACGTCATTGAACATACCCTTGTACGGACAAGTGGGAGATTGTTGGGGCTGGTGTCCTTGACAATTAAGTACAATGACTTATTAAATCTCTTTAAGGATCACAAGGGCATACTTCTGTATTATTACCAGTTGATCCACGTTTATCAATAACGGTTGGCTTGCTAGATAAGTTTGACGTTATTGTCATACGGATGGCGGTGGTCAACTGGTCCCTATACGTCACACCTATAGGACACGTTTGAGAGATGTGAAGGTATGAAAATACAGTCACATTTTGCCGGATACGACTAAACAGTTAGTCAGAGGTATTGACTAATAAATTAGTCAATAAGATGTTGAGATTATTATTTAATACGGATTAAATAATTTTAGCTAATACGGATTACAAGATTAATTCGTAAATTAAATATAAACGGTTATATTTAATTAAATATTGTATTCGTGTATTAATATAAACAGTTATATTAATTTGGGTAATTATACAATATTGTATTTTATCAGACCATTATTAATATATCGACTGTATTAATATCTGATAACATGTTACGATTTATAATTATAAACCCGCGAATTATATTTAAGCAATTGGGTCGAATCACGCATTGGGATAAGGTAAGAGTGGAAAGCCCACTCCTACCCAAACCCCAATTCGGCCGAAACAACTACATAAGGAGGAGGAGTCTCCTTATGTCAGTGACTCTTGGTGCACTGTTAATTTATCTCAGGGTAAAATTAGGGTTTGAGAGCATTCTTCTCCCAAAACCTCATATTTCACATCTAAAACCTCAAGGGCTCTCCCTATATTGCAAGGCAATTGGAGAGGATTTCTAGCACACGCGGCCACGTCTCAAACTAAGTCTTGGGTGCAAGTTATAGGAGGGAATTTGCATTAATTCCTGTTCTTAGGCCTTTTGCGCGAGGACTAAAGGTTGTACTTCTTTTCTCATGTTTTTAATCTTATGACGATATTCACAATTGCATATTTCATTATAATCCTACAAATTTAGGGTGAATACGCGTTTTATTCCCCACAAGTGGTATCAGAGCCTTAGGCCATGAAAATTTTACAATTGTATCTTTCATAAAATCAAAATTTGAGAATACCGTGCAATCTGCCTAGGCACTCGATCGAGTCCCTGTTGCACTCGATCGAGTGCCCTCGTACCAGGCCCCGCGCGTGTGTTTTTGTGAGAAATCGATCTTGTTTTTCGATTATAATTTGCATATTGTTAATTAATCGATATTTTTAGCAATATGTGAATCTTTTGTTGTTGTTTATTTATGATTTACACGTTTTAAATCCAAGTTATAAACTCGTTTTAGATTTAAAAGTGCAGCGATTGCGTTTTAAAGAGTCACTCGATCGAGCCCTTGCTGCACTCGATCGAGTGACACTGGCACTCGATCGAGTGCCTCTGCTGCTCGGTCGAGTGCTCTTGTTTCGGGCTCCCTTTTTCGAAATTAACTTGTTTCTTATTTTCACATGGCTTAAAATAATATACTATATACGGAAATAGTGTATTGTTTTAAAACAGTTTAAAATAATGGATTATATGTTTATTAAAATTGGTGATTATAGCGGTATAATCACATAATTTTAATCTTAAAAGGTGGTTTGGTATAAATTTATTAATCATAATAACAGTATTATGTCATGTATAAATTTTATTTAGTTGATGCATTTTATTTATCGTCTTGTGAATGCCTTGAATGCTTTCAATAACGTATTTAATTTTTGCAAACGGTTGTAACTTAGTGTGGCCTTAGAAGATTGTGTTACCGTAATGATGGGACACGATCTTGCTTGTAATTTTGAGATCTTGAATCTCCGTTTTGGGTTTTTGCCATGTAATTACTTTTGTATTTAAATTAGAATGTATCTAGGATTACTTTTGTAATTTAAATTAGTAATTTTGTGAAGACCAAAGACAAGACGGAGACCGGATGCTCACTCCCGCTGCAAGGACCAAGATGGAACATCAAGACAAGCTTCTAGGATCCAACAGTGGATTCCAAGTTGTTTTATGTTTATTTTGGTAGGATAGGCCACACTAGGACTTTTATTTACGTTTATTGCATTTATCTTTACGCTTTCATCGATAATAGCTTGCATCATATTCCGCCTAAAAACCAAACCACCTATATCATGCCTGAAAACTGACTCATGTAGAGGTCACGCGTTAGTTTTCTGTGACAATACAGATGTCACATGTCAATTTAAAAGCCATCACTTTATTTAATTCATTCACGCAAATGCTAGTTTTTAGTTCACTTAAATATGGATAAATAAGAGTTGATGGAGTCTTCCTCGTATAACCAAAAATTGAGATTAGTCTTTATAAATCAGCCTCCCATGAATCCCTTCTTCGTCGGTAGGCATAATATGACCCCTTCTACGTCGGGTAAGTGGTAACAGATGATTTATTTTATCTCAACATCATGGTCACTCGATAATATTCCAGTGACTGAGATGGACTAATAGATAGGATTTACGGAAATCTATCGACCAAGAGTTCCAACGATTGGAATTAGCCAAACTGTGGGCTTATCAATATACGGAAATTGAGTCTTGGGATCGTTTATATAATTCTTGAGGGAGATCAATTATATAAATGCATGAGTCTACGAGTTTAAATTCAATTTAATATAGACTTAAATCACAACAATAAGTTGCTTATATGGTTTTGTTTTATCTTCTTTCAGTGTAGAACACGTTCATTAAAACTGCTGTAAAACTAAAATGGCTGGTGAAGACCCAATGCCAAGTGCCAAGCTAGCACGTGAATCCTGGCTAAAAGCCTTCATGGACTCCATGAATCAGTCAACTAGACTGAGGAATGATGGGTCAAACTTCTCTGACTGGGAGGCAGCACTACGGAATGCTGCCATTGCTGACGGAAAGCTTAAGTTTTTAACTGAGCCCATTCCGGCACACCCAGGAACTGGAGCTAGAGCCAACGATGTTCGCGCTCATAGCGACTTCGTCATGGAAGCGGGTGCGATAAAGAACGTACTCATCTATGCAATGGAATCTAATTTGCAAAGACGCTTCATAACCCATGGTGCAAACAAGATTTTCACCACGCTCACTAACGAATTCTCCAAGGCTCCGAGAATCGTTTCTTATGAGCATACCTGTCGCTTCTTTGAGGCGAAACTCCAGAAGGGCCAAGCTGTTAGCCCACATATTCTCAACATGATTGAGAATATCGAGAAACTGGAGACCCTAAACTGCAAGATCAGTGAGAACATCATCGTTGATCGCATGCTTCATTCGCTTCATGATGGGTTCGCCCTCTTTAGGGCCAACTACTACATGAACGACATGAAGAAGACTCCCCATGAGCTCCACTCCCTTCTCGTACAGACTGAGAAGGATCTAAAGTTGAGTGGGAGTCTAAAGCAGGATGTTCTCATGATCTCAACTAAGGGAAAAGGTAAAGGGAAGGCTAAAGCTCAGGGCGACCTAGCGGTAGGTAGGCCCAGGTTTAAGAAGTCAGGATTTACTAAGAGTGGGCCAGGTGAGTCAAGCAACTCACAGGGCAAAACAAAGAGCAAGGATACTAGCATGGAATGTCACCATTGCCACAAGACTGGGCATTGGAGGCGCTCATGCCCCGTGTATCGCGAGGACATTAAAGCAGGCCGTGTTACTCCTGTTGGTATGTCTTCTTCTTCTTTTATTCACATGATTGAGATTAACCATGCAAGTTGCGGAACTTGGGTACTTGATACTGGTTGTGGTTCTCATCTATGTAATCATGTGTAGGGCCTCCGAAACCAAGAACCCCTAATCAAGGGTGAGGTGGACCTGCGTGTCGGGAATGGAGCACGTGTGGCTGCAGTCTCGAAGGGAACATACGTAATCCAGCTTCCAAGTGGATTCGAGTTATTTTTATATAACTGTTATTATGTTCCTAGTTTGTCCAAAAACATTATTTCAGTTTCTGCACTTGACAAACTTGGCTTTTCATTTGTAATAGAGAATAATAGCTGTATTTTCTCCTTACACAATATGATTTATGGCAAGGCAGTTTCCATGAATGAAATTTATGTTTTAGATCAAACCACCGAGATATTACATGTGAATAATAAAAGAATAAAGGTAGGTGACAAAGATCAAACTTACCTATGGCATTGTCGTATGGGACACATAAATGAGAAACGCGTAAAACAGCTCATACAGAATGGAGCTATTTCGCCCTTTGATTTCGAATCATATGGCACGTGTGAATCATGTCTCATCGGCAAAATGACTCGTATTTCCTTCAAAGGTGTTGGAATGCGCGCTGCCGACCTATTAGGACTCATACATACGGACGTATGTGGCCCTATGTCGATCAACGCACGAGAAGGCTATAGGTATTTCATCACTTTCACGGATGATTTGAGCAGATATGGCTATGTCTACTTAATGAAACATAAAAGTGAATCCTTTGACAAGTTCAAAGAATACCAGAATCGGGTACAGAACCAGCTGGGTAGAAAGATTAAAGCACTACGTTCAGATCGTGGTGGTGAGTATCTTTCACACGAGTTTGATCAACACCTTAAAGACTGTGGGATCGTGCTACAGTTGACTCCACCTGGAACACCACAATTAAATGGTGTGTCCGAACGGAGAAATCGAACTTTACTTGATATGGTTCGATCCATGATGAGTCACACCATTGTGCCTGATTCATTGTGGGGCTATGCTCTTTTGTCGGCCGCTCTAATACTTAACCGAAGTCCGTCTAAAGCTGTTGACAAGACTCCATTCGAGTTATGGAAGGGAACGGTCCCTAACTTGTCCTTTATTCGGGTTTGGGGCTGCGAGGCTTATGTCAAGTGGAGACACGAGGATAAGCTCGGCCCGCGATCGGTCAAGACATACTTTATAGGCTATCCAAAGGGAACTTTTGGTCATTACTTCTACTCGCCTACCGAACAACGTGTTTTTTTTGCGGCTAGTGCGACGTTCTTAGAGAAAGGATTTCTCGAGAACAAGTCGAGTAATAGAACCTTCGAGTTATCGGAGGTTCAAGAACCAACTATCGAGCAACCATTGGAGGAAACAGTACCTTCACCCGAGGCTGCGGTAGATATCCCTGAGGAACCTAGGAGGTCAGAAAGAGTCTCTATTCCACCGGACAGATACATTGGTATGGTCGAGGAACACGATACAGATGACGTCTTACTCCTAGAGGGTAATGAACCCACAACCTATAAAGGTGCCATGACCAGTTCTGACTCAAAGCTATGGCTAGAAGCCATGCAATCCGAGATGGACTCCATGTATGAGAACAACGTGTGGGATCTTGTGGACCTACCTGCAAAGGTACGTCCCCTTCAATGCAAATGGCTTTACAAGATAAAGCATGCCGTGGAAGGACAACAAGATATCCATAAAGCTAGACTAGTTGCTAAAGGTTTCACCCAAGTGCCAGGCTTGCACTACGATGAGATCTTTGCACCCGTAGTCATGCTACGTTCCATTCGGATTATCTTAGCGATCGCCGCATTTCATGACTATGAAATATGGCAAATGGACGTTAAAACCGCCTTCTTAAACGGTTATTTGGAGGAAGAGTTGTACATGGTGCAACCCGAGGGTTTTATCGATCCAGCACATCCTAAGAAAGTTTGCAAGCTTAAGCGTTCCATCTATGGACTTAAGCAAGCATCGCGGAGTTGGAATCATCGCTTCGACCAAGTGATAAAAGAGAATGGGTTCATTCGATCAGTCGAGGAACCATGTCTCTATATCAAGTCGAGTGGGAGTAAGATTGTATTCCTAGTACTGTATGTCGATGACATACTCTTGATTGGGAATGACATACCTCTCTTATCTTCGGTTAAAGCATGGTTGAAAAACCATTTCCAGATGAAAGATCTGGGAGAGGCACAAAGAATTTTGGGCATCCGTATCTACAGGGATAGATCACGACGGATGTTGTCTCTCAGTCAGGAGTCTTATATAGAGAAGATTCTGGAGAGATTCAGTATGACGAACTCCAAGAAGGGGTTCCTTCCCATGACTCCTGGGCTTCACTTGAGCAAGACTCAAGAAGCTAAGTCAGTGGAAGAGAAAGAGCGCATGAGTCGGATTCCTTATGCCTCGGCAATAGGATCGATCATGTATGCCATGATATGCACACGTCCAGACGTTGCATATGCATTGAGTATGACCAGTCGATTCCAAGCTCATCCAGGTGAACCACACTGGATGGCCGTGAAAAACATTCTTAAGTACCTATGGAGGACTAAAGATTGGGGATTGACTTATGGAGGCGACTCAACGCTCTGCGCCACGGGTTACGCAGATGCTAGCTTCCAAACAGATCGAGATGACTCGAAATCTCAGTCTGGATTTGTCTTTACTCTTAATGGCGCTGCTGTCAGCTGGAAAAGTTCTAAACAGAGTGTTACAGCAGATTCTACGACTGAGTCCGAGTACTATGCCGCCTCAGAAGCAGCTAAGGAAGCAATATGGATGCGTCAATTCTTACAAGGACTATCAGTAGTGCCTAGTTCGAATGACCCAATTACCGTCTATTGTGACAATAGCGATGCCATCTTCCAAGCTAAGGAGCATAAGTCTAGCAGCAAGGCTAGGTATGTACAACGGAAAGCTCATCTAATCAGAGATTACGTGGAGCAAAATGAGATTTTTATTGAAAAGATCGCTACGGATGACAACATAGCTGATCCTCTCACAAAAGCATTACCACGTGATAAGCATGAAGGGCACATTCATTCCATGGGAATTGGATGTGTTCCTAAGTTGTAGTACTCTTTTATGAATTCATGTAATAATTCATTTTCTCGTGTACTCTATTCAACCTTATTGTTACGATATAAAATGTTTTGTTTCTCATGTGGAATTGTACGCCAATTTTGAACACCACAAAGTGAACTGATTAACATTACATCGTTTTGGTCCTTGATTACCCACTTGAGCTGATAACTCAGGTAATCATTTTGTGACGTTGGTTGATGGTGGGTTCAACGAGCCATAAGTCACGTGGATGACTGACCAATCACAAAGGCGAGTTATATGGATATCTCGTAGGACACCCCGTGACATCGTTATGGAGTCCTAAATGTTTTATAACATTGGGTGCCAGGTCGTGGATAGGACCTCCATAGTGTTCCTTAGAGTCGAGTCTTTTGACTTTCAACTGTTTCTTGAGATTAAGACAGATTTTGGGTAACTTTGGTTTCTTTCCCACGGTCACCGTAACAGGGGCCAAGAGGATTTTTTCTGGGTTATTTCATGCTGGGCGATATCGGCAGGATTCGAGTTGAGGGAAATATTCAAACCCTTATCAGGATTTTATCATTTCTCAGGGCCACTCGAGGAGTAGTAACTGAAATGCATGGCCATGCTCGAATACAGATTCGTTTTATCAGTTAAGTTACTCTCTAGTCGGGGAAACCACTCTTGATACAGATCGCTTGTGAGATACGACCTTTGCGAATGCGGATTTGCAAATTGTCTTACATTGAGTGGGAGAAATTTTAAAAGGATATGAGATTCGGTTATCGCACCTACACTTGTACGGACAAGTGGGAGTTTGTTGGAGCTTGTGTCCTCCACATGTAGTGTGATAACGTCATTGAACATACCCTTGTACGGACAAGTGGGAGATTGTTGGGGCTGGTGTCCTTGACAATTAAGTACAATGACTTATTAAATCTCTTTAAGGATCACAAGGGCATACTTCTGTATTATTACCAGTTGATCCACGTTTATCAATAACGGTTGGCTTGCTAGATAAGTTTGACGTTATTGTCATACGGATGGCGGTGGTCAACTGGTCCCTATACGTCACACCTATAGGACACGTTTGAGAGATGTGAAGGTATGAAAATACAGTCACATTTTGCCGGATACGACTAAACAGTTAGTCAGAGGTATTGACTAATAAATTAGTCAATAAGATGTTGAGATTATTATTTAATACGGATTAAATAATTTTAGCTAATACGGATTACAAGATTAATTCGTAAATTAAATATAAACGGTTATATTTAATTAAATATTGTATTCGTGTATTAATATAAACAGTTATATTAATTTGGGTAATTATACAATATTGTATTTTATCAGACCATTATTAATATATCGACTGTATTAATATCTGATAACATGTTACGATTTATAATTATAAACCCGCGAATTATATTTAAGCAATTGGGTCGAATCACGCATTGGGATAAGGTAAGAGTGGAAAGCCCACTCCTACCCAAACCCCAATTCGGCCGAAACAACTACATAAGGAGGAGGAGTCTCCTTATGTCAGTGACTCTTGGTGCACTGTTAATTTATCTCAGGGTAAAATTAGGGTTTGAGAGCATTCTTCTCCCAAAACCTCATATTTCACATCTAAAACCTCAAGGGCTCTCCCTATATTGCAAGGCAATTGGAGAGGATTTCTAGCACACGCGGCCACGTCTCAAACTAAGTCTTGGGTGCAAGTTATAGGAGGGAATTTGCATTAATTCCTGTTCTTAGGCCTTTTGCGCGAGGACTAAAGGTTGTACTTCTTTTCTCATGTTTTTAATCTTATGACGATATTCACAATTGCATATTTCATTATAATCCTGCAAATTTAGGGTGAATACGCGTTTTATTCCCCACACCTACGGAGGACTAAAGATTGGGGATTGACTTACGGAGGCGACTCGACGCTCTGCGCCACGGGTTACGCAGATGCTAGCTTCCAAACGGATCGAGATGACTCGAAATCTCAGTCTGGATTCGTTTTTACTCTTAATGGCGCTGCTGTCAGCTGGAAAAGTTCTAAACAGAGTGTTACAGCAGATTCTACGACTGAGTCCGAGTACTATGCCGCCTCGGAAGCAGCTAAGGAAGCAATATGGATGCGTCAATTCTTACAAGGACTATCAGTAGTGCCTAGTTCGAATGACCCAATCACCGTCTATTGTGACAATAGCGGTGCCATCTTCCAAGCTAAGGAGCATAAGTCTAGCAGCAAGGCTAGGCATGTACAACGGAAAGCTCATCTAATCAGAGATAACGTGGAGCAAAAGGAGATTTTTATTGAAAAGATCGCTACGGATGACAACATAGCTGATCCTCTCACAAAAGCATTACCACGTGATAAGCATGGAGGGCACATTCATTCCATGGGAATTGGATGTGTTCCTAAGTTGTAGTACTCTTTTATGAATTCATGTAATAATTCATTTTCTCGTGTACTCTATTCAACCTTATTGTTATGATATAAAATGTTTTGTTTCTCATGTGGAATTGCACGCCAATTTTGAACACCACAAAGTGAACTGATTAACATTACATTGTTTTGGTCCTTGATTACCCACTTGAGCTGATAACTCAGGTAATCATTTTGTGACGTTGGTTGATGGTGGGTTCAACGAGCCATAAGTCACGTGGATGACTGACCAATCACAAAGGCGAGTTATACGGATATCTCGTAGGACACCCCGTGACATCGTTATGGAGTCCTAAATGTTTTATAACATTGGGTGCCAGGTCGTGGATAGGACCTCCATAGTGTTCCTTAGAGTCGAGTCTTTTGACTTTCAACTGTTTCTTGAGATTAAGACAGATTTTGGGTAACTTTGGTTTCTTTCCCACGGTCACCGTAACAGGGGCCAAGAGGATTTTTTCTGGGTTATTTCATGCTGGGCGATATCGGCAGGATTCGAGTTGAGGGAAATATTCAAACCCTTATCAGGATTTTATCATTTCTCAGGGCCACTCGAGGAGTAGTAACTGAAATGCATGGCCATGCTCGAATACAGATTCGTTTTATCAGTTAAGTTACTCTCTAGTCGGGGAAACCACTCTTGATACAGATCGCTTGTGAGATACGACCTTTGCGAATGCGGATTTGCAAATTGTCTTACATTGAGTGGGAGAAATTTTAAAAGGATATGAGATTCGGTTATTGCACCTACACTTGTACGGACAAGTGGGAGTTTGTTGGAGCTTGTGTCCTCCACATGTAGTGTGATAACGTCATTGAACATACCCTTGTACGGACAAGTGGGAGATTGTTGGGGCTGGTGTCCTTGACAATTAAGTACAATGACTTATTAAATCTCTTTAAGGATCACAAGGGCATACTTCTGTATTATTACCAGTTGATCCACGTTTATCAATAACGGTTGGCTTGCTAGATAAGTTTGACGTTATTGTCATACGGATGGCGGTGGTCAACTGGTCCCTATACGTCACACCTATAGGACACGTTTGAGAGATGTGAAGGTATGAAAATACAATCACATTTTGCCGGATATGACTAAACGGTTAGTCAGAGGTATTGACTATTAAATTAGTCAATAAGATGTTGAGATTATTATTTAATACGGATTAAATAATTTTAGCTAATACGGATTACATGATTAATTCGTAAATTAAATATAAACGGTTATATTTAATTAAATATTGTATTCGTGTATTAATATAAACAGTTATATTAATTTGGGTAATTATACAATATCGTATTTTGTCAGACCATTATTAATATATCGACTATATTAATATCTGATAACATGTTACGATTTATAATTAAAAATACCGCGAACAACTTAAAGCTAAATGGGTCGAATCACGAACCAGAATAAGGTAAGAGTGGAAAGCCCACTCCTACCCTACTTAGGGTATTTCGGCCGAAACAACTACATAAGGAGGTGGACTCTCCTTATGTCAGTTACTCTTGTTGCACTGTAAAATAATCTCAGGGTGAAATTAGGGTTTGAGAGCATTCTTCTCCCAAAACCTCAGATCTCACATCTAAAACCTCAAGGGCTCTCCCTATATTGCAAGGCAATTGGAGAGGATTTCTAGCACACGCGGCCACGTCTCAAACTAAGTCTTGGGTGCAAGTTATAGGAGGGAATTTGCATTAATTCCTGTTCTTAGGCCCTTTGCGCGAGGACTAAAGGTTGTACTTCTTTTCTCATGTTTTTAATCTTATGACGATATTCACAATTGCATATTTCATTATAATCCTGCATATTTAGGGTGAATACGCGTTTTATTCCCCACAAAACACTGGCGTCACCTCCTTGGCAATGGCGCCAAAATTTGATGCCCGTCGTTGTGGGTATCAAAGATAAAATTTATAATTCCTAAACTTTAACTATAGATAGTGAAAGTCATGGTCGAACCACAGAGAGGTGGGGAATGTTTATTGTTTGATGTCAATGGTTTAGGGTAACAATTTGTGGGTTTATATTGATTGTCACTAAGTCTAGAAAAGAAGATAGAAATAAAATAAGAATTAAGAAAAAATAAACTATAGTAAAAAGGATGCTAGGATGTTCGGGTAGTAAATAGCTACGATGGTGTAAATCTTAAGTCAACATGTATTGCAGTCACGTAAGGGGTGTAACATATCCTTTCGGGCTATGGTACCTAATAGGTCCTTTCGGCCTATGCTATTAGTTCCTAGGTCTCACAATTATTGAGTGTCAATAATAAGGGTGATTCCTAATTTCTAGGTCACATACCTTTCAGTCTTAAGTAACCTAGCTGTCTTAAAGCGTAAACCAATGCCCTTCCTGTATCTCTCAATCTTGGGTAGGTCATTACTAACATCCTACAAGTCTCCTTTCAGTCTCATTGTAGGTTATTATGGTCGACGAAGTAAGACAGTCTGAAAACATACGCGCGTCAGTCGACCGACCAGCTAATCCAGTCGGCCGACCAACACCTCAGTCGACCGACCAGTTAGGCTGGTCGGTCGACCAAGTCTCTACTACAGTCGGTCTCGGGAACTACACCATCTACGTTATTTACTCCCTACATCCTAACATATGTAATTAGCTACTCATGGAAACTGAAATAACAATAATAACATTAATAAAAACGGAATTCATGGCGATCATTATTCTAAGCATGTGATAACAGTAAAGGTTTTGGGATTCTAACTTAAACCGGATGTAAGCAATTCTAAAATAACAATAATGAAACAGATAGCAGTCCTCAGGTCGACTGACTTAGCTAGTAGGTCGGTAGACCTTTTTCGTGTACGTCAGTCTTGATTTCGCCTTGGTTCGACTTTGTGGTACTTGGTTCGCGCTTTAAGTTGTCTTTTCCTTGCTCCTTGGTTATGCAAAATCCCGAGGGCATAAATTTGGTATAAAATCGTCTCTTTTCCGCGTAATCCTGCAAAAGAGCATAAAAATACGAAAGTAGACAATTGTTGGAAAATAAAGGCTAAAACGTAGTTAATGAGCGAGAAAATGCGTGTAAAAATAGATGTAAAACATCAGAAAATAGACACGCATCAATTTTGATGTTAAAATTAAAGGCGTAAAATGGTAAATTATGTATATGATTGAGTAAATTATGTATATAATTGAGCAACACCCTTTTTAATAGTAAAGTAATGACTCGATTAATCATCAGTAATTTTTATTATAAATTATTTATTTTCTTCTATTTTATTGGGGTAAATCGAATCGTCCACAGCAAAGATTCACTAGTTAATCCACCACCTCTACTACTAAATGATAGACCAATGAGTTTAGTAAATTCTTATTGATAAGATCTCACACTTGATCTCATCGTTAAAGAATTATGTGAAATCACAATTTTAAATACATTTAACTTTATTTTCTTATATATATAAATTGGTTTTAGTTAGTCCACCCCTCTTAAATAAGTCTTGTGTCCAAAAAATGTAATATAAGGGAGGATTATTTGTAACACAATATCGCATAAGTTGTAATACCTCATATTTGTGTTAGAATATAAGTTCCCAATGTTTCAATCTATATGACTTACTGTTGTAATTAACATGTAACAGAGATAGACAAGTTTTGTACCATAATATAGCAGTACTTGCTACTTCTTTGTCAATTACCATAGGATTATTACTGATCGTCTTTGTTTTTTGCTTCATGAATTTTTGATTTCCGTCTTTAATAAGCAATTCAAAACAAATATAGATAATACGAAATATTCACTAACGGCTAAAAAATTAGACAATTATGATATCAAAACCCTAATTTAGCGTTGATCTGCAATTCAAATTTAGGTATTCAATCTACAACGCTTGATTTCAGTTCTCGAAAATGAAATCATCCTGAAATTAAAGTTTGATTAATCAATTTGTTCTGTAATCACTTTGAGAACTCAATTAAAAACCCTAAATCGTCAAGAATAGTTCGAATTCCCACAATTAAATAAAATTAATTTAAACCATTTAAGGTTGTATGTAGGACATGCATACATGAAACTAGGAACGGAATTAATGATATAGTGAAATTGAAGGAATGTGAATGTGAATCTGATGAGAAAAAAAGGTAAAGAAATGAGCTTATGAAGATTTAATGGCGGCTGAGGAGTAGAGAGTAGAGAGTAGAGAGTAGAGAGTAGAGAGTAGAGAGTAGAAATCTAGAATATGGTATTTCATTTTCGTGAACAAGGTCAATCTTCTAGTAATATTATACCACAATATGATATATTACAAATTATGCGTGTAATACCTCGTATTTTATCGACAATTAATTTATATTATTATTGACGTGTTGAGAGTATTTAAAAATTTTATATTCGATAATTAAGTTATCGAATAGGTGCTTTTATATTTTATATGTTGTTAGTGAAGGGGCGAGTATGCATATTAGTTAGCAAACCGTGTTTTAAAGTCAGTCTTGGGCCTTGAAGTGTGTGCCAAACATGGACAGTCCACCACTCGAAAAAAAATAAGAACTTCACAAACACCTCACCTCACCTCTATGCCGCCTTATAAAACACAACCCATACCCTACCCCTAACCTAATGAACGTCTGATTACACACACATACCTTTATGCCGCCACATCTGAGATTAAAGAGGAGGGTTTTACACGATGGTTTAAGGGTCCTAGGGTGGTTTGTTTGCAAGGGCAAGGAGGTATGCTCAACAATCCTTTCGTTTTTCCTGTTTTTCCTTATAGTCCTTTCATTTATAATCTTTTGAGGATACACGCCTAGAGTCCCTGTTATTACATAATTTTAATATAGGATGTTTAGTTGTCATGTTTGGACCAAGGTAGAGTCGTCGTTGACCGTCGTAGGTGGTTGTTTTATCGCAATGTCAGAGTCTGTATATTGTTGTGTTTCAGAATAGTACGATGAACGGTGGTGATTATACTCTGATTCGAATAACATTGTTTATGTTTATTATGGGTGTTAAGGTTTTTATAAAGGTGGTATTCAGGGTGTTAGAATGTTGTTGTCACGGTGGTTGTGGTGTGTCGTGTCGGTGTTAACAGTGAGTTTCGTTGTGAGTGTCTGTCACGTGAAAACAGAGTAGCGTGGTGATGTTGGGATTGATGCAGGTGTTTGGTGATGGTGGTAGTAATCGCCGGCCACTGATCTCCTCCCTGAAACCACTGTGGCTCAGAGGCGAGCCTGGTGGTGCCAGTAGGGAAGTCAGGGCTTGCAGGCGGTGTTGGGACTGGTGTTTGTCGCGGTTGTCAGTCACGGTTTTGGGTTGCTGCAGGGTGTTAGTCACGGTTTGAGTGTTGTGAGCTGGGATTGTTAGTTTCATTCATTGTTGTTACTTCATAATCATCATGATTCGTATTATCATTATTATTATCATTATTATTATTATTATTAATATTATTATTATTATTAATATTGTTGTTTTTAATTATTATTATTATTATTATTATTATTAATAATATTTTATGGGTAGTATTATGAGTATGTGTTATGATTATAGTTATTTATGTTATTGTTGTGTATGATTAATATTAATATTAGTAGTAATGTTTAAGTATGTTATTAGATTAGTAATAATTGATTATTTGATTGTATGATATAAATAGTAAGTCTACAATTAGCAAGTCTATAATTAGTAAGTTTATAATTGGTAGATGATAATTGATATGTATAATTATTTAATGGTAATTGGTATGTATATGGGCATGTTTAGATATATATATATATATATATATATATATATTTATCATGTGTTACGAGTAAACCAATTATGAACCTGATGAAGTAATTAAATTAGTAATGTTGACTGTATGGATAGAAATTGATATTAAGTAATATTTATAGGAATTGAGTTCGAGGTGGAATACTACTTGACGGTGATTGCTTTTTTCAGATTTGCTACACTAGGTAGGATACGCTGGTACCTTATTTTATGATGTGATGTGAATGCCTGAATGGATGATTATAATGTATGTTATGGATGAAAGTATGAGTTATATGAGAATGGGGTTTAATTGTTTGTTATTTTAATATTGTATTAATAAGCATAGCATGTGCATTGGTTATTGAAAAAAGAAAAGGAACACGTAATGTTCTAATATAATGCCCAAGGTGGTTCTGCAGACCAGGCCTGGTGTCTTCAGCTTTTATGCCGGTGTCAGATTTATGTTTTAGCGGGTAGAGCCTAGTATATTTGGCATAGTAATCCACAAAAAGAACATAGTATTTAAAACCATACATCGTTGGACAAAATAGGAGACGACCAAACATCCGAAAAAATAATATCATGCATTTATTGATTTTGCAAGAATGACAATAATGAAAGTCTAAACTAGAGAAGGACAAATTAAAATTGTTCTTAATAAAGGAAAAAAGAGAAGAAGGGGGATGGCCTAGACTGTGATGCCACAACAGCGCCGATGAAGAAGCAAAGGAGGCGAGGAGAGCTTGAGGTGGTGACGGGGACCAGGAGTAAATTCCATGTTCAAGCTTCTCGTGGAGTAAAATCCGTCCCGTCGGGATATATTTAAAGATAAAATGAGCTGAAGGAGAAAAAAATAATGTAAGCGTTATTATCAGTACAAAGTTGAGATACGGAAAGTATGTTATGTGATATGGACGGTACATGTAAAACATTGCGAAAAAATAAAGTAGAGGAGTTATAGGAAATGTTGAATAAACCTATATTATCAATAGGTAGAGATAAGCCATCACCAATGACTACATCATCGGCTCCTCCATAAGGGGTGTGTAATGAGAGATTTGAGAGGGCATTGGTAAGGTGATGCGTGTGAACCCCCGCGATTTAGCGGAAAAATAAACATAAAAAAAGCGGAAATAATAGGTTTTTGAAACTTTTATTTAACAATTTAAACAACCTAGCATGCGAAGGTTCAAACATAAAAAAATGAGGAAAGGGAAATACTAAGTTCAATCCTACAACAAATACGGAGTGTTTGGGGAAAATATATCCCATGAATGTAAACATAGCGTTGGGTAGTCTAGCGATACAAAAACGGAGGTTAAGGTCTAAGGGTAAGTTCTCGCTAGCCCACATGTCTCCCCCAACTATGCTCCACGAACCTGGCATTCATAAAACATGAATGCCAACGTTAGTGGGGAGTAACTCAAGGTCCTCCCATGCCATTTTACATCAAAAGGCAAGTAAACAATAATAACAAACATATTATACGAGTAAGCATGTGAGTAATCTATAAATCACGATCTATTATCCAACATGTTCAATATAATAAGGCATGTGATGTCAAACCAACAATAGAATATGAGAGATATGTATGAATCACGAGAACAAAAGGATATAACCATCCAAATCATCATAAGGGAATGAACATAACCGTTCACCACAACCGTAGCGTCCAAGCTACTAAACAACAAGAATAGAATGAACGCCGTCGGGGAACATAACTGTTACCACTGACCACTAGATCGCATAACCACGACACTAGCTAACGGAGCGCATAACCGCGACATCCGAATTCTATGTATAGAGAATAACCGCAAACTATATGCCTAAGACCTGGCCAGACCTCTCGATGTAATAACCTACACCGAACGACACACGGGGACCGGACCGCATAACCACAGACACCGACCAATCCCGAACATAGACAAATCCCCATAATTGGGTGGCATTTGTTCATTACAATAGTACACTAATCGTATCACCGCTATCCATTCGAGACAAACATAACTTAACCGTTAGCCATACACAATCTTATTAACATAACCGTTAATTGCCCACTACTATGCATGAGTTACAAGGTAAACAAATCAATACTTAAGTTAGTTCCTAGATGCTATTTTGAAGTGGAAGTCGGTTTTCCTTCCGGATGCCCGGCCGGGAGGTCTTCTTCCTCAACTTAGCTTCTAAAAATGGCCTTAGCATTTCTCAATAACAAAATAAGACAAGCCCGTTAACCCACCCATCATTACATACATTTACGCGCCCAAAAACGATGGTTAGCAATGCTACAATGGCTAGGCTTTGACATGGCATGTGGCATGTCATGAAAAGAATAACATTAATTCATATAAACAAGAGATTTAACACTTGAAAACTCATGTACATACATGGGAGAGAATCTAGGAAACAAGTGGAAGTAATATGGACAAAAACAATCAATTACATGCGCGAAAAATGGTGAAGAAGTAGTGAATACTGCAGGCTGCGGCCAGAGGCGCAGGCTGCGGCCCCCAACGCAGGCTACGGCAGCCACTGCCGAGCTGATGCTGTCTGTGGCCTGCTCGTGCCCCCCTTTTGTCCCTTGCATTGGTACATACAAACTCACTATAAACCACCCATTTCAAGTAGTGTATGCACATGTATTCAAGATGTATTATCATCAACCAAATGGCACTTACAAACATAAATCTCTTCTTAATTTACATAACAATATGTGAAATTCAATTGAAATATAAGAATAATGGTACTAGTAACTAAAGCAACCAAAACTCATGTGAAAATCAACAACAATGACAATGAACAATGAACAACCAATTCACTAACAAAAATCATGCTCTTGTCTTACTACCACATAAATTTATTCTTTGATAATTAAAATAGAGAGAACCCATCAAGCTTACCTTCTTGCTTGAGTTCTAGTCCAAACATTCGTCAATTTCGTAGGAATCACCCTCCGGATCACCCAACTGAAAACCTACAAACAAAGTAAGTGTTAGAGTGGAAAAAGCTAGTCTTGGACACTAACCTAGGGTTTCGAAATTTTGGATGAAGGGGAGGGAAATGTATACTTTTTTACTTGAAAGGAAGGAGGAGAAGAAGAATGACGCAAAAATCGCAAGAAGCCGATTAGAAATGAGCAAGTTGTGTTGATTTCAAGGTTGAAACTTTTTAGAGGAAAATGATGTTTTTAGAAGGGAGGCAAATCTGAAAACTGAAATGAGGAAATGAGGAAGGAGGTGAAGGAGGGTTTTAAAAATACGAACACAAGTTATTTGACCCATTTCCGTAAATAAGCCATATAACTAGTTTTTGAGACGGAAATTGCTAGAAACAAAGCCTTATACTTAAGACTTGAATTAAATACTTCCGGAATACTCATTACTCTTCAATAATTATAATTTCTCAAAAATAAGATTTAAATTTGAAAAATAAATTATTTTAAATATATTCTGAGGCGGGAATTTCGCGGGTGTTATAATGTGTGGCCCCGTTATCGACCAACCAAGGATCAGAAGACGATGGGGAAGCAGTGGCAATATGGCTTGAGGACATTAGGTTGGGGTCGGTTGGGGTCGGATGGGGCGAGCATAAGGAGTGAGAGTAAAGGTGGGATGAGCCTTTTTAAAGTTTCGACAGTTTAGGAAATTGTGGCCTTTGTAGCCACAATAGTGACATATCGAGACCTCTTTGGTGGGATAGGTAGAGTCCGAATGGGGAATAGGGTTGGACATGAAAGGATGAGGATTGGTGTTGCCAGAGGGGTAACCGTTTTGGTTTGAACGATACTGAGCGGCAAAGGCAGTAGTGGGTAGAGGCGTGGTGGAGGTGGTGTCAGGGTTCAGAAGTTCGAAGTTGATAAGCTTTTCATGTAGGGCATCCAAGGATTTAGGGTGTCGCGAGCGTCGACAGTTTATTTGATAGTGCGATAACGAGTGGTGTCAAGCCCACGGAGAACCTTAGCGACAATGTCCTCAGTATCCATGGGCTTACCGAGATTGGCGAGTTCAATGGTTCAGGTTTTGATCTGATGCAGGTACTCGGTGACGGTTTGGTCAGGCTTCTTTTGGAGGTTGTCATGACGGTTTTTGATCTGTAAAATGTGTCCCTGAGAGGGGTTGGCGAAAGTGTAAAACCCCTCGTCGCAGCGGAAAATATAAACATACAAACATGCCAAAATTTGCGCGGATTTAAAACTTTAACATGCTTGATAAATACGAGGTGAATTAACAAAACTAAACATGCGGAAGTAAAGAAAACATAGTTAAGTATTTAGGTATATAAAAACATGAATACCAAATTACAGCCCGAGATAGTATATCCCTACAGGTTCCAAAATACTGTATGTAAAGTCTAGGTCTAACTAAACGATATAAAGTGTAAGTCATCGATGAAATGGATCATCGCTCGCTAGCCTCTGTGAACCCCTCCATCATCAAGTCATGTACTTATATACATGAAAACATGTACGCCACAATCAGTAGGGAGTGACTAGAGTTTTCCTAGCCACCTATTGTCAATAACACGTAACATATAAGCATAATTATCATCCAACATACTCCAACATAACAATATGCGAAGTACACTTCATCAGTCTCATCATAACATGCATCACTATGTAAATAGATCAGATACCGCTACACAGGCATGTCTAGAACACATAAGCATTTATGATATGACATTACCCCGACTCAGGTATGCATACATATGACATTCATTACATCTGACACTATACCCCAACTCAGGCAAGCAAACATATAACATTCATTCAGCAACATCTAACACTATACCCCAACTCAGGCAAGCAACTACAATCAACAGTATCTAGGACTATCCCCGACTCAGGAAAGCACTAGACACACAATCAGCAGTGCCTAAGCCACACCCCGACTCAGGTGGACTTGGAACACAAGGTCATCTAGCATACATCCATGAACCCTGACTCAGGCATGAATTGATACCAGTCAACTAGGGATGGTTCTGAGGTCCCGACTCAGACATAACCATCACTCTTCATAGTGAATCAGGATCCTGACACAGACCTGACTCACCACAGTCAAACAAGCTCACAAAGGAATAGAGGACCCAACTCAGACATATCCCAATGCATCAACCATACACATAACGACTCAGAGGTCCCGATTCAGACATGTCCGTCATACGACATAGACGCACGTATCAAACTAGAGGTCCCGACTCAGACATAGTTCGATACGCATCATCCAACAATACATATCGTACTCTAGAGGTCCCGACTCAGACATATTCCGATATGCACTACAACCAAAACTATGTCCTAGTATTTCTTCCTAGCTTACCGCCTAACATATGATAATTAACATGCATACCAATCATATAAAAGAAGTATCAAGCAAATCGGGTGAATCGATTGGGGTGAATATCTGAGACGTGGCCGCGTGTGCTAGAAATCCTCTCCAATTGCCTTGCAATATAGGGAGAGCCCTTGAGGTTTTAGATGTGAGATCTGAGGTTTTGGGAGAAGAGTGCTCTCAAAACCCTAATTTTCTTTGAGAATTATGTTACAGTGCAACAAGAGTAACTGATATAAGGAGAGTCCTCCTCCTTATATAGTTATTTCGGCCGAAATTAGAGTTTGGGTAGGAGTGGGCTTTCCACTCTTACCTTATTCTAATTCGTGATTCGACCCAATTAGCTTTAATATATTTCGCGGGTTTATGTTTATAAATCGTAACATGTTATCAGATATTAATACAGTCGATATATTAATAATAGTCTGACAAAATACGATATTGTATAATTACCCAAATTAATATAACTGTTTATATTAATACGCGAATATAATATTTAATTAAATATAACCGTTTATATTTAATTTACGAATTAATCTTGTAATCCGTATTAGCTAAAATTATTTAATCCGTATTAAATAATAATTCTCAACATCTTATTGACTAATTTAATAGTCAATACCTCTGACTAACCGTTTAGTCATATCCGGCAAAATGTGATTGTATTTTCATACCTTCACATCTCTCAAACGTGTCCTATAGGTGTGACGTATAGGGACCAGTTGACCACCGCCATCCGTATGACAATAACGTCAAACTTATCTAGCAAGCCAACCGTTATTGATAAACGTGGATCAACTGGTAATAATACAGAAGTATGCCCTTGTGATCCTTAAAGAGATTTAATAAGTCATTGTACTTAATTGTCAAGGACACCAGCCCCAACAATCTCCCACTTGTCCGTACAAGGGTATGTTCAATGACGTTATCTCACTACATGTGGAGGACACAATCTCCAACAAACTCCCACTTGTCCGTACAAGTGTAGGTGCGATAACCGAATCTCATATCCTTTTAAAATTTCTCCCACTCAATGTAAGACAATTTGCAAATCCGCATTCGCAAAGGTCGTATCTCACAAGCGATCTGTATCAAGAGTGGTTTCCCCGACTAGAGAGTAACTTAACTGATAAAACGAATCTGTATTCGAGCATGGCCATGCATTTCAGTTACTACTCCTCGAGTGGCCCTGAGAAATGATAAAATCCTGATAAGGGTTTGGATATTTTCCTCAACTCGAATCCTGCCGATATCGCCCAGCATGAAATAACCCAGAAAAAATCCTCTTGGCCCCTGTTACGGTGACCGTGGGAAAGAAACCAAAGTTACCCAAAATCTGTCTTAATCTCAAGAAACAGTTGAAAGTCAAAAGACTCGACTCTAAGGAACACTATGGAGGTCCTATCCACGACCTGGCACCCAATGTTATAAAACATTTAGGACTCCATAACGATGTCACGGGGTGTCCTACGAGATATCCGTATAACTCGCCTTTGTGATTGGTCAGTCATCCACGTGACTTATGGCTCGTTGAACCCACCATCAACCAACGTCACAAAATGATTACCTGAGTTATCAGCTCAAGTGGGTAATCAAGGACCAAAACGATGTAATGTTAATCAGTTCACTTTGTGGTGTTCAAAATTGGCGTACAATTCCACATGAAAAACAAAACATTTTATATCATAACAATAAGGTTGAATAGAGTACACGAGAAAATGAATTATTACATGAATTCATAAAAGAGTACTACAACTTAGGAACACATCCAATTCCCATGGAATGAATGTGCCCTTCATGCTTATCACGTGGTAATGCTTTTGTGAGAGGATCAGCTATGTTGTCATCCGTAGCGATCTTTTCAATAAAAATCTCCTTTTGCTCCACGTAATCCCGGATTAGATGAGCTTTCCGTTGTACATGCCTAGCCTTGCTGCTAGACTTATGCTCCTTAGCTTGGAAGATGGCACCACTATTGTCACAATAGACGGTGATTGGGTCATTCGAACTAGGCACTACTGATAGTCCTTGTAAGAATTGACGCATCCATATTGCTTCCTTAGCTGCTTCTGAGGCGGCATAGTACTCGGACTCAGTCGTAGAATCTGCTGTAACACTCTGTTTAGAACTTTTCCAGCTGACAGCAGCGCCATTAAGAGTAAAGACAAATCCAGACTGAGATTTCGAGTCATCTCGATCTGTTTGGAAGCTAGCATCTGCGTAACCCGTGGCGCAGAGCGTCGAGTCGCCTCCAAAAGTCAATCCCCAATCTTTAGTCCTCCGTAGGTACTTAAGAATGTTTTTCACGGCCATCCAGTGTTGTTCACCTGGATGAGCTTGGAATCGACTTGTCATACTCAATGCATATGCAACGTCTGGACGTGTGCATATCATGGCATACATGATCGATCCTATTGCCGAAGCATAAGGAATCCGACTCATGCGCTCTTTCTCTTCCACTGACTTAGCTTCTTGAGTCTTGCTCAAGTGAAGCCCAGGAGTCATAGGAAGGAACCCCTTCTTGGAGTTCGTCATACTGAATCTCTCCAGAATCTTCTCTATATAAGATTCCTGACTGAGAGACAACATCCGTCGTGATCTATCCCTGTAGATACGGATGCCCAAAATTCTTTGTGCCTCTCCCAGATCTTTCATCTGGAAGTGGTTTTTCAACCATGCTTTAACCGAAGATAAGAGAGGTATGTCATTCCCAATCAAGAGTATGTCATCGACATACAGTACTAGGAATACAATCTTACTCCCACTCGACTTGATATAGAGACATGGTTCCTCGACTGATCGAATGAACCCATTCTCTTTTATCACTTGGTCGAAGCGATGATTCCAACTCCGCGATGCTTGCTTAAGTCCATAGATGGAACGCTTAAGCTTGCAAACTTTCTTAGGATGTGCTGAATCGATAAAACCCTCGGGTTGTACCATGTACAACTCTTCCTCCAAATAACCGTTTAAGAAGGCGGTTTTAACGTCCATTTGCCATATTTCATAGTCATGAAATGCGGCGATCGCTAAGATAATCCGAATGGAACGTAGCATGACTACGGGTGCAAAGATCTCATCGTAGTGCAAGCCTGGCACTTGGGTGAAACCTTTAGCAACTAGTCTAGCCTTATGGATATCTTGTTGTCCTTCCACGGCATGCTTTATCTTGTAAAGCCATTTGCATTGAAGGGGACGTACCTTTGCAGGTAGGTCCACAAGATCCCACACGTTGTTCTCATACATGGAGTCCATCTCGGATTGCATGGCTTCTAGCCATAGCTTTGAGTCAGAACTGGTCATGGCACCTTTATAGGTTGTGGGTTCATTACCCTCTAGGAGTAAGACGTCATCTGTATCGTGTTCCTCGACCATACCAATGTATCTGTCCGGTGGAATAGAGACTCTTCCTGACCTCCTAGGTTCCTCAGGGATATCTACCGCAGCCTCGGTTGGAGGTACTGTTTCCTCCAATGGTTGCTCGGTAGTTGGTTCTTGAACCTCCGATAACTCGAAGGTTCTATTACTCGACTTGTTCTCGAGAAATTCTTTCTCTAAGAACGTCGCACTAGCCGCAACAAAAACACGTTGTTCGGTAGGCGAGTAGAAGTAATGACCAAACGTTCCCTTTGGGTAGCCTATAAAGTATGTCTTGACCGATCGCGGGCCGAGCTTATCCTCGTGTCTCCACTTGACATAAGCCTCGCAGCCCCAAACCCGAATAAAGGACAAGTTAGGGACCGTTCCCTTCCATAGCTCGAATGGAGTCTTGTCAACAGCTTTAGACGGACTTCGGTTAAGAATTAGAGCGGCTGACAAAAGAGCATAGCCCCACAATGAATCAGGCACAACGGTGTGACTCATCATGGATCGAACCATATCAAGTAAAGTTCGATTTCTCCGTTCGGACACACCATTTAATTGTGGTGTTCCAGGTGGAGTCAACTGTAGTACGATCCCACAGTCTTTTAGGTGTTGATCAAACTCGCGTGAAAGATACTCACCACCACGATCCGAGCGTAGTGCTTTAATCTTTCTACCCAGCTGGTTCTGTACCCGATTCTGGTATTCTTTGAACTTGTCAAAGGATTCACTTTTGTGCTTCATTAAGTAGACATAGCCATATCTACTTAAATCATCCGTAAAAGTGATAAAATACCTATAGCCATCTCGTGCGTTGATCGACATAGGGCCACATACGTCCGTATGTATGAGTCCTAATAGGTCGGCAGCGCGCATTCCAACACCTTTGAAGGAAATACGAGTCATTTTGCCGATAAGACATGATTCACACGTGCCATATGATTCGAAATCAAAGGGTGAAATAGCTCCATTCTGTATGAGCTGTTTAACGCGTTTCTCATTTATGTGTCCCATACGACAATGCCATAGGTAAGTTTGATCTTTGTCACCTACCTTTATTCTTTTATTATTCACATGTAATATCTCGGTAGTTTGATCTAAAACATAAATTCCATTCATGGAAACTGCCTTGCCATAAATCATATTGTGTAAGGAGAAAATACAGCTATTATTCTCTATTACAAATGAAAATCCGAGTTTGTCAAGTGCAGAAACTGAAATAATGTTTTTGGATAAACTAGGAACATAATAACAGTTATACAAAAATAACTCGAATCCACTTGGAAGCTGGATTACGTATGTTCCCTTCGAGACTGCAGCCACACGTGCTCCATTCCCGACACGCAGGTCCACCTCACCCTTGATTAGGGGTTCTTGGTTTCGGAGGCCCTGCACATGATTACATAGATGAGAACCACAACCAGTATCAAGTACCCAAGTTCCGCAACTTGCATGGTTAATCTCAATCATGTGAATAAAAGAAGAAGAAGACATACCAACAGGAGTAACACGGCCTGCTTTAATGTCCTCTCGATACACGGGGCAGGAGCGCCTCCAATGCCCAGTCTTGTGGCAATGGTGACATTCCATGCTTGTATCCTTGCTCTTTGTCTTGCCCTGTGAGTTACTCGACTCACCTGGCCCACTCTTAGTAAATCCTGGTTTCTTGAACCTGGGCTTACCTACTGCTAGGTCGCCCTGAGCTTTAGCCTTCCCTTTACCTTTCCCCTTACTGGAGATCATGAGAACATCTTGCTTAAGACTCCCACTCAACTTAAGATCCTTCTCAGTCTGTACGAGAAGGGAGTGGAGCTCATGGGGAGTCTTCTTCATGTCGTTCATGTAGTAGTTGGCCCTAAAGAGGGCGAACCCGTCATGAAGCGAATGAAGCATGCGATCAACGATGATGTTCTCACTGATCTTGCAGTTTAGGGACTCCAGTTTCTCGATATTCTCAATCATGTTGAGAATATGTGGGCTAACAGCTTGGCCCTTCTGGAGTTTCGCCTCAAAGAAGCGACAGGTATGCTCATAAGAAACGATTCTCGGAGCCTTGGAGAATTCGTTAGTGAGCGTGGTGAAAATCTTGTTTGCACCATGGGTTATGAAGCGTCTTTGCAAATTGGATTCCATTGCATAGATGAGTACGTTCTTTATCGCACCCGCTTCCATAACGAAATCGCTATGAGCGCGAATTTCGTTGGCTCTAGCTCCAGTTCCTGGGTTTGGCGGAATGGGCTCAGTTAAGAACTTGAGCTTTCCGTCAGCAATGGCAGCATTCCGTAGTGCTGCCTCCCAGTCAGAGAAGTTTGACCCATCATTCCTCAGTCTAGTTGACTGATTCATGGAGTCCATGAAGGCTTTTAGCCAGGATTCACGTGCTAGCTTGGCACTTGGCATTGGGTCTTCACCAGCCATTTTAGGTTTACAGCAGTTTTATGGAACGTGTTCTACACTGAAAAGGAAGATAAAACAAAACCAAATAAGCAACTTATTGTTGTGATTTAAGTCTATATTAAATGTGAATTTAAACTCGTAGACTCATACATTTATATAATTGATCTCCCTCAAGAATTATATAAACGATCCCAAGACTCAATTTCCGTATATTGATAAGCCCACAGTTTGGCTAATTCCAATCGTTGGAACTCTTGGTCGATAGATTTCCGTAAATCCTATCTATTAGTCCATCTCAGTCACTGGAATATTATCGAGTGACCATGATGTTGAGATAAAATAAATCATCTGTTCCCACTTACCCGACGTAGAAGGGGTCATATTATGCCTACCGACGAAGAAGGGATTCATGGGAGGCTGATTTATAAAGACTAGTCTCAATTTTTGGTTATACGAGGAAGACCCCATCAACTTTTATTTATTCATATTAAGTGAACTAATATCTAGCAAATGCGTGAATGAATTAAATAAAGTGATGGCTTTTAAATGACATGTGACATCTGTATTGTCACAGAAAACTAACGCGAGACCTCTACATGAGTCAGTTTTCAGGCATGATATAGGTGGTTTGGTTTTTAGGCGGAATATGATGCAAGCTATTATCGATGAAAGCGTAAAGATAAATGCAATAAACGTAAATAAAAGTCCTAGTGTGGCCTATCCTACCAAAATAAACATAAAACAACTTGGAATCCACTGTTGGACCCTAGAAGCTTGTCTTGATGTTCCATCTTGGTCCTTGCAGCGGGAGTGAGCATCCGGTCTCCGTCTTGTCTTTGGTCTTCACAAAATTACTAATTTAAATTACATGAGTAGACCTAGATACATTCTAATTTAAATACAAAAGTAATTACATGGCAAAAACCCAAAACGGAGATTCAAGATCTCAAAATTACAAGCAAGATCGTGTCCCATCATTACGGTGACACAATCTTCTAAGGCCACACTAAGTTACAACCGTTTGCAAAAATTAAATACGTTATTGAAAGCATTCAAAGCATTCACAAGACGATAAATAAAATGCATCAACTAAATAAAATTTATACATGACATAATACTGTTATTATGATAAATTTATACCAAACCACCTTTTAGGATTAAAATTAAGTGACTATACCGTTTTAATCACCAATTTTAATAAACATATAATCCATTATTTTAAACCGTTTTAAAACAATATGTATCAAACGAGGGTGAACCGTTTCACTAAATAATATACTATTTCCGTATACAGTATATTATTTTAAGCCATGTGAAAATAAGAAACAAGTTATTTTCGAAAATAAATACCCCGAAACGAGAGCACTCGATCGAGTAACAGGGGCACTCGATCGAGTGTCAGGGTCACTCGATCGAGTGCAGCAGGGCTCGATCGAGTGGCTTATTAAATTTGCAAATCGCTGCACTTTTACATTAAAACGAGTTTATAACTTGGATTTAAAACTTGTAAATCATATATAAACAACAACAAAAGATTTACATATTGCTAAAAATATCGATTAATTAACAATATGCAAATTATAATCGAAAAACAAGATCGATTTCTCACTAAAAACTCACGCACGGCAGCCTGGTACGATGGCACTCGATCGAGTGTCACAGGGACTCGATCGAGTGCCTTCGACAGAAGGTACGGTTTTCAAAATTTTAAAACTTATGAAAGACACAATTGTAAAATTTTCATGGCCTAAGGCTCTGATACCACTTGTGGGGAATAAAACGCGTATTCACCCCAAAATTACAGGATTATAATGAAATATGCAATTGTGAATATTGTCATAAGATTAAAAACATGAGAAAAGAAGTACAACCTTTAGTCCTCGCGAAAAAGGCCTAAGAACAGGAATTAATGCAAATTCCCTCCTATAACTTGCACCCAAGACTTAGTCTGAGACGTGGCCGCGTGTGCTAGAAATCCTCTCCAATTGCCTTGCAATATAGGGAGAGCCCTTGAGGTTTTAGATGTGAGATCTGAGGTTTTGGGAGAAGAGTGCTCTCAAAACCCTAATTTTCTTTGAGAATTATGTTACAGTGCAACAAGAGTAACTGATATAAGGAGAGTCCTCCTCCTTATATAGTTATTTCGGCCGAAATTAGAGTTTGGGTAGGAGTGGGCTTTCCACTCTTACCTTATTCTAATTCGTGATTCGACCCAATTAGCTTTAATATATTTCGCGGGTTTATGTTTATAAATCGTAACATGTTATCAGATATTAATACAGTCGATATATTAATAATAGTCTGACAAAATACGATATTGTATAATTACCCAAATTAATATAACTGTTTATATTAATACGCGAATATAATATTTAATTAAATATAACCGTTTATATTTAATTTACGAATTAATCTTGTAATCCGTATTAGCTAAAATTATTTAATCCGTATTAAATAATAATTCTCAACATCTTATTGACTAATTTAATAGTCAATACCTCTGACTAACCGTTTAGTCATATCCGGCAAAATGTGATTGTATTTTCATACCTTCACATCTCTCAAACGTGTCCTATAGGTGTGACGTATAGGGACCAGTTGACCACCGCCATCCGTATGACAATAACGTCAAACTTATCTAGCAAGCCAACCGTTATTGATAAACGTGGATCAACTGGTAATAATACAGAAGTATGCCCTTGTGATCCTTAAAGAGATTTAATAAGTCATTGTACTTAATTGTCAAGGACACCAGCCCCAACATCGATCACGAGTAAAACACTTTTTAATGAGAACTGGGCTCTCAACCGACTGCCAGACCGTCTGCCGGTCGGCCGGCTGGGAGTCCAATCGCCCTTAAGCGGCTTTTAACAAAACATAAGTGGAAAGCGTCCTCAGCCGGTGGATCGGCCCCCGCCCACCCAGGTGGCAACCCCACCTCACTCGTCTTCCTACAATTTTTACAAAGGGAAGGGGCTCTTAGCCGGCCTACTGGCCGGTCGGTCGGTCGACTAGGAGTCCCACTCCCAAGCTCTTTCTGAAAAGCATAGCATCCATTAGGGTCTCTCAGCCGGTGGACCGGCGGCCGGCCACCCGGCTTGGAGCCCCATCACTGTTTCATACATACGAAGAACATAACAAGAAAAGCTTCTCAGCCGGTCGACCGGCTGCCGGCCGACCGGCAGTGAGGCACTGTACGCGAAAAACACATTTTTCGCATTCTCAAATCAATCCCATACTTCGATAATGCATTCTATACATGTTTCTAATCAACATCTCAAAAGTCCCAACATGAATATCATCTCAAATAAGTATATGAACATGTAAACAAACATCAATCATATAAATTTACAACAAATCCCCAAATTAAACCCATCTTTCATGTATACTCCAAACTCATCACCCATATCAATTTCACCATAAAATTCTCATAAAAATCAGTTTGAATAACACAACAACGATATTAAAAATCATAATCCATACTAACTTTCACAAGAACACAACAATATCACATAATATGCTAATATAACAAAATAGGCCAAGTTTCTCATTTTCGTCACCTTTACTTAGCGAAATCTTCGAGATCTTCTTCAATAATCACCAAGCCCTCTTCCGGGTTAACACAAACACCGCCTAAAACAACACAAACATCGAAGAAACTCACGAATTTCAAAATTATGTGGACAGGCCGAAAATCCAACTGTAACATATTGCAAGATTGATTACCTTAGAACGACGGGCTCGAGAAAAGAAATCTTTAGCCGCAAAAATCGCCTCAATCGGATAAGAAAGGAAGATTCTATGAGAGTTTTAAGATTGAAGGGGGAGGAAATAAAAAATGGTGTTTTGTTCTCTTTTGTTAAATCTGAAAAATGAAATGGAGGAGAGAGATGTAAGATGGTGGGGTTAGGGTTTTGTGAGTAAAAAGAGGGGAAATGGGTCCATTAACAAGTTAGGCCCATAAGACAAGTTTTAAGACGGTTTTAGCTAAGAACACCGACTTAAGGTCGCTATAAACTTAAGACGATGTAAATATTTCCGGATTATTAAATTAAATTGCTAAGACATAAATTACGCAATTAAATGAAATGTTATTTAAATCCTTTAAAATATTCTCTCATAAATTAATCAGTTATTTAAATGAAATTCAAAAATTACGAAATATAAATTATTTCTCGAACTTGAACTTAAAATCTTTAAACTTCCAAGTCCCGAAATATTGGCATGTTACAATCACCCCACCTTTCAAAAAGTCTCGTCTTCGAAACTTGAAAGTAGAAATTAAAAAATTATAAAGGACAACACAATCATCCAAAATGTTTACTAAAAATCCGATACTTCAAAACTTAGATTTATTTCACAGGTTTCGAAAATAATTTCCAAGGTACGAGTCTTTGTCAAGAAATGTTGGGGTTCTCGTTGCGCATTTAAGAGCCCGGCATTTCAAATCAGAGAAAAGTTCAAAGCAAAACTCAATCAATATTCAAACTTAACCAATCAGGCGCTGATGTGCATAGTACTAGTTATGAGACGTCTCCGATAACTAGCTCTAATGTCAAATCAACGCTGAAATTAATCAAAATCGTAAAACTTTCAACTTCTTTAAACCAGACTTTCCAAAAACAACTTTTTTTTCCAAGTCATAAAAATGAGTAAAGTTTGCGGGGATAACAAACGTTTACTATTTACAGAAGGAGAACAATTTAGAGAGGTTACAGGAAGCATACATACAATAACATATTTTACACTTAGCATCCAACCTCACAAGCTACGCACTTTGACGATTAACCAAATTCTCAAAACAAGTAAGATTTGCGAAAATAACCAAAGTTATGACAAACAGAAATTGAAACCATTCAAAAAGATCACCAGAAGCACAAAATCACCATGCAGGCCATTTTCAGCACTAAGGCTCACAAGCTCTCAATTAGACAACTAACAAAACTTACAAGAGAGGACCAAAGAGGCAAAACAACCAGGTTAAAAGTCGAGGGAGACGGTAACTCTGCGGAATGCGGGAGTACTGAGCACTCAATCCACAATCGAAACATCTTTACAACGATTACTCCTACACCCTTTAGAGAATGATTCAATTAACCTCTAAACTCACAAGGGATCCCACGACCTCACTTACCACTAACTTTTCCACAGAACAGGATACTGCTCACCAAGAAGGACCTCCACAACTCTCATTCAACACATGCTAACTTAAATTTCCACGAAAATGAGGTCATCCACATAGATTAGATTACCACAATATCCGTTTACCAATAGTTCAGGATTTCCACTCAAGTTAGAAGCCTGAGCACAGATCTTAGACCAAGATTCACGCACTTCCAAAACTCTAAACCAAAATTCCATTATAATATCAAATCCCAAAATCTAGGACACAATATTCTCTACACCGTAACTCTTCTCAATCGTAGGACCATAAGGGAATCATCCATAACCTTTAGTTCCAAATAGCTCGATTCCATCAAACTCATTCCACGGAGGCACTTCGAAATCCTCAATTCCCAAATCTTATTACCATAAAGTGATCCTTCCAAAAACAAGGTCGTACAAAGGTAACAACTTTCAAATGCTCAAGTTTCGAAATATCACTATTAAAAGTGAACATCCCAAAAGAAAGTTTTCCAAAGAAGTACATCTTCTATCCACACGGTTTCCATAAGACCATCATTACCCTCATAAAAAGATACAGTCATCAATAATCTCAAGGTGGACGCCAATCCACAAGTGGCACCCGTACAATTTGGCCTTTAACATGAAACTCCCACCACGACACATTATCTAACATTACTCCAATATCATAACACGAACTCTCTCAATTAAATTCCGATAACGCAAAACAAGATTCCTCAAGGCATGTATCACTACTCCCAGAACACGTCAATCTCACCACTAATCTAAATGAAAGGGAACAAGGCTCATAGAAGAGGAGATGAGATACGAAATTCAGGGACAAACACGATACAGATCTCGAGAGAGACGCACGAAAAACGACTCGAGTAACAATCGATATGACAAGGTAAGGACCTTTAGGTTATTGACTCCAATAAAATTGAAGCCAAGAGCAGAAGGAGAAGCAAGGAAGAAAGGAGGAGAGAAGCGATATAAAGGAACGATCGCGGAAATCTCCCAAGGTTCGGGTCTCTCACTATTCTCACGAGGTTCTCACTTCTTACTTTCCAAATCAAGCAAGTCAATCATCAGTCCTCACGAAACATTTCCTCAAACGATTTATATACCATAATTCCTTCAAAATTTAAACAATCTCATCATTCCAGTTACCTATTCCAAAAGTTTTAGATTTCTCATCTCTGCCAATTCCTCAAGTGACATTTCAGTAACACTCTCAGGTTGCCAAACTCATATGTTATATTCACTTCACTTACATCACTTCCCATCAGATAAAGACTCTTAAATCATCAAGTCTCCAACTCTCACTTTCCAACAAATTAGTATCTCCAATCTTACACTAGTGGTACATCCTCAGAATCCTTTAAGTACATCAATAGGTAAACGCTTAGATCCATCAAGTAACCTAAGGTTAACTGTAATACCCCGTATATTAGCCTCAGTCAACGACAGTCAAACCATGTTTTACACACTTATTTCAAACGGAATGTTTATAAAGTATTTTAGTAAACTATTATGCTTTTATAAATCGTATTTCTACGATTATTTCGTATTTCATAACTATTTTATATTTGATGATTATTTCATAAGATGACATTTCATCCGTATTCCTTTAATTTTGATAATATATTTATAATTAAATATATTATAATTTTATATTTATTCCTCAAATATACTTGTTTTATTATTTTATATAAGTGCTAATAATTTTATATCGTTTTAAATTATTTAATTAATAATTACTAATACTAAAGTACATAATTCAATTATTATAAATAATTTATGCGTACTCGTTATTTTAAATTACGAGTCGGGAATGGAGTGTAAGACCTTGAGAAACTTGATGGTTTTGGGCTCGAATAGATTACGAGAAGCGAAAACACTAGCTAGTCTACAACACCCATCGACATGTACTTCATTAGTTTATCCATAGATATCTAAAAACACAATCAAACCCTATTTTCCATATACTGCCCATACCTCGTACAAAAATAAGAAAAGGAAACCCTAATCACATATCACAGCCGCGGGTTGGAGGAGAACATGAAAGAGAGGCAGCGCATCATCACCATCTTCGTTTTCATTCATGCGTTTATGTAAGTTTAACACGTTTATTCCCGCTCTTATTGGACCTTCGACATAGTATAACCAGGCCTAGAGTAATCTATGTAGCACCCTCGACATGTGTATCATCATTGGAATACCCTAGAACCACCGTGACTCTTAACAAGGGCCATAGATGTCGACGGAAACACACATTCCATACTCTGTTTACTGTTTTTACGTGTTTGCGTGTTTGATTTCTTTTGCGTTATTTGCTAGTCGTTCAGGTTCTACTGTAATTCTAGTCGTAGGTCATGAGTGTTGGTAGTAGTGGTGGTATTAGGTTGTGTTAATGGTGGTAAGGTGGTGTGTGGTGGCTGAAACAGGCTGTTTTAATAGCCTGATCAAGTCGAAGAAACAGGGGAGTCACGGTTGTGTGTCGGTCCTTTTTGGAGGTTTGTTTCAGGTGTTTGAGTGGTTTCGAAGCCTGGTGGTTATAACCAGGGTGTCGTGGATAACGAGAGGTGTCGTGGGAGGTGGTTGGTTGTCGTGATGGTGGTGTCAGAAGGTGGTTAAGGGTGTATTTGCAGAGGGTCGAAAACACGGTTTCGGCGGGTGTGGTTGTGACCAGGGGTTTTGGTGACTGGTTTCGAGGGCTGGAATGGTCATGTCAGGGGTTGTGGTTAGGTTCAGAAGGTGCACCGTGGTCCAAGGGTGGCAACCACCGTGAGGTGGTGGTGGTTCAGGCGTCCGAAAGGGTGTAGAATGAGCTGTAAAAGTAGGCTGTCGTGGGGGTGGTTAATCATACTTTTTGCGCGAGATTGTTTTGGTTGCTGTGTTGTATTCCACATGATTAATATTATTATATTATTCTTATTATTATTATATTATTATTATTATTATATTATTATTATTATTATTAATATTATTAATATCAGCATTATTATTATTATTATTATTATTATTATTATTATTATTATTATTATTATTATTATATTAGTAGTTGTAAGCATACTTATTTTGTCCTTATTATTATTATTATTATTTGAATTGATATTATTATTTTTTTTAGTATTGATATTAATATTGTATGGTTGTTATTATAATGATTATTATCAAATATGGTTAATATTAGTAAATGTTACTCCTGTTTTAATTATTAAAGTTATTAAGTAAATTTTATACAAGAATGTGACGGTTATCGATAGTCGACTATGTTTTCAATGTCCGTTTATTTAATTGAAGTTAGTTATAAAAGTAATAAGGACGAGTTGTTTAAGTTAATTGAAGTAGTCATATTTAATACGGTCTCGTTATGCGTAATATATAATTTAAATCGTTAATTTGAATAAGTGATATATTATATTTGTTTACATAGTTATATTAGTTAGTAATTATGTATATTATTTTATTAGGTGTTGAGTATGTAATGGAGTGATTTTACTCATTGGATGTTAGCTGCGTGATGGGATAATATTTCTATCCAGGTAGGATACACTGACACTATACTCTATGAAGTGTTATTAATGGATGTTTACTTTGAGATGTGTTATGAATGGATGATGCCTTGTATGTTATGGATGCTAATATGAGTTATATGAGCATGGTATTTAATGGTTATTTATTTTAGTGTAGCATTCATGAGCATGGCATGTGCATTGGTTACTGAGAAAGATATTGATCAGATATTGTTCTGATATAAAGCCCAGGGTGGTTCTGCAGACCAGGCCTGGTGTCTAATCAGCTATTGAGCTGGTGTTCGGCGACAGCCGATTATAGTCTGCCGGGAGGTTCGGTATGGCTGGGTGTTACGGGTTTGAGAATGAGATTGAGATTGAGCTCGAGCATATAATGGCATTGCATATCATTATTTGTTGCATTATGATTTTGTGTTATCCTACTCAACCGCGAGGTTGACAGTGTATTCGTGTGCACCTACGATGATCCGGAATGGGGAGTAGACTTCACAGGAAGAGACAGATGAGCTAGGAGCTGGGGCAGGAATGTGAGATGCGGACTTTGGACCGACTTAGAATTTATGTCACATCTAGAGAAGTATCAGTTGTATTTTGTTTTCCCGTTGAGTAGTAATTGTAATAACATAAGTTTAAATTTTATCAGTTTTATAAAGTACTTTGGTTGTTTTACTTTTTTATACACTACCTCGGACATTCCGTGATGGTAACAGCTCTATTTATTTGAGAATGTCTTGCTAAAGGCTCTTAAATAAATGGGGGTGTTACAAAGTGGTATCAGAGCGAACGATCCTCAGGCCTAAACCAAATGAATAATAATGAACGTAAGAAGAGTCTAATAAAATAAACCCCAGGTTAGTAACTGTTAGGAGCCCCGGGATTGGGATGAGTAGGGGCCCCCTCGAACCAAGCCACTGGCCCTTTCAGTCTAACCTGGAAACCCTCGAGTGATGCAGAGAGTGGGTAGTAATGAAATAAACGAACAAACCTAATTATATTGTACTAACATTTTTGTAGCAGAAGAATGAGGTAAGTCATAATGTGAGTTATGGTTAATGGTGTGTATTGGAAGAATGTGATTGATACAGAAATGCTGATTGATCTGAATGATTTAATGTGGAATTTTCAGAGAATGGATGCATATTTATTGGACAAAAATTTGGGTAATAAGATCATCTGATTTTGGTGTTTCGAAATGTCCATATGATATCTGGTTATTGAATGACTATTGTAACTATGTAATATATTGGTTGGTATTTGGGTATGAATGATCGGATTTATATGTTATAGTAATTCATGTCTAGTGATATGCGGAACGTGTTACCCCAAGCCATGTGATACCCATCGTTGAGGGTACCAAAGATAAAATTTATAAATCCTAACCTTTAACTATAGATAGCGAAAGTCAGGGTCGAACCACAGAGAGGTGAGGAATGTTTATTGTTTGAATGTTAATGTTTAAAGATAACAAATTTGGGGTTGATTGGTTGATTACTATATCTAAGGCAAATATAAAAATAAAACAAGAATTAAAAGATGAGAATAAAATATAATAAAAAGGGATGCTAGGATGTTTGGGGTAATATGCATAGGTAGAATAAATTCCGAAACCAACTTGTAGCAGAGCCACGGTCGGCCGACTCAAATAGTGGGTCGGTCGACCGAGGCTATGGTCGGTCTACCGGAATAGCTGGTCGGTCGACCACTCGCGTTTGTATCCTGTTTCGTCTTTCTTTGTTGACTATAATACCCTACAATGAAACTGAAAGGAGACTTGTAGGATGTTAGTAATGACCTACCCAAGATTGAGAGATACGGGAAGGGCATTGGTTTACACCTTAAGACGGCTAGGTTACTTAAGACTGAAAGGTATGTGACCTAGGATTTAGGAATCACCCTTATTGTTGACACCCAATAATTGTGAGACCTAGGAACTAATAGCATAGGCCGAAAGGAGCTATTAGGTAGCATAGACCTAAAAAGATATGTTACACCCCCTTACGCGACTGCAATACATGTTGACTTTAGGATTTATATTACCTTAGCTAATTATTACCCCAAACATCCTAGCATCCCTTTTTATTATATTTTATTCTCATCTTTTAATTCTTGTTTTATTTTTATCTTTGCTTTAGATATAGTAATCAACCAATCAACCCCAAATTTTTTATCTTTAAACATTAACATTCAAACAATAAACATTCCCCACCTCTCTGTGGTTCGACCCTGACTTTCGCTATCTATAGTTAAAGGTTAGGAATTATAAATTTATCTTTGGTACCCTCAACGACGGGCATCAAATTTTGGCGCCGTTGCCGGGGAGGTGACGCCAGTGTTTATTGTTTTTGTTTTTGTTTCTCTTTGTTTAAGGAACTTTTCGTTCCTTAAACCTTCTCACCATTTTCTTGTAGTTTCCATCTTATGCGCAGGTCAGTTCAAGGAGAACTCCTACCACTGGACCACGAGCTTGAGAGGACTCTTAGATAAAGGAGAAAGCAACTTCTAGCAAATCAGGATGGAGGATCACCATCTTCCTTATTTCAAGAAGACCTTTTCGAACAACCATCTTTACCATCTTCACCAAAAACACCACCTTCACAACCAAATTCACCCAACAATCCACCTTCACCAAAAACACCACCTTTTACCTACTTTCCAGTTTTTCCTAAAGAAGAAGAGAATATGGCAGAAGAAGCTACTATTGCCAGTCACTCCATGCCTCAGGCAAATGACCTATACAAAGGGTTCACTTTACCTGCAGGTACTGGGAAGCCATTCGAGGCCAAGTCTGCCTACATTACTATGGTTGAAAGAAACCAATTTGGAGGCTCGGCCAATGAGGATGCTGCAAAGCATATCAAAATCTTCACAGATTACATATGCTCTATTGCACCCCGAGAAGGAGTGACGCAGGACCAGATTAAGCAAACCATGTTTATCTTCTCCCTTAGGGACTCTGCGAGAGAGTGGTAAAGAGATCTAGACCGCACTGCTGCGGGAGTCACAGATTGGAATACCCTAGCCTTAGCATTCTACAGGAAATACTATTCTGCATCAAAGACTAATACTTTAAGAGCAGAGATTACAAATTTCAAGCAAGGCCCCAATGAAGATTTTAGTGAGGCGTGGGACAGGTTCAAGAGACTTGTTTGATCCATACCACATCACGGATTCGAACAATGGTTTCTTTGCAACCAGTTCTACAATGGCCTCTACGATGACAACAAGGCCTATCTAGATGCTGCAGCTAATGGGAGATTCCAAGATAATTCAGGAGAGACTAAGGGTCTCAAATTGATAGAAGATGTTGCTGTACACCGTGCTGAGCATGGCACTTCCAGAGGAAATAAAAGGAAATCTGAATACAACCTATCAGCAATTGAGGCCTTGACAGCCAAGTTGGAAAAATTTGAGGCTGGAGGAAAATTCGATCTAGGGAGTGGAAGCAAGGGAGGTATTTATCAGGTGAACGCCGTTCAAGACGGACCCTTTGCTTGTGAGAGGTGCGGTGGAGAAGGGCACGTGTCAAAATTCTGTACTTCATCCAATGAAACATGTGCCGCTTTCCAACATTATCGTGGGAACAATTTCTATGACCCGAATAATAATAATGTCCATCCCAACCTAAGGTGGACAAGCCAGAATGTTCTTAACCCACAACATATGCAACCTCAGCAAAATTCCACATATATCCCCCCACATAAGCAAGGTTTTCAAAAACCACCCTTCAACCCTCAACCACCTTCTAATCCACCACCCAACACAGAAACTCTTATCCAAAATCTTATTGGGTTGGTTCAGAAGGAGTCACAGGCTAGAGAGGCAGGGATGAAGATGTTAGAATCTCAGATTGCTCAAATCGCGAGCAAGAATGATACTAGGGCTCCGGGTCAACTTCCGACCAAACCGGACCAGAAAAAAGAGACTCTAAACGTCGTATCCTTAAGAAGTGGAGCCAAAGTGGGGGTTGAGAAAGGAAAACAGAAGAATAGCAGAAAGAGCGGTCGACCGACCGAAGATCCAGGTCGACCGACCACAGAGCAGAGTCCGGAAATTTCCGCTGAACAGGAGAGCGGTCGACCGACCGAAGTTGATGGTCGACCGACCGCCGAGGCAGAGCCAGAGACTCCTTTTCGTCCAGAATTGCCAGATAACTTAAGGGATTTTCTTTTTAGGGGTGATAATACCCCTAGGTTTCTGAAAAGAGCTGCAAATACTGAGTCTTCAGCCGCTCCTTTCCCAGAAAGACTTGTACCTTCGAAGGATCAGGTATCTTTTGACAAATTTAAGGATGTGATTCGTTCATTAAATGTTCAAGTCCCTTTTCTAGAATTAGTTCAACAAGTTCCTTCTTTTCTTAAATTCATGAGACAGCTTTTGTCAAGAAAGAGGTCTCTAGAAAAGGTTGAGTCGGTGGCCCTCACTGAAGAGTCATCTCGTTTTTTATCACATGTCATTGCCCCTCACAAATTAGAGGACCCTGGTAGTTTTTCTGTCCCCTGCAATATAGGAACCTTGCCAGTTAAGAAGGCTCTATGCGACTTAGGTGCTAGTATAAGTGTCATGCCCCTAAGCGTTGCCTTAAAACTAGGAATGACCGAATTTGCAGTGACCAGTATGACAGTCCAGATGGCAGATCGTACATCTATGGAACCTATAGGAGTGTTGCAAAGCATCCCTGTGCGTATTGACAGGTTCTTCTTCCCAGTTGACTTCGTAGTTTTGGACATTCCAGAGGATGCCCATATACCTATAATTCTAGGAAGACCTTTCCTTCACACCGCAGGTGCCATTATAGATGTAGGCACTGGGACTTTGACTTTTAAAGTAGGAAAGCATTCTATTATTTATGGCCTATCTTATAGGAAAAAGGATGCTATGACCCCCATTACATGTAATGCTATCACTTCTGAAAAGAAGTATGAGGTCATCACTACTTCTCCTACTTTAGTACCTGTTCCTGTATCTGTTTTTACACCTCCGCCCCAGATCGGGAGCAATATGGAGGACACTTCTATTGTGGGTAATGCAGGAATTGGTTTGGGGAAACCCAAAGTAGAGAAAGTCATAGTCCAAAGAGGAGGAATGGGATGCTTAAGCTATAAAGAAGATGAGGACCCAGACGTCGTGGATCGGGAGGAGAAGAAGAAGAGGAGGCAAGCTCAAGAGGAGAGACCGTCGCATATGCTTTGCGACGGCGGAAAGAAGAAGTGTTTTGTTACTCAAACAAACACTGTGGAGACTACGGCATGTCGTCAAAGGCCGTGGTCGGATATTTTCCGCATCTTCAGCGGATAGTTTTCTTTTAGTTTCAATTTTAAGACAATTTACTTTTGTTGTGTGAGACCTTTTATTTTAGTATGCTCGTAGTTTTAGAACTTTATGCTTGCATAGTTGAAGACTTTAGACTTCTTTCTGGGATCTCGCGCATTTTGCGGGCGCATATACTTTTCTTGCTTCTTCAGGTTCTACGAAGAAAAGAAGACCGCTGGGACACAGACGGTCGACCGACCAGATACACCAGTCGGTCGACCTAGTCACCGTATTGCTGAAACTTTCTGTAGTTTACAGGAAGGTCGGTCGACCTGTTATCTGGGTCGGTCGACCTTCTGTCCGTCGCAGTCTTTCGTTTTCTTCCTCGAGAACCGTGCAACCGTCTTTGGTATTTCAATGGCACTGCTGGCCATCAAAACCTCCCAGCTTACGCTGGTTTGGGGAGGTTTTTCTCATGCGCTTCATAACCCAGTGAGTTCTTTCCAGTTTTTTCCTAATTTTATTGTCTTCGCATCTTTACTTTAATTTTCTGAAACCTTTACTTAGGCTAATGCACAATGGGGACATTGTGCGGGTTGGTTTGGGGAATGGTTTCGTGTCACATGCATTGCATTCTGTCACACGTTTATTGGATTTCTGTCTTGCATTGTTCTTTTCTTTATTTTCCTTGCATATACAAAATACAAAAAAATGAAAAAAATTCAAAAATTTCCAAAAAAAAATGCACGTTTATTTTGGCATTTAGGTCGAGTCGGAACGAGAGTATTTCAAGGATGATTTTGCTTTCTTACATGTTTATGCCTTTACCTTACCTTGTCAACTTGTTTTAGTATGAGAGTCTTTTGCATATATACGAGTTTTTGTCAACTTGCATATCTTGAGACTTGACTTATACCTTGGCAACCTACTATACATTCTGAGTTTTAGAGCCTTATTCCTGGTTTCATTCTTAAACCAGTTGTCTAGGATGTGAATAGTACTCCCCTTGGAACATGTTACATCAATATGCATAAACATGAACTTGAATTGCTATATACTTGTTTTACTTTCTCGTTTTGTGAGTCTTGATACGTGCATTTGGGATCCCTTTTCTCATATTTACCCATAAGCTTCACATAGCCAAAACTGTCTTTTTTATTTCCCCAAAAACTACATCCCATACTTAGCCTACCCTTCCAAGCTAGTATTTGTGGTCTTTAGTTTGACTTTTGAGACATCTTGGTTCATATGCTATCTTGAGCAAAAAGAGAAAGAAGAAAGAAAAGAAAGAAAGGAAAGAAAAAAAAAAAAGAACAAGAAAAAATTAAGAAAAAGAAAGAAAGAAAAAGAAAAACGAAAAAGGGTCAGAAACATATAAAAAATCAGTCGACCGACCACTTTCATGGGTCGGCCGACCGCCTGTCAGCACCAAAAATCAAAATTTCGTTCCAAAATCCCTTTCTTTTATTTGTTATCACTCCCGTGCTTCATTCAAAAATATTGGGGAGTCATTTCTTATATTTAATGTGAGAGTTGTGCTACAAAAGAGCACTTTCTTAATATCAAGAAGTCGTGAAATATGTTGTTGGGAACCGGTTTTACTAGCTTGACGGTTTTACTAGCTTGGCTACTAACCCCACATATCCAAAAACATCTTAACCACTTTTTACCTTTTACCTCACATATCTTTCATACCTCATTTTCATGTATCCGAGTCACTTAATGGGATTGTTATACAAAATTGTAGAATTTTTGTTCATGTTAGATTGCAGGCATGTTTTCATAAGTCGCAGTTAGGTGAGCGTCGTTACAAATTACTT
Organism: Silene conica; assembly: GCA_029255685.2. NCBI lineage: Eukaryota > Viridiplantae > Streptophyta > Magnoliopsida > Caryophyllales > Caryophyllaceae > Silene > Silene conica. Next base: position 68,046,664 of record CM055311.2, read on the forward strand.
CTTTCTATCTTTTACATATACTCACCCTTTGCTTCATGAGTGTCTCGAGCGTACCGCGAGAGTCCATGGTATAAAGTCTCTATAGTCTCTAGTTTTGCAAGTTTGACAACACCAGAACTCGTTTGCATGATTTATATACTTTCTCATTTTGTACTTGGTATTGGTTTAGGCTGACATGTAAATTTCGCTCTGAGATTGAAATCGTTCCATTAGTTAGGATCGAGTCTATTTCTTGCTTGAGGGCAAGCAAGGGTTTGGTTTGGAGAATTTGATGCCCGTCGTTGAGGGTACCAAAATTTGATCCCCGGCAACGGCGCCAAAATTTGATGCCCGTCGTTGAGGGTACCAAAGATAAAATTTATAAATCCTAACCTTTAACTATAGATAGCGAAAGTCAGGGTCGAACCACAGAGAGGTGGGGAATGTTTATTGTTTGAATATTAATGTTTAAAGATAACAAATTTGGGGTTGATTGGTTGATTACTATATCTAAGGCAAAGATAAAAATAAAACAAGAATTAAAAGATGAGAATAAAATATAATAAAAAGGGATGCTAGGATGTTTGGGGTAATAATTAGCTAAGGTAATATAAATCCTAAAGTCAACATGTATTGCAGTCGCGTAAGGGGGTGTAACATATCTTTTTAGGTCTATGCTACCTAATAGCTCCTTTCGGCCTATGCTATTAGTTCCCAGGTCTCATAATTATTGGGTGTCAACAATAAGGGTGATTCCTAAATCCTAGGTCACATACCTTTCAGTCTTAAGTAACCTAGCCGTCTTAAGGTGTAAACCAATGCCCTTCCCGTATCTCTCAATCTTGGGTAGGTCATTACTAACATCCTACAAGTCTCCTTTCAGTTTCATTGTAGGGTATTATAGTCAACAAAGAAAGACGAAACAGGATACAAACGCGAGTGGTCGACCGACCAGCTATTCCGGTCGGCCGACCACAGCCTCGGTCGACCGACCCACTATCTGAGTCGGCCGACCGTGGCTCTGCTACAAGTCGGTTTCGGAATTTATTCTACCTATGCATATTATCCCCTACATCCTAACATATGAAATTTAGCTACTCATGGTTTTTAAGACGATTATGAAAACGGGATTAAACATGGTAAACATAGTAAATAATCTAAACATGCAAGAATTAATAAAACTTGAGATTCTAACTTATACTGGATGTAATAAAATTAAGAACAATAATAAAGCTAGATTAAAAGAGTAATTACCACAATCGGAATTAGGGCAGAAAGGAACAAACTTTATTGAATGCTTGGGAATTGTCGAAAGATTACAAAACTAAAATTCTTCTAAATAAACTAGATGCTAATTGATACCGGATTGTAACTTCTTCTAAATAAAACTTGATGATAAAACCCTAACTACAAGATTAGCTTATATAGAGCACAACTTAGAGTTTCCTAAAGACTCTACTTCTAATTTATTTCCGAAAAGAATTGTTCTGGGCTTCGCTGAGGTCGGTCGACCACTTTGGTGGGTCGGTCGACCTCCTTTACGGACTTAGTTGAATTCTTGGGCTTTCTTCAAATTTGGACTTTTTATGAAGATCAGGCCTGGTCGGCCGACCCGTTTAGCTGGTCGGTCGACCGCCTCCGTATGGAATTCTTCGGATTTCTTCTTGTTTTGACTTTTGGTACTTAAATAAAGATTCCATTTGACTTTTCGTTATTCCTTAATTATGCAAAAGACTTGAGGATAAGGATTTGGTGCTAAATCGTCCATTTTCCGCATAAATCTGCAAAAGTGCATAAAAATACGAAAGTACACGATTGTTGGGAAATAAAGGCTAAAACATAGTAAATGAGCGACCAAATGCGTGTAAAAATAGATGAAAAACATCATAAAATAGACACGCATCACCATGAATGTTATATATATATAGTTATGTGTTGCATAGATTGTACTTAAAGTTTACATGACAATTTCTATTTACACACAATTAGTTTAGTTATAGAGTCAGTATTCAATAGGTGGCACCTTGGTGATTCTAGGATATGTATTTACGTACTTTTATGTTGTGATTGTTATGATGGTAGGAACTAATGCATTGTTTATACATGTATAACTATTGAATTATTTCGTTGACGCTACTATTCAATTTCGCAATCTTTACCGTTTTGTAGATGACAATTTCGGTTTGAAATAATGAATACCTATTAATTTGGTGCAATATGATTTAATATGTCAATTAACATGTTTTGGAAGAAGAATGTTGTATTTCAATGTGATAATGTGAAGTGATTTTAAGGAACAAGATTTTTAATAAATTTCCAGAATGTTACCTTGTTTGTACGGGCTACCATTTAAAATGTGTTCTCTATATGAATATGAAAATTTTATTTATGATAATATTTTGAGTTAAGTTCCCAATGCTTTTGCTTTCATGTGTATACGAGTTATATTTTGTGAGAAATAAATATTTTAGTCGACAGTGGTCAGATTGTTAATGCACGGTTCTGTTTTGACTCATGTTTTTTTTTTTTGCAAAAGAAACCATTTAAAACGTATTTATTGTTTATGCATAATTCCAACTCCACTGTTAGAATATTCATCCATGTTTTCAAAATGATAAGCCACGTAAAATCTTAACGACTCGTTATTTAATGGTGATTTTTGCAAGTTGCCCAGTTTTCTGTTTAATTGCTCACTACTACAAAATGGCTCTGTTGCACATTTTGCGTGTAACACATAATTTTTTTGTTGCAATTTATAGTAAAGATATTAAGTAAGCAACACTTAGAAAATAAATGTTGCATTTTACTTTAATTTGCAACACTTGTATATAATTGTTGCATTTTATCAGTAGATATAGCAACATTATTATTTAAGTGTTGCATTTAGTGGACGTATTAGCAACACTTTTTAATATATGTTGCGTTGGTTATGTTGGTGATCTGATTTAAGTATAATTACTGGTTCATTTGGTCTAAGTATAATTGTTTCTAGATGAATAATTTCTAAATAATATAAAACAAGTACGGAAAGTACGGAATGTACACTTGTTTAATTATTTAGAAACAAAATTTTAGGAGGGTTAGTGAAAAATCAAAAACCAAAATTTTAGAAACCCAATGTTTAAGCGAAAATATCAGGCGCATAATTTGAGAATTCGAGAAAAAGGAAAAAAAAATACTCCGTTAACCAAAATTTGTGTTTTAGCCAAAATTCGAGCGCAATTCAAAACCTACTCCGTTAACCAAAATTTTAGAACCTGGCGACAAAACCTTGCTCTATTTCAAAACCTACTGCCTCCATTACATCTTCATCTTCAACAATTCTCTCTGCTATGTTAATTTTTATTGCTTTCGATTCTCGTTCTGAAGTAACGTCCGTCTGATTGTGCTTCTCTGTTTGATTTCCTAAAGTTCCTAATTGTCTCAGGTATGATAATTCAATTCCGTTCAATTCGTTTTTTTCTAGTCGAATTGTTTTCTTGCTATTAATTAGTATTCCCTATATACATACATTAAGTATGGCTCGGCTTTCTAAATTAACGCCGGTGCCCATAGCTATGATAAGGAGTTAGTGGTAATCTTGCATCTTCAACTACGCTTCCTCTATGATCTTCGACAGGAGCATTACTGTACGAGAGGGTTTCGAATTGTTTTTTGTTAAATGTATGCCGTTTGTTTCTATTAATTATTATTCCTAATTCAATTGTTTGTTGCTATTAATTATTATTCCCAATTCGTTTTTTTCGTCGAATTGGTCTAGCGTGCAATTTACAATTTTCTCTCAGGCTTCGGAATATGTTCACGCGATAATCATAAGCTGTTCAACGAAATATTTGTTTTAAATGAGTATAGGACCGAGAATATGAAGATTTAACACCCGATACATACCAGTGGGGAAAGCCTTCTTTGTTTTATATTTCTGCAGGGGTTTCCTTGTCTATTTGATTGAGTAGGTCGGTCTGGTTTAATAGTTTTCCAGCCTCCCAAATCAGTCTTTGGACCAAACTGTCGATGATAAAATATCGTTGTGGATTGAGGTTCACTGTATTTATTAGATACAGAACAGTTAAAGAATAAGGAAATAGATAAGACTTTCGTGACAAACACTGCAGATACTGCTAAATTGTTCTACATAGGTGAGACCCGTCGTTGAGGGGTGCTAAAGATAAGATTTAAAAAAAACTCAGCTTAAACTAGATAGGATAAGTCAAGGGTCGAACAACAGAGAGACAAGGTTAATAATGTTTGTGAATTTAAAGTCTATTGAAAGTAACCAAAAAAAACGGGGTTTTGATTTATGACTGGGACTAACAACTAAGATAGCAAAATAAACAAGAATACTAAAACAAGGTAAAAAGGAGATTAGGAACTTCGGTTCCCCATGGCTAGGACAAGTCAATGAAGGGTAAAATAACCAAATAACACAATCCCAAGGAACAAAGAATAAACCTTTAGGTCAATATTCTACCCAATCCTTACGGTTTAAGGGTTCCTAGAAAAGCACTAAACTGTCGTTCATAGGGCAATCCCAAAGTTGTTGTTAAACTAATCCTAACAATCTTTCAATCTTAAAGAATTAGTTCACCAACAACAATGGGGATTGGTAGATTAATCATAAAACCATTAAAATCTAATCTTGGCCATGGTTCCCCTAATTCCTAATCACAAGAATTAGCTATGCATAATCATAATCATGAAACTAATACTAACAATTTTGAAGAACAACAAGAAAGATAGCATAATTGAAGATGAAGATTCAAAGGGGGAAAACATGGATTGAATAACAATAATAAGATGAACAATGGAATTGAATAACAAGGAAAGATTGAATTGCATAAAACTTACAAAATCAATTGGAAATTAAGAACAAAGCTAAGAACTTTGAAATTTGTCTCTCTAAACTATGGAGTTTCTGCTAATCTGGCCTGCTTAACCTAATTATGAAGCTTAGGCGTTCTTAAATAGTCTCCTAATTACAAGATTAAAAGAATAAAAACCGAAATAAAAGTCGTGGAACACGTCGCCAGGTCGGTCGACCTCGAGTGCTGTAATCAGGGGTTTCTGAAACTGTGCGCTGGTCGGTCGACCTGTTGGGTAGGTCGGTCGACCGATTCCTGTACATTCCAGCCTTGAATTTACTTGTACGCACCTTTTGGCATAAGAGTTCGGGTCCTTGCTTCGTGTAAACACTCAAAATAGCTTCCGGAGGACGGTTAAAGTTCGGTTTTGCTCACTTCCGCTTATTCCTACAATTAAAACATAGAAATGCCAAAGTAAACCGTTTCGGGAGCAATAGTAACTACAAGTTACGAAAATGCATAGAAATACGTGCCGAAAGTATAATTAAAATGCATAGTATAGGCACGTATCAAACTCCCCAAACCAAACCTTGCTTGTCCTCAAGCAAGCACTAAGACTCTAAAGAAAAGAAAAACACAACCTGGAACGGATTTCTAGCTCAAAACCAAACACAACGCCATGCCTAACCAATTTAATGCGGTTTTCAAAGAAAATCAAGCTTATTGCCAAATGCAAACGAATTAAACATGTTGGAATAAAATGCTAAACTTTCAACCTTGCAAGACTCATTCTAAATGGACTATCGCGGTACGCTCGAGACACTCACGAAGGAAAGGGTCAAATATATATGTGAAAGATAAGAAGATGAAAAAGAAATTAGACTCTCACCTATCTACGACCCATAAGAACATGCCTGCAATCTAACATGAACAAAGTCTCTACAACCGTACATATGCATTCCAACACTTAAATGACCATGACACATGCCGAGGTGATTTGGGATTGTGAGGCTAAATGTAGGAAAGGTCAAAACAAATTACGGAAAGAGGGGTTAAACCGAGCGAACAACCATCAAACCACACTATAAAATTACTTCCAATTTTCTTCATGAATCAAGCCCATGCTCACAATTGCAAGCCAATTTTCACAACTCCTCTTTTTTTTTTCTTTTTCTAGAATAACATCCCTGTTCAGTGGTCGTGGTCGACCGACCATGTATGGCAGTCGGCCGACCACCCCTGAAAACAGGTAGTTCCGATTTTTTTTTTTTCATTGAGTTCCTTCTTTCCTTTTCTTTTTTTCTTTTCTTTTTCCTTTTTTCTGAACTCATAAATTTTTCTTTTTGTTTTTTTTTCACTTTCTTTTCTTTTCTCCTTTTCACCGTTCCCAAAAAATAAAAATTCTTCAATGAAGCACAAAACCAAAAGATGGTCAAAACAGTCCCAATATACCATGTTACTAGCTCGGCTAGGGTAAGCAATTTTAAGGATGTAGTATATGGGAAAAAAAACAATTTGGCTATGTGAGGGTTATGGGTAAAACAAGAAAGGGAAACCTCTACCGCATGTGTCAACAAACCACAAACCCGAATGCATATAGGTATTAAGTAGACAAAATTCATGCTTATGCAAATTGATGTGACATGCCTCAAGAGGAGAAACTACTCTCAATCCTACATGAAATCAGTCATGAATGTCACCGATTTATTAAGCTTTAAACCTTAGAATATGTAGTAGCTTGCCAAAAAGAGAGTCAAGTCTAATAATTACCATAAAATCAACAAAAACTCGTAGACTACGCAAAAGACTAGCTTGAAATTTTTTTGAAAATGCAAGGCAAGGCAATAGGCGACATGTGAGGTATAATTATCATAGTATCCGTCTGTTCCGACTCGACCTATATGTTAAAGGAAACGTGTATTTTTTTTTGAATTTTTGGTATGCAAACTGAAAGGAGAAAAAGTAAACTGAAATGCAGTAAACGTGCGACAGAAAAAGATGAAATACAGATGAAAACACAACAAAAGGAAAAAGACAAAAGACACTTAAACAAATGCAGACTCAACAGAAGTATGCATATACCCTCCCCAAACCAAAACGCACAATGCCCCCATTGTGCTCATCAGCATAAATCCACAGCATGGGGATGGGGATAGGCAAAAAAAAAAAAGAGGGAAAAGGAAAAAGACTAAAGCCTGCACTGTAACATCCCGCATTTTCGTAAAATATATTTTTAAGGTTTTAAATTATTTTAAGTGATAAAATAATATTTTATTAATTTATTGAGAAGTATTTTTAATAAATCGTAAGATCCGTCTTAAGAACCTTAAGTTCTTAAGACGAATACAACTTGTCAACCTTAATATCATAAAACCCGTTCATTTCCAAACCCGTTTTCATTTAAACGGAAAGGACAAATATAAACCCCTAAAACCCTTAAGTGTGTCGACACTTTCTCCTTTCACAAATAAGAACACTTCTTCCCTTACTTCTCATTTCCTCCTTAAACTCAATCTTATAATCCATTTTTCTTCATCATCCGATTTCCGAATCAAGGTAATTTATACATTTCTGGAATCCTCATGAAATTTGCAAGACATCCATCACTTTCAATTTCCATTTCCTTCAACTTCAAAAATGGACTGTTTTTAGAGACTCCGTTTCTAGCTTATAATAATCGTTTTTCCTGTTGTAGGAAAGGGTTTAGAAGATTCCAAGGTGGTTGGTGTCGAGAATGAAGAGGAGCTAGGAGCATAATAGCTTAAGAGGTGACGATAATGAGAAACTCTGCCTTTATTTGTGATATTAGCACTTTTCTTGTTTAAGATGGTTTATGTTTCTGATTTTGCTTATCATTGTTGTTGTTGGGACTTAGAAACATGATAGGATTGTTCACATATGATGGTTATATGCTTAGGTTTTGTTTTACATGCTTAGTTGTTGATTTTTCAGAAATTTGTGCTTAAGACGGATACAAATAATAATTTTATTGAGGCTTAATTGTGGGATTTGATGCTTGTATTTGATGTATATGATGATTATATATGCTGGGTAAATATTGGATGTTGCAATTTTGGAAGTTCGGAATCGATTTGAGAAGTTTTGATTGTTTTAGGAAATGCGTTTTCTGCGTACAGCGGGCTCTGAGCCGGTAGGCTGACCGGCAGCCGGCTCAGAGTCTTAGTTCTGAGTTTTTGTGTGGAAGTGGCTGAGGAAGGATTCTGAGCCGGCAGGTCGGCCACCGGTCGACCGGCTCAGAATCCCTCTTTGGGTTTTCAGAAAATTTTGCAAAGGCTTGGGGAGAGACTCCCTGCCGGCAGACAGGCAGCCGGTCCACCGGCTGAGAGCCTCTCCATATTGTTTAAGATTTTTAACGAAAGCTTAGGAGAAGGGACTCCCAGCCGGCAGGCCGGCGGACGGTCCACCGGCTGAGAGCCCTTTCTCATTGTTTTCAGATTTTGCAAGGGCATGGGAAGGGACTCTCAGCCGGCTGACCGGCAGGCTGTCCTGGACCGGCTGAGAGCCCCTGTTCTCATTGTTTGGTTTATAACTTTCAATCGGTTTATCGGTTTTGTCTGAGATTCGTTCCGTATGCCTTATATGTGTGTTTGAGGTCCCCGGAGGATGGGCGACACTATATTCGGTTCGGGAATGGAGAGAGGATAGAGACCCCCCGGTCGGGTAACCGAAAGGGAAACCGGCTCTCCCTCATCTTAGTTCCCGGATCAATTAAGTGTTGTTTTGTGGTTTAAGAAGTTAGAACTATAGGTTAGTTTCTATCCTTGGATGTTATTGGTTGATGCGTGTTAAGGTATGCCTTAAGCTGGCCTCTGAGCTTAACACGTGAGTTGTATGTCGCGTGATGGGATATGTGTTAAGTTCACCTCTGGACCCATTACGTGTTTTGCTTGTGGCGTGTCAGGATATGTGTTAAGCTCACCTCTGGACCTGACACGTGATCGGTTTTCGTACACGGGATATGTGTTAAGTTCACCTCTGGACCCGGTGTGCGATAGCTGTGTATTGGGATACGTATTAAGTTCACCTCTGGACCCAATACTTGTTTGTAGCATTGGGATATGTGTTAAGTTCACCTCTGGACCCTTTGCTTGTGGATGTATAGGGATATGTGTTAAGTTTTCCTCTGGACCCTTTACTTGGATTGTATGTTGGGATATGTGTTAAGTTCACCTCTGGACCCAACATTGTTTTGGTAGTGGGATATGTGTTATGTTCACCTCTGGACCCATTGCTAGTGTTTATTGATATCTTGGTCTATGCCTTAAGTTGGCCTCTGAGTCCTTGATTGTCAAAGTGTGTTGGTATTTAGGATATGTCTTAAGTTGACCGCTGAACCTTTATACTTGTTGTTTTATATCTGCTTGCCTTGCGTTGGTACAGTGTCAGATATGCATGATGATATTGGTATTTTTAGTAACTTGGTTATAGTTTGTTCATCCAAGGCATTGGATGACTCTTTGGTCAGTTTCGTAAATAGTTTGGACTGAAAGACCCCCCGACCGGGTAACCGGTAGGGAAATCGGCTCCCCTTCCAAATAGTTTCCGAAGTTGGTTGAGAGCCTTGCATTAGTAATTGCATGATGATATGAGTTTCAGTTATTGAGATATTGATATGCTTCACATGTTTATATATGCTGGAGTATTCTGTTTGCTTTGTTGTGTTACATGTCGTTACAAAAGGTGGCTAGGAGAACTCTAGTCACTCCCCACTGATTGTGGCGTACATGTTTACATGTATGTAGGTACATGCAGGTTGGCAGGGGTTGCTGAGAGCTAGCGAGTGATGATCCGCTTATCATCTTTTGACTTACACTTCACGATAGCTAGACTCTAGTTTTGATATAGTTTATGTTTTGGTGCCTGTAGGGATGTTCCATCCCAGGCTGTTGTATATATTTGGTTTTCGTACTTAGAACTATTACTTATCTATTTCAGTTTATGTCACTTTCAGTTTTTAGTTTAATTCACCTCGCATGTTTATGTTAAAAAGTTTTAATTCCGCTGCATTTTTAGTACTTTGAATGTTTTATATTTCCGCTTTCGCGAGGGGTTTTACAGTTGGTATCAGGGCATTATTGCTCCGGACGCACTGATGTAACCCCCAACCTTAACTTGACCATATAATTGAATAATAAATGAGAGATGGGGTAGATTTAAGGACTTATATTGTAGTCTGCTTGTCCCTTGTTAGGGATACCTCTAACGGTTTATTCTCTCATGATTGAAGAATGACAGAGCCAACCAATGATGAGAATGCTGAGACGCAAGCCCTTATTCAAACTCTTCAGGATTGCGTAGCTAGCTCGTCTATGCCTTCTTCTTCATTTCAAACCTCGGGCAGTAACCAACCTGGAGGATTGGCTTGGATTATCACCCAGATGTGGAGGAATGCAGCTAAGACATTCGACGGAGAGACCAGTGCTGCGACCCTCACCGCTTGGTTCTTTGACATGGAAAGGAACTTCATGATTTATGGTGTTCGTCCTGAGGATCAGACCCGAGTAGCATCTCAGTTCTCGGTTCGTGAAGCTAGGAGCTGGTGGTTGACGATCAATGCTCCTGCTACTCGTGACCCTACTTTCACTTGGAGTTGTTTCAAGACTCTTCTTGGCATGAGGTTTTACCACAAGGACATACGTCAAGATAAGATGACCGAGTTCATGAACCTTCGCCAAGGAACCCTTTCTGTTCAAGCCTTCACCAATCGATTTGAGGAGCTAATCCACTTCGTCCCGCAGCTAGTTGAGAGAGAGGAAGACAAAGCCTATCTGTTTCGGAGCAAGCTTAATGCTGAGACTAGGAGTGTAGCAAGTGGTGACCCGACTTCTTACTTCCAGAGTTACTACGGTGTCTTGCGAGCAGAGGACCCCTACCAGATCTATTGTGAAGGAGCTAGAGCCTTCTCTCCTCCTCCACCGCCTTTGCATGTATGCCGAAGCGGGAGACCTCTTAGGCCTCGTGCTTCCTCCCTTCTTGGAACAAGGAAGCGTCCCCAGAAGAACAAGAAGTCCCAAAGAGCTAAGACTTCTCAAGTCCGGAGCATGAGCCTCCCATCGGACGTTCCCCTAAAGTGCTTCAAGTGCCGCAAAGATCTTCATCCTAGAGTTGACTGTTATGGTGACCCGTACCAAGGCTTCACCTGCGAGGGATTTGGACATCGCTCTTTCGAGTGCCACGTAGGGAATGTCGCCATCAACAGAACCATCACTATTGACCCTGCGGCGCCCCAGGATCGAGACATGGAACCCTCGACAGAAGCACCCCTGAAGTGTTTCAAGTGTCGCAAAGCCCTTCATCCTAGAGTTACCTGTGACGGTAATCCTTACTTATGCTACACCTGCAAGAAGCCTGGACGTTGCTTCTTCGAGTGCCCCGAGAGGAATACCTCTATTGACAGAGCTGTTACTACTGACCTAGAGGCTGAGAATAGTGGAGCCGGAACTGTTCAGAATCAAGCCGAGACTGGAGTTCACCCTGACCCACCTAATGGTATGTTCATGCCTACCATCTTATTTATGGTTGATGTACTGGTAGCTGTTAAGATCTTAGTCTCTTCCCTTAGACTTTTCTTGACCTTCCTTGAGAGCTATCATTGTGTTCTCTTGACTTCACCTAGTAACTTGCTTATCCTGAAACACCTTGTGCGGTAACCTACCGTAGACAGACTTGGGGAATTTCATGAGGTCAATTGTAGACTGTGATTGGGAGAGTGTTGTTACTTGAGGAAAAACCTAATGAGCTGATGGAATGTGTTTTGTTGATCTTAGTGTCTATATGTTACTAATTTGAAGAGTAAGTGAACGATGAGATAATTGTGCTAGGTAGAGTGTCATACATGGCTTTCGATGGAACTTAGGTGTGAGAACCTTGCCGTCAGGGATGATTGTAAGTTTGTAATTTCCATTAAAGAATTTAGAGGAACTTAGAGTAGTAAGTAATTTCGAGGATGTAGCTTGAGGTACTAATGTTTACAGATAAGCAGATGAAGTAAGCTATTGCCGTTTAAACTTGAGGAACGGGAGTTGTTGATGAATGTGTGAGAGTGTTGAAACATTTACAAAGGACTTGTGGAATTGACTAAGTGTCCAATCTTAAGTTACTTAATGGATCTTAACATTTATCTAATGAAGGACTTAAAGGAAAGACTTAGGATGCGTCACCAGTTTGAGGATAGAATAGAATGATTCATTGGGGGATGTAGTTCGGAAACGCATTAACTTAGGTGTGATTATTTGGTGGACTATAATGCGAGTATAGTAGATACATCATACGAGTTTAATAACCTGATAGTTGATTTCATTGTCAATTGAGGAAATACCTGAGATGAGTTATCTAAATTTTCGGGAATAGGTAACTGGAAGGATGACATTGCTTTAGACTTTGAGGAACATTGAGATCTGAATCGTTTTGAGGAACTAGTCACGAGAACCAGTCATAGACTTGCTTGACTTGGAAGTTGTTACTTTAGTGAGACCTTACCTTGGAATGTTCGTTTTATGGTAATAGATGACTTTGGAGAACTTAGGATTTCGAAATACCCCCATAGGATGAATTTGCGGAATTGAACTACGTAGGACTAAAGGATATAGGTAATTTTGGTTATGGCTTGTCTGATTGAGAAAAGTCATAGTCTAGAAAGTTTGGTATCCTAATTTCAGAATTCGATGTTTTGGTGATAGAATTTAGGTTTAGAGGTTGGAAATACGTGAACCTTGGTCTAAGGTATGTGTATTAGACTTCCATCTTGCGTGAGAGATCCTTAACCTTGATCTAACCGATTTTTGTGTGAACTGAGTGAGAGTTTTGGAAACCTTCTTGTTGAGGAATACCTTGTTTTGTGGATGAGATAGGGGTAAGAGGGACCGTGAAACCATTGTGGGCATCAAAGTCACTGGAAACGTCTCCTTGGGATATAATAGGGATCGTTGAAAGGATATGTCGATTCGGATGAGTGGTTAGCATACCCATGTTTGGCAAAGGTTACCGTCTTCTTTAACCTTCGACTTAATTGTTCCGTTCCTTCAACCCTCCTTTTTGTGTTATGACAGCCGCGAGGCTTGAAACCCCTAATCCTTCGTGTCGAAAATAAGCTCTGCGACTGTTTCCGCGCTCTCAAACGTCTGTTTTGAAACTTGTTCCCCAATCGTTGACTTTAAATTCACTGTTTTTGGAAAAAGTTTAGTTGTTTTGAGAATTTGAAACTGCTTCCTCTCCCGTTAGGGGTGACTTTTTGTCATTGTTACAATTTTACTTTTTCAAGAATTTAAGAGTAGTGGTTTACTTCAAGAAAACTTGGTTTTAAGGAACGTAACGTTTTACGATTTTGTCGGATTTCAGCGTTGACCGCCACTAGAACTTGTTATTGGAGACGTCTGATAACTTGTGCCGTGCTTGTCAACACCGAATCAATCTAATTTTGAACTTTATTTGAACAAAATTTTGGGACTTGTCTCAGATTTGGAATGTCGGACTCTTGAATACGTAACGAGAATCCCAATATCCATTGACAGGACTTGTGCCTTGAAATCTTTTGCTTCTTGAAACCTTGTTGCAAGATAAAGTTTTGGGCTACCGTAACCCGTGTGGTACATTTTGGAAGTTATATTTGTTTTCATACCTATTTCTGTCTTCAAGTTTCGAGGACGAAACTTTTTGAAAGATGGGGTGATTGTAACATCCCGCATTTTCGTAAAATATATTTTTTAAGGTTTTAAAATATTTTAAGTGATAAAATAATATTTTATTAATTTATTGAGAAGTATTTTTAATAAATCGTAAGATCCGTCTTAAGAACCTTAAGTCCTTAACACGAATACAACTTGGCAACCTTAATATCGTAAAACCCGTTCATTTCCAAACCCGTTTTCATTTAAACGGAAAGGACAAATATAAACCCCTAAAACCCTTAAGTGTGTCGGCACTTTCTCCTTTCACAAATAAGAACACTGCTTCCCTTACTTCTCATTTCCTCCTTAAACTCAATCTTATAATCCATTTTTCTTCATCATCCGATTTCCGAATCAAGGTAATTTATACATTTCTGGAATCCTCATGAAATTTGTAAGACATCCATCACTTTCAATTTCCATTTCCTTCAACTTCAAAAATGGACTGTTTTTCGAGAATCCGTTTCTAGCTTATAATAATCGTTTTTCCTATTGTAGGAAAGGGTTTAGAAGATTCCAAGGTGGTTGGTGTCGAGATTGAAGAGGAGCTAGGAGCATAATCGCTTAAGAGGTGACGATAATGAGAAACTCGGCCTTTATTTGTGATATTAGCACTTTTCTTGTTTAAGATGGTTTAAGTTTCTGATTTTGCTTATCATTGTTTTTGTTGGGACTTAGAAACATGATAGGATTGTTCACATATGATGGTTATATGCTTAGGTTATGTTTCACATGCGTAGTTGTTGATTTTTCAGAAATTTGTGCTTAAGACGGATACAAATAATAATTTTATTGAGGCTTAATTGTGGGATTTGATGCTTGTATTTGATGTATATGATGATTATATATGCTGGGTAAATATTGGATGTTGCAATTTTGGAAGTTCAGAATCGATTTGAGAAGTTTTCATTGTTTTAGGAAATGTGTTTTCTGCGTACAGCGGGCTCTGAGCCGGTAGGCTGACCGGCAGCCGGTCGGCCGGCTCAGACTCTTAGTTCTGAGTTTTTGTGTTGAAGTGGCTGAGGAAGGATTCTGAGCCGGCAGGTCGGCCGCCGGTCGACCGGCTCAGGATCCCTCTTTGGGTTTTCAGAAAATTTTGCAAAGGCTTGGGGAGAGACTCCCAGCCGGCAGGCCGGCAGCCGGTCCGCCGGCTGAGAGCCTCTCCATATTGTTTAAGATTATTAACGAAGGCTTAGGAGAAGGGACTCCCAGCCGGCAGGCCGGCGGACGGTCCACCGGCTGAGAGCCCTTTCTCATTGTTTTCAGATTTTGCAAGTGCATGGGAAGGGACTCCCAGCCGGCTGACCGGCAGACTGTTCCGGACCGGCTGAGAGCCCCTGTTCTCATTGTTTGGTTTATAACTTTCAATCGGTTTATCGGTTTTGTCTGAGATTCGTTCCGTGTGCCTTATATGTGTGTTTGAGGTCCCCGGAGGATGGGCGACACTATAATGGGTTCGGGAATGGAGGGAGGATAGAGACCCCCAGTCGGGTAACCGAAAGGGAAACCGGCTCTCCCTCATCTTAGTTCCCGGGAACAATTAAGTGTTGTTTAGTGGTTTAAGAAGTTAGAACTATAGGTTAGTTTCTATCCTTGGATGTTATTGGTTGATGCGTGTTAAGGTATGCCTTAAGCTGGCCTCTGAGCTTAACACGTGAGTTGTATGTCGCGTGATGGGATATGTGTTAAGTTCACCTCTGGACCCATTACGTGTTTTGCTTTTGGCGTGTCAGGATATGTGTTAAGCTCACTTCTGGACCTGACACGTGATGGGTTGTCGTACACGGGATATGTGTTAAGTTCACCTCTAGACCCGGTGTGCGATAGCTGTGTTGAGAAATGTGTCCTCAATGATAGTGCGATCACGAAATTAAATCTCAGGACGAGAATGCGCAAGGGATGATACGATTTATAATAGTCAACTGACCAACATTAATCGGTAATGATTGGCTAGCTAGAGTTTGACATTACTGTCGTATGACGGTGGTGGTTAGTTGATCCCGTTAGGTCACACCTATAGGATAATTCCCTTAATTGATAAAGTGATCAAATGTATGTTGATACGATTTGATCATATTCCTTAAACTCGTATGCCGAGAAATCAGAGGTTAAATCTTATTGTAAGATTTATGTTTAAAATTGAAACGTATCAATTGTTAAACAATAAACGATATTTTATAATATCGTAATTAGAATGAATTGGGCTATAATTAATACAAAGGTTGTAAATCGTATTGACGATAAATTATCATTTTATATTTGTAATTTTGATTTACTTGTCAATTGATAAATATGATTTATTTAACATGCAATATTTATATGATAAATATTTATATTAAGATAATTGTATTTTATTACCTAAAGACATATAAGATGTCACATAATATACAATCTTACATTTGACAATTTTATAAAATGAGATCCATATTAGGCTTAAGTTGGGCGGCTAAATGGGTGTGGTTGTGGGTGATTATTGTGTATTAAACACACCTTAATCATCATTTTTAAAGGTATATCTTGGAAACACAATCTAGGCCACCCTATGTTGCATGGGTTAGAGAACTTGTCTCCCCTTTATAGCTCCCCATACTCGGCCACCCACTTACCTAAGCAACACCCATTTAAAATGTTGTTGCATGCTCACAACTCATCCTAATGCTTGCATAATTTTCTAAGTGTGACAAAAATCCTCTAGAAATTATTATAAGATAATAACAATATTAATTATATAATAGATATAAGATTAGTATAATAAGTTCATATTAGAACTTATATTGTTTAAGGAAAATCCGTTTCTTGTACTAGCATACTCGAGATTTCGGATCATTTAAGGGTGTCTTGGTGCATCACAAAGGAGGTGTTCTTGTTGAATACTTGGAGGATCATCCTAGCATTTCGTTTGGACCGTGTGTAAGGGTTCAAATCTTCTAATTTCCGCATAATATAATAGCATGCATAAGATCTAAAATATGTTAATTAGAATGTTAATTAATATTTTGTTAGTATGACTAAAATAATTAGTTTATGAGATAACTAAACCTAACAATTGGTATAAGAGCAACTAGGTTGTTTGCATGCTTTCCGTTTAATTTTTTACGGAGTTATTAGGATAACAAAAATAAAATTGATATTTCATTTCGTATATGATATGGCCGAAATAATTTTTGCATGAATACCTACTGATTCTAAAATGTTTTTAGGATATTTGGAATATATTTTGCATATATATTGTTCTTTGGTATTTTTATTCTCGGTTTTTATTAATTTTAATGGTTAAAAATTGTTTATTTTGGGAAAAATAGTTAAAATCATCCTTTGGCCGAGATTTTTCAGTATGTTTTCACATGTATATCCTATGTTATGAATATGAATTTTCGTAAATTATG
Organism: Silene conica; assembly: GCA_029255685.2. Lineage (NCBI taxonomy): Eukaryota > Viridiplantae > Streptophyta > Magnoliopsida > Caryophyllales > Caryophyllaceae > Silene > Silene conica. The sequence goes on from CM055311.2 coordinate 68,063,515, forward strand.
GACTTATAATACATGGGATATGAATTTTAAATGTTAAAATGCAATAAGATGAATAAAAATGGGTTTTTATAGTTATATTTGGAATTTGACTATAATGAGTATGTCACATGCAATATTTAAAATGTATGCTAAATTTTCCAGAAATTTATCTCATATATTGCTTTATTATTGATTTTTAATGTAAAAATCGGGTAATTAGTGACATTATTTCGACTTTAATAGTTTAAGTTGGAATTTGGCCATAAAGTTTTAACACGATGTCATATATATTATTTCCAGCATGTATAAAAATTTCGATATTTTTATCTAATTTTATGCTTGAGAAATAATTTTAAAGGTTAAAATTGTACGATATATGACGAAAATCGTTAAAATTTGCAATAGTTGTTAAAATAGCCGGAAAATTTAACCCATAATAGTCATATATGATATGTTCATCACCATAATTATAGTGGGAGCCAAAAGTTTCTGTTTTTATTTAATTTTAATTTGTTAAAAAGTTGCATTTAAAATTGAATTATAAGTCATATTTATTAAAATTTCGGCTAATTGGGCAGTGTGTAATTTATTTTTCTGTCCATTTCATGTTCTTAAAGTGTTTTGGAAAGTGTAAAAATATTATTAGTATTTTATTTTCATTTATGGATCTAATTATTTAATTTTCCGACTTAAAATGCTCGTTTTACGTATTATTTTCGAAATAAATGTTAAAACTGTATAAATACTAATATTTTAAGGTTCTGAAATTTTAAGGACATTCTAGATTTTTCAAAATTTGAATTTTGAAAGTTTTGAAATTTTTATGACTCTTTTTGAATTTTATATTATTTTTCCCGTAAAACCGAGTAATACCGAACAATATTATTATAATAAGTTAAGTCATGTTCAAAGTTTGAGTAAGACCAAATTTTGAAACCTAAAAGAGTTTGGATGATTAACTTAAGAGTGAATTCCGATTCACATTATGCATAGTGTTGGTAAACGTTAAAACACGCAATTCCATAAAACCGAGGTATACGATAACTATTTATATAATTGATATTTAAATAGGACGATTTGGCTTAGGGTTTGCATGATAGTTCATATATTCATAAGCATTGCATATTTTAATTATGAATGTCATGATTTTATATACGTAATTTTGGATTATGTAATTTACGTAGTATGGCCTTAGTTTTAAATCGGTATTTCCCGTAATGTAAGGGGTTACCGATTCGGATGTAATTAATGTGATCTCGTATCACTTTATTTATAGTTTTTCTATTTTATAATGTATAAAGTAGACTAGAAAAGTTGTAATTTTTGTAATATTTCGGAGAGCCTTGAAGACGGTGCCATTCGGAAAGGAGTTCCGACCAAGACGGTGTTTTCATTGGGAAGCGTGCCTCGTGAAGTTCAAGGGACCAAAGGAGTTGGTTTCCGAATTTGTACTTTTATTATTTCTTTTCTAGGAAAGGCCATACTAGGGTTTATTTTTATGCTTTTATATTGCTTTATATGTTTGCATGCATTGCCAAATCGTCATATCAAGTCATGCATTTTATTCGATTTAATCGACCTAGTCAATAATTTTATCGATAATTCACCGACTTAGTTCACTTAAACGGAGATAGATAATAAAATTTGACTAGATCTCTTACATATAAATATTGAGATTTAGCCTTACCAAAAAGTATGGACCTATGAATCCCTTCTTCACAAAAATGTAGGCTCGGCTAAACCGGGGTGCTAAAATTGTCACGTTGGGTAAGTGGGGTAATAAGATTACACCTTGAAATTTGGTTGATCTCAACGAAAGTATTCGTAACCGTAGTTGCAATAAGTTCGGGCTAAAGACGATTTTTAGAAAATTGTCGACCGGGAGTTCTAAGGTAGAACCGATTAAAAGGTTAATCCACCAAATTATACCAATACGGGTTGAACCGGCTATACCGTGCCCGAATTAGTATGGGTTTGGGTCTCGGGATTGTTTACTTAATTGGGTAAGAGATCATTAAGTAAATAACTAAACTTGTTTAATATTATTTACGAGTTTTAAAATGACGTTGTTTTAATTCCTTCATTTTTATTGTAGTTTAATTTTCAACATCATCTATGGCAACCAACGCTCCACCTCTCACTAACGTTTCATGGTTCCAATTTTAAGGATTGGGATGCGCAATTACTTTTGGCCGCTCAAGGTGACGATAAGACTCGTTACCGATCCGAAGCCGCTCCGACCGCTCGTTCCTCGGTCCAAAATCGTGAGGCCTATGAAGCCTACATGAAAGAGTCCTCCGCTCTTAAAAATGTGCTCATCTTCTCCATGGAGCCGGATCTCCAAAGGAGTATGATCAAGTTGACCACATCATATGAGATATACACCAAGCTTGCGACAATGTTTTCGCAAACTCCAAGGGTGATTCAATATGAGGCGGCTTCCGCCTTCTTCGACAATACCTTGAAGGAAGGGTAAAAGATAAGCCCACATGTTCTCAAACTAGTTGAGCTCGCGGAGACTCTAAAAATACAAGAAGTTGATGTTCCCGACTCTCTCATCATTGACCGAGTTCTTCACTCGCTCAATAAGGTGAAATCGTATGCTGAATTCCGGGTGAATTTTAATATGCGAAATCAAGAGACAACATTGGATGAATTGCATAAGATGCTCGTCCAAGCCGAAAGGGATATGAGACTTCATGAAAGTTCCACTAAGGATGTTTTAAACATCGAGAAGAAAGGGAAAACGAGCTTCAAAAGGAATGCCTCTAAGGGCAAGGGCAAGAAAATGTTAAAGCTCAAAGCGACCAAAGAAAAAACCTTTTCGAAAGGCGCTTCCACCTCATCTTCGAAATACGAAGACAAGTGCCATTATTGCACAAAGATAGGGCATTGGAAGCGTAATTGCCCCAAATACTTAAGCGATCTCAAAAATGGGAAGGCAACCGCCGTAGGTAATAATTTTCGGTTAAATTCATGTCATTTATCAACTTATGTATAGTGATACAAATTTGTTGATATTTACCCTTTTTAATTGTTTTAAAGGGCCACCTCCTAATGATAAGGGCAAGGAAAAGGAAGCATGAAGTTCCTTACTTGGATGACTATGGTAGCATCCAAATTGATCGAAGACTTGAAGAGCTAGGCTCTAATATTCATATTGTCTTCCTTAAAGAATCACCCATCCTCTCTAAATGGTAGGTTCAATTTGTAACATCTCGCATTTTCGTAAAATAAATTTTAAGCATTTAAATTATTTTTAAGTAGTAAAATAATAATTTAATAATTTATTGGGAGGTATTTCATTTAAATAGTAAGATCCGTCTTAAGAACCTTAAGTCCATAAGACAAATACAAACATGGCAACTTGAATTCTAAACTTAAAACCCGTTCATCCAAACCCATTTTCATTTAAGGGAAAGGACAAATAAACCCTACCACTTCCTTATGAATGTCGACACATTCATCATCTCAAAACAATAAAACAGTAAACACATTTCCTCTAAAACCTCCATAAATCTTTTTCTTCTTTTGCTTATTTCGTCATCATCCATTCATCAAATCAAGGTAATAATAAAATTTTCGGAATCCTCATCGAATTTGCAAGCCATCTATCACTTCCGTTTTCCATTTCCTTTCGTTCGAAATTTGGGCTGTTTTGGTTATAATCTGAGTTTAGCCTCTAAATCCGTTTTTCATGTTGTAGGGAGAGGATTAGAGGATCCCAAGGCGAGATTGAAGAGAAGATAGGAGCTTAATCGCGGAAAAAGGTGACGATAATGAGAAACTCGGCCTTATTGTATACATTAGCATTTTTGTGTTCGAATTGGCTTAAGTTTCTGTTTTTATTTGTTACACATGTTCAATGGACTTAGAATCATGTTAGGATTTCATGAATAGGTTGTTTTTATGCTTGGGTGATGTTTCATTTGCTTATCTTTCATTTTCAGAAATTTCATGTTTGCGACGGATACATGTAATAATCATTTGAGGATTGTTTTGTGGTTTAATTGCTGGTCGATAGTGTTGTTGGATGATTTAAGATAATGGGTAAACCTTGTAAGTTACTAGATTAGAAGTCTTGAATCGTTTTAGGTCGATTTTTCAAGTGAGAGGAAGAATCGTTTTCGTGCTCAGGGACTCAGAGCCGGTCGACCGACCGGCCGCCGGTCGACCGGCTGGGAGCGTCTCTTATTGTTTTTGCGAGTTTGAAAATTGGTAGGACTTGGGTTGCCAGCCGGTAGGCCGGCTGCCTGCCAACCGGCTGGTAGCCTCTTAGGTGATGTTCGTTTAATGCGTAAGTAAAGGGGATGGGTTCCCCAGCCGGTAGGCCGGCTGCCTGCCAACCGGCTGGGAGCCCTTATGGCGTGTTTGTGCGTTAAAGGAGAAGGAAAGAATGGGTTGCCAGCCGGTGGGCCGGCTGCCTGCCAACCGGCTGGGGACCCCTGTTACTTGTTTTTGTTTTGAAATTCGCCCTTAGCTCGTAACTTTTAAACGGTCATTCGGTTTTGTTTGAAACTCGTTCTGTGTACCTTTGATATGCGTTTGAGGTCCCCGGAGGATGGGCGACACTATATTGGGTTCGGGAATGGAGAGAGGATAGAGACCCCCCGGTCGGGTAACCGAAAGGGAAACCGGCTCTCCCTCAACTTAGTTCCCGGGGTCAATTAAGTGTTGGTTAGAAATTAAGAAAAGTAGAACTATAGATTAGTTCATAGACTTGGATGATATTGTATTGATGCGTATTAAGTTATGCCTTAAGCTGGCCTTTGAACTTAATACGTGAGTTGTTTGTCATATATGGGGATATGCCTTAAGCTGGCCTCGGAGCCCTATATGTGTATGTTTGTCGTGTCTGGGACATGCCTTAAGCTGGCCTTTGAGTCCAGACATGTTTGATTGTGATCGCGTTGGAACATGCCTTAAGTTGGCCTCTGAGTCTGACGAGTAGAGTAGCTGCACAACGGGGCATTTAGGTCGTAACACCTCACCCGGAGTGCAGATGCTTGATGCTAGGACATGCTTTAAACTGGCCTCTGAGTCTAGTATCTTGTGATGTAGTGTAGGGACATGCCTTAAGTTGGCCTCTGAGTCCTTTACTTTTGGGTGCTAGTCTATGCCTTAAGTTGGCCTCTGAGTCTAGTGTCTTGCTGATTGGCGGGTCTATGCCTTAAGTTGGCCTCTGAGTCCTTGCTTGCTGAATGTTTGATGTTTAGGTTATGTCTTAAGTTGACCGCTGAACCTTTACACTTGCTGAATGATTGGTATGTAGGTTATGCCTTAAGTTGACCGCTGAACCTTATACTTGCTGAACTCTATCTGCTTGCCTTGAGTTGGTACAGTGTCAGATGTAGATGTGGATGATGATGATTTAGATGTTGTTATTGTTGAGTTAGATGTCGACTTTGTTACTGTTCATTCAAGGCATTGGATGACTCTAAGTCAGTTTCGTAAATGGTTTGGATTGAAAGACCCCCCACTGGGTAACCGGTAGGGAAATCGACTCTCCTTCCAAATAGTTTCCGAAGTTGGTTGAGAGCCGTGCATTAGTGATTGCATGATGGTATGAGATTCAGTTGATGAGATATTTATACTTCACATGTTTATATATGTTGGAGTGTTCTGTTTGCTTTGCTTGTTACGTGTCGTTACAAAAGGTGGCTAGGAGAACTCTAGTCACTCCCCACTGATTGTGGCGTACATGTTTTCATGTATGTAGGTACATGCAGGTTGGCGGGGTTCACTTGAGAGCTAGCGAGTGATGATCCTTTCATCATATGACTTACACTTCCATCGATTAGCTAGACTCTTAGTTTTGATACAGTATACGTTTTGGTGCCTGTAGGGATGTTCCATCCCAGGCTGTTATATATATTTGGTTTTCGTACTTAGAACTGTTACTTATCTATTTCAGTTTATGTCACTTTCAGTTTTCAGTTTAATTCACCTCGCATTTTTATGTTAAAAAGTTTTAATTCCGCTGCATTTTTAGTACTTTGAATGTTTTAATTTTCCGCTTTCGCGAGGTGTTTTACAGTTGGTATCAGAGCATTATTGCTCCTGACGCACTCATGTGACCCCCAACCTTAACTTGACCAAATAAACAAATAATGAATGAGAGATGGGGTAGATTTAAGGACTTATATTGTAGTCTGATTGTGCCTTGTTAGGAATACGTCTAATGGTTTATTCTCTTATGATTGAAGAATGACAGAGCCAACCAATGATGAGAATGCTGAGACGCAAGCCCTCATTCAAACTCTTCGAGATTGCATAGCTAAGTCGTCTATGCCTTCTTCTTCTTTTCAAACCTCGGGAAGTAACCAACCTAGAGGATTGGCTTGGACTATCACCCAGATGTGGAGGAATGCAGCTAAGACGTTCGACGGAGAGACCAGTGCTGCGACCCTCACCGCTTGGTTCTTTGACATGGAAAGGAACTTCATGATTTACGGTGTTCGTCCTGAGGATCAGACCCGAGTAGCATCTCAGTACTTAGTTCGTGAGGCTAGGAGTTGGTGGTTGACGATCAGTGCTCTTGCTACTCGTGACCCTACTTTCATTTGGAGTCGTTTGAAGACACTTCTTGGCATGAGGTTTTACCACAGGGACATCCGCCAAGATAATATGACCCAGTTCATGAACCTTCGCCAAGGAACCCTTTCTGTTCAAGTCTTCACCAATCTATTTGAGGAGCTAATCCACTTTGTCCCACAATTCGTTGAGAGAGAAGAAGACAAAGCTTACCTGTTTCGGAGCAAGCTTAATGCTGAGACTAGGAGTGTAGCCAGAGGTGACCCGACTTCTTACTTCCAGAGTTACTACAGTGTCTTGCGAGCGGAGGAGCCTTTTGAGATCTATTGTGAGAGAGCTAGAGCTTTCTCTCCTCCTCGACCCCCTTTACATAGATGTCGAAGCAAGAGACCTCTTAGTCCTCCTTTCTCCTCCTGTCCTCCTGGAAGAGGAAAGCACCCACAGTTCCTTGTGCAACCTACTACAGTTAGGCCAGGCAATAACCGCCGTGGTAGACCACGCATTTGCTACCGTTGCAGAGAGCGAGGACACCTCTCTGAACAGTGCCCCCAAGGAAAGGGAGAACCCGACGGAGCTGAGGCTTCCCAGGATCGAGACATGGAACCCCCGACAGAAGCTCCCCTGAAGTGCATCAAGTGCCGTAAGGATCTTCATCCTAGAGTTGACTGTTACGGTGACCCATACCAATGCTTCACCTATGAGGGATTTGGACATCGCTCCTTCTAGTGCCCCGTAGGGAATGTCGCTATCGACAAAGCTGTTACTACTGACCCTGAGGCTGAGACCAGTGGAGCCAGAGCTGTTCGGATTCAAGCTGTGACCGGAGTTCATCCTGACCCACCTACTGGTATGTTCATGCCTACCGTCTTACTTATGGTTTGATGTACTTGTAACCGTTTAGGCTCTATCTCTTCCCTTAGACTTTTCTTGACCATCCTTGAGAACTGTCATTGTGTTCTCTTGACTTCACCTAATAGCTTGCTTATCCTGAAACACCTTGTGCAGTAACCTACCATAGACAGACTTGGGGAATTTCTTGAGGACAATTGTAGACCATGATTGAGAGAGTGTTGTTACTTGAGGAGAATCTAAGGAGCTGATGGAGTGTGTTTTGTTGATCTTAGTGTCCATATGTTACTAAATTGAAGATTAAGTGAATGATGAGATAATTGTGTTAGGTAGAGTGTTATACACAACCTTTAATGGAATTTAAGTGTGAGAATCTTGCTGAGTCATGGATAATTGTGATTTTGGATTATCCATTAGAGAATTTAGAGGAACTTGGAGTAAGGATTGATTTCGAGGAATATGCTTAAAGTACTGGTGTTGTCTGATAAGTGAATGAGGTAGGTTAATGCTGTTTGAACATGAGGAACGAGAGTTGTTAGTTACGGCGGGAGAACATTGGGACACTTACAAATAACTCGTGGAATCGAATGAGTGGTTGACCTTAAGTTACTTAATAGATCTTAACATTCATCTAATGAAGGACTTAAAGGAAAAATCTAGGATGCATCACCTGTTTGAGGATAGAATAGAATGATTCCTTGGGAAATGTAGTTCGGAGACGCATTGATTTAGGCGTGGTGATTTGGTGGACTATAATGCGAGTATAGTAGTTACATCATACGAGTTTAATAACCTGATAGTTGATTTCATGGTCAATCGAGGAAATACCTGAGATGAGTTAGCTAAATTTTTGGGAATAGGTAATTGGAAGGATGATATTACTTTAGACTTTGAGGAACCTTGAGATCTGAATCGTTTTGAGGAACTAGTCACGAGGATCAGTCATAGACTTACTTGACTTGGAAGTTGTTACCTTAGTGAGGCCTTACCTTGGAACGTTCGTTTTATGTTAATAGATGACTTGGGAAAACTTTGAAATTTGAAGTACCCCCCCCCCCCCTTGAATGATTTTGACAGAATTGAATTTCGTAGGGCTAAAGGATATAAGTAATTTTGGTTATGGCCCGTCTAATGGAGAAAAGCCATAGTGTGGAAAGTTTGGTATCCTAATTTCAGAATTCGATGTTTTGATGATAGAATTCAGATTTAGATTTAGGAAGTGCGTAAACCTTGGTCTGAGGTATGTGTATGAGGCTTCCACCTTGAGTGAGAGATCCTTAACCTGGATCTAACAGATTTTGAGTAGCTAAGTGAGAGTTTAGGAAACCTTCTTGTGAGGAATACCTTGTTTGGAGGATGAGATGATAGTAAGAGGGACTGTGAAACCATTGTGATTATCGAGGTCACTGGAAACGTTTCCTTGGGATATACTAGAAATCGTTGTAACGATGTTTTGATTATGGATTGAGCGGTTAGTGTACCCATGTTTGGCAAAGGTTACCGTCCTTCTTTAACTTTCGACTTAATCGTTCCGTTCCTTCAACCCTCCTTTTAGTGTTCTGACAGCCGCAAGGCTTGAAACCCCTAATTCTTCGTGTTGAAAATAAGCTCTGCGTCTGTTTCCGCGCTCTCAAACGTCTGTTTTGAAACTTGTTCCCCAATTGTTGACTCTAAACTCACTGTTTGTAGAAAAAGCTTAGTTGTTTTGAGAATTTGAAATTGCTTTCTCTTCCGTTAGAAGCGGCTTTTAGTCATTGTTACAATTTTACCTTTCCAAGAATTTGAAAGTAGTGGTTTATTTGAAGAAAAACTTGGTTTTAAGGAACGTAACGTTTTACGATTTTGTCGGATTTCAGCGTTGACCGCCACAAAAACTTGTTATTGGAGATGTCTGATAACCTGTGCTGTGCCTATCAACACCGAATCGATCTAATTTTGAACTTTATTTGAACGAATTTTGGGACTTGTCTCAGATTTGGAATGTCGGACTCTTGAATACGTAACGAGAATAGGAATATCCATTGACAAGACTTGTGCCTTGAAACCTTTTCTTCTTGAAACCTTTTTGAAGGATAAAGTTTTGGGTTGTCATGACCCGTGTGGTTCATTTTGAAAGATAGAGTTGTTTTCGTACTTTTTCTGTCTTCAAGTTTCGAGGACGAAACTTTTTGAAAGATAGGGTGATTGTAACATCCCGCATTTTCGTAAAATATATTTTAAGCATTTAAATTATTTTTAAGTAGTAAAATAATAATTTAATAATTTATTGGGAGATATTTCATTTAAATAGTAAGATCCGTCTTAAGAACCTTAAGTCCTTAAGACAAATACAAACTTGGCAACTTGAATTCTAAACTTAAAACCCGTTCATCCAAACCCGTTTTCATTTAACGGAAAGGACAAATAAACCCTACCACTTCCTTATGAACGTCGACACATTCATCATCTCAAAACAATAAAACAGTAAACACATTTCCTCTAAAACCTCCATAAATCTTTATCTTCTTTTACTTATTTCTTCATCATCCGTTCATCAAATCAAGGTAATAATAACATTTTCGAAATCTTGATCGAATTTGCAAGCCATCTATCACTTCCGTTTTCCATTTCCTTTCGTTCGAAATTTGGGCTGTTTTGGGTATAATCCGTGTTTAGCCTCTAAATCCGTTTTTCATGTTGTAGGGAGAGGCTTAGAGGATCCCAAGGCGGTTTGTGGCGAGATTTAAGAGAAGATAGGAGCTTAATCGCGGAAAAAGGTGACGATAATGAGAAACTCGGCCTTATTGTATACATTAGCATTTTTGTGTTCGAATTGGCTTAAGTTTCTGTTTTTATTTGTTACACATGTTCAATGGACTTAGAATCATGTTAGGATTTCATGAATAGGTTGTTTTGATGCTTGGGTGATGTTTCATTTGCTTATCTTTCATTTTCAGAAATTTCATGTTTGCGACGGATACTTGTAATAATCATTTGAGGATTGTTTTGTGGTTTAATTGCTGGTAGATAGTGTTGTTGGATGATTTAAGATAATGGGTAAACCTTGTAAGTTGCTAGATTAGAAGTCTTGAATCGTTTTAGGTTGATTTTGCAAGTTACAGGAAGAATCGTTTTCGTGCTCAGGGACTATGAGCCGGTCAACCGACCGGCCGCCGGTCGACCGGCTGGGAGCGTCTCTTATTGTTTTTGCGAGTTTGAAAATAGGTAGGACTTGGGTTGCCAGCCGGTAGGCCGGCTGCCTGCCAACCGGCTGGTAGCCTCTTGGGTGATGTTCGTTTAATGCGTAAGTAAAGGGGATGGGTTCCCCAGTCGGTAGGCCGGCTGCCTGCCAACCGGCTGGGAGCCCTTTTGGCGTGTTTGTGCGTTAAAGGAGAAGGAAAGAATGGGTTGCCAGCCGGTGGGCCGACTGCCTGCCGACCGGCTGGGGACCCTTGTTAGTTATTTTTGTTTTGAAATTCGCCTTTAACTCGTAACTTTTAAACGGTCATTCGGTTTTGTTTGAAACTCGTTCTGTGTACATTTGATATGTGTTATTTGAGGTCCCCAGAGGATGGGCGACACTATATTGGGTTCGGGAATGGAGAGAGGATAGAGACCCCCCGGTCGGGTAACCGAAAGGGAAACCGGCTCTCCCTCAACTTAGTTCCCGGGGTCAATTAAGTGTTGGTTAGAAGTTAAGAAAAGTAGAACTATAGATTAGTTCATAGACTTGGATGATATTATATTGATGCGTATTAAGTTATGCCTTAAGCTGGCCTCTGAAGTTAATACGTGAGTTGTTTGTCATATATGGGGATATGCCTTAAGCTGGCCTCTGAGCCCTATATGTGTATGTTTGTCGTGTCTGGGACATGCCTTAAGCTGGCCTCTGAGTCCAGACATGTTTGATTGTGATCGCGTTGGAACATGCCTTAAGTTGGCCTCTGAGTCTGACGAGTAGATTAGTTGCACAACGGGGCATTTAGGTCGTTACACCTCACCCGGAGTGCAGATGCTTGATGCTAGGACATGCCTTAAGTTGGCCTCTGAGTCCTTTACTTTTGGGTGTTAGTCTATGCCTTAAGTTGGCCTCTGAGTCTAGTGTCTTGCTGATTGGCGTGTCTATGCCTTAAGTTGGCCTCTAAGTCCTTGCTTGCTGAATGTTTGATGTTTAGGTTATGTCATAAGTTGACCACTGAACCTTTACACTTGCTGAATGATTGGTATGTAGGTTATGTCTTAAGTTGACCGCTGAACCTTATACTTGCTGAACTCTATTTGCTTGCCTTGAGTTGGTACAGTGTCAGATGTAGATGTGGATGATGATGATTTAGATGTTGTTATTGTTGAGTTAGATGTCGACTTTGTTACTGTTCATCCAAGGCATTGGATGCCTCTAAGTTAGTTTCGTAAATGGTTTGGATTGAAAGACCCCCTGACTGGGTAACCGGTAGGGAAACCGGGTCTCCTTCCAAATAGTTTCCGAAGTTGGTTGAGAGTCGTGCATTAGTGATTGCATGATGGTATGAGATTCAGTTGATGAGATATTTATACTTCACATGTTTATATATGTTGGAGTGTTCTGTTTGCTTTGCTTGTTACGTGTCGTTACAAAAGGTGGCTAGGAGAACTCTAGTCACTCCCCACTGATTGTGGCGTACATGTTTTCATGTATTTAGGTATATGCAGGTTGGCGGGGTTCACTTGAGAGCTAGCGAGTGATGATCCTTTCATCATATGACTTACACTTCCATCGATTAGCTAGACTCTTAGTTTTGATACGGTATACGTTTTGGTGCCTGTAGGGATGTTCCATCCCAGGCTGTTGTATATATTTGGTTTTCGTACTTAGAACTATTACTTATCTATTTCAGTTTATGTCACTTTCAGTTTTTAGTTTAATTCACCTCGCATGTTTATGTTAAAAAGTTTTAATTCCGCTGCATTTTTAGTACTTTGAATGTTTTAATTTTCCACTTTCGCGAGGGGTTTTACACAAATTTTAATGAATGTTGCTCCCACTAAAAACAATATCACTCGATCTCTTAAATGAACCTTTCATTTCTTGCATGTAAATCTTTATTTATTACTTGAATCATCATCACTATCACTATCCCTATAGTGATCTATTCTTCATTCAATCAATCATCACTTCTTTCATGTCTTCGTTTCCTCGAGACGAATATGACTTGATAATTCCCTTATAACTACATTGAGAGAATTGAGATGATTTCTTCTCTTTTATCTTATAAATTTATTTTCTTGTAAGACAAGGATTCAAATCCTAAAACAATGGTTGTAATTTTGGATGTTATTGACTTGGTTTTCAACCCAAGTCGCTACTTTTGTTCTTAATCAATTACTTGATTTCTAAAATAAATTGCACACCTTGTTAAAACATGAATAATAGTGATTTTATCACGAAATAAACATTGATACGATCAATATAATATAAATAAAGTGTTGATTAAAACGGAGAACTCACCCCATGAGATACTTTTAATCAAAATAAGACATCATTAGTTCATTATAAGATTTTTATTTTAAGTGAAAATGAGAATGTATACATCACACCTATAAAACTTCAAACATTCATATGCTTTGGTTAAATCGAAAATTACTATCCTTATACAAGTAAAGGTTATTGTTAGAAGGATAGAGTGGGAGAAAATATTTCGCCCGCAAACCAATGATATAAGTGAAGGATCTTAGAGAAGATTCATACATGGGAGACTTAAGAAGAACCCTAAATGAATAAATTGAAGAAACTACGAGAGGACACTGAAGAAACTACGGGAGGACACAAGAGGAAAGGTTCTTTATGTTCATTGTTTCAAAGAGAGGATATAATGAAACCCCGTATGAAATCGGAAGGAAAACGGTTCCTTAATAAATGATTTCTAAATTTATAAGATAAAGGAGAAGAAATCATCTCAATTCTCTCAATGTAGTTATAAGGGAATTATCAAGTCATATTCGTCTCGAGGAAACGAAGACATGAAAGAAGTGATGATTGATTGAATGAAGAATAGATCACTATAGGATAGTGATAGTGATGATGATTCAAGTAATAAATAGAGATTTACATGCAAGAAATGAAAGGTTCATTTAAGAGATCGAGGGATATTGTTTTTAGTGGGAGCAACATTCATTAAAAATTGAACCTACCATTTAGAGAGGATGGGTGATTCTTTAAGGTGTAAAGAATACGAGGTTCTCAATTCTAGATGAACAAAATCCCTTATATCATACGATGATGGAGTTTTACGGGAAGGTTTATTATATTGATAATAAAAGGTCGCCCATTAGAAATCAAAATGGTTAGATATGAATAACCTTGATAAAATAGCCAAGATGATTGAAAATAATTAGAGCAATAACTACAGTATAAATTTCAGCACATGAGTGACTAGGAAATTTCGAGTGATTCTTTAATCCCTCTATTATATCCATACGTCACGAGTTATAAGATAACAGTGGGAGCTTCCCTCAGGAAAGGAACCTCAAGATCTAGAATGGGTTCTAGATATGTGCTCAAACAAGATCATATTATGTGAGATAATATGAGTCGGAAGGAGACCAAAATTTGTAAGTTTTGCAATCATGAATAAAAGGTTTATTCGCAAAACACTAATACAAATAGATGATCGTGCATCAAATGCAATGAAATAGTATTGACTGTTTTTGCATGACAATGTCATTTGAGTTATAATTAACTCAAGATAAAAGATACTTTGTCAAAATCCAAATGGGTTGTAAGAGACAATTTTGAACCCCATAAAGTGAACTGGATTGACTTACACTACTACAAAAAGGGGAAACGAGGACGGTTGAAAACCGTCCTAAAACATGAAAGCAACCGTCCTAAATTATTCCCCCGTCCTCGTTGCCTAAGAGGACGGTTGAAAAAAAGTCAAACCGTCCTCTTTGTATATATCAAAGAGGACGGTTGTAATATGAACAAAACCGTCCTGTATAGCCAATTTTTTGGGCGCCAATTTAAAACAATTATCGCAAGCCATTTTAAATGTTCGCACAATTACCGCAAGCAATTTAAAACCATCCTGTATAGCCAATAAACGCAGCAGTAGTCACATACTCCCACATGGCAGCAATGAGACAACAACAACACAGTACCAAACGACTATACAAACCACAAGCACGTACTACCAATTAACTCAACAATGTTAATTTCATATAACGAACAAAAGAACAAAAGAACAAATTTTTGACAACAATGTTGTTTCATTAACTTAAATATATCATCTCCTACATTTTCGAAAAAAGCAATAAATTTGTTTCTATAAAATACGAACTATAATATAAGTTCAACACAACTTACAAAATTTGAAGCTATCTAGATAGAATCCGTTGGTATACTTTAAACGCTTCCTTCAAATCCTTGCGCCTGAAACTGCAATACATATGTTGCCCAAATGTCCCGCACCTCGTCAATTTGATCAACTGAGTATGTCTTTGGTGCCTTAAACATGAACTATACATAGAAACAAAAGACACAATTACAATCATTTACACAAGGCGTGTAATTTATATCAAAATAAGTAAATATTGCGGCCAAAAAACAATAAAGCACGTACACTTGGCATAATATTAATATATCGTCCTCTAATGATCTCCAACATATATCGGCAGACGTAATATCCACATCAGACGCTTCCAACGGGCTGCGTAGGACACTAAAATCGAAATCATGTGAATTTGACTACAACTTATAAACAAGAAAGTCATAACAATAAAACATAAACTACTATATATAATTATTTAGGAGATAACAAGATTATTAGTTAGAGCGAGAGATACCTTTATTATTTTCCATTCAATCTCTTTTTGTTGACATTTCTCAGGATCCATAGAACTTATCTTCGTAATTGCCCTGTGTTAAATATATGTGATAAACGCCTAATTATAGTTATTTTACGAAATAAAGTAAATGTAAATATACTTGATAATTGAAATTTCTTAAATCATATACATGCTAAACTTACATATTAATTGTATCCTTCAAAAATTTACGAAGCTCTCGAATTCCAAGTGGATCACACCAATATACTACATTATCCTTTGGATTGATAGCAACGAACATCCAATGATCACTACCATTTATAAAGTTAACAATGTATCAATATCAATAAGTAGCATTAAATAATATAGTTAGTATAGCTAGTTTGAAAAAAAAGGTACATACCCTTCAAAATATGGAGCAAAAATAAGCTTTCAACCTCTTTCACAACCCGTACATGTCATAGCCTTAGCAATATAGTCTGGCCGGTTATCTTCATTTTCAAAACTAGCAAACTTGGACAATGATGTGGGGCACAAGAATCCATATGAACTTGTACATTGATTACTCACTACTAGTTCAGTCAAATACCTACCATAAAGAAAAAAGATAATTGTTGAAGGCACCATCACTATAAAATCAATGGGGTTTAATTGGTAGAAAAAGTATTTGAAGAGTAACCAAACCTCATGAACAAAGCAATGTGGGAGGCACTTATCTTTTCTTCATCACACCAATGAATAAGATCTTCCTAGTTAAGCATGCATTTCTGTTTATGGTGTAGTACATGCTCATCTATATCCACATTAATCATCGTTGCACTTCTCTTTAACACGCGAGCCTCATTTGCCAACTTCTTCAATGACAAGGTTCTCCAGTTTTGCCTGAACTCGAGACTAACTTTCACACCAAGAAAACTGGTTGATGTTGTTGGGTCTAAAGACATACACTTTGGTTTTGTAGAATTGGTTCGTTCCGGTGTCTGTTCTTCTCCCATATTTTTCTGCAAGAAAGATGCAAAAAATAGAAATATTTCACAGCAATTCAAAATGAATTTGAACTATACATGCCTCTTTATGCCAACAATTGGAATTACCTCATTAGGAGTATGAATATGCTTTTGTGGCCATTGAACAAATGAGTCCTTAGCATCATTTAATATCTCCAAGTCACCAACGAGAACAGGCAACAAAGCTTTTTCGGACCCCTTGTAGACTCTCTTGATTTTGACCTTTTTAAAACCATCACGTAGGGTGGTGCCGTGAATGGAAACAAACTCCCCATCATGTGACGTGTACACCAACCCGAAAGCAATCATCTTTATCGGTTTTCCTGGCAATGATAATAAACATTTCTGCCAAGCCTACACATTATATATTGCATTAGGGTATAATTAACTCAGGAACAAGCTAAATTGACAAGTGTATGATCTACATGTTAAGATATAAAACAGTACCTCTGGTGTTGAGATAGAAAACTTCTGAATAGTGGTGACTGGAGTACGAACTACCTTTGCTGGTGTTGAGATAGAAACATTTGGAATGGTGGTCACTGGAGTACGGAAAACCTCGGCAGATAGTGGCTCAGATAGTGGCTCCTCACTACAAGATGGCTCACTTAGTTTGTCCTTATTATGGGATGACTCATCGTTAGGAGACTCCTCTCGGGCTGGTGACTGAGTCCCCTCCAAAGGTTCACGGCTTCCATGTGTACTTTTAGTTGTCGCGTCTATAAAACAAGCTAATACCTCTTCACTTGGCCGCTAACCTGTTTGCCAGAACTTCAACATCACCATTTGAGTTTCCTTTAGTTGCTCTTCCAATGTCCTTATCTACACAAGAAAATAATCCTTAAATAGACTTGATCAAATTATAGTTCTTACTCAAATTTGAATGAGTAAGGCTGGTAAAGATCGATATATTGACAAAATTATAGGCCGATGGCTGATCAAATATCAAATAAATAAATTACCTCTTCCTTTAACTGTGTTGGAGTCGGGTTTTTGGAAGGTTTCCCAAAATATTCTTTTATACCTATGCCACTGGGAACTCCTCGGACACGACCAGGATGTTCGGCCTTGCCAATCGCCTTAAAGAGTATATCTTCTCGTCCATCGGAAACAAATACACCTGCTTCTACCTCTTTCTTTAGTGCTTCCTACGATTCATATAAAAGAAAATAGTTGTTAAAAATTTCAAATGTATATATATATATATATATATATATATATATATATATTATATACATTTCAAGGACGTGCTAAATAATTTCAAACTACTGGGAAGTGAGGCGTGTGATCAGGTCTGCTATGGTCTGTTGCCAGTTGCGGCCCCTCTCTCTCTTTAGAACTCGACCGCGGTACGCGGGAAAGGGGCTGGCAGTAGTGCGGTCAGATTAAGGTCAGATTATATGTTAGGATGGTGCTGCTTATTGGCCATCTTTTAGGCAGAACAGTAAAGTAGTAGGGCTGGAAAGGGATGGCAGTAGTGCGGTCTGCACTATTGTTGGCTTTTCGGAATGAGCAGTGAAGCGTAGTGCTTGTGATCAGACCAGATAGTAGGTCTGCGGGACATATTATGATTGGCAGACCAGTTTACTGGATCTGATGCTGCAGAGAAATAGAGAAGCGGGATGCAAGCACATGTCGTGTTAGTGCAGGAATTAAAACTGCTGCTCTTAGAAGGCAGTGGTAATTGGGAAGAAATTAACATAATCAGTCAAGAAATAAGAGTACGAAGTGCGTGCTACAATAAGCAGTTCACTACTGGAGCAGAAATTAACATAATCAGTCATAAGAGTACGAAGTGCTACAATAATCAGTGGGCTATGCTTGCGGCAGTGCAAATAAGAGTCGAATATACTTATACTTACAATTTTATTTTCCACTTCCTTAACATAATCAGTCATATCTCCATTCTCGGACTGGTGAGCCCTTAGCCAAATTAAATATCGATCAACTTTCTCCAATGGGCATCCCTTTGCGGCGAAATCTGCTTTCTAAAAAAACATTTAACTTAAGTTGGCTAAAATATCAAGTGTGAATGCAAAAAAATTAAAAGTTAACTTACCACTTTCTTCTCAATTCCCCGATATCCTGCTCGAGAACCATGGTATTGTGCTTTCCTTTGAGCCGCATTCTGCTTATTTTTCTCACTAAGGGCCTGTTTTTCATCTCAAAAATGGGATTAATAACACCGTGATACCTAGTCAAGCTATCATAGTTTCTATACTACAAGAAAGAAATTACCTTAAATGCATTAGTAGTATGGGAGACGACAAATGAATTCCATTCCTCCGGTGTTATCTGCTTCCACAAGGTTGGCGGTGTCGACCGTATAGCTCCCGTCTCCTTGTCGTATAACCATTCACAGACTAACTTCCTCTTCCACTTTCTCCATAACTCCCCTGCCTTACCAAGACACCAATCTTCACGTTCCTTCCTAACCGTGAATGCCCCCTATATGGTCCAAGCAGATATTGTAAGAAACAAACCTTTTTGTAAAAAAAACATAATTCATACGTAAAAAAAGTAATTTTATTCATACTGTGATATTATCTAGCATATCTTGTTTAGTCGGCTCATCTACATCGTCCCATTTTTCAACTGTGCAGCTAACATGTCCCCGAACAGTAATTCCAATCCAACTACTAAACTTGGCAGCCCAATCTCCAGTCGGCAAGTTTAGCTCATTATCCCATTCTAAGTTAATTGGCTTCTCATCTCAGAGAGCTTTTGATGCTAACATTAGGACTGATCGACCCCGCTTAGAACGCTTCTCTCTATTTGTTGTACCATCATCAGATTGCCCTGAGTTGTTTCCTCTGTTACTACTCTTTCTCTTTGTCGTTGTCATTGATCAACCTGCATATAAATAAGTTTTTAGAATTAGTATTCTTAAATTACAAATATATGGATGGTGTTAGAAAGAATTAGTACTAATCGGATTATAGTATATGGATGGTGCATCTGGTTGCAGTTAATGCGTGTAGGGATAACAGAATAAGGCAGAGTTCTCTTTAGTGACTACAATGCTGGTTAGATGAACTGACTGGCAGAGGACATATCTGGGAAGACTAGTCTACTGCTTGGGCTGCGATTTTGGAATCATAAATAAAAGGTTTATTCGCAAAACACTAAAACAAATTGATGATCGTGCATCAAATGCAATGAAATAGTATTGACTGTTTTTGCAAGACAATGTCATTTGAGTTATAATTAACTCAAAATGAAAGATACTTTGTCAAAATCCAAATGGGTTGTAAGAGACAATTTTGAACCCCATAAAGTGAACTGGATTGACTTAGTATAGCCCATGGCCGCTTACATGAGGTGACATCTCAAACAGACTAGAATGTGGGCGACTGATGGCGAGTTCAAGTGCCATAGAGTCATATGTGATGACTAGTCGATCACATAGGAAGACTCAAGAGACACTCTGTCGGGCAAAGTGACCGCTTATAGAGTTCTGGAAATTTTATAATAGCCGGGTCATGGCAAGAGCTGCTATAGTATTCTTATGAGTCAATTCTTAGACTAAAGACTACTCTCCCAAGATGGTACAATTTTGGCATAACCTTGATGCGTTCTCTACGACTTTTCGTAACTGGAGTCAAATGAGATTGCTTTGGGTTGTGACTGACTGTGACTAGTTGAAGGAAGTAGTACGATAGAAATTGTCCACCCCTTGTCAGGGTTGTTCAAATCTCAAGGCCACTCGAGGAGAAGTTAACTGGAAATGCGTGGCCACGCTCGGAAGGTGTCTATGGTAGATAAATCCGGTCAAACAGTTATTCTCCAGATCGAGGAAACCACTCATGATATGATCGAATGCAAGTACGACCTCAGAGAGACATCTTGCATTGAGTGGGAGATTGTAATAGGAAAAGATAATTGGTGACGCACACTTGTTGAGGACAAGTGGGAGATTGTTGGGAAATGTGTCCTCAACAATAGTGCGATGACGAAATTAAATCTCATGACGAGAATGCGCAAGGGATGATACGATTTATAATAGTCAACTGACCAACATTAATCGGTAATGATTGGCTAGCTAGAGTTTGACATTACTGTCGTATGACGATGGTGGTCAGTTGTGTGGGGAATAAAACGCGTATTCACCCTAAATTTGCAGGATTATAATGAAATATGCAATTGTGAATATCGTCATAAGATTAAAAACATGAGAAAAGAAGTACAACCTTTAGTCCTCGCGCAAAAGGCCTAAGAACAGGAATTAATGCAAATTCCCTCCTATAACTTGCACCCAAGACTTAGTTTGAGACGTGGCCGCGTGTGCTAGAAATCCTCTCCAATTGCCTTGCAATATAGGGAGAGCCCTTGAGGTTTTAGATGTGAGATCTGAGGTTTTGGGAGAAGAATGCTCTCAAACCCTAATTTTACCCTGAGATTATTTTTCAGTGCAACAAGAGTAACTGACATAAGGAGAGTCCACCTCCTTATGTAGTTGTTTCGGCCGAAATACCCTAAGTAGGGTAGGAGTGGGCTTTCCATTCTTACCTTATTTTGGTTCGTGATTCGACCCATTTAGCTTTAAGTTGTTCGCGGTATTTTTAATTATAAATCGTAACATGTTATCAGATATTAATATAGTCGATATATTAATAATGGTCTGACAAAATACGATATTGTATAATTACCCAAATTAATATAACTGTTTATATTAATACGCGAATACAATATTTAATTAAATATAACCGTTTATATTTAATTTACGAATTAATCATGTAATCCGTATTAGCTAAAATTATTTAATCCGTATTAAATAATAATCTCAACATCTTATTGACTAATTTAATAGTCAATACCTCTGACTAACCGTTTAGTCATATCCGGCAAAATGTGACTGTATTTTCATACCTTCACATCTCTCAAACGTGTCCTATAGGTGTGACGTATAGGGACCAGTTGATCACCGCCATCCGTATGACAATAACGTCAAACTTATCTAGCAAGCCAACCGTTATTGATAAACGTGGATCAACTGGTAATAATACAGAAGTATGCCCTTGTGATCCTTAAAGAGATTTAATAAGTCATTGTACTTAATTGTCAAGGACACCAGCCCCAACAATCTCCCACTTGTCCGTACAAGGGTATGTTCAATGACGTTATCACACTACATGTGGAGGACACAATCTCCAACAAACTCCCACTTGTCCGTACAAGTGTAGGTGCGATAACCGAATCTCATATCCTTTTAAAATTTCTCCCACTCAATGTAAGACAATTTGCAAATCCGCATTCGCAAAGGTCGTATCTCACAAGCAATCTGTATCAAGAGTGGTTTCCCCGACTAGAGAGTAACTTAACTGATAAAACGAATCTGTATTCGAGCATGGCCATGCATTTCAGTTACTACTCCTCGAGTGGCCCTGAGAAATGATAAAATCCTGATAAGGGTTTGGATATTTCCCTCAACTCGAATCCTGCCGATATCGCCCAGCATGAAATAACCCAGAAAAAATCCTCTTGGCCCCTGTTACGGTGACCGTGGGAAAGAAACCAAAGTTACCCAAAATCTGTCTTAATCTCAAGAAACAGTTGAAAGTCAAAAGACTCGACTCTAAGGAACACTATGGAGGTCCTATCCACGACCTGGCACCCAATGTTATAAAACATTTAGGACTCCATAACGATGTCAAGGGGTGTCCTACGAGATATCCGTATAAATCGCCTTTGTGATTGGTCAGTCATCCACGTGACTTATGGCTCGTTGAACCCACCATCAACCAACGTCACAAAATGATTACCTGAGTTATCAGCTCAAGTGGGTAATCAAGGACCAAAACGATGTAATGTTAATCAGTTCACTTTGTGGTGTTCAAAATTGGCGTACAATTCCACATGAGAAACAAAACATTTTATATCATAACAATAAGGTTGAATAGAGTACACGAGAAAATGAATTATTACATGAATTCATAAAAGAGTACTACAACTTAGGAACACATCCAATTCCCATGGAATGAATGTGCCCTTCATGCTTATCACGTGGTAATACTTTTGTGAGAGGATCAGCTATGTTGTCATCCGTAGCGATCTTTCCAATAAAAATCTCCTTTTGCTCCACGTAATCTCTGATTAGATGAGCTTTCCGTTGTACATGCCTAGCCTTGCTGCTAGACTTATGCTCCTTAGCTTGGAAGATGGCACCGCTATTGTCACAATAGACGGTGATTGGGTCATTCGAACTAGGCACTACCGATAGTCCTTGTAAGAATTGACGCATCCATATTGCTTCCTTAGCTGCTTCTGAGGCGGCATAGTACTCGGACTCAGTCGTAGAATCTGCTGTAACACTCTGTTTAGAATTTTTCCAGCTGACAGCAGCGCCATTAAGAGTAAAGACAAATCCAGACTGAGATTTCGAGTCATCTCGATCTGTTTGGAAGCTAGCATCTGCGTAACCCGTGGCGCAGAGCGTTGAGTCGCCTCCATAAGTCAATCCCCAATCTTTAGTCCTCCGTAGGTACTTAAGAGTGTTTTTCACGGCCATCCAGTGTGGTTCACCTGGATGAGCTTGGAATCGACTGGTCATACTCAATGCATATGCAACGTCTGGACGTGTGCATATCATGGCATACATGATCGATCCTATTGCCGAGGCATAAGGAATCCGACTCATGCGCTCTTTCTCTTCCACTGACTTAGCTTCTTGAGTCTTGCTCAAGTGAAGCCCAGGAGTCATGGGAAGGAACCCCTTCTTGGAGTTCGTCATACTGAATCTCTCCAGAATCTTCTCTATATAAGACTCCTGACTGAGAGACAACATCCGTCGTGATCTATCCCTGTAGATACGGATGCCCAAAATTCTTTGTGCCTCTCCCAGATCTTTCATCTGGAAATGGTTTTTCAACCATGCTTTAACCGAAGATAAGAGAGGTATGTCATTCCCAATCAAGAGTATGTCATCGACATACAGTACTAGGAATACAATTTTACTCCCACTCGACTTGATATAGAGACATGGTTCCTCGACTGATCGAATGAACCCATTCTCTTTTATCACTTGGTCGAAGCGATGATTCCAACTCCGCGATGCTTGCTTAAGTCCATAGATGGAACGCTTAAGCTTGCAAACTTTCTTAGGATGTGCTGGATCGATAAAACCCTCGGGTTGTACCATGTACAACTCTTCCTCCAAATAACCGTTTAAGAAGGCGGTTTTAACGTCCATTTGCCATATTTCATAATCATGAAATGCGGCGATCGCTAAGATAATCCGAATGGAACGTAGCATGACTACGGGTGCAAAGATCTCATCGTAGTGCAAGCCTGGCACTTGGGTGAAACCTTTAGCAACTAGTCTAGCCTTATGGATATTTTGTTGTCCTTCCACGGCATGCTTTATCTTGTAAAGCCATTTGCATTGAAGGGGACGTACCTTTGCAGGTAGGTCCACAAGATCCCACACGTTGTTCTCTTACATGGAGTCCATCTCGGATTGCATGGCTTCTAGCCATAGTTTTGAGTCAGAACTGGTCATGGCACCTTTATAGGTTGTGGGTTCATTACCCTCTAGGAGTAAGACGTCATCTGTATCGTGTTCCTCGACCATACCAATGTATCTGTCCGGTGGAATAGAGACTCTTCCTGACCTCCTAGGTTCCTCAGGGATATCTACCGCAGCCTCGGGTCAAGGTACTGTTTCCTCCAATGGTTGCTCGATAGTTGGTTCTTGAACCTCCGATAACTCGAAGGTTCTATTACTCGACTTGTTCTCGAGAAATTCTTTCTCTAAGAACGTCGCACTAGCCGCAACAAAAACACGTTGTTCGGTAGGCGAGTAGAAGTAATGACCAAAAGTTCCCTTTGGATAGCCTATAAAGTATGTCTTGACCGATCGCGGGCCGAGCTTATCCTCGTGTCTCCACTTGACATAAGCCTCGCAGCCCCAAACCCGAATAAAGGACAAGTTGGGGACCGTTCCCTTCCATAACTCGAATGGAGTCTTGTCAACAGCTTTAGACGGACTTTGGTTAAGTATTAGAGCGGCCGACAAAAGAGCATAGCCCCATAATGAATCAGGCACAACGGTGTGACTCATCATGGATCGAACCATATCAAGTAAAGTTCGATTTCTCCGCTCGTACACACCATTTAATTGTGGTGTTCCAGGTGGAGTCAACTGTAGCACGATCCCACAGTCTTTAAGGTGTTGATCAAACTCGTGTGAAAGATACTCACCACCACGATCCGAACGTAGTGCTTTAATCTTTCTACCCAGCTGGTTCTGTACCGGATTCTGGTATTCTTTGAACTTGTCAAAGGATTCACTTTTATGTTTCATCAAGTAGACATAGCCATATCTACTCAAATCATCCGTGAAAGTGATGAAATACCTATAGCCTTCTCGTGCGTTGATCGACATAGGGCCACATACGTCTGTATGTATGAGTCCTAATAGGTCGGCAGCGCGCATTCCAACACCTTTGAAGGAAATACGAGTCATCTTGCCGATGAGACATGATTCACACGTGCCATATGATTCGAAATCAAAGGGCGAAATAGCTCCATTCTGTATGAGCTGTTTTACGCGTTTCTCATTTATGTGTCCCATACGACAATGCCATAGGTAAGTTTGATCTTTGTCACCTACCTTTATTCTTTTATTATTCACATGTAATATCTCGGTGGTTTGATCTAAAACATAAATTCCATTCATGGAAACTGCCTTGCCATAAATCATATTGTGTAAGGAGAAAATACAGCTATTATTCTCTATTACAAATGAAAAGCCGAGTTTGTCAAGTGCAGAAACTGAAATAATGTTTTTGGACAAACTAGGAACATAATAACAGTTATATAAAAATAACTCGAATCCACTTGGAAGCTGGATTACGTATGTTCCCTTCGAGACTGCAGCCACACGTGCTCCATTCCCGACACGCAGGTCCACCTCACCCTTGATTAGGGGTTCTTGGTTTCGGAGGCCCTGCACATGATTACATAGATGAGAACCACAACCAGTATCAAGTACCCAAGTTCCGCAACTTGCATGGTTAATCTCAATCATGTGAATAAAAGAAGAAGAAGACATACCAACAGGAGTAACACGGCCTGCTTTAATGTCCTCGCGATACACGGGGCATGAGCGCCTCCAATGCCCAGTCTTGTGGCAATGGTGACATTCCATGCTTGTATCCTTGCTCTTTGTCTTGCCTTGTGAGTTACTCGACTCACCAGGCCCACTCTTAGCAAATCCTGGTTTCTTGAACCTGGGCCTACCTACCGCTAGGTCGCCCTGAGCTTTAGCCTTCCCTTTACCTTTTCCCTTACTTGAGATCATGAGAACATCCTGCTTTAGACTCCCACTCAACTTTAGATCCTTCTCAGTCTGTACGAGAAGGGAGTGGAGCTCATGGGGAGTCTTCTTCATGTCGTTCATGTAGTAGTTGGCCCTAAAGAGGGCGAACCCATCATGAAGCGAATGAAGCATGCGATCAACGATGATGTTCTCACTGATCTTGCAGTTTAGGGACTCCAGTTTCTCGATATTCTCAATCATGTTGAGAATATGTGGGCTAACAGCTTGGCCCTTCTGGAGTTTCGCCTCAAAGAAGCGACATGTATGCTCATAAGAAACGATTCTCGGAGCCTTGGAGAATTCGTTAGTGAGCGTGGTGAAAATCTTGTTTGCACCATGGGTTATGAAGCGTCTTTGCAAATTGGATTCCATTGCATAGATGAGTACGTTCTTTATCGCACCCGCTTCCATAACGAAATCGCTATGAGCGCGAATTTCGTTGGCTCTAGCTCCAGTTCCTGGGTGTGGCGGAATGGGCTCAGTTAAGAACTTGAGCTTTCCGTCAGCAATGGCAGCATTCCGTAGTGCTGCCTCCCAGTCAGAGAAGTTTGCCCATCATTCCTCAGTCTAGTTGACTGATTCATGGAGTCCATGAAGGCTTTTAGCCAGGATTCACGTGCTAGCTTGGCACTTGGCATTGGGTCTTCACCAGCCATTTTAGTTTTACAGCAGTTTTAATGAACGTGTTCTACACTGAAAAGAAGATAAAACAAAACCATATAAGCAACTTATTGTTGTGATTTAAGTCTATATTAAATTGAATTTAAACTCGTAGACTCATGCATTTATATAATTGAATTCCCTCAAGAATTATATAAACGATCCCAAGACTCAATTTCCGTATATTGATAAGCCCACAGTTTGGCTAATTCCAATCGTTGGAACTCTTGGTCGATAGATTTCCGTAAATCCTATCTATTAGTCCATCTCAGTCACTGGAATATTATTGAGTGACCATGATGTTGAGATAAAATAAATCATCTGTTCCCACTTACCCGACGTAGAAGGGGTCATATTATGCCTACCGACGAAGAAGGGATTCATGGGAGGCTGATTTATAAAGACTAATCTCAATTTTTGGTTATACGAGGAAGACCCCATCAACTCTTATTTATCCATATTTAAGTGAACTAAAAACTAGCATTTGCGTGAATGAATTAAATAAAGTGATGGCTTTTAAATTGACATGTGACATCTGTATTGTCACAGAAAACTAACGCGTGACCTCTACATGAGTCAGTTTTCAGGCATGATATAGGTGGTTTGGTTTTTAGGCGGAATATGATGCAAGCTATTATCGATGAAAGCATAAAGATAAATGCAATAAACGTAAATAAAAGTCCTAGTGTGGCCTATCCTACCAAAATGAACATAAAACAACTTGGAATCCACCGTTGGACCCTAGAAGCTTGTCTTGATGTTCCATCTTGGTCCTTGCAGCGGGAGTGAGCATCCGGTCTCCGTCTTGTCTTTGGTCTTCACAAAATTACTAATTTAAATTACAAGAGTAAACCTAGATACATTCTAATTTAAATACAAAAGTAATTACATGGCAAAAACCCAAAACGGAGATTCAAGATCTCATAATTACAAGCAAGATCGTGTCCCATCATTACGGTAACACAATCTTCTAAGGCCACACTAAGTTACAACCGTTTGCAAAAATTAAATACGTTATTGAAAGCATTCAAGGCATTCACAAGACGATAAATAAAATGCATCAACTAAATAAAATTTATACATGACATAATACCGTTATTATGATTAATAAATTTATACCAAACCACCTTTTAAGATTAAAATTATGTGATTATACCGCTTTAATCACCAATTTTAATAAACATATAATCCATTATTTTAAACTGTTTTAAAACAATATGTATCAAACGAGGGTGAACCGTTTCACTAAATAATATACTATTTCCGTATATAATATATTATTTTAAGCCATGTGAAAATAAGAAACAAGTTATTTTCGAAAATAAACACCCCGAAACGAGAGCACTCGATCGAGTAACAGGGGCACTCGATCGAGTGTCAGGGTCACTCGATCGAGTGCAGCAGGGCTCGATCGAGTGGCTCGTAAAAACTGCAAATCGCTGCACTTTTAAATTAAAACGGGTTTATAACATGGATTTAAAACGTGTAAATCATAAATAAACAACAACAAAAGATTCACATATTGCTAAAAATATCGATTAATTAACAATATGCAAATAATAATCGAAGAACAAGATAGATTTCTCACAAAAATCACACGCACGGGCCTGGTACGAGGGCACTCGATCGAGTGCAACAGGGACTCGATCGAGTGCCTGCGACAGAATGTACGGTTTTCAAAATTTAAAACTTATGAAAGACACAATTGTAAAATTTTCATGGCCTAAGGCTCTGATACCACTTGTGGGGAATAAAACGCGTATTCACCCTAAATTTGCAGGATTATAATGAAATATGCAATTGTGAATATCGTCATAAGATTAAAAACATGAGAAAAGAAGTACAACCTTTAGTCCTCGCGCAAAAGGCCTAAGAACAGGAATTAATGCAAATTCCCTCCTATAACTTGCACCCAAGACTTAGTTTGAGACGTGGCCGCGTGTGCTAGAAATCCTCTCCAATTGCCTTGCAATATAGGGAGAGCCCTTGAGGTTTTAGATGTGAGATCTGAGGTTTTGGGAGAAGAATGCTCTCAAACCCTAATTTTACCCTGAGATTATTTTTCAGTGCAACAAGAGTAACTGAGATAAGGAGAGTCCACCTCCTTATGTAGTTGTTTCGGCCGAAATACCCTAAGTAGGGTAGGAGTGGGCTTTCCATTCTTAGCTTATTTTGGTTCGTGATTCGACCCATTTAGCTTTAAGTTGTTCGCGGTATTTTTAATTATAAATCGTAACATGTTATCAGATATTAATATAGTCGATATATTAATAATGGTCTGACAAAATACGATATTGTATAATTACCCAAATTAATATAACTGTTTATATTAATACGCGAATACAATATTTAATTAAATATAACCGTTTATATTTAATTTACGAATTAATCATGTAATCCGTATTAGCTAAAATTATTTAATCCGTATTAAATAATAATCTCAACATCTTATTGACTAATTTAATAGTCAATACCTCTGACTAACCGTTTAGTCATATCCGGCAAAATGTGACTGTATTTTCATACCTTCACATCTCTCAAACGTGTCCTATAGGTGTGACGTATAGGGACCAGTTGATCACCGCCATCCGTATGACAATAACGTCAAACTTATCTAGCAAGCCAACCGTTATTGATAAACGTGGATCAACTGGTAATAATACAGAAGTATGCCCTTGTGATCCTTAAAGAGATTTAATAAGTCATTGTACTTAATTGTCAAGGACACCAGCCCCAACAATCTCCCACTTGTCCGTACAAGGGTATGTTCAATGACGTTATCACACTACATGTGGAGGACACAATCTCCAACAAGTTGATCCCTTTAGGTCACACCTATAGGACAATTCCCTTAATTGATAAAGTGATCAAATGTATGTTGATACGATTTGATCATATTCCTTAAACTCGTATACGGAGAAATCAGAGGTTAAATCTTATTGTAAGATTTATGTTTAAAATTGAAACGTATCAATTATTAAACAATAAATGATATTTTATAATATCGTAATTTATAAAATTGTCAAATGTAAGATTGTATATTATGTGACATCTTATATGTGTTTAGGTAATAAAATACAATAATCTTAATATAAATATTTATCATATAAATATTGCATGTTAAATAAATCATATTTATCAATTGACAAGTAATTCAAAATTACAAATATAAAATGATAATTTATCGTCAATACAATTTACAACCTTTGTATTAATACACAACCCGATTCATTCTAATTACGATATTGTAAAATATCGTTCAATGTTTAATAATTGACACGTTTAAATTATAAACATAAATCTTACAATAAGATTTAACCTCTGATTTCTCGGTATACGAGTTTAAGGATTATGATCAACTCGTATCACTATACTTTTGATCATCTTATCAATTAAGGGAATTGTCCTATAGGTGTGACCTAAAGGGATCAACTGACCACCACCGTCATACGACACTAATGTCAAGCTCTAGCTAGCCAATCATTACCGATTAATGTTGGTCAGTTGACTAATATAATTTCGTATCATCCCTTGCGCATTCTCGTCATGAGATTTAATTACGTGATCGCACTATGGTTGAGGACACATTTCCCAACAATCGCACTATGGTTGTGAATGATGAAGTAAAAAGCTTTTGTAAAAGACACTTACCAAAATATATTCCCACATTTTATCTTTGTTGGGAACTTTTCTCCAATTGTCAATTACTATTGGCGCATAACTATAATCCCGACCTATTGTCCCTAAGAAACGAGAAAACTCGCTCACAGTATCTTCTTTCTCGGTTATAGGACCGATGGGCTGCCGAAACTCATTCAGAATTATTGATTTGCGTTTCTCCATAGGCCTTGTGTGTATATGGTGCAACATTGTTGGTCCCCTTGTTTTCTCTTTCATAGTAGCTAAATTCAATGAAAATATATAAGATTTTAATCATATTAGAAAAATAATAATTCTTTAACTAAAGGAGTTACCTTCTAGTTCGAGATCTTGGTTATCTAAGTTCACTTGTTCATCCTCATTTTCAGTATCTATTTCATCATCACACTTATCTGAATCCTCATAATCAGAGTGAGATGATGTTTTACCATTAACACCGGTATCATAATCAGTGCTATTAAGTAAGCTTGGCAACAACTCCATTCTAGGACAATTCCTCATTCATGACACATCAGCTCCTTAGCAAAAAGAAGCTACTGATCTCTGCATACGAACATGCCTGCTGCTGAACATGACCCCTGCGCTGCCTATTCTGCATCAGTCCGCGTCATGCCCCTAAGCGTTGCCTTAAAATTAGGAATGACCGAGTTTGCAGTGACCAGTATGACAGTCTAGATGGCAGATCGCACATCTATGGAACCTATAAGGGTGTTGGAAAACATCCCTGTGCGTATTGAGAGGTTTTTCTTCCCAGTTGACTTCGTAGTTTTGGACATCCCAGAGGATGCCCATATACCTATTATACTAGGAAGACCTTTCCTCCACACCGCAGGCGCAATTATAGATGTAGGCACTGGAACTTTGACCTTCAAAGTAGGGAAGCATTCTATTATATATGGCCCATCTTATAAGAAGAAGGATGCCATGACCCCCTTCACATGTAATGCTATCACTTCTGAAAAGAAGTATGAGGTCATCACTACTTCTCCTACTTTATTTCCTGTTCCTGTATTTGTTTTTACACCTCCGCCCCAGATTGGGAGCAATATGGAGGGCACTTCTATTGTGGCTAGTACAGGAATTGGTTTGGGGAAACCCAAATTGAAGGAGGTCATAGTCCAGAGAGGAGGAATGGGAAGCCTGAGCTATAAGGAAGATGAGGATCCAGATGTCGTGGATCGGGAAGAGAAGAAGAAGAGGAGGCAAGCTCAAGAGGAGAGACCGTCGCATATGCTTTGCGACGGCGGAAAGAAGATGTGTTTTGCTACACAATCAAACACTGTGGAGACTACGGCGTGTTGTCAAAAGCCGTGGTCGGATATTTTCCACATCTTTAGCGGATACTTTTTTCAAGTTTCAGTTTTAAGACAATTTACTTTTTGTTGTGTAAGACTTTTTAATTTGGTTTGCTCGTAGTTTTAGAACTTTTTCTTTATGCTTGCGTAGTTAAGACTTTAGACTTGTTTCTGGAATCTCGCCCGTATGTTGGGCGCATATATTTTTCTTGCTTTTTCAGTTTTTTACGAAGAAACGAAGACCGCTGGGACACAGGGGGGTCGACCGACCAGATACACCAGTCGGTCGACCTAATCTCATTTCGCTGAATTTCCTGTATTCTGCAGGAAGGTCGGTCGACCTGGTCTTTAGGTCGGTCGACCTACCTGTCTGTCGCAGTCAGTTCGTTCTTCCTCGGGAATCGTGCAACCGTCTTTGGTACTTGAGTAGCATTGCTAGCCACCAAAACCTCCCAGCTTACGCTGGTTTGGGGAGGTTTTTCTCATGCGCCTATTAATCCAGTGAGTTCTTTCCAGTTTTTCCTTAGTTTTTACTCTCTTCGCACCTTTTTCTTTCATTTTCTGAAACCTTTACTTAGGCTAATGCACAATGGGGACATTGTGCGGGTTGGTTGGGGGAATGGTTTCGTGTCACATGCATGGCATTTTGCCACACGTTTATTGCATTTCCGTATTGCATTGTTCTTTTCTTTATTTTCCTTACATATACAAGAAAAATACGTTTTTTTCTTTATTTTCCTTACATATACAAAAAAAATACAAAAAAAATGAAAAAAATTCAAAAAAACTCCAAAAAAAGGCACGTTTAATTTAGCATATAGGTCGAGTCGGAAACGATAGTATTTCAAGGATGATTTAGCTTTCTTACATGTTTATGCCTTTACCTTGCCTTGTCAACTTGTTTTAGTATGAGAGTCTTTCGCATATCTACGAGTTTTTGTCAATTTGTATATCTTGAGACTTGATTTATACCTTGGCAACCTACTATACATTCTAAGTTTTAGAGCCTTATTTCCTGGTTTCATTCTTAAACCAGTTGTCTAGGATGTGAGTAGTACTCCCCTTGGAACATGTTACATCAATATGCATAAACATGAACTTAAATTGCTATATACTTGTTTTACTATCTCGTTTTGTGAATCTTGATACGTGCATTTGGGATCCCTTTTCTCATAATTACCCATAAGCTTCACATAGCCAAAATTGCCTTTTATTCCCCCAAAACTACATCCCATACTCAGCCTACCCGTCCAAGCTAGTATTTGTAGTCCTTGGTCTATCTTGAGGTATCTTGGTTTGTAAGCTATCTTAAGCGCAAAGAGAAAAGAAAAGAAAGAAAGAAAAGAAAAAGAACAGAAAAATTCAGAAAAGAAAGAAAGAAAAAGAAAAACGAAAAAAGTCAAAAACGTACAAAAGTCAGTCGACCGACCTCCTTCATGGGTCGGCTGACCGACTGTCATCATCAAAGAAAAAAAAAATCGTTCCAAAGTCCTTTTCTTTTATTTGTTATCACTCCCATACCTCATTCAAAATATTTGGGAGTCCTTTCTTATATTTAATGTGAGAGTTGTGCTACAAAAGAGCACTTCCTTAAAGTTGTGAATTAAGTTGTTGGGAAACGGTTTTACTAGCTTGGCTACTAACCCCACATATCCAAAAAACATGTTAACCTTTTACCTCACCTATCTTTCATTACCTCAATTGCATGTATCCAGGTCACTTAATGTGTTTGTTATACATAGTTGTAGAATTCTTGTTCATGTTAGATTGCAGACATGTTTTCATGGGTCGCAGTTAGGTGAGTGTCATGACAAAATACTTCTTTCTATCTTTTACATATATTCACCCTTTGCTTCATGAGTGTCTCGAGCGTACTGCGAGAGTCCATAGTATAAAGTCTCTATAGTCTCTAGTGTTGCAAGTTTGACGACAGCATAACTCGTTTGCATGATTTATATACTTTCTCATTTTTGTACTTGGCATTGGTTTAGGCTTACATGTAAATTTCGCTCTGAGATTGAAATCGTTCCATTAGTTAAGATCGAGTCTATTTCTTGCTTGAGGGCAAGCAAGGGTTTGGTTTGGGGAATTTGATGCGTGTCTATTTTATGATGTTTTTCATCTATTTTTACACGCATTTGGTCGCTCATTTACCATGTTTTAGCCTTTATTTCCCAACAATCGTGTACTTTCGTATTTTTATGCACTTTTGCAGATTTATGCGGAAAATGGACGATTTAACACCAAATTCATGTCCTAAAGTCTTTTGCATAATTAAGGAACGAAGGAAAAAAAACTGGAGTCTTTATTTAAGTGCCAAAAGTCAAAGCAAGAAGAAAACCGAAGATTTTTTATGCGGAAGCGGTCGACCGACCAACAAAACGGGTCGGCCGACCAGGCCTAATTTCTATAAAGTCCAAATCTTGAAGAAAAGCCCAAGAATTCAATTAAGTCCGTAAAAGAGGTTGACCGACCTCAGCAAACCCAGGAGCGATTTTTCGGAAAGCAATTAGAAGTAGGAGTCTTTTAGGAAACTCTAATCTTTGGCCCTATATAAACTAATCTTGTGATTAGGGGTTTGGTATCAATTGACATTCATATTCAGCAATTTATCTAGTTTTATTTAGAAGAAGTTACAATCTAGTTTTATTCCAGTTTTAGTTTTGTTCTTTCAATAATTCTCAAGCATTCATCAATAAAGTTTGTTCCTTTCTGCCTTAATCCCAATTCTGGTAATTACACTTTTAATCTAGCTTTATTATTGTTCTTATTATTATTACATTCGTTTAAGTCAGAATCCCAAGCTTTGTTAATTCTTGCATATTTAGATTATTTACTATGTTTACCATGTTTAATCCCGTTTTCATAATCGTCTTAATAACCATGAGTAGCTAAATTTCATATGTTAGGATGTAGGGGATGAATATGCGTAGGTAGTAGAAATTCCGAGACCGACTTGTAGCAGAGCCGCGGTCGATCGACTCAAATAGTGGGTCGGTCGACCGAGGCGGTGGTCGGCCGACCGGAATAGCTGGTCGGTCGACCACTCGCGCATGAATCCTGTTTCGTCTTTTCTTGTTGACTATAACATCCTACAATGAGACTGAAAGGAGACTTGTAGGACATTAGTAATGACCTACCCAAGATTGAGAGATACGGGAAGGGCATTGGTTTACACCTTAAGACGGCTAGGTTACTTAAGACTGAAAGGTATGTGACCTAGGATTTAGGAATCACCCTTATTATTGACACCCAATAATTGTGAGACCTAGGAACTAATGGCATAGGCCGAAAGGAGCTATTAGGTACCATAGACCGAAAGGATATGTTACACCCCTTACGCGACTGCAATACATGTTGACCTTATGATTTATATTACCTTAGCTATTTATTACGCAAACATCCTAGCATCCCTTTTTATATATTTAATTCTCATCTTTTGTTTTATTTTAATTCTTTGCTTAGACTTAGTAATCAACAATCAAACCCCCAAATTTGTTACCTTTAAACATTAACACCAAACAATAAACATTCCCCACCTCTCTGTGGTTCGACCCTGACTTTCACTATCTATAGTTTAAGTTTAGGAATTATAAATTTTATCTTTGGAACCCTCAATGACGGGCATCACTTATTAGAAACAGGTTCAAAGTTCAGAGGATCAAGTTCTTCATCACTATCACTATTATTGTTGGGATTGTACTCCATGTCTTTCTGATTAGCAACAATTTTCTCTTTCGATTTTCGCTTCTTATTCTTCCTACTAGCCGCCAGAGTTTCCAATGAATTAACAAGCTCGGGTACCCTAGCTTCTTGAAGTCTTCTCTTATTTTTTGCAATCCGTTCTTGTCGAATTCTTTCATAGTCATTCGAAACATATTGCTTATCTGTCATTCTTCCTATTTGAGTTTATGAGCATCACAATGACCTCGTTAAACATAAACATAAAAATCTAATAACTATGATCATATAAAACATATAAAACAGAGAACAACATTATAATAAAATCAGATATGAAAAGTAGTTTTCCAGTATACATTATAATAAAATCAGCCAGCTCTTACTCAAAAACTAGTAATACTCGAACAGAACAGTATAACCAGGTAGCCCTCGTCTCACTTAAGGAATCACACTTTTGTTATAGAAACTAACTGTTATAAAACTTATCCGCCTTTCCATGGTATAAAACAGAGAACAACATTAGAAAAATGAAAAACTAGAAAAAAGATAAATCAAGACGTTTATCAAAGTGCCAAGTCATATATTCTGCAATTTCATAGCACATATATATTCTTTCCAACCTTGGTTTAAGAGGAAAATGCCATAGGACCTTAGCTGGAACTCGAGGAATAGGTTTTGAGGACTCATTAAGTTGACTCTCTTCACATTGTCTCCACTTGGAGGCATGACAAACCCGACATTCTTCTGACTTTTCATACTCTTCCCAATATAGCATGCAATCATTAGGACACGCACATATCTTCTTATAGTCAAGGCCTAGGTCTCGCACAATGTTTCTAGCTTCTCTAAAACTAGCAGGAAGATTTGCTTCTGGAACCATTTCTTTCAAAAGTTTTATGAGGTCATCAAAAGCTACATTACTAATTCCATGAAGCGTCTTATATAAATATAATCGAATGATAAAAGAAAGTTTAGAGAAGTTTTTACTTCCCGGGAACAACTGATCTTGTTTACCATCCTCTACCAACCTATAAAACTTCTTAGCTTCATCATTTGGGCCATTTTGTATACTAGTCGAACTTTCAGAAATATTTCTAAATGTATCGGTTAATAACTCATCGGTACCATCGGAAAATATTAACCCCTCATCTTTAGTTCGAGTAGTGAACTCATTTGACAGTGGTTTCTCACCATGAAAGATCCACAAATAATAATCCTCAATAAAACCATATACTTTAAGGTGGTAAAAAACATCCTGTCTTCTTAACCAAAATCGATTTTTACACCGCTTACATGGACACCGTATTTGACCCCCTACAACGACCTTAGAAAATGATGCATTAAGGAATTCAAGAACTCCAGTTTCATACTCTGGTAATCGTCGAGGTAAATACATCCAAGTTCTATCCGTTTCCATTTTCTGAATCGCAAATTCTGAAATAAATTTTAATTTGATTTAAAGAGAAATATGAAACACACATTATGAGAAAGAATAATTTACAATTCTAGTGAAAAGTGAAATAGAAGTAAATAAATCAAAATCAAATTCTAGTGAGGCTGATAAGTATACTTGATCCAAACATTAAATATAATTCAGAGAAAGAAGGACAAATAATGAATCCATTGAACAACACGAAACATGAAAAAAATTATATGTCTAAGTACAACCACATTAAAATAATGAACAACAGAGTTTTATGACTATCTAAGGACCCAAATTTTGATATAAAAGTTCAAAGGTGGGGATTCTTTAAACTTTCAAGAAAGATCACAGAAGCTCAAAAGACACTACTGTAGCATATGCCAATGGCTTCTTACAGAATACTTATCCATTACTATCCATTATACTTAGAAGAAGCCCTTTTAACTACTAGACTAGAACGCTTTAAAGCATCTCACTCAAGCCACACTAACCACTTAACCAGCCCTTTCGGCCACCGCGTCTTATATGGCACGTAAACAACGGCTGCCACAACAGCGAACTAATCTCAAGCCGCGGGCACGTATGCTTATAATGAATATGATTGTAATATCTAGGAGGTCTTTTACCTATACATAGATAATATCTTCTACCAGATCGAAAGCGAAGGCTAACTAAGAACAGGAAAATCCTCACTAGTAAAGATTCCTGCCCTACTGATTAGAGGTAAACCCCATAAAAAAACATCCACTTCCTAGGTACTCTTCCCCCGTACTATACCATGGATTTTCATAAATTGCTAGCAAGAAAACAATTCGACGAAAAAAACGAATTGGGAATAATAATTTTTTTTTGGTAAAAGGTAAGTATTATATATCGTAACAAAAGTCGAGATTACTAGGCTATTCTATATTAGATACATACGCTATAGCTAGACCTTGTAAAAAACTGCTTCAAAAGCACAACTAAACCTAGTTCACACATAGTCCAAAAAACCACGCAGTGTCTAGCCTACAAAATTTTGCAAATTCCTTCCAAATTGCAACTGCAAGTACAAGAACCTGCAATTCCAGTCCATTATTCAACACTGCGTTACTTCGCATTGCTCATACTTATTCCTTGAATGCACTCAAGTTGACACAAAATTGAATTAATAGCAACAAACAATTGAATTGGGAACAATAATTAATAACAACAACCAATTGAATTGGGAAATAACAAGAACAATTCGACGAAAAAAAACGAATTAAACGGAATTGAATTATCATACCTGACACAATTAGGAAAATTACGAAATCGAACAGAGAAGCACAATCTTACGGACGACACTTCAGAGCGAGAATCGAAAGCAATAAGAATTAATAGGCAGAGAGAATTGTTGAAGATGAAGATGATTAATGGAGGCACGCAGTAGGTTTGAAATAGAGAAAGGTTTGTCGCGGTTTGTAAATTTTGGTTAATGGAGGGAATCAGTAGGTTTCAATTGCTAAAACACAAATATTGTGTTTTTTGCCTTTTTCTCTAATTCTTAAATTATGCGCCTGATATTTTCGGTTAAACATTTGGTTTCTATAATTTTGGTTTTTGAATTTTCACAATAACCCTCTTAAAATTTTGTTTCTAAATATTTTAAATAAACCAAATACGGTAGAATGCGTCAGATTCGTTGGATTTTCCGTATTAAATTATTACCGAGTGAATTTAATTTACGCAATAGTTTCGGGGGCGTTGCCCCCGAACCCCTATCGGGGACCACGTTGCGTCCCCGAACCCCTAAACCAGGGCGCTTCACCCCTGGACCCAGACTCGCTGACCAGTCAGCGAGACCCCCGTCATAGTTATTCGTCCAAAAACTATACCATTAATGTAAATAATTAAACACGTGTACATTCCGTACTTTTCGTATGTACTTATTTTATATTATTTAGAAATTATTCATCTAGAAACAATTTTAGTTAGACCAAATAAACCAGTAATTATACTTAAATCAGATCACCAACATAACCAACGCAACATATATTAAAATGTGTTGCTAATACGTCCATTAAATGCAACACTTAAAGCATAATGTTGCTATATCTAGTGATAAAATGCAACAATTATATACAAGTGTTGCAAACTAAAGTAAAATGCGACATTTCTTTACTAAGTGTTGCTTAGTTAATATCTTTAATATAAATTGCAACAAAAAAATTATGTGTTACACGCAAAATGTTGCAACAGAGTCATTTTGTAGTAGTGCAGCAATCCCAAAAATCCCCCTCAACTCCTCAAAAGTCAACTCCCTCTCCTCGCGATCAAGATGACAAGTGATCCGAGGGGGATCATCACCTCTGTGCACGCGCAAAGTGGAGAGAAATTCTAAGGTAAAGCTCCGAAAAGTAGGTGCTTGAATGGCACAGAAAGCTCCCAAACCAATCCGACCAAGCAATTCCGGTACCGCATCTCGAATCCCAAGTATGTCAGTGGCAAAGGGGTTGCCAAACTTGGTAGACATTATAACTCGGTCAAACAAAATCCGCCACACTTTCTTATGCTCAGTACTCAAATTCTTACACCCCATAAAATCAACAACCGATTTCTTCAATTTCTTGTTACCCATAACCAAAGAATTAACCAAGTATCCTCTTAGGCAAATCCTCAAACACCTTCTAGGCACTACCAAAAGCTCTTTCAATTGCACAATTCAATTATCCCTATACCCACAAAGCATAATAATAGAACAAATGCATACAATTGAACCCTTAAAACCTCCAAGCCTTCACCAACATCAACAAACTAACCCTCTCCAAGACCCCAAAAACAACCTTAGTAAACTAAAGTTAGGTTTAGCAATGAAACAAATTCAAGGTAAACCTAGAAGGAAAGTTGAATTAAGAGAGGAACTCACCAACCATTCATAAGTTATTGGTGAAAAATGGAAACACCGTCAATTCCAATAGCAATACCGTCAATTCAAAGAGCAACCAACCCAAGTGTGACTCAAAGAGATGAGAAAGGGGCGGCGGCGTGGTGGCGTTGGCGGCGGCACGGTGGTGGTTGTTTGGGTGGATGTAGTGAGTGTAGGAGTTGGTGGTGTTTGAAAGGATGTGTGGTGGTAGGAAGGGTTATGTGAGGCGTGATGAAAGTAAAAGAAAAAGAGAGGCGGGCGGGTTGCGGGGGTCTGCGCGGCTCGCGGTTTTGGCTGATTTTTTTTTTTTTTTTTTTTTCGTGTGGTTGTGTTTTTTTTTTCAGGACAATGCGCGGGTCGCTGGGATTCCCGCGGGTCGCGGGGTAGGCTGGCCGCAGAGATTTTTTTCTTTTTTCGTTTGTGGTATTGTTGCAGAGTGCTGGGCTGGCCGCGGCAGGGGGCGCGGGTCGCGGAAAATGCTGATTTCACGTCTTTTTTTTGTTTTTTTTTGTTTTTGTGTAAAGCACTCTAAGACGGAGAAAAGCTTCCAACCTGAAAAAAAAAACTAAATTAGTAAAGAGAACATTGCATTAAAAAAAAAACAAACTAAAAACATAAAAAACAACAAAAATAAAAACTTGGGTTGCCTCCCGTGAGCGCTTTTGTTTAAAGTCGTTCGCTCGACTTCGGAATGAGAGTTAGTCTTCATAAATTGGTTCATAGAGAGTCAAACTCTCTACCGTCTCAACTTGAAACCCCTCGTAATATGGCTTTAAACGTTGACCGTTCACCTTCAAAACTTTGTTGGTGGCCAAACTACGTATCTCAATAGCTCCATGAAATGCCACTTCCGTAACCACATACGGTCCAACCCATCGTGACCTCAACTTACCAGGAAATAGCTTAAAGTGAGATTGAAAAAGGAGTACTTTTTGACCCACTGTGAACTCCTTTCTAGATATCTTCTTGTCATGCAATAATCTCGTCATTTCCTTATAAATAGCCGCATTATCATACGAGTCATTTCGGATTTCTTCAAGCTCTTGTAACTCTAACTTCCGATTCTCACCTGCTCCGACCAAACTCGTATTGAAATTCTTCACCGCCCAATAAGCTCGATACTCGAGTTCCACTGGCAAATGATACGGTTTTCCAAACACTAACCGGTACGGAGACATACCTATAGGTGTCTTATAAGCAGTACGGTAGGCCCATAACGCATCTTCCAAGCGTTGACTCCAATCCTTACGATTGGGATTTACCATTTTCTCTAAAATAGATTTCACCTCCCTATTCGACACCTCGGCTTGCCCATTGATCTGTGGGTGATATGCAGTTGAGACTTTGTGAGTGACATGGTACTTCTTCAATAAAGCACCAACTATTCTATTGCAAAAATGCGTCCCACGATCACTGATTATGGCCTTTGGAAATCCAAACATAACAAAGATGAATGACTTGATAAAATCTACAACCACTTTAGAA
The DNA here is from genome assembly GCA_029255685.2 of Silene conica. Taxonomy (NCBI): domain Eukaryota; kingdom Viridiplantae; phylum Streptophyta; class Magnoliopsida; order Caryophyllales; family Caryophyllaceae; genus Silene; species Silene conica. The sequence goes on from CM055311.2 coordinate 68,104,076, forward strand.
TCACCAGTCTTAGTGGGTATTGCTTCTACCCACTTCGAAACATAATCGACAACAAGTAGTATGTAACTAAATCCAGAAGAATTAGGGAACGGTCCCATGAAATCAATCCCCCACACATCGAAAATTTCACAATAAATAATGGGGGTTTGAGGCTTTTCATTGCGTTGGGATATGTTCCCCACTCTTTGACAGTTGTCACAAGACTTACAAAATCCATGGGCATCTCGAAACAGGTGTGGCCAGTAAAAACCACAATCGAGCACCTTCCTTGTTGTTCTCTTGGACCCAAAGTGACCACCACATGCATGAGAGTGACAAAAATTGAGAATAGAAGTCATCTCACTCTCAGAAACACACCGCCTAATAATCTGATCAGAGCAATGCTTCCATAAATATGGATCATCCCACACATAGTGTTTCGCGTCACTGCGAATCTTATCTTTCTGCGCTTTAGAAAACCAAGTAGGAAACTTGTTAGAGACCAAATAGTTGACAATATTAGCATACCAAGGTTCCAGAGTGCGTAAAGAAAATAAAGTTTCATCAGGAAAAACTCCCTTTACCACCTCTAAACCTTGGTCATGGTCATCATTTCTTACCAACCGACTCAAGTGATCTGCAACCACGTTCTCTGCACCTTTCTTGTCTCGCACCTCAATGTCGAACTCACTTAGGAGGAGAATCCAACGGATTAACCTAGGCTTGGCTTCCTTCTTTATCATCAGGTGACGAAGGGCAGCATGATCTGTATAAATAACAACTTTAGTACCAAGCAAGTAAGAACGAAATTTTTCTAAAGCAAACACAACAACCAACATCTCTTTCTCAGTAGTAGAGTAGTTGCGTTGTGCATCATTAAGAGTCATAGAGGCATAATGAATGACATGAGAAGCTCGTCCATTCTTTTGACCCAAAACCGCTCCAAGAACATAGTCGCTCGCATCACATATGATCTCAAACGAAAGAGACCAGTCAGGAGCCTGAATAATTGGAGCAGTGGTAAGACGGGTTTTCAACTGATCAAATGCCGCCTTGCAATCCTCATCAAACACAAAGTCAACCTCCTTTTGCAGCAATTTGCACAATGGTTGTGCAACCTTGGAAAAATCCTTAATGAACCTTCTGTAAAAACCTGCATGTCCAAGAATGGAGCGAACTTCGCGCACATTACTAGGATAGGGTAAAGTCTTAATTGTATCAATTTTTGCTTTATCTACCTCTATCCCCTTACCCGACACAACATGCCCCAAAACTATACCCTGTTCCACCATGAAATGGCATTTCTCAGAATTAAGTACAAGGTTAGTTTCAACACAACGCTTCAAAACAAGTGATAAGTGATTCAGACATGCATCAAAAGAGTCACCATGGACAGTAAAATCATCCATAAATACCTCAATGAAATTCTCCACATACTCAGAGAAAATACTAACCATACATCGCTGAAATGTTGCGGGAGCATTACACAACCCAAATGGCATGCGCCGATACGCGAAGGTGCCAAAAGCACATGTAAAAGTGGTCTTCTCCTGATCTTCAGGAGCAATGGCTATTTGAAAATAACCTGAATATCCATCCAAAAAGCAGTAATATGCCTTCCCATCAAGTCTCTCTAACATTTGGTCAATGAAAGGTAGGGGAAAATGATCTTTCCGAGTTACCGTGTTCAGCCTACGGTAATCTATACACACCCTCCACCCATTCTGGACTCTAGTAGGCACTAAATCCCCATCCTTATTCTCTACAACAGTGACTCCACTCTTCTTAGGGACAACCTGAGTGGGACTAACCCACTTGCTATCAGAAATAGGATAGATCATACCGACTTGGAGAAGTTTCAATACCTCCTTCTTCACGACATCAATCATATGAGGGTTCAACCGCCGCTGCGGTTGCCTTACAGGTCCTGCCTCGTCTTCCAGTAGAATCCGATGCATACAAGTCGATGGACTTATGCCCTTGATGTCGGCAATAGTCCAACCTATAGCTTGTTTATGCTCCCTCAACACCTCCACCAACCTCTTTTCCTGTTCCTGGGTGAGCTTACTGGAAATAATTGCAGGCAATGTATCTCCCTCACCAAGGAACACATACTTCAGGTGATCTGGAACTGGTTTCAACTCTACAACTGGTGCCTGCAAAATAGATGGTAACAAGGTTTCACTAGGCACAGTTAGTGGTAAAGGGGGTGGTTCTGTGTGCACGAAGGACACGCCGGTCAACTCTACAGCTCTCTCCTGCAAGTTAGTAGGCAATGAAGCATCAAAATCATCTTCTACTATACCGTTCTCAATTACAACCTGGTACTCATCTGGATTAGCAACATCAAAGGTATCCTGCACTAATGGCTCAAACACAGCAATAAGACATAAAGAATGGTCATCTCTGGGGAATTACATAGAATCGAAAATATTAAATTCCACCACTTGACCATCAAACTCCATAGTGAGAGAACCGCTAAAAACATCAATGTTAGTTTTTGCAGTTTTCATAAATGGTCGTCCTAACAAAATAGGGGAAGCATGTCTATCGTGCTCCATTTCAAGCACATAAAAGTCTGCAGGAAAAATCAATTTATCAACCATAACTAAGACATCTTCAACCATTCCCTTAGGATAAACATTAGACCGATCCGCTAGTTGAATGACAACATTTGTTTTACTCATTGGTCCAAGTTTCAGAGACTGATAGACAAAATAGGGGATCACATTAATCGAAGCACCTAAATCTAGCATAGCATTATGAATTTTGGTGTCTCCTATAGTACAAGGTATTGTGAACACTCCCGGATCTCCACATTTAGTGGGCAATTTTTGTTGAAACATAGCTGAGACATGTTCATTTACCTTCACCTTCTTGACTCCCTTAAGTCTATTATTCCTCTTAATAGTACAAAGTTCTTTTAAAAAATTTGCATACCGAGGGACACTTTTAAGCAACTCTAGAAGGGGAATATTTACCTCACATTTACGAAATATTTCGTAAACATCATTCTCATGCTCCTTCCTGCGAGTATCCTTCAATGCTTCAGGGAAAGGTGGAGTGGGCTCATAGATCTGGACCGGTGGGTCTGTGACAGTTGAACTAGGCACCGCTTCATTCTCTTTAATCACTTGTGAACTCCCATCATCAATCACTATCTCTTCTTCCTCTTGAATGACAGCTTCTTTGGATTTAGCTTTTGGATTCTCTACTTCCTCTAATTGCCTTCCATTTCTCAAGGATACTGCACTCACATTCTTTCTCGGATTCTCTACCGTTTGAGATGGTAGGGCACCTGATTGTTTAGCTTCCAACCGGTTGACCGCAGTAGCCAATTGACTCACTTGATTCTCAAGATTCTTAAAGTTTTGCTTGTTGTCTGCTCTATCTTGAGTGACACTAAGAGTAAGAGCACGAATCATATCCTCCGTGGACATTGATGAACTCGGTGGTGCTTGTGGAGCTGCTTGTTGTGGCACTTGCTGAGTAAATTGTTGCCCTTGTGGGCGCTGAAGAAACTGACCTCTAGGAGGGGCAGATGATGGACCAGCTTGGGAATTTCCCCAACGAAAGTTAGGATGAGCTTTGCATCCTTCATTTTAGGTCTTGGAATAAGGATCCCATTTCCTATTATTGGTAGTACACTCCCAAACACCGTTCACCTCTTCAACACCACCTTCTTGCATTTGAGGGCATAATTCGCTAGGATGACCCTCAATAGCGCATATGCCACAAACAGTAGCCATTTGTCTCCCAGATAACATATCACGGAGAGTGGAAACAATATTATCTACTTTTTCCTCCAATCCAGGACTAACACCCATAGCACTCACTCCTCTTCGTGATGGTTTCCTCTCAAATTGTCTAGAGGTCTCAGCTAGCTCTGTGATAACCTCCCAAGCCTCATCTGGATTCTTGTTGGCAATATTTCCCCCACAAGCAGAGTGAATCATACGACGATCACCTAGATTTAGGCCTCCACAAAAATACATGATAAGATCCTGGTCGGAGTATCCATGGTAAGGACAACTAGCACAAAGTTTCTTAAATTTCTCAAGAAACTCATACATAGTTTCTCCATCTTGTTGTTCAACATTACTGATGGCTCTTTTCAAGTGAGAGGATCGAGAAGGAGGAAAGTATTTCTCCAAGAATGCCTTCTTCATACCTACCCAAGTAGTGATACTCCCCGGTGGTAGATAGTTTAACCAATCTCTTGCATTGTCCTTCAAGGAGAAAGGAAATGCCCTCAATTTCAATTGTTCTTCCGTGACATTAGCTGGCTTCATACCGGTGCAAACAATATGGAAATCCGAAAGATGCTTGTTTGGATCCTCAATACTCATACCACTGAAACTGGGAAATTGATGTATCAAACCCGATTTCAGTTCAAAAAGTGACTCCATCATTCAATGCTGGAAAAGTGATGCACAATGGTTGAACGTCAAGGTTTGGAGCTGTAAGCTCCCTTAAGGTTCGAGTCTCTCTAGCCATATTCTCAGTAGTAGTAGAGATTTCTGAACTGTCTGAATTAGAGTGTATATCCTTCTCAGAATCTGGGTGCTCAAAAGCAACTAGCAAACCTTCTCCGACTTGTCTTAACCTGAAAAACGTACGTTCAATCTCTGAGTAGTAAGGCTCGAGTGGTTGGTCAGAAGAACGAGTATTAGGCATAAACTAAAACAATAAAATAAAAGTCTACACTAAAGAAACACAAAAATTAACTATTGCCTTCCCCGGAACGGCGCCAAAATCTGGTGAGCCGAAGTCGTATGCTCCCAAAAATAAGTAATAGAGTCCTAATACCTTAACTATATAGTAGAGGTAAGTCGGGTGTCGAATCCGCAGGGAAGACGATGTAACTAATGTGTAAACAAATGCAGGCAAAAGGTAACCAAATGGGGGTTGTGAATGATTAGGCAACAAGAATAACAATTAAATAAAAAAAGGTGAAAGACTAAAAGTAACAAAGATTCCAGATGATTTAGAAACCCGAGTCAAGGTTTGTCCACTACTAGTTAACAATTGATCGTCGACCATTAATCCCTATTTGTCCCTTGAGTATCCCGTTGTTAGACAAGAGTCTTATATGTTCCGCGGATAATATTACTCAGTTCGAAACGCGAGACTAAGCAACCTAATTAATGAATAATCTAATCCACGCGTCTAGATTTAATTCATAAACAACATGAATGAACAGAACATACAACAAGAATAACTACCTTTAACACACGCGGTTATCGGTTCGAATTATATATTTATTCCCCCTTTTACCCAACTACTATGAAACGCATACAATTAATTGGATTAAAGGTTGCGACTTTATCTAACGAATTGAACAATTACGGATTCAAACATATAGAATTGCACTAGATCGAAGGATGAAATAATCAATTGGCCAAATCAATTAAACATACAACAATCATAAATTATGAACGGAGAATAAATAATACTCAAGCATAAAATAGAGGATTAAGGCCCTGTTCTTTTGGACTTATTTTTGCTTAACTTAACTTATTTTTTCTGAATTTTTTTGAACTTAACTTATATTTGCTGAACTTAACTTATTTTTGCTGAACTTTTCTGAACTTATTTTTGCTGAACTTAACTTAACGTATTTTTTCTGAACTTAACTTATTTTTGCTGAACTTTTCTGAACTTATTTTTGCTGAACTTAACTTAACTTATATTTGCTGAAATTAACGTATATTTGCTCAACATTTATGAACTTAACATTTATGAACTTAACTTATATATATGAGTCTAACTTTTTCGAACTAAATAAATATTAACTTAAATAATATAAATAATAATAATAATAATAATAATAATTATAGTTTCTTTATATATATATATATATATATATATATAAATATAGTATGTTCATTTTCTTACTTCAATACATAATTAGAAAGTAAATCACATATCACAATTTTTTTTAATAATCTATTTCTCTAATATCACAATTTTTGTAATAATCTATTTCTATATAATATAGTATGTTTATTATCTACGAGAATTATTGTGTGTAAACTTTAACCTGTGTATTTTTTGGAAAATCCGACTATTCTTTTGTTAATAGTGACACTTTTGGGTAATTAAAAAAAATGGTCGCACATGAGACGTTTGTACGAGAGAATTTGTGAAAATGTTAAATTTTCAAAACTCGTCAATTCTACAAATGGGTATGAGTATTTGCTTAACTTTTCTGAATTTATTTTTGCTTAACTTTTCTGAACTTATTTTTGCTGAACTTAACTTAACTTATTTTGGCTGAACTTAACTTATTTTTGCTGAACTTTTCTGAACTTATTTTTGTTGAACTTAACTTAACTTATTTTTTCTGAACTTAACTTATTTTTGCTGAACTTTTCTGAACTTAACTTATTTTTGCTGAACTTAACTTAAATTAAGCAAAAATAAGTCAAAAAGAACAGGGCCTAAGACGGTCTCACAATTGATAAACTTGTAGCTTCAAAATACCTTGAATCGAGAAGGGAGAATTAGTTCTTCATAGTTTGCATAAGGAATAACAAAATAAGAGTTCTTTCTTCCAAAGTAAAATTAACTGCCAAAATAAAGTCTCCCTCCTACTTAACCTAATACCAAAAATCCTAAAAAAAAAATAAAGATAAAATAAAAACATCAAAATCTCGCTGAAAGTTGGAAACAAAGAAATTAGAAACCGATGCTAGCCGAGACACGGGCGACCCGAGGCCACATCTGCCACCCGCGGGAAAATCCGCGACCCGCTGGAGATTCTGACGCGTTTCTTCCTTCTTCGTCTTTCCTTGCTTGAACAACGGGCTTGACCAATGGTCGCTTCCTTCACCTGATGGGCCAAAAAGGGCAAAACCGTATGCACCCTATCCATGATTAACGAAAACTCCAAGCCAAAAGATACCTACACTTCATTGATCCATAATCTCTTCTAAAACTCCCAAAATAATGCCAACAACTCAATATGGATCTTAATGCAATTATCCTTCTAACATCCCATTTATATCATGTTTATCCAACTAACTCACGCCTCTTAAACCCGTACTAAATACGACATATCAACAAGATTCTACAAAATGTGTAAGTTCACAAATTATGTAAAGGCATTGCTGTGGTTGGGAGTTACACAATGCACATAATCTTATTCGCTAGTCATGAGAATGACCCGTCTCTTTCAGATGAAAGATCAATGTATGGATATGATCCGCAAAGTGAACGCTCGCACGAACCGTGGTAAACCTGGTTTACTCAAAATGAAGATAATTATAATTTTAAGAGATATGAACGTGAGACCCTTAAGCTAATTGTAAATTAAATGGTGTTCAAAGGTTGACCACTTGGATGGTGTAATCCACTAATTATTTGAGTTATTCATAAACTCACGAAAGGTCAATTAAAATTCAAATGGGATGGTAAGACCATATTGAACCTCATTAAAGTGAATTGAATTATCATGACCTCGCCCCTAGTTGCTTAAGTGAGGTGACATCTCAATGCAACCGGATGTGTGATGCTATTGATGGCGAGTTCAATTGCCATAGAGTCATACGGGATGGCTAATCGATCACCTAGGCATAGACATGTTAAGATACATTTGCCGGGCTAATGACCGCTGATAGAGCTCTGGCGTACTCTTATTAAAAGACTGCCTGGTCGTGGCGGGAGCATCTATCGTGTTTCACATGAGTTAGTTCTTAGACTAATGACTGTTCTCTGAGGTGGCATAGTTTTCAGATTAACTTTGATCTATGTCCTAACACCTTCGTAACTGGGGTTTATAAGGACATATTTTGGGTTATGATGGGCTGTGGCCAGCCGGAAGGAATAAGTCGATTAGGAATTGTCCACCCCTTGTCAGGGTTGAACAATATCTCTAGGCCACTCGAGGAAATAATAACTAGAAATGCGTGGCCACGCTCGGAAAGTATCTATGGTAGATAATTCCGGTCAGTAGTTATAACTCCAGATCGATATAAACCACTCTAGATTTTAATCAATTGCCGGCACGACCTGAGAGGATGCCATGCATTGAGTAGGAGATAGTAATTGGGCAAGAGAATTGGTAACACACATTTGTCTCGGACAAGTGGGAGATTGTTGGAGGAAGTGTCCACGACAATAATGTGTTGACGTAATTAAAACTCATTTGAATGAAACACAACTGGGAGTGTTACTCTTTTAAAGTCGTCTGATCAACATTTATCGATAATGATTGGCTGTCTAGAGTTTGACATTATCGTCATATGATGGTGGTGATCAGTTGATCCCTTAAGGTCATATCTTTAGGGAATTCCGTCTCAATGGAATAATTAATTAATGTTGTATTGGATACGAATTAATTAATAACTAGAAATTTGGAAATAATTTTATATGACGAATATTTTTATAATGGGATTATAATAATGATAAAAGTCAAAGTAATAAAATCGTTTTATTACTCGGTTTTATTTATTCGTTTGGGAAACGATTAAATTGAGAATGAACACGGTTGATCATAAAATTACAAAGAGTTGTAATTAAAATTATGATATTACATTTTATACAATAATAATTTCGAAATGTTGGAATAATTATTTAAATGTAATAAATTTGTAAATTATGAATTTTAATAGTTAAAATTGCACAATTAACAAATTGAGTCATGTGTTATGGAACATGTGTGACATGTTACAAATTAACACAATTGACAAAGATAAAATGGGTCCATTTTGGACCTCATTTGCACCGTGTAAACATGTAGTGTACTTGTGAGTTTGTGTGTGTAAGTGTATAAGGATTGTGTGTGTTAGTGAATGTGTAAGTGTGTAAGGCATATTCTTGCCTTTGTGTAAGTAAAAGAAAGGCATGCATAGGCCATTGTGGGCATGTGATAGCCGGCCATAATGCTTGCACTAGCAAGCTTATGTGCTTATATAAACACACTCACTTCACACTCTTTAATACACAAGTTTTTGCTAAGTTGTTAGTTGATGCTTGCACTCACAAAACATACTACAAACCTTATTCTCCATATTTTCTTAAGTAAAATAGTTTTTACTAAGAAAATTATTATTTCCTATATTAATAATATTAAGACTTATATTATTATTATTTCTAGAATACTAATACTAATTTTCTAGTAACAAAACTAGTGTTGGTTTGAGATCGGTTCCTTGATACGCACCTTTAGGAGACGATTTTTGTTAGATCGTTACAAGAGGATTTCGGTTATTTGAAGTCTCAAATAATAAGTGATTAATGAGTATAAACCTTCTAAAACCAATGTAAGGACTTTCACATCTTATGATATCATCATGCATGCATAAGATCTATTTAAGGTTTTATGACTAAACTTAAAGAAACAAAACTCACATTAGATTTGAGTATAAAATCAGGAACTTAGTTCCCAACAGCGTTTTCCTTCCGATTTCATACGGGGTTTCTTTTATCCTCTCCTTGAAACAATGAACATAAGGAACATTTCCTCTTGTGTCCTCCCGTAGTTTCTTCAGTGTCCTCTCGTAGTTTCTTCAATTCACTCATTTAGGGCTCTTCTTAAGACTCCCATGTAGGATTCTTCTCTAAGATCTGATATTTATATCATTGGTTTGCGGGCGAAATATTTTCTCCCACTCTATCCTTTTAACCATAACCTTTATTTGTATAAGGATAGTAATTTTCGATTAAACCAATGTATGTGAATGATTTAAAAGTTTTATAGATGTGTTGAATACATTCTCATTTTCACTTAAAATGAAAATCTTATAATGAACTAATTATGTCTCAATTTGATTGAAAGTATCTTATATTTTACACTTTGATTATATTATATTGATCGTATCAATGTTTCTTATTTTGTGATAAAAATCAACATTATTCATGTTTTAACAAGGCATGCAATTCATTTTTAGAAATCAAGGAATTGATTAAGAACAAAAGTAGTGACTTGGGTTGAAAACCAAGTCAATAATATCCAAAATACAACCATTATTTGGGATTCAAATCCCTGTCTTACAAGAAAGTAAATTGTTTTATGAACTAAAATGCAAAATATGAAAGAAGACAATAATGAAAATTAGAGCCTAGCTCTTTAAGTCTTCAATCAATTGGATACTACCATAGTCATCCAAGTAAGGAACTTTATGCTTCCATCTCCTTGCCCTTGTCATTAGAAGGTGGCCCTTTAAAACAAATAAAAAGGGGTAAATATCAACAATTTGTATCACTATACATTAGTTGATAACAAATCATAAATTTAAACGAGAATTATTACCTACGGCGGTTGCCTTTCCATTTTTGAGATCGCTCAAGTATTTGGGGCAATTACGCTTCCAATGTCCTAACCTCGTGCAATAATGACACTTGTCTTCAGATTTTGAAGATGAGGTGGAAGCGCCTTTCGAAAAGGTCTTTTCTTTGGTCGGTTTGGGCTTGTAAGTTTTCTTGCCCTTGCCTTTAAAGGCATTCATCTTGAAGTTCGTTTTCCCTTTCTTTTCGATGTTTAAAACATCCTTAGTGGAACTTTCATGAAGCCCCATGTCCCTCTCGGCTTGGACAAGCATCTTATGCAATTCATCCAATGTGGTCTCTTGATTTCGCATATTAAAATTCACCCGGAATTGAGCATACGATTTCACCTTATTGAGAGAGTGAAGAACTCGGTCAATGATGAGAGAGTCGGGAACATCAACTCCTTGCAACATTAGAGTCTCCGCGAGCTCAACTAGTTTGAGTACATAAGGGCTTATCTTTTGCCCTTCCTTCAAGCAAATGTCGAAGAAGGCGGAAGCCGCCTCATATTGAATCACCCTTGGAGTTTGTGAAAACATCGTCGCAAGTTTGGTGTATATCTCATATGATGTGGTTAACTTGATCATACTCCTTTGGAGATCCGGCTCCATGGAGAAGATAAACACATTTTTAAGAGCGTAGGACTCTTTCATGTAGGCTTCATAGGTCTCACGAGTTTGGACCGCGGAACGAGCGGTCGGAGCGGCTTCGGATAGGTAACGAGTCTTATCGTCACCTTGATCGGCCAAAAGTCTTATCGGATAGGTAACGAGTCTTATCGTCACCTTGATCGGCCATGCTTATCGAGTTTGCAACAATCCATAAAGGATCGAAGCCGTGAAACGTTAGTGAGAGGTGGAGCGTTGGTTATCATTGATGATGTTGAAAATTAAACTACAATAAAATTGAAGGAATTAAAACAACGTCATTTTTAAAACTCGTAAATAATTTTAAACAAGTTTAGATATTTAATTAATGATCTCTTACCCAATTAAGTAAACAATCCCGAGTCCCAAATCCATACTTAATTCGGGCACGGTATAGGCGATTCAACCCGTATTGGTATAATTTGGTGGATTAACCTTTTAATCGGTTCTACCTTAGAACTCTCGGTCGACAATTTTCTAAAAATCGTCTTTAGCCCGAACTTATTGCAACTACGGTTACGAGTACTTTCGTTGAGATCGACCAAATTTCAAGGTGTAATCTCATTACCCCACTTACCCAACGAGACAATTTTAGTACCCCGGTGTAGCCGAGCCTACATTCTTGTGAAGAAGGGATTCATGGGTCCATACTTTTTGGTAATGCTAAGTCTCAATATTCATATGTAAGAGATCTAGTCAAAATTATTATCTATCTCCGTTTTAAGTTAACTAAATCGGTGAATGATCGATAAAATATTGACTAGGTCGACTAAATCGAATAAAATGCATGACATGATATGACGATTTGGCTATGCATGCAAACATATAAAGCAAAATAAAAGCATAAAACAATAAACCTTAGTATGGCCTTTCCTAGAAGATAAATAATAAAAGTACAAATTCGGAAACCAACTCCTTTGGTCCCTTGAACTTCACGAGGTACGCACTTCAAGGTAAACACCATCTTGGCCGGAACTCCTTTCCGAATGGCATCGTCTTCAAGGCTCACCGGAATTTACAAAAATTACAACTTTTCTAGTCCACTTTATACATTATAAAATAGAAAAACATAAATAAAGTGATACGAGATCACATTAATTACATCCGAATCGGTAACCCCTTACATTACGGGAAATACCGATTTAAAAACTAAGGCCATACTAAGTAAAATTACATAATCCAAAATTACGTAAATAAAATCATGACAATCATAATTAAAATATGCAATGCTTATGAATATGAACTAACATGAAAACCCTAAGCCAAATCGTCCTATTTAAATATCATTTATACAAATAGTTATCGTATACCTTGGTTTTATGGAATTGCGTGTTTTAACGATTAACAACACTATGCATTATGTGAATCGGAATTCACTCTTAAGTTAATCATCCAAACTCATTTAGGTTTCAAAATTTAGTCTTACTCAAACTTTGAACATGACTTAACTTCATATTATAATATTGTTCGGTATTACTCGGTTTTACGGGAAAAATAATATAAAAAAAAAAAGAGTCATAAAAATTTCGGAAAATTTCAAAATTCAAATTTTGAGAATTCTAAATGTTCTTAAAATTCCAGAACTTTAAAATATTACTTCCTCCATTCCAATCAATTCTATACATTTGCTTTATTCACGTTTGCCAATAACCGTTTTCTTTTGTTAATATCTTTAGTTACGTATCGATAAAAATTATAAAACTTTGATATTCACAATGTAACCGGTAATACAATTCAAACAAGATCTCACACGACTATCTTTTGTGTCATATATTAAAAGTTGTGTCGAAGATTAACTCGACTTATGAATAGTGCCCAAAAAATAAAATGTATAGAATTGATTGGAATGGAGGAAGTATCATTTATACGGTTTTAATATTTATTTCGAAAATAATACGTAAAACGAGCATTTTGAGTCGGAAAATTAAATAATTAGCTCCATAAATGCAAATAAAATACTAATAATATTTTAACACTTTCCAAAATACTTTAAGAACATGAAATGGGCAGAAAATTAAATAGAACACTGTCCAATGAGCCGAAACTTTAATTGCATGACTCTTATTATTCAATTTTAAATGTAACTTTTTAACAAATAAAATTAAATAAAAAAACAGAAACTTTTGGCTCCCAAGAAAAATATGTTGATGAACTATTTACGTCATATATCGTACAATTTAACAACTATTGCTATTTTTAACGATTTACGTCATATATCGTACAATTTTTAACCATTAAAATTATTTCTCAAGAATAAAATTAAATAAAAATCTCGAAATTTTTATACATGCTGTAAATAATATATATGACATTGTGTTAAATTTTTATGGCCAAATTCCAACTAAAACTATTAAAGTCGAAATAATGTCACTAATTACCCGATTTTTACATTAAAAATCTATAATAATGCAATACATGAGATAAATTTCTGGAAACTTTAGCATACATTTTAAATATTGCATGCGACATACTCATAAATTGTTATAGTGAAATTCGAAATATAACTATTCAAACCCATTTTTATTCATTTTATGGCATTTTCACATTTAAAATTCATAAACCATCTATTTTAACTCCATAATTTACGAAAATTCATATTCATATCATAGAAAATACATTTGAAAACATACTGAAAAATCTCGGCCAGAAGCTTATTTTAACTATTTTTCCAAAAAATAAACATTTTTTAACCATTAAAAATCAATAAAACCGAAAATAAAACTACCAATGAACAATATATATGCAAAATATATTCCAAATATCCTAAAATACATTTAGAATCAGTAGGTATTCATGCATAAATTATTTCGGCCATATCATATACGAAATGAAATATCAATTTTTATTTTGTTATCCTAATAACTTCGCAAAAACAATAAACGAATAGCATGCAAACAACCTAGTTGCTCTGATACCAATTGTTAGGTTTAAACATTTCATAACCTAATGATTTTAGTCATACTAAACAAATTTATAATTAACATTTTAATTAATAAAGTTTTAGATCTTATGCATGCTAAATGTTATGCGGAAATAATGAGATTTGAACCCTTACACACGGTCCAAATAATGCTAGGATGATCCGGCAAAGTATTCAACAAGAACACCTCCTCTATGATGCACCAAGGACACCCTTAATGAGAACCGACACTTTGAATAGCTAGTACAAAAATCGGTTTTTCCTTAAAATGAATTCTAATCTTTTAATTAGAATTTACAATAATAATTTTAGAGGATTTGACAACAACTTCACACTAGAAATTTTTCCTTAGTATTAGAATGATGTTCTTATGAATTAATCATAAGTTAAATAAGGGTTGCTAAGGTGAAGAGGAGCCGGCCATGGGAAGGATAAAAGAGGGAACATCTCCTCTTTTCAAGGCTCATAGGTTGGCAATAAAGTGTGTGTTCTCAAGGCCCATTTAAACATAATGATTAAGGTGCAATTAACACATAACACACCCCACAACTACCTCCACTAATCCGCCCCACTTAAACATAAAATGGTACTCATTTTATAAATTTGTCAATTGTAAAATTGTACATTATGTGACATCTTATATGTCATAAGGTAATAAAATACAATTAGCTTAATTTAAAACATATAAATATTTATCGTATAAATATTGTATATAATTAAATAAATCATATTTATCAATTGACAAGTAATTCATAATTACTAGTATAAAATGGTCATTTATGATAATCGTCAATACGATTTACAACCTTTGTATTAATACACAACCCGATTCATTCTAATTACGATATTGTAAAATATCGTTCAATGTTTAATAATTGACACGTTTCAATTATAAACATAAATCTTACAATAAGATTTAACCTCTGATTTCTCGGTATACGAGTTTAAGGAATATGATCAACTCGTATCAATATACTTTTGATCATCTTATAAATTAAGGGAATTGTCCTATAGGTGTGACCTAAAGGGATCAACTGACCACCACCGTCATACGACAGTAATGTCAAACTCTAGCTAGCCAATCATTACCGATTAATGTTGTTCAGTTGACTAATATAATTTCGTATCATCCATTGCGCATTCTCGTCATGAGATTTAATTACGTGATCGCACTATTGTTGAGGATACATTTCCCAACAGCGCATCCTCAAAGAGGAGGAACTGATAAATAAGTGAGGGAGCCAAACGAGTGACTAGCCCACCACAAACAATAGTGGTCAAAGAAGTTCCCTCGCCGACCGCCACAAAGTGAGAGGCGGCCAAATAAGCGGTGTTATAAAACCGCTGACCCATACGTCTGACATTAAGATAGCCAGACACAATAGAGAGCTCAATGTTTTAACATTTTGAGACTCCTTACGGCCAAAAACAGTGTTGGCCAAAAGACGCAAATAATAACGGGGAGCGGGTAAGTGAACGGTAATGCTCTTCTTCCTCCTATCGCTGGAATCAGAAAGGCAAGACCACATGACAGTGTACGACTCAGAAGAGTCACCCGTACGACCCGTAGAAGATAAGCCTAAGTACTCAGCAAATTCACTTAAAGTTAAAGAATATGTAACATTAAACAGCCTAAAAGATATGCACTTATTATTATAGCCGGGGTCGTAAGCTTGAACATCAAAAATAAAAGAGGAAAAGAATTCAAGAGTAAGAAGAGGATAAGTAAACTCATCCATCGTGACGAGTCCCGAAAAACCCGTCCCGTTCAGCAAGCCCACGACATCCTCATAGCAACCTAGAGCCCTCAATGCTGGCTCGCATAAGAACCGGGTGACCACCACAAAGAAATAGCTTGAAAGGTGGAGGAACCGGGCCTTTTGAGCCGGAGTGTGAAAGATGACTTGCGGATAATCCAGGAGACTATCCGTATCCAGCGCTGTCAATCCTCTGGACCCGCTAGCACGGCCTCTTGAAGTGCTTGCTCCGGAAGTGCAAGATCTTTTTCCTCCTTGTCCTCGGCTAGACATGATGAATCTGCAAAATTACAATTATTGCTCTCAATACTTAGACTCCTTGCAACATTAGAACATTTATTTATCAAAATAAAATATCGAAGTTGCGAAATTAAAAGCTCCAGTAACAGTAACGAGGTCGACCGACCTCACCTCAAGGCCGACCGACCATCTCCCAGTAAAATGAGAGTTCCTGTAACAGTACCAAGGTCGACCGACCTACTACCCAGGTCGACCGACCGACCAAACGCAAAAATGAGTTTCTGAAAAACGAAGTTTGGTCGGCCGACCTCCATTCATGGTCGGTCGACCGACAGTTACAACAGTATCAACGCGCGGTTCAAATTTCGACTGAATTTAAGCATAGAAAAATGTAGGGGGAAATTCAAACTAACCCTAACAGCACAAAAACCACACAAGAACATAGATCTGAGACTATAGAAGCTAAAGAAGAAGTAAAATCAAAAGGAAATAACAAACATAAGAAAAACAAACTCTAAAAAATAAAATCAAACTGAAAATATAAGCAAGATTCTACCTAGAAACGGAAATAAGAGTCTATAAAACAAAAAAAGGAAAGAAAAAGCTAAAGAACACATACCTTTGATGGGAAAATAAGAGAAAGCAAAACAAATTGAGTGAAGGATAAAGGAGGGACGCAGTTAGGGTTTTTAGAGAGAGGGGGGGTGTTCAAAAGTGTGAGGAAAATGATTTGTT
The DNA here is from genome assembly GCA_029255685.2 of Silene conica. Lineage (NCBI taxonomy): Eukaryota > Viridiplantae > Streptophyta > Magnoliopsida > Caryophyllales > Caryophyllaceae > Silene > Silene conica. The sequence continues at coordinate 68,120,626 of CM055311.2, forward strand.
GTCAAACAAAAATAAACTTAAAACCCTTACTCTAAAACCCGGAAGTCTGCCTCGAGGTCGGTCGACCACGTCTGGTCGACCGACCTGGCTCCTGCGTACCTGTTTGTCAGACGTCATTTATTGCTGTCAGACGGTCGGTCGACCTCACTAGTAGGTCGGTCGACCTAGGTACCTCACAGTTAGGCCTATTTTTTTCTGCAAAAGCTCAAAATTCCATCAAAAAAGTGTAAAAACATGACAAAAAACGTGTACCTATAAAAGGGAAATTAAATAAAAAAAAAAATTAAGCTACAACACGGGTTGCCTCCCGGTTAGCGCTGGTTTAAGAGGTCCCGCACGACCTTTTTACCTATTATGAAGCATCCGAAAAAGGATCAAAGTAAGAAACTTCAACCTTACCAATAAATTCATTCTCTCCATGGAAGTGCTTCACATATTGGCCATTAACTTTAAATCTCTCACCGGATGAGGTTTCTAGCTCAATTGACCCAAACTTTGAGACAGTTGTGATAGTGTAAGGTCCGATCCACCTAGATTTCAGCTTACCAGGAAAAAGACGAATACGAGCATTAAAAAGAAACACCTTATCACCTACCTGAAAATCACGCCTAATGATTCTCTTGTCATGCTAGCGCTTGGTTTTCTCTTTGTCAATCCTGGCATTGTCATAGGCTAGCAACCTGAATTCCTCTAACTCGTTGAGCTGCGAAAAACGTTTCTCACGGGAAAGGTTAGGGTCTAAATTAAGATCACAAATAGCCCACCAAGACTTGTGTTCTAACTCAACTGGTAAATGACAAGTCTTACCATAAATCAACCGGAATAGTGACATTCGGATTGGAGTTTTGAACGCAGTTCTATAGGCCCATAAAACATCATCAAGCTTTAGACTCCAATCTTTCCTGGATTTAGAAACAACTTTGGCTAGGGTCTCCTTGAGTTCTCTATTAGAGATCTCAACTTGACCACTAGTTTGAGGGTGATATGCTAGACCCCTACGATGTTGGACACCGAATTTATTTAGCAAGACACCTAATTGTTTCTCTTTAAAATGCATACCCCCATCACTAATGACAACCCTAGGGACACCAAAACGAGGAAATATGATTTTCTTGAATAATTAATAACAGTTTTTGCATCGCAATGGGGAGTAGCAATAGCTTCTACCCACTTAGATACATAATCAACAGCTACAAGAATATACCTGTTACCTTGACTACTGGGGAAAGGTCCTTGATAATCAATGCCCCAAACATCAAAAATCCCTACCTCTAAAATACCAACCTGTGGCATCTCATGTCTTTTTGAGACATTCCTAGATCTTTGACAAGCATCACAACTACCTACAAAATTCCTACAGTCAGCATGCAAAGTAGGCCAATAAAAACCAGACTGTAATACCTTGGCCACGGTCCTAAATGGACCGTGGTGACCACCATATGCAGAAGAGTGACATGCTTCCAGAATGTCCTTCACCTCCCACTTGGGGACGCATCTTCGGATAAGTCCATCTCCGCATTCCTTGAAAACATAAGGGTCATCCCAAAAGTACTGTTTTGCATCAAACATAAATCTCTTCTTTTGTTGCCATGACAACTCTGGAGGAATTTTACACGTGACGGCAAAATTAGCGAAATCAGCATACCAAGGAGGGGAATAAGAACCTGAACTATTAATGATAAATAAACTCTCATCAGGAAATGAATCATCAATAGGTAAAGAATCTTCCCTATCAGTCAACTGAAGGCGAGATAGGTGAAGTAGTTGACTTGAGTGGTGAAGTAGTTGACTTGAGTCTCATCTAGGGTACGGCTCGCATAGTATATAGCATTCAGAGCCTTATTCTTCCTTTCACCAAGCACAGCACCCAAAGCATAGTCACTAGCATCACACATGATCTCAAATGGGAGATCCCAATCCGGTGGCTGGATGATTGGTGCTGAGACCAAAGCTTCCTTCAACCTGTTAAAAGCTGAAAGGCACTCATCAGTAAAATCAAAGACAGCATCCTTAAGAAGCAACTGTGTAAGTGGTTTACCAATCTTAGAAAAGTCCTTAATGAAACGCCGGTAAAAACCTGCATGTCCTAAGAAACTTCTCACCCGGCCCCCTTAACATTAATAGGAGGGGGTAATTGCTCAATCACTTGCACCTTTGCTTTATCTACATGTATACCCTTATCGGATATAAGATGCCCTAACACTAACCCCTCAGTGACCATAAAACTGACACTTTTCCCAGTTTAAGACAAGGTTTACATCAATACAACGGTGCAAGACTTTATCAGGGTTAGTTAAGCATTGATCAAACGCATTACCATAAACAGAAAAATCATCCATAAATACCTCCATAATGTTTTCTATAAAATCAGAAAAGATACCCATCATACACCTTTGAAAGGTAGCAAGAGCATTACACAACCCAAAAGGCATTCTGCGGTATGCAAAAACACTTTGTGGGCATGTAAAAGTAGTATTACTCTAATCATCATGATGGATAGGAATCTGGAAAAACCTGAATAACCATCTAGAAAACAGAAGAATTTATTAGAAGCAAGTCTCTCAGTCATTTGGTCAACAAAAGGGAGGGGGAAATGGTCTGTCTTGGTGGCGGCATTTAACTGTCTATAATCAATGTACATCCGCCACCCAGTTACTACTCTAGTAGGTATTAATTCATTTTTCTCATTTTTAACCACTATGGTTCCTCCTTTCTTAGGAACCACCTGAACTGGGCTAACCCACTTGGAATTGCCAACTTAATAAATAATACCTGCATCAAGAAGTTTCATTACCTCAACAATAACTACCTCCTGCATCTTAGGATTCAACTTACGTTGACGCTGTCTATAGGGCTTATGCCCTTCCTCTAACTCTATCCTATGCATGCAAACATCAGGACTGATGCCCTTAATGTCATCCAAAGAATAACCTAAAGCTTTCCTATTCTTTTTTACAACAGTCATTAAGGCAGAAAGTTGGTTAGGATCAAGTTTAGAACTAACAATTGCAGTATACTGCTCAGTATCATCTAGGAAAACATACTTAAGATTAGGAGGAAGTGACTTACGTTTTGGTACCTTTACCTCTACGGCCTGAACAGAATCGTTACTAATAGAATATCACATGTTTACCAGATTAGCATTAGCCAAGTTTATGAGCTTCTCATCCTCTTCCTCAGTCAGCTCATATTCCTCTATCTCTGCTTTCGCAACATCCAGCTCTTTAGCATTCTCAGCTGGATTACCTGCACACTTATCCAAAACTATCAAATCATCTAAGGGATCCTTAGTCAAGGATTCCCTCCAGTTACGGATAACATTCCTGTCAATAATATCAATAGAGCAACAAGTATCATCAGTAAGAGTAGTTGCCTTATGGGCAAGACTGAACTTGATAGTGTCATCTCCACCTCTAAAGTAATGATCCCGCGTTTGACATCTATTACAGCCCCAACTGTGTGTAAAAAGGGTCTACCTAAAATAATAGGTATTTGACTATCCTCAGCAATGTCTAAAACAACGAAATCAACAGGAATAAAGAACTTTCCCACTCTAACTGGGACATCCTCCAAGACCCCTAATGGTCTTTGGGTTGATCTATCAGCCATCTGTAAGGTAATATTGGTGACTTTAAGTCTACCTATGTTAAGTCTTTCACAAACAGAATAAGGCATAACACTGACACTAGCCCCTAGATCACAAAGGGATTTCCCTATAACATGATTACCTATAGTACATGGGATAGAAAAATTACATGGGTCTTTCAACTTGGGTGCTATATTATTTTGTGAAAGAACATATCATTCCTCCACAAAAGCAATAGCACCTTCGTCCTGAAATTTCCTCTTACGACTTAAAATATCTTTCATAAATTTAGCATAAGAAGGTACCTGGGTAATTAAGTCAGTGAAAGGGATGGTTACCTCAAGATTCTTCACCATCTCCAAAAACTTACCAAATTTTCGATCCTCTTTTGAATTCTTCAATCGTTCGGGATACAGAATGGTAACACTAGACGTAGGATCAGCTACCTTCGGCTTCTTCAGCTGTAAAATCTCAGTGAGGTCTTGAATGAGGGAAGGGTCCAATAATTCAGGACTAGGATTCGCATTCTGCTCAGGTACTCTGGTCGGTCGACCTGGTGCAGTGGTCGGTCGACCAGACGTGATATTATCGGAATTTTTATGATTTCCAGAAACAAATCTCACGTTAGGTACCTCGGTCGGTCGACCTGATGTAGCGGTCGGTCGACCTCCCGACCTGTGTACGGGATTAGTTTTTTCGTCCCGAACTTCAGCAGAATCCTCCTTGGAAGTTGGTTCATCATAAGCACGACCACTTCTGAGATTAATAGCATTTAATATCTCTATGGAACTCTCACAACTGACCGGAGAGCTAGCAATATGATTAGCAGTTAAGATTGCTAATTGAGCCTTTTCCATTTCCTTCATTTGTTTCATTAGAGCATGAACAAGCTCTCTCAACTCCGCAGTCTCACCCGTGTTGTCAACCGTAGTAACTAGGTTAACACTTTCTTGCTTCAGCTGGGCCGCCTCAAGCTTTTCAAAACGGGCTTCAACGGTTGTCTCAAGAGCTAAAACTCTATCCATCTCTACACTCAACCTTCGCGAATTCCTACGTGAACTCCCAAATTCGGCCCTATGCACCGCCATTTCTTCAATAGTGTTCTAACCTTTCATATGGTTGGTATTATTTTTAAATATTCCATTGGCGGCCGCATCAAGAATCACCTTATAATCATCATAGAGAGCGTTGTAAAATTGGTTGCATAAGTACCATTCAGGAAATCCGTGATGAGGAATAGAACAGACCAATTGCTTGAACCGACCCGATGCCTCACAAAATTCTTCATCCGGACCTTGTTGAAAGTTAGTGATTTGGCTTCTCAAGTCATTGGCCTTCGCAAGAGGGAAGTACTTTTTGTAGAAAGCCAATGCCAAGGAAGCCCAATCGGTAACCTTCTCAGCTACCCTATCAAGGTAACGGTACCAATCTCTCGCAGCATCCTTCAATGAAGAAAGGAACATCATTGCCTTCACCTCATCCTGAGTCACCCCGGCAGGTATATGGATAGAACAACAGTATTCCATGAAAGTCTCAACATGCCTTAACGGATCCTCGTCGGGTAGACCAGGAAATCGATTCCGCTCCACCAGAATGATGTAGTTCGGGTGGAGCTCAGAAGAACCAGTGGTAGGAGTAGGCAAGGTGAACCCCTTCAGTAAATATTGCACCTTTGGTTGTATGTAGTCATAAATAGTAGCCATGTCTAAGAATGAAAGTACTCAAGCCTTCCTCTCAAAAACTTGTCTTCTAGAAAAAACAACACTAGAAGAGAAGGTAAGTAACGGTCTTAAGGAACCTCAATTCCTTAAGACAAGAAAAATAAACTAGAAATCTACAAACAAAATTATACCGTCTCCCCGGCAACGGCGCCAAAATTTGACACCCGTCGTTGAGCGGTGCCAAAGATAAGATTTATAAAAACCTCAGCTTAAGCTAGATAGGATAAGTCAAGGGTCGAACCACAGAGAGACAAGGTTAATAATGTTTGTGAATTTAAAGTCTATTGAAAGTAACCAAAAAAGGGGGGTTTTGATTTATGATTGGGACTAACAACTAAGATAGCAAAATAAACAAGAATACTAAAACAAGGTAAAAAGGAGATTAGGAACTTCGGTTCCCCATGGCTAGGACAAGTCAATGAAGGGTAAAATAACCAAATAAGACAATCCCAAGGAACAAAGAATAAACCTATAGGTCAATATTCTACCCAATCCTTACGGTCCTAGGGTTCCTAGAAAAGCACTAAACTTTCGTTCATAGGGCAATCCCAAAGTTGTTGTTAAACTAATCCTAACAATCTTTCAATCTTAAAGAATTAGTTCACCAACAACAATGGGGATTGGTAGATTAATCATAAAACCATTAAAATCTAATCTTGGCCATGGTTCCCCTAATTCCTAATCACAAGAATTAGCTATGCATAATCATAATCATGAAACTAATACTAACAATATTGAAGAACAACAAGAAAGATAGCATAATTGAAGATGAAGATTCAAAGGGGGAAAACATGGATTGAATAACAATAATAAGATGAACAATGGAATTGAATAACAAGGAAAGATTGAATTGCATAAAACTTACAAAATCAATTGGAAATTAAGAACAAAGCTAAGAACTTGGAAATTTGTCTCTCTAAACTATGGAGTTTCTGCTAATCTGGACTGCTTAACCTAATTATGAAGCTTAGGTGTAACAACCCGACCCACCACGGTCGTAACACAAACCCAATAAGATGGGAGGTAAGCTTTTGGGCCCATTATTTGTCATCACTTAAGCCCAAAAGCACAAGGCCTTGTTACTAAGTGGTGGATGGGAGCTATTATAAACATATCACAAGCCTCACATTCTACCAATGTGGGACAAATCTCCACACAAACTCATATCATACTCTTGGGGTGTTACATTAGGCGTTCTTAAATAGTCTCCTAATTACAAGATTAAAAGAATAAAAACCGAAATAAAAGTCGTGGAACCCGTCGCCAGGTCGGTCGGTCGACCTCTTAAGTAAGTCAGTCGACCTAGAGTGCTGTAATCAGGGGTTTCTGAAACTGTGCGCTGGTCGGTCGACCTGTTGGGTAGGTCGGTCGACCGATTCCTGTACATTCCAGCCTTGAATTTGCATGTACGCACCTCTTGGCATAAGAGTTCGGGTCCTTGCTTCGTGTAAACACTCAAAATAGCTTCCGGAGGACGGTTAAAGTTCGGTTTTGCTCACTACCGCTTATTCCTACAATTAAAACATAGAAATGCGAAAGTAAACCGTTTCGGGAGCAATAGTAACTAAAAGTTACGAAAATGCATAGAAATACGTGCCGAAAGTATAATTAAAATGCATAGTATATGCACGTATCAATAGGCTGAAAATTTGATGCATTGTGGGATTTGTAGTAACCTTGTACAGTACAATGGTGTATATTAACCTTCCGAGGCATGTAGTTATTCCTTTGATTAAGTTGAGCATTTTTTTCCGAAAGTTGTATATTAAGGTTCTGAATCCCAAGGAACTTGATCATTTGCAAACGGAAATTGTTTAAAGAATCCCCAGCGTTGAACTTTTATATCAAAATTTGGGTCCTTAGATAGTCATAAAGCTCTTTTGTTCATTATTTTAATGTGGTTGTTGTACCTAGACATATAAATTTTTTCATGTTTCGTGCTTCTTTCTCTGAAGTATATTTTGTAACACCCCCATTTATTTTAGGAGCCTTTAGCAAGACATCCTCAGTAAATGGAACTGTTACCATCTCGGAATGACCGAGGTAGTGAATAACAAAGTAAAACTCGCAAAGTACTTTATATAAAATTGGTAAAATTTAAACTTTATTGTTACAACACTACGCATAGAAAAGGTACAACTGATTACACCTATGTATGTGATCTAATTCTAAGTAGGTCCAAGCCATGTCTCTCTCCATGCCCGTGCTCCTAATCCAACTTTCTCTGACCTGTAAAAATATACTCCCCATTCCGGATCATCGTAGGTGTCACACGAATACACAGGGTCAACCATGAGGTTGAGTAGGTAAAACAGATAAAACAGAAACGACAATAGAGCTGCATCTTCCTCCATCTCCATATCATTCAATCAACCACTTCACCACCATCACACCACACCTCCCATCACACCACACCTCCTATCACACCACACCTTCCATCACACCACACCTTCCATGGCCATATCACAAGTCCCGTATCACAAGTCCCAATATCACAAGACCCATTATCACAAACCCAATTCTCCTCTCCACAACATACAATAATATTCAAGATAAATAATAACGTCTCGACAACAATAATAAACATCGTATACCAATCTCAAAATAAACAAACAGTCTCATTATGTGACATAATATAATTCCCAGTCCATTCCCCTACCTCAATTTGCAGAAGGACAACCGAACAGCTGCTAGAAAAACTCCACTTCGAGGTCAGTCCCTATAAATAGTACTTACTATTAAATTCTATTGATACATTGACAACACTACTAAATACTCATTCATCATGCTTATAATTGATACTTTTATGACCCACCGTGAATATATATGTCAACATACTCACATACATACCAATTAACATTAACTCCTTTTTTCATATCAATCATCATTAGTCAATTATAAGCTTTCTACGTATAGACTTACTATATATAGACTTACTAAATATAGTAGGAATTCAAATAGCTAAATATCACTAAATCAAACAATAACAATATAAGTAATTAATAATAATTACAACGCCCATTGACAATCATATTAATCTCAATAATCGCCAATAATATGACTAGTAATAATAATAATAATATCAAAACACCCTTATCATGACATTACAATTCATAACAACACTAATAATAATTTAGTCATGATATCAACACTACTACTAACAACAATTAGTTTTTATGTCAACACCAATTATGATATTAGTAATAATAATTTATAAGACTAAAAACAATTATTAAAACTTATATAAACTAATATACTCCAATCACAATATCAAAAATAATGATAAAATAAGATTAATAACAATACCACATATAATTGTAATAATAATACTAATAATAAAAATACTAATAATAATAATATCATGAAATCATAAACCAAGATAACGCAATGCCCACAAACCCACGAGTACCGCAACCCGCATAACCGAAAGAACGAACAGCAGCCCTTGTTTTGACAGTTTTATCCGAGCCCAGCACCATGACAAATACCGTACCCCAATACCGATTGCAGTCCCCGACTCCTCCAGTGGCACCACCTGACTCACCTCTAAGCCGCGGTGGTTCCAGGGAGGAAGTTGGTGGCTGTCGACAAGCACCACCACCACCAACAACGTTAAGAAACTAGCAGCCACCACCAAATGTAATTCTGTTTTACGCTGCCCCACCCAAAACGAACACCACTGTAAAGACGACATACAACACTAAGGCCTGCCACAAAACCACCCCATAACCACCTTGACTACCACCCAACCAAACACCTTAAAAACCAGAGTAGATGTAACACCCCAAGTTTGTAACACCCCAAGAGTATGAAATATGAGATTGTGTGGAGATTCGTCCCACATTGGTAGAATGTGAGGCTTGTGATATGTTTATAATAACTTCCACCCACCACTTAGTAACAAGGTCTTGTGCTTTTGGGCTTAAGTGAGGACAAGTATTTGGCCCAAAGGTACACATCTCATCTTATTGGGGTTGTGTTACGACGGTGGCGGGTCGGGTTGTTACAAATGGTATCAGAGCGACCCTGCGACCGTGTAGTGAGCCTGTGGTCGGGAGTACCCGGGTCACACACCCTGAGACCCAATATACTCCACACCATATCACAGACCCTTTATCTCCGCACCAAACACAGACCCTTTATCTCCGCACCAAACACAGACCCTTTATCTCCGCACCAAACACAGACCCTTTATCTCCGCACCAAACACAGACCCTTTATCTCCACACCAAACACAGACCCTTTATCTCCACACCAATCACAGAGCCTTTATATTCACATCGTATTATATCACAGAATAATATAGATAACATATACGATCACATGGTATTATATAACAAACATGCTTACAACAAATAAGAACAGTTTACACATCGTCATATACCAGTATCTCCCCTACCTCTATTGCAGATTGACAACCGAACAGCTGCTAGAAATGTTCCACCTTGAACAACCGAACTCAGTTCCTATAAGTAGCATTGAATATCAATTTCTACCCATACAATCGCATTACTAAAATTACTTGACCCTATCCAAACTCACATCAATTATCATGAACTCCTCATTCATATCAATCATCACTTGTCAATTAACTTACTAATTATAGACACCTCAAACAATACTAGTATATATCATACAAACACAACCCATGGTAAAATAATAACAACACCACTACTCTTACAAATAAATGTGAATAATGATAAAGATAAACATTATGGAATAATAATAATATTGGCATAAGAAACACAACCATAACATTTGATAAGATATTATTGTTGATAATACTAGTAACAACATTCACAACAATATCAACCACAACAATTACTAATAACATGATGTGTAGTAAAACAATAATAAGAACTTAAATTTTATTAAGCATGATATACAATTGTAACATTTGCCCATAATATACTTATTAATAAGGATACTATTGTGAATAACATTATTATCCTATAAGTGTAAAATCATCTTAATAATAATTGATCAATAACAATGATGATAAATAAAACAACAACAACAACAACAACAATAATAATAATAATAATAATAATAATAATAATAATACAAAGTAATACTAATAATAAAAATAAATCCTATCAAAGGTGAAAACGTGACAAGCAAAGCAAACAACCAGCCTACACAGTCCTCGCACAGCCCACTTCGCAGCCCCCTTCGACCCCCTTCTACAGCCTGTACCACCACCACACCGACATGGTTGAGACCCCTGACCCGCGGTGTAACTACTACCCTTGACCACAACACCATCCATGTCCCAACCAGCCCTCAAAACTAGTCCTAAAACACGAACAGCAACACCCATCAGCAGCTACTTGGTAACGACACAGACCCTATACCAACCCCCTTCACAAACACCGCACCAAACACCATACACGACCACCACCTTCGCTTGTGGCACCACCAGGCTCACCTCTGAGCCCTGGTGGTTCCAGAGACAAAGGAAGTGGCTGTCGACACCACAGAAACACCAAATAAAAACCGCTTTAACCCAGCACCCCCGATATATTCTGCTCCCTCTGTTCTGACACGCTGCAGACACCTCAAACGAAACCCAATATAAAACCCGTCATGAGCCCCACGAACCACCATGAGAACACCTATTCCAACACCCTGACTACCCCTTCCTTGCACCTCCCAACCACTATCTAAAACACCACAGAAAACCCAATCGAAACAGATTGCAAACCCGACTGCTCATGACTCTGTTCTTATATGTTCTGCTTCGAATTCTGACACGGTGATAACTAACCTTAAACGACGGTCAACGGTGGTCAACAACGACATCACAAGGGTCCAAAACCTATCTACTAACCTCATAGATAAATCTTAACCAAAGGATCAGATTATATAACAACATACACGATTAGAAATTCGAAAACAAAAGAGGAAGAAAACTGCTACTGCTTGAACGCTGGTGAACGTACCTATTTCCCAGTCGTATCGAGCCACCCTAGACCACCCCTAAGCCACCGTGTAATCCTTGTACTTACTCCTTGATGTGACGGCAGTGAGAGTATGTGAGAGTGAGAGGCGGGGGTAGGGTTAGGGTTAGGTTTTCGAGAGCTTAAATATGGGGGTAGCAGATACAATTTGTTGTGTTAGCTGCTGAGTGTTATGTCGAGTTGGGCTGTTCCACTCTTAACACGCACCCCGAGGCCCAGTTGACACCCTTGCACGCATCCCTAAGCCTTCAAGAAGGACTAGGGTGTGACTCGATATTAAAACCCGTACCCGACACTTCACTATTCTTATACAAAAATACTAGAAACTTATACGATAAATTAACCATCGCTCTAAAACATTCGAATAAATATCACGCGTCAAAGTCAGACAATATGACCCATTAAAATAAAATATGATAAAATACGGAGTATTACAGTCTTCCCCCTTTAAAATGAACTTCGTCCCGAAGTTCACCATCCCATGGTCAACAAACTGGTCATCATATAACATCAATTACTAATAAAGTACTTCAAAACACTAGTTGTCACATTCTAACCTCCTTAAAAAAAAACTTTGTCCCCAAAGTTTAACGTATAACTAAGTTAAAGGATACCTCACGGAACACAATTAAAATTAAAAAAAATGCACAACGGAAGTAAACAGGATTATCAAATTTATTCAACAATCACAACATACCAAATAACCATGTCATAACAACAAGCCATACCATAAAATCATTAAGATTTTACAATCCTATCCTCCTTAAAACATGGTTACGTCCCCGTAACCTCAGTATAAAGTTTCTAGACCGCAAAACAATATTTCCACCTCAATATCTATTTCAAACTCAGGACAGAACTCAACAACCAAGGTCATACTGGTCCGTGGACACAACGTGGCACAACGGCCCAGCAACCCATAACTCAAACCAGCAACCAATTCTCATCCCCATCTCGATATCAATATTGTCAAATATCCCCTTTAAGAAACTGTTATACCAAACCGACCCTATCAACTCAATCTCATCAGTACTTACCTTCAAAGTCCATTGACGTACTTGTATACCTACTCATCATTCCACCTATCCATAAAACACGAACGCGTACGCCATAAAACATGAACTTGTACATAACTCAGACTAATCAATTACTAACAACCAAAAGAATTATCACATCAATAGAAAATTTTAACTATCAGAACAAAAGGACAACTGCTAATATTCAACTCAAATCAGTACTCAAAAGAGGCTCATCAACTATCATATAACATATAACCTCGAACAATAGTAAGGTATTACGGTCGGTAGGGTCATGTTACGCAGTAAAACAGGTTCAGAATAGGTAACACTTACACACCCCTGAAGTTTCAACGCAAGCCAGTATTTACAACTTCATAAATAATCAAGAAAACTCATAGTTCCTAAATGACAATTTAAAAACTTTCATGTTCATAACCATATTTTGAAGCAAAACCATATTTAAGAAAAGACATAGTACGTAAATAAACATGGAACATGGACATGCCTCACAAGACATTCATAATTCTTAGACTTCGCAAGATCGTTTAACATTCCCAGATATCAATTAGGCAGTATATTTCACTTAGGTACATACCCGTCCACTCATATTACATCTTTTCTCATGGAGCTATTATTATACATGATTTGCATAACAAGAGATCTATACGATGCGCAGCGATTAACATTCAAGCCGGTTTTCATCTACACATAGCTACAGGATTGTCATTTGCATACAATCATCATAATTATCAAACATCAAGCTTTTACTCGTTTGTCAGCTTGAAAATATTTTGGAATGTTTGGAGCAATAAAAGGTAGTCTGTGACAGTTACGAACTCAATTCAGGGCAATCTTACCATCTACAACTTAGATTTAAGACTACATGGAGGCATTCTGATTCTTCTTTTCTAGGACATTGTTCTTGTTTCTCATGACTTATGAAAACTTTAACGATAAAAGTAACGAATTCACAATACTAGTACTTCATATTTCGCATGTCGACTAATTAATAACTCAAACTAGTATGGTCAGACTTTTAAGCAGAGCCAATGCAATTCAGTTTGTGACATAACAATATACATGAAGGTGTTATAACAGTTATTGTCTCAACGATCTAAACAACGATATACCATAAATATATGAAAGAACATCAACACTTTTAACATCGTTCAAATTGATTTCCATGACGTATAATAATTAGATTGCTTTATCATGCAAATGAGTTTACCCGTCAACTTTCATTCTATCTCTTGTTAAGACTCTTCTCTGTTAAACATGAATTTAACATCACACACTACTATCACTTCATTATATTGAGGTCATAATATTAGAAAATAAGAGCGTTTGTATTACTGAAACGATTTTATATAAATTTGACGAAATCCGCCAGGTTGCATTATGATATCGTGAGTTTATATGCATTCCAAATGTCTACTACACGCGTTACTAATGTCATATCAGGATACCACGTGGTCACATCACATAAATTCATATTTGCTTAAACTTTTATATAAAACTTACAGAACTTACGATTCCAACAATTAAACATCATGTTGCAACTTTTAACAACAAAAAAAATTATAATTAAATAACCGTTCAACCACTTTGTTAACCATTTTAGTTTTTGAGAAATATCATGGATTCCCTAATCATAGGAAAAGAATAAAGTGCAAAACTTAAAGAAATTATTTATAACGAACTGGTCTAAACAGAACTTTACGGCAATAAAACAGGAATCTGGACAACTTGCAAGGATCATTATTAATTAACATCTTGTTAAGATTTTACGTGATTTATTATTTGGAAACGTGAATGAACATATTAATCATTGAAATTGGAATTATACACAAACAGTAGATACATTTTAAATGATTCCTCGTTCAGAAAGATGGGTAACACGGAACCGTGCAGTGACAGTCTGACCACTGTCGGCTAAAACATTTATATCTCTCAAAATATACTTCACATTAACATGAAACCAAATGCATTGAAAAGCTGAATCAGAAGGTTAGCACACATAATCTTGTCATACTCCTATAAAGAATACATTTTAGATGACAACCCGTACAAACAGGGTAACATTCTGGTCTTTATTAAAATTTTGGTTCCATTAAAATTACTTCATATTATCATATTAAACACAATCATTATTCTTCCAAAACATGTTGACATACCATCGAAATATAGAAATCACGTTGCATCATAATAACATTTATTCATTATTTCATTCTGTAATAGTCATCTAAAACACGGTAAAGGTTGCGTAACAGAAAAGTAGATCATCTAAATGTCTGGATATTTACACATGTATATACTAATGTAACACACAACTATATGACACTCATGGCTTGGGCAGTACATTCCGCATATCACTAGACATGAATTACTATAACATTTAAATCTGATAGGTCATATCCAATACCAAGCAATATATTGAAAAAAATTACGTTAGTCATTTAATAACCAGATATCCTATAAACAATTCGAGACACCAAAAACACATGATCATATCACTCTAATTCAGTATAAAATAAATATACACCCATTCCTGAAAATTTGGATTCAATCATTTATATCAATCAGCGTTTCAATATCAGTCGCATTCTTCTTATGCATATCATCCTACTAGCCAAGCTTATATTTCAAACTCGTATTTCAATTTTCGTGTCCTCAACATTTAAAGTAATACATTTCTCAATCACTTTCCAATATCAAACTCATAAAATACAGTGCATCATTAACCATGTACACATCATTACTTACCTCATTCCGCCCCTGCAAAACTGTTAGCACAAGATAACCAGGTCACTATATAGTCTACCCCACTCTTCTATTACTCTCATTGGGTTTCCGAGACAGAACAGAAAGGGCCCAGGTCTGGTTTGAGGGGGCCCCTAACTCATCCCGTTCCTCTTTGGGGCTCCTATCAGTTTCATCTCGGGGTTCATTTTATTAGACTCTTCCTACGTTCATTATTATCCATTTGGTTTAGGCCTGAGGATCGTTCTCTCTGATACCACTTTGTAACACCCCCATTTATTTAAGAGCCTTTAGCAAGACATTCTCAAATAAATAGGACTGTTACCATCCCGGAATATCCGAGGTAGTGAATAACAAGGTAAACAAACCAAAGGTAATTTATATAAATCCTGACTAAATTTGAACTTGGTATTACAACAATTACGAGTTCCAAATTTGATAAAATGAAAGTACAACTGACGATATCTAAATGTGATCTAACTCTAAGTAGGTCCATGCCATGTCTCTCTCCATGCCCAAGCTCTTGGTCCATCTGTCACTGACCTGTAAAATCTACTCCCCATTCCGGATCATCGTAGGTGTACACGAATACACAGGGTCAACCGCGAGGTTGAGTAGAAAGATAAATAAGACAACAATATAATATACTCCGCACCGATCCAACGCCAAATAAACTCCGCACCGATCACAAGACCCAATATACTCCACACCATATCACAGACCCTTTATCTCCGCACCAAACACAGACCCTTTATCTCCGCACCAAACACAGACCCTTTATCTCCACACCAAACACAGACCCTTTATCTCCACACCAATCACAGAGCCTTTATATTCACATCGTATTATATCACAGAATAATATAGATAACACTATATACGATCACATGGTATTATATAACAAACATGCTTACAACAAATAAGAACAGTTTACACATCGTCATATACCAGTATCTCCCCTACCTCTATTGCAGATTGACAACCGAACAGCTGCTAGAAATGTTCCACCTTGAACAACCGAACTCAGTTCCTATAATTAGCATTGAATATCAATTTCTACCCATACAATCGCATTACTAAAATTACTTGACCCTATCCAAACTCACATCAATTATCATGAACTCCTCATTCATATCAATCATCACTTGTCAATTAACTTACTAATTATAGACACCTCAAACAATACTAGTATATATCATACAAACACAACCCATGGTAAAATAATAACAACACCACTACTCTTACAAATAAATGTGAATAATGATAAAGATAAACATTATGGAATAATAATAATATTGGCACATGAAACACAACCATAACATTTGATAAGATATTATTATTGATAATACTAGTAACAACATTCACAACAATATCAACCACAACAATTACTAATAACATGATGTGTAGTAAAACAATAATAAGAACTTAAATTTTATTAAGCATGATATACAATTGTAACATTTGCCCATAATATACTTATTAATAAGGATACTATTGTGAATAACATTATTATCCTATAAGTGTAAAATCATCTTAATAATAATTGATCAATAACAATGATGATAAATAAAACAACAACAACAACAACAACAATAATAATAATAATAATAATAATAATAATAATAATAATAATACAAAGTAATACTAATAATAAAAATAAATCCTATCAAAGGTGAAAACGTGACAAGCAAAGCAAACAACCAGCCTACACAGTCCTCGCACAGCCCACTTCGCAGCCCCCTTCGACCCCCTTCTACAGCCTGTACCACCACCACACCGACATGGTTGAGACCCCTGACCCGCGGTGTAACTACTACCCTTGACCACAACACCATCCATGTCCCAACCAGCCCTCAAAACTAGTCCTAAAACACGAACAGCAACACCCATCAGCAGCTACTTGGTAACGACACAGACCCTATACCAACCCCCTTCACAAACACCGCACCAAACACCATACACGACCACCACCTTCGCTTGTGGCACCACCAGGCTCACCTCTGAGCCCTGGTGGTTCCAGAGACAAAGGAAGTGGCTGTCGACACCACAGAAACACCAAATAAAAACCGCTTTAACCCAGCACCCCCGATATATTCTGCTGCCTCTGTTCTGACACGCTGCAGACACCTCAAACGAAACCCAATATAAAATCGTCATGAGCCCCACGTGTTGGAGATTGTGTCCTCCACATGTAGTGTGATAACGTCATTGAACATACCCTTGTACGGACAAGTGGGAGATTGTTGGGGCTGGTGTCCTTGACAATTAAGTACAATGACTTATTAAATCTCTTTAAGGATCACAAGGGCATACTTCTGTATTATTACCAGTTGATCCACGTTTATCAATAACGGTTGGCTTGCTAGATAAGTTTGACGTTATTGTCATACGGATGGCGGTGGTCAACTGGTCCCTATACGTCACACCTATAGGACACGTTTGAGAGATGTGAAGGTATGAAAATACAGTCACATTTTGCCGGATATGACTAAACGGTTAATCAGAGGTATTGACTATTAAATTAGTCAATAAGATGTTGAGATTATTATTTAATACGGATTAAATAATTTTAGCTAATACGGATTACATGATTAATTCGTAAATTAAATATAAACGGTTATATTTAATTAAATATTGTATTCGCGTATTAATATAAACAGTTATATTAATTTGGGTAATTATACAATATCGTATTTTGTCAGACCATTATTAATATATCGACTGTATTAATATCTGATAACATGTTACGATTTATAATTATGAACCCACGAATTATATTTAAGCAATTGGGTCGAATCATGCATTGGGATAAGGTAAGAGTGGAAAGCCCACTCCTACCCAAACCCTATTTCGGCCGAAACAACTACATAAGGAGGAGGACTCTCCTTATGTCAGTGACTCTTGTTTCACTGCTTAAACAATTCTAAAGAAAAATTAGGGTTTTGAGAGCACTCTTCTCCCAAAAACCTCAGATCTCACATCTAAAACCTCAAGGGCTCTCCCTATATTGCAAGGCAATTGGAGAGGATTTCTAGCACACGCGGCCTCGTCTCATTCAAAGTCTTGGGTGCAAGTTATAGGAGGGAATTTACATTAATTCCTGTTCTTAGGCCTTTTGTGCGAGGACTAAAGGTTGTACTTCTTTTCTCATGTTTTTAATCTTATGACGATATTCACAATTGCATTTTTCATTATAATCCTGCAAATTTAGGGTGAATACGCGTTTTATTCCCCACAAGTGGTATCAGAGCCTTAGGCCATGAAAATTTTACAATTGTGTCTTTCATAAGTTTTAAATTTTGAAAACCGTACATTCTGTCGCAGGCACTCGATCGAGTCCCTGTTGCACTCGATCGAGTGCCCTCGTACCAGGCCCATGCGTGTGATTTTTGTGAGAAATCGATCTTGTTCTTCGATTATTATTTGCATATTGTTAATTAATCGATATTTTAAGCAATATGTGAATCTTTTGTTGTTGTTTATATATGATTTACACGTTTTAAATCCAAGTTATAAACTCGTTTTGATTTAAAAGTGCAGCGATTGCGTTTTAAAGAGTCACTCGATCGAGCCCCTGCTGCACTCGATCGAGTGACACTGGCACTCGATCGAGTGCCTCTACTGCTCGGTCGAGTGATCATGTTTCGGGCTCTCTTTTCGAAAATAACTTGTTTTCTTATTTTCACATGGCTTAAAATAATATACTGTATACGGAAATAGTATATTATTTAGTGAAACGGTTCACCCTCGTTTGATACATATTGTTTTAAAACAGTTTAAAATAATGGATTATATGTTTATTAAAATTGGTGATTAAAGCGGTATAGTCACATAATTTTAATCTTAAAAGGTGGTTTGGTATAAATTTATTAATCATAATAACAGTATTATGTCATGTATAAATTTTATTTAGTTGATGCATTTTATTTATCGTCTTGTGAATGCCTTGAATGCTTTCAATAACGTATTTATTTTTGCAAACGGTTGTAACTTAGTGTGGCCTTAGAAGATTGTGTTACCGTAATGATGGGACACGATCTTGCTTGTAATTTTGAGATCTTGAATCTCCGTTTTGGGTTTTTGCCATGTAATTACTTTTGTATTTAAATTAGAATGTATCTAGGTTTACTTTTGTAATTTAAATTAGTAATTTTGTGAAGACCAAAGACAAGACGGAGACCGGATGCTCACTCCCGCTGCAAGGACCAAGATAGAACATCAAGACAAGCTTCTAGGATCCAACGGTGGATTCCAAGTTGTTTTATGTTTATTTTGGTAGGATAGGCCACACTAGGACTTTTATTTACGTTTATTGCATTTACCTTTATGCTTTCTTCGATAATAGCTTGCATCATATTCCGCCTAAAAACCAAACCACCTATATCATGCCTGAAAACTGACTCATGTAGAGGTCACGCGTTAGTTTTCTGTGACAATACAGATGTCACATGTCAATTTAAAAGCCATCACTTTATTTAATTCATTCACGCAAATGCTAGTTTTTAGTTCACTTAAAAATGGATAAATAAGAGTTGATGGGGTCTTCCTCGTATAACCAAAAATTGAGATTAGTCTTTATAAATCAGCCTCCCATGAATCCCTTCTTCGTCGGTAGGCATAATATGACCCCTTCTACGTCGGGTAAGTGGGAACAGATGATTTATTTTATCTCAACATCATGGTCACTCGATAATATTCCAGTGACTGAGATGGACTAATAGATAGGATTTACGGAAATCTATCGACCAAGAGTTCCAACGATTGGAATTAGCCAAACTGTGGGCTTATCAATATACGGAAATTGAGTCTTGAGATCGTTTATATAATTCTTGAGGGAGATCAATTATATAAATGCATGAGTCTACGAGTTTAAATTCAATTTAATATAGACTTAAATCACAACAATAAGTTGCTTATATGGTTTTGTTTTATCTTCTTTCAGTGTAGAACACGTTCATTAAAACTGCTGTAAAACTAAAATGGCTGGTGAAGACCCAATGCCAAGTGCCAAGCTAGCACGTGAATCCTGGCTAAAAGCCTTCATGGACTCCATGAATCAGTCAACTAGACTGAGGAATGATGGGTCAAACTTCTCTGACTGGGAGGCAGCACTACGGAATGCTGCCATTGCTGACGGAAAGCTCAAGTTCTTAACTGAGCCCATTCCGCCACACCCAGGAACTGGAGCTAGAGCCAACGAAATTCGCGCTCATAGCGATTTCGTTATGGAAGCGGGTGCGATAAAGAACGTACTCATCTATGCAATGGAATCCAATTTGCAAAGACGCTTCATAACCCATGGTGCAAACAAGATTTTCACCACACTCACTAACGAATTCTCCAAAGCTCCGAGAATCGTTTCTTATGAGCATACCTGTCGCTTCTTCGAGGCGAAACTCCAGAAGGGCCAAGCTGTTAGCCCACATATTCTCAACATGATTGAGAATATCGAGAAACTGGAGGCCCTAAACTGCAAGATCAGTGAGAACATCATCGTTGATCGCATGCTTCATTCGCTTCATGATGGGTTCGCCCTCTTTAGGGCCAACTACTACATGAACGACATGAAGCAGACTCCCCATGAGCTCCACTCCCTTCTCGTACAGACTGAGAAGGATCTAAAGTTGGGTGGGAGTCTAAAGCAGGATGTTCTCATGATCTCAACTAAGGGAAAAGGTAAAGGGAAGGCTAAAGCTCAGGGCGACCTAGCGGTAGGTAGGCCCAGGTTCAAGAAGTCAGGATTTACTAAGAGTGGGCCAGGTGAGTCAAGCAACTCACAGGGCAAAACAAAGAGCAAGGATACTAGCATGGAATGTCACCATTGCCACAAGACTGGGCATTGGAGGCGCTCATGCCCCGTGTATCGCGAGGACATTAAAGCAGGCCGTGTTACTCCTGTTGGTATGTCTTCTTCTTCTTTTATTCACATGATTGAGATTAACCATGCAAGTTGCGGAACTTGGGTACTTGATACTGGTTGTGGTTCTCATCTATGTAATCATGTGCTGGGCCTCCGAAACCAAGAACCCCTAATCAAGGGTGAGGTGGACCTGCGTGTCGGGAATGGAGCACGTGTGGCTGCAGTCTCGAAGGGAACATACGTAATCCAGCTTCCAAGTGGATTCGAGTTATTTTTATATAACTGTTATTATGTTCCTAGTTTGTCCAAAAACATTATTTCAGTTTCTGCACTTGACAAACTTGGCTTTTCATTTGTAATAGAGAATAATAGCTGTATTTTTTCCTTACACAATATGATTTATGGCAACGCAATTTCCATGAATGGAATTTATGTTTTAGATCAAACTACCGAGATATTACATGTGAATAATAAAAGAATAAAGGTAGATGACAAAGATCAAACTTACCTATGGCATTGTCGTATGGGACACATAAATGAGAAACGCGTTAAACAGCTCATACAGAATGGAGCTATTTCGCCCTTTGATTTCGAATCATATGGCACGTGTGAATCATGTCTCATCGGCAAAATGACTCGTATTTCCTTCAAAGGTGTTGGAATGCGCGCTGCCGACCTATTAGGACTCATACATACGGACGTATGTGGCCCTATGTCGATCAACGCACGAGAAGGCTATAGGTATTTCATCACTTTCACGGATGATTTGAGTAGATATGGCTATGTCTACTTGATGAAACATAAAAGTGAATCCTTTGACAAGTTCAAAGAATACCAGAATCGGGTACAGAACCAGCTGGGTAGAAAGATTAAAGCACTACGCTCGGATCGTGGTGGTGAGTATCTTTCACGCGAGTTTGATCAACACCTAAAAGACTGTGGGATCGTGCTACAGTTGACTCCACCTGGAACACCACAATTAAATGGTGTGTCCGAACGGAGAAATCGAACTTTACTTGATATGGTTCGATCCATGATGAGTCACACCGTTGTGCCTGATTCATTGTGGGGCTATGCTCTTTTGTCGGCCGCTCTAATACTTAACCGAAGTCCGTCCAAAGCTGTTGACAAGACTCCATTCGAGTTATGGAAGGGAACGGTCCCTAACTTGTCCTTTATTCGGGTTTGGGGCTGCGAGGCTTATGTCAAGTGGAGACACGAGGATAAGCTCGGCCCGCGATCGGTCAAGACATACTTTATAGGCTACCCAAAGGGAACGTTTGGTCATTACTTCTACTCGCCTACCGAACAACGTGTTTTTGTTGCGGCTAGTGCAACGTTCTTAGAGAAAGAATTTCTCGAGAGCAAGTCGAGTAATAGAACCTTCGAGTTATCGGAGGTTCAAGAACCAACTACCGAGCAACCATTGGAGGAAACAGTACCTTCAACCGAGGCTGCGGTAGATATCCCTGAGGAACCTAGGAGGTCAGGAAGAGTCTCTATTCCACCGGACAGATACATTGGTATGGTCGAGGAACACGATACAGATGACGTCTTACTCCTAGAGGGTAATGAACCCACAACCTATAAAGGTGCCATGACCAGTTCTGACTCAAAGCTATGGCTAGAAGCCATGCAATCCGAGATGGACTCCATGTATGAGAACAACGTGTGGGATCTTGTGGACCTACCTGCAAAGGTACGTCCCCTTCAATGCAAATGGCTTTACAAGATAAAGCATGCCGTGGAAGGACAACAAGATATCCATAAGGCTAGACTAGTTGCTAAAGGTTTCACCCAAGTGCCAGGCTTGCACTACGATGAGATCTTTGCACCCGTTGTCATGCTACGTTCCATTCGGATTATCTTAGCGATCGCCGCATTTCATGACTATGAAATATGGCAAATGGACGTTAAAACCGCCTTCTTAAATGGTTATTTGGAGGAAGAGTTGTACATGGTACAACCCGAGGGTTTTCTCGATCCAGCACATCCTAAGAAAGTTTGCAAGCTTAAGCGTTCCATCTATGGACTTAAGCAAGCATCGCGGAGTTGGAATCATCGCTTCGACCAAGTGATAAAAGAGAATGGGTTCATTCGATCAGTCGAGGAACCATGTCTCTATATCAAGTCGAGTGGGAGTAAGATTGTATTCCTAGTACTGTATGTCGATGACATACTCTTGATTGGGAATGACATACCTCTCTTATCTTCGGTTAAAGCATGGTTGAAAAACCATTTCCAGATGAAAGATCTGGGAGAGGCACAAAGAATTTTGGGCATCCGTATCTACAGGGATAGATCACGACGGATGTTGTCTCTCAGTCAGGAATCTTATATAGAAAAGATTCTGGAGAGATTCAGCATGACGAACTCCAAGAAGGGGTTCCTTCCTATGACTCCTGGGCTTCACTTGAGCAAGACTCAAGAAGCTAAGTCAGTGGAAGAGAAAGAGCGCATGAGTCGGATTCCTTATGCTTCGGCAATAGGATCGATCATGTATGCCATGATATGCACACGTCCAGACGTTGCATATGCATTGAGTATGACCAGTCGATTCCAAGCTCATCCAGGTGAACCACACTGGATGGCCGTGAAAAACATTCTTAAGTACCTACGGAGGACTAAAGATTGGGGATTGACTTATGGAGGCGACTCAACGCTCTGCGCCACGGGTTAAGCAGATGCTAGCTTCCAAACAGATCGAGATGACTCGAAATCTCAGTCTGGATTTGTCTTTACTCTTAATGGCGCTGCTGTCAGCTGGAAAAGTTCTAAACAGAGTGTTACAGCAGATTCTACGACTGAGTCCGAGTACTATGCCGCCTCAGAAGCAGCTAAGGAAGCAATATGGATGCGTCAATTCTTACAAGGACTATCAGTAGTGCCTAGTTCGAATGACCCAATCACCGTCTATTGTGACAATAGCGGTGCCATCTTCCAAGCTAAGGAGCATAAGTCTAGCAGCAAGGCTAGGCATGTACAACGGAAAGCTCATCTAATCAGAGATTACGTGGAGCAAAAGGAGATTTTTATTGAAAAGATCGCTACGGATGACAACATAGCTGATCCTCTCACAAAAGCATTACCACGTGATAAGCATGAAGGGCACATTCATTCCATAGGAATTGGATGTGTTTCTAAGTTGTAGTACTCTTTTATGAATTCATGTAATAATTCATTTTCTCGTGTACTCTATTCAACCTTATTGTTATGATATAAAATGTTTTGTTTCTCATGTGGAATTGTACGCCAATTTTGAACACCACAAAGTGAACTGATTAACATTACATCGTTTTGGTCCTTGATTACCCACTTGAGCTGATAACTCAGGTAATCATTTTGTGACGTTGGTTGATGGTGGGTTCAACGAGCCATAAGTCACATGGATGACTGACCAATCACAAAGGCGAGTTATACGGATATCTCGTAGGACACCCCGTGACATCGTTATGGAGTCCTAAATGTTTTATAACATTGGGTGCCAGGTCGTGGATAGGACCTCCATAGTGTTCCTTAGAGTCGAGTCTTTTGACTTTCAACTGTTTCTTGAGATTAAGACAGATTTTGGGTAACTTTGGTTTCTTTCCCACGGTCACCGTAACAGGGGCCAAGAGGATTTTTTCTGGGTTATTTCATGCTGGGCGATATCGGCAGGATTCGAGTTGAGGGAAATATCCAAACCCTTATCAGGATTTTATCATTTCTCAGGGCCACTCGAGGAGTAGTAACTGAAATGCATGGCCATGCTCGAATACAGATTCGTTTTATCAGTTAAGTTACTCTCTAGTCGGGGAAACCACTCTTGATACAGATCGCTTGTGAGATACGACCTTTGCGAATGCGGATTTGCAAATTGTCTTACATTGAGTGGGAGAAATTTTAAAAGGATATGAGATTCGGTTATCGCACCTACACTTGTACGGACAAGTGGGAGTTTGTTGGAGATTGTGTCCTCCACATGTAGTGTGATAACGTCATTGAACATACCCTTGTACGGACAAGTGGGAGATTGTTGGGGCTGGTGTCCTTGACAATTAAGTACAATGACTTATTAAATCTCTTTAAGGATCACAAGGGCATACTTCTGTATTATTACCAGTTGATCCACGTTTATCAATAACGGTTGGCTTGCTAGATAAGTTTGACGTTATTGTCATACGGATGGCGGTGGTCAACTGGTCCCTATACGTCACACCTATAGGACACGTTTGAGAGATGTGAAGGTATGAAAATACAGTCACATTTTGCCGGATATGACTAAACGGTTAGTCAGAGGTATTGACTATTAAATTAGTCAATAAGATGTTGAGATTATTATTTAATACGGATTAAATAATTTTAGCTAATACGGATTACATGATTAATTCGTAAATTAAATATAAACGGTTATATTTAATTAAATATTGTATTCGCGTATTAATATAAACAGTTATATTAATTTGGGTAATTATACAATATCGTATTTTGTCAGACCATTATTAATATATCGACTGTATTAATATCTGATAACATGTTACGATTTATAATTATGAACCCGCGAATTATATTTAAGCAATTGGGTCGAATCATGCATTGGGATAAGGTAAGAGTGGAAAGCCCACTCCTACCCAAACCCTATTTCGGCCGAAACAACTACATAAGGAGGAGGACTCTCCTTATGTCAGTGACTCTTGTTTCACTGCTTAAACAATTCTAAAGAAAAATTAGGGTTTTGAGAGCACTCTTCTCCCAAAAACCTCAGATCTCACATCTAAAACCTCAAGGGCTCTCCCTATATTGCAAGGCAATTGGAGAGGATTTCTAGCACACGCGGCCTCGTCTCATTCAAAGTCTTGGGTGCAAGTTATAGGAGGGAATTTGCATTAATTCCTGTTCTTAGGCCTTTTGCGCGAGGACTAAAGGTTGTACTTCTTTTCTCATGTTTTTAATCTTATGACGATATTCACAATTGCATTTTTCATTATAATCCTGCAAATTTAGGGTCAATACGCGTTTTATTCCCCACACCACGAACCACCATGAGAACACCTATTCCAACACCCTGACTACCCCTTCCTTGCACCTCCCAACCACTATCTAAAACACCACAGAAAACCCAATCGAAACAGATTGCAAACCCGACTGCTCATGACTCTGTTCTTATATGTTCTGCTTCGAATTCTGACACGGTGATAACTAACCTTAAACGACGGTCAACGGTGGTCAACAACGACATCACAAGGGTCCAAAACCTATCTACTAACCTCATAGATAAATCTTAACCAAAGGATCAGATTATATAACAACATACACGATTAGAAATTCGAAAACAAAAGAGGAAGAAAACTGCTACTGTTTGAACGCTGGGGAACGTACCTATTTCCCAGTCGTATCGAGCCACCCTAGACCACCCTTAAGCCACCGTGTAATCCTTGTACTTACTCCTTGATGTGACGGCAGTGAGAGTATGTGAGAGTGAGAGGCGGGGGTAGGGTTAGGGTTAGGTTTTCGAGAGCTTAAATATGGGGGTAGCAGATACAATTTGTTGTGTTAGCTGCTGAGTGTTATGTCGAGTTGGGTTGTTCCACTCTTAACACGCACCCCGAGGCCCAGTTGACACCCTTGCACGCATCCCTAAGCCTTCAAGAACGACTAGGGTGTGACTCGATATTAAAACCCGTACCCGACACTTCACTATTCTTATACAAAAATACTAGAAACTTATACGATAAATTAACCATCGCTCTAAAACATTCGAATAAATATCACACGTCAAAGTCAGACAATATGACCCATTAAAATAAAATATGATAAAATACGGAGTATTACACAATGTATCATAATCTGTCAATCGCGGATCTGTTGGAGATAAACTACAACACACAAAGCACATAAGCCTTAGAGCTTAATCGTTCTCACCTTGTACCGATGCATTGTGTATTTGTGTCTCACATGTGCAAAGGATTCTGAAAAAAAAAGAACTTTAATTTTGTATATGAATGTAGGTTAACTGACACACGACTCGTACTGTCAAATATCATATATTATTGAGAAATTAATCAATTATCAGTCCATGTAAACATCATGTGACCTTCAAGGTTAAATAACGATGATATAATGACATGAAATGGTACTAAAGCAGATAAATTGTGGGTGAAATAGATACATCAAGTATACCTAAAAGGGCTGACTGGGACAGCTACAGTCCACCTCTGGATGTGAGCAGGCCTTGGAAGGGCATTTGCAAAATCAAAAAGGAATTTAAGGCAGGTTTCAGCAATGGAAAATGGCATTTGAATGACGAGGGGTACTCTATCAGAAATGGGTACGATTGGCTAAGAACAAACAACACAAAACAATTAAAATACATGTTCGTCCCAAGACAACAATTTCTCCACCCAGTACAAGAATGCAACCAAAATCTGAGAGCTCTACTGCAGAACGTTTTCTGATTTGCCTGAAAAAACCAGGGTTAGGTTAAAATATCACTCTTAGTATAAAATCCAACAGGGAAGTTAATAACAGAAAAGGTAAGAAACTATCTCAATTAGAATGGTTATAGCTAGATCTAAGCGTGAAAAGAGAGACAAACAAACATACCAGACACAAATCACAAGTCCAAACAAAAAAGTAGAAAACTACAGTGGTTTTCGCTTAATAAACAATGTCATGAATAGACATTTTCTAACCAACAGACAGAATAATTTGATGTATGATCTGAACTCACGTTGAGTACAATAAGGTTCAGAGCTTACAAATCCACGCGGGATTAGTTATTGCCAGAAATTTTTAAACTAAAATCAGATGCCCTTATCTATTGATGCTAAATTAACATTGTAAAACCCCTCGCGAAAGCGAAAATATAAACATACAAAAGTACCAAAAATGCAGCGGAATTAAAACTTTTTAAAGTAAACAACATGCGAGAAGAATTAAACTGAAACGGAAACTGAAACTGAAATAAAACAAAATAGATAAGTAACAGTTCTAAGTATCAAAACCAATATGTACATCAGCCTGGGATGGAACATCCCCACAGGCACCAATCAAAAACTGTATCAAAAGAGACTAAGAGTCTAGCTAGGCGATAAAAGTGTAAGTCGTATGATGAAGGATCATCACTCGCTAGCTCTCAAGTGAACCCCGATCCAACCTGCATGCACCTACATACATGAAAACATGTACGCCACAATCAGTGGGGAGTGACTAGAGTTCTCCTAGCCACCTTTTGTAACGACACGTAACAAGTAAAGCAATACAGAATACTCCAACATATATAAACATGTGAAGCATAAACATCTCATTAACTGTTCTCATACTAACATGCAATACTAATGCACGACTCTCAACCAACTTCATAAACCGTTAGGAAGGAGAGCCGGTTTCCCTACTGGTTACCCAGTCGGGGGGTCTTTCAATCCAACTGTTTATGAAACCGATCATAGAGTCATCCAATGCCTTGGATGAAAAAACTATAACTCAAGCAATATAATCATTAACTTCATCATGCGTATCTGACACTGTACCAATCTCAAGGCAAGCAGATATAAACATCAATAACACTAGCAATGGGTCCAGAGGAGAACTTAACACATATCCCACTACCAAACAATGTCGGGTCCAGAGGTGAGCTTAACACATATCCCAACATGCAAAACAAGTAAAGGGTCCAGAGGTGAACTTAACACATATCCCTATACATACAATTCAAGAGAAGGGTCCAGAGGTGAGCTTAACACATATCCATAATCACAATTCAGTAATGGGTCCAGAGGTGAGCTTAACACATATCCCACTACAAACAAATGTTGGGTCCAGAGGTGAGCTTAACACATATCCCAACATTCATCCATAAGCAAAGGGTCCAGAGGTGAGCTTAACACATATTTCAATGCTACAAACAAGTATTGGGTCCAGAGGTGAGCTTAACACATATCCCAATACACAGCTATCGCACACTGGGTCCAGAGGTGAGCTTAACACATATCCCAATATACAATACCCGATCACGTGAAAGGTCCAGAGCTGAGCTTAACACATATCCTGACACGCCACAAGCAAAACACGTAACGGGTCCAGAGGTGAGCTTAACACATATCCTGTCACGCGACATACAAAACACGTAATGGGTCCAGAGGTGAGCTTAACACATATCCCATCACGCGAAATCCAACTTAACCATTAACATCGAAAGATAGAAACCAACCTATAGTTCTAACTTCTTAAACCACTAAACAACACTTAATTGATCCCGGGAACTAAGACGAGGGAGAGCCGGTTTCCCTTTCGGTTACCCGACCGGGGGGTCTCTATCCTCACTCCATTCCCGAACCCAATATCGTGTCGCCCGTCCCCCGGGGACCTCAAACACATGTCAAAGATAAAAGGAACAAGTTTCAATCAAAACCGATCAAGCGTTTGAAAGATACGAACGATTTCCAAAAATCAATACAACCAACAGGGGTCCCCAGCCGGTCGGCAGGGAGCCGGTCGGCCGGCTGGTGATCCCCTCAGCCGTCCTTTCGATAAACGAGAAAAACACAAAAGGACTCCCAGCCGGTCGGCAGGCAGCCGGTCGGCCGGCTGGGAACCTAACTCTTGGTTCTCAAAAATTTGCATCCCACACCCCAATGTACTCCCAGCCGGCTAGCAGGCGGCTGGTCTGCCGGCTGGACTCCCCTCTTCCTTATGTTCTCGCAAAACACAACCATAACACAAGAGACCACCAGCCGGTCGGCAGGCAGCCGGTCGGCCGGCTGGCAGTCCCAAGCCCAATTCCTACAAAAATTCGCAAAACCCATAGAAGCGCTCCCAGCCGGTCGACCGGCGGCCGGTCGGTCGACCGGCTCAGAGAGTCTGTTCGTAAAATTCGCAATTCTCAGCCTACACCAAATTCGACAATTCGACATACAAACTTCAATGTTTGCTACAAGTAAGATTTACCCAACATCATGAATCATCTAACCTCATTATCTATCAGCAAACAAATCCCATAACAATCCTCAAACGATTATATCAAGTATCCGTCTTAACTTGTGAAAAACTGAAAATAAGCTTAAGAACACATAACAACATTACCAGGCATGAATTCTTCACATAAGAACAATCCTAAACATGATACTAAGTCCATTGATCATTAAACATTAACAAAAATCAGAAACAAATATAAGAACACATCAAAACTTGCTAATATTCACAATAAGGCCGAGTTTCTCATTATCGTCACCTTAAATGCACTCCGGCTTAAAGATCCTCCTCTACTACGAAGCTATCAATGTCCGGGTTCTCCAATCCTTCACCTACAAGCACGAAAAACGGGTTTAAGGGCTAGAAAACGGAATTTATGCGAAACAGCCCAAATTTCGAAGTCGACGAAATACAAAACGAAAGTGATAGATGGCTTGGAAATTAAATGAGGATTCCAAAAATGTTATTATTACCTTAAATCGGTAGACGGATGATGGAGAAAAGAGCAAAAGAAGATGATGTTTATGGAGGTTTTAGGAGAAATGGAGTTTACAGTGGAAAAGTTGAAGGAGATGAATAAATGTCGACATATGTGATTTTAAGGGTTTAAGTAATTGTCCTTTCCGTATTAAATTAAACGGGTTAGGATACTTGAACGGGTTTTTAAGTTGTGAACTTAACTTTACGAAGTTTGTATTCGTCTTAAGGAATTAAGGTTCTTAAGACGGATCTTACTATTTATTTAAAATATTTCGCAATTAATTATTAAAACATTATTTTATTACTTTAAATAATTTAAAAGCCTTGAAATATAAATCACGAAAATACGGGATGTTACAATCACCCAATCTTCAAAAAGTTTCGTCCTCGAAACTCGAACGTAGAAGTAAGTATGAAAATAACTCTAACTTTCAAAATGAGCCATACGGTTCAAGATAACCCAAAACTTTATCTTTCAAAAAGGTTTCAAGAAAACAAAAGGTTTAAAGGCACAAGTCTCCGTCAATGGATAATGGGATTCTCGTTACGTATTCAAGAGTCCGACACTCCAAACCTGAGACAAGTCCCAAAATTTTGTTCGAATAAAGTTCAAAATTAGATTGATTCGGTGTTGACAAGCACAACACACGTTATCAGACGTCTCCAACAACATGTTCTAGTGGCAGTCAACGCTGAAATCTGACGAAATCGTCAAACGTTACGCTCTTTAAAACCAAGTTTTCTTCAAATCGACCAATACTCCCAAATTCTTGAAAAAGTAAAATTGTAACAATGACTAAAAGTTGCTTCTAACGGAAGAGAAAGCAGTTCCAAATTCTCAAAACAAGTAAGCTTTTTCCAAAACAGTGGGTTTAGAGTCGACAATTGGGGAACGAGTTCCAAAACAGGCGTTTGAGAGCGCGGAAACAGTCGCAGAGCTTATCTTCGATACGAAGGGTTAGGAGTTTCAAGCCTCGCGGCTGTAAGAACACAAAAAGGAGGGTTGAAGGGACGGAACAATCAAGTCGAAGGTTAAAGAAGACGGTAACCTTTGCCAAGCATGGGTGCACTAACCGCTCAATTCATAATCAAGACATCCTTTCAACGATCCCTAGTATATCCCAAAAAGGCGATTTTAGTAACCTCGATGCTCACAATGGGTTCACGGTTCCTATTACCCCTATCTCATCCACAAAACAGGGTGTTCCTCAACCAGAAGGTTTGCAACCTCTCACTCAGTCACCCAAAATCCGTTCTAAAAGGGTTAAGGATCCCTCACTCAAGGTGGAAGTCTAACAAACATACCTCAGACCAAGGTTTACGCACTTTCTAAGTCTAAATCTGAATTCTATCATCCAAAACGTCGAATTCAGAAGTTAGAATACCAAACTTTCCACACTATGACTTTTCTCCATCAGACAGGTCATAACCAAAATTATCTATATCCTTTAGTCCTACGTAGTTCAATTCCATCAAATTCATTCAAGGGGGTACTTCAAATTTCTAAGTTCTTCAAAGTCATCTATTACCATAAAACGAACATTCCAAGGTAGGGTCCCACTAAGGTAACAACTTCCAAGTCAAGCAAGCCTATGACTGGTCCTTATGACTAGTTCCTCAAAATGGTTCCGATCTCAAAGCTCCTCGAAGTCTAAAGCAGCATTATCCTTTTGATGATTTATTCCTCAAAGTTTAGATAACTCGTCTCAGATAGTTCCCAAATGACGATTCAACCAAACTCTCAGACCACTCAACTCACGCGATATATCTACCATATTTGTATCATAGCCCACAAAATATCCATACCCAAATCAACGCGTTTCTGGACTTACATCGCTCAACGAATCATTCATTCTCAAACTGATGATGTATCCTAAATTTTCTTTTAAGTCTTTCATTAGATAGAAGCTAAGATCCATTAAGTAACTTAAGATCAACCACTCAGTCAATTCCACAAGTTCTTGTAAATGTTCCAATATTTTCACACCGTTACTAACAACTCTCGTTCCTCAAGTTCAAATAGAATTAGCTTGTCTCATTCAATTATCAGGCAACGTTAGTACTTTCATCATATTCCTCGAAATCAATCTTTACTCTAAGTTCCTCGAGATCCTCAAATGGATATTCCAAACTCACAATTATCCATGACTCAGCTAGATTCTCGCACCTAAGTTCCATTAAAGGCCGTGTATAACACTCTACCTAGTTCAATTTTCTCATCATTCACTTACTCTTCAAATTAGTAACATAACAACCCTAGGGTCACCAAACTATATCCCATAAAGATTCCTGGTTTTCCTCAAGTAACAACACTCTCCAAATCACGGTCTACAGCAAATTCCAAGAGGTTTCCAAGTTCATCTATGGTAGGTAACCGCACAATGTGTTTCAGGGAGTAAGTTATCAGATTGAGTATAAGGGAAATGAAGATAGATTCCAAAGAAGATTAACAGGAATCTAAGCGGAGCGATTAAGATCTTAACGGCTACGAGTACATCAACCATAAATAAGATGGTAGGTATGAACATACCAGTAGGTGGGTCAGGGTGAACTCCAGTCTCAGCTTGATCTTGAACAGTTCTGGCTCCACTGGTCTCAGCATCTGGGTCAGTAGTAACAGCTCTGTCAACGGCGACAATCCCCACGGGACACTCGAAAGTGCGATGTCCGAACATCTCGCAGGTGAAGCATTGGTAAAGGTTACCATGGCAGTCAAGTCCAAGGTGAAGATCGTGGTGGCACTTGAAACACTTTAAGGGTGCTTCTGTCGAGGGTTCCATGTCTCGATCCTGAGAAGCCTCAGCTTCGTTAGGTTCTCCCTTTCCTTGGGGGCACTGATTAGAGAGGTGTCCTCGCTCTCTGCAACGGTAGCAAATGCGTGGTCTACCACGGCGGTTATTGCCTGGCCTAACAGTAGTAGGTTGCACCGGGAACTGTGGGAGCTTTCCTCTTCCAAGGGGAGAGGAGGAGGAAGGAGGACTAAGAGGTCTCTTGCTTCGACAGCTATGTAAAAGTGGTCGAGGAGGAGAGAAAGCTCTAGCTCTCTCACAATAGATCTCATAAGGGTCCTCCGCTCGAAAGACATTGTAGTAACTCTGGAAGTAAGAAGTCGGGTCACCAATGGCTACACTCCTAGTTTCAGCATTAAGCTTGCTCCGAAACAGGTAGGCTTTGTCTTCTTCTCTCTCAACCAGCTGTGGGACAAAATGGATTAGCTCCTCAAGTCGATTAGTGAAGGCTTGAACAGAAAGGGTTCCTTGGCGAAGGTTCATGAACTCGGTCATCTTATCTTGACGTATGTCCCTGTGGTAAAACTTCATGCCAAGAAGAGTCTTGAAACGAATCCAAGTGAAAGTAGGGTCACGAGTAGCAGGAGCACTGATCGTCAACCACCAACTCCTAGCCTCACGAACTAAGAACTGGGATGCTACACGGATCTGGTCCTCAGAACGAACACCATAAATCATGAAATTCCTTTCCATGTCAAAGAACCAAGCGGTGAGGGTCGCAGCACTGGTCTCTTCGTCGAATGTCTTAGCTGCATTCCTCCACATCTGGGTAATAATCCAAGCCAATCCTCCAGGTTGGTTACTTCCCGAGGTCTGAAATGAAGAAGAAGGCATAGACGACTTAGCTATGAAATCCTGAAGAGTTTGAATGAGGGCTTGCGTCTCAGCATTCTCATCATTGGTTGGCTCTGTCATTCTTCAATCATAAGAGAATAAACCATTAGACGTATTCCTAACAGGGCACAAACAGACTACAATATAAGTCCTTAGATCTACCCATCTCTCATTCATTATTTGTTTATTTGGTCAAGTTAAGGTTGGGGGTTACATGAGTGCGTCGGGAGCAATAATGCTCTGATACCAACTGTAAAACCTCTCGCGAAAGTGGAAATATAAACATACAAAAGTACCAAAAATGCAGCGGAATTAAAACTTTTTAAAGTAAACAACATGCGAGAAGAATTAAACTGAAACGGAAACTGAAACTGAAATAAAACAAAATAGATAAGTAACAGTTCTAAGTATCAAAACCAATATGTACATCAGCCTGGGATGGAACATCCCTACAGGCACCAATCAAAAACTGTATCAAAAGAGACTAAGATTCTAGCTAGGCGATAAAAGTGTAAGTCGTATGATGAAGGATCATCACTCGCTAGCTCTCAAGTGAACCCCGATCCAACCTGCATGTACCTACATACATGAAAACATGTACGCCACAATCAGTGGGGAGTGACTAGAGTTCTCCTAGCCACCTTTTGTAACGACACGTAACAAGTAAAGCAATACAGAATACTCCAACATATATAAACATGTGAAGCATAAACATCTCATCAACAGTTCTCATACTAACATGCAATACTAATGCACGGCTCTCAACCAACTTCGTAAACCGTTAGGAAGGAGAGCCGGTTTCCCTACTAGTTACCCAGTCGGGGGGTCTTTCAATCCAACTATTTATCAAACCGATCATAGAGTCATCCAATGCCTTGGATGAACAAACTATAACTCAAGCAATATAATCATTAACTTCATCATGCGTATCTGACACTTTACCAATCTCAAGGCAAGTAGATATAAACATCAACAACACTAGCAATGGGTCCAGAGGTGAACTTAACACATATCCCACTACCAAACAATGTCGGGTCCAGAGGTGAGCTTAACACATATCCCAACATGCAAAACAAGTAAAGGGTCCAGAGGTGAACTTAACACATATCCCTATACATACAATTCAAGAGAAGGGTCCAGAGGTGAGCTTAACACATATCCCTAATCATAATTCAGTAATGGGTCTAGAGGTGAGCTTAACACATATCCCACTACAAACAAATGTTGGGTCCAGAGGTGAGCTTAACACATATCCCAACATACATCCATAAGCAAAGGGTCCATAGGTGAGCTTAACACATATCCCAATGCTACAAACAAGTATTGTGTCCAGAGGTGAGCTTAACACATATCCCAATACATAGCTATCGCACACTGGGTCCAGAGGTGAGCTTAACACATATCCCAATATACAATAACCGATCACGTGTCAGGTCCAGAGGTGAGCTTAACACATATCCTGACACGCCACAAGCAAAACACGTAACGGGTCCAAAGGTGAGCTTAACACATATCCCGTCACGCGACATACAAAACACGTAATGGGTCCAGAGGTGAGCTTAAAACATATCCCATCACACGACATCCAACTTAACCATTAACATCCAAAGATAGAAACCAACCTATAGTTCTAACTTATTAAACCACTAAACAACACTTAATTGATCCCGGGAACTAAGACGAGGGAGAGCCGGTTTCCCTTTCAGTTACCTGACCGGGGGGTCTCTGATACGTGCCTATTTTATGCATTTTATTTATTCTTCCGGCACGTATTTTCTTATATTTTCGTGACTTTTAGTTGCTTTTTCTCCCGAAACGGTTTACTTTGGCATTTCTATGTTTTAAATGTAGGAATACGCGGAAGTAAGCAAAACTGAACTTTATTTGCCTTTCGGAAGCTGTTTTGAGTGATAACGCGGAGCAAGAATCTGGATTACACACCCGAGTGTTGTTATTGGGCCAGATTCAAGCTGATACGAACAAGAAGCGGTCAACCGACCCATCAGAGAGGTCGACCGACTTAAGCCCAATTCGCGGAAAAACCCTGCATCGACAGAAGCGGTCGACCGACCCGAAAGAGAGGTCGACCGACCAGGAGCTGTACCCGGGACTTTTGTTTCGTGTTTTTACTTACCTAATCTTGTAATTATAACTTATTTAAGAAGACCTAAACTCTAAAATTAGGTCAAGGAATTTTATTAGAGAAGCAATTTACTTTAAGCAATTTTATTAGAGAAGCAATCGATGTTAGAAAAAACACTCCATGTTATTCTAGAACTCCATAGTTAGAAAGAGATTTCATTCCAAGTTTCCATCTTTTGTTCTTAATTCCAATTAAGTTGTAAGTTTGCTACAATCAATCTTTCCTTTTAATTTAATCTTATTGTTCATCTTGATGTTGTCTTTAAATTCATGTTTTTCCATTTTATTGTCATCTTTAATTATGTTAATTCCTTTGATGTTCTTAGTTATTGTTAGTTTCATAATTAAAAGTATGCATAGCTAATTCTTGTGATTAGGAATTAGGGGAACCATGGTAAAGACTTGATTTTGATAAGTTTAATGATTGAATTACCAATCCCCCATTGTTGTTGGTAAACTGATCCTTAGGATTGAAAGATTATTAGGATTAGTTTAACAACAACTTTGGGATTGCCATATGAACGAAAGTTTAGTGCTTTTCTAGGAACCCTAAGACCGTAAGGATTGGGTAGAATATTGACTTAAAGGTTTGTTCTTTGTTCCTTGGGATTGTGTTATTTGGTTATTTTACCTTTCATTGACTTGTTTTAACCATGGGGAACCAAAGTTCCTAATCTCCTTTTACTTTGTTTTATTTCTCTTGTTTATTTTGCCCTTTTTGTTATTAGTTTAAATCTCAAATCAACCCCCCCCCCCTTCTTGGTTACTTGTAATAGACTTTAAATTCACAAACATAATTAACCTTGTCTCCTTGTGGTTCGACCCTTGACTTATCCTATCTAAGTTTAAGCTGAGGTTTTATAAATATTATCTTTGGCACCCTTCAACGACGGGTGTCAAATTTTGGCGCCGTTGCCGGGGAGACGGTATAATTTTGTTTATTAATTTTTAGTTTATTTTTCTTGTCTTAAGGAACTTAGGTTCCCTAAGACCGTTGCTTACCTTTTCTTCTAGTATTGCTTTAGAAGACAGGTTTTTGAGAGGAAGGCTTGAGTACTCTCTTGTTTAGACATGGATTCTATTTATGACCACCTACAGCCAAAGGCTCAAGATTTACCAAAAGGATTCGCCTTGCCTACTCCCACCACTGGCTCCTTTGTACTCCACCCAAATAACATCTTTATGGTGGAACGGAGTCAGTTTTCTGGTCTACCCAACGAGGATCCGTTGAAGCATGTTACGACCTTCACGGATTATTGCTGTTCCATACCCATACCTGACGGGGTGACTCGAGATGAGGTGCTGGCAATGATGTTCCTGTTCTCATTAAAAGATGCCGCGCGAGATTGGTACCGCTACCTTGATAGGGCAGCTGAGAAAGTTACGGATTGGACTTCCTTGGCATTGGCTTTTTATAAGAAATACATTCTCCTTGCAAAAGCCGAGGACTTGAGAAGCCAAATCGCTAACTTTCAACAAGGGCCTGATGAAGGATTTTGTGAAGCATGGGATCGGTTGAAGAAATTGGTCTGTTCTATCCCTCACCATAACTTTCAACAATGGTACTTATGTAACCAATTTTACAACGCCCTTTACGATGACTATAAGGTGATTCTTGATGCGGCCGCCAATGGGAGATTCCAGAATAACACCGACCATATGAAAGGTTGGGAAACCATTGAAGACATGGCGGTGCAAAGGGCCGCCTTTAAGAGTTCACGTGGGAATTCGCGGAGGCTGAATGTGGAGATGAATAGAGTGATGGCTCTTGAGACAACAGTTGAAGCCCGTTTCGAAATGCTTGAGGCAACCCTGCTGAAGCTTGAAAGTGCGAACCTAGTTACTACGGTTGACAACACGGGTGAGATTGAGAAATTGAGAGCTCTTGTTAATGTTCTAACAAAACAGGCTATAGAGATGGGGAAGGCTCAAATTGCCTCCACAAAGGCTTTTGAAGAACACTTGATAAACATAGCCAACCGAATAACTAGCTCTCCAGCTAGTTGTGACGGACCCATGGAGACGTTGAACGCCATAAATCTTAGGAGTGGCCGTGTTTGTGAAGGATCAGCCCAAAAAGATAATTCTGCCAAAGTTCAAAACGAAGAAACTGATCCCGTCGACAGGTCAGGAGGTCGACCGACCCCTACTGTAGGTCGACCGACCTCGATCCCTGACGTGAGATCAATTTCTGGAGAACAGAAAATTTCAGATGTTGCAGAGTCTAGGGGGCCGACCACTGCTGTCGGTCGACCGACCGACGTTCCTGAGCAGAAGGCTGTTTTAACTCCGGAATCGCTGGATTCTTCCTTCATTCAAGGCCTCACCGAGATATTACAACTAAAAAAGCCAAAGGTTGCTGATCCTATGGCTAATGTTACCGTTCCTTATCCCGAAAGACTGAAAAATTCAAAAGAGGATCGGAAATTCGGTAAGTTTTTGGAGATGGTGAAGAATCTTGAGGTAACCATCCCTTTTACTGATTTAATTACCCAGGTACCTTCTTATGCTAAATTCATGAAAGATATTTTGAGTCGTAAGAGGAATTTTCAGGACGACGGTGCTTTTGCTTTTTTGGAAGAATGTTATGTTCTTTCACAAAATAATATAGCACCCAAGTTAAAGGACCCATGTAGCTTTTCTATCCCTTGTACCATAGGTAATCATGTTATAGGGAAAGCCCTTTGTGATCTAGGGGCTAGTGTCAGTGTTATACCTTATTCTGTATGTGAAGACTTGGTTTAGGTAGACTTAAAGTCACCAATATTACCCTACAGATGGCTGATAGATCAACCCAAAGATCACTAGGGGTCTTGGAGGATGTCCCAGTAAAAGTGGGAAAGTTCTTTATTCCTGTTGATTTCGTTGTTTTAGACATTGCTGAGGATAGTCAAATACCTATTATTTTAGGTAGACCATTTTCACACACAGCTGGGGCTGTAATAGATGTCAAACGCGGGATCATTACTCTAGAGATTGGAGATGACACTATCGAGTTTAGTCTTGCCCATAAGGCAACTATTCCTACTGATGATACTTGTTGCTCCATTGATATTATAGACAGGAATGTTATCCTTAATTGGAGGGAATCCTTGACCAAGGATCCCTTAGATGATCTGACAGTTTTGGATAAGTATGCAGGTAATCCAGCTAAAGATGCTGAAGAGCTGGATGTGATAGAAGAAGAGGAAGAGGAGTATGAGTTCACTGAAGAAGAGAATGAGAAGCTCATAAGCCTAGCTAATGCGAATCTGGTAAACATGTGGTACTCTATTAGTACTGATTCTGTTATGGCCGTTGAGGTAAAGGTACCAGAGCGTAAGCCACTTCCTCCTAATCTTAAGT
This sequence comes from Silene conica, assembly GCA_029255685.2. Classification (NCBI taxonomy): domain Eukaryota; kingdom Viridiplantae; phylum Streptophyta; class Magnoliopsida; order Caryophyllales; family Caryophyllaceae; genus Silene; species Silene conica. The sequence goes on from CM055311.2 coordinate 68,160,070, forward strand.
ATGTTTTCTTAGATGATACTAAATAGTACCCTGCAATTGTTAGTTCTAAACTTAATTCAGACCAACTTTCTGCCTTAATGACTGTTCTCAAAAAGAATAGGAAAGCTTTAGGTTACTCTTTGGATGATATTAAGGGCATAAGCCCTGATGTTTGCATGCATAGAATAGAGTTAGAAGAAGGACATAAGCCTTATAGACAGGGACAACGTAAGTTGAATCCTAAGATGCAGGATCTGGTTATGGCTGAGGTAATGATACTTCTTGATGCAGGTATTATCTATTCAGTTGGCAACTCTAAGTGGGTTAGCCCAGTTCTGGTGGTTCCTAAGAAAGGAGGGACCACAGTGGTCAAGAATGATAAAAATGAGCTAATAGCAACTAGAGTTGTAACTGGGTGGCGGATGTGCATTGATTATAGACAATTAAATGCCGCCACCAAGAAAGACCATTTCCCCCTTCCTTTTGTTGACCAAATGACTGAAAGACTGGCTTCTAATAAATTCTTCTGTTTTCTAGATGGTTATTCAGGTTTTTTCCAGATTCCCATCCATCCTGATGATCAGAGTAAGACTACTTTTACATGTCCACAGGGTGTTTTTGCTTATCGCAGGATGCCTTTTGGGTTATGCAATGCTCCTGCTACCTTTCAAAGGTGTATGATGGGTATCTTTTCTGACTTTATAGAAAACATTATGGAGGTATTTATGGATGATTTCTCTGTTTATGGTAATGCTTTTGATCAATGCTTAGCTAATCTTGATAAAGTCTTGCAGCGATGTATTGATGTAAACCTTGTCTTAAACTGGGAAAAGTGTCAGTTCATGGTTACTGAAGGAGTAGTGTTAGGGCATCTAATTTCTGACAAAGGTATACATATAGATAAAGCAAAGGTGCAAGTGATTGAGCAATTACCCCCTCCTGTTAATGTTAAGGGGGTGAGGAGTTTCTTAGGACACGCAGGTTTTTACAGGCGTTTCATTAAGGACTTTTCTAAAATTGCTAAACCACTTACACAGTTGCTTCTTAAAGATGCCATCTTTGATTTTACTGATGAGTGCCTCTCAGCTTTTAACAGCTTGAAGGAAGCTTTGATCTCAGCACCAATCATTCAGCCACCAGATTGGGATCTCCCATTTGAGATCATGTGCGATGCTAGTGACTACGCTGTAGGTGCTGTGTTAGGTCAAAGGAAGAACAAGGCTCTTAATGTTATATACTATGCGAGCCGCACCCTAGATGAGACTCAAGTCAACTATTTCACTACTGAGAAGGAGATGCTAGCTGTAATCTTTGCCTTAGAAAAATTCAGGTCCTATTTAGTAGGTAATAAGGTAATTGTTTACACTGACCATGCAGCTTTGAAAGGTCTTTTTCAGAAGAAGGATTCAAAGCCAAGGCTTTTAAGGTGGATACTCCTTCTCCAAGAGTTTGACATTGAGATTAGGGACAAGAAAGGCGCGGAAAATGTGGTAGCTGACCACCTATCTCGCCTGTAGCTGACTGATGGGGAAGATTCTTTACCTATTGATGATTCATTTCCTGATGAGAGCTTATTTATCATTAATAGTTCAGGTTCTTATCCCCTTCCTTGGTATGCTGATTTTGCTAATTTTGCTGTCACGGGTAAAATCCCTCCTGAGTTGTCTTGGCAACAAAAGAAGAGATTTATGTTCGATGCAAAACAGTATTTTTGGGATGACCCTTATGTTTTCAAAGAATGCGGAGATGGACTCATCCGGAGATGCGTTCCCCAATGGGAGGTGAAAGACATTCTGGAAGCATGTCACTCTTCTGCATACGGTGGTCACCACGGTCCATCTAGGACCGTGGCCAAGGTATTACAGTCTGGTTTTTATTGGCCTACTTTGCATGCTGACTGAAGGAATTTTGTAGGTAACTGTGATGCTTGTCAAAGAACTGGGAATGTCTCAAAAAGACATGAGATGCCGCAGGTTGGTATTTTAGAGGTAGAGATTTTTTATGTCTGGGGCATTGATTATCAAGGACCTTTTCCTAGTAGTCAAGGTAACAGGTATATTCTTGTGGCTGTTGATTATGTGTCTAAGTGGGTAGAAGCTATTGCTACTCCGCATTGTGATGCAAAGACTGTTATTAAGATGTTTAAAAAAATCATATTTCCTCGTTTTGGTGTCCCTAGGGTTGTCATAAGTGATGGAGGTATGCATTTTAAGGAGAAACGCTTAGGTGACTTGTTAAATAAATTCGGTGTCCAACACCATAGGGGTTTAACTTATCACCCTCAGACTAGTGGTCAAGTTGAGATCTCTAATAGGGAACTCAAGGAGACCCTAGCCAAAGTAGTTTCTAAGTCTAGGAAAGATTGGAGTCTAAAACTTGATGATGTTTTATGGGCCTATAGAACCGCGTTCAAAACCCCAATAGGAATGTCGCCATTCCAATTGATTTATGGTAAGACTTTTCATTTACCAGTAGAGTTAGAACGTAAGTCTTGGTGGGCTATATGTGATCTTAATTTAGACCCTAATCTTTCCCGTGAGAAACGTTTGTTACAGCTCAATGAGTTAGAAGAATTCAGGTTGTTAGCTTATGACAATGCCAGGATCTACAAGGAGAAAACAAAGCGCTGGCATGACAAGAGAATCAATAGGCGTGATTTTCAGGTAGGTGATAGGGTGTTTCTTTTTAATGCTCGTATTCGTCTTTTTCCTGGTAAGCTGAAATCCAGGTGGAGCGGACCCTACACCATCACAGCTGTCTCAAAATTCGGGTCAATAGAGTTAGAAACCTCATCTGGTGAGAGGTTCAAAGTCAATGGCCAGTATGTGAAGCACTTCCGAGGAGAAAAAGAATTTGTCGGTAAGGTTGAAGTTTCTTACTTTGACCCTTTTTAGGATGCTTCTTGATAGGTAAAAAGGTCGTGCGGGACCTCTTAAACCAGCGCTACACGGGAGGCAACCCGTGCTCTAGTTTTTTTTTTACGTTTTTGTTTTTCTTTTTTATTTCCGATTTTTATCCTTGATGATATTTTAAGTTTCTGCAGAAAAAAACAGGAGAATTCGTCAGGACTGTGGTCGACCGACCCAATTACTAGGTCGACCGACCTTCTGGCAGCTTTAAATTCATTCTGACAGGTTAAGTAAAATTGGCAGAACAGCTTTGCAGGACGGAGGTCAACCGACCCAGAATTTCGGTCGACCGACCGCGATTGTTTTTTCCGGTTTTTTTTTTAGAGTCAGAGTCACAGGTGTTGAGTGTTTTGAAAACACAATTTTTACCCTCATTTGCTCACACTTTCTGCACTCCTCTTTCTCTCTTAAAAACCCTAAAAACACCCACCTTCTTCACCCTTCACTAATTTGCTTGCCTTCTTTCTTTTTTTCTCCTTCAAGGTATGTTTTTCTTAGTTTTCTTTCTCTCTTTTTCGTTCCATAGCATCTTAATTCCGTTCTAGGTAGTATTAGTTTGTTTTTTTTTTGAGTTTATTTTGCTCCTATTTTCGTTTTCATGCTTGTTTAAGTTTTTCTCTTTTAGTTTTCTTCTTCCTTTAGGTTTTATTATCTCAGATCTGTAATTTGTGTGTGATTTCGTGCTGTTAGGGTTAGTATAATTCTTCTTTTCGATTTTTATGCCATTTTTTCCGCGCGATTTAAGTCCCGAAATTCTGTTTCTGACACTGTTCACGGTCGACCAACCCAAAACGGAGGTCGGCCGACCAAGCTATGATTTTCCCGAGTTTCGTATTTTGCAGTTTCTGAATTTTTCTCTGATACTTGGTCGACCGACCTAGGTTTACTGTCGGCCGACCTGTTTTGTTACAGGAACACTGAGATTTATCGCGATTGTGGTCGACCGACTCCTTTATAAGGTCGGCCGACCCAAACACTGTTACAGGAGTTTCTGATTTTCGATATTCGTTCCTATTTTTGTTAAAGAAATGTTTCCATATGTGCGCAAGACTTACACTTTATTGAACTTTTCAGATTTACAATGTCTAGCCGTGAACAAGGCGGACAGCGCTCCCGCACTTCCGGTGCAAGCACCTCCAGAGGCCGTGTTCCTAGGTCGAGATGATTGACGGTGCAAGACACGGATAGTCTACCAAACTATCCGCAAATCATTTTCAGCACTCCGGCTCAAAAGGCCCGATTCCTCCATCTCTCCGCTTATTGCTTGGTAGTGGTAACCCGGTTCCTCTGTGTTCCAACCTTCCAAGCCTTGGGATGTCATGATGAGGTGGTGTCCTTGCTCGATGGGACGGGTTTCTCAGGACTTGTCACTATGGATGAGTTCACTTATTCCCTTCTCACTCTTGAGTTCTTTTCTTCCTTTACTTTTGATATTAGAGCATATCACCCCGGCTATGATAACGTTTGCATTTCTTTTCGTTTGTTCAATGAAACTTTTTCTTTAACTTTAAACCAATTTGCTCAGTTTCTAGGCTTATCTTCTACGGGTCTTACGGATGACCCCACGGGGTCGTATAATGATTTGTGGTCCTGTCTTTCTGATTCCAACGATAGGAAGAAGAAAAACAGTACCGTTCACCTACCCGCCCCCGTTATTATCTGCATCTGTTGGCCAACACTGTTTTTGGCCGTAAAGAGTCTCAAAATGTTAACAACATTGAGCTCTCCATTTTGTCTGGTTATCTGAACATCAGACGTACGGGTCAGCAGTTTTATAACACTGCATATTTGGTCGCCTCTCACTTCATGTCGGTGGGCAAGGGAACTTCCTTGACTACTATTGTTTGTGGTGGGCTAGTCACTCGATTAGCCCGCTCTCTTGTCCCCCAGTTCCCTCGCTATGAGGATGCGATTGACACTCTCTCCCGGTTCATGGACATGGCTTTTGTCAGGTCCGTGCGTTGGGTGAACAGGAGAGATTATTGGAAGGTAGACACCTACCTCAGTGATCGCATCCCCATCACCGCGGCTCCCCCTATGTTACTCCTTTTTACTGTTGTAGGGGAGCCCAGACCACTACTCCCGTCTTACCGCCTCCCCCTTAGAGGAGGCACCTCTAGAGGCCACAGGGTCCCTGCTCCCGATGCCCACCATCACGCATCTGGGACGGGGTACCCAACTGATTTTTCTGCTGCTCCTAATGTTTTTGTTCCTCCTTTTGTTGATGACAGATCTCTGCCACAAATGATGGCGAGCCTTTGCAGACAGTTCAACCAAAAACAGTTGAACGATAGTCTTTGCCAATATCCGGTTTACAAGGAGTATGCCACTCAGGGTAGGCTCCCTACCGGCCCATGGACTCACCCCACCTGGTACACACCTCTCGCATTCGGTCGTGACCACGGTGATGCTTCAGGCTCTGCCTCGGGAACAGGCATAGGGTCTGAAGAGGAGGACGAAGAGGAGGAAGGAGGAGAGGGCTCTGAGCCGGATTTCGACTCAGAGACCTTACCCTCTTTGGGGTTCGGTTTGGGGAGGTCCCCTTTCTTTGGTTCGGTTTGGGGAGGTCCCCATTTCTTTTGTAAGTAGTTTTTTCCTCTAGATTTCCAGTTTTCCCCTCCTTCCTCCTTAGACTCTTTTTGTAATTTCTAGTCTTTTTGCTTTTCCTTTCTTTGTTTGTTTCTTTTCTGCCTACCCCCATCCCTATGCTGTGGTTGTATGCTGATGAGCACAATGGGGGCATTGTGCGTTTTGGTTTGGGGAGGGTGTTTGCATACTCCTTTGTGAGTATGCACTTGTCTTTGTGTCTTTTGTTTTTCATTCCTTTAGGTGTTTTTCTTATTTTCGTTTTCTTTTGTCGCGTGTTCTTCCCTGTCGCGCGTTCTTCTCTGTCTTAAGTTTTTAGGTCGAGTCGGAACGGACGAATACAATTTTTGCCTCACATATCACATATTGCCTTGCCTTGCATTTTTCAAAAAAATTTCAAGCTAATCTTTTGCATTATCTACGAGTCTTTGTTGATTTCATGCTAAATTATTAGACTTGACTCTCTTCTTGGCAAGCTACTACATATTCTAAGGATTAGAGCTTAATAAATCGGTGACATTTATGATCGATTTCATGTAGGTTTGTGAGTAGTTTCTCCTCTTGAGGCATGTCATATCAATGTGCATAAGCATGAATTTTGTCTACTTAATACCTGTATGCATTCGGGTTTGTGGTTTGTTGACACATGTGGTAGAGGTCCCTCTTTCTCATTTTACCCATAATCCTCACATAGCCAAATTGAATCTTTTAACCCATTTGCTACATCCTAAAAATTGCCTACCCTAGCCGAGCTAGTAATATAGTGATGGGACTGTTTTGGCCATCCTTTGGTTTGTGCTTCATTGTTAAATATTGAATTTGTGAGAATGGTGGAAAGGAGAAAGAGAAAAGAGGAAGATACGGAAAAAAAAATAATAAGGAATCAAATGAAAAAAAAAAACGAGTCTGCCTGTTTTCAAGGGTGGTCGGTCGACCACGACCATTGAGCAGGCTGTTTCTGAAAAAAAAAGAGAAAGGAAGAAAGAAGAAAGAAAAAAAGAGGAAGGAGAAAAATTGAAAAAGTTGTGATTTTTGCTCCCAATTTTTGAGCATTGGCATGTATGGAAAAGTAATACGAAGTGATCTTATGGTGTGGACAGATGGTTGTTAGCTCGGTTTAACCCCTCTTCCCATAACTTATTTTAAACCCCTTCTTACCTTTAGCCTCACAATTCCAAAAATCGCCTCGGCATGTGTCATGGTTATCTAGTGTGGGAATGCATATGTGTAGGGTTTAACTAGTTACTCAAAAACTAATTTTAGTCATACTAACAATAATCCTTTATTTAACCCTTTAAACAACATATTATAAGTGATCTTATGCATGCTAAAAATGCGGAAATAAGGAGATATTGAACCCTTACACACGGTCCAAGATTATAGCAAGGATGATCCTCCGAGTACCCAAAATAGAATACCTCCTTTGGATGCACCAAGACAACCCCTCAATCAACCGAGACTTGAACAAGCTAGTTACAAAACCGGTTTCTCCTTAAATTTATTCTAATCTCTCTAATTAGAATATTATCTCAATACTACAAATAGTATGTTTATATTATCTTATAATATGTATTTTGAGGTTGTAAAATCTCTCCTCTTCTTAGTATATTTTCGGCTAGGTCAAGAAGAAGAAGTAGAATGAATATGATACATATCACATATATATTAAGCATGCTCTTAATAAGATAATCAAATCAATTTTAAGCATACTTATGGGGAAGGGGAAGCCGGTTTTAGGGAAGTGCAACAAGGGACAACATCACTTCTCAAGGCATTATAGTGTGGCAAGAGGTAGTCTTTCAAGACACCTTTTATGATTATGTTTTATTAAGCATAATAAACACTAACCATGCTCTTAAAACCACCTAACAAAACCGGCTCCCATAATCCATAAAATGGATTCCATTTTACAAGTTTGTCAATTGTGTAATGTGACATCTTATATGTCACATAGTAATAAAATTATCTTAATATAAATATTTATCATATAAATATTATATATATATATAATTAAATAAATCATATTTATCAATTGACATGTAATTCGAAATTACAAATATAAAATGAATAATTTTATCGTCAATACGATTTACAACCTTTGTATTAATTATAACCCGATTCATTCTAATTACGATATTATAAAATATCGTTTAATGTTTAACAATTGAACCGTTTCAATTTTAAACATAAATCTTACAATAAGATTTAACCTCTGATTTCTCGATACACGAGTTTAAGGAATTTGATCAAATCGTATCATTATACATTTGATCACTTTATCAAATAAGGGAATTGTCCTAAAGGTGTGACCTAAAGGGATCAACTGACCACCACCGTCATACGACAGTAATGTCAAACTCTAGCTAGCCAATCATTACCGATTAATGTTGGTCAGTTGACTAATAATTCGTATCATCCCTTGCGCATTCTCGTCATGAGATTTATTATGTGATCGCACTATTGTTGAGGACACATTTCCCAACAATCTCCCACTTGTCCTCGACAAGTGTGCGTCACCAATTCTCTTGTCCTATTACAATCTCCCACTCAATGCAAGATGTCTCTCTAAGGTCGTACTTGCATTTGATGATATCATGAGTGGTTTCCTCGATCTGGAGAATAACTGTCTGACCGGAATTATCTACCATAGATACCTTCCGAGCGTGGCCACTCATTTCCAGTTAACTTCTCCTCGAGTGGCCCTGAGATTTGAACAACCCTGACAAGGGGTGGACAATTTCTATCGCACTACTTCCTTCAACTAGTCACAGTCAGTCACAACCCAAAACAATCCCATTTGACTCCAGTTACGAAAAGTCGTAGAGAATGGATCAAAGTTATGCCTAAACTGTACCATCTTGGGAGAGTAGTCTTTAGTCTAAGAATTGACTCATAAGAATACTATAGCAGCTCTCGCCACGACCCGGCTATAAAATTTCCAGAACTCTATAAGCGGTCATATTGTCCGACAAAGTGCCTCTTGCAGTCTGCCTATGTGATCGACTAGTCATCACATATGACTCTATGGCACTTGAACTTGCCATCAATCGCCTCACACTCTAGTCGCTTTGAGACGTCACCTCATGTAAGCGGCTAGGGACCATACTAAGTCAATCCAGTTCACTTATGGGGTTCAATATTGTCTCTTACAACCCATTTGGATTCTGACAAAGTATCTTTTACTTTGAGTTACTCAAATGATGTTGTCATGCAACAATAGTCAACACTATTACATTGCATTTTGATGCACAATCATCTATTTGTATTAGTGTTTTGCGAATAACCTTTATTCATGCGAATAACGTTTATTCATGATAGCAAAACTTACAACTTTTGGTCTCCTTTATTCTCATATTATCCCGTATAATATGATTCTATTTGAGTACATATCTAGAACTCTTTCTAGATTTTGAGTTTCCTTTCCGGAGGAAAGCTCCCACTGTTATCTTATAAATTGTGACGTATCAATATACTGGAGGGATTAAAATCACTCTCTACAGTCACTTATGTACTGAAATCTATATTGTAGTTTATTTATGATTTCATCATTCTAATAATTTTCACTCATCTTGGCTATTTGATAATGGTTTCATTGATCATTATGAACAATGTATCCAACCATTCTAACTTCTAGTGGGCGACCTTTTATTATCCATATAATAAACCTTCCCGTAAAGCTCCATCATCTTATGATATAATTATTTTATTCATCTAAATTGAGTACCTCTTATTCTTTACTCTTAAAGAATCACCCATTCTCTCTAAATGGTAGGTTTCAATTCCCTAATGAATATTGCTCCCACTGAAAACAATATCTCTCGATATCATAAATGAACCTTTCATTTCTCGCATGTTAAATTATTACTCGAATCATTATCACTATCACTATCCCTATAGTGATCTATTTTCCATTCAATCAATCATCACCCTCTTATCATGTCTTCGTTTCCTCGAGACGAATATGACATGATTATTTCCTTTATAACTACGTTGAGAGGATTGAGATGATTTCTTCTCATTTATCTTATAAACTTAGAAGAATCGTTTATTAAGGAATCGTTTTCCTACGGATTTCATACGGGGTTTCAAGTTTCCTCTCTATCAAACAATGACCACAAAGAACCTTTCTTCGAGTGTCCTCTCGTAGTTTCTTCAGTGTCCTCTCGTAGTTTCTTCAAATCATTTAGGGCTCTTCTTAAGACTCCCATATAGGAATCTTCTCTAAGATCCTTTATTTTCATCATTGGTTTGCCAGAAATATTTTCTCCCACTCTATCCTTCTAACAATAACCTTTATTCGTATAAGGATAGCTATTTCGATTAACCAATGCATATGAATGTTTGAAGTTTGATAGGTGTAATGAATACATTCTCATTTTCACTTAAAATGAAAATCTTATAATGAACTGATATAGTCTCATTTTGATTGAATTTATCTCATGGGGTGTAGTTCTCCGTTTTAATCAACTCTTTGATTATATTATATTGATCGTATCAATAGTTTGTTGCGTGATAAAATCACTATTATTCATGTTTAAACAAGGTATGCAATTTATTTGAGAAACCAAAACATTGATTAAGAACAAAAGTAGTGACTCGGGTTGAAACCCAAGTCACCAATATCCAAAATTACAACCATTGTTTTAGGATTTTAATCCTTGTCTTACAAGAAAGTAAATTGTTCTAAAATAAATGCAAAATATGAAAGAAGACGATATGAAATTAGAGCCTAGCTCTTCAAGTCTTCGATCAATTGGATGCTACAATAGCCATCCAAGTAAGGAACTTTATGCTTCCTTTTCCTTGCCCTTATCATCATAAGGTACCCCTTTAAAACAATTTAAAAGGGGTGATAGTCAACAACTTGTATCATTATACATAAGTTGATAAATGACATGAATTTAAACGAGAATTATTATTACCTACGGCGGTTGCCTTCCCATTTTTGAGATCGCTTAAGTATTTGGGGCAATTTCTCTTCCAATGACCGATCCTCGTGCAATAATGGCACTTGTCTTGCTCTTTTGAAGACGAGGTGGAAGCGCCTTTCGAAAAAGTCTTTTCTTTGGTCGCCTTGGGCTTGAACGTTTTCTTGCCCTTGCCTTTAGAGGCATTCCTCTTGAAGCTCGTTTTCCCTTTCTTTTCGATGTTCAAAACATCTTTGGTGGAACTTTCATGAAGTCCCATGTCCCTTTCGGCTTGGACGAGCATCTTATGCAACTCTTCCAACGTGGTCTCTTGGTTTCGCATATTGAAATTCACCCGGAATTGAGCATACGCCTTAACCTTATTGAGCGAGTGAAGAACTCGGTCAATAATTAGAGAGTCGGGAACATCAACATTTTGAGCTTTTAGAGTCTCCGCGAGCTCAACGAGTTTGAGCACATGAGGGCTTATCTTTTGCCCTTCCTTGAAAGTAATGTCAAAGAAGGCGGAAGCCGCCTCATATTGAATCACCCTAGGAGTTTGCGAAAACATGGTCGCAAGCTTGGTGTATATCTCATACGATGTGGTCAACTTAATCATACTCCTTTGGAGATCCGGCTCCATGGAGAAGATGAGCACATTTTTAAGAGCGGAGGACTCTTTCATGTAGGCTTCATAGGCCTCACGAGTTTGGACCGACGAACGAGCGGTCGGAGCGGGAGGAGCGGCTTCGGATAGGTAACGACTCTTATCGTCACCTTGAGCGGCCAAAAGCAATTGCGCATCCCAATCCTTAAAATTGGAACCATGCTTATCGAGTTTACAACGATCCATAAAGGATCGAAGCCATGATACGTTAGTGAGAGGTGGAGCGTTGGTTGCCATAGTCGATGTTGAAAATTAAACTACAATAATAAAAGGAAAAACAACATCATTTTAAATTCATAATTTTAAACTAGAAACTTTAACAAGTTTAGTTATGTATTTACTTAATGATCTCTTACCCAATTAAGTAAACAATCCCGAGACCCATACCCATACTAATCCGGGCACGGTGTAGCCGATTCAACCCGTATTGGTATAATTTGGTGGATTAACTCTTTAATCGGTTCTACTCATAGAACTCTCGGTCGACAATTTTCTTAAAATTATCTTTAGCCCGAACTTATTGCAACTACGGTTACGAATACTTTCGTTGAGATCAACCAAATTTCAAGGTGTAATCTTATTACCCCACTTACCCAACGTGACAATTTTAGTACCCCGGTGTAGCCGAGCCTACGTTTTTGTGAAGAAGGGATTCATGGGTCCGTACTTTTTGGTAAGGCTAAGTCTCAATATTTATATGTAAGAGATCTAGTCAAATTATTATCTATCTCCGTTTAAGTGAACTAAGTCGGTGAATTATCGATAAAATAAAAGACTAGGTCGACTAGGTCGAAACATGCATGATACGATGTATGACGATTTGGCTATGCATGCAAACATATAAAAAGCAAAAATAAAAGCATAAATAAACCCTAGTATGGCCTTTCCTTGAAAAGAAATAACAAAGTACAAATTCGGAAACCAACTCCTTTGGTCCCTTGAACTTCACGCGGCACGCACTTCGAGGTAAACACCGTCTTGATCGGAACTCCTTTCCGAATGGCACCGTCTTCAAGGAACTCCGGATTTTACAAATATTACAACTTTTCTAGTCTACTTTATACATTATAAAATAGAAAAATACAATTGGGTGATACGAGATCACAAAATTACAACCGAATCGGTAACCCCTTACATTACGGGAAATACCGATTTAAAAACTAGGCCATACTAAGTAAATTACATAATTCCCAAAATTACGTAAAAATAAATCATGACATTCATAATATAAAATATGCAATGCTTATATAAATATGAATTAACATGCAAACCCTAAGCCAAATCGTCCTATTTAAAACACTTATTTAAATAGTTATCGTAAACCTTGGTTTATGGAATCACGTGTTTTAACGATTAACAACACTATGCATTATATGAAACGGTTTTCATCCTTAAGTTAATCATCCTAACTCTTATAGGATTCAAAATTTAGTCTTACTCAAACTTTGAACATGACTTAACTTAATATATTTCAATATTGATCGGTATTACTCGGTTTTACGGGAAAAATAATATAAAAATCCAAAAGAGCCATAAAAATTTCGAAAATTCAAAATTCAAAATTTGAAAAATCCAGAATGTTCTTAAAATTTTCAGAAAGTTTTTAATATTAGTATTTTATACGGTTTTATTATTATTTCGAAAATAACACGTAAAACGAGCAATTTAAGTCGGAAAATTCAATAATTAACTTCATAGATGCAAATTAAATACCAATAATATTTTTATACCTTCCAAAACATTTTAAGAACACAAGATGGACAGAAAATTAAATGGCACATTGCCCCATAGCCGAAACTTTAAATTAAAGACTCTTATTAATTTAATTTTAAATGCTACTTTTAACAAAATAAAATTAAATCAAATCAAATCAAATCTGAAACTTTTGGCTCCCAAGAATATTTTCATGATGAACATATCACATATGACTAATATGGGTTACATATTCGGCCATTTTTAACAACATTTGCAAATTTTAACGATTTACGTCATATATCGTACGATTTTAACCTTTAAAATTATTTCTCAAGCATAAAATAAGATAAAATTCTCGAAAATTTTATACATGCTGGAAATAATATATATGACATCGTGTTAAATTTTTATGGCCAAATTCCAACTTAAACTATTAAAGTCGAAATTATGTCACTAATTACCCGATTTTTACATTAAAAATCTATAATATTGCAATATTTGAGATAAATTTCTGGAAAATTCAACATAAATTTTAAATATTGCATGTGACATCCTCATAAATTTTTATATTCAAATTCATAATATAACTATTTTAACCCATTTTTATTCATCTTATTGCATTTTAACCATTAAAATTCATATCACACGATTTAAAGGTTCATAATTTACAAAAATTCATATTCATATTATAGAAAATACATGTGATATCATACTGAAAAATCTCGGCCAGAAGCTTATTTTAACTATTTTTCCCAAAATAAACTATTTTAACCATTAAAACTTTATATAAACCGAGATTTAAGTACCAATAAACAATATTCATGCAAAATATATTCCAAATTATTCTAAAACATTTTAGAAAACAGTAGGTATCAAGCTAAATAAATTTCGTGCATATCATATATCAAAACGAAAATTCCATATTTTATTTATGTTATCTCCATAACTCCGTAAAAACGTAAACGGAAAGCATGCAAACAACCTATTGCTCTGATACCAATTGTAGGGTTTAACTAGTTACTCAAAAACTAATTTTAGTCATACTAACAATAATCCTTTATTTAACCCTTTAAACAACATATTATAAGTGATCTTATGCATGCTAAAAATGCGGAAATAAGGAGATATTGAACCCTTACACACGGTCCAAGATTATAGCAAGGATGATCCTCCGAGTACCCAAAATAGAATACCTCCTTTGGATGCACCAAGACAACCCCTCAATCAACCGAGACTTGAACAAGCTAGTTACAAAACCGGTTTCTCCTTAAATTTATTCTAATCTCTCTAATTAGAATATTATCTCAATACTACAAATAGTATGTTTATATTATCTTATAATATGTATTTTGAGGTTGTAAAATCTCTCCTCTTCTTAGTATATTTTCGGCTAGGTCAAGAAGAAGAAGTAGAATGAATATGATACATATCACATATATATTAAGCATGCTCTTAATAAGATAATCAAATCAATTTTAAGCATACTTATGGGGAAGGGGAAGCCGGTTTTAGGGAAGTGCAACAAGGGACAACATCACTTCTTAAGGCATTATAGTGTGGCAAGAGGTAGTCTTTCAAGACACCTTTTATGATTATGTTTTATTAAGCATAATAAACACTAACCATGCTCTTAAAACCACCTAACAAAACCGGCTCCCATAATCCATAAAATGGATTCCATTTTACAAGTTTGTCAATTGTGTAATGTGACATCTTATATGGCACATAGTAATAAAATTATCTTAATATAAATATTTATCATATAAATATTATATATATATATAATTAAATAATCATATTTATCAATTGACATGTAATTCGAAATTACAAATATAAAATGAATAATTTTATCGTCAATACGATTTACAACCTTTGTATTAATTATAACCCGATTCATTCTAATTACGATATTATAAAATATCGTTTAATGTTTAACAATTGAACCGTTTCAATTTTAAACATAAATCTTACAATAAGATTTAACCTCTGATTTCTCGATACACGAGTTTAAGGAATTTGATCAAATCGTATCATTATACATTTGATCACTTTATCAAATAAGGGAATTGTCCTAAAGGTGTGACCTAAAGGGATCAACTGACCACCACCGTCATACGACAGTAATGTCAAACTCTAGCTAGCCAATCATTACCGATTAATGTTGGTCAGTTGACTAATAATTCGTATCATCCCTTGCGCATTCTCGTCATGAGATTTATTATGTGATCGCACTATTGTTGAGGACACATTTCCCAACAATCTCCCACTTGTCCTCGACAAGTGTGCGTCACCAATTCTCTTGTCCTATTACAATCTCCCACGCAATGCAAGATGTCTCTCTAAGGTCGTACTTGCATTTGATCATATCATGAGTGGTTTCCTCGATCTGGAGAATAACTGTCTGACCGGAATTATCTACCATAGATACCTTCCGAGCGTGGCCACTCATTTCCAGTTAACTTCTCCTCGAGTGGCCCTGAGATTTGAACAACCCTGACAAGGGGTGGACAATTTCTATCGCACTACTTCCTTCAACTAGTCACAGTCAGTCACAACCCAAAACAATCCCATTTGACTCCAGTTACGAAAAGTCGTAGAGAATGGATCAAAGTTATGCCTAAACTGTACCATCTTGGGAGAGTAGTCTTTAGTCTAAGAATTGACTCATAAGAATACTATAGCAGCTCTCGCCACGACCCGGCTATAAAATTTCCAGAACTCTATAAGCGGTCACATTGTCCGACAAAGTGCCTCTTGCAGTCTGCCTATGTGATCGACTAGTCATCACATATGACTCTATGGCACTTGAACTTGCCATCAATCGCCTCACACTCTAGTCGCTTTGAGACGTCACCTCATGTAAGCGGCTAGGGACCATACTAAGTCAATCCAGTTCACTTATGGGGTTCAATATTGTCTCTTACAACCCATTTGGATTCTGACAAAGTGTCTTTTACTTTGAGTTATTAATAACTCAAATGATGTTGTCATGCAACAATAGTCAACACTATTACATTGCATTTTGATGCACAATCATCTATTTGTATTAGTGTTTTGCGAATAACCTTTATTCATGCGAATAACGTTTATTCATGATAGCAAAACTTACAACTTTTGGTCTCCTTTATTCTCATATTATCCCGTATAATATGATTCTATTTGAGTACATATCTAGAACTCTTTCTAGATTTTGAGTTTCCTTTCCGGAGGAAAGCTCCCACTGTTATCTTATAAATTTTGACGTATCAATATACTGGAGGGATTAAAATCACTCTCTACAGTCACTTATGTACTGAAATCTATATTGTAGTTTATTTATGATTTCATCATTCTAATAATTTTCACTCATCTTGGCTATTTGATAATGGTTTCATTCATCATTATGAACAATGTATGCAACCATTCTAACTTCTAGTGGGCGACCTTTTATTATCCATATAATAAACCTTCCCGTAAAGCTCTATCATCTTATGATATAATTATTTTATTCATCTAAATTGAGTACCTCTTATTCTTTACTCTTAAAGAATCACCCATACTCTCTAAATGGTAGGTTTCAATTCCTTAATGAATATTGCTCCAACTGAAAACAATATCTCTCGATATCATAAATGAACCTTTCATTTCTCGCATGTTAAATTATTACTCGAATCATTATCACTATCACTATCCCTATAGTGATCTATTTTCCATTCAATCAATCATCACCCTCTTATCATGTCTTCGTTTCCTCGAGACGAATATGACATGATTATTTCCTTTATAACTACGTTGAGAGGATTGAGATGATTTCTTCTCATTTATCTTATAAACTTAGAAGAATCGTTTATTAAGGAATCATTTTCCTACTGATTTCATACGGGGTTTCAAGTTTCCTCTCTATCAAACAATGAACACAAAGAACCTTTCTTCGAGTGTCCTCTCGTAGTTTCTTCAGTGTCCTCTCGTAGTTTCTTCAAATCATTTAGGGCTCTTCTTAAGACTCCCATATAGGAATCTTCTCTAAGATCCTTTATTTTCATCATTGGTTTGCGAGAAATATTTTCTCCCACTCTATCCTTCTAACAATAACCTTTATTCGTATAAGGATAGCTATTTCGATTAACCAATGCATATGAATGTTTGAAGTTTGATAGGTGTAATGAATACATTCTCATTTTCACTTAAAATGAAAATCTTATAATGAACTGATATAGTCTCATTTTGATTGAATTTATCTCATGGGGTGTAGTTCTCCGTTTTAATCAACTCTTTGATTATATTATATTGATCGTATCAATAGTTTGTTGCGTGATAAAATCACTATTATTCATGTTTAAACAAGGTATGCAATTTATTTGAGAAACCAAAACATTGATTAAGAACAAAAGTAGTGACTCGGGTTGAAACCCAAGTCACCAATATCCAAAATTACAACCATTGTTTTAGGATTTTAATCCTTGTCTTACAAGAAAGTAAATTGTTCTAAAATAAATGCAAAATATGAAAGAAGACGATATGAAATTAGAGCCTAGCTCTTCAAGTCTTCGATCAATTGGATGCTACAATAGCCATCCAAGTAAGGAACTTTATGCTTCCTTTTCCTTGCCCTTATCATCATAAGGTACCCCTTTAAAACAATTTAAAAGGGGTGATAGTCAACAACTTGTATCATTATACATAAGTTGATAAATGACATGAATTTAAACGAGAATTATTATTACCTACGGCGGTTGCCTTCCCATTTTTGAGATCGCTTAAGTATTTGGGGCAATTTCTCTTCCAATGACCGATCCTCGTGCAATAATGGCACTTGTCTTGCTCTTTTGAAGACGAGGTGGAAGCGCCTTTCGAAAAAGTCTTTTCTTTGGTCGCCTTGGGCTTGAACGTTTTCTTGCCCTTGCCTTTAGAGGCATTCCTCTTGAAGCTCGTTTTCCCTTTCTTTTCGATGTTCAAAACATCTTTGGTGGAACTTTCATGAAGTCCCATGTCCCTTTCGGCTTGGACGAGCATCTTATGCAACTCTTCCAACGTGGTCTCTTGGTTTCGCATATTGAAATTCACCCGGAATTGAGCATACGCCTTAACCTTATTGAGCGAGTGAAGAACTCGGTCAATAATTAGAGAGTCGGGAACATCAACATTTTGAGCTTTTAGAGTCTCCGCGAGCTCAACGAGTTTGAGCACATGAGGGCTTATCTTTTGCCCTTCCTTGAAAGTAATGTCAAAGAAGGCGGAAGCCGCCTCATATTGAATCACCCTAGGAGTTTGCGAAAACATGGTCGCAAGCTTGGTGTATATCTCATACGATGTGGTCAACTTAATCATACTCCTTTGGAGATCCGGCTCCATGGAGAAGATGAGCACATTTTTAAGAGCGGAGGACTCTTTCATGTAGGCTTCATAGGCCTCACGAGTTTGGACCGACGAACGAGCGGTCGGAGCGGGAGGAGCGGCTTCGGATAGGTAACGACTCTTATCGTCACCTTGAGCGGCCAAAAGCAATTGCGCATCCCAATCCTTAAAATTGGAACCATGCTTATCGAGTTTACAACGATCCATAAAGGATCGAAGCCATGATACGTTAGTGAGAGGTGGAGCGTTGGTTGCCATAGTCGATGTTGAAAATTAAACTACAATAATAAAAGGAAAAACAACATCATTTTAAATTCATAATTTTAAACTAGAAACTTTAACAAGTTTAGTTATGTATTTACTTAATGATCTCTTACCCAATTAAGTAAACAATCCCGAGACCCATACCCATACTAATCCGGGCACGGTGTAGCCGATTCAACCCGTATTGGTATAATTTGGTGGATTAACTCTTTAATCGGTTCTACTCATAGAACTCTCGGTCGACAATTTTCTTAAAATTATCTTTAGCCCGAACTTATTGCAACTACGGTTACGAATACTTTCGTTGAGATCAACCAAATTTCAAGGTGTAATCTTATTACCCCACTTACCCAACGTGACAATTTTAGTACCCCGGTGTAGCCGAGCCTACGTTTTTGTGAAGAAGGGATTCATGGGTCCGTACTTTTTGGTAAGGCTAAGTCTCAATATTTATATGTAAGAGATCTAGTCAAATTATTATCTATCTCCGTTTAAGTGAACTAAGTCGGTGAATTATCGATAAAATAAAAGACTAGGTCGACTAGGTCGAAACATGCATGATACGATGTATGACGATTTGGCTATGCATGCAAACATATAAAAAGCAAAAATAAAAGCATAAATAAACCCTAGTATGGCCTTTCCTTGAAAAGAAATAACAAAGTACAAATTCGGAAACCAACTCCTTTGGTCCCTTGAACTTCACGCGGCACGCACTTCGAGGTAAACACCGTCTTGATCGGAACTCCTTTCCGAATGGCACCGTCTTCAAGGAACTCCGGATTTTACAAATATTACAACTTTTCTAGTCTACTTTATACATTATAAAATAGAAAAATACAATTGGGTGATACGAGATCACAAAATTACAACCGAATCGGTAACCCCTTACATTACGGGAAATACCGATTTAAAAACTAGGCCATACTAAGTAAATTACATAATTCCCAAAATTACGTAAAAATAAATCATGACATTCATAATATAAAATATGCAATGCTTATATAAATATGAATTAACATGCAAACCCTAAGCCAAATCGTCCTATTTAAAACACTTATTTAAATAGTTATCGTAAACCTTGGTTTATGGAATCACGTGTTTTAACGATTAACAACACTATGCATTATATGAAACGGTTTTCATCCTTAAGTTAATCATCCTAACTCTTATAGGATTCAAAATTTAGTCTTACTCAAACTTTGAACATGACTTAACTTAATATATTTCAATATTGATCGGTATTACTCGGTTTTACGGGAAAAATAATATAAAAATCCAAAAGAGTCATAAAAATTTCGAAAATTCAAAATTCAAAATTTGAAAAATCCAGAATGTTCTTAAAATTTTCAGAAAGTTTTTAATATTAGTATTTTATACGGTTTTATTATTATTTCGAAAATAACACGTAAAACGAGCAATTTAAGTCGGAAAATTCAATAATTAACTTCATAGATGCAAATTAAATACCAATAATATTTTTATACCTTCCAAAACATTTTAAGAACACAAGATGGACAGAAAATTAAATGGCACATTGCCCCATAGCCGAAACTTTAAATTAAAGACTCTTATTAATTTAATTTTAAATGCTACTTTTAACAAAATAAAATTAAATCAAATCAAATCAAATCTGAAACTTTTGGCTCCCAAGAATATTTTCATGATGAACATATCACATATGACTAATATGGGTTACATTTTCGGCCATTTTTAACAACATTTGCAAATTTTAACGATTTACGTCATATATCGTACGATTTTAACCTTTAAAATTATTTCTCAAGCATAAAATAAGATAAAATTCTCGAAAATTTTATACATGCTGGAAATAATATATATGACATCGTGTTAAATTTTTATGGCCAAATTCCAACTTAAACTATTAAAGTCGAAATTATGTCACTAATTACCCGATTTTTACATTAAAAATCTATAATATTGCAATATTTGAGATAAATTTCTGGAAAATTCAACATAAATTTTAAATATTGCATGTGACATCCTCATAAATTTTTATAGTCAAATTCATAATATAACTATTTTAACCCATTTTTATTCATCTTATTGCATTTTAACCATTAAAATTCATATCACACGATTTAAAGGTCCATAATTTACGAAAATTCATATTCATATTATAGAAAATACATGTGATATCATACTGAAAAATCTCGGCCAGAAGCTTATTTTAACTATTTTTCCCAAAATAAACTATTTTAACCATTAAAACTTTATATAAACCGAGATTTAAGTACCAATAAACAATATTCATGCAAAATATATTCCAAATTATTCTAAAACATTTTAGAAAACAGTAGGTATCATGCTAAATAAATTTCGTGCATATCATATATCAAAACGAAAATTCCATATTTTATTTATGTTATCTCCATAACTCCGTAAAAACGTAAACGGAAAGCATGCAAACAACCTATTGCTCTGATACCAATTGTAGGGTTTAACTAGTTACTCAAAAACTAATTTTAGTCATACTAACAATAATCCTTTATTTAACCCTTTAAACAACATATTATAAGTGATCTTATGCATGCTAAAAATGCGGAAATAAGGAGATATTGAACCCTTACACACGGTCCAAGATTATAGCAAGGATGATCCTCCGAGTACCCAAAATAGAATACCTCCTTTGGATGCACCAAGACAACCCCTCAATCAACCGAGACTTGAACAAGCTAGTTACAAAACCGGTTTCTCCTTAAATTTATTCTAATCTCTCTAATTAGAATATTATCTCAATACTACAAATAGTATGTTTATATTATCTTATAATATGTATTTTGAGGTTGTAAAATCTCTCCTCTTCTTAGTATATTTTCGGCTAGGTCAAGAAGAAGAAGTAGAATGAATATGATACATATCACATATATATTAAGCATGCTCTTAATAAGATAATCAAATCAATTTTAAGCATACTTATGGGGAAGGGGAAGCCGGTTTTAGGGAAGTGCAACAAGGGACAACATCACTTCTCAAGGCATTATAGTGTGGCAAGAGGTAGTCTTTCAAGACACCTTTTATGATTATGTTTTATTAAGCATAATAAACACTAACCATGCTCTTAAAACCACCTAACAAAACCGGCTCCCATAATCCATAAAATGGATTCCATTTTACAAGTTTGTCAATTGTGTAATGTGACATCTTATATGTCACATAGTAATAAAATTATCTTAATATAAATATTTATCATATAAATATTATATATATATATAATTAAATAAATCATATTTATCAATTGACATGTAATTCGAAATTACAAATATAAAATGAATAATTTTATCGTCAATACGATTTACAACCTTTGTATTAATTATAACCCGATTCATTCTAATTACGATATTATAAAATATCGTTTAATGTTTAACAATTGAACCGTTTCAATTTTAAACATAAATCTTACAATAAGATTTAACCTCTGATTTCTCGATACACGAGTTTAAGGAATATGATCAAATCGTATCATTATACATTTGATCACTTTATCAAATAAGGGAATTGTCCTAAAGGTGTGACCTAAAGGGATCAACTGACCACCACCGTCATACGACAGTAATGTCAAACTCTAGCTAGCCAATCATTACCGATTAATGTTGGTCAGTTGACTAATAATTCGTATCATCCCTTGCGCATTCTCGTCATGAGATTTATTATGTGATCGCACTATTGTTGAGGACACATTTCCCAACAATCTCCCACTTGTCCTCGACAAGTGTGCGTCACCAATTCTCTTGTCCTATTACAATCTCCCACTCAATGCAAGATGTCTCTCTAAGGTCGTACTTGCATTTGATCATATCATGAGTGGTTTCCTCGATCTGGAGAATAACTGTCTGACCGGAATTATCTACCATAGATACCTTCCGAGCGTGGCCACTCATTTCCAGTTAACTTCTCCTCGAGTGGCCCTGAGATTTGAACAACCCTGACAAGGGGTGGACAATTTCTATCGCACTACTTCCTTCAACTAGTCACAGTCAGTCACAACCCAAAACAATCCCATTTGACTCCAGTTACGAAAAGTCGTAGAGAATGGATCAAAGTTATGCCTAAACTGTACCATCTTGGGAGAGTAGTCTTTAGTCTAAGAATTGACTCATAAGAATACTATAGCAGCTCTCGCCACGACCCGGCTATAAAATTTCCAGAACTCTATAAGCGGTCACATTGTCCGACAAAGTGCCTCTTGCAGTCTGCCTATGTGATCGACTAGTCATCACATATGACTCTATGGCACTTGAACTTTCCATCAATCGCCTCACACTCTAGTCGCTTTGAGACGTCACCTCATGTAAGCGGCTAGGGACCATACTAAGTCAATCCAGTTCACTTATGGGGTTCAATATTGTCTCTTACAACCCATTTGGATTCTGACAAAGTATCTTTTACTTTGAGTTACTCAAATGATGTTGTCATGCAACAATAGTCAACACTATTACATTGCATTTTGATGCACAATCATCTATTTGTATTAGTGTTTTGCGAATAACCTTTATTCATGCGAATAACGTTTATTCATGATAGCAAAACTTACAACTTTTGGTCTCCTTTATTCTCATATTATCCCGTATAATATGATTCTATTTGAGTACATATCTAGAACTCTTTCTAGATTTTGAGTTTCCTTTCCGGAGGAAAGCTCCCACTGTTATCTTATAAATTGTGACGTATCAATATACTGGAGGGATTAAAATCACTCTCTACAGTCACTTATGTACTGAAATCTATATTGTAGTTTATTTATGATTTCATCATTCTAATAATTTTCACTCATCTTGGCTATTTGATAATGGTTTCATTCATCATTATGAACAATGTATCCAACCATTCTAACTTCTAGTGGGCGACCTTTTATTATCCATATAATAAACCTTCCCGTAAAGCTCCATCATCTTATGATATAATTATTTTATTCATCTAAATTGAGTACCTCTTATTCTTTACTCTTAAAGAATCACCCATTCTCTCTAAATGGTAGGTTTCAATTCCTTAATGAATATTGCTCCCACTGAAAACAATATCTCTCGATATCATAAATGAACCTTTCATTTCTCGCATGTTAAATTATTACTCGAATCATTATCACTATCACTATCCCTATAGTGATCTATTTTCCATTCAATCAATCATCACCCTCTTATCATGTCTTCGTTTCCTCGAGACGAATATGACATGATTATTTCCTTTATAACTACGTTGAGAGGATTGAGATGATTTCTTCTCATTTATCTTATAAACTTAGAAGAATCGTTTATTAAGGAATCGTTTTCCTACTGATTTCATACGGGGTTTCAAGTTTCCTCTCTATCAAACAATGAACACAAAGAACCTTTCTTTGAGTGTCCTCTCGTAGTTTCTTCAGTGTCCTCTCGTAGTTTCTTCAAATCATTTAGGGCTCTTCTTAAGACTCCCATATAGGAATCTTCTCTAAGATCCTTTATTTTCATCATTGGTTTGCGAGAAATATTTTCTCCCACTCTATCCTTCTAACAATAACCTTTATTCGTATAAGGATAGCTATTTCGATTAACCAATGCATATGAATGTTTGAAGTTTGATAGGTGTAATGAATACATTCTCATTTTCACTTAAAATGAAAATCTTATAATGAACTGATATAGTCTCATTTTGATTGAATTTATCTCATGGGGTGTAGTTCTCCGTTTTAATCAACTCTTTGATTATATTATATTGATCGTATCAATAGTTTGTTGCGTGATAAAATCACTATTATTCATGTTTAAACAAGGTATGCAATTTATTTGAGAAACCAAAACATTGATTAAGAACAAAAGTAGTGACTCGGGTTGAAACCCAAGTCACCAATATCCAAAATTACAACCATTGTTTTAGGATTTTAATCCTTGTCTTACAAGAAAGTAAATTGTTCTAAAATAAATGCAAAATATGAAAGAAGACGATATGAAATTAGAGCCTAGCTCTTCAAGTCTTCGATCAATTGGATGCTACAATAGCCATCCAAGTAAGGAACTTTATGCTTCCTTTTCCTTGCCCTTATCATCATAAGGTACCCCTTTAAAACAATTTAAAAGGGGTGATAGTCAACAACTTGTATCATTATACATAAGTTGATAAATGACATGAATTTAAACGAGAATTATTATTACCTACGGCGGTTGCCTTCCCATTTTTGAGATCGCTTAAGTATTTGGGGCAATTTCTATTCCAATGACCGATCCTCGTGCAATAATGGCACTTGTCTTGCTCTTTTGAAGACGAGGTGGAAGCGCCTTTCGAAAAAGTCTTTTCTTTGGTCGCCTTGGGCTTGAACGTTTTCTTGCCCTTGCCTTTAGAGGCATTCCTCTTGAAGCTCGTTTTCCCTTTCTTTTCGATGTTCAAAACATCTTTGGTGGAACTTTCATGAAGTCCCATGTCCCTTTCGGCTTGGACGAGCATCTTATGCAACTCTTCCAACGTGGTCTCTTGGTTTCGCATATTGAAATTCACCCGGAATTGAGCATACGCCTTAACCTTATTGAGCGAGTGAAGAACTCGGTCAATAATTAGAGAGTCGGGAACATCAACATTTTGAGCTTTTAGAGTCTCCGCGAGCTCAACGAGTTTGAGCACATGAGGGCTTATCTTTTGCCCTTCCTTGAAAGTAATGTCAAAGAAGGCGGAATGATGCCCGTCGTTGAGGGTACCAAAGATAAATTTATAATTCCTAACCTTAACAATAGATAGTGAAAGTCAGGGTCGAACCACAAAGAGGTGGGGAATGTTTATTGTCTTAATGTTAATGTTTAAAGGTAACAAGTTTTGGGGGTTTGATTGGTTGATGCTATATCTAAGGCAAAGATAAAAATAAAACAAGAATTAAAAGATGGGAATAAAAATATAATTAAAGGGGATGCTAGGATGTTTGGGGTAATAATTAGCTAAGGCAAAATAAATCCTAAGGTCAACATGTATTGCGGTCGCGTAAGGGGATGTAACATATCTTTTTAGGTCTATGCTACCTAATAGCTCCTTTCGGCCTATGCTATTAGTTCCTAGGTCTCACAATTATTGGGTGTCAACAATAAGGGTGATTCCTAAATCCCAGGTTACATACCTTTCAGCCTTGAGTAACCTATCCGTCTTAAGGTGTAAACCAATGCCCTTCCCGTATCTTTCAATCTTGGGTAGGTCATTACTAACATCCTACAAGTCTCCTATTGGTCTCATTGCAGGATATTATAATTTATAAGAAAAGACGAAATAAGAAAACAGACGCGAGTGGTCGACCGACCGGCTACTCCAGTCGGCCGACCACGGCCTCGGTCGACCGACCGACTATTCCAGTCGGCCGACCGTGGTCCTGCTACAGGTCGGTTTTTCGGATTTTATTTACCTATGCATATTATCCCCTACATCCTAACAGATGAAAATTAGCTACTCATGACTGTTAAGACGATTGTAAAATTGGGAATAAACATGGAAAACATAGTAAATGAAAACATGCAAGATTCAAATAAAGCTTGGGATTCTAACTTAACAATTGTAAATAAAGAAATAAGAACAATAATGAAAACTAGATTAAAGAAGAATTACCACAATTGAATTTAAGGAAGAAAGGGACAAACTTTATTGTATGCTTGGGGATTGCTGAAAGATTACAGAACTTATCGTAAAACTCGATACTAAAACTTGATGATGAAGGTCTATATAAGATAGATGATTTAAAGATAAAAAGATAGTTAAAAGATACAAAACCCTAATCACAAGATTAGTTTATATAGGGTAAAAACTAAGAGTTTCCTTAAGATTCTAATTCTACTTTATTTCTAAAAACGAATCGTACGGGCTTCGCTCTGGTCGACCGACCCGTTTAGCTGGTCGGTCGACCACCTCCTGCTGGGCTTCTGTTATTTCCGGCCTTTCTTGGAAATTGGGCTTCATGAAAATCAGGCCTGGTCGGCCGACCCGTTTGGGTGGTCGGTCGACCGCTTCTGTACGGAAGTCTTCGGATTTTCTTCTGTTTTGACACTTGGTACTTGATTTTGACTCCAGTTGACTTTCCATTTATTCCTTAATTAAGCAAAAGACTTGAGGATACGAATTTGGTGCCAAATCGTCTCTTTTCCGCATAAATCTGTAAAAGTGCATAAAAATACGAAAGTACACAATTTGTGGGAAATAAAGGCTAAAACATAGTAAATGAGCGACCAAATACGTGTAAAAATAGATGTAAAACATCATAAAATAGACACGTATCAAATTCCCCAAACCAAACCCTTGCTTGCCCTCAAGCAAGAAATAGACTCGATCTTAACTAATGGAACGATTTCAATCTCAGAGCGAAATTTACATGTTAACCTATACCAATGCCAAGTACAAAATGAGAAAGCATTTAAATCATGCAAACGAGTTATGGTGTTGTCAGATTTGCAAATAAAGAAACTATAGAGACTTATACCATGGACTCTCGCGGTACGCTCGAGACACTCATGAAGCAAAGGGTGAGTATATGTAAAAGATAGAAAGAAGTATATTGTAATGACACTCACCTAACTGCGACCCATGGAAACATACCTGCAATCTAACATGAACAAGAATTCTACAACTTTGTATAACAACCTTATTAAGTGACCCAGATACATGCAATTGAGGTAATGAAAGATATGTGAGGTAAAAGGTAAAAGTGGTTAAGATGTTTTTGGATATGTGGGGTCAGTAGCCAAGCTAGTAAACCGAATCCCAACAACATACTTCGCGACTTTTTGATATTAAGAAAATGCTCTTTTGTAGCACAATTCTCACATTAAATAAGAAAGGACTCCCAAATATTTTGAATGAAGTACGGGAGTGATAACATATAAAAGAAAGGAATTTCCAATTTTTGGAACGAATTTTTCTGATGGTGCCAGTTAGTCGGCCGACCTGTATATGCGGTCGGTCGACTGACATTCGTATTTTTTCGGATTTTTTTTTTCGTTTTTTTTTTTTTTCTTTCTTTCTTTGAATTTTCTGTTCTTTTTTTCTTTTCTTGCTTTCTTTCTTTCTTTTCTCTTTTTGCTCATAATAGCATACAAACCAAGATGCCTCAAAAGAATAAACCAAAGACCACAAATACTAGCTTGGAAGGGTAGGCTAAGTATGGGATGTAGTTTTGGGGGAATAAAAAGGCAATTTTGGCTATGTGAAGCTTATGGGTAAATTTGAGAGAAGGGATCCCAAATGCACGTACCAAGACTCACAAAACGAGATAGTAAAACAGGTATATAGCAATTCAAGTTCATGTTTATGCATATTGATGTAACATGTTCCAAGGGGAGTACTACTCACATCCTAGACAACTGGTTTAAGAATGAAACCAGGAAATAAGCTCTAAACCATAGAATGTATAGTAGGTCGCCAAGGTATAAGTCAAGTCTCAAGATATGCAAGTTGACAAAAACTCGTAGATATGCAAAAGACTTTCATACTAAAACAAGTTGACAAGGCAAGGTAAAGGCATAAACATGTAAGATAGCTAAATCATCCTTGAAATACTTTCGTTCCGACTCGACCTATATGCTAAAATAAACGTGCATTTTTTTGAAAATTTTTTTTTGAATTTTTTTAATTTTTTTTGGATTTTTGTATATATAAGGAAAATAAAGAAAAGAACGATGCAAGACAGAAATGCAATAAACGTGTGACAGAATGCAATGCATGTAACACGAAACCATTCCCCAAACCAACCCGCACAATGTCCCCATTGTGCATTAGCCTAAGTAAAGGTTTCAGAAAATTAAAAGACAAATGCAAGTAAAATAAAATAAAGGAAAAAACTGGAAAGAACTCACTGGGTTAAAAGATGCATGAGAAAAACCTCCCCAAACCAGCGTAAGCTGGGAGGTTTTGGTGGCCAGCAGTGCCACTCAAGTACCCAAGATGGTTGCATGATTTCCGAGGAAGAGAAACGAAAGACTGCGACGGACAGTAGGTCGACCGACCGGTGTTTCTGGTCGATCGACCTCCTGTGAACAGTGGAAAAATCCGCGATACAGCGCGTCTGGTCGACCGACTGATGTTTCTGGTCGGTCGACCAGCTGAGTCCTGGAGGTCTTCGTTTTTTTTTTCTCGGAAGTCCTGAAAAAGCAAGAAAATATGTGCGCCCAACAATGCGCGAGATGCCAAAACGATTCTAAAAGTCTTAACTACTAGCAAACCAAACTAAAAGGTTTCACACAACATAAAATAAATTGTCTTAAAACTGCAATTTAAAAATAACTATCCGCTGAAGATGCGGAGGATATCCGACCACGGCTTCTGACGGCACGCCGTAGTCTCCACTGTTTTCGCTTTAGTGGCAAAACACATCTTCTTTCCTCCATCGCAAAGCATATGCGACGGTCTCTCTTCTTGAGCCTGCCTCCTCTTCTTTTTCTCTTCTCGATCCACGACGTCTGGATCCTCATCCTCTCCATAGCTTAGGCATCCCATTCCTCCTCTCTGGATGATAACTTCCTTCTCCTTGGGTTTCCCCAAACCAGTTCCTGCAATAGTCACGATAGAAGTGTCCTCCCTATTGCTCCCAATCTGGGGCGGAGGTGTAAAAACAGATACAGGAACAGGTAATAAAGGTGGAGAAGTAGTGATAACCTCATACTTCTTATCAGAAGTTATAGCATTACATGTAATGGGGGTCATAGCATCCTTCTTCCTATAGGATAGGCCATAGATGATAGAATGTTTGCCTACTTTGAAGGTTAGAGTTCCAGTGCCTACATCTATAATGGCACCTGCAGTGTGAAGAAAGGGTCTTCCTAGAATGATGGGTATATGGGCATCCTCTGGGATGTCCAAAACAACAAAGTCTACTGGGAAGAAAAACCTGTCTATACGCACAGGGATGTTTTCTAGCACCCCTATAGGTTCCATAGACGTGCGATCAGCCATCTGGACCGTCATACTGGTCACTGCAAATTCGGTCATTCCTAGTTTTAAGGCAACGCTTAGGGGCATGACACTTATACTAGCACCTAAATCGCATAAAGCCTTTTTGACTGGGAAGGTTCCTATATTGCAGGGGACAGAAAAACTTCCAGGGTCTTCTAATTTATGGGGGGCAATGACATGAGTTAAAAAGCTAGATGACTCTTCAGTGAGAGCCACAGACTCAACCTTTTCTAGAGACCTCTTTCTTGACAAAAGCTGTCTCATGAATTTAAGATAAGAAGGAACTTGTTGAACTAATTCTAAAAATGGAACTTGGACATTTAATGAACGAATTACATCTTTGAATTTATCAAAAGATACCTGATCCTTCGAAGGCACGAGTCTCTCTGGGAAGGGAGCAGCTGAGGATTCCGTATTTGCAGCCTTTTTTAAAAACCTGGGGGTCTTATCACCCCTAAAAAGGAAATCCCTTAAGTTATTCGGCAATTCTGGACGAAAGGGAACCTCGGACTCTGCTTCAGTGGTCGGTCGACCAGTATCCTTGGTCGGTCGACCAGTCTCCTGTTCTGGAAAAATTTCCGGATCCTGCTCTGTGGTCGGTCGACCAGAATTTTCGGTCGGTCGACCGACTTTGCTGTTACTCGTTGTTCTTTCTGTTTTAGCCCCCACTTTAGCTCCACTTCGCAGGGTTACGACGTTTAGAGTCTCCTTCTTCTGGTCCGGTTTAGTTGGAAGCTGACCCGGAGCCCTAGTATCATTCTTGCTCGCGATTTGAGCAATCTGGGACTCTAACATCTTCATCCCCGCCTCTCTAGCCTGTGACTCCTTCTGAACCAACCCTATAAGGTTTTGGATAAGAGTATCTGTGTTGGGTGGTGGATTAGAAGGTGGTTGAGGGTTGAAAGGTGGTCTTTGGAAATTCTGTTTATGTGGGGGTACATATGTGGAATTTTGCTGAGGTTGCATATGTTGTGGGTTTTGAACATTCTGGCTTGTCCACCTTAAGTTGGGATGGACATTGTTATTATTTGGATCATAGAAATTATTCCCACGGTAATGCTGAAAAGCGGCACATGTTTCATTAGATGAAGTGCAGAACTTTGACACATGCCCTTCTCCACCGCACCTCTCACAAGCAAAGGGTCCGTCCTGAACGGCGTTCACCTGGTAAATTCCTCCCTTGCTTCCACTCCCTAGATCGAGCTTTCCTGCAGCCTCAAATTTTTCTAGTTTGGCCGTTAAGGCCTCAATTGCTGCCAGGTTGTACTCTGATTTTCTCTGATTTCCTCTGGAAGTACCATGCTCAGCGCGGTGCACAGCAACATCTTCTATTAACTTGAGACCTTTGGTCTCTCCTGAATTATCCTGGAATCTTCCATTAGCTGCAGCATCTAAGTAGGCCCTGTTGTCATCATAGAGGCCATTGTAGAACTGGTTGCAAAGGAACCATTGTTCGAATCCGTGATGTGGTATGGATCGAACAAGTCTCTTGAACCTGTCCCACGCCTCGCTAAAGTCTTCATTGGGTCCTTGCTTGAAATTGGTAATCTGCGCTCTTAAGGCGTTAGTCTTTGATGCAGAATAGTATTTCCTGTAGAAAGCTAGGGCTAAGGTGTTCCAATCTGTAACTCCCGCAGCAGTGCGGTCAAGGTCCCTGTACCATTCTCTCGCAGAGTCCCTAAGGGAGAAGATAAACATGGTCTGTTTAATCTGGTCCTGCGTCACTCCTTCTGGGGGTGCTATAGAGCATATGTAATCTGTGAAGATTTCAATATGCTTAGCTGCATCCTCATTGGCCGAGCCTCCGAATTGGTTTCTTTCAACCATAGTAATATAGGCAGGCTTGGCCTCGAATGGCTTCCCAGTACCTGCAGGTAAAGTGAACCCTTTGTATAGGTCCTTTGCCTGAGGCATAGAGTGACTGGCAATAGTAGCTTCTTCTGTCATGTTATCTTCTTCTTTAGGAAAAACTGGAAAGTGGGTAAAAGGTGGTGTTTTTGGTGAAAGTGGATTGATGGGTGAATTTGGTTGTGAAGGTGGTGTTTTTGGTGAAGACGGTGGTAACTCGAAAAGGTCTTCTTGAAATAAAGAGGATGGTGACCCTCCCTCTCGATTTGCTAGAAGTTGCTTTCTTCTATCTCTAAGAGTCCTCTCAATTTCCAGATCAAGTGGTAGGAGTTCTCCTTGAACTGACCTGCGCATAAGAGGAAACTACAAGAAAAAGGTGAGAAGGTTTAAGGAACAAAAAGTTCCTTAAACAAAGAGAAACAAAAACAAAAAACAATAAACACTGGCGTCACCTCCCCGGCAACGGCGCCAAAATTTGATGCCCGTCGTTGAGGGTACCAAAGATAAATTTATAATTCCTAACCTTAACAATAGATAGTGAAAGTCAGGGTCGAACCACAAAGAGGTGGGGAATGTTTATTGTCTTAATGTTAATGTTTAAAGGTAACAAGTTTTGGGGGTTTGATTGGTTGATGCTATATCTAAGGCAAAGATAAAAATAAAACAAGAATTAAAAGATGGGAATAAAAATATAATTAAAGGGGATGCTAGGATGTTTGGGGTAATAATTAGCTAAGGCAAAATAAATCCTAAGGTCAACATGTATTGCGGTCGCGTAAGGGGATGTAACATATCTTTTTAGGTCTATGCTACCTAATAGCTCCTTTCGGCCTATGCTATTAGTTCCTAGGTCTCACAATTATTGGGTGTCAACAATAAGGGTGATTCCTAAATCCCAGGTTACATACCTTTCAGCCTTGAGTAACCTATCCGTCTTAAGGTGTAAACCAATGCCCTTCCCGTATCTTTCAATCTTGGGTAGGTCATTACTAAAATCCTACAAGTCTCCTATTGGTCTCATTGCAGGATATTATAATTTATAAGAAAAGACGAAATAAGAAAACAGACGCGAGTGGTCGACCGACCGGCTACTCCAGTCGGCCGACCACGGCCTCGGTCGACCGACCGACTATTCCAGTCGGCCGACCGTGGTCCTGCTACAGGTCGGTTTTTCGGATTTTATTTACCTATGCATATTATCCCCTACATCCTAACAGATGAAAATTAGCTACTCATGACTGTTAAGACGATTGTAAAATTGGGAATAAACATGGAAAACATAGTAAATGAAAACATGCAAGATTCAAATAAAGCTTGGGATTCTAACTTAACAATTGTAAATAAAGAAATAAGAACAATAATGAAAACTAGATTAAAGAAGAATTACCACAATTGAATTTAAGGAAGAAAGGGACAAACTTTATTGTATGCTTGGGGATTGCTGAAAGATTACAGAACTTATCGTAAAACTCGATACTAAAACTTGATGATGAAGGTCTATATAAGATAGATGATTTAAAGATAAAAAGATAGTTAAAAGATACAAAACCCTAATCACAAGATTAGTTTATATAGGGTAAAAACTAAGAGTTTCCTTAAGATTCTAATTCTACTTTATTTCTAAAAACGAATCGTACGGGCTTCGCTCTGGTCGACCGACCCGTTTAGCTGGTCGGTCGACCACCTCCTGCTGGGCTTCTGTTATTTCCGGCCTTTCTTGGAAATTGGGCTTCATGAAAATCAGGCCTGGTCGGCCGACCCGTTTGGGTGGTCGGTCGACCGCTTCTGTACGGAAGTCTTCGGATTTTCTTCTGTTTTGACACTTGGTACTTGATTTTGACTCCAGTTGACTTTCCATTTATTCCTTAATTAAGCAAAAGACTTGAGGATACGAATTTGGTGCCAAATCGTCTCTTTTCCGCATAAATCTGTAAAAGTGCATAAAAATACGAAAGTACACAATTTGTGGGAAATAAAGGCTAAAACATAGTAAATGAGCGACCAAATACGTGTAAAAATAGATGTAAAACATCATAAAATAGACACGTATCACGGAAGCCGCCTCATATTGAATCACCCTAGGAGTTTGCGAAAACATGGTCGCAAGCTTGGTGTATATCTCATACGATGTGGTCAACTTAATCATACTCCTTTGGAGATCCGGCTCCATGGAGAAGATGAGCACATTTTTAAGAGCGGAGGACTCTTTCATGTAGGCTTCATAGGCCTCACGAGTTTGGACCGACGAACGAGCGGTCGGAGCGGGAGGAGCGGCTTCGGATAGGTAACGACTCTTATCGTCACCTTGAGCGGCCAAAAGCAATTGCGCATCCCAATCCTTAAAATTGGAACCATGCTTATCGAGTTTACAACGATCCATAAAGGATCGAAGCCATGATACGTTAGTGAGAGGTGGAGCGTTGGTTGCCATAGTCGATGTTGAAAATTAAACTACAATAATAAAAGGAAAAACAACATCATTTTAAATTCATAATTTTAAACTAGAAACTTTAACAAGTTTAGTTATGTATTTACTTAATGATCTCTTACCCAATTAAGTAAACAATCCCGAGACCCATACCCATACTAATCCGGGCACGGTGTAGCCGATTCAACCCGTATTGGTATAATTTGGTGGATTAACTCTTTAATCGGTTCTACTCATAGAACTCTCGGTCGACAATTTTCTTAAAATTATCTTTAGCCCGAACTTATTGCAACTACGGTTACGAATACTTTCGTTGAGATCAACCAAATTTCAAGGTGTAATCTTATTACCCCACTTACCCAACGTGACAATTTTAGTACCCCGGTGTAGCCGAGCCTACGTTTTTGTGAAGAAGGGATTCATGGGTCCGTACTTTTTGGTAAGGCTAAGTCTCAATATTTATATGTAAGAGATCTAGTCAAATTATTATCTATCTCCGTTTAAGTGAACTAAGTCGGTGAATTATCGATAAAATAAAAGACTAGGTCGACTAGGTCGAAACATGCATGATACGATGTATGACGATTTGGCTATGCATGCAAACATATAAAAAGCAAAAATAAAAGCATAAATAAACCCTAGTATGGCCTTTCCTTGAAAAGAAATAACAAAGTACAAATTCGGAAACCAACTCCTTTGGTCCCTTGAACTTCACGCGGCACGCACTTCGAGGTAAACACCGTCTTGATCGGAACTCCTTTCCGAATGGCACCGTCTTCAAGGAACTCCGGATTTTACAAATATTACAACTTTTCTAGTCTACTTTATACATTATAAAATAGAAAAATACAATTGGGTGATACGAGATCACAAAATTACAACCGAATCGGTAACCCCTTACATTACGGGAAATACCGATTTAAAAACTAGGCCATACTAAGTAAATTACATAATTCCCAAAATTACGTAAAAATAAATCATGACATTCATAATATAAAATATGCAATGCTTATATAAATATGAATTAACATGCAAACCCTAAGCCAAATCGTCCTATTTAAAACACTTATTTAAATAGTTATCGTAAACCTTGGTTTATGGAATCACGTGTTTTAACGATTAACAACACTATGCATTATATGAAACGGTTTTCATCCTTAAGTTAATCATCCTAACTCTTATAGGATTCAAAATTTAGTCTTACTCAAACTTTGAACATGACTTAACTTAATATATTTCAATATTGATCGGTATTACTCGGTTTTACGGGAAAAATAATATAAAAATCCAAAAGAGTCATAAAAATTTCGAAAATTCAAAATTCAAAATTTGAAAAATCCAGAATGTTCTTAAAATTTTCAGAAAGTTTTTAATATTAGTATTTTATACGGTTTTATTATTATTTCGAAAATAACACGTAAAACGAGCAATTTAAGTCGGAAAATTCAATAATTAACTTCATAGATGCAAATTAAATACCAATAATATTTTTATACCTTCCAAAACATTTTAAGAACACAAGATGGACAGAAAATTAAATGGCACATTGCCCCATAGCCGAAACTTTAAATTAAAGACTCTTATTAATTTAATTTTAAATGCTACTTTTAACAAAATAAAATTAAATCAAATCAAATCAAATCAAATCTGAAAATTATTTGCAAATTTGGGTTACAAAATAACATATCACATATGACTAATATGGGTTACATTTTCGGCCATTTTTAACAACATTTGCAAATTTTAACGATTTACGTCATATATCGTACGATTTTAACCTTTAAAATTATTTCTCAAGCATAAAATAAGATAAAATTCTCGAAAATTTTATACATGCTGGAAATAATATATATGACATCGTGTTAAATTTTTATGGCCAAATTCCAACTTAAACTATTAAAGTCGAAATTATGTCACTAATTACCCGATTTTTACATTAAAAATCTATAATATTGCAATATTTGAGATAAATTTCTGGAAAATTCAACATAAATTTTAAATATTGCATGTGACATCCTCATAAATTTTTATAGTCAAATTCATAATATAACTATTTTAACCCATTTTTATTCATCTTATTGCATTTTAACCATTAAAATTCATATCACACGATTTAAAGGTCGATAATTTACGAAAATTCATATTCATATTATAGAAAATACATGTGATATCATACTGAAAAATCTCGGCCAGAAGCTTATTTTAACTATTTTTCCCAAAATAAACTATTTTAACCATTAAAACTTTATATAAACCGAGATTTAAGTACCAATAAACAATATTCATGCAAAATATATTCCAAATTATTCTAAAACATTTTAGAAAACAGTAGGTATCATGCTAAATAAATTTCGTGCATATCATATATCAAAACGAAAATTCCATATTTTATTTATGTTATCTCCATAACTCCGTAAAAACGTAAACGGAAAGCATGCAAACAACCTATTGCTCTGATACCAATTGTAGGGTTTAACTAGTTACTCAAAAACTAATTTTAGTCATACTAACAATAATCCTTTATTTAACCCTTTAAACAACATATTATAAGTGATCTTATGCATGCTAAAAATGCGGAAATAAGGAGATATTGAACCCTTACACACGGTCCAAGATTATAGCAAGGATGATCCTCCGAGTACCCAAAATAGAATACCTCCTTTGGATGCACCAAGACAACCCCTCAATCAACCGAGACTTGAACAAGCTAGTTACAAAACCGGTTTCTCCTTAAATTTATTCTAATCTCTCTAATTAGAATATTATCTCAATACTACAAATAGTATGTTTATATTATCTTATAATATGTATTTTGAGGTTGTAAAATCTCTCCTCTTCTTAGTATATTTTCGGCTAGGTCAAGAAGAAGAAGTAGAATGAATATGATACATATCACATATATATTAAGCATGCTCTTAATAAGATAATCAAATCAATTTTAAGCATACTTATGGGGAAGGGGAAGCCGGTTTTAGGGAAGTGCAACAAGGGACAACATCACTTCTCAAGGCATTATAGTGTGGCAAGAGGTAGTCTTTCAAGACACCTTTTATGATTATGTTTTATTAAGCATAATAAACACTAACCATGCTCTTAAAACCACCTAACAAAACCGGCTCCCATAATCCATAAAATGGATTCCATTTTACAAGTTTGTCAATTGTGTAATGTGACATCTTATATGTCACATAGTAATAAAATTATCTTAATATAAATATTTATCATATAAATATTATATATATATATAATTAAATAAATCATATTTATCAATTGACATGTAATTCGAAATTACAAATATAAAATGAATAATTTTATCGTCAATACGATTTACAACCTTTGTATTAATTATAACCCGATTCATTCTAATTACGATATTATAAAATATCGTTTAATGTTTAACAATTGAACCGTTTCAATTTTAAACATAAATCTTACAATAAGATTTAACCTCTGATTTCTCGATACACGAGTTTAAGGAATATGATCAAATCGTATCATTATACATTTGATCACTTTATCAAATAAGGGAATTGTCCTAAAGGTGTGACCTAAAGGGATCAACTGACCACCACCGTCATACGACAGTAATGTCAAACTCTAGCTAGCCAATCATTACCGATTAATGTTGGTCAGTTGACTAATAATTCGTATCATCCCTTGCGCATTCTCGTCATGAGATTTATTATGTGATCGCACTATTGTTGAGGACACATTTCCCAACAATATGTACGGTTGTAGAGATTTTATTCATGTTAGATTGCAGGCATGATCTTACGGGTCGCAGATAGGTGAGAGTCTTTACTTTTATTTATCTTCTTTTCTTTCACATGTACATTTGACCCTTTGCTTTCATGAGTGTCTCGAGCGTACCGCGAGAGTCCAATTAGAATGAGTCTTGCAAGGTTGAAAATTTAGCATGCTTTTCCAACATGTCCAATTCGTTTTGCTCTTGACATTATGCTTGATTATATTTGAAGGTTGCATTAAATTGGTTAGGCATAGTGTTGTGTTTGGTTGTAAAAAGTGTGAAATCCGTTCCGTTAGAAGTTTTTTTTTTTTTTTCTTTTCTTTTGAGTCTTAGTGCTTGCTTGAGGACAAGCAAGGATTGGTTTGGGAGTTTGATACGTGCCTATTTTATGCATTTTATTTATTCTTCCGGCACGTATTTTCTTATATTTTCGTGACTTTTAGTTGCTTTTTCTCCCGAAACGGTTTACTTTGGCATTTCTATGTTTTAAATGTAGGAATACGCGGAAGTAAGCAAAACTGAACTTTATTTGCCTTTCGGAAGCTGTTTTGAGTGATAACGCGGAGCAAGAATCCGGATTACACACCCGAGTGTTGTTATTGGGCCAGATTCAAGCTGATACGAACAAGAAGCGGTCGACCGACCCATCAGAGAGGTCGACCGAGTTAAGCCCAATTCGCGGAAAAACCCAGCATCGACAGAAGCGGTCGACCGACCCGAAAAAGTGGTCGACCGACCAGGAGCTGTACCCGGGACTTTTGTTCCGTGTTTTTACTTACCTAATCTTGTAATTATAACTTATTTAAGAAGACCTAAACTCTAAAATTAGGTCAAGGAATTTTATTAGAGAAGCAATTTACTTTAAGCAATTTTATTAGAGAAGCAATCGATGTTAGAAAAAACACTCCATGTTATTCTAGAACTCCATAGTTAGAAAGAGATTTCATTCCAAGTTTTCATCTTTTGTTCTTAATTCCAATTAAGTTGTAAGTTTGCTACAATCAATCTTTCCTTTTAATTTAATCTTATTGTTCATCTTGATGTTGTCTTTAAATTCATGTTTTTCCCTTTTATTGTCATCTTTAATTATGTTAATTCCTTTGATGTTCTTAGTTATTGTTAGTTTCATAATTAAAAGTATGCATAGCTAATTCTTGTGATTAGGAATTAGGGGAACCATGGTAAAGACTTGATTTTGATAAGTTTAATGATTGAATTACCAATCCCCCATTGTTGTTGGTAAAATGATCCTTAGGATTGAAAGATGATTAGGATTAGTTTAACAACAACTTTGGGATTGCCATATGAACGAAAGTTTAGTGCTTTTCTAGGAACCCTAAGACCGTAAGGATTGGGTAGAACATTGACTTAAAGGTTTGTTCTTTGTTCCTTGGGATTGTGTTATTTGGTTATTTTACCTTTCATTGACTTGTTTTAACCATGGGGAACCAAAGTTCCTAATCTCCTTTTACTTTGTTTTATTTCTCTTATTTATTTTGCCCTTTTTGTTATTAGTTTAAATCTCAAATCAACCCCCCCTTTTTGGTTACTTGTAATAGACTTTAAATTCACAAACATAATTAACCTTGTCTCCTTGTGGTTCGACCCTTGACTTATCCTATCTAAGTTTAAGCTGAGGTTTTATAAATCTTATCTTTGGCACCCCTTAACGACAGGTGTTAGTCTCTATCCTCACTCCATTCCCGAACCCAATATAGTGTCGCCCGTCCTCCGGGGACCTCAAACACATGTCAAAGATACAAGGAACGAGTTTCAATCAAAAACGATCAAGCGTTTGAAAGATACGAAAGATTTACAAAAATCAATACAGCCAACAGGGGTCCCCAGCCGGTCGGCAGGCAGCCGGTCGGCCGGCAGCCGGTCGGCCGGCTGGGAACCTAACTCTTGGTTCTCAAAAATTCGCATCCCACACCCCAATGTACTCCCAGCCGGCGGGCAGGCGGCCGGTCTGCCGGCTGGGCTCCTCTCTTCCTTATGTTCTCGCAAAACACAACCACAACACAAGAGACCATCAGCCGGTCGGCAGGCAGCCGGTCGGCCGGCTGGCAGTCCCAAGCCCAATTCCTACAAAAATTCGCAAAACCCATAGAAGCGCTCCCAGCCGGTCGACCGGCTCAGAGAGCCTGTTCGTAAAATTCGCAATTCTCAGCCTACACCAAATTCGACAATTCGACATACAAACTTCAATGTTTGCTACAAGTAAGATTTACCCAACATCATGAATCATATAAACTCATTATCTATCAGCAAACAAATCCCATAACAATCCTCAAACGATTATATCAAGTATCCGTCTTAACTTGTGAAAAACTGAAAATAAGCTTAAGAACACATAACAACATTACCAAGCATGAATTCTTCACATAAGAACAATCCTAAGCATGATACTAAGTCCATTGATCATTAAACATTAACAAAAATCAGAAACAAATATAAGAACACATCAAAACTTGCTAATATTCACAATAAGGCCGAGTTTTATCATTATCGTCACCTTAAATGCACTCTGGCTTAAAGATCCTCCTATACTACGAAGCTATCAATGTCAGGGTTCTCCAATCCTTCAGCTACAAGCACGAAAAACGGGTTTAAGGGCTAGAAAACGGAATTTATGCGAAACAGCCCAAATTTCGAAGTCGACGAAATACAAAACGAAAGTGATAGATGGCTTGGAAATTAAATGAGGATTCCGAAAATGTTATTATTACCTTAAATCGGTAGACGGTTGATGAAGAAAAGAGCAAAAGAAGATGATGTTTATGGAGGTTTTAGGAGAAATGGAGTTTACAGTGGAAAAGTTGAACGAGATGAATAAATGTCGACATATGTGATTTTAAGGGTTTAAGTAATTGTCCTTTCCGTATTAAATGAAACGGGTTAGGATACTTGAACGGGTTTTTAAGTTGTAAACTTAACTTTACCAAGTTTGTATTCGTCTTAAGGAATTAAGGTTCTTAAGACGGATCTTACTATTTATTTAAAATATTTCGCAATTAATTATTAAAACATTATTTTATTACTTTAAATAATTTAAAAGCCTTTAAATATAAATCACGAAAATACGGGATGTTACAAACAAAATTCAAACTGCCTTATCATGTGTCTTTCTTCAAGTGTTCTAAATTGATCTGTAAACTCTGCTCTAAACCATTTTCAATCCTTACCGATATACTTATATTTATATTGATACTCAAACACGTACTAACTAATACAAAAGGCCTCTGCAATGATGTGAAACAGTCAAACAACAATGAGCCTATGTAAAAACCGTCACGTAATTTCCTTAACTGAAGAAATGTAAAATTAGGACAAAACAAGCACCGAGTGCCAATTTTGATATCTCCTTACAACCTCAGGGCCTGTGAGGAAAAAGAAAATAAGGGACGTGAATATCTTGATATTTGCTTAAAAATTCAAACAACCTCAGGGCATCGGTAAACCAATTTTCAATTACCTGAAAAACTACACCAAAGGAACCAATGCCAACCACACGTTCTGCAAAGTAAGAAACTGTCTGGAAAATAGATGTGTGTAGTGTTAAGAAGGAATTTTTATAACGCCTCAATTAAAAACAATAGAATCATCGACACCACAACTAAAGTTTGTAAAAATTTCACACCTGAATGCAAAAATCTCAAGCTAATCTTTTTTGTTAACTCATTCATAATACATAGTTTGACACCAAGAGGTTGAATAAGCTTAGGAAGCTTACTAATTGGCACCAAAGCAGTAATTGTCTGTTTCGACACACCGAATAATGTAGCAACAGAATCATAAGTATCAACAGGCTGAAAACATAAGAAACTAAGTAATTAACATTATTCCTGAACTGGGATTTACTGGGACACTTACAAAAAATAGGAAAAATTGCATCAGAACCAATTTCAAGATCTTCAGCGACAAGTGTAGGATTAACAACTTCAACCGATTCCTAATTAAGGAACTGGGTTGATGTAGGTGTATTCTTTACTCCTATATCTAATCAAAACATGTAAATGTGGGGAATAAAGCATGTATTCACCCTAAACTTGCAGGATTATAATGAAAAATACAGTTGTGTTTATAGTCATAAGATTAAAAAGGATAAGAAAAGAATTACAACCTTGGGTCCTTGCTTGAAAAGGCCTAAGAACAGGAATTAAAGTAAATTCCCTCCTATAACTTGCACCCAAGACTTTGTTTGAGATGATGCCGCGTGTGCTAGAAAATACTCTCCAATTGCCTTGCAATATGGGGAAAGCTATTGAGGTTTTAGATGTGAGATCTGAGTTTTGGGAGAAGAATGCTCTCAAAACCCTAATTGTGAGAATTATGATTCAACAGTTTCTGACATAAGGAGAAGGACTCTCCTTATGTAGTACTTAGGGTGGGTCGGCCGAATTAGGGTAAGAGTGGGCTTTCTCCACTCTTACCTTATTCCTTTGCATGATTCGACCCGTTTTGCTAAATATTATTTGCGGGATTTTTATTATAAATCGCATACGTGTTATCAGATATTAATGCAGTCGATGTATTAATAATGGTCTGATAAAATTACGATATTGTATAATTACCCAAATTAATATAACTGTTTATATTAATACCTGAAATCAATATTTAATTAAATATAACTGCTTATATTTAATTTTACGAATTAATCACGTAATCCGCATTAGCTAAAATTATTTAATCCGTATTAAATAATAATCTCAACATCTTATTGACTAATTTAATAGTCAATACCTCTGACTAACTGTTTAGTCGTATTCGGCATAAATGTGACTGTATTTTCATACCTTCACATCTCTCAAACGTATCCTATAGGTGTGACGTATAGGGACCAGTTGATCACCGCCATCCGTATGACAATAACGTCAAACTTATCTAGCAAGCCAACCGTTATTGATAAACGTGGATCAACTGGTAATAATACAAAAGTATGCCCTTGTGATCCTTAAAGAGATTTAATAAGTCATTGTACTTAATTGTCAAGGACACCAGCCCCAACAATCTCCCACTTGTCCGTACAAGGGTATGTTCAATGACGTTATCACACTACATGTGGAGGACACAATCTCCAACAAACTCCCACTTGTCCGTACAAGTGTAGGTGCGATAACCGAATCTCATATCCTTTTAAAATTTCTCCCACTCAATGTAAGACAATTTGCAAATCCGCATTCGCAAAGGTCGTATCTCACAAGCGATCTGTATCAAGAGTGGTTTCCCCGACTAGAGAGTAACTTAACTGATAAAACGAATCTGTATTCGAGCATGGCCATGCATTTCAGTTACTACTCCTCGAGTGGCCCTGAGAAATGATAAAATCCTGAAAAGGGTTTGGATATTTCCCTCAACTCGAATCCTGCCGATATCGCCCAGCATGAAATAACCCAGAAAAAATCCTCTTGGCCCCTGTTACGGTGACCGTGGGAAAGAAACCAAAGTTACCCAAAATCTGTCTTAATCTCAAGAAACAGTTGAAAGTCAAAAGACTCGACTCTAAGGAACACTATGGAGGTCCTATCCACGACCTGGCACCCAATGTTATAAAACATTTAGGACTCCATAACGATGTCACGGGGTGTCCTACGAGATATCCGTATAACTCGCCTTTGTGATTGGTCAGTCATCCACGTGACTTATGGCTCGTTGAACCCACCATCAACCAACGTCACAAAACGATTACCTGAGTTATCAGCTCAAGTGGGTAATCAAGGACCAAAACGATGTAATGTTAATCAGTTCACTTTGTGGTGTTCAAAATTGGCGTACAATTCCACATGAGAAACAAAACATTTTATATCATAACAATAAGGTTGAATAGAGTACACGAGAAAATGAATTATTACATGAATTCATAAAAGAGTACTACAACTTAGGAACACATCCAATTCCCATGGAATGAATGTGCCCTTCATGCTTATCACGTGGTAATGCTTTTGTGAGAGGATCGGCTATGTTGTCATCCGTAGCGATCTTTTCAATAAAAATCTCCTTTTGCTCCACGTAATCTCTGATTAGATGAGCTTTCCGTTGTACATGCCTAGCCTTGCTGCTAGACTTATGCTCCTTAGCTTGGAAGATGGCACCGCTATTGTCACAATAGACGGTGATTGGGTCATTCGAACTAGGCACTACTGATAGTCCTTGTAAGAATTGACGCATCCATATTGCTTCCTTAGCTACTTCTGAGGCGGCATAGTACTCGGACTCAGTCGTAGAATCTGCTGTAACACTCTATTTAGAACT
The DNA here is from genome assembly GCA_029255685.2 of Silene conica. NCBI lineage: Eukaryota > Viridiplantae > Streptophyta > Magnoliopsida > Caryophyllales > Caryophyllaceae > Silene > Silene conica. The sequence goes on from CM055311.2 coordinate 68,203,595, forward strand.
TTTCCAGCTGACAGCAGCGCCATTAAGAGTAAAAACGAATCCAGACTGAGATTTCGAGTCATCTCGATCCGTTTGGAAGCTAGCATCTGCGTAACCCGTGGCGCAGAGCGTCGAGTCGCCTCCAAAAGTCAATCCCCAATCTTTAGTCCTCCTTAGGTACTTAAGAATGTTTTTCACGGCCATCCAGTGTTGTTCACCTGGATGAGCTTGGAATCGACTTGTCATACTCAATGCATATGCAACGTCAGGACGTGTGCATATCATGGCATACATGATCGATCCTATTGCCGAAGCATAAGGAATCCGACTCATGCGCTCTTTCTCTTCCACTGACTTAGCTTCTTGAGTCTTGCTCAAGTGAAGCCCAGGAGTCATAGGAAGGAACCCCTTCTTAGAGTTCGTCATGCTGAATCTCTCCAGAATCTTCTCTATATAAGATTCCTGACTGAGAGACAACATCCGTCGTGATCTATCCCTGTAGATACGGATGCCCAAAATTCTTTGTGCCTCTCCCAGATCTTTCATCTGGAAATGGTTTTTCAACCATGCTTTAACCGAAGATAAGAGAGGTATGTCATTCCCAATCAAGAGTATGTCATCGACATACAGTACTAGGAATACAATCTTACTCCCACTCGACTTGATATAGAGACATGGTTCCTCGACTGATCGAATGAACCCATTCTCTTTTATCACTTGGTCGAAGCGATGATTCCAACTCCGCGATGCTTGCTTAAGTCCATAGATGGAACGCTTAAGCTTGCAAACTTTCTTAGGATGTGCTGGATCGATAAAACCCTCGGGTTGTACCATGTACAACTCTTCCTCCAAATAACCGTTTAAGAAGGCGGTTTTAACGTCCATTTGCCATATTTCATAGTCATGAAATGCGGCGATCGCTAAGATAATCCGAATGGAACGTAGCATGACTACGGGTGCAAAGATCTCATCATAGTGCAAGCCTGGCACTTGGGTGAAACCTTTAGCAACTAGTCTAGCCTTGTGGATATCTTGTTGTCCTTCCACGGCATGCTTTATCTTGTAAAGCCATTTGCATTGAAGGGGACGTACCTTTGCAGGTAGGTCCACAAGATCCCACACGTTGTTCTCATACATGGAGTCCATCTCGGATTGCATGGCTTCTAGCCATAGCTTTGAGTCAGAACTAGTCATGGCACCTTTATAGGTTTTGGGTTCATTACCCTCTAGGAGTAAGACGTCATCTGTATCGTGTTCCTCGACCATACCAATGTATCTGTCCGGTGGAATAGAGACTCTTCCTGACCTCCTAGGTTCCTCAGGGATATCTACCGCAGCCTCGGTTGAAGGTACTGTTTCCTCCAATGGTTGCTCGGTAGTTGGTTCTTGAACCTCCGATAACTCGAAGGTTCTATTACTCGACTTGTTCTCGAGAAATTCTTTCTCTAAGAACGTCGCACTAGCCGCAACAAAAACACGTTGTTCGGTAGGCGAGTAGAAGTAATGACCAAACGTTCCCTTTGGATAGCCTATAAAGTATGTCTTGACCGATCGCGGGCCGAGCTTATCCTCGTGTCTCCACTTGACATAAGCCTCGCAGCCCCAAACCCGAATAAAGGACAAGTTAGGGACCGTTCCCTTCCATAACTCGAATGGAGTCTTGTCAACAGCTTTAGACGGACTTCGGTTAAGTATTAGAGCGGCCGACAAAAGAGCATAGCCCCACAATGAATCAGGCACAACGGTGTGACTCATCATGGATCGAACCATATCAAGTAAAGTTCGATTTCTCCGTTCGGACACACCATTTAATTGTGGTGTTCCAGGTGGAGTCAACTGTAGCACGATCCCACAGTCTTTTAGGTGTTGATCAAACTCGCGTGAAAGATACTCACCACCACGATCCGAGCGTAGTGCTCTAATCTTTCTACCCAGCTGGTTCTGTACCCGATTCTGGTATTCTTTGAACTTGTCAAAGGATTCACTTTTATGTTTCATCAAGTAGACATAGCCATATCTACTCAAATCATCCGTGAAAGTGATGAAATACCTATAGCCTTCTCGTGCGTTGATCGACATAGGGCCACATACGTCCGTATGTATGAGTCCTAATAGGTCGGCAGCGCGCATTCCAACACCTTTGAAGGAAATACGAGTCATTTTGCCGATGAGACATGATTCACACGTGCCATATGATTCAAAATCAAAGGGCGAAATAGCTCCATTCTGTATGAGCTTTTTAACGCGTTTCTCATTTATGTGTCCCATACGACAATGCCATAGGTAAGTTTGATCTTTGTCACCTACCTTTAATCTTTTATTATTCACATGTAATATCTCGGTGGTTTGATCTAAAACATAAATTCCATTCATGGAAACTGCCTTGCCATAAATCATATTGTGTAAGGAGAAAATACAGCTATTATTCTCTATTACAAATGAAAAGCCGAGTTTGTCAAGTGCAGAAACTGAAATAATGTTTTTGGACAAACTAGGAACATAATAACAGTTATATAAAAATAACTCGAATCCACTTGGAAGCTGGATTACGTATGTTCCCTTCGAGACTGCAGCCACACGTGCTCCATTCCCGACACGCAGGTCCACCTCACCCTTGATTAGGGGTTCTTGGTTTCGGAGGCCCTGCACATGATTACATAGATGAGAACCACAACCAGTATCAAGTACCCAAGTTCCGCAACTTGCGTGGTTAATCTCAATCATGTGAATAAAAGAAGAAGAAGACATACCAACAGGGGTAACGCGGCCTGCCTTAATGTCCTCGCGATACACGGGGCATGAGCGCCTCCAATGCCCAGTCTTGTGGCAATGGTGACATTCCATGCTAGTATCCTTGCTCTTAGTCTTGCCCTGTGAGTTGCTCGACTCACCTGGCCCACTCTTAGTAAATCCTGGTTTCTTGAACCTGGGCTTACCTACTGCTAGGTCGCCCTGAGCTTTAGCCTTCCCTTTACCTTTTCCCTTACTGGAGATCATGAGAACATCCTGCTTTAGACTCCCACTCAACTTTAGATCCTTCTCAGTCTGTACGAGAAGGGAGTGGAGCTCATGGGGAGTCTTCTTCATGTCGTTCATGTAGTAGTTGGCCCTAAAGAGGGCGAACCCATCATGAAGCGAATGAAGCATGCGATCAACGATGATGTTCTCACTGATCTTGCAGTTTAGGGCCTCCAGTTTCTCGATATTCTCAATCATGTGAAGAATATGTGGGCTAACAGCTTGGCCCTTCTGGAGTTTCGCCTCAAAGAAGCGACAGGTATGCTCATAAGAAACGATTCTCGGAGCCTTGGAAAATTCGTTAGTGAGCGTGGTGAAAATCTTGTTTGCACCATGGGTTATGAAGCGTCTTTGCAAATTGGATTCCATTGCATAGATGAGTACGTTCTTTATCGCACCCGCTTCCATAACGAAATTGCTATGAGCGCGAATTTCGTTGGCTCTAGCTCCAGTTCCTGGGTGTGGCGGAATGGGCTCAGTTAAGAACTTGAGCTTTCCGTCAGCAATGGCAGCATTCCGTAGTGCTGCCTCCCAGTCAGAGAAGTTTGACCCATCATTCCTCAGTCTAGTTGGTTGATTCATGGAGTCCATGAAGGCTTTTAGCCAGGATTCACGTGCTAGCTTGGCACTTGGCATTGGGTCTTCACCAGCCATTTTAGTTTTACAGCAGTTTTAATGAACGTGTTCTACACTGAAAGAAGATAAAACAAAACCATATAAGCAACTTATTGTTGTGATTTAAGTCTATATTAAATTGAATTTAAACTCGTAGACTCATGCATTTATATAATTGATCTTCCTCAAGAATTATATAAACGATCCCAAGACTCAATTTCCGTATATTGATAAGCCCACAGTTTGGCTAATTCCAATCGTTGGAACTCTTGGTCGATAGATTTCCGTATATCTATCTATTAGTCCATCTCAGTCACTGGAATATTATCGAGTGACCATGATGTTGAGATAAAATAAATCATCTGTTCCCACTTACCCGACGTAGAAGGGGTCATATTATGCCTACCGACGAAGAAGGGATTCATGGGAGGCTGATTTATAAAGACTAATCTCAATTTTTGGTTATACGAGGAAGACCCCATGAACTCTTATTTATCCATATTTAAGTGAACTAAAAACTAGCATTTGCGTGAATGAATTAAATAAAGTGATGGCTTTTAAATTGACATGTGACATCTGTATTGTCACAGAAAACTAACGCGTAACCTCTACATGAGTCAGTTTTCAGGCATGATATAGGTGGTTTGGTTTTTTTTAGGCGGAATATGATGCAAGCTATTATCGAAGAAAGCATAAAGGTAAATGCAATAAACGTAAATAAAAGTCCTAGTGTGGCCTATCCTACCAAAATAAACATAAAACAACTTGGAATCCACTGTTGGACCCTAGAAGCTTGTCTTGATGTTCCATCTTGGTCCTTGCAGCGGGAGTGAGCATCCGGTCTCCGTCTTGTCTTTGGTCTTCACAAAATTACTAATTTAAATTACAAAAGTAATCCTAGATACATTCTAATTTAAATACAAAAGTAATTACATGGCAAAAACCCAAAACGGAGATTCAAGATCTCAAAATTACAAGCAAGATCGTGTCCCTTCATTACGGTGACACAATCTTCTAAGGCCACACTAAGTTACAACCGTTTGCAAAAATTAAATACGTTATTGAAAGCATTCAAGGCATTCACAAGACGATAAATAAAATGCATCAACTAAAAACAATTTATACATGACATAATACTGTTATTATGATTAATAAATTTATACCAAACCACCTTTTAAGATTAAAATTAAGTGACTATACCGTTTTAATCACCAATTTTAACAAACATATAATCCATTATTTTAAACTGTTTTAAAACAATATGTATCAAACGAGGGTGAACCGTTTCACTAAATAATACACTATTTCCGTATATAGTATATTATTTTAAGCCATGTGAAAATAAAACATGTTATTTTCGTAAAATAAAAAAAAACGATTCTGTTACAGGGGTGGTCTACCGACCGGAAAAACAGGTCGACCGACCACCTGACGAAAATTTTTTTTTTTTTTTTTTTTTTTTTTTTTTTTTTTTTTTTTAAGCAGAATGGTCGACCGACCCGAAAAACAGGTCGACCGACCACAAAACACGAAACCGAGTTTCTGAACACGATTTCTCACAAAGGAAACTGTTTTGAAAAAAACAGAAAACTCACACAGGGGCGGTCGACCGACCGCTATAACTGGTCGACCGACCGACACGGCGGCAGAAACGAGATTTTTCAAAAACTTTTAAATAAACTTATGAAAAACACAAAAGTAAAATTTTCATGGCCTGGCTCTGATACCACTTGTGGGGAATAAAGCATGTATTCACCCTAAACTTGCAGGATTATAATGAAAAATACAGTTGTGTTTATAGTCATAAGATTAAAAAGGATAAGAAAAGAATTACAACCTTGGGTCCTTGCTTGAAAAGGCCTAAGAACAGGAATTAAAGTAAATTCCCTCCTATAACTTGCACCCAAGACTTTGTTTGAGATGATGCCGCTTGTGCTAGAAAATACTCTCCAATTGCCTTGCAATATGGGGAAAGCTATTGAGGTTTTAGATGTGAGATCTGAGTTTTGGGAGAAGAATGCTCTCAAAACCCTAATTGTGAGAATTATGATTCAACAGTTTCTGACATAAGGAGAAGGACTCTCCTTATGTAGTACTTAGGGTGGGTCGGCCGAATTAGGGTAAGAGTGGGCTTTCTCCACTCTTACCTTATTCCTTTACATGATTCGACCCGTTTTGCTAAATATTATTTGCGGGATTTTTATTATAAATCGCATACGTGTTATCAGATATTAATGCAGTCGATGTATTAATAATGGTCTGATAAAATTACGATATTGTATAATTACCCAAATTAATATAACTGTTTATATTAATACCTGAAATCAATATTTAATTAAATATAACTGCTTATATTTAATTTTACGAATTAATCACGTAATCCGCATTAGCTAAAATTATTTAATCCGTATTAAATAATAATCTCAACATCTTATTGACTAATTTAATAGTCAATACCTCTGACTAACTGTTTAGTCGTATTCGGCAAAAATGTGACTGTATTTTCATACCTTCACATCTCTCAAACGTATCCTATAGGTGTGACGTATAGGGACCAGTTGATCACCGCCATCCGTATGACAATAACGTCAAACTTATCTAGCAAGCCAACCGTTATTGATAAACGTGGATCAACTGGTAATAATACAAAAGTATGCCCTTGTGATCCTTAAAGAGATTTAATAAGTCATTGTACTTAATTGTCAAGGACACCAGCCCCAACAGTAAATGAATAGAAAAACGAAATGAATGGGTAATGAAATGTAAATTTGGGGATTCAAACAATCAACTAGAAGAATCATAATAATATTAATTGAAAGCAAACAAGATAAATAACCGTATTGTATGCTGTAAATTCAATAAAGTTAGAACTTTAGAAATAAGGTTAAAAAACTGAAACCCTAAGTTAAGACACATATGGGTTAGAGGAGAAAACATAACTGAAGGATGAGCAGACGATTTAGAGGAGCAGTGATGATGGCGGTGGCGATGAAGCAACGATGGCGCAGTGGAAGAATGGATGAGAGCAGCGATGGAGCAGACGAGTTTTGCAAGTGAGAGCAGTGATGGAGTAGCGATGAATAATTTTAGTACTCGTATAAGTTTTTATTAGCTAATGAATAATTATATATATATATATACGATTATTTTGGAATACCAGTAATATAATGTACTGTACGTGTTTAAGAAATATGCAAATAGCGTCAAAATTATATGTTTTTACGCCAAACTTTAGTCTAATAAATGGCAACGGTCAATACAAAACCGTTGCCTTAATTGTGTACAAAAAATACATAAGACAACGGTTTCTGGGTGGACCGTTGCCATATTTGTTTTTTCTCTATATTTGGCAACAGTCGTTGTTAACAACTGTTGCCTTTTCTAATAGGCAACGGTTATTTTTGATGACCGTTGCCATTTGTTCATGTCTAAAGTTATTTTTGTACTAGTGGAGATTTATCCCGATCATATGAACAACTAATGGAAAAGCAAAACCCTAGAAATTAAATTTGAATATGAAAAAAAAACTTGTTCAAAGACATTAAGGACTAACCTGTGGGTAGGACGGGGTTGTCGACATTACGGAACAACCATTGAATTCGCGCACAAGTTGAAGAGTTGGTATTGAAGAGAATCGATGTGCGAAAAACTAAGATGTATGTGAGAACCGTAAGAAATGAAAATGAGAGAGTTTCAGCGAATTGAGTTTTCTAGGCTGATGGTAAATTTTTTTTTATTAAATGGCAACGGTTAATATAAAACCGTTGCCTTAATTATGTACGAAAAATATATATATATGGCAACGGTTTTTGCGTTAACCATTGTCGTATGAGTGTTTTTTCTATATTTGGCAACGGTCGTTGTTAACAACCGTTGCCTTTTCTAATAGGCAACGGTTATATTTAATGACAGTTGCCACTTGTCCATGCCTCAAGTCATTTTTGTAATAGTGTAATCATAATAAGATCATTTACGTCCAATAATAAGAATAATCATAATAAGATCATTTACGTCAATAGTGAAGAACATTAAGTACGAATATTGTTCACATCTCGCAATAATACGACGCAATCATCTTGATGTCACAGTACACACCATGTTGCACTAATAATTTTGTACTATTATTTGTTATCGTATCAAAAATATTAGTCACGGTAAAAATCCACTGTGTAGCTAAGAGCAATAATTAGTCACGTGTAATTTACTTGTGACAATAAATCACAATTAGCCACGGTAAGAATTCAGTGGGTGGCTAAGAGCAATATAGTCACGGATAATTTAGCTGTGACAATAAATCATAATTAGCCACGTTAAGAATTCAGTGTGGCTAAGCAACCTAATTAGTCACGGTTAACTTACCTGTGACAATAAATCATAATTAGCCACGACATTGTGGCTAAAAATAATTATTAGCCACGTTCGTGACTTGATGCGTGACTAAACGCATTTGTTAGCCACGATCATGGCTTAATTCGTGACTAAAAACAATTATTTGTCACAGATATATTTTCCCGTGACTTAAATTTTTTTACCAATTAATTTTGAAGGAAGGGAACTTTTTTTCGCGTGACTAAGCAAATTTTGGTCACGAATTATGAATTCCCGTGACATAAATCGTGGCGCAAGTGCCATTTTGTTGTAGTGAAGGTGATGTTCAAAAAATATAATTTCTATGCTTAAACTAAAAGTATTTAATCTAATCTATTGGAATATTAGATATATTGTAGAGATTCAATATATTGTACAATGTACAGATGCGCTGCTCACGCAACAAGGATAACCGCCTATCTGATACGTGCCTATTTTATGCATTTCATTTACTCTTTTGGCACGTATTTTCGTTCACTTTCGTGACTTTTTAGTTGCTTTTTCTCCCATATTGTCTACTTTGGTGTTTCTATGTTTTGTACGCAGGAATACGCGGAAGTAAGCAAAACCAAGCTTTATTTGCCTTTAAGGGGCTGTTTTTGGAACAATAAATTCGGATGGAGCATTCAAATACAATCATCGGGCCAGATAAAACCTGAGGAATAGAGAAGCGGTCGACCGACCGAGATATCTGGTCGACCGACCGGTGTCGAAAAAGTAATCAAGCCCAACTTTCAACGGAAGCCCAAATACGAAGAAAATAAATCCGTCTCAGCTGAACCGGTCGACCGACCGAAGAAACTGGTCGACCGACCAGACGCTGTTTTCAAGACTTCCGTTTTCTTTTCTGATTTCCTAATCTTGTAATGTTTCTTATTTAAGGAGATCAAAACTCTTCTATTAGGTTAAGCAGTTTTTCAGCAAGTTTGTATCTAAGTAATTTTCTTTCAAGTACTTTATGTTTGGAGACTCCATTGTGAGAATATTATCACAAAGCTTTCATCTTTGTTCTTGAGATTTCCTTTCAAGTTGTAAGTTTGTTTTAATTAACCTTTCCTTTAATTAAATCTTGTTATTCATCTTGTTGTTACTTTCTTGTTTTATGTTTTCTCTTTTATTGACTTCTTTAATTATGTTCATCTCTTTAAGTTTCTTGATAATTGTTATTTCCATAATTAACAGTATGCATAGCTAATTCTTGTGATTAGGAATTAGGGGAACCATGTAAAGACTTGACTTTGATAGGTTTGATGATTAAATTACCAATCCCCCATTGTTGTTGGTGAACTAATCCTTGGGATTGAAAGATTATTAGGATTAGTTTGACAACAACTTTGGGATTGCCCTTGAACGAAAGTTTAGTGCTTTTGTAGGAACCCTAAGACCGTAAGGATTGGGTAGAATATTGACCTAAAGGTTTATTCTTTGTTCCTTGGGATTGTGTTATTTGATTATTCTTACCCTTCATTGACTTGTTTTGACCATGGGGAACCAAGGTTCCTAATCCCCTTTTATCTTATTTTAGTTTTCTTGCTAGTTAATTATCTTAGTTGTTAGTTACAATCCAAATTCAAAACCCCCCTTTTTTGTTACCTTCAATAGACTTTAATTTCACAAACATAATTAACCTTGTCTCTCTGTGGTTCGACCCTTGACTTATCCTATCTAAGTTTAAGCTGAGGTTTTATAAATCTTATCTTTGGCACCCCTCAACGACGGGTGTCAAATTTTGGCGCCGTTGCCGGGGAGACGGTACAATTTTGTTTGTTAATTTTTAGTTTATTTTTCTTGTCTTAAGGAACTTAGGTTCCTTAAGACCGTTCTTACCTTTTCTTCTAGTGCTGTTTAGAAGACAGGTTTTTGAGAGGAAGGCTTGAGTACTCTCTTTATGGATTCTATTTATAGCTACTTACAGCCAAAGCCTAAAGATTTACCGAAAGGATTCACCTTGCCTAAACCCACCACTGGCACCTTTGAACTCCGCTCGACTCATATCAATTTGGTGGAGCAGAGTCAATTTTCTGGTCTACCTGATGAAGATCCAATAAAGCATGTTACAACCTTCACAGATTATTGCTGTTTTATACCCCTACCTGAAGGGGTGTCTAGAGATGAGGTGCTGGCAACTCTGTTCTTGTTTTCTTTAAAAGGAGACGCGCAAGAATGGTACCGGGACCTTAAAAAGACAAGTGAAGGGATTAAAGATTGGACCACCTTGGCCTTGGCCTTTTACAAGAAATACTTCCCTCTTGCAAAAGCTGAGGACTTGAGAAACCAAATCCGTAACTTTTTACAGGGACCTGACGAAGGATTTTGTGAAGCATGGGATCGATTCAAGAAATTGGTCCGTTCTATCCCTCACCATAACCTTCCAGAATGGGACCTGTGTAACTGCTTTTACAACTCTCTTTACGATGACTATAAGATGATTCTTGATGTGGCCGCCAATGGAAGATTCCAGAACAACACCGATCATATGAAGGGTTGGCAAACCATTGAAGACATGGCGGTGCATAGGGCTACTTTTAAGAGTTCACGTGGGAATTCAAGAAAGCTGAATGTAGAGATGAATAGAGTGATGGCTCTTGAGACAACAGTTGAGGCCCGTTTTGAAAAGCTTGAGGCAACCCAGCTAAAGCTTGAAAGTGCGAACCTTGTTACTACGGTCGACAACACGGGAGAAATTGAGAGATTAAGAGCACTTGTTGATGCCTTAACCAAGGCGGTTTTTAAGATGCATGAGGCTCACTGCACTTCCACAAAGATTTTTACAGAACAATTGATAAACATAGCCAACCAAAGAACTAGCTTTCCAACTAGTTCTGAGGGACCCATGGAGACGCTGAACGTCATAAATCTAAGGAGTGGCCGTATTTGTGAAGAAGCAACTCAAAAGGATGATCCAGCCGGGATTCCAACCAAGGAATCCGATCCCGTCAAAGGAGCAGGAGGTCGACCGACCGCTTCGGTAAGTCGATCGACCACTGTTCCTGACGCGAGATCAGATTCTGAAAAAAGGAAAAAGACGGATTTTGCAGGCTCTGGTCGATCGACCACTGATACTGGTCGACCGACCGCTGATACTGGTCGACCGACCAGTGCTCCTGGAAATAGCGCCGTTTTTACTCCGGAATCGCTAGATCCTTCTTTTATTCAAGGCCTTACTGAAATTCTACAGCTGAAAGAGCCAAAGGTTACTGATCCTATGGCTAAAGTCACCATTCCTTATCCAGAAAGACTAAAAAATTCAAAGGAGGATAAGAAGTTTGGTAAGTTCTTGGAGATGGTGAAGAATCTTGAGGTAACCATCCCTTTCACTGACCTAATTACCCAGGTACCTTCTTATGCTAAATTCATGAAAGATATTTTAAGTCGTAAGAGGAATTTTCAGGACGACGGTGCTGTTGCTTTTGTGGAAGAATGTTATGTTCTTTCACAAGATAATATAGCACCCAAGTTAAAGGACCTGGGTAGTTTTTCCATCCCTTGTACCATAGGTAATCATTTAATAGGGAAAGCCCTTTGTGATCTAGGGGCTAGTGTCAGTGTCATACCTTATTCTGTATGTGAAAGACTTGGTTTAGGTAGACTTAAGGTCACCAATATTACTGTACAGATGGCTGATAGATCAACCCAAAGACCATTAGGGGTCTTGGAGGATGTCCCAGTAAAAGTGGGAAAGTTCTTTATTCCTGTGGATTTCGTCGTTTTAGACATCGCTGAAGATAGTCGAATACCTATTATTTTAGGTAGACCCTTTTTACACACAGCTGGGGCTGTGATAGATGTCAAACGCGGGACCATTACCTTAGAAATTGGGGATGACACTATCGAGTTTAGTCTTGCCCATAAGGCAACTATTCCTACTGACGATACTTGTTGTTCCATTGATATTGTAGACAGGAATGTTATCCTTAATTGGAGGGAATCCTTAACCAAGGATCCCTTAGATGATCTAACAATTTTGGATAAGTGTGCAGGTAATCCAGCTGATGATGCTGAAGAGCTGGATTTGATAGTAGAAGAGGAAGAGGACTATGAGCTCACTGAAGAAGAGGGTGAGAAGCTCATGAGCCTAGCCAATACAAGTCTGGTAAACATATGCTATTCTATAGATGCTAATTCTGTCCAGGCAGTTGAGGTAAAAGCACCAGAGCGTAAGCCACTTCCTCCTAATCTTAAGTATGTTTTTCTAGATGATACTGAGCAATACCCTGCAATTGTTAGCTCTAAACTTAGTCCTAACCAACTTTCTGCCTTAATGACTGTTCTTAAAAAGAACAGAAAAGCTCTAGGTTATTCTTTGGATGATATTAAGGGCATAAGCCCTGATGTTTGTATACACAGAATAGATTTAGAGGAAGGGCATAAGCCCTATAGACAGGGACAGCGTAAATTGAACCCTAAGATGCAGGATGTAGTTATGGCTGAGGTTATGAAGCTTCTTGATGCAGGTATTATCTATCCAGTTGGTAACTCTAAGTGGGTTAGCCCAGTTCAGGTGGTTCCTAAGAAAGGAGGGACCACAGTGGTTAAGAATGATAAAAATGAATTAATACCAACTAGAGTTGTGACTGGGTGGCGGATGTGCATTGATTATAGACAATTAAATGCCGCCACCAAGAAAGACCATTTTCCCCTTCCTTTTGTTGACCAGATGACTGAAAGATTGGCTTCTAATAAATTCTTCTGTTTTCTAGACGGTTATTCAGGTTTCTTCCAGATTCCCATCCATCCTGATGATCAGAGTAAGACTACTTTTACATGTCCACAGGGTGTTTTTGCCTACCGCAGGATGCCTTTTGGGTTATGCAATGCTCCTGCTACTTTTCAAAGGTGTATGATGGGTATTTTTTCCGACTTTATAGAAAACATTATGGAAGTATTTATGGATGATTTCTCCGTTTACGGTAATGCTTTTGATCAATGCTTAGCTAATCTTGATAAAGTTTTGCAGCGATGTATTGATGTAAATCTTGTCTTAAACTGGGAAAAGTGTCATTTTATGGTTACTGAAGGGGTAGTTTTAGGGCATCTAATTTCAGATAAAGGTATACATGTTGATAAAGCAAAGGTGCAGGTGATTGAGCAATTACCCCCTCCTGTTAATGTCAAAGGGGTGAGAAGTTTCTTAGGACACGCAGGGTTTTACAGGCGTTTTATTAAGGACTTCTCTAAAATTGCTAAACCACTTACACAATTGCTTCTTAAAGATGCCATCTTTGAGTTTTCTGATGAATGCCTTTTAGCTTTTAACAGGTTGAAGGAAGCTTTGATCTCAGCACCAATTATCCAACCACCAGATTGGGATCTCCCTTTTGAGATCATGTGCGATGCCAGTGATTATGCTTTAGGTGCTGTGCTAGGTCAAAGGAAGAATAAGGCTCTTAATGCTATCTACTATGCGAGCCGCACCCTGGATGAGACTCAAGTCAACTACTTTACCACAGAGAAGGAGATGCTAGCTGTCATTTTTGCCTTAGAAAAATTTAGATCTTATTTAGTAGGTAATAAGGTAATTGTTTATACTGACCATGCAGCTTTAAAAAGTCTTTTTCAAAAGAAAGATTCAAAGCCTAGACTTTTAAGATGGATCCTCCTTCTCCAAGAGTTTGACATCGAGATCCGGGACAAGAAAGGCGCGGAAAACGTGGTAGCTGACCATTTATCTCGCCTGCAGCTAACTGATGGGGAAGACTCTTTACCTATTGATGATTCGTTTCCTGATGAAAGTTTATTTATCATTAATAGTTCAGGTTCTTATCCCCCTCCTTGGTACGCTGATTTTGCTAATTTTGCTGTTACAGGTAAAATCCCTCCTGAGTTGTCTTGGCAACAAAAGAAGAGATTTATGTTTGATGCAAGACAGTATTTTTGGGATGACCCTTACGTTTTTAAAGAGTGCGGAGATGGACTTATCCGGAGATGCGTCCCCCAATGGGAGGTGAAGGACATCTTGGAAGCATGTCACTCTTCTGCTTATGGTGGTCACCACGGTCCATCTAGGACCGTGGCCAAGGTATTACAGTCTGGTTTTTATTGGCCTACTTTACATGCTGACTGTAGAAATTTTGTAGGTAACTGTGATGCCTGTCAAAGGACTGGGAACGTATCCAAAAGACATGAGATGCCACAAGTAGTTATTTTAGAGGTAGAGATTTTTGATGTTTGGGGCATTGATTATCAAGGACCTTTTCCCAGTAGTCAAGGTAACAGGTATATTCTTGTAGCTGTTGATTATGTGTCTAAGTGGGTGGAAGCTATTGCTACTCCCCATTGTGATGCAAAAGCTGTTATTAAGATGTTTAAAAAAATCATATTTCCTCGTTTTGGTGTCCCTAGGGTTGTCATAAGTGATGGAGGTATGCATTTTAAGGAGAAACGCTTAGGTGACTTGTTAAATAAATTCGGTGTCCAACATCGTAGGGGTTTAGCTTATCACCCTCAGACTAGTGGTCAAGTTGAGATCTCTAATAGAGAACTCAAGGAGACCCTAGCCAAAGTAGCTTCTAAGTCTAGGAAAGATTGGAGCCTAAAACTTGATGACGTTTTATGGGCCTATAGAACCGCGTTCAAAACTCCAATAGGAATGTCACCCTTCAGATTAATTTATGGTAAAACTTGTCATTTACCAGTTGAGTTGGAACGCAAGTCTTGGTGGGCTATATGTGATCTTAATTTAGACCCTAATCTTTCCCGTGAGAAACGTTTATTGCAGCTAAATGAGTTAGAAGAATTCAGGTTGTTATCCTACGACAATGCCAGGATCTACAAAGAGAAAACAAAGCGCTGGCATGACAAGAGAATCATTAGACGTGATTTTCAGGTAGGTGATAGGGTACTGCTTTTTAATGCTCGTATTCGTCTTTTTCCTGGTAAACTGAAATCCAGGTGGAGCGGACCCTACACCGTCACAGCTGTCTCAAAATTCGGTTCAATAGAATTGGAAACCTCATCTGGTGAGAGGTTCAAAGTCAATGGCCAATATGTGAAGCACTTCCGAGGAGAAAATGAGTATGTCGGAAAAGTCGAAGTTTCTTACTTTGACCCCTTTTAGATGCTCCTTAGAAGGTAAAAGGTCGTGCGGGACCTCTTAAACCAGCGCTAAACGGGAGGCAACCCGTGTTCTAGTCTTAGATTTACGTTTTCTTCTTACTTTTCTGTTTTATCCTCAGGTGGAAATTGGATTCTCTGCAGAAAAAGAAAAAAATAGGTATTCGTCAGTACCGTGGTCGACCGACCAGTTTCTCTGGTCGACCGACCAGACTGACAATTTTTCGTACTTTTTCTGACGGGGTAAGTAAAACTGCAGAGTAGGTAACAGTACAGTGGTCGATCGACCAGCTTTTCTGGTCGACCGACCACAAGCTTTTTTTTTACGGTTTTTCTTGTTGCAAAAAGGGTGTCACGGTTTGTGTATGTTTCTGAACATAATATTTTTGCTTTGACTCATTCATTCTGCCAACACACCTCTCTCTCTCATAAAACCCTAAAAAAAAAACTACCTATTCATTCATCTTCTACCTCCTCCATTTTACTTACTTTCTTCATCCTCCATCCTCAAGGTAAGTTTTCCTCCTCTTTCTTTCTCTCTTTTTAGTTTTTTTTTTACCTTCTTATTTTCGTTTTAGGTAGTTTTAATTCATCTTTGTAAGTTGAATTTTACTCTTAATTCCTTTTTATGCTAGATTATGTATTTTTATGTTGTTTTTCCTCTTCTTCATAAGTTTATATGCTTAGATCTGAGAATTTTGGGTAGTTTTGTGCTAATTAGGATAATTTAATGCTTCCTTAAAATTTTGTATGCCTTTTTCCGCGCGAAATTCAACCCGCGAAACCCGACATAATCACTGTTGCGGTCGGCCGACCGGAAACGGAGGTCGACCGACCCAAATTTGAATTTGAATTTCTGGGTTTTCGTATTCTACAGATCTGGGCTTGTGTTCTGAACTTATGTCGGTCGACCGACCGGTAACTATAGTCGGCCGACCAGAGTCGGTTTTTTTCTGAAATTTAATTGTTGCAGTTTTCTGAGTTTTTCTCGTAATTCGGTCGACCGACCTGTTATTGCGGTCGACCGACCATACCTGCATTTTTTCGTGATATTTTTTGGGTTTCTGATTTTTCCAGTGCAGCAGAAAAGAAAAAAAAAATGTACAGACAGTCTAAGGATGTGGTCGACCGACTGACTCCTGTAGTCGGCCGACCACACCCGTAAAAAACCTTCTGTTTTTGCACTTTTTCGAGCCTATTTTAGTTACAGCACTGTTTTCTTGTGCTCATAAGACTTTTATTTTTCATTAAACTTTACAGCCCTGCAATGTCTAGCCGTGATCAAGGTGGGAAGCGCGCACGCACTACGGGTGCCAGTACATCTAGAGGACGTGTCTCTAGGACGAGAGGTCTAGCAGTTCAGGATACGGGTAGTCTACCGGATTACCCTCAGATCACTTTCGACTCTCCAGCCCAGAAGGCCCGATTCCTCCATCTGAGTGACCATTGCGCGGTAGTGGCGACCCGTTTCCTTTGTGTTGCAGCTCTGCATGCCTTGGGATGCCATGATGAGGTGGTTGCTATGCTCATTGGGACCGGGTTTGCAGGCCTTGTCTCCATGGATGAGATCACCTACCGCCTTCTTACTCTTGAGTTTTTCTCTTCCTTTACCTTTGATTTAGGGGCTCTTCACCCCGGCTATGATAGTATTTGTATATCTTTTCGCATGTTTAATGAAACTTATGCTTTAACTTTAACCCAATTTGCTCAAATTTTGGGTCTGTCTTCTGAGGGTCTTACTGATGACCACACGGGGTCGTATTCTGATATGTGGTCCTGTATTTCTGATTCCAACGATGTGAAGAAGAAAAACAGTACCATCCACCTCCCTACCCCCCGTTATTTCTTGCGTCTGTTGGCCAACACTGTTTTTGGCCGCAAAGAGTCTCAAAATGTTAATAACATTGAGCTCTCCATCATGTCCGGTTATCTTAACATCGGACGTACGGGTCAGCAGTCTTATAACACTGCTCTTTTGGTCGCCACTCATTTTCTGTCAGTGGGTGAGGGAACTTCTTTGACCACTATTGTCTGTGGTGGGCTAGTCACCCGATTAGCCCGCTATTTTGTACCCCAGTTCCCTCGCCATGAGGATGCAGTCACCCCTCTCTCCCGATACATGGACATGGATTATGTCAGGTCTGTGCGTTGGGTAAACAGTAGAGGTGCTTGGAAAATAGACACCTATCTTAGTGACCGCATCCCCATCACCACGGCTCCCCCTATGTACCCCCTTTCTATTGTTATTGGGGAGCCACGACCACTACTCCCGTCTTACCGCCTCCCGCTTAGGGGAGGCACTTCTAGAGGTTTCAGGGCCCCTGCTCCCGGTGGCCACCATGCCACACCTGGGACAGGATACCCATCTGATTTTACTGCTCCTACTAATGTTTATGTTCCTCCTTTTGTTGATGACAGATCTATGCCACAGATGCTGGCAAGTCTTTGCACGCAGTTCAGCCAAAAACGGTTGGACGATAGTCTCTACCAGTACCCGGTCTACAGGGAGTATGCCACACAGGGTAGGCTCCCGACCGGCCAGTGGACTCACCCCTCCTGGTACACACCTCTCGCAGGCGGTCGTGACCATGGTAAAGCTTCAGGCTCTGCCTCAGGTACGGGAGGAGGGTATGAGGAGGATGGCGATGAGGGAGATGGCGGGGAGAACG
Source organism: Silene conica (assembly GCA_029255685.2). Lineage (NCBI taxonomy): Eukaryota > Viridiplantae > Streptophyta > Magnoliopsida > Caryophyllales > Caryophyllaceae > Silene > Silene conica. Next base: position 68,221,297 of record CM055311.2, read on the forward strand.
CTGAGCCGTTCTACGACTCAGCGGGATAGGGACATGCTTAACCTTACCCTCTTTGGGGTTCGGTTTGGGGAGGCCCCTATTGATTGGTTCGGTTTGGGGAGGTCCACATTTACTTTGTAAGTGTTTTCCCTCCTTAGATTTCCAATTTTCCCCTTTAGATTTCCAGTTTTCCCCTTCTTCCTCCATAGACTCTGTTTGTAGTCTTTAGTCTTTTTCCTTTTCTTTTCTTTGTTTGCTTCTTTTCTGCCTACCCCCATCCCTTTGTTGTGGTTGTATGCTGATGAGCACAATGAGGGCATTGTGCGTTTTGGTTTGGGGAGGGTGTTTGCATACTCCTCTGTGAGTATGCAATTGTCTTTGTGTCTTTTGTTTTTTATTCCTTTAGGTGCTTTCCTTGATTCCATCCCCTCTTGCCGCGTGTACAAACCTGTCGCGCGTTCTTCTCTGTCTTAAGTCTTTAGGTCGAGTCGGAACGGATAAATATAATTCATGCCTCACATGACATTCATTGCTTTGCCTTGCATTTTTTCAAAAATTTTCAAGCTAGTCTTTTGCATTATCTACAAGTTTTTGTTGATTTCATGCTAAATTATTAGACTTGACTCCCTTTTTGGCAAACTACTACATATTCTAAGGATTAGAGCTTAATAAATCGGTGACATCCATGACCGATTTCATGTAGGTTGTGAGTAGTTTCTCCTCTTGAGGCATGTTACATCAATATGCATAAACATGAATTTTGTCTTCTTAATACCTGTATGCATTCGGTTTTGTGGTTTGTTGACACATGTGGTAGAGGTTCCCCTTTCTCATTATTCCCACTATCCTCACATAGCCAAATTGAACTCTTTTACCCATTAGCTACATTCTAAAAATTGCTTACCCTAGCCGAGCTAGTAATTTAGTAATGGGACTGTTTTTCTTGCTATCCTTTGGTTTACGTTTCATCGGTGAATTTTGATTTTGGGAAATTGAAAAAAAAAAAAGATACGGAAAAATGAAAAAAAAACAGAACAGCCTGTCTTCAAGGCTGGTCGGTCGACCAGTCCCCCTGGTCGGTCGACCAGGACCATTGGGTGGGTTCGTTATTCAAAAAAAAAAAGAAAAAAAAAAATCAGAAAAGAAAAGAAAGAAAAAAAAAGGGAAGGAATAAAAGTTGGAGGAATTGTGAAGCATTGGCATGTATGAAAAAAAAAAAAAAACAATAAGAAGTGATCTTATAGTATGGATGGACGGATGATAGCTTGGCTTAACCCCTCTTCCCATAACTTATTTTAACCCCTTCTTACCTTTTGCCTCACAATCCCAAAATTTGCCTCGGCATGTGTCATGGTTATTTAGTGTGGGAATGCATATGTACGGTTGTAGAGATTTTATTCATGTTAGATTGCAGGCATGTTCTTACGGGTCGTAGATAGGTGAGAGTCCTTACTTTTATTTATCTTCTTATCTTTCACATTTACATTTGACCCTTTGCTTTCATGAGTGTCTCGAGCGTACCGCGAGAGTCCAATTAGAATGAGTCTTGCAAGGTCGAAATTTTAGCATGTTTTTCCAACATGTCTAACTCGTTTTGCTCTTGACATTGTGTTTGATTATTGTTGAAGGATGCATTAAATTGGTTAAGCATAGTGTTATGTTTAGTTATGAAGAGTATGAAGTCCGTTCCATTAGGAGTTTTTATTTTCTTTTGAGTCTTAGTGCTTGCTTGAGGACAAGCAAGGTTTGGTTTGGGGAGTTTGATACGTGCCTATTTTATGCATTTCATTTACTCTTTTGGCACGTATTTTCGTTCACTTTCGTGACTTTTTAGTTGCTTTTTCTCCCATATTGTCTACTTTGGTGTTTCTATGTTTTGTACGCAGGAATACGCGGAAGTAAGCAAAACCAAGCTTTATTTGCCTTTAAGGGGCTGTTTTTGGAACAATAAATTCGGATGGAGCATTCAAATACAATCATCGGGCCAGATAAAACCTGAGGAATAGAGAAGCGGTCGACCGACCGAGATATCTGGTCGACCGACCGGTGTCGAAAAAGTAATCAAGCCCAACTTTCAACGGAAGCCCAAATACGAAGAAAATAAATCCGTCTCAGCTGAACCGGTCGACCGACCGAAGAAACTGGTCGACCGACCAGACGCTGTTTTCAAGACTTCCGTTTTCTTTTCTGATTTCCTAATCTTGTAATGTTTCTTATTTAAGGAGATCAAAACTCTTCTATTAGGTTAAGCAGTTTTTCAGCAAGTTTGTATCTAAGTAATTTTCTTTCAAGTACTTTATGTTTGGAGACTCCATTGTGAGAATATTATCACAAAGCTTTCATCTTTGTTCTTGAGATTTCCTTTCAAGTTGTAAGTTTGTTTTAATTAACCTTTCCTTTAATTAAATCTTGTTATTCATCTTGTTGTTACTTTCTTGTTTTATGTTTTCTCTTTTATTGACTTCTTTAATTATGTTCATCTCTTTAAGTTTCTTGATAATTGTTATTTCCATAATTAACAGTATGCATAGCTAATTCTTGTGATTAGGAATTAGGGGAACCATGTAAAGACTTGACTTTGATAGGTTTGATGATTAAATTACCAATCCCCCATTGTTGTTGGTGAACTAATCCTTGGGATTGAAAGATTATTAGGATTAGTTTGACAACAACTTTGGGATTGCCCTTGAACGAAAGTTTAGTGCTTTTGTAGGAACCCTAAGACCGTAAGGATTGGGTAGAATATTGACCTAAAGGTTTATTCTTTGTTCCTTGGGATTGTGTTATTTGATTATTCTTACCCTTCATTGACTTGTTTTGACCATGGGGAACCAAGGTTCCTAATCCCCTTTTATCTTATTTTAGTTTTCTTGCTAGTTAATTATCTTAGTTGTTAGTTACAATCCAAATTCAAAACCCCCCTTTTTTGTTACCTTCAATAGACTTTAATTTCACAAACATAATTAACCTTGTCTCTCTGTGGTTCGACCCTTGACTTATCCTATCTAAGTTTAAGCTGAGGTTTTATAAATCTTATCTTTGGCACCCCTCAACGACGGGTGTCACTATCCCAAAGGAATATGCACACCATTGGTGCGAAGAGCTTTGCAGTAGTACGCGAGAAAATGGTAAATGTTTTCAGTAAAGAACAATTGTTGTCTGTAAAATGAAGTATATATGGGTGATATTGAATATATATTTTGCATTCATAGAGAAATGAACATCCGACTAAGGAGGCACCTTCTCTAGCCGAAGTGTTCGAGCAAACTCGTAAGCGGGACGACGGGCAGAAATATAATGATTCATATAATGATACGGAGAAAAAAATTGTAAGTTAATATATTCCCCAAAGTATAATATTTTTATTGTATTTTTTTAAGGTTCTATTTTGATTTTCATTCTAATTGCAGGAGGATATGAAACACTATGTAGCCCCTCAAGATGGAAGTGGTCCTTCAGATGCTTATTTAGGAGTTATGGGCAAGGGGTATGATGGGTTTTGTAGATTGTATGGAAGGGGTGTTTCCAATAAGAAGTTACAAGCGGTGAATGGAAACACGTCTTATGTGGTCCTTGGAGAGATTCTGGAGTCGCTCAAAGAAAGTTTATTAAAGATATAAGAGTAGATATGGATGCTCTAAACGAGAAGCATAAATAGATGGAAGACGAACATTTAAAAAAGATGACAGAGTTAGAAACAAATCAGAGAGAGCTTGATGCCGAGAGAGAAAATATGACTCTAGATATTTTGCATAAACTTCTTGAGAAGTTACCTCCGGAAATTGTAAAACAATATTTATATGAAAGGTATGTCTTCTCTACTATCTAAGAAGCTTCTGTATCCAAGCCCTTTCTCTCCTCTAAGATACTCCCCCTTTATCAGGGGACACTATACCAAAGAAAGTGGATCCCTCCCTAGATAATACAGGAAGGAGACTACTCTTTTTTATCTGTTCGCCTTATTTTAATGTTTCGCCGACTTGAGTGATAAATCCTCGTTCCAAGGCAGGCTGCTGCTAAAAAAGGCTATAGCATAAAGGATTCCTTTCTTTTATAGTTTTTGAATTCATTCTCAATTACTTACTATATTTATTTGTTCCTTTTCATGTGCATTAGTTGCAAGATTTATATACATACATATCCTTATCAGTAAACTAAGAGGGATTGGATGCGTGGTATCTTTGACTATACTTATCCCAACCTCATATTTTCTGATGCATTCAGATGTAGGGGATGGCTTTCCTTTGCTCTAAGTTTTCAAGACATCTTAACAAATAGAAAATTCGGCCTATCTTATTCTAGCCTACCTCTAAATTAACTCACTTTTGGCGCAAGCTAAAGCTTGTGTTAGACCATTTTCCATCGAGATTAACTGTTTACTGGTATCATTGGCATCTTTTTTTTGCAGGGCATAAGCTATGCAAATTATTAACGACTTCTTTTGTTCAATGTAAGCCATCATGTCCGTATCAAAAATTTAAGTGTTTTTTCAATGTTTTAATGCTTATTTACTTCAAGTAAGAAATATTTTACCGTGTATGGTAATTATATCCTCTTCAGTGGGTGATTTATAGACGACATTGTTTCTTTTCTCACAGGTCTCGTTTTGGATTAACTATTAATGCAACGTATGCAATTTGGATGCAACGTCAGATGAAATTGGGATTCGTTGGAGAATTAAGCTCGCACAATGTTTAGTTTTTTATATATGCCAATAATTCTTAAAATATTTTTTTTTAATAATGTTGGATATTGGGTATTTACTTTGTTTTCTTTATGACATTTTTTCATGATGTATTACGGAACATGGATTGATCTTTGATGTTGTAATGAACATATGGTTTTGGAGTATCAATAATAATTTTTTGGTTTCAATAATGTATGTGTGGATAATATTTGTAGAGCTCAAAACGTGGTACAAAATTAATTGTAATTTCATTTTGAAATAAAAAGTTGCATTAAGTCTAAAATAGTGTTACCTTTGATACAATCAAAAGTGTTTCATTAGAACCAAAATAATGTTGCTCTCATGTGTGATTTGAAAAAAAAAGTGTTGCTACAGAATGAATAAATGTTGCGAAATTTTGGAGGGAATAAGAAAAGTGTTGCTTTTATAAATTTAAAGTGTTACCATATCTTCTCAAAATAAGTGTTGCATAATTAAAGAAAATTAGTAGAAAATGTTGCAAAAAGTGTTGCAATGAGCTATTGCAACGAGACTTTAAGCAGCACAGTTAAAAATGTTGCTTAATCCATATAGCAACATTTTAGAAGGCTTATGCAACATTTTCGACGTGTTGCAATTGAGTTGTTTTGTAGTAGTGGCTGTAAAGTTTTTGTTCAGACCAACTGAGTTGTAAAAAAATTGTTATAAATAATTTCCTTAAGCTTTGCATATGATTATTTTTCCTATGGTTAGTTAATTCATTATATTTTCTAAAAACTGTAATAGCTCGCAAAATAGCTAACCACTTATTTAATTATAATTTTTTTTTTTCTGGAAGTTGTTGCGTGATGTATGATTGTTGAAATGGTAAAGTTTTAAATAAAAAAGTTTAATCAAATATGCATTATGTGATGTAACATGTAATACTCTGATATGACATTAGTAACATGAACACTGGGCATATGATATGAATATGAACTTTGTTATATGATAATATGACCTTGCTTATTTTGGTGAGTCTTATATATAAAGTAGTTTCAATTATACAGACGCTATTACCTCGCTTGAATTTTGCCTATTGTCTTTCTCTAAACCGATGTGTACAAATATGAATTTTACTTCTATAATGTGAATACTAATATAAAATGTTCTAAGTCATCAAGTATGAACCATGAATTAGCTGATTGTCTACATTGGTGTAAATGTGTAAACTTGTGTCGTAATTTTCAAGGGTATAGGTGTTAGTTACCTTGATCTTGTTTTATTGCGTAACATAAAATTGACAAATATGTTTTGTTGCTTTAAAAGTCGGATGTTAGTTGCCCAGTATAGAGTACTTAACGTATCGGATGATTGTGACTGTTGTTTTGGCGATCTTCTCGAACATTGAATGTGAAAGTTTATAACGGGGTTACGGGGACGTAACCATGTTTTAAGGAGGATAGGATTGTAAAATCTTGATAAATTGCGATCTGGCTAGTTGGTATATCATGATTGATTTGACTGAGATTGTGACCATGCATGGAGTCTGCAGTTTTAATTTGTTATGTTCGATCAATGTTGCGATTTTGTAGGTGTCATGTACTTCTGTCGTATGTTAAAACTCTGGGGACAAAGTTTCTTAAGGGGATAGAATGTAACACTTTGCGTTTTAGAGCTTATGTATATGTACTACTTGTGGTTGTCTTATGCTTGGGGTGTTTTGTTATCTTTACGGGGTGGCGAACTTCGGGACGAAGTTCATTTTAAGGAGGGAAGACTGTAATACCCCGTATATTAGCCTCAGTCAACGGTTGTCAAACCATGTTTTACAGACTTATTTCAAACGGAATGTTTATAAAGTATTTTAGTAAACTATTATGCTTTCATAAATCGTATTTCTACGATTAATTCGTATTTCATAACTATTTTATATTTGATGATTATTTCATAGGATGGCATTTCATCCGTATTCCTTTAATTTTGATAATATTTTGATAATTAAATATATTATAATTTTATATTTATTCCTCAAATCTACTTGTTTTATTATTTTATATAAGTGCTAATAATTTTATATCCTTTTAAATTATTTAATTAATAATTACTAATACTAAAGTACATAATTAAATTATTATAAATAATTTATGCGTACTCATTATTTTGAATTACGAGTCGGGAACGGAGTGTAAGACCTTGAGAAACGTGATGGTTTTGGGCTCGAATAGATTATGAGAAGCGAAAACCCTAGCTAGTCTACAACACCCATCGACATGTACTTCATTAGTATATCCATCGATATCTAAAAACACAATCAAACCCTATTTTCCATATACTGCCCATACCTCATACAAAAATAAGAAAAGGAAACCCTAGTCACTTATCACAGCCGCGAGTTGGAGGAGAACATGAAAGAGAGGCAGCGCATCATCACCACCTTCGTTTTCATTCATGCGTTTATTTAAGTTTAACACGTTTATTCCCGCTCTTATTGGACCTTCGACATAGTATAACCAGGCCTAGAGTAATCTATGTAGCACCCTCGATATGTGTATCATCATTGGAATACCCTAGAACCACCGTGACTCTTAACAAGGGCCATAGATGTCGACGGAAACACACATTCCATACTCTGTTTACTGTTTTTGCGAGTTTGCGTGTTTGATTTCTTTTGCGTTATTTGCTAGTCGTTAAGGTTCTAGTGTAATTCTAGTCGTGGGTCATGAGTGTTGATAGTAGTGGTGGTATTAGGTTGTGTTAATGGTGGTAAGGTGGTGTGTGGTGGCCGAAACAGGCTGTTTTAATAGCCTGATCAAGTCGCGGAAACAGGGGAGTCAGGTGGTGTGTTGGTCCTTTTTGGACGTTTGCTTCAGGTGTTTGAGTGGTTTCGAAGCCTGGTGGTTATCACCAGGGTGTCGTGGGTAACGAGAGGTGTCGTGGGAGGTGGTTGGTTGTAGTGATGGTGGTGTCAGAAGGTGGATAAGGGTGTATTTGCAGAGGGTCGGAAACACGGTTTCGGCGGGTGTGGTTGTGACCAGGGGTTTTGGTGACTGGTTTCGAGGGCTGGAATGATCATGTCAGGGGTTGTGGTTAGGGTCAGTAGGTGCACCGTGGTCCAAGGGTGGCAACCACCGTGAGGTGGTGGTGGTTCAGGCGTCCGAAAGGGTGTAGAATGGGCTGTAAAAGTAGGCTGTCGTGGGGGTGGTTAATCGTATTTTTTGGGCGGGATTGTTTTGGTTGCTGTGTTGTATTGCACATGATTAATATTATTATATTACTATTATTATTCTATTATTATTATTATTAGTATCAGCATTATTATTATTATTATTATTATATTAGTAGTTGGACCGACTTAGAATTTATGTCACATCTAGAGAAGTATCAGTTGTATTTTGTTTTCCCGTTGAGTAGTAATTGTAATAACAAAAAGTTTAAATTTTATCAGTTTTATAAAGTACTTTGGTTGTTTTACTTTGTTATCCACTACCTCGGACATTCCGAGATGGTAACAGCTTTATTTATTTGAGAATGTCTTGCTAAAGGCTCTTAAATAAATGGGGGTGTTACATTAACATTTAACCGACTCTTCCAAGTTTAAATCATAAATTCCTTCACTACTCAACTATTATTACCAATGACTCTCATTCCTCATACAATAGGTTATTCCTCAAGCGAATCACATCTTCAACGTCGAGTAACCACTAACTTACCTCACCCATCCGTTCGACCACGTTAGCACCTTATTCGTACCCTTCCAAATTCCTCAAGTACTTTGATAGATAAGCTGTAAGATCTATTACGTAACTAAGGTCAAATACTTAATAAACAAATTCTTCCAAGTCTAACTCGTAAGCTCTTTCTACAAACAATAACTATTACTAAGGGTTCTTATTCCTCAACAACAAGTCCTTGCTCGAGTAAATCACGTCCTTTAAGTCAAGTGATACTAACTCACCACACTCATCCATTCATCATCAATAACATCGTAAGCCTATTCCTCCAAATTCATCTATGATCTGAAGTACCTCATCTGACTCCTTAAACAATGCTTTTAAATCCACCAATCTTTACAGTTTAAGCGTGATTCTCAATATTAAGTTCCACCGAATACTAAGTATATAACTCAGCCACTAAATATGCCATCTATTACTCACTTTCACTCTTCCAATTAGATAAACGACTAGACACTTGGATCCCGAAACATGTCTCACGATACCACCTAAGTTCTCCTCAAATAGCAACATTTCCCACAACACTGTTTACGGTTATCCCGAAACTAGTTCTTCAAAATCCAATAAAAGGGAAGATTACCTACTAGGCACCTCGAGAAGGCAAGCAACCAGGTTAAGTTGAAAAGGTATGAAGATAGATTTTAAGTAAGATAGAAGAATATTCTAAAAGAAGGGATGTGCATCTGGAGTTATCAAAGAAGGTGATGCACAAAGAAAGAGGAGTATCATCAAGGCTCAGAAGCATTCTCCCACTGTAGCACGAATCTTCTATCTTCGGCAGAAACTCCGGTCTTGATCGCCGAATGTAGAAGCTCGCGGTTCGTCGTGAAAGACATAAAAGTAAAATCAATGACAATCGACAAACACGTTAGAACCTAATAAAAGCAATCATAAAACAGACTACCACTTGTCCTTAAATCTACCCCATCTCTTATTCATTATTTGATTTATTGGTCAAGTTAAGTTGGGGGTCACATGAGTGCGTCGGGAGCGATAACGCTCTGATACCAACTGTAAAACCCCTCGTCGCAGCGAAAAATATAAACATACAAACATGCCAAAATTTGCGCGGAATTAAAACTTTAACATGCTTGATAAGATACGAGGTGAATTAACAAAACTAAACATGCGGAAGTAAACAAAACATAGTTAAGTATTTAGGTATATAAAAACATGAATACAAAATTACAGCCCAGGATAGTATATCCCTACAGTCACCAAAATACTGTATGTAAAGTGTAGGTCTAACTAAACGATATAAAGTGGAAGTCATCGATTAAATGGATCATCGCTCGCTAGCCTCTATGAACCCCTCCATCAGCAAGTCATGTACCTACATACATGAAAACATGTACGCCACAATCAGTAGGGAGTGACTAGAGTTCTCCTAGCCACCTATTGTCAATAACACATAACATATAAGCATAAATATCATCCAACATACTCCAACATAACAATATGCGAAGTACACTTCATCAGTCTCATCATAACATGCATCTCTATGTAAATAGATCAGATACCGCTACACAGGCATGTCTAGAACACATAAGCATTTATTATATGACATTACACCGACTCAGGTATGCATACATATGACATTCATTACATCTGACACGGTACCCCAACTCAGACAAGTAGACATATAACATTCATTCAGCAACATCTGACAATGTACCCCAACTCAGGCAAGCAGATGCAATCAATAGTATCTAGGACTATCCATGACTCAAGAAAGCACTAGACACACAATCAGCAGTGCCCAAGCCACAAACCGACTCAGGTAGACTTGGAACACATGGTCAGCTAGCATACATCCATGAACCCCGACTCAGGCATGAATGGATATCGGTCAACTAGTGATGGTTTAAAGGTCCCGATTCAGACATAACCATCACTCTTCGTAGTAAATCAGGATCCTGACTCAGACCTGACTCACCACAGTCAAACAAGCTCACAAAGGAATAGAGGTCTCGACTCAGACATATCCCAATGCATCAACCATACACGTAACGGCTCAGAGGTCCCGACTTAGACATGTCCGTTGATGCGTGCATTTTATATAGACTTTTTAGGCCATATTAGCACGCATTTTCATGCTTATTCCGTAGTATTTTGCTACAAATATCCCCCGAATAGTCTACTTTGGTTTGTTTTGCTATTTTGCAGATATGAGTCGAAGAAGATCATAATCAAGCCTAAAACATGTCCTAATGCCTGCATTTAGGAGAAGAGTTGAGTCGGAGCTTGTTACTACCGTTTTGAGGTGCACATAGGAGCAGTAAAGTCTATCTGTAACACCCCCATTTATTTAAGGGCCTGCACTAGGACTCCCCAGATAAATAAGGGTGTTACCATCTCGGTTTCCCGAGGCAGTAGATACAAAGGAAAGATAACAGTACTTTAAATATTAAAAGTTAAACTCAATATCAAGTTCTTACAACCGTTCAAAACTGTCTTATGAAAATAAAGTACAACTCATGATAAGACGACTATGGTGATCTAGACTCTGGTCTGGTCCGGATCCAAGCTCTCCCTTCCCTTAGCTCCCACAGTCTCAAGCACCTATCAATCTGCTCCCCAATAATTTGGTTCATCACAGGTGATCACGAATACACACGGTCAACCACGAGGTTGAGTAGAGGAAAATAAATAGTCAGGCATTACTATAAATAGAAAGTCAAACATCTCCACTCCGAATCACAAGACCCAATATTCTCCACACCGTATCACAAGACCCATTATCTCCACACCAATCACAGGACCCATTATCTCCACACCAATCACAAGACCCATTATCTCCGCACCAATCACAAGACCCATTTTCATCACCTCATAATGTATCTCGGAATTATATAATCAAATAACACAATATATCAATCATATGATAATATAAAATGAACATGGTTATCATCAAATAACAACAGTTTACTCATCATTATACACACAGTATTTCCCCTACCTCGAATTGTAGAAGCGCGGACAAATCCAATGCTCGCTAGAAATGTTCCACGCGACAACTGCTACCTAAACACGTATTGGTAACGAATTAATAACTTCTCGAACGCCATAAATAACCCACACTTACTATAAGTAGAAACCTTCCATAAGTGGAAAGTTTCCAAAAATAGAAACTTCCCAAAAATAGAAACTTTCCAAAAATAGAAACTTCCATGACTCGTTACTTTCCCGACTCATAACTTCGACTAACCCAAAACCGTAATCAAAAGTAATAAGAATAATACGTAATAATAATAATAGTAATAATAAGGAGTAATAATAATTAAAAGAATAATAGTAATAATAATAAGAATAATAAAATTAACAATCATAAAAATAATAAACGAAACAGCCAGCCTTATACGACTCCTTCCCCCGCGACTTCAACCCACAACCCTGTCGTGTACCACCACCTCGACCACCAGCGACCACCGTCCTCCCACACTGCCGACCAGCAACTAACACCACGACACCACCAAACCACCTGACACCCACCGGCGAGTCAGACCAGAGTCCCTAAACCCAGGTCTGATCCACGCTTGTGTCTCAGACTGCCTGTTTCAGTCCCACTTCGACCCCTAACAACGCCCCTAGCACCACCCAAGACTCACACCAACAACACCTCCGACAACCCACCTGTAAACCACGGTGGTATTACTGTATTGACCTCCCCCGAGTCGACAGTAATACCACCCCCAAACCAACTCCCTGACCAGAACACCACGAACCCCCTGACTCTTATTATTTTTCGTGATAAACAGACCCTAGAACCACCCCTCTTCGACGACACCACAACCACTCTAGCCTAGTGACACCACCCCCACGACACGACCATTACTACCACCAAAACCACCGTGCCCACCACGCCTGGTAAGCACGACCCTATACTCATCGAATCTGAACAGAACCACACACATAAACAACACGGTAAAAGCAGTGGCTGTGGCTTACCTGTTTCACGGCGAAAACGAGGGTCCCTAGACGGTGGTGGTTTACTTTTCTGATTCCCTCTTTGCTTCTCTGGTATGGCGGCTACACTATTGTGATGGTGGTTGTGTAAAAACTAAGGTAACACTAGGGTAGAACTCTTATAAGGCGGCATAAGAGTGGCTGGGTGATAGAGGGTATTTTTCTTAGGTTTTAGCAATCATGGGCTCTTTTGTGTTGTGCACACAAAACGAGGCCCAACCCCGTCCCAAGCCTCATGTACCCGGCAGTCACAAGATCAACCCCACCATCAACATCTATTAAAACGATTTAAATAAAATACATAACGAAAGCTAAAACACGTTTAAGCACTATCGATCAATTATAAAAGTAAATCACGCAATAAAAATATCTAAAGATTCGGGGTATTACAGTCTTCCCCCTTAAAATGAACTTCGTCCCGATGTTCAACCATACCCAGGTGACTACCAAACCTACCTATACGAACGAACTTGGAACACAAAACATTAATCAACACACAAAAATGTTACATTCCACCCCCCTTAAAGAAGAGTTACGTCCCAGTAACTTACCTCAATCAAACAGATGCGGGTAACGCTCTCCGATGGATGCCTCGGCCTCCCATGTAGCTTCCTCTAGATTATGGTTGGTCCACAAAACTTTTACCAACGACGTCTCCCCTTTCCGAGTCTTTCGCACCTTCCTGTCTAGGATCTCTTTCGGAGTCTCAGCGTAGGACAACTGTTCATCTACCTCAATCACCTCGTGGCGTAAGACATGAGATGGATCACTCACATATTTTCGTAACTGAGACACATGGAACACGTTATGGACCTTGGATAGGGCTGGAGGTAAAGCTAATCGGTATGCCACCTCCCCAACTCTGTCCAAAATCTCAAACGACCCAATAAATTTATGACTCAGTTTGCCACGCTTTCCAAACCTCATCACACCCTTATTGGAGATACCTTCAGCAGTACCTTCTCTCCTGCATCGAATGAAATATCGCTCCTTTTTAGATCTGCATAGCTCTTCTGCCTATCCTGGGCAGCCCTCATCTTCTGTCGAATAACCTAAACCTGATCCACCATCTCCTGGATCATATCTGTCCCTAGAATCACAACATCGGCTCGATCATCCCAACACACAGGGCTCCGACACTTCCTCCCATACAAAGCCTCGATAGGGGCCATCCCTATACTGGCATGATAGCTGTTGTTGTAAGAAAACTCTATCAATCCCAGTCGACCCTCCCAAGATCCTCCGAACTCAAGTACGCATGCTCTCAACATATCCTCAAGGTTCTGAATCGTCCTCTCAGTCTGAACGTCAGTAGCTAGATGGAAAGCTGTACTCATCTTCAACTGGGTACCCAAAGCGGCCTGCAACTCTTGCCAAAATCTAGATATGAACCTCGAGTCTCGATCAGAAACAATGTCCTTGGGTACGCCATGCAGTTTGACCACATTCTGAACATATGACTTACACAACTCGGCTTTACTCCAGGTATCTTTCATCGGAATAAAGTGAGCCGACTTAGTCAAACGATCCACAATCACCCAAATCATGTTGTTGCCCCTCTGAGTCCAAGGCAACCCCACAATAAAATCCATCGAGATGTTACCCACTTCCACTCCGGCACATCTAACGACTGAATTTTCCCATGTGGTCTCTTATGTTCCCCTTTCACTCTTTGACATGTCAAGCATCTCGACACAAACTCAGCGACTTCCTTCTTCATGTTTGGCCACCAAAACGTCTTCTTAAGGTCTTTATACAACTTATCACCCCCTGGGTGAACGGAATTTGGAGTAGCATGAGCTTCAGTCAGAATTTTCTTCTTTAGCTCCTCAATATCCGGAACACACCATCGCCCACTGAACCTCAAACTACCTTCGGTATGAATACTGAACTTGGATGCAGCCTCTCCATCCTCACTCTCAACCATCATGCGCCACTTCTGGATTCTTTCATCATTCTTTTGTAACTCCCGAATCTCCCCATACAACTTAGGCTCCACTGTCAAATCACTAAGAGCATCCCCTTTCCGGATCATGAAAATTCCCATCTCCCTTAGTTCGCCATGCAACCTCACTCGCGATCTAGCACAACTCAAAGCATGAACAGATTTCCTACTTAGGGCATCAGCTACCACATTTGCCTTGCCTTCGTGGTAGACAATCTGCATATCATAGTCTCCAATCAATTCTATCCACCTCCTCTGTCTCATGTTCAACTCTCGTTGGGTGTAGATATACTTCAAACTCTTGTGATCAGAAAACACCTTAAAAGTGGCTCCATAAAGGTAATGGCGCCACAATTTAAGTGCAAAGACAACTGCTCCCAATTCCAAATCATGAGTCGGATAATTTTCTTCATAGGTCTTCAATTGGCGACAAGCATACTCTATCACTCTCCCATTCTACATTAGCACACAACCCAGTCCGTGCTTCGAAGCGTCAGTATAAACTTCAAAATTATCACTCCCGACTGGCAAAGCAACGATAGGAGCTGTTGTCAGACGTTCCTTAAGGGCAGGAATGCCTTCTCACAACTCTCATCCCAGATGAAATGGTTTTATTTCCTCATTAACGACGTCAAGGGCTTTGCTATCTTCGAAAAATCCTTGACAAACCTCCGATAATAACCAGCCAATCCCAGGAAGCTTCGAATCTCACTCACATTCTTCGGACTTTGCCACTTAGTCACAGCCTCGATCTTACTAGGGTCGACAGATACCCCTTCTTTGGAAATTACATGCCCCAGAAATGCGACTTTCTCCAGCCAGAACTCACACTTGCTCAACTTAGCATTGAGCTTATGCTCCTCCAGGGTCTGAAATACTCTCCTCAAATGATCCTCGTGCTCTTCCGCATTCTTGGAATACACCAGGATATCATCAATGAATACCACCACGAACTTATCCAAATATGGGCTAAAGACTCGGTTCATCAAATCCATGAACACAGCTGGAGCGTTAGTCAATCCGAATGGCATAACCACAAATTCGTAGTGGCCATACCTCGTTCTGAAAGCGGTCTTTTGAATATCTTCATCTTTAGTTCTGAACTGGTGATACCCGGATCTCAAGTCGATCTTAGAGAAAACCCCAGCTCCACTCAACTGATCAAAAAGGTCGTCAATTATGGGTAAAGGATATCGGTTCTTGATGGTCACATTATTCAGCTCTCGATAGTCAACACAAAGCCTCAAACTCCCATCCTTCTTCTTCACAAACAGAATAGGTGCTCCCCAGGGCCACACACTGGGTCGGATGAATCCTTTCTCAGCTAGTTCATCCAACTGTTTCTTCAATTCCTCCATCTCCTTCGGTCCCATACGGTACAGTGATTTATATATTGGTCCCGCTCCTTGGGACGTCATCTCGGAATACTCCTTCAAACTCTCGCACCACAGGTATCTCGCTAGTCTTAGGGGTCTCAACCTCACAATTCCACATCTGGCATAAGATCAGACTCTCTCCTTTTCTCAGGCTAGACTTAAGGGTATTGACAGAAATGAATTTGATTTTAGGTTTGACTCGATATCCCTTGTAAGACACCCTCACTCCCTTAGGTCCCTTCAAGGAAATCTTCTTTTGATGACAGTCAATAAAAGCTCGATACTTTCCCAGCCAGTCCATCCCTAGAATCACCTCAAAACCCCCCAGTGGAAATTCTATGAGGTCACAATAGAAAATTGTTTCCCCGATTTTGATGGGCACACTTTTATAAATTCTATTACAGGTGGTCGACTCTCCTGAAGGTATGGTCACGGAGTCTGCGACCAAATCAAACCTCTCAAGTCCCAAGGCCCTAACATGCTCTCTAGACACAAAAGAATGGGTAGCACCGGAATCGAAAAGTACGAAAGTAGGTTTAGAGTTCATAAGAAAAGTACCAGTCACCACATGAGCATCATCTTTAGCGGCCTGCTTCCCCATGGCAAAAAGCTTGCCACTGGATTTAGCTCCACTCTGACTGGCGGTAGATGTCCCAGCCTGCTGATTTCCTTCCGTTCCCGTCTTCTGGTTGCTTCCACTTCCATTGTATTGATTCTGGTACGAACGGTTCTGATAATTGTTATAGTTTCTCTGATAATTGCTGCTACCTCCAGACTTCGCACCCCCACCATAGTTTGACATGGGTGTAGGATAGCCACTGCTACCATAAGACTGAGTGCGCGATCCCTGATATCCTGATGTAGGCGTACGATAACCTCTGGACTGGTTTCCTCCAGATGAGCGACACACCGCCTGCTTGTGCCCCGTCTTTCCACAGCCAAAACAAACTATTCCAATCGAACCACTGCCAAAACCCCCACTCCTGTAGTTGCCCCCACTCTGATTCCTCACACCTCATGAGGCACTGTTACTTAAATACCCACTATACTTGTTGGTGCTTTGCTTCTTCGACCCAGAACTTTCAGTCACCACTTCAGCCTTCCTCTTTTCAGACTTTCTCTTCTTGTCCTCCTTAATCATTTCTAAGAGTCTCTCCGCCGCCCCAGCCCGTAAGTAGATGTCCCAGACTGTGGTGGGCGGAGCCGCAATCAGCCTCTTCTTAATATTGTTTGTCAACCCCCTCTCAAACTTCATCGCCAGCATAGCATCATCAAAACCCATGTCCCCCACATAGCTCAGCAACTAGATAAACTTCCGATAATAAGCCTCCACCGTCATATCTTCCGTCATCCTGAAAGTATCAAACTCCTCTCTCAGCTTACTTTTCTGAAACTCCGGTTGGAACACTTCATATAGGATCCTCTTAAACGCAATCCAGGCGACAAACTCGGTCCCATCCTCTCTAGCTGCCTCACGGATTTCTCCCTTGTTCCCGGTCCACCAGTCACCGGCCATACCTCGAAGATAGTGGGTTGCTTGGTCAACCCTCAGTTCTTCAGGGCAATCCACCAGTTCGAATAAGTTACTGAACTCTCGGCACCATGCGCCTAGCAGATGAGGTTCCCCCTCCCCAGTGAATTGGGTAGGGTTATGCCTCGCAATGATCGTGCTCATCTTCGCGGAATCCATGTGTTTGGCCTTTAGGGCCTCATTCTCTGCTATCAAACGATCTAACTCCTCTTGGGTGATGTTAGCAACATTATTTCTCCTCGGAGGCATGACTATAACACAAAGAAAAGAGATGAGTCCCGGCTCAAGCGGGCACTCACTTGGATTAGGGCTAAGTTCCCTAAGCATCAAAGTCTATGAACAACTATCATATAGAGTAATACTTATCTATAACATGGCTCGGGGATCACATAACCGCATATCGCTAGACATGATAAACTTACTGATATAATTCAGATCACCTCATTCACCCATAACATCATACATCCTTTGTATACATACAAATAAAATTCTTTCATGCACATATCCTTACTGGCTTATCCAAATCGTTCACATATACGAAGAGTTCTTATAACATTCTTATCACAATTCACCATCACTTCCGTTACCTCATATTCTACCCTTTTCTCTCATATATGCACTCTGGGTTCCCGAGTAAAACTCAGAGGGCCAATGGTTCGGTGTGAGGGGGCCCCAGACTCATACTTTCCCTTTAGTGTGCTCCTAACAGTCCTATCCCCGGGTTCATTTTTATTTAGACTCTTCCTAAATTCATTGGGTTCATTGGTTAGGCCTGAGGATCGTTCGCACCCCCATTTATTTAAGGGCCTGCACTAGGAGTCCCCAGATAAATAAGGGTGTTACCATCTCGGTTTCACGAGGCAGTAGATACAAAGGAAAGATAACAGTACTTTAAATATTAAAAGTTAAACTCAATATCAAGTTCTTACAACCGTTCAAAACTGTCTTATGAAAATAAAGTACAACTCATGATAAGACGACTATGGTGATCTAGACTCTGGTCTGGTCCGGATCCAAGCTCTCCCTTCCCTTAGCTCCCACAGTCTCAAGCACCTGTCAATCTGCTTCCCAATAATTTGGTTCATCACAGGTGATCACGATTACACAGGGTCAACCACGAGGTTGAGTAGAGGAAAATAAATAGTCAGGCATTACTATCAATAGAAAGTCAAATATCTCCACTCCGAATCACAAGACCCAATATTCTCCACACCGTATCAAAAGACCCATTATCTCCACACCAATCTCAAGACCCATTATCTCCGCACCAATCACAAGACCCTTTATCTCCGCACCAATCACAAGACCCATTTTCATCACCTCATAATGTTATCTCAGAATTAAATAATCAAATAACACAATATATCAATCATATGATAATATAAAATGAACATGGTTATCATCAAATAACAACAGTTTAATCATCATTATACACACAATACTTCCCCTACCTCGAATTGTAGAAGCACAGACAAATCCAAAGCTCGCTAGAAATGTTCCACGCGAAAACTGCTACCTAAACACGTATTGGTAACGAATTAAATAACTTCTCGAACCCCCTAAATAACCCACACTTACTATAAGTAGAAACCTTCCATAAGTGGAAAGTTTCCAAAAATAGAAACTTTCTAAAAATAGAAACTTTCCAAAAATAGAAACTTTCATGACTCGTTACTTTCCCGACTCATAACTTCGACTAACCCAAAACCGTAATCAAAAGTAATAAGAATAATACGTAATAATAATAATAGTAATAATAAGGAGTAATAATAATAATAAGAATAATAGTAATAATAATAAGAATAATAAAATTAACAATCATAAAAATAATAAACGAAACAGCCAGCCTTATACGACTCCTTCCCCCGCGACTTCATCCCACAGCCCTACCGTGTACCACCACCTCGACCACCAGCGACCACCGTCCTCCCACACTACCGACCACCAACTAAAACCACGACACCACCAAACCACCCGACACCCACTGGCGAGTCAGACCAGAGTCCCTAAACCCAGGTCTGATGTAATACCCCGTATTTTAGCCTCGGTGAACGGCAGTCAAACCGTGTTTTATATAAGTATTTCAAAGGGAATGTTTAAAAAGTATTTTTACATAAACTGTTATTATTTTATAAATCGTATTTCTACGATTATTTCGTATTTCATAATCATTTTTATATTTGATGATTATTTCATAAAATGACGTTTCATTCGTATTTCTTTAATTCTTAATGATATAATTATAATTAAGTATATTTCTTGTTTTTATATTTATTTCTCGTCTATACTTAAATTCAATTATTTATTTATTTATATATTTATTTATTTATTTATTTATTTATATACTTATTTATTTATTTATTTATATATATATATATTTATTTATTTATTTAAGTCATAATTATATTTAAATCCTAATTTTATATATATTCTTACGTAAATGCTAATAATTTTATATTTTTATAATTAGTAAAATTACTTGTATGTACTCGTAATTTTTAAGTCGTGAGTCGAGAACGGAGTGTAGGTGTCTCGGGATGCATGTTGGGCTCGGGTTTAGGGCGAGATAATCGAAGCAAACAATAACGTTCAAACCCTACCTTACCATATTCTGATACACCGACATACACACCCCTCATACATCTCTCCTAAATGACTAAACCAAAAAAATAAAAAAATAAAAAAAACCCTAATTCACAATAGAGAGGCGTGGGATTGAGGGAGGACCAGAGAGCAGTCACCTTCGTCATCATCTTCATTGCTCACCATGGTCACGGTAAGTCAGACCTTCGATGTGTACTCGGTTTGCGTTTTAGATTGTTTTTTCTTCGAACTGTTTTCATGGTGCTTTGATATGAGTCTCTGGGTGTCGTGAATAGGGTGTTTGTAGTCTTGTGCGGTGGTTGTGGGTGGTTCCTAGTGACCGGAACACCGCCATCCAAAGGGACGTCTTATTTCCGTCGCAAAACAGAGAGAAACAGGGGCGTGTGTGAGGGCTCGGTGGCTGCGATGGTTGCAGGTGTTATAGGAGTGTCAAGGTCTGGTGCTTACCACCAATGAAGTCGTGGGGTGTGGGAGATGTCGTGGGTGTCGTTGGGTTGGTGTTAGGTTCCGATTTTCAGAAGGGTGGTGCGTGATTGCTGGGACAGTTACAGGAGGAGTTATGTGACCATGACTGTTGCGGGTGAAATCGAAGGCTCATATACTTAAGTCAGAGTCAGTAGTTTGTGTCAATGGGTGCGTCATGGTACAATGGTGGCTATCACCGTGGTTTGGTGGCGGTTCAGGCGGCGTTAGGGTAGTTGAGCAGCCGTGTAGGTAGGCTGTTATGGTGACGGTTGTGTCGTGATGTTGGGGGCTGTTGCTGAACTTAAATAACGACTTACGTAGTGTTGTCATGGCCCATGTAGTAGTATTATTATGAGTAATATTATATTATTACTAACGTGAACAAGTGGGTGTTATTATTATTATTATTATTATTATTATTATTATTATTATTATTATTATTATTATTATTATTATTATTATATGGTATTATCATTACTACTATTATTAGGTGGTTGTTATTATATGTATGTCTATTGATAGTATTTTAGTATATGGTAATAGTTATGGGACATTACTATTTTGGGAAATTTTCTATTTCAGGGAAATTTTCCACTTTATGCAGCGGTGATATTTAGTATCTTTACTATTCTAAATACGCGTTAGGTGAAGGATTATTAATCATTAAATAATATATGTCTAGGTGACGGTTATCAATAGTTCGGTTATATTTTCTATGTTCGTTTATTCAATTGAAATTAGTTATAAAAGTAATAGGATCGGGTTGGTTACATTAATTGAAGTAGTCATGTTTAATAGGATCTCGGTATGCGTATTATATGATTTAAATCGTTAATTCGAATAACGGATATATTATATTTGTTTACGTAGTTATATTAGTTAGTGATTACGTATATTATATTGCTAGGTGACGATTTTGAAGTGGCATTATTCTGTTTACTCGCTGGCTTGCTTTGGACTATATTGCTATTTCAGGTAGGATACACTGACTTTATACTCTATGATGTGTTATGAATCGATGTGCTATTGTGTGTTCTGGATGCTGAGTATGATTGATAGTATAATGATATTGGTTGGGTTGATTGTGGATTATTGGTAATGGCATGAGCATTTCATTATTTGAGAGCATAATTGAATAATTATATCGTTTTATTCATGAGCATAACATATGCATTGGTTACTGAGAAAGTTATGGTCAGATATTGTTCTGATAAGAAGCCCAAGGTGGTTCTGCAGACCAGGCCTGGTGTCTTATCAGCTTTTGAGCTGGTGTTCGGCGACGGCCGATTATAGTCTGTCGGGAGGTTCGGTATGGCTGGGTGTTACGGGTTTGAGATTGAGAATGAGATTGAGCTCGAGCATATCATGGCATTTTCATATCATCATTGTTGCCATATATTATTGTGTTATCCTACTCAACCGCGAGGTTGACAGTGTATTCGTGTACACCTACGATGATCTGGAATGGGGAGTAGATTCTGCAGGTCAGAGACAGATGGATTAGGAGCTTGGGCATGGAGAGAGAAATGGCTTGGAATTACTTAGAATTAGATCACATACTTAGATGTTATCAGATGTACTTTTATTCTTTGCGTAGTAATTGTAAAATCAAAAATTTAAATTTAACAAGTTTTATATAAAGTATTTTGGTTTGTTTTACTTTGTTATTCACTACCTCGGACATTCCGAGAAGGTAACAATCCTATTTATTTGAGAATGTCTTGCTAAAGGCTCTTAAATAAATGGGGGTGTTACAAAGTGGTATCAGAGCGAATGATCCTCAGGCCTAAACCAAATGAATAATAATGAACGTAGGAAAAGTCTAATAAAATGAACCTCAGGTTAGTAACTGTTAGGAGCCCCCAGGTTTGGGATGAGTTAGGGGCCCCCTCAAACCAAGCCATTGGCCCTTTCAGTCTAACCTGTTAACCCTTGAGTGATGCGGAGAGTGGGTAGTAACAAAATAAAAGATCAGACCCTTCCTATATTGTACTAACAGCTTTGCAGGAGAGGAATGAGGTAAGTAATGATGTGATACATGGTTAATAATGTGTAATGAAAGAATATGGTTGACATTGGCATGCTGAATCATTTGAATAATTGAGTGACATTTTGGTGTATGGATGGCATGAGTTGTGAATTATGAACTATATGATGATATGCATGCGACTATATGATACCTGAACCCTTAGGTAGATATATAGTATAATGATATGAGTAATGAGGTGATGATAGAAGCACCATAAGCTATAGCTACCTAGGAGGTTAGATGTAGGAGAGATATGACCATGATTGACTGGAATGGTTAATAGAGCCAGCCAGACAATGTTGTTACAGGATGCGGAATCAAGTTAAGTCCTATGTGTAAAGCTAGTAGACCGAAACGGGTGTCGTGTCTGTTGATAATTGTTTTGTTGCTATTCTGAGTGTGTATATACTTCTTATCTAAATGCTTTATTCTTTGCAAGAACTTACTGTTTGGCTTACTAGGCAAATGTGATCGGCTTTTGAGATTTAAGATTGTTATTATTTTACTAATTGCCTTAGCAATCCATGTCTATTGATAAGTAGAATGTGTTGCCCCAAGCCATGAATGACATATAGTTATGCGTTACATTTGTATATACATGTATAAATATTGAGTTATCTAACTGATTCTACTTTCAGTTCGAAATCTTTGCCTTATTGTAGATGACCATTAAAGTTTGAATGAT
The DNA here is from genome assembly GCA_029255685.2 of Silene conica. Lineage (NCBI taxonomy): Eukaryota > Viridiplantae > Streptophyta > Magnoliopsida > Caryophyllales > Caryophyllaceae > Silene > Silene conica. The sequence continues at coordinate 68,244,256 of CM055311.2, forward strand.
GAATACATGTTAATATGGTGGTGTCTTTGCTTCAAATTATATGTCGACGTGATTCGGAAGAAGAATTGTTGAGTTTCGATGTAGTAATGTGAAATTGTAAAGGAACCAAAATTTTAATAAAATTCCAGAATGCTACCTTGTTTGTACGGACTGCCATTTTAAATGTGTTCCATACACGAGTATGAAAATTTTATGTATGATAATCTTCTATTTAGCTTTCCAATGTTTTTGGTTCATGTTTATATGAGTTATATCTTGGGAGAAATAAATATTTTAGGCGACAATGGTCGAATTGTTCCTGCCCAGTCTGTTTTGACTCATGTTTTTGTAAGGAGAATCATTTAAAACGTGGTTACTGTTTATGCATAACTCCAACTCCACTGTTTAGAAATTCATTCACGTTTTCAAAATGATAAGCCACGTAAAATCTTAATGAGTCGTTATTTAGTAGTGATTTGTGCAAGTTGCCCAATTTTTCTGTCTAATTGCTGAACAATTTCTTTTCAGACCAACTGAGTTGTAAAATTTGTTATAAATTGTTCCCTTAATTTTTGCATTTGATTCTCTTTCCTATGATTAGTTAATTCATTATATTTCTCAAAAACGGTAATATTTCACAAAATGGTTGAACGGTTATTTAATTATAATTTTGGAAGTTGCGACATGATGTTTGATTGTTGAAATTGTAAGTTATGTAAGTTTCAATATAAAAGTTTAATCGAATATGGATTATGTGAGGTAACCATGTAATATTCTGATATGACATAAGTGGCATGAACAGTACGCATATGATATGGATATGAACCTTACTATATAATAATAATATAACCTTAATTATTTTGGTGAGTTTTACATAAAGTTAGTTTCATTCATATCGACGCTATTGTTATGCTACAAGGTGAACTACGTGTTGTTATGTTTAAATCTGATTACTATATATTGAGTAAGTAACATGGTTGACATGTGAATTATAAGAATGATAGATTTTTTTTATTTTTTTATTTTTTTATTTTTTTGTTTTTTTATTTTTTTTCGATCTTTAACTTCTTAAATCGTCAATGATTCGTGTTTATAAATTGCCATTAAATACAACTTCATCGTTTTAAAAGTTTAAAAAAAAAATGTTTTCAAGGTGATAATCCATGATGAAGCTGATGTTTGATGATTATGGTAATTATTTTGCAACATGACAGAATCTGTAGCTACATGTTGATGAAATTTTGCCTGAATATGAAATTATTCCACATGATATAGACCTCTTATCTTGCAAGTTATACTAGTTTTATGATAAATGATTTAATGTGAGTAGATGGGAAATGTGCCTACGTGATTTTAACTTATTTATACCTAGAAATGCTAAGCTATCTTAATAGTCTAGGATTGATGTCTATCTCGTAAAATATGTCATTGCTCCGTGTTTAATTACATTAATTACATTTTGCGTAATGTCACTTTCTCTGATGTGCATAAACAAGAGTTTTGCCTCCGTAATTTGAAGTGTGAGTATGAAATGTTTTAATTTGGCAAGTGTGAACCATGAGTTAACTGATTGTCTACCTCGATGTAAATGTGTTAATTTTATGTCAAAATTTTCCAAGGGTATAGATGTTGGTTACCTTGATTTTATTTTACTGCGTAGCTTGAAACTGACAAATATGTTTTGTTGCTTTAAAAGTCGGATACTAGTTGTCCAGTATAGAGTAATTAACTTATCAGATAATTTGTGACTGTTGTTTCGGTGATCTTCTTGAGCATTGAATGTGGAATTTTATAATGGGGTTACGGGGACGTAACCATATTTTAAGGAGGATAGGATTGTAAAATCTAGATGGATTACGATCTGACTAAGTGGTATGTTATGTTTGGCTGACTGAGATTGACCATGCATGGAGTCTGCTATTTTAATTTGTTATGTTTTGGTCAATGTTGCGGTTCTTTAAGTGTCATATAGTTTTGTCGTATGTTAAACTTTGGGGACAAAGTTTCTTAAGGGAGATAGAATGTAACACTTCGCGTTTTAGAGCTTATGTATATGTACTACTTGCGTTTGTCTTATGCTTGTGGGGTATTTTGTTACCGTTACGGGGTGGCGAACTTCGGGACGAAGTTCATTTTAAGGAGGGAAGACTGTAATACCCCGTATTTTAGCCTCGGTCAACGGCAGTGAAACCGTGTTTTATATAAGTATTTCAAACGGAATGTTTATAAAGTATTTTTACATAAACTGTTATTATTTTATAAATCGTATTTCTACGATTATTTCGTATTTCATAATTTTTTTTATATTTGATGATTATTTCATAAAATGACGTTTCATTCGTATTTCTTTAATTCTTAATGATATATTTATAATTAAGTATATTTCTTGTTTTTATATTTATTTCTCGTCTATACTTAAATTCAATTATTTATTTATTTATTATTTTTTTATATATTTTTTTATTTAGTTATATATTTATTTATTTATTTATTTATTTATTTAAGTCATAATTATATTTAAATCCTAATTTTATATATATTCTTACGTAAATGCTAATAATTTTATATTTTTATAATTAGTAAAATTACTTGTATGTACTCGTAATTTTTAAGTCGTGAGTCGAGAACGGAGTGTAGGTGTCTCGAGATGCGTGTTGGGCTTTGGTTTAGGGCGAGAGAATCGAAGCAAACAATAACGTTCAAACCCTACCTTACCATATTCTGATACACCGACATACACACCCCTCATACAATTCTCCTAAATGACTAAACCAAAAAAAAAAAAACCCTAATTCACAATAGAGAGGCGTGGGATTGAGGGAGGACCAGAGAGCAGTCACCTTCGTCACCATCTTCATTGCTCACCATGGTCACGGTAAGTCAGACCTCGATGTGTACTCGGTTAACGTTTTAGATTGTTTTTTCTTCGAACTGTTTTCATGGTGCTCTGATATGAGTCTCTAGGTGTCGTGAATAGGGTGTTTGTAGTCTTGTGCGGTGGTTGTGGGTGGTACCTAGTGACCGGAACACCGCCATCCAAAGGGGCGTCTTATTTCCGTGGCAAAACAGAGAGAAACAGGGGCGTGTGTGAGGGCTCGGTGGCTGCGATGGTTGCAGGTGTTATAGGAGTGTCAAGATCTGGTTCTTACCACCAATGAAGTCGTGGGTGTCGTTGGGTGGTGCTTAAGGTAGTCGTGTTGGTGGTGGGTTCCGATTTTCAGAAGGGTGGTGCGTGATTGCTGGGACAGTTACAGGAGGAGTTATGTGACCATGATTGTTGCGGGTGAAATCGAAGGCTCATATACTTGAGTCAGAGTCAGTAGTTTGTGTCAATGGGTGCGTCATGGTACAGTGGTGGCCATCACCGTGGTTTGGTGGCGGTTCAGGCGGCGTTAGGGTAGTTGAGCAGCCGTGTAGGTAGGCTGTTATGGTGACGGTTGTGTCGTGATGTTGGGGGCTGTTGCTGAACTTAAATAACGACTTATGTAGTGTTGTCATGGCCCATGTAGTAGTAATATTATGAGTAATATTATATTATTACTAAGGTGAACAAGTGGGTGTTATTATTATTATTATTATTATTATTATTATTATTATTATTATTATTATTATTATTATTATATGGTATTATTATTACTACTATTATTAGGTGGTTGTTATTATATGTATGTCTATTGATAGTATTTTAGTATATGGTAATAGTTATGGGACATTACTATTTTGGGAAATTTTCTATTTCAGGAAATTTTCCACTTTTATGGAGCGGTGATATTTAGTATCTTTACTATTCTAAATACGCGTTAGGTGAAGGATTATTAATCATTAAATAATATATGTCTAGGTGACGGTTATCAATAGTTCGGTTATATTTTCTATGTTCGTTTATTCAATTGAAATTAGTTATAAAAGTAATAGGATCGGGTTGGTTACGTTAATTGAAGTAGTCATGTTTAATAGGATCTCGGTATGCGTATTATATGATTTAAATCGTTAATTCGAATAACTGATATATTATATTTGTTTACGTAGTTATATTAGTTAGTGATTACGTATATTATATTGCTAGGTGACGATTTTGAAGTGGCATTATTCTGTTTACTCGCTGGCTTGCTTTGGACTATATTGCTATTTCAGGTAGGATACACTGACTTTATACTCTATGATGTGTTATGAATTGATGTGCTATTGTGTGTTCTGGATGCTGAGTATGATTGATAGTATAATGATATTGGTTGGGTTGATTGTGGATTATTGGTAATGGCATGAGCATTTCATTATTTGAGAGCATAATTGAATAATTATATCGTTGTATTCATGAGCATAACATATGCATTGGTTACTGAGAAAGTTATGGTCAGATATTGTTCTGATATAAAGCCCAGGGTGGTTCTGCAGAACAGGCCTGGTGTCTTATCAGCTTTTGAGCTGGTGTTCGGCGGCGGCCGATTATAGTCTGCCGGGAGGTTCGGTATGGTTGGGTGTTACGGGTTTGAGATTGAGAATGAGATTGAGCTCGAGCATATCATGGCATTTTCATATCATCATTGTTGCATTATATTATTGTGTTATCCTACTCAACCGCAAGGTTGACAGTGTATTCGTGTACACCTACGATGATTCGGAATGGGTAGTAGATTTTGCAGGTCAGAGACAGATGGATTAGGAGCTTGGGCATGGAGAGAGAAATGGTTTTGACTTACTTAGAATTAGATCACATACTTAGATGTTATCAGATGTACTTTTATTCTTTGCGTAGTAATTGTAAAATCAAAAGTTTAAATTTAACCAGTTTTATATAAAGTATTTTGGTTTGTTTTACTTTGTTATTCACTACCTCGGACATTCCGAGAAGGTAAAAATCCTATTTATTTGAGAATGTCTTGCTAAAGGCTCTTAAATAAATGGGGGTGTTACATCTGATCCACGCTTGTGTCTCAGACTGCCTGTTTCAGTCCCACTTCGACCCCTAACAACGCCCCTAGCACCACCCAAGACTCACACCAACAACACCTCCGACAACCCACCTGTAAACCACGGTGGTATTACTGTATTGACCTACCCCGAGTCGACAGTAATACCACCCCCAAACCAACTCCCTGACCAGAACACCACAAACCCCCTAACTCTTATTATTTTTCGTGATAAACAGACCCCAGAACCACCCCCCTTCGACGACACCACAACCACTCTAGCCTAGTGACACCACCCCCACGACACGACCATGACTACCACCAAAACCACCGTGCCCACCACGCCCGGTAACCACGACCCTATACTCATCGAATCTGAACAAAACCACACACATAAAAAACACGGTAAAACCAGTGGTTGTGGCTTACCTGTTTCACGGCCAAAACGAGGGTCCCTAGACGGTGGTGGTCTACTGTTCCGATTCCCTCTTTGCTTCTCTAGTATGGTGGCTACACTATTGTGATGGTGGTTGTGTAAAAACTAAGGTAACACTAGGGTAAAACTCTTATACGGCGGCATAAGAGTAGCTGGGTGATAGAGGGTGTTTTTCTTAGGTTTTAGAAATCATGGGCTCTTTTGTATTGTGCACACAAAACGAGGCCCAACCCCGTCCCAAGCCTCATGTACCCGACAGTCACAAGATCAAACCCCACCATCAACATCTATTAAAATGATTTAAATAAAATACTTAACGAAAGCTAAAACACGTTTAAGCACTATCGATCAATTATAAAAGTAAATCACGCTATAAAAATATCTAAAGATTCGGGGTATTACACTATCAAGCAAAGGAAAAACTTCAATTTGCTTGTGCCAACTTTGGAGAGCCATATCTCGAGTTATACAACAGATAATCAGGTGATTCTAATTGGAGATGAAAGCTAATCCTCTTAGCTTTCCAACGCCACCAAGAACGCTTGATTTGAGCAAGTAACGAAGAAATGACAGCCATTTTGAAGTTCAGTGCGCAGTGTAGGAAATACACGCAGAGAAGTAGTGCTCGATCGAGAGCTTTGTTTGGTCGATCGAGAGCATTGTTTGGTCGATCGAGGGGTTTTAGTTTCTAAATTCCTCGATCGAGAGGTTTTGGTTTCTAAAGTCCTCGATCGAGAGGTTTTGGTTTCTAAAGTCCTCGATCGAGAGGTTTTGGTACTTAATCTACTCGATCGAGAGCTTTTCATACCCATTCTTCTCGATCGAGAGGTTTTTCTTCTCGATCAAGAGCCTTGTCGACGTCTCCTCATTTTCCCGAGAGCTTTTGTCAGTTTTTCTTTTGTGTCTTAGATAAGAACTCGTTTGTGAGTTCTTTTAGGTAATCTATCTTTTCTTTTTCAGAACTCTTCTTGTCAGCCGTCACCATATTTCTTTACTCAATAATTTTAGTTTTTCTTCTTAAAATTCAAGAATTGTAATCGGGTTTTCGATATCGTTCTATACGCCGGATTTCTACTTGTTTGTAATCCTCCTTTTTCTTCTTATCTTAATCTTTCTGTTCTTTTTTGTTTTACTGTTTCAATTCACGTTTTGGTCCTGCTTCTTTTATCGTTGTTTGCCTCGATTTTCGTGACCGTAACTCTTTGCTTCGTTGTCCCTGTTTTTGTTCCCTGTACTTTGTTAATTTCAGTTTCTAATCTTCTTCATTTCTCTTTTGTCGTCTGTTTTATGTACGTAATTATTCTGCTTACACCCGTTAATCTACATCGGTTTTCGAGTCCTTGTTCTAGCCCCCGTTTCTCGCTTATTAGCTTCGAAAACCGTGCTCCCTTTGCTCGTTTTATCACGTTTTTACAGCACCTTTTACTTACTGATTTATCATTCTGATTTTATTCCATTTTATAGCATGTCAATTGTTAGTATGAATTTCGTAGTTGTATTTGTTTATAATTACGTTATGATTAGCTAAATTGTTTATATGCCGGGATGAGGTAAACTGTGTCTTACACATGATAGGTTGTAACCGGGATGGGTAGTTTTGCGGTAGGAATTATCGTTAAGCAATATAATTGTGTTTGGTTGAATGAGTATACGCAGGAGACCATTCGTTTCGTTAAACCCCGACCTAGACCGGAAGGTTGGTAGGGTAAGACTTGCATAATAATAATAATTAGTTTCTGTGAGGGCGACTTAAGACCGGAACGTATAGTCGGGTTAGAGATGTGACTGTAATAACCTAGCCCTTCCTACCAAAAATCTGACCAACCTAGTTTATACCGATAATGCTGACGACACAGTGACCCGAAATCCTAGCATATTCCCCTTTTCTAAATTTAATTTATATCCTACTCGTTTGTTTCCGTAGTTTAGATAAAACAATTTTAAACCCCCATTTTTGTGACATTCAGACGGACCAATTTGAACAGATAATCAACAACTTTGCCTCCCTGTGGAGATCGACCCTACTTGTCGCTGACTTATGTCAGTAGTATTAGGTTTTTATTTTTGGTACTGAAACGACGGTATCATCCGTCACGCGACATACACACAGATATCAAACTAGAGGTCCCGACTCAGACATAGTTCGATACGCATCATCCAACAGTACATATCGTACTCTAGAGGTCCCGACTCAAACATATTCCATTATGAAGTACAACAAAAAACAATGTCCTAGTCTTTCTTACTAGGTTACCGTCTAACATATGATAGTTAACACGCATACCAATCATATAAAAGAAGTATAAATCAAATCGGGTGAACCGATCACGAGTAAAACACTTTTTAATGAGAACAGGACCCTCAGCCCACTCCCAAGCTCTTTCTCAAAAGTCTAGCATCCATTAGGGTCTCTCAGCCGGTGGACCGCGCGGCTGGCCACCCGGCTGGGAGCCCCATCACTGTTTCCTACATACGAAGAACATAACAAGAACAGCTTCTCAGCCGGTCGGCCTACCGGTTGGGAGGCATTGTACGCGAAAAACACATTTTTCGCATTCTCAAATCAATTCCATACTTCGATAATGCATCCTATACATGTTTCTAATCAACATCTCAACAGTCCCAACATGAATATCATCTCAAGAAAGTATATGAAAATGTAAACAAACATCGATCATATGAATTTATAACAAATTCCCAAATTAAACCCATCTTTCATGTATACTCCAAACTCATCACCCATATCAATTTCACCATGAAATCCTCATAAAAATCAGTTTGTATAACACAACAAAGATATTAAAAATCATAATCCATACTAACTTTCACAAGGGCACAACAATATCACATAATATGCTAATATAACAAAATAGGCCGAGTTTCTCATTATCGTCACCTTTACTTAGCGAAATCTTCGAGATCTTCTTCAATAGTCACCAAGCCCTCTTCCGGGTTAAGACAAACACCGCCTAAAACAACACAAACATCGAAGAAACTCATGAATTTCGAAATTATGTGGACAAGCCGAAAATCTAACTGTCACAAATTGCAAGATTGATTACCTTAGAACGACGGGCTCGAGAAGAGGAATCTGTAGCCGTGAAAATCGCTTCAATCGGATAAGAAACGAAGATTGTATGAGAGTTTTAAGATTGAAGGAGGAGGAAATCAAAAATGGTGTTTTGTTCTCTTTTGTTAAATCTGAAAAATGAAATGGATGAGAAAGATGAAAGATAGTGGGGTTAGGGTTTTGTGAGGAAAAAAAGGGAAAATGGATCCATTAACATGTTAGGCCCGTAAGACAAGTTTTAAGACAGTTTAAGGTAAGAACACCGACTTAAGGTCGCTATAAACTTAAGACGATGTAAATATTTCCGGACTATGAAATTAAATTGCTATAACATAAATTACGCAATTAAATGAAATCTTATTTAAATCCTTTAAAATATTCTCACATAGATTAATTAGTTATTTAAATGAAATTTCAAAAATTACGAAATATAAATTATTTCTCGAACTTGAACTTAAAATCTTTAAACTTCCAAGTCCCGAAATATTGGGATTTTACAATCACCTCACCTTTCAAAAAGTCTCGTCCTCGAAACTTGAGAGTAGAAATTAGAAAATTATAAAGAACAACGCTATCATCCAAAATGTTTACTAAAAATCCGATACTTCAAAACTTAGATTTATTTCACAGGTGTAACACCCCCATTTATTTAGGGGTCTGATCTAGGACTTCCCAGATAAGTAAGGGTGTTACTGTTGGGAAATGTGTCCTCAACAATAGTGCGATCACGTAATTAAATCTCATGACGAGAATGCGCAAGGGATGATACGAATTATTAGTCAACTGACCAACATTAATCGGTAATGATTGGCTAGCTAGAGTTTGACATTATTGTCGTATGACGGTGGTGGTCAGTTGATCCCTTTAGGTCACACCTTTAGGACAATTCCCTTAATTGTTAAAGTGATCAAATGTATAATGATACGATTTTGATCATATTCCTTAAACTCGTATATCGAGAAATTAGAGGTTAAATCTTAATGTAAGATTTATGTTTAAAATTGAAACGTGTCAATTGTTAAACATTAAACGATATTTTATAATATCGTAATTAGAATGAATTGGGTTATAATTATTACAAAAGTTGTAAATCATATTGACGATTATTATAAGTGACCATTTTACATTTAGTAATTTCGAATTACTTGTCAACTTGATAAATGAGATTTATTAATTTATGAATAATATTTATTTGATAAATATGTATGATTAAATTAAAACAATTGTTATATTTTGACATATTGTATGTCACATAACATAAAATTGTAAGGTTGATAAAATTGTAAAATAAGGTCCATTTTAAGTGTGGTTGCACCGGTTTTGGGATGGGTTGAGGATATGTTGTGTGTTATTAAATTAACACAAACATGTTGGTTAAAGCATGCTTAACTTTAATTAAGGTGCTACCTAGAGCCACCCTATCTACATGGGAAAGTGTTGTGTTCCCCCTTGGAGCCCTCCCATACCCGGCCACCCACACCCAAGCATCACAACATATTAAGTATAAGATGCTCACCTAAACTAACCCTAGTTCTTTTAATGTTGGAATAATTTCTAAGTGTAGAAAAATTATATAATCTCTTCTTGACCTAGCCGAAATATACTCTAAGTGAAAGAGAGATTATTTTCAACCTCTAAAATCATATTATAAGATAATATAAACGTACTAATTGTAGTATTATAATAACATTCTAATTAGAGAGATTAGAGTTGTTTAAGGAGAAACCGATTTTGTGCTAGCTTGTTCAAGATCTCGGTTGGTTAAGGGCTTGTCTTGGTGCATCCAAAGGAGGTATTCTATTTTGGGTACTAGGAGGATCATCCTTGCCATTCACTTGGACCGTGTGTAAGGGTTCAATATCTCCTTATTTCCGCATTTTTAGCATGCATACGATCACTAATAATATGTTGTTTAAAGGGTTAAATAAAGGATTATTGTTAGTATGACTAAAATTAGTTTATGAGTAACTAATAAAACCCATCAATTGGTATCAGAGCAATAGGTTGTTTGCATGCTTTCCGTTTACGTTTTTCCGGAGTTATAGTGATAACAATATAAAACTTGAATTTTTGTTTGATATAAGATATGCACGAAATTAATTTAGCATGAATACCTACTGTTTTCTAAAATGTTTTAGAATATTTGGAATATATTTTGCATGAATATTGATTAATGGTATATTAAATCTCGGTTTTTATAAAGTTTTAATGGTTAAAGTCGTTTATTTTGGGAAAAATAGCTAAAATCATCTTTTGGCCGAGATTTTTCAGTATGTTATCACATGTATTTTCTATAATATGAATATGATTTTTCGTAAATTATGGACTTTTAAAACGTGTGATATGAATTTTAAGTGTTAAAATGCAATAAGATGAATAAAAATGGGTTAAAATAGTTATATTATGAATTTGACTATAAACATTTATGAGGATGTCACATGCAATATTTAAAATTTATGTTGAATTTTCCAGAAATTTATCTCAAATATTGCAATATTATAGATTTTTAATGTAAAAATCGGGTAACTAGTGACATAATTTCGACTTTAATAGTTTAAGTTGGAATTTGGCCATAAAAATTTAACACGATGTCATATATATTATTTCCAGCATGCATAAAATTTTCGAGAATTTTATCTTATTTTATACTTGAGAAATAAATTTAAAGGTTAAAATCGTACAATATATGACGTAAATCGTTAAAATTTGCGAATGTTGTTAAAATGGCCGAAAAATGTAACCCATTTTCGTCATATGTGATATGTTCATCATGAAAATATTCTTGGGAGCCAAAAGTTTCATATTTGATTTAATTTTAATTTGTTAAAAAGTTACATTTAAAATTAAATAAAAGGAGTCATGCATTTAAATTTCGGCTTCTTGGGCAGTGTGTAATTTATTTTTCTGTCCATTTTGTGTTCTTAAAGTGTTTTGGAAAGTGTAAAAATTTTTATTAGTATTTTATTTGCATTTATGGAATTAATTATTGAATTTTCCGACTTAAAATGCTCGTTTTACGTCTTATTTACGAAATAATGTTAAAACCGTATAAATACTAATATTTTAAAATTCTGAAAATTTTAAGAACATTCTGGATTTTTGAAAATTTGAATTTTGAATTTTCGAAATTTTTATGACTCTTTTGGATTTTTATATTATTTTTCCCGTAAAACCGAGTAATACCGATCAATATTGAAGTATATTAAGTTAAGTCATGTTCAAAGTTTGAGTAAGACTTAATTTTGAAACCTATTAGAGTTAGGATGATTAACTTAAGGATGAAAACCGTTTCATATAATGCATAGTGTTGTTAACCGTTAAAACACGCGATTCCATAAACCAAGGTTTACGATAACTATTTAAATAAGTGTTTTAAATAGGACGATTTGGCTTAGGGTTTGCATGTTAATTCATATTTACATAAGCATTGCATATTTTATTATGAATGTCATGATTTTATTTACGTAATCTTGGGAATTATGTAATTTACTTAGTATGGCCTTAGTTTTTAATCGGTATTTCCCGAAATGTAAGGGGTTACCGATTCGGTTGTAATTTTGTGATCTCGTATCACCCAATTGTAATTTATTTCTATTTTATAATGTATAAAGTAGACTAGAAAAGTTGTAATATTTGTAAATTCCGGAGATCCTTGAAGACGGTGCCATTCGGAAAGGAGTTCCAACAAAGACGGTGTTTACCTCGAAATGCGTGCCGCGTGAAGTTCAAGGGACCAAAGGAGTTGGTTTCCGAATTTGTACTTTATTATTTCTTTTCTAGGAAAGGTCATACTAGGGTTTATTTTATGCTTTTATTTTGCTTTTATCTGTTTGCATGCATAGCCAAATCGTCATATATCGTATCATGCATTTTTCGATTTTATCGACCTAGTCATTTATTTTATCGATAATTCACCGACTTAGTTCACTTAAACGGAGATAGATAATAATTTGACTAGATCTCTTACATATAAATATTGAGACTTAGCCTTACCAAAAAGTACGGACCCATGAATCCCTTCTTCACAAGAACGTAGGCTCGGCTACACCGGGGTACTAAAATTGTCACGTTGGGTAAGTGGGGTAATAAGATTACACCTTGAAATTTGGTTGATCTCAACGAAAGTATTCGTAACCGTAGTTGCAATAAGTTCGGGCTAAAGATAATTTTAAGAAAATTTTCGACCGAGAGTTCTAAGAGTAGAACCGATTAAAGAGTTAATCCACCAAATTATACCGATACGGGTTGAATCGGCTACATTGTGCCGGATTAGTATGGGTTTGGGTCTCGGGATTGTTTACTTAATTGGGTAAGAGTTCATTAAGTAAATATACTTAACATGTTTAAGTTTCTTAAAATTCAAATTATGAATTTAAAATGATGTTGTTTATCCTTTTATTATTGTAGTTTAATTTTCGACATCATCAATGGCAACCAACGCTCCACCTCTCACTAACGTATCATGGCTTCGATCCTTTATGGATCGTTGTAAACTCGATAAGCATGGTTCCAATTTTAAGGATTGGGATGCGCAATTGCTTTTGGCCGCTCAAGGTGACAATAAGAGTCGTTACCTATCCGAAGCCGCTCCGACCGCTCGTTCGTCGGCCCAAACTCGTGAGGCATATGAAGCCTACATAAAAGAGTCCTCCGCTCTTAAAAATGTGCTCATCTTCTCCATGGAGCCGGATCTCCAAAGGAGTATGATTAAGTTGACCACATCGTAAATTATATACACCAAGCTTGCGACCATGTTTTCGCAAACTCCAAGGGTGATTCAATATGAGGCGGCTTCCGCCTTCTTTGACATTACATTCAAGGAAGGGCAAAAGATAAGCCCTCATGTGCTCAAAATCGTTGAGCTCGCGGAGACTCTAAAAGCTCAAAATGTTGATGTTCCCGATTCTCTAATTATTGACCGAGTTCTTCACTCGCTCAATAAAGTTAAGGCGTATGCTCAATTCCAGGTGAATTTCAATATGCGAAACCAAGAGACCACATTGGATGAGTTGCATAAGATGCTAGTCCAAGCCGAAAGGGACATAGGACTTCATGAAAGTTCCACCAAGGATGTTTTGAACATCGAAAAGAAAGGGAAAACGAGCTTCAAAAGGAATGCCTTCAAGGCAAGGGCAATAAAACGTTCAAACCCAAAGCGGCCAAAGAAAAGACCTTTTCGAAAGGCTTTTCCACCTCATCTTCAAAGGTTGAATACAAGTGCCTTCATTACACAAGGATAAATCTTAGGAAACGGAATTGCCCCAAATACTTAAGCGATCTCAAAAATGGGAAGGCAACCGCCGTAGTTTATAATTCTCGTTTACCTTCATCTTCTTTTGTGAACTTTTGTATGGCGATACAAGTTGTTGACTATCACCCCTTTTAAATTGTTTTAAAGGGGCATCTTATAAGGATAAGGGCAAGGAGAAGGAAGCATGAGTTGCTTACTTGGATGGCTAAGGTAGCATCTAATTGATCGAAGACTTGAAGAGCTAGGCTCTAATTTTCATATCGTCTTCTTTCATATTTTGCATTTTATTTGTGGAACAATTTATTTTCTTGTAAGACAAGGATTAAAATCCTAAAACAATGGTTGTAATTTTGGATATTGGTGACTTGGTTTTCAATCCGAGTCACTACTTTTGTTCTTAATCAATGTCTTGATTTCTCAAATAAATTGCATACCTTGTTAAAACATGAATAATGGTGATTTTATCACACAATAAACCTTGATACGATCAATATAATATAATCAAAGTGTTGATTAAAAACGGAGAACTACACCCCATGAGATACCTTCAATCAAATTGAGACATCATTAGTTCATTATATGATTTTCATTTTAAATGAAAATGAGAATGCATTCATCAAACCTAGAAACTTTTATCCACTCATAAACATTGGTTGCATCGACTATGCTATCCTTATACAAGTAAAGGTTATTGTTAAAAGGATAGAGTGGGAGAAAATAGTTCGCCCGCAAACCAATGAGATAAATGAAGGATCTTAGAGAAGAATCCCTCATGGGTGTCTTAAGAAGAACCCTAAATGAACGAATAAAAGAAACTACGAGAGGACACTGAAGAAACTACGGGAGGACACTCGAAGAAATGTTCTTTGTGTTCAATGTTTCATAGAGAGGAGACATAAAACCCCGTATAAAATCGGAAGGAAACGGGTTCCTTATAAATGATTTTTCTAAGTTTATAAGATAAAAGAGAAGAAATCATCTCAATCCTCTCAATGTAGTTATAAGGGAATATCATGTCATATTCGTCTCGAGGAAACGAAGACATGAAAGAAGTGATGATTGATTGAATGAAAGATCACTATAGGGATAGTGATGGTAATAATGATTCAAGTAACAAATAAAGATTTACATGCATGAAATGAAAGGTTCATTTAATAGATCGAATAATATTGATTTTAGTGGGAGCAATATTCATTAAAAGAATTAAGCCTACCATTTAGAGAGAATGGATGATTCTTTAAGATGTAAAGAATAAGAGGTTTTCAATTCTAGAAGTTAGTGGGAGCGATATTCATTAAAAGAATTAAGCCTACCATTTAGAGAGAATGGGTGATTCTTTAAGGTATAAAGAATAAGAGGTTTTCAATTCTAGATGAACAAATACCTTATATCATAAGATGATGGAGCTTTACGGGAACGTTTATTATGTTGATAATAAAAGGTCGCCCATTAGAAATTAAATTGTTTGGATATATTTCATATTGATAAAATCGTTATCAAATTGCCAAGATGTTTGAAAAAATAAGAGTGATGAAATCACTAATAACTACAATATAGATTTAAGCACATGAGTGACTAGATAATTCCGAGTGATTCCTTAATCTCTAGTATATCGATACGTCACGAGTTATAGGATAACAGTGGGAGCTTCCCTCAGGAAAGGGAACTCAAGATCTAGAATGGATTCTACATATGTGCTCAAATAAGATCATATTATGTGAGACAATATGAGTCGGAAGGAGACCAAAATTTGTAAGTTTTGCAATCATGAATAAAAGGTTTATTCGTAAAACACTAATACAAATTGATGATCGTGCATCAAATGCAATGAAATAGTATTGACTGTTTTTGCATGACAATGTCATTTGAGTTATGATTAACTCAAGATGAAAGATACTTTGCCAAAATCCAAATGGGTTGTATGAGAGAATATTGAACCCCATAAGTGAACTGGATTGACTTAGTATAGCCCCTGGCCGCGTACATGAGGTGACATCTCGAAGCGACTAGAGTGTGAGGCGATTGATGGCAAGTTCAAGTGCCATAGAGTCATATGTGATGACTAGTCGATCACATAGACAGACTGTAAGAGACACTCTATCGGGCAATGTGACCGCTTATAGAGTTCTGGAAATTTTATAGCCGCGTCGTGGCGAGAGCTGCTATAGTATTCTTGTGAGTCAATTCTTAGACTAAAGACTACTCTCCCAAGATGGTACAGTTCTGACATAACTTTGATTCATTCTCTACGACTTTTCATAACTGGAGTCAAATGGGATTGTTTTGGGTTGTGACTGACTGTGACTAGTTGAAGGAAGTAGTGCGATAGAAATTGTCCACCCCTTGTCAGGGTTGTTCAAATCTCAGGGCCACTCGAGGATAAGTTAACTGGAAATGCGTGGCCACGCTCGGAAGGTATCTATGGTAGATCATTTCGGTCAAACAGTTATTCTCCAGATCGAGGAGACCACTCATGATATGATCGAATGCAAGTACGACCTTAGAGAGACACCTTGCATTGAGTGGGAGATTGTAATAGGACAAGAGAATTGGTGACGCACACTTGTCGAGGACAAGTGGGAGATTGTTGGGAAATGTGTCCTCAACAATAGTGCGATCACGTAATTAAATCTCATGACGAGAATGCGCAAGGGATGATACGAATTATTAGTCAACTGACCAACATTAATCGGTAATGATTGGCTAGCTAGAGTTTGACATTACTGACGTATGACGGTGGTGGTCAGTTGATCCCTTTAGGTCACACCTTTAGGACAATTCCCTTAATTGTTAAAGTGATCAAATGTATAATGATACGATTTGATCATATTCCTTAAACTCGTATATCGAGAAATTAGAGGTTAAATCTTAATGTAAGATTTATGTTTAAAATTGAAACGTGTCAATTGTTAAACATTAAACGATATTTTATAATATCGTAATTAGAATGAATTGGGTAATAATTATTACAAAAGTTGTAAATCGTATTGACGATTATTATAAGTGACCATTTTACATTTAGTAATTTCGAATTACTTGTCAACTTGATAAATGAGATTTATTAATTTATGAATAATATTTATTTGATAAATATGTATGATTAAATTAAAACAATTGTTATATTTTGACATGTTGTATGTCACATAACATAAAATTGTAAGGTTGATAAAATTGTAAAATAAGGTCCATTTTAAGTGTGGTTGCACCGGTTTTGGGATGGGTTGAGGATATGTTGTGTGTTATTAAATTAACACAAACATGTTGGTTAAAGCATGCTTAACTTTAACTAAGGTGCTACCTAGAGCCACCCTATCTACATGGGAAAGTGTTGTGTTCCCCCTTGGAGCCCTCCCATACCCGGCCACCCACACCCAAGCATCACAACATATTAAGTATAAGATGCTCACATAAACTAACCCTAGTTCTTCTAATGTTGGAATAATTTCTAAGTGTAGAAAAATTATATAATCTCTTCTTGACCTAGCCGAAATATACTCTAAGTGAAAGAGAGATTATTTTCAACCTCTAAAATCATATTATAAGATAATATAAACGTACTAATTGTAGTATTATAATAACATTCTAATTAGAGAGATTAGAGTTGTTTAAGGAGAAACCGATTTTGTGGTAGCTTGTTCAAGATCTCGGTTGGTTAAGGGCTTGTCTTGGTGCATCCAAAGGAGGTATTCTATTTTGGGTACTAGGAGGATCATCCTTGCCATTCACTTGGACCGTGTGTAAGGGTTCAATATCCCCTTATTTCCGCATTTTTAGCATGCATAAGATCACTAATAATATGTTGTTTAAAGGGTTAAATAAAGGATTATTGTTAGTATGACTAAAATTAGTTTATGAGTAACTAATAAAACCCATCTGTTACCATCTCGGATTACCGAGGCAGTAGATAACAAAGGAAAGAACACAGTACTTTATTGAATGTTTAACTCAAAACTAGTTCTTACAGCTGTTTCAAAAACTGTCTCAAAAAGATTAAGTAAACTCTACAACTCATGACAGTACTACTATAGTGATCTAGACCCTAGTCTGGTCTGGTCCGGATCCAAGCTCTCTCATCCCTTTAGCTCCATAGTCTCAAGTACCTGTTAATCTGCTTCCCAATAAATTGGTTCATCACAGGTGATCACGAATACACAGGGTCAACCACAAGGTTGAGTAGAGGAAAAATACTGTAATAACCCGAATTTTATTATTAAAAAATAGTGGTTTCGTGGGTTAGTTATGATCAAGAGTTATCTTTTACTTCTTAAATAGTCGGTTCATAAGCTTACGCGTACTCGTTTTGTGGGGTGATTTTTGTACTACTGTGGGATTCGAAGTAGGGACCTAAACACCTAATAGCAATGTATGTGGCATGGTGATAGTGTGGTTCGAACTTGGGACCTGTTGTCACCCTGCACTGGGCCTCGATTAGCGTGACAACAGACCAAGCCCACACGGAAATTCAAACAACCAGCAACTATGTCTCAGCCGCCTTATATATATCATGGGATTCAGTGCACAAAACCCTAACCAAACACAACTCTGACTTCACAAACCCCTAGCCGACATATTGGAGAAGAGAATCAACCTGCTCACGGTGGTAGAAGGTGGTCCTAGGGTGTCTCGAAGTGGTCAAGGATCTGGTATGGTCGCCACATTCTTTTTAAAATGCAGTTTAAGCACGATGTTTGTCGTCTGTTTAGGGGGTTGTATACACGTCTTCTTCTTGTTGTTTTTACGTTTATTTATACTATGATGTATAGAGTTTATATGCTACTCATGATTGTTGCGTCGTTGGTTGGTTTAACACATGCTTGAAGGTGTCAAATAAGGTGTCAGGAAAGGGGTGTGTACGGTCTCAAACTGGAGGTCTGTTCTGATGTGTTTTAGAGTCGGTTCGGATCTGTTCATGTAAGTTTTTGTTATGGGTCTTTGAGTCTGGTTATTGGTGGTTGTGAGGGGGTTCTCGTGGTGGCAGTCTCAGGGTTTGTCGGGGTCTGGTCAGGGTGGTACAGGGTGGTTAGACAGGGGTGGTTGTGAGTTGGTGTTTACGGTTTTGTCAAGGTCTGTTTGTTTAAGCGTGTACAGAGATGTTTGGGGGTGGTGGCATTGATGACTCGGGGGAGGTCAGTGCAATGTCACCGCCGTGTCTGGAGCCTGAAGTCTAGGGGTGGTCTGGGTGGTCGCGGTTGGTGGTAGTCATGGCGGGGGTTGCGTCGAAGAGGGGGATAAGTTAAGGAGGTCAGAGTCGGGGGTGAGGAACCAGGCCTGATCTGGGCTCTGGTTCGACTCACCGGCGTGAGTCGGTCAGGTGGCCGGTGGTCGTGGTGGTAGGAGGAAGGGTTGGTGTGTGTGTCGGTGGTTGGCGGTGTTAGTTGGTCGTGGTATGGTGGTTGTGTAAGGGTTGTTTAGGGGCTGTTCGCACGGGTATTTGGGGGCTGTTTTGTGTGTACTTTTATTATTATTACTTTTATTATTATTATTATTATTACTATTATTACTATTATTATTATTATGGTTGTTTTAATAGAATGATTATATTTTGGGTATATTATTAATTAATATTATTAATGATAATATCTTTGTTATTATGGCATATAAATAATTATATTGGGAAGGTTTTGTATGCTTTGAATTTCAAAATTTAGTTGCCATGTTTAGAAGTTTACCAATTTTGGAAGTCTTGTGTTACGGGATGATATATTTAGGAAGTTTCTATATTTGGAAAGTTGCCATATTTGGAAGGTTACTATTTTGGGTAACCTTGGTTGTTAGGAAACTGTCTAAGTATAGGAGGTTTCTATAAATAGAATGTGTACGTGTATTATGAGATGTAGGGAGTTTATTGATTAAATAATATACTTTTAGGTGGAAGTTTTCGTGTGGAGCACTTTTAAGAGCGATTGTGCATTTTGCCATTTTCTCGTGCAGTTACGAGGTAGGGGAATACTACGTATATAAGATGTGTAATCTGTTTGTTGGTTGATATTAACCATGTTCATCTATATTGTTATGCTTGGTATATTGTGATATATAATTTTGTGATACGATATGGTGCGGAGATAAAGGGTCTGTGTTTGGTGCGGAGATAAAGGGTCTGTGTTTGGTGCGGAGATAAAGGGTCTGTGTTTGGTGCGGAGATAAAGGGTCTGTGATTGGTGCGGAGAAAAGGGTCTGTGATTCGGAGTGGAGAAGTTCAACTTTCTATTTATAGTAATGCGTTTGTTTACAGTTTTCTCTACTCAACCTCGTGGTTGACCCTGTGTATTCGTGATCACCTGTGATGAACCAAATTATTGGGGAGCAGATTGACAGGTATAAGACTATGGGAGCTTAGGGAAGGGAGAAGCATGGACCCGGACCTGCCTAGAGTCTAGCTCACTTGATAGTAGTTGATGAGTTGTACTTTCATTTGTATCAGAACAGTTTTATAATTTGGTTATGTAAGAACATGTTTTGAGTTTAAATTTAATTTAAAGTACTGTTATCTTCCTTTGTATCTACTGCCTCGGGAAACCGAGATGGTAACACCTGTATTTATCTGAGGAGTCCTAGTTCAGGCCCTTGAAAAAATGGGGGTGTTACAAAGTGGTATCAGAGAGAACGATCCTCAGGCCTAACTTAATGAACCTAATGAATGTAGGAGTGTCTAAATAAAATGAACCCCCGGGATAGGACTGTTAGGAGCATACTAAAGGGGAAGTATGAGTCTGGGGCCCCCTCACACCGAACCATAGGCCCTATCAGTTTTACCCGGGAACCTAGAGTGCATATACGAGAGAAAAGGGTAGAATAGGAGATGGTGAAAGTGATAGCATACTGTGATAAGTGTGTTATGAGAATTCTGAGTATAAGTGACTTTTTGATAAGCCGGAAGGGGCATGAGCATGAATGAATCTTTAATTGTTGGAAAAGGTGTATATTGATGTGATATGTTAAGTGGTTTGAAACATGTTAGAAATATTTCTTTCATCATGTCTAAGTGATATGCGGTTATGTGATCCCTGAGCCATGTTATAGAAGAAAACTACTCTTTATGATAAGTGTTATAGATTTTAATGCTTAGGGAACATAGCCCTAATCCAAATGGGTACCCATATACGTCGGGACTCATTTCTTTTCTTGTGTTATAGTATGCCTCCGCGAAGAGATAATGCCGTTAACATCACGCAAGAGGAGTTGGACCGTTTGATAGCTGAAAATGAGGCCCTAAAGGCCAAACGTATGGACTCCGCGAAAATGAGCACAATCATCGCGAGGCATCACCCTACCCAATTCACTGGGGAGGGGGAACCTCATCTGCTGGGAGCTTGGTGCCGGGAATTCAGTAACCTGTTCGAGCTGGTGGATTGCCCAGAAGAATTGAGGGTGGACCAGGCTGCCCACTATCTTAGGGGTATGGCTGGAGACTGGTGGACCGGGAACAAGGGAGAGCTTAGAGAGGCAGCTAGAGAGGATGGGACCGAATTTGTTGCTTGGGTCGCATTCAAGAGGATTTTATATGAAGTGTTTCTACCAGAATTCCAGAAAAGCAAGTTAAGAGAGGAGTTTGATACATTCAAGATGACAGAAGACATGTCGGTGGAAGCTTACTATAGGAAGTTTATCCAGTTGGTGAGCTATGTGGGAGACATGGGGTTTGACGATGCCATGCTGGCAATGAAATTTGAGAGGGGATTATCAATCGCCATCAAGAAGAGATTGATTGCAGCTCCGCCCACCACAGTCCGTGACATCTACCTAAGGGCTGGGGCGGCGGAGAGGCTTTCAGAGATGATCAAGGTGGACAAAAAGTCCAAGTCTGAAAAGAGGAAGGCTCAATTAGTAGCTGAGGGTTCAGGATCGAAAAAGCAGAGCTCTAACAAGTTCAGTGGGTACTTCGGGAGTAGTGCCTCCGGTGGTGGGAGGAACCAGAGTGGGGGCAACTTTAGGAGTGGAGGTTCTGGTAGTGGTTCAGTGGGAGTGGTCTGTTTCGGCTGCGGGAAAATTGGGCACAAGCAGGCAGTATGTCGCTCTTCTGGAGGGAATCAGTCCGGGGGTTATCGCACGCCTACATCCGGATATCAGGGATCCCGCACTCAGTCCTATGGTAGCAGCGGCTATCGCACACCCACAACAAACTACGGTGGGGGTGCGAAGTCTGTAGGGAGCAGCAATTTCCAGAGGAACTTCAACAGTTATCAGAACCGCTCGCACCAGAACCAAAGCTATGGGAATTGAGGTAACCAGAAGGCAGGAGCAGAGGGAAGCCAGCAGGCTAGGACATCTAGTGCCAGTCAGAGTGGGGTCAAGTCCAGTGGCAAGCTATTTGCCACGGGAAAACAAGCAGCTCAGGAGGATGCTCATGTGGTTACTGGTAATTTTCTTGTAAACTCTAGACCTACCTTCGTACTTTTCGACTCCGGTGCCACCCATTCTTTTGTGTCTAGAGATCATGTTAGAGTTTTGGGGCTTGAGAGGTTCGACTGGGTCGCAGACTTAGTGACCATACCTTCAGGAGAGTCAATAGCTTGTAATAGAGTCTATGGAAGTGTACCCATCAAAATCGGGGAAGCAATTTTCTATTGTGACCTCATAGAATTTCCACTGGGGGGTTTTGAGGTGATCCTAGGGATGGATTGGTTGGGGAAGTATAGGGCTTTTATCGACTGTCATCAAAAGAAAATTTCCTTGAAGGGACCCAAGGGAGTGAGGGTATCCTACAAGGGGTATATATAGAGTCAAGCCAAAAATCAAATTTATATCTGTCAATAACCTGAAATCTAGTTTGCGGAAAGGAGAAAGCCTAATCTTGTGCCAAATGTGGGATTGTGAGGCTGAGACCCCCAAGACTAGTGAGATACCTGTGGTACGGGAGTTTGAGGAAGTTTTTAGAGACGACGTTCCAGGGTTACCGCCGAGGAGGGAAGTGGAATTTTCCATTGACCTCAAACCAGGGGCGGGACCGATATCTAAATCACCATACCGTATGGGACCTAAAGAGATGGAGGAATTGAAGAAACAATTGGATGAACTAGCTGAAAAAGGGTTCATTCGACCCAGTGTGTCGCCCTGGGGTGCACCTGTTCTGTTTGTGAAGAAGAAGGATGGGAGTTTGAGGTTGTGTGTTGACTACCGAGAGCTGAACAATGTGACCATCAAGAACCGTTACCCTTTGCCGAGAATTGACGACTTGTTCGATCAGTTGAGTGGAGCCGGGGTTTTCTCCAAGATTGATTTGAGATCCGGGTATCATCAGTTGAGGATAAAGGATGAAGATATTCCGAAGACCGCTTTCCGAACAAGGTATGGCCACTATGAATTTGTGGTTATGCCCTTTGGATTGACTAATGCTCCAGCTGTGTTCATAGACTTGATGAATCGAGTCTTCAGCCCGTATCTCGACAAGTTCGTGGTGGTATTCATAGATGATATCCTGGTATATTCTAAGAATGCAGAAGCGCACGAGGAGCATTTGAGGAAGGTACTTCGGACTCTGGAGGAGCATAAGCTCAATGCTAAGTTAAGTAAATGCGAGTTCTGGTTGGAGAAAGTGGCGTTTCTGGGGCATGTCATTTCCAAAGAGGGGGTATCTGTTGACCCTAGTAAAATCGAAGATGTGACTAAGTGGCAAAGTCCGAAGAATGTGAGCGAGATCCGAAGTTTTCTGGGGTTGGCAGGTTATTACCGGAGATTCGTCAAAGACTTTTCGAACATAGCAAAGCCGTTGACGTCGTTAATGAGGAAGGAGAACCGTTTTGTCTGGGATGAGGGTTGTGAGAAGGCATTCCTGACTCTTAAGGAACGCCTGACAACAGCTCCTATCCTGGCCTTGCCAGTTGGGAGTGATAATTTCGAAGTATATACCGACGCTTCGAAGCATGGGTTGGGTTGTGTGTTAATGCAGAACGGGAGAGTAATAGCTTATGCGTCTCGCCAGTTGAAGACCTATGAAGAAAATTACCCGACTCATGATTTGGAACTGGGAGCCGTTGTATTTGCACTAAAATTGTGGCGCCATTATCTTTATGGAGCTACTTTTAAAGTGTTTTCTGATCATAAGAGTCTGAAGTATATCTACACCCAGAAAGAGTTGAACATGAGGCAGAGGAGATGGATAGAGTTAATCGGAGACTATGATATGCAGATTGTTTATCACGAGGGCAAGGCGAATGTGGTGGCCGATGCCCTAAGTAGGAAGTCAGTGCATGCTTTGAATTGAGCCAGATCGAGGGTGAGATTGCATGACGAATTAAGAGAGATGTGAATTTTTATGATCCGGAAAGGGGATGCCCTTGGTGATTTGACTGTGGAGCTTGAGCTGTATGGGGAGATTCGGGAGTTGCAGAAGAACGATGAGAGAATCCAGAAGTGGCGTTTAATGGTGGAAAGTGGGGTTGGTGAAAATGCATCCAAGTTCAGTATTCATACCGACGGTAGCTTGAGATTCAGTGGGCGATGGTGCGTACCGAATGTTGAGGAGCTAAGGAAGAAGATCCTGACTGAAGCTCATGCTACTCCTTATTCTGTACACCCAGGGGGTGATAAACTGTATAAGGACCTTAAGAAGACGTTTTGGTGGCCGAATATGAAGAAGGAGGTCGCAGAGTTTGTCTCGAGGTGTTTGACGTGTCAACGAGTGAAAGGGGGGCATAAGAGACCACAAGGGAAGGTTCAGCCTTTAGATGTGCCAGAGTGGAAGTGGGAGAATATTTCGATGGACTTTATCGTGGGGTTGCCTCGGACTCCGAGGGGCAACAACATGATTTGGGTGATTGTGGATCGTTTGACTAAGTCTGCTCACTTTATTCCGATGAAAGATACTTGGAGTAAAGCTGAGTTGGCTAAGTCATATGTGCAGAATGTGGTCAAATTGCATGGTGTACCCAAGGACATTGTTTCTGATCGAGACTCGAGGTTCATCTCTAGATTTTGGCAGGAGTTACAGGCAGCTTTGGGTACCCAATTGAAGATGAGTACTGCTTTCCATCCAGCTACTGACGGTCAGACTGAGAGAACGATTCAGACCCTTGAGGATATGTTGCGGGCTTTGGTACTTGAGTTCGGAGGATCTTGGGAGGACCGACTGGGGATGATCGAGTTTTCTTATAATAACAGCTACCATGCAAGCATAGGCATGGCCCCTTTCGAGGCTCTGTACGGGAGGAAGTGTCGGAGCCCTGTGTGTTGGGATGATCGAGCTGATGTGGTGACTCTAGGGCCAGATATGATCCAGGAGATGGTGGAGCAGGTTCAGATTATTCGACAGAGGATGAGGGCCGCTCAGGATAGACAGAAGAGCTATGCCGATCTGAAGAGGAGCGATATTTCATTTGAGGCCGGAGAGAAAGTACTACTGAAAGTCTCTCCAATGAAGGGTGTGATGAGATTCGGCAACCGTGGCAAACTGAGTCAAAAGTTTATTGGACCCTTTGAGATTTTGGACAGGGTTGGGGAGGTGGCATATCGCCTAGCTTTACCACCAGCTCTCTCCAGGGTCCATAATGTGTTTCATGTATCTCAGTTAAGGAAGTATTTGAGTGATCCCTCGCATGTGTTTAGCCATGAGGTGATCGAGGTCGATGAGCAACTTACTTATGTTGAGCTTCCAAAGGGGATCTTGGATAGGAAGATACGGAAGACGCGGAATGGAGAAAGAGTGTTGGTTAAAGTCTTATGGACCAATCACAACATGGAGGAGGCAACTTGGGAGTCTGAGGCATCCATGAAGGAACGTTATCCGCAACTTTTCGTTTAAGGTACGTTACGCGGACGTAACTCATTTTCTTAGTGGGATAGAATGTCGCATTTCATGTTTTATCATGTTATTAGGGTGTGTGTTTTGACGTTATGAGTGGGTGAACTTCGTGAACTTCGGGACGAAGTTCGTTTTAAGGGGGGAAGACTGTAATAACCCGAATTTTATTATTAAAAAATAGTGGTTTTGTGGGTTAGTTATGATCAAGAGTTATCTTTTACTTCTTAAATAGTCGGTTCATAAGCTTACGCGTACTCGTTTTGTGGGGTGATTTTTGTACTACTGTGGGATTCGAAGTAGGGACCTAAACACCTAGTAGCAATGTATGTGGCATGGTGATAGTGTGGTTCGAACTTGGGACCTGTTGTCACCCTGCACTGGGCCTCGATTGGCGTGACAACAGACCAAGCCCACACGGAAATTCAAACAACCAGCAACTATGTCTCAGCCGCCTTATATATATCATGGGATTCAGTGCACAAAACCCTAACCAAACACAACTCTGACTTCACAAAACCCTAGCCGACATATTGGAGAAGAGAATCAACCTGCTCACGGTGGTAGAAGGTGGTCCTAGGGTGTCTCGAAGTGGTCAAGGATCTGGTATGGTCGCCACATTCTTTTTAAAATGCAGTTTAAGCACGATGTTTGTCGTCTGTTTAGGGGGTTGTATACACGTCTTCTTCTTGTTGTTTTTACGTTTATTTATACTATGATGTATAGAGTTTATATGCTACTCATGATTGTTGCGTCGTTGGTTGGTTTAACACATGCTTGAAGGTGTCAAATAAGGTGTCAGGAAAGGGGTGTGTACGGTCTCAAACTGGAGGTCTGTTCTGATGTGTTTTAGAGTCGGTTCGGATCTGTTCATGTAAGTTTTTGTTATGGGTCTTTGAGTCTGGTTATTGGTGGTTGTGAGGGGGTTCTCGTGGTGGCAGTCTCAGGGTTTGTCGGGGTCTGGTCAGGGTGGTACAGGGTGGTTAGACAGGGGTGGTTGTGAGTTGGTGTTTACGGTTTTGTCAAGGTCTGTTTGTTTAAGCGTGTACAGAGATGTTTGGGGGTGGTGGCATTGATGACTCGGGGGAGGTCAGTGCAATGTCACCGCCGTGTCTGGAGCCTGAAGTCTAGGGGTGGTCTGGGTGGTCGCGGTTGGTGGTAGTCATGGCGGGGGTTGCGTCGAAGAGGGGGATAAGTTAAGGAGGTCAGAGTCGGGGGTGAGGAACCAGGCCTGATCTGGGCTCTGGTTCGACTCACCGGCGTGAGTCGGTCAGGTGGCCGGTGGTCGTGGTGGTAGGAGGAAGGGTTGGTGTGTGTGTCGGTGGTTGGCGGTGGTAGTTGGTCGTGGTATGGTGGTTGTGTAAGGGTTGTTTAGGGGATGTTCGCACGGGTTTTTGGGGGCTGTTTTGTGTGTACTTTTATTATTATTACTTTTATTATTATTATTATTATTACTATTATTACTATTATTATTATGGTTGTTTTAATAGAATGATTATATTTTGGGTATATTATTAATTAATATTATTAATGATAATATCTTTGTTATTATGGCATATAAATAATTATATTGGGAAGGTTTTGTATGCTTTGAATTTCAAAATTTAGTTGCCATGTTTAGAAGTTTACCAATTTTGGAAGTCTTGTGTTACGGGATGATATATTTAGGAAGTTTCTATATTTGGAAAGTTGCCATATTTGGAAGGTTACTATTTTGGGTAACCTTGGTTGTTAGGAAACTTTCTAAGTATAGGAGGTTTCTATAAATAGAATGTGTACGTGTATTATGAGATGTAGGGAGTTTATTGATTAAATAATATACTTTTAGGTGGAAGTTTTAGAGTCGGTTCTGATGTGTTTTAGAGTCGGTTCGGATCTGTTCATGTAAGTTTTTGTTATGGGTCTTTGAGTCTGGTTATTGGTGGTTGTGAGGGGCTTCTCGTGGTGGCAGTCTCAGGGTTTGTCGGGGTCTGGTCAGGGTGGTACAGGGTGGTTAGACAGGGGTGGTTGTGAGTTGGTGTTTACGGTTTTGTCAAGGTCTGTTTGTTTAAGCGTGTACAGAGATGTTTGGGGGTGTTGGCATTGATGACTCGGGGGAGGTCAGTGCAATGTCACCGCCGTGTCTGGAGCCTGAAGTCTAGGGGTGGTCTGGGTGGTCGCGGTTGGTGGTAGTCATGGCGGGGGTTGCGTCGAAGAGGGGGATAAGTTAAGGAGGTCAGAGTCGGGGGTGAGGAACCAGGCCTGATCTGGGCTCTGGTTCGACTCACCGGCGTGAGTCGGTCAGGTGGTCGGTGGTCGTGGTGGTAGGAGGAAGGGTTGGTGTGTGTGTCGGTGGTTGGCGGTGGTAGTTGGTCGTGGTATGGTGGTTGTGTAAGGGTTGTTTAGGGGCTGTTCGCACGGGTTTTTGGGGGCTGTTTTGTGTGTACTTTTATTATTATTACTTTTATTATTATTATTATTATTACTATTATTACTATTATTATTATTATGGTTGTTTTAATAGAATGATTATATTTTGGGTATATTATTAATTAATATTATTAATAATAATATCTTTGTTATTATGGCATATAAATAATTATATTGGGAAGGTTTTGTATGCTTTGAATTTCAAAATTTAGTTGCCATGTTTAGATGTTTACCAATTTTGGAAGTCTTGTGTTACGGGATGATATATTTAGGAAGTTTCTATATTTGGAAAGTTGCCATATTTGGAAGGTTACTATTTTGGGTAACCTTGGTTGTTAGGAAACTTTCTAAGTATAGGAGGTTTCTATAAATAGAATGTGTACGTGTATTATGAGATGTAGGGAGTTTATTGATTAAATAATATACTTTTAGGTGGAAGTTTTCGTGTGGAGCACTTTTAAGAGCGATTGTGCATTTTGCCATTTTCGCCTGCAGTTACGAGGTAGGGGAATACTACGTATATAAGATGTGTAATCTGTTTGTTGGTTGATATTAACCATGTTCATCTATATTGTTATGCTTGGTATATTGTGATATATAATTCTGTGATACGATATGGTGCGGAGATAAAGGGTTTGTGTTTGGTGCGGAGATAAAGGGTCTGTGTTTGGTGCGGAGATAAAGGGTCTGTGTTTGGTGCGGAGATAAGGGGTCTGTGATTGGTGCGGAGAAAAGGGTCTGTGATTCGGAGTGGAGAAGTTCAACTTTCTATTTATAGTAATGCGTTTGTTTACAGTTTTCTCTACTCAACCTCGTGGTTGACCCTGTGTATTCGTGATCACCTGTGATGAACCAAATTATTGGGGAGCAGATTGACAGGTATAAGACTATGGGAGCTTAGGGAAGGGAGAAGCATGGACCCGGACCTGCCTAGAGTCTAGCTCACTTGATAGTAGTTGATGAGTTGTACTTTCATTTGTATCAGAACAGTTTTATAATTTGGTTATGTAAAAACATGTTTTGAGTTTAAATTTAATTTAAAGTACTGTTATCTTCCTTTGTATCTACTGCCTCGGGAAACCGAGATGGTAACACCTGTATTTATCTGAGGAGTCCTAGTCCAGGCCCTTGAATAAATGGGGGTGTTACAAATACGCAGTCAACGCATTACTATAAACAGAAAGTCGATCATCTCCACTCCGAATCACAAGACCCAATATTCTCCATACCGTATCACAAGACCCATTATCTCCACAACAAATCACAAGACCCATTATCTCCCAACCAAATCACAAGACCCATTATCTCCACACCAATCACAAGACCCATTATCTCCACACCAATCACAAGACCAAATATACTCCCCTCCATATCACAAGACCCAGTAATCACCACACCGTATCGTATCACAGAAATATGCAGTCAATTAATCAGAATATAACACCATTCATGCAATAAGATGTACATAGTTAACATCAGATAACAATCATATTACTCAGTACATAATTAACATCAGATAACAATCAGATTACTCATCACCATGTATACAGTATTTCCCCTACCTCAAACTGTAGAAGGACAAGGTCAACCGAATAGCTGTTAAGAGTGTTCCACGCGGAAACCGTCACCTAGACATATATTATGTAACGAATTAATAATCTTCCCGAACCCCCATAATTCAAGTTACACCTACTATAAATAGCAACCTACTAAAAGTGGAAAGTTTCCCAAAATGGAAACTTTCCCGAATTAGCAACTTTCTTAAAATAGAAACTTTCCCGACTCGTAAAATAAAAACCTTCAATTGAACCACGTAATAAACTACTTAATATACGATTTCATCAAATACAAAAACAATAATAAGAATCTGCCAATAATAACCATCTAATAATAATATAATATAATATAATATAATAATACTAATAATAATAAGTAGTAATAGTAGTAGTAGTAGTATACACTACCCACGTACTCCAAACTCACGCCATCTCCCTGCAACCCGCGGCACCCAACCTTCACCCACGCTAACACCACCTCTCCCTGCCGACAACCACCACAACCAACAACTAGAAACACGTCGACTACCGGCGAGTTGAACCATGGCCATAACCAGGCCTGGTTCATCACTTAACCGTCACAGACCAACTCATAAACAGCCCCCGAAACCACCACCTCGCAACCTGACACAACCCGGAACCACCTCCGTCACCACCCTTAATATTAGACCAAGACGTTGACTGCGGTACCACCGTGTCGACCTCCCCCGAGTCAACGGTGGCACCATCCCAAGACCTTTATACGAAAACAGACTCACACCCTAATCCCGACGCTAACTGCCACTCCGACAACCTCGATTTCCACAGACGCCCAGACCACCACTGTAACAACCCGACCCACCAAGGTCGTAACCCAACCCCAATAAGATGGGTGCACA
Organism: Silene conica; assembly: GCA_029255685.2. Lineage (NCBI taxonomy): Eukaryota > Viridiplantae > Streptophyta > Magnoliopsida > Caryophyllales > Caryophyllaceae > Silene > Silene conica. The sequence goes on from CM055311.2 coordinate 68,274,479, forward strand.
CTTTTGGGCCCATTATTTGTCCTCACTTAAGCCCAAAAGCACAAGGCCTTGTTACTAAGTGGTGGGTGGAAGTTATTATAAACATATCACAAGCCTCACATTCTACCGATGTGGGACAAATCTCCTCTCATACTCTTGGGGTGTTACAAACTCCCCCACTTAAAGAACACAACGTCCTCGTTGTGCCTCAAACTTGACCGCAGCCAAGCCCAGAATCCTCCCCCGCTAGGTGGGTGACCCGGGTACTCCTGACCACAGGCTCACCACATGGTCGCAGGGTCGCTCTGATACCATTTGTAACAACCCGACCCACCACGGTCGTAACACAACCCCAATAAGATGGGTGCACACCTTTGGCCCCATTATTTGTCCTCACTTAAGCCCAAAAGCACAAGGCCTTGTTACTAAGTGGTGGGTGGAAATTATTATAAACATATCACAAGCCTCACATTCTACCGATGTGGGACAAATCTCCTCTCATACTCTTGGGGTGTTACAACCACCCTCGTATCTATCCCGCGACCACCGTGACACCCTAACCACGAAAAGACAAAACGAAAACGAAATACAAAGGAAACTCACCTAGACTCGGGTTGGTTTGTGACACCCCGCGATTTAGCATAAATATAAACAAGTAATTTGCAGCGGAAATACGATACTTTTAAAAACTTTTCGACATATTTATTAGAACTTTTTCGCGGAATATCAAAACAACACGCGAAAGAGTAAAAACTAATGGGAAAGTATAAATTATACACAATAACATAAATAGACAAGGGATTAGGTATCCCACTATAACAACATGAATTAAATCTAAACTAAGCGTAAGGGTAATTGTCGAATTATCAACAATGCTCGCTAGCCACACGTCTTCCCCAAACAGCACCAACCTACATTCATGAAACATGAACGCCACAGTCAGTGGGGAGTAACTCAGGGTTCTCCCAGCCAATTTACGTCAGAATACAAATAGATAACAATAAGAACATATTGTATATGGAGTAGTACATGTGAATAAGAGAAATATGAAAGCATGATACTCAAAATCAGGTAAACAACCAGGTGATCGACTCAGCGACCAACACTTTATGGCATGTCCGATCACACAAACATCAACAACCAAGAATAGAATGAACGCCGTCAGGTAGCATAACCGCTACAACTGACAGTTAGGGAGTATAACCGCTCCACTAACAGGCTAGGGCGTATAACCGCGCCCTAGCTACCGGAGCGCATAACCACGTCATCCGGAAACTATGTATAACGCATAACCGACAACTATATGCCTAAACGCTGGCCAGACCTCTCGATGTAATAACCTACACCGAACGACACACGGGGACCGGGCCGCCTAACCACGGACACCGACAAATCCCGAACATAGTTAGATAAAATCCCATAATAGGAGTGATGTTTGTTCATTACAGTGATACACAAATCGTATCACCGCTATCTATTCATAACCAAGGCAACATAACTGTTACCAACACAATTTAGGGTGACATAACCGTCACCTAAACACAAGCAAGGCAACATAACTGTCACCCTACCCATCTATAGATAACATAACCGTCATCAAATCACAATTTAAGCTAACATAACCGTTAACCAACTCATTTACATACAAGAGCCAACAATTGATAAATAAGAAAACACTTATGTCCATTCCATACGGGAGAAGAATAAACGGAACTGAGTAACAAAACATAAGTCTTAAAAGCGTTTTACATTTCAACTGTCCTCTACCGTAAAATTCATAATTAATTCAAATAAAATCTAAATGATACTAGGCCAACTGGGTCAGCTTAATAAGACATTTATCTACAATTTTCATCAGATAACCATTTTCGAAAGACGATCTTAACAGGGGTTTCTAATCTGATCTTTCCAGTATGTCAGAAATCGTCGCATTAAAAGTATTGCTTCATAAAACGGGTTTAACAAATCATTTTGGGGTAAAGTAAAATCCTAACATAATCTTAACTCTTCAAAGTTTAATTATTGAAAAGGACCAGAATAATTTCAAAGTATGAAAATGGTTTTCGAAATAATCGTTGAGCTACTGTCCGTTCTGCGTGTATTTCAGCGCAATGTTCGTAAATAATTTATTGTGAACAAACGACATGCGATAAAATTACGAAATTTTAGAGGTAGATTCTACACTTAAAATAAACAGGGGTCTTTTTTCAACATTTTCAAAGACGGATACTCTAAGATGTCGAAATAAATTGTACAAGACAATGGACAGATTTGTCAAGGTGCTGAAACTTATCAAATAACCAAAGTAAACCAAGCATTATGAACTTGAAAGACTATCAGACTCATCATCCTCAAAGATCACAAACTCATTTAACCATACAATCCTTAATGAATTTCCACAACTAGAATATCATCCAACACAACCATGCAAGATGAAAATCATCCAAACATATGACTTATAAAACTAATCATGCAACTAATTAATAAAACACAATTCCAGTATAATAAACATTACTAGCATATAGAACACATGCAAACAAAGACGATTAAAGTCGAGTAACCCGTCACCGTTACCTTTTAGCTCTTAAATAAGCATGATTTTGACTCAAAGCCACTCCGGTTTGGACAACCGAACTAGCTACACATAAATAAATGAGGTTAGCTAAGAGAACTGTGCCTTAAAGGCCACGACCAGAGTATATTAAGGAAGAAATTTGATACTTTTTTTACCTAGAGAGATGGAGGGCGATGATAGGAAGAGATAGGTGCCAAAGTCGTCAAAAACCGATAAGAAACGAAGATTTTACGATCGTTTTACGGTGGAGGTAAGAAAGTGTAACAATGGTGTTTGTGACTTTGTGTTTGGGTATGTTTTGCTGAAAAAGATGAAGGAAGAAAGAGGAAGGTAGGAGTCCTTGGGCAGCAAGGCAAACTTTTCATAGTTAGCCAAGTGTCGAAAAGCTCATGCCATGTGTCGCAACAATTAGGCCATGTGTCGAGACGATCACAACATGTGTCGAAGCTTACGACATGTGTCGAGAACCTTAGGACATGTGGAAGAAGTTATTTAGCGCAGGTGTTTAAGTTCTTAGGCCAAGTGTAAGAGGTGTTAAGCCTATGTGTCGAATGTTTTAGGCCAAGTGGAAGAGGTAGCCACGAGCGAGCATCTCGTCGGCAGATATTCTGCGACAGCCTTTCGTATTTTCGGCACAATTTCCTCCACAGAACTCCGATTGAGGTGTTTTTGGTGGCGTTGGAAAGCTAAAAAAAATACCTAAAACCTTTATTTTACAAGCAAGAGATAAATATGCCTTTACAATATCTTAAAATAAGCATCAAAGACACGGTAGCTGTTCGCAAGATTAACGAGTATAAGTTTAAGACGAACATTTAAATATCATTGTCGAAAACGATAGATTTGAGATGGAATTTTATTTATTGTGGATCATTATTATTACTAAAATAAGATTTTAATAATATATAGAGACTTGGAAATTTCGGGGTGTTACAATCACCCCGCTTTTTAAAAAGTTTCGTCCTCGAAACTTGAAAGCAGAAAAACGGTAAGTTGTAAAAACAAGGTTAACAACCAAAGCGTTTACCAAAATTTGATATTACAAAACTTAGATTTGTTTCAAAAATTTTGAAAATATTTTCCAAAGGCACAAGTCCTCGTCAATGGAACAAGAGGGTTCTCGTTGCGCATTCAAGAGCCCGACATTCCAAATCAAGGGCTAGTCCAAAACCAAATCATATCATGCGTCGACAAGCGTAATACGAGTTATTAGACGTCTCCATTAAAAAGTCTTACATCAAATCAACGCTAAAACCAATCAAAATTATAAACCATTTCAAGTTTTTCAAACCACGTCATTTCGAAAGTAAACTTCCATTTTCGAATCCGTAAAAATAAGTAAGGTTGTAACAGAAATTAAGGTTTTTCAACAACAAAAGTAAGGTAACTCATTTCGGTTATAAAGTACATAAATGAAAAATATTTTGAACATCACTCATACAAAACACAAATATGAAAGCTACATATCATCAACCAGTGAGGGTCGGGTCAGTCCATCAAAGACCTCAAAAAACACAAAAAAAGTCAAAAGGAAGCTAACTAAAAGAAGGTATCAGAACTACCATCTTCAAGGCTAAAGACGGTACTCAATAAGAGAGTAAAGGGGCAAAAACAACAAAGGAACAAAGGCATGAACAAAAGAGGTTTATGGTTAAAGAGGAAGATAACTCTTCGGATTACAAAAATGACTAACCAATCAATCCATAAATGAAACATCATCATTATCATGATTCCTTACATACCTCAGAAGAGAGCTCTTTTCAACCGCAAAACTCTCAAGGCTTCCTTAACTCAATTTGGGTCACTAAGTTCTAGGTCATCCATGATACAAGGTATCCCATTACCAAAAGAACTTCACAACTCTCGATTATTACTCAACAATCAACATCCTTCATAGAGCTCGATCCAAAATTACTAACAAGGTTGCCTTCATACTCAACTAGTATATGTTACAGCTCTCCAAACAAGGTGAATCACAAAAACAAGGATCTTAAACCTGAATCCATCGTACTTCCAGACCTATAAACAAAAATTTGTTACGCTCATACCGACAACAAAAGATAAGGAAGCAGCACTCTCGGAACTTTACTTACTTTCATACATAGGACTATGAGATAAATATCCAAAACATCAAATCCCAAAAGCATAAACACGGTATTCTTCAAACCGTAACTATTCTTAAACGCAGGACTACAGGTTAAACATCCAAGGTATATAATCCTAAACTAGTCAAATCTCATCGACCAAAATCACGGAAACACCCTCTAAACCTCGACTACCATACTTCATTACCATAAAGTGATCATCCCAAAAGAAAGTCTCATAAAAGTAACAACTTTCAGCCAAACGGTCTATAGGTAACCATCAACACCCTCATAGATATATAACACCAAAATTATCAGCCTCACGGTTGGTACCAATCCACAAGAGGCACTCATACCTTCAAACCTTTACCTTAAATCCATCAAGATGGCACACTACCTAATATTACCCAAACGTCACCAAACGCTAACTCTCTCAACTATGTCCGATAAAACAAGACCAAGGATCCTCTAAGCATATATCAGTATTCCACAAACGAAGTCATCCTCACAACTAGTCCAAAAAGAAAGGGGCAAGGCTCACAACGGTTAAGGATATGATACAAACTTTAGGAACAAACGCGATATAGAAACTTGAGGAACAGATACATAAGATGATGGCTAAGAGACTCCAGGTTATGGATTCCAACAATAGCGAAGCCATGAGGAGAAGAAAGAGCATTAGAGGTGAGAAGATATATGACATAAAGAAAGGTCAAGTAAGCTTTTTTTATGAGAGCATAACTCAACATAATTAGCAAGGAAGAAGAAAGAAGAGAAGCGTTGATTAAAGGTTATGATTTGAACTGACACAATTCCCAAGGCTCAGGGTTCCTAAAATCCTCACAAAGTTCTCATCTCCTATTTTACTATTCAAGCACACAAAACTAGCACTTTCCAAGAAGAATTTTCCCATATGGTTTACCATACTAGAAGTCCTTCCAAAGATAAGGGTGTACGATAATCCAATTTCGACTATTTCATAAAGTTTCAGGTATCTCTATATCTTAAATTCCTCAAACGACATTTCTGTAATACTCCAGGATAAACCATTTCTATACCATTGGTACTTCACAATCTTTATAATCCATATATTATCAACTCTCTAATTCCTTCAATTCGAAAAACTTTCATTACTCATCGAGTTACTCTATTCTAATCTCACACAAGGCCTAAATCCTTAATTCAATAATACCTCAAAATGTGAACACCAAGAAAATCCACTATTAACGTTTTCACACCTCTATATACGAATTAAAACGTCCTTTAAACATCACAACCTTAAAATCTCACAAATCCATAAGATGCACCTTATGACATCAATCAGACATCCAAAGACATGATCTTCAAGTAACTCCTCAAAGGTTACACCTCTAATCCAATCAAATAACTAAAAGAGTAAACTTCAGTCAGTTCCTCTAAAGTTACATCGCTAACTATTTCAATACTCGTCCATCAACACACGATTCTTATCCTCCAAAAGTAACATCCCAATTAAAGTCAAACCCAATTCCCAAAGTCAAGCAATACTGATTCATTCATTTTCACTAGAATCCCAAGTATATTTTCCAAATTCATTTTTATGGATTCTAACACCTCATCCATACTCTTAAAGCGACACATATTAACCCACTGGTTCTAAATCTCAATTATGATTACCAAGGTTAAATTCTTCCAAAAGCTACGTATACCACTCAAACTTTAATCTAGGAATTTCACCAACCAATTCCACCCACCAATTGGGTAAACAACTAAACATTAGGATTACCAAGACATGGCTTACTACACTCCCTAAAAGTTTTCAGTTAGATTACTTCTCAAAATAAGGGCTAGGGGTTATCCTCGAACAAAATCCTCAATATCCAACTAAGCTAGGCTACCTACAAAGTGCCATGGGAAAAGGCAAGTAACAAGGATAAGGTTAAGTCGGGAAGTTACGAAAGTAGCTTCCGAGTTAAGATACAAAAGAGTTCGGGAAAAGGAGGATATGCATCAAGAAATAAGGAAAAAGGTGATGCATAATGAGCTAGAAGTATCTTCTGGGACATAAAAGTATCCTTCAAAGATAGCACGACTCCTCCATCTTCGGTAGTAGACAATAATCTTGATCGTCATCTAGGTAAGCTCATGGTTCACCAATCCTTGAGCACAAAAATAAAGTCTTTGACATTTAACAAACATGTTAGACCTAATAGATAGCAATCACATTACAGACTACCACTTGGTCCTTAAATCTACCCATCTCTCATTCATTATTTCAGGTCAAGTTGATATTTAAGTTGGGGTACACGTGTGTGCGTCGGGAGCATTACTGCTCTGATACCAACTGTGACACCCCGCGATTTAGCATAAATATAAACAAGTAATTTGCAGCGGAAATACGATACTTTTAAAAACTTTTCGATATATTTATTAAAACTTTTTCGTGGAATATCAAAACAACATGCGGAAGACTAAAAACTAATGAGAATGTATAAATTATACAAAATAACTTAAATAGACAAGGGATAATGTATCCCACTATAACAACATGAATTAAATCTAAACTAAGCGTAAGGGTAATTATCGAATTATCAACAATGCTCGCTAGCCACACGTCTTCCCCAAACAGCACCAACCTACATTCATGAAACATGAACGCCACAGTCAGTGGGGAGTAACTCAGGGTTCTCCCAGCCACTTTACGTCAGAATACAAATAGATAACAATAAGAACATATTGTACATGGAGTAGTACATGTGAATAAGAGAAATATCAAAGCATGATACTCAAAATCAGGTAAACAACCAGGTGATCGACTCAGAGACCAACACTTTATGGCATGTCCGATCACACAAACATCAACAACCAAGAATAGAATGAACGCCGTCAGGTAGCATAATCGCTACAACTGACAGTTAGGGAGTATAACCGCTCCACTAACAGGCTAGGGCGTATAACCGCGCCCTAGCTACCGGAGCGCATAACCACGTCATCTGGATACTATGTATAGCGCATAACCGACAACTATATGCCTAAGACCTGACCAGACCTCTCGATGTAATAACCTACACCGAACGACACACGGGGACCGGGCCGCATAACCACGGACACCGACCAATCCCAAACATAGTTAGATAAAATCCCATAACAGTAATGGCGTTTGTTCATTACAGTGATACACAAATCGTATCACCAATATCTATTCACAACCAAGGCAACATAACTGTTACCAACACAATTTAGGGTGACATAACCGTCACCTAAACACAAGCAAGGCAACATAACTGTCACCCTACCCATCTTAAGATAACATAACCGTCATCAAATCACAATTTAGGCTAACATAACCGTTAACCAACTCATTTACATACAAGAGCCAACAATCGATAAATTAGAAAACACTTAAGTCCATTCCATACGGGAGAAGAATAAACGGAACTGAGTAACAAAACATAAGTCTTAAAAGCGTTTTACATTTCAGCTGTCCTCTGCCGTAAAATTCATAATTAATTCAAATAAAATCTAAATGATACAAGGCCAACTGGGTCAGCTTAATAAGGCATTTATCTACAATTTTCATCACATAACCATTTTCGAAAGACAATCTTAACAGGGGTTTCTAATCTGATCTTTACAGTATATCAGAAATTGTCGCATTAAAAGTATTGCTTCATAAAACGGGTTTAACAAATCATTTTGGGGTAAAATAAAATCCTAACATCATCTAAACTCTTCAAAGTTTAATTATTGAAAAGGACCAGAATAATTTCAAGGTATGAAAATGGTTTTCGAAATAATCTTTGAGCTACTGTCCGTTCTGCGTGTATTTCAGCGCAATTTCGTAAATAATTTATTGTGAACAAACGACATGCAATAAAATTACGAAATTTTAGAGGTAGATTCTAAACTTAAAATAAACAGGGGTCTCTTTTCAACATTTTCAAAGACGGATACTCTAAGATGTCGAAATAAATTGTACAAGACAATGGACAGATTTGTCAAGGTGCTGAAACTTATCAAATAACCAAAGTAAACCAAGCATTATGAACTTGAAAGACTATCAGACTCATCATCCTCAAAGATCACAAACTCATTTAACCATACAATCCTTAATGAATTTCCACAACTAGAATATCATCCAACACAACTATGCAAGATGAAAATCATCCAAACATATGACTTATAAAACTAATCATGCAACTAATTAATCAAACACAATTCTAGTATAATAAACATTACTAGCAAATAAAACACATGCAAACAAAGACGATTAAAGTCGAGTAACCCATCACCTTTACCATTTAGCTCTTAAATAAGCATGATTTTGACTCAAAGCCACTCCGGTTTGGACAACCGAACTAGCTACACATAAATAAATGAGGTTAGCTAAGAGAACTGTGCCTTAAAGGCCACGATCAGAGTATATTAAGGAAGAAATTTGATACTTTTATTACCTAGAGAGATGGAGGGCGAGGAGAGGAAGAGATAGGCGCCAAAATCGTCGAAAACCGATAAGAAACGAAGATTTTACGATCGTTTTACGGTGGAGGTAAGAAAGTGTAGCAATGGTGTTTGGGACTTTGTGTTTGGGTGTGTTTTGCTGAAAAAGATGAAGGAAGAAAGAGGAAGGTAGGAGTCCTTGGGCAGCAAGGCGAACTTTTCATAGTTAGCCAAGTGTCGAAAAGCTCATGCCATGTGTCGCAACAATTAGGCCATGTGTCGAGACGATCACAACATGTGTCGAAGCTTACGACATGTGTCGAGTGTAAAACCCCTCGCGAAAGCGGAAATTTAAAACACACAAAGTACTAAAAATGCTAGCCTCAACGTAACCCTCTTTAGAACAGCATCAAGTACCTACACACATACAACATGTGCGCCACAGTCAGTGGAGAGTGACTAGAGTTCTCATAGCCACCTAATGTCATACAACACAGAACATGAAATTACAAATATCATACTCCAACATAAACAATCATGTGAAGCATTTATCTTAACATCTCGATCTCCTATCATCATGCGAATACTATGCAAAGGCTCTCAACCAACTTCGGAAACTATTTGGAAGGAGAGCCGGTTTCCCTTCCGGTTGCCCGGCCGGGGGGTCTTTCAATCCAAACAATTTACGAAACTGAATAAAGAGTCATCCAATGCCTTGGATGAACAATACTATAAGCAAGGTACTAAACCCATCAACACCAACATACATATCTGACACTGGACCAACTCTAGGCAAGCAGATAACAACAGCAAGTATATAACACTGTACCCCATCCTAGGCAAGTATATACCATATCAGCAATTAGTATCCATGTGCAAAAATACACCTTATAAATACAAAGGCAACCAAAAGCTGTGACCTAATCCTAATCACAGTTTCACAACAATACACCTCAATACAAAGGCAAACACAGAACTGTAACCTAATCCAAATTACAGTCCTAACACAGCATACCCCATAATCCAAGGGCAACACAGAACTGTAACCTAATCCAAATTACAGTCCTAACACAACATACCCCATAATCCAAGGGCAACACAGAACTGTAACCTAATACAAATTACAGTCCTAACACAACATACCCCATAATCCAAGGGCAACACAGAACTGTAACCTAATCCAAATTACAGTCCTAACACAACATACCCCATAATCCAAGGGCAACACAGAACTGTAACCTAATCCAAATTACAGTCCTAACACAACATACCCCATAATCCAAGGGCAACACAGAACTGTAACCTAATCCAAATTACTGTCCTAACACAACATAATACACTCCAAACTGTGACCTAATCCAAGTCACAGTTCTACAACACATTTCACGTCAAAACTATGACCCAATCCAAATCATAGTCCTACCATTTCAATACTGAACATACTCAATTTATAACTAGCTATGCAACGACGTATACTTAAACCAACACTTAATTGACCCCGGGAATTAAGCCGAGGGAGAGCCGGTTTCCCTTTCGGTTGCCCGACCGGGGGGTCTCTATCCTCACTCTATTCCCGAACCCAATATAGTGCCGCCCGAACCTCGGGGACTTCAAACAAGCATACGAAGCATACGAAAAAGGAATCAATACAATCCGACTTGAAAATCAAAAGATATGAAGCAAATAATACTAACAGGGGCTCTCAGCCGGTTGGCCACAGGCGGCCGGTCAACCGGCTGAGAGTCCTTCTCTCGAGCCGACAATACTCAAAACAACAAACGAGGTCTCCCAGCCGGCCGGTCGGCTGCCGGTCCACCGGCTGGGGACCCCTCTCTCTTCCCTTTTCGCTAACACAACACACCTATAAGGGACACCCAGCCGGCCGGCCGGCTGCCGGACCACCGGCTGCCGGACCACCGGCTGGGGGCCCATTTCTCATAACTTCAGAAATCCGAAACAATATAAAGGGGACTCTGAGCCGGCCGACCGGCTGCCGGTCAGCCTGCCGGCTCAGAGCCTCTGCTCACGCATTTCGCCAATTTCGCTATTCTCTAATCCACTCAATACTTTACAATTCCGACTCAAACATGTTTCTAAGCAGCGATTTCACACTTCCAGCACGTAAACCACATCAAAAAAAACATATGAACACGTATCTCAACCATTATTCCGTAACTTAACAACAAAATCACAAATTAAACCGGTCTTAACATGTATACACCTTAAATCTCATTCCTCATCGAATTCATCAATAAAACTTCATAAAAACAGTTTATGAAACATTGTAAGAACATTAGGAACTCAAAGATTGTCTAACATTCATCAAAACATATCAAAAATCATATAAAGTGCTAATTTAGACAAAAGGCCGAGTTTTCTCATTATCGTCACCTTTACTCCGCAAATGCTCCGGTTTACTCTTCAAGGATCACAAGCTCTTCCTCTGGGTTGTTACTAGCTCCATCTTCAAGCACAAAAACACGGATTAAAGTGATAGTTTCGTGATTAAGGCAAAACAGCCCCGAAATGAAGTTTCACGAAATTGAAAACGAAAGTGATAGAAAGATCGTAAATCTCGCAAGGATTCCGAATATGTAACTTTTACCTTGATACAAGTTCGGGAAGGCCTCGAGATGATGATTTAAAGCTTGACAAATGAGATGAAATGGTGTTTGGAGTTTTAACAGTGAAATGAAATATGGGGAGGAGTTTGTGTCGATGGAAGCTTCCTTTTGAGGGTTTTAAGTTGTCCTTTAAGAGCTTGAGTCGGGTTTGCTTTAATTAAGTGAAACGGAAATGTGAGACGGGTTGATATTAAATAACCAAGGCGTCTTAAGCTTAAATGGTTTTTAAGACGAACTTAACGGAAATCTTAAAATATAAATTACGATTATTATTAAAATATTGTTGAATTCCGTAAATTACTTTATTTTAAATAAAATACTCCTTACGAAAATACGGGATGTTACAATCACCCCATCTTTTAAAAAGTTTCTTCCTCGAAACTTGAAAGCAGTAACAAGGACAAGGTTAACAAATCAAAGTTTTCACTTAAACGGTTATTCCAAACTCAGGTTCTTTTCACGAATCTCGAAAACAACTTCTTAAGGCACCGGTCTTCGTCAATGGTTGGGGTTCTCGTTGTACATTCAAGAGCCCGACATTCCAAATCTGAGACAAGTCCCAAAATTTAATTATCTTAAAATCAAAATTTAGTCCGATCCGGTGTCGGCAAGCATCGTTCAGGTTATCAGACGTCTCCAATAACGAGTTCAATGACGAATCGACGCTGAGATCAATCGAATTGCAAGGCAAGTAACTCTTTAAAACCAGGTTTCTTGAAAAATTATCACCAAAACCTACCAAAGTTGAAAGATTATCCACTTCTTTTAACTAAAATCCTTTCGAAAACACACTTACTTTTCAAAATTTTCAGAAAGAGCGAAGTTTGCGAAATCTTACAAGTTGCAATTGATCGAAAGGAAGGTAGCTTGGCGAATTTACAGGTGCATAAACAAGAATCGGTGCACGGAAGAGATTAAGATTTAGAGCAAATGATAAGACTTTGGGGTCTTAGAAGAAGATAGGAGAGAAAGGTCAAAGATGAAGATGCACCAGTGATCAACTGAGGGCAAGTCTCTGCAGTAGCTTTGCTCATCACGTACACAGTACCCTTGGTCTTCGGCTTTCGAACAGCACCAGCAGCAGTGGCAGTCCTCCCAACAACAGTCTTCTTCTCCGGACACTCATAGAAGCGATGTCCAGGCTTATTGCAAGTGTAGCACAAGTAGGGATCACCGTTACAGTTAACACCAGGGTGAAGGGCCTTGTGACACTTGAAACACTTCAGGGAAGGATCAGGTGCAGGTCGAGGATCCATGGTCTTGGGGGAACCAATCTTTTGGAACTTTTCAAGTTGAACTTCAGGAGAATCAGGTGAAGGATCAAGGGGTCTCTTCCCAAGAGAGCGAGCCTGAGGGGAACTGAGAGCAGAAGAAGCTCTAGCCTCAGCATCTATGGCCTTAATTGAATTCTCAGCCCAAATGGCATCATCATACACCTCCAAGAAAGAAGTAGAATCTCTGCGAATCATACTCTCGATGCGGGCACCTAACTTTCCTTTGTAGAAGTAGACTCTCTCGGATTCATCCCTTACGAACCGAGAAGCAAAGTGAACCAACTGATTAAACTTGTCTGTGAACTCCTGCACTGTCATGTCTCCTTGTTTGAAATCCATGAATTCTTTGAGTCGCTGTGATCTGAGCTCCTTAGGATAAAACCTTGTCTCGAGCTTATCCTTAAAAGCCTCCCAATCGAACAAAGGATCAAGAGTGAAAGTAGGTCCAGTCAATGCCCACCACCTATCGGCCTCAAGGGTCAGAAAGTGAGTGGCTAGCCGCACTCTATCCTCTCTACCCACCGCATACAGGGTAAAGCTCTTTTCCATCTCCCTGAACCACTCGGTAAGAACTACCGGATCAACCTCGCCACCATAAGTCTTCACGTGGCTACGGGACATCTGCGAAGCTATCCATGAGAAACTACCAGGACGATTAGCCTCGTTGCCTGGCGGTGGAGGAGGTGGAACATTCCCTGCTTGCTGTCTCTGAGTCTCAAGCAAATGCTGAATTGCTTGCAGCACAATGTTATCAGCAGCCCTAGGTCTCACCATCCTTCAAAAGAGGAAACAATGTTACCTTAGCAATTAGCAAGTACAAACAGTCTACCACTTGTCCTTAAATCTACCCAGATCTCTCATTCATTATTCAAGTTTTTGGTCAAGTTAAGTTTGGGGAATACATGAGTGCGTCGGGAGCAATAATGCTCTGATACCAACTGTAAAACCCCTCGCGAAAGCGGAAATTTAAAACACACAAAGTACTAAAAATGCAGCGGAATTAAAAATTTTTAACAAACTAAACATGCGAGGCGCTTTAACAACTAAACATGCGAAAGATAAAACATAGATAAGTATAGGTAAATACTATACAAAAGCAGCCCGGGATAGCATATCCCTACAGGCACAAATACTGAAATCATAAAACTAGGTCTAGCTAACGAATGGGTAAAGTCATCGACGAAGGATCATCGCTCGCTAGCCTCAACGTAACCCTCTTTAGAACAGCATCAAGTACCTACACACATAAAACATGTGCGCCACAGTCAGTGGGGAGTGACTAGAGTTCTCATAGCCACCTAATGTCATACAACACAGAACATGAAATTACAAATATCATACTCCAACATAAACAATCATGTGAAGCATTTATCTCAACATCTCGATCTCCTAACATCATGCGAATACTATGCAAAGGCTCTCAACCAACTTCGGAAACTATTTGGAAGGAGAGCCGGTTTCCCTTCCGGTTGCCCGGCCGGGGGGTCTTTCAATCCAAACCATTTACGAAACTGAATAAAGAGCCATCCAATGCCTTGGATGAACAATACTATAAGCAAGGTACTAAACTCATCAACACCAACATACATATCTGACACTGGACCAACTCTAGGCAAGCAGATAACAACAGCAAGTATATAACACTGTACCCCATCCTAGGCAAGTATATACCATATCAGCAATTAGTATCCATGTGCACAAATACACCTTATAAATACAAAGGCAACCAAAAGCTGTGACCTAATCCTAATCACAGTTTCACAACAATACACCTCAATACAAAGGCAAACACAGAACTGTAACCTAATCCAAATTACAGTCCTAACACAACATACCCCATAATCTAAGGGCAACACAGAACTGTAACCTAATCCAAATTACAGTTCTAACACAACATACCCCATAATCCAAGGGCAACACAGAACTGTAACCTAATCGAAATTACAGTCCTAACACAACATACCCCATAATCCAAGGGCAACACAGAACTGTAACCTAATCCAAATTACAGTCCTAACTCAACATACCCCATAATCCAAGGGCAACACAGAACTGTAACCTAATCCAAATTACAGTCCTAACACAACATACCCCATAATCCAAGGGCAACACAGAACTGTAACCTAATCCAAATTACAGTCCTAACACAACATAATACACTCCAAACTGTGACCTAATCCAAGTCACAGTTCTACAACACATTTCACGTCAAAACTATGACCCAATCCAAATCATAGTCCTACCATTTCAATACTGAACATACTCAATTTATAACTAGCTATGCAACGACGTATACTTAAACCAACACTTAATTGACCCCGGGAATTAAGCCGAGGGAGAGCCGGTTTCCCTTTCGGTTGCCCGACCGGGGGGTCTCTATCCTCACTCTATTCCAGAACCCAATATAGTGCCGCCCGAACCTCGGGGACTTCAAACAAGCATACGAAGCATACGAAAAAGGAATCAATACAATCCGACTTGAAAATCAAAAGATATGTAGCAAATAATACTAAGAGGGGCTCTCAGCCGGTTGGCCACAGGCGGCCGGTCAACCGGCTGAGAGTCCTTCTCTCGAGCCGACAATACTCAAAACAACAAACGAGGTCTCCCAGCCGGCCGGCCGGCTGCCGGTCCACCGGCTGGGGACCCCTCTCTCTTCCCTTTTCGCAAACACAACACACCTATAAGAGACTCCCAGCCGGCCAGCCGGCTGCCGGACCACCGGCTGGGGGCCCATTTCTCATAACTTCAGAAATCCGAAACAATATAAAGGGGACTCTGAGCCGGCCGACCGGCTGCCGGTCAGCCTGCCGGCTCAGAGCCTCTGCTCACGCATTTCGCCAATTTCGCTATTCTCTAATCCACTCAATACTTTACAATTCCGACTCAAACATGTTTCTAAGCAGCGATTTCACACTTCCAGCACGTAAACCACATCAAAAAAAACATATGAACACGTATCTCAACCATTATTCCGTAACTTAACAACAAAATCACAAATTAAACCGGTCTTAACATGTATACACCTTAAATCTCATTCCTCATCGAATTCATCAATAAAACTTCATAAAAACAGTTTATGAAACATTGTAAGAACATTAGGAACTCAAAGATTGTCTAACATTCATCAAAACATATCAAAAATCATATAAAGTGCTAATTTAGACAAAAGGCCGAGTTTTCTCATTATTGTCACCTTTACTCCACAAATGCTCCGGTTTACTCTTCAAGGATCACAAGCTCTTCCTCTGGGTTGTTACTAGCTCCATCTTCAAGCACAAAAACACGGATTAAAGTGATAGTTTCGTGATTAAGGCAAAACAGCCCCGAAATGAAGTTTCACGAAATTGAAAACGAAAGTGATAGAAAGATCATAAATCTCGCAAGGATTCCGAATATGTAACTTTTACCTTGATACAAGTTCGGGAAGGCCTCGAGATGATGATTTAAAGCTTGACAAATGAGATGAAATGGTGTTTGGAGTTTTAACAGTGAAATGAAATATGGGGAGGAGTTTGTGTCGATGGAAGCTTCCTTTTGAGGGTTTTAAGTTGTCCTTTAAGAGCTTGAGTCGGGTTTGCTTTAATTAAGTGAAACGGAAATGTGAGACGGGTTGATATTAAATAACCAAGGCGTCTTAAGCTTAAATGGTTTTTAAGACGAACTTAACGGAAATCTTAAAATATAAATTACGATTATTATTAAAATATTGTTCAATTCCGTAAATTACTTTATTTTAAATAAAATACTCCTTACGAAAATACGGGATGTTACATCGAGAACCTTAGGACATGTGGAAGAAGTGATTTAGGGCAGGTGTCTAAGTTCTTAGGCCAAGTGTAAGAGGTGTTAAGGCTATGTGTCGAATGTTTTAGGCCAAGTGGAAGAGGTAGCCACGAGCGAGCATCTCGTCGGCGGATATTCTGCGACAGCCTTTCGTATTTTCGGCACAATTTCCTCCACAGAACTCCGATTGAGGTGTTTTAGTGGCGTTGGAAAGCTAAGAAAGATATCTAAAACTTTTATTTTACAAGAAACAGATAAATATGCCTTTAAAGTATATGAAAATAAGCATCAAAGACACGGTAGCTGTTCGCAAGATTAACGAGTATAAGTTTAAGACGAACATTTAAATATCATTATCGAAAACGATAGATTTGAGATGGAATTTTATTTATTGTGGATCATTATTATTACTAAAATAAGATTTTAATAATATATAGAGACTTGGAAATTACGGGGTGTTACAATCACCCCACTTTTTAAAAAGTTTCGTCCTCGAAACTTGAAAGCAGAAAAACGGTAAGTTGTAAAAACAAGGTTAACAACCAAAGCATTTACCAAAATTTGATATTACAAAACTTAGATTTGTTTCAAAAAATTTGAAAATATTTTCCAAAGGCACAAGTCCTCGTCAATTGAACAAGAGGGTTGTCGTTGCGCATTCAAGAGCCCGACATTCCAAATCAAGGGCTAGTCCAAAACCAAATCATATCATGCGTCGACAAGCGTAATACGAGTTATTAGACGTCTCCATTAAAAAGTCTTACATCAAATCAACGCTAAAACCAATCAAAATTATAAACCATTTCAAGTTTTTCAAACCACGTCATTTCGAAAGTAAAATTCCATTTTCGAATCCGTAAAAATAAGTAAGGTTGTAACAGAAATTAAGGTTTTTCAACAACAAAAGTAAGATAACTCATTTCGGTTATAAAGTACATAAATGAAAAATATTTTGAACATCACTCATACAAAACACAAACATGAAAGCTACATATCATCAACCAGTGAGGGTCGGGTTGGTCCATCAAAGACCTCAAAACACAAAAAAAAGTCACAAGGAAGCTAACTAAAAGAAGGTATCAGAACTACCATCTTCAAGGCTAAAGACGGTACTCAACAAGAGAGTAAAGGCGCAAAAACAACAAAGGAACAAAGGCATGAACAAAAGAGGTTTATGGTTAAAGAGGAAGATAACTCTTCGGATTACGAAAATCACTAACCAATCAATCCATAAATGAACCATCATCATCATGATTCCTTACATACCTCAGAAGACAGCTCTTTTCAACCGCAAAACTCTCAAGGCTTCCTTAACTCAATTTGGGTCACTAAGTTCTAGGTCATCCATGATACAAGGTATCCCATTACCAAACGAACTTCACAACTCTCGATTATTACTCAACAATCAACATCCTTCATAGAGCTAGATCAAAAATTACTAACAAGGTTGCCTTCATACTCAACTAGCATATGTTACAGATCTCCAAACAAGGTGAATCACAAAAACAAGGATCTTAAACCTGAATCCATCGTACTTCCAGACCTATAAACAAAAATCTGTTACGCTCATACCGACAACAAAAGATATGGAAGCAGCACTCTCGGAACTTAACTTACTTTGATACATAGGACTATGAGATAAATATCCAAAACATCAAATCCCAAAAGCATAAACACGGTATTCTTCAAACCGTAACTATTCTTAAACGTAGGACTACAGGTTAAACATCCAAGGTATATTGTCCTAAACTAGTCAAATCTCATCGACCCAAATCACGGAAACACCCTCTAAACCTTGACTACCATACTTCATTACCGTAAAGTGATAAACCCAAAAGAAAGTCTCATAAAAGTAACAACTTTCAGCCAAACGGTCTCTAGGTAACCATCAACACCCTCATAGATATATAACACCAAAATTATCAGCCTCACGGTTGGTACCAATCCACAAGAGGCACTCATACCTTCAAACCTTTAACTTGAATCCATCAAGATGGCACACTACCTAATTTTACCCAAATGTCACCAAACGCTAACTCTCTCAACTATGTCCGATAAAACAAGACCAAGGATCCTCTAAGCATATATCAGTATTCCACAAACGAAGTCATCCTCACAACTAGTCCAAAAAGAAAAGGGCAAGGCTCACAACAGTTAAGGATATGATACAAACTTTAGGAACAAACGCGATATAGAAACTTGAGGAACAGATACATAAGATGATGGCTAAGAGACTCTAGGTTATGGATTCCAACAATAGGGAAGCCATGAGGAGAAGAAAGAGCATTATAGGTGAGAAGATATATGACATAAATAAAGGTCAAGTAAGCTTTTTTATGAAAGCATAACTCAACATAATTAGCAAGCAAGAAGAAAGAAGAGAAGCGTTGATGAAAGGTTATGATTTGAACTGACACAATTCCCAAGGCTCAGGGTTCCTAAAATCCTCACAAAGTTCTCATCTCCTATTTTTCTATTCAAGCACACAAAACTAGCACTTTCCAAGAAGAATTTTCCCATATGGTTTACCATACTATAAGTCCTTCCAAAGATAAGGGTGTACGATTATCCAATTTCGACTATTTCATAAAGTTTCAGGTATCTCTATATCTTAAATTCCTCAAACGACATTTATGTAATACTCCAGGATAAACCATTTCTATACCATTGGTACTTCACAATCTTTATAATCCATAGATTATCAACTCTCTAATTCCTTCAATTCGAAAAACTTTCATTACTCATCGAGTTACTCTATTCTAATCTCACACAAGGCCTAAATCCTTAATTCAATAATACCTCAAAATGTGAACACCAAGAAAATCCACTATTAACGTTTTGACACCTCTATATACGAATTAAAACGTCCTTTAAACATCACAACCTTAAAATCTCACAAATCCATAATTTGCACCTTATGACATCAATCAGACATCCAAAGACATGATCTTCAAGTAACTCCTCAAAGGTTACACCTCTAATCCTATCAAATAACTAAAAGATTAAACTTCAGTCAGTTCCTCTAAAGTTACATAGCTAACTATTTCAATACTCCTCCATCAACACACGATTCTTATCCTCCAAAAGTAACATCCCAATTAAAGTCAAACCCAATTCCCAAAGTCAAGCAATACTGATTCATTCATTTTCACTAGCATCCCAAGTATATTTTCCAAATTCATTTTTATGGATTCTAACACCTCATCCATACTCTTAAAGCGACACATATTAACCCACTGGTTCTAAATCTCAATTATGATTACCAAGGTTAAATTCTTCCAAAAGCTACGTATGCAACTCAAACTTTAATCTAGGAATTTCACCAACCAATTCCACCCACCAATTGGGTAAACAACTAAACATTAGGATTACCAAGACATGGCTTACTACACTCCCTAAACGTTTTCAGTTAGATTACTTCTCAAAATAAGGGCTAGGGGTTATCCTCGAACAAAATCCTCATTATCCAACTAAGCTAGGCTACCTACAAAGCGCCATGGGAAAAGGCAAGTAACAAGGATAAGGTTAAGTCGGGAAGTTACGAAAGTAGCTTCCGAGTTAAGATACAAAAGAGTTCGGGAAAAGGAGGATATGCATCAAGAAATAAGGAAGAAGGTGATGCATAATGAGCTAGAAGTATCTTTGGGGACATAAAAGTATCCTTCAAAGATAGCACGAATCCTCCATCTTCGGTAGTAGACAATAATCTTGGTCGTCATCTAGGTAAGCTCATGGTTCACCAATCCTTGAGCACAAAAATAAAATCTTTGACATTTAACAAACATGTTAAACCTAATAGATAGCAATCACATTACAGACTACCACTTGGTCCTTAAATCTACCCATCTCTCATTCATTATTTCAGGTTAAGTTGATATTTAAGTTAGGGTACACGTGTGTGCGTTGGGAGCATTACTGCTCTGATACCAACGATGACACCCCGCGATTTAGCATAAATATAAACAAGTAATTTGCAGCGGAAATACGATACTTTTAAAAACTTTTCGACATATTTATTAAAACTTTTTCGTGGAATATCAAAACAACATGCGGAAGACTAAAAACTAATGAGAAAGTATAAATTATACAAAATAACTTAAATAGACAAGGGATAAGGTATCCCACTATAACAACATGAATTAAATCTAAACTAACCGTAAGGGTAATTGTCGATTTATCAACAATGCTCGCTAGCCACACGTCTTCCCCAAACAGCACGAACCTACATTCATGAAACATGAACGCCACAGTCAGTGGGGAGTAACTCAGGGTTCTCCCAGCCACTTTACGTCAGAATACAAATAGATAACAATAAGAATATATTGTATATGGAGTAGTACATGTGAATAAGAGAAATATCAAAGCATGATACTCAAAATCAGGTAAACAACCAGGTGATCGACTCAGAGACCAACACTTTATGGCATGTCCGATCACACAAACATCAACAACCAAGAATAGAATGAACGCCGTCAGGTAGCATAACCGCTACAACTGACAGTTAGGGATTATAACCGCTCCACTAACAGGCTAGGGCGTATAACCGCGCCCTAGCTACCGGAGCGCATAACCACGTCATCCGGATACTATGTATAGCGCATAAGCGACAACTATATGCCTAAGAACTGGCCAGACCTCTCGATGTAATAACCTACACCGAACGACACACGGGGACCGGGCCGCATAACCACGGACACCGACCAATCCCGAACATAGTTGTAAAACCCCTCGCGAAAGCGGAAATATAAACATACAAAAGTACTAAAAATGCAGCGGAATTAAAACTTTTTAAAAGATAAACAACATGCGAGAAGTCTTTAACTGAAACAGAAACTGAAACTGAAACCAAAATAGATAAGTAACAGTTCTAAGTACTGAAATGAAATATATACACACCCTGGGATGGAACATCCCTACAGGCACCAAAACGTAAAGTAACAAAAGTCTAACAGTCTAGCTAACGATAGTGTATAAGTCATATGATGAAGGATCATCACTCGCTAGCCCTCTTGTGATCCCATCTCCAACCTGCATGTACCTACATACATGAAAACATGTACGCCACAATCAGTGGGGAGTGACTAGAGTTCTCCTAGCCACCTTTTGTGACAACACTTAACACATAAAACAATACAGAACACTCCAACATATATCAACATGTGAAGCATAAATATCTCATCATCTGATCTCTTACTAACATGCAGACTCTAGTGCACGACTCTCAACCAACTTCATAAACCGTTAGGAAGGAGAGCCGGTTTCCCTACTGGTTACCCAGTCGGGGGGTCTTTCAATCCAACTATTTATGAAACCGATAAAAGAGTCATCCAATGCCTTGGATGAACAGATTACAACTCAAGCAATATAATCATAAACTTCAACATGCATATCTGACACTGTACCAAACTCTAAGGCAAGCAGATATAACATCAAGTAAAGAGGTTCAGCGGTCAACTTAAGACATAACCTAATTACCAAACATTCCGCAAGTATAAAGGTTCAGAGGCGACATCTTAACGCATAACCTAGATACCAAGTTCACAATATCAAGCAAGGACTCAGAGGCGAAAACTCAACGCATGGACCGGCTATTACGGAACACTAGACTCAGAGGCGAAAACTCAACGCATGGACTAGCATTCAGTTCACTATCACAAGTAAGGAACTCAGAGGCGAAAACACAACGCATGTTCCCCTACTACATCACAAGGTACTAAACTCAGAGGCGAAAACTCAACGCATGTTCTAGCACCAAACACCTGCACTCCGGGTAAGGTATGACAACCTGACTGCCCCGTCGTGCAGTTGCTCTACTCGTCAGACACGGAGGCCAGCTTAAGGCATGTCCTGACGCGATCACACATACATGTCTGGACTCAGAGGCGAAAACTCAACGCATGTCCCAGACACGACAAACAGACATGTATGGAACTCAGAGGCGAAAACTCAACGCATGTTCCCATACACGACAAACAACCCACGTATTAAGTTCAGAGGCCAGCTTAAGGCATAACTTAATACGCATCAAAACAATGTCATCCAAGTCTATGAACTACTCTATAATTCTATCTTTCATCTTCTAATCAACATTTAATTGACCCCGGGAACTAAGATGAGGGAGAGCTGGTTTCCCTTTCGGTTACCCGACCAGGGGGTGGGGGGTCTCTATCCTTACTCCATTCCCGAACCCAATATAATGTTGCCCATCCTCCGGGGACCTTTAATACATGTCAAAGGTACACAAAACAAGTTTCAATCAAAACCGATTAACCGTTTGAAAGTTACCAATGAATTACGATTTAAAAATCTAAAATTTTCTTACAGGGGTCCCCAGCCGGTCGGCAGGCAGCCGGTCGGCCGGCTGGTGACCTCCTCAGCCTACACTTCCTTTTCGAAAACAAACCACACGAGGACTCCCAGCCGGTCGGCAGGCAGCCGGTCGGCCGGCTGGGAACCCCATTCCCAAACCTTCGCAAAATATAACCCTACCCCAAATGCACTCCCAGCCGGCTGGCAGGCGGCCGGTCTACCGGCTGGGCTCCCCTTCTTTCTAGGTTTTTCGCAAACAAGACACAACACAAGGGACCACCAGCCGGTCGGCCGGCTGGCAGTCCAAGGCCAAATTTCTTAAAAACACGAAAAACACCCAAACGCACTCTCAGCCGGTCGACCGGCGGCCGGTCGGTCGACCGGCTCAGAGAGCCTGTAAAGAAAATCGCACTTTTCCAATCCTTTTCCAACTTCACAAATCGACCTATAAACTTCAATAATCACTACAAGTATGATTTGCCCAACATTTTAAACATCAAATATCACTATCCTAACAGCATACAAGTCCCATAACAATCCTCAAATGATTACGTAGAGTATCCGTCGCAAAATGTGCAAATTTCAGAAAAACAACATATGATCTTAAGAACATCAACAAGCTTGAATTCAACACAATAACACATTCCTAAACATGTTACTAAGTCCTTTAAGCATTATATTTTAACAAAATCAGAAACTAAATACAAGAACACCACAAACTTGCTAATATACACATAAAGGCCGAGTTATCTCATTATCGTCACCTTTCAAGCGATTCCGGCTAAAGATCCTCCTCAACCAAATAGCTATCGACCCCTGGATCGTCTAAGCCCACTCCTACAAACAAAGAAACCGAAATTTAGGATAGAAAACGATTCCTTACAAAATGGACAGATTTTTCGAAGTGAAAGAAATGAAAAACTAAAGTGATAGATGGCTTGGAAATTGAATGAGGATTCCAAAAATGTTATTGTTACCTCAAATCGATGAACGGATGATGAAGAATTTCTCAAAAAGAGATGAATAAAATGGAGGTTTTGTGAGGATTATTTTTACAGTGAAATGTTTGAAGGTGGAGGATGAATATATCGACTTAAGGGTTTTAAGGGGGTTTTATGGGTTGTCCTTTCCAAGTCAATAAAACGGGTCGGACACTTGAACGAATATTTAAGATACGAGGTTAAGTTTACCAAGTTTGTATTCGTCTTAAAGACTTAAGGTTCTTAAGACGGATCTTAATTATTAAATTAAAATCTTTCGAAATAAATTATTAAAATATTATTTTACTACGTAAAATAACTTAAAACGCTTAAATTAGATTTTACGAAAATACGGGCTGTTACATAGTTAGATAAAATCCCATAACAGGAGTGGCGTTTGTTCATTACAGTGATACACAAATCGTATCACCGCTATCTATTCACAACCAAGGCAACATAACTGTTACCAACACAATTTAGGGTGACATAACCGTCACCTAAACACAAGCAAGGCAACATAACTGTCACCGTACCCATCTTAAGATAACATAACCGTCATCAAATCACAATTTAAGCTAACATAACCGTTAACCAACTCATTTACATACAAGAGCCAACAATCGATAAATAAGAAACACTTAACTCCATTCCATACGGGAGAAGAATAAACGGAACTGCGTAACAAAACGTAAGTCTTAAAAGCGTTTTACATTTCAGCAGTCCTCTGCCGTAAAATTCATAGTTAATCCAAATAAAATCTAAATGATACAAGGCCAACTGGGTCAACTTAACAAGACATTTATCTACAATTTTCATCAAATAAACATTTTCGAAAGACGACCTTAACAGGGGTTTATAATCTGAACTTTACAGTATGTCAGAAATCGTCGCATTAAAAGTATTGCTTCATAAAACGGGTTTACCAAATCATTTTGGGTAAAGTAAAATCCTAACATCATCTAAACTCTTCAAAGTTTAATTATTGAAAAGGACCAAAATAATTTCAAAGTATGAAAATGGTTTTCGAAATAATCTTTGAGCTACTGTCCGTTCTGCGTGTATTTCAGCGCAATGTTCGTAAATAATTTATTGTGAACAAACGACATGCAAGAAAATTACGAAATTTTAGAGGTAGATTCTACACTTAAAATAAACAGGGCTCTCTTTTCAACATTTTCAAAGACGGATACACTAAGATGTCGAAAAAATTGTACAAGACAATGGACAGATTTGTGAAGGTGCTGAAACTTATCAAATAACCAAAGTAAACCAAGCATTATGAACTTGAAAGACTATCAAACTCATCATCCTCAAAGATCACAAACTCATTTAACCATACAATACTTAATGAATTTCCACAACTAGAATATCATCCAACACAACCATGCAAAATGAAAATCATCCAAACACATGACTTATAAAACTAATCATGCAGCTAATTAATCAAACACAATTCTAGTATAATAAACATTACTAGCATATAGAACACATGCAAAGAAAGACGATTAAATTCTAGTAACCCATCACCGTTACCTTTTAGCTCTTCAATAAGCATGATTTTGACTCAAAGCCACTCCGGTTTGGACAACCGAACTAGCTACGCATAAATAAATGAGGTTAGCTAAGAGAACTGTGCCTTAAAGGCCACGACCAGAGTATATTAAGGAAGAAATTTGATACTTTATTACCTAGAGAGATGGAGGGAGAGGAGAGGAAGAGATAGGCGCCAAAATCGTCGAAAACCGATAAGAAACGAAGATTTTACGATCGTTTTACGGTGGAGGTAAGAAAGTGTAACAATGGTGTTTATGACTTTGTGTTTGGGTGTGTTTTGCTGAAAAAGATGAAGGAAGAAAGAGGAAGGTAGGAGACCTTGGGCAGCAAGGCAAACTTTTCATAGTTAGCCAAGTGTCGAAAAGCTCATGCCATGTGTCGCAACAATTAGGCCATGTGTCGAGACGATCACAACATGTGTCGAAGCTTACGACATGTGTCGAGAACCTTAGGACATGTGGAAGAAGTGATTTAGGACAGGTGTCTAATTTCTTAGGCCAAGTGTAAGAGGTGTTAAGCCTATGTGTCGAATGTTTTAGGCCAAGTGGAAGAGGTAGCCACGAGCGAGCATCTCGTCGGCGGATATTCTGTGACAGCCTTTCGTATTTTTGGCACAATTTCCTCCACAGAACTCCGATTGAGGTGTTTTTGGTGGCGTTGGAAAGCTAAGAAAAATATCTAAAACTTTTATTTTACAAGTAAGAGATAAATATGCCTTTAAAGTATCTTAAAATAAGCATCAAACACACGGTAGCTGTTCGCAAGATTAACGAGTATAAGTTTAAGACGAACATTTAAATATCATTGTCGAAAACGATAGATTTGAGATGGAATTTTATTTATTTTGGATCATTATTATTACTAAAATAAGATTTTAATAATATAGAGACATGGAAATTACGGGTGTTACAATCACCCCACCTTTTAAAAACTTTCGTCCTCGAAACTTGAAAGCAGAAAAACGGTAAGTTGTAAAAACAAGGTTAACAACCAAAGCGTTTACCAAAATTTGATATTACAAAACTTAGATTTGTTTCAAAAATTTTGAAAATATTTTCCAAAGGCACAAGTCCTCGTCAATGGAACAAGAGGGTTCTCGTTGCGCATTCAAGAGCCCGACATTCCAAATCAAGGGCTAGTCCAAAACCAAATCATATCATGCGTCGACAAGCGTAATACGAGTTATTAGACGTCTCCATTAAAAAGTCTTACATCAAATCAACGCTAAAACCAATCAAAATTATAAATCATTTCAAGTTTTTCAAACCACGTCATTTCGAAAGTAAACTTCCATTTTCGAATCCGTAAAAATAAGTAATGTTGTAACAGAAATTAAGGTTTTTCAACAACAAAAGTAAGGTAACTCATTTCGGTTATAAAGTACATAAATGAAAAATATTTTGAACATCACTCATACAAAACACAAATATGAAAGCTACATATCATCAACCAGTGAGGGTCGGGTCGGTCCATCAAAGACCTCAAAACACAAAAAAAAAGTCACAAGGAAGCTAACTAAAAGAAGGTATCAGAACTACCATCTTCAAGGCTAAAGACGGTACTCAACAAGAGAGTAAAGGGGCAAAAACAACAAAGGAACAAAGGCATGAACAAAAGAGGTTTATGGTTAAAGAGGAAGATAACTCTTCGGATTACGAAAATCACTAACCAATCAATCCATAAAGGAAACATCATCATCATCATGATTCCTTACATACCTCAGAAGACAGCTCTTTTCAACCGCAAAACTCTCAAGGCTTCCTTAACTCAATTTGGGTCACTAAGTTCTAGGTCATCCATGATACAAGGTATCCCATTACCAAAGGAACTTCACAACTCTCGATTATTACTCAACAATCAACATCCTTCATAGAGCTAGATCCAAAATTACTAACAAGGTTGCCTTCATACTCAACTAGCATATGTTACAGATCTCCAAACAAGGTGAATCACAAAAACAAGGATCTTAAACCTGAATCCATCGTACTTCCAGACCTATAAACAAAAATCTGTTACGCTCATACCGACAACAAAAGATATGGAAGCAGCACTCTCGGAACTTTACTTACTTTCATACATAGGACTATGAGATAAATATCCAAAACATCAAATCCCAAAAGCATAAACACGGTATTCTTCAAACCGTAACTATTCTTAAACGTAGGACTACAGGTTAAACATCCAAGGTATATTGTCCTAAACTAGTCAAATCTCATCGACCCAAATCACGGAAACACCCTCTAAACCTCGACTACCATACTTCATTACCGTAAAGTGATCATCCCAAAAGAAAGTCTCATAAAAGTAACAACTTTCAGCCAAACGGTCTCTAGGTAACCATCAACACCCTCATAGATATATAACACCAAAATTATCAGCCTCACGGTTGGTACCAATCCACAAGAGGCACTCATACCTTCAAACCTTTAACTTGAATCCATCAAGATGGCACACTACCTAATATTACCCAAACGTCACCAAACACTAACTCTCTCAACTATGTCCGATAAAACAAGACGAAGGATCCTCTAAGCATATATCAGTATTCCACAAACGAAGTTATCCTCACAACTAGTCCAAAAAGAAAGGGGCAAGGCTCACAATGGTTAAGGATATGATACAAACTTTAGGAACAAACGCGATATAGAAACTTGAGGAACAGATACATAAGATGATGGCTAAGAGACTCTAGGTTATGGATTCCAACAATAGCGAAGCCATGAGGAGAAGAAAGAGCATTAGAGGTGAGAAGATATATGACATAAAGAAAGGTCAAGTAAGCTTTTTTATGAAAGCATAACTCAACATAATTAGCAAGGAAGAAGAAAGAAGAGAAACGTTGATGAAAGGTTATGATTTGAACTGACACAATTACCAAGGCTCAGGGTTCCTAAAATCCTCACAAAGTTCTCATCTCCTATTTTCCTATTCAAGCACACAAAACTAGCACTTTCCAAGAAGAATTTTCCCATATAGTTTACCATACTATAAGTCCTTCCAAAGATAAGGGTGTACGATTATCCAATTTCGACTATTTCATAAAGTTTCAGGTATCTCTATATCTTAAATTCCTCAAACGACATTTCTGTAATACTCCAGGATAAACCATTTCTATACCATTGGTACTTCACAATCTTTATAATGCATAGATTATCAACTCTCTAATTCCTTCAATTCGAAAAACTTTCATTACTCATCGAGTTACTCTATTCTAATCTCACACAAGGCCTAAATCCTTAATTCAATAATACCTCAAAATGTGAACACCAAGAAAATCCACTATTAACGTTTTCACACCTCTATACGAATTAAAACGTCCTTTAAACATCACAACCTTAAAATCTCACAAATCCATAATTTGCACCATATGACATCAATCAGACATCCAAGGACATGATCTTCAAGTAACTCCTCAAAGGTTACAACTCTAATCCAATCAAATAACTAAAAGAGTAAACTTCAGCCAGTTCCTCTAAAGTTACATCGCTAACTATTTCAATACTCGTCCATCAACACACGATTCTTATCCTCCAAAAGTAACATCCCAATTAAAGTCACAATTTCCTCCACAGAACTCCGATTGAGGTGTTTTTGGTGGCGTTGGAAAGCCAAGAAAAATATCTAAAACTTTTATTTTACAAGCAAGAGATAAATATGCCTTTCAAATATATTAAAATAAGCATCAAAGACACGGTAGCTGCTCGCAAGATTAACGAGTATAAGTTAAAGACGAACATTTAAATATCATTGTCGAAAATGATAGATTTGAAATGGAATTTTATTTATTGTGGATCATTATTATTACTAAAATAAGATTTTAATAATATATAGAGACTTGGAAATTACGGGGTGTTACATGGTTTCGGTTCGAAAAGTCACGGCAATCACTCTTTACCACCGCCGTCGCCGCCTCTTCCTCTCTCGCGCGTGATAAAGACTGCCGTCAACCAAGGTTTGAGGACTCAGTGAAAAGTGGAAACGAAAATAGGTTTAGGATTGAAGAGAGGCGTGTGTTATAGTGTAAACGTGTATTGAAGAGAGGCGTGGTTTAACAATTAACGTGTAGGGTTTTATGGGAAATTGGGTCGGGTAGGATAGAACGGTAACTTGACCCATATACTAACACAACCTACGTTAAATAACTCAAACCAAAATCCAACCCGATATACAAACATAAAACATAAAGTTATTATTAACTTAATTGATAGACATGAGTTGATAACGATTATATACGACAACACAATATAGAACTTATAATAATTAACTTCGAGTCAAAACCCGAGTCCCAAAATATAACAACACTTATTCGATAATTAATTATCGAGTATAAATGTGCAAATATTATCGCTTGCCATATAATTATTAACTGTTAT
This sequence comes from Silene conica, assembly GCA_029255685.2. Taxonomy (NCBI): domain Eukaryota; kingdom Viridiplantae; phylum Streptophyta; class Magnoliopsida; order Caryophyllales; family Caryophyllaceae; genus Silene; species Silene conica. The sequence continues at coordinate 68,304,436 of CM055311.2, forward strand.
AATAAAAAAAACATTTACGAGTTATTACAATCTTCCCCCCTTAAAATGAACTTCGTCCCGAAGTTCACATCTCATGGTGAATGAACTGGTCCCTGTGAACATAACGAATCCAAAGCGTGACACCATATAACATCAAAACTAGTAAAGGTACTTTCAAACACGAAATGTTACATTCTACCCTCGTTAAGAAAACTTTGTCCCCAAAGTTTAACGTATAACTAAATCATAGAACACTTCACGAAACACGATAAAATGCATAACAGAAGTAATCAGAATTATCAAGTATGTTCAAACAATCACAACATACCAATTAATCAGGTCAAAACAACTAGCCATATTATAAATCATTAAGATTTTACAATCCTATCCTCCTTAAAATATGGTTACGTCCCGTAACCAAGTATCGTATTCTCATCGTGGAATCTAAGACCAAAGACAGGGGGTGAGTGGGCTGGCATTTATCTCAATAACAATACTTCCACAAAAGTACTTCCATCTCAATATCGTTTCCTGTAATACCCCGTATACTTGCCTTGGTCAACGGCAATGAAACCATGTTTTATACAAGTATTTCAATCGGAATGTTTATAAAGTATTTTATGTAAACTGTTATTATTTTATAAATCATATTTCTACGATTATTTCGTATTTCATAATTATTTTATATTTGATGATTATTTCATAAAATAGCATTTCATTTGTATTTCTTTAATGTTAAAAATATATTTATAATTATATATTTTTCCTATTTAATATTCATCCATTGTTAATATATGTTTTATAAATTAATTAAGGCGTAATTACATTTAAACTTATTTATAATAAAGTAATTGATATTTACATAATTTAATTATTTGTATGTCTCGGTAATTTAAAGTTACGAGTCGAGAATGGAATGTAGTCGTGTAAGACCTCGAGAGGCGTGATGGGTTCGGGCTTATGATGTAATACTCCGTGTTTCACTATGTTTTTATTTTAATATTTATTATTACTTTTGACGTGTTGTTAATTAACTAAGTACCGAATAAGTGTTTGTACGTTATGGGTGAGGTGTTAAATACGGGTATTTATTTATCGAGCCACGTCCTACTAGTAATATACGGTCTAGGGATGCGTGCAAGTACCTGTTTGGGCCTCGAGTGTTGTGTCAAGGCCAAGATATAGCCCATCTCGACATAACAGGCTGTTTTGAGAACAGCAACAAATTGTATCTGCCCCCATATAAAACGCCCTCCTAAACCTAACCCTAACCCTACTACGTCTCCCTCTCACACACAAACCCACTGCCGTCACATCATAGTTCAAGGAGGAGGGATCAGGTGGTGGTTTAGGGTGGTCCTTAGTGGCTCGATTGGCGTCTGAAATAGGGTACACGCATTTATCCCTCTGTTTTTCAAGTTTTCCTGTTCTGTTTCATTTCGTGTTTTGTATATATAATCATGTTGTTATGATCGTATCTTTGTTTATTTTTAATCTATGAGGTTCAATAGTCGTTTTTGGGTCAGAGTTGAGTCACCGTTGGCCTTGTTGACCGTCGTTTCGTGGTGGTTTAAACCCCCTGTCAGAATCGTTGTTTCAGCAGGTTTTTATACTTGATTCGTAGAGGGTGTTTGTGTCATGTTTAGTTTTGTAATCTGTATATATTTTTGTATGTTGATTGGTGTCTGTTGAAAGGTGGTAGTCAAAGGTTCGTGTGGTGGTTAAGGTGGTGGTTCCTGGTGGGTCGTGAGGGTGTTAAAAGCAGGGTTCGTTTGGGTGTGAGAGGCTGTTAATGTGTCGTTGTCAGAATAGTAGTTGGGCAGGGACTTTTGTATGGGTATTCGAGTATAGTGTGTTCTACATTTGAGATGGGTGTTTGGGTAGTTTGTTAGAGGGTTGCATGGGGTTCGTAGTGGTGGCTGTCGTGGTGGCTCGTGGTGGCTGTGGTTGTTTTTACAGTGGGTTTTGTTTTGTACCGGAAAAACGTAAAACTGGTATGGTGGTGGTGTTGCTGGGTTTGGACGTCTGCCTAGGTGCCGTGGGAGGCTGAAGATGGCCACTGACCTCCTCCCTGGGATCACCACCGCTCAGGGGCGAGCCTGGTGGTGTCAGTGGGGAGGCCAGGGGCTTCGGTGGGTGTTGGTAGTGGTGGTTGTCAAGGCTGTCGGTGACTCCAATCAGTGCAGGGCTGTTCGTGTTTGTCGTGGTTTTGCGCGTGTTTTAAGTTTGGGATTTGTTTGTGTTTAATCATTACTTTGATAATCATAATCATTATAGTTAATCATGGCCATTATTTTCATCATCATTATTATTATCATTATGATTGTTTTATTATTATTATTATTAATGGTGTTATTATTAGGATTGGGTAATTTTATGTTGTGATATTGATTTAGTCATAATCGATTAATTGATCAAATGCTATTTTCCGTAAGTCTATAAATAGTAAGTTTATTTTTGATTAATAGTAATCGATATGTATAGCTAATTAATGACAGTTGGTATGTAGATGGGTATGTTTATATGTATATATATTCACAAGATGTTAGACGTAAATCTTTATGAACATGGTCAAGTTAATTTATTAGTTTCGTATACCTTATAAGTTGTCGTGCTTTAAAGTTTTATAATTTTAATAATAAAATCCGTATCTCCATGATTTTGATACGTGTGTGACAAGTAATTGTTATTTATTATGGTCGATAATTTGTATAATTCTTTATTTAATTAGAATTGTTACTATGAAATAATTGATACGGTCTCTTTATGCGTAATATATTATTTAGATAATTAATTGAAATGATTGATATATTATGTTGGTTGCGTAATTGTATTAGTTAGTAATTAAGTATATTATTGTATTAGGTGTTGGGTATGTGATGGAGTGCTGCCACTGATTGGATGTTAGCTGCATGATTGGGTTATATTGCTATCCAGGTAGGATACACTAACACTATGCTCTATGAAGTGTTATGAATGGATGTTTACTCGGTGATGTGTTATGAATGGTTGATGCCTTGTATATTATGGATGCAAATATGAGTTATATGAGCATGGTATTTAATGATTATTTATTTTGTGTTGCATTCATGAGCATGGCATATGCATTGGTTACTGAGAGAGATGTGAATCAGATTTTGTTCCGATATAAAGCCCAGGGTGGTTCTGCAGACCAGGCCTGGTGTCTTATCAGCTTTTGAGCTGGTGTTCGGTGACGACCGATTATAGTCTGCCGGGAGGTTCGGTATGGCTGGGTGTTTCGGGTTTGAGATTTAGTTTGAGATTGTTATTGAGCTCGAGCATATCATGGCCTTTGCATATCAATTATCTGTTGCATTATTTATTATTGTGTTATCCTACTCAACCGCGAGGTTGACAGTGTATTCGTGTACACCTACGATGATCCGGAATGGGGAGTAGATTCTACAGGTCAGAGACAGATGGATTATGAGCTTGGGCATGGAGAGAGTCATGGCTTGGACCTACTTAGTTTTAGATCACTTACTTAGATGTTATCAGTTGTACTTTATTCCTTGCATAGTCGTTGTAATATCAAAAGTTCAAATTTAATCAGTTTTATATAAAGTACCTTGGTTTGTTTTACTTTGTTCTTCACTACCTCGGACATTCCGAGATGGTAACAACTCTATTTATTTGAGAATGTCTTGCTAAAGGCTCTTAAATAAATGGGGGTGTTACAAAGTGGTATCAGAGCGAACGATCCTCAGGCCTAAACCAAATGAATAATAAATAAACGTAGGAAGAGTCTAATAAAATAAACCCCAAGTTAGTGACTGCTAGGAGCCCCAGGATTGGGATGAGTTAGGGGGCCCCTCAAACCAAGCCACTGGCCCTTTCAGTCTAACCTGGTTACCTTGAGAGATGTAGAGCGTGGGTAGCACAGAATAAAGGAAAAGACCCTATATATGTTGTACTAACAGTTGCAGGAGTGGAATGAGGTAAGTAATGATGTGATACATGGTTAATGATGTGTTATGAAAGAATATGGTTGGTAATCTATATTGTGAATCATGAGATTGATATTGAATGTGATTGAGATATGTATTACTTCAAGTATTGAGGACATGAATGTTGGGAAATGTGTCCTCAACAATAAGTGCGATCACGTAATTAAATCTCATAACGAGAATGCGCAAGGGATGATACGAATTATTAGTCAACTGACCAACATTAATCGGTAATGATTGGCTAGCTAGAGTTTGACATTACTGTCGTATGACGGTGGTGGTCAGTTGATCCCTTTAGGTCACACCTTTAGGACAATTCCCTTAATTGATAGTGTGATCAAATATATGATGATACGATTTGATCATATTCCTTAAACTCGTATATCGAGAAATTAGAGGTTAAATCTTAATGTAAGATTTATGTTTAAAATTGAAACGTGTCAATTGTTAAACATTAAACGATATTTTAAGATATCGTAATTAGAATGAATTGGGTTGAAATTAATACAAAGGTTGTAAATCGTATTGACGATTATTATAAGTGATCATTTTACATCTAGTAATTTCGAATTACTTGTCAACTTGATAAATGAGATTTATTAATTTATGAATAATATTTATTTGATAAATATGTATGATTAAATTAAAACAATTGTTATTTTATGACATATTGGATGTCACATAACATAAAATTGTAATGTTGATAAAAATGTAAAATTAGGTCCATATTAGTGTATGTGTGTACCGGTTTTGTATGGTTAAAGAGCATGTTGAGTGTTATTTAATTAACACAACATAATGATTAAAGTTTACTTAACTTTAATTAGGGTGTTACCTTGAGCCACCCTATTTTACATGGGAAAGTGTTGTTGTTCCCTTTTGATCTCTCCCATGCCCGGCCACACCACAACAACCCACATCACTCCTTAAATTAATAGGTTAATTTAAGTTTAGGGTTAGTGAGATATATAAGCTCTTGAATACCCATTTTCATTCTAGTGTTAGCCGAAAAATAACAAGGAAAAGAGATTATTTTTCTACCTCTAAAATATATATTATAAAGATAATATTAACATACTAGTAAGTAGTACTTGTATTTTATATTCTAATAAGAGTGATTAGAATAAGTTTAAGGAATAATCGATTCTTAGTCTAGCACAACAAAGATTCGGTTTTAAGGGGTTGTCTTGGTGCATCTTTAAAGGAGGTATTCTAATTTGGGTACTTTGGAGGATCATCCTTGCCAAGCTTGGACCGTGTGTAAGGGTTCGATTTCTCCCTATTCCGCATTTTTAAGCATGCATAAGATCTTATAAACGAGTTTATAAATATGTTAATTAAAAGTTAATTAAAAGGTTTCGTTAGTATGACTAAATTAGTTTATGAGCAACTAGTTAAACCTAACAATTGGTATCAGAGCAAAAGGGTTGTTTGCATGCTTTCCGTTTCGTTTTTACGGAGTTATTAGGATAACAAAATAAAACTTGATAATTTTTGTTTTGATATATGATATGCACGAAATAAATTTAGCATGATACCTACTGTTTTCTAAAATGTTTTAGAATGTTTGGAATAATTTTTGCATGAATATTGATCATTGGTATTTTAATCTCGGTTTTTATTGAGTTTTTATGATTAAAATGTTTAATTTTTGGGAAAAATAGTTAAAATAAGCTTCTGGCCGAGATTTTTCAGTATGATATCACATGTATTTTCTATAATATGAATATGAATTTTCGTAAATTATGGACCATTAAATAGTGTGATATGAATTTTAAGTGTTAAAATGCAAAAAGATGAATAAAAATGGGTTAAAATAGTTATATTATGAATTTGACTATAAACATTTATGAGGATGTCACATGCAATATTTAAAATTTATGTTGAATTTTCCAGAAATTTATCTCAAATATTGCAATATTATAGATTTTTAATGTAAACATCGGGTAATTAGTGACATTATTTCAACTTTAATAGTTTAAGTTGGAATTTGGCCATAAAAATTTAACACGATGTCATATATATTATTTCCAGCATGTATAAAATCTTCGAGAATTTTATCTTATTTTATGCTTGAGAAATAATTTTAAAGGTTAAAATCGTACGATATATGACGTAAATCGTTAAAATTTGCAAATGTTGTTAAAAATGGCCGAAAAATGTAACCCACATTAGTCATATATGATATGTTCATCTTGGAAATTATCTTGGGTGCCTAAAGTTTCAGATTTGATTTGTTTTGATTTAATTTTATTTTGTTAAAAGTAGCATTTAAAATTAAATTAAAAGGAGGCATGCTTTAAAATTTCGGCTATGGGGCAATGTGCCATTTAATTTTCTGTCCATCTTGTGTTCTTAAAATGTTTTGGAAGGTATAAAAATATTATTAGTATTTAATTTGCATTTATGAAGTTAATTATTGAATTTTCCGACTTAAATTGCTCGTTTTACGTGTTATTTTCGAAATAATGATAAAACCGTATAAAATACTAATATTTTAACTTTCTGAAAATTTTAAGAACATTCTGGATTTTTCAAATTTTGAATTTTGAATTTTCGAAATTTTAATGTCTCTTTTGGATTTTATATTATTTTTCCCCGTAAAACCGAGTAATACCGATCAATATTAAACTATATTAAGTTAATTCATGTTCAAAGTTTGAGTAAGACTAAATTTTGAATCCTATGTGAGTTAGGATGATTAACTTAAGAATGAAAAACGTTTCATTTAAATGCATAGTGTTGTTAAACGTTAAAACACGCGATTCCATAAACCGAGGTTTGCGATAACTATTTAAATAAGTGTTTTAAATAGGACGATTTGGCTTAGGGTTTGCATGTTAATTCATATTTATATAAGCATTGCATATTTTATATTATGAATGTCATGATTTATTTTTACGTAATTTTGGGAATTATGTAATTTACTTAGTATGGCCTAGTTTTTAAATCGGCATTTCCCGTAATGTAAGGGGTTACCGATTCGGTTGTAATTTTGTGATCTCGTATCACCCAATTGAAATTTATTTCTATTTTATAATGTATAAAGTAGACTAGAAAAGTTGTAATATTTGTAAAATCCGGAGTTCCTTGAAGACGGTGCCATTCGGAAAGGAGTTCCGATCAAGACGGTGTTTACCTCGAAGTGCGTGCCGCGTGAAGTTCAAGGGACCAAAGGAGTTGGTTTCCGAATTTGTACTTTGTTATTTCTTTTCTAGGAAAGGCCATACTAGGGTTTATTTATGCTTTTATTTTGCTTTTATATGTTTGCATGCATAGCCAAATCGTCATACATCGTATCATGCATGTTTCGACCTAGTCGACCTAGTCTTTTATTTTATCGATAATTCACCGACTTAGTTCACTTAAAACGGAGATAGATAATAATTTGACTAGATCTCTTACATATAAACATTGAGACTTAGCCTTACCAAAAAGTACGGACCCATGAATCCCTTCTTCACAAAAACGTAGGCTCGGCTACACCGGGGTACTAAAATTGTCACGTTGGGTAAGTGGGGTAATAAGATTACACCTTGAAATTTGGTTGATCTCAACGAAAGTATTCGTAACCGTAGTTGCAATAAGTTCGGGCTAAAGATAATTTTAAGAAAATTGTCGACCGAGAGTTCTAAGAGTAGAACCGATTAAAGAGTTAATCCACCAAATTATACCGATACGGGTTGAATCGGCTACACCGTGCCCGGATTAGTATGGGTTTGGGTCTCGGGATTGTTTACTTAATTGGGTAAGAGATCATTAAGTAAATATATAACTAAACTTGTTAAAGTTTTTAGTTTAAAATTATGAATTTAATATGATGTTGTTTTTCCTTTTATTATTGTAGTTTAATTTTCAACATCGACTATGGCAACCAACGCTCCACCTCTCACTAACGTATCATGGCTTCGATCCTTTATGGATCGTTGTAAACTCGATAAGCATGGTTCCAATTTTAAGGATTGGGATGCGCAATTGCTTTTGGCCGCTCAAGGTGACGATAAGAGTCGTTACCTATCCGAAGCCGCTCCTCCCGCTCCAACCGCTCGTTCCGCGGTCGGAACTCGTGAGGCCTATGAAGCCTACATGAAAGAGTCCTCCGCTCTTAAAAATGTGCTCATCTTCTCCATAGAGCCGGATCTCCAAAGGAGTATGATTAAGTTGACCACATCGTATGAGATATACACCAAGCTTGCGACCATGTTTTCGCAAACTCCTAGGGTGATTCAATAGGAGGCGGCTTCCGCCTTCTTTGACATAACTTTCAAGGAAGGGCAAAAGATAAGCCCTCATATGCTCAAACTAGTTGAGCTCGCGGAGACTCTAAAAGCTCAAGATGTTGATGTTCCCGACTCTCTTATCATTGACCGAGTTCTTCACTCGCTCAATAAGGTTAAGGCGTATGCTCAATTCCGGGTGAATTTCAATATGCGAAACCAAGAGACCTCGTTAGACGAGTTGCATAAGATGCTAGTCCAAGCCGAAAGGGACATGGGACTTCATGAAAATTCCACCAAGGATGTTTTAAACATCGAAAAGAAAGGGAAAACGAGCTTCAAAAGAAATGCCTCTAAAGGCAAGGGCAAGAAAACGTTCAAGCCCAAGGCGACCAAAGAAAAGACCTTTTCGAAAGGCGCTTCCACCTCGTCTTCTAAAGAGCAAGACAAGTGCCATTATTCCACGAGGATCGGTCATTGGAAGAGAAATTGCCCCAAATACTTAAGCGATCTCAAAAATGCGAAGGCAACCGCCGTAGGTAATAATTCTCGCGTATAATTCATGTCGTTTATCAACTTATGTATAGTGATACAAATGTGTTGATATTTACCCTTTTTAATTGTTTTAAAAGGGCCACCCCCGAATAATGATAAGGGCAAGGAGAAGGAAGCTTGAAGTTCCTTACTTGGATTGCTACGGTAGCATCCAATTGATTGAAGACTTGAAGAGCTAGGCTCTAATTTTCATATCGTCTTCTTTCATATTTTGCATTTATTTATGGAACAATTTAATTTTCTTGTAAGACAAGGATTAAAATCCTAAAACAATGATTGTAATTTTGGATATTAGTGACTTGGTTTTCAACCCGAGTCACTACTTTTGTTCTTAATCAATGTTTTGATTTCTCAAATAAATTGCATGCCTTATTTAAACATGAATGATAGTGATTTAATCACACAATTGATACGATCAAGTATAAAAGAATCAAAGAGTTGATTAAAACGGAGAACTACACCCCATGAGATAGATTCAATCAAATGAGACTATATCAGTTCATTATAAGATTTTCATTTTAAGTGAAAATGAGAATGTATTCATCACACCTATCAAAATTCAAACATTCAAATACATTGGTTAATCGAAATAGCTATCCTTAAACAAGTAAAGGTTATTGTTAGAAGGATAGAGTGGGAGAAAATATTTCGCTCACAAACCAATGATGAAAATAAAGGAAGGATCTTAGAGAAGATTCCTTACTTGGGAGTCTTAAGAAGAGTCCTAAATGATTTGAAGAAACTACGAGAAGACACTGAAGAAACTACGGGAGGACACTCGAAGAAAGGTTCTTTGTGTTCATTGTTTCATAGAGAGGAAACTTGAAACCCCGTATGAAATCATCGGTAGGAAAACGGTTCCTATGTAGTTATAAAGAAATTATCATGTCATTTTCGTCTCGAGGAAACGAAGACATGATAAGAAGGTAATGAATGATTGAATGGAAACAGATCACTATAGGGATAGTGATAGTGATAATGATTCAAGTAATAGTTTAACATGCGAGAAATGAAAGGTTCATTTAAGATATCGAGAGATATTGATTTTAGTGGGAGCGATTTTCATAAAAAGAATTAAGCCTACCATTTAGAGAGAATGGGTGATTCTTTAAGGTGTAAAGAATAAGAGGTTTTCAATTCTAGATGATCAAATACCTTATGTCATAAGATGATGGAGCTTTACGGGAAGGTTTATTATATGGATAATAAAAGGTCGCCCATTAGAAATTAAAATGGTTGGATACGTTATTCATAAAGATGAATAAAACCATTATCAAATAAGCCAAGATGAATGAAAATTATAAGTATGATGAAATCATAAGTAAACTACAATATTGATTTCAGTACATAAGTGACTAGAGAGTGTGATTCTATAATCCCTCCAGTATATTGATACGTCACAAGTTATAAGATAACAGTGGGAGCTTTCCTCCGGAAAGGAAACTCAAAGAGTTCTAGATTTGTACTCAAATAGAATCATATTATACGGGATAATATGAGAATAAAGGAGACCAAAAGTTGTAAGTTTTGCTATAATGAATAAAGGTTATTCGCATGAATAAAGGTTTATTCGCAAAACACTAATACAATTAGATGATTGTGCATCAAATGCAATGTAATAGTATTGACTATTGTTGCATGACAACATCATTAGAGTTATGATTAACTCAAAGTGAAAGATACTTTGTCAGAATCCAAATGGGTTGTATGAGACAATGTTTGAACCCCATAAGTGAACTGGATTGACTTAGTATGGCCCCTAGCCGCTTGTATGAGGTGACGTCTCAAAGTGACTAGAGTGTGAGGCGATTGATGGCAAGTTCAAGTGCCATAGAGTCATATGTGATGACTAGTCGATCACATAGGCAGACTGTAAGAGACACTCTGTCGGGCAATGTAACCGCTTATAGAGTTCTGGAAATTTTATAGCCGGGTCGTGGCGAGAGCTACTATAGTATTCTTGTGAGTCAATTCTTTGACTAAAGACTACTCTCCCAAGATGGTACAGTTTAGGCATAACTTTGATCCATTCTCTACGACTTTTCGTAACTGGAGTCAAATGGGATTGTTTTGGGTTGTGACTAACTGTGACTAGTTGAAGGAAGTAGTGCGATAGAAATTGTCCACCCCTTGTCAGGGTTGTTCAAATCTCAGGGCCACTCGAGGAGAAGATAACTGGAAATGCGTGGCCACGCTCGGAAGGTATCTATGGTAGATAATTCCGGTCAAACAGTTATTCTCCAGATCGAGGAAACCACTCATGATATGATTGAATGCAAGTACGACCTTAGAGAGACATCTTGCATTGAGTGGGAGATTGTAATAGGACAAGAGAATTGGTGACGCACACTTGTCGAGGACAAGTGGGAGATTGTTGGGAAATGTGTCCTCAACAATAAGTGCGATCACGTAATTAAATCTCATAACGAGAATGCGCAAGGGATGATACGAATTATTAGTCAACTGACCAACATTAATCGGTAATGATTGGCTAGCTAGAGTTTGACATTACTGTCGTATGACGGTGGTGGTCAGTTGATCCCTTTAGGTCACACCTTTAGGACAATTCCCTTAATTGATAGTGTGATCAAATATATGATGATACGATTTGATCATATTCCTTAAACTCGTATATCGAGAAATTAGAGGTTAAATCTTAATGTAAGATTTATGTTTAAAATTGAAACGTGTCAATTGTTAAACATTAAACGATATTTTAAGATATCGTAATTAGAATGAATTGGGTTGAAATTAAAACAAAGGTTGTAAATCGTATTGACGATTATTATAAGTGACCATTTTACATCTAGTAATTTCGAATTACTTGTCAACTTGATAAATGAGATTTATTAATTTATGAATAATATTTATTTGATAAATATGTATGATTAAATTAAAACAATTGTTATTTTATGACATATTGGATGTCACATAACATAAAATTGTAATGTTGATAAAAATGTAAAATTAGGTCCATATTAGTGTATGTGTGTACCGGTTTTGTATGGTTAAAGAGCATGTTGAGTGTTATTTAATTAACACAACATAATGATTAAAGTTTACTTAACTTTAATTAGGGTGTTACCTTGAGCCACCCTATTTTACATGGGAAAGTGTTGTTGTTCCCTTTTGATCTCTCCCATGCCCGGCCACACACAACAACCCACATCACTCCTTAAATTAATAGGTTAATTTAAGTTTAGGGTTAGTGAGATATATAAGCTCTTGAATACCCATTTTCATTCTAGTGTTAGCCGAAAAATAACAAGGAAAAGAGATTATTTTTCTACCTCTAAAATATATATTATAAAGATAATATTAACATACTAGTAAGTAGTACTTGTATTTTATATTCTAATAAGAGTGATTAGATTAAGTTTAAGGAATAATCGATTCTTAGTCTAGCACAACAAAGATTCGGTTTTAAGGGGTTGTCTTGGTGCATCTTTAAAGGAGGTATTCTAATTTGGGTACTTTGGAGGATCATCCTTTCCAAGCTTGGACCGTGTGTAAGGGTTCGATTTCTCCCTATTCCGCATTTTTAAGCATGCATAAGATCTTATAAACGAGTTTATAAATATGTTAATTAAAAGTTAATTAAAAGGTTTCGTTAGTATGACTAAATTAGTTTATGAACAACTAGTTAAACCTAACAATGAAAATTGGAATACGAGTTTGAAATATAAGCTTGACTAGTATGATGATGTGCTTTAGGAGAATACGACTGATATTGAAATGCTGATTGAATTGCAATTTTCAAGGAATGGGTGTATATTTATTGAATAATAAATTGGAGTGATATGATCATGTGATTTTGGTGTTTCGAATTGTCTATAAGATATCTGGTTATTAAATGACTAACGTAATTTTGTAATATATTGCTTGGTATTTGGGTATGAACGATCAGATTTAAATGTTATAGTAATTCATGTCTAGTGATATGCGGAATGTGCTGCCCCAAGCCATGAATGTCATATAGTTATGTGTACATTTGTATGAATAAAAAATGAGTTATCCAGTTGATCCTACTTGTCAGTTTCGCAATCACTACTGTGTTCTAGATGACAAGTAAGTTGCAATGTGGAATAGATGTTAATATGATGCAATGAGATCGTGCTTTAAAGGATATGTCAATAATTATGTGGTGTTCATATGTAATGTTAAAATAATGTTCATCAGGGAAAATTCTGGACACGTGGTAAAATGAACTAACTGGTAAATTTATTAGCATGATATCACAATCTAATTGTTATAATTAATTGTGATTATGTGAACAATGTGAATTCTGTGGGTGATATTTTATATATATATATATATATATATATCAATGGTATATCTTTGTCTATTCCCTTGCGACTCTAGCCCCTATAACTTCTCCATGTATTTTGTTATGCCACAAAGTGATTTGCATAATGCTCTGTTTAAAACCTGATCGCAATCTATTGAATTAATAATTGGTTTAACTTCTTTATACCTAGAGATGCTAAGCTGTTTTACTAGTCTAAGATTGGTGTATACCTCGGGAAATATGTCAATGCTCCATGATAATTACATTATGTAAGCTTTGCCTTATGTTTTTTTTAAGATATGATTTTGCTTCTATAATATGATTATGATCGTGAAAAGTTTTAATTTGTCAATTACGCACTATGTGTTAGCTGATTGTCTACATTGATGTAAGGGTGTTAATTTTTTTTTTTTTTTTTTCTGTCAGAATTCCCAAAAGTATATAAGTGTTAGTTACTTTGATTCTATTGTGTAGCATGTAATTGATGACGAGTATGTGATGTTGTTTTAAAAGTCGGATGCTAATTGCCAGAATAGAGTAATTACCTTATCAGATGAATTGTGATTGTTGGTTGAATGATCTTCTTGAACTTTGGATGTCGAAAATTTATAATGAGGTTACGAGGACGTAACCATGTCTTAAGGAGGATAGGATTGTAAAATCTTGATGAATTGCGATCTGGTTAATTGATATATTATGATTGGTTGACTGTGATTGACCATGCATGGAGTCTGCTGTTTTAAACTAAGTTATGTTTCGGTCGATGCCGCGGTTCTTAAAGTGTCTTGTACTTCTGTCGTATGTTAAACTTTGGGGACAAAGTTTCTTAAGGGGATAGAATGTAACACTACGCGTTTTAGAGCTTATATATATGTACTACTTGTGTTTGTCGTATGATGTAGAGTGTTTTGTTACCGTTACGGGGTGGCGAACTTCGGGACGAAGTTCATTTTAAGGAGGGAAGACTGTAATACCCCGTATACTTGCCTCGGTCAACGGCAATGAAACCATGTTTTATACAAGTATTTCAATCGGAATGTTTATAAAGTATTTTATGTAAACTGTTATTATTTTACAAATCATATTTCTACGATTATTTCGTATTTCATAATTATTTTATATTTGATGATTATTTCATAAAATAGCATTTCATTTGTATTTCTTTAATGTTAAAAATATATTTATAATTATATATTTTTCCTATTTAATATTCATCCATTGTTAATATATGTTTTATAAATTAATTAAGGCGTAATTACATTTAAACTTATTTATAATAAAGTAATTGATATTTACGTAATTTAATTATTTGTATGTCTCGTTAATTTAAAGTTACGAGTCGAGAATGGAATGTAGTCGTGTAAGACCTCGAGAGGCGTGATGGGTTCGGGCTTATGATGTAATACTCCGTGTTTCACTATGTTTTTATTTTAATATTTATTATTAGTTTTGACGTGTTGTTAATTAACTAAGTACCGAATAAGTGTTTGTACGTTATGGGTGAGGTGTTGAATACGGGTATTTATTTATCGAGCCACGTCCTACTAGTAATATACGGTCTAGGGATGCGTGCAAGTACCTGTTTGGGCCTCGAGTGTTGTGTCAAGGCCAAGATATAGCCCATCTCGACATAACAGGCTGTTTTGAGAACAGCAACAAATTGTATCTGCCCCCATATAAAACGCCCTCCTAAACCTAACCCTAACCCTACTACGTCTCCCTCTCACACACAAACCCACTGCCGTCACATCATAGTTCAAGGAGGAGGGATCAGGTGGTGGTTTAGGGTGGTCCTTAGTGGCTCGATTGGCGTCTGAAATAGGGTACACGCATTTATCCCTCTGTTTTTCAAGTTTTCCTGTTCCGTTTCAATTCGTGTTTTGTATATATAATCATGTTGTTATGATCGTATCTTTGTTTATTTTTAATCTATGAGGTTCAATAGTCGTTTTTGGGTCAGAGTTGAGTCGCCGTTGGCCTTGTTGACCGTCGTTTCGTGGTGGTTTAAACCCCCTGTCAGAATCGTTGTTTCAGCAGGTTTTTATAATTGATTCGTATGAGGGTGTTTGTGTCATGTTTAGTTTTGTAATCTGTATATATTTTTGTATGTTGATTGGTGTCTGTTGAAAGGTGGTAGTCAAAGGTTCGTGTGGTGGTTAAGGTGGCGGTTCCTGGTGGGTCGTGAGGGTGTTAAAAGCAGGGTTCGTTTGGGTGTGAGAGGCTGTTAATGTGTCGTTGTCAGAATAGTAGTTGGGCAGGGACTTTTGTATGGGTATTCGAGTATAGTGTGTTCTACATTTGAGATGGGTGTTTGGGTAGTTTGTTAGAGGGTTGCATGGGGTTCGTAGTGGTGGCTGTCGTGGTGGCTCGTGGTGGCTGTGGGTGTTTTTACAGCGGGTTTTGTTTTGTACCGGAAAAACGTAAAACTGGTATGGTGGTGGTGTTGCTGGGTTTGGACGTCTGCCTAGGTGCCGTGGGAGGCTGAAGATGGCCACTGACCTCCTCCCTGGGATCACCACCGCTCAGGGGCGAGCCTGGTGGTGCCAGTGGGGAGGCCAGGGGCTTCGGTGGGTGTTGGTAGTGGTGGTTGTCAAGGCTGTCGGTGACTCCAATCAGTGCAGGGCTGTTCGTGTTTGTCGTGGTTTTGCGCGTGTTTTAAGTTTGGGATTTGTTTGTGTTTAATCATTACTTTGATAATCATAATCATTATTGTTAATCATGGCCATTATTTTCATCATCATTATTATTATCATTATGATTGTTTTATTATTATTATTATTAATGGTGTTATTATTAGGATTGGGTAATTTTATGTTGTGATATTGATTTAGTCATAATCGATTAATTGATCAAATGCTATTTTCCGTAAGTCTATAAATAGTAAGTTTATGTTTGATTAATAGTAATCGATATGTATAGCTAATTAATGACAGTTGGTATGTAGATGGGTATGTTTATATGTATATATATTCACAAGATGTTAGACGTAAATCTTTATGAACATGGTCAAGTTAATTTATTAGTTTCGTATACCTTATAAGTTGTCGTGCTTTAAAGTTTTATAATTTTAATAATAAAATCCGTATCTCCATGATTTTGATACGTGTGTGACAAGTAATTGTTATTTATTATGGTCGATAATTTGTATAATTCTTTATTTAATTAGAATTGTTACTATGAAATAATTGATACGGTCTCTTTATGCGTAATATATTATTTAGATAATTAATTGAAATGATTGATATATTATGTTGGTTGCGTAATTGTATTAGTTAGTAATTAAGTATATTATTGTATTAGGTGTTGGGTATGTGATGGAGTGCTGCCACTGATTGGATGTTAGCTGCATGATTGGGTTATATTGCTATCCAGGTAGGATACACTAACACTATGCTCTATGAAGTGTTATGAATGGAAGTTTACTCGGTGATGTGTTATGAATGGTTGATGCCTTGTATATTATGGATGCAAATATGAGTTATATGAGCATGGTATTTAATGATTATTTATTTTGTGTTGCATTCATGAGCATGGCATATGCATTGGTTACTGAGAGAGATGTGAATCAGATTTTGTTCCGATATAAAGCCCAGGGTGGTTCTGCAGACCAGGCCTGGTGTCTTATCAGCTTTTGAGCTGGTGTTCGGTGACGACCGATTATAGTCTGCCGGGAGGTTCGGTATGGCTCGGTGTTTCGGGTTTGAGATTGAGTTTGAGATTGTGATTGAGCTCGAGCATATCATGGCATTTGCATATCAATTATCTGTTGCATTATTTATTATTGTGTTATCCAACTCAACCGCGAGGTTGACAGTGTATTCGTGTACACCTACGATGATCCGGAATGGGGAGTAGATTCTACAGGTCAGAGACAGATGGATTATGAGCTTGGGCATGGAGAGAGTCATGGCTTGGACCTACTTAGTTTTATATCACTTACTTAGATGTTATCAGTTGTACTTTATTCCTTGCATAGTCGTTGTAATATCAAAAGTTCAAATTTAATCAGTTTTATATAAAGTACCTTGGTTTGTTTTACTTTGTTATTCACTACCTCGGACATTCCAAGATGGTAACAACTCTATTTATTTGAGAATGTCTTGCTAAAGGCTCTTAAATAAATGGGGGTGTTACAAAGTGGTATCAGAGCGAACGATCCTCAGGCCTAAACCAAATGAATAATAAATAAACGTAGGAAGAGTCTAATAAAATGAACCCCAGGTTAGTGACTGCTAGGAGCCCCAGGATTGGGATGAGTTAGGGGCCCCCTCAAACCAAGCCACTGGCCCTTTCAGTCTAACCTGGTTACCTTGAGAGATGTAGAGCGTCGGTAGCACAGAATAAAGGAAAAGACCCTATATATGTTGTACTAACAGTTGCAGGAGTGGAATGAGGTATGTAATGATGTGATACATGGTTAATGATGTGTTATGAAAGAATATGGTTGGTAATCTATATTGTGAATCATGAGATTGATATTGAATGTGATTGAGATATGTATTACTTCAAGTATTGAGGACATGAAAATTGGAATACGAGTTTGAAATATAAGCTTGACTAGTATGATGATGTGCATTAGGAGAATACGACTGATATTGAAATGCTGATTGAATTGCAATTTTCAAGGAATGGGTGTATATTTATTGAATAATAAATTGGAGTGATATGATCATGTGATTTTGGTGTTTCGAATTGTCTATAAGATATCTGGTTATTAAATGACTAACGTAATTTTGTAATATATTGCTTGGTATTTGGGTATGAACGATCAGATTTAAATGTTATAGTAATTCATGTCTAGTGATATGCGGAATGTGCTGCCCCAAGCCATGAATGTCATATAGTTATGTGTACATTTGTATGAATAAAAAATGAGTTATCCAGTTGATCCTACTTGTCAGTTTCGCAATCACTACTGTGTTCTAGATGACAAGTAAGTTGCAATGTGGAATAGATGTTAATATGATGCAATGAGATCGTGCTTTAAAGGATATGTCAATAATTATGTGGTGTTCATATGTAATGTTAAAATAATGTTCATCAGGGAAAATTCTGGACACGTGGTAAAATGAACTAACTGGTAAATTTATTAGCATGATATCACAATCTAATTGTTATAATTAATTGTGATTATGTGAACAATGTGAATTTTGTGGGTGATATTTTATATATATATATATATATATATATATATATATATATATCAATGGTATATCTTTGTCTATTCCCTTGCGACTCTAGCCCCTATAACTTCTCCATGTATTTTGTTATGCCACAAAGTGATTTGCATAATGCTCTGTTTAAAACCTGATCGCAATCTATTGAATTAATAATTGGTTTAACTTCTTTATACCTAGAGATGCTAAGCTGTTTTACTAGTCTAAGATTGGTGTATACCTCGGGAAATATGTCAATGCTCCATGATAATTACATTATGTAAGCTTTGCCTTATGTTTTTTTTAAGATATGATTTTGCTTCTATAATATGATTATGATCGTGAAAAGTTTTAATTTGTCAATTACGCACTATGTGTTAGCTGATTGTCTACATTGATGTAAGGGTGTTAATTTTTTTTTTTTTTTTTTTCTGTCAGAATTCCCAAAAGTATATAAGTGTTAGTTACTTTGATTCTATTGTGTAGCATGTAATTGATGACGAGTATGTGATGTTGTTTTAAAAGTCGGATGCTAATTGCCAGAATAGAGTAATTACCTTATCAGATGAATTGTGATTGTTGGTTGAATGATCTTCTTGAACTTTGGATGTCGAAAATTTATAATGAGGTTACGAGGACGTAACCATGTCTTAAGGAGGATAGGATTGTAAAATCTTGATGAATTGCGATCTGGTTAATTGATATATTATGATTGGTTGACTGTGATTGACCATGCATGGAGTCTGCTGTTTTAAACTAAGTTATGTTTCGGTCGATGCCGCGGTTCTTAAAGTGTCTTGTACTTCTGTCGTATGTTAAACTTTGGGGACAAAGTTTCTTAAGGGGATAGAATGTAACACTACGCGTTTTAGAGCTTATATATGTACTATGTAACAGCCCATATTTTCGTAAAATCTAATTTAATCGTTTTTGAGTTTTTACGTAATGAAGATAATATTTTAATAATTTAATTCGGAAATTTTTATGAAATAAATAAGATCCGTCTTAAGAACCTCCAGTTCTTAAGACGAATACAACTTGGCATAATTTAAATATCCGACTCAAGTATTTATTTCATATCCGGTTCTAAAATCCGTAACCGTTTTAAGTGAGTCGGAAAGGACAACTCATTGTACTTCTTAAACCCCTTAAGTCGACATTTCCCCTCCCTCAAGCTTCATTTCACTGTAAACTCAAATCTCACAAAACCTCCATTAATACTCTCTCCTTTTCAAGCTTTTCTCGATCATCCGCTCTCCAAATCGCGAAAGAGTTGGTCTCGACGATCCCGACGTGGACTCTTACGTTGTAGAGGAGGATCATCTGCCGGAATAAGCTTAAAGGTGACGATAATGAGATAACTCGGCCTTTTATGTGTATATTAGCATAATTGATGGATTCTCTTAATTGTTTCTGATTTTAGTTGAGTACTATGATTTCTAGACTTAGAAACATGTTTAGGTTGTTGTTTATGTGAGGAATTCATGCTTGGAAATATGGTTATGTGTTCACAAGTAAATTTCAGTTTTTCATATGTTAAGACGGATACTTGAAATTAATCGTTTGAGGATTGTGTTGGGATTTACGTGCTGATAGGAAGTAATATTTGGTGATTTATAATGTTGGGATAACAACCCATGTACCGATTCATGAGTTTTGTGTTAATTTATTGAGTATTGAGAAGGGATGGAAAACGCGATTTTCAGCGTCAGGCTCTCTGAGCCGGTCGACCGACCGGCCGCCGGTCGACCGGCTGAGAGCGCTTCTTGTGTTTTTGTGGTTTTGCGAAAATTGAGACCCATAGTGAATAGGTCTCCCAGCCGGCAGACCGGCCGCCTGCCAGCCGGCTGGGAGTGCGTTGTGTTGTGTTTATGTACTTTCAGAATTCAAGTGTAGTCCCAGCCGGCCGACCGGCTGCCTGCCGACCGGCTGGGAGTGCGTGTAGTGTTTCAGAAGAGAAAGAAAGGCTGAGGAGGTCACCAGCCGGCCGACCGGCTGCCTGCCGACCGGCTGGGGACCCCTGTAAGCTATTTTGAGTTTTTCGTAAATTGATCGTAACTTTTAAACGGTTTATCGGTTTTACTTGAAACTTGTTTTGTGTACCCGTGGCATGTATTTGAGGTCCCCGGTGTACGGGCAACGTTATACTGGGTTCGGGAATGAAGTGAGGATAGAGACCCCCCGGTCGGGTAACCGAAAGGGAAACCGGCTCTCCCTCGTCCTAGTTCCCGGAATCAATTGTATGTTGGTTAGAGGTTTAAGAAGTTAGAACTATAGGTTAGTTTCTACCTTTGGTTGTTCAGTGGTTACAATGGTTGTCGCGTGGTGGGATATGTGTTAAGTTCACCTCTGGACCCACTACGTGTTTATCTGTCGCGTGACGGGATATGTGTTAAGTTCACCTCTGGACCCGTTACGTGTTTTGCTTGGGCGTGTCAGGATATGTGTTAAGCTCACCTCTGGACCTGACACGTGATCGGTTGTCGTACACGGGATATGTGTTAAGTTCACCTCTGGACCCGTTGTGCGATGACTGTGTATTGGGATATGTGTTAAGTTCACCTCTGGACCCAGTACATGTTTGTAGCATTGGGATATGTGTTAAGTTCACCTCTGGACCCTTTGCTTTTGGATGATTAGGGATATGTGTTAAGTTCACCGCTGGACCCTTTTCATGATTTGTAAGTTTAGGGATATGTGTTAAGTTCACCTCTGGACCCTTTACTTGATTAGATGTTGGGATATGTGTTAAGCTCACCTCTGGACCCGACATAGTGTAGTAATGGGATATGTGTTAAGTTCACCTCTGGACCCGTTGCTAGTGTTATGAATGTGTATCTGCTTGCCTAGATGATGGTACAGTGTCAGATATGCATGATTAGTTATGGATGTTTATCTGCTTGCCTAGAGGATGGTACAGTGTCAGATATGCATGTCGTGTTGTTGATGTTGCTTAGTTGTGGTTTAATCATCCAAGGCATTGGATGACTCTTAGTTCGGTTTCATAAATAATTGGATTGAAAGACCCCCCGACTGGGTAACCAGTAGGGAAACCGGCTCTCCTTCCTATTTGTTTATGAAGTTGGTTGAGAGCCGTGCACTGTAATCGCATGATGGTAAGAGATCAGATGATGAGATGTTATGCTTCACATGTTGCTATATGCTGGAGTATTCTGTATTGTTTATATGTTACGTGTTGTCACAAAAGGTGGCTAGGAGAACTCTAGTCACTCCCCACTGATTGTGGCGTACATGTTTTCATGTATGTAGGTACATGCAGGGTTGGAGATCGGGGTTACAGGAGAGCTAGCGAGTGATGATCCATTCATCAGTTGACTTACCCGTTTACACTTAGCTAGACTCTTAGACTTTTGTTGTTTACATTTTGGTGCCTGTAGGGATGTTCCATCCCAGGCTGTGTATATATTTCATTTCCGTACTTAAAACTGCTACTTATCTATTGTTGTTTATATCAGTTCTGTTTCCAATTTCAGTTTAAAGCTTCTCGCATGTTAAGTTTAGTTTGCTAAAAAGTTTTAATTCCGCTGCATTTTTAGTACTTTTATGTGTTTATATTTCCGTTTTCGCGAGGGGTTTTACAGTTGGTATCAGAGCATTATTGCTCCCGACGCACTCATGTGACCCCCAACCTTAACTTGACCCAAATAAACAAATAATGAATGAGAGATGGGTAGATCTAAGGACTTATGTTGTAGTCAATTTGTGATTGCTAATTGTTAAGCTAATCCTTGTTTTCTCTTTTGAAGGATGGTGAGACCCAGAGCTGCTGATAACATTGTGCTGCAAGCAATTCAGCATTTGCTTGAGACTCAGAGACAGCAAGCGGGGAATGTTCCACCTCCTCCACCGCCGGGTGGCGAGACTAATCGTCCGGGTAGCTTTTCCTGGATTGCCTCTCAGATGTCCAGAAGCCATGTTAGGACCTATGGAGGCGAGGCTGACCCAGTAGCCCTCACAGAGTGGTTCAGAGAGATGGAAAAGAGCTTCACCTTATACTCAGTTGTTAGGGAGGATAGAGTGCGTTTAGCCGCTCACTTCCTGACATTGGAGGCTGACCGTTGGTGGGCGTTGACTGGACCTACCGCTGTTCTTGACCCGATGTTCGATTGGGAGGCTTTCAAAGACAGGCTCGAGGCGAGGTTCTATCCCAAGGAGTTGAGATCGCAGAGGTTGAAAGAATTTATGGATTTGAAGCAAGGCAAGTTGACCGTTCAAGAATTTACTGACAAGTTCAACCAGTTAGCTCACTTTGCATCGAGATTTGTTCGTGATGAGGCTGAGAGAGTGTATTTCTACCGTGGCAAGCTAGGGCCGAGGATCGAGAGTATGGTTCGTCGTGACTCTACTTCTTTTGTGGAGGTGTATGACGACGCCATTTGGGCCGAGAGCTCTATTCGTGCCATTGATGCTGAGACTCGTGCCGCTACTTCTAGTGTGACTCCTCACCAGAGATCCGTGTACCAGGGGAAGAGACCATTTGTTCCTTCTACTTCTTCGCCTTCTTCTCAGAAGAAGCGTTTTGAGAGGTTCTCTGCTCCGGTTGCTAAGACCTTTGTTCACACCGACACATCTCCTAGTGTTTGCCACCGTTGTGGTAAACCTTCTCATCCGGGTTTTGACTGTTTCAAGAATGCCTATAAGTGTTTCACTTGTAATGGATTTGGGCATCGATCGTATGAGTGTCCTGAGAGGAACACCGCACTTGGCAAGGCTGCCACTGCTGCTGCAGCGACTAAAGGAGGGAAGCCGAAAGGGAAGATTTTTGTGATGACTAGGGCTGAGGCAGAGGCGCATCCTGACATTGTTGCCGGTATATTTTCTGTTCTTGGCACTGAGTGCCTTATTTTATTCGATACTGGAGCTTCTTTGTCATTTATATCGACTCAGTTCGCCGACCGTCTAGCTCTTGAGTCTTCATTGGTTGAGGAGACTTCTATTTCCTTACCTTCTGGAGACGTGTTTTCATGCTCTTCGTCCCATAGGGATGTTCCTATTGTTATTGGTCAAGCCACATTTCCAGCGGACTTACTGAGATTTCCTCTCGAGGAGTTTGACATTATCCTCGGTATGGACTGGTTATCGCGATACCATGCTCGCTTCGAGTGTCGCGACCAGAAAATCTGCTTGAGGAGTTCTTCAGGAGTTCGTGTTTCCTATAGGGGAACTCGCCCTCAAAGGGGTGTTCGTGTTATCTCTTCGATGAAAGCTTCTCATCTTCTTAGGAAGGGTTGCCAAGCCTTCCTGTGTGTTGTTACAGCTGCTAAACCATCGCTACCGAAGCTTGAAGATGTAGCCATTGTTCGTGAGTATCCAGATGTGTTCCCAGATGACTTGCCAGGGATACCACCAGAGAGAGATGTGGAGTTTACTATTGAGCTTGTTCCAGGTACCGGACCGATTTCTAAAGCTCCTTACCGTATGGCTCCGCCAGAGTTGAAAGAGTTGAAGCAGCAATTGGAAGAGATGATCGAGAAAGGTTTCATTAGACCTAGTGCTTCTCCGTGGGGTGCTCCTGTGTTGTTCGTCAAGAAGAAAGATGGTTCCATGAGATTGTGCATTGACTATAGAGAGCTGAGCCGAGTGACCGTGAAGAATAGATATCCTTTGCCTAGGATAGATGATTTGTTTGATCAGTTGAGAGGTGCTTCGAGGTTTTCTAAGATTGATCTTCGATCAGGTTATCATCAGATTCCAGTGAGAGAGGCTGATATTGCAAAGACTGCCTTTCGTACCAGATATGGGCATTTTGAGTTTGTAGTTATGCCATTTGGGTTGACTAATGCACCGGCGATTTTTATGGATCAGATGAATCGTACTTTCAGTGAGTATCTTGACACTTGTGTTGTGGTGTTTATCGATGACATCTTGATATATTCGAAGACCGATGAGGAACATGCTGAGCATCTTCGATTGATTCTAGGGATTCTGCGCAGACAGAATTGGTTCGCAAAGTTTTCGAAGTGTGAATTTTGGCTCTCGAAGGTTGCCTTTTTAGGACATGTGATATCCAGCGAGGGTGTGATGGTAGATCCCGCGAAGATAGAGGCTGTGGTTGATTGGGAGAGTCCCAAGGATGTTGGAGAGATCCGTAGCTTTTTGGGTTTGGCCGGTTATTATCGTAGATTCGTTGAGGATTTTTCGAGATTGGCTCGCCCGATGACTCAGTTACTGAAGAAGGAAGCCAAATTTGTGTGGACCGACAAGTGTGAGAGTTCTTTCCAGGAGTTGAAGACCAGATTGACTTCCGCCCCCGTGTTAGCTTTGCCAGAGATCGGAGTGGACTTTGATGTGTATTGTGATGCTTCGATGTTAGGACTTGGATGCGTATTGATGCAGAGTGGTAAGGTGATAGCCTACTCATCTAGACAGTTGAGAGTTCATGAGGTGAACTATCCGACACATGACTTGGAGTTGGCCGCAGTTGTTCATGCTTTGAAGATGTGGCGTCATTACCTGATGGGATCTAATTGCCGTATTTTCACAGATCACAAGAGCCTTAAGTACATTTTCACTCAGAAAGACCTTAACATGAGACAGAGACGTTGGCTAGAGTTGGTGAAGGATTACGACATCGAGTTGTTATATCATGAGGGAAAAGCCAATGTAGTTGCTGATGCGCTTAGCCGCAAGGCTTCTCATTCGATGAGTGCCATGAGAGTATTGCCCGATGAGTTGTGTTCCGAGTTCCGGAAGCTGAGATTATAGATGGTGGGTAGTGGTTTTGATTGGTTAGCTGCTATGACCGCCGAGCCGTCTTTATATTGGGAGATTCGACAGAGTTTGCTTGCAGATGCCGATTTCAAGAAGTTCGAGGCTAAGATTTCGAGTGGTGTTGCACCTGACTTAGTGATTGATGCTGGTGGTTTCCTTAGGTTCCGTGGTAGGATGTATGTCCCCGATGTGCCAGATTTGAGGAAGAGGATTCTTGATGAGGCTCACTTGTCACCGTATTCCGTTCATCCGGGTAGAGAGAAGATGCATAAGGATTTGGGACTTACATTTTGGTGGCCCGGGATGAAGAGAGACATCATGGACTATGTTAGTAGATGCTTGACTTGCCAACAAGTCAAGATAGAGCATAGGAGACCAGGTGGTTTGCTACAGCCGCTTCCCGTTCCTCAGTGGAAGTGGGAGTGCATATCTATGGACTTTGTTACCGCTTTGCCTAAGACCGTGGGAGGCAAGGATGCAATTTGGGTTATTGTTGATCGTTTAACTAAGTGTGTCAGATTCGTGCCGATCAGAGAGACATGGGATATGGATCCTTTAGCTAGAGCTTATATTGCTGAGATAGTCCGATACCATGGTGTGCCGAGAGAGATCGTTTCCGATCGTGATCCTCGATTTTGTTCCAGGTTCTGGAAGGCTTTGTAGGAGGCTATGGGTAGCCGTTTGTTGATGAGTACTGCTTTTCACGCCGCGACCGATGGTCAGTCCGAGAGGACTATACAGACATTAGAGGATTTGCTCCGTGCTTGTGCCCTTGATTTTCAGAGTTCTTGGGAGCAGTGTTTGCCGTTGGTAGAGTTTTCTTACAACAACAGTTATCATGCTTCCATTGGTATGGCTCCGTACGAGGCTCTTTATGGTAGGAAGTGCCGTAGTCCGATTTGTTGGGATCAGGCTAGTGACGTTCGGGACCTAGGACCGGACCAGTTAGCCGTTACTATCGATCAGGTTCAGCTTATCAGAAGTAGGATGAAGGCCGCACAGGACCGGCAGAAATCCTATGCTGATGTTCGCCGTAGACCCTTAGAGTTTGAGGTGGGTGATCGAGTTTTCTTGAGAGTTTCTCCGATGAAGGGCGTCAAAAGGTTTGGAGTTAAGGGCAAGTTAAGCCCTAAATATATTGGACCTTTTGAGATCGTGAAGAGGATTGGTGCTGCTGCTTACCGATTGGACTTGCCTCCTAGTTTGGGCAAGGTTCATAGCGTTTTTCATGTTTCCCAGCTCCGCAGATACATTAGTGACCCGAGTCATGTTTTGCCTAGAGAGATTGAGAACCTGGAGCCGAGTCTTGCTTTCGAGGAGCGTCCAGTGAAGATCCTTGACCGACAGGAGAGGAAGCTTAGGAGCAAGGTGGTGCCCTTGGTGAAGATTCTATGGCGTTGCGGTGATGTCGAAGAGCAGACTTGGGAGACTGAGGCTTCGATGCGTGCTGCGCATCCTTTCTTATTCGATTGAGGTATAGTAGATAGATTTATATCCGTTCGAGTTTCGAGGACGAAACTTTTTGAAGTTGGGGTGATTGTAACAGCCCATATTTTCGTAAAATCTAATTTAATCGTTTTTGAGTTTTTACGTAATGAAGATAATATTTTAATAATTTAATTCGGAAATTTTTATGAAATAAATAAGATCCGTCTTAAGAACCTCCAGTTCTTAAGACGAATACAACTTGGCATAATTTAAATATCCGACTCAAGTATTTATTTCATATCCGGTTCTAAAATCCGTAACCGTTTTAAGTGAGTCGGAAAGGACAACTCATTGTACTTCTTAAACCCCTTAAGTCGACATTTCCCCTCCCTCAAGCTTCATTTCACTGTAAACTCAAATCTCACAAAACCTCCATTAATACTCTCTCCTTTTCAAGCTTTTCTCGATCATCCGCTCTCCAAATCGCGAAAGAGTTGGTCTCGACGATCCCGACGTGGACTCTTACGTTGTAGAGGAGGATCATCTGCCGGAATAAGCTTAAAGGTGACGATAATGAGATAACTCGGCCTTTTATGTGTATATTAGCATAATTGATGGATTCTCTTAATTGTTTCTGATTTTAGTTGAGTACTATGATTTCTAGACTTAGAAACATGTTTAGGTTGTTGTTTATGTGAGGAATTCATGCTTGGAAATATGGTTATGTGTTCACAAGTAAATTTCAGTTTTTCATATGTTAAGACGGATACTTGAAATTAATCGTTTGAGGATTGTGTTGGGATTTACGTGCTGATAGGAAGTAATATTTGGTGATTTATAATGTTGGGATAACAACCCATGTACCGATTCATGAGTTTTGTGTTAATTTATTGAGTATTGAGAAGGGATGGAAAACGCGATTTTCAGCGTCAGGCTCTCTGAGCCGGTCGACCGACCGGCCGCCGGTCGACCGGCTGAGAGCGCTTCTTGTGTTTTTGTGGTTTTGCGAAAATTGAGACCCATAGTGAATAGGTCTCCCAGCCGGCAGACCGGCCGCCTGCCAGCCGGCTGGGAGTGCGTTGTGTTGTGTTTATGTACTTTCAGAATTCAAGTGTAGTCCCAGCCGGCCGACCGGCTGCCTGCCGACCGGCTGGGAGTGCGTGTAGTGTTTCAGAAGAGAAAGAAAGGCTGAGGAGGTCACCAGCCGGCCGACCGGCTGCCTGCCGACCGGCTGGGGACCCCTGTAAGCTATTTTGAGTTTTTCGTAAATTGATCGTAACTTTTAAACGGTTTATCGGTTTTACTTGAAACTTGTTTTGTGTACCCGTGGCATGTATTTGAGGTCCCCGGTGTACGGGCAACGTTATACTGGGTTCGGGAATGAAGTGAGGATAGAGACCCCCCGGTCGGGTAACCGAAAGGGAAACCGGCTCTCCCTCGTCCTAGTTCCCGGAATCAATTGTATGTTGGTTAGAGGTTTAAGAAGTTAGAACTATAGGTTAGTTTCTACCTTTGGTTGTTCAGTGGTTACAATGGTTGTCGCGTGGTGGGATATGTGTTAAGTTCACCTCTGGACCCACTACGTGTTTATCTGTCGCGTGACGGGATATGTGTTAAGTTCACCTCTGGACCCGTTACGTGTTTTGCTTGGGCGTGTCAGGATATGTGTTAAGCTCACCTCTGGACCTGACACGTGATCGGTTGTCGTACACGGGATATGTGTTAAGTTCACCTCTGGACCCGTTGTGCGATGACTGTGTATTGGGATATGTGTTAAGTTCACCTCTGGACCCAGTACATGTTTGTAGCATTGGGATATGTGTTAAGTTCACCTCTGGACCCTTTGCTTTTGGATGATTAGGGATATGTGTTAAGTTCACCGCTGGACCCTTTTCATGATTTGTAAGTTTAGGGATATGTGTTAAGTTCACCTCTGGACCCTTTACTTGATTAGATGTTGGGATATGTGTTAAGCTCACCTCTGGACCCGACATAGTGTAGTAATGGGATATGTGTTAAGTTCACCTCTGGACCCGTTGTTAGTGTTATGAATGTGTATCTGCTTGCCTAGATGATGGTACAGTGTCAGATATGCATGATTAGTTATGGATGTTTATCTGCTTGCCTAGAGGATGGTACAGTGTCAGATATGCATGTCGTGTTGTTGATGTTGCTTAGTTGTGGTTTAATCATCCAAGGCATTGGATGACTCTTAGTTCGGTTTCATAAATAATTGGATTGAAAGACCCCCCGACTGGGTAACCAGTAGGGAAACCGGCTCTCCTTCCTATTTGTTTATGAAGTTGGTTGAGAGCCGTGCACTGTAATCGCATGATGGTAAGAGATCAGATGATGAGATGTTATGCTTCACATGTTGCTATATGCTGGAGTATTCTGTATTGTTTATATGTTACGTGTTGTCACAAAAGGTGGCTAGGAGAACTCTAGTCACTCCCCACTGATTGTGGCGTACATGTTTTCATGTATGTAGGTACATGCAGGGTTGGAGATCGGGGTTACAGGAGAGCTAGCGAGTGATGATCCATTCATCAGTTGACTTACCCGTTTACACTTAGCTAGACTCTTAGACTTTTGTTGTTTACATTTTGGTGCCTGTAGGGATGTTCCATCCCAGGCTGTGTATATATTTCATTTCCGTACTTAAAACTGATACTTATCTATTGTTGTTTATATCAGTTCTGTTTCCAATTTCAGTTTAAAGCTTCTCGCATGTTAAGTTTAGTTTGCTAAAAAGTTTTAATTCCGCTGCATTTTTAGTACTTTTATGTGTTTATATTTCCGTTTTCGCGAGGGGTTTTACATACTACTTGTGTTTGTCGTATGATGTAGAGTGTTTTGTTACCGTTACGGGGTGGCGAACTTCGGGACGAAGTTCATTTTAAGGAGGGAAGACTGTAATACCCCGTATACTTGCCTCGGTCAACGGCAATGAAACCATGTTTTATACAAGTATTTCAATCGGAATGTTTATAAAGTATTTTATGTAAACTGTTATTATTTTACAAATCATATTTCTACGATTATTTCGTATTTCATAATTATTTTATATTTGATGATTATTTCATAAAATAGCATTTCATTTGTATTTCTTTAATGTTAAAAATATATTTATAATTATATATTTTTCCTATTTAATATTCATCCATTGTTAATATATGTTTTATAAATTAATTAAGGCGTAATTACATTTAAACTTATTTATAATAAAGTAATTGATATTTACGTAATTTAATTATTTGTATGTCTCGTTAATTTAAAGTTACGAGTCGAGAATGGAATGTAGTCGTGTAAGACCTCGAGAGGCGTGATGGGTTCGGGCTTATGATGTAATACTCCGTGTTTCACTATGTTTTTATTTTAATATTTATTATTACTTTTGACGTGTTGTTAATTAACTAAGTACCGAATAAGTGTTTGTACGTTATGGGTGAGGTGTTGAATACGGGTATTTATTTATCGAGCCACGTCCTACTAGTAATATACGGTCTAGGGATGCGTGCAAGTACCTGTTTGGGTCTCGAGTGTTGTGTCAAGGCCAAGATATAGCCCATCTCGACATAACAGGCTGTTTTGAGAACAGCAACAAATTGTATCTGCCCCCATATAAAACGCCCTCCTAAACCTAACCCTAACCCTACTACGTCTCCCTCTCACACACAAACCCACTGCCGTCACATCATAGTTCAAGGAGGAGGGATCAGGTGGTGGTTTAGGGTGGTCCTTAGTGGCTCGATTGGCGTCTGAAATAGGGTACACGCATTTATCCCTCTGTTTTTCAAGTTTTCCTGTTCCGTTTCAATTCGTGTTTTGTATATATAATCATGTTGTTATGATCGTATCTTTGTTTATTTTTAATCTATGAGGTTCAATAGTCGTTTTTGGGTCAGAGTTGAGTCACCGTTGGCCTTGTTGACCGTCATTTCGTGGTGGTTTAAACCCCCTGTCAGAATCGTTGTTTCAGCAGGTTTTTATAATTGATTCGTATGAGGGTGTTTGTGTCATGTTTAGTTTTGTAATCTGTATATATTTTTGTATGTTGATTGGTGTCTGTTGAAAGGTGGTAGTCAAAGGTTCGTGTGGTGGTTAAGGTGGTGGTTCCTGGTGGGTCGTGAGGGTGTTAAAAGCAGGGTTCGTTTGGGTGTGAGAGGCTGTTAATGTGTCGTTGTCAGAATAGTAGTTGGGCAGGGACTTTTGTATGGGTATTCGAGTATAGTGTGTTCTACATTTGAGATGGGTGTTTGGGTAGTTTGTTAGAGGGTTGCATGGGGTTCGTAGTGGTGGCTGTCGTGGTGGCTCGTGGTGGCTGTGGGTGTTTTTACAGCGGGTTTTGTTTTGTACCGGAAAAACGTAAAACTGGTATGGTGGTGGTGTTGCTGGGTTTGGACGTCTGCCTAGGTGCCGTGGGAGGCTGAAGATGGCCACTGACCTCCTCCCTGGGATCACCACCGCTCAGGGGCGAGCCTGGTGGTGCCAGTGGGGAGGCCAGGGGCTTCGGTGGGTGTTGGTAGTGGTGGTTGTCAAGGCTGTCGGTGACTCCAATCAGTGCAGGGCTGTTCGTGTTTGTCGTGGTTTTGCGCGTGTTTTAAGTTTGGGATTTGTTTGTGTTTAATCATTACTTTGATAATCATAATCATTATAGTTAATCATGGCCATTATTTTCATCATCATTATTATTATCATTATGATTGTTTTATTATTATTATTATTAATGGTGTTATTATTAGGATTGGGTAATTTTATGTTGTGATATTGATTTAGTCATAATCGATTAATTGATCAAATGCTATTTTCCATAAGTCTATAAATAGTAAGTTTATGTTTGATTAATAGTAATCGATATGTATAGCTAATTAATGACAGTTGGTATGTAGATGGGTATGTTTATATGTATATATATTCACAAGATGTTAGACGTAAATCTTTATGAACATGGTCAAGTTAATTTATTAGTTTCGTATACCTTATAAGTTGTCGTGCTTTAAAGTTTTATAATTTTAATAATAAAATCCGTATCTCCATGATTTTGATACGTGTGTGACAAGTAATTGTTATTTATTATGGTCGATAATTTGTATAATTCTTTATTTAATTAGAATTGTTACTATGAAATAATTGATACGGTCTCTTTATGCGTAATATATTATTTAGATAATTAATTGAAATGATTGATATATTATGTTGGTTGCGTAATTGTATTAGTTAGTAATTAAGTATATTATTGTATTAGGTGTTGGGTATGTGATGGAGTGCTGCCACTGATTGGATGTTAGCTGCATGATTGGGTTATATTGCTATCCAGGTAGGATACACTAACACTATGCTCTATGAAGTGTTATGAATGGAAGTTTACTCGGTGATGTGTTATGAATGGTTGATGCCTTGTATATTATGGATGCAAATATGAGTTATATGAGCATGGTATTTAATGATTATTTATTTTGTGTTGCATTCATGAGCATGGCATATGCATTGGTTACTGAGAGAGATGTGAATCAGATTTTGTTCCGATATAAAGCCCAGGGTGGTTCTGCAGACCAGGCCTGGTGTCTTATCAGCTTTTGAGCTGGTGTTCGGTGACGACCGATTATAGTCTGCCGGGAGGTTCGGTATGGCTGGGTGTTTCGGGTTTGAGATTGAGTTTGAGATTGTGATTGAGCTCGAGCATATCATGGCATTTGCATATCAATTATCTGTTGCATTATTTATTATTGTGTTATCCAACTCAACCGCGAGGTTGACAGTGTATTCGTGTACACCTACGATGATCCGGAATGGGGAGTAGATTCTACAGGTCAGAGACAGATGGATTATGAGCTTGGGCATGGAGAGAGTCATGGCTTGGACCTACTTAGTTTTATATCACTTACTTAGATGTTATCAGTTGTACTTTATTCCTTGCATAGTCGTTGTAATATCAAAAGTTCAAATTTAATCAGTTTTATATAAAGTACCTTGGTTTGTTTTACTTTGTTATTCACTACCTCGGACATTCCAAGATGGTAACAACTCTATTTATTTGAGAATGTCTTGCTAAAGGCTCTTAAATAAATGGGGGTGTTACAAAGTGGTATCAGAGCGAACGATCCTCAGGCCTAAACCAAATGAATAATAAATAAACGTAGGAAGAGTCTAATAAAATGAACCCCAGGTTAGTGACTGCTAGGAGCCCCAGGATTGGGATGAGTTAGGGGCCCCCTCAAACCAAGCCACTGGCCCTTTCAGTCTAACCTGGTTACCTTGAGAGATGTAGAGCGTGGGTAGCACAGAATAAAGGAAAAGACCCTATATATGTTGTACTAACAGTTGCAGGAGTGGAATGAGGTATGTAATGATGTGATACATGGTTAATGATGTGTTATGAAAGAATATGGTTGGTAATCTATATTGTGAATCATGAGATTGATATTGAATGTGATTGAGATATGTATTACTTCAAGTATTGAGGACATGAAAATTGGAATACGAGTTTGAAATATAAGCTTGACTAGTATGATGATGTGCATTAGGAGAATACGACTGATATTGAAATGCTGATTGAATTGCAATTTTCAAGGAATGGGTGTATATTTATTGAATAATAAATTGGAGTGATATGATCATGTGATTTTGGTGTTTCGAATTGTCTATAAGATATCTGGTTATTAAATGACTAACGTAATTTTGTAATATATTGCTTGGTATTTGGGTATGAACGATCAGATTTAAATGTTATAGTAATTCATGTCTAGTGATATGCGGAATGTGCTGCCCCAAGCCATGAATGTCATATAGTTATGTGTACATTTGTATGAATAAAAAATGAGTTATCCAGTTGATCCTACTTGTCAGTTTCGCAATCACTACTGTGTTCTAGATGACAAGTAAGTTGCAATGTGGAATAGATGTTAATATGATGCAATGAGATCGTGCTTTAAAGGATATGTCAATAATTATGTGGTGTTCATATGTAATGTTAAAATAATGTTCATCAGGGAAAATTCTGGACACGTGGTAAAATGAACTAACTGGTAAATTTATTAGCATGATATCACAATCTAATTGTTATAATTAATTGTGATTATGTGAACAATGTGAATTCTGTGGGTGATATTTTATATATATATATATCAATGGTATATCTTTGTCTATTCCCTTGCGACTCTAGCCCCTATAACTTCTCCATGTATTTTGTTATGCCACAAAGTGATTTGCATAATGCTCTGTTTAAAACCTGATCGCAATCTATTGAATTAATAATTGGTTTAACTTCTTTATACCTAGAGATGCTAAGCTGTTTTACTAGTCTAAGATTGGTGTATACCTCGGGAAATATGTCAATGCTCCATGATAATTACATTATGTAAGCTTTGCCTTATGTTTTTTTTTAAGATATGATTTTGCTTCTATAATATGATTATGATCGTGAAAAGTTTTAATTTGTCAATTACGCACTATGTGTTAGCTGATTATCTACATTGATGTAAGGGTGTTAATTTTTTTTTTTTTTTTTTTCTGTCAGAATTCCCAAAAGTATATAAGTGTTAGTTACTTTGATTCTATTGTGTAGCATGTAATTGATGACGAGTATGTGATGTTGTTTTAAAAGTCGGATGCTAATTGCCAGAATAGAGTAATTACCTTATCAGATGAATTGTGATTGTTGGTTGAATGATCTTCTTGAACTTTGGATGTCGAAAATTTATAATGAGGTTACGAGGACGTAACCATGTCTTAAGGAGGATAGGATTGTAAAATCTTGATGAATTGCGATCTGGTTAATTGATATATTATGATTGGTTGACTGTGATTGACCATGCATGGAGTCTGCTGTTTTAAACTAAGTTATGTTTCGGTCGATGCCGCGGTTCTTAAAGTGTCTTGTACTTCTGTCGTATGTTAAACTTTGGGGACAAAGTTTCTTAAGGGGGTAGAATGTAACACTACGCGTTTTAGAGCTTATATATGTACTACTTGTGTTTGTCGTATGATGTAGAGTGTTTTGTTACCGTTACGGGGTGGCGAACTTCGGGACGAAGTTCATTTTAAGGAGGGAAGACTGTAATACCCCGTATACTTGCCTCGGTCAACGGCAATGAAACCATGTTTTATACAAGTATTTCAATCGGAATGTTTATAAAGTATTTTATGTAAACTGTTATTATTTTACAAATCATATTTCTACGATTATTTCGTATTTCATAATTATTTTATATTTGATGATTATTTCATAAAATAGCATTTCATTTGTATTTCTTTAATGTTAAAAATATATTTATAATTATATATTTTTCCTATTTAATATTCATCCATTGTTAATATATGTTTTATAAATTAATTAAGGCGTAATTACATTTAAACTTATTTATAATAAAGTAATTGATATTTACGTAATTTAATTATTTGTATGTCTCGTTAATTTAAAGTTACGAGTCGAGAATGGAATGTAGTCGTGTAAGACCTCGAGAGGCGTGATGGGTTCGGGCTTATGATGTAATACTCCGTGTTTCACTATGTTTTTATTTTAATATTTATTATTACTTTTGACGTGTTGTTAATTAACTAAGTACCGAATAAGTGTTTGTACGTTATGGGTGAGGTGTTGAATACGGGTATTTATTTATCGAGCCACGTCCTACTAGTAATATACGGTCTAGGGATGCGTGCAAGTACCTGTTTGGGCCTCGAGTGTTGTGTCAAGGCCAAGATATAGCCCATCTCGACATAACAGGCTGTTTTGAGAACAGCAACAAATTGTATCTGCCCCCATATAAAACGCCCTCCTAAACCTAACCCTAACCCTACTACGTCTCCCTCTCACACACAAACCCACTGCCGTCACATCATAGTTCAAGGAGGAGGGATCAGGTGGTGGTTTAGGGTGGTCCTTAGTGGCTCGATTGGCGTCTGAAATAGGGTACACGCATTTATCCCTCTGTTTTTCAAGTTTTCCTGTTCCGTTTCAATTCGTGTTTTGTATAAATAATCATGTTGTTATGATCGTATCTTTGTTTATTTTTAATCTATGAGGTTCAATAGTCGTTTTTGGGTCAGAGTTGAGTCACCGTTGGCCTTGTTGACCGTCGTTTCGTGGTGGTTTAAACCCCCTGTCAGAATCGTTGTTTCAGCAGGTTTTTATACTTGATTCGTATGAGGGTGTTTGTGTCATGTTTAGTTTTGTAATCTGTATATATTTTTGTATGTTGATTGGTGTCTGTTGAAAGGTGGTAGTCAAAGGTTCGTGTGATGGTTAAGGTGGTGGTTCCTGGTGGGTCGTGAGGGTGTTAAAAGCAGGGTTCGTTTGGGTGTGAGAGGCTGTTAATGTGTCGTTGTCAGAATAGTAGTTGGGCAGGGACTTTTGTATGGGTATTCGAGTATAGTGTGTTCTACATTTGAGATGGGTGTTTGGGTAGTTTGTTAGAGGGTTGCATGGGGTTCGTAGTGGTGGCTGTCGTGGTGGCTCGTGGTGGCTGTGGGTGTTTTTACAGCGGGTTTTGTTTTATACCAGAAAAACGTAAAACTGGTATGGTGGTGGTGTTGCTGGGTTTGGACGTCTGCCTAGGTGCCGTGGGAGGCTGAAGATGGCCACTGACCTCCTCCCTGGGATCACCACCGCTCAGGGGCGAGCCTGGTGGTGCCAGTGGGGAGGCCAAGGGCTTCGGTGGGTGTTGGTAGTGGTGGTTGTCAAGGCTGTCGGTGACTCCAATCAGTGCAGGGTTGTTCGTGTTGGTCGTGGTTTTGCGCGTGTTTTAAGTTTGGGATTTGTTTGTGTTTAATCATTACTTTGATAATCATAATCATTATAGTTAATCATGGCCATTATTTTCATCATCATTATTATTATCATTATGATTGTTTTATTATTATTATTATTAATGGTGTTATTATTAGGATTGGGTAATTTTATGTTGTGATATTGATTTAGTTATAATCGATTAATTGATCAAATGCTATTTTCCGTAAGTCTATAAATAGTAAGTTTATGTTTGATTAATAGTAATCGATATGTATAGCTAATTAATGACAGTTGGTATGTAGATGGGTATGTTTATATGTATATATATTCACAAGATGTTAGACGTAAATCTTTATGAACATGGTCAAGTTAATTTATTAGTTTCGTATACCTTATAAGTTGTCGTGCTTTAAAGTTTTATAATTTTAATAATTAAATCCGTATCTCCATGATTTTGATACGTGTGTGACAAGTAATTGTTATTTATTATGGTCGATAATTTGTATAATTTTTTATTTAATTAGAATTGTTACTATGAAATAATTGATACGGTCTCTTTATGCGTAATATATTATTTAGATAATTAATTGAAATGATTGATATATTATGTTGGTTGCGTAATTGTATTAGTTAGTAATTAAGTATATTATTGTATTAGGTGTTGGGTATGTGATGGAGTGCTGCCACTGATTGGATGTTAGCTGCATGATTGGGTTATATTGTTATCCAGGTAGGATACACTAACACTATGCTCTATGAAGTGTTATGAATGGATGTTTACTCGGTGATGTGTTATGAATGGTTGATGCCTTGTATATTATGGATGCAAATATGAGTTATATGAGCATGGTATTTAATGATTATTTATTTTGTGTTGCATTCATGAGCATGGCATATGCATTGGTTACTGAGAGAGATGTGAATCAGATTTTGTTCCGATATAAAGCCCAGGGTGGTTCTGCAGACCAGGCCTGGTGTCTTATCAGCTTTTGAGCTGGTGTTCGGTGACGACCGATTATAGTCTGCCGGGAGGTTCGGTATGGCTGGGTGTTTCGGGTTTGAGATTGAGTTTGAGATTGTGATTGAGCTCGAGCATATCATGGCATTTGCATATCAATTATCTGTTGCATTATTTATTATTGTGTTATCCTACTCAACCGCGAGGTTGACAGTGTATTCGTGTACACCTACGATGATCCGGAATGGGGAGTAGATTCTACAGGTCAGAGACAGATGGATTATGAGCTTGGGCATGGAGAGAGTCATGGCTTGGACCTACTTAGTTTTAGATCACTTACTTAGATGTTATCAGTTGTACTTTATTCCTTGCATAGTCGTTGTAATATCAAAAGTTCAAATTTAATCAGTTTTATATAAAGTACCTTGGTTTGTTTTACTTTGTTATTCACTACCTCGGACATTCCGAGATGGTAACAACTCTATTTATTTGAGAATGTCTTGCTAAAGGCTCTTAAATAAATGGGGGTGTTACAAAGTGGTATCAGAGCGAACGATCCTCAGGCCTAAACCAAATGAATAATAAATAAACGTAGGAAGAGTCTAATAAAATGAACCCCAGGTTAGTGACTGCTAGGAGCCCCAGGATTGGGATGAGTTAGGAGCCCCCTCAAACCAAGTCACTGGCCCTAATTCAATAACCAAGGTCACACTGGACCGAAAACACAATATGGCACAACGGCCTAATAACTCATAACTCAAATGTCAGTATCAATTCTCATCTCAATTTCAATATCAATATTGTCAAATACCGCATTAAAGGACCTGCTCAACACTTAGAGAACAAAACTCTAAACTACTCACCCACGTGTCAAGTTCAAAGATTACAACAACTCTATGTAACACTGAACCGCAATCTCAATCTCAATACAAAATCAATAAGGGTCAAATCGATCAGGTTTTTTTTTTTTTTTTTTTTTACCCATGAGCAACTCTATCCCCTCCACTTATCTCATCAGCTAATTAACATGTCAATGCACGTACCTTTACCAAATTCATTAACATGCTTGTATGTATTCTTATAATTCCACAGTATATAAAACAAGAACTTGTACGCTATACCAAACCAATATAATAAAGAATCTCAATACATAATTCAAACTAATCAATTATCAAAGTTTCCCCCATCTTACAACTCAACCCGTCTCCCAACAAAATAATTATCTTATCATTAGGAAACATGAACTATCAAAATAGATTGATAATTACTAATATTCAACTCGAATAAGCACTCATAAGAAATCCATACTAATTATCATGTTAACATATAACCACGAACAATAACAAGAGGATTAGGATCGGTAGAATCGTGTGATGCAGTAAAACAAAATCAAAGCAGTTAACACTTATATACCCTTGAGATTAACACATAGTTACATATTTACACCAATGTATACAATCAGCAAACTCGTAATTCATAATTGTCATAGAAAAACATCTCAGGTTCATAATCATATTATAGAAGCAAATCATATTTTAGAAAAGACATAGGGCAAAATTAGTTAACGCAATAAAACATGAAGCATTGACATATTTCATAAGATGTACACGACCATAGACTAACAAGACCGCTTAACGTTCCTGGATCGCAATAAGTTAAAATCACGTAGGTATTCTTCCCATCCACCCACATTACATCATTTGTCATGAGACTATTAATATACAAGACTTGCAAAATAAAAGGTTTATATAACGTGCAGCAATTAAATATTTGTGCAATATTTCATCAACACGTAGCTACAGAATTTGTCATAGTACAAACACTCACTATAATTATCAAAACATCAAGCGTTATCATGGATAATCATTACTTTGTAAACATTTTAAAACTTTTGAGCATTGAAGTGGTGTTTGTGGCCATTCTTAAACACGAATCAAAAGAAAATTTTACAAGCCATAGATCGAAACAAGATTACACGGGGACATTCTGACTCTTCATTACTAAAGCATTGTTCTTGTAGCTCATGAATTACGAAATTTTAACGATAACAGTAAATGAATTCACACGACTAGTACTCCCGTGACTCACATGTCAACCAATTAATAATTCAATATATAGTGATCAGATTTTTAAATATAGCAATATACAATTCACTTTATGGCATACCAGTATACTTGAAGAGGTTATGAAGATTAAAACGCAGGGAACTAGACAGAGATAAACCATTAATATACGAAAGAAAATCAACAGATTCACATTGTTCAAAATAATCACAATTTCGCATAACAATTAAATTGCTATATCACGCTGCTAAGTTTACCAGTTAAATTCCATTTCACCAATTGGTGAGACTCTTCTCTGATAAGCATGGTTTTAACATCACATACTAACATCACATAATTATTTGAGGTCATGACACTAGTAGGTAAGAGCGTCGTCATAATAGAAACTATTTTACATGAAACTTGACAAAATGAGCAAGGTGACATTATCAAATAGTAAGGTTCCTATTCATATCATATGTCTATTATTCATGTTACTAATGCCATAACGGAATATCACATGGTCACATCACATAATTCACATTTGGTTGAACTTTTATATGAAACTTACATAACTCACAATTTCACCAATTAAACCTTATGCAACAACTTACAAAAATCATAATTAAATAACCGCTTGGCTAACTTGCGAGCTATTATAGTTTTTAGAAAACATAAAGAATTAGCTAACCATAGGGAAAAAAATCGAAAGCATATCTAAAGAGAATTGTTTATAACATTTTTTTTTTACAACTCAAATGGTCTGAAGGGACTTTACAACAATTCATCGGAAGATTGGGCCATTTTCAAAATCACAATTAAATAACGGCTCGATAAGATTTCACATGGTTGTCATTTTGAAAATGTGAACGAATATTCTAAACAGTGGAGTTGGAATTATGCAAAAACAGTAACCACGTTTTAGATGATTTCACTTTCAAAAACATGAGTCAAAACAGAACTGTGTAGGGACAATCAAACCACTGTTGACTTAAAATATTTATTTCCCTCAAAAAAAAAATTTCGTATATGCATGAAACCAAAAACATCGAGAAGTTAACTCAGAAGTTTATCATACGTAAAATTTTCATACTCAAACATGGAACACATTTAAAATGACAGCCCGTACAATCACGTAACATTCCGGAAGTTTATTAAAATTTCGGTTCCGTTACGATTTCACATTACTACATCGAAACTCAACTATTCATCTTCTGAAACACGTTGACATAACCTTTGAAGCACTGACACCACCATATTAACATGTATGCATCATTCAAACTTTAATTATCACCTAGAACACGGTAAATATTTTGAAATTGAAAGTAGAATCAACTAAATAACTCAATATTTATACATGTATATACCAATGTATCACATAATTATACGTCCTTAAGGCTTGGGCAACGCATTCCACATATCATTAGGCATGGATTACTAATATACATAACTCTGATAATTCATATCCAAATATCAACAACATATTACATAGTGTCGATAATCACTTAATATGTAACACCCCCATTTATTAAAGAGCCTTTAGCAAGACATTCTCAAATAAATAGTGTTGTTACCATCTCGGAATGTCCGAGTTAGTGAATAACAAAGTAAACAAATCAAAGTACTTTATATAAAAACTGATTAAATTTAAACTTTTATATTACAACTATTACGCAAAGAATAAAAGTACAACTGATAACATCTACGTATGTTATCTAATTCTAAGTAGGTCCAAGCTATGTCTCACTCCTCGCCCCAGGCTCCTAGTCCATCTGTCTCTGACCTGTAGAATCTACTCCCCATTCCGAATCATTGTAGGTGTACACGAATACACTGTCAACCTCGCGGTTGAGTAGGCTCACACAATAATAAATAATGCAACAAATATGATATGCAAATGCCATGATATGCTCGAGCTTAATCACAATCTCAATCTCAAACTCGTACCCTTGCACCAAGCCATACCGAACCTCCCGGCGGACTATAATCGGCCGTCGCCGAACACCAGCATAACAGCTGAGGTCACCAGGTCTAGTCCTGCAGAACTAGCATGGGCCCAATAATATCTCATCATCTCAAATCCGTATCCAATGCATATGCCATGCTCATGAATGCAACATTAATAGTAACCATACTTATGAATGCAACAGTAATAATAATTACTCATAATCATATACCATCCTCAAATCATTCATGCTCATCATCCATATCATACACCCAACATCCATTCATAACACATAACAATAATATAGTGACAGTGTAACCTACCTGGAGTAGCAAGCCTGTAATTAGCAATCACCGTTTAGAAATATTCCACTTCAAAATTCAATTCCTATAAACATTACTTAACATCAAATTCTATTCATATAACTAATAATAACACTACTAATTAATTATTCTTTCATGTCAATATCATATTAGACACAACTCATTAATCTCATAAACATGCCCATATATACATATAATTATTATTAAATAAATAACTATCACAAATCATCTCAATTATTATATCACTTATTATTTGTTATCAAATATATAAAATAAATATGAAAACATTATCAACAATACGACCATACAATACTAATTATAAACATAATCGTAACAATTCAAATAATAGTATCAATAATAAAGATAATAATAATATTAATAATAATAATAATAACACATGACAATAATAATAATAATAATAATAATAATAATAATAATAATAATAATAATAATCAATTAAAAACAATAAATAAGAGTAGTAAAACAACACGACCAAAACAGCCCTCTAACACCCGTCAGCCCCTTGACACAACAGTCATAGACAGCCCATAAAACAGCCTCTTCGACACTTCATCGCAGCCTGAACCACCACTACAACAATGTGGCTGTCACCACTGCACTGGTGCACCACTAGATGCTAACCTCGTCAACCACCTTGCCCGAACCTGTCGTTGACAGCCCCCACAACACCCGTGGTCACTGCAACTCCCTCCTACTGCAGTGCGTGTGCCCCATATTTACACATTGTTAAACACCAACCCAACCACCGATAACCACCACCAAAGGTTCCTCCAACATCCTTGCACCAAGCCACAAGCCTAGGTACCCACCACGACACCAGACCTACCCCAACCAGCCCTCGAAACCAGTCTCAAAACCCACTAGTTACCAACAGCAACCCCAGACCTCTATTTCACTCGTGTGACAACCTACTATAACCACGACTTCAACATTCTGATTCCACCACGATTACTGCCACCGCTCACTAGTATTGACACCTTACAACCCAATTGACCCCCTGGTGACAGGCACCAGGCTTCGACACAACTAGTCCTCCTGCAACCAACCCCTCAAAACTCCATGACACTCGAAACCCGTCCCTGCAATTCCTGAACAGGCTATTACCACAGCCTCCTCCAGCCACCACGCTTCATTATACCACCCGCAACACCACCTAATATAACCCTACTACCACCACTCACGACCCATGACAAGAATTAAACCAAAATATAATCAAATAAACACAATACACGAAGCAGAGTAACGAAACGCAGAAACAGAGTATAGTATATATGGTTTTGTCGACCTGTTCACGGTGATTTTAGTGGCACCAACAGTGGTCCCCTGGTGGTTTGATGATGAAGAACATATTATGGAAACTACAAGGATTTGTGGGAAAATATCTGTATATAATCCCAATTCTTTATATGCAGGATTATAACAAATTTATAATATATGATTTATAGTCATAAACGAAGTTCAAGATACAAAGATTGGGATTAAGAATTAACCTTCTGTCCTTGCAAAGGCCTAAGATCAGATATCAAAATAGATATTCTCCTAATCGTTGCACCCAAGATGTTCCAAGAAATACTCTTCTAGAGCTAGAAACTGCAAAATTACCTTTAATTTTGTGTAAGATGAAAGCTAGAGAGAGAGGGAGTATGTATGTCGTGTAACTCGTGCCCTTTAAGTGCAGAGTGAATATCCTATTTATAGCTGCAAACAACCTTGCTATTAGACATCAAATAGGATTCCCCAAATCAGTATTTGGTTCTACCTACAGCACTTCATAACAACTGAACAACTTAATAATTGCTCAGACCGAAATTCTATCTTTATAGAATCGATTATATCTCTCTCTTGTGTTATGTTTTATCTTATAAATATCTTATATTTATAATCAACTAATTAAATATAACCTTTTATATTTAATTAAATCATTTAATCTTTATTAAATAATTTCATTACACATAATTAAAAAAAAAAATTTATATTTAATTACGAATTAACATTTTAACTCGTCTTAGGTAATATTATTTATTCAGTATTAAATAATTATGTCATCATTACATTGACTAACCGTTTAGTCATATAGGGTATCAATATGATTAAATTTTCATCTAATCATATCTCTCAGATTCCATCCTTTAGGTGTGACTCTTAGGGACCGGTTGATTACCGCCATCTGTATGACAATAACGTCAAACTTTCTAGCAAGCCAACCGTTATTGATAAACGTGAATCAACTGCCTAAAATACAAAGTATTCCCTGTGTTCCTTTAAGAGATTTATACGTGTCGCACTAACTGTTGAGGACACTAGCTCCAACAATCTCCCACTTGTCCGTACAAGTGTATGTGCGATAACCGATTCTCATATCCAATTAAATTTCTCCCACCCAATGTAAAACAATTTGCAAATCTGTATTCACAAAGGTCGTATTTTACAAGTGATCTGTATCGAGAGTGGTTTTCCCGACTAGAGAGTAACTTAACTGATAACGAATCATTATTCGAGCTTGGCCAAGCATTTCAGTTACTACTCCTCGAGTGGCCCTGAGAAATATTAAAACCTGATGAGGGGTGGATA
The DNA here is from genome assembly GCA_029255685.2 of Silene conica. Classification (NCBI taxonomy): domain Eukaryota; kingdom Viridiplantae; phylum Streptophyta; class Magnoliopsida; order Caryophyllales; family Caryophyllaceae; genus Silene; species Silene conica. The sequence continues at coordinate 68,348,352 of CM055311.2, forward strand.
TTTCCTTCAACTCGAATCTTGCAGATGTAAGCACAGTATGAAATGACCCAAAAAAAATCTTCTTAGCCCCAGTTACGGTCAGCTAGTGAGAAAGAAATCAAAGTCACCCAAAACTGCCCTTTATCTCAAGAAACAGTCGACAGTCAAAAGAATCGACTCAAGGAACACGATGGAAGTCTTATCCACGACCCGGCACCGAATGTTCAATAACATGTAGGACTCCATTGCGTCGTCACGAAAATTGTCCTACGAGTTATCGTTATAATCTCGTATCTGTGATCGATCAGTCAACGGTTTGACTTATGGTTTATTGAACCCACCATCAATCGACGTCACAAAATAATTGCTAGAGTTATCAGCTCATGTAGGCGATTACGGACAAAAAAAATATAATGTAATTCAGTTCACTTTGTGGTGTTCAATGTTGTTAGTACAATCCACATGAAAAACAATATATAAAACAAAATCGATGGTGTTATAAATAGTATATGAAATCGATACAATATCCAATTCACAAAAGTACTAATACAACTCAGGAACACGTTTAATTCCCATTGAAATAACGTGCCCTTCATGTTTATCATGTCTTAATGGTTTGGTGAGAAGATCTGCGATGTTGCCATTTGTCGCAATCTTGTCTATCACTATCTCCTTTTACTCAGTAGTAGAATCTGCAATAATACTCTGCTTGGAGCTTTTCCAACTGACAGCAGCGCCATTAAGAGTAAAAACAAATCCAAACTGAGATTTCGAGTCATCTCGATCCGTTTGGAAGCTAGCATCTGCGTAACCGTTTGCGCAAAGCTCAGTGCCTCCACCATAAGTCAATACCCAATCTTTAGTCCTCCGTAGGTACTTAAGAATGTTGTTCACAGCCATCCAGTGAGGTTCACCTGGATTTCCTTGGTACTGACTCGTCATACTCAAAGCATATGCCACGTCTAGACGTGTGCATATCATGACATACATGATCGATCCTATAGCTGACGCATAAGGAATGCGACTCATGCGCTGAATCTGTCAAGAATCTTATCTATATAAGACTCCTGACTCAGTGATAACATCCGTCAAGCAACTCACAGGGCAAAACAAAGAGCAAGGATACTAGCATGGAATGTCACCATTGCCACAAGACTGGGCATTGGAGGCGCTCATGCCCCGTGTATCGTGAGGACATTAAGGCAGGCCGCGTTACTCCTGTTGGTATGTCTTCTTCTTCGTTTATTCACATGATTGAGATTAACCATGCAAGTTACGGAACTTGGGTACTAGATACTGGTTGTGGTTCTCATCTATGTAATCATGTGCAGGGCCTCCGAAACCAAGAACCCCTAATCAAGGGTGAGGTTGACCTGCGTGTCGGGAATGGAGCACGTGTTGCTGCAATCTCGAGGGAAACATACGTGATCCAGCTTCCAAGTGGATTCGTGTTATCTTTATATAACTGTTATTATGTTCCTTGTTTGTCCAAAAACATTATTTCAGTTTCTGCGCTTGACAAACTCGGTTTTTCATTTGTAATAGAGAATAATAGCTGTATTTTCTCCTTACACAATATGATTTATGGCAAGGCAGTTTATATGAATGGAATTTATGTTTTAGATCAAACCACCGAAATATTACATGTGAATAATAAGAAATTAAAGGTAGGTGACAAAGATCAAACTTACCTATGGCATTGTCGTATGGGACACATAAATGAGAAACGCGTAAAACAGCTCATACAGAATGGAGCTATCTCGCCCTTTGATTTCGAATCATATGGCACGTGTGAATCATGTCTCATCGGTAAGATGACTCGTATTTCCTTCAAAGGTGTTGGAATGCGCGCTGCCGACCTATTAGGACTCATACATACGGACGTATGTGGCCCTATGTCGATCAACGCACGAGAAGGCTATAGGTATTTCATCACTTTCACGGATGATTTGAGTAGATATGGCTATGTCTACTTAATGAAGCACAAAAGTGAATCCTTTGACAAGTTCAAAGAATACCAGAATCGGGTACAGAACCAGTTGGGAAGAAAGATTAAAGCACTACGTTCTGATCGTGGTGGTGAATATCTTTCACACGAGTTTGATCAACACCTTAAAGACTGTGGCATCGTGCTACAGTTGACTCCACCTGGAACACCACAATTAAATGGTGTGTCCGAACGGAGAAATCGAACTCTACTTGATATAGTTCGATCCATGATGAGTCACACCGTTGTGCCTGATTCATTGTGGGGCTATGCTCTTTTGTCGGCCACTCTAATTCTTAACCGAAGTCCGTCTAAAGCTGTTGACAAGACTCCATACGAATTATGGAAGGGAACGGTCCCTAACTTGTCCTTTATTCGGGTTTGGGGCTGCGAGGCTTATGTCAAGTGGAGACACGAGGATAAGCTCGGCCCGCGATCGATCAAGACATACTTTATAGGCTATCCAAAGGGAACTTTTGGTCATTAACTCTACTCGCCAACCGAACAACGTGTTTTTGTTGCGGCTAGTGCGACGTTCTTAGAGAAAGAATTTCTCGAGAACAAGTCGAGTAATAGAACCTTCGATTTATCGGAGGTTCAAGATCCAACTACCGAGCAACCATTGGAGGAAACAGTTCCTTCAACCGAGGCTGCCGTAGATATTCCTGAGGAACCTAGGAGGTCGGGAAGAGTCTTCATTCCTCCGGACAAATACATTGGTATGGTCGAGGAACATGATATGGATGACGTCTTACTCCTAGAGGGTAATGAACCCTCAACCTATAAAGGTGCCATGACCAGTTCTGACTCAAAGCTATGGCTAGAAGCCATGCAATCCGAGATGGACTTCATGTATGAGAACAACGTGTGGGATCTTGTGGACCTACCTGCAAAGGTACGCCCCCTTCAATGCAAATGGCTTTACAAGATAAAGCATGTCGTGGAAGGAAAACAAGATATCCACAAGGCACGACTAGTTGCTAAAGATTTCACCCAAGTGCCAGGCTTGCACTACGATGAGATCTTTGCACCCGTAGTCATGCTGCGTTCCATTCGGATTATCTTAGCGATAGCCGCATTTCATGACTATGAAATATGGCAAATGGACGTTAAAACCGCCTTCTTAAACGGTTATTTGGAGGAAGAGTTTTACATGGTACAACCCGAGGGTTTTATTGATCCAGAACATCCTAAGAAGGTTTGCAAGCTTAAGCGTTCCATCTATGGACTTACGCAAGCATCGCGGAGTTGGAATCATCGCTTCGACCAAGTGATAAAAGAGAATGGGTTTCTTCGATCAGTCGAGGAACCATGTCTCTATATCAAGTCGAGTGGGAGCAAGATTGTATTCCTAGTACTGTATGTCGATGACATACTCTTGATTGGGAATGACATACCTCTCTTATCTTCGGTTAAAGCATGGTTGAAAAACCATTTCCAGATGAAAGATCTGAGAGAGGCACAAAGAATTTTGGGCATCCGTATCTATAGGGATAGATCACGACAGATGTTGTCTCTCAGTCAGGAGTCTTATATAGATAAGATTCTAGAGAGATTTAGCATGACGAACTCCAAGAAAGGGTTCTTTCCTATGACTACTGGGCTTCACTTGAGCAAGTCTCAAGAAGCTAAGACATTGGAAAAGAAAGAGCGCATGAGTCGGATTCCTTATGCTTCGGCAATAGGATCGATCATGTATGCCATGATATGCACACGTCCAGACGTTGCATATGCATTGAGTATGACCAGTCGATTCCAAGCTCATCCAGGTGAACAACACTGGATGGCCGTGAAAAACATTCTTAAGTACCTACGGAGGACTAAAGATTGGGGATTGACTTATGGAGGCGACTCAATGCTCTGCGCCACGGGTTACGCAGATGCTAGCTTCCAAACGGATCGAGATGACTCGAAATCTCAGTCTGGATTCGTTTTTACTCTTAATGGCGCTGCTGTCAGCTAGAAAAGTTCTAAACAGAGTGTTACAGCAGATTCTACGACTGAGTCCGAGTATTATGCCGCCTCAGAAGCAGCTAAGGAAGCAATATGGATGCGTCAATTCTTACAAGGACTATCAGTAGTGCCTAGTTCGAATGACCCAATCACCGTTAATTGTGATAATAAAGGTGTCATCTTCCAAGCTAAGGAGCATAAGTCTAGCAACAAGGTTAGGCATGTACAACGGAAAGCTCATCTAATCAGAGATTACGTGGAGCAAAAGGAGATTTTCATTGATAAGATCGCTACGGATGACAACATAGCTGATCCTCTCACTAAAGCATTACCACGTGATAAGCATGAAGGGCACATTCATTCCATAGGAATTAGATGTGTTCCTAAGTTGTAGTACTCTTTTATGAATTCATGTAAAAATTCATTTTCTCGTGTACTCTATTCAACCTCATTGTTATGATATATAATGTTTTGTTTTTCATGTGGAATTGTACGCCAATTTTGAACACCACAAAGTGAACTGAATAACATTACATCGTTTTAGTCCTTGATTACCCACTTGAGCTGATAACTCAGGTAATCATTTTGTGACGTTGGTTGTTGGTGGGTTCAACGAGCCACAAGTCACGCGGATGACTGACCAATCACAAAGGCGAGTTATACGGATATCTCGTAAGACACCCCGTGACAACGTTATGGAGTCCTAAATGTTTTATAACATTGGGTGCCAGGTCGTGGATAGGACCTCCATAGTGTTCCTTAGAGTCGAGTCTTTTGACTTTCAACTGTCTCTTGAGATTAAGGCAGATTTTGGGTAACTTTGGTTTCTTTCCCACGGTCATCGTAACAGGGGCCAAGAGGATTTTTTCTGGGTTATTTCATGCTGCGCGATATCGGCAGGATTCGAGTTGAGGGAAAGATCCAAACCCTTATCAGGATTTTATCATTTCTCAGGGTCACTCGAGGAGTAGTAACTGAAATGCATGGCCATGCTCGAATACAGATTCGTTTTATCAGTTAAGTTACTCTCTAGTCGGGGAAACCACTCTTGATACAGATCGTTTGTGAGATACGACCTTTGCGAATGCGGATTTGCAAATTGTCTTACATTGAGTGGGAGAAATTTTAAAAGGATATGAGAATCGGTTATCGCACCTACACTTGTACGGACAAGTGGGAGTTTGTTGGCGCCTTGTGTCCTCCACATGTAGTGTGATAACGTCATTGCACATACCCTTGTACGGACAAGTGGGAGATTGTTGGGGCTGGTGTCCTTGACAATTAAGTACAATGACTTATTAAATCTCTTTAAGGATCACAAGGGCATACTTCAGTATTATTACCAGTTGATCCACGTTTATCAATAACGGTTGGCTTGCTAGATAAGTTTGACGTTATTGTCATACGGATGGCGGTGATCAACTGGTCCCTATACGTCACACCTATAGGACACTTTGAGAGATGTGAAGGTATGAAAATACAGTCACATTTATGCCGAATATGACTAAACAGTTAGTCAGAGGTATTGACTATTAAATTAGTCAATAAGATGTTGAGATTATTATTTAATACGGATTAAATAATTTTAGCTAATACGGATTACATGTTTAATTCGTAAAATTAAATATAAGCAGTTATGTTTAATTAAATATTGTATTCGCGTATTAATATAAACAATTATATTAATTTGGGTAATTATACAATGTCGTAATTTTATCAGGCCATTATTAATACATCGACTTCATTAATACCTGATAACACGTATGCGATTTATAATAAAAATCCCGCGAATGATATTTAGCTAATTGGGTCGAATCACGCAAAGGAATAAGGTAAGAGTGGAGAAAGCCCACTCTTACCCTAATTCGGCCGACCCACCCACATGTACTACATAAGGAGAGTCTTCCTCTTTTTGTCAGTAACTGTTGAATCACAATTCTCACAATTAGGGTTTTGAGAGCATTCTTCTCCCAAAACTCAGATCTCACATCTAAAACCTAAAAGGCTCCCCCCATATTGCAAGGCAATTGGAGAGTATTTTCTAGCACACGCGACATCATCTCAAACAAAGTCTTGGGTGCAAGTTATAGGAGGGAATTTACTTTAATTCCTGTTCTTAGGCCTATTCAAACAAGGACCCAAGCTTGTATTCTTTTTCATGTTTTTTTTTATCTTATGACAATAATCACAACTGTCATTTTCATTATAATCCTGCAAGTTTAGGGCGAATACATGCTTTATTCCCCACACTATGCCCTCCACGTTAATGATAAAAACAAAATCCATGTAAAAAACATGTGGAATAATACCATTTACCTTATATGTATTAATATGGGTAGGGGCTTGCAACGCACTAGCATCGGCATAATGCAAACTAACAGCCAATATGCCAGATGGCACAAATCTCAGAACGTTGCACCCTTCAAAGAAGGTATAGGATTTCCTTTAGGAATTGAAATGACATTGTACTACAGTTTGGTTGCTCTATTATGATCCACTGCTGCAAGATCTTCCCATGATGATCTAGAAAAGTAAGATTAACATACCAAAGGTTCAAGATGATCTATAAAAGTAAGAAACAGAAAGCTATAACTCGCAAAGCAGAAAAAATGAAGTGATTAACATTTTGCCCAAAATAAACTAATCATTTGCTCAGTTGTTAAACACTTAGAAAAACAGACACATGACCCACAAACACTATTTATAAACTAATCATTTGCTCACAAAAAAATGAAGTGATTAACATTATTTTTGTGGGGAATAAAACGCGTATTCACCCTAAAATTGCAGGATTATAATGAAATATGCAATTGTGAATATCGTCATAAGATTAAAAACATGAGAAAAGAAGTACAACCTTTAGTCCTCGCGCAAAAGGCCTAAGAACAGGAATTAATGCAAATTCCCTCCTATAACTTGCACCCAAGACTTAGTTTGAGACGTGGCCGCGTGTGCTAGAAATCATCTCCAATTGCCTTGCAATATAGGGAGAGCCCTTGAGGTTTTAGATGTGAGATCTGAGGTTTTGGGAGAAGAATGCTCTCAAACCCTAATTTTACCCTGAGATTATTTTACAGTGCAACAAGAGTAACTGACATAAGGAGACTCCTCCTCCTTATGTAGTTGTTTCGGCCGAATTGGGGTTTGGGTAGGAGTGGGCTTTCCACTCTTACCTTATCCCAATGCGTGATTCGACCCAATTGCTTAAATATAATTCGCGGGTTTATAATTATAAATCGTAACATGTTATCAGATATTAATACAGTCGATATATTAATAATGGTCTGATAAAATACAATATTGTATAATTACCCAAATTAATATAACTGTTTATATTAATACACGAATACAATATTTAATTAAATATAACCGTTTATAATTAATTTACGAATTAATCTTGTAATCCGTATTAGCTAAAATTATTTAATCCGTATTAAATAATAATCTCAACATCTTATTGACTAATTTATTAGTCAATACCTCTGACTAACTGTTTAGTCGTATCCGGCAAAATGTGACTGTATTTTCATACCTTCACATCTCTCAAACGTGTCTTATAGGTGTGACGTATAGGGACCAGTTGATCACCGCCATCCGTATGACAATAACGTCAAACTTATCTAGCAAGCCAACCGTTATTGATAAACGTGGATCAACTGGTAATAATACAGAAGTATGCCCTTGTGATCCTTAAAGAGATTTAATAAGTCATTGTACTTAATTGTCAAGGACACCAGCCCCAACAATCTCCCACTTGTCCGTACAAGGGTATGTTCAATGACGTTATCACACTACATGAGGAGGACACAATCTCCAACAAACTCCCACTTGTCCGTACAAGTGTAGGTGCGATAACCGAATCTCATATCCTTTTAAAATTTCTCCCACTCAATGTAAGACAATTTGCAAATCCGCATTCGCAAAGGTCGTATCTCACAAGCGATCTGTATCAAGAGTGGTTTCCCCGACTAGAGAGTAACTTAACTGATAAAACGAATCTATATTCGAGCATGGCCATGCATTTCAGTTACTACTCCTCGAGTGGCCCTGAGAAATGATAAAATCCTGATAAGGGTTTGGATATTTCCCTCAACTCGAATCCTGCCGATATCGCCCAGCATGAAATAACCCAGAAAAAATCCTCTTGGCCCCTGTTACGGTGACCGTGGGAAAGAAACCAAAGTTACCCAAAATCTATCTTAATCTCAAGAAACAGTTGAAAGTCAAAAGACTCGACTCTAAGGAACACTATGGAGGTCCTATCCACGACCTAGCACCCAATGTTATAAAACATTTAGGACTCCATAACGATGTCACGGGGTGTCCTACGAGATATCCGTATAACTCGCCTTTGTGATTGGTCAGTCATCCACGTGACTTATGGCTCGTTGAACCCACCATCAACCAACGTCACAAAATGATTACCTGAGTTATCAGCTCAAGTGGGTAATCAAGGACCAAAACGATGTAATGTTAATCAGTTCACTTTGTGGTGTTCAAAATTGGCGTACAATTCCACATGAGAAACAAAACATTTTATATCATAACAATAAGGTTGAATAGAGTACACGAGAAAATGAATTATTACATGAATTCATAAAAGAGTACTACAACTTAGGAACACATCCAATTCCCATGGAATGAATGTGCCCTTCATGCTTATCACGTGGTAATGCTTTTGTGAGAGGATCAGCTATGTTGTCATCCGTAGCGATCTTTTCAATAAAAATCTCCTTTTGCTCCACGTAATCTCTGATTAGATGAGCTTTCCGTTGTACATGCCTAGCCTTGCTGCTAGACTTATGCTCCTTAGCTTGGAAGATGGCACCGCTATTGTCACAATAGACGGTGATTGGGTCATTCGAACTAGGCACTACTGATAGTCCTTGTAAGAATTGACGCATCCATATTGCTTCCTTAGCTGCTTCCGAGGCGGCATAGTACTCGGACTCAGTCGTAGAATCTGCTGTAACACTCTGTTTAGAACTTTTCCAGCTGACAGCAGCGCCATTAAGAGTAAAGACAAATCCAGACTGAGATTTCGAGTCATCTCGATCTGTTTGGAAGCTAGCATCTGCGTAACCCATGGCGCAGAGCGTTGAGTCGCCTCCATAAGTCAATCCCCAATCTTTAGTCCTCCGTAGGTACTTAAGAATGTTTTCCACGGCCATCCAGTGTGGTTCACCTGGATGAGCTTGGAATCGACTGGTCATACTCAATGCATATGCAACGTCTGGACGTGTGCATACCATGGCATACATGATCGATCCTATTGCCGAGGCATAAGGAATCCGACTCATGCGCTCTTTCTCTTCCACTGACTTAGCTTCTTGAGTCTTGCTCAAGTGAAGCCCAGGAGTCATGGGAAGGAACCCCTTCTTGGAGTTCGTCATACTGAAGCTCTCCAGAATCTTCTCTATATAAGACTCCTGACTGAGAGACAACATCCGTCGTGATCTATCCCTGTAGATACGGATGCCCAAAATTCTTTGTGCCTCTCCCAGATCTTTCATCTGGAAATGGTTTTTCAACCATGCTTTAACCGAAGATAAGAGAGGTATGTCATTCCCAATCAAGAGTATGTCATCGACATACAGTACTAGGAATACAATCTTACTCCCACTCGACTTGATATAGAGACATGGTTCCTCGACTGATCGAATGAACCCATTCTCTTTTATCACTTTGTCGAAGCGATGATTCCAACTCCGCGATGCTTGCTTAAGTCCATAGATGGAACGCTTAAGCTTGCAAACTTTCTTAGGATGTGCTGGATCGATAAAACCCTCGGGTTGTACCATGTACAACTCTTCCTCCAAATAACCGTTTAAGAAGGCGGTTTTAACGTCCATTTGCCATATTTCATAGTCATGAAATGCGGCGATCGCTAAGATAATCCGAATGGAACGTAGCATGACTACGGGTCCAAAGATCTCATCGTAGTGCAAGCCTGGCACTTGGGTGAAACCTTTAGCAACTAGTCTAGCCTTATGGATATCTTGTTGTCCTTCCACAGCATGCTTTATCTTGTAAAGCCATTTGCATTGAAGGGGACGTACCTTTGCAGGTAGGTCCACAAGTTCCCACACGTTATTCTCATACATGGAGTCCATCTCGGATTGCATGGCTTCTAGCCATAGCTTTGAGTCAGAACTGGTCATGGCACCTTTATAGGTTGTGGGTTCATTACCCTCTAGGAGTAAGACGTCATCTGTATCGTGTTCCTCGACCATACCAATGTATCTGTCCGGTGGAATAGAGACTCTTCCTGACCTCCTAGGTTCCTCAGGGATATCTACCGCAGCCTCGGTTGAAGGTACTGTTTCCTCCAATGGTTGCTCGGTAGTTGGTTCTTGAACCTCCGATAACTCGAAGGTTCTATTACTCGACTTGTTCTCGAGAAATTCTTTCTCTAAGAACGTCGCACTAGCCGCAACAAAAACACGTTGTTCGGTAGGCGAGTAGAAGTAATGACCAAACGTTCCCTTTGGATAGCCTATAAAGTATGTCTTGACCGATCGCGGGCCGAGCTTATCCTCGTGTCTCCACTTGACATAAGCCTCGCAGCCCCAAACCCGAATAAAGGACAAGTTAGGGACCGTTCCCTTCCATAACTCGAATGGAGTCTTGTCAACAGCTTTAGACGGACTTCGGTTAAGTATTAGAGCGGCCGACAAAAGAGCATGGCCCCATAATGAATCAGGCACAACGGTGTGACTCATCATGGATCGAACCATATCAAGTAAAGTTCGATTTCTCCGTTCGGACACACCATTTAATTGTGGTGTTCCAGGTGGAGTCAACTGTAGCACGATCCCACAGTCTTTAAGGTGTTGATCAAACTCGTGTGAAAGATACTCACCACCACGATCTGAACGTAGTGCTTTAATCTTTCTACCCAGCTGGTTCTGTACCCGATTCTGGTATTCTTTGAACTTGTCAAAGGATTCACTTTTATGTTTCATTAAGTAGACATAGCCATATCTACTCAAATCATCCGTGAAAGTGATGAAATACCTATAGCCTTCTCGTGCGTTGATCGACATAGGGCCACATACGTCCGTATGTATGAGTCCTAATAGGTCGGCAGCGCGCATTCCAACACCTTTGAAGGAAATACGAGTCATTTTGCCGATGAGACATGATTCACACGTGCCATATGATTCGAAATCAAAGGGCGATATAGCTCCATTCTGTATGAGCTGTTTTACGCGTTTCTCATTTATGTGTCCCATACGACAATGCCATAGGTAAGTTTGATCTTTGTCACCTACCTTTATTCTTTTATTATTCACATGTAATATCTCGTTGGTTTGATCTAAAACATAAATTCCATTCATGGAAACTGCCTTGCCATAATTCATATTGTGTAAGGAGAAAATACAGCTATTATTCTCTATTACAAATGAAAAGCCGAGTTTGTCAAGTGCAGAAACTGAAATAATGTTTTTGGACAAACTAGGAACATAATAACAGTTATATAAAAATAACTCGAATCCACTTGGAAGCTGGATTACGTATGTTCCCTTCGAGACTGCAGCCACACGTGCTCCATTTCCGACACGCAGGTCCACCTCACCCTTGGTTAGGGGTTCTTGGTTTCGGAGGCCCTGCACATGATTACATAGATGAGAACCACAACCAGTATCAAGTACCCAAGTTCCGCAACTTGCATGGTTAATCTCAATCATGTGAATAAAAGAAGAAGAAGACATACCAACAGGAGTAACACGGCCTGCTTTAATGTCCTCGCGATACACGGGGCATGAGCGCCTCCAATGCCCAGTCTTGTGGCAATGGTGACATTCCATGCTTGTATCCTTGCTCTTTGTCTTGCCTTGTGAGTTACTCGACTCACCTGGCCCACTCTTAGCAAATCCTGGTTTCTTGAACCTGGGCTTACCTACTGCTAGGTCGCCCTGAGCTTTAGCCTTCCCTTTACCTTTTCCCTTACTGGAGATCATGAGAACATCCTGCTTTAGACTCCCACTCAACTTTAGATCCTTCTCAGTCTGTACGAGAAGGGAGTGGAGCTCATGGGGAGTCTTCTTCATGTCGTTCATGTAGTAGTTGGCCCTAAAGAGGGCGAACCCATCATGAAGTGAATGAAGCATGCGATCAACGATGATGTTCTCACTGATCTTGCAGTTTAGGGACTCCAGTTTCTCGATATTCTCAATCATGTTGAGAATATGTGGGCTAACAGCTTGGCCCTTCTGGAGTTTCGCCTCAAAGAAGCGACAGGTATGCTCATAAGAAACGATTCTCGGAGCCTTGGAGAATTCGTTAGTGAGCGTGGTGAAAATCTTGTTTGCACCATGGGTTATGAAGCGTCTTTGCAAATTGGATTCCATTGCATAGATGAGTACGTTCTTTATCGCACCCGCTTCCATGACGAAGTCGCTATGAGCGCGAACATCGTTGGCTCTAGCTCCAGTTCCTGGGTGTGGCGGAATGGGCTCAGTTAAGAACTTGAGCTTTCCGTCAGCAATGGCAGCATTCCGTAGTGCTGCCTCCCAGTCAGAGAAGTTTGACCCATCATTCCTCAGTCTAGTTGACTGATTCATGGAGTCCATGAAGGCTTTTAGCCAGGATTCACGTGCTAGCTTGGCACTTGGCATTGGGTCTTCACCAGCCATTTTAGTTTTACAGCAGTTTTAATGAACGTGTTCTACACTGAAAAGAAGATAAAACAAAACCATATAAGCAACTTATTGTTGTGATTTAAGTCTATATTAAATTGAATTTAAACTTGTAGACTCATGCATTTATATAATTGATCTCCCTCAAGAATTATATAAACGATCCCAAGACTCAATTTCCGTATATTGATAAGCCCACAGTTTGGCTAATTCCAATCGTTGGAACTCTTGGTCGATAGATTTCCGTATATCTATCTATTAGTCCATCTCAGTCACTGGAATATTATCGAGTGACCATGATGTTGAGATAAAATAAATCATCTGTTCCCACTTACCCGACGTAGAAGGGGTCATATTATGCCTACCGACGAAGAAGGGATTCATGGGAGGCTGATTTATAAAGACTAATCTCAATTTTTGGTTATACGAGGAAGACCCCATCAACTCTTATTTATCCATATTTAAGTGAACTAAAAACTAGCATTTGCGTGAATGAATTAAATAAAGTGATGGCTTTTAAATTGACATGTGACATCTGTATTGTCACAGAAAACTAACGCGTAACCTCTACATGAGTCAGTTTTCAGGCATGATATAGGTGGTTTGGTTTTTAGGCGGAATATGATGCAAGCTATTATCGATGAAAGCGTAAAGATAAATGCAATAAACGTAAATAAAAGTCCTAGTGTGGCCTATCCTACCAAAATAAACATAAAACAACTTGAAATCCACTGTTGGACCCTAGAAACTTGTCTTGATGTTCCATCTTGGTCCTTGCAGCGGGAGTGAGCATCCGGCCTCCGTCTTGTCTTTGGTCTTCACAAAATTACTAATTTAAATTACAAAAGTAGTCCTAGATACATTCTAATTTAAATACAAAAGTAATTACATGGCAAAAACCCAAAACGGAGATTCAAGATCTCAAAATTACAAGCAAGATCGTGTCCCTTCATTACGGTGACACAATCTTCTAAGGCCACACTAAGTTACAACCGTTTGCAAAAATTAAATACGTTATTGAAAGCATTCAAGGCATTCACAAGACGATAAATAAAATGCATCAACTAAATAAAATTTATACATGACATAATACTGTTATTATGATTAATAAATTTATACCAAACCACCTTTTAAGATTAAAATTATGTGACTATACCGCTTTAATCACCAATTTTAATAAACATATAATCCATTATTTTAAACTGTTTTAAAACAATATGTATCAAACGAGGGTGAACCGTTTCACTAAATAATATACTATTTCCGTATACAGTATATTATTTTAAGCCATGTGAAAATAAGAAACAAGTTATTTTCGAAAATAAACACCCCGAAACGAGAGCACTCGATCGAGTAACAGGGGCACTCGATCGAGTGTCAGGGTCACTCGATCGAGTGCAGCAGGGCTCGATCGAGTGGCTCGTAAAAACTGCAAATCGCTGCACTTTTAAATTAAAACGGGTTTATAACATGGATTTAAAACGTGTAAATCATAAATAAACAACAACAAAAGATTCACATATTGCTAAAAATATCGATTAATTAACAATATGCAAATTATAATCGAAAAACAAGATCGATTTCTCACAAAAACACACGCACGGGCCTGGTACGAGGGCACTCGATCGAGTGCAACAGGGACTCGATCGAGTGCCTAGGCAGATTGTACGGTTTTCAAAAATTTTTAAAACTTATGAAAGACACAATTGTAAAATTTTCATGGCCTAAGGCTCTGATACCACTTGTGAGGAATAAAACGCGTATTCACCCTAAAATTGCAGGATTATAATGAAATATGCAATTGTGAATATCGTCATAAGATTAAAAACATGAGAAAAGAAGTACAACCTTTAGTCCTCGCGCAAAAGGCCTAAGAACAGGAATTAATGCAAATTCCCTCCTATAACTTGCACCCAAGACTTAGTTTGAGACGTGGCCGCGTGTGCTAGAAATCCTCTCCAATTGCCTTGCAATATAGGGAGAGCCCTTGAGGTTTTAGATGTGAGATCTGAGGTTTTGGGAGAAGAATGCTCTCAAACCCTAATTTTACCCTGAGATTATTTTACAGTGCAACAAGAGTAACTGACATAAGGAGACTCCTCCTCCTTATGTAGTTGTTTCGGCCGAATTGGGGTTTGGGTAGGAGTGGGCTTTCCACTCTTACCTTATCCCAATGCGTGATTCGACCCAATTGCTTAAATATAATTCGCGGGTTTATAATTATAAATCGTAACATGTTATCAGATATTAATACAGTCGATATATTAATAATGGTCTGATAAAATACAATATTGCATAATTACCCAAATTAATATAACTGTTTATATTAATACACGAATACAATATTTAATTAAATATAACCGTTTATATTTAATTTACGAATTAATCTTGTAATCCGTATTAGCTAAAATTATTTAATCCGTATTAAATAATAATCTCAACATCTTATTGACTAATTTATTAGTCAATACCTCTGACTAACTGTTGATCACCGCCATCCGTATAGGGACCAGTTGATCACCGCCATCCGTATGACAATAACGTCAAACTTATCTAGCAAGCCAACCGTTATTGATAAACGTGGATCAACTGGTAATAATACAGAAGTATGCCCTTGTGATCCTTAAAGAGATTTAATAAGTCATTGTACTTAATTGTCAAGGACACCAGCCCCAACAATTTTGCCTAAAAAAAACTAATCATTTTCTCAGTTGTTACATCCATCTGCTTAAATATATATGACATGTTCTAAACTGTTGCGAATATATATTGTTGATTCTGAAACCTTGAATAGAGCTGGATTATGGTCTTCATACTTTGTACAAAGCTCAAGGAATTGAATCCAGACGTTCATCACTACAAGAATAACTAGATCGGGCGACCGTTTTTGGCGACTGCAAAGCTTAGTCGCCCATTTGGCGACGGATTAAAATAGTCGGGCGACTGAAGTCAGTCGCCAATTTGGCGACAGAACCAATTTCCCAAATCTCCCACCACCGACACACACGGGCGACTGAAATCCAAATTTGGCGACAGCAATCAGTCGCCAAATTTGGCGACAGACCCTATTCCGTCGCCAAATTGCTCAGTCCGTCGCCAATCCTTTTTATAGAAACAGCGAAAATCAGACGGTATCCCTCATTCGCAAATCAACAAACACACAAACACACAATTTACCTCCTCCGGCGAAAAACACCTCCATCACCACCCTACCCTACGTGTTCCGGCCACCTTCAACACCACTGTCACCGGATTCCGGCCACCACCACCACAACCCTACTTGTTCTTCCCTTCATTCAACTCATTTAAGGTTTGTTTACTTCTTCATAATTCAATTTCAATTTCAATTTTTTGATTGATTGTTGGTTTGTTTTGTACATTTAGTGATTGTAGTAGGTTATTATGACCGTCTTAGCTTATTAGGTTGTGATTAATTAGGTATTAGAAGCCAATTAGCATATTAATTAGATAATTGTGGGTTAGGGTTTATAAGAAGTTTGTATAAGACGATGTTGTTAGCCTTATTGATGTTGGTTAATTAGATTAAAGTAGTCGATTAGGATGTTTAATAGCTTATTAGGATGTTAGTTAGATTATACTAGCTTATTAAGACCGTCTTAAATTAGCTTATTAGGTTGTGGTTAATTGTATAATTGGAAATTGTTGTTAATAAATTGTTATTATTATGTGATTGAGGTTGTTCTTTAATTAAGTGAGTGTAATTTTAATTTAGATATATGTAATTTTAGTGTTGAAAATTGTTTTTTGGGTTTTTTTGTTTAGATTAAAATGAAGAGATTGGAACGTTCATGGATGTTTATTTGATGTTTTTTCTTCTCCTACTAATATTTTCATTTATGTGATTGTAGATGGCAGGAGGTCGAGGTAGAGTGCGAGGCGGTGGCAGTAATCGTGCTAATATTTCATCCGTGCAAGAAGAAGAGGAACCAGTAGAAGAAGAGGTACAGATTGAGCCTCAAGTGGATGAGGACTCGGACGATGGTATACCGATTCAGTACACCCAGGATAACCGGATTATACTTGATCCGGCGGGACTATGGTAAGTGTTGTTGTTTATTATATGTGTATTATTCAATTTTTAAAGTAATAAAATGATTTGTTTTAATTAACAATTTCTGTTACAGGTTTAGACATCAGACTCCTCGTCGAGGGGTCGTTGCTAGCACAAAGGAGAACTTGTTAGGTCATGTGCCTACTTCTTGGGGGAAAGCTAGCAAGGCTCAAAAAGAAGCTTGGTTCAATGCGTATCGGGTAATTGCATTAATTATAGTTAGTTGTTTTTTAACTCATTAAGCTAACTACTAATTAAATTAACTGTTTTTTTTTTTTTTTGTAGCAATCTTTCTATGGGCTCCTGAACATGAACAATCCGTCCTTGATAGATACCATGAAGTTGGTAAAGCAAGATATAGAGACTATATCTACAAGATTGTTAAAAGAAAGAAGGAACCGAATCATCTAAAAGGTACATGTAATATATAAGTTTTGTCACTTGTAAATACAAGAATTAATGAAAATATCTTAATACTACTAACATACTTTTTAATTGTAGGTGAGAAATATCAAGATCTCCTAAAGCAACGCGAGACTCCCGAGTTCCAAGCCGTGCCCGCTCAAAAGAAGATCAACAAGAGAAGTGGGAAGAAAGATGCGGAGGTCGAGCCTACCCATCACGGGGGATCACGATCATTTTTTACGCGTATTTTTAGTGTAAGTCTTGAATGAATACTTCTTTTTTGAATGAATATACTATACTTCTTATATTAACAATTTTCCCTATTTAGGGAGGGAAGAAGAAGAAGGATAGCAGCAACAACGACGACGGCGGCAACAAAGACGGCGGCAAGAAGCCGATGATGACGATGCCCGAACTTTTCCTTGACACGCATTCCAAGGTCAACGAAAAGACGCAAAGAAGAATATGGATTAAGGCGAAGGACAAAGAGTTATATGTAAGATAGTTTCTCTCAACTAATGATGTTTTTTTGTTACCTTCGTCAATGATTGTTTTTGCTTAACTAATAATAGTTTTCTTAATGTTATAGGAGAAATATGAGGCAGAGAAAGAGGCCCACCCTGAGCGGGATGATAATGAAATTTGGTTCAAATTGGTGGATGGTTACAAGAAGGGTATGGTATATGGGGCCGGACAAGCTCATGGGGTGTTTTACAAGGAACCGGCTAGAAGGTCCTCATATGAGCCGCGCGAAACCTACGAGCCGTCTCTTGTAAGTAAATTGCAATCACAACTTGACCGAGAAAGAGCGGAAAGAGATGAGGAAATGCGGTTGATGAAAGAACGTCTTAAGGCCATGGAGACGTATTTCTACTCTTGCAACCCCGGTTCCCAGCCATTTAATGAAGATCCTAATGATCCAAGAGGAAAGGGAGGAGACGGTAGTGGAGCTAGCATGGGATTTCAAGCAGTTAATTAGTTTAGTAACCTAGGAAAAATTGTCGAACGTGGAGATTTATTAGTTTAGTTAACGTGTTCATGTAATTTGATAACGGTTCTCTTTTTTTATAAAAGGAGATTTGGTTGTTGATTCAAAAGGTGTTCGTCACCAATTGCTGGTTACTTTCTGGTTGCAGGTGTACTGATATTATTTCGTATTGGATTTGGCAAAAACGAAATAATGATTTTCATGAAAAATGCTCAGGAATTTTGGCGACTGAAATGAAGTAATGGCGACTGAAATCAGTCGCCAAAACAGAGCACAAGAAACCAAAGCCCCTGGAAAGTCAGGAGCATTGGCGACTGAACAGGGGGAATTGGCGACTGAAGTCTGTCGCCAATTTGGCGACTGCTTCATTTCTGTCGCCAATTTGGCGACTGCCCTGTCTGTCGCCAAATTGTGTCTTTGGCGACTACCCTGTCTGTCGCCAAATTTGGCGACGGATTTCAGTCGCCCGAATTTTTTTGGCGACAAAAGTCAGCGACAACTGTTTGGCGACTGTTGTCCGTCGCCAATAGGTGTTTTGCGACAGATTTCAGTCGCCAATATTTGTCGCCCGATTGTGTTTTCGTTGTAGTGCATGTGAATGGCTAACTACTCTTTCAAAAATTTCATTTAATTGCTATAAGATTCTAAATACTCACATTTTCTTGATTGGGTCAAGTTGTTGGAAAATGAATAAGTAAAGATACGCGCTGATCCCTTTAAGTCTCTAGTAGAGTAAGGAGTCAGTCTCTAGTAGAGTAAGGAGTAAGGAGCTCGAAAAAGAAAAGAAAATGCAAAGAAGAAAGGAGTTTAGCTATATTACAGAAGTCATTCTAGAGTGGGCTTCAATTGCAATGGACCTCATTCATATTGCTTCCAGGGACAGTCAGTTTGCTTATTTAAAATATGAATTTGCTTATCAATTTATTATTTAGTTTGAGCTCTGATTTGCTCTTTTGGCCACTGCGATGGTATATAATGCATCAACAGACATTACTTAAGAAATTAATTCTTTGAGAGTTAAAGTTCTTGAATTATCTTAATTTGTATAGGAACAAGGTGGGAGGCGAAATTCCTAAGGAAATGGAATACATGAGTCTTATGGGAGCGTATTAATAAGTTAACGCGTAAGGAGTAGGAGCTCAATTTACCATTTATGAATTAGCTGAAGCTTCTCCTTGAAATGCATAAATAGCTTTCTATTTAACTATAGACGGAGATTTAACTAACTATATATGATTCTTGTTGAGCCAGAACTGCATCTGGAGCTAATAAATAAGATTGGTTCTATTGTAGTAGTGTAAGAAGGTTGCCATCAAAAATGAGAAGTTAGTTAGAGTTCTATCTTCTCTAATTATAGAATAGATAGGCAGGTCCTAATATGATATGTCATTCCTAGGTAATCATCTCTTACTCATGGGTCAGCTCTTTTTGGAGAGAATGCTTACCCGTATAAACTCTCCAAAGCATCTCAGGTAAGAATAAGACAATTAGCACCTTAAAAATAGTAAAATTAGGGAAGAAAGTTTCTAAATCTCATATAAGTAGCCAGCTCTTGCATACTTAGCTTTATCTAGCTTGAGCAGTAGTACCTAAGGCTTCTTAGAAACGTACAATAAGGTTTCGAAGAAAGAGGGCGCCACAACTAGCATTAGATGGATCATGCGAACACGACTAGTTAGGTTAATTCCCTCATATCCGGCCCGATCCACACAAACTTAATGATCTGGACTATAATAACATAGGAATTTATATCCCCTTAGAGTAGTAGAAGTTGACCGTTAAAGTATAAGTGGTAGATAATACAAGATCATAGTGAAAACAAATTCTTCCAACCTTTCTGACTAATATAGTACCGTAAAAAACTCCAATGCTTGTGATAAAGGCAAGTGAAATACTCTTCTAATTTAAAGAGTCCCAGAATCGAGTAGTCAGTCTGTTATAGATTAGCACCTTAATTTGATTTGCTTAGTTTAGAGTTGACCAACATACAGAAGTAGTCTATATTGGCGTAGTAATCCCAGTACTAAAAGGTTAAGGTTACACTACTGTCTTTGGAGCGTACACCACTGTCCAAGTATCCCAGTATTTAATTATTAGTCCCAGTATCCTAGTATTTAAAGAGTTAATCTGACATTTCCTAACAAAGCTAGATAAGAGTTCCTACAGAGAATTTTCCCCTAACATAGCATACTACCGCAATATCCCAGTATTTAATTTCAAATGTAATAACATCGTCAAGTATGATGTTTACCTTTCACCACGGTTCAACCACCAACCTCTTCCAGGTTGATAAACACCTAACTAATTAATCGCATCATCATCAACAACAAGATGGGAAATTATCTCAACTTACCAATTGAAAACTAACACAGCAAGTGAACACAAACTGGAAAATTGGGAATTAGGGTTTACTTAAAATTGAAAACGAAAAATTAGACAAGAATTACCAACTTACCAATTGAAGAGGATGAAAGAGATGACGAGTGGAGCGAAATTGAAGAAGCTGAAGTAGATGACGAGTACAGGCAGCGAAATCGAAGATGATAAAAGAGATGATGAAGCGGCGTGCGAAAAAAGTTTAGGAAAACACATGTACAGGAAGGAAGAAGTCTTGCGTTTAGAGGTTTAAGTATTGAATAGTACCAAGTATTCTATATAAGAATTAACAATTAAAATAATTTTAATTAATAATTAATAAATTAATTAATATAATAATAGGAACATGAATGGGCTTCCTGGTACCCTATTACATAGATAACGGTTAATATCTTAAACGTTTTATATTATAGTTTTAAATAACAGTTTTGTGTTGAGAGCGTTTTCTATTAATCTAGAATACGCTTATTCAGTTAAGGTGTTTTCTATCAAGTGTTACTTATTCCCTTAATTATAGTAGTGTGAATGCAACATTAATAGTAACCATACTTATGAATGCAACAGTAATAATAATTACTCATAATCATATACCATCCTCATATCATTCATGCTCATCATCCATATCATACACCCAACATCTATTCATAACACATAACAATAATGTAGTGACAGTGTAACCTACCTGGAGTAGCAAGCCTGTAATTAGCAATCACCGTTTAGAAATATTCCACTTCAAAATTCAGTTCCTATAAACATTACTTAACATCAAATTTTATTCATATAACTAATAACACGACTAATTAATTATTCTTTCATGTCAATATCATATTAGACACAACTCAGTAATCTCATAAACATGCCCGTATATACATATAATTATTATTAAATAAATAACTATCACAAATCATCTCAATTATTATATCACTTATTATTTGTTATCAAATATATAAAATAAATATGAAAACATTATCAACAATACGACCATACAATACTAATTATAAACATAATCGTAACAATTCAAATAATAGTATCAATAATAAAGATAATAATAATATTAATAATAATAATAATAACACATGACAATAATAATAATAATAATAATAATAATAATAATAATAATAATAATAATAATAATAATAATCAATAATCAATAATAATCAATTAAAACAATAAATAAGAGTAGTAAAACAACACGACCAAAACAGCCCTCTAACACCCGTCAGCCCCTCGACACAACAGCCATAGACACCCTATATAACAGCCTCTTCGACACTTCATCGCAGCCTGAACCACCACTACAACATTGTGGCTGTCACCACTGCACTACGGTGCACCACTAGACGCTAACCTCGTCAACCACCTTGCCCAAACTTGTCGTTGACAGCCCCCACAACACCCGTGGTCACTGCAACTCCCTCCTACTGCAGTGCGTGTGCCCCCTATTTACCCATTGTTAAACACCAACCCAACCACCGATAACCACCACCAAAGGTTCCTCCAAAATCCTTGCACCAAGACACAAGCCTAGACACCCACCACGACACCAGACCTACCACAACCAGCCCTCGAAACCAGTCTCAAAACCCACTGGTTACCAACAACAACCCCAGACCTCTATTTTACTCGTGTGACAACCTACTGTAACCACGACTTCAACAACCTGATTCCACCACGATTACTGTCACCGCTCACTAGTATTGACACCTTACACCCCACTTGACCCTCTGGGCAGGCACTAGGCTTCGACACAACTAGTCCTCCTGCAACCAACCCCTCAAAACTTCCTGACACTCGGAACCCGTCCCTGCAATTCCTGAACAGGCTATTACCACAGCGTCCTCCGGCCACCACGCTTCATTATACCACCCCCAACACCACCTAATATAACCCTACTACCACCACTCAGGACCCATGACAAGAATTAAACCAAAATACAATCAAATAAACACAATAGACGAAGCAGAGTAACGAAACGCAGAAACAGAGTATAGCATATATGGTTTTTGTCGACCTGTTCACGGTGATTTTAGTGGCACCAACAGTGGTCCCCTAGTGGTTTGATGATGAAGAACATATTATGGACACTACAAGGATTATGTACAACCAAAAAGCACGCAAAACTATGGTCTAGAAGGGTACAGAAACTACTTACGATATACTGCTGCGAAAAGGATGAAAATGATGTTGATAGTTGTTTCCTTCGTGTGTTTTTGTTTCTCGTCTGTTCTTAGCAATACTCACGGTGGTCAGAAGGGTTTATGGGTGTAGATGGAGTAGGGAGGCAGACGGAGTATGGGGAACGATTAGGGTTTATTATACAGTAGTATAACGATGTATTGATGTGAAGGTATAAACGGTGGAGGAGTGGACTAACTAGGGTTTCCATAGGGTTTAGATGGGTTGTAATATCACGGTTCTCATAATCAACCCAGCCCAAACCCGTCACGCATCTCGAGGACATATACTCCGTTTCGACCCATAACTTAAAAGAAAATAAACATGTAAACAGTTATACTAATTTAATTATGTCACTTAGTATTAGTAAATATTATTTAAATTAATTATATTTAAATTAGGATTTAAATATAATTACGGCTGAAATAATAATATAAGTATAGGTGAGGAATAAATATAAATAGGAAATATATTTAATTAAAAATATATTATCAAAATTAAAGAAATACAAATGAAATGTCATTTTATGAAATAATCATCAAATACAAAATAATTATGAAATACGAAATAATCGTAGAACTACGATTTATAAAATAATAACAGTTTACGTAAAATACTTTATAAACATTACATATGAAATACTTGCATTAAACACGGTTTGACTGTCTTTGACCAGACTAAAATGCAGGGTATTACATAATAACCAGATAACTGTATGGACATTTCAAACACCAACATACTATGATCACATCTATCTAACTATTGCTCAACCAATACACCTTCAAACTCTGAAAATTTCAATTCAATCATCTGTATCGATCCATATTTCATATCATATCGATCCACATTTCATATCAAATATCTCCTTCCAACGCACATCATTAATCATAACTCACATATTACTTACCTCATTCTTCTCCTGCAAAAACGTTAGTAAAATATAACTAGGTCACTATATAGTCTACCCCACTCCTCATCTACTCTCGTTGGGTTCCCGAGACAGAACAGAAAGGGCCCAGGTTTGGTGTGAGGGGGCCCCTAACTCATCCCGTTCCTTTTCGGGGCTCCTATCGGTTTCATCTCGGGGTTCATTTTATTAGACTCTTCCTATGTTCATTATTAATTATTTGGTTTAGGCCTGAGGATCGTTCGCTCTGATACCACTTTGTAACACCCCCATTTATTTAGAGGCCTGAACTAGGACTCCCTAGATAAGTAAGGGTGTTACCATCTCGGATTACCGAGGCAGTAGATAACAAAGGAAAGAACACAGTACTTTATTGAATGTTTAACTCAAAACTAGCTCTTACAGCTGTTTCAAAAACTGTCTCAAAAAGATTAAGTAAACTCTACAACTCATGACAGTACTACTATAGTGATCTAGACCCTAGTCTGGTCTGGTCCGGATCCAAGCTCTCTCATCCCTTTAGCTCCCATAGTCTCAAGTACCTGTCAATCTGCTCCCCAATAAATTGGTTCATCACAGGTGATCACGAATACACAGGGTCAACCACAAGGTTGAGTAGAGGAAAAATAAGCAGTCAAAGCATTACTATAAACAGAAAGTCGATCATCTCCACTCCGAATCACAAGACCTAATATTCTCCACACCGTATCACAAGACCCAGTATCTCCGCACCAAATCACAAGACCCACTATCTCCACACCAAATCACAAGACCCATTATCTCCACACCAATCACAAGACCCATTATCTTTACACCAATCACAAGACCCAATATACTCCGCTCCATATCACAAGACCCAGTAATCACCACACCGTATCGTATCACAGAAATATGCATTCAATTAATCACAATATAACACCATTCATGCAATAAGATGTACATAGTTAACATCAGATAACAATCAGATTACTCAGTACATAGTTAACATCAAATAACAATCAGATTACTCATCACCATGTATACAATATTTCCCCTACCTCAAACTGCAGAAGGACAAGGTCAGCCGAATAGCTGCTAGGAGTGTTCCACGCGGAAACCGTCACCTAGACATATATTATGTAACGAATTAATAATCTTCCCGAACCCCCATAATTCAAGTTACACCTACTATAAATAGCAACCTAGTGAAAGTGGAAAGTTTCCCAAAATGGAAACTTTCCCGAAGTAGCAACTTTCTTAAAATATAAACTTTCCCGACTCGTAAAATAAAAACCATCAATTGAACCACGTAATAAACTACTTAATATACGATTTCATCAAATACAAAAGCAATAATAAGAATTTGCCAATAATAACCATCTAATAATAATAATATAATATAATATAATAATAATAATAATAATAATAATAATAATAATAATAATAATAATAGGAGTATACACTACCCACGTACTCCAAACTCACGCCATCTCCCTGCAACCCGCGGCACCCAACCTTCATCCACGCTAACACCACCTCTCCCTGCCGACAACCACCACAACCAACGCCTAGAAACACATCGACTGCCGGCGAGTTGAAGCATGACCATAACCAGGCCTGGTTCATCACTTAACCGTCACAGACCCACTCGTAAACAGCCCCCGAAACCACCACCTCGCAACCTGATACAACCCGGAACCACCTCCGTCACCACCCTTAATATTAGACCAAGACGTTGATTGCGGTACCACCGTGTCGACCTCCCCCGAGTCAACGGTGGCACCATCCCAAGACCTTTATACGAAAACAGACTCACACCCTAATCCCGACGCTAACTGCCCCTCCGACAACCTCGATTTCCACAGACGCCCATACCACCACCCTCGTATCTATCCCGCGACCACCGTGACACCCTAACCACGAAAAGACAAAACGAAAACGAAATGCAAAGGAAACTCACCTAGACTCGGGTTGGTTTCGGTTCGAAAAGTCACGGCAATGACCCTGAACCACCGTCGTCGCCGCCAACTCTCTCTCTCGCGCGTGATAAAGACTACCGTCAACCAAGGGTTGAGGACTCAGTGAAAAGTGGAAACGAAAATAGGTTTAGGATTGAAGAGAGGCGTGTGTTATAGTGTAAACGTGTATTGAAGAGAGGCGTGGTTTAACAATTAACGTGTAGGGTTTTATGGGAAATTGGGTCGGGTAGGATAGAACGGTAACTTTACCCATATACTAACACAACCTACGTTAAATAATTCAAACCAAAACCCAACCCGATATACGCACATAACACGTAAAGTTATTATTAACTTAATTGATATACATGGGTTGATAACGATTATATACGACAACACAATATAGAACTTATAATAATTAACTTCGAGTCAAAACCCGAGTCCCAAAATATAACAACACTTATTCGATAATTAATTATCGAGTATAAATGTGCAAATATTATCGCTCGCCATATAATTATTAACTATTATAATAAAAAAAAACATTTACGAGTTATTACAACAGGTTTCGAAAATAATTTCCAAGGTACGAGTCTTTGTCAAGAAATGTTGGGGTTCTCGTTGCGCATTCAAGAGCCCGACATTTCAAATTAGAGACAAGTTCAAAGCAAAGGATACTATAAAAGAGATACATGAGATTTAGAATTGTATTTGCAGTGAACTATGTCAAAGCTTTACAAGGATATTTATATAGAATTACTGTAACATCCCGTATTTTCGTAATTATATTTTAAATCTTTTAATTTATTTTACGGAATAAAATAATATTTTAAGATAAATTTGTGAAGTTATTTTTAAATCTTCCGTTAAGATCCGTCTTAAGAAACCTTAAGTTCTTAGGATGTTAATAACTTGGCTAAAGCAAACCCAACTCAAACCCGTTCACAACTAGTGACCCGACTCAAAATAAGAAAAAGGACTACTTAAACCCCACCACAAAACCCTTATGTCAACATCTCCTTCATCCTCACAACTCATTCTACTGCTTTCTCTTTTCCTCCATTTTTTCTTTTTATTTCAAGCTTAAAATCGACATTTCAAGGCCTTCCCGAACTCGAATCGCGGTAAGTCTTACATTTTGGAATCCTTGCGAGATTTCCAAGCTTTCTATCTCTTTCAATTTCAATTTCGTCGAACTCGAAAAAGACGCTGTTTTGGGTAAATTCCGTTTTAAGCTTATAAAATCCGTTTCTTTTGTTGTAGAGGTTGGACTAGAGGATCCTAAAGTTGATAGCTTCATCATTGAAGAAGATTTTGGAGCATAAACGCTTTTGAGGTGACGATAATGAGTACCTCGACCTAATTTGTTAAAGTAGCATGCTTGTTGTGATTTTGGATGTGTCTTTGTGTTTAGGAACATGTTTAGACTTGCTTTTATCTTCTTTATGCTTCCTAATATGTTTATTTTCGAAGAATTGTGTTGAATTCATCTTTTGGATGAAATTTGGGAGTATACATGGAGACCGTTTTAATTTGAGAATTTTGTTATAAATGCTTGAAGTTATGTCTGATGTTGTTTAAGATTATATAAGACTACTCTTCTGTTTTCCTTTCTAAGAAAAGAAAAAGGATTTAAAATCAGGCAGCCTGTGGTTATAACGGATAGAAATTGCTATGCTTTGCTGCGTGTTGTTGCACAATGAATAGATGTTGTTTATGTCGTCAAATTCGGTTGCTTATTGTTACTACTGTAACCACTGCTCTGCGTGATGCACTGTCAAACATTGAACGCTAATTGATGCTACTGTCACCATAGTTTATGCTGCGTGTTTGATTTCTGATCTGATATTATTGGTTGTAGGCTGTTCCTACTACGTTCTTCTATTTCATTCTGCTACTGCACTACCTTCTATTGTTACGCAGCTTTTTCTTTGGTTTAGTTGCTGGCTATTCGTTGTTTGTTGCTCTATGCGTACGGTGACTCAAATTCCACCACTAATTATCATGATTTCTACTTTCACGCATACTCTGCACTATTATTTGTTTATATTATTATTTTATTATTATTTTACGTACGTGATTGCTAGCCTCCTTGAATTAATTAGTTTACGTACGTGCTTGCTAGCTTGCTTACGTTTAATTATTTATACGTTAGAAATCGTTACGAATTACTAATGGGTTACGATTTTATTTTTAGAAGCATGTCTAATTAATTTAATTAGCAAATCGATTTCCCGTATAAAATATAAGTAATTTTTATAGGAAGTTTAATTTAAATTTAATTGTGTTTATTTCCTTTATCGGTTGAAGCGGTTAGTTAGAACGTAATCAAAACTTAGTAAAATATATCTTAGCTAAGTAAGATTTAGTAAGTAATTAGTTACTTGTCTAAAATTAGTTAGTTCTTAAGTGTCCGTTTATAATTCTTATCGGACTAAGATATTTTCTAATATATAGTAGATGGTTAGGTCTAACTTAATCGAAACTGGCATTTCTCTTATGTTTAAGTGTGTTTGAGGTCCCCGGAGGATGGGCGACACTATATTGGGTTTGGGAATGGAGAGAGGATAGAGACCCCCCGGTCGGGTAACTGAAAGGGAAACCGGCTCTCCCTCAACTTAGTTCCCGGGATCAATTAAGTGTTGTTTAGAAGTCTAGAAGATTAGGACTAAGGATCTGGTTGCGATATATATATGCTGTTGTATTGATGCGTATTAAGGTATGCCTTAAGATGGCCTCTAAGCTTAATACGTGAGCTACTTGTCGCGTGATGGGATATGTGTTCAGCTCACCTCTGGACCCATTACGTGTTTTGTTGTGGCGTATCGGGATATGTGTTAAGTTCACCTCTTGACCCATTGCTTGTGTATGTAGGTGTGGTATCCTGAGTCTTAGCCTTGGTGTTGTATCCAAGGGTACTCATGTGTTGTATCATGAGTCTTGGTGCGGTGTTGTATCTGTGTGTCCTTAGGACCGTAGCTAGCCTTGGTGTTGTATCCAAGGGTACTCATGTGTTGTATCATGAGTCTTGGCGCGGTGTTGTATCCGTGTGTCCTTAGGATCGTAGCTAGCCTTGGTGTTGTATCCAAGGGTACTCATGTGTTGTATCATGAGTCTTGGCGCGGTGTTGTATCCGAGTAGAGCAGTCGTGCAATGGGGTAGCTAGGGTGTTGATGCCTTGCCCGGAGTACAGTTGTTGATGCTAGTCTATGCCTTAAATTGGCCTCTGAGTCTAGTGTCTTGTTGCTTAGCAGGTCTATGCCTTAAGTTGGCCTCTGAGTCCTTGCTTGAGATTGTGATTTTTGGTATTTAGGTTATGCGTTAAGATGTCGCCTCTGAACCTTTATACTTGCTGAATTGCATCTGCTTGCCTAGTTTT
Organism: Silene conica; assembly: GCA_029255685.2. Taxonomy (NCBI): domain Eukaryota; kingdom Viridiplantae; phylum Streptophyta; class Magnoliopsida; order Caryophyllales; family Caryophyllaceae; genus Silene; species Silene conica. Next base: position 68,377,152 of record CM055311.2, read on the forward strand.
AGAGTACAGTGTCAGATGTAGTTGTTGATATTGATGAATATAGAGTATTGATTATAGAATTGTTCATCCAAGGCATTGGATGACTCTCTGGTTAGTTTAAATGGTTTGGACTGAAAGACCCCCCCGGCCGGGCAATCGGCAGGGAAACCGGCTCTCCCTCCAAATGGTTTCCGAAGTTGGTTGAGACTTGCATTAGTAATTGCATGATGATATGAGATTCAGATAATGAGATTGTGTGCTTCACATGTTTTGTATATGTTGGAGTATATTGTATGCTGATGTGTTACATGTTGTTATAAATGTTGGGGCTGGTGTCCTTGACAATTAAGTACAATGACTTATTAAATCTCTTTAAGGATCACAAGGGCATACTTTTGTATTATTACCAGTTGATCCACGTTTATCAATAACGGTTGGCTTGCTAGATAAGTTTGACGTTATTGTCATACGGATGGCGGTGATCAACTGGTCCCTATACGTCACACCTATAGGACACGTTTGAGAGATGTGAAGGTATGAAAATACAGTCACATTTATGCCGAATATGACTAAACAGTTAGTCAGAGGTATTGACTAATAAATTAAGTCAATAAGATGTTGAGATTATTATTTAATACGGATTAAATAATTTTAGCTAATACGGATTACATAATTAATTCGTAAATTAAATATAAACAGTTATATTTAATTAAATATTGTATTTGCAAATTAATATAAACAGTTATATTAATTTAGGTAATTATACAATATCGTATTTTATCAGACCGTTATTAATATATCGACTATATTAATATCTGATAACATGTTACGATTTATAATTAAATCCCGCAAATAATATTTAGCAAAACGGGTCGAATCACGCAAAGGAATAAGGTAAGAGTGGGAAAAGCCCACCCTCACCTCCAGTCCATTCGGCCGACCCAACTGCTACATAAGGAGAGTCTTTCTCCTTATGTCAGTTACTGGTTATCTCATAAATCTCAAGAATTAGGGTTTTGAGAATATTCTTTTCCCAAAACTCAGATCTCACATCTAAAACCTCACAAAAGCTCTCCCCATATTGCAAGACAATTGGAGGGTATTTTCTAGCACACGCGGCATCGTCTCAATCTAAGTCTTGGGTGCAAGTTATAGGAGGGAATTTATCTTAATTCCTGTTCTTAGGCCATAAGCACAAAGGACCAAAGGTTGACTTCTTTTCATGTTTTGTTTTTCTTATGACTATAATCTCAACTGTAATTTTCATTATAATCCTGCAAGTTTAGGGAGAATACATGCAATATTCCCCACAAGTGGTATCAGAGCCAGGCCATGAAAATTTTACTTTTGTGATTTTCATAAGTTTTGAAAACCTGAAAAATCGTTTTCTGTCGCGGTGTCGGTCGACCGACCTCCTGTCACGGTCGGTCGACCACTTTCTGGCGTTGTCGGTCGATCGACCTCCTGTCATGGTCGGTCGACCACCTCCTGTGAATTTTCTGTTTTTTTTTTAAAAACAGTTTCCTTTGTGAGTTTTCGATCTTGTTTTTCGATTCCTGTTTACATATTGTTAATTAATCGATATTCTTGACAATATGTGAACCCTTGTTGATGTTAATTTTGATTTACTTGTTTTAATCAAAGTTTAAAAGGTAAAAACTTGTTTCGATTTCAAAAGTGCAGCGTTTTGCGTTTTCTGAAATTCGTTTTTACTGTGTTCTGGTCGGTCGACCTAATTAATAGGTCGGTCGACCGATTCCTCGGTTGCAGAATTTTTCGTTTTTGGCTGATGGTCGGTCGACCACAAGGACTGGTCGGTCGACCAGCCCCCCTGTAACAGACTCGTTTTTTTTTATTTTCGAAAATAACTTGCTTTTTATTTTCACATGGCTTAAAATAATATACTATATACGGAAATAGTATATTATTTAGTGAAACGGTTCACCCTCGTTTGATACATATTGTTTTAAAACGGTTTAAAATAATGGATTATATGTTTATTAAAATTGGTGATTAAAACGGTATAGTCACTTAATTTTAATCTTAAAAGGTGGTTTGGTATAAATTTATTAATCATAATAACAGTATTATGTCATGTATAAATTGTTTTTAGTTGATGCATTTTATTTATCGTCTTGTGAATGCCTTGAATGCTTTCAATAACGTATTTAATTTTTGCAAACGGTTGTAACTTAGTGTGGCCTTAGAAGATTGTGTCACCGTAATGAAGGGACACGATCTTGCTTGTAATTTTGAGATCTTGAATCTCCGTTTTGGGTTTTTGCCATGTAATTACTTTTGTATTTAAATTAGAATGTATCTAGGACTACTTTTGTAATTTAAATTAGTAATTTTGTGAAGACCAAAGACAAGACGGAGACCGGATGCTCACTCCCGCTGCAAGGACCAAGATAGAACATCAAGACAAGCTTCTAGGGTCCAACAGTGGATTCCAAGTTGTTTTATGTTTATTTTGGTAGGATAGGCCACACTAGGACTTTTATTTACGTTTATTGCATTTATCTTTACGCTTTCATCGATAATAGTTTACATCATATTCCGCCTAAAAACCAAACCACCTATATCATGCCTGAAAACTGACTCATGTAGAGGTCTCGCGTTAGTTTTCTGTGACAATACAGATGTCACATGTCATTTAAAAGCCATCACTTTATTTAATTCATTCACGCAATTGCTAGTTTTTAGTTCACTTATATATGGATAAATAAAAGTTGATGGGGTCTTCCTCGTATAACCAAAAATTGAGATTAGTCTTTATAAATCAGCCTCCCATGAATCCCTTCTTCGTCGGTAGGCATAATATGACCCCTTCTACGTCGGGTAAGTGGGAACAGATGATTTATTTTATCTCAACATCATGGTCACTCGATAATATTCCAGTGACTGAGATGGACTAATAGATAGGATTTACGGAAATCTATCGACCAAGAGTTCCAACGATTGGAATTAGCCAAACTGTGGGCTTATCAATATACGGAAATTGAGTCTTGGGATCGTTTATATAATTCTTGAGGGAGATCAATTATATAAATGCTTGAGTCTACGAGTTTAAATTCAATTTAATATAGACTTAAATCACAACAATAAGTTGCTTATATGGTTTTGTTTTATCTTCTTTCAGTGTAGAACACGTTCATTAAAACTGCTGTAAAACTAAAATGGCTGGTGAAGACCCAATGCCAAGTGCCAAGCTAGCACGTGAATCCTGGCTAAAAGCCTTCATGGACTCCATGAATCAGTCAACTAGACTGAGGAATGATGGGTCAAACTTCTCTGACTGGGAGGCAGCACTACGGAATGCTGCCATTGCTGACGGAAAGCTTAAGTTTTTAACTGAGCCCATTCCGGCACACCCAGGAACTGGAGCTAGAGCCAACGAAATTCGCGCTCATAGCGATTTCGTCATGGAAGCGGGTGCGATAAAGAACGTACTCATCTATGCAATGGAATCCAATTTGCAAAGACGCTTCATAACCCATGGTGCAAACAAGATTTTCACCACGCTCACTAACGAATTCTCCAAGGCTCCGAGAATCGTTTCTTATGAGCATACCTGTCGCTTCTTTGAGGCGAAACTCCAGAAGGGCCAAGCTGTTAGCCCACATATTCTCAACATGATTGAGAATATCGAGAAACTGGAGTCCCTAAACTGCAAGATCAGTGAGAACATCATCGTTGATCGCATGCTTCATTCACTTCATGATGGGTTCGCCCTCTTTAGGGCCAACTACTACATGAACGACATGAAGAAGACTCCCCATGAGCTCCACTCCCTTCTCGTACAGACTGAGAAGGATCTAAAGTTGAGTGGGAGTCTTAAGCAGGATGTTCTCATGATCTCCAGTAAGGGGAAAGGTAAAGGGAAGGCTAAAGCTCAGGGCGACCTAGCAGTAGGTAAGCCCAGGTTCAAGAAACCAGGATTTACAAAGAGTGGGCCTGGTGAGTCGAGTAACTCACAAGGCAAGACAAAGAGCAAGGATACAAGCATGGAATGTCACCATTGCCACAAGACTGGGCATTGGAGGCGCTCCTGCCCCGTGTATCGCGAGGACATTAAAGCAGGCCGTGTTACTCCTGTTGGTATGTCTTCTTCTTCTTTTATTCACATGATTGAGATTAACCATGCAAGTTGCGGAACTTGGGTACTTGATACTGGTTGTGGTTCTCATCTATGTAATCATGTGCAGGGCCTCCGAAACCAAGAACCCCTAATCAAGGGTGAGGTGGACCTGCGGGTCGGGAATGGAGCACGTGTGGCTGCAGTCTCGAAGGGAACATACGTAATCCAGCTTCCAAGTGGATTCGAGTTATTTTTATATAACTGTTATTATGTTCCTAGTTTATCCAAAAACATTATTTCAGTTTCTGCACTTGACAAACTCGGATTTTCATTTGTAATAGAGAATAATAGCTGTATTTTCTCCTTACACAATATGATTTATGGCAAGGCAGTTTCCATGAATGGAATTTATGTTTTAGATCAAACTACCGAGATATTACATGTGAATAATAAAAGAATAAAGGTAGGTGACAAAGATCAAACTTACCTATGGCATTGTCGTATGGGACACATAAATGAGAAACGCGTAAAACAGCTCATACAGAATGGAGCTATATCGCCCTTTGACTTCGAGTCATATGGCACGTGTGAATCATGTCTCATCGGCAAAATGACTCGTATTTCCTTCAAAGGTGTTGGAATGCGCGCTGCCGACCTATTAGGACTCATACATACAGACGTATGTGGCCCTATGTCGATCAACGCACGAGAAGGCTATAGGTATTTCATCACTTTCACGGATGATTTGAGTAGATATGGCTATGTCTACTTGATGAAGCATAAAAGTGAATCCTTTGACAAGTTCAAAGAATACCAGAATCGGGTACAGAACCAGCTGGGTAGAAAGATTAAAGCACTACGCTCGGATCGTGGTGGTGAGTATCTTTCACGCGAGTTTGATCAACACCTAAAAGACTGTGGGATCGTGCTACAGTTGACTCCACCTGGAACACCACAATTAAATGGTGTGTCCGAACGGAGAAATCGAACTTTACTTGATATGGTTCGATCCATGATGAGTCACACCGTTGTGCCTGATTCATTGTGGGGCTATGCTCTTTTGTCAGCCGCTCTAATACTTAACCGAAGTCCGTCTAAAGCTGTTGACAAGACTCCATTCGAGCTATGGAAGGGAACGGTCCCTAACTTGTCCTTTATTCGGGTTTGGGGCTGCGAGGCTTATGTCAAGTGGAGACACGAGGATAAGCTCGGCTCGCGATCGGTCAAGACATACTTTATAGGCTACCCAAAGGGAACATTTGGTCATTACTTCTACTCGCCTACCGAACAACGTGTTTTTGTTGCGGCTAGTGCGACGTTCTTAGAGAAAGAATTTCTCGAGAACAAGTCGAGTAATAGAACCTTCGAGTTATCGGAGGTTCAAGAACCAACTACCGAGCAACCATTGGAGGAAACAGTACCTCCAACCGAGGCTGCGGTAGATATCCCTGAGGAACCTAGGAGGTCGGGAAGAGTCTCTATTCCACCGGACAGATACATTGGTATGGTCGAGGAACACGATACAGATGACATCTTACTCCTAGAGGGTAATGAACCCACAACCTATAAAGGTGCCATGACCAGTTCTGACTCAAAGCTATGGCTAGAAGCCATGCAATCCGAAATGGACTCCATGTATGAGAACAACGTGTGGGATCTTGTGGACCTACCTGCAAAGGTGCGTCCCCTTCAATGCAAATGGCTTTACAAAATAAAGCATGCCGTGGAAGGACAACAAGATATCCACAAGGCTAGACTAGTTGCTAAAGGTTTCACCCAAGTGCCAGGCTTGCACTATGATGAGATCTTTGCACCCGTAGTCATGCTACGTTCCATTCGGATTATCTTAGCGATCGCCGCATTTCATGACTATGAAATATGGCAAATGGACGTTAAAACCGCCTTCTTAAACGGTTATTTGGAGGAAGAGTTGTACATGGTACAACCCGAGGGTTTTATCGATCTAGCACATCCTAAGAAAGTTTGCAAGCTTAAGCGTTCCATCTATGGACTTAAGCAAGCATCGCGGAGTTGGAATCATCGCTTCGACCAAGTGATAAAAGAGAATGGGTTCATTCGATCAGTCGAGGAACCATGTCTCTATATCAAGTCGAGTGGGAGTAAGATTGTATTCCTAGTACTGTATGTCGATGACATACTCTTGATTGGGAATGACATACCTCTCTTATCTTCGGTTAAAGCATGGTTGAAAAACCATTTCCAGATGAAAGATCTGGGAGAGGCACAAAGAATTTTGGGCATCCGTATCTACAGGGATAGATCACGACGGATGTTGTCTCTCAGTCAGGAGTCTTATATAGATAAGATTCTAGAGAGATTCAGTATGACGAACTCCAAGAAAGGGTTCCTTCCTATGACTCCTGGGCTTCACTTGAGCAAAACTCAAGAAGCTAAGTCAGTGGAAGAGAAAGAGCGCATGAGTCGGATTCCTTATGCTTCGGCAATAGGATCGATCATGTATGCCATGATATGCACACGTCCTGATGTTGCATATGCATTGAGTATGACAAGTCGATTCCAAGCTCATCCAGGTGAATCACACTGGATGGCCGTGAAAAACATTCTTAAGTACCTACGGAGGACTAAAGATTGGGGATTGACTTTTGGAGGCGACTCGACGCTCTGCGCCACGGGTTACGCAGATGCTAGCTTCCAAACAGACCGAGATGACTCAAAATCTCAGTCTGGATTTGTCTTTACTCTTAATGGCGCTGCTGTCAGCTGGAAAAGTTCTAAACAGAGTGTTACAGCAGATTCTACGACTGAGTCCGAGTACTATGCCGCCTCGGAAGCAGCTAAGGAAGCAATATGGATGCGTCAATTCTTACAAGGACTATCAGTAGTGCCTAGTTCGAATGACCCAATCACCGTCTATTGTGACAATAGCGGTGCCATCTTCCAAGCTAAGGAGCATAAGTCTAGCAGCAAGGCTAGGCATGTACAACGGAAAGCTCATCTAATCAGAGATTACGTGGAGCAAAAGGAGATTTTTATTGAAAAGATCGCTACGGATGACAACATAGCCGATCCTCTCACAAAAGCATTACCACGTGATAAGCATGAAGGGCACATTCATTCCATGGGAATTGGATGTGTTCCTAAGTTGTAGTACTCTTTTATGAATTCATGTAATAATTCATTTTCTCGTGTACTCTATTCAACCTTATTGTTAGGATATAAAATGTTTTGTTTCTCATGTGGAATTGTACGCCAATTTTGAACACCACAAAGTGAACTGATTAACATTACATCGTTTTGGTCCTTGATTACCCACTTGAGCTGATAACTCAGGTAATCATTTTGTGACGTTGGTTGATGGTGGGTTCAACGAGCCATAAGTCACGTGGATGACTGACCAATCACAAAGGCGAGTTATACGGATATCTCGTAGGACACCCCGTGACATCGTTATGGAGTCCTAAATGTTTTATAACATTGGGTGCCGGGTCGTGGATAGGACCTCCATAGTGTTCCTTAGAGTCGAGTCTTTTGACTTTCAACTGTTTCTTGAGATTAAGACAGATTTTGGGTAACTTTGGTTTCTTTCCCACGGTCACCGTAACAGGGGCCAAGAGGATTTTTTCTGGGTTATTTCATGCTGGGCGATATCGGCAGGATTCGAGTTGAGGGAAATATCCAAACCCTTATCAGGATTTTATCATTTCTCAGGGCCACTCGAGGAGTAGTAACTGAAATGCATGGCCATGCTCGAATACAGATTCGTTTTATCAGTTAAGTTACTCTCTAGTCGGGGAAACCACTCTTGATACAGATCGCTTGTGAGATACGACCTTTGCGAATGCGGATTTGCAAATTGTCTTACATTGAGTGGGAGAAATTTTAAAAGGATATGAGATTCGGTTATCGCACCTACACTTGTACGGACAAGTGGGAGTTTGTTGGAGATTGTGTCCTCCACATGTAGTGTGATAACGTCATTGCACATACCCTTGTACGGACAAGTGGGAGATTGTTGGGGCTGGTGTCCTTGACAATTAAGTACAATGACTTATTAAATCTCTTTAAGGATCACAAGGGCATACTTTTGTATTATTACCAGTTGATCCACGTTTATCAATAACGGTTGGCTTGCTAGATAAGTTTGACGTTATTGTCATACGGATGGCGGTGATCAACTGGTCCCTATACGTCACACCTATAGGACACGTTTGAGAGATGTGAAGGTATGAAAATACAGTCACATTTATGCCGAATATGACTAAACAGTTAGTCAGAGGTATTGACTAATAAATTAAGTCAATAAGATGTTGAGATTATTATTTAATACGGATTAAATAATTTTAGCTAATACGGATTACATAATTAATTCGTAAATTAAATATAAACAGTTATATTTAATTAAATATTGTATTTGCAAATTAATATAAACAGTTATATTAATTTAGGTAATTATACAATATCGTATTTTATCAGACCGTTATTAATATATCGACTATATTAATATCTGATAACATGTTACGATTTATAATTAAATCCCGCAAATAATATTTAGCAAAACGGGTCGAATCACGCAAAGGAATAAGGTAAGAGTGGGAAAAGCCCACCCTCACCTCCAGTCCATTCGGCCGACCCAACTGCTACATAAGGAGAGTCTTTCTCCTTATGTCAGTTACTGGTTATCTCATAAATCTCAAGAATTAGGGTTTTGAGAATATTCTTTTCCCAAAACTCAGATCTCACATCTAAAACCTCACAAAAGCTCTCCCCATATTGCAAGACAATTGGAGGGTATTTTCTAGCACACGCGGCATCGTCTCAATCTAAGTCTTGGGTGCAAGTTATAGGAGGGAATTTATCTTAATTCCTGTTCTTAGGCCATAAGCACAAAGGACCAAAGGTTGACTTCTTTTCATGTTTTGTTTTTCTTATGACTATAATCTCAACTGTAATTTTCATTATAATCCTGCAAGTTTAGGGAGAATACATGCAATATTCCCCACAATAAAAGGTGGCTAGGAGAACTCTAGTCACTCCCCACTGATTGTGGCGTACATGTTTACATGTATATAGGTACATGACAGGCAGTTGGCAAAGGGTTGCATGGAGCTAGCGAGCGATGATCATATTCATCGATTGACTTACACGTTTACGTTAGCTAGACTTTAGTTAACATTTCAGTTTTTGAGTGCCTGTAGGGATGTGTCATCCCAAGCTGTTTGTATATATATTTTACTTTCAGTTTCAGTTTTAATTCACCTCGTTTTTATGCATGTTAAAGTTTAAATTCCGCGTAAATTTTGGCATGTTGTATGTTTTATTTTTCCGCTCCGACGAGGGGTTTTACAATTACAACCATAATTAAGGCTAGAAATATGGAACAAACTACACTATTTCTAGGAGAGAATAAAAATATACGATTACATATGATTACAATTGAGAATAAAATAATGAGAAGATAAGATGCTGAAAATATGCTCATGGAATATTACGTTACTTAACACATAGTTTTTTATTTAGTCGCTCATAAAACGATTATTATGTACAATTATCTCACATAAGCTCAGTATATCATAGTTTTACTATTGACCCGTGCATTTTTGCACGGGAATAAAACTAGTTCGTTGTAATAAATAAGGCGTATATAATTGCTATGACATTGTTATACGTTGTCCAATGTATTCAACTTTGAACCTCCTTCAAACCATATGTGGTCCAAATTTATTCATTTGACTTTTCTTGGTTTTTGGGGTAAAAACAACAAATAACTTTATATTGAGATAGAGGGAATATATTTTTTTTCAATAAGTCTCCTAAGAGACCGTTTTTCGCTAGCTTAGTGGGAGACATTGTATAAAGAAAAAAAAGGGAGATATAATATTATGTTTAACATGTGAGAAGTTTTTCGTTAACATTATTAAAAGACCATCTTTCTAAAGTTTTTTGTGTTTTTTTAAGTAAAATAAAAATGAACATATATGTACACAAACAGTGCCGTCTTTGGGCCTGTGCTATTACACAAGGCCCCAAAATAATAAAAGTCAGCTAACTTATACTTATTAAAAAAAGAAAAAATTGAGTAAATATGATACAATCACATGTTTTAGGGAAAGAAATCAAAATCTCTTTCAACTTCCCTCTTTTAATAGATTCTCCTTCCTAGAAATCAGCCATGAATAAGCCTAAAATATCTCCTAAATCTTTCAATCTTCATCATTTTCGTGTAATTTTTGTGTATATAATATCAATAATTTTCTTTCTCAAACTCAATTATACACATCTAATGTTGGAATTTAAGGTAATTTTTTCTCTATCAAATTTCTGAAAAATTCAATATTCTTCAATTTTTGTTATATTTTGATTTATGTGGAGAAATTCGTCTGTTTTTTTATCTTTAGTAAACTGTTATAGTGTGCCTTTTTAAAATTATTTGTATATACATCAACTAATTTTGTTTACTTTTTTTTTGCTGAAACAAAAATTATATTGTAACAGTCGAAATTACGGTTCAATCATCAAATAGGTTGTTTCTCAACATCTTAGTTTGGTTAATTATGCTAAAAAGTTAGAGCTGTCCAAACGCGGGTTTGGGCCGAACATGGGCCCGGTTGAAAGAGAAAAAGTATGCCCTATAAGACTATGGTGGGCGGGTTGGGCCAAAATAGCGGGCCACTTCTCCTTGCCCTTACCCGCCCAACTGCTAAATTCGGCAACCCGTGGGCCGATGGGCTCACATTTTTCTATCAACTTTTGAGAATTAATTAATTAAGTAATTAACAATAACGCGATAAACTTGCAAAGCCGACATTGAATTAAATTTTTAGTTCTTAACATCAATACACAAAATAAAAGGACGACTAACTTGGTCATCTGAATATAAGTTCCAAAATCCAAACAAGAGTAAAAAATAAGCAAAAATTAATTATATACTAATTGCTCATTTTACTTTAGCGGGCCGGGTGGGCCAGCCCATTTTACATTTCTCTTGTCCGTGCCCAACCCATTTACTAAAATGGGTTGGCCAGGTTAGCCCATGACCCATTTTTTCAGGAAATAAAATGGTGTCTAAACCCGGTAAAAATTTGGGCGGGATGGGCCGGGTTTTCGGACGGTACCGCCCATGAACAGCTCTACTAAAAAGGTGGTTGTTATTTGTAAAGTTAGACATATTAGGTGGTTATTTGTAAAAAAAAAAAAATGAACATATTGGATAGTAAAATATATGATGTATTTTGTAATAATAACTTTCGTATAACATAAAAAAGGCCCCATTTTAACACTTCGCACAGGACCACCTAACTAGCCGAGACCGCTCTGTACCCAAATCTTATCTATATAATTACTGAATCATTTCAGAAGCCCTCGATGCGCCACGTCATCAATGCAATGTGATTTTTTTTATATTTTTTAAATTTTCTCAGGTGGGTCCCGCAATTTCTTTTATGAATTTTCTAGGAAATAACCGCCTGAAATTCTAAATATATACCTGATATCGTAGTTTAAGAAATATTACGTAACATTTTTTATATAAATTCGTAAACATGAAATTTTACGAAAAACTCAGTAAAATTGCGTAATTCATTTGCACAACTATTTTGATTTTACAAAAATAAACCGTAAATTTTACGTATTGATTAATAGCGGGATTGAATATACATGTGGATAATTAATAATTTGCATAACTGTTTTGACATTAAAACGGTTTATGGTATTAAAATTTAAGAATAAATTGCAATTTCATTTATGAATTTCATGAGAAATAACCGTCTAAAATTCTAAATAAATACCTGATAACATAGTTTAAGAAATATTACGTAACATTTTTTATATAAATTCATAAACATGAAATTTTAATTTCTGGCAAGAGTGTACCCATTAAATATACCCGTGCATTTTTGCAATCGAAAAAAAAAGCGACAATACTAAATTAAAAAATAATAAAAATAACATAATATTAATATAACAACCAAAAATAATGTACAAATTTATATATTTTGCGAAATCAAATCATAAAGATAACGGTACAAAATAAACCTTGAAATAACATCTATATCGATTTAAAAAAAAACAATAAAAGAATGGATATATAAATACCATTATTATTATCATGTGCATTTTAACGTATTATCAATATAATAGAAACTGAATGCACAATATTCACGTATTATTGACACTATTCGGTAATATTAATTATCCACCATATTTTTTCTAAAAATATACTCGTGCAATTTTGCACGGGTTTAACACTAGTTCTTATTATATCTAAAACTAAAAGGAAGAGGAGCACAATAGCGAAAGGTCGAAAGGATGGAGCAGTTTAAAAATGATGAAATGTAAAGAAAAGGGAATAGAAAGTAGAAAAGGTAGTGGATTCCAAGTTCCAAAGCAGTTGAAATTGGAGTAATCCATTAGAGCAAGTGCAATGGTGAGCTAATGCACTATTAGCTTGAATGGACACATCATATATTTTAAGCTATATCATTTTAAGCAACAATTGCAAACAATGGTTTCAAGCTAGCTTAAATGTTTCCACATGAAACAAAAATTCCAACTTTTTTTTTTAAATAATTATTTTTTTATAAAAACTTTAATTTGATAGGTTGAAATTTTAGAAATGTCCATTTGAGCTAGTAGCTTAATGGGGCTACTAGCTTGATCTAAGCTAATCCAAAAGTAGAGGTACAATGGTTTGGCTACTAGCTTATAACTTTTCATATTTGCAAGCAAGTCCCTTAGCTAAACCATTGCACTTGCTCTTAGAATGGTGAACGATGCATCATGCATGCATATTGCATGGAATGTGAAATTTATGACTACCTACTCCAATCACTTTCCTTTTGGTACTTATTGCACTCCCGTCGTTTTCAAAATTTGACATTGGCCAAGCATGTTGTATGATCGTGAGTCGTGATAACAAATTAGTAAGGATTATTTCATACTAATAATCCAACCTATACCTTATCTTCTCATATTAATCCCTACTAACGATTAACTGAGAAAAATCCAAACTATGACCTCAATTATCTTTCATTGAACTTTGTCTATTTTTGAACTCTTATTTTCAATAAGCAAGCACGTCACCTTGACTTACTTTTTATTTTTCCTTCTTCCTGGACAAAATGTAAGTGAAGGTGACATGTTAACCTACCGATAATAAAAATTTAAAAATAGTCAAAGTTTAGTGAAAGATAAATGAGGTTATAAGTTGGATTTTTCTTAGTTAATCGTTAATATGGATTAATATGAGAAGATGTGACATAGGTTGGATTATTCCTATGAAATATCCAATTAGTAATTAATTTGTGTTAATATATTTGGTGCAAACATGACAATAAGAGTACCTAACAAACGTAGACCACACAAGAACTCCCATGTAATTAGCCTACTAATTAATCAAATATTATGACCAATAATACTCTATTATGAATATCAATGACGATTATATTTTTGTCATTTTGATACATTCATTTACATCTTATTTCAGTTTAATAAAATTTTCAATTGGAGGATAATTTTAGATTTTTAGCTACTGGCATTGAGTTTTTACTATATCAAGGTTAAATTGAAATAGCCATACCATTGGAGTGATTAATTCCTCGTATAAATTAATTCAACGATGATTAAAAAAGTATGTTGAACAACGAGGCAAGAAATGCCAGATAAGACAAGAAATTAGAAGTCGCACTGGCGCGAAGATGCTCAGTAAAAGGTGCCAATAATCAAATGACACAAATCTTAGGTTAAGACGGTAGTAAATGCATGCGAACAATAGAAAGTGATTACTTTTTGATAATTAGTTACCACTTTTAATTAAATATTGACTACTTTTTTTTGTTAAAAAATTACCTATTTTCAAAGGGATTAATTGATAAGAATACTTTGAAATATAGGTGTTCTGTTCAAAATACTCCAAACTATATTTTAACCACCAATAGAACCAACTAATGCTCTCATTCGCTTTTATTATAATATATGACCTGTTACCTACTAAATAAGTGAAGAAATTTCTAACCCTTCTTTAACACGTCTTTCTCTTTTTACTTTTCTGTTAATCTATTCACCTAATTACACCATTAAAACACACTACAATAAGTTAACAAAACAACAAATTCTATTCTAAGCAAATGAGGGCATTAGTTGGTTATATTAGTAGTTAAAATAAAGTTTAGAGTATTTTGAGCAGTTCACTCATAGTTCAGAGTATTTCTATCAATTAATCATTTTCAAAGTGCTAAGTGTTTATAAAAAAATAGTCAATTTTTACAAGAAATGGTCACATTTTTCAAAAAAAATATGGAATGAAACGGTCGCACAGGATAACTACTAATCGAATGAACCAAGTTGTGCAAATTAAAAATCTATCATTGATTACTAATGTAAACCAACGATAATTTATAAATAATATAAAAGGCTAGACACATCACCACATTACACAATTTCACTTTTGAGGTAATTTTAACAAGCCACCTCATCATCATTATTTAAAAAAGAAAAAAAGAAAAAACTAATACATTTACAAGTAGGGATGGCAACGGATCCTGGATCTGGTCCAGATCCGTAAGACCCGGCCCCATTGGACCGGATCTGGATCCTTATAATCTGGACCCGTCGGATCTGGACCGAATCATCCACAAGTTTAACAATGGATCTGGATCTGAATCTTGTTGACAAGACCCAGATCCGACCCGAAGACCCGTTTTTAATATTAAATTAAAAAAAATTACTTGGAATTTCGCATGTCCCCTGGACTATTGGGCCTCAATTCCTCAAACTCAATTCACTCCCTCTCAAATTGGTTGTGTGTGGATGCCAATTCAAGTCTTTTCTTTTTTTTCTTTTTTCTTTTTTCACATGGAACCCGCAGATAACTCAGATCCTACCCGGATCCGCAGGGTCCAGATCTGGATTTGACCTTTTTGGACCCGTTGGATCCGGGTCGGATCTGGATCCTATTGTCAAAAACTGATCTGGATCTGGATCCTACTGGACCCTATCCAGATCCGGCCCGTTGCCATCCCTATTTACAAACATTAAATGCATGCTGAGTTTTTAAATAACATAATAACCAATAAAGTTTAGACTCTTAATTTCTAATAAATTTAACATTTAATAAATCAAAATGCATGCTAAATTTAAAATTTATGTGTTCATTGTTAGAAAATGTTAAACCCCAAATAAAAAACACATCACTATAATTTTACATCAAGCACCTATTTTGTTTTGCTCTAAAGATTAAATTATATACATCTATCTATACAATATAACAAGATTTCATGCCCGGGCGTTGCCCGAGTAATATCTTGACATGGTTTTATAGTAATTATCGTAACAGTTAATCTTCTAAAAATACTTAGTATAATAGGCATAGATAGAGAATAATTTAAGTATGATTATTTTTTATGGTAATAAAATATCAGATATATCATCATCCGACCAACATGGAACGTTGAAAGTGCATGAAACTCCAATAGAAACGGAAACATGCATGTACCTCCAATTCAATGGTCTTTAAAGATACTTACATATTACGCATCACTGTCAAAATAATATTTTAAGCACATATATTTTTATAATAACTTCTATACTTTTCATTTGAGCATCATCTTGAAGAATTTTTTTATCCAATATTTCTAATATATGAAGATAGTTGAAGCTCGTATTCTTTTAATATTAACTCGTATTTTTTTACATTAGATGATATTCTTTTTACTTTAGCTCATATTCTTATCTTAATAGCTCGTATTCTTATCTTATTAGCTCGTATACTTTTTACATTAGATTGCTATATCATGCTAATAAGCTTACCAATTAAATTTTATTCTGCCACTTGTCAATATTCTTCTCAGATAAACATGCTTTGGACATCACATACGAGCAGCACATAATTATTTTGAGGTCGTAAAATTAGACATATAATTGAAACGATTCTATATTAAACTTGACGAAATAAACAAGGTTACGCTATCATATAGTGAGGTTCATACTCATACCATATGCCTACTATTCATGTTACTAATGCCATATTAGGATATCACGGGGTCACATCACATAATTCACATTTGATTAAACTTTTATATGAAATTTACATATCTCACAATTTCACCAACTAAACATTCTGCAGCTACTTACAAGAATCATAATTAAGTAACAACTTAGCTATCGTGCGAGCGATTATAGTTTTTAGAAAATATAAAGGATTAGCTAATCATAGGAAAAGAATCGAAAGCATATCTCAAGGAAATAATTTATAACAATTTTTTTTTTTACAACTCAGTTGGTCTGAACAAAACTTTACAGTAATACGACAGAAAATTGGATAACTTGCAAAAATCACTATTAAATAACGACTCATTAAGATTTTTTTGTGGTTTATCATTTTGAAAACGTAGGTGAATATTCTAGACAGTGGAGTTGAAATTATGCATAAACAATAACCACGTTCTAAAATGGCGGCCCGTACAATCAAGGTAACATTCCGGGAACTTATTAAAATTTTGGTTCCGTTACAATTTCACAGTACTACCTCGAAACTCAATCGTTCGTCTTCCAAAACACGTTGACATAACTTTTGAAGCATATACATCACTTTATACCCCATTAACATTCATTCCTCATTTCAACTATAGTTGTCATCTAGAGCGCAGTAAGATTTAGAAACTGAAAATAGGGTCAACTAAGTAACTTGATAGTTATACATGTGTATCCAAGTACGGAAATATAAAGTAGGGACTACTACGTATCCCTTATTGATGACTAACTCATAACGAATTTAAATTTATATAATAGGCATAAAATTTTAAGTACGATATACGCAACACATAACTATTTACATTCATGGCTTAGGACACACATTATGCATATTACTAAACATGGATTACTATGAAATGTAATCATAAGATCAACAAAATTAATCATCCCTACAAGGAGTTAAACATCAAAATCATACAATAACGATAGTCATTTAAAGACCAGATAATCGTATGAACATTCCAAAATACCGAAATCATACGATCACATCATTTTTAAATATTGCTTAACAATTACACATCCATATTCTTGAAATTTACATTCAACCATCCAGCTCGATTCACATACTGATATCAATCATAATCTCCAATAAAAATTATTAGCCACAGTTCACACATTACTTACCTCATTCTTCTCCAGCAAGAGTGTTAGTACAATATAACTAGGTCGCTATATATATATATATATATTCTACCCCACTCTTCAATTACTCTCATTGGGTTCCTGAGACAGAACCAAAAGGGCCCATGGTTTGGTATGAGGGGGACCCCTAACTCATCCCATTTCTTTTTGGGGCTCCTATCAGTTTCATCTCAGGGTTCATTTTATTAGACTCTTCCTACGTTCATTATTATTCAGTTGGTTTAGGCCTGAGGATCGTTCGCTCTGATACCACTTGTAACACCCCCATTTATTTAAGGAGCCTTTAGCAAGACATCCTCAGTAAACAGAGCTGTTACCATCTCGGAATGTCCGAGGTAGTGAATAACAAAGTAAATGAAACCAAAGTGCTTTATATAAAAACTGATTAGATTTAAACTTTGATTTAACAAAACTACGCAACAGAATAAAAGTACAACTGATGATTATTCTATAAGTGATATAATTCTAAGTCGGTCCCAAATCTGCATCTCACATTCCCGTCCCAGCTCTTAGCTCATCTGTCTCTTTCCTGTAGAATCCACTCCCCATTCCGGATCATCGTAGGTGTCACACGAACATACAAGGTCAACCACGAGGTTGAGTAGGAAAACATCAACAAGACATAAATGAACATACAATAACTTTATTCCATCTCCACACCGTTCAGTCAACCACTTCACCTCCATCACACCACTCCTTCCATCACACCACACCTTCCATCACATCATAACTTCCATCACACCACACCCACCATGGCCATATCACAAGTCACGTATCACAAGTCCCGTATCACAAGTCCCATATCACAAGTCCCGTTCTCCACAACAATAGATAATAATCAAATAATCCGCAATAACATTCAATAACAATTATAACAAGCTCGTAATAAGCATCACACACACATACTTCAAGTCATAACACAAACCATAGATATATCCCCTACCTCAAATTGCAGAATGCCAACCGAACAGCTGCTAGAAATGTTCCACCTCGAACTCAGTTCTTGTTTCACCGTGAAAACGCGTGGCCTTGCACTCCTTAGTCCTCCGCGCAAACCTCCCTCCTTACACCCTGAAGTGGCGGCAGAAAGATGAGGGTGGTTGCTGTGTGTCGAGTAGGCTAGGGTTAGGGTTTTGGGTGAGGGTTATATAAGGTGGCATGGTAAGAGTAAGGTATTATTCTGATTTTTAATAAAAGGAATGGGCTGATAAAGGCGTGTAAGTGGCACGAAATTCAAGGCCCAAAACTGTCTAAAACACGATATAACTACTAATACGTGTACCCGACATATTACTAACAACATAAATTATAAAACACCTTACTCGATAAGTTAAATCATCGATTAAAATCGTTCAAATACTATCGTCTCGTTCAATATTAATACGAAACGTTATAACTAAAATACGAGGTATTACAAGCTCATATTTTTATCTTAATAGCTCGTATTCTTATGTTACTAGCCCATATTCTTCTTACATTGGCTCATATTCTTTTTATATTAACCCGTATTCTTATATGCTCGTATTTGTAAGTTCTTGATCGAGCATTTGTAAGTTCTTGATCCTCTAATATGCTCGTATGTTTTTTTTACATTATCTCGTATTCTTATCATAATAGCTCGTATTTTTTTTACATTAGCTCGTATTCTTAGCTTAATATCTCTATTGCTCGCATTCTTACATTAATAGCTCGCCTTCTTATGTGACCGTATTTTTTAGGTCCTGATTCTCTTTAGTTCTTATTCCTTTTACATTAACTCGTATTTCTTATATATTCATAGTTTGTAGCTCGTATTCTTTTAATTATACCTCGTAATCTTAAGTGCCTATTATATCATGAAATTTGACGTATTGCAAACCTGCTTCTATTTTTTTTAGCTCGAGAATTGTTTGAATTAGCTCGTGTTTTCGTATTCTGTTTATATTATCTTGTATTTTCATCTTAACAGGCTGTATTCTTATGTGCTTGTATATTTAAGTCCGTGATCCTTTTAATCTCATATTCGTATTCATTTGTGCTCATATATTAAAGCTCGTCTTATGATAAAAGCTCGTACTGCTTTTTTCATTAGCTCGTATTCATTTGTGCTCGTATTTTAAAGCCTGTCTACCTTAATAGTTCCTATTGTTTTTCCATTAGCTCATATTCTTTTTTTGCAAAAAAGAAAAGGATCTATATATCATAAAATATGAGTGATAATACAAGACCCTAAACCAGACTACAAAGGAAACCAGAGAGGTTCCCTCCGAAAAAAACCCTATGGGAAAAAAAAGACCAGAAAAACATTGCAAGAACAATGTTGAAAAACTGGCCGATGCACGGATTTGCACTACTAAGCGTTAGCAGTACAAAGCAATGGATCCTAGGCAATACAAAAAGCACTACTCATGATTAGCACGTTTGATACAAACAAGATATTTAATCTTCCAAACTAATCCTTCAGCGGGGGCAGCAACATTCGCAAAAATGCGTCTATTTCTCTCTTGCCATGGTAGATTGTACTGAAAAGAGCGCATCTCCGTTGTTGTTTTAACCAGCTTCTTCCTCTGTTATAGAGCAGGAACTAGTGAATGATATCGTTTAATCTGGGACTAGAACGAATATCCAGCCAGACTGCAATACCGCGCCAAATCTCAAAAGAGTAGGCACATTCAAAAAACAGATGCTTAATAGATTCACCTTGCCTCTCACATAAGGCACATCTATTGACCATCTGAAACCCTCTCTTGCAAAGAGTATCTACTGTAGGGAGTAAATTCTGCAAAGCCAAGAGTCCTGTGAAAGCGTGCTTGGGATAAATGATATGGCTCGTGAGAAGGTTATATTTAGCAAGCAGAGGTTGAGTAGGTCTCATTAAATCATAAGCCTGTTGCTTATAGTCAGGAAGAAGGAGCAAGGAAATGGCTGCTTCTTTACTTCCAGTAACATCAAGCAAAAAGTTTCTAGCTTGGATAACATTGCACCAAGTCCAAGAATGAGCAGCTGTAGTAGAAAAATCCCAAACATCAGTGCCCTTTAGGACATAAGCTTGAACCCAATTCACCCATATATTTGGTTTATTGGTAACAAGTTTCTTTACCCATAGTAACATTTGTGCTTTGTTCCAACTTAGAACCTCCTTGATACCAACTTCCCCCTCCTCCCTAGGAAGGCAGAAGCTCATCCAACTTTTGAAAACCAGCCTACGACCTCCTTCTTTAATCCCCCACAAAAAAATCTTTGCAAATCTTATTATTTTTCTTGACAATCCCTTTAGGAAGTAGAACACTAGCCCCCCAAAAATTGCATATTCCAAAAATAACAGAATTAATAAGAGAGACTTTACCAGCGTAGCTCAGTTGGTAATTGGCCCAGTGCGAGACGGCAACATTAATTTTGTCAAGCATGGGGAGGAACATAGGCTGAGTTAGCCGAGAGTGAAACAAAGGCATTCCCAAGTAACGGACAAGCATTTCACCTTCAATGTAACCCGTCCCCATGAGAATTTGATGCTTAATATCAGGAGGAACCCCCCCAAAATAGATGTTTGATTTCATGGGATTAATTTGGAGCCCCGAGAGGAGAGCAAAATGAGACAAACAATTCTTTATAGCAAGGAGAGATGGGACGTGTCCTCTACTAAAGGCAAGCAAATCATCTACGAAAATTAGATGTGTTAGCTGGACTTTAACACACTTCGGATGATATGAAAAACCTGGGTAGGTAGGAAGGGATCTTAAGATCCGAGATAAGACTTCCATACAAAGCACAAATAGGTAAGGGGACAAAGGATCGCCCTGTCGCAAGCCCCGTTTATCCGGAAAAAACCCCTCAGCAGCTCCATTTACATTGATTGTGAAATAAGAGGAAGTGATACAGGCTAGAATCCAATTAGTGAATTTAGGAGGGAAACCAAACAGAGGGAGGCAGCGAGCAAGAAATTCCCAGTTTACAGTATCAAAAGCCTTCCTGACATCCACCTTCAAAATGCATCGAGGAGTCAGAAATTTCCTTCGATATTTGGCTGCCAGCTCATGGGCTAGCATAGAATTATCAAACAGGTCCCTACCTTCCACAAATGCAGCTTGTTCAAGCCCCACAATATCCTTTAACACAGTCTTCATACAGTTTGCCAGAATCTTACTAACAGTCTTGTAGAAGACTGTACAACAAGCAATAGGCCGATATTCAGTCACAGATGTAGGGGCTGTAACTTTTGGAATCAGAACAATCATGGTTGAATTAGCTGCTTTTGGTATGATGCCTTTAGCTCATATTCTTAGCTTAATAGTTCATATTATTTTTATATTAGCTCGTATACTTAGGTTAATAACTCGCATAGTTTTGTGCTCGTATTTTTTAGTTCGTGATTATTTTAAAGTCATATTCTTTTTACATTAGCTCATATTCTTATGTTTTTGTATTCTGTGCTCGTATTTTTTTAAGGGTTATTTGATGAGAGTAATACAAACTATGCACGTTCTGCTCAAAATAATCCAAACTTTACAATAACCCAAAAAAATCCCAACTAAGCCATTATTTAACTCTAATTGCTATTCTCTTCTAACTTACCTGTTATCACCGGTAAGTCTAATTTTTTAGCAGGTTACCTTTACTTTGTTCTTATAATCTTCATCCCTTTCCTTTGTTCTTATAATTTTCTTACACCATCGCCATTTTTATTCCTCCAAAATTTTACTCTATTTCGTTCCACCAATTTTCACTTTTTTAACTTCTCCAGTAATCCAATCATCCATCACTAAACACCAAAACCACCCCGCCAAGCTCCCACCACCATCCTGCCATTACCAACGCCAACGTCTCACTTTCATCAACATATTAGCTTCCTCACATATTTTCAATAATTCCTCATATATATTCACCTACAAAGTAATTGATGTGAATAGTGTTGGAAATCTGGGTATGTGGTAAAATTGGAGACAATAAACCCAAATTCTGGAATTTGGGGTATTTGATTATTAGCAAAATTGGGGATATTTGAACAGTAGAAAATCGTTGTTAAGATTTCTGAAGTATGTAACTGTTGCTGGCAATGCTTCTCTTTTAACTCTGAATGAAGTTGTACATCATCAAGCATATCATCTCTCCCTCTCAAAATACTCTAAATATATACCGTGGTTGATTAAGCAGACCATGGGATTTGTATCTGCTCAAAGGATGTGAGGAAACTGCTTAAAACTAAATGATTTATTGACCTGGATGGAAGATTCTGTCAGAGTAAAAACTTTAGATGTTTGTGTATACCCAGATCTGATTAGAAACTCACTCGGAAATAGATGCTTTTGGATGGTCATAACTTTTGCTCACTTCCTTCATCATTCATACGGAAACAAATAATGATGTACAAGGTTGATGATGAAAAAAATGGAAGGCTGATGAGGTTTGATTGATGGATCATTAATGAAGATAATGACAAGGAATGAGATGAAGATTGTCATTAGGAAATAAAGGGAAATAGCGAAGGGAGGTAATTTAGTAATGTAAAGGGTTTAATATGACTTAAGCCGAAAGAGTGACCTATTGAACAAGTTGCCCTTCACCTAAGGCAATTAGAATTAAATGATGGATTAGTTGGGATTTTTATGGGTTATTGTAAAGTTTGAATTAATTTGAGCAGGACAGACATAGTTGATATTATTGCTATCAAATAACCCTTTTTTTAATTATACTTCGTAAACTTAAGTACTTAATATATTCATCAGTACATCTATTTATGTTTTTAATTAAATAAGAGTAGGGAAACAACAAATTATACCATAACTCCACGGTAGCCAAAACTCTTAATTTACAGTAAATTATTTTATTAACTAATTCAATAATTACCCAACTGATATTTTATTACTATTTAATTATATTTTTATTTATATACTTAATTTATTTAACCAAAGTAATAGTCAAAGTAATCGCTCTAAAAATAATAATTATCCAACTGATATTTTATTACCATTTAATTATCTTTTTATTCATATACTTAATTTATTTAACTAAAGTAATAGCCAATGAAAATTGAACTAAAACAATAGCTAATAAAATCAATTATATTATTAACTAATTCAATTATTATCCAACTGATATTTTATCACTAATTAATTATCTTTTTATTTATATACTTAATTATTTAAACAAAGTAATGGCCAATGTAATCGCTCTAAAAACAATAATTATCTAACTGATATTTTATTATTATTTGATTATCTTTTTATTTATATACTTAATTTATCTAACCAATGAATTTGCTCTAAAACAATAGCCAATGAAATCAATTATTTTGTTTATATATTTATTTATTTAACCAAAGTAATAGCCAATGAAATTACTCTAAAACAATAGCCAATAAAATCGCTCGAAAAGTTTCTCTTCCAAATAAATAAATAAATAAATAAATATATATATATATATAGAATTGAGATCCTATGAGAACCACCAATATAATAAGAACCATGAGAACTCTACCTTACAGACTTTTTAAAAAAAAATCAATGACATACTTGGAGTCGGCTTGTAATTTTATGGCTAGAGAACATATTTCTTGGTCCATAAAGTATATTCTAGTGACGGAAATCGAGGTGAGATGCGTATTATTAATTTTCATGCACCTACTACCGATTTTTACGCATCTATCATTTTTCATGCATCTAAAACTCGTTTTAATGCACGTAGAGCCTATTATTTCATGCACCTAGTAGTCATTTTCATGCACGTAAAAAATTTCATGCACGTAGTGGTCGTTTTCGTGCATTTATGGCCGTTTTAGTATACCTAATTGTATTTTGGTATACTAATTATATATTTTGTTAATAAAATCAATAAATTTTGTTTAATGATACTAAAGTGTGTATTTGAATAAGTTAAACTAATGCTAAATGATCCATCGAAACTTTCGAAGCGAGATTTGGTGGAGATATAGTGAGGGTTCTCATGGTTCTCATTATAAGGGTGGTTCTCACCGGATCCCGACTCTATATATATATATATATATATATATATATATATAGATTTAAAGGTTAATTACAATAACTTTGTTAGCGTTGCGTACTTGCGTGTAAAGATAAGCTATTTACAAAGTATTTATCTAAAAAACCAAATTATTTTAATTATTATATTTCACTCTAAAAAAATAACCAAAATACACTTTTTACCTTGCTTTTGTCTATAATAATTTTTAGAATTTATTCAACGTCTTATCTAAAATATTAAAGTTCTTTTAGAATATATAAAATAACTAATATACTCCATAATCATAAGTGGAAAAATATATTGTATAAATAGTATACTTATACAATATATAATTAAAAGACTAAATTAGGTAGTTTGTATCGTCATGTCCAAGATAAGGTATTTATAAAGTGTATCTAAAAGAAATTATTATAATATTTAGAAAGTCATCTAAAAAGTTATTAAAGAGGGAATATTAAAATGGTGAAGTTAATAGTTTTTAATATATTAGCTCTTTCTCTCAATAGTAATTTTTGGAAACTATCCACATAAATTATAACTGTTAATATTCCAACAACTTATCTTCGACATTCAAGTTCTTAAAAAAATATCAAAAGTAATTAATCTACTCCCTTATAATTAGTGGAAAAATATATTATATAAATAGTGTCAAAAGGGTAAAAATATTCACATATAAAAGCGGTCACTACTTTCTTTTTAATAATCTAATTTATTAGATTTTGTTGCAAATTTTGATCTTTGGTAGTCTATTATAGTAGATTTTTATTTTTTTGATATTTAGAAAAATGATAAAGAAAGGGGATTGACTTAAACACAAATTATTTGGTAGGTGAATTACTACTAGAGGAGCTGCACCAATTCATACTGAGAAATGGTTCTTACTTTTTAGCAAAATAAAAGATAATATTGGTACGTAACAATTTTATTGAACCTTTATCCTCGTGTGAATTTGAATTTTTTGCACGGTAAAAAATCTTATAAAAATAGTCTTTATTAATTTTGTTTATGCCAAATTTATTTTCAATGATGGTGGTAATAATTACATATGAACCAACATATAAAACTTGAATTTTGAGACTAATAATATAATTGATTAATTGTGAATATCAAGCATCTTTATGCTAATTTTATTTGTCGCTCTATATTCATATATTGTTATGTAATAGGGAGTATGATTAGATTTATCTACATTGCCTTTTGTTTTTATAACGATTTGACAAGATATTAGTTGTATATTCTATTTGTTTTTATTTTTTTGGTAAAAGATAAGTATATTGATAAACCAAAGTGATATGTACATCAACAAACTAACCATCTGCAGTTAGTATTAGAACTTAAAGCAACCAGCACTGTAATCAAACAACGAAAACATGCTCTATAAACTTGCAATCTCTATCAGATAGCTTCCCTTTGGTAATATGTCAGAAGTATATGCACGCCTCCTGTTTAATCTGCTTGCTGACCAACTCTTATCTGACCAAAACGCCCTACTTTCTGCTTTTGTTGCGCTGGTGCCATACATGATACACCATTGCCTTAATAACCCTATTTATCACTCCCCTCTTCAGCTAGGACCCTCTCAATTTCAATCTCCGTTCATTTAGAAGACAATCACGCATTGTATACTACATCCATTCATTCATTGAGTCCAGTAAAAGGCGACTCTACTCACATTTGCAAAACAGGTGCTCATAATCTTCTAATTTCGCATGACAGATATGTTGGGAAATGTGTCCTCAACGATAGTGCGATCACGTAATTAAATCTCATGACAGAATGCGCAAGGGATGATACGAATTATATTAGTCAACTGACCAACATTAATCGGTAATGATTGGCTAGCTAGAGTTTGACATTACTGTCGTATGACGGTGGTGGTCAGTTGATCCCTTTAGGTCACACCTATAGGACAATTCCCTTAAGTGATAAGATGATCAAATGTATATTGATACGATTTGATAATATTCCTTAAACTCGTATACCGAGAAATCAGAGGTTAAATCTTATTGTAAGATTTATGTTTGAAATTGAAACGTGTCAATTATTAAACAATGAACGATATTTTATAATGTCGTGATTGGAATGAATCGGGTTATAATTATTACAAGAGTTGTAGATCGTATTGACGATTATTATAAATGGCCATTTTACATGTTAGTAATTTCGAATTACTTCTTAACTTGATAAATAGATTTATTAATTTATGAATAATATTTACTTGATAAATATGTATGATTAAATTAAACAATTGTTATTTTAATATATTGTGACATATTGTATGTCACATAACATACAATTGTAAAGTTGATAAAATTGTAAAATAAGGTCCATTTTAAGTGTGTGTGTGCCGGTTTTATGGGGCCTATTAAAGGGTTGTTTAAGTGTTAAATATACTCTTAAAAAAAAAAATGATTATAGGTTGCCTTGAGACTAAAAGTTACAAGCCACCCTAAGTGCATTGAGAAGTGAAGATGTTCCCCATTGTGGCTCCCTAAGGCCGGCTACCCCATAACCAATGCAACAAACAATAAAAACTTGTTTGACACAAGAAAATTAAATTCATTCCTTAAGCAACATATTTTTCTAGAGAGAAAAACATACACCACCTCAAATTATTATAAGATAATATTCATACTAATTGAAGTATTGTGATAACATATTCTAATAAGTAATTAGAATTCATATTAAGGAAAATCCGACTCTTGTACTAGCTACTCAAGTTTTCGGTTCAATCAAAGGGTTGTCTTGGTGCATCACGAAGGAGGTGTTCTTGTTGAATACTTGGAGGATCATCCTTGCTATTATTTGGACCGTGTGTAAGGGTTCGAACTTCTCCTATTTCCGCATATACTTAGCATGCATAAGATCTAAAATTTGGTTAATTAAAATGTTAATTAAATATTTTGTTATTATGACTAAAATTATTAGCTTATGAGATAACTAAACCTAACAATTGGTATCAGAGCAACTAGGTTGTTTGCATGCTTTCCGTTTTATTTTTTACGGAGTTATTAGGATAACAAAATAAAAATTGATATTTCGTTTAGTATATGATATGGCCGAAATAATTTATGCATGAATACCTACTGATTCTAAAATGTTTTTAGGATATTTGGAATATATTTTGCATATATATTGTTCATTGGTATATTATTTTCGGTTTTATTGATTTTTAATGGTTAAAAATTGTTTATATTGAGAAAAATAGTTAAAATCATCTTTTGGCCGAGATTTTTCAGTATGTTTTCACATGTATGTCCTATGTTATGAATATGAATTTTCGTAAATTATAGACTTATAATACATGAGATATGAATTTTAAATATTAAAATACAATAAGATGAATAAAAATGGGTTTGTATAGTTATATTTGGAATCTGACTATAAATATTTATGCGTATGTCACATGCAATATTTAAAATGAATGCTAAATTGTCCAGAAATGTATCTCATATATTGCATTATTATAGATTTTTAATGTAAAAATCGGGTAATTAGTGACATTATTTCGACTTTAATAGTTTAATTTGGAATTTGGCCATAAAAATTTAACACGATGTCATATATATTTTTTCCAGCATGTATAAAAATTTTGAGATTTTTATCTAATTTTATGCGTGAGAAATAATTTTAAAGGTTAAAATTGTACGATATATGACGAAAATCGTTAAAATTTGCAATAGTTGTTAAAATGGCTGGGAAATTTAACCCATATTAGTATTATATGATATATTCATCACCATAATTATCTAGGAAGCCAAAAGTTTCTGTTTTTATTTAATTTTAATTTGTTAAAAAGTTGCATTTAAAATTGAATAAAAAGAGTCATATTTATTAAAATTTCGGCTCCTTGGGCAGTGTTCCTTTTAATTTTCTGTCCATTTCATGTTCTTAAAGTATTTTGGAAAGTGTAAAAATATTATTAGTATTTTATTTGCATTTATGGAGCTAATTATTAAATTTTCCGACTTAAAATGCTCGTTTTACGTCATATTTTCGAAATATATGTTAAAACCGTATAAATACTAATATTTTAAAGTTCTGAAATTTTAAGAACATTCTAGAATTTTCAAAATTTGAATTTTGAAATTTTCGAAATTTTTATGACTCTTTTTGATTTTTATATTATTTTTCCCGTAAAACCGAGTAATACCGAACAATATTATTATAATAAGTTAAGTCATGTTCAAAGTTTGAGTAAGACTAAATTTTGAAACCTAAAAGAGTTGGGATGATTAACTTAAGAGTGAATTCCGATTCACATTATGCATAGTGTTGATTAAACGTTAAAACACGCAATTCCATAAAACCGAGGTATACGATAACTATTTATATAATTGATATTTAAATAGGACGATTTGGCTTAGGGTTTGCATGATAGTTCATATATTCATAAGCATTGCATATTTTAATTATGAATGTCATGATTTTATTTACGTAATTTTGGATTATGTAATTTACTTAGTATGGCTTTAGTTTTAAATCAGTATTTCCTGTAATGTAAGGGGTTACCGATTCGGTTGTAATTTTGTGATCTCGTATCACCCAATTGTAATTTATTTATATTTTATAATGTATAAAGTAGACTAGAAAAGTTGTAATTTTTGTAAATTTCGGAGATCCTTGAAGACGGTGCAATTCGGAAAGGAGTTCCAACCAAGACGGTGTTTACCTTGGGAAGCGTGCCTCGTGAAGTTCAAGGGACCAAAGGAGTTGGTTTCCGAATTTGTACTTTTATTATTTCTTTTCTAGGAAAGGCCATACTAGGGTTTATTTTTATGCTTTTATATTACTTTATATATGTTTGCATGCATAGCCAAATCGTCATATCATGTCATGCATTTTATTCGATTTAGTCGACCTAGTCATTTATTTTATCGATAATTCACCGACTTAGTTCACTTAAACGGAGATAGATAATAAAAATTTGACTATATCTCTTACATATGAATATTGAGACTTAGCCTTACCAAAAAGTATGGACCCATGAATCCCTTCTTCACAAGAATGTAGGCTCGGCTATACCGGGGTGCTAAAATTGTCACGTTGGGTAAGTGGGGTAATAAGATTACACCTTGAAATTTGGTCGATCTCAACGAAGGTATTCGTAACCGTAGTTGCAATAAGTTCGGGCTAAAGACGATTTTTAGAAAATTGTCGACCGGGAGTTCTAAGGTAGAACTGATTAAAAGGTTAATCCACCAAATTTTACCAATGCGGGTTGAATCGGCTATACCGTGCCCGAATTAGTATGGGTTTGGGTCTCGGGATTGTTTACTTAATTGGGTAAGAGATCATTAAGTAAATAGACTAAACTTGTTTAATATTATTTACGAGTTTTGAAAATGACGTTTTAATTCCTTCATTTTTTATTGTAGTTTAATTTTCAACATCATCAATGGCAACCAACGCTCCACCTCTCACTAACGTTTCATGGTTTCGATCCTTTATGGCTCGTTGCAAACTCGATAAGCATGGTTCCAATTTTAAGGATTGGGATGCTCAATTACTTTTGGCCGCTCAAGGTGACGATAAGACTCGTTACCTATCCGAAGCCGCTCCTCCCGCTCCGACCGCTCGTTCCTCGGTCCAAAATCGTGAGGCCTATGAAGCCTACATGAAAGAGTCCTCCGCTCTTAAAAATGTGCTTATCTTCTCCATGGAGCCGGATCTCCAAAGGAGTATGATTAAGTTAACCACATCATATGTGATATACACCAAGCTTGCGACAATGTTTTCGCAAACTCCAAGGGTGATTCAATATGAGGCGACTTCCGCCTTCTTCGACATTAGCTTGAAGGAAGGGCAAAATATAAGCCCTCATATGCTCAAACTAGTTGAGCTCGCGGAGACTCTAAAAGTGCAAGGAGTTGATGTTCCCGACTCACTCATCATTGACCGAGTTCTTCACTCTCTCAACAAGGTGAAATCGTATGCTCAATTCCGGGTGAATTTCAACATGCGAAATCAAGAGACCACATTGGACGAATTGCATAAGATGCTCGTCCAAGCCGAGAGGGATATGGGACTTCATGAAAGTTCCACTAAAGGTGTCTTGAACATCGAGAAAAAGGGGAAAACAAGCTTAAAAAAGAATGCCTTCAAGGGCAAGGACAAGAAAACGTTCAAACCCAAACCGACCAAAGAAAAGACCTTTTCGAAAGGTGCTTCCACCTTATCTTCGAAATCTGAAGATAAGTGCCATTATTGCACAATAATAGGACATTGGAAGCGTAATTGCCCTAAATACTTAAGCGATCTCAAAAATGGGAAGGCAACCGCCGTAGGTAATATTTCTCGTTTACATTCATGTCATTTATCAACTTATGTATAATGATACAAATTTGTTGATATTTACCCCTTTTTAATTGTTTTAAAGGGCCACCTCCTAACGACAAGGGCAAGGAGAAGGAAGCGTAAAGTTCCTTACTTGGATGACTATGGTAGCATCCAATTGATCGAAGACTTGAAGAGCTAGGCTCTAATTTTCATATTGTCCTCTTTCATATTTTGCATTTTATTTCTAGAACAATTTACTTTCTTGTAAGACAAGGATTTAAATCCTAAAACAATGGTTGTAATTTTGGATGTTAAGTGACTTGGTTTTCATCCCAAGTCACTACTTTTGTTCTTAATCAATTACTTGATTTCTAAAATAAATTGCACACCTTGTTAAAACATGAATAATGGTGATTTTATCACGAAATAAACATTGATACGATCAATATAATATAATCAAAGTGTTGATTAAAACGGAGAACTCACCCCATGAGATACTTTCCATCAAAATGAGACATCATTAGTTCATTATAAGATTTTCATTTTAAGTGAAAATGAGAATGTATACATCACACCTATAAAACTTCAAACATTCATATGCATTGGTTAAATCGAAATTGCTATCCTTATACAAGTAAAAGTTATTGTAAAAAGGAGAGAGTGGGAGAAAAATATTTCGCTCGCAAACCAATGATATAAATATTTCCTACATGGGAGTCTTAAGAAGAACCCTAAATGAATGAGTTGAAGAAACGACGAGAGGACACTGAAGAAACTACGGGAGGACACAAGAGGAAAGGTTCCTTATGTTCATTGTTTCAAAGAGAGGATATAATGAAACCCCGTATGAAATCGGAAGGAAAACAGTTCCTTAATAAATGATTTTTCAAAATTTATAAGATAAAAGAGAAGAAATCATCTCAATTCTCTCAATGTAGTTATAAGGGAATTATCATGTCATGTTCGTCCCGAGGAAACGAAGACATGAAAGAAGTGATGATTGATTGAATAAATGTAAACCACTATAGGATAGTGATAGTGATAATGATTCAAGTGATAAATAAAGATTTACATGCGATAAATGAAAGGTTCATTTAAGAGATCGAGTGATATTGTTTTTAGTGGGAGCGATATTCATTAAAGAATTGAACCTACCATTTAGAAATGATGGCTGATTCTTTAAGGTGTAAAGAATAAGAGGTTCTCAATTCTAGATGAACAAAATACCTTATATCATACGCTGATGGAGCTTTACGGGAAGGTTTATTATATTGATAATAAAAGGTTGCCCATTAGAAGTAAAAATGGTTAGATATGTATAACCTTGATAATTTAGCCAAGATGTTTGAAAATTATAAAAGTGATGAAATCATTAATAACTACAATATAGATTTCAGCACATAAGTGACTAGATGATTTCGAGTGATTCTTTAATCCCTCTAGTATATCAATACGTCACAAGTTGTAAGATAACAGTGGGAGCTTTCCCCAGAAAAGGGAACTCAAGATCTAGAATGAGTTCTAGATGTGTGCTCAAATAAAGTCATATTATATGAGATAATATGAGATGGAAGGAGACCAAAATTTGTAAGTTTTAGAATCATGAATAAAAGGTTGTTTATTCGTAAAACACTAATACAAATTGATGATCGTGCATCAAATGCAATGAAATAATATTGATTGTTTTTGCATGACAATGTCATTTGAGTTATAATTAACTCAAGATAAAAGATACTTTGTCAAAATCCAAATGGGTTGTAAGAGACAATATTGAGCCCCATAAAGTAAATTGGATTGACTTAGTATAGCCCCTGGCCGCTTACATGAGGTGACATCTCAAAGCGACTAGAATGTGAGGCGACTGATGACAAGTTCAAGTGCCATAGAGTCATATGTGATGACTAGTCGATCACATAGGCAGACTGCAAAAGACACTCTGTCGGGCAAAGTGACCGCTTATAGAGTTCTGGAAATTTTATAATAGCCGGGTCGTGGCGAGAGCTGCTATAGTATTCTTGTGAGTCAATTCTTAGACTAAAGACTACTCTCCCAAGATGGTACAGTTTAGGCATAACCTTGATCCATTCTCTACGACTTTTCGTAACTGGAGTCAAATGGGATTGATTTGGGTTGTGACTAACTGTGACTGGTTAAAGGAAGTAGTGCGATAGAAATTGTCCACCCCTTGTCAGGGTTGTTCAAATCTCAAGGCCACTCGAGGAGAAGTTAACTGGAAATGCGTGGCCACGCTCGAAAGGTATCTATGGTAGATAATTCCGGTCAAACAGTTATTCTCCATATCGAGGAAACTACTCATGATATGATCGAATGCAAGTACGACCTCAGAGAGACATCTTGCATTGAGTGGGAGATTGTAATAAGACAAGAGAATTGGTGACGCACACTTGTCGAGGACAAGTGGGAGATTTTTGGGAAATGTGTCTTCAACGATAGTGCGATCACGTAATTAAATCTCATGACAAGAATGCGCAAGGGATGATACGAATTATATTAGTCAACTGACGAACATTAATCGGTAATGATTGGCTAGCTAGAGTTTGACATTACTGTCGTATGACGGTGGTGGTCAGTTGATCCCTTTAGCTCACACCTATAGGACAATTCCCTTAATTGATAAGATGATCAAATGTATATTGATACGATTTGATCATATTCCTTAAACTTGTATACCGAGAAATCAGAGGTTAAATCTTATTGTAAGATTTATGTTTGAAATTGAAACGTGTAAATTATTAAACAATGAACGATATTTTATAATGTCGTGATTGGAATGAATCAGGTTATAATTATTACAAGAGTTGTAGATCGTATTGACGATTATTATAAATGGCCATTTTACATGTTAGTAATTTCGAATTACTTCTTAACTTGATAAATATGATTTATTAATTTATGAATAATATTTACTTGATAAATATGTATGATTAAATTAAAACAATTGTTATTTTAATATATTGTGACATATTGTATGTCACATAACATACAATTGTAAAGTTGATAAAATTGTAAAATAAGGTCCATTTTAAGTGTGTGTGTGTGTGCCGGTTTTATGGGGCCTATTAAAGGGTTGTTTAAGTGTTAAATATACTCTTAAAAAAACAATGATTATAGGTAGCCTTGAGACTTAAAGTTACAAGCCAACCTAAGTGCATTGAGAAGTGAAGATGTTCCCCATTGTGGCTCCCTAAGGCCGGCTACCCCATAACCAATGCAACACACAATAAAAACTTGTTTGACACAAGAAAATTAAATTCATTCCTTAAGCAACATATTTTTCTAGAGAGAAAAACATATACCACCTCAAATTATTATAAGATAATATTTAATCTAATTGTAGTTGTAACACCCCCATTTACCTAGGAGCCTGCACTAGGACTTCCAGGGTAAATAAGACTGTTACCATCCTGGTTGGACCAGGGTAGTAGATATACATAGTGAAAGAAGCACAGTACTTTAAATTAAATAGTTAAACTGAAACTATTACATGCCTTAGTCCAAAACTCCAAAACAACTGAATAAAAGTGAATGTTCGACTATGAAAAACAAACTAGGTGATCTAGTGACTAAGTAGGTCCAGTCCATGTCTTTCCTCCATGCCCAGTCCTAGTCCACCTGTCGCTGACCTGAAAGATCTACTCCCCATTCCGGATCATTGTAGGTGAATACGAATACACTGTCAACCTCGCGGTTGAGTAGGATAACACGATTACAAAATAATGCAGACAAGTAAAATATGCAAATGATGATGTCATGCTCGAGCTCAATCTCATTCTCAAACCCGTAACTCCCAGCCATACCGAACCTCCCGGCAGACTATAATCGGCCGTCGCCGAACACCAGCTCAAAAGCTGATAAGACACCAGGCCTGGTCTGCAGAACCACCCTGGGCTTTATATTAGAACAAACTCTGATTCACATCTCTCTCCGTAACCAATGCATATGCCATGCTCATGAATGCAATAATAAAGAACCAATACTGTATATGCATCTCATAAATAATTACACTTGCATCCATAACACCCAATCCACAAATAAACATAACACAATACAAGAGTAGTCCCAGTGTAACCTACCTGTATAGCAAGTCTGCAAATAAGCAACACCGTCTAGAAATACTCCACCTCGAATTCCGTTCCTATAATTAATACTTAAAATTAAAAACTATACATGCAATACATGTGATAACTGATTGTAGACTTACTAAACATGGACTTACTAAAGTGGGTTTACTAATTATAGCACATGATCAACTATTTAATTATTACTAACGATATAATATATATATAACTCCTTTAAATGATAAAATCCTTATTCTTAGTAAGCTATTAACAACTCTAAGATGTACTATCATACAATTATCGAAACCCAAAAATAAAACGTCCTTAGCAAGTAGCACCGCCAACAATAAGTGAACCAACAAACAACTACAACAACCACAACAAAAGCTCAAGTACTACCCTTACCATTAACACTCATAATAATATAACCATAGTATTAATAAGATTAGTAAAATAATAATAATAATAATAATAATAATAATAATAATAATAAACAAAGGTGTTAAAGATAAGATTGATGAGTGCTTAACCAACCTCCACCTCACGCGTTAATAATCAAACGGGCAGAAAAAAAAAACGCAGCCCTTAACACCCATCAAACAAAACCCAGACCATGACCAACGCCTGTACGGACAGCGCCGCCAGCACCAACCACCGTAACTGACATCACCTGCGAGCCATGGTGGTTCCAGGGACGCCTGCTACGGCGGTCGACGCTGCAACCACGACCACCCATGACCGTTCCCAGTTCTCTGTCCCAAAACAGACCCCAGATTCACGCTAAACCCCCCCCCGCAACAACCTATTCTACTGGCAGACTAACCACCCTAGGCCACCACGACCACCACCCAAACACACCTCACGACTACCATCAAAATAATATTCAAACTACCCAGACTAAATAAGTACAGAACAAACATCGAAAGCATAGACAACATCCTGCGTTCACAACCCCTGTTTCGAAACGAAAACAACGAAATAACATATGCAACAAAACGCCTTTCGACGGTGGTTCAGGGCAGACAACGACGACACCATAAGGAGTTAAAAACGCTTACTACACACCCTAGACTCATAATATGCGAAAATCAGAATCAATACATGGAATCTGAACGTAATAAAAATGATAAAAAGGAAGGTTGTCACAAGGGATGAACGGAAGTGTGCGTGTGTACCTTATTCCCTGAGCAAAACGACCACCCTTAGCCCCGGTTTACCTCCGTGCTCGACCCTTTGTTGCAAACTCCGAGGTGGCGGCAGGAGATATTGTGGATGTGTGGGTGTGGATAGGTCAAAAGTAGGGTTAAATTGTGAGATTATAAGTGACGGTAGGGAGGTAGTATTCCTGA
This sequence comes from Silene conica, assembly GCA_029255685.2. NCBI lineage: Eukaryota > Viridiplantae > Streptophyta > Magnoliopsida > Caryophyllales > Caryophyllaceae > Silene > Silene conica. The sequence goes on from CM055311.2 coordinate 68,413,025, forward strand.
TGTTGATAACGTGAGATGTGTGTAGTGCATGGGCCTTAGGGTTTGCACAAATTCCAAGGCCCAATGTCATAATAATAAGACGGTTTACCACTTATTTGTAGACTCGACCTCTTATTATAACATGTAACACGATAACTTATTATTAACTATTGATTATTAACGCTTAAATAAATAAAAACGTTGACATAACAACTAAACACTAAATTAAAAGACCATAACATATATTAAAAAAATACGTAGTATCACAGTCTTCCCTCCTTAAAATGAACTTCGTCCCGAAGTTCACCATCCTAAGGTCAACTAACCGATCATTAAGCATGTAACGAACACAGAAGTCACATACGTAACACACAAATCATATACGTTAAAAGTATTTATAACACGAATTGTCACATTCTACCCTCCTAAAAAGACAGTTACGTCCTCGTAACATACCTTAAGGAAACAGCTCAGGATACTTCTCCCTCATGGAATCCTCGGTCTCCCAGGTAGCCTCCTCCACGTTATGATTGGTCCATAATACTTTGACTAGCGCAGTCTCCCCATTCCTGGTTTTTCTCACCTTCCTGTCAAGGATCTCCTTGGGTCTCTCCTCATAGGTCAACTGTTCATCGACCTCGATGACCTCATGATCAAGGATATGCGAAGGATCACCGATATATCTTCTCAGCTGAGATACATGAAACACATTATGTACTCTGGCTAAAGCTGGAGGTAGAGCCACTCGGTAAGCTACCTCTCCAACTCTCTCCAGGATCTCGAATGGTCCAATGAACTTCTGGCTCAGTTTGCCCTTCTTGCCAAACCTAATCACTCCTCTCATTGGTGATACCTTCAGTAAAACCTTCTCTCCCGCCGCAAATGTGATGTCACTCCTCTTCAGATCAGCATAACTCTTCTGTCTATCCTGCGCAGCTCTCATCTTTTGACGTATCACCTGGACCTGTGCTACCATTTCCTGAATCATCTCAGGTCCCAAAGTCACTGTATCAGCTCGATCATCCCAGCAGACTGGACTCCTACACTTCCTTCTATACAACGCCTCAAAAGGAGCCATCCCAATGCTAGCATGATAGCTGTTGTTATAAGAGAACTCTATCAAATCAAGTCTGTCTTCCTAAGATCCCCCGAACTCTAGCACACAAGCCCTCAACATATCCTCCAGTGTCTGGATAGTCCTCTCAGTCTGACCATCAGTTGCTGGATGGAAAGCAGTACTCATCTTCAAGGTAGTTCCCATCAATGTCTGTAATTCTTGCCAAAACTTAGAGATGAATCTGGAATCACGATCAGAAACAATTTCCTTAGGGACACCATGAAGCTTCACCACATGCTTAACGTAAGCCTTGGCTAATTCAGCTTTACTCCAAGTCTCCTTCATCGGTATGAAATGGGCTGACTTAGTCAACCTGTCAACGATTACCCAAATCATGTCATTCCCTCTCGAAGTCCTAGGTAAGCGCACAATGAAATCCATCGATATGCTTTCCCACTTCCACTCAGGTACATCAAGGGGTTGTAACTTCCCTTGCGGCCTCTTATGTTCTCCCTTCACTCTCTGGCATACCAAACATCGAGCGACAAACTCAGCCACCTCCTGCTTCATTTTTGGCCACCAGAAAGCTTTCTTCAGGTCTTTGTACAGCTTATCCCCTCCAGGATGAACGGAATAAGGTGTAGAATGAGCTTCACCCAGAATCTTTCTCTTCAATTTCTCATCATCAGGTACACACCATCTCCCATCAAATCTCAAACTATCATCATCGTAAATCTCGAACTTAGAATATGGCTCGGTATCACTAGCTTTGTTCACCGCCTCACGCCACTTCTGAATTCTTGGATCACTCTTCGGGCGCTCTCGGATCTCAGTATATAACTCCGGCTCGATCGTCAAATCCCCCATGGTCTCACCCTTCCTTATCACTGCGATTCCCATCTGTCCCAACTCATGATACATACTCAATCTGGAGATAGCTGTGCATAGAGCGTGAACAGACTTCCTACTCAATGCATCAGCCACGACATTTGCCTTTCCTTCCTTGTACAAAATCTCCATATCATAGTCCCCAATAAGCTCTATCCACCTCCTCTGACGCATATTCAGCTCTCTCTGAGTATAAATATATTTCAAACTCTTGTGATCAGAATACACCTTAAATGTAGCTCCATAAAGATAATGTCGCCACAACTTAAGTGCAAAAACTACCGCTCCAAGCTCTAGATCATGCGTTGGATAATTCTCCTCATAAGGCTTCAGTTGTCTAGAAGCATAAGCAATTACTCTCCCGTTCTGCATCAGCACACATCCCAATCCCTTCTTAGAAGCATCAATATACACTTCAAAATTCTCACTTCCTTCTGGCAATGCAAGGATATGAGCTGTGGTGAGACGCTCCTTCAGGTCTAGAAATGCCTTCTCACAGCTCTCATCCCAGACGAATCTGTTCTCTTTCCGCATCAACGAAGTCATTGGTTTGGCTATCTTTGAAAAATCTTTCACGAACCTCCTGTAATAACCGGCCAAACCCAAGAAGCTACGGATGTCAGCTACATTCTTTGGTCGTTCCCATTTCGATACGGCCTCAATTTTGCTAGGGTCAACAGACACACCCTCCTTAGACACCACATGCCCTAGAAAGGCAACCTTCTCGAGCCAGAACTCGCACTTACTTAGCTTGGCATATAATTGATGTTCTCTCAAAGTCTGTAACACCAAGCTCAAATGCCTAGCGTGCTCTTCTCTGTTCTTTGAATACACCAAGATATCGTCGATAAACACCACCACAAACTGGTCCAGATAAGGACTAAACACCCTGTTCATTAAGTCCATGAAGACAGCAGGTGCATTAGTCAAACCAAATGGCATCACTACGAATTCATAATGCCCATACCTCGATCTGAACGCAGTCTTGTGAATATCTGCATCTTTGATTCTCAGTTGATGATACCCTGACCTCAAATCGATCTTGGAAAACACACCAGCCCCACTCAAATGGTCAAAAAGATCATCGATGCGAGGTAAAGGATACCTATTCTTGATCGTCACATTATTAAGCTCCCTATAATCCACGCACAGCCTCATTGTTCCATCCTTCTTCTTTACGAACAACACTGGTGCTCCCCACGGGGATACACTTGGTCTTACGTACCCTTTGCTTGCTAGCTCATCCAGCTGCTTTCTCAACTCCTCTAATTCCTTAGGTCCCATGCGATAAGGTGCTTTGGAAATTGGCTCAGCCCCAGGTTTCAGGTCAATGCCAAAATCTAAGTCCCTCTTTGGCGGTAACCCCGGAATTTCGTCTGGAAACACGTCTTCAAAATCTCTTACAACCTCGATCTCACTGGCTTGGGGCTTCTCCGCCGTCAAATCTCTCACATGACACAACAACATCTCATCACCCCTCTTCAGGCAAGTCTTCAGCGCGTTGATGGTTATCAGCTTCAGTTTAGGCTTTACAGAATATCCCTTGTAAGATACCCTCACTCCTCTGGGTCCTCTCAAAGTGATCTTCCCTTGATAGCAGTCAATGTAGGCTTTATACTTTTTCAGCCAATCCATACCCAGTATCACCTCAAAGCCACCCAGCGGAAATTCTATCAGATTCGACTCAAAACTTACATCTCCTACTTGGATCATTACATTGGTGTAAACCCTATTACAAGCTATGGACTCCCCAGATGGTATAGTTACAGAATCAACTATACTACTATATACATTGAGTCCTATAGCCCTAGCATGCTCTACAGATATGAATGAATGCGACGCACCGGAATCAAATAAAACGAAAGTAGGAAAAGAATGTACTAGAAATGTACCAGTGACTACATGTGCATCCTCCTCTGCAGCCTCCTTGCCCATCATAAACAGGGTCCCACTTTTCTTCGCCCCGCTCTGGTTCACAGATCCCGCACCGCTCTGGTTACTAGCTTCTGCTAAAGTCTTCTGGAAGTTACCATTGCCACTACCCTGATTTCCTTGGTAGCGGTTCTGGTTGTAATTATTGTTGTTTCGCTGATAGTTGCTACCTCCAGATCTGTTATTCCCATACCCCGTATTTGGTGTTCGAAAACCACTGCCTTGATTACTCCTTTGATAACTGCTTCCCGCACTCTGAGTTCCCGACCAACAATTGATTTGCTTGTGTCCGGCCCTTCCACATTTAAAGCATGTAAGGACCGCACTACTTGCCCCAGATGTGGATCGGTTCCCTCCTCGGTTGCCATTTCCTCCAGGTGCACTGTTGGAGAAAAATGACCGATACTGGTTGTTTGATTTCTTGTTCCCTGAGCTTTCGACTCCAGATTCAGCCTTCCTCTTATCACCCTTAGTCTTCTCTTCCTCCTTAATCTGGTCAGCTAGCCTTTCTGCCTGGCCAGCCCTTTCATAGATATCTTCCACGGTCGTGGGCTTGGTTGCTAGCATGCTTCTCTTGATATTGAGAGTCAGTCCCTTCTCAAACCTTGCTGCTAACATCTCCTGTGTGTAGCCTAAGTCAGCTACATTCTCTGCCAGCTGTAAAAACTTACTGTGATACTCCTCCACAGTCATCCCTTCAGCCATTTGGAATGAACCGAACTCTGCTCTCAGCTTCCCTTTTACATGTTCCGGCACGAACTTAGAGGATAAAATCCCCCTGAACTCCTCCCAGCGCACATATTCTGAACCGATCTCTTCTGCAGCTGCCTTGATTTCTTCTTTATTGTTATTCCACCATAACCTAGCTGTACCCTTCAGATAGAATACAGCTTGGTCCACCTTCATTGATGCTGGTACAGACAGCAGTTCGAAGATAATTTCGAACTCACGGCACCACTCGGCAAGTAGACTCGGTGCTCCTTCCCCATCGTACTTGGTGGGGTTATGCCTAGAGATGTTATTGCTCATTTTGATTGCGTCCGATTGAGTGTTTGCCCCAATCCTAGCTAGGAGAGCAGCGTTCATTGCTACTAGGCGATCGTATTCCTCTCGCGATACATTATCAGTGTTGGTTTCTCTCCTGGGAGGCATTTTGCTACACAGGTAACAAAATTTTATGAGCATCCTAGGTCAACTCTTACTCTGACTTGGTTTTACTAACATACATAACCTAGCATGTAAATTTTCCATACGATTAAATCCTTATTGAAGGTCTACCTAAGGGCTTAGGGATCACATAACCACATGCATATATCATTCTCACTTATAAACAACATTATGATATAACTCATGTTCTCAATGCTTGAAAATAACACATATACATGCCAATCATCATGTAATATCACTTTCATGCCTTACAGTATACATGTCTATACTCATCCATTTTTTTTCCACATCATAACTTACCTCATTCCTTGGCGCTGAAAGGTTAGTACAACATACATATATTATATATCTGGTTTGGGTCCTTCCATACTACCCACACTCTTCAACTCTCAAGGTAACCAGGTTAGACTGAAAGGGCCAGTGGCTTGGTTTGAGGGGGCCCCTAACTCATCCCAACCCTATGGGGCTCCTAACAGTTACTAGCCTGGGGTTCATTTTATTTAGACACTCCTATGTTCATTATTTCATTTTAGTTTAGGCCTGAGGATCGTTCTCTCTGATACCACTTTGTAACACCCCCATTTACCTAGGAGCCTGCACTAGGACTTCCAGGGTAAATAAGACTGTTACCATCCTGGTTGAACCAGGGTAGTAGATATACATAGTGAAAGAAGCACAGTACTTTAAATTAAATAGTTAAACTGAAACTATTACATGCCTTAGTCCAAAACTCCAAAACAACTGAATAAAAGTGAATGTTCGACTATGAAAAACAAACTAGGTGATCTAGTGACTAAGTAGGTCCAGTCCATGTCTTTCCTCCATGCCCAGTCCTAGTCCACCTGTCGCTGACCTGAAAGATCTACTCCCCATTCCGGATCATTGTAGGTAAATACGAATACACTGTCAACCTCGCGGTTGAGTAGGATAACACGATTACAAAATAATGCAGACAAGTAAAATATGCAAATGATGATGTCATGCTCGAGCTCAATCTCATTCTCAAACCCGTAACTCCCAGCCATACCGAACCTCCCGGCAGACTATAATCGGCCGTCGCCGAACACCAGCTCAAAAGCTGATAAGACACCAGGCCTGGTCTGCAGAACCACCCTGGGCTTTATATCAGAACAAACTCTGATTCACATCTCTCTCCGTAACCAATGCATATGCCATGCTCATGAATGCAATAATAAAGAACCAATACTGTATATGCATCTCATAAATAATTACACTTGCATCCATAACACCCAATCCACAAATAAACATAACACAATACAAGAGTAGTCCCAGTGTAACCTACCTGTATAGCAAGTCTGCAAATAAGCAACACCGTCTAGAAATACTCCACCTCGAATTCCGTTCCTATAATTAATACTTAAAATTAAAAACTATACATGCAATACATGTGATAACTGATTGTAGACTTACTAAACATGGACTTACTAAAGTGGGTTTACTAATTATAGCACATGATCAACTATTTAATTATTACTAACGATATAATATATATATAACTCCTTTAAATGATAAAATCCTTATTCTTAGTAAGCTATTAACAACTCTAAGATGTACTATCATACAATTATCGAAACCCAAAAATAAAACGTCCTTAGCAAGTAGCACCGCCAACAATAAGTGAACCAACAAACAACTACAACAACCACAACAAAAGCTCAAGTACTACCCTTACCATTAACACTCATAATAATATAACCATAGTATTAATAAGATTAGTAAAATAATAATAATAATAATAATAATAATAATAATAATAATAATAATAATAATAATAATAATAATAATAAACAAAGGTGTTAAAGATAAGATTGATGAGTGCTTAACCAACCTCCACCTCACGCGTTAATAATCAAACGGGCAGAAAAAAAAAACGCAGCCCTTAACACCCATCAAACAAAACCCAGACCATGACCAACGCCTGTACGGACAGCGCCGCCAGCACCAACCACCGTAACTGACATCACCTGCGAGCCATGGTGGTTCCAGGGACGCCTGCCACGGCGGTCGACGCTGCAACCACGACCACCCATGACCGTTCCCAGTTCTCTGTCCCAAAACAGACCCCAGATTCACGCTAAAACCCCCCCCGCAACAACCTATTCTACTGGCAGACTAACCACCCTAGGCCACCACGACCACCACCCAAACACACCTCACGACTACCATCAAAATAATATTCAAACTACCCAGACTAAATAAGTACAGAACAAACATCGAAAGCATAGACAACATCCTGCGTTCACAACCCCTGTTTCGAAACGAAAACAACGAAATAACATATGCAACAAAACGCCTTTCGACGGTGGTTCAGGGCAGACAACGACGACACCATAAGGAGTTAAAAACGCTTACTACACACCCTAGACTCATAATATGCGAAAATCAGAATCAATACATGGAATCTGAACGTAATAAAAATGATAAAAAGGAAGGTTGTCACAAGGGATGAACGGAAGTGTGCGTGTGTACCTTATTCCCTGAGCAAAACGACCACCCTTAGCCCCGGTTTACCTCCGTGCTCGACCCTTTGTTGCAAACTCCGAGGTGGCGGCAGGAGATATTGTGGATGTGTGGGTGTGGATAGGTCAAAAGTAGGGTTAAATTGTGAGATTATAAGTGACGGTAGGGAGGTAGTATTCCTGATGTTGATAACGTGAGATGTGTGTAGTGCATGGGCCTTAGGGTTTGCACAAATTCCAAGGCCCAATGTCATAATAATAAGACGGTTTACCACTTATTTGTAGACTCGACCTCTTATTATAACATGTAACACGATAACTTATTATTAACTATTGATTATTAATGCTTAAATAAATAAAAACGTTGACATAACAACTAAACACTAAATTAAAAGACCATAACATATATTAAAAAAATACGTAGTATCACAGTAGTATAGTGATAACATATTCTAATAAGTAATTAGAATTCATATTAAGGAAAATCCGACTCTTGTACTAGCTACTCAAGTTTTCGGTTCAATCAAAGGGTTGTCTTGGTGCATCACAAAGGAGCTGTTCTTGTTGAATACTTGGAGGATCATCCTTGCTATTATTTGGACCGTGTGTAAGGGTTCGAACTTCTCATATTTCCGCATATACTTAGCATGCATAAGATCTATAATTTGGTTAATTAAAATGTTAATTAAATATTTTGTTAGTATGACTAAAATTATTAGCTTATGAGATAACTAAACCTAATAAGATACAACACATATCATCATTTATCAGCTGCAATCTGTGTAGCCTTGTCTTCACATTCATAGTTGCATGCTGATATAACCACGCTATTAGTCTATGCTTCGGTACACTACTACAAAATGACCCTGTTGCAACATTTTGCGTGTAACACATAATTTTTTTGTTGCAATTTATAGTAAAGATATTAACTAAGCAACACTTAGAAAAGAAATGTTGCATTTTACTTTAATTTGCAACACTTGTATATAATTGTTGCATTTTATCACTAGATATAACAACATTATTCTTTAAGTGTTGCATTTTAATGGACGTATTAACAACACTTTTAATATATGTTGCGTTGGTTATGTTGCTGATCTGATTTAAGTATAATTATTGGTTCATTTGGTCTAACTAAAATTGTTTCTAGATGAATAATTTCTAAATAATATAAAATAAGTACGGGAAGTACGGAATGTACACTTGTTTAATTATTTATATTAATGGTATAGTTTTTGGACGAATAACTATGACGGGGGTCAGCGAGTCTGGGTCCAGGGGCGAAGCGCCCTGGTTTAGGGGTTCGGGGACGCAACGTGGTCCCCGATAGGGGTTCGGGGGCAACGAATCTATTGCGTAACTATTGCGTAAATTAAATTCACCCAGTAATAATAATTTAATACGGAAAATCCAACGAATCTGACGCATTCTTCAATATTTGGTTTATTTAAAATATTTAGAAACAAAATTTTAGGAGGTTAGTGAAAAATAAAAAACCAAAATTTAAGAAACCAAATATTTAAGCGAAAATATAGGCGCAAAATTTGAGAATCAGAGAAAAATGAAAAAAACACAATATTTGTGTTTTACAGTTCAAAACCTACTGATGCCTCCAAGGCTCCGTTAACCAAAATTTTAGAAACCTGCCACAAAACCTTGCTCCATTTCAAAACCTACTGCCTCCATTAATCATCTTCATCTTCAACAATTCTCTCTGCCATACTAATTCTTATTGCTTTCGATTCTCGCTCTGAAGTGACGTCCGTCTGATTGTGCTTCTCTGTTCGATTTCGTAAAGTTCCTAATTGTCTCAGGTATGATAATTCAATTCCGATCAATTCGTTTTTTTTTGTCGAATTGTTCTTGTTATTTCCCAATTCAATTGTCTGTTGTTAAATTCAATTGTTTGTTGCTATTAATTATTATTCCCAATTCAATTGTTTGTTGCTATTAATTATTATTCCCAATTCGTTTTTTTCGTCGAATTGTTTTCTTGCTAGTAATTTATGAAAATCCATGCCCTATTAAAATTTCTACTGAAACTTTACCTGTTTCGTCTCTTGCTAAATCTCATTCCAATTCGTATTTATAAATAGTCTTTTGGTTGAAAGGCAAGTAGTATATCAAAAACCAAAATCAATGTACAAGAGATTTTTTAAGGCTATAGCTATTACATGTAATGTTGTTGTCTAAGCCAATCTAATTTACGCTGGAAATAGCTTGCTTCTCCTTTTTTCCGTATTCTTGCTCTTACATCATCAATCAGTTTCTTAGCAACTCTGTTCGGCATAGTTAGCACCATTTCCTGTTTGCACTTGTTCCTTTAATACCAAGTGTGATACAACGCACTAAGCACCAGTGCAGATTTAACTGCAGTCTGCACGAGGGCCTGTTTACACTGATTTCGCTGAGACCACAGCTGGTACAGAATGCTCGGTACCAGTGTCGCCTGTACACCTGCTTGTAGCCTAGTCCCTACCAGCGCACCACTCACTCTTGTTACGTACTCGTTATTCCCTGCCTCTGGTATGAGCTCTCTTACTCTACAGTTGGGGACGTGTTCGATTCTTACCTGCCAGAATGCGCTCATTTGAGCCAATAAGAAAAACCTGTTCATTAATGTTATGGTTAACATTTTAGTACATGGTTCGGTCTGTAGTCATCTGGAGATAAATGTTGTGTTTGAATACATTTTAGTACATTTACAAAACGGACTTAAAATTCGTTAATTGAGCAAACGATGCCCCTGCAGCACAATGAACTGTGCATCCAGACCAGCATGAACTACTGACCTGCTACACCAGTACAGCCTACTTCATTATTTGTTTTATTTTCTTCAGCTAATTTCTGCTGCGCACGATTCCTTCCCTGCTGCACAGTTTTAAGTGGGTATACTCCCCTATTCTAGAAGAAGAATCCTTTTTGGCACCTACTGACCGTGCTCCCAACCTTCCTGCTAGTGCCCCACTTAGTATGGAGCGGACAAGGCATAACTGGTGATAAAGCCCAAACATGGTAAAAACCATTTTGTCCTTTACATAGGTAGTAGAAAAATTCCTAGATTACATTAGAAGATCTTAGCCCAGAAGTCAGGCGTACCTGGGGATCCTTATTCAATCGACACTAAGATAGCTGTAGTTGTTGACCAAAGCAGATTCAGCTCAAAGAGGAAAAGAAAGAAATGTCCTCAAGGTTCTTAGGTGGGGCAAGAACCAGTTCCCCTAGCTAACTAAGTTCCAGCCCTCAAGCTTGGCTTTCTTTAAGATTCAAGCTTTCTTTTCTCCTAACAGTTGTACGAATCTTGCAAACTGAAGTCCGTAGCAGTTTATCTCTAATGCCAGTTACTAGAGTTCTTCCTCTTATTACTGGTTTGAGAGCAAAGGTGGGAAAGAGAATAAGGGGGCTCTCAAGCGCGAACACACACAAATTCTCGTTGAGTATGGACATGTCGGGTCTTATAATTAAATATAAAACGAGTCAAATTAGGCTAGATTGGACAAATGGGTTGCTATTTAACAGGAGTACTTCTGCCCACCAGAGCAATGTTCATATATTCTATGTTTTTGAAATAGCTAATTTACTTCTTTATTAGTTTACATAATTTATGATTTTTAATTAGTTTAAGAATATAGTAATTTACTTCTATTTTTTTCTTGTGCTAATGACTTGAAGGCACTGATTATGAAAAGGGACGTGGATTAAAAGATGGTGGCAATGATTTTGAAACCGGTTTTAATGGTGAAACATCATCTCACTCTGATTATGAGGATTCAGATGAGTGTGATGATGAAATAGATACTGAAAATGAGGATGAACAAGTGAACTTAGATAACCAAGATCTCGAACTAGAAGGTAACTCCTTTAGTTAAAGAACTTTTATTTTTCTAATATGATTAAAATCTTATTTATTTTCATTGAATTTAGCTACTATGAAAGAGAAAACAAGGGGAATGAGGGGAAGAAATATAATGATTCGGAGAAAATAATTGTAAGTTTATATATTCCCAAAGTAATATTTTTATTATATTTTACGGTTCTATTTTGATTTTTATTCTAATTGCAGGAGGATATGAAACTCTATGTAGCCCCTCGTGATGGAAGTGGTCCTTCAGATGCTTATTTAGGAGTTATGGGCAAGAGGTGACAGTATTTATATGAAAGGTATGTCTTCTCTACTATCAATGTACATGTTGTGGTAGTTGGTATTGGAAAAGTTGTTGGATACTTGTGAAACTTGCAGGTGACAAAGGTAGTTAACATGTTGTGTTAGTTGGTATTTGAGTCTATTAATTAAAAGTAGTTAACACTATTGTTTCTTTATTATATAAAAGATGAAGGGATTTCTTTCGCATGTTCGTGTCTTAGTACATTTCATTTGAATTATGGCATCAACGTTCATGGCTGTATGGGGTTGGTTCTATTTGGCGTTATCTTCGTTTTACTGTGTCTTAGACTAACTCAGGCTTGATGAGGCGCACTTTATTGGCAAGCTAAAGCTACTGATATATGACTACTACTATTCTTATTGTGTTTATGTTGTTGATCTTTTTTTTTTTTCTGATGCATTCTGATGTGGGGGATGACTTTCCTTTGCTCTATGTTTTCGAGACACCTTAACAAATAGCAAATTTGGCCTATCTTATTCTAGCCTACTTCTTACCAATTAACTCAATTTTGGTGCAAGCTAGAGCTTGACTTAGGCTATTTTCCATCGAGATTAATTGTTTATTGGTATCATTGGCATTTTTTTCAGGGCATAAGCTATGGAAATTATTAATGACTTCTATTTTCCAATGTAAACCACCATGTCCGTATCAAAAATTTAAAGTGTTTTTTTTATTGCTTTAATGCTTATTTACTTCAAGTAAGAAATATTTTACGGTGTATGGTAATTATGTCCTATTCAGTGGGTGATTTATAGACGATATTGTTTCTTTTCTCACAGGTCTCGTTTTGGATAAACTATTAATGCAACGTATGCAATTTGGATGCAACGTCAGATGAAGTTGGGATTCGTTGGAGAATTAAGCTCGCACAATGTTTAGTTTTTTTTATATATGCCAATAATTCTTCTAATATTTTTTAATTATGTTGGATATTGGGTATTTAGCTTGTTTTCTTTATGACATTTTTTCATGATGTATTACGGAACATGGATTGATCTTTGATGTTGTAATGAACATATGGTTTTGGAGTATCAATTACTAATTTTTTGGTTTCAATAATGTATGTGGATAATATTTGTAGAGCTCAAAACGTGGTACAAATATAATTGTAATTTCATTTTGAAATATAAGTTGCATTAAGTCTAGAATAGTGTTACCATTGATACAATCAAAAGTGTTGCATTACAACCAAAATAATGTTGCTCTCATATGTCATTTGAAAAAAAAAGTGCTGCTACGGAAACAATAAGTGTTGCGAAATTTTGGAGGGAATAAGAAAAGTGTTGCTTTTATAAATTTAAAGTGTTACCATAGCTTCTCAAAATAAGTGTTGCATAAAGAAAATTAGTGCAACATTTTTAAAAAATGTTGCATTTGAGTAGAAAATGTTGCAAAAAATGTTGCAATGAGCTATTGCAACGAGACTTTAAGCAGCACAGTTAAAACTGTTGCGTAAACCATATAGCAACATTTTAGAAGTCTTACGCAACATTTTTGACGTGTTGCAATAGAGCTGTTTTGTAGTAGTGCGTAGAGTCCATTTTTTCCAAACGAGCTTACTCCATTCCACTGGTTCCACATAATCTCTACTCCATTGATAACCTTTTGCTATAGTATAAACATTTTGTTCAAGCCATTCCTGATTCTCATACCCCCTCTTAAACATCTCTTTAACTTAGCAAATTTTTCGCCAACCCTAGCTTATATAATATTTAGGTTGATATTCCACCAAGGAGTACCGACCTTTTAAGTAGACCTTATGAATCCATTGTACCCACAACTTACCAGGTTCCTGCAACACCCAACATGCCATTTTGCCTATAGCAGTTGTTCCATACAACGTTTTGCAGTATATTCAGACCCCCTTCATTGTATGTTTTACAAAACTTGCTCCATGCCACAAGAGGGACCTTGGTATTCTTTGTTACCCCTTCCCATTGATATGTTCTACAAAGGGCTCCAATTCTTTTGATGATCCCAGAAGGTAGGACAAAAATACTAGCCCAATACGAGTGCAAAGTGTTAAGAACTGCATTTACCACCACCAAACGCCCAACATAACTCCACTTCCTAGAACCCAACCTTCTGATACGAGTTACAACATTATCCACCACTGGCTGACAATCAATCATAACCTAAATTTGATTGGAACTCCCAAATTCTTGAAAGGTAAGACCCTCTCCTTCACCCAAACACCTCCAATATGTTATCCTTTACCTGTTGTTGAACTCCATTAAAGTAAATGTTGGATTTCCCTTGGCTAAGTTTCAGACAAGAAGCAGTAGAAAAACTGCCAAACGTTCGGAACAGAATCATCATTGAGGATATATATTGGAGGTGTTTCATAGACTTACACATGTCTGGAAGTTTCATAGACTTACACATGTGTTGGTACTTGAAGTCCATACTTGATGAAGTATGCTGAAGAAGACGGGTCAAGTACTCCATACAAATTGTGAACATCAATGGAGATAAGGGATCTCCTTGTCGCAGTCCACGCTTACCAGGGAAAAAATCAAATGTGTGACACCCTGCGATATAACATAAAAGGAAACAAGTAACTTGCAGCGGAAATACGATATTTTTAAAACTTTCGACATATTTAAAAGAAAAGTAATCGCGCAATATCAATACAACATGCAGAAGTCCAAAACTAAAGACAAAGTAAAACTTATACAAGGTAATTTAAATAAACAAGGGATAAGTTATCCCTCGATAGCAATATAATTTAAATCTAATTGATCTAGATATACTCAAGAAGGGGGGGTTGAATTGAGTATACAAACTTTTTTCGATTATTCTTCGATGTATGCTGATGAGGCGTGATAGTAGCAAGTAACGAGTAGAAGCAATAAAGTAAGAGGAGACACGATATTTTGAAGTGGTTCAGTTTCACAAATCGAAACCTACGTCCACTATTCTCGAGTAATAAAATTTGTACCTTCTCCGGATTACAATTTTATCAACCCTACTCGTACAACTTTGATATTAGTTGTAACTCAAACTAGATACCGTTAAATACCTAGCTATGTCAAGTACCGTAAAATACTTGACTACAATGAGTACCGCTAAATACTCGAAGTATCTTAATTATACAAGATAAATCTTCAATGAACTCTTGTGTTCAACACTCTTGAACGTATGAGAGTAATCTTCAATGCTTGTAGTCTTTATTACGAAATCTGACAATGATTGGCACTAATATTGAGACGTACGTGAGGTTACGTTCGTTATTCTTGGGAAGCGTGAGGCGTGTATGTTTTTGTTAGTTTTCAACGTGTAATATGATGTCCTACATATAGTAAATTAGATCTAGGTTAAATCCTAGATAGTTTAGGAATATTACTTTATCTAGAATTCTTATTTCTAGGTAATATTCTAAAACAAATCTTATTTGATTTAGGAAACACTTTATATAAGATATTATTAAATTAGGACATAAGATTGTATTTCCAAAACCAAACCGATTTAGGAAACAACTTATACCATAAAATATAAAATCCTATTTTGAATCAATTCCTAATACTTGTCAAGATATCATAAATTATATCTTTAACCAAATCCTAGTTTGACTTAAGGAAATTAAATAAACACATAATATTTATTTAATTAAACCAAAAGACAATGGAAAAACGTGTCATTAACCGAGTAAAATGTTGTGCACGTTTCCCGAGTTACGTTTCCCTAGGAGTTCGAATTTTGACGATAACGGTTAGAATAAAATTCTTAGTAGATTAGAATAAATAATTATTTCATAGGATAATTATTTTCATCCTTTTTAACCAAAGAATATTTTTATTCTAAAACCGTTTTAAGATTACTAATTTAATATATGACAATATAATAACTATACACATATATTTCCACGCTTTACTTATTTCACGCATTTCTCATTTCTTCATAGAGTTATAGATACGGCCTATAACTATGAGCTATTTGATTCCGCATTAACACTTTATTTCTTGTAAATCTTCAAAAAGACTTGATACGAGCTTTATCTTTCTTCAATCCACGATTGAATCTATACTTTGCTAAAATATGATCTTCGCTCTATAATTAACTGTACACTTAATCGCACGATTACACACATCATTATTACTATAAAAGCAAAATGTAAATTAGCTGACATGGCGCAATATCGTTTCAGCGTTTACTATTTCTCGCCCTCACATTCACCCTCACAAATTTATGTTTCGTAGACCAATCAGGATGTCTGATTTATGCCACATCATATATTTTATATATTTTTTAATAATTAAATCAAATACAAAATAAAATAATCCATAAATTATCATAAAATATACTAATTTGATTGAATATTTCATAACCGTGTAAGTCAATATATGATGAAATATTTCATCATAAAATATACTAATTTGATTGAATATTCCATAACCGTGTAAGTCCATATATGATTGAATACTTTATCATAAAATTCAATATACTAATTTGATTTTGATAACAGTGTAACATACTCCTGTTTCAGCGTTATGGTAAACTATATATGACAAAATAAAATATTTCATAAATCATAAAATATACTAATTTGATTGAATATTCTATAACCGTGTAAGTCAATATATGATTGAATATTTTATTCCAAATAATGTTTCGTAGACAATTCAGAAGCTCTAATTTATGCCACAACATATATTCCATAATTTTTTAACAATTAAATCAAATACAAAATAAAACGTGTACATTGCATATTTTATTCCAAATTAAATATTACATAAATATTCCCTAACAATCACGGCTGCCCAATCATGTATATCTTTGTATATGCCAAGTCAATATATTCCATAAGTCAGAAACATTTACCATATTTTTTCGAAATCAAAATCGTTAAGATATAAAACCAATCATATTATAAATTAAATCAAATACAAAATAAAACCGTGTACATTGCATATTTTATTCCAAATTAAATATTCCATAAATATTCCCTACCAATCACGGCTGATCCCAATCATGTATATCTATGTATATGCCAAGTCAATATATTCCATAAGTATTCAACGTTTAACATATTTTTTTCGACATCAAAATCATTAAGATATACAACCAATCAGATTATAAATTAAATAAAATACAAAATAAAATCCTGGACATTGTATATTTTATTCCAAACAAAATATTCCATAAATCATAAAATATTCCATAAATCATATGCCAAGTTCTTTAACCAATTCATCACAAGACAAGAACTTTTCAAATTACTCATTTATTAATTATTTAATCTTTTTTTAATCGTTTATTGTTTTTTCATTTCCCTTATTCATTCCTGTTATCATAATTAATCCAAATATTTTCGTCATTGCTAACAAATATTTGAAAATTAGTGCACCAGGAAATTCACCCAAATTGACCGAACATATCTTATACGCAAAACAACCCCGTTAAAAATCAAATTGTCCAACAAAGGTCACAAGTCCAGAAGTACTTTTCCTGTCTAAAGAACAACCTGCATAATTCGCATCTGAATATCCTAGTAGTTTAAAATTACAATTTAGGGGATACCATAAATATGATTTTGATGTTCCAATTAGATATCGTAGAATTCTCTTAACCGCAATCATATGCGATTCTTTTGGTGCAGATTGAAACAGAGCACAGACGCAGACACTAAACATTATATCTGGACGACTTACGGTAAGATAAAGAAGTGAGCCGATCATAACTCTATAAGTGGTTTCATCTACTGACTTACCGTCTTTGTCTTTGGTAAGCTTTTTATTAGTTACCATTGGAGTAGGCATGGGATGAGAGGATTGTAAGGTTTATTTACCTACTTTAGTCATAATAATGTTATTATCTTATAAAGTTACGAACTTATGCATGCTTAACAATAATGAAACGAGATTCAAGAGGAAGAACATGCTTCCTTACATTGTATGTCACGGCTAATTAGGGCACAAGTGAAGACACCTTCTTCACTTGTTCTTGAGCTTATTACACGGAATGATCCTCCTTGAGCCCTCAAAGAGACGACCTCCAAAAATGAACACCAATACACACTACTCACTAATGTATTTTGTATGTATTTTTGCTAGAAAACTTGATACAAAATCTCTAGTTCATAAGGAGGGTTACACGGTTTTGATGCTTGAATGAGGGAGAGTTTTCTTTCTCTTCTCACTAATGCAAAACCCTAGTAAAACAACATGAATGAATGAATGAATGAGGGACAAAACTCTCTTTTGTTCTCCTCAAGGGGGTGGCTGGGTGGTGGGTTAAGAGGGCCCAATGAATGGCACCTTAACATTCTACAATGTCTCCCACTCAAGCCATGAGCATTAATTAAATGTCCTCTATATGTTCCTCATATTAGGAAATATGTAATGTTGTATGTGTGTGTGTTGAACACACGGTCCATGGCACGAAATGGACCCATATGCAGCATTAGCTAGGATCATTTCAGTTTACGTAATTGATGTTTAACATTTAAAATCTTTTAATCGTAACTTCAAAAGTAATTCAAATAATTACTTATATCCAATTTAATCATTATTTGTCACTACAACAATCATAATCTTAAATAATTCATTCAAGTATTTTACGTTTCACAAACATAAAATAATAGTGATGACATTTCAATCACTAATATATTTTAATTTATAATCTTATTATAAATTTTCTCCTTATATTATTTATAAACTAGAAATGAACTAACTCGTATCAATATACAGTTATTTCATTTATCATTAAGAGAGTTGTCCTAAAGGTGTGATCTAAAGGGATCAACTGGTCACCACCGTCATTACGACAGTAATGTCAAACTCTAGCAAGCCAATCATTACCGATTAATGTTGACCAGTTGACTTATGATTAAGAATCATCCCATGAATACTCTTTTATAGAGATTTGTCAATTAATTATATTATTGACGTGATCACACTATTGTGGAGGACACTTACTCCAACAATCTCCCACTTGTCCTCACAAGTGTGGATCACCGTTTCTCTTGTTCTATTACATCATCTCCCACTCAATGCAAGGTGTCTTACAGGTCGTACTTGCACGTGATCAAATCAATAGTGGTTTTTCTCGATATGGAGTGTAACTGATAGACCGAAATTATCTACCATAGATATTCTCCGAGCGTGGCCACGCATTTCCAGTTCAGTACTCCTCGAGTGGCCTTGAGATTTAAGATAACCCTGACAAGGGATAGAACAATTCCTATCCGACTGTTCTCCTTGGCTAACATCGTCCATTGTGACCCGAAAGATGCCCATTTGACCCCTTTTACGGAAGACCGTAGAGCATAAATCAAAGTCACTTTGAATTATGTCACTTTTAGAGCAACCAGTCTCTAGTCTAAGAATCGACTCATAAGAATATATATATATATAGCAGCTCTTGCCACGACCAGGCTCCATTGAATTCTAAAGAACTCTATAAGCAATCACTGCCCGACACAAGTGTACCTTACAGTTTGTCTATATGATCGACTAGTCATCTCTTATGACTCTATGGTGTTAGAACTCACCATCAATCGCATCATAATCTAGTCACTTCGAGACGTCACCTCATATAAGTGACTAGGGGCGATACTAAGTTAATCCAGTTCACTTTGACAGGGTCCATCAATTGTCATACAATCCTGTTTGGATTTAACAAAGTATATAAAATAAAATAAGTCATATAAAACTTTAAATGATGAACAAGATTATCTTATATGAACGTAAAAACAACATTTTTCATTTCATATCGCATAATCGATTACACATTGGGTAAACTCTTAAGACCCATAGAACGAGCATGAGAATCATGCTTAACTTGCGACAAGGGTTTGGTTAAGGGATCAGCCACATTATAGTCTGTCCCAACCTCACAAATCGCTATTTCCTTCCTATCAATGAAATCCCGAATTACATGATATTTTCTTGGTACATGTCTAGACTTATTACTAGACTTTGGCTCCTTAGCCTGAAAGACAGCACCACTGTTATCACAGTACAAGGTGATAGGATCTTCAGCATTTGGAACTACCCTTAGTCCCTCGATGAATTGCCTTATCCATACTGCTTCCTTAGCAGCTTCTGATGCTGCAATGTACTTTGCTTCCGTTGTAGAGTCCGCAATGACTAGTTCTTTGAAGCTCTTCCAACTAATGGCACCACCATTCAAGATAAAGACAAATCCAGCCCGGGATTTAAAATCGTCTTTATCTGTTAGGAAGCTTGTATCTGTGTAACCCTTTACACACAAATCTTCTTCCCCTCAAAACACTAAGTACGAATCCTTAGTTCTTCTTAAGTACTTAAGGATATTCTTGACTGCAATCCAGTGACTTTCACCTGGATTTGCTTGATATCTACTAGTCATGCTCAAAGCATACGAGACATCTAGACAAGTGCATATCATGGCGTACATGATAGATCCCACGGCGGAAGCATAAGGGATCATTTTCATGCGTTAAACATCCTTGGGCTCCGTGGGAGATTGAGATTTCTTAAATATAATACCACTTCCCATAGGGATAAATCCTCTCTTGGAATTTCCCATGTTGAACCGTCGTAGAATCTTATCAATATAAGGTTCTTGACTTAGTGCTAATATCCTCTTGGTTCTATCTCTATAGATCCGGATACCTAATATGCATTGTGCATTTCCTAGGTCTTTCATCTGAAAATGGTTACCTAACCATCCTTTCACTGATGAAAGCATTGGAACATCATTTCCAATGAGTAGTATGTCATCCACATACAAGATTAGGAATACAACATTGCTCCCACTGAATTTCATATATAGACAAGGTTCCTCGACACTTCGAGTGAAACCATTTTCTTTTATGACTTCATTGAAGCGATGATTCCAACTCCTGGATGCTTGCTTAAGACCATAGATGGATCTCTTAAGCTTGCATACCTTGTTAGGATTTTTAGGATCTTCAAAACCCTCAGGTTGTATCATATACACATCCTCCTTTAAATGCCCATTTAAGAAGGCGCTTTTGACGTCCATTTGCCACACTTCATAGTCATGAAATGCGGCAATCGCTAACATTATCCTAATGGATCTTAGCATGGCTACCGGAGCAAATGTTTCATCATAATGAAGACCCTGAACTTGGGAAAACCCTTTAGCTACTAGCCTAGCTTTATAGACATCATCATGTCTTTCTATGCCATTCTTCACCTTGAAGATCCACTTGCATTAGAGAGGTCTCATCTCCTTAGTCAAGTCTACCAAGTCCCATACTTGGTTTTGATGCATAGAATCCATCTCGGATGTCATGGCCTCTTGCCATTTGGCAGAGTCGGGACTAGAGATTGCAGCTTTGTAAGTGGTAGGCTCATCACTTTCTAAAAGTAATACGTCTAGGCTACCATCTTCCTCAATTAGTCCAACATACCTATCAGGTTGATGTGGAACCCTACTCGACCTCCTGGGTTGAATAGGCACCGAAGCGGAAGAAGAAGGAACATCTTCATCTGTCTCAGCTTCAGTTTGTGGCTCTTGAACTTCTCGAACTTCATTAAGTTCAAAATTTCTCCCACCCTGTCTCTTAGAAATAAACTCCTTTTCTAAGAAGACAGCCTCAGAAGACACAAACACTTTGTTTTCATGAGGTTTGTAAAAGTGGTAGCCACGTGAGGTGGTTGGATAACCAACAAAGATGCATTTTTCGGATCGTGGAGTAAGTTTGTCATCGGTCTTTACCTTGACATATGCCTCACATCCCCATATTTTCATATAGGATAAGTTAGGAACCTTTCCCTTCCACATCTCATATGGAGTCTTATTGGTCGCTTTCGTTGGACTATTGTTCAACGATTTGATGGCAGTGAGGATCGCAAATCCCCAAAATGAATCAGGTAAGTCAGCTTGGCTCATCATTGATCGGACCATATCCAATAAGGTTCGATTCCTCCTTTCTGCCACACCATTAAGTTGTGGTGTTCCTGGAGGTGAAAGTTGTGACACAATGCCACATTCTTTTAGATGTGAATCAAATTCGTTGCTAAGATATTCACCACCACGATCGGATCGTAGTGTCTTAATCTTTCTGTCGAGTTGGTTTTCTACTTCATTTTGAAATTCTTTAAATTTCATGAAGGATTTATCTTATACTTCATTAAGTAGATATACCTTTACCTACTTAAATCATCGGTGAAGGTAATGAAATAGTCATAATTGCCTCTAGTGGTGATTGTTAGTGGTCCACATACATCCGTATGTATGAGCCCTAATAACTCACTAGCTCGTTGATGCCCGTCGTTGAGGGTACCAAAGATAAATTTATAATTCCTAACCTTAACAATAGATAGTGAAAGTCAGGGTCGAACCACAAAGAGGTGGGGAATGTTTATTGTCTTAATGTTAATGTTTAAAGGTAACAAATTTGGGGGTTGATTGGTTGATTACTAAGTCTAAAGTAAAGATAAAAATAAAACAAGAATTAAAAGATGAGAATAAAATATAATAAAAGAGGATGCTAGGATGTTTGGGTAATAAATAGCTAAGGTAAAGTAAATCCTAAGGTCAGCATGTATTGTAGTCGCGTAAGGGGGTGTAACATATCTTTTTAGGTCTATGCTACCTAATAGCTCCTTTCGGCCTGTGCTATTAGTTTCTAGGTCTCACAATTATTGGGTGTCAACAATAAGGGTGATTCCTAAATCCCAGGTCACATACCTTTCAGCCTTGAGTAACCTATCCGTCTTAAGGTGTAAACCAATGCCCTTCCCGTATCTTTCAATCTTGGGTAGGTCATTACTAACATCCTACAAGTCTCCTATTGGTCTCATTGCAGGATATTATAATTGACAAGAAAAGACGAAATAAGAAAACATACGCGAGTGGTCGACCGACCAGCTACTCCAGTCGGCCGACCACGGCCTCGGTCGACCGACCAGCTATTCCGGTCGGTTTTTCGGATTTTATTTACCTCTGCATATTATCCCCTACATCCTAACATATGAAAATTAGCTACTCATGATTACTGGAACAATAATAAAAACGAGATTTGATATGGAAAACATGGTGAACGATAATCTAAACATGCAAGAATTAATAAAGCTTGGGATTCTAACTTAAACCGGATGCGATAAAAATAAGAACAATAATAAAACTAGATTAAAAGAATAATTACCGGAAATAGGATTAAGGCAGAAAAGGAACAAACTTTATTGATGAATGTTGAAAGATTGAAGAACAAACTAAAAGTGTTGAGAATTATTGAAAGATTGTAATTGAACTAAAGACTAAATAAAACTCTCTAAATAAGACTTGATACTCAAAGATTCGATAGATGAAAAAATATATGATGAAAAAAAGATCTCTAACCCTAATCACAAGATTGGCTTATATAGAAAGAAACTAAGAGTTTCCTAAAGACTCTAATTCTACTTTATTTCCGAAAAAGAATCGCATGGGCTTCGCTCTGGTCGGCCGACCCGTTTGGCTGGTCGGTCGACCGCTTCTTGCTGGACTTCTCTTATTTCCGGCCTTTCTTGGAAATTGGGCTTTATGAAAATCAGGCCTGGTCGGCCGACCCGTTTAACTGGTCGGTCGACCGCTTCTGTACGGAAGTCTTCGGATTTTCTTCTGTTTTGACTCTTGGTACTTGATTCCGACTCTAGTTGACTTTCCATTTATTCTTTAATTAAGCAAAAGACTTGAGGATACGAATTTGGTGCCAAATCGTCTCTTTTCCGCATAAATCTGCAAAAGTGCATAAAAATACGAAAGTACACAATTTGTGGGAAATAAAGGCTAAAACATAGTAAATGAGCGACCAAATACGTGTAAAAATAGATGTAAAACATCATAAAATAGACACGTATCAAATTCCCCAAACCAAACCCTTGCTTGCCCTCAAGCAAGAAATAGACTCGATCTTAACTAATGGAACGATTTCAATCTCAGAGCGAAATTTACATGTTAGCCTATACCAATGTCAAGTACAAAATGAGAAAGTATTTAAATCATGCAAACGAGTTATAGGGTCGTCAGATTTGCAAATAAAGAAACTATAGAGACTTAATACCATGGACTCTCGCGGTACGCTCGAGACACTCATGAAGCAAAGGGTGAGTATATGTAAAAGATAGAAAGAAGTATATTTGTCATGACACTCACCTAACTGCGACCCATGAAAAACATGCCTGCAATCTAACATGAACAGGAATTCTACAACTTTGTATAACAATCTCATTAAATGATCTAGATACATGTAATTGAGGTAATGAAAGATATGTGAGGTAAAAGGTAAAAAGTGGTTGAGATGTTTTTGGATTTGTGGGGTTAGTAGCCAAGCTAGTAAAACCGATTCCCAACAACATATTTCACAACTTTTTTGATATTAAGAAAGTGCTCTTTTGTAGCACAACTCTCACATTAAATATAAGAAAGGACTCCCAGATAATTTTGAATGAAGTACGGGAGTGATAACATATAAAAGAAAGGGATTTTGGAACGATTTTTTTTCATTCTGATGCTGTCAGGTGGTCGGCCGACCTGTATATGTGGTCGGTCGACTGACTTTCGTTTTTTTCGTGTATTTTTTCGTTTTTCTTTTCTTTCTTTTTCTGAATTTTTCTGTTCTTTTTTTTCTTTTCTTGCTTTCTTTCTTTCTTTTCTCTTTTTGCTCATAATAGCATACAAACCAAGATGCCTCAAAAAATAATCCAATGACCACAAATACTAGCTTGGAAGGGTAGGCTAAGTATGGGATGTAGTTTTGGGGGAATAAAAAGGCAATTCTGGCTATGTAAAGCTTATGGGTAAATATGAGAAAAGGGATCCCAAATGCACGTATCAAGACTCACAAAACGAGAAAGTAAAACAAGTATATAGCAATTCAAGCTCATGTTTATGCATATTGATGTAACATGTTCCAAGGGGAGTACTACTCACATCCTAGACAACTGGTTTAAGAATGAAACCAGGAATAAGGCTCTAAAACTCAGAATGTATAGTAGGTTACCAAGGTATAAGTCAAGTCTCAAGATATACAAATTGACAAAAACTCGTAGATATGCAAAAGACTTTTATACTAAAACAAGTTGACAAGGCAAGATAAAGGCATAAACATGTAAGATAGCTAAATCATCCTTGAAATACTTTCGTTCCGACTCGACCTATATGCTAAAATAAACGTGCATTTTTTTGGATTTTTTGAATTTTTTGAATTTTTTTGGATTTTTGTATATATAAGAAAAATAAAGAAAAGAACGATGCAAGACAGAAATGCAATAAACGTGTGACAAAATGTAATGCATGTAACACGAAACCATTCCCCAAACCAACCCGCACAATGTCCCCATTGTGCATTAGCCTAAGTAAAGGTTTCAGAAAATTAAAAGACAAATGCAAGTAAAATAAAATAAAGAAAAAAAACTGGAAAGAACTCACTGGGTTAAAAGATGCATGAGAAAAACCTCCCCAAACCAGCGTAAGCTGGGAGGTTTTGGTGGCCAGCAGTGCCACTCAAGTATCCAAGTTGATTTCACGAGTTCTAAGGAAGAGAAACGAAAGACTGCAGCGGACAGTAGGTCGACCGACCGGTGTTTCTGGTCGATCGACCTCCTGTGAACAGCGGAAAAATCTGCGATACAGCGCCTCTGGTCGACCGACTGATGATTCTGGTCGGTCGACCAGCGGAGTTCTGGAGGTCTTCGTTTTTTTTTTTCGTAAATCCTGAAAAAACAAGAAAATATGTGCGCCCAACAATGCGCGAGATGCCCAAAACGATTCTTAAAGTCTTAACTACTAGTAAACAAAACTAAAAAGTTTCACACAACATAAAGTAAATTGTCTTAAAATTGCAACTTAAAAACAATTATCCGCTGAAGATGCGGAAAATATCCGACCACGGCTTCTGACGGCATGCCGTAGTCTCCACGGTGTTTGCTTTAGTGGCAAAACACATCTTCTTTCCTCCGTCGCAAAGCATATGCGACGGCCTCTCCTCTTGAGCCTTCCTCTTCTTCTTTTTCTCCTCTCGATCCACGACGTCTGGATCCTCATCTTCTTCATAGCTTAGGCATCCCATTCCTCCTCTCTGGATGATGACTTCCTTCTCCTTGGGTTTCCCCAAACCAGTTCCTGCAATAGTCATAATAGAAGTGTCCTCCCTATTGCTCCCAATCTGGGGCGGAGGTGTAAAAACAGATACAGGAGCAGGTAATAAAGGTGGAGAAGTAGTGATGACCTCATACTTCTTCTCAGAAGTGATAGCATTACATGTGATTGGGGTCATAGCATCCTTCTTCCTATAAGATAGGCCATAGATAATAGAATGTTTGCCTACTTTGAAGGTTAGAGTTCCAGTGCCTACATCTATAATGGCACCTGCAGTGTGAAGAAAGGGTCTTCCTAGAATTATGGGTATATGGGCATCCTCTGGGATGTCCAAAACAACAAAGTCGACTGGGAAGAAAAACCTGTCAATACGCACAGGGATGTTTTCTAACACCCCTACAGGTTCCATAGATGTGCGATCTGCCATCTGGACTGTCATACTGGTCACTGCAAATTCGGTCATTCCTAGTTTTAAGGCAACGCTTAGGGGCATGACACTTATACTAGCACCTAAATCGCATAGAGCCTTCTTAACTGGGAAGGTTCCTATATTACAGGGGACAGAAAAACTTCCAGGGTCCTCTAGTTTATGAGGGGCAATGACATGTGTTAAATAACTGGATGACTCTTCAGTGAGAGCCACAGATTCAACCTTTTCTAGAGACCTCTTTCTTGACAAAAGCTGTCTCATGAATTTAAGATAAGAAGGAACTTGTTGAACTAATTCTAAGAATGGAACTTGAACGTTTAATGAACGAATCACATCCTTAAATTTGTCAAAAGATA
The DNA here is from genome assembly GCA_029255685.2 of Silene conica. Taxonomy (NCBI): domain Eukaryota; kingdom Viridiplantae; phylum Streptophyta; class Magnoliopsida; order Caryophyllales; family Caryophyllaceae; genus Silene; species Silene conica. The sequence continues at coordinate 68,439,514 of CM055311.2, forward strand.
CCTGATCCTTTGAAGGCACGAGTCTCTCTGGAAAAGGAGCAGCTGAGGACTCCGTATTTGCAGCCCTTTTTAAAAACCTGGGGGTCTTATCACCCCGGAAAAGAAAATCCCGCAAGTTGTTCGGTAATTCTGGACGAAAGGGAACTTCAGGTTCTGCCTCAGTGGTCGGTCGACCAGTACCTTCGGTCGGTCGACCAGTCTCCTGTTCAGGCGAAAATCTCGGATCCTGCTCCGCGGTCGGTCGACCAGATTCTTCGGTCGGTCGACCGCCTTCACTGCTACTCGCCTGTTTTTCTTTCTCAGCCCCCACTTTGGCTCCACTTCGCAGGGTTACGACGTTAAGAGTCTCCTTCTTCTGGTCCGGTTTGGTTGGAAGTTGACCCGGAGCCCTAGTATCATTTTTGCTCGCGATCTGAGCAATCTGGGACTCCAACATCTTCATCCCTGCCTCTCTAGCCTGCGACTCCTTCTGAACAAACCCAATAAGATTTTGGATAAGAGCGTCTGTGTTGGGTGGCGGATTAGAAGGTGGTTGAGGGTTGAAAGGTGGTCTTTGGAAATTTTGTTTATGTGGGGGTACATAGGTGGAATTTTGCTGAGGTTGCATGTGCTGTGGGTTTTGAACATTCTGGCTTGTCCACCTTAAGTTGGGATGGACATTATTATTATTTGGATCATAGAAATTGTTCCCACGATAATGCTGAAAAGCGGCACATGTTTCATTAGATGAAGTACAAAATTTTGACACATGCCCTTCTCCACCGCACCTCTCACAAGCAAAGGGTCCGTCCTGAACGGCGTTTACTTGGTAGATTCCTCCCTTGCTTCCACTCCCAAGATCAAGCTTTCCTGCAGCCTCAAATTTTTCTAACTTAGCTGTCAAGGCCTCAATTGCTGACAGGTTGTACTCATTTTTCCTCTGATTTCCTCTGGAAGTACCATGCTCAGCACGGTGCACAGCAACGTCTTCTATTAACTTGAGACCCTTAGTCTCTCCTGAATTATCCTGGAATCTTCCATTAGCTGCAGCATCTAGGTAGGCCCTGTTGTCATCATAGAGGCCATTGTAGAACTGGTTGCAAAGAAACCATTGTTCGAATCCGTGATGTGGTATGGATCGAACAAGTCTCTTGAACCTGTCCCACGCCTCGCTAAAGTCTTCATTGGGACCTTGCTTGAAATTAGTGATCTGCGCTCTTAAAGCATTTGTCTTTGATGCAGAGTAATATTTCCTGTAGAATGCTAAGGCTAAGGTGTTCCAATCTGTAACTCCCGCAGCAGTGCGGTCAAGGTCTCTGTACCACTCTCTCGCAGAGTCCCTAAGGGAGAAGATAAACATGGTCTGTTTAATCTGGTCCTGAGTCACTCCTTCTGGGGGTGCTATAGAGCATATGTAATCTGTGAAGATTTCAATATGCTTAGCAGCATCCTCATTGGCCGAGCCTCCAAATTGGTTTCTTTCAACCATAGTAATATAGGCAGGCTTGGCCTCGAATGGCTTCCCAGTACCTGCAGGTAAAGTGAACCCTTTGTATAGGTCCTTTGCCTGAGGCATGGAGTGACTGGCAATAGTAGCTTCTTCTGCCATATTATCTTCTTCTTTAGGAAAAACTGGAAAGTAGGTAAAATGTGGTGTTTTTGGTGAAAGCGGATTGATGGGTGAATTTGGTTGCGAAGGTGGTGTTTTTGGTGAAGATGGTGGTAACTCGAAAAGGTCTTCTTGAAATAAAGAGGATGGTGACCCTCCCTCTTGATTTGCTAGAAGTTGCTTTCTTCTTTCCCTAAGAGTCCTCTCAATTTCGAGATCAAGTGGTAGGAGTTCTCCTTGAACTGACCTGCGCATAAGAGGAAACTACAAGAAAAAGGTGAGAAGGTTTAAGGAACAAAAAGTTCCTTAAACAAAGAGAAACAAAAACAAAAAACAATAAACACTGGCGTCACCTCCCCGGCAACGGCGCCAAAATTTGATGCCCGTCGTTGAGGGTACCAAAGATAAATTTATAATTCCTAACTTTAACAATAGATAGCGAAAGTCAGGGTCGAACCACAAGGAGGTGGGGAATGTTTATTGTCTTAATGTTAATGTTTAAAGGTAACAAATTTGGGGGGTTGATTGGTTGATTACTAAGTCTAAAGTAAAGATAAAAATAAAACAAGAATTAAAAGATGAGAATAAAATATAATAAAAGAGGATGCTAGGATGTTTGGGTAATAAATAGCTAAGGTAAAGTAAATCCTAAGGTCAACATGTATTGTAGTCGCGTAAGGGGGTGTAACATATCTTTTTAGGTCTATGCTACCTAATAGCTCCTTTCGGCCTGTGCTATTAGTTCCTAGGTCTCACAATTATTGGGTGTCAACAATAAGGGTGATTCCTAAATCCCAGGTCACATACCTTTCAGCCTTGAGTAACCTATCCGTCTTAAGGTGTAAACCAATGCCCTTCCCGTATCTTTCAATCTTGGGTAGGTCATTACTAACATCCTACAAGTCTCCTATTGGTCTCATTGCAGGATATTATAATTGACAAGAAAAGACGAAATAAGAAAACATACGCGAGTGGTCGACCGACCAGCTACTCCAGTCGGCCGACCACGGCCTCGGTCGACCGACCAGCTATTCCGGTCGGTTTTTCGGATTTTATTTACCTCTGCATATTATCCCCTACATCCTAACATATGAAAATTAGCTACTCATGATTACTGGAACAATAATAAAAACGAGATTTGATATGGAAAACATGGTGAACGATAATCTAAACATGCAAGAATTAATAAAGCTTGGGATTCTAACTTAAACCGGATGCGATAAAAATAAGAACAATAATAAAACTAGATTAAAAGAATAATTACCGGAAATAGGATTAAGGCAGAAAAGGAACAAACTTTATTGATGAATGTTGAAAGATTGAAGAACAAACTAAAAGTGTTGAGAATTATTGAAAGATTGTAATTGAACTAAAGACTAAATAAAACTCTCTAAATAAGACTTGATACTCAAAGATTCGATAGATGAAAAAATATATGATGAAAAAAAGATCTCTAACCCTAATCACAAGATTGGCTTATATAGAAAGAAACTAAGAGTTTCCTAAAGACTCTAATTCTACTTTATTTCCGAAAAAGAATCGCATGGGCTTCGCTCTGGTCGGCCGACCCGTTTGGCTGGTCGGTCGACCGCTTCTTGCTGGACTTCTCTTATTTCCGGCCTTTCTTGGAAATTGGGCTTTATGAAAATCAGGCCTGGTCGGCCGACCCGTTTAACTGGTCGGTCGACCGCTTCTGTACGGAAGTCTTCGGATTTTCTTCTGTTTTGACTCTTGGTACTTGATTCCGACTCTAGTTGACTTTCCATTTATTCTTTAATTAAGCAAAAGACTTGAGGATACGAATTTGGTGCCAAATCGTCTCTTTTCCGCATAAATCTGCAAAAGTGCATAAAAATACGAAAGTACACAATTTGTGGGAAATAAAGGCTAAAACATAGTAAATGAGCGACCAAATACGTGTAAAAATAGATGTAAAAGATCATAAAATAGACACGTATCACTCGTGTCCCTTTACCACTAAAAGGATTACGAGTCATCTTTCCTAGAAGGAAAGCCTCGCATGTACCATAAGATTCATATTCGAATGGTTTAATTATATTGGTCTTTACCAATCTTTTGATGCGATTTTCATTTATGTGACCAAGTCGACAATGCCAAACATACGATTCATTTGGGTCACTTGTTTTTACCCTTTTGTTATTAACGTTATAGACATTTTTAGACGAGTCCGAAGTTTCCAAAACATAGATTCCATTAATTGAATTGGCATGGCCAACAACCATGTCATTCTTAGAAATTACACAACAATTGTTCTTAATGGAAAAATTATATCCCTCAATGTCTAACATTGCAACAGAAATAATGTTTTTGGAAAGAGACGGTACAAAATAACAATTATTTAATTTTAACTGGTTCCACTTGACAAGGCAAGAGTGCAAGTCCCTTTTGAAGTGGCCGCTACCCGAGCTCCATTTCCAAGTCGGAGATCCATATCACCCTTGTCTACTTTCTCCACTTCCCTTAAACCCTGCAAACGATTACAAAGGTGAGAACCACAACCAGTATCCAATACCCATGTTGTGTTGGATGTAAAATTGATGTCAATAACAAAAATTTCGGATTTGGAATTACCTAACGGAATCACAAGACCTTCTTGGATATGACGTAAGTACTTGGAGCAATTCCTCTTCCAATGGCCCATGACACTACAATAGTGGTATCGCCCCTTTTGTAACTTTCTCTTCTTCTTCTTAATCTTTGCAACACCTTTCTTGCTAGAGCTCCCACTAGCTTCATCATAAGCCCTTTCCTTCAAGTATATGGCATCCAATTCTTCATTTAGCTCATCTATATAAGCCGTGTCAAGAAGTGGACCTTTGGGAGGTGGGAGAGAAGTAATAAAGTTAACATTGCCATCCCGACCCGTTCCGAAATGAACTTCTCTAGTAGTATCAATGTTGTTTTGGTTGCAAACATCGTCGAAAACATTGTGACAAGAATCAATAGTGATAGGGTTGAATGAATCCATTGAGATTAAATAACTACAAAAACGGAAATGAAGGAAAAATTAACGTTCATCATTTTAATACTTGTTAAACATTTTTAAACAAGCTTAATATTTACTTAACGATCTCTTACACAATTAAGTAAACAATCCCGAGACCCAAACCTATACTAATGCGGGCACGGTATAGCCGATTCAACCCGTATAGGTATAATTTGGTGGATTAACCCTTTAATCGGTTCTACCTTAGAACTCCCGGTCGACAATTTTCTAAAAATCGTCTTTAGCCCGAACTTATTGCAACTACGGTTACGAATACTTTCGTTGAGATCGACCAAATTTCAAGTTGTAATCTTTATTACCCCACTTACCCAACGTGACAATTTTAGTACCCCGGTTTAGCCGAGCCTACATTTTGTGAAGAAGGGATTCATGGGTCCATACTCTTTGGTAAGGCTAGGTCTCAATATTTTATACGTAAGAGATCTTATCAAATATTATCTATCCCCTTTTTAAGTGAACTAATTAGGTGAATTATCGATAATAAAATGATACGTTGAAGACTCGATACTCGATATGCATGACATGTTAATGGCGATTTGGCTATGCATGCAACATATTAAAACAAAATAAAGCAAAATTAAATTCCTAGTATGCCCTTTCCTAAAAGAAAATAAATAAAATACAATTCGGAAACCAACTCTTTTGGTCCCTAGGGCTTCTCGACAATCACTTGAGGAACACCGTCTTGGACTCCTCTGGGAATGCGACGCCTTGGGAACTCCGAATTACAAATATTACATTTCTAAATTCTATCTACTTTATACAATATAAATAGAAATAAATTACAATTGGGTGATACGAGATCACAAAATTACAACCAAATCAATAACCCCTTTCATTACGGGAATTACCGATTAAACTAAGGCCATACTAGAATAATTACATGATTCAAAATAATGCTATAAAATATGACATTCATAAGAAAAACGCAGCAATATAAATGTTATGAATATGTTCATTTTAGATGCCAAATCGCCCTAATAACTTATTAGGTTAACAATAAATCGGTTTTATGAGATTTTGCAATTTTAACCCGTTAAAATGCATAAATTTAAAACATAAACAAACTTATGTTCTAAATAATATCCTAACATATTTTAGGATTCAAAATTAGTCATAAATAATTTTGATAATAATTAACCCTTTAATTATGTTTATATTGTTCATAATGCCTTAAATTACATAACTCTTTACGAATTAAATCCAAATAAAATACAAAATTTTCGAAATTTGGATTTTATATTCACAAAAATTCTGAAATATTACTTTAATATTTATAATGTCAAAAATTTTGGTCACGGTTTTCGAAAATTAACTCGAAATATCATATATATATGGCCAAAATTACCTCTTAATACGGTTTTAACTAATAAAATCGTAAAACATGCTATACAACATCATATTGTACCAAATTTTACATACATTAAGTAAAATAAGCATGTGAGGTCGTGTGAAAATTACAAGGCTAGAAACGTTTTCTTTCTATTTTAACCATTTAATTCGTTTTTCTCATAAAATACATACAAATGATTAAAATTTATATAACGAACAATATTTAAATCTCTTAAATTATCTAAATAACCTATAAACATTTTAGGACCAGATTTAATAACATGCCAAAATGTCGAGTGATTTAACATATGAATCTCAATATTAATAGTTTTATTTTAAGTCTCAAAACTCGGAAAAAATAAAAACCGATTAAGCATGCAACAACCTTTTCTCTGATACCAATTGTAAGGTTTATTTACCTACTTTAGTCATACTAATGTTATTATCTTATAAAGTTACGAACTTATGCATGCTTACCAATAATGAAACGAGATTCAAGAGGAAGAACAAGCTTCCTTACATCAAACAGGGATACCAATGGCTTACTGAGTCGTATCCCCAACCAGAATGGGCTCCCTTAATCTGGAACAAACTGAATTGGCCAAAACACTCTTTTGTATCCTGGCTAATCATGCACGAGGGCCTGAATACCAAAACCAAACTCCATGCCCTTGGATACTGCCCTGATAACTTATGCTGCCTCTGTGGCAGTCTGCCTGAGACAATTGAGCATCTTTTTGTTGAGTGTGCTTATAGTTGTAAAGTCCTGGAATGTATTGAAGGATGGCTAGGTACCCCTCTACCTAGCATCCCAGAGTTACTGAGAACAAAAAATGACAACCTCCAGTGGCAGGCTCTCACCATGATCATGGCTGATTACAGGTACAATATCTGGTACATGAGGAATAAGGCTCGAACTGAACTGATCTTGCAAAGGCCTGGGAAAATTGCTGCAACAATTGAAAAATCTGCAAGGACACGAGTGAGTATGAAAATGGAGTCAATCAGGGATCAAGGATTCACTTCTTGGCAAGAAATGCTGGGTTTCAATTGAAGTTTATGATAGCTGGTTCTTGTGTTTTTTTTACCAGCTTTTGTTTTGCTCTTAAAGTTGCTTTTATGGGTTGTTTTAGTCTGTTTTGCTCTCAGAGGGGTTTGAACCCCCTAACCTCCTGTATATTTGGAATGTTCTTTGATATATAATATATACTCACATTTTACCAAAAAAAAAAACAAGCTTCCTTACATTGTTTGCCACGGCTAATTAGGGCACAAGTGAAGACACCTTCTTCACTTGTTCTTGAGCTTATTACATGGAATGATCCTCCTTCAGCCCTCAAAGAGACGACTTCCAAAAGATGAACACCAAGACACACTACTCACTAATGTATTTTGTATGTATTTTTGCTAGAAAACTTGATACAAAATCTCTAGTTCATAAGGAGGGTTACACGGTTTTGATGCTTGAATTAGGGAGAGTTTTCTTTCTCTTCTCACTAATGCAAAACCCTAACAAAACAACATGAATGAATGAATGAATGAGGGAACAAAACTCTCTTTTGTTCTCCTCAAGGGGGTGGCCGGGTGGTGGGTTAAGAGTGCCTAATGAATGGCACCTTAATATTCTGCAATGTCTCCCACTCAAGCCATGAGCATTAATTGGATGTCCTCTATATGTTCCTCATATTAGGAAATATGTAATGTTGTATGTGTGTGTGTTGAACACACGGTCCATGGCACGAAATGGACCCATATGCAACATTAGCTAGGATCATTTCAGTTTACGTAATTGATGTTTAACATTTAAAATCTTTTAATCGTAACTTCAAAAGTAATTCAAATAATTACTTATATCCAATTTAATCATTATTTGTCACTACAACAATTAGAATCTTAAATAATTCATTCAAGTATTTTACGTTTCACAAACATAAAATAATAGTGATGACATTTCAATCACTAATATATTTTAATTTATAATCTTATTATAAATTTTCTCCTTATATTATTTATAAACTAGAAATGAACTAAATCGTATCAATATACAGTTATTTCATTTATCATTAAGAGAGTTGTCCTAAAGGTGTGACCTAAAGGGATCAACTGGTCACCACCGTCATTACGACAGTAATGTCAAACTCTAGCAAGCCAATCATTACCGATTAATGTTGACCAGTTGACTTATGATAAAGAATCATCCCATGAATACTCTTTTATAGAGATTTGTCAATTAATTATATTATTGACGTGATCACACTATTGTGGAGGACACTTACTCCAACAAGGATTCCATTCCGAATTTCTTTATTAATTTCTTGACGTATTTTTGTTGATGAATTTTAATACCCACATTCGTTTGTTGGATTTAAAGTCCAAGGAAGAATTTTAATTCTCCCATCATACTTATCTCGAACTCGGATGTCATCAACTCTGAAAAATATTGGCACAATTTTTTGTTGGTTGAGCCGAATATAATATCGCAACGTAGATCTGGACTACTAATAGATCGGAATATTCACTCTTCAGAAATAATGTTTTGTCCACTGATCCTCTCTTTGATCCACTTTCCAATAGAAACTTTGATAATCTGTCGTACCATGCTCGAGGGGCTTGTTTCAGCCCGTAAAGAGTTTTTTCCAATCTAAATACATGATCCTTGAGTTTGCTGTCAGGAAATCCAGGAGGTTGTTCGACATAGACTTCCTCTTGAAGATAGCCATTAAGAAATGCAGTCTTACCGTCCATTTGAAATAGTTTCATTCCTTTATGTGCAGCAAATGCTATGAGCAAGCGAATCGCCTCAAGGCGAGCGACTGGAGCGAAGGTTTCGTCATAATCGATTCCTTCTTGCCGATTGTATCCTTGAACGACTAGTCTTGCCTTGTTACGTACGATGACTCCAGAGTCATCCAGTTTATTTCTAAATACCTATCTCGTTCCAATTACTGATCTATCTTTTGGACGAGGAACGAGATGCCATACTTTATTTCTTTCGAACTGTTGAAGTTCTTCTTGCATGGCGACTATGCAGTCAGGTTCTGCAAGGGCCTCTTTTGTGTTGGTAGGTTCAATTGTGGAGAGAAAGGAGTAGAATGAGCAGAAGTTGTTTAAACTTCTTCGAGTTTGGACTCCTTTGTAAGGCTTCCTATGATGTTGTCCAAAGAATGAGAGCTTTTATATCTCCAATTTCTTGATTGATTGTTTTCGTTTCTACTTCTTGACTCGGGATTTTGACTTGTTCCCCCTGAATTCAAACCAGGGTTTATAAGAGAGTCAGGTATAACTATGACCTCTTCCCTTTGGTTTTGATTCAAAGTTGTAGCTTCATTAGCTATAACCCTGGGTTCTAAGTCATTGGCTTGAGACTGGTTAACAGTATCTGTAATACCCCGTATTTATTTCATTTATTATTAACTATTTCGAGGATGATGTTGGCTTATCGAACATTAATATTCGATAGTTAGCTTATCAAGTAAGTAGTTTTATATTTTATACGATGTTAGTAATGGTCGAGTATGCGAATTAGGAGGATACCGTGTTTAAGTATGAGGCGAAATTTGGGCCTCGGGTCGTGTGTCAAGGCTGGAAAAAGCCCAGCTTGATAATACATACATACAAACCCACGCTCACCCAAACTCATGCTCACACAAACTCAACAAAATCTATCTGCCACTCCCTTATAAACACCTCTTATAACCCTAACCCTAACCCTACAACGCCTCCCTCACACTCACAATCAAGCTGCCGTCATCTCTGGTACTAGGAGGGGGGATTACTTGGTGGTTTTGGGTTGATCTAAGTGGTTCGTTTTGCATCTGAAAACGGGTACATACAACCTTCCTCTGTTTTTCCAGTTTTCTGTCCAACTTCAATTCGTGATTTCGTGTGTATAATCATGCTTTTAGATTCTGATCTTTGTGTAGTTTTAATCCATGACGTTCAGTAGTTATATTTGGGTCAGATTTTAGTCGTCGTTGGTCACTTTTGACCGTCGATGTGGTGGTTTAACCCTCCTGTCGGAGTCGGGTTTACAGTAATTGTTTTATCGTGTTGGATGGGTGTGTTTATGCCTTGATTCATTTTATAGTCTGGTTACATTTTGTAAGTTTGTTAGAGTCGTTTGAAGGATGGTAGTCAGGGGTTCAGGTGGTGGTTGTCGCGGTGGTTGTTGGTGTGTCGTGTCAGTGCTACAGCTGGATTCGAATTGGGGTGGTGTCGACGATGAGTCGTTTTCTGAACAGAGTCTGAACAGGAGCTTTGGGTCGGTAAATTTATTCCAGTCCTTTTTACAATCGTCATGAATGTAAGGGTAGATTGTTAGAAGGTAGTACGAAGTCTGTGGTGGTGGATCTTGTGGAGGTTCGTGGTTTTTGTGGGTGAATTTAAAATGGGTTTTGTTTTACTACCAAAACCGTAAAAACAGAGTGTAGTGGTGGTGTGCTGGGTTCTGGGCGTCTGTTTGGTGTCGTGGTAGGCTAACGACAGCCACTGGTCTCCTCCCTGGAACCACCGTGGCTCAGAGGCGAGCCTAGTGGTGCCAGTGGGGAATCCGGGGGCTGCCCTCGGTGTTAGGGGCGGTGGTTGACAAGGGGTCGCAGGCTGTTTTCGGTGTTTCGCGAAGGGTTTGATGAACGTGTTGATGAATGTGTTCGTATTGATGAACGTGTTGATGAATGTGTTGATCATTGTTTTTTTATAATTATTATTATTCTTATTATTATTATTATTATTATTATTATTATTATCATTATTATTATTACTCTTATTATTGTTGTTTTATGATTACCATTTTTACTAATTGAATTACTACTATGGTGATTTTATAATTGTGGGATAATAATGTCATTAGTATTAGTATTATTTTTATTATTAAGTATGTTATTGACAAATGCTATAAGTGTATATCATGTTTAATAATATTTAAGTTCTTATTATTTTTATTATTACTATTCATGTTATTAGCAATTGTTATGGTTGATGTTGTTGTTAATATTGTTATTAGTATTATCACGAATAATATCGTATCAAATGTTATTGCTTTATTTCATGTGACATTATTATTCTTACATATTGTCTTTTTATCATTATCATTGTTCACAGTAATTTTGTTATGCTTAGTGGTGTTGTTATTATTTTATCATGGGTTATAGTTATATGATATATACTAACTATGTTATTATTGTCTATATATAGTAAGTCTATTCTTAGTAAGTTTTAATTGACTAGCGGGGATTGATATGAATGAGGAGTTCTTAATAATTGATATGCATATGAACATGGCCAAGTAATTTTAGTAATGCGATTGTATGGGTAGAAATTGATATTTAATATTAATTATAGGATCTGAGTTCGGTTGTTCAAGGTGGAATATTTCTAGCAGCTGTTCGGTTGTCAATCCACAATTGAGGTTGGGGAATTATATTATGATTCATGTTATGACATGAAATGTGTAAGTGATGCTTATTACGAGTTTGTTATAATTGATTATTACTGTACTGTGGATCGTATTATTATTGATCACTGTGGAGATCGGGAGGTGTGAATTGGGTTTTGTGATATGGGTCTTGTGATATGGCCATGGGAAGTGCGGTGTGATGTGGTGTGGTGTGATGGAGGTGTGGTGTGTTGGAGGTGAAGTGGTTGATTGGAGGATGTGGAGGTGGAGGATGATACTGTTCTATTGTTAATTATGTCTTATCTGTTTTTACCTACTCAACCTCGCGGTTGACCCTGTGTATTGGTGTGACACCTACGATGATCCGGAATGGGGAGTAGATTCGACAGGTCAGTGACAGATGGATTAGGAGCTTGGGCATGGAGAGAGACATGGCATGGACCTACTTAGAGTTAGATCACATTTAGACATCGTCAGTTGTACTTTCATTTAATCAAGTTTGGTTTTTCGTAGTTGTTGTCTTACCAAGCTTAAATTTAATCAGTAATTATATAAAGTACTTTGGTTTGTTTACCTTGTTACTCACTACCTCGGATATTCCGGGATGGTAACAGTCCTATTTGTTTGAGAATGTCTTGCTAAAGGCTCTTAAATAAATGGGGATGTTACAAAGTGGTATCAGAGCGAACGATCCTCAGGCCTAAACTAAATGAATCATAATGAACGTAGGAAGAGTCTAATAAAATGAACCCCGAGATGAAACTGATAGGAGCCCCAAAAAGGAACGGGATGAGTTAGGGGCCCCCTCACACCAGACCTGGGCCCTTCGGTTCTGTCTCGGGAACCCTATGAGAGTAATTGAAGAGTGGGGTAGACTATATAGTGACCTTGTTATACTGTACGAACGCCCTTATAGGAGAAGAATGAGGTAAGTGATACATGATTTACGGTTAATAATGTGGGTTGAAAGTTATGATTGATATTAAAATGTGGATCGAGCAGGATGATTGAATTAAAATTTGAAGAGTATGGATGTGCAATTGTTGAGCAATAGCTAAGAGGGATGTGATCATATGATTATGTGATTATCTAATTATTAAATGATTACCGTAACTAGGTCGTATATGGTTGGTATTTGGATACGAATGACCAGACTTATATATATTAGTAATCCATGTCTAGTGATACGCGGAATGTGTTGCCTCAAGCCATGAACGATACATAAATATGTACATATTTATGTATATACCATTGTAACACATGTGTTACAATGGTATATACATGCAATGTATAAATTTTGAGTAATTAGTTGGTTCTACTTTACAGTTTGAGTGATGATTACATGTTAATATGGTAGTGTTTATGCCTCAATAGTATGTCAACGTGTTATGGAAGAAATGGTTGAGCTTCGTAGTAGAATGTGAAGTTGTAAAAGAACTAAAATTTTTGACAAGTTTTCAATATGTTACCTCGCTTGCAAAAGCTGCCATCTAAAATGTGTTCTCTATATGAGTATGAAAATTTTATGTATGATAACCCATGTAGATCTTAATGAGTCGTTATTTAATTGTGATTTGTTTACAAGTGCTGCAGCATGCTTATTGGTGAAATTATGGGTTAGATAAGTTTTATATAAAAGTTCAATCAATTGTGAATTATGTGATGTAACCACGTCACACCCTGTTATGGCTTTAGTAACATGAACAATAGTCATATGATAAGAATATGGACCTTACTACATGGTAATGTAACCTTGCTTATTTCGTTGGGTTTTATATAAAATAGTTTCAATTATACGGACGTTCCTACTTTCTATTGTTATGACCTCAAAATAATTACGTGATGTTCCTATGTGATGTTAAAATCATGTTGATCAGAGAGGAGTCTTGACAAGTGGTAGAATGGAATTTAACTAGTAAGATTATTAGCTTGATGTCATGGGTAAAAGTTATATAGCAATTTAATTGTTATACTTAATGGTGGTTATTTTGAACAACGTGAACCTTGTTGCTATTCTTTCGTATATTAAAGGTACATCTTTGTCTAGTTCCCTGATGTATTAGCCTATGACTCCGTCATGTATACTGTTGCGCCATAAAATGCATTGCATATTACTATGTTCGAAATCTGATCACGAAGTATTGAGTTATTAGTTAGTTTGGCATGTGATTTAGTGTCGTGCATTCGTTTACTTTTATCGTTAAATTTCATGATCCGTGAGCTACAATTTGTGAGAACAGCGTTTTAGTAAAGGAGAGTCAGAATGTCTCCGTGCAGTTTCGAGTCCGATCTGTAGTTGAAAAATAGCCATTTGCTTGTGTTTATAATTGTCACAAACTACCACTTCAGCGTTTCAAAAGTTTTTCCAAAGGTTTCAAAAGTTTTAAATTTGTATTTCAAGATGATGAATAACCATGATGACCCTTGATCTTTTAATAATTGTAGTAATTGTTTGCTATATGACAAATTCTGTACTTACGTGTTGATGAAAGCCTGCCCGGATGCTTATTTGTTGCGCGTTATATGAACTCTTATATTACAAGACATGTATTTTATTAGTCTCATGATAGATGATGTAAGTTGAGTTATACCTAAGTGATCTGGTTAACTTATTAATACCTAGATATGCTAAACGGTCTCGTTAGTCCATGATTTGTGCATATTTTGTGAAACATGTCAATGCCCCATGTTTAATTACGTTCATTAAAATTTTGCTCCATGTCTTTTCCTAAAATATGGTTTTGCTTCTAAAATATGATTATGAACTCTAAGCTTCTTGTTTGTTTACATTGTTGTTAATATAGTAAATTTGTGATGAATTTCAAGGGTATGTAAGTGTTATCTATTCCGATTTTATTTTGCTGTGTAACACGATTTTACCGATCCTATTATTAATATTATTGTTCGAGGTTGTATGAATTACTTGTTAACTGTTATTTATTTATGACGGTTTTATGTGATAATTTTATCTCTGTTGAGTTATTAGTAAGTGATTCGTATCCATTAACATTTTATATTATTAAGTTAATCTTTTGTTTGTGAGACGGGTTTAATTTTGAGATGGGTTGTCCTGTGTAATTGATAGATATGAGGTATAAAGACAATATTGAACTGCTTAGTTGGGAACAAAAGTACCTTTGTTAATGTCCTTTGAAGAGTGAAAATCCATTGTTTTTAGCACTAGAGCTTGAACCATGATATTTTGTCAAGTGAGCTAGTATTTTCCTAAGTTTAGTGGTCTGAGAAGTATTGAGATGTTGACTTTTGTTGGTAAGCTTAAGTTGATTATTTTGACAGTAAGATTGTTAAGTGGTATTCTGTTTGATTTGTCGATTTCTGTGACCTCGACTCGTGGGTGAGTAGCTTAGAGTTTTACTCTAAGTGTTGAGCACGGTTCTTTGAACCTTTGATAATAACGATATTGAATTGAGTTTGGTTACTAGCAATGAGTTATGGGGCATGCGTGCCGAGTTATATATTTACGGTCCAGAGTGACCAAGGTTCTTGAGTTATATTATTTGGTTTGGAATCGATATGAGATGGAGGTATTGTTTAGCGGTTTATCCGCCAGTTCACTCACCCCTTGTCTTTGGTCTTAGATTCGACGATGAGTGCGATACTTGGTTACTCGAAGTAAGATGGTATGAGATAACGTAATGAGTAAGACGGAGTAATGAGCTGGGATTTGTATAATGAGGTTACGGGGACGTAACCGTGTTTTAAGGAGGGTGGGATTGTAAAATCTTTTTGTTTTATGATATGGCTGGTATTTAAGACATGCTAATTGGTGTGTCGTGCTTGTTTGAATGTACCTAATAACTTGATTACTTATGTTGATTACTTATGTTATGCTTTTACTGGGTTCCGTGAAGTATCCTTTAATTTGGTATCCGTTAAACTTTGGGGACAAAGTTTTCTTAAAACGGGGGTAGAATGTAACCTTTCGTGTTTTATTTCATGTTTAAAGTATTTTGATCAGTTTCGATGTGATAGGTGTCACGCTTTGATTTCGTTATGTTTCTAGTAAACGGTTTGTTGGCTACGGAATGTGAACTTCGGGACGAAGTTCATTTTAAGGGGGGAAGACTGTAATACCCCGTATTTATTTCATTTATTATTAACTATTTCGAGGATGATGTTGGCTTATCGAACATTAATATTCGATAGTTAGCTTATCAAGTAAGTAGTGTTATATTTTATACGATGTTAGTAATGGTCGAGTATGCGAATTAGGAGGATACCGTGTTTAAGTATGAGGCGAAATTTGGGCCTCGAGTTGTGTGTCAAGGCTGGAAAAAGCCCAGCTTGATAATACATACATACAAACCCACGCTCACCCAAACTCATGCTCACACAAACTCAACAAAATCTATCTGCCACTCCCTTATAAACACCTCTTATAACCCTAACCCTAACCCTACAACGCCTCCCTCACACTCACAATCAAGCTGCCGTCATCTCTAGTACTAGGAGGAGGGATTACTTGGTGGTTTTGGGTTGATCTAAGTGGTTCGTTTTGCATCTGAAAACGGGTACATACAACCTTTGTTTTTCCAGTTTTCTGTCCAACTTCAATTCGTGATTTCGTGTGTATAATCATGCTTTTAGATTCTGATCTTTGTGTAGTTTTAATCCATGACGTTCAGTAGTTATATTTGGGTCAGAGTTTAGTCGTCGTTGGTCACTGTTGACCGTCGATGTGGTGGTTTAACCCTCATGTCGGAGTCGGGTTTACAGTAATTGTTTTATCGTGTTGGATGGGTGTGTTTATGCCTTGATTCATTTTATAGTCTGGTTACATTTTGTAAGTTTGTTAGAGTCGTTTGAAGGATGGTAGTCAGGGGTTCAGGTTGTGGTTGTCGCGGTGGTTGTTGGTGTGTCGTGTCAGTGCTACAGCAGGATTCGAATTGGGGTGGTGTCGACGATGAGTCGTTTTCTGAACAGAGTCTGAACAGGAGCTTTGGGTCGGTAAATTTATTCCAGTCCTTTTTACAATCGTCATGAATATAAGGGTAGATTGTTAGAAGGTAGTACGAAGTCTGTGGTGGTGGATCTTGTGGAGGTTCGTGGTTGTTGTGGGTGAATTTAAAATGGGTTTTGTTTTACTACCAAAACCGTAAAAACATAGTGTAGTGGTGGTGTGCTGGGTTCTGGGCGTCTGTTTGGCGTCGTGGTAGGCTAACGACAGCCACTGGTCTCCTCCCTAGAACCACCGTGGCTGAGAGGCGAGCCTAGTGGTGCCAGTGGGGAATCCAGGGGCTGCCGTCGGTGTTAGGGGCGGTGGTTGACAAGGGTCGCAGGCTGTTTTCGGTGTTTCGCGAAGGGTTTGATGAACGTGTTGATGAATGTGTTCGTATTGATGAACGTGTTGATGAATGTGTTGATCATTGGATTTTTATAATTATTATTATTATTATTATTATTATTATTATTATTATTATTATTATTATTATTACTCTTATTATTGTTGTTTTATGATTACCATTTTTACTAATTGAATTACTACTATGGTGATTTTATAATTGTGGGATAATAATGTCATTAGTATTAGTATTATTATTATTAAGTATGTTATTGACAAATGCTATAAGTGTATATCATGTTTAATAATATTTAAGTTCTTATTATTGTTATTATTACTATTCATGTTATTAGCAATTGTTATGGTTGATGTTGTTGTTAATATTGTTATTAGTATTATCACGAATAATATCGTATCAAATGTTATTGCTTTATTTCATGTGACATTATTATTCTTACATATTGTCTTTTTATCATTATCATTGTTCACAGTAATTTTGTTATGCTTAGTGGTGTTGTTATTATTTTATCATGGGTTATAGTTATGTGATATATACTAACTATGTTATTATTGTCTATATATAGTAAGTCTATACTTAGTAAGTTTTAATTGACTAGCGGGGATTGATATGAATGAGGAGTTCTTAATAATTGATATGCATATGAACATGGCCAAGTAATTTTAGTAATGCGATTGTATGGGTAGAAATTGATATTTAATATTAATTATAGGATCTGAGTTCGGTTGTTCAAGGTGGAATATTTTTCTAGCAGCTGTTCGGTTGTCAATCCACAATTGAGGTTGGGGAATTATATTATGATTCATGTTATGACATGAAATGTGTAAGTGATGCTTATTACGAGTTTGTCATAATTGATTATTACTGTACTGTGGATCGTATTATTATTGATCACTGTGGAGATCGGGAGGTTTGAATTGGGTCTTGTGATATGGGTCTTGTGATATTGGGTCTTGTGATATGGGACTTGTGATATGGCTATGGGAAGTGCGGTGTGATGTGGTGTGGTGTGATGGAGGTGTGGTGTGTTGGAGGTGAAGTGGTTGATTGGAGGATGTGGAGGTGGAGGATGATACTGTTCTATTGTTAATTATGTCTTATCTGTTTTTACCTACTCAATCTCGCGGTTGACCCTGTGTATTCGTGTGACACCTACGATGATCCGTAATGGGGAGTAGATTTGACAGGTCAGTGACAGATGGATTAGGAGCTTGGGCATGGAGAGAGACATGGCATGGAACTACTTAGAGTTAGATCACATTTAGACATCGTCAGTTGTACTTTCATTTAATCAAGTTTGGTTTTTCGTAGTTGTTGTCTTACCAAGCTTAAATTTAATCAGTAATTATATAAAGTACTTTGGTTTGTTTACCTTGTTGCTCACTACCTCGGATATTCCGAGATGGTAACAGTCCTATTTATTTGAGAATGTCTTATTAAAGGCTCTTAAATAAATGGGGGTGTTACAGTATCATCAATTGTGTTTTCAGTTCTCGTACCGTTTTCTCCCAAGTTAAGTTCATCGTTGATTCCTTGATTTTCGCCTTCATCATCATTTTCTATCTCTGGAGGATCCTCCCTTGACAAACGAAAGTCTGGTTCGTCTAGGTTTTCCTCCTCGTCCTGGAAAGACTTATCGAAGGCATTATTCTCATCAAAGGTAACATGTATACTCTCTTCTATGCACAAGGTACGTTTATTAAAAACTTTATAGGCTTTACCATTGTTATGAACGAAGCACTTATTCCCAAAACATCTTAAATGAGATATATTAGGTTTACGACCAAGTAGAAGTTTATAGGGTGTCTTTTTAAGGATCGGTCTAGTCATAGCACGATTATGAATATAACAAGTTGTACTAATAGCCTCAGCCCAAAAGTTTCTAGGTAGACCGCTACAAAGAAGCATTATTGTTCTAACCATGTCTTCTAGGGTTCTGTTCATGCGTTCTACTACTCCGTTTTGTTGTGGGGTTCTAGGTGCAGAGAAGTTATGTTCAACACCATTGGATTTACAGAACTCAATAAAAGCATGGTTGTCAAACTCAGTTCCATGGTCAGTTCGAATTGTTACTAGGTTAGATTTTAATTTGTTTTGGACAAGTTTCATGAGACTAAAAAATTCATCAAATGTTTCGTCTTTAGAATGAAGAAATATTTGTGGGGAATTTCTGTATATTCACCCTTAAAATTACAGGATTATAACAAAATTTTACATGTGAATATCGTCATAAATGAAAAACATGAAACGAAAAGGTATAGATGCACAACCTTAGGTCCTAGCGCAAAAGGCCTAAGAATAGGAATCAACAGAGATTCCCTCCGATAACTTGCACCCAAGATCCGTCTGAGATGATGCCGCGTGTGCTAGAAATACTCTCCAATTGCCTTGCAATATGGGGAGAGCTTTTATCTGTTTTTGATGTGAGATCTAGGTTTTGGGAGAAAGCTTCTCTCAAAACCCTAGTTTTTTAGTATATCAATTCCTATAGTCTGACAAAAGGAGAATTACTCTCCTTTTGTAACCCTACTCGGCCGAAATTAGCATAGGGTGAGATTGGGCTTTCCATTCTCACCTTATTCTAATGCGTGATTCGACCCTAATGCTAAAATGTAATCCGCGGGTTTCAATTATAAATTGTATACATGTTATCAGATACTAATGTATTACTTCGTCACAATGTGCAGTCAATACATTAATAATGGTCTGATAAGAAAATTGACGATATTGTATAATTAGCTTAATTAATATAACTGCTTATATTAATACACAAATTCAACATTTAATCAAATATAACCGTTTATATTTAATTTACGAATTAATCATGTCATTCGTATTAGCTAAAATTATTTAATCCGTATTAAATAATTATCTCAACATCTCATTGACTGATTTTATAGTCAATACATCTGACTAACTGTTTAGGCGTATTCGGCATAAATGTGCCTATATTTTCATTCCTTCACATCTCTCAAACGTGTCCTATAGGTGTGACTTATAGGGACCAGTTGATCACCGCCATCCGTATGACAATAACATCAAACTTATCTTGTAAGCCAACTGTTATTGATAAACGTGGATCAACTGATAATAATACTGAAGTATGCCCTTGTGATCCTTTAAGAGATTTAATAAGTCATTGTACTAACTATAAAGGACACCAGCCCCAACAATAATCTCCCACTTGTCCGTACAAGTGTATGTGCAATGACGTTATCACACTACATGTGGAGGACACCAGCTCCAACAAACTCCCACTTGTCCGTACAAGTGTAGGTGCGATAACCGATTCTCATATCCTTTTAAAATTTCTCCCACTCAATATAAAACAATTTGCAAATCCGTATTCGCAAAGGTCGTGTTCTACAAGCGATCTGTATCAAGAGTGGTTTCCCCGACTAGAGAGTAACTTAACTGATAAAACGAATATGTATTCGAGCATGGCCATGCATTTCAGTTACTACTCCTCGAGTGGCCCTGAGAAATGATAAAATCCTGATAAGGGTTTCACTAGTATAAAAAGTGTTATTGACATCGCCACTATAACATCGGTTTTTACTAAAACTGATGTAATGGATCTAATTTTTCTTATTTAAATCGCTTCGAAATCAAAACCGATGTTAATTATATAATTTTACATCGCTTTGAAATCAAAACCGATGTTAATTATATGATTTTACATCGATTTGTTAAAAAACCGAAGTTAATGATAATTAATTGCATCGGTTTAAGTAAACTGATGTTTAACAATTAAGATATTTTTTGTTATTTACATCGCTTCGAAATCAAAACCGATGTTATTTATATTATTATTATATCGATTTGTTTTAAAACGGATGTTAACGATAATTAATTATGAACCGATTTGTTTAGCAGTTAAGATGATAAAAATAATACATCGGTTAGTTATTAATTATGAACCGATGTAACAATTCTGCAAAAAATACATCGGTTACTTATTAATTATGAACCGATGTAACGATTTGGGGTGAAGGTGCCCTGACGTGTAAAAAACACACCAAAAAGGCGTCGTGAACAAAACCCACAATCCCACGTAATAGAAATACCTCAACAAAACCCTATACAATACTTCCTTCGCCCGCCGCCTCGCCGCCCTTCGTCGCCCTTCGCCTCCATTCGTCGACTGCCCTCAGCCGCCGCATCAACCTGCTTTGTCTTTTCGATATATTTCATAATTTTTCCCCAAATCTTTCCCAAAATTTGATTTTTTCCCCAAATCTTCGCCCTTCGGTTTCGTTTCGTTTTCTGTTGTCGTTGATTGAGGTGAGTTTTGGTGTTTGTGACTTTATGGCATTGTGGTGTTTATCATGTCAACTAAACAACACTTAACAATAATTTGATTTGATTTGTTACTTGATGACGACAGCTAAACGGAGAATCTGTAGACGATCTGCATTCTAAAAAGCCGACTTCAAGGATGCGGAAGTGGCTATGTTGCACTTCCGATGTCGAAGAGTCCTATCCATCAAAGGAGGATCTTCTTAAAAGCCCTAAGAACAACGCAGAAAGTATGTTTCTTTACGCGTGGCTTAACCATATTGGTTGTTTTTAGTGATATGTTGTCGACTGTGGTAAACTATCTCTCATGAACTAACTTTTCCGTGGTAAATTATCTGTGAATTTCTGAGGTGACTAGCTATTTGTAATTGACAAAGTATGGAGGTTGAATATATGATACCGTTTAGTTGCTGACTTCCATTGGGTTTCAAAACTCAGCTTTTGTTTTCTATGTGCATTGTCAGAGCGAGTTAAAATTATAACTTCTGGGTATGATCTCATTTTGACATGGTTTTCATGAGCACAGAGAAAATAGGAAAATAGAGTCTATGGTGTTTCACACTTCAGCTTCTGATTGAACTTCATTGCTTTAGTTGCGGGCTATCATATTTTGTCTTTGCTTACTAGCTACAGGCTGATAGGTACTAGTTAGCATTGCTAGTGAGCAGTTGAGTCATGCTGTAATTCCGTATATTTTGTTGAGTGTGACAATTCCTCGAGACGGTTGTTGGTATTTTCTCTGGCTCTGAAAACGCACCTTCATATGATGTTTGATCCCCTGAACTCTCGTCTTGAAAATCTCAGCACTTAAACTTGAATTAGCATTGCTGATCTCAGCACAATATTTTGCTTCTCCGTGGAACATTAATGCTCACAGACATCAAGTATTGAATATTCTCTAACGTGGTGTCGATGTTAGATGTTTCCTGCTTAGAGTAAGACCCCGAGTAGCTTTATAGTGTTCATTTTTTTCTCATTTCTTTGTTTTTTATAAATAAGTGCTAGGTGATGGACTGACGATTTCCTGAGACACAGATGGTCTCAACCCTCAAAACCATTTTCTGTCGATGCAGTAGAACAACAACCTGATATCTTTAACATTCCAATGAGCCACAAACTCTTTTTAAATGAAATATGATGGAATAAAACAAAATAGCAGACTAAATTGTTTGGTGTTAAGTAGTAGTCGGTCGATATAGTTCTACGCAAATTTTTCATCTCGTTTCATTTAAAACTCTAGTCTTTACTCCGTAAATTAATGGTATGAATACAGGCAGATGATCGCCTTATCTTGCGGTATGTGCAAGCTTTTTGGGCCATATGACTACAGGAGTAACATTATTGTTTATTAACAAGATTGCCTTCATATAAATGATGTGTTTTAATCTGTTTCGAATTTTAGGGCCCCCAAATGCGAAAGTAGCAGCTCCTGTCAAGGAAGAAGTACAAAAGACAGCACCAGCGATTGAAGTACCTCCTTTGTCTTTGGAAGAGCTCAAGGAAAAGACTGATAACTTCGGTTCCAAGGCGTTAATTGGTGAAGGTTCCTATGGAAGAGTGTTTTATGCTACTTTAGAATGTGGCAGGGTAGTGGCTGTAAAAAAGCTTGATTATTTCTGAGGAGCCAGAGTCCAATGTTGAATTTTTCACACAGGTAGGCGTTAGCTATAACCAATTATGTTCGTAATACGAGTAATATTTAACCGTTCAATATATGGTTGTTTGTCTAATATTTTTTCGTGTTCTAATTGATCAATACAGGTTTCTAGAGTCTCGACTTTGAAGCACTAAAATTTTGTTGAGCTCCATGATTATTGTGTGGAGGGAATTATGCGAGTGTTAGCTTACGAATTTGCAACAATGGGATCTTTGCATGATATTTTGCATGGTATGCACATTTTCTTGATGATAAGACGTTATAAAGGCGACATGAGTTTTTTTAACTGCTTTAAAATCCTTGTTGCTGGTAGGAAAGGTGTGCAAGGTGCCCAACCGGGTTCAGTACTTGATTGGATGCAGCGTGTGAGGATTGTAGTCGATGCTGCAAGGGGATTGGAATACCTTCATGAGAAGGTTCAACCTCCTATTATCCACAGAGACATTCGATCGAGTAATCTGCTCTTATTCGAAGACTTCAAGGCCAAGATTGCTGATTTCAACCTTTCAAGTCAAGCTCCTGATATGGCTGCTTGTCTTCATTCTACCAGGGTCTTGGGAACCTTTGGCTATCATGCACCTGAGTAAGTTCTTTTACTCTAATATCTTCAATGTTTTTAGCTTTACATAAATCCAATCAACTCAGCGCGCAGAAGACCAAAGTATTGGTTTGGATTATCTACGTTTTCTCTTTTGGCCTTTCAATCCAGTTCGCTTTTAGGTAAAAGTGACAGTAACAAGACTAAAGTACCCTCTTGAAGTTTGGGTTCTCCATGGTCCAATTTTCCATCCACTTACACGTATCATTCACTTGACATGTATACCCCATGCCACGTGCCCTCTTTCTTCGAGTTCGTGTCATTTGAATAAGTAGTAAACCACCGAGTCCAAATGAATGCAGAGTGTATGTGCTTTAATCTTGAATGTGTGTTGTGGACTTGTGGTGCTTAGAGTTGTTTGTTATGTCTCGCATGACGTGTTAATGAATCTTAAATCTCAGTTATGGAGTTCTTATGGCAAGATTATAGGTCCCAGCTTGTAGTTTGTTGTTGTAACTATGAAATGCATTATTCGGTGTTGCTTAAAATTCTATTGTGTCTGAACTGCAGGAGAGCAACTTATGATGTTGAACAGTGAGCTACGACAACAGAAAAAGATTGTGATGAGTTTGAAGAAGAAATATCTATGGTCAACAAAAAAATTGGAGGAGGTATATTCCTTACGTCTTTCTGCTGTTAGCCTACTGTTATATTATCTCGCTTTGAACAAAATTTGATTTTATATTTGTACCCGAGCTATCACTAAGAGATTTGAAAGCTGCAACTCGGCATTTTTTCCTTTCCGTGCTTGTAACACCCCCATTTATTTAAGGGCCTGTACTAGGACTCCTCAGATAAATAAAGGTGTTACCATCTCGGTTTCCCGAGTCAGTAGATATAAAGGAAAGATAAACAGTACTTTAATTAAAATTAAACTCATAACATGTTCTTACAACTGTATCCGAAGTCTTAACAGAATAAAGAAAGTACAACTCATGCTAAACTGACTAAGGTGATCTAGACTCTAGTCTGGTCCGGATCCAAGCTCTTCCTCCCATAGCTCCCCCTTAGTCTCAGCCACCTGTCAATCTGCTCCCCAATAAATCGGTTCATCACAGGTGATCACGAATACACAGGGTCAACCACGAGGTTGAGTAGGGAAAAAAAAAAATAAATACACAAACAATATAATAAACTCCGCACCGATCCAACGCCAAATAAACTCCGCACCGATCCAACGCCATATATACTCCGCACCGATCCAACACCGTATAAACTCCGCACCGATCCAACGCCATATATACTCCGCACCGATCCAACGCCATATATACTCCGCACCGATCCAACGCCATATATACTCCGCACCGATCCAACACCGAATCACAAGACCTAATATATTCACATCGTATTATATCACAGAATAATATAGATAACACAATATAACGATCACTTGATATTATATCACAAACATGCTCAATACCAAATAAGAACAGCTTACACATCATCATATACCAGTATTTTCCCCTACCTGAATTAGCAGGAACGCAGACAAATCCGAGGCTTGTTAAAAATGTTCCACGCGAAACTCGCTACCTAAACAGATATACGTAACGAATTAACAAGCTTCCCGAAACCCCATAACAACCTATACTTACTATAATTAGAAACCTTCCATAAATGGAAAGTTTCCTAAAATAGGAACCCATTATTAATGGAAAGTTTCCATAATTAGAAACTTCCCCAACTTATTGGTTTCCCGACTCATACCCTTTAACTACACAATAACGAAAACATTGAAATAGTGAAAGCCGACTTATGCTAAGAATAATAGCAATAACAATAAGACTTACTAAATATAGCATGATTTCAAATAACCAAATCCCTTATTAACAACCCCACGACTATTATCAAAATTAATAGATCATGACTTATAATATTAACATAATTGATAGTAACAATAATTGTAAAAACGTGTTTACTAACAATACTCACAACCATGACATTAATACCATATTTCATAATTCATATCACTTATAAAATCCATGCCTTATACTAACACTAATAAAAATAACTAATAATAATAAAACAATAATAATAATAATTTTCATGATTAGTAATAATGACCATCATGGTTTTGATTAGCAAACATGAATACGACAAACAAATTCCCAGAATCATAAACACGCGCAAAATTCGTTAAACACGCAACAGACCCGAACAAAATAGCTTGCCGACAGCCTTGACAAACACCACCCTAGGCACCAACCACCACCACTGGCTTCACTTGTGGCACCACCAGGCTCGCCTCTGAGCCACGGTGGTTCCAGGGAAGTCAGTGGTGGCCGTCGCCACCTTAAGGACCGCCTGAAAGCTCGTCGACAACCCAGCACCCCCATCAGACCCGAAAACCCGCGTTTGTACACCCTTGACAAAACCTGCTGTAACACCATAATGAGCCACCACTAACCACCGTGCTTACCACCATTCTAACCTCCGGACTACCTCCTATCTCAACACTCAAAGACCCATATCAAACTATAAACAGAACTGACTCGAAATACAGATTAATAGACACGCGCATAAACGATGTTCTGGAAAACGAACTCAGACTTTGACACGGTGACAAACAACCCTCTAAGGGAGGTCCTAGGCGGTCAACGACGCCACAAATTATGGTTAAAACATGACTACCAACACCCTAGATATGTAATACAAGAAGATCAGAATCATAACCATATTTATACTACTTCATTAAGCGAAACAAAAGGGGAAGAAAACTGCAGAACATGAAAAACGAAGAAGACCTGGTGAACGTACCCTCTTTGTGGACCAAACGACCTGCTCTAGCACCCCTAAACCACCGTGGAGACCTCTCCTATGCAAACTCTGGAGTGGCGGCAGAAGGTGTGGTGGGTGTGTGTATGTCGACTAGGTTAGAAAAGGGTTTACTTGGGGTGTAAATATGAGGCGGCAGGGAGGTTTTTCCTAAATTCTGATTTCAGAATTGTGTAGGTCGTGAATGGGTTGTGTTTCACACAACCCTAGGCCCATTTGACGTGGCCATCTGTATATGGGTAAAGCCTTTCACGCATTCCAAGGCCCAAATAACATAACTCAATTACGGTTTTGTTACACAATCGCATATACGACTCAAACTACTAACACGTAAGAAACCTCGTTCACCAAATTATCTTGCTTGCAAAAGCTTAACTTATCTCATAACTCGTCGACACACAATTAATATTAAAATATTAAATAAACGAAACGGAGTATTACAGTGCTCTTTTCATGTACATCATTTTATTATTGCTTCAATGTATCCTGAACTACATTTAATCTAAACGCAGGTCATTGAGAAGTTTGTTGATATAGTTGCGATCATACTCCAAGAGATAACATAAGTATTTGGAACATGTATATTACAAGTGCTAGCGTACCACTGCAATATTTTTGCATTTGTTTTGCTGAAGATTCGTAGAT
Organism: Silene conica; assembly: GCA_029255685.2. Taxonomy (NCBI): domain Eukaryota; kingdom Viridiplantae; phylum Streptophyta; class Magnoliopsida; order Caryophyllales; family Caryophyllaceae; genus Silene; species Silene conica. The sequence continues at coordinate 68,466,152 of CM055311.2, forward strand.
GCACACATTTTTGGGAACATTACTAATAATGAATATGAAATGGCAGGTCGAGCAACACCTGATGATACAAATAAAGGGGATAAGCTGCCAAGTATCAAACCTACATCTTCAATCTCATCACTAGAAAAAACCAGTCACCCTCAACACCTTCTCATCATCCATCATCCTTAATATCCAACTCCTAACTCCCATCACCAGAAACCCACACCAACCACGCCTCATTGTGTTGTCAATCACAAAAACAAACTTCGTCAAGCTCCCCAATAAATCGTTCTCCAGAACACAGAACCTAGTAGCATCGAGCTTTGCGCAATCATCTGACATTCATTATACACCTTCAAAGCATGGAAGGAATGCAGAGGCTGTTGCAGAGTGAAACACAGCAGGTCATCCCACAGGTGACCTGGTATTTTTCGTTACAACCTCCACTCCAGCATCATTAATCTCTCCTTCAAGTATACCTCCTCCATCACTCTAGGAAGCACCTATATCATCTCCATAAGAACAGATCTTAACAGGGTTCCAATCCGCCTGCTAAGATAAGGAAAAAACTATCTCTGTCAACCGAAACCCAGCGTCTTTTTATTCAGTTACAGCTATTGTTCATGCCTTCCCGAGGAAACCATTGTTGTAACCGTCGCCTCCAGTATTAGTTCCTCTAGGACAGCAATTGATCCCCCTTTTAGCCTCCTTAGTGATTCAGAGAGACACTTTCTTCGGCATCATAAACGTCTTTTCAGTGTAACATTGATTGCACTGTTGCCAGATTTGATAAATACATGAATTAATGATTGAATTTATCTTTTGATTTTTCAAATCTGGCTTCCTACTACCCCACAGGATGATATTCGTCAAAGGCGTAATAATACCCAACTGATCACTCACAAGCATAACCACTTCTTACTATAATCACAAGCAAAGAAAAGAGGGTTCACAGTTTCAGTCGCTTGACCACGCAAAAGACAGGTATCATCAGAACTTATTCCCATCTTGAACAGTTTGTCCTTAGTATTCATGTTTTGATATTGGTAAATCGAAGCCATTATGTTGTGTTTAGGCCTTAGGGATATTATTATAGTTATTCCAGACCTATACATGCTATACAACATTGTAAGTTTATCCTCTTTTACTTATGACATTAAAAACTGATAATAATCAGAATTCAGATCAATATCTAAATGGAATACACATGTGATCTTTCAGGCATCCAGTCCAACTTCTCTTGGCCGGGGTACAACATCTAATACTAATGAAGTAATGATGATGGCGATGACCTATGAGCCTTTCAAAACACACAAAAGACAGGTATCATCAGAACTTATTCCTATTTTGAACAATTTGTCCTTAGTATTCATGTTTTGATGTTGGTAAATCCTAATAATTTGCGTTCGTTTACGCAGTGTATTTTAGGTTCCCAAATAATAATTGCGTAAGTGAACGACGTTCAAGAGCTTTGGTCGCTTTATTGTAAAAAGGACGTCTAGTTTATGTATGGTTTAGATTTCTAGAAATTTTTGTATAGTGTTTTAGAGCACCTTTACGCTTGGATGCGTCTAGTAAAAGCTTGTAGTGTATGCTTTAAAATACTTTGAATAACGGAATTGTAATACGCTATGATATTTTTTTTAGTATAATATATAGTTGGGTTTGAATTCTTGGAAGGCATGAGATGCACGGTTATTATTTGTATATTGATTGATTTTGCAGGTCTTCTTATAGTGTATGAATGTAAACATCACAAATAGGTTTCGGTAAATTATAGAATTTGAGTTGCTAGAATGAATATAAACCGATGTTACTGTCATTTAAATTACATCTGTTTTGAATATAAACCGATATTTTAATAAATAAAGATAATATTAACATCGGTTTTAGACCAAAAACGATGTAATCGACACATTATTAACATCGGTTTGCAACAAAAAACGATGAATTCAGATACTATTAACATCGCTTTTCACTTATAATCGATGATAATGGTATACTATTAACATCGCTTTTCACTTATAACCGATGCTAATGGTATACTATTAACATCGCTTTTCACTTCTTACCGATGCTAATGGTATACTATTAACATCGCTTTTCACTTATAACCGATGTTAATGGTAAACTATTAACATCGCTTTTAGAAACGATGTAAAGGGAAAAATACTCTAAATGTCGCCCCCAGATACATCGCCAAAAAGCGATGTAAATGAGCCAAAATAAGCGATGTCAATGAGCCTTTTTCTACTAGTGTTTGGATATTTACCTCAACTCGAATCTATAGATGTAAGTGAAGCATGAAATAACTCAGTGAAAATCCTCTTGGCTCCTGTTACGGAAGACCGTGGGAAAGAAACCAAAGTTACCCATAATCTGCCTTAATCTCAAGAGACAGTTGAAAGTCAAAAGAATCGACTCTAAGGAACACTATGGAGGTCCTATCCATAACGTTGTCACAATGTGTCCTACGAGATATCCGTATAACTCACCTTTGTGATTGGTCAGTCAACTGTTTGACTTATGGCTCGTTGAACCCACCATCAACCAACGTCACAAAATGATTACCTGAGTTATCAGCTCAAGTGGGTAATCAAGGACCAAAAACGATGTAATGTTAATCAGTTCACTTTGTGCTGTTCAAAATTGTCGTACAATTCCACATGAAAAACAAAACATAAAAATATCATAACGATGAGGTTGTAATAGAGTACACAAGAAAATGAATCTAATTCATAAAAGAGTACTACAACTCAGGAACACGTTTAAGTCCCATGGAATTAAGGTGCCCTTTATGCTTATCACGTCGTAATGCTTTAGTGAGAGGATCTGCTATGTTGTCATCCGTAGCAATCTTATCAATAAATATCTCCTTTTGCTCCACGTAATCTCTAATTAGATGAGCTTTCCGTTGTACATGTCTAGACTTGTTACTAGACTTAGGCTCCTTAGCTTGGAAGATGGCACACAATAAGCGGTGATCGGGTCATTCGAACTAGGCACTACTGATAGTTCTTTTAAGAATTGACGCATCCATATTGCTTCCTTAGCTGCTTCCGGAGCGGCATAGTACTCGGAATCAGTTGTAGAATCTGCTGTAACACTTTGTTTAGAACTTTTCCAGCTGACAGCAGCGGCATTAAGAGTAAAAACGAATCCAGACTGAGATTTCGAGTCGTCTTGATCCGTTTGGAAGCTAGCATCTGCGTAACCAGTGGCGTAGAGCCTCGTGTCGCCTCCATAAGTCAATCCCCAATATTTAGTCCTCCGTAGGTACTTAAGAATATTTTTCACGGCCATCCAGTGTTGTTCACCTGGATGTGCTTGGAATCGACTTGTTATACTCAATGCATATGCAACGTCTGGACGTGTGCATATCATGGCATACATGATCGATCCTATAGCCGAAGAGTAAGGAATCCTACTCATGCGCTATTTTTCTTCCGATGTCTTAGCTTCGTGAGACTTGCTCAAGTGAAGCCCAGTAGCCATAGGAAGGATGCCTTTCTTGGAGTTCGTCATGCAGAATCTCTCTAGAATCTTATCTATATAAGACTTCTGACTGAGAGATAACATCCGGCGTGATCTATCCCTGTAGATACGGATGCCCAAAATTCTTTGTGCCTCTCCCAGATCTTTCATCTGGAAATGGTTTTTCAACTATGCTTTAACCGAAGATAAGAGAGGTATGTCATTCCCAATTAGGAGTATGTCATCGACATACAATACTAGGAAGACAATCTTTCTCCCACTCGACTTGATATATAGGCATGGTTCGTCGACTGATCGAATGAAACCATTCTCTTTTATCACTTGGTCGAAACGATGATTCCAACTCCGTGATGCTTGCTTAAGTCCATAAATGGAACGCTTAATCTTGCAAACCTTCTTAGGATGTTCAGGATCAATAAAACCTTCGGGCTGTACCATGTACAAATCTTCCTCCAAATAACCGTTTAAGAAAACGGTTCTAACATCCATATTCCAGATTTCATAGTCATGAAATGCGGCAATCGCAAAGATAATCCGAATGGAACGTAGCATGACTACAGGTGCAATGATTTCATCGTAGTGCAAATCTGGCACTTGGGTGAAACCTTTAGCAACTAGTCGTGCCTTGTGAATATCTTGTTGTCCTTCCACGGCATGGTTTATCTTGTAAAGCCATTTGCATTGAAGGGGGCGTATCTTTGCAGGTAGGTCCACAAGATCCCACACGTTGTTCTCAAACATGGAGTCTATCTCGGATTGCATGGCTTCTAGCCATAACTTTGAGTCGGAACTTGTCATGGCACCTTTATAGGTTGTGGGTTCATTACCCTGGAGTAAGATGTCATCTATGTCATGTTCCTCGACCATACCAATGTATCTATCCGGAGGAATAGAGACTCTTCCCGACCTCCTAGGTTCCTCATGAATATCTACCGCAGCCGAGGTTGAAGGAACTGCTTCCTCCTATGGTTGCTCGGTAGTTGGTTCTTGAATCTCCGATAGATCGAAGGTTCTATTACTCGACTTGTTCTCGAGAAATTATTTCTCTAAGAACGTCGCACTAGCCGCAACAAAAACACGTTCTTCGGTTGGCGAGTAGAAGTAATGACCAAAAGTTCCTTTTGGATAACCTATAAAGTATGTCTTGACCGATCGTGGGCCAAGCTTGTCCTCGTGTCTCCATTTGACATAAGCTTCGCAACCCCAAACCCGAATAAAGGACAAGTTAGGGACCGTTCCCTTCCATAACTCGTATGGAGTCTTGTCAACAACCTTGGACGGACTTCGTTTAAGGATTAGAGCGGCTGACAGAAGAGCATAACCCCATAATGAATCAGGCACGACGGTGTGACTCATCATGGATAGAACCATATCAAGTAGAGTTCGATTTCTCCGTTTGCCATTTAATTGTGGTATTCCAGGTGGAGTCAACTGTAGAACGATGCCGCAGTCTTTAAGGTGTTGATCAAACTCATTCGAAAGATACTCGCCACCACAATCTGATCGTAATGCTTTAATCATTCTACCCAGTTGGTTCTGTACCCGATTCGGGTATTCTTTGAACTTGTCAAAGGATTCACTTTTATGTTTCATTAAGTAGACATAGCCATATCTACTCAAATCATCCGTGAAAGTGATGAAATACCCAGAGCCTTCTCGTGCGTTGATCGACATAGGGCCACATACATCCGTGTGTATGAGTCCTAATAGGTCGGCAGCGCGCTATCCAACACCTTTGAAGGAAATACGAGTCATCTTACCGATGAGACATGATTCACATGTGCCATATGATTCGAAATCAAAGGCCGAGATAGCTCCATTCTGTATGAGGTGTTTTACGCGTTTCTCATTTATATGTCCCATACGACAGTGCCATAGGTAGGTTTGATCTTTGTCACCAACCTTTAACTTCTTACTATTCACGTGTAAATTCCATTCATGGAAACTGCCTTACCATAAATCATATCGTGTAACGAGAAAATACAACTAGTATTCTCTATTACAAATGAAAATCCAAGTTTGTCAAGTGCAGAAACAGAAATAATGTTTTTAGATAAACTAGGTGCATAATAACAGTTATACAACGATAACTCAAATCCACTAGGAAGCTGGATCACGTATGTTCCCCTCGAGACTACATCAACTCCTGCTCCATTCCCGACACGCAGGTCAACCTCAGCCTTTGTGAGGGGCTCGAGGTTTTGCAGGCCTTGCACATGATTACACAGATGAGAACCACAACCAGTATCTAATACCCAAGTTCCGTAACTTGCATGATTAATCTCAATCATGTGAATAAAAGAAGAATAAGACATACCAACAGGAGTAACACGGCCTGCCTTAATGTCCTCGCGATACATAGGGCACGTGCGCCTCCTGTAAAACCCCTCGCGAAAGCGGATATAGTAAACATACAAAGTACTAAAAATGCAGCGGAATTAAAACTTTATAAAATAATTATACATGCGAGGTGTCCTACTACAAAACTGAAACGTAAATAAGTGCATAAGTGCAATATAAAAGCAGCCCAGGATGACACATCCCTACAGGCACTCAAGAACTGAAATGTAAATCTAAAGTCTAGCGAACGTAAAAGTGTAAGTCAATCGATGAAGGATCATCGCTCGCTAGCTCCATGCAACCCCTCTCTACCAACCACCTGTCATGTACCTACATACATGTAAACATGTACGCCACAATCAGTGGGGAGTGACTAGAGTTCTCCTAGCCACCTTTTCTAACGACACGTAACATATAAACATATAATATACTCCAACATATACATAACATGTGAAGCATATAAATCTCAATATCTGAATCTCATATCATCATGCAATTACTATGCAAGGCTCTCAACCAACTTCGGAAACTATTTGGAAGGAGAGCCGGTTTCCCTTCCGGATGCCCGGCCGGGGGGTCTTTCAGTCCAAACCATTTACGAAGCTAGCCAAAAAGTCATCCAATGCCTTGGATGAACAATTCTATAAATCAAAACACTATAACAATCAACATCAACAACTACACCTGACATTGTACCAATACTAGGCAAGCAGATGCAAAACAGCAAGTATAAAGGTTCAGCGGTCAAGTTAAGACATAATCTAAATACCAAATAATAAGCAAGTATAAAGGTTCAGAAGCGACATCTTAACGCATAAGCTAGATACCAAATAATCAGCATGTATAAAGGTTCAGAGGCGACATCTTAACGCATAACCTAGATACCAAATTCACATTCATAAGGAAGGACTCAGAGGCCAACTTAAAGCATAGACCTGCTACTTAACAAGACACTAGACTTAGAGGCGACATCTCAACGCATTGACTAGCATCCAATAAGTAAAGAACTCAGAGGCCAACTTAAGGCATTTCCCTTTACTACATCACAAGACACTAGACTTAGAGGCCAGCTTAAGGCATGTTCTATCATCAACATCTGCACTCCAGGCAAGGCATCAACACCCTAGCTACCATGTTGTGCAGCTGCTCTACTCGTCAGACTCAGAGGTCAACTTAAGGCATGTTCCGACGCGATCACAAATACACATGTCTGGGCTCAGAGGCAATATCTCAACGCATACCCCAGACACGACAACCATACACTTATAGGGCTCATAGGCGACATCTCAACGCATACCCCTATATATGACAACTAGCACACGTATTCAGCTCAGAGGCCAGCTTAAGGCATACCTTAATACGCATCAATACAATAGCATCCAAATACGGTAAATAGATCCTTAGTTCTAATCTCTTATACTTCTAAACAACACTTAATTGATCCCGGGAACTAAGTTGAGGGAGTGCCGGTTTCCCTTTCGGTTACCCGACCGGGGGGTCTTTATCCCCTCTCCATTCCCGAACCCAATATAGTGTCGCCCATCCTCCGGGGACCTCAAACACACATACAAGGTACACGAAACGAATCTCAAACAAATCGGACTAGCCGATCAAAAGATAAAACCAATTTAGTGAGAACAGGGGTCTCAGCCGGTGGTGGACCGTCTGCCGGTCTGCCGGCTGGGAGTCCCTTCCCATATGCAGACTATCTTTCAAAAATAAGGAAGAGTGACTCTCAGTCGGTGGACCGTCTGCCGGCCACCCGGCTGGGAACCCTCTCCCACCTTCTTTCTACGCTCTTTCGAAAAAGAGGACTGATCCTTAGCTGGCCGACCGGCCGCCGGCCAACCGGCTTGGAATCATGTCCCAGCCTTCACTTTCTAAAAAACGAACATTCAAGAGGTTCTCTGAGCCGGTCGACCGGCGGCCGACCACCCGGCTCAGAGCCCCTTCACATTTTCCAAACATACGAAAAACACATTAAGCCTGACTCTGAGCCGGCCGACCGGCTGCCGGTTAGCCTACCGGCTCAGAGTCCCTTCACGAGAAAATGGCAATTTCGCATATTATTCTAAACTACCAAAATCGATATCAAACTTCCAAAATTGCAACCAACATAGATTACCCAGCATATATACAACATATGTGCATCAGTAGCAAGTATTAATTTCCACAATAAAGCCACATTAGGATCATATCTCATATTCGTCTTAAGGATGAAAAATCTAAAAATGAGCAACTAACCATATGAATACCAAACTAAACATGTGAACATCATATATGAGTAAACCCTAACATGTTTCTAAGTCTAAACAACCACAATAACCAATCAATTCAGAAACTTTAACAGTCAATATCAAGAAACATGCTATTTTAACAAAAAGGCCGAGTTTCTCATTATCGTCACCTTTACTAAGCGAAATCTTCGAGATCTTCTTCAATAATCACCAAGCCCTCTTCCGGGTTAACACAAACACCGCCTAAAACAACACAAACATCGAAGAAAATCACGAATTTCGAAATTAAGTGAACAAGCCGAAAATCTAACTGTCACAAATTGCAATATTGATTACCTTAAAACGTCGCGCTCAAGAAGAGGAATCCGTAGCCGCGAAAATCGCCTCAATCGGATAAGAAACGAAGATTTTATGGGAGTTTTAAGATTGAAGAAGGAGGAAATAAAAAATGGTGGTTTGCTCTCTTTTGTTAAATCTGAAAAATGAATTGGAGGAGTGTGGTAGAGGATGAAGGGGTTAGGGTTTTGTGAGGAAAAGGAGAGGAAATGGGTCCATTAACAAGTTAGGCCCATAAGACAAGTTTTAAGACGGTTTAAGCTAAGAACACCGACTTAAGGTAACTACAAACTTAAGACGATATAAATATTTCCGGACTATGAAATTAAATTGCTAAGACGTAAATTACGCAATTAAATAAAATATTATTTAAATCCCTTTTAAATATTCTCACATAAATTAATCAGTTATTTAAATGAAATACCAAGAATTACGAAATATAAATTATTTCTCGAACATGAACTTAAAATCTTTAAAATTCTAGGTCTCGAAATATTGAGATGTTACAATCACCCCATCTTTGAAAAAGTTTCGTCCTCGAAACTTGAAAACGGAAATAAGTAAGAAACAACACTAGCTATCAAAACGTACTACCTGGGTTTCGGTAACCCAAGACTTTATCTTTTAAAAAGGTTTCGAGAAGAAATATATTTCAAGGCACAAGTCTTTGTCAATGGACATTGGGATTCTCGTCACGTATTCAAGAGTCCGACATTCCAAATCTGAGACAAGTCCCAAATTCAAATTAGTCAAAATTCAAAATTTAGATCAATCCGGTGTCGGTAAGCATAGTTCAGGTTATCAGACCTCTCCAATAACGAGTTCAAATGACAAATCGACGCTGAGATCAATCACATTGCAAATCAAACAGTTCCTTTAAAACCAAATTTCCCAAAAATAAATCTTTATTTTCGATTCCTCAAAAGAGTAAAATTGCAACAACGACAAAAGGTTACTTTCAACTAAACAGGGAGCAGTTTCCAAATCCTCAAAACAATTAAGATTTTCCAAAAATTATAACTTTTAGGGTTAACAATAGGGAACAAATTCCAAAAACAGTCACCGGGAGCGCAGAAACGATCAAAGAGATTACCCTTGACGCGAAGGACCATAAGTTTCTAGTTTCACAGCTGACAGAACATGCAAGGGAGGATCGAAGGAACGAAACAACCAGGTTAAGGTCAAGGAAGATGGTTACTCTTGCCAAACATGGGTACACTAACCGCTCAACCCATAATCAAAACATCGTTACAACGATTCCTAGTATATCCCAAGCAGGACAATTCAAGCGATCTCTAGACTCTCAATGTTTCGCGATCCCTCTTACCATTATCTCATCCATAGAATAAGGCATTTCCTTACTCAAGGTAGAAGTTTAAGCCTATATTCTAGATCAAGGTTTGCGCGACTTACGAAATTCTAAACAAAAAATTCCATTATAACATCAAATTCAAAAAAATTAGGGCATCAAACTCTCTACCCCATGACTCTTCCCAATTCGATAGGCCATAACCAAAATCATCTATAACCTTTTGTCCTACACAGTTCAATTCCATCAAATTCATTCCACGGAAGCACTTCGAAATCTTAGTTCCCAATCCATTACCATAAGGTGAACATTCAAATCAAGTCCCTACTAAGGTAACAACTCTCAAATACTCTGGTTTCTAACCACTTACCAACAGTATATATCCCAAAGAAAAGTTCCAAGGAAGTACCAACTTCTACTCCTAAAGTCTCCATAAGTTCAGTTATTCAAATTCCGAGATTCTGAAATGATATTTATGAACACTTATAAGTTACAAATTCCTACTCTATGATTACCTCGGACATCAATGGTTACCTGTCAACCACTCATGAAGCATTATTAAGCCAACAGGCTTCCATTATTCCACAAGCTATCATACACGATCCACCTAACAATGGGGCATTTTCCAATCCCAATAAATGCTCCAATAGGTAAACGTTGAGGTTGCACAAGTAACTTAGGGTCGAACACTCAGTCAACTCCATAAATTAAATCGTAAATGTCTCAAAACTCTCACACCGTTACCAATAACTCATGTTCCTCAAATATGTGGTATTTTCTGCATTCAAGAAGCTCCTCAAGATTAAGTGTCACTAACTCCCCTAATTCATCCATTTAACCATATCATCATTATCGTAAGCATGTACCTCCAAATCTACAATTACCACTTACATCTAGCCATCTAACATGAAACTTTCAAGGCGGCATACTATCCAATATCACCTGAATACTATTATCATAAACTCTCTCCACCAAATTCTGACAACGCAAAACCAAGCATTTCTCAAGGCATGTATCACAACTCCAAGAACAAGTCAATCTCGCCACTAATCTAGATGAAAAGGAACGAGGCTCACAGAAGTGGAGATGAGATACGAACTTCAGGGATTAACACGACATAGGTCTCGAGAGAGACACACGGAAGACGGCTCGAGGAACAACAAGATGACAAGGTAAGGAACTTTAGGCTATGGACCTCAATCAAAGTTGAAGCCAAGAGAAGACGAGGAAGGAAAGGAGAAGAAAGGAGAGAAGCGACGTGAAAGGAACGATTGCGAAATCTTCCAAGGTGCGGGTCTCTCACTATTCTCACGGGGTTCTCACTTCTTACTTTCAAAATCAAGTCATTCAATTATCGGTTCTCACGAACAATTCCTCCAATGATTTATATACCTAATCTTCCAAACTTTAAACAATATCATCATTACAACTACCTATTCCCAAAAGTTTGAGATGTCTCATCTCTGCTAGTTCCTCAAATGACAATTCAATAACACTTTCAGGTCATCACCCATATATTCTATATCTCCTTTACTTACCATACTGTCCACCAGATAACAATTCCTAAACCATCAAGTTTTTCCGAACTTTCATCTCCCAATGAATTACTCTTCACAAACTAGCGGTGCATCCTCAAGTTTCCTTTAAGTTCTTCAATAGAAGAACGCTAAGATCCATTAAATAACCTAAGGTCAGATAACGATTTACTTCCTTCAAGTTTAAATCATAATTTTTTTTTCGAGTACTCAACTATTATAGCCAATGATTCGTATTCCTCAACAACGGACCTTTCTCAGCTCAATCACTCACCTAAGTCAAGGGATACTAACTCACTTCAATCATCTGTTCTTCATCATTAGCATCTTAAGCCCCTCCTCTCAGGTCGCTCTATGTTCTCAAGTATCTTATCTAACCCTTTAACAGTACCCTTCAATCCACAAATTTTCACAGTCTAAGCATGGTTCTCATGGTTAAGCTCCACAGAAGACTAAGTATACAACTCAACCTTCAAACAAGTACCCTATCCCTCACTTTCATTCTCCCAATTAGATAGATAACTAGACACTTGGATCATCAAAGCATGTCTCTCGATACCTCTTAAGTTTTTCCTCAAATAACAATCTTCTCATCTCACGGATTCACTATTATACTGTGACTAGTTCCTCAAAATTCTACAAAAGGAAGATTACCTACAAGGCACCTTGAGAAAGAAACCAACTAGGTTATGTTGAAAAGGTGAGAAGATCTGTTCAAGTAAGATAAACAATTATTCTAAAAGAAGGATGTGCATCCAGAGTTATCAAAGAAGGCGATGCACAAAGAAAGAGGAGTATCTTCAAAGCTCAGAAGCATTCTCCAACAGTAGCACAAATCTTCTATCTTAGGTAGAAACTCTGATCTCCATTGCCAAATGGATAAGCCACGGTTCGTCGATCGAAAGGCATAAAAGTAAAATCAATGGTAATCAATGATGCGTGTCTATTTTATGATGTTTTACATCTATTTTTACACGCATTTTAGCGCTCATTTACTATGTTTTAGCCTTTATTTCCCAACATTTGTCTACTTTCGTATTTTTATGCTCTTTTGCAGATTTATGCGGAAAAGGGACGATTTTATACCAAATTTATGCCCTCGGGACTTTTTATGACTAAGGATAAGAAGGAACGAAGCTTAGCGCACATTTCAAGGCCTAAAGATAACTTTTACAAGCAAAGAATCGATCCACGACATTGCAGCCTGTTTCAAATGGCTATATCTCGAGTTCTAGAGCTGATAATGGAGTGATTCCAGTTGGAGGTGAAAGCTTATCCTCTTAGCTTTCCAACGCCGCGAGAATCGCTTGATTTCGATAAGTAACGAAGAAATGGCAGCTGTTTTAAGATCGATGCGCGCTGCAGTCCCGTCAGTCAGGTCGACCGACCAACAAAGTAGGTCGACCGACCAGGTGCCAATTGGAAAAGCCCAGAATTTGCCTGAAGCCCAAAAATTGCATAAAATCCGTAAAGCGGTCGACCGACCGAAAATACTGGTCGACCGACCACAGCGCCGACCCAGAAGTTTCCGAAAAGCCCATACAAGTGTTTAGGTCATTAGGAAACTCTTTAATTCTGCCTATTTAAGCAAATTCAGTCCCTAATTCAGAAAAATCAAGTTTTCTACCTAGTTTTTATCCATCAAGTTCTTAATCTAGTTTTCTATCATAGATTTTATTCAAGCTTTCATCTTTGTTCTTAGATTTTCCAATTAAGTTGTAAGTTTGCTACAATTCAATCTTTCCTTTTTAATTAATCTTGTTGTTCATCTTATTGTTGTTTCTCAATTCATGTTTCCTCTTTATTATCATCTTTAATTATGTTAATTCCTTTGATATTCTTAATTCTTGTTATTGTTAATTTTATGATTAAGATTATGCATAGCTAATTCTTGTGATTAGGAATTAGGGGAACCATGGTAAAGATTTGATTTTGATAGTTTAATGATTGAATTACCAATCCCCCATTGTTGTTGGTGAACTGATCCTTAGGATTGAAAGATTATTAGGATTAGTTTAACAACAACTTTGGGATTGCCCTTGAACGAAAGTTTAGTGCTTTTCTAGGAACCCTAAGACCGTAAGGATTGGGTAGAATATTGACCTAAAGGTTTATTCTTTGTTCCTTGGGATTGTGTTATTTGATTATTTTACCCTTCATTGACTTGTTTTAACCATGGGGAACCAAAGTTCCTAATCTCCTTTTACCTTATTTTATTTCTCTTGTTTATTTTGTCCTTTTAGTTATTAGTTTAAATCTCAAATCAAACCCCCTTTTTTCTTGGTTACTTGCAATAGACTTTAAATTTACAAACATAATTTACCCTGTCTCTCTGTGGTTCGACCCTTGACTTATCCTATCTAAGTTTAAGCTGAGGTTTTATAAATCTTATCTTTGGCACCCCTCAACGACGGGTGTCAAATTTTGGCGCCGTTGCCGGGGAGACGGTATAATTTTGTTTGTTAGTTTTTTGTTTATTTTTTTTTTCTTGTCTTAAGGAGCTTAGGTTCCTTAAGACCGTTCTTACCTTTTTTTCTAGTGTTGTTTAGAAGACAGGTTTTTGAGAGGAAGGCTTGAGTACTCTCTCTATGGATTTTTTTTATAACTTCCTACAGCCAAAGGCTCAAGATGTACCGAAAAATTCGGATGTTGCAGACTCTGGTCGACCGACCACTGCTATTGGTCGACCGACCGACGTTCCTGAGCAGAGTGCTGTTTTGACTCCGGAATCGCTGGATCCTTCCTTTATTCAAGGTCTTGCCGAAATTTTACAGCTGAAAAAGCCAAAGGTTGCTGATCCTACGGCTAAAGTCACAATTCCTTACCCTGAAGGACTGAAAAATTCAAAAGAGGATCGGAAATTTGGTAAGTTTTTAGAGATGGTGAAGAATCTTGAGGTAACCATCCCTTTCACTGACTTAATTACCCAGGTACCTTCTTATGCTAAATTCATGAAAGATATTTTAATGTTGGAGCATCAGTTCAAAAAAACCTTTGAGAGGTATGAGGGCGTTGATATTAGTAACCCAGATTTTTCTGTCAAGTGTGATCCCATCACACCCATTACTAAAGAGCCGCTCATTCTTAAGGATGAGGATGATAGGTTACTTGATTCCCTCTCCCTCCCCGTTGATGATACTAACTTGGATCTAGAAACAACCAATGAGTTAGGCTTTCATCCCTTGACTGACCAACCTATTTTTGTAGGTATTAGTGATGACCATGTTCCTAACATAATTGAACCCTCTGTTGATGAACCTTGTTTTTTGCAGGATTCATTTATTGACATTCCTGATGTTTTTAATATTAGTGAATGTTCTATGCAAGGATCATTTTCAAAGGATCCTTCGGGGGCTTTGATGTGTTTTGAGGCATGTGCAGGTGAATCTCTTGCTCAAAAGGCTGATTTGGATGCTCCAGAAATTGCGACACTAGTGATAAAGTCTATAAGCAGTAGGAAGAGAGATGTTCTCAATCGAGTAGTACCACTTACTCGATCAAATGATGTAGAGAACGAGGTCACTCAAGCAAGTGATCATTTGGCTAAAGAAAAGAGCCCTAAGAAGAAGAAACCCAGGAAGGTGTCGACCCACGACTTGGGAGTTGACAACTCCGGGAGATGGATGGCTAAAGCTGTGGATGATGACCCACCCATCTACATGGTGGAGAGAAACTCATCTACCCAAATCACCATAGCTGAAGGAGTAGCCTATAGTCAGAGCCCTTGGTCAAAGAAACGCCGAATCCTTCGCGGATGACTTCTTCTTTTTGCTCGTTTCTGTTTTTCTTAAGACATTTTTTTTTGTTTTGCTAAGACTTTCTAGCTTGCTTTCTTTAAGTTTTTAGGACAAATTTTTTTTGTGTTTGCATAGTTAAGACTTTTTGGACTTGTTTCTGGGATCTCGCGCATTTGTTGGGCGCATATTTTTCTTGCTTTTTCAGGTTCTACGAAGAAAAACGAAGACCGCTGGGACAAAGACGGTCGACCGACCAGTTACACCAGTCGGTCGACCTAGTCGCCGCATTGCTGAAATTTTCTGTACTTTACAGGAAGGTCGGTCGACCTGTTCTCTTGGTCGGTCGACCTACCGATCTGTCGCAGTCTTTCGATTTCTTCCTCGGGAACCGTGCAACCGTTCTTGGGTACTTGAGTGGCACTGCTAGCCACCAAAACCTCCCAGCTTACGCTGGTTTGGGGAGGTTTTTCTCATGCGCTTCATAATCCAGTGAGTTCTTTCCAGTTTTTCCTTAGCTTTTATTCTCTTTGCATCTTTCATTTATTTTTTCTGAAACCTTTACTTAGGCTGATGCACAATGGGGACATTGTGCGGGTTGGTTTGGGGAATGGTTTCGCGTCACATGCATTGCATTCTGTCACACGTTTATTGCATTTTCGTATTGCATTGTTCTTTTCTTTATTTTCCTTGCATATACAAGAAAAATACAAAAAAAATGAAAAAATTCAAAAAAATGCACGTTTATTTTAGCATATAGGTCGAGTCGGAACGAAAGTATTTCAAGGATGATTTTTGCTATCTTACATGTTTATGCCTTTACCTTGCCTTGTCAACTTGTTTTAGTATGAGAGTCTTTTGCATATCTACGAGTTTTTGCCAACTTGCATATCTTGAGACTTGACTTATACCTTGGCAACCTACTATACATTCTAAGGTTTAGAGCTTATTTCCTGGTTTCATTCTTAAACCAATTGTCTAGGATGTGAGTAGTACTCCCCTTGGAACATGTTACATCAATATGCATAAACATGAACTTGAATTGCTATATACTTGTTTTACTATCTCGTTTTGTGAGTCTTGATACGTGCATTTGGGATCCCTTTTCTCTTATTTACCCATAAGCCCCACATAGCCAAAATTGCCTCTTATTTCCCCCAAAATTACATCCCATACTTAGCCTACCCTTCCAAGCTAGTATCTGTGGTCTTTGGTTTAATCTTGAGACATCTTGGTTGTATGCTATCATGAGAAAGAAGAGAAAAGAAAGAAGGAAAAGGAAAGAAAGAAAGAAAAAGAACAGAAAAAGAAAAAAAAAAGAAACGAAAAAAAAAAAGCAAAAAGCACAAAAAAGTCAGTCGACCGACCGCCTCTATAGGTCGGTCGACCACCTGACAGCATCAGAATGCAAATTTCGTTCTAAAATCCTTTTCTTTTATTTGTTATCACTCCCGTACTTCATTCAAAAATATTGGGGAGTCCTTTCTTATATTTAATGTGAGAGTTGTGCTACAAAAGAGCACTTTCTTAATATCAAAAGTTGTGAAATATGTTGTTGGGAAACGGTTTTACTAGCTTGGCTACTAACCCCACAAATCCAAAAACATCTTAACCACTTTTTACCTTTTACCTCACATATCTTTCATTACCTCAATTGCATGTATCTAGGCCATTTAATGAGATTGTTATACAAAGTTGTAGAATTCTTGTTCATGTTAGATTGCAGGCATGTTTCCATGGGTCGCAGTTAGGTGAGTGTCTCTACAAAATTACTTCTTTCTATCTTTTACATATACTCACCCTTTGCTTCATGAGTGTCTCGAGCGTACCGCGAGAGTCCATGGTATAAAGTTTCTATAGTCTTTATTTTTGCAAGTCTGACAACACCATAACTCGTTTGCTTGATTTAAATACTTTCTCATTTTGTACTTGGCATTGGTATAGGCTTACATGTAAATTTCGCTCTGAGATTGAAATCGTTCCATTAGTTAAGATCGAGTCTATTTCTTGCTTGAGGGCAAGCAAGGTTTGGTTTGGGGAATTTGATGCGTGTCTATTTTATGATGTTTTACATCTATTTTTACACGCATTTTAGCGCTCATTTACTATGTTTTAGCCTTTATTTCCCAACATTTGTCTACTTTCGTATTTTTATGCTCTTTTGCAGATTTATGCGGAAAAGGGACGATTTTATACCAAATTTATGCCCTCGGGACTTTTTATGACTAAGGATAAGAAGGAACGAAGCTTAGCGCACATTTCAAGGCCTAAAGATAACTTTTACAAGCAAAGAATCGATCCACGACATTGCAGCCTGTTTCAAATGGCTATATCTCGAGTTCTAGAGCTGATAATGGAGTGATTCCAGTTGGAGGTGAAAGCTTATCCTCTTAGCTTTCCAACGCCGCGAGAATCGCTTGATTTCGATAAGTAACGAAGAAATGGCAGCTGTTTTAAGATCGATGCGCGCTGCAGTCCCGTCAGTCAGGTCGACCGACCAACAAAGTAGGTCGACCGACCAGGTGCCAATTGGAAAAGCCCAGAATTTGCCTGAAGCCCAAAAATTGCATAAAATCCGTAAAGCGGTCGACCGACCGAAAATACTGGTCGACCGACCACAGCGCCGACCCAGAAGTTTCCGAAAAGCCCATACAAGTGTTTAGGTCATTAGGAAACTCTTTAATTCTGCCTATTTAAGCAAATTCAGTCCCTAATTCAGAAAAATCAAGTTTTCTACCTAGTTTTTATCCATCAAGTTCTTAATCTAGTTTTCTATCATAGATTTTATTCAAGCTTTCATCTTTGTTCTTAGATTTTCCAATTAAGTTGTAAGTTTGCTACAATTCAATCTTTCCTTTTTAATTAATCTTGTTGTTCATCTTATTGTTGTTTCTCAATTCATGTTTCCTCTTTATTATCATCTTTAATTATGTTAATTCCTTTGATATTCTTAATTCTTGTTATTGTTAATTTTATGATTAAGATTATGCATAGCTAATTCTTGTGATTAGGAATTAGGGGAACCATGGTAAAGATTTGATTTTGATAGTTTAATGATTGAATTACCAATCCCCCATTGTTGTTGGTGAACTGATCCTTAGGATTGAAAGATTATTAGGATTAGTTTAACAACAACTTTGGGATTGCCCTTGAACGAAAGTTTAGTGCTTTTCTAGGAACCCTAAGACCGTAAGGATTGGGTAGAATATTGACCTAAAGGTTTATTCTTTGTTCCTTGGGATTGTGTTATTTGATTATTTTACCCTTCATTGACTTGTTTTAACCATGGGGAACCAAAGTTCCTAATCTCCTTTTACCTTATTTTATTTCTCTTGTTTATTTTGTCCTTTTAGTTATTAGTTTAAATCTCAAATCAAACCCCCTTTTTTCTTGGTTACTTGCAATAGACTTTAAATTTACAAACATAATTTACCCTGTCTCTCTGTGGTTCGACCCTTGACTTATCCTATCTAAGTTTAAGCTGAGGTTTTATAAATCTTATCTTTGGCACCCCTCAACGACGGGTGTCAATCAACAAACACGTTAGAACCTAATAAAAGCAATCACAAGACAAACTACAATATAAGTCCTTAATTCTAACCTATCTCTCATTCATTATTTGATTATATGGTCAAGTTAAGGTTGGGGCTACATGAGTGCGTCGGGAGCGATAACGCTCTGATACCAACTGTAAAACTGTTGGAAAATGTGTCCTCAACGATAGTGCGATCACGTAATTAAATCTCATAACGAGAATGCGCAAGGGATGATACGATTTTATATTAGTCAACTGACCAACATTAATCGGTAATGATTAGCTAGCTAGAGTTTGACATTACTGTCGTATGACGGTGGTGGTCAATTGATCCCTTTGGGTCACACCTTTAGGACAATTCCCTTAATTGATAAAGTGATCAAATGTATAATGATACAATTTGATCATATTCCTCAAACTCGTATACCGATAAATCAGAGGTTAAATCTTATTGTAAGATTTATGTTTAAAATTGAAATGTGTCAATTATTAAACAATAAACGATATTTTATAATATCGTGATTAGAATGAATTGGGTTATAATTGTTACAAAAAGTTGTAAATCGTATTGACGATTATAATGAATGACCATTTTATTTAATAATAATTTCGAATTACTAGTCAAATTTATAAATATGATTTATTAATTTATGAATAATATTTACTTGTTAAATATGAATGATTAAATTAAAACAATTGTTATTTTATTATATTGTGACATATTACATGTTACATAATATACAATTGTGAAGTTGATAAAATGGTGAAATAAGGTCCATTTTAAGTGGCATGTGCCGGTTTTGTGGTTGTGTTTTAAGGGTTGATTTGTGTTAATTACACTCTTAATTGCACTAGAACATAATCATTAAAGAGTTTATTGGAAACTCTACCTAGAGCCACCCTAAGATGCATGGGTAAGGCAACTTGTCCCCTTGTTGCACATCCCATAGCCGGCTTCACCTTCCCAAAACCCTACCCACTTAAATATGTTGAAGTGTTCACAAAACATCTCATTCTAATCTCTTGTAAAATTTTCTAAGTAAGAAAACATCCAAAAACCTCTCAAATTATTATAGAGATAATAATATTCATACTATAATAGTGATAGTATTTTGATAAATATTTCTAATAAGATTAGCATATTGTTTAAGGAAATCCGGTTCTTGATCTAGCATACTCGAGATCGGATTATTAAGGGGTTGTCTTGGTGCATCTTAGAGGAGGTGTTCTTGTTGAACATTTTGGAAGATCATCATAGCATTCGATTTGGACCGTGTGTAAGGGTTCTAAATCACTCTTATTTCCGCATTTTATAAGCATGCATAAGATCTATATAATGAGATAATTAATATGTTAATTATAAGATTTGTTAGTATGACTAAAATAATTAGTTTATAAGTAACTAAAATCCAACAATTGGTATCAGAGCAACTAGGTTGTTTGCATGCTTTCCGTTTACGTTTTTACGAAGTTATTAAGATAACAAAATAAAATTTGGTATTTCGTTTCATATATGATATGACCGAAATTATTTAAGCATGAATACCTACTATTTTATAAAATGTTTTAGACTATTTGGAATATATTTTGCATGAATATTGGTTATTGGTATATTAAATCTCGGTTTTATTAAGTTTTAATGGTTAAAAATCGTTTATTTTGGGAAAAATAGTTAAAATAATCCTTTGGCCGAGATTTTTCAGTATGTTATCACATGTATATCCTATGTTATGAATATGAATTTTCGTAAATTATCGACTTATAAAACATGTGATATGCATTTTAAATGTTAAAATGCAATAAGATGAATAAAAATGGGTTTGTATAGTTATATTTGAAATTTGACTATAAATATTTATGAGTATGTCACATGAAATATTTAAAATATATCTTGAATTTTCCAGAAATTTATCTCAAATATTGCAATATTATAGATTTTTAATGTAAAAATCGGGTAATTAGTGACATTATTTCGAGTTTAATAGTTTAAGTTGGAATTTGGCCATAAAAATTTAACACGATGTCATATATATTATTTCCAGCATGTATAAAAATTTCGCGATTTTTATCTTATTTTATGCTTGAGAAATAATTTTAAAGGTTAAAATCGTACGATATATGACGAAAATCGTTAAAATTTACAATAGTTGTTAAAATGGCCGGAAAGTTTAACCCATAATAGTCATATATGATATGTTCATCACTAAATTATTCTTGGGAGCCAAAAATTTCTGTTTTGATTTAATTTTAAATTGTTAAAAGGTTGCATTTAAAATTGAATAATAAGAGTCATCTAATTAAAATTTCGGCTATAGGGCAGTGTGCCATTTAATTTCCTGTCCATTTTATGTTCTTAAAATGTTTTGGAAAGTGTAAAAATATTATTAGTATTTTATTTGCATTTATGGATCTAATTATTGAATTTTCCGACTTAAAATGCTCGTTTTACGTATTATTTTCGAAATAAAGTTAAAACCGTATAAATACATATATTTTTAAGGTTCTGAAATTTTAAGAACATTCTGGAATTTTTAAATTTTGAATTTTGAATTTTTCGAAATTTTTATGACTCTTTTGGATTTTTATATTATTTTTCCCGTAAAACCGAGTAATACCGAACAATATTAATATATATTAAGTTAAGTCATGTTCAAAGTTTGAGTAAGACTAAATTTTGAAACCTATATGAGTTGGGATGATTAACTTAAGAATGAATACCGATTCATATTATGCATAGTGTTGTTAAACGTTAAAACACGCGATTCCATAAATCGAGGTATATGATAACTATTTATTTAAATAGGACGATTTGGCTTAGGAATTGCATGGTAGTTCATATATTCATAAGCATTGCATATTTTATTATGAATGTCATGATTTTGTTTGCGTAATTTTGGGAATTATGTAATTTACTTAGTATGGCCTTAATTTTAAATCGGTATTTCCCGTAATGTAAGGGGTTACCGATTCGGTTGTAATTTTGTGATCTCGTATCACCCAATTGTAATTTATTTCTATTTTATAATGTATAATGTAGACTATAAAAGTTGTGATTTTTGTACATTCCGGAGTTCCTTGAAGACGGTGCCATTCGGAAAGGAGTTCCGACAAAGACGGTGTTTACCTCGAAGTGTGTGCCTCGTGAAGTTCAAGGGACCAAAGGAGTTGGTTTCCGAATTTGTACTTTATTATTTCTTTTCTAGGAAAGGCCATACTAGGGTTTATTTTATGCTTTTATTTTTGCTTTTTATATGTTTGCATGCATAGCCAAATCGTCATATATCGTCACATGCATTTTTCGATTTAATCGACCTAGTCATTTATTTTATCGATAATTCACCAACTTAGTTCACTTAAACAGAGATAGATAATAATTTGACTAGATCTCTTACATATAAATATTGAGACTTAGCCTTACCAAAATGTACGGACCCATGAATCCCTTCTTCACAAGAACGTAGGCTCGGCTACACCGGGGTACTAAAATTGTCACGTTGGGTAAGTGGGTTAATAAGATTACACCTCTAAATTTGGTTGATCTCAAGGAAAGTATTCGTGACCGTAGTTGCAATAAGTTCGGGCTAAAGACGATTTTTAAAAAATTGTCGACCGAGAGTTCTAAGGTAGAACCGATTAAAGGGTTAATCCACCAAATTATACCGATACGGGTTGAATCGGCTACACCGTGCCCGGATTAGTATGGGTTTGGATCTCGGGATTGTTTACTTAATTGGGTAAGAGATTATTAAGTAAATAACTAATTAACTTGTTTAAGTTTTTAGTTTAAATTATGAATTTTAAAATGATGTTGTTTTATTTCCTTCATTTTATTGTAGTCTAATTTTCAACATCATCAATGGCAACCAACGCTCCACCTCTCACTAACGTTTCATGGCATCGGTCTTTTATGGACCGTTGCAAACTCGATAAGCATGGTTCCAATTTTTAGGGATTGGGATGCGCAATTACTTTTGGCCGCTCAAGGTGACGATAACAGTCGTTACCTATCCGAAGCCGCTCCTCCCACTCCAACCGCTCGTTCCGCGGTCGGAACTCCTGAGGCCTATGAAGCCTACATGAAAGAG
Organism: Silene conica; assembly: GCA_029255685.2. Classification (NCBI taxonomy): domain Eukaryota; kingdom Viridiplantae; phylum Streptophyta; class Magnoliopsida; order Caryophyllales; family Caryophyllaceae; genus Silene; species Silene conica. The sequence continues at coordinate 68,488,740 of CM055311.2, forward strand.
TCCTCCGCTCTTAAAAATGTGCTCATCTTCTCCATGGAGCCGGATCTCAAAAGGAGTATGATTAAGTTGACCACATCGTATGAGATATACACCAAGCTTGCGACCATGTTTTCGCAAACTCCAAGGGTGATCCAATATGAGGCGGCTTCCGCCTTCTTCGACATTACGTTGAAGGAAGGGCAAAAGATAAGCCCTCATGTGCTCAAACTCGTTGAGCTCGCGGAGACTCTAAAAACGCAAGACGTTGATGTTCCCGACTCTCTAATAATTGACCGAGTTCTTCACTCGCTCAATAAAGTCAAATCGTATGCTCAATTCCGGGTGAATTTTAATATGCGAAACCAAGAGACAACATTGGATGAGTTGCATAAGATGCTCGTCCAAGCCGAGAGGGACATGGGACTTCATGAAAGTTCCACCAAGGATGTTTTAAACATCGAAAAGAAAGGGAAATCGAGCTTCAAAAGGAATGCCTTTAAAGGCAAGGGCAGGAAAACGTTCAAGCCCAAAGCGACTAAAGAAAAGACCTTTTCGAAAGGCGCTTCCACCTCGTCTTCGAAATCCGAAGACAAGTGCCATTATTGCACAAGGATCGGTCATTGGAAGCGTAATTGCCCTAAATACTTAAGTGATCTCAAAAATGGGAAGGCAACCGCCGTAGGTAATAATTCTCGTTTATAATTCATGTCATTTATCAACTTATGTATAGTGATACAAATGTGTTGATATTTACCCTTTTTAATTGTTTTAAAGGGCCACCTCCTATTAATGATAAGGGCAAGGAGAAGGAAGCATGAGGTTCCTTATTTGGATGGCTACGGTAGCATCCAATTGATCGAAGACTTGAAGATCTAGGCTCTTATTTTCATATCATCTTCTTTCATATTTTGCATTTTATTTATGGAACAATTTATTTTCTTGTAAGACAAGGATTAAAATCCTAAAACAATGGTTGTAATATTGGATATTGGTGACTTGGTTTTCAACCTGAGTCACTACTTTTGTTCTTAATCAATGTCTTGATTTCTCAAATAAATTGCATACCTTGTTTAAACATGAGTAATGGTGATTTTATCACGCAATAAGCATTGATACGATCAATATAATGTAATCAAAGTGTTGATTAAAACGGAGAACTACACCCCATGAGATACTTTCAATCAAAATGAGACAACATTAGTTCATTATAAGATTTTCATTTTAAGTGAAAATGAGAATGTATTCATCACACCTATAAAACTTCAAACATTCATATGCATTGGTTAATCGAAATAGCTATCCTTATACGAATAAAGGTTATTGTTAGAAGGATAGAGTGAGAGAAAATATTTCGCTCGCAAACCAATGATAAAAATAAAGGATCTTAGAGAAGATTCCTACATGGGAGTCTTAAGAAGAGCCCTAAATGAATGAAGAAACTACGAGAGGACACTGATGAAACTACGGGAGGACACTCGAAGAAAGTTCCTTATGTTCATTGTTTCCGTGGGAAACCCCGTATGAATTCGGAAGGAATATCGGCTCCTAGAGATAATGATTTTTTAAAGATTATAAGATAATAGAGGAGAAATCATCTATCTATACGGGGAAAGACCGGTTCCTTAATAAATGATTTTTCTAAGTTTATAAGATAAAAGAGAAGAAATCATCTCAATTCTCTCAATGTAGTTATAAGGAAATTATCATGTCATATTCGTCTCGAGGAAACGAAGACATGAAAAGAGGGTGATGATTGATTGAATGAAAATAGATCACTATAGGGAAAGTGATAGTAATAATGATTCAAGTGATAAATAAAGATTTACATGCGAGAAATGAAAAGTTCATTTAAGAGATCGAGTAATATTGATTTTAGTGGGAGCGATGTTCATTAAAAGAATTAAGCCTACCATTTAGAGAGGATGGGTGATTCTTTAAGGTGTAAGAATAAGAGGTTTTCAATTCTAGATGATCAAATACCTTATATCATACGATGATGGAGCTTTACGGGAAGTTTATTATATTGATAATAAAACCATTAGAAATGAGAATGGTTTGATATGATTTATATTGATGAATAAAACCATGATCATATTGCCGAGATGATTGAAAATTATACGAATGATGAAATCATTAATAACAACAATATAAATTTCAGCACATAAGTGACTAGATAATTCCGAGTGATTCTTTAATCCCTCTAGTATATCAATACGTCACGAGTTATAAGATAACAGTGGGAGCCTCCCTCAGGAAAGGAATCTCAAAATCTAGAATGGGTTCTAGATATGTGCTCAAATAAGATCATATTATGTGAGATAATATGAGTCGGAAGGAGACCAAAATTTGTAAGTTTTGCAATCATGAATAAAGGGGTTTATTCGCAAAACATTAATACAAATAGATGATCGTGCATCAAATGCAATGAAATGGTATTGACTGTTTTTGCATAACAATGTCATTTGAGTTATAATTAACTCAAGATGAAAGATACTTTGTCAAAGTCCAAATGGGTTGTAAGAGACAATATTGAACCCCATAAGCGAACTGGATTGACTTAGTATAGCCCCTAGCTGCTTACATGAGGTGACATCTCAAAGCGACTAGAATGTGAGGCGACTGATGGCAAGTTCAAGTGCCATAGAGTCATATGTGATGACTAGTCGATCACATAGGCAGACTGCAAGAGACACTCTGTCGGGCAAAGTGGCCGCTTATAGAGTTCTGGAAATTTTATAATAGCCGGGTCGTGGCAAGAGCTGCTATAATATTCTTCTGAGTCAATTCTTAGACTAAAGACTACTCTCCCAAGATGGTACAGTTTATGCATAACCTTGATCCATTCTCTACGACTTTTCGTAACTAGAGTCAAATGGGATTGCTTCAGGCTGTGACTGACTGTGACTAGTTGAAGGAAGTAGTGCAATAGAAATTGTCCACCCCTTGTCAGGGTTGTCAAATCTCAAGGCCACTCGAGAAGAAGTTAACTGGAAATGCGTGGCCACGCTCGGAAGGTATCTATGGTAGATAATTCCGGTCAGACAGTTATTCTCCAGATCGAGGAAACCACTCATGATATGATCAAATGCAAGTACGACCTCAGAGAGACACCTTGTATTGAGTGGGAGATTGTAATAGGACAAGAGAATTGGTGACGCACACTTGTCGAGGACAAGTGGGAGATTGTTGGGAAATGTATCCTCAACAATAGTGCGATCATGTAATTAAATCTCATGACGAGAATGCGCAAGGGATGATACGAATTATATTAGTCAACTGACCAACATTAATCGGTAATGATTGGCTAGCTAGAGTTTGACATTACTGTCGTATGACGGTGGTGGTCAGTTGATCCCTTTAGGTCACACCTTTAGGACAATTCCCTTAATTGATAAAGTGATCAAATGTATAATGATACGATTTGATCATATTCCTTAAACTCGTATACCGAGAAATCAGAGGTTAAATCTTATTGTAAGATATATGTTTAAAATTGAAATGTGTCAATTATTAAACAATAAACGATATTTTATAATATCGTGATTAGAATGAATTGGGTTATAATTGTTACAAAAAGTTGTAAATCGTATTGACGATTATAATGAATGACCATTTTATTTAATAGTAATTTCGAATTACTAGTCAACTTTATAAATATGATTTATTAATTTATGAATAATATTTACTTGTTAAATATGTATGATTAAATTAAAACAATTGTTATTTTATTATATTGGGACATATTACATGTTACATAATATACAATTGTGAAGTTGATAAAATGGTGAAATAAGGTCCATTTTAAGTGGCATGTGCCGGTTTTGTGGTTGTGTTTTAAGGGTTGATTTGTGTTAATTACACTCTTAATTGCACTAGAACATAATCATTAAAGAGTTTATTGGAAACTCTACCTAGAGCCACCCTAAGATGCATGGGTAAGGCAACTTGTCCCCTTGTTGCACATCCCATAGCTGGCTTCACCTTCCCAAAACCCTACCCACTTAAATATGGTGAAGTGTTCACAGAACATCTCATTCTAATCTCTTGTAAAATTTTCTAAGTAAGAAAACATCCAAAAACCTCTCAAATTATTATAGAGATAATAATATTCATACTATAATAGTGATAGTATTTTGATAAATATTTCTAATAAGATTAGCATATTGTTTAAGGAAATTCGGTTCTAGATGTAGCATACTCGAGATCGGATTATTAAGGGGTTGTCTTGGTGCATCTTAGAGGAGGTGTTCTTGTTGAACATTTTGGAAGATCATCCTAGCATTCGATTTGGACCATGGGTAAGGTTTCTAAATTACTCTTATTTCTGCATTTTATAAGCATGCATAAGATCTATATAAAGAGATAATTAATATGTTAATTATAAGATTTGTTAGTATGACTAAAATAATTAGTTTATGAGTAACTAAAATCCAACAAAAACCCCTCGCGAAAGCGGAAATAGTAAACATACAAAGTACTAAAAATGCAGCGGAATTAAAACTTTTTAAAATAATTATACATGTGAGGTGTCCTACTACAAAACTGAAACATAAAAAAGTGCATAAGTGCAATATCACTACTACAAATACCATGCATTAATGACGCTTTTTGAAGCGTTTTTTGACGCTTTAAAGAGTCACATTTTTGTTTATCGACGCTCTGGAAAAGCGTCAATTTTTGGGCCGTCATTATTTTTCGACGCTATTTTGTGTCACTATATGTGACGCTTAAAAGTGTCTCTAGTGACTATTGACGCTTTTTTTTTCAACAAATGTGACGCTTAAAAGTGTCTTCAGTGATTATTGACGCTTTTATTTGTCAACAAATGTGACGCTTAAAAGTATCTTCAGTGATTATTGACGTTTTAGTTCGTCAACAAATATGACGCTTAAAATTGTCTTCAGTGAATATTGACGCTTTTATTTGTCAACAAATGTGACGTTTAAAAGTGTCTTTAACGACTATTGATGCTTCTGTGTCACTTATATTTTGACACTTCAGAATGTTAATCGCATGCTTTTGTTTGTCAAAGTAAATTTGTACCGTCAATCCGTTATAGTATACTGGATATTAGATGTTTAGAAATTTGATTTACAAATAAAATCATATAAATTAAATAAAACTATATGTAGTAGTAGATCGAACACTATGCAGGATGAAGTTGCTCGATCGGGAAGGGTAGAAGGTCGATCGAGCAATTCCGTTGCTGAAACTGCTCGATCGAGCAGAGTGGAGCCTGAAAGTGCTCGATCGAGAGCCCCTAATCGAAGAATGCTGAATAATGAACTAATCCATGATACGCACAAAGCAGATTCTAATGTGCACGTTCCATTCCCGGGATGTTTAAGAAAAGAAAAGAAGACCGAACCAGAGTTCGCTAGATTCGGTCAACTCGTCCAAGGCCTGAACGTTCATATTCCTTTCCTAGACTTGATGAAAAAGGTACCGTATTATCTCAAGTTTATGAAGGATATTCTGTTGCGTAAGCGTTGAGTCAATGAAATTGAGACCGTTTCTTTTTCTGAAGAGTGCTCCGCACATCTTCAGTACCAAACCCGGACTAAACTGTCCGACCCGGGTAGTTTTTCTATTCCATGCTTTATAGGACTGCATTTTATCGATAGGGCCTTATGTGATTTGGGCGCTAAGGTTAGCGTCATGCCACTATCCTTAGCTAGGAGATTGGGTTTTAATCAGTTTCAGTGTACGAACATGTCCGTTCAAATGGCCGACGGATCAATGACTAGACCTCTAGGAGTCTTAGAGGACATTCCAGTTAAGATTGGACGATTCTTTATACCGGTTGATTTTGTTGTACTTGACATTCCTGAGGACTCTTATACACCTATCATCCTTGGTGGACCTTTCTTACACACGGCCCAAGCCATAGTGGATGTTGGGTTGCGTACATTGACCTTTAGAGTTGGAGGTGAGGAGCTCGTCTTTGCTAAACCCGCAACTCACAAGGGACCCATGCGCATCCTACAGTGCAATGTCCTACATGCCTTAGATTCCGACCCTACTCCCATGGATGAGACACCGTCTTCCGACTCTATGCTTGTTGATGAACCCCTACATGTTACTCTTTCGACCCCACTAACGCCTTTGTTTTCCTCGTAATGAGAGCAAGAGAAAGGTCCGTATTTCTGTGTTTAAATGTATAGGACCAGGCTGGGGCAATTTTGCAATAGAGCCAAGCACGGAGAAAGAGAAGAGCGTGGCGGAATTGTTCAAGGAATACACAGAGGAACGGAAAGCGGAAAATAAACCACCGGTGTGGCGTAGGAAGGTGAAAGCCAATAAAGCTGAGACTAGTTCGTCACAACAAAGGTCGAGGGATGGCCAAGATGATTTGATGGAGGATTAGCCAGGCTTGCAACCCCGTGCAAGTTGTAAATAGGATAATTTCTTTTGGATTTACGGTTTTAAACTTGTTGGATTTGTTTTTGATAGGACATCCGTAGTTAGACGCTAGTAATTAGCTTAAAACTGTTTTTGGTGACTCGGACAAAATTTTGTGATTTTGGGACATTGTTAATCCGCCGTTTGCAGGTACGTATAAGCCGCACCAATCAGAAACTTATCAAAGTGCGTGCCAGCTGAAAAGTACTCGACCGAGAGAATTAATTCTCTCCATCGAGTAAATTTGGAGGGAGAAGTGTTCGATCGAGGGATTTATTTCTTGATCGAGAAGAAGGAAGATCGAAGGTTGCAAAACACTCGATCGAGAAGGCACTGTTCTCGATCGAGACATCTGAGGTAAAAAAGTTCTCGATCGAGAGGAATTTTCTCTCGATCGAGCACTTTTTCTGTCTATATAAGAAAAATTTTCGTCCTTTGTCCTTCATTTCTTTCAATCAACATATTGCGTTCTTCCCCAACTAGTGTGTAACCCGTGCATAAATGGACGGGTATAATATGAATCTATGTTTAAAAATTTTATGCAGGTGTCAGTTTTAACTCAAAAATATAAATATTTTGTATAAATATGGAAATGTTTAAAAAAGTGAATATATATGTATGAAATAATTAAATAGTTTAAAAATAGATATCCATTCTTACACCTTAAATATTGATTGAAGACAAAACAAACGTAAAGATAATAAAAGTCCTTAGGGAAATGAAAGGAGGAAGACGACACGGGTAATCTCATCGTTAATGTGAAAAAGTACAATATTACGTTATACCTGAATGATTCCCATAAACCATGATGTAAGAGGTCGAAGATAATCAATTTTACAGTTTCATTAACAAAACATAGAGATTGTTTACGAATGATAATCCGGAAATAAAAACAGAGATGATTCAAATCATTATTCCTTCATCATCAGGAAAATCTCGTTTAAAATAGTCATTTTTCTACATTCTGTCCAAAATCAAAGAATTAATGAGACTGACTCTATCAAGTACAACCATATCAAACATATTAGTGCAATTCTAAATATAAATACCAACGGATTGTTGTAAATGTTTTATGATACAGGCCCACACCGAGTACTAAAACCAATACTTATAGCTATATTGCGCAGACAATCGCACACTGGACACTCGGACATAGGTATGACATTTGGATACTGAATTTTATACCAAAAACATGATATTGTTTCATATAATAGTCAAATGCGACACCTGGACACGTATTCGTGTAGGATACACAAATCACTTACTTCGTATTCATCTATAAGAACAGTCTAACCCTAGTTACCTCCCTAAAAATTTCATTATCGTCCTCTTCAAGACTTCAGTAGCCAACTTTATTTATTCTGTTAAAGCTGTTAGCGGCTACTACTAAGCAAACTAAAAATTGTGAAAACTCTCAACTCCTTCCTCTAAAGCTTAGTAGTTTGGAGCTAACTTATTAGAAGATGTTGGTAGAGTTGTAGGGTCTATTAGATGAGCTATTTATGCAAGGTGATACAAACTGTAATAATGACCTTTATAAGAGGGTCAAATGTTGGTAAAACTAAATATGAACAATTGAACATTACAAATTCAACAACTGAAAAATTAAATGTAAAAGGAGATAAAAAAAATGTTAAGAAATCAAAAAGAGATGGTATTGCAGTAATCGAACTTGTGCATAGAATCTTTAAACTCCTCTGCAAGTCTGCAACCATTAATCTCGGATCACTCCAACTATAATGTTTTGATTAAAAATCAAACAAAGACCCCTAATTTTCGATATTCAGTCATTTCATAATCAACTAAGTTAAACATCTATAGATTTCACCTTAAATCATAAGCAAACACAACGGAAATAAGAAACAATATCAAATAATGCTGCCATCTTGATTTTCTTTGGAGATAGACCTGTCACCATTAATCAAGTTTATTTCTTGATTAGTTAATTTGGAGAATTGCATAGTCTAATAATTTAGTCTTTTTTATGTCTTAGTTCAGTGGTGAAGACAGAAGTATCCTGGACAATAGGTCATAGGTTCGATTCCCCCTCCCCTCTATTGTAATGCGGCCAAGTGCATGCTTCGTTAAACCAACAAAAAATAATTGAGCATTTTTCACGCTAAACACCCAAATCATTTTCGCAAATTAAATCGCTTACCATTAATCGAATTTTCCATCGTCAAACGAAGTAAGTTAAGTTAATCCCCAAATTAGATCACATCTACAAAAACTACGTATTACCTAAAACGACTCCGGCGAAGAAAAATGACAGAAAAAAAAAAGAATTACCGGGTAATTAATGTTAGGAACTAAGTTCCTGATTTTATACTCAAAACTAATGTGAGTTTTGTTTCTTTAAGTTTAGGTTATAAAAGTTAATAAGATCTTATGCATGCATGATGATATCATAAGATGTGATTTTCCTTACATTGGTTTTAGAAGGTTTATACTCAATAATCACCTATTACTTGAGTCTTCAATAACCGAAATACCCTTATAAGGATCTAACAAAAATCGTCTCCAAAAGATACGTATCAAGGACCCGATCTCAAACTAAGAGTATTTTTGTTACTAGAAAAATAGAATTAGTATACTCGAATTAATAATAATATTACTCTAATAATATTATTAATTTGGAAATAATTAACTTCCTAGAATACTATTTTACTAGAAATATAGAGAGAATGGAGTGGTAGTATGAGTATGTGTTTAGAGGAAAAATGACCAAGCACAACACATAATATCAAGTAGTATTGTAGTGTGTGGAGTAGTGTATTTATAGAGCAAAATGATCTTGTTGGCCTTGTGGTATGGCCGGCCAAATCAAGCCATGCATACCCTATGCATTCTTCCCTTTCTCTTACACAAAAGTAAGGATTATTCCTTACATATGCTTTGTGTATGACACACTCTATCACTTGCTAATTTACTCACACAATCCTCACACAAACACTCATGTTACACGGCTGAAAATGGGGTTATATAAGACCCATTTTATTTTTGTCGATTGTGTTAATTTGTAACATGTGACATATGTTCCATAACACATGACCCAATTTGTTAATTATGTAATTTTAACTATTAAAATTCATAATTCACAATTTTATGACATTTAAATAATTATACTAAAAATTCGAAATTATTATTGGATAAAATGTAATATCATAATTTTAATTACAACTCTTTGTAATTTTATGATCAACCGTGTTCATTCTCAATTTAATCGTTTCCTAAACGAATAAATAAAAACCGTGTAATAAAACGATTTTATTACTTCGACTATTATTATTATAATCCCATTATAAAAATATTCGTCATATAAAAATTATTTCCAAATTTTCAGTTATTAATTAATTCGTATCCAATACAATATTAATTAATTATTCCATTGAGATGGAATTCCCTTAAGATATGACCTTAAGGGATCAACTGATCACCACCATCATATGACGATAATGTCAAACTCTAGACAGCGAATCATTATCGGTAAATGTTGATCAGTCGACTTTAAAAGAGTAACACTCCCAGTTGTGTTTCATTCAAATGAGTTTTAATTATGTCAACACACTATTGTCGAGGACACTTCCTCCAACAATCTCCCACTTGTCCGAGACAAGTGTGTGTCACCAATTCTCTTGTCCTATTACTATCTCCCACTCAATGCATGGCGTCCTCTCAGGTCGTGCCCGCAATTGATTTAAATCTAGAGTGGTTTATCTCGATCTGGAGTTATAACTATTGACAAGAATTATCTACCATAGATACCTTCCGAGCGTGGCCACGCATTTCTAGTTATTATTCTCCTCGAGTGGCCTAGAGATATTTCTCAACCCTGACAAGGGGTGGACAATTCCTAATCGACCTATTCCTTCCGGCTGGCCATAGCCCATCATAACGCAAAATATGTCCTTATAAACCCCAGTTACGAAGGTGTTAGGACATAAATCAAAGTTAATCTGAAAACTATGCCACCTCAGAGAACAGTCATTAGTCCAAGAACTGACTCATGTGAAACACAATAGATGCTCCCGCCACGACCAGGCAGTCTTTTAATAAGAGTACGCCAGAGCTCTATCAGCGGTCATTAGCTCGACAAATGTATCTTAATATGTCTATGCCGAGGTGATCAATTAGTCATCTCGTATGAGTCTATGGCAATTGAACTTGCCATCAATCGCATCACACATCCGCTTGCATTGAGATGTCACCTCACTTAAGCAACTAGGGGCGAGGTCATGATAATTCAATTCACTTTAATGGGGTTCAATATGGTCTTACCATCCCATTTGAATTTTACTTGACCTTTCGTGAGTTATAAATAACTCAAACGTTTAGTGGATTACACCATCCAAGTGGTCAACCTTTGAACACCATTTAATTTATAATAAGCTTAAAGGTCTCTAGTTCATATCCCTTAATATTGTAATTATCTTCATTTTGAGTAAACCAGGTTTACCCCGTGCGAGCGCTCACTCTGCGGATCATATCCACATATGCTATTTTATCTCAATGAGATAAGTCATCTCATGACCAGCGAATAAGATTATGTGCATTGTGTAACTCCTAGTTACAGCAATGTTGTAACATAATTTGCGAACTTGCATATTTTGTAGAATCTTGTGATGACCATGTAGTTAAAATACAAGTCATTGAAATGCATAGTCAATGAATGCAAGCCAAAGATTATTTTGAATCTTTGCTTGGTATCTTGGAACTTGAGTCGTTGTAAACCTTTTACCCATGACTAAGTTATCTTCCAAAATCTTTGAATTTGTCTTTCATCTTCATTGGAGAATACTTTGACAATTCATTATGGTTTAATCACTGACTTATCACCTGCTTAAACAAGTTATCCTGCAAGCAGTGTGCATCCAGCTTTACACAATTATACTAATGGCGGAAACATTAGTGAATTTAAACGTGTAAGTAATAGTATTTAAAGTTCGATAAATTTCCATGATCTTATCATGGTTATACTATCCTCATCTCTATGAACAACCTTAATGCTAACAACAAGACGTCTTTTACAATCTCAATTGAACATCCCATGTTTAATTAGATTTGAATTGATCAAATCAATTTTTCATCTGGAATTGAAAACTCGCATACTTCTCATAAGTACTAGTGCCTCCTTCCAAACGAGCAATGAGTTGTTTTAGATAACGTTTACTCCCACTAAATTAAACTCTTGTTCTTGCCTGATTCTGAAGATCCCGAAGTCATACCCATGACTCAATAGGTTCAAATTCTGGAGCGAGAACTCCTACTGATCTTTACATTTAACCGTAAATCATAAAGCTCCCACTCAATTCAATGTTCCCTAAACATTTAATGAATTGAAATGGTTGGGACTTAACCATATGTGCTAATAGTCACATCCTTTTCAAATACTCTTTTGAAAAGCGGTTATTGAGTTTACTGAATTCATTCTCAATGAATTACTTTACTACTTTCAACAAAGTTACCCTTAACTTTGCAGACTGCAGACATCCACATGTCAACTGATGCTTCTCTCAATAAATCTCATTTATTAGCATGTATATCTTATAAATTTCATGGTCTTTAGAATTTGTATTGGCACATTTATATCATCATCTAAATCCAAGAACCCTTTCTTGAGCCTTTGCAAAATCTTTTGAATAATTTTCTTCGAGTGTCCTCCCGTAGTTTCTATAAGAGTCTTTTCTTATGGTATATAATTTTGTGTGTGGGAACTTTCAGTTCCCCACATTTATTTTATCTTTTACTGTACGAGGACTCTATCATGGATCATATCCTTGTATAGAATTTTTCCTTACAAACTTAAGAATTTTTTCTTAAAGTATCCACCCGGGCCGGGGCCGTTGGGATCAAAAGGCGTAGATTTTTACCAAATCGTAGATCTTATCCACAACTTATTCTAGAAGGTTAAAATCGTAAGGCGTAGATTTTCTCGAGTCGTAGATCCCATCCACAACTCTACTTTCTAAATCTCTTACATAACCAAAACACAATAAATCCTACTATTCATCAATAGATCATATCCATTGTGATAATCAAATCATATGCTATTTGTGGCTTTTCAAATTTCTCCCACTCTATCTTTGATAATAACAATCTTATTTCATTATCAAAAGATAGCCACTAAGGCCACAAACAATGACTTTGATGTTTGTTTGTGTACCCTTATGATTTATTAGAGAAATTATTCGATTTAAAGCTTAGATAGTTTTGGATGGTTGATAACTCTTCATCTTAATTGAGTTCTAAACTTAATTTGATTTTGATTTGATTTGAATTAAGTATCCTACACCTATTCCGTTTCATGGTCATACATTGAAATGTAACAATCAATTCCATTTTATGTTTAAGATTTGTAAGTGTTTAAACTAAATAAGAACATAATTATAAAACCGATAGTGACTTGGGTTGACAACCAAGTCACTACATTATCCAAAATACAACCAATTGTTTCAAGGATCATCCTTTCCTCGTCCAACAAGGAAATAAAACACGGGTTTTAATTGTTCTTACAATACTTCAAATCTAAGCAAAATAAGTGAAAAAACAAAGCTCCTTGATCATCCCGAGTGGAGCTACTCTTTAGTTCCCATTGATCCATCAAGCTTGTTTTTCCTTTCCCTTATCTTTGCTTTCATGCCCTAATTCAAGTAAGAAGAGCATTCACATCACAACTTGTATCATAATACATTAGTTGAGATTAACATAAAATAGGGATAGTTATCGTACCAACTGGAAGAATTTTCCCAGCTTTGAGATCGCTGACGTATTTGGAACAGTTCCTCTTCCATTGTCCTTTGCCATTGCAATAAAAGCGCTTAGCTCCCTGATGAGGGTTCTTCTTGGAATTGGAGGTTCTTGCCTCAAAAGATACTTTCTGTGAACCTTTGGAAGGTTGCTTCCACTTTGCCTTACCCTTCCTCTTGAACTTTCCTTTGCTCTTAACATCAATGTTGAGCACATCCTTAGGGGCACTAACATTTAGGCCCATATCCCTTTCAGCTTGCACGATCATATTGTGCAATTCATCGAAAGAGATGTCTTGGTTTCTCATGTTGAAATTCACCCGGAATTGTACATAAGTTTTCACCTTAGACAAGGAGTGGAGGATTCTGTCAATCATAAGTTCCTTAGGAATGTCCACTTGATTCATCCTTAGGGTTTCTACATGCTCAATTAACTTGAGCACATGTGGGCTAACCTTTTGCCCCTCCTTAAGGTTGAGATCAAAGAAGGCTGATGCCGCCTCGTATTGGACAATTCTCGAAGCCTTGGAGAACATTGTCACAAGCCTGGATAAGATCTCATAGGCCGTGCCAATCTTTATGGCACTCCTTTGGAGTTCCGGCTCCATCGAGAAGATCAAAACATTTTTGATTGCCGCAAACTCCTTCTGATAAGTATCATAGGGTCGCCTTGCTGCGGCGGTGGCATTTTCTGCAGGTTCAGGAGGTGATTCTTCGATGAGGAATTTGGTCTTACCGTCACCTTCTGCCGCCAACAATAGTTGGGCATCCCAATAGGCAAAGTTTGCCCCATTCTTTTCTAGCTTACAACGATCCTTGAAGGAACGTAACCATGAAGTGTTCGAAGTAGTGGTAGCGGTCATGATTGATATTGATTTGAAGACTTAACTAAAAAATTTTAAACATATTAAGAAATTAAATGCTAATCGTTTTTATGTTCATTTTAACTTGTAAACATATTTATCAAGCTAATGCATCTATAAAATGATCTCTATCCAATTTTATAAATCATTCCAAGACCCAAACCCATACCCCGAAATCGTGAACCACTGGAACTCCGACCCAATGATATGGTTTGGTGGGTTAAAATAAACCGGTTCTACCATAGAACTCTTGGTTGATGACAAATCATAATTTATTCATCTTAGCCCGGAACACATTGACCACTGGTCCTCTACACTGTTGGAGATTGTGTCCTCCACATGTAGTGTGATAACGTCATTGAACATACCCTTGTACGGACAAGTGGGAGATTGTTGGGGCTGGTGTCCTTGACAATTAAGTACAATGACTTATTAAATCTCTTTAAGGATCACAAGGGCATACTTCTGTATTATTACCAGTTGATCCACGTTTATCAATAACGGTTGGCTTGCTAGATAAGTTTGACGTTATTGTCATACGGATGGCGGTGGTCAACTGGTCCCTATACGTCACACCTATAGGACACGTTTGAGAGATGTGAAGGTATGAAAATACAGTCACATTTTGCCGGATATGACTAAACGGTTAGTCAGAGGTATTGACTATTAAATTAGTCAATAAGATGTTGAGATTATTATTTAATACGGATTAAATAATTTTAGCTAATACGGATTACATGATTAATTCGTAAATTAAATATAAACGGTTATATTTAATTAAATATTGTATTCGCGTATTAATATAAACAGTTATATTAATTTGGGTAATTATACAATATCGTATTTTATCAGACCGTTATTAATATATCGACTGTATTAATATCTGATAACATGTTACGACTTATAATTATAAACCCGCGAATTATATTTATGCAATTGGGTCGAATCACGCATTGGGATAAGGTAAGAGTGGAAAGCCCACTACTACCCAAACCCTATTTCGGCCGAATCCTAGGGCTACATAAGGAGAGTCCTTCTCCTTATGTAGAACACTCTTGTTGCACTGTAAAATAATCTCAGGGTAAAATTAGGGTTTGAGAGCATTCTTCTCCCAAAACCTCAGATCTCACATCTAAAACCTCAAGGGCTCTCCCTATATTGCAAGGCAATTGGAGAGGATTTCTAGCACACGCGGCCACGTCTCAAACTAAGTCTTGGGTGCAAGTTATAGGAGGGAATTTGCATTAATTCCTGTTCTTAGGCCTTTTGCGCGAGGACTAAAGGTTGTACTTCTTTTCTCATGTTTTTAATCTTATGACGATATTCACAATTGCATATTTCATTATAATCCTGCAAATTTAGGGTGAATACGCGTTTTATTCCCCACAAGTGGTATCAGAGACTTAGGCCATGAAAATTTTACAATTGTGTCTTTCATAAGTTTTAAAAATTTTGAAAACCGTACACTGTGCTTAGGCACTCGATCGAGTACCAGTTGCACTCGATCGAGTGCCCTCGTACCAGGCCCGTGCGTGTGTTTTTTGTGAGAAATCGATCTTGTTTTTCGATTATAATTTGCATATTGTTAATTAATCGATATTTTTAGCAATATGTGAATCTTTTGTTGTTGTTTATTTATGATTTACACGTTTTAAATCCATGTTATAAACCCGTTTTAATTTAAAAGTGCAGCGATTTGCAGTTTTTACGAGCCACTCGATCGAGCCCTGCTGCACTCGATCGAGTGACCCTGACACTCGATCGAGTGCCCCTGTTACTCGATCGAGTGCTCTCGTTTCGGGGTGTTTATTTTCGAAAATAACTTGTTTCTTATTTTCACATGGCTTAAAATAATATACTGTATACGGAAATAGTATATTATTTAGTGAAACAGTTCACCCTCGTTTGATACATATTGTTTTAAAACAGTTTAAAACAATGGATTATATGTTTATTAAAATTCGTGATTAAAGCGGTATAGTCACATAATTTTAATCTTAAAAGGTGGTTTGGTATAAATTTATTAATCATAATAACAGTATTATGTCATGTATAAATTTTATTTAGTTGATGCATTTTATTTATCGTCTTGTGAATGCCTTGAATGCTTTCAATAACGTATTTAATTTTTGCAAACGGTTGTAACTTAGTGTGGCCTTAGAAGATTGTGTTACCGTAATGATGGGACACGATCTTGTTTGTAATTTTGAGATCTTGAATCTCCGTTTTGGGTTTTTGCCATGTAATTACTTTTGTATTTAAATTAGAATGTATCTAGGATTACTTTTGTAATTTAAATTAGTAATTTTGTGAAGACCAAAGACAAGACAGAGACCGGATGCTCACTCCCGCTGCAAGGACCAAGATAGAACATCAAGACAAGCTTCTAGGGTCCAACGGTGGATTCCAAGTTGTTTTATGTTTATTTTGGTAGGATAGGCCACACTAGGACTTTTATTTACGTTTATTGCATTTATCTTTACGCTTTCATCGATAATAGCTTGCATCATATTCCGCCTAAAAACCAAACCACCTATATCATGCCTGAAAACTGACTCATGTAGAGGTCACGCGTTAGTTTTCTGTGACAATACAGATGTCACATGTCAATTTAAAAGCCATCACTTTATTTAATTCATTCACGCAAATGCTAGTTTTTAGTTCACTTAAATATGGATAAATAAGAGTTGATGGGGTCTTCCTCGTATAACCAAAAATTGAGATTAGTCTTTATAAATCAGCCTCCCATGAATCCCTTCTTCGTCGGTAGGCATAATATGACCCCTTCTACGTCGGGTAAGTGGGAACAGATGATTTATTTTATCTCAACATCATGGTCACTCGATAATATTCCAGTGACTGAGATGGACTAATAGATAGGATTTACGGAAATCTATCGACCAAGAGTTCCAACGATTGGAATTAGCCAAACTGTGGGCTTATCAATATACGGAAATTGAGTCTTGGGATCGTTTATATAATTCTTGAGGGAGATCAATTATATAAATGCATGAGTCTACGAGTTTAAATTCAATTTAATATAGACTTAAATCACAACAATAAGTTGCTTATATGGTTTTGTTTTATCTTCTTTCAGTGTAGAACACGTTCATTAAAACTGCTGTAAAACTACAATGGCTGGTGAAGACCCAATGCCAAGTGCCAAGCTAGCACGTGAATCCTGGCTAAAAGCCTTCATGGGCTCCATGAATTAGTCAATTAGACTGAGGAATGATGGGTCAAACTTCTCTGACTGGGAGGCAGCACTACGGAATGCTGCCATTGCTGACGGAAAGCTTAAGTTTTTAACTGAGCCCATTCCGGCACACCCAGGAACTGGAGCTAGAGCCAACGATGTTCGCGCTCATAGCGACTTCGTCATGGAAGCGGGTGCGATAAAGAACGTACTCATCTATGCAATGGAATCTAATTTGCAAAGACGCTTCATAACCCATGGTGCAAACAAGATTTTCACCACGCTCACTAACGAATTCTCCAAGGCTCCGAAAATCGTTTCTTATGAGCATACCTGTCGCTTCTTTGAGGCGAAACTCCAGAAGGGCCAAGCTGTTAGCCCACATATTCTCAACATGATTGAGAATATCGAGAAACTGGAGACCCTAAACTGCAAGATCAGTGAGAACATCATCGTTGATCGCATGCTTCATTCGCTTCATGATGGGTTTGCCCTCTTTAGGGCCAACTACTACATGAACGACATGAAGAAGACTCCCCATGAGCTCCACTCCCTTCTCGTACAGACTGAGAAGGATCTAAAGTTGAGTGGGAGTCTAAAGCAGGATGTTCTCATGATCTCAAGTAAGGGAAAAGGTAAAGGGAAGGCTAAAGCTCAGGGCGACCTAGCGGTAGGTAGGCCCAGGTTCAAGAAACCAGGATTTGCTAAGAGTGGGCCTGGTGAGTCGAGTAACTCACAAGGCAAGACAAAGAGCAAGGATACAAGCATGGAATGTCACCATTGCCACAAGACTGGGCATTGGAGGCGCTCATGCCCCGTGTATCGAGAGGACATTAAGGCAGGCCGCGTTACTCCTGTTGGTATGTCTTCTTCTTCTTTTATTCACATGATTGAGATTAACCATGCAAGTTGCGGAACTTGGGTACTTGATACTGGTTGTGGTTCTCATCTATGTAATCATGTGCAGGGCCTCCGAAACCAAGAACCCCTAATCAAGGGTGAGGTGGACCTGCGTGTCGGGAATGGAGCACGCGTTGCTGCAGTCTCGAAGGGAACATATGTGATCCAGCTTCCAAGTGGATTCGAGTTATTTTTATATAACTGTTATTATGTTCCTAGTTTGTCCAAAAACATTATTTCAGTTTCTGCACTTGACAAACTTGGCTTTTCATTTGTAATAGAGAATAATAGCTGTATTTTCTCCTTACACAATATGATATATGGCAAGGCAGTTTCCATGAATGGAATTTATGTTTTAGATCAAACTACCGAGATATTACATGTGAATAATAAAAGAATAAAGGTAGGTGACAAAGATCAAACTTACCTATGGCATTGTCGTATGGGACACATAAATGAGAAACGCGTAAAACAGCTCATACAGAATGGAGCTATTTCGCCCTTTGATTTCGAATCATATGGCACGTGTGAATCATGTCTCATCGGCAAAATGACTCGTATTTCCTTCAAAGGTGTTGGAATGCGCGCTGCCGACCTATTAGGACTCATACATACGGACGTATGTGGCCCTATGTCGATCAACGCACGAGAAGGCTATAGGTATTTCATCACTTTCACGGATGATTTGAGTAGATATGGCTATGTCTACTTGATGAAACATAAAAGTGAATCCTTTGACAAGTTCAAAGAATACCAGAATCGGGTACAGAACCAGCTGGGTAGAAAGATTAAAGCACTACGCTCGGATCGTGGTGGTGAGTATCTTTCACGCGAGTTTGATCAACACCTAAAAGACTGTGGGATCGTGCTACAGTTGACTCCACCTGGAACACCACAATTAAATGGTGTGTCCGAACGGAGAAATCGAACTTTACTTGATATGGTTCGATCCATGATGAGTCACACCGTTGTGCCTGATTCATTGTGGGGCTATGCTCTTTTGTCGGCCGCTCTAATACTTAACCGAAGTCCGTCTAAAGCTGTTGACAAGACTCCATTCGAGTTATGGAAGGGAACGGTCCCTAACTTGTCCTTTATTCGGGTTTGGGGCTGCGAGGCTTATGCCAAGTGGAGACACGAGGATAAGCTCGGCCCGCGATCGGTCAAGACATACTTTATAGGCTATCCAAAGGGAACGTTTGGTCATTACTTCTACTCGCCTACCGAACAACGTGTTTTTGTTGCGGCTAGTGCGACGTTCTTAGAGAAAGAATTTCTCGAGAACAAGTCGAGTAATAGAACCTTCGAGTTATCGGAGGTTCAAGAACCAACTACCGAGCAACCATTGGAGGAAACAGTACCTTCAACCGAGGCTGCGGTAGATATCCCTGAGGAACCTAGGAGGTCAGGAAGAGTCTCTATTCCACCGGACAGATACATTGGTATGGTCGAGGAACACGATACAGATGACGTCTTACTCCTAGAGGGTAATGAACCCACAACCTATAAAGGTGCCATGACCAGTTCTGACTCAAAGCTATGGCTAGAAGCCATGCAATCCGAGATGGACTCCATGTATGAGAACAACGTGTGGGATCTTGTGGACCTACCTGCAAAGGTACGTCCCCTTCAATGCAAATGGCTTTACAAGATAAAGCATGCCGTGGAAGGACAACAAGATATCCACAAGGCTAGACTAGTTGCTAAAGGTTTCACTCAAGTGCCAGGCTTGCACTATGATGAGATCTTTGCACCCGTAGTCATGCTACGTTCCATTCGGATTATCTTAGCGATCGCCGCATTTCAAGATTATGAAATATGGCAAATGGACGTTAAAACCGCCTTCTTAAACGGTTATTTGGAGGAAGAGTTGTACATGGTACAACCCGAGGGTTTTATCGATCCAGCACATCCTAAGAAAGTTTGCAAGCTTAAGCGTTCCATCTATGGACTTAAGCAAGCATTGCGGAGTTGGAATCATCGCTTCGACCAAGTGATAAAAGAGAATGGGTTCATTCGATCAGTCGAGGAACCATGTCTCTATATCAAGTCGAGTGGGAGTAAGATTGTATTCCTAGTACTGTATGTCGATGACATACTCTTGATTGGGAATGACATACCTCTCTTATCTTCGGTTAAAGCATGGTTGAAAAACCATTTCCAGATGAAAGATCTGGGAGAGGTACAAAGAATTTTGGGCATCCGTATCTACAGGGATAGATCACGACGGATGTTGTCTCTCAGTCAGGAGTCTTATATAGAGAAGATTCTGGAGAGATTCAGTATGACGAACTCCAAGAAGGGGTTCCTTCCCATGACTCCTGGGCTTCACTTGAGCAAAACTCAAGAAGCTAAGTCACTGGAAGAGAAAGAGCGCATGAGTCGGATTCCTTATGCCTCGGCAATAGGATCGATCATGTATGCCATGATATGCACACGTCCAGACGTTGCATATGCATTGAGTATGACCAGTCGATTCCAAGCTCATCCAGGTGAACCACACTGGATGGCCGTGAAAAACATTCTTAAGTACCTACGGAGGACTAAAGATTGGGGATTGACTTATGGAGGCGACTCAACGCTCTGCGCCACGGGTTACGCAGATGCTAGCTTCCAAACAGATCGAGATGACTCGAAATCTCAGTCTGGATTTGTCTTTACTCTTAATGGCGCTGCTGTCAGCTGGAAAAGTTCTAAACAGAGTGTTACAGCAGATTCTACGACTGAGTCCGAGTACTATGCCGCCTCAGAAGCAGCTAAGGAAGCAATATGGATGCGTCAATTCTTACAAGGACTATCAGTAGTGCCTAGTTCGAATGACCCAATCACCGTCTATTGTGACAATAGCGGTGCCATCTTCCAAGCTAAGGAGCATAAGTCTAGCAGCAAGGCTAGGCATGTACAACGGAAAGCTCATCTAATCAGAGATT
The DNA here is from genome assembly GCA_029255685.2 of Silene conica. NCBI lineage: Eukaryota > Viridiplantae > Streptophyta > Magnoliopsida > Caryophyllales > Caryophyllaceae > Silene > Silene conica. Next base: position 68,509,756 of record CM055311.2, read on the forward strand.
ACGTGGAGCAAAAGGAGATTTTTATTGAAAAGATCGCTACGGATGACAACATAGCTGATCCTCTCACAAAAGCATTACCACGTGATAAGCATGAAGGGCACATTCATTCCATGGGAATTGGATGTGTTCCTAAGTTGTAGTACTCTTTTATGAATTCATGTAATAATTCATTTTATCGTGTACTCTATTCAACCTTGTTGTTATGATATAAAATGTTTTGTTTCTCATGTGGAATTGTACGCCAATTTTGAACACCACAAAGTGAACTGATTAACATTACATCGTTTTGGTCCTTGATTACCCACTTGAGCTGATAACTCAGGTAATCATTTTGTGACGTTGGTTGATGGTGGGTTCAACGAGCCATAAGTCACGTGGATGACTGACCAATCACAAAGGCGAGTTATACGGATATCTCGTAGGACACCCCGTGACATCGTTATGGAGTCCTAAATGTTTTATAACATTGGGTTCCAGGTCGTGGATAGGACCTCCATAGTGTTCCTTAGAGTCGAGTCTTTTGACTTTCAACTGTTTCTTGAGATTAAGACAGATTTTGGGTAACTTTGGTTTCTTTCCCACGGTCACCGTAACAGGGGCCAAGAGGATTTTTTCTGGGTTATTTCATGCTGGGCGATATCGGCAGGATTCGAGTTGAGGGAAATATCCAAACCCTTATCAGGATTTTATCATTTCTCAGGGCCACTCGAGGAGTAGTAACTGAAATGCATGGCCATGCTCGAATACAGATTCGTTTTATCAGTTAAGTTACTCTCTAGTCGGGGAAACCACTCTTGATACAGATCGCTTGTGAGATACGACCTTTGCGAATGCGGATTTGCAAATTGTCTTACATTGAGTGGGAGAAATTTTAAAAGGATATGAGATTCGGTTATCGCACCTACACTTGTACGGACAAGTGGGAGTTTGTTGGAGATTGTGTCCTCCACATGTAGTGTGATAACGTCATTGAACATACCCTTGTACGGACAAGTGGGAGATTGTTGGGGCTGGTGTCCTTGACAATTAAGTACAATGACTTATTAAATCTCTTTAAGGATCACAAGGGCATACTTCTGTATTATTACCAGTTGATCCACGTTTATCAATAACGGTTGGTTTGCTAGATAAGTTTGACGTTATTGTCATACGGATGGCGGTGGTCAACTGGTCCCTATACGTCACACCTATAGGACACGTTTGAGAGATGTGAAGGTATGAAAATACAGTCACATTTTGCCGGATATGACTAAACGGTTAGTCAGAGGTATTGACTATTAAATTAGTCAATAAGATGTTGAGATTATTATTTAATACGGATTAAATAATTTTAGCTAATACGGATTACATGATTAATTCGTAAATTAAATATAAACGGTTATATTTAATTAAATATTGTATTCGCGTATTAATATAAACAGTTATATTAATTTGGGTAATTATACAATATCGTATTTTATCAGACCGTTATTAATATATCGACTGTATTAATATCTGATAACATGTTACGACTTATAATTATAAACCCGCGAATTATATTTAAGCAATTGGGTCGAATCACGCATTGGGATAAGGTAAGAGTGGAAAGCCCACTCCTACCCAAACCCTATTTCGGCCGAATCCTAGGGCTACATAAGGAGAGTCCTTCTCCTTATATAGAACACTCTTGTTGGACTGTAAAATAATCTCAGGGTAAAATTAGGGTTTGAGAGCATTCTTCTCCCAAAACCTCAGATCTCACATCTAAAACCTCAAGGGGTCTCCCTATATTGCAAGGCAATTGGAGAGGATTTCTAGCACACGCGGCCACGTCTCAAACTAAGTCTTGGGTGCAAGTTATAGGAGGGAATTTGCATTAATTCCTGTTCTTAGGCCTTTTGCGCGAGGACTAAAGGTTGTACTTCTTTTCTCATGTTTTTAATCTTATGACGATATTCACAATTGCATATTTCATTATAATCCTGCAAATTTAGGGTGAATACGCGTTTTATTCCCCACATACACTTCCATTGAGTGCAAACCAAATTTCAATTGCATCGAAATGCGATCCGCACACTTAACTGAATCTATCTCATCGCCCCACTTATCCTACGTAATGAGGTTCGTACTGCCCACTGGACTAGCACCACCCCACGAAATAGAAGCTCATGGGTTCTACTATTTGGTAAGTCTAATTCTCAATTGTTTTGTTTAATATAGAGGTCTTGTCAATTTATTATCTATCTCCTTTAAGTGAATTAAATTGGTGAACTTGATAATTATAATTGACACGGTCGTTTTTAACGATCTAAACTAATATGCATGTTTATGGCGATTTGGCTATGCTTGCAAACATATAAATAATGCAAAAATAAAAGTAATAAAGCAATAAAATCCTAGTATGGCCTTCCTAGTAATAGTAAAAACTAATTAACTATTACAAATTCGGAAACCAACTCCATGGCCCCTTGAACTTCATTGGCACGCCATCAAAGAAAACACCGTCTTGTCGGAACTCCTTTTCGTATGGCACCGTCTTTTGGATCTTCGGAATTACAATAAAATAATACAACTATTCGATTTGTAAAACTGAAAATTAAATTGAATTACAAACCCGTGATACGAGATCCCATAAATTACAACCGAATCAATATTCCCTTTCATTACGGGTATTATTGATTAAAACTAAGACCATACTAAGAAAAATTACATAATTCCAAATTATATAAAAGCATTCAAATATGACATTCGTATTAAATAAAGTGCAATACTAAAATATGTATGCACATGCTCAATTTTTAATGCCAAATCGCCTTATCACTAGTACAAAAAGTGCTATTGACATCGCCACTATAACATCGGTTTTTACTAAAACTGATGTAATGTATCTAATTTTTGTTATTTACATCACTTCGAAATCAAAACCGATGTTAATTATATAATTTTCCATCGCTTCGAAATCATAACCGATGTTAATTATATAATTTTACATCGATTTGTTATAAACCGATGTTAATGCTAATTAATTGCATCGGTTTAAGTAAACTGATGTTTAGCAATTAAGATAATTTTTGTTATTTACATCACTTCGAAATCAAAACCGATGTTAATTACATTATTATTACATCGATTTGTTTTAAAACCGATGTTAATGATAATTAATTGCATCGGTTTAAGTAAAGTGATGTTTAGCAGTTAAGATGATAAAAATAATACATCGGTTAGTTATTAATTATGAACCGATGTAACAGTTCCGCAAAAATTACATCGGTTACTTATTAATTATGAACCGATGAAACAATTTTTTTTTGTTAATTTTCCAAAATGCTATTTTACATCGCTATATTAACATCATCTCTTAATATAAACGATGTAATCTATAATAATTCAGTTGTTAACATCGATTTTAGGAAAATACGGTGTTCTTTTAATATTTTATTTCAGTTATTTACATCATTTATTAGCATCAGTTATTTAAAAAACGATGTTAATTTATTTACATTGCATCAATTTTCTTAAACCGATGTTAATTTAATTAAGTCGTGTTTACACTATATCGGTTTAATTAAACCAATGTAAATTTAATCCCCTAAACGCGTGATAGAAAACCTACCATTCAGTTCCCAACCTTTGTATCTTCAATAACGCTCACCATCGTCTGTCGCCTCAAATCTACCATTGCTCAATAACGTACACCTTGTTATCGCTGACAGCCAGGTCGTGACCCACAACCACTTTGTTGCAGTTCGTCAACTTCCAATTCGCAATTAGGTAAAGAATTCCGTTCAGTTTTTTCTTAAAACTCATCGAAACTGATCTCTTTTTTGAGGTTTTGATCTCGATTATTGTCACTGAATTTCGATTTTCTATCAATTTGTCTTTAGAGATTCAATTATTATTATCATGGTACTGTTATTAAGTTTTAGGGTTAGACCTTTTCGAAGATTAGTTTTCGTTGTTTACTAAAATTTGGTTTTGTTATGAAGTTTGTCTTTTAGGATTCAATTATTTTTAGCATTTTAGTGTAAATTTAAGTATCAAGGTTAGGTTTTTCAATTAAATTTGATTTTAATTTGGGGATAATTCGTTTTCTACTAATTCTCCTAGGATTTTTAGGCGGGCTGGTAATTGCGTCAGGGCTCAATAGGTAATTCAGAATGTAATGACCACAAACGGTTTAATTTGGGGCTGAGTTTAAATTCAGAACTGCTCCTGTATATTGGAAAACTGCAACAATATTGCGCACTAGTAGCTTCCATTTACTGCAATTTTGACCCACACATCGGTACTGCTATACCATGGTTTACTGTGGTAGTTTGTATCTAATGTATAGTGGACACTACAAGAAAAGTGAAATCGGGCGATAGATAAAAGAGGACTAAAGGTAGACGCCTAATTGGCGACTGAATATATAGTCGGGCGACTGAAATTAGTCGCTAAATAGGCGAGTACCAAATTTCCACTTGGCTCGAATTTTGGCTACTGAAAGTTTACCTGGGCGACCGAAAATCAGTCGCCAATTTTGCCTAACACAAATAAAACACGGGAAACAAGCTTCCTCTTTCTTATTACCAAATCACAACAAAAAATAGAAAAAGAAGCAAAAATCGACGACGACATCAATAAACACCTGTATAGGTTGTTAAAGAGTCGGGTTCGAGCTGGTAAATAGTAATCACTGATAAAGCAATCAGAAGTAGCTTCTCTCTGTATGTGTGTTCTGATTCCATCTTAGTAGGCAGTAGAGGAACAATAGTAAAACAAGTTCAGTTGCAGCTGCAATTTAACAATCCATCATTTAATAGAAAAGATGGAGACACCAAACCCTCACTTCGCTGTTTCATACTTGTAGGATATAATATTATCCATGTACTTCAAAATGCATATAAGTAGTATATGCTAGATATGTTGCTTCTTTGAAAAATTGCAGGTTATTATTGGTATATTTCATTCATTATAAATATTGATTTGTTTATCCAGTTATTTGTCATATGGAAGTTCCTGAGTGTTTGAGGTTGAAGGTAATATAATGGCATGGCCATACTTTGATCCCGAGTATGAAAACTTGCGCGTCAATATAAACCCTCGCAGGTTTGTCTCTTTTTATGATAGACCTAATTCTGTACTCTCTTTAAGATACATTAGATGCTGACGGTCTCAATTGTTTTCAGGGTCTGTGTGGATAACTCCAGTTGCAGCGACTGCACTCTAGTTAAGGTAATTTACGAACTGCATAGCCACACTGCTGTATAAATGCTTATCGTGTTGGTCGATTCCTAACTAACTGCTGGTCAATTTTTAACTGGTTGTTTCGTGTCAGACAATATTTTCTGTAGTTCTTTTATGAGTTAAGAGTTCTCTATGACCTAGATATCGCATTTGAACAGGTGAATAGCATGAACAATCCTGGTATACTACTGGAAGTTGTGCAAATCTTAACTGACCTTGACCCTATCATTATTACTGACGTTTGTAATAGACCGGCCAAGAACAACTTGTCTAATATCGTTGGTCAGCTCTGTCAACCTGATTAAAACAAGTGAACATAATTTTGACAAATAGTCAAATTTCGTTCTCCTTATATTAGTGGGATACGAGAAATAGGCGTGAAACTTGTATTCAGTTTTAGTTCTTTGCTTTCTTTTTGTGTTTGGAGGAGATTTGTACCCCTACTTACTCTGCCAGTGCTTTGTTTTCTGGAAAATTACATTCAGAACTTTGAGAACAATACTCCCCTTCCCTTTCAGAATACGGCAGGGAGAATATCTGAAATATTTTCTGTCAGGTGACCTTTGCTTATCTTAAAGACAAACCTACTCAAAGCACACAAACATCAACTAGGTGTAGGTGTTGCCAGTGGAGTGAGATCAGCAGTTGCATATTAGGTACCGGCAATGGTCGGACACTTAGCTTTGTCAGAGGAAATGGAAGTCTTCCAGTGGTACTGCTAGAAATGGGTCTCTTAGTGCTTCAAGTACAAGTAATATAAATGGTAATCTTAATTTTGATGGCAAAGGAACCTATTTGGTATTCAATGTCGGGGACACACTTTTCATAAGTGATTTGAATTCTCAAGATAAGGTATTTTATGCTTTCTGCATCTATCTTAATTAGTAGTGGTTCAGGTTGTTATTTTGCTTACTTGTCATCTTATGCCTACAGGGTCCCATTAAATCAATACTTTTTACCAACTCAAACCCTATTTGTCATGCATTTGATCCTGATGCCAAAGATAATGGCCATGATTTACTTATTGGATTGAATTCAGGGTATGGTAATTACTTTTCTTTGCATCTGTTTGTTGCGACTTTATGAAAGCATTATATCATTCTTGAGCCGCATTTATTCTGTAGTATACTCAGTGTCGCTGAGGCAGCAGCTACAAGACATGGGCAAAAGGCTTGTTGGCTTGCATCATTACAATAAGGATGGTATCATAAATCATCTATCTACTTGAGAAGTTATGTAAGAGTTAGATGAATGGGGTACTGCTTCTTTATGTTGGAAGCTTTCTTTATAGAAAGAAGCTCCCTTTACAGTTCCAATAGACATAGATCCTATGGCAAAAAGATAGAAAGTCTTTTTTCAGAAAGAGTGAGAAGCAATTGATGTTAACTACAAAAAGGATTGATTAATGTTCCGAATATTTATTTGTTTTTAATTCTCCATAATACATTGCTAACTATGGTCTCTAATCAGGTGTTGCAGGAATCATTGTGTTCAACTATGGAGCCCGACAACTTCGGCGTGTGTTTTGGATTACAAGTTATTTGGTCCAGTGTTTCTAGTGCTTGCAACTATTATTCAGTACTCCGTCCGTCCCAATAGGTTGTGCAACTATTAATCATATAGGTATATTAGGTTGTAGATTAGAAGCTTGTGTAGAGTGTATTTCAGAATGCATGGTGTTTTGGATGGTGATTAATGGTATGTTGTATGACACTTTTGAAGTAATAAAAAGGACCTCGTTTTTTGTCTTTGTTTGAATTTTCAGCATTTCTCTATTTGTAGAATATGTATATGATTATTTTTTTTTTTTTTAAATAAGACGAATAGAGAACTGTTGACTTACCCAACCGTTTTCTTTTCCTAGGAAAAGAGAATGCTTATCAGGTGTTCTCTAAAGTTCATTTCAACCTTTTTTTTTATCATTGTGAATACAAAACGCCTCTTGCAACTGTTCTCTAAACTTTATGAACAGTGAGTTGGAGAACGCCTCTAAGGCGTTTTCTAAAGCTAATTTCAACAGTTCTCTAAGCCTATTTTTGTAGTAGTGAGTTTTGAATATAAACCGATGTTATTTTAATAAATAAAGATAATATTTACATCAGTTTTAAACCAAAAACGATGTAATTGAGACTCTATTAACATCGATTTCAGACCAAAAACGATGTAATTGAGACATTATTAATATCGATTTTCACTTATAACCGATGTTAATAGTATGCTATTTACATCAAATTCAAACCAAAAACGATGTATTTGAGACACTATTAACATCAGTTTTCACTTATAACCGATGTTAATGTTATACTATTAACATCGCTTTTGATTTATAACCGATGTTAATGTTATAGTATTAACATCGCTTTTCACTTATAACCGATTTTAATGGTATACTATTTACATCGGTTTCAGAAACGATGTAAAGGGAAAAATACTCTAAATGTCGCCCCCAGATACATCGCCAAAAAGCGATGTAAATGAGGCAAAATAAGCGATGTCAATGAGACTTTTTCTACTAGTGTATGGGAGCAAATATCTCATATTTGTTTACGGTTTTTACGGATATGCGCGACTTTAACTATTAAAATCATCAAAATTACATAAATCTAATTTATGTCCAAGCTAATCATCCTAACTTACTTTAGGAATCAATTTTTAGTATCTACTAATGTTTGATCATGATTTAACTTGATTTCGCATTATTGTTCATAAATTACTTGTGTTTTCGGGAAAAATAAACAAAATATGGCCAAATGAGTCAATAAAATTCGAAATATAAAATTCAAAAATTTTAAACTTTCTGGAAATTTTCTAAAAATTCAGAAATTAATAAAATGGTCTTATGTAAATACATATAGTTTATATGTTAAATAAATCGTATAAAAGCCATTTTTACGGTTAAAAAACGATTTAAATTATAAAAACTTGCAATAAATTGCCACAGATTTTTAGTCATCCTAAAATATAAATTAGCATCTGAAAATGACCAAAAATTATAGACCATGCTCGAAATTTTATTTTTGCGACTCATAAATTACGATTATTAGCTAATTAACTCATAAAAATTAATAATCATAAAAAGCAGAAACTTTTTGATATCCAACTTTTAGATCTGATGTTCCAATTATATAAGACATCTATGGGTAAACTTTTATGCCATAATATTAAGATTAACTATTTTTAACACAATAAGTCATTATTTACCCGATTTTAACTATTAAAATCATAAAACATGCATCACTTGAGAATAAATTCTCAAAACTTATAAACATTCTTTAAATATTGCATGTGACATTGTGTAAAGTTTTTTATGGCAAAATTCCAACTATAACTATTAAAGTCGAATTTGAGTCACTATTAATACGATTTTTACTATAAAAATCATTAATCATGCAAAATAAGTCCAATAAATCCGAAAATTTATACAGGTATTTTATATATTGCATGAGACTTCTCATAAAATATTTAAAGGTCAAATTCGAAATATAACCTCCTATACCCATTTTTACTCATATTATGACTATTTATCTCATAAAATTCATAATCCATGCATAATAACTCCATTTCTTACGAAAATTTATATACAATATATAAAATATGCATGTGAGAACATATCAAAAATCTCGGCCAGAAACTATTTTTAACTATTTTTCCCATTAATTGTTGTTTAAAACCGATTTAAACTACAAAATATACAAATAAATATAAAAATGAACAATAAAAAACTATAAAATTATTTTTATGTCCTAAAATCATTTTAGAATCAGAAACTTTAACATGCAAAATTATTTTGTGATTTATCATAATAAATACAAAATTTCGAATTAATATGTTAATCCGTTTTAACATAAATCATGTATCCGATCATGCATGCAACAACCGTAATGCTCTGATACCACTTGTTAGGAACTAAGTTCCTGATTTTATACTCTAAACTAATGTCAGTTTTGTTTCTTTAAGTTTAGGTCATAAAACTTAATAAGATCTTATGTGTGCATGCATGATGATATCATAAGATGTGATTGTCCTTACATTGGTTTTAGTAGGTTTATACTCAATAATCACCTATTACTTGAGTATTCAATAACCGAAATACCCTTATAACGATCTAACAATAATCGTCTCCAAAAGATACGTATCAAGGACCCGATCTCAAACTAAGAGTATTTTTGTTACTAGAAAAATAGAATTAGTATACTAGAATTAATAATAATATTACTCTTATAATATTATTAACATGGAAATAATTAAGTTCCTAGAAAACTATTTTACTAGCTAAATAGAGAGAATGGAGTGGTAGTATGAGTATGTGTTTAGAGGAAAAATGACCAAGCACAACACATAACATCAAGTAGTATTGTAGTGTGTGGAGTAGTGTATTTATAGAGCAAAATGATCTTGTTGGCCTTGTGGTATGGCCGGCCAAATCAAGCCATGCATACCCTATGGATGCTTCCCTTTCTCTTACACAAAAGTAAGGATTATTCCTTACATATGCTTTGTGTATGACACACACTTGCTAATTTACACACACAATCCTCACACAAACACTCATGTTACACGGCTGAAAATGGGGTCATATAAGACCCATTTTATTTTTGTCAATTGTGTTAATTTGTAACATGTCACATATGTTCCATAACACATGACCCAATTTGTTAATTAGGTAATTTTAACTATTAAAATTCATAATTCACAATTTTATGACATTTAAATAATTATACTAATAATTTGAAATTATTATTGTATAAAATGTAATATCATAATTTTAATTACAACTCTTTGTAATTTTATGATCAACCGTGTTCATTCTGAATTTAATCGTTTCCTAAAAGAATAAATAAAAACCGAGTAATAAAACGATTTTATTACTTTGACTATTATTATTATAATCCCATTATAAAAATATTCGTCATATAAAAATTATTTCCAAATTTCCAGTTATTAATTAATTCGTATCCAATACAATATTAATTAATTATTCCATTGAGACGGAATTCCCTAAAGATATGACCTTAAGGAATCAACTGATCACCAGCATCATATGACGATAATGTCAAACTCTAGACAGCCAATCATTATCGGTTAATGTTGATCAGTCGACTTTAAAAGAGTAACACTCCCAGTTGTGTTTCATTCAAATGAGTTTTAATTATGTCAACACACTATTGTTGAGGACACTTCCTCCAACAATTAAAAGACTATAGTATAAATAATATGAAAACTATCACAAATTATTCGGTAGTTCGTAGAGATGGTTAAATATAACAACAATTCATTATTTTCAAAAATCCTCTTTTAATAAATGATGTTCAAAAGTAATTAAATTGTTTGGAAATAATACAAAATTGTGACGGGCCACATATAATTTGTGTTTAAAATATTTATAATGTTTTGCCAATAGCCAACAATATTACAAATATTGAAAAATGTTTTTATAAACTACATTTGTTAATATATTACATTTATTAGTTTGTATTTCTCCAATATAAAATTTCCAAACGCTTATTACGGGTAGCGTAAAAAATACGGAGTAGTAATATAAAGTCGGTCATGTTTCAATAGTAACATAAAGTCGACAATACCTAATAATGTTGACTCTTATATGACAATTGAGAGTTGAGACGGATTCATCTTTGTTCTGGGAGGAAATATTTCGTCTCAATTTACCTCTTGCGACGGATGTTTAGGGCCAACGTTACTTTTGCGACAAAACCAGATGACGTTTTCGACGGACATTTCTGTCATGTTGACCTTTGTTTTGCGTACTATAGTGTTAAAGCAATTTATAATATATCACATATGCTAGAAAACATTACAAATATTGAATACTTTCTTCCACTACATTAATAGTTATATTACATTCATCAAATTGTTTTTCACCTTAAATTGCGGACCCTTCTTACACGTGACCCCAAAAATAGTTTCATAAAATCGACCATGTCTAATAATAGTTAAGAAAATTATTATATGATAATTATTAAAAATATGGTTGGATATTAAATGCTTTGCAAAAATATGGTTTTTATGTGGAAATTAAAAGTATAAGTTGATAAAAACTACAGAGTACTACTTTTACAGTTTAGCAAAAATTCAAGAAATTTAGATGGCGAAAAGATCGAGACAAATGGAAAATAGTGTGGAGTAACTTTTACAAATTAGAGAGGGTGATACCGAAGATGTCTTAGTCTAGTGGTTAAGACGGAGGTATTGTGGACAATAGGTCTCAGGATCGAATCCCCCTAAGTGCGGAGCAGAGTAAGGGATAGGGGATGAGTGGGTAGTTTTTGTTTTACGTATTTATTGTGTACATAATCCGTATTTTATACGGTCGATCGATATGAGCGCGACACGTCTCCTTTTTACTCTAAAATAGCGGTTACCGGCTGTCGCTTTAATATATTAAATGATTTTTCGAATTTTCGTCCTTAATCTGCAAATTAAGCGTTTTTTGCCCGAATTTATCACTACATTGTGTTACCCACTTACTATTTACCTCAATTTAAGCAAAAGCCCCTTCTAAAAAACCCGATTTCTTGCCCAATTCAAATTTTCGACTTTTAGGGTTGTAATTCAATTTTTTTCGAATTTGTGGTTTTTGGTCTGATTTCTTTGCAGGTGTGGGTACAAAGATCGTCAAGTAAGTATCTTTTCTCTCCTTATGCTTATTTAACACCCCCATTCCCGAATGTTTTTCGACATTTAGGTTGTTAGTTTAGGGAGCTTGAACCGTGTTCTTAATTTGCTTACTTCGTCTTTTCGCTTGATAATCTTGTAGTTATGGACTCAGTAGGTAATTCCCCTGCTCCAGAACTCTCTGTCGAGACCATTGTCTCGAATGTTGTGCAAGAAATACAGACCAACACTCTGTTGCTGCTGTCGAGGTGCCGGAGCAGCCCCCTGTCATTGCCACTGACATTGCGACGGTGTCTACTGACACCGTCATTCCTGCGGGAGAGTCTGTTATTGGTTTACCCTCTATTAAGGGTACATGTGCTATCAAAGCAACTTTCGGTACCCCTGTTTTAGTAGAGGATTTTGCGACGGAGTCCGAGAATGTCTCCGAGGAGGAGACTGATTCAGATGAGAGTGAGGATGCTGGCCAACCGCGTCCTCCGTTTTCTTTGCTAGCCGCGGGTGCTACGCCGAGGTACTCCAAGCTTCCTCAAGTCCCTCGTCCTCAACCTATGACCACTACCACCACTCCTCCCAGGCCTCCTTTGGCCACTACTACGAGCTCCACTGCTATTTCCCTTGAGCTCATTGCTACTACTGGGGCCACTGCTGCCGAGCCCCAAGTTTCTGAGGCTACTGTTGTTATGCCTCCTACTGTTGAGCCCACTTCATCTAGGGCTATTGTCACTCCACGGGGGACAGACCTCGCTCCTTTGCCTAAAAGGCCTGAGGTACGCTTCATTTCTGCAGATCACCGTTCTAGGTTGTCTCCTTTTTTGATTGTTCCCCTCACCCCGACCCGTTTCCTCGCACGTACCGACCTAGAGACTCTAGGTATTTATGAGGAGGTTTGTAGTTTGCTCAACGGGACGGGGATGTCTGGCTTGATAGGGATGGGGGATCTCACTTTGGATAGACCGACCTATGAGTTCTTTAGCTCCTTCTCCTTTGACCCAGAGGGTTTTAGGCAAGACCGCAGTCGCCCCTGCATTTCTTTTCGACTCCTGAATGAGTCGTATGACTGGACCTTGGGGTAGTTCATATTATCGTATAATATGATTAATCGTATAATATGATTAATCCAACATTATGTTAAACCGTTTTAAAATAATTTAGGCATCAAAACTTAGTGAACTTTTTCACCCAAAAAAAATTACACATTATCTTTATAATGTATAAAAAAAATTTAAAAGAAAAACAACCCAAAAGCTTTTAGAAATAGCCGAGACAAACCAAGAAAAGAAAAAACACGAAAAAACTTGAAGCGCTGCAAACAAATAGCCACAAATAAAGGAAAAAGGCCGGAAGCGCTTCTAAAAGCGCTGAAATAAAACCAAAAACTGGACAACGACGCTTTAAAAGTGCTGCCCATAAATACCGACGCTTCTGAAAACCTTGAACAAATCTAAACAATGGACAGCCGCTAATAAAGCGTCGAAAGGAAACCAGAAAAGCGCTGAACGCAGAAAGCGTCACAAAAGACCCAGAAAAGCGCTGGAAAATACACAAAGCGACGCAATAACCCAGAGAAGCGTCGAGAAGAAAGCGTCGGGAAGAAAGAAAATTGTAAAATCACGCCTAACAGCCTGATTTTCGATATTCATCTTTTTCTTTTTTTTTTTTTTTTTACTCATGAACTTGAATAACTAATGTCGGGTTGCTAAATACGGCATCGATAACCTTCAAAATTCTAATCTTTATTAGATATTGTTGTAATCTTAAACATTCAAATTAACCTTTTAAGACGAATATCAAGATTATAGTGGGATCGATTTATTTAGCGAATTATATCATTCAAGAACATGTGAGACGATATATATCCTTTTACGTTTTAATTCAATCCTTATTAAATTAAAACGTCAACAATAAATCAAAAGGAAAACGACGAACGAAAACACTTGTCTCGGCTGAAAAAAAAATAATACATGGCTAAAAATTTCTCAATTTTCTTAAAACGTTTGTGAAAATCATACAAAAATAAAATTTGTAAGCCTTATGCTTTGATACCACTTGTTGGAAAATATCCGTATATATTCCCAATACTTTATATGCAGGATTATAAAAAATTTATAATGTATGATTTATAGTCATAAACGAAGAACAAGATTCAAAGATTGGGATCAAGAATTAACCTTCTGTCCTTGCAAAGGCCTAAGATCAGATATCAAACAGATATCCTCCTAATCGTTGCACCCAAGTTGTTCCAAGAAATACCCCTTCTAGAGCTAGAAACTGCAAAATTACCTTTAATTTTGTGTAAGATGAAAGCTAGAGAGAGAGAGAGAGAGAGGGAGTATATTTGTCGTGTAACTCGTGCCCTTTAAGTGCAGAGTGAATGTCTTATTTATAGCTGCAAACAACCTTGCTATTAGACATCAACTAGGATTCCCCAAATCAGTATTTGGTTCTACCTACAACACTTCATAACAACTGAACAACTTAATAATTGCTCAGACCGAAATTCTATCTTTATAGAATCGGTTATATCTCTCTCTTGTGTAATGTTTTATCTTATAAATATCTTATATTTATAATCCACTAATTAAATATAACCTTTTATATTTAATTAAATCATTTAATCTTTATTAAATAATTTCATTACACATAATTAAATATAACATTTTATATTTAATTACGAATTAAGATTTTAATTCGTCTTAGCTAATATTATTTAATCAGTATTAAATAATTATGTCATCTTTACTTTGACTAACCGTTTAGTCGTATAGGGTATCAATATGATTACATTTTCATCTAATCATATCTCTCAGATTCCATCCTTTTCGTGTGACTCTTAGGGACCAGTTGATTACCGCCATCTGTATGACAATAACGTCAAACTTTCTAGGAAGCCAACCGTTATTGATAAACGTGAATCAACTGGTTAAAATACAAAGTATACCCTGTGTTCCTTTAAGAGATTTATACGTGTTGTCGCACTAACTGTTGAGGACACTAGCTCCAACACTACATCCATACAGCACGTCCCCTTCCAGCGGGATGGGTTCATCCCTCTTTCTACCGATACCCAGAGGGTGGGTACCCTGCCTGTCCTTCATCTGATGAGGAGAGGGAGGAGACACCGGTTGCGAGAGAGGTTCGACTACGTGCAGAGGCAGCAACGAGGCGTGCTACTAGAGATGAGGAGCAGGATCCCACATATCGAGGGGAGGAGGCGCCTGGTGATGATTAGGGCTCCCCTTGTTTGGTACTGGTTTGGTGAAGCCAATTTTGTGAGTACCACCTTTTTCTTCCATCTTTTTAGTTTCACGTTTTCTTTTTAGGAGCATGTATTAGGTTGTTAACCCCTTTCCCATTGCTTGCTGGTTTTGCTGTGCTGAGAAGACAACGAGGGCGTTGTCTGTTTTGGTTTGGGGAGGGTATGCATCCTTTTGCGTCTGCATTTCCATCTAGTTTTGCATTCACGTTTATTGTTTTCGTGTAAATTTCAAAAAAATTCCAAAATTCCAAAAATATCACGTTTCCTTTTGCATTTAGTCGAGTCGGATTGGAGTATTTTGATGATGACAAAGCTTTTTATAGTCAAATATATGTCATGCTATGCCATTTCCGATCTTTGCCTTGTGAGTTTTAAGCGTTGTCTTGAATTTTGTCATGGATTTCATGTTAGATCATTAGACTTGACTCGTAGTTTTGGCAACCTACTATACATTCTGAGCTTAGAGCCCTTTAAACTGGTGACATCTATGACCGGTTACATTAGGATTATGAGTAGTACTCCCTGAATTTCATGTCTTTCATTTGTATGAGTCTTGGTTTCTTATTGCCTACACGCACCGGTTTGAGGTCAGTATTACACGTTAGGAGAACTATTGAATCACCCCTTCCTCGGTTGCCCATTTAGCTCCACTTTTAGCCAAAAAACTGCCTTTTGTCCCTTAACTACATCCTATATTTTGCCTACCTTTATGCTGAGCTAGGAAGTAGTGAAGGAATTTACTTGTTTATATCAGTTTTGGCCTGTTTTCGTTGCTTTTGGAGTGCTTATAAAGGGAATTGGGGATGTTCTGCTGAGTTTTACTCGATCGAGAAGTTTTCTGGTTATAAATGCTCGATCGAAAGCTATTGGGAAATTTGTCCTTGATCGAGAGCCTTTTACTCGATCGAGAATTTTGGGAAAGGAAAGTCCTCGATCGACCACCATTTTTGGTCGATCGAGAGGAATCAGCCACTATTTTTAAAGCGAAGGAAAAAATTCAAAAAAAATGAAAAAAAAAAAAAAAATAGAAATCGAAAAAAAATGAAAAAAACGAAAAAAAATCAAATAATCGGTTGACAGTTGGGAATATAGTTTGGGTTGTGATGTGTTTGCCTATTCCATAGGCCATGTGCTTAATGTCTAGTCGGAAGTTTGGGGATGCGTATTCATTTGGTTTGTAGGTTCTAGCTCCGCTTTAACCTCACTGATCCATACTTGTTTTTGCCCCTTTCGTCTCACTTTGCCTCACTTTCGCAATTTCGCAATAGTTCGGTGTGTAATGGACATTGACGTTGGTTGTGCGTGTGTACAGTGCTTGAAACCTTTATTCATACTAGTCTAGCATGCATGATTTGTTGGTCGTAGTTTAGGCGAGAGTCTATACTTTCTTCTTCTTCTCTTCACATATAATTTACCATTTGCTTGATTGAGAGAAGACAGATTCCGGGAGAGTCCGAAACTATATGAGTCTAGCAAGGTCGAAAGTCTACAGGTTTTTCATGGTGTGTACAAATTCGTTCGCTCATTTCTGATCACGATGTTGGTTTATTTTTTGCATATTGAGCATTTGGCATTGACTATTTAGTAGCTTTGAGTCTTACTCGATCCATTAGGTCCATAGTTTACTTTTAGTTTGCTTGAGGACAAGCAAAGGTTCGGTTTGGGGAAGTTTGATGTGTGCATTTTGTATAGACTTTTTAGTCTTATTTGGCACACATTTTCATGTAATTTAGTGATTTATTATCACTTTATGCCCCGTATATGCTACTTTGTGTTTGTATTGCTGTTTTGCAGATATAGACCAAAGTGTATCGGAAACCGAGTTTTTTCTACCTCAAGTGTTGCATTTTAGTAGACGATGGAAGAAGCGAGGCCAGTTGAGCAATCATCGAGAAGCGTGAGGTGTATAATCAACCACTCAAGGAGAAAGTTAAGGAAATCTACCATTTTGGCCTGTCGGGGACCTAGTCGAGGAAGAGAAGTCCTCGATCGAGCGGTCTTGTGCTCGATCGAGAGGTTTCTAAGTTCTAAAGTGCTCGGTCGATAGCTCAATTGATCGATCGAGAGATTTTGAAGATGAAAGAGTCGATCGAGAACCCATATCTCCTCGATCGACCGGTTTTGAAGGATTTTTGCTCGATCAAGAGGCAATTTCCCTCGATCGAGAGCTTTCTGCTGGCTCTTCGTTTTCTCAGACTTATTACAGCAGTTTCGTTTTTTCTCTATTTAAGTACTCTCATTGAGTTCATTAGTTTATCTATCATCAATCTCTTATCATATATTATCTTTCTTTTTCCTAGATTACTCTTTTTATTCAGAAACTTAGTAGCCGTCACTTTTATACAATATTTTTGTTCTTCATCTTTTTCATTCTCAAGAGTCGTGGTACTCGTTCTAGCCATATTCTTATAGTAATTCTTCTTCCTTATCTTCTTTTACTGTTTATTAGTATTCTGATATATAATCTCCAGTTCGTTTGCTTTCGTTTCCTTCTATTTCGACATAAATGCGCGTTACTCTGTTTTCATATACATCGTCGCATTTCGCTCTGTTTCTCGACAATTTATGCTCCTGCTTTCTTTATTTCGTTTCTGATTTCCCTTCCCTTTACCATCTCGGATCATGTCTAGTTTAGTCGTATAAGAATCCTGTTTAGAATCCTTAGTTATTTCGGTTTTATATGCTTGTCCCACGCTTTGTTTCCCGCAAAACTCGAAATCCGTTCCCTATTGCCTACTGTTCTTCGTCATTTTCGTTTTCCCTTGTTACTGTTCTATCATTCTGATTTTATTTCCCGTATCACCATGTCATATGCTAGTATAAGTTTGGTAGTCGTAATCGTTGCTAATACCGTTATGAGTAGCTAAACCGTTTAATATGTCGGGATAAGGGAACTTGTGTCGAATGCATGATAGGTGCTAGTCGGGATGGACAGTTTATGGTAGGAGTAATCTTTAAGTAATTTAATTCATGTTCGGTTTAGTGAGTGCACGCATGAGACCTTACATCTAGTTAATTCCCGACCTAGACCGAAAGGTTGGAAGGGTAAGAATTACTTAATTATTTTAACTAGTTTTTGTGAGAGCGGAAGTTAAGCAAAAGCGACCTTAGGGTGACTTAAGACCGGAAGGTGTAGTCGGGTTTGAGACATGACCGTAATGACCCAGCCTTTCCTACCAATAAACTAACCTACCCCAATTATACCGATAATGAACCAAGTGGTGTTAGTCCAGTGGTAGCTGAGTTAAACCTTAAAGCTTGTAGAAATGCAGGAGTTGAGAGGTCTCAGGTTCGATTACCAGCTGGGGCGATGACCACTTGGCCACTGCAGCCTCCGAAGGGGGTGGCTTACATGGTCCATGTGGTGGTGCGGGAATGCATTGGCCCGGGGGGATTAAACCCCTCGTCACCAAAAAAAAAATTATATCGATAATGCATAAGACACGACGACCCGAGTTCCTAGCATATTCCCTTTATTCTTGATTTTCATATCATGTCGCGTTTGTTATCGTCATCTTATTCTTTTTCATATCTCACATCTCGTAGTTTAGGTTATTATTTTCAAAACCCCCATTTGTGACCAATAGGTAGAAACCGATAGTTGATAGTTCGCTTCCCTGTGGAGACTGGCCCTATTTACCACTAGCGTATGTTATTTGTGCATTAGGTTTACTTTTGGTGCCTACTACGACGGGCATCAACTATCAAAACGTACTACCGAGGTTTCGGTAACCCAAAACTTTATCTTTCGAAAAGGTTTCAAGATGAAACAGGTTCCAAGGCACAAGTCTTTGTCAATGGACAATGGGGTTCTCGTTACGTACTCAAGAGCCCGACATTCCAAATATGAGACGAGTCCTAAAATTAAATCAGTAAAAATTCAAAAATCTAGACCAATCCGGTGTCGATAAGCATAGTACCGGTCATTGGACGTCTCCGATAACGAGTTCTAATGGCAATTCAACGTTGTAATCAGTCAAATCAAAGGATGTTCCACTCTCTGAAACCAAACTTTTCAAAATCAACCTCTATTTTCAAATCCCTGAATGAATAAAGTTGTAACTACGACAAAAGATTACTTCCAACAGAAGAGGGAGCAGTTTCAAATTTTTGCAAACAAATAAGATTTTCCAAAAACTGCAAACTTTTAAGGTTAACAATAGGAAGCTATTCCAAAAACGGTTAAATTTTAATTTCTCAATAAGCAAAGTTGTAAAAGTCCCACGAGTTTACTATCGACAAAAAGGAAACCAAATTCTTAACGATTACAGAAGGCACCGAGACAACTATACAAATCACTATTAACACAAAGACCAAGAGCTTTCTGTTTCGCAACCAACAACATAATGGGGAGGATCGAAGGGATGAAAACCACTAGGCTAGAGTGTGGGGAATATTGCATGTATTCTCCCTAAACTTGCAGGATTATAATGAAAATTACAGTTGAGATTATAGTCATAAGAAAAACAAAACATGAAAAGAAGTCAACCTTTGGTCCTTTGTGCTTATGGCCTAAGAACAGGAATTAAGATAAATTCCCTCCTATAACTTGCACCCAAGACTTAGATTGAGACGATGCCGCGTGTGCTAGAAAATACCCTCCAATTGTCTTGCAATATGGGGAGAGCTTTTGTGAGGTTTTAGATGTGAGATCTGAGTTTTGGGAAAAGAATATCCTCAAAACCCTAATTCTTGAGATTTATGAGATAACCAGTCACTGACATAAGGAGAAAGACTCTCCTTATGTAGCAGTTGGGTCGGCCGAATGGACTGGAGGTGAGGGTGGGCTTTTCCCACTCTTACCTTATTCCTTTGCGTGATTCGACCCGTTTTGCTAAATATTATTTGCGGGATTTAATTATAAATCGTAACATGTTATCAGATATTAATATAGTCGATATATTAATAACGGTCTGATAAAATACGATATTGTATAATTACCTAAATTAATATAACTGTTTATATTAATTTGCAAATACAATATTTAATTAAATATAACTGTTTATATTTAATTTACGAATTAATTATGTAATCCGTATTAGCTAAAATTATTTAATCCGTATTAAATAATAATCTCAACATCTTATTGACTTAATTTATTAGTCAATACCTCTGACTAACTGTTTAGTCATATTCGGCATAAATGTGACTGTATTTTCATACCTTCACATCTCTCAAACGTGTCCTATAGGTGTGACGTATAGGGACCAGTTGATCACCGCCATCCGTATGACAATAACGTCAAACTTATCTAGCAAGCCAACCGTTATTGATAAACGTGGATCAACTGGTAATAATACAAAAGTATGCCCTTGTGATCCTTAAAGAGATTTAATAAGTCATTGTACTTAATTGTCAAGGACACCAGCCCCAACAATCTCCCACTTGTCCGTACAAGGGTATGTGCAATGACGTTATCACACTACATGTGGAGGACACAATCTCCAACAAACTCCCACTTGTCCGTACAAGTGTAGGTGCGATAACCGAATCTCATATCCTTTTAAAATTTCTCCCACTCAATGTAAGACAATTTGCAAATCCGCATTCGCAAAGGTCGTATCTCACAAGCGATCTGTATCAAGAGTGGTTTCCCCGACTAGAGAGTAACTTAACTGATAAAACGAATCTGTATTCGAGCATGGCCATGCATTTCAGTTACTACTCCTCGAGTGGCCCTGAGAAATGATAAAATCCTGATAAGGGTTTGGATATTTCCCTCAACTCGAATCCTGCCGATATCGCCCAGCATGAAATAACCCAGAAAAAATCCTCTTGGCCCCTGTTACGGTGACCGTGGGAAAGAAACCAAAGTTACCCAAAATCTGTCGTAATCTCAAGAAACAGTTGAAAGTCAAAAGACTCGACTCTAAGGAACACTATGGAGGTCCTATCCACGACCCGGCACCCAATGTTATAAAACATTTAGGACTCCATAACGATGTCACGGGGTGTCCTACGAGATATCCGTATAACTCGCCTTTGTGATTGGTCAGTCATCCACGTGACTTATGGCTCGTTGAACCCACCATCAACCAACGTCACAAAATGATTACCTGAGTTATCAGCTCAAGTGGGTAATCAAGGACCAAAACGATGTAATGTTAATCAGTTCACTTTGTGGTGTTCAAAATTGGCGTACAATTCCACATGAGAAACAAAACATTTTATATCCTAACAATAAGGTTGAATAGAGTACACGAGAAAATGAATTATTACATGAATTCATAAAAGAGTACTACAACTTAGGAACACATCCAATTCCCATGGAATGAATGTGCCCTTCATGCTTATCACGTGGTAATGCTTTTGTGAGAGGATCGGCTATGTTGTCATCCGTAGCGATCTTTTCAATAAAAATCTCCTTTTGCTCCACGTAATCTCTGATTAGATGAGCTTTCCGTTGTACATGCCTAGCCTTGCTGCTAGACTTATGCTCCTTAGCTTGGAAGATGGCACCGCTATTGTCACAATAGACGGTGATTGGGTCATTCGAACTAGGCACTACTGATAGTCCTTGTAAGAATTGACGCATCCATATTGCTTCCTTAGCTGCTTCCGAGGCGGCATAGTACTCGGACTCAGTCGTAGAATCTGCTGTAACACTCTGTTTAGAACTTTTCCAGCTGACAGCAGCGCCATTAAGAGTAAAGACAAATCCAGACTGAGATTTTGAGTCATCTCGGTCTGTTTGGAAGCTAGCATCTGCGTAACCCGTGGCGCAGAGCGTCGAGTCGCCTCCAAAAGTCAATCCCCAATCTTTAGTCCTCCGTAGGTACTTAAGAATGTTTTTCACGGCCATCCAGTGTGATTCACCTGGATGAGCTTGGAATCGACTTGTCATACTCAATGCATATGCAACGTCAGGACGTGTGCATATCATGGCATACATGATCGATCCTATTGCCGAAGCATAAGGAATCCGACTCATGCGCTCTTTCTCTTCCACTGACTTAGCTTCTTGAGTTTTGCTCAAGTGAAGCCCGGGAGTCATAGGAAGGAACCCCTTCTTGGAGTTCGTCATACTGAATCTCTCCAGAATCTTCTCTATATAAGATTCCTGACTGAGAGACAACATCCGTCGTGATCTATCCCTGTAGATACAGATGCCCAAAATTCTTTGTGCCTCTCCCAGATCTTTCATCTGGAAATGGTTTTTCAGCCATGCTTTAACCGAAGATAAGAGAGGTATGTCATTCCCAATCAAGAGTATGTCGTCGACATACAGTACTAGGAATACAATTTTACTCCCACTCGACTTGATATAGAGACATGGTTCCTCGACTGATCGAATGAACCCATTCTCTTTTATCACTTGGTCGAAGCGATGATTCCAACTCCGCGATGCTTGCTTAAGTCCATAGATGGAACGCTTAAGCTTGCAAACTTTCTTAGGATGTGCTGGATCGATAAAACCCTCGGGTTGTACCATGTACAACTCTTCCTCCAAATAACCGTTTAAGAAGGCGGTTTTAACGTCCATTTGCCATATTTCATAGTCATGAAATGCGGCGATCGCTAAGATAATCCGAATGGAACGTAGCATGACTACGGGTGCAAAGATCTCATCATAGTGCAAGCCTGGCACTTGGGTGAAACCTTTAGCAACTAGTCTAGCCTTGTGGATATCTTGTTGTCCTTCCACGGCATGCTTTATTTTGTAAAGCCATTTGCATTGAAGGGGACGCACCTTTGCAGGTAGGTCCACAAGATCCCACACGTTGTTCTCATACATGGAGTCCATTTCGGATTGCATGGCTTCTAGCCATAGCTTTGAGTCAGAACTGGTCATGGCACCTTTATAGGTTGTGGGTTCATTACCCTCTAGGAGTAAGATGTCATCTGTATCGTGTTCCTCGACCATACCAATGTATCTGTCCGGTGGAATAGAGACTCTTCCCGACCTCCTAGGTTCCTCAGGGATATCTACCGCAGCCTCGGTTGGAGGTACTGTTTCCTCCAATGGTTGCTCGGTAGTTGGTTCTTGAACCTCCGATAACTCGAAGGTTCTATTACTCGACTTGTTCTCGAGAAATTCTTTCTCTAAGAACGTCGCACTAGCCGCAACAAAAACACGTTGTTCGGTAGGCGAGTAGAAGTAATGACCAAATGTTCCCTTTGGGTAGCCTATAAAGTATGTCTTGACCGATCGCGGGCCGAGCTTATCCTCGTGTCTCCACTTGACATAAGCCTCGCAGCCCCAAACCCGAATAAAGGACAAGTTAGGGACCGTTCCCTTCCATAGCTCGAATGGAGTCTTGTCAACAGCTTTAGACGGACTTCGGTTAAGTATTAGAGCGGCTGACAAAAGAGCATAGCCCCATAATGAATCAGGCACAACGGTGTGACTCATCATGGATCGAACCATATCAAGTAAAGTTCGATTTCTCCGTTCGGACACACCATTTAATTGTGGTGTTCCAGGTGGAGTCAACTGTAGCACGATCCCACAGTCTTTTAGGTGTTGATCAAACTCGTGTGAAAGATACTCACCACCACGATCCGAACGTAGTGCTTTAATCCTTCTACCCAGCTGGTTCTGTACCCGATTCTGGTATTCTTTGAACTTGTCAAAGGATTCACTTTTATGCTTCATCAAGTAGACATAGCCATATCTACTCAAATCATCCGTGAAAGTGATGAAATACCTATAGCCTTCTCGTGCGTTGATCGACATAGGGCCACATACGTCTGTATGTATGAGTCCTAATAGGTCGGCAGCGCGCATTCCAACACCTTTGAAGGAAATACGAGTCATTTTGCCGATGAGACATGATTCACACGTGCCATATGACTCGAAGTCAAAGGGCGATATAGCTCCATTCTGTATGAGCTGTTTTACGCGTTTCTCATTTATGTGTCCCATACGACAATGCCATAGGTAAGTTTGATCTTTGTCACCTACCTTTATTCTTTTATTATTCACATGTAATATCTCGGTAGTTTGATCTAAAACATAAATTCCATTCATGGAAACTGCCTTGCCATAAATCATATTGTGTAAGGAGAAAATACAGCTATTATTCTCTATTACAAATGAAAATCCGAGTTTGTCAAGTGCAGAAACTGAAATAATGTTTTTGGATAAACTAGGAACATAATAACAGTTATATAAAAATAACTCGAATCCACTTGGAAGCTGGATTACGTATGTTCCCTTCGAGACTGCAGCCACGCGTGCTCCATTCCCGACACGCAGGTCCACCTCACCCTTGATTAGGGGTTCTTGGTTTCGGAGGCCCTGCACATGATTACATAGATGAGAACCGCAACCAGTATCAAGTACCCAAGTTCCGCAACTTGCATGGTTAATCTCAATCATGTGAATAAAAGAAGAAGAAGACATACCAACAGGGGTAACACGGCCTGCCTTAATGTCCTCGCGATACACGGGGCAGGAGCGCCTCCAATGCCCAGTCTTGTGGCAATGGTGACATTCCATGCTTGTATCCTTGCTCTTTGTCTTGCCTTGTGAGTTACTCGACTCACCAGGCCCACTCTTTGTAAATCCTGGTTTCTTGAACCTGGGCTTACCTACTGCTAGGTCGCCCTGAGCTTTAGCCTTCCCTTTACCTTTCCCCTTACTGGAGATCATGAGAACATCCTGCTTAAGACTCCCACTCAACTTAAGATCCTTCTCAGTCTGTACGAGAAGGGAGTGGAGCTCATGGGGAGTCTTCTTCATGTCGTTCATGTAGTAGTTGGCCCTAAATAGGGCGAACCCATCATGAAGCGAATGAAGCATGCGATCAACGATGATGTTCTCACTGATCTTGCAGTTTAGGGACTCCAGTTTCTCGATATTCTCAATCATGTTGAGAATATGTGGGCTAACAGCTTGGCCCTTCTGGAGTTTTGCCTCAAAGAAGCGACAGGTATGCTCATAAGAAACGATTCTCGGAGCCTTGGAGAATTCGTTAGTGAGCGTGGTGAAAATCTTGTTTGCACCATGGGTTATGAAGCGTCTTTGCAAATTGGATTCCATTGCATAGATGAGTACGTTCTTTATCGCACCCGCTTCCATGACGAAATCGCTATGAGCGCGAATTTCGTTGGCTCTAGCTCCAGTTCCTGGGTGTGGCGGAATGGGCTCAGTTAAGAACTTGAGCTTTCCGTCAGCAATGGCAGCATTCCGTAGTGCTGCCTCCCAGTCGGAGAAGTTTGACCCATCATTCCTCAGTCTAGTTGACTGATTCATGGAGTCCATGAAGGCTTTTAGCCAGGATTCACGTGCTAGCTTGGCACTTGGCATTGGGTCTTCACCAGCCATTTTAGTTTTACAGCAGTTTTATTGAACGTGTTCTACACTGAAAAAGAAGATAAAACAAAACCATATAAGCAACTTATTGTTGTGATTTAAGTCTATATTAAATTGAATTTAAACTCGTAGACTCAAGCATTTATATAATTGATCTCCCTCAAGAATTATATAAACGATCCCAAGACTCAATTTCCGTATATTGATAAGCCCACAGTTTGGCTAATTCCAATCGTTGGAACTCTTGGTCGATAGATTTCCGTAAATCCTATCTATTAGTCCATCTCAGTCACTGGAATATTATCGAGTGACCATGATGTTGAGATAAAATAAATCATCTGTTCCCACTTACCCGACGTAGAAGGGGTCATATTATGCCTACCGACGAAGAAGGGATTCATGGGAGGCTGATTTATAAAGACTAATCTCAATTTTTGGTTATACGAGGAAGACCCCATCAACTTTTATTTATTCATATATAAGTGAACTAAAAACTAGCAATTGCGTGAATGAATTAAATAAAGTGATGGCTTTTAAATGACATGTGACATCTGTATTGTCACAGAAAACTAACGCGAGACCTCTACATGAGTCAGTTTTCAGGCATGATATAGGTGGTTTGGTTTTTAGGCGGAATATGATGCAAACTATTATCGATGAAAGCGTAAAGATAAATGCAATAAACGTAAATAAAAGTCCTAGTGTGGCCTATCCTACCAAAATAAACATAAAACAACTTGGAATCCACTGTTGGACCCTAGAAGCTTGTCTTGATGTTCTATCTTGATCCTTGCAGCGGGAGTGAGCATCCGGTCTCCGTCTTGTCTTTGGTCTTCACAAAATTACTAATTTAAATTACAAAAGTAATCCTAGATACATTCTAATTTAAATACAAAAGTAATTACATGGCAAAAACCCAAAACGGAGATTCAAGATCTCAAAATTACAAGCAAGATCGTGTCCCATCATTACGGTAACACAATCTTCTAAGGCCACACTAAGTTACAACCGTTTGCAAAAATTAAATACGTTATTGAAAGCATTCAAGGCATTCACAAGACGATAAATAAAATGCATCAACTAAAAACAATTTATATATGACATAATACTGTTATTATGATTAATAAATTTATACCAAACCACCTTTTAGGATTAAAATTAAGTGACTATACCGTTTTAATCACCAATTTTAATAAACATATAATCCATTATTTTAAACCGTTTTAAAACAATATGTATCAAACGAGGGTGAACCGTTTCACTAAATAATATACTATTTCCGTATATAGTATATTATTTTAAGCCATGTGAAAATAAAAAGCAAGTTATTTTCGAAAATAAAAAAAAAACGAGTTTGTTACAGGGGGGCTGGTCGACCGACCAGTCCTTGTGGTCGACCGACCATCAGCCAAAAAACGAAAAATTCTGCAACCGAGGAATCGGTCGACCGACCTATTAATTAGGTCGACCGACCAGAACACAGTAAAAACGAATTTCAGAAAACGCAAAACGCTGCACTTTTGAAATCGAAACAAGTTTTTCCCTTTTAAACTTTGATTAAAACAAGTAAATCAAAATTAACATCAACAAGGGTTCACATATTGTCAAGAATATCGATTAATTAACAATATGTAAACAGGAATCGAAAAACAAGATCGAAAACTCACAAAGGAAACTGTTTTAAAAAAAAACAGAAAATTCACAGGAGGTGGTCGACCGACCATGACAGGAGGTCGATCGACCGACAACGCCAGAAAGTGGTCGACCGACCGTGACAGGAGGTCGGTCGACCGACACCGCGACAGAAAACGATTTTTCAGGTTTTCAAAACTTACGAAAATCACAAAAGTAAAATTTTCATGGCCTGGCTCTGATACCACTTGTGGGGAATATTGCATGTATTCTCCCTAAACTTGCAGGATTATAATGAAAATTACAGTTGAGATTATAGTCATAAGAAAAACAAAACATGAAAAGAAGTCAACCTTTGGTCCTTTGTGCTTATGGCCTAAGAACAGGAATTAAGATAAATTCCCTCCTATAACTTGCACCCAAGACTTAGATTGAGACGATGCCGCGTGTGCTAGAAAATACCCTCCAATTGTCTTGCAATATGGGGAGAGCTTTTGTGAGGTTTTAGATGTGAGATCTGAGTTTTGGGAAAAGAATATCCTCAAAACCCTAATTCTTGAGATTTATGAGATAACCAGTCACTGACATAAGGAGAAAGACTCTCCTTATGTAGCAGTTGGGTCGGCCGAATGGACTGGAGGTGAGGGTGGGCTTTTCCCACTCTTACCTTATTCCTTTGCGTGATTCGACCCGTTTTGCTAAATATTATTTGCGGGATTTAATTATAAATCGTAACATGTTATCAGATATTAATATAGTCGATATATTAATAACGGTCTGATAAAATACGATATTGTATAATTACCTAAATTAATATAACTGTTTATATTAATTTGCAAATACAATATTTAATTAAATATAACTGTTTATATTTAATTTACGAATTAATTATGTAATCCGTATTAGCTAAAATTATTTAATCCGTATTAAATAATAATCTCAACATCTTATTGACTTAATTTATTAGTCAATACCTCTGACTAACTGTTTAGTCATATTCGGCATAAATGTGACTGTATTTTCATACCTTCACATCTCTCAAACGTGTCCTATAGGTGTGACGTATAGGGACCAGTTGATCACCGCCATCCGTATGACAATAACGTCAAACTTATCTAGCAAGCCAACCGTTATTGATAAACGTGGATCAACTGGTAATAATACAAAAGTATGCCCTTGTGATCCTTAAAGAGATTTAATAAGTCATTGTACTTAATTGTCAAGGACACCAGCCCCAACATAGAGATCAAGGAAGACAGTAACAATTGCAAAGTAAGAAAACACTCACCACTCAATCCATAAGCGAAACATCGTTACAACGATTCCTTTTACATTCTACGGAGGACGATTCAAGTAACCTCTAGACTCACAATGGTTTCACGATCTCTCTTACAATTAACTCATTCATAGAACAAGGCATTTCTCACCAATAAAGGGTTCTAATAACACCTCATTCGACTCATACTAACCTGAGATTCCACAACAATAAGGTCAGCCACAAGGTCTAGATCATGCCACAAGGTAGCTTAAGCACATATCCTGGACCAAGGTTCACGCACTTCCGAAACTCTTAGACCAAAATTCCATTACCAACATCGAACCTCAAAAATCAAGGTATGGTATTCTCTATCCTGTAACTCTTTCACATTGAGGGACTATAACAAAATCATCCATAATCTTGAACTCTAAATAGACCGATTCCATCAATCTCATCCCACGGGGTATCTCGAAATCCTTAAATCCAAAATTTTATTACCGTAAAGTGGACATTCAAATTAAGGCCTTTCTGAAGTACCTACTTCTAAATCCTCTGTTTTCTAACCACTTACCAACAGTATACACTCCAAAGAAAAGTCCCAAAGAAGTAACAACTTTCACTGCTATAGTTTCCATAAGACTTAGTTATTCACATTCCGATATTCCTCAAACGACAATTCAATAACACTCCCTCGGGCTATCAAACCTATATGTTATATCCACTTACTTACCTTACTGCCCACCAGGTAGCAATCCTTAAATCATCAAGTCTCCTAACTTTCATCTCCTCTAAAGTTACCTTACTTCATCCACATACCAGTGGTGCATCCTCAAATTTCCCTTAAGTCCTTCAATAGATAAATGCCAAGATCCATTAATTATACTAAAGTCAAATGCTCAGTCTACTCCACAAGTCAAACTGTAAATGCCTCAACATTCTCACACTGTTACTAGTACTCTCATTCCTCAAGTATGTGGTCCTTTTTGCATTCAAGCGATTCCTCAAGATTAAGTAGCACTAACTTACCTCATTCATCTATCTGACAGCGTCATTATCTTAGGCATATCCCTCTAAAATCATCTAAGACTCCACGTATCTCGTCTAAATCCTCAAATGGTACTCCCAGATCCACAATTACTCACGATTTAGCAGGGTTCTCATATCTAGGTTCCATAGAGTGATATGTATAAAAACTCTACTTAGCGTAAGTATCCCATCATTCACTCTCACTCTTCAAATTGGTAACATATAGTCACTAGGATCACCAAAACATGTCTCACAATACCTCATAGGTTTTCCTCAAATAACAACATTCTCTGAAACACGGTCTACGATTAACCTCAAGAAATTCCCCAAGTCTGTCTAAGGTAGGTTACCTTACAAGGTGTCTCTGGAAAGCAAGCTACAAGGTTGAGTCGAAGGGGAAATGAAGATAGTTTCCAAGGAAGACTAACAGGAGTCTAAGGAGGAAGGAGAAGACCTTAACGGTTTCCATGTACTCTAGGTTACAAAAGTAGTAAACATGTACGTACCAGTAGATGGATCAGGGTGGACTCCAGTCCCAGATTGACTCTGAACAGCTTTGGCTCCACTGGTCTCGGCCTCTGGGTCAGTAGAGACAACTCCGTCGATGGCGACATTCTCGGGGCACTCAAAAGAGCGATGCCCAAGTTCCCTACAGGCGAAACATCGGTGGGGGTTGCCTTGGCAGTCAACTCTAAGATGAAGTTCCTTGTGACATCTGAAACACTTTAGGGGAGCGTCCGGTTTGAGGTCCATGCTTCGAACTTGAGAAGTCTTAGCTCTCTTGGATTTCTTCCTCTTTCGGGTACGCTTTCCTTTTCCATGAGGAGAGGAGGAGGAAGGAGGACTGAGGGGTCTCTTGCCTCGACCGCTATGCAAAGATGGTCGGGGAGGAGAGAAAGCTCTAACTCCTTCACAAAAGATCTGGTAGGGGTCCTCCGCTCATAAGACACTATAGTAACTCTGAAAGTAAGAAGTCGGGTCGCCACAGGCTACACTCCTAGTCCCAGCATTAAGCTTGCTCCGAAATAGGTACGCTTTGTCCTCTTTGTTCTCGATTAGCTGTGGGACAAAGTGGATTAGCTCCTCGAATCGATTGGTGAAGGCTTGGACAAAAAGGGTTCCTTGGCGAAGGTTCGTGAACTCGGTCATCTTATGTTGGCGTATATCCTAATAGTCAAACCTCATGCCACGAAGAGTCTTGAAACGGCTCCATGTGAAAGAAGGGTCGCGAGTAGCAGGAGAGTTGAACGTTATCCACCAACGTCTAGCCTCACGAACCAAGAACTGAGATGCTACGCAGATCTGATCCTCGGGGCAAACACCATATATCATGAAGTTCTTTTCCATGTCAAAAAAGCACGCAGTGAGGGCTACAGAACCGGTCTCTCCGTCGAAGGTCTGAGCCGCATTTCTCCACATCTGGGCAATAATCCAAGCCAATCCTCCGGGTTGGTTGCCTCCCGATGTTTGTAACGAGGAAGGGGGCACACCCGCCGAAGATGAATAGTTCTGGAGAGTTTGAAAGAGAGCACACATTACCGCACTCTCGGTATCGGCTGGCTCCATCATTCTTCAATCACAAAAGAATAAACTATTAGACGTATTCCTAACAAGGCACAAGAAGACTACAATAATAAGTCCTTAAATCTACCCCATCTCTCATTCATTATTCAATTATATGGTCAAGTTAAGTTTGGGGGTCACATGAGTGTGTCGGGAGCGATAACGCTCTGATACCAACTGTAAAACCCCTCGTCGCAACGGAAAAGTAAAACATACAAGCATGCCAAAATTTACGTGGAATTTAAACTTTAACATGCAAGATAAGAACGAGGTGAATTAACAAAACTATACATGCGGAAATAAAACAACAATAGATAAGTATGTAAGTCTAAGTACAAAAGGCATAAGCACAAAAACGTAGTCTGAGATAGCATATCCCTAGAGGCACTCAATGTATATCAAAAACTAGGTCTAGCAAAAACGATAAACGGGTATGTCATCGATGATAGGATCATCGCTCGCTAGCCTCTGTAACCCTCCATAGCCATCATGTACCTACATACATGAAAACGTGAACGTCACAATCAGTGGGGAGTGACTAGAGTTCTCCTAGCCACCTATTGTTAGCAACATGTAACACATAAGAACATCTAACATACTCCAACATTTATAACATGCGAAGTGTGTATATATATATATATATATATATATATATATATATATATATATATATATATATATATATATATATATATATATATATATATATATATATATATATATATATATCAACTTTCATATCAACATGCATCAATATGCAAAAGCTCTCAACTAACTTCGGAAACTATTTGAAACGAGAGCCGGTCTCCCTTCCGGTTGCCCAGCCGGGGGGTCTTTCTCTCCAAACCATTTACGAACTCAGAGTAAGAGTCGTCCAATGCCTTGGACGAAGAATAACTAATAACCAATACTCTTAAACAGACAATCATTCAACAACATCTGACACTGTACCCCAACTCAGGCAAGCAGATGCAAACAGCAGTATCTAGAAGTAACCCCAACTCAGGAAAGAACTAAACACAATCAGCAGTGCTCAAGTCACACCCCAACTCAGGTAAACTTGGTACACAAGGTCAGCAAGCATACATCCGTGAACCCCAACTCAGGTACAAATGGATACCAGTCAACTAATAATGGTTCATTACCCAACTCAGCCATAACCATTACCCTTCGTAGTGAATCAAAATCCCAACTCAAATTCAATTCACCACGGTCATACAAACTCACGGAAGGACAGAGGTCCCAACTCAGACATCTCCAACTGCACCATCCATACACGTGACGACTCAGAGGTCCCAACCCAGACATGTTCGCCACGCCACATACACGCACATGTCAAACTAGAGGTCCCAACTCAGACATACCTTGACATGCAAGAAACATCAGTACATATCGTACTCTAGCGGTCCCAACTCAGCCATATTCTGATATGTACTACAACCAAGTCCTTAGTCCTAATCTTACTGACTTCTAATCAACACTTAATTGACCTCAGGAACTAAGTCGAGGGAGAGCTGGTTTCCCTTTTGGTTGCCCGACCGGGGGAACTCTATCCTCACTCCATTCCCAAACCCAATAGTGCCGCCTGAACTCTGGGGACCTCAAACACACATACAATGCATACGGAAGAAATCTCAAGCAAATTGGACAACTCGAACAAAAGATAAAACACTTTAAATGAGAACAAGGGCTCTCAGCCGGTGCCTGACCGTCTGCCGGTCAGCCGGCTGGGAGTCCCTTCCCAATACGCAGCCATTCATTGAAAATCAAGAGGAAAGGATCCTCAGCCTACACTTCACAATTCTTCAAAAGAAGGACGGGTTCTTAGCCGGTCTACCGGCCGCCGGTCTGCCGGCTAGGAATCCCTTCCCTAGCATTTTACAAAAACTTCAAACATTGGGGACTCTAAGTCGGTGGACCGGCGGCCGGCCACCCGGCTAAGAGCCCTATTCACATATAACCTTAAAACGTAAACAACCTGAAAGGACCTCTTAGCCGGTCGAACGGCTGCCGGTCGGCCTACCGGCTCAGAGTCCCGGAGCACGAAAATCGCATATTTCGACATTGTTAAACAATCCAAATCCTTCATCCAACTTTCCTATACATGATTCTAAGCAACATCTCAATAGTCCCAGCAAGTTACTATAATCAAACAACTATAAGAAACACATTTACAATATCAATTTTATGCATTCATATCAAAATCCCCAAAATTCAACCAATCTTCATGTATACTCCCAAAACCAATTCAAATGATGAATACAACATAAATTACCAACAACAATCATATTAATAAGCATACTAAACATATTCGCAACCTATCTCATGCTTCTAAACATATAAATACATCAAATTCAACATAAAGCATGCTAATTTAACAAATAGGCCGAGTAAGCTCATTATCGTCACCTTAAGCGTCTTGAGCTCCCAAATCTTCCTCCACCACGTACGAGTCAACCTCGGGGTCGCCCAAACCAACTCCTAGGAACACAAAAAAGCGGAAATTAGGAGCTTAAAACGGATTAGGGCAAAACAGCCCTAAAACGGAAGTTCGAGAATTGCAAAATAGATGTGATAGAAAGATCAGAAATTGCGAGACGAATCCGAATATATAATTTTTACCTTGATACGAGTTAGGGTGTGTTGATTAATATATTCTATATTGTTTTATGTTTTAATAATGACAAATCTAGATGTTTATATTTTATACACATATGCGTATAATCGTGTGTTAAGTATACAGTTAATTTTAGAGCGAAGATCATAGCTTAGCAAAGTATAGATTCAATCGAAGATTGAAGAAAGATCAAGCTCGTGTCAAGTCTTTTTGAAGACTTACAAGATAAAAGTCTTATTTCGGAATCAAAGAGTTCTTAAGTTATAGGTCGTATCTATAACTATTGAAGAAATGAGATTTGCGTGGAATAAATAAAAACGTGAAAATATATGCGTGTTATTGTTATATTATCATATATTAATTTAGTAATCTTAAAACGGTTTTTAGAATAAAAATATTCTTTGGTTAACAAGAATTAAAATATTCATCTTATGAGATAAATATTAATTCTAATATACTAAGGATTTTATTCTAAACGTTATTGTCAAAATCTAAACTCCTAAGGAGCGTGCTTCGAGAAATATGTCTCGGAAAACGTGTTCTATGAAACGTGCACCTTGGGAACCGTGCACCTCGGGAAACGTGTACATCATTTTGTGTATGGTTTAGTAACACGTTTTATATTGTCTTTAAGGTTTAATTAAATAAATAATATGTCTTTATTTAATTTACTTTAAGTCAAACTAGGATATAGTTAAAGATATAATTTATTATATCTTGACAAGAATTAGGAATTGATTTAAAGTAGGATACTATATTTTATGATATAAGTTGTTTCCTAAATCAAGTAGGTTTTGGAAATACAATCTTATATCTTAAATTAGTAATATCTTATTAGAATCCTTTTCTAAATCAAATAAGATTAAGTTTTAAATATTACCTAGAATAAGTATTCTAGATAAAGTAATATTCCTAAACTATCTAGGATTCAACCTATATCTAAATTACTATATATAGACACCGTATCACACGTTCAAAAACAACGCAACACACGCCTCACGCATTCCCAGAAAGCAACGAACGATACCTCACGTACGTCTCGTTTTCCGTGCCAATGATTGTCAAACACTACAACAAATACAGTGCATTAATGACGCTTTTTGAAGCGTTTTTTGTCGCTTTAAAGCGTCATATTTTTGTTTGTCGACGCTTCGAAAAAGCGTCAATTTATTGGCCGTCGTTATTTTCTGACGCTTTCTTTTGTCACTATATGTGACGCTTAAAAGTGTCTTCAATGATTATTGACGCTTTTATTTGTCAATAAATGTGATGCTTAAAAGTGTCCTCAACGGTTATTGACGCTTTTGTTTGTCAACAAATTTGACGCTTTAAAGTGCCTTCAGCGATTATTGACGCTTTTATTTGTCAACATATGTTGCGCTTAAAACTGTCTTCACCAATTATTGACGCTTTTGTTTGTCAACAAATGTGATGCTTGAAGTATCTTCAGCAACTATTGACGCTCTTATATGTCACTTAATGAGGCATAATTAAGTGTCAATTTTCTATATTTTGACGCTTCAAACTGTCAATCTCAGTGATGATGCTTTTGGCTGTCAATGTAAAATCTTAATTATTACCGTCACAGTATAATTATTCTGGGTATTCTAATTTTTAGAGGGTTGTTTCCGTCAAATTAATGGTCAAAATAAATTGCACTCAAAAACAATCAATTTACAACACACAAGAATCTCATACTATCAATGTATTTCCCTTTAAAAAAGTTGAAAGTGTGTATTCGGAATCTCTTCATAGTAATAACAAATGTATGTATTCAGTCTAAAACTCGGGATTCAAATGAGACCTTGCTAACTAAATGAGATACAACTGCACATAAAAAGTTTATCTAGTAATTTACAATACACAGCTGCCATCATTTTGTTGTATTAGAAGTTCCCCTCGTCCGTCTGAGTAGATGAACTAAATATGTTTGTGAGCCTGTTAAAGATAGAAAAAATAAATTAATAACAATATACTCAATCGATGTAAAGCTAGATATGATAAGGAAGTGAGTAAATCAGACACTATTAACTTACTGAAAAGAGACCTTTTGAGGTCTGATCATATGGGCGTAAAACCTTCAAACCATCCTTACAAGTATGCTCATTGTTGTTCTAAAATGCCAGAAATACTTGGTATCATTTTCAGTATCACCAACATTTTAAACTACATTAGAAACACTACTACTGCAAAAACTAAACATAGATTACCAAACCTCTGAGGCCTTTACAATAGAGTATCCATCTGAGTAAAGATTCAAACTGAATGAAACTTCATCAATTAAAACCAGAAAAGACAAGAAATTCACATTGGAGAACAAATAATATCCAACACAAGAAAACTTGCGGATAGACTTAAACAAAATACAAATCAAGTCTGAAGGTTCCACAAAGACTGCTGATTTAAACTGTCACATTTGCACGGCCCACCATTTATATTTATTAGTTTGCTGATTTAAAAAATGTTTAGCTTTGTTTCTGGACTTCGTCGTGCTATGAATAAGACTGAAGGATCCACAAAGAGTGCAATTGTGCAAAAATGGTGGGCAATATATGATATACCTCTTTAGTCAATGTCCTTTGGAGGTCCATCCTCTATAGACATGTCCCCGTTTGCTACCATTCCAATCACTGCAGTAGACAAGTCTATAGTCAGTAAAGATGAAACAAAGATATTCTTACCCATCATGAGAAGCCGAAAGAATTACTAAATCAAGCATGACAGCCAAGTCCCGAACAGAAGAAGAGTAAGAGCAACTAATTGAACATATTCTTGCATCTTTAGTCTTTACACAATAATCAAATACATAAAAAGAAACTATACCTGTAGCAAGTTCGCCTGATGGTAGCTTAATAATAACTTGTACTGCAGTGTCATGAGAATTCCAAGATTCCCCAGCTTTGCCGTTTCTCCATCGTTTGAGAGTGCTACAAAAGGAGAGGCCAAATTGCAGTTTCATGAGGAAGTAACAAATATCTGGCAAAGCCATCAGATATCTTGTCAGTGTATGAGAAACATTCATTAACCTGCAGAGACAGATAGAAAGTTGATGTCGCACATTAGTCGTAAAAATTATATATTCAGTCAGTATGCTAAATACTTTTCACAGGTATTGTTGTTTTAAGACGAAAGAGCATTTAGCGTAAAAGGAACAAGCTTCTGCATATCAAAAATGGTTTTACTGATGGAAAATAAAGTACAAAATGAAATGATTCCAAATGGGAAGTTTATACACATCCCACGGCTATCAATTCCAGTTACTGTTGCCCAAAATTAGTTTGCCTTGCACCAGCCTTTTCCAAATTAAGATCATGATCGATATCATGAGCTCGAACGAAAGTTCCCATTGGGATATGTTTGCTAAAAGCCCCAACAAGTTTTATAATTTGCACCAGGAGAGTCGAAAGTTATCGCTGCTGCACAAGCTTTTCCAGCTCCAATTTTATTACCTAAAATGAGAATAGAAACCCATATGAGATGGGATCCTTATAAGTTATAACAGGAGCTTAACAATTTGGTTTACCTCACGATTTCCAGCATCTCCAAAATATACACTACTACTCCGTAAACAACAGGGCAAACAAAAAAAGTATTCTGAATCAAAGGCAATAATAAGAAGTAATCGTAACTCGTTATCCAACCTTAATAATATCCTGAATCACCTTTTGTTTGAATACTAATTCTCTTATTAGAGAAATATTATAACCGGTCATTATCCACTTTAATTGAACATTAACCTCCAATTTCCACCCTACGTTACAGTCCGACCCCTGCTTAAGAGGCCCCCATTAATGGTACATGTAAATTCAGTAGACAATTTTGTGAGAGATACGAGCATCTCAAAAACCTGAACAAGTAGAGGTATAAATGAAGAAAGATTAAACACTCACTAGTACGATCACCTTCCGCATCAATGTCAG
This sequence comes from Silene conica, assembly GCA_029255685.2. Lineage (NCBI taxonomy): Eukaryota > Viridiplantae > Streptophyta > Magnoliopsida > Caryophyllales > Caryophyllaceae > Silene > Silene conica. The sequence goes on from CM055311.2 coordinate 68,547,130, forward strand.
GGATACTTCCGCAACACCCTCCTCTTCTGCTGAGGAGCTTGAACTAATCATAGCCTCATCCACCCAAACTCTAAAACCTAGAACCTTACTTATCACTCTTCCCTCTGAATCCAGTAGCATGGCATCGTTACAACAACAAATTGCAATTCCTATTTTATTACTATTCATCATAAAATCTTTAGTATCAGCTTCCATTGTATCACGAAACTTTTGCTTCTTTAACATAGATCCAGAAAAAGCAATCGCTTCCTCCTTTGTACTGAACAAACAATCATGAATCTGGTCAACATTAGATTCAGAAAAATCCTTCCTTTTCCTACTTTGTTCTGAGACTGCATTAAAACCATTCGAATTGCTCAAAAAACTACACGAGAACAACAAAAACCCGTATCACGGGTGATACAACTAATAAAGAATAAATATAAATATTGGTAGCCTAAATGGAATTGTATGGTATATTGGTATCCAAACTCCAGAGCTAAAAGTAATTAGAAAATACCATCATCACCCAATGAGCAGCTCAAAAACCCGACCACAACTAGAAGAGACAATAGAAGAGACATTAGTTTCCCCTTCATCAAAACCCATCAAAAACCCAAAACAGATTGCAAATTAAAATTGAAGCAATTAAAATTGAAGTTTTTTAATTCTCACTGCTAACAGTGTAAGATGTCATTCTCTAAAATGTGTTGCTTACAATAGTTCCCAGGTGGAACCAATATCACTAAGTCAATTCACAGGTTATGTTAGAAAACATGCCCACATTGGCACATCATACACAACCTCTCTAGATACGGCATAATGAATGTAATTGTAGTACTAGTTGTATCTTCTACCTCGGCTACCTCAGATGACGGCCAAAAGGTATAAACTCAATTCCAGCTATCAAATAAATACATTCGAGATTCCGAACACCTTATAGGAAGTAGTCTATAGTCAATGTAATAATCATCTAAAAGCTAATACTCATAAAATCCACAAGCACAGCCTTCAAAATGTATATCGTCACAAATTGGCAAAGACAAACTATCATATCAATCATCAATGTCAATTACGAGTAGTATATACCGGGTGTATGTCGAGTAGTAATAATACCTGCACTACATGAAGTCGGTGGATCCTTCTGCAAATCCTTCAACAGCGGAACAGAATAAACCACCGGAGCAGCAATAGCAGTATCACGAGTAGCAGCAAGTTCACGCTTACCACCACTACTACAAAAGTTGCTTACTACATAGGTTTTTTTGACTAATAGACATAGGTTTTTGAACCGATGTAGAGTTCAGTTATGTCCTTTAGTTTGTAATAGACATAGGTTGTACAACCGATGTGCATTACTATAATGGACATCGGATTTTTCGAAAATCCCATGTCTATTGCAAATAATAGACAGCGGACTTTCAGAAAATCCTATGTCTAATATGTAAAAATCCTATGTCCATTGTTGTTATTTACATCAGATGTTTCTTAAAAATAATCCTATGTCTATTGTTGATTTTTACATCAGACTTTCGTAAAAATCCTATGTCTATTGCTGTTATATACATCGGATTTTTAAAAAATCCTATGTCCTTTATTGTGGCTTTTTTTTAAAAAAAATGGAATTGCTAATGCTAATGCTAATACAAAAGTGGGATTGTACCAAAACGGAGGTCATTCATTATAAATTACGACAACAAAGGTCGTTCGTCATACAATGATTGAATTCAAGAACGAACCCAACAAAGGTCGTTCGTCATACGTATAATTCATACAACATACCATTAAAGTTCACAAGACGCACAAAGTTTTCAAAATCAAACTATACATTACCATGACGACAAAAGTCGTTCTTCATACCATGTTTGTTGCTAGTGTTGTTGGTTGATGTTGTTGGTTGCTGTTACTGCTTGTTATTGCTGCTTGATGTTGGTTGCTGCTACTACGTTGGTTGTATTACTGCTGATGTTTGTTACTGCTACTGCTGCTGTTTGCTGTTGCTACTGTTGGCAGTTGCTGCTACTGGCGCTGTTGTTAATGCTGCTGCTGCTACTGACTGTTGTTGCTGGTACTGCTTGCTACTGTTGCTTGTTACTGCCTTTTGGGTGCTGGTGCTGCTGCTTCTTCCGGTTGATGCTGGTTGCTTTTGCTGTTGGCTGCTGCTACAGGTTGATGTTGTGTTGCTGCTGGTACCTGCTGCCTGTTGGGTGTTGTTGCCTGCTGCTACTGTTGCTGCCTGGAATTGCCAACTCCGTCAACAATTATTACAATAATAGCAAGGGGTAATCAGAAGCAATAGCAGCCACAAAAAGATAGACTAACAGTTGAATCATGCTAATCAATAATTTCGTAGAGGCAGGAAGGGTTGCAGCTGCAAATATGGAGGCAAATCTAGCTTACACTGAACAGAGTTGGATATGTGAATATGATACATACAACTTCACAAATATGCCTAGTTGCTTAAAGTTACAATTAGGCAAAGGGAAGATTTTTGGTGTACCTTGTGTTTTGTCGAATTCTACCACATACCTCCCTTTTTTACATCATCAATTTACATATAACAAAATGAGTAGTAGACAAGTAGTTGTACAGCCTTGAACAAAACTCATTGGCATTGAAACTTGAAAGCATCAATAACCATCTGTTACAGTCATTGTGGCCTGCAGTTGGACATTCCGAGCGTGGGGTCTGAAACTAATTAGAAGGGGGGCTGCTCAAACGAAGTTCTTGGTACAGGGAGTTCACACAAATCAGATCATAATACTTATCTAAACAAAGATACCCTTAGTTAAGTTACGAGTTGAACATGGTTCTTACCACCGCTTGCTTTGATTTTTCATCAATTGGAGCAGGTTGAGTCTACTGGTTCTTACGAGTCACCAAGAACACATGAGCTCGAGAGGGTGGTACACTACTGGTACTCCATCAACAGTCTGGTAAAAAAGAAATTCATTTGACAAATAATCGATATTATCCGGGTAAGCCATGACTGTGGTTACTTCATTTATTTTACTTCCCCCGTGTCTGCAGCCCTTGGCTTTCCAGAGCAGCTGCAGCGTCACCAGAGTCTCACTGACCAACCCCTGCTTACTTACTGATTTGACAGTTTTAACATTCCCCATTACATCTTTCTCCTAAGCCACCTACCCTTCTTTTTAATTCTAAAAGAAAAGTAAAGAGAAGTTGTTTGTTAACAATTAAGCCACGCTTTGCTTTGTCTTACTATAAGCATCACCTCTTCTTCATGACATAGCCTATCCTTGCTTCAGAGTCACTACTTTATTATAATTCTATATAAGATAAGTTTCAGTATGAGTTTGAAATCTTCCTTTTTTCCAAATAAGTCTGTCACATTCAAATTAAGAACCTTTTAGCTTGTTGCAAAAAGAATTTGAAGCTTTGCCTGTTTAGACATAAACACATGAGTTCATATAGCTTTAAGCTAATTAACTACGAGTGTAGGAAGAAATTACAAACATCTTATTCAATCATATACCCAGAAATTACATCTAACAACCGACACATCTTGGTAGAAAAATGTCGATAAAATCGAGCAAGGAGTATAATGTGAACCAGATAAAAAAAGCCAAGCCAATGTATATCGAGGATGCTATAAAAAGTAGACGTAACCTTATTTTATTGATACCTTATAAACATAAACCTATATCCTTAATTTGCCAACAAAATTACAGAGAAACAATAAACTCATAAGACAACTGAAGTCATATATCATTAAGGTTTGTTTCATAAAACTTCAGAGAACTACAAAAGGCAAGAATCGATGAGAAATTGAGCCTAAAATAAGATCCCCCATACCACCGAGCTAAGAACAATACCAACCTATTATGAAAACCTAACTAGCTTACATACACAAATCACTTAAATTCACTCTTAAGCAGTTTTCTTTGCGATTTAGCACCAAACTACCAAGCCTTACAATTTCAGAAAGACTATAAACAAAAAAACATAAAATAAGATCACATAACGGCATTAGAATTATACATTGACAAAAAACAAGAAGTGTAACAAATGAAATCAATCAAATTGACAATATATCACAAAATATTCAAATCAATTAGGAAAGAAGATAGCTATGATTAAAAAAGAGGAAGAGGGCAGGTAGAGCAAACCTGGACGGACTGGATTGAAAGCACCGACCGATATATGAAAACTGAAGTTAGGTTTTGCCCTTTTGGAGTATTTAGGAAGAACTGCAACACAAAACTTATCATATACCGGGTACTAAATCACTAACTTCATACAAAATCCCCAAATTGATTAGGATGCTTTATTGAAAATCCCTAACCCTAATCCCTAAATTGATTAAAATAAATATGAATAATTAAGATGTTAAATTGGAAATCACTAAACCCAATCCCAAACATGATATTAAAACTGAATTCAATGATAAATAACCATAAATAAGGGAAAACATAAGAATTGTAATAACTTTTATAGAAAACAAGGCGGAAAAAACATACCTAGATCGACAATATAGAAAGGTAGGTGACGAATTCGTCTACAATATGTTCATCATAAACCCTAAATAACAAACAAAGCCAATATAAATTTATTAGAAATGAGAAAAAAGGGGAACTACCTTCGTTTCTCAGAAATTGTAAAACCCTAGAAAAATGGCAGAAATTAGAGGAAGAATGAGGACGCAGAATGATGATGATGAAGAACGAAGAATGAATTGAGTGATGAAGATGATTTGATCAGAGAAATGAAAATAATTAGGGTTTGATCGATGGGGAATGAGAGGGGTTAGAGCGAGGGATTGTGCGCGAGAATAATAGAGTGAGGTCGAGACTCGAGAGTGTATTGGTATACATAAAAAAAATTAAATGGACATCGGTTGTAATAAACAACCCATGTAAATAACCAGGTAATGGACATCGGTTTTACAAAATAACCGATGTCCATTAATATCATCACTAATGGACATGGGTTGTAAAAAACAACCTATGTAAATGAGTTTATAAGGACATAGGATTTTTGAAAAGTCCGATGTGCATTACTTACTACATCGGATTTTTAAAAAACCCATGTGCATTCACTGATGTAGTAAGCGTGTTTTGTAGTAGTGCACCTATGATATGAAGCAATTAAAATTGAAGCAACCCAAACCGAGAATATGAAGCAATTAAAATTACCATCAATAACATACAAGTAATAGAAAAATCGTACCTATTATATGAAATAAACAACATATTGTATTGTTCTATGTCGAAGGATTAGAATTGATTGGCGGATTGAATCGTCTTTGCTGATGATTAAATTGAAAAATGATGATGATTAAACTGAAAAATGATGATGATTGAACGAGCATTTGGAAGTTAGGTTTTTTTTTAAGAATTGATGTTTGATGATGATGCGTATGCTGGTAGGTAATGCAAAATAGGATTTTAGGTTAGATTTAGAATAGTGGGCTTCTAATGAATTAGTGTATGGGACAGTTTTCCAAAAAAATAAAATTGGAGGTTTATTTATGATCGACGCTTTGTAAAAGCATCAATACGAAAGCGTCATCAATGTAAGGGATTTGTTGTAGTGAAATCTCGTAATCAAGACTACAAGCTTTGAAAAATGTTCTCATACGTTCAAGATCGTTGAACACAAGAAGTTGTTGAAGATTTCATCTTATTTAATTAAGATAGATTCGAGTATTTAGCGGTACTCATTGTAAGCAAGTATTTAACGGTACTTGTCGTAGCTAGATATTTAACGGCATCTAGATTTAGTTACAACTAACATCAAAGTTGTACGAGTTGGGATGATAAAATTGTAATCCGGAGAAGGTACTAATTTTATTAATCGAGAATAGTGGACGTAGGTTTCGATTTGTGAAACTGAACCACTTCAAAAGATCGCGTCTCCTTTTGCTTTATTGTTCTTACTCGTTACTTGCTATTACCACGCGTCATCAACATACATCGAAGAAGAATCGAAAAAGTTGGCATACTCAATTCAACCCCCCATTCTTGAGTATATCTAAGTCAATAGACTCTTCAATTGGTATCAGAGCCTCGTGCTCTTGAAAGCCTTACAGCTTGAGATTGATCCTGTTGGGTTTAGTTACTCATAACCTAATCATTTTAGTCATACTAATTAATATATTAATTAACATTTTAATTAACTCATAATGTGATCTTATGCATGCTTATAAAATGCGTAAATATGAGTGATTTTGAACCCTTACACACGGTCCAAATCGAATGCTAGGATGATCTTCCAAAATGTTCAACAAGAACACCTCCTCTAAGATGCACCAAGACAACCCCTTAATGAACCGAGATGTTGAACAAGCTAGCACAAAACCGGTTTTCCTTAAGACAATTCTAATCTCTTTAATTAGAATATCAATACCAATATTATAACTTATTATTATTAGTATGCTTATTATTCTCACAATAATAATATTAGAGGATTTAATTGTTTTTCTCACCTTAGAAAATATTTTGGCAAAAAACCATAGAATGAATTTGTGGAGAATTACACATATAAATCAAGTGGTGCTTGGGTTGTGTGTTGGCCGGGTATGGAGAAGAGCAAAAGGGGAGACAACTTCTCTTACCCATGCTAATTAGGGTTGCCTAGGTAGTGTTTCCAAGGTGCTTTAAACACAATGATTAAAGTGTGTTTAACACACAATAATCACCTACAAACATCTCCACTTAGCCGCCCAAATTAGACTTAAAATGTACTTCATTTTACAAATTTGTCAATTGTACAATTTCTACAAAATGTGACATCTTATATGTCACAAGGTAATAAAATGTATTTTAGAACATTTAAAACATATAAATATTTATCGTATAAATATTATGATAAATCATATTTATGAATTGACAAGTAATTCGAAATTACAATTATAAAATGATTATTTATCGTCAATACGATTTACAACCTTTGTATTAATTACAACCCGATTCATTCTAATTACGATATTATAAAATATCGTTTTATTGTTTAACAATTGACACGTTTCAATTTAAACATAAATCTTAATATAAGATTTAACCTCTAATTTCTCGATATACGAATTTAAGGAATATGATCAAATCGTATCAATATACATTTGATCAATTTATCAATTAAGGGAATTGTCCTAAAGGTGTGACCTAAAGGGATCAACTGACCACCACCGTCATACGACAGTAATGTCAAACTCTAGCTAGCCAATCATTACCGATTAATGTTGGTCAGTTGACTAATATAATTCGTATCATCCCTTGCGCATTCTCGTCATGAGATTTAACTACGTGATCGCACTATTGTTGAGGATACATTTCCCAACAATCTCCCACTTGTCCTCGACAAGTGTGCGTCACCAATTCTCTTGTCCTATTACAATCACCCACTCAATGCAAGATGTCTCTCTGAGGTCGTACTTGCATTCGATCATATCATGAGTGGTTTCCTCGATCTGGAGAATAACTGTTTGACCGGAATTATCTACCATAGATACCTTCCGAGCGTGGCCACGCATTTCCAGTTAACTTCTCCTCGAGTGGCCTTGAGATTTGAACAACCCTGACAAGGGGTGGACAATTTCTATCGTACTACTTCCTTCAACTAGTCACAGTCAGTCACAACCCAAAACAATCCCATTTGACTCCAGTTACGAAAGTCGTAGAGAATGGATCAAGGTTATGGCTAAACTGTACCATCTTGGGAGAGTAATCTTTAGTCTAAGAATTCACTCACAAGAATACTATAGCAGCTCTCGCCACGACCCGGCTATTATAAAATTTCCAGAACTCTATAAGCGGTCACTTTGCCTGACAGAGTGTCTCTTGCAGTCTGCCTATGTGATCGACTAGTCATCACATATGACTCTATGACACTTGAACTTGCCATCAATCACCTCACATTCTAGTCGCTTTGAGATGTCACCTCACGTAAGCGGCTAGGGGCTATACTAAGTCAATCCAGTTAACTTATGGGGTTCAATATTGTCTCTCACAACCCATTTGGATTTTGACAAAGTATCTATCATCTTGAGTTAATTATAACTCAAATGACATTGTCATGCAAAAATAGTCAATACTATTTCATTACATTTGATGCACGATCATCTATTTGTAATAATGTTTTGCGAATAAACCTTTTATTCATGATTGCAAAACTTACAAATTTTGGTCTCCTTCCAACTCATATTATCTCACATAATATGATCTTATTTGAGCACATATCTAGAACCCATTCTACATCTTGAGATTCCTTTCCTGAGGGAAGCTCCCACTGTTATCTTATTGTTAGATTTTATTAGTTACTCATAAACTAAACTTTTAGTCATACTAACATAATCCTTTAATTAACCCTTTAATTAACATATTATAAAGATCTTATGCATGCTAAAACAAGCGGAAATAAGGAGATTTCGACCCTTACATTTGGTCCGAAAATAAAGCAAGGATGATCCTCCTAGTACCCAAATAAGAATACGTCCTTTGGATGCACCAAGACTATCCCTTAACCAACCGAGATCTTGAACAAGCTAGCACAAAACCGGTTTCCCCTTAAACTTATTCTAATCTCTCTAATTAGAATATTATTTCAATACTAGAAAATAGTATGATTTTATTATCTTATAATATATTTAGAGGTTTTATCACAATTTTTCTCTCTAGAAAATCTTCTAGAGTTTTGCTAGAATGAATAAAGAATAATGTGAGATTAGAAGATCACAACTTTTATTAGTGTGGTCTTGGGTTTGGGACGGCCGAAGCATAGGGAGCCACAAGAGGGAACACCTTCCCTTTCCTATGCAATTCTATTGGCCTTAGGTAGTGTTCTCAAGGCACACTATAATCATTAGGTTAATAGGGTATTATGTGTGCTTCTCAAACACTCCTCAAACCCTCCCCAAACCGTCACATTTAAGGTCAAAATGGTTATCCATTTTACACTTTGTCAATTGTACAAATTGTATAGAATTGTGACATCTTATATGTAACAAAGTAAACAATATATATATAAATATATATACATAAATACTTATCGTATAAATATTATAATTAAATAAATCCTATTTATTAATTGACAAGTAATTCGAAATTACAATTGTAAAATGATCATTTATAATTATCGTCAATACGATTTACAACCTTTGTATTAATTATAACCCGATTCATTCTAATCACGATATTATAGAATATCGTTTATTGTTTAACAATTGATACGTTTCAATTTTAAACACAAATCTTACATTAAGATTTAACCTCTAATTTCTCGATATACGAGTTTAAAGAATATGAGCAAATCGTATCAATATACATTTGATCATTTTTCTCAATTAAGGGAATTGTCCTAAAGGTGTGACCTAAAGGGATCAACTGACCACCACCGTCATACGACAGTAATGTCAAACTCTAGCTAGCCAATCATTACCGATTAATTTTGGTCAGTTGACTAATATAAAATCGTATCATCCCTTGCGCATTCTCGTTATGAGATTTAATTACGTGATCGCACTATTGTTGAGGACACATTTCCCAACAATCTCCCACTTGTCCTCGACAAGTGTGCGTCACCAATTCTCTTGTCCTATTACAATCTCCCACTCAATGCAAGATGTCTCTCTGAGGTCGTACTTGCATTCGATCATATGATGAGTGGTTTCCTCGATCTGGAGAATAACTGTTTGACCGGAATTATCTACCATAGATACCTTCCGAGCGTGGCCACGCATTTCCAGTTAACTTCTCCTCGAGTGGCTTTGAGATTTGAACAACCCTGACAAGGGGTGGACAATTTCTATCGCACTACTTCCTTTGACTAGTCATAGTCAGTCACAGCCTGAAGCAGTCCCATTTGACTCCAGTTACGAAAAGTCGTAGAGAACGGATCAAGGCTATGCCTAAACTGTACCATCTTGGGAGAGTTGTCTTTAGTCTAAGAATTGACTCACAAGAATACTATAGCAGCACTCGCCACGACCCGGCTATAAAATTTCCAGAACTCTATAAGCGGTCACATTTCCCGACAGAGTGTCTCTTACAGTCTGCCTATGTGATCGACTAGTCATTACATATGACTCTATGGCACTTGAACTTGCCATCAATCTCCTCACATTCTAGTCGCTTTGAGATGTCACCTCACGCAAGCGGCTAGGGGCTATACTAAGTCAATCCAGTTCACTTATGGGGTTCAATATTGTCTCTTACAACCCATTTGGATTCTGACAAAGTATCTTTCACTTTGAGTTAATCATAACTCAAATGATGTTGTCATGCAACAATAGTCAATACTATTACATTGCATTTGATTTACAATCATCTATTTGTATTAGTGTTTTGCGAATAACCTTTATTCATGATTGCAAAACTTACAAATTTTGGTCTCCTTTATTCTCATATTATCCCGTATAATATGATTCTATTTGAGTACATATCTAAAACTCTTTCTAGATTTTGAGTTTCCTTTCCGGAGGAAAGCTCCCACTGTTATCTTATAACTTGTAACGTATCGATATACTGGAGGGATTAAGGAATCACTCTCTTTAGTCACTTATGTACTGAAATTTATATTGTAGTCTATTTATGATTTCATCATTCTAATAATTTTCACTCATCTTGGCTATTTGATAATGGTTTCATTCATCGTTATGAATAATGTATCCAACCATTCTAATTTCTAGTGGGCGACCTTTTATTATCCATATAATACACCTTCCCATTAAAACTCCATCATCATATGATACAAATTATTTTAATCATCTAAATCGAGTACCTCTTATTCTTTACCCTTAAAGAATCACCCATTCTCTCTAAATGATAGGTTTCAATTCTTTAATGAATATTGCTCCCACTGTAAACAATATCCCTCGATTTCATAAATGAACCTTTCATTTCTCGCATGTTAAACTATTACTATAATTATTATCACTATCTCTATAGTGATCCATCTTTTCAGATCATACCTTCTGACACAACATAAACTACCGACAGGGGGACAGAGATGATTTCTCCTCTATTATCTTATAATCATAGAAAAATCATTATTTCAAGGAATCGGTCTTGCCTCCGAATAGATAGATGATTTCTCCTCTATTATCTTACAATCTTTGAACAATTACTATCTCATGGAGCCGATCTTCCTTCCGAATTCATACGGGGTTTCCTATTGAAACAATGAACACAAAGAACCATTCTTCGAGTGTCCTCCCGTAGTTTATTCAGTGTACCTTTCTTCGATTGTCCTCCCGTAGTTTCTTTTGTTATCTTATTTAGGTTTCTTCTTAAGAACCCTTTCAGGAATCTTCTCTAAGATCCTATAGTTATATCATTGGTTTGTAGGTCGAATATTTTCTCCTACTCTATCCTTTAAAATAACCCTTATTTGTACAAGGATAGCTTATTTCGATCGTACCAATGTATATAAGTTTATGGTATGATGAATACATTCTAATTTTCACTTAAAATGAAAATCTTATAATGAACTAATATTGTTCTCCGTTTTAATCAACACTTTGATTTTATTATATTGATCGTATCAATGTTTATTTCGTGATAGAATCACCATTATTCATGTTTTTACAAGTTATGCAATTTATGTCGAGAAATCAAGACTTTGATCAAGAACAAAAGTAGTAACTTGGGTTGAAAACCAAGTCACTAATATCCAAAATTACAACCATTGTTTTAGGATTTTAATCCTTGTCTTACAAGAAAATTGTTCCAAAATAAAATGCAAAATATGAAAGAAGACGATATGAAAATTAGAGGCTAGTTCTTCAAGTCTTCGATCAATTTGGATGCTACCATAGCCATCCAAGTAAGGAACTTCATGCTTTCTTCTTCTTGCCCTTATCATTATTAGGAGGAGCCCCTTTAAAACAATTAAAAAGGGTAAATATCAACACACTTGTATCATTATACATAAGTTGATAAATGACATGAATTTAAACGAGAATTATTACCTACGGCGGTTGCCTTCCCATTTTTGAGATCGCTTAAGTATTTGGGGCAATTACGCTTCCAATGACCGATCCTCGTGCAATAGTGGCACTTGTCTTGCTCTTCTGAAAACGAGGTGGAAGCGCCTTTCGAAAAGGTCTTTTCTTTAGTCGCTTTGGGGTTGAACGTTTTTTTGCCCTTGCCTTTAAAGGCATTCCTTTTGAAGCTCGTTTTCCCTTTCTTTTCGATGTTTAAAACATCCTTGGTGGAACTTTCATGAAGTCCCATGTCCCTTTCGGCTTGGACGAGCATCTTATGCAACTCATCCAATGTAGTCTCTTGGTTCCGCATGTTGAAATTCACCCGAAATTGAGCATACGATTTAACCTTATTGAGCGAGTGAAGAACTCGGTCAATTATGAGAGAGTCGGGAACATCAACGTCTTGCGCTTTTAGAGTCTCCGCGAGCTCAACGAGTTTGAGCACATGAGGGCTTATCTTTTGCCCTTCCTTCAACGTAATGTCGAAGAAGGCGGAAGCCGCCTCATATTGGATCACCCTTGGAGTTTGCGAAAACATGGTCGCAAGCTTGGTGTATATCTCATACGATGTGGTCAACTTAATCATACTCCTTTGGAGATCCGGCTCCATGGAGAAGATGAGCACATTTTTAAGAGCGGAGGACTCTTTCATGTAGGCTTCATAGGCCTCACGAGTTCCGATCGCGGAACGAGCGGTTGGAGCGGGAGGAGCGGCTTCGGATAGGTAACGACTCTTATCCTCACCTTGAGCGGCCAAAAGTAATTGCGCATCCCAATCTTTAAAATTGGAACCATGCTTATCGAGTTTGCAACGGTCCATAAAAGACCGAAGCCATGAAACGTTAGTGAGAGGTGGAGTGTTGGTTGCCATTGACGATGTTGAAAATTAAACTATAATAAAATGAAGGAAATAAAACAATATCATTTTAAAATTCATAATTTAAACTAAAAACTTAAACAAGTTAATTAGTTATTTACTTAATGATCTCTTACCCAATTAAGTAAACAATCCCGAGACCCAAACCCATACTAATCCGGGCACGCTGTAGCCGATTCAACCCGTATTGGTATAATTTGGTGGATTAACCCTTTAATCGGTTCTACCTTAGAACTCTCGGTCGACAATTTTCTTAAAATCGTCTTTAGCCTGAACTTATTGCAACTACGGTTACGAATACTTTCGTTGAGATCAACCAAATTTCAAGGTGTAATCTTTCTTACCCCACTTACCCAACGTGACAATTTTAGTACCCCGGTATAGCCGAGCCTACGTTCTTGTGAAGAAGGGATTCATGGGTCCGTACTTTTTGGTAAGGCTAAGGCTCAATATTTACGTGTAAGAGATCTAGTCAAATTATTATCTATCTCCGTTTAAGTGAACTAAGTCGGTGAATTATCGATAAAATAAATGACTAGGTCGACTAAATCGATAAATGCATGAGACGATATATGACGATTTGGCTATGCATGCAAACATATAAAAAGCAAAATAAAAGCATAAAAATAAACCCTAGTATGGCCATTCCTAGAAAAGAAATAATAAAAGTACAAATTCGGAAACAAACTCCTTTGGTCCCTTGAACTTCACGAGGCACGCACTTCGAGGTAAACACCATCTTAGTCGGAACTCCTTTCCGAATGGCACCGTCTTCCAGGAACTCCGGATTTTACAAAAATTATAACTTTTCTAGTCTACTTTATACATTATAAAATAGAAATAAATTACAATTGGGTGATACGAGATCACAAAATTACAACCGAATCGGTAACCCCTTACATTACGGGAAATACCGATTTAATACTAAGGCCATACTAAGTAAATTACATAATTCCCAAAATTACGTAAATAAATCATGACATTCACAATAAAATATGCAATGCTTATGAATATATGAACTATCATGCAAACCCTAAGCCAAATCGTCCTATTTAAATATCAATAAAATAAATAGTTATCGTATACCTCGGTTTATGGAATTGCGTGTTTTAACGTTTAACAACACTATGCATAATGAATCGGTATTCATCCTTAAGTTAATCATCCCAACTCATATAGGCTTCAAAATTTATTCTTACTCAAACTTTGAACATGACTTAACTTAACATATTTTAATATTGTTCGATATTACTCGGTTTTACGGGAAAAATAATATAAAAATACAAAAGAGTCATAAAAATTTCGAAAAATTCAAAATTCAAATTTTGAAAATTCCAGAATGTTCTTAAAATCTCAGAACCTTAAAAATATATGTATTTATACGGTTTTAACATTATTTCGAAAATAATACGTAAAACGAGCATTTTAAGTCGGAAAATTCAATAATTAGTTCCATAAATGCAAATAAAATACTAATAATATTTTTACACTTTCCAAAACACTTTAAGAATCTAAAATGGACAGAAAATTAAATGGCACATGGCCCTATAGCCGAAATTTTTAATACATTACTCTTATTATTCAATTTTAAATGCAACCTTTTAACAATTTAAAATTAAATCAAAACAGAAAATTTTAGCTCCCAAGAATAATTTAGTGATGAACATATCATATATGACTATGATGGGTTAAATTTTCAAGCCATTTTGACAACTATTGCAAATTTGAACGATTTTCGTCATATATCGTACGATTTTAATCTTTAAAATTATTTCTCAAGCATAAAATAAGATAAAAATCTCGAAATTTTTATACGTGCTGGAAATAATATATATGACATCGTGTTAAATTTTTATGGTCAAATTCCAACTTAAACTATTAAAGTCGAAATAATGTCACTAATTACCCGATTTTTACTTTAAAAATCTATAATATTGCAATATTTGAGATAAATTTCTGGAAAATTTAGCATTCATTTTAAATATTGCATGTGACATACTTATAAATTGTTATAGTCAAATTCCAAATATAACTATACAAACCCATTTTTATTCATCTTATTGCATTTTAACCTTTAAAATTCATATCACATGTTTTATTAGTCCATAATTTACGAAAATTCATATTCATAACATAGGATATAAATGTGATAACATACTGAAAAATCTCGGCCAAAGGATGATTTTAAATATTTTTCCCAAAATAAACAAATTTTAACCATTAAAACTTAATAAAACCGAGATTTAATATACCAATATTCATGCAAAATATATTCCAAACATTCTAAAACATTTTAGAAAACAGTAGGTATTCATGCTAAATAATTTCGGCCATATCTTATATCAAACGAAATTCCAAATTTTATTTTGTTATCTTAATAACTCCGTAAAAACGTAAACGGAAAGCATGCAAACAACCTAGTTGCTCTGATACCAATTGTTGGGTTTAGTTACTCATAAACTAATCATTTTAGTCATACTAATCAATATATTAATTAACATTTTAATTAACTCATAATGTGATCTTATGCATGCTTATAAAATGCGGAAATAGGAGTGATTTAGAACCCTTACACACGGTCCAAATCGAATGCTAGGATGATCTTCCAAAATGTTCAACAAGAACAACTCCTCTAAGATGCACCAAGACAACCCCTTAATGAACCGAGATCTTGAACAAGCTAGCACAAAACCGGTTTTCCTTAAGACAATTCTAATCTCTTTAATTAGAATATCAATACCAATATTATAACTTATTATTATTAGTATGCTTATTATTCTCACAATAATAATATTAGAGGATTTAATTGTTTTTCTCACCTTAGAAAAATTTTTGGCAAAAAACCTTAGAATGAATTTGTGGAGCATTACATATAAATCAAGTGGTGCTTGGGTTGTGTGTTGGCCGGGTATGGAGAAGAGCAAAAGGGGAGACAACTTCTCTTACCCATGCTAATTAGGGTTGCATAGGTAGTGTTTCCAAGGTGCTTTATGAAGGAAAACGAGATCAATACTTGTTATCCTAATAATGTAGTCTTACTAATTATGTATGTTTTAATTAATCTCATATTAATTATACTCAAGATCTTATGCATAAAATAATATTTGCGGAACAATAACAATAAAGGGGCTTACAAACGGTCCAAATAAGTGCTAGGACGATCCTCCACGAAGCAACCAAAATAGCTTGCCTCCTTTACGATGCACCCAAGACCTACCCTTAAACACCGAAGACCGAACCCGAGCTAGGAGACGGAATTAGGTTATCTTAAAACCGTAAACTAATACTCACTTTATTAGTCTACTAAAAATACTACAACAATATGTAGTATGAATACTATGTGAATAATATTTTAGAGGATTTTTATTTTTATTTCTTACACTAGAAATAATACTAAGCATAAGGTTAGAATGAAAGAGTGTAAACTATTCACATATATAGAGGGTGAGGTTGAGAGTTGTGTGTGTCGTGTGTTTTGTGTGTTTAGGAAGACCAAATAGGTTGCTTGTCTTACACAAGTGATGCCCGTCGTTGAGGGTACCAAAGATAAAATTTATAATTCCTAACCTTAACAATAGATAGTGAAAGTCAGGGTCGAACCACAAAGAGGTGGGGAATGTTTATTGTCTTAATGTTAATGTTTAAAGGTAACAAGTTTTGGGGGTTTGATTGGTTGATGTTATATCTAAGGCAAAGATAAAAATAAAACAAGAATTAAAAGACGAGAATAAAATATAATAAAAGGGGATGCTAGGATGTTCGGGTAATAAATAGCTAAGGTAAAATAAATCCTAAGGTCAACTTGTATTGCAGTCGCGTAAGGGGGTGTAACATAACTTTTTAGGTCTATGCTACCTAATAGCTCCTTTCGGCCTATGCTATTAGTTCCTAGGTCTCACAATTATTGGGTGTCAACAATAAGGGTGATTCCTAAATTCCAGGTCACATACCTTTCAGCCTTGAGTAACCTATCCGTCTTAAAGTGTAAACCAATGCCCTTCCCGTATCTTTCAATCTTGGGTAGGTCATTACTAACATCCTACAAGTCTCCTATTGGTCTCATTGCAGGATATTATAATTTATAAGAAAAGACGAAATAAGAAAACAGACGCGAGTGGTCGACCGACCGGCTACTCCAGTCGGCCGACCACGGCCTCGGTCGACCGACCGACTATTTCAGTCGGCCGACCGGGGTCCTGCTACAGGTCGGGTTTTCGGATTTTTATCTACCTATGCATATTATCCCCTACATCCTAACATATGAAAATTAGCTACTCATAACTGTTAAGACGAATATAAAATTGGGAATAAAAATGGAAAACATAGTAAATAATCTAAACATGCAAGATTCAAATAAAGCTTGGGATTCTAACTTAACAATTGTAATAAAAGCAATAAGAACAAAAACTAGATCAAAGAAGAATTACCACAATTGAGATTAAGGTAGAACGGAATCAACTTTATTGAATACTTGGGAACTATTGAAAGATTATAATTGAACTAAAACTAAATAGAATTCTCTAAAATATGACTTGATTATTGAATCTCTCTGAAACTTATTGTATGCAAAACTTGGATGATAAAAGGATAGTTCAAAGATGCAAAACCCTAATCACAAGATTAGTTTATATAGGGTAAAAACTAAGAGTTTCCTTAAGATTCTAATTCTACTTTATTTCCGAAAACGAATCGTACGGGCTTCGCTCTGGTCGGCCGACCCGTTTAGTTGGTCGGTCGACCACTTCCTGCTGGGCTTCTCTTATTTTGCGGTTTTCTTGAAATCTGGGCCTCATGAAAATTGGGTCTGGTCGGCCGACCCGTTTAGTTGGTCGGTCGACCGCTTCTTCTGGGAAGTCTTCGGATTTCTTCTGTTTTGACTCTTGGTACTTGATTTTGACTCCAGTTGGCTTTCCATTTATTCCTTAATTAAGCAAAAGACTTGAGGATACGAATTTGGTGCTAAATCGTCTCTTTTCCGCATAAATCTGCAAAAGTGCATAAAAATACGAAAGTACACAATTTGTGGGAAATAGAGGCTAAAACATAGTAAATGAGCGACCAAATACGTGTAAAAATAGATGTAAAACATCGTAAAATAGACACGTATCAAATTCCCCAAACCAAACCCTTGCTTGCCCTCAAGCAAGAAATAGACTCGATCTTAACTAATGGAACGATTTCAATCTCAGAGCGAAATTTACATGTAAGCCTGAACCAATACCAAGTACAAAATGAGAGAGTATTTAAAGTCATGCAAACGAGTTATGGTGTTGTCAAACTTGAAAACATAAAGACTATAGAGACTTATACCATGGACTCTCGCGGTACGCTCGAGACACTCATGAAGCAAAGGGTGAGTATATGTAAAAGATAGAAAGAAGTATAATTGTCATGACACTCACCTAACTGCGACCCATGGAAACATGCCTGCAATCTAACATGAACAAGAATTCTACAACTTTGTATAACAATCTCATTTAAGTGGTCTAGATACATGCAATTGAGGTAATGAAAGATATGTGAGGTAAAAGGTAAAAGTGGTTAAGATGTTTTTGGATACGTGGGGTTAGAAGCCAAGCTAGTAAAACCGGTTCCCAACAACATATTTCACGACTTTTGATATTAAGAAAGTGCTCTTTTGTAGCACAACTCTCACATTAAATATAAAAAAAGGACTCCCCAATATTTTTGAATGAAGTACGGGAGTGATAACATATAAAAGAAAGGGATTTTTGGAACGAAATTTTTTTTTTTCTGATGATGTCAGGTGGTCGACCGACCTATAGAGGTGGTCGGTCGACTGGCTCTGTATTTTCCGGATTTTTTTTTCGTTTTTCTTTTCTTTCTTTCTTTGAATTTTTTTTCTTTTCTTTTTCTTTTCTTGCTTTCTTTCTTTCTTTTCTCTTTTTGCTCATAATAGCATACAAACCAAGATGCCTCAAAAAATAATCCAATGACCACAAATACTAGCTTGGAAGGGTAGGCTAAGTATGGGATGTAGTTTTGGGGGAATAAAAAGGCAAATTTGGCTATGTGAAGCTTATGGGTAAATATGAGAGAAGGGATCCCAAATGCACGTATCAAGACTCACAAAACGAGAAAGTAAAACAAGTATATAGTAATTCAAGTTCATGTTTATGCATATTGATGTAACATGTTCCAAGGGGAGTACTACTCACATCCTAGACAACTGGTTTAAGAATGAAACCAGGAATAAGGCTCTAAAACTTAGAATGTATAAGTAGGTCGCCAAGGTATAAGTCAAGTCTCAAGATATGCAAGTTGACAAAAACTCGTAGATATGCAAAAGACTCTCATACTAAAACAAGTTGACAAGGCAAGGTAAAGGCATAAACATATAAGATAGCTAAATCATCCTTGAAATACTTTCGTTCCGACTCGACCTATATGCTAAAATAAACGTGCATTTTTTTTGATTTTTTTTGAATTTTTTAATTTGTTTTTTTTTTTTTTGGATTTTTTTTTTTGATTTTTGTATATATAAGGAAAATAAAGAAAAGAACGATGCAAGACAGAAATGCAATAAACGTGTGACAAAATGCAATGCATGTAACACGAAACCATTCCCCAAACCAACCCGCACAATGTCCCCATTGTGCATTAGCCTAAGTAAAGGTTTCAGAAAATTAAAAGATAAATGTAAGTAAAATAAAATAAAGGAAAAACTGGAAAGAACTCACTGGGGTAAAAGATGTATGAGAAAAACCTCCCCAAACCAGCGTAAGCTGGGAGGTTTTGGTGGCCAGCAGTGCCACTCAAGTACCCAAGACGGTTGCACGATTCCCGAGGAAGAGAAACGAAAGACTGCGACGGACAGTAGGTCGACCGACTGATGTTTCTGGTCGATCGACCTCCTGTGAACAGCGAAAAAATCGGCGATACAGCGCGTCTGGTCGACCGACTGATGTTTCTGGTCGGTCGACCAGCTGAGTCCTGGAGGTCTTCGTTTTTTCTCGGAAATCCTGAAAAAGCAAGAAAATATGCGCGCCCAACAATGCACGAAATGCCCGGAACGATTCTAAAAGTCTTAACTACTAGCAAATCAAACTAAAAGTTTCACACAACATAAAATAAATTGTCTTAAAACTGCAATTTAAAAACAACTATCCGCTGAAGATGCGGAGGATATCCGACCATGGCTTCTGACGGCACGCCGTAGTCTCCACTGTTTTTGCTTCAGTAGCAAAACACATCTTCTTTCCTCCGTCGCAAAGCATATGCGACGGTCTCTCTTCTTGAGCCTGCCTCCTCTTCTTTTTCTCTTCTCGATCCACGACGTCTGGATCCTCATCCTCTCCATAGCTCAGGCATCCCATTCCTCCTCTCTGGATGATAACTTCCTTCTCCTTGGGTTTCCCCAAACCAGTCCCTGCAATAGTCACGATAGAAGTGTCCTCCCTATTGCTCCCAATCTGGGGCGGAGGTGTAAAAACAGATACAGGAACAGGTAATAAAGGTGGAGAAGTAGTGATGACCTCATACTTCTTCTCAGAAGTTATAGCATTACATGTAATGGGGATCATAGCATCCTTCTTCCTATAGGATAGGCCATAGATGATAGAATGTTTGCCTACTTTGAAGGTTAGAGTTCCAGTGCCTACATCTATAATGGCTCCTGCAGTGTGAAGAAAGGGTCTTCCTAGAATGATGGGTATATGGGCATCCTTTGGGATGTCCAAAACAACAAAGTCTACTGGGAAGAAAAACCTGTCAATACGCACAGGGATGTTTTCTAACACCCCTATAGGTTCCATAGATGTGCGATCAGCCATCTGGACTGTCATACTGGTCACTGCAAATTCGGTCATTCCTAGTTTTAAGGCAACGCTTAGGGGCATGACACTTATACTAGCACCTAGGTCGCATAAAGCCTTTTTAACTGGGAAGGTTCCTATATTACAGGGGACAGAAAAACTTCCAGGGTCTTCTAATTTATGGGGGGCAATGACATGTGTTAAAAAGCTAGATGACTCTTCAGTGAGAGCCACAGACTCAACCTTTTCTAGAGACCTCTTTCTTGACAAAAGTTGTCTCATGAATTTAAGATAAGAAGGAACTTGTTGAACTAATTCTAAAAATGGAACTTGAACATTTAATGAACGAATTACATCTTTAAATTTATCAAAAGATACCTGATCCTTCGAAGGCACGAGTCTCTCTGGAAAGGGAGCAGCTGCGGATTCCGTATTTGTAGCCCTTTTTAAAAACCTAGGGGTCTTATCACCCCTGAAAAGGAAATCCCTTAAGTTATTTGGCAATTCTGGACGAAAGGGAACTTCGGGCTCTGCTTCTGTGGTCGGTCGACCAGTATCCTCGGTCGGTCGACCAGTCTCCTGTTCAGGCGAAATCTTTGGATCCTGCTCTGTGGTCGGTCGACCAGAATTTTCGGTCGGTCGACCGACTTCGCTGTTACTCGCTGTTTTTTCTTTCTCAGCCCCCACTTTAGTACCACTCCGCAGGGTTACGACGTTTAGAGTCTCCTTCTTCTGGTCCGGTTTGGTCGGAAGTTGACCCGGAGCCCTAGTATCATTCTTGCTCGCGATCTGAGCAATCTGGGACTCCAACATCTTCATCCCTGCCTCTCTAGCCTGTGACTCCTTCTGAACTAACCCAATAAGATTTTGGATAAGAGCATCTGTGTTGGGTGGTGGATTAGAAGGTGGTTGAGGGTTGAAAGGTGGTCTTTGGAAATTCTGTTTATGTGGGGGTACATATGTGGAATTTTGCTGAGGTTGCATGTGCTGTGGGTTTTGAACATTCTGGCTTGTCCACCTTAAGTTGGGATGGACATTGTTATTATTTGGATCATAGAAATTGTTCCCACGATAATGCTGAAAAGCGGCACATGTTTCATTAGATGAAGTGCAGAACTTTGACACATGCCCTTCTCCACCGCACCTCTCACAAGCAAAGGGTCCGTCCTGAACGGCGTTCACCTGGTAAATTCCTCCCTTGCTTCCACTCCCTAGATCGAGCTTTCCTGCAGCCTCAAATTTTTCTAGCTTGGCCGTTAAGGCCTCAATTGCTGCCAGGTTGTACTCTGATTTTCTCTGATTTCCTCTGGAAGTACCATGCTCAGCGCGGTGCACAGCAACATCTTCTATTAACTTGAGACCTTTAGTCTCTCCTGAATTATCCTGGAATCTTCCATTAGCTGCAGCATCTAAGTAGGCCCTGTTGTCATCATAGAGGCCATTGTAGAACTGGTTGCAAAGAAACCATTGTTCGAATCCGTGATGTGGTATGGATCGAACAAGTCTCTTGAACCTGTCCCACGCCTCGCTGAAATCTTCATTGGGTCCTTGCTTGAAATTAGTAATCTGCGCTCTTAAGGCATTAGTCTTTGATGCAGAATAGTATTTCCTGTAGAAAGCTAGGGCTAAGGTGTTCCAATTTGTAACTCCCGCAGCAGTGCGGTCAAGGTCTCTGTACCATTCTCTCGCAGAGTCCCTAAGGGAGAAGATAAACATGGTCTGTTTAATCTGATCCTGCGTCACTCCTTCTGGGGGTGCTATAGAGCATATGTAATCTGTGAAGATTTCAATGTGCTTAGCTGCATCCTCATTGGCCGAGCCTCCAAATTGGTTTCTTTCAACCATAGTAATATAGGCAGGCTTGGCCTCGAATGGCTTCCCAGTACCTGCAGGTAAAGTGAACCCTTTGTATAGGTCCTTTGCCTGAGGCATAGAGTGACTGGCAATAGTAGCTTCTTCTGTCATGTTATCTTCTTCTTTAGGAAAAACTGGAAAGTGGGTAAAAGGTGGTGTTTTTGGTGAAAGTGGATTGATGGGTGAATTTGGTTGTGAAGGTGGTGTTTTTGGTGAAGATGGTGGTAACTCGAAAAGGTCTTCTTGAAATAAAGAGGATGGTGACCCTCCCTCTCGATTTGCTAGAAGTTGCTTTCTTCTTTCTCTAAGAGTCCTCTCAATTTCAAGGTCAAGTGGTAGGAGTTCTCCTTGAACTGACCTGCGCATAAGAGGAAACTACAAGAAAAAGGTGAGAAGGTTTAAGGAACAAAAAGTTCCTTAAACAAAGAGAAACAAAAACAAAAAACAATAAACACTGGCGTCACCTCCCCGGCAACGGCGCCAAAATTTGATGCCCGTCGTTGAGGGTACCAAAGATAAAATTTATAATTCCTAACCTTAACAATAGATAGTGAAAGTCAGGGTCGAACCACAAAGAGGTGGGGAATGTTTATTGTCTTAATGTTAATGTTTAAAGGTAACAAGTTTTGGGGGTTTGATTGGTTGATGCTATATCTAAGGCAAAGATAAAAATAAAACAAGAATTAAAAGACGAGAATAAAATATAATAAAAGGGGATGCTAGGATGTTCGGGTAATAAATAGCTAAGGTAAAATAAATCCTAAGGTCAACTTGTATTGCAGTCGCGTAAGGGGGTGTAACATAACTTTTTAGGTCTATGCTACCTAATAGCTCCTTTCGGCCTATGCTATTAGTTCCTAGGTCTCACAATTATTGGGTGTCAACAATAAGGGTGATTCCTAAATTCCAGGTCACATACCTTTCAGCCTTGAGTAACCTATCCGTCTTAAAGTGTAAACCAATGCCCTTCCCGTATCTTTCAATCTTGGGTAGGTCATTACTAACATCCTACAAGTCTCCTATTGGTCTCATTGCAGGATATTATAATTTATAAGAAAAGACGAAATAAGAAAACAGACGCGAGTGGTCGACCGACCGGCTACTCCAGTCGGCCGACCACGGCCTCGGTCGACCGACCGACTATTTCAGTCGGCCGACCGGGGTCCTGCTACAGGTCGGGTTTTCGGATTTTTATCTACCTATGCATATTATCCCCTACATCCTAACATATGAAAATTAGCTACTCATAACTGTTAAGACGAATATAAAATTGGGAATAAACATGGAAAACATAGTAAATAATCTAAACATGCAAGATTCAAATAAAGCTTGGGATTCTAACTTAACAATTGTAATAAAAGCAATAAGAACAAAAACTAGATCAAAGAAGAATTACCACAATTGAGATTAAGGTAGAACGGAATCAACTTTATTGAATACTTGGGAACTATTGAAAGATTATAATTGAACTAAAACTAAATAGAATTCTCTAAAATATGACTTGATTATTGAATCTCTCTGAAACTTATTGTATGCAAAACTTGGATGATAAAAGGATAGTTCAAAGATGCAAAACCCTAATCACAAGATTAGTTTATATAGGGTAAAAACTAAGAGTTTCCTTAAGATTCTAATTCTACTTTATTTCCGAAAACGAATCGTACGGGCTTCGCTCTGGTCGGCCGACCCGTTTAGTTGGTCGGTCGACCACTTCCTGCTGGGCTTCTCTTATTTTGCGGTTTTCTTGAAATCTGGGCCTCATGAAAATTGGGTCTGGTCGGCCGACCCGTTTAGTTGGTCGGTCGACCGCTTCTTCTGGGAAGTCTTCGGATTTCTTCTGTTTTGACTCTTGGTACTTGATTTTGACTCCAGTTGGCTTTCCATTTATTCCTTAATTAAGCAAAAGACTTGAGGATACGAATTTGGTGCTAAATCGTCTCTTTTCCGCATAAATCTGCAAAAGTGCATAAAAATACGAAAGTACACAATTTGTGGGAAATAGAGGCTAAAACATAGTAAATGAGCGACCAAATACGTGTAAAAATAGATGTAAAACATCATAAAATAGACACGTATCAACAAGCAATTAGGTTTGCATGGCTACACATAGGCATCATACCTACTCAATCATTATGTTTTAGCATGCACTAATTTAAGCAAATTAGTCCTTATAACACACACCATCACACGCCACTTTTGTGTAAAAATGGACGTTGATTTTACAAATTGTAATTTGTACAATTGTGTGATATGTAACATCCTATGGGACATGATACAATTGTATTAATTTAAAATACATATTTATCAAATAAATATTATTTCTAAACTAATTAAATCACATTTAACAAATTAATTTAGTAATTCATAATATGGTTATTATAGTAATCGTCAATACGATATACAACATTTGTTATAACCACGAACCCTTCTCATTCTAATTTCGACATTTCTAAAATATCGATTAATATTTGACAATTGACACGTTTCAATTTCAAATATAAATCTTACTTTAAGATTCAACCTCTGATTTCTCGATATACGGTTTTAAGGAGATCAATTAATTCGTATCATATACAATTGATCAATATATTATTTAAGGGGTCTGTCCTATAGGTGAGACCTAAAGGGATCAACTGACCACCACCGTCATACGACAGTAATGTCAAACTCTAGTCAGCCAATCATTGCCGATTAATGTTGGTCAGTTGACTAAATCAATATCGGATCGTCCCTTGCATATTCTTTTCATAAGATTTATGACAATGATTTTTATCACTGTCGTGATCGCACAATTGTTGAGGACACATTTCCCAGCAATCTCCCACTTGTACTCGACAAGTGTGCGTCACCAATTCTCTTGTCCTATTACGTCATCTCCCACTCAATGCAAGGTGTCTTCCAGGTCGTACTTGCATTTGATCATATCTTGAGCGGTTTTTCTCGATCTGGAGATTCAACTACTTTGACCGGAATTATCTACCATAGACGATACCTTCCGAGCGTGGCCACGCATTTCCAGTTAAACTTCTCCTCGAGTGGCCTTGAGATTTAAGACAACCTGGACAAGGGGTTGGATAATTCCTATCCTACTGTTCCCTTCGCTAACACAGTCCATCATGACCCAAAAGAAGCCCATTTGACCCCCTTTAACGGTTGATCGTAGAGCTAAAATCAAAGTCAATCTGAGGCTGCATCACCTTGGGCGAACAGTCTCAAGTCAAAGAATCGACTTATGTGAATAATATAGTAGCTCTCGCCACGACCTGGCTAATTATAAAATTTCCAGAACTCTATAAGCGGTCACTAAATGCCCGACAAAGTGCCTCTTGCAGTCTGCCTATGTGATCGACTAGTCATCCCATATGACTCTATGACATTTGAACTTGCCATCAATCGCCTCACATTCTAGTCGCTTCGAGACGTCACCTCATACAAGCGACTATGGGCTATACTAAGTTAATCCAGTTCACTTATGGGGTTCAAATTGTCTCTTACAACCCATTTGGATTTCACAAAGTAAAAATTGTGAGTTAATATTAATAATAATAACTCAAACGATAAGAGTGATTGTTATGTGCGAACAATCAATACGATATTGCTGCTCCACATAAGCAATCTTTGATGATCATACATCAATTTGTATTAATGGTTTGCTATGTGAATATACCCTATCTTCACATCTTTTAAACCTACAAATTCCGGTTTCCTTTTGACTCATTTTATTTCGCATAATATGATCTTATTCAAGTACACTTCAAGTCTTTTATACTCGACTCGAGTCTCCTTACTTTAAGGAAGCTCCCACTATTTTCTTAAAACTCATGACATGTCATCCATATGAACACAATCATATAGTACTAGAATTCATATTGTAGTTAACCTAGATTCGATCCATTAGTTCTCCTCGAGAAACTTATATCGAAATAAGGTTTTGTTTCAATCTTTGGCATTTTAATCAAGGTTATATGAATTAATATTTTCATATCTCGGATTCAAATCCAAACCTCGTTAACTGATCTGTGACGTTTCATTATCATATAATAAACTCACTTACGATTTATGTTCTTAACATACATTGATCTAGAATTGAAAACCTCGTATTCTTTGACTTTTAAAGAATCACCATCTATCTTATAGTTTAATAACTCCCATTGACTTCATGGTAATATTGGTAACATCTTCAAACATTTTCTCAACTCATAATGAACATTTCATTTTGATTTACTTCAAACATTTTCTCAACTCGCTATGAACATTTCATTTTCATTTTCCTTCCCACGAGAACGGGAGATGATATCTCCTCTATTATCTTTATAAAACAGAAACATTAACATCATGGAAACGATTTTCTTTCGTTAACACTCGCGGTTCCCTTTGTCCTCTCTGGGAACTATTGACAACATATGAAACATTTCCTTTTTGTGTCCTCGCGTAGTTTCTTCTGTGCCCTCTCGTAGTTTATTCTATCCAAGAGTTCTTCTTAAGGACTCCTTATAGGACTCTTCTCTAAGATCCTATGTTTATATCAGTGGTTTGCGGGCGTAGAATTTCTCCCACTCTATCCTCTAAAATAACCGGTATTTTAGGAAGGATAGCATTTTCGCCCGACAACAATGCATTGGATAAAGAATTATGGGAGTAGTGAGACATTAGTACTATCACTCGTTTTAGGTAATCATCTTATAACGAACTGATGTTATTATGTTTGAATTTGAAGTATTTCACGGGATGCAATTCTCGTTTTTAAGTAAGTCGAATTACTTTCATAATGATCCTATCATATTACTCATGTTATTTATCATATAAAATCATTTTAAAACCAACATGTTTGATTAAGAACAAAAAGATGACTTGGGTTGAAAACCAAGTCACCACTATTACAACCATTGTTTCAACAAGATTCTTGTCGTACAAGAAATACAAAGTTCTTAAATTAAAATGCAAAAGAAAAGAAGACATCAAAATGAAAAATTAGAGCCATGCTCTTTTATGTCTTCAATCTTGGATGCTACCATAGCCATCCATGGAAGGAACTTCAAGCGTCCTTCGCTTTCTCCTTGCCTTTGTCTTTGGTAGGAGCCCCTTTAAAAACAATTTATAAACGGGTAAGAATCAATAACTTGTATCACTATAGAAAAAATAATTAAATAACATGAATTAGACGAGAATTGATACCTACTGCAAGAACCTTTCCGGCTTTGAGGTCATGGAGATACTTCGGGCAATTGCGCTTCCAATGCCCCATCTTAGTGCAATAATGGCACTTGTTTTCAACCTTTGACGACGATGAAGAAGAAGCACCTTTCGTAAAAGTCTTCTCCTTAGGAGATGCGGGTTTGAAGGCTTTGACATTTTTACCCTTTTTAGCCTTGCACTTAAACTTCCCCTTGCTTTTCTTCTCGATATTTAGCACATCCTTCGTGGAACTCTCATTAAGTCCCATATTCCTCTCCCTCTCCGCTTGGACTAACATCTTATGTAACTCATCCAAGGAGGTTACTGATTGCGCATGTTATAATTAACCCGAAATTGAACATACGATTTCACTTTGTTGAGGGAGTGAAGGATTTTGTCAACAATAAGTGAGCCGGGAACATTCACCCCTTGAATCTTCAAGGTTTCGGCTAGCTCAACCATTTTGAGCACATGAGGACTAATCTTTTGACCTTCCTTTAAGGTCAAATCAAAGAATGCGGAGGCCGCCTCATATTGGATCACCCTAGGAGCTTGCGAAAACATGGTCGCAACTCTAGTGTATATCTCATTAGCCGTGGCTAGCTTAATCATTCTTCTTTGGAGATCCGGCTCCATCGAAAATATAACCACGTTCTTCAAAGCATGCGACTCCTTCATGTAGGCCTCATAGGCCTCACGAGTCGCTTCCGATGAACGAGCACCGGGAGTGGGAGGAGCGGCAACGGTAAGATAACGAGTCTTATCGTCGGCTTGCGCGGCCAACACCAATTGGGCGTCCCAATCCTTGAAATTGGCGCCATGCTTCTTAAGCTTGCAACGATCCATAAAAGCTCGAAGCCATGAAACGTGTTGTGGGAGTGGTGGAGCGTTATTTGCCATTGAATGATAGTCGAAAATGAACTACAAATGATAATAAAGTAAATAAAAATACAATTATCGTTTTAATAAATAAACTTGTAAATTTTAAACAAGTTAAACATCTACTTAATGATCTCTTACCCAATTAAGTAAATGATCCCGAGACCCAAATACACACTAACTCGGGCACGGTTTTAGCCGATACATCCCTCATTAATGTGACTCGGTAGATTAACCCCTTAATCGATTCTACTTTTAGAACTCTCGGTCGATAAAATTACACTAATTCTTATCTTAGCCCGAACTTATTACCACTACGGTGGCTCGAATAGCTTCGTCGAGATCGACAAATTTCTAGAATAAGTAATCATATTACCCCACTTCACCAACGTAATAAGGTTTGCACCCCGGTTTAGCCGAGCCTACTCCCTTATGAAGAAGATCCTTCGCGGGTTCTTTACTTTTTGGTAAGGCTATGTCTCGATTTTTAAATAACGTAAGAGATCTTGTCAATTTATTATCTATCTCCTTTAAGTGAACTAAGTCGGTGAATTATCGATAAATTGATTGACACGGTCGATAAAATCGATGAAATGCATGAGTTGAATGACGATTTGGCTATGCATGCAAACATGATAAGCATAAATAAAAGCATAAAAACTTAAAAGCATAAATAAAACCCTAGTATGGCCTTTCCTAAAATAGAAAATAAAGTAAATTACAAATTCGGAAACCAACTCCTTTGGTCCGTTGAACTTCACACGCGGCACGCATCCCAAGGCAAACTCCGTCTTGGTCGGAACTCCTTTCCGAAATGGCACCGTCTTCAAGGATCTCTGGAATTACAAATAATTAAAAATTTTCTATCTATTTTATAAATTATAAAATAAAATAAAATGATAAAATAAAGTGATACGAGATCACATTTAATTACAACCGAATTGATAAACCCTTACATTACGGGAAATATCGATTAAAATCTAAGGCCATACTAAGTAAATTACATAATTCCAAAATTACGTGAATAAAATATGACATTCATAAATGATAATTAAATATGCAATGCTTATGTAAAATGCAAAACCTAAGCCAAATCGTCTTATTTAAACACATTTTAAATATCGTTATTCGTAATAACACGGTTTTATGGAATAACGTGATTTAAACATTTTTAAAATCACTAATCACTCTATGAATCACTATTCATGATGTAGTTAAGTTTCCTAACACATTTTAGGATTCAAAATTTAGTCGTACTCAAATTTCGAAAATTAACTTAACTTTTATTTTAATATTGCTCGGTTTTAATCGGTTTTACGAAAAATAGCATTAAAATTCAAAATTTTGAACATACTGAAAATTTTCCAAAATTTCAGATCCTTAAAACTAAATATTTTCGAAATATACCCTTTTATTTTGTAAAATATAGCCGTGTACATGCATAATTAATCGAAAAATCAAAATTACTTCAAAAAATTATGGAATAAAATACCAATATAATTTTTACATCTTCCTAGACACTCAAAGTATCTGAAAATGCAGAAAAATCAAGCTAAAAAACACTGTTTAAGGTCTGAAAAGTAATGATTATGACTCTTACAACACTCAATATCAACTTTAACCTTTAAAATTAAAATTAAAAAATTCAGAAACTTTTGGCACTAAATAAAAATATGTTGATGATCATATATAATATGACTAATATGGGTGAATTTTTCGGACCATTTTAGCAACCTTTACTATTTTTAATAATTCGTGTCATATATTACGCGATTTTACCGATTAAAATCATTTCTCATGCAATATTCGAGATTAATAGCTCAAAAT
This sequence comes from Silene conica, assembly GCA_029255685.2. NCBI lineage: Eukaryota > Viridiplantae > Streptophyta > Magnoliopsida > Caryophyllales > Caryophyllaceae > Silene > Silene conica. Next base: position 68,577,440 of record CM055311.2, read on the forward strand.
TCACATGCATGCTAGAAATAATATATGTGACACTATATTAAATTTTATGGTCAAATTCAAACTTAAACTATTTAAGCTAAAATATGTCACTAATATTACGATTTTTACGATAAAAATCAATATTCATGCAATATTAAAGAAACATTTCTGGAAAATTCATCATATGTTTCATATATTGCATGTGACATCTACAAAAAATTTTATAGTTAAATTCATAATATTACTATTTATCCCATATTTAACTCATTTTATGACTATTTAACCATTAAAAATCATAAACCATGCATAAAACCTTCAATAATTTCGAAAATTATATATTCATAATATGTTAAATGCTTGTGAGAACATATTTAAAATTCATGGCCAGAAACATTAGTTAGCTATTTTTCCCATAATAAAACATTTTTAACCGATTTAGAACATGAATTAAACAATTTAATTACAATATTGAACAATATTATTCCATAAATCATCAAAATGACTTAAAACTATTTTAAGACCAGAAAGTATACATGCATTAACATTTTCGTGCATATCCTATATGTACTACTCATTTTCGTTTTTAATTAAAATCGCATTTTCTCGCAAAAACGTATAAAATCGAGTTGCATGCATGCAACCTAATGCTCTGATACCACTTGTTGGAAAACCGGATCCATACTTGTTATCCTAATAATGTAGTTTTACTAATTATTTATGTTTTAATTAATCTCATATTAATTATACTCAAGATCGTATGCATGCAATAATATTTGCGAAACAATAACAATAAAGGGGCTTACAAACGGTCCAAATAAGTGCTAGGACGATCCTCCACGAAGCAATCAAAATAGCTTGCCTCCTTTACGATGCACTCAAGACCTACCCTTAAACACCGAAGACCGAACCCGAGCTAGGAGACGGAATTAGGTTATCTTAAAACCGTAAACTAATACTCACTTTATTAGTCTACTAAAAATACTACAACAATATGTAGTATGAATATTATGTGAATAATATTTTAGAGGATTTTGATTTTTATTTCTTACACTAGAAATAATACTAAGCATAAGGTTAGAATGAAAGAGTGTGAACTATTCACATATATAGAGGGTGAGGTTGAGAGTTGTGTGTGTCGTGTGTTTTGTGTGTTTAGGAAGACCAAATAGGTTGCTTGTCTTACACAAGCAATTAGGTTTGCATGGCTACACATAGGTATCATACCTACTCAATCATTATGTTTTAGCATGCACTAATTTAAGCAAATTAGTCCTTATAACACACACCTTCACACGCCACTTTTGTGTAAAAATGAACTTTCATTTTACAAATTGTAATTTGTACAATTGTATGATATGTAACATCCTATGTGACATGATACAATTGTAGTAATTTAAAATACATATTTATCAAATAAATATTATTTCTAAATTAATTAAATCACATTTAACAAATTAATTTAGTAATTCATAATTACTGTCTCAAAATATGGTTATTATAGTAATCGTCCATACGATATACAACATTTGTTATAACCACGAACCCTTCTCATTCTAATTTCGACATTTCTAAAATATCGATTAATATTTGACAATTGACACGTTTCAATTTCAAATATAAATCTTACTTTAAGATTCAACCTCTGATTTCTCGATATACGGTTTTAAGGAGATCAATTAATTCGTATCATATACAATTGATCAATATATTATTTAAGGGGTCTGTCCTATAGGTGAGACCTAAAGGGATCAACTGACCACCACCGTCATACGACAGTAATGTCAAACTCTAGTCAGCCAATCATTGCCGATTAATGTTGGTCAGTTGACTAAATCAATATCGGATCGTCCCTTGCATATTCTTTTCATAAGATTTATGACAATGATTTTTATCACTGTCGTGATCGCACAATTGTTGAGGACACATTTCCCAACACTTTAAACACAATGATTAAAGTGTGTTTAACACACAATAATCACCTACAACCATCTCCACTTAGCCGCCCAAATTAGACTTAAAATGGACTTCATTTTACAAATTTGTCAATTGTACAATTTGTACAAAATGTGACATCTTATATGTCACAAGGTAATAAAATGTATTTTAGAACATTTAAAACATATAAATATTTATCGTATAAATATTGTGATAAATGATATTTATCAATTGACAAGTAATTCGAAATTACAATTATAAAATGATTATTTATCGTCAGTACGATTTACAACCTTTGTATTAATTACAACCCGATTCATTCTAATTACGATATTATAAAATATCGTTTTATTGTTTAACAATTGACACGTTTCAATTTTAAACATAAATCTTACAATAAGATTTAACGTCTAATTTCTCGATATACGAGTTTAAGGAATATGATCAAATCGTATCAATATACATTTGATCACTTTATCACTTAAGGGAATTGTCCTAAAGGTGTGACCTAAAGGGATCAACTGACCACCACCGTCATACGACAGTAATGTCAAACTCTAGCTAGTCAATCATTACCGATTAATGTTGGTCAGTTGACTAATATAATTCGTATCATCCCTTGCGTATTCTCGTCATGATATTTAATTACGTGATCGCCCTATTGTTGAGAACACATTTCCCAACAGAACCTTCTATTGATTCTTAATGGATTGTAAACACCTTAAGTGTCCTATCTTCGATGGAAAGAACTACAGCTTGTGGAAGAACATGATGACTCATTACGTCAAAGGATGTGACTGGGAATGCTGGAAGATAATTCAAACTGGACCAAGGAAGATCTTGGTTGCTTCTGCAAATGGAACCACATATGAGAAATCAGAAAGTGATTATGTGGAAGCTGATTAAACAAGTATCGCTTAATAGAGACACGTAAAACCGTCGCATGCATCGTTTTCCGTGCATCGTTTTCCGTCACAAAACCGTTGACCAATGCATGTCTAGACTTGTGGACCAATGCATGCCTAGACATTTGGCTTATGCATTAGGACACTTGTCTAGACATGCAAACCCCCTTTTCTCTTTGTTTCCCCCTTTCCCACGCCACTTTTCAACACCCCACCAGATTTCATTCTTCATTTTTCCCCACACAAACACACACAAACAACAAAAAAAATATATAGAGAGAAGGAGAGGAAAACGTGAGGGAAAAGAAGAAAGAACAAGAGGAGATCTTGCCTAGCACTAAGTAAGCTTACATTTCCCTTCAAATCTGATTTTATAACTTTTTAACATGCAATCACATATCACCTAACATCTAAATTTGAACTTATGAATCTACAACCATGCATGCAAAGGATTGAACATAGTAAAAACCGTTATTTTGTCAAAAACGTAGCATGCATGTAGTAGATCTGAAATCACATGTTAAAATGAGTATTTTCAGAAAATAAAAAATTTGGAACTTTCATTAAGTTGTTATAAAAACACTAACCAAAAATTAGGACGATTGCATGCACCATCTGTAAATGAAAAATCAAATACTACAGCATGTTTTCTGTCTAGTCAAAACACTAGATCTCACTTAATGAGTCATAAAACCATATCTACAAGATGACTCAGTATCTAAACTTTTAGTATGTTAAACTACTATAAATTTAGATAATAATGGGACTTGGAATCAACTCGTTTCGATTTGTTAAGAAAGATTTATGATGTAAAACTTTTCATGACTCAGTTTCTGACCATTGTTTAGAAAACGCGTTTTTATATCTGATAAACCCATTTTTGAGACAATATGAATAACTAACAATATGTTGTAGACACATAAAGATATCCAATAAAGCCGACCATGCACAAAAATATGACGTTTTGAATTTATTATGATTTTTACGATTTTCTGTTGTGTTCTGGAAAAATGTTTTAAGTAGTCTTACCTGTTAAAAGCTTACATTTCCATAAAAGGGTAATTTAGTCATACATAAAACTATAATCAGTGACCCATCTCTTCACATATTAAAGTTTAATGAATTTAAAGTGTAGTAGGCTTTCGTTTCGACGAGTTTCGACATGTTAAGAGTATTTACAATCCCGTAACTATTTAAGACTCACCTTTGGACCAACTTTGGTAGACTGTAACGTTGGACCCCTTAAACACGTTTTTAGACTCTTACCACTCAGACATTAAAGATGGACAACTCACTAAGGAATCAAACCCCACTGGTCTCACCTCAAAACATTTAGTAACGAAGGAGATATGACGATTTAAAGTTTCTGTTGCAAATCTGTAAAAACCGAGAAAGTATAGTTATCGCATAATTTACTACAAGTAGCTTAGTAATGGTTGTGCATATACGTAACTATTATTTTAAATATTATGTAGAGTAGGGATTCATAGAAGAGGCTCTCTAACCTTTAATCGCTCGTAACGTAAGGGAAACGCTTATCCGTACACTCTTATTAAACCGTTACGATTTGTTACTATCTTGCATTGTAAGACTTTTGGTTATATTGAAATATTTATATTGGTTGAATTCATTTTACCAAATGATTATGGATAAAGATTTGTTTGTTTTGATCTTTTGAAACGGGATTGTGTTTAATATGGAAAGAAGTGCTTTATGAATTTAAAAGTTTTGGGAACCAAAACCGTTTTGCTTTTCTACAAGCTTATGATGAGTTATCAAATTTGAAGGAAGTATCTTGGTTATTTAGAAATGGATTCTCATGTTGGTTTGAAACGGTTTTGGTAGAGGGGTAGGTTGTTCCATAATAAGGGACTTCTTATACAGAGCTTTTGATGGGGGTTAGTTGATCGAGACCCCGTCCTCTTATCTTCCTCTTTGGGGTTGGCCCTTAGAGGGGTGTGCACACTCGGGATTCTAGGACAGTTTAGTACATGATTTGGCGAACCTCGTCTTATCCGGTTTAGGGCGAGGGGATCCTCTTCATACGGCCTCTATCCAAATATATACCAACGTTAGAAATTGGTGGAAAGAAATGTTTTCTTTGGTTTGGAATTATTTTGTAAGGTTAGATATGGATTTGAATCTTTTCGAACACTTATGTCATACTTAATCATTTTGGATTATTTATTTCCCTTCAATTAACAGTGGCTATTTTGATACTCTGTTTTAAATGTTTCGAAACACCTTTGTTACACATTATTGAAAAATGTCTTTTAAGTTATGATTTCATATTCCGTTCATTCTTTATTCGGATTGTTTACCTTACTCAACATTATTGTTGACCCTTTTATTTGTTTTGTCCTTGTTCGGACATGCGGTATAACAGCCCGTATTTTCGTGATTTATATTTGAAGGCTTTTAATTATTTTAAGTAATAAAATAATATTTTGGGTAATTTATTGAAAGGTATTTTAATAAATAGTAAGATCCGTCTTAAGAACCTTCAGTCCTTAAGACGAATACAAACTTGGTAAATTTAAGTTCACATCATAAAAACCCGTTCAAGTATCCTAACCCGTTTTCATAAGACGGAAAGGACAATTCTTATACCCTTCTAAAACCCCATATGTCGACACATCTTCATCCTCAAAAGCAATTACACTGTAAACTCCATTTTCTTAAAACCTCCATAAAAACTCTCCTTCTTCTCCAATTTTCTCTATCATCCGTCTACCGAATTAAGGTAATAATAACACTTTCGGAATCCTCATCAAATTTGCAAGCCATCTATCACTTTCGTTTTTCAAATCCTTCACTTCGAATTTCGGGCTGTTTTTGTAGGATTCGATTTTCAGTCCGTTAAACTTTTTTTTCATGATGTATGTGTGGGCTTGGACGACCCAGGAGTTGATAGCTTCGTTGTAGAGGAGGATCTTTAAGCCGGATTGCATTTGAGGTGACGATAATGAGAAAACTCGGCCTTATTGTGAATATTAGCACTTTTGATGTGTTCTTCATATTATTTCTGATTTTGTTTAAAGAGTTATGTTTAATGGACTTAGAAACATGCTTAGGATTGTTCTTATGTGAAGAATTCATGCTTGGTGATGTTTTTATATGTTCTTAAGCTTATTTTCAGTTTTTCACAAAGTTAAGACGGATACTTGATATAATCGTTTGAGGATTGTTATGGGTTTTGTTTGCTGATAGATAATGATTTTAGATGATTCATGATGTTGGGTAAATCTTACATGTAGCAATTATTAAAGTTTGTATGTCGAATTGTCGAATTTTGTGTAGGCTAAGAATTGCAAAATTCGTATCAGGCTCTCTGAGCCGGTCGACCGGCTGGGAGCGCCTTCTGGGGTTTTTGCGACATTTGAAGAAAATAGGCTTTGGGACTGCCAGCCGGCCGACCGGCTGCCTGCCGACCGACTGGTGGTCTCTTGTGTGGTTTTGCGTATTGACGAAGGACATATGGAAACGGGAGCCCAGCCGGCAGACCGGCCGCCTGCCAGCCGGCTGGGAGTACATTTGGGGTGGGATACGAAGTTGTGAAGGCTAGGAATTTGGGTTCTCAGCCGGCCGACCAGCTGCCTGCCGACCGGCTGGGAGTCCCTTTGCATTGTTGTTGTTTTCAAAAGGCGTAGGCTGAGAGGACCACCAGTCGGCCGACCGGCTGCCTGCCGACCAGCTGGGGGCCGCTGTAAGTTGTTTTTGATTCTTAATTCATTCGTAACTTTTAAACGGTTAATCGGTTTTGATTGAAACTCGTTCCTTGTATCTTTGATATGTACTTGAGGTCCCCGGAGGACGGGCGACACTATATTGGGTTCGGGAATGGAGTGAGGATAGAGACCCCCCGGTCGGGTAACCGAAAGGGAAACCGACTCTCCCTCGTCTTAATTCCCGGGATCAATTAAGTGTCGATTAGTGGTTTAAGAAGCTAGAACTATAGGTTAGTTTCTATCTTTGGATGTTAATGATTGAGTTGGATGTCGCGTGGTGGGATATGTGTTAAGCTCACCTCTGGACCCACTACGTGTTTTGTATGTCGCGTGACGGGATATGTGTTAAGCTCACCTCTGGACCCGTTACGTGTTTTGCTTGTGGCGTGTCAGGATATGTGTTAAGCTCACCTCTGGACCTGACACGTGATCGGTTGTCGTACACGGGATATGTGTTAAGCTCACCTCTGGACCCATTGTGCGATAGCTGTGTATTGGGATATGTGTTAAGCTCACCTCTGGACCCTTTGATTATGGATGATTAGGGATATGTGTTAAGCTCACCTCTGGACCCTTTTCTTGATTTGTAAGTATAGGGATATGTGTTAAGTTCACCTCTGGACCCTTTACTTGATTTGCATGTTGGGATATGTGTTAAGTTCACCTCTGGACCCGACATTGTTTGGTAGTGTGATATGTGTTAAGTTCACCTCTGGACCCATTGCTAGTGTTGGTTGATGTTTATATCTGCTTGCCTAGGTTGGTACAGTGTCAGATATGCATGATGAAGTTGAGGATTATATTGTTTGAGTTATAGTCGTTCATCAAGGCATTGGATGACTCTATGATCGGTTTCATAAATAGTTGGATTGAAAGACCCCCCGACTGGGTAACCAGTAGGGAAACCGGCTCTCTTTCCTAACGGTTTATGAAGTTGGTTGAGAGCCGTGCATTAGAGTTGCATGATAGTATGAGAACAGTTGATGAGTTGTTTATGCTTCACATGTTTATATATGTTGGAGTATTGCTTTATGTGTTTCGTGTTGTCACAAAAGGTGGCTAGGAGAACTCTAGTCACTCCCCACTGATTATGGCGTACATGTTTTCATGTATGTAGGTACATGCAGGATTGGATCGGGGTTCACACGAGAGCTAGCGAATGATGATCCTTTCATCATATGACATACCCGTTTATCGATTAGCTAGACTCTTTTGATACAGTTTTTGGTTGGTGCCTGTAGCGATGTTCCATCCCAGGCTGTTGTACATATTTGGTTTTGATACTTAGAACTGTTACTTATCTATTTTGTTTTATTTCAGTTTTAGTTTCCGTTTCAGTTTAATTCTTCTCGCATGTTGTTTATCTTTAAAAATTTTTAATTCCGCTGCATTTTTAGTACTTTTGTATGTTTATATTTCCGCTTTCGCGAGGGGTTTTACAGTTGGTATCAGAGCACTATTGCTCCCGACGCACTCATGTGACCCCCAACCTTAACTTGACCAAATAAACAAATAATGAATGAGATATGGGTAGATCTATGGACTTATATTGTAGTCTGTTTGTGCCTTGTTAGGAATACGTCTAACGGTTTATTCTCTTATGATTGAAGAATGACAGAACCAACCAATGATGAGAATGCTGAGACGCAAGCCCTCATTCAAACTCTTTAGGATTGCATAGCTAGGTCGTCGATGCCTTCTTCTTCATTTCAGACCTCGGGAAGTAACCTGAAGGAAAACGAGATTCATACTTGTTTACCATAATAATCTAGTCTTACTAATTATTTTACATTTTAATTAATCTCACATTAATTTATACTCAAGATCTTATGCATGCAATAATATATGCGGAACAATAACGGAAAGGGCCTTACAAACGGTCCAAATAAGTGCTAGGACGATCCTCCACGGTGCAACCAAAATAGCTTGCCTCCTTTACGTTGCACCCAAGACCTACCCTTAAACACCGAAGACCGAACCCGAGCTAGGAGACGGAATTAGGTTATCTTAAAACCGTAAACTAATATTTCTTTACTAGTTTGCTAAAATATTATGTAAATAATATTTAAGAGGATTTTGGTTTTCTTTTCTTACACTAGAAGATTACTAGCATAAGGATTAGCCTTAAGTGGTTTATGGTCATCACATATATATAGAGGATGTGATGCATGGGTTGGTGGGTTTTGGTGAACCGTGTACACAAGCATGGGAAGAGATTTTAATCTCTTTTATGCTCACATGCTAAAGGTGTATTGTCATATCATAATATGACTTAATTATTACAATTACATATATTGATAAAATATCACATATAAATCAACATATAATATTATTAATTCACACGGTACACATAAACGTAAAATGGACCTTCATTTTATGATTTATAATTTGTACAATTTACTAATATGTAACATCTTATGTGACATAATAATTGTATTAATTTAAAATATAAATTTATCACATAAATAATATTTCTAAATTAATTAAATCATATTTAACAAATTATTAAGTAATTCGAAATTATTGTCCCAACATATGGTTATCGTAATAATCGTCGATACGATATATTAACAACGTTTGTTATAACCATGAACCATTCATTATACTAATTTCAATATTTCATAAATATCGATTAATATTTGACAATCGACACATTTCAATTTCAAATATAAATCTTACCCTAAGATTCAACATCTGATCTCTTGATATACGGTTTTAAGAATATCGATCAATCTGTATCCTATACAATTAATCAATATATTATTTAAGGGGTCTGTCCTATAGGTGTGACCTAAAGGGATCAACTGACTACCACCGTCATACGACAGTAATGTTAAACTCTAGTCAGCCAATCATTACCGATTAATGTTGGTCAGTTGACTAAATCAATATTGGATCGTCCCTTGCATATTCATTTCATAAGATTTATGACAATGATTTTTATCACTGTCGTGATCGCACAATTGTTGAGGACACATTTCCCAACAATCTCCCACTTGTACTCGACAAGTGTGCGTCACCAATTCTCTTGTCCTATTACGTCATCTCCCACTCAATGCAAGGTGTCTTCCAGGTCGTACTTGCATTTGATCATATCTTGAGCGGTTTTTCTCGATCTGGAGATTTAACTGCTTTGACCGGAATTATCTACCATAGATACCTTCCGAGCGTGGCCACGCATTTCCGGTTAAACTTCTCCACGAGTGGCCTTGAGATTTAAGACAACCCTGACAAGGGGTTGGACAAATCCTATCCTACTGTTCCCTTCGCTAACACAGTCCATCATGACCCAAAAGAAGCCCATTTGACCCCCTTTAACGGTTGATCGTAGAGCTAAAATTAAAGTCAATCTGAGGCTGCATCACCTTGGGCGAACAGTCTCAAGTTAAAGAATCGACTTATGTGAATAATATAGTAGTTCTCGCCACGACCAGGCTAATTATAAAATTTCCGGAACTCTATAAGCGGTCACTAAATGCCCGACAAATTGCCTCTTGCAGTCTGCCTATGTAATCGACTAGTCATCCCATATGACTCTATGACATTTGAACTTGCCATCAATCGCCCCACATTCTAGTCGCTTCGAGACGTCACCTCATACAAGCGACTATGGGCTATACTAAGTTAATCCAGTTCACATTACGGGGTTCAAATTGTCTCTTATTACTACCCATTTGGATTCCACAAAGTATAAATTGTGAGTTAATATTAATAATAATAACTCAAACGATAAGAGTGATTGTTATTTGCGAACAATCAATACGATATTGTTGCTCCACATTAACAATCTTTGATGATCATACATCAATTTGTATTAATGGTTTGTTATGTGAATATACCCTATCTTCACATCTTTTAAACCTACAAATTCCGGTTTCCTTATGACTCATATCAACTCGCATAATATGATCTTATTCAGGTACATTTCAAGTCTTTATACTCGACTCGAGTCTCCTTACTTTAAAAGCTCCCACTGTTTTCTTAAAACTCATGACATGTTATCCTCATGAACATAGTCATATTGTACTAGAATTCATATTGTAGTTAACCTAGATTCGATCCATTTGTTCTCCTTGAGAAACTTATATCGAAATAAGGTTTTGCTTCAACCTAAGGCATTTGAATCAAGGTTATATGAATTTAACATCTTCATATCTTGGATTCAAATCCAAACCTTGTTAACTAATCGGTGACGTTTCATTATCATATAATAAACTCACTTATGATTTATGTTCTTAACATATATTCATCTAGAATTGAAAACCTTATATTCTTTAACCTTTAAAGAATCACCATTCTCTCTAAATGGTAGGTTTCGTTTCCTTAATAACTTTTCTCCCACTAAATTTCATATCACTATCTTATAGTTTAATAACTCCCACTATCTTCATAGTGATTAGGTAACATCTTTAAACATCTTCTCAACTCATAATGAACATTTCATTTTGATTTACTTCAAACATTTTCTCAACTCGCTATGAACATTTCATTTTTCATTTTCCTTCCCATGAGAACGGGAGATGATTTCTCCTCTATTATCTTTATAAAACAGAAACATTAACATCATGGAAACGATTTCCTTCCGTTAACACTCGCGGTTCCCTTTGTCCTCTCTAGGAACTAATGACAACATATGGAACATTTCCTTTTGTGTCCTCACGTAGTTTCTTTTGTGTCCTCTCGTAGTTTCTTCTATCCAATCTTTTAGAGTTCTTCTTAAGGACTCCTTATAGGACTCTTCTCTAAGATCCTATGTTTATTTCATTGGTTTGCGGGCGTAGAATTTCTCCCACTCTATCCTCTAAAATAACCATTATTTTAGGAAGGATAACATTTTCGCCCGACAACAATGTATTGGATAAAGAATTATGTGAGTTGTGAGACATTAGTACTCTAATTCGTTTAAGGTAATCATCTTATAACGAACTGATGTTCTTATGTTTGAATTTGAAGTATTTCACGGGATGCAATTCTCGTTTTTAAGTAAGACGTACTACTTTTATAATGATCCTATCATTTCTTTCGTACGGTGAATCATTCAAGGTACTTTATTACGATTTATGAAAATCGTATCAAGTCATATTATGTATCATAAGAGCATTTTAAAACAACCAAACATGTTTGATTTAGAACAAAAGGATGACTTGGGTTGAAAACCAAGTCACCACTATTACAGCCATTGTTTCAACAAGATTCTTGTCGTACAAGAAATACAGAGTTCTTAAATTAAAATGCAAAAAGAAAGAAGACATCAAATGAAAATTAGAGCCATGCTCTTCATGTCTTCAATCTCGGATGCTACCTTAGCCATCCATGGACGGAACTTCAAGTTTCCTTCTCCTTCTCCTTGCCTTTGTCTTTGGCATGAGCCCCTTTAAAACAATTTATAAACGGGTGAGAATCAATAACTTGTATCAATATACAAAAATTGATTAAATAACATGAATTAGACGAGAATTTATACCTACTGCTAGAACCCTTCCGGCTTTGAGGTCATTGAGATACTTCGGGCAATTCCGCTTCCAATGCCCCATCTTAGTGAAATAATGGCACTTGTCATCAACCTTTGACGACGATGAAGAAGAAGCACCTTTCATAAAAGTCTTCTCCTTAGGAGATGCGGGTTTGAAGGCTTTAACATTTTTACCCTTGTTGGTCTTGCGCTTAAACTTCCTCTTGCTTTTTGTATCGATATTAAGCACATCCTTTGTGGAACTCTCATTAAGTCCCATATCCCTCTCTGCTTGGACCAACATCTTATGTAACTCATCCAAGGAGGTTATTTGATTACGCATGTTATAGTTTACCCGAAACTGAACATACGATTTCACTTTGTTGAGGGAGTGAAGGATTTTGTCAATAATAAGCGAGTCAGGAACATTCACCCCTTGTATCTTCAAGGTTTCGGCTAGCTCAACCATTTTGAGCACATGTGGACTACCCTTTGACCTTCCTTTAAGGTCAAATCAAAGAATGCGGAGGCCGCCTCATATTGGATTACTCAAGGAGCTTGCGAAAACATGGTCGCAACTCTAGTGTATATCTCATTAGCCGTGGCTAGCTTAATCATTCTTCTTTGGAGATCCGGCTCCATCGAAAATATAAGCACGTTCTTCAAAGCATGCGACTCCTTCATGTAGGCCTCATAGGCCTCACGAGTCGCTTCCAATGAACGAGCACCGGGAGTGGGAGGAGCGGCAATGGTAAGATAACGAGTCTTATCGTCGGCTTGCGCGGCCAACACCAATTGGGCGTCCCAATCCTTGAAATTGGCGCCATGCTTCTCAAGCTTGCAACGATCCATAAAAGACCGAAGCCATGAAACGTGTTGTGGGAGTGGTGGAGCGTTATTTGCCATTGATTGATAGTCGAAAAATGAACTACAAATGAAAATTAAGGAATTAAAACACAATTATCGTTTTAATAGATAAACTTGTAAATTTAAACAAGTTAAGCATCTACTTAATGATCTCTTACCCAATTAAGTAAATGATCCCGAGACCCAAATACACACTAACTCGGGCACAGTTTAGCCGATACATCCCTCATTAATATGACTCGATAGATTAACCCTTTAATCGATTCTACTTTTAGAACTCTCGATCGATAAAATTACACTAATTCTTATCTTAGCCCGAACTTATTACCACTACGGTGGCTCGAATACCTTCGTCGAGATCAACCAAATTTCAAGAATAAGTAATCATATTACCCCACTTCACCAACGTAATAAGGTTTGCACCCCGGTTTAGCCGAGCCTACTCCCTTATGAAGAAGATCCTTCGCGGGTTATTTACTTTTTGGTAAGGCTATGTCTCGATTTTTAAATAACGTAAGAGATTTTGTCAATTTATTATCTATCTCCTTTAAGTGAACTAAGTCGGTGAATTATCGATAATTTAATTGACACGGTCGATAAAATCGATGAAATGCAAGAATTTGAATGACGATTTGGCTATGCATGCAAACATGATAAGCATAAATAAAAGCATAAAAACTTAAAAGCATAAATAAAACCCTAGTATGGCCTTTCCTAAAATACAAAATGAAGTAAATTACAAATTCGGAAACCAACTCCTTTGGTCCCTTGAACTTCACACGTGGCACGCATCCCAAGGCAAACTCCGTCTTGGTCGGAACTCCTTTCCGAAATGGCACCGCCTTCAAGGATCTCCGGAATTACAAATAATTACAAATTTTCTATCTATTTTATACATTATAAAATAAAATAAAACAATAAAATAAAGTGATACGAGATCACATTAAATTACAACCGAATCGATAAACCCTTACATTACGGGAAATATCGATTAAAGTCTAAGGCCATACTAAGTAAATTATATAATTCCAAAATTACGTAAATAAAATATGACATTCATAAATAATAACTAAATATGCAATGCTTATGTAAAATGCAAAACCTAAGCCAAATCGTCCTATTTAAACACGTTTTAAATATTGTTATTCGTAATAACACGGTTTTATGGAATAACGTGATTTAAACAATTTTAAAATCACTAATCACTCTATGGATCACTATTCATGATTTAGTTAAGTTTCCTTACACATTTTAGGATTCAAAATTTGGTCTTACTCAAATTTCGAAAATTAACTTAACTTATTATAATATTGTTCGGTTTTAATCGGTTTTACGGGAAATAGCATTAAAATAATCAAACGAGTCATAAAAATTTCGAAAATTCAAAATTCAAAATTTTGAACATACTGTAAATTTTCTAAAATTTCAGATCCTTAAAACTTAAATATTTTCGAAATATACTTATTTATTTCGTAAAATTGCCGTGTACATGCATAAAATTTCGAAAAATTCAAAACTACTTCACAATTATGAAATAAAATGCCAATGTAATTTTTACATCTTCCTAGACACTCAAAGTATCTGAAAAATGCAAGAAAAAACAGATGCACACTGTTTAAGATCTGAAAAACAATTATGACTCCTCCAACACTCAATCTCCAATTTTAACCTTTAAAATTAAAATTAAAATTTCAGAAACTTTTGGCACTAAATAAAAATATGTTGATGATCATATATAATATGAATAATATGGGTGAATTTTTCGGACCATTTAAGTAACTTTTACTATTTTTAATAATTCGTGTCATATATTACGCGATTTTACCGATTAAAACCATTTCTCATGCAATATTCGAGATTAATAGCTCAAAATTCACATGCATGCTTGAAATAATATATGTGACACTATATTAAATTTTATGGTCAAATTCGAACTTAAACTATTTAAGCTAAAATATGTCACTAATATTACGATTTTTACGATAAAAATCAATATTCATGCAATATTAACGAAAAATTTCTGAAACTTTCATTATATATTTTATATATTGCATGTGACATCTACAAAAAAATTTATAGTTAAATTCATAATATAACTATTTATCCCATATTTAACTCATTTTATGACTATTTAACCATTAAAAATCATAAACCATGCATAAAACCTTCAATAATTTCGAAAATTATATATTCATAATATGTTAAATGCATGTGAGAACATATTTAAAATTCATGGCCAGAAATATTATTTAGCTATTTTTCCTATAATAAAACATTTTTAACCGATTTGGAACATGAATTAAACAATTTAATTACAATATTGAACAATATTATTCCATAAATCATCAAAATGACTTAAAACTATTTTAAGACCAGAAAGTATACATGCATTAACATTTTCGTGCATATCCTATATGTACTACTCATTTTCGTTTTTAATTAAAATCGCATTTTCTCGCAAAAACGTATAAAATCGAGTTGCATGCAACCAACCTTATGCTCTGATACCACTTGAAGGAAAACGAGATTCATACTTGTTTACCATAATAATCTAGTCTTACTAATTATTTTACATTTTAATTAATCTCATATTAATTTTTACTCAAGATCTTATGCATGCAATAATATATGCGGAACAATAACGGAAAGGGCCTTACAAACGGTCCAAATAAGTGCTAGGACGATCCTCCACGGAGCAACCAAAATAGCTTGCCTCCTTTACGTTGCACCCAAGACCTACCCTTAAACACCGAAGACCGAACCCGAGCTAGGAGACGGAATTAGGTTATCTTAAAACCGTAAACTAATATTTCTTTACTAGTTTGCTAAAACATTATGTAAATAATATTTAAGAGGATTTTGGTTTTCTTTTCTTACACTAGAAGATTACTAGCATAAGGATTAGCCTTAAGTGGTTTATGGTCATCACATATATATAGAGGATGTGATGCATGGGTTGGGTGGGTTTTGGTGAACCGTGTACACAAGCATGGGAAGAGATTTTAATCTCTTTTATGCTCACATGCTAAAGGTGTATTGTCATATCATAATATGACTTAATTATTACAATTACATATATTGATAAAATATCACATATAAATCGACATATAATATTATTAATTCACACGGTACACATAAACGTAAAATGGACCTTCATTTTACGATTTATAATTTGTATAATTTACTAATATGTAACATCTTATGTGGCATAATAATTGTATTAATTTAAAATATAAATTTATCACATAAATAATATTTCTAAATTAATTAAATCATATTTAACAAATTATTAAGTAATTCGAAATTACTGTCCCAACATATGGTTATCGTAATAATCGTCGATACGATATATTAAGAACGTTTGTTATAACCATGAACCACTCATTATACTAATTTCGATATTTCATAAATATCGATTAATATTTGACAATCGACACATTTCAATTTCAAATATAAATCTTACCCTAAGATTCAACCTCTGATCTCTTGATATACGGTTTTAAGAATATCGATCAATCTGTATCCTATACAATTAATCAATATATTATTTAAGGGGTCTTTCCTATAGGTGTGACCTAAAGGGATCAACTGACTACCACCGTCATACGACAGTAATGTTAAACTCTAGTCAGCCAATCATTACCGATTAATGTTGGTCAGTTGACTAAATCAATATTGGATCGTCCCTTGCATATTCATTTCATAAGATTTATGACAATGATTTTTATCACTGTTGTGATCGCACAATTGTTGAGGACACATTTCCCAACATAACCAACCTGGAGGATTGGCTTGGGTTATTACCCAGATGTGGAGGAATGCAGCTAAGACATTCGACGGAGAGACCAGTGCTGCAACCCTCACCGCTTGGTTCTTTGACATGGAAAGGAACTTCATGATTTATGGCGTTCGACCTGAGGATCAGATCCGAGTAGCATCTCAGTTCTTAGTTCGTGAGGCTAGGAGTTGGTGGTTGACGATCAGTGCTCCTGCTACTCGTGACCCTACCTTCACTTGGAGTCGTTTCAAGACTCTTCTTGGCATGAGGTTTTACCACAGGGATATACGTCAAGATAAGATGACCGAGTTCATGAACCTTCGCCAAGGAACCCTTTCTGTTCAGGCCTTCACCAATCGATTTGAGGAGCTGATTCACTTTGTTCCATAGCTAGTGGAGAGAGAGAGGAAGACAAAGCCTATCTGTTTCGGAGCAAGCTTAATGCCGAGACTAGGAGTGTAGCCAGTGGTGACCCGACTTCTTACTTCCAGAGTTACTACAGTGTCTTGCGAGCGGAGGACCCTTATCAGATCTATTGTGAAGGATCTAGAGCCTTCTTTCCTCCTCCACCGCCTTTACATAGCTGTCGAAGCAAGAGACCTCTTAGTCCTCCTTCCTCCTCCTCTCCCCCTGGAAGAGGAAAGCGCCCACAGTTCCCGGTGCAACCTACTACTGTTAGGCCAGGCAATAACCGTCGTGGTAGACCACGCTCTTGCTACCGTTGCAGAGAGCGAGGACACCTCTCTAATTAGTGCCCCCAAGGAAAGGGAGAACCCAACGGAGTTGAGGCTTCTCAGGATCGAGACATGGAACCCTCGACAGAAGCACCCTTAAAGTGTTTCAAGTGCCACAAGGATCTTCATCTTGGACTTGACTGCCATGGCAACCTTCACCAATGCTTCACCTGCGAGATGTTCGGACATCGCTCTTTCGAGTGTCCCGTGGGGATTGTCGCCGTTGATAGAGCTGTTACTACTGACCCAGAGGCTGAGACCAGTGGAGCCAGAACTGTTCAGGATCAAGCTAAGACTAGAGTTCACCCTGACCCACCTACTGGTATGTTCATACCTACCATTTTATTTATGGTTGATGTACTCGTAGCCGTTAAGATCTTAATCTCTCCCCTTAGATTCCTGTTAATCTTCTTTGGAATCTACCTTCATTTCCCTTATACTCAATCTGATAACTTACTCCCTGAAACACCTTGTGCGGTAACCTACCATAGATGAACTTGGAAACTTCTTGGAATTAGCTGTAGACCGTGATTTGGAGAGTGTTGGTTTTTTTTTTTTTGGTGAAATGTGAGTATATATATTATATCATAGACAGAATTACAAGAGAGGTAAGGGTTCGAGCCCCCTTACTGGCATTACATCAATGATAAACTTTTCGAAACCAGTCTAAGCAATCCTGATCACTGGACTCCTCTATTTTCTTATGCAATCTACTGTTCAACCCCCTCACAATGCTATCAACCATATGATCTGGCCTATGCATCATCGCATGTATACGAGTTTTATTTCTTTGTCTCCAAATATGATAATGGAAAGCATTATAGATAGCCATTCGAATTTTCCATATTTTTGATGATCTGCTTCTAGTTCCCATGGCTGCCAAGGTAATTTGCATCTCAAATCTGTTCTATAATTTCTGCTTCACCATTGTAGTAAACTGACAGTCCTCAAATAAATGATCAATGGTCTCAGGATAAGTTTGACACAAGAGGCAGAAATCATCATTGCAGCATCCAAATCTGAATAGTTTACGGTTGGTGTTCATGCCCTCTTGTAATCTCAGCTAGGTAATTAAAGAATGTTTGGGTACATTACAGTTGTTCCACACTGCTTCTGCCCAGGGTTTTTCAGTCCCAGTTGGGTTCAGCCATTGATAACCTTCCTTGACAGTATATTATCCCTTAGGATTACTGGCCCATACATTATTGCTATATCCTGGTTTGAAAGCTTCCTTCGTTTTGCAGATGGTCTTCCAAACCCAGGGAGCATCCACAGGAGGTGAATAATCATGCCATGATCTATCTTTCGGGTACACAGTATTCACCCATTTGATCTAGAGCCTATCTGCATTTGTGTAAATCCAACTGACCAATTTACCTACAGTAGCTTTGTTCCCTAGAATTGCATTCTTTATCCCCAAACCACCCATTTTCTTAGCAGTAGTGACAGTATCCCAGGCAACCAGTGGTACTCTATGAAATTCTGCAGAGCCATCCCAAAGAAAATTTCTATAGATTGCTGAGATTCTGTTTATAACTCCCTTAGGAATGATGAACAGTTGAGCCCAATAATTATGCATAGTATTTAAAACTGAGTTAATGAGAGTCAGTCTACCTGCATATGAAAGTTTCTTGGCTCCTAGACTCCTTATTCTAGCAACTAATTTTTCTGTGAGAGAAGAGCATTCATGTTTGGAAAGCTTACCAGGCTGTATTGGTACCCCCAAATACTTGAATGGGAATGTCCCTTCCTTGAATCCAGTCACTTGCTTGATTCCTTCCTTAATACCTTCCTCAACTCCACTAAAGTATATGTCAGATTTGGTATTGTTCATACTCAAACCAGTGGCCTTAGAGAATGAAGCAAATGCCCTCATAAGAAGCCATATAGAAGAAGGAGTTCCTTTACAGAACATCAACAAATCATCTGCAAACATGAGATGAGTGAGTTTCAAATTTTTGCAATGGGGATGATATTGGAATGGCCATCTGTCTGTAGCATAAAGAATAAGTCTTGAGAGGTAGTCCATGCATATAGTGAAATGGGGTCCCCTTGTCTAAGGCCTCTCCTTCCTTTAAAATACCCAAAGCTTGACCCATTCAAAGATATAGAGAAGCTGGCAGTCTGTATACATTGCATAACTAGCTTAATAAAATGAGAAGGGAATTGTAAATGATGCAGGGCTTGTTCTATAAATTCCCACTCCACAGTATCATATGCCTTTCTGAGGTCAATTTTAAACAAGCAACGAGGGGTAGCATTCTTCCTTGCATACTGGTGAATAATGTCCTGACAGATGAGGACATTTTCAAGAATAGATCATCCTTTGATAAAAGCCCCCTGGTTGTCATGAATAAGCTCTGGTAAAACACTGGCTAGCCTGTTACACAACACCTTAGAAATGACCTTATACACCAAGTTGCAACAAGCAATGGGTCTAAAGTGACCCACAGAGGTAGGTCTATCAATCTTGGGTATGAGAGTAAGGTTAGTGGCATTAATTTGATGGAGCATGTGGCCACTGGAAATGAAATCTTTAACTGCAATACATAGCTCTTCTCCCACAACATCCCAAGCATCTTTAAAGAACCCACTGGTGTAACCATCAGGCCCCGGGGCTTTGTCCACTGGTATTGAAAAAACAATATCTTTAATTTCCTGGCTAGTAACAGCAGAGTTGAGAATAGCAGCATGAGCATCAGTACATCCCCTTCATTTTTGCATGACAACAAGCTGCACTGGCTCAGAGGGCTTGCTAATGCCTAGCAATTCCTGATAAAAATCCAGGAAGGCCTTCTGAATACTGGCAGTAGTGGTGCAAAGCAGTCCATCCTTATCTTCAATTTGAATAACTTTATTCCTCAAGCATCTGGTTTTTATCGCTTTGTGAAACATAGCAGTGTTGCTATCCCCATCCTCAACCCATGCCTCTTTAGCTTTCTGCTGCAAATAGCTGGCTCTTGCTTTTGTCCAGAATCTGACCTCTTTGCTAGTTTCAACCTCTTGGTGGATTAAGCTCTCATTGGTAGGGTCTTGTTGTAGCTGAACTAGGATATTCTGAAGCTTAAGTTGGACTTTGGTTGCATTTACTTCTACTTCTGCAAAACAATCCCTACTCAAGCTCTTCAAAATAGGTTTCAAAGCTTTCAATTTCTTCACCAGTCTGAACATGCTAGTGCCCTCTATATCTTGATGCCAAGACTCAGCAATTTTAGGAATAAAATGTGGGGCCCTACTCCACATGTTATAATATTTAAAACTGACATTTCTTCTCCCATCCATCTGAATGTTCCTAACTATACAAGGATTATGATCAAGGAGGCCCTCTGGATGGAAGTGGGCATGCATTTCAGGAAATTCATTAATCCAACTAGGATTAATTAGGAACCTGTCTAGTCTGCTGAACTTCCTCTGAGATTCCTCCCTCTTATTGGTCCATGTATAGTAAGCCCCTGTGGCTGTAATATCCACCAGCCCACACTGATTCAAGCAATTGACAAAATCTTCCATGTCCTCCACTTTGGTGTTCCCACCCAGCCTCTCATCAGGGTTAATGATTGTGTTAAAATCCCCAGCAACAGCCCAAGGATCATTATTCTGATCAGCTATGGACATAAGATAATTCCACAGAGGTACTCTATCTGCCCCTTCATTAAAAGCATATACCATTGTAAACAAGAAACTCTTCAAACTGGCTTTCACAGTGACCCTAGCATGAATAAATTGGGGATCATAAGCAAGGATAGTTACATCAAAGACATGTGGCCTCCACATCATCCACACTCTGCCTCCCTTATGCTGACTGCAATTAGTAGTCAGGCACCATCCTTCTAGCATTCTCTGAGATATGTTATTGACACTTTCACCATTTATTTTAGTTTCCAGAAGCCCAAAAAGGCAGGCTTCATTATTCTGAAGAAAACTTTTAACCACTAACTGCTTATTTACATTATTAAGGCCCCTAACATTCCAAAAGCCTATATTATTCATGAGACACTATAGGAATAGGGTCACCATTATCAATCACTAGCACTGTATTATCATCCTGTGTTAAATTCTGCATTTCAGGTTGTTCATTGCCATTGGTTACCCCTCCTAGAGGAGGAGAGGAAGTGCTTACCCTTGAAGGAGTTTTGCTAGGTAAAGCTGGGAACTCCTTTTCTGATAATGCCTGCACTGGTTTTGGGATTGGTTTCCACATCTTCTTTGGTTCTCCTTTGGATTGTTGATACCTTCTACAGGTTGCCTCCTCATGCCCAAGCCCCTTGCATTTGCTACACTGTAGTGGTTTCCACTCATACTCCACTTTGGCTGTTATAACTCCACCAGTCTCATCTTTAAACTTTACTTGTTCTGGAAATTGTTGTCCCACCTTCAATTCAATTATAATCCTAGCAAAGCCCAGCCTTGTTTTGCCTTCGATGGCTGTATCAGACTTGACATATGATCCCACAAGGCCTGCTATTTTAGGGAGGCATTTTCCCCAGAATTTGAGAGGAAGTCCATGAATTCTAATCCAGGCCGGTACAATTTTAATATCAGTTTTCAACAAGTCTATATTTTCTTGCCAAGCTTTCACAATCAATGGTTTGTTATCAAACATATGATACCCAGCATTCAGAACCGTCTCTTTACCCTTCATATCTTTAAATCTTACCATAAAAATACCATTGGGAAGGAACGAAATTTTATCAACTCCATGTTTGCCCCAGACCCTGTTTACATAGCCCTGCAGGATTTCCCAAGGTGGATTACCACCTAAAATAAAGCAGTAGACAGCCTGAGACTAGTATTCAATCTCCTCTTGTGTATCCTCAGTTGTGAATTGGAGTAAAGGTTCCTCCTCTGCTATTATCTCACTCTCTGCCTCTGTTAAGTCATTAGTAACAGACTTTTTCTTCTTCCTTCGAGTTACCAATTCAAAGGCCTCCTCAGGGTTCTCCTCGTCTTCAAATGATAGGCCAGGGATGGGATTAACTTCATGCATTGATTTAGGACGTAAAACTTCATCCTCTCCTGGCCCCTTCTTTTGTCCATTGCCCTTACTATTACTGGTATTGGTTTTTTTGTGATTTTTATGTGTTGTGGATGATGAGTGTGGAGATGTAGAACGTGAACGAGCCATGGATGATCAAAATTCAAGCCCTAGATGAAGATCAGAACGCAGTATGCCGTCGCCTTCATGCAGCCTCCTCTATGGTTTTATTTGGAGAGTGTTGTTACTTGAGGAAAACCAGAAAGCTTTATGGAATATAGTTTGGTGACCCTAGAGTTATTATGTTACTAATTTGAAGAGTAAGTGAATGATGAGATAATTGAACTAGGTAGAGTGTTATACACGGCCTTTAATGGAATTTAGATGCGAGAATCTAGCTGAGTCATGGATAATTGTGAGTCTGGAATATCCATTTGAGAATCTCGAGGAACTTAGAGTGAAGATTGATTTCGAGGAATATGCTTAAAGTACTAATGTTGTCTGATAAGTGAATGAGGTAAGTTAATTGACACGGCTGTCGCAACCCTATCAAAGATAACCAACTGGCCTAACTAATGTAGTAAGGAAGTCGGGATCGTATCCACAGGGAGACAGATAAGAATTCTAAAAGCTAAACTAAAGTCTGTCAAGGTAACCAAATTGGGGGGGGGGGGGGTTTGTTTGTTGTTTGACTAACTAAAAGTAGTGAAGGAAAGGGAGAAGAGAAAAGCGTAAGGAAAGAGTATAAAAATATAAGGGAGAGAAAACTAGGATAGTCGGTTCACCAATGATTGTGTGACGATAAGGGGTTTAGGTCGCAGATCAGTCGCAAATATCGGTCTAAGGGGTAGTGAAAAGGTCCTCTCGGATCGCTATTCGCCCTAGAATGCTTCTAGCGGGCTCTCGCAACTTACTAGGGCATTCTAATGTTTGTAGCAGATCTAACCCTCACCAGGCTTTCGATCTTAGGTCGGGGTTTTATCAAATCAACTAATCAATCATGCGCATTAATTGACTAATCGCTATCAAATGCTACAATTAACAACAGAGACATACAATTACGAACTAGTCTAAACCTAAACGAACATCGTCACATCATCAAAGGATCACCTATATCCTAGTCGAAGGGATTAGCTATGCATAAAGGGATTAACAATTGAAATGAAAGAAATAACTAAAAAGGAAAACATGATCGCGAGATAAGCAGAGATGAATAAAGATAATAGAAAGTAAGAGCAAGGAGTAAAATTACCAATAAAAATGTTGAGTACTGAATTCAGGAACGTTGGATCTTACAAGCTTGAAGATGAAATAAAATAAAAACAACTGACTAAATGTTTTTTTTCTCATGAAAAACAAGGAGAGTAGATTTTAAAAGTAAAGTAAAAAGTAATCTAAAGAAAAACTCTAAAGGCTGCTTAAAAACGAAATGTTCTGATAATATTTTCACGACCTAATGGGCTTAGGTGAAAATGGGCTTCGGCAGCGAGAAACCGGTCGATCGACTAAACAACCGGTCGATCGACTTTCCTATCGACCAAGATTGGTCGATCGACTGAACAACCGGTCGATCGACTTTTACTATCGACCAAGAGTGGTCGATCGACTGGTTCTGGGCTTGACTTGGACGTTGACTTCAAAAATGCGCTTCCTTGACTTGATACAAAGGGTGGTTCACTTCTCCTGACCTCCTAAATGCAAATTTGAGGACGAACTTCGACTCCGAATACATACTTTCGAATATATTCCTGCAATTAACACAAGAAGGCTCAAAGTAGGCAATTCGGGGCTAAAAGTAGTAAGGTGTTTGGCAAAAGAGCATAAAAATGCATGCAAAAGAGGTCTAACAGACTATAGAAATGGCATTCATCAAACCTCCCCAAACCGATCCTTTGCTTGTCCCCAAGCAAAAATGTAAAAACAAAGACTCGGAGTCAAACATGAACAAGTAAACCGTGGACAACAGAAACTAAGCAAGGGATCATCTCAAAACGAAAATTGCTATGGCAAACGAATCTATGCATGTTTCTCAAACAATTGGACTTTAGACTCGGTTAGACTTATCAAGACCGGACTCTCACGGGTCGCTCAACCACTCCTGTAAACACAAGGCATAATATAGTGCAAGATAAAAAGAATTAAGATCACTCTCATAACTGCGACCTATAAGAACACGCATGCATTTTAACATGAATAGAGTCTCAACAACCGTACATATGCATTCCAACCAAACTGATGACC
Source organism: Silene conica (assembly GCA_029255685.2). NCBI lineage: Eukaryota > Viridiplantae > Streptophyta > Magnoliopsida > Caryophyllales > Caryophyllaceae > Silene > Silene conica. Next base: position 68,602,034 of record CM055311.2, read on the forward strand.
ATGATACATGCCGAGGGTATTCATATGGGTAAAGTGAGGCAATGGGTAAGAAGGGGCTAAAAAGAGTTTGGTAGAGAGGAGTTAGTAGCCAAGCTAGCAACAATACGAACCAAACAATGAGTATCATCCCAATCTTCGTACTCAAAATTATCAAAACAAATGTGTGCAAAATGGATGCACCTAACTCACAAAACCACAAATTTAAGAACTGCCCATAAGATAAAAATCAAGCATGGGAGTGAGAATTGTCAACCGACTTATTCAACCTTTCACCATTTTTTTTTCTTTTCTTTGACAGGTCTGATTTTTTCTGAATTCTGTTTTTTTTTTTTTTTTTTTTTTTTTGTTAACAATGAACATCCTCTTTTTCTTTTTCACCATTCCTTGTTTCGACAAGTAACCAAAATGCAAAACGATACATTCCCGAAATGCTACCATTACTAGCTCGGCTAGGGTGGGTGAAATTATGGATTGTAGCTATATGGGACAAAAAAAAATAGGCAATTTGGCTTTGTGAAGCTTATGGGTAAAAAGAATAAAAAGCGACCTCTGCCACATGTACCAACAAACCTCAAACCCGAATGCATATAGATATAAAGAAGACCGAACTCATGTTTATGCAATTTGATGTTACGTGTCTTATAAGGAGTAACTACTCACTTTCCTAGATGAACCGGTCATGAATGTCACCGGTTAAAAGGCTCTAAATCCTTAGAAAGTTTTTGTAGGTTGCCAGTAAATCAAGTCTAGTCCATAATCCAACATGCTGTGAAACGAGATTCGAGAAAAATGCCAAAGGACGTGCTATATGAAATGAAACAAAAACCCAGCTTAAGCAATCCAACGGTCTAAAAGCACTGAGAAACTCCAACTGACTCGATCTAGAATGCAAAAACAAACATGATTTTTTTTTCTCTTTTTTTTTATATGCAACAAAAATAAACTAAATGCAAGGAACCATGTGAAGAAATGCAAAGAAACACATACCCTCCCCAAACCAAACTCGTACAACGCCCTCGTTGTACTCAACAGCATCAAAACAACAGCAGTTAGGGGGACGGGAAATGCGAACTACGAAATGCAAAAAAAAAAAAACCGACTAGCAACTAGTCCTCCCCTAACCGACTAGCAACTAGTCCTCCTCCTCCTCCTCCTCTGCTGCAGCATAACCTCCCTGCGGGTACTGGTAAAAGTAAGGGTGTGGCCACCCAGCTGGTGGCAACCATCCCTCCCTAGCGTACCGCTCATAGATGGGGAATTGCGTCAAGGACTGATGCAACTCTATCCGTGCTACTGCCCTGCACAAACCAGTGATCATACTATCGCGAACCCCCCGATCAATAGTAGTGGGGTTCGTAAAAGATGGTGGGTTAGTGTAGTTAGTGGGGTAAACAGGAGCAGAGGAAAAAGCAGGGACATCTAAAGCGGCATACCCATATCGATGCTCATGAGGGTCAAAACGAGGCTCCTCAGCCTGTACGTGGGAGGGAGAAGGAGCCTGAGGTGAAGGGCGTCGGCCTCTAGAACTCGCACCGGCCTCCCAAGCCGAAGGTGGAGGTGAAGGAGGGTGCCTAGGTGAAGGGCGACGCCTAGGGCCAGCGCCGGAGGTGTCAATGAGATAGGAGGGTAGTGGAGGTCGAGTACGGCCTGTCACTGTAGTCAAGGGGGTGACCTGTGGTAAATAGGTACAAGGCAAGGACACGGTAGGTCGACCAGAAATCTTCCAAACTCGGTCATGAGTGAGCCAACGGATGGATTCCATGTATGGAATGTCCATGTAAGTGTTACTACTAGGGCCTTGAGGTAACTCATGTCCTAAGGGCAGGTGGCCTCTAGGGAAGTCGGAAAAAAGCTGGCGGCCAATGTGTGTCACTAGCCCACCACAGGTCAAAGTGGCTAAATGGCCAAGTCCAAGCTGGTGAAAATGGTTGGCCGTGAGGTAGGCCACATTAAGTACGAACGGAAGGCGTTGATCAAAGTTCAGGTAACCGGCTAGAAGAGAAATTTCACAAGTGTTTATATTATTTGACTCTTTTCTTCCAAAAATTGTGTTGGCCATAAGACGGAGTACATACCTTAGGGGAGGAAGATGCACGGATGCACCACGACGTTTGGAGTCGGTGCTCGGTCCCGCACTAACCAGGCCAAGGTGCGCCCCAAAAGTTCTCAAGGGCCAAACAAAGGATTGGTTCATGAGCCGAAATGATACACAGGGGCTGCCCGGGTTACTCTCAAAAACACCGGCTCTAAAAACAAAAGAGCTAAAGAATTCCAAAGTGAGCACTGGGTAGGTAAATTCGTACATCCTAGTCAAACCCCCCATTCCAGTTCCGTTAAGGATCTCAGCTACGGTCTCAAAACATCCTATGGCCTCGAGGCTTGGTCGGTGCAGAAAACGAGTGGGGGTAATAGTTGTTCCTAAAAGGTTCTCAAAACGAGTTCTTTGCGCAGGAACGTAAAATTGTACCTCGGGATAGCCCGGTAGGCTATCCACTGGTTCCCGTGTGACCACAGCAGTCCGAAAACTTCCTTGGGAGTGTGAGCTGCTGCTCCCCTCATCATGGCTTCCGCTCCGCCTTGATTCCCTTTTTCGCTTGTTTCCTTCCATATCAAATCTGCACTAGGAGATAGGATAACAAAAAGTAACCCAAAGTTAATTGAATCAACAATATGTTCATTAATTTCCCCAAATCAATCATCTAAATTAGGGTTTTTGATTTTTCAATTGAAAACCCTAATTTTTGTGATTAAAATTTTAGGGAAACTACAATGAAGAACAACCATGACTCGAATCAGAACAAGATCGCAACTAGCAGCAACATACAAACACTAAACTAAACAAAAACGAAAATAAAAACTGAAAAAGAAACAGAAAACGGGAATTAAAAAAAAATTGAAAACGGAATTTTAAAAAAAACAGAAATGAAACCCTAAAACGAAAAAACTAAAGACAAGCAAAAGGAAAAAACAGAAAAAAAAATCGAAGGACAGAAAAGAAAATGAAAAAGAAAAGAACAAATCTGAAAGAGAGGAAACAAGGAAAAATAAAGAGAAAAGGAAGAAAAATTACCTCAACAAAATGCCCTTATAAGACTAGATCTGAAAAATTTGAGTTTAAAAACCCAAAAACTAGCAAAGATAGCCTAAGTAGAGTAGATTTGAAGAAGGAAAAGGGAAATAAGGGTTGAGAGAGAGTTAGGGTTTATGTTAGAAGAGAAGGGGATGTTTGAAGAAGGAGGTAAAAAGAAATCTGAAAATGAAAGAAAAAGAAGTACCTCACGCGAAAAACCCCAGCCGATCGACTTATGTTATCGACTGAAAACGGTCGATCAACTTATGGTATCGACTGACAAGGGTCGATCGACTAAGTCAACTAAAAGGACTCGCGCGAATCCAGAGACGGTCGATCGACTTTTGGGATCGACCACATTTGGTCGATCGACTTATGTTATCGAATAAAATCGGTCGATCGACCATCTTTGAACTCTTTTCTTTGTTTTTTCGTCCGTTTCAACATTCCCGTAAGACTTCCGTTGCTTAAACACCTACAAATCTTCAATAAAAACACCTAGAACTCTACTACTACCACAAAAAGTTCTTAAAAACAACTAAAGCCTGAGTCTAAAAAGTTCGAAACTGAACAAAACTTCAAATTACAAGCCGGGTTGCCTCCCGGGAAGCGCTGATTTATAAGGGTCCCGCACGACCTCTAACTTTCTTCAAAACTCGGCAACGTCAAGTGGTTCAAGGTACAACACCTCAACCACTCCAATCACTTCCCCTTGATCTCGATAGTGTTTGACTTGATGTCCGTTGGCTTTAAATTTTTCCCCTGCGGCATTCTCAACTTCTACTGCACCAAACTTAGACACGTTAGTGATGGTGAAAGGACCGGACCATTTAGACTTTAACTTACCTGGAAATAGGGGAAGTCTGGAATTGTACAGTAGCACCTTTTCTCCCACTTTGAAATCACGATTGAGGATTTTCTTGTCATGCCACCTCTTTGTCTTTTCTTTGTAGACTCGTGCACTGTCATAGGCATTAAGCCTAAACTCCTCCAGTTCATCAAGCTGCAAAAGTCTCTTTTCACCGCTCAACTTAGGATCAAAGTTGAGCTCTTTCACTGCCCACTAAGCTTTGAATTCCAATTCCACAGGTAGATGACACGATTTACCATAGACTAGTCGATAAGGTGATGTGCCAATTGGAGTTTTGAAAGCAGTACGATAGGCCCAGAGGGTATCATCCAACTTCATACTCCAATCCTTTCTTGACTTGGACACTACCTTGGCTAGGATCTCCTTGATCTCCCTATTGGAGACCTCAACCTGCCCGCTAGTTTGGGGATGATATCCCACACCTCGACCACTACAAAAAAAACACGGTGTTCTGACGGAAAAAATCCGTCAGAAAAGCTAAAATCCGTCAGGAAATTCGCATTTCTGACGGATTTTCCGTCAGAAATTTCCGTCCCAAAATTTCGTCACGAAAATCAAGTTCCTGACCGATTTTCCGTCAGAAATTCATTTGTGACGGATTTCTGACGGTTTAACGGTGGGAAAAAAAATGGAAGTCAATTTTTTTTTTTGACTTTTTCTGACCGATTTTTCGTCAGAAACTTACTTTTCTGACGGAAAATCCGTCAGAAAAGGTTAACTTTGTGACGGAAATTCCGTCAGAAAATTTGAATTTCTGACCGATTTTCCGTCAGAAATGAAGTCAAAATTTGACTTTTTCTGACGGATTTTCCGTCAGAATTTGTAACAGTGTAAGCTGGAAACAGCAGCCTGCTGTCCAGCCCAATGCCACAGCATTGTTCATATTTACAATCTCAAAATCACTAAATCCTGCAAAACATTCATCATCCGCCAAACGGAGATTTATTCCCAAGTCGACCGCTAAGCGGGAATCAACAACAATTAACCAACAACAAAGAAAAAACATGAGAAAGAACTTGAATTACATAAAAGAGTCTTCGTAATTCATACACCAACATAAAATATGTTCGAAAGTTAATAAGTCATAATCTAAAATTACTACATATGATAAACTATCCTAAGTGGTAGGAGGATCAATCGGCATGTTACATCCAAAGCCATGAGGGTCGTCTGAGAAGTCGTCGCGTTGGTGAGCATTTGGCATACCTGAGCACGACTGAGTGGAAAAGTGGGTCTGCCAATCACTCCAAGCTTTTTTCATTTCCGCCAGTTCCTCTTGTATTTGTTTTTGAGTATCTTGAGTGCTTTGAACTTTTTCTTTGAGACGCATATTCTCAGTTTGCAACTGAGTAAACATGCTTGGTTGATAAGAACAGGATCGACGACTTCCTCCTTTGTTCCCAGGATGCTCATACCATACATCTTCACCCAATGAACCGATCCCAAAAAAAACCTCCTTTTTTGTCAAATCCTCCAACGGCTTCATGGTAGGTCTGAATCTCGTCCCGAGGCTCTCCGGTTGGCGTTGGTTGACTCAAGAGTTCATTGTAGGTAACCTGAAAAAACAACAAATTATTAAATAAAGAATAAATAAAATATATTGTAAGGTGTGGCCAACTCGCCCTTTAAGATAAATAAAATACTTACGTCTGTCCGAGCAGCTCTAGGGTTAATCCACTCTCCCTTCTTGTTTTTCTTCGTCTTCTCAAACACCTTGTAAGGCGTGGCCGACTCGCCCTTTAAGAAGCAAAGAAAACATATATGTTAATTATATCCGACAATAAAAAATATTAATTAACCAAATTTCATATTTTAAAAATTTATGAAATACTTACCATTTCTTTGAAAACATCAGAGCAACTCTTGCGGCCTAGAGTGTGGGTGCCCAACGCTTTCCCGTCTTTACCACCAGATCTTCTATTTGCCTTGTTTATTTTTGATTTTTTTTGAAATTCAGGATCGTTCTCGTACCTTGCATCCAACTTCTCCTTCCAACTATCGGGCACCCACTCAGGCTTCTTCTTTCCGTAGTTGACACCATTTACCATGTGAGTAATCAATCTCGTGACCCTCCTCCGCCACTCAGGAAAAGGATTATAGTCAGGTTCCATAGATCTCACATGAGTCTGTCATAAAAAAATGTTATTAGAAATAGAAAATATTAGTTTAATTTTAAAAACTAATGTAGCTTGTTTCCTTTTACATTACCCTAAAGTAAATCCACATCTTTTCCCGTTGTGCATAACTCGCTTCCTTCCAGCTGGTGAAGTACTCATCGGTAAGATTTTGAGTGAACGAGGCAGCCACGTATTTCTTTACAATCTTGTCATTCCACCTGATTAAAAACAAACACACATATATATAAATATGAATATTATAAATTTGAATGATATATTTTTGATTAATTGAGAATAAAAAAATACTTACCAACGACCGTTAACTACCGAAGGATCAGAAGTGAGTATAATCGGTGGATTTCGGTGGGGGACATTGTTACCGGTCAAATGAAGGTCATCATCATTCTCCTCGATTTCTTCGTTCTCATTCTGTGAACGCCTACCTGAACCAGATCCACTCCCCAAAATCTTTCGTATAAATCTTGACATTTACCTGCTTCAAAGCTAACAATACAAATAAACACTAACAATAATAAATGTTAGCCCATGAAAAAAGTACAAAGTTTTCATACATTTCTTATGAATGTCTAACCAAAGGATAAAACATGTCTTACAAATGTATGCTCAAGAAATTAAAAAAGGATAAAACATTACAAGTTCTAACTATCACTATCACTATCACTAGAAATTAAAAAAGTTTCATCATCAGAAAATAGAATTCCGACTTCTTCTTCCTCCTCATTTATCTCTATTGTGGTGTTCTGAACTAAATCTTCATCCTCATCTTCCGCGACATTCCCGTCATACTCATCTTCACCCATTTCACCAGTTTCATCTGCAACCACTTGATACTCATCTTCAGTATCTGTCTCTTCTATCAAAATTGATGAAATTGAATGATCATTGAGAACCACATCTTCTTGGAATTCAATTTCATCAATAGGAGCATCAACATGTGATCGTGCTTTGATTTTAAAAACCGCAGACCATTGATCACCTTTATAAGTGGTTGGATAACTAGCATAACAAACTTGATCGACTTGAAAAGCTGCCACAAATGGGTTATGTCCTTTGAGTTTTTTTTTCTCATTCACATCTACAAGTCCATATATCTTATGGATACTAAGTCCTTGTGGGGAGTTATCAAACCAATCACATTTGAACAATATCACCTTATAAACCTTGTGTTCGGTATAATAGGCAAGTTCAACTACTTCATTTAGAGTTCCATAGTAATCCAACCCATCTGTAGAATTCACACAAACCCCATTGCTTATGGTAGCTTTGGAAACATCAACTCCCTCCTTAAAAGCTCGAAATTTATAACCGTTGATAGAATATCGTCTCCATGTCTTCACCATGGTACAAGGACCTAATGATAGACCTAATACTAAAGGATCCTTCCATCTATTAGCCTATAAAACAATATATATATGTTAATTAAGATGTTTAATTGTAGGTTCTTTCAAATTGGTTGTTTATTTTAAAAGAAATTGTATTACTTACTTCATTTCGTAACCATTTCGGAAAACGTTTCTCATGTTTCGTCCAAACATCTTCAGAAGACGTGACATCAGGAAATGATAATTTGATATATTCCTCAAACTCCCTATATGTACAACATATATAATAATTAACTATTAACTAAAATTATAACTTAATGTAATTATTAAAATGTATGTAGAAGTGACAAAATAATGATTAACTTACTTTTCATAGGACTCCAAAAAGTTTCCACAGTTCCTTAGCACATAAAAATGAGCGTCTTCATACTCTTTCTCGTTCAAGTACCTCTCTTTACATTTCCCGGTTGTAGTTCCAATGTCATCATTGAATAACTCAGGTAATTTTGAAGTGAGCTGGTCATCGAAATTCACACCAACGTCTAAGTCTTTCGCTTTTGTATCAATGTGATCTTCGAAATACATCGAACAAAAATTCGAAATTTCCTCTAATAAATAAGCGTTGCATATGGAACCCTCCACCCGAGCTTTATTGCCAATCTTTTTTTTTATATGATTAAGAAATCTCTCAAATGGATACATCCATCGATATTGAACTGGTCCTCCAACCTTCGCCTCATAAGGCAAATGCACAGGTAGATGCTCCATGGAATTGAAGAAAGACGGAGGAAATATCTTCTCTAACTTGCATATTATCTCTGCAATGTTTGATTCTAGATGTTCCATAGAATCAACTTTAATCGTAGAGGTACACAAGTCTCTAAAAAATTGGCTTAACTCAGTTATTGCATTCCAAGGACCCGTCGGGAGCAAATGTTTTAAGGCAACAGGAAGTAACCGTTGCATAAAGACATGGCAATCATGACTTTTCATGGAATGCAACACCATATTTTTATGATCAACACACCGACTCAAATCCGAAGCATAACCATCCGGGAATTTCAATTTGGCAACCCACTCACATACAGCTTTTTTCTCCGCGGCGTTTAAAACAAACCTAGATGATGAGGGCCGTACAAAGCAATGCTCTTTAAAGTCAGCTTTACCATTAACTCCGAACTTAGTTTTATTTGGTTCATTCATCACCGTACTGATAAGATGTTCAAAAATGTTTTTCTCAATGTGCATAACATCTAAATTGTGTCGAATCAACAAAGTTTTCCAATAAGGAAGTTCCCAAAATATGCTTTGTTTCCACCATCCTTCATTTTTGTCTTTTAATTTTTTCAATTCTTGATCAGAAGTATCAACAATTCTTGGCATATCCTTTACCGCTTCCCACACTTCTTCACCAGTTAATCTCGATGCGGCAATACGATCTTCAGTTTTTCTAATCTTCAGAAAATGCTTGCAGTTGTTGCGAAAAGGATGATCAGGTCTCAAAAACACACGGTGACAATCGAACCAACTAACTTTCTTGCTATGTTTAAGCCAAAAGGAGTTATGATCTTTGTCTTGACAATAAGGACAAGCATGGTATCCAGACGTGGACTAACCGGAAAGCATGCCATATGCCGGGAAATCATTGATAGTCCAAATTAATGCAGCTTTCAGTTGAAAATTTTGTTTCTTATAAACATCGTAAGTGTGCACACCCGTTTCCCAAAGTTCTTTCAACTCTTTGATCAACGGTTGAAGGTACACATCTAGATTTGTCTTGGGGTTCTTAGGACCCGGAACGATCAATGATAGAAACATAAATTGTCTCTTCATGCATAACCAGGGAGGTAAATTATACGGAGTGACAATCACAGGCCAACATGAATATTTTTTCCCAAATTGGCCGCCATGTGGGGAAAATCCATCCGTACACAAACCCAACCGAACGTTGCGAGGCTCACTTGCAAATTCTGTATGCTCTCGATCAAAATGTTTCCACGCTTCTCCATCACTTGGATGTGCCATTGTCCCTCTTTCTCTTAATTGGGAGTTTCTATGGTGCCAACTCATCTCACCTGCTATGCTCTTGGTTGCATATAATCGTTGTAACCTTGGTGCAAGCGGGAAATAAATTAACGGGTTATTCGGAATTCGCCTCCCATTACTTGAATTATTGTTACCTTTGTACCGAAATGCATTACACTTTGTACATTGCTCGAGATTGACATTTTCCTCCCAAAAAAGCATACATCCAGTAGGACATGCATCGATCTTCTCATGTGGTAGTTGTAGTCCCTTGAGAACACTCTTAACCTCATTAAAATTGCGTAACATGTCTTTTTTTGTTGGAATCATGTCACCAACAAACGACATAAACCCATTCGTGCATCGAAGGGATAAGTTGTTCTCACATTTGAGTGCTATCAACCTAGCAGCGGCTTGCAATAAACTTATTTTGCTTCCCTCATACACTGGTTGTTCGGCTTTTTCTAACATTTTATAGAAGGAAGAAACTTGAGGATTTCGGGTTTCATGACGCACTTCCTCATCACTAAGGTCATCAGGATTGAGTCGATCCTCCATTATTTGTTCAATATTATCACGTAATGCATTTTCCACGAGCTCCCGATAAGGATTATCACTAACTACAGTACTACTGCTACTTTCTCCGGTTGGCATTTCCTCACCATGATACGTCCAAACATAATAACATGGGGCAAAACCATTCGACCAAAGATGCAGTTGAACATCCTTAATCCTTTTAAAAGCTCTGTTATTACATTTCTTACATGGACACCTCATTTCACCTAAATTCTTATACACACTACTTTGTGCCGCGAATTCAAGAAACTCTTTTACCCCATTTGCAAATTCAAGCTTAGGTTTCTTTTTCTCATCTAATCTTTCATACATCCACTGTCGTTCTAATCTTTTCATCTTATTATGTATCTACATTCAAATCATCAATCAATTGACAATTATCAATTAACTATCACATATAATACACAAAAAAACAATATCATCAATGAATATATAATTATTGTCAAGAAATCAAATAGTCTTTGAATTAGGTCCTTATCACTCCAACCTAAACCCATCAATGTACATTTCAAGTCATTAGCAAACACGCACTTGTTATTTATTAATGGGGAAAAATTCGGCAGCAATTCCCCTTTATTCTCCAAATACAAAATATGGATTATATTATTAGTCCATATATGTATTCAGAGAATATTAAAGGAATTGTCACCGAATTTTTACCCTCATTAAAAAAACAACAAGTATCTGTTTGCTACCTAAATCACTTGAAACGTACAAAGACAGTCCCAAAATGGGGACTATTCAAAAATTACTCCTAATAAGTAATTTTTGAACGGGTACTAGGTCAATATTTAACAATTAAGAATTATCAATAACTAACAATTAACAACTATTAACAATTATCTACAATTAACAACTAAAAATTAACAATTATCAAATAACTATTCAAAATTAACAAGTAACAACTATCAAAAACAACAACAATAATAATTAAAAATTCAAGTAACTATACTAACAATTATTTACAATAAACAACACCAACAACAAATTATTAGCAACTATATATCCTAGGTCAATTTTTCTATCTAACCGGCTACTATCCTAGGTCATTTTTTCTATCTAATTGGCACTATCCTAGATCAAATTTGCTAACTAATTAAACCTAAATCAATTACACTAACTTTACCAAACTAACCAATTTTTCAATAAACTAATTAAGTAGTAAACATAAACAATTACCTAATGAATTTTGCAAGGGGGAGGTGACGCACGGCCGTAGTGCTGATGGTTGTGACGGTGGTGGTTGTGACGGTGGTGGTGGTTGTCACACTGCAATAAACAAAAAAAATCAATTATTAAATGAAATAAAATGAAAAGAAATCTGTAAATTAAAGCAAAAAACATACATACCTTACCTATTATGCAAGGTGGAGTTGATAGTGTGGTTGTGGTTGTCACGGTGGTAGCATTGTTAGAGTGAAAAACGGATTTTGGGAGGAGAAATAGAAGGGGCGATTTAATTTGGGGGAAAAAACGAATGGAATAATGAAGGCGGAAATAGTTTCTGAAAGAATTAAAAAAAAGTCCTGACCGAAAATCCGTCAGGAATCGGTAAAAAATCTGTTTCTGACCGAATTTCCGTCAGTAACGGAGGTACGTGGCATTTTCTGACCGAAAATCCGTCAGAATTCTTTTACTGACCGAAAATCCGTCAGTACGCCTTTTAACTTTTTCAGAATCTGCAGCTTTTTGTCAGTCCCATTTCTGACCGAATTTCGGTCAGTAAAGTTTTCTGACCGAATTTCCGTCAGAAAATGCAACCAAAATTTCGCGGCTTCCCTAATTTTTTTCGCGGGCTTTTATGTTGACGGATTTTTGACGAATAATCCGTCAAAAAATATTTCTGACCGAAAATCCGTCAGAAATTGGTCAGTAGACCGAGATTTCTGACGGACTGTATAATACGTCAGAAATTCGGTCAGTACTCCGTGTTTTTTTTGTAGTGGACGATGTGAAACACCATACTTTGTGAAAAGAGTTGACAACTTGTTATCCCTAAAGTGCATGCCACGATCACTTATGACAATGCGTGGCACACCAAATCGTGGGAATATGATCTTTTTAAACAATGACACAACAGTCTTAGCATCACAAGAGACCGAAGCAACGGCCTCTACCCATTTTGACACGTAATCGACAGCTACGAGGATATACCTGTTTCCCTTAGATGACGGGAAAGGACCCTGAAAATCGATTCCCCAAACATCAAAAACCTCAACTTCCAAGATGCCAACCTGAGGCATCTCGTGCCTCCTGGAAATGTTACCAGTGCGTTGACAAGCATCACAAGAGGAAACAAACATTTTAGCATCATAAAACATGGTAGGCCAAAAGAAACCAGATTGAAGTACCTTAGCCACGGTCCGGGATGGACCGTGGTGGCCGCCATAAGAAGAAGAATGACAAGCTTCTAGAATAGCTTTTGTTTCCCACTGTGGGATGCATCTCCTGTACAGTCCATCAGCACATTCTTTGAAAAGAAAGGGGTCATCCCAAAAATAACGCTTCACATCGTGGAGGAATCGCTTTCTCTGTTGAAAACTCAAATCCGGGGGTAGAAGATTACCTACAATAAAGTTGGCAAAGTCAGCATACCAAGGGATCTCAGAAATAGATAAAGCAAGCAAACTCTCATCAGGAAAGAAATCATTGATAGGAAGAATGTCTCCCTCATTTTGTAACTCCAACCGAGACAAATGGTCAGCAACAAGGTTTTCAGAACCTTTCTTGTCCCGGATCTCCAAATCAAATTCCTGAATCAGGAGTACCCATCTCAGCAACCGCGGTTTGGCATCCTTCTTCGCCAAGAGTTGTTTCAGGGCTGTGTGATCAGTGAAAATGATCACTTTTGATCCCAGCAAATAAGACCTGAACTTCTCTAACGCATATACCACGGCCAACATCTCCTTTTCCGTGGTACCATACTTGACCTGCGTCTCATCCAATGTTCTACTTGCATAGTAGATTGCACTCAGAGCTTTTCCCTTCCTTTGGCCTAGCACTGCGCCAACCGCGTAATCACTCGCGGCACACATTATCTCAAAAGGGAGCTCCCAATCCGGTGCTTGGATTATGGGCGCGGTGATCAAGGCTTCCTTTAACCTGTTGAAAGCATTAAGGCACTCGTCAGAAAAATCAAAAGACACATCTTTAATCAGCAAACGTGTAAGTGGTTTAGCAATTTTAGAAAAGTCCTTGATAAACCGGCGATAAAACCCGACATGACCAAGGAAACTTCTAACCCCCTTGACGTTAATGGGAGGAGGTAATTGCTCTATCACCTGCACTTTTGCTTTGTCTACCTGTATACCCTTATCTGAAACCAAATGACCAAGAACGACACCCTCGTTCACCATGAAATGACATTTCTCCCAGTTCAAAACCAAGTTAACCTCAATGCATCTCTGCAAGATTTTATCAAGGTTAGATAAACAAGAAGAAAAATCAGACCCATACACACTGAAGTCATCCATAAAGACTTCCATGATTGACTCGATATACTTGGAAAAGATTCCCATCATGCACCTTTGAAAGGTGGCAGGGGCATTACAGAGACCAAATGGCATCCTGCGATATGCATAAACACCATAGGGACAAGTAAAAGTAGTCTTTTCTTGGTCATCAGGGTGAATGGGAATCTGAAAGAATCCCGAATACCCATCCAAATAACAGAAAAACTTGTGAGATGCCAATCTCTCTAGCATCTGATCAATGAAAGGGAGAGGGAAATGGTCTTTCTTAGTGGCGGTATTCAACTTCCTATAGTCAATACACATCCGCCACCCAGTCACAGTCCGAGTTGGTATTAGTTCATTATTATCATTTCTAATTACAGTAGTCCCTCCTTTCTTAGGAACTACGTGAACTGGGCTTACCCAATTAGAGTCAGAAATAGAATAAATTATACCTGCATCTAGAAGTTTCATCACCTCTTTCCTTACCACATCCTGCATATTCTGATTTAGCCGGCGTAAACCTTGCGCACGAGGTTTGTGACCTTCTTCCAGGTTGATTCGATGCATGCAGAAATCAGGACTAATACCTGTCAAGTCATCTAAACTGTATCCCATAGCTGAGATGGGAAGGGAGGGGTTTGAGTTCTGGTTTTGTTACCTCTTCAGCATAAGAGGTTTTCATTATCGCATCAACCGTCTCACCTTTCTCGAGGGTGAATTGTCTTCCTTTTAATGCCCTCTTCATCATGGTAAAGTCAACCTGCGCATCTTCTGCAAAACTATCAAGAACCATTAGAACTTCTAACGGGTCCCCAATTAGGGAACCCGACCAAAAATCAAACATGGATTCATCAATAATGTCGATGGCATAGCAAGTGTCTTCAATCATAGGTTTAGCTAGTGTGTTAGCTAGATTAAAGGTCACTCTATCATCCCCTACCTCAAGAGTCAAACGCCCCTGTTTGACATCAATAATGGCTCCTGCGGTGTGTAGGAAGGGTCTACCCAAAATTATTGGGATTTGGGTGTCCTCAGCCATATCTAGGACAATGAAGTCGACAGGTATAAAGAATTTACCTATCCTAACAGGGACATCCTCTAAAACACCTAGAGGTCTCTTTACTGATCTATCAGCCATTTGAAGAGTCACACTTGTGACTTTGAGACTACCCATGTTCAACTTTTCACAGACCGAATAGGGCATAACAGAAACACTTGCCCCCAAATCACACAAAGCTTTGTCTATTACAAGGGTACCTATAGTAACAGGAATTGAAAAACTACCCGGGTCCTTCAACTTTGGTGGAGATTTACTTTGTAGGAGTGCACTACACTCTTCGGTAAAAGCAATAGTCTCCACCTCATTAAAGCTTCTCTTACGAGTCAATATGTCTTTCATAAACTTGGCATACGAGGGTACCTGAGGGATTAACTCGGTGAAAGGAACAGTTACCTGTAAATTTTTGACGACCTCCATGAACTTACCAAACTGTTGCTCCATTTTTGTGTTCCGTAATCTGCTCGGAAAAGGAACGGTCACTGAGATACGAGAAACAGTGGTTCCCATGTCGGAAACTGGATCAGCAAGCCTTGTGGCATCAGAAACGATCCTTTCAGCGTCAGGACCAGTCGATCGACTTTCTGCAGGAGGTGATCTGGTCGATCGACCAGAAGGTTGGTCGATCGACTTTCGGATCGACTGATTTTGGTCGATCGACTTTTGGATCGACTGATTTTGGTTGATCGACTTTGCATTCGACCTGTTTTGGTCGATCGGCCTTCGTCCTCTGTCTGTATCAGCATCTTCGTGCGTGCTATTTTCCTCTTCGTTCTCGGACTCAGCAACATCCTCTACTAACACTTCTAGTCCATCATCGGTTGGCATTTGAGGACCTTCATAAGATGATCCACTTCGCAAGTGGATCGCATTAACCGAATCGCGTGGCTTATCGGGTTGCGAAGGTAAGGAACCGGGTTGCCTTGTCGATTGGTTAGATGCCAATTGAGCAACTTGAGTTTCGAGCATTTTGATAGATGCTTCTTTAGCTTGGCCACTCTTCATCACGTGACCCATAAGGGATTGTAGCATACCCTTCAATTCTGCAATCTCACCAACATTCTGAGATACCGGTTGTTGTGGTTGTGGTGGCGAAAAGGATGGTGGTTTTTGGAAATGTGGTTGTTGAAAAGATTGTTGTTGGTTGGAACGGTGAGGTGGTATGTATGTGGATTGTTGTGGAGGTGGTAATGTTGTGGGATTCAACACATTCTGGTTTTGCCAAGAGAAGTTAGGGTGTTCTCTTGTTCTTTCATTGTAGGTGTTAGAGAAGGGACCACTCTGTCTATAGCTTTGAAAAGCTAGAACTTGCTCCTTTTCTGACATACACTCAGCGGCGATATGTCCCCCTACTCCACACCTATCACAAGTTACTTCTTGCTGCACCATGGCATTCACAGTTTGTTGGTTTCCCGAGCCTTGACCCATCTCCAAACGGTCAAACCTAGCATTCATGGCTTGTAACTGGGCTACAAGGGCACTATTGTCATTCCCTCCAACACTCGGCCTAGCACCACCCCTAGGATTTCCGTACTCAGCAGTATGAGTTGCCATCTCTTCAATCACATTCCACCCCTTATCGTCATCTACATTCTTTTGAAACCTCCCATTGGATGAAGCATCCAAAATAGCACGATGGTCATCGTACAACCCATTGTAAAATTGGTTGCACAAAAACCATTTCTCGAACCCGTGATGAGGAGTAGATCAGATAAGTTTCTTGAAACGGACAAATGCCTGATAAAGGGTCTCAGTGGGTAACTGCTTGAAACTAGTGATTTGCCCCCTTAGGGCATTTGTTCTCTGTGGAGGGTAGTACCTTTTGTAAAAGGCCAGGGCGAGAGAATTCCAGTCAGTCACTCCCGCAGCTTCCTTGTCAAGGTCACGGTACCACTCACGAGCTCCGTCTAACAAGGAGAAGGGAAAAAGAACCTCCTTAACTTGTTCTTGCGTAACTCCAGCTGTGAGGGGTATGGTTGAGCAGTAGTCAGTATATGTCTCCATATGTTTTCCTGGGTCTTCGCCGCTCACTCCCCGAAATTGATTTCGCTCCACCAGATTTATGTAAGATGGGCGAATATCAAAGTTTCCATTAGTAGCAGTAGGGAGTTGAAATCCCTTGGGAATGGAATCGGGTGAGGGCTCGGAATGAGTACACAGTTTCGGCATCGTAACTGGTACAGGAATATCAGCTATGAACTCTGAAGTCTCTTCTGCAAAGGTATCGAACTCGGAGAGTCCTTCTTCGTGAGAATTAGAAAATTCTTCGTAGATGGAATCAAGAGTTTGCAAGTCCTCTGCTTGACGTATTTCCTTCCAGAAGTTTCGTAAAGCGCGAAAAGTCTTCTCAGGTTCGGGATCAAACGGTATGAGTTCGAACCTGTTGGACCTGGGCATAAACAGAAACTAAAGGAAAGGATGAGAACTGCCTCAAGGAATATGGATCCCTTGAGACAAAAGACAAACTAAAATAAAGCCAATAAAATATCACCTTCTCCCCGGCAGCGGCGCCAAAATTTGACACGGCTGTCGCAACCCTATCAAAGATAACCAACTGGCCTAACTAATGTAGTAAGGAAGTCGGGATCGTATCCACAGGGAGACAGATAAGAATTCTAAAACCTAAACTAAAGTCAGTCAAGGTAACCAAATTGGCGGGGCGGGGGGTTTGTTTGTTGTTTGACTAACTAGAAGTAGTGAAGGAAAGGGAGAAGAGAAAAGCGTAAGGAAAGAGTATAAAAATATAAGGGAGAGAAAACTAGGATAGTCGGTTCACTAATGATTGTGTGACGATAAGGGGTTTAGGTCGCAGATCAGTCGCAAATATCGGTCTAAGGGGTAGTGAAAAGGTCCTCTCGGATCGCTATTCGCCCTAGAATGCTTCTAGCGGGCTCTCGCAACTTACTAGGGCATTCTAATGTTTGTAGCAGATCTAACCCTCACCAGGCTTTCGATCTTAGGTCGGGGTTTTATCAAATCAACTAATCAATCATGCGCATTAATTGACTAATCGCTATCAAATGCTACAATTAACAACAGAGACATACAATTACGAACTAGTCTAAACCTAAACGAACATCGTCACATCATCAAAGGATCACCTATATCCTAGTCGAAGGGATTAGCTATGCGTAAAGGGATTAACAATTGAAATGAAAGAAATAACTAAAAAGGAAAACATGATCGCGAGATAAGCAGAGATGAATAAAGATAATCGAAAGTAAGAGCAAGGAGTAAAATTACCAATAAAAATGTTGAGTACTGAATTCAGGAACGTTGGATCTTACAAGCTTGAAGATGAAATAAAATAAAAACAACTGACTAAATGTTTTTTTCTCATGAAAAACAAGGAGATAGATTTTAAAAGTAAAGTAAAAAGTAATCTAAAGAAAAACTCTAAAGGCTGCTTAAAAACGAAATGTTCTGATAATCTTTTCACGACCTAATGGGCTTAGGTGAAAATGGGCTTCGGCAGCGAGAAACCGGTCGATCGACTAAACAACCGGTCGATCGACTTTCCTATCGACCAAGATTGGTCGATCGACTGAACAACCGGTCGATCGACTTTTACTATCGACCAAGAGTGGTCGATCGACTGGTTCTGGGCTTGACTTGGACGTTGACTTCAAAAATGCGCTTCCTTGACTTGATACAAAGGGTGGTTCACTTCTCCTGACCTCCTAAATGCAAATTTGAGGACGAACTTCGACTCCGAATACATACTTCCGAATATATTCCTGCAATTAACACAAGAAGGCTCAAAGTAGGCAATTCGGGGCTAAAAGTAGTAAGGTGTTTGGCAAAAGAGCATAAAAATGCATGCAAAAGAGGTCTAAAAGACTATAGAAATGGCATGCATCATTAATGCTGTTTGAACTTGAGGAACGAGAGTTGTTAGTAACGGCGTGAGAACATTAGAACGTTTACAGGAACTTATGGAATTGACTGAGTGATTGACCTTAAGTTACTTAATGGACCTTGGCATTGATCTAATGAAGCACTTAAAGGAAAATCTAGGATACATCATCAGTTTGAGAATGAATGATTCATTGAGAGGTGTAAGTCCTGAAACGCGTTGATTTGAGTATGGTTATTTGTAGACCACGATACAAGTGTAGTCGTTATATCACAGGAGTTGAGTAGTCTGAGAGTTTGGTTGAATCGTCAGTTGTGAACTATCTGAGATGGGTTATCTCAACTTTTGAGGAATAAATCATTGAAAGGATAAAGTTGCTTTAGACTTCGAGGAACTTTGGGATCGGAATCGTTTGAGGAACTAGTCATGAGGGCCAGTCATAGATTTGCTTGGCTTGGCAGTTGTTACATTAGTGAGACCTTACCTTGGAATGTTCGTTTTATGGTAATAGATGACTTTGGAGAACTTAGAAATTTGAAGTACCCCCTTGAATGAATTTGATGGAATTGAACTACGTAGGACTAAAGGAGATAGGTAATTTTGGTTATGACCTGTCTGATGGAGAAAAGCCATAGTGTGGAAAGTTTGGTATTCTAACTTCAGAATTCGACGTTTTGGATGATAGCATTCAGATTTAGACTTAGAAAGTGCGTAAACCTTGGTCCGAGGTATGTTTGTTAGACTTCCACCTTGAGTGAGGGATCCTTAACCCTTTTAGAACAGATTTTTGGGTAACTGAGTGAGTGGTTGCAAACCTTCTGGTTGAGGAACACCCTGTTTTGCGGATGAGATAGGCGTAATAGGAACCGTGAACCCATTGTGAGCATCGAGGTTACTGAAATCGCCTTTTTGGGATATACTAGGGATCGTTGAAAGGATGTCTTGATTATGAATTGAGCGGTTAGTGCACCCATGCTTGGCAAAGGTTACCGTCTTCTTTAGCCTTCAACTTGATTGTTCCGTCCCTTTAACCCTCCTTTTGGTATTCTGACAGCCGCGAGGCTTGAAACCCCTAATCCCCTGTGTTGAAAATAAGCTCTGCGACTGTTCCCGCGCTCTCAAACGTCTGTCTTGAAAACCCGTTCCCCGATTGTTGACTTTAAACTCACTGTTTATGGAAAAAGCTTACTTGTTTTGAGAAATTGAAATCTGTTTCCTCTTCCATTATAAATAACTTTTTGTCATTGTTGCAATTTTATGTTTCAAAAAAAATGAGAAAAAGGTTAATTTTGAAGGAAACTTGATTTTGAAGAACAGAACCCATTACGGTTTGGCAGACTTCAGCGTTGATTACCACTAGAACGTGTTATTGGAGACGTCTGATAACCCGTACCGTGCTCATCAACACCGAATCGACCTAAATTTCGAATTTTAACTTATTTAATTTTGGGACTTGTCTGAGATTTGGAATGATGGACTCTTGAATACGTAACGAGAATCCCAATGTCCATTGACAAGACTTGTGCCTTGAAATCCTTTTGTTTCTTGAAACCTTTTTTTTGCAAGATAAAGTTTTCGGTTATCATAACCCGCATAATATATATTTTGGAAGTTGGAGTTGTTTTTGTACTTACTTCTACCTTCGAGTTTCGAGGACGAAACTTTTTGAAGATTGGGTGATTGTAACAGCCCGTATTTTCGTGATTTATATTTAAAGGCTTTTAATTATTTTAAGTAATAAAATAATATTTTGGGTAATTTATTGAAAGGTATTTTAATAAATAGTAAGATCCGTCTTAAGAACCTTAAGTCCTTAAGACGAATGCAAACTTGGTAAATTTAAGTTCACATCAAAAAAACCGGTTCAAGTATCCTAACCCGTTTTCATAAGACGGAAAGGACAATTCTTATACCCTTCTAAAACCTCATATGTCGACACATCTTCATCCTCAAAAGCAATTACACTGTAAACTCCATTTTCTTAAAACCTCCATAAAAACCCTCCTTCTTCTCCAATTTTCTCCATCATCCGTCTACCGAATTAAGGTAATAATAACACTTTCGGAATCCTCATCAAATTTGCAAGCCATCTATCACTTTCGTTTTTCAAATCCTTCACTTCGAATTTCGGGCTTTTTTTGTAGGATTCGATTTTCAGTCCGTTAAACTTGTTTTTCGTGATGTAGGTGTGGGCTTGGACGACCCGGGAGTTGATAGCTTCGTTGTAGAGGAGGATGTGGAACCAAGTTAAGTCTTATGGGTAAAGCTAGTAGACCGAACCGGTTTGACACCTCTTATATGTATGCCTTATACTTTGCAAGAGTTTACTGTTTGGTTTACTATGCAAATGTGAACGGACTTTGAGATTTATGATTGTTATTATTCTACTAATTGCCTTAGTAATTCATGTCTAGTGATATGTGGAATGTGTTGCTCTAAGCCATGAATGTATATAGTCATGTGTGGTATATATCGTATTTAAAATTTTATGCCTACTGTGCACATTTAAGTTCGGTATGAAGTTAGTAATCAATAAGGGACCTCATAGTAGCCCCTAGTGTATATTTCCATACTTGGATAAGATGTGATCATGCGATGGTGGAAACTAATTTATTTAGATATACATGTATAACTATCAAGTTATTTAGTTGATCCTATTTTCATTTTTTTTAAAAATCTTTACTGTGTTTTAGATGACTACTGCAAATGAAATGTCGACTGAATGTTAATATGGTATAGAGGGATATATATATGCTTTAAATGATCGTCAACGTGTTTTGGAATAAGAAAGGTTGAGTTTTGATGTAGTAATGTAAATTTGCAAAGGAACCAAAATTTTAATAAATTTCGTTCAGAATGTTACCTGGTTTGTACTAGCTGTCATTTTACATGTGTTCCAAATATGAGTATGAAAATTCTATGTATGATAACCTTCTAAGTTGGTTTTACAATGCTTTTGTTTCATGCTAATATGAGTTATATATTAGGATAAATAAATCTTTTAGTTGACAATGGTCAGATTGCTACTGCACAGTCCCGTTAAATCCATGTTTGTAAAGCAGGTCATTTAAAGCGTGTTTACTTTTTATGTAAAATTTCAACTCCACTGTTTAGGACATTCGTAAGCGTTTTCAAAATGATAAGCCATGTAAAATCTTATCAAGTCGTTATGTAATTATGCTTTTTACAAGTTGCTACATAATATTTAAATGGTGAAATTGTGATTTACGTAAGCTTCATATAAAGGTTAATCAAATGTGAATTTTGTGATGTTACTACGTGATATCCTGTTATGAAACTAATAACATGAATAGTAGGCATATGACATGAATATGATAGCGTAACCTTGTTTACATCGTCAAGTTTAATATAGAATAGTTTCAATTATACCTACATTCTTACTGTCTAGTATTACGACCTCAAACTAATTGTGTGACGTTCGTATGGGATGTCAAAATCATGTTATCAGAGGAGAGTCTTGCCAAGTCGTAGAATGAAATTTAACTGGTAAGCTTATTAGCATGATAAAGCAATCTAATTATTATGCGTAATGGAAATCATTGTGAACGATGTTAAAAGTGTTGACGTTCTTTCATATATTTATGGTATATCGTTGTCTAGATCGTTGAGACAATAACCTTGATAACACCTTCATGTATATTGTTATGTCACAAACTGAATTGCATTTGCTCTGTTTAAAAGTCTGACCATACTAGTTTGAGTTATTAATTAGTTGACATGTGAAATATGAAGTACTAGTCTTGTGAATTCGTTACTTTTATCGTTAAAGTTTTCATAAGTCATGAGGAACAAGAACAATGTCCTAGAAAAGAAGAATCAGAATGCCTCCATGTAGTCTTAAATCTGAGTTGTAGATGGTAAGATTGTCCTGAATTGAGTTTATAACTGTCACAAACTACCTTTTATTGCTCCAAACCTTTCAAAATATTTTCAAGGTGACAAACAAGGAAAAAGCTTGGTGTTTGATAATTATGATGATTGTATGCAAATGACAATCCTGTAGCTATGTGTGGATGAAAACCGGCTTGAATGTTAATTGTTGCGCATCGTATAGATCTCTTATTGTGCAAATCATGTATAATAATAGCTCCATGATAAATGATGTAATATGAGTGGACGGGAATGTACCTAAGTGAACTATACTGACTAATTGATATCTGGGAATGTTAAACGATCTTGCGAAATCTAAGAATTATGAATATCTTGTGAGGCATGTCCATGTTCCATGTTTAATTACGCGCTATGTCTTTTCCTAAATATGGTTATGAACATGAAACCTTTTAAATTGTCAATTAGGAACTATGAGTTTTCTTGATTATTTATGTAGTTGTAAATACTAGCTTGCGTTGAAATTTCATGGGTGTGTAAGTGTTACCTATTCCGAATCTGTTTTACTGTGTAACATGATCCTACCGACCCTAATACTTTATTATTGTTCGAGGTTATATGTTATATCATAGTTGATGAGCCTCTTTTGAGTACTGGTTTGAGTTGAATATTAGCAGTTGTCCTTTTATTCTGATAGTTAAAATTTTCTATTGATGTGATAATTCTTTTGGTTGTTAGTAATTGATTAGTCTGAGTTATGTACAAGTTCATGTTTTATGGCGTACACGTTCGTGTTTTATGAATAAGTGGAATGATGAGTAGGTATACAAGTACGTCAATGGACTTTGAAGGTAAGTACTGATGAGGTTGAGTTGATAAGGTCGGTTTGGTATAGCAGTTTCTTAAATGGAATATTTGACAATATTGAAATCGAGATTGGGATGAGAATTGGTTGCTGGTTTGAGTTATGAGTTATTAGGCCGTTGTGCCACGTTGTGTCTACGGTCCAGTATGACCTTGGTTGTTGAGTTCTGTCCTGAGTTTGAAATAGATATTGAGGTGGATATATTGATTTGCGGTCTAGAAACTTTATACTGAGGTTACGGGGACGTAACCATGTTTTAAGGAGGATAGGATTGTAAAATCTTAATAATTTATGATATGACTAGTTGCGATGACATGGCTAATTGGTATGTCGTGACTATTTGAATATACTTGATAGCCCTGTTACTTATGTTATGCATTTTATTGTGTTCATGAAGTACCCCTTTAAGTTTAATTGTACGTTGAACTTTGGGGACAAAGTACGTTGAACTTTGGGGACAAATTTTCTTAACGAGGGTGGAATGTAACATCTCGTGGTTTAAAAGTGCCTTTACTAGTTTTGATGTTATGAGGTGTCACGTTTTGTATTCGTTACATGCCTAGTGACCAGGATGTTGACCATGGGATGGTGCTTCGGGACAAAGTTCATTTTAAGGGGGGAAGACTATATTACCCCGTATCTTCATAGTTTGTAATAATGAGTTGTTGTATATTAATGGTCTTATTATGATATTTTATGTTTCGAGTCTATATGAGTATGTGATATATGTGGAGTTATGGGTACGGTGATTTATGTGTGTGGTTGAACTTCGGGACGAAGTTCATCTTAAGGGGGAAAGACTATAATACCCCTTATTTTGAGCCTCAGTCAACGGCAGTCAATCTGTGTTTTAGGCAAGTATTTCAAACGAAATGTTTATAAAGTATTTTACGTAAACTATTATTATTTTATAAATCGAATTTCTACGATTATTTCGTATTTCATAATTAATTGATATTTGATGATGGTTTCGTACATCGGCGTTTAGTTCGTACTTCTTAATTTTAACAATATATTTATAATTAAATATACTTCTTATTTTATATTTTGTTACTAATTTAATTTTTAGTTATTAATATTATATTAAAAGTTAGACCGTGTTTTGTATGATAGTGGAACGAGTGTAATTAGTAATACGGACTCGTTATATTTTTTTTAGTTACGAGTTATCGATGACCCATGGTATACAGTGATGGGTTATGGGCTTGGTTTAAGGGTGAGAGTAAACAAGACACTACCTTATTTGTTTTCTACATCAACAAACCCTACAAACGTAAAACCCTATTCATCGACCTGCTTGCTTGCCTCTATCAACGTAACAAAAACTGTGCTCTTCTATCATCTCATCTGCCTCCCATAAACTAACTTAACATAACCCTAATCTATAGTGACAACCATGAGTTGGAAGGGAATGAAAACAGCAGCAACACAGCCGTCACCATCGTCGTTTTAATCCTTGCGTACCTGTAAGTTTAACACCCTTTCTCTCGTACTTTGAAGACCTTCGAATCAGAGTTTTATGATTGGGGGTAATCCTTGTAGTATGAATAACAAGCTTATCGTATTTAAACCACCATAAGAGCACCGTAACTATTACTACAATGACCACGAATATCGACAGTAGCAGCCTTGTGTTCTTTTTGAATAATCGTTCCTGAGTCGTTTTTATTTGCCTTTTTGCTACTGTTTAAGGTTTTTAATTGTTTATTTACTTATGGCTAATAGTAATAGGGTGTGTGGTTCATGTGGGTGGTTGTATGGTGGTGAGAGGGGCTGTTATTGTAACAACCCGACCCACCACGGTCGTAACCCACCCCCAATAAGATGGGAGGTATGCCTTTGAGCCCATTATTTGTCCTCACTTAAGCCCAAAAGCACAAGGCCTTGTTATTAAGTGGTGGGTGGAAGTTATTATAAACATACCACAAGCCTCACATTCTACCGATGTGGGACATTTCCTCTCACACACTCTTGGGGTGTTACAGTTATGGGTCGTGGTTATGGAGAGGGAAAACTGTGGCGGTGCAAAAAAAACAGAGTGTAGGGGGCTGTAGGTGTTTCGTTTTGGTGAGGAATATGGAGGGGGTTACAAAAGGAAAGACGAGTCATTAGGGTCACCTATGGGACCACCGTAAGTCATTGGTGACCACGGTGGAGGTCGGTGGAGGCGTTAGGGCCGGTAGAGGGGGAGATGAGCGTGAAAACCAGAGAGAGTTGGGGACGGTGGCTGAAAACGAAGTACAAGTGTGGGTACGCAGGATAGTTGGGCAGGGTACAATGGCTGCTATGGTGGCTGTAGGTGGTAGTTCATATGAGGGATAAGTTGTCGGTAGTACAAGGAGGGGGAAGGGACCCTTCGTGGTGCTCATGGGTGGCTGGTGTGGTGGTTACAAGGCGGCCAAAGAGGAGCGACGGTGGGCTGTTTGTATGGTCTGTTGTGAAAGACTACCGTGTTTACGTGTTATGGCCTATTTATGTTTGTATGTTAGTTATGCTATCACTATTTTTTTTATTATTGTTGTCTATATTGTTAATTATTAAATTTGTTAAGCGAATGTTATATGTGACGGTTATCAATAGTTGGATTATAAATTATATCTGCTATGTTCGTTTGTTTAATTGAAGTTAAGTATAAAAGTGATAATTTTCGGGTTGGTTAAGCTAGGTGGAGTAGCCATGCGGGGTACGGTCTCGTTATGTATAAACTACTATTTAAATAATTAATTTGAATAATCGAAATATTATTATATTGCTTACGTAGTTATACTAATTAGTAATATTGGGTTGTTCGGATAGAAATTGATATTAAGTACTATCTATAGGAACTGGGTTCGAGGTGGAATATTTCTAGCAGCTGCTCGGTTCTCACTCTGCGGTTTGAGGTAGGGGAAATATATTATGATTCATGTTATGACATGAAATGTGTAAGTGATGCTTATTACGAGTTTGATATAATAGATTATTACTGTACTGTGGATCGTATTATTATTATTGATCACTGTGGAGATCGGGAGTTGTGAAATGGGTCTTGTGATATGGGTCTTGTGATATTGGGTCTTGTGATATGGGACTTGTGATATGGCCATAGGTGGTGCGGTGTGATGGTGGTGTGGTGTGATGGAGGTGTGGAGTGATGGAGGCGTGGAGGATGATTGAATGAATTGGAGATGGAGGAGGATACGGTTCTACTGTTATTTATGTCTTATCTGTGTTACCTACTCAACCTCGCGGTTGACCCTGTGTATTCGTGTGACACCTACGATGATCCGGAATGGGGAGTAGATTTTACAGGTCAGTGACAGATGGATTAGGAGCTTGGGCATGGAGAGAGACATGACATGGACCTACTTAGAGTTAGATCACATTTAGATATCGTCAGTTGTACTTTCATTTTATCAAGTTTGGACCTCGTAGTTGTTGTAATACCAAGTTTAAAGTTAATCAGCATTTATATAAAGTACTTTGGTTTGTTTACCTTGTTATTCACTACCTCGGATATTCCGGGATGGTAACAGTCCTATTTATTTGAGAATGTCTTGCTAAAGGCTCTTAAATAAATGGGGGTGTTACAGTTTTTGCGAAATTTGATGAAAATAGGCTTTGGGACTGCTAGCCGGCCGACCGGCTGCCTGCCGACCGGCTGGTGGTCTCTTGTGTGGTTTTGCGTATTGACGAAGGACATAAGGAAACGGGAGCCCAGCCGGCAGACCGGCCGCCTCCCAGCCGGCTGGGAGTACATTTGGGGTGGGATACGAATTTGTGAAGGCTCGGAATTTGGGTTCCCAGCCGACCGACCAGCTGCCTCCCGACCGGCTGGGAGTCCCTTTGCATTGTTGTTGTTTTCAAAAGGCGTAGGCTGAGAGGACCACCAGCCGGCCGACCGGCTGCCTGCCGACCGGCTGGGGGCCCCTGTAAGTTGTTTTTGATTCTTAATTCATTCGTAACTTTTAAACGGTTAATCGGTTTTGATTGAAACTCGTTCCTTGTATCAATGAAATGTACTTGAGGTCCCCGGAGGACGGACGACACTATATTGGGTTCGGGAATGGAGTGAGGATAGAGACCCCCCGGTCGGGTAACCGAAAGGGAAACCGGCTCTCCCTCGTCTTAATTCCCGGGATCAATTAAGTGTCGATTAGTGGTTTAAGAAGCTAGAACTATAGGTTAGTTTCTAACTTTGGATGTTAATGATTGAGTTGGATGTCGCGTGGTGGGATATGTGTTAAGCTCACCTCTGGACCCACTACGTGTTTTGTATGTCGCGTGACGGGATATGTGTTAAGCTCACCTCTGGACCCGTTACGTGTTTTGCTTGTGGCGTGCCAGGATATGTGTTAAGCTCACCTCTGGACCCATTATGCGATAGCTGTGTATTGGGATATGTGTTAAGCTCACATCTGGACCCAATACTTGTTTGTAGCATTGGGATATGTGTTAAGCTCACCTCTGGACCCTTTGCTTATGGATGATTAGGGATATGTGTTAAGCTCATCTCTGGACCCTTTTCTTGATTTTTAAGTATAGGGATATGTGTTAAGTTCACCTCTGGACCCTTTACTTGATTTGCATGTTGGGATATGTGTTAAGTTCACCTCTGGACCCGACATTTTGTGGTAGTGGGATATGTGTTAAGTTCACCTCTGGACCCATTGCTAGTGTTGGTTGATGTTTATATGTGCTTGCCTAGGTTGGTACAGTGTCAGATATGCATGATGAAGTTGATGATTATATTGTTTGAGTTATAGTCGTTCATCCAAGGCATTGAATGACTCTATGATCGGTTTCATAAATAGTTGGATTGAAAGACCCCCCAACTGGGTAACCAGTAGGGAAACCGGCTCTCCTTCCTAACGGTTTATGAAGTTGGTTGAGAGCCGTGCATTAGAGTTGCATGATAGTATGAGAACAGTTGATGAGTTGTTTATGCTTCACATGTTTATATATGTTGGAGTATTCTGTATTGCTTTATGTGTTTCGTGTTGTCACAAAAGGTGGCTAGGAGAACTCTAGTCACTCCCCACTGATTGTGGCGTACATGTTTTCATGTATGTAGGTACATGCAGGATTGGATCAGGGTTCACACGAGAGCTAGCGAGTGATGATCATTTCATCATATGACATACCTGTTTATCGATTAGCTAGACTCTTAGTTTCTTTTGATACAGTTTTTGGTTGGTGCCTGTAGGGATGTTCCATCCCAGGCTGTTGTACATATTTGGTTTTGATACTTAGAACTGTTACTTATCTATTTTGTTTTATTTCAGTTTCAGTTTCCGTTTCAGTTTAATTCTTCTCGCATGTTGTTTATCTTTAAAAAGTTTTAATTCCGCTACATTTTTAGTACTTTTGTATGTTTATATTTCCGCTTTCGCGAGGGGTTTTACATGCGGTGATCACAAATTGTGTGAGCAGATTTTGTGACAGGTACTCATGGGAATTAGTCGTGGAATGTATAGGAGAGTGCGCTTAATGTTTCAACCGAAGACAAATGCTTTGAGACTTTATCTTTCTTTTTGGACTGTTGAACTTTATTTTCGCTTCCGCAAACTTTAAACTTTGGATTTGGTTGTAATCGGATTTTATCCTTTGGATTTTAAATTGCATTAGACAACTACTTATTTTATTTCATGTCCAGGTACTACTACCATATTTGGTTAAAGTGTGACACACCCATGATCCGAATTTTACTTGAGAACCCTATTTACAAATAAGAGGATTTTGGGGGTGTTACAAAGTGGTATCAGAGCGGGTTTCCTTCTTGGATAGGTGATTAGATCTTCATATCTCTTCACCGCCCGTACATTGATCGACCATATCATATATTAGCAAAAGTTTTCAAAAAAAAAAAAATAAATAAATAAATGACGCCGGTGAGTTGAGTGTGCGATTTATATGGGACGTGTATTGCTATATGTGAATTGTTGGAATAGACTTGGATATTTGAGCACTGTGAATTGAAAGGGGTACGGAATGGAATACAATAAAGTATGTTAATATGATGCGAAATCAAATTGATTAATTTTTCATATATTATGGTGTTATAGAATCGAAGTTTAATTGTGATGATATATGAGACACGTACCTTATTGAATTCGTTGTGATTCATACATGTGATTTTATAACGTGAGTTATTTTGTAACAATCATCACTACTAGTAATCTATTGAATGACATATATTTTGGTTATATTTGAAGGTAAAGCGTAACGACTATAATTATTTGACGTTGTAGTCTCGCCACTTTGGTTACCGCTGAATTTAAGAATGGTGTTACCAATGATACCAGTAGGAAAAATAGAGAACTTAGAGGATTTTGTATGAATGAATTAACCTATTTATGGTTGCCAATTTAGAGATCTCAAATATAGTGAGTTTTAGAAATGAAAGTTGCGTATTAAGTTGAGTATTGAAATTGTGAATATGGAAAACTAGAGACGTTACAAAGAGTTAGTCATGTGCATGAAGTTGCGGAATAATAATCTAACTACTGAGTTGAGGTATCAATGAATTCAATAATGTTATTATGGTGATAAGAAAGTATTGAGATACATAAATGGATAATGTTTCTTGGAACATTAAGACACAAATGATTCGGTTTAACTTGAAGGGTTATTAACAACTATTTGAAAAAAAAAAATTAAATAAGGGATTTACTTTTATGCAACGATGTTTGATGAAGATGATGATGTTATGTGGGGATCAGTGGTATAGATAGTATGGGTAGAAACTATTTACTGAAAGGTATAAAGGAAAGGAATTAAGGTACTAGGACTTGATCAATTGGAGTGATAGTTAAAAATATGAATATTATAGGTGATCATTAGGGTTCGAGTTAGTGCAAGGATATTAAGGTGTAATTTTATCATATTGACTTTGTTTAAGGCATTGAGTGGTATTTATGATGTAGTTATGAATGCGTTATTGGGATGTAAATTTATATATATAAGATATCAATGCATTTTGTGGAGAACTGCATAGATATGGCATACACTTCTTTTGCATTAGTTATGACAAAGAGATTTCACAGGTACGACATTGGTAATTTTGGTGGCAACGAGACTTTGAGGAAATGAAAAGCTTAGACCAAACAGTAGTGATTCTTACTTGATGAAATTAGTTGAGGTAATTAGTATCAAGGACTAGATTTGAACATTAGTATATGAGCGGAAAGGAAATTAAACCTTTAGAAGGAGTAGCGCATTTGACCTAGAGTGATGTAAATGAATTTTATTGGGGATACATTAACGAACTAGTTTACCTATGATAATATGGTAATTGCTCCTTGAATTTTATTTGAGATTTGTAATATATAAGGAATATTTAAGGCTTAGATGAGTGATGCAGATAATGGTTTAATGGTAATTAATAAGAATGAGCTATTTGTCTGGCTAAGAGAAATTGTATTGTTATACCTGTTTAAGAGACTTATTTATACCTTATAGGCATATTGGTGAGAAAAATAGTTTTTCACGTGGTTAAGCTAGTTACCAGTCACACTATAAATAAGACGAGCTGTTTTGAATGTGTAAGTAGCATGTGGAATGACAAGAGATTATGGATGAAAAGTACGGTAGGTAATCAGAAGGACGAGAGGTGGATAATCTCGGTAATTTGAGCTTACCACTAGTAGAAAAACATCTATTTGCTGCTCCTTATTTGAGGCGTTTTTTACCAATAGCCGCAAATAAAAAATCAAAATTTCTATTTTTTAAAATAACTAATCACATTTGAGGCGTTTTATAAAACGGACGCCGCAAATATAGGTAATTGAGGCGTTTTTGTATTAAACGCCGCAAATAGAATTAAGGCGTCCACAAATAGTGTCATTCTTTCCCCTTCCTTCTACCTGACGGATTCCAGCATTCCACCATCAACATCGCTCACTCGCCACCGTCGACAACACCTAGGGATTCGCGAACACCACATCAATTCGCCGTTATCGTCACTTCAAATACTCCTCACTTTAAACCCTAGGTACTTTAAATTGTTTCACATATCAAATTACTTTTCTCTTAATTTGATTTAGGTTTTTATGAAATTTAGGGTTTTTTTTTGGATTTTGATGGGTGTGAAATAATAATTACTTTGTTTGGATTTCGTTTGGATTTAGGTTTGTACAAAATAATAAGATTGCTTCTTTTCAATTCTTATTCCTTAACAATTACTGCGACTAATTAATACCTATGTTGTTGTTGTTGGTTTACTGCCAATTTCTGAGTTGTTCATTGATTATGTTCAATGATTCAAGCTTTGTTAGCTTCGAAGGCGTATTTAAATCCAGCATTCTCCCACTCACCTCTTCTCTACCATTTCCTCAAATCTCTCTCCTCATTTCTTCAACACAAAAAAGGCGTCTTCATAAACGCCTTCCATTTTTTTGAAATATTCTTATTAGTGTTTTTCAGATCTTAAACAAATTCAGCGACGATGAGAGAATGCATTTCAATTCACATTGGTCGAGCTGGTATTCAAGTCAGAAATGCCTGTTGGGAGCTTTACTGTCTTGAACACGGTATTCAGGTCTATTTTCCTAACCTTTCTCCTTTTCTTTTTCAAATGTTGTTGTTTGTCACATCTATTCAAGTGCACGGGTTCAAATTCCAGGGTAAGCTTTCTACCAGCTAACATTATTTCCTACCTTCGCGTTGCTGGCTCTTTGGATAAGCAAATCAGTTCAGGCGAAATTAGTATCGTTCTTAGTTAAATGGCTGTAAACAAGTTGGTATGAAAGCCATTTATTTTATTTTACATGGTTTATAAGGAAAGAAACATTCATATTTTATTTTACATGATATTGGATGGGAACTTTATAAAAAGCAAAAGAAAACGAGATCAATCAACCTTGCACATCATTGGATCCTACTAGGTACAAAGTCATTATCACTTTGCTCTCCTAGTTTTCTCTTTTAATCATATCGATGCCACTGTTTCTTTCCTTAACCTGTTTTTTCTGGTACCTTGTTTTATAGGTTGGCTGAATCTGCTGCAGATCTGAATTTGAAATTGATGATATGGCGGGCATTACCTTCGTTGAATATAGATCTTTTATCTGAAACTAGGTGTCTTCTCATCGGAGCTGGCACTTTAGGATGTCAGGTTGCTCGGACGTTAATGGTAAGTAGTCATGATGATTTTGATCAGGCTGATCATTAACCGTATCTGTTGTTGGAGCTTTGATGCAATAATTTTGCTACTGTGATGACTGGGAGAGTGGAGACTATGGAGTGAATGATTTGATAAATGAGGCCTTGAAAACTGACGGATATAGGGTGATTGAATATGGGTTACAATCGGTTTCTTTACTGGAGTTATGTTTTTCCCCGCTTGTCTGCTTGAAGATGAAGGAAAAGTGAATAAGTACCTCTATGTTCAAGGTTCAAGTATCAATTTTAGTTTTGCTCTGCGTGGAATGTCACAAATTGTTCGTGGATTAAATAGTCCATTAAAGCAGCTATGTCATTCTATTTTAAATGAAATAACTTGCTTGACTTGGCTAATGGGATCGGTGCCAAGCCGTCTTGATAGAGATAAAAGAAGTTTCTTTTGCGTTAAATTCATACAAGTAATGCATAGTACTTGAATTTTTGGTGCGCCATGATGCAGATGTTTCTAATTTGATCCACCATGCTTGATTGCTTGAAATGTCTTTGAATTAGTGTCACCATTTTATTGTTGCATATGCTGGTTGTGAGACTTTTAAGGCTAAAATTTGTTGCAAATTTTAATTTTGTCAAAATTATAACTCACTCCATTGGAACTTCTGTGCCTTTCTGAATTTTGATTTATTCGATTTATGCTCCGTTCTTTTGTAGGTCAAATATGGATCCGTCATCAAACTAATGCATGAAAAGACAAAATTCAGGCTGCATTCACATGATGTGTCATATGGTTCTGGGAGTGGTCAGCAATCGGTGACAGGTTTTCCTAATGTCGATGATGCCAACAACAATCGGTGACAGGTTTTCTTTGGTTACGTTTCACATCTTCATTGATTCCTACTCAACTTTTCCTTTTTCGAATGTTTTATTGTCCACCAGAAATAAAACATGCATAAACATAAAACATAAACCATTAGCTAGTATGTGTTTGTAGTATCTTGAAATGATCTGTTGACGACTTGACACTTGACAAAAATGGTAGCATGTCTCATGTTTTAATTATCCATAATATAGTGGCTTTTCGCCCTACAGAGAAGTGGGATGTCATGGTATATTTCACATCACGTGTATTCAACTTTGTAGACTAGCGTGTTATTTTGATTTCAGTGGAGTCATATGATTGAACTCACTGAAATGACTCATTAAACTTAATGCGATTAGATAACCTTCTTACTATGTCAATTTTTGGCGTCATTGTTAGCTGGAAAGTAAACGATATGAATTTTATATGGTTTTATTGCAATCCTTAGCTGTATTTTTTTTCTAATGACGAATCTGTGTTGTGTGCAGGTTGATTTATTCTTTTCCAGAGAGCCTGAAGAAGCCAAGGGGCCAGAAGAGGACGAAGTTGCTGTAGTGGC
Source organism: Silene conica (assembly GCA_029255685.2). NCBI lineage: Eukaryota > Viridiplantae > Streptophyta > Magnoliopsida > Caryophyllales > Caryophyllaceae > Silene > Silene conica. The sequence goes on from CM055311.2 coordinate 68,635,635, forward strand.
TGATTATGGCATGCCGGAATATGCGTCATGGTACTGGTCCTGTAACTTCCTCTTCTGAAGCGACTAATGAACTATCGTCAAGCTTGGACAACTTGTCTATAGGTGATAAAACTGGTGGACAAAGACTGGGATGCCTACATAACTCTCAGGAGCAAAACGCGGCGGTGTGTGTTCTTGAGGAGGAAGCGCTAGGGCGAAATGAAAAAGAAGCCTGCTTATAACTAGAACGACTCAGCATAGTTAAAATGACATTTTTGTGGCAGTGAAAGCATAACTTCTAGTGGTGTTGTAATTAGCCATTGAGCATTGTATATTTTTGTATGTGATATTTAGAATAATTACAAAAATCATGTAAGACTTTCTTGGGGGAAAATATATTTAAGAGTTATTATATTTAAATAATTTGTTTGCATCATTTAAATTGAAAAAAAAAAAAGAAAAAAAAAAAAAATTCTAATGACCTATTTGCGGCGTTTTTCCCAAAAAACGCCTCAAATAACAGATCTATTTGCGGCGCTTTTTTTTAAAAAACGCCTCAAATAGATCTGTTATTTGCAGCGTTTTTTGGGGAAAACGCCTCAAATAGCTTTTTATTTGCGGCGTTTTTTTTCCGCCGCAAATAGCCGTTTCTATTTGCGGCCCCCTTATTTGCTGCTGCACCAAAAACGCCGCAAATAGCCACTATTTTGACGCCGCAAAAAGCCTTTTTTCTACTATTGTACGGATTATGAACATGATACCTGTGAGGTATATAGTCTAGTGTGCTATAAAGAGATGCTAAGTGATTCTGATAAAAGAATGAGCGAAAATGTACCACACTAGAGGGCATAAGAGAAGATAATGACCCAGAGGAAGAGTGTGATCTAGATGTGGATTTCGAATGAAATATTTAATGGTGATAATTATGAGGATTTCTGCAATATATCTAAGTGCAGTTTCGTTATTTGTAATATGTTAGGTAAACGAAATCATGTTCATTTATAATTACATTATATAAGAACAATAGTGTAGCCAATTATTAGTCCACAAATTATTATGCTAGATAGATACTTACATTTGCAATTTTGACCTATGGATCATAAATATGATATGGGAGTGACAGAACTATTTCAAGTGCATACGATGGTGAGAGTGATTGTTTAAGATCTCAATTGTGTGAATAATAGAATGAGATGTTATTCATGGGGATGTTATCCTGGCGTTTATGTAGGTGTGGAATAGCAATGCCACAAGTAGTAAATGCGTGGTAAGAATACTAGTTAATAGAAATACAATAGACAATAGGATAGTAGTCGTCAACTGAGTGTTATGATCATGCATAGTAAGAAGGATAACGATGTGATCTTAGAAATTAAGAAACTAGATTACCAATAAACTTGAAGGAATTATAGGTAGAGTATTGGACAACGCAGTATGGATTCATTATCAAGTCAAGTGATTATGATCAATTGTGGACATATAATGTAATACTGAAGAGGACTTAGAGGACTATAATATTGGTATATATTGATTTCATAAAGGATCAAGTGAAATTAATATATTTGATGAAGTAAAGATATGATCTTGGAATACATAGTTTTGGTTGCAACTAATGGACATGACCAAGGAAAGTACATGGTGAATAAAACCAAAGATTGACCTAGTATGATATGAATTGCGCTTATTGAGGAACACTTATTATTTGAGGTAAAAGTTATAAGAATTTCGGAAGCTTTTGTCGTAAATATTGAATATATACTTGTGGTATGTGGGATATAACAATGTTTAAATAATTTATGCTCGGAAGACTTAGTACCGGTAAGAGTGAATTTGTGGAAAAGGTTTAATGGCTAATTAGAGATTTAATGTCGATGGAAAATGCTAAATTTATCAGAGTATGTATTGGTTTTAATAGGTATTAAGAGGTTCGACAGATGTAATGGATTCATGGTTAAGAGATGGAGAAATAAATTTTGAAGTTTTCAAATGAGAATCGACTATGGTTGCTAAATTGAATTACAGATGAGAGACACATAATGTTATCAGATTTTAGGAATGATAGTACGACGGTGTAATGTGAGAATTAAGTAATGGGTGACAATAATTTCATGCATATTCGGATATAGTGACATACCGGCATACCGACGTAGTTAATTGTATAAGATTATTTGACTATTTGAGGATAAATTTATTCTGACTTGAGGTAATAGAGAAAAATTTAAGTTTTTGGCTTTAAGGAGTTATTGCTAGCAACGCAATTGGTTGACGGATACTAATGAACACGTGTCAAGGGTTTGATGATAGATGAAAATGATGAAGGCAGAAGATATAGTTGACTAAAGAGAAACATCGGGCGCTCGCACGTAACTTAGGAACAAATATTTACCGATTATTTAATAACAGGTGGAATAAAAAGTGTTGTGGAAAGTATAACCCATTACGAGGGTAATACGATTTTGTTTGAAGGGAAAAAAGTTTAGCCTGAAATATATAGATTTGTATGGGATCTTGGAACGAAAAAGAGATGTAGCACTAAAGCTCGACAATTCACTAGCTTACGAGGACCCGCCTGTTAAGATCTTGGATAGTAAAGTTCGAAAGACCCGAAACGGAGAGACCCGTATAATCAAGGTGCTATGGTTGAACCATGACACCGAGGAGGCCACTTAGGAAGCCGAGGAGGCCATGAAACTTAAATACCCAGAGCTCTTTGAGGTAATTACCTAGTTACGAGGACGTAACACTCTTTAAGGGAGGTAGGATGTAATACCTGCAATTTTTTTTTTCTATTATGTTTTATTTGCATTATATGAGACGGTTATAAATGATATTGTTAGCTTTGCTTGTAGGGGTAGTTTTAGAACTTCGAGGACGAAGTTCGTTTTTAAGGAGGGTAGATTGTAATACCCGTAAAAATCCATCAATAAAATAAAATGAGAAATTTATTGATTAAACAAGTATCGCTTAATAGAGACACGTAAAACTGTCGCATGCATCGTTTTCCGTGCATCGTTTTCCGTCACAAAACCGTTGACCAATGCATGTCTAGACATGTGGACCAATGCATGCCTAGACATTTGGCTTATGCATTAGGACACTTGTCTAGACATGCAAAGCCCCCTTTTCTCTTTGTTTCCCCCCTTTCCCACGCCACTTTTCAACCCCCCACCAGATTTCATTCTTCATTTTTCCCCACACAAACACACACAAACAACAAAAAAAATATATAGAGAGAAGGAGAGGAAAACGTGAGGGAGAAGAAGAAAGAACAAGAGGAGATCTTGCCTAGCACTAAGTAAGCTTACATTTCCCTTCAAATCTGATTTTATAACTTTTTAACATGCAGTCACATATCACCTAACATCTAAATTTGAACTTATGAATCTACAACCATGCATGCAAAGGATTGAACATAGTAAAAACCGTTATTTTGTCAAAAACGTAGCATGCATGTAGTAGATCTGAAATCACATGATACAATGAGTATTTTCAGAAAATAAAAATTGGGGAGTTTCCTTAAGTTGTTATAAAAACACTCACCAAAAATTAGGACAATTGCATGCACCATGTGTAAATGAAAAATCAAATACTACAGCATGTTTTCCGTCTAGTCAAAACACTAGATCTCACTTAATGAGTCATAAAACCATATCTACAAGATGAATCAGTATCTAAACGTTTACTATGTTAAACTACTATGAATGTAGATAATAATGGGACTTGGAATCAACTCGTTTCGATTTGTTAAGAAGGATTTATGATGTAAAACTTTTCATGACTCAGTTTCTGACCATTGTTTTTAAAACGCGTTTTTATATCTGATAAACCCATTTTTGAGACAACATGCATAGCTAACAATATGTTACAGACACATAACGGAATCCAATAAAGCTGACCATGCAGAACAATATGACGTTTTGGATTTATTATGATTTTTACAAGTTTCTGTTGTGTTCTGGAAAAATGTTTTAATTAGTCTTACTTGTTAAAAGCTTACATTTCCATAAAAGGGTAATTTAGTCATACATAAATATATAATCAGTGACCCATATCTTCACATGTTAAATTTTAATGAATTTAAAGTGTAGTAGGCTTTCGTTTCGACGAGTTTCGACATGCTAAGAGTATTTACCACCCCGTAACTTTTTAAGACTCGCCTTTGGACCAACTTTGGTAGACTGTAACTTTGGACCCCTTAAACACGTTTTTAGACTCTTACCGTGAGACATTAAAGATGGAAAACTCACTAAGGAACCAAACCCCACTGGTCTCACCTCAAAACATTTAGTAACGAAGGAGATATGACGATTTAAAGTTTCTGTTTCAAATCTGTAAAAACTGAGAAAGTATAGTTATCGCATAATTTACTACAAGTAGCTTAGTAATGGTCGTTCATATAAGTAACTATTATTTTAAATATTATGTAGAGTCGGGATTCATAGAAGAGACTCTCTAACCTTTAATCACTCGTAAGGTAAGGGAAACGCTTATCCGTACACTCTTATTAAACCGTTACGATTTGTTACTATCTTGCATGGTAAGACTTTTGGTTATATTGAGATATTTATATTGGTTGAATTCATTTTACAAAATGATTATGGATAAAGATTTGTTTGTTTTGATCTTTTGAAACGGGATTGTGTTTAATATGGAAAGAAGTGCTTTATGAATTTAAAAGTTTTGGGAACCAAAACCGTTTTGCTTTTCTACAAGCTTATGATGAGTTATAAAATTTGAAGGAAGTATCTTGGTTATTTGGAAATGGATTCTCATGTTGGTTTGAAACGGTTTTGGTAGAGGGGTAGGTTGTTCCATAATAAGGGACTTCCTATACAGAGCTTTTGATGGGGGTTAGTTGATCGAGACCCCGTCCTCTTATCTTCCTCTTTGGGGTTGGCCCTTAGAGGGGTGTGCACACTCGGGATTCTAGGACAGTTTAGTACATGATTTGGCGAACCTCGTCTTATCCGGTTTAGGGCGAGGGGATCCTCTTCATATGGCCTCTATCCAAATATATACCGACGTTGGAAATTGGTGGAAAGAAATGTTTTCTTTGGTTTGGAATTATTTTGAAAGGTTGGATATGGATTTGAATATTTTCGAACACTTATGTCATACTTAATCATTTTGGATTATTTATTTCCCTTCAATTAACAGTGGCTATTTTGATACTCTGTTTTAAATGTTTCGAAACACCTTTGTTACACATTATTGAAAAATGTCTTTTAAGTTATGATTTCATATTCCGTTCATTGTTTATTCGGATTGTTTACCTTACTCAACATTATTGTTGACCCTTTTATTTGTTTTGTCCTTGTTTGGACCTGCGGTGATCACAAATTGTGTGAGCAGATCGTGTGACAGGTACTCACAGGAATTAGTCGTGGGATGTACAGGAGAGTGCGCTTAATGTTTCAACCGAAGACAAATGCTTTGAGACTTTATCTTTCTTTTTGGACAGTTGAACTTTATTTTCGCTTCCGCAAACTTTAAACTTTGGATTTGGTTGTAATCGGAGTTTATCCTTTGGATTTTAAATTGCATTAGACAACTACTTATTTTATTTCATGTCCAGGTACTACTACCATATTTGGTTAAATTGTGACACACCCATGATCCGAATTTTACTTGAGAACCCTATTTACAAATAAGAGGATTATGGGGGTGTTACAGTAATATATTCTATATTGTTTTATGTTTTAATAATGACAAGTCTAGATGTTTATATTTTATACACATATGCGTATAATCGTGTGTTAAGTATACAGTTAATTTTAGAGCGAAGATCTTAGCTTAGCAAAGTATAGATTCAATCGAAGATTGAAGAAAGTTCAAGCTCGTGTCAAGTCTTTTTGAAGACTTACAAGATAAAAGTCTTATTTCGAAATCAAAGAGTTCTTAAGTTATAGGTCGTATCTATAACTATTGAAGAAATGACATTTGCGTGGAATAAATAAAAGCGTGAAAATATATGCGTGTTATTGTTATATTATCATATATTAATTTAGTAATCTTAAAACGGTTTTTAGGATAAAAATATTCTTTGGTTAACAAGAATTAAAATATTCATCTTATGAGATAAATATTAATTATAATATACTAAGGATTTTATTCTAACCGTTATTGTCAAAATATAAACTCCTAGGGAAACGTGCTTCGAGAAAAATGTCTCGGAAAACGTGTTCTATGAAATGTGCACCTCGGGAACTGTGCACCTCGGGAAACGTGTTCATCGTTTTGTGTACGGTTGTGTAACACGTTTTATATTGTCTTTAAGGTTTAATTAAATAAATAATATGTGTTTATTTAATTTACTTTAAGTCAAACTAGGATTTAGTTAAAGATATAATTTATTATATCTTGACAAGAATTAGGAATTGATTTAAAGTAGGATACTATATTTTATGATATAAGTTGTTTCCTAAATCAAGTAGGTTTTTGGAAATACAATCTTATATCTTAAATTAGTAATATCTTATTAGAATCCTTTCCTAAATCAAATAAGATTAAGTTTTAAATATTACCTAGAATAAGTATTCTAGAAAAAGTAATATTCCTAAACTATCTAGGATTCAACCTAGATCTAAATTACTATATATAGACACCATATCACACGTTCAAAAACAACGAAACACACGCCTCACGCATTCCAAGAAAGCAACGAACGATACCTCACGTACGTCTCGTTTTCCGTGCCAATCATTGTCAAATATCGTAATCAAGACTACAAGCTTTGAAGAATATTCTCATACGTTCAAGATCGTTGAACACAAGAAGTTGTTGAAGATTTCATCTTATTTAATTAAGATAGATTCGAGTATTTAGCGGTACTAATTGTAAGCAAGTATTTAACGGTACTTGTCGTAGCTAGATATTTAACGGTATCTGGATTGAGTTACAACTAACATCAAAGTTGTACGATTTGGGTTGATAAAAGTGTAATCCGGAGAAGGTACTAATTTTATTAATCGAGAATAGTGGACGTAGGTTTCGATTTGTGAAACTGAACCACTTCAAAAGATCGTGTCTCCTTTTGCTTTATTGTTCTTACTCGTTACTTGCTATTACCACGCTTCATCAACATACATTGAAGAAGAATTGAAAAAGTTGGCATACTCAATTCAACCCCTCTTCTTGAGTATATCTAGGTCAATAGACTCTACAGGGTGAACAAATGGATGATCTTTTAAAGCTTGAAGGAGAAGAGAAAATAGAGTTTTGTGATATATTGTGTCTTTTGTTTTTGAGAAATGAATGTCGATGGAAGGTAAAGTAAGGGTTGTCCTTGTTATAAGAAGTCGGGTTCCTTAATTAAATGAAACGGAACCACGAGACGGGAAATGCCAAGTCAACTCGATATCTTAAGATTAAAAGAATCTTAAGATGGAACTTAACGGAAATTTTAAATTAAAACTTACGAAATATTAAAATATTATTAAAATCCGAAAATCACTTTAATTTATTAAAATATTCCTTTACGAAAATACGGGATGTTACATAACTGCTCAATATCTTCTTCATACGAAAGGTTGTCTAGAAACCTAACCTACCCTGATATGAAGTTGATGCAAGCACAACAATACTGATCATTATTACTATAGAGAATTAGAATAAAGACCTGAAAAACACAGAACAGGTTATCACATAATTATATTTAACGTAGTTACAACGATTTATTGAAAGAAATGCACAAGATATAAACATGCGGTACCGTACCATATCAGCTTCAAGATGAAAGGGAGAAGAACGGAATTCAATCCACATGTCCCATATTCCAAACAGCTCATCAGTCAAGTCTACGACTTCTCCGGATTTTTTAGCATTAAGTCTACGACTTCTACGGACTTTTTAGCATTCCAAATCTTTAGTGCAGCACACTGTTCAAACAAAAGTATATATAAAAGCAATCAATGAAATATAAAACTAATGTATATTGAAGTTACATATTATATTCAAATGACCCTCATTCATACTATTTCGAGTTACACACAAGGTGTTAAACTTATACTTATGTGGCATTAAAGTTACACCGATGTTGTAGAAGAGTTCCAAATATAATGTTGTAGAGTTATATATGTAATGCTATGGAGTTATAGTCGTACTGGATTAAAAACAGGCCCTGACACAAAGTGATATTGAAGTTACATGGGAATTAATATTAACACTTATTGTATAACTGAGCCGGAAGAAACAACGACTGCTTGCAACGGTTGCGGTGGTGATTGAATTCATCTTGTGGTTCAGTAACAAACACCAACACTCAATGACACTATTTTCGACTTGGTTACGAGACAGCATCGAAATAACGTCTTCGCGAGGAATAAAGTGGTGGTTAGTGTATATAATCAATCGCTCCCTACAAGAAAGCAAAAATAAAGAAAATATATTACCGTTAAAACCAAAAAAATTATGAAATGTTCACTTACGACTTTTTAACCAATACATGAGAACTAATCACATAATCTATTACATCCTTCCTAAGGCTTAAGAGTGTCTAAAAAATACTCTTACAACTGCTTAGGAAATCTGACACAACAATCTAATTAGGATTGGGGGACTCGTAGTCAATCGAGCACCCTAAATTTTCAGCAACAACACCCATGCAAGGTAAGGCATGAGCGGAGTGGAGTAAGAATGGAAGGTGGATCAAATCAGTGTGTGGGGCATAAATTTCACCAAATGATATCCTCCCCTAACTAAATCAATAACCCCGGCCTCCCCCTTCTTGATTTTATTTAGACATGCCTTTACTTCGGAAGGGGTCTATCCTGCTTCCTCCAAAATCGACTGATCTGTTTCCGTAGGAATTGTTCCCTCCACCTCCGACGCAAGCTGGTCCTTTTTAAAATCTGAAATAACACTAGTACAGAAATGACTTTAGGCATGGACAAATGGCAACGGTCATTAGAAATAACCGTTGCCAATTAGAAAAGGCAACGGTTGTTAACAACAACCGTTGCCATAGATAGAGGAAAAACACATACGGCAACGGTCCACTCAGGAACCGTTGCCATATGTGTTGTTTATACACACTTAAGGCAACGGTTTTGTAATGACCGTTGCCATTTCTTGAGCTAGAATTTGGCGCAAAACTGAAAAATTGGGAGCCTTATACAATATTACCTAAAATCGTTAATTATATTATTCATATTCCAAAAAGTTATACTAAAAATATTAATTAAATAAATTAAAACTACTTCTACTCCTAAATAACAACACTCTTATCTCCTAAATAACACGTACTGTACTCCATATCAAAAATACTCCTAAATATCAATTCCCTCGTCGCAATATCGTTTTCGTTCATCAGTTTCATCAATTTCATTCATCAAGTTCATCAATTTCGTTCATCAAGTTCATCAATTTCGCTATCTTTTACAGCAATTTCGCTCTTCTTTATCAATTTCGCGTTATCAATATTGTTACTGCTCCCATCAGGAAGAACCCTAATTCTGCTCAATCAGGTATTTTTTTGCTTAATTTGGTATATGTATTGAATTCTTTGCTTAATTTGATTTAGGGTAAGTTTAATTCGGCTTATTTGTAATTGATTATTAATGTAATTGATGGGTATTTCTGGTTATGTTGATGTATATTTATTTGTAATTGGTTGTTAATTTGGTATATGTATTGAATTCTTTGCTTAATGTAATTCTACATCTGTTATACCCGGCCTTTAGAATTTGTTTAAGCTGGTATACATCTTGCTCTCTCAGGACCGAGTTTGTTCTTCGAAATAAGTGAAATTCGCTCTCTCAGCAAATTTACGCCAGTCAGATATAATGTTTATAGAATCTACAATTATTAAATATTATCAGCGATCGGGAGTTACTTATTAGAATTTGTTATGCCCTTTAGAATTTGTTTAAGCTGGTTGCATTCTAGATTTATCTTATGCTATTCATTTTTCCTTTAATTCTAGATTTATCTTATGGTATTCAACCGAGAGCCACGTTCTTCCATTTTTGTCCAGTTGGAGTTACTATTGCTGGTGTTGAGGTTGCTCTTGGTGTTGCTGGGATTGATATTACTTCTGTTTCTTCACGTTCTTCCATTTTTGTTTTTGGTTTCTAGTACATTCAGGATTCTGTATGAAATGAAATGAAATGAAAAAGAGAAGAATATGTGTTGCCTTCTGTGTTGTGTTTGAGTGTTTGTATTTCATACTATAAATAAAGTAAAGAGAATGGTGTGTGGGAGAGTGTGAGTGTGAGTGTGATCAGTCATACCTGTAGTCGCTGTGCTTGTAGTTCCCCTCAATATGGACTCTAAGATCACAGCAGCAGTATTATCATAGCCAATGTCGTACCGTAGAAATCTCTTGTTTTTTGATGTACCTAGATGGCTGATATTTTTTATAATGGACTGTTCTTGAGGCATTTGTTGATTAATTAAGTTGTTATTTGATATTTTTAGTGATGGACCGAAGTTGGATGTATATATCCAGCTGGACTGCTTCTAATTAGTCCGTCTTATGAATGACCATTCATTCTCGATGGACTAATACCTACTGCATTACTACATCATTCGTTCTCGATGGAGCACAAATTAATATGGTAACGTCATTTTAGTCCCTCTTTGGTGGAATAGTATACATAATACTCTGTAGTATGTATATGTGACAGTAGCAAAGTAGAGCAAATGATGTAATATTAGAGCAAGTCAATGTCAGACTATGAAGGGTCTCGATGGAAGAGAGGTATTGGTTAATCAATGTCCATAAGAACTCTACCGATTTCTTTCAAATCGTTGCAAGCTTAGGGAAGCTGGTAGTAGTTGGGCCATTTAGACTATTAGTCTGTTTTCTCTCAGATACTTTAAATTTCTATTCTTTTTCTTGCTCAATTCTTATCAAAGGCCTTTTAGACTATTAATTGGGGCCTTGAATGAGCTTGCTGGTTTGTTCAAGCTAAATTGCTTCTAATATTTTCTTACGTATTTTAACAGATGAGGTTAGGAGATGTGCCTATTTCTTCTGAAGTTTTATCGGAGAAGGTTGATGATGGTACAGAGGAATTTTGCATTGATGTCGTATCAACTGGAAATTTTGCTAGGTTCATAAACCACTGTTGTGAGCCAAATTTGTTCATCCAATGTATTCTGAGCTCTCATCAATCATCATGACATAAAATTAGCGAAGATCATGCTTTTCGCCGCTGATAATATTCCCCCACTGCAGGTCAGTTCAAGTATATCGTTATTGGCCATCTTTGAATTTTTTTTAGGTCTTGCTCACCTTCCCTTGAGCTAGCTTTTATTTAGAAAGGCTTCATAATAATCTGATGGATATTGAGACTGTCTAATACTAATATTAGCACATAAAATTCCAGGTTAGAGATTAGTTAGCTTTGGTCATGATAAATAAAAAGGCATCAATGCAGATTAGTTACCTTCACAGAATCGCAGTGTTGGGATGTTGTGATTTTTGTTGCTCAGACTTGGTTGGAAGTATCCGACACAGATTCGTGTCCAAGTGTCAAATTCGTCTATATTATGGGAAAAAAAATCATGTTTTTGGTCTAAAATGAAGTGTCGAGTGCACAACACGGGTATGCGAGGTAATCTTGAAGAGTCTGAGCAACATAGGTTGTGAAAGTAATGTGGCAGATTGCACGATGTGGCCTTAATTTCTAAATTTTTTTCCAAAATTGTTTGTTGTAACTTATTGCAATCTGAAGTTTAAAACATGGATATAGAGTTTGTTATTTTCTTTACCATTAATTAGAATGCCTATGCTGATATTATTTTTCTCATTTTACTTGTGTAGGGGTTTCACCAAGTTTAACCGTGCTGACTATATGAGGTTCAAATCTGAGAACAGGATAATGCCTGATGGAGTCGATGCTAAGGTATGCCTAAACCGACTTTCTCTCCGGCACTTGCTAGTGGTTTCAAGATTAATATGTGTGATACTGTCAAGGGACATGTGATACTCTAAAAACAAGTAACAAGACGTTGTATCTGTAATCTGTTGATCCAGTGATATCATGAACCCTTGTTCTTGAATCTTTATTTGATTAGCAAATTACGACTAATTGCTTATTTCTCTTCATGAACATGGACTCACTTAGTTTGTTATTTTTTTTTGCACAGTTACACGGCAGTCCTGAAACATCACACCGGAAATATTCTGAACAAGAAAGATTTATGATGATATCGCTCCCCGCGCAACAAAGGCCTCTTATACATACAGGTAATTTACCTGTACTAACATTATTTATTTAGGCTCCTGGCCACTCTTCCCCACCACACCAATCTCGGATTGATCAATATTAAGCCATTTCCTGTATATACTATAAGTTTTTTACTTTTGAGAATTTGATTTGCATCAAGATCAATATTAAGCCATTTCCTGTATATACTATAAGTTTTTTACTTTTGTAAATTTGATTTGCATCAAGTCGCTGAATTAGCGTGCTTAAAAGGGAAACTCGGACAATCGATTGAACAACAGTTAACTCAAAGGGTACCTCAATCTTGCATATTATTAGGTTTCAATTTAGAATACCCGTCACTGTAAAGTACCCTTGCACTTCATTATGACCCGAAAAATCTATAACATCAGCTTCTTTTTCACTCTCAGTAACTCATCTTCTATGATTATACTAATACTTTTCCTTATCATTATGCTGTATTTTCTACATTTTGAAGTACTGTACAGAGCACCAATGCTCTATTTTCCACCAGACCTGCACTGAAACTGGACTACAACCAGCACCATACCCCAACAGGCAGAAACCATATTAGAATTACTGCAAAACAGCCATCGTTACTTCCACTTGTATGTAGTTGCTCTATGGTGATAGTCGGATAAACAATGTATTTATGCTCCCTTACAGGTCTACGAATATGATCTAGTTCTCGAAGCATTCCAAGTGATTGATGAGGCTAAAGAGTGTAGCAAGGATACCAGTGGTAGAGCGTGATGGAAAAGCTATCGGCAATATTAGCATTCGAGATGTTCACACTTTGTTTATTGAAGTTGATTAATGGGCAATTGTATGTTAAACATTGATTTTGTAATTAATTATTATTTTAATAAAAAAATTTACATTCAGCAGAATAATATTATAGATTTTTTTTTTAAATTTTAATTGAGAAATAGCAACGGTCGCTAAAAGAGAACCGTTGCCTTTATTATAGCTAAGGCAACGGTTAATGTTAACAGCCGTTGCCTTTAATGTACATAAGGCAACGGTTGTTGTGAGTAACCGTTGCCAAAAAACAACTTTTGGCAACGGTTCTTACTAGCAACCGTTGCCAAAAATAACATTTGGCAACGGTTAATAACCGTTGCCGTAGGTGATTGTTTAAGGCAACGCCCCGATTTACAACGGTCGAGGAACCGTTGCCAAATGCACTTTTTGACCGTTGCCAAATGTACTTTCTGTACTAGTGTAATTTGAACAATTTCACCCGTGTCATAAAGAACCCCGTTGTCAATAATTTGGTAACATGGGACTGGCTCATTTGAAGTCTACAACGCATCGTTTCCTAGGCAAACAGCCGCATCATCATCAAGGCGTTGAGTCAGTGTCTTGTGAAAGGCTTCGACAATATCACCTCCCTCAAAACTCCCCCCCCCCCCCCCTCCATTGCAGTCTCAACATCAACCCCAATAAGCCCGCTTTCTCTAAGATCATAAAGTACTCCAGACAAATGAACGGTAGCAATATGTTGTTCGTCCGCGCTATCTCTTCTAGCAGTCCTCTCCTCCACCACCAACTACTTCACCACAAAAGGTGCATTGGCAACGGAATGCTTCATCCGTTCGGGAATGTGTTAGGGTGCAAACCAATGTCCCACATCGGTAGTTTAAAGGTGAAGTATCATCTTTATAAGTGTTCTGAAAATATAATAGTACGAGGCCTTTTGGGAAGGAGCCCAAGATTAAATTCGTGAGGGTTTTGCCCAAAGCAGACAATATCGTACTATTATGGACAGTGGACACCGGCGCAGTAGATGCCCAACAAGAGGTATTCACGCTTCCGCACAACAAGTGGTATCAGAGCCCAAGGTTACCACTTGGGCTAGACACGAGGATGCATCAGTAGGCCCAAGACTTGAAGTTTTACACCGTAAGGCATGGAACTCCTAGCTCAGGGTGAGTCCTTGAGCAAGCCCCGTCCAGGCCTAAATGGATGAAAGGCGTCATTTCTGAAGTGGCCGACCCGGTCCAGGGTATATTGGATGCAGAGGAGGTTCGATATGCATGTGTAGCAAATACCCAAGAAGGGCACATGGACATGCTAGTATAGGAGCATGCGAGGGCACTCACTTGACCAGACGGTGACATGTGGTGCAAGACATGACTCATGACAGCATGGTGTGTCGGCTAAGGGGAGGTTATCAAGACTTGGTGATGTTTCGGGTGTCTAGAAGTTGGGGTTGTAGAGTGTGGGAGTTCTTCATGGTGGTCAAGGTCCGAGTTAAGATGATGGTCCTTGGTTTGAGGGGAGGATTGTTAGGGTGCAAACCCATGTCCCACATCGGTAGTTTAAAGGTGAAGTATCATCTTTATAAGTGTTCTGAAAATATAATAGTACGGGGCTTTTTGGGAAGGAGCCCAAGAGTAAATCCGTGAGGGCTTGGCCCAAAGCGGACAATATCGTACTATTATGGACAGTGGACACCGGCGCAGTAGATGCCTAACACGAGGTATCCACGCGTCCGCACAACACAATGGATTCTACCTCTTCGCAATATCTATGAAGCTCTTCAAATTACAACATATCTTGCGTTTATTACGATGAGACAAGGCCTACTGAATCTACGTTGCCTTTCATTGCGTATTTGAACTCCCTCAATCATTTTTATACATTTGTAAAATTCTTCTAAGTTATATTTTAATCAAATATATAAAACTATTTGGAATGCATACAGTATCTTATATGGATGGACGGGTTTCGGAATGGGATCAAAATCATGATAGAGCAAGACTAGTCACGAAAAAAATTGAATTGACAAACAATATTAGACATAAATTGGCTTGGGATGTGCTAAATATCGTCGACATTTTTACTAATTATCGTTAACAATTTATTTGAATTTCCATGTTTGCCCTCCATAACTCAACTCATTTGATCGTTTCACTAAAAATCTCTAAAAATGTTTGTTTTTTTCATAAAAAAGGCGGGTTTAAAGTGGATTTGCAATTAAACAACGACAACACAACTAACAACGATTACAATTGTCAAGTTTATGATATCTAGTTCGTTGTATAGTAGAACGGATACTGATTAGCGATCAATTCCTGACCCGAATTTAATTTTTGAAAAAAAAATTAAAATTGTGACGGATTAGGTGCCGGACGGAAAACATTTTTGTCCAGCACGGGTGTTGGACGAAAATAATTTTCGTCCAATACCTATACCGGAGGAAAATTATTTTCATCCAGCCTATTTTTTTTTAAATAAAATTTATAAGAAAATAAAATAATAAACGGACGAAAATCATTTTCGTTTGGCAAACGTGTCGGACAAAAAACAAAATTGTCCCGAACGGAGACCAGACGAAAAAATTATTTTCCAACACCATTGCCAGACGAAATTGATATTCATCCCTTTTTTTTATACAAAAATATCGAAACCAACAATGTAAATCCGGACTTGAAACCAACAACAATCGCATTCCTACACTACAAATCCGAGTTGGAAACAACGAATCTATCCTAATTCCGTCACAAATCAAAGAATCTATCCTAATTTCGTCTCCAATCTACCAAACTAAGAAGAATACTTGTTAAAATTAAAAATGTAAAAAATACAAAGGGGAGTGTGAGGGAGGGTTAGTTTAGGAATTTCATTAATAATTATCGACGATATTTAGCAATGTGTCGACGATGTTTGGCGGGTTGGGTCGGTTTATGCAACCCAGTTCCATCACTTAACCTGCAAGTCTATAACATGACCTTCTTGGTACCGAAGTAATTACCTACTTCTCTCCATGCCCAGCCCAATACGCAATATTGGGATCAACTCCACTGGAATAACCCAACACTGACCACTCCATGCAGGCATGCATACCTCTTCTAAGGCTTAACAACTTACGTTAGCTGGATTAATAAGGTAGTGCAGGGTCATTAAATATATGTAGGCTGGCATTCAAATCCGTGATTTATTGTCACCGTATTCTGTTTTAACCACTAGGTTAAAACCTTTTTGATAATAATATATACATATTAAAACATATATACGTTCTTCTAACGTGCATTTGGTTTCTCCAAAACCGTGGTAACTCAATTAAATTTCTCCTTCCGTAGTTTATCTCAAATCCACTCAGTTGCATTTTTAAAGATTGTTAATAAGGCGTCGTACATATATCCGCGATCAAAAACTATACAAATGATGATCACTATAAACACTACAAATACATTAAAAAGTTGTCTGATGTAAGCTCACCAAATCAACGAATAAAGAGAGCATTGACCATCTTATAAACCAAGGATTTACTCTAATTGTGGACTTATTTTAGGATTGAACAATTGATCCGAATATGGATAGGGCATCGATTCGTTATCATGAACAAAGGATGATGAGGCAGTTATATTAACTATTTTGGCATTAGTTATCGTATGGCTAGTATTTGGGCTAATAAGGTAATATCAAGAAACGAATCAAGTCGAAGAGATAAGCTCAGCATTTGGGGACGGCCCAACTTGGAGAGGCACGACCCATGGGCCGTGTATGGCTCGGTCATGGGCTGCTCAAAGTCCGGCCATTGCTCGGTCACGGGTGTTGGGTTGCTCGGCCATTGTGGTTTCCAACAAGAAGTTGGAGTATTTTTAATTTCTATGTTATTTTTATTAAGTAGTTATAGGTTGTTATAAGATTTGTTATAGTTTGTTAAGGTAGTTATGAGTTTGTTACAAGGTTGTTACAAACTAATTACTATCTTATTAGTTTGTTATCCTAGGATTATTAGGATTAGTTATTTAATTCTATTAATTCCTAAGATAGGGTTTTATTTTAATAAGGATTATATTTAATCCATTAGGATAGCTTTAGAATTCCCAATTCTAGTATGAATTATGGGAGGCGTGTGATGCTTGTTTGGGACGTGTGATTACCCTATAAATAGGGCACATGGTTCTTCTTGTTATTGAGTTAATTATTCAATCAATATAAATTTACAAATTTTCTTTTTAAGACATTCTTAAAGAAATCTCAAGGACTCATCGAGTGTTGATCCGAACCGTTGGTATTTGTCGCGTTTCAAATATTAACACGAGTTACAAACTATAGGTCTAGGGAGTAAATCACCATTGTTTATCCTATAGGTCTAGGGCAAACAAATATCCTTCTACCTTGGGGATTCACCTTAAGACCGTCACAACTACAATAACAACCACCATCACCATCATCACCGACGGAAACCACCATCAACGACATCATCACCGACCATCATCACCATCCATCGTTCATTATTTTCAAGATTGTTTCAAGATCGTTCCATACATTGCCTATTTTATTAATTCATTCAACATTGTTCAAGATTTCCAAAAAAGCTTCCGCGGACGATTTCTTTGCTCAAGAATTCGTATCAACAATACAATTCTTTTGAATTCGGCTATATTTTCTTTCGGCGTTAGGCCTGAATTAGACTCATAAGTCATATATATGTCTAACAATCACGGTTCTGTCAGAGTAAAAAAAAACACGTTACCACAGTTAAATTCATTTTTCACAAATTTTTATAAACAATTTTTCAAGATGCATTCTTAGGGTAAGATTATTGGGGGTCTTGAGACAAGACTTTGACGAGTCTTAAGACAAGACTTTTCTCAAGACTACCAATAATCTACCAAAGTCTTAACAAAGTCTTAAGTCGAGTCTTGGAAATCCAAGACTCGACTTAAGACTTTGTTGAGTCTTGACCCCACCGTCTTTTATTTTTTTAATGTTATATATTCTTTTAATTAGTGTTGTTTTGTGCGTTAAATGCATTAATAGAATTTCTCACTATTGCTTTATTTCACTTTTACTACCAAAACTGTAATACCCCTCATTTTCGGAACTCGGGTTTTGACTCGGAGTTAGCATTATAAGTATTATTTTATGTTACGGATTTATATAAATTACTATCGTAAGTAGATATAGCAATTAATAATAATATTACGAGTTATACGCGTATAACGAGTTGACCGGTTCGTAAATTAATGTAGTGTAAAATTATTATAAGGTTTGGCTTGTGATTGGGCCAAAAATCTCATGACCCAATCACAATCCCCTTCACGCTCAAACCCATACAAGCTTTACCCGTTACTCGCACCAAACCCTACCACCATAACCTTAAACCCGTATGCCCTCTTCCCCAATCCAAACCCTACTTCCTTCCTCTGCCTCCACAACACTCTAGCAGCAGCACCGTCACATCGAGAGAGAGAGAGGCGGCTGGTGGTGGTTAAAGGTGTTCCGAGAAGTTTCCAAGTCGGCTCCGTCGAGCTTAGGTAAGTATGTCCCGTTCCTCCTCTCGTTTTGTCTTCTTTCCGCGCCTGTCGTATTAATGCGTTACCACGGTCGTCGTCTAGGTCCGAGGTCGGATATATCTTAATGAGCGCTTTCTGCATCCTTGAAAGATTCTCTTGTCTAAACGGGTTTGGCGGGTCACATGTAGGCATCACACAGTTAGTATGTTCACAAGTTATGGGGTTTGACGGTGGGACGAGCGAATGAAGCCCTCATAGGAGACTCAGTCATTAATAAAATGGATTGAGGTGTGGGCGAAAGAAAGGTCCTTTGTTGTCAATAGGCGCTTCCTTTAATAATGAGTCTGTCCGCGCTAGGCCGGGGGGGAAAGACCGTTGCAAAAGTACCAAATCCCACCTTTCGGGTGGTGGTGGCCGGTAGTGGGTACACTAGTAGAAAAAACGTTATTTGAGGCGTCAAAATAGAGGGCTTTTGCGGCGTTTTGGATGCAGCAGTAAATAAAGAGGCCGCAAATAAGAAATGTTATTTGCGGCGTTAAAAAAACGCAGCAATTGATGAGCTATTTGAGGCGTCTATGGAAAAAAACGCAGCAAATGAGAACTCTTATTTGAGGCGTTTTTCTAAAAAAACGCCGCAAATAGAAAAGGCTATTTGAGGCGTTTTTTGAGAAAAACGCCGCAAATAGGTATTAAAAAAAAAAAAAAAAATTTTTTTTTTTTTTTTTTTTTTTTTTGCAAATTAAATTATTTAAACAAGTTACTTAAATATAATAACTATCAAATGTATATTTCCACAAGAGAATCTTACATCATTTTGGTAATTATTCTAAATAACAAATACAAAAATATACAATGCTTAAGACTAATTTAAGTGCTGATATGCTGCTGTTGCAAGTTCAATGTTGTTTCCCTAGTCTGATGCATCATTTTGCAGCTATTTTCTTTGAACGTACCGCTGCCCCTCGGCTTGAACCATCGCTTCATAATGTTCTTCCTCTGAAGTTGTACACAGTATTGAACCCGTCAGTTACAAAAGCAACTCGAAGCAACTTGAATTATGCACTACCAGGATCAGTAGAGCTAGCAGCAACCGAGAGAACCAAGGAGCAACACTGCCTACACTACCAGGATCATCGCCTTCATTTCCTGCAGACTGTACAGTTAAAACTCTTCGCTCCATAGCGTGAAATGCACCAATTGCCTCCAATAGATATGGTGATCAAGTCGACTCCATCAGCTATTGCATCGTCAAACGCTGCAAGAATGTTACTGTCCTTGCACCCATCTGTATCACATACTTTATAGACTGCTATTCTCGATGAAGGCACGCCTCCTCTTACTGTCCCTTTTGCAATTCCGAAAAAATATGTATCTTCTACTATTCCTCCCGCTGCTGTCGATGCTGTGTGGGTTCCGTGACCTTCTTCGTCCCTTGCATTTCCCAAGTACCCCCTCACGCCAATTATCTTCCTGCAGGTACAAGGACAAATTTTTGATTTTGAACTAAGGTCACGGGTTAAATAAAAGGAAGGATTATTTACCTGTTGCAGGTGAAATCCTGTCCACCGTGACAAACACCTTTCCATTTCGCAGGGACAGGACTAAAACCATCATCGTAAAAACTAGGTGATTCTGGCCAAATCCCAGTGTCGAAAACACCAATAATAACATTGCTTTCGGCAACAATATGAAATCGATTTAATCCTTCAAGCCTTCAGACTCTATATTACGTGGCGTACCCATATCAACACTCTACAAATGGACATGTGTATTGACACTCTGACACTTCAACTTAAGCCATGTGTCAGTGTCAGTGTGATTGAATGATTGATCCTTAAAGGCTAACATCATAATTCATAGCATGACACTATGAAGAATAACAACTGATTTTATTGTGACATAACATGACTGGCCGACTAAGCTTAAGACCCACTTGCATTAGATACTGTGCAATAGAGCGTTCTCTGTTTGATAAAATTATGACACCATGATTCATCATGCACCATGAAGGACATCGCTTATTAGATTACAAATGGTATAAAACAATGCAGATTGAGATTGTATGTTCGATGAGGAGTGAGTACATACATGGAATGCTGGACTGCTTGATGTGCAGCAGATGCAGGCAGAAACTCATCAACAGCAACTTCCTTGTTCTCATTTTTCTTATCTGACAAAATTGTCAAGGAGAAGACATGTGGGCTGTATCGACTATTGAATATGAGCTTCTATTAAACAGGGTACACAACACAGCACCTTTGAAGGGTCAAACTATTGTATACTGTGAGAAATAATCGGTTAGTGTAAATATCATGTGAACTTCAAAGTGAAGTAAGGACTATATAATGGCATGAAAAAGTAGTACAGAAGAGAAGAGAGGGAGGTGATGGCTGAAATTAATGACGGATAAGTTAATGAAGTTGAAAAAGGCAAACAAAATGAAAGGATACAATCTTCAAAGAAACGGCGAATCTCAGCCAAACGATGGGGAGGGAGCTCCTTGATGTCATTGTAATGTCGGTACTCAAGATCATCGGCACAAACAGCAATGATCTTATCATCTTTCTCCCCCTGAACAAAGGCATTAGAATCCTTCGCAACACAAATTTATACTGTGCAAAGGGAACTATGTTTTAGGTACCTGATCAATCATGGGCATCAATCCTATAGCTTTAGCGCGCAAGAAGCATCCTGGAAGAACAGGCTCCTGCAAGTTTGACACTATTAAATGGCATATTCAAAAAATGAACCTCATCATGAATCATAAAGGAACAAGGGTAAGACATTAACAAAAAAAAATTCAGTGAAAGAAGTGGAAGAAGGTTGTAAATTAATAATGTGCATAAAGTTTTGATATGGAAGAGTAGAAGTACCTGCATGATAACCAATACATCTATGGGGTCATTGTCTTCACAAAGAGTTCGAGGAATGAATCCGTAGTTGTGGGGGTAAACAACTGATGTACAGGAAATGTGAACTCTTCCTTCGCAACAGTGAATATTGTATTGTTTCCCAGCACATCGGATCAGTTCACTCTGCGATTAGTGCAGTAATTAGTGGAATTGTCAGGACTAATCATAGGGAGATAGTCAGGTTAATTACTCAAATACTCACACTATAATTTAAAGTATCCGACACAAGTGCAATAGTGCATATCCAATTGTCAGGACTCGCTATTGGTAGTGCAAATTTACGGAATCAGAGAGTAATCCAGAAATTAATAAGCAATCAAGTTAAGACGTATAAATAGCAGACAAATCAACATTGGTCATTTTTACAATCCAAAATCCAAAACTATTTGCTTATTTACCTGATTTAACATCCATTTGAAGCCAACAGCGGCTGAGCATTCGTTCTTTGACGCGTTAGTGAACCAATCCAGATTGTAAGCACAAGTCCGAGCAGAACAAGGATTCCACAGACTGTACATGTACCCATGTCAAATAACAATAAAAATCACAATTGATACCTGTATATGTACGCAAAAATCAAAAATAAGGCACAGTTCCAGACATCACACTAACCAACCCAAACCATAATTACCTAAAGCTCATATCTTAGAAATGAAAAAGGACAAACGTTTGATGATCACATAAGATGAAAGGCTGCATAGAGATTCAATCGCGACAACTAAACACGCAAACAATCATTAAAACCCCGAAATTAATCGAACTCTAATTAATCGAAAATACTTTAACCTAAAAAATCAATTCACATACCTAATTTAGAAAAATAGGAATAGAGGAGATGATGAGGTGGTGAGTTCCGTCCATTTCCGTCGATTTCCAGTGGCGGTGAGCGGTGGTTGGCAGATTTGAGGTGGTTGAGAGAAATATAGGCGGTGGTTCCGTCAAATTTGCTTTTGCTTTATTGTTTTATGGTTGAGAGAAATATAGAATAATGAAAACACGGAATATAATGCGCAGCATATACTTTTTCATTTAATTTGTTTTTATTTTTAATACACACTCATTTGCGGCGCTATTTCAAAAAACGCCTCAAATGACCTATTTGCTGCGTTTTTTTACAAAACGCCTCAAATGACGCATAAATTATTTGCTGCTATTGGGCTAAAACGCCTCAAATAGATAGCCGCAAATGGTTGTTTTTCTACTAGTGGTAGGACGGTAGTATTTTTGGGGCAGGGGTTTCGCGAGGCTTGGAGGTACGTAGTCGTGAGTAGTATGGGGCAGGGGTTTTATGATGGGGATTATTATTATTATATTATTATTATATTATTATATTATTATTATAATATTGTTATTAGTAAATGTATTGAAAGTAGTAGTAGTTACTACGTACTACTTATTATTATTATTATTATTATTATTATTATTATTATTATTATTATTATTATTATTATTATTAGTATGGTTAATTGTATCTTGTGATTCCCTTATTGTTCTAGTTTTGTATTAGTCCACGTTTCCTTGTGTAAGTATAAGGTTGAGTCGGGAATTTAATTAGAGTTCCTTTTAAGGAATTTCCTTCTTGGGAAAGTTTCCACTTTGGGAAACTTTCCGTTTTTAGTAAGTTATCAGTTATAATAGGTATAAATGGAATAGAAGGGCATGGTAAGGATTTTAATCCGTTATATCATATATGTTAGGTGGCAATTTCCGCGTGGAACATTTCTAGTAGCAGTTGTTCGTTGCCTTTGTCTTTCTGCAGCTTCGAGGTAGGGGATATATATATATATATATATATATATATATATATATATATATATATATATATATATAACTGTGATTGTGTTATGACACGAAGTGTGTGTAATGTTTATTACAAGATTGTTATAACTGTTTATGAAGGTACTGTGGATTGTATTATTATTGATTACTGTGGAGATCGGGACTTGTGAAATGGGTCTTGTGATATGGGTCTTGTGATATGGGACTTGTGATTTGGCCATGGAAGGTGTGGTGTGATGGGAGGTGTGGCGTGATGGAGGTGTGGAGTGGTGGAGGTGTGGTGGATGATCGAATGATATGGAGACGGAGGAGGATACAGATTTATTGTTGTGTTTATGTTTTATCTGTTTTACCTACTCAACCTCGCGGTTGACCCTGTGTATTCGTGTGACACCTACGATGATCCGGAATGGGGAGTAGATTCTACAGGAAAGTGACAGATGAGCCAGGAGCTGGGACGGGAATGTGAGATGCGGATTTGAGACCGACTTAGATCTACATCACATATAGAGTAGTCGTCAGTTGTGCTTTTATTTTTTATTTTTTTCTATGTAATTTCTGTAATAACAAAAGTATAAATTTTATCAGTTTTTATATAAAGTACTTTGGGTGATTTACTTCGTTATTCACTACCTCGAATATTCCGAGATGGTAACAGCTCAATTTACTGAGGATGTCTTGCTAAAGACTCCTTAATAAATCGGGGTGTTACAAAGTGGTATCAGAGCGAACGATCCTCAGGCCTAAACCAAATGAATAATAATGAACGTAGGAAGAGTCAAATAAAATGAACCCCGAGATGAAACTGATAGGCGCCCCAAAAAGGAACGGGATGAGTTAGGGGCCCCCTCACACCAAACCTGGGCCCTTTCTGTTCTGTCTCGGGAACCCAATGAGAGTAATTGAAGAGTGGGGTAGATTATATAGTGACCTAGTTATCTTGTATTAACGTTCTTGCAGGAGAAGGAATGTGGTAAGTTATGATGTGAAATATAGTTGGTAATATATACTGCGAATCATGAGATTGATGTTGAATGTTGATTGAGATATACTATTTCTGGTATTGAGAACAAGAGTTTTTGAATATGAGCTTTACTTGTATATGGTGATATGCATGCGGCTATATGATCCCTGAACCGTTAGGTAGAGATATAGTATACTGATACGTGTAATGAGTCGATGACCTATAACTACCTAAAAGGATAGATGTAGGAGAGATAAGATCATGATTGACTGGAATGGTTAGTAAAGTCAGTTATGCTACGTCGTTATAGGATGTGGAACCAAGTTAAGTCTTATGGGTAAAGCTAGTAGACCGAACCGGATGTCGTGCCCGTTGATAATTGTCTGTACTATTCTGTGTGTGTATACACTTCTTATTTGCATGCCTTATACTTTGAAAGAGTTTACTGATGGGCATACTAGGCAAATGTGATCGAAATTTGGGATTTATGATTTTTATTATTTTACCAATTGCTTTAGCAATCCCTGTCTAGTGATATGCAGAATGTGTTGCCCCAAGACATAAATGACATGTAGCTATGTGTTACGTTCGTATATCTGTGTACAAGTATTGAGTATTTGGCTGGTTTTTCGAAATCTTGACTGTGCTCTAGATGACGATTAAAGTTGGAATGAGGAATGAATATTAATATGGTGCAATGTCCATGCTTTAAATGATATGTCAACGTGTTTCGGAAGATGAATGGTTGAGTTTCGAAGTAGTAATGTGAATTGTAATAGAACCAAAATTTTAATAAAATTTTAGAATGTTACCTTGTTTGTACGGACTGTCATATTAAATGTACTCCATATTTGAGTATGAAAGTTTTATGTATGATAACCCCTTGAGTTGGGTTTACAATGCTTTTGTTTTATGTTAATAGGAGTTATATTTTGAGAGAAATAAATCTTTTAGTTGACAGTGGTCAGATGGTTACTGCACAGTCCCGTTTTTTCCCATCTTTTTGTAAAAGAAATCATTTAAAACTTGGCTATTGTTATGTATAAATCCAACCCTACTGTTCAGAATATGTATTCGCGTTCTCAAAATGATATGCCATGTAAAGTCGTAACGAGCCACTATTTAATTGTGATTTTTGCAAGTTACCGAATTTTCTGTTGAATTGCTGTAAAGTTCTTGTCCAGACCGATTGAGTTATGGAAATGGTATTAAATAATTTCCTTGAGATATTCATTCGATTATTTTCCTATGATTAGCTAGTCCTTTATATTATCTAAAAGCTATGATCGCTCGCACGTTAGCTAAGCTGTTATTTAATTAATTATGATTTGGTAAGTTGCTGCGTAATGTTTTATTGTTGAAATCGTGAGATATAAAAGTTTCATATAAAAGTTAAATCAAATGTGATTTATGTGATGTGACCACGTGATATCCTGATATGACATTAGTCACATGAATAATAGGCGTATGGTATGAGTATGAACCCTCACTATATGATAGCGTAACCTTGTTTATTTCGTCAAGTTTAATATAGAATTGTTTCAATTATATGTCAAATTTTACGACCTCAAAATAACTATGTGCTACTCGTATGTGATGTCAAAAGCATGTTTATCTGAGAGGAGTCTTGCCAAGTGGCAGAATGAAATTTAACTGGTCAGTTATCAGCATGATATAGTAATCTAATAGTTATACGTAATTGTGACTATTTGATTAATGTGAATCTGGTTGATGTTCTTTCGGATGTTGATGGTTTATCACTGTCTAGTTTCCTGTAATATAAACTTTATAACTTTTCCAAGTATATTGTTATACCATACAGTGAGTTGCATATTGTTATATTTAGAATCTAATCACGATGTGTAAGTTATTAATTGTTGGCGTACGATTTATGTAAGTATTAACCTTGTGATTGTTACTTATATCGTTGAAATTTTCGTAATTCATGAGTGAAAAGAACAATGACTTAATAAGGAACAGTCATAATACCTCAGTGTAGCCTTGTTTCAAGCTGTAACTTGTGAAATTGTCTTTGACCCATATTTATGTTGTCACAAACAACCCTTTCAATGTTTCAAACATTTCAAAATATTTTCAAAATGATAAACCAGGTTCAAGCTTGATGTTTGATAATAATGGTGATTGGTTGCAAAATGACAATCCTGTAGCTATGTGTAGATGAGATCCTGCTTGAGTGTTTAATAGCTGCGAATTGTATAAAACCCTTATCGTGCAAGTCATATATAATAATAGCCTCATGATAAATGATGTAATATGAGTGGGTTGAAATGTAGCTAAGTGATTTGGTTAACTAATTGATATCTGGGGATGTTAAACGATCTTGTGAGTCTATGAGTTATGTATGCCTTGGGAAATATGTCAATGTTCCATGTTTAATTACGTTAATTAATTTTGCGCTATGTCTTTTCCTAGATATGATTTGCTTGTAAAATATGATTATGAGCATGAAACATTTAATTTGTCAAGTATGAACTATAAGCTTCTAAATTGTTTACATTGTTGTTAGTATATTAAATTTGTGATAAATTTCAAGGGTGTATGAGTGTTATCTATTCCGAATCTGTTTTGCTGCTTAACACGATCCTACCGACCCTAATACTTTATTATTGTTCGAGGTTATATGTTATATGATACTTGATATGAGTCTCTTTTGAGTACTGATTTGAGTTGAATATTAGTAGTTGTCCTTTTATTTTGATAGTTAAAATTTTCTATTAATGTGATAATTCTTTTGTTTGTGAGATGGGAAAACTTTTAGTAATTGTTTAGTCTGAGTTATGTACAAGTTCTTGTTTTATGGCGTACACGTCCTTGTTTTATGAATAGTGGAATGATAAGTATATTTACAAGTATGTCAACGAACTTGGGAGGTAAGTACTGAGGAGATTGGGTTACTCGTGAGTTTAGAACAAAGGCCATGGTTGGTTTTGGTTTTGAGTTTGAGTTTGGGTTTGCAGTTCAGTATTTTATCTAGTTGTCGTATTCTTTGACCTTGGCTTGTGGGTGAGTAGCTTAGAGTTTTACGCTCTAAGTGTTGAGCAGTTCCTTTAATGGAAAATGTGATAACATCGATATTGAATTGGGAGGAAAATTGGTTACTGGCATTGAGTTATGAGGATTGGGCCATTGTGCCAATTGTGTAAGGGTCCGGAGTGACTATGGTTATTGAGTTACCGAGTTATTTGAGTTTGAAACCGATATTGGGATGGAAGTATTGTTTCGCGGTTTATCTCGCCAGTTCACTCACCCTTTGTCTTTGGTCTTAGGTTCGATGATGAGAATACGTTGCTTTGTCAGTGGGAGTAAAATTTTTATGAGATGGAGTAATAGGCTAGAATTCTTATAATGGGGTTACGGGGACGTAACCACGTTTTAAGGGAGATAGGATTGTAAAATCTTAATGGCTAATTGTTATGTCATGGTTGTTTTTGCATCTACTTGATAATCCTGATAACTTCTGTTAAGCATTTTATTGTGTTTGTGAAGTATCCTTAGTAATTTTATAGGTTAAACTTTGGGGACAAAGTTTTCTTAACGAGGGCAGAATGTAACATTTCGTGGTTAAAGTACTTCTATTAGTTTTGATGTTACGTGTTGTCACATTTTGTATTCGTTACATGCTTAGTAATCAGTTGGTTGACCATAGGGTAGTGAACTTCGGGACGAAGTTCATTTTAAGGGAGGAAGACTGTAATACCCCTCATTTTCGGAACTCGGGTTTTGACTCGGAGTTAGCATTATAAGTATTATTTTATGTTACGGATTTATATAAATTACTATCGTAAGTAGATATAGCAATTAATAATAATATTACGAGTTATACGCGTATAACGAGTTGACCGGTTCGTAAATTAATGTAGTGTAAAATTATTATAAGGTTTGGCTTGTGATTGGGCCAAAAATCTCACGACCCAATCACAATCCCCTTCACGCTCAAACCCATACAAGCTTTACCCGTTACTCGCACCAAACCCTACCACCACAACCTTAAACCCGTATGCCCCCTTCCCCAATCCAAACCCTACTTCCTTCCTCTGCCTCCACAACACTCTAGCAGCAGTACCGTCACATCGAGAGAGAGAGAGGCGGCCGGTGGTGGTTAAAGGTGTTCCGAGAAGTTTCCAAGTCGGCTCCGGCGAGCTTAGGTAAGTATGTCCCGTTCCTCCTCTCGTTTTGTCTTCTTTCCGCGCCTGTCGTATTAATGCGTTACCACGGTCGTCGTCTAGGTCCGAGGTCGGATATATCTTAATGAGCGCTTTCTGCATCCTTGAAAGATTCTCTTGTCTAAACGGGTTTGGCGGGTCACATGTAGGCATCACACAGTTAGTATGTTCACAAGTTATGGGGTTTGACGGTGGGACGAGCGAATGAAGCCCTCATAGGAGACTCAGTCATTAATGAAATGGATTGAGGTGTGGGCGAAAGAAAGGTCCTTTGTTGTCAATAGGCGCTTCCTTTAATAATGAGTCTGTCCGCGCTAGGCCGGGGGGGAAAGACCGTTGCAAAAGTACCAAATCCCACCTTTCGGGTGGTGGTGGCCGGTAGTGGGTAGGACGGTAGTATTTTTGGGGCAGGGGTTTCGCGAGGCTTGGAGGTACGTAGTCGTGAGTAGTATGGGGCAGGGGCTTTATGATGGGGATTATTATTATTATTATATTATTATATTATTATATTATTATTATAATATTGTTATTAGTAAATGTATTGAAGGTAGTAGTAGTTACTACGTACTACTTATTATTATTATTATTATTATTATTATTATTATTATTATTATTATTAGTATGGTTAATTGTATCTTGTGATTCCCTTATTGTTCTAATTTTGTATTAGTCCACGTTTCCTTGTGTAAGTATAAGGTTGAGTCGGGAATTTAATTAGAGTTCCTTTTAAGGAATTTCCTTCTTGGAAACTTTCCGTTTTTAGTAAGTTATCAGTTATAATAGGTATAAATGGAATAGAAGGGCATGGTAAGGATTTTAATCCGTTATATCATATATGTTAGGTGGCAATTTCCGCGTGGAACATTTCTAGTAGCAGTTGTTCGTTGCCTTTGTCTTTCTGCAGCTTCGAGGTAGGGGATATATATATATATATATATATATATATATATACATATATATATATATATATATACATATATATATATATATAAAAACTGATAAAATTTATACTTTTGTTATTACAGAAATTACATAGAAAAAAATAAAAAATAAAAGCACAACTGACGACTACTCTATATGTGATGTAGATCTAAGTCGGTCTCAAATCGGCATCTCACATTCCCGTCCCAGCTCCTGGCTCATCTGTCACTTTCCTGTAGAATCTACTCCCCATTCCGGATCATCGTAGGTGTCACACGAATACACAGGGTCAACCGCGAGGTTGAGTAGGTAAAACAGATAAAACATAAACACAACAATAAATCTGTATCCTCCTCCGTCTCCATATCATTCAATCATCCACCACACCTCCACCACTCCACACCTCCATCACGCCACGCCTCCCATCACACCACACCTTCAGTGTGTGTAATGTTTATTACAAGATTGTTATAACTGTTTATGAAGGTACTGTGGATTGTATTATTATTGATTACTGTGGAGATCGGGACTTGTGAAATGGGTCTTGTGATATGGGTCTTGTGATATGGGACTTGTGATATGGCCATGGAAGGTGTGGTGTGATGGGAGGCGTGGCGTGATGGAGGTGTGGAGTGGTGGAGGTGTGGTGGATGATTGAATGATATGGAGACGGAGGAGGATACAGATTTATTGTTGTGTTTATGTTTTATCTGTTTTACCTACTCAACCTCGCGGTTGACCCTGTGTATTCGTGTGACACCTACGATGATCCGGAATGGGGAGTAGATTCTACAGGAAAGTGACAGATGAGCCAGGAGCTGGGACGGGAATGTGAGATGCCGATTTGAGACCGACTTAGATCTACATCACATATAGAGTAGTCGTCAGTTGTGCTTTTATTTTTTATTTTTTTCTATGTAATTTCTGTAATAACAAAAGTATAAATTTTATCAGTTTTTATATAAAGTACTTTGGGTGATTTACTTCGTTATTCACTACCTCGGATATTCCGAGATGGTAACAGCTCAATTTACTGAGAATGTCTTGCTAAAGGCTCCTTAATAAATCGGGGTGTTACAAAAACGTTATTTCTGACCCATTTCTCTCAATAAAAATTGTATCCAACTAATTCCATATTATAAAATGGATCCCAACCAAAATTTTGATTTAAATTCTATTATGAATTTACTTCAAAATCCACAGTTTCAACATGTTATCTAAGTTGCCAAAAAACGTATGTTATCAAATATGTAATGTATTAATTATTAAGTTTATTAGCATAGTTTGTGTGTTGTCTTTTTATATATATAATAATTAAGTTTTATTAAGTTATATAATTAAGTTTATGCATTTTAATTAGTAATGTTTAATACAAACTAAAATTAATTAATAAGTTTCTTAGAAAGAAAAGTAAAATGGAAAAGTAAAGTCTGAGACGAGTCTGACGGATAATGTATAAAATATGAGGTGAGTCTGAGGTAAGTCTGAACAATAAAGAAATAATAAAAGTTAGTGAAAAGCTGACATGGCACAGTCTTAAGACTTTGAAAAATCTGAGGAATAATCTTACCCTTACAGTTTAATAATCAAGCTTTCCTAAACCAACGAGACTAAGTTGTCCATAAAAGAAAATTGAAATTTTGGACCCTTTTCAATAATACTTCAAGCATTAAAACAATTATCAAAACTAGAAGATTACTACTCCCTCCTATTCAGCCTATTCGTTCCCTTCCTTTTTACTCAAAAATTAAGAAAATGAATTTGGACCACACAAATCAAGCTATATTATGATATATATGTTTTGATAGTTTTCGGTATGTCGTATATTTTGTATTTGGGTAAGTTACCGTATCCGTTTGTTTATGTATATATGCTGTTGGTAGGTTATGTAGGGTTTAGAGTCTTTTCGTTTTCTATATATACGTTGTTGTATATTGTATTCAAAGCAATTGCAGTAATACAGAAAATTCCTACCCAAATACACCACTCTTATTTTACATGGTATTAGAGCTAGGTTTTTTAGCGTCTTATGAGTGGCAATGCCGATGATCTCATTGTCACAGACGTCGACGATAATCCAACTTCAGGCGTAAGTTCTCACGTTACGGATTCCGATTCTGAATCTGATGATATGAAGCCTGGTGAAAAATTAAGCCCTAACTTCCTCTGCACTGCCGACAAGTCAGGCGATAAATTAATCGTCGTCGAACTAAAAGGGGACAATTATGATGAGTGGTCTGTCAAGATGCGAGGCGCTCTCCGTTCAAAAAAAAAGATGGGTTTCATCGATGGCACGCTGAAAAGACCGGCAGAGGATTCCGAGGATCTCGAAGATTGGTACATGGTTAACGCCATGATTGTAAATTGGATTTTTAATACGATTGAACCGGGTCTTGGTTCATCGATTACCTATGTTGAAGAAGCCAAAGTTCTGTGGGACGATATCGAACATCGATTCAGTGTTGGGAATGGTCTGAAACTGCATCGTATTAAGGGTGCGATCGCTACTTGCAAGCAAGGGGATAGAGAGACAGTCACTGATTATTATGGCCGTATCAAGAAACTTTGGGATGACCTTGACAAGTACGATCGTAACCCCGTGTGTAGTTGCGGTGGTTGTAAATATGGCATAAATAGACAGTTAGACACAAAGCGGGACGAGAACAAAGTTCATGATTTCCTTTTAGGAATTTCACCTTCTTATTCTACTGTGGCTTCCAATTTGCTTTTGCAGGAACCCCTACCTTCACTAAATAAAGCTTACGCAACTATCATTCAGGAAGAAGGCGTCAAAGGGAAAGTTGTGACGAATTTCGGTGCTAGAGGCTGTGAAAACAGGGGCGAACCGATGGGTTTTGCAGCAAGGTCCGCACCTCTACCAGCTCCTGCTCAGACACAAGATACGGTGAAGCCCTAAACAGAGGCTCAAGGTGGACGACCTTGGTGTGAGAAGTGCAAAAAGTATGGTCATTCTATTTCTCGTTGTTTCGATATTATAGGATACCCGAAAGAATGGCGCGATAGAGGGGCTGGTCGTGGTGGAAATAAAGGAGGTCGTGGAGGCTACGGTGCTGGCAGAGGTAATTCTAGCGGTTCTGTGAATGCGGCGCAGAGTGTGACAGCTGATCCGTCACATGAATCTAAAGATGTCTATGTGACAATCCCGAAGAAACAGTGGGAAGCTTACGTGAACCAGAATAAAGTTTCAACTTCTAATGTTCGGATGAATGGTAAGACGGATAATGATGATTGTTGGTTGGTTGATTCTGGAGCAACTCACCATATGACAGGGTGTTTGGATAATTTGCAACTCATTACAAATATAACACCTTGTAGTGTGAATTTGCCTACGGGAAAATAGCTATTGCCTCTAAAGAAGGAACTGTTTATTTAGGCGAAAATCTCGTTTTACGAAATGTCTTATTTGTCCCAGATTTCAATTGTAATTTAATCTCCGTTTACCAATTAAATGCCGAACTGGGTTGTGAGGTGCATCTCACTGATAAATCTTGTGTCATACAGGACCGCGCAACGAAGAGGACGATTGGTACGTGTGAACAAAAGGGAAGGCTATATATACTCGAAGGAGGCACGAGACATACGGTTTTTGCTGCCAAGATGGGTGAAGATGCAACTGGTATTTGGCACCGTAGGCTTGGGCATCCTTCCAGTCGGGTAGTTGATTATTTGCCTTTCCTCAATAGAAAGTATGATAAAAATACTTCATTTTCTATCTGTGATATTTGTTTAAAAGCAAAACAGCCACGTGACAAGTTTGTTGTTAGTCGCAATAGAGCCAACACTATTTTTGAATTGGTGCATTGTGATTTGTGGGGTAACTATCATACACCTTCGTCTTGTGGCAGTTTTTATTTCCTTACTATTGTCGATGACTTTTCCCGAGCTATTTGGGTATATTTGATACGGCAAAAGGCTGAAGTTGCTCAATTATTACAAAATTTTGTTGCTATGGCTAAAAGACAATTTAGTAAGGATATCAAAGTGGTGCGTACTGATAATGGTACGGAATTTACGTGCTTGAAGTCTTTTTTTAATACAGTTGGGATAATACATCAAACCACAGTTGTGGGCACTTCACAGCAAAATGGTCGAGTGGAACGAAAACATCGTCATATTCTTAACGTGGCCTACGCTTTACGTTTCCAAGCAAATTTACCCATTAAATTTTGGGGTGAATGTATTTTAGCTGCCACATATTTAATTAATCGGACTCCTTCCGTTCTCTTAGAAGGAAAAACTCCTTATGAGATATTGTTTGGAAAACCGGTTGTATATGATAATTTGAAGGTTTTTGGTTGTTTGTGTTATGCCCGACATCCTCGAACGGATGGTGATAAATTTGCTCCCCGTATTCGGAGATGTATTTTCGTTGGCTATCCTTTCGGTAAGAAAGGTTGGGAAGTATTTGATTTGGATTCTTCTGATTTTTTTATTTCCCGAGACGTGGTTTTTGATGAGTCCTCTTTTCCCTTGAGTAATGATGTCCCGGTCAATCAGCCTCAAGTTAATACTATTGATGAATTCATTGGTGACCCTAACATCCTCCTAGGTGATGTTGGTGGGGCAGAGAAGGTTGCTCCTTCTACTGAAATGGTAACCGAGGGTGGCGGAGAGGCGGTAACCGCTGAAATTGAGCAGCCACATGTTGAGCCGCCGGTTGTGGATGGGCAGCCGAATGTTGAGCAGCCGGTTGTGGTTGAATTGGGGCGTGGTAAACGTCCACATGTCCCTTGGTCTAAGTATAGTACTGATGAATATGTGTCAAATGGTGCTCGTGTTCCTTCTCCCGTTCACAATAATAGCCTTTCCTCGAGTTCATCGCGCCACACGCCCTCTTCAGGTATGCCATTTCCGTTAGCTCATGTCCTGTCTAATGCTAATTTTTCTTTAGCACATCGTGCTTTCATTGCTGACGTTGATGATTTTGTGGAACCCACTAATTTTCGTGAAGCAATGAAGGATATGCGTTGGCAGGAGGCTATGAATTCCGAGCTTGCAGCTTTAATTCGCAATGGCACTTGGGACATTGTCGATCTTCCCCTTGACAAAAAGGCCATTGGAAATAAATGGGTTTATAAAATCAAATTGCGTGCTGATGGGACTGTTGAACTTTACAAAGCAAGACTCGTGATACTCGGTAATAGGCAAACAGAAGGGGTCGATTTTTTTGACACTTTTGCTCCTACAGCAAAGATGGTTACTGATACCCGTCGTTGTGGGTGTCAAAGATAAAATTTGTAAACCAAACTAAAACTATAGATAGTGATAGTAAGGGTCGAACCACAGAGAGACAAGGTTAATTCTGTTTGCTAATTTTTAATCTATAAAATAATAATAAAAAGAGGGGTGTTTTGATTGGTTGTTACTAAATCTAAGAATAAGGTAAAACAAGTAAATAAAGATGAGAATAAAATTATAATAAAAGAGATGCTAGGATGTTTGGGTAATAAACAGCTAAGATAATATAAATCCTAAGTCAACATGTATTGCAGTCGCGTAAGGGGTGTAACATATCCTTTAGGTCTATTCTACCTAATAGCTCCTTTAGGCCTATGTTATTAGTTCCTAGGTCTCACAATTATTGGGTGTCAATAATAAGGGTGATTCCTAAATTCTAGGTCACGTACCTTTCAGTCTTAAGTAACCTAGCCGTCTTAAGAAGT
This sequence comes from Silene conica, assembly GCA_029255685.2. Taxonomy (NCBI): domain Eukaryota; kingdom Viridiplantae; phylum Streptophyta; class Magnoliopsida; order Caryophyllales; family Caryophyllaceae; genus Silene; species Silene conica. The sequence continues at coordinate 68,670,485 of CM055311.2, forward strand.
AAACTAATGCCCTTCCCATATCTCTCAATCTTGGGTAGGTCATTACTAACATCCTATAAGTCTCCTTTTGGTCTCATTGTAGGTTATTATAGTCTACAAATTAAAGCGAAACAGAATTCAAACACGAGTCGGTCGACCGACCAACTACCCCGGTCGGCCGACCTCCTCTTGCAACAGGTCGATTTTGGGATTCATACTACCTACGCATATTTATTCCCTACATCCTAACATAAGAAATTAGCTACTCATAACTATTAAAACAATAATAAAAATAGGAATAAACATGGAAATTATAAAGAACATCAATCTAAACATGCAATAATAATAAAGGCTTGGGATTCTAAATTAAACCGGATACTAATAATTCTAAAATAAGAACAATATTAAAACTGGAATTAAGAAAGGATTTACCGGAAATCGGAATTGAGATGGAAAGGAACAAACTTTTTTGAATGCTTGAATGATTGATGAACAAACTAAAGTACTTGAGAGTTATTGAAAGATTACAACTTAAATAGAAAACTAAATAATCCTTATTTCTAAGATAAAAATTAAAAGTAAAACTTGATGTGAGATTTGATAGGTAAAACTGAATGAATAACCCTAATCACGTAATTTAGCTTAAATAGGCGGAAATAAAGAGTTTCCTAATGACCTAAACACTTTAATGGGCTTCGCGGAAACTTCTGGGTCAGTGCTGAGGTCGGTCGACCCAATTAGTCGGTCGGTCGACCCAATTGTCGGGACTACAGCGCGCGTCGATCTTAAAACAGCTGCCATTTCTTCGTTACTTATCGTAATCAAGCGATTCTTGCGGCGTTGGAAAGCTAAGAGGACAAGCATTCACCTACAACTGGAATCACTCCATTATCAGCTCTAAAACTCGAGATATAGCCATTTGAAACAGGCTGTAACATCGTGGATCGATTATTTGCTTGTTAAAGCTATCTTCAGGCCTTGAAATGTGCGCTAGGCTTCGTTCCTTCTTGTCCTTATTCATGAAAAATACCGAGGGCATAAATTTGGTATAAAATCGTCCCTTTTCCGCATAAATCTGCAAAAGAGCATAAAAATACGAAAGTAGACAATTGTTGGGAAATAAATGCTAAAACATAGTAAATGAGCGACAAAATGCGTGTAAAAATAGATGTAAAACATCATAAAATAGGCACGCATCAGTTACTGTTCGTGTCTTCGTTGTTATTGCTGCCGCTCGTGAATGGGAATTACATCAGATGGATGTCCACAATGCTTTTCTTCATGGTGATTTGGAGGAGGAAGTGTATATGAAATTGCCTCTTGTTTATTCCGTTGATGCACCTGGTAAAGTTTGCCGTCTTAAAAAGTCTTTATACGGTCTTTGTCAAGCCTCTCGTTGTTGGTTTGCAAAACTTTCGACTTCCCTGTTGGCATATGGTTTTGTGCAACGTCTATCCGATTATTCCTTATTTTCTTATCATATCTCTGGAGTCGAGATATATGTTTTGATATACGTCGATGATCTTGTTATTGGTGGTAATAATGAGGAAGCAGTTCGTCACGTTAAGGAATATTTGAATTCTTGTTTTCACATGAAAGACCTCGGCAAATTAAAATATTTTTTGGAGCTTGAAGTTGCGCGGAACTCGAGTGGTATATTCCTTTGTCAACGGAAGTATGCGTTGGATATTTTAACAGAGACAGGTTTGATTGGAAGTAAACCGGTTAGTATTCCTTTGGGGCAACGTCACACTTTAGCCATGGCTAATGATGCTGTGCTAAGTAATCCGGAATCATATCGTCGTTTGGTCGGCCGTCTTATTTATTTAACTAATACGCGGTCGGATCTCTCATATAGTGTGCATATTTTATCCTTTTTCATGCACGAGCCTCGAGAGACGCATTGGAATGCAGCACTGCGCGTGGTCCGTTATTTGAAAAATAGCCCTGGTCAAGGTTTGCTTTTTAAATCCAATTCGACTCTCGAGTTATCCGTCTATTGTGACGCTGACTACTCAAGCTGTCCTCTGACCCGTCGCTCTTTGACCGCATACTGTGTATTTCTGGGTGCTTCTCCCGTTTCTTGGAAGACCAAGAAACAACATACCGTGTCTCTTTCTTACGCTGAGTCTGAGTACCGGGCTATGGCCGCGGCAACGTGTGAAGTCAAATGGAGGCGCAGGATACTCAAGTTTCTTCATGTTCCTGTCCATAGTCCCGCCGTGATGCATTGTGATAATCAAGCGGCCCTCCATCTTGCGCGCAATCCCGTGTTTCATGAACGCAGTAAACACATTGAGGTTTATTGTCATTTCGTGCGCGATGCTATACAAGAAGGATTAATTGTCCCGACTTATGTGCACACGTCTGATCAAGTAGCGGATATTCTGACCAAAGCTTTAGGCATGCGCGAGTTTTTGCATTTGTTATCCAAGTTGGGCGTTATCGATCCACACGCTCCCACTTGAGGAGGGGTATTACGATATATATGTTTTGATAGTTTTCGGTATGTCGTATATTTTGTATTTGGGTAAGTTACCGTATCCGTTTGTTTATGTATATATGTTGTTGGTAGGTTATGTAGGGTTTAAATTCTTTTCGTTTTCTATATATACGTTGTTGTATATTGTATTCAAAGCAATTGCAGTAATACAGAAAATTCCTACCCAAATACAACACTCTTATGTTACAAGCTACTCCACATGAAATTGAATTTGGGCTATAAAAAGCTTACCAAATAAAAAAATAGGGAAGAAAACGTGATTAGCGCGGATAAGGAAAGAGGGAAGAATAGGTTGAATATGAGGGACTAGGGAGTATAGAAGAAGAGAAAGATTACTATCAGAATTTATTTGAAGAATACATTTAGAACTACGTTCATCTATTTTTAACTGAATAACAGTGTAATTCTTTATAAGTGGCGTGATTAGAGAAGTAATGACTTAGGATACTCTGCCTTTTCAGAGAAGGAATATAGAGTTACACGATCCAAGACACATCCAACACAACGGTATAGATCACAATTTTGTTTCATGCTAAATATTGTTTTTGTAACATCCCGTATTTTCGTAAAATCTAATTTAAGCGTTTTAAATTATTTTATGTAATAAAATAATATTTTAATAATTTATTTCAAAGATTTTAATTTAATAAGTTAGATCCGTCTTAAGAACCTCAAGTTCTTAAGATGAATACGAACTTGGCAAGGTTTGATTCCCGACTTGAATACCCGTTCTAAATTCCTAACCCGTTTCATAATACGGAAAGGACAACTCACTTAAACCCTTATAAACCCCAATGTCGACATATTGCTTCTCCTTCAACTCATTTCCACTGTTAAACAATTTCTCATAAAACCTCCATTTTATTCCTCCTTCTTTTGAGAAATTCTTCATCATCCGGTACTCGAATCGAGGTAACAACGACATTTTCGGAATCCTCATTCGATTTCCAAGCCATCTATCACTTTAGTTTTCCATTTCTTTCACTTCGAAAAATCTGTCCGTTTTGGTAAGGAATCGTTTCTGTCCTAAATTCCGTTTTCTTTGTTTGTAGGAGTGGGCTTAGACGATCCGGAGGTCGATAGCTACTTGGTTGAGGAGGATCTATAGCCGGAAAAGCTTGAAAGGTGACGATAATGAGATAACTCGGCCTTTATGTGTATATTAGCACTTTTGTTGCGATCCTTGTGTTAGTTTCTGTTTTTGTTGATGTTTATTGTTCAAAGGACATAGTAACATGTTTAGGATGTTTAATATGTGAAGAATTCTTGTTCTAAGATGTTGTTATGTGTTCTTAAGTTCATTTTCAGTTTTTCATAAATTGCGACGGATACTTGTTAAATCCGTTTGAGGATTGTTATGGGACTTGTTTGCTGCTAGATAGGATGTAATTGATGATTGGTAATGTTGGGTGAATACCATGTGTAGCAATTTTGAAGTTTGTAGGTCGATTTATGAAGTTTTCCTCATGTTGCGATCTGGCGATTTTGCGATCAGGCTCTCTGAGCCGGTCGACCGACCGGCCGCCGGTCGACCGACCGGCCGCCGGTCGATCGGCTGGGAGAGCATTTGTGTGTATTTCGTAATTTTTGGAATGTTGGCCTTGGACTGCCAGCCGGCCGACCGGCTGCCTGCCGACCGGCTGGTAGTCAATTTGTATGGTGTTGATTTGCGAAAGCCTAGGAAGAAAGGGGAGCCCAGCCGGCAGACCGGCCGCCTGCCAGCCGGCTGGGAGTGCATGTGGGGATGGATTTGAGTTTTTGCGAAGGCTAGGTTGGATTCCCAGCCGGCCGACCGGCTGCCTGCCGACCGGCTGGGGGTCCTTTGTGTTGATTCCGTTGTTTTCAAAAGAAGTGTAGGCTGAAGGATCACCAGCCGGCCGACCGGCTGCCTGCCGACCGGCTGGGGCTCCCTGAAGGCCGTTTGTGTCGTTTTCGCGTGTAAATTTCAAACGGTTAATCAGTTTTATTTGAAACTCGTTTTGTTTACCCGTGTCATATATTTTAGGTCCCCGGTGTACGGGCAACATTATATTGGGTTCGGGAATGGAGTGAGGATAGAGACCCCCCGGTCGGGTAACCGAAAGGGAAACCGGCTCTCCCTCGTCTTAGTTCCCGGGATCAATTAAGTGTTGATTAGAGGTTTAAGAAGTTAGAACTATAGGTTAGTTTCTACCTTTGGATGTTAGTGGTTACAATGGTTATCGCGTGGTGGGATATGTGTTAAGCTCACCTCTGGACCCACTACGTGTTTATATGTCGCGTGACGGGATATGTGTTAAGCTTACCTCTGGACCCGTTACGTGTTTTGCTTGGGCGTGTCAGGATATGTGTTAAGCTCACCTCTGGACCTGACACGTGATCGGTTGTCGTACACGGGATATGTGTTAAGCTCACCTCTGGACCCGTTGTGCGGTGACTGCGTATTGGGATATGTGTTAAGTTCACCTCTGGACCCAATACATGTTTGTAGCATTGGGATATGTGTTAAGCTCACCTCTGGACCCTTTGCTTTTGGATGATTAGGGATATGTGTTAAGTTCAACTCTGGACCCTTTTCATGTTTGTAAGTTTAGGGATATGTGTTAAGTTCACCTCTGGACCCTTTACTTGAATTGTATGTTGGGATATGTGTTAAGTTCACCTCTGGACCCGACATAGGGTAGTAATGGGATATGTGTTAAGTTCACCTCTGGACCCGTTGCTAGTGTTATGGATGTATTAATTATTAAGTTTATTAGCATAGTTTGTGTGTTGTCTTTTTATATATATAATAATTAAGTTTTATTAAGTTATATAATTAAGTTTATGCATTTTAATTAGTAATGTTTAATACAAACTAGAATTAATTAATAAGTTTCTTAGAAAGAAAAGTAAAATGGAAAAGTAAAGTCTGAGACGAGTCTGACGGATAAGGTATAAAATATGAGGTGAGTCTGAGGTAAGTCTGAACAATAAAGAAATAATAAAAGTTAGTGAAAAGCTGACATGGCACAGTCTTAAGACTTTGAAAAATCTGAGGAATAATCTTACCCTTACAGTTTAATAATCAAGCTTTCCTAAACCAACGAGACTAAGTTGTCCATAAAAGAAAATTGAAATTTTGGACCCTTTTCAATAATACTTCAAGCATTAAAACAATTATCAAAACTAGAAGATTACTACTCCCTCCTATTCAGCCTATTCGTTCCCTTCCTTTTTACTCAAAAATTAAGAAAATGAATTTGGACCACACAAATCAAGCTATATTATGATATATATGTTTTGATAGTTTTCGGTATGTCGTATATTTTGTATTTGGGTAAGTTACCGTATCCGTTTGTTTATGTATATATGCTGTTGGTAGGTTATGTAGGGTTTAGAGTCTTTTCGTTTTCTATATATACGTTGTTGTATATTGTATTCAAAGCAATTGCAGTAATACAGAAAATTCCTACCCAAATACACCACTCTTATTTTACATGGTATTAGAGCTAGGTTTTTTAGCGTCTTATGAGTGGCAATGCCGATGATCTCATTGTCACAGACGTCGACGATAATCCAACTTCAGGCGTAAGTTCTCACGTTACGGATTCCGATTCTGAATCTGATGATATGAAGCCTGGTGAAAAATTAAGCCCTAACTTCCTCTGCACTGCCGACAAGTCAGGCGATAAATTAATCGTCGTCGAACTAAAAGGGGACAATTATGATGAGTGGTCTGTCAAGATGCGAGGCGCTCTCCGTTCAAAAAAAAAGATGGGTTTCATCGATGGCACGCTGAAAAGACCGGCAGAGGATTCCGAGGATCTCGAAGATTGGTACATGGTTAACGCCATGATTGTAAATTGGATTTTTAATACGATTGAACCGGGTCTTGGTTCATCGATTACCTATGTTGAAGAAGCCAAAGTTCTGTGGGACGATATCGAACATCGATTCAGTGTTGGGAATGGTCTGAAACTGCATCGTATTAAGGGTGCGATCGCTACTTGCAAGCAAGGGGATAGAGAGACAGTCACTGATTATTATGGCCGTATCAAGAAACTTTGGGATGACCTTGACAAGTACGATCGTAACCCCGTGTGTAGTTGCGGTGGTTGTAAATATGGCATAAATAGACAGTTAGACACAAAGCGGGACGAGAACAAAGTTCATGATTTCCTTTTAGGAATTTCACCTTCTTATTCTACTGTGGCTTCCAATTTGCTTTTGCAGGAACCCCTACCTTCACTAAATAAAGCTTACGCAACTATCATTCAGGAAGAAGGCGTCAAAGGGAAAGTTGTGACGAATTTCGGTGCTAGAGGCTGTGAAAACAGGGGCGAACCGATGGGTTTTGCAGCAAGGTCCGCACCTCTACCAGCTCCTGCTCAGACACAAGATACGGTGAAGCCCTAAACAGAGGCTCAAGGTGGACGACCTTGGTGTGAGAAGTGCAAAAAGTATGGTCATTCTATTTCTCGTTGTTTCGATATTATAGGATACCCGAAAGAATGGCGCGATAGAGGGGCTGGTCGTGGTGGAAATAAAGGAGGTCGTGGAGGCTACGGTGCTGGCAGAGGTAATTCTAGCGGTTCTGTGAATGCGGCGCAGAGTGTGACAGCTGATCCGTCACATGAATCTAAAGATGTCTATGTGACAATCCCGAAGAAACAGTGGGAAGCTTACGTGAACCAGAATAAAGTTTCAACTTCTAATGTTCGGATGAATGGTAAGACGGATAATGATGATTGTTGGTTGGTTGATTCTGGAGCAACTCACCATATGACAGGGTGTTTGGATAATTTGCAACTCATTACAAATATAACACCTTGTAGTGTGAATTTGCCTACGGGAAAATAGCTATTGCCTCTAAAGAAGGAACTGTTTATTTAGGCGAAAATCTCGTTTTACGAAATGTCTTATTTGTCCCAGATTTCAATTGTAATTTAATCTCCGTTTACCAATTAAATGCCGAACTGGGTTGTGAGGTGCATCTCACTGATAAATCTTGTGTCATACAGGACCGCGCAACGAAGAGGACGATTGGTACGTGTGAACAAAAGGGAAGGCTATATATACTCGAAGGAGGCACGAGACATACGGTTTTTGCTGCCAAGATGGGTGAAGATGCAACTGGTATTTGGCACCGTAGGCTTGGGCATCCTTCCAGTCGGGTAGTTGATTATTTGCCTTTCCTCAATAGAAAGTATGATAAAAATACTTCATTTTCTATCTGTGATATTTGTTTAAAAGCAAAACAGCCACGTGACAAGTTTGTTGTTAGTCGCAATAGAGCCAACACTATTTTTGAATTGGTGCATTGTGATTTGTGGGGTAACTATCATACACCTTCGTCTTGTGGCAGTTTTTATTTCCTTACTATTGTCGATGACTTTTCCCGAGCTATTTGGGTATATTTGATACGGCAAAAGGCTGAAGTTGCTCAATTATTACAAAATTTTGTTGCTATGGCTAAACGACAATTTAGTAAGGATATCAAAGTGGTGCGTACTGATAATGGTACGGAATTTACGTGCTTGAAGTCTTTTTTTAATACAGTTGGGATAATACATCAAACCACAGTTGTGGGCACTTCACAGCAAAATGGTCGAGTGGAACGAAAACATCGTCATATTCTTAACGTGGCCTACGCTTTACGTTTTCAAGCAAATTTACCCATTAAATTTTGGGGTGAATGTATTTTAGCTGCCACATATTTAATTAATCGGACTCCTTCCGTTCTCTTAGAAGGAAAAACTCCTTATGAGATATTGTTTGGAAAACCGGTTGTATATGATAATTTGAAGGTTTTTGGTTGTTTGTGTTATGCCCGACATCCTCGAACGGATGGTGATAAATTTGCTCCCCGTATTCGGAGATGTATTTTCGTTGGCTATCCTTTCGGTAAGAAAGGTTGGGAAGTATTTGATTTGGATTCTTCTGATTTTTTTATTTCCCGAGACGTGGTTTTTGATGAGTCCTCTTTTCCCTTGAGTAATGATGTCCCGGTCAATCAGCCTCAAGTTAATACTATTGATGAATTCATTGGTGACCCTAACATCCTCCTAGGTGATGTTGGTGGGGCAGAGAAGGTTGCTCCTTCTACTGAAATGGTAACCGAGGGTGGCGGAGAGGCGGTAACCGCTGAAATTGAGCAGCCACATGTTGAGCCGCCGGTTGTGGATGGGCAGCCGAATGTTGAGCAGCCGGTTGTGGTTGAATTGGGGCGTGGTAAACGTCCACATGTCCCCTGGTCTAAGTATAGTACTGATGAATATGTGTCAAATGGTGCTCGTGTTCCTTCTCCCGTTCACAATAATAGCCTTTCCTCGAGTTCATCGCGCCACACGCCCTCTTCAGGTATGCCATTTCCGTTAGCTCATGTCCTGTCTAATGCTAATTTTTCTTTAGCACATCGTGCTTTCATTGCTGACGTTGATGATTTTGTGGAACCCACTAATTTTCGTGAAGCAATGAAGGATATGCGTTGGCAGGAGGCTATGAATTCCGAGCTTGCAGCTTTAAATCGCAATGGCACTTGGGACATTGTCGATCTTCCCCTTGACAAAAAGGCCATTGGAAATAAATGGGTTTATAAAATCAAATTGCGTGCTGATGGGACTGTTGAACTTTACAAAGCAAGACTCGTGATACTCGGTAATAGGCAAACAGAAGGGGTCGATTTTTTTGACACTTTTGCTCCTACAGCAAAGTTGGTTACTGATACCCGTCGTTGTGGGTGTCAAAGATAAAATTTGTAAACCAAACTAAAACTATAGATAGTGATAGTAAGGGTCGAACCACAGAGAGACAAGGTTAATTCTGTTTGCTAATTTTTAATCTATAAAATAATAATAAAAAGAGGGGTGTTTTGATTGGTTGTTACTAAATCTAAGAATAAGGTAAAACAAGTAAATAAAGATGAGAATAAAATTATAATAAAAGAGATGCTAGGATGTTTGGGTAATAAACAGCTAAGATAATATAAATCCTAAGTCAACATGTATTGCAGTCGCGTAAGGGGTGTAACATATCCTTTAGGTCTATTCTACCTAATAGCTCCTTTAGGCCTATGTTATTAGTTCCTAGGTCTCACAATTATTGGGTGTCAATAATAAGGGTGATTCCTAAATTCTAGGTCACGTACCTTTCAGTCTTAAGTAACCTAGCCGTCTTAAGAAGTAAACTAATGCCCTTCCCATATCTCTCAATCTTGGGTAGGTCATTACTAACATCCTATAAGTCTCCTTTTGTTCTCATTGTAGGTTATTATAGTCTACAAATTAAAGCGAAACAGAATTCAAACACGAGTCGGTCGACCGACCAACTACCCCGGTCGGCCGACCTCCTCTTGCAACAGGTCGATTTTGGGATTCATACTACCTACGCATATTTATTCCCTACATCCTAACATAAGAAATTAGCTACTCATAACTATTAAAACAATAATAAAAATAGGAATAAACATGGAAATTATAAAGAACATCAATCTAAACATGCAATAATAATAAAGGCTTGGGATTCTAAATTAAACCGGATACTAATAATTCTAAAATAAGAACAATATTAAAACTGAAATTAAGAAAGGATTTACCGGAAATCGGAATTGAGATGGAAAGGAACAAACTTTTTTGAATGCTTGAATGATTGATGAACAAACTAAAGTACTTGAGAGTTATTGAAAGATTACAACTTAAATAGAAAACTAAATAATCCTTATTTCTAAGATAAAAATTAAAAGTAAAACTTGATGTGAGATTTGATAGGTAAAACTGAATGAATAACCCTAATCACGTAATTTAGCTTAAATAGGCGGAAATAAAGAGTTTCCTAATGACCTAAACACTTTAATGGGCTTCGCGGAAACTTCTGGGTCAGTGCTGAGGTCGGTCGACCCAATTAGTCGGTCGGTCGACCCAATTGTCGGGACTACAGCGCGCGTCGATCTTAAAACAACTGCCATTTCTTCGTTACTTATCGTAATCAAGCGATTCTTGCGGCGTTGGAAAGCTAAGAGGACAAGCATTCACCTACAACTGGAATCACTCCATTATCAGCTCTAAAACTCGAGATATAGCCATTTGAAACAGGCTGTAACATCGTGGATCGATTATTTGCTTGTTAAAGCTATCTTCAGGCCTTGAAATGTGCGCTAGGCTTCGTTCCTTCTTGTCCTTATTCATGAAAAATACCGAGGGCATAAATTTGGTATAAAATCGTCCCTTTTCCGCATAAATCTGCAAAAGAGCATAAAAATACGAAAGTAGACAATTGTTGGGAAATAAATGCTAAAACATAGTAAATGAGCGACAAAATGCGTGTAAAAATAGATGTAAAACATCATAAAATAGGCACGCATCAGTTACTGTTCGTGTCTTCGTTGTTATTGCTGCCGCTCGTGAATGGGAATTACATCAGATGGATGTCCACAATGCTTTTCTTCATGGTGATTTGGAGGAGGAAGTGTATATGAAATTGCCTCTTGTTTATTCCGTTGATGCACCAGGTAAAGTTTGCCGTCTTAAAAAGTCTTTATACGGTCTTTGTCAAGCCTCTCGTTGTTGGTTTGCAAAACTTTCGACTTCCCTGTTGGCATATGGTTTTGTGCAACGTCTATCCGATTATTCCTTATTTTCTTATCATATCTCTGGAGTCGAGATATATGTTTTGATATACGTCGATGATCTTGTTATTGGTGGTAATAATGAGGAAGCAGTTCGTCACGTTAAGGAATATTTGAATTCTTGTTTTCACATGAAAGACCTCGGCAAATTAAAATATTTTTTGGAGCTTGAAGTTGCGCGGAACTCGAGTGGTATATTCCTTTGTCAACGGAAGTATGCGTTGGATATTTTAACAGAGACAGGTTTGATTGGAAGTAAACCGGTTAGTATTCCTTTGGAGCAACGTCACACTTTAGCCATGGCTAATGATGCTGTGCTCAGTAATCCGGAATCATATCGTCGTTTGGTCGGCCGTCTTATTTATTTAACTAATACGCGGTCGGATCTCTCATATAGTGTGCATATTTTATCCTTTTTCATGCACGAGCCTCGAGAGACGCATTGGAATGCAGCACTGCGCGTGGTCCGTTATTTGAAAAATAGCCCTGGTCAAGGTTTGCTTTTTAAATCCAATTCGACTCTCGAGTTATCCGTCTATTGTGACGCTGACTACTCAAGCTGTCCTCTGACCCGTCGCTCTTTGACCGCATACTGTGTATTTCTGGGTGCTTCTCCCGTTTCTTGGAAGACCATGAAACAACATACCGTGTCTCTTTCTTACGCTGAGTCTGAGTACCGGGCTATGGCCGCGGCAACGTGTGAAGTCAAATGGAGGCGCAGGATACTCAAGTTTCTTCATGTTCCTGTCCATAGTCCCGCCGTGATGCATTGTGATAATCAAGCGGCCCTCCATCTTGCGCGCAATCCCGTGTTTCATGAACGCAGTAAACACATTGAGGTTTATTGTCATTTCGTGCGCGATGCTATACAAGAAGGATTAATTGTCCCGACTTATGTGCACACGTCTGATCAAGTAGCGGATATTCTGACCAAAGCTTTAGGCATGCGCGAGTTTTTGCATTTGTTATCCAAGTTGGGCGTTATCGATCCACACGCTCCCACTTGAGGAGGGGTATTACGATATATATGTTTTGATAGTTTTCGGTATGTCGTATATTTTGTATTTGGGTAAGTTACCGTATCCGTTTGTTTATGTATATATGTTGTTGGTAGGTTATGTAGGGTTTAAATTCTTTTCGTTTTCTATATATACGTTGTTGTATATTGTATTCAAAGCAATTGCAGTAATACAGAAAATTCCTACCCAAATACAACACTCTTATGTTACAAGCTACTCCACATGAAATTGAATTTGGGCTATAAAAAGCTTACCAAATAAAAAAATAGGGAAGAAAACGTGATTAGCGCGGATAAGGAAAGAGGGAAGAATAGGTTGAATATGAGGGACTAGGGAGTATAGAAGAAGAGAAAGATTACTATCAGAATTTATTTGAAGAATACATTTAGAACTACGTTCATCTATTTTTAACTGAATAACAGTGTAATTCTTTATAAGTGGCGTGATTAGAGAAGTAATGACTTAGGATACTCTGCCTTTTCAGAGAAGGAATATAGAGTTACACGATCCAAGACACATCCAACACAACGGTATAGATCACAATTTTGTTTCATGCTAAATATTGTTTTTGTAACATCCCGTATTTTCGTAAAATCTAATTTAAGCGTTTTAAATTATTTTATGTAATAAAATAATATTTTAATAATTTATTTCAAAGATTTTAATTTAATAAGTTAGATCCGTCTTAAGAACCTCAAGTTCTTAAGATGAATACGAACTTGGCAAGGTTTGATTCCCGACTTGAATACCCGTTCTAAATTCCTAACCCGTTTCATAATACGGAAAGGACAACTCACTTAAACCCTTATAAACCCCAATGTCGACATATTGCTTCTCCTTCAACTCATTTCCACTGTTAAACAATTTCTCATAAAACCTCCATTTTATTCCTCCTTCTTTTGAGAAATTCTTCATCATCCGGTACTCGAATCGAGGTAACAACGACATTTTCGGAATCCTCATTCGATTTCCAAGCCATCTATCACTTTAGTTTTCCATTTCTTTCACTTCGAAAAATCTGTCCGTTTTGGTAAGGAATCGTTTCTGTCCTAAATTCCGTTTTCTTTGTTTGTAGGAGTGGGCTTAGACGATCCGGAGGTCGATAGCTACTTGGTTGAGGAGGATCTATAGCCGGAAAAGCTTGAAAGGTGACGATAATGAGATAACTCGGCCTTTATGTGTATATTAGCACTTTTGTTGCGATCCTTGTGTTAGTTTCTGTTTTTGTTGATGTTTATTGTTCAAAGGACATAGTAACATGTTTAGGATGTTTAATATGTGAAGAATTCTTGTTCTAAGATGTTGTTATGTGTTCTTAAGTTCATTTTCAGTTTTTCATAAATTGCGACGGATACTTGTTAAATCCGTTTGAGGATTGTTATGGGACTTGTTAGCTGCTAGATAGGATGTAATTGATGATTGGTAATGTTGGGTGAATACCATGTGTAGCAATTTTGAAGTTTGTAGGTCGATTTATGAAGTTTTCCTCATGTTGCGATCTGGCGATTTTGCGATCAGGCTCTCTGAGCCGGTCGACCGACCGGCCGCCGGTCGACCGACCGGCCGCCGGTCGATCGGCTGGGAGAGCATTTGTGTGTATTTCGTAATTTTTGGAATGTTGGCCTTGGACTGCCAGCCGGCCGACCGGCTGCCTGCCGACCGGCTGGTAGTCAATTTGTATGGTGTTGATTTGCGAAAGCCTAGGAAGAAAGGGGAGCCCAGCCGGCAGACCGGCCGCCTGCCAGCCGGCTGGGAGTGCATGTGGGGATGGATTTGAGTTTTTGCGAAGGCTAGGTTGGATTCCCAGCCGGCCGACCGGCTGCCTGCCGACCGGCTGGGGGTCCTTTGTGTTGATTCCGTTGTTTTCAAAAGAAGTGTAGGCTGAAGGATCACCAGCCGGCCGACCGGCTGCCTGCCGACCGGCTGGGGCTCCCTGAAGGCCGTTTGTGTCGTTTTCGCGTGTAAATTTCAAACGGTTAATCAGTTTTATTTGAAACTCGTTTTGTTTACCCGTGTCATATATTTTAGGTCCCCGGTGTACGGGCAACATTATATTGGGTTCGGGAATGGAGTGAGGATAGAGACCCCCCGGTCGGGTAACCGAAAGGGAAACCGGCTCTCCCTCGTCTTAGTTCCCGGGATCAATTAAGTGTTGATTAGAGGTTTAAGAAGTTAGAACTATAGGTTAGTTTCTACCTTTGGATGTTAGTGGTTACAATGGTTATCGCGTGGTGGGATATGTGTTAAGCTCACCTCTGGACCCACTACGTGTTTATATGTCGCGTGACGGGATATGTGTTAAGCTTACCTCTGGACCCGTTACGTGTTTTGCTTGGGCGTGTCAGGATATGTGTTAAGCTCACCTCTGGACCTGACACGTGATCGGTTGTCGTACACGGGATATGTGTTAAGCTCACCTCTGGACCCGTTGTGCGGTGACTGCGTATTGGGATATGTGTTAAGTTCACCTCTGGACCCAATACATGTTTGTAGCATTGGGATATGTGTTAAGCTCACCTCTGGACCCTTTGCTTTTGGATGATTAGGGATATGTGTTAAGTTCAACTCTGGACCCTTTTCATGTTTGTAAGTTTAGGGATATGTGTTAAGTTCACCTCTGGACCCTTTACTTGAATTGTATGTTGGGATATGTGTTAAGTTCACCTCTGGACCCGACATAGGGTAGTAATGGGATATGTGTTAAGTTCACCTCTGGACCCGTTGCTAGTGTTATGGATGTTTTATTTGCTTGCCTTGAGGATGGTACAGTGTCAGATATACATGATGAGTTATTGATGTTTATTTTATTGTGGTTAAATCATCCAAGGCATTGGATGACTCTTAGTTCGGTTTCATAAATGGTTGGATTGAAAGACCCCCCGACTGGGTAACCAGTAGGGAAACCGGCTCTCCTTCCTAACGGTTTATGAAGTTGGTTGAGAGCCGTGCATTGTAATCGCATGATAGTTAGAGATCAGATGATGAGATGTTTATGCTTCACATGTTGTTATATGTTGGAGTATTTTGTATTGTGTTATGTGTTACGTGTTGTCACAAAAGGTGGCTAGGAGAACTCTAGTCACTCCCCACTGATTGTGGCGTACATGTTTTCATGTTTGTAGGTACATGCTGGTTGGAGATGGGATCACAGGAGGGCTAGCGAGTGATGATCCATCATCATATGACTTATACCCTATCGTTAGCTAGACTGTTAGACTTTTGATACTTTGTTTTGGTGTCTGTAGGGATGTTCCATCCCAGGCTTGTATTTATGTTTTGGATTGATACTTAGAACTGCTACTTATCTATTGTTATTTATAACAGTTCTGTTTCCAGTTTTCAGTTTAAGACTTCTCGCATGTTGTTTCTTTAAAAAGTTTTAATTCCGCTGCATTTTTAGTACTTTTGTATGTTTATATTTCCGCTTTCGCGAGGGGTTTTACAGTTGGTATCAGAGCATTATTGCTCCCGACGCACTCATGTGACCCCCAACCTTAACTTGACCAAATAAACAAATAATGAATGAGAGATGGGTAGATCTAAGGACTTATTTTGTAGTCTATTTGTGATTGTTAATTGCTAAGCTAATACTTGTTTTCTCTTTTGAAAGGATGGTGAGACCTAGGGCTGCTGATAACATTGTGCTGCAAGCAATTCAGCATTTGCTTGAGACTCAGAGACAGCAAGCAGGGAATGTTCCACCTCCTCCACCACCAGGCAACGAGGCTAATCGTCCTTGTAGTTTCTCATGGATAGCTTCGCAGATGTCCCGTAGCCACGTGAAGACATATGGTGGCGAGGTTGATTCGGTAGCTCTTACCGAGTGGTTCAGAGAGATGGAAAAGAGCTTCACTATGTATTCGGTGGGTAGAGAGGATAGAGTGCGGCTAGCCACTCACTTTCTTACCCTTGAGGCCGATAGGTGGTGGGCGCTGACAGGACCTACTTTCACTCTTGATCCATTGTTCGATTGGGATGCTTTTAAGGATAAACTCGAGACGAGGTTTTATCCTAAACAGCTCAGATCACAGCGACTCAAAGAATTCATGGATTTAAAGCAAGGCAAGATGTCAGTTCAGGAGTTCACAGACCGTTTCAATCAACTTGCTCACTTCGCATCGAGATTTGTCAGAGATGAGGCTGAGAGAGTCTACTTTTACCGTGGCAAGCTAGGACCGCGCATCGAGAGTATGGTTCGCCGAGATTCGACTTCTATTGTGGAGGTGTATGATGATGCTATTTGGGCCGAGAGTTCTATTCGTGCCATAGATGCTGAGACCCGTGCCGCTACTTCTAGTGTGACTCCTCACCAGAGATCAGTGTACCAGGGGAAGAGACCATTTGTTCCTTCTACTTCTTCGCCTTCTTCTCAGAAGAAGCGTTTTGAGAGGTTCTATGCTCCGGTTTCTAAGACCACATTTCACACCGACACATCTCCTAGTGTTTGCCCCCGTTGTGGTAAGCCATCTCATCCGGGTTTTGACTGTTTCAAGAATGCTTATAAGTGTTTCACTTGTAATGGATATGGGCATCGATCGTATGACTGTCCTGAGAGGAACACCGCACTTGGCAAGGCTGCCACTGCTGCTGCAGCGACTAAGGGAGGAAAACCGAAAGGGAAGATTTTTGTGATGACTAGGGCTGAGGCAGAGGCTCATCCAGACATTGTTGCCGGTATCTTTTCTGTTCTTGGCGCTGAGTGCCTTATTTTATTCGATACTGGAGCTTCTTTATCATTTATATCGACACAGTTCGCCGACCGTCTAGCTCTTGAGTCTTCATTGGTTGAGGAGACTTCTATTTCCTAACCTTCTGGAGACGTGTTTTCCTGCTCTTCGTCCCATAGGGATGTTCCTATTATTATTGGTCAAGCCACATTTCCAGCGGACTTACTGAGATTTCCCCTCGAGGAGTTTCACATTATCCTCGGTATGGATTGGTTATCGCGATACCATGCTCGCTTCGAGTGTCGCGACCAGAAAATCTGCTTTAGGAGTTCTTCAGGAGTTCGTGTTTCCTATAGGGGAACTCGCCCTAAAAAGGGTGTCCGAGTGATTTCTTCGATGAAAGCTTCTCATCTTCTTAGGAAGGGTTGCCAAGCCTTCCTATGTGTTGTTACAGCTGCTAAACCATCGCTACCGAAGCTTGAGGATGTAGCTATTGTTCGTGAGTATCCAGATGTGTTCCCAGATGACTTGCCAGGGATACCGCCAGAGAGAGATGTGGAGTTTACTATTGAGCTTGTTCCAGGTACCAGACCGATTTCCAAAGCTCCTTACCGTATGGCTCCGCCAGAGTTGAAAGAATTGAAGCAACAGTTGGAAGAGATGATCGAGAAGGGTTTCATTAGACCGAGTGCTTCTCCGTGGGGTGCTCCCGTTTTGTTCGTTAAGAAGAAAGATGGTTCCATGAGACTTTGCATTGACTATAGAGAACTGAACCGAGTGACCGTGAAGAACAGGTATCCTTTGCCTAGGATAGATGACTTTTTGATCAGTTGAGAGGTGCTTCCAGGTTTTCTAAGATTGATCTTCGATCGGGTTATCATCAGATTCCAGTGAGAGAGGCTGATATTGCGAAGACTGCTTTTCGTACCAGATATGGGCACTTTGAGTTCGTAATTATGCCTTTTGGGTTGACTAATGCACCTGCTATTTTCATGGATCAGATGAAACGTACCTTCAGTGAGTATCTTGACACTTGTGTTATGGTGTTTATCGATGACATTCTCATTTATTCGAAGACCGATGAGGAACATGCTGAGCATCTTCGATTGATTCTTGGGATATTGCGTCGACAGAAGTGGTTCGCGAAGTTCTCTAAGTGTGAGTTTTGGCTATCTATGGTGGCATTTCTTGGACATGTTATATCTAGTGAGGGAGTTATGGTTGATCCCGCGAAGATTGAGGCCGTAGTTGATTGGGAGAGTCCCAAAGATGTTGGAGAGATCCGTAGTTTCCTTGGATTGGCTGGTTATTATCGTAGATTTGTTGAGGATTTCTCCAGATTAGCTCGCCCGATGACTCAGTTACTGAAGAAAGAAGCTAAGTTTGTTTGGACCGACAAGTGCGAGAGTTCTTTCCAGGAGTTGAAGACCAGATTGACTTCCGCCCCCGTGCTAGCTTTGCCAGAGATTGGAGTTGACTTCGATGTGTATTGTGATGCTTCGATGTTAGGACTTGGATGCGTACTGATGCAGAGTGGTAAGGTGATAGCCTATTCATCTAGACAGTTGAGAGTTCATGAGGTGAACTATCCGACACATGATTTGGAGTTGGCCGCAGTCGTTCATGCTTTGAAGATGTGGCGTCATTACCTGATTGGATCCCATTGCCGTATTTTCACAGATCACAAGAGTCTTAAGTACATTTTCACCCAGAAAGACCTTAACATGAGACAGAGACGTTGGCTAGAGTTGGTGAAAGATTACGACATCGAGTTGTTATATCATGAGGGAAAAGCCAACGTGGTTGCAGATGCGCTTAGCCGCAAGACTTCGCACTCGATGAGTGTCATGAGAGTATTGCCCGATGAGTTGTGTTCCGAGTTCCGGAAGCTGAGGTTAGAGATGGTGAGTAGTGGTTTTGATTGGTTAGCTGCTATGACTGCCGAGCCATCTTTATATTGGGAGATTCGAGTTTACCTTCAGATGCCGATTTCAAGAAGTTCGAGGCTAAAATTTCGAGTGGTGTTGCACCTGACTTGGTGATTGTTGCTGATGGTTTCCTTAGGTTCCGTGGTAAGATGTATGTTCCTGATGTGCCAGATTTGAGGAAGAGGGTTCTTGATGAGGCTCACTTGTCACCGTATTCCGTTCATCCAGGAGGAGAGAAGATGCACAAGGATTTGAGGCTTATGTTTTGGTGGCCTGGTATGAAGAAGGAGATCTTGGATTACGTTAGTAGATGCTTGACTTGTCAACAAGTCAAGATAGAGCATAGGAGGCCTGGTGGTTTGCTACAGCCGCTTCCCGTTCCTCAGTGGAAATGGGAATGCATATCTATGGACTTTGTGACAGCTTTGCCTAAGACTGTGGGAGGCAAAGATGCGATTAGGGTTATTGTTGACCGTCTAACTAAGTGTGCCAGATTCGTGCCGATTAGAGAGACGTGGGACATGGATCGTTTAGCTAGGGCTTATATTGCTGAGATAGTCCGATATCATGGCGTGCCGAGAGAGATCGTTTCAGATCGAGATCCGAGATTTTGTTCCAGGTTCTGGAAGGCTTTGCAGGAGGCTATGGGTAGCCGTTTGTTGATGAGCACCGCATTTCATGCCGCGACCGATGGGCAATCCGAGAGGACCATACAGACACTAGAGGATTTGCTCCGCGCTTGTGCCCTCGATTTTCAGAGTTCTTGGGAGCAGTGTTTGCCGTTGGTAGAGTTTTCTTACAACAACAGTTATCATGCTTCCATTGGTATGGCTCCGTACGAGGCTCTTTATGGTAGGAGGTGCCGTAGTCCGATTTGTTGGGACCAGGCTAGTGACGTTCGTGACCTTGGACCTGATCAGCTAGCTGAGACCATTGACCGTGTACAGCTCATTAGGAATAGGATGAAGGCCGCTCAGGACCGGCAGAAGTCCTATGCTGATGTCCGTCGTCGACCCTTAGAGTTTGAGGAGGGTGACAGTGTCTTTTTGAGAGTGTCTCCGATGAAAGGCGTCAAAAGGTTTGGCGTTAAGGGCAAGCTGAGCCCTAAGTACATTGGACCTTTTGTGATCGCGAAGAGGATTGGCGCCATAGCTTATCGTTTGGACTTGCCTCCTAGTTTGGGCAAGGTTCATAACGTCTTTCACGTTTCCCAGCTCCGCAGATATATTAGTGACCCGAGTCATGTTCTGCCTGGAGAAATCGAGAACTTGGAGCCGAGTCTTGCCTTCGAGGAGCGTCCAGTGAAGATCCTTGACCGACAGGAGAGGAAGCTTAGGAGCAAGGTGGTGCCCTTGGTGAAGATTCTTTGGCGTTGCGGTGATGTCGAGGAGCAGACTTGGGAGACTGAGGCATCGATGCGTGCTGCGCATCCCTTCTTATTCGATTGAGGTATAGTGTATAGATTTATATCCGTTCGAGTTTCGAGGACGAAACTTTTTGAAGTTGGGGTGATTGTAACATCCCGTATTTTCGTAAAATCTAATTTAAGCGTTTTAAATTATTTTATGTAATAAAATAATATTTTAATAATTTATTTCAAAGATTTTAATTTAATAAGTTAGATCCGTCTTAAGAACCTCAAGTTCTTAAGATGAATACGAACTTGGCAAGGTTTGATTCCCGACTTGAATACCCGTTCTAAATTCCTAACCCGTTTCATAATACGGAAAGGACAACTCACTTAAACCCTTATAAACCCCAATGTCGACATATTGCTTCTCCTTCAACTCATTTCCACTGTTAAACAACTTCTCATAAAACCTCCATTTTATTCCTCCTTCTTTTGAGAAATTCTTCATCATCCGGTACTCGAATCGAGGTAACAACAACATTTTCGGAATCCTCATTCGATTTCCAAGCCATCTATCACTTTAGTTTTCCATTTCTTTCACTTCGAAAAATCTGTCCGTTTTGGTAAGGAATCGTTTCTGTCCTAAATTCCGTTTTCTTTGTTTGTAGGAGTGGGCTTAGACGATCCGGAGGTCGATAGCTACTTGGTTGAGGAGGATCTATAGCCGGAAAAGCTTGAAAGGTGACGATAATGAGATAACTCGGCCTTTATGTGTATATTAGCACTTTTGTTGCGATCCTTGTGTTAGTTTCTGTTTTTGTTGATGTTTATTGTTCAAAGGACATAGTAACATGTTTAGGATGTTTAATATGTGAAGAATTCTTGTTCTAAGATGTTGTTATGTGTTCTTAAGTTCATTTTCAGGTTTTCATAAATTGCGACGGATACTTGTTAAATCCGTTTGAGGATTGTTATGGGACTTGTTTGCTGCTAGATAGGATGTAATAGATGATTGGTAATGTTGGGTGAATACCATGCAATTTTGAAGTTTGTAGGTCGATTTATGAAGTTTTCCTCATGTTGCGATTTGGCGATTTTGCGATCAGGCTCTCTGAGCCGGTCGACCGACCGGCCGCCGGTCGACCGGCTGGGAGAGCATTTGTGTGTTTTTCGTAATTTTTGGAATGTTGGCCTTGGACTGCCAGCCGGCCGACCGGCTGCCTGCCGACCGGCTGGTAGTCAATTTGTATGGTGTTGATTTGCGAAAGCCTAGGAAGAAAGGGGAGCCCAGCCGGCAGACCGGCCCCCTGCCAGCCGGCTGGGAGTGCATGTGGGGATGGATTTGAGTTTTTGCGAAGGCTAGGTTGGATTCCCAGCCGGCCGACCGGCTGCCAGCCGACCGGCTGGGGGTCCTTTGTGTTGATTCCGTTGTTTTCAAAAGAAGTGTAGGCTGAAGGATCACCAGCCGGCCGACCGGCTGCCTGCCGACCGGCTGGGGATCCCTGAAGGCCGTTTGTGTCGCTTTCGCGTGTAACTTTCAAACGGTTAATCAGTTTTATTTAAAACTCGTGTTGTTTACCCGTGTCATATATTTTAGGTCCCCGGTGTACGGGCAACATTATATTGGGTTCGGGAATGGAGTGAGGATAGAGACCCGCCGGTCGGGTAACCGAAAGGGAAACCGGCTCTCCCTCGTCTTAGTTCCCGGGATCAATTAAGTGTTGATTAGAGGTTTAAGAAGTTAGAACTATAGGTTAGTTTCTACCTTTGGATGTTAGTGGTTACAATGGTTGTCGCGTGGTGGGATATGTGTTAAGCTCACCTCTGGACCCACTACGTGTTTATATGTCGCGTGACGGGATATGTGTTAAGCTCACCTCTGGACCCGTTACGTGTTTTGCCTGGGCGTGTCAGGATATGTGTTAAGCTCACCTCTAGACCTGACACGTGATCGGTTGTCGTACACGGGATATGTGTTAAGCTCACCTCTGGACCCGTTGTGCGGTGACTGCGTATTGGGATATGTGTTAAGTTCACCTCTGGACCCAATACATGTTTGTAGCATTGGGATATGTGTTAAGCTTACCTCTGGACCCTTTGCTTTTGGATGATTAGGGATATGTGTTAAGTTCACCTCTGGACCCTTTTCATGTTTGTAAGTTTAGGGATATGTGTTAAGTTCACCTCTGGACCCTTTACTTGAATTGTATGTTGGGATATGTGTTAAGTTCACCTCTGGACCCGACATAGGGTAGTAATGGGATATGTGTTAAGTTCACCTCTGGACCCGTTGCTAGTGTTATGGATGTTTTATCTGCTTGCCTTGAGGATGGTACAGTGTCAGATATACATGATGAGTTATTGATGTTTATTTTATTGTGGTTAAATCATCCAAGGCATTGGATGACTCTTAGTTCGGTTTCATAAATGGTTGGATTGAAAGACCCCCCGACTGGGTAACCAGTAGGGAAACCGGCTCTCCTTCCTAACGGTTTATGAAGTTGGTTGAGAGCCGTGCATTGTAATCGCATGATAGTTAGAGATCAGATGATGAGATGTTTATGCTTCACATGTTGTTATATGTTGGAGTATTTTGTATTGTGTTATGTGTTACGTGTTGTCACAAAAGGTGGCTAGGAGAACTCTAGTCACTCCCCACTGATTGTGGCGTACATGTTTTCATGTTTGTAGGTACATGCTGGTTGGAGATGGGATCACAGGAGGGCTAGCGAGTGATGATCCATCATCATATGACTTATACCCTATCGTTAGCTAGACTGTTAGACTTTTGATACTTTGTTTTGGTGCCTGTAGGGATGTTCCATCCCAGGCTTGTATTTATGCTTTGGATTGATACTTAGAACTGCTACTTATCTATTGTTGTTTATAACAGTTCTGTTTCCAGTTTTCAGTTTAAGACTTCTCGCATGTTGTTTCTTTAAAAAGTTTTAATTCCGCTGCATTTTTAGTACTTTTGTATGTTTATATTTCCGCTTTCGCGAGGGGTTTTACAGTTTTCTCAACGTTTACTTCTCCTCAATTTAATGCCCTTCCGTAATTCCGACGTGCATCAACGTGAGTATTAATCACATGTCACTCACTTAATTACATAATCATTTTATCTTTTCTTAGATTTATAGTACATGTTAAAAATCAATAACTCGAAGGATTAGGACGAGGTATTGATTAAAAACGACTTATAAAGAATTACACTGTTATTCAATCAAAAACTATACAATTGATAATCACTATAAAAATGAATTATTCGAAGGATGAGAAAATGAGTCACGGGTTTGCATCATTTTCTCCTTAGACCACCCCAAACAAGGTCACCAACTAGGTCACCAAGGGGTGAGTCTCCCTAATAAATTATTATGAAAATAATTGAGGAGACCTAGATTGAAGCAAAGGTCACCCCATGACCCAAGGGGGTTGTCTTGTGACGTTTCACATGTCCTTATTCTATTTGTTGGACACAAATTAAATATAGAGGACGCAATTTGTTGAAAAGTGGAAAATGATTGGGTCAGTGACCTAGGTCACGACTTTCTGTTTGAGAGGGTAAAAGTGGGTCAAGATAAATAAGGTGAGATTAAGAGATAAAACTAGGTAACGACTTAGTTAGCGAGACCTTACTTAGGGGTGGTCTTAAATAAATAAAACATACTTAAGCTAACAACTCATCTTTATTTTTAATGGACTCGGGTTATGAGCAACATTTATCATAACTTTATTAACTAAATTAATTGATATTTTAAGTTACCACCTCCCATTTGTAAGCCGGCTAATTCAACAATTTGGAAAAAATTAATAGTTTTTTTTTTCAAATGAAACATGTTGTAGTTTTTGGTACAAATAATATATAATGCAAAGACACAATATTTTGCTATGAAATTAATCACAACCCAACTTGTATTATTTTTCATGCACTAACAAAAATACAATCAATCATCTAACACTTACAATTAGCTATGATTTCTAACATGCTTAAATCAGGATATTAAGCATACATTTTTCTTCTATTATCCAATATTACTAGCTACGTAGCACCAAAGCGGATACGACACAGACACGTGACACGACACCTCATGAAATTTAGGACACGGGACACGGCATTTAAATATAATAAGATATATATTTTATGGTTATAAATAACGTATAATTTTATTTTTATCATGTATTTGAAGTTAAATCTAAACAATTAAAACTACAATTCGACCTTTACTATGACTAATTCTCATTTTTCCACCCAAACTCATCTTCTAATAATTTTTTTAAAAATTTTATTCCCTGTCTAAACTATAATATGTTTAGCCATGTGTCCAACGAGTGCCGGACACGGGACGACTAATTAGGAGAAGTGTCCGTGCTACCTAGGTGACTAGTGACCCTTATTTATATAAGATCTTAAGTCTTACCTTATTTAGTACATGAATAGTCTTTATTACATTCAAAAGCTAACTCCTGATTATTTACTTACTAATAACATTTAACATACAAAACATAAATAGTAGTAACTTAAACATAATTTAAAACTTAAACACTCATATGTTACTAGTTCATCACTAATCTTGAAGTTACTTTCCCAACAACCCACCCCTTAAGCCCAAAATTACTTTGGATTTGTCAATTATCGAGCGGAGCGATCCTAACTTCACTTGGAAGCACCTTCCCTTCACCTGAGAGTACCCCCATCTTCAACACACATTCCATCAAATGTGAATAAGTTTGTTTTACCTCTTTTACCTTTGAGAATCACCTTACCCTTTTTAGTGACCTACAAAACACCATTCTTAACATGAATGAAACAACCTTAGAATCTAATCTATGTAAAGAGATTAAATTTCTCTAACATTTGGTATGTATTATCACACATCACTAAACCTTCTAAATTAACAATAATGAAGTTTCACCTTTACTTCACAAATCCCTTCAATCTTTGCCTTATCACCATTTGACAAAGTAATCATCCTTCCTTCACATTTTTCGTAAGAAGAGAACCACTCTCTTATTTCACATATGTGATAGAGATTTCCTGAATCTAACACCCAACTCTCCATAGGTTCCTTATTCCCATGAACCATTAACAATTCATCATCATCAACTTCTGTCATAGCTATAACCCCACCTCCACGAGTTTTTTTCAACTTTTTTTTTTTTTTAGGACATATAGTTTGTATATGACCTAACTCACCGCAATATAAGAAATTGATATTGGGATTGGGATTTTTCCAATCGCCCTTCTTGCCACGATATTCACCCACAAAAACTCTTCACACTACAAAAAAAGCGCGACATACTGACGGAATTTCTGACGGAATTTTAATTCCGTCAGTTTTTTTCAAAGGACTGACGGATTTCGGACGGAATACTGACGGAATATATTCCTGACGGAAATTCCGTCACAAACCGTCAGTTAAATCCGGCGCGTTGACCAAAGTCAATGGCGGTAAAAATTACTGACGGAAATTCCGTCAGAATCGGTCAGATTATATTGGCGCGTTGACAAAGTCAATGGCGGTAAAGGCATCTGACGGACATTCCGTCAGAAAACTGGATTCCTGACGGATATTCCGTCAGCACATTGCTTTATTGACGGAAAAACAACTGACGGACATTCCGTCAGATATCTACTTTACTGACGGAATTTCCGTCAGATGTATTCGTTTAAATTTTGAATTTTGAACATTTGAAAAGCCACGTGTAAGTATTTATCTGACGGAAAATCCGTCAGTTAAGTTAAATACTGACGGAAATTCCGTCAGTTTTCCGTCAGAAATATTTTTTAATACCCCCCTGATTCAGTCGCGTTATTTTCCCCAATTCATAAAAACCCCCAATTATTTCCCTAACCCTAAATCGCACCCGACGAAACCCTCCACCACACCCTCCACCACTACTCTTGCCACCCTATTTCACTTCCACCACCGTCACCGTCATCTTAAGGTAAACATTCATCCTTCTCTTTCTTTAATTTCTGATTTTATGCTCTTTTTTTAATTTTTGAATCAATTAGTTAGTTTTTTATTGTTATTATATATGTTAATTGACTTAGGATAGAAGCCTTGCTTGATTTAGGATAGATGCCATAATGTTTGATGAGTTATGTAAATATTTGATTAATTATTTTAAGTTTTGATTAATTATGCTAATTTTTATTTAATTATGCTAATTTTGGTTTAATTATGCTAATCAAAGTTAAAAATATAAAAAGGTAATAGTATAGCTAATTTCTTATGAATGAGTTAAAAATACAAATGTTTTACTTATATGCTAGAAGTGCCTTTATTATTTATATTGACCTAGTACCCGTTCAAAAATTACTCATTAGGAGTAATTTTTGAATAGTCCCCGTTTTGGGACTGTCTTTGTACGTTTCAAGTCACTTAGGTAGTAAACATGTTATTGTGATTTATTAATGAGAAAAGAATTCGGTTACAATTCCTTTAATGTTCTTTGAGTACATATGTGGAAAAATTATTTTTTCTATATTGTGTAATTGAAGAACGGATGGGAATTGCTGCCGAATTTTTTTGTCATTAATAAATCACAAGTGCATGTTTGCTAGTGACTTGAAACGTACATTGATGGGTTTAGGTTGGAGTGATAAGGACCCATGAAAAACAAATAAAGAAATATTATTATTTGTTAACTGAATTGCTATGCTAATATGTTTAATTAATATGTATTTATTTTGCTTATAACTTTGTTTTTTAATCTTTTAACATATATATAAATCTGGCCAATATATATGTAGATTCATAATAACATGAAAAGAATAGAGCGACAGTGGATGTATGAAAGATTAGACGATAAAAAGAAACCTAAGCGTGAATTTGCAAATGGGGTGAAGGAGTTTCTTAAATTTGTGGAACAAAGTAGTGTGTACAAGGATTTAGGTGAAACGACGTGTCCGTGTAAAAAATGCAATAACGGCGCTTTTAAAAAGTTAAGGGATGTTCAAAATCATTTATGGTCAAATGGTTTTACCGAGAATTACTATGTATGGACATATCACGGTGAAAAACGTTCTACGAAAGGAAGTACAAGCAGTACAGTAGTTAATGAAAATCCGTATCGTGAGTTTGTGGAAAATGCATTACGTGATACCGTTGATCAAATAATGGAGGATCAACTCAATCCCGATGGCGTTAGTGATGAAGAAGTGCGTCATGAAACCCCAAACCCTCAGGTTTCTTGTTTCTTTAAAATGTTAGAAAAAGCAGAAAAACCAGTGTACGAGGGAGGTAGTATGAGTTTGTTGGAAGCGGCTGCTAGGTTGGTAACACTCAAATGTGAGAACAACATATCTCTTAGATGCGCCAATGGTTTTGTGTCCTTCGTTGGTGACATTATTCCAAAGGACAATCAAATGGCGCGTAATTTTAATGAGGTAAAAAATCTTTTAAAGGGACTACAACTACCCCATCAGAAGATTGATGCTTGTCCTACTGGATGCATGCTCTTTTGGGAGGAAGATGCTAATCTTGAACAATGTAGAAAGTGTCATGCATCTCGGTATAAAAGTGATAAGAATTCAAGACGTAGGCGAATTCCATGTAAACCATTAATTTATTTTCCGCTTGCGCCAAGGTTGCAACGTCTATATGCAACCAAACACCTAGCAGGTGAGATGACTTGGCACCATAAAAACTCCCGATTAAGAAAAAGGGGGACTATGGCACACCCAAGTGATGGAGAAGCGTGGAAACATTTCGATAGAGAGCATCCAGAGTTTGCAAGTGAGCCTCGCAATGTTCGGTTGGGTTTGTGTACTGATGGCTTTCAACCATATGGACAATTTGGGAAGAAATACTCATGTTGGCCAGTAATTGTCACTCCGTATAACTTACCTCCTTGGTTATGCATGAAGAGACAGTTTATGTTTCTAAGCATGATCGTTCCAGGTCCTAAGAACCCCAAGTCAAATTTGGATGTCTACCTTCAACCGTTGATTAAAGAGTTGAAAGAACTTTGGGAAAATGGCGTTTACACCTACGAGCGCCGCGAGAGAGGATCTTCAGCAACAAGTCATCAACAACAAGAAGGATATGGAAGAGCGCATGGCTGAGATGTGGGCACAAATGCAAGCACATTTGCCCCCGAACACCTGTTCAGGTTTTCCCCCTCCTAACAGTAGAGATCCCCCTCCAGACGATGGATTTGGTTTTGGAGGTGACGGTAGTATAGCCCCCATAGGTTAGATTATGCTTTAGGTTTCATGCTAGTTAGCTAGTTGGTGCTAGTTTATGACTTAAGTTAGTTAATATGTAGCTAAAGAATTGATCATGTTGAGCTTTTGTGTGGTAGTTTAAACAAATTATGGACCATTGTATGATATTTGACTTTATTTATTAAGTACCTTTGGATCCTGATACGCGGCTGATGTGGAAATTGGATTCCCGCTTTGCGGTCGACGAGTGTGTTTGTTTGTTGTAGGTTTTGATAATGAACGCGTGAATATGTAAAACAATGTTTCAATAACATTGTGGCTGGACAGCAGGCTGCTGTTCCCGGCCATACTCGCACAAATTACTGACGGAATTTCCGTCAATAATATAAATACTGACGGAATTTCCGTCAGTAAAGTCAACAAAGAGTTTGACCATACTGACGGAATTTCCGTCAGTAATATATATTTGTGACGGAATTTCCGTCAGTATGGTCAAACTTCTTGTTGACTTTACTGACGGAAATTCCGTCAGTATTTATATTATTGACGGAAATTCCGTCACTATGGTCAATATTCTTGTTGACGGAAAGTCCGTCAGTAATATAGATTACTGACGGAAATTCCGTCAGTAATTGGTTTTTAGTGACGAATTTTAGTGACGGAATTTATTGACGGATATTCCGTCAGGAATGCTGTTTCCTGACGGATTTCAGCTGTTTGTGACGGATTTCTTCCGTCAGTAAAACGCGTGTTTTTTGTAGTGTCATTCACTTGAAGAGCCACTATAATACCCGATATTCATGGGATCCGTTAAAGTAGATTGGGAACTGTGAGAGGGCCCACTTATTCTCGAAAGTAGAGAGTTGAATAGATACGTGCAAGTAGGCCCCGTACTAGACCACGTGAACTTGTTGTCGACCGAGTAAAAAAGTTCGGGAAATTGATAAGCAATTACTCGACCGAGTAAGTGATTTACTTGATCGACTGTGTTTCTTTCGGTCGAGTGAATCAATCACTCGATCGAGTGAACCGACCACTTAGTCAAGTGAAACCCGTTAGAACACAAGATTTAACCCTTTTTTCCTGAACCCTCATTTCATTCTTTTACAAGCTTTTTCTCCCTCTAAACTCCCCATTCTCTCTAAAAACCTTCCTAAACACTTTTAACTTTTTCCTTAGTTTATTTTTAGGGTTGCGCTAGTGGGTTATTAATGAGTGGTTAGAGTGGATAATAATATGGGATTTTACCTTAACATACTTAGTATAGAGTATATTGTGATGTATGTTGTATATGTGTTTATGATTAGATGGTTTTTATGTGACGGAGTTAGTGGAACCGTGTAGCGTTGAAGAAATGTGAAACAATAGGTTAAGCCTACTCAGTTTTAATATTTGTTGTCTTGCACTTAGTATGATTAATGTTAATTTGCCTCACATGGTTAGTGTCACCATAACCATGGATCATCACAATAATACACAACAAGTGTCAGTTACTGTCAAATAAGATGGTCCCTACCAAAAGTAATATACATCGAAGACATACTGATATCATATCCAATCTGTTGGGAAATGTGTCCTCAACAATAGTGCGATCATGTAATTAAATCTCATGACAAGAATGCGCAAGGGATGATACGATTTATATTAGTCAACTGACGAACATTAATCGGTAATGATTGGCTAGCTTGAGTTTGACATTACTGTCGTATGACGGTGGTGGTCAGTTGATCCCTTTAGGTCACACCTATTGGACAATTCCCTTAATTGATAAAGTGATCAAATGTGTATTGATACGATTTGATCATATTCCTTAAACTCGTATATCGAGAAATCAGAGGTTAAATCTTATTGTAAGATTTATGTTTAAAGTTGAAACGTGTCAATTGTTAAACGATGAACGATATTTTACATTATCGTAATTAGAATTAATCGGGTTGTATATTAAATGCAAAGTTTGTAAATCGTATTGACGATTACTGTAATTAATCATTTTATATTAGTAATTACGAATTACTTGTCAAGTTGATAAATAAGATTTATTTAAATTATAAACAATATTTATACGATAAATATATATGTTTTAAATTAAAACATATTGTATTTTCTCATATTGTGACATATTGTATGTCACATAACATACATTATACAATTGACAAAATATAAAATGGATGACCATTTTATCTTAAATGGGACAGTTTGGGTGAGTGGATTAAGGTGTGTTTATGCTACTTAATGACACTCTTTAATAGATCATCATTAGGGTGCTCTTGTAAATAGGACCTAGAGCCACCCTAAGAGCATAGAAAAGGGAAATTGTTCCCCCTTGCTTCTCCCTATACCCGGCCACCCATCAAAGACCAAGACAACCCCTTTATATCTTGTGTGTTAGCTCACAAGTGTAGTTAGTTTTAATTTTGCATATTTTTCTAAGTGTGAGAAAAACAAATAAAATCCTCTAGAAATTATTATAAGATAATAACAATACTAATTACATAATAGATATAAGATTAGTATACTAAGTTCGAATTAGAGCTTATAATATTAAGGAAAATCCGATTCTTGTACTAGCATTCTCAAGGTTTCGGATCTTTTAAGGGGTGTCTTGGTGCATCACTAAGGAGGTGTTCTTGTTGAATACTTGGAGGATCATCCTAGCATTTCGTTTGGACCGTGTGTAAGGGTTCATATCCTCTAATTTCCGCATAATCTTATAGCATGCATAAGATCTAAAATATGTAAATTAATATGTTAATTATAATTATGTTTAGTATGACTAAAAGTATTAGCTTATTATGAGATAACTAAACCTATCATCAATTGGTATCAGAGCAACTAGGTTGTTTGCATGCTTTCCGTTTAATTTTTTACGGAGTTATTAGAATAACAAAATAAAAATTGATATTTCGTTTAGTATATGATATGGCCGAGATAATTTATGCATGAATACCTACTGATTCTAAAATGTTTTTAGGATATTTGGAATATATTTTGCATATATATTGTTCTTTGGTATATTTATTCTCGGTTTTTATTAATTTTAATGGTTAAAAATTGTTTATTTTGGGAAAAATAGTTAAAATCATCTTTTGGCCGAGATTTTTCAGTATGTTTTCACATGTATATCCTATGTTATGAATATGAATTTTCGTAAATTATGGAGTTATAATACATGGGATATGAATTTTAAATGTTAAAATGTAATAAGATGTATAAAAATGGGTTTGTATAGTCATATTTGGAATTTGACTATAAAACTTTATGAGTATGTCACATGCAATATTTAAAATGTATGCTAAATTGTCCAGAAATTTATCTCATATATTGCATTATTATAGATTTTTAATGTAAAAATCGGGTAATTAGTGACATTATTTCGACTTTAATAGTTTAAGTTGGAATTTGGCCATAAAACTTTAACATGATGTCATATATATTATTTCCAGCATGTATAAAAATTTCGAGATTTTTATTTAATTTTATGCTTGAGAAATATTTTTAAAGGTTAAAATTGTACGATATATGACGAAAATCGTTAAAATTAGCAATAGTTGTTAAAATGGCCGGAAAATTTAACCCATTTTAGTCATATATGATATGTTCATCACCATATTTTTCTTGGGAGCCAAAAGTTTCTGTTTTTATTTAATTTTAATTTGTTAAAAAGTTGCATTTAAAATTGAATAATAAAACTCATATTTATTATAATTTCGGCTAATTGGCAGTGTGTAATTTATTTTCTGTCCATTTCATGTAATTAAAGTATTTTGGAAAGTGTAAAAATATTATTAGTATTTTATTTGCATTTATGGAACTAATTATTTAATTTTCCGACTTAAAATGCTCGTTTTACGTCTTATTTTCGAAATAAATGTTAAAACCGTATTAATACTAATATTTTAAAGTTCTGCAATTTTAAGAACATTCTAGATTTTTCAAAATTTGAATTTTGAAAATTTCGAAATTTTTATGACTCTTTTTGAATTTTATATTATTTTTCCCGTAAAACCGAGTAATACCGAACAATATTATTATAATAAGTTAAGTCGTGTTGAAAGTTTGTGTAAGACTAAATTTTGAAACCTAAAAGAGTTGGGATGATTAACTTAAGAGTGAATTCCGATTCACATAATGCATAGTGTTGTTAAACGTTAGAACACGCAATTCCATAAAACCGAGGTATACGATAACTATTTATATAATTGATATTTAAATAGGACCATTTGGCTTAGGGTTTGCATGATAGTTCATATATTCATAAGCATTACATATTTTAATTATGAATGTCATGATTTTATTTACGTAATTTTGGATTATGTAATTTACTTAGTATGACCTTACTTTTTAAATCGGTATTTCCCGTATAATGTAAGGGGTTACCGATTCGGTTGTAATTTTGTGATCTCGTATCACTTTATTTATTGTTTTCTATTTTACAATGTATAAAGTAGACTAGAAAAGTTGTAATTTTTGTAAATTCCGGAGATCCTTGAAGACGGTGCCATTCGGAAAGGAGTTCCGGCCAAGACGATGTTTACCTTGGGAAGCGTGCCTCGTGAAGTTCAAGGGACCAAAGGAGTTGGTTTCCGAATTTTTACTTATATTATTTGTTTTCTAGGAAAGGCCATACTAGGGTTTATTTTTATGCTTTTATTTTGCTTTATATGTTTGCATGCATAGCCAAATCGTCATATATCATGTCATGCATTTTATTCGACTTAGTCGACCTAGTCATTTATTTTATCGATAGTTCACCGACTTAGTTCACTTAAACGGAGATAGATAATAAAATTTGACTAGATCTCTTACATATGAGTATTGAGACTTAGCCTTACCAAAAACTATGGACCCATGAATCCCTTCTTCACAAGAATGTAGGCTCGGCTATACCGGGGTACTAAAATTGTCACGTTGGATAAGTGGGGTAATAAGATTACACCTTGAAATTTTGTCGATCTCAACGAAAGTATTCGTAACCGTAGTTGCAATAAGTTCGGGCTAAAGACGATTTTTAGAAAATTGTTGACCGGGAGTTCTAAGGTAGAACCGATTAAAAGGTTAATCCACCAAATTATACCAACACGGGTTGAATCGGCTATACCGTGCCCGAATTAGTATGGGTTTGGGTCTCGGGATTGTTTACTTAATTGGGTAAGAGATCATTAAGTAAATAAACTAAACTTGTTTAAAATTATTTACGAGTTTTGAAAATGACGTTGTTTTAATTCATTCATTTTTGTTGTAGTTTAATTTTCAACATCATCAATGGCAACCAACGCTCCACCTCTCACTAACGTATCACGTTGCAAACTCGATAAGCATGGCTCAAATTTTAAGGATTGGGATGTGCAATTACTTTTGGCCGCTCAAGGTGACGATAAGACTCGTTACCTATCCGAAGCCGCTCCGACCGCTCGTTCCGCGGTCCAAACTCGTGAGGCCTATGAAGCCTACATGAAAGAGTCCTCCGCTCTTAAAAATGTGCTTATCTTCTCCATGGAGCCCGATCTCCAAAGGAGTATGATCAAGTTAACCACATCATATGAGATATACACCAAGCTTGCGACAATGTTTTCGCAAACTCCAAGGGTGATTCAATATGAGGCGGCTTCCGCCTTCTTCGACATTTGCTTGAAGGAGGGGCAAAACATAAGTCCTCATGTACTCAAACTAGTTGAGCTCGCGGAGACTCTAAAAGTGCAAGGAGTTGATGTTCCCGACTCTCTCATCATTGACCGAGTTCTTCACTCTCTCAATAAGGTGAAATCGTATGCTCAATTCCGGGTGAATTTCAACATGCGAAATCAAGAGACCACATTGGATGAATTGCATAAGATGCTCGTCCAAGGTGAGAGAGATATGGGACTTCATGAAAGTTCCACTAAGGATGTTTTGAACATCGAGACGAAAGGGAAAACGAGCTTCAAAAGGAATGCCTTCAAGGGCAAGGGCAAGAAAACATTCAAGCCCAAAACGACCAAAGAAAAGACCTTTTCGAAAGGTGCTTCCACCACTTCTTCAAAATCTGAAGACAAGTGCCATTATTGCACGAGGATAGGACATTGGAAGCGTAATTGCCCCAAATACTTAAGTGATCTCAAAAATGGGAAGGCAACTGCCGTAGGTAATAATTCTCGTTTAAATTCATGTTATCTTATCAACTTATGTATAGTGATACAAATTTGTTGATATTTACCCTTTTTAATTGTTTTAAAGGGCCACCTCCTAACGACAAGGGCAAGGAGAAGGAAGCATAAAGTTCCTTACTTGGATGACTATGGTAGCATCCAATTGATTGAAGACTTAAGAGCTAGGCTCTAATTTTCATATTGTCTTCTTTCATATTTTGCATTTTATTTCTAGAACAATTTACTTTCTTGTAAGACAAGGATTTGAATCCTAAAACAATGGTTGTAATTTTGAATATTAGTGACTTGGTTTTCAACCCGAGTCACTACTTTTGTTCTTAATCAATTCCTTGATTTCTAAAATGAATTGCATACCTTGTTAAAACATGAATAATAGTGATTTTATCACAAAATAAGTCACATTGATACGATCAATAGAATATAATCAAAGTGTTGATTAAAACGGAGAACTACACGACATGAGATACTTTCAATCAAATTAAGAAATCATTAATTCATTATACGATGATCATTTTAAGTGAAAATGAGAATGTATACGTCACACCTATAAAACTTCAAAACATTCATATGCATTGGTTAAACCGAAAATTACAATCCTTATACAAATAAAGGTTATTGTTAAAAGGATAGAGTGGGAGAAAATATTTCGCCCGCGAACCAATGATATAAATAAAGGATCTTAGAGAAGATTCATACATGGGAGAGTTAAGAAGAACCCTAAATGAATGAATTGAAGAAACTACAAGAGGACACTGAAGAAACTACGAGAGGACACAAGAGGAAAGGTTCCTTATGTTCATTGTTTCAAAGAGAGGATACAAGAAACCTCGTATGAAATCGGAAGGAAATCGGTTGTGAAATAATGATATTCTCAAAATTATAAGATAATAGAGGAGAAATCATCTCAGTTCCCGCGACAGTAGTATATGTTGTATCGAAAAGTGATGTTAGGAATTCATGTGATGTCGATTGAATGAAGATAGATCACTATAGGGATAGTGATAGTGATAATGATTCAAGTGATAAATAAAGATTTACATGCGAGAAATGAAAGGTTCATTTAAAGAGATCGACTGATATTGTTTTTAGTGGAAGCGATATTCATTAAAGAATTGAACCTACCATTTAGAGAGGATGGGTGATTCTTTAAAGTGTAAAGAATAAGAGGTTCTCAATTCTAGATGAACAAAATACCTTACATCATTCGATGATGGAGCTTTACGGGAAGGTTTATTATATTGATAATAAAAGGTCACCCATTAGAAATCAAAATGGTTAGATATGAATAACCTTGATAAAATAACCAAGATGATTGAAAATAATTAGAGTGATGAAATCATAAATAACTACAATATAGATTTCAGTACATAAGTGACTAGATAATTTCGAGTGATTCTTTAATCCCTCTAGTATATCAATACGTCAAGAGTTATAAGATAACAGTGGGAGTTTTCCTCAAGAAAGGAAACTCAAAATCTAGAAAGAGTTCTAGATATGTACTCAAATAAAAACATATTATGCGAGATAATATGAGTGAAAAGGAGACCAAAATTTGTAAGTTTTGCAATCATGAATAAAAGGTTTATTCACAAAACACTAATACAAATGGATGATCGTGCATCAAACGAAATGAAATAGTATTGACGGTTTTTGCATGACAATGTCATTTGAGTTATATTTTAACTCAAAATGAACGATACTTTGTCGAAATCCAAATGGGTTGTAAAAGACAATATTGAACCCCATAAAGTGAACTGGATTGACTTAGTATAGCCCCTAGCCGCTTACATGAGGTGACATCTCAAAGCGGCTAGAATGTGAGGCGACTGATGGCAAGTTCAAGTGCCATAGAGTCATATGTGATGACTAGTCGATCACATAGGCAGACTACAAGAGACACTCTGTCGGGCAATGTGACCACTTATAGAGTTCTGGAAATTTTATAATAGTCGGGTCGTGGCGAAAGCTGCTATAGTATTCTTGTGAGTCAATTCTTAGACTAAAGACTACTCTCCCAAGATGGTACAGTTTTGGCATAACGTTGATCCATTCTCTACGACTTTTCGTAACTGGAGTCAAATGAGATTGTTTTGGGTTGTCACTGAGTGTGACTGGTTGAAGGAAGTAGTGCGATAGAAATTGTCTACTCCTTGTCAGGGTTGTTCAAACCACTCATGATATGATCGAATGCAAGTACGACCTCAGAGAGACATCTTGCATTGAGTGGGAGATTATAATAGGACAAGAGAATTGGTGACGCACACTTGTCGAGGACAAGTGGGAGATTGTTGGGAAATGTGTCCTCAACAATAGTGCGATCACGTAATTAAATCTCATGACAAGAATGCGCAAGGGATGATACGATTTATATTAGTCAACTGACCAACATTAATCGGTAATGATTGGCTAGCTAGAGTTTGACATTACTGTCGTATGACAGTGGTGGTCAGTTGATCCCTTTAGGTCACACCTATAGGACAATTCCCTTAATTGATAAAGTGATCAAATGTATATTGATACGATTTGATCATATTCCTTAAACTCGTATATCGAGAAATCAGAGGTTAAATCTTATTGTAAGATTTATGTTTAAAGTTGAAACGTGTCAATTGTTAAACGATGAACGATATTTTACATTATCGTAATTAGAATTAATCGGGTTGTATATTAAATGCAAAGGTTGTAAATCGCATTGACGATTATTGTAATTAATCATTTTATATTAGTAATTACGAATTACTTGTCAAGTTGATAAATAAGATTTATTTAAATTATAAACAATATTTATACGATAAATATATATGTTTTAGATTAAAACATATTGTATTTTCTCATATTGTGACATATTGTATGTCACATAACATACATTATACAATTGACAAAATATAAAATGGATGACCATTTTATCTTAAATGGGACGGTTTGGGTGAGTGGATTAAGGTGTGTTTATGCTACTTAATGACACTCTTTAATAGATCATCATTAGGGTGCTCTTGTGAATAGGACCTAGAGCCACCCTAAGAGCATAGAAAAGGGAAATTGTTCCCCCTTGCTTCTCCCTATACCTGGCCACCCAAAGACCAAGACAACCCCTTTATATCTTGTGTGTTAGCTCACAAGTGTAGTTAGTTCTAATTTTGCATATTTTTCTAAGTGTGAGAAAAACAAATAAAATCCTCTAGAAATTATAATAAGATAATAACAATACTAATTATATAATAGATATAAGATTAGTATACTAAGTTCGAATTAGAGCTTATATTATTAAGGAAAATCCGATTCTTGTACTAGCATTCTCAAGGTTTCGGATCTTTTAAGGGGTGTCTTGGTGCATCACTAAGGAGGTGTTCTTGTTGAATACTTGGAGGATCATCCTAGCATTTCGTTTGGACCGTGTGTAAGGGTTCATATCCTCTAATTTCCGCATAATCTTATAGCATGCATAAGATCTAAAATATGTTAATTATAATTATGTTTAGTATGACTAAAAGTATTAGCTTATGAGATAACTAAACCTATCACAATCAACTCACAAGTGGCGACCTCTAAACCCACATCTAATCCCTTGCTTACTCGCTGCAAAGGCTACCCAAACCATAAATGTGCACATCTCCTCCGAGGCGGGAATCACGACGGGCAATCGTAGGATTAAGAGACATTTTCCGTCATGGTACCAAACATGTCCCTTACTCAATTTTCAATATCACAGTAACATCAGTAATGCAAAATCGCAGAACACCGTCACAACCACAAAATAACAATAACTGAATAAAGATAACCATACCTCAAGGCAAATCAAACAAAGAAAAGATCCAATCGATTCTACCACTGTTCTTCTAAGAAATCTCCTCCTAAGATAACATACAACTTATTACTAACAATCATCACTTGCATAAACTTATCTCAATAACACTAACTAACGAATTAAGAACTTACTTGACGACGACACGAGGCTAGGATGATCGGAGCGACTACACTTCGGTAGGTAGACTTAGGAATATAGAGTGAGAGTTTATGATAGAAAAGTTACTTAGGCGACAAACGACTTAGGGTAAAAATAAGTTTTAACCTCCGAATTTATTTTATGAACATACCGTGACGCTGACACGGAAAAACGCACTCAACCGAGTATCGCATGTTCTCAGTCCAGTTGGACCAGCTCGACCGAGTTCGCCTAACTCGACCGAGTTGGGACGAACTTCAACAACCAACTCTGACATGGGTGTACTCGACCGAGTATAGTCTTCTCGACCCAGTACACCCACTCCTATAAGAGAGGGGTGTTACACATTTAGTATTTTATTGCATGTTTTATACATAATTATATTGCAACTGATATGTTTAGTGTTGTTTAATTGTCACCCATTTCCAGGGTGGCTTGTGTCAATCCATATGATATTTTCGATCATATGGGAGCAGGTTATTTTCAGGTTGTTTTTGGTAGCACGTGGGAAATGGGCAAGCCTTGACGATAGCCGAGTCATGTATAGTAGTTAGAAATGTATAGAGGTTAAGTGTTGTATTTTATTCATTTGTTTACTTTTGTATACCATTTTAAATCCTCATTTATCTTAAAAGTGTTCTCGATTATATCTTCAACTTCTCTATCTCGGGAAACTGAGATGGTAGTGCCTCAATTATCTTGGTCGGATAATCGGGGTGTTACAGCCACCAACTCCTTGCTTCATCAACTTTTCGGACTCAAGCAAAACAACAACGGTCTCATCTAAGGCTAATGTTGTCTTTTCCACAAGTAAACTAGTGATAACATTGTTATACTTTTTTGGAAGAGAAGCCACCAACATTGTTATCTTGTCCTCTTCTTTGAATATCTCATCTAAACTCGGTAATAGGGTGATAAAGCCATTGACCTTAACTTGTTTAAATGATCCCTCAAATTTCCGTCATTTACCATATCAAGCTCGAAAAGATCTTTCTTCAAGAACAATTTATTAGCCAAAGACTTCGCATTATAAATGCTACATACCTTGGTCCACAACTCCTTTGGATTTGTCTTCTCTAACACACTATACTTGATTTTTGGTACAAGGGCTAAACAAATAGTACTAACCGCGCATAGTTTCATGTCCTCTCATTTCAGATCTTCAACATCATCGAGCATCTTATCTTCAAGAGTCGCATACAACGAGAAATTGTTCTTGCCACTAAACAAACCCATCTCAAACTTTGTATCAAATCCTTTTTCCATCAAACCGTAGATTTGATTCCACATGCTGGTTTTTGGTACAAATAGTATATAATGCAAAAGATACAATATTTTGTTAAGAAATTAATAGCCACAATCCAACTTGTGTTATTATTCAAACAATAACAATAATATAATTAAGCATGTTGAGAACCATTGTTATTATAATCCTCCAAAACTAAGCTACTAGTTAAGATTTTCCACTATAATTAACTCGAGATATTAAACCTACACTCTAAAACATGAACTTATATTACTAACTCATCACTAATGTTGAAGACCTTGGAGTTACTTTCCTAACAAAACAATTGTATGATAATATTGTCAATCATGACATCCTAAATTAATGACTTAATTTACAATTTATAATTTGAAATAAGCTATTTGCTTGGAGTATGCGAAATGTTTATTTCAGGCTAAAAAGGCGATGTGTTCTTAAGTTGTGCTTTTGAGTTCCAAAAAAAAGAAGAAAAACAAAAAAAAAGAATCGTGAACATTGTTTGAAGCTAGATTCCTGAAGTAGCAATATATTTGGAGTTATGTGAAAAGATTTTATCTCAATAATTATAGCAACCAAGCTGTCTATTTTTCAGCTGATTTTTCTTCCCTGATTCAAAGGACATAGATTTGTAGCTACATCTTATATTTATCTTATTGATATGATTGTAACAGAAAACAGAATACAATGCTTTATTTTTGTCAAAAAAGTTGAAAAAAATATTGTGATCTAATTTTGCCACCAAGATCACACATGTGTATATGGCTAACATGTTTGGTGGCCGCGTCACTGTCTCTACTCAGTACTCTCTTATTCTCTATTGCTTACAAATAGTATATTTTTTAGGGGATTCTAATCATAGCTTGGTGCGTTACAACTTACGCATTGATTTGTACAGAGCAGTAACAGCCGTGACATATTCATCAACAAACCTCATTCGTGATCGGTTAGGTATTATTCATGTAGGTAAATAAGATAAAATAGACTATTATTACTCCATAGGTATTCTCTTTTTACCTAATCTAACCACATAAATAATAATTAACACACCACGCAAATTTCCAATGGATATACCCTAATTACCGTTACATGAAAATTCATGTAGTCATATTGACACAAGTTATGGAAGACTTGTAAAGTGAACATTGTATTTTGAGTTGATGTTAGTAATAAAAAACTTAAGATTATTTTCGTGAGAATAATCCACCATCATATGGGTGTCATGTAAATATCATTTCATCTTATCAATAATTTTAATTAAATTCATCTTATTCACCCCTCTTCTCATAACAGTTTAAGGGTGAATTAAATCCATCTTATACATCGTATCAATCATTAGAATTAGACACTTATCAGAAAAATGTTGAATAAGATGGATTAATTTGGAATTATTTATAGGATTGAGTGATATTTAGGACACCATATGGTGAATTATTCATGAAATAATCCAAAAGTTAGTTGTATTTAAAGTGGATTATACAACTATATGTATACAATTGATTTGATAATACATATTTGAACTTTTTAATAGAAAATCTGAGCTTAAGTAGAGAGCATATGAGCTATGTTATAGAGTTTATGAACTTTTTTGCGAAAATATTGAGTTTAGAAAATTATTGTATAACTAAAACACAATAAATATAAGGCTATTTTGCATATTACTACCTAATAAGTCTGAAATTTTGCATCTTACTACCTAATATGTTCAATTATTCAAATAACTACCTAATAAGTGTAAAAACTGACACGATTACTACCAAAATGACCAATTTGCTAAAAAATAACGGAAATCAGTTTATTTCGTCATATTTAAATTTAAAACCTAATTTAATACCCATATTACCCTTCCCCTCTCCTTCCTCCATTAAAACACCTTTCTAATACTTCAACAAAATTCATTTCTCCTTTCATCAATCTTTTTCTATTTCATCAATAGAACCCATTTCCCCCAGATTTTCATCAATTTTCTTCTATTTTCATCAATAAATCCCAAATTTCCACATGTTACCTAATTTTTCCGGTGGTAACATGTTTTCAAGGGTCTAATCGGGAGAAGAAGAAAGTTGGTTGCTTTTTTGGGTGAAATTGAGAAACTCAGGAAAAAAAAAAAGTTGTTGAAATAATGGAGAGACTGATAGAAGAAAGTGATAATAAAGAGATTGATTTGAATGTTGAACCACATAATCATGGAGTTTAATCGGGGAGGAAGAGAGTTGAAGATGTTTTATTAAGAAAGGGTAAAATCGTCATTTAACTTATCCCGAACATTTAAAACTAACTTAAGTTCGGTTTACGTCAAAAAGGTAGCAAATTGAATAATGTTGTGTGATTTTAGGTAGTAAGTTGCAAAATTAATTATACTAGGTAGTAATATGCAATTTTTTGAACTTATTAGGTAGTAATTTGTCATATTTCCTAAATATAAGTTAAACTATATTTTAATTTTAATGTCAAAAAATTAAAATATAACGACCCAAAATAGTTCAAAAACTCAAAAAATATATACATAAGCTTAATAAAATGCATCATAATTGTACGATATTCTTTTATATATGGTTGTATAATGGTTTTTGTGTTAAAATCATATAATAGTTGCTCGTATGTAATGTTCACTTGTTTTACCGGTTGTCACACAAAAACATTATTTTAACACGGGTGTTGGAAAAGAACAAACTCGAGTTTTATTCTTTCCCATCACTAATATCGATTATTCGAGTTCTTTTTTCGGTTAATTAAGCTATATTTTCTAGGATATGGAATGACTTATTTAATTTAAAGCTTTTAAATTGCAACTTTAGCAGGCATTGACTTTAATTTGATCATATAAAATGTGGGAGTAGTTATGCTGATGGTGCGAACTCCTTAATTCTGTATTGATGAATCATCCACTCAACATTTTTCGTATCGTACAAATTCCGTATTTGATAACCAAACCCATGTCTTAAGTATAATAAGAAAACATATGTTTTGTCCGACTAAAGGGAAGCAATAATGTCTCCATGATTTTAATTACGCTAATTGGTTACCTTATGTTCGAGTCCAGTCCTATATCTCACTCTCGTATTACATCGTACGTCCAATTATCTTACTTTTTAAACACCTCATTTCTTAATCTCTAAATACTTATTTTTAATATTTAGTGATTAATGTGAAACGAGATGAAACAAGGAAATAGAACAGGAAATCCAAACTCCTTATTTTCTCCATATTGCTTTAGCCGCTACATATATTTTGCAATTTTAATTAGTACTGATTACTGATTAGTTGTCGTACTTGCACGAAATTGTAAATTGTATGGGTGCATAATTAATTCATAATTGTAATTTATAGTGGTGATTATTCAGGAAATTAGGAAACTTGTGGGGACTTTAGATGGATTATTATTCATGATTCATGAAGCATAGCTTTCTACTTTCCTGCCTTATGCTGGCATATGTTGCATGCTTTCTGCTATGGTCCCTCCCTTGTTATATCTTTTTTCTTAGCTTAAATCAATGTATCCACCACACCTTTAATTAGTTTCATAGATTATTACGTTAATATATTGACTTATTGAGGTGAGTATTGACGGATCCACAATGGTTTGACTAGAATAACAACATTATCTCAGTGTTTTAATAACTCCCCCAAATTATTAATTCTTGTATGAACTGTCATACGTACTGTATTATATTTGTAACATCCCGTATTTTTGTAAAGGAATATTTTAATAATTCAAAGTCAGTTTCGAAATTTAATAATATTTAATTTTATTTCGTAATTTATATTTTTAAGAATTTTCGTTAGGTTCCGTCTTAAGATTTCTTTTATCTTAAGATATCGAGTTCGTTTGGTAATTTCCGTTCTTAAGGTTTCCGTTCCATTTAATTAGGAAATCCGACTCAAATAAAATAAAAGGACAACTCACTTCTCGTTCCTACGACATTTCATTTTCTCACAAACTCAAGTTACCGTAATTCCAAAACCTCCATTTTCTCTTCTCCTTCAAGCTTTAAAAGATCATCCGTTTGTTCATCCTAACTTGTACCAAGGTAACAATTTCATATTCGGATTCCTCTCGAGATTTCTGATCTTTCTATCACTTCTATTTTTCAATTCTCGAACTTTCATTTTTGGGCTGTTTTTGCCGCATTTCGTTTTAAGCTCTTAACTTACGTTTATAAGTTCATAGGAGTTAGCTTGGACAATCCCGATGTCGATTCTTATATAGTGGAAGAAGATTTTGGAGCATAAACCGCTTGAGGTGACGATAATGAGCAACTCGACCCTTGTCTTTAAGTAAATTGACATTTATTTTTTAGAAATGTTTATGTGGTTATGAATGTTGTCACTTTCTGAATTTTATATGTCCTCTACGTACTGTAACCATGTTATTATAACTGACCCCATTCCCGTGAATTAAATCCTTCAGTGGTAGTGATACTGCACATCTGTGTTTTCCTAAGTAGGGACTGAAATACCTGTTCATAACTGCTGGACTGTTGTGGGTAAGGAGTGGTTTCATATGCTATAAACTCGTCATTAGTGTTAATCTATTTCTCGATTAATGATGCTGCTGCAACTAGTGTTGTATGCATTTTTATTACTGCTCACTGTTACTACATACT
The DNA here is from genome assembly GCA_029255685.2 of Silene conica. Classification (NCBI taxonomy): domain Eukaryota; kingdom Viridiplantae; phylum Streptophyta; class Magnoliopsida; order Caryophyllales; family Caryophyllaceae; genus Silene; species Silene conica. The sequence goes on from CM055311.2 coordinate 68,714,646, forward strand.
GCCCTCATGGCCACTGCCCTTACTGCATTCGCTACAACTCAATGTTATTCGTGTCTCATGCGTGTCTGTTTACTGCTGTTGCACCCTCTCAAGGCTATTACACTTCTTCTTCAGGCTGCCTACTACTTCCGCTACTATTCTACTCCTACTACTGCCCAGACCCCCATGTCTGCACTGCACTTCTATTCTGTTTCCGCATTGTTTTTTCTGTACATTATTTCTGTATCTGCGTCTGTTTCTGCACATATGTTTCTGCCCATTTGTGTTACTACTGCACGTTTACCGTTGTACCTGCTTATGGCCTCAATACTTTCTAAAGTACCACTGCACATCTACTCCCCATTCTGTTTTCCGTCCTCTGCTGGTCTGTTCAGACCTGCTGGTCTGCTGCTGAACTAACCTCGTGTGTCTGTTTCTGGTGTACGTTACTGCTCCGCTGTTGTTGCACTGCACTTCCCCCCTTGCTACTGCATTCCTCCTGCCGTGTCCCTGGTCTGTTCAGACCAGACCAGACACCACGCACCCCTACTGTTACTGTTGCACATAATCAACCCATTCACTGCTGTACTTCCGTGCTGTTGTGTGGTGTTCCCGTTGGTCTAGTGAGTCAGGCCGTATGCGTGGGCAGGGGCTAGTATTGGAATAATTGGTTAGGGGATACCATTGTAATGGTTATCATCCGCATCTTGCTACAATAACCCTCGGGGTAGAGTCCTTCTAAGATTTAGTTATTCATTTGTATGTTCAATGGGTTACTCGTGAGTTGTGACCTCGGGTTCGAATTGTATAGTCTACAAGTCCAAATGTCACCTAGAATTTTGATAAGTGTGGTGTTGATGTATGCATAGGGAATAATTGCTTAATTGGGGTTGTTAGTCATGGATTCCATTATATTAGCTACTAAATTCTTGCTTAGTCGTTAAGTGGATAATGCGAATTCTTAGGTTAATTTCATTGAGATGTATTCGCTTAGTTCGATAGTTAAATGTTAACAATGTCATATTTAATAATATTATGAGTAATACCATTTATCTAGTAAATTGCTATAGATACTTAGTTAAAATATATATTTGAGCTAGGTAAGAATTAGTAAAGTGGTTAGTTACTTGTCCAAGGTTAGTAAATTTATAATTGTTTGTTTATAATTCTTATCGGACTAAGATATTTAATATATATAGCAGTTGTTTAGAAGTAACTTAATTGAAATTGGTCATTCTCTTATACGTGTATGTGCGTTAGAAGTCCTCGGAGTTCGGGCGACACTATATTGGGTTCGGGAATGGAATTGAGGATAAAGACCCCCCGATCGGGCAACCGAAAGGGAAACCGGCTCTCCCTAGACTTAGTTCCTGGGGTCAATTAAGTGTTGATTAGAAGTCGGTAAGACTAGGACATAGTATATGGTTATAGTATATATCGGAATATGTCTGAGTTGGGACCGCTAGAGTACGATATGTACTGATGTTTGTTGCATATCAAGCTATGTCTGAGTTGGGACCTTTACTTTTATTTGTGCGTGTATGTGGCATGACCGACATGTCTGAGTTGGGAGCTCCGGATCGTCATGTGTATGGATGATGCAATGGGATATGTCTGAGTTGGGACCTCTATTCCTCTGTGATTTTGTATGACCGTGGTGACTTGGATCTGAGTTGGAATTCTAATGAACTACGAAGGGTAATGGTTATGGTTGAGTTGGGTCAATGAACCATTATTAGCTGATCGGTATTCATTCGTGCCTGAGTTGGGGTTCACGGATGTCTACTAGCTGACCTTGTGTACCAAGTTTCCCTGAGTTGGGGTGTGACTTGGGCACGACTGATTGTGTTTAGTTCTTTCCTGAGTCGGGGTTAGTTCCTGATACTGCTATTTGCATCTGCTTGCCTGAGTTGGGGTACAGTGTCAGATGTTGTTGAATAGTTGTTTACTTAAGAGTATTGTTTACCATTTGAGTTACAGTTCGTCAAAGGCATTGGACGACTCTTATTCTGAGTTCGGAAATGGTTTGAGGAGAAAGACCCCCCGGCCGGGCAACCGGAAGGGAGACCGACTCTCACCTCAAATAGTTTCCGAAGTTGGTTAAGGGTTTTTGCATAGTGATGTATGTTGATATGAAGGATGATATATATATACTTCGCATATTGTGATGTTGGAGTATAATGGATGTTCTTATGTGTTATGTGGTATTTGACAATAGGTGGCTTTGACAACTATAGTCACTCCCTACTGATTGTGGCGTCCATGTTTTCATGTATGTAGGTACATGACTTGCTGTTGGAGGGGTTCACTGAGGCTAGCGAGCGATGATCCTATCATCGATGACATTCACATTATCGTTTAGCTAGACCTAGACTTTTGTTACACATTGAGTGCCTGTAGGGATATGCTATCCCGGGTTATTATAGTACTTATGGTTTTGTACTTAAACTTATATACTTATCTATCGTTGTTCATTTCCGCATGTTTAGTAATACTTCCACCTCGTATGTTTACTCATGTTTATATAAAAGTTTTAATTCCGCTACATTTTTAGCATTTGTGTGTTTATATTTCCGCTATCGCGAGGTGGGTTTTACAGTTGGTATCAGAGCGTTATCGCTCCCGACGCACTCATGTGACCCCCAACCTTAACTTGACCATATAATCGAATAATGAATGAGAGATGGGGTAGATTTAAGGACTATTTATTGTAGTCTGTTTGTGCCTTAATAGGAATACGTCTAACGATTTACTCCTTTGTGATTGAAGAATGACGGAGCCAGCCGATACCGAGAGTGCTTGGACACATGCTCTCCTTCATGCTCTCCAGAACTATTCAGCTTTGGCGAGTGTGCCCTCTTCCTCATTGTAACAATCGGGAAGCAATCAACCTGGAGGATTGGCTTGGATTATCGCTCCGATGTGGAGAAATGCGGCTAAGACCTTCGACGGAGAGACCGGTTCTGTAGCCCTCACCGCGTGGTTCTTTGACATGGAAAGGAACTTCATGATATATGGTGTTCGTCCTGAGGACCAGATCCACGTAGCATCTCAGTTCTTGGTTCGCGAGGCTAGACGTTGGTGGATAACGTTCAGCTCTCCCGCTACTCGCGACCCTTCTTTCACATGGAGCCGTTTCAAGACTCTTCTTGGCATGAGGTTTTACCATAAGGACATACGCCACCATAAGATAACCGAGTTAATGAACCTTCGTCAAGGAACCCTTTCTGTTCAAGCCTTCAACAACCGATTTGAGGAGCTAATCCACTTTGTCCCATAGCTAGTCGAGAAAGAAGAGGATAAAGTGTACCTATTTCGGAGCAAGTTTAATGTTGAGACTAGGAGTGTAGCATGTGGTGACCCGACTTCTTACTTCCAGAGTTACTATAGTGTCTTTCGAGCGGAGGACCCCTACCAGATCTTCTGCGAAGGAGTTAGAGACTTCTCTCCTCCTCGACCACCTTTGCATAGCTGTCGAGGCAAGAGACCTCTGAGTCCTCCTTCTCCCTCCTCTCCTCATGGAAAAGGAAAGCATACCCAAAAGAGGATGAAGTCCAACAGAGCTAAGATTTCCCAGGTTCGAGGCATGGACCTCTCACCAGACGCTCCCCTAAAGTGTTTCAGATGTCGTAAGGACCTTCATCTTGGATTTGACTGCCACAGCAACCCTCACTTATGCTTCGCCTGCAAGAAACTTGGACATCGCTCTTTCGATTGCCTCGAGGGGGATGTTGCCATTGATAGAGCTGTCACTACTGACCCGGAGGCTGAGTCCAGTGGGGCCGGTGCTGTTCAGAGTCGAGCTGAGACTAGAGTTCACCCCGATCCGTCTACTGGTACGTACATGTTTACTGCTTTATTCGTAACCTAGTGTACGTAAAAGCCCGTTAAGATCTTATCTTCCCTCCTTAGACTTTTGTCGATCTTCCTTGGAAACTACCTTCGTTTCCTTTCGACTCAACATTGTAGCTTGCTTTCCTAAGACACCTTGTGAGGTAACCTACCTTAGATGGACTTGGAGAATATCTGGAGGGTAACCGCAACCCGTGTTTCGGAGAATGTTGTCATTTGAGGAAAACCTAGGAAGCATTGTGAGACATGTTTGGTGATCCTAGTGTCTTTATGTTTACTAATGGAAGTGTGGAAGTGAATGATGGAATACTTACGCTAAGTGGAGTTTTTTATACATGGCCTTCTGTGGAACTTAGATATGAGAACCTTGCGGAATCGTGAACATTTGTAGATTTGAAGGTGCCATTCGAGGATTTGAATGAGATACTTAGAGTCCTAGACGATTTTAGAAGAACAGGCTTAAGATATTGATGTTGTCAAATGGACGAATGAGGTAAGTTAGTGCTACTTAATCTTGAGGAACGAGAGTTACTGGTAATAGCTTGAAAATGTAGAGACATTTACGATTTGACTTATGGAGTGACTGAGTGTTCAACCTTAAGTTACTTATTGAACCTCAGCGTTTACTATCGAGGTACTTAACAAAATGTTGGTTTTGAGTTTTGGAAGTGCGTGAACCTTGGTCTAGGAATATGTGCTTAAACTTCTACCCTGAGTGAGAGACCCTTAATTGTTAAACGGATTTTTAATGCGAGCTAATCCACATGGCTGACCTCATTTTCGTGGAAATTTCAGGTTAGTGTGAGTAGAATGAGAGTTTGGAATCCCTTCTTGCTGAGGAATACCTTGCTCTGTGGATAAGATAATGGTAAGAGAGGTCGTGAAACCATTGCGAGTATAGAGGTCACTGGAATCGTCCTCTATGGAATATATTTGGAATCGTTGTAACGATGTTTTGATTATGGATCGGGTGTTAGCGTTCCCGTGTCTTGCGGAGTTACTGTCTTCCTTGATCCTTAGCCTGGTCGTTTTCGTCCCTTCGATCCTCCCCGGTATGCTCTGTTAGTTGCGAAACTGGAAGCTCATGGTTTTTGTGTTAATAGGAATTTGTATGGTTGCTTCGATGCCTTCTGTAACCGTTACGAATTTGTTTCCTTTTAGTCGATGGTGAACTCGTGGGATTTTTACAACGTTTCCTTTTCAAAAATTTGAAATTTAACCGTTGATTTGTAAGAAACACCTGGTTTTAAAGAGCTGAATGATTTGAAATTTAATTGGTCTCAGCGTCGATTTGTCATTTGAACTCGCTATCGGAGACGTCTGATAAAAAGTACTATGCTTATCGACACTGGATCGACCTAAATTTTGATTTTTTGCTGATTTAATTTTGGGACTTGTCTCAGATTTGGAATATCGGGCTCTTGAATACGTAACGAGAACCCAATAAAATAAAGTCGGGCTCATGGTTTTTGTGTTAATAGGAATGCCTTGGCATTTATTTTTGAAACCTTTTTTGGAAAAATCAAGTTTTGGGTTACCAAGACCCGGGTGGTAATTTTTCGTAGCTAGAGTCGTTTCGTACTTATTTCCGTCTTCAAGTTTCGAGGACGAAACTTTTTGAAAGTTGGGGTGATTTTAACATCGCGTATTTTTTTAAAGGAATATTTTAATAATTTAAAGTGAGTTTCGGAATTTAATAATATTTAATTTTATTTCGTAATTTATATTTTTAAGAATTTCCGTTATGTTCCGTCTTAAGATTTCTTTTATCTTAAGATATCGAGTTCGCTTGGTAATTTTTTTTCTTAAGGTTTCCGTTCCATTTAATTAGGAAACCCGACTCAAATAAAATAAAAGGACAACTCACTTCTCCTTCTTACGACATTTCATTTTCTCACAAACTCAAGTTACAGTAAACCCAAAACCTCCATTTTCTCTTCTCCTTGTAGCTTTAAAAGATCATCCGTTTGTTCATCCTAACTCGTATCAAGGTAACGATTTAATATTCGGATTCCTCTCGAGATTTTTGATCTTTCTATCACTTCTATTTTTCAATTCTCGAACTTTGATTTTTGGGCTGTTTTTGCCGCATTTCGTTTTAAGCTCTTAACTAACGTTTTTATGTTCGTAGGAGTTGGCTTGGACAATCCCGAGGTCGATTCTTATATAGTGGAAGAAGATTTTGGAGCATAAACCGCTTGAGGTGACGATAATGAGCAACTCGACCCTTGTCTTTAAGTAAATTGACATTTATTTTTCTGAAATATTTATGTGGTTATGAAGGTTGTCACTTTCTGAATTTTATATGTCCTCTACGTACTGTCACCATGTTATTATTACTGACCCCATTCCCGTGAATTTCATCCTTTAATGGTAGTGATACTGCACATCTGTGTTTTCCTAAGTAGGGACTGAAATACCTGTTCATAACTGTTGGACTGTTGTGGGCAAGGAGTGGTTTCATATGCTATAAACTCGTCATTGGTGTTAATCTATTTCTCGATTAATGATGCTGCTGCAACTAGTGTTGTATGCATTTTTATTACTGCTCACTGTTATTATATACTTCCCTGATGGCCACTGCCCTTACTGCATTCGCTACAACTCAATGATATTCGTGTCTCAAGCGTGTCTGTTTACTGTTGTTGCACCCTCTCAAGGATATTACACTTCTGTATTAGGCTGCACACTACTTCCGCTACTATTCTACTCTTACTACTGCCCAGACTCCCATGTCTGCACTGCACTTCTATTCTGTTTCCTCGTTGCTGTTTTTTGTACATTATTTCTGTATCTGCGTTTGTTTCTGCACATCTGTTCCTGCCCATTTGTGTTACTACTGCTCGTTTACCGCGGTACCTACCATCGAACTGCTACTGATGTTATGGCCTCAATACTTTCTGAAGTACCACTGCAAATCTACTCCCCATTCTGTTTTCTGTCATCTGCTGGTCTGCTGCTGAACTACCCTCGTGTGTCTATTGCTACTGCACGCTACTGCTCCGTTGTTGCTGCAATGCACTTCCCCCCTTGCTACTACATTCCTCATGCCGTGTCCCTGGTCAGTTCAGACCAGACCAGACACCACGCGCCCCTACTGTTACTGCTGCACAGAATCACCCCATTCACTGTTGTACTTTTGTGTTGTTGTGTGGTGTGATGGCCGCCGTTAAGGGTACCAAAGATAAAATTTATAATTCCTAAACTTTAACTATAGATAGCGAAAGTCAGGGTCGAACCACAGAGAGGTGGGGAATGTTTATGGTTTGATGTCAATGTTTTAGGGTAACAATTTTGGGGGTTTGATTGATTGTTACTAAGTCTAGAAACAAACATAAAAATAAAACAAGTCAATAAAGATAAGAATAAACTATAATAAAAGAGATGCTAGGATGTTTGGGGTAATAAATAGCTAAGATAGTATAAATCCTAAGTCAACGTGTATTGCAGTCGCGTAAGGGGTGTAACATATCCTTTAGGTTATGCTACCTAATAGCTCCTTTCGGCCTATGCTATTAGTTCTTCGGTCTCACAATTATTGGGTGTCAACCATAAGGGTGATTCCTAAATCCTAGGTCACATACCTTTCAGTCTTGAGTAACCTAGCCGTCTTAAAACGTAAACCAATGCCCATCCCGTATCTTTCAATCTTAGGTGGGTCATTACTAACATCCTACAAGTCTCCCTTTGGTCTCATTGTAGGTTATTATAGATTACGAAATAAAGCGAAACAGAATTCATACGCGAGTCGGTCGACCGACCAGCTACCCCAGTCGGCCGACCTCCTGCCTGCAACACGTCGATTTGAGAATTCATACTACCTACGCATATTCACTCCCTACATCTTAACATATGAAATTAGTTACTCATGACTATTGAAATAATAATAAAAACAGGAGTAAACATGGAAATCAAGATGAAGATCAATCTAAACATGCAATAATAATAAAGGTTTGGGATTCTAACTTAACCCTATGCAATAATTCTAAACTAACAATAATAAAACAGAAATTATGAGAGGAATTACCGGAAATAGGATTAAGGCAGAAAAGAACGAACTTCATTGATTATTGTGGAAATATTGATGAACCATGAACAACTTAAAGAAAAGTATTGTATTTGTGAAACTAATATTAAAACTTGAATGAGAGATAAACTAAATTGTATTCTAAACCTGGGTATGACTGAATAAAACTAAATATGAAACCCTAATTACGTCATTGGCTTAAATAGGCGGAAAGATTAGACTTTCCTAATGACTCAAACACTTCAATGGGCTTTCGGAAAACTTCTGGGTCTGCGCAGAGGTCGGTCGACCTATGTTGTAGGTCGGTCGACCTAATGTCGGGCTTCAGTGATTTCTGGACTTTCCATAACAGAGGCCTGGTCGGTCGACGTGTTTTCATGTAGGATTGCCTTGATTTGTCCTCGGTTTGACTTCTTGGTGCTTGGTTAATGTTTCGAGTTGACTTTCCTTCGTTCCTTGGTTATAAAAGATCTCGAGGGCATAAATTTGGTATAAAATCGTCCCTTTTCCGCATAAATCTGCAAAAGTGCATGAAAAAACGAAAGTAGACAATTGTTGGGAAATAAAGGCTAAAACATAGAAAATGAGCGACAAAATGCGTGTAAAAATAGAAGTAAAACATCAAAAAATAGACACGCATAAAATTCCCCAAACCAAACCTTGCTTGCCCTCAAGTAAGAAATAGACTCGATCTTAACTAATGGAACGATTTCAATCTCAGAGCGAAATTTACATGTAAGCCTAAATCAATGCCAAGTACAAAATGAGAAAGTATTCAAATCATGCAACCGAGTTGTGGTGTTGTCAAATTTGCAAAAATAAAGACTTATAGAGACTTTATACCATGTACTCTCGCGGTACGCTCGAGACACTCTTGAAGCAAAGGGTGAGTAAATGTAGAAGATAGAAAGAAGTATATTGTCATGACTCTCACCTAACTGCGACCCATGAAAACATGCCTGCAATCTAACATGAACAAAGTTTCTACAACTATGTATAAACACACTCATCAAGTGACTCGGATACATGCAATTGAGGTAATGAAAGATATGTGAGGTGAAAGGTAAAAAGTGGTTAAGATGGTTTTGGATTTGTGGGGTTAGTAGCCAAGCTAGTAAAACAGTTCCTGAAGAGTCTATTGATATAATATACTCAAGAAGGGGGGGTTGAATTGAGTATGCCTTCTTTTTAAATCTTCTTTGATGTGTGTATGGTTGTATGATGATCTTTGAGTAGAGAAAATAATTAAAGAGAGACACAATATTTTTGAAGTGGTTCAGTCTCACACTCTGAGACCTACGTCCACTATTCTCGATTAATAAAATTAGTACCAACTCTGGATTACAATTTTATCAACCCTACTCGTGCGACTTTGATGTTAGTCACAACTCAATCTAGATACCGTTAAATATCTAGCTACGACAAATACCGTTAAATATTTGTCTTACACTGAGTACCGCTAAATACTCGTTCTATCTTACGTTAATAAGATAAAGTCTTCAATGTTTCTTGATGTCACAATCTTGAATGAATAAGATCAATGCTTGAGCACTTGAATCTTGAATCGGATATGACAATGAAAAGCTCGAACTTGAAGAATATGAACGACGGTTTTTCTCTCTCGATATGCGTGTATATGTGTGTGTGTTTCGTATCTTTTAATGTATCATGGTAGTCTATTTATATAGAATATGTATCTAGGTAATTTAAACCCTAGATGATTTAGGAATATTACTTAAACTAGAATACTAGTCTTTTAGTAATACTACCTTAAATCTAATCTTAATATATTTAGGAAAGATTTAATAATATACTATATGTTTTATATTAGGAATCAATTTCCTAATTCATATTTAGGAAAGATCTTTATATAATAAACAATTAGTATTCTTATTAAATCAACTTCCTAAACCATGTCAAAGATAATAAAATATATTAACATAATATAATCTTAGTTTGTTTAGGACATTAAATAAATACATAATATTTATTTAAATAAACCCTAAACGATTTATGGTAATGTGGCATATCACACGTTTCCAAAAATCGAAACAAACTTTATCTAGATTATATATTTTTGACAATAAAGATCATATAAAAATCCTTAGTTTATTTTAGTAATAAATAATTATCTCATAAGACAATTATTTATTCCTTATTTAACTTTAAAGATATTTTATATAATCCTACTAAGATTAACAATTTTATTTATTAAAATAGAATACCAATTTAGACATTAATTCTACACGACATAAATTTGGAAACAAACGTTTCAACCAAACACATATATTCCGATCATTTCTTCATAATATAGAGTTATAGCTACGGGCTATAACTAGGATCAATCTTGTACTAAAGCTATAGTTGATGAATATAACTTTAGCTTATTATGCGCGCTAGTGATCTTCTATCAATCTTCGACTTAGTCAATTCATTGACTAATATGCTTGAATCTTTTATACTTGATTGATTAGATCTTGTTACTAATGTTCTGTACACTTAGCACACGATTATACATACGAGTATATAATATATAAATAGCTAGACTTGTCATTATCAAAACATAAACATATATACTATATATATATTTGAATATATGGTTCAACAAATTCCCCCTTTTTGATGATGGCAAGTCTTTCTTAGATTTCGTGTCTAAGTGTATGTTCCCCCTCAATATAATAATGGTCATTCATAGCAAAGATCAACTTAGGATTTTTATCTTCTATCTATCCCATATCCTTTAAGAACCCTAAGAGACAATGAATTACGACAAGGAGCAAGCTTAGGCAAATTCTAATCTAAGTCGCATATTTCCCCCTCTTGACATCATCGAAAAGATGAGAACAAAGACATGAAACGACTAGAATAACATACGTACGAAGCATAAGCAAGCATATAAACGAGTCGAAAAATATGAACATAGAAGATATCACACAAACACATACGTAATGTTAAAATATACACACACTACAAGAATAACTTGATCGGGCGACAGTTTTTGGCGACTGCATCGGGTAGTCGCCAATTTGGCGACGGAATAAATATTCGGGCGACTGAAATCAGTCGCCAATTTGGCGACAGAACCATTTCCCCAAATTTCCCACCACCGACACAACCGGGCGACAGAAATCCCATTTTGGCGACAGAAAGTAGTCGCCAAATTTGGCGACAGCCCCTCTTCCGTCGCCAAATTGCCCAGTCCGTCGCCAATCTTTTTTACAGAAACAGCGAAAATCAGACGGTATCCCTCATTCGCAAATCAACAAACACACAAAGACACACTTCACCTCCTCCGGCGAAAAACACCTCCATCACCACCCTACCCTACGTGTTCCGGCCACCTTCAACACCACTGTCACCGGATTCCGGCCACCACCACCACAACCCTACTTGTTCTTCCCTTCATTCAACTCATTTAAGGTTTGTTTACTTCTTCATAATTCAATTTCAATTTCAATTTTTTAATTGATTGTTGGTTTGTTTTGTACATTTAGTGATTGTAGTAGGTTATTAAGACCGTCTTAGCTTATTAGGTTGTGATTAATTAGGTATTAGAAGCCAATTAGCATATTAATTAGATTATTGTGGGTTAGGGTTTATAAGAAGTTTGTATAAGACGATGTTGTTAGCCTTATTGATGTTGGTTAATTAGATTAAAGTAGTCGATTAGGATGTTTAATAGCTTATTAGGATGTTAGTTAGATTATATTAGCTTATTAAGACCGTCTTAAATTAGCTTATTAGGTTGTGGTTAATTGTATAATTGGAAATTGTTGTTAATAAATTGTTATTATTATGTGATTGAGGTTGTTCTTTAATTAAGTGAGTGTAATTTTAATTTAGATATATGTAATTTTAGCTTATTATGTGATTTAGGGTTTAATAGCTTATTAGGATGTTAGTTAGATGAAGATGATGATGAGTTGGCAGAGGAGGAGGATAATGAGACTATGAATATTGAGTTGGAAGAAGGATGGGAGGAAGTTGAAGAAGTAGTGAGAGTGCATGATGATGACGATGTTGGTGATGATGATGACAATGAGGATGAGGATGAGGATGTTGGTGATGATGATGATGAAGATCTAGAAGAGGATGAGGATGATGATTAGTTTGGTATATAATAGTTGTACAATTTAAATTCATGCTTGATATGTTTATTTGATGTTTTTTCTTCTCCTACTAATATTTTCATTTATGTGATTGTAGATGGCAGGAGGTCGAGGTAGAGTGCGAGGCGGTGGCAGTAATCGTGCTAATATTTCATCCGTACAAGAAGAAGAGGAACCAGTAGAAGAAGAGGTACAGATTGAGCCTCAAGTGGATGAGGACTCGGACGATGGTATACCGATTCAGTACACCCAGGATAACCGGATTATACTTGATCCGGCGGGACTATGGTAAGTGTTGTTGTTTATTATATGTGTATTATTCAATCTTTAAAGTAATAAAATGATTTGTTTTAATTAACAATTTCTGTTACAGGTTTAGACATCAGACTCCTCGTCGAGGGGTCGTTGCTAGCACAAAGGAGAACTTGTTAGGTCCTGTGCCTACTTCTTGGGGGAAAGCTAGCAAGGCTCAAAAAGAAGCTTGGTTCAATGTGTATCGGGTAATTGCATTAATTATAGTTAGTTGTTTTTTAACTCATTAAGCTAACTACTAATTAAATTAACTGTTTTTTTTTTTTTGTAGCAATCTTTCTATTGGGCTCCTGAACATGAACAATCCGTCCTTGAAAGATACCATGAAGTTGGTAAAGCAAGATATAGAGACTATATCTACAAGATTATTAAAAGAAAGAAGGAACCGAATCATCTAAAAGGTACATGTAATATATAAGTTTTGTCACTTGTAAATACAAGAATTAATGAAAATATCTTAATACTACTAACATACTTTTTAATTGTAGGTGAGAAATATCAAGATCTCCTAAAGCAACGCGAGACTCCCGAGTTCCAAGCCGTGTCCGCTCAAAAGAAGATCAACAAGAGAGGAGGGAAGAAAGATGCGGAGGCCGAGCCTACCCATCACGGGGGATCACGATCATTTTTTACGCGTATTTTTAGTGTAAGTCTTGAATGAATACTTCTTTTTTGAATAAATATACTATACTTCTTATATTAACAATTTTCCCTATTTAGGGAGGGAAGAAGAAGAAGGATAGCAGCAACAACGACGACGGCGGCAACAAAGACGGCGGCAAGAAGCCGATGATGACGATGCCCGAACTTTTCCTTGACACGCATTCCAAGGTCAACGAAAAGACGCAAAGAAGAATATGGATTAAGGCGAAGGACAAAGAGTTATATGTAAGATAGTTTCTCTCAACTAATGATGTTTTTTTGTTACCTTCGTCAATGATTGTTTTTGCTTAACTAATAATACTTTTCTTAATGTTATAGGGGAAATATGAGGCAGAGAAAGAGGCCCACCCTGAGCGGGATGATAATGAAATTTGGTTCAAATTGGTGGATGGTTACAAGAAGGGTATGGTATATGGGGCCGGACAAGCTCATGGGGTGTTTTACAAGGAACCGGCTAGAAGGTCCTCATATGAGCCGCGCGAAACCTACGAGCCGTCTCTTGTAAGTAAATTGCAATCACAACTTGACCGAGAAAGAGCGGAAAGAGATGAGGAAATGCGGTTGATGAAAGAACGTCTTAAGGCCATGGAGACGTATTTCTACTCTTGCAACCCCGGTTCCCAGCCATTTAATGAAGATCCTAATGATCCAAGAGGAAAGGGAGGAGACGGTAGTGGAGCTAGCATGGGATTTCAAGCAGTTAATTAGTTTAGTAACCTAGGAAAAATTGTCGAACGTGGAGATTTATTAGTTTAGTTAACGTGTTCATGTAATTTGATAACAGTTCTCTTTTTTTATAAAAGGAGATTTGGTTGTTGATTCAAAAGGTGTTCGTCACCAATTGCTGGTTACTTTCTGGTTGCAGGTGTACTGATATTATTTCGTATTGGATTTGGCAAAAACGAAATAATGATTTTCATGAAAAATGCTCAGGAATTTTGGCGACTGAAATGAAGTAATGGCGACTGAAATCAGTCGCCAAAACAGAGCACAAGAAACCAAAGCCCCTGGAAAGTCAGGAGCATTGGCGACTGAACAGGAGAATTGGCGACTGAAGTCCGTCGCCAATTTGGCGACTGCTTCATTTCTGTCGCCAATTTGGCGACTGCCCTGTCTGTCGCCAAATTGTGTCTTTGGCGACTACCCTGTCTGTCGCCAAATTTGGCGACGGATTTCAGTCGCCCGAGTTTTTTTGGCGACAAAAGTCAGCGACAACTGTTTGGCGACTATTGTCCGTCGCCAATAGGTGTTTTGCGACAGCTTTCAGTCGCCAATATTTGTCGCCCGATTGTGTTTTCGTTGTAGTGACAACCAAATCGAAAATACTAAGCCAATGGGCCGAATGTGGGGCAATGTTTAAGAAAATGGGCCGGCTAAAGATAGGTTTATAATAGGCCCGGCAAAAGATAACAAGCAAATTGGGCCGTGTCAAAAGGAAATACGAACTGGGCCTGGTTAGAATTAAGAATTCCGAGGGGGCAAAAAGGAAATAGGACCTGGGATTCCTAATGGGCTAGGTTAGTAAATTGGGCCGCAAGAGAAAAGAGTTTATAAGTCCACCACCGGACTTAGAACAAAACAATAACAACAACCATGAACTTAGACGAAACAGACGGATTCGGATCATCAAGAGCGAGAGCTTGAACCCGGATTCTTTGCATAAGGGTTCACGAGTCGGGTCGGGTACGATATTCAAGCGACTCCAGCCTATCCAAGCAACTCGATACGTTTCTCCCATGAGCATTGAGCGCAATTTCGAAGTTGAGCACTTTGAGAGATAGTGCCTTGACGGCCTCGAGTGCTTGAGATGCATCTTCCCGTAATAACCCATGATCCCTTACCATGGCTCCTCCCTGAGTCGTAATGAAAGAAAGACGATCACTAATGCTTAGCAATTCCGAGCACACAACTGACACTTCCGAGCCAATTTTGACCAATTGCTTATCAACCTTTTCCATCCATTCGTGCACATCAATGTCAAAAGCACGACCTCTCTTCTTACGACTACCCCCTGCCTCATCAGTACACTTCTGCCCTTCATACATACCAATGAGTTTATCCATCTTTGCCTCAAGATTTGTAAAGAATGGAGATGAAGTCGAGACGGGTTTCTGACCAACATTCTTACCAAACGAGAGATCAACTCCATCAAAGCAAATGCCCATTAATTTCAACAAACGATCACACATAACATCTTTTGGCTTAATTCCGAAACTAGCATCATCAACAACTCCTTTCTTTAGCAAGAGCTCGGACATCCACATTCCGTATGGAATGTCGATTGTCGAGCAAAATTTCTCCTTGACAACCACACTAGAAACTTGACATATTTTGTGACAAATTAGGGATGCTAAATCAACTTTCTGACCCTCCAACCAACTATACAACACGACTGCTTCAACACTAGCAAGTTTGTCCCTACCACCTCTCCGAGGGAGCACGGTATTCCACAAGAAATTCAAGAAAAACTTTAGCTTGGGATTAAAAGAGACGGTAAGCAGAGGGGAAACCTCAGTGGCATCGTCATCAAAATACTTCTTGATTTTTAGTTTCTGATCTTTAGAAACAACACTCCACTCCATTTTCGGGTCAAGATTTAACCCTTCTTGATCAAGTTTGAAAATTTCACAAACATCCGACTTACTCACGACAACATCTTGTCCATTTACGACACCCATAATACCATTATCACACCTTTTAACCGAAGCAAGAAATTGAACCATCTCAATAGGGAAAATCAACCCAGAAAAATCACTAATGTACTCCCATCCCTGAAATTTTAAGAAATCCTTAAAGAATCCTAAAGACTTCGAATTTTCGACCCATGACCTCGGATAATAACGACCCGCATGTATAGCATAAGGTAGAACACGTTCGATTAACATACCTTCGTTTTTGGTCATTCGAACTCTTTCAAGACCCTCCCTAGTAGCTTCAATCGAATACTCGGAAAACAGAGGACGCGGATTTCGAGATTTAGAACCCATTTCATGCATGTCATCGGAGATGGAGGGGGATGAGCGGTTGAGTTTTCGTCGTTTACCTTTGTCGGATGGTGGTGCTGAGGTGGCTATGGGTGTTGGAGACGGTGGGGGTGACGGAGTTGGTGAAGGAGGTGTGGGTTTCTTTTGGTGAGAGCGAGTGGCTCGGGAAGGAGGCATGATGGTTATGGTGAATTATGGTGGTTGATTTAGTCGAAGTGATGATATTTTGGGACGGATTTAATGAAGTTTTGTTAATGGGTTTTGGTAAATTTGATGGAGGTTTTGGGGTTTAATGTCGGTAAAGAGAGAGTAGAGGGAGGTAAGTTTAGGGAATTGGGGTAATAATGGTTGAGTGGGTGAAAGTCAAATGCTAGGACTAGTAGGGGGCACGTGGCAGGCGTGTGTGGGGCTTGGTTTGGGTGTAGACGTGGCTTAGGGGGGACCATTACACACACTTTGTGTGTTTAATTTGAGGTACATATTTTTGTTCTTATAATATTTGAATATTATTATTTTGTATATATTTTAATATGTATGTTTGGGTTAAATTATAATATGTGACGTAATACAATTTTGAGATCGGTTGTGCACACATTCATATGTAAATTATATAATATAACTATAATTACAAAATTTAACATCGAGTATATACATACACATGCAGCGGAGTATACGGACACAGTCATATAATCTCATCTAAACCGTAGTCAATCATTGGGTTATTTTTGCTTTTAAGATTTGATTAGGTGCCACCGATTAAACCAATTTCCAATCGCAAAGTCTCAAAGCGTTCTCTAGCCAATGGTTTAGTGAAGATATCTGCCCACTGTTTTTCCGTACTACAAAATTCCAATTTTATATTTTTCTTTTCAACATGGTCTCTTAGAAAGTGGTGTCTAATTTCAATATGTTTAGTTCTCGAGTGCTGGGCTGGGTTTTTAGATATAATTATAGCACTCGTATTATCACATAATATAGGCACACATCCAACATCAACACCATAATCATGTAACTGTTGCTTTAACCATAAAAGTTGAGAACATACCAGTGCGGCTGCAATATATTCTGCTTCAGCAGTTGATAGGGCGACAGAGTTTTGTTTCTTGGATCCCCAAGATATAATACAAGGACCTACAAAGGTAGCAAGTCCGGAGGTACTTTTTCTGTCTAAAGAACATCCTGCATAATCCGCATCTGAATATCCTACTAGGTTAAAGTTACAGTCCATAGGATACCATAGATATAATTTTGAGGTTCCGATTAGGTATCTTAAAATTCTCTTAACTGCAATCATATGTGATTATTTTGGTGCAGATTGGAATCTCGCACAAACACAGACACTAAACATTATATCTGGTCGACTTGCTGTAAGATAAAGAAGTGAGCCAATCATACCTCTGTAAGTTGTTTCATCTACAGACTTACCATCTTCGTCTTTGGTTAACTTCTTATCTGTGACCATTGGAGTAGGCATTGCATGAGAGGTTTCCATTCCGAATTTCTTTAGTAACTCCTTGACATATTTTTGTTGATGAACTTTGATTCCTTCTTTAGTTTGTTGTATTTGAAGTCCAAGGAAGAACTTTAGTTCTCCCATCATACTCATCTCGAACTCAGAAGTCATCAACTCGGAGAAGTACTTGCACAACTTTTTATTAGTTGAGCCAAAAATAATATCGTCAACGTAGATCTGAACGACTAGTAGATCTGAGTTTTCGCTTTTAAGAAATAGGGTTTTATCCACAGATCCTCTCTTGAATCCACTCTCCAATAGGAACTTTGATAATCTGTCGTACCATGCTCTAGGTGCTTGTTTCAGACCATATAGTGCTTTGTCCAATTTGAATACATGATCCTTGAGTTTGCTGTCAGGAAATCCAGGAGGTTGTTCAACAAATACTTCCTCTTGGAGATAGCCATTAAGAAATGCAGTCTTAACGTCCATCTGAAAAAGCTTCATTCCCTTGTGTGCTGCAAATGCAATGAGTAGTCTTATTGCCTCAAGACGAGCAACAGGAGCAAAGGTTTCGTCATAATCGATCCCTTCGTGTTGGTTGTATCCTTGAACTACTAGTCTGGCCTTATTTCGCACAATGACTCCAGTGTCATCCAATTTGTTTCTGAATACCCATCTAGTTCCAATGACAGTTCTGTCCTTAGGTCGAGGAACAAGATGCCAAACTTTGTTTCTTTCAAATTGCTGGAGTTCTTCTTGCATGGCAACTATCCAGTCTGGTTCTGCGAGAGCTTCCTTGATATTTGAAGGTTCAATGGTGGAGAGAAAGGAGTAGAATGAGCAAAAGTTATTTAAGCTCCTTCGAGTTTGAACTCCATCTGTCAGGCTTCCTATGACATTGTCCAAAGGATGAGAGCCTTTGTATCTCCAGTTCCTTGATTGATCATTTGCATTCCCTGAACTTGACTCGGGATCTTGACTTGTTCCCCCTGAATCCAAACCTGGGTTTATAGTAGGGTCAGATATAACTCTGGCCTCTTCCCTTTGGTTTTGATTTAAAGTTACAGCTTCATTAGCTGTAACTCTGGGTTCCGAGTCATTGGTTTGAGAGTTATCTACAGTATCATCAACTGTAGTTTCATCTTTCGCACCATTTTCTCCCAAGTTGAGTTCATCATGAGTTCCTTGAGGTTCTCCTTCTTCAATTTCCATTTCAGGAGGATCTTCCCTTGATAACCTGAAATCAGGTTCGTCTAGGTTTTCCTCTATATCCTGTAATGGCTTATCGAAGACATTATTCTCATCAAAGATAACATGAATACTTTCCTCTATGCATAAAGTACGTTTGTTAAAAACTTTGTGGGCTTTACTATGATCTGAATATCCTATAAAGATTGCTTCATCACTTCTAGGGTCGAATTTGCTTAATCTGTTTTTACCATTGTTGTGAACAAAGCATTTACTACCAAAGCATCTTAAATGAGATATGTTTGGTTTACGACCTCAAAGAAGTTCATAAGGTGTCTTTTTAAGGATAGGTCTAATCATAGCACGGTTATGAATATAGCAGGCTGTACTTATAGCCTCAGCCCAAAAGTTTCTAGGTAGGCCACTGCAAAGAAGCATTGTTCGAGCCATGTCTTCTAGGGTTCTGTTCATTCGTTCTACGACTCCATTTTGTTGTGGGGTTCTAGGGGCCGAGAAGTTATGTCCAACACCATTGGTTTTACAGAACTCAATAAAAGCATGATTGTCGAACTCAGTTCCATGATCCGTACGGATTGTTACTAGGTTTGATTTATATTTGTTTTGGACAAGTTTCATGAGACTAACAAATTCATCGAATGTTTCGTCTTTAGAGTGAAGGAAGATTGGCCAAACAAATCTAGAGTAATCATCAACTAGAACGAAAATGTACCTGGAACCACCTCTGCTTCTTACCTTCATAGGGCCACATAGATCCATGTGTACTAGTTCAAGAGCTTGTTCTGTGCTTACCACTCTTTTTGGCTTAAAAGATGATCTGACGTGTTTACATCGTGCACATGTGTCACACATCTTTTCTTGATCAAATTTGATCTTTGGAAGACCTTCGACCAAGTCCCATCTTTTCAGCTTAATTAGAATAGGTGAGCTAATATGACCAAATCTCTTGTGCCATAGACATGGATCATCTAATGTTACTTTCATGCATGATAGAGAATCAGTAGGTACGGCATTTAAATCAATCATATAAACATTTTTCATTCTGTGACCTTCAAGTATTACTTTACTTGTGCCTTCTAAGATTATACGACATATATCTGAATGAAAAACCACTTTATTTCCTTTGTCACATAATTGAGATATATTGATAAGATTGTGTTTGAGACCACTTACAAGGTATACATCATTTATAGCATGAGAGGATGAAATACCTATCTTACCAATTCCGATGATCTTTCCCTTTTTGTTATCACCGAATGTGACTTTACCTCCGTCAAAAGGTTTTAGGGTTTGGAATAGGTTTACGTCGCCTGTCATATGTCTTGAGCATCCACTGTCGAGATACCATAGGTTATTTTCCTTGGCGACAAACTGCACAAATAGTTTTAAAGACAGGATTTAGGTACCCAAGCATACTTGGGTCCTTTGTTGTTAGTAATCACAAATACATCTTCCTTTTTAACCCAGACTTGTCTTATATAGGTCTTTCTATATCGGTAGTGGTTGGGTTTTAATGTTCTTGTGTAGGTTTTAGTTTGGACTCTTGGTGACCATTTTTTGTGTGATGTTTGAGGAGTCTGTTTGGTTCTGTTTTTCTTTTCTTCATAGTCAAATGTCATGTCATAGAACCATCTGTGGTCAATGTTTCTTTCCTCAGTTTTGTCACCATCACTATCAGAGACAGAAATAGTGTCGCTTGGAATTCCTAAGGATTTAACAAACTTAACTCCGGTTTTAAAATCTTGTGCGTGTTTCACACAGTTTTCTCGGAGGTGTCCAGTATGGCCACAATAAGTGCATATTAAATACTCAGGAAGGTCGGTATATTTCCTTCTTCTAAAGTCTCTATCTGTTGGACTTTGTTTACACTTTGAGTGATCCCTTCTTCCATAACATTCGTGACCTAAACCCATCTTCATGTTGTTGTCGGATTGTTCAGTTAGGAAGTTTAGAACGTTAGTGCTTCCTTCCCACTTATCGTGAACTTTCCGAGCATGAAGAAGGAGGTCTTTCAAGGAGTCTATTTCTTTCTTACATTCACTATGGTCAGTGTTGCTAGACTCTTTTAGGTTTTGAATGTCTTTATGGAAGTCAGACACAATTTTGGCATGTTCTTTCTTGATTTTAGATATACTGAATTCTAGATCCATGATTTTGCTTTCGAGAATCTCAACTTCTTCTTGATGAGTCTCATCTTCGACCATAGTCGAAGATTCTGACTTAAGTCGTTCATTAACCTTTCTTAATTCTGAAGTTATAGCTTCATTAGCTATAACTTTAGATTGAAGCTCTTTAATGTTGAGTTTTAGTTTTGAGGTTATAGCTTCATTAGCTATAACTTTAGACTCAAGAACCTTTTTCTCAGACATAACTGTTTCCAACTTAGCATTTACTTCAATGCTTATTTTGGATTTCAGTTTCTTAGCTTTGGCTTTCAGAAGTTGATTTTCCTCAGCAATATCGAGGATCTGCTCTTTCAAGTCATCTAACTGAAGACTTTGTTCATGACATTGGTCTAGGGTTTTCTCAAAATATTTAATTAACATAGCTTTAGATAAGTTTTTAACTTGACTTTTGAGTTGAAGAAAATTTACCTCTTCGTCGTCGTCGTCTGAGTCTGATTCTCCAAGGAGACACATATTAGATGCGTCATCTTTATCATTGTCGTTTGAGATTAGATCTAGGCTGACGTTGCTTAGGCACAGGTTTGCTACCTCTTCTTCTTCAGAGTCCTCGTCATCTTCAGATTCTAATTCTCCCCAGCATGACGCAAGCATTACTTTCTTAAACTCTATTTTGGTCTTTTCTCTTTTTGACTTGTCTTTGATTTTGTCCCAACTTGGACAATCTTTGATCATGTGGTCTTGTTGTCCACACTTGAAACATCCTCTTTTGAAGAATGTTTGTTTGGAGTCAGTTTTCTTTTTGTCGAACGTTTTGTTGTTAGAGTTTTTGTATCTACCTTTGAAAACTGCTTTCTTAAATCGTCTAGCGAATAGAACTGTTTCATCCTCAAGTTCTTCTTCGCTTACTTCGCTTGTGGAGGCTTGTAAAGCGATGCCCTTTCCTTGGGGATTATCATCGTTTTTATTTAGTATGATCTCGTGTGCCATTAAGGATCCAATCAATTCTTGGTAAGTGATTTTAGATAAATCACGTGCTTCCTCTATGGCCGTGACCTTAGGTTGCCACTTTTTGGTGAGACTCCTAAGAATCTTACGAATGATATCCTCAGAATCGATCTTTTTGCCAAGGTTCCGCAGTTCATTAATAATACAAGAAAATCGTGCAGACATGCTATCAATAGATTCATTCTTTTCCATATTGAAAAGTTCATATCTTTGAACGAGCAAGTCTATACGATGTTTCCTGACTGCGGATGTTCCTTCACAAGCAAGTTCGAGACTATCCCATATTTCCTTAGCGGAACTACAGGATGAGAATCTATCGAATTCTGAGGTTATCATACCGTTCTGTAGGAGGCTCATGGCCTTAGAGTTTTTCTCTGCAATTTTGTAGTCACTTTCCACATAATCGCTTTCCATCTTTTCATAGGTTGTTCCATTGGCGGCGGCGACCAAGATCTTCTTTGGTCCAGTTTGGATGATCTTCCAACATTCCCAATCACAACCCTTGATGTAATGAGTCATCATATTTTTCCATAAACTATAGTTTTTGCCATCGAAGATAGGGCACTTGAGATGCTTGGAATCCATTGAAGAAAGAGTATATAATATAGAATCAATAGAAGGATCAAAACTCACGCGGCTAGGCGATCAAGAGCACGAGGCTCTGATACCAATTGAAGAGTCTATTGATATAATATACTCAAGAAGGGGGGGTTGAATTGAGTATGCCTTCTTTTTAAATCTTCTTCGATGTGTGTATGGTTGTATGATGATCTTTGAGTAGAGCAAATAATTAAAGAGAGACACAATATTTTTGAAGTGGTTCAGTCTCACACTCTGAGACCTACGTCCACTATTCTCGATTAATAAAATTAGTACCAACTCTGGATTACAATTTTATCAACCCTACTCGTGCGACTTTGATGTTAGTCACAACTCAATCTAGATACCGTTAAATATCTAGCTACGACAAATACCGTTAAATATTTGTCTTACACTGAGTACCGCTAAATACTCGTTCTATCTTACGTTAATAAGATAAAGTCTTCAATGTTTCTTGATGTCACAATCTTGAATGAATAAGATCAATGCTTGAGCACTTGAATCTTGAATCGGATATGACAATGAAAAGCTCGAACTTGAAGAATATGAACGGCGGTTTTTCTCTCTCGATATGCGTGTATATGTGTGTGTGTGTGTGTGTTTCGTATCTTTTAATGTATCATGGTAGTCTATTTATATAGAATATGTATCCAGGTAATTTAAACCCTAGATGATTTAGGAATATTACTTAAACTAGAATACTAGTCTTTTAGTAATACTACCTTAAATCTAATCTTAATATATTTAGGAAAGATTTAATAATATACTATATGTTTTATATTAGGAATCAATTTCCTAATTCATATTTAGGAAAGATCTTTATATAATAAACAATTAGTATTCTTATTAAATCAACTTCCTAAACCATGTCAAAGATAATAAAATATACACTACTACAAAATGAGCCTATTGCAACACTCTAGTATTGTTGCATTATGTCCCATAAATGTTGCTATAGGGTTTATGCAACACTTATCAATGTGTTGCATAAAGTCTTGTTGCATTAGCCTATTGCAACACTTAATGCAACATTTTTTAATATAAAGCAACACTTATTTAAAGTGTTGCATTGACTATGTTTATGCAACACTTTTTCTCAATATCAAAGGCAACATTATTTATATGTTAATGCAACACTTTTATCAAACAAATGCAACACTTTTATCAAACAAATGCAACACTTCCTGAATTAATGCAATACTTTTTATGTTTATAAGCAACACTTTTATCGAACAAATGCAACATTTTTTTTTTGATAATGCAACACTAGTTATTTATTAAAACCACCCTTGACAAATGCAACACTAGTTTATCCAAAAACAACACTTATTAATAAACTGCTTTGTCATTCCATTCAATTGATCAAGAATACATTATTCACAAATTACAAGACATACATTATTCAATCTCAAAAATATATGTTAACTACATTACGGAAAATTAAAGGATCAAAACTACAACAAGCTAGAAATCTCAAAAATATATGCTGCTATAATCTCTTCTTGTTCTCTCTACAATTGTCTTGCGTAATGATCTGCTCCGCTTTTGGCTTTTGGCTGCTAAATACCTTCACATAATATCCCAAAATATAAACATCATAATTCAAATACAATTTACTAATCTTGCAATACAAACCAAGCATTAACCTTACAAATTTTGTAACTTTTGATGGACATCTGAGATATCCTAGCACTGAGTTTGAAGAATTGAAGAAGGAGCTAATCTGTTGCATTAAAACTATGATGCACAGGGGTAATTTAAGTCAGGCATAGAAAAGCAAAATTGAGCAACTGATAATGAGACAGTTGTACTGCTAGCTTGGTTTCTGGTTCTGATGTGTTCAGTTCATCTGTGAATGCTTGCTTTCTGGTTCAGATGTGTTCAGTTCATCTCTGAATGCTCATCAACAGACACTAATTTGCAGAAAACTATTCGAATATTGGCACTGCCAGATTTAACCTATTCTATTTGGCGTATTGGAAATTGAGCTGGGTTTGAAAGATTACCTAAGGATGCGTGACAAATTCTGAAGATCTGATATATGAATTCAGTAGACGCCCTGAAGATATGACGAAAGTTGAAGAATTTCAGTAGGAGGAGCTCAGTTTGTTCTGATCATCAGACTATTTTTTGGAAGTATAACTGTCACCCATAGATGATAAGAGCTACAGTTAGTTTGATGACTGGTAGTGGGTTTTGTACGGTTGTATAATAAGACCTGCATAGCATGAAGATCAGACAATAATGATGTTATGAAACTCTCTTGAACGCATTAATGACAAATATGGGTTGCTGTCATCATTAGCATCAACATCACTATGCCCATTCTTTCTTGATTCTCCTTCTAATGCTGTAAAATATGAGGATGTTCCCTGATGTATTATAACTACGAATCCTACCTTTGAGACGGTAAGGTAACGTTGTTTGATATGTTGTATTTTATAAAATTATGGATTCAAGTTTCGATGGTAAAAGAATTACCTTTGGTACAATGTGGTGCAGGAAAGAACTGAAGGTAACAAATGACTGCTATAGTAAGACCTGCATAGCATGACGATCAGACTATCAATTAACAACAATTACTGAGATGGTTTACTTGTCATCAGAGCCAGGAAATGGTTTACTTGTCATCTCCTCTACCTCAGTAGATAAAACTGAATGCTCCTTCCTCAAAAACCTATCACACCAAAAAAAAGCTCAATTAGATGCTTATATAAGCTTTGGCTCCTCATCAGTAGAAACTGCTTCAGAATCGTTTGAGAATGAACTTGCATCAGCAATGCTCACACTTTATAGAAGGATCATATACCTGAAGGATGATATCTCCAAGCATCAGCAACAAAGCATCGAGCTACCTTGGAAGACAAAAAATTGCAATCTGACACAGATTTTAATCTTCAATACAGAAGTGGGAAAAGTATGAAGACATAAACGAGATTAAACAACAACAAAATTAACCAACCATACATCTATGCCATAGGGAAAGCAGCGCCAAAAGAGAGCTTTTTCTCGTAAATTTTGTTAATTAGAACAACAAAGAGACTGAATCTAAGGAGCATTTGTTCTTCGCATGTGCATATAGTAAGAAAGTTGTGCAACTAACAGAAGACTGGTATGGGCAGAATATTGATATGCGAAATGCAGTTCCTACAAAAAATATTTTGCAGGGCTAGATGAATGATACTGTTTGGACTGTTTACCACTACCACATTTGGAATCAACGCAATAATTCTAGAGTGAATGCTACATTGATTAGGACTGCAACGATTGCTCTAAAAATCAGAAAAGAAGCAAACACTTGCATCAGTCTGTTCCTCCCAGAAATTAAAGGCTTACCAGTGCAAATCAGAACTGGATGCAAAAATGGAATGCTGCTGACAGATCAGGGTCTGTACCGTAGTAGCAATTGTTGAAGTTAAGCTAAGGCTAGTATTACTGTTCCCTAAGTATCAACTACAAAAGTAGAATGTGCGGACTAATCCTATCTTCTGCAGTATATACTTATAGCTATGCTGCTATTTACTTGGGGAAAATGTAAAAAGAACAAGCATAGAAGATTACCTGTGATTCTGGCCTTGAAGTGATAAGAGTAGAGCTATAGAAGAAGGCATACGTCCTCTATGTTGATGAAGAGAGCACAGATGGTTCTGGAGATTTGATGATGAGAATAAGAAGTCAAGTTGTTATTTTAATCTTAGTCGGTGATATAGCAGACTTGGTAATAAATTAAGGGGATGCATTAATCTCAACACCTTGCCTCGCATGTATTCTTCGATATCTTCTTTTATATATAATATATTCACATTTCAGCAAAAAAAAAGAGACTGATTCAGGGCAGAAGAATATGTACTGCAGAAAACTTACAGGAACAGTCCAGACTGGAATTGTATTGGGTTTGAAAAGATACTTAAGATCAGTCATCGTATCCTTTTCGACAAAGCTGAAAGACATCAAAAATTCTGGCAAACAAAATACTAGGAGAATCTAGTATCTACCCTATCCTAATTCTCTCACTGTTTATCCCAATACACTACATACTATCACAAGTCGCAACTGATACTACTTTTTACCTTAGTCTTTTTCATCTCATAGCACATTTATTCAGGTTTTCTACGACAAATACAAGCAACTATTCTATGTTTAGTGTTTACAACTGAGACAACCGGGCAATAATTCTGAAAATTCTGAACATGATGACTGCATAAAGCATGTAAAAAAATATTAGGGAGTACTTCAACATATTATCAGGCTAAGCCCTCACCAAGAAAGCAAAGGGACGTATCTATGTCGCGAGCTAGGCAGCATACACCATTGAAGAACTTGTTTAAAGAAGACACGCCTATTCGAATGGTGTGCTCTATAAGAAAAAGTGTCCTTGGATACAGATTACGTACATCAACATTTTCGGGCTGCAATGTCACTAGAAAGCAGAGAGTATAAACACAAGCTAATTATACTAATGCAATTCAAATATAATCCAATTATCAAACATAATAACTAATCAAACTAGCACCCAAATTAAAACAACTGTGACCAGATCAACGTTGGCATCGTTTTGGCATATTAATATTCGATATCAATCCAAATAAGATGAAAGGCAAAAAAGATCAATTTAAGTACATGTCGAATACCAGACAACAGATAAACACAATATAAAAATTTCTAATAGAAAACAATACCACACATTCAAATCCCTAAATTTCTAGTAGACTTGTTGACCAACCCTAATTGCACATTGAGAATCAATTGGAACCAATACACAAATTCAAGTGGGTACTAAAATGTAAGTTTGGGAATTCAAACAATCAACTAGAAGAATCATAATAATTATAATTGAAACCAAACAAGACAATTAACCGTATTGTATGCAACAAATTCAATAAAGTTAAAGAACTTCAGAAATTAAGTTAAAAAAGTAGATCAATGAACTGAAAAATTGAAATAACAAAACTGAAACCCTAAATTCGAAATTCAGTAACAAACGGAATCAAATTTTCGAAAATCAGATGAATTTATTAAAAAATTGCAATAGAGCTCATACCTTATTACGAACCGGAAGTTGGGAACTGCGAGAAATGGTTGTCGACGACGATATCAGGCGTGGATTTGAGGTGAATGACGATTGGACTTAATTGAAGTCTTGATAATGAAGGTCTGATTTTGGGTGAGATTGATTATGAGGGTGATAAGAAATAATTTTTTTTGGTAAATAGAAGTAATCAGACGGTTGAAACTTGAGAGGCATGTGAATTCCAACATATCATTTTTTTTTACTTATTATTTAATTGCAACATTTTTTAACAAAAATGTTGCATTTTAGATTAAATGCAACATTTTTAAGATAAGTGTTGCATAGCTAGTATCACTATTACAAATTGCAACACAATAATGAAGTGTTGCATTGAAAATGTTGCAATAGACTCTTATTGTAGTAGTGATATTACCATAATATAATTGATACGTGTCTATTTTATGATGTTTTACATCTATTTTTACACGTATTTGGTCGCTCATTTACTATGTTTTAGCCTTTATTTCCCACAAATCGTGTACTTTCGTATTTTTTTATGCACTTTTGCAGATTTATGCGGAAAAGAGACGATTTAGCACCAAATCCGTATCCTCAAGTCTTTTGCTTAATTAAGGAATAAATGGAAAGTCAACTGGAGTCAAAGTCAAAGTATTCAAAGACAAAACAAGAAGAAAATAGAAGAAATTCTTCGGGAAGCGGTCGACCGACCGGCAATATAGGTCGACCGACTGACCCTGATCTTTATAAAAGTTCAAATCTGAAGAAAAGCCCAAGAATAAAAGAAGTCCAGAAAGAAGCGGTCGGCCGACCCACATAGTAGGTCGACCGACCTCAGCGGAAGCCCAAACGATTCTTTTCGGAAATAAAGTAGAATTAGAGCTTTTAGGAAACTCTTAGTTTTATACCCTATATAAACAAATCTTGTGATTAGGGTTAGGTATGCTTGATATCTATTATCAACCCTTAGGATCTTTTATTCAATCTTTTACCATCTAGTTCATCTTTTATCTTATTCAAAGAATTCTCAAGTATTCAATAAAGTTTATTCCGTTCTGCCTTAATTCCAATTGTGGTAATTACTCTTTAATCTAGTTTTTATTATTGTTCTTATTACCTTTGTATTCAATTAAGATATAAATCCCAAACTTTATTAAATCTTGCATGCTTAGATTATTTATTATATTTACCATGTTTATTCCTAAATTTAGAATCGTCTTAACAACCATGAGTAGCTAATTTTCATATGTTAGGATGTAGGGGATGAATATGCGTAGGTAAATAAAATTCGAAAGACCGACTTGTAGCAGGACCATGGTCGGCCGACTGGAATAGCTGGTCGGTCGACCGAGGCCGTGGTCGGCCGACTGGAGTAGCTGGTCGGTCGACCACCCGCGTATGTATTCTTATTTCGTCTTTTCCTGTCAATTATAATATCCTGCAATGAGACCATAAGGAGACTTGTAGGATGTTAGTAATGACCTACCCAAGATTGAAAGATACGGGAAGGGCATTGGTTTACACCTTAAGACGGATAGGTTACTCAAGGCTGAAAGGTATGTGACCTGGGATTTAGGAATCACCCTTATTGTTGACACCCAATAATTGTGAGACCTAGGAACTAATAGCATAGGCCGAAAGGAGCTATTAGGTAGCATAGACCTAAAAAGTTATGTTACACCCCCTTACGCGACTGCAATACATGTTGACCTTAGGATTAATATTACCTTAGCTATTTATTACCCAAACATCCTAGCATCCCTTTTTATATATTTTAATCTCATCTTTATTTTCTTGTTTTATTTTTGTCTTTGCTTTAGACTTAGAAATCAACAATCAAACCCCCGATTTGTTACCTTAAAACATTGACACCAAACAATAAACATTCCCCACCTCTCTGTGGTTCGACCCTGACTTTCACTATCTATAGTTTAAGTTTAGGAATTATAAATTTATCTTTGGTACCCTCAACGACGGGCATCAATAATCTTAGTTTGTTTAGGACATTAAATAAATACATAATATTTATTTAAATAAACCCTAAACGATTTATGGTAATGTGGCATATCACACGTTTCCAAAAATCGAAACAAACTTTATCTAGATTATATATTTTTGACAATAAAGATCATATAAAAATCCTTAGTTTATTTTAGTAATAAATAATTATCTCATAAGACAATTATTTATTCCTTATTTAACTTTAAAGATATTTTATATAATCCTATTAAGATTAACAATTCTATTTATTAAAATAGAATACCAATTTAGACATTAATTCTACACGACATAAATTTGGAAACAAACGTTTCAACCAAACACATATATTCCGATCATTTCTTCATAATATAGAGTTATAGCTACGGGCTATAACTAGGATCAATCTTGTACTAAAGCTATAGTTGATGAATATAACTTTAGCTTATTATGCGCGCTAGTGATCTTCTATCAATCTTCGACTTAGTCAATTCATTGACTAATATGCTTGAATCTTTTATACTTGATTGATTAGATCTTGTTACTAATGTTCTGTACACTTAGCACACGATTATACATACGAGTATATAATATATAAATAGCTAGACTTGTCATTATCAAAACATAAACATATATACTATATATATATTTGAATATATGGTTCAACAGTTCCCAACAACATATTTCACAATTTTTGATATTAAGAAAGTGCTCTTTTGTAGCACAACTCTCACATTATATATAAGAAAGGACTCCCAAATAATTTGAATGAAGTACGGGAGTGATAACATGTAAAAGAAAGGGAATTGTGGAACGAAATTTTTGAATTCTGGTGCTGTCAGTTGGTCGACCGACCTGAGGGTGTGGTCGGTCGACTGACTTCTGTATGTTTTTGATTTTTTCGTTTTTCCTTTCTTTCCTTCTTTTTCTGAACTTTTCTGTTCTTTTCCTTTCTTTCTTTCCTTATTTCCTTTTTCCTCTTTTTGCTCAAGATAGCATACAAACCAAGATGCCCCAGAAAAATAAACCAAAGACCACAAATACTAGCTTGGAAGGGTAGGCTAAGTATAGGATGTAGTTTTGGGCGAATAAAAAGACAATTTTGGCTTATGTAATGCTTATGGGTATATAAGAGAAAAAGGATCTCAAATGCACGTACCGAGACTCACAAAACGAGATAGTAAAACAAGTATATAGCAATTCAAGTTCATGTTTATGTATATTGATGTAACATGTTCCTGTTGGGAAATGTGTCCTCAACAATTGTGCGATCACGACAGTGATAAAAATCATTGTCATAAATCTTATGAAATGAATATGCAAGGGACGATCCAATATTTTATTTAGTCAACTGACCAACATTAATCGGTAATGATTGGCTGACTAGAGTTTAACATTACTGTCGTATGACGGTGGTGGTCAGTTGATCCCTTTAGGTCACACCTATAGGACAGACCCCTTAAATTATATATTAATCAATTGTATATGATACGGATTGATTGATCTTCTTAAAACCGTATATCGAGAAGTCAGAGGTTGAATCTTAAAGTAAGATTTATATTTGAAATTGAAATGTGTCAATTGTCAAGTATTAAACGATATTTTAGAAATATCGAAATTAGTATAATGAATGGTTCATGGTTATAACAAACGTTGTTAATAAATCGTATCGACGATTATTATGATAACCATATGTTGGGATAGTAATTTCGAATTACTAAATTAACTTGTTAAATATGATTTAATTAATTTAGAAATATTATTTATATGATAAATATATTTTTAAATTAATACAATTAATTATGTCACATAAGATGTTGCATGTTGCTCAATTGTACAAATTACATTTTATAAAATGAAGGTCCATTTTATCTTATATGTGACGTTTTGTGTGAAGTGTTTAAGGGTTTATATTGTGTGATTTAAACACAATTATTATGCTAGCTTCAACCTAATAATAGGCTTGCATGCCTATATTGCATGGGTTAGTTAAAAAGAGCATAAAAATCCCCTTACCCAAGCTTACACTTCACGGATCACTCAACCCCAACCTATTATATATATGTGTGTTCATTATCACACATGACTAAGGCTTATGCTAGTATCATCTTCTAGTATAAGAAAATAAAACCATTAAAACCTCTTAAATATTACTTAGATAATATTTGTAGTTTACTAATATTATTATTAGTACACGGTTTTAAGATTACCGATTCCGTCACCTAGCTCGTGCTCGTGTCTCGGTGTTTAAGGGTAGGTCTTGGGTGCAACGTAAAGGAGGCAAGCTATTTTGGTTGCTCCGTGGAGGATCGTCCTAGCACTTTTCGGACCGTTTGTAAGGCCCTTTTCGTTATTGTTCCGCATATGTTTTGCATGCATAAGATCGACTAAATTAATATGAGATTAATTAGTTATATTAGTAAGACTAATAATATGAACTTGTTAGTAAAGACTACCCGAGTTCCCTTCAAGTGGTATCAGAGCACTAGGTTGCTTGCATGCAACTCGATTTTATACGTTTTTGCGAGAAAATACGATTTTAATTAAAAATGAAAATGAGTAGTACATATAGGATATGCACGAAAATCATATTGCATGTATACTTTCTGGTGTTAAAATAGTTTTAAGTCATTTTGATGATTTATGGAATAATATTGTTCATCATTGTAATTAAATTGGTTAATTCATGCTATAAATCGGTTAAAAATGTTTTTATTTGGGAAAAATAGCTAAATAATGTTTCTGGCCATGAATTTTAAATATGTTCTCACATGCATTTAACATATTATGAATATATAATTTTCGAAATTATTGAAGGTTTTATGCATGGTTTATGATTTTTAATGGTTAAATAGTTATAAAATGAGTTAAATATGGGATAAATAGTTATATTATGAATTTAACTATAAAATTTTTTGTAGATGTCCCATGCAATATATAAAATATATGATGAATTTTCCAGAAATTGTTCTTTGATATTGCATGAATATTGATTTTTATCGTAAAAATCGTAATATTAGTGACATATTTTAGCTTAAATAGTTTAAGTTCGAATTTGACCATAAAAATTTAATATAGTGTCACATATATTATATCTAGCATGCATGTGAATTTTGAGCTATTAATCTCGAATATTGCATGAGAAATGATTTTAATCGGTAAAATCGCGTAATATATGACACGAATTATTAAAAATAGTAAAAGTTGCTTACATGGTCCGAAAAATTCACCCATATTAGTCATATTATATATGATTATCAACATATTTTTATTTAGTGCCAAAAGTTTCTGAAACTTTAATTTTAATTTTAAAGAGTTAAAGTTGATATTGAGTGTTTAAGGAGTCATAATCATTACTTTTCAGCCCTTAATCAGTGTGCATCTGTTTTTTCCAGCATTTTTCAGTCACTTTGAGTGTCTAGGAAGATGTAAAAAAAATTATATTGGTATTTTATTTCATAATTTTTGAATTAATTTTGAATTTTTCGAAATAATGCATGTACACGGCAATTTTACGAAATAAATGGTGTATTTCGAAAATATTTATTTTTTAAGGATCTGAAATTTTTGAAAATTTTCAGTATGTTCAAAATTTGAATTTTGAATTTTCGAAATTTTATGACTCGTTTGATTATTTTAATGCTATTTCCCGTAAAACCGATTAAAACCGAACAATATTAAAATAAGTTAAGTAAATTTTCGAAATTTGAGTAAGACTAAATTTTGAATCCTAAAATGTGTTAGGAAACTTAAATAAATCATGAATAGTGATTCATAGAATGATTAGTGATTTTAAAATTGTTTAAATCACGTTATTCCATAAAACCGTGTTATTACGAATAACGATATTTAAAATGTGTTTAAATAGAACGATTTGGCTTAGGTTTTGCATTTTACATAAGCATTGCATATTTAATTATTGTTTATGAATGTCATAATTTATTTACGTAATTTTGAATTATGTAATTTACTTAGTATGGCCTTAGATTTTAATCGATATTTCCCGTAATGTAAGGGTTTATCGATTCGGTTGTAATTTAATGTGATCTCGTATCACTTTATTTTATTGTTTTATTTTATTTTATAATGTATAAAATAGATATAAAATTTGTAATTAATTGTAATTCCGGAGATCCTTGAAGACGGTGCCATTTCGGAAAGGAGTTCCAACCAAGACGGAGTTTGCCTTGGGATGCGTGCCGCGTGTGAAGTTCAAGGGACCAAAGGAGTTGGTTTCCGAATTTGTAATTTACTTTATTTTCTATTTTAGGAAAGGCCATATTAGGGTTTTATTTATGTTTTTATTATTTATGCTTTTAATTTATGCTTATCATATTTGCATGCATAGCCAAATCGTCATCCAAACTCATGCATTTCATCGATTTTATCGACCGTGTCAATTAATTTATCGATAATTCACCGACTTAGTTCACTTAAAGGAGATAGATAATAAATTGACAATATCTCTTACGTTATTTAAAATCGAGACATAGCCTTACCAAAAAGTAAAGGACCCGCGAAGGATCTTCTTCATAAGGGAGTAGGCTCGGCTAAGCCGGGGTGCAAACCTTATTACGTTGGTGAAGTGGGGTAATATGATTACTTATTCTTGAAATTTGGTTGATCTCGACGAAGGTATTCGAGCCACCGTAGTGGTAATAAGTTCGGGCTAAGATAAGAATTAATGTAATTTTATCGACCGAGAGTTTTAAAAGTAGAATCGATTAAGGGGTTAATCTACCGAGTCACATTAATGAGGGATGTATCGGCTAAACCGTGCCCGATTTAGTGTGTATTTGGGTCTCGGGATTATTTACTTAATTGGGTAAGAGATCATTAAGTAGATGCTTAACTTGTTTAAAATTTACAAGTTTATTTATTAAAACGATAATTGTGTTTTAATTCCTTAATTTTCATTTGTAGTTCATTTTTTCGACTTCCAATCAATGGCAAATAATGCTCCACCACTCCCACAACACGTTTCATGGCTTCGATCTTTTATGGATCGTTGCAAGCTTGAGAAGCATGGCGCCAATTTCAAGGATTGGGACGTCCAATTGGTGTTGGCCGCGGAAGCCGACGATAAGACTCGTTATCTTACCATTGCCGCTCCTCCTACTCCCGATGCTCGTTCATCGGAAGCGACTCGTGAGGCCTATGAGGCCTACATGAAGGAGTCGCATGCTTTGAAGAACGTGCTTATATTTTCGATGGAGCCGGATCTCCAAAGAACAATGATTAAGCAAGCCACGGCTAATGAGATATACAGTAGAGTTGCGACCATGTTTTCGCAAGCTCCTAGAGTAATCCAATATGAGGCGGCCTCCGCATTCTTTGATTTGACCTTAAAGGAAGGTCAAAGGGTTAGTCCTCATGTGCTCAAAATGGTTGAGCTAGCCGAAACCTTGAAGATACAAGGGGTGAATGTTCCTGACTCGCTTATTATTGACAAAATCCTTCACTCCCTCAACAAAGTGAAATCGTATGTTCAGTTTCGGGTAAACTATAACATGCGTAATCAAATAACCTCCTTGGACGAGTTACATAAGATGTTGGTCCAAGCAGAGAGGGATATGGGACTTAATGAGAGTTCCACAAAGGATGTGCTATATTTTACAAAATAAAAGGGTATATTTCGAAAATATTTAGTTTTAAGGATCTGAAATTTTAGAAAATTTTCAGTATGTTCAAAATTTTGAATTTTAATGCTATTTCCCGTAAAACCGATTAAAACCGAGCAATATTAAAATAAAAGTTAAGTTAATTTCCGAAATTTGAGTAAGACTAAATTTTGAATCCTAAAATGTGTTAGAAAACTTAACTACATCATGAATAGTGATTCATAGAGTGATTAGTGATTTTAAAAATGTTTAAATCACGTTATTCCATAAAACCGTGTTATTACGAATAACGATATTTAAAATGTGTTTAAATAGGACGATTTGGCTTAGGTTTTGCATTTTACATAAGCATTGCATATTAATTATCATTTATGAATGTCATATTTTATTCACGTAATTTTGGAATTATGTAATTTACTTAGTATGGCCTTAGATTTTAATCGATATTTCCCGTAATGTAAGGGTTTATCGATTCGGTTGTAATTAAATGTGATCTCGTATCCCTTTATTTTATCATTTTATTTTATTTTATAATGTATAAAATAGATAGAAAATTTTTAATTATTTGTAATTCCAGAGATCCTTGAAGACGGTGCCATTTCGGAAAGGATTTCCGACCAAGACGGAGTTTGCCTTGGGATGCGTGCCGCGTGTGAAGTTCAAGGGACCAAAGGAGTTGGTTTCCGAATTTGTAATTTACTTTATTTTCTATTTTAGGAAAGGCCATACTAGGGTTTTATTTATGCTTTTAAGTTTTTATGCTTTTATTTATGCTTATCATGTTTGCATGCATAGCCAAATCGTCATTCAACTCATGCATTTCATCGATTTTATCGACCGTGTTAATCAATTTATCGATAATTCACCGACTTAGTTCACTTAAAGGAGATAGATAATAAATTGACAAGATCTCTTACGTTATTTAAAAATCGAGACATAGCCTTACCAAAAAGTAAAGAACCCGCGAAGGATCTTCTTCATAAGGGAGTAGGCTCGGCTAAACCGGGGTGCAAACCTTATTACGTTGGTGAAGTGGGGTAATATGATTACTTATTCTCGAAATTTGGTTGATCTAGACGAAGGTTTTCGAGCCACCGTAGTGGTAATAAGTTCGGGCTAAGATAAGAATTAGTGTAATTTTATCGACCGAGAGTTCTAAAAGTAGAATCGATTAAGGGGTTAATCTACCGAGTCACATTAATGAGGGATGTATCGGCTAAAAACGTGCCCGAGTTAGTGTGTATTTGGGTCTCGGGATCATTTACTTAATTGGGTAAGAGATCATTAAGTAGATGTTTAACTTGTTTAAAATTTACAAGTTTATTTATTAAAACGATAATTGTATTTTTAATTCCTTTATTATCAGTTGTAGTTCATTTTCGACTATCATTCAATGGCAAATAACGCTCCACCACTCCCACAACACGTTTCATGGCTTCGATCTTTTATGGATCGTTGCAAGCTTGAGAATCATGGCGCCAATTTCAAGGATTGGGACGCCCAATTGGTGTTGGCCGCGCAAGCCGACGGTAAGACTCGTTATCTTACCGTTGCCGCTCCTCCCACTCTCGGTGCTCGTTCATCGGAAGCGACTCGTGAGGTCTATGAGGCCTACATGAAGGAGTCGCATGCTTTGAAGAACGTGCTTATATTTTCGATTGAGCCGGATCTCCAAAGAAGAATGATTAAGCTAGCCACGGCTAATGAGATATACACTAGAGTTGCGACCATGTTTTCGCAAGCTCCTAGGGTGATCCAATATGAGGCGGCCTCCGCATTCTTTGATTTGACCTTAAAGGAAGGTCAAAAGATTAGTCTTCATGTGCTCAAAATGGTTGAGCTAGCCGAAACCTTGAAGATTCAAGGGGTGAATGTTCCCGGCTCACTTATTGTTGACAAAATCCTTCACTCCCTCAACAAAGTGAAATCGTATGTTCAATTTCGGGTAAATTATAACATGCGAAATCAAGAAACCTCCTTGGACGAGTTACATAAGATGTTGGTCCAAGCGGAGAGGGATATGGGGCTTAATGATAGTTCCACAAAGGATGTGCTTAACATCGAGAATAAAAGCAAGAGGAAGTTTAAGCGCAAGGCTAACAAGGGTAAAATTGTTAAAGCTTTCAAACCCGCATCTCCTAAAGAGAAGACTTTTACGAAAGGTGCTTCTTCTTCGTCGTCATCAAAGGTTGATGACAAGTGCCATTATTGCACTAACATGGGGCATTGGAAACGCAATTGCCCGAAGTATCTCAATGACCTCAAAGCCGGAAGAGTTCTTGCAGTAGGTATAAATTCTCGTCTAATTCATGTTATTTAATCAATTTTTGTATAGTGATACAAGTTATTGATTTTTACCCGTTTATAAATTGTTTTAAAGGGGCTCCTACCAAAGACAAAGGCAAGGAGAAAGCGAAGGATGCTTGAAGTTCTTTCCATGGATGGCTATGGTAGCATCCAAGATTGAAGACATAAAAGAGCATGGCTCTAATTTTTTCATTTTGATGTCTTCTTTCCTTTTGCATTTTAAATTAAGAACTTTGTATTTCTTGTACGACAAGAATCTTGTTGAAACAATGGTTGTAATAGTGGTGACATGGTTTTCAACCCAAGTCATCCTTTTGTTCTTAATCAAACATGTTTGGTTGTTTTAAAATGCTCTTATGATACATAACATGACATGATACGATTTTCATAAATCGTAATTAAGTACCTTGAATGATTCACCGTACAATAAACATGATAGGATCATTATAAAAGTAATACGACTTACTTAAAAACGAGAATTGCATCCCGTGAAATACTTCAAATTCAAACATAATAACATCAGTTCGTTATAAGATGATTACCTAAAACGATTGATAGTACTAATGTCTCACTACTCACATAATTCTTTATCCAATGCATTGTTGTCGGGCGAAAATGCTATCCGTCTTAAATAACGGTTATTTTAAAGGATAGAGTGGGAGAAATTCTACGCCCGTAAACCAATGAAATAAACATAGGATCTTTGAGAAGAGTCCTATAAGGAGTCCTTGAGAAGAACTCTAAGAGATTGGATAAAAGAAACTACGAGAGGACACAGAAGAAACTACGCGAGGACACAAAAAGGAAATGTTCCATATGTTGTCATTAGTTCCTAGAGAGGACAAAGGGAACCGCGAGTGTTAACAGAAGGAAATCGTTTCCATGATGTTAATGTTTCTGTTTTATAAAGATAATAGAGGAGATATCATCTCCCGTTCTCGTGAAAATAGAAGATTCTTTCCGTGGGAAGGAAAATGAAAAATGAAATGTTCATAGCGAGTTGAGAAAATGTTTGAAGTAAATCAAAATGAAATGTTCATTATGAGTTGAGAAGATGTTTGAAGATATTACCTAATCACTATGAAGATAGTGGGAGTTATTAAACTATAAGATAGTGATATGAAATTCAGTGGGAGAAAAGTTATTAAGGAAACGAAACCTACCATTTAGAGAGAATGGTGATTCTTTAAAAAGTAAAGAATATGAGGTTTTCAATTCTAGATGAATGTATGTTAAGAACATAAATCATAAGTGAGTTTATTATATGATAATGAAACGTCACCGATCAGTTAACGAGGTTTGGATTTGAATCCGAGATATGAAAATGTTAATTCATATAACCTTGATCAAAATGCCATAAGTCGAAATAAAGCCCTCTTTCGATATAAGTTTCTCGAGGAGAAATAGTAGATCGAATCTAGGTAAACTACAATATAAATTCTAGTACAGTATGACTATGTTCGTAAGGATGACATGTCATGAGTTTTAAGAAAACAGTGGGAGCTTCCTTAAAGTAAGGAGACTCGAGTCGGGTATAAAGACTTGAAATGTACTTGAATAAGATCATATTATACGAGATGATATGAGTCATAAGGAAACCGGAATTTGTAGGTTTAAAAGATGTGAAGATAGGGTATATTCACATAACACACCATTAATACAAATTGATGTATGATCATCAAAGATTGTTTATGTGGAGCAACAATATCGTATTGTTTG
This sequence comes from Silene conica, assembly GCA_029255685.2. NCBI lineage: Eukaryota > Viridiplantae > Streptophyta > Magnoliopsida > Caryophyllales > Caryophyllaceae > Silene > Silene conica. The sequence continues at coordinate 68,753,618 of CM055311.2, forward strand.
TTCGCACATAACAATCACTCTTATCGTTTGAGTTATTATTATTATTAATATTAACTCACAATTTATACTTTGTGAAATCCAAATGGGTTGTAAGAGACAATTTGAACCCCGTAAAGTGAACTGGATTAACTTAGTATAGCCCATAGTCGCTTGTATGAGGTGACGTCTCAAAGCGACTAGAATGTGAGGCGATTGATGACAAGTTCAAATGTCATAGAGTCATATGGGATGACTAGTCGATCACATAGGCAGACTGCAAGAGGCACTTTGTCGGGCATTTAGTGACCGCTTATAGAGTTCAGGAAATTTTATAATTAGCCTGGTCGTGGCGAGAGCTACTATATTATTCACATAAGTCGATTCTTTGACTTGAGACTGTTCGCCCAAGGTGATACAGCCTCAGATTGACTTTGATTTTAGCTCTATGATCAACCGTTAAAGGGGGTCAAATGGGCTTCTTTTGGGTCATGATGGACTGTGTTAGCGAAGGGAACAGTAGGATAGGAATTGTCCAACCCCTTGTGAGGGTTGTCTTAAATCTCAAGGCCACTCGAGGAGAAGTTTAACTGGAAATGCGTGGCCACGCTCGGAAGGTATCTATGGTAGATAATTCCGGTCATTGCAGTTAAATCTCCAGATCGAGAAAAACCGCTCAAGATATGATCAAATGCAAGTACGACCTGGAAGACACCTTGCATTGAGTGGGAGATGACGTAATAGGACAAGAGAATTGGTGACGCACACTTGTCGAGTACAAGTGGGAGATTGTTGGGAAATGTGTCCTCAACAATTGTGCGATCACGACAGTGATAAAAATCATTGACATAAATCTTATGAAATGAATATGCAAGGGACGATCCAATATTGATTTAGTCAACTGACCAACATTAATCGGTAATGATTGGCTGACTAGAGTTTAACATTACTGTCGTATGACGGTGGTGGTCAGTTGATCCCTTTAGGTCACACCTATAGGACATACCCCTTAAATTATATATTAATCAATTGTATATGATACGGATTGATTGATCTTCTTGAAACCGTATATCGAGAAGTCAGAGGTTGAATCTTAAAGTAAGATTTATATTTGAAATTGAAATGTGTCAATTGTCAAGTATTAAACGATATTTTAGAAATATCGAAATTAGTATAATGAATGGTTCATGGTTATAACAAACGTTATTAATAAATCGTATCGACGATTATTATGATAACCATATGTTGGGATAGTAATTTCGAATTACTAAATTAATTTGTTAAATATGATTTAATTAATTTAGAAATATTATTTATATGATAAATATGTTGGGAAATGTGTCCTCAACAATAGTGCGATCACGTAATTAAATATCATAACGAGAATGCACAAGGGATGAAATGATTTATATTAGTCAACTGACCAACATTAATCGGTAATGATTGGCTAGCTAGAGTTTGACATTACTGTCGTATGACGGTGGTGGTCAGTTGATCCCTTTAGGTCACACCTTTAGGACAATTCCCTTAATTGATAAAGTGATCAAATGTATAATGATACGATTTGATCATATTCCTTAAACTAGTATATCGAGAAATTAGAGGTTAAATCTTAATGTAAGATTTATGTTTAAAATTGAAACGTGTCAATTGTTAAACATTAAACGATATTTTATTATATCGTTATTAGAATAAATCAGGTTGAAATTAATACAAAGGTTGTAAATCGTATTGACGATAAACTGTCATTTTATATTTGTAATTTCGAATTACAAGTCAATTAATAAATATGATTTAATTAATATATAATATTTATATGATAAATATTTATATTATCATTATTGTATTACCTAGTGACATATAAGATGTCACATTTATACAAATTCTACAATTGACACATTTGTAAAATGAAGTCCATTTTAAGTTTAATTTGGGCGGCTAAGTGGAAATGGTAGTGTGGATTATTGGTGTGTTTAATACACTATAATCATGATGTTTAGACAAAATCCTACAGAACACTAACCTATAGCCACCCTAGCAACATAGAAAGGAGGAAATGTCCCCTCTTGCTTCTTCCCATACCCGGCCACCCAAGAACTAAGACACCCCTTTATATCTTGTGGGTAAGCTCATAAGATGAGTTAGTTCTCATGTTGGCAAATTTTTCTAAGTGTAGAAAATCTAATAAAATCCTCTATATATTATTATAGTGATAATAATAAAATACTAATAAGAATAAGTTGTTAATATTAGTATTGAGAGAATATTCTAATTAGAGAGATTAGAATAAGTTTAAGGAGAAACCGGTTTTGTGCTAGCTTGTTCAAGATCTCGGTTGGTTAAGGGTTGTCTTGGTGCATCCAAAGGAGGTATTCTATTTCGGGTACTAGGAGGATCATCCTTGCCATACTTTCGGACCGTGTGTAAGGGTTCGAGAACTCTTTTATTTCCGCATTTTAGCATGCATAAGATCACTTATAATATGTTAATTAAAGGGTTAATTAAAAGATTATATTTAGTATGACTATAAATTAGTTTATGAGCAACTAATAAACCTAACAATTGGTATCAGAGCAATAGGTTGTTTGCATGCTTTCCGTTTACGTTTTTACGGAGTTATAGTGATAACAAAATAAAACTTGAAATTTTCGTTTGATATATGATATGCACGAAATAATTTTAGCATGATTACCTACTGTTTTCTAAAATGTTTTAGAATATTTGGAATATATTTTGCATGAATATTGATTAATGGTATATTATATCTCGGTTTTTATAAAGTTTTAATGGTTAAAGTCGGTTATTTTGGGAAAAATAGCTAAAATCATCTTTTGGCCGAGATTTTTCAGTATGTTATCACCTGTATTTTCTATAATATGAATATGAATTTTCGTAAATTATAGACTTATAAGACGTGTGATATGAATTTTAAGTGTTAAAATGCAATAAGATGAATAAAAATGGGTTAAAATAGTTATATTATGAATTTGACTATAAAAATTTATGAGGATGTCACATGCAATATTTAAAATTTATGTTGAATTTTCCAGAAATTTATCTCAAATATTGCAATATTATAGATTTTTAATGTAAAAATCGGGTAATTAGTGACATAATTTCGACTTTAATAGTTTAAGTTGGAATTTGGCCATAAAAATTTAACACGATGTCATATATATTATTTCCAGCATGTATAAAATTTTCGAAAATTTTATCTTATTTTATGCTTGAGAAATAATTTTAAAGGTTAAAATCGTACGATATATGACGTAAATCGTTAAAATTTGCAAAAGTTGTTAAAATGGCCGAAAACTTTAACCCATATTAGTCATATATGATATGTTCATCATGAAAATATTCTTGGGAGACAAAAGTTTCAGATTTGATTTAATTTTAATTTGTTAAAAGTTACATTTAAAATTAAATAATAAGAGTCTTTAAATTAAAGTTTCGGCTCTTGGGCAGTGTGTAATTTATTTTTCTGTCCATTTTGTGTTATAAAAGTGTTTTGGAAGGTGTAAAAATTTTATTAGTATTTTATTTGCATTTCAGGAATTAATTATTGAATTTTCAGACTTAAAATGCTCGTTTTACGTCTTATTTTTGAAATAATATGAAAACCGTATAAATACTAATATTTTTAAGGTTATGAAATTTTAAGAACATTCTGGAATTTTCAAAATTTGAATTTTGAAATTTTCGAAATTTTAATGACTCTTTTGGATTTTATATTATTTTTCCCGTAAAACCGAGTAATACCGATCAATATTGAAATATATTAAGTTAAGTCATGTTCAAAGTTTGAGTGAGACGAAATTTTGAATCCTATGCGAGTTAGGATGATTAACTTAAGGATGAAAACCGTTTCATTTAATGCATAGTGTTGTTAAACGTTAAAACACGCGATTCCATAAACCGAGGTTTGCGATAACTATTTAAATAAGTGTTTTAAATAGGACGATTTGGCTTAGGATTTGCATGTTAATTCATATTTACATAAGCATTGCATACTTTATTATGAATGTCATGATTTATTTTACGTAATTTTGGGAATTATGTAATTTACTTAGTATGGCCTTAGTTTTAAATCGGTATTTCCCGTAATGTAAGGGGTTACCGATTCGGTTGTAATTTTGTGATCTCGTATCACCAAATTGTAATTTATTTCTATTTTATAATGTATAAAGTAGACTAGAAAAGTTGTAATTTTTGTAAAATCCGGAGTGACCTTGAAGACGGTGCCATTCGGAAAGGAGTTCCGACAAGACGGTGTTTACCTCGAAGTGCGTGCCGCGTGAAGTTCAAGGGACCAAAGGAGTTGGTTTCCAAATTTGTACTTTGTTATTTCTTTTCTAGGAAAGGCCATACTAGGGTTTATTTATGCTTTTATTTTTGCTTTTTATATTTTTGCATGCATAGCCAAATCGTCATACATCGTATCATGCATTTTTCGATTTTATCGACCTAGTCATTTATTTTATCGATAATTCACCGACTTAGTTCACTTAAACGGAGATAGATAATAATTTGACTAGATCTCTTACATATAAATATTGAGACTTAGCCTTACCAAAAAGTACGGACCCATGAATCCCTTCTTCACAAGAACGTAGGCCCGGCTACACCGGGGTACTAAAATTGTCACGTTGGGTAAGTGGGGTAATAAGATTACACCTTGAAATTTGGTTGATCTCAATGAAAGTATTCGTAACCGTAGTTGCAATAAGTTCGGGCTAAAGATAATTTTAAGAAAATTGTGGACCGAGAGTTCTAACAGTAGAACCGATTAAAGGGTTAATCCACCAAATTATACCAATACGGGTTGAATCGGCTACACCGTGCCCGGATTAGTATGGGTTTGGGTCTCGGGATTGTTTACTTAATTGGGTAAGAGATCATTAAGTAAATATACTTAACATGTTTAAGTTTCTTAAAATTCAAATTATGAATTTAAAATGATGTTATCCTTTTATTATTGTAGTTTATTTTTCGACATCATCAATGGCAACCAACGCTCCACCTCTCACTAACGTATCATGGCTTTGATCCTTTATGGATCGTTGCAAACTCGATAAGCATGGTTCCAATTTTAAAGATTGGGATGCGCAATTACTTTTGGCCGCTCAAGGTGACGATAAGAGTCGTTACCTATCCGAAGCCGCTCCTCCCGCTCCGACCGCTCGTTCATCAGTCCAAAATCGTGAGGCCTATGAAGCCTACATGAAAGAGTCCTCCGCTCTTAAAAATGTGCTCATATTCTCCATGGAGCCGGATCTCCAAAGGAGTATGATTAAATTGACCACATCGTATGAAATCTACACCAAACTTGCGACCATGTTTTCGCAAACTCCAAGGGTGATTCAATATGAGGCGGCTTCCGCCTTCTTTGACATTACATTCAAGGAAGGGCAAAAGATAAGCCCTCATGTGCTCAAACTCGTTGAGCTCGCGGAGACTCTAAAAACGCAAGACGTTGATGTTCCCAACTCTCTCATAATTGACCGAGTTCTTCACTCGCTCAATAAGGTTAAGGCGTATGCTCAATTCCGGGTGAATTTCAATATGCGAAACCAAGAGACCACGTTGGAAGAGTTGCATAAGATGCTTGTCCAAGCCGAAAGGAACATGGGACTTCATGAAAGTTCCACCAAAGATGTTTTGAACATCGAAAAGAAAGGGAGAACGAGCTTCAAAAGGAATGCCTCTAAAGGCAAGGGCAAGAAAACGTTCAAGCCAAGGTGACCAAAGAAAAGACCTTTTCGAAAGGCGCTTCCACCTCGTCTTCAAAAGAGCAAGACAAGTGCCATTATTGCACGAGGATCGGTCATTGGAAGAGAAATTGCCCCAAATACTTAAGTGATCTCAAAAATGGGAAGGCAACCGCCGTAGTTTATAATTCTCGTTTACCTTCATGTTCTTTTGTTAACTTTTGTATGGCGATACAAGTTGTTGACTATCACCCCTTTTAAATTGTTTTAAAGGGGCATCTTATAAGGATAAGGGCAAGGAGAAGGAAGCATGAGTTCCTCACTTGGATGGCTAAGGTAGCATCCAATTGATCGAAGACTTGAAGAGCTAGGCTCTAATTTTCATATCGTCTTCTTTCATATTTTGCATTTTATTTGTGGAACAATTTATTTTCTTGTAAGACAAGGATTAAAATCCTAAAACAATGGTTGTAATTTTGGATATTGGTGGCTTGGTTTTCAATCCGAGTCACTACTTTTGTTCTTAATCAATGTCTTGATTTCTCAAATAAATTGCATACCTTGTTAAAACATGAATAATGGTGATTTTATCACACAATAAACCTTGATATGATCAATATAATATAATCAAAGTGTTGATTAAAAACGGAGAACTACACCCCATGAGATACCTTCAATCAAATTAAGACATCATTAGTTCATTATATGATTTTCATTTTAAGTGAAAATGAGAATGTATTCATCAAACCTAGAAACTTTTATCCATTCATATGCATTGGTTGCATCGAATATGCTATCCTTATACAAGTAAAGGTTATTGTTAAAAGGATAGAGTGGGAGAAAATATTTCGCCCGCAAACCAATGAGATATATGTAGGATCTTAGAGAAGAATCCCACAAGGGTGTCTTAAGAAGAACCCTAAATGAATGAATAAAAGAAACTAAGAGAGGACACTGAAGAAACTACGAGAGGACACTCGAAGAAATGTTCTTTATGTCATTGTTTCATAGAGAGGAAACATGAAACCCCGTATGAAATCAGAGGGAAAACGGTTCCTTAATAAATGATTTTTCTAAGTTTATAAGATAAAAGAGAATAAATCATCTCAATTCTCTCACTGTAGTCATAAGGAAATTATCATGTCATATTCGTCTCGAGGAAACGAAGACATGAAAAGAGGGTGATGATTGATTGAATGGAAATAAATCACTATAGGGATAGTGATGGTGATAATGATTCAAGTGATAAATAAAGATTTAACATGCGAGAAATGAAAAGTTCATTTAAGAGATCGAATAATATTGATTTTAGTGGGAGCGATGTTCATTAAAAGAATTAAGCCTACCATTTAGAGAGGATGGGTGATTCTTTAAAGTGTAAAGAATAAGAGGTTTTCAATTCTAGATGAATCAAATACCTTATATCATAAGATGATGGTGGAGCTTTATGGGAAGGTTTATTATATTGATAATAAAAGGTCACCCATTAGAAATTAAAATTGGTTGGATATGATTCATATTGATAAAATCGTTATCAAATAGCCAAGATGTTTAAAAATAGTAAGAGTGATGAAATCACTAATAACTACAATATAAATTTAAGCACGTAAGTGACTAGATAATTCCGAGTGATTCTTTAATCCCTCTAGTATATCTGTACGTCATGAGTTATAAGATAACAGTGGGAGCTTCCCTCAGGAAGGGAACCTCAATATCTAGAATGGGTTCTAGACATGTGCTCAAATAAGATCATATTATGTGAGATAATATGAGTCGGAAGGAGTCAAAAATTTGTAAGTTTTGCAATCATGAATAAAAGGGTTTATTCGTAAAACACTGATACAAATAGATGATCGTGCATCAAATGCAATGAAATAGTATTGACTGTTTTTGCATGACAATGTCATTTGAGTTATAATTAACTCAAAGTAAAAGATGCTTTGTCGAAATCCAAATGGGTTGTAAGAGACAATATTGAACCCCATAAGTGAACTGGATTGACTTAGTATGGCCCCTAGCCGCTTACATGAGGTGACATCTCAAAGCGACTAGAGTGTGAGGCGAATGATGGCAAGTTCAAGTGCCAAAGAGTCATATGTGATGACTAGTCGATCACATAGGCAGACTGTAAGAGACACTCTGTCGGGCAATGTGACCGCTTATAGAGTTCTGGAAATTTTATATCGGGTCGTGGCGAGAGCTGCTATAGTATTCTTGTGAGTCAATTCTTAGACTAAAGACTACTCTCCCAAGATGGTACAGTTCTGGCATAACTTTGATCCATTCTCTACGACTTTTCGTAACTGGAGTCAAATGGGATTGTTTTGGGTTGTGACTGACTGTGACTAGTTGAAGGAAGTAGTGCGATAGAAATTGTCCATCCCTTGTCAGGGTTGTTCAAATCTCAGGGCCACTCGAGGAGAAGTTAACTGGAAATGCGTGGCCACGCTCGGAAGGTATCTATGGTAGATAATTCCGGTCAAACAGTTATTCTCCAGATCGAGGAAACCACTCATGATATGATCGAATGCAAGTACGACCTTAGAGAGACACCTTGCATTGAGTGGGAGATTGTAATAGGACAAGAGAATTGGTGACGCACACTTGTCGAGGACAAGTGGGAGATTGTTGGGAAATGTGTCCTCAACAATAGTGCGATCACGTAATTAAATCTCATAACGAGAATGCGCAAGGGATGATACGATTTATATTAGTCAACTGACCAACATTAATCGGTAATGATTGGCTAGCTAGAGTTTGACATTACTGTCGTATGACGGTGGTGGTCAGTTGATCCCTTTAGGTCACACCTTTAGGACAATTCCCTTAATTGATAAAGTGATCAAATGTATAATGATACGATTTGATCATATTCCTTAAACTAGTATATCGAGAAATTAGAGGTTAAATCTTAATGTAAGATTTATGTTTAAAATTGAAACGTGTCAATTGTTAAACATTAAACGATATTTTATTATATCGTTATTAGAATAAATCGGGTTGAAATTAATACAAAGGTTGTAAATCGTATTGACGATAAATTGTCATCTTATATTTGTAATTTTGAATTACATGTCAATTAATAAATATGATTTAATTAATATATAATATTTATATGATAAATATTTATATTATCATTATTTTATTACATAGTGACATATAAGATGTCACATTTATACAAATTCTACAATTGACACATTTGTAAAATGAAGTCCATTTTAAGTTTAATTTGGGCGGCTAAGTGGAAATGGTAGTGTGGATTATTGGTGTGTTTAATACACTATAATCATGATGTTTAGACAACATCCTAGAGAACACTAACCTATAGCCACCCTAGCAACATAGAAAGGAGGAAATGTCCCCTCTTGCTTCTTCCCATACCCGGCCACCCAAGAACCAAGACACCCCTTTATATCTTGTGGGTAAGCTCATAAGATGAGTTAGTTCTCATGTTGGCAAATTTTTCTAAGTGTAGAAAATCTAATAAAATCCTCTATATATTATTATAGTGATAATAATAAAATACTAATAATAATAAGTTGTTAATATTAGTATTGAGATAATATTCTAATTAGAGAGATTAGAATAAGTTTAAGGAGAAACCGGTTTTGTGCTAGCTTGTTCAAGATCTCGGTTGGTTAAGGGTTGTCTTGGTGCATCCAAAGGAGGTATTCTATTTTGGGTACTAGGAGGATCATCCTTGCCATACTTTCGGACCGTGTGTAAGGGTTCGAGAACTCTTTTATTTCCGCATTTTAGCATGCATAAGATCACTTATAATATGTTAATTAAAGGGTTAATTAAAAGATTATATTTAGTATGACTATAAATTAGTTTATGAGCAACTAATAAACCTAACAAAATATATTTTTAAATTAATACAATTAATTATGTCACATAAGATGTTGCATGTTGCTCAATTGTACAAATTACATTTTATAAAATGAAGGTCCATTTTATCTTATATGTGACGTTTTGTGTGAAGTGTTTAAGGGTTTATATTGTGTGATTTAAACACAATTATTATGCTAGCTTTAACCAAATAATAGGCTTGCATGCCTATATTGCATTGGTTAGTTAAAAAGAGCATAAAAATCCCCTTACCCAAGCTTACACTTCACGGATCACTCAACCCCAACCTATTATATATATGTGTGTTCATTATCACACATGACTAAGGCTTATGCTAGTATCATCTTCTAGTATAAGAAAATAAAACCATTAAAACCTCTTAAATATTACTTAGATAATATTTATAGTTTACTAATATTATTATTAGTACACGGTTTTAAGATTACCGATTCCGTCACCTAGCTCGTGCTCGTGTCTCGGTGTTTAAGGGTAGGTCTTGGGTGCAACGTAAGGAGGCAAGCTATTTTGGTTGCTCCGTGGAGGATCGTCCTAGCACTTTTCGGACCGTTTGTAAGGCCCTTTTCGTTATTGTTCCGCATATGTTTTGCATGCATAAGATCGACTAAATTAATATGAGATTAATTAGTTATATTAGTAAGACTAATAATATGAACTTGTTAGTAAAGACTACCCGAGTTCCCTTCAGTTCCAAGGGGAGTACTACTCACATCCTAGACAACTGGTTTAAAAATGAAATCAGGAAATAAGCTCTAAAAACTTAGAATGTATAGTAGGTTGCCAAGGTATAAGTCAAGTCTCAAGATAACAAGTTGACAAAAACTCGTAGATATGCAAAAGATTCTCGTACTAAAACAAGTTGACAAGGCAAGGTAAAGGTATAAACATGTAAGATAGCAAAATCATCCTTGAAATACTCTCGTTCCGACTCAACCTATATGCTAAAATAAACGTGCATTTTTTTTGGATATTTTTGAATTTTCTATTTTTTTTGGATTTTTGTATATGCAAGGGAAATAAAGAAAAGAACAATGCAATACGGAAATGCAATAAACGTGTGACAAAAAAAATGTAATGGAACAATGCATGTGACACGAAACCATTCCCCAAACCAATCCGCACAATGTCCCCATTGTGCATTAGCCTAAGTAAAGGTTTCACAAAATTAAAGGAACAATGCAAGGAAAATAAAACCAAGGAAAAAAAATGAAAAGAACTCACTGGATTTCCAAGCGCATGAGTAAACCTCCCCAAACCAGCGTAAGATGGGAGGTTTTGGTGGGCAGCAGTGCCACTCCAAGTACCTAAGATGGTTGCATAACTCCTCAGGAAAATAAGAGCGTGCTGTGACAGGTGGGTAGGTCGACCGACCTACGTCTCTGGTCGACTGACCTTCCTGCAACCTACAGGAATTCCAGAACTGCAGGGGTTAGGTCGACCGACCGGTTTTACTGGTCGACCGACCTTGCTCCTGCACAACGATCTTCTTTTCTTCGGGAATAACTTGTATTAACCAAGTCATTCTTCCTCAAACCTGAAAAATCATTATATATGCGCCCAACATATGCGCAAGATCCCAGAACCAAGTCTAAAATGTCTTAACTACGCAAATAAAAACGGAAAAGTTCTAAAACTTAAAGCAAACAAAATTAAAAAGACTCAACAAAACAGAAAGTAAATTGTCTTAGGAGCTTAAAATTGAAACAACTATCCGCTAAAGATGCAGAAAATCTCAGATCACGACTTTTGGCGATATGGCGTAGTCTCTACCGTGTTTGCTTGAATGACAAAACACATGTCCTCTCCGTCGCAAAGCATATGCGACAGGCTCTTCTCTTCTCCTTCTCTTGTCCTCCTCATCGGCAATGTCCGAATCCTCATCCTCCTTGTAGCTTAGGATCCCTAGTTCTCCTCTTTGCACAGTAACCTCCTTCACCATGGTCTTCTCCACATTAATTCCTGCATCATGTAAAACAGAAGCATCCTCCATATTGCTCCCAATTTGGGGCGGAGGTGTAAAAACAGGTACATGTGTAGGTAATAAAGTAGGAGAAGTAGTGATGACCTTATACTTCTTTCCAGAAGCAATAGCATTGCAAGTAATAGGGGTCATAGCATCCTTCTTCCTATAGGATAGACCATAAATAATAGAATGCTTTCCTACTTTGAAGGTCAAGGTCCCAGTGCCCACATCAATAATGGCTCCCGCAGTGTGAAGGAACGGTCTCCCTAGAATGATAGGTATATGGGCATCCTCAGGGATGTCCAAAACTACAAAGTCTACTGGGAAGAAAAACCTATCTATACGCACAGGGATGTTTTCCAACACCCCTATGGGTTCCATAGATGTACCGTCGGCCATTTGGACGGTCATGCTGGTTACTGCAAAATTGGTCATCCCGAGTTTCAAGGCTACGCTTAGAGGCATGACACTAATACTAGCTCCTAGATCACATAAGGCCTTTTTAACAAGAAAGGTCCCTATGTTGCAGGGTACAGAAAAGCTTCCAGGATCCTCTAGCTTTTGAGGGGCAATAACATGTGATAGGAAACTGGAGGACTCTTCGGTAAGGGCTACCGACTCAACCTTATCTAAAGACCGCTTTCGTGACAAAAGTTGTCTCATGAATTTAAGATATGAAGGAACTTGTTGAACTAGTTCTAAAAACGGAACTTGAACATTTAATGAACGAATTACGTCTTTAAACTTATCAAATGATACATGTTCCTTTGTTGGTATGAGTCTCTCCGGAAAAGGAGGGGCGGAACTTCCAGCATTAGCAGCCCTCCTTAGGAACTTAGGGGTCTTGTCACCCCGAAATAGGAAGTCCCTTAGATTATCTGCTATTTCTGGTCTATAGGCTTCCGTCTGTTCAGCGTCTGAGGTCGGCCGACCTTGATCCTTGGTCGGTCAACCGAGTTCCTGTACTTCGAGAGTTTCTGGAGTCTGTGCAGAGGTCGGTCGACCTGGCTCCTGGATCGGTCGACTTCCTCGCTGCTGCTCGGCTTCGGCTGATTCGCTATTTCTGCTCCATCAACCTTCTTGCTTCCTACTTTGGCTCCACTTCTTAATGTTATGCTGTTTAGAGTCTCCTTCTTTTGGTCCGTCTTGGTCGGAAGTTGACCCGGAGCCCTAGTATCATTCTTGCTCGTGATCTGAGCAATTTGAGACTCTAACATTTTCATCTCTGCTTCCCTTGCCTGAGATTCCTTCTGAACCAACCCAATGAGGTTTTGGATGAGAGCATCCGTATTGGGTGGTGGGTTCGAAGGTGGTTGAGGGTTGAAGGGGGGGTTTTTGGAAAGCTTGCTTATGTGGAGGGATGTATGTGGAATTTTGTTGAGGTTGTAGGTGTTGTGGGTTAAGGACATTCTGGCTTGTCCACCTCATGTTGGGATAAAAATTATTATTATCTGGGTCTTAAAAATTATTCCCACGATAATGCTGAAAGGCGGCACATGTCTCGTTAGATGAGGTACACAACTTTGACATGTGACCCTCTCCACCGCATCTCTCACACACAAATGGTCCGTCCTGAACGGCATTCACCTGGTACATTCCTCCTTTACTCCCACTCCCAATCTCAAACTTCCCGCCACTCTCCAATTTATCTAGCTTAGCCATCAAGGCCTCTATTGCTGCAACGTTAGATTTGGCCTTCCTTTGATTTCCACGGGAAGTCCCATGTTCAGCCCGGTGTACGGCAACATCTTCTATAATCTTGAGACCCTTGGTCTCTCCAGAATTTTCTTGGAACCTTCCGTTGGCTGCAGCATCCAAGTAGGTCTTGTTATCGTCATAGAGGCCATTGTAGAACTGGTTACAAAGAAACCATTGTTCGAATCCATGATGTGGTATGGATCGAACAAGTCTCTTGAACCTGTCCCAAGCCTCACTAAAGTCTTCATTAGGCCCTTGCTTAAAACTTGTTATCTGCGCCCTTAAAGCATTGGTCTTGGCTGCAGAGTAGTATTTCCTGTAGAAGGCCAAGGCCAAAGTGTTCCAATCTGTGACTCCCGCAGCAGTGCGGTCTAGATCTCGGTACCATTCCCTTGCTGAGTCCCTGAGAGAGAAGATGAACATAGATTGTTTAATCTGGTCTTGTGTTACTCCATTTGGGGGTGCAATAGAGCATATGTAATCTGTGAAGATTTCAATATGCTTTGCGGCATCCTCATTGGCCGAGCCTCCAAATTGGTTTTTCTCTACCATTGTGATGTAGGCAGGCTTGGCCTCGAATGGCTTTCCTGTACCTGCAGGGAAAGTAAACCCCCTGTATAGGTCCTTCACTTGAGGCATGGAGGGACTGGCGATGGTGGCTTCTTCAGCCATCTTCTCTTCCTCTTTCGGAAAAACTTGGAAATAGGTATTTGTTGGTGTTTTTGGTGTGGATGGATTGTGGGGTGAGTTTGGTTGTGACTGTGGGTTGTTTTGTGGTGATGATGGTTGTTCAAAGATGTCTTCTTGGAATAGGGAAGATGGTGAGCCTCCTTCCCTATTATCTAGTAACGGCTTCCTCTTTTCTCTTAGAGTCCTGTCAAGCTCGTGGTCTAGTGGTAGGAGTTCTCCTTAAACTGACCTGCGCATAAGATGGAAACTACAAGAAAAAAGTGAGAAGGTTGAAGGAACAAAAGTTCCTTAAACAAAAGAAACAAAAACAAGAGACAATAAACACTGGCGTCACCTCCCCGGCAACGGCGCCAAAATTTGATGCCCGTCGTTGAGGGTACCAAAGATAAAATTTATAATTCTTAACCTTTAACTATAGATAGCGAAAGTCAGGGTCGAACCACAGAGAGGTGGGGAATGTTTATTGTTTGATGTCAATGTTTTAGGGTAACAATTTTGGGGGTTTGATTGATTGTTACTAAGTCTAGAAACAAACATAAAAATAAAACAAGTCAATAAAGATAAGAATAAACTATAATAAAAGAGATGCTAGGATGTTTGGGGTAATAAATAGCTAAGATAGTATAAATTCTAAGTCAACGTGTATTGCAGTCGCGTAAGGGGTGTAACATATCCTTTAGGTCTATGCTACCTAATAGCGCCTTTCGGCCTATGCTATTAGTTCCTAGGTCTCACAATTATTGGGTGTCAACCATAAAGGTGATTCCTAAATCCTAGGTCACATACCTTTCAGTCTTGAGTAACCTAGCCGTCTTAAAACGTAAACCAATGCCCTTCTCGTATCTTTCAATCTTAGGTGGGTCATTACTAACATCCTACAAGTCTCCCTTTGGTCTCATTGTAGGTTATTATAGATTACGAAATAAAGCGAAACAGAATTCATACGCGAGTCGGTCGACCGACCAGCTACCCCGGTCGACCGACCTCCTGCCTGCAATACGTCGATTTGAGAATTCATACTACATACGCATATTCACTCCCTACATCCTAACATATGAAATTAGCTACTCGTGACTATTGAAATAATAATAAAAACAGGAGTAAACATGGAGATCAAGATGAACATCAATCTAAACATGCAATAATAATAAAGGCTTGAGATTCTAACTTAACCCTATGCAATAATTCTAAACTAACAATAATAAAACAGAAATTAAGAGAGGAATTACTGGAAATAGGATTAAGGCAGAAAAGAACGAACTTCATTGATTATTGTGGAAAGATTGATGAAACATGAACAACTTAAAGAAAAGTATTGTCTTTGTGAAACTAATATTAAAACTTGAATGAAAGATAAACTAAATTGTATTCCAAACCTGGGTATGACTGAATAAAACTGAATATGAAACCCTAATTACGTCATTGGCTTAAATAGGCGGAAAGATTAGAGTTTCCTAATGACTCAAACACTTCAATGGGCTTTCGGAAAACTTCTGGGTCTGCGCAGAGGTCGGTCGACCTATGTTGTAGGTCGGTCGACCTAATGTCGGGCTTCAGTGATTTCTGGACTTTCCATAACAGAGGCCTGGTCGGCCGACCCATGTAGTAGGTCGGTCGACGTGTTTTCCTGTAGGATTGCCTTGATTTGTCCTCGGTTTGACTTATTGGTGCTTGGTTAATGTTTCGAGTTGACTTTCCTTCATTCCTTGGTTATGAAAGATCCCGAGGGCATAAATTTGGTATAAAATCGTCCCTTTTTCGCATAAATCTGCAAAAGTGCATGAAAACACGAAAGTAGACAATTGTTGGGAAATAAAGGCTAAAACATAGAAAATGAGCGACAAAATGCGTGTAAAATAGATGTAAAACATCATAAAATAGACACGCATCATGGTGTTCCCGTTGGTCTAGTGAGTAAGGCCGTATGCGTGGGCAGGGGCTAGTATTGGAACAGTTGGTAAGGGGATACCATTGTAATGGTTATCATCCACATACTTGCTACAATAACCCTCGGGGTAGTCACCTTCTAAGATTTACTTATTCATTTGTATGTTCATTGGGTTACTCGTGAGTTGTGACCTCGGGTTCGAATTGTATAGTCAACAATTCCAAATGTCAACTAGAATTTTGATAAGTGAGGTGTTCATGTATGCATAGGGAATAATGGCTTAATTGGGGTTGTTAGTCATGGATTCCATTATATTAGCTACTAAAATGTTGCTTAGTCATTAAGTATATAATGCGAATTCTTAGGTTAATTTCATTGAGATGTATTCGCTTAGTTTGATAGTTAAATGTTAAGAATGTCATATTTACTAATATTATGAGTAATACCATTTATCTTGTAAATTTCTATAAATACTTAGTTAAAATATATATTTGAGCTAGGTAAGAATTAGTAAAGTGGTTAGTTACTTGTCTAAGGTTAGTAAATTCTTAATTGTTTGTTTATAAGTTTTATCGGACTAAGATATTTAATATATAGCAGTTGTTTAGAAGTAACTTAATTGAAATTGGTCATTCTCTTATACTTGTATGTGCGTTTGAGGTCCCCGAAGTTCGGGCGGCACTATATTGGGTTCGGGAATGGAATTGAGGATAGAGACCCCCCGGTCGAGCAACCGAAAGGGAAACCGGCTCTCTCCGACTAAGTTCCTGGGGTCAATTAAGTGTTTATTAGAAGTCGGTAAGACTAGGACATAGTATATGGTTGTAGTACAAATCGGAATATGTCTGAGTTGGGACCGCTAGAGTACGATATGTACTGATGTTTGTTGCATATCAAGCTATGTCTGAGTTGGGACCTCTAGTTTGATATGTGCGTGTATGTGGCGTGACGGACGTGTCTGAGTTGGGACCTCTGGATTGTCATGTGTATGGATGATGCATTGGGATATGTCTGAGTTGGGACCTCTATTCCTCTGTGAGTTTGTATGACCGTGGTGACTTGGATCTGAGTTGGGATTCTGATTCACTACGAAGGGTAATGGTTATGGCTAAGTTGGGTCAACGAACCATTATTAGCTGATCGGTATCCATTCGTGCCTGAGTTGGGGTTCACGGATGTTTACTAGCTGACCTTGTGTACCAAGTTTACCTGATTTCGGGTGTGACTTGGGCACTGCTGATTGTGTTTAGTTCTTTCCTGAGTCGGGGTTAGTTCTAGATACTGCTGTTTGCATCTGCTTACCTGAGTTGGGGTACAGTGTCAGATGTTGTTGAATGGTTGTTTAGTTAAGAGTATTGTTTACCATTTGAGTTACTGTTCGTCCAAGGCACTGGACGACACTTATTCTGAGTTCGGAAATGGTTTGAGGAGAAAGACTCCCCGGCCGGGCAACCGGAAGGGAGACCGACTCTCACCTCAAATAGTTTCCGAAGTTGGTTAAGGGTTTTTGCATAGTGATGTATGTTGATATGAAGGATGATATATATATATATATATATATATATATATATATACTTCGCATATTGTGATGTTGGTTGTTCTTATGTGTTATGTGTTATTGACAATAAGTGGCTTTGACAACTCTAGTCACTCCCCACTGATTGTGGCGTCCATGTTTTCATGTATGTAGGTACATGACTTGCTGTTGGAGGGGTTCACTGAGGCTAGCGAGCGATGATCCTATCATCGATGACATTCACATTATCGTTTAGCTAGACCTAGACCTTTGTTACACATTGAGTGCCTGTAGAGATATGCCATCCCGGGTTATTATAGTACTTATGGTTTTGTACTTAAACTTATATACTTATCTATCGTTGTTCATTTCCGCATGTTTAGTAATACTTTCACCTCGTATATTTACTCATGTTTATATACAAGTTTTAATTCCGCTGCATTTTTAGCATTTGTGTGTTTATATTTCCGCTATCGCCAGGTTGGTTTTACAATATTAACCATTTTCTTTAGTTTAAATATCTATTTTCTATTCATTTTTATGAGGTTTTTAACTATTTTATCGTACTGACTATTTTTGTTAGGGAATTATTTAAATTAATTATGGCTTAACTAACTTTACATGGGCATTTGTCAAAATTATCTAGGTAAAATGCCAAATTACCCTTTACTTACCTAAATTGTGGTGTATTAGAACAAGTTTAATGGTAAGCTAGTTGCTACAAGCTTAATTTTGTCACATCATTTTTTTAAGCAACAACAATTTTAAGCTACAATTTGCTCCAATAGTTTACTTTGAGTTACTTGGGCCTATTTAACACACTTTTCTAATTGTTTATTCAATTTTAAAATTTTCAACATATAATTAAAGCTTTATTAATATAACTATTATTCTCCTATTCGTTACATTTATCTAGTGGGTCCATTTAAGCAAGTACCTTTATGGAGCTACTAGCTCAAAATTATTTCAGCAAAGCTAGTCTGATTGAACAACTCTAATGATTAAGATATTAGCTTATAATTTTATAAATTTACAAACAAGTTCTGGAACTAAACCATTATTAGTGAATCATGTTATATATGGCTGTTTGCTCTGCATACCATCCACCATAAAGAGATATGGTAAAACAAAATAAATGTTTGATTTTTCAAGGCCTTTTCTAACGCATCCACTACTATGGTCATGTTCTTTTCTAGCTAACTTTGGCTAGATTTAAAAGTTGTCATGTTCTTTTCTAGATAACTTTGGCTAACTTTAAGAGTTATATCCGCTGTTGACCTTAGGGAGTAAAAGTTAAGAGCAGAATTCTACAGTTTTTGGTCGAAGGGAGGCTAGAGATTGGACGCATGGGAGTGGGTGATCGCGTGACTTTTATATACACTTTTATTATATTTTTGACCCACATTTCAATGTAATTATTAGAGTTTTTAGCTATATTTTGTCCCGAATAGACTACCTTGGGTTTGTCTTGTTGTTTCTACTAGTAAGACTCAAAAGTAGTGTAAACCAGGCCCGGAACCGTCCCGGAGCTTGCATATAGGAGATAGAAGGTATTGGTGTAAAACTCCTGGCAACAGTGGAAAAGTAAACATACAATATGCATGAAAAATGCGCGGATATAAAACTTTTGACATGATCAATACTAAACATGCGAGGTGAATTAACAATACTAAACATGCGGAAGAAATAAAACATAAATAAGTATTTAAGTACAATACAAAAGCAGCCCGGGATAGCATTTCCGTACATTCACAAAATACTGAAATCATAAGTCTAAGGTCTAGCTAACGAATAGGTAAAATCATGATGATGAAGGAGCATCGCTCGCTAGCCTCAATGTAACCCCCTGCTTCAACCCTCATGTACCTACACACACACAACATGTGCGCCACAGTCAGTGGGGATTGACTAGAGTGCTCCTAACCACCTATTGTCATTAACACGTACACAAGTATACACATCAACATGCTCCAACACAAACACAGATTATGAGAAGCATTTACATATATCATCATGAGATTACTATAGATAACTAAGTATCATACATTCATAAACACAAACTAAGGCATGCTCAACATCCAATTACATCAACAAGATATAGGTCACCAAGTGACTCGACTCTAACAGATATAGGTCAACCAAGTGACTCTACAAACAAGAGATAGGTCAACCTAGTGACTCGACTCCAACTAGATTGGTCAACAATTGACTCGACTAGACTCCTATGATCAGGCCGACAATCGACTCGTCTATACACTACGACTGTTGGGAAATGTGTCCTCAACAATAGTGCGATCACGTAATTAAATCTCATGACGAGAATGCGCAAGGGATGATACGAATTATTAGTCAACTGACCAACATTAATCGGTAATGATTGGCTAGCTAGAGTTTGACATTACTGTCGTATGACGGTGATGGTCAGTTGATCCCTTTAGGTCACACCTTTAGGACAATTCCCTAAATTGATAAAATGATCAAATGTATATTGATACGATTTGATCATATTCCTTAAACTCGTGTATCGAGAAATTAGAGGTTAAAACTTAATGTAAGATTTATGTTTAAAATTGAAACGTGTCAATTGTTAAACATTAAACGATATTTTATCATATCGTTATTAGAATGAATTGGGATGAAATTAATACAAAGGTTGTAAATCGTATTGACGATAAATGATCATTTTACATTAGTAATTTCGAATTACTTATTAATTGAATAAATATGATTTATTTAATTATGTACAAAATTTATAGGATAAATATTTATATGTTCTAAATGTACTAAAGTATTTTATATCTTAATGACATATAAGATGTCACACTTTATACAAATTGTACATTTGACAAATTGTAAAATGAAGTCCATATTATGGACTAAATGGGACGGTTAAGAGGAGATGGTGGCATGGGTGATTAGTGTGTTAAATGCACTATAATCATATGTTAGACATGTGCCTTGAGAACTCTAACCTAGTAACCACCCTAGTGTCTTGAGAATGCAATTGTTCCCTCTTTGACACTCCCTATGGCCGGCTCCCCTTCACCCTATGTTGCATGCTTAAGCTAATTAAATGGTCTTAATTCAAATAAGCATGCTTAGGGTAGATATATATATATATATGATATATTACATTCATTCCTTCTTCTTCTTGCCCTAGCCGAAAAATCACCAAGTAAGAAGAGATTTTTCTACCTCTAAAATACTTATTATAAGATAATAACTTATACTATTTGTAGTATTAAAAATTACATTCTAATAAGAGTGATTAGAATTACTTTAAGGAAGGAACCGATTCTAGTCTAGCATCTACAAAGATTCGGTTTATTAAGGGGTTGTTTTGGTGCATCCAAAGGAGGTATTCTATCTTGGGTACTTGGAGGATCATCCTTGCTAAGCTAGGACCGAGTGTAAGAACACGGTTTTCTCCTTATTTCCTCATATAGTAGCATGCATAAGATCTTATAAACGAGTTTATTAATATGATAATTAAAAGTTAATTAAAGGTTTATGTTAGTATGACTAAAATTAGTTTATGAGCAACTAGTTAAACCAACAACGACATCCCCAATCTCAGACTATACAACCCCATGGTAGGACGACATCAAATGACTATCCTAGTCTAAACGTGGCCAGACTCTCGGAGCGCAATCAAATACGATCCCCGATTCGACAAGTGCACAAGGCACCTCCAAGACCCGAACTAGCTAGGAACGAGATATGCCCGAAGGCGGGCAGACAATCTAAGACCTGACCGTGAGGACCAAGCCACTATGTCCAACCAGCTACACAACGCAATTTGGTGAAAACTCGAGTGATATAGAAGCGCACAACAGGTTTACACACATCACACAATGTCATCTCAAAGATGTACAATAACTCAAACTCGAATGACAATCATTTCATATATATTTCACTACTAAACATACATTCAACACTTAGCCGACTTCGGAAACTAATTTGAGGCGAGAGCCGGTCTCCCTTCCGGTTGCCCGGCAGGGGGCCTTTCTCCTCAAATGCATTTCCGAACCCAATATAACTGCCGCCCAATTTTTGGAACTTCAAACAAGCATACAATTCATATTATATAACGTATATTCTTTACGGAAATCATTACGCATATAAAATAACAAAAGAATTGTAAATTAAATATATGGTTCATTCGGAAGAGAGAAACAAGAAGTAATTTAACATTTCATATTATATCCTCATATTTTCTATATAAAATTAACATGTGAGAAATTAATAAAAACAAGTCGTATTTAATTATTCGGGAAACCGATTAACTAATTAATCACTTAGACATGCTTCTTAAAATAAAAACGTAACCCATTACTAGTTCGTAACGATTTTTCGTATTATATTTAAACGTAAACAAGCTAGCAAGCACGTACGTAAACTAATTAATTCAAGCAAGATAGCAAGCACGTATGTAAAATAATAATATAATAATAAAATAATAATGTAATAATAAAATAATATGTAGTAGTAGCATTAACGTAGTACTAGTATTAATAATTAAAAATAGTAGTTGTGATATGTAGTAACTTAATCATGTAACAACAGCAGCACAGTTTAGCCGCAACAGCAGCAGCACAGTTTAGCCGCAAACAGAGTGAACAGGCATTAGAAATAGACAACAACGATAGGTTCAGCAACAGACAACCGTTAAACAACATACAATACTAACTAAGTTTAGCAACAGACAACAATTAAACTACCTACAATACTGACTATAGCGTGTGCAACAACATTTGAATTAACTATAATATGCAAATTATGTACAACAATAGCAACACAGTAGCAGCCCATAACAGTAGAGCATAGCTGACGCTAAAACGCAGCAAAATGACCATAGAACAGCGACTAACTTTTAACAACAGCAGGCAGCACAACCATTAATCGCTGAATAACGGCAGTACCAAAAATAGCAGTTGGTAGCATCAATAAATAACGATAGAACACAACACAGATAGGCGACAGAAAATGTGCAGAAAACAGTAGCGACGAGCTGCACTAGATGCACCAATAGTTCAACACACATAACAAAAAGCAACAACGATAACGAGTAGTAATAGCAAACAACACCATTGGTAATAGCAATAACATACAATATATAATAATAGTTGTAGGTGGTAGCAGTAGTGACAACTTAAACAACTACAATGTACAATAACATCAACACAAAACAAAGCACGCAGCACAATGAATACCAAAACCCTCCCTTCAACCTTACAATTATCATAACAATTGTGACGGATATAAATTACTCATAAACTATTAAACATAAAATCCACATAACCAACAAAAAAAATCACATGTCCAATTAATTTAAGACAAAGGCCGAGCGTTCTCATTATCGTCACCTTAAGAAAGCGATTCTTTACTTTTAATCTTCTACAATGCAAGTATTCTTCTCCGGGTCGTCCAAGTCAACTCCTACAAACACTAAAAACGGACTATTAGGGGGAATTTTTGAGATTACCCAAATCAGCCCCAAAAATCGACTTTGACAAAACTGAAAACTAAAGAGGTAGAAAGAACGGGAATGACGAGATGAAAGCGTAGGCGAAAACCTTGCGTCAATCGGAGTTGTAACGAATCCTCAAGGTCGAATTTTGTGAAGGTGAAATATGAGGAAATGAGAAAAATGGAATGTCTGATGTTTTGTTATTTTCTTCGGCAATAAGGCAAATGAGATGTTAAGGGAAATGAGGAGGAAGGTTCCCTTCACAATTGGTTTTAAGTAAGATTTGAGACGGGTTTCACTTGAGTCGTTCGGGAACATATGTAAACAGGAAAAACCAAGGAAACGTATTACTTCTCGATATTAAAATAAAGCTCAAGACGGAAATTACACGATATATCCAAAATATGAGTTCATGAATTTAAATAAAATATTATTAAATTCCTAAAATACTTTAATTTAAATTAGAATACGCTTTATAAAAATAAGGGATGTTACAATTGGAGCAGATTTACCATCACCTCAGGAAGCATGAAGTCATTTTGGAAGCTATTTGATCGACGCTCATAATCCTAGATGAATTTCTTCCCTTCTCTCCTCCCCTCTCATCCTTAGTTGGCATGGAGGCTAGTATTTCGGCGAGTACTAAACATTTGAATTCGAGACTTTAGCGTCACCGACGCTGTAATGTTTCTAGTAAGTTATCTTTCCTTGAGTCTTGACCTTACAATTATCGTTCGAATTATTAATAGTCAGAATCTGTTATATGAGACCAAAGATGTTGTTGTCTTGATACATGGATGCGTGGGCTAGGTAAGTTATCCTACTCAGTCAAGTATTTGAATTGTGTATATGTAACTTGTGTATATGTTGTGATGTGTTAGTGGACGTTCTCGGTATGATGTTGGGGACGACATTGGCAGAGATGCAATGTTGGTGACGGTATTGGTAGTGAGAAGATATGGAATTCATGTTTGGGACCATTGCGGCAGATGACTATCAATCCTACGATCTCTCTTTGTGGTTCCCGCCGCGAAAGAGATTTGCACATTAAGGATCTGGGTATTCCTTGCCTCGATCAAGTGGGGGTTTGTATTTTGAGAGGTAGTGGTGGTGTTGGTGTTGTCTCGTGATTGCAGCGTGTGACGGTTGTTTGACCTCATGTGACGGATTGTTGAGGTTTTTTGGTATGATCTTTTTTGTGGAATTCTTTATTATATTTTTGTATAGTTGCTTATGTTAGTGTCTTGTGCTTGGACTGAACTTGTGTCCTTTGTGTGTCTTATCTTCAGTATACGTACTTGTAGTGATCTATTGACTTTATGGGTAAATGGTCAGCAATGAGATAATTTCAAGTGTTGATGCTTATTTGATTGCGTTGTCGCGGAATGGGTCGAGACGAGCAAGAGATCAGTGTCATAGATTACATCCAGTTTTTAATTTCTAGACTTCACTTTTGTCTTTGTCATGTTTGATAGAAGGTTATAGCTTGTTCTAGTTAAATGTAATAACTTCATAATGTTTCTTTAATGGTCTGTCTGATTTTTACTTTTCTCGGGAAACCGAGATGGTAGAATCCTTATTTGTTAAGGAAGGTCTAGTTAAGACTCCTTGGGAGATAGGGGTGTTACACCGATGTAATATTTCAGTTGGTTTCAGTCTATGTAAATAAGCAGCTTCAGTTTTAATTTTATTTATTTATACAGTACTTTTGTATTGTTTACTTTTGTTATTCACTACCTTGGGCAACCGAAATGGTAATGTCTTCATTTATCTGGGAATCTCTTGTTAAATGCATCTAGCCTGGCTAAATGGGGGTGTCACAGAGCTAGTCTTGCATATATATAATCATGATGATTAAATAAATTAGTACATAAGGATTAGACACGGGTGAGCTGAGTTCGGAAAATAGGGACTAATTGTAACACCCGCATAATCCAAGGCCTTTAGGAAGGACCGTCAGATTATGAAAGCATTACCATCTCGGTTACCCGAGGTATAATATCAAAGAAAGACAGGAGAAACTTTTATTAAATTCCAATTAAAAACTTTACAAGTGTCTCAAACTCAAAAGATGATTAAACCACATCGGAAGCTAAAAGACTAAATATAAGTAAAGACTACTATGACTCCTCAATGGTGACTTGTCCCTTCCCAATCTCAAGCAAACAATAAACATCGAGTTACCTACTAAGAATCTGCTCATCATACCAATGCATCATTACAGCGCACAAACCACAAGCGTCAGTTACTGTATATGCAATCGTTACTACCAAAATCATGAAAAATATAACAAACTCAAGGCACCGCACGCTGATATCACCAATAACCAATCATCTCACAGCGGCAACCTATAGTCCTAGAATCAACCCCCACTTGCTCGCGGCAAGGGGCACCCAGATCATTAATGTGCACATCTGTAATACCCCGTATTTTAGCCTCGGTCAACGGCAGTCAAACCATGTTTTATACAAGTATTTCGAATGGAATGTTTATGAAGTATTTTTACGTAAATTGTTATTATTTTATAAATAGTATTTCTACGATTATTTCGTATTTCATAATGATTTCATATTTGATAATTATTCCATAAAATGACATTCGTTCGTTTTCCTTTAATTTTGATAAAATAATTATAATTAAATATATTTCTTATTTTCTATTTATTTCTCATCTAAACTGGTTTTATTATTTAAGTCGTAAAAGTATTTAATCCTAATTTTATATATATTTTTACGTAAATGCTAATAATTTTATATTGTTATTATTAGTATAATTAATTTTACGTATGGACTTGTAATTTTAAGTGGTGAGTCGAGAACGGCGTGTAAGCGTCTTGAGATGCGTGTTGGACTCGGGTCTAGGGTGAGGGAAATGAAGCAAACAAAATAATATCAAACCCTACCTTACCCTATACTGTTAAACGACATATCACACCCTCATACAACTTCCCTAAATTGAAAAGACAAAAACCCAAATTCAGAAAGAGAGGCGTGGGTTTGAGGAAGGACTAGGGAAATCAGTCACCTTTGTCATCATCTTCATCGCTCACCATTATCACTGAACTGATTTCGAGGAGGAGTATTTCTAGACGGTGTTTGCTTGTTTCCGAATTGCTACTCAGGTAGGATACACTGACCTTATACTCTATGATGTGTTACGAATAGATGTGGTATTGTGTGTTATGGATGCTGAGTATGATTGATATGAGAATGATAATTGGTTGGATTTTTGTGGATTATTGGTAAGGGCTAAGCATTACATTATTTGATAACATACTTGAGTAATTATATCGTTGCATTCATGACCATAGCATATGCATCGGTTACTGAGAAAATAATGGTCAGATATTGTTCTGATATAAAGCCCAGGGTGGTTCTGCAGACCAGGCCTGGTGTCTTATCAGCTATTGAGCTGGTGTTCGGTGACGACCGATTATAGTCTGCCGGGAGGTTCGGTATGGCTTGGTGCACGGGTATGAGTTTGAGATTGAGAATGAGTTTGAGCTCGAGCATATCATGACATTTGCATATCATTATTGTTGCATTATTTATTATTGTGTTATCCTACACAACCGCGAGGTTGACAGTGTATTCGTGTACACCTACAATGATCCGGAATGGGGAGTAGATTCTACAGGTCAGAGACAGATGAGCTAGGAACTGGGGCAGGAATGTGAGATGCAACCTTTGGACCGACTTAGATTTATATCACATTTAGAGAAGTCATCATTTATATCTTCTTTTCCGCTGTGTAGTAACTGTAATAATCAAAGTTTAAATTTTATCTGTTTTATATAAAGTACTTTGTATTGTTTTACTTTGTTATTCACTACCTCGGACATTCCGAGATGGTAACAGTTCTATTTATTTGAGAATGTCTTGCTAAAGGCTCTTAAATAAATGGGGGTGTTACAAAGTGGTATCAGAGCGAACGATCCTCAGGTCTAAACCAAATAAATAATAATGAACGTAGGAAGAGTCTTATAAAATGAATCCCAGGTTCTTAACTGTTAGGAGCCCCAAGATTGGGATGAGTTAGGGGCCCCCTCAAACCAAGCCATTGGCCCTTTCAATCTAACCTGGTCAACCTTGAGAGATGTAGAGCGTGGGTAGTATAGAATAAAGGACAGGACCCAATATATATATATTGTACTAATCGTTTTGCAGGAGCGGAATGAGGTAAGTAATGATGCAAGTTATTGTTAATGTGTATTGGAAGAATATGGTTGATACAGAAATGTTGAATGATATAAATGAGTGAATGAGTGAATGTGGAATTTTCAGAGAATGCCTATATGATATCTGGATATTAAATAACTATCGCAATTATGTAATATATTGTTTGGTATTTGAATAAGAATGATCAGATTTGTATGTTTTATTAATTCATGTCTGGTGATATGCATGCGGCTATATGATCCCTGAACCCGTAGGTGGTAGAGATATAGTAAAATGATATGTGTAATGAGTTGCTGATAAGTAGCACCCTAGTGACTTCTAGGATATATTTACGTACTTAAATAAGTTGTGATTGTTACGGTGGTAGGAACTAATGCTTTGTCTACACATACCTGATTATTGAGTTACTTAGTTGATTTTGTTTTCGGTTTTGCAATCTTTACCGTTTTCTAGAGGACAATTACATGTTAATATGGTGCGATGGGATTTCAATGCTTCAAATGATATGTCAACATGTTTTAGAGAAGGAATGATTGTGTATATGTGATAATGTGAAGCAATTTTTTTTTAAAACCAAAATTGTAATAAAATTTCCAGAATGTTACCGTGTTTGTACGTGCAGTCATTTAAAATGTGTTCCATATATGACTATGAAAATGTTTTTTCGTATGATAATCTTCTGTTAGCTTCCCAATGCTTTTGGTTTCATGTGTATACAAGTTATATTTTGCGAGAAGTAATTATTTTAATCGACAGTGGTCAGATTGCTAATGCACAATACTGTTTTTACCCATATTTTTTTTGCAAAAGAAACCATTTAAAAAGTATTTATTATTTATGCATAATTCCAACTCCACTGTTTAGAATATTCATTAATATTTTCAAATTGATAAGCCACGTAAAATCTTAATGAGTTTTTATTTAATAGAGTTTTTGGCAAGTTGCCCAAATTTTCTGTCTAATTGCTGTAAAGTTTCTGCTCAAACCAACCGAGTTGTAAAAGTTGTTATAAATAATTTCCTTAAGATATGCATGTGATTCTTTTTCCTATGATTAGTTAATCCCTTATATTTTTCTAAAAACTATATAGCTCGCAAAATAGCTAAGCAGTTATTTAACTATGATTTTTGAAAGTTGCCGCATGATGTATCTTTGCTGAAATTGTAAGTTATGTAAGTTTTCAATATCAAAGTTTAATCAAATATGAGTTATGTGATATAACCACGTGATATCTTGTTATGACATTAGTAACATGAATAGTAGGCATATGATATGAATATGAACCTTACTAGGTGATAATATAATCTTATTTGTTTCGGTGGGTTATATATAAAGTAGTTCTTTTATACAAATGTTATTACATTGATTGAAATTTTGCCCAATGTCTTTTCTAAAACTTGTGTGCGTACAAACATGATCCTACGTATATAATATGATTTCTAATATGAAATGTGTTAATCGTCAAGTATGAACCATGAGTTAGCTGATTGTCTACACTGAAGTAAATGTGTTAATTATGGGTCTACTTACCGTGATTTTGTTGCTGCGTAGCATGCAATTGACAAGTATGTTTTGTTGCTTTAAAACCGAATGCTAGTTGCCCAGCATAGAGTAATTCACTTGTCAGATGATTGTGACTATTGTGACTATTGTTTCAGTGATGTTTTTGAGTATTCGATGTGGAGTTTTATAATGGGGTTACGAGGACGTAACCATGTCTTAAGGAGGATAGGATTGTAAAATCTTAATGATTCATGATATGACTAGTTGTTATGACATGGCAAATTGGTATGTCGTGATTGTTTGAATCTACTTGAAAATCCTAATTACTTCTGTTATATGTTATTTTGTAGTTCCTTAAGTGTCATGTTTTACTGTTGTATGTTAAACTTTGGGTACAAAGTTTCTTAAGGGGGATAGAATGTAACATTTCGCTTTTTTTTTGGGTACTTGTATAACTGCTACTTGTGATTGTTTCATGCTTGTTACGTGTTTCCTTATCGTTACGGGATGGCGAACTTCGGGACGAAGTTCATTTTAAGGAGGGAAGACTGTAATACCCCGTATTTTAGCCTCGGTCAACGGCAGTCAAACCATGTTTTATACAAGTATTTCGAATGGAATGTTTATGAAGTATTTTTACGTAAATTGTTATTATTTTATAAATAGTATTTCTACGATTATTTCGTATTTCATAATGATTTCATATTTGATAATTATTCCATAAAATGACATTCGTTCGTTTTCCTTTAATTTTGATAAAATATTTATAATTAAATATATTTCTTATTTTCTATTTATTTCTCATCTAAACTGGTTTTATTATTTAAGTCGTAAAAGTATTTAAATCCTAATTTTATATATATTTTTACGTAAATGCTAATAATTTTATATTGTTATTATTAGTATAATTAATTTTACGTATGGACTTGTAATTTTAAGTGGTGAGTCGAGAACGGCGTGTAAGCGTCTTGAGATGCGTGTTGGACTCGGGTCTAGGGTGAGGGAAATGAAGCAAACAAAATAATATCAAACCCTACCTTACCCTATACTGTTAAACGACATATCACACCCTCATACAACTTCCCTAAATTGAAAAGACAAAAACCCAAATTCAGAAAGAGAGGCGTGGGTTTGAGGAAGGACTAGGGAAATCAGTCACCTTTGTCATCATCTTCATCGCTCACCATTATCACTGAACTGATTTCGAGGAGGAGTATTTCTAGACGGTGTTTGCTTGTTTCCGAATTGCTACTCAGGTAGGATACACTGACCTTATACTCTATGATGTGTTACGAATAGATGTGGTATTGTGTGTTATGGATGCTGAGTATGATTGATATGAGAATGATAATTGGTTGGATTTTTGTGGATTATTGGTAAGGGCTAAGCATTACATTATTTGATAACATACTTGAGTAATTATATCGTTGCATTCATGACCATAGCATATGCATCGGTTACTGAGAAAATAATGGTCAGATATTGTTCTGATATAAAGCCCAGGGTGGTTCTGCAGACCAGGCCTGGTGTCTTATCAGCTATTAAGCTGGTGTTCGGTGACGACCGATTATAGTCTGCCGGGAGGTTCGGTATGGCTTGGTGCACGGGTATGAGTTTGAGATTGAGAATGAGTTTGAGCTCGAGCATATCATGACATTTGCATATCATTATTGTTGCATTATTTATTATTGTGTTATCCTACACAACCGCGAGGTTGACAGTGTATTCGTGTACACCTACAATGATCCGGAATGGGGAGTAGATTCTACAGGTCAGAGACAGATGAGCTAGGAACTGGGGCAGGAATGTGAGATGCAACCTTTGGACCGACTTAGATTTATATCACATTTAGAGAAGTCATCATTTATATCTTCTTTTCCGCTGTGTAGTAACTGTAATAATCAAAGTTTAAATTTTATCTGTTTTATATAAAGTACTTTGTATTGTTTTACTTTGTTATTCACTACCTCGGACATTCCGAGATGGTAACAGT
This sequence comes from Silene conica, assembly GCA_029255685.2. Lineage (NCBI taxonomy): Eukaryota > Viridiplantae > Streptophyta > Magnoliopsida > Caryophyllales > Caryophyllaceae > Silene > Silene conica. The sequence continues at coordinate 68,784,071 of CM055311.2, forward strand.
TCTATTTATTTGAGAATGTCTTGCTAAAGGCTCTTAAATAAATGGGGGTGTTACAAAGTGGTATCAGAGCGAACGATCCTCAGGTCTAAACCAAATAAATAATAATGAACGTAGGAAGAGTCTTATAAAATGAATCCCAGGTTCTTAACTGTTAGGAGCCCCAAGATTGGGATGAGTTAGGGGCCCCCTCAAACCAAGCCATTGGCCCTTTCAATCTAACCTGGTCAACCTTGAGAGATGTAGAGCGTGGGTAGTATAGAATAAAGGACAGGACCCAATATATATATATTGTACTAATCGTTTTGCAGGAGCGGAATGAGGTAAGTAATGATGCAAGTTATTGTTAATGTGTATTGGAAGAATATGGTTGATACAGAAATGTTGAATGATATAAATGAGTGAATGAGTGAATGTGGAATTTTCAGAGAATGCCTATATGATATCTGGATATTAAATAACTATCGCAATTATGTAATATATTGTTTGGTATTTGAATAAGAATGATCAGATTTGTATGTTTTATTAATTCATGTCTGGTGATATGCATGCGGCTATATGATCCCTGAACCCGTAGGTGGTAGAGATATAGTAAAATGATATGTGTAATGAGTTGCTGATAAGTAGCACCCTAGTGACTTCTAGGATATATTTACGTACTTAAATAAGTTGTGATTGTTACGGTGGTAGGAACTAATGCTTTGTCTACACATACCTGATTATTGAGTTACTTAGTTGATTTTGTTTTCGGTTTTGCAATCTTTACCGTTTTCTAGAGGACAATTACATGTTAATATGGTGCGATGGGATTTCAATGCTTCAAATGATATGTCAACATGTTTTAGAGAAGGAATGATTGTGTATATGTGATAATGTGAAGCAATTTTTTTTTAAAACCAAAATTGTAATAAAATTTCCAGAATGTTACCGTGTTTGTACGTGCAGTCATTTAAAATGTGTTCCATATATGACTATGAAAATTTTTTTTTGTATGATAATCTTCTGTTAGCTTCCCAATGCTTTTGGTTTCATGTGTATACAAGTTATATTTTGCGAGAAGTAATTATTTTAATCGACAGTGGTCAGATTGCTAATGCACAATACTCTTTTTACCCATATTTTTTTTGCAAAAGAAACCATTTAAAAAGTATTTATTATTTATGCATAATTCCAACTCCACTGTTTAGAATATTCATTAATATTTTCAAATTGATAAGCCACGTAAAATCTTAATGAGTTTTTATTTAATAGAGTTTTTGGCAAGTTGCCCAAATTTTCTGTCTAATTGCTGTAAAGTTTCTGCTCAAACCAACCGAGTTGTAAAAGTTGTTATAAATAATTTCCTTAAGATATGCATGTGATTCTTTTTCCTATGATTAGTTAATCCCTTATATTTTTCTAAAAACTATATAGCTCGCAAAATAGCTAAGCAGTTATTTAACTATGATTTTTGAAAGTTGCCGCATGATGTATCTTTGCTGAAATTGTAAGTTATGTAAGTTTTCAATATCAAAGTTTAATCAAATATGAGTTATGTGATATAACCACGTGATATCTTGTTATGACATTAGTAACATGAATAGTAGGCATATGATATGAATATGAACCTTACTAGGTGATAATATAATCTTATTTGTTTCGGTGGGTTATATATAAAGTAGTTCTTTTATACAAATGTTATTACATTGATTGAAATTTTGCCCAATGTCTTTTCTAAAACTTGTGTGCGTACAAACATGATCCTACGTATATAATATGATTTCTAATATGAAATGTGTTAATCGTCAAGTATGAACCATGAGTTAGCTGATTGTCTACACTGAAGTAAATGTGTTAATTATGGGTCTACTTACCGTGATTTTGTTGCTGCGTAGCATGCAATTGACAAGTATGTTTTGTTGCTTTAAAACCGAATGCTAGTTGCCCAGCATAGAGTAATTCACTTGTCAGATGATTGTGACTATTGTGACTATTGTTTCAGTGATGTTTTTGAGTATTCGATGTGGAGTTTTATAATGGGGTTACGAGGACGTAACCATGTCTTAAGGAGGATAGGATTGTAAAATCTTAATGATTCATGATATGACTAGTTGTTATGACATGGCAAATTGGTATGTCGTGATTGTTTGAATCTACTTGAAAATCCTAATTACTTCTGTTATATGTTATTTTGTAGTTCCTTAAGTGTCATGTTTTACTGTTGTATGTTAAACTTTGGGTACAAAGTTTCTTAAGGGGGATAGAATGTAACATTTCGCTTTTTTTTTGGGTACTTGTATAACTGCTACTTGTGATTGTTTCATGCTTGTTACGTGTTTCCTTATCGTTACGGGATGGCGAACTTCGGGACGAAGTTCATTTTAAGGAGGGAAGACTGTAATACCCCGTATTTTAGCCTCGGTCAACGGCAGTCAAACCATGTTTTATACAAGTATTTCGAATGGAATGTTTATGAAGTATTTTTACGTAAATTGTTATTATTTTATAAATAGTATTTCTACGATTATTTCGTATTTCATAATGATTTCATATTTGATAATTATTCCATAAAATGACATTCGTTCGTTTTCCTTTAATTTTGATAAAATATTTATAATTAAATATATTTCTTATTTTCTATTTATTTCTCATCTAAACTGGTTTTATTATTTAAGTCGTAAAAGTATTTAAATCCTAATTTTATATATATTTTTACGTAAATGCTAATAATTTTATATTGTTATTATTAGTATAATTAATTTTACGTATGGACTTGTAATTTTAAGTGGTGAGTCGAGAACGGCGTGTAAGCGTCTTGAGATGCGTGTTGGACTCGGGTCTAGGGTGAGGGAAATGAAGCAAACAAAATAATATCAAACCCTACCTTACCCTATACTGTTAAACGACATATCACACCCTCATACAACTTCCCTAAATTGAAAAGACAAAAACCCTAATTCAGAAAGAGAGGCGTGGGTTTGAGGAAGGACTAGGGAAATCAGTCACCTTTGTCATCATCTTCATCGCTCACCATTATCACTGAACTGATTTCGAGGAGTATTTCTAGACGGTGTTTGCTTGTTTCCGAATTGCTACTCAGGTAGGATACACTGACCTTATACTCTATGATGTGTTACGAATAGATGTGGTATTGTGTGTTATGGATGCTGAGTATGATTGATATGAGAATGATAATTGGTTGGATTTTTGTGGATTATTGGTAAGGGCATGAGCATTTCATTATTTGATAACATACTTGAGTAATTATATCGTTGCATTCATGAGCATAGCATATGCATTGGTTACTGAGAAAATAATGGTCAGATATTGTTCTGATATAAAGCCCAGGGTGGTTCTGCAGACCAGGCCTGGTGTCTTATCAGCTATTGAGCTGGTGTTCGGTGACGACCGATTATAGTCTGCCAGGAGGTTCGGTATGGCTTGGTGCACGGGTATGAGTTTGAGATTGAGAATAAGTTTGAGCTCGAGCATATCATGACATTTGCATATCATTGTTGTTGCATTATTTATTATTGTGTTATCCTACTCAACCGCGAGGTTGACAGTGTATTCGTGTACACCCACAATGATCCGGAATGGGGAGTAGATTCTACAGGTCAGAGACAGATGAGCTAGGAACTGGGGCAGGAATGTGAGATGCAGCCTTTGGACCGACTTAGATTTATATCACATTTAGAGAAGTCATCATTTTTATCTTCTTTTCCGCTGTGTAGTAACTGTAGTAATCAAAGTTTAAATTTTATCTGTTTTATATAAAGTACTTTGTATTGTTTTACTTTGTTATTCACTACCTCGGACATTCCGAGATGGTAACAGTTCTATTTATTTGAGAATGTCTTGCTAAAGGCTCTTAAATAAATGGGGGTGTTACAAAGTGGTATCAGAGCGAACGATCCTCAGGCCTAAACCAAATAAATAATAATGAACGTAGGAAGAGTCTTATAAAATGAACCCCAGGTTCTTAACTGTTAGGAGCCCCAGGATTGGGATGAGTTAGGGTCCCCCTGAAACCAAGCCATTGGCCCTTTCAATCTAACCTGGTCAACCTTGAGAGATGTAGAGCGTGGGTAGTATAGAATAAAGGACAGGACCCAATATATATATATTGTACTAATCGTTTTGCAGGAGCGGAATGAGGTAAGTAATGATGTAAGTTATTGTTAATGTGTATTGGAAGAATATGGTTGATACAGAAATGTTGAATGATATAAATGAGTGAATGTCGAATTTTCAGAGAATGCCTATATGATATCTGGATATTAAATAACTATCGCAATTATGTAATATATTGTTTGGTATTTGAATAAGAATGATCAGATTTGTATGTTTTATTAATTCATGTCTGGTGATATGCATGCGGCTATATGATCCCTGAACCCGTAGGTGGTAGAGATATAGTAAAATGATATGTGTAATGAGTTGCTGATAAGTAGCACCCTAGTGATTTCTAGGATATATTTACGTACTTAAATAAGTTGTGATTGTTACGGTGGTAGGAACTAATGCTTTGTCTACACATACCTGATTATTGAGTTACTTAGTTGATTTTGTTTTCGGTTTCGCAATCTTAACCGTTTTCTAGATGACAATTACATGTTAATATGGTGCGATGGGATTTCAATGCTTCAAATGATATGTCAACATGTTTTAGAGAAGGAATGATTGTGTATATGTGATAATGTGAAGCAATTTTTTTTTAAAACCAAAATTGTAATAAAATTTCCAGAATGTTACCGTGTTTGTACGGGCAGTCATTTAAAATGTGTTCCATATATGAATATGAAAATGTTTTTTCGTATGATAATCTTCTGTTAGCTTCCCAATGCTTTTGGTTTCATGTGTATACAAGTTATATTTTGCGAGAAGTAATTAGTTTAATCGACAGTGGTCAGATTGCTAATGCACAATACTGTTTTTACCCATATTTTTTTTGCAAAAGAAACCATTTAAAAAGTATTTATTATTTATGCATAATTCCAACTCCACTGTTTAGAATATTCATTAATATTTTCAAATTGATAAGCCACGTAAAATCTTAATGAGTTTTTATTTAATAGAGTTTTTGGCAAGTTGCCCAAATTTTCTGTCTAATTGCTGTAAAGTTTCTGTTCAAACCAACCGAGTTGTAAAAGTTGTTATAAATAATTTCCTTAAGATATGCATGTGATTCTTTTTCCTATGATTAGTTAATCCCTTATATTTTTCTAAAAACTATATAGCTCGCAATATAGCTAAGCAGTTATTTAACTATGATTTTTGAAAGTTGCCGCATGATGTATCTTTGCTGAAATTGTAAGTTATGTAAGTTTTCAATATCAAAGTTTAATCAAAAATGAGTTATGTGATATAACCACGTGATATCCTGTTATGACATTAGTAACATGAATAGTAGGCATATGATATGAATATGAACCTTACTAGGTGATAATATAATCTTATTTGTTTCGGTGGGTTATATATAAAGTAGTTCTTTTATACAAATGTTATTACATTGATTGAAATTTTGCCCAATGTCTTTTCTAAAACTTGTGTGCGTACAAACATGATCCTACGTATATAATATGATTTCTAATATGAAATGTGTTAATCGTCAAGTATGAACCATGAGTTAGCTGATTGTCTACACTGAAGTAAATGTGTTAATTATGGGTCTACTTACCGTGATTTTGTTACTGCGTAGCATGCAATTGACAAGTATGTTTTGTTGCTTTAAAACCGAATGCTAGTTGCCCAGCATAGAGTAATTCACTTGTCAGATGATTGTGACTATTGTGACTATTGTTTCAGTGATGTTTTTGAGTATTCGATGTGGAGTTTTATAATGGGGTTACGAGGACGTAACCATGTCTTAAGGAGGATAGGATTGTAAAATCTTAATGATTCATGATATGACTAGTTGTTATGACATGGCAAATTGGTATGTCGTGATTGTTTGAATCTACTTGAAAATCCTAATTACTTCTGTTATATGTTATTTTGTAGTTCCTTAAGTGTCATGTTTTACTGTTGTATGTTAAACTTTGGGTACCAAGTTTCTTAAGGGGGATAGAATGTAACATTTCGCTTTTTTTTTGGGTACTTGTATAACTGCTACTTGTGATTGTTTCATGCTTGTTACGTGTTTCCTTATCGTTACGGGATGGCGAACTTCGGGACGAAGTTCATTTTAAGGAGGGAAGACTGTAATACCCCGTATTTTAGCCTCGGTCAACGGCAGTCAAACCATGTTTTATACAAGTATTTCGAATGGAATGTTTATGAAGTATTTTTACGTAAATTGTTATTATTTTATAAATAGTATTTCTACGATTATTTCGTATTTCATAATGATTTCATATTTGATAATTATTCCATAAAATGACATTCGTTCGTTTTCCTTTAATTTTGATAAAATATTTATAATTAAATATATTTCTTATTTTCTATTTATTTCTCATCTAAACTGGTTTTATTATTTAAGTCGTAAAAGTATTTAAATCCTAATTTTATATATATTTTTACGTAAATGCTAATAATTTTATATTGTTATTATTAGTATAATTAATTTTACGTATGGACTTGTAATTTTAAGTGGTGCGTCGAGAACGGCGTGTAAGCGTCTTGAGATGCGTGTTGGACTCGGGTCTAGGGTGAGGGAAATGAAGCAAACAAAATAATATCAAACCCTACCTTACCCTATACTGTTAAACGACATATCACACCCTCATACAACTTCCCTAAATTGAAAAGACAAAAACCCTAATTCAGAAAGAGAGGCGTGGGTTTGAGGAAGGACTAGGGAAATCAGTCACCTTTGTCATCATCTTCATCGCTCACCATTATCACTGAACTGATTTCGAGGAGTATTTCTAGACGGTGTTTGCTTGTTTCCGAATTGCTACTCAGGTAGGATACACTGACCTTATACTCTATGATGTGTTACGAATAGATGTGGTATTGTATGTTATGGATACTGAGTATGATTGATATGAGAATGATAATTGGTTGGATTTTTGTGGATTATTGGTAAGGGCATGAGCATTTCATTATTTGATAACATACTTGAGTAATTATATCGTTGCATTCATGAGCATAGCATATGCATTGGTTACTGAGAAAATAATTGTAACACCCCAAGAGTATGAGTGAGATTGTGTGGAGATTTGTCCCACATCGGTAGAATATGAGGCATGTGATATGTTTATAATAACTTCCACCCACCACTTAGTAACAAGGCCTTGTGCTTTTGGGCTTAAGTGAGGACAAATATTTGGCCCAAAGGTACACATCTCATCTTATTAAGGTTGCGTTATGACCGTGGTGGGTCGGGTTGTTACAAATGGTATCAGAGCGATCCTGCGACCGTGTGGTGAGCCTGTGGTCGGGAGTACCCGGGTCACCAACCTAGCGGGGGAGGATTCTGGGCTTAGCTGCGGTCAATTTTGAGGCACAACGAGGACGTTGTGTTCTTTAAGTGGGGGAGTTTGTAACACCCCAAGAGTATGAGTGAGATTGTGTGGAGATTTGTCCCACATCGGTAGAATATGAGGCATGTGATATGTTTATAATAACTTCCACCCACCACTTAGTAACAAGGCCTTGTGCTTTTGGGCTTAAGTGAGGACAAATATTTGGCCCAAAGGTACACATCTCATCTTATTGAGGTTGCGTTATGACCGTGGTGGGTCGGGTTGTTACAATAATGGTCAGATATTGTTCTGATATAAAGCCCAGGGTGGTTCTGCAGACCAGGCCTGGTGTCTTATCAGCTATTGAGCTGGTGTTCGGTGACGACCGATTATAGTCTGCCGGGAGGTTCGGTATGGCTTGGTGCACGGGTATGAGTTTGAGATTGAGAATGAGTTTGAGCTCGAGCATATCATGACATTTGCATATCATTATTGTTGCATTATTTATTATTGTGTTATCCTACACAACCGCGAGGTTGACAGTGTATTCGTGTACACCTACAATGATCCGGAATGGGGAGTAGATTCTACAGGTCAGAGACAGATGAGCTAGGAACTGGGGCAGGAATGTGAGATGCAACCTTTGGACCGACTTAGATTTATATCACATTTAGAGAAGTCATCATTTATATCTTCTTTTCCGCTGTGTAGTAACTGTAATAATCAAAGTTTAAATTTTATCTGTTTTATATAAAGTACTTTGTATTGTTTTACTTTGTTATTCACTACCTCGGACATTCCGAGATGGTAACAGTTCTATTTATTTGAGAATGTCTTGCTAAAGGCTCTTAAATAAATGGGGGTGTTACAACATCCCCTCCGTGGCGGATCCCACGAAGAGCGATCGTAGGAGTGAGACCCATTTCCGACAACGGCCCCACACATATGGTCACAAATCTCATCTCGTGACCACAAGTGATATCAGTCTTACAGCACAACAATAACATCGTCACAATATATCAGGAATACCGTCACAATCACATAACAGATAACTAAGTAGGGAGAACCCTACGTCAAGGCAATCAATCACGGAATGCAAATCAAAGCTTTTCCTACCAACGCTCTTCTATGAAGTCTCCCCTAAGAACTTATGACACCCGTCGTTGAGGGGTGCCAAAGATAAGATTTACAAAAACCTCGGCTTAAACTATATAGCGAAAGTCAAGGTTCGAACCACAAGGAGGTGGGGAATGTTTATTGCTTTATGTAGATGTTTTAGGGTAACAAGTTGGGGGTTTGATTGTTTGGTTGTCACTAAGTCTAAAAATAAAGACAGTAATAAAATAAGAAATAAGAATGAGATAAAACTTATGGTAAAACGAATGCTAGGATGTTCGGGTAATAACAAGCTACGATGGCATAAATCCTAAGTCAACATGTATTGCAGTCGCGTAAGGGGTGTAACATATCCTTTCGGTCTATGATTCCTAATAGCTCCTTTCGGCCTATGTTATTAGTTCCTAGGTCTCACGAATATTGCGTGTCAACAATAAGGGTGATTCTTAAATTCTAGGTCACATACCTTTCAGTCTTAAGTAACCTAGCCGTCTTAAAGCGTTAACCAATGCCCTTCCCGTATCATTCAACCTTGGGTAAGTCATTACTAACATCCAACAAGTCTCATTTCAGTCTCATTATAGGGTGTTATAGTCAACAAAGCAAAACAGTCTGAAAACGTACGCGAGGTTGGTCGACCGACCAGCTATTCCAGTCGACCGACCAACTACCTCAGTCAACCGACCAGCTAAGCTGGTCGGCCGACCAAAGTCTCCTACAGGCCGATTCGGGGTTTATACCATCTACACAAATTAATCCCTACATCCTAACATATGTGACACCCGTCGTTGAGGGGTGCCAAAGATAAGATTTATAAAACCTCAGCTTAAACTAGATAGTATAAGTTAAGGGTCGAACCACAGAAAGACAAGGTTAATTATGTTTGTGAATTTAAAGTCTATTGAAAGTAACCAAAAAGGGGGGTTTGATTTATGATTGGGACTAACAACTAATAGCAAAATAAACAAGAGAATTAAAACAAGGTAAAAAGGAGATTAGGAACTTCGGTTCCCCATGGCTAAAACAAGTCAATGAATGGTAAAATAACCAAACAACACAATCTCAAGGAACAAAGAATAAACCTTTAGGTCAATATTCTACCCAATCCTTACGGTCTTAGGGTTCCTAGAAAAGCACTAAACTTTCGTTCATAGGGCAATCCCAAAGTTGTTGTTAAACTAATCCTAATAATCTTTAAATCTTCAGAATTAGTTCACCAACAACAATGGGGGATTGGTAATTTAATCATAAAACTATCAAAATCAAATCTTTACCATGGTTCCCCTAATTCCTAATCACAAGAATTAGCTATGCATAATCTTAATCATAAAATTAACAATAACAAGAATTAAGAACATCAAAGGAAATAACATAATTAAAGATGATAATAAAGAAGGAAACATGAATTGAGAAACAACAATAAGATGAACAACAAGATTAATTGAAACAGAAAGATTGAATTGTAGCAAACTTACAACTTAATTGGAAAATCTAAGAACAAAGATGAAAGCTTGGTAAATCTCTCTCTAACTATGGAGTTTTGACTAATATGGACTGCTTTTCTAACCCTAATCACGTAATTTAGCTTAAATAGGCGGAAATAAAGAGTTTCCTAATGACCCTATCACTTGAATGGGCTTTGCGGAAACTTCTGGGTCTGCGCTGAGGTCGGTCGACCTACTATGTGGGTCGGTCGACCTGTTATCGGGACTGCAGCGCGCGTCGATCTTAAAACAACTGCCATTTCTTCGTTACCCATCGTAATCAAGCGATTCTTGTAGTGTTGGAAAGCTAAGAGGATAAGCTTTTACCTCCAACTGGAATCACTCCATTATCAGATCTAGAACTCGAGATATAGCCATTTGAAACAGGCTGCAATATCATGGATCGATTCTTTGCTTTTTTTAGAGTTTGTAAACTATGTGCGCTAGGCTTCGTTTCTTCGTGTCCTTATCCATAAAAATCACTTGAGGACGGATTTGGTTTGAAATTGCCTCTTTTCCGCATAATTCTGCAAAAGAGCATAAAAATACGAAAGTAGACAATTGTTGGGAAATAAAGGCTAAAACATCGTAAATGAGCTCTAAAATGCGTGTGAAAATAGATGTGAAACATCATAAAATAGACACGCATCAAATTCCCCAAACCAAACCCTTGCTTGTCCTCAAGCAAGAACTAGACTCGATCTTAATGTATGGAACGATTTCAATCTAAAAGCGAAATTTACATGCAAGCCTAAACCAATGCCAAGTACAAAATGAGAAAGTATTCAAATTATGCAAACAAGTTATAAGGTTGTCAAACTTGCAAAACTAAAGACTATAAAGACTTTATACCATGGACTCTCGCGGTACGCTCGAGACACTCATGCATGAAGCAAAGGGTGAGTATATGTAAAAGATAGAAAGAAGTAAATTTATCATGATTCTCACCCAACTGCAACCCATGAAAACATGCCTGCAATCTAACATGAACAAGAATTCTACAACTATGTATAAACACATTCATCAAGTGACTCGGATACATGCAATTGAGGTAATGAAAGATATGTGAGGTAAAAGGTAAGAAGTGGTTAAGATGTTTTTGGATTTGTGGGGTTAGTAGCCAAGCTAGTAAAACCGGTTCCCAACAACATATTTCACAACTTTTTGATATTAAGAAAGTGCTCTTTTGTAGCACAACTCTCACATTATAAAAGAAAGGACTCCCAAATATTTTGAATGAAGTACGGGAGTTATAACATATAAAAGAAGGGATTTCGGAACGAAATTTTGAATTTCTAATGCTGTCAGTTGGTTGGCCGACCTATGATGGTGGTCGGTCGACTGACTTCTGTACGTTTTTGACTTTTTTCGTTTTTCTTTTCTTTCTTTCTTTTCTAAATTTTTCTGTTCTTTTTTTTTTTTTTTTTTTTTTCAGGATAGCATATAAACCAAGATGCCTCAAAAACCAACCAAAGACCACAAATACTAGCTTGGAAGGGTAGGCTAAGTATGGAATGTAGTTTTGGGGGGATAAGAAGGTAATTTTGGCTATGTGAAGCTTATGGGTAAATATGAGAAAAGGGATCCCAAATGCACGTACCAAGACTCACAAAACGAGATAGTAAAACAAGTATATAGCAATTCAAGTTCATGTTTATGCATATTGATGTAACATGTTCCAAGGGGAGTACTACTCACATCCTAGACAACTGGTTTAAGAATGAAACTAGGAATAAGGCTCTAAAACTCAGAATGTATAGTAGGTTGCCAAGGTATAAGTCAAGTCTCAAGATATACAGATAGTTTGACAAAAACTCGTAGAAATGCAAAAGACTCTCATACTAAAACAAGTTGACAAGGCAAGGTAAAGGCATAAACATGTAAGATAGCAAAATCATCCTTGAAATACTCTCGTTCCGACTCGACCTATATGCTAAAATAAACGTGCATTTTTTTGGAAATTTTTGAATTTTTCTATTTTTTTGTATTTTTTTGTATATGCAAGGAAAGTAAAGAAAAGAACAATGCAGGACAGAAATGCAATAAACGTGTGACAAAATGCAATGGAACAATGCATGTGACACGAAACCATTCCCCAAACCAACCCGCACAATGTCCCCATTGTGCATTAGCCTAAGTAAAGGTTTCATAAAAAACAAAGAGTAAAACGAAGGAAAAAGGAAAGAACTCACTAGATTTTCAAGCGCATGAGAAACCTCCCCAAACCAGCGTAAGCTGGGAGATTTTGGTGGCCAACAGTGCCACTCCAAGAACCTAAAAAAAATCAAACAAAGAAAGACCTTTTTCGGAAATTAAAAGCATTTGGGTGATAAATAATAATTACAAGGTATGAAAATAAAGGAGAAAATGAAAGCATAAGCGAAGGATAGAGAGAAAGACTCCCTAGGATTGCTGGTACGCTTCCCGAGGTAAACGAGAAAAAGCAGTAGCAGTAGTAGTGGTCGACCGACCATGTGGTCTGGTCGACCGACTACCTCACCTGTGACAGTGCTCATTTTTCTTCATCTAATTAACTCAATAGATTGAGTTAATTTTTCACATAACCTGTAAAACAAAATTAACGCGCCCAAAACTTGCGCCAAACCCAAAACTACCAAGTCTATAGTCTCTAAACAAAGCAACAAAAGCAAAAAGAGTCTAAGTCTAAAGCAAGAACAAAAAAAATAATCCTACAAAAACCGAAATAGAACACTTGACTAGCACTACGACTCAGCAGCAAGATACCCCAAACACTAGTACAAAAAGTGCTATTGACATCGCCACTATAACATCGGTTTTTACTAAAACTGATGTAATGTATCTAATTTTTGTTATTTACATCACTTTGAAATCAAAACCGATGTTAATTATAAAATTTTCCATCGCTTCGAAATCATAACCGATGTTAATTATATAATTTTACATCGATTTGTTATAAACCGATGTTAATGTTAATTAATTGCATCGGTTTAAGTAAACTGATGTTTAGCAATTAAGATAATTTTTGTTATTTACATCACTTCGAAATCAAAACCGATGTTAATTACATTATTATTACATCGATTTGTTTTAAAACCGATGTTAATGATAATTAATTGCATCGGTTTAAGTAAAGTGATGTTTAGCAGTTAAGATGATAAAAATAATACATCGGTTAGTTATTAATTATGAACCGATGTAACAGTTCCGCAAAAATTACATCGGTTACTTATTAATTATGAACCGATGAAACAATTTTTTTTTGTTAATTTTCCAAAATGCTATTTTACATCGCTATATTAACATCATCTCTTAATATAAACGATGTAATCTATAATAATTCAGTTGTTAACATCGATTTTAGGAAAATACGGTGTTCTTTTAATATTTTATTTCAGTTATTTACATCATTTATTAGCATCAGTTATTTAAAAAACGATGTTAATTTATTTACATTGCATCAATTTTCTTAAACCGATGTTAATTTAATTAAGTCGTGTTTACACTATATCGGTTTACACTATATCGGTTTAATTAAACCAATGTAAATTTAATCCCCTAAACGCGTGATAGAAAACCTACCATTCAGTTCCCAACCTTTGTATCTTCAATAACGCTCACCATCGTCTGTCGCCTCAAATCTACCATTGCTCAATAACGTACACCTTGTTATCGCTGACAGCCAGGTCGTGACCCACAACCACTTTGTTGCAGTTCGTCAACTTCCAATTCGCAATTAGGTAAAGAATTCCGTTCAGTTTTTTCTTAAAACTCATCGAAACTGATCTCTTTTTTGAGGTTTTGATCTCGATTATTGTCACTGAATTTCGATTTTCTATCAATTTGTCTTTAGAGATTCAATTATTATTATCATGGTACTGTTATTAAGTTTTAGGGTTAGACCTTTTCGAAGATTAGTTTTCGTTGTTTACTAAATTTTGGTTTTGTTATGAAGTTTGTGTTTTAGGATTCAATTATTTTTAGCATTTTAGTGTAAATTTAAGTATCAAGGTTAGGTTTTTCAATTAAATTTGATTTTAATTTGGGGATAATTCGTTTTCTACTAATTCTCCTAGGATTTTTAGGCGGGCTGGTAATTGCGTTAGGGCTCAATTGGTAATTCAGAATGTAATGACCACAAACGGTTTAATTTGGGGCTGAGTTTAAATTCAGAACTGCTCCTGTATATTGGAAAACGGCAACAATATTGCGCACCAGTAGCTTCCATTTACTGCAATTTTGACCCACACATCGGTACTGCTATACCATGGTTTACTGTGGTAGTTTGTATCTAATGTATAGTGGACACTACAAGAAAAGTGAAATCGGGCGATAGATAAAAGAGGACTAAAGGTAGACGCCTAATTGGCGACTGAATATATAGTCGGGCGACTGAAATTAGTCGCTAAATAGGCGAGTACCAAATTTCCACTTGGCTCGAATTTTGGCTACTGAAAGTTTACCTGGGCGACCGAAAATCAGTCGCCAATTTTGCCTAACACAAATAAAACACGGGAAACAAGCTTCCTCTTTCTTATTACCAAATCACAACAAAAAATAGAAAAAGAAGCAAAAATCAACGACGACATCAATAAACACCTGTATAGGTTGTTAAAGAGTCGGGTTCGAGCTGGTAAATAGTAATCACTGATAAAGCAATCAGAAGTAGCTTCTCTCTGTATGTGTGTTCTGATTCCATCTTAGTAGGCAGTAGAGGAACAATAGTAAAACAAGTTCACTTGCAGCTGCAATTTAACAATCCATCATTTAATAGAAAAGATGGAGACACCAAACCCTCACTTCGCTGTTTCATACTTGTAGGATATAATATTATCCATGTACTTCAAAATGCATATAAGTAGTATATGCTAGATATGTTGCTTCTTTGAAAAATTGCAGGTTATTATTGGTATATTTCATTCATTATAAATATTGATTTGTTTATCCAGTTATTTGTCATATGGAAGTTCCTGAGTGTTTGAGGTTGAAGGTAATATAATGGCATGGCCATACTTTGATCCCGAGTATGAAAACTTGAGCGTCAAAATAAACCCTCGCAGGTTTGTCTCTTTTTATGATAGACCTAATTCTGTACTCTCTTTAAGATACATTAGATGCTGACGGTCTCAATTGTTTTCAGGGTCTGTGTGGATAACTCCAGTTGCAGCGACTGCACTCTAGTTAAGGTAATTTACGAACTGCATAGCCACACTACTGTATAAATGCTTATCGTGTTGGTCGATTCCTAACTAACTGCTGGTCAATTTTTAACTGGTTGTTTCGTGTCAGACAATATTTTCTGTAGTTCTTTTATGAGTTAAGAGTTCTCTATGACCTAGATATCGCATTTGAACAGGTGAATAGCATGAACAATCCTGGTATACTACTGGAAGTTGTGCAAATCTTAACTGACCTTGACCCTATCATTATTACTGACGTTTGTAATAGACCGGCCAAGAACAACTTGTCTAATATCGTTGGTCAGCTCTGTCAACCTGATTAAAACAAGTGAACATAATTTTGACAAATAGTCAAATTTCGTTCTCCTTATATTAGTGGGATACGAGAAATAGGCGTGAAACTTGTATTCAGTTTTAGTTCTTTGCTTTCTTTTTGTGTTTGGAGGAGATTTGTACCCCTACTTACTCTGCCAGTGCTTTGTTTTCTGGAAAATTACATTCAGAACTTTGAGAACAATACTCCCCTTCCCTTTCAGAATACGGCAGGGAGAATATCTGAAATATTTTCTGTCAGGTGACCTTTGCTTATCTTAAAGACAAACCTACTCAAAGCACACAAACATCAACTAGGTGTAGGTGTTGCCAGTGGAGTGAGATCAGCAGTTGCATATTAGGTACCGGCAATGGTCGGACACTTAGCTTTGTCAGAGGAAATGGAAGTCTTCCAGTGGTACTGCTAGAAATGGGTCTCTTAGTGCTTCAAGTACAAGTAATATAAATGGTAATCTTAATTTTGATGGCAAAGGAACCTATTTGGTATTCAATGTCGGGGACACACTTTTCATAAGTGATTTGAATTCTCAAGATAAGGTATTTTATGCTTTCTGCATCTATCTTAATTAGTAGTGGTTCAGGTTGATATTTTGCTTACTTGTCATCTTATGCCTATAGGGTCCCATTAAATCAATACTTTTTACCAACTCAAACCCTATTTGTCATGCATTTGATCCTGATGCCAAAGATAATGGCCATGATTTACTTATTGGATTGAATTCAGGGTATGGTAATTACTTTTCTTTGCATCTGTTTGTTGCGACTTTATGAAAGCATTATATCATTCTTGAGCCGCATTTATTCTGTAGTATACTCAGTGTCGCTGAGGCAGCAGCTACATGACATGGGCAAAAGGCTTGTTGGCTTGCATCATTACAATAAGGATGGTATCATAAATCATCTATCTACTTGAGAAGTTATGTAAGAGTTAGATGAATGGGGTACTGCTTCTTTATGTTGGAAGCTTTCTTTATAGAAAGAAGCTCCCTTTACAGTTCCAATAGACATAGATCCTATGACAAAAAGATAGAAAGTCTTTTTTCAGAAAGAGTGAGAAGCAATTGATGTTAACTACAAAAAGGATTGATTAATGTTCCGAATATTTATTTGTTTTTAATTCTCCATAATACATTGCTAACTATGGTCTCTAATCAGGTGTTGCAGGAATCATTGTGTTCAACTATGGAGCCCGACAACTTCGGCGTGTGTTTTGGATTACAAGTTATTTGGTCCAGTGTTTCTAGTGCTTGCAACTATTATTCAGTACTCCGTCCGTCCCAATAGGTTGTGCAACTATTAATCATATAGGTATATTAGGTTGTAGATTAGAAGCTTGTGTAGAGTGTATTTCAGAATGCATGGTGTTTTGGATGGTGATTAATGGTATGTTGTATGACACTTTTGAAGTAATAAAAAGGACCTCGTTTTTTGTCTTTGTTTGAATTTTCAGCATTTCTCTATTTGTAGAATATGTATATGATTATTTTTTTTTTTTAAATAAGACGAGTAGAGAACTGTTGACTTACCCAACCGTTTTCTTTTCCTAGGAAAAGAGAATGCTTATCAGGTGTTCTCTAAAGTTCATTTCAACCTTTTTTTTTATCATTGTGAATACAAAACGCCTCTTGCAACTGTTCTCTAAACTTTATGAACAGTGAGTTGGAGAACGCCTCTAAGGCGTTTTCTAAAGCTAATTTCAACAGTTCTCTAAGCCTATTTTTGTAGTAGTGAGTTTTGAATATAAACCGATGTTATTTTAATAAATAAAGATAATATTTACATCAGTTTTAAACCAAAAACGATGTAATTGAGACTCTATTAACATCGATTTCAGACCAAAAACGATGTAATTGAGACATTATTAATATCGATTTTCACTTATAACCGATGTTAATAGTATGCTATTTACATCAAATTCAAACCAAAAACGATGTATTTGAGACACAATTAACATCAGTTTTCACTTATAACCGATGTTAATGTTATACTATTAACATCGCTTTTGACTTATAACCGATGTTAATGTTATACTATTAACATCGCTTTTCACTTATAACCGATTTTAATGGTATACTATTTACATCGGTTTCAGAAACGATGTAAAGGGAAAAATACTCTAAATGTCGCCCCCAGATACATCGCCAAAAAGCGATGTAAATGAGGCAAAATAAGCGATGTCAATGAGACTTTTTCTACTAGTGAAAGTAGGGCACTTGGCTAAAAGAGGTCTTTTCAGCAGTATGGACCGCTACTCTGGGCTTCCAGACAACAGGCCTAGCCGGAGGAAGGGTATCTGGTGTCGCATAGGCTATGACACGCTTCTTTACTTTGCCCGACCGGTCTTCTTCAGCAACTTGCTCCAATTTTGTCTCCCCAGTATCACCAGGATCTCCTATGCCCCATTTTCCATGACCTGCAGCAACAGAAATAATAGGATGGTCCTCCAATTTTCTCTTAAGCTCAAGGCCTTTGACGATCTCCAAGATTTTTCCTAACTGATGCTCCAACTTTACTTTCTCCAAATGATCCGGATACGGGACCGCAATGCTTGTCGCAGAATCAGCAAGCCTTGGCTCTTTTAACTTCAGAATCTCCGTCGAGGCATTGATGAGAGGAGAGTCAGGTAGCTCAGGAGGCGAATCCACAATCTGCACAAGTTACGCGGTCGGTCGACCTGGTATAGCGGTCGATCGACCAGGCACTGTATTATCGAAATTTTTCTGTTTTGCAGAAACTGATCTCACGTCAGGTGTCGAGGTCGGTCGACCTGATGTTGTGGTCGGTCAACCTCCTGACCTGTGCACGGGATCAATTTATTCGTCCTGAACTGCGGCAGAATCATCCTTTGGGGTTGGTCCCTCATAAGCACGACCACTCCTAAGGTTTATAGCATTTAATGTCTCCGTGGAACTCTCATAATCGACCAGAGAGCTAGCAATCTGATTAGCAGCTAAGATTGCTAATTGGCTTTTAATATTCTCCAAAGATGCAGCTTGAGCCTTTTTCATTTCTAAAAATTGAGTCTTGAGGGTTTGGAAAGTCGTTCTCAACTCCGAAGCCTCATTTGTTTCATGAACGGGAGCTTTCTCAAGTTTTTCGGAACGGGCGTTATTGGATGTTTCAAGTGCGGCAACAAGACTTGTTTCAATACTTGTTTTCGGTGAATTCCCACGTGAATTTCCATTTTCAGCTCTATGAACTGCCATCTCCTCAATAATATCCCAACCTTTATCATAAGCTACATTATGAAATCTACCATTTGTAGCCGAATCAAGGATGGCTCTGTAGTCATCATACAAAGAGTTATAGAATTGGTTGCAAAGGTACCACTCCTCAAAGCCGTGGTGAGGAACGGATCGAACCAACTTCTTAAATCGGGCCCATGCTTCATGAAATTCCTCATCAGGTCCTTGCTGGAAAATTAAAATTTGAACTCTCAAAGCATTGGTTTTCGCTGGCGAAATATACTGTTTGCAGAAAGCCAATGCCAGAGATGTCCAATCTGTAACTCTAGCCGCTACCTTATCAAGGTAGCGAATCCATTTACGCGCGAAATCCTTCAAGGAGAAAAGAAACAACTTATCCTTAACCTCATCTTGCGCCACTTCCAGCCGGTACAGGTATGGAACAACAATAATCTGTAAATAGCTCCAAATGCTTCAAAGGATCTTCATCCGGTAGACCTGCAAATTGTTTTTGCTCCACCAATTCGATATAGGAAAGACGAATTTCAAAGGGGAGAGTAAATCGCTGTGGAAGGTGGTGTGCTGCTGGATGAAGATTATCAGAAATAGTAGACATGATCGCAATAGCACTGAGAGTACTCAAGTCTTCGTCTCAAAAACCTGTTTTCTAAAACAAAACTAGAAGAAAAGGTAAGTAACGGTCTTAAGGAACCTAAGTTCCTTAAGACAAGGAAAATAAACTAAAAACTAACAAACAAAATTATACCGTCTCCCCGGCAACGGCGCCAAAATTTGACACCCGTCGTTGAGGGGTGCCAAAGATAAGATTTATAAAAACCTCAGCTTAAACTAGATAGTATAAGTTAAGGGTCGAACCACAGAGAGACAAGGTTAATTATGTATGTGAATTTAAAGTCTATTGAAAGTAACCAAAAAGGGGGGTTTGATTTATGATTGGGACTAACAACTAATAGCAAAATAAACAAGAGAATTAAAATAAGGTAAAAAGGAGATTAGGAACTTCAGTTCCCCATGGCTAAAACAAGTCAATGAAGGGTAAAATAACCAAACAACACAATCCCAAAGAACAAAGAATAAACCTTTAGGTCAATATTCTACCCAATCCTTACGGTCTTAGGGTTCGTAGAAAAGCACTAAACTTTCGTTCATAGGGCAATCCCAAAGTTGTTGTTAAACTAATCCTAATAATCTTTCAATCTTAAGAATTAGTTCACCAACAACAATGGGGGATTGGTAATTTAATCATAAAACTATCAAAATCAAATCTTTACCATGGTTCCCCTAATTCCTAATCACAAGAATTAGCTATGCATAATCTTAATCATAAAATTAACAATAACAAGAATTAAGAACATCAAAGGAAATAACATAATTAAAGATGATAATAAAGAAGGAAACATGAATTGAGAAACAACAATAAGATGAACAACAAGATTAATTGAAACAGAAAGATTGAATTGTAGCAAACTTACAACTTAATTGGAAAATCTAAGAACAAAGATGAAAGCTTGGTAAATCTCTCTCTTACTATGGAGTTTTGACAAATATGGACTGCTTTTCTAACCCTAATCACGTAATTTAGCTTAAATAGGCGGAAATAAAGAGTTTCCTAATGACCCTATCACTTGAATGGGCTTTGCGGAAACTTCTGGGTCTGCGCTGAGGTCGGTCGACCTACTTGTTAGGTTTTATTAGTTACTCATAAACTAAATATTTAGTCATACTAACAAAAATACTTTAATTAACATTTTAATTAACTTATTAAGTGATCTTATGCATGCTTATAAAATGCGGAAATGGGAGAAGTTACGAGTCCTTACACTCGGTCCTAATGCTAGCAAGGATGATCCTCCAATGTTCAACAAGAACACCTCCTCCAAGATGCACCAAGACAATCCCTTAACCAACCGAGATCTTGAACAAGCTAGCACAAAAATCGGTTTCTCCTTAAACAATTCTAATCTCTCTAATTAGAATATCAATACTAATATTAACAACTTACTATTATTATTAGTATTATTATTATTATTATTATCTCACAATAATAATTTTAGAGGATTTGTTTTCTTAATTTCTCACACTAGAAATTTTATAAGAGTTAGAATGAATGAATCATATGAGATATGAACCATCTAACATTTTGATGGTGCTTTGTGTGTTTTGCCGTGAAAGCCCTCATAGGGAAGCCACAAGAGTGCTTTTTACCTTATCTATGCACATAGGGTGGCACTAGGTAAGGTTCTCAAGGCCACACTAAATGTTTATGTTTTTGTATCTTCTCAACATACAAAACACCCTTTAAATACCACCACCAAAAACCGGTACACATACACTAATATGGACCTCATTTTACAATTTTATCAACCTTACAATTTTATGTTATGTGACATACAATATGTCACAATTTAATCAAATAACAATTGTTTTAATTTAATCATACATATTTATCAAATAAATGTTATTCATAAATTAATAAATCTCATTTATCAAGTTGACAAGTAATTCGAAATTACTAATTGTAAAATGGTCACTTATAATAATCGTCAATATGATTTACAACTTTTGCAATAATTATTACCCGATTGATTCTAATTACGATATTATAAAATATCGTTTATTGTTTAATAATTGACACGTTTCAATTTTAAACATAAATCTTATAATAAGATTTAACCTCTAATTTCTCGATATACGAGTTTCAGGAATATGATCAAATCGTATCAATATACATTTGATCACTTTATCAATTAAGGGAATTGTCCTAAAGGTGTGACCTAAAGGGATCAACTGACCACCACCGTCATACGACAGTAATGTCAAACTCTAGCTAGCCAATCATTACCGATTAATGTCGGTCAGTTGACTAATATAAATCGTATCATCCCTTGCGCATTCTCGTCATGAGATTTATTATGTGATCGCACTATTGTTGAGGACACATGTCCCAACAATCTCCCACTTGTCCTCGACAAGTGTGCGTCACCAATTCTCTTGTCCTATTACAATCTCCCACTCAATGCAAGATGTCTCTCTGAGGTCGTACTTGCATTCGATCATATCATGAGTGGTTTCCTCGATCTGGAGAATAACTGTTTGACTGGAATTATCTACCATAGATACCTTCCGAGCGTGGCCACGCATTTCCAGTTAACTTCTCCTCGAGTGGCCTTGAGATTTGAACAACCCTGACAAGGGGTGGACAATTTCTATCGCACTACTTCGTTCAACTAGTCACAGTCAGTCACAGCCTGAAGCAATCCCATTTGACTCCAGTTACGAAAAGTCGTAGAGAATGGATTAAAGCTATGCCTAAACTGTACCATCTTGTGAGAGTAGTCTTTAGTCTAAGAATTGAATCACAAGAATACTATAGCAGCTCTCGCCACGACCCGGCTATTATAAAATTTCCAGAACTCTATAAGCGGTCACCTTGCCCGACAGAGTGTCTCTTGTAGTCTACCTATGTGATCGACTAGTCATCACATATGACTCTATGGCACTTGAACTTGCCATAAATCGCCTCACATTCTAGTCGCTTGAGATGTCACCTCATGTAAGCGGCTAGGGGCTATACTAAGTCAATCTAGTTCACTTATGGGGTTCAATATTGTCTTTGATAACCCATTTGGATTTTGACAAAGTATCTTTTATCTTGAGTTATTCATAACTCAAATGATATTGTCATGCAAAAACAGTCAGTACTATTTCATTGCATTTGATGCACGATCATCTATTTGTATTAGTGTTTTGCGAATAAACCCTTTTATTCATGATTGCAAAACTTACAAATTTTGTTCTCCTTCCGACTCATATTCTCTCACATAATATGATCTTATTTGAGCACATATCTAGAACCCATTCTAGATTTTGAGATTCCTTTCTTGAGGGAAGCTCCCACTGTTATCTTATAACTCGTGACGTATTGATATACTAGAGGGATTAAACAATCACTCGAAATTATCTAGTCACTTATGTGCTGAAATCTATATTGTAGTTATTAGTGATTTCATCACTCTTACTATTTTCAAACATCTTGGCTAAATTATCAAGGTTATTCATATCTAACCATTTTTATTTCTAATGGGCGACCTTTTATTATCAATATAATAAACCTTCCCGTAAAGCTCCATCATCGTATGATATAAGGTATTTGATCATCTAGAATTGAAAACCTCTTATTCTTTACACCTTAAAGAATCACCCATCCTCTCTAAATGGTGGGCTTAATTCTTTTAATGAACATCGCTCCCACTAAAATCAATATTACTCGATCTCTTAAATGAACCTTTCATTTCTCGCATGTAAATCTTTATTTGTCACTTGAATCATTATTACTATCACTATCGCTATAGTGATCTATTTTCATTCAATCAATCATCACCCTCTTTTCATGTCTTCGTTTCCTCGAGACGATAATGACATGATATTACCTTATAACTACATTGAGAGAATTGAGATGATTTGTTCTCTTTTATCTTATAAATTTAGAAAAATCATTTATTAAGGAACCGTTTTCCTTCCGATTTCATACGGGGTTTCATTATATCCTCTCTTTGAAACAATGAACATAAGGAACCTTTCCTCGTGTGTCCTCCCGTAGTTTCTTCAGTGTCCTCTCGTAGTTTCTTCAATTCATTCATTTAGGGTTCTTCTTAAGACTCCCATGTAGGAATCTTCTCTAAGATCCTTTATTTTCATCATTGGTTTGCGAGCGAAATATTTTCTCCCACTCTATCCTTTTAACAATAACATTTACTTGTATAAGGATAGCAATTTCGATTTAACCAATGCATATGAATGTTTGAAGTTTTATAGGTGTGAGGTATACATTCTCATTTTCACTTAAAATGATCACCGTATAATGAATTAATGATTTCATAATTTGATTGAAGGTATCTCATGGGGTGTAGTTCTCCGTTTTAATCAACACTTTGATTATTTTATACTTGATCATATCAATGTTACTTATTGCGTGATTTAATAAAATCACTATAATTCATGTTTTAACAAGGTATGCAATTTATTTTAGAAATCAAGTCATTGATTAAGAACAATAGTAGTGACTCGGGTTGAAAACCAAGTCACCAATATCAAAAATTACAACCATTGTTTTAGGATTTTAATCCTTGTCTTACAAGAAAGTAAATTGTTCCATAAATAAATGCAAAATATGAAAGAAGACAATAATGAAAATTAGAGCCAAGCTCTTAAGTCTACAATCAAATGGATGCTACCATAGTCATCCATGTAAGGAACTTCATGCTTCCTTTTCCTTGCCCTTATCTTTATAAGATGCCCCTTTAAAACAATTTAAAAAGGGGTGATAGTCAACAACTTGTATCGCCATACAAAAGTTAACAAAATAACATGAAGGTAAACGAGAATTATAACCTACTGTAAGAACCTTTCCATTTTTGAGATCGGTCAAGTATTTGGGGCAATTCCGTTTCCTAAGACTTAACCTCGTGCAATAAAGGCACTTGTCTTCAACCTTTGAAGATGAGGTGGAAACGCCTTTTGAAAAGGTCTTTTCTTTGGCCGGTTTGGGCTTGAACGTTTTCCTGCCCTTGCCTTTGAGGGCATTCTTCTTGAAGCTTGTTTCCCCTTTTTTTCGATGTTCAAAACATCCTTAGTGGAACTTTCATGAAGTCCCATGTCCCTTTCGGCTTGGACGAGCATCTTATGCAACTCATCCAATGTTGTCTCTTGGTTTCGCATATTAAAATTCACCCGGAATTGAGCATACGATTTGACCTTATTGAGCGAGTGAAGAACTCGGTCAATTATGAGAGAGTCGGGAACATCAACGTCTTGCGTTTTTAGAGTCTCCGCGAGCTCAACGAGTTTGAGCACATGAGGGCTTATCTTTTGCCCTTCCTTCAAGGTGATGTCGAAGAAGGCGGAAGCCGCCTCATATTGAATCACCCTTGGAGTTTGCGAAAACATGGTCGCAAACTTGGTGTATATCTCATACGATGTGGTCAACTTGATCATACTCCTTTGGAGATCCGGCTCCATGGAGAAGATGAGCACATTTTTAAGAGCGGAGGACTCTTTCATGTAGGCTTCATAGGCATCACGAGTTCCGATCGCAGAACGAGCGGTTGGAGCGGGAGGAGCGGCTTCGGATAGGTACCGACTCTTATCGTCACCTTGAGCGGCCAAAAGTAATTGCGCATCCCAATCTTTAAAATTGGAACCATGCTTATCAAGTTTGCAACGATCAATAAAGGATCGAAGCCATGAAACATTAGTGAGAGGTGGAGCATTGGTTGCCATTGATGATGTTGAAAATTAAACTACAATAAAATGAAGGAAATAAAACAATATCATTTTAAAATTCATAATTTAAACTAAAAACTTAAACAAGTTAAGTATATTTACTTAATGATCTCTTACCCAATTAAGTAAACAATCCCGAGACCCAAACCCATACTAATCCGGGCACGGTGTAGTCGATTCAACCCGTATCGGTATAATTTGGTGGATTAACTTTTTAATCGGTTCTACTTTAGAACTCTCGGTCGACAATTTTCTAAAAATCGTCTTTAGCCCAAACTTATTGCAACTACGGTTACGCATACTCTCGTTGAGATCAACCAAATTTCAAGGTGTAATCTTATTACCCCACTTAGCCAACGTGACAATTTTAGTACCCCGGTGTAGCCGAGCCTACGTTCTTGTGAAGAAGGGATTCATGGGTCCGTACTTTTTGGTAAGGCTAAGTCTCAATATTCATATGTAAGAGATCTAGTCAAATTATTATCTATCTCCGTTTAAGTGAACTAACTCGGTGAATTATCGATAAAATAAAAGATTAGGTCGACTTAATCGAAAATGCATGAGACGATATATGACGATTTGGCTATGCATGCAAACATATAAAAAGCAAATAAAAGCATAAAATAAACCCTAGTATGGCCTTTCCTAGAAAAGAAATAATTAAAGTACAAATTCGGAAACCAACTCCTTTGGTCCCTTGAACTTCACGAAGCACGCACTTCGAGGTAAACACCGTCTTGTCGGAACTCCTTTCCGAATGGCACCATCTTCAAGGATCTCCGGAATTTACAAATATTAAAAATTTTCTAGTCTACTTTATACATTATAAAATAGATAAATTACAATTGGGTGATACGAGATCACAAAATTACAACCCAATCGGTAACCCCTTACCTTACGGGAAATACCGATTAAAAACTAAGGCCATACTAAGTAAATTACATAATTCCAAAAATTACGTAAATAAAATCATGACATTCATATTTAAAATATGCAATGCTTATAAATATATGAACTATCATGCAAATCCTAAGCCAAATCGTCCTATTTAAATATCAATAAAATAAATAGTTATCGTATACCTCGGTTTATGGAATCGCGTGTTTTAACGTTTAACAACACTATGCATTAAATGAATTGGTATTCATCCTTAAGTTAATCATCCTAACTCATATAGGTTTCATAATTTAGTCTTACTCAAACTTTGAACATGACTTAACTTAACATATTCAATATTGTTCGGTATTACTCGGTTTTACGGGAAAAATAATATAAAATCCAAAAGAGTCATAAAAAATTTCGAAAAATTCAAAATTCAAATTTTGAAAATTCCAGAATGTTCTTAAAATTTCATAACCTTAAAAAATATTAGTATATATACGGTTTTAACATTATTTCGAAAATAACACGTAAAACGAGCATTTTAAGTAGGAAAATTCAATAATTAATTCCATAAATGCAAATAAAATACTAATAATATTTTTACACTTTCCAAAACACCTTAAGAACATAAAATGGACAGAAAATTAAAATACACACTGCCCAAGAGCCGAAATTTTTAATTACATGACTCTTTTAATTCAATTTTAAATGCAACTTTTAACAAATTAAAATTAAATCAAATATGAAAATTTTGGCTCCCAAGATTATATTCATGATGAACATATCATATATGACTATTATGGGTTAAATTTGTCGGCCATTTTGACAACTATTGCAAATTTTAACGATTTTCGTCATATATAGTACGATTTTAACCTTTAAAATTATTTCTCAAGCATTCAATAAGATAAAAATTTCGAAATTTTTATACATGCTGGAAATAATATATATGACATCGTGTTAAATTTTTATGGCCAAATTCCAACTTAAACTATTAAAGTCGAAATTATGTCACTAATTACCCGATTTTTACATTAAAAATCTATAATATTGCAATATTTGAGATAAATTTCTGAAAAATTCAACATATATTTTAAATATTGCATGTGACATACTCATAAATTTTTATAGTCAAATTCATAATATTACTATTTTAACCCATTTTTATTCATCTTATTGCATTTTAACCCTTAAAATTCATATCACATGTTTTATAAGTCCATAATTTACGAAAATTCATATTCATAACATAGGATATACATGTGATAACATACTAAAACATCTCGGCCAGAAGCTTACTTTAACTATTTTTCCCAAAAATAAACATTTTTAACCATTAAAAACAATAAACCGAAATTAAAAAATACCAAAGAACAATATATATGCAAAATATATTCCAAATATTCTAAAAACATTTTAGAAACAGTAGGTATTCATGCTTAAATTATTTCGTGCATATCTTATATCAAACGAAAATTTCAATTTTATTTTGTTATCTCTATAACTCCGGAAAAACGTAAACGGAAAGCATGCAAACTTGCTTAAATTATTTCGTGCATATCTTATATCAAACTAAAATTTCAATTTTATTTTGTTATCTCTATAACTCCGTAAAAATGTAAACGGAAAGCATGCAAACAACCTATTGCTCTGATACCAATTGTTAGGTTTTATTAGTTACTCATAAACTAAATATTTAGTCATACTAACAAAAATACTTTAATTAACATTTTAATTAACTTATTAAGTGATCTTATGCATGCTTATAAAATGCGGAAATGGGAGAAGTTACGAGTTTCTTACACTCGGTCCTAATGCTAGCAAGGATGATCCTCCAATGTTCAACAAGAACACCTCCTCCAAGATGCACCAAGACAATCCCTTAACCAACCGAGATCTTGAACAAGCTAGCACAAAAATCGGTTTCTCCTTAAACAATTTTAATCTCTCTAATTAGAATATCAATACTAATATTAACAACTTATTATTATTAGTATTATTATTATTATCTCACAATAATAATTTTAGAGGATTTGTTTTCTTAATTTCTCACACTAGAAATTTTATAAGAGTTAGAATGAATGAAGCATATGAGATATGAACCATCTAACATTTTGATGGTGCTTTGTGTGTTTTGCCGTGAAAGCCCTCATAGGGAAGCCACAAGAGTGCTTTTTACCTTATCTATGCACATAGGGTGGCACTAGGTAAGGTTCTCAAGGCCACACTAAATGTTTATGTTTTTGTATGTTCTCAACATACAAAACACCCTTTAAATACCACCACCAAAAACCGGTACACATACACTAATATGGACCTCATTTTACAATTTTATCAACCTTACAATTTTATGTTATGTGACATACAATATGTCACAATTTAATAAAATAACAATTGTTTTAATTTAATCATACATATTTATCAAATAAATATTATTCATAAATTAATAAATCTCATTTATCAAGTTGACAAGTAATTCGAAATTACTAATTGTAAAATGGTCACTTATAATAATCGTCAATACGATTTACAACCTTTGCAATAATTATAACCCGATTCATTCTAATTACGATATTATAAAATATCGTTTATTGTTTAATAATTGACACGTTTCAATTTTAAACATAAATCTTACAATAAGATTTAACCTCTAATTTCTCGATATACGAGTTTAAGGAATATGATCAAATCGTATCAATATACATTTGATCACTTTATCAATTAAGGGAATTGTCCTAAAGGTGTGACCTAAAGGGATCAACTTACCACCACCGTCATACAACAGTAATGTCAAACTCTAGCTAGCCAATCATTACCGATTAATGTTGGTCAGTTGACTAATATAAATCGTATCATCCCTTGCACATTCTTGTCATGAGATTTATTATGTGATCGCACTATTGTTGAGGACACATTTCCCAACACTACTATGTGGGTCGGTCGACCTGTTATCGGGACTACAGCGCGCGTCGATCTTAAAACAACTGCCATTTCTTCGTTACTCATCGTAATCAAGCGATTCTTGCGTCGTTGGAAAGCTAAGAGGATAAGATTTCACCTCCTACTGGAATCACTCAATTATCAGCTCTAGAACTCGAGATATAGCCATTTGAAACAGGCTGCAATATCGTGGATCGATTCTTTGCTTTTTTTAGAGCTTGTAAACTATATGCACCTTTGCTTATGCTATCTTCAGGCCTTGAAATGGGCGCTAGGCTTCGTTCCTTCGTGTCCTTAGCCATAAAAATCACTTGAGGACGGATTTGGTTTGAAATTGCCTCTTTTCCGCATAATTCTGCAAAAGAGCATAAAAATACGAAGGTAGACAATTGTTGGGAAATAAAAGCTAAAACATCGTAAATGAGCTCTAAAATGCGTGTGAAAATAGATGTGAAACATCATAAAATAGACATGCATCAATATGCAATTAGCTACGCATAACTATGCTAACAATGATAATAACGATTAAGAAAGCATTATTCATGGTTAACAACAATCTAAACATGTGATAAACAACAAGGCTTTGGGATTCTAACCTAAACCGGATACTAGCAACTATATGAAACAATAATGAATAAACTGAAAACAAGAGAATTACCGCAACGGAATTAGGGCAGAAAAGACAAACTTTATTGAATCCCGTGGAAAGATTGTTGAATAATGAACTAAGAACGGTACTAAACTAATGAAATAGTGTTTTGAATAATAAGAACTAGAGTCAAAGATTAGATTATAAAACTACTGGATGTAAAAACTTGGTGTCAATCCCTAATCACGAAATTAGGCTTAAGTAGGCGAAAAACAATAGCTTTCTCTTGACCTAATCACGCGTATGGGCTTTACGGAAAATTCTGGAACTGCGCGTTGGTCGACCGACCAGGTGATGCGGTCGGTCGACCGGTTATCGGGTTTGGTGGACTTCTGCTTCCGTATGTTGACTTCTAGGCTTGAGATAACCGGTGTTCTGGTCGACCGACCAGGGTAATCGGTCGGTCGACCGGTTTTCCTGTGTGTCAGCCTTGATTTCGTCTAAATTTGATCTTTTGGTACTTGGTACGCGCTTTGAGTTGCTTCCTCCTCATTCCTTGGTTATGCAAAAATCCCGAGGGTAGAAATTTGGTATAAAATCGCCTCTTTTCCGCATAATTCTGCAAAAGAGCGTAAAAATACGAAAGTAGACAATTGTTGGGAAATAAAGGCTAAAACATAGTAAATGAGCGCTAAAATGTGTGTTAAAATAGATGTAAAACATCATAAAATAGACACGAATCAAATTCCCCAAACCAAACCTTGCTTGCCCTCAAGCAAGAATTAGACTCGATCTTAAACTAATGGAACAATTTCAATCTCAGAGCGAAATTTACTTGTAAGCCTAAACTAATGCCAAGTCAAAATTGAGAAAGTATTCAAATCATGCAAACGAGTTATGGGGTTGTCAAATTTGCAAAACTTGAGACTATAGAGACTATATGCCATGGACTCTCGCGGAACGCTCGAGACACGCATGAAGCAAAGGGTGAGTGTAAGTAGAAGATAGAAAGAAGTATATTGTAAAGACATTCACCTAACTTCGACCCATGAAAACATGCCTGCAATCTAACATGAAAAAGAATTCTACATACAACCATGTATAAACATACTCATTAAGTGACTCGGATACATGCAATTGAGGTAATGAAGGATATGTGAGGCGAAAGGTAAAAGAGGTTAAGATGTTTTTGGACAAGTGAGGTTAGTAGCCAAGCTAGTAAAACCGGTTCCCAACAACATATTTCACGACTTTTGACATTATGAAGGTGCTCTTTTGTAGCACAACTCTCCCGTTATATAAAAGAATGGATTCCCAAATATTTTGAATGAAGTACGGGAGTGATAACATGTAAAAGAAACGAATTTTCAGAACGAATTTGAATTTCTGTTTCTGTCGGTTGGTCGACCGACCAGTAGGGACGGTCGGTCGACTGACGTGCATGTTTCTTTCTTTCCTCTTTTTGCTCAAGGTGGCATACAAACCAAGATGCCTCAAAAAAATATTCCAATGACCACAAATACTAGCTTGGAAGGGTAGGCTAAGTATAGGGTGTAGTTTTGGGGGATAGAAAGGCAATTTTGGCTATGTAGGGCTTATGGGTAAATAAGAGAAAAGGGGTCTCAAATGCACCTACCAAGACTTCACAAAACGAGATAGTAAACAAGTATATAGCAATTCATGTTCATGTTTATGCCTATTGATGTAACATGTTCCAAGGGGAGTACTACTCACATCCTAGACAACTGGTTTAAGAATGAAACCAGGAATAAAGCTCTAAAACCCAGAATGTAAAGTAGATTGCCAAGGTATAAGTCAAGTCTCAAGAAACACAGGTTGACAAAAACTCGTAGGTATGCATAGGACTCTTATACTAAAACAAGATGACAAGGCATGACAAAGGCATAAACATGTAAGATAGCAAAGATCATCATTGAAATACTCTCGTTCCGACTCGACCTATATGCTAAAATAAACGTGCATTTTTTTGAAAATTTTGATATTTTTCTATTTTTTTGGATTTTTCTTTTGTATATGTAGGGGAAATAAGAAAAGAACAATGCAAGACGGAAATGCAATAAACGTGTGACAGAAATGCAATGGAACAATACATGTAACACAAAACCATTCCCCAAACCAACCCGCACAATGTCCCCATTGTGCATTAGCCTAAGTAAATTTTTTACAAAAATTAAGGAAAAATGCGAAAAGTTAAAAACCAAAGGAACATAGAAAGAACTCACCGGGTTTTTAAGCGCATGAGAAACCTCCCCAAACCAGCGTAAGCTAGGAGGTTTCGGTGGCCAGCAGTGCCACTCCAAGTACCTGAAAAAGTCAAACGAAAGACAACCTTTTTCAGGGATTAAACATGTTTTGGGTGCTAGATAATGTATTGAAGGTTTGAATAGAAGGAGAAGGAGTGGAAGCATAAAGGATAAAATAGGGAAAGGAACTCCCCTATTGTGGTTGTACGCTTCCCAAGAAATCAGGAACCGGCTGCAACTAGGGATGGCAGTGGGTCGGGTACCCAACCCAGACCGTTAGGGTCGGACCCTAAGTCGTGTATGGGTCTGAATTTTTTAGACCCACTCGGGTATGGGTCTTATAGAAAAACTTCAGGCTGGGTCCGGGTCTTGGTCTTGGGACCCTACCCGACCCTTAGACCCTTATATTTATTAAAAAAAGAAAAAGAAAAAAAGAAAAATACACGTACGAATGTCAATAACCCAAATAATACACACAAACAGATGACCCTTAGTAGTTATCATTAATATACTATACGCATATCCAAATAATCAATAAGAATAACGAGGGAATTGAGGAAAATGATGAGTTTGGGTACGGTAAATGATATAATTTAGGGTCGGGTACGGGTAATGATCCAAATAACCAAGACTTTGTAATACTTTAATCAAAACTTTGTAATTTCCAGCACTTCCAAGAGTTCTTCCAGTTCTGCCCATTTCCTCTCAGGCAGAACTAGTGCCACCAACCTCTCAGGTTGAACCAGATAGTATTCCAGAGAGTATTCCAGCACCTAGGGATGCTTTCAAGGAATATAATAGTAACCAGCAAGTATGTGAGAAGGTATCAAATACTGGAAACCTTGAACCATCTGTTTTTAATGAATAATATAGGTTTTTGGAATGTTAGGGGGCTCAACAATGTAAATAAGCGATTATTTGTTAAAAATTTCCTATATAATAAAGAGGCCTATATGTTTGGGCTGTTAGAGACAAAAATAAGTGATGAGAATGTTAGTAATATATCTAATAAGATGTTAGAAGGATGGAGTTTAGCTACCAATAGCAGGTTTCACAAAGGAGGCAGAGTTTGGCTGTTATGGAAACCAAGTGTGTTTGATGTCTATGTCTTAGATACCACTGCTCAACATATACATGCCAAAGTGGTGGTTAAGGCCAATGGTAAGGAGTTCTTGTTTACTCTGATCTATGCCTTTAATGAGGGCATAGATAGACTACCTCTTTGGCAACATTTGAGGGATATATCAGATCTGTGCTCAGGTCCTTGGGCAGTTGCAGGTGACTTCAATACTGTCACAACTCCTGATGAGAGATTGGGGGGAGCCACTAAGGTTGAGGACATGGAGGCTTTTGTTGAGTGCCTGGGGTATTGTGGGTTGGCGGACATACAAGCCACTGGGGCCTACTATACCTGGACCAACAAAAGGGATGAAAACCAAAGGAAGTATAGCAGATTGGATAGATTTCTCATCAACTCTAGTTGGATAAATGAATTTCCTGAGATGCATGCTCATTTTCATCCAGAGGGTTTACTGGATCATAATCCTTGTCTAGTGAGCAATGTAAGGTTAGAAGGGAGAAGAAATACCAGTTTCAAGTATTACAATATGTGGGGTTCAGCACCTGAGTTTATACCTAGGGTTACTGCAACCTGGCAACAACATATAGAGGGCACCAAAATGCTCCAGTTGGTGAATAAACAGAAAGCTCTTAAACCAGTTTTGAAAACCCTGAATTGAGATTGCTTTCCTGAGGTTGAATCTACTGCCAGTAAGTTCTCTATGCTGTTGGAGGACATTCAACTAAAGCTTCAACAGGATCCCCTTAATGAGGCTCTCATCAGACAGGAATTGGATACCAGTATGGAAGTCAGGTTCTGGACAAAGGCTGGAAATAGCTACTTACAGCAGAAAGCTAAACTTGAATGGATTGATGATGGTGACAGTAATACAGCCCTATTCCACAAATCAATTAAATCAAGGTACATGAGAAATAGAGTTATTCAAATTGAGGATAAACATGGTAACCTTTGTACAGATACTCCTAGCATTCAGCAGGCCTTCCTGGGCTTCTATAAAGACCTGCTGGGTACCCACAACACCACTGAACCAGTACAGATGGCTGTGGTCCAGACAGGGAGAGTTTGTACAGAGGAACATATGGCTATGCTCAATGCTACAGTAAGCAAGCAGGAAATAAAAGAGGTAGTTTTTGCTATCCCTAATGACAAGGCTCCTAGTCCAGATGGTTATACCAGTGGATTCTATAAAGATGCATGGAATATAGTGGGTGATGTTGGGGCTGGTGTCCTTGACAATTAAGTACAATGACTTATTAAATCTCTTTAAGGATCACAAGGGCATACTTCTGTATTATTACCAGTTGATCCACGTTTATCAATAACGGTTGGCTTGCTAGATAAGTTTGACGTTATTGTCATACGGATGGCGGTGGTCAACTGGTCCCTATACGTCACACCTATAGGACACGTTTGAGAGATGTGAAGGTATGAAAATACAGTCACATTTTGCCGGATATGACTAAACGGTTAGTCAGAGGTATTGACTATTAAATTAGTCAATAAGATGTTGAGATTATTATTTAATACGGATTAAATAATTTTAGCTAATACGGATTACAAGATTAATTCGTAAATTAAATATAAACGGTTATATATAGTATTCGCGTATTAATATAAACAGTTATATTAATTTGGGTAATTATACAATATCGTATTTTGTCAGACCATTATTAATATATCGACTGTATTAATATCTGATAACATGTTACGATTTATAAATAAAACCCGCGAACAACTTAAAGCTAAACGGGTCGAATCACGCAAAGGTATAAGGTAAGAGTGGAAAAAGCCCACCCTTACCCAAGACCCATTCGGCCGACCTAAGTAATACAAAAGGAAAGTCTTTCTCCTGTTGTCACTTACTGGTAATTCATAATTCTCACAATTAGGGTTTTGAGAACATCTTTTTCCCAAAACTCAGATCTCACATCTAAAACCTCTCAAAAGCTCTCCCCATATTGCAAGGCAATTGGAGAGTATTTTCTAGCACACGCGGCATCATCTCAATCAAGTCTTGGGTGCAAGTTATAGGAGGGAATTTACTTTAATTCCTGTTCTTAGGCCATAAGCACAAAGGACCAAAGGTTGAATTCTTTTTCTTATCCTTTTTAATCTTATGACTATAAACACAACTGTATTTTTCATTATAATCCTGCAAGTTTAGGGTGAATACATGTTTTATTCCCCACAAGTGGTATCAGAGCCAGGCCATGAAAATTTTACTTTTGTGTTTTTCATAAGTTTATTTAAAAGTTTTTGAAAAATCTCGTTTCTGCCGCCGTGTCGGTCGGTCGACCAGTTATAGCGGTCGGTCGACCGCCCCTGTGTGAGTTTTCTGTTTGTTTTCAAAACAGTTTCCTTTGTGAGAAATCGTGTTCAGAAACTCGGTTTCGTGTTTTGTGGTCGGTCGACCTGTTTTTCGGGTCGGTCGACCATTCTGCTTTAAAAAAAAAAAAAAAAAAAAAAAAAAATATTTTTTTTTTTTCGTCAGGTGGTCGGTCGACCTGTTTTTCCGGTCGGTAGACCACCCCTGTAACAGAATCGTTTTTTTTATTTTACGAAAATAACATGTTTTATTTTCACATGGCTTAAAATAATATACTATATACGGAAATAGTGTATTATTTAGTGAAACGGTTCACCCTCGCTTGATACATATTGTTTTAAAACAGTTTAAAATAATGGATTATATGTTTGTTAAAATTGGTGATTAAAACGGTATAGTCACTTAATTTTAATCTTAAAAGGTGGTTTGGTATAAATTTATTAATCATAATAACAGTATTATGTCATGTATAAATTGTTTTTAGTTGATGCATTTTATTTATCGTCTTGTGAATGCCTTGAATGCTTTCAATAACGTATTTAATTTTTGCAAACGGTTGTAACTTAGTGTGGCCTTAGAAGATTGTGTCACCGTAATGAAGGGACACGATCTTGCTTGTAATTTTGAGATCTTGAATCTCCGTTTTGGATTTTTGCCATGTAATTACTTTTGTATTTAAATTAGAATGTATCTAGGACTACTTTTGTAATTTAAATTAGTAATTTTGTGAAGACCAAAGACAAGACGGAGGCCGGATGCTCACTCCCGCTGCAAGGACCAAGATGGAACATCAAGACAAGCTTCTAGGGTCCAACAGTGGATTCCAAGTTGTTTTATGTTTATTTTGGTAGGATAGGCCACACTAGGACTTTTATTTACGTTTATTGCATTTATCTTTACGCTTTCATCGATAATAGCTTGCATCATATTCCGCCTAAAACCAAACCACCTATATCATGCCTGAAAACTGACTCATGTAGAGGTTACGCGTTAGTTTTCTGTGACAATACAGATGTCACATGTCAATTTAAAAGCCATCACTTTATTTAATTCATTCACGCAAATGCTAGTTTTTAGTTCACTTAAATATGGATAAATAAGAGTTGATGGGGTCTTCCTCGTATAACCAAAAATTGAGATTAGTCTTTATAAATCAGCCTCCCATGAATCCCTTCTTCGTCGGTAGGCATAATATGACCCCTTCTACGTCGGGTAAGTGGGAACAGATGATTTATTTTATCTCAACATCATGGTCACTCGATAATATTCCAGTGACTGAGATGGACTAATAGATAGATATACGGAAATCTATCGACCAAGAGTTCCAACGATTGGAATTAGCCAAACTGTGGGCTTATCAATATACGGAAATTGAGTCTTGGGATCGTTTATATAATTCTTGAGGGAGATCAATTATATAAATGCATGAGTCTACGAGTTTAAATTCAATTTAATATAGACTTAAATCACAACAATAAGTTGCTTATATGGTTTTGTTTTATCTTCTTTTCAGTGTAGAACACGTTCATTAAAACTGCTATAAAACTAAAATGGCTGGTGAAGACCCAATGCCAAGTGCCAAGCTAGCACGTGAATCCTGGCTAAAAGCCTTCATGGACTCCATGAATTAGTCAACTAGACTGAGGAATGATGGGTCAAACTTCTCTGACTGGGAGGCAGCACTACGGAATGCTGCCATTGCTGACGGAAAGCTCAAGTTCTTAACTGAGCCCATTCCGCCACACCCAGGAACTGGAGCTAGAGCCAACGATGTTCGCGCTCATAGCGACTTCGTCATGGAAGCGGGTGCGATAAAGAACGTACTCATCTATGCAATGGAATCCAATTTGCAAAGACGCTTCATAACCCATGGTGCAAACAAGATTTTCACCACGCTCACTAACGAATTCTCCAAGGCTCCGAGAATCGTTTCTTATGAGCATACCTGTCGCTTCTTTGAGGCGAAACTCCAGAAGGGCCAAGCTGTTAGCCCACATATTCTCAACATGATTGAGAATATCGAGAAACTGGAGTCCCTAAACTGCAAGATCAGTGAGAACATCATCGTTGATCGCATGCTTCATTCGCTTCATGATGGGTTCGCCCTCTTTAGGGCCAACTACTACATGAACGACATGAAGAAGACTCCCCATGAGCTCCACTCCCTTCTCGTACAGACTGAGAAGGATCTAAAGTTGAGTGGGAGTCTAAAGCAGGATGTTCTCATGATCTCCAGTAAGGGAAAAGGTAAAGGGAAGGCTAAAGCTCAGGGCGACCTAGCAGTAGGTAAGCCCAGGTTCAAGAAACCCGGATTTGCTAAGAGTGGGCCAGGTGAGTCGAGTAACTCACAAGGCAAGACAAAGAGCAAGGATACAAGCATGGAATGTCACCATTGCCACAAGACTGGGCATTGGAGGCGCTCATGCCCCGTGTATCGCGAGGACATTAAGGCAGGCCGTGTTACTCCTGTTGGTATGTCTTCTTCTTCTTTTATTCACATGATTGAGATTAACCATGCAAGTTGCGGAACTTGGGTACTTGATACTGGTTGTGGTTCTCATCTATGTAATCATGTGCAGGGCCTCCGAAACCAAGAACCCTTAACCAAGGGTGAGGTGGACCTGCGTGTCGGGAATGGAGCACGTGTGGCTGCAGTCTCGAAGGGAACATACGTAATCCAGCTTCCAAGTGGATTCGAGTTATTTTTATATAACTGTTATTATGTTCCTAGTTTGTCCAAAAAAATTATTTCAGTTTCTGCACTTGACAAACTCGGCTTTTCATTTGTAATAGAGAATAATAGCTGTATTTTCTCCTTACACAATATGAATTATGGCAAGGCAGTTTCCATGAATGGAATTTATGTTTTAGATCAAACCACCGAGATATTACATGTGAATAATAAAAGATTAAAGGTAGGTGACAAAGATCAAACTTACCTATGGCATTGTCGTATGGGACACATAAATGAGAAACGCGTTAAACAGCTCATACAGAATGGAGCTATTTCGCCCTTTGATTTCGAATCATATGGCACGTGTGAATCATGTCTCATCGGCAAAATGATTCGTATTTCCTTCAAAGGTGTTGGAATGCGCGCTGCCGACCTATTAGGACTCATACATACGGACGTATGTGGCCTTATATCGATTAACGCATGATAAGCTCCATTTTGGTCATTATTTTCGTTGTTTATTCTTCATTTTCGGTCCCGAGATGACCTCATTTTGCGTGCCTTTGCTCATTTTTATGCCCGTTACCTCGACTATTCCTTTTCGGTTTACATTTCGTAGGTATTGTGGCGGGAGCGAAGAAACGGGAGCAAACGAGGCATATTTGGAGCAAAAATGTGAAGAAATTATGAAGAAATTAGCAAGGCAAGAGCCCAGGCCTTCCCAGCCGGTACCCAGCCGGCGGTCGGTTGGCCGGCTGGGGAACCTGGTCTTGATTTTGAAGAAAATGTTACAGCCCCTTAAGAATAGGCTCCTAGCCGGTGGCCAACCGGCAGCCGGCAGGCCGGCTGGGGAGCATATCCCATACTTAGCCAAAATCTGAAGAATGAAAGAATTGCATTGTTGGGCAGATTACTCATAAAGGGTCCCCAGCCGGTGGCCGACCGGCAGCCGGTCCACCGGCTGAGGGTACCTGTAGCCAAGTGAAGAAAGAAAAAAAAATCAGAATTGAGTTTTTGGCCTCCCAGCCGGTGCCCGACCGGCAGCCGGCCGGTCGGCTGGGGATGCATGTACATTGGAGAAAAATCGAAGAAAAAGTCAGAAGTTAACATTTGGACTCCCAGCCGGTCCACCACCGGCAGCCGGTCGACCGGCTGAGAGTCGCTTTTCAGAATTTCGCGCACTATATAAACCCGCACTTAGTCTATTATTTAAAAAACGTGACTTTTGCACACTTTTCTAGGGTTTTTACTGTGTTGAATACTTAGACTTAGACTCAAAAAAAACTCTCTTAATATATTCAATCTTCCTTAGATCTTTATTTAATCTTTCAATATTAGTTAATCCTTTCTTAGTAATTCTCTTAGCTTTGTTCTTGGGCAATTTTAGAAGATTTTTATTGGGTTGTAATTTGAGGGTTTGAGAAAATCTTCCAAGTTGTAATCCAAGTTCCTTGCTTTTTCCTTATTATTGGTATAATCTTCCTAATCTCTACTTTGTCTTTGCATTTTGTTCTAGTTTTGCTTGTTCAATTATTTACTCTCATTAATTTCCACCATGTTTAGCATTAATACTTTATTTGTTCAAGTTTATTCCTTAGCCATGTGTGAGTAGTCTTATTCTAGGGTTAGGGGGTTTGCTTGGGTAGTTAGTAGCCATGAAAAATGCCTAGAGTTAGTCTTGTTTGCTTCTTTGGTTAAGTTTTCGCATCTTGCATGTTATGTGTTCGATGAAATGCCTCAACGACGGTTGGGTGTTAGTCTTCACTTTGTTTGCTTTAGACGAAAGTCTTGGGGTTTCATTAGCATGCTTGTGTGTTAGGTTAGCTTGGTTTGTAGCGAAAGCTAGGACTAGACTCGACCTAAGGGTTTGTCAACTCGAGAGAAGAGACAACCCTAGACCTACCATAGAAGTGATACAAGACCGTTATCTTACGTTTGGCTACCGACTTACCTAGGTGACCCCCGACACCCTAGTCCTCTTTATCATCAACTTCATCTAGATTTACTTGCTTTAGTAGTTAATTAGTTTTTCCAAACCAAAACCTTTTACCCCGACTCATACTTAAATTAAAGCATAACTATACAACTATCCCCACCGTCTTCGCGAACGATAACCCGATTATACTACTTAATTTGGGTTCTTTATAAATGTGTTTGATGCCGGTATCGACGAAAAAACCCGGCCATCAAAATGGCGCCGTTGCCGGGGACGGTGTTTAGAAGTTGTGTAGTTTAGTTTTAGTTTTAGTCTTGAGTTAGTTGAGCTTGCTTTTGTTTTGATAAAAGATTTGGTAGTTATTTGTAGAGTGCTTGTTTTATTGCTCACCCTAGTGTTTAATAAACACTAGGACGACTAATTGGTTTGCTAAGTTTTATGCCTAGGGGTGACTCTAACTGTTTGTTGTCATCTTCCGAACCGGAGAGGCTCTTTCGGGCTTTAAGGAGGAAGACCATTGCAAGAGTAAGAATTGCGTCCCAAGCATCTACTAGCCAAAACAACCCCTCTTCATCCGAACCACCAAGTCCCAATCAAAGCAATCCTAGCCCAACATCCGACAATTTTGACAATCCATTTTATCAATCACCACCACAATCACCACACTTTCCAAACAACCATCAAATTCACATAATGGCCGCTCTTCGTGATCATAACCGGCCCAATCACAATGACACCACCAATCCAATCAACTTCGGGGTTCTTGTTCCTCAAAATTTCGAAATACATCCTTCCCAAATGAGTTCAATCGAAAAGAATGCCTTTAGCGGGGCTTCCCACGAAGATGCTCATGGGCACCTAAGAAAATTCAAGGGTAAAGTCGCGATGATAAAGAAGACCGGAGTACCCGAGGAGACACTAAGGCTTATGCTTTTCCCCTATTCCTTAACCGACAAGGCCGATAGGTGGCTAAATGTCCATGCTCCAAATACGTTCACCACATGGGACGACTTGGCAACGGCTTTCCTTGCCAAGTACTACCCATCCTCCAAGACCGCGATGCTCCGGAATGAGATAACTCAGTTTCAACAAGACGAGGGAGAATCTTTGGGAGAAGCTTGGGATAGATACCAAGATTTGCTAGCCAAGTGCCCACACCACGGGATACCACCTTGGTACACAACCCAAACTTTTTTCCAAACCCTTCTCTCCCGGACTAAGGAAATGGTTAATGCATCGGCGGGTGGTAGCTTTGACCACTTGCCACATGAGGAAGGAACGGAACTCATCAAGAAGATTGTTGATTCGGAGGAAAACTATGGTACTAGGGGGAATGTCTTGAGGAAGAGTAGTAAGTACCCTAGTGAGCACCTTTCCAATGCTAAGGCAAACGAAGAAACCAATGCCAAATTGGACTTGTTAACCAAGAAATTGGAAGAGTTGACAAAGGGCTCCACTACCAAAGAAACCAAGAGCAAAGTCCCGGGAATGTACCAAGTTAATAGTGTTGTTTCATGTGACTTATGTGGGGGATGCGGGCATACTTTTGATGTGTGTGCAAACAACAATTCCTATGAGGGAAGTGAGAGTATGGAGGAGGTATATGCTTTCCAAGCCTTTAACAACCCAAAAAACCAAAATACTTTCAACCCAAATTCGAACTATTACCATCAAGGTATCCGAGGAAGTCCCTATATGAGCTACAAAAGTACCAATGTGTTGAATCCTCATCAAATCCAACAACCTCAAGGGCAAAATCCCCCCGGTTTTCAACCAAGGGGAGGAAACTTCAACCCGAGAAACAATTACAACAACAACTTTTACCAAGGGAATCAAACCAACCAAGCCAATCAAGGCTTTCAACAAAGTTTCAATGACCCGAACTTTAATCCAAATTTCCAAAACAACCAAAACCCACAAAATTTCAATGCAAATTTCAATAACAACAACCAATACCATAACCAACAAAATTTCCACAACCCAAACCACCAACAAAACTTCCACAACAACAATTTCAACAATCAAAGTCTCAATGACCAAAATTTCAACCAACCATTTCCTAACCACCACCAAAACCCAAACTTCAACAACCAAGGTCCCAAAGCAAATCAACAAAGTGGGGGTGCAAGGAATGACTACGGGTTTCCCTTGCCCCTTACCAACACACCTCATCAAGATCTCTCAAGTGACTCCCAAGTTGGAGAGTTGCTTAAACTTGTGAAAGGCATGCAAGCGACACATAATCAAGAAATGATGAATTTGAAGACGGCAAATCAAAAAGAGATCCGGGAGATGGAGGCTAGAGTTGCTTCACAAGCCTTAGCCAACCCACAAAGGCCACCGGGCGGCTTTCTTGCCCAAGGTCAAAGCTCCCGGGATGCTTCAAAACCACATGGTGTCAATGCTATTACGACAAGCAAGAATGAGCAACCAATGCTTGAGAGGAGAGATGATGAAGGAGGATCGAAGGTAGAACAAGTTATGACGGTATTAGGGAGAGGAAGTGAGAAATGTGTTGAGGAGGAGGTGATGGTGATGGTGTCCAACACTCCTCCGGATGATTGTAATGAAGTCGACATTGATGACTTAGACTTTGTGATGCAACAAGTCTTGAACATTCCAAAGAAGAAAATAGATGAAGGGAAAGAGAACATGGAGAAAGGAAAAAGTGTTGTCGAAGAAGAGTCCGAGCATGGAGAAGGCCTCATTGAGAGGAGAGTTTGTGAGTTCTTCCGAAAAATTACAAGAGGAGATCCTCGTTGTGAGGAATTGATGAAGCTTGTAGAGGAGGTGGAGGCAACAATCCCCTCCCGAGGAAAGAAAAGAGAAGTGAAAGCAATCATGTCCGCCAAGAAAGTCCCATGCACCCTCCCCATCAAACTCGGAGATCCGGGTAGCTTTTCGATAAGTTGCCATGTTGGAGGGAAGAAGATTGATAATGCATTATGTGACTTGGGAGCCGGCGTGAGTGTTATGCCTCTAGCTATGGCCAAGAAATTGGATGTCAAGAGTTTGTCTCCCGCTACAACTCCTATCACTCTTGCGGATGGTACCGAAAAACTTCCTCTAGGGGTGCTTGAAGATGCTATCGTCAAGGTGGGGAATCTATCCATTCCCACCGACTTCGTGATATTAGACGTCCCCGTCGGTAGTAGCTCCTTCGTGATACTCGGTAGGCCATTCTTGGCCACCGGAGGAGCGACTATTGATGTGAAGAGAGGAAAGTTATCATTCGAAGTGGGAGAGCAAGTGGCGGAGTTTGAACTTCCGGAAGCTCCCGATACAAGTTCCAAGGAGAAGAAAGTTGGCATGGTTGCAAGTTTGTTGGTGAATGATGTCCCTAAGATGTTTGATGAGAAGGGAATCATGGAAAATATGATCTTGAAAATTGAGGATGCTAGTTTTACTAGCGAGAAGTTGTTGAGTCCGGAGAAGAGAGACCATGACAAAGAGCAAGGAAGACCGAGTTGTACTAGTTCTTTTGAGGACCCTTTAGTTGAAAGAGGGGACCTAGAGGAGCAAATTGCCGGAAAAAATGTCAAAGCTCGAAAGTTGATGATGAGCAAGATGGAAACTCGAAGAGAGAGCAAAGTTGAAGCCCCGTCCGCGGCTTTTGACCTTTTCTTGAGGTCACTAGTTAGCATGGACGAGGTTTTGACCCACAAAGATTGAAAGATGATCATGAAAGGTTTGGTGGAGTCACTTAATAACCACCGGTTGTAAGTATTAGATTTCTTTCTTTCATCTAGTTTGCATGTTAGTTTCTTGGTTAGTTCGGTTTTAGTTTAATTT
Source organism: Silene conica (assembly GCA_029255685.2). NCBI lineage: Eukaryota > Viridiplantae > Streptophyta > Magnoliopsida > Caryophyllales > Caryophyllaceae > Silene > Silene conica. Next base: position 68,827,520 of record CM055311.2, read on the forward strand.
TTAGGTTGCATGAGGTATTTGGATATGTTTGTTGCTTGTTTGTGAAAGATTCATGGGTATAGTCGGAGGATTATTGGCATAACCGTTGTAGGCAAAGTTGATTTTTTATGTTCAAATTAAATTATTTCTCGAAATAGTGTACAGGTACTCCCAGCCGGCAAACCGGCCGACGGTACCATACCGGCTGGGAGGCCCTGTACACATTTCTGTTTTTGATAGTTTATTTGGGCAGATTTCAGATTTTGCACCCCAGCCTGTACACAACCGGCAGCCGGTCCACCGGCTGAGAAGACGAGTACTTGTTCAAAACTGGAAAATTTCAAGAGGAAGTGATTCCCAGCCGGTAGGCCGGCAGCCGGTCAACCGGCTGAGAATCATGTGATGTGTGAACTTATTTGAAGAAAAATCAAGGAAAAGGAATTCCCAGCCGGTCCACCACCGGCAGCCGGTCCACCGGCTGGGAGTTTTTGTAAGTTAACCAAGTTGAAGAAAAAGAAGATGATGAAGAAGACCCCAGCCGGTCGGCCGGCAGCCGGTCCGCCGGCTGGGAGTGTTTGTGAGTTGAAAGAGAAGAAGAGGAGAGGACGAGGATTATGAAGACCGATTTTGAGCCGGTCCGCCGTCAGCCGGTCCGCCGGCTCAGAATCAAGCCCCCTTAAAAAAAAAAAAATTAAAAAAATAAAAAAAAAAATTTTCGAAAAAAATTGAAAAATCCAAACCCTCACTCTCAGCCGGTGTACCGGCCGCCGGTCCAAGACCGGCTGGGAGTGTTCTGTCGGGTTTTTTAAAACGCATAACCCCCCTTTTCTTCTTCATTTCTACCTCATTTTTCCTCATTTCTTCTTCATTTCTTCACCCCTCTTACTTATTTCCTTCACCCCTCTTCATCCCTAACCTTCAAAAACCCCAAAAAACTTCACCAAACTCTCTCAAATCAAAACCCCCTTAATTCCCTCATCACCTTATCCTTCAATTAACCATGTCGGGAAGAACAGAAAGGCGATCCAAATCAAGGCACGACCCTAGTGTGGAGCAAGAATATGAAAATGTAATGGGAAGTGGCAACATTGGCCCGGATCCTTGCTTTCCCGGTCTCACATTTGCCTCAATCCAACAAAAAGGTTGGCATCCCAACCTCAGCTTACTACCCCCATTTGTGTTGGGGGGATAGTCACCTTGATTGCCAACAACCGTTGTCAGAGGCACTTCACGGTCGACTTCATTCAGGGCGAGAATGTATTATCTAGCCGATACTTGCAGGATGCTTTGGGGTGGGTACGGTATAACCCCAGTGATCGCAAGGAGTATTGGCAGATTCGGGTTGACAACAAGTTCAAGAATTCAATTCCTTTGCCAAACACCGAGTTGATGAGAGTTGTGCCGGGAAAGACCTCTTACCTCCTTGATATTCAGGCGGACCCCGAGGACCTTCCCCCAGACCAGCGTGCCCCTAGAGTCTACACCAGAGATAGAGTCGGTGCCACTCCTTCTGACCTTCCATTTGAGCAGTTTCAGCAGCCCTCCATTTCCATGTCCCAGTTTCAGAGTGGTCCCTCATACTTCCAGGGATCCACCTCCGCCTCCGGCCCATCTTCTTCTTCATGCCCCCCAGAGCTTATTGATTTCATGGCCCGAGTTGACTTGGGCATGAAGACTGCAGCAGATCTAGCGGACCAGCGCCAAGCCTTAGCCGATGAGCGGCATAGAGATTTGACCTATAGGCTTGATTACCTTTACCATGATCAAGCTTATGGGTCATTTCCGAGTTATGATCGGTCCGTCCGCGAGGGTTATCATCATCCGGATGGTGGTCGCCCGTCATACTACATGCCTCCTGATAGGGGTTATGTGCCTCCTGAGGGTCATTTTTACGGGGAGATCAACGTCGCCCCGGGTTATTTTTCAAACCCGATCTTTCCCCCCAACTTCCGGGGAAATGAGGATTCGGGCCCTCCGAGGCATTCATCCTTCCATGGCGGGTATGGTGATGCGGGACCTAGTGGCTCTCAAGCCTCCCCTTTCCGTGATGTTATGCTCAACCCGAACGACTTCATGGTCGTTGATGGAGGCAATGGGAATGATGATGATGGAGGCGGTGATGAAGGATATGAGTCCGAGGATCATTTTGATGATAGCTTTGATGAGTGACCACCTTTGGAGGTGGTAGATGGTGATGATTATGCTTCCCTTGCAAAATCCAAAACAAGTCAAGTAACTCCCTTAATCCAAATTTCTCTTTTAGTTTGCATTTTCTTTCCTAGCATGCATTTAGTTAGTATCTTTTAGCTTGTTTTAGTTTTTAATTCATCCTTGCATATCATTTAGTTTAGTTGCATATACTTGCATTCATTTAGATGCATTCGATTTCAATTTTGTATAATATTGTCACATGTAGTTTGCATACATGTAGAATAGAGCATTTAGTCTAGTTTTTAGTTTTTCTCTTCTTTTGTTTATCTTTGTTTTTAATGCCTTCTTAAAAACCAAAAAACCAAAAAAATTGAAAAACCAAAAACTTTCAAAAATATGTCCTTTATTTTCCGGTTTTCCTCCTCACATTATGCATATAAATAAGTGTGGGGAGGAAGAACCGTTTATTTCAAAAAATACAAAAACAAGTTTTTATTTTCTCAAAAATTTCAAAAAAGCCAAAAACATGTTGTTTTCGTTCTTTTACTTCATTTCCCCCTTTGCACTCTATTACATTGAGGACAATGTAAATCTTAAGTGTGGGGAGGGAAAATATCCACCTTGTGAATATTTGATTGCTTTTGTAAGTATGAAAAACCTCAAAAATACCAAAAAAATCGAAAATTTTGAAAAATTCAAAAACATGTTTTTACCTTATTAGTGTAGAATTGTATATACTTGTGTTTGCTTTCCCTCCTTTCGCATAGGTAACACTCGCTTGAGCACCGCTTTGGATCTTGAAGACTCCACGGTATGATCGTTCCAACCTCTATTTCACTCTCATTTTCTTCCTTTTGTTGCAAATGAGGAGGATGGGCTTGTATTTGGAGGATGTGGAGTACATTGTGGAGATTGTGTGTGGCTTGTGTGCTTTTGTGCTGTTAGGAGATGCATTAGCTTTATTTGGCATGTAGTTTGATAGTCTCATTTGCATTATAACATGTCTATATTAGTTGCATTCATGGCATATAGTTGCATTTAGGATAATGTTTTGAAAATGCCTAATTGAGAACTTTGACAAAATCGTTTAGGCCGTTGCAAATGATTCTTCTACTTGTGATTTTGTCTTTTAGAATGATTTCTAAAACACCCTAGGTCATGCTTTTCTAGTATCTTTCTAACCATGGTCCAATACCGAGTCAAGGGTTTGCATGTGAGTCACCTCGTCCAACCCCGTAATGCGAAATGGTTTTGATTATCTTGTCTTGGTGACCTTGTTCGACTCGGCGGTTTGGCAACCCAAAAATAACTTTCATGAATAAATTTGGAATGCTCTTGTCAATGATCATAAGAAGTGGAATCGACTTGAAAAAAAAGGGAACTCAAGTGAAAAAGAAAAGAGAAAAAAAAAATGGTTAATGAAAAAGAATAAGAACATGTTGTTTTGGTGGAGGCGTACCACTTCGATGTGCTTTGGAGGGTAGCCATTGAGTTGGCTTCCCACTTGGTTGTGAATTCGACCGCCCAAAGACAGAGTGATTGTCACCCCGATAAGCTATTGTCTAGAGGTTAACCGGTTGCCTAATAAGCGATTGGCGAAAGCAAAGGACATTAGCACGCGTGGGACAAACCCCATCCTAACTCATGGCATGAAAAAAAAAAAAAAAAAAAAAAAAAAAAAAAAAAAAAGTTGAATGAGGTCAAATTTTGATTGTCATCCACCATTTTGTATTGATTTGAGCATTTCATTCCAAAAAAATTAATTTTGCCTTGCCGTTTTGTCGATCTTGGGACGACCCATGACCTTTACTTTGTGAAGAATCTAGACTTGTTGCATCTTTTGCCTTTAGCATTGCGGGGATTATCATTCCATTCCATCCGATCGCCCTTGACAAAAGTATTTGGATAACGGTTATGAAAGTAGCCTAGTTTAGCATGATTTGGCGGTGTTTTGTTGTCATCCTTCTTGCCTTAGTGACTTGTAGAATTAATATTTGTGAAGGAGTTTACGACTTTGAATTTGTTCTCTTTTAGTTGTTTTCCACCGCTTGAATGAGGCAAGCGGTTTTCTTTCTTTTCTCGATGCATGTTGCTTGTTTATATGTGTTTCGTTTTGATTTGTTTGCATCAAAAGTTTTGCAGCAAGACCTTACTTGCCTTGCAATAGGGCATTCTCCCTCATGAATGTCAAATTGTGAGTTGAAAGGGCTACGGGTGTAGCTAAACCCGATTCGGCTTATAGTTAGCTTAGTTAGTTGTTTCTTTGTTTTTAATAAGGGTTATATAGTTCTTCGATCTCTTACTCGAGGACGAGTAAGGTTTAAGTGTGGGGAATTCTGATAAGCTCCATTTTGGTCATTATTTTCGTTGTTTATTCTTCATTTTCGGTCCCGAGATGACCTCATTTTGCGTGCCTTTGCTCATTTTTATGCCCGTTACCTCGACTATTCCTTTTCGGTTTACATTTCGTAGGTATTGTGGCGGGAGCGAAGAAACGGGAGCAAACGAGGCATATTTGGAGCAAAAATGTGAAGAAATTATGAAGAAATTAGCAAGGCAAGAGCCCAGGCCTTCCCAGCCGGTACCCAGCCGGCGGTCGGTTGGCCGGCTGGGGAACCTGGTCTTGATTTTGAAGAAAATGTTACAGCCCCTTAAGAATAGGCTCCTAGCCGGTGGCCAACCGGCAGCCGGCAGGCCGGCTGGGGAGCATATCCCATACTTAGCCAAAATCTGAAGAATGAAAGAATTGCATTGTTGGGCAGATTACTCATAAAGGGTCCCCAGCCGGTGGCCGACCGGCAGCCGGTCCACCGGCTGAGGGTACCTGTAGCCAAGTGAAGAAAGAAAAAAAAATCAGAATTGAGTTTTTGGCCTCCCAGCCGGTGCCCGACCGGCAGCCGGCCGGTCGGCTGGGGATGCATGTACATTGGAGAAAAATCGAAGAAAAAGTCAGAAGTTAACATTTGGACTCCCAGCCGGTCCACCACCGGCAGCCGGTCGACCGGCTGAGAGTCGCTTTTCAGAATTTCGCGCACTATATAAACCCGCACTTAGTCTATTATTTAAAAAACGTGACTTTTGCACACTTTTCTAGGGTTTTTACTGTTTTGAATACTTAGACTTAGACTCAAAAAAAACTCTCTTAATATATTCAATCTTCCTTAGATCTTTATTTAATCTTTCAATATTAGTTAATCCTTTCTTAGTAATTCTCTTAGCTTTGTTCTTGGGCAATTTTAGAAGATTTTTATTGGGTTGTAATTTGAGGGTTTGAGAAAATCTTCCAAGTTGTAATCCAAGTTCCTTGCTTTTTCCTTATTATTGGTATAATCTTCCTAATCTCTACTTTGTCTTTGCATTTTGTTCTAGTTTTGCTTGTTCAATTATTTACTCTCATTAATTTCCACCATGTTTAGCATTAATACTTTATTTGTTCAAGTTTATTCCTTAGCCATGTGTGAGTAGTCTTATTCTAGGGTTAGGGGGTTTGCTTGGGTAGTTAGTAGCCATGAAAAATGCCTAGAGTTAGTCTTGTTTGCTTCTTTGGTTAAGTTTTCGCATCTTGCATGTTATGTGTTCGATGAAATGCCTCAACGACGGTTGGGTGTTAGTCTTCACTTTGTTTGCTTTAGACGAAAGTCTTGGGGTTTCATGAGCATGCTTGTGTGTTAGGTTAGCTTGGTTTGTAGCGAAAGCTAGGACTAGACTCGACCTAAGGGTTTGTCAACTCGAGAGAAGAGACAACCCTAGACCTACCATAGAAGTGATACGAGACCGTTATCTTACGTTTGGCTACCGACTTACCTAGGTGACCCCCGACACCCTAGTCCTCTTTATCATCAACTTCATCTAGATTTACTTGCTTTAGTAGTTAATTAGTTTTTCCAAACCAAAACCTTTTACCCCGACTCATACTTAAATTAAAGCATAACTATACAACTATCCCCACCGTCTTCGCGAACGATAACCCGATTATACTACTTAATTTGGGTTCTTTATAAATGTGTTTGATGCCGGTATCGACGAAAAAACCCGGCCATCAATGCACGAGAAGGCTATAGGTATTTCATCACTTTCACGGATGATTTGAGTAGATATGGCTATGTCTACTTGATGAAACATAAAAGTGAATCCTTTGACAAGTTCAAAGAATACCAGAATCGGGTACAGAACCAGCTGGGTAGAAAGATTAAAGCACTACGTTCAGATCGTTGTGGTGAGTATCTTTCACACGAGTTTGATCAACACCTAAAAGACTGTGGGATCGTGCTACAGTTGACTCCACCTGGAACACCACAATTAAATGGTGTGTCCGAACGGAGAAATCGAACTTTACTTGATATGGTTCGATCCATGATGAGTCACACCGTTGTGCCTGATTCATTGTGGGGCTATGCTCTTTTGTCGGCCGCTCTAATTCTTAACCGAAGTCCGTCTAAAGCTGTTGACAAGACTCCATTCGAGTTATGGAAGGGAACGGTCCCTAACTTGTCCTTTATTCGGGTTTGGGGCTGCGAGGCTTATGTCAAGTGGAGACACGAGGATAAGCTCGGCCCGCGATCGGTCAAGACATACTTTATAGGCTATCCAAAGGGAACGTTTGGTCATTACTTCTACTCGCCTACCGAACAACGTGTTTTTGTTGCGGCTAGTGCGACGTTCTTACAGAAAGAATTTCTCGAGAACAAGTCGAGTAATAGAACCTTCGAGTTATCGGAGGTTCAAGAACCAACTACCGAGCAACCAATGGAGGAAACAGTACCTTCAACCGAGGCTGCGGTAGATATCCCTGAGGAACCTAGGAGGTCAGGAAGAGTCTCTATTCCACCGGACAGATACATTGGTATGGTCGAGGAACACGATACAGATGACGTCTTACTCCTAGAGGGTAATGAACCCACAACCTATAAAGGTGCCATGACCAGTTCTGACTCAAAGCTATGGCTAGAAGCCATGCAATCCGAGATGGACTCCATGTATGAGAACAACGTGTGGGATCTTGTGGACCTACCTGCAAAGGTACGTCCCCTTCAATGCAAATGGCTTTACAAGATAAAGCATGCCGTGGAAGGACAACAAGATATCCATAAGGCTAGACTAGTTGCTAAAGGTTTCACCCAAGTGCCAGGCTTGCACTACGATGAGATCTTTGCACCCGTAGTCATGCTACGTTCCATTCGGATTATCTTAGCGATCGCCGCATTTCATGACTATGAAATATGGCAAATGGACGTTAAAACCGCCTTCTTAAACGGTTATTTGGAGGAAGAGTTGTACATGGTACAACCCGAGGGTTTTATCGATCCAGCACATCCTAAGAAAGTTTGCAAGCTTAAGCGTTCCATCTATGGACTTAAGCAAGCATCGCGGAGTTGGAATCATCGCTTCGACCAAGTGATAAAAGAGAATGGGTTCATTCGATCAGTCGAGGAACCATGTCTCTATATCAAGTCTAGTGGGAGTAAGATTGTATTCCTAGTACTGTATGTCGATGACATACTCTTGATTGGGAATGACATACCTCTCTTATCTTCGGTTAAAGCATGGTTGAAAAACCATTTCCAGATGAAAGATCTGGGAGAGGCACAAAGAATTTTGGGCATCCGTATTTACAGGGATAGATCACGACGGATGTTGTCTCTCAGTCAGGAATCTTATATAGAGAAGATTCTGGAGAGATTCAGCATGACGAACTCCAAGAAGGGGTTCCTTCCTATGACTCTTGGGCTTCACTTGAGCAAGACTCAAGAAGCTAAGTCAGTGGAAGAGAAAGAGCGCATGAGTCGGATTCCTTATGCTTCGGCAATAGGATCGATCATGTATGCCATGATATGCACACGTCCTGACGTTGCATATGCATTGAGTATGACAAGTCGATTCCAAGCTCATCCAGGTGAACAACACTGGATGGCCGTGAAAAACATTCTTAAGTACCTACGGAGGACTAAAGATTGGGGATTGACTTATGGAGGCGACTCAACGCTCTGCGCCACGGGTTACGCAGATGCTAGCTTCCAAACAGATCGAGATGACTCGAAATCTCAGTCTGGATTTGTCTTTACTCTTAATGGCGCTGCTGTCAGCTGGAAAAGTTCTAAACAGAGTGTTACAGCAGATTCTACGACTGAGTCCGAGTACTATGCCGCCTCAGAAGCAGCTAAGGAAGCAATATGGATGCGTCAATTCTTACAAGGACTATCAGTAGTGCCTAGTTCGAATGACCCAATCACCGTCTATTGTGACAATAGCGGTGCCATCTTCCAAGCTAAGGAGCATAAGTCTAGCAGCAAGGCTAGGCATGTACAACGGAAAGCTCATCTAATCAGAGATTACGTGGAGCAAAAGGAGATTTTTATTGAAAAGATCGCTACGGATGACAACATAGCCGATCCACTCACAAAAGCATTACCACGTGATAAGCATGAAGGGCACATTCATTCCATGGGAATTGGATGTGTTCCTAAGTTGTAGTACTCTTTTATGAATTCATGTAATAATTCATTTTCTCGTGTACTCTATTCAACCTTATTGTTATGATATAAAATGTTTTGTTTCTCATGTGGAATTGTACGCCAATTTTGAACACCACAAAGTGAACTGATTAACATTACATCGTTTTGGTCCTTGATTACCCACTTGAGCTGATAACTCAGGTAATCATTTTGTGACGTTGGTTGATGGTGGGTTCAACGAGCCATAAGTCACGTGGATGACTGACCAATCACAAAGGCGAGTTATACGGATATCTCGTAGGACACCCCGTGACAACGTTATGGAGTCCTAAATGTTTTATAACATTGGGTGCCAGGTCGTGGATAGGACCTCCATAGTGTTCCTTAGAGTCGAGTCTTTTGACTTTCAACTGTTTCTTGAGATTAAGACAGATTTTGGGTAACTTTGGTTTCTTTCCCACGGTCACCGTAACAGGGGCCAAGAGGATTTTTTTCTGGGTTATTTCATGCTGGGCGATATCGGCAGGATTCGAGTTGAGGGAAATATCCAAACCCTTATCAGGATTTTATCATTTCTCAGGGCCACTCGAGGAGTAGTAACTGAAATGCATGGCCATGCTCGAATACAGATTCGTTTTATCAGTTAAGTTACTCTCTAGTCGGGGAAACCACTCTTGATACAGATCGCTTGTGAGATACGACCTTTGCGAATGCGGATTTGCAAATTGTCTTACATTGAGTGGGAGAAATTTTAAAAGGATATGAGATTCGGTTATCGCACCTACACTTGTACGGACAAGTGGGAGTTTGTTGGAGATTGTGTCCTCCACATGTAGTGTGATAACGTCATTGCACATACCCTTGTACGGACAAGTGGGAGATTGTTGGGGCTGGTGTCCTTGACAATTAAGTACAATGACTTATTAAATCTCTTTAAGGATCACAAGGGCATACTTCTGTATTATTACCAGTTGATCCACGTTTATCAATAACGGTTGGCTTGCTAGATAAGTTTGACGTTATTGTCATACGGATGGCGGTGGTCAACTGGTCCCTATACGTCACACCTATAGGACACGTTTGAGAGATGTGAAGGTATGAAAATACAGTCACATTTTGCCGGATATGACTAAACGGTTAGTCAGAGGTATTGACTATTAAATTAGTCAATAAGATGTTGAGATTATTATTTAATACGGATTAAATAATTTTAGCTAATACGGATTACAAGATTAATTCGTAAATTAAATATAAACGGTTATATATAGTATTCGCGTATTAATATAAACAGTTATATTAATTTGGGTAATTATACAATATCGTATTTTGTCAGACCATTATTAATATATCGACTGTATTAATATCTGATAACATGTTACGATTTATAAATAAAACCCACGAACAACTTAAAGCTAAACGGGTCGAATCACGCAAAGGTATAAGGTAAGAGTGGAAAAAGCCCACCCTTACCCAAGACCCATTCGGCCGACATAAGTAATACAAAAGGAGAGTCTTTCTCCTGTTGTCACTTACTGGTAATTCATAATTCTCACAATTAGGGTTTTGAGAACATCTTTTTCCCAAAACTCAGATCTCACATCTAAAACCTCTCAAAAGCTCTCCCCATATTGCAAGGCAATTGGAGAGTATTTTCTAGCACACGCGGCATCATCTCAATCAAGTCTTGGGTGCAAGTTATAGGAGGGAATTTACTTTAATTCCTGTTCTTAGGCCATAAGCACAAAGGACCAAAGGTTGAATTCTTTTTCTTATCCTTTTTAATCTTATGACTATAAACACAACTGTATTTTTCATTATAATCCTGCAAGTTTAGGGTGAATACATGTTTTATTCCCCACAGGTGATGACTTCTGCAATGCAGTGCTGGACTTCTTCTCCAATGGTCAAATGCTACATCAAATAAATGCCACTAATATTACCTTGATTCCCAAGACTGAGAGGCCCAGTTCAGTGACCCATTTCAGACCTATTGCCTGCTGCAATATGGTTTATAAAGTAATCTCTAAGTTGCTTTGTAACAGGCTTGCTAATGTCCTTCCTGACCTCATTCAGGATAACCAGGGAGCTTTCATTAAAGGAAGATCTATCCTGGACAATGTTCTTATCTGCCAGGATATCATCCATATGTATGCCAGGAAAGCAGTCTCACCTAGGTGTCTGTTAAAAATTGATCTCCAGAAGGCATATGACACTGTGGAATGGAGCTTTATTGAACAAATATTAACAAGTCTGAAGTTCCCACATCACTTCATTAGTCTTGTTATGCAATGTGTCAGTACTACATCATTCACCATTTGCTTGAATGGGACTAATTTTGGCTATTTTCAAGGGCATAGAGGGTTAAGGCAAGGGGATCCCATCTCTCCTCTTCTCTTTACCCTATGTATGGAATACCTATCTAGAATGATCAAGTATGCAACTGACAGATGGCCTTTCCAATATCACCCCCTTTGCAAAAATATGAAGCTCACTCACCTAATGTTTGCAGATGATCTCCTTATGTTCTGTAAGGGCAATCCAGCCTCCATATGGCTCCTCATAAGGGCCTTTGCTTCCTTCTCAAAGGCTACTGGACTTAGCATGAACAACTCTAAGTCTGAGATCTACTTTAGTGGGATGGATGAAGACCTAAAGACTGGCATTAAGCAGGTAACTGGTTTCAGGGAAGGTTCATTCCCTTTCAGATATTTGGGAGTGCCCATCCAGCCAGGGAAGCTCTCTAAGCAAGATTGTACTTCTATCACTGAGAAATTGGTTGCTAAGATCAGAAGCCTAGGGGCTAAGAAGCTATCTTATGCTGGCAGACTAACTTTGATTAATGCAGTGCTCAATACACTACATAACTACTGGGCTCAACTCTTTGTTTTTCCAAAGAGTGTGATCAAAAGGATTTCTGCTATATGTAGAAATTTCTTATGGGATGGTTCCTCAGAATTTCATAGGGTCCCCTTGGTGGCATGGGACAAAGTGACTAATGCTAAGGAGATGGGGGGTCTTGGTATAAAAAATGCTGAATTATGGAACAAAGCAACTGTTGGTAAGCTTGTTAACTGGCTATATACCAATGCTGATAGATTGTGGATTAGATGGGTTCAGGCTATCTATCTCAAAGAGCAACAATGGCATGATTACTCTCCTCCCCCTGACTCTCCATGGGTGTGGAAAAGCATTTGTAAGGTGAAGGAGGTCCTGAAACAAGGGTTTTCTGATAATGTGTGGACTGCACATCCTAATGGATACTCTGTCAAAAATGGCTACAATTGGCTCAATCCCCAGGGTACTCATCAGACTTGGGCTGCTGCTGTCTGGAACTCTTGGAATGTACCAAAACATTCCATTGTGTCTTGGCTCAGATTACAGGGAGGCATGAATACAAGAAGTAAGCTATTTGGTATGGGCATATGTTCAGATGATCTTTGTTTGTTATGCCAGGACAAGCCAGAAACCATAGAGCATTTATTTGAAGATTGTGCTTATACTACAAAGGTGAAAGATTACCTGATTCACTGGTTTGGAAGGAAGATACCTGCAACTGTTGAGCTCACTTCCCGCAACAGATCATCTCCTTTTGGAAAGTACAGATGACAGTTTATAATGCCCTCCAATATCATATTTGGCAACAGAGAAATAGGGCTCGGTTCCTTGAATGCATCTTACGACCAGAAGTAGTGATATCCAATATCAAGCGTGAGGTTAGAGGAAGACTAGCTAAGAAATTAGATAAGCTAGATGATCAACAATGTATTGAATGGTTTCAAAGATGTCTTTCTAAAATGTAATGCTTGTAAGGGGGCTTGAACCCCTTACCTCCTTGTATTTCTATGTTCATGATATATATTACTTCTCACATTTCACCAAAAAAAAAAATAATTCGAATTTTGGTACATTTTATTGAATGACTCGTTAAGAAAAATTGGACCCTAGGGTAGACCCTACCCGGACCCAGACCCATTAGGGTCAGGTATGGGTCTATTAATTTCAGACCCTTTAGGGTCTGGGTCGAGTATGGGTCTAAGGTTTTTACTTCGGGTCGGGTCGGATCTTGCCGGACCCTACCCAGACCCTACCCATTATCATCCCTAGCTGCAACAAGTGGACTGGTCGATCGACCCTCATCTCTGGTCGACCGACCAGATGGCAGATTACAGTGCATTCTGGTCTGCAGGCGTCTGGTCGACTGACTGATGGTAGGGGTCGGTCGACTGGAATTCCTGTACAGTGGCCTGAAAAACATTTTACATGCGCCCAAAACATGCGTGAAAATCCAGAAACCAAGTCCAAAAGTCTCAACTACGTAACAAAAGCAAAAATTGTTCTAAAAAACCAAAGCAAACAAACCTAAAAAGTCTCAACAAAACTGAAAATTATCTTAAACATAAAAACTTGAAAAACACATCCGCGAAAGATGCGGAAAATCTCGGACCACGACTTTTGGCTATATGCCGTAGTTTCCACCGTGTTTGTTTGAATTGCCAAACACGTCTCCTCTCCGTCGCAAAGCATATGCAACAGAACACTCTTCTTCTTTTCTCCTCTTCTCTTCCGATCTTCTTCATCCACCACGTCCGGATCATCATCTTCATGATAGCTCAAAATCTCGAGTCCTCCTCGTTGCACAACGACCTCCTTCACCAAGTGCTTCCCCAAACCATTCCCTGCAATTGGCAAAACAAAGGCATCCTCCATATTCCTCCCAATCTGGGGCGGAGGTGTAAAAACAAGTATGGGTGTAGGCTCTAAGATAGGAGAAGTGGTTATGACCTCATACTTCTTTTCAAAAGTGATAGCATTACATGTGATGGGGGTCATATAATCCTTCTTCCTATAGGACAGACCAAAGATGATAGAATGCTTCCCTACTTTAAAAGTCAAGGTCCCACTACCTACGTCAATGATAGCTCCAGCGGTATGTAAGAAGGGTCTCCCTAATATGATAGGTATATGGGCATCCTCAGGGATGTCCAAAACTACAAAGTCAACTGGGAAGAAAAACCTGTTAATGCGCAAAGGGATGTTTTCCAACACCCCTATAGGTTCCATAGACGTACGATCGGCCATTTGAACCGTCATGCTAGTCATTGCGAAAGTGGCCATTCCTAGTTTTAAGGCCACACTTAGGGGCATAACGCTAATGCTAGCCCCCAAGTCACATAAGGCCTTCTTTACTGGAAAGGTCCCTATGTTGCAAGGTACATAAAAACTCCCAGGGTCCTCTAACTTATGAGGGGCAATGACATGGGACAGAAAACTGGAAGACTCCTCGGTAAGTGCTACAGACTCTACCTTATCTAGAGACCGTTTTCGGGTTAAAAGCTATCTCATAAATTTTAAGTACGAAGGAACATGTTGGACTAATTCTAAGAATGGTACTTGTACATTGAGTGAACGAATAACATCTTTAAATTTGTCGAAGGATACCTGTTCCTTCGTGGGTAGAAGTCGCTCCGCATAGGGAGGGGTAGAACTTTCGGCATTTGCAGCTCTCCTTAAGAATTTGGGGGTCTTGTCACCCCTAAATAGGAATTCCCTTAGGTTGTCAGGCATCTCGGGCCTAAAGGAATCCGCCTGTTCAGCTACCTCGGTCGGTCGACCATCTTCCTGTTCTCCAAAAGCTACTGGAATCGCGTCAGTGGTCGACCGACTAGCATCAGTGGTCGGTCGACCAGGACTACTGCTACTCGGAATCTTCTCTTTCTTCTTTCCCTTCCCACCAGCTTTCTCTCCTCCTACTTTGACCCTGCTCCGCAGTGATATTATGTTTAAAGTCTCTTTCTTTTGGTCCGTTTTGGTCGGAAGTTGACCCGGGACCCGTGTATCATTCTTGCTTGCAATTAGAGCAATATGAGACTCGAACATTTTCATTCCCGCCTCTCACGGCTGTGATTCCTTCTGGACCAACCGGATAAGGTTTTAGATTAGAGCATCCGTATTGGGTGGTGGGTTTGAAGGTGGTTGAGGGACGAAACGTGGTTTTTGGAAGTTTTGTTTGTGCGGAGGGATGTAAGCTTGGTTTTGGTTTTGTTGTTGGTGTTGCGGGTTAAGGAGGTTTTGACTCGTCCATCTCATGTGGGGGTGGACATTATTGTTGTTAGAGTCATAAAAATTGTTTCCGCGGTAGTGCTGGAAAGTCGCGCACGTTTCATTTGATGAAGTACAAAATTTTGAAACGTGCCCCTCTCCTCCGCATCTCTCACATATAAACAGACCGTCGGAAACTGCATTCACTTGGTACATGCCACCCTTACTCCCACTACCAACCTCAAACTTCCCGCCACTCACCTCAAGCTTGTCTAGTTTGGCCATTAAAGCCTCAATAGCTGCAACATTAGACTCAGCCTTCATTTGGTTACCACGGGATGTCCCGTGTTCAGCCCGATATACTGCGACATCCTTTATGATCTTGAGACCCTTAGTCTCTCCCGAATTCTCCTGGAATCTCCCATTGGCAGCAGCATCCAAGTAGGCCCAGTTATCGTCATAGAGGCCATTATAGAACTGGTTACATAGAAACCATTGTTCGAATCTATGATGAGGTATGGATCGAACGAGTCTCTTGAACCTAGTCCAAGCCTCACTGAAATCTGTGGGGAATATAGCATGTATTCGCCCTAAACTTGAAGGATTATAATGAAATTTACAGTTGTGAATATTGTCATAAGATAAATAAAAACATGAAAAAGAAATTCAACCTTTGGTCCTTGTGCTTATGGCCTAAGAACAGGAATTAAAACAAATTTCCTCCTATAACTTGCACCCAAGACTTAGATTGAGATGATGCCGCGTGTGCTAGAAATCCTCTCCAACTGCCTTGCAATATAGGGAGAGCCTTTTTGAGTTTTAGATGTGAGATCTGGGTTATGGGAGAAGAATGCTCTCAAACCCTAATTTTCTTTGAGATTTGTTTTTACATTGAAACAAGAGTAACCTGACATAAGGAGAAGTCTACTCCTTATGTACCACTTGGCCGAATTTTCGAATAGGGTAAGAGTGGGCTTTCCACTCTTACCTTATTCTGATTCGTGATTCGACCCATTTAGCTATACGTTATTCACGGGATTTTAAATTATAAATCGTACACTTGTTATCAGATATTAATACAGTCGATATATTAATAATGGTCTGATAAAAACGATATTGTATAATTACCAAAATTAATATAACTGTTTATATTAATACGCGAATACAATATTTAATTAAATATAACCGTTTATATTTAATTTACGAATTAATCATGTAATCCGTATTAGCTAAAATTATTTAATCCGTATTAAATAATTGTAACACCCCCATTTATTTAAGAGCCTTTAGCAAGACATTCTCAATAAATAGGACTGTTACCATCTCGGAATATCCGAGGTAGTGAATAACAAAGTAACAACCAAAGTACGTTATATAAAAATTGATTAAATTTTAAACTTGATGTTACAACAATTACGAGTTCCAAACTTGATAAAATGAAAGTACAACCGACGATATCTAAATGTGATCTAACTCTAAGTAGGTCCATGTCATGTCTCTCGCCATGCCCAAGCTCCTGGTCCATCTGTCACTGACCTGAAAAATCTACTCCCCATTCCGGATCATCGTAGGTGTACACGAATACACAGGGTCAACCGCGAGGTTGAGTAGAAAGATAAATAAGACAACAATATAATATACTCCGCACCGAACCAACGCCAGATAAACTCCGCACCGATCCAACGCCAGATAAACTCCGCACCGATCACAAGACCCAATATACTCCACACCATATCACAGACCCTTTATCTCCGCACCAAACACAGACCCTTTATCTCCGCACCAAACACAGACCCTTTATCTCCGCACCAAACACAAACCCTTTATCTCCGCACCAAACACAGACCCTTTATCTTCGCACCATCTCATATCACAGAATTATATATCACAATATACCAAACATATAACATTATAGATGAACATGATTAATATCAGCCAATGAACAGATTACACATCTCATATATGTAGTATTCCCCTACCTCAATTGCGGATTGACAACCGAACAGCTGCTAGAAATGTTCCACCTTGAACAGTCGAACTCAGTTCCTATAATTAGTATTGAATATCAATTTCTACCCATACAATCGCATTACTAAAATTACTTGACCCTATTCATACTCTTATCAATTGTTATGAACCCCTCATTAATATCACACATCACTAGTCAATTAACTTACTAGTTATAGACTTACTATATATAGACGATACTAACATAACTAGCATATATCATACAACCATACCCATGGTAAAATAATAACACACCACTACCCCTAACAAAACAAATGTGAATCATGATAAAGATAAAACAATATGGAATAATAATAATAACAATGTCATATGAAACACAACCATAACATTTAATAAAATATTTTTATTGATGCTATTAGTAACGATATTAACAACAATATCAACCACAACAATTACTAATAACATGATGAGTACTAATAACAATGATAAAAACTTAAACCTTATTAAGCATGATATACAATTATAGTAATTGCCCACAATATACTTAACAATAACAATAATAATAATAATAATAATAATAATAATAATAATAATAATAATACAAAAAAGACAACATAACAAACACACTAACACCCGACATCAACCAGCCTCAACCCGCGACCAAACAACCCCTACACCTCCCTGACCACGCCACTGCTACCACCAGGAACCACCCTGACCTGTACCCCTCACCGCCTGCTACCACCATGACCTCCACCAGCCTCTTCGACTCCCACCGACCTGATGAACTAGGGCCCAAACCAGGCCTGGTTCACCACCTAACAATCTGACCCGACCAAAAACAACAACAAATCGAAGCATCTACAGACCTTCACAACCACCGACTCTGCCACCCAACACCACCCCTAACACCAGCCTTATCAGACACGGTGGCACCACCGTGACCAACACCCCCTAGTCAACGACGTTACCATTCCCAAAACCCTCTGTACACGAAATAATAAAAGAACAGCAGCAGCAGAACGAAAACCACCCCTGACAACCCTATCGACCACTCCTTTTCCGCCATGATTAACCATCGCGAACCACCGTGACTACCACTCTTCGCATTACCCTACCACCACCTGACTCATTACCCAAGGACCCATAACAAATAAACACGACAACCCATCTAAAAAGTATTAAAAACATACATACAGAAACTCCATATTAAACGCATTAACACAAACACCTTCTGACCCCTTGTTAACCACCCTCCACGGTGGACCCAGCCGGCCATCGACACCACGTTGATGGGTTACATACGTTCATTACACGACATGTTACAATAATATGCAAAAACAACCAAGATTAACACGTTTTAAACCCTTCCAAACATGCTATGAACACTACCACGTGAACAGGAAATAACAGTGTTGTGATGAGCATACCAGTTTGACGGCCAAAACGAACCACCCCGCGCCAGCCTACAACCACCGTGTATAGTCTCTTTCTCTCCTATGATGTGACGGCTGTGTGCTAGAGGTGTTTGAAAGAGAATTAGGGCAAGTCTTAGGGATTGGAAATCAGCTTGAAAGTGACGGCAGGCATTAGTTTATGTTAGGGTTTGTGAAATTATGTTCAACCCAGCCGTGGGCTTGGTTAATGGCACGCCTAACGAGGCCCATGCCAACCTGCTGAAGGTCCGGGGATCAAACCCCCATATCGACATTGTCATTGTGCTAAAGGTCTATGGATCGAACCCTCATATCGACATAGCTACTTGACTTGATAACACTATAAATATAGCTATTTAACATCGTAAAACAACTATCGTCACCAACTAACTTAGTTAACGAGACTAAATTTTTGAGGTATTACAGTCTTCCCCCCTTAAAATGAACTTCGTCCCGAAGTTCACCACCCCTCCATAACGGTAAAGACTCACTAAGCAAGCATGAACCTTCACAAGTGACGCTTAAGAAACGCGAGATGTTACATTCTATCCCCCTTAAGAAAACTTTGTCTCCAAAGTTTAATACACAACTGCAACACATGCTATTTCAACAACCACAATATAGCAGATTCATCAAGGATATTTAAACAATCATGACACACCAATTAGCCATGTCATAGCATCTAGTCATATCGTAAGCTAATAAGATTTTACAATCCTATCCTCCTTAAAACATGGTTACGTCCCCGTAACCCCATAAACATTCTAACTCGTTACCCCATCTTACTCATTACTTTACCACATAAAATCTAACTCCAAGTAACCAAGTATCGCCCTCATCGTCGCATCTAAGACCAAGACAAGAGGTGAGTGAACCGACGGAATAAAACCGCAATCAATAATTCCGTCTCCATATCGATTTCAAACTAGAGATATAACCCACTAACCAAGGTCACACTGGGTCGTAAACATAACATGGCACAACGGCCTAAAAACTCATATTTCAATACCAGTAACCAATTTCCATCTCGATTTCAATAGCAATACTGTCAAATGTCCCATGAAAGGAACTGCTCAACACTTAGAGAGTAAAACTCTAAGCTACTCACCCACGAGTCAAGGTCAAAGAATGAGACAAACCGATAAGACACTGAACTGTAATCTCAACACAACATCATCCATGGTCGTGCTCTAGACTCACGAGCAACTCAATTTCCTAATTACTTACCGTCCAAGTTCATTGACATATTTGTATGTATACTTATCATTCCACAACTCATAAGATAAGAATCAGGACGTTACACCAACCCAACCTAATACAAAACCCGTAAGCATAAACAACTAAGCAATTACAAAATGTTATCCATCTCACAACTCAACCCGTTTCTCAACAAAAGGATTATCTTATTAGTAGCAAATATTAACTATCAAAATGAAGGAACAATTACAAATTTTCACTCAAATAAGTACTTGTAAGAAACTTATAGCAATTATCATGCAAATATATATAACCTTCGAGCAATAACAAAAGTATAAGATTGGTAGTAACCGCGTTACGCAGTAAAACAGATTCAGGGTAGCTAACATTTACATACCTCTGAAATTTTAACACAAATTTAATATATATCTACAACAATGTAAACAAGCAAAAGCTCATAGTTCATACTTGACAATTCAAAGTGTCTCATGCTCATATTCATATTATAGAAGCAGAATTATTTAACGTAATTAAACATGGAATCATTGTCATAGTTCACAAAATGTACACCATTTATAAACTCACATGACCGTTAAACATTCCCAATATCAATGAGTTAACACAATCACTTAAGTACATTTCTCGTCTACTCACATTACTTCATTTATCATGAAACTATTTCTATATACGACTCGCAAAATAAGGATTGTATACAATGCGCAACAATTAAACATTCAAGCAGGGTTTCATCAATGCGTAACTACAGAATTTGTCATGTTGCAATAACCATAGGTATCAAAACATAAGTATTATCATGGATGATTATCACTTGAAATCATTTTGAAACTTTTGGAACATTAAAGTGGTAATTTGTGACAATTTGTAATTACGAGCCACAAGACAAGATTACAAGCTATAGATCGAAACAAGATTACATTGAGACATTCTGACTCTTCTATACTAAAAGATTATTCTTGTAGTTCATAACTTATGAAAACTGGATTAACGATAAAAGTAAACGAATTCACCAGACTGGTATCTCCATAAATCATATGTTAACAATTTGATAATTCAACACATCGTGATCAGATTCTAAGTATAACCTTATGCGATTCACTGTATGGTATAACAATATACTCGAAAAAGTTATAAGGACTATAATCTCAGAGGACTAGACAGAGGTAAACCATCAATATACGAAAGAACACCAACTAGATTCACATTGTTCAAATAATCACAATTATGTATAACCATTAGATTGCTATATTATGCTAATATGCTTACCAATTAAATTTCATCCTGCCACTTGGCACAGATAAACATGCTTTTAACATCACATATGAGCAGTACACATCCATTTTGGGGTCATAATATTAAACATATAGTTGGAACGATTCTATATTAAACTTGACGAAATAAACAAGGTTACGCTATCACATAATTCACATACGATTAAACTTTTATATGTACTTACATATCTCATAAGTTCACCAATTAAATATTATGCAGCGACTGACCAACCATAATTAAATAACAGTTTATCTAACGTGTGAGCGATTATAGATTTGAGAAAATATAAAGGACTAGATATACATAGGAAAAGAATCGAATGCATCTCTCAAGGAAATTATTTAATACCATTTCCATAAATCAGTCGGTCTGAGCAAGAACTTTACAGTAATTCAACAGAAAATTAGGCAACTAGCAAGAATCACAACTAATTAGCGACTCATTAAGATTTTACACAGCTTATCATCTTGAAAACGTAAACACTTATTCTGAACAGTAGAGGTGGAATTATGCATAAACAATAACCAAGTCTTAAATGATTTCTTTTACAAAGATGGGTCAAAACGGAACTGTGCAGTAACAATCTATTCACGGTCAACTAAAGGATTTATTACACTTGAAATATAACTCCTATTAACATGAAACCAACAGCATTGTAGCACCTACTCAGGAGGTTGTCATACATAAAATTTTCATACTCAAATATGGAACACATTTAAGATGGTATCCTGTACAAACAAGGTAACATCCAGGAAACTTATTAAAACAATTTGGTTCTTTTATAACTTCACATTGCTACCTCGAAATTCAACCATTCTTTTTCTGAAACTTGTTGACATATAATTGGGGCATAAACATCACTTGTACCGTAATAACATTTATTCATTATTTCATTCTGTAATAGTCACCTAAAACACGGTAAAGATTGCGTAACAGAAAAGTAGATCATCTAAATGTCTGGATATTTATACATGTATATACTAATGTAACACACAACTATATGACACTCATGGCTTGGGGCAGCACATTCCGCATATCACTAGACATGAATTACTATAACATTTAAATCTGATAGGTCATATCCAAATACCAAGCAATATATATTGCAAAAGTTACGTTAGTCATTTAACAACCAGATATCCTATAGACTATTCGAGACACCAAAAACACATGATCATATCACTCTAATTCAGTATACAATAAATATATACTCATTCCTGAAAATTTCGATTCAAACATTTATATCTATCAGTGTTTCAAAATCAGTCACATTCTTCTTATGCATACCATCCTACTAGCCAAGCTTATATTTCAAACTTGTATTTCAATTTCATGTCCTCAATACTCAAAGTAATGCATTTCTCAATCACTTCCCAATATCAAACTCATAGAATACAATGCATCATTAACCATGTACACATCATTACTTACCTCATTCCGCCTCTGCAAAAATTGTTAGCACAAGATAACTAGGTCACTATATAATCTACCCCACTCTTCAATTACTCTCATTGGGTTCCCGAGACAGAACAGAAAGGGCCCAGGTCTGGTTTGAGGGGGCCCCTAACTCATCCCGTTCCTTTTTGGGGCGCCTATCAGTTTCATCTCGGGGTTCATTTTGTTAGACTCTTCCTACGTTCATTATTGTTCATTTGGTTTAGGCCTGAGGATCGTTCGCTCTGATACCACTTTGTAACACCCCCATTTATTTAAGAGCCTTTAGCAAGACATTCTCAATAAATAGGACTGTTACCATCTCGGAATATCCGAGGTAGTGAATAACAAAGTAACAACCAAAGTACGTTATATAAAAATTGATTAAATTTTAAACTTGATGTTACAACAATTACGAGTTCCAAACTTGATAAAATGAAAGTACAACCGACGATATCTAAATGTGATCTAACTCTAAGTAGGTCCATGTCATGTCTCTCGCCATGCCCAAGCTCCTGGTCCATCTGTCACTGACCTGAAAAATCTACTCCCCATTCCGGATCATCGTAGGTGTACACGAATACACAGGGTCAACCGCGAGGTTGAGTAGAAAGATAAATAAGACAACAATATAATATACTCCGCACCGAACCAACGCCAGATAAACTCCGCACCGATCCAACGCCAGATAAACTCCGCACCGATCACAAGACCCAATATACTCCACACCATATCACAGACCCTTTATCTCCGCACCAAACACAGACCCTTTATCTCCGCACCAAACACAGACCCTTTATCTCCGCACCAAACACAGACCCTTTATCTCCGCACCAAACACAGACCCTTTATCTTCGCACCATCTCATATCACAGAATTATATATCACAATATACCAAACATATAACATTATAGATGAACATGATTAATATCAGCCAATGAACAGATTACACATCTCATATATGTAGTATTCCCCTACCTCAATTGCGGATTGACAACCGAACAGCTGCTAGAAATGTTCCACCTTGAACAGTCGAACTCAGTTCCTATAATTAGTATTGAATATCAATTTCTACCCATACAATCGCATTACTAAAATTACTTGACCCTATTCATACTCTTATCAATTGTTATGAACCCCTCATTAATATCACACATCACTAGTCAATTAACTTACTAGTTATAGACTTACTATATATAGACGATACTAACATAACTAGCATATATCATACAACCATACCCATGGTAAAATAATAACACACCACTACCCCTAACAAAACAAATGTGAATCATGATAAAGATAAAACAATATGGAATAATAATAATAACAATGTCATATGAAACACAACCATAACATTTAATAAAATATTTTTATTGATGCTATTAGTAACGATATTAACAACAATATCAACCACAACAATTACTAATAACATGATGAGTACTAATAACAATGATAAAAACTTAAACCTTATTAAGCATGATATACAATTATAGTAATTGCCCACAATATACTTAACAATAACAATAATAATAATAATAATAATAATAATAATAATAATAATAATAATAATAATACAAAAAAGACAACATAACAAACACACTAACACCCGACATCAACCAGCCTCAACCCGCGACCAAACAACCCCTACACCTCCCTGACCACGCCACTGCTACCACCAGGAACCACCCTGACCTGTACCCCTCACCGCCTGCTACCACCATGACCTCCACCAGCCTCTTCGACCCCCACCGACCTGATGAACCAGGGCCCAAACCAGGCCTGGTTCACCACCTAACAATCTGACCCGACCAAAAACAACAACCAATCGAAGCATCTACAGACCTTCACAACCACCGACTCTGCCACCCAACACCATATTAATACGCGAATACAATATTTAATTAAATATAACCGTTTATATTTAATTTACGAATTAATCTTGTAATCCGTATTAGCTAAAATTATTTAATCCGTATTAAATAATAATCTCAACATCTTATTGACTAATTTAATAGTCAATACCTCTGACTAACCGTTTAGTCATATCCGGCAAAATGTGACTGTATTTTCATACCTTCACATCTCTCAAACGTGTCCTATAGGTGTGACGTATAGGGACCAGTTGATCACCGCCATCCGTATGACAATAACGTCAAACTTATCTAGCAAGCCAACCGTTATTGATAAACGTGGATCAACTGGTAATAATACAGAAGTATGCCCTTGTGATCCT
This sequence comes from Silene conica, assembly GCA_029255685.2. Lineage (NCBI taxonomy): Eukaryota > Viridiplantae > Streptophyta > Magnoliopsida > Caryophyllales > Caryophyllaceae > Silene > Silene conica. Next base: position 68,851,699 of record CM055311.2, read on the forward strand.
TAAAGAGATTTAATAAGTCATTGTACTTAATTGTCAAGGACACCAGCCCCAACAATCTCCCACTTGTCCGTACAAGGGTATGTGCAATGACTTTATCACACTACATGTGGAGGACACAAGCTCCAACAAACTCCCACTTGTCCGTACAAGTGTAGGTGCGATAACCGAATCTCTTATCCTTTTAAAATTTCTCCCACTCAATGTAAGACAATTTGCAAATCCGCATTCGCAAAGGTCGTATCTCACAAGCGATCTGTATCAAGAGTGGTTTCCCCGACTAGAGAGTAACTTAACTGATAAAACGAATCTGTATTCGAGCATGGCCATGCATTTCAGTTACTACTCCTCGAGTGGCCCTGAGAAATGATAAAATCCTGATAAGGGTTTGGATATTTCCCTCAACTCGAATCCTGCCGATATCGCCCAGCATGAAATAACCCATAAAAAATCCTCTTAGCCCCTGTTACGGTGACCGTGGGAAAGAAACCAAAGTTACCCAAAATCTGTCTTAATCTCAAGAAACAGTTGAAAGTCAAAAGACTCGACTCTAAGGAACACTATGGAGGTCCTATCCACGACCTGGCACCCAATGTTATAAAACATTTAGGACTCCATAACGATGTCACGGGGTGTCCTACGAGATATCCGTATAACTCGTCTTTGTGATTGGTCAGTCATCCACGTGACTTATGGCTCGTTGAACCCACCATCAACCAACGTCACAAAATGATTACCTGAGTTATCAGCTCAAGTGGGTAATCAAGGACCAAAACGATATAATGTTAATCAGTTCACTTTGTGGTGTTAAAAATTGGCGTACAATTCCACATGAAAAACAAAACATTTTATATCAAAACAATAAGGTTGAATAGAGTACACGAGAAAATGAATTATTACATGAATTCATAAAAGAGTACTACAACTTAGGAACACATCCAATTCCCATGGAATGAATGTGCCCTTCATGCTTATCACGTGGTAATGCTTTTGTGAGAGGATCGGCTATGTTGTCATCCGTAGCGATCTTTTCAATAAAAATCTCCTTTTGCTCCACGTAATCTCTGATTAGATGAGCTTTCCGTTGTACATGCCTAGCCTTGCTGCTAGACTTATGCTCCTTAGCTTGGAAGATGGCACCGTTATTGTCACAATAAACGGTGATTGGGTCATTCGAACTAGGCACTACCGAGAGTCCTTGTAAGAATTGACGCATCCATATTGCTTCCTTAGCTGCTTCTGAGGCGGCATAGTACTCGGACTCAGTCGTAGAATCTGCTGTAACACTCTGTTTAGAACTTTTCCAGCTGACAGCAGCGCCATTAAGAGTAAAGACAAATCCAGACTGAGATTTCGAGTCATCTCGATCTGTTTGGAAGCTAGCATCTGCGTAACCCGTGGCGCAGAGCGTTGAGTCGCCTCCATAAGTCAATCCCCAATCTTTAGTCCTCCGTAGGTACTTAAGAATGTTTTTCACGGCCATCCAGTGTTGTTCACCTGGATGAGCTTGGAATCGACTTGTCATACTCAATGCATATGCAACGTCAGGACGTGTGCATATCATGGCATACATGATCGATCCTATTGCCGAAGCATAAGGAATCCGACTCATGTGCTCTTTCTCTTCCACTGACTTAGCTTCTTGAGTCTTGCTCAAGTGAAGCCCAGGAGTCATAGGAAGGAACCCCTTCTTGGAGTTCGTCATGCTGAATCTCTCCAGAATCTTCTCTATATAAGATTCCTGACTGAGAGACAACATCCGTCGTGATCTATCCCTGTAGATACGGATGCCCAAAATTCTTTGTGCCTCTCCCAGATCTTTCATCTGGAAATGGTTTTTCAACCATGCTTTAACCGAAGATAAGAGAGGTATGTCATTCCCAATCAAGAGTATGTCATCGACATACAGTACTAGGAATACAATCTTACTCCCACTAGACTTGATATAGAGACATGGTTCCTCGACTGATCGAATGAACCCATTCTCTTTTATCACTTGGTCGAAGCGATGATTCCAACTCCGCGATGCTTGCTTAAGTCCATAGATGGAACGCTTAAGCTTGCAAACTTTCTTAGGATGTGCTGGATCGATAAAACCCTCGGGTTGTACCATGTACAACTCTTCCTCCAAATAACCGTTTAAGAAGGCGGTTTTAACGTCCATTTGCCATATTTCATAGTCATGAAATGCGGCGATCGATAAGATAATCCGAATGGAACGTAGCATGACTACGGGTGCAAAGATCTCATCATAGTGCAAGCCTGGCACTTGAGTGAAACCTTTAGCAACTAGTCTAGCCTTGTGGATATCTTGTTGTCCTTCCACGGCATGCTTTATCTTGTAAAGCCATTTGCATTGAAGGGGACGTACCTTTGCAGGTAGGTCCACAAGATCCCACACGTTGTTCTCATACATGGAGTCCATCTCGGATTGCATGGCTTCTAGCCATAGCTTTGAGTCAGAACTGGTCATGGCACCTTTATAGGTTGTGGGTTAATTACTCTCTAGGAGTAAGACGTCATCTGTATCGTGTTACTCGACCATACCAATGTATCTGTCCGGTGGAATAGAGACTCTTCCTGACCTCCTAGGTTCCTCAGGGATATCTACCGCAGCCTCGGTTGAAGGTACTGTTTCCTCCAATGGTTGCTCGGTAGTTGGTTCTTGAACCTCCGATAACTCGAAGGTTCTATTACTCGACTTGTTCTCGAGAAATTCTTTCTCTAAGAACGTCGCACTAGCCGCAACAAAAACACGTTGTTCGGTAGGCGAGTAGAAGTAATGACCAAACGTTCCCTTTGGATAGCCTATAAAGTATGTCTTGACCGATCGCGGGCCGAGCTTATCCTCGTGTCTCCACTTGACATAAGCCTCGCAGCCCCAAACCCGAATAAAGGAGAAGTTAGGGACCGTTCCCTTCCATAACTCGAATGGAGTCTTGTCAACAGCTTTAGACGGACTTCGGTTAAGTATTAGAGCGGCCGACAAAAGAGCATAGCCCCACAATGAATCAGGCACAACGGTGTGACTCATCATGGATCGAACCATATCAAGTAAAGTTCGATTTCTCCGTTCGGACACACCATTTAATTGTGGTGTTCCAGGTGGAGTCAACTGTAGCACGATCCCACAGTCTTTTAGGTGTTGATCAAACTCACGTGAAAGATACTCACCACCACGATCCGAGCGTAGTGCTTTAATCTTTCTACCCAGCTGGTTCTGTACCCGATTCTGGTATTCTTTGAACTTGTCGAAGGATTCACTTTTATGTTTCATCAAGTAGACATAGCCATATCTACTCAAATCATCCGTGAAAGTGATGAAATACCTATAGCCTTCTCGTGCGTTGATCGACATAGGGCCACATACGTCCGTATGTATGAGTCCTAATAGGTCGGCAGCGCGCATTCCAACACCTTTGAAGGAAATACGAGTCATTTTGCCGATGAGACATGATTCACATGTGGGGAATAAAACGCGTATTCACCCCAAAAATACAGGATTATAATGAAATATACAACTGTGAATATCGTCATAAGATAAAAACATGAGAAAAGAAGTACAACCTTTAGTCCTCGCGCAAAAAGGCCTAAGAACAGGAATTAATGCAAATTCCCTCCTATAACTTGCACCCAAGACTTAGTCTGAGACGTGGCCGCGTGTGCTAGAAATCCTCTCCAATTGCCTTGCAATATAGGGAGAGCCCTTGAGGTTTTAGATGTGAGATCTGAGGTTTTGGGAGAAGAGTGCTCTCAAAACCCTAATTTTCTTTGAGAATTATGTTACAGTGCAACAAGAGTAACTGATATAAGGAGAGTCCTCCTCCTTATATAGTTATTTCGGCCGAAATTAGAGTTTGGGTAGGAGTGGGCTTTCCACTCTTACCTTATTCTAATTCGTGATTCGACCCAATTAGTTTTAATATATTTCGCGGGTTTATGTTTATAAATCGTAACATGTTATCAGATATTAATACAGTCGATATATTAATAATAGTCTGACAAAATACGATATTGTATAATTACCCAAATTAATATAACTGTTTATATTAATACGCGAATATAATATTTAATTAAATATAACCGTTTATATTTAATTTACGAATTAATCTTGTAATCCGTATTAGCTAAAATTATTTAATCCGTATTAAATAATAATTCTCAACATCTTATTGACTAATTTAATAGTCAATACCTCTGACTAACCGTTTAGTCATATCCGGCAAAATGTGACTGTATTTTCATACCTTCACATCTCTCAAACGTGTCCTATAGGTGTGACGTATAGGGACCAGTTGACCACCGCCATCCGTATGACAATAACGTCAAACTTATCTAGCAAGCCAACCGTTATTGATAAACGTGGATCAACTGGTAATAATACAGAAGTATGCCCTTGTGATCCTTAAAGAGATTTAATAAGTCATTGTACTTAATTGTCAAGGACACCAGCCCCAACAATCTCCCACTTGTCCGTACAAGGGTATGTTCAATGACGTTATCACACTACATGTGGAGGACACAATCTCCAACAAACTCCCACTTGTCCGTACAAGTGTAGGTGCGATAACCGAATCTCATATCCTTTTAAAATTTCTCCCACTCAATGTAAGACAATTTGCAAATCCGTATTCGCAAAGGTCGTATCTCACAAGCGATCTGTATCAAGAGTGGTTTCCCCGACTAGAGAGTAACTTAACTGATAAAACGAATCTGTATTCGAGCATGGCCATGCATTTCAGTTACTACTCCTCGAGTGGCCCTGAGAAATGATAAAATCCTGATAAGGGTTTGGATATTTCCCTCAACTCGAATCCTGCCGATATCGCCCAGCATGAAATAACCCAGAAAAAATCCTCTTGGCCCCTGTTACGGTGACCGTGGGAAAGAAACCAAAGTTACCCAAAATCTGTCTTAATCTCAGGAAACAGTTGAAAGTCAAAAGACTCGACTCTAAGGAACACTATGGAGGTCCTATCCACGACCTGGCACCCAATGTTATAAAACATTTAGGACTCCATAACGATGTCACGGGGTGTCCTACGAGATATCCGTATAACTCGTCTTTGTGATTGGTCAGTCATCCACGTGACTTATGGCTCGTTGAACCCACCATCAACCAACGTCACAAAATGATTACCTGAGTTATCAGCTCAAGTGGGTAATCAAGGACCAAAACGATGTAATGTTAATCAGTTCACTTTGTGGTGTTCAAAATTGGCGTACAATTCCACATGAGAAACAAAACATTTTATATCATAACAATAAGGTTGAATAGAGTACACGAGAAAATGAATTATTACATGAATTCATAAAAGAGTACTACAACTTAGGAACACATCCAATTCCCATGGAATGAATGTGCCCTTCATGCTTATCACGTGGTAATGCTTTTGTGAGAGGATCAGCTATGTTGTCATCCGTAGCGATCTTTTCAATAAAAATCTCCTTTTGCTCCACGTAATCCCGGATTAGATGAGCTTTCCGTTGTACATGCCTAGCCTTGCTGCTAGACTTATGCTCCTTAGCTTGGAAGATGGCACCACTATTGTCACAATAGACGGTGATTGGGTCATTCGAACTAGGCACTACTGATAGTCCTTGTAAGAATTGACGCATCCATATTGCTTCCTTAGCTGCTTCTGAGGCGGCATAGTACTCGGACTCAGTCGTAGAATCTGCTGTAACACTCTGTTTAGAACTTTTCCAGCTGACAGCAGCGCCATTAAGAGTAAAGACAAATCCAGACTGAGATTTCGAGTCATCTCGATCTGTTTGGAAGCTAGCATCTGCGTAACCCGTGGCGCAGAGCGTCGAGTCGCCTCCAAAAGTCAATCCCCAATCTTTAGTCCTCCGTAGGTACTTAAGAATGTTTTTCACGGCCATCCAGTGTTGTTCACCTGGATGAGCTTGGAATCGACTTGTCATACTCAATGCATATGCAACGTCAGGACGTGTGCATATCATGGCATACATGATCGATCCTATTGCCGAAGCATAAGGAATCCGACTCATGCGCTCTTTCTCTTCCACTGACTTAGCTTCTTGAGACTTGCTCAAGTGAAGCCCAGGAGTCATAGGAAGGAACCCCTTCTTGGAGTTCGTCATACTGAATCTCTCCAGAATCTTCTCTATATAAGATTCCTGACTGAGAGACAACATCCGTCGTGATCTATCCCTGTAGATACGGATGCCCAAAATTCTTTGTGCCTCTCCCAGATCTTTCATCTGGAAGTGGTTTTTCAACCATGCTTTAACCGAAGATAAGAGAGGTATGTCATTCCCAATCAAGAGTATGTCATCGACATACAGTACTAGGAATACAATCTTACTCCCACTCGACTTGATATAGAGACATGGTTCCTCGACTGATCGAATGAACCCATTCTCTTTTATCACTTGGTCGAAGCGATGATTCCAACTCCGCGATGCTTGCTTAAGTCCATAGATGGAACGCTTAAGCTTGCAAACTTTCTTAGGATGTGCTGAATCGATAAAACCCTCGGGTTGTACCATGTACAACTCTTCCTCCAAATAACCGTTTAAGAAGGCGGTTTTAACGTCCATTTGCCATATTTCATAGTCATGAAATGCGGCGATCGCTAAGATAATCCGAATGGAACGTAGCATGACTACGGGTGCAAAGATCTCATCGTAGTGCAAGCCTGGCACTTGGGTGAAACCTTTAGCAACTAGTCTAGCCTTATGGATATCTTGTTGTCCTTCCACGGCATGCTTTATCTTGTAAAGCCATTTGCATTGAAGGGGACGTACCTTTGCAGGTAGGTCCACAAGATCCCACACGTTGTTCTCATACATGGAGTCCATCTCGGATTGCATGGCTTCTAGCCATAGCTTTGAGTCAGAACTGGTCATGGCACCTTTATAGGTTGTGGGTTCATTACCCTCTAGGAGTAAGACGTCATCTGTATCGTGTTCCTCGACCATACCAATGTATCTGTCCGGTGGAATAGAGACTCTTCCTGACCTCCTAGGTTCCTCAGGGATATCTACCGCAGCCTCGGTTGGAGGTACTGTTTCCTCCAATGGTTGCTCGGTAGTTGGTTCTTGAACCTCCGATAACTCGAAGGTTCTATTACTCGACTTGTTCTCGAGAAATTCTTTCTCTAAGAACGTCGCACTAGCCGCAACAAAAACACGTTGTTCGGTAGGCGAGTAGAAGTAATGACCAAACGTTCCCTTTGGGTAGCCTATAAAGTATGTCTTGACCGATCGCGGGCCGAGCTTATCCTCGTGTCTCCACTTGACATAAGCCTCGCAGCCCCAAACCCGAATAAAGGACAAGTTAGGGACCGTTCCCTTCCATAGCTCGAATGGAGTCTTGTCAACAGCTTTAGACGGACTTCGGTTAAGAATTAGAGCGGCTGACAAAAGAGCATAGCCCCACAATGAATCAGGCACAACGGTGTGACTCATCATGGATCGAACCATATCAAGTAAAGTTCGATTTCTCCGTTCGGACACACCATTTAATTGTGGTGTTCCAGGTGGAGTCAACTGTAGTACGATCCCACAGTCTTTTAGGTGTTGATCAAACTCGCGTGAAAGATACTCACCACCACGATCCGAGCGTAGTGCTTTAATCTTTCTACCCAGCTGGTTCTGTACCCGATTCTGGTATTCTTTGAACTTGTCAAAGGATTCACTTTTGTGCTTCATTAAGTAGACATAGCCATATCTACTTAAATCATCCGTAAAAGTGATAAAATACCTATAGCCATCTCGTGCGTTGATCGACATAGGGCCACATACGTCCGTATGTATGAGTCCTAATAGGTCGGCAGCGCGCATTCCAACACCTTTGAAGGAAATACGAGTCATTTTGCCGATAAGACATGAATCACACGTGCCATATGATTCGAAATCAAAGGGTGAAATAGCTCCATTCTGTATGAGCTGTTTAACGCGTTTCTCATTTATGTGTCCCATACGACAATGCCATAGGTAAGTTTGATCTTTGTCACCTACCTTTATTCTTTTATTATTCACATGTAATATCTCGGTAGTTTGATCTAAAACATAAATTCCATTCATGGAAACTGCCTTGCCATAAATCATATTGTGTAAGGAGAAAATACAGCTATTATTCTCTATTACAAATGAAAATCCGAGTTTGTCAAGTGCAGAAACTGAAATAATGTTTTTGGATAAACTAGGAACATAATAACAGTTATACAAAAATAACTCGAATCCACTTGGAAGCTGGATTACGTATGTTCCCTTCGAGACTGCAGCCACACGTGCTCCATTCCCGACACGCAGGTCCACCTCACCCTTGATTAGGGGTTCTTGGTTTCGGAGGCCCTGCACATGATTACATAGATGAGAACCACAACCAGTATCAAGTACCCAAGTTCCGCAACTTGCATGGTTAATCTCAATCATGTGAATAAAAGAAGAAGAAGACATACCAACAGGAGTAACACGGCCTGCTTTAATGTCCTCTCGATACACGGGGCAGGAGCGCCTCCAATGCCCAGTCTTGTGGCAATGGTGACATTCCATGCTTGTATCCTTGCTCTTTGTCTTGCCCTGTGAGTTACTCGACTCACCTGGCCCACTCTTAGTAAATCCTGGTTTCTTGAACCTGGGCTTACCTACTGCTAGGTCGCCCTGAGCTTTAGCCTTCCCTTTACCTTTCCCCTTACTGGAGATCATGAGAACATCTTGCTTAAGATTCCCACTCAACTTAAGATCCTTCTCAGTCTGTACGAGAAGGGAGTGGAGCTCATGGGGAGTCTTCTTCATGTCGTTCATGTAGTAGTTGGCCCTAAAGAGGGCGAACCCGTCATGAAGCGAATGAAGCATGCGATCAACGATGATGTTCTCACTGATCTTGCAGTTTAGGGACTCCAGTTTCTCGATATTCTCAATCATGTTGAGAATATGTGGGCTAACAGCTTGGCCCTTCTGGAGTTTCGCCTCAAAGAAGCGACAGGTATGCTCATAAGAAACGATTCTCGGAGCCTTGGAGAATTCGTTAGTGAGCGTGGTGAAAATCTTGTTTGCACCATGGGTTATGAAGCGTCTTTGCAAATTGGATTCCATTGCATAGATGAGTACGTTCTTTATCGCACCCGCTTCCATAACGAAATCGCTATGAGCGCGAATTTCGTTGGCTCTAGCTCCAGTTCCTGGGTTTGGCGGAATGGGCTCAGTTAAGAACTTGAGCTTTCCGTCAGCAATGGCAGCATTCCGTAGTGCTGCCTCCCAGTCAGAGAAGTTTGACCCATCATTCCTCAGTCTAGTTGACTGATTCATGGAGTCCATGAAGGCTTTTAGCCAGGATTCACGTGCTAGCTTGGCACTTGGCATTGGGTCTTCACCAGCCATTTTAGTTTTACAGCAGTTTTATTGAACGTGTTCTACACTGAAAAAGAAGATAAAACAAAACCATATAAGCAACTTATTGTTGTGATTTAAGTCTATATTAAATTGAATTTAAACTCGTAGACTTAAGCATTTATATAATTGATCTCCCTCAAGAATTATATAAACGATCCCAAGACTCAATTTCCGTATATTGATAAGCCCACAGTTTGGCTAATTCCAATCGTTGGAACTCTTGGTCGATAGGTTTCCGTATATCCTATCTATTAGTCCATCTTAGTCACTGGAATATTATCGAGTGACCATGATGTTGAGATAAAATAAATCATCTGTTCCCACTTACCCGACGTAGAAGGGGTCATATTATGCCTACCGACGAAGAAGGGATTCATGGGAGGCTGATTTATAAAGACTAATCTCAATTTTTGGTTATACGAGGAAGATCCCATCAACTTTTATTTATTCATATTTAAGTGAACTAAAATCTAGCATTGCGTGAATGAATTAAATAAAGTGATGGCTTTAAATGACATGTGACATCTGTATTGTCACAGAAAACTAACGCGAGACCTCTACATGAGTCAGTTTTCAGGCATGATATAGGTGGTTTGGTTTTTAGGCGGAATATGATGCAAGCTATTATCGATGAAAGCATAAAGATAAATGCAATAAACGTAAATAAAAGTCCTAGTGTGGCCTATCCTACCAAAATAAACATAAAACAACTTGGAATCCACTGTTGGACCCTAGAAGCTTGTCTTGATGTTCCATCTTGGTCCTTGCAGCGGGAGTGAGCATCCGGTCTCCGTCTTGTCTTTGGTCTTCACAAAATTACTAATTTAAATTACATGAGTAGACCTAGATACATTCTAATTTAAATACAAAAGTAATTACATGGCAAAAACCCAAAACGGAGATTCAAGATCTCAAAATTACAAGCAAGATCGTGTTCCATCATTACGGTAACACAATCTTCTAAGGCCACACTAAGTTACAACCGTTTGCAAAAATTAAATACGTTATTGAAAGCATTCAAGGCATTCACAAGACGATAAATAAAATGCATCAACTAAAAACAATTTATACATGACATAATACCGTTATTATGATTAATAAATTTATACCAAACCACCTTTTTAGATTAAAATTAAGTGACTATACCGTTTTAATCACCAATTTTAATAAACATATAATCCATTGTTTTAAACTGCTTTAAAAACAATATGTATCAAACAAGGGTGAACCGTTTCACTAAATAATATACTATTTCCGTATACAGTATATTATTTTAAGCCATGTGAAAATAAGAAAACAAGTTATTTTCGAAAATAGATACCCCGAAACGAGAGCACTCGATCGAGTAACAGGGGCACTCGATCGAGTGTCAGGGTCACTCGATCGAGTGCAGCATGGCTCGATCGAGTGGCTCGTAAAATTGCAAATCGCTGCACTTTTAAATTAAAACGAGTTTATAACTTGGATTTAAAACTTGTAAATCATATATAAACAACAACAAAAGATTTACATATTGCTAAAAATATCGATTAATTAACAATATGCAAATTAGAATCGAAAACAAGATCGATTTCTCACTAAAAACCCACGCACGGCAGCCTGGTACGATGGCACTCGATCGAGTGTCACAGGGACTCGATCGAGTGCCTTCGACAGAAGGTACGGTTTTCAAAATTTTAAAGCTTATGAAAGACACAATTGTAAAATTTTCATGGCCTAAGGCTCTGATACCACTTGTGGGGAATAAAACGCGTATTCACCCCAAAAATACAGGATTATAATGAAATATACAACTGTGAATATCGTCATAAGATAAAAACATGAGAAAAGAAGTACAACCTTTAGTCCTCGCGCAAAAAGGCCTAAGAACAGGAATTAATGCAAATTCCCTCCTATAACTTGCACCCAAGACTTAGTCTGAGACGTGGCCGCGTGTGCTAGAAATCCTCTCCAATTGCCTTGCAATATAGGGAGAGCCCTTGAGGTTTTAGATGTGAGATCTGAGGTTTTGGGAGAAGAGTGCTCTCAAAACCCTAATTTTCTTTGAGAATTATGTTACAGTGCAACAAGAGTAACTGATATAAGGAGAGTCCTCCTCCTTATATAGTTATTTCGGCCGAAATTAGAGTTTGGGTAGGAGTGGGCTTTCCACTCTTACCTTATTCTAATTCGTGATTCGACCCAATTAGTTTTAATATATTTCGCGGGTTTATGTTTATAAATCGTAACATGTTATCAGATATTAATACAGTCGATATATTAATAATAGTCTGACAAAATACGATATTGTATAATTACCCAAATTAATATAACTGTTTATATTAATACGCGAATATAATATTTAATTAAATATAACCGTTTATATTTAATTTACGAATTAATCTTGTAATCCGTATTAGCTAAAATTATTTAATCCGTATTAAATAATAATTCTCAACATCTTATTGACTAATTTAATAGTCAATACCTCTGACTAACCGTTTAGTCATATCCGGCAAAATGTGACTGTATTTTCATACCTTCACATCTCTCAAACGTGTCCTATAGGTGTGACGTATAGGGACCAGTTGACCACCGCCATCCGTATGACAATAACGTCAAACTTATCTAGCAAGCCAACCGTTATTGATAAACGTGGATCAACTGGTAATAATACAGAAGTATGCCCTTGTGATCCTTAAAGAGATTTAATAAGTCATTGTACTTAATTGTCAAGGACACCAGCCCCAACATCACACGTGCCATATGATTCGAAATCAAATGGCGAAATAGCTCCATTCTGTATGAGCTGTTTTACGCGTTTCTCATTTATGTGTCCCATACGACAATGCCATAGGTAAGTTTGATCTTTGTCACCTACCTTTATTCTTTTATTATTCACATGTAATATCTCGGTGGTTTGATCTAAAACATAAATTCCATTCATGGAAACTGCCTTGCCATAAATCATATTGTGTAAGGAGAAAATACAGCTATTATTCTCTATTACAAATGAAAAGCCGAGTTTGTCAAGTGCAGAAACTGAAATAATGTTTTTGGACAAACTAGGAACATAATAACAGTTATATAAAAATAACTCGAATCCACTTGGAAGCTGGATTACGTATGTTCCCTTCGAGACTGCAGCCACACGTGCTCCATTCCCGACACGCAGGTCCACCTCACCCTTGATTAGGGGTTCTTGGTTTCGGAGGCCCTGCACATGATTACATAGATGAGAACCACAACCAGTATCAAGTACCCAAGTTCCGCAACTTGCATGGTTAATCTCAATCATGTGAGTAAAAGAAGAAGAAGACATACCAACAGGAGTAACACGGCCTGCTTTAATGTCCTCGCGATACACGGGGCATGAGCGCCTCCAATGCCCAGTCTTGTGGCAATGGTGACATTCCATGCTTGTATCCTTGCTCTTTGTCTTGCCTTGTGAGTTACTCGACTCACCAGGCCCACTCTTAGCAAATCCTGGTTTCTTGAACCTGGGCCTACCTAACGCTAGGTCGCCCTGAGCTTTAGCCTTCCCTTTACCTTTTCCCTTACTTGAGATCATGAGAACATCCTGCTTTAGACTCCCACTCAACTTTAGATCCTTCTCAGTCTGTACGAGAAGGGAGTGGAGCTCATGGGGAGTCTTCTTCATGTCGTTCATGTAGTAGTTGGCCCTAAAGAGGGCGAACCCATCATGAAGCGAATGAAGCATGCGATCAACGATGATGTTCTCACTGATCTTGCAGTTTAGGGTCTCCAGTTTCTCGATATTCTCAATCATGTTGAGAATATGTGGGCTAACAGCTTGGCCCTTCTGGAGTTTCGCCTCAAAGAAGTGACAGGTATGCTCATAAGAAACGATTCTCGGAGCCTTGGAGAATTCGTTAGTGAACGTGGTGAAAATCTTGTTTGCACCATGGGTTATGAAGCGTCTTTGCAAATTAGATTCCATTACATAGATGAGTACGTTCTTTATCGCACCCGCTTCCATGACGAAGTCGCTATGAGATCGAACATCGTTGGCTCTAGCTCCAGTTCCTGGGTGTGCCGGAATTGGCTCAGTTAAATACTTAAGCTTTCCGTCAGCAATGGCAGCATTCCGTAGTGCTGCCTCCCAGTCAGAGAAGTTTGACCCATCATTCCTCGGTCTAGTTGACTGATTCATGGAGTCCATGAAGGCTTTTAGCCAGGATTCACGTGCTAGCTTGGCACTTGGCATTGGGTCTTCACCAGCCATTTTAGTTTTACAGCAGTTTTAATGAACGTGTTCTACACTGAAAGAAGATAAAACAAAACCATATAAGCAACTTATTGTTGTGATTTAAGTCTATATTAAATTGAATTTAAACTCGTAGACTCATGCATTTATATAATTGATCTCCCTCAAGAATTATATAAACGATCCCAAGACTCAATTTCCGTATATTGATAAGCCCACGGTTTGGCTAATTCCAATCGTTGGAACTCTTGGTCGATAGATTTCCGTATATCCTATCTATTAGTCCATCTCAGTCACTGGAATATTATCGAGTGACCATGATGTTGAGATAAAATAAATCATCTGTTCCTACTTACCCGACGTAGAAGGGGTCATATTATGCCTACCGACGAAGAAGGGATTCATGGGAGGCTGATTTATAAAGACTAATCTCAATTTTTGGTTATACGAGGAAGACCCCATCAACTCTTATTTATCCATATTTAAGTGAACTAAAAACTAGCATTTGCGTGAATGAATTAAATAAAGTGATGGCTTTTAAATTGACATGTGACATCTGTATTGTCACAGAAAACTAACGCGTGACCTCTACATGAGTCAGTTTTCAGGCATGATATAGGTGGTTTGGTTTTTAGGCGGAATATGATGCAAGCTATTATCGATGAAAGCGTAAAGATAAATGCAATAAACGTAAATAAAAGTCCTAGTGTGGCCTATCCTACCAAAATAAACATAAAACAACTTGGAATCCACCGTTGGACCCTAGAAGCTTGTCTTGATGTTTCATCTTGGTCCTTGCAGCGGGAGTGAGCATCCGGTCTCCGTCTTGTCTTTGGTCTTCACAAAATTACTAATTTAAATTACAAAAGTAGTCCTAGATACATTCTAATTTAAATACAAAACTAATTACATGGCAAAAACCCAAAACGGAGATTCAAGATCTCAAAATTACAAGCAAGATCGTGTCCCTTCATTACGGTGACACAATCTTCTAAGGCCACACTAAGTTACAACCGTTTGCAAAATTAATTACGTTATTGAAAGCATTCAAGGCATTCACAAGACGATAAATAAAATGCATCAACTAAAAACAATTTATGCATGACATAATACTGTTATTATGATTAATAAATTTATACCAAACCACCTTTTAAGATTAAAATTAAGTGACTATACCGTTTTAATCACCAATTTTAACAAACATATAATCCATTATTTTAAACTGTTTTAAAACAATATGTATCAAACGAGGGTGAACCGTTTCACTAAATAATATACTATTTCCGTATACAGTATATTATTTTAAGCCATGTGAAAATAAGAAACAAGTTATTTTCGAAAAATAAAAAAAAACGAGTCCGTTACAGGGGGGAGGTCGACCGACCAGAACTTGTGGTCGACCGACCTCCTGCCGAAAAACGGAAAAATTCTGCAACAGTAAAATCGGTCGACCGACCTATTAATTAGGTCGACCGACCAACAAGCAGTAAAAACGAATTTCAGAAAACGCAAAACGCTGCACTTTTTGAAATTAAAACAAGTTTTTACCTTTAAATTTTGATTAAAACAAGTAAATCAAAATTAACATCAACAAGGGTTCACATATTGTCAAGAATATCGATTAATTAACAATATGTAAACAGGAATCGAAAAACAAGATCGAAAACTCACAAAGGAAACTGTTTTAAAAAAAAACAGAAAACTCACACAGGGGCGGTCGACCGACCGCTAAAACTGGTCGACCGACCGACACAGCGGCAGAAACGAGATTTTTCAAAATCTTTTAAATAAACTTATGAAAAACACAAAAGTAAAAATTTCATGGCCTAAGGCTCTGTTACCACTTGTGGGGAATCAAGCATGTATTCACCCTAAACTTGCAGGATTATAATGAAAAATACAGTTGTGTTTATAGTCATAAGATTAAAAAGGATAAGAAAAGAAGTACAACCTTTAGTCCTCGCGCAAAAGGCCTAAGAACAGGAATTAAAGCAAATTCCCTCCTATAACTTGCACCCAAGACTTAGTTTGAGACGAGGCCGCGTGTGCTAGAAATCCTCTCCAACTGCCTTGCAATATTGGGAGAGCTATAGAGTTTTAGATGTGAGATCTGAGGTTTTGGGAAAAGAATGTCTCAAAACCCTAATTTTACCTTGAGATAATTTAACAGTGCACCAAGAGTAACTGACATAAGGAGAAAAACTCTCCTTATGTAGTCTCTAGGTTTCGGCCGAATTGGAGATAGGGTAGGAGTGGGCTTTCCACTCTTACCTTATTCTAATTCGTGATTCGACCCATTTAGCTTTAAGTTGTTCGCGGTATTTTAATTATAAATCGTAACATGTTATCAGATATTAATACAGTCGATATATTAATAATGGTCTGACAAAATACGATATTGTATAATTACCCAAATTAATATAACTGTTTATATTAATACGCGAATACAATATTTAATTAAATATAACCGTTTATATTTAATTTACGAATTAATCTTGTAATCCGTATTAGCTAAAATTATTTAATCCGTATTAAATAATAATCTCAACATCTTATTGACTAATTTAATAGTCAATACCTCTGACTAACCGTTTAGTCATATCCGGCAAAATGTGACTGTATTTTCATACCTTCACATCTCTCAAACGTGTCCTATAGGTGTGACGTATAAGGACCACTTGATCACCGCCATCCGTATGACAATAACGTCAAACTTATCTAGCAAGCCAACCGTTATTGATAAACGTGGATCAACTGGTAATAATACAGAAGTATGCCCTTGTGATCCTTTAAGAGATTTAATAAGTCATTGTACTTAATTGTCAAGGACACCAGCCCCAAAAATCTCCCACTTGTCCGTACAAGGGTATGTGCAATGACGTTATCACACTACATGTGGAGGACACAAGCTCCAACAAGAACAGCAGCAGCAGAACGAAAACCACCCCTGACAACCCTATCGACCACTCCTTTTCCGCCATGATTAACCACCGCGAACCACCGTGACTACCACTCTTCGCATTACCCTACCACCACCTGACTCATTACCCAAGGACCCATAACAAATAAACACGACAACCCATCTAAAAAGTATTAAAAACATACATACAGAAACTCCATATTAAACGCATTAACACAAACACCTTCTGACCCCTTGTTAACCACCCTCCACGGTGGACCCAGCCGGCCATCGACACCACGTTGATGGGTTACATACGTTCATTACACGACATGTTACAATAATATGCAAAAACAACCAAGATTAACACGTTTTAAACCCTTCCAAACATGCTATGAACACTACCACGTGAACAGGAAATAACAGTGTTGTGATGAGCATACCAGTTTGACGGCCAAAACGAACCACCGTGTATAGTCTCTTTCTCTCCTATGATGTGACGGCTGTGTGCTAGAGGTGTTTGAAAGAGAATTAGGGCAAGTCTTAGGGATTGGAAATCAGCTTGAAAGTGACGGCAGGCATTAGTTTATGTTAGGGTTTGTGAAATTATGTTCAACCCAGCCGTGGGCTTGGTTAATGGCACGCCTAACGAGGCCCATGCCAACCTGCTGAAGGTCCAGGGATCAAACCCCCATATCGACATTGTCATTGTGCTAAAGGTCTATGGATCGAACCCTCATATCGACATAGCTACTTGACTTGATAACACTATAAATATAGCTATTTAACATCGTAAAACAACTATCGTCACCAACTAACTTAGTTAACGAGACTAAATTTTTGAGGTATTACAATAATAATCTCAACATCTTATTGACTAATTTAATAGTCAATACCTCTGACTAACTGTTTAGTCATATTCGGCATAAATGTGACTGTATTTTCATACCTTCACATCTCTCAAACGTGTCCTATAGGTGTGACGTATAGGGACCAGGTGATCACCGCCATCCGTATGACAATAACGTCAAACTTATCTAGCAAGCCAATCGTTATTAATAAACGTGGATCAACTGGTAATAATACTGAAGTATGCCCTTGTGATCCTTAAAGATATTTAATAAGTCATTGTACTAACTGTCAAGGACACCAGCCCCAACAATCTCCCACTTGTCCGTACAAGGGTATGTGCAATGACGTTATCACACTACATGTGGAGGACACAAGGCTCCAACAAACTCCCACTTGTCCGTACAAGTGTAGGTGCGATAACCGATTCTCATATCCTTTTAAAATTTCTCCCACTCAATGTAAGACAATTTGCAAATCCGCATTCGCAAAGGTCGTATCTCGCAAGCGATCTGTATCAAGAGTGGTTTCCCCGACTAGAGAGTAACTTAACTGATAAAACGAATCTGTATTCGAGCATGGCCATGCATTTCAGTTACTACTTCTCGAGTGGCCCTGAGAAATGATAAAATCCTGATAAGGGTTTGGATATTTCCCTCAACTCGAATCCTGCCGATATCGCGCATCATGAAATAACCCAGAAAAAATCCTCTTGGCCCCTGTTACGATGACCGTGGGAAAGAAACCAAAGTTACCCAAAATCTTCCTTAATCTCAAGAGACAGTTGAAAGTCAAAAGACTCGACTCTAAGGAACACTATGGAGGTCCTATCCACGACCTGGCACCCAATGTAATACCCCGTATTTTAACCGCGAAAAACGGCAGTCAAACTTTGTTTTGTACAAGTATTTCAAATGTAATGTTTATAAAGTATTTTACGTAAAATATTATTATTTATAAATCGTATTCCTACGATTATTTCGTATTTCTTTAATTTTAATAATACTTTTATAATTTAAAATATTTTATATTCATGTTTCTCATCTATACTTAATTTCTATTTTTTTTTTATTTGTCATAATATTCTTATAATTAATTCAATTAATAGTTACTAGCACTAATTACAAAATTTAATTAGAGTAAATAATTTATACGTACTCGTTTATTTCGGGTTACGTACCTCGAGATGCGTGATGGGTTGTGGACTCGGGTTAAGGTTGAGATCAACAAACAAAACCCAACACACCAATCGACAAAACTTTTGTTCATCGACAAAACTCAAACCCTACCTTATACTACCTTCATCGACATCCTCCCTACTATCTCATTCATCGACAAACCGACTAAAACCCTAAGTCATCTTCAGCCACCGTGGATAGAGGAGGAACGAAAGGTAGAGGAACCCAACACACCAATCGTGTCCGTCAACCACCGTGCCCATAACTGTAAGCATTCGTTATCGATAATCGTATATTCATGTTTATTTGTCTGCTCGTGTTCTTATTTGATTTTCGAGTTTTTGCTAATCTAATTTTGAGGTATGAGTTCTGGGTAGTTGAAATAGGGTAAGCATTGATGGTTTTGGGTTTCTAGGGTGGTGGTTGTGGTGGCAGTTAAGGGGGTTTTTCGACCTTAGAAGGGGACTGAGAGAGCAGGAACATAAGAGGATGCGTGTGGTTATGGTCTGTTAGTGTCACGTTTTGGACCAGTTAGGGGGTGGTTCTGCATCTGGGTCGAAGGGTGGAGGTTGCTAGGAGTGCGTCGCCTGACTGGTTGTCCTAGTGGTGGCCGTCGGTGGTGATAATAACCACCACGATGGTGTTAAACACGTATAGTGTCATAGGATCTGAAAACAGGGGCAGGCTACGGGTTAGTTTAGAGCGGTTGTCGTGGTAGCTATAGGGAGGATTGGTGGACCAAGGGACCACCCCATGAACCACCGTGTGTCAGTGGTCACCACGGTGGTGTCAACAGGTGGTGTTGGGCATGGAGGAGAGAGGGGGGTAGCATGGAAAGAGAGGGAGTTGGAAGGGGAGTGCTGGCGGAACAGAGTACGTCAAGTGTTGCTGGTGTTTTGGGCTACGTTTTGTGGTGGCTGTGAGGGCGGTAAGGGGTGACTATTAGAGGTATGACGTGGGCAGTAGTGTGGGTAAGAGGATAGGACCTTCGTTGGTGGCAGTGGGTGGCTGGAAACGTGGTGGTAGGGTCGTGAAGTTGGGTGCGCGAGTAGCTTATACGGTTTTGGTGGCTGCTGTTGTCGTGTTTTCTGACTTTAGTAGTGTCATGGGTATAGGTTAGTAAGGGTTAGTTGTGTTTGTTAGTGTTATTACTATTAGCATTATTATTATTACCATATTATTATTATTATTAGTGGTGTTTTAAGTTTTGTTGTTTTATTAACATATCATTATTATTATGTTTATTATTATTAGTATTAAATTATGACTATATGTTATTATTATTGTTAATGTTGTTATATTGTTATTGGTAATATTGTTCATGTTAGTAATCATTAAAGTTGTAAAGTAATTTATACAAGAATGTGATGGTTATCAATAGTTCGTTTCCCTATGTTCGGTTATTTAATTGAAGTCATTTATAAAAGTATTAAGACGGGTTAGTCAAGTTAATCGAAGTAGGCGTGTTTTATACGGTCTCGTTATGCGTAATATAGTATTTAAATAATTAATTTGAATAATTGATATACTATATTAATGGCGTAATTGTAGTAGTTAGTAATTATAATTATTATTTTTGTTAGGTGTTGAGTATGTGGTAAAGTGATTCTGCTGATTGGATGTAGTTGCGTGATGGGATTATATTGCTATCCAGGTAGGATACACCGACACTATAATCTATGATGTGTTATGAATGGTTGTTGGATTGTGTGTTATTGATGCTGAGCATGAGTAATCTGAGAATGATATTGTTTGGATTGAGTGTTTATTATTATTATTATTGGCATGAGCATTTCATTATATAATAACATGATTGAGTAAGAGTATTGTTGCATTCATGAGCATGGCATATGCATTGTTACTGAGAAAGTTACGGAATGGATATTGATTTGATATAAAGCCCAGGGTGGTTCTGCAGACCAGGCCTGGTGTCTTATCAGCTATTGAGCTGGTGTTCGGTGACGACCGATTATAGTCTGCCGGGAGGTTCGGAATGGCTTGGTGTTTCGGGTTTGAGATTGGTGTTTCGGGTTGAGATTGAGATTGTGATTGAGCTCGA
Source organism: Silene conica (assembly GCA_029255685.2). Lineage (NCBI taxonomy): Eukaryota > Viridiplantae > Streptophyta > Magnoliopsida > Caryophyllales > Caryophyllaceae > Silene > Silene conica. Next base: position 68,872,254 of record CM055311.2, read on the forward strand.
GCATATCATGGCATTTGCATATCATGGTTGTTGCATTATTTATTATTGTGTTATCCTACTCAACCGCGAGGTTGACAGTGTATTCGTGTACACCTACGATGATCCGGAATGGGGAGTAGATTCTACAGGTCAGAGACAGATGAGCTAGGAGCTGGGGCAGGAATGTGAGATGCATACATTGGACCGACTTAGTGCTATATCACTTCTAGAGGAGTCATCAGTTGTATTTCGTTTTTTCCACAATGTAATATCTGTAATTATCAAAGCTTAAATTTTATCAGTTTTATATAAAGTACTGAGGTTGTTTTACTTGTTATTCACTACCTCGGACTTTTCGAGATGGTAACAGCTCTATTTATTTGAGAATGTCTTGCTAAAGGCTCTTAAATAAATGGGGGTGTTACAAAGTGGTATCAGAGCGAACGATCCTCAGGCCTAAACCAAATGAATAATAATGAACATAGGAAGAGTCTAATAAATGAACCCCAGGCTAGTAACTGTTAGGAGCCCCAGGATTGGGATGAGTTAGGGCCCCCCTCAAACCAAGCCACTGGCCCTTTCAGTCTAACTTGGTAACCCTTGCGAGTGATGCAGAGAGTGGGTAGTAACAAAATAAAAGATCAGACCCTGTTTATAGTGTACTAACAGTTTTGTAGGGACGGAATGAGGTAAGTTATGATGTGAAATATGGTTGGTGATTTGTATTGTGAAGCACGATAATGATATTGAATGCTGGTTGAAATGTATGATTTCTAAGTATTGAGAACATGAAAATTTGAATTTGACTTTGAAATATAAGTTTGACTTGTATGATGATGTGCATTAGAAGAATACGACTGATCTTGAAATGCTGGTTGATCTGAATGATGGAATAGAAATTTGCAGAGAATGGTTGTATAGTTATTGAACAATAATTTGGAGTGATAGGATCATATGATTTTGGTGTTTCGAAATGTCTACATGATATCTGGTCATTAAATGACTGTCGTAATTAAGTAACATCTTGGCTGGTATGTGGATATGAATGATCAGATTTATGCGTTAAAAGTAATCCATGTCTAGTGATATGCGGAATGTGATGCCCCAAGCCATGAATGTCATATAGTTATGTGTTACATTTGTAGATACATATATAAAATTCAGTTATTTAGTTGATCTACTTTTCTGTTTCGCAATCTTTAACGTGTTTTAGATGACAATTACAGCTCGAAATTAAGTAATGAATAAATGTTAATGTGGTGCAATATCATTTCTATGCTTCGAAATATGCGTCAACATGTTTTTGAGAATGGTTAGTTTTAATATGACGATGTGAAGTAATAATGTGAAATAATAAAGTCACCAACATTGTAATAAATTTTCAGAATTTTACCTTGTTTGTACGAGCTACCATTCAAAATGTGTTCTCTATATGAATGTGAAAATTTTACGTGTCATAACCTTCTGTTTTAGCTTTCCAATGCTTTTGGTTTCATGTTAATATGAATTATTTTTGAGAGAAATAAATACTCTAGTTGACAGTGGTCAGATTGTTACGGTACATTTCCGTTTTGACCCATGTTTTTGCAAAGGAAATCATGTGAAACGTGATTATTGTTTATGCATATTTCCAACTCCACTGTTTAGAATATTCATTCACTTTTTCAAACGATAAGTCACGTAAAATCTAACGAGTCGTTATTTAATAGTGATTTTTGCAAGTTGCCCAATTTTCTGTTTAATTGCTGTAAAAATTGTTATACATAATTCCCTTAAGTTGTGCATTTGATTCTCTTCCTAGGATTAGTGAATTCATTATATTTCTCAAAAACTATAATGGTTCAGATAATGGCTGGACGGTTATTTAATTATAATTTTTAGAAGTTGCAACATGATGTTTGATTGTTAAAATTGTAAGTTATCTAAGTTCGATATAAAAGTTTAATCAGATATGAATTATGTGATGTAACCATGTAATATTCTGTTATGACATTAGTAGCATGAACAATAGACATATGACATGGATGTGAACTTTGTTATATAATAATATAACTTTAATTATTGGTGAGTTTTATATAAAGGTAGTTTATTTATACCGGCCCTATTGTTATGCCACAAGGTGAACTACATATTGTCATGTTTAAATCTGATCACAATGTATTGAATTAGTAATCTGGTTGATATGTGAATTATGGGAAGTGCTAGACTAGCTTTCAATTTGTAGCTTGTAAAATTGTCAGTTGATTCGTGTTTAATCCATGATAAAGCCGGTGATTGATAACTATGCTAATTGTTTTGCAACCTGACAAAATCTGTAGCTACGTGTTTATGGAATTATGCTTGTATATAAAATTGTTCCACAAGATATAAACCTCTCATTTCGCAAGTTATATTTATTAGTTTTTATGACAAATGATGTAATGTGAATGGATGAGAAGGGTACCTAAATGGTTTTTAAGCCATTTATATCTGGAATTACTAAGTTGTTTTGCTAGTCTAAAATTGGTGTATATCTCGCGAGATAAATCAATGCTTCATGTTTAATTATATTGGTTAAATTTTGCTTTATGCCTTTTCTAGAATATTATTTTGCTTCTATAATATGATTATGAGCATATATGTTTTAATTTATCATTTATGAATTTCGAGTTATGGATTGTTTACATTGATATAAACATGTTAAGTTTGTCATAAAATTTCAAGTGTATATATGTGTTTGTTACCTGACTTTGTTTTAACTGCGTAGCATGAAATTGGCAAGTATATGTTGTTGCTTGAAAAGTCGGACGCTAGTTACCAGTATAGAGTAATTAGCTTATCAGATGATTTGTGACTGTGGTTTCGGTAAACTTCTTGAGCATTGGATGTGAAATTTTTGTAATGGGGTTACGGGGACGTAACCATGTCTTAAGGAGGATAGGATTGTAAAATCTTAATGATCTTTGATTTGGCTAATTGATATGTCGTGCTTGTTTGAATATACGTGATAATCATGTTTACTTTTGTTATGCATTATATTGTAATTCATGAATTATCTTTTAATTAGTTATGCGTTAAACTTTGGGGAAAAAGTTTTCTTAACGAGGGTAGAATGCAACATTTCGCGAATTGAAGCCAGTATAAGTGTTGTTTGTGTTTGTTTCGTGCTTGTTAGATGTTTCGTTACCGTTACGGGGTGGTGAACTTCGGGACGAAGTTCAATTTAAGGAGGGAAGACTGTAATACCCCGTATTTTAACCGCGAAAAACGGCAGTCAAACTTTGTTTTGTACAAGTATTTCAAATGTAATGTTTATAAAGTATTTTACGTAAAATATTATTATTTATAAATCGTATTCCTACGATTATTTCGTATTTCTTTAATTTTAATAATACTTTTATAATTTAAAATATTTTATATTCATGTTTCTCATCTATACTTAATTTCTATTTTTTTTATTTGTCATAATATTCTTATAATTAATTCAATTAATAGTTACTAGCACTAATTACAAAATTTAATTAGAGTAAATAATTTATACGTACTCGTTTATTTCGGGTTACGTACCTCGAGATGCGTGATGGGTTGTGGACTCGGGTTAAGGTTGAGATCAACAAACAAAACCCAACACACCAATCGACAAAACTTTTGTTCATCGACAAAACTCAAACCCTACCTTATACTACCTTCATCGACATCCTCCCTACTATCTCATTCATCGACAAACCGACTAAAACCCTAAGTCATCTTCAGCCACCGTGGATAGAGGAGGAACGAAAGGAAGAGGAACCCAACACACCAATCGTGTCCGTCAACCACCGTGCCCATAACTGTAAGCATTCGTTATCGATAATCGTATATTCATGTTTATTTGTCTGCTCGTGTTCTTATTTGATTTTCGAGTTTTTGCTAATCTAATTTTGAGGTATGAGTTCTGGGTAGTTGAAATAGGGTAAGCATTGATGGTTTTGGGTTTCTAGGGTGGTGGTTTTGGTGGCAGTTAAGGGGGTTTTTCGACCTTAGAAGGGGACTGAGAGAGCAGGAACATAAGAGGATGCGTGTGGTTATGGTCTGTTAGTGTCACGTTTTGGACCAGTTAGGGGGTGGTTCTGCATCTGGGTCGAAGGGTGGAGGTTGCTAGGAGTGCGTCGCCTGACTGGGTGTCCTAGTGGTGGCCGTCGGTGGTGATAATAACCACCACGATGGTGTTAAACACGTATAGTGTCATAGGATCTGAAAACAGGGGCAGGCTACGGGTTAGTTTAGAGCGGTTGTCGTGGTAGCTATAGGGAGGATTGGTGGACCAAGGGACCACCCCATGAACCACCGTGTGTCAGTGGTCACCACGGTGGTGTCAACAGGTGGTGTTGGGCATGGAGGAGAGAGGGGGTAGCATGGAAAGAGAGGGAGTTGGAAGGGGAGTGCTGGCGGAACAGAGTACGTCGAGTGTTGCTGGTGTTTTGGGCTACGTTTTGTGGTGGCTGTGAGGGCGGTAAGGGGTGACTATTAGAGGTATGACGTGGGCAGTAGTGTGGGTAAGAGGATAGGACCTTCGTTGGTGGCAGTGGGTGGCTGGAAACGTGGTGGTAGGGTCGTGAAGTTGGGTGCGCGAGTAGCTTATACGGTTTTGGTGGCTGCTGTTGTCGTGTTTTCTGACTTTAGTAATGTCGTGGGTATAGGTTAGTAAGGGTTAGTTGTGTTTGTTAGTGTTATTACTATTAGCATTATTATTATTACTATATTATTATTATTATTAGTGGTGTTTTAAGTTTTGTTGTTTTATTAACATATCATTATTATTATGTTTATTATTATTAGTATTAAATTATGACTATATGTTATTATTATTGTTAATGTTGTTATATTGTTATTAGTAATATTGTTCATGTTAGTAATCATTAAAGTTGTAAAGTAATCTATACAAGAATGTGATGGTTATCAATAGTTCGTTTCCCTATGTTCGGTTATTTAATTGAAGTCATTTATAAAAGTATTAAGACGGGTTAGTCAAGTTAATCGAAGTAGGCGTGTTTTATACGGTCTCGTTATGCGTAATATAGTATTTAAATAATTAATTTGAATAATTGATATACTATATTAATGGCGTAATTGTAGTAGTTAGTAATTATATATATTATTTTTGTTAGGTGTTGAGTATGTGGTAAAGTGATTCTGCTGATTGGATGTAGCTGCGTGATGGGATTATATTGCTATCCAGGTAGGATACACCGACACTATACTCTATGATGTGTTATGAATGGTTGTTGGATTGTGTGTTATTGATGCTGAGCATGAGTAATATGAGAATGATATTGTTTGGATTGAGTGTTTATTATTATTATTATTGGCATGAGCATTTCATTATATAATAACATGATTGAGTAAGAGTATTGTTGCATTCATGAGCATGGCATATGCATTGTTACTGAGAAAGTTACGGAATGGATATTGATTTGATATAAAGCCCAGGGTGGTTCTGCAGACCAGGCCTGGTGTCTTATCAGCTATTGAGCTGGTGTTCGGTGACGACCGATTATAGTCTGCCGGGAGGTTCGGAATGGCTTGGTGTTTGGGGTTTGAGATTGGTGTTTCGGGTTGAGATTGAGATTGTGATTGAGCTCGAGCATATCATGGCATTTGCATATCATGGTTGTTGCATTATTTATTATTGTGTTATCCTACTCAACCGCGAGGTTGACAGTGTATTCGTGTACACCTACGATGATCCGGAATGGGGAGTAGATTCTACAGGTCAGAGACAGATGAGCTAGGAGCTGGGGTAGGAATGTGAGATGCATACATTGGACCGACTTAGTGCTATATCACTTCTAGAGGAGTCATCAGTTGTATTTCGTTTTTTCCACAATGTAATATCTGTAATTATCAAAGCTTAAATTTTATCAGTTTTATATAAAGTACTGAGGTTGTTTTACTTGTTATTCACTACCTCGGACTTTTCGAGATGGTAACAACTCTATTTATTTGAGAATGTCTTGCTAAAGGCTCTTAAATAAATGGGGGTGTTACACCCAATGATATAAAACATTTAGGACTCCATAACGTTGTCACGGGGTGTCCTACGAGATATCCGTATAACTCGCCTTTGGGATTGGTCAGTCATCCGCGTGACTTATGGCTCGTTGAACCCACCATCAACCAACGTCACAAAATGATTACCTGAGTTATCAGCTCAAGTGGGTAATCAAGGACTAAAACGATGTAATGTTATTCAGTTCACTTTGTGGTGTTCAAAATTGGCGTACAATTCCACATGAAAAACAAAACATTATATATCATAACAATGAGGTTGAATAGAGTACACGAGAAAATGAATTATTACATGAATTCATAAAAGAGTACTACAACTTAGGAACACATCTAATTCCCATGGAATGAATGTGCCATTCATGCTTATCACGTGGTAATGCTTTAGTGAGAGGATCAGCTATGTTGTCATCCGTAGCGATCTTATCAATGAAAATCTCCTTTTGCTCCACGTAATCTTTGATTAGATGAGCTTTCTGTTGTACATGCCTAGCCTTGTTGCTAGACTTATGCTCCTTAGCTTGGAAGATGGCACCTTTATTATCACAATAAACGGTGATTGGGTCATTCGAACTAGGCACTACTGAGAGTCCTTGTAAGAATTGACGCATCCATATTGCTTCCTTAGCTGCTTCTGAGGCGGCATAGTACTCGGACTCAGTCGTAGAATCTGCTGTAACACTCTGTTTAGAACTTTTCCAGCTAACAGCAGCGCCATTAAGAGTAAAAACGAATCCAGACTGAGATTTCGAGTCGTCTCGATCCGTTTGGAAGCTAGCATCTGCGTAACCCGTGGCGCAGAGCGTTGAGTCGCCTCCATAAGTCAATCCCCAATCTTTAGTCCTCCTTAGGTACTTAAGAATGTTTTTCACGGCCATCCATTGTTGTTCACCTGGATGAGCTTAGAATCGACTGGTCATACTCAATGCATATGCAACATCTGGACGTGTGCATATCATGGCATACATGATCGATCCTATTGCCGAAGCATAAGGAATCCGACTCATGCGCTCTTTCTCTTCCAATGTCTTAGCTTCTTGAGTCTTGCTCAAGTGAAGCCCAGTAGTCATATGAAGGAACCCTTTTCTTGCAGTTCGTCATGCTGAATCTCTCTAGAATCTTATCTATGTAAGACTCCTGACTTAGAGACAACATCCGTCGTGATCTATCCCTATAGATACGGATGCCCAAAATTCTTTGTGCCTCTCCCAGATCTTTCATCTGGAAATGGTTTTTCAACCATGCTTTAACCGAAAAAAGGAGAGGTATGTCATTCCCAATCAAGAGTATGTCATCGACATACAGTCCTAGGAAAACAATCTTGCTCCCACTCGACTTGATATAGAGACATGGTTCCTCGACTGATCGAACGAATCCTTCTCTTTTATCACTTGGTCGAAGCGATGATTCCAACTCCGCGATGCTTGCTTAAGTCCATAGATGGAACGCTTAAGCTTATAAACCTTCTTAGGATGTTCTGGATCAATAAAACCCTCGGGTTGTACCATGTACAACTCTTCCTCCAAATAACCGTTTAAGAAGGTGGTTTTAACATCCATCTGCCATATTTCATAGTCATGAAATGCGGCTATCGCTAAGATAATCCGAATGGAACGTAGCATGACTACGGGTGCAAAGATCTCATCGTAGTGCAAGCCTGGCACTTGGGTGAAACCTTTAGCAACTAGTCTTGCCTTATGGATATCTTGTTTACCTTCTACGGCATGCTTTATTTTGTAAAGCCATTTGCATTGAAGGGGCGTACCTTTGCAGGTAGGTCCACAAGATCCCACACGTTGTTCTCATACATGGAGTCCATCTCGGATTGCATGGCTTCTAGCCATAGCTTTGAGTCAGAACTGGTCATGGCACCTTTATAGGTTGTGGGTTCATTACCCTCTAGGAGTAAGACGTCGTCTATATCATGTTCCTCGACCATACCAATGTATCTGTCCGGAGGAATAGAGACTCTTCCCGACCTCCTAGGTTCCTCGGGAATATCTACCGCAGCCTCGGTTGAAGGAACTGTTTCCTCCAATGGTTGCTCGGTAGTTGGTTCTTGAACCTCCGATAAATCGAAGGTTCTATTACTCGACTTGTTCTCGAGAAATTCTTTCTCTAAGAACGTCGCACTAGCCGCAACAAAAACACGTTGTTCGGTTGGCGAGTAGAAGTAATGACCAAAAGTTCCCTTTGGATAGCCTATAAAGTATGTCTTGACCGATCGCGGGCCGAGCTTATCCTCGTGTCTCCACTTGACATAAGCCTCGCAGCCCCAAACCCGAATAAAGGACAAGTTAGGGACCGTTCCCTTCCATAATTCGTATGGAGTCTTGTCAACAGCTTTAGACGGACTTCGGTTAAGTATTAGAGCGGCCGACAAAAGAGCATAGCCCCACAATGAATCAGGCACAACGGTGTGACTCATCATGGATCGAACCATATCGAGTAGAGTTCGATTTCTCCGTTCGGACACACCATTTAATTGTGGTGTTCCAGGTGGAGTCAACTGTAGCACGATGCCACAGTCTTTAAGGTGTTGATCAAACTCGTGTGAAAGATACTCACCACCACGATTAGAACGTAGTGCTTTAATCTTTCTACCCAGTTGGTTCTGTACCCGATTCTGGTATTCTTTGAACTTGTCAAAGGATTCACTTTTGTGCTTCATTAAGTAGACATAGCCATATCTACTCAAATCATCCGTGAAAGTGATGAAATACCTATAGCCTTCTCGTTCATTGATCGACATACGGCCACATACTTCCGTATGTATGAGTCCTAATAGGTCGGCAGCGCGCATTCCAACACCTTTGAAGGAAATACGAGTCATCTTACCGATGAGACATGATTCACACGTTCCATATGATTCGAAATCAAAGGGCGAGATAGCTCCATTCTGTATGAGCTGTTTCACGCGTTTCTCATTTATGTGTCCCATACGACAATGTCATAGGTAAGTTTGATCTTTGTCACCTACCTTTAATCTCTTGTTATTCACATGTAATATCGCGGTGGTTTGATCTAAAACATAAATTCCATTCATGGAAACTGCCTTGCCATAAATCATATTGTGTAAGGAGAAAATATAGCTATTATTCTCTATTACAAATGAAAAACCGAGTTTGTCAAGCGCAGAAACTGAAATAATGTTTTTGGACAAACAAGGAACATAATAACAGTTATATAAAGATAACTCGAATCCACTTGGAAGCTGGATCACGTATGTTCCCCTCGAGATTGCATCAACACGTGCTCCATTCCCGACACGCAGGTCAACCTCACCCTTGATTAGGGGTTCTTGGTTTCGGAGGCCCTGCACATGGTTACATAGATGAGAACCACAACCAGTATCTAGTACCCAAGTTCCGTAACTTGCATGGTTAATCTCAATCATGTGAATAAAAGAAGAAGAAGACATACCAACAGGAGTAACACGGCCTGCCTTAATGTCCTCACGATACACGGGCCATGAGCGCCTCCAATGCCCAGTCTTGTGGCAATGGTGACATTCCATGCTAGTATCCTTGCTCTTTGTTTTGCCCCGTGAGTTGCTTGACTCACCTGGCCCACTCTTAGTAAATCCTGACTTCTTAAACTTGGGCTTGCCTACTGTTAGGTCGCCCTGAGCTTTAGCTTTACCCTTACCCTTACCCTTACTGGAGATCATGAGAACATCTTGCTTCACGCTCCCACTTAATTTCAGATCCTTCTCGGTCTGTACAAGAAGGGAGTGGAGCTCATGAGGTGTCTTCTTCATGTCGTTCATGTAATAGTTGGCCCTGAAGAGGATGAACCCATCATGAAGCGAATGAAGCATTCAATCAACGATTATGTTCTCACTGATCTTGCAGTTTAGGGCCTCCAGTTTCTCGATATTCTCAATCATGTGAAGAATATGTGGGCTAACTGCTTGGCCCTTCTGGAGTTTCGCCTCAAAGAAGCGACAGGTATGCTCATAAGAAACGATCCTCGGAGCTTTTGAGAATTCGTTAGTGAGCGTGGTGAAAATCTTGTTTGCACCATGGGTTATGAAGCGTCTTTGCAAATTGGATTCCATTGCATAGATGAGTACGTTCTTTATCGCACCCGCTTCCATGATGAGGTCGCTATGAGCGCGAACTTCGTTAGCTCTAGCTCCAGTTCCTGGGTGTGCGGGAATGGGCTCAGTTAAGTACTTGAGCTTTCCGTCAGCAATGACAGCATTCCGTAGTGCTGCCTCCCAGTCAGAGAAGTTTGACCCATCAATCCTCAGTCTAGTAGACTGATTCATGGAGTCCATGATGGCTTTTAGCCAGGATTCACGTGCTAGCTTGGCACTTGGCATTGGGTCTTCACCAGCCATTAGATATACAGCAGTTTAAATGATCGTGTTCTACACTGAAAAGAAGATAAAACAAAACCATATAAGCAACTCATTGTTGTGATTTAAGTCTATATTAAATTGTATTTAAACTCGTAGACTCAAGCATTTATATAATTGATCTCCCTCAAGAACTATATAAATGATCCCAAGACTCAATTTCCGTATATTGATAAGCCCACAGTTTGGCTAATTCCACCGTTGGAACTCTTGGTCGATAGATTTCCGTAAGTCCTATCTATTAGTCCATCTCAGTCGCTAGATAGTATCGAGTGACCATGATGTTGAGATAAAATAAATCATCTGTTCCCACTTACCCGACGTAGAAGGGGTCATATTATGCCTACCGATGAAGAAGGGATTCATGGGAGTCTGATTTATAAAGACTATTCTCAATTTTTGGTTATACGAGGAAGACCCCATCAACTTTTATTTATCCATTTTAAGTGAACTAATAACTAGCATATGCGTGAATGAATGAAATAAAGTGATGGCTTTGCAATTGACATGTGACATCTGTATTGTCACAGAAAACTAACGCGTAACCTCTACATGAGTCAGTTTTCAGGCATGTTATAGGTGGTTTGGTTTTAGGCGGAATATGATGCAAGCTATTATCGATGAAAGCATAAAATAAATGCAATAAACGTAAATAAAAGTCCTAGTGTGGCCTATCCTACCAAAATAAATATAAAACAACTTGGAATCCACCGTTGGACCCTAGAAGCTTGTCTTGATGTTCCATCTTGGTCCTTGCAGCGGGAGTGAGCATTCGGTCTCCGTCTTTGGTCTTCACAAAATTACTAATTTAAATTACAAATATAACCCTATTTACATTCTAATTTAAATACAAAAGTAATTACATGGCAAAAACCCAAAACGGAGATACAAGATCTCAAAATTACAAGCAAGACTGTGTTCCATCATTACGGTAACACAATCTACTAAGGCCACACTAAGTTACAACCGTTTGCAAAAATTAAATACGTTATTGAAAGCATTCAAGGCATTCACAAGACGATAAATAAAATGCATCAACTAAAATTAAAAATTTATACATGACATAATACTGTTATTATGATTAACAAATTTTACCAAACCACCTTATGGGATTAAAATTATGTGATTATACCGTTTTAATCACCCAATTTTAATAAATTTATAATCCATTATCTTAAACCGTTTTAAAATAATATGTATCAAACGAGGGTGAACCGTTTCACAAAATTAATAATATACTATTTCCGTATATAGTATATTACTAAAGGCCAAGGGAAAATAAAACATGTTATTTTCGAAAAAAAATAATAAAATGACGTCAGTTACAGGGGCGAGGTCGACCGACCTCAACACGGGGTCAACCGACCTCTAGACGAGAAACAGAAAATTTTGGAACAGCATAATCGGTCGACCGACCTATCAGTCAGGTCGACCGACCACCATACAGTAAAAAAACGAGTTTCAGAAAACGCAAAACGCTGCATCTTTTGAAATCAAAACAAGTTTTTACCTTTTTATAAACTTTGATTAAAACGAGTAAATCAAAATAAACATCAACAAGGGTTCACATATTGTCAAGAATATCAATTAATTAACAATATGTAAACAAGAATCGAAAAACAAGATCGATATCTCACAAAAGGAAACGGTCAAAAACAGAAAACCTACGCGGGAGGCGGTCGGTTGACCGCAACTAGGGGTCGACCGACCGACACAGCGACAGAACACGCTTTTTCAAAATTTTTAAATAAAAACTTATGAAAAACACAAAAGTAAAAATTTCATGGCCTTGGCTCTGATACCACTTGTGGGGAATATAGCATGTATTCACCCTAAACTTGAAGGATTATAATGAAATTTACAGTTGTGAATATTGTCATAAGATAAATAAAAACATGAAAAATAAATTCAACCTTTGGTCCTTGTGCTTATGGCCTAAGAACAGGAATTAAAACAAATTCCCTCCTATAACTTGCACCCAAGACTTAGATTGAGATGATGCCGCGTGTGCTAGAAATCCTCTCCAACTGCCTTGCAATATAGGGAGAGCCTTTTTGAGTTTTAGATGTGAGATCTGGGTTATGGGAGAAGAATGCTCTCAAACCCTAATTTTCTTTGAGATTTGTTTTTACAGTGCAACAAGAGTAACCTGACATAAGGAGAAGTCTACTCTTTATGTACCACTCGGCCGAATTTTCGAATAGGTTAAGAGTGGGCTTTCCACTCTTACCTTATTCTGATTCGTGATTCGACCCATTTAGCTATAAGTTATTCACGGGATTTTAAATTATAAATCGTACACTTGTTATCAGATATTAATACAGTCGATATATTAATAATGGTCTGATAAAAACGATATTGTATAATTACCAAAATTAATATAATTGTTTATATTAATACGCGAATACAATATTTAATTAAATATATCCGTTTATATTTAATTTACGAATTAATCATGTAATCCGTATTAGCTAAAATTATTTAATCCGTATTAAATAATAATCTCAACATCTTATTGACTAATTTAATAGTCAATACCTCTGACTAACTGTTTAGTCATATTCGGCATAAATGTGACTGTATTTTCATATCTTCACATCTCTCAAACGTGTCCTATAGGTGTGACGTATAGGGACCAGGTGATCACCGCCATCCGTATGACAATAACGTCAAACTTATCTAGCAAGCCAACCGTTATTGATAAACGTGGATCAACTGGTAATAATACTGAAGTATGCCCTTGTGATCCTTAAAGAGATTTAATAAGTCATTGTACTAACTGTCAAGGACACCAGCCCCAACAATCTCCCACTTGTCCGTACAAGGGTATGTGCAATGACGTTATCACACTACATGTGGAGGACACAAGGCTCCAACAAAATCTTCCGAAGCTTCTTGTTTGAAGCTAGTAATCTGTGCTCTCAAGGCATTAGTCTTGGCCGCGGAATAGTATTTCCGATAGAAGGCCAAGGCTAATGTGTTCCAGTCGGTCACTCCCGCAGCAGTGCGGTCTATGTCTCGGTTCCACTCTCTTGTCGAGTCTCGGAGAGAAAAAATGAACATAGTTTGCTTGATTTGATCCTGGGTCACTCCATCTGGGGGTGCAATAGAGCATATATAATCCGTGAAGATTTCTATATGCTTTGCTGCATCCTCGTTAGCCGCGCCCCCGAATTGATTTTTCTCCACCATGGAGATGTAAGAAGGCTTGGCTTCGAATGGTTTCCCCGTGCCCGCAGGTAGAGTGAACCCTTTGTATAGGTCCTTCACCTGTGGCATGGAGTGACTGGCGATGCTTGCTTCTTCAGTCATCTTTTACTCTTCTTCAAAGGATTGGAAGTAGGTGTTTATGGGTGTTTTGGGTGTAGGTGGATTGTGAGGTGATTGTGGTTGATTTGGTGTAGGTGGGTTATTTTGTGGTGATGGTGGTGATGGTGGTTGATCAAAAATGTCTTCTTGAAATAGAGAAGATGGTGAACCTCCTTCCCTACTCTCTAGAAAACGCTTTTTCCTTGCTCTAAGATTCCTCTCAACCTCAAGATTAAGTGGTAGGAGTCTCCTTGAGCTAATCTGCGCATAAGATGGAAACTACAAGAAAAAAAGTGAGAAAGGTTTAAGGAACTAAGTTCCTTAAACATAAAAAACAAACACAGAAAACAATAACCACTGGCGTCACCTCCCCGGCAACGGCGCCAAAATTTGACATCCGTCGTTGAGGGGTGCCAAAGATAAGATTTATAAAACCTCGGCTTAAACTAGATAACGAAAGTCAAGGGTCGAACCACAAGGAGGTGGGGAATGTTTATTGTTTTATGTTGATGTTTTAGGGTAATAAGTTGGGGGTTTGATTGTTTGGTTGTCACTAAGTCTAAAAATAAAGACAGTAATAAAACAAAAAATAAGAATGAGATAAAACTTATGGTAAAACGAATGCTAGGATGTTCGGGTAATAAAAAGGTACGATGGTATAAATCCTAAGTCAACATGTATTGCAGTCGCGTAAGGGGTGTAAAATATGCTTTCGGTCTATGATACCTAATAGCTCCTTTCGGCCTATGCTATTAATTCCTAGGTCTCACGAATATTGGGTGTCAACAATAAGGGTGATTCCTAAATTCTAGGTCACATATCTTTCAGTCTTAAGTAACCTAGCCGTCTTAAAACGTTAACCAATGCCCTTCCCGTATCTTTCAACCTTGGGTAAGTCATTACTAACATCCTACAAGTCTCCTTTCAGTCTCATTATAGGGTGTTATAGTCAACGAAGAAAAACAGTCTGAAAACGTACGCGAGGTTGATCGACCGACCAGCTATTCCAGTCGACCGACCAACTACCTCAGTCGACCGATCAGTTAAGCTGGTCGGCCGACCAAAGTCTGCTACAGGCCGATTCGGGTTTTATACCATCTATACAAATTACTCACGACATCTTAACATATGAAATTAGCTACTCAAAACTATGCTAACAATGATAATAACGATTAAGAAAACAATATTCATGGTAAACAACAATCTAAACATGTGATAAACAACAAGGCTTTGGGATTCTAACCTAAACCGGATACTAGCAACTATATGAAACAATAATGAATAAACTGAAAACAAGAGAATTACCGCAACAGAATTAGGGCAGAAAAGACAAACTTTATTGAATCCCGTGGAAAGATTGTTGAATAATGAACTAAGAACAGTACTTAACTAATGAAACAGTGTTTTGAATAATAAGAACTAGAGTAAAAGATTAGATGATACAACTACTGGATGTAAAAACTTTGTGGCAATCCCTAATCACGAAATTAGGCTTAAGTAGGCGAAAAACAATAGCTTTCTCTTGACCTAATCACGCGTATGGGCTTTACGGAAAATTCTGGAACTGTGCGTTAGTTGATGCCCGTCGTTGAGGGTACCAAAGATAAAATTTATAATTCCTAACCTTTAACTATAGATAGTGAAAGTCAGGGTCGAACCAAAGAGAGGTGGGAAATGTTTATTGTTTGATGTCAATGTTTTAAGGTAACAAAAGTGGGGGTTTGATTGATTGTTACTAAGTCTAGAACAAATATAAAATAAAGCAAGTAAATAAATATGAGAATAAAACTATAATAAAAGAGATGCTAGGATGTTTGGGTAATAAATAGCTAAGATAATATAAATCCTAAGTCTACATGTATTGCAGTCGCGTAAGGGGTGTAACACATCCTTTAGGTCTATGCTACCTAATAGCTCCTTTCGGCCTATGCTATTAGTTCCTAGGTCTCACAATTATTGGGTGTCAATAATAAGGGTGATTCCTAAATTCTAGGTCACATACCTTTCAGTCTTGAGTAACCTAGCCGTCTTAAAGCGTAAACCAATGCCCTTCCCGTATCTTTCAATCTTGGGTAGGTCATTACTAACATCCTACAAGTCTACCTTTGGTCTCATTGTAGGTTATTATAGATCACGAAGTAAAACTAAACAGAATACATACGCGAGTGGGTCGACCGACTAGCTAGTCCAGTCGGCCGACCACCACCTCAGTCGACCGACGCGTTAGGCAGGCCGGCCGACCAAGGCGCTGCTACAGTCGGTCTTGGAATTCGCACTATCTACGCATATTTACTCCCTACATCCTAACATGTGAAATTTAGCTACTCATGGAAACTGAAATAACAATAACAATATTAATAAAAACGGAATTCATAGTGATCATTAATCTACGCATGCAATAACAAAAAAGGCTTTGGGATTCTAACTTAAACCGGATGCAAGCAATTCTAAAATAACAATAATGAAAACTGAAATTAAGAAAGGAATTACCGGAGCAAGGATTAAGGCAGAAAAGAACGAACTTTATTGATCGTTGTGGAAAGATTAATGAACCATGAACAAAACTAAGAAAAGTGTTTGATGATTATTGAAAGATTAAAACTAAATAGAGAACTTGATAGATAAAAGATTTCTAGATTAAGAACTGAATGAATAACCCTAAACACGACTTCAGCTTAAATAAGAGAATTAGAAGCGATTCCCCTTTGACCTAATGCGTTCAGGGGATTTTCGCGGAAATTCTGAAACTGCGCTGAGGTCGGTAGACCTAGGTATGTGGTCGGTAGACCTCCTGTCAGGCTTGGCGGACTTCTGACTTGTAAGATAGCAGTCCTCAGGTCGGTAGACCAGGGTAGGAGGTCGGTAGACCTACTTTCCTGTAGGTCAGTCTTGATTTCACCTTGGGTTGACTATGTGGTACTTGGGTCGCGCTTTGAGGTTACTTTCCATCGTTCCTTGGCTATGAAAAATCCCGAGGGCATAAATTTGTTATAAAACCGTATCTTTTCCGCATAAATCTGCAAAAGAGCATAAAAACACGAAAGTAGACAATTGTTGGGAAATAAAGGCTAAAACATAGTAAATGAGCGACAAAATGCGTGTAAAAATAGATGTAAAACATCATAAAATAGACACGCATCAAATTCCCCAAACCAAACCTTGCTTGCCCTAAAGCAAGAAATAGACTCGATCTTAACTAATGGAACGATTTCAATCTCAGAGCGAAATTTACATGTTAGCCTAGACCAATGCCAAGGATAAAATGAGATAGTATTCAAATCATGCAAACGAGTTATGGTGTTGTCAAACTTGCAAAAATAAAGACTATAGAGACTTTATACCATGGACTCTCGCGGTACGCTCGAGACACTCATGAAGCAAAAGGTGAGTATATGTAAAAGATAGAAAGAAGTAAATTTGTCATGACACTCACCTAACTACGACCCATGAAAACATGCCTGCAATCTAACATGAACAAGAATTCTACAACTATGTATAAACACACTCATCAAGTGACTTGGATACATGCAATTGAGGCAATGAAAGATATGTGAGGTGAAAGGTAAAAAGTGGTTAAGATGTTTTTGGATTTGTGGGGTTAGTAGCCAAGCTAGTAAAACCGGTTCCCAACAACATATTTCACAACTTTTGATATTAAGAAAGTGCTCTTTTGTAGCACAACTCTCACATTATAATTAAGAAAGGACTCCCAAATATTTTGAATACGAGAGTGATAACATGTAAGCGAAAGGGATTTTTGGAACGAAATTTTGAATTCTGACACTGCCAGTTGGTCGACCGACCAATGGTTGCGGTCGGTCGACTGACTTCTGTACGTTTTTGATTTTTTTTTTCTTTTTGCTTTTCTTTTTTTCTTTTTCTGAATTTTTCTGTTCTTTTTCTTTTTCTTTTTCTTGCTTTATTTCTTTCTTTTCTCTTTTTGCTCATGAAAGCATACAAACCAAGATGCCTCAAAAAATAAACTAAAGACCACAAATACTAGCTTGGAAGGGTAGGCTAAGTATGGGATGTAGTTTTGGGGGAATATAAAGGCAATTTTGGCTATGTAGGGCTTATGGGTAAGTAAGAGAGAAGGGATCCCAAATGCACGTACCAAGACTCACAAAACGAGATAGTAAAACAAGTATATAGTAATTCAAGTTCATGTTTATGCATATTGATGTTCCAAGGGGAGTACTACTCACATCCTAGACAACTGGTTTAAAAATGAAACCAGGAAATAAGCTCTAAAAAACTCAGAATGTATAGTACGTTGCCAAGGTATAAGTCAAGTCTCAAGATATACAAATTGACAAAAACTCGTAGATATGCAAAAGACTCTCATACTAAAACAAGTTGACAAGGCAAGGCAAAGGCATAAACATGTAAGATAGCAAAGATCATCCTTGAAATACTCTCGTTCCGACTCGACCTATATGCTAAAATAAACGTGCATTTTTTTGGAATTTTTGAATTTTTTCTATTTTTTGATTTTTGTATATGCAAGGAAAATAAAGAAAAGAACAATGCAAGACAGACATGCAATAAACGTGTGACAAAATGCAATGGAACAATGCATGTGACTAAAACATTCCCCAAACCAACCCGCACAATGTCCCCATTGTGCATTAGCCTAAGTAAAGGTTTTATAAAAAAAACAAAAAGTAAATGCAAGAACGTAAGAGCCAAGGAAAAAAGGAAAAGAATCGCCGGATTTGTGAGCGCGAGGGAAACCTCCCCAAACCAGTGTAAGCTGGGGGGGTTTCGGTGGCTAGCAGTGCCACTCCAAGTACCTCCCTATCACGTTCGCACACTTCCCGAAGCGTCTTTAGGCGTCTGTACAGGAGAACAGGTCGGTAGACCCTTTCCCCTGGTCGACCGACCATCTGCCAGTCTCATAATGCTACCGGAAAGCAGAGGGGTGGTCGACCGACCGAGTGTTGAGGTCGGCCGACCGTATTTCTGTACAATAGCTTTCTTTTCTTTCGGAAGTAACTTGTATCAACCAAGTTAATCTTCCCCAAACCTGAAATAAAGTATATATGCGCCCAAAACATGCGCGAAAAACCAGAATCCAGGTCTAACTGTCTTAACTACGCAACAAAAGAAAAATTGTCCTAAAAAACTTAAAGCAAGCAAACTAGAAAGTAAAAAAAAAAATTGTCTTAAGAAAAACAGAAATGAGCAAAAAGAAGAAGTCATCCGCGTAGGATGCAGGGTTTCTTTGACCAAGGGCTCTGACTACACACTACAAAAAAAACGCGGTGTTCTGACCGAATTGCTGACGGAATATACAGTCCGTCAGATGTCTCGGTGTACTGACAAATTTCTGACGGATTTTCCGTCAGAAATATTTTTTGACGGATAAAACGTCAGACATCCGTTAAAATAGGAAACCGGGAAAATAAAATTGGATGCTGCGAAATTATGGTTGCATTTTCTGACGGATACTGCGTCAGTAAAAATTATTGACGGATATTCGGTCAGAAAAAAGACTGACAAAAGCTGCAATTTTTGAAAAAGTAGAATATGTTTGTGACGGATATTCGGTCAGAAACTTTTCCTGACGCCATATCCGTCACAAGGTACCACGTTACCCTCTTACTGACGCCATATCCGTCACAAAATTTAAGTTCCTTTTCCTGACGGATAATCCGTCAGGATTTTTTTTATTACTTTCTGAAACCCGTAACTCAGCCATTCTGCCTCTTCTTTTTTTTTTACCCCAAAACCCTTCGAACCCCATTATCTCCTCCTCCTAAAATCCGATTTCTACCCCCACCAATCCTACCATCGTGACAACCACCACAACACTACTAATTCCACCTTACTAATAGGTAATTTATTTTTGTTTTTTTTCATTAATTTACAGTTTTCTTTTCGTTTTATTTCAATTCATAATTGATTTGTTTGTACATTGTAGTGTGACAACCACCACCACCGTGACAACCACGCGCCAACACTACTTTGCAAAATTAATTAGGTAATTGTTTATGTTTGTTACTTAATTATTTATTTAAGAATGAGTTAGTTTAGAAAGTAGTTAGTGTAACTTATTTAGGTTAATAGATAATTAGTTAGAAATTTTGATCTAGGATAATGCTAATTAGATAGAAAAAATGATCTAGGATAGTAGCCTATTAGATAGAAAAATTGACTTAGGATAGTTGCTAATAATTTGTTGTTCTTGGTGTTGTTACTTCTTAATTGTTGTTGTTGTTGATAGTTATTAGTTGTTAATTTTGAATTATTATTTGTTAATTGTTGTTGTTGTTGATAATTGGTAATTTTTAGTTGTTAATTGTAGATAATTGTTAATTGTTGTTAATTGTTAGTTATTGATAATTCTGAATTGTTAAATATTGACCTAGTACCCGTTCAAAAATTACTTATTAGGAGTCATTTTTGAATAGTCCCCATTTTGGGATTGTCTTTGTACGTTTCAAGTCATTTAGGTAGCAAACATATACTTGTTATTTTTTTAATGAGGGTAAAAATTCGGTGACAATTCCTTTAATATTCTCTGAATACATATATCACTACAAAAAAATGCTGCCCTTGCGACGGATTTTTTGCGACGGACACAAAATCCGTCGCAAAATTAGTTTTTGTGACGGACTTTGCGACGGATTTTTTTTTTGCGACAGAATTGGCGACGGACCTGAATTTCCCAGACCCGCGAAGCAAAAGTCAAATGGCGGGAAAGTTTGCGACGGAAATTCCGTCGCAAACATTGACTTTTGCGACGGAATTTCCGTCGCAAACATATTGACCAGACTTGGCCAAAAGTGGGTCAAGGTCAAATCTTGACCAGATTTGCGACGGAAATTCCGTCGCAGGAGTCAATATTTGCGACGGAATTTCCGTCGCAATTCTGGTCAAGATTTGACCTTGACCAGATTTGCGACGGAAATTCCGTCGCAAAATTCCGTCGCAAAGTTACATTATACAGACCCCGCGGGTCATATTTTTCCCCAAATCAATTAAATTTTTTTTTCTTAAACCCTAAAGGCGATTTCTTCGACGAGCGACCACCACCACCACCCTAAGGCAACCACCACACCGGCGACCCCACCGCCGACCACCCCACCCCACCGCGCCGCCACCACCGACGAGCGACCACCACCACCATCCTTCCTTCCTCCTTCTCTTTCCTTTCTCCTCCTTACTCTACTTCTCCTTTGTCACCGCCGCCACCACCTCACCGCCGGAAAATCCTTGCCGCCGCCACTTCCTTCTTCATTCTCCATTTCTCTTTATGTATGTATACTAACTTTCGTTATTAATATACCGTCTTAAGTTTTTATGTTTAATCCGTCGCAAAATTCCGTCGCAAATTCCGTATTATTGTTTTTTTTATTGTTATTAGGAATAGTTAGTTTAGTTTAATTGTTATTTGATTAGTTTAGTTAGTATTGTTAGGTGGTTAGTGATATTAGGTTAGTAGCTAATTCCGTCCCAAATCCGTCGCATATTGTTGTTAAGTTGTTTAGGACGATTGTTTTTTGATATAAAATTTGCATTGTTGTTGATTGTTAGTGTTGTTGATTTTTTTAGAATATTCTTGAATAGTACCCGTTCAATAATTACACATTAGGTGTAATTGTTGAATAGTCCCCGTTTTGGGACTGTCTTTGAATCTTTCATGCCATTTAGGTAGTAAACATTCTTATATTTTCTTGATTGTAATGAAACAAAAATTGGGCAATACTTCCTTATTGTTCTCCAAATACATTCTATATAATGTATTTGGAGAACAATAGGGAAGTGCTGCCCAATTTTTGTCTCATTACAATTAAGAAAATATAAGAGTGTTTACTAATGGTATGAAAGATTCAAAGATGGGTTTAGGCTGGAGAGATAAGGACCCCAGACCAATATATGTAAATTGTTCTTTTTTGCAGGTTGGTGTTGGTGTTGGTGTTGGTGTTGGTGTTGGTGTTGGTGTTGTTGTTGTTGTTGGCGTTGTTGTTGGTGTTGGTGTTGTTGTTGTTGTTGTTGTTGTTGTTGTTGTTGTTAGTTGTTGTTGTTAGTTGTTGTTATATATGTAGTTGTTATTTAATTGTTGTTGTTAATTAATTGTTATATATTAGTTTGATAATAATATGCCGGGCGGAAGACGACGAGGTGGTGGTAGTCGTCAGCCTGAGGGAGGACGATCGGGAGCTAATCATGATGAGGACGAGATTGTACTTGAGACTCAGCCGCCTACACATCGAATACACCTCGATCCGACTGATTACGAAGGCGCCAAGTGGTAAGTATCTTATTTGTTTACGGATAATTGATTATATATACGTATATATTGATTATAATATGATTACTTGTTGACTATTTTATTTTCACATTTAACTCTTTTTCAGGTTCAGTGACAAAGACGTTTCTACTCTTATAACACAGACCATTATTTGCAACTACAAGGAGTATGCGCCCAACTGGTCAGAAGCGTCGGATTACATTAAGGAAGAGTGGTGGAATTGGTTTGAGGTATTTATTAACTGTTTACTACCTATTTCCGTTTTATTATTTATTACCTATTTATTGTTTCATATTTATTTAACTATTTTTTTTCTTGAAACAGAAAAAAGTTACCTTTCACCCTCGTGATAGAGCAGCGGTTAGGTCGGCGTGGGAAGACATGATGAAAGACCGTCTTCGCAAAAGAATCCACTACGCTATGCAGAAACCAACGGAGAAAAGGCCGCACTGGATACCCTTGGATATTTTTGAACAACTGAAGGGTAGAAAAGAAGATGATGGCGGCGACAATGCTAGGGCGGCCAGTCATTTCGCCACCCCACAGCCCACCGACACGACCGTTAGATAGATTTCATTAGGTTGTTTAGTTGATGTACCGCGGACTATGTTTAGTTTTTAGTTGGATTATCATTTGTAAAACTTTCTTATTAGTTATGAAAAGAGATATTAAAAACCCTTGTCTCCGACAAGTTTTTGTTGCTGGGTTGTTTTTCTGAAATTGCAGGTTTACAGATCATGCAAAAGGGAAAAAATGAATCATTTCAATGGAAATGGGGAGCTGGAAAAACGGCTGAAACCGGAAAATCACACAGGAATTTGCGACGGAAATGTCTCAATTTGCGACGGACATTCCGTCGCAAACCTTGACCAGAAGTCAAGGTCAGTCCAGATTTGCAACGGAAAATCCGTCGCAAAGAGGACCATTTGCGACGGAAATTCCGTCGCAAATCTTGACTGACCTTGACTTCTGGTCAAGGATAGTCCGTCGCAAAATGAGGTCAATCCGTCGCAAATAAGTTGCGACGGAAAAATCCGTCGCAAATTAACTTTTTGCGACAAAAATATGGGACAGACGCAGTCCGTCGCAAATCCGTCGCAAAAACATCATTTGCGACGGATTTCACCCTTTTTGCGACGGAAAATTCCGTCGCAAAGAGAGCATTGTTTTGTAGTGTATGGACTAATAATATAATCCATATTTTGTATTTGGAGAATAAAGGGGAATTGCTGCCGAATTTTTTCCCCATTAATAAATAACAAGTGCGTGTTTGCTAATGACTTGAAATGTACATTGATGGGTTTAGGTTGGAGTGATAAGGACCTAATTCAAAGACTATTTGATTTCTTGACAATAATTATATATTCATTGATGATATTGTTTTTTTGTGTATTATATGTGATAGTTAATTAATAATTGTCAATTGATTGATTATTTGAATGTAGATACATAATAAGATGAAAAGATTAGAACAACCGTGGATGTATGAAAGATTAGATGAGAAAAAGAAACCTAAGCTTGAATTTGCAAATGGGGTAAAAGAGTTTCTTGAATTCGCTGCACAAAGTAGTGTGTATAAGAATTTAGGTGAAATGAGGTGTCCATGTAAGAAATGTAATAACAGAGCTTTTAAAAGGATTAAGGATGTTCAACTGCATCTTTGGTCGAATAGTTTTGCCCCATGTTATTATGTTTGGACGTATCATGGTGAGGAAATGCCAACCGAAGAAAGTAGCAGTAGTACTGTAGTTAGTGATAATCCTTATCGGGAGCTCGTGGAAAATGCATTACGTGATAATATTGAACAAATAATGGAGGATCGACTCAATCCTGATGACCTTAGTGATGAGGAAGTGCGTCATGAAACCCCAAATCCTCAAGTTTCTTCCTTCTATAAATTGTTAGAAAAAGCCGAACAACCAGTGTATGAGGGAAGCAAAATAAGTTTATTGCAAGCCGCTGCTAGGTTGATAGCACTCAAATGTGAAAACAACTTATCCCTTCGATGCACAAATGGGTTTATGTCGTTTGTTGGTGACATGATTCCAACAAAAAATGACATGTTACGCAATTTTAATGAGGTTAAGAGTGTTCTTAAGGGAGTACAACTACCACATGAGAAGATCGATGCATGTCCTACTGGATGTATGCTTTTTTGGGAGGAAAATGTCAATCTCGAGCAATGTACAAAGTGTAATGCATTTCGGTACAAAGGTAACAATAATTCAAGTAATGGGAGGCGAATTCCGAATAACCCGTTAATTTATTTCCCGCTTGCACCAAGGTTACAACGATTATATGCAACCAAGAGCATAGCAGGTGAGATGAGTTGGCACCATAGAAATTCACGATTAAGAGAAAAAGGGACAATGGCACATCCAAGTGATGGAGAAGCGTGGAAACATTTTGATCGAGAGCATCCAGAATTTGCAAGTGAGCCTCGCAACGTTCGGTTGGGTTTGTGTACGGATGGATTTTCCCCACATGGCGGCCAATTTGGGAAAAAATATTCATGTTGGCCTGTGATTGTCACTCCGTATAATTTACCTCCCTGGTTATGCATGAAGAGACAATTTATGTTTCTATCATTGATCGTTCCAGGTCCTAAGAACCCCAAGACAAATCTAGATGTGTACCTTCAACCGTGGAATTTTTTATGATACGGGTAGACCGTCAGAAGTCCGTCACAATTATTTTTCTGACGGAAAATCCGTCACAAACTTGATTTTTGTGACGAATTTTTGGGACGGAAATTTCTGACGGATTATCCGTCAGAAACGCGATTTTCCTGACGGATTTCCTCTTTTCTGACGGATTTTTTCGGTCAGAACACCGCGTTTTTTTTGTAGTGACAGGCTACCCCTTCAGCTATGGTGATTTGGGTAGGTGAGTTTCTCTCCACCGTGTAGATAGGTGGGTCATCATCCATAGCTTTAGCCATCCATCTCCCGGGGTTGTCGACTCCCAAGTCGTGGGTCGACACCTTCCTCGGCTTCTTCTTCTTAGGGCTCTTTTCTTCAGCCAAATGATCACTTGCTTGAGTGATCTCGTTCTCTACATCATTTGATCGAGTAAGTGGTACTACTCGATCAAGAAAATCTCTCTTCCTATCGACTATAGACTCTGTCACTAGTGTCGCAATTTCTGGAGCATCCAAATCAGCCTCCTGAGCAAGGGACTCACCTGCACATGCCTCAAAACACATCAAAGCCTCCGAAGGATCCTTTGTAAAGGATCCTTGCATAAAACATTCACTAATATTATTAAAAACATCAGAAATGTCAATAAATGAATCCTGCAAAAAACAAGGTTCATCAACCGAAGGTTCAAACGTGTCAGGGACATATTCATTACTAACTCCTACAAAAATAGGTTGGTCAGTCAAGGGGTGAAGGCCTAACTCATTAGCTGTATCCAAATCCAAGTCGGTATCATCAACGGGGAGGGAAAGGGAATCAAGTAACCTATCATACTCATCCTTAAGAATGAGTGACTCTTCAGTAAAGGGTGTGATAGGATCACACTCGACAGGAACATCCGGGCTACTAATATTGACGTCCTCATACCTTTCCGTATCCTCACTGGCTTGGATAAGGTGTTTGAGAAGCTCCCGTTGCTTCTCGTAGGGTAAGTCTATAAATTCCCATGCACACTTCATCTCAATCTCGATCAGGGTCTTACCAGTAACTCCATCATAAAAGATACGACAAACCTCCCCAACACTAACAGGATAATCAGACTGAGAAAGGAAAGAGGTTAATCTACCACAATAGATATGTAATGGTTCATGCTCGAGTTGTGGGAAAGGGGCGATGGTCATGACGGTAAAAGAAAAGGGGAAAACATAAACAAAAAACAATAAACACTGGCGTCACCTCCCCGGCAACGGCGCCAAAATTTGATGCCCGTCGTTGAGGGTACCAAAGATAAAATTTATAATTCCTAACCTTTAACTATAGATAGTGAAAGTCAGGGTCCAACCACAGAGAGGTGGGGAATGTTTATTGTTTGATGTCAATGTTTTAAGGTAACAAAAGTGGGGGTTTGATTGATTGTTACTAAGTCTAGAACAAATATAAAATAAAGCAAGTAAATAAAGATGAGAATAAAACTATAATAAAAGAGATGCTAGGATGTTTGGGTAATAAATAGCTAAGATAATATAAATTCTAAGTCAACATGTATTGCAGTCGCCTAAGGGGTGTAACATATCCTTTAGGTCTATGCTACCTAATAGCTCCTTTCGGCCTATGCTATTAGTTCCTAGGTCTCACAATTATTGGGTGTCAATAATAAGGGTGATTCCTAAATTCTAGGTCACATACCTTTCAGTCTTGAGTAACCTAGCCGTCTTAAAGCGTAAACCAATGCCCTTCCCGTATCTTTCAATCTTGGGTAGGTCATTACTAACATCCTACAAGTCTCCCTTTGGTCTCATTGTAGGTTATTATAGATCACGAAGTAAAACGAAACAGAATACATACGCGAGTGGGTCGACCGACCAGCTAGTCCAGCCGGCCAACCACCACCTCAGTCGACCAACCCGTTAGGCAGGTCGGCCGACCAAGCCGCTGCTAAAGTCGGTCTCGGAATTCGCACTATCTACGCAAATTACTCCCTACATCCTAACATGTGAAATTTAGCTACTCATTGAAACTGAAATAACAATAACAATATTAATAAAAACGGAATTCATAATGATCATTAATCTACGCATGAAATAACAAAAAAGGCTTTGGGATTCTAACTTAAACCGGATGCAAGCAATTCTAAAATAACAATAATGAAAACTGAAATTAAGAAAGGAATTACCGGAAACAAGGATTAAGGCAGAAAAGAACGAACTTTATTGATCGTTGTGGAAAGATTAATGAACCATGAACAAAACTAAGAAAAGTGTTTGATGATTATTGAAAGATTAAAACTAAATAGAGAACTTGCTAGATAAAAGATTTCTAGATTAAGAACGGAATGAATAACCCTAAACACGACTTAAGCTTAAATAAGAGAATTAGAAGCGATTCCCCTTTGACCTAATGTGTTCATGGGCTTTTCGCGGAAATTCTGAAACTGCGCTGAGGTCGGTAGACCTCCTGTCGGGCTTGGCAGACTTCTGAGTTTTAAGATAGCAGTCCTCAGGTCGGTAGACAAGGGTAGGAGGTCGGTAGACCTACTTTCCTGTAGGTCACTCTTGATTTCGCTTTGGTTTGACTTTGTGGTACTTGGATCGTGCTTTGAGTTGACTTTTCATCGTTCCTTGGCTATGAAAAATCCCGAGGGCATAAATTTGGTATAAAATCGTCACTTTTCCGCATAAATCTGCAAAAGAGCATAAAAACACGAAAGTAGACAATTTTTGGGAAATAAAGGCTAAAACATAGTAAATGAGCGACAAAATGCGTGTAAAAATAGATGTAAAACATCATAAAATAGACGCGTATCATTAGTCGACCGACCAGGTGATGCGGTCGGTCGACTGGTTATCGGGTTTGGTGGACTTCTGCTTCCGTATGTTGACTTTTGGGCTTGAGATAACAGGTGTTCTGGTCGACCGACCAGGGTAATCGGTCGGTCGACCGGTTTTCCTGTGTGTCAGCCTTGGTTTCGTCTAAATTTGATCTTTTGGTACTTGGTACGCGCTTTGAGTTGCTTCCTCTTTATTCCTTGGTTATGCAAAAATCCCGAGGGTAGAAATTTGGTATAAAATCTCCTCTTTTCCGCATAATTCTGCAAAAGAGCGTAAAAATACGAAAGTAGACAATTGTTGGGAAATAAAGGCTAAAACATAGTAAATGAGCGCTAAACTGCGTGTTAAAATAGATGTAAAACATCATAAAATAGACACGCATCAACATATATGGTATTACTAACAATCATCACAATCAGATTTATCTTAAAGTATGCTAACCATGAATACGACACTTACTTGATGACAACAACGCTAGGCTATGCTGATTGGCGCGGCAAGACTCTAGTGTGAACTCTTAATGGTTTTAGTGTGGGATATTTGAGAGAAAAGGTGAAAGGCGGTATAAGGTTTTAGGGTAAAAGTGATTTTAACATACGGTTTATATTTTATAAGAAACCCGACGCTGAACACGGAACCGCTAACTCGGCCGAGTCGGACCAACTCGGTCGGGTAGCCTTAACTCAATCGAGTAGGCTGAACTCGGTCGAGTAGGCTCAACTCGGGCGAGTAGGCTCAACTCGGCTACTCGGCCGAATAGCCTCAACTCGGCCGAGTAGCCTCAACTCGGTCGAGTTACCTCACAGTTCTCAGCACTGACCAATTTTCGTAAAACATTCATAAATCCTTCAATACTTGGTCTTTTGGGCGTGTGACCTATCATTAGAATAGTAAAAGGATAAGCTATCAACTCCAATTGGAATCACATCAATATCATATGTACATATCAAGTTATAACAATTTTAAGACAACCTATCTATAACATGGCAACAAAATAATACCATTTTCTTTCTCCAATAACTTATATATCAACAATGCGATAGAGTCCAATCAATTCCATCGAGTAACTCATACGAAAAATAGAGGCGTGTTACAATCTTGCCTCCTTAGAACGAACTTCATCTTCGAAGTTCACAACCAACTTGAAAAGACACGACATAGAGGGATGTTACAATCTCCCTTCCTTAGAACGAACTTCGTCCTCGAAGTTCACAACCTACTTGAAAAGACATGACTTACAATACCAGCTGAACTACGATATGTCAAAACCTTCTTTTAATTCTTACTCCGCAAGGCCAACCAAGACATAAGACAACATAAATTCACCACATCCCGAAGGTGTGCAAAACACAATAAAGCTGCCAAAACATATATGAAACTTATATAAAACTGACTAGAAAGACCTAAAACTCAACGCGATCATCTCTTATCCCCCTAAAAGAAACAGGTTACGTCCCTGTAACCTCACATGCATGATCAAACAACTAAGGATAACACTCTCTCATAGCACATTCAGACTTCAAAGTAGCCTCCTTAACATCGTGATTTGTCCACAATATCTTAAGAAGCCTGGTCTCTCCTGTCCTAGACTTTCGAATCTTACTATCAAGAATTCGAACAACTAAACTAATCATATCACCCTCATGAAACCACCATTCAGAAATTTAGTCTGAAATCTGAACATAACAACTTAACAAGCGCTTTAAAAGTAAGCAAGGAATAAGATCAAACCATATAACGAATCAACACCAAACATAGTGAATAGATATTATTTCAACCACCTAAATGACACACCGAAAATAGCACAACCTCTCATCCCTAAACGTAAACTTCATCCCGAAGTTTTCTAGCAACTATTTACCCAATCATATTTTCAGATTATGAAAGTACTACCATCTGAGTTTCCTGAGATACAATGTCAAGATAAACAAACGGAAATCAACCTTTATTAAAGTAACAATGAATAAATTAAAACTGTTTGCCAAAACAACTCAAAGTAAATAGATGTTTGCGGAAACTAAAACAAAACTACAAGATCAAAACTATTATGTAACGAACCCTCCTCCCAAAGCTAGCACGCATCATCAACCGACAATGAAGTACCTGCTAAGAAACTACTCACCATACCAATGGATCATCACAGCGCACAAACCACAAGCGTTAGAAACTGCTTTAATAAGACGGTTACAATACAATAGTAAACCACAATCTGATAATCCCCAATAACTGATATCACTGTCACATAAACCAAGTGGCGGCGTTCAGCTCCACACCAATCCCCCACTTGCTTGCGGCAAAGGGTACCTAGCCCATTAATGTGCGAATCCTCTCCGTGGCGGGTCCCACGAAGAGCGATCGTAGGAGTGATATCCGTTTCCCGCAATGGTCCCACACATATGTTCCCAATCTTAAATAATAATACAGTAACATAGTGACATCAGATAATACCGTAATCAAAATTACACAGAAACTGAGTAGGGAAACCCTACCTCAACATCAAGCACAGAAGGATGAAATGCACAATCGTCCTACCAACGCTCCTCTACGAATCCTCCTCCTAAGGATTATATACATATGGATTATTCACTAAACAACCATAATCAATGATACGAGTACGATAGGGTAACTAACACTTACTTGAGTGAATACGAGTTAGTTAGATGATCGGCGCTTCTAGACTCTCATTAGGACCTTAGGGAAGGAATGAGAGGAAGGAGACGAAGATTACTACTCACAGTGAATTCTGATTTTAGGTTAAAAGTGAAAAAGAGTTTTCGGATTTACTTATATAATTATTCGTGGTCTGACTTCTGGAAAGACACACTCAACCGAGTTGCACTTACTCGGCCGAGTAACACTTACTCGGCCGAGTAACACCTACTCGTCCGAGTTAGACTGACTGGGCCGAGTTGGTTCACAACTCAGCATCTATAAAAGAGGGATGTTACAATCTCCCCCCTTAAAACGAACTTCGTCCTCGAAGTTCACAACGACCATCATGAAAGAAATCTAACTCGGAAGTAACATGCCGGTACCACAGTCTCCACAAGATAAGACATGACTAGAACGCGTGATCCTCTCCCAGTACAACCTAACTCTAAAGACATCTTACTCAAAATCCAACACCACATCCCAAGGATGTGCAAAACGCATCAAAACTATTACAATTTCGAAGCCACTTATAAGTTTGAAACATCGCATCTCAAGGATGCGCAACGCAAAACAATGTTGATAACGTATGTAAAATTTATATAAAACTGGTTGAAAGACTTGATACTCGACACTTCTACCAACTATTTCTAAAACCATGATAACAGGCTGTAACACCTCCATTTATTTCAGAGCCTTCAGCAAGACATTCTCAAATTAATAGAGTTGTTACCATCTCGGGATGACCGAGATAGAGAATAACAAATTAAAACAAACCAAAGTACTTTATATAAAACTGATTAAATTTTAAAAAAAATTATTACAACTCCCTTAACTCAAAATGAAGTACGAATTTGCAAAACTGCTACAACGAAAACATTAAATTAAAAGATTACATCCTGATAGTCTGACTAAGTGGGCTAATCAACTAATTAGGCAAGTCAACATCCTCATGCTTCCCCATGAGCTCCCAAAACAGCTAACTCAAAACCTGTCAAAATATGCTCCCCATTACGGATCATCACATGTGTCAAACGAATACACTGCCAACCTCGCGGTTGAGTAGGATAACAATCAAGGTACAATAAATAATATGCAACAACGTATGATATGAAAATGTCATGCCACTACTAAGCTCAATCACAACCCGAAACTCCAATCACAATCCGAAACTCCAACCCTGACCGATCCCCGACTGAGTATAGTCGAGTGTCGTCGAACACCAGCATAACAACTAAGGTCACCAGATTTGATCCTGCAGAACCAGCCTGGGCCCAAATCGAAACAGTATCCACTCCATATCTCCAATCAGTAACCAATGCATATGCCATGCTCATGAATGCAACAACACTATTATTCAATCATGCCAATCATTATATTCATATCACTCATGATTACCACATCATAACATCTATTTCATCAAACAATCCAAGTACAATGATAAGTGTATCTTACCTAGATAGCAATATAGTCCAAATAGCAATCCAATCACAACAAGTGATGCGTGTCTATTTTATGATTATTTACATCTAATTTTACACGCATTTGGTCGCTCATTTACTATGTTTTAGCCCTTATTTCCCAACAATTGTGCACTTTCGTATTTTTATACACTTTTGCATATTTGTGCGGAAAAAGGACAATTTTACACCAAACTTATGCCCTCGAGACTTTTGCATAATTAAGGAACGGAGGAAAGTCAACAGGAATCATTAACCAAGTATCAAAAGTCAAAACCGAGACGAATCAAAGCAATCTTATGCAGTAACGGGTCGACCGACCTACTATATGGGTCGACCGACCAGTTCTTTGAAGCCCATAATTCCTGAACCCCGTAAAGAGGTCGACCGACCCACAAAACTGGTCGACCGACCTCAGCGAAGCACGGAGAAGCTTTTTGGAAATCGATTAGAAGTGTGGAGTCTTTAGGAAACTCCTATTTTCTGCCCTATATAATCTAATCTTTTGATTAGGGTTTATCATCTAGTTTTATCATCTAGTTTTTATCTTAGAGAGTCACGTATTCAGATCTATCATCAAGTTCCTAATTTTAGTTTTCTCTTTAAGTTGAAATCTTTCAATAATTCTCAAGCATTCAATAAAGTTTGTTCCTTTCTGCCTTAATTCCGATTTCTGGTAATTACTCTCTTAATTTAGTTTCATTATTGTTCTTATTATTATTGCATTCGGTTAAGATAGAATCCCAAGCTTTATTAATTCTTGCATGTTTAGATTGATGTTCATTATGTTTTCCATATTTATTCCCGTTTTTATTGTTGTCTTAGTAATCATGCGTAGCTAAATACATATGTTAGGATGTAGGGGATGAATATGCATATATAGGTAATAGAATTCCGAGACCGACCTGTAGCAGAGCCGTGGTCGGCCGACTCAAATAATGGGTCGGTCGACCAAGGCTGTGGTCGGCCAACTGGGCTAGCCGGTCGGTCGACCCACTCGCGTTCGTATTCCGTTCGTTTTAATTCGTAAATTATAATACCCTACAATGAGACTGAAAGGAGACTTGTAGGATGTTAGTAATGACCTACCCAAGATTGAGAGATAAGGGAAGGGCATTGGTTTACACCTTAAGACGGCTAGGTTACTCAAGACTAAAAGCTATGTGACCTAGGATTTAGGAATCACCCTTATTGTTGACACCCAATAATTGTGAGACCTAGGAACTAATAGCGTAGGCCGAAAGGAGCTATTAGGTACCATAGACCGAGAGGATATGTTACACCCCTTACACGACTGCAATACATGTTGACCTTAGGATTTATATTACCTTAGCTATTTATTACCCAATCATCCTAGCATCTCTTTATTCATAGTTTTAATCTTATCTTTTATTTCTTGTTTTATTTTAATCTTTGCTTAGACTTAGTAATCAACCAATCAAACCTCCAAATTTGTTACCTTTAACATTAACATCAAACAATAAAAATTCCCCACCTCCTTGTGATTCGACCCTGACTTTCACTATCTATTGTTAAAGTTAAGAATTATAAATTTTATCTTTGGTACCCTCAACGACGGGCATCAAATTTTGGCGCCGTTGCCGGGGAGGTGACGCCAGTGTTTATTGTTTTTTTTTTGTTTCTTTTGTTTAAGGAACTTTTGTTCCTTAAACCTTCTCACTTTTTTCTTGTATTTTCCGTCTTATGCGCAGGTCAGTTCAAGGAGAACTCCTACCACTTGACCACGAGCTTGAGAGGACTCTAAGAGAAAGGAGAAAGCAACTTCTAGCGAGTAAGGAAGGAGGTTCACCATCTTCCTTATTCCAAGAAGACATCTTTGAGCAACCACCATTACCATCTTCACCAAAAACACCAACTTCACAACCAAATTCACCCAACAATCCACCTTCACCAAAAACACCACCTTTTACCTATTTGCAAGTTTTTCCGAAAGAAGAAGAAAACATGACAGAGGAAGCTACTATTGCCAGTCACTCCATGCCTCAGGTGAAGGACCTATACAAAGGGTTCACTTTACCTGCAGGTACTGGGAATCCATTCGAGGCCAAGCCTGCCTATATTACTATGGTTGAGAGAAACGAATTTGGAGGCTCGGCCAATGAGGATGCTGCAAAGCATATTGAAATCTTCACAGATTACATATGCTCTATTGCACCCCCAGAAGGAGTGACGCAAGACCAGATTAAGCAGACCATGTTTATCTTCTCTCTTAGGGACTCTGCAAGGGAATGGTACAGAGACCTGGACCGCACTGCTGCGGGAATCACAGATTGGAATACCTTAGCCTTAGCATTCTACAGAAAATACTATTCTGCATCCAAGACTAATGCTTTGAGGGCGCAGATTACAAATTTCAAGCAAGGACCTAATGAGGATTTCAGTGAGGTTTGGGACAGGTTCAAGAGACTTGTTCGATCCATACCACACCATGGATTCGAACAATGGTTTCTTTGTAACCAGTTCTATAATGGCCTCTATGATGACAACAGGGCCTATTTAGATGCTGCAGCCAATGGGAGATTCCAGGACAATTCCGGAGAGACTAAGGGTCTCAAATTAATAGAGGATGTTGCTGTGCACCGCGCTAAGCATGGAACTTCCCGCGGTAACCAAAGGAAGGCTGAGTCTAACGTAGCTGTTATTGAGGCCTTGGTGGCCAAGTTACAGAAGCTAGAAGTTGGAGGGAAGTTCGATTTAGGAAGTGGAAGCAAGGGAGGTATGTATCAGGTGAATGTCGTTCAAGACGGACCCTTTGCTTGTGAGAGGTGTGGTGGAGAAGGACACGTGTAAAAATTTTGTACCTCATCCAATGAGACATGTGCCGCTTTCCAGCACTATCGTGGGAACAACTTCTATGACCCGAATAACAATAATGTCCATCCCAACATGAGGTGGACAAACCAGAATGTTCTCAATCCACAACACATGCAACCTCAGCAAAACTCCACATACATTCCCCCACATAAGCCAGGTTTCCAAAAACCACCCTTCAACCCTCAACCACCTTCAAACCCACCACCCAACACAGACACTCTTATCCAAAATCTCATTGGGTTGGTTCAGAAGGAATCTCAGGCTAGGGAAGCAGGGATGAAGATGTTAGAATCTCAAATTGCTCAAATCGCGGGCAAGAACTGGCTCCTGGGTCGGTCGACCTGGCTCCTGGGTCGGTCGACCTTCCTCGCTGTCTGTCAGCTTCGACTGTTTCTCTTTTTCTTTTTCACCTCCCACTTTAGCTCCACTTCGTAGGGATATGATATTTAGAGTCTCTTTTTTCTGGTCCGTCTTGGTCGGAAGTTGACCCGGAGCCCTAGGTTTCTGAAAAGGGCTGCAAATACTGACTCTTCAGCCCCTCCTTTCCCTGAAAGACTCATACCTTCAAAGGAACAGGTATCTTTTGACAAATTTAAAGACGTAATTCGTTCATTAAATGTTCAAGTTCCGTTTTTAGAATTAGTTCAGTAGGTTCCTGCTTATCTTAAATTTATGAGACAACTTTTGGCAAGAAAGAGGTCTGTAGATAAAGTTGAGTCAGTTGCCCTAACTGAGGAGTCCTCCAGCTTCCTATCACATGTCATTGCCCCTCATAAGCTGGAGGATCCTGGCAGTTTTTCTGTTCCCTGCAATATAGGAACTTTCCCTGTAAAAAGAGCTTTATGCGACTTAGGAGCTAGTATCAGTGTCATGCCCCTAAGTGTTGCCCTAAAACTAGGACTGAACAATTTTGCCGTGACCAGCATGACTGTCCAGATGGCAGACCGTACATCTATGGAACCCATAGGGGTGTTGGAAAACATCCCTGTGCGTATAGACAGGTTTTTCTTCCCAGTTGACTTTGTAGTACTGGACATCCCTGAGGATGCCCATATACCTATAATACTAGGAAGACCTTTCCTTCACACTGCCGGAGCCATCATAGATGTAGGCACTGGGACTCTAACCTTCAAAGTAGGAAAGCATTCCATTATTTATGGCCTATCTTATAGGAAAAAAGGATGCTATGACCCCCATCACTTGTAATGCTATCGCTTTGGAAAAGTAGTATAAGGTCATCACTACTTCTCCTACTTTATTGCCTACTCATGTATCTGTTTTTACACCTCCGCCCCAGATTGGGAGCAATATGGAGGATACTTCTATTGTGACTAATGCAAGAATTGGTTTGGGGAAACCAAAAATAAGGGAAGTCATAGTGCAGAGAGGGGGAATGGGATTCTTGAGCTATAAAGAAGATGAAGACCCAGATGTTGTAGATCGGGAAGACAAGAAAAAGAGGAGGCAAGATCCAGGAGAGAGTCCGTCGCATATGCTTTGCGGCGGAAAGAAGATGTGTTTTGCTACTCAAGCAAACACTGTGGAAACTACGGCATGTCGTCAAAAGCCGTGGTCGGAGATATTCCGCATCTTTAGCGGATAGTTGTTTCAATTTTCAGCTTTTAAGACAATTTACTTTTGTTGTTTGAGACTTTTTAAGTTGGTTTGCTCGTAGTTTTAGAACTTTTTCCGTTATGCTTGTGTAGTAGGGACAATTAGACTTGGTTCTGGCATCTCGCGCATTTGTTGGGCGCATATTTATTGCTTTTTCAGGTTTAACAAAGAAACGAAGACCGCTGTGCAACAGAGGGGTCGACCGACCTGAAATATGGGTCGGTCGACCTGACCTCTGCATTCCTGGATTTCCTGCAGTCCGCAGGAAGGTCGGTCGACTCAAAACATGGGTCGGTCGACCTACCCGTCCGTCACAGCCTGTTCGTTTCTTCCTCGGGAATCGTGCACCAATCTTGGTTACTTGAGTGGCACTGCTAGCCACCAAAATCTCCCAGCTTACGCTGGTTTGGGGAGGTTTTTCTCATGCGCCTATTAATCCAGTGAGTTCTTTCCAGTTTTTCCCTAGTTTTTATTCTCTTTGCATCTTTCCTTTAATTTTCTGAAACCTTTACTTAGGCTAATGCACAATGGGGACATTGTGCGGGTTGGTTTGGGGAATGGTTTCGCGTCACATGCATTGCATTTTGTCACACGTTTATTGCATTTCTGTCTTGCATTGTTCTTTTCTTTATTTTCTCTACCTATACAAAAGAAAAATACAAAAAAATGAAAAAATTCAAAAATTTCCAAAAAAATGCACTTTTATTTTAGCATTTAGGTCGAGTCGGAACGAGAGTATTTGAAGGATGATTTAGCTATCTTACATGTTTATGCCTTCACCTTGCCTTGTCAACTTGTTTTAGTATGAGAGTCTTTTGCATATCTACGAGTTTTTGTCAATTTGTATATCTTGAGACTTGACTTATACCTTGGCAACCTACTATACATTCTATGTTTTAAAGCCTTATTCCTGGTGTCATTCTTAAACCAGTTGTCTAGGATATGAGTAGTACTCCCCTTGGAACATGTTACATCAATATGCATAAACATGAACTTGAATTGCTATATACTTGTTTTACTTTCTCGTTTTGTGAGTCTTGATACGTACATTTGGGATCCCTTTTCTCATATTTACCCATAAGCTTCACATAGCCAAAATTGCCTTTTTATTCCCCCAAAACTACATCCCATACTTAGCCTACCCTTCCAAGCTAGTATTTGTGGTCTTTGGTTTAATTTTGAGGCATCTTGGTTTGTATGTTATCATGAGCAAAAAGAGAATAGAAAGAGAAAAGAAAGATGGAAAGAAAAGAAAAGAAAGAAAAGAACAGAAAAATTCAGAAAAGAAAGAAGGAAAAGAAAAGAACGAAAAAAAAAAGGGGTCAAAAACATACAGAAGTCGGTCGACCGACCACCTTCATGGGTCGGCCGACCACCTGACAGCATCAGATTAAAAAAAAAATCGTTCTAAAATCCCTTTATCTTATTTGTTATCACTCCCGTACTTCATTCAAAAATATTTAGGAGTCATTTCTTATATTCAAATGTGAGAGTTGTGCTACAAAAGAGCATTTTCCATTAATATCAAAAGTTGTGAAATATGTTGTTGGGAACCGGTTTTACTAGCTTGGCTACTAACCCCACAAATCCAAAAACATCTT
Source organism: Silene conica (assembly GCA_029255685.2). Classification (NCBI taxonomy): domain Eukaryota; kingdom Viridiplantae; phylum Streptophyta; class Magnoliopsida; order Caryophyllales; family Caryophyllaceae; genus Silene; species Silene conica. The sequence goes on from CM055311.2 coordinate 68,909,812, forward strand.
AACCACTTTTACCTTTTACCTCACATATCTTTCATTACCTCAATTGCATGTATCTAGGCCACTTAATGAGATTGTTATACAAAGTTGTAGAATTCTTGTTCATGTTAGATTGCAGGCATGTTTTCATGGGTCGCAGTTAGGTGAGTGTCATGACAAATATACTTCTTTCTATCTTTTACATATATTCACCTTTTGCTTCATGAGTGTCTCGAGCGTACCGCGAGAGTCCATGGTATAAAGTCTCTATAGCCTCTAGTTTGCAAGTTTGACGACACCATAACTCGTTTGCATGATTTAAATACTTTCTCATTTTGTACTTGGCATTGGTTTAGGCTTACATGTAAATTTCGCTCTGAGATTGAAATCGTTCCATTAGTTAAGATCGAGTCTACTTCTTGCTTGACGGCAAGCAAGGGTTTGGTTTGGCGAATTTGATGCGTGTCTAGTTTATGATGTTTTACATCTAATTTTACACGCATTTGGTCGCTCATTTACTATGTTTTAGCCCTTATTTCCCAACAATTGTGCACTTTCGTATTTTTATGCACTTTTGCAGATTTGTGCGGAAAAAGGACAATTTTACACCAAACCTATGCCCTCGAGACTTTTCCATAATTAAGGAACGAAGGAAAGTCAACAGGAATCATTAACCAAGTATCAAAAGTCAAAACCGAGACGAATCAAAGCAATCTTATGCAGTAACGGGTCGACCGACCTACTATATGGGTCGGCCGACCAGTTCTTTGAAGCCCATAATTCCTGAAGCCGGTAAAGAGGTCGACCGACCCACAAAACTGGTCGACCGACCTCAGCGAAGCCCGGAGAAGCTTTTTGGAAATCGATTAGAAGTGTGGAGTCTTTAGGAAACTCCAATTTTCTGCCCTATTAATCTAATCTTTTGATTAGGGTTTATCATCTAGTTTTATCATCTAGTTTTATCATCTAGTTTTATCATCTAGTTTTTATCTTAGAGAGTCACGTATTCAGATCTATCATCAAGTTCCTAATTTTAGTTTTCTCTTTAAGTTGTAATCTTTCAATAATTCTCAAGCATTCAATAAAGTTTGTTCCTGTCTGCCTTAATTCCGATTTCTGGTAATTACTCTCTTAATTTAGTTTCATAATTGTTCTTATTATTATTGCATTCGGTTAAGATAGAATCCCAAGCTTTATTAATTCTTGCATGTTTAGATTGATGTTCATTATGTTTTCCATATTTATTCCCGTTTTTATTGTTGTCTTAGTAATCATGCGTAGCTAAATACATATGTTAGGATGTAGGGGATGAATATGCATATATAGGTAATAGAATTCCGAGACCGACCTGTAGCAGAGCCGTGGTCGGCCGACTGGGCTAGCCGGTCGGTCGACCCACTCGCTTTCGTATTCCGTTCGTTTTAATTCGTAAATTATAATACCCTACAATGAGACTGAAAGGAGACTTGTAGGATGTTAGTAATGACCTACCCAAGATTGAGAGATACGGGAAGGGCTTTGGTTTACACCTTAAGACGGCTAGGTTACTCAAGACTGAAAGGTATGTGACCTAGGATTTAGGAAACACTCTTATTGTTGACACCCAATAATTGTGAGACCTAGGAACTAATAGCATAGGCCGAAAGAAGCTATTAGGTACCATAGACCGAGAGGATATGTTACACCCCTTACGCGACTGCAATACATGTTGACCTTAGGATTTATATTACCTTAGCTATTTATTACCCAATCATCCTAGCATCTCTTTATTCATAGTTTTAATCTTATCTTTTATTTCTTGTTTTATTTGAATCTTTGCTTAGACTTAGTAATCAACCAATCAAACCTCCAAATTTGTTACCTTTAACATTAACATCAAACAATAAAAATTCCCCACCTCCTCGTGGTTCGACGCTGACTTTCCCTATCTATTGATAAAGTTAGGAATTATAAATTTTATCTTTGGTACCCTCAACGACGGGCATCAACAAGAATATTTCACCTCAACTCCTTACCTAAAAAAATTATATAATCACTAATCATTCTAATAACTAATTGTACTCCATATCTACTTAACTTATACATGAGCTTAATTTGATAAAACAATCACGAAACAATAATTATAATTATCTCTAATATAAAATTATGTGTTAAGCAACTACATATAACATTATTAAATAGTCTCAACATCAACATAATTATTTCCAAAAGATAATTAAATATGAATTACATAAATTATAACCAATAAATAAATAAAGTTTATTATTTAAAAACAAAACACGGCTCATAAACAAAATTACGCATAACGAAAATATATATAAATTTTGAATTAACGAAAGTGATTTAACGATTAAAACACAACAAACCAAAACAATACCCATAACCCGACTCCTATTACCCAACACCATCACTTAACTATCTGAATCCCAAACCAAAACCATGTTTAAAATATTCCAACGCTCAACTCCCTCGACACCCTCGCAACCCAACAAATCCTAACCATCATGGCCACTACAGTCATCTACCCCACCGTGGCAGCCTGTCTACACCACGGTGGGTCCCTCCTAACACCACCCAGACCATCGACACCACAGCCCTAGCCCAGCCACCACGTTCACACACTCTACTACAAACTGAGTAACTCATCAGGCCAGGTTCCTTAACGGCATCCTACCAACCACTATCAGGACTCTCACCACCTCTGACCGCCACTTTTGTCACCACCAACTCCCGGTGATTCTAGGGGGAACCCACTCGTACTCTCGTCCTACTCTGAACCACCACTGCAACCTCACCAACTTCTCTGTTCACACACGACACCACACTCTCTGCTCTGTCGCTCCTAGTTTGGGCGACTAACACTGTTATCATCCCCCACCTATGGCCACCACCCCGACACCAGGGTAGTCGCCTCTACACTAGCAATTCCCTCTCACCAACCCAGGTTAAACATACTTGTTAACAGACCCAAAAAACGAGACATAACAGCCCCTGCAATCCCGACCCCTGTTCTGGTACGACTCTAAACAGTCTGTCTATGGTGGTGCTCCGGCCACCACGCGCCATCCCACAACAACCAAAATAAACTATAAACATCCTACTTCGACTACCCAGAAACTGGTACTAAAACGAAACCAAAACAACAGTTCGAATTGCAATTAAAAAGGACACAATGTAACAAACTAGTGCTACTGTCGACTTACAGCGGCAATGATGATGATGATGGTGGCTGCGGTTTCTCTCCTGTTCTTCCCCAATGCCACGCCTTTTATATGTGAATTAGGTTTTTATACACGTTTAGTCGATGTTGTAGAGTCGTATGAGGAGGGTTGTTAAGTCGATGTATAGTAGGGTATAGTAGGATAAGGTAGGGTTGCGTTGCATCTCCTTATGTTTGTTCACTCAGTTTCTCTCAACCCTAAATCCAAGCCTAACTTCTTCTTACTCGGCCCATCATGCATCTCGAGACACTCTAACATCTATATTCCGTTCTCAACCCGTAACTTAAAATTAACGAGTACGTATATTTAATTATACTCGCCCAATTATTCATAAAAAACACGGGTGTTACATGTAATTTAATATTAGTAAATACTAATTAATTAGTTACAAAAATATAAATATTATTAGTATGGTAGTATTTTGGTGCATATAATATGAATTTTAGAAAGATTAGAAATATTAGCAATTACATACAAATATAAAACAAATTAGGATTTAAATGAAATTATGCCTTAAATACAAAAATAGGAACATATATTAACGATAAATAAATAGGAAATAGGAAACATATTTAATTATAAATATATTATCAAAATTAAAGAAATACAAATGAAATGCCATTTTATGAAATAATCATCAAATATCAAATGATTATGAAATACGAATTAATCGTAGAAATACGATTTATAAAACAATAACAGTTTACCTAAAATACTTTATAAACATTTCTTTTGAAATATGTGTATAAAACATGGTCTGACTGTCGTTGACTGGGACTAACATACGGGGTATTACACATGCGCCTCATTTCACACTGGACTGATATTATTCCAGCAATCCCCCACAACTTTGTTGCCACTTATCAAAGGTACCACTACAACTATGACAACAACAATCACATGTGACTCGCATATATTATACGTTATTCTCGCCCACGAGTCCAAGGTTTCGATAAACAAAAGTGACCATGACAGCTATCTATATGTCTACACCAACATGACTTATCATTTCCAAAGCTCGTCTCACAATCATACATCTATGTCAAAAAACGCTCCACGCACATCAAGTTCGTACGTGACCCAGCAATTAGATCTCATGAACGTAACGCATATGGAATCCAAATGACTAGACAACCACCTCCAAATATCCACAGGTCTCAACAAATAACGGATCAACCACGTGGGGAAACACGTCACTAAGATATATACCATTATTAAGAAAACAAAAGATCTCAAAACATTCATATCTTTTCAACCGTCACTCTTGATGATAGCATCGCAACGTTGTCACAGACAATCATACCGCAGTGCAAGGACACTCGTATCACAAACATGGAGTGCCAAGCTCGGTTTTCATTCCGAAGCACAACAACCGCCTTAATTATGTCGCTTTAATATAGTCTTACCAATTCATAATCTTTATATGCAACATGCCACGAGGAAGAATACCACCAACGACCTTGTGAACATCATTTCGTGCCACTACTCATGAGAGCGACATATCACAAAAACACTTACGTACATCACACATACACATTCCCTCAACCCAGACAATCACGACTAAGTGACCGATGTGACCATGTGACCATGTATCCACCGCTTGACAATTACTAAAAGTTTCCTTCATCCTGCTCTCCCGCAACCATGAATACCAACTCCACTAGCACGCACAAGTAAATATGTCATCAAAGTTATCTCAATATCCATTCCAACGTATCCCTAATCATTCAACTCCTTATCTTACCACTAGGCTTACTCAACGTACCAAGACTTTATCGAGTACTCATCCTTTAATTCCTCGAAACTTACGACTAGCATGTCGTGTCACTCATTTCATACGTATACTTCAACTCACTTCCTTATTATAGTATTTTACACCACTATAACGACCTAATCCCACGTCTCATAGCTCTTGTCCCATTCTCTCGACTCGCCTCCACCATTCCATTCTCATAGCATCCGATCACCTCACTCAACCACTCATGTCTTTAAACATACTACAAAACTTCTTAGTAAAAAAATATCTTCTCGTTGTTCCCATATCATGTTTCCTTTACTCAAATCCCTAATTTTTATTCTTCTTTTATTCACAAACTCTCTCAGCATTCGACTCATCTCCACTCATTACTAACAAGCAAGGGCACTCATTAGTTACCTTCCAATGAATTATCTCATCCCTTGTACATGATATCACTCTTATCTCGTAAACCTCCTCACCTTGTTAACATCTTCACACTTTCATATAACTATAATCACTTCTCTGATACCCAAGGTTTTCGATCAACACAATAATTTACGATTCAAAATGCATATCACCATAACTCATAAACTCAGTAGGCACAAAACCCCTCCAACTTACCGTAACGAAATTCTTGTATGCACTTCTTAAGCCAACATAACCATATCCATCTCCATCATTTATCCCTTGCTAGTTCCGTATCGACACACATATCCCTTCTAACCCTTTATTATGTCATTCCTCTGACTTACACTACTATTTGACCATGTAGAAACATAACCACCACACTCAAGCTTACGATAAAATCGTCCACCTTACCTCAGATGACTCGCTCTATAATTACATAAGGTCATAATGTAACTTTATGTTCACAACTCTTTCCTCACAAACACCTCTGACCACTAGTCTTTCTCACGAAACCATACAAATTCGAACACTGGTTAACTGTAACACCCCAAGAGTATATATGAGACGAAAGTTGTCCCACATCGGTAGAATGTGAGGTTTGTGGTATGTTTATAATAACTTCCACCCACCACTTAGTAACAAGGCCTTGTGCTTTTGGGGTTAAGTGAGGACAAATAGCGGGCCCAAAAGTGCACATCCATCTTATTGGGTTTGTGTTACGACGGTGGTGGGTCGGGTTGTTACAAATGGTATCAGAGCGACCCTGCGACCGTGTGGTGAGCCTGTGGTCAGGAGTACCCGGGTCACACACCTAGCGGGGGAAGATTCTGGCCCTGGTTGTGGTCAAGTTTGAGGCACAACGAGGACGTTGTGTTCTTTAAGTGGGGGAGTTTGTAACACCACAAGAGTATATATGAGAGGAAAATTGTCCCACATCGGTAGAATGTGAGGTTTGTGGTATGTTTATAATAACTTCCACCCACCACTTAATAACAAGGCCTTGTGCTTTTGGGGTTAAGTGAGGACAAATAGCGGGCCCAAAAGTGCACATCCAACACATGAACTTCAACAAAGATATATACGTAAAACTACAACTAGACTGTAGAAGAGACGTCTTTAAAATCAATCTGGCATGCAAAGGTGCCAAAACTAATCATATGACCATAACGTAGCTTACTAAGTCGGGTACTTGTTCAAACTATTTGCCTACCAGGTAAGCTCATAGCTTACGATGCAAAAGAAACAATGACTGGGTATAACCAACTCGGTCGAGTAACCCCTACTCAGCTGAGTCACCCGTACTCGGTCGAGTAGACGTTGCTCGGCCGAGCGACTTCTACTTGGTCGAGTTACACCTACTCGGCCGAATTACACTAGCTCGATCGAGTCCAACTAACTCGACCGTATCTCACACACTTGGTCGAGTAATGCTTACTCGGTCGAGTTACCCCCAATAGGTTGAGTCCACCCTACTCGGTCGAGTCATATGCATCAGTCTGGCTTCGTGAAGGGGAAATCACCCTTTCACCTATCCTACACATCAAGCCACCCTATATGCATACTAAAACATTTGCACATTAGGTAACAGCAACCATCACCAATTTTTCTTATAACATATAATTCATATCACCATCTCATTCGCATCTTTCACGTACTCATTACCGTATAGTCAACACGAATTCATAACACTTCAAATCACACATGTATATACACACCCTAATCTACCCTTAGTAGCCAAGTACATGGTTTTAAGCAATTTCGCGGTTCCGGGACGTCTCTCAAACCTCTGCAGTAGCCTTACAAACTTATACCTGGGGTTCATTTTATTGAAGACGCGTCCTAAGTTCATTGGGTTAATTTCTTTTAGGTGCCAAGATCGTCGCTCTGATACCATTATAACACCCTCATAATCCAAGGCTTTTAGATAGGACCATCAGACTATGAAAGTACTACCATCTCAGTTTCCTAAGGTACAATTGTTGGAGCTTGTGTCCTCCACATGTAGTGTGATAACGTCATTGCACATACCCTTGTACGGACAAGTGGGAGATTGTTGGGGCTGGTGTCCTTGACAGTTAGTACAATGACTTACTAAATCTCTTTAAGGATCACAAGGGCATACTTCAGTATTATTATCAGTTGATCCACGTTTATCAATAACGGTTGGCTTGCTAGATAAGTTTGACGTTATTGTCATACGGATGGCGGTGATCAACTGGTCCCTATACGTCACACCTATAGGACACGTTTGAGAGATGTGAAGGTATGGAAATACAGTCACATTTATGCCGGATACGACTAAACAGTTAGTCAGAGGTATTGACTATTAAATTAGTCAATAAGATGTTGAGATTATTATTTAATACGGATTAAATAATTTTAGCTAATACGGATTACATGATTAATTCGTAAATTAAATATAAACGGTTATATTTAATTAAATATTGTATTCGCGTATTAATATAAACAGTTATATTAATTTGGGTAATTATACAATATCGTAATTTTATCAGACCATTATTAATACATCGACTGCATTAATATCTGATAACATGTATGCGATTTATAAATAAAACCCGCGAATTATATTTTTAGCAAAACGGGTCGAATCACGCAAAGGAATAAGGCAAGAGTGGAAAAAGCCCACTCTTGCCCTAAAACCCGTTTGACCGACCAGTGCTACATAAGGAGAGTCCTTCTCCTTTTGTCAGGGGACTTAATTCTACTGGTTAATTTATAATCTCTAGAATTAGGGTTTTGAGAACATTATTTTCCCAAAACTCAGATCTCACATCTAAAACCTCACAAAAGCTCTCCCCATACTGCAAGGCAATTGGAGAGTATTTCTAGCACACGCGGCATCATCTCAATCAAGTCTTGGGTGCAAGTTATAGGAGGGAATTTACTTTAATTCCTGTTCTTAGGCCTATTCAAGCAAGGACCCAAGGTTGTATTCCTTTTCATGCTTTTAATTAACTTATGACAATAATTACAATTGTATGTTTCGTTATAATCCTTCAAGTTTAGGGCGAATACATGCTATATTCCCCACAAGTGGTATCAGAGCCAAGGCCACGAAATTTTACTTTTGTGTTTTTCATAAGTTTTAATTTAAAATTTTGAAAATCGTTTCTGTCTGCCGTATGGGTCGGTCGACCCATTATTGTGGTCGGTCGACCACCTCCCGCGTAGGGTTTATGTTTTTTCGGCAGTTTCTCTTTTGTGTAAACGATCTTGTTTTCGATTCCTGTTTACATATTGTTAATTAATCGATATTCTTGACAATATGTGAACCCTTGTTGCTGTTTATTTTGATTCACACGTTTTGAATCAAAGGTAAAAACTTGTTTTGATTTAAAGTGCAGCAATTTCGCGTTTTCAGAAACTCGACTTCGTGTTTTGTGGTCGGTCGACCTGTTTAATGTGTCGGTCGACCACTCTGCTGTTACAGGAATTTTTTTTATTACTGGCCGTAGGTCGGTCGACCCCATGTTAAGGTCGGTCGACCACTTCCCTGTAACAGTCGTGTTATTTTTCCCCCGAAAATATCTTGTTTTTATTTTCCCTTGGCCAAAATAATATCCTGTATACGGAAATAGTATATTATTTTTGTGAAACGGTTCACTCTCGCATGATACACATTATTTTAAAACGGTTTAAGATAATGGATTATAAACTTATTAAAATTAAAGTGGTTAAAACGGTATAATCACATAATTTTAATCTCGTAAAGGTGGTTTGGTAAAATTTGTTAATCATAATAACAGTATTATGTCATGAATGAATTTTAATTTTAGTTGATGCATTTTATTTATCGTCTTGTTGAATGCCTTTTGAATGCTTTCTAAAACGTATTTAATTTTGCAAACGGTTGTAACTTAGTGTGGCCTTAGAAGATTGTGTTACCGTAATGATGGAACACAGTCTTGCTTGTAATTTTGAGATCTTGACTCTCCGTTTTGGGTTTTTGCCATGTAATTACTTTTGTATTTAAATTAGAATGTAAATAGGGTTATATTTGTAATTTAAATTAGTAATTTTGTGAAGACCAAAGACGGAGACCGGATGCTCACTCCCGCTGCAAGGACCAAGATGGAACATCAAGACAAGCTTCTAGGGTCCAACGGTGGATTCCAAAGTTGTTTTTATGTTTATTTTGGTAGGATAGGCCACATTAGGACTTTTATTTACGTTTATTGCATTTATTTTATGCTTTCATCGATAATAGCTTGCATCATATTCCGCCTAAAACCAAACCACCTATAACATGCCTGAAAACTGACTCATGTAGAGGTATAAGCGTTAGTTTTCTTTGACACACAGATGTCACGTGTCACATGCAAAGCCATCACTTTATTTCATTCATTCACGTATATGCTAGATATTAGTTCACTTAAAATGTATAAATAAAAGTTGATGGGGTCTTCCTCGTATAACCAAAAATTGAGACTAGTCTTTATAAATCAGACTCCCATGAATCCCTTCTTCGTCGGTAGGCATAATATGACCCCTTCTACGTCGGGTAAGTGCGAACAGATGATTTATTTTATCTCAACATCGTGGTCACTCGATACTATCTAGCGACTGTGATGGACTAATAGATAGGATTTAGGGAAATCTATCGACCAAGAGTTCCAACGGTGGAATTAGCCAAGCTGTGGGCTTATCAATATACGGAAATTAAGTCTTGGGATCATTTATATAATTCTTGAGGGAGATCAATTATATAAATGCATGAGTCTACGAGTTTAAATGCAATTTAAAATAGACTTAAATCACAACAATGAGTTGCTTATATGGTTTTGTTTTATCTTCTTTTCAGTGTAGAACACGTTCATTTAAACTGCTGTATAACTAATGGCTGGTGAAGACCCAATGCCAAGTGCCAAGCTAGCACGTGAATCCTGGCTAAAAGCCTTCATGGACTCCATGAATCAGTCTACTAGACTGAGGAATGATGGGTCAAACTTCTCTGACTGGGAGGCAGCACTACGGAATGCTGCCATTGCTGACGGAAAGCTCAAGTACTTAACTGAGCCCATTCCAGCACACACAGGAACTGGAGCTAGAGCTAACGAAGTTCGCGCTCAGAGCGACTTCGTCATGGAAGCGGGTGCGATAAAGAACGTACTCATCTATGCAATGGAATCCAATTTGCAAAGACGCTTCAAAACCCATGGTGCAAACAAGATTTTCACCACGCTCACTAACGAATTCTCAAAAGCTCCGAGAATCGTTTCTTATGAGCATACATGTCGCTTCTTTGAGGCGAAACTCCAGAAGGGCCAAGCTGTTAGCCCACATATTCTCAACATGATTGAGAATATCAAGAAACTGGAGGCCCTAAACTGCAAGATCAGTGAGAACATAATCGTTGATCGAATGCTTCATTCGCTTCATGATGGGTTCACCCTCTTTAGGGCCAACTATTACATGGAACGACATGAAGAAGACTCCTCATGAGCTCCACTCCCTTCTCGTACAGACTGAGAAGGATCTGAAATTAAGTGGGAGCGTGAAGCAGGATGTTCTCATGATCTCCAGTAAGGGTAAGGGTAAGGGAAAAGCTAAAGCTCAGGGCGACCTAGCGGTAGGTAAGCCCAAGTTCAAGAAACCAGGATTTACTAAGAGTGGGTCAGGTTAGTCGAGCAACTCACAGGGCAAAACAAAGAGCAAGGATACTAGCATGGAATGCCACCATTGCCACAAGACTGGGCATTGGAGGCGCTCATGCCCCGTGTATCGTGAGGACATTAAGGCAGGCCGCGTTACTGCTGTTGGTATGTCTTCTTCTTCTTTTATTCACATGATTGAGATTAACCATGCAAGTTACGGAACTTGGGTACTAGATATTGGTTGTGGTTCTCATCTATGTAATCATGTGCAGGGCCTCCGAAACCAAGAATCCCTCATCAAGGGTGAGGTTGACCTGTGTGTCGGGAATGGAGCACGTGTTGCTGCAGTCTCGAGGGGAACATACGTGATCCAGCTTCCAAGTGGATTCGAGTTATCTTTATATAACTGTTATTATGTTCCTTGTTTGTCCAAAAACATTATTTCAGTTTCTGCACTTGACAAACTTGGTTTTTCATTTGTAATAGAAAATAACAGTTGTATTTTCTCATTACACAATATGATTTATGGCAAGACAGTTTCCATGAATGGAATTTATGTTTTAGATCAAACCACCGAAATTTACATGTGAATAACAAGAGATTAAAGGTAGGTGACAAAGATCAAACTTATCTATGGCATTGTCGTATGGGACATATAAATGAGAAACGCGTAAAACAGCTCATACATAATGGAGCAATCTCGGCCTTTGATTTCGAATCATATGGCATGTGTGAATCATGTCTCATCGGTAAGATGACTCGTATTTCCTTCAAAGGTGTTGGAATGCGCGCTGCCGACCTATTAGGACTCATACATACGGATGTATGCGGGCCTATGTCGATCAACGCACGAGAAGGCTATAGGTATTTCATCACTTTCACGGATGATTTGAGTAGATATGGCTATGTCTACTTGATGAAACATAAAAGTGAATCCTTTGACAAGTTCAAAGAATACCAGAATCGGGTACATAACCAACTGGGAAGAAAGATTAAAGCACTACGTTCTGATCGTGGTGGTGAGTATCTTTCACACGAGTTTGATCAACACCTTAAACACTGTGGCATCATTCTGCAGTTAACTCCACCTGGAACACCACAATTGAATGGTGTCCGAACGGAGAAATCGAACTCTACTTGATATGGTTCGATCCATGATGAGTCACACCGTTGTGCCTGATTCATTGTGGGGCTATGCTCTTTTGTCGGCCTCTCTAATACTTAACCGAAGTCCGTCTAAAGCCGTTGACAAGAATCCATACGAATTATGGAAGGGAACGGTCCCTAACTTGTCCTTTATTCGGGTTTGGGGCTGCGAGGCTTATGTCAAGTGGAGACACGAGGATAAGCTCGGCCCGCGATCGGTCAAGACATATTTTATAGGTTATCCAAAGGGAACTTTTGGTCATTACTTCTACTCGCCAACCGAACATCGTGTTTTTGTTGCGGCTAGTGCGACGTTCTTAGAGAAAGAATTTCTCGAGAACAAGTCGAGTAATAGAACCTTCGATTTATCGGAGGTTCAACAACCAACTACCGAGTAACCATTGGAGGAAACAGTTCCTTCAACCGAGGCTGCGGTAGATATTCCTGAGGAACCTAGGAGGTCGGGAAGAGTCTCTATTCCTCCGGACAGATACATTGGTATGGTCGAGGAACATGACACAGATGATGTCTTACTCCTAGAGGGTAATGAACCCTCAACCTATAAAGGTGCCATGACCAGTTCTGACTCAAAACTATGGCTAGAAGCCATGCAATCCGAGATGGACTCCATGTGTGAGAACAACGTGTGGGATCTTGTGGACCTACCTGCAAAGGTACGTCCCCTTCAATGCAAATGGCTTTACAAAATAAAGCATGCCGTGGAAGGACAACAAGATATCCATAAGGCAAGACTAGTTGCTAAAGGTTTCACCCAAGTGCCAGGCTTGCACTACGATGAGATCTTTGCACCCGTAGTCATGCTACATTCCATTCGGATTATCTTAGCGATCGCCGCATTTCATGACTATGAAATATGGCAGATGGACGTTAAAACCGCCTTCTTAAACGGTTATTTTGAGGAAGAGTTGTACATGGTACAACCCGACGATTTTATTGATCCGGAAAATCCTAAGATGGTTTGCAAGCTTAAGCGTTCCATCTATGGACTTAAGCAAGCATCGCGGAGTTGGAATCATCGCTTCGACCAAGTGATAAAAGAGATTGGGTTCATTCGATCAATCGAGGAACCATGTCTCTATATCAAGTCGAGTGGGAGCAAGATTGTATTCCTAGTACTTTATGTCGACGACATACTCTTGATTGGGAATGACATACCTCTCTTATCTTCGGTTAAAGCATGGTTGAAAAACCATTTCCAGATGAAAGATCTGGGAGAGGCACAAAGAATTTTGGGCATCCGTATCTACAGGGATAGATCACGACGGATGTTGTCTCTCATTCAGGAGTCTTACATAGATAAGATTCTAGAGAGATTCAGCATGACGAACTCCGAGAAGGGGTTCCTTCCTATGACTACTGGGCTTCACTTGAGCAAGACTCAAGAAGCTAAGACATTGGAAGAGAAAGAGCGCATGAGTCGGATTCCTTATGCTTCGGCTATAGGATCAATCATGTATGCCATGATATGCACACGTCCAGACGTTGCATATGCATTGAGTATGACAAGTCGATTTCAAGCTCATCCAGGTGAACAACACTGGATGGCCGTGAAAAACATTCTTAAGTACCTACGGAGGACTAAAGATTGGGGATTGACTTACGGAGGCGACTCGACGCTCTGCGCCACGGGTTACGTAGATGCTAGCTTCCAAACGGATCGAGACGACTCGAAATCTCAGTCTGGATTCATTTTTACTCTTAATGGCGCTGCTGTCAGCTGGAAAAGTTCTAAACAGAGTGTTACAGCAGATTCTACTACTGAGTCCGAGTACTATGCCGCCTCGGAAGCAGCTAAGGAAGCAATATGGATGCGTCAATTTACAAGGACTCTCAGTAGTGCCTAGTTCGAATGACCCAATCACCGTTTATTGTGACAATAAAGGTGCCATCTTCCCACCTAAGGAGCATAAGTCTAGCAACAAGGCTAGACATGTACAACGGAAAGCTCATCTAATCAGAGATTACGTGGAGCAAAAGGAGATTTTCATTGATAAGATCGCTACGGATGACAACATAGCTGATCCTCTCACTAAAGCATTACCACGTGATAAGCATGAAGGGCACATTCATTCCATGGGAATTAGATGTGTTCCTAAGTTGTAGTACTCTTTTATGAATTCATGTAATAATTCATTTTCTTGTGTACTCTATTCAACCTCATTGTTATGATATATAATGTTTTGTTTTTCATGTGGAATTGTACACCAATATTGAACACCACAAAGTGAACTGAATAACATTACATCGTTTTAGTCCTTGATTACCCACTTGAACTGATAACTCAGGAAATCATTTTGTGACGTTGGTTGATGGTGGGTTCAACGAGCCATAAGTCAAACGGATGACTGACCAATCACAAAGGCGAGTTATACGGATATCTCGTAGGACACCCCATGACAACGTTATGGAGTCCTAAATGTTTTATAACATTCGGTGCCAGGTCGTGGATAGGACCTCCATAGTGTTCCTTAGAGTCGAGTCTTTTGACTTTCAACTGTTTCTTGAGATTAAGGCAGATTTTGGGTAACTTTGGTTTCTTTCCCACGGTCATCGTAATAGGGGCCAAAAGGATTTTTTCTGGGTTATTTCATGCTGCGCGAACATCGGCAGGATTCGAGTTGAGGGAAATATCCAAACCCTTATCAGGATTTTATCATTTCTCAGGGCCACTCGAGGAGTAGTAACTGAAATGCATGGCCATGCTCGAATACAGATTCGTTTTATCAGTTAAGTTACTCTCTAGTCGGGGAAACCACTCTTGATACAGATCGCTTGTGAGATACGACCTTTGCGAATGCGGATTTGCAAATTGTCTTACATTGAGTGGGAGAAATTTTAAAAGAATATGAGAATCGGTTATCGCACCTACACTTGTACGGACAAGTGGGAGTTTGTTGGAGCTTGTGTCCTCCACATGTAGTGTGATAACGTCATTGCACATACCCTTGTACGGACAAGTGGGAGATTGTTGGGGCTGGTGTCCTTGACAGTTAGTACAATGACTTACTAAATCTCTTTAAGGATCACAAGGGCATACTTCAGTATTATTATCAGTTGATCCACGTTTATCAATAACGGTTGGCTTGCTAGATAAGTTTGACGTTATTGTCATACGGATGGCGGTGATCAACTGGTCCCTATACGTCACACCTATAGGACACGTTTGAGAGATGTGAAGGTATGAAAATACAGTCACATTTATGCCGGATACGACTAAACAGTTAGTCAGAGGTATTGACTATTAAATTAGTCAATAAGATGTTGAGATTATTATTTAATGATATGGATTAAATAATTTTAGCTAATACGGATTACATGATTAATTCGTAAATTAAATATAAACGGTTATATTTAAATAAATATTGTATTCGCGTATTAATATAAACAGTTATATTAATTTGGGTAATTATGCAATATCGTAATTTTATCAGACCATTATTAATACATCGACTGCATTAATATCTGATAACATGTATGCGATTTATAAATAAAACCCGCGAATTATATTTTTAGCAAAACGGGTCGAATCACGCAAAGGAATAAGGCAAGAGTGGAAAAAGCCCACAGCAAGCACAGAAGGATAAAATGCACAATCGTCCTACCAACGATCCTCTAAAAATCCTCTTCATAAGGATTATATAAATATGGATTATTCACTAAACAACCCTAATCTATGATACGAATACGATAGGGTAACACTTATTTGATAGAATCCGGGCTAGCTAGATGATCAGTGCTTCTAGACTTTGTTAGGACATTAGGGAAGGAGTTAGAGGAAGGGGATGAAGATTACTGCTCAGAGGGAATTCTGATTTTAGGTTAAAAGTGAAAAAGGGTTTTCGGATTTACTTATATAATTAACCGTGGTCTGACTTCTGGAAAGACACACTCGACCGAGTACGACCCACTCAGCCGAGTAACACTTACTCGGCCGCGTCTGACCTACTCGGCCGAGTTAGTTCACAACTCAGCATCTATAAGAGAGGGGTGTTTATAACACCCCCATTTATCTAGGAGCCTAAACTAGGACTTCCAAAGTAAATAGGACTGTTACCATCCTGGATAATCCAGGGTAGTAGATAATCACAGTGAAAGACACACAGTACTTTAAATTATAAATGATTAAACTGAAAGTTGTTACAAGACATAGTCCACTAAACTTCCAAAACAACTGAAACATTAAAATTGAACAACTATGAATGAGACTAAGTGAGCTAAAGCTATGTAACTCCAATCCTTGTCTCTCATCATGCTCAGTCCTAGTCCGCCTGTGTCTGACCTGAAATATCTACTCCCCATTCCAGATCATCGTAGGTGAACACGAATACACTGTCAACCTCGCGGTTGAGTAGGATAACATAATAATATAAAATGCAACAATGTATTATGCAAATGCTACGCCAATGCTGAGCTCAATCACAACCCGAAACACCAATCATAACCCAAAACACCAACCCATACCGAACCTCCTGGCAGAGTATCGTCTACCGTCGTCGAATACCAGCAAAAAGCTGAAGACACCAGGCCTGGCCTGTAGACCACCTTGGGCTTTATATTGAAACAATCCCCTTATCAATAATGTAAATGCTATGCTCGTGAATGCAATATTAAACAATCCGTACTTAAATATCATTCCCATATAAACATGCTTGCATTCACAACACGTAATACAATCATTCATGCATATAACCATCACAGAATACGGTACCAGTGTATCCTACCTGGAATAGCAGTCTGAAAATAAGCAACACCGTCTAGAAATACTCCACCTCGAATTCTGTTCCTATAAATATTACTTAACATTAATATGCTACTCGTACATTACAGGTTATAACTAATCATAAACTTACTAAACATAGACTTACTAAATATAGTACCCGGTCAACTATCCAATTATTATTAACTTAATAACATATACGACTCTTCGAACGATATTACTCATATACTCAATAATGATAGTATAAATACAAGCATTAATAATATACCTCTTAATAAAACAACAACAAGTCCAACAACATATTATCATACAATTATTAAAATCTAATAATAATAATAACACTATTAACAACTAATAACATAAAACCACAATTACCATGTAATACAATGATAACAATATTAATAATAATAATATAAACACAAAAAAAAACCCTAGAGAGCTCCCGCCATGGCGATTTGAAAAGTGAAGTGACGGCTGTGATCTGAAACTCCTGTGCATATTGGCTATGGAGGCTTCACCTTCGCAATTACGTAACATCACCAGCAGGAAAGCTATGGCTCACAAGGACAAAGGACAAAAAAGCAGTATGAACAATAGACCGAACGTAGAGGAGGCAAACAAATTTGGAAGTTTAGCAAATTTAACAGGGGTTGCACCATTCCAATTCGATGATCATGAAGAACAAGAAAAGGTAACAGAAACCATAACAAGCGATAACAATGACAATATGGGGGATTGGTATGATAGACATGGCAAGAAAATAGAAGAAATAATTGATGAAGAGGATGATGTGATCACTATAACAGAGGCTGACGTACAAGGGGAACTGGATTTCTGGAAATATGCAGTCTATGGGTTTGTAGTGGGGGCCAATCCACCATGGCCTGTGTTTGAAGGCTACCTGAGACGAATTTGGAAGCAACATAATATAGAAACTATCTCTTTCATACATAATGGTGTTTTTGTAGTCAGATTTCAGACGAAAGAGATGCAGGATGCAGTGTTGGCAGCAGGAATATACATGTTTGATAGCAAGCCTGTTATCATCAAGAGGTGGATTCCAGATGTTGACATGGAAAAGGAGGATGTCAAAACCGTGCCCACATGGGTTAGGTTGCATAACTTGCCATTGAAGATGTGGGGGGATAGCATCCCCAAGATAGTAGGAAGAGTTGGCAAGTATCTGAGAAGAGATGAGGCTACTGAAAAACGTACCAGACTGGGGTTTGCTAGATTACTGGTTGAGGTTCAAGTAGACCAGAAATTCCCAGACCACATTAAGGTACAAGATGAGAAAGGCAACCTCACTACTATCCCAGTAGAGTACGAATGGCTACCAAAAAAATGCACTAAATGTAATACAGTAGGCCATATTGCAGAGAAGTGCAGGAATATCCCAAATAAGCAACCTCAACATCTGGTGTGGAGGAGTAAGGTGGGCACCCAGAGTCCTAGACCACCCCTCTCATCAGACAAGCAAGGGGACAAGGGTCCTGCCCCAGAACACCAGGCTACCACAGCTTATAAAACACCATCACAGCAGGAGGGGACTGATTCTCAGGAACCAAAATATGGTATGCCTACAGCTTTTATGAAAGATATCTCAGACCAGTGCCATAGCCCCACATATGCCAGTGTAATCACAGGTGGGGGAAGCATGGGAAGAGGAACTAATAAGATACAAACCCCTACCATATCCCAATGATTATTGGTATATGGAATATGAGGGGCATGAATAGAATAGAAAAGCAGCGTGATATAAATAAACTACTGCTTCAAAATAAGGTAGGAGTTTTTGCTTTATTAGAAACCAAAATAAAACAAAAAAATTATCATCAAACTATGAACATGTTTACTAATTGGAGTATCAATTCCAATACTCACACTCACCCAGGGGGAAGGATTTGGATTGGGTGGAACCATGAGGATTACCATGTGGACTTCATGGAATACAATCCACAGTATATTCATGTTTCTATACATCATAGGCCAAGTATGCTTCAATGCTACTTCACTATGGTGTATGCCTTTAATGGAGTGACTGAAAGGGAAACCTTGTGGGAGAACATTGCTAGACTGGAAGATAATATGCAAGATCCATGGGCAGTTGGGGGAGATTTTAATTGTGTCATGAAGCCAGAAGAGAGACTAGGTGGGGGTTTCAGTTTGGCTGAGGCAACACCTTTCATTGATTGTATGACCTATTGTGATTTGTCTGAGTGTCCTAGTGTGGGAGCTTTCTACACATGGACAAATAAACAAAAACCTGAAGATAAGGTGTACACCAAATTGGACAGAGTATTCACTAATGCAGAATGGGATAGGCAGTTACCAAATATGCAGGCCCACTTTCTTCCTGAAGGGTATTTTGATCATAACCCTTGCATTATCAGCAATGGACAGGCTAAGGAAAGCAGAAACAGACCATTCAAGTTCATGAACATGTGGGCAGATGCTACAGATTTCTCTACTATGTTGACCAGAGAATGGAAGACTACAGTGTATGGCACTAAGATGTACATCCTAGTACATATAATGAGAGCTATGAAACAGCCTTTGAAGGAGCTTAACAAACTTGCATTTGCAGACATTGAGAATGCAACTGAGGTGGCTAGGCTACATTTGCAGCTGTGTCAGGAAAAACTCATTCAGACACCTGGGGATATGCACCTTATGCAGGAGGAATTTGAGGCCCATGATAGATATATTACTTTAAAAGCTCATTTGCTAACATACCTGCAACAGAAGGCTAAGGCTAAGTGGCTGCAGGAAGGGGATGCAAATACATCCTATTTTCATGGATTGATGAAAGCCAGAAGGAGGAATAATGCTATATGGCAGATTACAGACAAAGGAGGGGTAATTCACACTACTAATGAGGGCATACAGAACAGTTTCCTCCACGTCTATGAGGACCTGTTGGGAACCAGTCTACCTACAACTCCAGTGGCCAATCATATAGTGAAGAAGGGCAAAGTGTGCACTGCTGAGCACACTAATATTTTACTACAACCAATAACTGATGATGAAATCAAAGAGATACTTTGGAGTATACCAGATGAGAAGGCTCCAGGCCCAGATGGTTTCACAAGCAGATTTCTAAAAGCAGGGTGCGAGCATGTGCAGACAGATGTGTGTGGGGCTATACATGAATTCTTTAGCTCAGGCCAGCTACTGAAGCAGTTAAATGCCACTAATGTCACTCTCATTCCAAAGGTAATCAATCCTCAAAATGTGACACAATTTAGGCCAATCTCATGTTGCAATGTAGTTTATAAGATCATTTCAAAGCTACTTTGTAGAAGGCTGGCAAGGGTACTCCCCGACATAATATCCCCAACTCAAGGTGGATTTATCCAGGGGAGGAGCATTATGGAAAATATTTTAATTTGCCAAGATCTGATAAGGCTTTAAGAGAGGAAAACAGTCTCACCCAGATGCATGTTCAAGATAGACCTTCAAAAGGCCTATGATACCATTGAATGGGAATTTGTTTTTCAGATGCTGCAGGCACTTGAGTTCCCTCATCAGTTCACCCATCTGATAAAGGAGTGTGTTACCTCAACCTCCTTTTCCTTGTGCCTCAATGGAGATACATTTGGTTTCTTCCCAGGGAAAACAGGGCTCAGGCAAGGGGATCCCCTTTCACCCCTCTTATTCACAATTTGTATGGAATACCTGTCCAGATTACTGAACCATACCACTCAAGTCATGAATTTCAAATTCCACCCTTTATGTGGTCCAATGAAGCTGTCACATTTGATGTTTGCAGACGACCTGTTGCTTTTTAGCAAAGGAGATACTAATTCTATTATGATCATGCTTAGAACATTTGCAAGCTTCTCTGCAGCCTCAGGCTTGAAAATGAGCCCAGGGAAGACAAATGCTTACTTTAATGGGGTGCCAATTGCAGTCAAGGAGGACATTCTTCAGGTGGCTGGATGTGTGGAAGGAGCTTTACCTTTTAAGAACTTAGGGGTGCCTATTAAACCTACAAAGCTGAATGAAAAGGATTGTCAACCTATCATTGATAAGGTCATGGAAAGAATAAGAGTGATGGGAGCAAGAAAGGTGTCTTATGCTGGCAGATTGACCCTCATCAAAGCTGTTCTGAAAACCCTCCATAACTACTGGGCTCAGATTTTTATTCTACCAGCATCAATACTCCATAAATTGGAAGCTTTATGCAGGAATTATTTATGGGATGGGGGGCCTGACTACAAAAGAGTCCCTCCAGTTTCATGGGAAAAAGCTTGCAAACCTCTCAAGGAAGGGGGGCTAGGATTGAAAAATGATAGACTCTGGAACAAAGCTGCTGTGGGTAAGCTTGCCTGGTGGATTCATGCTAAACCAGACAAGCTATGGGTACAATGGATCAGCCACACTTATCTTAAAGGGGCAGACTGGAATACCTACTCACCTCCTTTAGATGTGGCTTGGACATGGAAAAGTGTATGTAAGGTTAAAGACCTCCTGATCTCTGCTGATAGTTCTTCTCTTGAGACTGATAACCAACACTCTATACAGCAAGTGTATGATCATCTAAGGCCTGCTTCAGCTAACCATCATTGGCCTGCTCTTATCTGGAATGAATGGACAACCAGGAAACATGCATTTGTGAATTGGTTGTATCATCATGAAGCTCTGAATACAAGGGAAAAACTTTTTAAATTTGGTGTAGCAGATACTGATGACTGCTATCTTTGTGGGAATGCGCCAGAACAGATCTCTCATCTATTCTTTCAGTGTCAGTACAGCTCTAGGGTTCTCAAACATATACAGGAATGGCTCAGAATGGACATACCTTCTACTAATGTGACTAGTTGGAGACTAATCAGACGGGGATCAAAACTGAAAAGGGGTGTACTCAACAGCATTCGGAATGCCTTGATCTACAACCTCTGGATTCAGAGAAATAAAGCCAGAGTGGAGTTTAAGATTTTGCAACCAGTAATCATGTTCAACATTATCAAAGAGGAAGTAAAAACTAAGATCAATTTTCGTTGTAATGGCCATGCTCCTTGCAGGGAGAAACAATGGCTGGATAGTTTGATGAGATGATTTTGTTGTAAGGAAGGTTCGAACCTTCGTCACTTTTCTAATATATTTTTTACCTTTACCAAAAAAAAAAAAAAAATATAAACACATATTACCATACTTTTTACCTTACCTTAATACTAATTATACACTAACTTGGAAGGGATGTTAATAATAATGATAATAACACACAATAATAATAATAATAATAATAATAATAATAATAATAATAATAATAATAATAATAATAATAATAGCAAAACAACAAGGAAAAAAATATTCTAACAAAACGGTACAACTTGGCAGCCCCCAACGTACAGCCTAATGCCAAAACCCCATTACCAGCCCCGACTAACACCGCCCTCAGCACCAACCACCACTACTGACTCCACCTGCGACCCCACCAGGCTCGCCTCTGAGCCACGGTGGTTCCGGGGAGGTCCGTAGCGGCCGTTAACGCCGCCACAGCCGTCAACAGTGGCCATTACAAAAACCCCATCTGCAACCTGCCTCCTATTTCACGCGACAGAACCTCAAAAAGAACCTACTGTAACGACAACCACAACAACCATATACCACCGTGAAAACCACCAAGCGAACCTCCTGACTACCCCCTTTCTCAAAACCCAAACACCCATAACAACCATACACCGAAACTCATTCGAATGCAAATACAAAAACCCACACGTTGAAACTCGGTTTCGAAACAACAGAAAATGAAACTGACATAGGCTATAAAGACGGTCGTGGCTGGTGGTTATAGGTGGTCCATGGTGGCACGACTACGGTCAGAATACAACTACTAACGTCGTAGATCAAAATCCTACAAAGAAACAGAAGCTATAACCATGATATACGATTAAATTTAAGGAATCGAAACGAAAAGAAATCACGAAAAACAGAAACTGTGATGAACATACCCACTTTCCTTGGGATTCGAACCACCCTAGCACCCTCTAACCACCGTGTTAAGGCTTCCCCGACGTTCTCGGATATGACGGCAGCCGGTTTGTGAGATTGTAAGAGTGTAGATAGGTCAATAATAAGGTTTGATGTGAGGTTATAAATGACGGTTGGAAAGTGAGGAAAGCTGAAGTTCTATCAACGTGTTATTTAGTTGTGCATAGGCCTTAGGGTTTGCACGCATCCCGAGGCCCAGCGTCAATAGCACTAAGACGGTTATACTACTAACTTGTATACTCGACCTCTAAATGAAACATATAACACTTATTCCATAAACAATTATCGATTATTAACGTTTAAATAATTAAACACATTGATATAACAACTAAATATTAAAATAAAAACACAATAAAAAAACAATAAAATACGTAGTATTACAGTCTTCCCTCCTTAAATTGAACTTCGTCCCGAAGTTCACCATCTCGAGGTCAACAATTGGTCACTAAGCACGTAACGAACAAAAGATGTAACACTTAAAAAGCTAATAAAGGCGCTTTAAAACACGGAGTGTCACAGTGTTACAGAAAGCAAGCTATGTATTTCTTTTTCTTGAGTATCCGTCCCATCATATTCGTTCAATTACATCAAAGTACGTACATAAAGCACTACAACACCAAATCACATTATTAACTAATCATACTGTACACAGATAGCTCAGCATGCGGTAAATTTTACATGCAATTACATATTACCTTCTATTAGCATATTCAAATTTCATCCTTTTAATTCTATCAGTTTACATATCAATTTTATTATTTACGCATATAAACTATACATATTGGAGTCATAATGTGACACATGCACCTTTAACACGGCTACCATTTTTATCCCAACAATAACACATTCACAAGAATTAGACAACAAGGTTATCTCACCACATCGTTGTGGGAAAGTATCTGTATATATTCCCAATTCTTTATATGCAGGATTATAACTAATTTATAATGTACGATTTATAGTGATAAACGAAGAACAAGATACAAAGATTGGGATTAAGAATTAACCTTCTGTCCTTGCAAAGGCCTAAGATCAAATATCAAAACAGATATCCTCCTAATCGTTGCACCCAAGATGTCCTGAGAAATACCCTTTCCCGAGCTAGAAATTGCAAAATTACCTTTAATTTTGTGTAAGATGAAAGTTAGAGAGAGAGAGGAGCGTTTTAGCGTAGGAACCCGTGCCTTCATAAGGAGCCGAGTTGGTCTATTTATAGGTGAGTGTATCGAGTAGTTTAGTCAAGATACAACTCTTCTATTTATACTACTAACAACTTCTCCTAATAACCATAAGATAGAATTCCGCTCCCATCATAACTGATCCACACGCCACAACTGTAACCGTGTGACCTACTGTAGCAACCGGATTTTTATCTGTAAAAATCGGTTGTTACACTCTCTTAGTGTAATGTTTATCTTTTATAAATATCGTATATTTATATTTTAACAATTAAATATAACCATTTATATTTAACTGAATTATTTAATCTTTATTAAATAATTTCATTACACACTAATTTAATATAACATTTTACATTTAATTACGAATTAACATTTTAATTCGTCTCAACTAATATTATTTAATCAGTATTAAATAATAACATCATCATTACATTGACTAACCGTTTAGTCGTATAGGGTGTCAATATGATTACATTTTCATCTAATCATATCTCTCAGATTCCATCCTTTAGGTGTGATTCTTAGGGACCGGTTGATTACCGCCATCTGTATGACAATAACATCAAACTTTCTAGGAATTCAACCGTTATTGATAAACGTGAATCAACTGCTAAATACAAAGTATACCATGTGTTCCTTTAACAGATTTATACGTGTTGTCGCACTAACTGTTGAGGACACTAGCTCCAACAATCTCCCACTTGTCTGTACAAGTGTGTGCAATAACCGATTCTCATATCCAATTAAATTTCTCCCACTCAATGTAAAACAATTTGCAAATCTGTATTCACAAAGGTCGTATTTTACAAGCGATCTGTATCAAGAGTGGTTTTTCCGACTAGAGAGTAACTCAATTGATAACGAATCATTATTCGAGCTTGGCCAATCATTTCAGTTACTACTCCTCGAGTGACCCTGAGAAATATTAAAACCTGATAAGGGGTGGATATTTCCTTTAACTCGAATCTTGCAGATGTAAGCACAGTATGAAATGACCAAAAAAAAAAATCTGCTTAGCCTCAGTTACGGTCAGCTAGTGAGAAAGAAATCAAAGTCACCCAAAACTGCCCTTTATCTCAAGAAACAATCGACAATCAAAAGAATCGACTCAAGGAACACGATGGACGTTCTATCCACGACCCGACACCGAATGTTCTGTAACATTTAGGACTCCATTGCGTCGTCACGAAAATGTCCTACGAGTTATTGTTATAATCTCGTATCTGTGATCGATCAGTTAACAGTTTGACTTATGGTTTATTGAACCCACCATCAATCGAAATAATTGGCAGAGTTATCAGCTCGTGTAGGCGATTACGGACAAAAACAAATATAATGTAATTCAGTTCACTTTGTGGTGTTCAATGTTGTCAGTACAATCCGCATGAAAAACAATATATAAAACAAAATCGATGGTGTTATAAATAGTATATGAAATAGATACAGTATCCAATCCACAAAAGTACTACTACAACTCAGGAACACGTTTAATTCCCATTGAAATAACGTGCCCTTCATGTTTATCATGTCTTAAGGGTTTAGTGAGAGAATCTGTGATGTTGTCATCTGTCGCAATCTTGTCTATCACTATCTCCTTTTGCTCCATGTAGTTTCGAATCAGGTGAGCTTTCTGGAATACATGTCGAGATTTGTTGCTAGACTTAGGCTCCGTAGCCTGGAAGATGGCACCGCTATTGTCGCAATAGATGGTAATCGGGTCGTACGAACTAGGAACTATAGTGAGTCCTTGTAAGCACTGACGCATCCATATAGCTTCCTTTGCATCTTCTGAAGCGGCATAATACTCGGACTCAGTAGTATAATCTACAATAACACTCTACTTGGAGCTTTTCCAACTGACAGCAGCACCATTAAGAGTAAAAACGAATTTAGACTGAGATTTCGAGTCATCGCGATCCGTTTGGAAGCTAGCATCTGCGTAACCGTTTAAGCAAAGCTCAGTACCTCCACCATAAGTCAATACCCAATATTTAGTCTTCTGTAGGGAATTAAGAATGTTTTTAACAGCCATCCAATGTGGTTCACCTGGATTGCCTTGGTACCGACTCGTCATACTCAAAGCATATGCCACGTCTGGACGTGTGCATATCATGGCATACATGATCAATCCTATATCTGACGCATAAGGAATGCGACTCATGCGCTCGACCTCTTCCGGTGTCTTAGGTGCCTGAGTCTTACTCAAATGCACCCCCGAGATCATCGGAAGTAACCCCTTTTTGGAGTTGGTCATGCTGAATCTGTCAAGAATCTTATCTATATAAGACTCCTGACTCAGTGATAACATCCGTCGTGATCTATCTCTATAGATACGGATCCCCAATATACATTGTGTCTCATCCATATCTTTCATCTGGAAATGGTTCTTTAACCATACTTTAACCGAAGATAAAACAGGGATGTCATTTCCGATCAAGACTATGTTGTCGACATACAACACCAGAAAGACGATCTTGCTCCCACTCGAATTGATATATAAGCATGGTTCTTCGACCGATCGAATAAAACCATTCTTTTTTATCACTAGGTCGAAACGATGATTCCAACTCCTAGACGTTTGCTTAAGTCCATAAATGGAACGCTTAAGCTTGCACACTTTCTTAGGATTGTTAGGATCAATAAAACCTTCGGGTTGTACCATGTCCAAGTCCTCCTCCAAATAACCGTTTAAGAAGGCGGTTTTCACATCCATTTGCCATATTTCATAGTCATGAAAAGCAGCAATCGCTAAAATAATCCGAATGGAACGCAACATGACTACGGGTGCAAAAATCTCATCATAGTGCAACCCTTGCACTTGAGTGAAGCCTTTTTCCACTAGTCGTGCCTTGTAGGTGTCTGGTTGTCCCTCGATGGAACGCTTTATCTTATAAAGCCATTTTTACTGAAGAGGTCGTACCTTATCAGGCAAATCAACCAACTCCCATACGTTATTCTCGTACATGGAGTCCATTTCGGATTGCATGGCATTAAGCAATAACTTTGAGTCGGAACAGGTCATGGCACCTTTATAGGTCACGGGTTTGTTACTCTCTAAGAGAAAAACATCAACTCCGTCAAGTTCCTCGATCATACCGATGTATCCATCTAGAGGAATGGAGTGTCTACCCGACCTTCTGGGTTCCTCAGGTTTACTGATTGCAAAAGAAGATGAAGGAACGGTTTCCTCCATTGGTTTCTCAATAGTTGGTTCTTGAACCTCTGACAGATCGAAGGTCCTATTACTTGTCTTATTCTCGAGAAACTCTTTCTCTAAGAACTTCGCACTAGCCGCAACAAAAACGCGGTGTTTGGTAGGCGAATAGAAGTAATGACCAAACATTCCTTTTGGATAACCAATAAAGTATGTCTTGACCGATCGCGGGCAGAGCTAATCCTCGTGTCTCCACTTGACATAAGCCTTGCAGCCCCAAACCCGAATAAAGGACAAGTTAGGGACCGTTCCCTTCCATATCTCATATGGAGTCTTGTCAACAGCTTTAGACGGACTTCGGTTAAGTATAAGAGCAGCTGACAATAGTGCAAAGCCACATAATGAATCTGACACAACTGTGTGACTCATCATGGATCGAACCATATCTAATAGTGTTCGATTTCTCCATTCGGAAACACCATTTAACTGTGGTGTTCCAGGTGGAGTTAACTGTAGTACAATACCACAGTCTTTAAGGTGTTGATTAAACTCATTCAAAAGATACTCACCACCACGATCTGATCGTAGTGCTTTAATCTTTCTATCCAGTTGGTTTTCAACCTTCGCCTGGAATTCCTTGAACTTTTCAAAGGATTCACTTTTATGCTTCATTAAGTAGACATATTCGTATCTACCTAAATCGTCCGTGAAAGTGATGAAATATCTATAGCCATCTCGCGCGGTGATTTACATAGGTCCACATACATCTGTATGTACGAGACCTATTCGGTCAGCAGCGCGCATTCCAACACCTTTGAAAGAAATACGAGTCATCTTGCCTATGAGACATGATTCACATGTGCCAAATGATTCATAATCAAATGGAGATATAGGGCCATTCTGTATTAGCTGCTTTACACGTTTCTCATTTATGTGTCCCATACGACAGTGCCATAGATATGTTTGATCTTTGTCACCAACCTTTAATTTCTTATTATTCAGGTGTAATATTTCAGTCGATTGATCTAAGACATATTGTAACACCCCCATTTATTCAAGAGCCTTTAGCAAGACATTCTCGAGTAAATAGAGCCGTTACCATCTCGGAAAAACCGAGGTAGTGAATAACAAAGTAAAACAATACAAAGTACTTTATATAAAACCGAAAGAATTTAAACTTTTGTTATTACAGAAATTACATAGAAAAATAAAAGCGTAACTGACGACTATTCTATATGTGATGTAGATCTAAGTCGGTCTCAAGTCCGCATCTCACATTCCCGTCCCAGCTCCTGGTTCATCTGTCTCTTTCCTGTAGAATCTACTCCCCATTCCGGATCATCGTAGGTGTCACACGAATACACAGGGTCAACCGCGAGGTTGAGTAGGTAAAACAGCTAAAACATAAATAACAATAGAACTGTATCCTCCTCCATCTCCATATCCTTCTATCATCCACCACACCTCCACCACTTCACACCTCCATCACACCACACCTCCCATCACATCACACCTCCAATGGCCATATCACAAGTCCCATATCACAAGACCCATATCACAAGACCCATTTCACATCTCCGTTCTCCACAATAAGCAGTAAAAGCAATCAATCACAATATATCACAATTAAATATATCAATCAGATACTGTGTGTCCTCATGTCAGATCAAAATCACAGTCATAGATATTCCCCTACCTCAATTTGCAGAAGGACAACCGTACAGCTGCTAGAAATATTCCACCTCGAACTCAGTTCCTATAAATAGTACTTAATATCAACATATAACCATACCACTAAACACTGCTAAAAATAATATTCGATCATGTTCGTGATTGGTATACTTATCCCACGCTGTAATTATAAATATCAACATACTCATATCCATACCAATTAATATTAGTTCCTTATTCATATCAATCCTCACTAGTTAATTACAACTTACTAATTATAGACTTACTATATATAGACTCACTATATATAGACTTACTAAATATGGCATACGATTAATTACGCAATTATTATAAAATTCATAACAACATCCATAACATAGACAATACAATAACAATTTACATTAATAGTAATAACCATGATAATAATTATAATATACATACACTAACAACAACTTATAATAATAAGAATAACAACATTAAGCCAATGCCAACATCAAATACACTAATACTAATATTATTATCGTACAACAGCCCCTACGTAAATATACTTACACGACACAATGACCCCTGACCGACTCCAAAACAGCCCCCCATCGACCCACTTTCTCCACCCGGACAGCTACTCCACCACGGTGGCTGTCTACCTTGCACCTTGGTGCACCACCAGGTACCACCCACTAGCCCTGAACCAACCACACGGCCCCTGGATTGCCCCTGCAATAGACACGGCAACAACAGCAACAAACAGACCCCGACACCGTGGTCTGTTGTAGCCCTCTTCCCGACGCCACCGTTACCAGCCCGGTCCCCGACAACTGTCGCCCCTGACCCAACCTCAACTACGTACTACCACCTACCTCTTTCACCCATTAGCCACCACCAGAAGCCACCATGGCCACCACCACGATACTTCTAAAACCGCCTGTACACACGACCCTGTTTAAAGTGTTCAGAAATTCGCATATGCCCCCTTCCTTCTCATGGTGATTTCTCTCACCTCCATGCCCCACTCCACCTCTGGCCACCACCGTTGTCACCACTGACCCACGGTGGTTCCAGGGGTGGTACCATCTCCCTCCTGTCTCACCTATAACCACCGCAATTACCGCCCCAAACCTCACTGCCCTTACGCTCTGTTCTGTTTTCCTGCTGTGTTTTATTTTATTTTTTTACACTTCCCTTCGTACTATGTTCACGACAACTCCCTAGCCTTTCCCGACCACCACCACCCATCTTACCACTACCACTACCACCTACTCACACGCCACTACCAGCACCCACGACCCACAACCAGGATTAGACCAAAATATGAACAAATAAACCATGAAAACGTGACTGACTACAACACGCAGCACCGAGTATAAACTGTATTTACTGTCAACATTCACGGTTGTTTTGGTGACGGTTACGGTGGTCCTATGGTGAGTTAAAATGATAAACATGTTAAGCATACTACCAACACTACAAATGACCTTAATATCCAGATGTAAAGACATGGGAAGGCATTCTAAATCACTTACAAACGTGAAGCAGTGCAAGTTAAGAACGGTGATGGCGAGGCCTGATTATAGCTGCGTTTTCTTCCATTGTTCTTCCCAATTCACACTAGGGTTCTTGCTGTAATGGAGTAGGGAGACAAAGGAGATAATAGGGTTTGTTTTACGTTCATGGAGGCAGAAGGTAAGGTAGTTTATTTAGGGTTTGTGTTGTAGTGTATGTGTCGATGTATGTGTTTTTGGGGTGTTGAGTATTATTAGGGTTTACATACTAGGTTTTGTTGGGTTTGCTTAGTCATGGTTCACATAGTCTAGTCGAGTCTAAGCCCAACACGTTGCTCACGACTTATACTCCGTTCCCAACTCGTAACATAAAATTACAAAGCATGTAACTTAACACAATTAATTATAAATTAAATATAAACTATGTATGAAAATAGTGTTACTAGTCCACAAGACATATTAAAATAGTTATCGTAACAACTAGAAAATACGTATCGAATAAATTATAATCATATCTCGTCCCGACAACATATATAAAAAAAAAACACCGACCATCACGAACCATGAAAAATACGGAGTATTACAGTCTTCCCTCCTTAAAAAGAACTTCGTCCCGAAGTTCACCATCCCATGATCCCAGAAATTGTTCGCTAAGCATGTAACGAACACCAAAAATGATATCACATAACATTGTAACTAATAAAGATACATTAAAACACGAAATATTACATTCTACCCTCGTTAAGAAAACTTTGTCCCTAAAGTTTAACGTATAATTAGCTTAAATGGTACTATCATGAACCCTAAAACTGCATAGTGAATTCAAACAATTACGACATGTATTCAAACAATCACGACATACCAACTAGCCTAGTCATAACAACTAGCCATATCTTGAATCAAAAGATTTTACAATCCTATCCTCCTTAAAACACGGTTACGTCCCCGTAACTTCATTATACCATTCCTGGCTCATAACTCCGTCTTACTCATTACTTTCTCATACTATCTCACTCCAGGTCACCAAGTATCGCACTCATCGTCGAATCTAAGACCAAAGACAAGGGGTGAGTGACTGACGGGATAAAACCGCCATTCAACATTTCCATCTCATTATCGCTTTCAAACCCAGAGTATGACTCAATAAACAAGGTTACACTTGACCGAAATACAAGGTGGCACAACGGTTTGATAATTCACAACTCAAACCAATAACCAATTCTTATCTCCATTTCGATATTAATCTTGTCAAAGATTCCATTAAAGGCATTGTACCACATTTAGAGTGTAAAACTCCAAGCTACTCACCCACGAGTCGAGGTCAAAGGATACGACAACTCGATAAAATACTGAACTGCACTCTCAATCTGAATACAAACATCAACCATGGCCTTTGTTCTAGACTCACGAGCAACTCAACCTTATCAACTCAATCTCATCAGTACTTACCTTCCAAGTTCATAAAATAAGGATCTGGACGCTATACCAACCAACATAATACAAAACCACTACACATAAGTAACCAATCAATTACCAAAAGCTTACCATCACTCAACCCAACCCGTCTCAAAAAAACAAAGGATTATCTTATCAATAGAAAACATTAACTGTCAAAATAAAGGAACAATTATTATTTTCAACGCAAGGAGGTACTCGTATGAAACCCACAACAATTATTATGCAAACACATATAACCTCGAGTAAACGAGAGTACTAGGATCGGTATAAACCGTGTTACGCGAAAAAGCAGAATCATATTTAGGAAAAGACATAGCGCAAAATTAATTAACGTAATTAGACATGGGACATTGACATATTTTACAAGATATACACAACCATAGACTCACAAGACCGTTTAACACTCCCAGACACCAATAAGTTAACAAATCACTTGGGTGCATTTTCCGTACAAATCACTCAGGTGCATTTTCCGTTCACTCACATTACATCATTTATCATGAAATTATTACTATATACGACTTGCACAATAAGAGTTTTATATAACGCGCAGCAATTAAACATTCAAATAGGATTTCATCGACACATAGCTACAGAATTGTCATATTGCAACCAATCACCATAATTAACAAGCATCAAGCTTTATCCTGGTTTATCATTTTGAAAATATTTTGAAGTGGTTGAAACATTGAAAGGGTAGTTTGCAACAATTTATAAACATGAATCAAAGACAATTTCAACTGTTATAGATCGAAACAAACAAGATTACACGGAGACATTCTGACTCTCTTTACTAAAACATTGTTCTTGCAGTTCATGAATTATGAAAGCAAAATTTAACGATAAAAGTAAACGAATTCACAAGACTAGTATTTTATAATCATATGTACACAGCTAATAATTCATCACATCGTGATCAGTTTCTCAATATAGCAATATGCAATTCACTGTATGGTAAAACATTATAACTGGAAAAGTTATAAAGGTTATAAACACAGGAAGCTAGACGGAGTTAAACCATCAATATATGAAAGGACATCAACAAGATTCACATTGTTCAAATAATCACAATTACGCTTAACCATTAGATTGCTATATCATGCTAATAAGCTTACCAGTTAAATTTCATTCTGCCACTTGGCAAAATTCTTCTTAGATAAACATGTTCTGGACATCATATACGAGCAGCACATAATTATTTTGAGGTAGTAAAATGAGACATATAATCGAAATGATTCTACATTAACTTGACGAAATAAACAAGGGTACGCTATCATATAATGAGTTTCATCTTCATGTCATAAACCTACTATTCATGTTACTAGTGCCATAACAGGGTGTCACATTGTCACATCACATAAGTTACATTCGATTAAACTTTTATATAAAACTTACATAACTTACGATCCCAACAATCAAACATCATGTTGCAATTTCAAAAAAAAGTTATAATTAAATAAACGTTCAGCCATTTTTTTTTTATTTTTTTTTTTGAGAAAATATGATGGATTCTCTAATCATAGGAAAAAGATTAAAATACAAAACTTAGGGAAATTATTTATAACAAATTGGTCTGAACAGAATCTTTACGGCAATAAAACAGGAAACTGGGCAACTTGCAAAAATCACTATTAATCAACGACTTGTTAAGATTTTACGTGATTTATCATTTGGGAACGTGAATGACTATATTAAACATTGGAGTTGGAATTATACATAAACGATAGATACATTTTAAATGGTTCCTCGTTCAAAAACATGGGTAAAACAGAACGGTGCAGTGACAATCTGACCACTGTCGACTAAAATATTTATTTCCCTCAAAATATAATTCTCATTAACATGAAACCAAAAGCATGAGGAACGCTGAATCAGAAGGTTATCACACATAAAATTTTCATATCCATATGAAGAACACATTTTAGATGACATCCTGTACAAACAGGGTAACATTATGGTCTTTTTTTAAAATTTTGATTCCATTAAAATTACTTCATATTATCATATTAAACACAAACATTATTCCTCCAAAACATGTTGACATACCATCGAAGCATAGAAATCACGTTGCACCATAATAACATTTATTCATCATTTCATTCTGTAATAGTCATCTAAAACACGGTAAAGGTTGCGGAACGGAAAAGTAGATCATCTAAATGACTGAATATTTATACCTGTATATACAAATGTAACACATAACTATATGACACTCATGGCTTGGGGAAGCACATCCCGCATATTACTAGTCATGAATTACTATAACATTTAAATCTGATCGGTCATATCCGAATACCAAGCAATATATTGCAAAATTACGTTAGTCATTTAATAACCAGATATCCTATAGGCAATTCGAGACACCAAAATCACATGATCATATCACTCTAATTTATTATACAATAAATATACACCCATTCCCTGAAAGTTTCAATTCAACCATTCAGATCAATCAGCATTTCAATATCAGTCGTATTCTTCTTATGCACATCATCATACTAGTCAAGCTTATATTTCAACTCGTATTTCAAATTTTCATGTCCTCAATACTTGAAGTAATACATTTCTCAATCACATTCAATATCAATCTCATGATTCACAATATAGATTACCAACCATCATTAACCATGTATCACATCATTAC
This sequence comes from Silene conica, assembly GCA_029255685.2. Classification (NCBI taxonomy): domain Eukaryota; kingdom Viridiplantae; phylum Streptophyta; class Magnoliopsida; order Caryophyllales; family Caryophyllaceae; genus Silene; species Silene conica. The sequence continues at coordinate 68,944,258 of CM055311.2, forward strand.
TTACCTCAATCCGCTCCTGCAACTGTTAGTACAACATATATATTGGGTCTTTTCCTTTATTCTATGCTACCAACGCTCTACATCTCTCAAGGTAACCAGGTTAGACTGAAAGGGCCAGTGGCTTGATTTGAGGGGGCCCCTAACTCATCCCAATCCTGGGGCTCCTGACAGTTACTAACCTGGGGTTCATTTTATTAGACTCTTCCTACGTTCATTATTATTCATTTGGTTTAGGCCTGAGGATCGTTCGCTCTGATAGCACTTTGTAACACCCCCATTTATTCAAGAGCCTTTAGCAAGACATTCTCGAGTAAATAGAGCCGTTACCATCTCGGAAAAACCGAGGTAGTGAATAACAAAGTAAAACAATACAAAGTACTTTATATAAAACCGAAAGAATTTAAACTTTTGTTATTACAGAAATTACATAGAAAAATAAAAGCGTAACTGACGACTATTCTATATGTGATGTAGATCTAAGTCGGTCTCAAGTCCGCATCTCACATTCCCGTCTCAGCTCCTGGTTCATCTGTCTCTTTCCTGTAGAATCTACTCCCCATTCCGGATCATCGTAGGTGTCACACGAATACACAGGGTCAACCGCGAGGTTGAGTAGGTAAAACAACTAAAACATAAATAACAATAGAACTGTATCCTCCTCCATCTCCATATCCTTCTATCATCCACCACACCTCCACCACTTCACACCTCCATCACACCACACCTCCCATCACATCACACCTCCAATGGCCATATCACAAGTCCCATATCACAAGACCCATATCACAAGACCCATTTCACATCTCCGTTCTCCACAATAAGCAGTAAAAGCAATCAATCACAATATATCACAATTAAATATATCAATCAGATACTGAGTGTCCTCATGTCAGATCACAATCACAGTCATAGATATTCCCCTACCTCAATTTGCAGAAGGACAACCGTACAGATGCTAGAAATATTCCACCTCGAACTCAGTTCCTATAAATAGTACTTAATATCAACATATAACCATACCACTAAACACTGCTAAAAATAATATTCGATCATGTTCGTAATTGGTATACTTATCCCACGCTGTAATTATAAATATCAACATACTCATATCCATACCAATTAATATTAGTTCCTTATTCATATCAATCCTCTTTAGTTAATTACAACTTACTAATTATAGACTTACTATATATAGACTCACTATATATAGACTTACTAAATATGGCATACGATTAATTAGTCAATTATTATAAAATTCATAACAACATCCATAACATAGACAATACAATAACAATTTACATTAATAGTAATAACCATGATAATAATTATAATATACATACACTAACAACAACTTATAATAATAAGAATAACAACATTAAGCCAATGCCAACATCAAATACACTAATACTAATATTATTATCGTATAACAGCCCCTACGTAAATATACTTACACGACACAACGACCCTTGACCGACTCTAAAACAGCCCCCCATCGACCCACTTTCTCCGCCCGGACAGCTACTCCACCACGGTGGCTGCCTACCTTGCACCTTGGTGCACCACCAGGTACCACCCACTAGCCCTGAACCAACCACACGGCCCCTGGATTGCCCCTGCAATAGACACGGCAACAACAGCAACAAACAGAACCCGACACCGTTGTCTGTTGCAGCCCTCTTCCCGACGCCACCGTTACCAGCCCGGTCCCCGACAACTGTCGCCCCTGGACCCAACCTCAACTACGTACTACCACCTACCTCTTTCACCCATTAGCCACCACCAGAAGCCACCATGGCCACCACCACGATACTTCTAAAACCGCCTGTACACACGACCCTGTTTAAAGTGTTCAGAAATTCGCATATGCCCCCTTCCTTCTCATGGTGATTTCTCTCACCTCCATGCCCCACTCCACCTCTGGCCACCACCGTTGTCACCACTGACCCACGGTGGTTCCAGGGGTGGTACCATCTCCCTCCCGTCTCACCTATAACCACCGCAATTACCGCCCCAAACCTCACTGCCCTTACGCTCTGTTCTGTTTTCCTGCTGTGTTTTATTTTATTTTTTTACACTTCCCTTCGTACTATGTTCACGACAACTCCCTAGCCTTTCCCGACCACCACCACCCATCTTACCACTACCACTACCACCTACTCACACGCCACTACCAGCACCCACGACCCACAACCAGGATTAGACCAAAATATGAACAAATAAACCATGAAAACGTGACTGACTACAACACGCAGCACCGAGTATAAACTGTATTTACTGTCAACATTCACGGTTGTTTTGGTGACGGTTACGGTGGTCCTATGGTGAGTTAAAATGATAAACATGTTAAGCATACTACCAACACTACAAATGACCTTAATATCCAGATGTAAAGACACGGGAAGGCATTCTAAATCACTTACAAACATGAAGCAGTGCAAGTTAAGAACGGTGATGGCGAGGCCTGATTATAGCTGCGTTTTCTTCCATTGTTCTTCCCAATTCACACTAGGGTTCTTGCTGTAATGGAGTAGGGAGACAAAGGAGATAATAGGGTTTGTTTTACGTTCATGGAGGCAGAAGGTAAGGTAGTTTATTTAGGGTTTGTGTTGTAGTGTATGTGTCGATGTATGTGTTTTTGGGGTGTGGAGTATTATTAGGGTTTACATACTAGGTTTTGTTGGGTTTGCTTAGTCATGGTTCACATAGTCTAGTCGAGTCTAAGCCCAACACGTTGCTCACGACTTATACTCCGTTCCCGACTCGTAACATAAAATTACAAAGCATGTAACTTAACACAATTAATTATAAATTAAATATAAACTATGTATGAAAATAGTGTTACTAGTCCACAAGACATATTAAAATAATTATCGTAACAACTAGAAAATACGTATCGAATAAATTATAATCATATCTCGTCCCGACAACATATATAAAAAAAACACCGACCATCACGGACCATGAAAAATACGGATTATTACACATATATAGCATTCATGGAAACTGCTTTACCATAAACCATTCCATTTAAAGAGAAAATATAGCTATTATCCTTTATTAAGAATGAAAATCCGTCTTTATCGAGTACGAAAACTGAAATAATGTTGTTAGATAAACTGGAAACATAATAACAGTTATACAGATATAACTCGAATCCGCTCGGTAGCTGGATCACATATGTTCCCATGGAAGCAGCAGCAACTTTTGCTTCATTCCTGACTCGCAGGTCCACATCACCCTTTGCGAGAGGTGTGATGTTTTTAAGGCCCATCAAATGATTACATAGATGAGAACCACAACCAGTATCAAGTACCCAAGTTCCGAAACTTGCATGGTTAATCTCAATCATATGAATATAAGATGACATACCAACAGGAGTGACGCGGCCTGCTTTTATGTCCTCATGGTGCACTGGACAGTTCCGCCTCCAATGCCCAGTCTTGTGGCAATGGTGGCACTCAATGTTACCGTCTTTGCTCTTTGTCTTGCCTTGTGAGCTACTTGTCTCACCAGGCCCACTCTTAAATCCGACCCTTTTGAATTTAGGAGGCTTAGCTACTGTTAGCTCTGCTTGAGCTTTTCCCTTATCCTTTCCCTTGTTTGCAATCATGAGAACGTCTTGCTTCATGCTCCCACTCAATTTAAGATCCTTCTCGGTCTGTACGAGAACAGAGTGTAACTCATGAGGACTTTTCTTCATGTCATTCATGTAATTGTTTGCCCTGAATAAGGAAAAACCATCTTGAAGTTGATGAAGCATTCGATAAATGATCACGTTCTCACTGATCTTGCAGTTCAGGGACTCCAATTTCTCGACACTCTCAATCATATTGAGAATGTGTGGGCTAACTGGTTGGCCCTTTTGGAGTTTCGCATCGAAGAAGCGACAGGTGTGCTCATATGAAACGATTATCGGTGCTTTTAAGAACTCGTTTGTGAGCGTGGTGCAAATCTTATTTGCACCATGGGAAATGAAGCGTCTTTGCAAATTGGATTCAATTGCAAAGAAAAGTATGTTCTTTATCGCACCCGCTTCCATAACGAAATCACTATAGGCTTGTGATGCGTTAGCTCTAGCAGTGGGGCCTGGGTTAGGTGGTCACGGCTCAGTTAAATACTTGAGCTTACCATCAGCTATGGCTGCATTCCGTAATGCAGCCTCCTAGTCCGCAAAGTTGGACCCAATCATTTTTCAATCGCATGGACTGATCATGTGGTCCATAAAAGCCTTTAGCCAAGATTCTTTAGCTAGTGTGGCACTAGGCATAGAGGCATCATTATGACCAACCATAGTAATTGCAGTATTATTGTTTTGTTTAGATGAATTCTACAATGTAAAGAAGAAATTAAAACATAATAAGCATATCAACGTTTTTTAAATAGTCTGATGCAAAAACAATTTAATGCGATGACTTTAGCATTTATATAATTGGTCTTCCTCAAGAACTATATAAACGATCCCAAGACTCAATTTCAGTAAATTGATAAGCCAACCTCTTGGCTAATTCTACATTTAGAATTCTTGGTCGATAAATTTCTGTAAATTCTATCTTTAATCCACCATAACCACAGGATCATACGAGGGTCATGATGTTGAGGTAAAATAAGCCAACAGCTACTACTTACACAACGTAGAAGGGGTCATATGGAGAGTAAGGTCCTATATGCCTGGCGACGAAGAAGGGATTCATAGTAATTTGACTTATAAAAGACTAATCTCAATTTTAGGTTATAGAGGAAGATCCCATCATCTTTAATATTTGTTTTGATATCTGATCTTAGGCCTTTGCAAGGACAAAAGGTTAATTCTTAATCCCAATCTTTGTATCTTGTTCTTCGTTTATGACTATAAATCGTACATTATAAATTCGTTATAATCCTGCATATAAAGAATTGAAAATATATACAGATATTTTCCCACAAGTGGTCTCAGAGCATAAGGCTTACGAATTTTTTTTTCTATGATTTTCATAAACGTTTTGAGAAAGAAAAAAAAATAAAACAGCCGTCGCAATTTTTTTAGCCGAGACATGTTTTTTTGTGTTTTTCATTTTCCTTTTTGATTTATTATTGTTGTTGTATTAATCAGTTAAGATGACAAAATAATAAATTTGTAGATGTTTTAATTTAATAAGGATTGAGTTAAAACGTAAAAGGGAATTGTCTTGAATGTTCTTGAACGAAATAATTTGCTAAATAATCGATCCCATGATGATCTTGATATTCGTCTTAAAAGGTTAATTTGAATTATTAAGATTATATCAATGTCTAATAAGGATTAGATTTTGAATGTTATCGATCTTGTATTTTAGCAGTCCGACATTATTCAAGTTCATTTGTTAAGAAAAAAAAAGAAAAAAGAAAAATCAGGTATTGTTCACGTCCGACATACTGTTCACGAAAAAAAAAAGGGTTTTTTTTTACTGTTTTTTTTTCGAGCAGCCTGTTTTTTTTCGGCTGTTTCGTCTTGTTTATTTTTTTTTCTTTGTTACATTATAAGGATAATGTATACATGTTGTGAAAAAGTTCACTAGTTTTGATACCTAATTATTTTAAAACGGTTTAAAATAATGTTGGATTAATTCATATTATACGATAATATGAATATGTTTGTTTGATTAATATTATGTGATTAATTACGGAATTATCACATAATTTAAGTCATTAAATGGTGGTTTGGGTAAATTACTCTACATAATTACGGAATTATGTCTTGAAAGATTAATTTAATTAGTATGATGCATCTTGTATTCTATATATTATATTGTTGAATGAATGAATTGATTTATTTACGTTTTTGCAATCAGTTGTAATTTGTAATACTTTATGTGGCCTAAGTAAATTATGTTTTCGTAATGAAGGAAACATAATTTGTGATGTATTTATGAGATCTTGAATCTCCCTTGTGTAATATTTTACGTATTTGGGAATTAGAATGTAATAATAGGATTTTATTATGTAATTCATCAAATGTAATAAAGAATACCAAGACGGAGATCGGATTGCTCACTCCCATTGCATCACCAAGAAGGAACATCAAGACAAGATAAGTTTCTAGGGTCCATTGTTGAATGGATTCCAAGTTGTATTTTTGTTCTTTTTGGTAGCTGGATAGGCCACACTAGGACTTGCTTTATTTTCATTTTTATGTCCGTTTTGCTTTTCATTCACATGTTTTGCATCATTTTTTTACGCTTAAACCAAACCACCTGAAAATGCTAGTCTATGTCGACATACAGATGTCACACGTTTTTCTTAAAGCCATCACCTTAGTTTATTCATTCTCACATGATACTAGATTATGGCGGAGGATATCTGTTATGATATCTGATCTTAGGCACTTGCAAGGACGGAAGCTTAATTCTTAATCCCAATCTTTGTATCTTGTTCTTCGTTTATGACTATAAGTCGTACATTATAAATTCGTTATAATCCTGCATATAAAGAATTGGGAATATATACAGATATTTTCCCACAATCGTTCATGTTCATTGGCTACCCTCACCCATGTATTCAATTATCAGAGATTATTAGTTCCCCTTACTATGCATGAATTGACACACATCGTTAGACACATGGTTTTCAAATTGCAAGTAGATTCACCTTAACATGTATAAAATACTTATATCTGGTCCCGCCAATTTATAAGTCAAAACCGTAATAATTAAAAGGAATAACACATACTTTGGTTTCATGCATTAAACTGATATCACATACTTACCTCTAACACCATTTCTATTCTTCACTACCTCGATGAAAAGAGCTCAAACAGTTTATGAATAAAACCCATACATCTCAATGTGGGCGTACCTCATCTTAACTCAATGCTACATAGTTTAAGTTATTTTTATCATGCTACTACCTTAACTTCCTCATGTCTCTTACACAAATATATCAAATGCATGTAAACAATCACATGGGTCTTACGTCATAGTCATTCAATCTTTTCAATACCTATGGCAAAACCATTGTCAGGTCATTATCTGATGCATTCATAATAAGGCTTTATAACATATAAACTTATCACTATTTGTCCGTATATATCTTCTTATATAAGCATAAATTATACTTCACATAACGTAAGCAACTGATATCATCCAAAAAAATAGACTCATTCATATCATTACATATGTGTTAGGACTTGTAGATAGATCCCATATGTCACACATAAGTTGATGTTGGAGCTGGTGTCCTCCACATGTAGTGTGATAACGTCATTGCACATACACTTGTACGGACAAGTGGGAGATTGTTGGGGCTGGTGTCCTTTACAGTTAGTACAATGACTTATTAAATCTCTTAAAGGATCACAAGGGCATACTTTAGTATAATTATCAGTTGATCCACGTTTATCAATAACGGTTGGCTTGCTAGATAAGTTTGACGTTATTGTCATACGGATAGCGGTGATCAACTGGTCCCTATAAGTCACACCTATAGGACACGTTTGAGAGATGTGAAGGTATGAAAATACAGTCACATTTATGCTGAATATGACTAAACAGTTAGTCAGAGATATTGACTATAAAATTAGTCCATAAGAAGTTGAGATAATTATTTAATACGGATTAAATAATTTTAGCTAATACGAATTACATGATTAATTCGTAAATTAAATATAAACAGTTATATTTAGTTAAATGTATAAAATGGGAACTTTGATGGATTAAATGTTTAATTCGTGTATTAATATAAGTAGTTATATTAATTAAGCTAATTATACAATATCGTCATTTTCTTATCAGACCATTATTAATGTATCGAGTGCACATTGTGACGAAGTAATACATTAGTATCCGATAACATGTATACGATTTATAATTGAAACCCGCGGATTACATTTTAGCATTTCGGGTCGAATCACGCATTAGAATAAGGTGAGAGTGGAAAGCCCACTCTCACCCTAGGCTAATCTCGGTCGAATGGAAATACAAAAGGAGAGTCATTCTCCTTTTGTCAACTACTGGTTTTTATTTTCACTTTTGGGGAAAATCCGTATATTCACCCTAAAATTATAGGACTATAACGAAATTTTACAAGTGAATATAGTCATAAAATGAAAAACATGAATCGAAAAGAAAATAGATGCACTACCTTAGGTCCTTGCGAAAAAGGCCTAACAACAGGAATCAGCCGAGATTCCCTCCTATAACTCGCACCCAAGATCCGTATGAGACGATGCCGCGTGTGCTAGAAATGCTCTCCAATTGCCTTCCAATATGGGGAGAGCTTTTGTGAGTTTTGATGTGAGATCTAGGTTATTGGGAGAAAAATGCTCTCAAAAACCCTAGTGTATGAGAAAATAAAAACCAGTAGTTGACAAAACGAGAATGACTCTCCTTTTGTATTTCCATTCGCCCGAGATTAGCCTAGGATGAGAGTGGACTTTCCACTCTCACCTTATTCTCATGCGTGATTCGACCCGAAATGCTAAAATGTAATCCGCGGGTTTTAATTATAAATCGTATACATGGTATCAGATACTAATGTATTACTTCGTCACAATGTGCAGTCGATACATTAATAATGGTCTGATAAGAAAATGACGATATTGTATAATTAGCTTAATTAATATAACTGCCTATATTAATACACGAATTAAACATTTAATCTGTCAAAGCTCCCATTTTATACATTTAATTAAATATAACCGTTTATATTTAATTTACAAATTAATCATGTAATTCGTATGAGCTAAAATTATTTAATCCGTATTAAATAATTATCTCAACTTCTTATGGACTAATTTTATAGTCAATATCTCTGACTAACTGTTTAGTCATATTCGGCATAAATGTGACTGTATTTTCATATCTTCACATCTCTCAAACGTGTCCTATAGGTATGACTTATAGGGACCAGTTGATCACCGCTATCCGTATGACAATAACGTCAAACTTATCTAGCAAGCCAACCGTTATTGATAAACGTGGATCAACTGATAATTATACTAAAGTATGCCCTTGTGATCCTTTAAGAGATATAATAAGTCATTGTACTAACTGTAAAGGACACCAGCCCTTACAGTTGACAATTAGACAAAAATTCACTTCAAGCACAAGTACTATACACGTTATGATTATCATCATGCTTAAGCAAGATAAACAAGAGAAACGATTTAACATGTCGGCTGGTATGTCGTTCTGGTCATGGAATTCATAAACTACATTATTATATATATATGCCAAAAATGAACGTAAATTATTCATAGAACCATGCATTGTACTTATCGACCATATTAGACATGTACTCGTATACCCAAGACCGTATCACATAGGAGTCGGCTACTTACAACATCTTAATATATTTTAGCATAATTGTCATATGCATCATAATTAATAACTTATTAATATATTCCCCCGTAAGCCATAGCATAATTGCTAACAATACACTATCAGTTACTCATGTAATTATGTAAGCTACCAATTCATGCTATCCTTCGAGGGTATCCATATCTCTAGACATACGATACAAAATTCATAGAATCACACAATCCATTCATGTCAATATCTATATGTCAAATGGTATATTTACCCCAATTCAAATCTTAACAACATCATCACCTATTATGAAAACAAAATACTTGAAACACCCATACATATGATCTTGTGATACAATACCTCTTCCTAGCATTTAGCATTATACTCGATAAACCAAACGTTATAATTAAACATGCTTCACACATTGTTAAATCATTACTGTATTTCCTCAATTTCGATCATAAATATTTCATACTTCACGCAAATCTCGTAACAATCTTCATATTTCCAATCGTACTATCAACACTTGACATGTTCAGCCACACAATTAACGCATGAAGGCACACACTCGCAATTACTACAAAACATGTTGTCACTTCGAGAAAAATTGTAGATAAACAATCACTTAACCATGTTTCTAAGCTATTATACTTTTAGAAAGTAAAAGAAAATAAACTAAGAGTCATAGAAATTGGAGGATTAGAATTAAGTCCAAATACAGAATTGCCACAATCTGATTTATCGAACAGAAGTTTATTAACATTCATCGCAATCCAAGATCAACTTTGCGAAAATCGTAATCAACTTTACTACTAACAGACGCTACTATTATACATAATGCTCACAACCACACCAATCATACTATGATACTCCCAATAATAAAAGATCCGCCTAACTCGTGCAATACAACAAAGATATATACGTAAAACCACGCTTTAAACTGTAAAAGAAACGTCTCTGAAATCAATATGACATGCAACGGTGTCAAACGCTAACCATAAGACCATAATATAGCTTATTAGTTCGGGTCCTTCCTCAAACTTCTTATCTGTCAGGTAAGTAATTACCTACTTACCACCACATACTATATTCACGCAAGAACTTTTTGGGATTCTGTGATCACAAGCATATAACAATCGAACGATCTTCAACTCATCAATTCGAATAACAAACAGCGTAAAAATAAAACACAACAGTCATACGACAGTACTAGGTCGAGTATCACCAACTCGGTCGAGTTCTACCAACTCGGTCGAGTTATCCCAACTCGATCGAGCTACCATGATTCGGTAGAGTTATCCTAACTCAGCCGAATTCACCTTACTCGGTCGAATTACTCCTACTCGGTCGAGGTAACCCAACTCGGTCGAATTACACCTACTCGGCTGAGTCATTACGTTAGTCCAGTTTCGTAAAGGGGAAATCACCCTTCACCTATCCTACGCATTACAAAATCCTATATCCGTACTACAGCAAACAACCACCATTAGCAAAAAGTATACGCTACTTCATAACAACATCAATCAACTTCATACAATCATGTCATAATATATACATAACACTTCATTTTTCCCATCAATCACATGCACCATATATCATTCACAATGGTACCAAATATTTTATCATACACACATATAGCACATCCTAATCTACCCTTTAGTGACCAAGTACAAGATACGTAAGCAAGTTCGCGGTTCCGGGACGTCTCCCAAACCTTTGTGGTAGCCTTATATACTTTAACTTGGTGTTCATTTTATTTAAGACGCACCTAAATTTATTTGGGTTCATTTGTTCAGGTTCCAAGACCGTCGCTCTGATACCATTCGTAACACCCGCATAATCCATGGTCTTTAGGAATGACCGTCAAATTATGAAAACATTACATATTCGGTTACCCGAGGTATAATATCAAGTAAATGCACGAGAAACTTTTATTAAATTACAATTACAAACTTTAAAAGTATCTCAAACTCAAAAGATGATTAAACAACAGCGGAAGCTAAGAGACTAAATATAAGTAAAGACTACTATGACTCCTCAATGGTGACTCATCCCTTCGCAGTCTCAAGCAAACAATCAGCATCGAGTTCCCTGCTAAGAATCTGCTCACCATACCAATGGATCATCACAGCGCACAAACAACAAGCGTCACTTACTATATACACAATATCGTCACTACCAAAATCAAGAACAATATAACAATCTCAAGGCACCGCATGCTGATATCACCAATAACCAATCATCTCACAGTGACGACCTGTAGTCCCACAATCGACCCCCACTTGCTCGCGGCAAGGGGTACCCAGATAATTAATGTGCACATCCCCTCCGTGGCGGGTCCTAGAAGAGCGATCATAGGAGTGAGAGTCGTTTCTCGCAACGGTCTCACACATATGTTCCTAAATCTCACCTCCTAGCCACAAGTGATTTCAGTCTTAGAGCACAACAATAACATTGTCACAATATATCAGGAATACCGTCACAATCACATAACAGATAATTGAGTAGGGAGAACCTTACCTCAAGGCAATCAATCACGGAATGCAAATCCAAGCTTTCTCTACCAACACTCTTTTCTTGAAGTCTCCCATTAAAAACATATATGGTATTACTAACATCATCACAATCAGATTTATCTTAAAGTATGCTAACCACGAATACGACACTAACTTGATGACAACAACGCTAAGCTATGATGATTGGCGCGGTTAGACTCCGGTGTGAACTCTTAATGATTTTAGTGTGAGATATTTGAGAGAAAAGGTGATAGGCGGCATAAGGTTTTAGGGTAAAAGTGATTTTAACTTACGGTTTGTATTTTATAAGAAACCCAACGCTGAACACGGAACCACTAACTCGGTCGAGTCGGACAAACATGGTAGAGTAGCCTTAACTCAGTCGAGTAGTCTTAACTCGGTCGAGTATGCTCAACTCGGTCGATTAGCCTCAACTCGGTCGAGTTACCTCGCAGTGCTCAGCACTGACCAGTTTTCGTAAAGCAGTCATAACTCTCTCAATATTTGGTCTTTTTGGTCGTATGACCCACTGTTAGAATCCTAAAAGGATAAGCTATCACCTCAAATTATAATTACATCAATATCATATGCACATCTCAAGTTATAACAGTTTTAAGACAACCCGTCTATAACCGGGCAACATAACTATACCATTTTCTTTCTCCAATAATTTAAATATCAACAATGCGACCGAGTCCAACCAATTTCATCGAGTAACTCATACGAAAAATAGAGGGGTGTTACTGCAATTTAGATAAACAAAAACGGGTCATTTATCAAAATTAGTTATTTTATGAGTTGGTAGATTAAGTTAGGATTATTTTATTATTTTTAATTAGGTTAGTAGTCTTGTCCGTAAAGAAAATGGTATCTATTTAAGTAGGATATTGTATGTTATTGATACTCAGATTCAGGTACAATAAAAATCACATATATGTGGAATTGTGAAATTCAGGATTTGACGAGTTTCAATCCAACCTTATTTTTGTTTGACGCGTTTTCAAACAATAGCTCAAGTTATAGGTCAATAGGTCTTGATTATAATTCATCATATTTCGTTCTAAAGGTCTCGATCGAATAAATGTCTCATTGATTTGATTTTGAGACAAATGTCAAAGACATTATCTCATTGTTTCAAGTTTTTAGCGGATTTTGAACAAATATCCCTTATTCAATTATTGTTCCTTATTATATTAACCTGCTCCGCGTAATTTTATATCAAGACCTCTTATGAAACTTTTTTCTTTCAACCTCTATTTTAATTGGGTATAAAAACGTTTTAAATTAAAACGATTTTTTACAAAAAAAATGGTGCTATATTTTAGTAATAGTAAATTCTCAAGTTAGTGGTTGAAAATAATAGCACACTTTAATTCACAAACTAAAAGTGGGAGAGTAAGTAAGAAAACAACTGAAAAATAACTTATGAGAAATTACAAACTTGTGACAAATAAACTTATTATTGTCCAAAACTTGGAAGTAACACGTACATTTATTAGGAGTGACTAGGGGAATTATGGTACAATGAACATAATTCCTAGTAATTAGTAAGATAATAAATTATATTAAACAATGACTCTTGGTATATCCTCGGTTATGAATTAGCCTTGTATGAATAACTCGAGTTTACATAGATGTAATCAACCAAGTAATTTCACACAATTATCATGTCACATAAAATCTAACATCTATTATTTACATTTGCCGTACTAATTGATTACTATTACTTTGATTGACTAATCAATTGATTGTTCGGACCATTTTGAGAAGCACCACATGTACTATTTACCATATTATCTTTGACAATATTTTGGTTGAAATGAAGGATTAATTAAGTTTCTCCCCACAACATTAGTTTCTCTTTTCAATTCAACGCGCGAATTGGTTGTTTGTGGATGCACAAATTAACTACTATGCCTATAGGCTATGGCCAAAATTTATTTGTAGGAGTACAAGATCTATTGATGGTGATATGAACTAAATCTACTACTTTATAGCAGCATTTAATCTTTCTTTTTCTATTAATTTTCATCTAAAATCGTCGAATGTTGAAGCAAAGTCAAAATAATGAATCTAGGAGAGATGGATTTATAAAAGGTTTATATTATTGAATTTCTACATATGAATACAAGGTCCTAACTGATCGAAAAGTTTTATAAATTCGACCCGTCCGACCTGTTTTTTAGGGTTAAAATCCGGTTTATTCGTCCTGAATCCGAAATGACCCGTTATTTTAGGGTTGAAACCCGATCCAAATAGGTCGAGGGCCGACCTGACCCGAGCGGGTCGATCCGTTGCGTCAAGGTAAATAAAGTATTTTATTAAAATATTAATATTATTATATTATATTTGAAAAAATAGTAAAAAAATATTTTTTCTATTATTAAAAATTACAAATAACACAAATAAAAAGTCAAATTTCTTAGATCTTTTATAATATTTAATAATAAAATAATTATTAAAAATGTATTTTAATAATTATTTCAATATAATTAATAAAAACGTTAAATATGATTAAAATATTAATTTTAAATATGTTTTAACGTTTTTAAAAATTATTTTTTAAATTAAAAAATCGTTTAAAAGAGACGTTAGAAATTATCTATTTACCCGTATTATAACCATAACCCGAGCCGTGATCCGTATTCTGACCCTACTCGTATAGCCCAACCTGAGGGTCGGGACCCGTTTAACAGGTCTAAGTAGGGCTGAGCATAGGTCCAGAACCGGACCGGACCTGACCAAACCGGACGAACCCGAAACCGAATTCTACTAAATTGGGGACCGAAGACCGGACCTATAAGGAACCGGTCCTGGACCGGACCGGACCGGTAAAAACCGGACCAACCCGAGACCGGACCATTTGGACCGATATCCCATTTGATCAAATTTTCTTATTTAACTAACAATAAAAGTCTTGAATAAAAACGTATACTCTAATTTGTACTACTTTCCACATCACGCAGAAGAACGCATAAGTAATAACTACCAAAATAACACATTAAACAACTTTAGAATTCAGAAGTCAAGAGTTCAATAATCACAATTTTGACTCAATTCGGTCCTATCGATTTGGACCGAAAATTTTATGATTTGGACCGGACCGGACCGAAACCCAAACAACATAAATTGTTGGACCTAGGACCGGACCGAAACTCAACCGGTCCGGGTTCGATCTGGACCGAACGGTCCGGTTCGGTCCATTTTTACGGTCTGGACCGAGTTTTGCTCACCCCTAGGTCTAAGTATAATACTAATGGATACTCAATTAAATATACTATTATCAAAAGTCCTAAATATAAGGTTTAGTATATATTCCAAATGCAGAAAATTATACTCCTATTCTACATAAATGTTTCAATTGGACAATGACACAATATTTAAGGAATCGAATTAAATAATGTAAAGTATTGTACTACGTATGTGATAAGAAGATTGGAGATAAGAAAGTATTATTGATTATTATTGTGGGTAGAGTGATTAAAATAAATAATGCTATGGGGTAAGGTGAGGTATTGTTGTGAGTTAAAGTCATTAAAATGAGTATAAAAGTTTACCAAAAATGGATAATGGGACATTATCATAACTAGACGAAATTGGAAATCGGGACTCTTAGGTAGAATATGAGAGAGCATATAAAATGAACAGTGTTATTAGATAAATATTTCATCCGTTCTAATCCAAAGTGTATATATATACTTTTTACACAAATATTAAGAAAGATGGTAAAATTTTTTTATTAAAAGTACATTTGGAGGTGTGTAAGATATTTTTTTATTAATTTAAATGTGTGATAGTTGATTAAATATGGATCATTCAATAACATTTTGTGTAAATAATTTATGTTTATAAAGATACTTTAGTAATTGTTTTGCTTTATTAAAAAAAGTGGTGGTTTGAATATAAATGGAGGAAGTAATTTATAAATCACAAATTCTTATTTGCAACGGCAGTATCCGTCGCAAGCTTGTGACGGATACCGTTTTCTCTCACAAAATACCCACTTTTTCTCTTTCTCCAACACTATTCATGTGGTCCCCTTTCTCCACTACTCATTTTGTATCCATTTTATCTCACAAAATATCCGTTACAATTAATGACCCGTCGCAAGCAAGACCTAATCTTTATAAATAGAGTTAGAAAAGAAGAATAGGTTCCTCTTAGAGTAGGTAGTAGAAATAGCAGAGATAGGTGTGACACTGTCAGTCTGTGACTAATATGCTCCCGCCTTAAATTCCCGCTAGCGCGCACATGATACGTACGTGGTGATTCGAATTCACAAGTACGGCGTATCGTTTATTCATATTTATACGGTCTATTCATTACTCAATTTGTGTGCAACTACATAATGCTGCTCCGTACATACGCATAACTCGTACCCAACTGCCCATATAATTCACACCAAACTGCCCATTTTCTTTTGAGTGGTTTTTAAGGCGATGCTTTGACCGTAATTTTGTCCTTTAAACGTAGAAGTTTTTCACATAAAATATTATTTTATGAAAGATATTTTCATAAGAAAATTAAATATGTAAGCTTTAATTATCAAAAATTTATATTTTTGAGTGAATTACCGGTCAAATTTTTGAAGTTTGACTTTTAAGGGGGCGCTTGTTTCGCGCATGGGTATGGGCTTGGATTCATTAATCATACTTGGGTGGCATGAGATTGAAACTCAATACCGGATACCTTGTGTTTGTTACAATGGTTAGCGGTATGAGTTTGAAACTAAGTTAGAGTCGGAATATGTTAAATGCAATCCTTTAAATAATAGTTTTAACATATAAAATCATGAAAATAAAGATTTAATCAAATAATTATATAAAATGTTTCGTTTACAATATGTATGTATTAATATTTCTTTTTCACATTTTTGGTTATTATTGTAACATCCTGTATTTTCATAAACCGTATTTTAAATAAATTAAGGTAATTTTCGAAAAGATAATATATTTTTATTTAAAATTCGTAAACTTAGATTAAATATAATATATAAGTCCCGTCTTGAGAACCAAGTAGTGTTAGTCCAGTGATAACTGAGTTAAACCTTAAAGCTTGCAGAAATGTAGGAGTTGAGAGGTCTCAGATTCGATTATCAGTTGGGGCGATACCACTTGATCATTGCAGCTCTCGAAGGGGTGGGTTACATGGTCCATGTGGTGGTGCGGGAATGCATGGGCCCATGGGACCTCTTGTCACCAAAAAAAAATCGTCTTGAGAATAGATAGTAATAAGATGTAAATATTCCCTTGGCATTTCCGTTACTAGAATTCCCGGGCAACTTACTAAAAAACTGACTCATAAAAGCAACATAAAAGAAATTGTGAAGCAAACTTCCCCTTCATTTCCTCACAACTGTCATTTCCTTGTTTCCCAAGTATAAAGAAAACCAAAATCAGATTCTCCATCTTCACCATTTTCACATTTCTCAACTTGACACTAAAATCTTTATTCCGAGCTCGTTTCAAATCCGTTTGAGGTAAGGTTTTCTCCTACGATTTCCTTGTCTCATTCCGGTCACATCTATCTCTTTCAATTTGAAAATCGTTCTATTCAAATTCCGGGATGTTTTGGGATAATTTCGAAAAAATCAGTTTTAATCACTTTTTTTTTTAAGGTGTTGATTTGGAAGACTTGGAGAAAGACTTCTTTGTGATTGAAGAAGCTAGTGGAGAAGACGCTTTTTAAGGTGACCGTGATGAGAAAACTCGACTTTGTCCTTACATTAATTTGGCATGTGATTATGTGTTTGTTAGTGGTGATTTGAGGATAATAATGTGATGTTTATGTTTAAGGAGTAATTTAAGAAAGTATGCGATTGATGTGGTTGAGTTTATGATGCTTATTGATGAACGTTGTATATCCGTCACAATTCTGAGTTCTTGCTAATTTGAAGGTTTAATGGCTTGTAATTCATGATTTTATATTTAAGATTGATAAGTGAGAACCACTTGGGATTGTTGGGAAAATTACGTGCTGATAGTATAATTTACTTGCTCAAAACCGTTGTTTAAGGATGCTAGACGAAGTATAGAAAGTTTAGGTAAATTGCAGGAAATCGCGTGAAATGTTGTACTCGCAGGAAGGCGCAAGTTGTGCCAGTAATGCGCAGGCTGCGCAGGCTACGCTGTCGCTTGCGCAGGCTGCGGAAGAGACCGTTGTTGTAACACCCCGGCCCAAACCTAGGACCGGAAATGTTAGCCACGGTAGCTCGTCAGGCTTTGTACTGGCCCCACAGACCAATACGAGTCCTTTCCAGCGCATTTTTTCCTCACTCATGCGCATCCCGGGAACCTTCCCAGGAGGTCACCCATCCTAAGACTACTCCCAGCCAAGCACGCTTAAATTTGGAGTTCTTTGGCATGGATAACCAGAAAAAAAAGTGCACTTTGTTGATATGAGTAGTACTTTCAATCCCTTTAAGCACTAGTCATATAAGCCTATCAATGGACCTCTTCAAGGGGTTACCACACACGAATATCCTATTCGGTTCAATGGAGTATTACAGCTGTAGTTTCTGATTTTATTTTAATTCGTAGGCTGTTTTGGGTATTTCTTTCCCATATGTTCTTAGCATGTTTTTGCAATGTTTCTAGGATATATATACTTATTTAATATATATAAATTAACTAGGTGAGAAGTATCGAAGTGATTAGGGCTCGTCTTAAGTTAATTAATTCTTAGGCATTTGATATTAAAGCTTGTCGAATTGAGTAGTTAGCTTATAATAAACATTAGGCTTATTAGAGGTGAGCCTTAGATGATTAAAGAGTTTAATATACTGAAGTGGTTACCTTCCATACTTGTGTATGTAATGGGTTATAGGTAGCTTAGGAGTTTATGTTGAATTGGATGTAAATTGTGTTGACGCGTATTGAACTATGCCTTCAGTTGGCCTCTGAGTTTGATACGTGAACAAGTTGTCATATATGGGCATATGCCTTAAGTTGGTCTCTGAGCCCGATATGTGTATTTATGTCGTGTCTGAGATATGCCTTAAGCTGGCCTCTGAGCTCAGACATGTTTTATGTGATCGTGTCAGGACATGCCTTAAGTTGGCCTCTGAGTCTGACAAGTAGAGCAATTGTGCAACGGGGTAGCTATGGTGTTGATCCCGTGCCTGGAGTACAATTGTTGGATGCTAGAGTATGCCTTAAATTGGCCTCTGAGTCTAGTGTCTTGTGATATAGTAAAGGAGTATGCCTTAAGCTGGCCTCTGAGTCCTTTACTTATTGAGTGACTTGGATGCTAGTCTATATCATGAGTTGGCCTCTAAGTCTAGTGTCTTGTTGATTGGCAAAGGAGTATGCCTTAGGTTGACCTCTGAGTCCTTGCTTGATAAAGTGAACTTGGTATTAGGTTATGCTTTAGACTGGCCGCTGAACCTTCTACTTGCTGAATATATGCTATGTTTAGGTTAAGTCTTAACACTACTACAGGAACCCTTAAGGACATCAGACTTTTATGGTCATGGACATCGGCTTAGCAACCGATGTACAGTTCACTGATGTCCATTATGGGTATCAAGGACATCGGTTTTGCAACCGATGTCCATGTGTTATTTCACATCGGAGATTTAATAAGTCTGATCTTCATCATACTTATGCACATCATTCTTTAGCTGTAGTCTGATGTCTATGTGTTATTGCACATCGGATGTTTAAGAAGTCTGATGTCCATCATATTTATGCACATCATTCTTTAGCTGTAATCTGATGTCCATGTGTTATTGCACATCGCATGTTTAATAAGTCTGATGTCCATCATATTTATGGACATCATTCTTTAGCTGTAATCTGATGCACATTTATGTTTTGTACATCAAGTGTTGACCGAATCCCATGTCCTTGATGTTGCCTTTTTTTTTAAAAAAAAAAAACTGGTATTGATGGGAATTTGTACCAGCAGTATACATTATTCAGATGCCAGCCATTTAGACTGGCATATCAAAACAGATTATAGACCACCATCAACCAAACAAACACAAATTCATAGCAAAGCACGACAAAGTCGTTCGTCTTTTATTAAACAAGTTCAAAGCAAATCACGACAAAGGTCGGTCGTCTTTCATATACATTATCCAAATTCATCAACTAACCAAACATATAGGGTTATGCGTCATTTTAGACGACATCCAAAATAGTCTAGAGATCACAAATTCAACAACTAACCAAACATCGGCTTAGTTTGCAAAATCAAAGTACTACGTTACTAGAAAGACTATGCATTTAGAAAATAGTCCGCCCAAAAGTCCCTGACCTCGTCGATTTCTTCTTGGGAATATGGCAGTCGGTGTATGAAAACCTGTAAATAATACACAAAATTCTAGCTTTAATAATAATACGGAAAAATAACTTCATAATATAATATAAAATATATATATACACTGAAGACAAGGGCACGGGCAGCCTGCCTCGGCAGCCTCAGGCACAAAATTCAAGGACAGACAACAGCAGGATAAGGGGCCAGGGTTACAATTATAAAAATATTTTACGAGAGTTTTAGAGTGGAAGGATAATCTGACCTCTTCGATAAGTGCAGTCGGATTAGCTCGAGTGACTATTTCCAGCATGTACCCCATTACGTAGTACCCGCATTCAATGTCACCTTGCTGACGCGCACACTGCAAAAAGACAACGACCAATCAGACCAATTATACACTATCTTGCCGTTAACCAACCAAGCCTAATGGATATTTGAAGATTTTGTTTTCTAACAGCAGAGAGTGAACATATGTACTAACGGGGGACAGACTAATTTAGTGGTTGAAGTATACCTGAAAATAGAAAAAGAAGGTAAAATTACACAAGACTATCATAACTAGCACACGTATGTAGGGATTGACTAACAGTGAAACGCTTCCCAAAATGAGGGCTTGACGGATCCTGAACATAGAATTGCCAATCTGGACATACACTCCATAGAGTACAGATAAGTAAACAATGAGCACACATGCTCCAACAACCCTGCAAAATCAAGTGAAAAAGTCAGAAGAGAAAGGTTCTATCCGATAATCCCAAGCAAAAAAGTAAGAGTTAAATTTAAGAAACCGAAAATATGATTTAAGAGCATTCACCAATCTATCATTAGAACATGCTCACCATTGACAAAAGTATAACTTATATACGGAGAATCGTCCAAGTGATTGATTCGTAGATTGATGATTTTTTGTCCCGATCTCTAGCAGTGATACAACCAGATAGGCAAGAGCAATTCGCTGAAAACGGCCAAATTCGACACATGAAAATTTAATATCTACGTCAACTTCAGTTTTGATGCAGAAATAATGTCTGCTTATATACCTGAAGAATTCCACACCATCTAACTCTTTTCATGTCCACTCCATAAGTCAGCTTGTCAGGAGCATGAGAGTACCCTCCTTAAGATAAGTGAGATTCCCATCATCTGTTCCAAACACTAAAAACGGATTTTTAAACGCTTGCTCGTGTTGTTTAATAACAAGTTTTCTTATCACTAATGTTACATTAGAAGATGATATAACAAATAAGGACCTACAAAATAATACAAGCTTACAACAAGAAAATAAAATGAATTGAGAAATGTCTACCTATAAACTGACCTTGTAAGAGAATGCCCTATAATAAAAGCTTGAGGGTCCTAGAGATCAGTTTCCTGGCAGCCACGAGACGATTTGGGATCCTCTTGAAACAATTACAAAAATCAAACACACAAGTTAATCATAAAGGCAGTAACCCTAACCATTTGGTACCAGTTTGAAGACCAAGGTCGTTGTACCAAATTGTGTTAAATTCAACAACGGGTCTGGGTCACACCCGAATAGAGGAGAAAAAGTCCACAATATAAAATCAAGAGGGTTCACTATAAAACCAATTATAAAGTGATAATTCTTCTCCTTTTCTATCAAGACTTTCGGGTTTCTTCACAAATCGGTAATTGAAATACATTATTTCCAATTCAAATCGAGCCCAATGGTCTCATTATTCTAGGTTTTCAACTGCAGTCGAGTATCCGACATCTCTTGGCCTACCATATGTGGTTGTAATTCAATTATAATAAATGCATATGCTACCAATCAGAGTATGTAACAAAAATGAAAGCTTAAAAGCATGAGGAATAGCCATGCCTACAATAAACAAGAAGAAAGGCATGACAAAATCAGCAAGATTACATCCATTCCATGGTGCATGTGTAATCATAGGCCATTCTCCTCCATCATCATCAACCAATATCATTAGCTGCCATTATATTATACCGTAACACAAAATCATGTAATATCAACTGACACTACAACTATATGCTAAACCTATACTAAATGAAGACGGGGACAAAGGGAGTATTATGAAATACAACAACAGTGAAGCCTCTAAAAATGTCAAGAGAGTCAACTCGTTTCTATTGGTGTTGATCATTATTTTCAACAAAGCCCTTTTGCTTCAATTCATCTTCATCAACAATCAAGCTTTCATGTTGTGGTTATTCTTCTTGTTTAATGTCAGCCATTTTTAACTGCAACTTCGGTCTCTGTTAATTCATAGATGAAGGAGTTGGGTGGTATCACAGTTATAGATTCAGTTTATGCAACTTTACTCGTCAAAGAGAATTTTCTATCAGACCCGGCAACTAATTCTGCCAGTCTCCTGCACATCAGACCCAGCAATACACTATGTGCCTACACCCTTATTCTGGCTATACCGCCAACCACAATCTGTTGCATTGCGCTTGGATTGCACACAGTTACGAATGCATTACAGTCTCTAAGAAAGGAGCATCTCGCATCGCAACCGACCCATACTTATTCAAATCCAAATACACTAAAATCATATTCATAGCAAAATGAGCATAAAAGCATCAGAATATGCCCTTATCAGACCCCGAGCATTCAGAGCAGCAGATAAATTACTAGACTACCCTGACCTGTCCACTGCACGCCCACCTAATGCTACTCTACTTCACTATGCCAAATACGTGCACTGCCAGTACCACATTTACTACCTGAACCTCAGTCAACTGCAACTCGTTGCTGGGGCTGGGGTGTCTTTCTTTGTATTATAGGTCGATATGCAAGGAAAAAGAGAATCTCAGGCCTCACTACTAATCCTACTAACTAATTCGCGAGTAGAGTACAACACGGTCTGCAATTGAATTAAGATTCGAAGTAAGAACAGAAAGAGATCCCCCTGCTACTGCAAGTCCAGGTGACTATAAACGGAAATTTATAGAATTCTCTTCTCCAAAGGTGGCTAGAATATACATTCCACAAATAACTCGCTTAAAACAATTCATCTCCCAATTGAACTGTAGTTTAATTGAAAGGCCTAACCCTAATACTTAGTTGTACCCTAATAGATAAAATAATTGAATCCATAAACCCCAAATGATAAAAAAAAAAACTAAATTCGGTTATAAGTTGAAAACAAATGACGAAAATCAAAGAATTTAATAAAAAATTGATAAAATACCAACCTGATTAAGAATTGCATGTGAAAAAGTTGACGAAGTGCTGCTAGAATTAACAAGGTAGGTCACAAGGTCGGAGTCGGAAAGGACGAGATGTTGTGGCCTTGTGGGTGATGATATGGCCTGGCTACCGGCGTTCTGTGTCGAGGTGAGCAATAACATAGTTGGGTGTTAAGACACTGAGGCAAATGTGAATCCGAATTAAAAAAACGGTAGTGAGAGGGTTTAGGTTTAGATGGGAATCAAAATTAAAATCGGGTAAATAAATGTTGTCCTTAATCAACTAATGTACATGGTTCTTATTTAGTCTGATGTTCATTAAAATCAATACTTATGGACATGTGTTTGAAATAGAAACCGATGTCCTTTACTTTATAAAGACATCAGATTTTTGTAATCAACTGATGTGCAAATTAATTACATCAGATTTTTCCAAAATCTGATGTCCATCAACCGATGTCCTTAAGGGTTCCTGTAGTAGTGTAAGTTGACCGCTAAACCTTCATAGTTAGTGAATGTGAATATATGCTATGAGTAGGTTATGTCTTAAGTTGACGGTTGTAACTTCTTCATAGATAGTGAATGTGAATGTATGCTATTTTTAGGTTATGTCTTAAGTTCACCGCTGAACCTTCATAGTTGGTGAATATGTATGTATGCTTGTATGAGATTTTATATATGAGTAAAGCATGATTTATTGGATAGAAGTGAATGTAAGATAATGGCATATGAGTAGTGTACTTCACATGATGAGATTTATGTTGGAGTATACATGTTTGACTATGTGAATATATGTTATGTGTTTGTGACAACAACTGGCTAGGAGAAGCTCTGGTGACTCTCTACTGACTGTGGCGTACATGTTTCATGTATGTAAGTTTGTGTAGACGTACCAGGGGTTCACGTTGAGGCTAGCAAGCGATGATCCTTCGTCGTGTGATTATTACTTTATCGTTTAGCTAGACCTAGTTTTGATATTTCAGTTTTGATGCCCGTAGGGATATGCTATCCCGGGATGTGCTTGTATTTAATACTTAGTACTTAATACTTAATTATGTTTCTTTCTTCCGCATTTCAGTTTTGTAGTATTACACCTCGCATGTTAGTTTTATATCTTTAAAAGTTTTAATTCCGCGCAAATTTCATGCATTTTTGGATGTTTTAATTTCCACTGCCGCGAGGGGTTTTACAATTATAGTTTGATACTCATGGGTACAATCTCATATCGATCCCCATCCTCGGGTATGTGAAACTCATATCCTATAGGTTTGAGGTATTGATATGGAACCCTCAAATTTGCTAAACAAACAAATTGTATGTGTTTACCTCGTTACAAACTCATACCTTCTACCTTTAGGAATGAACCAAAAACCCCTAAAAACCGAATGAAGAGTTTGGTGTGGTTTGGAGGGAGTATTATCTTATTATCTTCTCTATATTCAAATTACATTTTCCTATATGTTGCAGTTCGCCTTTACCTCAAATACTCTAAACATAATAACAACGAAATAATATGAAGGTATACTCAAATTCCTATTTTACCAAAATAACACACGTTGCGTATAATAATGTATACAAAAACGGTGGGAGTTTTTAGTTTAGTATTTTTCGTTCTTAATTATTAGAATTTCACGTTGCTTATAAAAAATTAAGTCAAACTCACTCCTAGGTTTTATAAGTGTCCCATTGTGGGTAAAGTACAAAAATTAAGGAATATTAGTTGTTTAATATTTTTGGGTTGTGTAGGGGTAAGAAATATTCGTTGTTTAATATTTTGGGTTGGGTTAGGAGTGGGTGTAACATCCCGCATTTTCGTAAACAATATTTTAATGACTTTAAATTATTTTACGGAATATAATAATATTTTAATAATAAGTCGTAAATTTAATTTAAAGATTTCCGTTAAGATCCGTCTTAGGAATATCCTTAAGTTCTTAAGATATTAATAACTTGGCATAAATCAAACCCGACTTGAATCCGTTTCACCAAAACAAGTGACCCGACTCAAAATAAGGAAAGGACTATTTAAACCCCACCAAAAACCCTTTATGTCGACATTCTTCATCTTCACAAAACACATTCACTGCTTCTCTTTTTCCTCCATTTCTCCTTTTTATTTCAAGCTTAAAATCGACATTTCAAGGCCTTCCCGAGCTCGAATCGCGGTAAGTCTTACATTTTCGGAATCCTTGTGAGATTTCCAAGCTTTCTATCTCTTTCGATTTCAATTTCGTCGAACTCGAAAAAGACGCTGTTTTGGGTAAATTCCGTTTAAGCTTATAAAACCCGTTTCTTTTGTTGTAGGGGTTGATTTAGAGGGTCCTAAAGTTGATAGCTTCTTCATTGAAGAAGAATTTGGAGCATAATCGCTTTTGAGGTGACGATAATGAGAAACTCGACCTTTGTGTTAAATTAATTGGACATATTATGTGAAATTGATGTAAATTTTATGTTTAATAAGTTATGGGTAATTTATATCCGTCACATATTCGCTGTGTGTGTTTGTGATATGTTAAGTGTAGAATTGAATAATGTTGTTTTATAATGTTGTTGTTACGTTCGGGTGCTGCTACGTTTTACTCTTCATTGTGCTGCTAGTATTGGTACTACTAAGGTTATGGGTTGCTGACAATTGGGTAATTAGTATGTTGTTACTTGTTAGAGTATGGCTATTCGTGCGAATTTTTGTTGCGAATTGTAGGTGCGAATTGTTGTTGCGAATTGTAGCTGTGAATTGTTGTTGGGTGCTGCGACTATTGTGACATTAATATTGCTGCTGTACATCACTTTTGCCATTGTTGTTATTGTTTACTTATATTATTGTTTTATTATTTTATTATTATTTTACGTACGTGCTTGCTAGCCTACTTGATTTAATTAGTTTACGTACGTGCTTGCTAGCTTGTTTACGTTTAAATATAATACGTTAGAAATCGTTACGAATTACTAATGGGTTACGATTTTATTATTAGAAGCTTGTCTAAATAATTGAATTAGTTAATCGATTTCCCGTATAAAATATAAGTAATATAATATGAAGTTTAATTTAAATTAAATCGTGTCTATTTCCTTTATCGGTTGAACCGGTTATTTAGAACGTAATCATATACTTAAGAAAATATAGTTTAGCTAAGTAAGATTTAGTAAAGTAATTAGTGACTTGTCTAAAATTAGTTAGTTCTTAAGTGTCTGTTTATATTTCTCATCGGACTATGATATTTTTATATATAGTAGTTGGTTAGGTTTAACTTAATCGGAATTGGCATTTCTCTTATGTTTATGTGTGTTTGAGGTCCTCGAGGTTCGGGCGGCACTATATTGGGTTCGGGAATGGAGAGAGGATAGAGACCCCCCGGTCGGGTAACCGAAAGGGAAACCGGCTCTCCCTTAACTTAGTTCCCGGGGTCAATTAAGTGTTGGTTAGAGATATAAGAGATAAGAACTAAGTTTTAGCTTTAAGTTGAATGCCTATAGTGATACGTATTAAGTTATGCGTTAAGATGTCGCCTCTGAACTTAGTACGTATATTGTTTGTCATATATAGGGGTATGCGTTGAGATGTCGCCTATGAGCCCTATATGTGTTTGTTTGTCATGTATGGAGGTATGCGTTGAGATGTCGCCTCTGAGCTCCATACGTGTTTGGTTGTCGTGTCTGGGGTATGCGTTGAGATGTCGCCTCTGAGCCCAGACATGTTTGAGTGATCGCGTCAGGACATGCGTTGAGTTTTCGCCTCTGAGTCTGACGAGTAGAGCAACTGCACAACGGGGCAGTCAGGTTATCATACCTTACCCGGAGTGCAGGTGTTTGGTGCTAGTCCATGCGTTGAGTTTTCGCCTCTGAGTCTAGTATCTTGTGATGTAGTAGGGGAACATGCGTTGAGTTTTCGCCTCTGAGTTCCTTACTTTTGATTGTGAATTGGGTGCTAGTCCATGTGTTGAGTTTTCGCCTCTGAGTCTAGTGTCTTGTTGATAGCCGGTCCATGCGTTGAGTTTTCGCCTCTGAGTTCCTTACTTTTGATTGTGAATTGGGTGCTAGTCCATGTGTTGAGTTTTCGCCTCTGAGTCTAGTGTCTTGTTGATAGCCGGTCCATGCGTTAAGTTTGTCGCCTCTGAACCTTTATACTTTCTGATTGATTTGGTATCTAGGTTATGCGTTAAGATGTCGCCTCTGAACCTTTATACTTGCTGTTTTATATCTGCTTGCTTGAGTTGGTACAGTGTCAGATATGCATGATGATATTGATGATTATAGTAACTTGTTTATGGTTTTGTTCATCCAAGACATTGGATGACTCTTTAGTCAGTTTCGTAAATGGTTTGGACTGAAAGACCCCCCGACCGGGCAACCGGTAGGGAAACCGGCTCTCCTTCCAAATAGTTTCCGAAGTTGGTTGAGAGCCGTGCATTAGTGATTGCATGATAGAATGAGATTCGGTTAATGAGATTGATATACTTCACATGTTTATATATGTTGGAGTGTTCTGTTTGTATTTCTGTGTTACGTGTCGTTACAAAAGGTGGCTAGGAGAACTCTAGTCACTCCCCACTGATTGTGGCGTACATGTTTACATGTATGTAGGTACATGACAGGTTGGCAGAGGGGTTGCATGGAGCTAGTGAGCGATGATCCTTCATCGATTGACTTACACTTCTACGTTAGCTAGACTTTAGATTTACATTTCAGTTCTTGAGTGCCTGTAGGGATGTGCCATCCCGGGTTGCTTTTATATTACACTTATGCACTTATTTATGTTTCAGTTTTGTAGTAAGACACCTCGCATGCTTAGTTATGTTAAAAAAGTTTTAATTCCGCTGCATTTTTAGTACTTTGTATGTTTACTATTTCCGCTTTCGCGAGGGGTTTTACAGTGGGTGGGGGCCAAATTGACAAATTGGTAAAAAAAAACTAAGGCTTGCTGGACAAATTGGTAAAAAAAGTTTATCTTTGGACAAATTGGTAAATAAAGATGATGGGTTGGACAAATACACCAAAAAGTTGACATTCAAATGGTTAAATGATTTTTTCCTCATTAATAATTAAAAGTAACTAATAAAGTTAATTTCATCCAAATAAATTTTAAAACTGTCAATTGAGAATAAATTTACTTATTTCAATAAATTCTGCCACAAACGTTTTTTTTTTTTTTTTAATACTTTAGACTTTAGTCTAGTGCAATTGTGCAAATTAGAATCACGGAGGATATGTTAAAACGAGTTTGCATAACGGAATTGAGTTAAATTAATATAGATTGGTCAAAATATGGTCGTAAATACCCGTCAAGCCAAAATAAATATCAAATTTATTTTGTGAAATGGAGTGAAGTCATGATTAATATGTGTCAAAATGTATTAATAATGTGTCTCCTTTAAAATTTAGATATTTTACGGAGTAAAGATCGGAAAAGTGTTTAACTCAAAATTTGTGTGCGATTTTAAGTCATTTGGGGTCAAGGAGTTCGATTACGTGGCTCAAGATCTCGAAAAAAAATTAAAGTTGTACTAAGACGCATTTATAGGTTGGGTTAGTTCTTAATAGTTTACGAAAAATAATGCATCTAGAAGGAAGGGGCGGAGTGATGCGTAGTACGAAAGACGAATGATTAAGAAATTAACTTTTGAACCAAGTGGTGTTAGTCCAGTGGTAACTGAGTTAAACCTTAAAGCTTGCAGAAATTGAGGAGTTGAGAGGTCTCAGGTTCGATTACCAGCCGGGGCGATGATCACTTGGCCACTACAGCTCCGAAAGGGGTGGCTTACATGGTCCATGTGGTGGTGCGGGAATGCATGGGTCCGGGGGGGGGTTAAACCCCTCGTCACCAAAAAAAAAAAAAATCAACTTTTGTAAGCACATGTTAATTATTGATTGAATACTTTTTTGGTGTATTTGTCCAACTACTTATATTTTTTTACCAATTTGTCCAAACAAGAACTTTTTTTACCAAATTGTCTAATATCCCTTAGTTTTTTTTACCAAATTGTCAATTTGGCCGTGATTGGGTGGTAATAGTAGAAATAGGTAAGGGTAAAATGGTAAAAAAACAAACAAAAAACTTACTAAATATAGACAATGAGACACTTTGGTGAATAAACCGAAATAGACAATGAGACACTTTGGTGAATAAACCGAAATAGACAATGAAACACTTATAAAAAGTAGGAGGGAGTATATAATTCTTAAACCTATATAGACTACATAGTTCATATCAAACTTAATTTCCTAATTCTAACTGACTAATGTTATGAAAAATAATAAATTTTAGATAAAAATAAATAGTACTCGTGATATTTATAATTGATCAATTAAATTAAACTGAAGAGTCTATTGATCTACATATACTCAAGAAGGGGGGGGGGGGTTGAATTGAATATGCCAACTTTTTCGATTCTTCTTCGATGTATGTTGATGAGTGTGGTAGTAGCGAGTAACGAGTAAAAACAATAAAGTAAGAGGAGACACGATATTTTGAAGTGGTTCAGTTTCACAAATCGAAACCTACGTCCACTATTCTCGATTAATAAAATTAGTATCTTCTCCGGATTATAATTTTATCAACCCTACTCATACAACTTTGATGGTAGTTGTAACTCAAACTAGATACCGTTAAATACCTAGCTATGTCAAGTACCGTGAAATACTTGACTACAATGAGTACCGCTAAATACTTGAACTATCTTAATTATATAAGATAAATCTTCAATGAACTCTTGTGTTTAACGATCTTGAACGTATGAGAGTAATCTTCAAAACTTGTAGTCTTTAGGACGAAATATGACAATGATTAGCACGAATATCGAGACGTACGTGAGGTTACATTCGATTTTTGAGAAGCGTGTATGCGTGTATGCGTGTATGTTTTTGTTAGTCTTCAACGTGTAATATGATGTCTATATATAGTAAATTAGATCTAGGTTAAGTCCTAGATGTTTTAGGAATATAACTTTCTAGAATTCTTATTTCTAGGTAATATTCTAAAATTAATCTTATTTGGATTAGGAAAGACTTTATATAAGATATTATTAAATTAAGACATAAGATTGAATTTCCCAAACCTAACCGATTTAGGAAACAACTTTATATCATAAAGTATAACATCCTATTTTGAATCAATTCCTAATACTTGTAAAGATATCATAAATTATATCTTTAACCAAATCCTAATTTGACTTTAAGATAAATTAAATAAACACATAATATTTTTTTAATTAAACCAAAAAGAACAATTAAAATCGTGTTAAACCACCGAGTAAAAACGTGATGCACGTTTCCCGAGGCACACGACTTTTTTAGGTATTCGGATTTTGACAATAACGGTTGGAATGAAATTCTTAGTATATTAGGATAAATAATTAACTCATAAGATAATTATTCTAATCCTTTTAACCAAAGAATATTTTTATTCTAAAAACCGTTTTAAGATTACTAATTTAATATATGATAATATAACAATCATACACAATTATTTCCACGCTTTACTTATTTTACGCATTTCTCATTTCTTTATAGAGTTATAGATACAAACTATAACTATGAGGTATTTGATTCCGTATTAAGACTTTATTCTTGTAAATCTTCAAAAAGACTTGATACGAGCTTGATCTTTCTTCAATCCATGATTGAATCTATACTTGACTAAAATACTATCTTCGCTCTATAATTAACTGTACACTTTAACACACGATTACACGTATATGTATACAAAAATATATTTACTTAGAATTGTCATTATTAAAACATAAAACAATATATTAAACATTATATATATATATATATATATATTACTCAACAAATTCCCCCTTTTTAATGATGACAAGTCTTATCTAGAATCTCGGCTAAGTGTAACGTTCCCCCTCAACATAATATTGGTCATTCATAATATAGATCAACTTAGGGTTTCTATTTTTAGATTAAACCAAATACTTAAAGAATTCTAAGAGACAATACGTTACGACAAGGAGCAATCTTAGGCAGATTCGTATCCAGGTCGCATTCTTTTCCCCCTCTTGACATCATTGAAAAGACAGAAACAAAGACATAAAACGACTAGAATGATACATTACGAAACAAAACCTAAGCATGCGATTCTAAACTAAACACATAAACACGGTTAAGATCAAACATATACGTGATACGAACGGGAAAACAACACACAACCATGTGAATTAAGCCTATGGGCCGAATGAGTAAGTATCATAGCCTATTGGGCCGAATTGTTTAAGCATAGGTAAGAATATATCCGAAAGTTTAACTAGTATTAAAAGCCAATGGGCCGAATCAAGTTGGAAGAAAATTGTGCCATATGCCACGACTAACGCAAAATAGGGCTAATGTTTAGTAAAGCAAATAAAGGAAGGGGAAGGGTAATTGGGCTAGAAGTCAACAACTAATAGGAGAGACCAAACGAACTTCCGTCACCTTTGCCAAAATACGGTTCCTGCATACCAGCCAAAACAGATCAACACGAGACAAATACTTATTCCAGGTGATGAATGATGTGAGGGTTCGCGAACTCCGGCCTAGTGCGATATTCCAAGGTCGACAATCGATCCAAGCAACTTCCAATGTTCCTTGCTTGAGCATCCACCGCACGTTCGAAATTGAACACTTTGAGAGACAAGGCCATAACCGCGGTTAGACATTGACCACCATCCTCACGAAGGATCCGATTATCACGGACAAGAGCTCCACCTTGAGTTGTGAGGAATTGGTGACGGTCATTCACCACGATTACTTCATCTTTGACCTCTTTAAGGTCGCGACATATTTGAGCGAAATGCCCTTCAACCTTTCGCATTCACTCACGCAAATCATCACTCATATCCGTCTTGCTCCCATTCTCTGCCTTAGCACCCTTCAACCTGGAAATCAAAGAAAAGAGCTTATCCACCTTACCCTCCAAACCATCCAAATTATGAAATTTCCATTCACCTTGGCCTCCTCAACACTTTCTCGGCCAAATTAAAAATCACCATATTTACCAAGAATTCCCATTAATTTCAATAACTTGTCATTCATGCGATCACGGGGTACGACTCTGTAGCTACTAACATGAACAACTCCTGCATGAAAGACCAATTCTGAGACCCTTATCCCATAGGGTATATCCAAAGTGGTACAAAACCTCTCCTTGACCAAAATTTTCGACACATGAACAACTTTTGCGCAAAACAGAGGCGCCAAATTGACCTTAATACCGACTAACCAATTATAAAGAACAATGGCTTCACAACAACTCAACTTATCCCGACGCCCACGTCAAGGCAAAACTGAGTTCCAAAGAAAATTCACAAGAAACTTGAGTTTGGGATTAAAAGAGTTGGTTAACAGGGGACTGACTTCCGTCGCATGATCATCAAAGTACCTCTTAATCTCCATTTTTTCATCTTTAGACACATTAGACCATTCCTTACTTGGATTAAGAACTAACCCTTCGTTTTTCAACTTAAACACACGACACACATCATCAAACGTAATGTCGACATCTCGACCATTAACCACGGCCCTCAACCCATTTTCGACCAATTTCACAGAAGCAAAAAAATGCACAACTTCTATAGGGAAGATGAGACCCGAAAAATTACTGACATATAACCAATCTTGGAAAATCAAGAAGTCCTTGAAAAATTGCAAAGACGGAGACCCATCTATCCAAGAAGTCGGACAAAATCGGCCTGCATGTATGGAATACGGTAATAGACGTTCGATTAACATACCTTCTTGCTTAGTCATGCGAACTTTTTCTAAACCCTCCTTAGTTACTTCACCGGAGACGTCTCGAAACAGAGGACGGGGTGTAAACCTTCTTTGAAAACTTCATCTCCCATAACTGATTTTCCCTTGTCTACCTTATGCCTCTTGCTACCTTTTGACTTCGGAATGGTAACGGAAATTGGTTCAGGGGATGGTGATGGAGATGGTGTTGGTGTCGGAGAGTGGTGTTTGTGACGGGTGGAACGACGAGCAGAAAAGGGAGGCATTTTGGGTAAGCGAATGTTTTCGGTTTGAGTAGGATGATTTTAATGGAGTTTTCTTGAATTATTTTGGATTTGGGTTTAGTTGATTTGGGATAATTGGGATTTGACAGAGGGAGGTGAAGGTGAAGTTAGTGTAAGAGTGAGGGGACGGTTATGGGAAGGGTGATTTTGAGTGTTAGAGTAGTAATAGGTGGGTAGGTCACGTGGGGTAGGTTAGGTAATAAATGGTTTTAGATAAAACGTAAATAGTTGTTACGATTTTATTTGTTACGTAAATTTTGGTACGTAATTAATTGAGATACGGTTTTAATATGTTACGTACTTGAGGTACGTAATTATATAGTTTAGATATAATATGAATGGTTTAATAGTATTAGGACTAGATTTGTTAATATTTGAATATTATGTTTTTGATCGAGAAATTGGTTGTGTTCGTTCGTATAACGTATAGCATAATATAATCGAGATTAGAGCATTTAATAAAAATAACATACAAAGGCATGCAACGGAATATACGGACACAGTCATATAATTCTGTCTTTACATAGACAGTCATTGGGTTATTTTTAGCTCTTAAGATCGATTAGGTGTCACCGATTAAACCAATTTCCAATCGCAAAGTCTCACATCGTTCACTAGCCAATGGTTTGGTAAAAAAATCCGCCCATTGTTTTTCCGTACTAAAAAATTCCAATTTAATGTTTTTCTTTTATACATGGTCGCGTAAGAAGTGATGTCTAATTTCTATGTGTTTTGTTCTCGAGTGCTGAGCCGGGTTTTAGATATTATTATAGCACTCGTATTATCACATAAGATAGGTACACATCCCACGTCAATACCATAATCAAGCAGTTGTTGTTTTAACCATAGGAGTGGGGAACATACCAGTGCGGCTGCAATATACTCTGCTTCTGCAGTTGACAAAGCGACAAATTTTTTTTTTCTTGGATGCCCATGATATAATATATGGTCCAAGAAAGGTCGCAAGTCCAGAAATACTTTTCCTGTCTAAAGAACAACCTGTATAATCCGCATCTGAATATCCTAGTAGGTTAAAATTACAATCTAGGGGATACCATAAGTATAATTCTGATGTTCCAATTAGATATCGTAGAATTCTCTTAACCGCAATCATATGTAATTCTTTTGGTGCAGATTGAAACCGAGCACAGACGCAGACACTAAACATTATATCTGGACGACTTGCAGTAAGATAAAGAAGTGAGCTGATCATACCTCTATAAGTAGTTTCATCTACTGACTTACCGTCTTCGTCTTTGGTAAGCTTCTTATCTGTTACCATTGGAGTGGGCATGGGATGAGAGGATTTCATTCCGAATTTCTTTATTAATTCCTTGACGTATTTTTGTTGATGAACTTTAATACCCTCATTCGTTTGTTGGATTTGAAGTCCAAGGAAGAATTTTAATTCTCCCATCATACTCATCTCGAACTCGGATGTCATCAACTCTGAAAAATATTGGCACAACTTTTTGTTTGTTGAGCCAAATATAATATCGTCAACGTAGATCTAGACTACTAATAGATCAGAATTTTCACTCTTTAATAATGTTTTGTCCACTGATCCTCTCTTGAATCCGCTTTCCAATAGAAACTTTGATAATCTGTCGTACCATGCCTGAGGGGCTTGTTTCAGCCCGTAAAGAGCTTTGTCCAATCTGAATACATGATCCTTGAGTTTGCTGTCAGGAAATCCAGGAGGTTGTTCGACATAGACTTCCTCCTGAATATAGCCATTAAGAAATGCAGTCTTAACGTCCATCTGAAATAGTTTCATTCCTTTATGTGCAGCAAATGCTATGAGCAAGCGAATCGCCTCAAGACGAGCGACTGGAGCGAAGGTTTCGTCATAGTCGATTCCTTCTTGCTGATTGTATCCTTGTACAACCAGTCTTGCTTTGTTACGCACGATGACTCCAGAGTCATCCATTTTATTTCTGAATACCCATATCGTTCCAATTATTGATCTATCTTTTGGACGAGGAACGAGATGCCATACTTTATTTCTTTCGAACTGTTGAAGTTCTTCTTGCATGGCGACTATCCAGTCAGGTTCTGTAAGGGCCTCTTTTATGTTGGTAGGTTCAATTGTGGAGAGAAAGGAGTAGAATGAGTAGAAGTTGTTCAAGCTTCTTCGAGTTTGGACCCCTTTTGTAAGGCTTCCTATGATGTTGTCCAGAGGGTGAGAGCCTTTATATCTCCAGTTTCTTGATTGATTGTTTTTGTTGCTACTACTTGACTCGGGATTTTGACTTGTTCCCCTTGAATCCAAACCAGGGTTTATAGGAGAGTCAGGTATAACTGTGACCTCTTCCCTTTGGTTTTGATTCAAGGTTGTAGCTTCATTGGCTACAACCCTGGGTTCCAAGTCATTGGTTTGAGACTGGTTAGCAGTATCATCAACTGTGTTTTCAGTTCTCGTACCGTTTTCTCCCAAGTTAAGTTCATCGTTGATTCCTTAAATTTCGCCTTCATCATCATTTTCTATCTCTGGAGGATCTTCCCTTGACAAACGAAAGTCTGGTTAGTCTAGGTTTTCCTCCTCGTCCTGGAAAGGCTTATCGAAGGCATTATTCTCATCAAAGATAACATGTATACTCTCTTCTATGCACAGGGTACGTTTATTAAAAACTTTATAGGCTTTACTATGATCAGAATATCCTATGAAAATTGCCTCATCACTTCTAGGGTCAAATTTGCTTAAACGATTTTTACCATTGTTATGAACAAAGCACTTACTCCCAAAATATCTTAAATGAGATATATTAGGTTTGCGACCACGTAGAAGTTCATAAGGTGTCTTTTTAAGGATTGGTCTAATCATAGCACGATTATGAATATAGCAAGCTGTACTAATAGCCTCAGCCCAAAAGTTTCTAGGTAGACCACTACAAAGAAGCATTGTTCTAGCCATGTCTTCTAGGGTTCTGTTCATGCGTTCTACTACTCCGTTTTGTTGTGGGGTTCTAGGTGCAGAGAAGTTATGTCCAACACCGTTGGTTTTACAGAATTAAATAAAAGCATGGTTGTCAAACTCAGTCCCATGGTCAGTTCGAATTGTTACTAGGTTAGATTTTAATTTGTTTTGGACAAGTTTCATGAGACTAACAAATTCATCAAATGTTTCGTCTTTAGTGTGAAGAAAGATTGGCCAAACAAATCTAGAATAATCATCAACTAAAAAGAAAACGTACCTGGAACCACGTCTGCTTCTTACCTTCATAGGGCCACAGAGATCCATATGTACCTGTTCAAGAGCTTGGTTAGTACTTACTATTCTTTTTGTTTTGAAGGATGATCTGACGTGTTTGCATCGTGCACATGTGTCACACATCTTGTCTTGATCAAATTTGATCTTTGGGAGACCCTCGACCAAGTCCCATCTCTTCAGTTTGCTAAGAATAGGAGAACTAATATGACCAAATCTCTTATGCCAAAGGCATGAATCATTTAACGTAATTTTCATACATGAGAGAGAGTTAGTAGGCACAACATTTAAACCAATCATATAAACATTCTTCTTCCTATGACCTTCAAGTATTACCTTACTTGTACCTTCCATAATTATACGACAAACATCTGCATGAAAGATAACTTTGTGTCCTTTGTTGCATAACTGAGATATACTTATTAAGTTATGTTTTAGGCCACTTACCAGATATACATCGCTAATAGTATGAGACGATGAGATGCCTATCTTACCGACTCCTATAACCTTTCCCTTTTTGTTATCTCCGAAGGTGACCTTTCCTCCGTCAAATGGTTTCAAGGTTGTGAATAGGTTGACATCTCCTGTCATGTGTCAGGAGCATCCACTGTCGAGCAACCATAAGTTATTCTCCTTAGCGATTATCTCTTGGTCTTCATCGTCTGAATCTGATTCTCCATAAAGGCAAAATTGTGATGATTTTGTTGGGAAATGTGTCCTCAACAATAGTGCGATCACGTAATTAAATCTCATGACGAGAATGCGCAAGGGATGATACGAACTATATTAGTCAACTGACCAACATTAATCGGTAATGATTGGCTAGCTAGAGTTTGACATTACTGTCGTATGACGGTGGTGGTCAGTTGATCCCTTTAGGTCACACCTTTAGGACAATTCCCTTAATTGATAAAGTGATCAAATTTATATTGATACGATTTGATCATATTCCTTAAACTCGTATAACGAGAAATCAGAGGTTAAATCTTATTGTAAGATTTATGTTTAAAATTGAAACGTGTCAATTGTTAAACTATAAACGATATTTCATAATATCGAAATTAGAATGAATCGGGTTATAATTAATACAAAAGTTGTAAATCGTATTGACGATAAATAATGAATGACCATTTTATACGTTGGTAATTTCGAATTACATGTCGAAATA
The DNA here is from genome assembly GCA_029255685.2 of Silene conica. Taxonomy (NCBI): domain Eukaryota; kingdom Viridiplantae; phylum Streptophyta; class Magnoliopsida; order Caryophyllales; family Caryophyllaceae; genus Silene; species Silene conica. Next base: position 68,981,844 of record CM055311.2, read on the forward strand.
ATAAATATGATTTATTTAATTTACAAATGATATTTATATGATGAATATGCATTTTAGTTAATTAAAAACAATTGTTATTTTAAATGTGACACTTTAGATGTCACACTTATACAATTGATCAAGAGACAATTATAAAATGGACTATATTTTAAGTGGAGGTGCCGGTTTTATAGGAATGGATTAAGAGTGCTTAATTGTGTCTTAAATGTTAAGGACACAATGATAACCTAGCATTAAACCTAATTGATTAGGGTTGCATGGCTAGGTTATTGATAATGCAAAAGGGTCCCCTTTTTCCCTTCCCCATACCCTAGCCGGCTCTCCTCTCTTCCCCATACCCACTTAATTGCTTAACTTGCTTAAATTAATGATGTGGGTAATATATAATCCAAGGCACATTCATTCTATTTTTCTCTCCTCTTAGCCGAAAATTTTCAAGAGAGAAAATTGTTAAAATCCTCTAAGTAATTATTATAAGATAATAAAAATACTAATTATATAAAAGATATAATATTAGTATACTAAGTTCATATTAGAACTTATATTGTTTAAGGATAATCGGATTCTTATACTAGCTTGTTCAAAGTCTCGGTTTGTTAAGGAGTTGTCTTGGTGCATCCAAAGGAGGTGTTCTTGTTGAATACTTGGAGGATCATCCTAGCATTACATTCGGACCGTGTGTAAGGGTTCGAAATCTCTCCTATTTCTGCATATATTTAGCATGCATAAGATCTAATAATATGTTAATTAAAATGTTAATTAAAATCATGTTAGTATGACTAAAAGTATTAGATTATGAGATAACTAAACCCAACAAATTTATGATCGTTGGAAATTAGATCTAAACTGATGTTGCTTAGACACAGGTTTGCAACCTCATCTTCTCTTCTTCTGAATCTTCGTCATCTTCGGAATCTAATTCTCCCCAGCAAGATGCGAGCATAACCTTTTTGAATTCAGCCTTGGTCTTTTCTCGTTTAGATTTGTCTTTGATTTTGTCTCAACTTGGATAGTCCTTGATCATATGGCCTTGATAACCACATTTGATGCATCCTCGTTTGAAGAAGGTTTGCTTAGAATCACTCTTCTTCTTATAATAGGTCTTGTTTGCTTTGGTAAATCTTCCTTTGAAGACCGCCTTTTTAAAGCGCCTTGCGAATAGAACTGTTTCATCTTCCAGTTCAGGTTCAACATGATCTCATGAGCCATTAGAGATCCAATGAGTTCTTGGTAGGTCTGTAACACCCCGATAAATTCTATGTTATCTTATATTATTAAAATCCTATTTTAATAATAAGTATGATCCTATAAATAATATTCCAATCTATATTTTATCGTTTTTGACAACGATATTTAAAAATGCCCGTCTTGAACCTATACTCCTTAAACTACGAACAACTACTCTGTCGTTGTTACTAATTTTGAGATATTTTAAAGGCATATTTAGCTCTTTCTTATAAAATAAAAGTTTTAGCTCGTTTTCTTAGCTTTCCAACGCCACCGAAAACACGTTAATCGGAGTTCTGTGGAGGAAGTTATGTCGAAAATACGAAAGACTGTCATGGACCATCCGCTAACGAGACCCATGCTCGTTGCTTACTCTATACTCTTTTCCACATGTCCTTTGGGACACATGGCTGAGTACTAAGCCTTGCCTTGATGCCCAAGGTCATCCTCTACCTTCCTCCTTCTTCAAATCATTCATTTTTTCAGAAAAAACTCACAAAAACACAAAGAAAACAAGAGGACACCATTGTTGTGCACCTCAACCGTAAAACGGTCACAAAATGTTCGTTTCTTATCCGTTTTCGACGATTCTCGCGCCATTTTTCTCCTCTCGTCGTTTCCCTACTGTCTAAATAAGAAGTTTTCATCTCCTCCTCTTCCTTATTAATTTCGAAATCCAAAGCTTTGACCCAAGCTAGTTACTTCCGTTTTTAACATCTCCTTTTGTTTGTAGGATTCGAGTCAAGTGGTCCGGAGGGCGATACATACGAGATTGACGAGAGTTTAGACTAAAAGGTAACGGTGATGGGTTACTCGACTTTATCGTCTTTGTTTGCATGACTATATGCTAGTAATGTTTAGTATACTAGGATTGTTTTTGATTAAGTAGTGGCATGATTAGGTTAATAAATCATATGTTTGGATGAATTTTCATCATGCATGCTTGTGTTGGATGAGTTTTTAATTGTGGAAATTCATTAAGGATTGTATGGTTAAATGAGTTTATGATCATTGAGGATGATTAGTTTGATAGTCTTTCAAATTCATAGTGTTTTGCTTACAATGGTTAATTCATGATGTTTCAGCACCTTGACAAATCTGTCCATTGTCTTGTACAATTTATTTCGACATCGTAGAGTATCCTTCTTTGAAAATGTTGAAAAGAGACCCCTGTTTATTTTGAGTTAAGAGTCTTCCTCTGAATTTTCGTAATTTTCTTGCATGTCGTTTGTTCACAATAAATTATTTACGAACAGTGCGCTGAAATACTTGCAGAACGGACAGTAGCTCAAAGATTGTTTCGAAACCCATTTTTAAACTTTGAAATGATTCTGGTCCTTTTCAAAAATTAAACTTTGAAGATTTTAGATGATGTTAGGAGTTTTCTTTGCCCCAAAATGATTTGTTAAACCCGTTTTATGAAGCAATACATTTTGTGTGACGGTTTCTGATACACTGTAAAGATCAGTCAATAACCCCCTGTTAAGTTCGTGTTTTGGAAATGTTTATTTGACAAATAATGTAGATAAAAGTCTTACTAAACCAACCCAATTGGCCTTGTATCATTTCGATTTTATTTGAATTAATTATAAATTTTACGGCAGAGGACAGCTGAAATGTAAAACGCTTTTAAGACTTATGTTTTATTAATCAGTTTCGTTTATTCTTCTCCCGTATGAAATGGTCTTAAGTGTTGTCTTATTCATATTTTATTGGCTCATGTATGTTTAAATGAGTGGGTTAACGGTTATGTTATCCTAAGCTTGTGTAGGTGACGGTTATGTCATCCTAAATTGTGTTGGTAACGGTTATGTTGCCTTGATTGTGAATAGATAGCGGTGATACGATTTGTGTATCACTGTAATGAACAAACGCCACTCCTGTTATGGGATTTTATCTAACTATGTTCGGGATTGGTCGGTGTCCGTGGTTATGCGGCCCGGTCCCCGTGTGTCGTTCGGTGTAGGTTATTACATCGAGAGGTCTGGCCAGGTCTTAGGCATATAGTTGTCGGTTATGCGCTATACATAGTACCCGGATGACGTGGTTATGCGCTCCGGTAGCTAGGGCGCGGTTATACGCCCTAGCCTGTTGGTGGAGCGGTTATACTCCCTGACTGTCAGTTGTAGCGGTTATGCTACCTGACGGCGTTCATTCTATTCTTGGTTGCTGTTGTTTGCGTGATTGGACATGCCATCAAGTGTTGGTCTCTGAGTCGATCACCTGGTGTTTACCTGATTTTGAGTATCATGATTTGATAACTCTCATATTCACATGTGCTACTCCATATACAATATGTTCTTATTGTTATCTATTTGTATTCTGACGTAAAGTGGCTGGGAGAACCCTGAGTTACTCCCCACTGACTGTGGCGTTCATGTTTCATGAATGTAGGTTGGTGCTGTTTGGGGAAGACGTGTGGCTAGCGAGCACTTACCCTTGGACTTTAGTTTCACTTCGTATCACTAGACTACCTTACGTTATGTTTTTATTCGTGGGATTTATATTCCCCGTACACTCTTTACTATGTTTGTATAACTAGTATGGTTTCTTTTATTTCCGCACTTTTATTTTAGTTTGAACCTTCGCATGTTAGTTATTTAATTCTGCAAGAAAAGTTTTAAAAACCTCGCATTTTTCGTATCCTTTTGTGTTTATTTTTCCGCTAAATCGCGGGGGTTCACAGTTGGTATCAGAGCCTAAGTTGCTCCCGACGCACACACGTGTTTTCCCCCAACCATAACTGGACCAAAACTTTAATAATAAGTGAGAGATTGGGTAGACACTAAGGACCTAAGTTTGTAGTCTTTATGTGATTGCTAATTGCTATGGTAACCCGTTTGCTCTTGCATTGTAGAAGGATGGTGAGGCCGACAAACTCCGATAATGCTATCATGCAAGCTCTTTTGCAAGTCCTTCAGAATCAACAAAACCAGCAAGAACAACTCAATCGTCATGTGGCTACTCCTCCTAGGAATGATGCTAACCGTCAAGGTGGCTTTGCTTGGGTCGCAAGCCAATTATCGAGGAACAACACCAAAGCTTATGGTGGAGAAGTCGACCCCGTGGCTCTTACCGAGTGGTTTCGTGAGATGGAAAAGGGTTTCTCGATGTATGATGTGCCGAACCATGAAAAAGTCAAGCTTGCCTCTCACTTCTTAGTTCGTGAGGCCGATAGATGGTGGACAATGACTAGTCCGACAGTGACCCTTGACCCGACTTTCGATTGGAACTGTTTCAAGGCAATGGTGGAGACTAGGTTCTACCCTAATGAGCTGAAGCAACAACGGATGAAGGAATTCATGGACTTCCGGCAAGGAAAGCTATCGGTGCAAGCCTTCACCGACAAATTCAATGAACTTGCTCATTTTGCAACCAAGTTTGTCAAGGAGGAAGATGACAAGGTGTACTTCTACAAAAGCAAGCTTTCTCCGAAGATAGCAAGTATGGTGCGCCGCGACTCTACCTCTTTTGTGGCGGTCTACGATGATGCTATTTGGGCGGAGACTTCCATCAAGTCGATTGAAGATGAGATCAAGTCTTTCTCTACTCATACTTCTTCCCGTCCATCTTACCAAGGAAAAAGGCCCTATGTGCCTCCATCTTCTACTTCCCATTTCAACAAGCGGAGGTTTGTGCCTAACAACCAAGCCTCTCGTCCTCAATCTAGCAAGGCTACTCCTTCTCAGAGCCGTGTTTGTTTCCGATGCAATGCTCCATGGCATCCGGGATTTGATTGTGAGGCTCAACCCCTCCTTTGTTTTGAATGCAAGAAGTCGGGCCATCGTGCTAGAGATTGTCCCGAGAAGAAGAGTATTACTCCTTTCCAGCCCAAGCCCAAGGGTACTATATTTGTCATGAGCCGAGCGGAGGCTGAGGCTCACCCTGATATAATTGCCGGTATGTTTTCCGTACATAATCTTGCTTGCCTTATTTTATTCGATACCGGTGCGTCTCTGTCATTTATATCAACCAAGTGTTCAGATAGACTCAACCTTAAGTCTACACCTTGTGAGGAGACTTCTATTTCCTTACCATCTGGAGAAATCATCTCTTGTTCATCTTCATACATGGATGTTCCTATCATGATCGCTAATGTGGCTTTTCCCTCAAACCTTCTCCGTTTCCCACTTGAAGAGTTTGACATCATACTTGGCATGGATTGGCTTTCCCGCTATCATGCTAGGTTCGAATGCCGAGATCAAAAGTTGTGTCTAAAAAGTCCTTTTGGAATCCGTGTCTCATATAAGGGAATTCGTCCCCGTGAAGGAATTCGCCTTATCTCTTCTATGAAAGCCTCCAATCTAATAAGGAAAGGTTGTGAAACCTTCTTGTGTGTTATTTCTTCTACCGATGCTGCTCTACCAAAGCTTGATGCAGTGCCCGTTGTTCGTGACTTCGCCGATGTGTTCCCCGATGAGTTGCCCGGGATTCCTCCTGAGAGAGATGTAGAGTTCTCTATTGAGTTGGTGCCCGGAACCGCACCGATCGCAAAAGCTCCTTACCGCATGGCTCCTCCTGAACTTAAGGAATTGAAGAAGCAACTTGAGGAGATGATTGAGAAAGGGTTCATTCGTCCTAGTGCTTCACCTTGGGGTGCTCCGGTTTTGTTCGTGAAAAAGAAAGATGGTTCCATGAGACTTTGCATTGACTACCGAGAGTTGAATCGTGTTACCATAAAGAATAAGTACCCGTTGCCGAGGATTGAAGACTTGTTTGATCAGCTTCGTGGTGCTTCTTGCTTCTCCAAGATTGATTTGAGATCGGGTTATCACCAGATCCCCGTTCGAGAGACCGATATAGCCAAGACTGCTTTTAGTACTCGTTATGGACATTACGAGTTTAAAGTTATGCCATTTGGTCTAACCAATGCCCCTGCCATAATCATGGACCAGATGAACCGTACCTTTCGTGATTACCTTGACAAGTGTGTGGTAGTGTTTATTGATGATATCTTGATATACTCTAAGACCAAAGAGGACCATGCCGAACATCTTCGCATTATCCTAGGGATTCTTCGTAGCCAGAAGTGGTATGCCAAGTTTTCTAAGTGTGAGTTTTGGTTTCCTAAAGTGTCTTTCCTTGGTCATGTAATTTCGAGTGAGGGTGTGATGGTGGACCCATCGAAGATTGAGGCTGTCGTGGATTGGAAGAGTCCGAAAGATGTCGGCGAAATTCGTAGCTTTTTGGGTTTAGCTGGTTACTATCGTCGATTTGTTAAGGATTTCTCCAAGTTGGCTAGGCCTATGACTCAGCTTTTAAAGAAGGAAACCAAGTTTCTATGGTCCAAGAGTTGTGAGGAAGCATTCCAAGAATTGAAGACTAGGTTGACTACCGCGCCCGTATTGACCTTGCCCGAGGAAGGTGTTGACTTTGATGTTTTCTGCGATGCTTCAAAGATGGGTTTAGGTTTTGTATTGATGCAAAACCGGAAAGTGGTGGCTTATACCTCGAGACAGCTGAGAATTCACGAGGTAAACTATCCGACCCATGATCTTGAGTTAGCTGCTGTTGTGCATGCCTTGAAGATATGGAGACATTATCTTATTGGATCTCATTGTCGAATCTACACTGACCATAAGAGTTTGAGGTATATCTTTACTCAAAAGGACCTTAATATGAGACAGCGTCGTTGGTTAGAGTTGGTTAAGGATTACGACGTGGAGATGCTTTATCACGAAGGAAAGGCTAATGTTGTGGCCGATGCCCTTAGTAGGAAGACGACTCATTCCTTGAGTGTCGTTCGTGTTCTGCCCGATGAACTTTGTGTTGAGTTCCGGAAGTTAAACCTGGAGTTCGTTGAGAGAGGATTCGACTATTTGGGTGCTATGTCTGCTGAGCCTGTGCTTTACCGCGAGATTCGAGATAATTTGGACGAGGATGCGACATTTAAGAAGTTCCAGGCTAAGATAGCCAGTGGTGAAGCGAAAGATTTCGAGGTGGATGCTAGCGGTTACCTCAGATTTCGTGGCCGTTTGTATGTCCCTGATGTTTTCGCATTGAGAAAGAAGGTTCTAGACGAAGCTCATTTGTCCCCATATTCTATTCATCCGGGAGGTGACAAGATGCATAATGACTTGAAGCTCCAGTTTTGGTGGCCTAGAATGAAGAGCGATGTTGTAGAGTACGTGGGAAAGTGTTTGACTTGTCAAAGGGTCAAGATTGAGCACAAGAGACCTGGTGGATTGTTGCAACCTTTGGAAATTCCGTTATGGAAATGGGAATCAATATCTATGGACTTTGTAATGGCGTTACCGAAGACCGTTGGAGGCAAGGATGCCGTTTGGGTAATAGTTGATCGTCTGACTAAGTGTGCTAGATTCATCCCGATTAAAGAAACATGGAACTTGGACAAGCTTGCAAAGGCTTACGTGGATGAGATTGTGAGATACCATGGTGTCCCCAAGGACATCGTTTCAGACCGTGATCCCCGTTTCTGTTCGAGGTTCTGGAAGGCCCTTCAGGAGGCTATGGGTAGTCGTTTGTTGATGAGTACAGCGTTTCACGCTGCGACCGATGGTCAGACTGAGAGGACGATTCAGACCCTTGAGAATTTACTCCGTGCATGTGCGTTAGACTTTCAAGCTAGTTGGGAGAAATGCTTACCTTTGGTTGAGTTTTCGTACAACAATAGTTACCATGCTTTGATCAAGATGGCTCCCTATGAAGCTCTTTACGGTAGGAAGTGTCGTAGCCCGATTTGTTGGGATCAATCGAGTGATGTTCGTAGTTTAGGACCCGAGCAGTTAACCGAGACCGTTGATCATGTCCAGTTAATTCGTGGAAGGATGAAAGCCGCCCAAGATCGTCAGAAATCCTATGCCGACATCCGTCGTCGACCGTTGGAGTTCGATGTGGGTGATCGTGTTTTCCTTAAGGTTTCACCAATGAAAGGAATTAAGCGATTTGGGGTCAAAGGAAAATTAAGCCCTAAGTACATTGGACCATACGAGATAATGAAAAGAGTTGGTGATGTCGCTTACCGCTTGGACTTGCCACCTAATTTGGGCAAGGTTCATAATGTTTTTCATGTTTCTCAACTTCGAAAGTATGTGAGCGATCCGAGCCATATTCTTCATTACGAGATTCCCGATCTAGAGCCGAATCTCGCCTTTGAAGAGCGGCCTTTGAGAATTTTGGATCGTAAAGATAAAAAGTTAAGAAGCAAGGTAGTGCCTTTGGTGAAAGTGCTTTGGAGATGCGGTGAAGTGGAGGAAGAGACGTGGGAGACAGAAGCTTCCATGCAAGTCAAGTATCCGTATTTGTTCATCTAGGTAAAAACCCTTTCTTCTTCAAGTTTCGAGGACGAAACTTTTTAAAAGGAGGGAAGATTGTAACACCCCGATAAATTCTATGTTATCTTATATTATTAAAATCCTATTTTAATAATAAGTATGATCCTATAAATAATATTCCAATCTATATTTTATCGTTTTTGACAACGATATTTAAAAATGCCCGTCTTGAACCTATACTCCTTAAACTACGAACAACTACTCTGTCGTTGTTACTAATTTTGAGATATTTTAAAGGCATATTTAGCTCTTTCTTATAAAATAAAAGTTTTAGCTCGTTTTCTTAGCTTTCCAACGCCACCGAAAACACGTTAATCGGAGTTCTGTGGAGGAAGTTATGTCGAAAATACGAAAGACTGTCATGGACCATCCGCTAACGAGACCCATGCTCGTTGCTTACTCTATACTCTTTTCCACATGTCCTTTGGGACACATGGCTGAGTACTAAGCCTTGCCTTGATGCCCAAGGTCATCCTCTACCTTCCTCCTTCTTCAAATCATTCATTTTTTCAGAAAAAACTCACAAAAACACAAAGAAAACAAGAGGACACCATTGTTGTGCACCTCAACCGTAAAACGGTCACAAAATGTTCGTTTCTTATCCGTTTTCGACGATTCTCGCGCCATTTTTCTCCTCTCGTCGTTTCCCTACTGTCTAAATAAGAAGTTTTCATCTCCTCCTCTTCCTTATTAATTTCGAAATCCAAAGCTTTGACCCAAGCTAGTTACTTCCGTTTTTAACATCTCCTTTTGTTTGTAGGATTCGAGTCAAGTGGTCCGGAGGGCGATACATACGAGATTGACGAGAGTTTAGACTAAAAGGTAACGGTGATGGGTTACTCGACTTTATCGTCTTTGTTTGCATGACTATATGCTAGTAATGTTTAGTATACTAGGATTGTTTTTGATTAAGTAGTGGCATGATTAGGTTAATAAATCATATGTTTGGATGAATTTTCATCATGCATGCTTGTGTTGGATGAGTTTTTAATTGTGGAAATTCATTAAGGATTGTATGGTTAAATGAGTTTATGATCATTGAGGATGATTAGTTTGATAGTCTTTCAAATTCATAGTGTTTTGCTTACAATGGTTAATTCATGATGTTTCAGCACCTTGACAAATCTGTCCATTGTCTTGTACAATTTATTTCGACATCGTAGAGTATCCTTCTTTGAAAATGTTGAAAAGAGACCCCTGTTTATTTTGAGTTAAGAGTCTTCCTCTGAATTTTCGTAATTTTCTTGCATGTCGTTTGTTCACAATAAATTATTTACGAACAGTGCGCTGAAATACTTGCAGAACGGACAGTAGCTCAAAGATTGTTTCGAAACCCATTTTTAAACTTTGAAATGATTCTGGTCCTTTTCAAAAATTAAACTTTGAAGATTTTAGATGATGTTAGGAGTTTTCTTTGCCCCAAAATGATTTGTTAAACCCGTTTTATGAAGCAATACATTTTGTGTGACGGTTTCTGATACACTGTAAAGATCAGTCAATAACCCCCTGTTAAGTTCGTGTTTTGGAAATGTTTATTTGACAAATAATGTAGATAAAAGTCTTACTAAACCAACCCAATTGGCCTTGTATCATTTCGATTTTATTTGAATTAATTATAAATTTTACGGCAGAGGACAGCTGAAATGTAAAACGCTTTTAAGACTTATGTTTTATTAATCAGTTTCGTTTATTCTTCTCCCGTATGAAATGGTCTTAAGTGTTGTCTTATTCATATTTTATTGGCTCATGTATGTTTAAATGAGTGGGTTAACGGTTATGTTATCCTAAGCTTGTGTAGGTGACGGTTATGTCATCCTAAATTGTGTTGGTAACGGTTATGTTGCCTTGATTGTGAATAGATAGCGGTGATACGATTTGTGTATCACTGTAATGAACAAACGCCACTCCTGTTATGGGATTTTATCTAACTATGTTCGGGATTGGTCGGTGTCCGTGGTTATGCGGCCCGGTCCCCGTGTGTCGTTCGGTGTAGGTTATTACATCGAGAGGTCTGGCCAGGTCTTAGGCATATAGTTGTCGGTTATGCGCTATACATAGTACCCGGATGACGTGGTTATGCGCTCCGGTAGCTAGGGCGCGGTTATACGCCCTAGCCTGTTGGTGGAGCGGTTATACTCCCTGACTGTCAGTTGTAGCGGTTATGCTACCTGACGGCGTTCATTCTATTCTTGGTTGCTGTTGTTTGCGTGATTGGACATGCCATCAAGTGTTGGTCTCTGAGTCGATCACCTGGTGTTTACCTGATTTTGAGTATCATGATTTGATAACTCTCATATTCACATGTGCTACTCCATATACAATATGTTCTTATTGTTATCTATTTGTATTCTGACGTAAAGTGGCTGGGAGAACCCTGAGTTACTCCCCACTGACTGTGGCGTTCATGTTTCATGAATGTAGGTTGGTGCTGTTTGGGGAAGACGTGTGGCTAGCGAGCACTTACCCTTGGACTTTAGTTTCACTTCGTATCACTAGACTACCTTACGTTATGTTTTTATTCGTGGGATTTATATTCCCCGTACACTCTTTACTATGTTTGTATAACTAGTATGGTTTCTTTTATTTCCGCACTTTTATTTTAGTTTGAACCTTCGCATGTTAGTTATTTAATTCTGCAAGAAAAGTTTTAAAAACCTCGCATTTTTCGTATCCTTTTGTGTTTATTTTTCCGCTAAATCGCGGGGGTTCACAAGGTCAAGGTCGTGAGATCACGAGCTTCTTCAATTGCAGTGACTTTTGGTTGCCACTTTTTGTTAAGGTTTCTAAGGACTTTTCTAACTATGTCCTCAGAATCATACTTCCTACCAAGGTTCCGTAGTTCATTTAATATGCAAGAAAATCGTGCAGACATGCTATCAATCGATTCATTCTTTTCCATAGTGAAAAGTTCATATCGTTGAATTAGCAAGTCTATGCGATGTTTCTTGACTACGGAAGTTCCTTCGTAGGCAAATTCTAGGCCATCCCATATTTCTTTGGCTGAAATACAAGAAGAGAAACGATCAAATTTAGAAGTAATCATACCGTTTTGAAGTAGACTCATGGCTTTTGAATTTTTCTCAGCAATCTTGTAATCTGCTTCCACATAGTCACTTTCCATGTTTTCATATGTGGTTCCATTTGTAGCGGCGACCAAGATCTTCTTTGGTCCAATTTGAATTAACTTCCACCATTCCCAATCACATCCTTTGACGTAGTGGGTCATCATGTTTTTCCACAAGCTATAGTTCTTTCCATCGAAGATGGGACACTTCATGTGTTTAGAATCAATAAAGAATCAATAGAAGGATCAATCTTAAGCTGTAAGGCTGTCAAGAGCACGAGGCTTTGATACCAATTGAAGAGTCTATTGATCTAGATATACTCAAGAAGGGGGGGGGGAGTTGAATTGAGTATGCCAACTATTTCGATTCTTTTTAGATGTATGTTGATGAGCGTGGTAGTAGCGAGTAACGAGTAAAAACAATAAAGTAAGAGGAGACATGATATTTTGAAGTGGTTAGTTTCACAAATCGAAACCTACGTCCACTATTCTCGATTAATTAAATTAGTATCTTCTCCGGATTACCATTTTATCAACCCTACTCGTACAACTTTGATGGTAGTTGTAACTCAAACTAGATACCGTTAAATACCTAGCTATGTCAAGTACCATGAAATACTTGACTACAATGAGTACCGCTAAATACTCGAACTATCTTAATTATATAAGATAAATCTTTAATGAACTCTTGTGTTCAACGATCTTGAACGTATGAGAGTAATCTTCAAAGCTTGTAGTCTTTAGAACGAAATCTGACAATGATTAGCACGAATATCGAGACGTACGTGAGGTTACGTTCGATTTTTGAGAAGCGTGTATGCGTGTATGTTTTTGTTAGTCTTCAACGTGTAATATGATGTCTATGTATAGTAAATTAGATCTAGGTTAAGTCCTAGATGTTTTAGGAATATAACTTTCTAGAATTCTTATTTCTAGGTAATATTCTAAAACTAATCTTACTTGAATTAGGAAAGACTTTATATAAGATATTATTAAATTAAGACATAAGATTGAATTTCCCAAACCTAACCGATTTAGGAAACAACTTTATATCATAAAGTATTGTTGGGAAATGTGTCCTCAACAATAGTGCGATCACGTAATTAAATCTCATAACGAGAATGCGCAAGGGATGATACGATTTATATTAGTCAACTGACCAACATTAATCGGTAATGATTGGCTAGCTAGAGTTTGACATTACTGTCGTATGACGGTGGCGGTCAGTTGATCCCTTTAGGTCACACCTATAGGACAATTCCCTTTATTGATAAACTGATCAAGTGTATACTGATACGAGTTGATCAGATTCCTTTAACTCATATATTGAGAAATCAGAGGTTAAATCTTAATGCAAGATTTATGTTTAAAATTGAAACGTGTCAATTGTCAAACATTAAACGATATTTATGAAATGTCGTAATTAGAATGAATTGGGTTGCATATATTACAAAAGTTGTAGATCGTATTGACGATTATTGAAATGACCATTTTATACATTAGTAATTATGAATTACTAGTCATTTTGTTAAATATGATTTAATTAATTTATAAATAAAATTTATATGATAAATATGTATTTTAAATTAATACAATTAACCTTATGTTGTGACATGTTGCATGTCACACATGAAATTGTACAAATGACAATTTTATATGGTACCGGTTTTTAAGAAGCATTCATGGGTGTGTTTTGTGTCTTTAGTACACAATAAAACACAAACATAGAAAGCATAACCTTGAGCCACTCTAATTGTTTTGGTAAGACAAAAAGCACCATTTTGGTGCTTCCCATGAAGGCTCACGGCAAAACCAACCAAAACCCACACAATGTGAATATGTTCATAAGTGAATTCATTCTAACCAAGCTAATTTTTCTAGTGTGAGAAAAACTACCAAAACCTCTCAAAATATTATCCCATAATATTTTGTATAATAAGATTATATTATCAATACTACATTTTCTTGTAGTATTCTCATATTATTTATTCTAATTAGAGAGATTAGAATAGTTTAAGGAAAAACCCGATTCTTGATACTAGCTTGTTCAAAGATTTCGGTTCATACAAGGGTTGTCTTGGTGCATCCAAAGGAGGTATTCTATTTTGGGTACTCGGAGGATCATCCTTGCTAAATATTTGGACCGTGTGTAAGGGTTCGAATACTCTCTTATTTCCGCTTTTAGCATGCATAAGATCACTTATAATATGTTAATTAAAGAGTTAATTAAAAGATTATATTAGTAAGACTAAGATTAGTTTATGAGTAACTAATAAAACCCTAACAATTGGTATCAGAGCAATAGGTTGTTTGCATGCTTTCCGTTTATGTTTTTACGGAGTTATAGAGATAACAATATAAAACTTGAAATTTTCGTTTAATATATGATATGCACGAAATTAATTTAGCATGAATACCTACTGTTTTCTAAAATGTTTTAGAATATTTGGAATATATTTTGCATGAATATTGATTATTGGTATTTTAAATCTCGGTTTTAATATGTTTTAATGGTTAAAAAATGTTTATTTTTGGGAAAAATAGTTAAAATAAGCTTCTGGCCGAGCTTTTTCAGTATGTCATCACATGTATTTTCTATAATTTGAATATGATTTTTCGTAAATTATGGACTTATAAATCGTGTGATATGAATTTTAAGTGTTAAAATGCAATAAGATGAATAAAAATGGGTTAAAATAGTTATATTATGAATTTGACTATAAAAATTTATGAGGATGTCACATGCAATATTTAAAATTTATGTTGAATTTTCCAGAAATTTATCTCAAATATTGCAATAATATAGATTTTTAATGTAAAAATCGGGTAATTAGTGACATAATTTCGACTTTAATAGTTTAAGTTGGAATTTGGCCATAAAAATTTAACACGATGTCATATATATTATTTCCAGCATGTATAAAATTTTCGAGAATTTTATCTTATTTTATGCTTGAGAAATAATTTTAAAGGTTAAAATGTACGATATATGACGTAAATCGTTAAAATTTGCAAAAGTTGTTAAAATGGCTGTAAAATGTAACCCATATTAGTCATATGTGATATGTTCATCATGAAATTTATCTTGGGAGCCAAAAGTTTCAGATTTGATTTAATTTTATGTTGTTAAAAGTAGCATTTAAAATTAAATAAAAGGAGTCATGCATTTAAAATTTCGGCTATGGGGCAATGTGCCATTTAATTTTCTGTCCATCTTGTGTTCTTAAAATTTTTTGGAAGGTATAAAAATATTATTAGTATTTAATTTGCATTTATGAAGTTAATTATTGAATTTTCCGACTTAAATTGCTCGTTTTACGTCTTATTTACGAAATAATGTTAAAACCGTATAAAATACTAATATTTTAACTTTCTGAAAATTTTAAGAACATTCTGGAATTTTCAAAATTTGAATTTTGAATTTTCGAAATTTTTATGACTCTTTTGGATTTTTTATATTATTTTTCCCGTAAAACCGAGTAATACCAATCAATATTGAAATATATTAAGTTAAGTCATGTTCAAAGTTTGAGTAAGACTAAATTTTGAATCCTATAAGAGTTGGTATGATTAACTTAAGGATGAAAACCGTTTCATATAATGCATAGTGTTGTTAACCGTTAAAACACGCGATTCCATAAACCGAGGTTTGCGATAACTATTTAAATAAGTGTTTTAAATAGGACGATTTGGCTTAGGGTTTGCGTGTTAATTCATATTTATATAAGCATTGCATATTTTATATTATGAATGTCATGATTTATTTTTACGTAATTTTGGGAATTATGTAATTTACTTAGTATGGCCTTAGTTTTAAATCGGTATTTCCCGTAATGTAAGGGGTTACCGATTCGGTTGTAATTTTGTGATCTCGTATCACCCAATTGTAATTTATTTCTATTTTATAATGTATAAGGTAGACTAGAAAAGTTGTAATATTTGTAATATCCGGAGTTCCTTGAAGACGGTGTCATTCGGAAAGGAGTTCCGATCAAGACGGTGTTTACCTCGAAGTGCGTGCCGCGTGAAGTTCAAGGGACCAAAGGAGTTGGTTTCCGAATTTGTACTTTTATTATTTATTTTCTAGGAAAGGCCATACTAGGGTTTATTTATGCTTTTATTTTTGCTTTTATATGTTTGCATGCATAGCCAAATCGTCATACATCGTATCATGCATGTTTCGACCTAAGTCGACCTAGTCTTTTATTTTATCGATAATTCACCGACTTAGTTCACTTAAACGGAGATAGATAATAATTTGACTAGATCTCTTACAAATAAATATTGAGACTTAGCCTTACCAAAGAGTATGGACCCATGAATCCCTTCTTCACAAAAACGTAGGCTCGGCTACACCGGGGTACTAAAATTGTCACGTTGGGTAAGTGGGGTAATAAGATTACACCTTGAAATTTGGTTGATCTCAACGAAAGTATTCGTAACCGTAGTTGCATTAAGTTCGGGCTAAAGATAATTTTAAGAAAATTGTCGACCGAGAGTTCTAAGAGTGGAACCGATTAAAGAGTTAATCCACCAAATTATACCGATACGGGTTGAATCGGCTACACCGTGCCCGGATTAGTATGGGTTTGGGTCTCGAGATTGTTTACTTAATTGGGTAAGAGATCATTAAGTAAATATATAACTAAATTTGTTAAAGTTATAGTTTAAATTATGAATTTAAAATGATGTTGTTTTCCTTTTATTATTGTAGTTTGATTTTCAACAACATCAAATGGCAACCAACGCTCCACCTCTCACTAACGTATCATGGCTTCGATCCTTTATGGATCGTTGCAAACTCGATAAGCATGGTTCCAATTTTAAGGATTGGGATGCGCAATTGCTTTTGGCCGCTCAAGGTGACGATAAGAGTCGTTACCTATCCGAAGCCGCTCCTCCCGCTCCAACCGCTCGTTCCGCGGTCGGAACTCGTGAGGCCTATGAAGCCTACATGAAAGAGTCCTCCGCTCTTAAAAATGTGCTCATCTTATCCATGGAGCCGGATCTCCAAAGGAGTATGATAAAGTTGACCACATCATATGAAATATACACCAAGCTTGCGACCATGTTTTCGCAAACTCCAAGGGTGATTCGATATGAGGCGGCTTCCGCCTTCTTTGACATTACTTTCAAGGAAGGGCAAAAGTTAAGCCCTCATGTGCTCAAAATCGTTGAGCTCGCGGAGACTCTAAAAGCTCAAAATGTTGATGTTCCCAACTCTCTAATTATTGACCGAGTTCTTCACTCGCTCAATAAGGTTAAAGCGTATGCTTAATTTCGGGTGAATTTCAATATGCGAAACCAAGAGACCACGTTGGACGAGTTGCATAAGATGCTCGTCCAAGCCGAAAGGGACATGGGACTTCATGAAAGTTCCACCAAAGATGTTTTGAACATCGAAAAGAAAGGGAAAACGAGCTTCAAAAGGAATGCCTCTAAAGGCAAGGGCAAGAAAACGTTCAAGCCCAAGGCGACCAAAGAAAAGACCTTTTCGAAAGGCGCTTCCACCTCGTCTTCTAAAGAGCAAGACAAGTGCCATTATTGCACGAGGATCGGTCATTGGAAGCGAAATTGCCCCAAATACTTAAGTGATCTCAAAAATGGGAAGGCAACCGCCGTAGGTAATAATTCTCGTTTAAATTCATGTCATTTATCAACTTATGTATAGTGATACAAATGTGTTGATGTTTACCCTTTTTAAATTGTTTTAAAGGGGCATCTTATAAAGATAAGAACAAGGAGAAGGAAACATGAGGTTCCTTACTTGGATGGCTATGGTAGCATCCAATTGATCGTAGACTTGGAGAGCTAGGCTCTAATTTTCATATCGTCTTCTTTCATATTTTGCAATTTATTTTCTTGTAAGACAAGGATTCAAATCCTAATACAATGGTTGTAATTTTGGATATTAGTGACTTGGTTTTCAACCCGAGTCACCACTTTTGTTCTTAATCAATGTTTTGATTTCTCAAATAAATTGCATGCCTTGTTTAAACATGAATAATAGTGATTTAATCATGCAATTAACAATTGATACGATCAATATAATACAATCAAAGTGTTGATTAAAACGGAGAACTACACCCCATGAGATACTTTCAATCAAAATGAGACAATATTAGTTCATTATAAGATTTTCATTTTAAGTGAAAATGAGAATGTATTCATCACACCTATAAAACTTCAAACATTCATATGCATTGGTTAATCGAAATAGCTATCCTTATACGAATAAAGGTTATTGTTACAAAGATAGAGTGGGAGAAAATATTTCGCTCGCAAACCAATGGTGAAAATAAAGGATCTTAGAGAAGATTCCTACATGGGAGTCTTAAGAAGAGCCCTAAATGAATGAATTGAAGAAACTACGAGAGGACACTGAAGAAACTACGGGAGGACACTCGAAGAAAGGTTCTTTGTGTTCATTGTTTCAGTAAGAAACCCCATATGAATTCGGAAGGAATATCGGCTCCTTGAGATAATGATTTTTAAAGATTATAAGATAATAGAGGAGAAATCATCTATCTATACAAGGGGAAAGACCGGTTCCTTAATAAATGATTTTTCTAAGTTTATAAGATAAAAGAGAAGAAATCATCTCAATTCTCTCAATGTAGTTACAAGGAAATTATCACGTCATTTTCGTCTCGAGGAAACAAAGACATGATAATAGGGTGATGATTGATTGAATGGAAGATGGATCACTATAGGGATAGTGATGGTGATAATAATTCGAGTAATAGTTTAACATGCGAGAAATGAAAGGTTCATTTAAGATATCGAGAGATATTGTTTTCAGTGGGAGCGATATTCATCAAAGAATTGAAACCTATCATTTTGAGAGAATGAGTGATTCTTTAAGAGTAAAGAATAAGAGGTACTCAATTTAGATGAATAAAATATTTTATCATATGATGAGGGAGTTTTAATGGGAAGGTTTATTATATGGATAATAAAAGGTCGCCCACCAGAAGTTAGAATGGTTGGATACATTATTCATAATGATGAATGAAACCATTATCAAATAGCCAAGATGAGTGAAAATTATTAGAATGATGAAATCATAAATAGACTACAATAAAGTTTTCAGTACATAAGTGACTGTATATCGATACGTCACGAGTTATAAGATAACAGTGGGAGCTTTCCTCCGGAAAGGAAACTCAAAATCTAGAAAGAGTCCTAGATATGTACTCAAATAGGATCATATTATACGAGATAATATGAGAATGAAGGAGACAAAAAAAAATTGTAAGTTTTGCAAATCATGAATAAAAGGTTTATTCGCAAAACACTAATACAAATAGATGATTGTGCATCAAAATGCAATGTAATAGTGTTGACTATTGTTGCATGACAACATCATTTGAGTTATGATTAACTCAAAATGAAAGATACTTTGTCAGAATCCAAATGGGTTGTATGAGACAATATTGAACCCCATAAGTGAACTGGATTGACTTAGTATGGCCCCTAGACTTACATGAGGTGACGTCTCAAAGCGACTAGAGTGTGAGGCGATTGATGGCAAGTTCAAGTGCCATAGAGTCATATGTGATGACTAGTCGATCACATAGGCAGACTGCAAGAGGCACTTTGTCGGGCAATGTGACCGCTTATAGAGTTCTGGAAATTTTATAGCCTGTTGGGGCTGGTGTCCTTGACAATTAAGTACAATGACTTATTAAATCTCTTTAAGGATCACAAGGGCATACTTCTGTATTATTACCAGTTGATCCACGTTTATCAATAACGGTTGGCTTGCTAGATAAGTTTGACGTTATTGTCATACGGATGGCGGTGATCAACTGGTCCCTATACGTCACACCTATAGGACACGTTTGAGAGATGTGAAGGTATGAAAATACAGTCACACTAGTTTTATACCCGTGCAAATTGCACGGGTATGTTATTTTAAATTTTGTTAATATATATAAATATAAATATCTAAAGTTAATTTTTATATTAATTAAATATCGTCTTTTAAAGTTATTTATCTTTATAAATAAAGTTAGAAAAAAGTAACAAAAACTCTCTATTTTTTTGTAAACTAATTTAAATTATAAATGTAATTGTCGAGTTATAAGGTCATAATTAAGTTTTTGGACTTAGATAAAGTGATGCAATACAGTCAATTGAGCGAGTAGCTATTATAGTAGTGTATTTGTTTTTGTTAGATAAATATGAGTTTCTAGTTGCTATTTTACACTTTATATATTTGTTTATGTTAGATAAATATGAGTTTTTAGTTTCTAGTTTACAACTTATTAATCTGACAGGTTATAAAAAAAATACATGAAACAAACTATTAGAATGAAAAATAGCACTAAATTAGTAAAATTGCACAGGCTGTGCAAATCATTACACCTATTTTTCATACATCAATCTCGTTCACATTTGAAAAACCCGTGCACAGGACGTAGACATTTGAAATGAAAATTTTGACCCATTTTTATTCAGTACAGGTTGCTAATTAGTGAAACATGATAAAATGAAAATTGTGACCTTGTACGTTTAAAATAAATCGTTGAATTGTTAAATATTCAAATTTGTAATATTATCATATAAATAAATGATATATTATAAGTAATAGGTAAATGATAATGTCATACCGTTCAAAAATTTTATTAAATGTTTTTAAAACTCATTCTCCGCATGTAATATATGAAAGTAATTGTCTGGCTTACCCAACTGTGCCTCTTAATTGGTATTTATATAAACACAAATTCTTATTTGCAACCGCACTATCCGTCGCAAGCTTGTGACGGATACCGTTTACTCTCACAAAATACCCACTTTTTCTCTCTCTCCAACACTATTCATGTGGTCCCCTTTCTCCACTAACTCACTTTCTATTCATTTTACCTCACAAAATATCCGTCACAAATGCTGACCCGTCGCAAGCAAGACTTACTATTATATAAAATATAAATGGTTCAATTACAAAACGACCCTTACACACTATTACAATATTCAAAACCATGATTATTACTGATGAATACTTTATATGTTTATAGAATGTTTTTTTTTGTAATATTGAACGCGATGTAAAAACAACGTTAGCAAATATTATTGTATAAAAACAAAATTCGTATAAAAATATCTATGAAAATGTTCAAAACTGTCATTTCATTATTTACTCTTATCATCCGTTGATTTTGTCAGCCCTTCTCCTCTTTATTAACATTTTACCTCTTTTCATTTCTTACTCTGAGCCACAATTAACTTCCTTTTCCAATTCAAAAGGCTATGTTTTTGGTATTGTTTACATTTTTAATTCTTTATTTTAAATTATTTGAACTTTACTTACGAAAATTATTTATGTAAATATTTACTCAAAAGTTCTTAAACATTGTAGATCTTGTAACTGATCATTTAAAAATGTCATCTATAATATTCTTATTACTAAATTTTTTCATCTTTCTTTATTCGTTGTATGTCAGTTTTCTTCTTTCTCTTTCTTTTAAGTCCTTTTTTTATATTATTATTTGTCCTAAATATAATTGGGATGCAACATCGTCTTTTTAAGGAAATACTTTTACACATTTTTTTTACAACAGAGCATATAACTTTTATTTGTACTAAATGCGAAAATTTTTAGTATTGATTTGAAATCCGCCACATTTCAAGGTCTTAGAAATTTCATCCCTGTGGTAATACTTTTGAATTTTCCATAAATTCTTTTATTATTTGATTTCAATTGTATAATTTACTTTTTTTATATATATTTTATATTTCTAATCATAAAAAATAAAAAATAAATTTGACTTAGTTTAAGTTGCTTTATTTATCAGGTCTCATTTGTATACATATATTCTAATTAAATTATTTATTATGTACTTTAATAAATGGTAGTTTAGTATAGCATATCCAAGAACATTCCATATCCAAACAATTAATTCCCACTAAAGTAGTGGTCCCCAAAATTGCCTACTTTTAAGGGTTGCGTGACAAATAAGCACACTGGTTGTTGCTTTAATAAATTAGATTTTGCCGGATATGACTAAACAGTTAGTCAGAGGTATTGACTATTAAATTAGTCAATAAGATGTTGAGATTATTATTTAATACGGATTAAATAATTTTAGCTAATACGGATTACATGATTAATTCGTAAATTAAATATAAACGGTTATATTTAATTAAATATTGTATTCGCGTATTAATATAAACAGTTATATTAATTTGGGTAATTATACAATATCGTATTTTATCAGACCGTTATTAATATCTGATAACATGTTACGATTTATAATTAAAAATACCGCGAACAACTTAAAGCTAAATGGGCCGAATCACGCATTGGAATAAGGTAAGAGTGGAAAGCCCACTCCTACCCTATGTCCAATTTCGGCCGACCATGTGTAGTATATAAGGAGAGTCCTTCTCCTTATATCTACTACACTCTTGTTGCACTGTTAAATAATCTCAGGGTAAAATTAGGGTTTGAGAGCATTCTTCTCCCAAAACCTCAGATCTCACATCTAAAACCTCAAGGGCTCTCCCTATATTGCAAGGCAATTGGAGAGAATTTCTAGCACACGCGGCCACGTCTCAAACTAAGTCTTGGGTGCAAGTTATAGGAGGGAATTTGCATTAATTCCTGTTCTTAGGCCTTTTGCGCGAGGACTAAAGGTTGTACTTCTTTTCTCATGTTTTTAATCTTATGACGATATTCACAATTGCATATTTCATTATAATCCTGCAAATTTAGGGTGAATACGCGTTTTATTCCCCACAAGTGGTATCAGAGCCAGGTTATGAAAATTTTACAATTGTGTCTTTCATAAGTTTTAAAAATTTTGAAAACCGTACACTGTGCTTAGGCACTCGATCGAGTACCAGTTGCACTCGATCGAGTGCCCTCGTACCAGGCCCGTGCGTGTGATTTTTGTGAGAAATCGATCTTGTTTTTCGATTATAATTTGCATATTGTTAATTAATCGATATTTTTAGCAATATGTGAATCTTTTGTTGTTGTTTATTTATGATTTACACGTTTTAAATCCATGTTATAAACCCGTTTTAATTTAAAAGTGCAGCGATTTGCAGTTTTTACGAGCCACTCGATCGAGCCCTGCTGCACTCGATCGAGTGACCCTGACACTCGATCGAGTGCCCCTGTTACTCGATCGAGTGCTCTCGTTTCGGGGTGTTTATTTTCGAAAATAACTTGTTTCTTATTTTCACATGGCTTAAAATAATATACTGTATACGGAAATAGTATATTATTTAGTGAAACGGTTCACCCTCGTTTGATACATATTGTTTTAAAACAGTTTAAAATAATGGATTATATGTTTATTAAAATTGGTGATTAAAACGGTATAGTCACTTAATTTTAATCTTAAAAGGTGGTTTGGTATAAATTTATTAATCATAATAACAGTATTATGTCATGTATAAATTTTATTTAGTTGATGCATTTTATTTATCGTCTTGTGAATGCCTTGAATGCTTTCAATAACGTATTTAATTTTTGCAAACGGTTGTAACTTAGTGTGGCCTTAGAAGATTGTGTTACCGTAATGATGGGACACGATCTTGCTTGTAATTTTGAGATCTTGAATCTCCGTTTTGGGTTTTTGCCATGTAATTACTTTTGTATTTAAATTAGAATGTATCTAGGATTACTTTTGTAATTTAAATTAGTAATTTTGTGAAGACCAAAGACAAGACGGAGACCGGATGCTCACTCCCGCTGCAAGGACCAAGATAGAACATCAAGACAAGCTTCTAGGGTCCAACGGTGGATTCCAAGTTGTTTTATGTTTATTTTGGTAGGATAGGCCACACTAGGACTTTTATTTACGTTTATTGCATTTATCTTTACGCTTTCATCGATAATAGCTTGCATCATATTCCGCCTAAAAACCAAACCACCTATATCATGCCTGAAAACTGACTCATGTAGAGGTCACGCGTTAGTTTTCTGTGACAATACAGATGTCACATGTCAATTTAAAAGCCATCACTTTATTTAATTCATTCACGCAAATGCTAGTTTTTAGTTCACTTAAATATGGATAAATAAGAGTTGATGGGGTCTTCCTCGTATAACCAAAAATTGAGATTAGTCTTTATAAATCAGCCTCCCATGAATCCCTTCTTCGTCGGTAGGCATAATATGACCCCTTCTACGTCGGGTAAGTGGGAACAGATGATTTATTTTATCTCAACATCATGGTCACTCGATAATATTCCAGTGACTGAGATGGACTAATAGATAGGATTTACGGAAATCTATCGACCAAGAGTTCCAACGATTGGAATTAGCCAAACTGTGGGCTTATCAATATACGGAAATTGAGTCTTGGGATCATTTATATAATTCTTGAGGGAGATCAATTATATAAATGCATGAGTCTACGAGTTTAAATTAAATTTAATATAGACTTAAATCACAACAATAAGTTGCTTATATGGTTTTATTTTATCTTCTTTCAGTGTAGAACACGTTCATTAAAACTGCTGTAAAACTAAAATGGCTGGTGAAGACCCAATGCCAAGTGCCAAGCTAGCACGTGAATCCTGGCTAAAAGCCTTCATGGACTCCATGAATCAGTCAACTAGACTGAGGAATGATGGGTCAAACTTCTCTGACTGGGAGGCAGCACTACGGAATGCTGCCATTGCTGACGGAAAGCTTAAGTTTTTTAACTGAGCCCATTCCGGCACACCCAGGAACTGGAGCTAGAGCCAACGATGTTCGCGCTCATAGCGAGTTCGTCATGGAAGCGGGTGCGATAAAGAACGTACTCATCTATGCAATGGAATCTAATTTGCAAAGACGCTTCATAACCCATGGTGCAAACAAGATTTTCACCACGCTCACTAACGAATTCTCCAAGGCTCCGAGAATCGTTTCTTATGAGCATACCTGTCGCTTCTTTGAGGCGAAACTCCAGAAGGGCCAAGCTGTTAGCCCACATATTCTCAACATGATTGAGAATATCGAGAAACTGGAGACCCTAAATTGCAAGATCAGTGAGAACATCATCGTTGATCGCATGCTTCATTCGCTTCATGATGGGTTCGCCCTCTTTAGGGCCAACTACTACATGAACGACATGAAGAAGACTCCCCATGAGCTCCACTCCCTTCTCGTACAGACTGAGAAGGATCTAAAGTTGAGTGGGAGTCTAAAGCAGGATGTTCTCATGATCTCAAGTAAGGGAAAAGGTAAAGGGAAGGCTAAAGCTCAGGGCGACCTAGCGGTAGGTAGGCCCAGGTTCAAGAAACCAGGATTTGCTAAGAGTGGGCCTGGTGAGTCGAGTAACTCACAAGGCAAGACAAAGAGCAAGGATACAAGCATGGAATGTCACCATTGCCACAAGACTGGGCATTGGAGGCGCTCATTCCCCATGTATCGCGAGGACATTAAAGCAGGCCGTGTTACTCCTGTTGGTATGTCTTCTTCGTCTTTTATTCACATGATTGAGATTAACCATGCAAGTTGCGGAACTTGGGTACTTGATACTGGTTGTGGTTCTCATCTATGTAATCATGTGCAGGGCCTCCGAAACCAAGAACCCCTAATCAAGGGTGAGGTGGACCTGCGTGTCGGGAATGGAGCACGTGTGGCTGCAGTCTCGAAGGGAACATACGTAATCCAGCTTCCAAGTGGATTCGAGTTATTTTTATATAACTGTTATTATGTTCCTAGTTTGTCCAAAAACATTATTTCAGTTTCTGCACTTGACAAACTCGGCTTTTCATTTGTAATAGAGAATAATAGCTGTATTTTCTCCTTACACAATATGATTTATGGCAAGGCAGTTTCCATGAATGGAATTTATGTTTTAGATCAAACCACCGAGATATTACATGTGAATAATAAAAGAATAAAGGTAGGTGACAAAGATCAAACTTACCTATGGCATTGTCGTATGGGACACATAAATGAGAAACGCGTAAAACAGCTCATACAGAATGGAGCTATTTCGCCCTTTGATTTCGAATCATATGGCACGTGTGAATCATGTCTCATCGGCAAAATGACTCGTATTTCCTTCAAAGGTGTTGGAATGCGCGCTGCCGACCTATTAGGACTCATACATACGGACGTATGTGGCCCTATGTCGATCAACGCACGAGAAGGCTATAGGTATTTCATCACTTTCACGGATGATTTGAGTAGATATGGCTATGTCTACTTGATGAAACATAAAAGTGAATCCTTTGACAAGTTCAAATAATACCAGAATCGGGTACAGAACCAGCTGGGTAGAAAGATTAAAGCACTACGTTCGGATCGTGGTGGTGAGTATCTTTCACGCGAGTTTGATCAACACCTAAAAGACTGTGGGATCGTGCTACAGTTGACTCCACCTGGAACACCACAATTAAATGGTGTGTCCGAACGGAGAAATCGAACTTTACTTGATATGGTTCGATCCATGATGAGTCACACCGTTGTGCCTGATTCATTGTGGGGCTATGCTCTTTTGTCGGCCGCTCTAATACTTAACCGAAGTCCGTCTAAAGCTGTTGACAAGACTCCATTCGAGTTATGGAAGGGAACGGTCCCTAACTTGTCCTTTATTCGGGTTTGGGGCTGCGAGGCTTATGTCAAGTGGAGACACGAGGATAAGCTCGGCCCGCGATCGGTCAAGACATACTTTATAGGTTATCCAAAGGGAACTTTTGGTCATTACTTCTACTCGCCAACCGAACAACGTGTTTTTGTTGCGGCTAGTGCGACGTTCTTAGAGAAAGAATTTCTCGAGAACAAGTCGAGTAATAGAACCTTCGAGTTATCGGAGGTTCAAGAACCAACTACCGAGCAACCATTGGAGGAAACAGTACCTTCAACCGAGGCTGCGGTAGATATCCCTGAGGAACCTAGGAGGTCAGGAAGAGTCTCTATTCCACCGGACAGATACATTGGTATGGTCGAGGAACACGATACAGATGACGTCTTAATCCTAGAGGGTAATGAACCCACAACCTATTAAGGTGCCATGACTAGTTCTGACTCAAAGCTATGGCTAGAAGCCATGCAATCCGAGATGGACTCCATGTATGAGAACAACGTGTGGGATCTTGTGGACCTACCTGCAAAGGTACGTCCCCTTCAATGCAAATGGCTTTACAAGATAAAGCATGCCGTGGAAGGACAACAAGATATCCATAAGGCTAGACTAGTTGCTAAAGGTTTCACCCAAGTGCCAGGCTTGCACTACGATGAGATCTTTGCACCCGTAGTCATGCTACGTTCCATTCGGATTATCTTAGCGATCGCCGCATTTCATGACTATGAAATATGGCAAATGGACGTTAAAACCGCCTTCTTAAACGGTTATTTAGAGGAAGAGTTGTACATGGTACAACCCGAGGGTTTTATCGATCCAGCACATCCTAAGAAAGTTTGCAAGCTTAAGCGTTCCATCTATGGACTTAAGCAAGCATCGCGGAGTTGGAATCATCGCTTCGACCAAGTGATAAAAGAGAATGGGTTCATTCGATCAGTCGAGGAACCATGTCTCTATATCAAGTCGAGTGGGAGTAAGATTGTATTCCTAGTACTGTATGTCGATGACATACTCTTGATTGGGAATGACATACCTCTCTTATCTTCGGTTAAAGCATGGTTGAAAAACCATTTCCAGATGAAAGATCTGGGAGAGGCACAAAGAATTTTGGGCATCCGTATCTACAGGGATAGATCACGACGGATGTTGTCTCTCAGTCAGGAGTCTTATATAGAGAAGATTCTGGAGAGATTCAGTAGGACGAACTCCAAGAAGGGGTTCCTTCCCATGACTCCTGGGCTTCACTTGAGCAAGACTCAAGAAGCTAAGTCAGTGGAAGAGAAAGAGCGCATGAGTCGGATTCCTTATGCCTCGGCAATAGGATCGATCATGTATGCCATGATATGCACACGTCCAGACGTTGCATATGCATTGAGTATGACCAGTCGATTCCAAGCTCATCCAGGTGAACCACACTGGATGGCCGTGAAAAACATTCTTAAGTACCTACGGAGGACTAAAGATTGGGGATTGACTTATGGAGGCGACTCAACGCTCTGCGCCACGGGTTACGCAGATGCTAGCTTCCAAACAGATCGAGATGACTCGAAATCTCAGTCTGGATTTGTCTTTACTCTTAATGGCGCTACTGTCAGCTGGAAAAGTTCTAAACAGAGTGTTACAGCAGATTCTACGACTGAGTCCGAGTACTATGCCGCCTCAGAAGCAGCTAAGGAAGCAATATGGATGCGTCAATTCTTACAAGGACTATCAGTAGTGCCTAGTTCGAATGACCCAATCACCGTCTATTGTGACAATAGCGGTGCCATCTTCCAAGCTAAGGAGCATAAGTCTAGCAGCAAGGCTAGGCATGTACAACGGAAAGTTCATCTAATCAGAGATTACGTGGAGCAAAATGAGATTTTTATTGAAAAGATCGCTACGGATGACAACATAGCTGATCCTCTCACAAAAGCATTACCACGTGATAAGCATGAAGGGCACATTCATTCCATGGGAATTGGATGTGTTCCTAAGTTGTAGTACTCTTTTATGAATTCATGTAATAATTCATTTTCTCGTGTACACTATTCAACCTTATTGTTATGATATAAAATGTTTTGTTTCTCATGTGGAATTGTACGCCAATTTTGAACACCACAAAGTGAACTGATTAACATTACATCGTTTTGGTCCTTGATTACCCACTTGAGCTGATAACTCAGGTAATCATTTTGTGACGTTGGTTGATGGTGGGTTCAACGAGCCATAAGTCACGTGGATGACTGACCAATCACAAAGGCGAGTTATACGGATATCTCGTAGGAAACCCCGTGACATCGTTATGGAGTCCTAAATGTTTTATAACATTGGGTGCCAGGTCGTGGATAGGACCTCCATAGTGTTCCTTAGAGTCGAGTCTTTTGACTTTCAACTGTTTCTTGAGATTAAGACAGATTTTGGGTAACTTTGGTTTCTTTCCCACGGTCACCGTAACAGGGGCCAAGAGGATTTTTTCTGGGTTATTTCATGCTGGGCGATATCGGCAGGATTCGAGTTGAGGGAAATATCCAAACCCTTATCAGGATTTTATCATTTCTCAGGGCCACTCGAGGAGTAGTAACTGAAATGCATGGCCATGCTCGAATACAGATTCGTTTTATCAGTTAAGTTACTCTCTAGTCGGGGAAACCACTCTTGATACAGATCGCTTGTGAGATACGACCTTTGCGAATGCGGATTTGCAAATTGTCTTACATTGAGTGGGAGAAATTTTAAAAGGATATGAGATTCGGTTATCGCACCTACACTTGTACGGACAAGTGGGAGTTTGTTGGAGATTGTGTCCTCCACATGTAGTGTGATAACGTCATTGAACATACCCTTGTACGGACAAGTGGGAGATTGTTGGGGCTGGTGTCCTTGACAATTAAGTACAATGACTTATTAAATCTCTTTAAGGATCACAAGGGCATACTTCTGTATTATTACCAGTTGATCCACGTTTATCAATAACGGTTGGCTTGCTAGATAAGTTTGACGTTATTGTCATACGGATGGCGGTGATCAACTGGTCCCTATACGTCACACCTATAGGACACGTTTGAGAGATGTGAAGGTATGAAAATACAGTCACATTTTGCCGGATATGACTAAACAGTTAGTCAGAGGTATTGACTATTAAATTAGTCAATAAGATGTTGAGATTATTATTTAATACGGATTAAATAATTTTAGCTAATACGGATTACATGATTAATTCGTAAATTAAATATAAACGGTTATATTTAATTAAATATTGTATTCGCGTATTAATATAAACAGTTATATTAATTTGGGTAATTATACAATATCGTATTTTATCAGACCGTTATTAATATCTGATAACATGTTACGATTTATAATTAAAAATACCGCGAACAACTTAAAGCTAAATGGGTCGAATCACGCATTGGAATAAGGTAAGAGTGGAAAGCCCACTCCTACCCTATGTCCAATTTCGGCCGGCCATGTGTAGTATATAAGGAGAGTCCTTCTCCTTATATCTACTACACTCTTGTTGCACTGTTAAATAATCTCAGGGTAAAATTAGGGTTTGAGAGCATTCTTCTCCCAAAACCTCAGATCTCACATCTAAAACCTCAAGGGCTCTCCCTATATTGCAAGGCAATTGGAGAGGATTTCTAGCACACGCGGCCACGTCTCAAACTAAGTCTTGGGTGTAAGTTATAGGAGGGAATTTGCATTAATTCCTGTTCTTAGGCCTTTTGCGCGAGGACTAAAGGTTGTACTTCTTTTCTCATGTTTTTAATCTTATGACGATATTCACAATTGCATATTTCATTATAATCCTGCAAATTTAGGGTGAATACGCGTTTTATTCCCCACATAGCCGGGTCGTGGCGAGAGCTGCTATAGTATTCTTGTGAGTCAATTCTTAGACTAAAGACTACTCTCCCAAGATGGTACAGTTTAGGCATAACTTTGATCCATTCTCTACGACTTTTCGTAACTAGAGTCAAATGGGATTGTTTTGGGTTGTGACTAACTGTGACTAGTTGAAGGAAGTAGTGCGATAGAAATTGTCCACCCCATGTCAGGGTTGTTCAAATCTCAGGGCCACTCGAGGAGAAGTTAACTGGAAATGCGTGGCCACGCTCGGAAGGTATCTATGGTAGATAATTCCGGTCAGACAGTTATTCTCCGGATCGAGGAAACCACTCATGATATGATCGAATGCAAGTACGACCTTAGAGAGACACCTTGCATTGAGTGGGAGATTGTAATAGGACAGGAGAATTGGTGACGCACACTTGTCGAGGACAAGTGGGAGATTGTTGGGAAATGTGTCCTCAACAATAGTGCGATCACGTAATTAAATCTCATAACGAGAATGCGCAAGGGATGATACGATTTATATTAGTCAACTGACCAACATTAATCGGTAATGATTGGCTAGCTAGAGTTTGACATTACTGTCGTATGACGGTGGCGGTCAGTTGATCCCTTTAGGTCACACCTATAGGACAATTCCCTTTATTGATAAACTGATCAAGTGTATACTGATACGAGTTGATCAGATTCCTTTAACTCATATATTGAGAAATCAGGGGTTAAATCTTAATGCAAGATTTATGTTTAAAATTGAAACGTGTCAATTGTCAAACATTAAACGATATTTATGAAATGTCGTAATTAGAATGAATTGGGTTGCATATATTACAAAAGTTGTAGATCGTATTGACGATTATAGAAATGGCCATTTTATACATTAGTAATTATGAATTACTAGTCATTTTGTTAAATATGATTTAATTAATTTATAAATAACATTTATATGATAAATATGTATTTTAAATTAATACAATTAACCTTATGTTGTGACATGTTGCATGTCACACATGAAATTGTACAAATGACAATTTTATAAATGGATAACCATTTTACCTCATATGGTACCGGTTTTTAAGAAGCATTCATGGGTGTGTTTTGTGTCTTTAGTACACAATAAAACACAAACATAGAAAGCATAACCTTGAGCCACTCTAATTGTTTTGGTAAGACAAAAAGCACCATTTTGGTGCTTCCCATGAAGGCTCACGGCAAAACCAACCAAAACCCACACAATGTGAATATGTTCATAAGTGAATTCATTCTAACCAAGCTAATTTTTCTAGTGTGAGAAAAACTACCAAAACCTCTCAAAATATTATCCCATAATATTTTGTATAATAAGATTATATTATCAATACTACATTTTCTTGTAGTATTCTCATATTATTTATTCTAATTAGAGAGATTAGAATAGTTTAAGGAAAAACCCGATTCTTGATACTAGCTTGTTCGAAGATTTCGGTTCATACAAGGGTTGTCTTGGTGCATCCAAAGGAGGTATTCTATTTTGGGTACTCGGAGGATCATCCTTGCTAAATATTTGGACCGTGTGTAAGGCTTCGAATACTCTCTTATTTCCGCTTTTAGCATGCATAAGATCACTTATAATATGTTAATTAAAGAGTTAATTAAAAGATTATATTAGTAAGACTAAGATTAGTTTATGAGTAACTAATAAAACCCTACAAGTATAACATCCTATTTTGAATCAATTCCTAATACTTGTAAAGATATCATAAATTATATATTTAACCAAATCCTAATTTGACTTTAAGATAAATTAAATAAACACATAATATCTATTTAATTAAACCAAAAAGGACAATTAAAATCGTGTTAAACCACCGAGTAAAAACGTGATGCACGTTTCCCGAGGCACACGACTTTTTTAGGTATTCGGATTTTGACAATAACGGTTGGAATGAAATTCTTAGTATATTAGGATAAATAATTAACTCATAAGATAATTATTCTAATCCTTTTAACCAAAGACTATTTTTATTCTAAAAACCGTTTTAAGATTATTACTTAATATATGATAATATAACAATCATACACAATTATTTCCACGCTTTACTTATTTTACGCATTTCTCATTTCTTCATAGAGTTATAGATACAAACTATAACTATGAGCTATTTGATTCCGCATTAAGACTTTATTCTTGTAAATCTTCAAAAAGACTTGATACGAGCTTGATCTTTCTTCAATCCATGATTGAATCTATACTTGACTAAAATACTATCTTCGCTCTATAATTAACTGTACACTTTAACACACGATTACACGTATATGTATACGAAAATATATTTACTTAGACTTGTCATTATTAAAACATAAAACAATATATTAAACATATATATAGATATATATTACTCAACATAAACAATAACAATATAATTCATAAAATAACAATATTACTCATTACATTGTTAAAAAAAATTGCACAACATAGTCTATATAGAATCAGTAAGTCTCTCTTGCGATGGATATATCCGTCGCAAACTTGTAACGAGTCAAGTTCCCCCACTTGTGTATATAAGACAAATATTGAAAATCCCAAATACCTTGTCTTTTGCTAACCAGGTGGGTAATATTTAATATGTCGCAAGTTTGCGACGGATATGTCCGTCACAAATGAGAATTTGTGATATAGAGTAGTTAGTGATGTTATATAATATAATGATCAAACTCATATATATATATATATATATATATATATATATATATATATATATATATATATATATATATATATATATATATATATATATATAATACAAACAAATATGTGATTAAATTGTTTGTCAGTAGGTAATTATTTTTGAAGGTGGATTAAATTCCATATAGTATTAGTGAGAAATTTACAGATTTCGAAGTATTTAACTCTTACTAAAATACGCACTACTAATAATTAAATTAGGATTTTTTTTATCTTCTATCTTAATTGATATAGTTAATAAAAAAGTAAGTTGTCTAGAAAATATATTTATCTTTTTATATTTTATTTTTACGATTTAAGTAGATAAGTTCTCAATAGTTTAAGGCTTTGTTTGGCAAGCCATTTCAGCTACCTGATTTGCCTGAAATAACTTTTTTGTCAAAACAATTAGGTAACTTATTAATTTTATAAGGTTTGGCAACTACCTGTTTTGAGTGAAAAAAAATATCTGAAATAAAAAGCTATGTCATGTAGCATTTGACAAATCAGGTACCTGATTCAATTTTATCTACCTATTCTACCCTCCGATTTTATAAGGTTAATTAACAAAATTAAACACAATACAAAACTCTTACGTAATTCCCAAATATAACCCATAATCACCCCTCCTCAGCCACCGGATTTTATAAGGTTAATTTTATCTTGTGTATGACTTTAATAGAAAACTAATTTTATATCAATAGTATATTTATTAAGGATATATTGTTTGAATTTTGTTTTAACCTAATCGTTATATATTAATTTGTGAAATTCTTTGGGCATGAATCATGTGTATATAAAAGCTAGTAGTTGAAACTATTCCTATAACTTGATTTTAATGGCCAATTCATTCGAAACAGTGTGCATGAAGAAATCATGGAAGTAGCAATGCAGACATTTTCCAGTACCATTGTAAGTGCACAATTCTATTCAAAAGTTATTACTCTATTTGTTTCGGTCATTTGTTTACAATAACACAAGAATAATATTAGAAGCGTAAAATATATCAATAATAAAACATGTCCTTTTACGTCATTTTGTCAAACATCAGCTACCGTTTCAGCTAATTTCCAAACAATTTTAACAAAAATCAACTAATCAGTTTTTAATTTTTAGCTACCTTTTCAGATTCTAGGTACCTTTTCAGATTTCAGGTATCTTTTCAGGTTTCAGGTACCTTTAGAGCTAGTTTTGCCAAATAGAGCCTAAAATTAAGTACTAATAATGTTTTTATCTTATTTCAATATTTTATAACTTAAATAATTTACAAAATTTCAACCAATGAAATCGCTCGAAAAGTTCATCTTTTAAATATATATATTGATATTGATTACTCAATGATTACCATATAGTAGTTATACTCAATATTTTTCACCTACCTTTAACAACTAATTAATCTAATACTTTATATAATATTATCTTATTAAATATATTATAAAAAAAATGATTGTTAATACCAAATATCATGTATGGTATCAAACTAGATAATTATTATAAAAAATTAAAAATAACTACTTCGTTATTGTTTTAATTCTTTGTTTTTCTTTTCTATTTTTTCTGAGTGGTATTTTAATTAAAGACAACTAATTGGGTTGGAATGAGTATAAATTTATAAGAAAATTAAAGGTTAGACACGTTTTTAAAACTACGTTGATTTGACCTAATTTTGACCTTAACTCGATCTGAATTTTATATAACTCCAACTCCTACAAAGCTGTATTTCCACGGATCATAAATAAGCTTAACTTGTATTCTTGCCAAATCTGAAATGTCCAAATCCATAATCCACTCATCTAACCTCTTGAATAGGTATTCCCTCCGTCTTTTAATAAGAGTCACCATTAAAATATAAAGAAACTAAGAGTGGTAGAAATAGTTTAGATAAAAATGAAAGTTGAGAAATATGTAGGATTATAATTTATAATAAGTATTAAAAACTAAAAAAAAATAAAACAAAAAATGGAATCTTACGAGAGACGGTCTAATGGAAAGGGAGTAGTATAAGTAAAACTCAGGTCAACTAGGTTGAGTTCGTGTCGAGTCAATTACCGGTTTGCAAGTTTTAGGTCGGGCTGGATCATTTTGGTTTTGGGTTGTTTCAGGGCCGTCTTCGAGGTTTCGGAGGTCCTGTGCGAAATTTCGAAAATGGGCCCCGATACCGCTATTAATGTTAATACCTGTATAAATTTAAATGTTATTTTATTATAAGAATTAGTTTTTTAATATACGGAAATGTTTATAGTTTATTTCTTTCATATTATTATACAAGTATAACGTAAAAGTCTTATTAATATGTTTCTCTATACAAAAGTCAATAGAAAAAAACAAACAGTTTTAAATTAAATGAAACCAATAAATTATGAAATATAGTCATAATTTAGTCTACTGAAAGTAGTTGAATCGAATCTGAAATGCATGAACATTGAAAGCCCAAATTATCACAATCTAAACCATTGTGTCATTCTACATTTCATGAATACTAGCCTTACTAATAATATATATTCTTAATTTAACTTTATTGGGCCCCCAAAAATCGGGGGCCCTGTGCGACTGCACGGCCCGCACACCCAAATAGCCGGCCCTGGGTTGTTTTTAAGTTAACTATTATCAACTTAGTATTGATAATACTTAGTATGAAATAATAAACATTCTGATTGGATTTTGTTAAGTCGAGTCAATTCGAATTAAGATCAAGTTTAAGTCTTAGGTTCATATGGCGAGTTTGGTATGAGTCAAGTTATTCAGGCTGATTAATTTTACGAGGTTAAGTGTCTAATAAGAAAAGATTATCTCTATTTTCTCCGTTATCTCTAATAGATCATCTTTTTATTAGTATTCTTTTTCTTACATATTCCCATTTATTACATAAAATTAAAACTGTTAAATTATTTGAGTACATTATGATGTTGGAGCATATGTCAAGCAATGTTATCTTCGTCCACGAACAAGACTCGATCACAACAAGTTTGAGATTGGTTCCGTCCGTATCTTTAAGCTTGCATGGCAAGGAGTGTTGAAGGAACAAGGGAAGCTTCTAGATGCACAAAGGAAGTCCGTCCAAGGAAGACCTAGGACGTGTGATTCCACACAACCCTAGTAGTAGTTAGTTTTACTTTATGTTATGTTATATTTAAAATAAGGACTACTATGTTTTATAGTCCAAGTAGGAGTCTTTGTAAGAGTCCTAGTACAAGTAAGAAATCCTAAATTAAATAGGAATCCTAGTTGTTATAGGATTCATAGTCTTAGTGGAATTATCAGCCCTAATTGTAGTAGGATTCATAATCCTAATCGGAGTAGGAGTTCTAGTTGTAGTCAAATAAGGAGTCCTAGTTGATATAGGATTCATAGTTAGTCTAGGATTTCACAATCCTAGTAGAATTAGGAAATCCTATTAGTTATAGGATTTGTAGTTAGTCTAGGTTTAGGACTTCTAGTCCTAATATAAGTAAGACATCTAAGTCTTACCTAGTTTAGGGAAGCCGACCATAAGCCCTGTAAATAGGCAGCCGTGCTCATTCGTTTATGCATTCAGAAAAAAAAAGTATAAACATTAAGTCTCTGTGTGAGTAATTAGCATTGATTAGGTTTGCGAGCTTAGTCTTTGGGATCAATCTTGTGAGGTTGGTTTGCAGGGTGTTACAAGTTCTTCTTGCGAGGGGAGTGAGTGCATCGATATCCATCTACAATCCATACATCAAATATACATAAAATCGTTCCATCAAACTTACACAATCCATCTCGTTCATCACCATAGTTGTGCATCATCATTGTTCGTCGTTCACCATCATCATTCGTTCATCACCATCAATCGTCCATCATCATCGTTGATCATCCATTGTTAATCCATTATTTTTTTCCAAGAAGGTTAGTCTCATTGTATTCGTCCATATAGGGAATAAAAATGAGATGGATTATCTTACAAAAGCAAAAAAACCACACGAAAACAAAAACCGCCACAAAAAAAAGAGAAACTAGTTTAACTCATTACATCAATCCATCTACGAATATTGGAATTTGCACTAGAGCTTAAACGATGGCCTGAAATCGCCTCTTTTCAGCATTATTCTGCAAAATAGCATAAAAATACGAAAGTAGACAAATGTTGGGAAATAAAGGCTAAAACTCGTAAATGAGCTCTAAAATGCGTGTAAAAATAGATGTAAAACATCATAAAATAGATACGCATCAAATTCCACAAACGAAACCTTGCTTGCCCTCAAGCAAGAATTAGACTCGATCTTAAACTAATGGAACGATTTCAATCTCAGAGCGAAATTTACATGTTAGCCTAAACCAATTTAATGCAATGTCAACGAGGCAAAAGTAAATGAATCATGCAAACGAATTATAAAGTTGTCAAACTTGCAAATCTATCGACTATAGAGACTTTTCACCATGGACTCTCGCGGGTCGCTCAAATCACACATTAAGCACAGGGTGAGTGTATGTAAAAGATAGAAATAAGTATTTTTTAAAGACACTCACCTAACTTCGACCCATGAAAACATGCCTGCAATCTAACATGAAAAAGGACTCTATAACCGTGCATATACATACTCATTAAGTGACTTTGACACATGCTTTGAGGTAATGAAGGATATGCGAGGTGAAGGGTAAAAGAGGCTAAGACGTTTTTGGACAAGTGGGGTTAATAGCCAAGCTAGCAAAATCGGGTTCCAACAACATATTTCACGACTTTCAACACAACGAGGGTGCTAATTTGTAGCACAAAACTCACATAATTTGAAGGAAAAGACTCCCAATTATTTTGAATGAAGTACGGGAGTGATAAGATATCAAAGAAAGGTACTTTCTGAACGATTTTGAGTTCCTGTTTCTGTCAGTTGGTCGACCGACCAGGTGATGCGGTCGGTCGACTGACTCGCGGTGATTTTTCGATTTTTTTCAGTTTTTCTTTCTTTTTCTTTCTTTTTATGTTCTTTTCTTTTTCCTTTTTCTTCTTTCTTTTTTTTCTCTTTCTTTTCTTTCTCTTTCTTTTCTCAAGAGGACAAATAAAAACCAAAGATGTCTCAAACAAATTCCATCAACCACAAATACTAGCTTGGTAGGGTAGGCTAAGTATAGGATGTAGTTTTAGGGATAAAAAGGCAGATTTGGTTATGTAGGGCTAATGGGTAAAATAAGAGAAAGGACCTCAAGTGCACGTATCAAGACTCACAAAACAAGATGGCATATAGGTATATAGCAGTTCATGTTCAAGTTTATGCATATTTATGTAACATGTTCCAAAGGGAGTACTACTCACATCCCTAGATAACTGGTAATGAATGAAACTAGGAATAAGGCTCTAAAACTCAGAATTTATAGTAGTTTGCCAAAGTACAGGTCAAGTCTCAAGAAAAGCAAATTGTTTGACAAAAACTCGTAGATATGCAAAGGACTCTTATACTTAAAACATGTTAAAAAGGTAAGGTATAAGCATAAACATGTGAAAATGCAAAATCATCATTGAAATACTCTCGTTCCGACTCAACCTATATGATAAAGTAAACGTGCATTTTTTTGAATTTTTTCTATTTTTTTTGGATTTTCGTGTATATGCACGGAAAATAAAGAAAAGAAAAATGCAAGACAGAAATGCAATAAACGTGTGGCAAAATGCAGTGGAACAATGTATGTGACACAAAACCCTTCCCCAAACCAAACCACACAATGTCCCCATTGTGCATTAGCATAAGCAAAGGTTTATGAAAAAATAAATAAAATGCGGAAAACGGAAAAACAAAGAAAACATGGAAGGAACTCACCGGATTTTTACGCAATGGAAACCTCCCCAAACCAGCGGGAGTTTAGTAGGTTTCGGTGGCCAGCAGTGCCACTCCAAGGACCTGAAGAAGGGAGATAAATAAAAACCCTTTTCCGGGGATTAACGGTGTTTTGGGCGATAAATAATAATTTAAAAGTTCGAAGAATGAGAAGAATAGTGAAAACATAAAAAAGAATAAGGAGAAGACTCCCTATTGCGTTTGCACGCTTCCCAATGCAGATACGAACAGGCCGCATCAGCTACAGTGGTCGATCGACCTCTCTACGTGGTCGACCGACCAAATGACATGTAACAGAACCTTCTGGGATGCAGGGTATTGGTCGACCGACTGAGGCTTCAGGTCGGTCGACCGCTCTTCCTGTGTTGTGGTCTGTTTTATTCTCGGATTTAACTCGTTTCAACCGAGTTAACCTTTCCTCATTCCTGCAAATACTATTTACGTGCCCAAAACAAGCGCAAAATCCACAGTACCAAGTCTAAATGTCTCAAAAATAACAAAGGCAAAAATTGTCTAAGGCTAACGCAAAAACAAAACTAAAAGTCTTAACGGAGAAAACAAATTTGTCTTAAAACTCAAGAATGCAAAGAACTCATCCGCGAAAGATGCGGAAAATCTCGGACCATGGCCTTTGGCTACATGCCGTGGTCTCCACCGTGTTTGCTTTGATCACAAACACGTTTCCACCCCGTCACAAAGCATATGTGAAGGATCACCTTCTTTAGCTTCATCCCTCCTCTCCTTGTTCTTCTTGTCTACCTCGTCCGGATCATCATCCTCTTGGTAGCTTAGAATCCTAAGTCCTCCTCTTTGCACTATAGCCTCCTTACCCGATGGCTCCCCTACTTGCTCCTCTTGCTTTCCCAAACCGATTCCTGCAAAAGGTGTGACACCCGTCGTTGAGAGTGCCAAAGATAAAATTTATAAACCTTAGCTTTACTAGATAGTGAAAGTCAAGGGTCGAACTGTTGGAGCTGGTGTCCTCCACATGTAGTGTGATAACGTCATTGCACATACACTTGTACGGACAAGTGGGAGATTGTTGGGGCTGGTGTCTTTGACAGTTAGTACAATGACTTATTAAATCTCTTAAAGGATCACAAGGGCATACTTTGGTATTATTATCAGTTGATCCACGTTTATCAATAACGGTTGGCTTGCTAGATAAGTTTGACATTATTGTCATACGGATGGCGGTGATCAACTGGTCCTTATACGTCACACCTATAGGACACGTTTGAGAGATGTGAAGGTATGAAAATACAGTCACATTTATGCTGAATACAACTAAACAGTTAGTCAGAGGTATTGACTATTAAATTAGTCAATGAGATGTTGAGATAATTATTTAATACGGATTAAATAATTTTAGCTAATACGGATTACATGATTAGTTCGTAAATTAAATATAAACGGTTATATTTAATTAAATATTGAATTCGTGTATTAAAATAAGCAGTTATATTAATTGAGCTAATTATACAATATCGTAATTTTCTTATCAGACCATTATTAATGTATCGACTGCATTAATATCTGATAACATGTATACGATTTATAATTAAAACCCGCGTATTATATTTTAACAAAACGGGTCGAATCAAGAAATAGAATAAGGTAAGAGTGGAAAGCCCACTCTCACCCTACTCTATGTTTCGGCCGGCCGAGTGTTACGAAAGGAGAAGAACTCTCCTTTTGTCAGACTACTGAAACTGGTAATTGATATTTACAAGAATTAGGGTTTTTTGAGAGCAACTTTCTCCCAAAACCTTGATCTCACATCCAAAACTCACAAAAACTCTCCCCATATTGCAAGGCAATTGGAGAGCATTTCTAGCACACGCGGCATCATCTCAGATGGGTCTTGGGCGCAAGTTATAGGAGGGAAATTCTATTAATTCCTGTTCTTAGGCCATTCGCTCAAGGACCTAAGGTTGTACTCTTTACCTTTCATTTATGTTCTTCATCTTATGACTATATTCACATGTAAACTTTTCGTTATAATCCTGTATTTTTAAGGGTGAATATACGGAAATTCCCCACAAGTGGTATCAGAGCCAAGGCCATAAAATTTTACAATTGTGTTTTTCATAAGATGTTTTAAAATCGATATTTTATTCCCGTTGGATGTCTCGTCCGTGTGCCTATTTAATGTGAGAAATCGATCTTGTTTTTCGATTTTGATTTGCATATTGTTGATTAATCGATATTTTTAGCAGTATGTAAATCACTTGTTGGTGTTTGTTGTTGATTTACACGTATTAAATCAATAATAAATACATGTTTTGTTTTTATAAATAGCAGCGTATGTACGATTCTACGAACGAGCGTATTTATACTCGTCCGTAGTCTTCTTCTGCTACCCGTCACTCGATCGAGCACTTTTTGGCTCGATCGAGCAGTTTTTAAAGCAACCCGTCACTCGATCGAGCACTTTTTCGCTCGATCGAGCATTTTGGATACTACGAACGAGCGAACTACTACTCGTTCGTAGTCTGCCTCGATAACCCGTCACTCGATCGAGACTTGTTGTACTCGATCGAGTGACACTGTTCTTCGATCGATCACGTTTTAACTCGATCGAGCAGTTTTTATGCAAATTTTATTTTTCTGAAAATTTTGGTTTTCTGGAATTTATTTTGGTTCGATCGAGCACCTGAGTTACTCAATCGAGCAAACTCTTCTGTCAAGGTTACTCGATCGAGTACTTTAGTGACTTGATCGAGTACTTTAGTGACTCGATCGAGCAACCCTGTTTGGCAGAATTTCGAAATAAAAGGAAGTTTTTTTATTTTCTCTTGGCCCATGGTAATATACTATATACGGAAATAGTATATTGACTTTTGTGAAACGGTTCACACTCGAAAGATACATATTATTTTATAACGATTTAAAATAATGGATTATATGTTTATTAAGATTAATGTGACTAAAACGGTTTAATCACATAATTTTTATCTCGTAAGGTGGTTTGGTAAAATTTATTAAACATAATAACGGTATTATGTCACGGATAAATTTGTTTTAGTTGATGCATTTAATTTATCGTCTTTTGAATGCTTATGAATGCTTTTGTAAAGTATTTATTTTTACAAACGGTTGTAACTTAGTGTGGCCTTAGTAGATTGTGTTTCCGTAATGATGGAACATAGTCTTGGTTGTAATTTTGAGATCTCGCATCTCCGTTTTTGTTTTCCCTTGTATTTAGATTTGTATTTAAATTAGAATGTAAATAAGTTTATATTTGTAATTTAAATTACTAATTTTGTGAAGACCTAAATCGGAGACCGGATGCTCACTCCCGCTGCAAAGACCAAGATGGAACATCAAGACAAGCTTCTCGGGTCCAACGATGGATTCCAAGTTGTTTTTATGTTTATTTTGGTAGGATAGGCCACACTAGGACTTTTATTTACGTTAATTGCTTTCTTTTATGCTTTCATCGATAATAGTTTGCGTCATTTTCCGCCTAAAACCAAACCACCTATAACATGCCTGAAAACTTACTCATGTAGAGGTTACGCGTTAGTATTCTTTGACATACAGATGTCACTTGTCATTTTTAAGCCATCACTTAATTTAATTAATTCATGCAATACTAGATTTTAGTTCACTTAAAATGAATAAATACAAGTTGAGGGGGTCTTCCTCGTATAACCAAAAATTGAGACTAGTCTTTATAAATCAGACTCCCATGAAACCCTTCTTCGTTGGTAGGCATACTATGACCCCTTCTACGTCGGGTAAGTGGGAACAGATGATTTATTTTATCTCAACGTTGTGGTCACTAAATACTATCTAGCGACTATGATGGACTAAAAGATGAGATTTACGGAAATCTATCGACCAGGAGTTCTAACGGTAGAACTAGCCAAACAGTTGGCTTATCAATTTACGGAAATCGAGTCTTGGGATCGTTTATATAATTCTTGAGAGAGATCAATTATATAAATGCATGAGTCTACGAGTTTAAATTCATATTAAATAGACTTAAATCGCAACGACGAGTTGCTTATATCGTTTTGTTTTATCATCTTTTCAGTGTAGAACACGAACAAATTTAAACTGCTAATAACAAATGGCTGGTGAAGACCCAATGCCAAGTGCCAAGCTAGCACGAGAATCCTGGCTTAAAGCCTTCATGGACTCCATGAATCAGTCTACTAGACTGAAGAATGATGGGTCAAACTTCTCTGATTGGGAGGCGGCATTACGGAATGCTGTCATTGCTGACAGAAAGCTCAAGTACTTGACTGAGCCTATTCCGGCACACCCAGGAACTGGGGCTAGAGCTAACGAAGTTCGCGTTCATAACGACTTCGTCATGGAAGCGGGTACGATAAAGAACGTACTTATCTATGCAATGGAATCCAATTTGCAAAGACGCTTCATTTCCCATGGTGCAAACAAGATTTTCACCACGCTCACATATGAATTCTCGAAAGCTCCGAGAATCGTTTCATATGAGCATACATGTCGCTTCTTTGAAGCGAAACTCCAGAAGGGCCAAGCTGTTAGCCCACATATTCCCAACATGATTGAGAATATCGAGAAACTGGAGGCCTTAAACTGCAAGATCAGTGAGAACATAATCGTTGATCGAATGCTTCATTCGCTTCATGATGGGTTCGCCCTCTTTAGGGCCAACTATTAGATGAACGACATGAAGAAGACTCCACATGAGCTCCACTCACTTCTCGTACAGACCGAGAAGGATCTGAAATTGAGTGGGAGCGTGAAGCAGGATGTTCTCATGATCTCCAGTAAAGGTAAAGGTAAAGGGAAAGCGAAAGCTCAAGGCGACCTAGCGGTAGGTAAGCCTAAGTTCAAAAAGTCAGGATTTTCTAA
Organism: Silene conica; assembly: GCA_029255685.2. NCBI lineage: Eukaryota > Viridiplantae > Streptophyta > Magnoliopsida > Caryophyllales > Caryophyllaceae > Silene > Silene conica. The sequence continues at coordinate 69,025,139 of CM055311.2, forward strand.
GAGTGGGCCCGGTGAGTCGAGCAACTCACAGGGTAAGACAAAGAGCAAGGATACAAGCATGGAATGCCACCATTGCCACAAGACTGGGTATTGGAGGCGCACGTGCCCCGTGTATCGCGAGGACGTTAAGGCAGGCCGCTTTACTCCTGTTGGTATGTCTCCTTCTTCTTTTATTCAGATGATTGAGATTAACCATGCAAGTTATGGAACTTGGGTACTAGATATTGGTTGTGGTTCTCATCTGTGTAATCATGTGCAGGGCCTCCGAAACCTCGAGCCCCTCATAAAGGGTGAGGTTGACCTGCGTGTTGGTAATGGAGCACGAGTTGCTGCAGTCTCGAGGGGAACATACGTGATCCAGCTTCCTAGTGGATTTGAGATATCATTGTATAACTGTTATTATGTTCCTAGTTTATCCAAAAACATTATTTCTGTTTCTGCACTTGACAAACTTGGTTTTTCATTTGTAATAGAGAATAATAGCTGTATTTTCTCATTACACGAAATGATATATGGCAAGGCAGTTTCCATGAATGGAATTTATGTTTTAGATCAAACAACCGAAATATTACACGTGAATAAAAAGAAGTTAAAGATTTGTGACAAAGATCAAACTTACCTATGGCACTGTCGTATGGGACATTTAAATGAGAAACGCGTAAAACAGCTCATACAGAACGGAGCTATCTCGGCCTTTGATTTCGAATCATATGGCACGTGTGAATCATGTCTCATCGGTAAGATGACTCGTATTTCCTTCAAAGGTGTTGGAATGCGCGCTGCCGACCTATTAGGACTCATACACATGGATGTATGTGGCCCTATGTCAATCAACGCACGAGAAGACTATAGGTATTTCATCACTTTCACGGATGATTTGAGTAGATATGGCTATGTCTACTTAATGAAACATAAAAGTGAATCCTTTGACAAGTTCAAAGAATACCAGAATCGAGTACAGAACCAACTGGGTAGAAAGATTAAAGCACTACGATCCGATCGTGGTAGCGAGTATCTTTATCATGAGTTTGATCAACACCTTGAAGACTGTGGCATCGTTCTACAGTTAACTCCACCTGGAACACCACATTTAAATGGTGTGTCCGAACGGAGAAATCGAACTCTACTTGATATGGTTCGATCCATGATGAGTCACACCGTTGTGCCTGATTCATTATGGGGCTATGCTCTTCTGTGAGCCGCTCTAATACTTAACCGAAGTCCGTCTAAAGCTGTTGACAAGACTCCATACGAGTTATGGAAGGGAACGGTCCCTAACTTGTCCTTTATTCGGGTTTGGGGCTGTGAAGCTTATGTCAAGTGGAGACACGAGAACAAGCTCGGCCCGCGATCGGTCAAGACATACTTTATAGGTTATCCAAAAGGAACTTTTGGTCATTACTTCTACTCGCCAACCGAACAACGTGTTTTTGTTGCGGCTAGTGCGACGTTCTTAGAGAAAGAATTTCTAGAGAACACGTCGAGTAATAGAACCGTCGAACTATCGGAGATTCAAGAACCAACTATCGAGCAACCATTGGAGGAAGCAGTTCCTTCAACCTCGGTTGCGGTAGATATTCCTGAGGAACCTATGAGGTCGGGAAGAGTCTTTATTCCTCCGGACAGATACATTGGTATGGTCGAGGAACATGACATAGATGACATCTAACTCCTAGAGGGTAACGAACCCACAACCTATAAAGGTGCCCTGACTAGTTCCGACTCAAAGCTATGGCTAGAAGCCATGCAATCCGAGATGGACTCCATGTATGAGAACAGCGTGTGGGATCTTGTGGACCTACATGCAAAGGTACGCCCCCTTCAATGCAAATGGCTTTACAAGATAAAGCATGCCGTGGAAGGACAACAAGATATTCACAAGGCACGACTAGTTGCTAAAGGTTTCACCCAAGTGCCAGGCTTGCACTACGATAAAATCTTTGCACCCGTAGTCATGCTACGTTCCATTCGGATTATCTTAGCGATAGCCGCATTTCATGACTATGAAATATGGCAGATGGACGTTAAAACCGCCTTCCTAAACGGTTGTTTGGAGGAAGAGTTGTACATGGTATAGCCCGAGGGTTTTATTGATCCTAAACATCCTAAGAAGGTTTGCAAGCTTAAGCGTTCCATTTATGGACTTAAGCAAGCATCACGGAGTTGGAATCATCGTTTCGACCAAGTGATAAAAGAGAATGGTTTCATTCAATCAGTCGAGGAACCATGTCTCTATATCAAGTCAAGTGGGAGCAAGATTGTCTTCCTAGTATTGTATGTCGATGACATACTCCTGATTGGGAATGACATACCTCTCTTATCTTCGTTAAAGCATGGTTGAAAAACCATTTCCAGATGAAAGATCTGGGAGAGGCACAAAGAATTTTGGGCATCCGTATCTACAGGGATAGATCACGACGGATGATATCTCTCAGTCAGAAGTCTTATATAGAAAAGATTCTAGAGAGATTCAGCATGACGAACTCCAAGAAAGGGTTCCTTCCTATGGCTACAGGGCTTCACTTGAGCACGTCTCAAGAAGCTAAGACATTGGAAGAGAAGGAGCACATGAGTCGGATTCCTTACGCTTCGGCTATAGGATCGATCATGTATGCCATGATATGCACACGTCCAGACGTTGCATATGCATTGAGTATGACAAGTCGATTCCAAGCACATCCAGGTGAACAACACTAGATGGCCGTGAAAAACATTCTTAAGTACCTACAGAGGACTAAAGATTGGGGATTGACTTATGGAGGCGACACGAGGCTCTGCGCCACTGGTTACGCAGATGCTAGCTTCCAAACGGATCGAGACGACTCAAAATCTCAGTCTGGATTCGTTTTTACTCTTAATGGCGCTGCTGTCAGCTGGAAAAGTTCTAAAGAAAGTGTTACAGCAGATTCTACAACCGAGTAATATGCCGCTTTGGAAGCAGCTAAGGAAGCAATATGGATGCGTCAATTCTTACAAGGACTATCAGTAGTGCCTAGTTCGAATGACCCGATCACCGTTTATTGTGACAATAAAGGTGCCATCTTCCAAGCTAAGGAGTATAAGTCTAGCAACAAAGGTAGACATGTATAACGGAAAGCCCATCTAATCAGAGATTACGTGGAGCAAAAGGAGATATTTATTGATAAGATCGCTACAGATGACAACATAGCAGATCCTCTCACTAATGTATTACAACGTGATAAGCATGAAGGGCACGTTAATTCCATGGGAATTAAACGTGTTCCTGAGTTGTAGTACTCTTTTATGAAATTCATTTTATAATTCATTTTCTTGTGTACTCTATTACAACATCATCGTTATGATAATTTTATGTTTTGTTTTTCATGTGAAATTGTACGGCAATTTTGAACACCACAAAGTGAACTGATTAACATTACATCGTTTTGGTCCTTGATTACGCTCTTGAGCTGATAACTCAGGTAAGCATTTTGTGACGTTGGTTGATGGTGGGTTCAACGAGCCATAAGTCAAACAGTTGACTGACCAATCACACAGGCGAGTTATACGGATATCTCGTAGGACACATCGTGACAACGTTATGGAGTCCTAAATGTTTTATAACATCAGGTGCCAGGTCGTGTATAGGACCTCCATAGTGTTCCTTAGAGTCGATTCTTTTGACTTTCAACTGTCTCTTGAGATTAAGGCAGATTTTGGGTAACTTTGGTTTCTTTCCCACGGTCTTCCGTAACAGGCGCCAAGAGAATTTTTTCTGGGTTATTTCATGCTGCGCTTACATCTGCAGGATTCGAGTTGAGGGAAATATCCAAACCCTTATCAGGATTTTATCATTTCTCAGGGCCACTCGAGGAGTAGTAACTGAAATGCATGGCCATGCTCGAATACAGATTCGGTTTATCAGTTAAGTTACTCTCTAGTCGGGGAAACCACTCTTGATACAGATCGATTGTAGAATACGACCTTTGCGAATACGGATTTGCAAATTGTTTTACATTGAGTGGGAGAATTTTTAAAGGATATGAGAGTCGGTTATGGCACCTACACTTGTACGGACAAGTGGGAGTTTGTTGGAGCTGGTGTCCTCCAAATGTAGTGTGATAACGTCATTGCACATACACTTGTACGGACAAGTGGGAGATTGTTGGGGCTGGTGTCCTTAACAGTTAGTACAATGACTTATTAAATCTCTTAAAGGATCACAGGGGCATACTTTGGTATTATTATCAGTTGATCCACGTTTATCAATAACGGTTGGCTTGCTAGATATGTTTGACGTTATTGTCATACAGATGGCGGTGATCAACTGTTCCCTATACGTCACACCTATAGGACACGTTTGAGAGATGTGAAGGTATGAAAGTACAGTCACGTTTTTGTAACATCCCGTATTTTCGTAAAATCTAATTTAAGCATTTTAAATTATTTTAAGTAATAAAATAATATTTTAATAATTTAACTCGGAAGATTTTAATTTAAAAAGTAAGATCCGTCTTAAGAACCTCAAGTCCTTAAGACGAATACAAACTTGGCAACATTTAAATATCCGACTTAAACATCCGTTCTATTTTATCCGACCCGTTTCATAATACGGAAAGGACACCTCATTGTACCCTACATATTTAATATGTCGACATCTTCATCCTTCAACATTTCATTTCACTGTTAAACCAAATTCTTCACAAACCTCCATTAATACTCCTTTCTTTTGAGCTTTTCTCCCTCATCCGTTCTTCAAATTGCAAAAGTAAGTACATTTTCGGAATCCTCGTTCGATTTCCTAGTCATCCATCACTTTCATTTTTCATTTCGTCGACTTTGAAAAACGGGCTGTTTTCCTTAAATTCCGTTTTAAGTACTTAAAATCCGTTTTCTATGTCGTAGGTGTTGGCCTGGACGATCCCGACACCGATAGTTACGTGATTGAGGAGGATCATCTGCCGGAGTAAGCTTAAAAGGTGACGATAATGAGAAACTCGGCCTTTATGTGTATATTAGCATATTTGTTGTGATTCTTGTTTGGTTTCTGATTTTTGTCGAAATATAATGTTAAAGGACTTAGTAACATGTTTAAGGTGATGTTGTTGTGAAGAATTCATGCTTGGATTGTTTGTTATATGCTTTTAAGTATATTTTCAGTTTTTCTCATTTTGCGACGGATACATGTTAAATTCATTTGAGGATTGTTATGGGACTTACTTGCTGATAGATTGGTAGTATTTGGCGTTTGATATTGTTGTTTAAACATCACATGAATCGTTGTGCAAGTTTTGGTGTCGATTGATTGAGTTTTGTTGAAGGCTGAAATTTGCGATTTTCGTATCAAGCTCTCTGAGCCGGTCGACCGACCGGCCGCCGGTCGACCGGCTGGGAGAGCATATGTGTGTTTTTCGTAGTTTTGGGAAAATGGCCTTGGACTGCCAGCCGGCCGACCGGCTGCCTGCCGACCGGCTGGTAGTCGTTGTATGTTGTGTATGTTTTGCGAGGACATAAGTAGGATGGGAGCCCAGCCGGCAGACCGGCCGCCTGCCAGCCGGCTGGGAGTGCATATGGGGTGGTTTGCGAAATAGGGAAGGCTAGGGAATGGAGTCCCAGCCGGCCGACCGGCTGCCTGCCGACCGGCTGGGAGTCCTTTGTGATGTTCTCGGTTTTGAAAAGAAAGGCGTAGGCTGAGGGACCACCACCAGGGATCCCTGATGGCGGTTTCGAATTGTTTTCGCGTGTAACTTTCAAACGGTTAATCGGTTTTACTTGAAACTCGTTTTGTATACCCGTGACATATATTTGAGGTCCCCGGTGTACGGGCAACACTATATTTGGGTTCGGGAATGGAGTGAGGATAGAGACCCCCCGGTCGGGTAACCGAAAGGGAAACCGGCTCTCCCTCGCCTTAGTTCCCGGGATCAATTAAGTGTTGATTAGTTGTTTAAGAAGTTAGAACTATAGGTTAGTTTCTACCTTTGGATGTTAGTGGTTACACTGGTTGTCGCGTGGTGGGATATGTGTTAAGTTCACCTCTGGACCCACTACGTGTTTATATGTCGCGTGACGGGATATGTGTTAAGTTCACCTCTGGACCCGTTACGTGTTTTGCTTGGGCGTGTCAGGATATGTGTTAAGCTCACCTCTGGACCTGACACGTGATCGGTTGTCGTACACGGGATATGTGTTAAGTTCACCTCTGGACCCGTTGTGCGGCGACTGTGTATTGGGATATGTGTTAAGTTCACCTCTGGACCCAATACATGTTTGTAGGATTGGGATATGTGTTAAGTTCACCTCTGGACCCTTTGCTTTTGGATGATTAGGGATATGTGTTAAGTTCACCTCTGGACCCTTTTCATAATTGTAAGTTTAGGGATATGTGTTAAGTTCACCTCTGGACCCTTTACTTGTTTGGATGTTGGGATATGTGTTAAGTTCACCTCTGGACCCGACATAGTGTAGTAATGGGATATGTGTTAAGTTCACCTCTGGACCCGTTGCTAGTGTTATGGATGTTTATCTGCTTGCCTAGATGATGGTACAGTGTCAGATATGCATGATGAGTTATGGATGTTTTATCTGCTTGCCTTGATGAGGGTACAGTGTCGGATATGCATGATGAGTAAATGATGTTTAATTGAGTTATGGTTTAATCATCCAAGGCAGTGGATGACTCTTAGTTCAGTTTCATAAATAGTTGGATTGAAAGACCCCCCGACTGGGTAACCAGTAGGGAAACCGGCTCTCCTTCCTGTTTGTTTATGAAGTTGGTTGAGAGCCGTGCATGGTAATCGCATGATTGTAAGAGATCAGATGATGAGATGTTTATGCTTCACATGTTGTTATATGTTGGAGTATTCTGTATTGTTTTATATGTTACGTGTTGTCACAAAAGGTGGCTAGGAGAACTCTAGTCACTCCCCACTGATTGTGGCGTACATGTTTTCATGTATGTAGGTACATGCTGGTTGGAGATGGGTTCACGAGCGCTAGCGAGTGATGATCCTGCTGTCATCATATGACTTACCTTATATCGCATACCTAGACTCTTAGACTTGTGTTACTCTGTTTTGGTGCCTGTAGGGATGTTCCATCCCAGGCTGATGTATATATTGGTTTTGATACTTAGAACTGTTACTTATCTATTTTGGTTTTATTTCAGTCTCAGTTTCTGTTTCAGTTTAAGACTTCTCGCATGTTGTTTTCTTTAAAAAGTTTTAATTCCGCTGCAATTTTGGTACTTTTGTATGTTTATATTTCCGCTTTCGCGAGGGGTTTTACAGTTGGTATCAGAGCATTATTGCTCCCGACGCACTCATGTGACCCCCAACCTTAACTTGACCAAATAAACAAATAATGAATGAGAGATGGGTAGATCTAAGGACTTATTTTGTAGTCTATTTGTGATTGCTAATTGATAAGCTAATACTTGTTTTCTCTTTTGAAAGATGGTGAGACCTAGGGCTGCTGATAACATTGTGCTACAAGCAATTCAGCATTTGCTTGAGACTCAGAGACAGCAAGCAGGGAATGTTCCACCTCCTCCACCGCCAGGCAACGAGGCTAATCGTCCTGGTAGTTTCTCATGGATAGCTTCGCAGATGTCCCGTAGCCACGTGAAGACATATGGTGGCGAGGTTGATCCGGTAGCTCTTACCGAGTGGTTCAGGGAGATGGAGAGGAGCTTTGCTATGTATTCGGTGGGTAGAGAGGATAGAGTGCGGCTAGCCACTCACTTTCTTACCCTTGAGGCCGACAGGTGGTGGGCGTTGACAGGACCTACTTTCACTCATGACCCTCTATTCGATTGGGATGCTTTCAAGGATAAGCTCGAGACGAGGTTCTATCCTAAAGAGCTCAGATCAAAGCGACTCAAAGAATTCATGGATTTGAAGCAAGGCAAGATGTCTGTTCAGGAGTTCACAGACCGTTTCAACCAGCTAGCTCACTTCGCATCGAGATTTGTTAGAGACGAGGCCGAGAGAGTCTACTTTTACCGTGGCAAGCTAGGGCCACGCATCGAGAGCATGGTTCGTCGTGACTCGACTTCTTTTGTGGAGGTATATGATGATGCTATTTGGGCCGAGAGTTCTATTCGTGCCATAGATGCTGAGACCCGTGCTGCTACTTCTAGTGTGACACCTCACCAGAGATCAGTGTACCAGGGGAAGAGACCATTTGTTCCTTCTACTTCTTCGCCTTCTTCTCATAAGAAGCGTTTTGAGAGGTTCTCTGCTCCGGTTGCTAAGACCTCATTTCACACCGACACATCTGCTAGTGTTTGCCACCGTTGTGGTAAACCTTCTCATCCGGGTTTTGACTGTTTCAAGAATGCTTATAAGTGTTTCACTTGTAATGGATATGGGCATCGATCTTATGAGTGTCCCGAGAGGAACACCGCACTTGGCAAGGCTGCCACTGCTGCTGCAGCGACTAAAGGAGGAAAGCCGAAAGGGAAGATCTTTGTGATGACTAGGGCTGAGGCAGAGGCTCATCCAGACATTGTTGCCGGTATCTTTTCTGTTCTTGGTGCTGAGTGCCTTATTTTATTCGATACTGGAGCTTCTTTATCATTTATATCGACTCAGTTCGCTAACCGTCTAGCCCTCGAGTCTTCATTGGTTGAGGAGACTTCTATTTCCTTACCTTCTGGAGACGTGTTTTCCTGCTCTTCGTCCCATAGGGATGTTCCTATTATTATTGGTCAAGCCACATTTCCAGCGGACTTACTGAGTTTTCCTCTCGAGGAGTTTGACATTATCCTCGGTATGGATTGGTTATCGCGATACCATGCTCGCTTCGAGTGTCGCGACCAGAAAATCTGCTTGAGGAGTTCTTCAGGAGTTCGTGTTTCCTATAGGGGAACTCGCCCTCAAAGGGGTGTTCGTGTTATCTCTTCAATGAAAGCTTCTCATATTCTTAGGAAGGGTTGCCAAGCCTTCCTGTGTGTTGTTACAGCTGCTAAACCATCGCTACCGAAGCTTGAGGAGGTAGCCATTGTTCCTGAGTATCCAGATGTGTTCCCAGATGACTTGCCAGGGATACCGCCAGAGAGAGATGTGGAGTTTACTATTGAGCTTGTTCCAGGTACCGGACCGATTTCTAAGGCTCCTTACCTTATGGCTCCGCTAGAGTTGAAAGAGTTGAAGCAGCAATTGGAAGAGATGATCGAGAAAGGTTTCATTAGACCGAGTGCTTCTCCGTGGGGTGCTCCCGTTTTGTTCGTTAAGAAGAAAGATGGTTCCATGAGACTTTGCATTGACTATAGAGAGTTGAACCGAGTGACCGTGAAGAACAGATATCCTTTGCCTAGGATAGATGACTTGTTTGATCAGTTGAGAGGTGCTTCTAGGTTTTTTAAGATTGATCTTCGATCGGGTTATCATCAGATTCCAGTGAGAGAGGCTGATATTGCAAAGACTGCTTTTCGTACCAGATATGGGCATTTTGAGTTCGTGGTTATGCCTTTTGGGTTGACTAATGCACCAGCTATTTTTATGGATCAGATGAACCGTACCTTCAGTGAGTATCTTGACACATGTGTTGTGGTGTTTATCGATGACATTCTCATTTATTCGAAGACCGATGAGGAACATGCTGAGCATCTTCGATTGATTCTTGGGATATTGCGTCGTCAGAAGTGGTTCGCGAAGTTCTCAAAGTGCGAGTTTTGGCTTTCTAAGGTTGCATTTCTCGGACATGTGATATCTAGTGAGGGAGTCATGGTTGATCCCGCGAAGATTGAGGCTGTAGTAGATTGGGAGAGTCCCAAAGATGTTGGAGAGATCCGTAGTTTCCTTGGATTGGCTGGTTATTATCGTAGATTCGTTGAGGATTTCTCTAGATTAGCTCGCCCGATGACTCAGTTACTGAAGAAGGAAGCTAAGTTTGTTTGGACCGACAAGTGCGAGAGTTCTTTCCAGGAGTTGAAGACCAGATTGACTTCCGCCCCCGTGTTAGCTTTGCCAGAGATCGGAGTTGACTTCGATGTGTATTGTGATGCTTCGATGTTAGGACTTGGATGCGTACTGATGCAGAGTGTTAAGGTGATAGCATATTCATCTAGACAGTTGAGAGTTCATGAGGTGAACTATCCGACACATGATTTGGAGTTGGCCGCAGTTGTTCATGCTTTGAAGATGTGGCGTCATTACCTGATTGGATCCCATTGCCGTATTTTCACAGATCACAAGAGTCTTAAGTACATTTTTACACAGAAGGACCTTAACATGAGACAGAGACGTTGGCTAGAGTTGGTGAAAGATTACGACATTGAGTTGTTATATCATGAGGGAAAAGCCAATGTGGTTGCAGATGCGCTTAGCCGCAAGACTTCTCACTCGATGAGCGCCATGAGAGTATTGCCCGATGAGTTGTGTTCCGAGTTCCGGAAGCTGAGATTAGAGATGGTGGGTAGTGGTTTCGATTGGTTAGCTGCTATGACTGCCGAGCCGTCTTTATATTGGGAGATTCGCCAGAGTTTGCCTTCAGATGCCGATTTAAAGAAGTTCGAGGCTAAGATTTTGAGTGGTGTTGCACCTGACTTGGTGATTGATGCTGATGGTTTCCTTAGGTTTCGTGGTAGGATATATGTTCCTGATGTGCCAAATTTGAGGAAGAAGGTTCTTGATGAGGCTCATTTGTCACCGTACTCCGTTCATCCAGGAGGAGAGAAGATGCACAAGGATTTGAGGCTTATGTTTTGGTGGCCTGGTATGAAGAAGGAGATCTTGGATTATGTTAGTAGGTGCTTGACTTGTCAACAAGTCAAGATAGAGCATAGGAGACCTGGTGGTTTGCTACAGCCGCTTCCCGTTCCTCAGTGGAAGTGGGAGTGCATATCTATGGACTTCGTTACAGCATTGCCTAAGACTGTTGGAGGCAAGGATGCGATTTGGGTTATTGTGGATAGGCTAACTAAGTGTGCCCGATTTGTGCCTATCAGAGAGACATGGGATATGGACCGTTTAGCCAGGGCTTATATTGTTGAGATAGTCCGCTATCATGGTGTCCCGATGGAGATAGTTTCAGATCGAGATCCGAGATTTTGTTCCAGGTTCTGGAAGGCTTTGCAAGAGGCTATGGGTAGCCGTTTGTTGTTGAGTACCGCTTTTCACGCCGCGACCGATGGTCAGTCCGAGAGGACTATTCAGACACTAGAGGATTTGCTCCGCGCTTGTGCCCTCGATTTTCAGAGTTCTTGGGAGCAGTGTTTGCCGTTGGTAGAGTTCTCTTACAACAACAGTTATCATGCTTCCATTGGTATGGCTCCGTACGAGGCTCTTTATGGTAGGAAGTGTCGTAGTCCGATTTGTTGGGACCAGGCTAGTGACGTTCGTGACCTAGGACCGGACCAGTTAGTTGTTACTATTGACCAGGTTCAGCTTATCAGAGGTAGGATGAAGGCCGCACAGGACCGGCAGAAATCCTATGCTGATGTTCGCCGTAGACCCTTAGAGTTTGAGGTGGGTGATAGAGTCTTCTTGAGAGTTTCGCCAATGAAGGGTGTTAAGAGGTTTGGAGTTAAGGGCAAGTTGAGCCCTAAGTATATTGGACCTTTTGGGATCGTGAAGAGGATTGGTGCTGCTGCATACCGTTTGGACTTGCCTCCTAGTTTGGGCAAGGTTCATAGCGTTTTCCATGTTTCCCAGCTCCGTAAGTACATTGGTGATCCGAGTCATGTTTTGCCTAGAGAGATCGAGAACTTGGAGCCGAGTCTTGCTTTTGAGGAGCGTCCCGTGAAGATCCTTGACCGTCAGGATAGGAAGCTTAGGAGCAAGGTGGTGCCGTTAGTGAAGATCTTGTGGCGTTGCGGTGATGTCGAAGAGCAGACATGGGAGACTGAAGCATCGATGCGTATCGCGCATCCCTCTCTTTTCGAGTGAGGTATAGTTAGTTAGAACTTATCTTCGTTCGAGTTTCGAGGACGAAACTTTTTGAAGTTGGGGTGATTGTAACATCCCGTATTTTCGTAAAATCTAATTTAAGCATTTTAAATTATTTTAAGTAATAAAATAATATTTTAATAATTTAACTCGGAAGATTTTAATTTAAAAAGTAAGATCCGTCTTAAGAACCTCAAGTCCTTAAGACGAATACAAACTTGGCAACATTTAAATATCCGACTTAAACATCCGTTCTATTTTATCCGACCCGTTTCATAAAACGGAAAGGACACCTCATTGTACCCTACATATTTAATATGTCGACATCTTCATCCTTCAACATTTCATTTCACTGTTAAACCAAATTCTTCACAAACCTCCATTAATACTCCTTTCTTTTGAGCTTTTCTCCCTCATCCGTTCTTCAAATTGCAAAAGTAAGTACATTTTCGGAATCCTCGTTCGATTTCCTAGTCATCCATCACTTTCATTTTTCATTTCGTCGACTTTGAAAAACGGGCTGTTTTCCTTAAATTCCGTTTTAAGTACTTAAAATCCGTTTATTATGTCGTAGGTGTTGGCCTGGACGATCCCGACACCGATAGTTACGTGATTGAGGAGGATCATCTGCCGGAGTAAGCTTAAAAGGTGACGATAATGAGAAACTCGGCCTTTATGTGTATATTAGCATATTTGTTGTGATTCTTGTTTGGTTTCTGATTTTTGTCGAAATTTAATGTTAAAGGACTTAGTAACATGTTTAAGGTGATGTTGTTGTGAAGAATTCATGCTTGGATTGTTTGTTATATGCTTTTAAGTATATTTTCAGTTTTTCTCATTTTGCGACGGATACATGTTAAATTCATTTGAGGATTGTTATGGGACTTACTTGCTGATAGATTGGTAGTATTTGGCGTTTGATATTGTTGTTTAAACATCACATGAATCGTTGTGCAAGTTTTGGTGTCGATTGATTGAGTTTTGTTGAAGGCTGAAATTTGCGATTTTCGTATCAGGCTCTCTGAGCCGGTCGACCGACCGGCCGCCGGTCGACCGTCTGGGAGAGCATATGTGTGTTCTTCGTAGTTTTGGGAAAATGGCCTTTGACTGCCAGCCGGCCGACCGGCTGGTAGTCGTTGTATGTTGTGTATGTTTTGCGAGGACATAAGTAGGATGGGAGCCCAGCCGGCAGACCGGCCGCCTGCCAGCCGGCTGGGAGTGCATATGGGGTGGTTTGCGAAATAGGGAAGGCTAGGGAATGGAGTCCCAGCCGGCCGACCAGCTGCCTGCCGACCGGCTGGGAGTCCTTTGTGATGTTCTCGGTTTTGAAAAGAAAGGCGTAGGCTGAGGGACCACCAGCCGGCCGACCGGCTGCCTGCCGACCGGCTGGGGATCCCTGATGGCGGTTTCGAGTTGTTTTCGTGTGTAACTTTCAAACGGTTAATCGGTTTTACTTGAAACTCGTTTTGTATACCCGTGACATATATTTGAGGTCCCCGGTGTACGGGCAACACTATATTTGGGTTCGGGAATGGAGTGAGGATAGAGACCCCCCGGTCGGGTAACCGAAAGGGAAACCGGCTCTCCCTCGCCTTAGTTCCCGGGATCAATTAAGTGTTGATTAGTTGTTTAAGAAGTTAGAACTATAGGTTAGTTTCTACCTTTGGATGTTAGTGGTTACACTGGTTGTCGCGTGGTGGGATATGTGTTAAGTTCACCTCTGGACCCACTACGTGTTTATATGTCGCGTGACGGGATATGTGTTAAGTTCACCTCTGGACCCGTTACGTGTTTTGCTTGGGCGTGTCAGGATATGTGTTAAGCTCACCTATGGACCTGACACGTGATTGGTTGTCGTACACGGGATATGTGTTAAGTTCACCTCTGGACCCGTTGTGCGGCGACTGTGTATTGGGATATGTGTTAAGTTCACCTCTGGACCCAATACATGTTTGTAGCATTGGGATATGTGTTAAGTTCACCTCTGGACCCTTTGCTTTTGGATGATTAGGGATATGTGTTAAGTTCACCTCTGGACCCTTTTCATAATTGTAAGTTTAGGGATATGTGTTAAGTTCACCTCTGGACCCTTTACTTGTTTGGATGTTGGGATATGTGTTAAGTTCACCTCTGGACCCGACATAGTGTAGTAATGGGATATGTGTTAAGTTCACCTCTGGACCCGTTGCTAGTGTTATGGATTTTTATCTGCTTGCCTAGATGATGGTACAGTGTCAGATATGCATGATGAGTTATGGATGTTTTATCTGCTTGCCTTGATGAGGGTACAGTGTCGGATATGCATGATGAGTAAATGATGTTTAATTGAGTTATGGTTTAATCATCCAAGGCATTGGATGACTCTTAGTTCAGTTTCATAAATAGTTGGATTGAAAGACCCCCCGACTGGGTAACCAGTAGGGAAACCGACTCTCCTTCCTGTTTGTTTATGAAGTTGGTTGAGAGCCGTGCATGGTAATCGCATTATTGTAAGAGATCAGATGATGAGATGTTTATGCTTCACATGTTGTTATATGTTGGAGTATTCTGTATTGTTTTATATGTTACGTGTTGTCACAAAAGGTGGCTAGGAGAACTCTAGTCACTCCCCACTGATTGTGGCGTACATGTTTTCATGTATGTAGGTACATGCTGGTTGGAGATGGGTTCACGAGAGCTAGCGAGTGATGATCCTGCTGTCATCATATGACTTACCTTATATCGCATAGCTAGACTCTTAGACTTGTGTTACTCTGTTTTGGTGCCTGTAGGGATGTTCCTTCCCAGGCTGATGTATATATTGGTTTTGATACTTAGAACTGTTACTTATCTATTTTGGTTTTATTTCAGTCTCAGTTTCTGTTTCAGTTTAAGACTTCTCGCATGTTGTTTTCTTTAAAAAGTTTTAATTCCGCTGCAATTTTGGTACTTTTGTATGTTTATATTTCCGCTTTCGCGAGGGGTTTTACACATTTATGCTGAATACGACTAAACAGTTAGTGAGAGGTATTGACTATTAAATTAGTCAATGAGATGTTGAGATAATTATTTAATACGGATTAAATAATTTTAGCTAATACGGATTACATGATTAATTCGTAAATTAAATATAAACGGTTATATTTAATTAAATATTGAATTCGTGTATTAATAGAAGCAGTTATATAAATTGAGCTAATTTTACAATATCGTAATTTTCTTATCATACCATTATTAATGTATCGACTGCATTAATATCTGATAACATGTGATGCCCGTCGTTGAGGGTACCAAAGATAAAATTTATAATTCCTAACCTTAACAATAGATAGTGAAAGTCAGGGTCGAACCACAAAGAGGTGGGGAATGTTTATTGTCTTAATGTTAATGTTTAAAGGTAACATGTTTTGGGGGTTTGATTGGTTGATGCTATATCTAAGGCAAAGATAAAAATAAAACAAGAATTAAAAGACGAGAATAAAATATAATAAAAGGGGATGCTAGGATGTTCGGGTAATAAATAGCTAAGGTAAAATAAATCCTAAGGTCAACTTGTATTGCAGTCGCGTAAGGGGGTGTAACATAACTTTTTAGGTCTATGCTACCTAATAGCTCCTTTCGGCCTATGCTATTAGTTCCTAGGTCTCACAATTATTGGGTGTCAACAATAAGGGTGATTCCTAAATTCCAGGTCACATACCTTTCAGCCTTGAGTAACCTATCCGTCTTAAAGTGTAAACCAATGCCCTTCCCGTATCTTTCAATCTTGGGTAGGTCATTACTAACATCCTACAAGTCTCCTATTGGTCTCATTGCAGGATATTATAATTTATAAGAAAAGACGAAATAAGAAAACAGACGCGAGTGGTCGACCGACCGGCTACTCCAGTCGGCCGACCACGGCCTCGGTCGACCGACCGACTATTTCAGTCGGCCGACCGGGGTCCTGCTACAGGTCGGGTTTTCGGATTTTTATCTACCTATGCATATTATCCCCTACATCCTAACATATGAAAATTAGCTACTCATAACTGTTAAGACGAATATAAAATTGGGAATAAACATGGAAAACATAGTAAATAATCTAAACATGCAAGATTCAAATAAAGCTTGGGATTCTAACTTAACAATTGTAATAAAAGCAATAAGAACAAAAACTAGATCAAAGAAGAATTACCACAATTGAGATTAAGGTAGAACGGAATCAACTTTATTGAATACTTGGGAACTATTGAAAGATTATAATTGAACTAAAACTAAATAGAATTCTCTAAAATATGACTTGATTATTGAATCTCTCTGAAACTTATTGTATGCAAAACTGGATGATAAAAGGATAGTTCAAAGATGCAAAACCCTAATCACAAGATTAGTTTATATAGGGTAAAAACTAAGAGTTTCCTTAAGATTCTAATTCTACTTTATTTCCGAAAACGAATCGTACGGGCTTCGCTCTGGTCGGCCGACCCGTTTAGTTGGTCGGTCGACCACTTCCTGCTGGGCTTCTCTTATTTTGCGGTTTTCTTGAAATCTGGGCCTCATGAAAATTGGGTCTGGTCGGCCGACCCGTTTAGTTGGTCGGTCGACCGCTTCTTCTGGGAAGTCTTCGGATTTCTTCTGTTTTGACTCTTGGTACTTGATTTTGACTCCAGTTGGCTTTCCATTTATTCCTTAATTAAGCAAAAGACTTGAGGATACGAATTTGGTGCTAAATCGTCTCTTTTCCGCATAAATCTGCAAAAGTGCATAAAAATACGAAAGTACACAATTTGTGGGAAATAGAGGCTAAAACATAGTAAATGAGCGACCAAATACGTGTAAAAATAGATGTAAAACATCATAAAATAGACACGTATCAAATTCCCCAAACCAAACCCTTGCTTGCCCTCAAGCAAGAAATAGACTCGATCTTAACTAATGGAACGATTTCAATCTCAGAGCGAAATTTACATGTAAGCCTGAACCAATACCAAGTACAAAATGAGAAAGTATTCAAAATCATGCAAACGAGTTATAGGGTTGTCAAACTTGAAAACATAAAGACTATAGAGACTTATACCATGGACTCTCGCGTTACGCTCGAGACACTCATGAAGCAAAGGGTGAGTATATGTAAAAGATAGAAAGAAGTATATTTGTCATGACACTCACCTAACTGCGACCCATGGAAACATGCCTGCAATCTAACATGAACAAGAATTCTACAACTTTGTATAACAATCTCATTAAATGGCCTAGATACATGCAATTGAGGTAATGAAAGATATGTGAGGTAAAAGGTAAAAGTGGTTAAGATGTTTTTGGATATGTGGGGTTAGTAGCCAAGCTAGTAAAACCGATTCCCAACAACATAATTCACAACTTTTTGATATTAAGAAGGTGCTCTGTCTTGTGGCACAACTCTCACATTATATAAGAAAGGACTCCCAAATATTTTTGAATGAAGCACGGGAGTGATAACATATAAAAAGAAAGGGATATTTTGGAACGAATTTTGAATCTGATATCGTGAGTTGGTCGGCCGACCTATGTAAGTGGTCGGTCGACCGGCTTCCTGTGTTTTCCGGATTTTTTTTTCTTTTTTTTTTCTTTCTTTTCTGAATTTTTCTGTTCTTTTTTCTTTTCTTGCTTTCTTTCTTTCTTTTCTCTTTTTGCTCATAATAGCACACAAACCAAGATGCCTCAAAAAATAATCCAATGACTACAAATACTAGCTTGGAAGGGTAGGCTAAGTATGGGATGTAGTTTTGGGGGAATAAAAAGGCAAATTTGGCTATGTGAAGCTTATGGGTAAATATGAGAGAAGGGATCCCAAATGCACGTATCAAGACTCACAAAACGAGAAAGTAAAACAAGTATATAGTAATTCAAGTTCATGTTTATGCATATTGATGTAACATGTTCCAAGGGGAGTACTACTCACATCCTAGACAACTGGTTTAAGAATGAAACCAGGAATAAGGCTCTAAAACTTAGAATGTATAAGTAGGTCGCCAAGGTATAAGTCAAGTCTCAAGATATGCAAGTTGACAAAAACTCGTAGATATGCAAAAGACTCTCATACTAAAACAAGTTGACAAGGCAAGGTAAAGGCATAAACATATAAGATAGCTAAATCATCTTTGAAATACTTTCGTTCCGACTCGACCTATATGCTAAAATAAACGTGCATTTTTTTGGATTTTTGAATTTTTTTAATTTTTTTGGATTTTTTTTTTTGATTTTTGTATATATAAGGAAAATAAAGAAAAGAACGATGCAAGACAGAAATGCAATAAACGTGTGACAAAATGCAATGCATGTAACACGAAACCATTCCCCAAACCAACCCGCACAATGTCCCCATTGTGCATTAGCCTAAGTAAAGGTTTCAGAAAATTAAAAGATAAATGTAAGTAAAATAAAATAAAGGAAAAACTGGAAAGAACTCACTGGGGTAAAAGATGTATGAGAAAAACCTCCCCAAACCAGCGTAAGCTGGGAGGTTTTGGTGGCCAGCAGTGCCACTCAAGTACCCAAGACGGTTGCACGATTCCCGAGGAAGAGAAACGAAAGACTGCGACGGACAGTAGGTCGACCGACTGATGTTTCTGGTCGATCGACCTCCTGTGAACAGCGAAAAAATCGGCGATACAGCGCGTCTGGTCGACCGACTGATGTTTCTGGTCGGTCGACCAGCTGAGTCCTGGAGGTCTTCGTTTTTTCTCGGAAATCCTGAAAAAGCAAGAAAATATGCGCGCCCAACAATGCACGAAATGCCCGGAACGATTCTAAAAGTCTTAACTACTAGCAAATCAAACTAAAAGTTTCACACAACATAAAATAAATTGTCTTAAAACTGCAATTTAAAAACAACTATCCGCTGAAGATGCGGAGGATATCCGACCACGGCTTCTGACGGCACGCCGTAGTCTCCACTGTTTTTGCTTCAGTAGCAAAACACATCTTCTTTCCTCCGTCGCAAAGCATATGCGACGGTCTCTCTTCTTGAGCCTGCCTCCTCTTCTTTTTCTCTTCTCGATCCACGACGTTTGGATCCTCATCCTCTCCATAGCTCAGGCATCCCATTCCTCCTCTCTGGATGATAACTTCCTTCTCCTTGGGTTTCCCCAAACCAGTTCCTGTAATAGTCATGATAGAAGTGTCCTCCCTATTGCTCCCAATCTGGGGCGGAGGTGTAAAAACAGATACAGGAACAGGTAATAAAGGTGGAGAAGTAGTGATGACCTCATACTTCTTCTCAGAAGTTATAGCATTACATGTAATGGGGGTCATAGCATCCTTCTTCCTATAGGATAGGCCATAGATGATAGAATGTTTGCCTACTTTGAAGGTTAGAGTTCCAGTGCCTACATCTATAATGGCTCCTGCAGTGTGAAGAAAGGGTCTTCCTAGAATGATGGGTATATGGGCATCCTCTGGGATGTCCAAAACAACAAAGTCTACTGGGAAGAAAAACCTGTCAATACGCACAGGGATGTTTTCTAACACCCCTATAGGTTCCATAGATGTGCGATCAGCCATCTGGACTGTCATACTGGTCACTGCAAATTCGGTCATTCCTAGTTTTAAGGCAACGCTTAGGGGCATGACACTTATACTAGCACCTAGGTCGCATAAAGCCTTTTTAACTGGGAAGGTTCCTATATTACAGGGGACAGAAAAACTTCCAGGGTCTTCTAATTTATGGGGGGCAATGACATGTGTTAAAAAGCTAGATGACTCTTCAGTGAGAGCCACAGACTCAACCTTTTCTAGAGACCTCTTTCTTGACAAAAGCTGTCTCATGAATTTAAGATAAGAAGGAACTTGTTGAACTAATTCTAAAAATGGAACTTGAACATTTAATGAACGAATTACATCTTTAAATTTATCAAAAGATACCTGATCCTTCGAAGGCACGAGTCTCTCTGGAAAGGGAGCAGCTGCGGATTCCGTATTTGTAGCCCTTTTTAAAAACCTAGGGGTCTTATCACCCCTGAAAAGGAAATCCCTTAAGTTATTTGGCAATTCTGGACGAAAGGGAACTTCGGGCTCTGCTTCTGTGGTCGGTCGACCAGTATCCTCGGTCGGTCGACCAGTCTCCTGTTCAGGCGAAATTTTTGGATCCTGCTCTGTGGTCGGTCGACCAGAATTTTCGGTCGGTCGACCGACTTCGCTGCTACTCGCTGTTTTTTCTTTCTCAGCCCCCACTTTAGTACCACTCCGCAGGGTTACGACGTTTAGAGTCTCCTTCTTCTGGTCCGGTTTGGTCGGAAGTTGACCCGGAGCCCTAGTATCATTCTTGCTTGCGATCTGAGCAATCTGGGACTCCAACATCTTCATCCCTGCCTCTCTAGCCTGTGACTCCTTCTGAACTAACCCAATAAGATTTTGGATAAGAGCATCTGTGTTGGGTGGTGGATTAGAAGGTGGTTGAGGGTTGAAAGGTGGTCTTTGGAAATTCTGTTTATGTGGGGGTACATATGTGGAATTTTGCTGAGGTTGCATGTGCTGTGGGTTTTGAACATTCTGGCTTGTCCACCTTAAGTTGGGATGGACATTGTTATTATTTGGATCATAGAAATTGTTCCCACGATAATGCTGAAAAGCGGCACATGTTTCATTAGATGAAGTGCAGAACTTTGACACATGCCCTTCTCCACCGCACCTCTCACAAGCAAAGGGTCCGTCCTGAACGGCGTTCACCTGGTAAATTCCTCCCTTGCTTCCACTCCCTAGATCGAGCTTTCCTGCAGCCTCAAATTTTTCTAGCTTGGCCGTTAAGGCCTCAATTGCTGCCAGGTTGTACTCTGATTTTCTCTGATTTCCTCTGGAAGTACCATGCTCAGCGCGGTGCACAGCAACATCTTCTATTAACTTGAGACCTTTAGTCTCTCCTGAATTATCCTGGAATCTTCCATTAGCCGCAGCATCTAAGTAGGCCCTGTTGTCATCATACAGGCCATTGTAGAACTGGTTGCAAAGAAACCATTGTTCGAATCCGTGATGTGGTATGGATCGAACAAGTCTCTTGAACCTGTCCCACGCCTCGCTGAAATCTTCATTGGGTCCTTGCTTGAAATTAGTAATCTGCGCTCTTAAGGCATTAGTCTTTGATGCAGAATAGTATTTCCTGTAGAAAGCTAGGGCTAAGGTGTTCCAATCTGTAACTCCCGCAGCAGTGCGGTCAAGGTCTCTGTACCATTCTCTCGCAGAGTCCCTAAGGGAGAAGATAAACATGGTCTGTTTAATCTGATCCTGCGTCACTCCTTCTGGGGGTGCTATAGAGCATATGTAATCTGTGAAGATTTCAATGTGCTTAGCTGCATCCTCATTGGCCGAGCCTCCAAATTGGTTTCTTTCAACCATAGTAATATAGGCAGGCTTGGCCTCGAATGGCTTCCCAGTACCTGCAGGTAAAGTGAACCCTTTGTATAGGTCCTTTGCCTGAGGCATAGAGTGACTGGCAATAGTAGCTTCTTCTGTCATGTTATCTTCTTCTTTAGGAAAAACTGGAAAGTGGGTAAAAGGTGGTGTTTTTGGTGAAAGTGGATTGATGGGTGAATTTGGTTGTGAAGGTGGTGTTTTTGGTGAAGATGGTGGTAACTCGAAAAGGTCTTCTTGAAATAAAGAGGATGGTGACCCTCCCTCTCGATTTGCTAGAAGTTGCTTTCTTCTTTCTCTAAGAGTCCTCTCAATTTCAAGGTCAAGTGGTAGGAGTTCTCCTTGAACTGACCTGCGCATAAGAGGAAACTACAAGAAAAAGGTGAGAAGGTTTAAGGAACAAAAAGTTCCTTAAACAAAGAGAAACAAAAACAAAAAACAATAAACACTGGCGTCACCTCCCCGGCAACGGCGCCAAAATTTGATGCCCGTCGTTGAGGGTACCAAAGATAAAATTTATAATTCCTAACCTTAACAATAGATAGTGAAAGTCAGGGTCGAACCACAAAGAGGTGGGGAATGTTTATTGTCTTAATGTTAATGTTTAAAGGTAACATGTTTTGGGGGTTTGATTGGTTGATGCTATATCTAAGGCAAAGATAAAAATAAAACAAGAATTAAAAGACGAGAATAAAATATAATAAAAGGGGATGCTAGGATGTTCGGGTAATAAATAGCTAAGGTAAAATAAATCCTAAGGTCAACTTGTATTGCAGTCGCGTAAGGGGGTGTAACATAACTTTTTAGGTCTATGCTACCTAATAGCTCCTTTCGGCCTATGCTATTAGTTCCTAGGTCTCACAATTATTGGGTGTCAACAATAAGGGTGATTCCTAAATTCCAGGTCACATACCTTTCAGCCTTGAGTAACCTATCCGTCTTAAAGTGTAAACCAATGCCCTTCCCGTATCTTTCAATCTTGGGTAGGTCATTACTAACATCCTACAAGTCTCCTATTGGTCTCATTGCAGGATATTATAATTTATAAGAAAAGACGAAATAAGAAAACAGACGCGAGTGGTCGACCGACCGGCTACTCCAGTCGGCCGACCACGGCCTCGGTCGACCGACCGACTATTTCAGTCGGCCGACCGGGGTCCTGCTACAGGTCGGGTTTTCGGATTTTTATCTACCTATGCATATTATCCCCTACATCCTAACATATGAAAATTAGCTACTCATAACTGTTAAGACGAATATAAAATTGGGAATAAACATGGAAAACATAGTAAATAATCTAAACATGCAAGATTCAAATAAAGCTTGGGATTCTAACTTAACAATTGTAATAAAAGCAATAAGAACAAAAACTAGATCAAAGAAGAATTACCACAATTGAGATTAAGGTAGAACGGAATCAACTTTATTGAATACTTGGGAACTATTGAAAGATTATAATTGAACTAAAACTAAATAGAATTCTCTAAAATATGACTTGATTATTGAATCTCTCTGAAACTTATTGTATGCAAAACTGGATGATAAAAGGATAGTTCAAAGATGCAAAACCCTAATCACAAGATTAGTTTATATAGGGTAAAAACTAAGAGTTTCCTTAAGATTCTAATTCTACTTTATTTCCGAAAACGAATCGTACGGGCTTCGCTCTGGTCGGCCGACCCGTTTAGTTGGTCGGTCGACCACTTCCTGCTGGGCTTCTCTTATTTTGCGGTTTTCTTGAAATCTGGGCCTCATGAAAATTGGGTCTGGTCGGCCGACCCGTTTAGTTGGTCGGTCGACCGCTTCTTCTGGGAAGTCTTCGGATTTCTTCTGTTTTGACTCTTGGTACTTGATTTTGACTCCAGTTGGCTTTCCATTTATTCCTTAATTAAGCAAAAGACTTGAGGATACGAATTTGGTGCTAAATCGTCTCTTTTCCGCATAAATCTGCAAAAGTGCATAAAAATACGAAAGTACACAATTTGTGGGAAATAGAGGCTAAAACATAGTAAATGAGCGACCAAATACGTGTAAAAATAGATGTAAAACATCATAAAATAGACACGTATCAACATGTATACGATTTATAATTAAAACCCGCGGATTATATTTTAGCAAAACGGGTCGAATCACGAAATAGAATAAGGTAAGAGCGGAAAGCCCACTCTCACCCTACTCAATATTTCGGCCGGCCGAGTGTTTCAAAAGGAGAAGAACTCTCCTTTTGTCAGACTACTGAAACTGGTAATTGATATTTACAAGAATTAGGGTTTTTTGAGAGCAGCTTACTCCCAAAACCTAGATCTCACATCTAAAACTCACAAAAACTCGCCCCATATTGCAAGGCAATTGGAGAGCATTTCTAGCACACGCGGCATCATCTCAGACGGGTCTTGGGTGCAAGTTATAGGCGGGAATTTCTATAAATTCATGTTCTTAGGCCATTCGCGGAAGGACCTAAGGTTGTACTCTCTACCTTTCGTTTATGTTCTTCATCTTATGACTATATTCACATGTAAAATTTTCGTTATAATCCTGTATTTTTAAGGGTGAATATACGGAAATTCCCCACACGAACTACAAGGAGGTGGGGAATGTTTATAGTTCTAAGTTGATGTCTTAAGGTAACAAGATTGGGGGTTTGTTTGATTGATTGTCACTAGGTCTAATAAAATAAAGACAAGGTAAAAACGAAAACAAGATATAGATAAAACGTATGATAAAAGAATGCTAGGATGTTCGGTTCATAAAAGCTACGATTGTATAAATTCTAAGTCAACATGTACTGCAGTCGCATAAGGGGTGCAACAAATCCTCTCGGTCTATGTCACCTAATAACTCCTTTCGGCCTATGTTATTAGTTCCTAGGTCTCACAATTATTGGGTGTCAACAATAAGGGTGATTCCTAAATTCTTGGTCACATACCTTTCAGTCTTAATAACCTGGCCGTCTTAAAACGTTAACCAATGCCCTTCCCGTATCTTTCAATCTTGGGTAAGTGATTACTAACATCCTATAAGTCTCCTTTCAGTCTCATTATAGGGTATTATAATTAACGAAACAAAACAGTCTGAAAGCATACGCGAGGTCAGTCGACCGACCAGCTAACCCAGTTGGTCGACCAACTACCTCAGTCGACTGACCAGTTAAGCCAGCCGGTCGACCAAGGTCTGCTACAGGTCGATTCTGATCTTATACCATCTACGCAATTTAATCACCATATCCTAACATGGGGTTTTAGCTACTCATAACTGTAACAATAACGAAAATAACAATAGAGAAAACAGAATTCATAGCAAGCATTATCATAAACATGCGATAGACAATAAGGTTTCGGGATTCTACACTAAACCGAATATTAGCAATTCTATTGAAATAACAAAAAGAAACTGAAACCAAAGGAGAATTACCGCAAAACGGAATTAGGGCAGAAGGAAATAACTTAATTGAATCCGCGTGGAACGATTGTTTGGAAGAACGAATTAAAAGTGGTGCTTAAAACTAAAGAATGCAATAATTCGAAACTATGTAAAAGAAAAATAGATGATACTGGATTAAGAAATTAAATGATGAAAGAATTCGATGCTTAACCTTAAACACGTATTAAGCTTAAATAAGAAAATTAGAAGCGATTCCCCTTTGACCTAAAGCGTGCGTGGGCTTTGCGGAAATCTTTCTGAAACTGCGCTGCGGTCGACCGACCAGGAATGTCGGTCGGTCGACCGGTTATCGGGCCCAACAGGCTTCTTTGTTCGTAAGTTGAATTCTGATTTTGAGATAACAGGTGTTGTGGTTGACCGACCAGGGATGTCGGTCGGTCGACCAATTTTCCTGTGTGTCAGCCTTGAATTCTTCTTTAAACTGGTCCTATGATCTTTGGTTTACGCTTTGGGTGTTGTTTCCTCCTCGCTCCTTGGTTCTCTTGGTCATGCAAAAAAATCCTGAGGGTAGCATTTGGCTTAAAATCGCCTCTTTTCCGCATAAATCTGCAAAAGCGCATAAAAATACGAAAGTAGACAATTGTTGGGAAATAAAGGCTAAAACATCGTAAACGAGCTCTAAAATGCGTGTGAAAATAGATGTAAAACATCATAAAATAGACACGCATCAAATTCCCCAAACCAAACCTTGCTTGCCCTCAAGCAAGAATTAGACTCGATCTTAAACTAATGGAACGATTTCAATCTCAGAGCGAAATTTACATGTTAGCCTAAACCAATTTAATGCATTGTTAACAAGGCGAAAATAAAAGAATAATGCAAACGAGTTATGGAGTTGTCAAACTTGCAAATCTATTGACTATAGAGACTTTAAACCATGGACTCTCGCGGGTCGCTCAAATCACACATTAAGCAAAGGGTGAGTGTATGTAAAAGATAGAAAGAAGTATATTGTAAAGACACTCACCTAACTTCGACCCGTGAAGACATGCCTGCAATCTAACATGAAAAATAATTCTACAACCGTGCATAAACACGCTCATTAAGTGACTTTGGCACATGCATTGAGATAAAGAAGGATATGTGAGGTGAAAGGTAAAGACGTTTTTGGACAAGTGGGGTTAGTAGCCAAGCTAGTAAAACCGGGTTCCAAGAACATATTCCACAACTTTCAACATTATTAAAGTGCTATCTTGTAGCAACAATCTCACATAATTTGAAGGAAAGGACTCCCAAATATTTTGAATGAAGTACGGGAGTAATAAGATGTAAAAGAAAGGGATTATTTCTGAACGAATTTGAACTCCTGTTTCTGTCAGTTGGTCGACCGACCAGGTGGTGCGGTCGGTCGACGAACTTGCAGGTGTTATTTGATTTTTTTCGTTTTTCTTTCTTTTTCTTTCTTTTTCTGTTCTTTTCTTTTCCTTTTTTCTTTCTTTCTTTCCTCTCTTTGCTCAAGGGGACACATATACCAAAACTGTCTCAACATAATTCCATCGACCGCAAATACTAGCTTGGTAGGGTAGGCTAAGTATAGGATGTAGCTTTTAGGGATCAAAAGACAATTTTGGCTATGTAAGGTTTATGGGTAAATAAGAGATAAGGGGCCTCAATTGCACGTAACAAGACTCACAAAACAAGATAGTAAACAGGTATATAGCAATTCATGTTCATGTTTATGCATATTGATGTAATATGTCACAAGGGGAGTACTACTCACATCCTAGACAAGTACTACTCACATCCTAGACAACTGGTTTATGAATGAAACCAGGAATAAGCTCTAAAACTTAGAATGTATAGTAGTTTGCCAAGGTATAAGTCAAGTCTCAAGAAACACGAATTGTTTGACAAAAACTCATAGGTATGCATATGATTTTAATACTAAAGCATGTTAACAAGGCAAGGCAAAGGCATAAACATGTGAAAATTGCAAAATCATCATTG
Source organism: Silene conica (assembly GCA_029255685.2). Lineage (NCBI taxonomy): Eukaryota > Viridiplantae > Streptophyta > Magnoliopsida > Caryophyllales > Caryophyllaceae > Silene > Silene conica. The sequence goes on from CM055311.2 coordinate 69,051,721, forward strand.
AAATACTCTCGTTTCGACTCGACCTATATGCTAAAGTAAACGTGCATTTTTTAAATTTTTGATGTTTTTAATTTTTGTGGATTTTTTTGTATATGCAAGGAAAATAAAGAAAAGAACGATGCAAGACAGTTTTGCAATAAACATGTGACAAAAAATGCAATGGAACAATGCATGTGACACAAAACCATTCCCCAAACCAAACCGCACAATGTCCCCATTGTGCACTAGCATGAGCAAAAGTTATGAAATAAAAGAAAATGCGAATAAGAAAACCAAAGAAACATGGAAAGAACTCACCAGATTTTAAGCGCAATGGAAACCTCCCCAAACCAGAGTAAGCTTAGGAGGTTTCGGTGGCCAGCAGTGCCACTCTAAGGACCTAAAAAAGATAGACGAAAAACCCTTTTTCGGGGATTAATGATGTTTTGGGTACTAAATGATGTGTTAAAGGTTTGAAAAAGTATAAAGGACAGAATAAGGAAAAGAACTCCCCTATCGCGTTTGCACGCTTCCCAAAGTAGACACAAGCAGTCAGCATTAGATATAGTGGTCGATCGACCCTTCTGCCAGGTCGACCGACCAGAAGGCAGAATACAGTGTGCATTCTGTGTTGCAAGGTTGACCAACGGGAGAAAGGAAAGAAGAAAAAAGCTTGCCTACCGATGGTCGAGTACCACTTCGGGCTTCATCCCATCTTAACCAATCAGGAGCTCTATCTTCGCTTTTCGAACTTTGGCCCTTCTGGTGAAATTGCTAGTGGTAGAACCAAGTACTAAAGTTTTCTCATTATATAGGTATATCAGTGGACAAGACTTATAAGAAGGAAAGAGAAGAACTCAGGAAGAAAGCCCTAGCTCGAGGATCCCCCTGGGATAAGAAAAAAGAGGAATTCCTTTTTAAGGTTGGGAAGCGTGGAGTGGGACTTCGTGCTATCTCTCCTTAACAGTCGCTACCACTGCGTGTCTTTTAAAGGAGAGCCGAGGCTAAATCCTCTCCTTTACAGTCGATCCCACGTTCGTGCTATCTCTCCTTAACAGCGGCCCCTCGTCACCTCTCTCTATGGTCGAGGCATCACCCGATTGGTCTAGGTATGTATATTATACCTTCGACGCCTCCAAGCTAAAGTACGCGCGCGCTATAGCGAAGATGCCCCAATGCAAAGGAAAAGTAGAAAAGACTAGTTACCACATCTACAACTTACCTTTCTTTAGAGTAGGAAGAATCCATCCCATTGTAATGAGCCCCGTAAAACCTACCCTTTTTCTATTGCTTTCTATTAGATTAGTCCGGCCGAAATGGGATCGCCGTCTTCTCTTGGGGGCAGTAGAGCGCTTTCTCTTCTAGTTATGCCTGTGCTCGTTACTGATGCTTATAGTTACTCCGATACGGCACCTGATGCGCGATACCTACCATGTCCGAACGATTCTATTCAAGGAGGCATCGTATTGGCGAGATAGGAAGGCCTATGCCAGTGGTTGAGCGTTCTAAGCTTTCCTTATTCCTTGGCCTATCTGGTATATAAAGAAGGATCAAACCCCCATTTACATTTTAAAGAGGGGCAATCTCGTTAGGATATTTACATATCAGACGCTGCTTTCTTCGTTAGTTCGTTACGTGAATATAGTTTCAATTACTAGTTAGTCGCACCCCTTACAGAAGCACTCTATGCTGTAAAAGCTTAGAACGAGTCCTTGATTACTCTCATACAAAAAAGGAAAGCGAGCTTTCTCGGAAAAAGGCGTCTTGACACCCAAACTACTTTCTATTCCCAAACGATCCAGCTTTTTCCTTCCTCTGTTCCAAGAAACCTCTTGTATAAATACATGCTCCCTTCGACAAGTAAAGAATAAGAAAGAGGGCATGGTCGACCGACTGATGGTATAGGTCGTCGACCGCTTTTCCTGTACAGTGGTCTTCTTCTTCTCGAGGTTAACTTGTATCAACCAAGTTAACCTTTCCCAAACCTGTAAAACGTTATATACGCGCCCAAAACATGCGCTACATCTAGAAAACCAAGTCTAAAAGTCTTAACTAAACAACAAAAGCAAAAATTGTCTAAAAACTAACGCAAAACAAAACTAAAAGTCTTAACAAAACAGAAAATTGTCTTAAAAAACTTTAAATCTTGAAGAACTCATCCGCGGAAGATGCGGAAAATCTCAGACCACGGCTTTTGGCTATATGCCGTGGTCTCCACCGTGTTTGCTTCAACCATAAAACACGTCTCTACTCCGTCACAAAGCATATATATGTGACGGGCTGCCTTCTTCGCCCTTATTCCGACTCTCCTCCTCCTCCTTGTCGACCTCCTCCGGCTCCTCATCCTCTTTGTAGCTTAAACACCCAAATCCTCCTCTTGACACGATAGCCTCCACGATCTTAGACACTCCCTCTTGCTTCTCTTGCTTCCCCAAACCGTTACCTGCGCAAGGTGAAACACGAGTGTCCTCCATATTGCTCCCAATATGGGGCGGAGGTGTAAAAGCATGAAAAGGTGTAGGCTCTAAAGTGGGAGAAGTGGTGATGACCTCATACTTCTTTTCAGAAGTGATAGCATTACATGTAATGGGGGTTATGGTGTCCTTCTTTCTGTAGGACAACCCAAAGATAATAGAGTATTTCCCGACCTTGAAGGTCAAGGTCCCACTCCCCATGTCAATGATTGCACCCGCAGTGTGTAAGAAGGGTCTCCCTAAGATGATAGGTATATGGGCATCCTCGGGGATATCCAATATTACAAAGTCCATAGGGAAGAAAAATCTATCAATGCTCACAGGGATGTTTTCCAACACCCCTATGGGTTCCATTGAAGTCCGATCAGCCATTTGTAGTGTCATACTAGTAACTGCGAAAGTAGTCATCCCTAACTTCTTAGCCACACTTAAGGGCATAACGCTAATGCTAGCCCCCAATTCACATAGGGCCTTCTTGACTGGGAAGGTCCCTATGTTACAAGGAACGGAAAAACTACCTGTGTCCTCTAACTTGTGTGTTGCAATGACATGGGACAAGAAACTAGAGGACTCCTCTGTAAGGGCTACCGACTCTACCTTATCTAAAGACCGCTTTCTAGTCAAAAGCTGTCTCATAAACTTTAAGTACGAGGGAACTTGTTGGACTAATTCTAAGAATGGAACTTGAATATTTAGAGAGCGAATAACATCCTTAAATTTGTCTAAGGATACCTGTTCCTTCGTTGGTAGTAGTCTCTCCAGGTAGGGAGGAGTAGAGCTCTCAGCATTTGCAGCTCTCTTCATGAAATTCGGGGTTTTATCACCCCGAAACAGGAATTCCCTTAGGTTCTCAGGCATCTTAGGCCTAAAGGAATCCGCCTGTTCAGTATCCTTGGTCGGTCGACCCTCTTCCTCGGTCGGTCGACCGCTTCCTGGCTTTTCGAAATTTCCAGATGCTACTGGAATTGTATCTGTGGTCGGTCGACCGTCTGTACTGCTACTCGCAGTCTGTTTTTTCTCGTTTCCTTTCCCACCAGCCTTATCACCTCCTACTTTTGCCCCACTTCGCAGGGATATGATGTTCAAAGTCTCTTTTTTCTGGTCCGTCTTGGTCGGAAGTTGACCTTGGACCCGTGTATCATTTTTGCTCGCAATTAGAGCAATCTGAGACTCAAGCATCTTCATTCCCACTTCTCTCGCCTGCGACTCCTTCTTGACCAAACCGATAAGATTTTGGATTAAAGCATCTGTATTCGGTGGTGGGTTTGAAGGTGGTTGTGGGACAAAAGGTGGTTTTTGGAAATTTTGTTTATATGGAGGGATGTAAGCTTGATTTTGTTGTTGATGTTGTGGGTTAAGGACATTCTAGCTTGTCCATCTCATATTCGGGTGGATGTTGTTGTTGTTTGGATTGTAGAAGTTATTACCACGGTAGTGCTGGAAAGCTGCGCACGTTTCATTAGAGGATGTGCAAAATTTTGAAACGTGGCCCTCTCCTCCGCATCGCTCACAAGTAAATGGCCCATCAGAAATGGCATTTACTTGATACATGCCACCTTTACTTCCACCACCAACTTTGAACTTACCACCACTAACCTCAAGCTTATCCAACTTAGCCATGAGAGCTTCAATAGCCGCGACATTCGACTCGGCCTTCATTTGATTTCCACAGGAAGTCTCGTGTTCAGCTCTATGCACTGCGACATCCTCAATAATCTTGCGACCCTTGGTCTCCCCAGAATTCTCCTGGAATCTCCCATTCGCAGCAGCCTCAAGATAGGCTCGGTTGTCATCATACAACCCATTATAGAACTGATTGCAAAGAAACCACTGTTCGAACCCATGATGAGGGACGGATCGAACGAGTCTCTTGAACCGAGTCCTAGCTTCGCTAAAGTCTTCAGAAGCCCCTTGCTTGAAACTAGTAATATGGGCTCTCAAGGCGTTAGTCTTGGCCGCGAAATAGTATTTCCGATAAAAGGCTAAGGCTAGCGTGTTCCAGTCTGTAACTCCCGCAGCAGTGCGGTCAAGGTCTCTGTACCACTCCCTAGCCGAGTCTCGGAAGGAAAAGATGAACATTGTTTGCTTTATCTGATCTTGGATCACTCCATCTGGGGGCGCGATAGAGCATATATAGTCAGTAAAAAATTCTATATGCTTTGTCGCATCCTCATTAGCCGCAACTCCGAACTGGTTCTTCTCCACCATGGAGATATAAGACGGTTTGGCTTCAAATGGTTTTCCCGTGCCAGCAGGTAGCGTGAACCCTTTATAGAGGTCCTTCACCTGTGGCATGGAGTGACTCGCGATACTTGCTTCCTCAGCCATCTTCTCTTCTTCGTCTTGGTTTAGGAAGTGGGTATTTAAAGGTGTTGTGGGTGTAGGTGGATTATGTGGTGATTGTGGTTGATTTGGTGTGTGAGGGTGATTTAGTGATGGTAGTTGATCGAAAAGGTCTTCTTGGAATAAAGAAGATGGAGAACCTCCTTCCTTATTCTGCAGAAAAACTTTCTTCTTTGCTCAAGCTCTAGGTCAAGTGGTAGGAGTTCTCCTTGAACTGACCTGCGCATAAGATGGAAACTACAAGAAAAGAATAAGAAAGGTTTAAGGAACAAAGTTCCTTAAACACAAAAACAAAAACTGAAAAAAATAAACACTGGCGTCACCTCCCCGGCAACGGCGCCAAAATTTGACACCCGTCGTTGAGGGTGCCAAAGATAAAATTTATAAACCTTAGCTTTACTAGATAGTGAAAGTCAAGGGTCGAACCACAAGGAGGTGGGGAATGTTTATTGTTCTAAGTTGATGTCTTAAGGTAACAAGATTGGGGGTTTGTTTGATTGATTGTCACTAGGTCTAATAAAATAAAGACAAGGTAAAAACGAAAACAAGATATAGATAAAACGTATGATAAAAGAATGCTAGGATATTCGGTTCATAAAAGCTACAATGGTATAAATTCTAAGTCACCATGTACTGCAGTCGCATAAGGGGTGCAACAAATCCTCTCGGTCTATGTCACCTAATAGCTCATTTCGGCCTATGCTATTAGTTCCTAGGTCTCACAATTATTGGGTGTCAACAATAAGGGTGATTCCTAAATTCTTTGTCACATACCTTTCAGTCTTAGTAACCTAGCCGTCTTAAAATGTTAACCAATGCCCTTCCCGTATCTTTTAATCTTGGGTAAGTCATTACTAACATCCTATAAGTCTCTTTTCAGTCTCATTATAGGGTATTATAATTAACGAAACAAAACAGTCTGAAAGCATACGTGAGGTCAGTCGACCGACCAGCTAACCCAGTCGGTCGACCAACTACCTCAGTCGACCGACCAGTTAAGCCAGTCGGTCGACCAAGGTCTACTACAGGTCGATTCTAATCTTATACCATCTACGCAATTAATCACCTACATCTTAACATGGGGGTTTAGCTACTCATAACTATAACAATAACGAAAATAACAATAGAGAAAACAAAATTCATAGCAAACATTATCATAAACATGCGATAGACAATAAGGTTTCGGGATTCTACACTAAACCGGATATTAGTAATTCTATTGAAATAACAAAAAGAAACTGAAACCAAAGGAGAATTACCGAAAAACGGAATTAGGGCAGAAGGAAAGAACTTTATTTTATCCGCGTGGAACGATTGTTTGGAAGAACGAACTAAAAGTGGTGCTTAAAACAAGAGAATACAGTAATTCGAAACTATGTAAAAGAAAACTAGATGATACTGGATTAAGAAATTAGATGATGAAAGAATTCGATGCTTAACCCTAAACACGTATTAAGCTTAAATAAGAAAATTAGAAGCGATTCCCCTTTGACCTAAAGCGTGCGTGGGCTTTGCGGAAATCTTTCTAAAACTGCGCTGCGGTCGACCGACCAGGGATGTCGGTCCGGTCGACCGGTTATCGGGCCCAACAGGCTTCTTTCTTCGTAAGTTGAATTCTGATTTTGAGATAACAGGTGTTGTGGTCGACCGACCAGGGATGTCGGTCGGTCGACCGATTTTCCTGTGTGTCAGCCTTGAATTCTTCTTTAAACTGGTCCTATGATCTTTGGTTTACGCTTTGGGTGTTTTTTCCTCCTCGCTCCTTGGTTCTCTTGGTCATGCAAAAAAATCCGAGGGTAGCATATAGCTTAAAATCACCTCTTTTCCGCATAAATATGCAAAAGCGCATAAAAATACAAAAGTAGACAATTGTTGGGAAATAAAGGCTAAAACATCGTAAATGAGCTCTAAAATGCGTGTGAAAATAGATTTAAAACGTCATAAAATAGACACGCATCAAGGTGAAACAAGAGTGTCCTCCATATTGCTCCCGATCTAGGGCGGAGGTGTAAAAGCATGAACTGGTGTAGGCTCTAAAGTGGGGGACGTGGCTATGACCTCATATTTATGTTCGTAAGTGATCGCTTTGCAAGTAATGGGGGTCATGGCATCCTTTATCCAATAGGATAACCCAAAAATGATAGAGTGTTTCCTCACTTTGAAAGTCAAGGTCCCACTCCCCATGTCAATAATAGCACCTGCGGTGTGCAAGAAAGGTCTCCCTAAAATAATGGGTATGTGGGCATCCTCGGGGATGTCCAAGACCACAAAGTCGACGGGAAAGAAAAACCTATCAATGCGCACAGGGATGTTTTCTAACACCCCTACAAGCTACATTGAGGTACGGTCAGCCATCTGCACGGTCATACTAGTCACAGCAAAGGTAGTCATTCCTAGCTTTTTGGCTACGCTCAAGGGCATAACACTAATGCTAGCCCCTAAGTCACATATGGCCTTCTTAACTGGGAAGGTGCCTATGTTACAAGGAACGGAAAAACTACCTGGGTCTTCTAGTTTGTGAGGTGCAATGACATGAGAAAGAAAACTAGAGGACTCTTCAGTAAGGGCTACCAACTCGACTTTGTATATAGACCGCTTCCTAGTCAAAAGTTGTCTCATAAATTTTAGGTATGAAGGGACTTGCTGGACTAACTCTAGGAAGGGGACTTGTACATTAAGACTACGGATAACGTCTTTGAATTTCTCGAAGGATACATGTTCCTTCGTTGGAAGTAGTCTTTCTGGGTATGGAGGAGTAGAGCCTTCAGCATGTACGGCTCTCTTCAAGAAGTTCGGGGTATTGTCACCCCGGAAAATGAACTGCTTCAAGTTATCAAGCATTTCAGGCCTGTACGGTTCTGATTCTTCAGCTGAGGTGGTCGGTCGACCACCCTCCTCGGTCGGTCGACCGATCTCTGGCATTTCAGAATTTCCAGTAGCCACTGGAACATCTTCTGACTTTCCGTCTGTGGTCGACCGACTGGCATCAGTGGTCGGTCGACCTCATGCACTGCTACTCGCACCCAGCTTTTTCTGAATCGCCTTCTCCGCGGCCTTAGGACCCCCCACCTTTGCTCCACTTCTCAATGAGATGATATTTAGAGTCTCTTTCTTCTTGTCCGTCTTGGTCGGAAGTTGACCAGGAGCTCTTGTATTATTATTGCTCGCGATTTGAGCAATTTGAGACTCTAGCATTTTCATTCCAGCCTGTCTTGCTTGCGACTCCTTCTGAACCAACCCAATGAGGTTTTGGATCAAGGCCTCGGTATTTTGCGGTGGATTTGAAGGTTGTTGTGGGATAAAGGGTGGCTTTTGGAAATTTTTCTTATGGGGTGGGATGTATGTTTGGTTTTGTTGTTGTGGAGGTTGTGGGTTTAGGACATTTTGAGTTGTCCATCTCATGTTAGGGTGGATGTTATTGTTATTGGGATCATAGAAATTATTCCCAAGATAGTGTTGGAAGGCTGCGCATGTTTCATTAGGAGATGGCCCATCCGAAACGGCATTCACTTGGTAAATACCACCCTTACTTCCTCCTCCCACCTCGAACTTATCCAATCTAGCCATAAGAGCCTCAATAGCCGCGACTGAAGACTCGGCCTTCATTTGGTTTCCTTGGGAAATCCCGTGTTCGGCTCTGTGTACAGCAACATCCTTAATAATCTTCAGACCCTTGGTCTCCCCAGAATTCTCTTGAAACCTCCCATTAGCTGCGGCATAAAGATAGGCACGGTTGTCATCGTACAACCCGTTATAGAACTGGTTACAAATAAACCATTGTTCGAATCCATGATAAGGGATGGATCGAACAAGTCTCTTGAACCGATCCAAGCTTCACTGAAATCATCACTAGCCCCTTTCTTGAAACTTGTAATTTGGGCTCTCAAAGCGTCAGTCTTTGACGCGGAATAGTATTTCCAGTAAAAGGCTAACGCTAATGTATTCCAGTCGGTAACACCCGCAGAAGTGCGGTCAAGATCTCTATACCACTCCCTTGCCGGGTCTCGAAGGGAAAAGATGAACATGGTTTGCAGGATTTGGTCTTGGGTAACCCCATCCGGCGGCGCTACAGAACAGATATAGTCAGTAAATATCACTATGTGTTATGCTGCATCTTCATTTGCCGCTCCCCCAAATTGGTTTTTCTCCACCATGGAGATATAAGATGGTTTGGCTTCGAAGGGTTTACCCGTGCCCGCAGGTAATGTGAACCCCTTGTAAAGGTCCTTTACCTGCGGCATGGAATGACTCGCGATACTAGCTTCCTCAGTCATCTCGTCTTATTCGTCGGGTTTTGGGAAGTTGGTATTTGTAAGTAAGGTGGGTGTGGGTGGATTATTTGGTGAATGTAGTTGATTTGGTGATGGTGGTTGGTGAAAGATGTCTTCTTGGAATAAGGAAGATGGAGAACCTCCTTCTTTATCCTGTTGAAAAAAATTTCGATTTGCCCTGAGTGTCCGCTCAAGTTCAAGATCGAGTGGAAGGAGTTCTCCTTGAACTGACCTGCGCATAAGAGGGAAACTACAAGAAAAAGTGAGAACGGTTTAAGGAACTAGGTTCCTTAAACACAAAACAAAAACAAAAAACAATAAACACTGGCGTCACCTCCCCGACAACGGCGCCAAAATTTGATACCCGTCGTTGAGGGTACGAAAGATAAAATTTATATTCCTTAGCTTAACCTAGATAGAGTAAGTCAAGGGTCGAACCACAAGGATATGGGAGTGTTTATCGTTCTAAGTCGATGTTTTTAAGGTAACAAGTTGGGGGTTTATGATTGATTGTTTGTCACTAAGTCTAATAAAAATTAAAGGCAAGATAAAACTGAAACAAGATATGAATAAAACTAATGGAAAAAAGTGTTAGGATGATTGGTTCATAAAAGCTACGAGGGTATAAAGTCTAATTCAACATGTATTGCAGTCGTGTAAGGGGTGTAACAAATCCTCTCGGTCTATGTTGCCTAATAGCTCCTTTCGGCCTATGCTATTAGTTCCTAGGTCTCACAAATATTGGGTGTCAACAATAAGGGTGATTCCTAAAGTCTAGGTCACATACCTTTCAGTCTTAGTAACCTAGCCGTCTTAAAACGTTAACCAATGCCCTTCCCGTATCTTTCAATCTTGGGTGAGTCATTACTAACATCCTATAAGTCTCGTTTCGGTCTCGTCGTAGGGTATTATAATTAACGAAGCAAAACAAGTCTCAACTTACGCAACATTGGTCGACCGAACGACTACTTCATTCGATCGACCAACAACCCTAGTCGACCGACCAGTTAAGTCGGTCGGCCGACCAGAGTCTGCTACAGGTCGTCTGATTTACACCATCTACGCAAATATTCACCTTCATCCTAACATGTGAGTTTAGCTACTCATAGAAACAATAAGACCATAAATAACGATTGACATAACGGAATTCATAGTAATCAATACGATAAGCATGCGATTAACAAAAAGGTTCAGGATTCTAACTAACCGGATACTAGCAATCTTATGGAAAAAAACTGAATGTAAATAAGAATTACTGAATAAAGGAATTAGGGCAGAAAGAAAGCTTAATTAAATTGCTGAAACGGAATGTATGAATGAACTTAGAACAATAACCCTAATCCTAATACAAACTTTTGTGAGAAGAGTAACTGAAAGATTTAAGAATTGCTGAAAGATTAGAGAGTAAAGTCTATGATGTGAGATGATCAGTCCTAATGACGGATAAACCTTTTTTTAAGCCTTTTCCAAGTTTTCTTCTTTGACCTAATTCCTTTACGGGCTTTTGCGAGTTCTCTGAAGCTGCGTCGTGGTCGACCGACCAAGGGTCTCGGTCGGTCGACCAATTATCAGGCCCAACAGGTCTTCTGAATTAGAAATTTTAATTCTGAGCTTGTCATGTCAGCTACTTTGGTCGACCGACCAATGGACTCGGTCGGTCGACCGGTTCTCCCGAGTGTCAGCTCGTGAAATCCTCTTAAGTCGGTCTTGTGGTCCTTGATTTGCGCATTGGATGTCGTTCCCTCCTCATTCCTTAGTTCCTTTGGTTATGCAAAATTCTCTAGGGTAGCATTTGGCCTGAAATCGCCTCTTTTCCGCATTATTCTGCAAAATAGCATAAAAATACGAAAGTAGACAAATGTTTGGAAATAAAGGCTAAAACTCGTAAATGAGCTCTAAAATGCGTGTAAAAATAGATGTAAAACATCATAAAATAGACAAGCATCAACAACATTGAAATCCCCGAGGGCGATCCAAGGTTAAGTGAGATCAGAGACTGAGATCAGCATGTCCCAAAGCTTTATTCGGTCAAGAGGGTCATTCATCCCATAAACAAAAGAGAGGGCAATCTGAGTATTGCTGGTTTTTAATTTGGCAGTGCAGCTAATGATTTGACCGTGCACAACTACATTTGAGATCACCACAATAGAGGTTTATAGAAAAGCCAGATTCTACCGTGGTTGTTGTTGTTAATGATGTTGTAGTTGGGGAATTTATTCATGATGCTTTTCTCCTTGTTAGCCTTGACATGAGCCTCCAGTAAGCCAAAAATGTCAAGGTAGTGGGTACGCAAAAAATACATAACCTCCTTATGTTTAAGGCCATCGTTGAAGCCTCTAATGTTCCAAGATGAAATCCGCATTCTTATCGAGGAGGATTGGGTCTTGGGCTGCCATAAAGCCTAGAGAGTCATCATTGATAAAGCTTTCGGCCATATCCTCCTAATTGAGTGAAGAGAACTGGTTTTGGGTTGGGGTTTCAATGGTTGGTTTTTGTGTCTGTAGAGTGTGGTTTGAGACTTTATTAGGTGTGAGGAAATCATCATCCTTAGGGGCAGCCATAGCCATTTGTGGGGTAGGGGTCGTGGCTTGTTTCTCCCTTTGTGGGCAAGGCTCGGGTTGAGAGATTGGTTCTTTGGGTTTCCATGTAGTTTTCGGGGGGACATTCTTGTTAAGCCGGCAGTGAGTGTCGGTATGTCCTAGCTTCTTGCAGTGGCCACAAAAGTAAGGCATCCATTCATAGGTGATTTTTTGGTTAATTTGGCCGTGGTAGGGAGTGTTGAGAATGACATTGTCAGGGATATCAGAGGCAATGTCAGCCTCAACCAGGACTCTAGCAAAGGAAAGCCTTGCTTTGGAGGTGGTGGTCAAGTCAGCGTATAGGGGCTTACCAACCTTGCTTGCTAGTTTGCTTAGGACAGTGTCGGACAAGAGTGTTGGGAAATGTGTCCTCAACAATAGTGCGCTAACATAATTAAATCTCTTGACGAGAATACGCAAGGGATGATACAAAATTATATTAGTCAACTGACCAACATTAATCGGTAATGATTGGCTAGCTAGAGTTTGACATTACTGTCGTATGACGGTGGTGGTCAGTTGATCCCTTTAGGTCACACCTATAGGACAATTCCCTTAATTGATAAAATGATCAAATGTATATCGATACAAATTGATCATATTCCTTAAACTCGTATATTGAGAAATCAGAGGTTAAATCTTATTGTAAGATTTATGTTTATAATTGAAACGTGTCAATTATTAAACAATGAACGATATTTTATAATATCGTAGTTAGAATGAAACGGGTTAAAATTATTACAAAAGTTGTAAATCGTATTGACGATTATTATGAATGACCATTTTATATATTAGTAATTACGAATTACTTGTCAACTTGATAAATGTGATTTATTTAATTTATAAATAATATTTATTAGATAAATATGTATGTTTTAAATTAAAACAATTGTATTTTATAACATTGTGACATTTTATATGTCACATAACATACAATTGTGTAATTGACAAAATTATAAAATAAGGTCCATTTTATGCTTAAATGGGAACGGATTAGTGGAGGTGGTTGTGGGGTAACTAGTGTGTTAATTATGCCTTAACATAATCATTGCTATTGCTTTGAGAACACACACTATGGCCACCCTAAGGACTTAGAAAAGGGTGAATGTTCCCCCCTTGTTCTTTCCCATACCCGGCCACCCACAACCCAAGGCACAACCCACTTAAATATTGTGACATGCTCACAAAACAAATTGATTCTACACTTTGGCAAATTTTCTAAGTAAGAAAATTACATCAAAACCTCTAAAATTATTATTGAGATAATATTACTAATAATAATAAGTTATATTAGTGTTTTAATTCTAAATAAAGATTAGAATTTGTTTAAGGAAAACCGGTCCTTGCCCTAGCTTGTTCAAGTCTCGGTTGATTAAGGGTGTCTTGGGTGCATCTTGGAGGAGGTGTTCTCTTTGAATACTAAGGAGGATCATCCTTGTGTTGATTTCGTCGGATTGTAAGTAATTCGAATCCTATTTCCGCATTTTATATTAGCATGCATAAGATCTAAAATATTATAATTAAAATTTTAATTATCAACCTCATTAGTATGACTAAATTATTAGGTTATGAGATATTTAAACCTAACAATTGGTATCAGAGCAAATCGGGTGTTTGCATGCTTTTCGTTTACATTTTTACGGAGTTATTAAGATAACAAAAAATAAAATTGAAATTTTAGTTCGTATATGATATGGCCAAAATTATTATGCATGAATACCTACTGATTCTAAATGTATTTTAGGATATTTGGAATATATTTTGCATATATACTATTCATAGGTATTTTATTTTCGGTTTTTATTATTTTTAATGGTTAAAAATGTTTATTTTTGGGAAAAATAGTTAAAATAAACTTCTGGCCGAGATTTTTCAGTATGTTTTCACATGTATTTCCTATGATATGAATATGAATTTTCGAAAATTATGGAGTTAAAATACATGGTTTATATTTTAAATGTTAAAATGCCATAAAATGAATAAAAATGGGTTTGTATAGTTATATTTCGAATTTGACTATAAAAATTTATGAGTATGTCACATGCAATATTTAAAATGTATGCTCAATTTTCCAGAAATTTATCTCATATATTGCATGTTTATTGATTTTTAGTGTAAAAATCGGATAAAAGTGACATTATTTCGACTTTTATAGTTTAAGTTGGAATTTGGCCATAAAATTTCACACAATGTCATATATACTATTTCCAGCACGTATAAAAATTTCGATATTTATATTTAATTTTATGCTTGAGAAATAATATTAATGGTTAAAATTGTACGATATATGACGTAAATCGTTAAAAATAGCAATGGTTGTCAAAATGGCCGAAAAATTTAACCCATAACAGTCATATTTGATATGTTCATCACCATATTTTTCTTGGGAACCAAAATTTTCTGTTTTATTTAATTTTTAATTGTTAAGAAAATTATATTTAAAAATTGAATAATAAGAGTCATGTAATTAAAATTTCGGATATTGGGCAGTGTACTAATTAGTTTTCTGTCCATTTCAGTTTCTTAAAGTATTTTGGAAAGTGTAAAATTATTATTAGTATTTTATTTGCATTTATGGAGCTAATTATTTAATTTTCCGACTCAAAATGCTCGTTTTACGTATTATTTACGAAATAAATAATAAAACCGTGTAAGTACTAATATTTTTAAGGTTTTGAAATTTTAAGAGAGTTTTCGAATATTCAAAATGTGAATTTTGAATTTTTCAAAATTTTATGACTCTTTTTTAATTTTATATTATTTTTCCCGTAAAACCGAGTAATACCGAACAATATTATAATATTAAGTTAAGTCATGTTCAAAGTTTGAGTAAGACTAAAATTTTGAAACCTAAATGAGTTGGGATGATTAAATTAAGAGTGAATTCCGATTCACATAATGCCTAGTGTTTTTAATCGTTAAAGCACGCAATTCCATAAAACTGAGGTATACGATAACTATATATATAAATGATATTTAATAGGACGATTTGGCTTAAGTTTGCAGCTTAGTTCATATTCGTAAGCATTGCATATTTTAATTATGATTGTCATGATTTTATTTACGTAATTTTTGATTATGTAATTTTACTTAGTATGGCCTTAGTTTTTTAATCGATATTTCCCGTAATGTAAGGGGTTATCGATTCGGATGTAATTAATGTGATCTCGTAACACTTTATTCATTGTTTTCTATTTTATAATGTATAAAGTAGACTAGAAAAGTTGTAATTTTTGTAAATTCCGGAGATCCTTGAAGACAATGCCATTCGGAAAGGAGTTCCGACCAAGACGGTGTTTACCTTGGAGTGCGTGCCTCGTGAAGTTCAACGGACCAAAGGAGTTGGTTTCCGAATTTGTATTTTTATTATTTGTTTTCTAGGAAAGGCCATACTAGGGTTTATTATTTTATGCTTTTATTTGCTTTATTTGTTTGCATGCATAGCCAAATCGTCATATCATGTCATGCATTTTATTCTATTTAGTCGACCTAGTCCATTATTTTATCGATAATTCACCGACTTAGTTCACTTAAACGGAGATAGATAATAATTTAGACTAGATCTCTTACAAATCAATATTGAGACTTAGCCATACCAAAAAGTATAGACCCATGAATCCCTTCTTCACAAGAATGTAGGCTCGGCTACACCGGGGTACTAAAATTGTTACGTTGGGTAAGTGGGGTAATAAGACTACACCTTGAAATTTGGTCGATCTCAACGAAAGTATTCGTAAACGTAGTTGCAATAAGTTCAGGCTAAAGGCAATTTTTAGAAAATTGTCGACCGAGAGTTCTAAGGTAGAACCGATTAAAGAGTTAATCCACCAAATTATATCAATAAGGGTTGAATCGGCTACACCGTACCCGGATTAATATGGATTTGGGTCTCGGGATTTTTTACTTAGTTGGGTAAGATATCATTAAGTAAATAACTAAACTTGTTTAATTTAATTACGAGTTTTAAAAATGATGTTGTTTTAATTCCTTCACTTTTATTGTAGTTTAATTTTCAACATCGTCAATGGCAACCAACACTCCACCTCTCACTAATGTATCATGGCTTCGATCCTTTATGGATCGTTGCAAACTCGATAAGCATGGTTCCAATTTTAAGGATTGGGATGCGCAATTACTTTTGGCCGCTCAAGGTGACGATAAGACTCGTTACCTCTCCGAAGCCGCTCCGACCGCTCCGACCGCTCGTTCCGCGGTCCAAACTCGTGAGGCCTATGAAGCCTACATGAAAGAGTCATCCGCTCTTAAAAATGTGCTTATCTTCTCCATGGAGCCGGATCTCCAAAGGAGTTTGATCAAGTTAACCACATCATATGAGATATACACCAAACTTGCGACGATGTTTTCACAAACTCCAAGGGTGATTCAATATGAGGCGGCTTCCGCCTTCTTCGACATTTGCTTGAAGGAGTGGCAAAAGATAAGCCCTCATATACTCAAACTAGTTGAGTTCGCGGAGACTCTAAAGCTGCAAGGAGTTGACGTTCCCGACTCTCTCATCATTGACCGAGTCCTACACTCTCTCAATAAGGTGAAATCGTATGCTCAATTCCGGGTGAATTTCAACATGCGAAATCAAGAGACCACATTGGATGAATTGCATAAGATGATTGTCCAAGCCGAGAGGGACATGGGACTTCATGAAAGTTCCACTAAGGATGTTTTAAACATCGAGAAGAAAGGGAAAACTAACTTCAAGAGGAATGCCTTCAACGGCAAGGGCAAGAAAACGTTCAAGCCCAAACCGACCAAAGAAAAAACCTTTTCGAAAGGCGCTTCCACCTCATCTTCAAAATCTGAAGACAAGTGCCATTATTGCACGAGGTTAGGACATTGGAAGCGTAATTGCTCCAAATACTTGACCGACCTCAAAAATGGAAAGGCAACCGTCGTAGGTAATACTTCTCGTTCAAAATTCATGTTATTTTGTCAACTTATGTATAGTGATACAAAATTGTTAATTTTACCCTTTTTAATAGTTTTAAAGGGCCACCTCCTAATGACAAAGGCAAGGAGAAGGAAGCATGAAGTTTCTTACATGGATGACTATGGTAGTATCCATTTGATTGAAGACTTAAGAGCTTGGCTCTAATTTTCATTATTGTCTTCTTTCATATTTTGCATTTTCTTTCCTAGAACAATTTACTTTCTTGTAAGACAAGGATTTGAATCCTAAACAATGGTTGTAATTGTCGATATTAGTGACTTGGTTTTCAACCAAGTCACTACTTTTGTTCTTAATCAAATCATTGATTCTTAAAATAAATTGTATAACTTGTCGAACATGAATCAAAGTGATTTCTATAAATCACTAGATAAAAACCATGATACGTTCATTGTAAAGTAACATTGATACGATCAATATGAAGAATCAAAGCGTTGATTAAATTAAAAACGAGAAAATACACCTCTAAGAGAAAAATATTCAATCAAAATGAATATTAGTTCATTATAAGATGATCATTTTAAGTGAAAATGAGAATGTATTCATCACACCTATAAACTTTTCAAACATTCATATACATTGGTTATATCGAAAATTGCTATCCTTATACAAATAAAGGTTATTTCTAAGAGGATAGAGTGGGAGAAATTATTTCGCCCGCAAACCAATGATATAAATGCAGGATCTTAGAGAAGAATCCTACATAGGAGTCTTAAGAAGAACCCTAAATGAATGAACAAAAGAAACTACGAGAGGACACTGAAGAAACTACGGGACGACACAAGAGGAAATGTTCCTTATGTTCATTGTTTCAAAGAGAGGATAAAGGAAACCCCGTATGAAATCAGAAGGAAAACGGTTCCTTAACAAATGAAATTTTCAAAATTTTATCATCTCAGTTCTCTCAATGTTAGTATCTATTGTATCGAAAAGTGATATTAGGAAATATCACAAGAAATGAAGAGTTCAAGTGATAAGCGATTGATGTCAGCTCAAGTGGTAGCAAGAGAATTACATGCAAAGGTTCATTTAAGAATAAATGATAAATCGAGTGATGTTGATTTTAGTGGGAGCAATATTCATTAGAAAATTGGACGTACCATTTAGAGAGAATGGTGATTCTTTAAAGTGTAAAGAATAAGAAGTTCTCAATTCTAGATGAACAAAATACCTTATTTCATAGGATGATGGAGCTTCACGGGAAGGTTTATTATATTGATAATAAAAGGTCGCCCATCAGAAATCAAAATGGTTTGATACATTATTCATATTGATGAATAGAAACCTTGAATAGCCAAGATAATTGAAAATAGTAAGAGTGATGAAATCATAAATAACTACAATATAGATTTCAGTACATAAGTGACTAGGTACTTTCGAGTGATTTTTAATCCCTCTTGCTTACCTATACGTCACGAGTTATAAGATAACAGTGGGAGCTTCCCTCAGGAAAGGAAACTCGAAATCTAGAAGGAGTTCTAGATATGTGCTCAAATAAGATCATATTGTGTGAGATAATATGAGTTGGAAGGAGACCAAAATTTCTAAGTTTTGGAATCATGAATAAAAGGTTTATTCGCAAAACACTAATACAAATTGATGATCGTGCATCAAATGCAATGAAATAGTATTGACTATTTTTGCATAACAATATCATTTGAGTTATGATTAACTCACAATGAAAGATACTTTGTCAAAATCCAAATGGGTTGTAAGAGACAACTTTGAACCCCATAAAGTGAACTGGATTGACTTAGTTTAGCCTTTGGCCGCTTACATGAGGTGACATCTCAAAGCGACTAGAATGTGAGGCGACTGATGACAAGTTCAAATGTCATAGAGTCATATGTGATGACTAGTCGATCACATAGAAAGACTGTGAGAGACACTCTGTTGGGCAGAGTGACCGCTTATAGAGTTCTGGAAATTTTATGATAGCCAGGTCGTGGCAAGAGCTGCTATAGTATTATTATGAGTTAATTCTTAGACTAAAGAATACTCTCCCAAGATGGTACAGTTTTGGCATAACCTTGATCCATTCTCTACGACTTTTCGTAACTGGAGTCAAATGGGATTGCTTTGGGTTGTGACTGATTGAGGCTAGCTAAAGGGAGTAGTACGATAGACATTGTCCACCCCTTGTCAGGGTTGTTCAAATCTCAAGGATACTCGAGGAGAAGTTAACTGAGAATGCGTGGCCACACTCGGAAGGTATCCATGGTAGATAATTCTGGTCAAACAGTTATTTCCCAGATCGAGGAAACCACTCATGATATGATCAAATGCAAGTACGACCTCAGAAGGACACCTTGCATTGAGTGGGAGATTGTAATAGGACAAGAGAATTGGTGACGCACACTTATCGAGGACAAGTGGGAGATTGTTGGGAAATGTGTCCTCAACAATAGTGCGCTCCATAATTAAATCTCATGACGAGAATACGCAAGGGATGATACGAAATTTGTGGGGAATAAAACATGAATACACCCTAAACATGAAGGATTATAACGAAATATACATGTGTGAATTATGGTCATAAGATAAGAAAAACATGAAAAGAATTACAACCTTGGGTCCTTGCGCGAATTGGCCTAAGAACAGGAATTAAAGTAAATTCCCTCCTATAACTTGCACCCAAGACTTCGTTTTAGACGATGCCACGTGTGATAGAAAGGCTCTCCAATTGCCTTGCAATATGGGGAGAGTTTTGTGAGGTTTAGATGTGAGATCTAGGTTTTGGGAGAAGGATGCTCTCAAAACCCTAGTTTTCTTGAGATGTGTTTTAATCAGTTGAAAAGAGTAACCTGACAAAAGGAGAAGCACTCTCCTTTTGTACTTACTCGGCCGACCGGTCCATTAGGGTAAGAGTGGGCTTTCCACTCTTACCTTATTCCAATGCGTAATTTGACCCGTTTTGCTAAAATATAATTCGCGGGATTTTAATTATAAATCGCATACACGTTATCAGATATTAATGTAGTCGATACATTAATAATGGTCTGACAAAAATACGATATTGTATTATTATGTTAATTAATATAACTATTTATATTAATACGCGAATTTAATTAAACATAACCGTTTATATTTAATTTACGAATTAATCATGTAATCCGCATTAGCTAAAATTATTTAATCCGTACCAAATAATAATCTCAACATCTTATTGACTAATTTAATAGTCAATACCTCTGACTAACTGTTTAGTCTTATCCGGCATAAATGTGACTGTATTTTCATACCTTCACATCTCTCAAACGTGTCCTATAGGTGTGACGTATAGGGACCAGTTGATCACCGCCATCCGTATGACAATAACGTCAAAATTATCTAGCAAGCCAACCGTTATTGATAAACGTGGATCAACTGATAATAATACTGAAGTATGCCCTTGTGATCCTTTAAGAGATTTAAGTCATTGTGCTAATTGTCAAGGACACCAGCCCCAACAATCTCCCACTTGTCCGTACAAGGGTATGTGGAATGACGCTATCGCACTACATGTGGAGGACACAAGCTCCAACAAACTCCCACTTGTCCGTACAAGTGTAGGTGCGATAACCGATTCTCATATCCTTTTTAAAATTTCTCCCACTCAATGTAAGACAATTTGCAAATCCGTATTCGCAAAGGTCTTATCTCACAAGCGATCTGTATCAAGAGTGGTTTCCCCGACTAGAGAGTAACTTAACTGATAAGACAAATCTGTATTCGAGCATGGCCATGCATTTCAGTTACTACTCCTCGAGTGGCCCTGAGAAATGATAAAATCCTGATAAGGGTTTGGATATTTCCTTCAACTCGAATCCTGCCGATGTAAGCGTAGCATGAAATAACCCAGAAAAAATCCTCTTGGCCCCTGTTACGGAAGACCGTGGGAAAGAAATCAAAGTTACCCAAAATCTTCCTTGATCTCAAGAGATAGTTGAAAGTCAAAAGACTCGACTCTAAGGAACACTATAGAGGTCCTATCCACAACCTGACACCCGATGTTATAAAACATTTAGGACTCCATAACGTTGTCACGGGGTGTCCTACGAGATATCCGTATAACTCGCCTTTGTGATTGGTCAGTCAACTGTTTGACTTATGGCTCGTTGAACCCACCATCAGCTCAAACGGGTAATCAAGGACCAAAAACGATGTAATGTTGATCAGTTCACTTTGTGGTGTTCAAAATTGGCGTACAATTCTACACGAAAAACAAAACATTAAATATCATAACAATGAGGTTGTAATAAAGTACACAAGAAAATGAATTATAACATGAATTCATAAAAGAGTACTACAACTTAGGAACACATCTGATTCCCATGGAATTAATGTGCCCTTCATGTTTATCTCGTGGTAATGCTTTCGTGAGAGGATCAGCTATGTTGTCATCCATAGCGATCTTATCAATAAATATCTCCTTTTGCTCCACGTAATCTCTGATTAGATGAGCTTTCCGTTGTACATGTCTAGCTTTGTTGCTAGACTTATGCTCCTTAGCTTGGAAGATGGCACCTTTATTGTCACAATAAACGGTGATCGGGTCATTCGAACTAGGCACTATTGATAATCCTTGTAAGAATTGACGCATCCATATTGCTTCCTTAGCTGCTTCCGAAGCGGCATAGTACTCGAACTCAGTTGTAGAATCTGCTGTAACACTTTGTTTAGAACTTTTCCAGCTGACAGCAGCGCCATTAAGAGTAAAAACGAATCCAAACTGAGATTTCGAGTCGTCTCGATCCGTTTGGAAGCTAGCATCTGCGTAACCAGTAGCGCAGAGCGTCGTGTCGCCTCCATAAGTCAATCCCCAATCTCTACTCCTCCGTAGGTACTTAAGAATGTTTTTCACGGCCATCCAGTGTTGTTCACCTGGATGAGCTTGGAATCGAATTGTCATACTCAATGCATATGCAACGTCTGGACGTGTGCATATCGTGGCATACATGATCGATCCTATTGCCGAAGCATAAGGAATCCGACTCATGCGCTCTTTCTCTTCCAATGTCTTAGCTTTTTGAGCCTTGCTCAAGTGAAGCCCAGTAGCCATAGGAAGGAATCCTTTCTTGGAGTTCGTCATGCTGAATATCTCTAGAATCTTATCTATGTAAGACTCCTGACTGAGAGACAACATCCGTCGTGATCTATCCCTGTAGATGCGGATGCCCAAAATTCTTTGTGCCTCTCCCAGATCTTTCATCTGGAAATGGTTTTTCAACCATGCTTGAACCGAAGAAAGGAGAGGTATGTCATTTCCAATCAAGAGTATGTCATCGACATACAGTACTAGGAAGACAATCTTGCTCCCACTCGACTTGATATAGAGACATGGTTCTTCGACTGATCGAATGAACCCATTCTCTTTTATCACTTGGTCGAAGCGATGATTCCAACTCCGTGATGCTTGCTTAAGTCCATAGATGGAACGCTTAAGCTTACAAACCTTCTTAGGATGTTCTGGATCAATAAAACCCTCGGGTTGTACCATGTACAACTCTTCCTCCAAATAACCGTTTAAGAAGGCGGTTTTAACGTCCATTTGCCATATTTCATAGTCATGAAATGCGGCGATCGCTAAGATAATCCGAATGGAACGTAGCATGACTACGGGTGCAAAGATCTCATCACAGTGCAAGCCTGGCACTTGGGTGAAACCTTTAGCAACTAGTCTTGCCTTGTGGATATCTTGTTGTCCTTCCACGGCATGCTTTATCTTGTAAAGCCATTTGCATTGAAGGGGGCGTACCTTTGCAGGTAGGTCCACAAGATTTCACACGTTGTTCTCATACATGGAGTCCATCTCGGATTGCATGGCTTCTAGCCATAGCTTTGAGTCAGAACTAGTCATCGCACCTTTATAGGTTGTGGGTTCATTACCCTCTAGGAGTAAGACATCATCTATGTCATGTTCCTCGACCATACCAATGTATCTGTCCGGAGGAATAGAGAGTCTTCCTGACCTCCTAGGTTCCTCAGGAATATCTACTGCAGCCGAGGTTGAAGGAACTGCTTCCTCCAATGGTTGCTCGGTAGTTGGTTCTTGAATCTCCGATAAATCGAAGGTTCTATTACTCGACTTGTTCTCGAGAAATTCTTTCTCTAAGAACGTCGCGATAGCCGCAACAAAAACACGTTGTTCGGTTGGCGAGTAGAAGTAATGACCAAATGTTCCTTTTGGGTAGCCTATAAAGTATGTCTTGACCGATCGCGGGCTGAGCTTATCCCCCTGTCTCCACTTGACATAAGCCTCGCAGCCCCAAACCCGAATAAAGGACAAGTTAGGGACCGTTCCCTTCCATAACTCATATGGAGTCTTGTCAACAGCTTTAGACGGACTTCGGTTAAGTATTAGAGCGGCCGACAAAAGAGTATAGCCCCACAATGAATCAGGTACAACGGTGTGACTCATCATGGATCGAACCATATCAAGTAGAGTTCAATTTCTCCTGTTGATCAAACTCGTGAGAAAGATACTCGCCACCACGATCAGATCGAAGTGCTTTAATCTTTCTGCCCAGTTGGTTCTGTACCCGATTCTGGTATTCTTTGAACTTGTCAAAGGATTCACTTTTATGTTTCATTAAGTAGACATAGCCATATCTACTCAAATCATCCGTGAAAGTGATGAAATACCTATAGCCTTCTCGTGCGTTGATCGACATAGGGCCACATACATCCGTATGTATGAGTCCTAATAGGTCGGTAGCGCGCATTCCAACACCTTTGAAGGAAATCACTAGTATAAAAATACTCTATTGCGTCAAGTGATTTACGTCGGTTCTAAAAGAACTGATGCAAAAAGTACTTAATTTTGGCGGGAGTCCAATTTTACACCATAGGAAACTTATTTGCGTCAGTTCTTAATAAAGAACAGATGCAAAAAGTACTTAGTGTTTGCGTCAGTTGTGCCCAAAACTGATGTTTATACTTAAAAATATAATTTTGCTTCAGTTATTTCCTATAACCGACGCATTTGCTATAAGTTTTTGCTTCAGTTTAAAAGTGAAACTGACGCATTTAATATGAACTTTGAAAAATTAGAACTTCTAATACATTAACCTAATTGAAAATTGAAAAACATACTGTAACGCGAAAACTGAAAAACATACTCTCTAATACGCGAAACTTGCACCAGCCACCGTCTTCATCAGTTCATCAGTTCATCAGTTCATCAGTTCGTGATTCACCACCGTGTTCTTCAGTTCATTGTCCGTCACCGTCTTCATCGTCTTCAGCGTGCTCAAACCCTTGCTTTTTCGCCGATTAGATGTAAGTTTTATTCGCTTATTTGACACGGATTGAAACCATTTTCTTTGAATTATGGCCTTAAGTACTCGTTTGAACCATTTCATTCGTTTTACTAATTACGGGTCAAAGTTACTGGTTTTACTGGACACGATAGAAGCCACGGAGTAATTACACGTACATCAATAAATCCACAGAATTTATCTCAAACGTGTGCTATTAAAACCAGTTTGTTGGGAATTTCTAACCATTCTTTTGTTGGGAAATGTGTCCTCAACAATAGTGCGATCACGTAATTAAATCTCATAACAAGAATGCGCAAGGGATGATACGAATTATTAGTCAACTGACCAACATTAATCGGTAATGATTGGCTAGCTAGAGTTTGACATTACTGTCGTGTGACGGTGGTGGTCAGTTGATCCCTTTAGGTCACACCTTTAGGACAATTCCCTTAATTGATAAATTGATCAAATGTATATTGATACGATTTGATCATATTCCTTAAACTCGTATATCGAGAAATTAGAGGTTAAATCTTAATGTAAGATTTATGTTTAAAATTGAAATGTGTCAATTGTTAAGCAGTAAACGATATTTTATTATATCGTAATTAGAATGAATTGGGCTATAATTAAATACAAAGGTTGTGAATCGTATTGACGATTAAATTGTCATTTTATATTTGTAATTTCGAATTACATGTCAATTAATAAATACGATTTATTTAAATATACAATATTTATATGATAAATATTTATATTATTATTATTGTATTATCTAGTGACATATAAGATGTCACATTTTGTACAAATTGAACAATTGACATATTGTAAAATGAAGTCCATTTTAAGTGTAAAATGAAGTCCATTTTAAGTGGAGGTGGTTGTGTGCATGGTTAATGTGTTAAACACACCTTAATCATTATGTTTAAGGGTATATCTTGGAAACACAATCTAGGCCACCCTAAGTTGCATGGGTTAGAGAACTTGTCTCCCCTTTGTAGCTCCCCATACCCGGCCTCCCACTAACCTAAGCAACACCATTTTAAATATGTTGTTGCATGCTCATAACTCTTCTAATGCTTGAATAATTTTCTAAGTGTAGAAAAATTCTCAAAATCTCTTAGTCTTAGCCGAAAGATACTCTAAGTAAAAGAGAGATTATTAACCTCTAAAACTCATATTATAAGATAATATTTACATACTATTTGTAGTATTCAAATAAGATTCTAATAAGAGAGATTAGAATAAGTTTAAGGTGAAACCGGTTTTGTAACTAGCTTGTTCAAGTCTCGGTTGATTGAGGGGTTGTCTTGGTGCATCCAAAGGAGTTATTCTATTTTGGGTACTTGGAGGATCATCCTTGCCATAATCTTGGACCGTGTGTAAGGGTTCAATATCTCCTTATTTCCGCATTTTTAGCATGCATAAGATCACTAATAATATGTTGTTTAAAGGGTTAAATAAAGGATTATTGTTAGTATGACTAAATTTAGTTTATGAGTAACTAATAAAACCCAACAATTGGTATCAGAGCGATAGGTTGTTTGCATGTTTTCCGTTTACGTTTTTACGGCGTTATAGTGATAACAAAATAAAATTTGAATTTTCGTCTGATATGTGATATGCACGAAATTAATTTAGCATGGATACCTACTGTTTTCTAAAATGTTTTAGAATATTTGGAATATATTTTGCATGAATATTGTTTAATGGTATATTAAATCTCGGTTTTAATATGTTTTAATGGTTAAAAAAATGTTTATTTTTGGGAAAAATAGTTAAAATAAGCTTCTGGCCGAGATTTTTCAGTATGTTATCACATGTATATCCTATGTTATGAATATGATTTTTCGTAAATTATGGACTTATAAAACGTGTGATATGAATTTTAATGGTTAAAATGCTCTAAGATGAATAAAAATGGGTTAAAATAGTTATATTATGAATTTGACTATAAAACTTTATGAGGATGTCACATGCAATATTTTAAAGTTTTGTTGAATTTTCCAGAAATTTATCTCAAATATTGCAATATTATAGATTTTTAATGTAAAAATCGGGTAATTAGTGACATTATTTCGACTTTAATAGTTTAAGTTGGAATTTGGCCATAAATATTTAACACGATGTCATATATATTATTTCCAGCATGTATAAAAGTTTCGAGAATTTTATCTTATTTTATGCTTGAGAAATAATTTTAAAGGTTAAAATCGTACGATATATGACGTAAATCGTTAAAATTTGCAAATGTTGTTAAAAATGGCCGAAAATGTAACCCATATTAGTCATATGTGATACGTTCATCATGAAAAGATTCTTGGGAGCCAAAAGTTTCAGATTCGATTTAATTTTAATTTGTTAAAAAGTTACATTTAAAATTAAATAAAAAGAGTCATGCATTTAAAGTTTCGGCTATAGGGCAATGTGCCATTTAATTTTCTGTCCATTTTGTGTTCTTAAAATGTTTTGGAAGGTATAAAAAATATTTTTAGTATTTAATTTGCATTTATGAAGTTAATTATTGAATTTTCCGACTTAAAATGCTCGTTTTACGTCTTATTTACGAAATAATGTTAAAACCGTTTAAATACTAATATTTTAAGATTCTGAAAATTTTAAGAATATTCTGCATTTTCAAAATTTGAATTTTGAATTTTCGAAATTTTTATGACTTTTGGATTTTTATATTATTTTTCCCGAAAAACCGAGTAATACCGTTCAATATTGAAATATATTAAGTTAAGTCCTGTTCAAAGTTTGAGTAAGACTAAATTTTGAATCCTATAAGAGTTGGGATGATTAACTTAAGGATGAAAACCGTTTCATATAATGCATAGTGTTGTTAATCGTTAAAACACGCGATTCCATAAACCGAGGTTTGCGATAACTATTTAAATAAACGTTTTAAATAGGACGATTTGGCTTAGGATTTGCATGTTAATTCATATTTTCATAAGCATTGCATATTTTATATTATGAATGTCATGATTTATTTTTACGTAATTTTGGGAATTATGTAATTTACTTAGTATGACCTTAGTTTTAAATCGGTATTTCCCGTAATGTAAGGGGTTACCGATTCGGTTGTAATTTTGTGATCTCGTATCACCCAATTGTAATTTATTTCTATTTTATAATGTATAAAGTAGACTAGAAAAGTTGTAATATTTGTAAATTCCGGAGTTCCTTGAAGACGGTGCCATTCGGAAAGGAGTTCCGATCAAGACGGTGTTTACCTCGAAGTGTGTGCCGCGTGAAGTTCAAGGGACCAAAGGAATTGGTTTCCGAATTTGTACTTTTATTATTTCTTTTCTAGGAAAGGCCATACTAGGGTTTATTTATGCTTTTATTTTTGCTTTTTGTATGTTTGCATGCATAGCCAAATCGTCATACATCGTATCATGCATGTTTCGACCTAGTCGACCTAGTCTTTTATTTTATCGATAATTCACCGACTTAGTTCACTTAAACGGAGATAGATAATAATTTGACTAGATCTCTTACATATAAATATTGAGACTTAACCCTACCAAAAAGTACGGACCCATGAATCCCTTCTTCACAAAAACGTAGGCTCGGCTACACCGGGGTACTAAAATTGTCACGTTGGGTAAGTGGGGTAATAAGATTACACCTTGAAATTTGGTTGATCTCAACGAAAGTATTCGTAACCATAGTTGCAATAAGTTCGGGCTAAAGATAATTTTAAGAAAATTGTCGACCGAGAGTTCTAAGAGTAGAACCGATTAAAGAGTTAATCCACCAAATTATACCGATACGGGTTGAATCGGCTACACCGTGCCCGGATTAGTATGGGTTTGGGTCTCGGGATTGTTTACTTAATTGGGTAAGAGATCATTAAGTAAATATATAACTAAACTTGTTAAAAGTTATAGTTTAAATTATGAATTTAAAATGATGTTGTTTTCCTTTTATTTTTGTAGTTTATTTTTCCAACATCATCATCAAATGGCAACCAACGCTCCACCTCTCACTAACGTATCATGGCTTCGATCCTTTCTGGATCGTTGCAAACTCGATAAGCATGGTTCCAATTTTAAGGATTGGGATGCGCAATTGCTTTTGGCCGCTCAAGGTGACGATAAGAGTCGTTACCTATCCGAAGCCGCTCCTCCCGCTCCGACTGCTCGTTCGTCGGCCCAAACTCGTGAGGCCTATGAAGCCTAAATGAAAGAGTCCTCCGCTCTTAAAAATGTGCTCATCTTCTCCATGGAGCCGGACCTCCAAAGGAGTATGATTAAGTTGACCACATCATATGAGATATACACCAAGCTTGCGACCATGTTTTCGCAAACTCCAAGGGTGATTCAATATGAGGCGGCTTCCGCCTTCTTTGACATTACATTCAAGGAAGGGCAAAAGATAAGCCCTCATGTGCTCAAACTCGTTGAGCTCGCGGAGACTCTAAAAGCTCAAAATGTTGATGTTCCCGACTCTCTAATTATTGACCGAGTTCTTCACTCGCTCAATAAGGTTAAGGCGTATGCTCAATTCCGTGTGAATTTCAATATGCGAAACCAAGAGACCACGTTGGAAGAGTTGCATAAGATGCTCGTCCAAGCCGAAAGGGACATGGGACTTCATGAAAGTTCCACCAAGGATGTTTTGAACATCGAAAAGAAAGGGAAAACGAGCTTCAAAAGGAATGCCTCTAAAGGCAAGGGCAAGAAAACGTTCAAGCCCAAGGCGACCAAAGAAAAGACCTTTTCGAAAGGCGCTTCCACCTCATCTTCAAAAGAGCAAGACAAGTGCCATTATTGCACGAGGATCGGTCATTGGAAGAGAAATTGCCCCAAATACTTAAGCGATCTCAAAAATGGGAAGGCAACCGCCGTAGGTAATAAATCTCGTTTATGATTCATGTCATTTATCAACTTATGTATAGTGATACAAATGTGTTGATGTTTACCCTTTTTAAATGTTTTAAAGGGGCGCCTCCTAATAATGATAAGGGCAAGGAGAAGGAAGCTTGAAGTTCCTTACTTGGATGGCTATGGTAGCATCCAAATTGATCGAAGACTTGAAGAGCTAGCCTCTAATTTTCATACCGTCTTCTTTCATATTTTGCATTTATTTATGGAACAATTTATTTTCTTGTAAGACAAGGATTAAAATCCTAAAACAATGGTTGTAATTTTGGATATTGGTGACTTGGTTTTCAACTCGAGTCACTACTTTTGTTCTTAATCAATGTTTTGATTTCTCAAATAAATTGCATGCCTCATTTAAACATGAATAATGGTGATCTAATCACAATTGATACGATCAATATAATATAATCAAAGTGTTGATTAAAACGGAGAACTACACCCCATGAGATACTTTCAATCAAAATGAGACTATATTAGTTCATTATAAGATTTTCATTTTAAGTGAAAATGAGAATGTATTCATCACACCTATAAAAACTTCAAACATTCATATTCATTGGTTAATCGAAATAGCTATCCTTATACGAATAAAGGTTATTGTTAGAAGGATAGAGTGGGAGAAAATATTTCGCTCGCAAACCAATGATATAAATAACGAATCTTAGAGAAGATTCCTTCTTGGGAGTCTTAAGAAGAGCCCTAAATGGTTTGAAGAAACTACGAGAGGACACTGAAGAAACTACGGGAGGACACTCAAAGAAAGGTTCTTTATGTTCATTGTTTCATAGAGAGGAAACATGAAACCCCGTATGAAATCGGTAGGAAAACGGTTCCTTAATAAATGATTTTTCTAAGTTTATAAGATAAAAGAGAAGAAATCATCTCAATCCTCTCAATGTAGTTATAAAGAAATTATCATGTCATTTTCATCTCGAGGAAACGAAGACATGATAAGAAGGTAATGATTGATTGAATGGAAACAGATCACTATAGGGATAGTGATAGTGATAATGATTCAAGTAATAGTTTAACATGCGAGAAATGAAAGGTTCATTTAAGATATCGAGAGATATTGATTTTAGTGGGAGCGATTTTCATTAAAAGAATTAAGCCTACCATTTAGAGAGAATGGGTGATTCTTTAAGGTGTAAAGAATAAGAGGTTTTCAATTCTAGATGATCAAATACCTTATATCATAAGATGATGGAGCTTTACGGGAAGGTTTATTATATGGATAATAAAAGGTCGCCCACTAGAAGTTAGAATGGTTGGATACTTTATTCATAATGATGAATGAAACCATTATCAAATAGCCAAGATGAATGAAAATTATTAGAATGATGAAATCATAAATAGACTACAATAAAGTTTTCAGTACATAAGTGACTGTATATCGATACGTCACAAGTTATAAGATAACAGTGGGAGCTTTCCTCCTGAAAGGAAACTCAAAATCTAGAAAGAGTTCTAGATATGTACTCAAATAGGATCATATTATACGAGATAATATGAGAATGAAGGAGACAAAAATTTGTAAGTTTTGCAATTATGAATAAAAGGTTTATTCGCAAAACACTAATACAAATAGATGATTGTGCATCAAATGCAATGTGATAGTATTGACTATTGTTGCATGACAACATCATTTGAGTTATTATTAACTCAAAGTAAAAGATACTTTGTCAGAATCCAAATGGGTTGTAAGAGACAATATTGAACCCCATAAGTGAATTGGATTGACTTAGTATGGCCCCTAACCGCTTACATGAGGTGACGTCTCAAAGCGACTAGAGTGTGAGGCGATTGATGGCAAGTTCAAGTGCCATAGAGTCATATGTGATGACTAGTCGATCACATAGGCAGACTGTAAGAGACACTCTGTCGGGCAATGTGACCGCTTATAGAGTTCTGGAAATTTTATAGCCGGGTCGTGGCGAGAGCTGCTATAGTATTCTTGTGAGTCAATTCTTAGACTAAAGACTACTCTCCCAAGATGGTATAGTTTAGGCATAACTTTGATCCATTCTCTACGACTTTTCGTAACTGGAGTCAAATGGGATTGTTTTGGGTTGTGACTAACTGTGACTAGTTGAAGGAAGTAGTGCGATAGAAATTGTCCACCCCTTGTCAGGGTTGTTCAAATCTCAGGGCCACTCGAGGAGAAGTTAAATTGAAATGCGTGGCCACGCTCGGAAGGTATCTATGGTAGATAATTCCGGTCAAACAGTTATTCTCCAGATCGAGGAAACCACTCATGATATGATCGAATGCAAGTACGACCTTAGAGAGACACCTTGCATTGAGTGGGAGATTATAATAGGACAAGAGAATTGGTGACGCACACTTGTCGAGGACAAGTGGGAGATTGTTGGGAAATGTGTCCTCAACAATAGTGCGATCACGTAATTAAATCTCATAACAAGAATGCGCAAGGGATGATACAAATTATTAGTTAACTGACCAACATTAATCGGTAATGATTGGCTAGCTAGAGTTTGACATTACTGTCGTGTGACGGTGGTGGTCAGTTGATCCCTTTAGGTCACACCTTTAGGACAATTCCCTTAATTGATAAATTGATCAAATGTATATTGATACGATTTGATCATATTCCTTAAACTCGTATATCGAGAAATTAGAGGTTAAATCTTAATGTAAGATTTATGTTTAAAATTGAAATGTGTCAGTTGTTAAACAGTAAACGATATTTTATTATATCGTAATTAGAATGAATTGGGCTATAATTAAATACAAAGGTTGTGAATCGTATTGACGATTAAATTGTCATTTTATATTTGTAATTTCGAATTACATGTCAATTAATAAATACGATTTATTTAAATATACAATATTTATATGATAAATATTTATATTATTATTATTGTATTATCTAGTGACATATAAGATGTCACATTTTGTACAAATTGAACAATTGACATACTGTAAAATGAAGTCCATTTTAAGTGTAAAATGAAGTCCATTTTAAGTGGAGGTGGTTGTGTGCATGGTTAATGTGTTAAACACACCTTAATCATTATGTTTAAGGGTATATCTTGGAAACACAATCTAGGCCACCCTAAGTTGCATGGGTTAGAGAACTTGTCTCCCCTTTGTAGCTCCCCATACCCGGCCTCCCACTAACCTAAGCAACACCATTTTAAATATGTTGTTGCATGCTCATAACTCTTCTAATGCTTGAATAATTTTCTAAGTGTAGAAAAATTCTCAAAATCTCTTAGTCTTAGCCGAAAGATACTCTAAGTAAAAGAGAGATTATTAACCTCTAAAACTCATATTATAAGATAATATTTACATACTATTTGTAGTATTCAAATAAGATTCTAATAAGAGAGATTAGAATAAGTTTAAGGTGAAACCGGTTTTGTAACTAGCTTGTTCAAGTCTCGGTTGATTGAGGGGTTGTCTTGGTGCATCCAAAGGAGGTATTCTATTTTGGGTACTTGGAGGATCATCCTTGCCATAATCTTGGACCGTGTGTAAGGGTTCAATATCTCCTTATTTCCGCATTTTTAGCATGCATAAGATCACTAATAATATGTTGTTTAAAGGGTTAAATAAAGGATTATTGTTAGTATGACTAAAATTAGTTTATGAGTAACTAATAAAACCCAACGTCTTTAACCTGTCTTTCTCTTTTTACTTCTCTATTAATTTATTCACTTAATCACACCATTAAAACATGCTACAATAAGCTAACCAAGCAACAAATTCTATTCAAAGCAAATGAGGGTATTAGTTGCTTATATTGATGGTTAAAATAAAGTTTAGAGTATTTTGAGCAGTTCACTCATAGTTCGGAGTATTTCTATCAATTAATCCTAAAAAATATCAAGGTACCTCTAAAGCTTGAACTATTTAGAACGTTCATTAGATTTTTTCTCTCCTTTATGTAAATTCGGTTCTTTGCCACCATTCCAATTCTCGAGTTCTTTTTTTGGTATAAATGTGAGCTTTTCTATTGCTTCAAACAAAATTAAGGTTACAAGATTTTGACACTACATCAACCCTTGCACATTACATAGCCAATTCCGATCTCTATTAGACAAGAAATCTGATTTCTTCCCTCTGATTCTTGCAGTAGCAGTCTATTTGATATCCTTCACTAAACATTCAGGCCTCATCAATTGCAAATTCAGTCTACATTCATTCCTTTGCCTCCATATGAAATACCAGCAGCAATTCAAGACCATCCTTTTTACTTTCTGCTGCAACTTAGACATCCCAGTATTAACCTGTTCAATGCTCAATCCAAGCCAAGTATTCAGTCCTGCATAAACTCTCTTACTATAATCACAGTGTAGAAAGATATGATCATGAGTTTCCAAGTGTTGTTCACATATAACACAATTAGCCTCATCACAGATACCCAGCCTCTTCAATCTCTCCCTCGTCAAATGCCCATTCTGTTTCACCATCCAACTATGAATAGAATTCTTAGGTATGCTCCAATTCTCCCAGACCTCTCTATACCAGTGCACCACAGGTCTCTGACCTTGCAACCACTGGTAAGCACTCCTCACTGTATAGCCTCGCACATCTAGTGTCCATATCCCACTCTGAAATCCACCTGCCAATTTATCCTTGATCTTACAAATATTCCTCCAGTTCCAGTTGGAATCTGAAGGAGGTTCATAAACATGCCAGGCTGTCCCCTTTAAGTAGACATGATCAATCCATAAAACCCATAACCTGTCAGCCTTAGAATGAATCCAACTAACTAACTTTCCAACAGTTGCTATATTCCATATTTCTGCATTTTTGATATGTAAACCTCCTTCCTTCTTCCTACAACACATCCTATCCCAAGCAATGTGAGGAACTCTTTGATAATCCTCCTGGCCACTCCAAAAGAAGTTTCTACACAAAGCTTCAATTCTCTTAACTATTCCTTTTGGAATTAGAAAGATATTAGCCCAGTATGTATGTAATGTATTCAAAACTGAGTTGATAAGCACCAACCTCCTAGCATAACTGAGCTCTCTAGCCCCAATACTCCTTATTCTGCAACTTATTTTTTCCAGAAGAATGTTACAGTCCATCTTAGACAATCTCCCTGGCTGAACTGGTATCCCCAGATACTGGAAAGGGAGCTGTCCTTCTCTATAACCACAGACCTGCAAATCTCATTCCTTGTTGCTACAGGAACACCACTAAAAACCACTTCAGACTTTGATGCATTAACCTTCAGACCAGAAGCCACTGGGAAAGTAGATAAGGATCTTAAAAGGAGCATAATGGACCTAACATCACCCTTGCTAAACATCAAAACATCATCAGCAAAGAGCAAGTGGGTGAGTTTAAGGATTTTACACATAGGATGATATCTAAAGTACCAATGTTGAGTTGAGTAGTTGATAATTCTTGTCATATACTCCATACATATACAGAAAACCAGAGGAGACATAGGATCACCCTGCCTCAGACCTCTCTTCCCTTGAAAATACCCAAAGTGTGCACCATTCATGTTCAAAGTGTAAGTAGGGGTAGTAATACATACCATCATCATGTTCCTGAAAGCATCAGGGAACTCCATTGCTTTTAACATTTGGTCCACAAACCTTCATTCTATTGAGTCATAGGCTTTCTGAAGGTCTAATTTAAACAAACATCTAGGTGAAAACAAGCCTCTATTATAATGCCTCACCAAATCTTGGCTGATTAAGATGTTTTCCAGAATGCTTCTGCCTCTGATAAACGCACCCTGGTTGTTGCTAATCAAGTCAGGCAAAACCCTAGCCAACCTGTTGCATATTAGCTTAGATATTGTCTTATATATCACATTACAACATGATATAGGCCTGAATTGCTGCACTCATGTTGGTCTTTCCACCTTTGGGATGAGGGTAAGAATTGTAGAGTTGATCTGAGATAGCATTCTCCCTGAATGGAAGAAATCCATAATAGCTTCAGTTATATCTTTACCCACTATGTCCCACGCATCCTAGAAAAACTGGCTAGTGAAACCATCTGGGCCAGGTGATTTATCCTTAGGAATGCTAAAAAGACATTGTTTAATCTCTTCAGCAGTCACAGGGAGTGAAAGAGCAACCTTGTGATCCTCACTGCAACATGATCCACACTTGACCACATGAGGATAAATGTCCTTAGTTTCAGTACTGGTCCCCAAAAGATTCTCATAATAGTTTAGGAAAGCATTCTGAATTGCTTCCCCACTCAGACATTGAATACCATCCTTGTCAGCTATTTGGAAGACTTTATTCTGCATAATCCTTTTCTTGATGCTAGAGTGAAAATAGGTTGTATTCATATCCCCAGCCATAGTCCATTGTAGCTTTGCTTTCTGGGCCAAAAAACTATCCCTAGCCTCAGTTAGCTCCCTAAGCCTAACTGATAAATCAATCTCCTGTTGCATCAAATCAGAGTTCCCAATATTACCAACCAACAACTTCTGCACATTCTCCAGTTCCATACTGACTCTAGTAGTACTGTTCTCCACATCAGAGAAACACATACTATTAATATTCTTTAAAACAGGTTTAAGATGTTTAAGTTTCTTGACAATCCTGAACATTTTAGTGCCTTCTATCTGCTGCTGCCAAATTCTAGCCAATTCCTCTTTAAAGTTTGCAGCAGCCCCCCACATATTAAAGTACTTGAAGCACTTTTGCCCCCCTAATCTCATTGTCTTATTCACCACAGTGCAAGGGCTATGGTCAAATAGACCTTCAGGATGGAAATGAGCAGTATAATCTCCAAACTCAGTCATCCAACTGCTATTTCCCATAACACGGTCTAATCTGCTATATCTCATTTCATTAACTTCTTGCTTGTTAGTCCATGTATAATAAGCTCCAGTAGCCTGAATGTCATCCATACCACATAGAGAAACACACTCCTGGAATTGTTCCATTTCCATTTCAGTTGAGGATCCTCCTAATCTTTCAATAGGTGAAAGAACTGTGTTAAAGTCTCCCATCCACACCCAAGGTCCTTCATAATCACTGCCAATGTTTTTCAGGAAATCCCATAAACTCTTCCTTTCCTGCACCCCATTGAATGCATATATCAACCAGGAAATGCATGCCATTGCTCTTATCTTTCACCTTCATATGGATAAACTGAGCATCATAGTGTAAAATATTAACCTCAAACATACTAGGTTTCCACATGATCTAGATTCTTCCACCCTTATGCCAACTACAGTTAGTAGTCACACTCCATCCTTCACACAAAGAACTGTTCACATTATTTAGTCTACTAGGTTTCAATTTTGTTTCAAGCAAACCAAAAAAACCCACATTATTATTAGTCATAAACCATTTAACTGATTTCTGTTTATTCAGGTCATTAAGACCCCTAATATTCCAAAAACCAAAGCTATTCATGAGACACCTTATCAGGAGGATCCTTACCAGTCTCCTCAGCTCTCCCAGCTGCAGGTAAAGACTGATTCATCACATCAGCGTATGAATAAGGACTGAATCTTCCTGATAATCTTATTCCTTCCATGCCATTCTGCCTATTGACTCTTGGTAATTGCTTAGTAGGAGTCTGTCTTTCCTTTCCAGGCACACCCATATCTCCCAGTGGAGGGAAGGCCTCAGGAGTAAAAATAGATGGGATATTAAACACCTGTTGAGCTACTGGCCTCTACACCTGAGCAGGCCTCATAGGAGGCTGTTGTCCCTTACCCTCACCAGCACTCTGTGGAACTTTGTTCTTCCTTGGCTTCCTACATTGCTCCTGTCTATGGCCAATTCCTTTGCAACTAGTACAAGTTATAGGCCTCCATTCATAATGTACCCCAACTTGCACAATACAACCTTTCTCATCCATAAACTGAACCCTCTCAGGCAATTTTTGATCCATATGCATTTCAACAAGAACTCTAGCAAAACTTAAGATATTCTTTTCCTCCGTATCCTTATCCAGCCTGACAAAATTCCATATAAGCCCTGCAATCTTAGGTAAGCAGTCTCCCCAAAACTTCAGAGGAATCCCATTCAATCTAAGCCACACAGGAACTATATCAACCTTCTCCTTAATCAATTCCATGTCAACATTCATCTCCTTCACAATGATCGACTTATTCTCATATAGATAATAACCAGACATCAACAAAGCATCACGATCATTTATATCCTTAAACCTTACTATAAAACTACCATTATTCAGAAACGATATCTTGTCAATCCCAAATTCATCCCAAACATTGTAAATATAATCCTCAATAGCACCCCAAGGTGGATTGGCACCCAAGATATAACAAAAAACAGCATTATGCCAGAAATCTACCTCAGATTGGATGTCTTCTTGTGTGAACTTTAGCATTTCCGGAGTCTCTGTTTCCTCATTGATTGTCTCCAGTACCGGCGAATTTCGACCACCCTGACGAAGCATCCACCCATCAGTTGACGTCAAATCCTCCCCCTCATTAAGATTCAAAGGAGGAATACCTTGAATTCCACTCAATGATCGGGTTCTTGTAGAATCTCCATCAGACGGTCCTCCCAAAATTACTCTCTTAGGTTCATTATTTCCAGAATTGAAACTGGCATCCATGTTACTCATGATCCGATCTTCCTTATTATAAGTTTTGGTAGATTTTGATGCAAAATTGTGTACGCGATTTTGATTTTGATTACTATTTTTTTGACGTTGTCATGAAGATATTTTTAGAGTAGCAGAATTTAGTTATTTTTTAGAGTTTTTTCTCTCTTTACTTTCTCTCTCTACTTTCTCTCTCATCTTTAGACGGGACACGAATAAAGGTTATTAATTCTCGAGTTCTTATAATGTAAGTTATAGCTAATTAGTTGTTATATGTATTAACTAATACTTATTATATTGTTTTTTTTTAATTTTAGTGTCCGCAACAACCAGAGGATTATGAGTGTGGTTATTATGTCATGAAATGGATGTATGACATAACCTTCTATCACTGTAAATCTGCGGGGGTACACTTTGAAGAGGTAATTCAATCTTGCCTTAGCTTTTCATTGTCAATTATATATCATTCTTCAGTACATTTATTATTACTATAATATTTATTTTGAAAATGCAGAAAATTGCTACTACATCGGTGTCAATGGTCGATCTCAATGTGGTTAGAGAAGTTTGGGCTAACAAATGTTTAGATAATCTACATTATTCAAAATAGATTAACTTAGTATCAGTATGACTTTTGTTGGATTTATTGTTACTTAGCTTAGATTGTATATGTTTTGAACGTTGTGGAAACGTTCGTTGTTATGTTGGATTGGATTTTGGAATGAATGTTGTTGGTTCGAAGAAAATATAATGTCCTTTGTTTGGATATTTTAATGCAGGTGGTTTTAAATTTCTGGTGTTTTGGATATCAACTTTATAGGAAGGTGCTGCCGAAATTTCGGTAGCGAATTTTTTTTAAAAAACATAAAAATAAAATACATCAGTTCCTACAAGAAATGACGCAAATGGTAATCAGTTATTGCATCGGTTTTGAAAAGAAATGATGCAAAAATAGAGCAAAAGAGTCAGTTTCTATCATAACTGACGTTTATATTAGTAAACTTGACACTAAAACAACATATCAAATACATCAGTTTTAACAAACCTGACGCAACAAGTAGAGAAAAATCGTCAGTTTCGTTTATAACCGACGCATATACTATTCACTTTTGCGCGAAAATAAGGTACTAATTGCATCAGTTGTTGGGAAACTGATGCAAAAGCTAAGAGAAAAAGCGTCAGTTACTGGAAAACTGATGCAAAAACTACGGTATTTGCGTCGGTTCTTATAGTAATTCCATCCGTTGTATTCAAAGAACTGATGCAAATGATTCATCAGATGCATCAGTTGTATGCTAAGAACTGATGCAAATGGCGGTTTTTTGCGTCAGTTTCAGAACCGACGTTTCAATAAACGTCACCTGCATATACGTCAACCAAGAACCGACGCAATAAGTCTTATAGAACGGACGCAATAGGGTATTTTTGTACTAGTGAATACGAGTCATCTTACCGATGAGACATGATTCACACGTGCCATATGATTCGAAATCAAAGGTCGAGATAGCTCCATTCTCTATGAGCTGTTTTACGCGTTTCTCATTTATATGTCCCATACGGCAGTGCCATAGGTAAGTTTGATCTTTGTCACCAACCTTTAATCTCTTGTTATTCACATGTAATATTTCGGTGGTTTGATCTAAAACATAAATTCCATTCATGGAAACTGCTTTGCCATAAATCATATTGTGTAACGAGAAAATACAGCTATTATTCTCTATTACAAATGAAAAACCGAGTTTGTCAAGTGCAGAAACAAAAATAATGTTTTTGGATAAACTAGGAACATAATAACAGTTATACAAAGATAACTCGAATCCACTTGGAAGCTGGATCACGTATGTTCCCCTCGAGACTGCAGCAACTCGTGCTCCATTCCCGACACGCAGGTCAACCTCACCCTTGATGAGGGGTTCTTGGTTTCGGAGGCCCTGCACATGAATACATAGATGAGAACCACAACCAGTATCTAGTACCCAAGTTCCGTAACTTGCATGATTAATCTCAATCATGTGAATAAAAGAAGAAGAAGAAGACATACCAACAGGAGTAACGCGACCTGCCTTAATGTCCTCACGATACACGGGGCACGTGCGACTCCAATGCCCAGTCTTGTGGCAATGGTGGCATTCCATGCTAGTATCCTTACTCTTTGTCTTGCCCTGTGAGTTGCTCGACTCACCGGGCCCACTCTTAGCAAATCCAGGTTTCTTGAACTTAGGCTTACCTACCGCTAGGTCGCCCTGAGCTTTAGCTTTCCCCTTACCCTTACCCTTACTGGAGATCATGAGAACATCCTGCTTCACGCTCCCACTTAATTTCAGATCCTTCTCGGTCTGTACGAGAAGGGAGTGGAGCTCATGAGGAGTCTTCTTCATGTCTTACATGTAATAGTTGGCCCTGAAGAGGGCAAACCCATCATGAAGCGAATGAAGCATTCGATCAACGATTATGTTCTCACTGATCTTGCAGTTTAGGGTCTTCAGTTTCTCGATATTCTCAATCATGTTGAGAATATGTCGGCTAACAGCTTGGCCCTTCTGGAGTTTCGCCTCAAAGAAACGACAGGTATGCTCATAAGAAACGATTCTCTGAGCTTTCGAGAATTCGTTAGTGAGCGTGGTGAAAATCTTGTTTGCACCATGGGAGATGAAGCGTCTTTGCAAATTGGATTCCATTGCATAGATGAGTACGTTCTTTATCGCACCCGCTTCCATGACGAAGTCGCTATGAGCGCGAACTTCGTTAGCTCTAGCTCCAGTTCCTGGGTGTGCCGGAATTGGTTTAGTCAAGTACTTGAGCTTTCCGTCAGCAATGGCAGCATTCCGTAATGCTGCCTCCCAGTCAGAGAAGTTTGACCCATCATTCCTCAGTCTAGTAGACTGATTCATGGAGTCCATGAAGGCTTTTAGCCAGGATTCACGTGCTAGCTTGGCACTTAGCATTGGGTCTTCACCAACCATTTGTTATATAGCAGTATTAAATTGATCGTGTTCTACACTGAAAAGAAGATAAAAACAAAACCATATAAGCAACTCATCGTTGTGATTTAAGTCTATTTTAAATTGATTTTAAACTCGTAGACTCATGCATTTATATAATTGATCTCCCTCAAGAATTATATAAACGATCCCAAGACTCAATTTCCGTAAATTGATAAGCCCACAGCTTGACTAATTCCACCGTTGGAACTCTTGGTCGATAGATTTTCGTAAATCCTATCTATTAGTCCATCATAGTTGCCAGATAGTATCTAGTGACCATAATGTTGAGATAAAATAAATCATTTGTTCCCACTTACCCGACGTAGAAGGGGTCATATTATCCCTACCAACGAAGAAGGGATTCATGGGAGTCTGATTTATAAAGACTATTCTCAATTTTTGGTTATACGAGGAAGACCCCATCAACTTATATTTATCCATTTTAAGTGAACTAATATCTAGCATATGCGTGAATGAATGAAATAAAGTGATGGCTTTGCATGTGACACGAGACATATGAATGTCACAGAAAACTAACGCGTAACCTATACATGAGTCAGTTTTCAGGCATGTTATATAGGTGGCTTGGTTTTAGGCGGAATATGATGCAAACTATTATCGATGAAAGCATAAAAGAAATGCAATAAACGTAAATAAAAGTCCTAGTGTGGCCTATCCTACCAAAATAAACATAAAAACAACTTGGAATCCACCGTTGGACCCTAGAAGCTTGTCTTGATGTTCCAACTTGGTCTTTGCAGCGGGAGTGAGCATCCGGTCTCCGTCTTTGGTCTTCACAAAATTACTAATTTAAATTACAAAAGTAAACCTATTTACATTATAATTTAAATACAAAATTAATTACATGGCAAAAACCAAAACGGAGATACAAGATCTCAAAATTACAAACAAGACCGTGTTCCATCATTACGGTAACACAATCTCCTAAGGCCACACTAAGTTACAACCGTTTGCAAAAATTAAATACGTTATAGAAAGCATTCATAAGCATTCACAAGACGATAAATAAAATGCATCAACTAAAATAAATTCAGTCATGACATAATACCGTTATTATGTTTAATAAATTTTACCAAACCACCTTACGAGATTAAAATCATGTGATTATACCGTTTTAATCACATTAATCTTAATGATAATTATAATCCATTATCTTAAACCGTTTTAAATAATATGTATCATACGACAGTGAACCGTTTCACAAAAGTTAATATACTATTTCCGTATATAGTATATTAATATTGGCCAAGGGAAAATAAAACAAGTTATTTTCGAAAAATTAAAACGCCTGTAACAGTAACGAGGTCGACCGACCTCACCTCGAGGTCGACTGACCATCTACCAGTATAAACAGACTTCCTGTAACAGTGTCAAGGTCGACCGACCTATTAACCAGGTCGACCGACCGACCAAACGCTAAAACGAGTTTCTGGTTTAAAAAACATAAATCGTTGCACTTTAAAACCAAAACAAGTTTTTATTGATCCACATATTGCTAAAATATCGATTAATCAACAATATGTAAATAAGAATCGAAAAACAGGATCGATTACTCACAAAAGAAGGCACACGGCCGAAGCACTCGATCGAGTGAAGGCAAGGCTCGATCGAGTGCACGTAAAAAGTCTCGATTTTCAAGATTTTTAAAACCTTATGGAAAAACACAAATGTAAAAATTTCGTGGCCTTGGCTCTGATACCACTTGTGGGGAATAAAACATGAATTCACCCTAAACATGAAGGATTATAACGAAATATACATGTGTGAATTATGGTCATAAGATAAGATAAACATGAAAAGAATTACAACCTTGGGTCCTTGCGCGAATTGGCCTAAGAACAGGAATTAAAGTAAATTCCCTCCTATAACTTGCACCCAAGACTTTGTTTGAGA
Source organism: Silene conica (assembly GCA_029255685.2). Lineage (NCBI taxonomy): Eukaryota > Viridiplantae > Streptophyta > Magnoliopsida > Caryophyllales > Caryophyllaceae > Silene > Silene conica. Next base: position 69,093,896 of record CM055311.2, read on the forward strand.
CGATGTCACGTGTGCTAGAAAGGCTCTCCAATTGCCTTGCAATATGGGGAGAACTTTGTGAGGTTTAGATGTGAGATCTAGGTTTTGGGAGAAGGATGCTCTCAAAACCCTAGTTTTCTTGAGATGTGTTTTAATCAGTTGAAAAGAGTAACCTGACAAAAGGAGAAGCACTCTCCTTTTGTATATACTCGGCCGGCCGATCCATTAGGGTAAGAGTGGGCTTTCCACTCTTACCTTATTCCAATGCGTGATTCGACCCGTTTTGCTAAAATATAATTCGCGGGATTTTAATTATAAATCGCATACACGTTATCAGATATTAATGTAGTCGATACATTAATAATGGTCTGACAAAAATACGATATTGTATAATTATGTTAATTAATATAACTATTTATATTAATACGCGAATTTAATTAAACATAACCGTTTATATTTAATTTACGAATTAATCATGTAATCCGCATTAGCTAAAATTATTTAATCCGTATTAAATAATAATCTCAACATCTTATTGACTAATTTAATTGTCAATACCTCTGACTAATTGTTAAGTCTTATCCGGCATAAATGTGACTGTATTTTCATACCTTCACATCTCTCAAACATGTCCTATAGGTGTGACGTATATGGACCAGTTGATCACCGCCATCCGTATGACAATAACGTCAAACTTATCTAGCAAGTCAACCGTTATTGATAAACGTGGATCAACTGATAATAATACTGAAGTATGACCTTGTGATCCTTTAAGAGATTTAGTAAGTCATTGTTCTAACTGTCAAGGACACCAGCCCCAACAAAATTTTATTAGTCAACTGACCAACATTTATCGGTAATGATTGGCTAGCTAGAGTTTGACATTACTATCGTATGACGGTGGTGGTCAGTTGATCCCTTTAGGTCACACCTATAGGACAATTCCCTTAATTGCTAAAATGATCAAATGTATATCGATACAAATTGATCATATTCCTTAAACTCGTATATCGAGAAATCAGAGGTTAAATCTTATTGTAAGATTTATGTTTATAATTGAAACGTGTCAATTATTAAACAATGAACGATATTTTATAATATCGTAATTAGAATGAATCGAGTTAAAATTATTACAAAAGTTGTAAATCGTATTGACGATTATTTTGAATGACCATTTTATATATTAGTAATTACGAATTACTTGTCAACTTGATAAATGTGATTTATTTAATTTATAAATAATATTTTTTTGATAAATATGTATGTTTTAAATTAAAACAATTGTATTTTATGACATTGTGACATTTTATATGTCACATAACATACAATTGTGTAATTGACAAAATTATAAAATAAGGTCCATTTTATGCTTAAATGGGACGGATTAGTGGAGGTGGTTGTGGGGTAATTAGTGTGTTAATTATGCCTTAACATAATCATTGCTAGTGCTTTGAGAACACACACTATGGCCACCCTAAAGACTTAGAAAGGGGTGAATGTTCCCCCCTTGTTCTTTCCCATACCCGGCCACCCACAACCCAAGGCACAACCCACTTAAATATTGTGACATGCTCACAAAAAAAATTGATTCTACACTTTGGCAAATTTTCTAAGTAAGAAAATTACATCAAAACCTCTAAAATTATTATTGAGATAATAATAATACTAATAATAATAAATTTTAGTGTTTTAATTCTAAATAAAGATTAGAATTTGTTTAAGGAAAACCGGTCCTTGCCCTAGCTTGTTCATGTCTCGGTTGATTAAGGGTGTCTTGGGTGCATCTTGGAGGTGTTCTCTTTGAATACTAAGGAGGATCGTCCTTGTGTTGATTTCGTCGGATTGTAAGTAATTCGAATCCTATTTCCGCATTTTATATTAGCATGCATAAGATCTAAAATATTATAATTAAAATTTTAATTATCAACCTCATTAGTATGACTAAATTATTAGGTTATGAGATATTTAAACCTAACAAAGAGAAGAGGATCGAGGTCCGGAAACAGTATCCAAATGGGAACGATTGAAATGTTATCCATTTCTTGAGTGAAATTTGGGTTCCTTTGTTTGAGAATGAGGGAGTTGTTTCCCATGGTCCACGGCCCCCCTCTCAAAACCTCATCAATGTCATCCTTGTTTGAGAACCTTATAGCAAACCAGTGAAAGGTTTTTAGTTACTCATAAACAATATTTAGTCATACTAATCAAAATACTTTAATTAATATTTTAATTAACTTATTTATGTGATCTTATGCATGCTTGAAATGCGGAAATAAGAGAGATTTAGAACCCTTACACACGGTCCAAATCTAGTGCAAGGATGATCTTCCAAATGCTCAACAAGAACACCTCCTCCAAGATGCACCCAAGACACACTACTCTCAATATATTTTGTATTTATTTTGCTAGAAATCTAATACAAAATACTAGTTCTTATTACATAAGATTATCAAAATATTATCTTTGATGAATGAGGAGTATGCACGGTTTAGTGAGAGCAAGGATGAACAACTCTTTTGTTTTTCTCTCTACAAAACCCTAAAACTAAAACAAGAATGAATTGGATGATGGGAACAAGGCACTCTTTTGTTCTTCTCAAAAGAGTGGCCGGTTGGTTATGCTAGAGTGCCCAATACATGGGCACCTCAATCCCTTCAAATGTTTCCCACTTAAACATTACATTAATTAGATGTTTTATTTTGTTTACTAACACATTATCATATAATGTGATAATATGTAAAATGTATGTATGTGTATGAGTGTGACACTCGGTCCAAATAGCCGCATGGACTAACATACAACATACGTTAATATGGTATGTAACGATTACATTGATCATATATTATTTTACGAAATTTGTATTTTAACTATTTAAATACTCATTCATAAAATTAGTAATTCAAATAATTACTAACATCTAATTATTTAATTTCTGGCCACAAGAATTGTAGTTTGAAATAATTCATTCGAGTAATTATGTTTCATAAACATGTTTATATTAGTGACGACATTTCGATCACTAAAATATTACAATTTATAATCCTATTATAAATGTTCTCCTCATTCTTTTGCGAACTAGACTTGAACTGACTGTTATCGATATACAGTCATTTTATTTACTATCAAGAGAGTTGTCCTATAGGTGTGACCTAAAGGGATCAACTGACCACCACCGTCATATGACAGTAATGTCAAACTCTAGCTAGCCAATCATTACCGATTAATGTTGGTCAGTTGACTATATAATTTCGAATCATCCCTTGCGCATTCTCGTCATGAGATTTAATTATGTGATCGCACTATTGTTGAGGACACATTTCCCAACAATCTCCCACTTGTCCTCGACAAGTGTGCGTCACCAATTCTCTTGTCCTATTACAATCTCCCACTCAATGCAAGATGTCTCTCAGAGGTCGTACTTGCATTCGATCATATCATGAGTGGTTTCCTCGATTTGGAGAATAAATGTTTGACCGGAATTATCTACCATAGATACCTTCCGAGCGTGGCCACGCATTTCCAGTTAACTTCTCCTCGAGTGGCCCTGAGATTTGAACAACCCTGACAAGGGGTGGACAATTTCTATCGCACTACTCCCTTTGACTAGTCACAATCAGTCACAACCCAAAGCATTCCCATTTGACTCCAGTTACGAAAAGTCGTAGAGAATGGATCAACGTTATGCCTAAACTATACCATCTTGGGAGAATAGTCTTTAGTCTAAGAATTGACTCACAAGAATACTATAGCAGCTCTCGCCACGACCCGGCTATTATAAAATTTCTAGAACTCTATAAGCGGTCACTTTTCCCGACAGAGTGTCTCTTGCAGTCTGCCTATGTGATCGACTAGTCATCACATATGACTCTATGGCACTTGAACTTGCCATCAATCGCCTCACACTCTAGTCGCTTTGAGATGTCACCTCATGTAAGCGGCTAGGGGCCATACTAAGTCAATCCAGTTCACTTATGGGGTTCAATATTGTCTCTTACAACCCATTTGGATTCTGACAAAGTATCTTTTATCTTGAGTTAATCATAACTCAAATGACATTGTCATGCAAAAACAGTCAATACTATTTCATTGCATTTGATGCACAATCATCTATTTGTATTAAAGTTTTGCGAATAAACCTTTTATTCATTATTGCAAAATTTACAAATTTTGGTCTGCTTCCGACTCATATTATCTCACATAATATGATCTTATTTGAGCACATTTCTAGAACCCATTCTAGATTTTGAGTTTCCTTTCCTGAGGGAAGCTCCCACTGTTATCTTATTGTTGGAACTCGAGGTAGTCATACTAGCAAGTTCATATTATTAGTCTTACTAATATAACTAATTAATCTCATATTAATATAGTTTAAACGATCTAATCTTATGCATGCAAAATAAAAGCGGAAATAATGAGAATCGTATTCTTACAACCGGTCCGAAATATGCTTAGGACGATCCTCCAAAAGCAACCAAGTAAGCTTGCCTCCAATGAGTGAGCACCAAGACCTTACCTTAAACGGACCAAATATCCGAACCCGAAACTAGAGGACGGAATTAGGCTAAAACCGTGTACTAATAATAATATTAGTATACTAGAGAAAATATTATCTAGTAATAGTTTTAGAGGTTATTGTATTTTGTTTCTTACACTAGAAAAATACAATGTTAGGATTAGCATATTATGTGATGATGAACACACATATATGTAATGGGTTGGGAGGTGTAGTAGTGAATGTGGCGTGAGGTTTTCTCCAAAAGGAGGAATCCATTTTGCTTTCTCTACACACCATAATATATAGGCATGCATACCTATTAATAGGTTCAAGACTACTCTTATGATTGTGTTTGTAAGACCATAATTTAAACAAATTTTGTCCTTCTCATAATCACAATCACACGCCATATATATTTATAAAATGGACTTCCATTTTACAATTTGTAATTTGTACAATTGTATAATATGTAACATCCTATGTGACAAAATTCAATTGTATTAATTTAAAATATATTTATCATATAAATAATATTTCTAAATTAATTAAATCATATTTAACAAATTATTTTTAGTAATTCGTAATTACTGTCCCAACGTATGGTCATCGTAATAATCGTCAATACGATATATTAACAACGTTTGTCATAACCATGAACCATTCATAATACTAATTTCGATATTTCTAAAATATCGTTTAATACTTGACAATTGACACATTTCAATTTCAAATATAAATCTTACCTTTAAGATTCAACCTCTAATTTCTCAATATACGGTTTTAAGAATATCGATTAATCTGTATCCTATACAATTAATCAATATACGTTTAAGGGGTTAGTCCTATAGGTGTGACCTAAAGGGATCAACTGACCACCACCGTCATACGACAGTAATGTTAAACTCTAGTCAGCCAATCATTACCGATTAATGTTGGTCAGTTGACTAAATCAAATATTGGATCGTCCCTTGCATATTCTTTTCATAAGATTTATGACAATGATTTTATCATTGTCGTGATCGCACTATTGTTGAGGACACATTTCCCAACAATCTCCCACTTGTCCTCGACAAGTGTGCGTCACCAATTCTCTTGTCCTATTACGTCATCTCCCACTCAATGCAAACTGTCTTCCAGGTCGTACTTGCATTTGATCATATCTTGAGCGGTTTTCTCGATCTGGAGATTTAACTGCTTTGACCGGAATTATCTACCATAGATACCTTCCGAGCGTGGCCACGCATTTCCAGTTAAACTTCTCCTCGAGTGGCCTTGAGATTTAAGACAACCCTGACAAGGGGTTGGACAATTCCTATCCTACTGTTCCCTTCGACTAACACAGTCCATCATGACCCAAAAGAAGCCCATTTGACCCCCTTTAACGGTTGATCGTAGAGCTAAAATCAAAGTCAATCTGAGGCTGCATCACCTTGGGCGAACAGTCTCAAGTCAAAGAATCGACTTATGTGAATAATATAGTAGCTCTCGCCACGACCAGGCTAATTATAAAATTTCCAGAACTCTATAAGCGGTCACTAAATGCCCAACAGAGTGTTACACAGTCTGCCGATGTGATCGACTAGTCATCCCATATGACTCTATGACTTTTGAACTTGCCATCAATCGCCTCACATTGTAGTCGCTTCGAGACGTCACCTCATACAAGCGACTATGGGCTATACTAAGTTAATCCAGTTCACTTATGGGGTTCAAATTGTCTCTTACAACCCATTTGGATTTCACAAAGTATAAATTGTGAGTTAATATTAATAATAATAACTCAAACGATAAGAGTGATTGTTATGTGCGAACAATCAATACAATATTGTTGCTCCACATAAACAATCTTTGATGATCATACATCAATTTGTATTAATGGTTTGTTATGTGAATATACCCTATCTTCACATCTTTTAAACCTAAAAATTTCGGTTTCCTTTTGACTCATATTATCTCGCATAATATGATCTTATTCAAGTACATTCCAAGTCTTTTATACTCGACTCGAGTCTCCTTACTTTAAGGAAGCTCCCACTGTTTTCTTAAAACTCATGACATGTCATCCATATGAACATAGTCATATTGTACTAGAATTTATATTGTAGTCTACCTAGATTCGATCCATTAGTTCTCCTCGAGAACTTATATCGAAAGAGGGCTTTATTTCAACTTATGGCATTTTGATCAAGGTTATATGAATTAACATTTTCATGTCTCGGATTCAAATCCAAACCTTGTTAACTGATCGGTGACGTTTCATTATCATATAATAAACTCACTTATGATTTATGTTCTTAACATATATTTATTTAGAATTGAAAACCTCATATTCTTTACCTTTTAAAGAATCACCATTCTCTCTAAATGGTAGGTTTCGTTTCCTTAATAACCTTTCTCCCACTGAATTCCATATTACTATCTTATAGTTTAATAACTCCCACTATCTTCATAGTGATTAAGTAACATCTTTTCAACTTACAATGAACATTTCATTTTGATTCACTTTAAACATCTTCTCAACTCGTAATGAACATTTCATTTTGATTTACTTCAAACATTTTCTCAACTCGTAATGAACATTTCATTTTGATTTACTTCAAACATTTTCTCAACTCGTAATGAACATTTCATTTTGATTTTCTTTCCCACGGAAAGAATCTTAGTATTATCATGAGAACGGGAGACGATTTCTCCTCTATTATCTTTATAAAACAGAAACATTAACATCATGGAAACGATTTCCTTCTGTTAACACTCGCGGTCCCCTTTGTCCTCTCTAGGAACTAATGACAACAATTGGAACATTTCCCTTTTGTGTCCTCGCGTAGTTTCTTCTGTGTCCTCTCGTAGTTTCTTCTATCCAATCTTTTAGAGTTCTTCTTAAGGACTCCTTATAGGACTCTTCTCTAAGATCCTATGTTTATTTCATTGGTTTACGGGCGTAGAATTTCTCCCACTCTATCCTTTAAAATAACTGTTATTTAAGAAGGATAGCATTTTTCGCCCGTCAACAATGTATTGGATAAAGAATTAATTTGAGTATTGAGATCTTAACATTTTCTTTCATTTAAGGTGAAAATCTTATAATGAACTGATGTTCTTATGTTTGAATGTGAAGTATTTCACGGGATGTAATTCTCGTTTTTAAGTAAGTCGTATTACTTTTATAATGATCCTATCATTTCTTCCGTACATTGAATCATTCAAGGTACTTTATTACGATCTATGAAAATCGTATCAATTCATGTTATAAAAGCATTTTAAAACAACCAAACATGTTTGATTAAGAACAAAAGGATGACTTGGGTTGAAAACCAAGTCACCACTATTACAACCATTGTTTCAATAATATTCTTGTCGTACAAGAAATACCAAGTTCTTAAATTAAAATGCAAAAAGAAAGAAGACATCAAAATGAAAATTAGAGCCATGCTCTTCATGTCTTCAATCTCGGATGCTACCATAGCCATCCATGGAATGAGCTTCAAGTTCTCCTTTCCTTTCTCCTTGCCCTAGATCTTGGAAGGAGTCCCTTTAAAACAATTAAAAAGGGTTAATATTAACAACTTGTATCATTATACAAAGGTTAATCTTATAACATGAGTTTAAACAAGAATTATTACCAAAAGAATGAACTTTTCAAGCTTTAGGTCGGCCAAATACATTGGACAATTCCGTTTCCAATGCCCTATCTTCATGCAATAATGGCATTTATTTTCAACCTTTGAAGATGATGTGTTCATGGATGTCATTTTACCCTTTCCTTTACCGTTTCTCCTTTCATGCTTCCTATTGCTCCTATTCTCAAGATTAAGTGTATTCTTCTCGGTACTTCGAATAAGTCCAAACTCCCTCTCTGCCCGTAAAGGCATATCAAGGAAGCGAAGAATTCGATCTATTATGACATAGTCAGGAGCTTGCACTTTTTGAATTTGCAAGATTTCAGATGGAACAACCGACTTAATCACATGAAAACTCATAGATTGATCCTTATACGAATTTGGGTCAAACCATGCAGAAATTACTTCATGAAGCAAAGTTCTAGGAGTTTGATAAAACATATTCTTAAGCTTGGTGTAAATCTCATTTGCCGTGCTAAACATAATCATTCTGTCTCGAAGATCCGGCTCCAAAGTGAAAATGATTATGTCTCTAAGAATATTTGACTCCTTCATATAGGCCTCATACGCCTCACGAGTCTCAATCGTGGAGTGAGCAGTAGGAACAGGAGGAGTAGCTCTTGTAAGGAAACAAATCTTATTGTCACCTTCCGCAGCTAAAAGTAATTGGGATTCCCAATCTTTGAAATTGGTGCCTTGCTTCCTAAGCTTGCAACGATTCATAAAAGATTGGAGCCATGAAACGTGTTGTGGGAGAGGTGGAGCGTTATTTGCCATTGATTGAAAGTCGAAAAATGAACTACAAATGAAAATTAAGGAATTAAAACACAATTATCGTTTTAATAATTAAACTTGTAAATTTTAAACAAGTTAAGCATCTACTTAATGATCTCTTACCTAATTAATTAAATGATCCCGAGACCCAAATACACACTAACTTGGGCACGGTTTAGCCGATACATCCCTCATTAATGTGACTCGGTAGATTAACCCCTTAATCGATTCTACTTTTAGAACTCTCGGTCGATAAAATTACACTAATTCTTATCTTAGCCCGAACTTATTACCACTACGGTGGCTCGAATACCTTCGTCGAGATCAACCAAATTTCAAGAATAAGTAATCATATTACCCCACTTCACCAACGTAATAAGGTTTGCACCCCGGTTTAGCCGAGCCTACTCCCTTATGAAGAAGATCCTTCGCGGGTCCTTTACTTTTTGGTAAGGCTATGTCTCGATTTTTAAATAACGTAAGAGATCTTGTCAATTTATTATCTATCTCCTTTAAGTGAACTAAGTCGGTGAATTATCGATAAATTAATTGACACGGTCGATAAAATCGATGAAATGCATGAGTTTGATTGACGATTTGGCTATGTATGCAACATGATAAGCATAAATAAAAGCATAAAAACTTAAAAGCATAAATAAAACCCTAGTATGGCCTTTCCTAAAATAGAAAATTTAAATGTAAAATACAAATTCGGAAACCAACTCCTTTGGTCCCTTGAACTTCACACGCGGCACGCATCCCAAGGCAAACCCCGTCTTGGTCGGAACTCCTTTCCGAAATGGCACCGTCTTCAAGGATCTCCGGAATTACAAATAATTACAAATTTTCTATCTATTTTATACATTATAAAATAAAATAATAAAATAAAGTGATACGAGATCACATTAAATTACAACCGAATCGATAAACCCTTACATTACGGGAAATATCGATTAAAATCTAAGGCCATACTAAGTAAATTACATAATTCCAAAATTACGTAAATAAAATATGACATTCATAAATAATAATTAAATATGCAATGCTTATGTAAAATGCAAAACCTAAGACAAATCGTCCTATTTAAACACGTTTTAAATATCGTTATTCGTAATAACACAGTTTTATGGAATAACGTGATTTAAACAATTTTAAAATCACTAATCACTTTATGAATCACTATTCATGATTTAGTTAAGTTTCCTAACACATTTTAGGATTCAAAATTTAGTCTTACTTAAATTTCGAAAATTAACTTAACTTATTTTAACATTGTTCGGTTTTAATCGGTTTTACGGGAAATAGCATTAAAATAATCAAACGAGTCATAAAATTTCGAAAATTCAAAATTTTGAACATACTGAAAATTTTCTAAAATTTCAGATCCTTAAAATTCAAATATTTTCGAAATACACCATTTATTTCGTAAAATAGCCGTATAATATGCACAATATTTCGAAAAATTCAAAACTATTGCAAAAATTATGAAATAAAATACTAATATAATTTTTACATCTTCCTAGACACTCAAAGCATCTGAAAATGCAGAAAAATAAGGCTAAAAAACACTGTTTAAGGTCTGAAAAAAAAGTAATGATTATGACTCCTTAAACACTCAATATCAATTTTAACTTTTAAAATTAAAACTTAAAGTTTCAGAAACTTTTGGCACTAAATAAAAATATGTTGATGATCATACATAATATGACTAATATGGGTGAATTTTTCGGACCATTTAAGCAACATTTACTATTTTTAATAATTCGTGTCATATATTACGCGATTTTACCGATTAAAATCATTTCTCATGCAATATTCGAGATTAAAAGCTCAAAATTCACATGCATGCTAGAAATAATATATGTGACACCATATTAAATTTTTATGGTCAAATTCGAACTTAAACTATTTAAGCTAAAATATGTCACTAATATTTCGATTTTTACGATAAAAATCAATATTCATGCAATATTAACGAAAAATTTCTGAAAAATTTATCATGTATTTCATATATTGCATGTGACATCTACAAAAAATTTTATAGTTAAATTCATAATATAACTATTTATCCCATATTTAACTCATTTTATGACTATTTAACCATTAAAATCATAAACCATGCATAAAACCTTCAATAATTTCGAAAATTATATATTCATAATATGTTAAATGCATGTGAGAACATATTTAAAATTCATGGCCAGAAACATTATTTAGCTATTTTTCCCATAATAAAACATTTTTAACCGATTTTTGGCACTAATTAAACATTTTAATTACAATATTGAACAAAATTATTCCATAAATCATCAAAATGACTTAAAACTATTTTTAAGACCAGAAAGTATACATGCAATATGATTTTCGTGCATATCCTATATGTACTAACCATTTTCGTTTTTAATTAAAATCGTATTTTCTCGCAAAAACGTATAAAATCGAGTTGCATGCAAACAACCTAGTGCTCTGATACCACTTGTTGGAACTCGAGGTAGTCATACTAGCAAGTTCATATTATTAGTCTTACTAATATAACTAATTAATCTCATATTAATATAGTTTAAACGATCTAATCTTATGCATGCAAAATAAAAGCGGAAATAATGAGAATCGTATTCTTACAACCGGTCCGAAATATGCTTAGGACGATCCTCCAAAAGCAACCAAGTAAGCTTGCCTCCAATGAGTGAGCACCAAGACCTTACCTTAAACGGACCAAATATCCGAACCCGAAACTAGAGGACGGAATTAGGCTAAAACCGTGTACTAATAATAATATTAGTATACTAGAGAAAATATTATCTAGTAATAGTTTTAGAGGTTATTGTATTTTGTTTCTTACACTAGAAAAATACAATGTTAGGATTAGCATATTATGTGATGATGAACACACATATATGTAATGGGTTGGGAGGTGTAGTAGTGAATGTGGCGTGAGGTTTTCTCCAAAAGGAGGAATCCATTTTGCTTTCTCTACACACCATAATATATAGGCATGCATACCTATTAATAGGTTCAAGACTACTCTTATGATTGTGTTTGTAAGACCATAATTTAAACAAATTTTGTCCTTCTCATAATCACAATCACACGCCATATATATTTATAAAATGGACTTCCATTTTACAATTTGTAATTTGTACAATTGTATAATATGTAACATCCTATGTGACAAAATTCAATTGTATTAATTTAAAATATATTTATCATATAAATAATATTTCTAAATTAATTAAATCATATTTAACAAATTATTTTTAGTAATTCGTAATTACTGTCCCAACGTATGGTCATCGTAATAATCGTCAATACGATATATTAACAACGTTTGTCATAACCATGAACCATTCATAATACTAATTTCGATATTTCTAAAATATCGTTTAATACTTGACAATTGACACATTTCAATTTCAAATATAAATCTTACCTTTAAGATTCAACCTCTAATTTCTCAATATACGGTCTTAAGAATATCGATTAATCTGTATCCTATACAATTAATCAATATACGTTTAAGGGGTTAGTCCTATAGGTGTGACCTAAAGGGATCAACTGACCACCACCGTCATACGACAGTAATGTTAAACTCTAGTCAGCCAACCATTACCGATTAATGTTGGTCAGTTGACTAAATCAAATATTGGATCGTCCCTTGCATATTCTTTTCATAAGATTTATGACAATGATTTTATCATTGTCGTGATCGCACTATTGTTGAGGACACATTTCCCAACACTTATAACTCGTGACGTATAGATATATTAGAGGGATTAAGAATCACTCGAAATTATCTAGTCACTTATGTGCTGAAATCTATATTGTAGTTATTAGTGATTTCATCACTCTTATAATTTTCAATCATCTTGGCAATATTTTATTAAGGCTATTCATGTCTAACCATTTTGATTTCCAATGGGCGACCTTTTATTATCAATATAATAAAACTTCCCGTAAAGCTCCATCATCGTATGATATAAGGTATTTGATCATCTAGAATTTCAAACCTCTTATTCTTTACACCTTAAAGAATCACCCATCCTCTCTAAATGGTAGGCTTAATTCTTTTAATGAACATTGCTCCCACTAAAATCAATATTACTCGATCTCTTAAATGAACTTTTCATTTCTCGCATGTAAATCTTTTATTTATATCTTGAATCATTATCACCATCACTATCCCTATAGTGATGTATTTCCATTCAATCAATCATCACCCTCTTTTCATGTCTTCGTTTCCTCGAGACGAATATGACATGATAATTTCTTTATAACTATATTGAGAGAATTGAGATGATTTATTCTCTTTTATCTTATAAACTTAGAAAAATCATTTATTTAGGAACCGGTCTTTCCCCGTATAGATAGATGATTTCTCCTCTATTATCTTATAATCTTTAAAAAATCATTATCTCAAGGAAGGATTCATACGGGGTTTCTTACTGAAACAACGAACATAAAGAACCTTTCTTCGAGTGTCCTCCCGTAGTTTCTTCAGTGTCCTTTCGTAGTTTCTTCAATTCATTTAGGGCTCTTCTTAAGACTCCCATGTAGGAATCTTCTCTAAGATCCTTTATTTTCATCATTGGTTTGCGAGCGAAATATTTTCTCCCACTCTATCCTTCTAACAATAACCTTTATTCGTATAAGGATAGCTATTTCGATTAACCAATGCACATGAATGTTTGAAGTTTTATTGGTGTGATGAATACATTCTCATTTTCACTTAAAATGAAAATCTTATAATGAACTAATATTGTCTCATTTTGATTGAAAGTATCTCATGGGGTGTAGTTCTCCGTTTTAATCAACACTTTGATTAAATTATATTGATCGTATCAATGTTTGTTGTGTGATAAAATCACCATTATTCATGTTTTAAACAAGGTATGCAATTTATTTGAGAAATCAAGACATTGATTAAGAACAAAAGTAGTGACTCGGGTTGAAAACAAAGTCACCAATATCCAAAATTATAACCATTGTTTTAGGATTTTAATCCTTGTCTTACAAGAAAATAAATTGTTCTTAGCAAATAAAATGCAAAATATGAAAGAAGACAATATGAAAATTAGAGCCTAGCTCTTCAAGTCTTCGATCAATTGGATGCTACCGTAGCCATCCAAGTAAAGAACCTCATGTTTCCTTCTCCTTGTCCTTATCTTTATAAGATGCCCCTTTAAAACAATTTAAAAGGGGTAATAGTCAACAACTTGTATCGCCATACAAAAGTTAACAAAAGAACATGAAAGTAAACGAGAATTATAAACTACGGCGGTTGTAAAACGCCTCGCGAAAGCGGAAATATAAAACACACAAAGTACTAAAAATGCAGCGGAATTAAAACTTTTTACGTAACTAAACATGCGAGGTGTCCTACTACAAAACTTAAACATAAATAAGTATACAAGCGTAATATAAAAGCAGCCCGGGATGGCACATCCCTACAGGCACTCAGAAACTGAAATGAAATTCTAAGTCTAGCTAACGTAAAAGTGTAAGTCAATTGATGAAGGATCATCGCTCGCTAGCTCCATGCAACCCCTCTGCCAACCTGTCATGTACCTACATACATGTAAACATGTACGCCACAATCAGTGGGGAGTGACTAGAGTTCTCCTAGCCACCTCTTGTGACAACACGAAACAAGTAAAGCAATACAGAATACTCCAACATATATAAACATGTGAAGCATAAACATCTCATCAACTGATATCACACCATCATGCGATTACAAATGCACGGCTCTCAACCAACTTCATAAACCGATAGGAAGGAGAGCCGGTTTCCCTACTGGTTACCCAGTCGGGGGGTCTTTCAATCCAACTATTTATGAAACCGAACTAAGAGTCATCCAATGCCTTGGATAATTAAACCATAACTCAAATAAACATCATTATCTCATCATGCATATCTGACACTGTACCATCATCAAGGCAAGCAGATAAAACATTCATAACACTAGCAATGGGTCCAGAGGTGAGCTTAACACATATCCCATTACTACACAATGTCGGGTCCAGAGGTGAGCTTAACACATATCCCAACATACAATTCAAGTAAAGGGTCCAGAGGTGAACTTACAACATATCCCTAATCTTACACAACATGAAAAGGGTCCAGAGGTGAGCTTAACACATATCCCTAATCATCCAAAAGCAACGGCTCCAGAGGTGAGCTTAACACATATCCCGATGCTACAAACAAGTATTGGGTCCAGAGGTGAGCTTAACACATATCCCAATACACAGCTACTGCACAACGGGTCCAGAGGTGAGCTTAACACATATCCCGTGTACGACAACCGATCACGTGTCAGGTCCAGAGATGAGCTTAACACATATCCTGACACGCCCAAGCAAAACACGTAACGGGTCCAGAGGTGCGCTTAACACATATCCCGTCACGCGACATATAAAACATATGGTGGGTCCAGAGGTGAGCTTAACACATATCCCACCACGCGACAAACAATGTAACCACTAACATCCAAGGTAGAAACTAACCTCTAGCTCTAACTTCTTAAACCACTAGTCAACACTTAATTGATCCCGGGAACTAAGACGAGGGAGAGCCGGTTTCCCTTTCGGTTACCCGACCGGGGAATCTCTATCCTCACTCCATTCCCGAACCCAATATAGTGTTGCCCATCCTCCGGGGACCTCAAATATATATCACGGGTATACAAAACGAGTTTCAATCAAAACCGATCAACCATTTAAAAGTTACACGCGAAAACAACCCAAAACAGCCTTCAGGGATCCCCAGCCGGTCGGCCGGCTGGCAATACCCTCAGCCTACGCTCCTTTTTCAAACAAGGAAAACAACACAAGGACTCCCAGCCGGTCGGCAGGCAGCCGGTCGGCCGGCTGGGAACCCAATTCCCCTAGCCTACATCAATTTCGTAAACCATCCCCATGCACTCCCAGCCGGCTGGCAGGCGGCCGGTCTGCCGGCTGGGCTCCCTTTCTTCCTAAGTTTTCGCAAAACACAAACAATACAAAATGACTACCAGCCGGTTGGCAGGCAGCCGGTCGGCCGGCTGGCAGTCCAAGGCCAAGTTCTTCAAAAATACGAAAACATACAATACGCACTCCCAGTCGGTCGACCGGCGGCCGGTCGGTCGACCGGCTCAGAGAGCCTGTTCGCAAAATCGTCATTTTCATCCTATTTGAAATCATCACAAATCGATCCACAAACTTCAAAATTGCTACATAAGATGTTTGCCCAACATTACTACTCATCAAATACAACTTATCTAACAGCCAACAAGTCCCATAACAATCCTCAAACGATTTTAACAAGTATCCGTCTCAACTTGTGAAAAACTGAAAATGAACTTAAGAACATATAACAACATCTTAAAGCATGAATTCTTCACATATTAAACATCCTAAACATGTTACTAAGTCCTTTGAACAATGAACATTAACAAAAACCAGAAACTAACACAAGAATCCCAACAAGAGTGCTAATATTCACACAAAGGCCGAGTTATCTCATTATTGTCACCTTTTAGCTTCATAAATCGCCAAGAATCGCCTCCAAGCTACTCCAATCGACCTTGCCCACAACTAGAAACACCAACAACGGTATTAGACTCGAAAACGTGCATATGAAGGGCACGGCCAGATTGTAAGATGAAAAGATTTTGGTATAAAACTTACCTAGAAAGATGGAGGACGAGAAGAGGAATCTGTGGCCGCGAAAATCGTCCCAATCGGATAAGAAACGAGGGTTTTATGAGCATTTGAAGGTTGGAGGTGGAAAAGTGATAAAAATGGTGTTTCCTTCTACTTTCACAAATCTGAAAAATAAAGGAAAGGAGGAAGGTAGATGATGGTAGGGTTAGGGTTTTGTGAGGAAAAATAAGGAAAATGGGTCCATTAACAAGTTAGGCCCATATGACAAGTTTTAAGACGGTTTAAGCTAAAAACACCGACTTAAAGTAACTATAAACTTAAGACGATATAACTATTTCCGGACTATGAAATTAAATTGCTAAGACGTAAATTACGCAATTAATTAAAATCTTATTTAAATCCTTTTAAATATTCTCACATAAATTAGTCGGTTATTTAAATGAAATACCAAAAATTACGAAATATAAATTATTTCCCGAACTTGAACTTAAAATCTCTAAAATTCCAGGTCCCGAAATATTGGGCTGTTACAATCACTCCATCTTTCAAAAAGTTTCGTCCTCGAAACTTGAAACGGAAATAAGTGCGAAAACAACTCTAACTTTCAAAGTGTACCACACGGGTTATGGTACCCAAATCCTTACCTTTCAAAAGGTTTCAAGAAGCAAAAGATTTTAAGGTGCGATTCTTGTCAATGGTCATTGGGATTCTCGTTACGTATTCAAGAGTCCGACGTTCCAAATCCGAGACAAGTCCCAAAATTAAATCATTAAAATTCAAAATCCCGATCGATCCGGTGTTGATAAGCACAGTACGGGTTATCAGACGTCTCCAATAACGAGTTCAGATGACAAATCAACGCTAAGATCAATCAAAGTTGTAAAACGTTCTGCTCTTTAAAATCAAGTTTTCTTCAAAATCAACTTTTATTTACTTTCAACAAAAGAGGGAGCAGTTTCCCAATCCTCAAAACAATTAAGATTTTCCAAAAATTACATCTTTTAGGGTTAACAATAGTGAACAAATTCCAAAAACAGTCACCGGGAGCGTGAAAACGATCATAGAGATTACTTTCGACACGAAGGATTGAGAGTTTCTAGTTTCACAGTTGTCAGAACACACGAAGAAGGATCGAAGGAATGAAACAACCAGGTTAGAGGTCAAGAAAAACGGTAACTCTTGCTAAACATGGGGTCACTAACCGCTCGATCCATAATCAAAACATCGTTACAACGATCCCTAGCATATCCCAAGAAGGACAATTCAAGTGATCTCTAGCCTCTCCAAGGTCTCACGATCCCTCTTATCATTATCTCCTCCACAGAACAAGGTATTCCTCAACAAGAAGGTTTCCAAAACTCTCACTTAGTTCACACTAAAATCCGTTCAACCACGGTTAAGGATCTCTCACCCAAGGTGGAAGCCTACTACACATACTCCAGACCAAGGTTCACGCACTTTCAGCACTTCAAACCATAATTCTATTACCATGACACCGAACCTCGAAAACCAAAATATGGCAATCATCATCCTATAACCTTAACTTTTAACAGTTCAATCCTAGCTAACCTATTCCACAAGGTTCGACATCCTAAATTCCCAAATTTTATAATCACAGTGATCAATCAAATCGAGACTTTACTAAGGTAACAACTTCTAAATCCTCTGATTTCCAACCATTTACCAACAATATACATCTCAAAGAAAGTTCCAAAGAAGTAACAACTTTCACTCTTATAGGTTCCATAAGACTTAGGCATTCACATTCCGAGATTCCTCAATTGATATTTATGAACACTTATAAGTTTCAAATTTCCACTCTACGATTACCTCAAACATCAACGGTTACCTGTAAGTACATCAATAGGCAAATGCCGAGGTTCCATAAGTAACTCACGGTCAACACTCAGTCAGCTTTATAAGTCCACTTGTAAATGTCTCAATATTCTCACGCAGTTACTAATAACTCTCGTTCCTCAAGTATGTGGTCCTTTCTGCATTACAAAAATTCCTCAAGATTAAGTAGCACTAACTTACCTCATTCATCCATTTGACCACTTCATCACTATCTAAGGCACATTCCTCTAAATTCATCTATAACTCCGAGCATTCTATTCCAATCCTCAAATGGTGCTTAGAATCTACAAAGATCACTTACACACAATCCATCTAACATGGACTCTCAAGACGGCACACTGTCCAACATTGCCCGAACATTATTCTCACCAACTCTCTCAACCAAATCCTGACAACGCAGAACCAAGCATTCCTCAAGGCATGTATCTCTACCCCCAAGAACAGGTCGATCTCGCCACTATTTTAGATGAAAAGGAACAAGGCTCACAGAAGAGGAGATGAGATGCAAACTTCAGGGATAAACACGACACAGGTCTCGAGAGAGACAAACGAAAGACGGCTCGAGGGACAATAAGATGACAAGGTAAGGAACTTTAGGCGATAGACTCCAATAAAATTGAAGTCAAGATCAGACGGAGAAGCAAAGGAGAAGAAAGGAGAGAAGCGACGCGAAAAGAACGATTGCGGAATCCTCCAAGGTGCGGGTCTCTCACTATTCTCGCGGGATTCTCTTATTTTCCAAATTAAGTCATTCAATTATCGGTTCTCACGAAAAGTTCCTCCTATGATTTATATACCCTAATCTTCCAAACTCTAAACGATATCATCATCACAACTACCTATTCCCAAAAGTTTGAGATGACACATCTCTGCTAGTTCCTCAAATGACAATTCAATAACACTTTCAGGTCACCACCCTTATGTCATATACACTTTACTCACCTCATTGTCCACTAGATAACAATTCTTAAACCATCAAGTTTTTCCGAACTTTCCTCTCCCAATGACTTACTTTATTCCATTCACAAACTGGCGGTGCATCCTCAAGTTTCCTTTAAGTTCTTCAATAGAAGAACGCTAAGACCCATTAAATAACCTAAGGCCAGATAATGATTCACTTCCTCCCAGTTTAAATCATAAATTTTTCAAGTACTCAACTATTATAGCCAATGATTCGTATTCCTCAACAACGGACCTTTCTCAACTCAGTCACTCTCCTAAGTCAAGTGATACTAACTCACTTCAATCATTTATTCTTCATCATTAGCATCTTAAGGCCATCCTCTCAGGTCGCTCTATATCCTCAAGTATCTTATCTAACTCCTTAAACAATACTCTATAATCCACAAACTTTCACGATCTAAGCATGGTTCTCAAGGTTAGGTCGCACCGAATACTAAGTATACAACTCAACCTTCAAGCAAGTATCCAATCACTCACTTTCACTCTCCCAATTGGATAGACAACTAGACCCTTAGATCACAAAAACATGTCTCTCGATACCTCTTAAGTTATTCCTCAATAACAATATTTCTCATAACACAGCTTACAGTTGTCCTAAGACTAGTTCCTCCAAATCCAACAAAAAGGAAGATTACTTGGAGGGCACCTTAAGAAAACAAGCAACAAGGTTAAGCTGAAAAGATATGAAGATCTGTTCAAGCAAGATAGACAAATATTCTAAAAGAAGGATGTGCATCCAGAGTTATCAAAGGAGGGGATGCACAAAGGAAGAGGAGTATCTTCAAGGTTCAGAAGCATTCTCCAACAATAGCACGAATCTTCTATCTTCGGTAGAAACTCCGATCTCCACCGCCAAATGGGTAAGCTCACGGTTCGTCGATCGAAAGATATAAAAGTGAAGTCAATGACAATCAACAAACACGTTAATGCCTAATAAGAGCAATCACAAAACAGACTACAATATAAGTCCTTACATCTACCCCATCTCTCATTCATTATTCAATTATATTGTCAAGTTAAGCTTGGGGGTTACATGAGTGCGTCGGGAGCAATAATGCTCTGATACCAACTGTAAAACCCCTCGCGAAAGCGGAAATATAAAACACACAAAGTACTAAAAATGCAGCGGAATTAAAACTTTTTACATAACTAAACATGCGAGGTGTCCTACTACAAAACTGAAACATAAATAAGTATACAAGCGTAATATAAAAGCAGCCCGGGATGGCACATCCCTACAGGCACTCAGAAACTGAAATGAAATTCTAAGTCTAGCTAACGTAAAAGTGTAAGTCAATTGATGAAGGATCATCGCTCGCTAGCTCCATGCAACCCCTCTGCCAACCTGTCATGTACCTACATACATGTAAACATGTACGCCACAATCAGTGGGGAGTGACTAGAGTTCTCCTAGCCACCTCTTGTGACAACACGAAACAAGTAAAGCAATACAGAATACTCCAACATATATAAACATGTGAAGCATAAACATCTCATCAACTGATATCACACTATCATGCGATTACAAATGCACGGCTCTCAACCAACTTCATAAACCGATAGGAAGGAGAGCCGGTTTCCCTACTGGTTACCCAGTCGGGGGATCTTTCAATCCAACTATTTATGAAACCGAACTAAGAGTCATCCAATGCCTTGGATGATTAAACCATAACTCAAATAAACATCATTATCTCATCATGCATATCTGACACTGTACCATCATCAACGCAAGCAGATAAAACATTCATAACACTAGCAATGGGTCCAGAGGTGAGCTTAACACATATCCCATTACTACACAATGTCGGGTCCAGAGGTGAGCTTAACACATATCCCAACATACAATTCAAGTAAAGGGTCCAGAGGTGAACTTACAACATATCCCTAAACTTACACAACATGAAAAGGGTCCAGAGGTGAGCTTAACACATATCCCTAATCATCCAAAAGCAACGGGTCCAGAGGTGAGCTTAACACATATCCCGATGCTACAAACAAGTATTGGGTCCAGAGGTGAGCTTAACACATATCCCAATACACAGCTACCGCACAACGGGTCCAGAGGTGAGCTTAACACATATCCCGTGTACGACAACCGATCACGTGTCAGGTCCAGAGATGAGCTTAACACATATCCTGACACGCCCAAGCAAAACACGTAACGGGTCCAGAGGTGAGCTTAACACATATCCCGTCACGCGACATATAAAACACATGGTGGGTCCAGAGGTGAGCTTAACACATATCCCACCACGCGACAAACAATGTAACCACTAACATCCAAGGTAGAAACTAACCTCTAGCTCTAACTTCTTAAACCACTAGTCAACACTTAATTGATCCCGGGAACTAAGACGAGGGAGAGCCGGTTTCCCTTTCGGTTACCCGACCAGGGGGTCTCTATCCTCACTCCATTCCCGAACCCAATATAGTGTTGTCCATCCTCCGGGGACCTCAAATATATATCACGGGTATACAAAACGAGTTTCAATCAAAACCGATCAACCGTTTAAAAGTTACACGCGAAAACAACCCAAAACAGCCTTCAGGGATCCCCAGTCGGTCGGCAAGCAGCCGGTCGGCCGGCTGGCAATACCCTCAGCCTATGCTCCTTTTTCAAACAAGGAAAACAACACAAGGACTCCCAGCCGGTCGGCAGGCAGCCGGTCGGCCGGCTGGGAACTCAATTCCCCTAGCCTACATCAATTTCGTAAACCATCCCCATGCACTCCCAGCCGGCTGGCAGGCGGCCGGTCTGCCGGCTGGGCTCCCTTTCTTCCTAAGTTTTCGCAAAACATACACAATACAAAATGACTACCAGCCGGTCGGCAGGCAGCCGGTCGGCCGGCTGGCAGTCCAAGGCCAAGTTCTTCAAAAATACGAAAACATACAATACAAACTCCCAGCCGGTCGACCGGCTCAGAGAGCCTGTTCGCAAAATCGTCATTTTCATCCTATTTGAAATCATCATAAATCAATCCACAAACTTCAAAATTGTTACATAAGATGTTTGCCCAACATTACTACTCATCAAATACAACTTATCTAACAGCTAACAAGTCCCATAACAATCCTCAAACGATTTTAACAAGTATCCGTCTCAACTTGTGAAAAACTGAAAATGAACTTAAGAACATATAACAACATCTTAAAGCATGAATTCTTCACATATTAAACATCCTAAACATGTTACTAAGTCCTTTGAACAATGAACATTAACAAAAACCAGAAACTAACACAAGAATCACAACAAGAGTGCTAATATTCACACAAAGGCCGAGTTATCTCATTATTGTCACCTTTTAGCTTCATAAATCGCCAAGAATCGCCTCCAAGCTACTCCAATCGACCTTGCCCACAACTAGAAACACCAACAACGGTATTAGACTCGAAAACGTGCATAAGAAGGGCACGGCCAGATTGTAAGATGAAACTATTTTGGTATAAAACTTACCTAGAAAGATGGAGGACGAGAAGAGGAATCCGTGGCCGCGAAAATCGTCCCAATCGGATAAGAAACGAGGGTTTTATGAGCATTTGAAGGTTGGAGGTGGAAAAGTGATAAAAATGGTGTTTCCTTCTACTTTCACAAATCTGAAAAATAAAGGAAAGGAGGGAGGTAGATGATGGTAGGGTTAGGGTTTTGTGAGGAAAAAGAAGGAAAATGGGTTCATTAACAAGTTAGGCCCATATGACAAGTTTTAAGACGGTTTAAGCTAAAAACACCGACTTAAAGTAACTATAAACTTAAGACGATATAACTATTTCCGGACTAAGAAATTAAATTGCTAAGACGTAAATTACGCAATTAATTAAAATCTTATTTAAATCCTTTTAAATATTCTCACATAAATTAGTCGGTTATTTAAATAAAATATCAAAAATTACGAAATATAAATTATTTCCCGAACTTGAACTTAAAATCTCTAAAATTCCAGGTCCCGAAATATTGGGCTGTTACAGCGGTTGCCTTTCCATTTTTGAGATCGGTCAAGTATTTGGGGCAATTCCGTTCCTAAGACTTAACCTCGTGCAATAAAGGCACTTGTATTCAACCTTTGAAGATGAGGTGGAAACGCCTTTCGAAAAGGTCTTTTCTTTGGTCGCTTTGGGCTTGAACGTTTTCTTGCCCTTGCCTTTAAAGGCATTCTTCTTGAAGCTCGTTTTCCCTTTCTTTTCGATGTTTAAAACATCCTTGGTGGAACTTTCATGAAGTCCCATGTCCCTTTCGGCTTGGACGAGCATCTTATGCAACTCATCCAACGTGGTCTCTTAGTTTCGCATATTAAAATTCACCCGGAATTGAGCATACGCTTTGACCTTATTGAGAGAGTGAAGAACTCGGTCAATAATAAGAGAGTCGGGAACATCAACGTCTTGCGCTTTTAGAGTCTCCGCGAGCTCAACGAGTTTGAGCACATGAGGGCTTATCTTTTGCCCTTCCTTGAATGTAATGTCAAAGAAGGCGGAAGCCGCCTCAGATTGAATCACCCTTGGAGTTTGCGAAAACATGGTCGCAAGCTTGGTGTATATCTCATATGATGTGGTCAACTTAATCATACTCCTTTGGAGATCCGGCTCCATGGAGAAGATGAGCACATTTTTAAGAGCGGAGGACTCTTTCATGTAGGCTTCATAGGCCTCACGATTTTGGACCGATGAACGAGCGGTCGGAGCGGGAGGAGCGGCTTCGGATAGGTAACGAATCTTATGGTCACCTTGAGCGGCCAAAAGTAATTGCGCATCCCAATCCTTAAAATTGGAACCATGCTTATCGAGTTTACAACGATCCATAAAGGACTGAAGCCATGATACGTTAGTGAGAGGTGGAGCGTTGGTTGCCATTGTCGATGTTGAAAAATAAACTACAATAATAAAAGGAAAAACAACATCATTTTAAAAATCATAATTTTAACTAGAAACTTAAACAAGTTAAGTATATTTACTTAATGATCTCTTACCCAATTAAGTAAACAATCCCGAGACCCAAACCCATACTAATCCGGGCACGGTGTAGCCGATTCAACCCGTATCGGTATAATTTGGTGGATTAACTTTTAATCGGTTCTAGTCTTAGAACTCTCGGTCGACAATTTTCTTAAAATTATCTTTAGCCCGAACTTATTGCAACTACGGTTAGGAATACTTTCGTTGAGATCAACCAAATTTCAAGGTGTAATCTTATTACCCCACTTACCCAACGTAACAATTTTAGTACCCCGGTGTAGCCGAGCCTACGTTCTTGTGAAGAAGGGATTCATGGGTCCGTACTTTTTGGTAAGGCTAAGTCTCAATATTTATATGTAAGAGATCTAGTCAAATTATTATCTATCTCCGTTTAAGTGAACTAAGTCGGTGAATTATCGATAAAATAAAAGACTAGGTCGATAAAATCGAAAATGCATGAGACGATATATGACGATTTGGCTATGCATGCAAACATATAAAAAGCAAAATAAAAGCATAAAATAAACCCTAGTATGGCCTTTCCTAGAAAAGAAATAATAAAAGTACAAATTCGGAAACCAACTCCTTTGGTCCCTTGAACTTCACGAGGCACGCACTTCGAGGTAAACACCGTCTTTGTCGGAACTCCTTTCCGAATGGCACCGTCTTCAAGGAACTCCGGATTTTACAAATTACAACTTTTCTAGTCTACTTTATACATTATAAAACAGAAAAAAATTACAATTGGGTGATACGAGATCACAAAATTACAACCGAATCGGTAACCCCTTACATTACGGGAAATACCGATTTAAAACTAAGGCCATACTAAGTAAATTACATAATTCCCAAAATTACGTAAATAAAATCATGACATTCATAATAAAATATGCAATGCTTATGAATATATGAACTATCATGCAAATCCTAAGCCAAATCGTCCTATTTAAATATCAATAATATAAATAGTTATCGTATACCTCGGTTTATGGAATCGCGTGTTTTAACGTTTAACAACACTATGCATAAAATGAATCGGTATTCATCTTTAAGTTAATCATCCCAACTCATATAGGTTTCAAAATTTAGTCTTACTCAAACTTTGAACATGACTTAACTTAACATATTTTAATATTGTTCGGTATAACTCGGTTTTACGGGAAAAATAATATAAAAATCCGAAAGAGTCATAAATATTTCGAAAATTTCAAAATTCAAACTTTTGAAAATTCCAGAATGTTCTTAAAATTTGAGAACCTTAAAAATATTAGTATTTATACGGTTTTAACATTATTTCGAAAATAATACATAAAACGAGCATTCTAAGTCGGAAAATTCAATAATTAACTCCATAAATGCAAATAAAATAAAATGGCACACTGCCCAATAGCCGAAATTAAATGGCACACTGCCCAATAGCCGAAATTTTAAATGCATGACTCTTTTTATTTAATTTTAAATGCAACTTTTAACAATTTAAAATTAAACTAAAACTGAAACTTTTGGCTCCCAAGAATATTTTCGTGATGAACATACCATATATGACTATTATGGGTTAAATTTTTCGGCCATTTTAACAACTATTGCAAATTTTAACGATTTTCGTCATATATCGTACGATTTTAACCTTTAAAATTATTTCTCAAGCATAAAATAAGATAAAAATCTCGAAATTTTTATACATGCTGGAAATAATATATATGACATCGTGTTAAATTTCTATGGCCAAATTCCAACTTAAACTATTAAAGTCGAAATTATGTCACTAATTACCCGATTTTTACATTAAAAATCTATAATATTGCAATATTTGAGATAAATTTATGGAAAATTTAACATATATTTTAAATATTGCATGTGACATACTCATAAATTGTTATAGTCAAATTCGTAATATAACTATTTTAACCCATTTTTATTCATATTATTGCATTTTAACCCTTAAAATTCATATCACATGTTTTATAAGTCCATAATTTACGAAAATTCATATTCATAACATAGGATATACATGTGATAACATACTGAAAAATCTCGGCCAAAGGATGATTTTAACTATTTTTCCCAAAATAAACGATTTTTAACCATTAAAACATAATAAAACCGAGATTTAATATACCAATAACCAATATTCATGCAAAATATATTCCAAATATTCTAAAAACATTTTAGAAAACAGTAGGTATTCATGCTAAATAATTTCGTGCATATCATATATTAAACGAAAATTCAAATTTTATTTTGTTATCACTATAACTCCGTAAAAACGTAAACGGAAAGCATGCAAACAACCTATTGCTCTGATACCAATTGAAAGGTTTTTAGTTACTCATAAACAATATTTAGTCATACTAATCAAAATACTTTAATTAACATTTTAATTAACTTATTTATGTGATCTTATGCATGCTTGCAATGCGGAAATAAGAGAGATTTAGAACCCTTACACACGGTCCAAATCTAGTGCAAGGATGATCTTCCAAATGCTCAACAAGAACACCTCCTCCAAGATACACCCAAGACACACTACTCTCAATATATTTTGTATTTATTTTGCTAGAAATCTAATACAAAATACTAGTTCTTATTACATAAGATTATCAAAATATTATCTTTGATGAATGAGGAGTATGCACGGTTTAGTGAGAGCAAGGATGAACAACCCTTTTGTTTTTCTCTCTACAATACCCTAAAACTAAAACAAGAATGAATTGGATGATGGGAACAAGGCACTCTTTTGTTCTTCTCAAAAGAGTGGCTGGTTGGTTATGGTAGAGTGCCCAATACATGGGCACCTCAATCCCTTCAAATGTTTCCCACTTAAACATTACATTAATTAGATGTTTTATTTTGTTTACTAACACATTATCATATAATGTGATAATATGTAAAATGTATGTATGTGTATGAGTGTGACACTCGGTCCAAATAGCCGCATGGACTAACATACAACATACGTTAATATGGTATGTAACGATTACATTGATCATATATTATTTTACGAAATTTGTATTTTAACTATTTAAATACTCATTCATAAAATTAGTAATTCAAATAATTACTAACATCTAATTATTTAATTTCTGGCCACAACAATTGTAGTTTGAAATAATTCATTCGAGTAATTATGTTTCATAAACATGTTTATATTAGTGACGACATTTCGATCACTAAAATATTACAATTTATAATCCTATTATAAATGTTCTCCTCAGTCTTTTGCGAACTAGAATTGAACTGACTCGTATCGATATACAGTCATTTCATTTACTATCAAGAGAGTTGTCCTATAGGTGTGACCTAAAGGGATCAACTGACCACCACCGCCATACGACAGTAATGTCAAACTCTAGCTAGCCAATCATTACCGATTAATGTTGGTCAGTTGACTATATAATTTCGAATCATCCCTTGCGCATTCTCGTCATGAGATTTAATTATGTGATCGCACTATTGTTGAGGACACATTTCCCAACAACCAGCCCTTCCTGAAATATTGGACCACGGGGTGCGAGACGTGGTTCCATGATTTGTTAACATAGTTTTGGACCTGGGCAACAGATGGTCTAGCTCCCAAAATGTTGCACATTAACGAGTTTTCCCAGTATTTTGGTTCCCCAGCAACATCGTCTTCGCATATTTCTATTTCCGTTGAGGCTGCACTTTGGGGGTAGTAATGCAAACTCATTCCCGGTTTAGCTTTCACAATATTGTTCCAACCAGGGGCTGAGGAAGTAGCTATGTTTCCATTTTCCCAGACCCATTAGCAGTACCGGTTCCCACATCAGACCCATTTCTACCAGTCCCCTGAACACTACCCGTAATCTTAGCAGAGCCTGAATTCCCAGCCCCTTGTTCAATAACCATTTCCTTTGTATTCACAATAGTTGTGATTGTGCTAGGAAGACAGCCTTCCGTATTAATTGGAGTACCAGTGTAAAACCCCTCGCGGCAGCGGAAAAGTAAACATACAAAACATGCCAAAAATGCGCGGAATTTAAAACTTTTGACAAGATAAGAAAACATGCGAGGTGTCTTAACAATATTAAACATGCGGAAGAAATAAAACATAAATGAGTATAAGTACGATACAGAAGCAGCCCGGGATAGCATATCCCTACAAGCACAAAATACTGAAATCATAAGTCTAAGGTCTAGCTACACGATAAAGGTAAAAGTCAACTGTAACAACCCGACCCGCCACCGTCGTAACACAAACCCAATAAGATGGGAGGTAAGCCTTTGGGCCCATTATTTGTCCTCACTTAAGCCCAAAAGCACACTGCCTTGTTACTAAGTGGTGGGTGGAAGTTATTATAAACATATCACAAGCCTCACATTCTACCGATGTGGGACAACTTTCCTCTTACTCTTGGGGTGTTACATCAACGATGAAGGATCATCGCTCGCTAGCCTCAACGTAACCCCCTGCAAACAGCCTCATGTACCTACACACGTACAACATGTGCGCCACAGTCAGTGGGGAGTGACTAGAGTGCTCCTAGCCACCTATTGTCAATAACATTTAACACATAAAGCATCCAACATACTCCAACATTTATAACATGCGAAGCATATATATCAGTATCTCAACTTTCATATCAACATGCAATACTTTGCAAAGGCTCTCAACTAACTTCGGAAACTATTTGAAATGAGAGTCGGTTTCCCTTCCGGTTGCCCGGCCGGGGGGTCTTTCAATCCAAACCATTTACGAAACCAGACTAAGAGTCGTCCAATGCCTTGGACGAACAATACTAGGATAACCAAGTATCATACATTCACAATCACAAACTAAATCATGCTCAACATGCAATTACATCAACAAGAGATAGGTCACCAAGTGACTCGACTCCAACAATAGGTCAACCAAGTGACTCTACAAACAAGAGATAGGTCAACAATTTACTCGACTCCACTAACAAAGAGATAGGTCAACAATTGACTCGACTCTAACTAGATTGGTCAACAATTGACTCGACTAGACTACTATGAGCAGGCCGACAATCGACTCGTCTCTATACTACGACATCCCCAATCTCAGACTATACAACCCCCTGGTAGGACGACATCAAATGACTGTCCCAGTCTAAACCTGGCCAGACTCTCGGAGCGCAAACAGATTACGATCCCCGATTCGACAAGTGCATAAGGCACCTCCAAGACCCGAACTAGCAAGGAACGAGATATGCCCGAAGGCGGGCAAACAATCTAAGACCTGACCGTGAGAACCAAGTCACTACGGCCAACCAGCTACACGATGCAATCAGGTGAGAATTCGAGTACTATAGCAGCGCATAGCAGGTTTACACAAATCACATAATGTCATCTCAATGATGTACAACAACTCAAACTCGAATGACAATCATTTCATATATCTTATTACAAACATTCATTCAACACTTAGCCGACTCCGGAAACTAATTTGAGGCGAGAGCCGGTTTCCCTTCCGGTCGCCCGGCCGGGGGGTCTTTCTCCTCAAATCCATTTCCGAACCCAACACGAGTGGCGCCCAATTTTTGGGACTTCAAACAAGCATATAATTCATATTATATAACGTATATTCTTTACGAAAATCATTACGCATATAAAATAACAAAAGAATCGTAAATTAAATATATAGTTCATTCGAAAAAAGAGTAACAAAAAATAATTTAACATTTCATATTATATCCTCATATTTTCTATATAAAATTAACATGTGAGAAATTAATATAACAAGTCGTATTTTAATTATTCGGGAAACCGATTAACTAATTAAGCATTTAGACATGCTTCTTAAAATAAGACCGTAACCCATTACTAATTCATAACGATTTAAACGTAAACAAGCTAGCAAGCACGTACGTAAACTAATTAATTCAAGCAGGCTAGCAAGCACGTACATAAAATAATAATAAAATAATAAAAATAATAATAAAATAATAAAAATATTGATATGTAGTAATGTCAACATACGTTGTAATCATAATGATTAATTGTTGCAGCAAGTAATAACCAATACGGAAGTACTCCGTTAGCCGCAGAAATTTCAAGCAGCCTACACACTCAATTGCAGTACATTAACGAAGAGAGAGAGAGCAAAATTCAGCAGTAATGTTATAGAAATGTTATGCCCAAATGAATTGCCGAAACAATAGCGAGTCAACAACAATTACATAATGACGATGGTGAAGCAAATACCGATGACAACATAAAACACTGGTGGAGAAACAGTTCAGAAACGCAGCAACAACAAGGTAATGCGGACAACACCACTTCAAATCGACTTTGCAATTATCCACCATAAACAACTATATTCCCCCATTTTTATCAACTTAAAACAGAAATTTAGCACTCTTATCATAATTCACACATAATCTTTCAGATTATCAACTACCCATAACACATTAAACACAAACTCATAATCAAATTCACATAAACAACAAGAAATCACATGTCCACTTAATTTAAGACAAAGGTCGAATTTTTCTCACTATCGTCACCTTAAGAGAGCGATTCTTCACTTCTAATCCTCTACAATGTACGAGTCCTTGTCCGAGTCGTCCAAGTTAGCTCCTACGAACAACAAAACCGGATTAATATGGGGTATTTTGAGATTTCCCCGAAACAGCCCCAAAATGAAAGTTGATGAAACGGAAATTGAAAGAGATAGAAAGATTTCAAATCTCGAGAGAATTCCGAAAATATAAAATTTACCTCGATACGAGTTCGGGAAGGGGTCGAGATGTTGATTTGAAGCTCTTAAGAAAAGATGAAAATGGTGTTTGTAAAGTTACTGTAGAAATGAAGTGGGTGTCCATGAAAAAGGGTTTAGAGTAGGGTTTTATAATGTCCTTTCACTTTTACTTGAGTCGGGTTATTTGTTTTGTGATACGGACTCAAGTCGGAATTAAAATGCCAGGTGATAACATCTTAAGATTAAAATATCTTAAGACGGAACTTAACGGAAAAACTTAAAATAAAACTTACGATTTATTATTAAAATAATATTATATTCCGGAAAATAATTTAAAATCATTAAAATATTGTTTACGAAAATACGGGATGTTACAACCAGGAACCCCAGTAACCCCCTTCGTTCCAAAGCAGTGGTTCATGTCGGAGTCCAAATCCAGTTGTGTAAGAACAGGTTTAGTGTCGAATGAAAGCTCCTCTCCCTTATCCCTAAGTGAATTAAGACGTTGGGGGTCGGGTTTGAGTACGAAAAGTAGAACAAATTATGTCGTTAACAGCAGTAGGAGATCGAGGAATTTCACATGTACCTTCTTCGGAATCGCCACACGCGCTGTCAGGAGGAGTGTCATTGGTCGTCCGTTGCAGTCGTTGTCGTCCACGGCCACGTCCGCGCGGCCGTGCCATGGGTGGTGGAGTTTAGGGTGACAGAAGAGAGTAAGCGATTTGGGGATTTTCGCCTCAAAATCGCCTCTCCTGAGTCTCTCTCTTCGATTTTTCTTTTATTATTACTTGTTCTAAGTTGTTCTATTTACTACAAATTCATATTTCGCTGCAACCTTAAGTATTCTTGTTGATTATCTACCGAGTTATCTAAAGAATACGCATCACATTATCTAAATCAGTGAAAGGTAATAAAGAGAGGGAGTAATGAAGATGATCCGGTTACCGTATAAAAGATAACTCGTAACAATTATTTTCTCCATTTCAAAGAATTCTATTTACTTTAATTCACGTTTGTCAATACCCGTTTTCTTTTGTTAATATCTTTAGGTAAATATTGATAAAAATTATAAAACTTTGATATTTAAAATGTAATTGATAAGACAATTTAAACAAGATCTTATACAACTATATATAATGATTAGAAATTGTGTTAAAAATTTATTTGACTCATAAATAATGTCTAAAAAATGAAATATATAAAATTAACACAAATTCTTATTTGCAATGGCACTATCCGTCGCAAGCTTGTGACGGATACCGTTTTCTCTCACAAAATACCCACTTTTTCTCTCTCTCCAACACTATTTATGTGGTCCCCTTTCTCCACTAACTCATTTTGTATCCATTTTATCTCATGAAATATCCGTCACAAATGGTGACCCGTCGCAAGCAAGACTTGCTATAAAATTAATTGGATACAAGTAGCGTGGAGGAAGAGGGTTGAACTAGAAAGAGAAAATGGAAGAGGCGCCAAACCCCGCTTTGCAAGAATACAAAAAATGAAAAGGGCGGATAGCATTATATACGTATATTGCATTCCCAAAGCTCCTTTCCCTGGCCTGATTGCACCAAAACCCATACCACTCATTTTTACCAGACACTCAGTCAAACCTGTTACTCACTGACACTACTCCGCAAGTAAAGCTGCTCAATAAGTGTATCCACTTTTACCCACGTTTTCGCTGCATTACTTAAATTTACTAGGGCTGAACATAGGTCCTGAATCGGGCCGAAACGAATCCGAAATCGAATTCTACTAAATTTGGGACCGGAGATCGGAACTATAAAGAATCGATCCTGGACCGGACCGAACCGATAAAAATCGGATCAACCCGAGACGGGACTATCTAGATCGATATCCTATTTGATCAAATTTTCTTATTTAACTAACAATAAAAGTCTTAAATAAAAAACTCATACTCTAATTTGTACCACTTTGCACATGACTCAGAAAAACACATACTCCGTAATAACTAGCCAAAATAACACATTAAACCACTTTAGAATTCAGAAGTCAAGAGATCAATAATTACAATTTTGACTCAATTTGGTCTTATCGGTCAGGACCGAAATTTTTCGATTTTGAACCGAACCGGATCGAAACCCGAACAACATAAATAACTGGACTTAGGACCGGACCGAAACTCAACCGGTCCGGATTCGGTCTAAACCGAACATCCAATTCAATCCTTTTTTCGATCTGGACCGAATTTTTCTCACCCCTAAAATTTACTACTTCCTTCAAATTTTAATCTTATTATCACTAACAAAAGATAAATTCCTTCCTTCTCATTAACTTTTTTTGTCCTCTGATCCACCTCTTTTGGATCACTCCAAAGGTCCATTCCGTTAATGTCTACTTCCTCCCTTTTAATCCAAATGGCCTATTTACCTTTTTCACCTTTACCAACGTACGTTTTACGTGATTCATATCTTTAGCTACGTATTTGTAAAAATTATAAAAGTTATATATTTTCAATGTACTCGTAAAGACGAATTAAACAAGATACCACATGAATATAATTTTTCTTGTACAAAAATCAAATAGGCCATTTGGATTAAAATGGGGGAAGTACATTTTTACTTCTTCATTTTATTACAAACTTACAATTTAAATTATCAATATAATGCTTCTAACAACTCACATAAATTAAGATGACCGTATAGTCGTAATATTTTATCTACTGACGATATTACATTTTCTTGTAGTAACCATCTCATCATATCTGATTTACCACAATCTCATACTGATGAGTAAATACAGAATTTTACCATAAAACATGGTCTTTAACAAAAATGGAGGAAACCTTCTGACTATTTAACAAAAACTGAGTAAAT
This sequence comes from Silene conica, assembly GCA_029255685.2. Classification (NCBI taxonomy): domain Eukaryota; kingdom Viridiplantae; phylum Streptophyta; class Magnoliopsida; order Caryophyllales; family Caryophyllaceae; genus Silene; species Silene conica. Next base: position 69,127,693 of record CM055311.2, read on the forward strand.
CTTGTACTTCCTCTATTTATATCCAACCTATATATATTCCTTTTTCATCCATTCATATCCACTCTACCACTTTCCTAAAAAAGAAAACAAAATGACTAAACTACCCTTATGGAAACCATTTATCTACATAAAATGTCACTACATTGCCCACCTATAATCCACCATCACACATTTAAATTAATAAAAAAACGTCTTACACACTTCCAAATGTACTTTTAATAGCTTTTTAATATCTTTCTTAATATTTGTGCAAAAAGCATATGTGCGCTTTGGATTCGAACGGAGGAAGTAATAATATTTAAACTTTACTACTTCCTCTCAAAGAACTTATCTTATTACAAATCTATTTCAAAACATATTTTTTTCTCTGTTTTCTTTCTATAAAATGTATGATGATGATTAAAAAAAACACCAAACAATTAAATTTTAAAAAATTTCTGTCAATTTAAGTAAAATTGAAACCCAAAAATCCCCTATATATGTATGTGTATATATATATATATATATATATATATATATATATATATATATATATATATATATATATATATATATATATATATTCTATAATTAAAGGTAAGTGTTGTCTATTTTCCTTCTCTTGGGAGGAGCAGGAGCAGGAGCAGGAGAAGGGACAAGATCATTATATGTAGAATTTGCATAAGACCCAGATGGGTTTGATGATGTATAACTTAAGCATGAAGCATCAAGCACTCCTATTGGACTGCTTGGTGGAATTATTCCACTTCCACCATTTATTCCATTATCAACACTCACTTCATCCATCATTTTAACACATTTCATCACTCTCTCCTGCAACATAAGTCCACAAACAAATCTCATCAAACAGAGATAACTAACATAGTTTTTAGAATATCTTATAAATCTTACCACATTTAGGTTATTAATTATAATACGTTAGAAACACGATAACCCAGTGAAAAAGATTATTTACATGGATGTAAATGAAGTTTTTTTCATTATAAGAAATTACCTTTTGTAGTTGCTGAGTGAAAAAACACGAAAATGTACTGTCAGAATGTTCTATTGTTTGAGTTTGTTCAATTACAGACATTGCTACTGCTGCTGCAATCTCAGATGGCTTGAATTCCAACAATTCAATTCCTGCATTCAATTCACTCAACCAATCAATATACGCTTGGATTTTTCGTATGTGAGACGTTCTCATATTCGACGACTACTTTTTACTTATTTAGTTACGCGTTCAGTTTGTAGGGTTAATTGATTTGTTTCGCATTGTAAATTGTCTACAGATTTGCAATCTTTAGGTTTGACATTTCCAAAATTGATCTCCATCGGCTAACATGAAGCGTTCTGTACAACAGTAAATGAATTGAAGTGCGATTCAAAGATTATACCTTTGATTGAACATGAGATGAGTTGTATAGCTTGGAAGATTAAAGTTGATGGTGGCAGTTGATCACCACTTAGTTTATACAAGAAGTAGTCTATAAAGGAAAATGGTGTCACTGAATGCATTCTCCAATTCAAGGTGCTCATCACTAAAAGTTCCATTCTTTGGATGGTTTTGGCCTCGAAAACAAACTTTGATTCACCCACCTGTATACAATTTTCATAATCAATCATTATAACTAATGTAGACATGTAGTAACCTACAAAGCTCATTTATTACTATTACTATTACGCGTAAGCTATTATGAGGTCGTTCTTTCTAAGCCATACAACGGGTTTTTACAAGATCAACTGAAAGATGCATATGTTAGTAAAATGACTCACTTGTAAATCAACGGAGAAAGGAACGTCAGTTTCATCGATTTTAGCTGCTAAAGAAATACAAGCAACGGAAAGCAGTTGCATCATCCAAGCTTTACCCTTCTGCAACATCACAAAAATGAACATATTCCATCCATCAGATGACAAAGCACACTTGATTTCATTTAATTGTGTTATAAGGATTCATACTTTGGTGATTATTGTTTCAATTAATTGCTTACAGGTAGTTCATACGTAGATAAGAATCGATCCAAGTAGTTTACAGATAGATAAAAGCATAAAGGACCAAAATTGTAGTGTGATTGAACCTGCCAACAAAAATAATCTCTTTATTAGTCATAATCGTAGCAAAAGATCGCCCCATTAATTGCAAATTAAAGCCATAACAATGTGCTTCATCATTCAACAGTAATATAGATAAGATGATATAGTTGTATAGATCAGTTGAATCCGTTTTCCAATGACCGTTTTAAATGAGAATTTACACCAATAAGAAAGTAAGAAAGTTATAAATGCGTAACACGTTGCATCGCTAATAATTAAGCAACAAAAAGACAATTTTTCATATAAATACGTTTGTTTTTAATCATTTCAGTAGCTTTTTTAATGATAAAGAAAGAATGGTAATATTCAATGATGGTATCACATTATTATTCAGATAAACAAGAAAAGCCACAAAAGAAGGGATCATAATTGAGAGAAACGAATTCATTTCTGAACTATTGCAAATGTAAATAATTCAATCAAAATCCATTGGTCTTAACTTAAACCTTTCACAAATCCTTCCTAAGAGCCGTTTAAGTTAAAACGGTCTTAAATGATAATCGGTGAGTAAAAAGATAAATAAAAAAATGCCCACCTTATGAATCCAATCAACAGCCGAATTTCTAGCAAGTAAATCCAAATCCCCATTTCTTAATCGCTTTAAGTAATCAAAAGCAGGGACATGTAGTATTTCTTTGTTAAACATGGATGATAAACATTCATCATTTGGCAAAAACCCAGAAAACCCAACAAAGTTTTGATCTTGATTAAGGTTTAGTAGATTCCCATGTTGCCAATTATCAGAAACCTCAAAATCATCATCTACAATACTACTAGTACAAGTAGCATAGTTATCATCAACAACATCATCAAAAATAGCTGCATTATCTTCTGCACAAAAAAGGCTTGACATTGCATAATCAATACTTGGTGCCATTGTTTTTTTTGGGATTTGTAAGTATATATGTAAATAATATAAGGTGTCTATAAAAGATTTGAGAAAGATTAAATTGACATATATAGATTGAAGAAAGAAGAAAATTAAATGCAAAAGAATTAGAAGAATGAAAAAATGGGTAGTGAGTAAATGAGTAAATGTATATTACAAGGAGATTATAAATGATTTTGGTTGAAGTGAAGAGACTGGTGAGGAAGAGTAGTGAATGCCTGAATGGGGGTTTTGTAGGAGGAGAATTGTCTCCCTTGTAATATCTGTGTGAGACCAAGATAAGTGTATACGATGAAAAAACTTGTGATACTAAATAATTTAGTTGATATAAATACATCACATTTGCCATATTTTTAATTAAAGTATTTTGTGGGAAAAAGGAAGAATCAATAATGATCTTGTTTAGAATCATTTCTATATTAACACAAAAACATATAAAAAAACTACAAGTTGAGTTGAGAGACGATACACACTAATTTAGTAATTTATTAGGGTAACGCCCGTGAAAAATTAGGGGTTGTGTAAACTTATTTTTAAAGATGACTATAATTTTTACTTATTATATAACCAGTTTTATTTATTTGAACATGTTGTGTATTTTTTAATAAACAAAAAGAAATAATATAATATAATATATATATATATATATATATATATATATATATATATATATATATATATATATATATATATATATATATATATATATATATATATATATATATATATATATATAGGCCGGATCACGTGAGGCCGCCTATTACGGTGAGGCCGCCGAACCTTTACTATGTTACACATGATTTTCAATGTTCATTGGACTAATTTCAATGAGATGAAAATTATGGGTCATTTATAACAATTTATTTGGCCCAAATATTTTCTCTATCTAAAAAAATTATCCATTTTGCTCTTTTTCTTATTTCGTGAAATTTGGGCTTAAAATATTTGTTTACTCACAAAATGTTTAATTTTTTATTTTGTGAATCTTCGACCTTAATTTGTGAACTCGGAACCTTATTTCGTGAAACTTAGACTTAAAATGTTTGTATGCTCACAAAATGGATAATTTCTTATTTCGTGAATTTCGGGCCTTAATTTGTGAAACCAAAACCTTATTTCGTGAAACTTGGACTTAAAGTGTTTGTTTACTCACGAATTGTTTAATTTCTTACTTCGTGAATTTTGGACCTTAATTTGTGAAACCGAAACCTTATTTCGTGAAACTTGGACTTAAAAAGTTTGTTTAATCACGAAATTTATAATTTCTTATTTCGTGAATCTTGGACCTTAATTTGTGAAGTCGGTACCTTATTTCGTGAAACTTGGACTTAAAATATTCGTTTACTCACGAAATGTTTAATTTCTTATTTCGTGAATCTTGGACTTTAATTTGTGAAACCGGAACCTTATTTCGTGAAACTTGGACTTAAAATATTTGTTGCGCACAAAATATATAATTTTTTATTTCGTGAATCTTGGACCTTAATTTGTGAAACCGGGACCTTATTTTATTTGTGAAACTTGGACTTAAAATGTTTGTTTACTCACGAAATTTTTAATTTTTTATTTCGTAAATCTTGGACCTTAATTTGTGAAATCGGAACCTTATTTCGTCAAACTTGGATTTAAAATGTTTGTTTACTCACGAATTGTTTAATTTCTTACTTCGTGAATTTTGGACCTTAATTTGTGAAACCGGAACCTTATTTCGTGATACTTGGACTTAAAATGTTTGTTTACTCACGAAATTTTTAATTTTTTATTTCGTAAATCTTGGAACTTAATTTGTGAAACCGGAACCTTATTTCGTGAAACTTGGATTTAAAATGTTTGTTTACTCACGAATTTTTTATTTTGTTACTTCGTGAATTTTGGACCTTAATTTGTGAAACCGGAAACTTATTTCGTGAAATTTGAACTTAAAAAGTTTGTTTAATCACGAAATGTATAACTTCTTATTTCGTGAATCTTGGACCTTAATTTGTGAAGTCGGGACCTTATTTCGTGCAACTTGGATTTAAAATATTTGTTTACTCACGAAACGTTTAATTTCTTATTTCATGAATCTTGGACCTTAATTTGTGAAACCGGAACCTTATTTCGTGAAACTTGGACTTAAAATATTTGTTGCGCACAAAAATATATAATTTTTTATTTCGTGAATCTTGGACCTTAATTTGTGAAACCGGGACCTTATTTCGTGAAACTTGTACTTAAAATGTTTGTTTACTCAAGAAATTTTTAATTTTTTATTTCGTAAATCTTGGACCTTAATTTGTGAAACCGGAACCTTATTTCGTGAAAGTTGGATTTAAAATGTTTGTTTACTCACGAATTGTTTTATTTCTTACTTCGTGAATTTTGGACCTTAATTTGTGAAACCGGAACCTTATTTCGTGAAACTTGGACTTAAAAAGTTTGTTTAATCACGAAATGTATAATTTTTTATTTCGTGAATCTTGGACCTTAATTTGTGAAGTCGGGACCTTATTTCGTGAAACTTGGACTTAAAATATTTGTTTACTTACGAAATGTTTAATTTCTTATTTCGTGAATCTTGGACCTTAATTTGTGAAACCGGAACCGTATTTCGTGAAACTTGGACTTAAAATGTTTGTTTACTCACGAAATGTTTAATTTTTTATTTCGTGAATCTTGGACCTTAATTTGTGAAACCGAGACCCTATTTCGTGAAACTTGGACTTAAAATGTTTGTTTACTCACTAAATGTTTATTTTTATATTTCATGAATCTTGGACCTTAATTTATGATACTGGAACCTTATTTCGTGAAACTTGGACTTAAAATGTTTGTTTACACACGAAATGTTTAATTTTTTTTATTTCGTGAATCTTGGACCTTAATTTGTGAAATCGGAAGCTTATTTCGTGAAACTTGGACTTAAAATGTTTGTTTACTCACGAAATGTATAATTTTTTATTTCGTGATTCTTGAACCTTAATTTGTGAAACCGAGACCTTATTACGTGAAACTTGGACTTAAAATGTTTTTTACTCAGTTAGATTCCTGCAGAAATATTCTTCAAACAACTCAATCCTATGTAAATGCACGGTTTTCAGAATTTCAGCTCCTGATATGTACAGGACTAACTTAATTGATCCAAAATAATATCCTCAAACTTTCCCTTTCCAATTGATCCAAGTATATCTCACCTATTCTAAGTGATACTCAATAACTACTTGAATCGACATTTACAACAATGTTCTATTATTTATACATTTTCTGGATTAAAATTTGAAGGTAGCTGAAGATCTCAATGTGATAGCTAGACTATGTCATGACTCAATGCAACATCTTAGCGGACCAGGGGCAAATGAGTAATTCAACAGATACCGTCCCAAGCTACTCTATTACCATGAACATGGTTAATGAGCTCGAATCAACGATGAATGAATCCGAACCACAAATGACTTTTACAAATGCCGTAGGAGGAGGAACTTTGAATTTTTGTGATGCTGCCAATTTTTCAATGAACTACCTGCAACAATTTAACTATGCTTCTGAAAATGGCAACAACACGAGGAGCGATTTTCTTGAGGGAGACAATGGGTCGTTTCAAGTTAATCATTGCCATCAGCATGGTTTGGACAACCCCGAAAATGTATTTCAGGGAGCTGAGAAGGGTTCGCTGCAAAAACAGGACGGTGGCAGAGTTGGTTCAGTTTCGGATAGTGAACAGTTGGATGATGAAGAAGAAGATGAACCTAATTATAGAATTCAGATCCGATCTTGTTCAATTTAATTCCCTTGATCATCTGGTATGTTTCTTTTCAAAATCCATCATTTTGTCAAATTTTGTTTTTACAGCGTGTGTTTTTTTTTTCCTATTTTTATTTGTTTGTTGAGATGTTTTATTTCTTCAATTTTGTTACCGGTAGTTGAGTGAATCTATTTTATATCTTGTGAGGTCATTAACAAGGTAACCTCAATTGATCGAAACCACATGTTAATAATAATTTGAATGGTAGAGATGAGTCCAGCGGCCTCACCCTAAGAAGGGTGCCTCGCGTGATTCAATTTCTCTCTATATATATATATATATATATATATATATAGAGGTGGGATCCGGTGAGTCCACCTAAATATTTGAGTCCATGAGTCCATTTAGAGTATCACAAGTTGTATTAAAAAATAGTATTAATTGATAAGAATACTCTGAACAATGGGTGTCCTGCTCAAAATACCCCAAACTCTATTTTAACTACCAATATAACCAACTAATGCTCTCATTCGCGTTTATTAAAATATATGACCTGCTACATGCTAAGTAAGTGAAGGAATTTCTAATCCTGTTTTAACCCATCTTTCTCTTTTTACTTCTATGTTAATATATTCACCTAATCACACCATTAAAGCATGCTATAACAAGTTAACAAAACAACAAATTCTATTCAAAGCAAATGAGGGCATTAGTTGGTTATATTGGTAGTTAAAATAAAGTTTAGAGTATTTTGAGCAGGACACCCATAGTTCAGAGTATTCTTATCAATTAATCCTAAAAAATATCACGTTTTTTTACACTACAATATCACAATGTCACAACCTTTTCAATACAATATCAAAGGAAACAATATCACACACTATATAACACAATATCACGAAATTTTTTCCAATACTTTTTTTCCTGAATTTTTTTTTTTCAATTTTTTTCTCGTTTTTTTTTTTCAAAATTTTTTTTCAATTTTTTTTTGTGATATTATTTTGAAGAACCGGTGATATTGTATTGAGTAATTTGTGAAATTGTAATGAAAAAAAATCGAAAAAAATTTCGAAAAAAACGCCTTTTGTTAAACAATATCACGAAATTTTTTTCCCGGAAATATTTTTTTCAATTTTTTTTTTTCAATTTTTTCTCCCGAATTTTTTTTCCGAAATATTTTTTTCTCGAATTTTTTTTTGTGATATTGTATTGAGTAACTTGTGATATTATAATAAAAAAAAGTCGAAAAAAAATCTCGAGAAAAAACGTCTTTTGTTAAACAATATCACACACAATATTAAACAATATCACGAAATATTTTCAAAAACTTTTTTGCCCGGAAATATTTTTTTCAATTTTTTCTCTCGAATTTTTTTTCCGAAATATTTTTTTCTCGAATTTTTCTTTTGTGATATTATTTTAAAGAACCGGTGATATTGTATTGAGTAACTTGTGATATTGTAATGAAAAAAAATTCGAGAAAAAACGCCATTTTATTAAAAAAAAATGTGTTTGTTTTAAAAAAAGTGCATACTGAAAATGGGAAATAAAATGTCATTTTAAAAGAAAAGGCAAAAAAAAGAAAAAAAAAAGTAATATTGAAAAAGAAAAAAAAGAAAAAAAGAAAAAAATTTGATATTGAAAACACGTGATACTTTTTTATACAACTTATGATATCATTGTTAGACTCATGGGCTCAAAAATTTTGTGATATTGTTTAATATAGTGCGTGATATTGTTTAACAAAAGGCGTTTTTTCTCGAAATTTTATTTCGATTTTTTTTCATTACAATATCACAAGTTACTCAATACAATATCACCGGTTTTTTCTAAATAATATCACAAAAAAAATCGAGAAAAAAATCTGAGAAAAAAAAATTGGAAAAAGAAAATTTGAAAAAAAAAAATTTCGGGAAAAAAAGTTTTGGAAAAAAATTTCGTGATATTGTTTTATATAGTGCGTGATATTGTTTCATTTGATATTGTATTGAAAAGATTGTGATATTGTAGACTTTGTAGTGTAAAAAAAAGTGGTATTTTTTAATAGAACTTGTGATACTCTAAATGGACTCATGGACTCAAATATTTAGGTGGACTCTAACAATGATATCATAAGTTATATAAAAATGATATCACGTTTTTTCAATATCAAATTTTTTTCCTTTTTTTGTTTTTTCTTTTTCAATATCACTTTTTTTTCCTTTTCTTTTAAAATGACATTTTCTTTATTAAAAAAATTCCCTTTTTCAGTATGCATTTTTTTTTTAAAACAAACACGTTTTTTTTAATAAAAAGGCGTTTTTTCTCGAATTTTTTTTTCATTAAAATATCACCGGTTCTTCAAAATAATATCACCAAAAAAAATTCGAGAAAAAAATTTTTCGGAAAAAAATTTCGAGAGAAAAAATTGAAAAAAAAAATTTGGAAAAAATATTACCGGGAGAAAAAGTTCTTGAAAAAATTTCGTGATATTGTTTAATATAGCGCGTGATATTGTTTATCAAAAGGCGTTTTTCCTCGAAATTTTTTTCGATTTTTTTTCATTACAATATCACAAGTTACTCAATACAATATCACCGGTTCTTCATAATAATATCACAAAAAAAAAAATTCGAGAAAAAAATATTTCGGAAAAAAAATTCGAGAGAAAAAATTGAAAAAAAAAATTCGAAAAAAATATTTGCGGGAAAAAAAGTTCTTGAAAAAATTTCGTGATATTGTTTAATATAGTGCGTGATATTTTTTAACAAAAGGCGGTTTTTCTCGAAATTTTTTTTCAATTTTTTTTCACTACAATATCACAAGTTACTCAATACAATATCACCGGTTCTTCAAAATAATATCACAAAAAAAAAATTCTGAAAAAAAAAAATCGAGAAAAAAAATTGAAAAAAAAAATTTTGAAAAAAAAACTCGGGAAAAAAAGTTTTGGAAAAAAATTTCGTGATATTGTTTTATATAGTGCGTGATATTGTTTCCTATGATATTGTATTGAAAAGGTTGTGATATTGTAGACTTTGTAGTGTAAAAAAAACGTGATATTTTTTAATACAACTTGTGATGCTTTAAATGGACTCATGGACTCAAATATTTAGGTGGACTCACCGGATCCCGCCTCTATATATATATATATATATATATATATATATATATATATATATATATATATACGGAAATTATAACATTCACATTTGAGAACTTTAAGTTATGTAAGTTAATAAACTAACACATGATAATGTTAATAGGAGTAACAATTGTAAGACAGGATTAAAATGAAACAATTAAGACATAGTTAAAAAAGAAAAATATAACATACAAATTTAAGTAATTTAAGTTATGTAAATTATAAAAAAAATCATAATAAAGATAATTAAGTTCTATATATATTATAGAAAATGAAAATAATACACAAATCGATTCTAACAAATCTTTTCATAATGAATATTTAAATAAAACAACAAAACAAAATAACAGATTCTGGATCGTGCTTAGAGGTCGGAGAAAATGAAAACCACCAAACAGATTTTCATCTTAATTTGGGTCGTGGTTAGAGCCCAAACTGAAAAAGCCTAAACGAAATTTTAATATTTTATTTTGTTTTAAAGATAAACAAAACTAAATATCGTCCAACTTCTAGATGCATCCTTCACATGCCAACATGTTCATCTTCGTATGCCAACTGCTTCATCTTCTTCCAATGTCAACATGGTCTCATTGAAAATAAAAAGCTCTAATTCATGTTCCGTTATGTGAAATCATCATCAAAAACACCTTAATCAATTCAAATTGCTTCTATCCTCCTTACACAACCTCGATTCATCCCGGAAACCACTTTACGATTGAAGATTATTCAACCCGAATCAACATTTCTTAATTAATTTATCAAATCATCGAAAAATAACAATAAATGCGGTGAAAAATGGTTGATTCATTAGGTTATTATTATAGATCAAGGTTCGATCTTGCTTGTTATACCATTTTATTAATAAATATAAACGTGATTTATTAAACCGGTATTTAGGTAGAATAAAATCTTCTTAATTGTAGAGAAGATTAATTTCTCCAAAAAATTTGCTAATGATTGAATTTACGTCAAAAGTAAAAGGGAAATGATCATTTAATCTTTCCATATATTTAATAATCATATATAATTTTATGATGATGTATCATACAGAATCTTTTCATATATTATCTAAATAATTAATATTCTCTAAATAATTGTTTAGAGAATATAAAAGGCAGCGCAAATTAGAAAATCTGATTTGTTTTACGTTATCTTTTTCTGATTGCATTAAACATATATTAAGACGTTATCTTGTTTTTTTAATAAATAGAAACGTGATTTATTAAGCCGGTATTTAGGTAGAATAAAACCTTCTTAATAGTAGATATGTTTTCTTCTCGGGTTATTTAAAATTAGAACTAAAATTACGATTTTGCTAATTTATTAAGCCGGTATTGTTGGAGCTTGTGTCCTCCACATGTAGTGTGATAACGTCATTGCACATACCCTTGTACGGACAAGTGGGAGATTGTTGGGGCTGATGTCCTTGACAATTAAGTACAATGACTTATTAAATCTCTTTAAGGATCACAAGGGCATACTTCAGTATTATTACCAGTTGATCCACGTTTATCAATAACGGTTGGCTTGCTAGATAAGTTTGACGTTATTGTCATACGGATGGCGGTGATCAACTGGTCCATATACGTCACACCTATAGGACACGTTTGAGAGATGTGAAGGTATGAAAATACAGTCACATTTATGCCGAATACGACTAAACAGTTAGTCAGAGGTATTGACTATTAAATTAGTCAATAAGATGTTGAGATTATTATTTAATACGGATTAAATAATTTTAGCTATTACGGATTACATGATTAATTCGTAAATTAAATATAAACGGTTATATTTTATTAAATATTGTATTCGCGTATTAATATAAACAGTTATATTAATTTGGGTAATTATACAATATCGTATTTTATCAGACCATTATTAATACATCGACTGCGTTAATATCTGATAACAAGTGTACGATTTATAATTAAAATCCCGCAAATAACTTATAGCTAAATGGGTCGAATCACGAATCAGAATAAGGTAAGAGTGGAAAGCCCACTCTTACCCTACTCGTTTATTTCGGCCGAGTATACTACATAAGGAGAAGACTTCTCCTTATGTCAGGTTACTCTTGTTGCACTGATTAAATCAATCTCAAAGAAAATTAGGGTTTGAGAGCATTCTTCTCCGATAACCCAGATCTCACATCTAAAACTCAAAAGGCTCTCCCGATATTGCAAGGCAGTTGGAGAGGATTTCTAGCACACGCGGCAACGTCTCAATCTAAGTCTTGGGTGCAAGTTATAGGAGGGAATTTGCGTTAATTCCTGTTCTTAGGCCTTTCGCGCAAGGACTAAGGTTGTACTCCTTTTCATGTATTATTTATCTTATGACAATATTCACAACTGTAAATTTCATTATAATCCTGCAAGTTTAGGGCGAATACATCCTTTATTCCCCACAGATATTTAGGTAGAATAAAATCTTCTTAATTGTAGAGAATATTAATTTCTCAAAAAAAATTGCTAATGATTGGATTTACGTCAAGATTAAAAAGGAAATGATCATTTAATCTTTCCATAATGTATCATACGAAATCTTTCCATATATTCTCTAAATAATTAATATTCTCTAAGTAATTATCACTACAAGAAAATCAGAAACGGGCGACAGTAAATGACGACTGCTTTGGGTAGTAGCCAATTTGGCGACTGAAAAATAAAACGGGCGACAGAAGCCAGTCGCCAATTTGGCGACTACTAATTTTCCCAAATATCTCACTCACCGACACTAATTGGCGACTGAATAGCCAAATTGGCGACTGAAATGGAATAGTCGCCAAATTTGGCGACTGATTTCAGTCGCCAATTTGGCAATTCAGTCGCCAAATTTGGCGACTACTCCATTTCAGTCGCCAATTGTAAGTTTCAGTCACCAAAAGTGCTGATACAAACACACGAACATAAACTTCCTTCACTTATTCGCGATTTAACAAAAACTCAAAACAACAAAACACAAAACACCATCGACGACACCAAACAATCACCACCTACTTGCACCACCGCTACCGCCACTGTCACTGTCACCCTATTCCGTCACCGGTTTCGTTCATTGGTCTTGTTCTTCCCTTCATTCAATTAAATCAAGGTTTGTATACTCTTTTCATTCAATTTCAATTTCAGTTTTTAGTTTGATTTTTGTTTGTTTTGTAGATTTAGTGATTGTAGTAGGTTATTACGATCGTCTTAGCTTATTAGGTTGTAGTAGCCAATTAGAATGTTAATTAGATAAATTGGGGGTTAGGGTTTATATGAAATTAGTATAAGACGATGTTGTTAGCCTTATACTAAGCTAACTACTAACATTTAATGTTTTTTTTTGTGTAGCAATCTTTTTATTGGGCTCCTGAATTAGAAGCATCCGCCCGACAGAGGTACCACGAAGTTGGTACTACAAGATATCGAGACTATTTCTACAAGATCGGTGTAAGAAAAAAGGAACCCGGGCATCTAAAAGGTACATACATATAAAATTAGTTTTGTCACTTGTATTGAACACAAGAATGAAATATCTTATTACTATTAACATAATTTATAATTGTAGGTGAGAAATATCAGGAACTCAAGAAGCTCCGCGATACTCCCGAGTTCCAAGCCAAGTCCGCTCAAAAAAAGATCAACAAAAGAGGAGGGAAGAAGGATGGAGAAGTCCAGCCTACCCATCACGGGGGATCACGATCATTTTTGACGCGTCTTTTTAGTGTAAGTTGGATGCTCTAACGTTCCCATATCTTTGCTAATTGTGGTTCCGGATTAATAGGGCACATTTCCTATTAATCCGGCTTGACTCCATCAACCCTACTGTCTATTATTACACGATTCTTCAGTGCTTGCTGTTGGAAACTAAGTTCCTGATTTTATACTCATATCTAATGTGAGTTTTGTTTCTTTAAGTTTAGGTTATAAAACTTAATAATATCTTGATGAGTCATATTTATATATACGTTAATGCCTCCTCTTAGCATCTTTTGTTATGGTTCTGTGATTAGAATTGGTATTTATATGTCACTTTTAGTAGATATCGATACTTCTGTATTTCTGTGTTTAAATGCAGAATGGATGCATTTGTCGAACAAAAGAGTGATATATAGCACCAAGGATTCAACAAGACAAAGCACAAGAAGATATCCAAGAACTAAGGAAGAATAAAGGATAAGAATTGAAGCTAGGCGAGCAAAAGAACAACTCCATATAACTAGTACCTAGTTATAAGGGCCATATCTCAGGCTGTAAAATTTATAATCAAGAGATTCTAATTGGCGGTGAAAGCTTATCCTTTTAGCTTTCCAACGCCGCAAAAATCGCTTGATTCTGACAAGTAACGAAGAAATGACGGGCGTTTGAACTTCAGTGCGCAAAGCAGGAATTACGCGCTGAGAGGTCCCTCGATCGAGGACAAATAATCCTCGATCGAGGAACCTTTTCTCAGGAACGCACAGCTACGGCAATAGGTCCCTCGATCGAGTACACCTTGTCCTCGATCGAGGAACCCTTCAGCGACATGATTCTTTCCGGAAACCTTCCAAAGTCGCTCCTTATGTTTTATTATATAAGGAGTCGTGCCATTTGAGTCTTTTATGCTTTTTTCTACCCTAATTTCAGTCCTCTTTCTTTCTTTTAGTCTTGTTTTACAAACCCTCAAATTAAATTAGTTTTTAGTTTTATGCATCGGATCTTGCCTTCAATTACGGTATTATTGTTAATCTTTCTTTATTTCTTTTTTCAATTAAGTTCTTGTTATTCCTTCATACCTTTAATTATGTTATCAATCGTTTTCCCTCTTTTCTTTGTTGTTGTCGTTGTTGTTATCATGCTTAGCTAATTTATTTGTCTAGGGTGAAAAGGGATCTAGGTGATTAGAAAGGGGAATTAAACTTTAATGATCTTTAATTGTTAAATTGCTTATTATTATTGTTCTATTGTTGCTTTAAATCTGATTAGTTAATTACTGGTCAGGATTAGTTAATTAGTCTCGTAAATTAGTCTTAAATCCGACTGTAGATTAAGACTAAGATAGGCCACACCAATTGAATAGATTGACCTAATTATAGCGACCGCATGTTAGGTTTAGATCTAAAGATTATATGAATACCGACCGGACATATAATCTTAAATAATAATTTTGCCCAATTAAATTAGTTAAATCCCATTCCCCTGGATAATTGCCTATGTGAACTTGATCCCTAGATCTTTCCTAATACTTGTTTACATCATTATTTATTTATCTTGCAATTAGTTGATTAGAATCCAAAAACAATCAAAACAACCCAATTGTTACCTTAAGACGGATATAAATATTAACAAACTAAAATTTACCACCACCTCCTTGTGGATACGATACCCTACTTACCTCTAGCTATTTGTTAGTAGTAATCTAGGATTACTTTGATTTAGGGTGACGACTTTACCCTTGTCAAATTTGGCGCCGTTGCCGGGGAGGCGACTAATTTCTATTTGTTTTTAATTATATTTGTCTTTTCGTCTCAAGGGACATTAGTTCCTTGAGGCAGTTTTACTCTTTTCTTGTTGTTTCTGTGTATGCCTAGGTCTAACAGGTTAGAGATTGCCCCTTTCAATCCCGAACCCGAAAGTGTAACAACCCGGATTATAAAACAAAGGAGTAACATAATATAAAAGAATATCAGAGTGTAACTCAATGATAACTGGGTTAAGGTGGCGGAAACACCTTACCCAAATCCGGATCGATACTCAAATCGAAAACCAAACTAATACATTATTCAAAGGTTCTTAAAAACTTAAAACAAAGGTCCTAAACAATTTATTAAGCTCGCTTCGCACATTCCCCAAGCAAGCATCAACCAAACAGCGACCACCTGAACAACCTGAGAAGGGGGTCGACAATCAGTCGGGAGTAACTAGATGCTCTCCCAGTCATGTTTACAACAAATGAATGTAACCAACAATCATTAACAATTGAAATGTAAAACTAGTAAACATGCGAGATCACCTATACTCATGAAGGTCCAATCAAACTTACCATCATTTGAAGACACAAAACTGCAATCATGTGAAGATATAAACGAGACATGACATGAAAGCAAACTTACCATACCATGATATTCTCAACACCAGACCAATGAACCAAACGAACCT
Source organism: Silene conica (assembly GCA_029255685.2). Taxonomy (NCBI): domain Eukaryota; kingdom Viridiplantae; phylum Streptophyta; class Magnoliopsida; order Caryophyllales; family Caryophyllaceae; genus Silene; species Silene conica. The sequence continues at coordinate 69,143,622 of CM055311.2, forward strand.
ATAGACCATATGCGACCACTAGACCATGAACACTTACAACCCAAGTAACTCACGACTCATAGTAACATAAGGCACAATGCTAGCAATAAAGCGTAGCGAATATGGTGACACACAATCCATTGTAACAGAAGGCACAAAGCTATCATCAAAGCATAGCGAATAGAGCGAACGCCCGTTAGAGCGTATCACCACTGCCTCTAACTTGTCAGAGCGTATCACCACTGCCTCTGACTGACGGAGCGTATCACCACTGCCTCCATCGGTGTGGAGCGTATCACCACTGCCTCCACGGTACTATGTATAGCGTATCACCACTGCCTATGTGCCTAAGACCTGGCCAGACCTCTCGATGCAATAACTGTACACCGAACGACACTCGGGACCCAGAACGTATAACTGACGAATCTGGCCACCCCCGAACATAGACCAAAATAAATCCCACATCAATGGGTGGCGTTAGTTCATTCCGATAGTATATAACTGATACTATCGTCATCTATTCAAACTAGCAAACAACAAAGCACAGTATAACTGACTGTACTAACATGCGTGAATACCATCACGACTCAAACCAGTAGAACATCATAACAGACTGTCCTAATATCAAATGCATAGAAGTATCCAACGACATATGCAAACACAACATCATACCATCACTAAACACAACTCAACATGTGAATCAAGTATAAACAACCAAAGTTATAGTAACTATAACTATAACATAAGTAATGGATGCGAGGTTATACTAACCTCGACTATAACTTCCACATATGGCTTGAGGTTATGGTAACCTTAGCCAAACCCTGACACGAACCTAAAGTTATATTAGCACCAACCATAACCTTGAGTCATACCTCAGGTTTATGTTAGTCTCAGCTATAACCTTAACTCGTAATTCAGAGTTATATTAGCTTCAGCTATAACTTTAACTCGCAACCCAAAGTTATATTAACATCAGCTATAACTTTGACTCGCACTTAAGGTTATACCTCTTCAGCCGTAACTTTGAGTCGTACTCAAGGTTGTACTAGTTCAGCTATAACCTTGAATCATATTTTCAAGGTTACACATACTTCACTATAACCTTGAGTAACACTCTTGTCCATTAGTCGTGTCGCCATCTAGGGTTTTCCTCGCGAACCCTAGTTGTGCGCACGACACCCATAATGACTTATCAACACATTATAATCCACAATTACGATAATAAAGCATACTTAAATATATGGAGCACAATTAATTCATGACAATAAATAATCAAACATGTACCAATCGTACAAACAATCATTAAATCATATTAATTACATCAATTGGCATAAACACAATTAAAAGAGAAAAACCTAGTTACCTTTTTAGCAATTAATGAGAACGTCCATAAAGAATACGACCAACAAAGCCTTGTCTCCAACACGTGTCAATAACCCCAAAAGGCAACTTTAAAGAAAGCGTAAATACAAATCCTTATGATAGAAATTGTACCAAACCATCACTCTTTCGAAGACGCCAAAAAGAAAGACTTCTTCTTCTTTAAACACAAAACAAGAGACCCAAAACATAGGTCTAAAGGTTTATACAAATAATTACCAATAAAATATTTTGAATAGATTATATTGTAGAAGTAAGAGCAAGGATTGTGAAAATATAATTTATGTATGAGTTTTGAAGAATAAAAGATATTCAACTATGGAGTTAAAGGGAGAAAGAAGAGAAAATAGACGAGAAAGAGGGAGAAAGTGGCGCGGCACTTTCACGTGAAAAATAAAAGGTTTGACCTAGTTTCTTGCTAGGTTAAATCTATTTATAAGGAGATTAACTAATGGGCTTTTGGTCCATTAGCTCATACAATGGATTATCTGATTATAAATTGGATTGAGCCATATTAAAACGTAAAGAGAACTTGAAATAGAAAAGTAATTATTATATTAAAATAATTAAATACTACACGGACATTTTAACCCATCCAAAAGTAGATCAAAACGGAAAATAATTAAATAGAGAACGGAGCTATAAATATAATTCCAAAACCCATTAATAAACTTCGAAATAATTTATTAAATAAAATACTTTCATAATAAAATATTATTATAAAATACGGGGTGTTACAGAAAGAACCTTCCGTTATAGACAGAGCCTTTAGAGAAGAATAAGTCTAATGGAAGACTTGAGTACATTTGTCTACGAGCAGAGCATATGGCGCATGGAGCTAGATGAAATCGAACATTTGCTCTATGGAGATGAGCCGCATCCTCCTCCAATCTACAATTCCGAAGTAGATGGCATCATAGAAGCTGAACTGGATGCTTGGGAAGCTGAAATGCTCAAAGATGACCAACCATCTAAGGAGCATGATGAAGATGCAAAGGATCTCACTGATGATCCCATTTTAGACTTCTCTTCCTTAAAAGACTTTGAACATTTTTGTTTTTGCAATTTTGGCTTTATACTTGTTGAGACTGAAAGGGAACAAATTTTACTGCTTGTATTATATGCTTGCATTGTCTTATGGTGCTACCTAAGCCTGTGGGTAGCACATGAAGTGAGTTTCGACCTTCTTCTACGGGCATTGAATTGCCTTGATACAGCCGCACTAGAGCTTTGAGGTCACAAAAAGTTGTCTTCGTTGTGTACGAATCGTCAAGACCTCTATTTTGCAGCTGGTTTGGGGGAGCTCTCATGCCTTTTAGCTGGTATTATCTTTCCTTTTTTTTACTTAGTGTGTGGTCTTTCCCTCTTTTTGTTTGTTAGTAGTGTCCTTTAGGGTGCTGGTTATATTTTATATTGTGCCTTACATGCTGTTTAGGTCACAATGAGGACACTTTGACATTAGGTTTGGGGGAGAGTCTTTACTTTATGTTTTGTGGTTAAAAAAAATGTTTTTTCTTTCATTTTTCTTTCATTTTTAGGTCGAGTCTTGGTGAATTTAGTTAACAATGATGATAATTTGCCTTTGTTTTTCGTATTTGAATCCCAAATAGCTATCCATATACATTGTTTTGACCCGTTAGCCTATGAAAACAAAGCTCAATGATCAAGTCTTGACCGTAATTGACATGCCTTATATTGATTAGACTTGACAATTTAAGTTGGTAAACTACTTAAATTTTGAGGTCTATAGAGCTTCGTAGGCCAGGAACATTAATAAACTGGTCTCATTGTCAATTAGGCTTGAGTGTGGTTCTCCTTGTGGAATATGTAATATCAAACTGCATAAGTGTGAAATTGATTTCTTGATACTTTTATTGCTTTCATATGACTAAGTACATGTGGATAGGCGGCTCTTACCGTTCAAATAAGCCTTACAGATTACCCTTTTGTTAGCCCGTTTGAACCTTGTGGCCATTTCATATCTCATCAAATAGCTACAATCCAGAATTTGCCTACCTTATCGGGACAGTCGCAGTTGCTTGTTTACCATGTTTATTCTTACTACTATGGTTGGGATAGGGACTTATATTGTCACTTGTGGGTGTAGTAGAAATATTTTGAGCAATTGTGTTGTATCTCTTATGATGGAAAAAGAAGAAAAATGTATGAAGCAGAAAATGAAAAAGAAAAAAAAAAGAAAAACAAAAAACTGAAAAAAAAGAAAAGAAAAAAAAATATATGCTTCATTTGATTTTGTTAAGAGATCGAAAGGATGATTACTAGAGTCTAATGCATCTTTGGAGGGTAGTTTGTTGACTCTCATATGTTGTAATATTGAGATAATTTCTCTAGATTGGGATGAATTGTGATACTTAGTATAGAATTGGTTTTGGTTTAATGCTGCGACTACCGTCTTAGCCTCACATATCCATAACGTGCTTTAGCACAAACCATTTCTATACCTTTGCCCATTTGTCATCCTTATTGTCCTTGATACATGTACTTTTGTCTACATTATGATTGCATATTAGTTGGGAAAATCTCTATCACATTAGATTGCATGCATGTTTCATTAAGTTGAGTGAGTGTTCTTATTTCTTTCTATCTTCACATATAACTCACCCTTACATATACTTATGAGCATGAGTGAATCCGCGAGAATCCGACTGAAATTTGTCTTGCAAGGTCGAAAGGTATTTGGTTTTTGTCTATATTACAGCGTCATATCAACCTTGTGACTTGAGCTGCATTTTCTATTACCCGTACCTTTGAATCTGTTTCATTGGTATATTTGGTCATTACTTTGTTATATCTATAGCTTGGGATTTATTGCATTAACATTGGCTTTTAGTTATTTTATTCACCATAGTATGTGTCTTTTGTTTAGAGTCTTGGCTTTGCTTAAGGACAAGCAAAGAGATGGTTTGGGGGATTTTGATGAGTCATATTTATATATACTTTAATGCCTCCTCTTAGCATCTTTTGTTATGGTTCTGTGATTAGAATTGGTATTTATATGTCACTTTTAGTAGATATCGATACTTCTGTATTTCTGTGTTTAAATGCAGAGTGGATGCATTTGTCGAACAAAAGAGTGATATATAGCACCAAGGATTCAACAAGACAAAGCACAAGAAGATATCCAAGAACTAAGGAAGAATAAAGGATAAGAATTGAAGCTAGGCGAGCAAAAGAACAACTCCATATAACTAGTACCTAGTTATAAGGGCCATATCTCAGGCTATAAAATTTATAATCAAGACATTCTAATTGGAGGTAAAAGCTTATCCTTTTAGCTTTCCAACGCCGCAAAAATCGCTTGATTCTGACAAGTAACGAAGAAATGACGGGCGTTTGAACTTCAGTGCGCAAAGCAGGAATTACGCGCTGAGAGGTCCCTCGACCGAGGACAAATAATCCTCGATCGAGGAACCTTTTCTCAGGAACGCGCAGCTACGGCAATAGGTCCCTCGATCGAGTACATCTTGTCCTCGATCGAGGAACCCTTCAGCGACAGGATTCTTTCCGGAAACCTTCCAAAGTCGCTCCTTATGTTTTATTATATAAGGAGTCGTGCTATTTGAGTCTTTTATGCTTTTTTCTACCCTAATTTCAGTCCTCTTTCTTTCTTTTAGTCTAGTTTTACAAACCCTCAAATTAAATTAGTTTTTAGTTTTATGCATCGGATCTTGCCTTCAATTACGGTATTATTGTTAATCTTTCTTTATTTCTTTTTTCAATTAAGTTCTTGTTATTCCTTCATACCTTTAATTATGTTATCAATCGTTTTCCCTCTTTTCTTTGTTGTTGTCGTTGTTGTTATCATGCTTAGCTAATTTATTTGTCTAGGGTGAAAAGGGATCTAGGTGATTAGAAAGGGGAATTAAACTTTAATGATCTTTAATTGTTAAATTGCTTATTATTATTGTTCTATTGTTGCTTTAAATCTGATTAGTTAATTACTGGCCAGGATTAGTTAATTAGTCTCGCAAATTAGTCTTAAATCCGACTGTAGATTAAGACTAAGATAGGCCACACCAATTGTATAGATTGACCTAATTATAGCGACCGCATGTTAGGTTTAGATCTAAAGATTATATGAATACCGACCGGACATATAATCTTAAATAATAATTTTGCCCAATTAAATTAGTTAAATCCCATTCCCCTGGATAATTGCCTATGTGAACTTGATCCCTAGATCTTTCCTAATACTTGTTTACATCATTATTTATTTATCTTGCAATTAGTTGATTAGAATCCAAAAACAATCAAAACAACCCAATTGTTACCTTAAGACGGATATAAATATTAACAAACTGAAATTTACCACTGCCTCCCTATGGATACGATACCCTACTTACCTCTAGCTATTTGTTAGTAGTAATCTAGGATTACTTTGATTTAGGGTGACGACTTTACCCTTGTCAGATCTTATGCATGCATGATGATATCATAAGATGTGATTGTCCTTACATTGGTTTTAGAAGGTTTATACTCAATAATCACCTATTATATGAGTCTTCAAATAACCGAAATACCCTTATAACGATCTAACAAAAATCGTCTCCAAAAGATGCGTATCAAGGACCCGATCTCAAACTAAGACTATTTTTGTTACTAGAAAAATAGAATTAGTATACTAGAAATTAATAATATTACTCTTAATATTATTAGTATAGGAAATAATGAATTTTCTAGAAAACTATTTCACTAAGAAAATATGGAGAATGGAGTTGTAGTGTAGTTTGCATGAGATGAACTAGCATCAACTAAAAATGACTAGTGATAATGTAGTGTGTAGTATTAAATATATAAGAGCAAAGATGAGCTCTTCTTACTTGCTTTGGCCGGCCAAAGCAAGTTCAATGCATGCCTCTTACTCTTACACAAAAGCATACAATATGCCTTACACCTAAGGCTAGGTATGTAAGCTTTTGCATAATGTGTAAGAGTAGCTTACAATATCACAACAACACACTACCTCATTAACACACATCACACAGTTAAAGGGTGTAAAATGGATTCCATTTTATCTTTGTCAATTGTGTTAATTTGTAACATGTCACACATGTTTCATAACACATGACCCAATTTGTTAATTATGCAATTTTGACTATTAAAATCCATAATTTACAAATTTATTACATTTAAATAATTATACTAACAATTCGAAATTATTATTGTATAAAAATGTAATATCATAATTTCAATTACAACTCTTTGTAATTTTATGATCAACCGTGTTCATTTTCAATTTAGTCGTTTCCTAAACGAATAAATAGAAACCGAGTAATAAAACGATTTATTTACTTTGACTATTATTATTATAATCCCATTATAAAATATTCGTCATGTAAAAATTATTTCCAAATTTCCAGTTATTAATTAATTCGTATCCAATACAATATTAATTAATTATTCCATTGAGACGAAATTCCCTAAAGATATGATCTTAAGGGATCAATTGATCACCACCATCATATGACGATAATGTCAAACTCTAGACAGCCCACTAGTAGAAAAATAGCTTTTTGCGGCTATCTATTTGAGGCGTTTTATCCCAATAGCAGCAAATAGGTTTTTTTTAAAATTAAAATTATATAGTTATTTGCGGCGTTTTTTTGTAAAACGCCTCAAATAGTGTTATTGCGGTGTTATATGTAAAACGCAGCAAATGATTAGTTGTAATTGCGGCGTTAAAAACATTAATTGAGGCGTTATTGAAAACGCAGCAAATGATTAACAAATGAAATTGAATGCCCACGTACGCCAGCCTTATTCATTCTCACTTTACCAATTTCATTCAGAATTAAGTAACTCCCAACAATTCATTCCACCAGCCTTCAATTCGCCACCACCACCGCGTGCTCCACCAAATAACCACCGCTGCAAACTTAGTCACAACCACCTCGTGCTCCACCACCACCGCGTGCCCCACCTTCACCACCGCGCACCTCGCCTTCACCAATTTCAATAATTCATTCCGCGTACCTCGCCTTCGCCACCACCGCGCACCTCGCCTTCGCCACCACCGCGCACCTCGCCTTCGCCACCACCGCGCACCTCGCCTTCCGTATGTTGTTTGGATATTAGGTATGTAAATTTGGGTTCATTGTTTATGTTTAGGGTTAAATTCAGTGTTATTAATGTTAGGGATTATTTTTTGTTTTTGGATTAATAATTTTTGCAGTGGCTGTAAATTTAATTATACTGTGAATTCAGTGGCTGTAAATTTTAATTATACTGTGAATTTGAACTTAATTAAACAATTTTAATTATACTCTAAATTTTAATTATACTGTACTTTAATTAGTGTTTGTTTTCGGATTAATAATATATGTTTGTGTTGGGTTTATATATGTTTGTGTTGGGTTTATATATGTTTACTTCATGAATTAATGGGAATGGGAGTCAATTTTAATTATACTGTAAATCAGAATATTGTTTTGCTACCCTATCTCTGATCTTGCCTAAGTGTAATTAGTAAGAACAAGTTTAATGCAATTTCATTAAAACAGAGGTTAGGTTTAAAAGTGAAAAAATTCACATCCCGACCCGAAATGTTCAACCTCAATGAAAACATCAGAATTTGGATTTACTCAAGTAGATATGAATCGTTTGCAAGACACTAATGAACCATTCATTTTTGCATCACAAGCTAAACAAGTCTTTTACATTCTTGATCCTTCTGACAAGCGTTGGTCTCTTGTGATTCATGGAAAGAGGCGAGTTCTAGGCGTTTGGGATGTTCTTGATGAGGATGAGTATGATGATTTTGAGGACATTCCACCTTTCTCAAATCCTATAAACAATGTGAATGAAATTGGAGATCTTGACACAATATATACACGCTCTGATCATAGAGAAGGAATTATCGTGGATGATTCTTAATTAGGGGATTTAGCTAGGTATGTTTTCTAAACGAATGCTTCTTTTTGTAAAGTCTTGATGCTGTGTTTGATGCTGGATGGTCTTCTGTTGTAATTATTAACAGTCTTGTAGAGCCTGTTTATTTCCATAAAATTGAATAACTAACATTAGTTTTATGATTTTTGAATTTTCAGGTCCAATCTGCAATTTGTCAATCATGACTGACATGGATTACGATTACGTGGAAGATGAGGATTACGATGATGATGCCGGTTATAGTGATGACCTTGAAGATGAGATGAGGGAAGAACAAGATGATGAGACGGAGGAAGAACGTCGAATGAATGAGTTTGAGATGATATCCGATGCAGCTGCTTTGAAAGGCATAGAAATAGTGGAGCCTGTTAGTCTATCCACCTTAGTGACAACTCCTACGGTTCAAGTTCAGAAACAAGTCCAGAAACAAGGTGAGGGTTCAGGCAAAGGCAAAGGAAGGACGGCTACAAAGGGGTTCAAGTTACCGAAACCTAACGAGATCATGAAGCTTGATTTTGATGAGTACAATCGTCCCATTGGCAAATGGCAATCAAATTACGGCAAACAAATTGGGTTTTGTATGCGAAAATTGAACATTAATTGGAATTGGAAAGATGTGAGTGTAGGAAAGAAGAAATTGTTGTGGCAAGATACAATGGTAAATTGCTACGTACTCTCAATTTTTTTTACATGATGTTTTGGTTATTAATGTAGTTTAGGCTTTATCTTTTCTTATTACAATATGGTATATTGATCTGATGTAGTTTTTTCTTTGAATTGGCAGACTATATTCCACATCCCCGATGAAAAGATACTGAGGAAGAACTTCTTTAGTGTAGTGGCAAAAAGATTTAGGGATTTCAAAGGCAAATTGGTAAGTGGATGGATTACTAAGACTAGAAAGAGAACAAAGCATGAGGATGGACGAGAGCCTTACAATATTTGGAAACATATAAGCATAGAAGATTGGAGACTTTTTCAGCAAATTAAAAACTCGAGTCCAGCCAAGGTAATAAATGATCCTAAAATAACTACTCATTTATTTGTAATTCTAAGTTCATTAAATGTTGGGAGCAGAATTGGGGCAGTAGAGTGATCTGTGAACTGTGGAGTTGAAGTCAGGAGAAATACAGAAAGTTCAGCATTAGTATGTTAAAACCCGAAAGATTTGAAATTGGGTAAGAATGCTAGATGTTCTTGTGGTGTTGAAGACCGTTAGTTGGATCGATAATGAATCACCTGTTCTTTTTGTATAAAAGATCAGGTTATATATACAATGGAGGTTTTCGTGCAAGTTTCCAACCCGTATAATCACATGGCACACATGAGCAGCTCACACTGATTAAAGATGATATAGTTAAGAATAGTGTGTCATTGTGTAACATCCCGCATTTTCGTAAATTATATTTTAAAGGTTTTAATTTATTTTACGGAATAAAATAATATTTTAATAATAAATCGAAATGTTACTTTTAAACTTCCGTTAAGATCCGTCTTAAGAACCTTAAGTCCTTAAGACGAAATAACTTGGCTAAATCAAACCCGACTTGAATCCGTTTCACAAAAACAATAAATCCGACTCAAGTAAAAGTAAAAAGGGCAACCTAAACCCTACATGAGACCCATCCATCGACATCTCCTCCTTCTCATTTCATTTCCACTGTAAACCCAAACACACCATTTTCATCTTTTCCTTCAAGCTCAAAATCAACATTTCGACCCCTTCCCGAACTCGTATCGAGGTAAATTTTATATTTTCGGAATCCTCTCGAGATTTGCAATCCTTCTATCTCTTTCAATTTCAATTTTATCAACATCGAAAAATGGGCTGTTTTACCCAAATTTCGTCTCAAGCTCTTAATTCTCGTTTTTGTTGTTGTAGGAGTTCGATTAGAGGACCCGGAGGTTGATACTTACGTTATTGAAGAAGATTTAGGAGCTTAACCCGCTTTAAAGGTGACGATAATGAGCAACTCGACCCTTGTCTTTAATTGATTTGACATTTATGTTTTATGAATGTTTATGTGGTTTTAATGGTGAATATGAAGGGTATTTGTTGTGGGTTGATATGTATGGTGAAAGCATTAGTAAAATGATGTAATAGGGCTGTTATTGCTTACATTCTCTAGTCTATTGCAAACACTCGTTACTACTGTTCTATTACCTAATATCCCTGCCCAATTGCGTTACTATTGCATACCACTACATCAGACCCCAATTCTGCTCATATACTTTACTCTTATTTCTGTCCACTGTTAACCCAAGCTGCTACTACCTTACTTACTACACTCACTACTGCATTACTCCTTGTTGTACCACAGGTCTGTTCAGACCAGACCCGACACCACACTACCTTACTATTGCTGCGTGTCTGTTGCTGTACAGCATCTGTTCAGGTCTGTTTTTACGGGTCTGGTTTGTGCGTCCGTTCAGGTCTGATATGGTCTATTCTGGTCTGCTTTCAGGTCTGGTTATGCGTCCGTTTTGGGTCAGTTTTCAGGTCTGTCCGGGTCTGTTTTCTGGTCAGTTTTCAGGTCTGTCCGGGTCTGTTTTCTGGTCTGTTTCTGGTCTGTTTCAGGTCTGTTTATGGGTCTGAAATGCGTCTGGTTTGGGTCTGTTTACGGGTCTGATACGCGGCTGTTTTGGGCAGCTAGGCGTAGCTATGGCCACTAGTTGCCGATGTTGTTAGCGTAATACGGGTTGTTTAAATTAGTTATGGTTAGTTTCTATTACTCGAGTTATCGTTAGTTATTATTCGAAATGTTTAGTTACTATTCGAAATGCTGCTACGATTCTGCTGCCCTCACTTCGCTGATATAATTGCTGCGTGTTGCTATGTATTGTAATGGGTGGCTAGTGCTGCGTTATTTCTGAAGTGGGTATGGCCACTCTTGTTACTACTCGTTTGTAGGCGTATTGCATACCACTACTAATGATACGTTGTGCCATTCCTACACACTGCTGCTACGAACTACTACTTTATTTAATGGTGTTAATTTGTCAACTCTTACATACTACTTCCTGTGATTTCTATTATTCATTATATTATTATATTATTATTTTACGTACGTGCTAGCTAGCTTGTTTACGTTTAAATATAATAAGTTAGAAATCGTTACGAATTACTAATGGGTTACGATTTTATTATTTGAAGCATGTCGAATTAATTTATTTAGTTAATTGATTTCCGTATAAAATATAAGTAATATAATATGAAGTTTAATTTAAATTTAATCGTGTTTATTTCCTTTATCGGTTGAACCGGTTATTTAGAGCGTAATCAAATACTTAGCAAAATATATTTTTGCTAAGTAAGACTTAGTAAGTAATTAGTGCCTCGTCTAAAATTAGTTACTTCTTAAGCGTCCGTTAATATTTATCATCGGACTAAGATATTTTAATAGTTAGCAGTTGTTTAGAAATAACTTAGTCGGAAGTGGCCTTTCTCTTATACTTGTATGTGTGTTTGAGGTCCCCGGAGGATGGGCGACACTATATTGGGTTCGGGAATGGAGAGAGGATAGAGACCCCCCGGTCGGGTAACCGAAAGGGAAACCGGCTCTCCCTCGTCTTAGTTCCCGGGATCAATTAAGTGTTGATTAGAAGCTTAAGAAGTTAGAACTATAGGTTAGTTTCTACCTTTGGATGTTAATGGTTACAATGGTTGTCGCGTGGTGGAATATGTGTTAAGTTCACCTCTGGACCCACTACGTGTTTATATGTCGCGTGACGGGATATGTGTTAAGCTCACCTCTGGACCCGTTACGTGTTTTGCTTGGGCGTGTCAGGATATGTGTTAAGCTCACCTCTGGACCTGACACGTGATCGGTTGTCGTACACGGGATATGTGTTAAGTTCACCTCTGGACCCGTTGTGCGGCGACTGCGTATTGGGATATGTGTTAAGTTCACCTCTGGACCCAATACATGTTTGTAGCATTGGGATATGTGTTAAGCTCACCTCTGGACCCTTTGCTTTTGGATGATTTGGGATATGTGTTAAGTTCACCTCTGGACCCTTTTCATGATTGTAAGTTTAGGGATATGTGTTAAGTTCACCTCTGGACCCTTTACTTGATTGGATGTTGGGATATGTGTTAAGTTCACCTCTGGACCCGACATAGTGTAGTAATGGGATATGTGTTAAGTTCACCTCTGGACCCGTTGCTAGTGTTATGGATGTTTATCTGCTTGCCTAGATGATGGTACAGTGTCAGATATGCATGATGAGTTATGGATGTTTTATCTGCTTGCCTAGATGATGGTACAGTGTCAGATATGCATGATGAGTTATGGATGTTTTATCTGCTTGCCTTGATGATGGTACAGTGTCAGATATGCATGATGAGTAAATGATGTTTAATTGAGTTATGGTTTAATCATCCAAGGCATTGGATGACTCTTAGTTCAGTTTCATAAATAGTTGGATTGAAAGACCCCCCGACTGAGCAACCAGTAGGGAAACCGGCTCTCCTTCCAAATAGTTTCCGAAGTTGGTTGAGAGCCGTGCATTAGTGATTACATGATAGTATGAGATTCAGATGATGAGATTTTATACTTCACATGTTTATATATGCTGGAGTATTCTGTTTGTATTTATGTGTTACGTGTCGTTACAAAAGGTGGCTAGGAGAACTCTAGTCACTCCCCACTGATTGTGGCGTACATGTTTACATGTATGTAGGTACATGACAGGTGGTTGGCAGAGGGTTGCATGGAGCTAGCGAGCGATGATCCTATTCATCGGTTGACTTACACGTTTACGTTAGCTAGACTTAGTTTACATTTCAGTTTTGAGTGCCTGTAGGGATGTGCCATCCCAGGCTGATTGTATATTTATATTTTACTTTCAGTTTCAGTTTTAATTCACCTCGCATGTTAGTTATGTTAAAAAGTTTTAATTCCGCTGCATTTTTAGTACTTTGTATGTTTTATATTTCCGCTTTCGCGAGGGGTTTTACACATTGGCTTTGCAAGAAATGGGCATGTCCACCTTCAAGCAACCTGATGACCATTTTGAAGTAAACAATTTAAAACCGTCTTCAACACCAGAAATTAAGGTAACCACAGTATTGTTGCACTGTTAAATGTTATTATTTTTGCTTTTGTTTTTGCTTCTAAGCTATAACTAACAGATTGTTATATATGTAGGATGATACGCCACTTCGCCTTCTTCTAAATGACCCTCAAGGCGGAGTAACGTATGAAGTTGCTCGTGGCAAGGCATTTCCAGGAGAGATATGTCATCATGACTCTGTTGGATCAGATAAAGTAAGGGTAAAAGTTTCGATTGTTCCTGAAGAGTTCGAGACGGTTCCATTTCCTATTCCGGTGTCAGCCTATGATCTATTTACATTGAAGGATGCGATTGGAAGTATTGTATTGTGGCCACTTGCGTTAGTGAGAGTTGAAAATGAGGTAATTACAGGAGATTCAGTATGCCTCAGATCCCCTATTTATGTTTCAAATTCTCTCATTTATGCTTTTTAATCTTTTGCGATTCATCCGATTCTTCACATTGCCAAATTTTTATCCTCTACAAAACAGAAAACCATTTTTCCTCTCTCCACTTTTCTGTTTAGAAGTGCATGAAAACTAGCAGTATGTAACCATGTTTCAGCTACTCTCTCCACTTTACTCAATTAGACCCATTTTTCCTTCATTTTTCCTGCATTACTTGACTTGTCTGTGCAGGCCACACGAGCTTCACAACTTGAAGTAATGGGTAGCAACTCACACCATACGAAATTATCGGTCACGCCAACAAAAGCAGCAGTTGATGAGGAACCGATAGTGGAGTCTTTAAGTCCAGACTTGCAATGGCTGCAAGTACTTCTTAGTACAATGATGGATGGAGAGACTTATGACATTTGCTTAGATGCCGGTTTATTTTATCACAACACAGATGAAAAGACGGTAGTATACAAAGATGATCTAAGCCAATTTCTCGAGGGGTGTGAGCTTAATATCTCGATCATTCAAATATTCATAAGGTCCTGTAATTTATCTAGAGCTATTTGAAATTTTCTTTGAATTAGGTAATATATACGTAGACTTATATTAATCACCCGTATGTACATGCAGGGCACTTCGAGATGATCTAGCCAAAGTCGTTACCCAACCTCGGATAGGATGGTTGTGCCCTGATGCAACTTCAGATGTCAAACTGATTAAAAAAGCGGAGATTGCAATTGCGTATATTACTAGTGCATTTCAGAAGTCAGTACAGAATGGCCACGAATTCATCTTGGCCCCAATTATTGATAGGTAAAACTATTACAATACTTTACCGCTAACTAGCATACAAGGACAGTTCTGGCTTATAAACCCATTTGCTTACTCGATTGCTGCTACTGAGTTCTTGAATTGTTGTTATATGCAGTAAGCATTGGGTTCTACTCGCTATTTCTCCGCGAACGTATACCATATATGAGTTTGACTCGGCTGCCCTTAAAGAAGGTCGCAGGTTATACATGAAGATGCTAGTTCTCAGGCAAGTAATGGTAGTTTACATTTTAATTTCTTATTTATCTAGCCTAGCTACATGAGCGTCACGTATAAATTTCTGTGAACTAACCTTGGAGCTTTTGTATGTCAACTAACCTTGTTAATTTTTTGTATGGTAGCTCCTTAAAAAGGTACAAAATGTCGGGTGGCGAAATAAAGGTGAAAAGGAAAGAGCCATTGTGGAAATCTATTAAGGTGATTGACACATTATCATAATACATTAAGCGCATTTTATATCATTACCTCGTATTTCAATTACGATTATCATTGTTTTTTTTAATATAATGTACTAGTGCCCTCAACAAAACGGGAGCGTGGAGTCTGGCTATTTCGTGATGCGTTTCATGTATGACATAGTGAAGAGTTGCACAACTATAACTGATTTGGAGAAGGTATGTCCCAATGTCTTCCATTATCTTCTCCTGTTTGAAATAGTCAAGCCAAACCAATGCTAGTTAACTGAATGCTAGTTACTACTCTTATGGTGCATTGTTGACAGTGGGTAGAGTAGTGAGGTGAGTGCAGTAAGGGGGGGGGGGGGGGGGGGGGGTGGTTGTCTGGTGCAGTGTTGACAGCACGGGTGTCCAGGGGCAGTTAATACAGCAAGTCACAGTTGGGGAATGACATTACAGAGACTTAGCAAACAAAACAGAACAAGATCCTACTGCTCCTGAAACTATTGCATAAGAGAAAGGAAGCAACATCTTCCAATAGGACTTGAATTCATGCCCAGAAGTAGCAATAAGTTCTCCTTTCCTGCAAAGGTCAAGAAGATACCATTACAAAACACGCCGAGCTCTGGATCGTATACAAAATTATTACAGGGAAAAGAAGATAGTAGATATTTTAATCTATTCCCAGATCTATACAAATACGGCACAATAGACAATTTACTATGCTATTTGAGTCATCCAGGGGCTGACCTGTACATGTAGTGATGGACAGCAACAATTTACTATGCTATTTGAGTGTAGTACAGTATATGTATGTGTAACAGTGGGTAGTATAGAGTAGTGAGGTGAGTGCAGTAAGGGGGGGGGGGGGGAGGGGGTCTGGTGCAGTAAATAGGTGTGGTGCAGTGTTGACAGCAGCGTGCAGAGGGGCCGGGGTACAACAGTACGTGCAGTAGCGTATAGGTACAGCATCAGTAGCGTATAGGTGCAGTAAGGGGGAGGGGGGGTCTGGTGCAGGGGTAGTATAGAGTAGTGAGTTGAGTGCAGTAAGGGAAGGGGGGGAGGGGTAGTATAGAGTAGTGCAGTAAGGGAAGGGGGGCAGGGTTTGTCGAAATCAAGCGAAAACAAGTAGCATCAGTTCATGGACTAGTTAACAATAGAAGTGCAATAATCCCAATTTCCGTCTTCTGGCTAGTGCCACAATACGGCCTTCATGGTTTAGCAGAAGCATTTATGTCCATCGGACACCTCGAGTTCTTCTACGACCAAGCACCAGAGAGCATGAGGAGCACAGCAACCGCGTTGTTTTGGACATCAATTTCATTTGGGAATTACTTGAGCTCGATATTGGTGTCAATGATACACAAGTACTCGGCCACAAAAGATGGTTCAAATTGGTTACCAGACGATAACATCAACAAGGGTAAACTAGAGTACTTCTATTGGCTGATCACGGTGTTACAAGTTATTAATCTTGTCTATTACTTGGTTTGTGCCAAATTCTATACTTTGAAACCAGTTCAATTACAGATCAAGGATGAAGCTGACAAGCCTGTGGAGGAACTAGAGCTTGCGCGAAGTAGAGTGTAGCTTCTGTAATGCTCTGTAACTGATGCCTAGTCACAAATAATGGAAGGGGGGAGGGGTAGTATAGAGTAGTGAGTTGAGTGCAGTAAGGGAAGGGGGGGAGGGGTAGTATAGAGTAGTGAGTTGAGTGCAGTAAGGGAAGGAGGGGGGGGGGGGGGGTCTGGTGCATATTTTCCAGACACACTCAAGTTCATGGAAACACAAAATTAGGGCTTATTATAGAGTTGTTCTTTGTCCAGATCGAAGCATCTAAAATCAAATGTTAGAACCTTGCTGCATGCTAAATTAGACAATGTAAATAATGAGGTAATCTGATTATCTTAGTGTTGAATGCAAAGGTCGAAACATATACTCTGTCAGCCTTCTATATCCTAAGTAAATGGCAGCATACAAATATATACCCAATGACCGTTATTTCTAGTTGTTGCAAAACCAAACGTAATGTTACTCTTCTGACAAATTTTAGCTTAGGAATTTGACTGTTGAAAAGCAAGCAGATTCGAATTGATGATTTTAAGCTAATAACTTGTTTGTGTTATGTTATTTTTAGGTTTTCTACTCATCACAAGGAGAAGATCAGTCATACACGAATGGTGAGATAAATGAAGTGCGGGACAAGTGGGCTACGTACTTCACCAACCGATGTGTTAATTAGACGTTAACTCGTATGTACCGTTTTGCTTTGTACCTAAACGATTAGAGAGAACATCATTCCCGGTTTATTATGTTTATGTAATGTTTAGTTGTGAAGAATGTTGGTGGTAATAGCTAGTATGGTATTAGTTGTAATGAAGTGTATGTATTGGATGAAATTGGTTTTGGTTATATGAAATGACATTTTTCCGGTTGACATACATGTATTGAGGAACATATTTGCGGGATAAAAACTGGTAGAAATTGTTGCTATTGCAGGAATTAAATGAAATGTGCCTAAATAATTATTAAAAAATATTTTTAAATTCATAAAATCTATTGCGGCGTTTGTAGTAAAAACGCCTCAAAAACTGTCCATCATTTGCGGCATCTGTAGCAAAACGCCTCAAATAGACCACCATCAATTGCGGCGTTTATAGTAAAAACGCCTCAAATAGACCACAATCAATTGCGGCGTTTATAGTAAAAACGCCTCAAATAGCACACCATCATTTGCGGCGTTTTGGCTAGAAAACGCCTCAAATAGGCCATTATTTGCGGCGTTTTTTTTCGCCTCAAATAACATTTTCTATTTGCGGCCCCCTTATTTGCTGCTACACTAAAAACGCCGAAAATAGCCTCTTTTTTGACGCCTCAAATAGGTATTTTTCTACTAGTGGCCAATCATTATCGATAAATGTTGATCAGTTGACTTTAAAAGAGTAACACTCCAAGTTGTGCTTCATTCAAACGAGTTTTAATTATGTCAACACACTATTGTCGAGGACACTTCCTCCAACACTTGCTAGGGTTTATGACTTGGTCTTCCTCAAAATTAGGGGCTATGATATTCTCCTTAGTCATTTCCTGGCTTGCTGATCACAACAGGTGATTCAGGCATGGTTCATCTTCATTCCGCTTAGCTCTGGTTTCCCCATCTGGGCAGGAGTGTATTCTATTCAGGGTAGAATATGGCTTGGTCCGTCTTGAGTTTTTATGCTTGTCCGGTTCATCCCTTGCTTAACTTGTGTCGCCTAACCGGACTAGAGGAAAATCTTGTTGCGAAATGTGTCCTCAACAATAGTGCGATCACGTAATTAAATCTCATGACGAGAATGCGCAAGGGATGATACGAAATATATTAGTCAACTGACCAACATTAATCGGTAATGATTGGCTAGCTAGAGTTTGACATTGCTGTCGTATGACGGTGGTGGTCAGTTGATCCCTTTAGGTCACACCTATAGCACAATTCCCTTAATTGATAAAGTGATCAAATGTATATTGATACGATTTGATCATATTCCTTAAACTCGCATACCGAGAAATCAGAGGTTAAATCTTATTGTAAGATTTATGTTTAAAATTGAAACGTATCAATTGTTAAACATTGAACGATATTTTATGATATCGTAATTAGAATGAATCGGGTTGTGTATTAGTACAAAGGTTGTAAATCGTGTTGACGATTATCATTAATAACCATTTTATACTAGTAATTATGAATTACTTGTCAATTGATAAATATGATTTATTTAATTATATACAATATTTATACGACAAATATTTATATGTTTTAAATTAAAACAATTGTATTTTCCTTATATTGTGACATATTGTATGTCACATAACATACAATTATACAATTGACAAATTATAAAATGGATAACCATTTTATCTTATTGGGACGGTTTGGGTGAGTTGTTTAAGGTGTGTTTATGCTATTTAATAACACTCTTTAAATGATCATCATTAGGGTGCTCTTGTAAATAGGACCTAGTGTTGGGTTTTATAAGTTGCTCATAAACTAATTTTAGTCATACTAAACAAACCTTGTGATTAACATTTTAATTTACATGTTAAAACGATCTTATGCATGCTAATAAAGCGGAAATAAGGAGAGTATTTGAACCCTTACACACGGTCCAAATGTTTAGCAAGGATGATCCTCCGAGTACCCAAGATAGAATACCTCCTTTGGATGCACCAAGACAACCCCTCAATCAACCGAGACTTGAACGAGCTAGTTACAAAATCGGTTTTCTCCTTAAACTTATTCTAATCTCTCTTATTAGAATGTTATTTGAATACTACAAATAGTATGTTTATATTATCTTATAATATGATTTTAGAGGTTGAAAATAATCTCTCTTGCTTTGTGTTTTTTTTCGGCCAAGAAGAGAAAGAGAGTTTATTTTATTTTCTACACTTAGAAAATTATGCAAATTAGAACTAGGGTTTTTAGGTTAGTATCTCATACTTATTTAAAGTGTGTCTTGGGGGGTTGTGTGGCCGGCATAGAGAAGAACAAAAGAGGAGACAACTCTCTTACCCATGCTTCATAGAGTTTCCTAGTTAGTGTTTCCAATACATGCTTTAAACACAATGATTAAAGCATGTTTAATTAAAACACTAATCAACTACAACTACCTCCACTTAGCCGCCCAAATCACACTTAAAATGGACTACATATTACAATTTGTCAATTGTTTAATTTGTATGAAATGTGACATCTTATATGTCACAATGTAATACAATATAATTATTCTATCTCAAAAATAGATATATAAATATTTATCGTATAAATATTATAATTAAATAAATCCTATTTATTAATTGACAAGTAATTCGAAATTACAATTGTAAAATGATTATTTATAATTATCGTCAATACGATTTACAACCTTTGTATTAATTATAACCCAATTCATTCTAATAACGATGTAATAAAATATCGTTTACTGTTTAACAATTGACACGTTTCAATTTTAAACATAAATCTTACATTAAGATTTAACCTCTAATTTCTCGATATTCGAGTTTAAGGAATATGATCAAATCGTATCAATATACATTTGATCATTTTATCAATTAAGGGAATTGTCCTAAAGGTGTGACCTAAAAGGATCAACTGACCATCACCGTCATACGACAGTAATGTCAAACTCTAGCTAGCCAATCATTACCGATTAATGTTGGTCAGTTGACTAATAATTCGTATCATCCCTTGCGCATTCTCGTTATGTGATTTAATTACGTGATCGCACTATTGTTGAGGACACATTTCCCAACAATCTCCCACTTGTCCTCGACAAGTGTGCGTCACCAATTCTCTTGTCCTATTACAATCTCCCACTCAATGCAAGATGTCTCTCTGAGGTCGTACTTGCATTCGATCATATCTTGAGTGGTTTCCTCGATCTGGAGAATAACTGTTTGACCGGACTTATCGACCATAAATACCTTCCGAGCGTGGCCACGCATTTCCAGTTAACTTCTCCTCGAGTGGCCCTGAGATTTGAACAACCCTGACAAGGGGTGGACAATTTCTATTGCACTACTTCCTTCAACTAGTCACAGTTTGTCACAACCCAAAACAATCCCATTTGACTCCAGTTACGAAAAGTCGTAGAGAATGGATCAAAGTTATGCCTAAACTGTACCATCTTGGGAGAGTAGTCTTTAGTCTAAGAATTGACTCACAAGAATACTATAGCAGCTCTCGCCACGACCCGGCTATAAATTTTCCAGAACTCTATAAGCGGTCACATTGCCCGACAGAGTGTCTTTTACAGTCTACCTATGTGATCGACTAGTCATCACATATGACTCTATGGCACATGAACTTGCCATCAATCGCCTCACACTCTAGTCGCTTCGAGATGTCACCTCATGTAAGCGGCTAGGGGCTATACTAAGTCAATCCAGTTCACTTATGGGGTTCAATATTGTCTCTTACAACCCATTTGGATTCTGACAAAGTATCTTTCATTTTGAGTTAATCATAACTCAAATGTAGTTGTTATGTAACAATAGTCAATACTATTATATTGCATTTGATGCACAATCATCTATTTGTATTAGTGTTTTGCGAATAAACCTTTTATTCATGCGAATAACCTTTATTCATGATAGCAAAACTTACAACTTTTGGTCTCCTTTGTTCTCATATTATCCCGTATAATATGATTCTATTTGAGTACATTTCTAGAACTCTTTCTAGATTTTGAGTTTCCTTTCCGGAGGAAAGCTCCCACTGTTATCTTATAACTTGTGACGTATCGATATACAGTCACTTATGTTTTGAAAACTTTATTGTAGTCCATTTATGATTTCATCATTCTAATAATTTTCACTCATCTTGGCTATTTGATAATGGTTTCATTCATCATTATGAATAATGTATCCAACCATTCTAATTTCTAATGGGCTACCTTTTATTATCCATATAATAAACCTTCCCTTTTAAAACTCCATCATCATATGATACAAATTATTTTATTCATCTAAATTGAGTACCTCTTATTCTTTACTCTTAAAGAATCACCCATTCTCTCTAAATGGTAGGTTTCAATTCTTTGATGAATATCGCTCCCACTAAAATCAATATCTCTCGATATTTTAAATGAACCTTTCATTTCTCGCATGTTAAACTATTACTTGAATCATTATCACAATCACTATCCCTATAGTGATCTGTTTCCATTCAATCAATCATTACCTTCTTATAATGTCTTCGTTTCCTCGAGACGAAAATGACATGATAATTTCTTTATAACTACATTGAGAGGATTG
Source organism: Silene conica (assembly GCA_029255685.2). Classification (NCBI taxonomy): domain Eukaryota; kingdom Viridiplantae; phylum Streptophyta; class Magnoliopsida; order Caryophyllales; family Caryophyllaceae; genus Silene; species Silene conica. Next base: position 69,165,367 of record CM055311.2, read on the forward strand.
AGATGATTTCTTCTCTTATAAACTTAGAAAAATCATTTATTAAGGAACCGTTTTCCTTCCGATGTCATACAGGGTTTCATGTTTCCTCTCTATGAAACAATGAGCATAAAGAACCTTTCTTCGAGTGTCCTCCCGTAGTTTCTTCAGTGTCCTCTCGTAGTTTCTTCAAATCATTTAGGGCTCTTCTTAAGACTCCCAAGTAAGAATCTTCTCTAAGATCCTTTATTTTCATCATTGGTTTGCGAGCGAAATATTTTCTCCCACTCTATCCTTCTAACAATAACCTTTATTCGTTTAAGGATAGCTATTTCGATTGATCAATGTATCTGAATGTTTGAAGTTTGATAGGTGTGATGAATACATTCTCATTTTCACTTAAAATGAAAATCTTATAATGAACTGATATAGTCTCATTTTGATTGAATTTATCTCATGGGGTGTAGTTCTCCGTTTTAATCAACTCTTTGATTATATTATATTGATCGTATCAATTGTGATTAGATCACCATTATTCATGTTTAAATGTGGCATGCAATTTATTTAAGAAATCAAAACATTGATTAAGAACAAAAGTAGTGACTCGGGTTGAAAACCAAATCACCAATATCCAAAACTACAACCATTGTTTTAGGATTTTAATCCTTGTCTTACAAGAAAATAAATTGTTCCATAAATAAAATGCAAAATATGATAGAAGACGATATGAAAATTAGAGGCTAGCTCTTCAAGTCTTCGATCAATTTGGATGCTACCATAGCCATCCAAGTAAGGAACTTTATGCTTCTTTTTCCTTGCCCTTATCTTTATAAGATGCCCCTTTAAAATAATTTTAAAAGGGGTGATAGTCAACAACTTGTATCGCCATACAAAAGTTAACAAAAGAACATGAAAGTAAACGAGAATTATTTCCTACGGCGGTTGCCTTCCCAATTTTGAGATCGCTTAAGTACTTGGGGCAATTACGCTTCCAATGACCGATCCTTGTGCAATAATGGCACTTGTCTTCAACCTTTGAAGATGAGGTGGAAACGCCTTCGAAAAGGTCTTTTCTTTGGTCGCCTTGGGCTTGAACGTTTTCTTGCCCTTGCCTTTAGAGGCATTCCTTTTGAAGCTCGTTTTCCCTTTCTTTTCGATGTTCAAAACATCCTTGGTGGAACTTTCATGAAGTCCCATGTCCCTTTCGGCTTGGACTAGCATCTTATGCAACTCTTCCAACGTGGTCTCTTGGTTTCGCATATTGAAATTCACCCGGAATTGAGCATACGCCTTAACCTTATTGAGCGAGTGAAGAACTCGGTCAATAATTAGAGAGTCGGGAACATCAACATTTTGAGCTTTTAGAGTCTCCGCGAGCTCAACGAGTTTGAGCACATGAGGGCTTATCTTTTGCCCTTCCTTGAAAGTAATGTCAAAGAAGGCGGAAGCCGCCTCATATTGAATCACCCTTGGAGTTTGCGAAAAAATGGTCGCAAGCTTGGTGTATATTTCATACGATGTGGTCAACTTTATCATACTCCTTTGGAGATCCGGCTCCATGGAGAAGATGAGCACATTTTTATGAGCGGAGGAGTCTTTCATGTAGGCTTCATAGGCCTCACGAGTTCCGACGAACGAGCGGTCGGAGCGGTCGGAGCGGCTTCGGATAGGTAACGACTCTTATCGTCACCTTGAGTGGCCAAAAGTAATTGCGCATCCCAATCCTTAAAGTTTGAACCATGCTTATCGAGTTTGCAATGATCCATAAAGGATCGAAGCCATGATACGTTAGTGAGAGGTGGAGCGTTGGTTGCCATTGATGTTGTTGAAAATTAAACTACAATAATAAAAGGAAAAACAACATCATTTTAAAATTCTTAATTTGAATTTTAAGAAACTTAAACATGTTAAGTATATTTACTTAATGATCTCTTACCCAATTAAGTAAACAATCCCGAGACCCAAACCCATACTAATCCGGGCACGGTGTAGCCGATTCAACTCGTATCGGTATAATTTGGTGGATTAACTCTTTAATCGGTTCTACTCTTAGAACTCTCGGTCGACAATTTTCTTAAAATTATCTTTAGCCCGAACTTATTGCAACTACGGTTACGAATACTTTCGTTGAGATCAACCAAATTTCGAGGTGTAATCTTATTACCCCACTTACCCAACGTGACAATTTTAGTACCCCGGTGTAGCCGAGCCTACGTTCTTGTGAAGAAGGGATTCATGGGTCCGTACTCTTTGGTAAGGCTAAGTCTCAATATTTATATGTAAGAGATCTAGTCAAATTATTATCTATCTCCGTTTAAGTGAACTAAGTCGGTGAATTATCGATAAAATAAATGACTAGGTCGATTAAATCGAAAATGCATGATACGATGTATGACGATTTGGCTATGCATGCGAACATATAAAAGCAAAATAAAAGCATAAAATAAACCCTAGTATGGCCTTTCCTAGAAAAGAAATAACAAAGTACAAATTCGGAAACCAACTCCTTTGGTCCCTTGAACTTCACGCGGCACGCACTTCGAGGTAAACACCGTCTTGTCGGAACTCCTTTCCGAATGGCACCGTCTTCAAGGAACTCCGGATTTTACAAATATTACAACTTTTCTAGTCTACTTTATACATTATAAAATAGAAATAAATTACAATTGGGTGATACGAGATCACAAAATTACAACCCAATCGGTAACCCCTTACATTACGGGAAATACCGATTAAAACTAAGGCCATACTAAGTAAATTACATAATTCCCAAAATTACGTAAAAAAAAAAATCATGACATTCATAATATAATATGCAATGCTTATGTAAATATGAATTACCATGCAAACCCTAAGCCAAATCGTCCTATTTAAAACACTTATTTAAATAGTTATCGTAAACCTTGGATTATGGAATCGCGTGTTTTAACGGTTAACAACACTATGCATTATATGAAACGGTTTTCATCCTTAAGTTAATCATCCTAACTCTTATAGGTTTCAAAATTTAGTCTTACTCAAACTTTGAACATGACTTAACTTAATATATTTCAATATTGATCGGTATTACTCGGTTTTTCGGGAAAAATAATATAGAAATCCAAAAGAGTCATAAAAATTTCGAAAATTCAAAATTCAAAATTTGAAAAATCCAGAATGTTCTTAAAATTTTCAGAATGTTAAAATATTAGTATTTAATACGGTTTTAACATTATTTCGTAAATAAGACGTAAAACGAGCAATTTAAGTCGGAAAATTCAATAATTAACTTCATAAATATAAATTAAATACTAATAATATTTTTATACCTTCCAAAACATTTTAAGAACACAAGATGGACAGAAAATTAAATGGCACATTGCCCCATAGCCGAAATTTTAAATGCATGACTCTTTTTATTTAATTTTAAATGCTACTTTTAACAAATTAAAATAAAATAAAATCAAATCAAATCTGAAACTTTTGGCTCCCAAGATAATTTTCATGATGAACATATCATATATGACTAATATGGGTTACATTTTTCGGCCATTTTAACAACATTTGCAAATTTTAACGATTTACGTCATATATCGTACGATTTTAACCCTTAAAATTATTTCTCAAGCATAAAATAAGATAAAATTCTCGAAAATTTTATACATGCTGGAAATAATATATATGACATCGTGTTAAATTTTTATGACCAAATTCCAACTTAAACTATTAAAGTCGAAATTATGTCACTAATTACCCGATTTTTACATTAAAAATCTATAATATTGCAATATTTGAGATAAATTTCTGGAAAATTCAACATAAATTTTAAATATTGCATGTGACATCCTCATAAATATTTATAGTCAAATTCATAATATAACTATTTTAAACCATTTTTATTCATCTTATTGCATTTTAACACTTAAAATTCATATCACACGATTTATAAGTCCATAATTTACGAAAAATCATATTCATATTATAGAAAATACATGTGATAACATACTGAAAAATCTCGGCCAGAAGCTTATTTTAACTATTTTTCCCAAAATAAACATTTTTAACCATTAAAACATATTAAAACCGAGATTTAATATACCAATAATCAATATTCATGGAAAATATATTCCAAATATTCTAAAACATTTTAGAAAACAGTAGGTATTCATGCTAAATTAATTTCGTGCATATCATATATCAAACGAAAAATCCAATTTTATTTTGTTATCACTATAACTCCGTAAAAACGTAAACGGAAAGCATGCAAACAACCTATTGCTCTGATACCAATTGTTGGGTTTTATAAGTTGCTCATAAACTAATTTTAGTCATACTAAACAAACCTTGTGATTAACATTTTAATTTACATGTTAAAACGATCTTATGCATGCTAATAAAGCGGAAATAAGGAGAGTATTTGAACCCTTACACACGGTCCAAATGTTTAGCAAGGATGATCCTCCGAGTACCCAAGATAGAATACCTCCTTTGGATGCACCAAGACAAACCCTCAATCAACCGAGACTTGAACGAGCTAGTTACAAAATCGGTTTTCTCCTTAAACTTATTCTAATCTCTCTTATTAGAATGTTATTTGAATACTACAAATAGTATGTTTATATTATCTTATAATATGATTTTAGAGGTTGAAAATAATCTCTCTTGCTTTGTGTTTTTTTTCGGCCAAGAAGAGAAAGAGAGTTTATTTTATTTTCTACACTTAGAAAATTATGCAAATTAGAACTAGGGTTTTTAGGTTAGTATCTCATACTTATTTAAAGTGTGTCTTGGGGGGTTGTGTGGCCGGCATAGAGAAGAACAAAAGAGGAGACAACTCTCTTACCCATGCTTCATAGAGTTTCCTAGTTAGTGTTTCCAATACATGCTTTAAACACAATGATTAAAGCATGTTTAATTAAAACACTAATCAACTACAACTACCTCCACTTAGCCGCCCAAATCACACTTAAAATGGACTACATTTTACAATTTGTCAATTGTTTAATTTGTATGAAATGTGACATCTTATATGTCACAATGTAATACAATATAATTATTCTATCTCAAAAATAGATATATAAATATTTATCGTATAAATATTATAATTAAATAAATCCTATTTATTAATTGACAAGTAATTCGAAATTACAATTGTAAAATGATTATTTATAATTATCGTCAATACGATTTACAACCTTTGTATTAATTATAACCCAATTCATTCTAATAACGATGTAATAAAATATCGTTTACTGTTTAACAATTGACACGTTTCAATTTTAAACATAAATCTTACATTAAGATTTAACCTCTAATTTCTCGATATTCGAGTTTAAGGAATATGATCAAATCGTATCAATATACATTTGATCATTTTATCAATTAAGGGAATTGTCCTAAAGGTGTGACCTAAAAGGATCAACTGACCATCACCGTCATACGACAGTAATGTCAAACTCTAGCTAGCCAATCATTAACGATTAATGTTGGTCAGTTGACTAATAATTCGTATCATCCCTTGCGCATTCTCGTTATGAGATTTAATTACGTGATCGCACTATTGTTGAGGACACATTTCCCAACACCTAGAGCCACCCTAAGAACATAGAAAAGGGAAATTGTTCCCTCTTGCTTCTCCATATACCCGGCCACCCAAAGACCAAGACAACCCCTTTATATCTTTTGTATGAGCTCACAAGATGAGTTAGTTCTAATTTTGCATATTTTTCTAAGTGTGAGAAAAACAAATAAAATCCTCTAAAATTATTATTGTGATAATAATAAGAATACTAATAATAATAAGTTATAATATTAGTAAAGTAATTCTAATTAAAGAGATTAGAATTGTTTTAAGGAAAACCGGTTTTTAGTAATAGCATACTCAAAGTTTCGGTTCAATCAAGGGTTGTCTTGGTGCATCACAAACGAGGTGTTCTTGTTGAATACTTGAAGGATCATCCTAGCATTTCGTTTGGACCGTGTGTAAGGGTTCGAATCTTCTAATTTCCGCATAATATAATAGCATGCATAAGATCTAAAGTTTGTTTAATTAAAATGTTAATTAAAATTATGTTAGTATGACTAAAAGTATTAGCTTATGAGATAACTAAACCTAACAAATCTGACCAGGCTAATTATGGCTCAAAAAAATCTTACCGGTGGCCATTACTTGATATTTGAGATAGTCCATCCCCGGACCAAGAGTCTCAGTGCGAATGAACAGGTAAGTTTTCGACCAATACTTATCGTCCCCTGAATCAGGATTGGTGATCAGGGGAGCCATTTTGCTTCTAATCCTAAGATTGAAGCGACCATCAGAATGATTCCTGAGCTGATATACAACCCTAATATCATTCATAGTCAGGGTAAGGTTGTGCTTGCAACACAGATTTTCAACAATATGTATTAACTTCCAGATCATAGGCATGACTTGGAAAGGAGATACCTCCATAGACCGTATAAGATCGGCCATGAGAGGTGTAAAAGGTAGTTGTCAACTGACTTTGAAAGCCCATTCATGAATGCAGAACTAACCAGGGGAAACCCAGTTCGCTTTAACCGGACAATCCTCTGGAATCCAGATTTCGGCGGATGCAGGGATAATCTTTTTCCCCTCAGAACCTGATCGTAGTTGCTGTCTTTAACAGATTTGGGTCCTTAAATGAAGAATTCAAGGATAAAATGGCAGTAAAAACAGAGTCTTGATAATTAAAAGTGGTAAACTCTATAGGCGGCTCAATAGCAGCAACCGTATGCTCACTCTCCTGAGCAGGAGACTCATCAGCAGACTTAATTACTTTCTGAATAGGGCAAGGTTTCTTGGGTTCCATCTTTCCTAAAAGATTGAATAAGGTACTTTGATTAGAATTTGATTTAGCTATTTTCTATTTTGAATTGTTTTAGACTCACTTGCAGGAACGAAGAACAACTCAAAGAGTAATTGCAGGTTTTATAGAAAGAAGAATAAAAGTAGAAGAATTTTGTTGAGAAACAAACTTTCAACAAACCCCTATTTATAAGGAAGATTACAATTGCAACGGTTAAACCCCTAAGGAAAGTAGGTTTAAATTTAGCATGACATCATAGAAAACTAGCCGTTATAAACAACTTGAAGGATTTAACGTTTGGACTTCCAGCAACGGATACATTCATACTAGAATTTCTGAGCAGGTTGACATATTATTCTTGGTCTGGTTAGACATGAATAAAATGTCAAGGGGTAATTGTTGAGCCAAATCAGAACTCCTTCTAGTCCGACCGGTCAATACTGTTAGGTTTTAGTTACTCATAAACTAATATTTAGTCATACTAATCAAAATACTTTAATTAACATTTTAATTAACTTATTTATATGATCTTATGCATGCTAAAGTAATGCGGAAATAGAGAGATTTCGACCCTTACAAACGGTCCAAATCAAATGCTAGGATGATCTTCCAAAATGCTCAACAAGAACACCTCCTCCAAGATGCACCAAGACAATCCCTTAATGAACCGAAATCTTGTAGTTGCTAGACTAGAAATCGATTTCTCCTTAAACAATTCTAATCTCTCTAATTAGAATATAATTTTAATACTACAAATTAGTATGTGGTATTATCTTATAATACTTGGAGGTTTTTTCATATTTCTCTCTAGAAAATATTTGCTTAAACATTAGAATGAATTTTCTTGTCTAAAAACAAGTTTTATGGTGGTTGTCTTGGTTTAGGTAGTCGGCCATAGGAAGGCTCAAAAGAGAACATTTCTCTTACCCATGCAATCATAGGTGGCCTAGGTCCTATTTACAAGAGCATGCTTCTTAATTATGCTTTAAACAATGTCATTAAGAGACAAAACATGCCTTAAAGCATGTCCCTAAACCGTCCCATTTGAGATAAAATGGACATCCATTTTATTTTTGTCAATTGCACAATTTGTATATTATGTGACATACAATATATCACAATGTTATAAAATACAATTGTTTTAATTTAAAACATATATATTTATCGAATAAATATTATTTATAAATTAAATAAATCATATTTATCAGTTTGACAAGTAATTCGTAATTACCAATATATAAAATGGTCATTCATAATAATCGTCAATACGATCTACAACTTTTGTAATATTTATAACCCGATTCATTCTAATTACGATATTATAAAATATCGTTCAATGTTTAACAATTGACACGTTTCAATTTTAAACATAAATCTTACAATAAGATTTAACCTCTAACTTCTCGATATACGAGTTTAAGGAATATGATCAAATCGTATCAATATACATTTGATCACTTTATCAATTAAGGTAATTGTCCTAAAGGTGTGACCTAAAGGGATCAACTGACCACCACCGTCATACGACAGTAATGTCAAACTCTAGCTAGCCAATCATTACCGATTAATGTTGGTCAGTTGACTAATATAATTCGTATCATCCCTTGCGCATTCTCGTCATGAGATTTAATTACGTGATCGCACTATTGTTGAGGACACATTTCCCAACAATCTCCCACTTGTCCTCGACAAGTGTGCATCACCAATTCTCTTGTCCTATTACAATCTCGCACTCAATGCAAGATGTCTCTTCGAGGTCATACTTGCATTTGATCATATCATGAATGGTTTCCTCGATCCGGAGAATAACTGTTTGACCGGAATTATCTACCATAGATACCTTCCGAGCGTGGCCACGCATTTCCAGTTAACTTCTCCTCGAGTGGCCTTGAGATTTGAACAACCCTGACAAGGGGTGGACAATTTCTATCGCACTATTGCCTGAAGCAATCCCATTTGACTCCAGTTACGAAAAGTCGTAGAGAATGAATCAAGGCTATGCCAAACTGTACCATCTTGGGAGAGTAGTCTTTAGTCTAAGAATTGACTCACAAGAATACTATAGCAGCTCTCGCCACGACCCGGCTATAAAATTTCCAGAACTCTATAAGCGGTCACTTTGCCCGACAGAGTGTCTCTTGCAGTCTGCCTATGTGATCGACTAGTCATCACATATGACTCTATGGCACTTGAACTTGCCATCAATCGCCTCACATTCTAGTCGCTTTGAGATGTCACCCCATGTAAGCAGCTAGGGGCTATACTAAGTCAATCCAGTTCACTTATGGGGTTCAATATTGTCTCATACAACCCATTTGGATTTTGACAAAGTATCTTTCAGCTTGAGTTAATTATAACTCAAATGACATTGTCATGCAAAAACAGTCAATACTATTATATTGCATTTGATGCACAATCATCTATTTGTATTAAAGTTTTGCGAATAAACCTTTTATTCATTATTGCAAAACTTACAAATTTTGGTCTCCTTCCGACTCATATTATCTCACATAATATGATTTTATTTGAGCACATTTCTAGAACCCATTCTAGATCTTGAGGTTCCTTTCCCGAGGGAAGCTCCCACTGTTATCTTATAACTCGTGACGTATCGATATACTAGAGGGATTAAAGAATCACTCGGAATTATCTAGTCACTCATGTGCTGAAATCTATATTGTAGTTATTAATGATTTCATTCATTCTTATAATTTTCAATCATCTTGGCAATATGATCATGGTTTTATTCATCAATATGAATCATATCTAACCATTTTAATTTCTAATGAGCGAACTTTTATTATCAATATAATAAACCTTCCCGTAAAGCTCCATCATATTATGATATAAGGTATTTGTTCATTTAGAATTGAAAACCTCTTATTCTTTACACCTTAAAGAATCACCCATTCTCTCTAAATGGTAGGCTTAATTCTTTTAATGAATATCGCTCCCACTAAAATCAATATTACTCGATCTCTTAGATGAACCTTTCATTTCTCGCATGTAAATCTTTATTTATTACTTGAAACATTATCACTATCCCTATAGTGTTCCTCGTTTATTCAATCAATCATTACTTCTTTCATATCTTCGTTTCTTCGAGACGAATATGACATGATTATTCCCTTATAACTACATTGAGAGGATTGAGATGATTTCTTCTCATTTATCTTATAAACTTAGAAAAATCATTTATTAACGAACCGTTTTCCTTCCGATTTTATACGGGGTTTTATGTCTCCTCTCTATGAAACAATGAACATAAAGAACATTTCTTCGAGTGTCCTCCCGTAGTTTCTTCAGTGTCCTCTCGTAGTTTCTTTTATTCATTTATTTAGGGTTCTTCTTAAGACACCCTTGTGGGATTCTTCTCTAAGATCCTACATATGTCTCATTGGTTTGCGGGCGAAATATTTTTTCCCACTCTATCCTTTTAACAATAACCCTTATTTGTACAAGGATAGCATATTCGATGCAACCAATGTTTTATGAGTGGATAAAAGTTTCTAGGTTTGATGAATACATTCTCATTTTCACTTAAAATGAAAATCATATAATGAACTAATGATATCTCAATTTGATTGAAGGTGTCTCATGGGGTGTAGTTCTCCGTTTTTAATCAACACTTTGATTATATTATATTGATCGTATCAAGGTTTATTATGTGATAAAATCACCATCATTCATGTTTTAACAAGGTATGCAATTTATTTGAGAATTCAAAACATTGAACAAGAACAAAAGTAGTGACTCGGGTTGAAAACCAAGTCACTAATATCCAAAATTATAACCATTGTTTTAGGATTTTAATCCTTGTCTTACAAGAAAATAAATTGTTCTTAGCAAATAAAATGCAAAATATGAAAGAAGACAATATGAAAATTAGAGCCTAGCTCTTCAAGTCTTCGATCAATTGGATGCTACCGTAGCCATCCAAGTAAGGAACTTCATGTTGCCTTCTCCTTGCCCTTATCATTATTAGGAGGCGGCCCTTTAAAACAATTAAAAAGGGTAAATATCAACACTTTTGTATCACTATGCATAAGTTGATAAATGACATGAATCATAAACGAGAATTATTACCTACGGCGGTTGCTTTCCCATTTTTGAGATCGCTTAAGTATTTGGGGCAATTACGCTTCCAATGACCGATCCTCGTGCAATAATGGCACTTGTCTTCGGATTTCGAAGACGAGGTGGAAGCGCCTTTCGAAAAGGTCTTTTCTTTAGTCGCTTTGAGCTTGAACGTTTTCTTGCCCTTGCCTTTAAAGGCATTCCTTTTGAAGCTCGTTTTCCCTTTCTTTTCGATGTTAAAACATCCTTGGTGGAACTTTCATGAAGTCCCATGTCCCTTTCGGCTTGGACGAGCATCTTATGCAACTCATCCAATGTGGTCTCTTGGTTTCGCATATTAAAATTCACCCGGAATTGAGCATACGATTTAACCTTATTGAGCGAGTGAAGAACTCGGTCAATTATGAGAGAGTCGGGAACATCAACGTCTTGCGCTTTTAGAGTCTCCGCGAGCTCAACGAGTTTGAGCACATGAGGGCTTATCTTTCGCCCTTCCTTCAACGTAATGTCAAAGAAGGCGGAAGCCGCCTCATATTGGATCACCCTTGGAGTTTGCGAAAACATGGTCGCAAGCTTGGTGTATATCTCATACGATGTGGTCAACTTAATCATACCCCTTTGGAGATCCGGCTCCATGGAGAAGATGAGCACTTTTTTAAGAGCGGAGGACTCTTTCATGTAGGCTTCATAGGCCTCACGAGTTCCGACCGCGGAACGAGCGGTTGGAGTGGGAGGAGCGGCTTCGGATAGGTAACGACTCTTATCGTCACCTTGAGCGGCCAAAAGTAATTGCGCATCCCAATCCTTAAAATTGGATCCATGCTTATCGACTTTGCAACGATCCATAAAGGATCGAAGCCATGATACGTTAGTGAGAGGTGGAGCGTTGGTTGCCATTGATGATGTTGAAAATTAAACTACAATAAAATGAAGGAAATAAACAACATCATTTTAAAATTCATAATTTAAACTAAAAACTTAAACAAGTTAAGTATATTTACTTAATGATCTATTACCCAATTAAGTAAACAATCCCGAGACCCAAACCCATACTAATCCGGGCACGGTGTAGCCGGTTCAACCCGTATCGGTATAATTTGGTGGATTAACCCTTTAATCGGTTCTACCCTAGAACTCTCGGTCGACAATTTTCTAAAAATCGTCTTTAGCCCGAACTTATCGCAAGTACGGTTACGAATACTTTCGTTGAGATCAACCAAATTTCAAGGTGTAATCTTATTACCCCTCTTACCCAACGTGACAATTTTAGTACCCCGGTGTAGCCGAGCCTACGTTCTTGTGAAGAAGGGATTCATGGGTCCGTACTTTTTGGTAAGGCTAAGTCTCAATATTTATATGTAAGAGATCTAGTCAAAATATTATCTATATCCGTTTAAGTGAACTAAGTCGGTGAATTATCGATAAAATAAATGACTAGGTCGACTAAATCGAAAATGCATGAGACGATATATGACGATTTGGCTATGCATGCAAACATATAAAAAGCAAAAATAAAAGCATAAAATAAACCCTAGTATGGCCTTTCCTAGAAAAGAAATAATAAAAGTACAAATTCGGAAACCAACTCCTTTGGTCCCTTGAACTTCACGAGGCACGCACTTCGAGGTAAACACCGTCTTTGTCGGAACTCCTTTCCGAATGGCACCGTCTTCAAGGAACTCCGGATTTTAGAAAAATTACAACTTTTCTAGTCTACTTTATACATTATAAAATAGAAATAAATTACAATTGGGTGATACGAGAACACAAAATTACAACCGAATCGGTAACCCCTTACATTCAGGGAAATACCGATTAAAAACTAAGGCCATACTAAGTAAATTACATAATTCCCAAAATTACGTAAATAAAATCATGACATTCATAATTAAAATATGCAATGTTTATGAATATATGAACTATCATGCAAATCCTAAGCCAAATCGTCCTATTTAAATAAATAGTCATCGTATACCTCGGTTTATGGAATCGCGTGTTTTAACGTTTAACAACACTATGCAAAATATGAATCGGTATTCATCCTTAAGTTAATCATCCTAACTCATATAGGTTTCAAAATTTAGTCTTACTCAAACTTTGAACATGACTTAACTTAACATATTTTAATATTGTTCGGTATTACTCGGTTTTACGGGAAAAATAATATAAAAATCCAAAAGAGTCATAAAAATTTCGAAAATTTCAAAATTCAAATTTTGAAAAATCTGGAATGTTCTTAAAATTTCAGAACTTTAAAAATATTAGTATTTATACGGTTTTTAACATTATTTCGAAAATAATACGGAAAACGTGCATTTTAAGTCGGAAAATTCAATAATCTATATAAAAGTATATAAGAAGAACCACCATACATTAATTGGACACGTGTCACTCTCACATTAAAAATTTTCCCGCCCAAATTCCAATGATTTGATTAAATTTTGGAAAAAATATTCTCACTTATTAATGTATACAAAATCTTGGAAAAAATATTCTCACATCACTAATATATATACAAAATATTGCAAATTATTCTTTGGATATCCTTTAATAATTAATCCATATAATACACTAAAAAATCGGTAACTAATCTGATAAATTTACTTTTCCTTCCCATCTATATTAACTTTGGAATCGAATATTTAAATAATTATTATTATAAAATACACAGAAAAATACGACAACTAATCTGGTGAATTTCATTTTCCTTCCAATCTATATTAAATACGGAAAAGAATATTTCTATAATTATTAATAAACAATCAAAAAAATACACCTGGAAAAAACGGCAATTAATCTTTAAATAATCAATCAAATAAATACACTTGAAAAAAAACGGCAAATAATATTTAAATAACCAATCAATAAAAGATAATTTTTTAATTTTTTATAAAAGAGTACATATATTAATGTATACACAATATTTAATAAATTTAATAAGATAATGAATTAATATTGCTGATTGTTGAGACTATGAAAATGTCTCGGTATTTTTAACGCTCGTGAAGTTAGGGGACTTGAAGAAGTTATCTGATGGTGTATATTATGCATAGATCTATCAAACGGATTGGGCCAGAATGCAGGTCGGTTCATACGGGTTATGAACCGGTTTAGGACTTTAGGTTTATAAAACGGGTTAAGAAAAATTTCTAATGTTTTTACATATTTTATCTATATAAAAATGGGTTGGAAGTATGTGGATTTGACATTTATCATCTTTTAATTGGTTATGTATATTTTAGTCAAAATTATCGATCGAAATATTATGATGATACATGCATATAATAGAATTCATACAATTATGATTTATTGTGTATGTGTTGACGTTGGTAAATAGTTTTAAGAGTAAAATGGGAAATGTGAAATGTGAAATGTGTATTGATCAAATATTATCAGAAATACTACTATACAACCTGTTCTATAAGAACAATTTACAATTATAACAAATCTAATGGGGTATATGTTTTTTTTTATTTTTTGAGCTTTAATAGTTTTTGATTTATATTTAAATTTTTTAATGTCAAAATTAAAATTTAACTGAGCTTATATATACTATACTTAAGTAGTGTTATTATAATTTTTTTAAATCAATCTTCTTATAAAGAAGTTCAGATTCTTTCACATAAAACTCTTTATAAATAAATCTAAACTAAAATGATTCATTATAAAGGTCAGATTCTTTTCAGTATATAAATAATACAACTAATTTTATAATCTCCTTTGTCGGTACTATTTATAAGTCAAGTGAATCTTCGACACAACTTCTAATATATAACATACAATATAGTCATGTGAGTTATTCTATTTATATAAACGTCTCGGTATTTTTAAACTGATGTATTTTTACAAATAACGAATTGTGAATGGCTATTTTAACCTATTGACAACACTATTTTTTGATTTTTTAAACATTTTAAACATTTATCTATATAGAACTACGAACTACTCAACTATTCATTCCGTGCAATTTGCACGGGTTCTAAGCTAGTTAATCCCATAAATGCAAATAAAATACTAATAATATTTTTACACTTTCCAAAATACTTTAAGAACACAAAATGGACAGAAAATTAAATTACACACTGCCCAAGAGCCGAAACTTTTAATTACATGACCCCTTTTATGCAATTTTAAATGCAACTTTTAACAAATTAAAATTAAATCAAATCTGAAACTTTTGGCTCCCAAGAATGTTTTCATGATGAACATATCATATATGACTATTATGGTTTAAATTTTTCGGCCATTTTAACAACTATTGCAAATTTTAACGATTTTCGTCATATATCGTACGATTTTAACCTTTAAAATTATTTCTCAAGCATAAAATAAGATATAAAAATCTCGAAATTTTTATACATTCTGGAAATAATATATATGACATCGTGTTAAATTTTTATGGCCAAATTCCAACTTAAACTATTAAAGTCGAAATTATGTCACTAATTACCCGATTTTTACATTAAAAATCTATGATATTGCAATATTTGAGATAAATTTCTGGAAAATTCAACATATATTTTAAATATTGCATGTGACATACTCATAAATCTTTATAGTCAAATTCGTAATATAACTATTTTAACCCATTTTTATTCATCTTATTGCATTTTAACCCTTAAAATTCATATCACATGTTTTATAAGTCCATAATTTACGAAAATCATATTCATAACATAGGATATACATGTGATAACATACTGAAAAATCTCGGCCAAATAATGATTTTAACTATTTTTCCCAAAATAAACGATTTTTAACCATTAAAAGTTAATAAAACCGAGATTTAATATACCAATAACCAATATTCATGCAAAATATATTCCAAATATTCTAAAAACATTTTAGAAAACAGTAGGTATTCATGCTAAATATATTTCGGCCATATCTTATATCAAACGAAATTTCAAATTTTATATTGTTATCATTATAACTCCATAAAAACGTAAACGGAAAGCATGCAAACAACCTATTGCTCTGATACCAATTGTTAGGTTTTAGTTACTCATAAACTAATATTTAGTCATACTAATCAAAATACTTTAATTAACATTTTAATTAACTTATTTATATGATCTTATGCATGCTAAAGTAATGCGGAAATAGAGAGATTTCGACCCTTACAAACGGTCCAAATCAAATGCTAGGATGATCTTCCAAAATGCTCAACAAGAACACCTCCTCCAAGATGCACCAAGACAATCCCTTAATGAACCGAAATCTTGTAGTTGCTAGACTAGAAATCGATTTCTCCTTAAACAATTCTAATCTCTCTAATTAGAATATAATTTTAATACTACAAATTAGTATGTGCTATTATCTTATAATACTTGGAGGTTTTTGCATATTTTTCTCTAGAAAATATTTGCTTAAACATTAGAATGAATTTTCTTGTCTAAAAACAAGTTTTATGGTGGTTGTCTTGGTTTAGGTAGCCGGCCATAGGAAGGCTCAAAAGAGAACATTTCTCTTACCCATGCAATCATAGGTGGCCTAGGTCCTATTTACAAGAGCGTGCTTCTTAATTATGCTTTAAACAATGTCATTAAGAGACAAAACATGCCTTAAAGCATGTCCCTAAACCGTCCCATTTGAGATAAAATGGAGATCCATTTTATTTTTGTCAATTGCACAATTTGTATATTATGTGACATACAATATATCACAATGTTATAAAATACAATTGTTTTAATTTAAAACATATATATTTATCGAATAAATATTATTTATAAATTAAATAAATCATATTTATCAGTTTGACAAGTAATTCGTAATAACCAATATATAAAATGGTCATTCATAATAATCGTCAATACGATCTACAACTTTTGTAATATTTATAACCCGATTCATTCTAATTACGATATTATAAAATATCGTCAATGTTTAACAATTGACACGTTTCAATTTTAAACATAAATCTTAAAATAAGATTTAACCTCTAATTTCTCGATATACGAGTTTAAGGAATATGATCAAATCGTATCAACATACATTTGATCACTTTATCAATTAAGGTAATTGTCCTAAAGGTGTGACCTAAAGGGATCAACTGACCACCACCGTCATACGACAGTAATGTCAAACTCTAGCTAGCCAATCATTACCGATTAATGTTGGTCAGTTGACTAATATAATTCGTATCATCCCTTGCGCATTCTCGTCATGAGATTTAATTACGTGATCGCACTATTGTTGAGGACACATTTCCCAACAAATACAAGCCAAACAAGGAGCATTCCGGACAAACCCATAAATTCAAGATGGATCAAGGCGTAATTTACCATGAACAGAGCACACACATATCCAAATAAGAAATAAGAGCTGAGCAGAATGAAGTAGGATTGTGCCTGACCCGCCTACCCTGATCAGCAAAGCAACAATTGAATAAAGAGAAGATCTTAGCTCCTACTTTTAAGGAAGACTAAGTCATAAACCCTAATAGCACTAGAGAAACGTGTGATTATTGCCTATAAGATAGATGTTGCGGTTGAAATAGTTAGCCCGGATTAATAGGGAATACGTCTTATTCACCCGGGGCAGTTATTAGCATAGGGGAAGAACGTTGGAGAATCCAATGTTCGTATTGCAAACTATATAAGAGCGAATGAGATCATTTGTAAAGATATATGTAACAAGTTTTCTCCACTAGAAAGATTTAATAGCAATTATTAGCATTTACTACGTTTTGTTCAGAAACATTTTGAGTGTTCATCCCTATTTTGTTTTCCAGTCAATCTTCATTACTTATATTTACACCAAACATATTAGAGCTAGATACCCTACATCTACATATAAATTTAGCTTGATCTATCCAGGAAAATATTGCGAAAACAAAAAGTAGTGCAAAATATATCCAAATTATATTCGGAATGGATCGAAAATTGATTGTGCACTTGAATTGAGTGTTGAGGATAGGGTTGACAATCTCACCTTGATCCTGTAGATATCCTTCCATCCGAAATTAAATGGGTGAGATATGGATGGTGATTTTTTCAAAAATTTAGGGTGGGATATGGATATGAGTGAATTTAGGGTGGGGTATGTATTATGATCTATCACCCGCTTAATCACCCGGTGGATATCCTAAATTAATATTATATATAATTAATTTTTTAAAAATAATAAATATTTTGATTAAAAAAATATTTTTAATTTGTAATGTTTTTTAATACAAAGTTAGAAACTACTCGCTAATCTTTTTTTGCACTTTTTGTTTATGGGCGTGTAAAGATTGTGTAGATTAGTTCAATAGTTGTAAGTTGTAAAATTTTAAGTTTGGTAAACGGGATCAAGAATCATGTTCCGTTTTATCAAAAAATATGTAACCCGTATTTATTTGGTAATGTACGCTTTTAATTTTATCGTCTTAGGTGTATATGTTTGATATATCGCATTATCACCTTCAACTATTACGAGCAAGAAAATATCCAACGGACGCCCCTCCACTCGCTTCACCCGGTAGATATGGATGGATGATAAAAATTAATGGACAAGGGTGGGATATGAATCATGATTAATTAAATGAATATAGATATGGATAGGGCTCCACCCTTCTATACTAGGTTGCACGAAAACGGACACGACACGGCATCCCGAAATTTTTAGGACACGGGACACGACAAAAAAAAATCAATATACATATTAAAAAAGGGAATTTAAAGCCCATTCCAACCAACATCTAAACTTTGGTCATTTAAAGGTAACAAAGTCATAAAATGACAACCAATACTAATGTCTTATACGTCAAAATCAAATATGTCTTACAAAATAAAAAGTTCAAATTACAACCGAAATTTAAATAAACATTCAAGTCTTACAAAATAAATAAATAGCATAAATGGTTTAAGATTCTAAATTACAAACACCATCTAGCATCAATGCATCATTACCCGATGCACCATCATCAAACTTGCCATCCTCACCAAAGAGCATCATTTCCATTTCGGGCTCATCAAGAGAAAGGTTAGCCACATCAAGAGCAAGACAACCAACATCATCGAGATTATCGTGTTCATCTCCACCAACATCCCACATCTTAGTTCTCCCCTTAATATACTCTTCACTATGTCTATACAGCAAACGTAAATTATTATGAATTCTTACCAAGTCTTCGGCTCGTTTTGGAGTAAGCTTGTTTCTTGTACAAGAGTGAATAAACTTGTAGATGCTCCAATTTCTTTCACTACAAGAAGACGAAGAAGGTTGGCCTAACAACTTGAATGCCAAACCTTGAAGATTAGGAGCAATGGAACCATAGGTAGCCCACCAATGTTTTGCTTCCATTAAAGACATGTCTTCTACACATTCCAAATCTTTAAATAAGTCATCATCTCCTCTTGAAAAGATAGCATACTCAGTATTGGCCTTTCTTCTATCATCCGCACATGGGAAAAGTCTCCTAAAACAAGACAATCTTAAAGAAGATAGTTCATTATCAACATGTGGAGCAATTCGGCCGAGAATTTCATCAAGCCACTTTTGAGTATAAAACCTTAGAGGAAAAAAACAAGTATTGTAGATTACGTACTAAAATATATAAAAAAAACAAGAAGACAAGAATGGTAAAAAAAAGTTAGTAATACTTACCTTGGAACTAAAGAATGTGCCAAGCTATGTAGAGGAGTGCTTGTTTTACTCCAACGACTATTAAGAATGATTTCCACCACCTTGAAAAAAGTGGACTCTTCACTTGGACTCTTATGCTCATGCTTGTATATAGCATCTTTGACCTTGAAAGTCATAACCTCCCACCTCTCATATACCAAATGAAGTGAAGATTTATCGGTGTCAAAATTTCTTATCATGTTATAAATAGGACGTGTGAAATCAAGAATATAATCAACTTTGTCCCACCAAATATCATCTAAGATCTTTTCCCTCACAAGTACCGCTTGCCCACGATGATCTTCTCGATAGGTAGTCCATGCCTCACTAACTACCATTGATTGCAAGGAGGTTTTGAGAAGTTTCATTCTCTTAAGCATCACAACAATAGAAGCAAATCTTGTTTCCGCAACGGATAACAATTTCAAAGGATAAAACTTATTGAAAATTGCTAGCCTCATCGAATGGGTCATTATATAGTTCTTTATAACTAAAGCATCTACATGAATCTCCGTTATCCAATGACACTCATTATAAGTTTCTTCATTATTAGAAGTGTTCTTAGCCGCAGAAATGTTTTCAAAGCAAGATTAAGAGTGTGGACAACACATGGAGTCCAATATATATGTGAATATCTTCCCTCAATTAGCTCTCCCGCACCTTTACAATTAGTTGCATTATCCGTTAACACTTTCACAACATTTTGATCACCAACCTCAACTATTACCTCGCTTAGCAAAGCGGCTATATACTCTTTGTCCTTCACCTCACCCGAACAATCAACCGCTTTCATGAACATAGGACCACTTTCACAAGCAACCATGACATTGATCAAAGACCTTCTTTGTGAGTCACTCCAACCATCACTTACTACACTAACGCCTTTTTCTTTCTATGAACTCTTAATAGGCTCTAGCAACCTCTCAACATTCTCCTTTTCTTGTTGAAGCAAGGTTGTTCTAAACTTATTATATCCCGGAGGAACATAGCCCGGAATTTGGTTAGAAGCGGCAAAAGAGTAAGACCTCACATAATAAGGATTCCTTGCTAGATTAAAAGGCAACCCTCCCGTGTAAAACATTCTATCAATTTCGGCATCCAAATGGTTACGGCTTTGTACATTAAACGTCATAGGAATGGTATTGGCGGATTTTCTTTTCTTACCAATTTGGATATGTGGTTATCTAGAGCTACATCGGTTGAAGAAGAGAATTCATTAGGAAAGAGAGGAATTTTTGGTTTTGAAGCTTCTCTTTTAGCCTCCGCCGCATCATCCATTTTTTTCATTTTAGCAATATCATCAATTGTCATCACTTTTTCACAAGAACTTACTCCCTTCCTGTAACACCCCCAATATTTTAAGGGCCTGTACTAGGACTCCCTAGATAAATAAGGATGTTACCATCTCGGTTTCCCGAGGTAGTAGATACAAAGGAAAGATAAACAGTACTTTAAATTGATAAAGTTAACTCAAAGGACGAGTTTATACAACTGAATTAAAACAAACTGTCTTGATGAAACGAAAATACAACTCATAAGTAACTACTATGGTGATCTAGACTCTAGGCAGGTCCGGATCCAAGCTTCTCTCTTCCCCTAGCTCCCATAGTCTCAACACCTGTCAATCTGCTCCCCAATAATTGGTTCATCACAGGTGATCACGAATACACAGGGTCAACCACGAGGTTGAGTAGAGAAAAACAGTAAGCAAACACATTACTATAAATAGATAGTCGATCATCTCCACTCCGAATCACAAGACCCATTATTCCCCGCACCAATCACAAGACCCATTATCTCCGCACCAATCACAAGACCCATTATCTCCGCACCAATCACAAGACCCATTATCTCCGCACCAATCACAAGACCCATTTATCGTCACCTCGTATCGTATGTTAGAATATATAAATAGAATAACTCAATATAACAATCATATTATAACATAAAATAAACATGGTTATCACCAAATATATATCAACAGATTACTCATCATTATATGCACAGTATTTCCCCTACCTCGAATTGTAGAAGAAAAAGGTAACTGAGCAACTGCTTCTAAAAGTGCTCCACGCGAAAACTTCCACCTAGATATGTATTATTTAATTAATAAACTCCCTAATTCTCGTAATACGTG
This sequence comes from Silene conica, assembly GCA_029255685.2. NCBI lineage: Eukaryota > Viridiplantae > Streptophyta > Magnoliopsida > Caryophyllales > Caryophyllaceae > Silene > Silene conica. Next base: position 69,186,970 of record CM055311.2, read on the forward strand.
TACACCTTCTATTTATAGAAACTTCCTATATTTAGAAAGCTTCCCAACAACCGAGGTTACCCAAAATAGCAACTTTCTAAATATAGTAGCTTCTAAAAATAGTAACTTCCAAAAATAGATACTTTGGTTTTGAAATTCAAATCATTCAAAATATTAATTAAGACCTATATCAAAACTTACCATAATAACTCCCAAAATCATATAATATCTTTACTAGTAATTAAATATAAACACCATAATAACAATTATGTTAATACCAATAATAATAATAATAATAATAATAATAATAATAATAAACATCAAAACTAAAACAAACACCCCCCTACCCGAGTCTACAACCCCGTGTACTCACAGCCCCATTAACCACCTTGACACGCCCCCACGACCACCAACAACTGCCGCCACCAACACCCAGCATCACTGTAACACCCCCATTTATTTAAGAGCCTTTAGCAAGACATTCTCAAATAACTAGAGCTGTTACCATCTCGGAATGTCCGAGGTAGTGAATAACAAAGTAAAACAACCAAAGTACTTTATATAAAAACTGATAAAATTTAAACTTTGATTATTACAGATATTACATCGTGGAAAAACAAGATACGACTGATGACTCCTCTAGAAGTGATATAGTACTAAGTCGGTCCATAGTATGCATCTTATATTCCTGCCCAGCTCCTAGCTCTTCTGTCTCTGTCCTGTGGAATCTACTCCCCATTCCGGATCATCGTAGGTGTACACGAATACACTGTCAACCTCGCGGTTGAGTAGGGTAACACAATACTTATAATGCAACAGTTAAATGATATGCAAATGTCATGACATGCTCGAGCTCAATCTCAATCTCAATCTCAAACTCATACCCGTGCACCAAGCCATACCGAACCTCCCGGCAGACTATAATCGGTCGTCACCGAACACCAGCTCAATAGCTGATAAGACACCAGGCCTGGTCTGCAAAACCACCCTGGGCTTTATATCAGAACAATATCTGATCCACAATATCTCAGTAACCAATGCATATGCATGCTCATGAATGCCACAATATAAATATTTAATCATGCTATCAAATACTGAAATACTCATGCCATTGCAAATAATCGACAGTCAATCCAACCAATATCATTCTTATATAATTCCTGCTTGCATCCATCACATATAAGGCAACATCCTTTCATAACATATCACAGAGTAAACACCCATTCATATCAGTTCATAAAGTATTGAGTCAGTGTATCCTACCTGGATAGCAATATAATCCCATAGCAAGCCAGTAAGTAAACAAAATTATGCCACCTCAAAACCGTCACCTAACAAATATAATATGAATAATTACTAACTAATACAATTATGCAAACTAATATAATATATCAATCATTCGAATATATTATTTAAATAATATATCACGCATAACGAGAACATATCAATTATTACTTAGTAGCAATTTAATTAAATAAAGAGTTATATAAATTATCTCCAATAACTAAATAGTGACATATCTCACATACGTATTACAAATTGTGGAGATAGGAATTTTATTATTAAAATTACGAAACGTGAAAACATATACCAAGAATATAATTATACAAATTCGATTACTTACGACTCAAGTACCCATAAAAAAAACAACAAATACTTAATAATAATAATAACATTATTAACAACAATAACAATAATAACAATAATAATATTAATAATAATAATAATAATAATACACAGACAAAGACACAACCATGATTAATAATAATAATAATAATAATAATAATAATAATAATAATAATAAACCCACATGAATTACCATCACAAACAGACCACGACAACCCTTCTCACCCTCGACAAAACTGAACAAAACGCAGCCTGTGTACCCAACTTCACGACCCCACTGCCGCTAGCTAGACCACCTACAACCACCACAGAGGTTCGCAAACTCTAGCCTGTACTACCCACAACCACCTCCATGTCTCGTCCACCCCTCTCAGCTTCTAACACGCCCCAAAAACTCCCTCTAAAACCGCTGTACAAAACCCGATTTCTCGTTTTTCCGTCGTCATTGATGCCCGTCGTTGAGGGTACCAAAGATAAAATTTATAATTCCTAACCTTAACAATAGATAGTGAAAGTCAGGGTCGAACCACAAAGAGGTGGGGAATGTTTATTGTCTTAATGTTAATGTTTAAAGGTAACAAGTTTTGGGGGTTTAATTGGTTGATGCTATATCTAAGGCAAAGATAAAAATAAAACAAGAATTAAAAGATGAGAATAAAAATATAATTAAAGGGGATGCTAGGATGTTTGGGTAATAACTAGCTAAGGTAAAATAAATCCTAAGGTCAACATGTATTGCAGTCGCGTAAGGGGGTGTAACATAACTTTTTAGGTCTATGCTACCTAATAGCTCCTTTCGGCCTATGCTATTAGTTCCTAGGTCTCACAATTATTGGGTGTCAACAATAAGGGTGATTCCTAAATTCCAGGTTACATACCTTTCAGCCTTGAGTAACCTATCCGTCTTAAAGTATAAACCAATGCCCTTCCCGTATCTTTCAATCTTGGGTAGGTCATTACTAACATCCTACAAGTCTCCTATTGGTCTCATTGCAGGATATTATAATTTATAAGAAAAGACGAAATAAGAAAACAGACGCGAGTGGTCGACCGACCGGCTACTCCAGTCGGCCGACCACGGCCTCGGTCGACCGACCGGCTACTCCAGTCGGCCGACCACGGCCTCGGTCGACCGACCGGCTACTCCAGTCGGCCGACCGTGGTCCTGCTACAGGTCGGGTTTTCGGATTTTTATCTACCTATGCATATTATCCCCTACATCCTAACATATGAAAATTAGCTACTCATAACTGTTAAGACGACTATGAAATTGGGAGTAAATATGGAAAACATAGTAAATAATCTAAACATGCAAAATTCAATAAAACTTGGGATTCTAACTTAACAATTGTAATAAAAGCAATAAGAACAATAATAAAACTAGATCAAAGAGGAATTACCACAATTGGGATTAAGGTAGAACGGAATCAACTTTATTGAATACTTGGGAACTATTGAAAGATTATAATTGAACTAAAACTAAATAGAATTCTCTAAAATATGACTTGATGATAATTCTATGATAGAAAACTAGATTAAGAACTTGATCATAAACCCTAGCTACAAGATTAGCTTATATAGGGTAAAACTAAGAGTTTCCTTAAGATTCTAATTCTACTTTATTTCCGAAAACGAATCGTACGGGCCTCGTTCTGGTCGGCCGACCCGTATAACTGGTCGGTCGACCACTCCTTGCTGGGCTTCTCTTATTTCCGGCTCTTTCGCGAAAATTGGACTTTATGAAAATCGGGCCTGGTCGGCCGACCCGTTTAGTTGGTCGGTCGACCGCTTCTTCTGGGAAGTCTTCGGATTTCTTCTGTTTTGACTCTTGGAATTTGATTTTTGACTTCAGTTGACTTTTCCTTTTATTCCTTAATTAAGCTAAAGACTTGAGGATACGAATTTGGTGCCAAATCGTCTCTTTTCCGCATAAATCTGCAAAAGTGCATAAAAATACGAAAGTACACAATTTGTGGGAAATAGAGGCTAAAACATAGTAAATGAGCGACCAAATACGTGTAAAAATAGATGTAAAACATCATAAAATAGACACGTATCAAATTCCCCAAACCAAACCCTTGCTTGCCCTCAAGCAAGAAATAGACTCGATCTTAACTAATGGAACGATTTCAATCTCAGAGCGAAATTTACATGTAAGCCTAAACCAATGCTAAGTACAAAATGAGAAAGTATTTAAAATCATGCAAACGAGTTATGGTGTTGTCAAACTTGAAAACATAAAGACTATAGAGACTTATACGATGGACTCTCGCGGTACGCTCGAGACACTCATGAAGCAAAGGGTGAGTATATGTAAAAGATAGAAAGAAGTATATTTGTCATGACACTCACCTAACTGCGACCCATGAAAAACATGCCTGCAATCTAACATGAACAAGAATTCTACAACCTTGTATAACAATCTCATTAAATGACCCAGATACATGCAATTGGGGTAATGAAAGATATGTGAGATAAAAGGTAAAAGTGGTTAAGATGTTTTTGGAATTGTGGGGTTAGTAGCCAAGCTAGTAAAACCGGTTCCCAACAACATATTTCACAACTTTTGATATTAAGAAAGTGCTCTTTTGTAGCACAACTCTCACATTAAATATAAGAAAGGACTCCCCAATATTTTTGAATGAAGTACGGGAGTGATAACATATAAAAGAAAGGGATTTTTGGAACGAAAATTTGAATCTGATCCTGTCAGTTGGTCGACCGACCAATAGAGGTGGTCGGTCGACTGGCTCTGTATTTTCCGGATTTTTTTTTTCTTTTTTTTCTTTTTTTTCTGAATTTTTCTGTTCTTTTTCTTTTCTTACTTTCTTTCTTTCTTTTCTCTTTTTGCTCATAATAGCATACAAACCAAGATGCCTCAAAAAATAATCCAATGACTACAAATACTAGCTTGAAAGGGTAGGCTAGGTATGGGATGTAGTTTTGGGGGAATAAAAAGGCAAATTTGGCTATGTGAAGCTTATGGGTAAATATGAGAAAAGGGATCCCAAATGCACGTACCAAGACTCACAAAACGAGATAGTAAAACAAGTATATAGCAATTCAAGTTCATGTTTATGCATATTGATGTAACATGTTCCAAGGGGAGTACTACTCACATCCTAGACAACTGGTTTAAGAATGAAACCAGGAAATAAGCTCTAAAACTCAGAATGTATAGTAGGTTGCCAAGGTATAAGTCAAGTCTCAAGATATACAAATTGACAAAAACTCGTAGATATGCAAAAGACTTTCATACTAAAACAAGTTGACAAGGCAAGGTAAAGGCATAAACATGTAAGATAGCTAAATCATCCTTGAAATACTTTCGTTCCGACTCGACCTATAGGCTAAAATAAACGTGCATTTTTTTTGATTTTTTTGAATTTTTTAATTTTTTTGGATTTTTTTGTTTTTTTTGTATATATAAGGAAAATAAAGAAAAGAACGATGCAAGACAGAAATGCAATAAACGTGTGACAAAATGCAATGCATGTGACACGAAACCATTCCCCAAACCAACCCGCACAATGTCCCCATTGTGCATTAGCCTAAGTAAAGGTTTCAGAAAATTAAAGGAAAGATGCAAGGAAAATAAAACTAAGGAAAACTGGAAAGAACTCACTGGATTATGAAGCGCATGAGAAAAACCTCCCCAAACCAGCGTAAGCTGGGAGGTTTTGGTGGCCCGCAGTGCCACTCAAGTACCAAAGACGGTTACACGGTTCCCGAGGAAGAAACGAAAGACTGCGACGGACGGGTAGGTCGACCGACCTAGAGGACAGGTCGATCGACCTCCTGTGAACAGCGAAAAAATCGGCGATACAGCGCGTCTGGTCGACCGACTGATGTTTCTGGTCGGTCGACCAGCTGAGTCCTGGAGGTCTTCGTTTTTTCTCGGAAATCCTGAAAAAGCAAGAAAATATGCGCGCCCAACAATGCACGAAATGCCCGGAACGATTCTAAAAGTCTTAACTACTAGCAAATCAAACTAAAAAGTTTCACATAACATAAAATAAATTGTCTTAAAACTGCAATTTAAAAACAACTATCCGCTAAAGATGCGGAGGATATCCGACCACGGCTTCTGACGGCACGCCGTAGTCTCCACTGTTTTTGCTTCAGTAGCAAAACACATCTTCTTTCCTCCGTCGCAAAGCATATGCGACAGTCTCTCTCCTTGAGCTTGCCTCCTCTTTTTTTTCTCTTCTCGATCCACGACGTCTGGATCCTCATCCTCTCCATAGCTCAGGCATCCCATTCCTCCTCTCTGGATGATAACTTCCTTCTCCTTGGATTTCCCCAAACCAGTCCCTGCAATAGTCACGATAGAAGTGTCCTCCCTATTGCTCCCAATCTGGGGCGGAGGTGTAAAAACAGATACAGGAACAGGTAATAAAGGTGGAGAAGTAGTGATGACCTCATACTTCTTCTCAGAAGTTATAGCATTACATGTAATGGGGGTCATAGCATCCTTCTTCCTATAGGATAGGCCATAGATAATAGAATGTTTGCCTACTTTGAAGGTTAGAGTTCCAGTGCCTACATCTATAATGGCTCCTGCAGTGTGAAGAAAGGGTCTTCCTAGAATGATGGGTATATGGGCATCCTCTGGGATGTCCAAAACAACAAAGTCTATTGGGAAGAAAAACCTGTCAATACGCACAGGGATGTTTTCTAACACCCCTATAGGTTCCATAGATGTGCGATCAGCCATCTGGACTGTCATACTGGTCACTGCAAATTCGGTCATTCCTAGTTTTAAGGCAACGCTTAGGGGCATGACACTTATACTAGCACCTAGGTCGCATAAAGCCTTTTTAACTGGGAAGGTTCCTATATTACAGGGGACAGAAAAACTTCCAGGGTCTTCTAATTTATGGGGGGCAATGACATGTGTTAAAAAGCTAGATGACTCTTCAGTGAGAGCCACAGACTCAACCTTTTCTAGAGACCTCTTTCTTGACAAAAGCTGTCTCATGAATTTAAGATAAGAAGGAACTTGTTGAACTAATTCTAAAAATGGAACTTGAACATTTAATGAACGAATTACATCTTTAAATTTATCAAAAGATACCTGATCCTTCGAAGGCACGAGTCTCTCTGGAAAAGGAGCAGCTGAGGATTCCGTATTTGTAGCCCTTTTTAAAAACCTAGGGGTCTTATCACCTCTGAAAAGGAAATCCCTTAAGTTATTTGGCAATTCTGGACGAAAGGGAACTTCGGGCTCTGCTTCTGTGGTCGGTCGACCAGTATCCTCGGTCGGTCGACCAGTCTCCTGTTCAGGCGAAATCTTTGGATCCTGCTCTGCGGTCGGTCGACCAGATTCTTCGGTCGGTCGACCGACTTTGCTGCTACTCGCTTTTTTTTCTTTCTCAGCCCCCACTTTAGCTCCACTTCGCAGGGTTACGACGTTTAGGGTCTCCTTCTTCTGGTCCGGTTTGGTCGGAAGTTGACCCGGAGTCCTAGTATCATTCTTGCTCGCGATTTGAGCAATCTGGGTCTCCAACATCTTCATCCCTGCCTCTCTAGCCTGCGGCTCCTTCTGAACCAACCCGATAAGATTTTGGATAAGAGCATCTGTGTTGGGTGGTGGATTAGAAGGTGGTTGAGGGTTGAAAGGTAGTCTTTGGAAATTCTGTTTATGTGGGGGTACATATGTGGAATTTTGCTGAGGTTGCATGTGCTGTGGGTTTTGAACATTCTGGCTTGTCCACCTTAAGTTGGGATGGACATTGTTATTATTTGGATCATAGAAATTGTTCCCACGATAATGCTGAAAAGCGGCACATGTTTCATTAGATGAAGTGCAGAACTTTGACACATGCCCTTCTCCACCGCACCTCTCACAAGCAAAGGGTCCGTCTTGAACGGCGTTCACCTGGTAAATTCCTCCCTTGCTTCCACTCCCTAGATCGAGCTTTCCCGCAGCTTCAAATTTTTCTAACTTGGCCGTCAAGGCCTCAATTGCTGACAGGTTGTACTCAGATTTTCTCTGATTTCCTCTGGAAGTACCATGCTCAGCGCGGTGCACAGCAACATCTTCTATTAACTTGAGACCTTTAGTCTCTCCTGAATTATCTTGGAATCTCCCATTAGCTGCAGCATCTAGGTAGGCCCTGTTGTCATCATAGAGGCCATTGTAGAACTGGTTGCAAAGAAACCATTGTTCGAATCCGTGATGTGGTATGGATCGAACAAGTCTCTTGAACCTGTCCCACGCCTCGCTAAAGTCTTCATTGGGACCTTGCTTGAAATTGGTGATCTGCGCTCTTAAAGCATTTGTCTTTGATGCAGAGTAATATTTCCTGTAGAAAGCTAGGGCTAAGGTGTTCCAATCTGTAACTCCCGCAGCAGTGCGGTCAAGGTCTCTGTACCATTCTCTCGCAGAGTCCCTAAGGGAGAAGATAAACATGGTCTGTTTAATCTGGTCCTGCGTCACTCCTTCTGGGGGTGCTATAGAGCATATGTAATCTGTGAAGATTTCAATATGCTTAGCAGCATCCTCATTGGCCGAGCCTCCAAATTGGTTTCTTTCAACCATAGTAATATAAGCAGGCTTGGCCTCGAATGGCTTCCCAGTACCTGCAGGTAAAGTGAACCCTTTGTATAGGTCCTTTGCCTGAGGCATAGAGTGACTGGCAATAGTAGCTTCTTCTGTCATGTTATCTTCTTCTTTAGGAAAAACTGGAAAGTGGGTAAAAGGTGGTGTTTTTGGTGAAAGTGGATTGATGGGTGAATTTGGTTGCGAAGGTGGTGTTTTTGGTGAAGATGGTGGTAACTCAAAAAGGTCTTCTTGAAATAAAGAGGATGGTGACCCTCCCTCTTGATTTGCTAGAAGTTGCTTTCTTCTTTCCCTAAGAGTCCTCTCAATTTCGAGATCAAGTGGTAGGAGTTCTCCTTGAACTGACCTGCGCATAAGAGGAAACTACAAGAAAAAGGTGAGAAGGTTTAAGGAACATAAAGTTCCTTAAACAAAGAGAAACAAAAACAAAAAACAATAAACACTGGCGTCACCTCCCCGGCAACGGCGCCAAAATTTGATGCCCGTCGTTGAGGGTACCAAAGATAAAATTTATAATTCCTAACCTTAACAATAGATAGTGAAAGTCAGGGTCGAACCACAAAGAGGTGGGGAATGTTTATTGTCTTAATGTTAATGTTTAAAGGTAACAAGTTTTGGGGGTTTAATTGGTTGATGCTATATCTAAGGCAAAGATAAAAATAAAACAAGAATTAAAAGATGAGAATAAAAATATAATTAAAGGGGATGCTAGGATGTTTGGGTAATAACTAGCTAAGGTAAAATAAATCCTAAGGTCAACATGTATTGCAGTCGCGTAAGGGGGTGTAACATAACTTTTTAGGTCTATGCTACCTAATAGCTCCTTTCGGCCTATGCTATTAGTTCCTAGGTCTCACAATTATTGGGTGTCAACAATAAGGGTGATTCCTAAATTCCAGGTTACATACCTTTCAGCCTTGAGTAACCTATCCGTCTTAAAGTATAAACCAATGCCCTTCCCGTATCTTTCAATCTTGGGTAGGTCATTACTAACATCCTACAAGTCTCCTATTGGTCTCATTGCAGGATATTATAATTTATAAGAAAAGACGAAATAAGAAAACAGACGCGAGTGGTCGACCGACCGGCTACTCCAGTCGGCCGACCACGGCCTCGGTCGACCGACCGGCTACTCCAGTCGGCCGACCACGGCCTCGGTCGACCGACCGGCTACTCCAGTCGGCCGACCGTGGTCCTGCTACAGGTCGGGTTTTCGGATTTTTATCTACCTATGCATATTATCCCCTACATCCTAACATATGAAAATTAGCTACTCATAACTGTTAAGACGACTATGAAATTGGGAGTAAATATGGAAAACATAGTAAATAATCTAAACATGCAAAATTCAATAAAACTTGGGATTCTAACTTAACAATTGTAATAAAAGCAATAAGAACAATAATAAAACTAGATCAAAGAGGAATTACCACAATTGGGATTAAGGTAGAACGGAATCAACTTTATTGAATACTTGGGAACTATTGAAAGATTATAATTGAACTAAAACTAAATAGAATTCTCTAAAATATGACTTGATGATAATTCTATGATAGAAAACTAGATTAAGAACTTGATCATAAACCCTAGCTACAAGATTAGCTTATATAGGGTAAAACTAAGAGTTTCCTTAAGATTCTAATTCTACTTTATTTCCGAAAACGAATCGTACGGGCCTCGTTCTGGTCGGCCGACCCGTATAACTGGTCGGTCGACCACTCCTTGCTGGGCTTCTCTTATTTCCGGCTCTTTCGCGAAAATTGGACTTTATGAAAATCGGGCCTGGTCGGCCGACCCGTTTAGTTGGTCGGTCGACCGCTTCTTCTGGGAAGTCTTCGGATTTCTTCTGTTTTGACTCTTGGTACTTGATTTTTGACTTCAGTTGACTTTTCCTTTTATTCCTTAATTAAGCTAAAGACTTGAGGATACGAATTTGGTGCCAAATCGTCTCTTTTCCGCATAAATCTGCAAAAGTGCATAAAAATACGAAAGTACACAATTTGTGGGAAATAGAGGCTAAAACATAGTAAATGAGCGACCAAATACGTGTAAAAATAGATGTAAAACATCATAAAATAGACACGTATCAGTCATCTAGCCACCCTATATTCTCACGCCACTCTCACTCACCACCAGACCCCACGCATACCCTGGACACCACCATAATCATCACTGATCCACGGTGGTTCCAGGGGTCTTCACCTCCTCCCTTCGTCACCCACTGAAACACCACAAAACACCCTCGCAAACCACCTGACTCACGCCCAACACTCTGCCTCTCCCGTGTTTCTGCACTAATTTTAACGCGTATAAACAGTCCTTCTATGGAGTTGTTTCAGCCACCACGAGCCACCCTACAACTACCCATATAATCTACCAACACCCTATCACTACTAACCATAGGCTCATGCTCAAAAACAAACCAAAACAATAGTTGCATTAACATAAAGAGAACACGAAAAAGGGGCAAGAAACAGAGTATACATGTAAGTTCATCCCGACATTCATGGTGGTTAAGACGATACCTATAGTGGTCTTATGGTGTTTTAACGATGCCCAAAATGTTATGCATACTACCAATGCTATATACGACCTTAGTATCCAGATGTAATGATATGAGAAGGTATTATAAATCACTTACCAAGTTGATGCTGTGCAAAGGTAAGACCGGTGATGGTGAGGGCTGTTTATGCTGCGTTTTCAACCTCTTTGTTCTCCTTCGAAATCACGGTGTCAAGGTGGTGTTCAGGTATGGTTGTGGAGGCAGACAAGGTAGGTGGTGAATAGGGTCAAACGAGATGTGGAGGAAGGTATCATATGGGGAATTAGGGTTTGTGTAAGTGCAATGTCGATGAATGAATTAATATGTCGATGGGTAGGGTTTCTCTTTTGTTTCTATACTACGGTTTATTGCTACTATACTCGAGTCCAAGTCCATTACCAAATAGTCCATCACGTAATCGAAGCACTATACTATCTACATACCATTCTCGACTCGTAACTTAAAATAACCAAGTACGTATAAAATTATATATACAAATTAAATTAATTATGATAATATAATTTTACTAGAATTAACATAAATATATACAAAATTTATTATTTAAATATAATTATGACTTAAATAATAAAACAAGTATCAATGAGAATTAAATATAAAATATAAAATATATTTAATTATAAATATATTATCAAAATAAAGAAATACGAATGAAATGTTATTTTATGAAATAACCATCAAATATGAAATAATTATGAAATTCGGAATAATCGTAGAAATACTTTATAAACGTTCCGTTTGAAATACGTGTATAAAACATGGTTTGACTGCAGTTGACCGAGGCTAACATACGGGGTATTACAGTCTTCCCTCCTTAAAATGAACTTCGTCCCGAAGTTCACCACCCCATAACGGTAACGAAACATCTAACAAGCACGAAAACAAACACAAGTAACACTTATACAGGCTTCAAGACACGAAATGTTACATTCTACCCTCGTTAAGAAAACTTTGTCCCCAAAGTTTAACGCATAACTAAATTAAGATATAATTGACGAATCACAATATAATGCATAACAAAAGTAAACATGATTATCAAGTATGTTCAACAAGCACGACATATCAGTTAGCCATATCAAAATCATCAAGATTTTACAATCCTATCCTCCTTAAGACATGGTTACGTCCCCGTAACCCCATTACTAAATTTCACATCCAAAGCTCAAGAAGATTACTGAAACCACAGTCACAAATCATCTGATAAGCTAATTACTCTATACTGGCAACTAGCATCCGACTTTTCAAGCTACAACACATACTTGTCAATTTCATGCTACGCAGTTAGAACAAAATTAAGGTAACTAACACTTATGTACCCTTGTAAATTTTAACACACCTTAACACATTTACACCAATATAGACAATCCGCTAACTCATAGCTCATACTTGACAAATCACACACTTCATTCTCATAATCATATTATGGAGGCAAAATCATGTTTATGCAGATAAGAGAAAATTACCTTAGGCAAGATTTAATTAATACAATTAAACACGGAGCAATGACATATTTTACGAGATAGACACTAACCATAGACTAGCAAGACAGCTTAGCATTTCTAGGTATAAATAAGTTAAAATCACTTAGGTACATTTCTCATCTACTCGCATTACCTCATTTATCATAAAACTGGTAATAATTACAACTTGCAAGATGAGAGGTTTATATCGTGTGGAACAATTTCATGTTCAGGCAAATTTTTGTCAATATGTAGCTACAGATTCTGTCATGTTGCAAATTAATTACTATAATTATCATACGCCAGCTTTATCATGGATTATCACTTTGAAAACATTTTGAAACTTTCAAAACGATGAAGTTGCAACACAAGTTACCGATCGAAAACAAAACTAGTATTCCCACAATTCTCATGTCAATCAAATTACTAATTCAATATTTTGTGATCAGAGTTAAACATAACAATAAGTAACTCACCTTGTGGCATAACAAAAGCGTCGGTGTAAATGAAACAAATTTTATATAAAACTCACCAATAATGAGTAAGGTTATACTATCTTATAATAAGGTCCGTTTCCAAATCATATACCCACTGTTCAGGCTACTAAGGTCATATCAAAATACTACATGGTTACATCACATAATTCATATTTGATTAAAATTTTATATCGAACTTACATAACTTAAAATTTTAACAATCAACATCATGTTGTAACTTCCAAAAATTATAATTTAAATAACCGTCCAGCCATTTTCTGAACCATTATAGTCTTGGAGAAATATAATGAATCCACTAATCATAGGAATAACAATCAAATGCACAACTTAAGGGAATTATTGATAACAAATTTATTTTTCGCAAAATATAACTCGTATACACATGAAACCAAAACATCGAGAAGCTAAATCAGAAGGTTATCACACATAAAATTTTCACATTCATATAGATAACACATTTTAAATGACAGCCCGTGCAAACAAGGTAACATTCTGGAAATTTATCAAACTTTTGTTCCTTAAAATCACTTCATATTATCACATTTACATACAACCATTATTCTCCCAAACATGTTGACATATCATCGAAGCATAGAAATCATGTTGCACCATATTAGCATTTATTCATCATTTCAAGCTGTAATTGTCATCTAAAACACGGTAAAGATTGCGAACAGAAAAGTAGATCAACTAAACGACTGAATATTTATACATGTATATACAAATGTAACACATAACTATATAACACTCATGGCTTGGGGCATCACATTCCGCATATCACTAGGCATGGGTTACTATAACGCATAAATCCGATCTTTCATATCCACATACTAGCCAATATATTACATAATTACGATAGTCATTTAATAACCAGATATCATATGGTCATGACAGAAAACTAAATCATATGATCACATCACCCTATCTATGGCTTGATAAATATAGATCCATACTCACATACACATACTCATGTTCTCAATACTTGGAATCATATATCCCAATCAACATTCAATATAAGTCTCATACAACACAGATCTCCAACCATATTTCACATCATACTTACCTCATTCCTTTTCTGCGGAAACGTTAGTAAAATATATATATATATATTGGGTCCTATCCTTTATTCTATACTACCCACGCTCTACATCTCTCAAGGGTGACCAGGTTAGACTGAAAGGGCCAGTGGCTTGGTTTGAGGGGGCCCCTAACTCATTCCAAATCCTGGGGCTCCTAACAGTTACTAGCCTGGGGTTCATTTTATTTGACTGTTCCTATGTTCATTATTTTTCATTTGGTTTAGGCCTGAGGATCGTTCGCTCTGATACCACTTTGTAACACCCCCATTTATTTAAGAGCCTTTAGCAAGACATTCTCAAATAACTAGAGCTGTTACCATCTCGGAATGTCCGAGGTAGTGAATAACAAAGTAAAACAACCAAAGTACTTTATATAAAAACTGATAAAATTTAAACTTTGATTATTACAGATATTACATCGTGGAAAAACAAGATACGACTGATGACTCCTCTAGAAGTGATATAGTACTAAGTCGGTCCATAGTATGCATCTCATATTCCTGCCCAGCTCCTAGCTCTTCTGTCTCTGTCCTGTGGAATCTACTCCCCATTCCGGATCATCGTAGGTGTACACGAATACACTGTCAACCTCGCGGTTGAGTAGGGTAACACAATACTTATAATGCAATAGTTAAATGATATGCAAATGTCATGACATGCTCGAGCTCAATCTCAATCTCAATCTCAAACTCATACCCGTGCACCAAGCCATACCGAACCTCCCGGCAGACTATAATCGGTCGTCACCGAACACCAGCTCAATAGCTGATAAGACACCAGGCCTGGTCTGCAAAACCACCCTGGGCTTTATATCAGAACAATATCTGATCCACAATATCTCAGTAACCAATGCATATGCATGCTCATGAATGCCACAATATAAATATTTAATCATGCTATCAAATACTGAAATACTCATGCCATTGCAAATAATCCACAGTCAATCCAACCAATATCATTCTTATATAATTCCTGCTTGCATCCATCACATATAAGGCAACATCCTTTCATAACATATCACAGAGTAAACACCCATTCATATCAATTCATAAAGTATTGAGTCAGTGTATCCTACCTGGATAGCAATATAATCCCATAGCAAGCCAGTAAGTAAACAAAATTATGCCACCTCAAAACCGTCACCTAACAAATATAATATGAATAATTACTAACTAATACAATTATGCAAACTAATATAATATATCAATCATTCGAATATATTATTTAAATAATATATCACGCATAACGAGGACATATCAATTATTACTTAGTAGCAATTTAATTAAATAAAGAGTTATATAAATTATCTCCAATAACTAAATAGTGACATATCTCACATACGTATTACAAATTGTGGAGATACGAATTTTATTATTAAAATTACGAAACGTGAAAACATATACCAAGAATATAATTATACAAATTCGATTACTTACGACTCAAGTACCCATAAAAAAAACAACAAATACTTAATAATAATAATAACATTATTAACAACAATAACAATAATAATAATATTAATAATAATAATAATAATAATACACAGACAAAGACACAACCATGATTAATAATAATAATAATAATAATAATAATAATAATAATAATAATAAACCCACATGAATTACCATCACAAACAGACCACGACAACCCTTCTCACCCTCGACAAAACTGAACAAAACGCAGCCTGTGTACCCAACTTCACGACCCCACTGCCGCTAGCTAGACCACCTACAACCACCACAGAGGTTCGCAAACTCTAGCCTGTACTACCCACAACCACCTCCATGTCTCGTCCACCCCTCTCAGCTTCTAACACGCCCCAAAAACTCTCTCAAAAACCGCTGTACAAAACCCGATTTCTCGTTTTTCCGTCGTCATCTAGCCACCCTATATTCTCACGCCACTCTCACTCACCACCAGACCCCACGCATACCCTGGACACCACCATAATCATCACTGATCCACGGTGGTTCCAGGGGTCTTCACCTCCTCCCTTCGTCACCCACTGAAACACCACAAAACACCCTCGCAAACCACCTGACTCACGCCCAACGCTCTGCCTCTCCCGTGTTTCTGCACTAATTTTAACGCGTATAAACAGTCCTTCTATGGAGTTGTTTCAGCCACCACGAGCCACCCTACAACTACCCATATAATCTACCAACACCCTATCACTACTAACCATAGGCTCATGCTCAAAAACAAACCAAAACAATAGTTGCATTAACATAAAGAGAACACGAAAAAGGGGCAAGAAACAGAGTATACATGTAAGTTCATCCCGACATTCATGGTGGTTAAGACGATACCTATAGTGGTCTTATGGTGTTTTAACGATGCCCAAAATGTTATGCATACTACCAATGCTATATACGACCTTAGTATCCAGATGTAATGATATGAGAAGGTATTATAAATCACTTACCAAGTTGATGCTGTGCAAAGGTAAGAACGGTGATGGTGAGGGCTGCTTATGCTGCGTTTTCAACCTCTTTGTTCTCCTTCGAAATCACGGTGTCAAGGTGGTGTTCAGGTATGGTTGTGGAGGCAGACAAGGTAGGTGGTGAATAGGGTCAAACGAGATGTGGAGGCAGGTATCATATGGGGAATTAGGGTTTGTGTAAGTGCAATGTCGATGAATGAATTAATATGTCGATGGGTAGGGTTTCTCTTTTGTTTCTATACTACGGTTTATTGCTACTATACTCGAGTCCAAGTCCATTACCAAATAGTCCATCACGTAATCGAAGCACTATACTATCTACATACCATTCTCGACTCGTAACTTAAAATAACCAAGTACGTATAAAATTATATATACAAATTAAATTAATTATGATAATATAATTTTACTAGAATTAACATAAATATATACAAAATTTATTATTTAAATATAATTATGACTTAAATAATAAAACAAGTATCAATGAGAATTAAATATAAAATATAAAATATATTTAATTATAAATATATTATCAAAATAAAGAAATACGAATGAAATGTTATTTTATGAAATAACCATCAA
The DNA here is from genome assembly GCA_029255685.2 of Silene conica. Classification (NCBI taxonomy): domain Eukaryota; kingdom Viridiplantae; phylum Streptophyta; class Magnoliopsida; order Caryophyllales; family Caryophyllaceae; genus Silene; species Silene conica. The sequence continues at coordinate 69,203,761 of CM055311.2, forward strand.
ATATGAAATAATTATGAAATTCGGAATAATCGTAGAAATACTTTATAAACGTTCCGTTTGAAATACGTGTATAAAACATGGTTTGACTGCAGTTGACCGAGGCTAACATACGGGGTATTACAGTCTTCCCTCCTTAAAATGAACTTCGTCCCGAAGTTCACCACCCCATAACGGTAACGAAACATCTAACAAGCACGAAAACAAACACAAGTAACACTTATACAGGCTTCAAGACACGAAATGTTACATTCTACCCTCGTTAAGAAAACTTTGTCCCCAAAGTTTAACGCATAACTAAATTAAGATATAATTGACGAATCACAATATAATGCATAACAAAAGTAAACATGATTATCAAGTATGTTCAACAAGCACGACATATCAGTTAGCCATATCAAAATCATCAAGATTTTACAATCCTATCCTCCTTAAGACATGGTTACGTCCCCGTAACCCCATTACTAAATTTCACATCCAAAGCTCAAGAAGATTACTGAAACCACAGTCACAAATCATCTGATAAGCTAATTACTCTATACTGGCAACTAGCATCCGACTTTTCAAGCTACAACACATACTTGTCAATTTCATGCTACGCAGTTAGAACAAAATTAAGGTAACTAACACTTATGTACCCTTGTAAATTTTAACACACCTTAACACATTTACACCAATATAGACAATCCGCTAACTCATAGCTCATACTTGACAAATCACACACTTCATTCTCATAATCATATTATGGAGGCAAAATCATGTTTATGCAGATAAGAGAAAATTACCTTAGGCAAGATTTAATTAATACAATTAAACACGGAGCAATGACATATTTTACAAGATAGACACTAACCATAGACTAGCAAGACAGCTTAGCATTTCTAGGTATAAATAAGTTAAAATCACTTAGGTACATTTCTCATCTACTCGCATTACCTCATTTATCATAAAACTGGTAATAATTACAACTTGCAAGATGAGAGGTTTATATCGTGTGGAACAATTTCATGTTCAGGCAAAATTTTGTCAATATGTAGCTACAGATTCTGTCATGTTGCAAATTAATTACTATAATTATCATACGCCAGCTTTATCATGGATTATCACTTTGAAAACATTTTGAAACTTTCAAAACGATGAAGTTGCAACACAAGTTACCGATCGAAAACAAAACTAGTATTCCCACAATTCTCATGTCAATCAAATTACTAATTCAATATTTTGTGATCAGAGTTAAACATAACAATAAGTAACTCACCTTGTGGCATAACAAAAGCGTCGGTGTAAATGAAACAAATTTTATATAAAACTCACCAATAATGAGTAAGGTTATACTATCTTATAATAAGGTCCGTTTCCAAATCATATACCCACTGTTCAGGCTACTAAGGTCATATCAAAATACTACATGGTTACATCACATAATTCATATTTGATTAAAATTTTATATCGAACTTACATAACTTAAAATTTTAACAATCAACATCATGTTGTAACTTCCAAAAATTATAATTTAAATAACCGTCCAGCCATTTTCTGAACCATTATAGTCTTGGAGAAATATAATGAATCCACTAATCATAGGAATAACAATCAAATGCACAACTTAAGGGAATTATTGATAACAAATTTATTTTTCGCAAAATATAACTCGTATACACATGAAACCAAAACATCGAGAAGCTAAATCAGAAGGTTATCACACATAAAATTTTCACATTCATATAGATAACACATTTTAAATGACAGCCCGTGCAAACAAGGTAACATTCTGGAAATTTATCAAACTTTTGTTCCTTAAAATCACTTCATATTATCACATTTACATACAACCATTATTCTCCCAAACATGTTGACATATCATCGAAGCATAGAAATCATGTTGCACCATATTAGCATTTATTCATCATTTCAAGCTGTAATTGTCATCTAAAACACGGTAAAGATTGCGAACAGAAAAGTAGATCAACTAAACGACTGAATATTTATACATGTATATACAAATGTAACACATAACTATATAACACTCATGGCTTGGGGCATCACATTCCGCATATCACTAGGCATGGGTTACTATAACGCATAAATCCGATCTTTCATATCCACATACTAGCCAATATATTACATAATTACGATAGTCATTTAATAACCAGATATCATATGGTCATGACAGAAAACTAAATCATATGATCACATCACCCTATCTATGGCTTGATAAATATAGATCCATACTCACATACACATACTCATGTTCTCAATACTTGGAATCATATATCCCAATCAACATTCAATATAAGTCTCATACAACACAGATCTCCAACCATATTTCACATCATACTTACCTCATTCCTTTTCTGCGGAAACGTTAGTAAAATATATATATATATTGGGTCCTATCCTTTATTCTATACTACCCACGCTCTACATCTCTCAAGGGTGACCAGGTTAGACTGAAAGGGCCAGTGGCTTGGTTTGAGGGGGCCCCTAACTCATTCCAAATCCTGGGGCTCCTAACAGTTACTAGCCTGGGGTTCATTTTATTTGACTGTTCCTATGTTCATTATTTTTCATTTGGTTTAGGCCTGAGGATCGTTCGCTCTGATACCACTTTGTAACACCCCCATTTATTTAAGAGCCTTTAGCAAGACATTCTCAACTAACTAGAGCTGTTACCATCTCGGAATGTCCGAGGTAGTGAATAACAAAGTAAAACAACCAAAGTACTTTATATAAAAACTGATAAAATTTAAACTTTGATTATTACAGATATTACATCGTGGAAAAACAAGATACGACTGATGACTCCTCTAGAAGTGATATAGTACTAAGTCGGTCCATAGTATGCATCTCATATTCCTGCCCAGCTCCTAGCTCTTCTGTCTCTGTCCTGTGGAATCTACTCCCCATTCCGGATCATCGTAGGTGTACACGAATACACTGTCAACCTCGCGGTTGAGTAGGGTAACACAATACTTATAATGCAACAGTTAAATGATATGCAAATGTCATGACATGCTCGAGCTCAATCTCAATCTCAATCTCAAACTCATACCCGTGCACCAAGCCATACCGAACCTCCCGGCAGACTATAATCGGTCGTCACCGAACACCAGCTCAATAGCTGATAAGACACCAGGCCTGGTCTGCAGAACCACCCTGGGCTTTATATCAGAACAATATCTGATCCACAATATCTCAGTAACCAATGCATATGCATGCTCATGAATGCCACAATATAAATATTTAATCATGCTATCAAATACTGAAATACTCATGCCATTGCAAATAATCCACAGTCAATCCAACCAATATCATTCTTATATAATTCCTGCTTGCATCCATCACATATAAGGCAACATCCTTTCATAACATATCACAGAGTAAACACCCATTCATATCAGTTCATAAAGTATAGAGTCAGTGTATCCTACCTGGATAGCAATATAATCCCATAGCAAGCCAGTAAGTAAACAAAATTATGCCACCTCAAAACCGTCACCTAACAAATATAATATGAATAATTACTAACTAATACAATTATGCAAACTAATATAATATATCAATCATTCGAATATATTATTTAAATAATATATCACGCATAACGAGAACATATCAATTATTACTTAGTAGCAATTTAATTAAATAAAGAGTTATATAAATTATCTCCAATAACTAAATAGTGACATATCTCACATACGTATTACAAATTGTGGAGATACGAATTTTATTATTAAAATTACGAAACGTGAAAACATATACCAAGAATATAATTATACAAATTCGATTACTTACGACTCAAGTACCCATAAAAAAAAACAACAAATACTTAATAATAATAATAACATTATTAACAACAATAACAATAATAATAATAATATTAATAATAATAATAATAATAATAATACACAGACAAAGACACAACCATGATTAATAATAATAATAATAATAATAATAATAAACCCACATGAATTACCATCACAAACAGACCACGACAACCCTTCTCACCCTCGACAAAACTGAACAAAACGCAGCCTGTGTACCCAACTTCACGACCCCACTGCCGCTAGCTAGACCACCTACAACCACCACGGAGGTTCGCAAACTCTAGCCTGTACTACCCACAACCACCTCCATGTCTCGTCCACCCCTCTCAGCTTCTAACACGCCCCAAAAACTCCCTCTAAAACCGCTGTACAAAACCCGATTTCTCGTTTATCCGTCGTCATCTAGCCACCCTATATTCTCACGCCACTCTCACTCACCACCAGCCCCACGCATACCCTGGACACCACCATAATCATCACTGATCCACGGTGGTTCCAGGGGTCTTCACCTCCTCCCTTCGTCACCCACTGAAACACCACAAAACACCCTCGCAAACCACCTGACTCACGCCCAACACTCTGCCTCTCCCGTGTTTCTGCACTAATTTTAACGCGTATAAACAGTCCTTCTATGGAGTTGTTTCAGCCACCACGAGCCACCCTACAACTACCCATATAATCTACCAACACCCTATCACTACTAACCATAGGCTCATGCTCAAAAACAAACCAAAACAATAGTTGCATTAACATAAAGAGAACACGAAAAAGGGGCAAGAAACAGAGTATACATGTAAGTTCATCCCGACATTCATGGTGGTTAAGACGATACCTATAGTGGTCTTATGGTGTTTTAACGATGCCCAAAATGTTATGCATACTACCAATACTATATACGACCTTAGTATCCAGATGTAACGATATGAGAAGGTATTATAAATCACTTACCAAGTTGATGCTGTGCAAAGGTAAGAACGGTGATGGTGAGGGCTGTTTATGCTGCGTTTTCAACCTCTTTGTTCTCCTTCGAAATCACGGTGTCAAGGTGGTGTTCAGGTATGGTTGTGGAGGCAGACAAGGTAGGTGGTGAATAGGGTCAAATGAGATGTGGAGGCAGGTATCATATGGGGAATTAGGGTTTGTGTAAGTGCAATGTCGATGAATGAATTAATTTTGTCGATGGGTAGGGTTTCTCTTTTGTTTTTATACTACGGTTTATTGCTACTATACTCGAGTCCAAGTCCATTACCAAATAGTCCATCACGTAATCGAAGCACTATACTATCTACATACCATTCTCGACTCGTAACTTAAAATAACCAAGTACGTATAAAATTATATATACAAATTAAATTAATTATGATAATATAATTTTACTAGAATTAACATAAATATATACAAAATTTATTATTTAAATATAATTATGACTTAAATAATAAAACAAGTATAAATGAGAATTAAATATAAAATATAAAATATATTTAATTATAAATATATTATCAAAATAAAGAAATACGAATGAAATGTTATTTTATGAAATAACCATCAAATATGAAATAATTATGAAATTCGGAATAATCGTAGAAATACTTTATAAACGTTCCGTTTGAAATACGTGTATAAAACTTGGTTTGACTGCAGTTGACCGAGGCTAACATACGGGGTATTACAATCACCTTCCACTACCACAACCACCGGCCGCCTATTCGACAGCCACCAGTGAGATGAACCAGGGCCCAGATCAGGCCTGGTTCCTCACCCGCACACCTGACCACGCTAACTTTAACCACCCTTCGACACTAACCCAGCCACCACCGACACCAGACTCGACCACAAACACCACCCCTGGACTCCAGACTCAAGACACGGTGGCAACATCGTACTGACCTCCCCCGAGTCCACGATGCTACCACCCCCAAAACCCCTGTACACACTTATACGAAACAAGACACTGATAACAACGAAAACATACACCCAACAGTCCCTATCGAGACCCCATATACCGCCAACACCAACCACCATTATCCACCATAACTACCACCACTACGCTCCCTTGACCACCCCCAGACCTACCACCCTTTCCCCTTTTACTTACGCAACAGGAGACACAACTCGAAAGTGGTTGAAACAACCGTGGGTAAACAGGCCTGGTAAAGACCATAACAAATCTGTCGTGGCAAGTGGTGTAAAACCCCGTGCCTTGTGACCCTCGGTGGTTGACAAAGACGTGACCATAGCCCAGACACAACCCTAGACATCATAGATTATATGTTATGTCGGCTATCAGAATGTGACCTCCTTCTGGCTCAGATCGACGCACTCCGACCTTCCTGTGACCACCGTGACCACCACCCACGTAAAGTATGCTATGTCGGCTATCAGAATGTGAGGTGCTTGTATGACTGATAGGGTAGATTAGGTCAGGGTGTTTGCTTAAATATGACGGCTTGGCTAAAGGGTGTAAATAGGGTTAGCAAAGAATAAACGTGGGCTGTTTCAAAAGGGTTTTGCACGCATATCGAGGCCCATGGCCGTGCTGCCATGGGTCCTAGGTTCGAACCTCAACAACCACACACTACACTAATTACCCTAAGGTGGCTAAGTTCCCATTTCGAGTCCCACCTAAGACCAAAACACCTTGTATAAAACGAGTACAAGTAAGCTTATAAAACGAACGATTTAAATAAAAAGAAACCAAAAAAAACGAGGTATTACAGTCTTCCCCCCTTAAAAAAAACTTCGTCCCGAAGTTCTACCATACTTAGGTGACAAAACAATCAACTCAAACGAACTTGGAACACAAAACATCACAAAAACAATCTCACAAAACTTACTTAAATCACAGAATGTTACATTCCACCCCCCTTAAAGAAAAGTTACGTCCGCGTAACTTACCTCCATCAAACAAATGTGGGTAACGCTCCCTCATAGATGCCACAGGCTCCCACGTAGCCTATTCCTGATTATGATTTGTCCACAAGACTTTCACCAAGGACGTCTCCCCATTGCGAGTCTTCCGTACCTTCCTGTCCAGAATCTCTTTCGGAGTCTCGATATATGCCAACTGTTCATCAACCTCGATCACCTCGTGCTGAAGCACATGTGATGGATCACTCACATATTTCCTAAACTGAGACACATGGAACACGTTGTGGACCTTGGATAGAGCTGGAGGTAAAGCTAATCGGTACGCCACCTCTCCAATCCTGTCCAAAATCTCAAACGGTCCAATAAATTTCTGACTCAGTTTGCCACGCTTGCCGAATCTCATTACACCCCTCATCGGAGATACTTTAAGTAGAACTTTCTCTCCGACCTCGAACGAAATATCGCTCATCTTTAGATCCGCATAGCTCTTCTGTCGATCCTGGGCGGCCCTCATTTTCTGTCGAATAATCTGAACCTGCTCCACCATCTCCTGGATCATATCCGGCCCTAGAGTCACAACATCGGCTCGATCATCCCAACACACAGGACTTCGACACTTCCTCCCGTACAAGGCCTCGAAAGGGGTCATCCCTATGCTGGCATGGTAGCTGTTATTATAAGAAAACTCGATCAACCCCAGTCGATCCTCCCAAGATCCTCCGAACTCAAGAACGCATGCTCTCAACATATCCTCAAGGGTCTGAATCGTCCTCTCAGTCTGACCGTCATTAGCTGGATGAAAAGCAGTACTCATCTTCAATTGGGTACCCAAAGCTGCCTGCAACTCCTGCCAAAATCTGGATATGAACCTCGAGTCTCGATCTGAAACAATGTCCTTGGGTACGCCATGCAGTTTGACCACATTCTGAACATATGACTTAGCCAACTCAGCCTTACTCCAGGTATCCTTCATCGGAATAAAGTGAGCAGACTTAGTCAGATGATCCACAATCACCCAAATCATATTGTTGCCCCTCTGGGTCCGAGGCAACCCCACGATGAAATCCATCGATATGTTCTCCCACTTCCACTCTGGTAATCTAAAGGTTGAACCTTCCCTTGAGGTCTCTTATGCTCCCCTTTTACTCTTTGACAAGTCAAACACCTGGAAACAAACTCAGCGACTTCCTTCTTCATGTTAGGCCACCAGAATGTCTTCTTAAGATCTTTATACAGTTTATCACCCCCTAGGTGAACGGAATACGTAGTAGCATGAGCTTCAGTCAGGATTTTCTTCTTTAGCTCCTCTACATCCGGAACATACCATCGCCCACTGAACCTCAAACTACCGTCGGTATGAATACTGAATTTGGTTGCAGTCTCTCCACCCTCACTCTCCAGCATCCTACGCCACTTCTGGATCCTCGCATCAAGACTTTACAACTCCCGAATCTCACCATACAACTAAGGCTCCACTGTCAAGTCACTAAGAGCATCCCCTTTCCGGATCATGAAGATTCCCATCTCCCTTAGTTCACCATGCAACCTCACTCTCGATCTGGCACAACTTAAAGCATGAACTGACTTCCTACTCAGGGCATCAGCTACCACATTCGCCTTGCCCTCGTGGCAGATAATCTGCATATCATAGTCCCCGATTAACTCTATCCACCTCCTCTGCCTCATGTTCAACTCCTTCTGGGTGTAGATATACTTCAAGCTCTTATGATCAGAAAACACTTTAAAAGTGGCTCCATAAAGGTAATGGCGCCACAATTTAAGTGCAAATACGACTGCTCTCAATTCGAAATCATGAGTCGGATAATTTTCTTCATAGGTCTTTAGTTGGCGAGAAGCATACGCTATCACTCTCTCATTCTGCATTAGCACACAACCCAACCCATGCTTCGAAGCGTCAGTATAGACTTCGAAGTTATCACTCCCAACTGGCAAAGCAAGGATAGGAGCTGTTGTGAAGCGTTCCTTAAGGGTTAGGAATGCCTTCTCACAACTCTCATCCCAGACGAAACGGTTCTCTTTCCTCATTAACGACGTCAACGGCTTCGCTATCTTTGAAAAATCTTTGACAAATCTCCGATAATAACCAGCTAATTCCAGAAAGCTTCGAATATTCTTCGGACTCTGCCACTTAGTCACTGCCTCGATCTTACTAGGGTCAACAGATACCCCCTCCTTTGAAATTACATGCCCCAGAAATGCGATTTTCTCCAACCAAAACTCACACTTGCTCAACTTAGCATTGAGCTTATGCTCCTCCAAGGTCTGAAGTACTTTCCTTAAATGATCCTCGTGCTCTTCTGCATTCTTGGAATACACCAGGATATCATCTATGAATACCACCACGAACTTGTCCAGATATGGGCTGAAGACTCGATTCATCAAGTCCATGAACACAGCTGGAGCATTAGTCAATCCAAATGGCATAACCACAAATTCATAGTTGCCATACCTCGTTCGGAAAGCGGTCTTTGGAATATCTTCATCCTTTATTCTCAACTGATGATACCCGGATCTCAAATCAATCTTGGAGAAAACCCCAGCTCCACTTAACTGATCGAACAAGTCGTCAATTCTCGGCAAAGGATAACGGTTCTTGATGGTCACATTGGTCAGCTCTCGGTAGTCAACACAAAGTCTCAAACTCCCATCCTTCTTCTTCACAAATAAAACAGGTGCACCCCAGGGCGACACACTGGGTCGAATGAACCCTTTCTCAGCTAGTTCATCCAATTGCTTCTTCAACTCCTCCATCTCTTTCGGTCCCATACGGTACGGTGATTTAGATATTGGTTCCGCTCCTGGTTTTAGGTCAATGGAAAATTCCACTTCCCTCCTTGGCGGTAACCCTGGAACGTCGTCTCGAAAAACTCCCTCAAACTCCCGTACCACGGGTATCTCACTAGTCGTGGGGGTCTCAGCCTCACAATCCCACATTTGGCACAAGATCAGGCTCTCTCATTTCCTCAAGCTAGACTTCAGGGTATTGACAGAAATGAATTTGATTTTTGGTTTGACTCGATATCCCTTGTAAGACACCCTCACTCCTTTAGGTCCCTTCAAGGAAATCTTCTTTTGATGACAGTCGATAAAAGCCCTATACTTCCCCAGCCAGTCCATCCCTAGGATCACCTCAAAACCCCCAGTGGAAATTCTATGAGGTCACAATAGAAAATTGCTTCCCCGATTTTGATGGGTACACTTCGATAAACCCTATTACATGTGATTGCCTCCCCGGAAGGTATGGTCACGGTGTCCGCGACCCACTCAAACCTCTCAAGCCCCAAAACCCCAACATGTTCTTTAGACACAAAAGAATGGGTGGCACCAGAATCGAAAAGTACGAAAGTAGGTTTATAGTTCACAAGAAAAGTACCGGTCACCACGTGAGCATCATCCTTAGCGGCCTGCTTTCCCATGGCAAAGAGGTTGCCACTGGATTTGACCCCACTTTGACTGGCACTAGATGTCCCAGCCTGCTGGTTCCCCTCTGCTCCCGTCTTCTGAGTGCTCCCACTCCCATGGTATTGATTCTGGTACGAGCGGTTATGGTAGTTGTTATGGTTCCGCTGGTAATTACTGCTCCCCCCAGACTTCGCACCTCCACCATAGTTTGTCGTGGGTATGCGATAGCCATTGCTACCATAGGACTGAGTGCGGGATCCCTGGTATCCGGATGTAGGCGTACGATAACCCCCGGACTGATTTCCTCCAGAAGAGCGACATACTGCCTGCTTGTGCCCCGTCTTTCCACAGCCGAAGCAAACTATTCCCACTGCACCACTGCCAGAACCCCCACTCCTGAAGTTGCCCCCACTCTGGTTTCTCCCACCACCAGAAGCACTACTCCCGAAGTACCCACTGAACTTGTTAGTGCTTTGCTTTTTTGACCCTGAACCCTCAGCTACTGCTTCAGCCTTCCTCTTTTCAGACTTGGACTTCTTGTCCTCCTTGATCATCTCTGAAAGCCTCTCCGCCGCCCCAGCCCTTAAGTAGATGTCGCGGACTGTGGTGGGCGGAGCTGCAATCAGTCTCTTCTTGATGGCGATTGATAACCCTCTCTCGAACTTCATTGCCAGCATGGCATCATCAAACCCCATGTCTCCCACATAGCTCACTAACTGGATAAATTTCCTGTAGTAAGCCTCTACTGTCATGTCCTCCGACATCCTGAATGTATCGAACTCTTCCCTCAGCTTGCTCTTCTGAAATTCTGGTAGAAACACCTCATATAAGATCCTTTTGAATGCGATCCAAGCAACAAACTCGGTCCCATCCTCTCTAGCTGCCTCTCCAATCTCTCCATTGTTCCCGGTCCACCAGTATCCAGCCATGCCCCTCAGGTAGTGGGCTGCTTGGTCAACCCTCAATTCTTCAGGGCAATCCACCAACTCGAACAAGTTACTGAATTCCCGGCACCAGGCTCCCAGCAGATGAGGTTCCCCCTCCCCGGTGAATTGGGTAGGGTGGTGCCTCGCGATGATTGTGCTCATTTTTGCGGAGTCCATGCGTTTGGCCTTTAAGGCCTCATTCTCAGCTATCAAACGATCCAATTCCTCTTGCGTGATATTAGCGAGATTGTCTCTTCGCGGAGGCATACTATAATACAACAGAAAAAGAAATGAGTCCCGACTCATGTGGGTACCCATTTGGATTAGGGCTATGTTCCCTAAGCATTAAAGTCTATAAACACTTATCATATAAACTAATTCTCTTCTATAACATGGCTCAGGGATCACATAACCGCATATCACTAGACATAATGAGAGAAGAATCACTAACATGTTTCAAATCACTTCACATATCATATTAATATACACCTCTTTATTCAAACAATTAAAGATTCTTTCATGCTCATGCCCCTTCCGGCTTTTCCAAACAGTCACTTATACTCAGAATTCTCATAAAATACTTATCAAGTATACCATTATTTCCATCTTTTCTTAACCTACCCCTTTTCTCTCGTATATTCTCTCTGGGTTCCCGGGTAAAACTGATAGGGCCAATGGTTCGGTGTGAGGGGGCCCCAGACTCATACTTTTCCTTTAGTGTGCTCCTAACAGTCCTATCCCGGGGTTCATTTTATTCAGACTCTCCTACATTCATTGGGTTCATTAGGTTAGGCCTGAGGATCGTTCTCTCTGATACCACTTTGTAACACCCCCATTTATTTAAGGGCCTGTACTAGGACTCCCTAGATAAATAAGGATGTTACCATCTCGGTTTCCCGAGGTAGTAGATACAAAGGAAAGATAAACAGTACTATAAATTGATAAAGTTAACTCAAAGGACGAGTTTATACAACTGAATTAAAACAAACTGTCGTGATGAAACGAAAATACAACTCATAAGTAACTACTATGGTGATCTAGACTCTAGGCAGGTCCGGATCCAAGCTTCTCTCTTCCCCTAGCTCCCATAGTCTCAACACCTGTCAATCTGCTCCCCAATAATTGGTTCATCACAGGTGATCACGAATACACAGGGTCAACCACGAGGTTGATTAGAGAAAAACTGTAAGCAAACATATTACTATAAATAGATAGTCGATCATCTCCACTCCGAATCACAAGACCCATTATTCCCCGCACCAATCACAAGACCCATTATCTCCGCACCAATCACAAGACCCATTATCTCCGCACCAATCACAAGACCCATTATCTCCGCACCAATCACAAGACCCATTATCTCCGCACCAATCACAAGACCCATTTATCGTCACCTCGTATCGTATCTCAGAATATAAATAGAATAACTCAATATAACAATCATATTATAACATAAAATAAACATGGTTATCACCAAATATCAACAGATTACTCATCATTATATGCACATTATTTCCCCTACCTCGAATTGCAGAAGAAAAAGGTAACTGAGCAACTGCTTCTAAAAGTGCTCCACGCGAAAACTTCCACCTAGATATGTATTATTTAATTAATAAACTCCCTAATTCTCGTAATACGTGTACACCTTCTATTTATAGAAACTTCCTATATTTAGAAAGCTTCCCAATAACCCAGGTTACCCAAAATAACAACTTTCTAAATATAGTAACTTCTAAAAATAGTAACTTCCAAAAATAGATACTTTGGTTTTGAAATTCAAATCATTCAAAATATTAATTAAGACCCATATCAAAACTTACCATAATAACTCCCAAAATCATATAATATCTTTACTATTAATTAAATATAAACACCATAATAACAATTATGTTAATACAAATAATAATAATAATAATAATAAACATCAAAACTAAAACAAACACCCCCCTACCCGAGTCTACAACCCCGTGTACTCACAGCCCCATTAACCACCTTGACACGCCCCCACGACCACCAACAACTGCCGCCACCAACACCCAACATCACCTTCCACTACCACAACCACCGGCCGCCTATTCGACAGCCACCAGTGAGATGAACCAGGGCCCAGATCAGGCCTGGTTCCTCACCCGCACACCTGACCACGCTAACTTTAACCACCCTTCGACACTAACCCAGCCACCACCGACACCAGACTCGACCACAAACACCACCCCTGGACTCCAGACTCAAGACACGGTGGCAACATCGTACTGACCTCCCCCGAGTCCACGATGCTACCACCCCCAAAACCCCTGTACACACTTATACGAAACAAGACACTGATAACAACGAAAACATACACCCAACAGTCCCTATCGAGACCCCATATACCGCCAACACCAACCACCATTATCCACCATAACTACCACCACTACGCTCCCTTGACCACCCCCAGACCTACCACCCTTTCCCCTTTTACTTACGCAACAGGAGACACAACTCGAAAGTGGTTGAAACAACCGTGGGTAAACAGGCCTGGTAAAGACCATAACAAATCTGTCGTGGCAAGTGGTGTAAAACCCCGTGCCTTGTGACCCTTGGTGGTTGACAAAGACGTGACCATAGCCCAGACACAACCCTAGACATCATAGATTATATACATATAAAAACCAGACCTTAACAAAGACAAAACGCAAGGTTGAAACGTAACACAAAACGCGACAGACACAGGAAGAAGAGAAGAAACGTGCTGAGCATACCTGCTTCTGGCTCAGATCGACGCACTCTGACCTTCCTATGACCACCGTGACCACCACCCTCGTAAAGTATGCTATGTCGGCTATCAGAATGTGAGGTGTTTGTATGACTGATAGGGTAGATTAGGTCAGGGTATTTGCTTAAATATGACGGCTTGGCTAAAGGGTGTAAATAGGGTTAGCAAAGAATAAACGTGGGCTGTTTCAAAAGGGTTTTGCACGCATATCGAGGCCCATGGCCGTGCTGCCATGGGTCCTAGGTTCGAACCTCAACAACCACACACTACACTAATTACCCTAAGGTGGCTAAGTTCCCATTTCGAGTCCCACCTAAGACCAAAACACCTTGTATAAAACGAGTACGAGTAAGCTTATAAAACGAACGATTTAAATAAAAAGAAACCAAAAAAAAACGAGGTATTACACTTCCCCGAAATTTTCAACAAGTGAGCCCTTACTCTAGTAGAAGTGCCGCCCTTAACAATATTGCAAAAGTGACATTTGAAAGTAGCATTACCTCCACCTTGTGATATTTTCTCCCGTTTATCAACAAATCTCCACAAAAAGATTATCCTAATGTCATCACTTTGAGCACTAACACTACCCCTACTTGAATCCATAGTAATCAAAGTGAATATCGTCTGCAAAATATAAACCCAAACAATAATAACAACGGTCTGAAAGTCTGAAACTAATCCAAACAGCAACTATGTTACATTCTGAAAATGCATTCAATTCTACAACTACAATCTGAATTCACTTAACAAGTTTATGTAACAACAATAATACACAATAATATTACTAATCAATAGTACACAATCGGAAGCAATATTACTAATCAATAATCTGAAAATGCAACCATACAGCAATAATATTACTAATCAATATTACACAATCGGAAGCAATATTACTAATCAATAATCTGAAAATGCATCCAAACAACAACATTCTGATTTTATAATAAGCGATTGGGAAGAATTAAAGCGATCTCCGGAAGTGATGAGGTATATTACTAATCAAATGCACAATTGGAAGTGATGAGGTATATTACTAATCAATAAATCAATAATACACAATCTGATTTTATAAAAAGCGATTGAGAAGAATAACAAGATTGTTACCTGAACAATAGTGACGGGCTGACGGCGAGAGAACGAGGCGGCGTCCGGCCGACGACGGCGAGGGTGACGGCAGTGAGAAGGAGGTGACGGGTTTGCGTGAGAAGGGTTTGCGTGAATTAGGTTTTCAGTACATTGAATTTTGATTTAGGAATTTTGGGATTTCCTTATATTAGGCGTGTCCCAGGGATACGGACCGTGTCCATAACAAACAGACCGTGTCGGACACGTTTGGTTTAAAAAAAACCGGCGACACGGTTTTTGAGGTGTCCGACACGTTTGGAGCTGTGTCCCACGCGTGTCCGTGTCCGACACGTGTCAGACACACGGAGAGGAAAATTTTAGCGTGTCCGTGCTTCATAGCTTCTATATCACACCCATTACCATCTCTAATTGAGGACAAGCAGTACATGGCCTGGCCGGTCAAGATCCTACAAGAAAAGGAGCAAAGACAACAAAATAATTAACCCGCGCCCTGATGAGTGACGAGTTGGGTGTTTCACGTGTAACTTTAAAACCAATATTACCACTACTGTAAAATGAAGTTGGAAATAATAGTTAATGTAACTAAGAAGGGTCAAAAGGTGTGATGGGCACCCTAAACAAGACAAATTAGGGTCATCATTATACTAAGCAAGCTCCACAAGTAGCGTTATCGCGCCAGTCCAAGATACTTCTGTGTTAATCTAATGTTTATTAGTACCAGTCAAAATGGTTCCTCAATCCTCATATGGTCGTTAAAGCTGGCATTAACTCCCCAATTTACCTTCTAGTTTATGTCTTCCACTTTCTCAGCCTTGCTTAATTATGTGGAATTTTAAGGGATTTTCGCTTTTCTAATCAAAATATTCAGTTTGTGTCACCATTATATTACATCTTCTCCATATAAAATATACGGACTTTTAGGGTTATAAATGATCTGAGCTAACTCGTAGAGCTTCGGAATCAGCTCGGTCAAATCTCGGCTCGAAATCGGTTAAAACTAATTCCGAGCCGATTTTGAGTCGGGGTGGACCAAATCCGAGCCGATTATGAGCTTAGTAGAGCTCGAGATCGGAAGTTCGGTTACACTCGTTTTATCTATTATTTTTAGTTATTTTTTAATTTTTTAATTTTTTTTGTTCCTAATAAAATGTCATTTTAACATTTATAATCATAGGCTTCTTATATACGATATATATTTTATATTTGCATTTGTATTAAAAGATATTTATTTTTATTTCGATATACAAGTTCAAGAAAGTAAAGAAAATAATTACTTAACCGAGCTCGAATAGAGCTCGAGCCTAATCTGAGCTGATTCAGAGCTTTGACTTTTTAAGCTCGGATAATTACGAGCCGATTCCGAGCACAAGCTCAAGCTTCTAAGCAGATTCCAAGCTCACTCGTGCTCGGACTCAAACCGGCTAGGTTACACCCCTACAGACTACACACTAAATTCTTCCATATTTCCACGGGAGGAATAACTTCATCATAGAATACGGCTACAATACCTGCAACCAGTGGCAAAGCCAGGATTTGAGACTATATAGGACTGAATTTAACTAATATACAAACACATTTATTTTGGGTACAAAATTTTGTGGAACCGGTATTTGAGCTCTATTACTAGCCAAAATGATAATGTATTCAATTCCGTCTACGAGTAAAATATTTAGTTATTTCAATAGAAGTACTTCTTGATTGACAAGAATCTCTTGTTATGTTCAACCATCCATTAAAATGTGCTACAAAAAAATTATTATATATGAGTACTTCAAAAAAAAACTAACACATTTTCCGAATTAAAAGAATATTTTAATTACTAAATATTTTAAAATTGCCAAAAAAATTGATCTCTTTCGAAAAAAACTATATGCTTTGATAGATGTAGTCTCTCTTGTTTAAGAGATACTAGTTGTTGTATGGCGCGCTTCGCGCGCCATACCCCAAGATAGTATGACTCATCTATTATAATTAGTATCGCTTTATGCATGTTGTATTGTTATTTGTTGTACCGTCAAAGTTGGCTATTATCTTCGTTGTTTTAGTGACATATAGCGACGTCTGTAATCGTTATTGTTCCATAGAAGGCTTTGTTCTGTAACCACATTACACAATTTTCTATGTTTGAAGGTCAAATGAGTTCTCTTTCTAGCTCCTCCCTGTCCTTAGCGCCTTCTCCTTGGAGTTGGATTCTCCTCTTACCTCGTCTTATATGTCCCTTCCTGCCTCTGCTTCCATTTTCCTTTCCTTCTAGCCTCTCTTTCTCCTTATCTTTCATTTTCCTTCTTTTTCAACTTAGCTTCCTTCGCAAAATTTCATGTCGAAGAAAAAAGTAATTATGCATATAAAATCTAGACTTTTATTACCGAGTCGAAACCACGCTCGTCTTTCTCCCTCTCACCCGTCACCCTCCAAAATTTCAATAGGTCAGAAAGCAATAAGATTGTGCAATCAACCTTTTATTTATTTTTTAAAAAAAATATTTAAATCTTACAAAAACTTTCCAGAAAGTTATGAATAACTTACTTTTGAATTATGTTGAAATTAATGGGTTTCTGAACTATCATCGTACTTCAATTACTTTTTCTCTTAATTAGTCCATTGTTCTCACTCCCGCCATGTTCGTATCTCCTTGCATTTCCTATACAATCTCCTCCTTTTTCCCATTTTCTTTTGCCTCTTCCTCACCCCCATCCTTCTCCCTTCTATCCAACACCCTTCGCCACCCTCAAGCTGAACCAAACTACGCACACACAATTTCTTTTCCTTTATCCCACCAATGACTTTATGTCTAAAATAAAGCATATGTGATCTTTCATCCCCCGTCTCCCCGTCATTTGAACAAAATCTGGCAAACCATATCGATATCTCCCTTCGTTGTCTCTCATTTTATTGGTGGTTAAGTTGGAATATAAAATTGGATAATTTATATTATAATGTTGTTCGATTCCTCGCTAAAAAGATCATTATCAATTTCATTGCTCAATTCTAACACAAAGCGTAGTTTTCATCATCATAAGAGTATTTTACAAGATTGACACCATGAAATAACTATGCTAAAGAAATTGAACATCTATCAGATTACCTTAATCTCCTCGGTCCTAATCGACAATTACAAGCTATTTCAAATTTAGGTCTCTGGTTATTATTCATAACTTCCAAATATGTCGGGTGGGCGTATATGCTTGTATTTCCTCTGAGATGAACCATCGTGCACATTCTGCAAACCCTTATGATTGGATCCGCTTCAATATATCAACTCCTTCTGTCAAAGCCTAGTCAATCTAGCCCCTGGAAACCAAATAAATAATAAAAGGATAAAGGATTAGATTAAACATAGTTTTGAAAATAACATGATGAAAGTCCAAAATAGAACAAACCCAAATGAAAAATAGATCTCAATTTCTAAAATATTATATTATTATTATTACTAAAACACCAAAATGAATTAAACTTTTTCATGAAAATAAGATGATTAATCGAAAATAGAACAAGCCTAAATGAAAAATAGAAACATCGTATCAAAAGGAGCGATACCCAGATGACCTTACCTAGTAATTAACCCTAAAATCCATATAATGACAATTTGTACTTTAGTCTCGAATGACAAGTTAATATACCAATTCCTGGGGAAAATGAAGATGAAATTGTGGGTTTTCAAGGGGAAAAGAGTGATGAAATTTAAAGGCCAAAATCAAATGTAAACTACAAGAAATCAGATGAATACTTAACTGTGATTCTCTCCGTCAATCATGTACACAACTTCGTAACCACCTAAACAATAACAAATGAACACAGGAATAATACAAATATAATTAATATGTCGATCAGTATCTCTCATCAATAAAAAAGTAAAAAAAAATTGTGTGAATAATTGAGGGGAAATGTAGTTGTGGAAGAGATAGAGAAATATTGTGAATAACTGAATATGATATATGAGGCTACAAGTCAAATGTGACAACGTAGTTGTGGAACACAAAGAGCAGTACTGTTAGAGGGTTAATTAGTGACACCAAAGGCAATCCAAATAAAAGTAAGAAAAGTCTAAAGAAACACGGCCCATGAAAAATGAGTGGAATAAAAGTAAGAAAAAACTCCAAATAAACACAGTCCATAAAATACGACCAATGAAAGTAGAGTAGAAAAGTTATTATTCATTATGAGTAGTAACTTGTCTTACCCATATTTTAGTAAGATGAATAATTTTTGTCCTTTAATATAACAAGGATTAAATGACTATTAAACGAGTATTGTCGTAAATTGAGCGTAGAATATATTTTGTTTTTGTCGTACTCGTACGTATAATATAATAAAGTTTAAATGATTATTAAACGAGTATTGTCGTAAATTGAGTGTAGAATATTTTTTTTGTTGTACATATAATATAATAAGGCAACGAGTATTGTCTTAAAATAAGCGTTAGAAATAGGACGTCGATTAATAATATATGTAATGGGTGTGAATGCATCAAATGACCAAAATTCATTATATTGTATTGAGACTGATAGATGGGTATTCATATATACCACATGATGTGTTGAACTTCAAGCTTCTGGTTTTGGAACCGAATACGGGTTTTCTCAACCTCTCGAGGATGCTAAATTGTATGTTGGAAACCTGCCTTTTGATATTAAAATTGTTTGATCATACGGCCCAAAAAAGTGAATACGTTTTTTAATCACAAGGTCCAAATACAATAAAAGACAAAAAAATAAGTTACTATTCATAATGAATAGTAACTTGTGTTACCCATATTTTAGTAAGGTAAAAGATATAGTAAGTGTTTCGTAACCGAAGATGGATTTTCTCAACCTCCTGAGGATGCTAAGCTGTATGTCAGAAACTTGCAAAATTATTTGATCATACGGGCTAAAAAGTGAATGCATTAGGTTTGATCATCCGGCCCAATACAGGTTTGATCATCCGGCCCAATACATATGCAATAAAAGACAAAACACAAGTTACTATTCATAATGAATAGTAACTTGTGTTGCTCACTTTTTAGTAAGGGAGAAAGATGAGGTTCCATTCCTAATACCAACACATGTTTGATAAATATTTTTTTGGGCCTTCGCACTTGTATTTTGTTGGATATTTCAAATATATATGAAAAAAATTGCTTGAAGTATATAATTGAAATCCCTAGCTTTCAAATATTTTACCACACTCTAAATCATTATTAAACTATTTACGCTTGTTATTAACTCAACTACTTAATGTATTATATTATAGAAATAAAATTTAGAATTTAAAGTATTTTAGAGCAAACATTACTTTTTGAAAAAAGATATGTATAAATTAATTTTATTTTATTCATTTACTAATTTCGAAAAAAAATTCAAAAGATAAAAATGTTGCTTTAAACTTGCGAAAAATAAAGCGCCAATTTGTTTTTTTGCCCCCTAACACTGAATTTCTTGGTCCGACACTAGATAATGCCCCTCTCACATCATGCAAGTGACAATATCCAGCGATCCTCTATTTTCTCCCATTTGCTTTTCCACTATTTTATTGTGACATGAGTGTACAATTTTCAGCTTGTGACGAATGTTATCTATCACAAGAAAAACTCTTTGTACCTGCAAAGTCTTCTTATGGGACCCACAAGACAATTTACAAGGTTATAATGGGGAATATTCGCGACACTGGGTATTTTACTATTTTATCGTGAATTATCACCCCCTAAATTAATTTGAATACTATTTTCCAAGTATATTAAAAAGTCCGAAAATAAGGGGTTGTTTGGTTGACACTTTAAAAACATATGAATTGCAAAATCCCATGATCTGCAAAAACATAGGTTGTTTGGTTGCCATAATTTTTGGAAAATGGAGAAATTAGAAGTTCCTACGAACTTTCAATGCCTACATAATGTAGTAAGTGGCTTATTACCTTCTCCTCCCTTGGTCATTCGAAGTTCCCATGAAATTCAATTCCTACATAAGCAACCAAACACTTTCGTCAATTTCACCCGAATTGGATGTAGAAACTTAACTCCTATGAATAAGTTCCTAGAAAAATGAAATTGAAGTTACTAAAAAAAAAGTTAAGTTTCTTAGATGAACTAAACAACTCCTAAAAGTTAACACCAAAATTCACCTCATGAACGACATACAATCCTTTTCATAAAATCTCCATCCAATGCGCCCCTTGTAGTCTCACACCTTCATTGGTGGTGTTGGTCTAAACTCTAAACTGTCTTAGGTGGTCGATTCATCAAGAACATGCACAAATAATGTATCTCCCACTGA
This sequence comes from Silene conica, assembly GCA_029255685.2. NCBI lineage: Eukaryota > Viridiplantae > Streptophyta > Magnoliopsida > Caryophyllales > Caryophyllaceae > Silene > Silene conica. The sequence continues at coordinate 69,224,891 of CM055311.2, forward strand.
TTTTGATCACCTTGATTGCATAGATTAGAAATTGTATAGTAGCTAAACTAGTGAAAATTGCATGACATTTTAATCATATTGAAAGTACAATTTAATACCTGTTTCACTAGTTTAGCTACTATACAATTTCTAATCTTTAATGTAGCAACTTCAACTTTGATATTTATTATTTTCGTAAAAGTAACTACTTCATGTTTGATAGCTAAAAGTAGTAGCCAATTTGTAGTAAATTTAGGACAAAGCTATTAGCTATGGACCATATTACTCTGTCGAAAATTCCATCTTTATATATAATTCGCTACCAAATTAATTAATTTGCTACTGAAATATTTGTAAATAATTAGCTTTCACCTTAGACTGCGTGTTTGTCCTCGTTAATTAACACATCTATGCTTGTATAGGTCTACAACAAATACAGTACGTACTTTTGTTTCATGGGTTGATGAATTCCTTATTATCAACACAAGGAAAGCCAAGAATAACAAATATGAAAAATCTCCATTGTCTCCATTATTTGTTTGTCTTTTTGTTTTTATTTTTAAAAGAAAATATTTTAGTTAAAGATAATTAAATGATTGAAACCGGGTAGTACATAGATAAAATTAAAACATATTTTCAAAATGATTATAACATATTTCCAAAACTGAAACGTGGTCTTTGTCAAAACTCCACTTCAGATGATGTACTATCTAGTAAGAACTTGTCTAAGTGTAGAAGCAAAACTTGGGTGTGTATTGTGTAAGGAAAGGCATTATGTAGCTTGACAAAGAGAATCCGCAAAGAGAGGCTACATATCCATTTTAACTTTCAAGCTTTTAGGTTTCTCTTTTCATCAGACTAACTTTCTAAACTACAAAATTATACCATAATATTTAATAATTCAAATTTTTATCGAAGATGGACTAGTTTCGTCCCTTTAAAAAGACATGTTAAATGTCACCGTTTTAAGGAAAAATGTGAGCATATAAAAAACAAGTTGTTTAGACTATAGTTAGAAAATTATACTACTTACATTTGACGTTAAAATGACGACGGAGATAATGAACTCTACGACATAAAGTGTAGGACACGGAGATAATATTCAACAAATGTATAGAAATGATTGGAATGGAGGAAATAAGTTCGGAATTACTTTTTGGTCTTTTTCACATACAAACTTTACTCTTTCACATACATTTTTTCATAAAGTTTCCAAATCTTACCCTTTTTCCTAAACATAAATGAGACTCTAGTCCCTTCTTTCTAAACATAAATAAAACAACACGATATATATTAATACTAGCTTAGAACCCGTGCAAAATTGCACGGGCATGCATAAAAAATATATAAATAGTCATTTGAAATTTATAGCTATACTTTCATGAAATATTATAGTATGAATGTAAAACATTTTGCACATTCAATTTAAAGTACAATATTGAATTGAGACTTAACATTTATATATAATTCTTCTATCATTCAGATAAAATTCATATATAATTGGAATTGGTATAATAATCGGTCAAAATTTTGTATGCACGTGTGTGATATCTTCACCCAAACATTCAAAATCCCATGTGATTATACTCATATCTTATTTTATATCGATGATAACTTCAAGAGTAAACGAAATACACTCGTCCTATATGTTTTATAAACATTAGTTAAAAATATCATTAATTCTTAAATTATGAAAAATGCACACATATTTGATATGTAGGTGGGTATAACCATGTCCCATTACCCATCACAAATTCACGGGTGAAATATGTGTACTTGTACTCCTCTGCAAATGCTTTACCCATACTCGCCCCATCGGGGTGCTACCTGTACAACTAACATCTTTAGTTTTTAGTAATAATCACAATATAAATGATCCAAATAATTATAATTATAATGTACACATGTAAAATAAGTATTGTATTGTAAAAGAGGTATACATATGATGTTTACGGATCATTCTTTCCTTATATTTTTAACACTAAACAACAATCTCTGTGTAAATTTTAATGACATAGTACGATAATATGGATCATATGAAGTTAAATTACAAAAAACATGGTAGAAATTTGACTAATAGAACTTTATATAACTTTTATAATTTTAAAAATATGAAAATGATAAAGTTAAATCTGCTATTTTTTTTCCTAATCTGTTAATTTAATTTGATAGTAAATTTTGTCAAACAATTGTTAATTTTATCCGTTATTATAAATTCTCTTGCTTCGCCTAATAGAACTTTAAATAGTTAAAGGCTAAAACTCGTTACTACCCATATTTTTGGTGAGGGTATACAGATTTATTGTACACATTTTTACACTAAATTAATATAAACTTTTTACCCAACAACCTTAGTAGAACATAGTTATGATGTTGAAAAACACACATAAATAATTGGCTAATTATAGGCTAATTATATATACCCCTATTAAAAAAAAATCACACAAACTATAAGTATGGTACTCTTGCATAATAATATACACATGAATAACACTAAAACTTGAGAGAAACAGTCTTTCAATAAATTATTGAGAGACCATTCTTTTGTACCCTTTTATTTGTATTTCGTAACCTTTTTTTGTCATTGATCGTACCATTGTATTTTCGTACCTATTTAAATAATAATGTACTTATTTTATCTTTAATCATGATTTGTACAAATTTTATTACTTTTAGTACCACTTTTTCTTAAATTTGTACAATAGTCTCCCAATAAGCTTATTGAGAGGCGTCTCTCAAGAGACCTACTGATAGATAATATGAAATAGTAGAATTTATTGTATCAAATTATACACCCGTTTTACCATGTTCTAATGTAGTATAATTATGAATGATTTGTTTGTCTTTTATTCTTTGATTATTGTAGAGCGTGGTTAGGGTATACTCTGTGTATAAAGTTTAGTATTGTTATATTTATAATGTTTTTAGTAGCTAGTTTTTTTTTATGATTACAATATGATAATAATGACAAAATATATGTTGGAGATTGTGTCCTCCACATGTAGTGTGATAACGTCATTGCACATACCCTTGTACGGACAAGTGGGAGATTGTTGGGGCTGGTGTCCTTGACAATTAAGTACAATGACTTATTAAATCTCTTTAAGGATCACAAGGGCATACTTTTGTATTATTACCAGTTGATCCACGTTTATCAATAACGGTTGGCTTGCTAGATAAGTTTGACGTTATTGTCATACGGATGGCGGTGATCAACTGGTCCCTATACGTCACACCTATAGGACACGTTTGAGAGATGTGAAGGTATGAAAATACAGTCACATTTATGCCGAATATGACTAAACAGTTAGTCAGAGGTATTGACTAATAAATTAAGTCAATAAGATGTTGAGATTATTATTTAATACGGATTAAATAATTTTAGCTAATACGGATTACATGATTAATTCGTAAATTAAATATAAACAGTTATATTTAATTAAATATTGTATTTGCAAATTAATATAAACAGTTATATTAATTTAGGTAATTATACAATATCGTATTTTATCAGACCGTTATTAATATATCGACTATATTAATATCTGATAACATGTTACGATTTATAATTAAATCCCGCAAATAATATTTAGCAAAACGGGTCGAATCACGCAAAGGAATAAGGTAAGAGTGGGAAAAGCCCACCCTCACCTCCAGTCCATTCGGCCGACCCAACTGCTACATAAGGAGAGTCTTTCTCCTTATGTCAGTTACTGGTTATCTCATAAATCTCAAGAATTAGGGTTTTGAGAATATTCTTTTCCCAAAACTCAGATCTCACATCTAAAACCTCACAAAAGCTCTCCCCATATTGCAAGACAATTGGAGGGTATTTTCTAGCACACGCGGCATCGTCTCAATCTAAGTCTTGGGTGCAAGTTATAGGAGGGAATTTATCTTAATTCCTGTTCTTAGGCCATAAGCACAAAGGACCAAAGGTTGACTTCTTTTCATGTTTTGTTTTTCTTATGACTATAATCTCAACTGTAATTTTCATTATAATCCTGCAAGTTTAGGGTGAATACATGCAATATTCCCCACAAGTGGTATCAGAGCCAGGCCATGAAAATTTTACTTTTGTGATTTTCGTAAGTTTTGAAAACCTGAAAAATCGTTTTCTGTCGCGGTGTCGGTCGACCGACCTCCTGTCACGGTCGGTCGACCACTTTCTGGCGTTGTCGGTCGATCGACCTCCTGTCATGGTCGGTCGACCACCTCCTGTGAATTTTCTGGTTTTTTTTTTTTTTTTTTAAAAAACAGTTTCCTTTGTGAGTTTTCGATCTTGTTTTTCGATTCCTGTTTACATATTGTTAATTAATCGATATTCTTGACAATATGTGAACCCTTGTTGATGTTAATTTTGATTTACTTGTTTTAATCAAAGTTTAAAAGGTAAAAACTTGTTTCGATTTCAAAAGTGCAGCGTTTTGCGTTTTCTGAAATTCGTTTTTACTGTGTTCTGGTCGGTCGACCTAATTAATAGGTCGGTCGACCGATTCCTCTGTTGCAGAATTTTTCGTTTTTTGGCTGATGGTCGGTCGACCACAAGGACTGGTCGGTCGACCAGCCCCCCTGTAACAGACTCGTTTTTTTTTTTATTTTCGAAAATAACTTGCTTTTTATTTTCACATGGCTTAAAATAATATACTATATACGGAAATAGTATATTATTTAGTGAAACGGTTCACCCTCGTTTGATACATATTGTTTTAAAACGGTTTAAAATAATGGATTATATGTTTATTAAAATTGGTGATTAAAACGGTATAGTCACTTAATTTTAATCCTAAAAGGTGGTTTGGTATAAATTTATCATAATAACAGTATTATGTCATGTATAAATTTGTTTTAGTTGATGCATTTTATTTATCGTCTTGTGAATGCCTTGAATGCTTTCAATAACGTATTTTTTTTTTTTGCAAACGGTTGTAACTTAGTGTGGCCTTAGAAGATTGTGTCACCGTAATGAAGGGACACGATCTTGCTTGTAATTTTGAGATCTTGAATCTCCGTTTTGGGTTTTTGCCATGTAATTACTTTTGTATTTAAATTAGAATGTATCTAGGATTACTTTTGTAATTTAAATTAGTAATTTTGTGAAGACCAAAGACAAGACGGAGACCGGATGCTCACTCCCGCTGCAAGGATCAAGATAGAACATCAAGACAAGCTTCTAGGGTCCAACAGTGGATTCCAAGTTGTTTTATGTTTATTTTGGTAGGATAGGCCACACTAGGACTTTTATTTACGTTTATTGCATTTATCTTTACGCTTTCATCGATAATAGCTTGCATCATATTCCGCCTAAAAACCAAACCACCTATATCATGCCTGAAAACTGACTCATGTAGAGGTTACGCGTTAGTTTTCTGTGACAATACAGATGTCACATGTCAATTTAAAAGCCATCACTTTATTTAATTCATTCACGCAAATGCTAGTTTTTAGTTCACTTAAATATGGATAAATAAGAGTTGATGGGGTCTTCCTCGTATAACCAAAAATTGAGATTAGTCTTTATAAATCAGCCTCCCATGAATCCCTTCTTCGTCGGTAGGCATAATATGACCCCTTCTACGTCGGGTAAGTGGGAACAGATGATTTATTTTATCTCAACATCATGGTCACTCGATAATATTCCAGTGACTGAGATGGACTAATAGATAGGATATACGGAAATCTATCGACCAAGAGTTCCAACGATTGGAATTAGCCAAACTGTGGGCTTATCAATATACGGAAATTGAGTCTTGGGATCGTTTATATAATTCTTGAGGGAGATCAATTATATAAATGCATGAGTCTACGAGTTTAAATTTCAATTTAATATAGACTTAAATCACAACAATAAGTTGCTTATATAGTTTTGTTTTATCTTCTTTTTCAGTGTAGAACACGTTCATTAAAACTGCTGTAAAACTAAAATGGCTGGTGAAGACCCAATGCCAAGTGCCAAGCTAGCACGTGAATCCTGGCTAAAAGCCTTCATGGACTCCATGAATCAGTCTACTAGACTGAGGAATGATGGGTCAAACTTCTCCGACTGGGAGGCAGCACTACGGAATGCTGCCATTGCTGACGGAAAGCTCAAGTTCTTAACTGAGCCCATTCCGCCACACCCAGGAACTGGAGCTAGAGCCAACGAAATTCGCGCTCATAGCGATTTCGTCATGGAAGCGGGTGCGATAAAGAACGTACTCATCTATGCAATGGAATCCAATTTGCAAAGACGCTTCATCACCCATGGTGCAAACAAGATTTTCACCACGCTCACTAACGAATTCTCCAAGGCTCCGAGAATCGTTTCTTATGAGCATACCTGTCGCTTCTTTGAGGCGAAACTCCAGAAGGGCCAAGCTGTTAGCCCACATATTCTTCACATGATTGAGAATATCGAGAAACTGGAGGCCCTAAACTGCAAGATCAGTGAGAACATCATCGTTGATCGTATGCTTCATTCGCTTCATGATGGGTTCGCCCTCTTTAGGGCCAACTACTACATGAACGACATGAAAAAGACTCCCCATGAGCTCCATTCCCTTCTCGTACAGACTGAGAAGGATCTTAAGTTGAGTGGGAGTCTGAAGCAGGATGTTCTTGTGATCTCCAGCAAGGGTAAAGGTAAGGGTAAGGCTAAAGCTCAGGGCGACCTAGCAGTAGGTAAGCCCAGGTTCAAGAAACCAGGATTTGCAAAGAGTGGGCCAGGTGAGTCGAGCAACTCACAGGGCAAGACAAAGAGCAAGGATACAAGCATGGAATGTCACCATTGCCACAAGACTGGGCATTGGAGGCGCTCATGCCCCGTGTATCGCGAGGACATTAAGGCAGGCCGCGTTACTCCTGTTGGTATGTCTTCTTCTTCTTTTATTCACATGATTGAGATTAACCACGCAAGTTGCGGAACTTGGGTACTTGATACTGGTTGTGGTTCTCATCTATGTAATCATGTGCAGGGCCTCCGAAACCAAGAACCCCTAATCAAGGGTGAGGTGGACCTGCGTGTCGGGAATGGAGCACGTGTGGCTGCAGTCTCGAAGGGAACATACGTAATCCAGCTTCCAAGTGGATTCGAGTTATTTTTATATAACTGTTATTATGTTCCCAGTTTGTCCAAAAACATTATTTCAGTTTCTGCACTTGACAAACTCGGCTTTTCATTTGTAATAGAGAATAATAGCTGTATTTTCTCCTTACACAATATGATTTATGGCAAGGCAGTTTCCATGAATGGAATTTATGTTTTAGATCAAACTACCGAGATATTACATGTGAATAATAAAAGAATAAAGGTAGGTGACAAAGATCAAACTTACCTATGGCATTGTCGTATGGGACACATAAATGAGAAACGCGTAAAACAGCTCATACAGAATGGAGCTATTTCGCCCTTTGATTTCGAATCATATGGCACGTGTGAATCATGTCTCATCGGCAAAATGACTCGTATTGTAAAACCCCTCGCGAAAGCGGAAATATAAACACATAAAAGTACTAAAAATGCAGCGGAATTAAAACTTTTAGAAGATAAAACATGCGAGAAGTCTTAAACTAAAACAGAAACTGAAACTGAAACCAAAATAGATAAGTAACAGTTCTAAGTACGGAAATGAAATATATACAACAGCCGGGGATGGATCATCCCTACCGGCACTAAAACAAAAGTAACAACTACGAGTCCAGCTAAACGATAAGGTAAGTCAATGATGACAGCAGGATCATCACTCGCTAGCTCTCGTGAACCCATCTCCAACCAGCATGTACCTACATACATGAAAAACATGTACGCCACAATCAGTGGGGAGTGACTAGAGTTCTCCTAGCCACCTTTTGTGACAACACGTAACATATAAAACAATACAGAATACTCCAACACATATCAACATGTGAAGCATAACAACTCATCATCTGATCTCTTACTAACATGCGAATTATCATGCACGGCTCTCAACTAACTTCATAAACAAACAGGAAGGAGAGCCGGTTTCCCTACTGGTTACCCAGTCGGGGGGTCTTTCAATCCAATTATTTATGAAACCGAACTAAGAGTCATCCAATGCCTTGGATGATTTAACCACAACTAAGTAACATCTATAACTCATCATGCATATCTGACACTGTACCATCATCTAGGCAAGCAGATAAACATCCATAACTCATCATGCATATCTGACACTGTACCATCATCTAGGCAAGCAGATACACATTCATAACACTAGCAACGGGTCCAGAGGTGAACTTAACACATATCCCATTACTACACTATGTCGGGTCCAGAGGTGAGCTTAACACATATCCCAACATCTAATCAAGTAAAGGGTCCAGAGGTGAGCTTAACACATATCCCTAAACTTACAATCATGAAAAGGGTCCAGCGGTGAACTTAACACATATCCCTAATCATCCAAAAGCAAAGGGTCCAGAGGTGAACTTAACACATATCCCAATGCTACAAACACGTATTGGGTCCAGAGGTGAACTTAACACATATCCCAATACACAGTCATCGCACAACGGGTCCAGAGGTGAACTTAACACATATCCCGTGTACGACAACTGATCACGTGTCAGGTCCAGAGGTGAGCTTAACACATATCCTGACACGCCCAAGCAAAACACGTAACGGGTCCAGAGGTGAACTTAACACATATCCCGTCACGCGACAGATAAACACGTAGTGGGTCCAGAGGTGAACTTAACACATATCCCACCACGCGACAACCATTAAACCACTGAACAACCGAAGATAGAAACTAACCTATAGTTCTAACTTCTTAAACCTCTAATCAACATTCAATTGAGTCCAGGAACTAAGGCGAGGGAGAGCCGGTTTCCCTTTCGGTTACCCGACCGGGGGGTCTCTATCCTTACTTCATTCCCGAACCCAATATAACGTTGCCCGTACACCGGGGACTTCAACTACATGCCACGGGTACACAAAACAAGTTTCAAACAAAACCGAACAACCGTTTGAAAGTTATGATTTAGTTCCAAAAACTCAAAATGACTTACAGGGGTCCCCAGCCGGTCGGCAGGCAGCCGGTCGGCCGGCTGGTGATCCCTCAGCCTACACCTCTTTTCAAAACCGAGAAAACACCAAGAAGGACTCCCAGCCGGTCGGCAGGCAGCCGGTCGGCCGGCTGGGAACCCCATTCCCTAGCCTTTACTAAAATCGTATCCATCCCCATATGCACTCCCAGCCGGCTGGCAGGCGGCCGGTCTGCCGGCTGGGCTCCCATGCTATCAAGGTTTTTCGCAAAACATGAACTACACAAATGACCACCAGCCGGTCGGCAGGCAGCCGGTCGGCCGGCTGGCAGTCCTAAGCCAAATTCCCAAAAATCTCGAAAATACCCTATTTGCTCTCCCGGCCGGTCGACCGGCGGCCGGTCGGTCGACCGGCTCAGAGAGCCTGATACCGAAAACGCATTTTTCGCAACATCACAAAACTTCCTAAATCGACATGTAAACTTCAGAAATTACAACAAGCATGATTTGCCCAATATCATACACATCTAATATCACTATCTTATCAGCATACAATCCCATAACAATCCTCAATGATAAATCCAATGTATCCGTCTGAACTTAAGGAAAAACTGAAAATCACATATGAACACCTAACAACATCTTTAGGCATGAATTCTTCACATATTCAACATCCTAAACATGATACTAAGTCCATTAAACAACATACTTTAACAAAAATCAGAATCAACATAAGAAACACAACAAAAGTGCTAATATTCACAAATAGGCCGAGTTTCTCATTATCGTCACCTTAAAGCTTAATCCGGCGATTGATCCTCCTCTACAACGTAAGAGTCCACGTCGGGATCGTCAAGACCAACCCCTACAACAAAGAAAACGGTTTAAGAACAACAAAAACGAATTAAAGGCAAAACAGCCCGATTTTTGAAGTCGATAAAAAGAAAAACGAAAGTGATGGATGTCTTGGAATTCGCGCGAGGATTCCGAAAACATACTTACTTTTGTGATTCGGAGGACGGATGATGAAGATCTTAGCAAAAGAAATGGAGGATTTAAGGAGGTTTATGAGTTGTTGAGTTTACAGTGAAAGAAATGAAGTGTTGAGGGTGAAGGGTTTAAGATGTCGACAAAAGGGTTTAAAAGAGTACAAGTGGGTCCTTTCCGAATAATTAAATGGAACGGACTTTTAAACGGATATGGAACGAGTACTTGAGTCGGATATTTAATTATGCCAAATCGTATTCGTCTTAAGAACTGGAGGTTCTTAAGGCGGATCTTATTTATTTATAAAAATTTCCGAATTAAATTATTAAAATATTAGTTTATTACTTAAAATAATTAAAATTGCTTAAATTAGATTTTACGAAAATACGGGATGTTACAATCACCCCAACTTCAAAAAGTTTCGTCCTCGAAACTCGAACGGACATAAATCTATATACTATACCTCAATCGAAAAGAGAAGGATGCGCGATACGCATCGATGCCTCAGTCTCCCAAGTCTGCTCCTCAACATCACCGCAACGCCAAAGGATCTTCACTAGCGGCACCACCTTGCTCCTAAGCTTCCTATCCTGACGGTCAAGGATCTTCACTGGACGCTCTTCAAAAGCAAGACTCGGCTCCAGGTTCTCGATCTCTCTAGGCAATACATGACTCGGGTCACTAACATACTTACGGAGCTGGGAAACGTGAAAAACATTATGAACCTTGCCCAAACTAGGAGGCAAGTCCAATCGGTAAGCAGCAGCACCAATCCTCTTCACGATCTCAAAAGGTCCAATATACTTAGGGCTCAACTTGCCCTTAACTCCAAACCTTTTGACACCTTTCATCGGAGAAACTCTCAAGAAAACTCGATCACCCACCTCAAACTCTAAGGGTCTACGGCGAACATCAGCATAGGATTTCTGCCGGTCCTGTGCGGCCTTCATCCTACCTCTGATAAGCTGAACCTGATCAATAGTAACAGCTAACTGATCCGGTCCTAGGTCACGAACATCACTAGCCTGATCCCAACAAATCGGACTACGGCACTTCCTACCATATAGAGCCTCGTACGGAGCCATACCAATAGAAGCATGATAACTGTTGTTGTAAGAAAACTCTACCAACGGCAAACACTGCTCCCAAGAACTCTGAAAATCAAGGGCACAAGCACGGAGCAAATCCTCTAATGTCTGTATAGTCCTCTCGGACTGACCATCGGTCGCGGCATGAAAAGCTGTGCTCATCAACAAACGGCTACCCATAGCCTCCTGCAAGGCCTTCCAGAACCTGGAACCAAACCTCGGATCACGATCTGAAACTATCTCCCTCGGGACACCATGATATCGGACTATCTCGGCAATATAAGCCCTGGCTAAACGATCCATGTCCCAAGTCTCTCTGATCGGCACGAATCTGGCACACTTTGTTAAACGATCAACAATAACCCAAATCGCATCCTTGCCTCCCACGGTCTTAGGCAAAGCAGTGACGAGATCCATAGATATGCACTCCCACTTCCACTGAGGAATGGGAAGCGGCTGTAGCAGACCACCAGGTCTCCTATGCTCTATCTTGACTTGTTGACAAGTCAAGCACCTACTAACATAATCCAAGATCTCCTTCTTCATACCAGGCCACCAAAACATAAGCCTCAAATCCTTGTGCATCTTCACTCCTCCTGGATGAACGGAGTACGGTGACAAATGAGCCTCATCAAGAACCTTCTTCCTCAAATCTGGCACATCAGGAACATACATCCTACCACGGAACCTAAGGAAACCATCAGCATCAATCACCAACTCAGGTGCAACACCACTCGAAATCTTAGCCTCGAACTTCTTGAAATCGGCATCTAAGGGCAAACTCTGGCGAATCTCCCAATATAAAGACGGCTCGGCAGTCATAGCAGCTAACCAATCAAAACCACTACCCACCATCTCTAATCTCAGCTTCCGGAACTCGGAACACAACTCATCGGGCAATATTCTCATGGCACTCATCGAATGAGAAGTCTTGCGGCTAAGCGCATCAGCAACTACATTGGCTTTTCCCTCATGATATAACAACTCGATGTCATAATCTTTCACCAACTCCAGCCAACGTCTCTGTCTCATGTTAAGGTCTTTCTGAGTGAAAATGTACTTAAGACTCTTGTGATCTGTGAAAATACGGCAATGAGATCCCATCAGGTAATGACGCCACATCTTCAAAGCATGAACAACTGCGGCCAACTCCAAGTCATGTGTCGGATAGTTCACCTCATGAACTCTCAACTGTCTAGATGAATAGGCTATCACCTTACCACTCTGCATCAATACGCATCCTAGCCCCAACATCGAAGCATCACAATACACATCAAAATCCACTCCGATCTCTGGCAAAGCTAACACGGGGGCGGAAGTCAATCTGGTCTTCAACTCCTGGAAAGAACTCTCACACTTGTCGGTCCACACAAATTTGGCTTCCTTCTTCAGTAACTGAGTCATCGGGCGAGCCAATCTCGAGAAATCCTCAACGAATCTACGATAATAACCAGCCAAACCCAAAAAGCTACGGATCTCTCCAACATCCTTTGGACTCTCCCAATCAACCACAGCCTCTATCTTCGCGGGATCTACCATCACACCCTCGCTGGATATCACATGCCCTAAAAAGGCAACCTTCGAGAGCCAAAATTCACACTTCGAAAACTTTGCGAACCATTTCTGTCTGCGCAGAATCCCTAGAATCAATCGAAGATGCTCAGCATGTTCCTCATCGGTCTTCGAATATATCAAGATGTCATCGATAAACACCACAACACAGGTGTCAAGATACTCACTGAAGGTACGGTTCATCTGATCCATAAAAATCGCCGGTGCATTAGTCAACCCAAAAGGCATAACTACAAACTCAAAATGCCCATATCTGGTACGAAATGCAGTCTTCGCAATGTCAGCCTCTCTCACTGGAATCTGATGATAACCTGATCGAAGATCGATCTTAGAAAACCTCGAAGCACCTCTCAACTGATCAAACAAATCATCTATCCTAGGCAAAGGATATCGGTTCTTCACGGTCACTCGGTTCAGCTCTCTATAGTCAATGCACAATCTCATGGAACCATCTTTCTTCTTAACGAACAAAACGGGAGCACCCCACGGAGAAGCACTAGGTCTAATGAAACCTTTCTCGATCATCTCTTCCAATTGCTGCTTCAACTCTTTCAACTCTGGCGGAGCCATACGGTAAGGAGCTTTGGAAATCGGTCCGGTACCTGGAATAAGCTCAATAGTAAACTCCACATCTCTCTCTGGCGGTATCCCTGGCAAGTCGTCTGGGAACACATCTGGATACTCACGAACAATGGCTACATCTTCAAGCTTCGGTAGCGATGGTTTAGCAGCTGTAACAACACACAGGAAGGCTTGGCAACCCTTCCTAAGAAGATGAGATGCTTTCATCGAAGAGATAACACGAACACCCTTTTGAGGGCGAGTTCCCCTATAGGAAACACGAACTCCTGAAGAACTCCTCAAGCAGATTTTCTGGTCGCGACACTCGAAGCGAGCATGGTATCGCGATAACCAATCCATACCGAGGATAATATCAAACTCCTCGAGAGGAAATCTCAGTAAGTCCGCTGGAAATGTGGCTTGACCAATAACAATAGGAACATCCCTATGGGACGAAGAGCAGGCAAATACGTCTCCAGAAGGTAAGGAAATAGAAGTCTCCTCAACCAATGAAGACTCAAGAGCTAGACGATCAGCGAACTGAGTCGATATAAATGATAAAGAAGCTCCAGTGTCGAACAAAATAAGGCACTCAGCGCCAAGAACAGAAAATATACCGGCAACAATGTCAGGATGAGCCTCTGCCTCAGCCCTAGTCATCACAAAAATCTTCCCTTTCGGCTTCCCTCCTTTAGTCGCTGCAGCAGCAGTGGCAGCCTTGCCAAGTGCGGTGTTCCTCTCAGGACACTCATACGATCGATGCCCAAATCCATTACAAGTGAAACACTTATAGGCATTCTTGAAACAGTCAAAACCCGGATGAGAAGGTTTACCACAACGGTGGCAAACACTAGGAGATGTGTCGGTGTGAACAAAGGTCTTAGCAACCGGAGCAGAGAACCTCTCAAAACGCTTCTTCTGAGAAGAAGGCGAAGAAGTAGAAGGAACAAATGGTCTCTTCCCCTGGTACACGGATCTCTGGTGAGAAGTCACACTAGAAGTAGCGGCACGAGTCTCAGCATCAATGGCACGAATAGAACTCTCGGCCCAAATAGCATCGTCATACACCTCCACAAAAGAAGTAGAGTCACGACGAACCATACTCTCAATCCTCGGCCCTAGCTTTCCACGGTAGAAATACACTCTCTCAGCCTCATCACGAACAAATCTCGATGCAAAGTGAGCTAACTGGTTGAACTTGTCAGTGAATTCTTGAACGGTCATCTTCCCTTGCTTCAAATCCATAAATTCTTTCAACCTCTGCGATCTCAACTCCTTGGGATAGAACCTCGCCTCGAGTCTGTCTTTGAAAGCCTCCCAATCGAACATCGGGTCAAGAACAGCGGTAGGTCCAGTCAACGCCCACCAACGGTCAGCCTCCAATGTCAAGAAGTGAGTGGCTAAACGCACTCTATCCTCCCTAACGACTGAGTATAAGGTGAAGCTCTTTTCCATCTCTCTGAACCACTCTGTGAGGGCTACTGGGTCAGCCTCGCCTCCATAGGTCCTAACATGGCTTCGGGACATCTGAGAGGCAATCCAGGAAAAGCTACCCGGACGATTAGCATCGCCGCCCGGCGGTGGAGGAGGCGGAACATTCCCCGCTTGCTGTCTCTGAGTCTCAAGCAAATGCTGAATCGCTTGCAGCACAATGTTATCAGCAGCTCTGGGTCTCACCATCCTTTAAAAGAGAAGACAAGGATTAGCTTAGCAATTAGCAATCACAAATAGACTACAACATAAGTCCTTAGATCTACCCATCTCTCATTCATTATTTGTTTATTTGGTCAAGTTAAGGTTGGGGGTCACATGAGTGCGTCGGGAGCAATAATGCTCTGATACCAACTGTAAAACCCCTCGCGAAAGCGGAAATATAAACACATAAAAGTACTAAAAATGCAGCGGAATTAAAACTTTTAGAAGATAAAACATGCGAGAAGTCTTAAACTAAAACAGAAACTGAAACTGAAACCAAAATAGATAAGTAACAGTTCTAAGTACGGAAATGAAATATATACAACAGCCGGGGATGGATCATCCCTACCGGCACTAAAACAAAAGTAACAACTACGAGTCCAGCTAAACGATAAGGTAAGTCAATGATGACAGCAGGATCATCACTCGCTAGCTCTCGTGAACCCATCTCCAACCAGCATGTACCTACATACATGAAAAACATGTACGCCACAATCAGTGGGGAGTGACTAGAGTTCTCCTAGCCACCTTTTGTGACAACACGTAACATATAAAACAATACAGAATACTCCAACACATATCAACATGTGAAGCATAACAACTCATCATCTGATCTCTTACTAACATGCGAATTATCATGCACGGCTCTCAACTAACTTCATAAACAAACAGGAAGGAGAGCCGGTTTCCCTACTGGTTACCCAGTCGGGGGGTCTTTCAATCCAATTATTTATGAAACCGAACTAAGAGTCATCCAATGCCTTGGATGATTTAACCACAACTAAGTAACATCTATAACTCATCATGCATATCTGACACTGTACCATCATCTAGGCAAGCAGATAAACATCCATAACTCATCATGCATATCTGACACTGTACCATCATCTAGGCAAGCAGATACACATTCATAACACTAGCAACGGGTCCAGAGGTGAACTTAACACATATCCCATTACTACACTATGTCGGGTCCAGAGGTGAGCTTAACACATATCCCAACATCTAATCAAGTAAAGGGTCCAGAGGTGAGCTTAACACATATCCCTAAACTTACAATCATGAAAAGGGTCCAGCGGTGAACTTAACACATATCCCTAATCATCCAAAAGCAAAGGGTCCAGAGGTGAACTTAACACATATCCCAATGCTACAAACACGTATTGGGTCCAGAGGTGAACTTAACACATATCCCAATACACAGTCATCGCACAACGGGTCCAGAGGTGAACTTAACACATATCCCGTGTACGACAACTGATCACGTGTCAGGTCCAGAGGTGAGCTTAACACATATCCTGACACGCCCAAGCAAAACACGTAACGGGTCCAGAGGTGAACTTAACACATATCCCGTCACGCGACAGATAAACACGTAGTGGGTCCAGAGGTGAACTTAACACATATCCCACCACGCGACAACCATTAAACCACTGAACAACCGAAGATAGAAACTAACCTATAGTTCTAACTTCTTAAACCTCTAATCAACATTCAATTGAGTCCAGGAACTAAGGCGAGGGAGAGCCGGTTTCCCTTTCGGTTACCCGACCGGGGGGTCTCTATCCTTACTTCATTCCCGAACCCAATATAACGTTGCCCGTACACCGGGGACTTCAACTACATGCCACGGGTACACAAAACAAGTTTCAAACAAAACCGAACAACCGTTTGAAAGTTATGATTTAGTTCCAAAAACTCAAAATGACTTACAGGGGTCCCCAGCCGGTCGGCAGGCAGCCGGTCGGCCGGCTGGTGATCCCTCAGCCTACACCTCTTTTCAAAACCGAGAAAACACCAAGAAGGACTCCCAGCCGGTCGGCAGGCAGCCGGTCGGCCGGCTGGGAACCCCATTCCCTAGCCTTTACTAAAATCGTATCCATCCCCATATGCACTCCCAGCCGGCTGGCAGGCGGCCGGTCTGCCGGCTGGGCTCCCATGCTATCAAGGTTTTTCGCAAAACATGAACTACACAAATGACCACCAGCCGGTCGGCAGGCAGCCGGTCGGCCGGCTGGCAGTCCTAAGCCAAATTCCCAAAAATCTCGAAAATACCCTATTTGCTCTCCCGGCCGGTCGACCGGCGGCCGGTCGGTCGACCGGCTCAGAGAGCCTGATACCGAAAACGCATTTTTCGCAACATCACAAAACTTCCTAAATCGACATGTAAACTTCAGAAATTACAACAAGCATGATTTGCCCAATATCATACACATCTAATATCACTATCTTATCAGCATACAATCCCATAACAATCCTCAATGATAAATCCAATGTATCCGTCTGAACTTAAGGAAAAACTGAAAATCACATATGAACACCTAACAACATCTTTAGGCATGAATTCTTCACATATTCAACATCCTAAACATGATACTAAGTCCATTAAACAACATACTTTAACAAAAATCAGAATCAACATAAGAAACACAACAAAAGTGCTAATATTCACAAATAGGCCGAGTTTCTCATTATCGTCACCTTAAAGCTTAATCCGGCGATTGATCCTCCTCTACAACGTAAGAGTCCACGTCGGGATCGTCAAGACCAACCCCTACAACAAAGAAAACGGTTTAAGAACAACAAAAACGAATTAAAGGCAAAACAGCCCGATTTTTGAAGTCGATAAAAAGAAAAACGAAAGTGATGGATGTCTTGGAATTCGCGCGAGGATTCCGAAAACATACTTACTTTTGTGATTCGGAGGACGGATGATGAAGATCTTAGCAAAAGAAATGGAGGATTTAAGGAGGTTTATGAGTTGTTGAGTTTACAGTGAAAGAAATGAAGTGTTGAGGGTGAAGGGTTTAAGATGTCGACAAAAGGGTTTAAAAGAGTACAAGTGGGTCCTTTCCGAATAATTAAATGGAACGGACTTTTAAACGGATATGGAACGAGTACTTGAGTCGGATATTTAATTATGCCAAATCGTATTCGTCTTAAGAACTGGAGGTTCTTAAGGCGGATCTTATTTATTTATAAAAATTTCCGAATTAAATTATTAAAATATTAGTTTATTACTTAAAATAATTAAAATTGCTTAAATTAGATTTTACGAAAATACGGGATGTTACACGTATTTCCTTCAAAGGTGTTGGAATGCGCGCTGCCGACCTATTAGGACTCATACATACGGACGTATGTGGCCCTATGTCGATCAACGCACGAGAAGGCTATAGGTATTTCATCACTTTCACGGATGATTTGAGCAGATATGGCTATGTCTACTTAATGAAACATAAAAGTGAATCCTTTGACAAGTTCAAAGAATACCAGAATCGGGTACAGAACCAGCTGGGTAGAAAGATTAAAGCACTACGTTCAGATCGTGGTGGTGAGTATCTTTCACACGAGTTTGATCAACACCTTAAAGACTGTGGGATCGTGCTACAGTTGACTCCACCTGGAACACCACAATTAAATGGTGTGTCCGAACGGAGAAATCGAACTTTACTTGATATGGTTCGATCCATGATGAGTCGCACCGTTGTGCCTGATTCATTGTGGGGCTATGCTCTTTTGTCGGCCGCTCTAATTCTTAACCGAAGTCCGTCTAAAGCTATTGACAAGACTCCATACGAATTATGGAAGGGAACGGTCCCTAACTTGTCCTTTATTCGGGTTTGGGGCTGCGAGGCTTATGTCAAGTGGAGACACGAGGATAAGCTCGGCCCGCGATCGGTCAAGACATACTTTATAGGCTATCCAAAGGGAACGTTTGGTCATTACTTCTACTCGCCTACCGAACAACGTGTTTTTGTTGCGGCTAGTGCGACGTTCTTAGAGAAAGAATTTCTCGAGAACAAGTCGAGTAATAGAACCTTCGAGTTATCGGAGGTTCAAGAACCACCTACCGAGCAACCATTGGAGGAAACAGTACCTCCAACCGAGGCTGCGGTAGATATCCCTGAGGAACCTAGGAGGTCGGGAAGAGTCTCTATTCCACCGGACAGATACATTGGTATGGTCGAGGAACACGATACAGATGACATCTTACTCCTAGAGGGTAATGAACCCACAACCTATAAAGGTGCCATGACCAGTTCTGACTCAAAGCTATGGCTAGAAGCCATGCAATCCGAAATGGACTCCATGTATGAGAACAACGTGTGGGATCTTGTGGACCTACCTGCAAAGGTGCGTCCCCTTCAATGCAAATGGCTTTACAAAATAAAGCATGCCGTGGAAGGACAACAAGATATCCACAAGGCTAGACTAGTTGCTAAAGGTTTCACCCAAGTGCCAGGCTTGCACTATGATGAGATCTTTGCACCCGTAGTCATGCTACGTTCCATTCGGATTATCTTAGCGATCGCCGCATTTCATGACTACGAAATATGGCAAATGGACGTTAAAACCGCCTTCTTAAACGGTTATTTGGAGGAAGAGTTGTACATGGTACAACCCGAGGGTTTTATCGATCCAGCACATCCTAAGAAAGTTTGCAAGCTTAAGCGTTCCATCTATGGACTTAAGCAAGCATCGCGGAGTTGGAATCATCGCTTCGACCAAGTGATAAAAGAGAATGGGTTCATTCGATCAGTCGAGGAACCATGTCTCTATATCAAGTCGAGTGGGAGTAAAATTGTATTCCTAGTACTGTATGTCGACGACATACTCTTGATTGGGAATGACATACCTCTCTTATCTTCGGTTAAAGCATGGCTGAAAAACCATTTCCAGATGAAAGATCTGGGAGAGGCACAAAGAATTTTGGGCATCCGTATCTACAGGGATAGATCACGACGGATGTTGTCTCTCAGTCAGGAATCTTATATAGAGAAGATTCTGGAGAGATTCAGTATGACGAACTCCAAGAAGGGGTTCCTTCCTATGACTCCCGGGCTTCACTTGAGCAAAACTCAAGAAGCTAAGTCAGTGGAAGAGAAAGAGCGCATGAGTCGGATTCCTTATGCTTCGGCAATAGGATCGATCATGTATGCCATGATATGCACACGTCCTGACGTTGCATATGCATTGAGTATGACAAGTCGATTCCAAGCTCATCCAGGTGAATCACACTGGATGGCCGTGAAAAACATTCTTAAGTACCTACGGAGGACTAAAGATTGGGGATTGACTTTTGGAGGCGACTCGACGCTCTGCGCCACGGGTTACGCAGATGCTAGCTTCCAAACGGATCGAGATGACTCGAAATCTCAGTCTGGATTCGTTTTTACTCTTAATGGCGCTGCTGTCAGCTGGAAAAGTTCTAAACAGAATGTTACAGCAGATTCTACGACTGAGTCCGCGTAAAAGAAGATATTCATTGATAAGATCGCTACGGATGACAACATAGCTGATCCTCTCACTAAAGCATTACCACGTGATAAGCATGAAGGGCACATTCATTCCATAGGAATTAGATGTGTTCCTAAGTTGTAGTACTCTTTTATGAATTCATGTAATAATTCATTTTCTCGTGTACTCTATTCAACCTTATTGTTATGATATAAAATGTTTTGTTTTTCATGTGGAATTGTACGCCAATTTTGAACACCACAAAGTGAACTGATTAACATTACATCGTTTTGGTCCTTGATTACCCACTTGAGCTGATAACTCAGGTAATCATTTTGTGACGTTGGTTGATGGTGGGTTCAACGAGCCATAAGTCACGTGGATGACTGACCAATCACAAAGGCGAGTTATACGGATATCTCGTAGGACACCCCGTGACATCGTTATGGAGTCCTAAATGTTTTATAACATTGGGTGCCGGGTCGTGGATAGGACCTCCATAGTGTTCCTTAGAGTCGAGTCTTTTGACTTTCAACTGTTTCTTGAGATTAAGACAGATTTTGGGTAACTTTGGTTTCTTTCCCACGGTCACCGTAACAGGGGCCAAGAGGATTTTTTCTGGGTTATTTCATGCTGGGCGATATCGGCAGGATTCGAGTTGAGGGAAATATCCAAACCCTTATCAGGATTTTATCATTTCTCAGGGCCACTCGAGGAGTAGTAACTGAAATGCATGGCCATGCTCGAATACAGATTCGTTTTATCAGTTAAGTTACTCTCTAGTCGGGGAAACCACTCTTGATACAGATCGCTTGTGAGATACGACCTTTGCGAATGCGGATTTGCAAATTGTCTTACATTGAGTGGGAGAAATTTTAAAAGGATATGAGATTCGGTTATCGCACCTACACTTGTACGGACAAGTGGGAGTTTGTTGGAGATTGTGTCCTCCACATGTAGTGTGATAACGTCATTGCACATACCCTTGTACGGACAAGTTGGAGATTGTTGGGGCTGGTGTCCTTGACAATTAAGTACAATGACTTATTAAATCTCTTTAAGGATCACAAGGGCATACTTTTGTATTATTACCAGTTGATCCACGTTTATCAATAACGGTTGGCTTGCTAGATAAGTTTGACGTTATTGTCATACGGATGGCGGTGATCAACTGGTCCCTATACGTCACACCTATAGGACACGTTTGAGAGATGTGAAGGTATGAAAATACAGTCACATTTATGCCGAATATGACTAAACAGTTAGTCAGAGGTATTGACTAATAAATTAAGTCAATAAGATGTTGAGATTATTATTTAATACGGATTAAATAATTTTAGCTAATACGGATTACATGATTAATTCGTAAATTAAATATAAACAGTTATATTTAATTAAATATTGTATTTGCAAATTAATATAAACAGTTATATTAATTTAGGTAATTATACAATATCGTATTTTATCAGACCGTTATTAATATATCGACTATATTAATATCTGATAACATGTTACGATTTATAATTAAATCCCGCAAATAATATTTAGCAAAACGGGTCGAATCACGCAAAGGAATAAGGTAAGAGTGGGAAAAGCCCACCCTCACCTCCAGTCCATTCGGCCGACCCAACTGCTACATAAGGAGAGTCTTTCTCCTTATGTCAGTTACTGGTTATCTCATAAATCTCAAGAATTAGGGTTTTGAGAATATTCTTTTCCCAAAACTCAGATCTCACATCTAAAACCTCACAAAAGCTCTCCCCATATTGCAAGACAATTGGAGGGTATTTTCTAGCACACGCGGCATCGTCTCAATCTAAGTCTTGGGTGCAAGTTATAGGAGGGAATTTATCTTAATTCCTGTTCTTAGGCCATAAGCACAAAGGACCAAAGGTTGACTTCTTTTCATGTTTTGTTTTTCTTATGACTATAATCTCAACTGTAATTTTCATTATAATCCTGCAAGTTTAGGGTGAATACATGCAATATTCCCCACAATATATGTGATACAACTCTTCTTAATAGAGTCAATAGCTTTTTACGAATAATAATAATAATATATTTTAGAAAAGATTTTATCCCGTATATTGGACGGTTATAAAAACATTGTTATTTATAAAAGATTGACTCATGATTGCGTATCTTTTATTGATTAGTTCTTTAAATAAATATTATTTGCCCTTTTTTGAGTGTATTTTTTTGATTGATTATTTAAAAATTAGTTGCCGTTTTTTCCCCGAGTGTATTTTTTTTATTGTTTATTAATAATTATATAAATATTCTTTTCCATAATTAATATAGATTGGAAGGAAAATGAAATTTACCAGATTATTTGTCGTGTATTTTATTAATAATTAACTAAATATTCTTTTTGAATGTTAATATTGATAGGAAGAAAAATAAAATTCATCATATTAATTGCCGATTTTTAGTGTATTTTATTAGTTAATTATAAAAGAATATCCAAAGAATGATTTCCAAAATTTGGTATCATCTATATTTAGTCATTGATATCATATGTTAACATATTTAGTCAATAGAATATTTCTATAGATAGAGTGGATAGTTAGGCGGGAAAAATAATTCGTGAGAGTGAACGTGAGATTGCCACGTGTCTAGTGGTTCTTCTTTTATACTTATATATAGATTTGCCCTAATATTAAATCTAATTACTCTACAAACTTTAACAATGGATCTTAATTCTCCAATTCCTGAAATAAGTTTAGTACTGATGGTGGTTAGAAATTCTCATTTGTGACGGCCGATATCCGTCACAAGGTTGTGACGAGTCAAATAAACCCGCATAGGAAGATAAAGACGAATCATTTGAGATTTCCCGTCATAAGTTTATGACGGATAATCTGTCACAAGTAAGACTTATTACATAATGGTGGTCGGCGTCGGAAATCTCGGAATCATTGTAATTGTGTTTGTGCGATGTTTCCTTCCATCATCTTCTTTCTTTTACTTTCTTTTTCCTTTATTTTCGATTAATTAGTTTTTTTTTAAATTATAATAATTACTTTGGTGTTACTATTTTTTATTGTTTTTTTTCTAAATTACAATGTTAATTATTGGCGACGGTCGCAGGGAGAGGGGGAGCGGCTGACAGAGTGAGGCTGACCGGGGTCTGCGGCGTGGGGTCGACCGGAGTAAAGGTTTACGGCGAGTGGGGTGATTGGTGGCAATGAATGGAGGTGGGTGGTGGTGATTTAGTGGTGAAGAGGGGTTAGGGAAGGGAGAAAAGAATTGATTTGGCATAGGAGGAAGAAAAATGACAAGAATAGTATAATAAAAAAACGTATGTGAAAGAGTAAAAATCCGTATTTGATAATGCTCGTCCCAATATGTTTTTTTTACAATAACAGGCCCAAGTAGTTCATTATTTATATACGGACTTTAAATCATCCACGTCACCATAACTAGTAAAACATATTGAAGATATTTAGTACATATTTTTCAAATTATTTTTATCTTGTATATCTTATTAGTTAGATATTGAATCCTAGAAATCGTCTAACTTAGTCTATGTATTATCTCTTTCATATTTTTTTATCTTTTGTTTTCTAGATTGCCGTCTTAGGGTTGTACTATATAAACGTAACATCATTATTACTATAAAAACAAAATGTCGAACTGAATATGTAACACCCCCATTTATTTAAGAGCCTTTAGCAAGACATTCTCAAATAAATAGGACTGTTACCATCCCGGAATATCCGAGGTAGTGAATAACAAGGTAAACAAACCAAGGTAATTTATATAAATACTGATTAAGTTCGAACTTGGTATTACAACAATCACGAGTTCCAAACTTGATAAAATGAAAGTACAACTGACGATATCTAAATGTGATCTAACTCTAAGTAGGTCCATGCCATGTCTCTCTCCATGCCCAAGCTCCTAGTCCATCTGTCACTGACCTGTAAAATCTACTCCCCATTCCGGATCATCGTAGGTGTACACGAATACACAGGGTCAACCGCGAGGTTGAGTATAAAGATAAATAAGACAACAATATAATATACTCCGCACCGATCCAACGCCAAATAAACTCCGCACCGATCCAACACCAAATAAACTCCGCACCGATCACAAGACCCAATATACTCCACACCATATCACAGACCCTTTATCTCCGCACCAAACACAGACCCTTTATCTCCGCACCAAACACAGACCCTTTATCTCCGCACCAAACACAGACCCTTTATCTCCGCACCAATCACAGACCCTTTATATTCACATCGTATTATATCACAGAATAATATAGATAACACTATATACGATCACATGGTATTATATAACAAACATGCTTAAAACAAATAAGAACAGTTTACACATCGTCATATACCAGTATCTCCCCTACCTGAATCAGTAGGAAAGCAGATAGATCCAAGGCTTGCTAGAAATGTTCCACGCGAAACTCGCTACCTAAACAGATATACGTAACGAATTAACAAACTTCCCGAACCCCTTAACGAACACACTTACTATAAATAGCAACCTTCCATAAGTGGAAAGTTTCCAAAAATAGAAACTTTCCCGAAATAG
The DNA here is from genome assembly GCA_029255685.2 of Silene conica. Classification (NCBI taxonomy): domain Eukaryota; kingdom Viridiplantae; phylum Streptophyta; class Magnoliopsida; order Caryophyllales; family Caryophyllaceae; genus Silene; species Silene conica. Next base: position 69,249,553 of record CM055311.2, read on the forward strand.
TAACTTTCTTAAAAAAGGAAACTTCTCGACTCATAAACACCCTCCACTAACACGATTAAATAAATTACCAACTATTACTATTACCACCCACACAAAATAATTGTAGTAGTAAAATAATTAGAAAGACAAAGATAACCAATATTAATAATAATATTAATAACACTAAAAGGAATAATAATAATAATAATAATAATAATAATAATAATAATAATAATAATAATAATAATAATAAAAATAATAAAACTACAACACGCAACTAAAGAACCAAAACAGACCCCCCCAACATCAACACCCAAAACAGCCCCAAAACATAACCCCTTCGGCATCTTCCCGACACCTTCCCGACACCTGAACCGCTACTCCGGCACGGTGGTTGCCACCACTGGTCCCCAGTGAAACCCTAGACACTTCCTCGACAACTCCCTTGTCCAAACCTGCTGTTGATAACCCCTTCAACAGTCGGTAGTCACAGCATCGACACCCGAAACCCGACACTACCCAGTGCCTCGTGTCTCTGAAAATCCTATTCCAGCCACCACTACCACCACTGAAACAACCACCTGACCCCACTCTTGACACCACTCACCGCCCATGACTCCCGTGGTGGTGACCAGGTACCCTCGACACCATTCTAACCACTCGAAAAGCATCGCCAAACACCCGCCCTTCATAACCCCCTGTTCTCCCCTGCTTCTGGTCGAAACTCGTGACCCACTTTGTGGTGGTGCTCCGACCACCATACACCCCCTTCCACCACCAAAACCACCTAAAAACCTTCTACCACCACTACCCATAACTCACGACGAGAACTAACCCAAACACAAACGACTGAGCACCCATTAACGAGATGTAACAACACGCAGGAATTCCTGTACAAACCATATGTTTATAAGTGTCGACTTTCCTAACCCTTGGTATAACAGCAATGGCGGTCTTATGACGGTTTAAAAACGATAAACATAATCTACATATTGCAAGGATTATCTACCAGCTTAGTGAACGGATAAAATATGCAACACCAAACGAGAAATTACTTACAAACATGGCAACACGCAAAGGTGAATGTAACGGTTGTGATGGCTGTTATCGGGTGTTCGTCTTCCTCTTGTTCTCCCTTCAGAATTCACGGTGGTGATAAGGTGGGTAGGGCTGATGAAGAGAGGCTGTTACGAGATGGAGACGAGATGGAGGTAGATTGAAAGAGGGAGTAGGGTTTGGTACAACGATGGAGGCAGGTTGTGGTTTTGTGATTAGGGTTTTGTATCTCGACATATGGTATTTCATAGGTATATTATGTCGATGGTTACTATCGATGGTATACGGGTCATGGTATCGTATCCAATCATCCAATTTGAATCCAACCAAACAAGTCCAAGCCCATCTCTATTAGACCCTTACGTACTCCAAGAACTCTATATTAACCATATTCCGCTCTTATCTCGACTAAGGACTCTTATTCACTTAACAAGTGTAAAACTAATATTACTTTTATATAAATTAGTAACATACCTATCCACTAGTATAAATATAAAACAATTTATCACTACGAACAAAGAAAATACGGGGTATTACAGTCTTCCCTCCTTGAAAATGAACTTCGTCCCGAAGTTCACCATCCCATGGTCAACAAACATGGTTCCTAGGCACATAAAATGTGACACCACATAACATCCAAAACTAATAAGAGAACTTTAAAACCCGAAATGTTTTAAAACCCGAAATGTTACATTCTACCCTTGTTAAGAAAACTTTGTCCCAAAGTTGAACGTATAACTAAATTATAGGACACTTCACGAAACCAAATAAAATGCACAACAGAAGAAGTCAGGAGTATCAAATGTATTCACACAATCACGACATACCTATTAGACATGCCATAACGACTAGTCATATCATACATCAATAAGAGTTTACAATCCTATCCTCCTTAAAACATGGTTACGTCCCCGTAACCCCATTATAAGAATTCCAGCACATTACTCCGTCTTAACCATTACTCTATCTCATAAAATCTTACTCTAAGAAGCCAAGTATTGTGCTACCATTGTCAAACCTAAGACCAAAGACAAGGGGTGTGTGAACTGGCGGGATAAGACCGCGAATCAATACTTCATCTCGATATCGTTTTCAAACTCATAATACAACTCAATAACCAAGGTCGCACTGGACCGTAAACACAATATGGCACAACGGCCAAATAATTCATAACCAAGTACCAATAACCAATTCTCACCTCCATTTCGGTATCAATATTGTCAGATATTCCATTAAAGAAACTGCTTTACACTTAGAGAGTAAAACTCTAAGCTACTCACCCACAAGTCGAGGTCAAAGAATACGACAACTCGATAAAATACTGAACTGCAACCTCAATCTAAATACAAAATCAACCATAGCCTTTATTCTAGACTCACGAGCCACTCAATCTCATCAACTCAATCTCATCAGTACTTACCTTCCAAGTTCATTGGCATACTTGTATGTATTCTTACCATTCCACATTTCATAAAATAAGGATCTGGACGATATACCAAACCAACCTAATACAAAACCATTATACATAAACAACTAATCAATTACCAAAAGTTTACCCATCTCACAACTCAACCCGTCTCATAAACAAACGGATTATCTTATCAATAAGAAATGTTAACTATCAAAATAAGGAACAATTACTAATTTCAACGCAAAGAAGTACTCGTAAGAAACCCATAACAATTATTATTATGCAAACATATATCACCTCGAGCAAGACAAGGGTACTAGGATCGATGAAAACCATGTTACGCAGTAAAGCAGAATCAGGGTAGCTAACACTTACATACCTTCGAAATTTTATCACGAATTCAATATATTTACAACAATGTAAAGGATTAAGAAGCTCATAGTTCATACTTTACAAATTAAAATGTTTCATGCTCATAATCATATTATAGAAGCAAATTCATATTTAGGAAAAGAAATAGTGCAAATTAATTAACGTAATTAAACATGGAACATTGACATATTTCACAAGATATACACAAATCATAGACTCACAAGACCGTTTAACATTCCCAGATATCAACAAGGTAACAAAATCACTTAGGTACATTTCCTGTCCACTCACATTACATCATTTATCATGAAACTATTACTATATACGACTTGCACAAAAAGGGTTTTATACAATGCGCAACAATTAAACATTCAAGCAGAATTCCATCGACACATAGCTATATAATTGTCATATTGCAAACAATCACCATAATTATCAAACATCAAGCTTTATCCTGGTTTATCACTTTTAAAATACTTTGAAATGTTTGAAACAATGAAAGAGTAGTTTGTGACAATTTATAAACACGAATCAAAGACAATTTTTTTTTTTTCATATGTCAATAATTAATAATTCAACACATCGTGATCAGATTCTAAATATAACAATATGCAATTCACTGTATGGTTTAACAATATACTTGAAAAAGTAGTAAGATTACATTCACAGGGAACTAAACAGAGATAACCCATCAATATACGAAAGAACATCATCAAGATTCACATTGCTCACATAATCACATTTACGTATAACCATTAGATTGCTCTATCATGCTATAAGCTTACCGGTTAAATTTCATTCTGCCACTTGGCAAGACTCTTCTCAGAAAACATGCTTTTGACATCACATACGAGCAGTACATAATTATTTTGAGGTCGTAATAATTTAGACATATAATTGAAACGATTCTATATTAAACATAACGAAATACACAAGGTTACGCTATCATATAGTGAGGTTCATATTCATGTTACTAATGCCATATCAAGATATCACGTGGTCACATCGCATAATTCACATTTGATTAAACTGTTATATGAAACTTACATAACTCGCAATTTCATCAAATAAACATTATGCAGCAATTTACAAAAATCAAATTAAATAACCCATTAGCTATGTAAAACCCCTCGCGAAAGCGGAAATATAAACACATAAAAGTACCAAAATTGCAGCGGAATTAAAACTTTTAAAGATAAAACATGCGAGAAGTCTTAGACTGAAACGTAAACTGAAACTGAAACCAAATAGATAAGTAACAGTACTAAGTATCAAACTGAAACATAAATAAATACATCAGCCGGGGATGGCACATCCCTACCGGCACCAAAACAAAAACAACAAAAGTCTAAGAGTCTAGCTAAGCGTAAACGGGTAAGTCAACTGATGAATGGATCATCACTCGCTAGCTCTCCTGTAACCCCGATCTCAAACCCTGCATGTACTTACATACATGAAAACATGTACGCCACAATCAGTGGGGAGTGACTAGAGTTCTCCTAGCCACCTTTTGTGACAACACGTAACATATAAACAAAACAGAACACTCCAACATATATCAACATGTGAAGCATAAACATCTCATCATCTTATCTCTTACTAACATGCGATTACAGTGCACGGCTCTTAACCAACTTCATAAACAAATAGGAAGGAGAGCCGGTTTCCCTACTGGTTACCCAGTCGGGGGGTCTTTCAATCCCACTATTTATGAAACCGAACAAGAGTCATCCAATGCCTTGGATGATTAAACCACAACTCAATAAACATTCAATAACTCATTTTTATCAATAACCATCTCTGATACAAACCAACTCAAGGTAAGAAGACAACATCAGCAAGTAAAGGTTCAGCGGTCAACTTAAGACATAACCTATACCAAATCGTTCAGCAAGTGTAAAGGTTCAGCGGTCAACTTAAGACATAACCTAAACACCAAAACAATCATTCAGCAAGCAAGGACTCAGAGGCCAACTTAAGGCATAGACCCGCCAATCAGCAAGATACTAGACTCAGCGGCCAACTTAAGGCATAGACTAGCATCCAAAAGCAAAGGACTCAGAGGCCAACTTAAGGCATGTCCCTTCACCACATCACAAGGTACTAAACTCAGAGGCCAGCTTAAGGCATGTTCTAGCACCAAACATCTGCACTCCGGGCAAGGTGTCAGTTCCTTAGCTATCCCGTCGTGCAGCTGCTCTACTCGTCAGACTCAGAGGCCAACTTAAGGCATGTTCTGACGCGATCACTATCATACATGTCTGAACTCAGAGGCCAGCTTAAGGCATGTTCCAGACACGACAAACATACACATATAGGGCTCAGAGGCCAACTTAAGGCATATCCCCATATATGACAAACAACTCACGTATTAAGTTCAGAGGCCAGCTTAAGGCATAACTTAATACGCATCAAAACAATATCATTCAAGTCTATGAACTACACTATAGTTCTACCTTTAACTTTTAATCAACACTTAATTGACCTCGAGAACTAAGGTGAGGGAGAGCCGGTTTCCCTTTCGGTTGCCCGACCAGGGGGTCTCTATCCTCACTATATTCCCGAACCCAATATAATGTTGCCCATCCTCCGGGGACCTCAAATACATGTCAAAGGTACACAAAACAAGTTTCAAGTAAAACCGATTAACCGTTGAAAAGTTATGATCGAAAAACAAATAAAACTCATCAGGGGTCCCCAGCCGGTCGGCAGGCGGCCGGTCGGCCGGCTGGTGACCTCTCAGCCTTCACTTTTCTTTAAAACCGAGAACACAAGAAAAAGGGTTCCCAGCCGGTCGGCAGGCAGCCGGTCGGCCGGCTGGGAAGACCTTTCCCAAAGCCTTCAAACAAACGTATCCAAACCCATAAGTACCCCCAGCCGGCTGGCAGGCGGCCGGTCTACCGGCTGGGGCCCCTCCTACTTAGGTCCTTCGCAATGAAAACACGAAACAAGAATGACTACCAGCCGGTCGGCAGGCGGCCGGTCGGCCGGCTGGCAGTCCTAAGCCAATTTTTCCAAAAACGCGAGAAAACACCTAAATGCTCTCCCAGCCGGTCGACCGGCGGCCGGTCGGTCGACCGGCTCTGAGAGCCTGTAACCAATTCGTGATTTTTCCAATCTTACACAAACTTCACAATTCGACTTCTAAACTTCGATAGCATTACAAATTGTGTTTACCCACTAACATAAATCATCCAATACTATCAATCTACCAGAAAACAAGTCCCATAACAATCCTCAAACGATTTATACATGTATCCGTCGCAAAATGATAAAAACTGAAAATATGCTTAAGAACACTTAACAACAAGTTTAAGCATGAATTCTTCACAACAATCTCATCCTAAACATGTTACTAAATCCTTGAATCAATATATAACAACAAAATCAGAAACCAAACAAGATTCACATCAAATATGCTAATATACACATAAAGGCCGAGTTTCTCATTATCGTCACCTCTTAAGCTTATCCGGCTAAAGATCCTCCTCGAGTATGAAACTATCAACGTCCGGGTTGTCGAGTCCTTCACCTACAACACGGAAAAATCAGTTTAGGGGCATAAAACGGAATTATACCAAAACAGGCCGGATTTTCGAGATGAAGAAATTGAAAAACTAAAGTGACGGATGGCTTGGAATTTGCGCGAGGATTCCGAAAATGTACTTACTTTTGTGATTCGGAGGACGGATGATGAAGAATTTTCACAAAAGAGTTGGAGGTTTTATGGAGGTTTATGAAAAATGTTGTTTACTGTGAAAGAAATGGAATGTTGAGGATGAAGGGGGTCATTATGTCGACATAAGGGTTTATAAGAGGACATGAGAGTTGTCCATTCCGAATAAATGAAACGGGTCCGGATATGGAAATGAATACTTGAGTCGGATACTTAACTATGCCAAGTTGTATTCGTCTTAAGAACTGGAGGTTCTTAAGACGGATCTTATTTATTAAATTAGAGTCTCACAAAATAAATTACTAAATTATTATTTTTATCACTTAAAATACTTAAAATGCTTAAATTCGATTTTACGAAAATACGGGATGTTACAATCACCCCAACTTCAAAAAGTTTCGTCCTCGAAACTCGAACGGATATAAATCTATATACTATACCTCAATCGAAAAGAGAAGGATGCGCGATACGCATCGATGCCTCAGTCTTCCACGTCTGCTCCTCAACATCACCGCAACGCCAAAGGATCTTCACTAGCGGCACCACCTTGCTCCTAAGCTTCCTATCCTGACGGTCAAGGATCTTCACTGGACGCTCCTCGAAAGCAAGACTCGGCTCCAAGTTCTCGATCTCTCTAGGCAAAACATGACTCGGGTCACTAACATACTTACGGAGCTGGGAAACATGAAAAACGCTATGAACCTTGCCCAAACTAGGAGGCAAGTCCAATCGGTAAGCAGCAGCACCAATCCTCTTCACGATCTCAAAAGGTCCAATATACTTAGGGCTCAACTTGCCCTTAACTCCAAATCTTTTGACGCCCTTCATCGGAGAAACTCTCAAGAACACTCGATCACCCACCTCAAACTCTAAGGGTCTACGGCGAACATCAGCATAGGATTTCTGCCGGTCCTGAGCGGCCTTCATCCTACCTCTGATAAGCTGAACCTGATCAATAGTAAAAGCTAACTGATCTGGTCCAAGGTCACGAACGACACTAGCCTGATCCCAACAAATCGGACTACGGCACTTCCTACCATAAAGAGCCTCGTACGGAGCCATACCAATGGAAGCATGATAACTGTTGTTGTAAGAAAACTCTACTAACGGCAAACACTGCTCCCAAGAACTCTGAAAATCAAGGGCACAGGCACGGAGCAAATCCTCTAATGTCTGTATGGTCCTCTCGGACTGACCATCGGTCGCGGCATGAAATGCGGTACTCATCAACAAACGGCTACCCATAGCCTCCTACAAGGCCTTCCAGAACCTGGAACAAAACCTCGGATCACGATCTGAAACTATCTCCCTCGGGACACCATGATATCGGACTATCTCAGCAATATAAGCCCTAGCTAAACGATCCATATCCCATGTCTCTCTGATCGGCACGAATCTGGCGCACTTAGTTAGACGATCGACAATAACCCAAATCACATCTTTGCCTCCCACAGTCTTAGGCAAAGCAGTAACAAAATCCAAAGATATGCACTCCCACTTCCACTGAGGAACGGGAAGCGGCTGTAGCAAACCACCAGGTCTCCTATGCTCTATCTTGACTTGTTGACAAGTCAAACACCTACTAACATAATCCAAGATCTCCTTCTTCATACCAGGCCACCAAAACATAAGCCTCAAATCCTTGTGCATCTTCTCTCCTCCCGGATGAACGGAGTACGGTGACAAATGAGCCTCATCAAGAACCTTCTTCCTCAAATCTGGCACATTAGGAACATACATCCTACCACGGAACCTAAGGAAACCATCAGCATCAATCACCAACTCAGGTGCAACACCACTCGAAATCTTAGCCTCAAACTTCTTGAAATCGGCATCTGAAGGCAAACTCTGGCGAATCTCCCAATATAAAGACGGCTCGGCAGTCATAGCAGCTAACCAATCAAAACCACTACCCACCATCTCCAATCTCAGCTTCCGGAACTCGGAACACAACTCATCGGACAATACTCTCATGGCACTCATCGAGTGAGAAGTCTTGCGGCTAAGCGCATCAGCAACTACATTGGCCTTTCCCTCATGATATAACAACTCAATGTCGTAATCTTTTACCAACTCTAGCCAACGTCTCTGTCTCATGTTAAGGTCTTTCTGAGTAAAAATGTACTTAAGACTCTTATGATCTGTGAAAATACGGCAATGGGATCCAATCAGGTAATGACGCCACATCTTCAAAGCATGAACGACTGCGGCCAACTCCAAGTCATGTGTCGGATAGTTCACCTCATGAACTCTCAACTGTCTAGATGAATAGGCTATCACCTTACCACTCTGCATCAGTACGCATCCAAGTCCTAACATCGAAGCATCACAATACACATCAAAGTCCACTCTGATCTCTGGCAAAGCTAACACAGGGGCGGAAGTCAATCTGGTCTTCAACTCCTGGAAAGAACTCTCACACTTGTCGGTCCACACAAATTTGGCTTCTTTCTTCAGTAACTGAGTCATCGGGCGAGCCAATCTCGAAAAATCCTCAACAAATCTACGATAATAACCAGCCAAACCCAAAAAGCTACGGATCTCTCCAACATCCTTGGGACTCTCCCAATCAACTACAGCCTCTATCTTTGCGGGATCTACCATCACACCCTCGCTGGATATCACATGTCCTAAAAAGGCAACCTTCGAGAGCCAAAATTCACACTTCGAAAACTTTGCGAACCATTTCTGTCTGCGCAGAATCCCTAGAATCAATCGAAGATGCTCAGCATGTTCCTCATCGGTCTTCGAATATATCAAGATGTCATCAATGAAAACCACAACGCAGGTGTCAAGATACTCACTGAAGGTACGGTTCATCTGATCCATAAAAATCGCCGGTGCATTAGTCAACCCGAATGGCATAACTACAAACTCAAAATGCCCATATCTGGTACGAAAAGCAGTCTTCGCAATATCAGCCTCTCTCACTGGAATCTGATGATAACCCGATCGAAGATCAATCTTAGAAAACCTCGAAGCACCTCTCAACTGATCGAACAAATCATCAATCCTAGGCAAAGGATATCTGTTCTTCACGGTCACTCGGTTCAACTCTCTATAGTCGATACAAAGTCTCATGGATCCATCTTTCTTCTTAACGAACAACACAGGAGCACCCCACGGAGAAGCACTAGGTCTAATGAAACCCTTCTCGATCATCTCTTCCAATTGCTGCTTCAACTCTTTCAACTCTGGCGGAGCCATACGGTAAGGAGCTTTAGAAATCGGTCCGGTACCTGGAACCAGCTCAATAGTAAACTCCACATCTCTCTCTGGCGGTATCCCTGGCAAGTCATCTGGGAACACATCTGGATACTCACGAACAATGGCTACATCCTCAAGCTTCGGTAGCGATGGCTTAGCAGCTGTAACAACACACAGGAAGGCTTGGCAACCCTTCCTAAGAAGATGAGAAGCTTTCATCGAAGAGATAACACGAACACCCCTTTGAGGGCGAGTTCCCCTATAGGAAACACGAACTCCTGAAGAACTCCTCAAGCAGATTTTCTGGTCGCGACACTCGAAGCGAGCATGGTATCGCGATGACCAATCCATACCGAGGATAATGTCAAACTCCTCGAGAGGGAATCTCAGTAAGTTCGCTGGAAATGTGGCTTGACCAATAATAATAGGAACATCCCTATGGGACGAAGAGCATGAAAACACGTCTCCAGAAGGTAAGGAAATAGAAGTCTCCTCAACCAATGAAGACTCAAGAGCTAGACGATCGGCGAACTGAGTCGATATAAATGATAAAGAAGCTCCAGTATCGAATAAAATAAGGCACTCAGCGCCAAGAACAGAAAAGATACCAGCAACAATATCTGGATGAGCCTCTGCCTCAGCCCTAGTCATCACAAAGATCTTCCCTTTCGGCTTTCCTCCCTTAGTTGCTGCAGCAGCAGTGGCAGCCTTGCCAAGTGCAGTGTTCCTCTCAGGACACTCATAAGACTTGTGCCCAAATCCGTTGCAAGTATAGCACTTGAAAGCATTCTTGAAACAATCAAAACCCGGATGAGAAGGTTTACCACAACGGTGGCAAACACTAGGAGATGTGTCGGTGTGAACAAAGGTCTTAGCAACCGGAGCAGAGAACCTCTCAAAACGCTTCTTCTGAGAAGAAGGCGAAGAAGTAGAAGGAACAAATGGTCTCTTCCCCTGGTACACGGATCTCTGGTGAGAAGTCACACTAGAAGCAGCGGCACGAGTCTCAGCATCAATGGCACGAATAGAACTCTCGGCCCAAATAGCATCATCGTACACCTCCACAAAAGAAGTAGAGTCACGACGAACCATACTCTCAATCCTCGGCCCTAGCTTCCCTCGGTAGAAATACACCCTCTCCGCCTCATCACGAACAAATCTCGATGCAAAGTGAGCTAACTGGTTGAACTTGTCAGTAAACTCCTGAACGGTCATCTTGCCTTGCTTCAAATCCATAAATTCTTTCAACCTCTGCGATCTCAACTCCTTGGGGTAGAACCTCGCCTCGAGCCTGTCTTTGAAAGCCTCCCAATCGAACATCGGGTCAAGAACAGCGGTAGGTCCAGCCAACGCCCACCAACGGTCAGCCTCCAATGTTAGGAAGTGAGCGGCTAAACGCACTCTATCCTCCCTAACGACTGAGTATAAGGTGAAGCTCTTTTCCATCTCTCTAAACCACTCTGTGAGGGCTACAGGGTCAGCCTCGCCTCCATAGGTCCTAACATGGCTTCGGGACATCTGAGAGGCAATCCAGGAAAAGCTACCCGGACGATTAGTCTCGCCACCCGGCGGTGGAGGAGGTGGAACATTCCCCGCTTGCTGTCTCTGAGTCTCAAGCAAATGCTGAATTGCTTGCAGCACAATGTTATCAGCAGTTCTGGGTCTCACCATCCTTTAAAAGAGAAACAAGGATTAGCTTAGCAATTAGCAATCACAAATAGACTACAAAATAAGTCCTTAGATCTACCCATCTCTCATTCATTATTTATTTACTTGGACAAGTTAAGGTTGGGGGTCACATGAGTGCGTCGGGAGCAATAATGCTCTGATACCAACTGTAAAACCCCTCGCGAAAGCGGAAATATAAACACATAAAAGTACCAAAATTGCAGCGGAATTAAAACTTTTAAAGATAAAACATGCGAGAAGTCTTAGACTGAAACGTAAACTGAAACTGAAACCAAATAGATAAGTAACAGTACTAAGTATCAAACTGAAACATAAATAAATACATCAGCCGGGGATGGCACATCCCTACCGGCACCAAAACAAAAACAACAAAAGTCTAAGAGTCTAGCTAAGCGTAAACGGGTAAGTCAACTGATGAATGGATCATCACTCGCTAGCTCTCCTGTAACCCCGATCTCAAACCCTGCATGTACCTACATACATGAAAACATGTACGCCACAATCAGTGGGGAGTGACTAGAGTTCTCCTAGCCACCTTTTGTGACAACACGTAACATATAAACAAAACAGAACACTCCAACATATATCAACATGTGAAGCATAAACATCTCATCATCTTATCTCTTACTAACATGCGATTACAGTGCACGGCTCTTAACCAACTTCATAAACAAATAGGAAGGAGAGCCGGTTTCCCTACTGGTTACCCAGTCGGGGGGTCTTTCAATCCCACTATTTATGAAACCGAACAAGAGTCATCCAATGCCTTGGATGATTAAACCACAACTCAATAAACATTCAATAACTCATTTTTATCAATAACCATCTCTGATACAAACCAACTCAAGGTAAGAAGACAACATCAGCAAGTAAAGGTTCAGCGGTCAACTTAAGACATAACCTATACCAAATCGTTCAGCAAGTGTAAAGGTTCAGCGGTCAACTTAAGACATAGCCTAAACACCAAAACAATCATTCAGCAAGCAAGGACTCAGAGGCCAACTTAAGGCATAGACCCGCCAATCAGCAAGATACTAGACTCAGCGGCCAACTTAAGGCATAGACTAGCATCCAAAAGCAAAGGACTCAGAGGCCAACTTAAGGCATGTCCCTTCACCACATCACAAGGTACTAAACTCAGAGGCCAGCTTAAGGCATGTTCTAGCACCAAACATCTGCACTCCGGGCAAGGTGTCAGTTCCTTAGCTATCCCGTCGTGCAGCTGCTCTACTCGTCAGACTCAGAGGCCAACTTAAGGCATGTTCTGACGCGATCACTATCATACATGTCTGAACTCAGAGGCCAGCTTAAGGCATGTTCCAGACACGACAAACATACACATATAGGGCTCAGAGGCCAACTTAAGGCATATCCCCATATATGACAAACAACTCACGTATTAAGTTCAGAGGCCAGCTTAAGGCATAACTTAATACGCATCAAAACAATATCATTCAAGTCTATGAACTACACTATAGTTCTACCTTTAACTTTTAATCAACACTTAATTGACCTCGAGAACTAAGGTGAGGGAGAGCCGGTTTCCCTTTCGGTTGCCCGACCAGGGGGTCTCTATCCTCACTATATTCCCGAACCCAATATAATGTTGCCCATCCTCCGGGGACCTCAAATACATGTCAAAGGTACACAAAACAAGTTTCAAGTAAAACCGATTAACCGTTGAAAAGTTATGATCGAAAAACAAATAAAACTCATCAGGGGTCCCCAGCCGGTCGGCAGGCGGCCGGTCGGCCGGCAGGTGACCTCTCAACCTTCACTTTTCTTTAAAACCGAGAACACAAGAAAAAGGGTTCCCAGCCGGTCGGCAGGCAGCCGGTCGGCCGGCTGGGAAGACCTTTCCCAAAGCCTTCAAACAAACGTATCCAAACCCATAAGTACCCCCAGCCGGCTGGCAGGCGGCCGGTCTACCGGCTGGGGCCCCTCCTACTTAGGTCCTTCGCAATGAAAACACGAAACAAGAATGACTACCAGCCGGTCGGCAGGCGGCCGGTCGGCCGGCTGGCAGTCCTAAGCCAATTTTTCCAAAAACGCGAGAAAACACCTAAATGCTCTCCCAGCCGGTCGACCGGCGGCCGGTCGGTCGACCGGCTCAGAGAGCCTGTAACCAATTCGTGATTTTTCCAATCTTACACAAACTTCACAATTCGACTTCTAAACTTCGATAGCATTACAAATTGTGTTTACCCACTAACATAAATCATCCAATACTATCAATCTACCAGAAAACAAGTCCCATAACAATCCTCAAACGATTTATACATGTATCCGTCGCAAAATGATAAAAACTGAAAATATGCTTAAGAACACTTAACAACAAGTTTAAGCATGAATTCTTCACAACAATCTCATCCTAAACATGTTACTAAATCCTTGAATCAATATATAACAACAAAATCAGAAACCAAACAAGATTCACATCAAATATGCTAATATACACATAAAGGCCGAGTTTCTCATTATCGTCACCTCTTAAGCTTATCCGGCTAAAGATCCTCCTCGAGTATGAAACTATCAACGTCCGGGTTGTCGAGTCCTTCACCTACAACACGGAAAAATCAGTTTAGGGGCATAAAACGGAATTATACCAAAACAGGCCGGATTTTCGAGATGAAGAAATTGAAAAACTAAAGTGACGGATGGCTTGGAATTTGCGCGAGGATTCCGAAAATGTACTTACTTTTGTGATTCGGAGGACGGATGATGAAGAATTTTCACAAAAGAGTTGGAGGTTTTATGGAGGTTTATGAAAAATGTTGTTTACTGTGAAAGAAATGGAATGTTGAGGATGAAGGGGGTCATTATGTCGACATAAGGGTTTATAAGAGGACATGAGAGTTGTCCATTCCGAATAAATGAAACGGGTCCGGATATGGAAATGAATACTTGAGTCGGATACTTAACTATGCCAAGTTGTATTCGTCTTAAGAACTGGAGGTTCTTAAGACGGATCTTATTTATTAAATTAGAGTCTCACAAAATAAATTACTAAATTATTATTTTTATCACTTAAAATACTTAAAATGCTTAAATTCGATTTTACGAAAATACGGGATGTTACAAGCTATCTTGCGGCCTATTGGAGCTTTTAGACAATATAATGAATTAGATAACCACAGGAAAAGAATAGAATGCGTATCTCAAGGGAATTATTTAATACCATTTCCATAACTCAGTCAGTCTGAACAAGAATTTTACAGTAATTCAACAGAAAATTAGGCAACTTGCAAGAATCACAACTAAATAACGACTTATTAAGATTTTACATACCCTATCATCTTGAAAACGTAAACGCATATTCTGAACAGTAGAGGTGGAATTATGCATAAACAATAACCAAGTCTTAAATGATTTCTTTTTACAAAAAGGTGGGTCAAAACGGAACTGTGCAGCAACTATCTAACCACGGTCAACTAAAAGATTTATTTCACTCAAAATATAAGTCCTATTAACATGAAACCAACAACATTGTAACACCAACTCAGGAGGTTGTCATACATAAAATTCTCATTCCCAAATTTGGAACACATTTAAAATGACAGTCCGTACAACAAGGAAAAAGAATTTTGGAAGTTTAGTTAAAATCTTGGTTCTGTTACGAGTTCACATTACTACATTGCAACTCAACCATTCATCTTCCGAAACATGTTAGCATATCATTTGAAGCACGGACATTGTACCAGATTAACACTCATTACCCATTCCAACTTAATCGTCATCCAGAACACAGTAAAGATTTCGAGAACCCAACCAAGTAGCTCAACACTTGTACACATATATACGAATGTAACTCATAACTACATGTCATTTATGGCTTGGGGCAACACGTTTCGCATATCACTAGACAGGGGTTGCTAATTTATAAAAGTCTGATCATTCATGTTCAGATACCAACAATATATTACATAGATACGATAATCATTCAATTCCAGTTAATCGTATGAACACTTCAAATATCAAAATCATATGATCACGTCCTTCTAACCATGGTTCAACAAATACAACTCCCAAACTCTGATAGTTTCAATTCAATCGTCATATCAACCTACAGTTCATATTGCACATATCCTCAATCAGAACTTACATATGACTTACCTCGTTCTTCTCCTGCAAGAACGTTAGCATAACTTAACCAGGTCACTATATAGTCTACCCCACTCTTCAATTACTCTCATTGGGTTCCCGAGACAGAACAGAAAGGGCCCAGGTTTGGTGTGAGGGGGCCCCTAACTCATCCCGTTCCTTTTTGGGGCTCCTATCAGTTTCATCTCGGGGTTCATTTTATTAGACTCTTCCTACGTTCATTATTATTCAGTTGGTTTAGGCCTGAGGATCGTTCGCGCTCTGATACCACTTTGTAACACCCCCATTTATTTAAGAGCCTTTAGCAAGATATTCTCAAATAAATAGGACTGTTACCATCCCGGAATATCCGAGGTAGTGAATAACAAGGTAAACAAACCAAGGTAATTTATATAAATACTGATTAAGTTCGAACTTGGTATTACAACAATCACGAGTTCCAAACTTGATAAAATGAAAGTACAACTGACGATATCTAAATGTGATCTAACTCTAAGTAGGTCCATGCCATGTCTCTCTCCATGCCCAAGCTCCTAGTCCATCTGTCACTGACCTGTAAAATCTACTCCCCATTCCGGATCATCGTAGATGTACACGAATACACAGGGTCAACCGCGAGGTTGAGTATAAAGATAAATAAGACAACAATATAATATACTCCGCACCGATCCAACGCCAAATAAACTCCGCACCGATCCAACACCAAATAAACTCCGCACCGATCACAAGACCCAATATACTCCACACCATATCACATACCCTTTATCTCCGCACCAAACACAGACCCTTTATCTCCGCACCAAACACAGACCCTTTATCTCCGCACCAAACACAAACCCTTTATCTCCGCACCAATCACAGACCCTTTATATTCACATCGTATTATATCACAGAATAATATAGATAACACTATATACGATCACATGGTATTATATAACAAACATGCTTAAAACAAATAAGAACAGTTTACACATCGTCATATACCAGTATCTCCCCTACCTGAATCAGTAGGAAAGCAGATAGATCCAAGGCTTGCTAGAAATGTTCCACGCGAAACTCGCTACCTAAACAGATATACGTAACGAATTAACAAACTTTCCGAACCCCTTAACGAACACACTTACTATAAATAGCAACCTTCCATAAGTGGAAAGTTTCCAAAAATAGAAACTTTCCCGAAATAGTAACTTTCTTAAAAAAGGAAACTTCTCGACTCATAAACACCCTCCACTAACACGATTAAATAAATTACCAACTATTACTATTACCACCCACACAAAATAATAGTAGTAGTAAAATAATTAGAAAGACAAAGATAACCAATATTAATAATAATATTAATAACACTAAAAGGAATAATAGTAATAATAATAATAATAATAATAATAATAATAATAATAATAATAATAATAATAATAATAATAATAATAATAAAAATAATAAAACTACAACACGCAGCTAAAGAACCAAAATAGACCCCCCCCCCCCCCCCCGACATCAACACCCAAAATAGCCCCAAAACATAACCCCTTCGGCATCTTCCCGACACCTTCCCAACACCTGAACCCCTACTCCGGCACGGTGGTTGCCACCACTGGTCCCCAGTGAAACCCTGGACACTCCCTCGACAACTCCCTTGTCCAAACCTGCCGTTGATAACCCCTTCAACAGTCGGTAGTCACAGCATCGACACCCGAAACCCGACACTACCCAGTGCCTCGTGTCTCTGAAAATCCTATTCCAGCCACCACTACCACCACTGAAACCACCACCTGACCCCACTCTTGACACCACTCACCGCCCATGACTCCCCTGGTGGTGACCACGTACCCTCGACACCATTCTAACCACTCGAAAAGCATCGCCAAACACCCGCCCTTCATAACCCCCTGTTCTCCCCTGCTTCTGGTCGAAACTCGTGACCCACTTTGTGGTGGTGCTCCGACCACCATACACCCCCTTCCACCACCAAAACCACCTAAAAACCTTCTACCACCACTACCCATAACTCACGACGAGAACTAACCCAAACACAAACGACTGAGCACCCATTAACGAGATGTAACAACACGCAGGAATTCCTGTACAAACCATATGTTTATAAGTGTTGACTTTCCTAACCCTTGGTATAACAGCAATGGCGGTCTTATGACGGTTTAAAAACGATAAACATAATCTACATATTGCAAGGATTATCTACCAGCTTAGTGAACGGATAAAATATGCAACACCAAACGAGAAATTACTTACAAACATGGCAACACGCAAAGGTGAATGTAACGGTTGTGATGGCTGTTATCGGGTGTTCGTCTTCCTCTTGTTCTCCCTTCAGAATTCACGGTGGTGATAAGGTGGGTAGGGCTGATGAAGAGAGGCTGTTACGAGATGGAGACGAGATGGAGGTAGATTGAAAGAGGGAGTAGGGTTTGGTACAACGATGGAGGCAGGTTGTGGTTTTGTGATTAGGGTTTTGTATCTCGACATATGGTATTTCATAGGTATATTATGTCGATGGTTACTATCGATGGTATACGGGTCATGGTATCGTATCCAATCATCCAATTTGAATCCAACCAAACAAGTCCAAGCCCATCTCTATTAGACCCTTACGTACTCCAAGAACTCTATATTAACCATATTCCGCTCTTATCTCGACTAAGGACTCTTATTCACTTAACAAGTGTAAAACTAATATTACTTTTATATAAATTAGTAACATACGTATCCACTAGTATAAATATAAAACAATTTATCACTACGAACAAAGAAAATACGGGGTATTACAGAATACGTGGCGCAATAATGTTTCACCGTTCACTCTTTCTGGCACTCACATTCACCCTCACAAAAAACAGTTCTGTAGACCAATCAAAACCCTTAATTTATGCCACGTCATATTTTTTTATGTATTATAATATTATAATATTAAATTAAAATCGTTTAAACCATCATTCCCTAAATTTCCTAAATATTACACTAAATATTCCTTAAATCTTCCATAAATATAAATATTGTTCAACTATTTTAAACGTTTAAACCATCTTTTAAACCGTGTAAATCTTTGATTTTATTCCCTAAATATTCCATAAAATAGAATCGTATAGACGACTGAACAATCTTTCCATAATTTACGACTAAACAGAAGTCTAATGCAAATACACTACTCAACATACATCTTTCCAAATCAAAACTATTCGATAAATATTATTGAGTAAACTTATAAAATAATATAACCGATTAAATTGTAGCCCGAGTAAATTACAAATATTCCATTCCATAATTGCAAATATTCCATTCCATAAAATACAACCGACTAAATTGTAAACCCCTAATTTAACAAATCCTAAATATCACATTGAAAATAATATAATAGTGTCACGGCTGAACAATCTTGCCATAATTCATCAACTGAACAAAAGTCTAATGCAAATACACTACTCAACACATCTTTCCAAATCAAAACTATTCAATAAATATTATTGACTAAACTTATAAAATATGTAAATTGCAAATATTCCATTCCATAAAATACAACCGACTAAATTGTAAACCCCTAATTTAACAAATGCTAAATATCACATTGAAAATAATATAATAGTGTCTCGGCTGAACAATCTTGCCATAATTCATCAACTGAACAGAAGTCTCATGCAAATACACTACTCAACATACATATTTCCAAATCAAAACTATTCGATAAATATTAATGACTAAACTTATAGAATATGTAAATTGCAAATATTCCATTCCATAATTGCAAATATTCCATTTCATAAAATACAACCGACTAAATTGTAAACCCCTAGTTTAACAAATCCTAAATATCACATTGAAAATAATATAATAGTGTCTCGGCTGAACAATCTTTCCATAATTGACGGCTTTACAGAAGTCTAATGCAAATACACTACATAAGATACATCTTTCCAAATCAAAACTATTCGATAAATATTATTGACTAAACTTATAAAATATTAAGAGTAAGAAAGGTCTAAAAGTGCTACTTCTTAATGAAGAAGGAAGAATGACTAATACAACAACGAACGTTGTTTACAATGAGGTTTTCGAGAAACTATAATTTTGGTCCTACATTATAGAATTTTAATACACCCATTTAATTTATATTTCTACCTGATTAGTTATTTTGTTCATCCTATTCGTCCGTCAACTTATGTTCTGTAACCAATTCATCAAAAGACAATAACTTTCCAAATTACTCATTATTAGTTATTTAATCTTTATTTTAATCGTTTATTGTTTTTTCTTATTTACCTTATTCATTTATGTTATCATAAGTAATCCAAATATTATCATCATTACTAAAGCTATTTAAAAATTAGTGCACCAGGAAATTCACCGTTTGAACGAACATATCTTATATGCAAAACATCCTCGTTAAAAATCAATTTGTTCGAATAAATAGAATTGCTATATAATGAAATGAATTTATCTTTGTCGTCTTTAAAAGTAAGTGTACACAACCCCGTGATTTTTCACGGGTGTTACACTAGTATCCTCTAATAACACACACTGTGAAGTGTGAACGATCTCGTATAGCATAAATGTAAACAATCAAGCGTAGCGAAAAACATGTGATTTTAAGAACTTTTTCGACATAAATAAAACTTATCGCGAAAATTCGAAACTAAACCATGCGGAAATAAAAAACAGCATAGATAAGCATATAAGTTAAATAAAGTATAGACGAAATGGGGAAAAATATCCCACGAATAGACAATAATAACGTGTCTAGCTAACGTATGTAGGGGATGTAACCAAGCCGATTTGAGTTCGAGTACGGGTGGGTTTGAAATCGGCTTAGAAGCTTGAGTTTGAGCTCGGAATCGACCCGGAATTATCCGAGCTTAAAAATCAAAGCTTTGAATCAGCTTATATTAGGCTCGAGCTATGTTCGAGCTCGGTTAAATAATTTTTTTCTTTACTTTCTTGAACTTGTATGCAAATATAAAATACTTATCATATATAAGAAACATATGATTCATAAATGTTAAAATGACATTTTATTAGGAACCAAAAAAATTACAAAATGCAAAATAACCAAAAATAATAGATAAAACGAGCAACCGAAATTCCAATTCGGAGCTCTACTAAGCTCGAAATCGGCTCGGATTTGGTCTACCCCGACTCAAAATCGGCTCGGAATTAGTTTTGACCGATTTCGAGCCGTGACCGAGCTGATTCCGAGGGCTCTAAGAGCCGGCTCAGATAATTTATAACCCTATACGTAAGGCAAATATGAATATCCCACGAATAGACGATATCACTACAAAACAATGCTCTGTTTGCGACGGAATTTTCCGTCGCAAAAAGGGTGAAATCCGTCGCAAATGATGTTTTTGCGACGGATTTGCGACGGACTGCGTCTGTCCCATATTTTTGTCGCAAAAAGTTAATTTGCGACGGATTTTTCCGTCGCAACTTTTTTGCGACGGATTGACCACATTTTGCGACGGATTGACCTTGACCAGAAGTCAAGGTCAATCAACATTTGCGACGGAAAATCCGTCGCAAAGAGGACCATTTGCGACGGATTTTCCGTCGCAAATGTTGATTGACCTTGACTTCTGGTCATAGTCAGTCAAGGTTTGCGACGGAAAATCCGTCGCGAAGAGGCCCATTTGCGACGGATTTTCCGTCGCAAACCTTGACTGACCTTGACTTCTGGTCAAGGGTTGCGACGGATTTTCCGTCGCAAATTGAGACATTTCCGTCGCAAATACCTGTGTGATTTTCCGGTTTCAGCCCTTTTTCCAGCTCCCCATTTCCATTGAAATGATTCATTTTTTCCCTTTTGCATGATCTGTAAACCTGCAATTTCAGAAAAACGACCCAGCAACAAAAACTTGTCGGAGACAAGGGTTTTTAATATCTCTTTTCATAACTAATAAGAAAGTTTTACAAATGATAATCCAACTCAAAACTAAACATAGTCCGCGGTACATCAACTAAACAACCTAATGAAATCTATCTAACGGTCGTGTCGGTGGGCTGTGGGGTGGCGAAATGACTGGCCGCCCTAGCATTGTCGCCGCCATCATCGTCAAAGTCGCGTCTCGGCTGAGAAAAGCCTCCCGGGTTGCAGCTCTGAGTAGTGAACTGCGCCCCCTGTTGACTTAAGTATTCTTCAATTGCCTTCAGCCTTTGGGATGTCTCGAGCTCGTTTTGTCTTAGCTGAGCATTCTCTCGAAGAACTATGCCGAGGATACCTGCAATGAATAGTCAAACATGATATTATATTCATTTAGTAAACGGTTAAATAATTGGTTAGTTTTAAATTTTAATAAACTATAAAATACAAACCTGGGGTGTATTGTGACTGGGTCCCAGCACTTGAGTGGCGACGACGCTCGTAAAGGACTGGGGCTGCATTTCCCATACCGAGTATCAACCCTTTCTTGTTGAAACCGCCGTGTTCTTCGAAGTAGATCTCGTTGTCGTCGATATCTTGCTCCGGGATCCCTTCACTTATCATTTTGTTCTTTCTTGAAAAAACTTTTTCCTACAAAACAAAAATAAAATGTTATTAGTATACGTTAATTAATTAGTAAACCAAACTACTAAAATATAAAGAAAAGTTTCTGTTAACTTACAAATAGTGCTTTGGGTTTCGTTGATAGCCAACCCTTCTTGGGATGTTTTTTTGTCTTCTCAAGCAACTTCAAGGCCGATGGTACATCACTCCCATCTTCTCCAGCCTGCAATTTAAATCCAACGACACTTGTTGAAAAAAACATTCAAGATTATCAAAGGGTGAAAATTATTGAAGACAAGAAAAATGAAGTAAAAACTAAACAATTACCATTTCATCCATCATCTGTAGGGTGTTTTTACGACCCATTATGTGAGTACCTAAGGCCTTGCCCTTTTCGGTACTTCCCGACATCCGGTTGGTCTTGTTTTTGTCGGATTTCTCTTGGAATTTTGGATTGTCCTTTCTAGCCTTCAGTTGTTCAAAAATATCCAAGGGTATCCAGTGCGGCCTTTTCTCCGTTGGTTTCTGCATAGCGTAGTGAATTCTTTTGCGAAGACGGTCTTTCATCATCTCTTCCCACGCCGACCTAACCGCTGCTCTATCACGAGGGTGAAAGGTAACTTTTTTCTGTTTCAAGGAAAAAAATAGTTAAATAAGTATGAAACAATAAATAGGTAATAAATAATAAAACGGAAATAGGTAGTAAACAGTCAATAAATACCTCAAACCAATTCCACCACTCTTCCTTAATGTAATCCGACGCTTCTGACCAGTTGGGCGCATACTCCTTGTAGTTGCAAATAATGGTCTGTGTTATAAGAGTAGAAACGTCTTTGTCACTGAACCTGAAAAAGAGTTAAATGTGAAAATAAAATAGTCAACAAGTAATCATATTATAATCAATATATACGTATATATAATCAATTACCGTAAACAAATAAGATACTTACCACTTGGCGCCTTCGTAATCAGTCGGATCGAGGTGTATTCGATGTGTAGGCGGCTGAGTCTCAGGTACAATCTCGTCCTCATCATGATTAGCTCCCGATCGTCCTCCCTCAGGCTGACGACTACCACCACCTCGTCGTCTTCCGCCCGGCATATTATTATCAAACTAATATAGCAACAATTAGAAAGAAATGCTTTACGTAATTAAAAACTTAGAACATGGACACCTAATTTCTCTATTCCTAACGTATTCGTCTTGTTGCTTAACATAGTTAATGAATTCATTAACACCAATTACGAAATCCTGCCTTATTTTTTTCCTAGAATCCAACCTTTCATACATCCATTTTCTTTCTAATCTCTTCATAGTAAATCTACATATTTTAACAAACAATAACAACAACTAATTAACAACAACAATTAAATAAAAACTACATATATATATATATAACAACAACTAACAACAAAAACTAGTTAACAACTTATTAACAACAATAACAATTAATTAACAACAACAATTAAATAACAACTACATATATAACAACAACTAACAACAACAACAAACAACAACAACAACAACAACAACAACAACAACACCAACACCAACAACAACACCAACACCAACAACAACACCAACACCAACACCAACACCAACACCAACACCAACACCAACACCAACACCAACCTGCAAAAAAGAACAATTTACATATATTGGTCTGGGGTCCTTATCTCTCCAGCCTAAACCCATCTTTGAATCTTTCATACCATTAGTAAACACTCTTATATTTTCTTAATTGTAATGAGACAAAAATTGGGCAGCACTTCCCTATTGTTCTCCAAATACATTATATAGAATGTATTTGGAGAACAATAAGGAAGTGTTGCCCAATTTTTGTTTCATTACAATCAAGAAAATATAAGAATGTTTACTACCTAAATGGCATGAAAGATTCAAAGACAGTCCCAAAACGGGGACTATTCAACAATTACACCTAATGTGTAATTATTGAACGGGTACTATTCAAGAATATTCTAAACAAATCAACAACACTAACAATCAACAACAATGCAAATTTTATATCAAAAAACAAACCTCCTAAACATCTTAACAACATTATGCGACGGATTTGGGACGAAATTAGCTACTAACCTAATATTACTAACCACCTAACAATACTAACTAAACTAATCAAATAACAATTAAACTAAACTAACTATTCCTAATAACAATAAAAAAACAATAGTACGGAATTTGCGACGGAATTTTGCGACGGATTAAACAAAAAAAATTAAGACGGTATATTAATAAAATTAGTATACATACATAAGAAAGAAAGAAGTGGCGGTGAGGTGGCAGGTGGAGGAGGAAGGAGGGGCGGCTGGCCGGAGGAAGGAGGGCGGCGAGGAGGAAGGAGGGGCGGAGGAGGAAGGAAAAGGAAGGAAGGAGAAGGAGAAGGAGAGGAAGAAGGAGGGGCGGTTGGGAGGCACCGGCGACGGCGGCTCCGGCGGGGGAGGTAGGGTAGGGTGGTTGGGGGGGTGGTGTGGTGACGAATCGCCGATAGATCGCCTTAGGGTTTGCGTTTTTTTTTAATTTTGAAATCGATTTGGGGAAAAGAAAGAGACCCGCGGGGTCTGTATAAAAAACATTTGCGACGGAAATTTGCGACGGAATTTCCGTCGCAAGTCTGGTCAAGGTCAAATCTTGACCAGATTTGCGACGGAATTTCCGTCGCAAATGTTGACTCCTGCGACGGAAATTCCGTCGCAAATCTGGTCAACATTTGACCTTGACCTACTTTTGGGCAAGTCTGGTCAATAAGTTTGCGACGGAATTTCCGTCGCAAAGGTCAATATTTGCGACGGATTTTCCGTCGCAAACCTTCCCGCCATTTGACTTTCATTTCGCGGGTCTGGGAAATTCAGGTCCGTCGCAAATTCCGTCGCAAACAAAAAATCCGTCGCGAAATCCGTCGCAAAACTAATTTTGCGACGGATTTCCTGTCCGTCGCAAAAAATCCGTCGCAACGGCAGTATTTTTTTGTAGTGTATACAGGCAAACATGTTCACAATACTAATCAATCATGTGATTCATAACAATCAACCAAATTATCATGTGATGACGATATTTAAACAACATGCGATAACTATCACAAATGAATCAATCAAAGACCCAAACATTTGACTCGGAAGCCACCCACTAGGCATGGCCAAACACTATAAACAAAGAAGTAAAGACACAGAAAATTTACATATGCAGCCCATTACATGACAGGACTACTTAATCTTAAACTATTCAAACTCATTGGCAGGACGACGATCATATACGGTCCTAGTCTAAACCTCGCCAAAATTTCGGCCCACAGTAGGCACCAATTCGACGGGTACGCGCAACACTCCTAAGACTCGAGCTAGCTAAGAACGAGTACCCCTAAGACTCGCAGATCGATGGCATATGATCTAAGACCCGACTACTCAACACGTAGACAAGCAATCAACCCAACTTGACACGCAACCCAAGCGGTTGAAACATCAAAGTTATTAACAATGCATTGATGTAAACCTCACGTGAAAAGACATTTCAACATCTCGAATGATAAAATACAAGCATACAATTCATGCTGAGAAGGAATTAACGTAATCCGATTCACGGTTCAAAGTTATAAACATCTTGATACCGTCGTTTCAATACCAAAAATAATAACCTAAGTACTACTAACGGAAGTCAGCGGTAAGTAGGGGCGATCTCCACAGGGAGGCTAAAATGCTAAGTATCTGTTCAAATTGGTCTATCGGAATGTCATAAATTGGGGGTTTGTTTGATTTGATTTCTAAAAACTACAAGAAAAGAAAAGAGAGAAAACAGATAGATAAAGCACTAGGATTGTCAGTTCACCATGGCTACTAAAGTCTGAACTAGAAGTCACAAAACATCCTAAATTCGGTCTGTGGGTAGTGAAAAGGTCATTCCGGTCTCCTATTCGCCCTAAGACTATACTAACTTAGCTTCCGCCCTCATTAGCACAATCCTAATAATCGCCGCAGAACTACCCCTATTCTAATCTTACGATCTAGGTCAAGGGGGTTTCTAAACAGTCAATTGAGTGCGTCGACTCGAACAATCTGTTGGGGCTGGTGTCCTTGACAATTAAGTACAATGACTTATTAAATCTCTTTAAGGATCACAAGGGCATACTTCAGTATTATTACCAGTTGATCCACGTTTATCAATAACGGTTGGCTTGCTAGATAAGTTTGACGTTATTGTCATACGGATGGCGGTGATCAACTGGTCCCTATACGTCACACCTATAGGACACGTTTGAGAGATGTGAAGGTATGAAAATACAATCACATTTATGCCGGATACGACTAAACAGTTAGTCAGAGGTATTGACTATTAAATTAGTCAATAAGATGTTGAGATTATTATTTAATACGGATTAAATAATTTTAGCTAATACGGATTACATGTTTAATTCGTAAATTAAATATAAGCAGTTATATTTAATTAAATATTAATTTCGCGTATTAATATAAACAGTTATATTAATTTGGGTAATTATACAATATCGTAATTTTATCAGACCATTATTAATACATCGACTGCATTAATATCTGATAACACGTATGCGATTTATAATAAAAATCCCGCAAATAATATTTAGCAAAACGGGTCGAATCATGCAAAGGAATAAGGTAAGAGTGGAGAAAGCCCACACTTACCCTAATTCGGCCGACCCACCCTAAGTGCTACATAAGGAGAGTCCTTCTCCTTATGTCAGTGACCGTTGAATGATAATTCTCACAATTAGGGTTTTTGAGAGCATTCTTCTCCCAAAAACTCAGATCTCACATCTAAAACCTCAATAGCTCTCCCCATATTGCAAGGCAATTGGAGAGTATTTTCTAGCACACGCGGCATCATCTCAAACAAAGTCTTGGGTGCAAGTTATAGGAGGGAATTTACTTTAATTCCTGTTCTTAGGCCTATTCAAGCAAGAACCCAAGGTTGTACTATTTTTCATGTTTTATTTATCTTATGAATATAATCACAACTGTAATTTTCATTATTATCCCGCAAGTTTAGGGCGAATACATGCTATATTCCCCACAAGTGGTATCAGAGCCAGGCCATGAAATTTTTACTTTTGTGTTTTTCATAAGTTTTAAAATCTGAAAATTCGTGTGCTGTCGCTGAGTCGGTCGATCGACCCCTTGTTGCGGTCGGTCGACCGCCTCCTGTGTAATTTTCTGTTTCGAAAGTTTTTCTTTTGTGAGTAATCGATCTTGTTTTCTCGATTCCTGTTTACATATTGTTAATTAATCGATATTCTTGACAATATGTAAACCCTTGTTGATGTTTGTAATACTCCGTATTTTATCATATTTTATTTTAATGGGTCATATTGTCTGACTTTGACGCGTGATATTTAT
This sequence comes from Silene conica, assembly GCA_029255685.2. NCBI lineage: Eukaryota > Viridiplantae > Streptophyta > Magnoliopsida > Caryophyllales > Caryophyllaceae > Silene > Silene conica. The sequence continues at coordinate 69,276,919 of CM055311.2, forward strand.
TCGAATGTTTTAGAGCGATGGTTAATTTATCGTATAAGTTTCTAGTATTTTTGTATAAGAATAGTGAAGTGTCGGGTACGGGTTTTAATATCGAGTCACACCCTAGTCGTTCTTGAAGGCTTAGGGATGCGTGCAAGGGTGTCAATTGGGCCTCGGGGTACGTGTTAAGAGTGGAACAGCCCAACTCGACATAACACTAAGCAGCTAACACAACAATTTGTATCTGCTACCCCCATATTTAAGCCCTCGAAAACCTAACCCCAACCCTACCCCCGCCTCTCACTCTCACATACTCTCACTGCCGTCACATCAAGGAGTAAGTACAAGGTTTACACGGTGGCTTAGGGGTGGTCTAGGGTGGCTCGATACGACTGGGAAATAGGTACGTTCACCAGCGTTCAAACAGTAGCAGTTTTCTTCCTCTTTTGTTTTCGAATTTCTAATCGTGTATGTTGTTATATAATCTGATCCTTTGGTTAAGATTTATCTATGAGGTTAGTAGATAGGTTTTGGACCCTTGTGATGTCGTTGTTGACCACCGTTGACCGTCGTTTAAGGTTAGTTATCACCGTGTCAGAATTCGAATCAGAACATATAAGAACAGAGTCATGAGCAGTCGGGTTTGCAATCTGTTTCGATTGGGTTTCTGTGGTGTTTTAGATAGAGGTTGGGAGGTGCAAGGAAGGGGTAGTCAGGGTGTTGGGATAGGTGTTCTCATGGTGGTTCGTGGGGCTCATGACGGGTTTTATATTGGGTTTCGTTTGAGGTGTCTGCAGCGTGTCAGAATAGAGGGAGCAGAATATATCGTGGGTGCTGGGTTAAAGCAGTTTTTATTTGGTGTTTCTGTGGTGTCGACAGCAACTTCCTTTGTCTCTGGAACCACCAGGGCTCAGAGGTGAGCCTGGTGGTGCCACAAGCGAAGGTGGTGGTCGTGTATGGTGTTTGGTGCGGTGTTTGTGAAGAGGGTTGGTATAGGGTCTGTGTCGTTACCAAGTAGCTGCTGATGGGTGTTGCTGTTCGTGTTTTAGGACTAGTTTTGAGGGCTGGTTGGGACATGGATGGTGTTGTGGTCAAGGGTAGTAGTTACACCGCGGGTCAGGGGTCTCAACCATGTCGGTGTGGTGGTGGTACAGGCTGTAGAAGGGGGTCGAAGGGGGCTGCGAAGTGGGCTGTGCGAGGACTGTGTAGGCTGGTTGTTTGCTTTGCTTGTCACGTTTTCACCTTTGATAGGATTTATTTTTATTATTAGTATTACTTTGTATTATTATTATTATTATTATTATTACTATTATTATTATTATTATTATTGTTGTTGTTGTTGTTGTTTTATTTATCATCATTGTTATTGATCAATTATTATTAAGATGATTTTACACTTATAGGATAATAATGTTATTCACAATAGTATCCTTATTAATAAGTATATTATGGGCAAATGTTACAATTGTATATCATGCTTAATAAAATTTAAGTTCTTATTATTGTTTTACTACACATCATGTTATTTGTAATTGTTGTGGTTGATATTGTTGTGAATGTTGTTACTAGTATTATCAATAATAATATCTTATCAAATGTTATGGTTGTGTTTCATGTGCCAATATTATTATTATTCCATAATGTTTATCTTTATCATTATTCACATTTATTTGTAAGAGTAGTGGTGTTGTTATTATTTTACCATGGGCTGTGTTTGTATGATATATACTAGTATTGTAATTACTGTCTATAATTAGTAAGTTAATTGACAAGTGATGATTGATATGAATGAGGAGTTCATGATAATTGATGTGAGTTTGGATAGGGTCAAGTAATTTTAGTAATGCGATTGTATGGGTAGAAATTGATATTCAATGCTAATTATAGGAACTGAGTTCGGTTGTTCAAGGTGGAACATTTCTAGCAGCTGTTCGGTTGTCAATCTGCAATTGAGGTAGGGGAGATACTGGTATATGACGATGTGTAAACTGTTCTTATTTGTTGTAAGCATGTTGTTATATAATACCATGTGATCGTATATAGTGTTATCTATATTATTCTGTGATATAATACGATGTGAATATAAAGGGTCTGTGATTGGTGTGGAGATAAAGGGTCTGTGTTTGGTGCGGAGATAAAGGGTCTGTGTTTGGTGCGGATATAAAGGGTCTGTGTTTGGTGCGGAGATAAAGGGTATGTGATATGGTGTGGAGTATATTGGGTCTTGTGATCGGTGCGGAGTTATTTGGTGTTGGATCGGTGCGGAGTTTATTTGGCGTTGGATCGGTGCGGAGTATATTATATTGTTATCTTATTTATCTTTCTACTCAACCTCGCGGTTGACCCTGTGTATTCGTGTACACCTACGATGATCCGGAATGGGGAGTAGATTTTACAGGTCAGTGACAGATGGACTAGGAGCTTGGGCATGGAGAGAGACATGACATGGACCTACTTAGAGTTAGATCACATTTAGATATCGTCAGTTGTACTTTCATTTTATCAAGTTTGGAACTCGTAATTGTTGTAATACCAAGTTCAAATTTAGTCAGAATTTATATAAATTACCTTTGGTTTGTTTACCTTGTTATTCACTACCTCGGATATTCCGGGATGGTAACAGTCCTATTTATTTGAGAATGTCTTGCTAAAGGCTCTTAAATAAATGGGGGTGTTACAAAGTGGTATCAGAGCGAACGATCCTCAGGCCTAAACCAAATGGATAATAATGAACGTAGGAAGAGTCTAATAAAATGAACCCCGAGATGAAACTGATAGGAGCCCCAAAGAGGAACGGGATGAGTTAGGGGCCCCCTCAAACCAGACCTGGGCCCTTTCTGTTCTGTCTCGGGAACCCAATGAGAGTAATAGAAGAGTGGGGTAGATTATATAGTGACCTGGTTATCTTGTGCTAACAGTTTTGCAGGGGCGGAATGAGGTAAGTAATGATGTGTACATGGTTATTGATGCACTGTATTTTATGAGTTTTATATTGGAAAGTGATTGAGAAATGTATTACTTTAAGTGTTGAGGACACGAAAATTGAAATACGAGTTTGAAATATAAGCTTGGCTAGTAGGATGATATGCATAAGAAGAATGCGACTGATATTGAAACGCTGATTGATATAAATGATTGAATCGAAATTTTCAGGAATGGGTGTATATTTATTGTATACTGAATTAGAGTGATATGATCATGTGTTTTTGGTGTCTCGAATTGTTTATAGGATATCTGGTTATTAAATGACTAACGTAATTTTTTTCAATATATTGCTTGGTATTGGATATGACCTATCAGATTTAAATGTTATAGTAATTCATGTCTAGTGATATGCGGAATGTGCTGCCCCAAGCCATGAGTGTCATATAGTTGTGTGTTACATTAGTATATACATGTGTAAATATCCAGACATTTAGGTGATCTACTTTTCTGTTACGCAACCTTTACCGTGTTTTAGATGACTATTACAGAATGAAATAATGAATAAATGTTATTATGATGCAACGTGATTTCTATATTTCGATGGTATGTCAACATGTTTTGGAAGAATAATGATTGTGTTTAATATGATAATATGAAGTAATTTTAATGGAACCAAAATTTTAATAAAGACCAGAATGTTACCCTGTTTGTACGGGTTGTCATCTAAAATGTATTCTTTATAGGAGTATGACAAGATTATGTGTGCTAACCTTCTGATTCAGCTTTTCAATGCATTTGGTTTCATGTTAATGTGAAGTATATTTTGAGAGAAATAAATGTTTTAGCCGACAGTGGTCAGACTGTCACTGCACGGTTCCGTGTTACCCATGTTTCTGAACGAGGAACCATTTACAATGTATCTACTGTTTGTGTATAATTCCAACTTCAATGATTAATATGTTCATTCACGTTTCCAAATAATAAATCACGTAAAATCTTAACAAGATGTTAATTAATAATGATCCTTGCAAGTTGTCCAGATTCCTGTTTTATTGCCGTAAAGTTCTGTTTAGACCAGTTCGTTATAAATAATTTCCTTAAGTTTTGCACTTTATTCTTTTCCTATGATTAGGGAATCCATGATATTTCTCAAAAACTAAAATGGTTAACAAAGTGGTTGAATGGTTATTTAATTATATTTTTTTTTTTTGTTAAAAGTTGCAACATGATGTTTAATTGTTGGAATCGTAAGTTCTGTAAGTTTTATATAAAAGTTTAAGCAAATATGAATTTATGTGATGTGACCACGTGGTATCCTGATATGACATTAGTAACGCGTGTAGTAGACATTTGGAATGCATATAAACTCACGATATGATAATGCAACCTGGCGGATTTCGTCAAATTTATATAAAATCGTTTCAGTAATACAAACGCTCTTATTTTCTAATATTATGACCTCAATATAATGAAGTGATAGTAGTGTGTGATGTTAAATTCATGTTTAACAGAGAAGAGTCTTAACAAGAGATAGAATGAAAGTTGACTGGTAAACTCATTTGCATGATAAAGCAATCTAATTATTATACGTCATGGAAAGTAAAAGCTTGATGTTTGATAATTATGATGATTGTATGGAAATGACAATCCTGTAGCTATGTGTAGATGAAAACCGGCTTGAATGTTAATCGCTGCGCATCGTATAGATCTCTTATTATGCAAATCATGGATAATAATAGCTCCATGATAAAAGATGTAATATGAGTGGACGGGTATGTACCTAAGTGAAATATACTGCCTAATTGATATCTGGGAATGTTAAACGATCTTGCGAAGTCTAAGAATTATGAATATCTTGTGAGGCATGTCCATGTTCCATGTTTATTTACGTACTATGTCTTTTCTTAAGTATGGTTTTGCTTCAAAATATGGTTATGAACATGAAAACTTTTTAAATTGTCATTTAGGAACTATGAGTTTTCTTGATTATTTATGAAGTTGTAAATACTGGCATGCGTTGAAATTTCAGGGGTGTGTAAGTGTTACCTATTCCGAACCTGTTTTACTGCGTAACATGACCCTACCGACCCTAATACCTTACTATTGTTCGAGGTTATATGTTATATGATAGTTGATGAGCCTCTTTTGAGTACTGATTTGAGTTGAATATTAGCAGTTGTCCTTTTGTTCTGATAGTTAAAATTTTCTATTGATGTGATAATTCTTTTGGTTGTTAGTAATTGATTAGTCTGAGTTATGTACAAGTTCATGTTTTATGGCGTACGCGTTCGTGTTTTATGGATAGGTGGAATGATGAGTAGGTATACAAGTACGTCAATGGACTTTGAAGGTAAGTACTGATGAGATTGAGTTGATAGGGTCGGTTTGGTATAACAGTTTCTTAAGAGGATATTTGACAATATTGATATCGAGATGGGGATGAGAATTGGTTGCTGGTTTGAGTTATGGGTTGCTGGGCCGTTGTGCCACGTTGTGTCTACGGACCAGTATGACCTTGTTTGTTGAGTTTTGTCCTGAGTTTGAAATAGATATTGAGGTGGATATATTGTTTTGCGGTCTAGAAACTTTATACTGAGGTTACGGGGACGTAACCATGTTTTAAGGAGGATAGGATTGTAAAATCTTAATGATTTTATGGTATGTCTTGTTGTTATGACATGGTTATTTGGTATGTTGTGATTGTTGAATAAATTTGATAATCCTGTTTACTTCTGTGTTCCGTGAGGTATCCTTTAACTTAGTTATACGTTAAACTTTGGGGACAAAGTTTTTTTTAAGTAGGTTAGAATGTGACAACTAGTGTTTTAAAGTACTTTATTAGTAATTGGTGCTATATGATGACCAGTTTGTTGACCATGGGATGGTGAACTTCGGGACGAAGTTCATTTTAAGGGGGGAAGACTGTAATACTCCGTATTTTATCATATTTTATTTTAATGGGTCATATTGTCTGACTTTGACGCGTGATATTTATTCGAATGTTTTAGAGCGATGGTTAATTTATCGTATAAGTTTCTAGTATTTTTGTATAAGAATAGTGAAGTGTCGGGTACGGGTTTTAATATCGAGTCACACCCTAGTCGTTCTTGAAGGCTTAGGGATGCGTGCAAGGGTGTCAATTGGGCCTCGGGGTGCGTGTTAAGAGTGGAACAGCCCAACTCGACATAACGCTCAGCAGCTAACACAATAATTTGTATCTGCTACCCCCATATTTAAGCCCTCGAAAACCTAACCCCAACCCTACCCCCGCCTCTCACTCTCACATACTCTCACTGCCGTCACATCAAGGAGTAAGTACAAGGTTTACACGGTGGCTTAGGGGTGGTCTAGGGTGGCTCGATACGACTGGGAAATAGGTACGTTCACCAGCGTTCAAACAGTAGCAGTTTTCTTCCTCTTTTGTTTTCGAATTTCTAATCGTGTATGTTGTTATATAATCTGATCCTTTGGTTAAGATTTATCTATGAGGTTAGTAGATAGGTTTTGGACCCTTGTGATGTCGTTGTTGACCACCGTTGACCGTCGTTTAAGGTTAGTTATCACCGTGTCAGAATTCGAATCAGAACATATAAGAACAGAGTCATGAGCAGTCGGGTTTGCAATCTGTTTCGATTGGGTTTCTGTGGTGTTTTAGATAGAGGTTGGGAGGTGCAAGGAAGGGGTAGTCAGGGTGTTGGGATAGGTGTTCTCATGGTGGTTCGTGAGGCTCATGACGGGTTTTATGTAAAACCCCTCGCGAAAGCGGAAATATAAACATACAAAAGTACTAAAAATGCAGCGGAAATAAAACTTTTTAACATAACTAACATGCGAGGTGAATTAAAAACTGTAACTGAAAGTAAAATACATATACAAACAGCCTGGGATGGTACATCCCTACAGGCACTCAACTGAAAGGTAAACTAAGTCTAGCTAACGTAAACGTGTAAGTCAATCGATGAATAGGATCATCGCTCGCTAGCTCCATGCAACCCTCTGCCAACCACCTGTCATGTACCTACATACATGTAAACATGTACGCCACAATCAGTGGGGAGTGACTAGAGTTCTCCTAGCCACCTTTTGTGACAACACGTAACACATAAAACAATACAGAATACTCCAACATATATCAACATGTGAAGCATAAACAACTCATCATCTGATCTCTTACTATCATGCGATTACCATGCTCGGCTCTCAACCAACTTCATAAACAAATAGGAAGGAGAGCCGGTTTCCCTACTGGTTACCCAGTCGGGGGGTCTTTCAATCCAACTATTTATGAAACCGAACAAGAGTCACCCAATGCCTTGGATGATTTAACCATAACTCAATTAAACATCATTACTCATCATGCATATCTGACACTGTACCATCATCAAGGCAAGCAGATAAACATCCATAACTCATCATGCATATCTGACACTGTACCATCATCTAGGCAAGCAGATAAACATCCATAACACTAGCAACGGGTCCAGAGGTGAACTTAACACATATCCCATTACTACACTATGTCGGGTCCAGAGGTGAACTTAACACATATCCCAACATCCAATCAAGTAAAGGGTCCAGAGGTGAACTTAACACATATCCCTAAACTTACAAACATGAAAAGGGTCCAGAGGTGAACTTAACACATATCCCTAATCATCCAAAAGCAAAGGGTCCAGAGGTGAACTGAACACATATCCCAATGCTACAAACATGTATTGGGTCCAGAGGTGAACTTAACACATATCCCAATACGCAGTCACCGCACAACGGGTCCAGAGGTGAGCTTAACACATATCCCGTGTACGACAACCGATCACGTGTCAGGTCCAGAGGTGAGCTTAACACATATCCTGACACGCCACAAGCAAAACACGTAACGGGTCCAGAGGTGAGCTTAACACATATCCCGTCACGCGACATACAAAAACACGTAATGGGTCCAGAGGTGAGCTTAACACATATCCCATCACGCGACATCCAATTTCCATTAACATCCAAAGATAGAAACTAACCTATAGTTCTAACTTATTTAACCACTAATCGACACATAATTGATCCCGGAAACTAAGACGAGGGAGAGCCGGTTTCCCTTTCGGTTACCCGACCGAGGGGTCTCTATCCTCACTCCATTCCCGAACCCAATATAGTGTCGCCCGTCCCCCGGGGACCTCAAATACATATAAACAAGTATAAGGGAAAGGCCACTTCGATTAAGTTCATTCTAAACAACTACCATATATTAAAATAACTTAGCCCGATGATAAATATTAGCGGACACTTAAGAATTAACTAAATTTAGACAAGTCACCAATCACTTACTAAATCTTACTTAGCTAAAATATATTTTACTAACTATTTGATTACGTTCTAATTAACCGGTTCAACCGATAAAGGAAATAAACACGATTTAAATTAAACTTCATATTACATTACCTATATTTTAAAACGGGAAAAACGTCTAACTAATTAAATTATTTCGACAAGCTTCAAATAATAAAAACCGTAACCCATTACTATTTCGTAACGATTTCTAACGTATTAAATTTAAACGTAAACAAGCTAGCAAGAACGTCCGTAAATTAATTAATTCAAGCAGGCTAGCAAGCACGTACGTAAAATATTAATATAATAATAAAATAATAATAATACGTAATATGCTTTGGAGTAAAAGCTACACTTTATAAATCAACTCCCACAAACTCATTGTCAACGTAACATTTCAACGGAAATGGCTATTCGAAATGCATAACACAACATCGATATTCATGATTATTTAATCAACAAAGGAGAAACGCATCAAGAAGAGTAATGATTATGCAGTCAACAACAACGAAACCAACAACAATAAAATAAACAACCGAACAGAGTGATCATGCAGGAGGAGGTCAGGAACAATGGTCATAGACGCGGCAATTCGAAGACAATAGAGTAACATAGCAACAATGAAGAGTTGAACAAAGACAAACAACATTAATCTTGATAGCAGTGATACCAGCCAGCGTATACAACCTATGCAAGAACAGACACAGAACAGAATGTAATGTTCAGGGACAGAATGCAGAACAAACATGGGAGGGGGTCTGTTCAGTGCAGAAAAGGGCAGCAACATTAGGGTCTGATCAGGCCATACAGGGATAGTGCAGGGGGGTGCAGACTCAGAAATGCAGTTCTACCAGCAGTTATTCTAGTCTGAACAGACTGGTGCAGGAAGTTGAGTAGAACAGCAACAGTGCACAGTAAAGGATATCACGAGCAGCAAGTAAGTAAACGTAGTATGTGCAGCAACATTAGGACAGAACTTCTGAGCAGCCAGCAGTAACAGATACATGTACTAGGAATAGAAGTGCAGAAACTAACATGTACAAGTACAGCAAAACAGGATGGAGAAGTACAGCAGCAATGAACAACAGCTAGTGTAGAGTGTACATAGCATGGGTGAAGAGTAAATCAGAAATGGGTGTAGAGTACATAGATAGAATTAGTGGAACAATTGCACCATAGGTCCAAAACGTAAAAATCAGATTAGCACTACGGACTAGTATCTATTTTTTTTTTCAGATTATCTAACCACACATATTCATAAATCTTAGCATACAGTGAACATATAAAGCAGTAACTTGACATGTTACTAAGTCCTAACATCATCTAAGTTCATAATTCATATGAAACACAACAATAAAAACCACATATTGTGCTAATATAAACAATAAGGCCGAGTTACTCATTATCGTCACCTCTCAAGCGATTCCGGCTAAAGATCCTCCTCTACCAAGTAGCTATCAACCTCCGGATCGTATAGTCCCACACCTACAAACATAAAAACCGAGTTTTAGGACAGAAAACGGATTTCTACCAAATGGACAGATTTTTCGGAGTGAAGGAAATGAAAAATTAAAGTGATAGATGGCTTGGAAATTAGATGAGGATTCCGAAAATGTTATCATTACCTCGAATCGGTCGACGGATGATGAAGAAAAGCTCAAAAGAAGGAGAAATAAAAATGGAGGTTTGAGAGAGTTGTGTTTACAGTGAAATGAGTTTCTTGAGGAAGAAGAATGTCGACATAAGGTTTAAGTAGAGTATATGAGTCGTCCTTTCCGTCTCAATTAAAACGGGTTAGGATATTTGAACGGATATTTAAGTTGGGAACTTAACCTTGCCAAGTTTGCATTCGCCTTAAGGACTTAAGGTTCTTAAGACGGATCCTATGATTTACTTTAAAATAAATTAACATTAAAAATTAAAATATTATTTTATCCCGTAAAAATAATTAAAACCATTAAAATATAAATTTACGAAAAAGCGGGCTGTTACAATCACCCAATCTTCAAAAAGTTTCGTCCTCGAAACTCGAAGGTAAAAGTAGGTACGAAAACAACTCTAACGTTCAAAATATACCAAGCGGGTTATGACAACCCAAAACTTTATCTTTCGAAAAGGTTTTAAGAAGGAAAAGGTCTCAAGGCACAAGTCTTGTCAATGGATATTGGGATTCTCGTTACGTATTCAAGAGTCCGACATTCCAAATCTGAGACAAGTCCCGAAATTAAATCGGTCAAAATTCAAAATTTAGGTCGATTCGGTGTTGATAAACACAGTACGGGTTATCAGACGTCTCCAATAACACGTTCTAGTGGCAATCAACGCTGAAGTCGGTCAAAATTGTAAAACGTTACGCTCTTTAAACCAAGTTTCCCTTCAAATAAACACTACTCCCAAATCCTTGAAAACAGTGATATTGACACAATGACTAAAAGTCGCTTCCAACGGAAGGGAAAGCAGTTTCAAATTCACAAAACAATTAAGCTTTTTCTGAGAACAGCAATTTGAAGTTGACCAATAGCGAACAAATTTCAAAAACGGGTGTTCGAGAACGAGGAAACAGTCGAAGAGATTGTTTCAACACGACGGATTAGAAGTTTCAAGCCTCGCGGCTGTCAGAACATAAAAAGGAGGGTCGAAGGAACGAAACAACCAAGTTGAAGGTTAAAGAAGACGGTAACCTTTGCCAAACATGGGTAGGCTGTCCACTCAATCCATGGTCAGAACATCGTTACAACAATTTCCAGTATATCTCAAAAGGCGATTTCAGTAACCTCGATGTTCACAATGGTTTCACGGTCCCTCTTAACTCTATCTCATCCTCAAACAAGGCATTCCTCAATAAGAAGTCTTCCAAAACGCTGAACCGGAACTCTACTACCATAACAACAAACTTCAAAACCCCAGATGCGGTACTCATTATCCTATACCTTAAATTTTGACAGTTCGATTCAAGCAACCTATTCCACAAGGTTCGATATCTTAAATTCCCAAATTTCATTATCACAATGAACATTCAATACAAGACCTTACAAAGGTAACAACTTCTAAATCCTCTGATTTCAACCATTTCCCAACAATATACATCTCAAGAAAGTTCTAAAGAAGTAACAACTTTCACTCTTATAGGTTCCATAAGACCTAGACATTCACATTCCGAGGTTCCTCAATTGATATTTATGAACACCTATAAGCTTCAAATTTCTACTCTACGATTACCTCAAACATCAACGGTTACCTGTCATTACATCAATAGGCAAATGCCGAGGTTCCATAAGTAACTCAAGGTCAACACTCAGTCAGCTCTATAAGTCCACTTGTAAATGTCTCAATATTCTCACACCGTTACCAATAACTCTCGCTCCTCAAGTCTGGTCCTTTTTGCATTACAAGTATTCCTCAGGATTAAGTAGCACTAACTTACCTCATTCAACCAATTAACCCCATAATCATTATCCAAGGTACATTCCTCTAAATTCACCTAGAACTCCAAGCATTCTATCCAAATCCTCAAATGGTACTTCAACTCTACAAATACCACTTACACACCGACCCATCCTACAAGGAACTCTCAAGACGGTACACTATCCAACATTGCCCGAACATAATTCTCACCAACTCTCTCAACTAAATCCTGACAACGCAGAACCAAGCATTCTTCAGGGCATGCATCACTACTCCAAAAACAAACCAATCTCGCCACCATTCTATAAGAGAGGGAACAAGGCTCACAGAAGAGAAGATCGGATGAGCTACGAACTTTAGGGGAAAACATGATACAAACCTTGAGAGAGTCATAGGAAAACAACTCGAGGGACAACTAGATGACAAGGTAAGAAACTTTAAGCTATAGACTCCAATAAAATTGAAGCCATGATCATAAGGAGGAGCAAAGGAGAGGAAGGGAGAGAAGTGATATGAAAGAAACGATTACGGAAATCTCCCAAGGTGCGGGTCTCTCACTATTCTAACAGGGCTCTCACTCCTTACTTTCCAAATCAAGTCATTCAATCATCGATTTTCATGAACAATATCTCCAATGATTTATATACCCTTATCTTTCAACTCTAAACGGTATCATCCTTACAACTACCTATTCCCAAAATTTTGAGATGTCTCACCTCTGCTAGTCCCTCAAATGACAATTCAATAACACTTTTAGGTCATCACCCTTATATGCTATATCCACTTTACTTACCTCACTGTCCACAAGTTAACAATTTTTAAACCATCAAGTTTTTCCGGACTTACATCTCTCAATGAATTAATTTATTTCGTTCACAAACTGGCGGTGCATCCTCAAGTTTCTCTTAAGTTTTTCATTAAACAAACGTTAAGATTCGATAGGCAGCCTAGGGTAAAGTAGTGATTCACTTCTTCTAAGCTTAAGTCAATAACTCTTCAAGTATTCAACCATTGTAGCCAATGATTCGCGTTCCTCAACAACGGACCTTTCTCAACTCAATCACTCACCTAAGTCAATTGATACTAACTCACTTTACTCATCTATTCTTTTTCATTAGCATCTTAAGCCTATTCTTCTAGGTCGCCCTATTTCCTCAATTATCTTATCTAACTCCTTAACAGTACTCTACAATCCACAAACTTTCACGATCTAAGCATGGTTCTCAAGGTTAGGTTCCACCGAATACTAAGTATACAACTCACCTTCGAGTAAGTATCCTATCACTCACTTTCACTCTCCCAATTGGGTAGACAACTAGACCCTTAGATCACCAAAACACGTCTCTCGATACCTCTTAAGTTATTCCTCAAATAACAATGTTTCTCATAACACAGCTTACGGTTAACCTAAGACTAGTTCCTCCAAATCCAATAAAAGGGAAGATTACCTAGAGGGCACCTTAAGAAAGCAAGCCACAAGGTTAAGCTGAAAAGATATAAAGATCCGTTCAAGTGAGATAGACAAATATTCTAAAAGAAGAATGTGCATTCGGAGTTATCAAAGAAGTTGATGCACAAAGAAAGAGGAGTATCTTCAAGGTTCAGAAACATTCCCCAACAGTAGCACGAATCTTCTATCCTTGGTAGAAACTCCGGTCTCCATCGCCAAATGGATAAGTCCACGGTTCGTCGATTGAAAGGCATAAGAGTAAAATTAACGACAATCAACAAACACGTTAGAACCTAATAAAAGCAATCACAAAACAGGCTACAATATAAGTCCTTAAATCTACCCCATCTCTCATTCATTATTTGTTTATTTGGTCAAGTTAAGGTTGGGGGTCACATGAGTGCGTCGGGAGCAATAATGCTCTGATACCAACTGTAAAACCCCTCGCGAAAGCGGAAATATAAACATACAAAAGTACTAAAAATGCAGCGGAAATAAAACTTTTTAACATAACTAACATGCGAGGTGAATTAAAAACTGTAACTGAAAGTAAAATACATATACAAACAGCCTGGGATGGTACATCCCTACAGGCACTCAACTGAAAGGTAAACTAAGTCTAGCTAACCTAAACGTGTAAGTCAATCGATGAATAGGATCATCGCTCGCTAGCTCCATGCAACCCTCTGCCAACCACCTGTCATGTACCTACATACATGTAAACATGTACGCCACAATCAGTGGGGAGTGACTAGAGTTCTCTTAGCCACCTTTTGTGACAACACGTAACACATAAAACAATACAGAATACTCCAACATATATCAACATGTGAAGCATAAACAACTCATCATCTGATCTCTTACTATCATGCGATTACCATGCTCGGCTCTCAACCAACTTCATAAACAAATAGGAAGGAGAGCCGGTTTCCCTACTGGTTACCCAGTCGGGGGGTCTTTCAATCCAACTATTTATGAAACCGAACAAGAGTCACCCAATGCCTTGGATGATTTAACCATAACTCAATTAAACATCATTACTCATCATGCATATCTGACACTGTACCATCATCAAGGCAAGCAGATAAACATCCATAACTCATCATGCATATCTGACACTGTACCATCATCTAGGCAAGCAGATAAACATCCATAACACTAGCAACGGGTCCAGAGGTGAACTTAACACATATCCCATTACTACACTATGTCGGGTCCAGAGGTGAACTTAACACATATCCCAACATCCAATCAAGTAAAGGGTCCAGAGGTGAACTTAACACATATCCCTAAACTTACAAACATGAAAAGGGTCCAGAGGTGAACTTAACACATATCCCTAATCATCCAAAAGCAAAGGGTCCAGAGGTGAACTGAACACATATCCCAACGCTACAAACATGTATTGGGTCCAGAGGTGAACTTAACACATATCCCAATACGCAGTCACCGCACAACGGGTCCAGAGGTGAGCTTAACACATATCCCGTGTACGACAACCGATCACGTGTCAGGTCCAGAGGTGAGCTTAACACATATCCTGACACGCCACAAGCAAAACACGTAACGGGTCCAGAGGTGAGCTTAACACATATCCCGTCACGCGACATACAAAAACACGTAATGGGTCCAGAGGTGAGCTTAACACATATCCCATCACGCGACATCCAATTTCCATTAACATCCAAAGATAGAAACTAACCTATAGTTCTAACTTATTTAACCACTAATCGACACATAATTGATCCCGGGAACTAAGACGAGGGAGAGCCGGTTTCCCTTTCGGTTACCCGACCGGGGGGTCTCTATCCTCACTCCATTCCCGAACCCAATATAGTGTCGCCCGTCCCCCGGGGACCTCAAATACATATAAACAAGTATAAGGGAAAGGCCACTTCGATTAAGTTCATTCTAAACAACTACCATATATTAAAATAACTTAGCCCGATGATAAATATTAGCGGACACTTAAGAATTAACTAAATTTAGACAAGTCACCAATCACTTACTAAATCTTACTTAGCTAAAATATATTTTACTAACTATTTGATTACGTTCTAATTAACCGGTTCAACCGATAAAGGAAATAAACACGATTTAAATTAAACTTCATATTACATTACCTATATTTTAAAACGGGAAAAACGTCTAACTAATTAAATTATTTCGACAAGCTTCAAATAATAAAAACCGTAACCCATTACTAATTCGTAACGATTTCTAACGTATTAAATTTAAACGTAAACAAGCTAGCAAGAACGTCCGTAAATTAATTAATTCAAGCAGGCTAGCAAGCACGTACGTAAAATATTAATATAATAATAAAATAATAATAATACGTAATATGCTTTGGAGTAAAAGCTACACTTTATAAATCAACTCCCACAAACTCATTGTCAACGTAACATTTCAACGGAAATGGCTATTCGAAATGCATAACACAACATCGATATTCATGATTATTTAATCAACAAAGGAGAAACGCATCAAGAAGAGTAATGATTATGCAGTCAACAACAACGAAACCAACAACAATAAAATAAACAACCGAACAGAGTGATCATGCAGGAGGAGGTCAGGAACAATGGTCATAGACGCGGCAATTCGAAGACAATAGAGTAACATACCAACAATGAAGAGTTGAACAACGACAAACAACATTAATCTTGATAGCAGTGATACCAGCCAGCGTATACAACCTATGCAAGAACAGACACAGAACAGAATGTAATGTTCAGGGACAGAATGCAGAACAAACATGGGAGGGGGTCTGTTCAGTGCAGAAAAGGGCAGCAACATTAGGGTCTGATCAGGCCATACAGGGACAGTGCAGGGGGGTGCAGACTCAGAAATGCAGTTCTACCAGCAGTTATTCTAGTCTGAACAGACTGGTGCAGGAAGTTGAGTAGAACAGCAATAGTGCACAGTAAAGGATATCACGAGCAGCAAGTAAGTAAACGTAGTATGTGCAGCAACATTAGGACAGAACTTCTGAGCAGCCAGCAGTAACAGATACATGTACTAGGAATAGAAGTGCAGAAACTAACATGTACAAGTACAGCAAAACAGGATGGAGAAGTACAGCAGCAATGAACAACAGCTAGTGTAGAGTGTACATAGCATGGGTGAAGAGTAAATCAGAAATGGGTGTAGAGTACATAGATAGAATTAGTGGAACAATTGCACCATAGGTCCAAAACGTAAAAATCAGATTAGCACTACGGACTAGTATCTATTTTTTTTTTTCAGATTATCTAACCACACATATTCATAAATCTTAGCATACATTGAACATATAAAGCAGTAACTTGACATGTTACTAAGTCCTAACATCATCTAAGTTCATAATTCATATGAAACACAACAATAAAAACCACATATTGTGCTAATATAAACAATAAGGCCGAGTTACTCATTATCGTCACCTCTCAAGCGATTCCGGCTAAAGATCCTCCTCTACCAAGTAGCTATCAACCTCCGGATCGTCTAGTCCCACACCTACAAACATAAAAACCGAGTTTTAGGACAGAAAACGGATTTCTACCAAATGGACAGATTTTTCGGAGTGAAGGAAATGAAAAATTAAAGTGATAGATGGCTTGGAAATTCGATGAGGATTCCGAAAATGTTATCATTACCTCGAATCGGTCGACGGATGATGGAGAAAAGCTCAAAAGAAGGAGAAATAAAAATGGAGGTTTGAGAGAGTTGTGTTTACAGTGAAATGAGTTTCTTGAGGAAGAAGAATGTCGACATAAGGTTTAAGTAGAGTATATGAGTCGTCCTTTCCGTCTCAATTAAAACGGGTTAGGATATTTGAACGGATATTTAAGTTGGGAACTTAACCTTGCCAAGTTTGCATTCGCCTTAAGGACTTAAGGTTCTTAAGACGGATCCTATGATTTACTTTAAAATAAATTAACATTAAAAATTAAAATATTATTTTATCCCGTAAAAATAATTAAAACCATTAAAATATAAATTTACGAAAAAGCGGGCTGTTACATTTTATATTGGGTTTCGTTTGAGGTGTCTGCAGCGTGTCAGAACAGAGGGAGCAGAATATATCGTGGGTGCTGGGTTAAAGCGGTTTTTATTTGGTGTTTCTGTGGTGTCGACAGCCACTTCCTTTGTCTCTGGAACCACCAGGGCTCAGAGGTGAGCCTGGTGGTGCCACAAGCGAAGGTGGTGGTCGTGTATGGTGTTTGGTGCGGTGTTTGTGAAGAGGGTTGGTATAGGATCTGTGTCGTTACCAAGTAGCTGCTGATGGGTGTTGCTGTTCGTGTTTTAGGACTAGTTTTGAGGGCTGGTTGGGACATGGATGGTGTTGTGGTCAAGGGTAGTAGTTACACCGCGGGTCAGGGGTCTCAACCATGTCGGTGTGGTGGTGGTACAGGCTGTAGAAGGGGGTCGAAGGGGGCTGCGAAGTGGGCTGTGCGAGGACTGTGTAGGCTGGTTGTTTGCTTTGCTTGTCACGTTTTCACCTTTGATAGGATTTATTTTTATTATTAGTATTACTTTGTATTATTATTATTATTATTATTATTATTACTATTATTATTATTATTATTATTATTGTTGTTGTTGTTGTTGTTGTTTTATTTATCATCATTGTTATTGATCAATTATTATTCAGATGATTTTACACTTATAGGATAATAATGTTATTCACAATAGTATCCTTATTAATAAGTATATTATGGGCAAATGTTACAATTGTATATCATGCTTAATAAAATTTAAGTTCTTATTATTGTTTTACTACACATCATGTTATTAGTAATTGTTGTGGTTGATATTGTTGTGAATGTTGTTACTAGTATTATCAATAATAATATCTTATCAAATGTTATGGTTGTGTTTCATGTGCCAATATTATTATTATTCCATAATGTTTATCTTTATCATTATTCACATTTATTTGTAAGAGTAGTGGTGTTGTTATTATTTTACCATGGGCTGTGTTTGTATGATATATACTAGTATTGTAATTACTGTCTATAATTAGTAAGTTAATTGACAAGTGATGATTGATATGAATGAGGAGTTCATGATAATTGATGTGAGTTTGGATAGGGTCAAGTAATTTTAGTAATGCGATTGTATGGGTAGAAATTGATATTCAATGCTAATTATAGGAACTGAGTTCGGTTGTTCAAGGTGGAACATTTCTAGCAGCTGTTCGGTTGTCAATCTGCAATTGAGGTAGGGGAGATACTGGTATATGACGATGTGTAAACTGTTCTTATTTGTTGTAAGCATGTTGTTATATAATACCATGTGATCGTATATAGTGTTATCTATATTATTCTGTGATATAATACGATGTGAATATAAAGGGTCTGTGATTGGTGTGGAGATAAAGGGTATGTGTTTGGTGCGGAGATAAAGGGTCTGTGTTTGGTGCGGAGATAAAGGGTCTGTGTTTGGTGCGGAGATAAAGGGTATGTGATATGGTGTGGAGTATATTGGGTCTTGTGATCGGTGCGGAGTTATTTGGTGTTGGATCGGTGCGGAGTTTATTTGGCGTTGGATCGGTGCGGAGTATATTATATTGTTATCTTATTTATCTTTCTACTCAACCTCGCGGTTGACCCTGTGTATTCGTGTACACCTACGATGATCCGGAATGGGGAGTAGATTTTACAGGTCAGTGACAGATGGACTAGGAGCTTGGGCATGGAGAGAGACATGACATGGACCTACTTAGAGTTAGATCACATTTAGATATCGTCAGTTGTACTTTCATTTTATCAAGTTTGGAACTCGTAATTGTTGTAATACCAAGTTCAAATTTAGTCAGAATTTATATAAATTACCTTTGGTTTGTTTACCTTGTTATTCACTACCTCGGATATTCCGGGATGGTAACAGTCCTATTTATTTGAGAATGTCTTGCTAAAGGCTCTTAAATAAATGGGGGTGTTACATGCTATATTCCCCACAAGTGGTATCAGAGCCAGGCCATGAAATTTTTACTTTTGTGTTTTTCATAAGTTTTAAAATCTGAAAATTCCTGTGCTGTCGCTGAGTCGGTCGATCGACCCCTTGTTGCGGTCGGTCGACCGCCTCCTGTGTAATTTTCTGTTTCGAAAGTTTTTCTTTTGTGAGTAATCGATCTTGTTTTTTCGATTCCTGTTTACATATTGTTAATTAATCGATATTCTTGACAATATGTAAACCCTTGTTGATGTTAATTTTGATTTACTTGTTTTAATCAAAGTTTAAAAGGTAAAAACTTGTTTTGATTTCAAAAGGTGCAGCGTTTTGCGTTTTCTGAAATTCGTTTTTACTGCCTGTTGGTCGGTCGACCTAATTGATAGGTCGGTCGACCAATTTTGTTGTTGCAGAAAGTTTCTGTTTCTCGTCTGGAGGTCGGTCGACCACTTGTTTAGGTCGGTCGACCTCCCCCCTGTAACAGACTCGTTTTTTTTTTTTCGAAAATAATATGTTTTATTTTCACATGGCCTTTAGTAATATACTATATACGGAAATGGTATATTATTAATTTTGTGAAACGGTTCACCCTCGTTTGATACATATTATTTTAAAACGGTTTAAGATAATAGGATTATAAATTTGTTAAAATTGGGTGATTAAAACGGTATAATCACATAATTTTAATCCCGTAAGGTGGTTTGGTAAAAATTTATTAATCATAATAACTGTATTATGTCATGTATGAATTTCATTTAGTTGATACATTTTATTTATCGTCTTGTGAATGCCTTGAATGCTTTCAATAACGTATTTAATTTTTGCAAACGGTTGTAACTTAGTGTGGCCTTAGTAGATTGTGTTACCGTAATGATGGAACACAGTCTTGCTTGTAATTATGAGATCTTGTATCTCCGTTTTGGGTTTTTGCCATGTAATTACTTTTGTATTTAAATTAGAATGTAAATAGGATTATATTTGTAATTTAAATTAGTAATTTTGTGAAGACCAAAGACGGAGACCGGATGCTCACTCCCGCTGCAAGGACCAAGATGGAACATCAAGACAAGCTTCTAGGGTCCAACATGGATTCCAAGTTGTTTTATGTTTATTTTGGTAGGATAGGCCACACTAGGACTTTTATTTACGTTTATTGCATTATTTTATGCTTTCATCGATAATAGCTTGCATCATATTCCGCCTAAAACCAAACCACCTATAACATGCCTGAAAACTGAGTCATGTAGAGGTTACGCGTTAGTTTTCTGTGACAATACAGATGTCACATGTCAATTGCAAAGCCATCACTTAATTTAATTCATTCACGCATATGCTAGATTTTAGTTCACTTAATATGAATAAATATAAGTTGATGGGGTCTTCCTCGTATAACCAAAAATTGAGAATAGTCTTTATAAATCAGCCTCCCATGAATCCCTTCTTCGTCGGTAGGCATAATATGACCCCTTCTACGTCGGGTAAGTGGGAACAGATGATTTATTTTATCTCTACATCATGGTCACTCGATAATATCTAGCGACTGAGATGGACTAATAGATAGGATTTACGGAAATCTATCGACCAAGAGTTCCAACGGTGGAATTAGCCAAACTGTGGGCTTATCAATATACGGAAATTGAGTCTTGGGATCGTTTAAATAATTCTTCAGGGAGATCATTATATAAATGCTTGAGTCTACGAGTTTAAATTTCAATTTAATATAGACTTAAATCACAACAATGAGTTGCTTATATGGTTCTGTTTTATCTTCTTTTCAGTGTAGAACACGTTCAATTAAACTGCTGTATAAGTAAATGGCTGGTGAAGACCCAATGCCAAGTGCCAAGCTAGCACGTGAATCCTGGCTAAAAGCCTTCATGGACTCCATGAATCAGTCTACTAGACTGAGGAATGATGGGTCAAACTTCTCTGACTGGGAGGCAGCACTACGGAATGCTGCCATTGCTGACGGAAAGCTTAAGTACTTAACTGAGCCAATTCCGGCACACCGAGGAACTGGAGCTAGAGCTAACGAAGTTCGCGCTCATAGCGACTTCGTCATGGAAGCGGGTGCGATAAAGAACGTACTCATCTATGCAATGGAATCCAATTTGCAAAGACGCTTCATAGCCCATGGTGCAAACAAGATTTTCACCACGCTCACTAACGAATTCTCAAAAGCTCCGAGAATCGTTTCTTATGAGCATACCTGTCGTTTCTTTGAGGCGAAACTCCAGAAGGGCCAAGCTGTTAGCCCACATATTCTTCACATGATTGAGAATATCGAGAAAATGGAGGCCCTAAACTGCAAGATCAGTGAGAACATAATCGTTGATCGAATGCTTGATTCGCTTCATGATGGGTTCGCCCTCTTCAGGGCCAACTATTACATGAACGACATGAAGAAGACTCCTCATGAGCTCCACTCCCTTCTCGTACAGATCGAGAAGGATCTGAAATTAAGTGGGAGCGTGAAGCAAGATGTTCTCATGATCTCCAGTAAGGGTAAGGGTAAGGGTAAAGCTAAAGCTCAGGGCGACCTAACAGTAGGCAAGCCCAAGTTTAAGAAGTCAGGATTCACTAAGAGTGGGCCAGGTGAGTCGAGCAACTCACAGGGCAAAACAAAGAGCAAGGATACTAGCATGGAATGCCACCATTGCCACAAGACTGGGCATTGGAGGCGCTCATGCCCCGTGTATCGTGAGGATATTAAGGCAGGCCGCGTTACTCCTGTTGGTATGTCTTCTTCTTTTATTCACATGATTGAGATTAACGATGCAAGTTACGGAACTTGGGTACTAGATACTGATTGTGGTTCTCATCTATGTAATCATATGCAGGGCCTCTGAAACCAAGAACCCCTAATCAAGGGTGAGGTTGACCTGCGTGTCGGGAATGGAGCACGTGTTGCTGCAATCTCGAGGGGAACATACGTGATCCAGCTTCCAAGTGGATTCGAATTATCTTTATATAACTGTTATTATGTTCCTTGTTTGTCCAAAAACATTATTTCAGTTTCTGCGCTTGACAAACTCGGTTTTTCATTTGTAATAGAGAATAATAGCTGTATTTTCTCCTTACACAATATGATTTATGGCAAGGCAGTTTCCATGAATGGAATTTATGTTTTAGATCAAACCACCGAGATATTACATGTGAATAACAAGAGATTAAAGGTAGGTGACAAAGATCAAACTTACCTATGGCATTGTCGTATGGGACACGTAAATGAGAAACGCGTGAAACAGCTCATACAGAATGGAGCTATCTCGCCCTTTGATTTCGAATCATATGGCACGTGTGAATCATGTCTCATCGGTAAGATGACTCGTATTTCCTTCAAAGGTGTTGGAATGCGCGTTGCCGACCTATTAGGACTCATACATACGGACGTATGTGGCCCTATGTCGATCAACGCACGAGAAGGCTATAGGTATTTCATCACTTTCACGGATGATTTGAGTAGATATGGCTATGTCTACTTAATGAAGCACAAAAGTGAATCCTTTGACAAGTTCAAAGAATACCAGAATCGGGTACAGAACCAGCTGGGTAGAAAGATTAAAGCACTACGTTCTGATCGTGGTGGTGAGTATCTTTCACACGAGTTTGATCAACACCTTAAAGAGTGTGGCATCGTGCTATAGTTGACTCCACCTGGAACACCACAATTAAATGGTGTGTCCGAACGGAGAAATCGAACTATACTCGATATGGTTTGATCCATGATGAGTCACACAGTCGTGCCTGATTCATTGTGGGGCTATGCTCTTTTGTCGGCCGCTCTAATACTTAACCGAAGTCCGTCTAAAGCTGTTGACAAGTCTCCATACGAATTATGGAAGGGAACGGTCCCCAACTTGTCCTTTATTCGGGTTTGGGGCTGCGAGGCTTATGTCAAGTGGAGACACGAGGATAAGCTCGGCCCGCGATCGGTCAAAACATACTTTATACGCTATCCAAAGGGAACCTTTGGTCATTACTTCTACTCGCCAACCGAACAACGTGTTTTTGTTGCGGCTAGTGCGACGTTCCTTGAGAAAGAATTTCTCGAGAACAAGTCGAGTAATAGAACCTTCGATTTATCGGAGGTTCAAGAACCAACTACCGAGCAACCATTGGAGGAAACAATTCCTTCAACCGAGGCTGCGGTAGATATTCCTGAGGAACCTAGGAGGTCGGGAAGAGTCTCCATTCCTCCGGACAGTTACATTGGTATGGTCGAGGAACATGATATGGATGACGTCTTACTTCTAGAGGGTAATGAACCCTTAACCTATAAAGGTGCCATGACCAGTTCTGACTCAAAGCTATGGCTAGAAGCCATGCAATCCGAGATGGACTCCATGTATGAGAACAACGTGTGGGATCTTGTGGACCTACCTGCAAAGGTACGCCCCCTTCAATGCAAATGGCTTTACAAAATAAAGCATGCCGTGGAAGGTAAACAAGATATCCATAAGGCAAGACTAGTTGCTAAAGGTTTCACCCAAGTGCCAGGCTTGCACTACGATGAGATCTTTGCACCCGTAGTCATGCTACGTTCCATTCGGATTATCTTAGCGATAGCCGCATTTCATGACTATGAAATATGGCAAATGGACGTTAAAACCGCCTTCTTAAACGGTTATTTGGAGGAAGAGTTGTACATGGTACAACCCGAGGGTTTTATTGATCCAGAACATCCTAAGAAAGTTTGCAAACTTAAGCGTTCCATCTATGGATTTAAGCAAGCATCGCGGAGTTGGAATCATCGCTTCGACCAAGAGATAAAAGAGAATGGATTCGTTCGATCAGTCGAGGAACCATGTCTCTACATCAAGTCGAGTGGGAGCAAGATTGTCTTCCTAGTACTGTATGTCGATGACATACTCTTGATTGGGAATGACATACCTCTCATTTCTTCGGTTAAAGCATGGTTGAAAAACCATTTCCAGATGAAAGATCTGGGAGAGACACAAAGAATTTTGGGCATCCGTATCTACAGGGATAGATCACGACGGATGTTGTCTCTCAGTCAGGAGTCTTACATAGATAAGATTCTAG
The DNA here is from genome assembly GCA_029255685.2 of Silene conica. Lineage (NCBI taxonomy): Eukaryota > Viridiplantae > Streptophyta > Magnoliopsida > Caryophyllales > Caryophyllaceae > Silene > Silene conica. Next base: position 69,300,983 of record CM055311.2, read on the forward strand.
AGAGATTCAGCATGACGAACTCCAAGAAAGGGTTCCTTCCTATGACTACTGGGCTTCACTTGAGCAAGTCTCAAGAAGCTAAGACATTGGAAGAGAAAGAGCGCATGAGTCGGATTCCTTATGCTTCGGCAATAGGATCGATCATGTATGCCATGATATGCACACGTCCAGACGTTGCATATGCATTGAGTATGACTAGTCGATTCCAAGCTCATCTAGGTGAACAACACTAGATGGCCGTGAAAAACATTCTTAAGTACCTACGGAGGACTAAAGATTGGGGATTGACTTATGGAGGCGACTCAACGCTCTGCGCCACGGGTTACGCAGATGCTAGCTTCCAAACGGATCGAGATGACTCGAAATCTCAGTCTGGATTCGTTTTTACTCTTAATGGCGCTGCTGTCAGCTGGAAAAGTTCTAAACAGAGTGTTACAGCAGATTCTACGACTGAGTCCGAGTACTATGCCGCCTCGGAAGCAGCTAAGGAAGCAATATGGATGCGTCAATTCTTACAAGGACTATCAGTAGTGCCTAGTTCGAATGACCCAATCACCGTTTATTGTGATAATAAAGGTGCCATCTTCCAAGCTAAGGAGCATATGTCTAGCAACAAGGCTAGGCATGTACAACGGAAAGCTCATCTAATCAGAGATTACGTGGAGCAAAAGGAGATTTTCATTGATAAGATCGCTACGGATGACAACATAGCTGATCCTCTCACTAAAGCATTACCACGTGATAAGCATGAAGGGCACATTCATTCCATGGGAATTAGAAGTGTTCCTAAGTTGTAGTACTCTCTTATGAATTCATGTAATAATTCATTTTCTCGTGTACTCTATTCAACCTCATTGTTATGATATATAATGTTTTGTTTTTCATGTGGAATTGTACGCCAATTTTGAACACCACAAAGTGAACTTAATAACATTACATCGTTTTAGTCCTTGATTACCCACTTGAGCTGATAACTCAGGTAGTCATTTTGTGACGTTGGTTGATGGTGGGTTCAACGAGCCATAAGTCACGCGGATGACTGACCAATCACAAAGGCGAGTTATACGGATATCTCGTAGGACACCCCGTGACAACGTTATGGAGTCCTAAATGTTTTATAACATTGGGTGCCAGGTCGTGGATAGGACCTCCATAGTGTTCCTTAGAGTCGAGTCTTTTGACTTTCAACTGTCTCTTGAGATTACGGCAGATTTTGGGTAACTTTGGTTTCTTTCCCACGGTCATCGTAACAGGGGCCAAGAGGATTTTTTCTGGGTTATTTCATGCTGCGCGATATCGGCAGGATTCGAGTTGAGGGAAATATCCAAACCCTTATCAGGATTTTATCATTTCTCAGGGCCACTCGAGGAGTAGTAACTGAAATGCATGGCCATGCTCGAATGCAGATTCGTTTTATCAGTTAAGTTACTCTCTAGTCGGGGAAACCACTCTTGATACAGATCGCTTGTGAGATACGACCTTTGCGAATGCGGATTTGCAAATTGTCTTAAATTGAGCGGGAGAAATTTTAAAAGGATATGAGAATCGGTTATCGCACCTACACTTGTACGGACAAGTGGGAGTTTGTTGGAGCCTTGTGTCCTCCACATGTAGTGTGATAACGTCATTGCACATACCCTTGTACGGACAAGTGGGAGATTGTTGAGGCTGGTGTCCTTGACAATTAAGTACAATGACTTATTAAATCTCTTTAAGGATCACAAGGGCATACTTCAGTATTATTACCAGTTGATCCACGTTTATCAATAACGGTTGGCTTGCTAGATAAGTTTGACGTTATTGTCATACGGATGGCGGTGATCAACTGGTCCCTATACGTCACACCTATAGGACACGTTTGAGAGATGTGAAGGTATGAAAATACAATCACATTTATGCCGGATACGACTAAACAGTTAGTCAGAGGTATTGACTATTAAATTAGTCAATAAGATGTTGAGATTATTATTTAATACGGATTAAATAATTTTAGCTAATACGGATTACATGTTTAATTCGTAAATTAAATATAAGCAGTTATATTTAATTAAATATTAATTTCGCGTATTAATATAAACAGTTATATTAATTTGGGTAATTATACAATATCGTAATTTTATCAGACCATTATTAATACATCGACTGCATTAATATCTGATAACACGTATGCGATTTATAATAAAAATCCCGCAAATAATATTTAGCAAAACGGGTCGAATCATGCAAAGGAATAAGGTAAGAGTGGAGAAAGCCCACTCTTACCCTAATTCGGCCGACCCACCCTAAGTGCTACATAAGGAGAGTCCTTCTCCTTATGTCAGTGACTGTTGAATGATAATTCTCACAATTAGGGTTTTTGAGAGCATTCTTCTCCCAAAAACTCAGATCTCACATCTAAAACCTCAATAGCTCTCCCCATATTGCAAGGCAATTGGAGAGTATTTTCTAGCACACGCGGCATCATCTCAAACAAAGTCTTGGGTGCAAGTTATAGGAGGGAATTTACTTTAATTCCTGTTCTTAGGCCTATTCAAGCAAGGACCCAAGGTTGTACTCTTTTTCATGTTTTATTTATCTTATGACTATAATCACAACTGTAATTTTCATTATAATCCCGCAAGTTTAGGGCGAATACATGCTATATTCCCCACACAATCAACATATATTATATGCGACAGATACATACAAACCAAATTACGAGTACTTTAATCTAATAGTTCATCCTACACCATGGCTACCCTAAATCCATGCGTAGGAATTAGCTACGCATAATTGTAAAGAGAATAATTATAACAACAAAACGTATGATTAACAACATAGTAAGAGAAGGAAAATGTAATAAGGATTAGAGAACAAAGTTACCGAAACCGAGTAGCAATAAGGGAAGAAAGAACAAAAATCCAATCCGAGTAAAGTGATAGAGAAAAACTATAGTCTATTCTAAATAAGGTATGAGAAGAAAAAGGGAAAGTGACAGGAAGTAATTCAGGGAGTCCTCAAAATGAGATATCTCCCTCTTCTTATAGCAAGACACCCGTAAAAAGAATAAAACCTATGGGCTTAATAAAGCCAGCCGTCAAAAGCTCTCGATCGAGAAGAAAAACTTCTCGATCGATAGAAAATCCTCAGTAGCTTGCTCGATCGAGAAAAGTAACCTCTCGATCGACCACTTCACAACGCAATTTAGTCGATCGACTGAAAGCAGTATCGATCGAGCACTTTTGACCCTAAATTCTTCTTGATCGAGCACAGGACAGCTCGATCCAAGATTTTGCTCGTCGATGAGTCTTCGATTGACCTCTAAATGGTTGAATCGTCTTCCTTTGTGGTCATCGGTATTCTTTATGCTTCTCCATGCACAAGTGTCCGTCCTCTATTCTTCCATCTTCTAACAAAATGCGATACTTGAGGTAGAAAAGCTTGATTTCTGCTGCAATCCGGTTCATATCTACAAAATCGCAAAACAAACCAAAGTAGACTATTCGGGGGATATTCGTAGTAAAATACTACGGAATGAGCATAGAAATGTGTGCTAAGCAGGCCTAAAAGGTCTATAAGAAATGCACACATCACATCTTAAAAGAAGAACATGGGTACCCATGTAAGACCCGTGATTTCCAAGTAGCCTTAACTAAACCATCCTTAGTCGTCAGGGATGCTACCATCTTGGTTTCCCGAGGAGAGTACATAGGAAATAGACCATTACAGAACGGTCAATAAGTTATACAATGCTTATGACAAAACCAATGTCAATATATACAAATAATGATCTCTACGTAGTATTAGCTGATGACCACTGATGCGTGCATTTTATATAGACCTTTTAGGCCATATTAGCACGCATTTCCATGCTTATTTCATAGTGTTTAACTACAAATGTCCCCCGAATAGTCTACTTTGGTTTGTCTTGTGCTGTTTGCAGATATGAGCCGAAGAAGATCATAATCAAGTCTAAAACATGTTCTTATGCATGCATTAGGGAGAAGAGTTGAGTCAGAGCTTGTTACTACCATTTTGAGATGCGCGTAGAAGCAATGAAAGTCTATCAAGCAAAGGAAGAGCTTTAATTTGCTAGTGCTTACTTCGAAGAGCGATATCTCGAGTTGTACAAGAGATAATCAGGTGGTTCCAATTGAGGATGAAAGCTTGTCCTCTTAGCATTATAACGCCACCAAAAATGCTTGATTTGGACCCGTAACTAAAAAATGGCAGCCGTTTGAAGTTTAGTGCGCAGTGCAGGAATTACTCGCTGAGGAGTACTCAATCGAGGAGTTCTCAGAAGAAAAATGCTCGATCGAGGGCTTATCTTGCTCGATCGAGTATTTGTCAGAAAGAAAGTGTCCGATCGAGTATTTGCCAGAGATAAAGTGTTCAATCGATTCCTTGCCTAACTCGATCGAGGGTTTTCGGAAGAAAAGCTATTCACTCAATCAAGCAACTCACTTAGACTACAGTTTCCGCAACTTTGCTTTTTCAGTTTTAGGTTTAGGATTATGTGATTAACCTAATCTCCCTATAAAAGGGAGAAGGTTAACACTAATCAATGACACTTTTTTATACCTATCAATTTTACTAATCATGTTTTCACTTTACAATAGTCAGTAGCTTTTTCTAGAGTTTATTTCAAGCTTCTAATTCTTTTCAGGTCTATCCGTTCATCATTCCTGCCAATCTTATTGTAACTTCTCTTCTTCCTTCTATTTATTTACGCTTTAATTTATTCTCTTTGTTTTTAATAGTTTAATGTCATCTTCTATTATGTCTTATTTCATTAGTATTGTAACAAGTAGTTTAGTTCCCAGAGCCATGAGTAGCTAATTTCCTTAATATGTTAGGATGAAGGGAATCGCGGTAATAATGTTGTAGGACTCACATGTTAGTCGTTTCTGCGACGAGGTTTGTTTATAAGCAATTTAATCATAAAACCTCTTAGTTGAATGCATGCATGAGACCGATTTATCTAGTAAAACTCCGCCTTGATTGAAAGATTGCTAGAGTAAGCTTGCTTAGGACAATCTATATAACCTATCTGGATCGAAAGATTGATAGGGGAGTCTAGGGTAATTTCAGACCGAAAAGATATTAATCGTTCCCACCTTATCAATGATTCGACTAACCTAGTATTTTCGCATAACATGAACTACCGCGACGATCCGATTCCTGATATACTCCCTTTTTAATTGTTCAGACCCAGTTTTATAATGTTCTTGCTTTCTTATTTTCTTGTTTCAAGTAGTTAATTAATTCAATTAAACATAAAAACCCAGTTTTGTGATAATTCGACAGACCGAATTAAACAGATAACTAGCAACTTAGCGTCTTTGTGGAGATCGACGCTACTTACCGCTGACTTCTGTTAGTAGTATTTAGGTATTTATTTTTGGTACCAAATGACGGTATCAAATTTTGGCGCCATTGCCGGGGAAGGCGACGCTTTTATCTGTTTTAACTTTGTCTGTTTTTCGCCTCGATGGAAGACTGCGTACCTTGAGGTTGTTCTTATCGTTTTTTAGTGTTGTTTTGACAGGCCCACAAGTTTATTAGATAGGCTACTGAGGGAGACTATTGAAGGGAAGACTTGAGTACCTTCGATCCCTTTGACAAGATGACGTCTGTATCCCGATTAATCGCTCAGCTTGAAGCTCAAACTGAAAAATCTGTTAGTGGGCAGAGGAAGAAATCTTGGGGTTGTGGTAATTACTACACTACTCCTACGACACAACTGCCGCTGCAGCAAGATTACCAACAATCTTGTTATCCATCCTCACCACAACAAGCCCCTCGACTTGCTAAAAAAAACGAGTTCGCTGAAATGGTCCCACTGATGAAGTCAATGACATTAGAGGTGGAATCTAACATCCGTATTGAGCAGTTGCAGGCCCAAGTGAACAATATGAGCGAACGAATCGAGCGAGAGGAAGCTGATTTAAGAGCTTCGGGGGGTAATCAAGTCGATCGAGTATTTCACAATACTCGATCGAGTTTGTTGGAGGATAGGCCACTCGATCGAGCTACTGAAACAGTCCGATCGAGCAAATGCCAGGAGATGACTTTGATCGAGTAAACTGCACTGCTCGATCGAACAAAACTGAGGCTGAAACCCTCGATCGAGAGGATATAAACAGTCGATTGAGGACTCTTGAGGAAGAAGCGTTCATCCAGCTATTCACTGATGTTCGACCAACTGTCAGAGATGAGGAAACTACTCGATCGAGTAGTATTACTGTTCGGTCAATTCCTTATCCACAACGATTGCTGCCACACCACGGATTTCTGGACCGCATTCGGGATCTCAATGTCATTGCTCATTACGATGAGATGATAACTCAGGTACCTACTTATGCTAATTTTATTTCTCAAATTAATTAGTCTAAGAAGGATACTAGTGAGACGGTGATGAATGTAGTTGTGAGTGAAGAGTATAGCACACTTCTTAGGAAGGGGACCCTCCCTAAAATGTCAGACCCAAGTCATTTTTCTATTCCGTGTTCTATAGGTACCCATTTGTTCGATAATGCTTTATGTGACCTCGATTCTAGTGTCAACATCTTACATTTGCCTCTTGCCTTGAAATTAGGATTGACTAAGTTTGTGCGCGCTAGAACGACTATTCAATTGACCGATTACTCTTATGTACGGGTCAAAGGAACTTTGCATAATGTGCCTGTTAGGATCGGGAATTTCTATATTCCCGCAGATTTCATTGTCTTAAATATACCTAAAGACCGCAACGTTCCCATTATTTTGGGAAGACCATTTTTGTGCACCGCTGGCGCAATTGTTGATGTCAGGGTTGGAACAATTACCTTTCAGGTCGGGGTAGAGGATTTGGTTTTTATTAAGTTCGATGACCCTAGGGAACCCATACATATCGTACCTTGCGACGATATCCCTCTTGTAGAGCCCGTTGACATTTCGTCTGAATCGTCTTTTGAGTCACATATTGTCGCTACTGTCGTAACACCTCCGCTCCATGCTGGGAGCAAATTGGAGGAACATCCATTTGTTTCTCTTGTTACAGGTTTCGACAAGTTCAAAGATCCGGGAGGTGTGATGGATGCTTTTAGCTTGAAGTTTGGAACTGTCTGGATAGATGACCCGGGAGGAGGTGTTGATAATGATATGCCGTTGGGGACGAAGCTACGTGATGAGGTGATAATTTGAGATCCGGGTGCTGTGAGAAGCTCCAATTCTTCCATTACCAAGATGTGGAGGCCGGATATCAAATTGACAATAGCTGAAGTTACCGCGTTCAGTCAGAAGCCTCGTAGTGGGCCATTAATTTGTGGTGATTGTTGATCGAGAAGGGGTCGAGCCGAGACCGGGTGAAACTAGCGCTAACCGGGAGGCAACCCGGATTTTTATTGCTTTCTTTAATTTTTGACTTTTTTTTTCTCGTTTCTTTACTGTTTTAAGACTGTGGTTGATGTAGAATTGCTTGCTAAGTTTCTGTTGAAGACTGTTAAACTGTAATTTGGTCGATAGAGTAGAATTTGTTCGATCGAGTCCATGATTTGTTCGATCGAGTGAATTTCCTCAGAATTTCACTCGATCGAGTAGACACCTGCTGCCAGTCACTCAATTGAATCCTCTGAGAGCTCAATCGAGTAAACTCCCGCTGAAAATTCACTCGATCGAGGCTATCCACTGCTGACCGAAAGAATTTCTGCTTTCTAACCTCTCTTTCTGGTTCGGTTTGGGGAGGTCGTGGTGCGCGCACTCTTGTAAGTTCCTAACTCATTCTCTTTAGTTTGCATCTCTTTTCCTTTACTTTGTACAATGGGGACATTGTACGGTTTGGTTTGGGGAGGTTTTGCATCCATATCTGTGTCTGCATATTGTTTTTTACTGCATTTCTGTTTGCACATTTCAATTTTCACATGCATTGTTGTTTCCTTTCCAAAAATCAAAAAATTCAAAAAATCACGTTTACTTTTGCATATTAGGTTGAGTCGGATTGGAGTGTTTCATTGCTGAAAATTGTCTTTATGCTTAAGCCTTGCACTATTTCACGTCTTTTAGCAAATCCCATTGCAATTTCACGAAGTTCGTTTCAAAATTTGTTGAACTAGTAGACTTGAGTGAAATTTTGGCAAACTACAATATCTTTCTAAGATTTAGAGCTTTTAACTAGTGTCATTCATGACCGGTTCATTTAGGATTGTGAGTAGTTACTCCCTACATGTCCTGTAACATTAATTTGCACTAGTATGAAATTTGATTGCTTATTGCCTACATACATTTGGGTTTGTGGATGATATCACATGTTTGGAGAATGCTTGCGAAATCCGTTTTATTCATTTTACCCATTAGCTTCACATTAGCTAAAAATTGCCAGTTGACCCTTTAGCTACAATCCATAAACTAAGCCTACCTTTTGCTGAGCTAGTTTAGTAGTTTTAGTGGTATTCGTTTCTTTGTATAAATTTTGGCTCGATTCTTATTGTATGAAGTTGGTAAATGAAGAAGTGGATAGGAAAAAGTGGAAAGAAAAGAAACTGCCGAAAAAAAAAACATAAAAAACAAAAATGAGAAAAAAAAACGGCAAAAAGAAAAGAAAAAAAAATAGAAATTTGAATTTCTCTCCTATGTTGCAATTCATATTTTATGAGGAGTTATATTTTGGATTAGTGAGTTGATTGCCTAATTGTTAAGGCATTTGAGCATAATTCAGTGAGTTAGAAGTGGATGTTTTATTCGGTTTGATTAGGATGCTAGCGTGGCTACTTTCCCTTTCATTCCCATATTGTTTTGCCTCTTCTTACCCATAGCCTCACTTATCCAAAACTTTGCAAGTATTCGGCATGTGATGGACCCTGAATGGTTGGAATGTATGTGCACGATAGCTAGAATTATTTATCATATTAAATTGCATGCATGATTATGTTGGTCGAAGTCTACGTGAGCGACTTTTACCTCTTTCTCTCTTACATATAATCTGCTTACCCTTTGCTTTGTTGAGAGAAGAGTGACCCGAAAGAGTCCAATTTTGAAAGTCTTGCAAGGTCGAAAGTTCAACATTTATTTGAAATTTGCTTAAATTCGTTCGTTTGGTTATTGAGCTATTAGTAGTGATTCATGTGCATAAATTGGTTTGAATCGATGATTTTTCAGCTTGTCCATGTTTTACTCCTATCTATTTAGTCTTAGTTAGTTGCATGAGTTTGTTTGAGGACAAACAAAGGTTTGGTTTGGGGAATTTTGATGCATGCATTTTATATAGACCTTTTAGGCCATATTAGCACACATTTCCATGTTTATTTCATAGTGTTTTACTACAAATGTCCCCCGAATAGTCTACTTTGGTTTGTCTTGTTCTATTTGCAGACATGAGCCAGAGAAGATTATAATCAAGCCTAAAACATGTCCTTATGCATGCATTAGGGAGAAGATTTGAGTCGGAGCTTGTTACTACCATTTTGAGATGCGCATAGAAGCAATGAAAGTCTATCAAGCAAAGGAAGAGCTTCAATTTGCCAGTGCTTACTTTGAAGAGCCATATCTCAGAAGAAAAATGCTCGATCGAGGGCTTCTTTTGCTCGATCGAGTATTTGCAGAGAGAAAGTGTTTAATCGAGTATTTGCCAAAGATAAAGTGTTCAATCGAGTCCTTGCCTAACTCGATCAAGGGCTTTGGGAAGAAAAGCTATTTGATCGAGTGATTTTTCACTCGATCGAGCAACTCACTCAGACTACAGTTTCCGCAGCTTTGCCTTTTTAGTTTTAGGTTTAGGATTATGTGATTAACCTAATCTCCCTATAAAAGGGAGTAGGTTAACACTAATCAAGGACACTTTTTTCTACTTATCAATTTTACTAATCATGTTTTCACTTTACAATAGTCAGTAGCTTTTTCTAGGGTTTATTTCAAGCTTGTAATTCTTTTCAGGTCTACCCGTTCATCATTCCTGCCAATCTTATTGTAACTTCTCTTCTTCCTTCTATTTATTTACGCTTTAATTTTTTCTCTTTGTTTTTAATAGTTTAATGTCATCTTCTATTATGTCTTATTTCATTAGTATTGTAATGAGTAGTTTAGTTCCCAGAGCCATGAGTACCTAATTTCCTTAGTATGTTAGGATGAGGGGAATCGCGGTAATAATGTTGTAGGACTCACATGTTAGTCGTTTCTGCGATGAGGTTTGTTTATAAGCAATTTAATCATAAAACCTCTTAGTTGAATGCATGCATGAGACCGGTTTATCTAGTAAAACTCCGCCTCGATCGAAAGATTGCTAGAGTAGGCTTGCTTAGGACAATCTATATAACCTATCTAGATCGAAAGAGTGATAGGGGAGTCTAGGGTGATTTCAGACCGAAAGGATATTAATCGTTCCCACCTTATCAATGATTCGACTGACCTCGTATTTTCGCATAACATGAACTACCGCGACGATCCGATTCCTGACATACTCCCTTTTTAATTGTTCAAACCCAGTTTTATAATGTTCATGCTTTCTTATTTTCTTATTTCAAGTAGTTAGTTAATTCAATCAAACATAAAAACTCAGTTTTGTGATAATTCGACAGACCGAATTAAACAGATAACTAGCAACTTAGCCTCCCTGTGGAGATCGACGCTACTTACCACTGACTTCTGTTAGTAGTACTTAGGTATTTATTTTTGGTACCAAACGACGGTATCAACCACTATGATATCACTTCTCGTCGACTCGTCCCAAACACGGCAAGCAAGCAAAGAACAAGCACGTGATTCAATCATCAACACCTGAAACTATTTCACTACTCACCGTTAATATGCATCAACTGATTACCGTAGGCACAAATAGGTAGAATGAAACACACAAAAGACACCAGGTCAATACAAGTACAAGAAACAACGCAAGTAAAGTCAAAACATTACAAAACTACAAGTAGAGAGAACATACCAAAGTCCGCAGCAATACATATACAATAAACAACAACAACAACCTGCCATATTGTTACACAACCATACCAACACCACTGTATTACCTCGATGCGTAATCCCCCACTTGCCCGCGGCAAGGGGTACCTGTTGGAGTATGTGTCCTCCACAAAAGTGCATTAACATATTAAATCTCATTTAAGGAATATAAACTGGATATTTATATTTCCTCGTTAGTTGATCAACGTATATCGATAACGGTTGGCTAACTAGAGTTTGACGTTATTGTCGTATGACGGCGGTGATCAATTGATCCCTTACGGTCACACCTATAGGATGAGACCCAAATGAATAATTAATTATATTCGATACAGATTAATTAATCCCTTAAATGTCTGAGATTTAATGAGATTCGATTTAGTGATTAACATGTTAATTGACTAAATTAAGTTGAGGTTTAATAAAGATTTTTAGGTAGAGGTAATTAGTTATTTATATTTACAAGAGGTTGTAAAATTAACTAACTAGCTATAATGGGACTCATTATATATTGATATAATGGTAAAATACTACTCAATAAGTTGAGTGTATATTATTTATTAATTTGTGTCACGTAATTGTTATTTGATCAAATTAATATTTAATTATGTAAGATGATTAAACACAAGACTTATAAGCAATTGTGGGACAAATATTGTAAGACAAAATGAACCCAAATGTGACCAAATGAGCCGTGCAGATGAAGCAAATTGTGTGCTCTTCTTTTGATTTTGTCTTCTAGCTTTTGGAAGATAGTCTTTTGTCTTTTAGCATTTGTAAGATGCCCAAAACATCATCATCACCTACTCTTACAAGCCTACTTTAAACCTATGTTGCATGTAATGATTTGAGAAGACTAAAACCACACTATATTAGTAGTGTATGTGTCGTGTGAAAGACTAAGTGGAGTAACAATTGTTGTTGCTTTCATTTTTCTCTTATTCTCACAAAATCCTCTACATTCAAAACCTCTCATCTCTTCCATTCCTCTCATATTCAAATACTAATATTAAGCAACTATTACTAGCTAAGGTAGTAATATTAGTAATTTATAATGGAATATTACTACATAATATCTAGTTAATATTAGTAGTAATTTTTGGGTTTTATCTTGGGTGCACAAGTGAGAAGGCATTCTTCTTTGGGTGCTTTTGGAGGAACTTCCTTATTATTATAGCTCAAGAACAACAAGATATGAGATCTTGTTGTGCCCATAATTTTCATATAAGCAATGTAAGGAAACTAAATTTTCTTTACTCTTTTATTTTGATTATTACTTAATAATGCATGCATGTTACTGAGGTCCTTTTATTTAATATTGATAATCTAATCAGAAAGTCTAATTAGGATTATGGACTTTCAAGTGGTATCAGAGCTATGGCTAGTACCATGCATGTCATTTTAAGTATTTTCATTTTATGCATGTATTATTTATGCATTTGTTCATATTATACGATAATTTTTAAAATCTAAAAATTGTGTTAAAATGGAGTTTTGACACGAGATTTTTGTTGCATGTTTTCCTACTGATCTCAAAATGTTTGTGATCAAGTTTGGTGATTCGTGGATTTATTTTCCAAATTATTTTGATTTTTATGAAAAACCGTGTCAAATAATGTCGTTTTTGGTTAAAAAGTTAATTAAAAATAGTTCGACTTTGATTTGGCATTTGAAATTTTTATATGATATTCCTAGAATAATGCATTCTTTGCATGTAAATTTTCGAAATTTAGTTTGAAGTTTTGCATGTTTATTTATTTTTATGAGATAAAAACGGATAAAAGCAATTTATATTTTTTAATATGAGAGCCGAAAATAATCTGCCCATGAAAATTTTATGTACATTTAAAAATAGGTTCTAAATGCCAAAAATAAATTTTAAAGTTATTTTTATCTAATTTTGATGTTTTTTGGTATTTAATAGTTAAAAACCGATAAATATCGATCTATTTTTACCATATTTTTAAATCAAAATTTTTGGGCAAGATTTTTGACATTTTTGGGACCCTGGAATCGTTCCAGAATGTTCAAAATTTTTAATTTTTAATTTTCATTATTTATACATGCAAATATGATTTATTTAATAAAAGTTATTTATTTACAGATAAAATTAGGAAATAATATCAAATCAGGCTAATTATTTTCAAATAAATTAGTGGGGACAAATTTTTTGAGTTATAAATCTGTTTATATATATAGTATGAGCTTAAATGAAATTTAAGTGTTGATTGTTGATTTTTAATAATTTAAAAATCGTCAAATCCGCAATACCGATAAAATCCGTATGAGATACGATCAATTGCGCAATAGGGCGATTTTGGCATTTATTTTACAACATTTTAAGCATTATTTTTATGTTGAATGAATGATTGTCATTTATTTAAAGTATTTATTCATTTGTACCTAGTAAGGCCTAGTTATTTAATCGTTATTACCCGTAATGTAAGGGATTAACGATTCGGTTGTAATTTAATACGATCTCGTATCGTCCATTTGTAATTAATTAATAGATTTTAGTTGTTAATTAATTAATGTATAGTAGGAAAAGCCATGTAATTTCTTTTGTAATTATTTTATGGCGTTTCCAAAAGACGGAGTATCCTCAAGACGATGCATTTCTTGGAAGACGTTCCATGAAGAGGCAAGGGACCAAGGAGTTGGTTTCCGAACTTGTAATGATCTAGTTATTTTATTTAACTAGGTGGCCATAATAGGATTATTTATATGCTTGCTTTCTTTTTTTTTCCCGCGCTTGCCAAAATCGCCGCACACATACCTTTATATTTCGCTATTGTCAATTAACGTTATTTACATTCGTCGACTTAGTTCACTTGTAGGGAATTTATGACTAAATTGACAAGATCTCTTACATATTAAAATTGAGATTACCCTAACCAATTAGTAACACCTATGAATCCTTTGTTCATTAGAGCCACGCTCGCCCAAGCATGGTGTTCTCTTTTTACCTTAGTTAAGTAGGGTGGTAAATGTTATCACACGCCAAAGTTGGTTGGTCTCAACGGAATATTAAGACGGTCTTGATTTCCGGGCTTTAGATAGATTTAAGGAAATCTGTCGACCAAAAGTTCTAAAAGTAGAATTAGTCAAACGTTGACTTACCGAATTTATGCAATTATAGGATGTTTCGCCCAAGCGATGCCCGTTTTTGTCTAAAATTGGGTCTTGGGATCATTTATATAATTTAGTGGGCGATCATTATATAAATGTTAAAACTTGTTAAAGTTTGTTTACAAGTAAATTTTAAAACAATGAATGTTTATATTTCCTTATTTTGTTGTAACATTTCAATTCGCAATGGCAAGTTCATCGACACTTTCGACTACTCCATTAGGCAAAGACTCATGGCTAAGGTCCATTATGGACAAATGTACTTTAAAAGAAGATGGTAGTAACTTTGTTGAATGGGAGTCCAGTATCAAAAGTGCCGCATTATCCGATAATGTGGTTGCTTACTTAACCGAACCCCCTCCTCCTGAGCCCGGTGCAAGGGCTAGTGCGGCAGTAAGGACCGCCTATGATGACCATTTGAGGATGTCAAATGATATCAAAAATGTTTTGATATGGTCGATGTCCCCTAGTCTCAAGCTTCGATGCATTTCTTTGAATGCGTACGAGATTTTCACTCGTTTGTCTACTATGTTTTCACAAACACCAAAAGTCCGTCAATACGATGCGGCGGCACGCTTCTTTGAAGCAAAGCTTGAGAGAGGCCAAAAGGTTGGTCGTCATGTCCTAAAAATGGTGGAATATGTTGACGCCCTAGAGCGTCTAGGGTGTGAAATTCCAAAGACTCTTGTGGTGGATCGCATCCTCCACTCACTTCCCATTAAATTTGCCCATTTTAGGGTGAGCTATAACATGAATAATATGGATAAGTCCTCTCATAAACTCCATGCTCTTCTCACCCAAGCGGAGAGGAGGCTAGTGGGAGTGAGAAAGATGTTCTCATAATGAAATTGAAGAACATGTCTCTAGGGGTCAATAACGGGAAGGGGAAAGGAAAATCCCAATTTAAAAGGTAATTCACTAAAAAGGAAAAGGGGAAGGGAAAAACCATTGAGAATGACAATTCCAAAGAAGACAAATCCGAGGCCAAATGCTTTCATTGTAATAGCAAAGGCCATTGGAGGAGAAATTGTCCCAAGTATTTGGACGATCTGAAAGTCGGTCGTGTGACGGCCGTAGGTACTTTCTCCACCTCTCTCTATATATGTGATAGATGTTCATCTTGCTAGCTCTTCATGCTGGGTATTAGATACCGGATGCGGTTCTCACCTTTGTAATCATTTACAGGGGCTAAAGGACGTGCGAAGCCTAGCAAAAGGGGAGGTTGATCTTCGCATGGGAAATGGAGCTAAGGTGGCGGCCGTTGCCATAAGGACCTATGTCCTTACTCTATCTAGTGGATTAGAGTTGTTTTTAAATAGTTGTTATTTTGTATCAACTCTTACTAAGAACATTATCTCCATTTCTGCGTTGGACGCAGAAGGCTTTTGTTTTATCATTAAGAATAATTGTTGTACTTTTATGTTTAATGATATGGTCTATGGCAAGGCCATTTCTATTGGAGGTATTTACGTTCTAAATGATTTAAAGAATTCTACCATGTTGAAAGTAAAAGACTTAAAAAGGGTGATCCAAATGAATCCTACCTTTGGCACTGTCATTTAGGTCATGTAAACGAGAGACGCATAAAGAGACTTATTTCATCAAAAGTGCTCGAACTATTTGATTAAGAATCTTATGGTACATGCGAGTCTTGTCTTCTAGGCAAAATGGCGCATGCTCCTTTTTCGGGAAAAGGAACGCGAGCAAGTGAGGTCTTAACTCTCATACATACCGATGTATGTGGACCTTTGACCATCACCGCTAGAGGAGGTTATCACTACTTCATTACATTCACTGATGATTTGAGTAGATATGGGTATATCTACCTAATGAAGAACAAGAGTGAAGCTTTTGAAAAGTTCAAAGAATTTCAAAACGAAGTAGAAAATCAATTGGATAAGAAGATTAAAACCCTACGATCTGATCGTGGTGGTGAATACATAAACAAAGAATTTGATTCTCACCTAAAAGATTGTGGTATTGTATGACAATGGACACCTTTCGGAACACCACAACTTAATGGTGTGGCCGAAAGGAGGAACCGAACTCTATTAGATATGGTTCGGTCCATGATGAGTCTAGCCGAGCTTCAAAATTCATTTTGGGGTTTTGCAATCTTGTCTGCAATCTTTTCACTAAATCGTAGCCCGACTAAAGCGGCCGATAAGACCCCATATGAGATATGGACATGAAAGTCCCTCATTTGTCTTTCATGCGAATTTGGGATTGTGAAGCTTACGTCATGATTAGATCTGACAACAAGCTTGCACCCAGATCTGACAAATGTCAATTTGTAGGTTATCCTAAGGAAACACGTGGCTACTATTTCTACCACAAAGACGAGGACAAAGTGTTTGTGTCTCGTGATGCTGTCTTCCTAGAAAGAGAATTTCTATCTAGGAGACAGAGTGGGAGAAAATTTGAACTTGACGAAGTTCGAGTGCCACAAACCGTGAACGAGGTGGAGGAAAACGTTCCCTCTTCTTCTGAAACGGTAATTGTTCCTAGGAGGTCATGTAGAATCAGTTATCAACCTGACCGCTACCTCGGTATCAATGAAGAGGATAACATTTTGTTGCTTTTAGAAAGTGACGAATCCATTAACTACAAATCGGCCATCTCTATTCCCGACTCCGCACATTCGCACGAGGCCATGCAATCCGAAATGGATTCCATGTATGAAAACCAAGTATGGGACTTGGTGGATTTACCTGAAGGAGTGAGACCTCTTCAGTGTAAATGGATCTACAAGATAAAACTTGGCATTGATAAATATATAGATGTTTAAAAAGCTAGATTGGTAGCAAAAGGTTTCACTAAAGTTCATGGTTTGCACTATGACGAAACCTTTGCTCCAGTCGGTATGCTTCGGTCCATTAGGATAATCTTAGCGGTTGCCGCATTTCATAATTATGAAATTTGGCAAATGGATGTCAAAACCGCCTTCTTGAATGAGATTCTAGAAGAGGAAGTGTACATGACACTGATAGGTTTACTTATCTCATAACCTATAAATATTAGTCATACTAAAAAGGATTTTAATTAACATTTTAATTAAAATAGTTTTAGATCTTATGCATGCTAAAACTTGTGCGGAAATAGAATGATTTGAACCCTTACATACGGTCCAAATATGCTAGGATGATCCTCCAAGTATTCAACAAGAACACCTCCTTAGTGATGCACCAAGACACCCTTTGATTGAAACCGAAACTTGAGTATGCTACTACCAAAACCGGTGTTTCCTTAACACTAATTCTAATCCTTGTATTAGAATTAAAACTAATATAACTTATTAGTATTAGTGTTGTTATTATCTCAATAATATTAGTGGATTTTATGTAATTTTCTCACTTAGAAAATATGCAAAAATTAGAACCAACTAAACTTGTGAGCTAACAACACAAGATATAAAGGGGTTGTCTTGGTCTTTGGGTGGCCGGGAATGGGGAGAAGCAAAGGGGAACACTTTACTTTTTCCATGCTCTTAGGGTGGCTCTAGGTCCTATTTACAAGAGCACCCTAATGATGATGTTTTAAAGAGTGTCATTAAGTTGCTTAGACACTCCTTAATCCACTCACCCAAACCGTCCCATTTAAGATAAAATGGTCATCCATTTTATATTTTGTCAATTGTGTAATTGTATGTTATGTGGCATTCAATATGTCACAATATAAGGAAAAATACAATTGTTTTAATTTAAAACATATATATTTATCGTATAAATATTGTTTATAATTAAATAAATCTTATTTATCAAATTGACAAGTAATTCGTAAGTACTAATATAAAATGATTAATTACAATAATCGTCAATACGATTTACAACCTTTGCATCTAATATACAACCCGATTTATTCTAATTACGATATTGTAAAATATCGTTCATCGTTTAATAATTGACACGTTTCATTTATTAACATAAATCTTACAATAAGATTTAACCTCTGATTTCTCGGTATACGAGTTTAAGGAATATGATCAAATCATATCAATATACATTTGATCACTTTATCAATTAAGGGAATTGTCCTATAGGTGTGACCTAAAGGGATCAACTGACCACCACCGTCATACGACAGTAATGTCAAACTCTAGCTAGCCAATCATTACCGATTAATGTTGGTCAGTTGACTAATATAATTTCGTATCATCCCTTGCGCATTCTCGTCATGAGATTTAATTACGTGATCGCACTATTGTTGAGGACACATTTCCCAACAATCTCCCACTTGTCCACGACAAGTGTGCGTCACCAATTCTCTTGTCCTATTACAATCTCCCACTCAATGCAAGGTGTCTCTCGGGTCGTACTTGCATTTGATCATGTCGTGAGTGGTTTCCTCGATTTGGAGATTAGCTGCTTGACCGGAATTATCTACCATAGATACATTCCGAGCGTTGCCACGCATTTCCAGTTAACTTCTCCTCGAGTGGCCTTGAGATTTGAACAACCCTGACAAAGGGGTGGACAATTTATATCGCACTACTCCCTTCAACTAGCCACAACTTAACATAACCCAAAACAATCCCGTTTGACTCCAGTTACTAAAAGTCGTAGAGAATGAATCAAAGCTATGCAAAAACTGTGCCATCTTGGGCGAGTAGTCTTTAGTCTAAGAATTGACTCATAAGAATACTATAGCAGCTCTTGCCAAGACCGGGCTATTATAAAATTTCTAGAACTCTATAAGCGTTCAATCTGCCCGACAAATTGTCTCCAAGTCTGCCTATGTGATCGACTAGTCATCCCATATGACTCTATGGCATTTGAACTTGCCATCAGTCTCCTCACATTAATGTCAAACTCTAGCTAGCCAATCATTACTGATTAATGTTGGTCAGTTGACTAATATAATTTCGTATCATCCCTTGCGCATTCTCGTCATGACATTTAATTACGTGATCGCACTATTGTTGAGGACACATTTCCCAACAGACACAACCTGAAGGTTTTGTTGATACATCTAACCCTAAGAAGGTGTGTAAACTTAAGAGATCCATCTATGGACTTAAGCAAGCATCTAGGAGTTGGAATCATCGCTTTGATCATGTTATTAAACAATACGGTTTTACTCGAAGTGTTGAGGAGCCTTGTTTATATATGAAGTTTAGTGGGAGCGAGGTAGCTTTCATCGTCTTATATGTGGATGACATATTACTCATTGGGAATGATATACCGATGCTCACTTCCGTTAAGGAGTGGCTAGGGAAACATTTCCATGGGAGAGGCGCAACGCATCTTAGGTATCCGGATCTATAGAGATAGATCCAGGAGGATACTAGAATTAATTCAAGAAGCTTATATTGATAAGATTCTTGATAGGTTCAATATGAAAAACTCAAAGAGAGGCTTTCTTCCTATGTGTCGAGGGATTACTTTGACGAAGTCACAATCTCCTTCTACACATGGGGAAATTGAACGCATGAAGGTCATCCCTTATGCTTCCGCAGTTGGGTCTGTCATGTATGCTATGATTTTCACTCGTCCCGATGTCGCTTATGCTTTGAGCATGACGAGTCGTTACCAAGCCAAGCCAGGAGAGATTCACTTGATAGCCGTAAATAACATCCTTAAGTACTTCAGAAGGTCTAAGGATTCGTTCTTGGTGTTTAAGGAGAAACTTACTAAGTAATATTAGTAATATTAGTAATTTATAAGGGAATATTACTACATAATATCTAGTTAATATTAGTAGTAATTTTTGGGTTTTATCTTGGGTGCACAAGTGAGGAGGCATTCTTCTTTGGGTAGTTTTGGAGGATCTTCCTTATTATTATAGATCAAGAACAACAAGATTATCTTGTTATGCCCATAATTTTCATATAAGCAATGTAAGGAAACTAATTTTTCTTTACTCTTTTATTTTGATTATTACTTAATAATGCATGCATGTTACTTAGATCCTTTTATTTAATATTGATAATCTAATTAGAAAGTCTAATTAGGATTATGGACTTACAGTACCCATATTCTTAATGTCCTTACGTACTTGAGAAGGACTAAGGATTCGTTCTTGGTGTTTGGAGGAGAAACTGACTTAAAGTAGTCGTTACCTGTTGGAGTATGTGTCCTCCACAATAGTGCGTTAACATAATAAATCTCATTTAAGAAATATAAACTGGATATTTATATTTCCTCGTTAGTTGATCAACGTATATCGATAACGGTTGGCTAACTAGAGTTTGACGTTATTGTAGTATGACGGCGGTGATCAACTGACCCCTTACGGTCACACCTATAAGATGAGACCCAAATGAATAATTAATTGTATTTGATACAGATTAATTAATCCCTTAAATGTATGAGATTGAATGATGTTCGATTTAGTGATTAACATGTTAATTCACTAAATTAAGTTGAGGTTTAATAAAGATTGAGGTAAAGGTAATTAGTTATTTATATTTACAAGAGGTTGTAAAATTAACTAACTAGCTATAATGGGACTCATTATATATTGATATAATGGTAAAATACTACTCAATAAGTTGAGTTTACATTATTTATTAATTTGTGTCACGTAATTGTTATTTGATCAAATTAATATTTAATTATGTAAGATGATTAAACACAAGACTTATAAGCAATTGTGGGACAAATATTGTAAGACAAAATCTACCCAATTGTGACCAAATGAGCCATGTACATGAAGAAAATTGTGTGCTCTTCTTTTGGTTTTGTCTTCTAGGTTTTGGAAGATAGCCTTTTGTCTTGTAGCATTTGTAAGATGCCCAATACATCATCATTACCAACTCTTAGAAGCCTACTCTAAACCTATGTTGCATGTAATGATTTGAGAAGACTAAAACCACACTATATTAGTAGTGTATGTGTCGTGTGAAAGACTAAGTGGAGTAACAATTGTTGTTGCTTTCATTTTTCTCTTATTCTCACAAAATCCTTTACATGCAAAACCTCTCATCTCTTCCATTCCTCTCATATTCAAATACTAATATTAATCAACTACTAATACTAAGGTATTAATATTAGTAATATTAGTAATTTATAAGGGAATATTACTACATAATATCTAGTTAATATTAGTAGTAAATTTTGGGTTTTTATCTTGGGTGCATAAGTGAGGAGGCATTCTTCTTTGGGGGCTTTTGGAGGATCTTCTTTATTATTCTAGCTCAAGAACAACAAGATAGGAGATCTTGTTGTGCCCATAATTTTCATATAAGCAATGTAAGGAAACTAATTTTTCTTTACTCTTTTATTTTGATTATTACTTAATAATGCATGCATGTTACTTAGGTCCTTTTATTTAATATTGATAATCTAATTAGAAAGTCTAATAGGATTATGGACTTTCACTACCCAAATTCTTAATGTGCACATCCCCTCCGTGGAGGGTCCCATGAAGGGAGATCGTAGGGTTGAGAGACATTTTTGACAATGGTCCCAACCATTAATTCTATAATCACAACACTGTCACAACGTCACAATCGCCTCGTCGTCACGAATACCGGTACCAACATCAAACAGACAGTACACAACAATAAAGACGTAACAGATACATAGTATAACACAAATCAATTACTTGACCGAGTAAGGTCATGACACAGCTGTCGCAACCCTATAAAAACAAACCAACTGGTCTCAAACAAATGCACTAGAGGCAGTCGGGTATCGAATCTACGGGGAGAAGGGAATTCAAAAAGTCCTAACGAGTTTGCTAAAGTAACAAAAGATGGGGGTTTTATGGTTGTTTTGTAGTCTAAGTTCTGAAAGAAATAACAAGCAAGGGTAAGACAAAGTAAATAGTCAACTAACGGAAGGGAATACTAGGATATTCGGTTCACCATGGCTTAAGGTACAAGGAAGAAATTAAGAATGTATTAAACTCGGGAAAGGGGTAGTGAAAAGGTCCTTTCGGTCCGCTATTCGCCCTAGGATTAAAACTAACAAACTTTCGCTCTAGCTAGTTCATCCCAAAGTTCGTTGCCGGTCTACCTATTCCAATCTTTCGATCTAGGTCAAGGAAATCCATACAATTAATTGAATGCGTCGACTCAAACAATCAAAAGCTATTATATGCAGCGATTAAATGCAATCCGTAATCTAATACATTCACTACTGACACCTGTCGTTGTGGGTGTCAAAGATAAGATTTATAAACCAAACTAAAACTATAGATAGTGATAGTAAGGGTCGAACCACAGAGAGACAAGGTTAATTCTGTTTGCCAATTTTTAATCTATAAAGTAACAATAAAAATGGGGGTGTTTTGATTGGTTTGATAACAACTAAGTCTAAAAGGAAAGATAAGAACAAACTGAAAAAAAAGGTGTAAACAATGATAAAAGAGATGCTAGGATGTTCGGGTCACTATAGCTATGATGGCAGACGGTCTAGGTAAACATGCATTACAGTCGCGTAAGATGGGTATAACGAGTCTTTTCGGTCCAGGTTAACTAATAGCTCCTTTCGGCCTATGCTACTAGTCCCTAGGTCTCACTAATACTAGGTGTCAACACGATTAGCGACTCCTAAAGCCTAAGTCACAAATCTTTCGATCGTAAGTAACTTAAACGTTTAAACCATTAACTAATGCCCTTCCCTGTCTTTCGATCTATGGGTTGGTTATTACTAAGCATCTAACAAGTCTCCTTTTGGTCTCATTGAAAGATATTGCTTTTAACGGGATAAAACAAAACTGATCAGACGCGTAATCAGTCGAGCGACCAGGTTCACCGGTCGATCGACCAATCAACTCAGTCGACCGACCTGAATAACCAGTCGGTCGACCAGGTACTGCTACGGGTTGCCCTAAACTACGCCATCTACGCTATAGGTCGCCTACATCCTAACATGTGTGGGTCTAGCTGCTCATGGTATTGACGAAAACAGTAATTGTAACGATAATAACGATATTAGAAAACATGATTGATGCGATTAACGAAATAACAATTAACAACAATAAAGGTTTTGGGATTCTAACTAACCGGATACTAATAAAACTATGAATAACGTAAACTAAAGCAAGAATTACCGTAACAAGGAAGGAATTAGAACTGAAAGATTGAATATTATTGAAATAATACGTGGGAAACTAATTGTTTGTGTGAATAATCTAAAACCTAATTAACAAAGAAGCTAATGAACTTTTATTGTAAACTAAACTAAGACTTGATAAGTGGGGGCTTCGATCATTAGTACAAAAGGGTTGCTAAACTTTTATAGGGAAAAGTCGATGCTTCCTTCAAAACCTAGCTTCATCACGGGCTTAATTAGGCGTTTAAAATCTCCCGTAATGGGCCATGTGGTCGATCGACCGATGATACTGGTCGATCGACCAACTATCGGGTTTCTAAAATCTCGCGCATCAGGTACCTTAGTCGACCGACCATAGTACCCGGTCGATCGGCCAAATATCAGATGTAGTACTGCGTCCTGACGAATTCTGCAGCGCGCGTCGATCTTAAAACAGCTGCCATTTCTTCGTCGCTCATCGTATTAAAGCGATTCTCGCGGCGTTGGAAAGCTAAGAGGATAAGCTTTCACCTCCAATTGGAATCACTCCATTATCAGCTCTAGAACTCGAGAGATAGCCATTTGAAACAGGTTGCAATATCGCGAAGCGAATCTTTGCTTGTTTAAGCTTGTAAACTGTATGCACCATTGCTTATGCTATCTTCAGGCCTTGAAATGTGCGCTAGGCTTCGTTCCTTCTTTTCCTTAGTAAAGCAAATCACTTGAGGACGATTTTGACTCGAATCGCCTTATTTCCGCATAAATCTGCAATAATGCATAAAAATACGAAAGTAGACGAAATAGGAGAAATAATAGTCTAAAACTCATAAATGAGCTCTGAAATGCGTGTAAAATGAATGTGAAAACATCAAGAAATAGGCACGCATCAAATTCCCCAAACCAAACTCTTGCTTGTCCTCAAGCAAGAACTAGACTCGATCTTAAACCTATGGAACGACTTCAATCTCAGAGCGAAATACAACTATAAAGCCTAAACCAATTTAATGCCAAGTCAACAACGAAAGAGTAAAAGAATCATGCAAACGAGTTATGAAGTTGTCAAACTTTGCTAATCTATCGACCATAAAGACTTATCACAATGGACTCTTGCGGGTCGCTCAAATCACACAATAAGCGAAGGGTGAGTGTACATGTAAAAGATAGAAAGAAGTAAATTTGTAATGAAACTCACCTAACTTCGACCCATGAGAACATGCCTGCAATCTAACATGAAAGTAAACTCTACAACCGTGCATATACATACCAATCTAGTGACTTTGACACATGCTTGAGGAAAAGTAAGGATATGTGAGGTAATGGGTAAGAAAGGCTAAAAAATGTTTTTGGATAAGTGGAGTTAAAAAGCAGCCAAGCTAGTAAAACCGGGATCCAAACAACGAATTCACAACTTTCAACCCAAGGAACTTAAACATGGTGCTATATATTTTGTAGCACAAAACTCACAAATTTTCAAGGAAAAGACTCCCAAGTGATATGAATGAAATACGGGAGTAAGAATCGCTAGAGGGTAAAACTTTCAACAATTGCGATTTTTAATCTGATATCTGGCAGTTGGTCGATCGACCAAAGGTTGCGGTCGGTCGACTGATTTGCAGTATAATTTTTTTTTCTCGATTTTTCTTTCTTTTTCTGTTTTCCTTTTTCTTTTCTTTTTCCTTCTTTTCTTTTTCTTTCTTTTCTTTCTTTTTCAAATGAGAGCATAACAACCAAAAAGACCTAGAACATTCCCGTGACCACAAATACTAGCTCGGATAAGGTGGGCTAAGTATGAGATGTAGCTTATGGGACAAAAAGGCAAATTTGGCTATGTGAAGCTTATGGGTAAGATAAGAAAAGGGGACCTCAATTGCACGTGTCAAAAATCACCAAATAAGATAGCATACAGGTATAAAGCAGATTACGTTCATGTTTATGCATATTGATGTAACATGTCTCAGGGGGAGTACCACTCACATCCTAAACAACTGGTCATAGATGACACCAGTAAAAGGGCTCTAAAAAACTCAGAATGTATAGTAGTTTGCCAAAATTCAAAGTCAAGTCTCAAGATTAACAACTAGTTTGACAAAAATTCGTAGACTATGCATATGATTCTACTACTAAAACATGTTGACAAGCACGGCTTAGGCATAAACAGATGAAAGGCAAAGTAATCATTGAAATATTATCGTTCCGAATCAACCTATATGCTAAAATAAACGTGCATTTTTTGAATTTTTTTTCTATTTTTTTTTTGGATTTTTTTTTATGTATATGCAAGGAAAAAGAAACAACAATGCAAAACAAAAATGCAATAAACGTGAGACAAAAATGCAATAAAACATGTGAATGCAACGCAAAACCCTTCCCCAAACCAAACCACACAATGTCCCCATTGTGCAATATCATATGCGAAGAACATGGGATATGGGAATTTGCGATAAAGTAAAACTAAGGAGGAACATGGAAGGAACTCACGGAATATATGCGCGAACGGAAACCTCCCCAAACCAGCGTGAGCTAGGAAGTTTCGGTAGCCCGCAGTGCTACCCTATAGACCTGAAAAAGAACAAGACAACCTTTTTCGGAAATTAAAAGCATTTGGGTGATAAATAATAATTACAAGGCATGAAAATAAAGGTGAAAATGAAAGCATAAAAGAAAGATAGAGAGAAAGACTCCCTAGGCTTGCTGGTATGCTTCCCGAGGCAAACGAGAACAGGCAGTAACAGTGGTAGTGGTCGACCGACCACAACCCTTGGTTGACCGACCAAGTCTCGGCAGACAGTGGCTACTAGATTCCAGAGGCTGGTCGACCGACTGATGCATCTGGTCGGTAGATCAGATTTCCTGTAACAGTGCTACTCTTTTCTTCCTCGAATTAACTCAACGGATTTAGTTAAATCCTTTCAAAACCTGTAAAAACAATAAATATGCGCCCAAAACTTGCGCCAAACCCATAACTACTAAGTCTATAAAAACAAAGTAACAAAAAGTAAAAATAGTCTAAGTCTAAAGCAAAAACAAAAAGTTGTCCAACAGAAACCGAAAATAGGAAACTTGACTAGCACTGCGGCTTAGCAACAAGATACCCCAAAGTAAGGAACTTGGCTAAAAGAGGTCCTTTCAGCAGTATGGACCGTTACTCTAGGCTTCCAAATAACAGGCCTAGACGGAGGAAGGGTATCTGGTGTCGCATAAGTTATGACATGCTTCTTTAGTTTGCCCGGCCTAACTTGTTCAGCAACTTGCTCCAATTCCGTCTCACTAGTATCACCAGGATCTTCTATGCCCTCTTTGCCATGACCTGCAGCAACAGAAATAATAGCATGGTCTTCCAATTTTCTCCCAAGCTCAAGGCCTTTGACGAACTCCAAGATTTTACCGAACTGACGCTCCAACTTCACTTTCTCCAAATGATCCGGATACGGGACCGCAACACTAGCCGTAGGATCTGCAACCTTCGGCTTCTTTAACTTCAGAATCTCCATCAAGTCATTGATGAGAGAAGAGTCAGGTAACTCAAGAGGCGGATCCATATTCTGCTTAGGTGTCTTGGTTGGTCGACTGGGAATGTCAGTCGGTCGACCAGTCGAACTAGGAACATGAGGTTTCTGGTTGTCAGAAACTGACGAATCAACAGGTCTTTCGGTCGATCGACCTTGTATACTAGTCGGTCGACTGACTTTACTAGGGACGAGATCAACTTCCACATCAGAAACTTCATCAGACCTCTCTTGGGATATCGGTCCATCATATGAGCGAACGCTTCGGAGATTAATGACATTGATCGTCTCTACGGGACTCTCACATTTGCTCGGACAATTAGCAATCTGATTAGCAGCTAAGATTGCTATTTGGCTCTCAATGTTCTTCAATGATACAGCTTGAGCCTTTTTCATTTCCAACATTTGAGTCATGAGGGTTTGGACAATCGTTCTCAACTCCGCAGCCTCATTTGTTTCATGAACGGGAGCATTCTCAAGCTCTTTGAAACGGACGTTAATGGACGATTCAGGTGCTGCAACATGCACTAGTGCAAAAATCATCTAATGCGTCAACCAAAATACGTCGGTTTTAAATAAACTGACGCAAAAACTACTTAATTTTGGCGGGAGCCCAATTTTGGCCTATAGCTTAGTTATTTGCGTCAGTTCTTTATTTAGAACGGATGTATTATAAACGTCGGTTATTGTAAAACTGACGTATTTAAGTAAAAACATCAGTTTTCGTGGAAACTGACGCATATTGTTTTAACCATTTGCGTCTGTTGCGTTATAAACTGACGTTTATATTAAATATAAAAAAACCTAAACTAAGCAAACAACGCCTTTCTTCAATTTCAACTTCAAAAACACTGTGGTTCTTCATATTGCAAAACCTCACGAAAATCCTTCATCACAAGCTTCATCCGTCATCTTCAACTCCAATTTCGACTTCAATTACCTTATTCAATTCATCAATTGCAAGATTAACGCAAAACAACTGCCATTTGCTCAAACCCTAGGTTTTTCGCCAATTACATGTAAGTTTTATCTTCGTCTATCTTCATCTAGTTCAATTGACTGTTGCTAAATTGTTGTTAATCTTAATGTTGCTGTTACTGTGAATTATATGTAAGTTTGTGCGTGTTAAGTAAATTGTTTGTTGTGAATTTGTGAATTTGTTCATTCAGAATTTTATCTTCGTCTATCTTCATCTAGTTCAATTGACTGTTGCTAAATTGTTGTTAAACATAATGTTGCTGTTACTGTGAATTATATGTAAGTTTGTGCGTGTTAAGTAAATTGTTTGTTGTTAATTTGTGAATTTGTTCATTCAGACTTTCACAGAAGATTCATAGGGCAGTAGATTAGCAGTAAGTTTGTGCGTGTTAAGTAAGCATTACCTGGGTCTATTGTTGTTTCAATAGGGAAACTGTGAACAGTAGGAAATACTTTGCGGACTGCTGATTATTGAGTAAAGGTTTCAGAACAATTCAGGTTTCAAATTTAAATCGTTTGTACCACGTCTCAATAACTATACCAGCTGACAGTTTTACTCTGAAATCTGAATGAATAAGGTGATATTTGCACTTTGAACTTGGGTGTTCATATATTTGAGCTTTTCCCCAGGCGACATCTTAACAAATTGACAGTGTCCAGATGAATTAGATGCCCAAACAAGTAGGAAGTTGATATACAATAGAAACTCTAAATTACATAAGAGGCTGGTTTAAGCAACACTGAAAGAAGTGGCAGCGCTTTCAACGAACTTTTTAGCTCCCTTGAACCATCTCTTATCTCCAGCCTGAGCCTTGCAGATGTAAAGCTTACCTAATTATTGTCATTTTACCAATTATGAAATACAATATCATTTTTTCTGAATTCTAAATCCTCTCCAATCTTAATCTTTTATATTATTCATCTGGTATAATAATTTAAACCCCCTTATATGAGCGATTACTGTCATGATAAGGATTCACGCCTTCTCGATTCTACCTCACGGGTGGGACTTCCTATAATTAGCTCTTTTTGGTTCTTGCTCCTCAGGCTGACTGACTGAAAGATTCTTCTCATAAGAGGAGGCGTCTTTGTTGGCTAGAGTCAGCCAGCCTGCTCTTATCCTATGAAGCGCATTAAAGAAAGGAAAATTAAAGCAAGCTTAGACTTAATCGTTGCAGTAAAAAATCATGTCTAAATGAACAGACTTAAGTAGATGGATTCGATCCGAGAGATCACTGCAAGCTTTCTATCTCCTCTCGTTAAACACTCTAGCCTTATCCTTTTCACGAGTGGGATCACGAGCTTAATTTCAAGGGGGGTTCTGGACGGACTCACTTTTCTCGCCAGCTCCTACTGTTATTTAAGTCGGGAGTCATCTAAGAACAGAAGGAAGTACTGGTGCGCAAGAGACAGAGATAATTGAGAATACTAATATTTTTTATATTTTTTTCACTTTGTAATAATATTTAAGTCGGGAGTCAGCTATGCCTAGTAAGATTGTTGGCATTAGTCATTCGGTTTTTTTTGGATCAGGTCAAGGAACAACCAAGCCAAGTGTAGGCTCAATTGGGTCAATTTGAGCTAAGTAATTGAAATGGGTTCGAATTGCATAGTTTACAAGCCACTGTCAATGTAGAAATTTGTAGGTGTGGTGCTATGGTACGCATAGGGTACTTTCCACCTTTGGGTAGTTGGTTATAGGTTCCCATTATAGTGGTTGCTAGGTTCTTGCTAGGCATTAAGCTAATAGTAGGGAACTCATATGTAAATTCGCCTTGAAATGTACTTGCTTAGTTGATTATTCCTCAAACTTCAGCCTATGTACTAGCTACCCTAGGTTCATTGTTAGGACAACTCTAATAAAAGTTATTATTTTTTTTAGCAGTTTATTGTGCTGGCTATGGATAGGAGTTGGATGTATGGAAAGCGAAATTTCCATTTTCTAGAACGGGTTGATGATTTTATCACGCATGCTATTGCACATCAAAAACTACTTGGGGATGAGAAGTCACTCATGTGTCCGTGTAGCGTATGTAAGAACCGAGTAAAGGTAAACTCTGAAACTATGCGGGAACATTTGCTAATGAAGGGGTTTAAACCTGATTATCATGTATGGATATGGCATGGAGAGAAAGACAATGACATGGAAGGTGTTGGAGTAAGTGTCCTCGACAATAATGTGATCACGTCAATTATGTTAATTAAATTGACAAATCTCTATGAAAGAATATTCATGGGATGATTCTTATCATAAGTCAACTGGTCAACATTAATCGGTAATGATTGGCTTGCTAGAGTTTGACATTACTGTCGTAATGACGGTGGTGACCAGTTGATCCCTTTAGGTCACACCTTTAGGACAGCTATCTCAATATTAAATGTAACAACTGTATATTGATACGAGTTGATTCATTTCTAGATTGTGAATAAAATAAGGAGATAATTTATAATAAGATTATAAATCATTTTAGTGATTGAAATATTATTACTAAAATTTACATGTTTATGAAACATAAAGTTGATGAATGAATTAACTACAATTGTTGTAGCTATGAAATGTGATTAAATAACTATATGTAATTATTTAATTATTAATTTACGATAAAGAGTTTAAAAATGTTAAGCTACGTAAATTATATTATCCTAACTAATGTCACGGATTGGATTCGTTTTGGTCATGTGGACCGTGTGATAAGTCCCTCATACACACACATACATTTACAATATTACATTGGATGTAATAGGAACATTAGGAGGACAAAGCATTTATTCCTTGAGGCATGCTTGGGACATTTGAGAGGATTGAGAGCCAACCCATTGGGCACCATTCTCGGCCGAACCAAAAGAGGCAACAAAAGAGAGAGTTTTGTTCCTTACTCATTCATTCATACAATTTTTAGGGTTTTGGTTGTTAAGTGAGAACAAAAGAAAAGAAAGAAAAATAATTCCTTTCTTACAAAACCCTAGCCATGTACCTCCTTCTATCTAGTAATTTTGTGTGTTCATTCTAGCAAAATAACATACAAACATTGAGAGTTAGTGTGTATTGGTGTTCATCTCTTGGAGGCCATCATCTCTTTGAAGGTTCAAGGAGGATCATCCGTGTTTTAAGCTCAAGAACAAGTGAAGAAGGTGACTTCACTTGTGCCCTAAAATAGCCGAGATTATCAATGTAAGGGAGCTAATATTTCTCTTATATCTCGACACATTTTTGTTAAGCATGCATAAGATCTTCTTTTTATAAAGATAAATAAAATAGTATGACTAATTAGGTATATGAACCTTACAATTGGTATCAGAGCACTCGTTGTTGCATGCTTAATCGGTTTTTAGTTTTTCCGAGTTATGAGACTTAAAAACAAAACTATATATATTTAAATACTCATATTTCCACTCGACATTTTGGCATGTAAGATAAATCTGGTCCTAAAATGTTTTAGGTTATATTGATAATTTATGAGATTTAATATATTGTTCATTATATAAATTTAAATCGTTTAACATGCATTTTTATGACAAAATCGAGTTAAATGATTAAATTAGAAAGAAAATGTTTCTAGCCTTGAAATTTTCACACGACCTCACATGCTTATTTTACTTAATGTATGTAAAATTTGGTACAATATGATTTTGTATAGCATGTTTTACGATTTTATTGTCAAAACCGTATTAAGAGGTAATTTTGGCCATTAATATATGATATTTCGAGTTAAATTTCGAATTGGATGACCAAAATTTTTACATTATAAATATTAAAGTAATATTTTCAGAATGTTTGTGAAAATAAAAATCCAAAATTTCGAATTTTGATATTTGTTTGGATTTAATTCGTAAATGTTATGCATTTTAAGGCAAAATGAACAATGTTAATATAATTAAAGTGTTAATTATTGTCAAAATTATTTATGACTAATTTTGAATCCTAAAATGTGTTAGGATATTATTTAGAACATAAGTTGTTTATGTTTTAATTTATGCATTTTAAAGGAGTTAAAAATGCTAAAATCTCATAAAACCGGGTTAATTTCGACATAATAAGTTATTAAGGCGATTTGGCATTAAAATGAACATATTCATAACATATATATATTGCTGCGTTTTTCCTTATGAATGTCATATTATATTGCATTATTTTGAATCTTGTAATTATTCTAGTATGGCCTTAGTTTTTAAATCGGTATTTCCCGTAATGTAAGGGGTTACCGATTCGGTTGTAATTTTGTGATCTCGTATCACCCAATTGTAATTTATTTCTATTTTATAATGTATAAAGTAGACTAGAAAAGTTGTAATATTTGTAATTTCCGGAGAACCTTGAAGACGGTGCCATTCGGAAAGGAGTTCCGATCAAGACGGTGTTTGCCTCGATTTGCGTGCCGCGTCAAGTTCAAGGGACCAAAGGAGTTGGTTTCCGAATTGTACTCTTGTTATTTCTTTTCTAGGATAAGGCCATACTAGGAATTTATCGTTTGCTTTATTTTGTTTTAATATGTTGCATGCATAGCCAAATCGCCATTAACATGTCATGCATATCGAGTATTGGGTCTTCAACGTATCATTTTATTATCGATAATTCACCTAATTAGTTCACTTAAAAGGAGATAGATAATAATTGATAAGATCTCTTACGTTTAAAATATTGAGACATAGCCTTACCAAAGAGTATGGACCCATGAATCCCTTCTTCACAAATATGTAGGCTCGGCTAAACCGGGGTACTAAAATTGTCACGTTGGGTAAGTGGGGTAATGACGATTACACCTTGAAATTTGGTCGATCTCAACGAAAGTATTTGTAACCGTAGTTGCAATAAGTTCGGGCTAAAGATAATTTTAAGAAAATTGTCGACCGAGAGTTCTAAGAGTAGAACCGATTAAAGGGTTAATCCACCAAATTATACTTATACGGGTTGAATCGGCTACACCGTGCCCGGATTAGTATGGGTTTGGGTCTCGGGTTTATTTACTTAATTGTGTAAGAGATCGTTAAATACTTAACTTGTTTAAAATGTTTAACAAGTATTAAAATGATGAACGTTAATTTTCCTTCGTTTCCGTTTTTGTAGTTATTTTATCGCAATGGATTCATTCAACCCTATCACTATTGATTCTTGTCACAATGTTTTTGACGATATTTGCAATCAAAACAACATTGATACTACTAGAGAAGTTCTTTTCGGAACGGGTCCGGATGGCAGTATTAACTTCATTTCTTCTCTCCCACCTCCCAAAGGTCCATTTCTTGACACGGCTTATTTAGATGAGCTAAATGAAGAATTGGACGCCTTATACTTGAAGGAAAGAGCTTATGATGAAGCTAGTGGGAGTTCTAGCAAGAAAAGTCTCGCAAAGAATAAGAAGAAGAAGAGAAAGTTAGAAAAAGGGCGATGCCACTATTGTAGTGTCATGGGCCATTGGAGGAGGAATTGCCCCAAGTACTTACGTCATATCCAAGAAGGTCTTGTGATTCCGTTAGGTAATTCCATATCTGAAATTTTTGTTATTGACATAAATTTTACATCCAACACATCATGGGTATTGGATACCGGATGTGGTTCTCACCTTTGTAATCGTTTGCAGGGTTTAAGAGAAGTGGAGAAGGTGGACAAGGGTGATATGGATCTCCGACTTGGAAATGGAGCTCGGGTAGCGGCCACTTCTAAAGGAACTTGCACTCTTGCCTTGACGAGTGGATATGAGCTAAAACTTAATAATTGTTATTTTGTACCGTCTCTTTCTGTAATACCCCGTATTTTAGCCTCGGTCAACGGCAGTCAAACCGTGTTTTATACAAGTATTTCAAAGGGAATGTTTATAAAGGATTTTACATAAATTGTTATTATTTTATAAATCGTATTTCTACGATTATTTCGAATTTCATACATTTTTTTTATATTTGACGACTATATCGTAAAATGACGTTTCATTCGTATTTCTTTAAATTCTTAATAATATATTTCTTGTTTTTATTTTTATTTCTCGTCTATACTTAAATTCAATTATTTATATATTTATTTATTTATTTATTTAAGTCATAATTATATTTAAATCCTAATCTTTATATATTCTTATGTAAGTGCTGATAATTTAAATTATTGATTTAATTAATATTTACTACTACTAAATTGTATGGTTTAATTAGTATAATTTAATGTATGTGCTTGCTAATTTTATTTACGAGTCGGGAACGGGACGTAGGTAATAGGATGCCTTGTTATGCGTGATTGACTATGGATGATTGGGCTTGGACTTGGGTTAGACTATAACCCTTATGCGTGAAACAAAACAACAAAAACACCAGCCTCATCCATCGACACACAACACAGCAATACAAACCCTAATCAACCCTATTCCCATCGGCTAACCAAAAACCTTACTCACCCCTACATCTCGCCTGCCTCCTTACCACCTCTATACCCTAACCTCTGCTATGGTCTACCGTGAGATTTGAAGAGAGCAAAGGAGAAAGAGAACAACGCAAGAACAACCTTCACCTTTGTCATTCCCACCTTCGCGTAACTGTAAGTCGTGCACCCGTTTTCTTCAAATTTTCAGACCGTCTTCCTTATGTTCTATAGTTGTGAGTAATCCTTGTAGTGTATGTAACACGGTTATCGCCTTTAATTCACCATAGGACCCCGTATTTGTTAAAGCAAAGGTCAGAAAGTGACGATAGTAACTTCGATACACTGCTCTGTTTCCGCGTGTTCAAATTGTGTTGTGATTGTTGCTTTTTCGTTTATGGGTTGAGTCAATTCGTGTCGTGGGTTATGAGTGTTAGTAGTGGTGTATTATTTTGGTGATGTTGGTTGTAGTAAGCAGGTGTGTGGGTGACCGGAGGAGGCTGATTACGAGCCTGTTCAAAGTTGCAGGAACACAGGGGTTTCGAGTGTGTTCAGTGGGTTTTGGGGTGGTTGTTTCAAAGAGTGAGTGGTGTCGAAGGTGGGTGCTTGGCACCAGGGGTTGTGGGTGACGTGAGGTGTCGAGGGAGGGATTTGGTTGCGGCTACAGTGGTGTTAACAGGCGGTTAAAGTAGCGGGTTTGCAGAGGGGGAAACACGGGTGCAAGAGCGGGTTTTCGCTGTTTGTGACCAGTGAGTTTTGTACGGGTTTCGAGGGTTGTTGGGGCTGAGTCAGGGGTAGAGATGAGTGATAGTGGGTGCACCATAGCACAGTGGTGGTAACCACCGTGTCGTGGTGGTGGTTCAGGTGTCGATAAGGCGTCGAAGGGGTTGTGAATGGGGGCTGTAGAGGGCTGGTTGT
Organism: Silene conica; assembly: GCA_029255685.2. Lineage (NCBI taxonomy): Eukaryota > Viridiplantae > Streptophyta > Magnoliopsida > Caryophyllales > Caryophyllaceae > Silene > Silene conica. Next base: position 69,335,740 of record CM055311.2, read on the forward strand.
GTCGGTTTTGGGAGGCTGTTCGCGTATTTGAATGTTTATACATAAGGCTATTCTGTCTTTTAGTGTATCCTTATTAATACATAAGGCTATTTTGTCTTTTAGTGTATCATTATTAGTAGTAGTTCTAATGCCGCCTTTACATGAAGATTGATTAATATTATTATTATTTGATATTATCATTACTATTTGTATTATATTAGTATTAATATTAGTGTTGTTGTTGTTGTTTGGTCCATACACCATTATTATTATTATCATCAATTGTTATTGTTATTATATTATTACAATTATTACTAATATTGTTATTATTGTTATTATTAGTAATGTTGTTCACACTTTTAATTATATAAGTTGTTAAGTAAATGTTATACAAGAATGTGACGGTTATCGATAGTTCGATTATATTTTTAATGTTCTTTTATTTATTTGAAGTTAGTCGTAAAAGTAATAAGGACGGGTTGGTTAAGTTAATTTATTTCTATAACGGGTTAATTTACGATGTTGACTAATTAATTAATAATTTACGTATTATGTTAAATAGAGAATTAATATTAAGTAATATTCATAGGGAACGAGTTTGAAGTGGAGTATTTCTGATTCTCGTTGATTACGTGAGTACTCAGAGTTGTTGCTTGATCAGGTAGGTTACACTGACACTATACTACAGTTATATGTTATGAGTGGATGCTGAGTGTATGATCTGATATGGATGATGAGCATGAATGATATGAGAATGATATATGGTTATGATAGATTATTATTACTGTTACATTCATAAGCATGATTATTATTATTGTTGCATTCATGAGCATGCATATGCATTGGATACAGATTCGAGATGATGATATATTATTGGGCCCAGGCTAGTTCTGCAGGACTAGACCTGGTGACCTCAGCTGTTATGCTGGTGTTCGGCGACAGCCGATTTTAGTCTGCCGGGAGGTTCGGTATGGCTGGGTGTTACGGGTTTGAGATTGAGATTTGTGATTGAGAATGAGATTGAGATGGAGCTCGAGCATATCATTGCATTTACATATCATCATTGTTGCATTATTTGTTAGCGTGTTATCCTACTCAACCGCGAAGTTGACAGTGTATTCGTGTGCACCTACGATGATCCGAAATGGGGAGTAGATTCTACAGGTCAGAGACAGATGAGCTAGGAGCTGGGGCAGGAATGTGAGATGCATACTTTGGACCGACCTAGAATTATATCACATCTAGAGAAGTCATCAGTTGTAGTTTCTTTTCCGTATGTAGTAACTGTAATAACCAAGTTTTAAATTTTATCAGTTTTATATAAAGTACTTTGGTTGTTTTCCTTTGTTATTCACTACCTCGGACATTCCGAGATGGTAACAGCTCTACTTATTTGAGAATGTCTTGCTAAAGGCTCTTAAATAAATGGGGGTGTTACAAAGTGGTATCAGAGCGAACGATCCTTAGGCCCAAACCAAACGAAAAATAATGAACGTAGGAAGAGTCTAATAAAATGAACCCCAGGTTAGTAACTTTTAGGAGCCCCATGATTTGGAATGAGTTAGGGGCCCCCTCAAACCAAGTCACTGGCCCTTTCAGTCTAACCTGGTCACCTTGAGAGATGTAGAGCGTGGGTAGTATAGAATAAAGGATAGGACCCAATATATTGTTCTAACGTTTCCGCAGAAAAGGAATGAGGTAGGTATGATGTGAAATATGGTTGGAGATCTGTGTCGTATGAGATTTATATTGAATGATGATTGAGATATATGATTTCCAAGTATTGAGAACATGAGTATGTATATATGAGTGTGGATCTATATTGATTGAGCCATAGATAGAGTGATGTGATCATATGATTTAGTCTTCTGACATGTCCATATGATATCTGGTTATTAAATGACTATCGTAATTATGTAATATATTGACTGGTATTTGGATATGAATGATCATATTTATGTGTTATCGTAATCCATGTCTAGTGATATGCGGAATGTGTTGTTCTAAGCCATGAATCTTATATAGTTATGTGTTGCATATATCGTACTTAGAACCTTATGCCTTTATACGCACTTAAATTCGTTATAAAGTTAGTAATCAATAAGGGACATCTTAATAACTCCTAGTTTTATATTTCCGTACCCTAATAAGTTTTGTTGGCACGATGATAGAAACTAATGCATTGTCTATACATGATGATTGAGTTATTTAGTTGACTTATTTTCGGTTTCGCAATCTTTACCGTTTTCTAAATGGCAATTACATGTTAATATGGTGCGATGTAATTTCAATGTTTCAAATGATATGTCAACGTGTTTTAGAGGGGGAATTGTTGTGTTCAAATGTGATAATGTGAAGCAATTTTTTTTTTAGGAACCAAAATTGTAATAAAATTTCCATAATGTTATCTTGTTTGTACGGGTTGTCATTTAAAATGTGTTATCTATATGGATATGAAAATTTTATGTGCGATAACCTACTGAATTAGCTTTCCAATGTCGTTGGTTTTATGTTAATACGAGTTATATTTTGCGAAAAATAAATATTTTAGTTGACAGTGGTCCGATTGTTACTGCACAGTTCTGTTTCAACCCATGTTTTTGCAAAAGAAACCATTTAAAACGTATTTATTGTTTATGCATAATTCCAACCCCACTGTTTAGAATATTCACTCACGTTTTCAAAATGATAAGCCACGTAAAATCTTACCGAGTCGTTATTTAATAGTGATTTTCGCAAGTTTTTTTTTATTTTGTGTTTAATTGTCGTAAAGTTTCTGTTCAGACCAACTGAGTTGTAAAAATTTGTTATAAATAATACCCTTAAGATATGCTTTTGATTTCTTTTCCATAATTACTTAATTCCTTATATTTTCTAAAAACGATAATATCTCGCAGAATGGCTAAGTGGTTATTTAATTATGATTTATGGAAGTTGCTGCATGATGTATGATTGTTGAAACGGTAAAGTTTTAAATATAAAAGTTTAATCAAATATGGATGTTGTATTGTAACCATGTAATGTTCTTATATGATAATCATTATATGATAGGGTGAGTCTTATGTAAAGTAGTTTCAATTATACAGACGCTATTACCTTGCTTGATTTTTGCCTATTGTCTTTCTCTAAATCCGATGTGTAGAAATATGAATTTTACTTCTATAATATGGATACTAATACAAAACGTTTCAATTCGTCAATTATGAACCTCGGGTTAGCTGATTGTCTACATTGATGTAAATGTGTTAATTTTGTGTCAAAATTTGCAAGGGATATATAAGTGTTAGTTACCTTGACTTAGTTTTACTGCGTAGCATAAAATTGACAAATATGTTTGTTGCTTTAAAAGTCGGATGCCAGTTGCCTAGTATAGAGTACTTAACTTATCAGGTGATTTGTGACTGTTGTTTCGGTGATCTTCTTGAGCTTTGGATGTGGAATTTTATAATAGAGTTACAGGGACGTAACCATGTTTTAATGAGGATAGGATTGTAAAATTTTGATGGTTTACGATCTGGCTAAGTGGTAGTTGTGATTGGCTAACTGAGTTTTGACCATGCATGGAGTCTGCTGTTTAATTTGTGATGTTTCGGTCAATGTTGCGATTCTTTAAGTGTCAGGTACTTTTGTCGTAAGTTAAACTTTGGGGGCAAAGTTTCTTAAGGGGGATAGAATGTAACACTTCGTGTTTTGGAGCTTATATATATGTAGTCTTTTTCTTATGCTTATGGGGTGTTTTGTTATCGTTACGAGGTGGCGAACTTCGGGACGAAGTTCATTTTAAGGAGGGAAGACTGTAATACCCCGTATTTTAGCCTCGGTCAACGGCAGTCAAACCGTGTTTTATACAAGTATTTCAAAGGGAATGTTTATAAAGGATTTTACATAAACTGTTATTATTTTATAAATCGTATTTCTACGATTATTTCGAATTTCATACATTTTTTTTATATTTGACGACTATATCGTAAAATGACGTTTCATTCGTATTTCTTTAAATTCTTAATAATATATTTCTTGTTTTTATTTTTATTTCTCGTCTATACTTAAATTCAATTATTTATATATTTATTTATTTATTTATTTAAGTCATAATTATATTTAAATCCTAATCTTTATATATTCTTATGTAAGTGCTGATAATTTAAATTATTGATTTAATTAATATTTACTACTACTAAATTGTATGGTTTAATTAGTATAATTTAATGTATGTGCTTGCTAATTTTATTTACGAGTCGGGAACGGGACGTAGGTAATAGGATGCCTTGTTATGCGTGATTGACTATGGATGATTGGGCTTGGACTTGGGTTAGACTATAACCCTTATGCGTGAAACAAAACAACAAAAACACCAGCCTCATCCATCGACACACAACACAGCAATACAAACCCTAATCAACCCTATTCCCATCGGCTAACCAAAAACCTTACTCACCCCTACATCTCGCCTGCCTCCTTACCACCTCTATACCCTAACCTCTGCTATGGTCTACCGTGAGATTTGAAGAGAGCAAAGGAGAAAGAGAACAACGCAAGAACAACCTTCACCTTTGTCATTCCCACCTTCGCGTAACTGTAAGTCGTGCACCCGTTTTCTTCAAATTTTCAGACCGTCTTCCTTATGTTCTATAGTTGTGAGTAATCCTTGTAGTGTATGTAACACGGTTATCGCCTTTAATTCACCATAGGACCCCGTATTTGTTAAAGCAAAGGTCAGAAAGTGACGATAGTAACTTCGATACACTGCTCTGTTTCCGCGTGTTCAAATTGTGTTGTGATTGTTGCTTTTTCGTTTATGGGTTGAGTCAATTCGTGTCGTGGGTTATGAGTGTTAGTAGTGGTGTATTATTTTGGTGATGTTGGTTGTAGTAAGCAGGTGTGTGGGTGACCGGAGGAGGCTGATTACGAGCATGTTCAAAGTTGCAGGAACACAGGGGTTTCGAGTGTGTTCAGTGGGTTTTGGGGTGGTTGTTTCAAAGAGTGAGTGGTGTCGAAGGTGGGTGCTTGGCACCAGGGGTTGTGGGTGACGTGAGGTGTCGAGGGAGGGGTTTGGTTGCGGCTACAGTGGTGTTAACAGGCGGTTAAAGTAGCGGGTTTGCAGAGGGGGAAACACGGGTGCAAGAGCGGGTTTTCGCTGTTTGTGACCAGTGAGTTTTGTACGGGTTTCGAGGGTTGTTGGGGCTGAGTCAGGGGTAGAGATGAGTGATAGTGGGTGCACCATAGCACAGTGGTGGTAACCACCGTGTCGTGGTGGTGGTTCAGGTGTCGATAAGGCGTCGAAGGGGTTGTGAATGGGGGCTGTAGAGGGCTGGTTGTGTCGGTTTTGGGAGGCTGTTCGCGTATTTGAATGTTTATACATAAGGCTATTCTGTCTTTTAGTGTATCCTTATTAATACATAAGGCTATTTTGTCTTTTAGTGTATCATTATTAGTAGTAGTTCTAATGCCGCCTTTACATGAAGATTGATTAATATTATTATTATTTGATATTATCATTACTATTTGTATTATATTAGTATTAATATTAGTGTTGTTGTTGTTGTTTGGTCCATACACCATTATTATTATTATCATCAATTGTTATTGTTATTATATTATTACAATTATTACTAATATTGTTATTATTGTTATTATTAGTAATGTTGTTCACACTTTTAATTATATAAGTTGTTAAGTAAATGTTATACAAGAATGTGACGGTTATCGATAGTTCGATTATATTTTTAATGTTCTTTTATTTATTTGAAGTTAGTCGTAAAAGTAGTAAGGACGGGTTGGTTAAGTTAATTTATTTCTATAACGGGTTAATTTACGATGTTGACTAATTAATTAATAATTTACGTATTATGTTAAATAGAGAATTAATATTAAGTAATATTCATAGGGAACGAGTTTGAAGTGGAGTATTTCTGATTCTCGTTGATTACGTGAGTACTCAGAGTTGTTGCTTGATCAGGTAGGTTACACTGACACTATACTACAGTTATATGTTATGAGTGGATGCTGAGTGTATGATCTGATATGGATGATGAGCATGAATGATATGAGAATGATATATGGTTATGATAGATTATTATTACTGTTACATTCATAAGCATGATTATTATTATTGTTGCATTCATGAGCATGCATATGCATTGGATACAGATTCGAGATGATGATATATTATTGGGCCCAGGCTAGTTCTGCAGGACTAGACCTGGTGACCTCAGCTGTTATGCTGGTGTTCGGCGACGGCCGATTATAGTCTGCCGGGAGGTTCGGTATGGCTGGGTGTTACGGGTTTGAGATTGAGATTTGTGATTGAGAATGAGATTGAGATGGAGCTCGAGCATATCATTGCATTTACATATCATCATTGTTGCATTATTTGTTAGCGTGTTATCCTACTCAACCGCGAGGTTGACAGTGTATTCGTGTGCACCTACGATGATCCGAAATGGGGAGTAGATTCTACAGGTCAGAGACAGATGAGCTAGGAGCTGGGGCAGGAATGTGAGATGCATACTTTGGACCGACCTAGAATTATATCACATCTAGAGAAGTCATCAGTTGTACTTTCTTTTCCGTATGTAGTAACTGTAATAACCAAGTTTTAAATTTTATCAGTTTTATATAAAGTACTTTGGTTGTTTTTCCTTTGTTATTCACTACCTCGGACATTCCGAGATGGTAACAGCTCTACTTATTTGAGAATGTCTTGCTAAAGGCTCTTAAATAAATGGGGGTGTTACACTTTCCAAAAACATTATTTCTGTTGCAATGTTAGACATTGAGGGATATAATTTTTCCATTAAAGACAATTGTTGTGTAATTTCTAAGAATGACATGGTAGTTGGCCGTGCCAATTCTATTAATGGAATCTATGTTTTGGAAACTTCCGACTCGTCTAATAATGTCTACAACGTTAATAACAAAAGGATTAAAACAAGTGATCCAAATGAATCATATGTTTGGCATTGTCGACTTGGTCACATAAATGAAAATCGCATTAAAAGATTGGTAAAGACCAACATAATTAAACCATTCGAATATGAATCTTATGGTACATGCGAAGCTTGCCTTCTAGGAAAGATGACTCGTAACCCCTTTAGTGGTAAAGGGACACGAGCCAGTGAGTTATTGGGACTAATACATACGGATGTATGCGGACCACTATCAATCACCGCTAGGGGCAATTATGACTATTTCATCACCTTCACCGATGATTTAAGTAGGTATGGGTATATCTACTTAATGAAGCATAAGAGTGAAGCTTTTACGAAATTTAAAGAATTTCAGAATGAAGTAGAGAACCAACTCGACAGGAAGATTAAAACATTACGATCCGATCGTGGTGGAGAATATCTTAGCAATGAATTTGATTCACATCTAAAGGAGTGTGGCATTGTGTCACAACTTTCACCTCCAGGAACACCACAACTTAATGGTGTGGCAGAAAGGAGGAATCGAACCTTATTGGATATGGTCCGATCAATAATGAGCCAAACTGATTTACCCAATTCATTTTGGGGATTTGCGATCCTCACCGCCATCAAATCGTTGAACAATAGTCCAACGAAAGCGACCGATAAGACTCCATATGAGATGTGTGATGCCCGTCGTTGAGGGTACCAAAGATAAATTTATAATTCCTAACCTTAACAATAGATAGTGAAAGTCAGGGTCGAACCACAAAGAGGTGGGGAATGTTTATTGTCTTAATATTAATGTTTAAAGGTAACAAGTTTGGGGGTTTGATTGGTTGATGCTGTATCTAAGGCAAAGATAAAAATAAAACAAGAATTAAAAGATGGGAATAAAAAAATAATAAAAGGGAATGCTAGGATGTTTGGGTAATAATTAGCTAAGGTAAAATAAATCCTAAGGTCAACATGTATTGCAGTCGCGTAAGGGGGTGTAACATAACTTTTTAGGTCCATGCTACCTAATAGCTCCTTTCGGCCTATGCTATTAGTTCCTAGGTCTCACAATTATTGGGTGTCAACAATAAGGGTGATTCCTAAATCCCAGGTTACATACCTTTCAGCCTTGAGTAACCTATCCGTCTTAAGGTGTAAACCAATGCCCTTCCCGTATCTTTCAATCTTGGGTAGGTCATTACTAACATCCTACAAGTCTCCTATTGGTCTCATTGCAGGATATTATAATTTATAAGAAAAGACGAAATAAGAAAACAGACGCGAGTGGTCGACCGACCGGCTACTCCAGTCGGCCGACCACGGCCTCGGTCGACCGACCGACTATTCCAGTCGGCCGACCGTGGTCCTGCTACAGGTCGGTTTTTCGGATTTTATTTACCTATGCATATTATCCCCTACATCCTAACAGATGAAAATTAGCTACTCATGACTGTTAAGACGATTGTAAAATTGGGAATAAACATGGAAAACATAGTAAATGAAAACATGCAAGATTCAAATAAAGCTTGGGATTCTAACTTAACAATTGTAAATAAAGAAATAAGAACAATAATGAAAACTAGATTAAAGAAGAATTACCACAATTGAATTTAAGGAAGAAAGGGACAAACTTTATTGAATGCTTGGGGATTGCTGAAAGATTACAGAACTTATCGTAAAACTAGATACTAAAACTTGATGATGAAGGTCTATAAAAGATAGATGATTTAAAGATAAAAAGATAGTTAAAAGCTACAAAACCCTAATCACAAGATTAGTTTATATAGGGTAAAAACTAAGAGTTTCCTTAAGATTCTAATTCTACTTTATTTCTAAAAACGAATCGTACGGGCTTCGCTCTGGTCGACCGACCCGTTTAGCTGGTCGGTCGACCACCTCCTGCTGGGCTTCTGTTATTTCCGGCCTTTCTTGGAAATTGGGCTTCATGAAAATCAGGCCTGGTCGGCCGACCCGTTTGGGTGGTCGGTCGACCGCTTCTGTACGGAAGTCTTCGGATTTTCTTCTGTTTTGACACTTGGTACTTGATTTTGACTCCAGTTGACTTTCCATTTATTCCTTAATTAAGCAAAAGACTTGAGGATACGAATTTGGTGCCAAATCGTCTCTTTTCCACAAAAATCTGTAAAAGTGCATAAAAATACGAAAGTACACAATTTGTGGGAAATAAAGGCTAAAACATAGTAAATGAGCGACCAAATACGTGTAAAAATAGATGTAAAACATCATAAAATAGACACGTATCAAATTCCCCAAACCAAACCCTTGCTTGCCCTCAAGCAAGAAATAGACTCGATCTTAACTAATGGAACGATTTCAATCTCAGAGCGAAATTTACATGTTAACCTATACCAATGCCAAGTACAAAATGAGAAAGCATTTAAATCATGCAAACGAGTTATGGTGTTGTCAGATTTGCAAATAAAGAAACTATAGAGACTTATACCATGGACTCTCGCGGTACGCTCGAGACACTCATGAAGCAAAGGGTGAGTATATGTAAAAGATAGAAAGAAGTATATTGTAATGACACTCACCTAACTGCGACCCATGGAAACATGCCTGCAATCTAACATGAACAAGAATTCTACAACTTTGTATAACAACCTTATTAAGTGACCCAGATACATGCAATTGAGGTAATGAAAGATATGTGAGGTAAAAGGTAAAAGTGGTTAAGATGTTTTTGGATATGTGGGGTCAGTAGCCAAGCTAGTAAACCGAATCCCAACAACATACTTCGCGACTTTTTGATATTAAGAAAATGCTCTTTTGTAGCACAATTCTCACATTAAATAAGAAAGGACTCCCAAATATTTTGAATGAAGTACGGGAGTGATAACATATAAAAGAAAGGAATTTCCAATTTTTGGAACGAATTTTTCTGATGGTGCCAGTTAGTCGGCCGACCTGTATATGCGGTCGGTCGACTGACTTTCGTATTTTTTCGGATTTTTTTTTTTTCGTTTTTTTTTTTCTTTCTTTCTTTGAATTTTCTGTTCTTTTTTTCTTTTCTTGCTTTCTTTCTTTCTTTTCTCTTTTTGCTCATAATAGCATACAAACCAAGATGCCTCAAAAAAATAAACCAAAGACCACAAATACTAGCTTGGAAGGGTAGGCTAAGTATGGGATGTAGTTTTGGGGGAATAAAAAGGCAATTTTGGCTATGTGAAGCTTATGGGTAAATTTGAGAGAAGGGATCCCAAATGCACGTACCAAGACTCACAAAACGAGATAGTAAAACAGGTATATAGCAATTCAAGTTCATGTTTATGCATATTGATGTAACATGTTCCAAGGGGAGTACTACTCACATCCTAGACGACTGGTTTAAGAATGAAACCAGGAATAAGGCTTTAAAACTTAGAATGTATAAGTAGGTCGCCAAGGTATAAGTCAAGTCTCAAGATATGCAAGTTGACAAAAACTCGTAGATATGCAAAAGACTTTCATACTAAAACAAGTTGACAAGGCAAGGTAAAGGCATAAACATGTAAGATAGCTAAATCATCCTTGAAATACTTTCGTTCCGACTCGACCTATATGCTAAAATAAACGTGCATTTTTTTGAAAATTTTTTTTTTGAATTTTTTTTAATTTTTTTTTTGGATTTTTGTATATATAAGGAAAATAAAGAAAAGAACGATGCAAGACAGAAATGCAATAAACGTGTGACAGAATGCAATGCATGTAACACGAAACCATTCCCCAAACCAACCCGCACAATGTCCCCATTGTGCATTAGCCTAAGTAAAGGTTTCAGAAAATTAAAGACAAATGCAAGTAAAATAAAATAAAGGAAAAAACTGGAAAGAACTCACTGGGTTAAAAGATGCATGAGAAAAACCTCCCCAAACCAGCGTAAGCTGGGAGGTTTTGGTGGCCAGCAGTGCCACTCAAGTACCCAAGATGGTTGCATGATTTCCGAGGAAGAGAAACGAAAGACTGCGACGGACAGTAGGTCGACCGACCGGTGTTTCTGGTCGATCGACCTCCTGTGAACAGTGGAAAAATCCGCGATACAGCGCGTCTGGTCGACCGACTGATGTTTCTGGTCGGTCGACCAGCTGAGTCCTGGAGGTCTTCGTTTTTTTTTCTCGGAAGTCCTGAAAAAGCAAGAAAATATGCGCGCCCAACAATGCGCGAGATGCCAAAACGATTCTAAAAGTCTTAACTACTAGCAAACCAAACTAAAAAGTTTCACACAACATAAAATAAATTGTCTTAAAACTGCAATTTAAAAATAACTATCCGCTGAAGATGCGGAGGATATCCGACCACGGCTTCTGACGGCACGCCGTAGTCTCCACTGTTTTCGCTTTAGTGGCAAAACACATCCTCTTTCCTCCATCGCAAAGCATATGCGACGGTCTCTCTTCTTGAGCCTGCCTCCTCTTCTTTTTCTCTTCTCGATCCACGACGTCTGGATCCTCATCCTCTCCATAGCTTAGGCATCCCATTCCTCCTCTCTGGATGATAACTTCCTTCTCCTTGGGTTTCCCCAAACCAGTTCCTGCAATAGTCACGATAGAAGTGTCCTCCCTATTGCTCCCAATCTGGGGCGGAGGTGTAAAAACAGATACAGGAACAGGTAATAAAGGTGGAGAAGTAGTGATAACCTCATACTTCTTCTCAGAAGTTATAGCATTACATGTAATGGGGGTCATAGCATCCTTCTTCCTATAGGATAGGCCATAGATGATAGAATGTTTGCCTACTTTGAAGGTTAGAGTTCCAGTGCCTACATCTATAATGGCACCTGCAGTGTGAAGAAAGGGTCTTCCTAGAATGATGGGTATATGGGCATCCTCTGGGATGTCCAAAACAACAAAGTCTACTGGGAAGAAAAACCTGTCTATACGCACAGGGATGTTTTCTAGCACCCCTATAGGTTCCATAGACGTGCGATCAGCCATCTGGACCGTCATACTGGTCACTGCAAATTCGGTCATTCCTAGTTTTAAGGCAACGCTTAGGGGCATGACACTTATACTAGCACCTAAATCGCATAAAGCTTTTTTGACTGGGAAGGTTCCTATATTGCAGGGGACAGAAAAACTTCCAGGGTCTTCTAATTTATGGGGGGCAATGACATGAGTTAAAAAGCTAGATGACTCTTCAGTGAGAGCCATAGACTCAACCTTTTCTAGAGACCTCTTTCTTGACAAAAGTTGTCTCATGAATTTAAGATAAGAAGGAACTTGTTGAACTAATTCTAAAAATGGAACTTGGACATTTAATGAACGAATTACATCTTTGAATTTATCAAAAGATACCTGATCCTTCGAAGGCACGAGTCTCTCTGGGAAGGGAGCAGCTGAGGATTCCGTATTTGCAGCCCTTTTTAAAAACCTGGGGGTCTTATCACCCCTGAAAAGGAAATCCCTTAAGTTATTTGGCAATTCTGGACGAAAGGGAACCTCGGACTCTGCTTCAGTGGTCGGTCGACCAGTATCCTTGGTCGGTCGACCAGTCTCCTGTTCTGGAAAAATTTCCGGATCCTGCTCTGTGGTCGGTCGACCAGAATTTTCGGTCGGTCGACCGACTTTGCTGTTACTCGCTGTTCTTTCTGTTTCAGCCCCCACTTTAGCTCCACTTCGCAGGGTTACGACGTTTAGAGTCTCCTTCTTCTGGTCCGGTTTAGTTGGAAGCTGACCCGGAGCCCTAGTATCATTCTTGCTCGCGATTTGAGCAATCTGGGACTCTAACATCTTCATCCCCGCCTCTCTAGCCTGTGACTCCTTCTGAACCAACCCTATAAGGTTTTGGATAAGAGTATCTGTGTTGGGTGGTGGATTAGAAGGTGGTTGAGGGTTGAAAGGTGGTCTTTGGAAATTCTGTTTATGTGGGGGTACATATGTGGAATTTTGCTGAGGTTGCATATGTTGTGGGTTTTGAACATTCTGGCTTGTCCACCTTAAGTTGGGATGGACATTGTTATTATTTGGATCATAGAAATTATTCCCACGGTAATGCTGAAAAGCGGCACATGTTTCATTAGATGAAGTGCAGAACTTTGACACATGCCCTTCTCCACCGCACCTCTCACAAGCAAAGGGTCCGTCCTGAACGGCGTTCACCTGGTAAATTCCTCCCTTGCTTCCACTCCCTAGATCGAGCTTTCCTGCAGCCTCAAATTTTTCTAGTTTGGCCGTTAAGGCCTCAATTGCTGCCAGGTTGTACTCTGATTTTCTCTGATTTCCTCTGGAAGTACCATGCTCAGCGCGGTGCACAGCAACATCTTCTATTAACTTGAGACCTTTGGTCTCTCCTGAATTATCCTGGAATCTTCCATTAGCTGCAGCATCTAAGTAGGCCCTGTTGTCATCATAGAGGCCATTGTAGAACTGGTTGCAAAGGAACCATTGTTCGAATCCGTGATGTGGTATGGATCGAACAAGTCTCTTGAACCTGTCCCACGCCTCGCTAAAGTCTTCATTGGGTCCTTGCTTGAAATTAGTAATCTGCGCTCTTAAGGCGTTAGTCTTTGATGCAGAATAGTATTTCCTGTAGAAAGCTAGGGCTAAGGTGTTCCAATCTGTAACTCCCGCAGCAGTGCGGTCAAGGTCCCTGTACCATTCTCTCGCAGAGTCCCTAAGGGAGAAGATAAACATGGTCTGTTTAATCTGGTCCTGCGTCACTCCTTCTGGGGGTGCTATAGAGCATATGTAATCTGTGAAGATTTCAATATGCTTAGCTGCATCCTCATTGGCCGAGCCTCCGAATTGGTTTCTTTCAACCATAGTAATATAGGCAGGCTTGGCCTCGAATGGCTTCCCAGTACCTGCAGGTAAAGTGAACCCTTTGTATAGGTCCTTTGCCTGAGGCATAGAGTGACTGGCAATAGTAGCTTCTTCTGTCATGTTATCTTCTTCTTTAGGAAAAACTGGAAAGTGGGTAAAAGGTGGTGTTTTTGGTGAAAGTGGATTGATGGGTGAATTTGGTTGTGAAGGTGGTGTTTTTGGTGAAGACGGTGGTAACTCGAAAAGGTCTTCTTGAAATAAAGAGGATGGTGACCCTCCCTCTCGATTTGCTAGAAGTTGCTTTCTTCTTTCTCTAAGAGTCCTCTCAATTTCCAGATCAAGTGGTAGGAGTTCTCCTTGAACTGACCTGCGCATAAGAGGAAACTACAAGAAAAAGGTGAGAAGGTTTAAGGAACAAAAAGTTCCTTAAACAAAGAGAAACAAAAACAAAAAACAATAAACACTGGCGTCACCTCCCCGGCAACGGCGCCAAAATTTGATGCCCGTCGTTGAGGGTACCAAAGATAAATTTATAATTCCTAACCTTAACAATAGATAGTGAAAGTCAGGGTCGAACCACAAAGAGGTGGGGAATGTTTATTGTCTTAATATTAATGTTTAAAGGTAACAAGTTTGGGGGTTTGATTGGTTGATGCTGTATCTAAGGCAAAGATAAAAATAAAACAAGAATTAAAAGATGGGAATAAAAAAATAATAAAAGGGAATGCTAGGATGTTTGGGTAATAATTAGCTAAGGTAAAATAAATCCTAAGGTCAACATGTATTGCAGTCGCGTAAGGGGGTGTAACATAACTTTTTAGGTCCATGCTACCTAATAGCTCCTTTCGGCCTATGCTATTAGTTCCTAGGTCTCACAATTATTGGGTATCAACAATAAGGGTGATTCCTAAATCCCAGGTTACATACCTTTCAGCCTTGAGTAACCTATCCGTCTTAAGGTGTAAACCAATGCCCTTCCCGTATCTTTCAATCTTGGGTAGGTCATTACTAACATCCTACAAGTCTCCTATTGGTCTCATTGCAGGATATTATAATTTATAAGAAAAGACGAAATAAGAAAACAGACGCGAGTGGTCGACCGACCGGCTACTCCAGTCGGCCGACCACGGCCTCGGTCGACCGACCGACTATTCCAGTCGGCCGACCGTGGTCCTGCTACAGGTCGGTTTTTCGGATTTTATTTACCTATGCATATTATCCCCTACATCCTAACAGATGAAAATTAGCTACTCATGACTGTTAAGACGATTGTAAAATTGGGAATAAACATGGAAAACATAGTAAATGAAAACATGCAAGATTCAAATAAAGCTTGGGATTCTAACTTAACAATTGTAAATAAAGAAATAAGAACAATAATGAAAACTAGATTAAAGAAGAATTACCACAATTGAATTTAAGGAAGAAAGGGACAAACTTTATTGAATGCTTGGGGATTGCTGAAAGATTACAGAACTTATCGTAAAACTAGATACTAAAACTTGATGATGAAGGTCTATAAAAGATAGATGATTTAAAGATAAAAAGATAGTTAAAAGCTACAAAACCCTAATCACAAGATTAGTTTATATAGGGTAAAAACTAAGAGTTTCCTTAAGATTCTAATTCTACTTTATTTCTAAAAACGAATCGTACGGGCTTCGCTCTGGTCGACCGACCCGTTTAGCTGGTCGGTCGACCACCTCCTGCTGGGCTTCTGTTATTTCCGGCCTTTCTTGGAAATTGGGCTTCATGAAAATCAGGCCTGGTCGGCCGACCCGTTTGGGTGGTCGGTCGACCGCTTCTGTACGGAAGTCTTCGGATTTTCTTCTGTTTTGACACTTGGTACTTGATTTTGACTCCAGTTGACTTTCCATTTATTCCTTAATTAAGCAAAAGACTTGAGGATACGAATTTGGTGCCAAATCGTCTCTTTTCCACAAAAATCTGTAAAAGTGCATAAAAATACGAAAGTACACAATTTGTGGGAAATAAAGGCTAAAACATAGTAAATGAGCGACCAAATACGTGTAAAAATAGATGTAAAACATCATAAAATAGACACGTATCAATGTGGAAAGGAAAAGTTCCTAACTTATCCTATATGAAGATATGGGGGTGCGATGCTTATGTCAAATCTAAAAATGATGACAAACTCGCACCAAGATCCGAAAAATGCATATTTGTTGGTTATCCAACCACCTCATGTGGCTACCACTTCTACAAACCTCAAGAAAACAAAGTGTTTGTGTCTTCTGAGGCTGTCTTCTTAGAAAAGGAGTTTATTTCTAAGAGACAGAGTGGGAGAAATTTTGAACTTAATGAAGTTCGAGAAGTTCAAGAGCCACAAACTGAAGCTGAGACAGATGAAGATGTTCCTTCTTCATCCACTTCGGTACCTATTCCACACAGGAGGTCGAGTAGGGTCCCACATCAACCTGATAGGTATGTTGGACTGATTGAGGAAGATGGTAGCCTAGACGTTTTACTTTTGGAAAGTGACGAGCCTACCACTTACAAAGCTGCAATCTCTAGTCCCGACTCCATCAAATAGCATGAGGCCATGGTATCCGAGATGGATTCTATGCATCAAAACCAAGTGTGGGACTTGGTAGACTTGACTAAGGAGATGAGACCTCTCCAATGCAAGTGGATCTTCAAGGTGAAGAATGGCATAGAAGGACATGATGATGTCTATAAAGCTAGGCTAGTAGCTAAGGGTTTTTCCCAAGTCCAAGGTCTTCATTATGATGAAACCTTTGCTCCGGTAGCCATGCTAAGATCCATTAGGATAATGTTAGCGATTGCCGCATTTCATGACTATGAAGTGTGGCAAATGGATGTCAAAACCGCCTTCTTAAATGGGCATTTAAAGGAGGACGTGTATATGATACAACCTGAGGGTTTTGAAGATCCTAAAAATCCTAACAAGGTATGCAAGCTTAAGAGATCCATCTATGGTCTTAAGCAAGCATCGAGGAGTTGGAATCATCGCTTCAATGAAGTCATAAAAGAAAATGGTTTCACTCGAAGTGTCGAGGAACCTTGTCTATATATGAAATTCAGTGGGAGCAATGTTGTATTCCTAATCTTGTATGTGGATGACATACTACTCATTGGAAATGATGTTCCAATGCTTTCATCAGTGAAAGGATGGTTAGGTAACCATTTTCAGATGAAAGATCTAGGAAATGCACAATGCATATTAGGTATCCGGATCTATAGAGATAGATCCAAGAGGATATTGGCACTAAGTCAAGAACCTTATATCGATAAGATTCTTCGACGGTTCAGCATGGGAAATTCCAAGAGCGGGTTTATCCCCATGGGAAGTGGCATTATATTGAGAAAGTCTCAATCACCCACAGAGCCCAAGGATGTTGAACGCATGAAAATGATCCCTTATGCTTCCGCCGTGGGATCTATCATGTACGCCATGATATGCACTCGTCCTGATGTCTCGTATGCTTTGAGCATGACTAGTAGATATCAAGCAAATCCAGGTGAAAGTCACTGGATTGCAGTCAAGAACATCCTTAAGTACTTGAGAAGAACTAAGGATTCATACTTAGTGTTTGGAGGGGAAGAAGATTTGTGTGTAAAAGGTTACACAGATGCAAGCTTCCAAACAGATAAAGACGATTTTAAATCCCAGGCTGGATTTGCCATTAGTTGGAAGAGCTTCAAAGAACCAGTCGTTGCGGATTCTACAACGGAAGCAGAGTACATTGCAGCGTCAGAGGCTGCTAAGGAGGCAGTATGGATAAGGCAATTTATCGAGGGACTAAGGGTAGTTCCAAATGCTAAAGATCCTTTCACCCTGTACTGTGATAACAGTGGTGCTGTCTTTCAGGCTAAGGAGCCTAAGTCTAGTAATAAGTCTAGACATGTACCAAGAAAATATCATGTAATTCGGGATTTCATTGATAGGAAGGAAATAGCGATATGTAAGGTTGGGACAGACGATAATGTGGCTGATCCTTTAACCAAACCCTTGTCGCAAGCTAAGCATGATTCTCATGCTCGTTCTATGGGTCTTAAGAGTTTTCCCAATGTGTAACCGATTATGCGATATGAAATGAAAAAATGTTGTTTTTACGTTCATATAAGATAATCTCGTTCATCATTTAAAGTTTTATACAACTTGTTTATTTTATATACTTTGTTAAATCCAACAGGATTGTAGGACAATTGTTGAACCCTGTACAAGTGAACTGGATTAACTTAGTATTGCCCCTAGTCACTTATATGAGGTGACGTCTCGAAGTGACTAGATTATGATGCGATTGATGGTGAGTTCTTACACCATAGAGTCATAAGGGATGACTAGTCGATCATATAGACAAACTGTAAAGTACACTTGTGTCGGGCAGTGACCGCTTATAGAGTTCTTTAGAATTCAATGGAGCCTGGTCGTGGCAAGAGCTGCTATATATATTCTTATGAGTCGATTCTTTGACTAGAGACTGGTTGCTCTAGAGGTGACGTTATTCAGAATGACTTTGATTTATATTCTACGATCTTCCGTAAAAGGGGTCAAATGGATATATTTTGGGTCACAATGGATGATGTTGGCCAAGGAGAATAGTTGGAAAGAAATTGTTCTGCCCCTTGTCAGGGTTATCTTATATCTCAAGGCCACTCGAGGAGTAGTGAACTGGAAATGCGTGGCCACGCTCGGAGACTATCTATGGTAGATAATTCCGGTCTATCAGTTACACTCCATATCGAGAAAAACCACTATTGATTTGATCACGTGCAAGTACGACCTGCAAGACACCTTGCATTGAGTGGGAGATAATGTAATAGGACAAGAGAATCGGTGATCCACACTTGTGAGGACAAGTGGGAGATTGTTGGAGTAAGTGTCCTCGAAAATAATGTGATCACGTCAATTATGTTAATTAAATTGACAAATCTCTATGAAAGAATATTCATGGGATGATTCTTATCATAAGTCAACTGGTCAACATTAATCGGTAATGATTGGCTTGCTAGAGTTTGACATTACTGTCGTAATGACGGTGGTGACCAGTTGATCCCTTTAGGTCACACCTTTAGGACAGCTATCTCAATATTAAATGTAACAACTGTATATTGATACGAGTTGATTCATTTCTAGATTGTGAATAAAATAAGGAGATAATTTATAATAAGATTATAAATCATTTTAGTGATTGAAATATTATAACTAAAATTTACATGTTTATGAAACATAAAGTTGATGAATGAATTAACTACAATTGTTGTAGCTATGAAATGCGATTAAATAACTATATGTAATTATTTAATTATTAATTTACGATAAAGAGTTTAAAAATGTTAAGCTACGTAAATTATATTATCCTAACTAATGTCACGGATTGGATTCGTTTTGGTCATGTGGACCGTGTGATATGTCCCTCATACACACACATACATTTACAATATTACATTGGATGTAATAGGAACATTAGGAGGACAAAGCATTTATTCCTTGAGGCATGCTTGGGACATTTGAGAGGATTGAGAGCCAACCCATTGGGCACTCTCACCTCCCTCTCGGCCGAACCAAAAGAGGCAACAAAAGAGAGAGTTTTGTTCCTTACTCATTCATTCATACAATTTTTAGGGTTTTGGTTGTTAAGTGAGAACAAAAGAAAAGAAAGAAAAATCATTCCTTTCTTACAAAACCCTAGCCGTGTACCTCCTTCTATCTAGTAATTTTGTGTGTTCATTCTAGCAAAATAACATACAAACATTGAGAGTTAGTGTGTCTTGGTGTTCATCTCTTGGAGGCCATCATCTCTTTGAAGGTTCAAGGAGGATCATCCGTGTTTTAAGCTCAAGAACAAGTGAAGAAGGTGACTTCACTTGTGCCCTAAAATAGCCGAGATTATCAATGTAAGGGAGCTAATATTTCTCTTATATCTCGACACATTTTTGTTAAGCATGCATAAGATCTTCTTTTTATAAAGATAAATAAAATAGTATGACTATTTAGGTATATGAACCTTACCGAAGGTACCTCAAATACTATAAATGAGAAGAACAAGTTTGATAATGTGGATGAATTTGAGATGCATGGTTTGGAGTTCAATAATATTCCGATTAATGTGGACAATGATAACGATGATAGTCATGATGAGAAAAACAACGTAGAGGGTGAGAATATTCATAGAATGATGGATGATTTAGAAAAAGATTTCATACAATGTCCAGAAATGTTCCAAACGCTAGTTGATGATTCTAAAACGCCATTATATCCGGGCTCCAAATTCTCCCGTTTATCAGTTGTGTTGAAATTATATACCTTAAAAGCGGCAAATGGATGGAGTGATAAGAGTTTTACCGCTTTAGTGCAACTTTTATCAGAAATGTTGCCAGAGGGTAATGAGCCTCCATCTAATACTTATCGATGTAAGAAAGTATTGTGTCCATTGGCTACGAGTTACAAAAAATTCATGCATGCCCAAATGACTGCATTTTGTTCTGGAAAGATTATAGTGACTTAGACGAGTGTCCACGATGTAAAGCAGCGAGGTATAAGAAGAAAGGGAGCCCAATCAAGGTCTTATGGTATTTGCCAATTATACCAAGGCTTATGAGGTTTTTTTCAAATCCAAAGGATGCAGACTATATGGTGTGGCATCATCAAGAGAGAAATAAAGATGGTAAACTACGACATGTGGCAGATGCACCCCAATGGAGAACAATTGATAAAACCTTTCCTGATTTTGGTGGAGAGCCTAGGAATTTAAGACTGGGGCTTTGTACTGATGGAATAAATCCTTTTGGAACTCTTAGTACCCAACATAGCAGTTGGCCAGTAATGCTAATAATTTACAATCCGCCTCCTTGGCTTACAACAAAGAGTAAGTATATTTTACTTACGCTCCTAATATCGGGTCCTAAACAACCTGGTAATGACATAGACATATATTTGGCGCCACTAATAGAAGACTTGAAGTTGTTATGGAATGTTGGTGTGAGGGTGTTTGATGCAGCTACTGGCTCACACTTTCAAATGCGTGCTATGCTTTATTGTACAATTAATGATTTCCCGGCTTATGGAAACCTCTCTGGTTATAGGCTAAAGACTGCGAAGGGGTGCCCCGTTTGTTGTGATGACACTGAATCTGAATGGTTGGAGAATTGCGGGAAATATGTGTACACGGGTAGTCGTCGATTTCTTCCCCAAAATCATCAATATCGTAAGAGAAAGAAGGCATTCTATGGAAAAACTGAGCACCGACCGCCTCCATTATTTTTGAGCGGGGTAGAGTATCACAAACGGGTTATGAATATCACCACAACATTTGGAAAACCGTACAAACCTCCACCAGATGGGGTGTACCACACAAAGAGGTCCATCTTTTGGGACCTACCATATTGGGAGCACTTGTCGGTTAGGCATTGTATTGATGTCATGCACGTAGAGAAGAATGTGTTTGATAGTATCATAAGCACTTTGTTGAACATGCCTAATAAGACCAAGGATGGGGTCAAAGCTAGATATGACATGGTTGCTAGGGGGCGTGTCGAGGTAGAACCAGTTCAGAAGGGGCAATGTACTTACTTACCCCCGACTTCCACTACTTTATCTAAGAAGGAGAAGGTGGCATTATGTGAGTCTTTAAAGGGCATGAAGGTACCGCATGGATATTCCTCCAACATAAGTCGTCTTGTGTCATTAAAAGATTTGAAGTTAGTGGGACTAAAATCTCATGATTGTCATGTTCTGTTGACACAGCTTCTCTCTGTGGCTATTCGGTCCGTTTTACCTAAGCATGTTAGACAAGTGATCACTAAGCTTTGCATATTCTTTAGTGCAATTAATGCTAAGGGCATTGATCCGGAGTCTTTAGATGAGCTACAAGCTGATGTTATTGTGACACTTTGCGAACTTGAAATGTACTTTCCCATCAGTTTTTTTGACATTATGGTTCACTTAATCATTCATTTGGTTAGAGAAATTAAACTTTGTGGCCCGGTGTTCCTCAGAAACATGTGGGCTATGGAGCGAGATATGGGGACGTATAAGAGGCGAGTGAGGAATCGGTATCGACCTGAAGCTAGTATTGTTGAAGCGACTGTTGCTTGTGAGACACTTGGATTCTGCCAAGATTACTTGACCACTGTGGAATATATCGGACTCCCTACCTCTAGGCATGAGGGACGACTTCAAGGGAAGGGTACTTTGGGGAAAAAGTTTATTACAGTTGACCGTGCTTGTTTTGATAAGGTGCATATGTATGTTTTGCAACACATGACTGAATTTCATCCATATTTAGTTGATCATTTTGCCTTCATAAAAAGACAAAATCCAAATAAACGTGAAGGTTGGTTGGTAAGTGAACAGAATCGGACATTTGTACACTGGTCTAAAGAGAAGGTGATGAGAGAGTTGTCAAACACAACACATAGCCTAAGTGAGAACTTAAGATGGTTAGCATATGGTCCTAAGCTCACCATCAAATCTTATGAAGGGTATGATATTAACGAGTATTGCTTTTACACAAGTCGTTAGGATGCAAAAAGTACGATGCAAAATAGTGGTGTAACAGTTATGGCATCGTCAGTTGAATATGTAGGAAAGGGTAAACAACCTGTAGATATAACAAAGCCTTACTATGGGGTAATTGAAGATATATGGGAGCTTGATTATCATGATTTTTTTCAGTACCCTTATTTCGATGTAAGTGGGTCGGTTGTGTCAAGGGAGTTAATGTTGATGATATGGGTTTCACTTTAGTAGATTTCAATTGTTTAGGTCACAAAGACGACCTCTATATTCTAGCATCTCAAGCAAAGCAAATTTTCTGTATTGAGGATCCTTTAGACAAGAAACAGTCAGTTGTCCGTAACGGTAAAAGACGCATTCTTGGTGTAGATGGTGTTGTTGATGAAGAAGATTATGATCAAGTTGATGAACTTTCTCCTTTTTCGACCACTTGCCAACAAGCGCAAGTACTACGTGACGAATTCTATATGCGAGATGACCATAATGAGGGAATTATGGTTTGATTAATTCAAATAATAGATAATATCCTTGGCTGATTTTTGAACTAGTTTGTAGACGATTATGTCATTCATTGGGAACTTTTAACTTTCAATAGAAACTTTTTACTTTTAATTTAATCTATCTATTGCACCGTTGCGATGGTTTTATTTGTAACTTCATCTACTCTAGATACCCTCTTGCTCGGCTTTTGATCTATTCTACTATATGGCATTTTCAACCCATGCCGCGTCAATATGAACTTCAGCTCACTGCTCACTTGACTCGTAGACATGTCCCTTATTTGGATAATATCCTTGACTCGTAGACATGCTTTTCTGATTTTTACATTCATTCTGTTCATGCACTTTCTGGTCTATTTCGGGTCTGTCTTATACGTCTATTTCAGGTCAGATTTCACGCTTATATTGGGTCTGTTCGGGTCTGGGTTCAACGTCATTTTCAGGTGTGATATGGGTGTGATATTTGCGTCATGTTCAGGTTTGATTTCAGTCTGGTTGGGGTCTGATTTAGGCGTCTTTTTAGGCCTGATTGTAGGCGTCTTTCAGGTCAGTTCCCACGTCACTTTAAGGTCTGTTTTGAAGTTTGAATTCACGCCTATAGTGGGTCTGTTCGGGTCTGTGTTCAACGCCATTTTCAGGTCCGTTTCAAGTCTGTTTAAGGGTCTGTTCAGGTCTGGATTTCTGGTCTGTTCTGCATGTTATTATGGGTCTGTTGCAGTCCGTTTTATGCATCTGTTTTAGGCCAGTTTCACGCCCTTTTTCAGGTCTGATTTCACGTTATTTCTGGTCCATTTCGAGTCTGTTCAACGTCATTTTCAGGTCCATTTTCTGGGCTGTTTGAGTTAGTAGAATGCAAGTTGGTTCAAACATAAAAGAACACCGCAACCTGGTTTGCAAGTCTGCCACAAATGAACTCTGTTTCAGTATGTACCATATGGCTCGAGGATCGCCCTACCGAACCTCAAACCATGCTATTGTGAACCTGATATCATTGCATCTATAACATGAAGCAATGTTTTTTATGTGAATGTGCTTGTATCATTTGTTTTCTTTAAGGTTAAATGGTTCTTTTCCCTATAGCAGGCCTATGTCTGATCATTTTCACGGTTATTTTATGCTTTCATCTGCAGAATTAAATGGTGCCTACATTGTCTATTAGAAATATATTCTTGTAAGTTACTACTTTGTAATTTATTCTAAAAATTTCATTTACTTTTTGTGTTCAGTGGTTCTGCCTAGGCCTGCTCTACAGTAGTTCTTATGCTATGGGTAAAGAAGGAGATAAAGAAGGAGATAAAGATTCACATCCAAAAAAGAAGACAAGGGGTCCGTCAACGGGAAAAACATTTGAAGAGATTCTTAGTAGTATTGAGAGTGTAGCAAACCAAGCAAAAGGTGATAAAAAAGAGCTACTACATATTGAGTTTAATAAGCATGGTCAAGCTTACGGGCGATGGTTGAAGACATTTCGTACTGATATGGGAAAGTTGGCGAGAAATATCAAGATCACTAAAAGTTGGATAGATGTAACAAATGGCGAGAGAAGTACAATGTGGTGTTGTGTGAAGGTAGGAAATTAATAGCATTATGATAATTTGATTTAAAATATCAATATTCATTATTACTTGAATTTATACTTTTTTTTCTCAGAAAACATGGAATCTCGAGGACGACAAAGAAAAGTTGGTTTTAAGGATTCTGCGTAATAGATTTAGGGATTGGAAGACGAGGATGACAAATACCTACATTTTCCCTAAAGAGAGGTCTGATGACGGAGAAAAAAATTCTGACGACGAAGAAGAAAAGTCAGAAAAGTCTGATGATGGAGAAGTGGCTATTAAAAGTCCAGTTGGAAAGTACAAACAACTCACGCAAGAGGACTGGGACGAGTTTGTTAAGCAGCGCATGAGTCCTGAACACAAGGTTACTGTGCATCATTGTTTATTGATTGATTAACTATACGCATCTTTATTTTTATACTTTATTGATTGGTTTGATCAGTGACATATTTGTGTGTTTTGATTATAGGAAAAGAGGAAAAAGGCTCAAAATGCGCAGAAGCATAATGTACATCCACATTTTTTGGGTAGAGCTGGGTATGTAGGCAAGCAAGATAAATGGTATGAAGAAGAAATTCAGAAAGAGACGGAGAATCAACCTAATCAAGAACCCTCTCTTACCCAGCAATCGGTCGTGCAACGTCTTACTAATCGAGGTTATGCTTGGATCAAAGCACATACCCCGCCGACTACTATTAGTGGTAGTGCTCAACCATCACCAAATTTGCAAAACGTTATTGACGAATATGTAAGTTCATTCTAAACAAATTAATATGTTTTCTTATTAATTGGGTCATTAAATGTCACTCAAGTGAATTTTTTATTATTGAATTGTATCATTATTGTTTCTTCATTACAGGAGATTTGGAAGGAAAAGGAGAAAAATGGGGAGTTTGTTCCTTCCAGATTTGAGGATGCGTTGGTGAAAGCATTAGGGAAACCGGAGCACAATGGTAGGACGAGAGGAGTTGGTGGCTCAGTTGGTCTCCAAAGTTATTTTGGAAAATCACGGTGTCGAGATAATATTGGAAAGCGGTATACGGATGATGAAATCAACTTGCTTATTGAGAAGGCGAAGCATGAAGCTGTGGAGCAAATGCATGCACTGGTTGAAAAGAAGGTAGCTGAAGCTATGAGAAATGGTGGTAAATTGTTAGTATCCGAGGCTACTTTTGAGAATTTGCCAAAGAACCACTCTCCTAATGAACATGGTCATAGTAGTTGCCATTCAGCCCATCTAAGTGACCCATTCATCGAATTAAAGGTAAGTTATCGTCAAAAACATTTTATACAAAAATATTTCTGACATTTTTGCACAACACACCATTGATCCTGACAATGTCTTAGGAGAGAGTTCCTTGTCGACTTGCTACCAATGAAGACGGAGAACTGATTATTGTTGCACACGGGATGGTTGCACCATGGGTTGAAGGCAGAAAGGTACACAACACACCATTGATCAAGGAGAACGCCCATGTGTCCATCGATAAAGTTATTAAAGCTGGCGCACAACTTCCATGTCCATGGAACGGATTTAGTACGGTTGGAGAAGTGGAAGGGAGTTTTGCACAATGGCCGAAAACCTTGATTTTTTTAGGTGACGACGAGGTAACAGTTTGTTAATTCTCGCTCCTATTGTCACTGTAATGCTATTGTTGTACTTATGCTATTATTTTTATTATTAGGTCAATAAAGAAGAAAAGACTCGAAAGAGAAAAGCCAAGTCGAAAGATGCTAAAGAATCCGGCAATAAGCTTCAAAAGAAGGTAGTTTAGTTCAATTATATTTATTTTATCCTTAGTTGCCACTAATGTTGCATTTTGGTTGTTTTATCTAGTCTCATTATGTTATAATAGGCAGTAGAACTTGGAAAGGACAAGGGGAAACCAAGGACATGTGAAGAAGATGACGAAGAAGTGGCCCCTCTTAGTGAAGAAGAAGTTAAAACCTTGAGTCATCACTGCAAGATCTTAGAAGAGAAGTTGTGCTCCGTGTCAACCACTGCATGCCCCAAAATTGTTATTAATGCCTCGATATTTAATTACACAGAGAATAATGATGTTGAATGTCATTTGACCATCGTTGAAATTAGGCAGATGTTCCGATATCAATGGCTAAATGTTGTTATGCTTCAAGCTTGGGGAAGGTATACGTACGAACCTATTTAATTTATTGGTGTTTTTTGTTCACTGATAGTTTGGTTACTAATTTCCTCACTTTTTAATGATGGAAATTGTAGTTTCTTGTATCAGTGTGAAACTACAATCGAAAACACTGATTTAGTTGCATACTTCTGCCCCGTGAAACTCGTGGAGTATATGTATTGTCCAAAACAATGTGAAGGGTATATTGCCCATGCTATGAAAATTCAAGAAGATAAGAAATATATCATGGGAGCATTTTTCCAAGGGTGAGTGTTGATGACTTTAAATTAAAGTTTGAGTTTTTTTTCACTTGCTTCATGTGGATATCTGACATATGTGTTTTGATTACAGTAATCATTGGATGTTGGTCGTGGTTTGCGTGGCATTGAACACGATGTATATTTTGGACTCACGACAACGGGATCAAAAGAAGATTGGCATAAAAGAGGTTCTTGAAGGTGGTTGGCTACTATATTGTGCGTATGGAGGACGACGCAGCTATAGTAGTAAAAGTACTAAACTACATATCAAACACATCCGGGTACGTAACTAAAGCTTGAACTATTTAGAACGTACATAAGATTTTTAAATGGTGAAACTTTGTATAACGAACTAATGGAGGTTTACAACAAGTTAAAATCGGATTGGAGTTGTTTATGGAATATGTGAAGGCATTCTTATTCTAGGGTAAACATGTTTCCAAGGAAACTAATGGTTGTTTTGTTGTTAATGATGGCTCTACAAAAGACCTTCTTATCGGACTGTCACTCCTGATTTTGCAGCTCCTACCTATCATTCTGCAAATTATCATGTGTGTCATTTGATTATGATGTCTTTAGTTGTTAACAAATGGGAGGTGATGTCTGTTTTATATTAGGAATTAACTCTTGTTGTTGTCTATGTTTTGAATTAAGTTTTTGCGCCATCATAGTTTATGACGGTCACAAGCAAAACGGGTTGCTTTATTTTAATATTAAGAATGTTATTTTTAGTTATGATCTATCTCAATTCTCAATATTTGCTGTTGTGCCTTTGGTTCTATTTATTCTTAAAACCTGTATGTGACTTGAGATATGTTATCGCAATACCTCCTGTGTTAATTTGTATTGTTAAACTGTAACATTGTTATATGTAAATGAAAACCACTAATACTTTTTTTTTTTTTAACTTTAGTGTCCGCAACAACCAGAACATTATGAGTGTGGTTATTATGTTATGAAATGGTTGTATGACATAACATTCTACCATTGTAAACTTGCGGAGATCGACTTTGAAAAGGTAATTCAATCTTGCTTTTAGCTTTTCATTGTCAATTTTCGTTCTTCATTTACATTTATTTTGCGTCGGTTATTTGCGTCAGTTCTAGTACCTTTTGCGTCGGTTATTGTAATAGAACTGATGTATTTGACTGACTATTTGCGTCAGTTTTGGGTAGGAACCGACGCAAATAGCAACCTTTTGCGTCAGTTCTGGAACTGATGTTTCATGAAACGTCCCCTCTTTATACGTCACTACAAGAACCGACGCAATACCTCTCCTAGAACTGACGCAATAGAGGATTTTTGTAGTAGTGATGACTCGTTTCCGCACTTGTTTTCGGCGAATTCCCACACGAATTCCCATTTTCAGCTTTATGAATCGCCATCTCCTCAATAATGTTCCAACCCTCATCATAAGCTACATTATTTTGAAATCTACCATTTGTAGCCGAATCAAGGATGACTCTGTAGTCATCATACAAAGAGTTATAAAATTGGTTGCAAATGTACCATTCCTCAAAGCCGTGGTGAGGAACAGATCGAACCAACTTCTTAAAACGGGCCCACGCTTCATGGAATTCCTCATCGGGTCCTTGCTGGAAATTTGAAGTTTGAACTCTTAAAGCATTGGTTTCGCAGGCGAAATGTACTGTTAGCAGAAAGTCAATGCCAGAGATGTCCAGTCTGTAACTCTAGCTACTACCTTATCAAGGTAGCGAATCCATTGACGCGCAAAATCTTTCAAAGAGAAAAGAAACATCTTCTCCTTAACTTCATCTTGCGTTACTCCAGCCGATAAGGGTATGGAATAACAATAATCCGTAAATAGCTCCAAATGCTTCCAAGGATCCTCATCCGGTAGACCGGCAAACTGATTTTGCTCCACCAATTCGATATAGGAAAGACGAATTTCAAAGGGGAGAGTAAATCCCTTTGGAAGGTCGTGTGCTGTTGGCTGAAGATTATCCGATATAGTAGGCATAATCGCAATAGAACTGAGAGTACTCAAGCCTTCCTCTCAAAAATCTTACTTCTAACTCTACACAAGCAAAACTAGAAGCAAAGGTAAGCAACGGTCTCAAGGAACCAAAGTTCTTTGAGACAAGAAAAGTAGATTAAAAACAAAGCAAACAAAATTATACCGTCTCCCCGGCAACAGCGCCAAAATTTGACACCCGTCGTTGTGGGTCTCAAAGATAAGATTTATAAACCAAACTAAAACTATAGATAGTGATAGTAAGGGTCGAACCACAGAGAGAAAAGGTTAATTCTGTTTGCCAATTTTTATTCTATAAAGTAACAATAAAAAGGGGGGTGTTTTGATTGGTTTGATAACAACTAAGTCTAAAAGGAAAGATAAGAACAAACTGAAAAAAAGGTGTAAACGATGATAAAAGAGATGCTAGGATGTTCGGGTCACTATAGCTATGATGGCAGACGGTCTAGGTAAACATGCATTACAGTCGCGTAAGATGGGTATAACGAGTCCTTTCGGTCCAGGTTAACTAATAGCTCCTTTCGGCCTATGCTACTAGTCCCTAGGTCTCACTAATACTTGGTGTCAACACGATTAGCGACTCCTAAAGCCTAAGTCACAAATATTTCGATCGTAAGTAACTTAAACGTTTAAACCATTAACTAATGCCCTTCCCTATCTTTCGATCTATGGGTTGGTCATTAATTACTAAGCATCTAATGTAACATCCCGTATTTTCATAAAATATATTTTAAGGGTTTTTAATTATTTTAAGTAGTAAATAATATTTTAATAATTTATTGAGAAGTATTTTTAATAAATCGTAACATCCGTCTTAAGAACCTTTAGTCCTTAAGGCAAATACAATTTGGCAACTTTAATCCGTATCTCAAAACCCGTTCATTTCCAAACCCGGAAAGGACAAATATAAACCCCTAAAACCCTTGTGTATGGCGACACATTTCATCCTCACCAATTAAGTGTTGGAGATTGTGTCCTCCACATGTAGTGTGATAACGTCATTGAACATACCCTTGTACGGACAAGTGGGAAATTTTTGGGGCTGGTGTCCTTGACAATTAAGTACAATGACTTATTAAATCTCTTTAAGGATCACAAGGGCATACTTCTGTATTATTACCAGTTGATCCACGTTTATCAATAACGGTTGGCTTGCTAGATAAGTTTGACGTTATTGTCATACGGATGGCGGTGGTCAACTGGTCCCTATACGTCACACCTATAGGACACGTTTGAGAGATGTGAAGGTATGAAAATACAGTCACATTTTGCCGGATATGACTAAACGGTTAGTCAGAGGTATTGACTATTAAATTAGTCAATAAGATGTTGAGATTATTATTTAATACGGATTAAATAATTTTAGCTAATACGGATTACATGATTAATTCGTAAATTAAATATAAACGGTTATATTTAATTAAATATTGTATTCGCGTATTAATATAAACAGTTATATTAATTTGGGTAATTATACAATATCGTATTTTGTTAGACCATTATTAATATATCGACTGTATTAATATCTGATAACATGTTACGATTTATAATTAAAATACCGCGAACAACTTAAAGCTAAATGGGTCGAATCACGAATTAGAATAAGGTAAGAGTGGAAAGCCCACTCCTACCCTATGTCCAATTTCGGCCGGCCAAGTGTAGTATATAAGGAGAGTCCTTCTCCTTATATCAAGGACTCTTGTTGCACTGTAAAATAATCTCAGGGTAAAATTAGGGTTTGAGAGCATTCTTCTCCCAAAACCTCAGATCTCACATCTAAAACCTCAAGGGCTCTCCCTATATTGCAAGGCAATTGGAGAGGATTTCTAGCACACGCGGCCACGTCTCAAACTAAGTCTTGGGTGCAAGTTATAGGAGGGAATTTGCATTAATTCTTGTTCTTAGGCCTTTTGCGCGAGGACTAAAGGTTGTACTTCTTTTCTCATGTTTTTAATCTTATGACGATATTCACAATTGCATATTTCATTATAATCCTGCAAATTTAGGGTGAATACGCGTTTTATTCCCCACAAGTGGTATCAGAGCCTTAGGCCATGAAAATTTTACAATTGTGTCTTTCATAAGTTTTAAAAATTTTGAAAACCGTACACTGTTCTTAGGCACTCGATCGAGTACCAGTTGCACTCGATCGAGTGCCCTCGTACCAGGCCCGTGCGTGTGATTTTTGTGAGAAATCGATCTTGTTTTTCGATTATAATTTGCATATTGTTAATTAATCGATATTTTTAGAAATATGTGAATCTTTTGTTGTTGTTTTTTTATGATTTACACGTTTTAAATCCATGTTATAAACCCGTTTTAATTTAAAAGTGCAGCGATTTGCAGTTTTTACGAGCCACTCGATCGAGCCCTGCTGCACTCGATCGAGTGACCCTGACACTCGATCGAGTGCCCCTGTTACTCGATCGAGTGCTCTCGTTTCGGGGTGTTTATTTTCGAAAATAACTTGTTTCTTATTTTCACATGGCTTAAAATAATATACTGTATACGGAAATAGTATATTATTTAGTGAAACGGTTCACCCTCGTTTGATACATATTGTTTTAAAACAGTTTAAAATAATGGATTATATGTTTATTAAAATTGGTGATTAAAGCGGTATAGTCACATAATTTTAATCTTAAAAGGTGGTTTGGTATAAATTTATTAATCATAATAACAGTATTATGTCATGTATATATTTTATTTAGTTGATGCATTTTATTTATCGTCTTGTGAATGCCTTGAATGCTTTCAATAACGTATTTAATTTTTGCAAACGGTTGTAACTTAGTGTGGCCTTAGAAGATTGTGTTACCGTAATGATGGGACACGATCTTGCTTGTAATTTTGAGATCTTGAATCTCCGTTTTGGGTTTTTGCCATGTAATTACTTTTGTATTTAAATTAGAATGTATCTAGGATTACTTTTGTAATTTAAATTAGTAATTTTGTGAAGACCAAAGACAAGACGGAGACCGGATGCTCACTCCCGCTGCAAGGACCAAGATAGAACATCAAGACAAGCTTCTAGGGTCCAACGGTGGATTCCAAGTTGTTTTATGTTTATTTTGGTAGGATAGGCCACACTAGGACTTTTATTTACGTTTATTGCATTTATCTTTACGCTTTCATCGATAATAGCTTGCATCATATTCCGCCTAAAAACCAAACCACCTATATCATGCCTGAAAACTGACTCATGTAGAGGTCACGCGTTAGTTTTCTGTGACAATACAGATGTCACATGTCAATTTAAAAGCCATCACTTTATTTAATTCATTCACGCAAATGCTAGTTTTTAGTTCACTTAAATATGGATAAATAAGAGTTGATGGGGTCTTCCTCGTATAACCAAAAATTGAGATTAGTCTTTATAAATCAGCCTCCCATGAATCCCTTCTTCGTCGGTAGGCATAATATGACCCCTTCTACGTCGGGTAAGTGGGAACAGATGATTTATTTTATCTCAACATCATGGTCACTCGATAATATTCCAGTCACTGAGATGGACTAATAGATAGGATTTACGGAAATCTATCGACCAAGAGTTCCAACGATTGGAATTAGCCAAACTGTGGGCTTATCAATATACGGAAATTGAGTCTTGGGATCGTTTATATAATTCTTGAGGGAGATCAATTATATATAAATGCATGAGTCTACGAGTTTAAATTCAATTTAATATAGACTTAAATCACAACAATAAGTTGCTTATATGGTTTTGTTTTATCTTCTTTCAGTGTAGAACACGTTCATTCAAACTGCTGTAAAACTAAAATGGCTGGTGAAGACCCAATGCCAAGTGCCAAGCTAGCACGTGAATCCTGGCTAAAAGCCCTCATGGACTCCATGAATCAGTCAACTAGACTGAGGAATGATGGGTCAAACTTCTCTGACTGGGAGGCAGCACTACGGAATGCTGCCATTGCTGACGGAAAGCTTAAGTTTTTAACTGAGCCCATTCCGGCACACCCAGGAACTGGAGCTAGAGCCAACGATGTTCGCGCTCATAGCGACTTCGTCATGGAAGCGGGTGCGATAAAGAACGTACTCATCTATGCAATGGAATCTAATTTGCAAAGACGCTTCATAACCCATGGTGCAAACAAGATTTTCACCACGCGCACTAACGAATTCTCCAAGGCTCCGAGAATCGTTTCTTATGAGCATACCTGTCGCTTCTTTGAGGCGAAACTCCGGAAGGGCCAAGCTGTTAGCCCACATATTCTCAACATGATTGAGAATATCGAGAAACTGGAGACCCTAAACTGCAAGATCAGTGAGAACATCATCGTTGATCGCATGCTTCATTCGCTTCATGATGGGTTCGCCCTCTTTAGGGCCAACTACTACATGAACGACATGAAGAAGACTCCCCATGAGCTCCACTCCCTTCTCGTACAGACTGAGAAGGATCTAAAGTTGAGTGGGAGTCTAAAGCAGGATGTTCTCATGATCTCAAGTAAGGGAAAAGGTAAAGGGAAGGCTAAAGCTCAGGGCGACCTAGCGGTAGGTAGGCCCAGGTTCAAGAAACCAGGATTTGCTAAGAGTGGGCCTGGTGAGTCGAGTAACTCACAAGGCAAGACAAAGAGCAAGGATACAAGCATGGAATGTCACCATTGCCACAAGACTGGGCATTGGAGGCGCTCATGCCCCGTGTATCGCGAGGACATTAAAGCAGGCCGTGTTACTCCTGTTGGTATGTCTTCTTCTTCTTTTATTCACATGATTGAGATTAACCATGCAAGTTGCGGAACTTGGGTACTTGATACTGGTTGTGGTTCTCATCTATGTAATCATGTGCAGGGCCTCCGAAACCAAGAACCCCTAATCAAGGGTGAGGTGGACCTGCGTGTCGGGAATGGAGCACGTGTGGCTGCAGTCTCGAAGGGAACATACGTAATCCAGCTTCCAAGTGGATTCCAGTTATTTTTATATAACTGTTATTATGTTCCTAGTTTGTCCAAAAACATTATTTCAGTTTCTGCACTTGACAAACTCGGCTTTTCATTTGTAATAGAGAATAATAGCTGTATTTTCTCCTTACACAATATGATTTATGGCAAGGCAGTTTCCATGAATGGAATTTATGTTTTAGATCAAACTACCGAGATATTACATGTGAATAACAAGAGATTAAAGGTAGGTGACAAAGATCAAACTTACCTATGGCATTGTCGTATGGGACACATAAATAAGAAACGCGTAAAACAGCTCATACAGAATGGAGCTATTTCGCCCTTTGATTTCGAATCATATGGCACGTGTGAATCATGTCTCATCGGCAAAATGACTCGTATTTCCTTCAAAGGTGTTGGAATGCGCGCTGCCGACCTATTAGGACTCATACATACGGACGTATGTGGCCCTATGTCGATCAACGCACGAGAAGGCTATAGGTATTTCATCACTTTCACGGATGATTTGAGTAGATATGGCTATGTCTACTTGATGAAACATAAAAGTGAATCCTTTGACAAGTTCAAAGAATACCAGAATCGGGTACAGAACCAGCTGGGTAGAAAGATTAAAGCACTACGCTCGGATCGTGGTGGTGAGTATCTTTCACGCGAGTTTGATCAACACCTAAAAGACTGTGGGATCGTGCTACAGTTGACTCCACCTGGAACACCACAATTAAATGGTGTGTCCGAACGGAGAAATCGAACTTTACTTGATATGGTTCGATCCATGATGAGTCACACCGTTGTGCCTGATTCATTCTGGGGCTATGCTCTTTTGTCGGCCGCTCTAATACTTAACCGAAGTCCGTCTAAAGCTGTTGACAAGACTCCATTCGAGTTATGGAAGGGAACGGTCCCTAACTTGTCCTTTATTCGGGTTTGGGGCTGCGAGGCTTATGTCAAGTGGAGACACGAGGATAAGCTCGGCCCGCGATCGGTCAAGACATACTTTATAGGCTATCCAAAGGGAACGTTTGGTCATTACTTCTACTCGCCTACCGAACAACGTGTTTTTGTTGCGGCTAGTGCGACGTTCTTAGAGAAAGAATTTCTCGAGAACAAGTCGAGTAATAGAACCTTCGCGTTATCGGAGGTTCAAGAACCAACTACCGAGCAACCATTGGAGGAAACAGTACCTTCAACCGAGGCTGCGGTAGATATCCCTGAGGAACCTAGGAGGTCAGGAAGAGTCTCTATTCCACCGGACAGATACATTGGTATGGTCGAGGAACACGATACAGATGACGTCTTACTCCTAGAGGGTAATGAACCCAAAACCTATAAAGGTGCCATGACCAGTTCTGACTCAAAGCTATGGCTAGAAGCCATGCAATCCGAGATGGACTCCATGTATGAGAACAACGTGTGGGATCTTGTGGACCTACCTGCAAAGGTACGTCCCCTTCAATGCAAATGGCTTTACAAGATAAAGCATGCCGTGGAAGGACAACAAGATATCCATAAGGCTAGACTAGTTGCTACGTTCCATTCGGATTATCTTAGCGATCGCCGCATTTCATGACTATGAAATATGGCAAATGGACGTTAAAACCGCCTTCTTAAACGTTTATTTGGAGGAAGAGTTGTACATGGTACAACCCGAGGGTTTTATCGATCCAGCACATCCTAAGAAAGTTTGCAAGCTTAAGCGTTCCATCTATGGACTTAAGCAAGCATCGCGGAGTTGGAATCATCGCTTCGACCAAGTGATAAAAGAGAATGGGTTCATTCGATCAGTCGAGGAACCATGTCTCTATATCAAGTCGAGTGGGAGTAAGATTGTATTCCTAGTACTGTATGTCGATGACATACTCTTGATTGGGAATGACATACCTCTCTTATCTTCGGTTAAAGCATGGTTGAAAAACCATTTCCAGATGAAAGATCTGGGAGAGGCACAAAGAATTTTGGGCACCCGTATCTACAGGGATAGATCACGACGGATGTTGTCTCTCAGTCAGGAGTCTTATATAGAGAAGATTCTGGAGAGATTCAGTATGACGAACTCCAAGAAGGGGTTCCTTCCCATGACTCCTGGGCTTCACTTGAGCAAGACTCAAGAAGCTAAGTCAGTGGAAGAGAAAGAGCGCATGAGTCGGATTCCTTATGCCTCGGCAATAGGATCGATCATGTATGCCATGATATGCACACGTCCAGACGTTGCATATGCATTGAGTATGACCAGTCGATTCCAAGCTCATCCAGGTGAACCACACTGGATGGCCGTGAAAACCATTCTTAAGTACCTACGGAGGACTAAAGATTGGGGATTGACTTATGGAGGCGACTCAACGCTCTGCGCCACGGGTTACGCAGATGCTAGCTTCCAAACAGATCGAGATGACTCGAAATCTCAGTCTGGATTTGTCTTTACTCTTAATGGCGCTGCTGTCAGCTGGAAAAGTTCTAAACAGAGTGTTACAGCAGATTCTACGACTGAGTCCGAGTACTATGCCGCCTCAGAAGCAGCTAAGGAAGCAATATGGATGCGTCAATTCTTACAAGGACTATCAGTAGTACCTAGTTCGAATGACCCAATCACCGTCTATTGTGACAATAGCGGTGCCATCTTCCAAGCTAAGGAGCATAAGTCTAGCAGCAAGGCTAGGCATGTACAACGGAAAGCTCATCTAATCAGAGATTACGTGGAGCAAAAGGAGATTTTTATTGAAAAGATCGCTACGGATGACAACATAGCTGATCCTCTCACAAAAGCATTACCACGTGATAAGCATGAAGGGCACATTCATTCCATGGGAATTGGATGTGTTCCTAAGTTGTAGTACTCTTTTATGAATTCATGTAATAATTCATTTTCTCGTGTACTCTATTCAACCTTATTGTTATGATATAAAATGTTTTGTTTCTCATGTGGAATTGTACGCCAATTTTGAACACCACAAAGTGAACTGATTAACATTACATCGTTTTGGTCCTTGATTACTCACTTGAGCTGATAACTCAGGTAATCATTTTGTGACGTTGGTTGATGGTGGGTTCAACGAGCCATAAGTCACGTGGATGACTGACCAATCACAAAGGCGAGTTATACGGATATCTCGTAGGACACCCCGTGACATCGTTATGGAGTCCTAAATGTTTTATAACATTGGGTGCCAGGTCGTGGATAGGACCTCCATAGTGTTCCTTAGAGTCGAGTCTTTTGACTTTCAACTGTTTCTTGAGATTAAGACAGATTTTGGGTAACTTTGGTTTCTTTCCCACGGTCACCGTAACAGGGGCCAAGAGGATTTTTTCTGGGTTATTTCATGCTGGGCGATATCGGCAGGATTCGAGTTGAGGGAAATATCCAAACCCTTATCAGGATTTTATCATTTCTCAGGGCCACTCGAGGAGTAGTAACTGAAATTCATGGCCATGCTCGAATACAGATTCGTTTTATCAGTTAAGTTACTCTCTAGTCGGGGAAACCACTCTTGATACAGATCGCTTGTGAGATACGACCTTTGCGAATGCAGATTTGCAAATTGTCTTACATTGAGTGGGAGAAATTTTAAAAGGATATGAGATTCGGTTATCGCACCTACACTTGTACGGACAAGTGGGAGTTTGTTGGAGATTGTGTCCTCCACATGTAGTGTGATAATGTCATTGAACATACCCTTGTACGGACAAGTGGGAAATTGTTGGGGCTGGTGTCCTTGACAATTAAGTACAATGACTTATTAAATCTCTTTAAGGATCACAAGGGCATACTTCTGTATTATTACCAGTTGATCCACGTTTATCAATAACGGTTGGCTTGCTAGATAAGTTTGACGTTATTGTCATACGGATGGCGGTGGTCAACTGGTCCCTATACGTCACACCTATAGGACACGTTTGAGAGATGTGAAGGTATGAAAATACAGTCACATTTTGCCGGATATGACTAAACGGTTAGTCAGAGGTATTGACTATTAAATTAGTCAATAAGATGTTGAGATTATTATTTAGTACGGATTAAATAATTTTAGCTAATACGGATTACATGATTAATTCGTAAATTAAATATAAACGGTTATATTTAATTAAATATTGTATTCGCGTATTAATATAAACAGTTATATTAATTTGGGTAATTATACAATATCGTATTTTGTCAGACCATTATTAATATATCGACTGTATTAATATCTGATAACATGTTACGATTTATAATTAAAATACCGCGAACAACTTAAAGATAAATGGGTCGAATCACGAATTAGAATAAGGTAAGAGTGGAAAGCCCACTCCTACCCTATGTCCAATTTCGGCCGGCCAAGTGTAGTATATAAGGAGAGTCCTTCTCCTTATATCAAGGACTCTTGTTGCACTGTAAAATAATCTCAGGGTAAAATTAGGGTTTGAGAGCATTCTTCTCCCAAAACCTCAGATCTCACATCTAAAACCTCAAGGGCTCTCCCTATATTGCAAGGCAATTGGAGAGGATTTCTAGCACACGCGGCCACGTCTCAAACTAAGTCTTGGGTGCAAGTTATAGGAGGGAATTTGCATTAATTCCTGTTCTTAGGCCTTTTGCGCGAGGACTAAAGGTTGTACTTCTTTTCTCATGTTTTTAATCTTATGACGATATTCACAATTGCATATTTCATTATAATCCTGCAAATTTAGGGTGAATACGCGTTTTATTCCCCACATTAAGAACACTGTTCTTCATCCTTTCTCTTTTTCCTCTTAAAACTCAATCTTATAATCCATATTTCTTCATCATCCGGACTCCAAATCAAGGAAATAAATACATTTTCGGAATCCTCATGAAATTTGCAAGTCATCCGTCACTTCCAATTTTCGTTTCCTTCAATTAGAAAATCTGCCTATTTTTGTAGAATCCGTCTTTAAACTCTAAAATCTGTGTTTCTTGATTGTAGGTGAAGGTTTAGACGACCCTAGTGTGGATAGCTACGTGGTGGAAGAGGAGCTTTGATCGGAATTGCTTTTAAGGTGACAATAATGAGAAACTCGGCCTTTATTTGTAATATTAGCACTTTTCATGTTTACGATGGTTTAAGCTTCTGAATTTTCATGTTGTTGTTGTTGATTGAACTTAGAAACATGATAGGAATGTTCACATATGATGATTATATGCTTAGATGATGTTTCACATGCTTAGTTGTTGATTTTCAGAAATTGGTGCTTAAGACGGATACAAATAATATTCTTGTTGAGGATTGTTTGTGGAATTAATTGTTGGTAGTTAGTGTATTTGATGATTACATATGCTGAGTAATCTTTGTATGTCGTGATTTTAGAAGTCTTGAAGCGATTTGAGATGATTTGCATTTGTTAGGAAATTGCGTTTTGCGTACAGGGGACTTTGAGCCGGTAGGCTGACCGGCAGCCGGTCGGCCGGCTCAGAGTCAAGGTGTAATATTTTCGAAAGTTCGGAAATTAGGGAAAAGGGTCCTGAGCCGGTAGGTCGGCCGCCAGTCGACCGACTCAGGATACCTGTTGTGTGTTTTGGAAAATTTGCAAAGGCTTGGGAAGTGACTCCCAGCCGGAAGGCCGGGAGCCGGTACACCGGCTGAGAGTCACTCCTCATATTTCAGAAATTAAGTTTTGGCTTGTGGGAAGGGACTCCCAGCCGGCTGGCCGGCGGACGGTCAACCGGCTGAGAGCCTCTTCTCATTGTTTTTCAGACGGTTGATTGGCATGGGAAGGGACTCCCAGCCGGTGGACCGGCAGATGGTCTGGGACCGGCTGAGAGCCCCTGTTCTCATTGTTTTGTTTATAACTTTCAAACGTTTATTCGGTTTTGTTTGAAACCCGTTCCGTGTACCTTTGATGTGTGTTTGAGGTCCCCGGAGGATGGGCGACACTATATTGGGTTCGGGAATGGAGCGAGGATAGAGACCCTCCGGTCGGGTAACCGAAAGGGAAACCGGCTCTCCCTCAACTTAGTTCCCTCGATCAATTAAGTGTTGATTAGTGATATAAATAAGAACTAATCTATAGTTTTAAAGTTGCATGCTTATAGTGATGCGTATTTAGTTATGCGTTAAGATGTCGCCTCTGAACTTAGTACGTAGAATGTATGTCATATATAGGGGTATGCGTTAAGGTGTCGCCTCTGAGCCCTATATGTGTTTGATTGTCGTGTATGGAGGTATGCGTTAAGGTGTCGCCTCTGAGCTCCATACATGTTTGATTGTCGTGTCTGGGACATGCGTTGAGTTTTCGCCTCTGAGTCCAGACATGTTTGAGTGATCGCGTCAGGACATGCCTTAAGCTGGCCTCTGAGTCCGACGAGTAGAGCAACTGCACGACGGGGCAGTCAGGTTGTCATACCTTACCCGGAGTGCAGATGTTTGGTGCTAGAACATACGTTGAGTTTTCGCCTCTGAGTCTAGTATCTTGTGATGTAGTAGGGGAACATGCGTTGACTTTTCGCCTCTGAGTTCCTTACTTTTGATTGTGAATTGAGTGATAGTCCATGCGTGGAGTTTTCGCCTCTGAGGGTACCAAAGATAAAATTTATAATTCCTAACTTTAACAATAGATAGTGAAAGTCAGGGTCGAACCACAAAGAGGTGCGGAATGTTTATTGTTTGGTGTTAATGTTTGAAGGTAACAAATTTGGGGGTTTGATTTGTTGATTACTAAGTCTAAGCAAAGATTTAAAATAAAACAAGAAATAAAGATGAGAATAAAATATAATAAAAGGGATGCTAGGATGTTTGGGTAATAAATAGCTAAGGTAATATAAATCCTAAGGTCAACATGTATTGCAGTCGCGTAAGGGGTGTAACATATCCTTTCGGTCTATGGTACCTAATAGCTCCTTTCGGCCTATGCTATTAGTTCGTAGGTCTCAAAATTATTGGGTGTCAACAATAAGGGTGATTCCTAAATCCTAGGTCACATACCTTTCAGTCTTGAGTAACCTATCCGTCTTAAGGTGTAAACCAATGCCCTTCCCGTATCTCTCAATCTTGGGTAGGTCATTACTAACGTCCTACAAGTCTCCTTTGAGTCTCATTGTAGGATATTATAGTCAACAAGGAAAGACGAAACAAGATTCATGCGCGAGTGGGTCGACCGACTAGCTATTCCAGTCGGCCGACCACCGCCTCGGTCGACCGACCCACTATTTGAGTCGGCCGACCGCGACTCTGCTACAAGTCGGTCTTGGAATTTCTACTACCTACGCATATTCATTCCCTACATCCTAACATATGAAATTTAGCTACTCATGGTTATTAAGACGATTATGAAAACGGGAATAAATATGGAGAACATAATAAATAATCTAAACATGCAAGAATTAACAAAGATTGGGATTCTGACTTAAACGAATGTAATAATAATAAGAACAATAATAAAGCTAGATTAAAAGAGTAATTACCAGAATTGGGATTAAGGCAGAAAGGAACAAACTTTATTGATGAATGCTTGAAAGATTGAAGAACAAAACTAAAAGTGTTTGATGATTATTGAAAGATTACAACTAAAGATAAAACTAAATTAAAGATTGAGCAAAACTCTATTAGAAACTGAATATATTGCTGAATGCCAAAACCCTAATCACAAGATTAGTTTATATAGGGCATAAATTAGAGTTTCCTAAAGGCTTCACAATTCTAAACTATTTCCGAAAAAACGTTCCTGGGCTTCGCTGAGGTCGGTCGACCACTTTGGTGGGTCGGTCGACCTCTTTTTACGGGCTTAGCAAATTCTTGGCTTTTCTTCAGATTCTGGACTTCATAAAAATTAGGCCTGGTCGGCCGACCCGTATAGTAGGTCGGTCGACCGCTTCCGTATAGAAATCCTTCGGTTTTCTTCTCGCTTTGACTCTTGGTACTTAAATAAGGACTCCAGTTGACTTTCCATTGTTCCTTAATTATGCAAAAGACTCGAGGACATGAATTTGGTGCTAAATCGTCCCTTTTCCGCATAAATCTGCAAAAGTGCATAAAAATACGAAGGTACACGATTGTTGGGAAATAAGGGCTAAAACATAGTAAATGAGCGACCAAATGCGTGTAAAAATAGATGAAAAACATCATAAAATAGACACGCATCAAATTCCCCAAACCAAACCCTTGCTTGCCCTCAAGCAAGAAATAGACTCGATCTTAACTAATGGAACGATTTCATTCTCAGAGCGAAATTTACATGTCCTCTTAAACCAATACCAAGTACAAAATGAGAAAGTATATAAATCATGCAAACGAGTTATGGTGTCGTCAAACTTGCAACACTAGAGACTATAGAGACTTTATACCATGGACTCTCGCGGTACGCTCGAGACACTCATGAAGCAAAGGGTGAGTATATGTAAAAGATAGAAAGAAGTAATTTTGTTGAGACACTCACCTAACTGCGACCCATGAAAACATGCCTGCAATCTAACATGAACAAGAATTCTACAACTTTGTAAAACAAACCCATTAAGTGACTTGGATACATGCAATCGAGGTAATGAAAGATATGTGAGGTAGAAGGTAAAAGTGGTTAAGATGTTTTTGGGTATGTGGGGTTAGTAGCCAAGCTAGTAAAACTTTTGATACTAAGAAAGTGCTCTTTTGTAGCACAACTCTCACATGATAAATAAGAAAGGACTCCCAAATAATTTTGAATGAGGTACGGGAGTGATAACATATAAAAGAAAGGGAATTTCAGAAAGAAATTTTGAATCTCTGATGCTGTCAATGGGTCGGCCGACCCATGAAGGTGGTCGGTCGACTTTGCTTCTGTACGTTTTGATCTTTTTTCGTTTTTCTTTTCTTTCTTTTCTCTTTTTGGACTTTTCTGTTCTTTTTCTTTTCTTTCTTTCTTTCTTTTCTCTTTTTGCTCAAAATAGAATATAAACCAAGATGCCTCAAGATAAACCAAAGACCACAAATACTAGCTTGGAAGGGTAGGCTAAGTATGGGATGTAGTTTTGAGGGAATAAAAAGGCAATTTTGGCTATGTGAAGCTTATGGGTGAATATGAGAAAAGGGGTCCCAAATGCACGTATCAAGATTCACAAAACGAGATAGTAAAACAAGTATATAGCAATTCAAGTTCATGTTTATGCATATTGATGTAACATGTTCCAAGGGGAGTACTACTCACATCCTAGACAACTGGTTTAAGAATGAAACCAGGAAATAAGCTCTAAACCTTAGAATGTATAGTAGGTTGCCAAGGTATAAGTCAAGTCTCAAGATATACAAATTGATGAAAACTCGTAGATATGCAAAAGACTCTTATACTAAAACAAGTTGACAAGGCAATGGTAAAGGCATAAACATGTGAAATAGTTGAATCATCCTTGAAATACTTTCGTTCCGACTCGACCAATATGCTAAAATAAACGTGCATTTTTTTTTGGAATTTTTTTTGAAATTTTTCTATTTTTTTGGATTTTATATATATAAGGAAAATAAAGAAAAGAACAATGCAATACAGAAATGCAATAAACGTGTGACAGAATGCAATGCATGTGACACGTAACCATTCCCCAAACCAACCCGCACAATGTCCCCATTGTGCATTAGCCTAAGTGAAGGTTTCGCAAAATTAAAGAAAAGATGCAAAGAAAATAAAACTAAGGAAAAATTGGAAAGAACTCACTGGATTGATAGACGTATGAGAAAAACTTCCCCAAACCAGCGTTAGCTGGGAGGTTTTGGTGGCTAGCAATGCCACTCAAGTACCAAAGAACGGTTGCACGATCTCCGAGGAAGAAACGAACCGACTGCGACGGACAGGTAGGTCGACCGACCCGTATAAGAGGTCGACCGACCTTCCTGTAGACTACAGGAAGTTCAGCGATACAGCGTCTAGGTCGACCGACTTGTGTATCTGGTCGGTC
This sequence comes from Silene conica, assembly GCA_029255685.2. Taxonomy (NCBI): domain Eukaryota; kingdom Viridiplantae; phylum Streptophyta; class Magnoliopsida; order Caryophyllales; family Caryophyllaceae; genus Silene; species Silene conica. The sequence continues at coordinate 69,379,119 of CM055311.2, forward strand.
GACCACTCTGTGTCCCAGCGATCTTTGTTTATTCGTAAAACCTGAAAAAGCATTAAATATGCGTCCAACAAATGCGCGAGATTCCAGAAACAAGTCTAAAGTCTTAACTACGCAAGCATAAAGGAAAAAGAATTCTGAAAACTATGAGCAAACCAAATTAAAAATTCTCACACAACAAAAGTAAATTGTCTTAAAAACTGAAATTTTGAAACAACTATCCGCTAAAGATGCGGAAAATATCCGACCACGGCTTTTGACGACATGCCGTAGTCTCCACGGTGTTTGCTTGAGTAGCAAAACACATCTTCTTCCCGCCGTCGCAAAGCATATGCGACGACCTCTCTTCTTGAGCTTGCCTCCTCTTTTTCTTCTCTTCCCGATCCGCGACATCTGGATCTTCATCTTCTTTATAGCTTAAGCATCCCATTCCTCCTCTCTGGACCATGACTTCCTTCACTTTGGGTTTCCCCAAACCAATTCCTGCACTAGCCATGATAGAAGTGTCCTCCATATTGCTCCCAATCTGGGGCGGAGGTGTAAAAACAGGCACAGGAGTAGGTAATAAAGTAGGAGAAGTAGTGATGACCTCATACTTCTTTTCAGAAGTGATAGCATTACAAGTGATGGGGGTCATATCATCCTTCTTCCTATAAGATAGGCCATATATAATAGAATGCTTTCCTACTTTAAAGGTCAAAGTCCCAGTGCCTACATCTATAATGGCTCCTGCAGTGTGGAGGAAAGGTCTTCCTAGTATTATAGGTATATGGGCATCCTCTGGGATGTCCAAAACTACGAAGTCAACTTGGAAGAAAAACCTGTCAATACGCACAGGGATGTTTTCCAACACCCCTACAGGTTCCATAGATGTACGATCTGCCATCTGGACAGTCATGCTGGTCATTTTAAATTCGGTCATTCCTAATTTTAAGGCAATGCTTAGGGGCATGACACTGATACTAGCACCTAAATCGCATAATGCCTTCTTTACTGGGAAGGTTCCTATATTGCAGGGGACAGAAAAACTACCAGGGTCCTCTAATTTGTGAGGGGCAATAACATGTGATAGAAAACTAGATGACTCTTCAGTGAGGGCCACCGACTCAACCTTATCTAGAGACCTCTTTCTGGACAAAAGCTGTCTCATAAATTTATGATATGAAGGAACCTGTTGGACTAATTCTAGAAACGGAACTTGAACGTTTAATGAACGAATTACGTCTTTAAATTTGTCAAAAGATACCTGATCCTTCGAAGGTACGAGTCTTTCTGGGAAAGGAGGGGCTGAAGATTCGGTATTTGCAGCCCTTTTCAGAAATCTAGGGGTCTTATCACCCCGGAAAAGAAAATCCCTTAAGTTATTTGGCAATTCTAGACGAAAAGGGGCCTCTGGTTCTGCCTCGGTGGTCGGTCGACCATCTTCCTCGGTCGGTCGACCACTGTCCTGTTCAGCGAAAATTTTCGGATTCTGCTCTGTGGTCGGTCGACCTAGCTCCTGGGTCGGTCGACCTTCCTCGCTACTACTCGGCTGTTTTTCTTTCTCGACTCCCACTTTAGCTCCACTTCGTAGGGATATGATGTTTAGAGTCTCTTTTTTCTGGTCCGTTTTGGTCGGAAGTTGACCCGGAGCCCTAGTATCATTCTTGCCCGCAATTTGAGCAATCTGAGATTCTAATATCTTCATTCCTGCCTCTCTAGCCTGTGACTCCTTCTTAACCAACCCAATAAGATTTTGAATAAGAGTGTCTGTGTTGGGTGGTGGATTTGAAGGTGGTTGAGGGTTGAAGGGTGGTTTTTGGAAACCTTGCTTATGTGGGGGGATATATGTGGAATTTTGCTGAGGTTGCATATGTTGTGGGTTAAGAACATTCTGGCTTGTCCACCTCAGGTTGTGATGGAAATTATTATTATTTGGGTCATAGAAATTGTTCCCACGATAGTGTTGAAAAGCGGCACACGTCTCATTGGATGAAGTACAGAATTTTGACACGTGCCCTTCTCCACCGCACCTCTCACAAGCAAAGGGTCCGTCCTGAACGGCGTTCACCTGGTAAATTCCTCCCTTGCTCCCACTTCCTAGATCGAACTTCCCTCCAGCCTCTAATTTTTCCAACTTGGCTGTCAAGGCCACAATAGCTGCTAGGTTATACTCAGACTTCCTTTGATTACCTCTGGAAGTTCCATGTTCAGCACGGTGTACAACAACATCTTCTATCAATTTGAGACCCTTAGTCTCTCCTGAATTATCTTGGAATCTCCCATTAGCTGCAGCATCTAGGTAGGCCCTGTTGTCATCGTAAAGGCCATTGTAGAACTGGTTACAAAGAAACCATTGTTCGAATCCGTGATGTGGTATGGATCGAACAAGTATCTTGAATCTGTCCCACGCCTCACTAAAGTCCTCATTGGGGCCCTGTTTGAAATTAGTAATCTGCGCCCTCAAAGCATTAGTCTTGGATGCAGAATAGTATTTCCTGTAGAATGCTAAGGCTAGGGTATTCCAATCTGTGACTCCCGCAGCAGTGCGGTCTAAATCTCTGTACCATTCCCTCGCAGCGTCTCTAAGAGAGAAGATGAACATGGTCTGCTTAATCTGGTCCTGCGTCACTCCTTCTGGGGGTGCAATAGAGCATATGTAATCTGTGAAGATTTCAATATGCTTTGCAGCATCCTCATTGGCCGAGCCTCCAAATTGGTTTCTTTCAACCATAGTAATATAGGCAGGCTTGGCCTCGAATGGCTTGCCAGTACCTGCAGGTAAGGTGAACCCTTTGTATAGGTCCTTTGCGTGAGGCATGGAGTGATTGGCAATAGTAGCTTCCTCTGTCTTGTTTTCTTCTTCTTTTGGAAAAACTGGAAAGTAGGTAAAAGGTGGTGTTATTGGTGAAAGTGGATTGTTGGGTGAATTTGGTTGTGAAGGTGGCGTTTTTGGTGATGATGGTTGTTCAAAAATGTCTTCTTGGAATAGGGAAGATGGTGAACCTCCTTCCTGATTCGCTAGAAGTTGCTTTCTCCTTTCTCTAAGAGTCCTCTCAAGCTCGTGGTCAAGTGGTAGGAGTTCTCCTTGAACTGACCTGCGCATAAGATGTAAACTACAAGAAAATGGTGAGAAGGTTTAAGGAACAAAAAGTTCCTTAAACAAAGAGAAACAAAAACAAAAACAATAAACACTGGCTTCACCTCCCCGGCAACGGCGCCAAAATTTGATGCCCGTCGTTGAAGGTACCAAAGATAAAATTTATAATTCCTAACTTTAACAATAGATAGTGAAAGTCAGGGTCGAACCACAGAGAGGTGGGGAATGTTTATTGTTTGGTGTTAATGTTTGAAGGTAACAAATTTGGGGGGTTTGATTTGTTGATTACTAAATCTAAGCAAAGATTTTAAAATAAAACAAGAAATAAAGATGAGAATAAAATATAATAAAAGGGATGCTAGTATGTTTGGGTAATAAATAGCTAAGATAATATAAATCCTAAGGTCAACATGTATTGCAGTCGCGTAAAGGGTGTAACATATCCTTTCGGTCTATGGTACCTAATAGCTCCTTTCGGCCTATGCTATTAGTTCCTAGGTCTCACAATTATTGGGTGTCAACAATAAGGGTGATTCCTAAATCCTAGGTCACATACCTTTCAGTCTTGAGTAACCTATCCGTCTTAAGGTGTAAACCAATGCCCTTCCCGTATCTCTCAATCTTGGGTAGGTCATTACTAACGTCCTACAAGTCTCCTTTGAGTCTCATTGTAGGATATTATAGTCAACAAGGAAAGACGAAACAAGATTCATGCGCGAGTGGGTCGACCGACTAGCTATTCCAGTCGGCCGACCACCGCCTCGGTCGACCGACCCACTATTTGAGTCGGCCGACCGCGACTCTGCTACAAGTCGGTCTTGGAATTTCTACTACCTACGCATATTCATCCCCTACATCCTAACATATGAAATTTAGCTACTCATGGTTATTAAGACGATTATGAAAACGGGAATAAATATGGAGAACATAATAAATAATCTAAACATGCAAGAATTAACAAAGATTGGGATTCTGACTTAAACGAATGTAATAATAATAAGAACAATAATAAAGCTAGATTAAAAGAGTAATTACCAGAATTGGGATTATGGCAGAAAGGAACAAACTTTATTGATGAATGCTTGAAAGATTGAAGAACAAAACTAAAAGTGTTTGATGATTATTGAAAGATTACAACTAAAGATAAAACTAAATTAAAGATTGAGCAAAACTCTATTAGAAACTGAATATATTGCTGAATGCCAAAACCCTAATCACAAGATTAGTTTATATAGGGCATAAATTAGAGTTTCCTAAAGGCTTCACAATTCTAAACTAATTCCGAAAAAACGTTCCTGGGCTTCGCTGAGGTCGGTCGACCGCTTTGGTGGGTCGGTCGACCTCTTTTTCCGGGCTTAGCAAATTTTGGGCTTTTCTTCAGATTCTGGACTTCATAAAAATTAGGCCTGGTCGACCGACCCGTATAGTAGGTCGGTCGACCGCTTCCGTATAGAAATCCTTCGGTTTTCTTCTCGCTTTGACTCTTGGTCCTTAAATAAGGACTCCAGTTGACTTTCCATTGTTCCTTAATTATGCAAAAGACTCGAGGACATGAATTTGGTGCTAAATCGTCCCTTTTCCGCATAAATCTGCAAAAGTGCATAAAAATACGAAAGTACACGATTGTTGGGAAATAAGGGCTAAAACATAGTAAATGAGCGACCAAATGCGTGTAAAAATAGATGAAAAACATCATAAAATAGACACGCATCAGAGCCCTCTCCTCGCTCTGCCCCACTGAGCCTACCCCTACGGTCCACACGTATCTCTCCTCCCCCACGTGGAATGTCTAATATCTCCATCCATGCCTCCCTGGGTATGGTGTAGTACGTAGCCGGCAAACTAGGTCCGTGAGTGTCAGCATTGGCATTCTCATGGTTAAGGGGCGGCATGTGCTCCAGCTTAGAAACGATGTCTCACCTTAAAAGCCCAACCCCCTCCCAATCAAGATTCCTGATCCACTTAACCCTAACCAAATATTCTTCATCAATGGTCGGCACTGTGTCTTGTAAAGCCTGCACGTCCGTCGGGCTGGAAGTTTACTAGTCTTTGAGCGTGACGGGTCACAATGGTACCGCAACCGATATGGTTAGCCCTGTTATAGGCCATATGTACCAGACTAGCGCACACAACAGCCGGAGCACTGTAGTACACATGCTCTTCCCGACGAGGATTAAGGTAAGACACCATCACCATGACCTCATGGGTGTTCAGCTTACTTACATCTTTCCTGGGGTATAGAAGGTAAGTTAAGATCCCAAGAAAGATTGGGAGGGGGATGTGTTGGACATCATTAGCCAATATGGAACTTGTGCGGCGACGGTTATACCCGGTAAAAAAAAAAGTACTTAGGGGCCTCAGAATCCGCAGCCACCACCACGTCCCTCAACTACTCGTCATCATCTACATCCAAGCCTAGGTTCACAATAAACTAGTCTAAAGTCAGGGTGATGTTGGTGTTCAACAACCTAAAGCTAATCAGGCCCCCAACAACATCGTCCATGTAGGAACTAAGGAACTCTAAGGTCAGGAAGGCATAAGACTTCTTGCGAAGTCGGAAAAGGCCTAGCAGTCCTAGTACTTGAAACATGTGGTAGAGGTGTCGAATTCCTCCAAAATGTTATTGTTTACACACCGGGTAGGTTTTATAGGGTTGTTTAGGAACTCCATAAAACGGTTACGCTGAATTAAATTCAACGAACTCCACTTGAGGATACTCCTCCATGATCGGTACTATGGATTCCTTTGAGGTATTACCTGATCCACTAGCCGCATCGTGCCTCTTCGCTCGCTTCATTATCAGACCTCTGAATCTGGGCATCTGAAATAAGAGTTCAAAACAATATCCAGGTTCCATAAGATTTCCTTCAAAATTCATATTTTTTACATTTTTCAAAACACTTCTAAGACACTCTACGACGAAGTTTTTTTTAAACCAAATTTCTTGGCATAATCATCCTCTATGCTCATATTCTACCATTCTTAAAAACTCTTTGATGAAAAATATCAGTTTGAGGGTAGATCAAAAGCGATTCAAAGACGGTTCCAAGTATCAGATTTGAAACTTTCTGGATTGCAAAGCCTAAAAACAATGTTTTCTGGAGCGTTCAGAAGTATAACTTTAGTTGAACTCCGTTACTCAATATCTATCCTAAATAATCTTCATAAAGATTGAAAGGAACTTGATATCTTTCATTAATCTTCGACTAGCAAATCTTGACTAATGATATTAAATCTTCCATTACTGAAAACTCTTGTATCTTTTATATTGATTGACGAGATTTTCCAATCTTATAAACAGTACACTTAACACACGATTATACGCACGAGTATATAATATATTTGCCTAGACTTGTCATTATCAAAACATAAACATATATACTTAACATATACATATTAATATATGGTTCAACAATATCACATATAAAGTAGTCATCAGTTGTACTTTTATTCTGCTGTGTAGTTTCTGTAATATCAAAGTTTAAATTTTATCAAATTCATATAAACTACTTTGGGTGTTTTACTTTGTTACTCACTACCTCGGTCATTCTGAGACGGTAACAGTCCTATTTATTTGGGAATGTCTGGCCAAAGGCTCTTAAATAAATTGGGGTGTTACAAAATTATCATTGATCAGAACTAGTCTACCTGCTGCTTGTGATAAAGAATTTGCTTTCCATTTCGATAACTAGGTGCAAGAAGATTGAATAATACTTTCGAAAGTATTTTTAGTTACTCTGTTATCTATTATAGGACATCCTAAATACTTACCCAAATGAGCTTCCTCGTTCATACAGAGAATACCTCTAAAGAATTCTCGTTGAGGTCACTCAATATTTCTAGTGCATTGAAAAGTGGATTTGTCGAAATTAACAAATTGTCCTGAAATTGTGCAAAATTTATCTAAAATAGATTTAATGGTTCTACAACTTTGATTAGAGGCTTTAGCGAAAATTATCGTATCATCCGCAAAAGTGAGAAAAAGGATTTTCTCAATCCTAGATCCAATTCTAATATCAATATCACTAGAACTAAGATCACTATTCTTTTGTAGAGATCTTGCTAAAATCTCGACGCACATAATAAATATATACGGCGAGAGTGGGTCTCCCTGTCTAACACCTCGAGCGGGTCTAAAAACTTCTCCCGGTCTTACATTTACTAACACTGAGAACGAGACAGTTTTTATACATTCCATAATTCAGGAAGTTCATTTTACACTAAAACCCATTTGCTTAAAGGTTTCCTCAATAAAATTCCATTCTAGTCGGTCCTATGCTTTCTTCACGCCAAGTTTAATTGCAATCCAACCACCCCTATCTTTTTTTTACGTTTAAATGAGTTAAAAATCTCATGGGTAAGACGAATATTATCTTGAATAAAGCGATTAGGTGTAAAGGCCCCTTGAAATGGGTGGATTATCTTATGCAAGAGTCTCTATAAGGTATCTATGAGAGTTTCCTCCTTGCGTCGTCATTGATACTTCCTTGTCTCTTAAGGTTTCTTTCCTTCTTCTTCGAAGAAGGTTTTTTAACTGATTCTTGCTAATCCGTTCTCGATAATGTCATTCAATAATTCTTTTGACCTGAACAACAAAGGTACAGGGGTGATGGAGAATGATGAGGATACGTTCATTTGGGACGTTGGGGGGGAGTTCGATGAACAAAGACAATGCACGTATAATGATTGTTGGACAGATCTGGACCCAAAGGCCATCCAAACTAAAGCAGCGGTTGACTCCATGATTAAGTTATGGAATTCCAAAGGTACGACCACCGGAAACCTAATTGATGCGAAGCAAAAAAAAAATTGTGTTTAATTTTGATAACGAAAGTGAGAAATCGAAAGTGCTGGATGGGAAACCGTGGCACTTTGATAAGTTCATTTGGTGCTTTGGCGAACCTTGCGAAGAAGGGAGATTGTCTGATACACCTTTATTGGTCGAATGTTGAGAATGTGCGGAGGTTGGGCTCGCAAATAGGAACGTTTATAATTTCTGATGACTCACCTTTTCCGGAGATGGAAAGAGCGGTGAGGATTAGGGTGGTCCATGACATAAGGAAACCTTTGAAATCGGCGGTTGGAATTCAAATGCCATCAGGTAACCTTCTCGAATTCAACGTTAAATATGAAAGAATACCGAACTTTTGTTACGGATGTGGCAAATTAGAGCAGGGTGAGAAAGACTGCGAAGAGGGCCTTTATGAGGAAGGTGAGTTGAGGTTGATGAAACTCTACGCGCGTCACCATGGAAAGATTTTATAACGGTGGCTAAGGCGAGAGGAACAGCTGCGCGGACTCTTACTCCTGAGTTCGAAAAGAAATGCAAAAAGAGGGAGGAGATGGCTGTAGAGGAGATGATTGAGAAGCTTAAGAGAATTGCGGTCAGACATAGGGCATTACTACAATTAAGCACTTGGGTCACGACTAAATTCGTGGCGCACGTACTAATTTCCCGTGGCTAAAGCTCTTTGTCACGGAAATACCTTCCGTGGCCCAAGTGGCCGTGGCTAACAGATAGCCACGGGAAAAACAAGAACGTGGCTAAAATTATATTTTTAGCCACAGATTCTCACGTGGCTAATAATTCCCGTGACCAAAAATTAATTCTCGTGGCCAAAATTATTCCCGTGGCAAACAAAAAAATAAACAAAATGTAATATATTATTTTTTACTTATAATGAAATCTAACCGGGGGTGTCCACCATGTCGACAACGGTGTATAATCCCCTCGCCGCGAGGTAAACGGCTTGCCAAAGAGTTGCTCAATTCCCATGGGTAGGAATCGAGCCCCTGACCTCAAGGTTAAGGGATGAGGTGAGCAACCACCACACTATGAAACACATTTGGTTACATATGGTATTTTGTCAAGCTTTAATCACTGCTTGGTTAGTTATCTCAACTCGTTATATACAATCACAAGTCATTCACTTTTGCGAATCATATATGGTTCCCAAGAGGTCACTCATCCCAAGACTACTCTCACATGAGCACGCTTAACTGTGGAGTTCTTATGATGACCTACCGAAAATGAAACTTAAGCTTGTTGATATAGTTAACACTTTAAAACATTATTAAATTATATTTCTTTTTTTCTAAATTACCTTCACTATTATTTTTGCCAAAAAATATTAAATGATTTACATATTTTTGCGAAAAAAATATTATTTTTCTCAAATTACTCGAGTTTTCAATGTTGACCTTCCGACTAATGATGCTCGGATCATTTTTTGCCCGAGTCAACAAAACCATTTTCTCCAAACTATTTAATCACATTTTCCTTATATTTTTTTCCCTAATATATTTTTTTTTATTTTTTTTCATTTGTCGGCATTTTTATTTTATTTTTCTTTTATCCATTTTTCATATATTTTTCCACACAAATACTATTTGTAAGATCGTCGTATTTGTAACGAAAAAAAGTTTAATCACTTTTTACCAAATAATGATAACTTTTGAATAATGATTACATATGGGTATCCATGACCGCGTTTATTACTAAAATAAATGACCAAGACATTATTAACTCGAAAATAATCAGTTTTTGCCAAAAAACACAGAAAATATCGTATAAATTTTTGTTTTCTCTAAATTGATTTCTTTTCATTATTCTTGGTATTTCTTTTTGTCAACTAAATTTCACATTATTTACACATGTAAATTTATTATTTTAATTTCCATTTTACTTTTCGGTGTGATACGCTCATTTTCAATACTTAAAATGTTTTTCTAGATTGATTCTTTTATATCGGTTATTTTATCAATATGTTTTTTTTCCATTTTCTTCAATGATTTGTTGGAAATCATTTTGAATTTAATTTTTTAGACTAATTTTTTTCTTTATTTAATCTTATTTTACATATAATTGTCTTTTTTTTTCTCCTTAAAAACTTCCCCAATTTTTTTTCCAATTTAACATCCCGAATTCAAGTTCGTGTAGAAATATTTTACAAATAAAGTTGTAAATAATTTTCTAATGAAAAGCTTATTTAACAATATATTAGTTTCAGACTTCTCAATGATAGGTGTTAATAAGTTAATTATTTAATTGGACATAATTTCTCTTTAAATGTGATGCGGTCTCTAAATAATGTTATTCAATATTTTAAATTTAACAAAAAAGGAATTATAAATATATATTTGTCATGGGTGTAATATTCATATAATCATATTCATTTCAAGTCAGTAGTGTTAATAAGAATAATCATAATAAATTTCACAAATTCTCACTTGTGATAGACTAAATCCAATAATAAGAATAATCATAATACGATCATTTACGTCAATAGTGAAGAACATTAAGTACGAATATTGTTCACATCTCGCAATAATACGGCGCAATCATCTTGATGTCACAGTACACACCATGTTGCAATAATAATTTTGTACTATTATTTGTTATCATATCAAAAATATTAGTCACGGTAAAAATCCAGTGCGTAGCTAAGAGCAATAATTAGTCATAGGTAATTTACTTGTGACAATAAATCACAATTAGCCACGGTAAGGATTTAGTGTGTGGCTAAGAGCAATATAGTCACGGATAATTTAGCCGTGACAATAAATCATAATTAGCCACGTTAAGAATTCAGTGTGGCTAAGCACACTAATTAGTCACGGTTAACTTACATGTGACACTAAATCATAATTAGCGACAACATTGTGGCTAAAAATAATTATTAGCCACGTTCGTGACTTGATTTGTGACTAAACGCATTTGTTAGCCACGGTCATGGCTTAATTCGTGACTAAAAACAATTATTTGTCATGGATATATTTTCCCGTGACATAAATTTTTTTATCAATTAATTTTGAAGGAAGGAGACTTTTTTTCCCGTGACTAAGCAAATTTAGGTCACGAATTATGAATTCCCGTGACATAAATCGTGGCGCAAGTGCCATTTTGTTGTAGTGGGGAGAGTAGTAGGGGAGGTGTAAAAATAGCAGAACAACAGGGAAACAAGGGCTCGGTTGGCATTGGAGGACAAGGTGAGGAGGAGGAAGCAGGGGATGGGGTGGATAGTATGGGAACGCATGTATTTACGAAGGGAATAATGGGGGCTTAATTGTTAGTGACATATATGGTTGAAAACGAGGGTGCAGGAGCGAATAGTACAGGGGAGTATATGGAAATGGCAAATGAAGATATCATGGAGATGGGTGTGACTAGCAGTGAAGGAGTGAGCGCGAGCAAATGGAGGCGCATAAGTAGAGACCATAACTTTTTCGCAAAAGATACAGAGAAGGGAGTTGTGATGGGGAACAAACGAAAGAGCCAAGATGTGAGGGGGGCAGACGGTAGTCTTAAGGGGGAGGGTAAGGCCGTGTCGAAGAAGAGACAAACATTAATGGGTGTGTTATCATCTGAGGCGGTGGTTGAGGGCGCTCAACCCCGCCGGGCATTATGAAAATATTGAGCCTTAACTGTAGGGGTTTGGGCAACCTGGCTACGAGAGGCGGCTTATGAATCTTGTCCGACGCGTGAATCCAGACTTTATTTTCTTTTGTGAAACAAAATTGGGTGGGGCTGACATTCAGAAGATTAGGGAGTCTCTGGGGATTATGAGGGGAAAGAGGTTGATAGTATGGGTAGAAGTGGAGGGCTTGCTAGTTTGTGGAAGAAGGGTATGAACATTTTTTTCCGATCTGCATCTATTCACTGTATGGATTGGGAAGTGGAAGTTAGTGGTCTGCGGTGGAGGCTGACGGGTTTTTACGGATGGCCAGCTATATAGGATAGACATTGCTACCGTCGTTTAGTATCAAAAATAACCTAGGTCTACTAACTAAAAGCTAGTGGAAGTAGGGTCGAATTCCTCAGGGAGACATGGTCTTAAGTGAAAGGTCAGTCTATAAGTCACAAATTTGGGGGGTTTTGTTGTTGAGATTGTAACTAAGATGGATTAAAAAGAACTTAAAACAAAGATAATAAAAACGAGTTTCAAACAATAAGAAGGGGAATATGTCAGGATTCAGGTTATTGCGGTAATTAATGTCACATAAAGATTAGGTCAGTCGATACAATAAACGAAGTGGGAACGATTAATATCCTTTCGGTCTGAAATCACCCCTGGACTCCCCTATCAATCTTTCGATCTCTAGATAGGTTACGTAAATCAACCTAAACAAGCCTACCTACCAATCTTTCGATCCAGGTAAGGTTTTACTAGGTAAACTAGTCTCCTGCGTGCACTCATTCGACAAGTTTTATAAATATATTGTTTATGGGTGAACTTCGTCGTAAGGACGACTAAAATGCAAATCCTACGACATAACTACCGCGAGTCCCTTCATCCTAACATATTATGAAGATTAGCTACGCATGCTTTGGGGAACTATACTAACTACGACGATAATAACAACATTCAACATCGTAAATGAAAGTAAAATACTATAAATCATAAAATAACAAAAGATAAAAACAATAATAAAGATAGAGAAAGGAATTACAGTGATCGCGGAATGAAAGTACAAGATCCAAATGCTTAAATGAAAGAAACCTTAAAGTAAAATGTTTAGATCTGAGAAATGTGAAAGTAACTGCTAAAAGTAAATATGAAATGTGTGCGAAAGTGTATCAGTAAAAAGTGACCCTAAAAAGAGTGCTAACCTAATCCTTAAATAAGGATTAGGTTAACTCTTAAAGTTCTTAACCTAAAAACGGAAAAAGCATATCCGGTGAGCATAAGTGAGTTGCTCGATCGAGTGACTGAACCACTCGATCGAGTAGTTGTTCTTCATAAAGTGCTTGATCGAGTAACCTCGAGCTTGAAACTGCTCGATCGAGTAACCTTGAGATCCTCGAAGATTGGGTCCTTCCTGCAGACTCCTCGATCGAGTATCATGTACTTCGATCGAGGATTTCTCCTCCTCCATCCACTCGATCGAGCTCTGGTGTTTGCTCGATCGAGTAGATGACAGATATCTTGCTTCTTTTTCGCTTCTTTCTTGATTTTTTCCTTCGTCCACGCCTTGGTTACCGCTCCTTTAAGTCCGGTACTGCAAAATCGGGGTTATGGGACTCCTTGACTTGCTTCATCTTCTAAAAGAGCTTACATTGGACAGAAAAAGCATGGTTTCTTCAACTTTCGCATAATTCTTGCAAAATAACAGAAAATACACCAAGAGAAGAAAAAGGGGGTAAAATGGCACGTAAAGTGCGTGAAAATGCATAGAAATGCGTGCTAAATGATGCCAAAAAGTGTATGAAATAAGCACGCATCAAATATCCCCAAACCAAACCTTTGCTTGTCCTCAAGCAAACTAATGCAACTAAAAGAGGAAAAATAACTGACTAACTACCTAATGGAATGGAATCGCCTCAGAACTGACTATAGATCGTGTTGTTGACCATGCAAATGCAGAAATTAACCATCATAAAGTTCAAAACCAAAAGCAATGAATTCATACATGCAATGAAAACAACTTGGACGACTGACCTCGAATGACTTGTGTACTTTGGACTCTCCTGGTTCGCTTTTTCTCTCAATCAAAGGGTGAACATATATGTGTAAGAGAGAAGGATAAGAAAATGAAGACACTCTCCTAACTGCGACCAACATATCATGTAATGCAACCAGTATGACAAATGATTCAAACTACCGTACACATGCACAACAACCTGTCAAAGTCTATCACATGCCGAATACTTGCATAAATATGGTTATGTGAGGTAAAAATGGGTAAAAGGAAGCAAAAAAACTGTATGGGTAAGAGAGGGTAACGACTCGAGCTAGATACCATGACTCAACCAAAAGTGAAACCTTCAAAAATACTCAAAAACAATGCCACGCTCGGCATATCACACAACTAATCCCGGAATCTCGAATCAGTCAAACAATCTCGAATGAGAAATGGGAAATGCAAGTACTCTCCTAACATGTGATACCAACCACAAACCATGAGTGCAGGCAAAAAGCAATCGAAAGTCATACATGTGAAATGCGATGATATGAAAGGAGTACTACTCTCAATCCTAGATAAACTAGTCATGGATGTCACCAGTTATGGCTCAAAAAACTAAGAAAGTATGTGTAGTGACACGGTTGTCGCAACCCTATTAAAAATAAAACCTAACTGGTCTCAACTAAATGTAGAAGAGGTAGTCGGGTATCGAATCCACAGGGAGACAGGGATCTTATAGTCTGACCAAGTTCGTCTAAGTAACCAAAATTGGGGCTTAAGTGAATTTTGACGCTAAACTAAAAGAGGTAAGGAATAAAAAAAAAAAGGAAAAAGAGAGCACTAGGATTTTCGGCGCACCATGGCTATTAAGTCTGGTCTACGAATACAGGTCACCATATTGCGGTTTGTGCGTACAGAAAAGGTCCTTCCGGTCCGCTATTCACCCTAAAACCATACTAACTTAGCTTCCGCCCTAATTAGCACAGTCCTAACAATCGTCGCAGAACTACCCCTAAACCAATATTCCGATCTAGGCCAAGAGGGTTTCTACACAGTCAATTGAGTGCGTCGACTCAAACAATCAACAGGAAATAAGATGCGACGGATACGAACAGACCGAAATATGGGTACCAGAATTAACATACCATCCTAAACCATGGCTACCATAAATCCTAGTACTAAGTTTAGTTACGCATAATTAAAGGATGAATCACAATGGTAACAATTTGCATAATCAAACTAGCGTATGACATTCTAAAATGAGAGACAAAACAAACCATACTCGGCAGAAAAACATAAGTCTAACGGAAGCAGAGAGAGAAGGTGCAATCGCGATATTCTTAAGACGAATACGGAAGTATGAAACAACATATGATTCAAGATGGAAAATAGGAAACCAAAAGAGATTTGAATAAGTGTAATTAAAACTAAAATCAGAGACCATAAAAAACGAAGGAATCAGAAGCAAAGGGAACGAGTGAAACAAGTAACGATCGAGAACGGCGAGAAATGACAGTAAGCGAAAACAGAGTAAAACTCGAATAAATAACGAAGAATCAGAAAACAGAAACTACAACAGATTAACGATAAGAACTCGAAATAAGAAATGAAGGAAGAAGAATTACAGTAGGAAAATGTTAAGAACGAAAGAGACGAAGCTGGAACGGAAAACTAAGAAGCTCGAATAAAAACCAATGTCGGCTACAAGTTTCAGAGGGTAGAGTTTTTTTGTAAAGTCTGCAGAGAGCAGCCTTCGGGTAAGAAAAACTTAACCTAAAAATCTTAGAAACCCCCTTTAAATAGGCAAGAATTGAACTGAAACATTAACTCCTGTGAACACGAAGAGTCTCCAAGCTTATCGATCGAGGGAAAATTCCTCTCGATCGAGCACTTTCAGCTTCACAAAACGGTCGATCGAATAGTGGAATATTACTCGATCGACCCCTCTTCTTGGGAACTTCTCGATCGATGACTACTCTCGATCGAGCTCAAGACAGCTCGATCGATGACTACTCTTCATCTGGGTCCCTCGATCGAGCGCAGAATAGCTCGATCGAGGACTTTGCTTCCTCGATTTATCATTCGACAGGCCCAGAAGTTGATTTTCACTTTAAACTTCTCGATTGTAACACGACCAACCGCGGTTCTTCCATCGACTATAGAGGAGAAGTGCATTGAGGCAGAAAGAGCTCGGTTTCTGCTAATATTCGGTCACTATCTGCCAAATAGTAATACGAACACAAAGTAGCACATACGGGGTATAAAATGATATAAAATCATCAGTTATTAAGAGAATGTGTGCCAAAATAAGGCTAAAAAGTCTATACAAAATGCACACATCAAACTTCCCCAAACCGAACCTTTGCTTGTCCTCAAGTAAACCTAATGCAAACTAAAACAAACTAAAGAAAAACTACGGACCTAATGGATGGAGAAAAGACTCAAGCTACCAAAATAGTCAATACCAAGCGCATACTATGCCCAAAAATCAACTGATGCCAAGATTGGAAATAAGCGAACGAATTTGTGCATATCATGGAAAACACATGTAGACTTTCAACCTTGCTAGACTCATAAAATTTCGGACTCTCCCGGAATCTCTCTTCTCTTAATCAAAGCAAATGGCAAAATATATGTGAAGAGAAGAGAAGAATAAAGAAGTATAGACTCTCGCCTAAACTACAACCGACAAGTCCAGAATGCTAGACTAGCATGAATAAAGGTTTCAAGCACCGTACACACGCACAACCACCAGCGATGTCCATTACACGCCGAACTATTGCAAGTTTTGGGATAGTGAGGATAAGTGGGACAGAAAGGGATAAAACAAGTATGGGTAAGTGGGGCTTTAAGCCGAGCTAGAACCACCAAATCTCCTGAAAATATACTCCCGATTCTTCCAACTATACATGTAATTCATTGCCTTTGCTAGGCAAACAAATACTACCCAAAATTATACCAATTGTCAACGGGATACTGATTTTCGTATTTTTCCTTTTCATCAATTTTTTTCTCTTTCTTTGAATTCTTTTTTTTTTGAAATTTTCCTTGATTGTTTTTTTCTGATGAAAATTATCGGTGACAGTGGTAACATTCCTCTCGATCGACCAAACTGGGCGGTCGATCGAGTGCTTTTCTCCCCAGTATACTCGATCGAGCAAGAAAAGCTTCGATCGAGCGCTTTTCATTTTGGAAGATCTCGAACGACCAGTCTTAGCCAGGAAAACTACTTGATCGAGTAGAAATGGCCCTCGATCGAGTAAAATTTGGCTGAAAACTTCCCTCTCCCCCGTAAACACTCCAACAACAATAAAAATAGGCCAAAAATTGATAAAATTGGCACAATAACCTTCACTACTCCTAGCTCAGCATAAGGTAGGTAATATATAGGATGTAGTAAAAGGGACAAAAGGCAATTTTTGGCTAAAGTGGAGCTAAATGGGCAAAATGAGAAGGGGATGATGCAGTAGTTCTCCTACGTGTAATACCAACCACAAAACGGTACGTGTAGGCAATAAGAAACCAAGACTCATACACATGCAAAACATGAAATGCAGGGAGTACTGCTCACAATCCTAATATAACCGGTCATAGATGTCACCAGTTTAAAGGCTCTAAAGCTCAGAATGTGTAGTAGGTTGCCAAAACTATGAGTCAAGTCTAGTGATCTAATGTGAAGTCCATGACAAAATTCGGGATAACGCTTAAAACTTCACAAGGCAAGGGTCGAAAATTGGCATAACATGTCATGAAATTAACTATAAACAGCTTGTCATCATCAAATCTCCAATCCGACTTGACTAAATGCAAAAATAAACGTGATATATTTTTTGAAATTATGAAAATTTTCTGAAAGTTACATAAAGCAATAAACGTGAATGCAAAAAGAGATGAAAATGCTGACGCGGGATGCATACCTTCCCCAAACCAAACCGTACAATGTCCTCATTGTACAAAATGGAAAGAAAAGAAAATGCAAAGAAGACAAGGGAAACAAAAACTTACAAAAACGGTGCACAAAAAGAGACCTCCCTAGACCGAATTGGAAGATGAGGTGGAGAACAAAAGTCGAGGAGGCCAGAAACCAGACCACTTGGTCGACCGGATTGGACGCAGGATCCCACGAACGAGACCTCACGGCTTACAGATCGAGCGAAAAACCACCAAAGGAACCTCTCGATCGACCAGAAAAGGCACTCGATCGAGAGGTTCACTGCACCAAAACGCCCAAGAAGTTCGATATTGTCTGATACAAACGAAATAGAAGTAAAAACAGTTCTAAAAGAAACGAAAATTGTTCAAGAATCAACAAAGAAAGCGTCCGGGTTGCCTCCCGGAAAGCGCAGGTTTATGAAGTCCCGCACGACCTACGAGCTTTAGTCAGCGAGCTCTTCAAACTCGTCGAAAAAGAACTCTTCGACGCATCCCACAACATCATCCGCCCCGTAGTAGTGTTTGAGCTGGTGACTGTTAACCTTGAAGCGATTGCCGTTGGATCCTTCTATCTCAACCGAACCAAATTGGTTGACACCTGTAACCATGTATGGCCCACTCCAACGCGATCTCAGCTTCCCAGGAAATAGCCATAATCTGGAGTTAAACAGCAACACCTTCTGGCCAATTTGAAATTCTCGCGGAATGATGCGCTTGTCATGCCAACGCTTCGTCTTCTCTTTGTAGATACGGGAGCTATCATAAGCGTTCAAGCGAAACTCTGCAAGTTCATCTAGCTGCAACAGACGTTTCTCACCACACAGATTAGCATCATAATTAAGCTAACGGGCAGCCCACCAAGCTTTATGCTCTAGTTCTACGGGCAAATGGCAAGACTTCCAATAAACCATACGATATGGGGAAGCACCAATGGGTGTCTTAAAAGCGGTCCTATATGCCCATAATGCATCTTCCAGTTTAGAACTCCAATCTTTCCGTGACTTAGACACAACCTTTCCTAAAATAACCTTCAGTTCCCTATTAGAAACCTGCACATGTCCACTAGTTTGAGGGTGATACCCCAAACCTCGACGATGTTTGACTCCATACTTAGATAACAAGGTTTCTAAATTGCGGTCACGGAAATGCATACCTCGGTCACTAATCACAACCCTAGGAACCCCGAAGCGTGGAAAGATGATCTTGCGAAAAAGCTTAACTACGGTCTTGGCATCACAATTAGGAGTGGCAATGGCCTCCACCCACTTAGACACATAATCAACAACGACTAGGATATACCTGTTACCCTGACTGGACGGAAAACGGAAATGGGCCTTGATAGTCGATGCCCCATACATCGAAATTCTCCACCTCTAAGATGCCATTTTGTGGCATCTCGTGTCTCTTAGAAATATTTCCCGTCCGTTGGGAAGCATCACAACTAGAAACAAAGACCTTTGTGTCAGCGAAAAGCGTAGGCCAATAAAAACCGGATTGCAATACCTTAGCCACGGTCCGTGATGGGCCGTGGTGCCCTCCACTTGGAGCCGAATGACAGCCCTCCAAAATAGCATGGGTTTCCCATTGTGGAATGCATCGTCGGTAAATGCCATCTGCACACTCCTTGAAAAGATAAGGGTCGTCCCAGAAGTACTGTCGTGCATCATGAAGGAATCGCTTCCGTTGCTGATAAGACAAGTCGGGTGGTAACTTCTGACTCACTGCAAAGTTGGCATAATCTGCAAACCAAGGTTCAACACCATCTTTAGAATTCAAAGAGGTCATAGAAAAAGCATCAATAGAATAAAGGGAATCATCAGCGAAAGAATCGTTGATGGGAAGATAATCCTCCCCCTCCTGTTGCGTTAAACGCAACAGATGATCCGCTACAACGTTTTCGGCACCCTTCTTGTATTTGATTTCCAAATCAAACTCCTGCAGAAGGAGTATCCATCTCAGCAAGCGTGGTTTGGCTTCCTTCTTGTTTAAGAGATGTTTTAAAGCTGCATGGTCAGTGAAAATGATAACTTTGGAACCTAACAAATAAGATCTAAACTTATCCAAAGCATAAACGACAGCCAAAAGCTCCTTCTCTGTGGTGGCATATCGAACTTGAGCCTCATCCAGAGTTCGGCTCGCATAGTAAATGGCACTCAACGCCTTGTCCTTCCGCTGCCCTAGCACTGCTCCTAGGGCGTAATCACTGGCGTCGCACATGATTTCGAATGGTAATGTCCAATCCGGGGGCTGAATGATAGGTGCCGACACTAGAGCCTGCTTCAAAGTATTAAAAGCAGAAAGACAATCATCAGTAAAAACAAAAGGAGCATCCTTCAGAAGCAATTGTGTAAGCGGTCGAGCAATCTTAGAGAAGTCCTTGAAAAACCGGCGATAAATTCCGGCATGACCAAGAAAGCTTCTCACCCCCTTGACATTAACTGGAGGGGGCAACTGCTCGATCACCTGCACCTTTGCTCTGTCAACCTCAATACCACTATTAGAGACCAAGTGCCCAAGGACTACACCCTCCTTAACCATGAAATGGCATTTCTCCCAGTTTAGCACCAGATTAACCTCAATGCAGCGCTGCAAAACTTTATCAAGGTTAGCTAAACAATGCTCAAAATCATTCCCATATACACTGAAATCGTCCATGAAGACCTCCATGATAGACTCTATATACTCAAAAAATATCCCCATCATACACCTTTAAAAGGTGGCAGGGGCATTACATAAACCGAAGAGGCATCCTACGATAAGCAAAGACACCGTTGGGACAGGTAAAGGTAGTCTTTTCCTGGTCATCTGGATGAATGGGAATCTGAAAGAACCCTGAGTATCCATCTAGATAGCAGAAAAACTCATGGGAAGCTAGCCTCTCTATCATCTGGTCAATGAAGGGAAGGGGGAAATGATCTTTCTTAGTGGCGCTATTCAATTGCCTATAATCTATACACATCCGCCACCTAGTCACAAGTCTAGTGGGTATAAGTTCATTTTTTTCATTGGTCACGACAGTGGTACCTCCCTTCTTAGGCACTACCTGAACAGGACTTACCCATTTCGAGTGGCCAACTGGATAGATTATACGTGCATCAAGTAGTTTCATGACCTCGGCTGTTACCACCTCCTCCATCTTGGGATTCAGTTTCCGCTGTCGGCACGGTTTGTGACCTTCTTCCAGCTCGATCCTATGCATGCAGACATCGGGGCTGATACCCTTAATGTCATCCAGTGAATAGCCCATTGCATTCATGTTCTTCTTAAGGACACTTAACAAAGCAGTTAACTGATCATCATGAAGTGTAGCATTTACTATAACAGGAAATTGCTCAGTATCATCGAGAAAGGCATACTTAAGATGAGAGGGAAGTGCTTTACGTTCTGGGACCTTTACCTCAACTGAGCACAAGGGGTGTGCTAGGCTCGCCACTTGTTCTAATTCGGCATCAATCAAAGTGGTTGCAACAGACACCTCCGTCTCATCAATAGCGACTCCAAACAGCTCTTCCACAGAATCCCAATCCTCATGATCTGCAATATCTGCGCACTCAGCTAATAACATCAGTGACTCTAACGGATCCCTAGTCAGGGAATCCGACCAAACCTCATAAGAAAACTCGTCAATGACATCTACTGAATAACAGGTGTCTTCTATCATAGGTCTAGACAGAGTCGCGGATAAATTAAACGTAATCATATCATCCCCCACTGCTAAAGTCAAACGACCAAGTCTAACATCAATAATGGGCCCGGCTGTACAAAGAAATGGTCTACCTAAAATGATTTGGGTACGGGTATCCTCAACAATATCTAGAACAATGAAATCTACCTGAATGAAAAATTTGCCCACCTTGACAGGAACGTCTTCCAAATACCTAAGGATTGTCGAACAGATCGGTCGGCCATCTGGAGGGTGATGTTGGTCATTTTTAGGCGACCCAAATTAAGCTTAGAATAGATAGAATAGGGTATGACACTAACACTTGCTCCAAGGTCACATAACGCCCTATCTATCGTCACATCCCCTATGACACAGGAAATCGAGAAGCTACCCGGGTCTTTTAATTTGGGAGGGCATTTACCAAGAATCAAACTACTAGATTCTTCCATAAAGGCAACTGTAGCAAATTCTCCAAAGTCCTTCTTACGCGTAATGATGTCTTTCATAAATTTTGCGTAAGACGGAACTTGGGTAATTAACTCAACAAGTGGGATACTTACCTGCAGTCCGCGCACCATCTCCACGAACTTGTTGAATTGCCTCTCCGTCTTTGTATCTCGCAGCCGACTCGGATAGGTAACCTTAATCATTGAAAGTGGATTTCCGGTATTCACAAATTCTGCATTATTCCTTGGTACCCCCACAGCAGGGGAGGGTACCTTATCATTTGTAGTTCCTGGAACAGCAGTATCCGAACGTTGGGCTCTCGATCGAGGCTCAATTCCTCTCGATCGAGAGCTCTTGTCTGCACTGTTGCTCGATCGAGCTTTAGGGCCTTCCAGGTTGTTCGATCGAGCAATTTCTTCATCCACACCAGTCGATCGAGGACTTCCTACTGTCGATCGAGGGTTCTCTTCACCGTTGTCAGTCGATCGACCGTTCTGCTCTCCATGATCTATCGATCGAGACACATTTTTACTCGATCGACCCCGTCTCATTTGCTCCTCGCCAATGACAGGAGTTTCTGCTTCCACCTCGGAACTCGTACTGGTCGGGTTATACACTGGACCGTCATAACTGAGACCGCTCCTCAAATTAATCGCAAGACTTGGGTCCTTCTCGGGAAATAAGGTCTCACATTTTTCAAGCAATGCACGGAAGGCATCCACGCTCAATTTCTGCTCGACCTTTTGCTCGTGAATAATTGCTTTAAGATTGTTGAACTCGGCTTGCGTAATGAGTGCTTGACTATTATCAACCGGTGGTTGTGGATTTGTAGAGGTAAAATCTGCATAAAGCTCGGAAAACGAACCCCCTTGCTTATATCTTCGTTAAGCGTAAACACGCTCGGGTTCGGCCATGCAAGAAATAGGATCGTGACCCTCGTCACCACATCTACCACATAGTACCTCCGTAGCACAGACTTGATCACACGGATTTGGGCTCCCTACTTTACCCTCTTGAACTTCCTCAATAACGGCAGTAGGAATGGCACTTGTCATACTTCTCGGGTTCCCATAGTTGGCTGTGTATGTAGCCATATTCTCTATCAACTGCCAACCCTTGTCGTCAGCCACATTTACTTGAAACCTGCCTAACGCGGCAGCATCAAGGATAGCTCTATGCTCGTACCGCAACCCGTTGTAAGATAGAGTGCACAAATACCAGCGCTCGAATCCGTGATGGGGGACTGTGCGAACCAGCTTTTTGAATCTCGACCATGCTTCACTAAAAATCTCTGTCTCGGTTTGAGAGAAATTTGTAATTTGCCCCCTCAGCGCAGAAGTTCGTTGAGGAGGAAAATATCTTCTGTAGAAGGCTATGGCCAAAGTGTTCCAATCCACAACTTCGGCGGCTACCATGTCGAGATCTCTCCACCAGTCCTTAGCATCGCCCACTAAGGAAAAAGGAAATAAAATTCCTTAACCTTATCACGAGTTACTCCGGCGACGAGCGGAATAGTTGAGCAATAATCGGTAAAGATCTCAACGTGTTTGGCCGGGTCTTCATCCGTGCTGCCCTTAAACACATTTCTCTCCACAAGCTGTAAATAGGATGGTTGAATACCAACTGTCCCATCCTTAGTTGCAGGAAGAACGCGTCCCTTGGGCAAGTCATCTGCACTAGGCACAGAATGGCTCGCGATATTAGGCATACCTGCAAGCACTAAACACTAGAACAAAACGTAAGAACTGCCCCAAGGAATAAATTCCTTGAGACCAAAAAAGTCAAACAAGACTTAAACTATAAAATTGCACCGTCTCCCCGGCAACGGCGCCAAAATTTGACACGGCTGTCGCAACCCTTCCAAAAATAAAACCTAACTGGTCTCAACTAAATATAGAAGAGGTAGTCGGGTATCGAAATCCAGGGA
This sequence comes from Silene conica, assembly GCA_029255685.2. NCBI lineage: Eukaryota > Viridiplantae > Streptophyta > Magnoliopsida > Caryophyllales > Caryophyllaceae > Silene > Silene conica. The sequence continues at coordinate 69,402,570 of CM055311.2, forward strand.
GACAGGGATCTTATAGTCTGACCAAGTTCGTCTAAGTAACCAAAATTGGGGTTTAAGTGAATTTTGACGCTAAACTAAAAGAGGGAAGGAATAAAGAAAAGAGGAAAAAGAGAGCACTAGGATTTTCGGCGCACCATGGCTATTAACTCTGGTCTACGAATACAGGTCACCCTATTGCGGTTTGTGGGTACAGAAAAGATCCTTCCGGTCCGCTATTCACCCTAAAACAGTCCTAACAATCGTCGCAGAACTACCCCTAAACCAATCTTCCGATCTAGGCCCAGAGGGTTTCTACACAGTCAATTGAGTGCGTCGACTCAAACAATTAACAGGAAATAAGATGCGACGGATACGAACAAACCGAAATATGGGTACCAGAATTAACATACCATCCTAAACCATGGCTACCATAAATCCTAGTACTAAGTTTAGTTACGCATAATTAAAGGATGAATGACAATGGTAACAATTTGCATAATCAAATTAGCGTATGACATTCTAAAATGAGAGACAAAACAAACCATAGGAGTATAGGCAGAAAAACATAAGTCTAAGGGAAGCAGAGAGAGAAGGTGCAATCGCGATATTCTTAAGACGAATACGGAAGTATGAAACAACATATGATTCAAGATGGAAAATAGGAAACCAAAAGAGATTTGAATAAGTGTAGTTAAAACTAAAATCAGAGACCATAAAAAAGGAAGGAATCAGAAGCAGAGGGAACGAGTGAAACAAGTAACGATCGAAAACGGCGAGAAATGACAGTAAGCGAAAACAGAGTAAAACTCGAATAAATAACGAAGAATCAGAAAACAGAAACTACAACAGATTAACGATAAGAACTCGAAATAAGAAATGAAGGAAGAAGAATTACAGTAGGAAAATGTTAAGAACGAAAGAAACGAAGCTGGAACGGAAAACTAAGAAGCTCGAATAAAAACCAATGTCGGCTACAAGTTTCAGAGGGTAGAGTTTTTTTGTAAAGTCTGCAGAGAGCAGCCTTCGGGTAAGAAAAACTTAACCTAAAAATCTCAGAAACCCCCTTTAAATAGGCAAGAATTGAACTGAAACATTAACTCCTGTGAACACGAAGAGTCTCCAAGCTTATCGATCGAGGGAAAATTCCTCTCGATCGAGCACTTTCAGCTTCACAAAACGGTCGATCGAATAGTGGAATATTACTCGATCGACCCCTCTTCTTGGGAACTTCTCGATCGATCACTTTAGCTTTCGACCGAGCGCTATCTCCTAGGACACCTCTCGATCGAGCTCAAGACAGCTCGATCGATGACTACTCTTCATCTGGGTCCCTCGATCGAGCGCAGAATAGCTCGATCGAGGACTTTGCTTCCTCGATTTATCCTTCGACAAGCCCAGAAGTTGATTTTCACTTTAAACTTCTCGATTGTCACACGACCAACCGCGGTTCTTCCATCGACTATAGAGGAGAAGTGCATTGAGGCAGAAAGAGCTTGGTTTCTGCTACTATTCGGTAACTATCTGCAAAATAGTAATACGAACACAAAGTAGCATATACGGGGTATAAAATGATATAAAATCACCAGTTATTACGAGAATGTGTGCCAAAACAAGACTAAAAAGTCTATACAAAATGCACACATCATGTAGTTTGCCAAATACAAGTCAAGTCAAGTTCAGAAGTCCAAGTATAATTTCCATAACGGAGTTCGAGAAATGTTATATGGTGTTTACAAAATGATGATGAAAAACTGCAGAAGACAATCAACTCGAAAATCCTAGAAGGCAATATCATCACAGAAAACTCCATTCCGACTCGACTATATGCAAAAGTAAACGTGCATTTTTTGTATTTTTTGAAAAAATAATGCAAAAGTGAAAAAGAGATAGAAACGTGAATTCATGCATGATAAATGAAAAATGCAGACGCAAAAGGATGCAACTCCTTCCCAAACCAAACAAGACAATGTCTTCATTGGCTACAAAACAGGGGAAAGGGGGTGTACAACCTAATACATGTTCCTACGGGGCGAAATATATACAAAACTTAAAAGCAGAAAAGAAAAAACTAAGATCAAAGCAAAGCAAGAAATACATAACCTCCCCAAACCAGCTGCAACTGTCACTCTGCATCTTCCGAACTCTCCTCATCACCACTACCACTCTCCGCACTCCCAGTACCACTATCATCCTCCTCAACGGAGTTCTCTTGTGCCTCTGCTTCTCCACTGGCACTAGCATGCGGAGCGGCCTCCTCCGCACGTCGCCTCGCCTCCCTCTGTACATCTGTCTCCCTAGGTACCTCAAAAGAGGTCTGGGGGTACCCACCATTTAGGTATCGGTATAAAGAGGGGTGAGGACCACTGGGAGGTCGGAATGTGCCAGTGCGCATCCTCGCGTCGTAATCCGGAAAGCTGACCAAGGCAAGGTCCCTCCGAAGAATGGACTGGGCCCTGAGAAGCTCAAAACGTAGAGGATCACGGTACTCCCGGTCTGCGGCCGGTGGTACCTCAAAAATGGGAGGTAAAATGAAATGCGCAGGGAAGCATGGGATGAATGATGATGACGAAGAAGGGGTAGTGAAAGGTGAAGGTGAAGGCGTGGGTGTAGGTGTAGGTGTGGTGGTGGTGTGTGTAGTGGTATGAGAAGTGGTCGGCTGAGAGGATGATGATGGTCGTGATGACGGTGAAGGTCGGGGACCTAAAGTGTCTCCGACCTCTCTCTCAGGTGAGGTGCGCTTCCTCTTTGAAGAAGAAGGAGTGAAAGAGATGCGGTAGGTGGGTGGCTCTGGTCTAGGCCCCTCAACGGTGGTGAGAGGGGTGAGTGCAGGTAAAGAGTCTGTGACACCCCGCGATTTAGCATAAAAATAAACAAATAATTTGCAGCGGAAATACGATACGTTTAAAACCTTTTCGTCATATTTATTAAAACTTTTTCGCGGAATATCAAAACAACATGCGGAAGACTAAAAACTAATGAGAAAGTATAAATTATACAAAATAACTTAAATAGACGAGGGATAAGGTATCCCACGATAACAACATAAATTAAATCTAAACTAAGAGTAAGGGTAATTGTCGAATTATCAACAATGCTCGCTAGCCACACGTCTTCCCCAAACAACACCAAGCTACATTCATGAAACATGAACGCCACAGTCAGTGGGGAGTAACTCAGGGTTCTCCCAGCCACTTTACGTCAGAAAACATGTAAACGATAATACAAAACACCCTATACATATGAACATGTATATAATTTCAGAAACAATCATATATGCATTTCCAAACATAATCAACATGATTAATGCATTAGCGATAAACCAAAACATGTGGGAAAAACATGAATCAACATGTGAAACATAATTAAAGCCAACAAGTGAGATGATATCGAAATCAAGTAGCCAACCAAATGATCGACTCAGAGGCCAACAACTAGGTGGCATGTCCAATCATCAAATCAAGTAAACAACCAAGTGATTGACTCAGAGGCCAACAACTAGGTGGCATGTCCAATCACGCATACAACGAGAAACCAAGAATAGAATGAACGACATCAGAGCGCATATGCACGACCTCTGACTAATGGAGCGCTTAGGCACGACCTCCAACGACGGGAGCGCTTAGGCACGACCTCCAACTACCGGAGCGCTTAGGCACGACCTCCTACACCGGGAGCGCTTAGGCACGACCTCCTACAACGGGAGCGCTTAGGCACGACCTCCAACGACCGGAGCGCTTAGGCACGACCTCCAACGACGGGAGCGCTTAGGCACGACCTCCGTAACTATGTATAACGTATAACCACTGCCTATATGCCTAAGACCTGGCCAGACCTCTCGATGTAATAACCTACACCGAACGACACACGGGGACCGGAGCGCATATAGCACGACCTCCGAAAAATCCTGAACATAGCTAAAATCCCATTCCATGGGTGGCATTTGTTCATTAAAGTGGTACACAAATCGTACCACCGCTATCTATTCACAAACAAGGTAACATAACCGTCACCAACACAACTTAGGATGACATAACCATCACCTACACAAACTTAGGATAACGCAACCGTTAACAAACTCATTAACAACGCTTGTGATGCGGGAGCATTAGCAAGGATTCGAGGTCGTGACCCACGACCCAAAGAAAGGCTAAAAATGTTCGATACGGGTTCAATACGGATTTTCAAGTTAGCTTGGGAAGACGTATTAAAGGAACAAAAGAAAGATCCGGGTAGGGACCTTGGGAACCGTGCCCAACGAGTGGGACCACACGGTTAGGGTTTCCTAATTTTATTAGGGATTGTGTGATTTAATTTATCTTATTTTTATTTTAATTAGTTAATTAATTTTGTTACTAGTTTGTTACAACAAAGTTGTTAAGGTTGTTACAAGGTGGTTACAAAGTTAGTTATTAGTTTATTAGAGTTTGTTATTAAGTTGTTAGGGTTGTTACTACAACTTAATCTTTTATTTGTTATTTTATCTTTTAGATTAAATAAGGATTATCTTTAATCCATAGGATAGAAATAGAAACCCTAGGAGAAGTAGAATACACGGTTTGGCCGAGTATTGGGAACCGTGTAGGGTTCTTATTTTGTGTCCTATTTCGATTCTAAGTTTGTGACGGATGACCTTACTATAAATAGGCATCCTTAGTTGTTTGTTTTATTATTCAAGTGATAAATTAAAAACCTTTTGTTAAGTTTTACTTACAAATCTAAAGTATCTGTGTGAGCTTTAAAACCCGAAGTATCTGTGTGAGCTTCAAAATAATTGAGAGAATATCTGTGTGAGTTTGATCAATTATTCCTATCCATCGACATACATAATTCATTCATCAAATCGTTTCACAAATCTTTCAAGTATTAAGTGCTGTGCCTTATTACGTCATCAAGATTCATCCAAGATTCATCAAGAACGTCCAAGAAACACCACCACCGTGCCACGTCAGCCCTGCCGTGCTGCCACGTCATCACCACCGTGCCACCATTCATCCGTTTTCATCTTTCTTGGTTACTTTTTCGTTCTTTATTCGTTCAAGATTGTAATATTTCTTTAATATTTTTATTCCGCTGCAACATCCGTATTTTAGTTGATTATCTTTATTGATTATCACCCCAAATACGCATCAAATTGGTATCAGAGCTTCGGCTCTTGGTCTAATTTTTATTACACCAGTTCTTGGGAAAGTTTTGTCAACATGGTAGGATCTCAAGACGGAGAAGAAAAATCATGGGAGGAGAGCAATATGGAATTAAAGTCCGAAATCCAAGAGCTCAAGTATCTCATAAAGACTATGATGACCAAAGGAGGTCATAAGGAAACGGGAGAGTCCTCATCTAGGGCGAGTGACTCGGAAGAAGAGGCTGAATTTAAGGGCAAGACTTGGGACAAGAACGATGATGATAGAGGTCTCAAACTTGACATCCCTGAATTCAAAGGAGACATGGATCCGGAGGATTTCTTGGAATGGCTAAGACAAACGGAGAGAGTCTTTGAGTACAAGGAATACGATGACCGGAAGCAGTTTAAAGTTGCTATCTTAAAGCTTACCAAATACGCTTCGCTATGGTATGAGAACCTTGTAAGGCAAAGAAAGAAGCAACACAAAGAAAAGATTAAGTCTTGGGCAAAGTTGAAAAAGCACATGGTAAAGAAGTTTTTGCCAAAGGACTACAATCAAGAAAACTACCTAAAACTCCATTCTTTAACCCAAGATAATATGACTGTTTCAGAATACATTAGGGAATTTGAAAAGATGACCATTGTATGTGATTTAGATGAGAGGGAGGAGTTAAAGGTTGCTAGATTTATTCGTGGTTTAGTACCAACCCTAGCTTCAAGGGTTGAGATTCAAAACTATGAAGATTATTATGATGTGTGCAGGATTGCTTTAAAATTCGAGAGACATGACAAGGCAAGGAAAGTAAATTCTTATAAGAGCACAAGAGTCGGAGAAGGCTCATCATCATACACCACCACTACCACGCCTAAGAGGGAGGCGTCGAAGGAAGAGGCGGCCGAAAAGGCCAAAGGAGCATTCAAGCCAAGTATTCCTGATCCTAGAGGGAGTACAATTAGAAGATGTTATAAGTGTCAAGGCTATGGACACATCGCTACGGATTGCCCTCAAAAGAGAACCTTATCCATTCAAGAACTTCAAGGTATGGTTCCAAACTTTGTTGTACCTGAAATTGTTGAGGAGGAGAAAATTGAGGAGGAAAAAGAGGATAGGAAAGTCGTGGGAGCCGAGAGTGAGGACGAAGGAGAGTGCCTCGTAGTACGTGCTTTACATGTGGGGTCCACGATGGAAGGGGAGGAACAAAGGGATAATGTGTTCCATACTCGTTGTAAGGTAGAGGGAAAAAAGTGCGACTTGATTATTGATAGCGGGTCTTGCACCAATGTTGTTTCAAAAACCTTAGTTTCGGAGTTGGAGTTAAGTATTAGGGCTAGAGAAAAACCATACAAGTTGCAATGGTTAGATGGAAACCAAGGAGTACGGGTGGAAAAACAAGCCTTAATTTCTTTCAACATTGGACCTTATGAGGATAAACTGTGGTGTGACATCGTCCCTATGAACGCATGTCATATATTACTTGGAAGGCCTTGGCAATACGATAGGAACGTTATACATGATGGGAGAGCAAATGTATATAGCGTTACTAAAGGAGGTACCATCTATGATCTCCAACCTTTATCAAGAATCAAACCTAGGCCACATAATTCAAAGAAGAGTCTGTTTATGGAGGTAGGAGAGGGGTCACCAAGCGAGGAGGCCGCGGGAACGGTTAAGCGAGAGGTTGGGTTGGTTGAGATTCATGGGGGAGATGGTAGTTGTGAGGGGCTGCCGAGTAAGGAGGAGCGCGGAGGTTTGGAGGGTGCGACAACCGTGCGCTTGGTGGAGGAAGTTGGCCGTGAAGTTGCTAGGGCCAAAGGCGAGGGGTCCATAGTGCATAAGGACTTTTGGAACATGAATTTGATAAGTCAAGGAAACCGTGTTCTCAACAAATCAAGGGCTAACATATCCAAGTCTACTCGAGAGTTACATGATCGTAATTTGAGGTCAAATTCTCAAAAACTGAGAGAGTATGATGCGGGAGCATTAGCAAGGATTCGAGGTCGTGACCCACGACCCAAAGAAAGGCTAAAAATGTTCGATACGGGTTCAATACGGATTTTCAAGTTAGCTTGGGAAGACGTATTAAAGGAACAAAAGAAAGATCCGGGTAGGGACCTTGGGAACCGTGCCCAACGAGTGGGACCACACGGTTAGGGTTTCCTAATTTTATTAGGGATTGTGTGATTTAATTTATCTTATTTTTATTTTAATTAGTTAATTAATTTTGTTACTAGTTTGTTACAACAAAGTTGTTAAGGTTGTTACAAGGTGGTTACAAAGTTAGTTATTAGTTTATTAGAGTTTGTTATTAAGTTGTTAGGGTTGTTACTACAACTTAATCTTTTATTTGTTATTTTATCTTTTAGATTAAATAAGGATTATCTTTAATCCATAGGATAGAAATAGAAACCCTAGGAGAAGTAGAATACACGGTTTGGCCGAGTATTGGGAACCGTGTAGGGTTCTTATTTTGTGTCCTATTTCGATTCTAAGTTTGTGACGGATGACCTTACTATAAATAGGCATCCTTAGTTGTTTGTTTTATTATTCAAGTGATAAATTAAAAACCTTTTGTTAAGTTTTACTTACAAATCTAAAGTATCTGTGTGAGCTTTAAAACCCGAAGTATCTGTGTGAGCTTCAAAATAATTGAGAGAATATCTGTGTGAGTTTGATCAATTATTCCTATCCATCGACATACATAATTCATTCATCAAATCGTTTCACAAATCTTTCAAGTATTAAGTGCTGTGCCTTATTACGTCATCAAGATTCATCCAAGATTCATCAAGAACGTCCAAGAAACACCACCACCGTGCCACGTCAGCCCTGCCGTGCTGCCACGTCATCACCACTGTGCCACCATTCATCCGTTTTCATCTTTCTTGGTTACTTTTTCGTTCTTTATTCGTTCAAGATTGTAATATTTCTTTAATATTTTTATTCCGCTGCAACATCCGTATTTTAGTTGATTATCTTTATTGATTATCACCCCAAATACGCATCAGCTTGAGCTAACCATTAATAAATAAGACAACACTTATATCCATTTCATGCGGAAAGAGAACACACGGGATTGAATAATGAAACAAAAGTTCTAAACGCATTTCACATTACAGCTGTCCTCTGCCGTAAAATTCATAATTAATTCAAATAAAATCGAAATGATACAAGGCCAATTGTGTCGGTTTAATAAGACTTTTATCTACAATATTTGTCAGATAAACATTTCCAAAAGACGAGCTTAACAGGGGGTTATTGACTGATCTTTACAGTGTGTCATAAACCGTCACACAAAATGTATTGCTTCATAAAACGGGTTTAACAAATCATTTTGGGGCAAAACCAACTCCTATAATCATCTAAACTCTTCAAAGTTTAATTATTGAAAAGGACCAGAATGGTTTCAAATTATAAAAATGATTTTCGAAACCATCTTTGAGCTACTGTCCATTTTGCGAGTATTACCGCGCAACGTTCGTAAATAATTTATTGTGAACAAACGACATGCAAGAAAATTACGATATTTTAGAGGTAGATTTTAAACTTAAAATAAACAGGGGTCTCTTTTCAACATTTTCAAAGGAGGACAATCTAAGATGTCGAAATAAATTGTACAAGACAATGGACAGATTTGTCAAGGTGCTGAAACATCATGAATTAACCATTGTAAGCAAAACACTATGAACTTGAAAGACTATCAAACTAATCATCCTCAATGATCATAAACTCATTTAAACATACAATCCTTAATGAATTTTTACAATTAAAATCTCATCCAACACAAGCATGCATGATGAAATTCATCCAAACATATGATTTATGAACCTAATCATGCCACTATTTAATCAAACACAACTCTAGTATACTAAACATTACAAGCATATAGTCATGCAAACAAAGACGATAAGTCGATTAACCCATCACCGTTACCTTATAGCTCTTTAATAAGCATGATTTTGACTCAAAGCCACTCCGGTTTAGACAACCGAACTAGCTACACATAAATAAACGAGGTTAGCTAAGAGAACCGTGCCTTAAAGGCCACGACCAGAGTATATTAAGGAAGAATTTTGATACTTTTATTACCTAGAAATATGGAGGGCGAGGAGAGGAAGAGATAGGCGCAAAAATCGTCGAAAACGGATAAGAAACGAAGATTTTACGACCGTTTTACGGTTGAGGTGCACAACAACAATGGTGTTCTTGTTTTGTGTTTTTGTGTGAGTTTTTTTCTGAAAAATAAAGAAGGATTTGAAGAAGAAGGAAGGTAGAGGATGACCTTGGGCAGCAAGGCAAGGTTTAGTACTCAGCCATGTGTCCCAAAGGACATGTGGAAAAGAGTATAGAGTAAACAACGAGCGTGGGTCTCGTTAGCGGATGGTCCGTGACAGCCTTTCGTATGTTCGGCATAATTTCCTCCACAGATCGAACTCCGATTTACGTGTTTTCGGTGGCGTTGTAAATCTAAGAAAAAGATATAAAACTTTTATTTTATAAGCAAGAGCTAAATATGCCTGTCAAATATCTTAAAATTAGCAACAAGGACAGAGTAACGTTTTACAAGTTTAAGAAGTATAACTTTAAGACAGACGTACTAATATCATAGTCAAAAACGATATATTGTAAATGGAATTATATTTATTATGGATCATTATTATTACTAAAATAAGATTTTATTAATATATAATGACTTGGAAATTACGGGGTGTTACAATTACCCCACCTTTTAAAAAGTTTCGTCCTCGAAACTTGAAAGCAGAAAAATGGTAAGTTGTAAAAACAAGGTTAACAACCAAAGCGTTTACCAAAATTTGATATTACAAAATTTAGATTTGTTTCAAAGATTTTGAAAAGATTTTCCAAACGCACAAGTCGTCGTCAATGGAACAAGAGGGTTCTCGTTGCGCATTCAAGAGCCCGACATTCCAAATCAAGGACTAGTCCAAAACCAAATCATATCATGCGTCGACAAGCGTAATACGAGTTATTAGACGTCTCCAATAACAAGTCTTACATCAAATCAACCCTAAAACCAATCAAAATTATAAACCCTTTCAATTTTTTCAAAACATGTCATTTCGAAAGTAAACTTCCATTTTCGAATCCGTAAGAATAGGTAAGGTTGTAACATAAATTAAGATTTTCAACAACAAAAGTTAGGTAACTCAAATCGGTTATAAAATATATAAATGGAACATATTTTGAATACTTCAAACAAAACACAAGGATGGAAGCTACATATTATCAACCAAAGATGGTTAGTTCGGATTATCCAAGAAATCAAAACACAAAAGGTCATAAGGAAGCAAACAAAAACAAGGCATCAAAACTACCATTTTCAGGGGGTACTCCATCAAGTAAGTAAAGGGGCAAAAACAACAAAGTAACTGAAGCACGAATAAAAGAGGTTTAAGGTTAAGGAGGGGATAACTCTTCAGATTACGGAAATCACTACTCACTCAATCCATAAATGAGTCATAATCATCATGGTTTCTTACACACCTCAAAGGCAACTCTTTCAATCACACAACTCTCAAGGTTTCCTCAACTCAATTTGGGTCACTCACTTCTAGGCCATCCACGATACAAGATATGTTATTACCAAAAGGACTTCACAACTCTGATTATTACTCAACAATCAACATCCTTCATAGAGCTAGATCCAAAATTACTAACAAGGTTGAACTCATACCCAACTAACATTTGCTACAGATCTCCAAACATGGTGAAACACCAAAACAAGGATCTCAAACCAGAATCCATCTTCAAGACTTCTAAACAAAAATCCGTTACACTCATATCGATAACCAAAGATATGAGCGTAGCACTCTCGGAACTGTACTTACTCTCACACATAGGGGCTATGTAACACCCCAAGAGTATGAGAGATAGAATGTGAGGCTTGTGATATATTTATAATAGCTTCCACCCACCACTTAGTAACAAGGCCTTGTGCTTTTGGGCTTAAGTGAGGACAAATAATGGGCCCAAAGGCATACTTCCCATCTTATTGGGGATGTGTTACGACCGTGGTGGGTCGGGTTGTTACATGTAACAACCCGACCCACCACGGTCGTAACACATCCCCAATAAGATGGGAAGTATGCCTTTGGGCCCATTATTTGTCCTCACTTAAGCCCAAAAGCACAAGGCCTTGTTACTAAGTGGTGGGTGGAAGCTATTATAAATATATCACAAGCCTCACATTCTATCTCTCATACTCTTGGGGTGTTACAAACTCCCCCACTTAAAGAACACAACATCCTCGTTGTGCCTCAACCTTGACCACAACCAGGGCCAGAATCCTCCCCCCTAGCTGTGTGACCCGGGTACTCCCGACCACAGGCTCACCACACGGTCGCAGGGTCGCTCTGATACCATTTGTAACAACCCGACCCACCACGGTCGTAACACATCCCCAATAAGATGGGAAGTATGCCTTTGGGCCCATTATTTGTCCTCACTTAAGCCCAAAAGCACAAGGCCTTGTTACTAAGTGGTGGGTGGAAGCTATTATAAATATATCACAAGCCTCACATTCTATCTCTCATACTCTTGGGGTGTTACAAACTCCCCCACTTAAAGAACACAACATCCTCGTTGTGCCTCAACCTTGACCACAACCAGGGCCAGAATCCTCCCCCCTAGCTGTGTGACCCGGGTACTCCCGACCACAGGCTCACCACACGGTCGCAGGGTCGCTCTGATACCATTTGTAACAACCCGACCCACCACGGTCGTAACACATCCCCAATAAGATGGGAAGTATGCCTTTGGGCCCATTATTTGTCCTCACTTAAGCCCAAAAGCACAAGGCCTTGTTACTAAGTGGTGGGTGGAAGCTATTATAAATATATCACAAGCCTCACATTCTATCTCTCATACTCTTGGGGTGTTACAGGCTATGAGATAAACATCCAAAACATCTAATCCAAAACGCATAAACACGACATTCTTCAAACCGTAACTATTCCCAAACATAGGACTACGAGTCAAACATCCAAAGCATTAAGTCCCAACCTAGTCACATCTCATTGACCCACATCAAGAAAACATCTCTTAAACTTTGACTACCATACTTCATTACCGTAAAGTGATCATCCCAAAGAAAGTCTCATAAAAGTAACAATTTTCACCCAAACGGTCTCTAGGTAAACATCAACATCCTCATAGATAACACCGAAATTATCAACCTCATGGTTGGTACTAATCCACTAGAAGCACTCATACCGTCAAACCTTTAAATTGAAACCATCAAGATGGCACACTACATAATGTCACCCAACGTCACCAAACGCTAACTCTCTCAACTAAGTCCGATAAAACAAGACCAAGGATCCTCGAACCATATATCACTACTCCACAAACGAAGTCACTCTCACAACTAGTCCAAGAAGAAAGGGGACAAGGCTCACGACGGTTAATGATATGATACAAACTTCAGGAACAAACTCGATTTAGAAACTTGAGAGAAAGAGGTACATAAGAAGACGGGCTAAGAGACTCCAGGCTATGGACTCCAACAATAGCGAAGCCATGAGGAGAATAATGAGCATTAGAGGTAAGAAGATATATGACATAAAGAAAGGTCAAGTAAGCTTTGTTATAAAAGCATAACTCCATGGAATTAGCATGAAAGAAGGAGAGAAGAAGAGAAGCGTTGAGGAAAAGGTATGATTTGAACTGACACAATTCCCAAGGCTCAGGGTTCCCAAAATCCTCACAGGGTTCTCATCTCCTATTTCCCAATTCAAGCACACAAAACTAGCACTTTCCAAGTAGAATTTTCCCATATAGTTTACCATACTATAAGTCCTTTCAAAGATGAGGGTGTACGATTATCTCAATTTTGACTATTCCATAAGGTTTCAGGTATCTCTATATCTTAAATTCCTCAAACGACATTTCTGTAATACTCTAGGTGTAACAACCCGACCCACCACGGTCGTAACACAATCCCAATAAGATGGGAGGTATGCCTTTGGGCCCATTATTTGTCCCCACTTTAGCCCAAATGCACAAGGCCTTGTTACTAAGTGGTGGGTGGATGTTCTTATAAAGATATCACAAGCCTCACATTCTACTGATGTGGGACAATTTTTCTCTCAAAGTCTTGGGGTGTTACAAACTCCCCCACTTAAAGAACACAACGTCCTCGTTGTGTCTCAAACTTGACCGCAACCAAGCCCAGAATCCTCCCCGTTAGGTGGGTGACCCGGGTACTCCTGACCACAGGCTCACCACACGGTCGCAGGGTCGCTCTGATACCATTTGTAACAACCCGACCCACCACGGTCGTAACACAATCCCAATAAGATGGGAGGTATGACTTTGGGCCCATTATTTGTCCTCACTTTAGCCCAAATGCACAAGGCCTTGTTACTTAGTGGTGGGTGGATGTTCTTATAAAGATATCACAAGCCTCACATTCTACTGATGTGGGACAATTTTTCTCTCAAACTCTTGGGGTGTTACACCAGGATAAACCATTTCTATACCATTGGTACTCCACAATATTTATAATCCATAGATTATCAACTCTCTAATTCCTTCAATTCGCAAAACTTCCATTACTCATCGAGTTACTCTATTCTAATCTAACACAAGGCCTAAATCCTTAATTCAATAATACCTCAAGATGTGAACACCAAGAGAATCCACTGTTAACGTTTTCACACCTCTACATACGAATTAAAACGTCCTTTAAACATCACAACCTTAAAATCTCACAAATCCATAAGTTGCACCTTATGACATCAATCAGACATCCAAAGACATGATATTCAAGTAACTCCTCAAAGGTTACACCTCTAATCCAATCAAATAACTAAAAGAGTAAACTTTAGTCAGTTCCTCTAAAGTTACATCGCTAACTCTTTCAATACTCGTCCATCAATATAGACGATTCTTATCCTCCAAAAGTAACATCCCAAATAAAGTCAAACCTAATCCCCAAAGTCAAGCATTATTGATTCACTTCACTCAACTATTCGTTTTCACTAACATCCCAAGTATATTTTCCAAATTCATTTTACGACTTCAAAAACCTCATTCATACTCTTAAAGCGTCACATTTTAATCTACTAATTCTAAATCCCAATTATCATTCCAAAGGTTAAAATCCACCAAACACGTATAATTCAATGTTTTAAACCAAGAATTTCACCAACCATTTTCACTCACTATGTAAGGTAAACAACTAAGCATTACGATCAGCAAGACATGGCTTACTACACTCCCTAAACGTTTTCAGTAAGATTACTTCTCAAAATAAGGGCTAGGGGTTATTCTCGAACAAAATCCTCAATATCCAACTAAGCTAGGCTACCTACAAAGCTCCATGGGAAAAGGTAAGTAACAAGGATAAGGTTAAGTCGGGAAGTTACGAAAGTAGCTTCCGAGTTAAGATAGAAAATAGTTCGGGAAGGAAGGATATGCATCAAGAAATAAGGAAGAAGATGATGCAGGATGAGCAAGGATTATCTTCGGGGACATAGAAGCATCCTTCAAGATAGCACGAATCTTCCATCTTCGGTTGTAGACAATAATCTTGATCGCCATCTAGGTAAGCTCATGGTTCACCAATCCTTGAGCACAAAAATAAAATCTTTGACATTTAACAAACATGTTAGACCTAACAAGAAGCAATCACATTACAGACTACCACTTGGTCCTTAAATCTACCCATCTCTCATTCATTATTTCAGGTCAAGTTCATATTTAATTTGGGGTACACGTGTGTGCGTCGGGAGCATTACTGCTCTGATACCAACTGTGACACCCCGCGATTTAGCATAAAAATAAACAAATAATTTGCAGCGGAAATACGATACGTTTAAAACCTTTTCGTCATATTTATTAAAAAAAATTCGCGGAATATCAAAACAACATGCGGAAGACTAAAAACTAATGAGAAAGTATAAATTATACAAAATAACTTAAATAGACGAGGGATAAGGTATCACACGATAACAACATAAATTAAATCTAAACTAAGCGTAAGGGTAATTGTCGAATTATCAACAATGCTTGCTAGTCACACGTCTTCCCCAAACAGCACCAACCTACATTCATGAAACATGAACGCCACAGTCAGTGGGGAGTAACTCAGGGTTCTCCCAGCCACTTTACGTCAGAAAACATGTAAACGATAATACAAAACACCTTATACATATGAACATGTATATAATTTTAGAAACAATCATATATGCATTTCCAAACATAATCAACATGATTAATGCATTAGCGATAAACCAAAACATGTGGGACAAACATGAATCAACATGTGAAACATAATTAAAGCCAACAAGTGAGATATAGAAATCAAGTAGCCAACCAAATGATCGACTCAGAGGCCAACAACTAGGTGGCATGTCCAATCATCAAATCAAGTAAACAACCAAGTGATTGACTCAGATGCCAACAACTAGGTGGCATGTCCAATCACGCATACAACGAGAAACCAAGAATAGAATGAACGCCATCAGAGCGCATATGCACGACCTCTGACTAATGGAGCGCTTAGGCACGACCTCCAACGACGGGAGCGTTTAGGCACGACCTCCAACTACCGGTGCGCTTAGGCACGACCTCCTACAACGGGAGCGCTTAGGCACGACCTCCTACAACAGGAGCGCTTAGGCACGACCTCCAACGACCGGAGCGCTTAGGCACGACCTCCAACGACGGGAGCGCTTAGGCACGACCTCCGTAACTATGTATAGCGTATAACCACTGCTTATATGCCTAAGACCTGGACAGACCTCTCGATGTAATAACCTACACCGAACGACACACGGGGACCGGAGCGCATATAGCACGACCTCCGACCAATCCCGGACATAGCTAAAATCTCATTCCATGGGTGGCATTTGTTCATTAGAGTGGTACACAAATCGTACCACCGCTATCTATTTACAAACAAGGTAACATAACCGTCACCAACACAACTTAGGATGACATAACCATCACCTACACAAACTTAGGATAACGTAACCGTTAACCCACTCATTAACAACGCTTGAGCTAACCATTAATAAATAAGACAACACTTATATCCATTTCATGCGGAAAGAGAACACACGGGATTGAATAATGAAGTAAAAGTTCTAAACGCATTTCACATTACAGCTGTCCTCTGCCTTAAAATTCATAATTAATTCAAATAAATCGAAATGATGCAAGGCCAATTGTGTCGGTTTAATAAGACTTTTATCTACAATATTTGTCAGATAAAAATTTCCCAAAGACGAACTTAACAGGGGGTTATTGACTGATCTTTACAGTGTGTCAGAAACCGTCACACAAAATGTATTGCTTCATAAAACGGGTTTAACAAATCATTTTGGGGCAAAACCAACTCCTATCATCATCTAAACTCTTCAAAGTTGAATTATTGAAAAGGACCAGAATGGTTTCAAAGTATAAAAATGATTTTCGAAACCATCTTTGAGCTACTCTCCATTCTGCGAGTATTACCGCGCAACGTTCGTAAATAATTTATTGTGAACAAACGACATGCAAGAAAATTACGATACTTTAGAGGTAGATTCTACACTTAAAATAAACAGGGGTCTCTTTTCAACATTTTCAAAGGAGGATATTCTATGATGTCGAAATAAATTGTACAAGACAATGGACAGATTTGTCAAGGTGCTGAAACATCATGAATTAACCATTGTAAGCAAAACACTATGAACTTGAAAGACTATCAAACTAATCATCCTCAATGATCATAAACTCATTTAACCATACAATCCTTAATGAATTTTCACAATTAAAATCTCATCCAACACAAGCATGCATGATGAAATTCATCCAAACATATGATTTATGAACCTAATCATGCCACTATTTAATCAAACACAACTCTAGTATACTAAACATTACAAGCATATAGTCATGCAAACAAAGACGATAAGTCGATTAACCCATCACCGTTACCTTATAGCTCTTTAATAAGCATGATTTTGACTCAAAGCCACTCCGGTTTAGACAACCGAACTAGCTACACATAAATAAACGAGGTTAGCTAAGAGAACCGTGCCTTAAAGGCCACGACCAGAGTATATTAAGGAAGAATTTTGATACTTTTATTACCTAGAAATATGGAGGGCGAGGAGAGGAAGAGATAGGCGCGAAAATCGTCGAAAACGGATAAGAAACGAACATTTTACGACCGTTTTACGTGAGGTGCACAACAACAATGGTGTTCTTGTTTTGTGTTTTTGTGTGAGTTTTTTTCTGAAAAATAAAGAAGGATTTGAAGAAAAAGGAAGGTAGAGGATGACCTTGGGCAGCAAGGCAAGGTTTAGTACTCAGCCATGTGTCCCAAAGGACATGTGGAAAAGAGTATAGAGTAAGCAACGAGCGTGGGTCTCGTTAGCGGATGGTCCGTGATAGCCTTTCGTATTTTCGGCATAATTACCTCCACAAAACTCTGATTGACGTGTTTTTGGTGGCGTTGGAAATCTAAGAAAAAGATCTAAAACTTTTTTTTTTATATGCAAGAGCTAAATATGCCTGTAAAAGATCTTAAAATTAGCAACAAGGACAGAGTAACGTTTTACAAGTTTAAGAAGTATAACTTTAAGACGGACATATTAATATCATAGTCAAAAACGATATATTGTAAATGGAATTATATTTATTATGGATCATTATTATTACTAAAATAACATTTTATTATTATATAATGACTTGGAAATTACGGGGTGTTACAGAGTCAGTGGGGAGGACTATTGCGGGTGACCCAGCAATCCTCCAAGTCTGGCCGTTAGCATGAGCAAACCAGGTCAACTGGACCATGGCAGCTGTAGAAAGGTAAATATTCGCTGGTGACAGGCTCACCACCAGGCAAAGTCTCAAAAATGTATCGGTATATCCTGGTGACAAGCCCGCCGCCTACGATAGCGCCAGTGACTCTGCGACCTATGTCGCCTAGATGGGTAGCCACGAGGTAGGCTATGTTAAGGACAAAAGGGGTACCACTGTCAATGTTCAGGTACCCTGCGACAATTGACAACTCAATGTTACAAATGTTGTTTGGCTCAGGTCGCGCAAAAATAGTCTCTCCTAACAAACGGAGGAAAATACGAACTACAGGACTGTGAACGTGGGCGACCCTCCGGTTAAGGAAAGGTACATGTGAAAGGGCCTGTAACACCCCCATTTATTTAAGAGTCTTTAGCAAGACATTCTCAAATAAATAGAGCTGTTACCATCTCGGAATGTCCGAGGTAGTAAATAACAAATTAAAACAATCCAAAGTACTTTATATAAAACGGATTTAAATTTAAACTTGTGATATTACAACTACTACGCAAGGAATAAAAACAAATACAGCTGATAATATCTAAGTTTGTGATCTAAATCTAAGTAGGTCCAAGTCATGTCTCTCTCCATGCCCAAGCTCCTAGTCCATCTGTCTCTGACCTGTGGAATCTACTCCCCATTCCGGATCATCGTAGGTGTACACGAATACACTGTCAACCTCGCGGTTGAGTAGGATAACACAGTATTTATAATGCAACAGTTAAATGATATGCAATGCCATGATATGCTCGAGCTCAATCTCAATCTCATTCTCATTTTCATTCTCAAACTCATACCCTTGCACCAAGCCATACCGAACCTCCCGGCAGACTATAATCGGCCGTCGCCGAACACCAGCATAACAGCTGAGGTCACCAGGTCTAGTCCTGCAGAACTAGCCTGGGCCCAATAATATCTCATCATCTCAAATCCGTATCCAATGCACATGCCATGCTCGTGAATGCAACATTACTCTTAATCAATCATGTTATTAAATAATGCAATGCGCGTACCAATAATAATAAACAACACTCATTCCAACCAATACCATTCTCATATAAATCATGCTCAGCATTCATAACACACAAAGCAACATTCATTCATAACACATCATAGAGTATAGGGTCAGTGTATCCTACCTGGAATAGCAATATAGTCCAAAAGCAAGCCAACGAGTAAACAGAATAATGCCACCTCAAAATCGTCACCTAACAATATAATATACGTAATCACTAACTAATATAACTACGTAAATAAATATAATATATCAATTATTCAAATTAACGATTTAAATAATAAATTACACATAACGAGACCGTATTAAAAATAACTACTTCAGTTAACTTAACCAACCCGGCCTTACTACTTTTATAACTAACTCAATTAAATAAGCGAACATACAAAATATAATTGAACTATTGATAACCGTCACATTCTTGTATAATAAGATTCACTTAACAACTTTCATAATCAACATGAACAATATTAGTAATAATAATAATAATAATAATAAAACATACCGCTAATAATATTAATATTAACAATAATTATCAATAATAACAATAATTATAATAATAACATACAATAGTAACATATACTGACAAAATAATAATACGAATGTAATACATACTACTACTAATGTAACATATAATACATACTACTACAAATGTAATATTAATAATAATAATATTAGTAGTACGATGGAGCAGCAAAACAACAACATGTAATAATAATAAAATAATATAATAATAATAATATTATTAACATATAATAATAATAGGGATATTCTACGGTGTACCCTCGAGTTTTTTAATTTTCTATGTTATACCCCTACATTTTTTAAATTCTATGATATGCCCTTAAACTCTATACATTAGTCTATACAATAATCTTATTTATTGGTTTTTCTAGCTTAATTTCTTTATTTATCTATTAAATCGTCTATTTAACATTTTAATTACTCGACAACCTTCTCATTTACTTATTAGTTCGCCGAATTACCATTAACCAACCAAATAGTATACAAATCTAACTCAATTTCATCAAACTGTTGTTATTATTTCATGCTTCATAACATATGTTTTTAATAGAAATTTATGCTTATTTAAAGAAATTTGTGGTACTTTTTATATAGAATGGTGATTCCACATTAGTAAGTCAAAATAAATGTCAAATTATGATTTTTTTATAGGGATAGTGTTAATGAAGATTTGAAGGAGGTCATTATGGAGAATAAGTAATAAGTTTAAGGGTATACCATAAAAATTTTAAAATGTAGGGGTATAACATAGAAAACCGAAAAATACAAGGGTACACGGTAGAATATCCCATAATAATATAATCATAATAGCCATGATAGTAATGACAATACTAACATAAGAACACAGTACCATCAACCACGTAAACAAATAGCTTTATCACGCAGAAGCTCAGCAACGCCATTCTACGTCGACTCGCACACTCATTTTCGCGACATCATTGCCGCCAGCCAGGCTACCTACAACCACCATGGAGGGCTTCAAACTCAACTACATACTACAACCCACGATATCCACCTCTTGAACACCTCCCTCCGCCCTCACAACCACCCAAAAATTCCTGCCCTAACAGTCCGTACAACAATGCCGAAACCGCGCCCTTCGTTCCTGCTCCAACCACTATCACGCGAAACACTACTACCCCTTTACCGCTTCACTCACCACCACCCTCAGCCTCACATTACCTCCATCACCACCCTCCTCCTACCTCGCCATCACCCTTACGAAACTAATCACCCAACCGTTTGTACACCCATAATACTCCCTTGTAGTATAAACACACGGCCACCACGGTTCACCACTACGGTCACCCTAGGTACGGTCGCTTCCATTTACATTCCCTCTAACCCGGACTTAAACACAACCTAAAAAAAAACAGGTGATAGACGAGAGCGCCGAGGTAGGAACTTACCGAGGTTTAAGACGATGAGGACGGGTTATCTACCCTGGTAGAAATCCGGCGATGAAGGGGATTGGTTCGTTGAGAGTATGTGAGTTGGGGAAGTCGTTGAATGCAAGATAAGAAGTTTGGGGGCGGAGGACGAATGGATAGTTGGGTTTAGGGTTTGAGACTAATATACATACCCCACATTACGTTACAAAAACGTAGTAATTTAATAATAACATAGAAATATAATATAATATAATAATTGTTGGTATAACATAGTAATTTAGTAACATACGTGTCACTACTACTTTTATTATTCCGAGTACGTAACAAACACGAGTGTTACTACTATAATTAATATTAATTATATTAATTATAAGAAATTAGAAAATTATTAGAAATTATATAAGGGTATATATAAAAATATTTAGATTTTTAATATAATTACGATTTAAATACTAAAACAATTATAGATGAGGAATAAATATAAAATAGGAAATATATTTAATTATAAATTTTTTTATTAAATTAAAGAAGTACAAATGAAATGTCATTTTATGAAATAATCATTAAATATAAAATAATTATGAAATACGAAATAATCGTAGAAATACGATTTATAAAATAATAACAGTTTAAGTAGAATACTTTAGAAACATTCCATTTGAAATACTTGTATAAAACACGGTTTGACTGCCGTTGACAGAGGCTAAAATACGGGGTATTACAGGGCCTTCCACATCTGCGGAACCAAGTTCCTGGGTGGTCTCAAGTTTCCGTCACTAACCAGCCCCAAAACCTGTCCAAACCTAGCTAAGGTCCAGGCATATGACTCATTTTTTAGTCTAAAATGAATACAGGGCTCGGTCGGGTGGGCCAGAAAGGTCTCAGCAGAAAACGAATAGGAGTTGAAGAACTCCAAAGTGGGTACTCGGTAGGTCGCCTCGGACATGGTCGTCAACCCAGCCATCCCCGTACCAGTCAATAGGTCAACTAGGGGTCTAAGCAATCCTAGTCTATCTAAGTTCAGACGAAGTAAAAACCTACTACCACGGATAATGTTATCAACTAGAACCTCCATATGATATCTCTGATGGGTGTCAGCGACGATTACCTCGGGTACATCATCGAGTGAGGGGATCGCAGGTGGAGCTGGTGGGCGAGGAGCACGACGAGGTGGCATGCCAAGGACGGACTTCCGACCTTTCTGTCCTAAAATGAGCTCCTTCTCCTTCCCCTTATCAGCTGAGGAAGAGGAACCCACTGGTGCCATGGTGGTGACGGAAGTGGCACGGTAGGTTGTTGTGTCTGGTGGTGGTGGTCGTACAGGGGCCGGAACACGGGGTGTGACAACCACCAAAGCGGTGCTGCGACAGTAGTGGAAGGGACACGGGCAGCCGCCGTGGCTGCTGTCGGAGTGCTGGTGGTAGCTACGGTGGTTGATTTCCCGTCCATTTCTGCATAGCAAACATACAATCAATCCTAATCATCACTACAATCATACCAAAGTCGAAAAAAACATTCAATCCCTAATTCTAAACCCTAATTTCTGCATTTGGGGCAAAAATAAAATTGAAACGGAAATTAAACATAGAACGACTTACTTTGATGATTAGAAAGATGATTAGAGCAAGAAAATCACAAACTAGCAACCAAACTTCGAAAATATTCGAACGAACAACCCTAGCTTTCGAAAACTTCGAATTACTCGAAATTAGCTTTGAAATCGATGGGGCTTTCGCTCGATTACTCAAATTAGGTTGATAACAAACAAGATTATTTGATTTGATTGGTGAAAAACAAAGAAAACAAGAGGAATCGAAGGGAAAGAGGTGCGAAAATCTGAAATCGAGGGACATGAAGGAGCATCGAAGACTTCCCTTATAAATAGGCTGAGAGTTGCTCGATCGAGTGGTGAGAACTGCTCGATCGAGTAACTCACTTATGGCAATTTGACTCGATCGAGTACTGAAGTCCACTCGATCGAGTGGTTGTCAGCTCTGATCTTCCCTCGACTGAGTTCTCCTCGGTCGAGTTCTTACAAACTCGATCGAATAATTCTTCACTGGTGATCACTCGATCGAGCACATTACGAGCTCGATCGAGGCTTTTCTATTGCGAAGCTTGTTCTTTTCTAGTCTCTTCTGTTTCCGACTCTTTTTCTTTGTTCTTGCCCGGTTCAGTCCTGCATAAGATGACCAAACACTACAAATGTACAGAAACTCACAAAAATTGTCTCGGATTCATGCATAGTCTTATTCTACCTACGGATTACTAAGAAAAAGTCTAACGGATTAAGCAAAAAGAGTAGTCTAAGTCTAACAAAACAGTAAATTGTCTATTACAAAGTGCACAGGGTTGCAAACCCGGCGAGAAAGTTCAGAAAATAAAATGTTCATTGCGCACGACTGGGCTCCTGACTCGCGGAACTCCCTTCCGCAGTTGTGACGACTTCGTCTCTCAATTTCCAGCTGGATGTGTTGCTGACAGGATCATAAACCATGGTGTAGTCTTTTGACGTCCTCTTCATAATAGCTGAGCTGTCCTTGGGAATCCCACCCTTGTTCTTCAAAGATAAATAAGCCCATTTGTTCGGGTTATAGTCTGGTTCTGTATCTGCATCAGAAATAAAAAAATCTTCCTCTATTTTGCTCTCAGTGTGGGGCAGAGGCGTTAATTCTAACAAATTAAGATTTGCATAAACATCAACCGTCAAAGAATAACAAGGAACAACAGACATGGGTGACCTTGGTGTACTAGTCTGCCTAAAAATTAGGTCTTCGCCACCAACCTGGAAGGTCAGTGTCTTAGTACCTCTACGTCAATCACTGCTTTCGCAGTGTGCAGAAAAGGTCGACCCAAAATGATCGGTGTGTAGGACTCCTCAAGTATATCAAGGACCACAAAGTCAACGGGTATGAAGAACTCTTATATTTGAACAGGAATGTCCTCCAGGATGCCTAGGGGTCTTGACACACTACGGTCTGCCATCTGTACCGTCATATTAGTACACTTAAACTTAGAAAAACCCAATTTACTTGCTAACGATAGGGGTAGCATACTAACACTCGCCCCTAGGTCGCATAAATTCCTTAAGACTAACACAAACTAAACAACCTAATAACGCAAATAAAATAATTGCCTCCCCGGAAACGGCGCCAAAATTTGATACCGTCGTTTAGTATCAAAAATAACCTAGGCCTACTAACTAGAAGCTAGTGGAAGTAGGGTCGAATTCCTCAGGGAGACATGGTCTTAAGTGAAAGGTCAGTCTATAAGTCACAAATTTGGGCGATTTTGTTGTTGAGATTGTAACTAAGACGGATTAAAAAGAACTTAAAACAAAGATAATAAAAACGAGTTTCAAACAATAAGAAGGGGAATATGTCAAGATTCAGGTTATCGCGGTAATTAATGTCACATAAAGATTAGGTCAGTCGATACAATAAACGAAGTGGGAACGATTAATATCCTTTCGGTCTGAAATCACCCCTGGACTCCCCTATCAATCTTTTGATCTCTAGATAGGTTACGTAAATCAACCTAAACAAGCCTACCTACCAATCTTTCGATCCAGGTAAGGTTTTACTAGGTAAACTAGTCTCTTGCGTGCACTCATTCGACAAGTTTTATAAATATATTGTTTATGGGTGAACTTCGTCGTAAGGACGACTAACATGCAAATCCTACGACATGACTACCGCGAGTCCCTTCATCCTAACATACTATGAAGATTAGCTACGCATGCGTTGGGGAACTATACTAACTACGACGATAATAACAACATTCAACATCGTCATGAAAGTAAAATACTATAAAACATAAAATAACAAAAGATAAAAACAATAATAAAGATAGAGAAAGGAATTACAGTGATCGCGGAATGAAAGAACAAGATCCAATTGCTTAAATGAAAGAAACCTTAAAGTAAAATGTTTAGATCTGAGAAATGTGAAAGTAACTGCTAAAAGTAAATATGAAATGTGTGCAGAAGTGTATCAGTAAAAAGTGACCCCAAAAAGAGTGCTAACTTAATCCTTAAATAAGGATTAGGTTAACTCTTAAAGTTCTTAACCTAAAACCGGAAAAAGCATATCCGGTGAGCATAAGTGAGTTGCTCGATCGAGTGACTGAACCACTCGATCGAGTAGTTGTTCTTCATAAAGTGCTCGATCGAGTAACCTCGAGCTGGCAACTGCTCGATCGAGTAACCTTGAGATCCTCGAAGATTGAGTTTTTCCTGGAGACTCCTCGATCGAGTATCATGTACTTCGATCGAGGAATTATCCTCCTGCATCCACTCGATCTAGCTCTGGTGTTTGCTCGATCGAGTAGATGACAGATATGTTGCTTCTTTTTCGCTTCTTTCTTGCTTTTGTCCTTTGTCCACGCCTTGGTTACCGCTCCTTTAAGTCCGGTACTGCAAAATCGGGGTTATGGAACTCCTTGACTTGCTTCATCTTCTAAAAGAGCTTACTTTGGACAGAAAAAGCACGGTTTATTCAACTTTCGCATAATTCCTGCAAAATAACAGAAAATACACCAAGAGAAAAAAAGGAGGCAAAATGGCACGTAAAGTGCGTGAAAATGCATAGAAATGCGTGCTAAATGATGCCAAAAAGTGTATGAAATAAACATGCATAAGATGTATAACCTAATTAAAGAGTTAATTAGTATGTTAATATTAGTAAGACTAATATAATTAGGGCATGTATGACATGAACCCTACAATTGGTATCAGAGCAAAATGGTTGTTTGCATGCATCTCGTGTTGTTTTTACGAGTTCTTATGATAACAAAACAAAACCGAAAATGTAGAACCATATGTGATATGAACGAAATTTTTTATGCATGAATACCTACTAATCCTAATAATGTTTTAGGTCATTTGGAATGATTTATGGAAATATATTGTTCATTTTATAATTAATATTGGTTATTTTGTCATTTTAATCGGTTAAAATGAATTAATTTGGGAAACATAGTCTGGCCAAGATTTTTTAATATGTTCTCACATGTATTTTTTATGTTATGAATATGAATTTTCGTAATTATTGGAGTTATAATGCATGGTTTATGAATTTTAAGTGTTAAAATGTCATAAAATGAGAATAAATGAGTTTATATAGTTATATTGTGAATTTAGCTACGAATATTTTTGAGTATGTCACATGAAATATTTAATATGTACCTTAAATTTGCCATAAGTTTTTATCAAATATTGTATGATTATTGATTTTTATTGTAAAAATCGGAATAATAGTGACATAATTTTGACTTAAATAGTTCGAGTTGGAATTTGGCCATGAACATTTTACACAGTGTCATATATATAAATTCCAGCACGCATGAAAAATTTGAGATTTTTATTTCGTATATTGCATGAGAAATGATTTTAATGGTTAAAATCGTACATTATATGACATAAATTGTTAAATATAGTAAAAGTTGCTAAAATGGCCGAAAATATTAACCCATATGACTCATATTTGATATGTTCATCACCATACTTTTCTTGGGAGCCAAAAGTTTCTGCATATTTGATTTTTTATTATTAAAGGTTAAAGTTAAAAATGGAATTGTAAGAGTCATTTTGTGATTATTTCTGTTTTTGGGCAGTGTGTTCTTTAACTTTTCTGTCCATTTCAGTTCTTAAGTGTTTTGGAATGTGTAAAAATATTATTAGTATTTTAAATGTATTTATGAAGGTAATTATTGAATTTCCGACTCAATATACGCGTTTATACGTCTTATTTACGACATAAATGGTTAATTCGTTTAATACTAATATTTTTAAAGTTCTGAAATTTTGAGAAAATTCCAGAATATTCAAAATTTGAATTTTGAATTTTTCGAAATTTTTATGACTCTTTTAGATTTTTATATTATTTTTCCTGTAAAACCGATTAAACTCCGAACAATATTTGAAAATAAGTTAAGACATGTTCAAATTTTGAGTAAGACTAAATTTTGAAACCTAAACAAGTTAGGATGTTTAACTTGAGTGTGAATATCGATTCACGTGATGCTAAGTGATTTTAAACGTTAAAATCACGCAATTCCATAAAACCGAGTTATACGATAACAATATTTAAATGATTTTTAATAGGACGATTTGGCTTAGGATTTGCATGTTAGTTACATATTCATAAGTATTGCATATTTTATTATGATTGCATAATTTTAATTTACGTAATTTTGGAATTATGTAATTTTGCTTAGTATGGCCTTAGTTTTAATCGGTAATTCTCGTAATGTAAGGGGTTATTGATTCGGATGTAATTAATGTGATCTCGTATCACTTTATTTATTGTTTATTCTATTTTATAATGTATAAATTAGATAGAAAAGTTGTAATTTTTGTAAATTCCGGAGAACCTTGAAGACGGTGCCTTTCGGAAAGGAGTTCCGACCAAGACGATGTTTGCCTTGGGATGCGTTGTTGGAGTAAATGTCCTCCACAGTGTGTGATTATTTGAGTAAATCTTTTACAGGATCACGCAGGGATACTTAGTATATTAATCAGTTGATTAACGTTTATCGGTAACGATTGGCTCACTAGAAGTTTGACGTTACTGTCATATGATGGCGATAATCAGCTGATCCCTACAGGTCACACCTATAAGATAGTACTAAGAAATGTGATTATATATTGATATAATTACATAAATGCTAAACTTAGCTAAATGTAGTTAAGTAGATGATAAACATTTAATATGATTAAATAATAACTAGGAGAAATGAATTAAATGTTAATTCTAATAAATATATATATAAAAGTTATATTTATTAATTATATTTTAATATATGATAGAATAATATAATCGAGATTAATTAATTATAAGATAATTAATTAATATTCTCCGGGAATTAAATTTGTACACCGAAAAGTATTAAAATATATATGATATTTTAAGGAAGTTCGGAATAAGGAAACTGACTCAAAATCTTATATGATAATGTGGTTTCCTAATTGAAGCACAATACCAACACAAACCAAAACCCTATATATAGAGGGTTTCGGCCGTGAGGTTGGAGACACAAAGAAGAAAACGTTTTTTCTCTCTTATTCTCCTTGATTAGTTTATCATCTTAATCCCAAAATAAATCCTCTAAAATAATCAATATATATACTTAAAAGAGGAACTTTTCGAGCGATGAGATTGGTTCAAGTTTTGTGAATTATTTAAGTTATAATTATGAGAATTGGAAAACTATTTATTTAATTGACTATTATCTTAGATGATTAAAATTTGAGAATTGACCAACCATAAATTAATTAAGTAATTAGATATACTTTACAACTAATAATAATAAAATAAGTAGCTAATAGATAGAATTTACAACTGGTTAGAATTATAAAATAAAAGAAGACAAGTGCGACTCAAACACGTCACCTATTATATTAGGGAGTATATATATTTGCATCAGTATTTATTCGTCTTTCCAATGTTTTTGCTTTGATTTTAATTTCTTTATATTGTTTCCATCTTATATATTTGTTTTCTTTATCATTTTTACACATATGTATACTAACTACTGTATGTTTTTGCTACGGAATTTTTTTTCAGGACAACAGTCGACAATTCGGCACGCTTGAAATGACTATAAGAAGCCTAGCTACTAGAGATATAAGAGGTTATTAACTTATTATAGTCTTGAAAATTACCGTACCTTTGAATCTTTGATATGATCTAATTAATAGAAAATCATTACATTGGTATTTAAGAAATTCTTATGCACGTGGGATTAATTCAAGAGCCAAACATAAAAGTTAATTTCGAGCAATATTACTGCAAGAATTTGATCAACAATAATATAATAGGTTATACAGTATAATTTTGAATATATTAGAATTCTAGCTGCGCAATTACACAATATCTATTTGAGTGTGATACAAAGTCTAATTATATATGTAAAGACTCTTTTGTATTATGACCTCAACCTTACCACAATATTGTGTTTGTTATTATATTATTCCTATATATTTAAGCAAAAAGTATTTCTCCAATATTAATAACAGAAAATATTACCTGGCCAGCGGCCGGGCGTGAACTTAAGTATATAAATAAAAATATAATTAAATATATAGTAATAAAAAATCAGTTGGATAATTATTGTTTTTAGAGCGATTATCTTGGATATTACTTTGTAAAAATAAATTAATTATATAAATAAAGAGATAATTAAATTAAATAGTAATAAAATATCGGTTGGATAATAATTGAATTAGTTAACAAAATAATTGATTTCATTAGCAATTATTTTAGAGCAATTTCATTGGCTATTACTTTAATATATAGTAATGTTTTTAGAGCGATTAAATTGGTTATTACTTTGTTTAAATAAATTAAGTATATAAATAAAAAGATAATAAAATAGTAATAAAATATCAGTTGGATAATAATTGAATTAATTAATAAAATAATTGATTTCATTTACTAGTGTTTTAGAGCAATAATTTCATTGGCTATTACTTTAATTAAATAAATTAAGTATATAAATAAAAAGATAATTAAATGGTAATAAAATATCAGTTGGATAATTATTGTTTTTAGAGCGATTACTTCGACTATTACTTTGCTTAAATAAATTAAGTACATAAATAAAAAAATAATTAAATAGTAATAAAATATCAGTTGGGTAATTATTGAATTATTTAATATAAATTGACTGAAACTATTGAATTATTTAATAAAATAATTGATTTTAAACTAAGCGTTTTGGCTACCGTAGAGTTATATGGATTAAGGAGACTTTGAGATATGAGCTAGCCACTTTCGATATAATATAGTACCTTATTTTAATAAAACAAAATTAATTTTATAACAACATGATCCATTTGGAGTAAAACATTAGCTTCGTATTTTTGTCAATGGAATTTTGTTTTGACAAATACGAGCTACGGAATGCAAACACAAGAGAATCAGAAAATATAAAGTACGAGCACAAACAATGCGAGTTATTAACATAAGAATACGAGCTAATATAAAAAGAATACGAACTATTAAGCTAAGAATACGAGCTAATGTAAAAACAATACGATCTATTAAGATAAGACGGGCTTTAAAATATGAGCACAAATGAATACGAGCTAATGAAAAAACAATACGAGCTATTAACATATTACGAGCTTTAAAATATGAGCACAAATGAATACGAAATTAGATTAAAAGGATCACGGGCTTAAATATACAAGCACATAAGAATACAGCCTATTAATATGATAATACGAGCTAATATAAATAGAATACGAAAACACGAGCTAATTGAAACACTTCTTGAGCTAAAAAAATAGAACCAGATTTGCAATACGTCAAATTTCATGATATAATAGGCACTTAAAATTATGAGGTATAATTAAAAGAATACGAGCTACAAAATACGAATATATAAGAAATATGAGCTAATGTCAAATGAATAAGAACTTAATACGGGCACTATTAATGTAAGAATGCGAGCTAATAGAAATATTAAACTAAGAATACGAGCTAATGTAAAAAACTATGAGCTATTAAGATAACAATACGAGCTAATGTAAAAAAACATACGAGCATATTAGAGGATCAAGAACTTACAAATACGAGCATATAAGAATACAGGGTAATACAATAAGAATATGAGTCAATGTAAGAAGCATAAGGTCTAATAAGATAAGAATACGAGCTATTAAGATAAGAATACGAGCTAATGTAAAAATTATACGGGCTAATAACATAAGAATACAAGCTATTAAGATAAGAATATGAGCTAAGGTAACAAGAATATGATCTATGGTAAAAAAATACGAGTTAATATTGAAAGAATACGAGCTTCAACTATCTTCATATATTAGAAATATTGGATAAAAAATTTCTTCAAGATGTTGCTCAAATAAAAAAAGTATAAAAGTTATTATAAAAATACATGTGCTTAAAATAATATTTTGACAGTGATGCGTAATATGTAAGTGTCTTTTCGAGACCATTGAATTGGAGGTACATGTTTCCGTTTCTATTGGAGTTTCATGCACTTTTAACGTTCCATGTTGTTCCGATGATGATACATATGATATTTAATTAGCCGTAAAAACAATCATACTTAAATTATTCTTTATATATGCTTATTATACTAAGCATTTTTAGAAGATTAACTATTACGATAATTATTTTAAAACCATGTCAAGATATTACCCGGGCAACGCCCGGGTATGAAATCTAGTTAATAGTAATTTAGGAGGAACTTTGAGGGAATCTTTCTCAGTCGTCTTGGGTGCAATCTAAGGAGAACTTCTACCTTAAAGTTTGGGTTTATACTAGGTTGTTCTTAGGCCGATCTCATATAGGACCAAAGGTTATTTCTATGATCCTTGTCCTATTATTTCAGTTCTATTGTTTTAATATCAATTCGTTTTTGATATAATCCTTGGCGGTATTAATTAAGTTAATACTTTTATGAGTAATTTAAGAAATTATTTCCTACAAGTGGTATCAGAGACATTGTTCAAAATCGTTTTGATAATTAATTGTTTCATTTTTTTTATTTTTTTTTATTTTGTTATTTTAAGTGTTAAAATAAATATCATATGATGATACTCATAACAATGATATAGATCAATGATTATTAAAAGTTCAATCAAGATATTGTTAGAATTAGATTAATTTGTTTTAAATTGTTAAGATGAATGAATATTGTTCACATGAATTAAAAAGTTAATCTTGATGACAATATTTGGAAATTTTTAAAACCTAATATGATTAGAACTATGACACAAAATTATGAGATAATTTTTGTGCTAGTATGAGTGATTTTAAGAAAGTTCATGAATTAGTAAAGTTTCCAAAATCTATTTCTACCTTGATTATACCATTTAAGGAAATAGTATAATATCTTATGAATATGTCAATTTACATGATATTATTTGATAATATGAGTAATTGCCTTTTCTTTTTAACAAAAAAAAAAAAAAAAAAAAAAAAACGTGTAATATTGGACAATAAGTTTTTTTTCGGCCCTACCCTCAATTTTGTGATTTGTTGCTTTTGTTATTATTAATATTATATGATAATTTATATTAACTAAATTATAAATAAAGATTTATAATTAGAACAAATTTATAAAGATAACAAAAAAAACGGGTATTAAAAAACCGTAAAATTGGATTTTAGGGTTATTTTATTTGTTTTCATTTTTATTTATATTATGAGATAATATTCATATTAACTAAATTATAAAAGATGTTTTTTAATTGTAACAATTTTTTTTCGAAAAAAAAAGGGGTATAACCGTGTGATTGTCGTGGGAAAGAAAGAAAATAAACGAAAATTATTTGATAATTTTTCGGTTACTTAATCATTTATTTATTTTAAAAGGTTTATTATATCTAATTGATGATACTTACTAGATTCTAAAATTGTTTGGAATTTATTTGGATTATGGTTTACATGTGTGACATGTAATTTTAAATTTAATGGTGGTTTGGGTAATATTGCATTATGAATGTTTTATTATATTGTTAATGATATTGTTTTTCAATGAAAGTTGAATTTTTTTTTACAATTGTTGTCAAGTATAATCAAGTAATCTAGTGTGGCTTTAGTTTTTGGTTACTTTTCGGTAATGGTGGAAAGTAATCAAGTGATGTAATTTATGAGATCTCGCATCTCCGCTTTGTATTTTAATTTTTCTTTATTTTAGATTAAATGTAAATAGGATTTACATTGTAATAGCTTAGAAC
The DNA here is from genome assembly GCA_029255685.2 of Silene conica. Taxonomy (NCBI): domain Eukaryota; kingdom Viridiplantae; phylum Streptophyta; class Magnoliopsida; order Caryophyllales; family Caryophyllaceae; genus Silene; species Silene conica. The sequence goes on from CM055311.2 coordinate 69,435,126, forward strand.
AAAGAAGAAAAAGAAGAAGAGGATTTTGATGCATCCGGGTCTCTATTTCCAGTTTACATCTCGAGATGAAGAACGGTGATCCATGAAGCTTCTAGGGTCCATGTGATTGGATTCCAAGTTGTATTTACTGTTTTTCATAGGATAAGCCACACTAGGATTTTAATGTTTTACGTTCTTATCTTTATTGCTTGAATGTTGCATATCATTATGTTTCGCCTAAACCAAACCACCTATATGCATGGAAAATGACTCATGTAGATTATTTTGCATTTTGGCATATGATGTTTTTTTTTGCCATCACTCATTCCTACTCATATCAAATAGTTCACTTAAATGAGTTTAAAATAGTGATGGGATCTCACTCTTTATAAAATTGAGACTTTAGCCTTTCTAGATCAAACAACTATGAATCCCTTATTCGTCGGTGGGCATATAGGACCTGTTGTTATCTCCATATGGACCCCTTCTACCTCGGGTAAGTAGTGTGTTATGACCTAGTTGAACTCAACACAATGATTCAATCAAGCTATTGAAATCATTGTGGACTAATAGATAAATTTAAGAAATTTGTCGACTAAGAGTTCTAATGTAGAACCAGTTAAAGGGTTAACTCACCAAATCGGGATTTGGGTCTTGGGATACATTATATAATTCTTTGAGTGAGATCGATTATATTATGTTGCATATCTTTGTTTAAAAAGATTTTAAATTCATTGATTTCTCAGGTTTATTTATTTTCTCATTTGTAGATCATTTAATATCTGCCTTTAAAATGACTGATCCAAATGCAACTCCGGGCCCAAGCGTCACCCTCACCAGGGAGTCGTGGTTACGCTCTTTTATGGACCACGTCTCCTACAATTAGAACTCTCGCCTTAAGAATGATGGGAGTAACTTTACCGATTGGGAGGCAGCATTATGGAATGCTGCCATTGCTGACGGTAAATTAAAGTATTTGGTTGAGCCAGTACCGTCTGAACCAACTACAAGGACTGGAGCCCAACGAACTGCATATGATGAGTTCGTTCGTGAAGCTGGTGCGATTAAGAATGTACTTATTTATGCAATGGAAATCAATTTGCAGCGCCGCTTCATTTCACAAGGTGCGAATAAGATTTTCACCACCCTTACCAATGAATTCTCGCAAGCTCCAAGAATCATGAGATATGACGCAGCAGTCCGCTTCTTCGAAGCTAAACTGTCCAAGGGCCAAGCTGTTAGCCCACACATCCTCAAGATGATTGAGAAAGTGGAAGTTCTGGAGTCTCTCGGTTGCAAGATTGAGGAGTCAATCATTGTAGACCGAATTTTACACTCTATTCATGATGGGTTCACCCAATTTAGGGTGAATTATAACATGAATGACATGGAGAAAAGTCTTCATGAACTCCACTCTCAGCTCGTGCAAGCTGAGAAGGATCTCAATTTGAGTGGGACTACTAAGAAGGACGTCCTTGTCATACAAGCTAATTGGGAAGGGAAAGGGAAAGGCAAAGGCTCCCTTAAATGTTAAGAAGCCTCAGTTCAAAAGAAAGCAGCCGAAGCCCAAGAGTGGACCTGGTGAGACCAGTAACTCAAAGGCCAAAACTAAGAGCAAAGGGAAAGAAGGAGAGTGCCACCATTGCCACGAGTCTGGGCATTGGAAAAGGAACTGCCCTAAGTACCTTGAGGATATCAAGGCTGGACGAGTGACATCCATAGGTATACTGTCATTTATTCATATGATTGAAATAAACCATGCAAGTTCAGCGACATGGGTATTTGATACTGGTTGTGGTTCTCACTTGTGTAATCACTTGCAGGGTTTAAGGGAAGTCCGCAAACTTGAGAAAGGGGGCGTTGACCTTCGTGTTGGAAATGGAGCAAAGGTTGCAGCTGTCTCCATAGGAACTTTTGTACTCAAACTACCTAGTGGTTTCGAGTTATTTTTAAATAATTGTTATTTTGTTCCTAGTTTGTCGAAAAACATTATTTTTATTTCTGCTTTGGATTTAGAAGGTTTTTGTTTTAATATTAAGCACAATTGTTGTACTTTTTCATTAAACGATATGATTTATGGAAAAGTTGTTTTCGTAAATGGAATATATGTTTTAGACCAAACCACCGAGGTTTATCATGTGAATAATAAAAGGGCTAAAACAGGTAATAAAGAACAAACGTATCTATGGCATTGTCAAATGAGACACATCAATGAAAAACACGTAGAGAAACTCATTAAGAATGGGTCAATAACACCATTTCATTACGAATCAATTGGTACGTGTGAATCATGTCTCATCGGAAAGATGACTCGTATTTATTCTAAAGGTACTAGTGATCTTCTAGAACTCATACATACAGATGTATGTGGTCCTATGACAATCACAGCAAGAGACGGCTATAGATATTTCATCACTTTTACGGATGATTTAAGTAGATTAGGGTATGGTTATTTAATGAAACATAAAAGTGAATCCTTTGACAAGTTCAAGGAATTCCAAAATAAGGTTGAGAACCAATAGGATAGGAAGATAAAGGCACTTCGATCTGATCGTGGTGGCGAGTATCTTTCGATTGAGTTTGATCAACACCTGAAAGACTGTGGTATTGTATCGCAGTTGACTCCACCTGGAACATCACAATTAAATGGTGTATCCGAACGGAGAAATCGAACTTTATTAGATGTGGTTCGATCCATGATGAGTCACACGGTTGTGCCTGATTCATTATGGGGATTTGCTCTTCAATCAGCAGCTCTAATACTTAACCGAAGTCCGACTAAAGCAGCAGACAAGACTCCATATGAGATGTGGAAAGGAAAAGTTCCTGACTTGTCCTTTATTCGGGTTTGGGGCTGTGAAGCTTATGTCAAGTGGAGACACGAAGACAAGCTAGGCCCACGATCGGTCAAAACTTACTTTGTAGGTTATCCCAAAGGAATTTTTGGTCACTACTTTTACTCATCTACCGAACAAAGAGTGTTTGCTGCGGCTAGTGCGAAGTTTTTAGAGAAAGAGTTTCTCTCGAACAAACAGAGTAGTAGAACTTTTTATCTGTCAGAGGTTCAAGAACCAGAAACCACCAGTGTGATGGAAGAAAGTGTTCCTTCCACATCTGTTATGGTATCCATTCCAGAGGAACCTAGGAGGACGGTTCGAGTTTCTCACCCCCCAAACCAATACATTGGTATGGTTGAGGAATGTGGTGCAGAAAACCTATTACTCCTTGAGAGTAACGAACCAGCCACCTACAAAGGAGCCATGACATGTTCCGACTCTAAGTTATGGCTCGAAGCCATGCAGTCCGAAATAGATTTCATGCAAGAGAATCAAGTATGGGATTTGGTTGATTTGCCTGAAAAGGTAAAACCCTTACAGTGCAAATGGCTTTATAAGATAAAGCGTGCACTAGATGGACAACCAGATGTTTATAAAGCACGATTGGTGGCAAAAGGTTTCACTCAAGTACACGGGTTGCACTATGATGAGATATTTGCTCCAGTCGTAATGGTTAGATCTATTCGGATTATCTTAGCGATAACCGCATTTCATGATTATGAGATCTGGCAAATGGATGTGAAAACCGTCTTCCTAAACGGGTTTTTGGAAGAAGAATTGTATATGATATAGCCTGAGGGTTTCATTGATCCTAAACATCCTAAGAAAGTGTGCAAGCTCAAGCGTTCCATCTATGGACTTAAGCAAGCATCACAGAGTTGGAATCATCGTTTTGATGACGTAATAAAACAGAACGGATTCATTCGAAGTGTCCAAGAACTATGTCTGTATATCAAGTCAAGTGGGAGTAAAATCGTATTCGTAGTATTGTATGTAGATGATATACTACTAATTGGAAACAACATTCCCATGCTTTCGTCGGTTAAGACATTGTTAAAGAACAATTTTAAAATTAAAGATTTGGGTGAGGCATAGAGGATTCTAGGCATCCGCATCTATAGAGATAGATCGAAAAAGATGTTAGCATTGAGTCAAGAAGATTATATAGATAAGATCCTTGATAGATTCAGTATGACAAACTCCAAGAGAGGTTACCTTCCTGTTGTTCATGGGGTGCATCTGAGTAAGAAATAATCACCTACAACGCCGGAAGAAACTGAACGCATGAGTCGGATACCTTAATACTTCGGCAGTAGGGTCGATCATGTATGCCATGATGTGCACACGTCCTGACGTGGCATATGCATTGAGTATGGTCAGCCGTAACCAAAATAATCCAGGTGAAAGTCGCTGGATAGCCGTCAAGAACATCCTTAAGTACTTACGAAGGACTAAGGATTGGGCACTGGTATGTGGTGGAGACATGGAGCTAAGTGCTAAGGGTTACACAGATGCTAGTTTCCAAACCGATCGTGATGATTCTAAATCTCAGTCGGGTTTTGTCTTTACTCTTAATGGTGGAGCAGTTAGTTGGAAGAGTTCCAAACAGAGCGTTACAGCAGATTCTACAATAGAGTCTGAGTACTTGGCAGCTTCCGAAGCTGGAAAGGAAGCTATTTGGATGCGTTATTTCTTACAAGGACTAAAAGTAGTACCTAGTGTGAAAGATTCAATCACCCTTTATTGTAATAATAGTGGTGCAATCTTCCAGGTTAAGGAGCCTAAGTCTAGCAACAAATCTAGACATGTACTCAGAAAAGCTCATCTGATAAGAGATTACATAGAGCAAAAGGAGATAGCATTGTGCAAGATTGGAACGGATAACAACATTGCTGATCCGCTGACTAAGGCACTACCGCATAATAAACATGAAGGGCACATCTCATCCATGGGGATAAAGCGTGTTCCAGAATTGTAATAAACATTGTTTGATTAATGTTTGATCATTTCAAATTATTACTTAATAAAATCATTGAATTTCTTTATATTGTATTACATGTGGATTGTACGACATTTTTTTAACACCACACAGTGAACTGTTTTACATTATATGTCTGTTTTGTCCGTAAACACCAATATGAGTTGATAACTCAGGTGATTATTTTGTTAGTTGAAGGATGGAAGGTTCAATATTCCATAGGTCAAGTGTCTGACTGATCAATAAAAAATATGGGTATATGATATCGCATAGGACATAGTGACCACAACATAGAGTCCTAAATGTTAAGATACATTAGGTGCCAGGTCGTGGATGGGACGTCTATCGTGATTCCTAAAGTCGGTTCTTTTGACCATTGTTTATTTCATGCGATATAGACAGTTTTTTGGGCGGCTTTGGTTTCTGTCCTAGGTCGCACCGTAAAAGGAGACCAATCGGACTTTTACTGGGTCATTTCATACTGTGCTTCCATCGGCAGGTCATAAGTCAAGGAAAATATCCAGCCTTTATCAGGTTTTATATATATTTCTCAGGGCCACTCGAGGAGTAATAACTTAAATGCATGGCCATGCTCGAATATGATTCGTATCAGTTATGTTGCTCTCTAGTCGAGGAAACCACTCCCGATATGATTACTTGGGACATACGACCTTGTAAGGTAAGACTTTGCAATTTGTCTTCCATTGAGTGAAAGAATAATGCATGGATATGAGAATCGTAATCGCACATACACTTGTAGGACAAGTGGGAGATTGTTGGAGTAAATGTCCTCTACAGTGTGTGATTATTTGAGTAAATCTTTTATAGGATCACGCAGGGATACTTAGTATATTAATCAATTGATTAACGTTTATCGGTAACGATTGGCTCACTAGAAGTTTGACGTTACTGTCATTTGATGGCGATAATCAGCTGATCCCTAAAGGTCACACTTATAGCATAGTACTGAGAAATGTGATTATAAATTGATATAATTACATAAATGCTAAACTTAGCTAAATGTAGTTAAGTAGATGATAAACATTTAATATGATTATATAATAACTAGGAGAAATGAATTAAATGTTAATTCTAATAAATATATATAAAAGTTATATTTATTAATTATATTTTAATATATGATAGAATAATATAATTGGGATTAATTAATTATAAGATAATTAATTAATATTCTCCGGGAATTAAATTTGTACACCGAAAAGTATTAAAATATATATGATATTTTAAGGAAGTTCGGAATAAGAAAACTGACTCAAAATATTATATTATAATGAGGTTTCCTAATTGAAGTACAATACCAACACAAACCAAAACCCTATATATAGAGGGTTTCAGCCGTGAGGTTGGAGACACAAAGAAGAAAATGTTTTTCCTCTCTTATTCTCCTTGATTAGTTTATCATCTTAATCCCAAAATAAATCCTCTAAAATAATTAATAGTAATTTAGGAGGAATTTTGAGGGAATCTTTCTCAGTCGTCTTGGGTGCAATCTAAGAAGAACTTCTACCTTGAAGTTTGGGTTTATACTAGGTTGTTCTTAGGCCGATCTCATATAGGACCAAATGTTATTTCTATGATCCTTGTCTTATTATTTCAGTTCTATTGTTTTAATATCAATTCGTTTTTGATATAATCCTTGGGAGTATTAATTAAGTTAATACTTTTATGAGTAATTTAAGAAATTATTTCCTACATGCGTGCCTCGTGAGAAGTTCAAGGGACCAAGGAGTTGGTTTCCGAATTTGTACTTTATATTACTTTTCTATTTTAGGAAGGTCATACTAAGATTTTACTTATGCTTTTATTTATGCTTTATGTGTTTGCATGCATAGCCAAATCGTCATATCATGTTATGCATATTTATCGAGTATATCGACCAAGTCAATTAAATTTATCGATAATTCACCGACTTAGTTCACTTAAAGGAGATAGATAATAAATTGACTAGATCTCTTACAAATTTAAAAGATTGAGACTTAGCCTTACCAAAGAAGAAAAACCCATGACTCCCTTCTTCATATGGAAGTAGGCTCGGCTACACCGGGGTACTAAACTTGATACGTTGGGTAAATGGGGTAATATGATTACACCTTGAAATTTGGTCGATCTCAACGAAGGTATTCGTAACCGTAGTTGCAATAAGTTCGGGCTAAAGACAATTTAAAGTAAATTGTCGACCGAGAGTTCTAATGTAGAATCGATTAAAGGTTAATCCACTGAATTATATTAATGAGGGATGAATCGGCTACACCGTGCTCAAGTTAATATGGATTTGGGTCTCGGAATCTTTTACTTAATTGGGTAAGAGATCATTAAATAAATGTAAAACTTGTTTAAAAATGTTTACGAGTTTTAATATAAACGATGATTGTTTTTAATTCATTCGCTTTTATTGTAGTTGACTTTCAAACATCATCAATGGCCGCAAACGCTCCACCTCTCACTAACGTGTCATGGCTTCGATCCTTCATGGATCGTTGTAACCTTGACAAGCATGGTTCCAATTTTAAAGATTGGGACGCGCAATTGGTTTTGGTCGTGCAAGGTGACGATAAGACTCGTTACCTTACCGAAGCCGCTCCAACCGCTCGCTCCGCGGTTGCAACTCGTGAGGTCTTTGAGGCCTACATGAAAGAGTCTTCCGCTCTCAAAAACATGCTTATCTTCTCCATGGAGCCGTATCTCCAAAGGAGTATGATTAAGCTAAGCACGTCATACGAGATTTACACCAAGCTTGCGACAATGTTTTCGCAAACTCCGAGGGTAATTCAATATGAGGCGGCCTCCGCCTTCTTTGATATCAGTTTAAAGAAAGGGCAAAAGGTTAGCCCTCACGTGCTCCAGTTAGTTGAGCTTGCTGAGACCCTCAAGGTGCAAGGAGTTGATGTTCCCGACTCCCTCATCATAGACCGAGTTCTTCACTCCCTTAATAAGGTTAAATCGTATGCTCAGTTCCGGGTGAACTTTAACATGCGAAATCAAGAGACCACTTTGGACGAATTGCATAAGATGCTCGTCCAAGCGGAAAGGGACATGGGACTTAATGAAAGTTCCTCAAAGGATGTTTTGAACATCGAAAAGAAGGAAAATGGGAAATTTAAGAGGAGTGCCTTCAAAGGCAAGGGCAAGAAAACCTCCAAATCCAAACTTTCAAAAGAGAAGACCTTTTCGAAAGGTGCTTCCACCTCATCTTCAAAGATTGAAGACAAGTGCTATTATTGCACGAGGTTAGGTCATTGGAAACAGAATTGCCCTAAATACTTAACCGATCTCAAAAATGGAAAGGCTCTTGCTGTAGGTAATAATTCTCGTTTAAGATTCATGTTATTTTGTCAACTTTTGTATGTTGATACAAGTTGTTGACTATCGCCCTTTTTAATTGTTTTAAAGGGGCACCTTCTAATGACAAGGGCAAGGAAAAGGAAGCTTGAAATTCCTTACATGGATTGCTATGCTAGCATCCAGTGATTGAAGACATGAAGAGTTTGGCTCTAATTTTCATTATCGTCTTCTTTCATTTATGCATTTTAATTTTAAAGAACAATGTCTTTTCTTGTATAACAAGGATTCAAATCCTAAACAATGGTTGTATTTTGGATATTGGTGACTTGGTTTTCAACCCAAGTCACTCCTTTTGTTCTTAATCAAAATCGTTGATGCCTAAACTAAATTGCATATCTTATAACATGAATTAATGTGATCTTAATAAATCACTAAAGAAGTACCCTGAAATGTTCATTGTACGTTTAATTGATACTATCAAATATCAAAAGTAAGAATCAAAGTGTTGATTTATTTAAACGGAGAACCACACCTCAAGAGAAACACTCAATCAAAATGAGATATAATTAGTTCATTATAAGATGATCATTTTAAGTGAAAATGAGAACTAATATCTGAAGGGTTTTATAGTTAATCATAAACTAATATATAGTCATACTAACAAAATACTTTAATTAACATTTTAATTAACTTATTAAGTGATCTTATGCATGCTAATATAATGCGGAAATGGGAGAAATTTCGAGTCCTTACACTCGGTCCAAATGCTAGCAAGGATGATCCTCCAATGTTCAACAAGAACACCTCCTCCAAGATGCACCAAGACAATCCCTTGTATGAACCGAAATCTTCGAATAAGCTAGTATCAAGAATCGGTTTTCCTTAAACAATTCTAATCTCTCTTATTAGAATATAAATACTAAAATTATAACTTATTATTATTAGTATTATTATTATCTCACAATAATAATTTAGAGGATTTTGTTGTTGTTCTTACCCTTAGAAAATACACAAGCATTAGGAATGAATTGAATTTGTGAGCATCTCACAAATATAAAGAGTGATGCTTGGGTTGAGGTGAGGCCGGGCATGGGAAGACACAAGGGAGACAAGTTCTCTAACCCATGCAACTTAGCGTGGCCTAGATAGTGTTCCCAAGACACATGCCATTAAACATGATGATTAAAGTGTATTTAACACACACTAATCATCCTCACCTACATCCACTTAGCCGCCCATTTTATCATAAAATGGATTCCATTTTACAACATTGTCAATTGTATAATTTGTATAAAAATGTGACATCCTATATGTCACAATGTAATACAATACAATTATTTTATCTTAAAATATATATATAAATATTTATCGTATAAATATTATAATTAAATAAATCTTATTTATTAATTGACAAGTAATTCGAAATTACAATTGTAAAATGATTATTTATAATTATCGTCAATACGATTTACAACCTTTGTGTTAATTATAACCCGATTCATTCTATTTACGATATAATAAAATATCGTTCAATGTTTAATAATTGACACGTTTCAATTTTAAACATAAATCTTACAATAAGATTTAACCTCTGATTTCTCGATATACGAGTTTAAGGAATATGATCAAATCGTATCAATATACATTTGATCATTTTATCAATTAAGGGAATTGTCCTAAAGGTGTGACCTAAAGGGATCAACTGACCACCACCGTCATACGACAGCAATGTCAAACTCTAGCTAGCCAATCATTACCGATTAATGTTGGTCAGTTGACTAATATAAATCGTATCATCCATTGCGCATTCTTGTTATGAGATTTAATTACGTTATCGCACTATTGTTGAGGACACATTTTCCAACAATCTCCCACTTGTCCTCGACAAGTGTGCGTCACCAATTCTCTTGTCCTATTACAATCTCCCACTCAATGCAAGATGTCTCTCTGAGGTCGTACTTGCATTCGATCATATCATGAGTGGTTTCCTCGATCTGGAGAATAACTGTTTGACCGGAATTATCTACCATAGATACCTTCCGAGCGTGGCCACGCATTTCCAGTTAACTTCTCCTCGAGTGGCCCTGAGATTTGAACAACCCTGACAAGGGGTGGACAATTTCTATCGCACTACTTCCTTCAACTAGTCACAGTCAGTCACAACCCAAAGCAATCCCATTTGACTCCAGTTACGAAAAGTCGTAGAGAATAGATCAAGGTTATGCCTAAACTGTACCATCTTGGGAGAGTAGTCTTTAGTCTAAGAATTGACTCACAAGAATACTATAGCAGCTCTTGCCACGACCCGGCTTTTATAAAATTTCCAGAACTCTATAAGCGGTCACTTTGCCAGACAGAGTGTCTCTTGCAGTCTGCCTATGTGATCGACTAGTCATCACATATGACTCTATGGCATTTGAACTTGTCATCAATCGCCTCACATTCTAGTCGCTTTGAGATGTCACCTCATGTAAGCGGCTATGGGCTATACTAAGTCAATCCAGTTCACTTATGGGGTTCAATATTGTTTCTTACAACCCATTTGGATTTTGACAAAGTATCTTTTATCTTGAGTTATTCATAACTCAAATGATATTGTCATGCAAAAACAGTCAGTACTATTTCATTGCATTTTATGCACGATCATCTATTTGTATTAGTGTTTTGTGAATAAACCCTTTTATTCATGATTGCAAAACTTACAAATTTTGGTCTCCTTCCGACTCATATTCTCCCACATAATATGATCTTATTTGAGCACATATCCAGAACCCTTTCTAGATTTTGAGTTTCCTTTCCTGAGGAAAGCTCCCACTGTTATCTTATAACTCGTGACGTATCGATATACTAGAGGGATTAAAGAATCACTCGACATTATCTAGTCACTTATGTGCTGAAATCTATATTGTAGTTCTTAGTGATTTCATCACTCTTACTATTTTCAAACATCTTGGCTATTTTATTAAGGTTATTCATATCTAACCATTTGATTTCTAATGGGCGACCTTTTATTATCAATATAATAAACCTTCCTGTAAAGCTCCATCATCGTATGATATAAGGTATTTGATCATCTAGAATTGAAAACCTCTTATTCTTTACACCTTAAAGAATCACCCATCCTCTCTAAATGGTAGGCTTAGTTCTTTTAATGAACATCGCTCCCACTAAAATCAATATTACTCGATCTCTTAAATGAACCTTTCATTTCTTGCATGTAAATCTTTTATTTATATCTTTTATTTATATCTTGAATCATTATCACCATCACTATCCCTATAGTGATCTATTTCCATTCAATCAATCATCACCCTCTTTTCATGTCTTCGTTTCCTCGAGACGAATATGACATGATAATTTCCTTATAACTATATTGAGAGAATTGAGATGATTTCTTCTCTTTTATCTTATAAATTTAGAAAAATCATTTATTAAGGAACCGTTCTTTCCTCCCGTATAGATAGATGATTTCTCCTCTATTATCTTATAATCTTTAAAAAATCATTATCTCAAGGAGCCGATATTCCTTCCGAATTCATACGGGGTTTCATGTCTCCTCTCTTTGAAACAATGAACATAAAGAACCTTTCTTCGAGTGTCCTCCCGTAGTTTCTTCAGTGTCCTCTCGTAGTTTCTTCAATTCATTTAGGGCTCTTCTTAAGACTCCCAGGTAGGAATCTTCTCTAAGATCCTTTATTTTTATCATTGGTTTGTGATCGAAATATTTTCTCTTACTCTATCCTTCTAACAATAACCTTTATTCGTTTAAGGATAGTTATTTTGATTAACCAATGCATATGAATGTTTGAAGTTTTATAGGTGTGATGAATACATTCTCATTTTCACTTAAAATGATCATCGTATAATGAATTAATGACTTCATAATTTGATTGAAAGTATCTCATGGGTTGTAGTTCTTCGTTTTAATCAACACTTTGATTACATTATATTGATCGTATCAATGTTTATTGCGTGATAAAATCACCATTATTCATGTTTAAACAAGGTATGCAATTTATTTGAGAAATCAAGACATTGATTAAGAACAAAAGTAGTGACTCGGGTTGAAAACCAAGTCACCAATCCAAAATTACAACCATTGTTTTAGGATTTTAATCCTTGTCTTACAAGAAAGTAAATTGTTCCATAAATAAAATGCAAAATATGAAAGAAGACGATATGAAAATTTGAGCCTAGCTCTTCAAGTCTTCGATCAATTGGATGCTACCGTAGCCATCCAAGTAAGGAACTTCAAGCTTCATTTTCCTTGCCCTTATCTTTATAAGGTGGCGGCCCTTTAAAACAATTAAAAATGGTATGTATCAACACATTTGTATCACTATACATAAGTTGATAAAGACATGAATCATAAACGAGAATTATTACCTACGGCGGTTGCCTTCCCATTTTTGAGATCGCTTAAGTATTTGGGGCAATTACGCTTCCAATGACCAATCTTCGTGCAATAATGGCACTTGTCTTCCGATTTTGAAGAAGAGGTGGAAGCGCCTTTCGTAAAGGTCTTTTCTTTGGTCGCTTTGGGCTTGAACGTTTTCTTGCCCTTGCCTTTATAGGCATTCTTCTTGAAGCTCGTTTTCCCTTTCTTCTCGATGTTTAAAACATCCTTAGTGGAACTTTCATGAAGTCCCATGTCCCTCTCGGCTTGGACGAGCATCTTATGCAACTCATCCAACGTGGTCTCTTGGTTTCGCATATTAAAATTCACCCGGAATTGAGCATACGCTTTAACCTTATTAAGCGAGTGAAGAACTCGGTCAATGATTAGAGAGTCGGGAACATCAACGTCTTGCGCTTTTAGAGTCTCCGCGAGCTCAATGAGTTTGAGCACATGAGGGCTTATCTTTTGCCCTTCCTTGAATGTAATGTCAAAGAAGGCGGAAGCCGCCTCATATTGAATCACCCTTGGAGTTTGCGAAAACATGGTCGCAAGCTTGGTGTATATCTCATATGATGTGGTCAACTTAATCATACTCCTTTGGAGATCCTTCTCCATGGAGAAGACGAGCACATTTTTAAGAGCGGAGGACTCTTTCATGTAGGCTTCATAGGCCTCACGAGTTTGGACCGATGAACGTGTTAGGTTTTATTAGTTACTCATAAACTAATTTTAGTCATACTAACATAATCTTTTAATTAACCCTTTAATTAACATATTATAAAGATCTTATGCATGCTTAAAGTTGCGGAAATGGGAGAGGATTAGGACCCTTACACGCGGTCCAAATAATGCAAGGATGATCCTCCAAGCTTAATATCCAATGTAGGATATCTCCTCCAAGATGCACCAAGACAACCCTTGTATGAACCGAAAACTTCGAACAAGCTAGTATCAAGAATCGGTTTTCCTTAAACTATATAAGTTCTAATATGAACTTAATATACTAACTTATATATCTTATATAATTAGTATCAATATTATCTTATAATATTACTTAGAGGATTTTCTATTCAATCTCACACTAGAAGAATATTGAAGATTAGCATTCTAATGAATTGTTAACAACTTCACATAAGTAGTGTGAATTGTTGGTGTTTGGCGTGTGGTTATCATAGGGAAGCACCAAGGAGTGCTTTTGGTCTTACCAAAAAACCTTAGGGTGGCTAGGATGATTAAAGTCTAAAAACCTTTAATCATGATGTTGGAGTTATTAAATAACTCTTAATACTACTCCTTATTATCCTCCCAAAACCGGTACACCATACACAAATATGGACCTCATTTTACAATTTCGTCAATCTTACAATTTTATGTTATGTGACATACAATATGTCACAATTTAATAAAATAACAATTGTTTTAATTTAATCATACATATTTATCAAATAAATATTGTTCATAAATTAATAAATCTCATTTATCAAGTTGACAAGTAATTCGAAATTACTAATTGTAAAATAGTCACTTATAATAATCGTCAATACGATTTACAACCTTTGTAACAATTTCAACCAAATTCATTCTAATTACGATATCTTAAAATATCGTTTAATGTTTAACAATTGACACGTTTCAATTTTAAACATAAATCTTACATTAAGATTTAACTTCTAATGTCTTGATATACGAGTTTAAGGAATATGATCAAATCGTATCAATATACATTCGATCATTTTATCAATTAAGGGAATTGTCCTAAAGGTGTGACCTAAAGGGATCAACTGACCACCACCGTCATACGACAGTAATGTAAAACTCTAGCTAGCCAATCATTACCGATTAATGTTGGTCAGTTGACTAATAATTCGTATCATCCCTTGCGCATTCTCGTTATGAGATTTAATTACGTGATCGCACTATTGTTGAGGACACATTTCCCAACAATCTCCCACTTGTCCTCGACAAGTGTGCGTCACCAATTCTCTTGTCCTATTACTATCTCCCACTCAATGCAAGATGTCTCTCTGAGGTCGTACTTGCATTTGATCATATCATGAGTGGTTTCCTCGATCTGGAGAATAACTGCTTGACCGGAATTATCTACCATAGATACCTTCCGAGCGTGGCCACGCATTTCCAGTTAACTTCTCCTCGAGTGGCCCTGAGATTTGAACAACCCTGACAAGGGGTGGACAATTTCTATCGCACTACTTCCTTCAACTAGTCACAGTCAGTCACAACCCAAAACAATCCCATTTGACTCCAGTTACGAAAAGTCGTAGAGAATGGATCAAAGTTATGCCTAAACTGTACCATCTTGGGAGAGTAGTCTTTAGTCTAAGAATTGACTCACAAGAATACTATAGCAGCTCTCGCCACGACCCGGCTATAAAATTTCCAGAACTCTATAAGCGGTCACATTGCCCGACAGAGTGTCTCTTACAGTCTGCCTATGTGATCGACTAGTCATCACATATGACTCTATGGCACTTGAACTTGCCATCAATCGCCTCACACTCTAGTCGCTTTGAGACGTCACCTCATGTAAGCGGCTAGGGGCCATACTAAGTCAATCCAGTTCACTTATGGGGTTCAATATTGTCTCATACAACCCATTTGGATTCTGACAAAGTATCTTTCATTTTGAGTTAATCATAACTCAAATGATGTTGTCATGCAACAATAGTCAACACTATTACATTGCATTTTGATGCACAAGCATCTATTTGTATTAGTGTTTTGCAAATAACCTTTATTCATGTGAATAACCTTTATTCATGATAGCAGAACTTACAACTTTTGGTCTCCTTTATTCTCATATTATCCCGTATAATATGATTCTATTTGAGTACATTTCTAGAACTCTTTCTAGATTTTGAGTTTCCTTTCCGGAGGAAAGCTCTCACTGTTATCTTATAACTTATGACGTATCGATATACAGTCACTTATGTACTGAAAACTTTATTGTAGTCTATTTATGATTTCATCATTCTAATAATTTTCACTCATCTTGGCTATTTGATAATGGTTTCATTCATCGTTATGAATGATTTATCCAACCATTCTAACTTCTAGTGGGCGACCTTTTATTATCCATATAATAAACCTTCCCATTAAAACTCCATCATCATATGATACAAATTATTTTATTCATCTAAATTGAGTACCTCTTATTCTTTACTCTTAAAGAATCACCCATTCTCTCAAAATGGTAGGTTTCAATTCTTTGATGAATATCGCTCCCACTAAAATCAATATCTCTCGGTATTTTAAATGAACCTTTCATTTCTCGCATGTTAAACTATTACTTGAATCATTATCACAATCACTATCCCTATAGTGATCTGTTTCCATTCAATCAATCATTACCTTCTTATCATGTCTTCGTTTTCTCGAGACGAAAATGACATGATAATTTCTTTATAACTACATTGAGAGGATTGAGATGATTTCTTCTCTTTTATCTTATAAACTTAGAAAAATCATTTATTAAGGAACCGTTTTCCTACCGATTTCATACGGGGTTTCAAGTTTCCTCTCTATGAAACAATGAACACAAAGAACCTTTCTTCGAGTGTCCTCCCGTAGTTTCTTCAGTGTCCTCTCGTAGTTTCTTCAAATCATTTAGGGCTCTTCTTAAGACTCCCAAATAAGAATCTTCTCTAAGATCCTTCCTTTATTTTCATCATTGGTTTGCGAGCGAAATATTTTCTCCCACTCTATCCTTCTAACAATAACCTTTATTCGTTTAAGGATAGCTATTTCGATTAACCAATGTATCTGAATGTTTGAAGTTTGATAGGTGTAATGAATACATTCTCATTTTCACTTAAAATGAAAATCTTATAATGAACTGATATAGTCTCATTTTGATTGAATTTATCTCATGGGGTGTAGTTCTCCGTTTTAATCAACTCTTTGATTATATTATATTGATCGTATCAATAGTTTGTTGCGTGATAAAATCACTATTATTCATGTTTAAACAAGGTATGCAATTTATTTGAGAAATCAAAACATTGATTAAGAACAAAAGTAGTGACTCAGGTTGAAAACCAAGTCACCAATATCCAAAATTACAACCATTGTTTTAGGATTTTAATCCTTGTCTTACAAGAAAGTAAATTGTTCTAAAATAAATGCAAAATATGAAAGAAGACGATATGAAATTAGAGCCTAGCTCTTCAAGTCTTCGATCAATTGGATGCTACCATAGCCATCCAAGTAAGGAACTTTATGCTTCCTTCTCCTTGCCCTTATCATCATAAGGTACCCCTTTAAAACAATTTAAAAGGGGTGATAGTCAACAACTTGTATCATTATACATAAGTTGATAAATGACATGAATTTAAACGAGAATTATTATTACCTACGGCGGTTGCCTTCCCATTTTTGAGATCACTTAAGTATTTGGGGCAATTTCGCTTCCAATGACCGATCCTCGTGCAATAATGGCACTTGTCTTGCTCTTTTGAAGACGAGGTGGAAGCGCCTTTCGAAAAGGTCTTTTCTGTGGTCGCCTTGGGCTTGAATGTTTTCTTGCCCTTGCCTTTAGAGGCATTTCTTTTGAAGCTCGTTTTCCCTTTCTTTTCGATGTTCAAAACATCTTTGGTGGAACTTTCATGAAGTCCCATGTCCCTTTCGGCTTGGACGAGCATCTTATGCAACTCTTCCAACTTGGTCTCTTGGTTTCGCATATTGAAATTCACCCGGAATTGAGCATATGCCTTAACCTTATTGAGCGAGTGAAGAACTCGGTCAATAATTAGAGATTCGGGAACATCAACATTTTGAGCCTTTAGAGTCTCCGCGAGCTCAACGAGTTTGAGCACATGAGGGCTTATCTTTTGCCCTTCCTTGAAAGTAATGTCAAAGAAGGCGGAAGTCGCCTCATATTGGATCACCCTTGGAGTTTGCGAAAACATGGTCGCAAGCTTGGTGTATATCTCATACGATGTGGTCAACTTTAATCATACTCCTTTGGAGATCCGGCTCCATGGAGAAGATGAGCACATTTTTAAGAGCGGAGGACTCTTTCATGTAGGCTTCATAGGCCTCACGAGTTTGGACCGACGAACGAGCGGTCGGAGCGGTCGGAGCGGCTTCGGATAGGTAACGACTCTTATCGTCACCTTGAGCGGCCAAAAGCAATTGCGCATCCCAATCCATAAAATTGGAACCATGCTTATCGAGTTTGCAACGATCCATAAAGGATCGAAGCCATGATACGTTAGTGAGAGGTGGAGCGTTGGTTGCCATTGATGATGAAAAAATTAGACTACAATAATAAAAGGAAAAACAACATCATTTTTAAATTCATAATTAAAACTATAACTTTTAACAAGTTTAGTTATATATTTACTTAATGATCTCTTACCCAATTAAGTAAACAATCCCGAGACCCAAACCCATACTAATCCGGGCACGGTGTAGCCGATTCAACCCGTATTGGTATAATTTGGTGGATTAACTCTTTAATCGGTTCTACTCTTAGAACTCTCGGTCGACAATTTTCTTAAAATTATCTTTAGCCCGAACTTATTGCAACTACGGTTACGAATACTTTCGTTGAGATCAACCAAATTTCAAGGTGTAATCTTATTACCCGACTTACCCAACGTGACAATTTTAGTACCCCGGTGTAGCCGAGCCTACGTCCTTGTGAAGAAGGGATTCATGGGTCCGTACTTTTTGGTAAGGCTAAGTCTCAATATTTATTTGTAAGAGATCTAGTCAAATTATTATCTATCTCCGTTTAAGTGAACTAAGTCGGTGAATTATCGATAAAATAAAAAGACTAGGTCGACTAGGTCGAAACATGCATGATACGATGTATGACGATTTGGCTATGCATGCAAACATATAAAAGCAAAAAGAAAGCATAAAATAAACCCTAGTATGGCCTTTCCTAGAAAAGAAATAATAAAAGTACAAATTCGGAAACCAACTCCTTTGGTCCCTTGAACTTCACGCGGCACGCACTTCGAGGTAAACACCGTCTTGATCGGAACTCCTTTCCGAATGGCACCGTCTTCAAGGAACTCCGGATTTTACAAATATTACAACTTTTCTAGTCTACTTTATACATTATAAAATATAAATAAATTACAATTGGGTGATACGAGATCACAAAATTACAACCGAATCGGTAACCCCTTACATTACGGGAAATACCGATTAAAACTAAGGCCATACTAAGTAAATTACATAATTCCCAAAATTCCGTAAAATAAATCATGACATTCATAATATAAAATATGCAATGCTTATATAAATATGAATTAACATGCAAACCCTAAGCCAAATCGTCCTATTTAAAACACTTATTTAAATAGTTATCGCAAACCTCGGTTTATGGAATCGCGTGTTTTAACGGTTAACAACACTATGCATTATATGAAACGGTTTTCATCCTTAAGTTAATCATCCCAACTCTTATAGGATTCAAAATTTAGTCTTACTCAAACTTTGAACATGACTTAACTTAATATATATCAATATTGATCGGTATTACTCGGTTTTACGGGAAAAATAATATAAAAATCCAAAAGAGTCATAAAAATTTCGAAAATTCAAAATTCAAATTTTGAAAAATCCAGAATGTTCTTAAAATTTTCAGAATCTTAAAATATTAGTATTTATACGGTTTTAACATTATTTCGAAAATAACACGTAAAACGAGCATTTTAAGTCGGAAAATTCAATAATTAATTCCATAAATGCAAATAAAATACTAATAAAATTTTTACACATTCCAAAACACTTTAAGAACACAAAATGGACAGAAAATTAAATGGTGCACTGCCCAAGAGCCGAAATTTAAATGCATGACTCTTTTAATTAACTTTAAATGCTACTTTTAACAACATAAAATTAAATCAAATCTGAAACTTTTGGCTCCCAAGAATATTTTCATGATGAACATATCACATATGACTAATATGGGTTACATTTTTCGGCCATTTTAACAACATTTGCAAATTTTAACGATTTACGTCATATATCGTACGATTTTAACCCTTAAAATTATTTCTCAAGCATAAAATAAGATAAAATTCTCGAAATTTTTATACATGCTGGAAATAATATATATGACATCGTGTTAAATTTTTATGGCCAAATTCCAACTTAAACTATTAAAGTCGAAATTATGTCACTAATTACCCGATTTTTACATTAAAAATCTATAATATTGCAATATTTGAGATAAATTTCTGGAAAATTCAACATAAATTTTAAATATTGCATGTGACATCATCATAAATTTTTATAGTCAAATTCATAATATAACTATTTTAAACCATTTTTTATTCATCTTTTTGCATTTTAACACTTAAAATTCATATCACACGATTTATAAGTCCATAATTTACGAAAAATCATATTCATATTATAGAAAATACATGTGATAACATACTGAAAAATCTCGGCCAGAAGCTTATTTTAACTATTTTTCCCAAAAATAAACATTTTTAACCATTAAAACATATTAAAACCGAGATTTAATATACCAATAATCAATATTCATGCAAAATATATTCCAAATATTCTAAAACATTTTAGAAAACAGTAGGTATTTATGCTAAATTAATTTCGTGCATATCATATATTAAACGAAAATTTCAAGTTTTATTTTGTTATCTCTATAACTCCGTAAAAACATAAACGGAAAGCATGCAAACAACCTATTGCTCTGATACCAATTGTTAGGTTTTATTAGTTACTCATAAACTAATTTTAGTCATACTAACATAATCTTTTAATTAACCCTTTAATTAACATATTATAAAGATCTTATGCATGCTTAAAGTTGCGGAAATGGGAGAGGATTAGGACCCTTACACGCGGTCCAAATAATGCAAGGATGATCCTCCAAGCTTAATATCCAATGTAGGATATCTCCTCCAAGATGCACCAAGACAACCCTTGTATGAACCGAAAACTTCGAACAAGCTAGTATCAAGAATCGGTTTTCCTTAAACTATATAAGTTCTAATATGAACTTAATATACTAACTTATATATCTTATATAATTAGTATCAATATTATCTTATAATATTACTTAGAGGATTTTCTATTCAATCTCACACTAGAAGAATATTGAAGATTAGCATTCTAATGAATTGTTAACAACTTCACATAAGTAGTGTGAATTGTTGGTGTTTGGCGTGTGGTTATCATAGGGAAGCACCAAGGAGTGCTTTTGGTCTTACCAAAAAACCTTAGGGTGGCTAGGATGATTAAAGTCTAAAAACCTTTAATCATGATGTTGGAGTTATTAAATAACTCGTAATACTACTCCTTATTATCCTCCCAAAACCGGTACACCATACACAAATATGGACCTCATTTTACAATTTCGTCAATCTTACAATTTTATGTTATGTGACATACAATATGTCACAATTTAATAAAATAACAATTGTTTTAATTTAATCATACATATTTATCAAATAAATATTGTTCATAAATTAATAAATCTCATTTATCAAGTTGACAAGTAATTCGAAATTACTAATTGTAAAATAGTCACTTATAATAATCGTCAATACGATTTACAACCTTTGTAACAATTTCAACCCAATTCATTCTAATTACGATATCTTAAAATATCGTTTAATGTTTAACAATTGACACGTTTCAATTTTAAACATAAATCTTACATTAAGATTTAACCTCTAATGTCTTGATATACGAGTTTAAGGAATATGATCAAATCGTATCAATATACATTCGATCATTTTATCAATTAAGGGAATTGTCCTAAAGGTGTGACCTAAAGGGATCAACTGACCACCACCGTCATACGACAGTAATGTAAAACTCTAGCTAGCCAATCATTACCGATTAATGTTGGTCAGTTGACTAATAATTCGTATCATCCCTTGCGCATTCTCGTTATGAGATTTAATTACGTGATCGCACTATTGTTGAGGACACATTTCCCAACAGAACGAGCGGTCGGAGCGGGAGGAGCGGCTTCGGATAGGTAACGACTCTTATCGTCACCTTGAGCGGCCAAAAGTAATTGCGCATCCCAATCCTTAAAATTGGAACCATGCTTATCGAGTTTGCAACGGTCCATAAAGGACCGAGGCCATGAAACGTTAGTGAGAGGTGGAGCGTTGGTTGCCATTGATGATGTTGAAAATTAAACTACAATAAGGAAAAACAACATCATTTTAAAATTCATAATTTAAATTTAAAAACTTAAACATGTTAAGTATATTTACTCAATGATCTCTTACCCAATTAAGTAAACAATCCCGAGACCCAAACCCATACTAATCCGGGCACGGTGTAGCCGATTCAACCCGTATCGGTATAATTTGGTGGATTAACCCTTTAATCGGTTCTACCTTAGAACTCTCGGTCGACAATTTTCTAAAAATTGTCTTTAGCCCGAACTTATTGCAACTACGGTTACGAATACTTTCGTTGAGATCAACCAAATTTCAAGGTGTAATCTTATTACCCCACTTACCCAACGTGACAATTTTAGTACCCCGGTGTAGCCGAGCCTACGTTTTTGTGAAGAAGGGATTCATGGGTCCGTACTTTTTGGTAAGGCTAAGTCTCAATATTTATATGTAAGAGATATAGTCAAATTATTATCTATCTCCGTTTAAGTGAACTAAGTCGGTGAATTATCGATAAAATAAAAGACTAGGTCGACTAAATCGAAAATTGCATGATACGATGTATGACGATTTGGCTATGCATGCAAACATATAAAAGCAAATAAAAGCATAAAGATAAACCCTAGTATGGCCTTTCCTAGAAAAGAAATAATAAAAGTACAAATTCGGAAACCAACTCCTTTGGTCCCTTGAACTTCACGAGGCACGCACTTCGAGGTAAACACCGTCTTTGTCGAAACTCCTTTCCGAATGGCACCGTCTTCAAGGAACTCCGGATTTTACAAAAATTACAACTTTTCTAGTCTAATTTATACATTATAAAATAGAAATAAATTACAATTGGGTGATACGAGATCACAAAATTACAACCGAATCGGTAACCCCTTACATTACGGGAAATACCGATTTAAAAACTAAGGCCATACTAAGTAAATTACATAATTCCCAAAATTACGTAAATAAAATCATGACATTCATAATTAAAATATGCAATGCTTATAAATATATGAACTATCATGCAAATCCTAAGCCAAATCGCCCTATTTAGATATCAATAATATAAATAGTTATCGTATACCTCGGTTTTTATGGAATCACGTGTTTTAACGTTTAACAACATTATGCATTATATGAATCGATATTCATCCTTAAGTTAATCATCCAAACTCATATAGGTTTCAAAATTTAGTCTTACTTAAACTTTGAACATGACTTAACTTAACATATTTAATATTGTTCGGTATTACTCGGTTTTACGGGAAAAATAATATAAAAATCCAAAAGAGTCATAAAAATTTCGAAAAATTCAAAATTCAAATTTTGAAAATTCCAGAATGTTCTTAAAATTTCAGAACTTTAAAAATATTAGCATTTATACGGTTTTAACATTATTTCGAAAATAATACGTAAAACGAGCATTTTAAGTCGGAAAATTCAATAATTAACTCCATAAATGCAAATAGAATACTAATAAAATTTTTACACTTTCCAAAACACTTTAAGAACATAAAATGGACAGAAAATTAAATGGCACATTGCCCTATAGCCGAAATTTTTAATGAAAATGACTCTTTTAATTCAATTTTAAATGCAACTTTTAACAAATTAAAATTAAATCAAATCTGAAACTTTTGGCTCCCAAGAATATTTTCATGATGAAGATATCATATATGACTAATATGGGTTAAATTTTTCGGCCATTTTAACAAATATTGCAAATTTTAACGATTTTAACCTTTAAAATTATTTCTCAAGCATAAAATAAGATAAAAATCTCGAAATTTTTATACATGCTGGAAATAATATATATGACATCGTGTTAAATTTTTATGGCCAAATTCCAACTTAAACTATTAAAGTCGAAATTATGTCACTAATTACCCGATTTTTACATTAAAAATCTATAATATTGCAATATTTGAGATAAATTTCTGGAAAATTCAACATATATTTTAAATATTGCATGTGACATACTCATAAAATTTTATAGTCAAATTCATAATATAACTATTTTTACCCATTTTAATTCATCTTATTGCATTTTAACCCTTAAAATTCATATCACACGTTTTATAAGTCCATAATTTACGAAAATTCAGATTCATAACATAGGATATACATGTGATAACATACTGAAAAATCTCGGCCAGAAGCTTATTTTAACTATTTTTCCCAAAAATAAACATTTTTAACCATTAGAAATCAATAAAACCGAAATTTAAAATACCAAAGAACAATATTCATGCAAAATATATATTCCAAATATTCTAAAAACATTTTAGAAAACAGTAGGTATTCATGCTAAATAATTTCGTACATATCATATATTAAACGAAAAATACCAAATTTTATTTTGTTATCACTATAACTCCGTAAAATCGTAAACGGAAAGCATGCAAACAACCTATTGCTCTGATACCAATTGAAGGGTTTTATAGTTACTCATAAACTAATATATAGTCATACTAACAAAATACTTTAATTAATATTTTAATTAACTTATTAAGTGATCTTATGCATGCTAATATAATGCGGAAATGGGAGAAATTTCGAGTCCTTACACTCGGTCCAAATGCTAGCAAGGATGATCCTCCAATGTTCAACAAGAACACCTCCTCCAAGATGCACCAAGACAATCCCTTGTATGAACCGAAATCTTCGAATAAGCTAGTATCAAGAATCGGTTTTCCTTAAACAATTCTAATCTCTCTTATTAGAATATAAATACTAAAATTATAACTTATTATTATTAGTATTATTATTATCTCACAATAATAATTTAGAGGATTTTGTTGTTGTTTTTCTTACCCTTAGAAAATACACAAGCATTAGGAATGAATTGAATTTGTGAGCATCTCACAAATATAAAGAGTGATGCTTGGGTTGAGGTGAGGCCGGGCATGGGAAGACACAAGGGAGACAAGTTCTCTAACCCATGCAACTTAGCGTGGCCTAGATAGTGTTCCCAAGACACATGCCTTTAAACATGATGATTAAAGTGTATTTAACACACACTAATCATCCTCACCTACATCCACTTAGCCGCCCATTTATTTTATCATAAAATGGATTCCATTTTACAACATTGTCAATTGTATAATTTGTATAAAAATGTGACATCCTATATGTCACAATGTAATACAATACAATTATTTTATCTTAAAATATATATATAAATATTTATCGTATAAATATTATAATTAAATAAATCCTATTTATTAATTGACAAGTAATTCGAAATTACAATTGTAAAATGATTATTTATAATTATCGTCAATACGATTTACAACCTTTGTGTTAATTATAACCCGATTCATTCTAATTACGATATAATAAAATATCGTTCAATGTTTAATAATTGACACGTTTCAATTTTAAACATAAATCTTACAATAAGATTTAACCTCTGATTTCTCGATATACGAGTTTAAGGAATATGATCAAATCGTATCAATATACATTTGATCATTTTATCAATTAAGGGAATTGTCCTAAAGGTGTGACCTAAAGGGATCAACTGACCACCACCGTCATACGACAGTAATGTCAAACTCTAGCTAGCCAATCATTACCGATTAATGTTGGTCAGTTGACTAATATAAATCGTATCATCCTTTGCGCATTCTTGTTATGAGATTTAATTACGTGATTGCACTATTGTTGAGGACACATTTCCCAACAATATCTCACCCCTAATAAAATTTTACCATCCAAAACATTGGTTATGGGGAAATTGCTATCCTTGTAAAAATAAAGGTTATTTTAAAGGATAGAGTGGGAGAAAATATTTCGCCCGTAAACCAATGAGTTAAATGTGTGATCTTAGAGAAGAATCCTACATGGAGTACTTAAGAAGAAACCTAAATGGATGGATAGAAGAAACTACGAGAGGACACAGAAGAAACTACGCGAGGACACAAAAGAAAATGTTCTTAGTGTCATTAGTTCCTAGAGAGGATGAAAGGAACCGCGTGTATAATCGAAAGGAAGACGTTTCCTTGATAATAATTTTTCTTAAGTTATAAGTTAATAGAGGAGAAATCATCTCTGTTTCCTCGATGGTAGTATCTTGAATTCAAAAGGGATTATAGGGGAGATATCATGTCCTGTTCCGTTTCGAGGAAACGAGGACGAGAAATGAAAAGTTCATTTAAGAAAGGATGTTGATTGAGTGGAAGTCAATCACTATAGATATAGTGATACTAGTTTTAGTGGGAGCAATAATCATTAGAAAATTGAAACTACCATTAAGAGAGAATAGTGATTCTTTAAGCGTAAAGAATGAAAGGTTTTCAATTCTAGATGAATAAACCTGTTAGAACATCATAGGATGATGGAGCTTCACGGGAGAGTTTATTATATTGATAATAAAATGTCACCCATTGGAAATCAAAAGAGTTGGATAAATTATTCATATCGATGAATATAGAATCACCTAGATATGGACGTGGTGATTCATACAACCTAAAAACTTTTGATTACTATGCCAAGATATTTGAAAATGATAAGTTCTCAAGGAGAACTAGTAATGAAATCAGGATAACTACAGAATAAATTTTAGTACAAAATGTGACCAGGTACTTTAAGAGCGATAAGTTGATCCCTCTGATATACCAATACGTCACGAGTTATAAGATAACAATGGCAGCTTCTTTCATGGAAAGAAACTCAAGATCTAGAATGAGTTCTAGACATGTACTCAAATAAGATCATATTATATGAGATAATATGAGTCGGAAGGAAACTTGAATTTGTAGGTTTTGGAAGAATATGAATAAAAGGTTTATTCACAAGTTCAAACCACTAATACAAATTGATGAATGTGCATCAAATGTTGTAAAGTATGGAGCAGTAATATTGTATTGACTGTCCATACATAACAATATCGTTTGAGTTATTATTAACTCACAATTGAAAGATACTTTGTCAAATCCAAATGGGTTGTAAGAGACAACTTTGAACCCCATAAAGTGAACTTGATTGACTTAGTATAGCCCCTAACCGCTTGTATGAAGTGACATCTCGAAGCGACTAGAGTGTGAGGCGACTGATGGCAAGTTCAAATGCCATAGAGTCATATGGGATGACTAGTCGATCACATAGGCAGACTGGGAGACAATTTGTCGGGCAGATTGACCGCTTATAGAGTTCTGGAAATTTTATAATAGCCCGGTCTTGGCAAAAGCTGCTATAGTATTCTTATGAGTCAATTCTTAGACTAAAGACTACTCGCCCAAGATGGCACAGTTTTTGCATAGCTTTGATTCATTCTCTACGACTTTTCGTAACTGGAGTCAAACGGGATTGTTTTGGGTTATGTTAAGCTGTAGCTAGTTGAAGGGAGTAGTGCGATAGGAATTGTCCACCCCTTTGTCAGGGTTGTTCAAATCTCAAGGCCACTCGAGGAGAAGGTAACTGGAAATGCGTGGCCACGCTCGGAATGTATCTATGGTAGATAATTCCGGTCAAGCAGCTAATCTCCAGATCGAGGAAACCACTCACGACATGATCAAATGCAAGTACGACCCGAGAGACACCTTGCATTGAGTGGGAGATTGTAATAGGACAAGAGAATTGGTGACGCACACTTGTTGAGGACAAGTGGGAGATTGTTGGGAAATGTGTCCTCAACAATATTGCGATTACATAATTAAATCTCATGACGAGAATGCGCAAGGGATGATTCGAAATTATATAGTCAACTGACAAACATTAATCGGTAATGATTGGCTAGCTAGAGTTTGACATTACTATCGTATGACGGTGGTAGTCAGTTGATCCCTTTAGGTCACACCTATAGGACAATTCCCTTACTTGATAACTGATCAAATGTATATTGACACGAGTTGATCAGATTCCTTAAATTCGAATATCGAGAAATCAGAGGTTAAATCTTAATGTAAGATTTATGTTTGAAATTGAAACGTGTCAATTGTCAAACATTAATCGATATTTATGAAATGTCGAAATTAGAATGAATCGGGTTGAATATTATTACAAGTGTTGTAAATCGTAATGACGATTATTGAAATAACCATTTTATATATTAGTAATTATGAATTACTTGTCAGATTGTTAAATTTGATTTATCTAATTTATAAATGATATTTATTTAATAAATATGCATTTTAAATTAGAACAATTGTTTTATAATTGTGACATAATGTATGTCACACAAATACAATTGTACAAAATGACAATTGATAAAATGAAGTCCATATTATACACTTAGGGTACCGGTTTTGTGGGTGGAGTTTAGGGATGTGTTTTGTGTGTTAATTACACAAAACACAATCATTAAAGTGTTTCCTTGAGAACATTAACCTAGAGCCACCCTATGTGTGCATGAGTAAGGCAAAAGCCCTCTTTTGTGCTTCTCCATAACAGTGCCCCCCCAACCCTCTACACACTACTTATGTGAAGTTGTTCACAATTCATTCTAACCATAGCCTCAATATTTTCTAGTGTTAGATTTGAAAGAAAACATCTCAAAAATATTATTAGATAAATTAGTATTCATACTACTATAATTGTTATAGTAATAAGTTAAGTATTCTAATAAGATTAGAATTAAAACTAAGTTTAAGGAAACCGTTTTTAAGCACCTAGCTAGTGTTAGTCTCGGTTTAAAGGGTTGTTTTGGGTGCATCACAAAGGAGGTAATCTACTTTGATTACTCGGTTTGGAGGATCATCCTTGCAAGAGGTTCGTCGGATTGTAAGAACTCGACACCTTATTTCCGCATTTTAATATAGCATGCATAAGATCTATAACCTAATTAAAGAGTTAATTAGTATGTTAATATTAGTAAGACTAATATAATTAGGGCATGTATGACATGAACCCTACAGTAAGCAGGTACGAAAGCATTTCGGGACAGCTCATGAACTTGGATAAAACCACTGTGTCTTTTAGCAGGGGTACGAATTGTGGGGAATAAAACGCGTATTCACCCCAAAATTACAGGATTATAATGAAATATGCAATTGTGAATATCGTCATAAGATTAAAAACATGAGAAAAGAAGTACAACCTTTAGTCCTCGCGCAAAAAGGCCTAAGAACAGGAATTAATGCAAATTCCCTCCTATAACTTGCACCCAAGACTTAGTCTGAGACGTGGCCGCGTGTGCTAGAAATCCTCTCCAATTGCCTTGCAATATAGGGAGAGCCCTTGAGGTTTTTAGATGTGAGATCTGAGGTTTTGGGAGAAGAATGCTCTCAAAACCCTAATTTTCTTGAGAATTATGTTACAGTGCAACAAGAGTAACTGATATAAGGAGAGTCCTCCTCCTTATATAGTTATTTCGGCCGAAATTAGAGTTTGGGTAGGAGTGGGCTTTCCACTCTTACCTTATTCTAATTCGTGATTCGACCCAATTAGTTTTAATATATTTCGCGGGTTTATGTTTATAAATCGTAACATGTTATCAGATATTAATACAGTCGATATATTAATAATAGTCTGACAAAATACGATATTGTATAATTACCCAAATTAATATAACTGTTTATATTAATACGCGAATATAATATTTAATTAAATATAACCGTTTATATTTAATTTACGAATTAATCTTGTAATCCGTATTAGCTAAAATTATTTAATCCGTATTAAATAATAATTCTCAACATCTTATTGACTAATTTAATAGTCAATACCTCTGACTAACCGTTTAGTCATATCCGGCAAAATGTGACTGTATTTTCATACCTTCACATCTCTCAAACGTGTCCTATAGGTGTGACGTATAGGGACCAGTTGACCACCGCCATCCGTATGACAATAACGTCAAACTTATCTAGCAAGCCAACCGTTATTGATAAACGTGGATCAACTGGTAATAATACAGAAGTATGCCCTTGTGATCCTTAAAGAGATTTAATAAGTCATTGTACTTAATTGTCAAGGACACCAGCCCCAACAATCTCCCACTTGTCCGTACAAGGGTATGTTCAATGACGTTATCACACTACATGTGGAGGACACAATCTCCAACAAACTCCCACTTGTCCGTACAAGTGTAGGTGCGATAACCGAATCTCATATCCTTTTTAAAATTTCTCCCACTCAATGTAAGACAATTTGCAAATCCGTATTCGCAAAGGTCGTATCTCACAAGCGATCTGTATCAAGAGTGGTTTCCCCGACTAGAGAGTAACTTAACTGATAAAACGAATCTGTATTCGAGCATGGCCATGCATTTCAGTTACTACTCCTCGAGTGGCCCTGAGAAATGATAAAATCCTGATAAGGGTTTGGATATTTCCCTCAACTCGAATCCTGCCGATATCGCCCAGCATGAAATAACCCAGAAAAAATCCTCTTGGCCCCTGTTACGGTGACCGTGGGAAAGAAACCAAAGTTACCCAAAATCTGTCTTAATCTCAGGAAACAGTTGAAAGTCAAAAGACTCGACTCTAAGGAACACTATGGAGGTCCTATCCACGACCTGGCACCCAATGTTATAAAACATTTAGGACTCCATAACGATGTCACGGGGTGTCCTACGAGATATCCGTATAACTCGTCTTTGTGATTGGTCAGTCATCCACGTGACTTATGGCTCGTTGAACCCACCATCAACCAACGTCACAAAATGATTACCTGAGTTATCAGCTCAAGTGGGTAATCAAGGACCAAAACGATGTAATGTTAATCAGTTCACTTTGTGGTGTTCAAAATTGGCGTACAATTCCACATGAGAAACAAAACATTTTATATCATAACAATAAGGTTGAATAGAGTACACGAGAAAATGAATTATTACATGAATTCATAAAAGAGTACTACAACTTAGGAACACATCCAATTCCCATGGAATGAATGTGCCCTTCATGCTTATCACGTGGTAATGCTTTTGTGAGAGGATCAGCTATGTTGTCATCCGTAGCGATCTTTTCAATAAAAATCTCCTTTTGCTCCACGTAATCCCGGATTAGATGAGCTTTCCGTTGTACATGCCTAGCCTTGCTGCTAGACTTATGCTCCTTAGCTTGGAAGATGGCACCACTATTGTCACAATAGACGGTGATTGGGTCATTCGAACTAGGCACTACTGATAGTCCTTGTAAGAATTGACGCATCCATATTGCTTCCTTAGCTGCTTCTGAGGCGGCATAGTACTCGGACTCAGTCGTAGAATCTGCTGTAACACTCTGTTTAGAACTTTTCCAGCTGACAGCAGCGCCATTAAGAGTAAAGACAAATCCAGACTGAGATTTCGAGTCATCTCGATCTGTTTGGAAGCTAGCATCTGCGTAACCCGTGGCGCAGAGCGTCGAGTCGCCTCCAAAAGTCAATCCCCAATCTTTAGTCCTCCGTAGGTACTTAAGAATGTTTTTCACGGCCATCCAGTGTTGTTCACCTGGATGAGCTTGGAATCGACTTGTCATACTCAATGCATATGCAACGTCTGGACGTGTGCATATCATGGCATACATGATCGATCCTATTGCCGAAGCATAAGGAATCCGACTCATGCGCTCTTTCTCTTCCACTGACTTAGCTTCTTGAGTCTTGCTCAAGTGAAGCCCAGGAGTCATAGGAAGGAACCCCTTCTTGGAGTTCGTCATGCTGAATCTCTCCAGAATCTTCTCTATATAAGATTCCTGGCTGAGAGACAACATCCGTCGTGATCTATCCCTGTAGATACGGATGCCCAAAATTCTTTGTGCCGCTCCCAGATCTTTCATCTGGAAGTGGTTTTTCAACCATGCTTTAACCGAAGATAAGAGAGGTATGTCATTCCCAATCAAGAGTATGTCATCAACATACAGTACTAGGAATACAATCTTACTCCCACTCGACTTGATATAGAGACATGGTTCCTCGACTGATCGAATGAACCCATTTTCTTTTATCACTTGGTCGAAGCGATGATTCCAACTCCGCGATGCTTGCTTAAGTCCATAGATGGAACGCTTAAGCTTGCAAACTTTCTTAGGATGTGCTGAATCGATAAAACCCTCGGGTTGTACCATGTACAACTCTTCCTCCAAATAACCGTTTAAGAAGGCGGTTTTAACGTCCATTTGCCATATTTCATAGTCATGAAATGCGGCGATCGCTAAGATAATCCGAATGGAACGTAGCATGACTACGGGTGCAAAGATCTCATCATAGTGCAAGCCTGGCACTTGAGTGAAACCTTTAGCAACTAGTCTAGCCTTGTGGATATCTTGTTGTCCTTCCACGGCATGCTTTATCTTGTAAAGCCATTTGCATTGAAGGGGACGTACCTTTGCAGGTAGGTCCACAAGATCCCACACGTTGTTCTCATACATGGAGTCCATCTCGGATTGCATGGCTTCTAGCCATAGCTTTGAGTCAGAACTGGTCATGGCACCTTTATAGGTTGTGGGTTCATTACCCTCTAGGAGTAAGACGTCATCTGTATCGTGTTCCTCGACCATACCAATGTATCTGTCCGGTGGAATAGAGACTCTTCCTGACCTCCTAGGTTCCTCAGGGATATCTACCGCAGCCTCGGTTGGAGGTACTGTTTCCTCCAATGGTTGCTCGGTGGTTGGTTCTTGAACCTCCGATAACTCGAAGGTTCTATTACTCGACTTGTTCTCGAGAAATTCTTTCTCTAAGAACGTCGCACTAGCCGCAACAAAAACACGTTGTTCGGTAGGCGAGTAGAAGTAATGACCAAACGTTCCCTTTGGGTAGCCTATAAAGTATGTCTTGACCGATCGCGGGCCGAGCTTATCCTCGTGTCTCCACTTGACATAAGCCTCGCAGCCCCAAACCCGAATAAAGGACAAGTTAGGGACCGTTCCCTTCCATAGCTCGAATGGAGTCTTGTCAACAGCTTTAGACGGACTTCGGTTAAGTATTAGAGCGGCTGACAAAAGAGCATAGCCCCACAATGAATCAGGCACAACGGTGTGACTCATCATGGATCGAACCATATCAAGTAAAGTTCGATTTCTCCGTTCGGACACACCATTTAATTGTGGTGTTCCAGGTGGAGTCAACTGTAGTACGATCCCACAGTCTTTTAGGTGTTGATCAAACTCGCGTGAAAGATACTCACCACCACGATCCGAGCGTAGTGCTTTAATCTTTCTACCCAGCTGGTTCTGTACCCGATTCTGGTATTCTTTGAACTTGTCAAAGGATTCACTTTTGTGCTTCATTAAGTAGACATAGCCATATCTACTTAAATCATCCGTGAAAGTGATGAAATACCTATAGCCATCTCGTGCGTTGATCGACATAGGGCCACATACGTCCGTATGTATGAGTCCTAATAGGTCGGCAGCGCGCATTCCAACACCTTTGAAGGAAATACGAGTCATTTTGCCGATAAGACATGATTCACACGTGCCATATGATTCGAAATCAAAGGGCGAAATAGCTCCATTCTGTATGAGCTGTTTAACGCGTTTCTCATTTATGTGTCCCATACGACAATGCCATAGGTAAGTTTGATCTTTGTCACCTACCTTTATTCTTTTATTATTCACATGTAATATCTCGGTAGTTTGATCTAAAACATAAATTCCATTCATGGAAACTGCCTTGCCATAAATCATATTGTGTAAGGAGAAAATACAGCTATTATTCTCTATTACAAATGAAAATCCGAGTTTGTCAAGTGCAGAAACTGAAATAATGTTTTTGGATAAACTAGGAACATAATAACAGTTATACAAAAATAACTCGAATCCACTAGGAAGCTGGATTACGTATGTTCCCTTCGAGACTGCAGCCACACGTGCTCCATTCCCGACACGCAGGTCCACCTCACCCTTGATTAGGGGTTCTTGGTTTCGGAGGCCCTGCACATGATTACATAGATGAGAACCACAACCAGTATCAAGTACCCAAGTTCCGCAACTTGCATGGTTAATCTCAATCATGTGAATAAAAGAAGAAGAAGACATACCAACAGGAGTAACACGGCCTGCTTTAATGTCCTCTCGATACACGGGGCAGGAGCGCCTCCAATGCCCAGTCTTGTGGCAATGGTGACATTCCATGCTTGTATCCTTGCTCTTTGTCTTGCCCTGTGAGTTACTCGACTCACCTGGCCCACTCTTAGTAAATCCTGGTTTCTTGAACCTGGGCTTACCTACTGCTAGGTCGCCCTGAGCTTTAGCCTTCCCTTTACCTTTCCCCTTACTGGAGATCATGAGAACATCCTGCTTAAGACTCCCACTCAACTTAAGATCCTTCTCAGTCTGTACGAGAAGGGAGTGGAGCTCATGGGGAGTCTTCTTCATGTCGTTCATGTAGTAGTTGGCCCTAAAGAGGGCGAACCCGTCATGAAGCGAATGAAGCATGCGATCAACGATGATGTTCTCACTGATCTTGCAGTTTAGGGACTCCAATTTCTCGATATTCTCAATCATGTTGAGAATATGTGGGCTAACAGCTTGGCCCTTCTGGAGTTTCGCCTCAAAGAAGCGACAGGTATGCTCATAAGAAACGATTCTCGGAGCCTTGGAGAATTCGTTAGTGAGCGTGGTGAAAATCTTGTTTGCACCATGGGTTATGAAGCGTCTTTGCAAATTGGATTCCATTGCATAGATGAGTACGTTCTTTATCGCACCCGCTTCCATAACGAAATCGCTATGAGCGCGAATTTCGTTGGCTCTAGCTCCAGTTCCTGGGTTTGGCGGAATGGGCTCAGTTAAGAACTTGAGCTTTCCGTCAGCAATGGCAGCATTCCGTAGTGCTGCCTCCCAGTCAGAGAAGTTTGACCCATCATTCCTCAGTCTAGTGGACTGATTCATGGAGTCCATGAAGGCTTTTAGCCAGGATTCACGTGCTAGCTTGGCACTTGGCATTGGGTCTTCACCAGCCATTTTAGTTTTACAGCAGTTTTATTGAACGTGTTCTACACTGAAAAAGAAGATAAAACAAAACCATATAAGCAACTTATTGTTGTGATTTAAGTCTATATTAAATGTGAATTTAAACTCGTAGACTCATGCATTTATATAATTGATCTCCCTCAAGAATTATATAAACGATCCCAAGACTCAATTTCCGTATATTTGATAAGCCCACAGTTTGGCTAATTCCAATCGTTGGAACTCTTGGTCGATAGATTTCCGTAAATCCTATCTATTAGTCCATCTCAGTCACTGGAATATTATCGAGTGACCATGATGTTGAGATAAAATAAATCATCTGTTCCCACTTACCCGACGTAGAAGGGGTCATATTATGCCTACCGACGAAGAAGGGATTCATGGGAGGCTGATTTATAAAGACTAATCTCAATTTTAGGTTATACGAGGAAGACCCCATCAACTTTTATTTATTCATATATAAGTGAACTAAAAACTAGCAATTGCGTGAATGAATTAAATAAAGTGATGGCTTTTAAATGACATGTGACATCTGTATTGTCACAGAAAACTAACGCGAGACCTCTACATGAGTCAGTTTTCAGGCATGATATAGGTGGTTTGGTTTTTAGGCGGAATATGATGCAAGCTATTATCGATGAAAGCGTAAAGATAAATGCAATAAACGTAAATAAAAGTCCTAGTGTGGCCTATCCTACCAAAATAAACATAAAACAACTTGGAATCCACTGTTGGACCCTAGAAGCTTGTCTTGATGTTCCATCTTGGTCCTTGCAGCGGGAGTGAGCATCCGGTCTCCGTCTTGTCTTTGGTCTTCACAAAATTACTAATTTAAATTACAAAAGTAATCCTAGATACATTCTAATTTAAATACAAAAGTAATTACATGGCAAAAAACCCAAAACGGAGATTCAAGATCTCAAAATTACAAGCAAGATCGTGTCCCATCATTACGGTAACACAATCTACTAAGGCCACACTAAGTTACAACCGTTTGCAAAAATTAAATACGTTATTGAAAGCATTCAAGGCATTCACAAGACGATAAATAAAATGCATCAACTAAAAACAATTTATACATGACATAATACCGTTATTATGATTAATAAATTTATACCAAACCACCTTTTTAGATTAAAATTAAGTGACTATACCGTTTTAATCACCAATTTTAATAAACATATAATCCATTGTTTTAAACTGCTTTAAAAACAATATGTATCAAACAAGGGTGAACCGTTTCACTAAATAATATACTATTTCCGTATACAGTATATTATTTTAAGCCATGTGAAAATAAGAAAACAAGTTATTTTCGAAAATAGATACCCCGAAACGAGAGCACTCGATCGAGTAACAGGGGCACTCGATCGAGTGTCAGGGTCACTCGATCGAGTGCAGCATGGCTCGATCGAGTGGCTCGTAAAATTGCAAATCGCTGCACTTTTAAATTAAAACGAGTTTATAACTTGGATTTAAAACTTGTAAATCATATATAAACAACAACAAAAGATTTACATATTGCTAAAAATATCGATTAATTAACAATATGCAAATTAGAATCGAAAACAAGATCGATTTCTCACTAAAAACCCACGCACGGCAGCCTGGTACGATGGCACTCGATCGAGTGTCACAGGGACTCGATCGAGTGCCTTCGACAGAAGGTACGGTTTTCAAAATTTTAAAGCTTATGAAAGACACAATTGTAAAATTTTCATGGCCTAAGGCTCTGATACCACTTGTGGGGAATAAAACGCGTATTCACCCCAAAATTACAGGATTATAATGAAATATGCAATTGTGAATATCGTCATAAGATTAAAAACATGAGAAAAGAAGTACAACCTTTAGTCCTCGCGCAAAAAGGCCTAAGAACAGGAATTAATGCAAATTCCCTCCTATAACTTGCACCCAAGACTTAGTCTGAGACGTGGCCGCGTGTGCTAGAAATCCTCTCCAATTGCCTTGCAATATAGGGAGAGCCCTTGAGGTTTTTAGATGTGAGATCTGAGGTTTTGGGAGAAGAATGCTCTCAAAACCCTAATTTTCTTGAGAATTATGTTACAGTGCAACAAGAGTAACTGATATAAGGAGAG
This sequence comes from Silene conica, assembly GCA_029255685.2. Lineage (NCBI taxonomy): Eukaryota > Viridiplantae > Streptophyta > Magnoliopsida > Caryophyllales > Caryophyllaceae > Silene > Silene conica. The sequence continues at coordinate 69,471,691 of CM055311.2, forward strand.
TCCTCCTCCTTATATAGTTATTTCGGCCGAAATTAGAGTTTGGGTAGGAGTGGGCTTTCCACTCTTACCTTATTCTAATTCGTGATTCGACCCAATTAGTTTTAATATATTTCGCGGGTTTATGTTTATAAATCGTAACATGTTATCAGATATTAATACAGTCGATATATTAATAATAGTCTGACAAAATACGATATTGTATAATTACCCAAATTAATATAACTGTTTATATTAATACGCGAATATAATATTTAATTAAATATAACCGTTTATATTTAATTTACGAATTAATCTTGTAATCCGTATTAGCTAAAATTATTTAATCCGTATTAAATAATAATTCTCAACATCTTATTGACTAATTTAATAGTCAATACCTCTGACTAACCGTTTAGTCATATCCGGCAAAATGTGACTGTATTTTCATACCTTCACATCTCTCAAACGTGTCCTATAGGTGTGACGTATAGGGACCAGTTGACCACCGCCATCCGTATGACAATAACGTCAAACTTATCTAGCAAGCCAACCGTTATTGATAAACGTGGATCAACTGGTAATAATACAGAAGTATGCCCTTGTGATCCTTAAAGAGATTTAATAGGTCATTGTACTTAATTGTCAAGGACACCAGCCCCAACAATCTCCCACTTGTCCGTACAAGGGTATGTTCAATGACGTTATCACACTACATGTGGAGGACACAATCTCCAACACGAATGAGGGGCGAAAGAATGGGGTGAATGGCATTCTTGGGGTGCGAGTGGTCCAGGAGCAGGGTAAGTATATCGGTTTACCAACGGTGCTCGGGAGGTTGAAAGAGAAACTCCTCAAAATTATTCGGGGGAAAATGCACAAAAGGCTCCAAGGATGACGTGACGTTATGCTTAGCAAGGCGGGGAAGGAAACTTTAATCAAATCTATTGCTCAAGCTATTCCCACCTATGCCATGTCCGTTTTCAAGCTGCCGGTATCTTTTTGCGACGAAGTTCGTTGGCTAATTTCACGGTTCTGGTGGGGTGCAGAGAATGGCCGTAGGAAAATCCCATGGGTGGCTTGGGAAGAGATGTGTTGGTCTAAAGAGCAAGGGGGATTGGGATTCAGAGACTTCCGTAAATTCAACATGGCTCTTCTTGCTAAACAGGGATGGCGGCTACTGCATTCGGACTCCTGCCTGATGGCGCGTGTAATCAAAGGCAAATACTTTGGAGATCGAGGTTTTTTGGAGGCTGAACTGGGAACTAACCTGAGCTATACTTGGCGCAGTATTTGGGAAGCGAAGGAGGTGGTCAAACTCGGCGTGAGGAGATGGATGGAGCACCTTGGTGTGGACGGATCCTTGGATCCCAAATACCCAATCTTATAGAATTATTTCTCCTCGTAATGGTTCTGATCCGAACCTGGAAGTAGCCTATCTAATGCTCCCGAACCGTGAAGGATGGAACCATGCGGTAATTAATTTTTTGTTTTTGCCTTTCGAACAACAACGAATCCGTGACATTCGGCTCAGTGATAGTGGGTTGGTTGATGAATGGTGCTGGGACGGGGCAAAGGATGATGCCTATACAGTGAAGTCGGGCTACTATTTACTTCAAGGCAACGGTATGCATCCCGAACAATCTGATTTTGCTCGAGATAAATGGTTGTGGAAAGCAATTTGGACCGCTGATATCATACCCCGGATTAAAAAATTTATGTGGCAACTTTGCCATGATGCTATCCCGACTAGGTGCAATGTTAGCAAACATATTAAGCTCGATGATGAGGGCTGCCCTCTTTGTCTCTACCATAGGGAGACTTGTCTCCATACCATAAGGGATTGTGGGTGGGTGGGGGAGATATGGGAAGGTGTTGGGTTGGCTGATTGGGTGGACGCTGGAGGGGGGAGGGTTTGGGACTGGGTGGAAGGTGTGCTGCGAGGCGTGTGTGTACGAAAGGAGGAGATTTATGCTCACTTGCTGGGCCATTTGGGAACGAAGGAACAAAGTAATCTTTCAAGGGACCGGGGGCATAACAGAGACGTAATAAAGCGTGTTGAGGACTTGATGGATGAGATGTTGGGGTCTGTTGGTCAGGGGCGGCAGCAGGAGAGGACACACGGGAAGGGGTTGAGGGGGAGGAGCCTGAAGAGAACAGTGGTAGGCGCAAGAGTATTCGTGAACATGGGTTAAGAACAGAGGATAGGAGTTTGGGTGGGGAGCACGACCTTCGAGTAAGTACGGATGCGGGTTTCGTTAAGGGCCTGGGAATGGGGTTGGGTGTGGTAGGCAGCAATGCGGAGGGGGATGTGGTGCGGGCGGTGGTTAACCAGATGCCTGAGACGCGTACTCCCAAGATGGCGGAAGTAGAGGTAATTCTCCTCGGTATGAAGGAAGCGAAATGTCGTGGGTATCGGAGTTTGTTAGTCGAAAGCGATTGCCTAGCAGTAATACAAGATCCGAATGATCGGTCCAAAGGCATGGCGGATATTCATTTAGTTTTACGACGATATTTTTTCCCTCATGTTCGAGTTTAATTCTGTTGTTTTTTCATTTGTTAGACGTTCTTTCAATATGGATGCGCATAGGCTAGCGCACCTCGTTCCTTGGTCTGTTGGTAGACGGGAATGGTCCTCGGAATCTGCTAAGGCACTTCTTGTTTCCCTTTCAAGTAATTTGAATGATATGAATTAACTAACCCCCTTCGGGGTGTTTCTCGCAAAAAAAAAAAGAGGACACTACGAAGACAAGCAAAGATTTTCGAAATATTGTTATAGATTGTTGAACAAAGACTAATAGGTCGAAAGTGATTTGCTGTTTAAGATTATCAATTTTAGGAATTAATTTATTTGTTTTAGCACAAATTCTTATTTGCAACGGCACTATCCGTCGCAAGCTTGTGACGGATACCGTTTCCTCTCACAAAATACCCACTTTTTTTCTCTCTCTGACACTATTCATGTGGTCCCCTTTCTCCACTAACTCATTTTGTATCCACTTTATCTCACAAAATATCCGTCATAAATAGTGACCCGTCTTAAGAAAAACGAACTGTTGTTTTAGTAGTGGAACCACGTCTGTAATGCCATAAATGGAGAGAAATGGTATCACCAATTTACTCAGCCACCAGAGCAGCCACGCCCTTCATACCCTCTGCCGTAAAATCCGCCGCATCGCGGTGTAGGTTTCCAATCGTGGGCGCCATTTGCGTGCTAAGTCTAGGATTTTCCAATTTTACCCCTTCTTTCTACTCTCACTCTCTTCCCTTGCCCACTTTTCGGTATTTAGCGCAATTAATCCTTTTATGCTTAACTATGGTGTTTAATTGAGATCAGTGGTTGTTAATTATTCGCAAATTGATCATATTTTGATGGTTTTGGTTTTGTTGCAGGTCCAAGGATCAATCGAGAAGTATATACTCGACAACAATGGCAGCGGCAGCGGCATCTAATAACACTGTTCCGAGCATTGTTGTTTACGTTACTGTTCCTAACAAAGAAGCAGGTTCATCATTTTGCCTAAATTCTGAATTTGTTTTTCTTATTTACGCATGTGTTATATAGTATTATAGTATGAGGTCTTACAGTTCAGTCTATAAGTTAAGAGAATTTCAGTCCAAATAAAAGCCAACAGATCTTAAAATTGCTTCATCAATTAATCTCTTGTTATTGTTCATCTCCAAATTTGTACGCTTTTCTTGTTATGCTCAGCTTATCCATTTTATTCTTATGCTCTTTCCTTATCAAAATTTCTAAGTAATCATCATTGTGGCATCCGTATGCTCACTTATTATTTGCATCTTTATTGTAATTCTGCTTTAATATCGCTTTTTCTCCCCTCTTGATTTCATTCTTGTTGCAGGGAAGAAGCTTGCGGAAAGCATAGTTAAGGAAAGACTTGCAGCATGCGTAAATCGTGTACCAGGCATGTGGCTCACAAAACCTTACCATCTGATGTACTAGTTTCCTTCTGCCTAATACTCTTGTCGTGTTTTTTCTAAGTTAGCACAGCTAGAATTTCCGGATAGTTCATTCTCGAAAAACACTGGCTGTCAGGTGTCCACAGACATCCTAATGTACAAACTTCATATTATACTAATTTACCCCTTGTATATTAGCTGCGCTGACACTGGTGCTGGTTTATTGCTGTTTGAGTCCAGCTACCAGTCTACTACCACACCACTTATTTTCCATCTTTCCCATTACAGTGGCTCCCATGTTAGATGATACAAACTACTTAACATATTTTGGTCTCTCCCTCCCATTCAATAGGTTCTTTAAGTTTGATTCAAATACTCCTAACGAACGAATAAAAATTTAACGAATCTATTGGGAATAGTATATATCTCCGCTTTAAGCATTATTCCGTGATGCAGAATGACTGCGGCAATCCCTTTCCCACTAGTATGTACTTTAAAAAAAAAATAGAGATGAAATTGATTGAATCAGTGGGTCAGCATTAGGTTTTATAGCACTTGTCCACTAGTATGTACTTTAAAGGCATGCATATCGACTCCATCACAGTCGTAAACCTAGAAAACTTCATAATGTTCATGGCTTTGAAATTTAGCCCAACATATATTTCAATCCTGGTGCTGCCCCTGTTCCTGAGTATTGCTTTCTCTTCACATTGGCTTGAGGCAGCCTGGCATATTGACTAATCAAGGAGTTCTAGCAAAGCTTATGAAACTTTCGGATTTTATGCTCATTTCAATATGATTATCTTTTCATAATGTTTCCTGAATACCAAATATAATACTGTAATTTATTCTGATATGCAGGTATTGAATCTGTCTACGAGTGGAAGGGCGAGGTAAGGATAATACCTTCTTTAATGAATCTGCTTATCTTGCACAGGATTATTGAATATACCCTATAACTGTATATCTTGATGCTTTCAGCCTATCCTGTACTCCAATGCCATTATTTGTTAACCTGAAGACTTTGTTTCTGATGTAAATCATTTATAGTTCCTTGATCACCTGATACGGAAATTGTTAATGATATGTCCTATGTTCTGAGTTCCATTTCTTAATTCATTTGTCTCTCTCTTCTAAATGTTACCCCATTTGTAGCTCTCTATCCTCTTTCTAACCTCCAGGAAAAACAAAGGGATGAGTCTTGTGGTATTATTTCTGTTGCAGATACAGACAGATTCAGAGGAGCTGCTAATAATCAAAACCAGGGAATCCTTGTTGGGTGCTTTGACAGAGCATGTAAAGACTAACCATGAATATGAGTATGTCCATATATACCTTTTGCCTTGCGAACTTTGTTTTGTATAGTCATGTAACCTGTTTTGTTATTGGTTACAATTTTGTTGTCTAACGATTACTTAATCCTGAATGACGACTGCGGCTCAATTCCTGTCATGACATTATCATCAACCCATGCAATTTTGAATCGTGATCTAAATATGATTTTAGAATACTTTCGACCTAGCTTGAGCTTTGTTGGTGGCGTCTTAAAGCAGCTAATTAATGACGCGTGGGTTGTGGGCCTTGTGGCAGCTAATTATCTTCTTCTATTGCGGCCCCAATGATAATGGGATCTATGTGAAAGTTAGAAATTAGATTGTTGAAATGGTTTTAAAATATTTAACCAAAAGAAGTTTGTAGATATGTACGTCGAACTCTGGAATACCTGATTCTCGTTTACCCAAAATCTAATAACAAAACTGACAATGGGCGGGGTCTTCATTTTATGAATCTAGTGGAAACTCTTGTCAGCATGTCCTCTTATGATCACAGTCAGTTGGGTGAAAGCTGAATGACTGATGCTTTTTCCATTTGGGTGCAGTGTGCCTGAAGTGATTGCAATGCCTATTGTAGGTGGCAGTCCGCAATACCTCGAGTGGCTTAAGAATAGCACCAGAGACTGAGTTAATGACTACCAGATGTTTCAAAAGTATCTGGGTGTTATCCTATTCTATATGGACTGCGGATATCAAATTTCTAGTGTATAAGCCATCTTTTTTTTGGCATTGACCAGCAGACTCCTGATCTACAATTGGACCAATATCCTTTGTGGTATTGAACAATGTAAGTTATGTTGACACTTGAGAATGATCATTTTCGAGTATTTGACCAGTTCAGATAAATTGACTGGTTATCAAATGGTTGTCTGTCCTGTGCATTTAAATTTCATAACTTGTGTATTGCATACGTGTTCTCAATTAGATGACTCGAGCTGAGAAAGCTCTTTGGTGTCCTATGTTTCACTCCACAATTGGTACTAAAGTATCCATTTTGATAATGAGCCTAGAACAGATTTTCGCTTCAAATAGCTACTGAAATGTCAGCACCAAAGTGCTGTTGTGAAATCTCAAAAAGGGCCCAAGTACCGTCCTCTTTATTTTGTATTTTGCCGGTGAATGACCACAGATTTGATCTGTATAAGGTCCTATAGAATTCCAAGTCTTGATTCACATACATTTATAGACGTTGTAGTGGAACCAGATTCCGTCTATATCATGCTTATTAAGGATTTGAAACAGATCAGAACACTCGCAGATCATTTTTCTGATAAAGAAAATTGCATTATGGAGTGTTGCAGAGTCTGCAAATGAAATCTAGATCTGGGTAAAACAATTGCAGCTTCAATTACTTCAAAGCCACCCGATTCCACAATTCATTGTAATCACTCTGGAACGAGTTGAAACAGCAGTAGTACCAAATTGACGTACAAATGAGACGGTTTCATATACAGTACTCCGTCCTTGAACCATATTACAAGTTGAGAAGAGTATTTTAAAACAGGAAAACACAGCCATTAACAAAAACTACGAAGATAACACATCAACCAACGTTTGCATTCTCCTATGATTCGTCCAACTGATCCTGCACAATAATTAAAAAAAAAAGGGCATATTTAGCTCTCCATATTTCCATCTACCCTCGATACTTCAGTAGCTCATTCAACTGCCGACGGTTCATAGTAGTCCAGGACTCCAGGAAGCCCGAATTCAACGGTTTGTTTTCCACAAAATTTAAGTAATAATAGTAAGATGTAGATGGAAATGCAGATGATGGACAACGTGGGGTTATACCATAATAACCATCAGCAACATACATAAAAGAGCATTCCAAGTGGGATGTGTCTTTTATGGACCCCCCGTAATATGAAAACCAGGCAATTTATTCATCAACAAAAACATCATTCATTTGAAAAAAAAAAACGATACTCAGAGGTAAGGGGGAATAATTGGCTAACAATAATTGAACAAACAATAGTACATGTTATAAGAAGTTGGTTAAAAGTGGAGACCTGGTCTGAAGTCCAGAGAGTGAGGTTGTCCCTAAGAAGTTGCATGATCAGAGTGCTGTCCTTGTATGATTCTTCACCCAATGTGTCCAGCTCTGCTATAGCTTCCTCAAATGCCTGTTAGACGGTAGTTCACCAATTAATGTATACTCGAACAAAATGCCAGATGTCATGATTTCTTAGCTAGAAAAATCTCAACAGTAAATGAACTAAAGATGCATCCCTATAGCAATGAGTCCATTAAAAAACCAACTAGCACATGCATAGATGGAATAGAACCTGTAAAGTTCCACACAAGCATACCTTATCCAATACTGTCATGAGTCATAAGTAACATCGCATATGATATTAAGGATTATGAACAAGTGAGTAGGCAACGGCAAAATGTGACAGCATCAAGACAAGAAGCATACTCAATATTTAGGCATCAACCTTGAGCTTACCATGTAAAATAGCAAGTATATGGTATGTGAGTTTACAGACTTCAGCAAACATTGCAAATCATTTAGGGAAGTCAAGTAATGATAATTTAGAGTTAGATATGAAGAAAAGAAAACACAACAAATATGGAATTTTATTATCCTACAGTGAAGAGTTACCTGTTTTGCCATGCTGCAAGCTTTATCAGCAGCATTCAGTATCTCAAAGTAGAAAACTGAGAAGTTGAGTGCAAGACCCAATCTGATGGGATGAGTAGATGGCAGATCTGCAAGTGCAATTTCCTGAAATAACAGTTACAAAGCTAAGTCCAAGGAGAGGCAGTCTCGCATTAATTTAGCACTCACTTCTTATGATACTATCTCATAAAACTAAAACCCCCACATATTTGCCCTGACCCATTCAAATAATAAAATTAAGGAATAATCACCTCATTATATGAATCGTTCTCAGACAAGAATTTGGGTACTAACTATATCCGAACTAAAAATCACAATGATAAATGGCGAATAACATGTCATTATGTACTCTTTCACCACAGGCAACGTGCAAAGTGCAAATTAACCAAAGACGTCAAAAGAAGGAAACAAAGACACCAAAAGTGAAGCAGTTCCAGAAACAAAGAAATTGTCTCCCTCAAAATTTCTTCCCTCCCCTTCCCTCACAAATTCTCCTACCCAAACAAGGATAAGTCACAACCACAAAAGTACATACTCATTATCACTGGTAATACAATTTTAAAGTCACATCTGAACCAAACGCTACAACTGAAATCATACTTGATTCGTTTTAGATTAGTGTTTAATCACTTATCTACGTCACTTCGTTTGCTTCAAATGATTGAAATCATTTACAGGCTTATAGCATCATCAAAGATCAAATCAACATCCCAATCAAAGACATCACTATCACTATACAGAATTTGGCATACACGAGATACATAATTGACATTAAACTAAATATCACAAACAAACACGAATATACAGCCACACTAAATATTCAACAAATCCGCATAATCAAAACCAAAGATCTACAGATAACAACTAAAATTGAAAACTCAAAACTAAGTCGAAACAAATCAAGAAAAAACAATTATAAACGAGTAACAAATAACTAAAATGCAACATCATAACCAAAGAACTAGTAACAAATAAAAGACACCCCCTAAAACGAAAGAACGAACACAAATCTGAAGCGAAATCGAAACCCTAGCAAGCGCAAAATTCAGAGCTAAATCAAATTAAAAAATCAAAATCGAAAACAAAGATTGGAATAAACCTGAGCATTCTTATAAGCAAGCATAGTCTCCTCAGCAGCAGATTTGCGTTCATCACCAACCTTAAACTCAGCCAAATAACGATGATAATCTCCCTTCATCTTCAAATAAAACACCTTACTCTCACTGGCAGTAGCACTAGGAATCAAATTAGTTTCAAGAAGCTTCAAAATGACACCACAAATAACAGTAAGTTCATCTTCAACTTTAGTGCGATAATCACGAACAAGAGCGACATGATCATCGTTCTTACGACCTTCCTCCTTCTGTTCGATCGAAGATACGATACGCCATGCCGCACGAAGAGAACCGATAACGTTCTTGTATGCGACGGAGAGAAGGTTACGTTCTTCGACGGTGAGTTCTCCGCCGTTAGCGGTGGTTGTTTCCACGAGTTTGTCCATGTATTTGGCCATTTCTTCGTAGCGTTCGGCTTGCTCTGCTAGTTTTGCTAAGTAGACGTATTGCTCTCTTGTTAGGGTTTCTGGTATGGCCGCCATTTTTGTGGTTGAAGTGGTTTTGGTTTGGTGGTTTCAGTTGAGGTGTGGATTTGTGTGACGATTGGGATTAGAGGAAGAGATGAAAAAAGGGGTCAATTTATTTTCTCCAACCGAATCGCTGATTGATTTTTATTTTGGCAAATTTAACAAATATAATCTCAACTATCACATTTCTTCTCAAAATAATGTCAACTATCAATATTCTCGCAATAATCTCAACTTTCATATCACCCTTCTAAAAATAGTTTACTGTGACTGATAAGTCTTAAAAAGGTTATGATTTTTGCGTAAATAGTAATAGTTGACATTATTTTGAGAAGAAGAATGATTGTTGGGATTATTTTGAGAATGATGGTATGAAAGTTGAGATTATTGCGGGAATATTAATAGTTGAGATTAGTTTGAGAAGAAGAGTGATAGTTGGGATTATATTTGTTAAATTTCCCTTTTATTTTTTGTTTTTTATTTTTTTATTTTCATTATTTTTATTTTGTTTCTTAATTTCTTCTCTATTATACGGTATACCCTTGCTTTTCTTTTATCTCAATATCTCCCGTTCCAATTCGTACTCGCGCTCTAATGTTTTTCTGTCTCTATTCAAATAGTCTAGTCTTGCTGATAATATTCCTCCACAACAATGTCACTTGGGAGACAAGTGGAGGAAAATGAAGCATTTTTATATACCATGTCACTTGCATTTTGCGATAGAAACACTAACCGTTTTTAACTTGTGACGGATATTGTCGGTCTTTAATGAAAATTTGTGATCTCTATTTGACTAGGAATTCACCTTTTTTATTTCCACAAATTCTCATATCCGTTGTAAGCTTGTGACGGCTCAAATAAAATTCACTTGGGAACATAAAAACAAAGCATTTGTGACTTTCTAAACACTTTTATTTTTATATTATCTAAACAAGTGGGTGTACTTGCACTACTACAGAAACCCTTAAGGACATCGGGTAATGGACATCAGATTTTTGAAAAATCTGATGTAATTAATTTGCACATCAGTTGTTTAAAAAAATCTGATGTCCTTATTAAGTAAAGGACATCGGTTGCTGCTTCAAACCTATGTCCTTAAGTATTGATTTTAATGCACATCAGACTAAATGACAACCCATGTACTTTAATTGATAACGGACATCAGACTAAATAACAACCCATGTACTTTAATTGATAAAGGACATCAGTTATGTATTTAAGCCGATGTGAATTGTTGTTGAAAAATTACGCGCAAATTAAAACACAACCCTCGCTCAACAGATGTAAAACATAATAAAAATTACATACGATATACCAATAAAATTACATACGATAGACTCAATAAAATTACAAAAAACATAATAAACCTACGATATACCAATTTACCAGTTCATCGTCTCTTCCAATTGACAAACGATACCCGCGTACTAAATCACTGTTCATCGTCGACTTCTAGTTCATCATCAACCTCTAATTCGCTCCTGCCGCTGTCGTCGTTCATTATCATTCAACAGTTCGTCCTTCGTTCATTCAGTTCGTCATTCATCAGTTCATTCCTTCTTCTTATTAGGTAATTTTCTTAGTTAAATTAATTATTTTTGTTAGTTAAATTGATTATTTTCTGTATTTGTTTTGTTATTTTGATGAATCACGAACTGATGATTGAACGATCGAATTGAAATTGGGGGTTTAATTAGGGTTTAAATTGGGGGTAACGCGGTTTAGGGTTTAAATTGGGGGTTTAGGGTTTAAATTGGGGGTTTTAATCGGTGGTAACTGTACTTTGATTGTCTGGATTATCTATTACGCTTGCTTAGAATCTTATTTATACCGTTTCCTTGAGCAGTATAAACCTTTCTTTTTGAAAAAAAATAACAATGGCTGAAATCGGGATCCGAAACATAAAAGTGAGGGAAAAGCCTATTTGTCACAAAAACTTCTTACTCTCAGAGCGGCATACGCGCCTCTTTTATAGTAGTAGACGACTTGCTCGCTTCGTTGCGTTGCATTAATTCCTCAACCTGCACTTTAGGACTCTGTAAGTAGCAAACTAAACATTATTTTTTTTCAGCCATTGTCGTGTTTTATGCTTGATAATTAGGTCAATATTAAATGTCTCAATAGTAAATGTCTCATCCTGAGAACCTGCATTAGTCGAGTTAATATTAAATGTCTCAGACATTTAATATTGTTCTTAATCAAGCCTGAATTAGTCGAGTTAATCTAGTAACTTTGTAGAAAGAGCTTTGTTTGTAGAATACTGAGAACCTCCTCCATGAGTAAGCCCTCTGTTGGCACCTGTAACAGGAAGGAAATGCAAGCATATCAAGTTTTTCTGTAAATTTGTTCATTTATATGTAGTGACCATCATATATTAGGGAACTGAGTAGTAGACTGAAATTGCACAATTGTGTTAGAATAGGTCACTAACTGAATATGTGGATTCTGAAATATGTAGATAAGTGGACAAAAATGCAATCAACATAATCCAATATTAATGATTTAATGTCACGTGCGTAGACATGGATCTACTGTTCCTAAGTAGGAAAACAGAGAGAATATCCATCACTGATAAACATAGTTTCCTATCAATAACAAAAAAATGAAGAGTGTGCTATGTGGGTATTTGCAGAAACATGATTCTCTTTATTTCATAAAAATAGAGAGGCAATTCATTGTTAGAAAGACAAATCCTTCAAATTCAGGAAAGCGTTGAATCAAAGTATATGGTAGCAACAAGTATGGAAGATATGATGGGAATGAGAGTAAATGATTGAGATTCAGAAAGCAGTAGAGCAATCAATATGTGAAGATGTCAAGTGTCTCAGCAGAGCAATAAATGAAATGTCATTACCATGAGAGAGTCTACTAATCGTCTACTCCGTACTTGTATTTCACCTGTTTCAACAAATTATAACTAAATGCCTTTCAAACCACCTCTCCTTTCCAGAACCACAAGAATCAAATAAATTGATCTTATTAGACCTGTGTCAACGAATGATAAGTAGCAAACTAAACATTATTTCCTTCCATTTACTGGATCAATATTAAATGTCTCATCCTGTTGACTAAGAACAACTTAAAGTAACACGCATTAAGTCATCTCCACCTTTTCATCCTAGTTGTTTATCTTTGTTTACTAATCTCAGAAGGTTTTGCTTGTTGCTTGTTGACCTCATTCTAATCTCAGAAGGAGTGGTGGCAAGTTTCTGATGCTTGTTTACTTTATTGTCCTATATTCTGATATTATGCATATATTCAGATGTTATGCATGTGTGTTTCTCTTATTTTAGCGTTTTAAGGTTTTAGCTGTAACGAACCGTCAGCTTAACATAGATTAATTTCGAATTACATAATTTCAGAACCTTTCAGCATAACAACATATGTTATTTATTCCCTCTAGTTCTCCCTGGACTCCTTATTTTCTTAGCTTAGTTTAGCAACCCTTACTTTTATTAATAGTCATTGCTATATAATCATTTGGGCTTCGAGTTGTTCTAATTCTGTTACAAAATTCGGTCTTGCTGATAGGTCAAAACCTGGACTGAGCTCTTAACCATTTATTTTAGTGAATTAATTTCGAAAGTGTATTAATAACACCTCAATTTCATCCGCAGATTGGGATTATGGATCGTGAATGGATGTTTGCCGATCGTTTAGATCCTAGATATAGTAAAGGGGTGGAAGAATTTGTTAGACATGCTGTTAATAATGCGGAGGATGTCGAACAAATTTTTTGTCCATGTGTTAAATGTGGTAATAATCAGTACCTTGACGCTGTAGAATTGAAAAGTCACCTTTTATGCAATGGTATTGATAAAAGTTATACAAGATGGATTTGGCATGGGGAGGATGTGTTGCCAACTTTGTTTAGTAATTTAGAGGATGAAAGCGACTTCGAGGGAGAGGATGAAAATTTTGATAGAGTAGACGATCTTCTTAATGATTTGAAACAATCCACCAAAGACCCGGATGAAATTGAGGTGTTTGATAATCTATTTGGTGATGCAATTAAACCCCTATACCCAGGTTCCACTTTCAGTCGTCTATCCGCAACTTTAAAATTATATAGTTTGAAGGCGAAAAATGGTTGGAGTGATAAGAGTTTCACAAGTTTGCTTGAGTTGTTGGGTAAGATTTTACCAGATGGCAATGAACTCCCTAAGCATACATATGATGCTAAGAAGATTTTGTGTCCAATGGGAGTTGATTATGTAAAGATACATGCATGTCCGAAAGATTGCATTTTATTTCGAAAAGATTATAAAGATTTAGACAAATGTCCAAAGTGTGGGTCTTTACGTTACAAGTTGTCGGAAAAAAATTCCCAAAAAGAAGGAGTCCCTGCTAAAGTCTTGTAGTATCTTCCCATTATCCCTAGATTTAGACGACTATTTGCGAAGTTGAAAGATGCGAAAAACTTAGTGTGGCATGCTGATGGTGATGGTAGAATATTAGATGACAAAATTCGTCATCCGGCTGATTCAACTCAGTGGAAAACCATAGACCATATATTTCCTGAATTTGGAACCGAGGCTAGAAATTTAAGGCTTGGACTATGTACGAATGGTATGAATCCGTTTGGTAATCTTAGTAGTCAGTGGAGTACGTGGCCGGTTTTGCTAACAATTTATAATCTGCCTCCCTGATTATGCATGAAGCGTAAATATCTTATGTTGTCACTACTTATTTCGGGGCCTAAGCAACCTGGAAATGATATAGATGTTTACCTAGAACCATTGATCGATGATTTGAAGTTATTGTGGGATGAAGGGGTAGAGGTATATGATGCATATCGTCGTGAGACTTTTAACCTACGTGCCATGATCTTTTGCACCATTAATGATTTCCCGGCATACGGTAACCTATCTGGTTATACGGTGAAAGGGGCTAAAGCCTGCCCAATTTGTGAGGAGGATACAGTTTCCGATCGTTTAGCTCATGGAGGAAAGAATGTCTACCTTTATAACCGAAGGTTGCTCCACCGCTCACACCCTTATAGGAAAAAAATGAAGCCATTTAATGGGAAACAAGAACTTAGAAACCCTCCAAAAATTTTGAGTGGGAAAGAGGTTTATGAGAAAGTGAAAAACATTGAAAATAATTTTGGTAAGCCATATAAGAGGCCAAATAATGGTACATTATACAAAAAGAGGTCTATATTTTGGGATTTACCATATTGGAAACATTTGTCGGTGAGACATTGTATTGATGTCATGCATGTGGAGAAAAATGTTTGTGAAAGCCTTATTGGCACACTTCTCAACATCCCTGGTAAAACCAAAGATGGTGTCAAAGCTAGAGAAGATATGGTTGCTCAAAAAATACGACCAGAATTAGCACCAGAAATTAGAGGGTCAAGAACCTATTTACCCCCGGCTTGTTTTACTTTGTCACGACATGAGAAACAAAGTGTGTGTGAATGTTTACATGGGGTGAAGGTACCTCAAGGCTATTCTTCAAACATAAGTAATTTTGTAAATATGGCGGAGTTAAAACTGGTTGGTTTGAAATCACATGATTGTCATGTTTTAATGCAACAATTACTTCCAGTAGCGATTCGTGGAGTTCTGCCTAATCATGTTCGGATAGCTATTATTAGACTTTGTTATTTCTTCAATTCAATATTTACCAAAGTTGTTGACTCGGATACCTTGAATACATTACAACGAGATCTTATTACTACTATGTGTGAACTTGAGATGTTTTTCCCTCCTTCCTTTTTCGATATAATGCAGCACCTAGTAGTACATTTGGTGAGGGAAATTAAGATTTGTGGACCTGCATTTTTAAGAAATATGTATCCCTTTGAGCGATATATGAAACCCTTAGCTGCCTATGTAAGAAATCAAAACAGGCCAGAGGGTTGTATGATTCAGGGGTATGTGGCAGAAGAGGCGCTTGAGTTTGTTAATGACTACCTGTCCGATGTTGAATCTATTGGGCTTCCGACATCTCGACATGAAGGAAGAATAGAGGGACAGGGTACTTTGGGAAGAAATGTAGTCACTGTTGATCGACAAATCCTTGATCAAGCTCACTTATATATTCTCCAACACATGGTCGATGTGCATCCGTATCTAGAGAAGCATCAAACTCTTTTAAGTGCTCAAAACCCTTTGAAAGGAGAAAGGTGGTTAGCAATGGAGCATAATCGCGCATTTGTTAAATGGTTCAGGAAGGAGGTAGATATTGAGCTGGAAAATGACCGTGAAAAAGTATCTGATGAGGTAAGGTGGTTAGCCCATGGACCTGCTGTGAATGTTTTAACCTATCAAGGTTATGACATCAATGGGTATTCGTTTTACACTAAGGATCAAGATGATAGAAGTACTATGCAAAATAGTGGAGTGGCTTTGATGGCTATGTCAACGAGTGTTGCTAGTACTCAGCCATATTTTGGGGTCATTAAAGAAATTTGGGAGCTAGACTATGTTGAGTTTAGGATATCTGTTTTCCGTTGTATGTGGGTTGATCATAATAGGGGTGTTCGAGTTGATAAGATGAGATTCACTTTGGTTGATTTTGCACGAGAAGGGTACAAATCAGAGCCGTTCATTATGGCTAGTCAAGCAAGGCAAATCTTTTATATTAAAGATCCAGCGGATGCGAGTAGGTCGATTGTCCTTCATGGTAAGAAGCAGTTTGTGGGTAAGGTAGCAACGGATGAAGTGGATGATGAATTGCCTCTTTTCTCTTCTGGAATGCCGTCTGATCCGACTACTGAAGATGTAGATGACTTTTATCTACGAGATGATCATAAGGAAGGATTATATGTTGATCCCCCTAAAAACAGTAGCTAGTTTGTTTTACTGTCTTTATTTATAGACCTTGCTTGTTTATGTAATTGTTAGTAATATTTTATAGATCAGACAGTGTTTTTCTTTTTAAGACAATGTCATCATTTTAATGCATGCTAATGTTTTTATCCTTTGTTCACTGGTTTTATTCTGCTAGTCCTAGCACTTCTGATGAATTAATTAGCAATGAAAGAAGTATGCTGATCTGATATACTTATTATTCGTCATTGTAATATATTTTGATGCAGGGTAATCTTGTCTTCAGTATCAGCATCATCTCTTAGTAAACAACGTGAACGAAAGAGCAAAAGTGTAGTGCTTTTGAGGGAGATAACAGCATTACGTGATCAAGGGAAAAAGCTAACAGTTGTCTTTGATAATGATGGTCTCCCAATTGGGAAGATTGGTTCCAAGTATACGAGTTATGTTGGGCTACTTGGACGCTCGAAAGTGCCTATCATTATTCCTACCTGGAAGGATGTGACCGAGGATCTTAAACTGAAGATTTGGGATGATGTAAAGGTAAGATGATCATTACTTTATTCCTACAAGCATGTCTAAGCTTTCGTTTTCATGTCTTTTCTGTTTTAATTTGTCTATCATCGTCCTTCTTAGTCTTACATTATTCCTACAAGCATGTCAAAGAAATAAGTATATAAGAGTCCTTTCCGATTGTCAAATTTTGTATGTTGCTTTCCACATTCAACAAGTTGATACTGTATTACTTAAGCTGCTGATTAATATGTTACCTATTGTAGTTTATTTGGAAGTGTTGGTCCAAACTCCAAAGCCTGATAAAACTGAAAAGGATTAACAAGGTGTTTCTTAGATGCAAACGTTCCATCACTGCTACTGCCTACTGGTTTAGATGACAAACGTTCTTGGATGCAAATGCTACAAAATCGGGCGGCTTCCCTAATACTATTTCTTAACGGTTTCACATCCAGTAGCTCTTAGACAAACTAGCAGCCCATATTGTTTTTGTTGTCAAATAGTTCATTCTGGTTGGGTGGAATGTTGCTGAATGATGTAAATGTCAGCCCATATTGTTTTTGTTGTCATTCATTTTAGTTTATCCATAGGGTGTAATTACTGATGAATGGGGGAGGGGGGAAACTCTAAAAAAGTAAACAACTGTTCCTGTCTCAAGTCTCTTAACTAAAGGGAATTAGAGTGCCAACTGTTCCGCGTCTCTAGCATCAACTAATATTGCAATGGTTACACTGTGACATGTTGATGCTGTTGTTATTTTCTTTTTGTAGACTGTTTTCGACATTCCAGAGACAAAGCAGAAGCAGGTTATCGGCATTGCAAATGCTACATGGACAAACTTTAAGTCAAAGTTGACCTCTTTGTATGTACACAGAAAACCACCTAAGAAAAGAAAGTTGCCAGAAGAGACTGATCCGACAAAGAAGTATCCTTACATTTCTCCGGAGGTATGGAAGGAGTTTAAAGAAAGGCGTATGTCAGAAGAATTTCAAGTGAGTACTTGGCATATCTTTTATAATTATTTTATTTCATGTTATAACAAAAATAGCATTGATGTGTGGCAGTTATGTATGTGTACGGGGGTTGCAAATAGGATTGATGTGTGGCCAGAAGGTCGCTGGTGGGCAGGGGCTGGTGGGCAGGGGCAGGGCTGGTGGGCAGGGGCTGGTCTGGTGGGCAGGGCTGGTGGGCTAGGGCTGGTGGGCAGGGGCTGGTCTGGTGGGCAGGGGCTGGTCTGGTGGGCAGGGGCTGGTCTGGTGGGCAGGGTTGGTGGACAGGGGCAGGGCTGGTGGGCAGGGGCCAGAATAATTATATTTTGACTTTGTATGTGATAAGAGATGTGGATTAATTCTGTTTATTAGGCTATCAGTAAAGCTGCTGCAGCGGTTCAGTCGAAGAACATTTACCCCCACAGAATGTCACGTGGAGGATATCGCAGAACAAGGCAGAAGTTGGAAGAAAAATTGAAAATGAAAGAAGTCGACACTGATGGAGGGGAAAACAGTCAAGCCCCAACTGTTATAAAACGAGGTGACTTGTGGATTGAGGGAAGACTAGGCAAAGATGGTGAAACTCTAAATTCTGAAACAGCCAAAAAAATTAATGACATTGTGAGTACTTCCATTCTCTAGCACTACTAATAATATATATATATTGCATGCTATTTATATATGTTTTGCGTAATCAATTATTGTATACATGCAGCATGTGTTGAATGAAATGGTGAAGAAAGGAGACTTTGTACCTAAGGGTAAAGATGATGAATTAACAAAAGCACTGGGAACTCCTGAGCACTATGGTCGTGTAAGAGGAATTGGAGGTCGAGTTGGTCATAGGCATTACTTTGGCCAATGCAAAAGAAAAAGAGGTGAGGGAGAAATTTCATCCGAGTTTCTGGAGAAGTTGACCCAACAGATCACAGAAAAAGTGAGGGCAGAGATCTATATGGACATGGAACATATAAGGACAAATGGGAATGCTAGTAGTTCGCAAACTATTGAAAATAATGAGAAGGTCGCTGCTGAGGTCGAGACGACTTGCAAAACTGGGAATGATAGTCATCATGATGATTATCCTGACCCATTTGATGAGATACCTGAGAAGGTACATGTGTTTGTATTAGCGCTGATACTTATTACAAATTGTAGCCTTTCAATTTCTAAGCGCTATTTGTCTTTTCATGCTTTCCTAAGGGCTTTGAATGCGAGCTAGCTGTGGAAGATGGTGAAAAGAAGAAGGTTGCACTAGGACGAGTTTTCAAGAGCTCCAGTGAGGCATCAGTTTGTCACGGTCAAAGAATTGGAGCAGATGCTTTAAGGGTGTGCGTTTATGTTATCATGGAAAATCAGGAGGATCTTAGTGCACTGTTAAACATGGGAAAGATTAGCCTTCAAGTCATTGAGACTTTTCTTGGGTATGTGTACATATTCAATCAGAATTTTAAAATTGCATCTCATTATAGTTTGCCTTTGGTCATTAATTTGAAGTACATACCATTCGTTTGCTTCTAAGTCGTATTATATTGTTACAGGTACTTATGTAGCGTCTGTGACATGGAAACCTATGGTTTTTTAAGCCCAGAATTGATTTCCTTCGTAGACAATGATGACCAAGCAATTAACAAGATTTGTAAAAGGATGAAAGACTTGAGTCCGAAAAAGATTTTTCTCGCTCCATATTTTGAACAGTAAGTACATATACCCGATCACCTTTACCTTGCTTAATGATTACCGATTTTCATGTTAATTATACATTACAAATTATTTGCAGGGATCATTGGATGCTCCTTGTATTTGACATTGTAGAGCATAATAAAATTTACTGGTTTGACTCACTTGGAAATTCAGCGCCTTCAAAGTTGAAAACTTTAATTAATTCGTAAGTTCAACTATTAATTAATACGTAATCAAGTTGATGGAACCAATAATGTGGCTGACAATTATTTATTGAAACATTTGTATATATCTGTAAGAATTTACGGCTTCAATGGTGGGTCAAGAATGAGTTCTCAAACACCAACATGGCTGAAAACACTGGTAATTTGTTAACTGTTTACTAGATAGGACAGCCTAATCATCAATTATATTAGTAAAGAACATTTTGGTTTAATTTGTCGTTATCTCTTTGCAGTGTGCGCGTCAGCAAGGTGACATTGAATGCGGGTACTACGTAATGAGGTACATGCTAGAAATAGTCACTCGAGCTAATCCGACTGCACCTATCGAAGAGGTCAGATTATCCTTCCACTATAAAACTCGTAAATATTTTCATAAACGTGCTTGATTCCCAATCCGGTGCCATATGTTAGTTGTGTTTAGTTAATGATCAATTGTGAATTGTGACTTGTAAACTGCTTTGGAGTTCAGGTGAGTATGCTTTTATGAACGGTCTAGGATATAATCATCGAATTTTGTATATCAAGTCTCTATGCAATGTTTAGAGGTGTAAGATATGCAAAGCCTCTCAAAGGGTTTATCTGGATGCTGTGTAATAATCAATGTGGTGTATGTAAGGTAGATTAGTTTACCGCCTCCCTCATCGATTGAGCATGGCTGAATGTATCATGTATGTATGAACTTGCCCCTCTACCCCCCTACGAAAGCTCTTGGTCACTAATCACGTACTATCTTTGACAGTCACTTGCCATTGCACACGACTTCTACACTTGTATCGTGTGCATGGCCGTTGTAGCCGTTGTACACTACTACACTTGTACCCATGCACGACATGATGCAATGTAGTAATAACTAATAGCTCCCAATCCGGTGCCATATGGTATTATCCGTATCACTTGTTAATTAATTTGTATTATTATTAAAGTTAGAATTTTGTGTATTATTTACAGGTTTTCAAACACCGACTGCCATATTCCCAAGAAGAAATCGACGAGGCCAGGGACTTGTGGGCAGACTATTTTCTAAATGCATAGTCTTTCTAGCTAGTAACGTAGTACGTACTTTGATTTTGCAAACTAAGCCGATGTTTGGTTAGTTGTTAAACTTGTGATCTCTAGACTATTTTGGATGTCGTCTAAAATGACAGATAACCCTATATATTTGGTTAGTTGATGATTTTGGATAATGTATATGAAAGCCGACCGACCTTTGTCGTGATTTGCTTTGTCCATGTTTAATGAAAGACGAACGACTTTGTCGTGCTTCGCTTTGAATTTGTGTTTGTTTGGTTGATGGTATGGCAGTCTGGCTGGCATCTGAATAATGTATACTGGTGGTACAAATTACCATCAATATCAGCTTTTTTTTTTAAAAAAAAGGCAACATCAAGGACAGCGGTTTATTCAATAGTATGATGTATATTAACATAAATGGACATCAGATTACAGCAAAAAAATGATGTGCATACATATGAAGGATATCAGACATATTAAACCTCCGATGTACAAAACATAAATGGACATCAGATTACAGCAAAACAATGATGTGCATACATATGAAGGACATCAGACATATTAAACCTCCGATGTGCATACATATTAAGGACATCAGACATATTACACCTCCGATGTGCATACATATGAAGGACATCAGATGTGAGCTACAGAATGATATGCATAAGAATGAAGGACATCAGATTTATTAAACCCCCGATGTGCATTACCAAATGGACATCAGATGTTAGCTAAAGTCTGATGTGCATAAGGGTGATGGACATCAGACTTTTGAAACATCCGATGTGCATTACCAAATGGACATCGGTTGCACAACCGATGTCCTTGACACCCATAATGGACATCAGCGAACTCTACATCGGTTGCTAATCCGATGTCCTTGTCCATAAAAGTCCGATGTCCTTAAGGCTTTCTGTAGTAGTGTTGATTCGTCCCAAGTTTGTGACGGATATACCCGTCACAAGAGAAACTTATTGATTTATTTCATCACTCGCAAATTTTTATCAACTATTCATACACGTATATTAAATTGTCTAATTATAAAATTATATATAAAAATAAGTCCTTGTTACTATTATATATTGTTTAAAAGTGGTAAGCTTATAAATAATTTTTTTTAATTGATTAATTAAATTACAAAATGAATTTTAGTCGAATTTTATGAGAAATCAAACAATAGAGTTTAATTTCACTTTTAGCTAGAGTTAAGGGGTTGATTGCTACAATTGATGTTAAGAGCATGTATATTGAATATGATGTTAGAATCCTCTTATTTTTTTTCTTCTTTCTATATCTTTTTGACTCATCAGTTACTCTTTCATCAAACTCATTTTTCACTATCTTCATCCTCCTCCCTCTCTTCTTCTATTTTTTTTCCTACATCAAAGAGGATCCTCTCTATCTCCTCTTTCCTATTTTAGTTATTTTTTTATTAAAAATAAAATAAAATAAGTGTAACAACCCGACCCGCCACCGTTGTAACACAAACCCAATAAGATGGGTGTCCACTTTTGGACCCATTATTTGTCCTCATTTAAGCCCTAAAGCACAAGACCTTGTTACTAGATGGTGGGTGGGATCAATTATATATATATATATATATATATATATATATAGAATTGAGATCCTATGAGAACCATCAATATAATGAGAACCGTGAGAACTCTACCATACGAACTTTTTTAAAAAAAATTAATGACATATTTGGATTCGGCATGGAATTTTATGGCTAGAGAACATATTTCTTGGTCTAGAAAATATATACTAGTGACGGAAATCGAGGCGAGATACGTATTATTAATTTTCATGCACCTACTACCGATTTTGACGTATCTATCATTTTTCATGCACCTAGAACTCGTTTTAATGCACGTAGAGCCTATTATTTCATGCACCTAGTAATCATTTTCATGCATGTAAAAAATTTCATGCACGTAGTCGTTGTTTTCGTGCATTTATAGCCGTTTTAGTATGCCTAATTGTATTTTGGTACACTAAGTATATATTTTGTTAATAAAATCAAATTTTTTTGTTGAATGATACTAAAGTGTGTATTTGAATAAGTTAAATTAATGGTAAATGATCCATCTAAACTTTCGAAGCGAGATTTGGTGGAGATTTAGTGAGGGTTCTCATGGTTCTCATTATAAGGGTGGTTCTCACCGGATCCTGGCCCTATATATATATATATATATCACAACCCTCTCAATCTACCGATGTGGGACAAATCTCCACACATCTCAATTTCAACCTCATAATCGGATGAGGTGTTACAATCTCCCCCCTTAAGAACACAACGTCCTCTTTGTGCCTTAAACCTGACCGCAGCCAAGCCTGAATTCTCCCCCGCTAGGTGCGTGACTCGGGGTACTCTCAACCACAGGCTCATCACACTGTCGCAGGGTCGCTTTGATACCCCATCCGATTATGAGGTTGAAATTGAGATGTGTGGAGATTTGTCCCACATCAGTAGATTGAGAGGCTTGTGATATATATATATATATATATATATATATATATATATATATATATATATATATATATATATATATATATATATATATATATATATATATATATATATATATATATATATATATATATATATATATATATATATATATATATATATATATATATATATATATATATATATATATATATATATATATATATATATATATATATATATAGAGAGAGAGAGAGAGAGAGAGAGAGAGAGAGATTACATCTTGTGAGGTCTATGATCTTAAATGAGGATTGAGGTTCGCAAACCAATAAGAACCATTGGATCAACAAGAAGAAGAACCATTGGATCAACAAGAAGAACCATGAGATGATGCCACCTCAATGATGTACAATTTCAGCAAAAAAGCAAAATCCACAACAGTGGGAGTCAAACCCGAGACCGCACGTTTCAATACCCAATAGTTTACCAACTCAGCCACAGCATCATTATTGATTAATGTAATATTGTATTAATTTTAATACAGGATTCGTGAAGTCTGTTCTTTCGGAAATGGGGATCCAACCTAGTACCACATGTTTCAAACACCAATGCCTTCTCCATTATTCCATATACCCTTTCCTAATAACTTTCATACTGTAAAATATTTAAACAATTTTATACGAGATCTTTATTTGAAATTAACTTAACAAGTATACCCATTCCGCATCAATTTCTTATTTATTCTTCTTGCTTTGTCTTTGGTTACCTTGTTAATTGCTTCTTCTCAAAATGTTTTTTTTCGAAATTTTTTGGTTCTCGAAATTTTTTTTCTCGAAATGTTTTTTTGAAATATTATTTTCTCTCGATTATTTTTTTTTCATTTTTTTTGTAATATTGTTTTGAAAAACCCTTTAAATCATGTTGCCTCTTTGTTTACCATTATTAATCTGAAATGAACTCTTGCCTCTTTGTTATCCTTTTTCAATCTGAAATGAACTCTTTCTTACTTAATCTGAAATCATGTTGCCTCTTTGTTTACAATTATCAATCTGAAATCATGTTGCCTCTTTGTTATCCTTTCTTAATCTGAAATGAACTCTTTCTTACTTAATCTGAAATCATGTTGCCTCTTTGTGTACAATTATCAATCTGAAGTCAACTCTTTCTTACTTAATCTGAAATCATGTTGCCTCTTTGTTTACAATTATCAATCTTAAATCATGTTGCCTCTTTGTTATCCTTTGTCAATCCGAAATGAACTCTTTCTTACTTAATCTGAAATCATGTTGCCTCTTTGTTTACAATTGTCAATCTGAAATCATGTTGCCTCTTTGTTATCCTTTCTCAATCTTAATTGAACTCTTTCTTACTTAATCTGAAATCATGTTGCCTCTTTGTTTACAATTGTCAATCTGAAATCATGTTGCCTCTTTGTTATCCTTTCTCAATCTGAAATGAACTTTTTTTCACTTAATCTGAAATCATGTTGCCTCTTTGTTTACAATTATCAATATGAAATCATGTTGCCTCTTTGTTATCCTTTCTTAATCTGAAATGAACTCTTTCTTACAGAATCTGAAATCATGTTGTCTCTTTGTTATCCTTTGTCAATCTGAATTGAACTCTTTCTTACTTAATCTGAAATCATGTTGCCTCTTTGTTATCCTTTCTCAATCTGAAATGATCTCTTTCTTACTTAATCTGAAATCATGTTGCCTCTTTGTTATCCTTTCTTAATCTGAAATGAAGTCTTTCTTACTTAATCTGAAATCATGTTGCCTCTTTGTTATCCTTTGTCAATCTGAAATGAACTCTTTCTTACTTAATCTGAAATCATGTTGCCTCTTTGTTTACAATTGTCAATCTGAAATCATGTTGCCTCTTTGTTATCCTTTCTCAATCTGAAATGAACTCTTTCTTACTTAATCTGAAATCATGTTGCCTCTTTGTTTAAAATTGTCAATCTGAAATCATGTTGCCTCTTTGTTATCCTTTGTCAATCTGAAATGAACTCTTTCTTACTTAATCTGAAATCATGTTGCCTCTTTGTTTACAATTGTCAATCTGAAATCATGTTGCCTCTTTGTTATCCTTTCTCAATCTGAAATGAACTCTTTCTTACTTAATCTGAAATCATGTTGCCTCTTTGTTTACAATTGTCAATCTGAAATCATGTTGCCTCTTTGTTATCCTTTCTCAATCTGAAATGAACTCTTTCTTACTTAATCTGAAATCATGTTGCCTCTTTGTTTACAATTGTCAATCTGAAATCATGTTGCCTCTTTGTTATCCTTTCTCAATCTTAAATGAACTTTTTTTCACTTAATCTGAAATCATGTTGCTTCTTTGTTTACAATTATCAATCTGAAATCATGTTGCCTCTTTGTTCTCCCTTCTTAATGTGAAGTGAACTCTTTCTTACTTAATCTGA
This sequence comes from Silene conica, assembly GCA_029255685.2. Classification (NCBI taxonomy): domain Eukaryota; kingdom Viridiplantae; phylum Streptophyta; class Magnoliopsida; order Caryophyllales; family Caryophyllaceae; genus Silene; species Silene conica. Next base: position 69,497,209 of record CM055311.2, read on the forward strand.
AATCATGTTGTCTCTTTGTTATCCTTTGTCAATCTGAATTGAACTCTTTCTTACTTAATCTGAAATCATGTTGCCTCTTTGTTATCCTTTCTCAATCTGAAATGAACTCTTTCTTACTTAATCTGAAATCATGTTGCCTCTTTGTTATCCTTTCTTAATCTGAAATGAAGTCTTTCTTACTTCATCTAAAATCATGTTGCCTCTTTGTTATTCTTTGTCAATCTGAAATGAACTCTTTCTTACTTAATCTGAAATCATGTTGCCTCTTTGTTTACAATTGTCAATCTGAAATCATGTTGCCTCTTTGTTATCCTTTCTTAATATTGAAATGAACTCTTTCTTACTTAATCTGAAATCATGTTGCCTCTTTGTTTAAAATTGTCAATCTGAAATCATGTTGCCTCTTTGTTATCCTTTCTCAATCTGAAATGAACTCTTTCTTACTTAATCTGAAATCATGTTGCCTCTTTGTTTACAATTGTCAATCTGAAATCATGTTGCCTCTTTGTTATCCTTTCTCAATCTGAAATGAACTCTTTCTTACTTAATCTGAAATCATGTTGCCTCTTTGTTTACAATTGTCAAATCTGAAATCATGTTGCCTCTTTGTTATCCTTTCTCAATCTGAAATGAACTCTTTCTTACTTAATCTGAAATCATGTTGCCTATTTGTTTACAATTGTCAATCTGAAATCATGTTGCCTCTTTGTTATCCTTTCTAAATCCGAATGAACTTTTTTTCACTTAATCTGAAATCATGTTGCCTCTTTGTTTACAATTATCAAAATGAAATCATGTTGCCTCTTTGTTATCCTTTCTTAATCTGAAATGAACTCTTTCTTACTTAATCTGAAATCATGTTGTCTCTTTGTTATCCTTTGTCAATCTGAATTGAACTCTTTCTTACTTAATCTGAAATCATGTTGCCTCTTTGTTAACCTTTCTTAATCTGAAATGAACTCTTTCTTACTTAATCTGAAATCATGTTGTCTCTTTGTTATCCTTTGTCAATCTGAATTGAACTCTTTCTTACTTAATCTGAAATCATGTTGCCTCTTTGTTATCCTTTCTCAATCTGAAATGAACTCTTTCTAACTTAATCTGAAATCATGTTGCCTCTTTGTTATCCTTTCCTAACTTGAAATGAACTCTTTCTTACTTAATCTGAAATCATGTTGCCTCTTTGTTTACAATTGTCAATCTGAAATCATGTTGCCTCTTTGTTATCCTTTCTCAATCTTAAATGAACTTTTTTTCACTTAATCTGAAATCATGTTGCCTCTTTGTTTACAATTATCAATCTGAAATCATGTTGCCTCTTTGTTCTCCTTTCTTAATCTGAAATGAACTCTTTCTTACTTAATCTGAAATCATGTTGTCTCTTTGTTATCCTTTGTCAATCTGAATTGAACTCTTTCTTACTTAATCTGAAATCATGTTGCCTCTTTGTTATCCTTTCTCAATCTGAAATGAACTCTTTCTTACTTAATCTGAAATCATGTTGCCTCTTTGTTATCCTTTCTTAATCTGAAATGAAGTCTTTCTTACTTAATCTAAAATCATGTTGCCTCTTTGTTATTCTTTGTCAATCTGAAATGAACTCTTTCTTACTTAATCTGAAACCATGTTGCCTCTTTGTTTACAATTGTCAATCTGAAATCATGTTGCCTCTTTGTTATCCTTGCTGAATCTGAAATGAACTTTTCTTACTTAATCTGAAATCATGTTGCCTCTTTGTTTAAAATTGTCAATCTGAAATCATGTTTCCTCTTTGTTATCCTTTCTCAATCTGAAATGAACTCTTTCTTACTTAATCTGAAATCATGTTGCCTCTTTGTTTACAATTGTCAATCTGAAATCATGTTGCCTCTTTGTTATCCTTTCTCAATCTGAAATGAACTCTTTCTTACTTATTCTGAAATCATGTTGCCTCTTTGTTTATAATTGTCAATCTGAAATCATGTTGCCTCTTTGTTATCCTTTCTCAATCTGAAATGAACTCTTTCTTACTTAATCTGAAATCATGTTGCCTATTTGTTTACAATTGTCAATCTGAAATCATGTTGCCTCTTTGTTATCCTTTCTAAATCTGAATGAACTTTTTTTCACTTAATCTGAAATCAGGTTGCCTCTTTGTTTACAATTATCAAAATGAAATCATGTTGCCTCTTTGTTATCCTTTCTTAATCTGAAATGAACTCTTTCTTACTTAATCTGAAATCATGTTGTCTCTTTGTTATCCTTTGTCAATCTGAATTGAACTCTTTCTTACTTAATCTGAAATCATGTTGCCTCTTTGTTATCCTTTCTTAATCTGAAATGAATTCTTTCTTACTTAATCTGAAATTATGTTGTCTCTTTGTTATCCTTTGTCAATCTGAATTGAACACTTTCTTCTTAATCTGAAATCATGTTGCCTCTTTGTTATCCTTTCTCAATCTGAAATGAACTCTTTCTTACTTAATCTGAAATCATGTTGCCTCTTTGTTATCCTTTCTCAATCTGAAATGAACTCTTTCTTACTTAATCTGAAATCATGTTGCCTCTTTGTTATCCTTTGTCAATCTGAATTGAACTCTTTCTTACTTAATCTGAAATCATGTTGCCTCTTTGTTATCCTTTCTTAATCTGAAATGAATTCTTTCTTACTTAATCTGAAATTATGTTGTCTCTTTGTTATCCTTTGTCAATCTGAATTGAACACTTTCTTCTTAATCTGAAATCATGTTGCCTCTTTGTTATCCTTTCTCAATCTGAAATGAACTCTTTCTTACTTAATCTGAAATCATGTTGCCTCTTTGTTATCCTTTCTCAATCTGAAATGAACTCTTTCTTACTTAATCTGAAATCATGTTGCCTCTTTGTTTACAATTGTCAATCTTAAATCATGTTGCCTCTTTGTTATCCTTTCTCAATCTGAAATGAACTCTTTCTTATTTAATCTGAAATCATGTTGCCTCTTTGTTTACAATTGTCAATCTGAAATCATGTTGCCTCTTTGTTATCCTTTCTCAATCTGAAATGAACTTTTTTTCACTTAATCTGAAATCATGTTGCCTCTTTGTTTACAATTATCAATCTGAAATCATGTTGCCTCTTTGTTATCCTTTCTTAATCTAAAATGAACTCTTTCTTACTTAATCTGATATCATGTTGTCTCTTCGTTATCCTTTGTCAATCTGAATTGAACTCTTTCTTACTTAATCTGAAATCATGTTGCCTCTTTGTTATCCTTTGTCAATCTGAATTGAACTCTTTCTTACTTAATCTGAAATCATGTTGCCTCTTTGTTTACAATTATCAATCTGAAATCATGTTGCCTCTTTGTTATCCTTTCTCAATTTGAAATGAACTCTTTCTTATTTAATCTGAAATCATGTTACCTCTTTGTTTACCATTATCAATCTGAAATGAACTCTTGCCTCCTTGTTATCCTTTTTCAATCTGAAATGAACTCTTTCTTACTTAATCTGAAATCATGTTGCCTCTTTGTTTACAATTATCAATCTCAAATCATGTTGCCTCTTTGTTATCCTTTCTCAATCTGAAATGAACTCTTTCTTACTTAATTTGAAATCATGTTGCCTCTTTGTTTACCATTATCAATCTGAAATGAACTCTTGCCTCTTTGTTATCCTTTCTAAATCTGAATGAACTTTTTTTCACTTAATCTGAAATCAGGTTGCCTCTTTGTTTACAATTATCAAAATGAAATCATGTTGCCTCTTTGTTATCCTTTCTTAATCTGAAATGAACTCTTTCTTACTTAATCTGAAATCATGTTGTCTCTTTGTTATCCTTTGTCAATCTGAATTGAACTCTTTCTTACTTAATCTGAAATCATGTTGCCTCTTTGTTATCCTTTCTTAATCTGAAATGAATTCTTTCTTACTTAATCTGAAATTATGTTGTCTCTTTGTTATCCTTTGTCAATCTGAATTGAACACTTTCTTCTTAATCTGAAATCATGTTGCCTCTTTGTTATCCTTTCTCAATCTGAAATGAACTCTTTCTTACTTAATCTGAAATCATGTTGCCTCTTTGTTATCCTTTCTCAATCTGAAATGAACTCTTTCTTACTTAATCTGAAATCATGTTGCCTCTTTGTTTACAATTGTCAATCTTAAATCATGTTGCCTCTTTGTTATCCTTTCTCAATCTGAAATGAACTCTTTCTTATTTAATCTGAAATCATGTTGCCTCTTTGTTTACAATTGTCAATCTGAAATCATGTTGCCTCTTTGTTATCCTTTCTCAATCTGAAATGAACTTTTTTTCACTTAATCTGAAATCATGTTGCCTCTTTGTTTACAATTATCAATCTGAAATCATGTTGCCTCTTTGTTATCCTTTCTTAATCTGAAATGAACTCTTTCTTACTTAATCTGATATCATGTTGTCTCTTCGTTATCCTTTGTCAATCTGAATTGAACTCTTTCTTACTTAATCTGAAATCATGTTGCCTCTTTGTTATCCTTTGTCAATCTGAATTGAACTCTTTCTTACTTAATCTGAAATCATGTTGCCTCTTTGTTTACAATTATCAATCTGAAATCATGTTGCCTCTTTGTTATCCTTTCTCAATTTGAAATGAACTCTTTCTTATTTAATCTGAAATCATGTTACCTCTTTGTTTACCATTATCAATCTGAAATGAACTCTTGCCTCCTTGTTATCCTTTTTCAATCTGAAATGAACTCTTTCTTACTTAATCTGAAATCATGTTGCCTCTTTGTTTACAATTATCAATCTCAAATCATGTTGCCTCTTTGTTATCCTTTCTCAATCTGAAATGAACTCTTTCTTACTTAATTTGAAATCATGTTGCCTCTTTGTTTACCATTATCAATCTGAAATGAACTCTTGCCTCTTTGTTATCCTTTCTCAATCTGAAATGAACTCTTTCTTACTTAATCTGAAATCATGTTGCCTCTTTGTTTACAATTATCAATCTGAAATCTTGTTGCCTCTTTGTTATCCTTTCTCAATCTGAAATGAACTCTTTCTTACTTAATCTGAAATCATGTTGCCTCTTTGTTTACCATTATCAATCTGAAATGAACTCTTTCTTACTTAATCTGAAATCATGTTGCCTCTTTGTTTACAATTGTCAATCTGAAATCATGTTGCCTCTTTGTTATCCTTTCTCAATCTGAAATGAACTCTTTTTTACTTAATCACTGTTGCCGGTATAAGTACATGGATAAAGCTCAATGATGAATGTCCTTAATGGTTTGAGAGCAATATCTAGTAGTAGTAGTGGTATACATAGGGGTCTGGCCATGTAGTTTAAATAGTTGTGCCACCACATGGTCTACCAATGACTGGGTGTGTGCGCATGTTCATTTGAGTTACATACATGTAAGTCCACATAATCTGAAGTGGTCTCAGTGAAAACAACCTTTGTTTGTTTGAGAGATGTTTGTTTACTCTTTGAACATAGTGTCTACCAGTTTCATTGTGTGTGTGTATGAGGCACTTCTATTTAAAATAACTCGATGATGAGGCCAAATTAGGCCTGAGAGTTAATGTCAATGGATTTGCAATTGTATTCTTGCTTGCTGTATGATATGCTATGATTTGGTTAACTGAGAAATTCAGATGAAATTGTTGAAACTTAAATAAACCAGTAGCATTACATTCATAATCTGATTACAAGTTAAACATATCTTATGTAGAAATGTTTACACCCTAAACAAATTGACCCAAAACAAATTTCTATGCTACTATCTTCCTGCTACCCTAGTAACCTAATTCCCCCATTAGATATTCTAAACCTTCTGTTTCACCTAGACCTTGTAAATGCTCAATGCATTCTCTAACTAGCACTTCACTTACGTCCAAGTTCCTCGGTAATATTCCTAAATGTGCTAGATGACCTTTCTTCATGTGTGGTATGGCAAAATCATTGTGACCCTTGGATTTCATAATCTTAACCATAACTGATTGTAGTGTCAAGAAGATATTGTTTAATTTGGTTGGACTATAATCAATGAATGCTTACATCACACTGTTCACAAGCTCGTCCACTGTCTTCGCTGCTTTCCTTGATTGTAATGACTGCAATGCCCTGAAATAGCCTAGGTCATTGCAGTTCAAATCTGGTGAGTTTGGGGGTTGAAATATCAACTTTATATTGAACCCATCTGTGTTAGCCACTGCCATAAATTATGGGTCGTCATTCTTGATATGTGGTCTAGCATTATCTTGTTGAATTAAGATATGTTTACTAACACCTTCTGGCCATTTTGTTTTGATGGCTGGTATAATTTGCTGAATGATGCATTCCTTGGTGACTTGTCTTGTTATTGATTCAATAGCTTTGGTTTCCAAAGTTCCCCTTGGTCCGTTTACGCTTGATCTTGCTGATGGTACCTCCCTTGTAAAGGGGAACATGCCTATTTTACCGTCGAATAAAAGTTCGCCATTTTCTAAGTAAATTGGCCTGCTTACTGCACACATGAACATTACCTTTGTAATGTACCTCTTCGACTGACAACTCCTGTACGGTAACTCTTCCCCATCGACTACGTAAAACTTATGACCGTCGTATTGGATGAAAATGTTGGGGCTGGTGTCCTTGACAATTAAGTACAATGACTTATTAAATCTCTTTAAGGATCACAAGGGCATACTTTTGTATTATTACCAGTTGATCCACGTTTATCAATAACGGTTGGCTTGCTAGATAAGTTTGACGTTATTGTCATACGGATGGCGGTGATCAACTGGTCCCTATACGTCACACCTATAGGACACGTTTGAGAGATGTGAAGGTATGAAAATACAGTCACATTTTGCCGGATATGACTAAACGGTTAGTCAGAGGTATTGACTATTAAATTAGTCAATAAGATGTTGAGATTATTATTTAATACGGATTAAATAATTTTAGCTAATACGGATTACATGATTAATTCGTAAATTAAATATAAACGGTTATATTTAATTAAATATTGTATTCGCGTATTAATATAAACAGTTATATTAATTTGGATAATTATACAATATCGTATTTTGTCAGACCATTATTAATATATCGACTGTATTAATATCTGATAACATGTTACGATTTATAAATAAAACCCGCGAACAACTTAAAGCTAATTGGGTCGAATCACGCATTGGAATAAGGTAAGAGTGGAAAGCCCACTCCTACCCGACATCAATTTCGGCCGGCCAAGTGTAGTATATAAGGAGAGTCCTTCTCCTTATATGAGTGAGTCTTGTTGCACTGTTTAAAAAAATCTCAAGGGAAAATTAGGGTTTGAGAGCATTCTTCTCCCAAAACCTCAGATCTCACATCTAAAACCTCAGGGGCTCTCCCTATATTGCAAGGCAATTGGAGAGGATTTCTAGCACACGCGGTCACGTCTCAAACTAAGTCTTGGGTGCAAGTTATAGGAGGGAATTTGCATTAATTCCTGTTCTTAGGCCATAAGCACAAAGGACCAAAGGTTGAATTCTTTTTCTTATCCTTTTTAATCTTATGACTATAAACACAACTGTATTTTTCATTATAATCCTGCAAGTTTAGGGTCAATACATGCTTTATTCCCCACAAGTGGTATCAGAGCCTTAGGCCATGAAAATTTTACTTTTGTGTTTTTCATAAGTTTTTTTTTTAAAAAGATTTTGAAAAATCTCGTTTCTGCCGCTGCGTCGGTCGGTCGACCAGTATTAGCGGTCGGTCGACCGCCCCTGTGTGAGTTTTCTGTTTTTTTTTAAAAGCAGTTTCCTTTGTGGGTTTTCGATCTTGTTTTTCGATTCCTGTTTACATATTGTTAATTAATCGATATTCTTGACAATATGTGAACCTTTGTTGATGTTATTTTTGATTTACTTGTTTTAAATCAAAGTTTAAAAGGTAAAAACTTGTGTTAATTTCAAAAATTGCAGCGTTTTGCGTTTTCTGAAATTCGTTTTTACTGCATGTTGGTCGGTCGACCTAATTAATAGGTCGGTCGACCGATTTCACTGTTGCAGAATTTTTCCGTTTTTCGGCAGGAGGTCGGTCGACCACAAGTTCTGGTCGGTCGACCTCCCCCCTGTAACAGACTCGTTTTTTATTTTATTTTCGAAAATAACATGTTTTATTTTCACATGGCTTAAAATAATATACTATATACGGAAATAGTGTATTATTTAGTGAAACGGTTCACCCTCGTTTGATACATATTGTTTTAAAACAGTTTAAAATAATGGATTATATGTTTGTTAAAATTGGTGATTAAAACGGTATAGTCACTTAATTTTAATCTTAAAAGGTGGTTTGGTATAAATTTATTAATCATAATAACAGTATTATGTCATGTATGAATTTTATTTAGTTGATGCATTTTATTTATCGTCTTGTGAATGCCTTGAATGCTTTCAATAACGTATTTAATTTTTGCAAACGGTTGTAACTTAGTGTGGCCTTAGAAGATTGTGTCACCGTAATGAAGGGACACGATCTTGCTTGAAATTTTGAGATCTTGAATCTCCGTTTTGGGTTTTTGCCATGTAATTACTTTTGTATTTAAATTAGAATGTATCTAGGACTACTTTTGTAATTTAAATTAGTAATTTTGTGAAGACCAAAGACAAGACGGAGGCCGGATGCTCACTCCCGCTGCAAGGACCAAGATGGAACATCAAGACAAGCTTCTAGGGTCCAACAGTGGATTCCAAGTTGTTTTATGTTTATTTTGGTAGGATAGGCCACACTAGGACTTTTATTTACGTTTATTGCATTTATCTTTACGCTTTCATCGATAATAGCTTGCATCATATTCCGCCTAAAAACCAAACCACCTATATCATGCCTGAAAACTGACTCATGTAGAGGTTACGCGTTAGTTTTCTGTGACAATACAGATGTCACATGTCAATTTAAAAGCCATCACTTTATTTAATTCATTCACGCAAATGCTAGTTTTTAGTTCACTTAAATATGGATAAATAAGAGTTGATGGGGTCTTCCTCGTATAACCAAAAATTGAGATTAGTCTTTATAAATCAGCCTCCCATGAATCCCTTCTTCGTCGGTAGGCATAATATGACCCCTTCTACGTCGGGTAAGTGGGAACAGATGATTTATTTTATCTCAACATCATGGTCACTCGATAATATTCCAGTGACTGAGATGGACTAATAGATAGATATACGGAAATCTATCGACCAAGAGTTCCAACGATTGGAATTAGCCAAACTGTGGGCTTATCAATATACGGAAATTGAGTCTTGGGATCGTTTATATAATTCTTGAGGGAGATCAATTATATAAATGCATGAGTCTACGAGTTTAAATTCAATTTAATATAGACTTAAATCACAACAATAAGTTGCTTATATGGTTTTGTTTTATCTTCTTTTCAGTGTAGAACACGTTCACTAAAACTGCTGTAAAACTAAAATGGCTGGTGAAGACCCAATGCCAAGTGCCAAGCTAGCACGTGAATCCTGGCTAAAAGCCTTCATGGACTCCATGAATCAGTCAACTAGACTGAGGAATTATGGGTCAAACTTCTCTGACTGGGAGGCAGCACTACGGAATGCTGCCATTGCTGACGGAAAGCTCAAGTTTTTAACTGAGCCCATTCCGGCACACCCAGGAACTGGAGCTAGAGCCAACGATGTTCGCGCTCATAGCGATTTCGTCATGGAAGCGGGTGCGATAAAGAACGTACTCATCTATGCAATGGAATCTAATTTGCAAAGACGCTTCATAACCCATGGTGCAAACAAGATTTTCACCACGCTCACTAACGAATTCTCCAAGGCTCCGAGAATCGTTTCTTATGAGCATACCTGTCGCTTCTTTGAGGCGAAACTCCAGAAGGGCCAAGCTGTTAGCCCACATATTCTCAACATGATTGAGAATATCGAGAAACTGGAGACCCTAAACTGCAAGATCAGTGAGAACATCATCGTTGATCGCATGCTTCATTCGCTTCATGATGGGTTCGCCCTCTTTAGGGCCAACTACTACATGAACGACATGAAGAAGACTCCCCATGAGCTCCACTCCCTTCTCGTACAGACTGAGAAGGATCTAAAGTTGAGTGGGAGTCTAAAGCAGGATGTTCTCATGATCTCAAGTAAGGGAAAAGGTAAAGGGAAGGCTAAAGCTCAGGGCGACCTAGCGGTAGGTAGGCCCAGGTTCAAGAAACCAGGATTTGCTAAGAGTGGGCCTGGTGAGTCGAGTAACTCACAAGGCAAGACAAAGAGCAAGGATACAAGCATGGAATGTCACCATTGCCACAAGACTGGGCATCGGAGGCGCTCATGCCCCGTGTATCGCGAGGACATTAAAGCAGGCCGTGTTACTCCTGTTGGTATGTCTTCTTCTTCTTTTATTCACATGATTGAGATTAACCATGCAAGTTGCGGAACTTGGGTACTTGATACTGGTTGTGGTTCTCATCTATGTAATCATGTGCAGGGCCTCCGAAACCAAGAACCCCTAATCAAGGGTGAGGTGGACCTGCGAGTCGGGAATGGAGCACGCGTTGCTGCAGTCTCGAAGGGAACATACGTGATCCAGCTTCCAAGTGGATTCGAGTTATTTTTATATAACTGTTATTATGTTCCTAGTTTATCCAAAAACATTATTTCAGTTTCTGCACTTGACAAACTCGGCTTTTCATTTGTAATAGAGAATAATAGCTGTATTTTCTCCTTACACAATATGATTTATGGCAAGGCAGTTTCCATGAATGGAATTTATGTTTTAGATCAAACTACCGAGATATTACATGTGAATAATAAAAGAATAAAGGTAGGTGACAAAGATCAAACTTACCTATGGCATTGTCGTATGGGACACATAAATGAGAAACGCGTAAAACAGCTCATACAGAATGGAGCTATTTCTCCCTTTGATTTCGAATCATATGGCACGTGTGAATCATGTCTCATCGGCAAAATGACTCGTATTTCCTTCAAAGGTGTTGGAATGCGCGCTGCCGACCTATTAGGACTCATACATACGGACGTATGTGGCCCTATGTCGATCAACGCACGAGAAGGCTATAGGTATTTCATCACTTTCACGGATGATTTGAGCAGATATGGCTATGTCTACTTAATGAAACATAAAAGTGAATCCTTTGACAAGTTCAAAGAATACCAGAATCGGGTACAGAACCAGCTGGGTAGAAAGATTAAAGCACTACGTTCAGATCGTGGTGGTGAGTATCTTTCACACGAGTTTGATCAACACCTTAAAGACTGTGGGATCGTGCTACAGTTGACTCCACCTGGGACACCACAATTAAATGGTGTGTCCGAACGGAGAAATCGAACTTTACTTGATATGGTTCGATCCATGATGAGTCACACCGTTGTGCCTGATTCATTGTGAGGCTATGCTCTTTTGTCGGCCGCTCTAATACTTAACCGAAGTCCGTCTAAAGCTGTTGACAAGACTCCATTCGAGTTATGGAAGGGAACGGTCCCTAACTTGTCCTTTATTCGGGTTTGGGGCTGCGAGGCTTATGTCAAGTGGAGACACGAGGATAAGCTCGGCTCGCGATCGGTCAAGACATACTTTATAGGCTATCCAAAGGGAACGTTTGGTCATTACTTCTACTCGCCTACCGAACAACGTGTTTTTGTTGCGGCTAGTGCGACGTTCTTAGAGAAAGAATTTCTTGAGAACAAGTCGAGTAATAGAACCTTCGAGTTATCGGAGGTTCAAGAACCAACTACCGAGCAACCATTGGAGGAAACAGTACCTTCAACCGAGGCTGCGGTAGATATCCCTGAGGAACCTAGGAGGTCAGGAAGAGTCTCTATTCCACCGGACAGATACATTGGTATGGTCAAGGAACACGATACAGATGACGTCTTACTCCTAGAGGGTAATGAACCCACAACCTATAAAGGTGCCATGACCAGTTCTGACTCAAAGCTATGGCTAGAAGCCATGCAATCCGAGATGGACTCCATGTATGAGAACAACGTGTGGGATCTTGTGGACCTACCTGCAAAGGTACGTCCCCTTCAATGCAAATGGCTTTACAAGATAAAGCATGCCGTGGAAGGACAACAAGATATCCACAAGGCTAGACTAGTTGCTAAAGGTTTCACCCAAGTGCCAGGCTTGCACTATGATGAGATCTTTGCACCCGTAGTCATGCTACGTTCCATTCGGATTATCTAAGCGATCGCCGCATTTCATGACTATGAAATATGGCAAATGGACGTTAAAACCGCCTTCTTAAACAGTTATTTGGAGGAAGAGTTGTACATGGTACAACCCGAGGGTTTTATCGATCCAGCACATCCTAAGAAAGTTTGCAAGCTTAAGCGTTCCATCTATGGAATTAAGCAAGCATCGCGGAGTTGGAATCATCGCTTCGACCAAGTGATAAAAGAGAATGGGTTCATTCCATCAGTCGAGGAACCATGTCTCTATATCAAGTCGAGTGGGAGCAAGATTGTATTCCTAGTACTGTATGTCGATGACATACTCTTGATTGGGAATGACATACCTCTCTTATCTTCGGTTAAAGCATGGTTGAAAAACCATTTCCAGATGAAAGATCTGGGAGAGGCACAAAGAATTTTGGGCATCCGTATCTACAGGGATAGATCACGACGGATGTTGTCTCTCAGTCAGGAGTCTTGTATTGAGATGATTCTGGAGAGATTCAGCATGACGAACTCCAAGAAGGGGTTCCTTCCTATGACTCCTGGGCTTCACTTGAGCAAGACTCAAGAAGCTAAGTCAGTGGAAGAGAAAGAGCGCATGAGTCGGATTCCTTATGCCTCGGTAATAGGATCGATCATGTATGCCATGATATGCACACGTCCAGACGTTGCATATGGATTGAGTATGACAAGTCGATTCCAAGCTCATCCAGGTGAACAACACTGGATGGCCGTGAAAAACATTCTTAAGTACCTACGGAGGACTAAAGATTGGGGATTGACTTATGGAGGCAACTCAACGCTCTGCGCCACGGGTTACGCAGATGCTAGCTTCCAAACAGATCAAGATGACTCGAAATCTCAGTCTGGATTCGTTTTTACTCTTAATGGCGCTGCTGTCAGCTGGAAAAGTTCTAAACAGAATGTTACAGCAGATTCTACGACTGAGTCCGCGTAAAAGAAGATATTCATTGATAAGATCGCTACGGATGACAACATAGCTGATCCTCTCACAAAAGCATTACCACGTGATAAGCATGAAGGGCACATTCATTCCATGGGAATTGGATGTGTTCCTAAGTTGTAGTACTCTTTTATGAATTCATGTAATAATTCATTTTCTCGTGTACTCTATTCAACCTTATTGTTATGATATAAAATGTTTTGTTTCTCATGTGGAATTGTACGCCAATTTTGAACACCACAAAGTGAACTGATTAACATTACATCGTTTTGGTCCTTGATTACCCACTTGAGCTGATAACTCAGGTAATCATTTTGTGACGTTGGTTGATGGTGGGTTCAACGAGCCATAAGTCACGTGGATGACTGACCAATCACAAAGGCGAGTTATACGGATATCTCGTAGGACACCCCGTGACATCGTTATGGAGTCCTAAATGTTTTATAACATTGGGTGCCAGGTCGTGGATAGGACCTCCATAGTGTTCTTTAGAGTCGAGTCTTTTGACTTTCAACTGTTTCTTGAGATTAAGACAGATTTTGGGTAACTTTGGTTTCTTTCCCACGGTCACCGTAACAGGGGCCAAGAGGATTTTTTCTGGGTTATTTCATGCTGGGCGATATCGGCAGGATTCGAGTTGAGGGAAATATCCAAACCCTTATCAGGATTTTATCATTTCTCAGGGCCACTCGAGGAGTAGTAACTGAAATGCATGGCCATGCTCGAATACAGATTCGTTTTATCAGTTAAGTTACTCTCTAGTCGGGGAAACCACTCTTGATACAGATCGCTTGTGAGATACGACCTTTGCGAATGCGGATTTGCAAATTGTCTTACATTGAGTGGGAGAAATTTTAAAAGGATATGAGATTCGGTTATCGCACCTACACTTGTACGGACAAGTGGGAGTTTGTTGGAGATTGTGTCCTCCACATGTAGTGTGATAACGTCATTGCACATACCCTTGTACGGACAAGTGGGAGATTGTTGGGGCTGGTGTCCTTGACAATTAAGTACAATGACTTATTAAATCTCTTTAAGGATCACAAGGGCATACTTTTGTATTATTACCAGTTGATCCACGTTTATCAATAACGGTTGGCTTGCTAGATAAGTTTGACGTTATTGTCATACGGATGGCGGTGATCAACTGGTCCCTATACGTCACACCTATAGGACACGTTTGAGAGATGTGAAGGTATGAAAATACAGTCACATTTTGCCGGATATGACTAAACGGTTAGTCAGAGGTATTGACTATTAAATTAGTCAATAAGATGTTGAGATTATTATTTAATACGGATTAAATAATTTTAGCTAATACGGATTACATGATTAATTCGTAAATTAAATATAAACGGTTATATTTAATTAAATATTGTATTCGCGTATTAATATAAACAGTTATATTAATTTGGATAATTATACAATATCGTATTTTGTCAGACCATTATTAATATATCGACTGTATTAATATCTGATAACATGTTACGATTTATAAATAAAACCCGCGAACAACTTAAAGCTAATTGGGTCGAATCACGCATTGGAATAAGGTAAGAGTGGAAAGCCCACTCCTACCCGACATCAATTTCGGCCGGCCAAGTGTAGTATATAAGGAGAGTCCTTCTCCTTATATGAGTGACTCTTGTTGCACTGTTTAAAAAAATCTCAAGGGAAAATTAGGGTTTGAGAGCATTCTTCTCCCAAAACCTCAGATCTCACATCTAAAACCTCAGGGGCTCTCCCTATATTGCAAGGCAATTGGAGAGGATTTCTAGCACACGCGGTCACGTCTCAAACTAAGTCTTGGGTGCAAGTTATAGGAGGGAATTTGCATTAATTCCTGTTCTTAGGCCATAAGCACAAAGGACCAAAGGTTGAATTCTTTTTCTTATCCTTTTTAATCTTATGACTATAAACACAACTGTATTTTTCATTATAATCCTGCAAGTTTAGGGTGAATACATGCTTTATTCCCCACAGAAAAACCATTTTTCATCCATGTGGATGACATTACTCATCTTTGCAAACTTGATTTTTGTTTCTGGAATTGCGTTTAGATCCAGAAAATCTTGAATAGCCTGCTCCACTTGTAAGTACATTAGTGCATGCTTCAATCTATTTACTTTGGTCGCGTCTTTGAGTTGAGGATGTAATGGGCTTGGGTGGGGCTTGAGTAGCCCTTGAGTTACCCACTTGTGAACCGTGCCCACTGAAACTCCGGTATTCTCTGCAACTCTTTCCATAGTATCGCGCTTTTCCCATTCAAGCGATTTAATGAACTCGAGATCAGGTAGTACACGTTTTTTGTTTGTGTTTCCGATTCGACCACTACTAACATCTAACCCTTCACCAATATTTCTGGGTTTCTTTGCTAATTTCCAGATTCTGCCTACCACTTGACGGTTTAGACCGAACGTGTCCACTGCTTCCTTCAACATTCCGCGTGTAAGCTGCCCATTATCCGACTTGCTTAGAAGAAACACTGCAACTTCCTGTCGTTTCGGCTCCGTCACACAAGTGTAGTTCATCTGATTTTCTGTTTTCAAGGAGTTGTAATTTTTGGAAAGAAATCTGTAATTTTTGTGATTTTTGTGGAGTATGAAGTGTAAACTCTGAAACTGAAACTGTAATTTTTTTGGATAATGTAAATTTTCCTGAGGACTGTTGGTTATAAAGGGGTTGGGAAAGTGTATCTCAGGGTAGACAGCTACCCTGAAAAGATGTTTTTAGGAGGGAATTATGGTGGGAAATGTAGTGGTTAATGGGGTGATTTTGAATAGTTGAAAAAGGGTGGGAAAGTTGATTTAATTACATGAATAGTAATTCTGGACACATTTTAACCAAGGGTCATTAAGAACTAATCAGCCTAGATAAATACCCTAATAAAACTGTTTTTGTTACAACTTGTTGTACCTTTTATTATTGTTTATTGTTGCCTTATTTCTTGTGCAAAACCCTTGTGTATCACTTGGATAAAAATGGAGGGAGTAATGTATAAAATAGATAGAAAATTTGTAATTATTTGTAATTCCGGAGATCCTTGAAGACGGTGCCTTTCGGAAAGGAGTTCCGACCAAGACGGTATTTGCCTTGGGATGCGTGCCGCGTGTGAAGTTCAAGGACCAAGGAGTTGGTTTCCGAATTTGTATTTTACATTTAAATTTTCTATTTTAGGAAGGCCATACTAGGATTTATTTATTCTTTTAAGTTTTTATGCTTGGCATGTTTGCATGCATAGCCAAATCATCATTCAAACTCATGCATTTCATCGATTTTATCGATCGTGTCAATTAATTTATCGATAATTCACCGACTTAGTTCACTTATAGGAGATAGATAATAAATTGATAAGATCTCTTACGTTATTTAAAAATCGAGACATAGCCTTACCAAAAAGTAAAGAACCCACGAAGTATCTTCTTCATAAGGGAGTGGGCTCCGCTACACCGGGGTGCTACCTTATTACGTTGGTGAACTGGGGTAATATGATTACACTCTCGAAATTTGGTCGATCTCGACGAAGGTATTCGAGCCACCGTAGTGGTAATAAGTTCGGGCTAAGATAAGAATTAGTGTAATTTTATCGACCGAGAGTTCTAAAAGTAGAATCGATTAAGGGCTTAATCCACCGAGTCATATTAATAGGGATGTATCGGATACACCGTGCCCGAGTTAGTATGTATTTGGGTCTCGGAATCATTTACTTAATTGATTAAGAGATCATTAAGTAGATGCTTAACTTGTTTAAAATTTACAAGTTTAATTAAAATAAACGATAATTGTGTTTTTAATTCCTTTATTTTCATTTGTAGTCATTTTTCAACAATCAATCATCAATGGCTAATAACGCTCCACCACTCACAAACGTATCATGGCTTCGATCCTTCATGGATCGATGCAAGCTTGAGAAGCATGACACCAATTTTAAGGATTGGGACGCCCAATTGGTTTTGGCCGCGGAAGCTGACGATAAGACTCGTTACCTTACCATCGCCGCTCCTCCCACTCCCATCGCTCGTGCATCGGAGGCGACTCGTGAGGCCTATGAGACCTACATGAAAGAATCTCATGCTCTTAAGAACGTGCTAATATTCTCAATGGCGGATCTCCAAAGGAGAATGATAAAGCTAGCCACGACTAAAGAGATTTATACTAGAGTTGCGACCATGTTTTCGCAAACTCCTAGGGTAATCCATTATGAGGCAGCCTCCGCCTTCTTTGATTTGACCTTAAAGGAAGGTCAAAGGATTAGTCCTCATGTGCTCAAAATGGTTGAGCTAGCCGAAACCTTGAAGTTGCAAGGGGTGAACGTTCCTGACTCTCTTATTGTTGACAAAATTATTCACTCCCTAAACAAAGTGAAATCGTATGTTCACTTCCGGGTCAACTTTAACATGCGTAATCAAGAAACATCTTTGGACGAATTGCATAAGATGCTAGTCCAAGCAGAAAGGGATATGGGACTTAATGAGAGTTCCACAAAGGATGTGCTCTGTAACATCCCGTATTTTCGTAAACAATATTTTAATGATTTTAATTTATTTTTCGGAATATAATATTATTTTTATAATAAATCGTAAATTTAACTTAAAGTTTTCCGTTAAGTTCCGTCTTAAGAATATTTTAATTCTTAAGATGTTGTTCACTTGGCATTTCATTCCGACTTGAGTCCGTATCACTTAAATAAATAAACCCGACTCAAGTAAAAGCAAAAAGGACAATATAAAACCCTACACCAAACCCTTCCATCGACATATCAACCCTCCTCATTTCATTCCACTGTTAAAAGAAAAACCCATTTTTCTCCATTTTCTTCAAGCTTAAAACGATAATCTCGACCCCTTCCGCTACTCGTATCAAGGTAAATTTTATATTTTCGGAATCCTTGCGAGATTTGCAAGCTTCCTATCTCTTTCAATTTCAATTTTATCAAACTCGAAAAAAGACGCTGTTTTGGGTAAATCCCGTTTTAAGCTTCTAAAACCCGTTTCTTTTGTTGTAAGAGTTGTATTAGAGGACCCGGAGGGTGATAGCTTCGTTATTGAAGAAGAATTCGGAGCTTAACCCGCTTTTAAGGTGACGATAATGAGAAACTCGGCCTTTTGTCTATATTAGCACTTTACTTGATTTTTAGTATGTTTATCTACTAGAAACATGTTTAGGTTATGTGGATTGTGGTTGTGATGCTGTAAATTAGTTAGTATCATGTTAGGATTTGATGATTATATGTTTCTCACATGGTTTATGGAGGATTGATAATGGGTATGTTGTTTATGTGGAAATAATGGGTGTTTTCAATATTTGATATGCGTAATTATGGGTAATCTATGATAATGATTTTATGATGCTTCATGAGTGTTGGTATATGCTGTAATTCGTGATTTTAGTAGTGTATACGAAGTATAGAAGCAATCCCATGAAGTTTGGTTGAGTTCTTAAATGGCGAAAGTGCGTATTTCTGGGCAGAGGACTCCCAGCCGGTCTGAGGCCGGCGGCCGGTGGACCGGCTGAGAGCCCCATTTGTTGTTTGTTGTGTATTGTCCTCGATTTGCAAATCTTGGGAAAAAGGGTCCCCAGCCGGTGGACCGGCGGCCGGCCGACCGGCTGGGAGACCATCTTGTTGTTTATTGTTGTTTTGTAAGGATTTGGGAAAAGGGGTTCCCAGCCGGTGGACCGGCAGCCGGCCGGCCGGCTGGGAGACCCTCCTTGTTGTTTTTATTGGATTTTGGCATGAGAGGTTGGGACTCTCAGCCGGCCAACCGGCAGCCTGTGGCTGACCGGCTGAGAGCCCCTGATTGAATTGTTTTGTCCATAACTTTAAATTCACATGTCGGATTTGATTGATTCTTTTTCCGTATGTTTCGTATGCTTGTTTGAAGTCCCAAGGAATTGGGCGGCACTTATGTCGGGTTCGGTAATGGATTTGAGGATGAAAGACCCCCCGGCCGGGCAACCGGAAGGGAAACCGGCTCTCGCCTCAAATTAGTTCCCGGAGTCGGCTAGGTGTTACATGGATGTTTAGTGACGAGATATATAAGAAATGATTGTCATTCGAGTTTGAGTTGTTGTACATCTTTGAGATGACATATTGGGAATTGTGTAATCTGCTGTGCGCTGCTATAGTACTCGAGTTCTCACTTGACTGCATTGTGTAGCTGGTTGGCCGTAGTGACTTGGTCTCACGGTCAGGTCTTAGATTGTCTGCCCGCCTTCGGGCGTATCTCGTTCCTAGCTAGTTCGGGTCTTGGGGGTGCCTTGTGCACTTGTCGAATCGGGGATCGTGACTTGGTTGCGCTCCGAGAGTCTGGCCAGGTTTAGACTAGGACAGTCATTTGATGTCGTCCTACCAGGGGGTTGTATAGTCTGAGATTGGGAATGTCGTGGTATATAGACGAGTCGATTGTCGGCCTGCTCATAGTAGTCTAGTAGAGTCACTTGGCTGATCAATCTAGTAAGAGTCGAGTCGCTTGGTTGACCTATCTCTTGTTTGTAAAAGTTGAGTCGCTTGGTTGACTTATCTCTCGTTTGTAGAGTCACTTGGTTGGCCTATAGTTGTTAGAGTCGAGTCACTAGGTGACCTATCTCTTGTTGATATAATTGGACGTTGAGCATGCTTTAGTTGTGGTTGTGATTGTATGATACTTGGTTATCTTAGTATTGTTCGTCCAAGGCATTGGACGACTCTTAGTCCGGTTTCGTAAATGGTTTGGATTGAAAGACCCCCCGGCCGGGCAACCGGAAGGGAAACCGGCTCTCCTTCCAAATAGTTTCCGAAGTTGGTTGAGAGCCTTGCATAAGTATTCGCATGTTGAATTGGGATTTGGATATTGAATCTGTATGCTTCACATGTTATATATATGCTGGAGTATATTGTATGCCTTATGTGTTATGTGTCACTGACAATAGGTGGCTAGGAGCACTCTAGTCACTCCCCACTGACTGTGGCGCACATGTTGTATGTGTGTAGGTACATGAGGCTGTTTGCAGGGGGTTACGTTGAGGCTAGCGA
The DNA here is from genome assembly GCA_029255685.2 of Silene conica. Taxonomy (NCBI): domain Eukaryota; kingdom Viridiplantae; phylum Streptophyta; class Magnoliopsida; order Caryophyllales; family Caryophyllaceae; genus Silene; species Silene conica. The sequence goes on from CM055311.2 coordinate 69,517,326, forward strand.
GCGATGATCCTTCATCGTTGACTTTTACCTTATCGTGTAGCTAGACCTTAGACTTACGTTTCAGTATTTTGTGCCTGTAGGGATATGCTATCCCGGGCTGCTTGTATCGCACTTAATACTTATTTATGTTTTGTCTTTCGCATGTTTAGATTTCTAAAGCACCTCGCATGTCTAGTTTTGTTAAAAAGTTTTAATTCCGCTGCATTTTTGGTACTTTGTATGTTTTACTTTTCCGCTTTCGCGAGGGGTTTTACAGTTGGTATCAGAGCGTTATCGCTCCCGACGCACTCATGTAATCCCCAAACTTAACTTGACCTATAACTTGAATAATGAATGAGAGATTTGGGTAGACTTAAGGACAAGTGGTAGACTGTTTGTGATTGTTAATTGTTAGGTTCTAACGTGTCTGTTGATTGTCAATGAGTTTGTTTTCTATATCTTTGAATCGACGAACCGTGAGCTCATCCATTTGGCGATCAAGACCGGTGTTTTCTACCGAAGATGGACAATTCGTGCTACCGTTGGAGAATGCTTCTGAGCCTGGATACTCCTCTTTCTTTGTGCATCGTCTTCTTTGATCCGGATGCACATCCTTTCTTATTGAATAATTGACCATTTTACTTGAAATCTATCTTCATCCCCTTTCGACTTATCCTTGTTACTTGCTTTTCGAAGTACCTTGCAAGTAAACTTCCCCCCTTGATTGAGTTTTGAGGAAGATCTCTGTTGCCTCCGCCTCCTTGATCTTAAGTTGTTGTCTCCGTACTTCTGTAACCGTTTTGAATTGTTTCCTTTCTGAGGATTTTAAACTTTCGTTACTTTTGCAACTTTACTCTTTTGAGAAATTTGAAATAAAAGTTTATTTTTGGAAGGTTTAGTTTGAAGAAAGTTGAAAATTTTGCAACTTTGATGGTTTCATCGTTGATTTGCCATTTGAACTCGTTATTGGAGACGTCTGATAACCTGTACTATGCCTATCAACATCGGATCGATCTAAATTTTGAAATTTTTCCTTGATTTTCACCTTGGTTTGCCTTCGGATTAGAATGTCAGGTTCTTGAATGCGCAACGAGAACCCCAACGTTCCTTGATGGAGGCCGGACTATGGTTTTTACTTTTGGAATTTTGGAAGAAGCCTAAGCTTTGGTATATCCAGGCTTCTGAGAAAGTTTTAGTTATTAGTGTTGTCCTTGTAACTCTTTTCAAGTTTCGAGGACGAAACTTTTTGAAAGATGGGGTGATTGTAACATCCCGTATTTTCGTAAACAATATTTTAATGATTTTAATTTATTTTTCGGAATATAATATTATTTTTATAATAAATCGTAAATTTAACTTAAAGTTTTCCGTTAAGTTCCGTCTTAAGAATATTTTAATTCTTAAGATGTTGTTCACTTGGCATTTCATTCCGACTTGAGTCCGTATCACTTAAATAAATAAACCCGACTCAAGTAAAAGCAAAAAGGACAATATAAAACCCTACACCAAACCCTTCCATCGACATATCAACCCTCCTCATTTCATTCCACTGTTAAAAGAAAAACCCATTTTTCTCCATTTTCTTCAAGCTTAAAACGATAATCTCGACCCCTTCCGCTACTCGTATCAAGGTAAATTTTATATTTTCGGAATCCTTGCGAGATTTGCAAGCTTCCTATCTCTTTCAATTTCAATTTTATCAAACTCGAAAAAAGACGCTGTTTTGGGTAAATCCCGTTTTAAGCTTCTAAAACCCGTTTCTTTTGTTGTAAGAGTTGTATTAGAGGACCCGGAGGGTGATAGCTTCGTTATTGAAGAAGAATTCGGAGCTTAACCCGCTTTTAAGGTGACGATAATGAGAAACTCGGCCTTTTGTCTATATTAGCACTTTACTTGATTTTTAGTATGTTTATCTACTAGAAACATGTTTAGGTTATGTGGATTGTGGTTGTGATGCTGTAAATTAGTTAGTATCATGTTAGGATTTGATGATTATATGTTTCTCACATGGTTTATGGAGGATTGATAATGGGTATGTTGTTTATGTGGAAATAATGGGTGTTTTCAATATTTGATATGAGTAATTATGGGTAATCTATGATAATGATTTTATGATGCTTCATGAGTGTTGGTATATGCTGTAATTCGTGATTTTAGTAGTGTATACGAAGTATAGAAGCAATCCCATGAAGTTTGGTTGAGTTCTTAAATGGCGAAAGTGCGTATTTCTGGGCAGAGGACTCCCAGCCGGTCTGAGGCCGGCGGCCGGTGGACCGGCTGAGAGCCCCATTTGTTGTTTGTTGTGTATTGTCCTCGATTTGCAAATCTTGGGAAAAAGGGTCCCCAGCCGGTGGACCGGCGGCCGGCCGACCGGCTGGGAGACCATCTTGTTGTTTATTGTTGTTTTGTAAGGATTTGGGAAAAGGGGTTCCCAGCCGGTGGACCGGCAGCCGGCCGGCCGGCTGGGAGACCCTCCTTGTTGTTTTTATTGGATTTTGGCATGAGAGGTTGGGACTCTCAGCCGGCCAACCGGCAGCCTGTGGCTGACCGGCTGAGAGCCCCTGATTGAATTGTTTTGTCCATAACTTTAAATTCACATGTCGGATTTGATTGATTCTTTTTCCGTATGTTTCGTATGCTTGTTTGAAGTCCCAAGGAATTGGGCGGCACTTATGTCGGGTTCGGTAATGGATTTGAGGATGAAAGACCCCCCGGCCGGGCAACCGGAAGGGAAACCGGCTCTCGCCTCAAATTAGTTCCCGGAGTCGGCTAGGTGTTACATGGATGTTTAGTGACGAGATATATAAGAAATGATTGTCATTCGAGTTTGAGTTGTTGTACATCTTTGAGATGACATATTGGGAATTGTGTAATCTGCTGTGCGCTGCTATAGTACTCGAGTTCTCACTTGACTGCATTGTGTAGCTGGTTGGCCGTAGTGACTTGGTCTCACGGTCAGGTCTTAGATTGTCTGCCCGCCTTCGGGCGTATCTCGTTCCTAGCTAGTTCGGGTCTTGGGGGTGCCTTGTGCACTTGTCGAATCGGGGATCGTGACTTGGTTGCGCTCCGAGAGTCTGGCCAGGTTTAGACTAGGACAGTCATTTGATGTCGTCCTACCAGGGGGTTGTATAGTCTGAGATTGGGAATGTCGTGGTATATAGACGAGTCGATTGTCGGCCTGCTCATAGTAGTCTAGTAGAGTCACTTGGCTGATCAATCTAGTAAGAGTCGAGTCGCTTGGTTGACCTATCTCTTGTTTGTAAAAGTTGAGTCGCTTGGTTGACTTATCTCTCGTTTGTAGAGTCACTTGGTTGGCCTATAGTTGTTAGAGTCGAGTCACTAGGTGACCTATCTCTTGTTGATATAATTGGACGTTGAGCATGCTTTAGTTGTGGTTGTGATTGTATGATACTTGGTTATCTTAGTATTGTTCGTCCAAGGCATTGGACGACTCTTAGTCCGGTTTCGTAAATGGTTTGGATTGAAAGACCCCCCGGCCGGGCAACCGGAAGGGAAACCGGCTCTCCTTCCAAATAGTTTCCGAAGTTGGTTGAGAGCCTTGCATAAGTATTCGCATGTTGAATTGGGATTTGGATATTGAATCTGTATGCTTCACATGTTATATATATGCTGGAGTATATTGTATGCCTTATGTGTTATGTGTCACTGACAATAGGTGGCTAGGAGCACTCTAGTCACTCCCCACTGACTGTGGCGCACATGTTGTATGTGTGTAGGTACATGAGGCTGTTTGCAGGGGGTTACGTTGAGGCTAGCGAGCGATGATCCTTCATCGTTGACTTTTACCTTATCGTGTAGCTAGACCTTAGACTTACGTTTCAGTATTTTGTGCCTGTAGGGATATGCTATCCCGGGCTGCTTGTATCGCACTTAATACTTATTTATGTTTTGTCTTTCGCATGTTTAGATTTCTAAAGCACCTCGCATGTCTAGTTTTGTTAAAAAGTTTTAATTCCGCTGCATTTTTGGTACTTTGTATGTTTTACTTTTCCGCTTTCGCGAGGGGTTTTACATGCTCAACATCGAGAAGAAGAGCAAGGGAAAGTTTAAGCGAAAGGCTAATAAGGGTAAAAATGTCAAAGCCTTCAAGTCCACATCTCCCAAGGAGAAGACCTTTACGAAAGGTGCTTCTTCATCGTCTACAAAGGTTGAAGACAAGTGCCATTATTGCACAAATATGGGGCATTGGAAGCGGAATTTCCCGAAGTATCTCAATGACCTCAAAGCCGGAAAGTTTCTTGCAGTAGGTATTAATTCTCGTATAATTCATGTTATTTAATCAATTTTGTATGTTGATACAAGTTATTGATTCTCACCCATTTATAAATTGTTTTTAAAGGGGCTCCTACCAAAGATAAGGGCAAGGAGAAGGAGAAGGAAGCTTGAAGTTCCTTCCATAGATGGCTAGAGTAGCATCCGAAGATTGATGACATGAACAACATGGCTCTAATTTTTCATTTTGATGTCTTCTTTCATTTTGCATTTTAATTTAAGAACATTTTATTTCTTGTATGACAAGAATCTTGTTAAACAATGGTTGTAATATTGGTGACTTGGTTTTCAACCCAAGTCATCTATTTTGTTCTTAATCAATATGTTGGTTTTTAAAATGCTTTGTGTGATACATAACATGAGTTGATACGATTTTCATAGATCGTAATAAAGTACCTTGAATAGTTCACCGTACGCTAGACATGATATGATCATAATAAAGTAATTTGATTTACTAAAATGAGAATTATACCCCGTGAAATACTTCAAACTCAAAAATGAGAACATTAGTTCATTATAAGATGATCACCTTAAATGAATGAGAGTACTAATGTCTCAGTACTACTCATATAATCTTTTTGTTGGGGCTGATGTCCTTGACAATTAAGTACAATGACTTATTAAATCTCTTTAAGGATCACAAGGGCATACTTCAGTATTATTACCAGTTGATCCACGTTTATCAATAACGGTTGGCTTGCTAGATAAGTTTGACGTTATTGTCATACGGATGGCGGTGATCACCTGGTCCCTATACGTCACACCTATAGGACACGTTTGAGAGATGTGAAGGTATGAAAATATAGTCACATTTATGCCGAATATGACTAAACAGTTAGTCAGAGGTATTGACTATTAAATTAGTCAATAAGATGTTGAGATTATTATTTAATACGGATTAAATAATTTTAGCTAATACGGATTACATGATTAATTCGTAAATTAAATATAAACGGTTATATTTAATTAAATATTGTATTCGCGAATTAATATAAAATGTTATATTAATTTGGGTAATTATACAATATCGTTTTTATCAGACCATTATTAATATATCGACTGTATTAATATCTGATAACATGTTACGATTTACAAATAAAACCCGCGAATAAGTTTTAGCTAAATGGGTCGAATCACGAATTAGAATAAGGTAAGAGTGGAAAGCCCACTCTTACTGTATTCGAGAATTCCGGCCAAGTGGTACATAAGGAGGAGACTTCTCCTTATGTCTGACTACTCTTGTTTTCACTGACTAAACAAATCTCAAAGAAAAATTAGGGTTTTGAGAGCATTCTTCTCCCAAAACTCAGATCTCACATCAAAAACCTCAAAAAGCTCTCCCCATATTGCAAGGCAATTGGAGAGTATTTTCTAGCACACACGGCATCATCTCAATCAAGTCTTGGGTGCAAGTTATAGGAGGGAATTTACTTTAATTCCTGTTCTTAGGCCATAAGCACAAGGACCAAAGGTTGAATTCTTTTTCATGTTTTTATTTATCTTATGACAATATTCACAACTGTAAATTTCATTATAATCCTTCAAGTTTAGGGCGAATACATGCTATATTCCCCACAAGTGGTATCAGAGCCAGGTTCATGAAATTTTTACTTTTGTGTTTTTCATAAGTTTTTATTTAAAAATTTTGAAAAAGCGTGTTCTGTCACTATGTCGGTCGGTCGACCCCTAGTTGCGGTCGACCGACCGCCTCCCGCGTAGGTTTTCTGTTTTTGACAGTTTCCTTTTGTGAGATATCGATCTTGTTTTTCGATTCTTGTTTACATATTGTTAATTAATCGATATTCTTGACAATATGTGAACCCTTGTTGATGTTTATTTTGATTTACTCGTTTTAATCAAAGATAAAAAGGTAAAAACTTGTTTTGATTTTAAAAGTGCAGCGTTTTGCGTTTTTCAGAAACTCGTTTTTACTGTTTGGTGGTCGGTCGACCTGATTGATAGGTCGGTCGACCTATTCCACTGTTACAGGAATTTTTTTTCGTCAGTAGGTCGGTCGACCCCGTGTTGTGGTCGATCGACCTCATACCTGTATACAGTCGTTTTATTTTTCTTTTCGAAAATAACCTGTTTTATTTTCCCATGGCCTTTAGTAATATACTATATACGGAAATAGTATATTATTAATTTTGTGAAACGGTTCACCCTCGTTTGATACATATTATTTTAAAACAGTTTAAGATAATGGATTATAAATTTATTAAAATTGGGTGATTAAAACGGATAATCGCATAATTTTAATCCCGTAAGGTGGTTTGGTAAAATTTGTTAATCATAATAACAGTATTATGTCATGTATAAATTTTAATTTTAGTTGATGCATTTTATTTATCGTCTTGTTGAATGCCTATTGAATGCTTTCTATAACGTATTTAATTTTGCAAACAGTTGTAACTTAGTGTGGCCTTAGAAGATTGTGTCACCGTAATGATGGGACACAGTCTTGCTTGTAATTTTGAGATCTTGAATCTCGGTTTTGGGTTTTTGCCATGTAATTACTTTTGTATTTAAATTAGAATGTAAATAGGCTTATATTTGTAATTTAAATTAGTAATTTTGTGAAGACCAAAGACGGAGACCGGATGCTCACTCCCGCTGCAAGGACTAAGATGGAACATCAAGACAAGCTTCAAGGGTCCAACGGTGGATTCCAAGTTGTTTTATGTTTATTTTGGTAGGATAGGCCACACTAGGACTTTTATTTACGTTTATCGCATTTATTTTATGCTTTCATCGATAATAGCTTGCATCATATTCCGCCTAAAACCAAACCACCTATAACATGCCTGAAAACTGACTCATGTAGAGGTTACGCGTTAGTTTTCTGTGACAATACAGATGTCACATGTCAATTGCAAAGCCATCACTTTATTTCATTTATTCACGCATATGCTAGATATTTGTTCACTTAAAATGGATAAATAAAAGTTGATGGGGTCTTCCTCGTATAGCCAAAAATTGAGACTAGTCTTTATAAATCAGACTCCCATGAATCCCTTCTTCGTCGGTAGGCATAATATGACCCCTTCTACGTCGGGTAAGTGGGAACAGATAATTTATTTTATCTCAACATCATGGTCACTCGATACTATCTAGCGACTGAGATGGACTAATAGATAGGATTTACGGAAATCTATCGACCAAGAGTTCCAACGGTGGAATTAGCCAAGCTGTGGGCTTATCAATATACGGAAATTGAGTCTTGGGATCGTTTATATAATTCTTGAGGGAGATCAATTATATAAATGCATGAGTCTACGAGTTTAAGTACAATTTAATATAGACTTAAATCACAACAATGAGTTGTTTATATGGTTTTGTTTTATCTTCTTTTCAGTGTAGAACACGTTCATTTAAACTGCTGTATAACTAATGGCTGGTGAAGACCCAATGCCAAGTGCCAAGCTAGCACGTGAATCCTGGCTAAAAGCCTTCATGGACTCCATGAATCAGTCTACTAGACTGAGGAATGATGGGTCAAACTTCTCTGACTGGGAGGCAGCACTACGGAATGCTGCCATTGCTGACGGAAAGCTTAAGTATTTAACTGAGCCAATTCCGGCACACCCAGGAACTGGAGCTAGAGCTAACGAAGTTCGCGCTCATAGCGACTTCGTCATGGAAGCGGGTGCGATAAAGAACGTACTCATCTATGCAATGGAATCCAATTTGCAAAGACGCTTCATAGCCCATGGTGCAAACAAGATTTTCACCACGCTCACTAACGAATTCTTAAAGGCTCCGAGGATCGTTTCTTATGAGCATACCTGTCGCTTCTTTGAGGCGAAACTCCAGAAGGGCCAAGCTGTTAGCCCACATATTCTTCACATGATTGAAAATATCGAGAAACTGGAGGCCCTAAACTGCAAGATCAGTGAGAACATAATCGTTGATCGAATGCTTCATTCGCTTCATGATGGGTTCGCCCTCTTCAGGGCCAACTATTACATGAACGACATGAAGAAGACTCCTCATGAGCTCCACTCCATTCTCGTATAGACCGAGAAGGATCTGAAATTAAGTGGGAGCGTGAAGCAAGATGTTCTCATGATTTCCAGTAAGGGTAAGGGTAAGGGTAAGGGTAAAGCTAAAGCTCAGGGCGACCTAACAGTAGGCAAGCCCAAGTTTAAGAAGTCAGGATTTACTAAGAGTGGGCCAGGTGAGTCGAGCAACTCACAGGGCAAAACAAAGAGCAAGGATACTAGCATGGAATGCCACCATTGCCACAAGACTGGGCATTGGAGGCGCTCATGCCCCGTGTATCGTGAGGACATTAAGGCAGGCCGCGTTACTCCTGTTGGTATGTCTTCTTCTTCTTTTATTCACATGATTGAGATTAACCATGCAAGTTACGGGACTTGGGTACTAGATACTGGTTGTGGTTCTCATCTATGTAATCATGTGCAGGGCCTCCGAAACCAAAAACCCCTCATCAAGGGTGAGGTTGACCTGCGTGTCGGGAATGGAGCACGTGTTGCTGCAGTCTCGAGGGGAACATACGTGATCCAGCTTCCAAGTGGATTCGTGTTATCTTTATATAACTGTTATTATGTTCCTTGTTTGTCCAAAAACATTATTTCAGTTTCTGCGCTTGACAAACTTGGTTTTTCATTTGTAATAGAAAATAACAGTTGTATTTTCTCATTACACAATATGATTTATGACAAGGCAATTTTCCATGAATGGAATTTATGTTTTAGATCAAACCACTGAAATATTACACGTGAATAATAAGAAATTAAAGGTAGGTGACAAAGATCAAACTTACCTATGGCATTGTCGTATGGGACACATAAATGAGAAACGCGTAAAACAGCTCATACAGAATGGAGCTATCTCGGCCTTTGATTTCGAATCATATGGCACGTGTGAATCATGTCTCATCGGTAAGATGACTCGTATTTCCTTCAAAGGTGTTGGAATGCGCGCTGCCGACCTATTAGGACTCATACATACAGATGTATGTGGCCCTATGTCGATCAACGCACGAGAAGGCTATAGGTATTTCATCACTTTCACGGATGATTTGAGTAGATATGGCTATGTCTACTTAATGAAACATAAAAGTGAATCCTTTGACAAGTTCAAAGAATACCAGAATCGGGTGCAGAACCAACTGGGAAGAAAGATTAAAGCACTACGTTCTGATCGTGGTGGTGAATATCTTTCACACGAGTTTGATCAACACCTTAAAGACTGTGGCATCGTGCTACAGTTGACTCCACCTGGAACACCACAATTAAATGGTGTGTCCGAACGGAGACATCGAACTCTACTCGATATGGTTCGATCCATGATGAGTCACACCGTTGTGCCTGATTCATTGTGGGGCTATGCTCTTTTGTCGGCCGCTCTAATACTTAACCGAAGTCCGTCTAAAGCTGTTGACAAGACTCCATACTAATTGTGGAAGGGAACGGTCCCTAACTTGTCCTTTATTCGGGTTTGGGGCTGCGAGGCTTATGTCAAGTGGAGACACGAGGATAAGCTCGGCCCGCGATCGGTCAAAACATACTTTATAGGTTATCAAAAGGGAACTTTTGGTCATTACTTCTACTCGCCAACCGAACAACGTGTTTTTGTTGCGGCTAGTGCGACGTTCTTAGAGAAAGAATTTCTCGAGAACAAGTCGAGTAATAGAACCTCCGATTTATCAGAGGTTCAAGAACCAACTACCGAGCAACTATTGGAGGAAACAGTTCCTCCAACCGAGGCTGCGGTAGATATTCCTGAGGAACCTAGAAGGTCGGGAAGAGTCTCTATTCCTCCGGACAGATACATTGGTATGGTCGAGGAACATGATATAGACGACGTCTTACTCCTAGAGGTTAATGAACCCACAACCTATAAAGTTGCCATGACCAGTTCTGACTCAAAGCTATGGCTAGAAGCCATGCAATCCGAGATGGACTCCATGTATGAAAACAACGTGTGGGATCTTGTGGACCTACCTGCAAAGGTGCGTCCCCTTCAATGCAAATGGCTTTAAAAAATCAAGCATGCCGTGGAAGGTAAACAAGATATCCATAAGGCAAGACTAGTTGCTAAAGGTTTCACCCAAGTGCCAGGCTTGCACTACGATGAGATCTTTGCACCCGTAGTCATGCTACGTTCCATTCGGATTATCTTAGCGATCGCCACATTTCATGACTATGAAATATGGCAGATGGACGTTAAAACCGCCTTCTTAAACGGTTATTTGGAGGAAGAGTTGTACATGGTACAACCCGAGGAATTTATTGATCCAGCACATCCTAAGAAGGTTTGCAAGCTTAAGCGTTCCATCTATGGACTTAAGCAAGCATCACGGAGTTGGAATCATCGCTTCGACCAAGTGATAAAAGAGAATGGGTTCATTCGATCAGTCGAGGAACCATTTCTCTATATCAAGTCGAGTGGGAGCAAGATTGTATTCCTAGTACTGTATGTCGACGACATACTCTTGATTGGGAATGACATACCTCTCCTTTCTTCGGTTAAAGCATGGTTGAAAAACCATTTCCAGATGAAAGATCTGGGAGAGGCACAAAGAATTTTGGGCATCCGTATCTATAGGGATAGATCACAACGTATGTTGTCTCTCAGTCAAGAGTCTTACATAGATAAGATTCTAGAGAGATTCAGCATGACGAACTCCAAGAAAGGGTTCCTTCCTATGACTACTGGGCTTCACTTGAGCAAGTCTCAAGAAGCTAAGACATTGGAAGAGAAAGACCGCATGAGTCGGATTACTTATGCTTCGGCAATAGGATCGATCATGTATGCCATGATATGCACACGTCCAGACGTTGCATATGCATTGAGTATGACCAGTCGATTCCAAGCTCATCCAGGTGAACAACACTGGATGGCCATGAAAAACATTCTTAAGTACCTACGGAGGACTAAAGATTGGGGATTGACTTATGGAGGCGACTCAACGCTCTGCGCCACGGGTTACGCAGATGCTAGCTTCCAAACGGATCGAGACGACTCGAAATCTCAGTCTAGATTCGTTTTTACTCTTAATGGCACTGCTGTCAGCTGGAAAAGTTCTAAACAGAGTGTTACAGCAGATTCTACGACTGAGTCCGAGTACTATGCCGCCTCAGAAGCAGCTAAGGAAGCAATATGGATGCGTCAATTCTTACAAGGACTCTCAGTAGTGCCTAGTTCGAATGACCCAATCACCGTTTATTGTGATAATAAAGGTGCCATCTTCCAAGCTAAGGAGCATAAATCTAGCAACAAAGCTAGGCATGTACAACGGAAAGCTCATCTAATCAGAGATTACGTGGAGCAAAAGGAGATTTTCATTGATAAGATCGCTACGGATGACAACATAGCTGATCCTCTCACTAAAGCATTACCACGTGATAAGCATGAAGGGCACATTCATTCCATGGGAATTAGATGTGTTCCTAAGTTGTAGTACTCCTTTATGAATTCATGTAATAATTCATTTTCTCGTGTACTCTATTCAACCTTATTGTTATGATATATAATGTTTTGTTTTTCATGTGGAATTGTACGCCAATTTTGAACACCACAAAGTGAACTGAATAACATTACATCGTTTTAGTCCTTGATTACCCACTTGAGCTGATAACTCAGGTAATCATTTTGTGACGTTGGTTGATGGTGGGTTCAACGAGCCATAAGTCACACGGCTGACTGACCAATCACAAAGGCGAGTTATACGGATATCTCGTAGGACACCCCGTGACAACGTTATGGAGTCCTAAATGTTTTATAACATTGGGTGCCAGGTCGTGGATAGGACCTCCATACTGTTCCTTAGAGTCGAGTCCTTTGACTTTCAACTGTCTCTTGAGATTAAGGCAGATTTTGGGTAACTTTGGTTTCTTTCCCACGGTCATCGTAACAGGGGCCAAGAGGATTTTTTCTGGGTTATTTCATGTTGCGCGATATCGGCAGGATTCGAGTTGAGGGAAATATCCAAACCCTTATCAGGATTTTATCATTTCTCAGGGCCACTCGAGGAGTAGTAACTGAAATGCATGGCCATGCTCGAATACAGATTCGTTTTATCAGTTAAGTTACTCTCTTGTCGGGGAAACCACTCTTGATACAGATCGCTTGTGAGATACGACCTTTGCGAATGCGGATTTGCAAATTGTCTTACATTGAGTGGGAGAAATTTTAAAAGCATATGAGAATCGGTTATCGCACCTACACTTGTACGGACAAGTGGGAGTTTGTTGGAGCCTTGTGTCCTCCACATGTAGTGTGATAACGTCATTGCACATACCCTTGTACGGACAAGTGGGAGATTGTTGGGGCTGGTGTCCTTGACAATTAAGTACAATGACTTATTAAATCTCTTTAAGGATCACAAGGGCATACTTCAGTATTATTACCAGTTGATCCACGTTTATCAATAATGGTTGGCTTGCTAGATAAGTTTGACGTTATTGTCATACGGATGGCGGTGATCACCTGGTCCCTATACGTCACACCTATAGGACACGTTTGAGAGATTTGAAGGTATGAAAATACAGTCACATTTATTTCGAATATGACTACACAGTTAGTCAGAGATATTGACTATTAAATTAGTCAATAAGATGTTGAGATTATTATTTAATACAGATTAAATAATTTTAGCTAATACGGATTACATGATTAATTCGTAAATTAAATATAAACGGTTAAATTTAATTAAATATTGTATTCGCGAATTAATATAAACTGTTATATTAATTTGGGTAATTATACAATATCGTTTTTATCAGACCATTATTAATATATCGACTGTATTAATATCTGATAACATGTTACGATTTATAAATAAAACCCGCGAATAACTTTTAGCTAAATGGGTCGAATCACGAATCGGAATAAGGTAAGAGTGGAAAGCCCACTCTTACTCTATTCGAGAATTTCGGCCAAGTGGTACATAAGGAGGAGACTTCTCCTTATGTCTGACTACTCTTGTTTTCACTGACTAAACAAATCTCAAAGAAAAATTAGGGTTTTGAGAGCATTCTTCTCCCAAAACTCAGATCTCACATCAAAAACCTCAAAAAGCTCTCCCCATATTGCAAGGCAATTGGAGAGTATTTTCTAGCGCACGCGGCATCATCTCAATCAAGTCTTGGGTGCAAGTTATAGGAGGGAATTTACTTTAATTCCTGTTCTTAGGCCATAAGCACAAGGACCAAAGGTTGAATTCTTTTTCATGTTTTTATTTATCTTATGACAATATTCACAACTGTAAATTTCATTATAATCCTTCAAGTTTAGGGCGAATACATGCTATATTCCCCACATTTTTGTCCAAAAACATTGTTAACGGGCGAAAATGTTATCCTTCTTAAAATAATGGTTATTTTAAAGGGATAGAGTGGGAGAAATTTTACGCCCGCTGTAACACCCCCATTTATTTAAGAGCTTTTGGCAAGACATTCTCAAATAAACAGGACTGTTACCATCTCGGGATGACCGAGGTAGTGAATAACAAAGTAAAACAACCAAAGTACTTTATATAAAATTGATGAAATTTAAACTTTGATTTACAAATACTACACAGCGGAAACTAAAGTACAACTGATAACTACAAAGTATGTGATCTGATTCTAAGTCGGTCCATCCAAGTGCTCACGCCATCCCATGCTCCCACAACACCATCTTTCCTGTCAAGCTGCTCCCCATCACGGATCATCACATGTGTCACACGAAAACACAGGGTCAACCACGAGGTTGAGTAGGTAAATTAGATAAAACATAAACAACAATAGATATGCATCTTCCTCCATCTCCATATCAGTCAGTCAACCACTTCACCTCCATCACACCACACCTTCCATCACACCACACCTTCCATCCCACCGCACCTTCCATGGCCATATCACAAGTCCCGTATCACAAGTCCCGTTCTCCACAACAATAATTAATAATAATCAAATATTCCACAACACATTCAATATCAATTATAACAATCTCGTAATAAGTATCACATACACACTTCATGTCATAACACAAACCACAGATATATCCCGCCTCAATTTGCAGAAGGACAGCCGAACAGCTGCTAGAATTATTCCACCTCAAACTCAGTTCCTATAAATAGTACTTAGTATCAACATCTAATCATACCACCAAATACTACTCAAATTATTCGATCATGTTCATAATTGATACACTTATCACAGACTGTAATTATACATATTAACATACTCATATACATACCAATTAACATTAACTCCTTATTCGTATTAGTCATCACTAGTCAATTACAAACTTACTACTTATAAACTTACTAAATATGGCATACGATCAATTACTCAAATATTATAAAATCCATAACAACAATAATTTAAATAACTAGTTGTCATCACAATATTAATAACCATGAATTACTGATAATATACTTAATAAATTAAAAACATGAATAATATATCATCATATAAATTATAACCCATAACAATAATAACATATACAACATATGACCATAAAGTTAAACACTCATAATATTAATAACAATACAATTAACACAACTATTTTAATGTTAGACAACACTTGTTAATAATATTAATCATATTATTATAATAATAATAATTAATAATATTGATAAAATAATAATAGTAATACTCCACCCAACACGCTGCAACAACATTATAACCACGCACAACCCAGCCGCGTCAACAACCCCGACAACACCACCCCCAACACCAACCGCAACCTCTGGCTTCCCCACCGACACCACCAGGCTCGCCTCTGAGCCGTGGTGGTTCCGGGAAGGTTAGTGGTCACCTTCGGCATCATAGTAACGACCGTCCACGACCCTCAACAACCCAGCACCACGAACAACCCCTGACACACGTCATTCAACCTCCTTGTCAAAACCCGCCATAAAACCGCAATTAACCACCACCAACCACCGTGCCAAACACCATTAACATCTCCTGATTACCACCTATCCCATCACTCAAACACCCATAATAAACATACACAAGAACTCATACGAATTACAGATTAAACGTGCATACTCAGAGACTCTATTCTGATAAACGAAAGGGGGTACACTAACACGAGGTGATAACCACCACATTCAACGGCCCTAGGTGGTCAAAGACACCATCACTATGGTCCATATATGACTACAACACTTCCTAGATTAACGTTATGTGATTATTAGAACTATACATATGATAAAACGATGGTGATTGAAGCACGAAAATGAAGCGCAGGCAGGAAAAAGGAAGCCACTGTGATGAACATACCTTAGTCACGGCCTAGTCGAACCACCCTAGGCCGCTCCAAACCCGCTGTGTGAACCTCCCCTGTAATCCCTGATGTGTCGGCAACAGGTGTGAGGTGGTAGAATGTTGATTAGGTTAAGAATTAGGTTAGAGGTGAGGGTGGTTGTGTGTTCGTGTGTTTGTGTTAGTTAGTGACGAGACGTGGGCTGCTTCAAGGTAGCACACCTTTCAAGGCCCAAAACGGATGTGTGCCAAAGATCCCGAGTTCAACTCCCACCGACAACATATAAAATATCAACAACTATATCCGTTATATGATAACCTAATTATTGAATATAATACTAACGTTCAAATACGATCAATACGTCAATATACACAATAGATATTATAATGAAGTATTACACCAATAATATATAAAATATAAAACACACATTTGATAAATTAATTATCGGATATAATCGTTCAAATATTATCAGCACCTTAATAACCATATATTAATTATCGATAAAATACGAGGTATTACAATCTTCGCTCCTTAAAATGAACTTCGTCCTGAATTTCACCATCCCATGACCAACAACTGGTTACTAAGCACCTAACGAACACAACATGCAACACCATACAACATCTCAAGCACTCTTAAACATGAAATGTTACATTCTACCCTCGTTAAGAAAACTTTGTCCCCAAAGTTCGACGTATAAATTTATTAGAGGATACTCCACGAAACACAATAGAATGCATAACATAAGTAATCTGGATTAGCCAAGTCATAACAACTAGCCATAACATAACATCATTAAGATTTTACAATCCTATCCTCCTTAAAACATGGTTACGTCCCCGTAACGTCATTATACAAATCTCAGCTCATTACGTCCCCGTGCGGTACCGGTATCATGAATGGAATTATTTAAAAGTCGGATACCGATTTTAAAGCAAAACAGGTGCGGTATACCGCTTTTGCTCAGCCCTACCTACAAGGGTTACTCCGTGAAACCTAAGCTGAAGTTGATAACTATCAATGCCCTGAAGACTTGCCTAAAGAGGGGTGATGAGATGCTGTTGTGCCATGTGAGAGACTTGACTGCCGAGAAGCCCAAAGCCAGTGATATTGATATAGTAAGAGACTTTGAAGATGTATTTCCCGAAGAAATTCTCGGGTTACCGCCAAAGAGGGACTTAGACTTTGGTATTGATCTGAAGCCCGGGGCTGAGCCAATTTCTAAAGCACTGTAACACCCCCATTTACCTAGGAGCCTGAACTAGGACTTCCAGGGTAAATAAGACTGTTACCATCCTGGTTGGACCAGGGTAGTTGATATACATAGTGAAAGAAGCACAGTACTTTAAATTAAATAGTCAAACTGAAACTATTACATGCCTTAGTCCAAAACTCCAAAACAACTGAATGAAAATAAATGTTCGACTTTGAACACAGAACTAGGTGATCTAGTGGCTAAGTAGGTCCAGTCCATGTCTTTCCTCCATGCCCAGTCCTAGTCCACCTGTCTCTGACCTGAAAGATCTACTCCCCATTCCAGACCATTGTAGGTGAATACGAATACACTGTCAACCTCGCGGTTGAGTAGGATAACACGATAGCAAAAATAATGCAAACAAACAAAATATGCAAATGATTATGTCATGCTCGAGCTCAATCTCATTCTCAAACTATCATCTCAAGCTATCATCTCTGTAAATGATTATGCAAATGATTATGCAAATCATCTCAAGCTATCATCTCTGTAAATCTCGAACTTAGAATATGGCTCATCATCACTAGCTTGCTCACTGCCTCCCGCCACTTCTGAATTCTAGGATCACTCTTCTGTTTTCCTCGAATCTCATCATATAACTCAGGCTCGATCGTCAAATCCCCCACGGTCTCACCTTTCCTTATCACTGGGATTCCCATCTGTCCTAACTCACGATACATACTCAATCTGGACATAGTTGTGCACAGAGCGTGAACAGACTTCCTGCTCAATGCATCAGCCACAACGTTGGCCCTTCCTTCCTTGTACAAAATCTCCATGTCATAGTCTCCAATAAGCTCTATCCACCTCCTCCGTCGCATGTTCAGCTCTCTCTGAGTATAAATATATTTCAAACTCTTGTGATCCGAATACACTTTAAATGTAGCTCCATAAAGATAATGTCGCCACAACTTAAGTGCAAAAACTACCGCTCCCAGCTCCAAATCATGCGTCGGATAATTCTCCTTATAAGGTTTCAACTGCCTGGAAGCATAAGCGATTACTCTCCCGTTCTGCATCAGCACGCATCCCAATCCCTTCTTAGAAGCATCAGTATACACCTCAAAATTCTCACTTCCCTCTGGCAAAGCAAGGATAGGAGCTGTGGTGAGGCGCTCCTTCAGGTCTTGAAATGCCTTCTCACAGTTCTCATCCCAGACGAATCTGTTCTCTTTCCGCATCAGCGAAGTCATTGGTTTTGCTATCTTTGAAAAATCTTTCACGAACCTCCTGTAATAACCGGCCAAACCCAAGAAGCTACGGATGTCAGCCACATTCCTTGGTCGTTCCCATTTCGAAACGGCCTCAATTTTGCTAGGGTCAACAGACACACCCTCCTTAGACACCACATGCCCCAGAAAGGCAACCATCTCGAGCCAAAACTCGCACTTACTTAGCTTGGCATATAATTGATGATCCCTCAAAGTCTGTAACACCAAGCTCAGATGTTTAGCATGCTCTTCTCTGTTCTTTGAATATACCAAGATGTCGTCGATGAACACCACCACAAATTGGTCCAGATAAGGACTAAACACCCTGTTCATTAAGTCCATGAAGACAGCAGGTGCATTAGTCAAACCAAATGGCATCACTACGAATTCGTAATGACCATACCTCGATCTGAACGCAGTCTTGTGAATATCTGCATCTTTGATCCTCAGCTGATGATACCCTGACCTCAAATCGATCTTGGAAAACACACCAGCCCCACTCAACTGGTCAAACAAATCATCGATGCGAGGTAAAGGATATCGATTCTTGATCGTCACATTATTAAGCTCCCTGTAATCCACACACAACCTCATGGTTCCGTCCTTCTTTTTAACGAACAACACCGGAGCTCCCCAAGGTGACACACTCGGTCTCACATACCCTTTGTTGGCTAGCTCATCCAATTGCTTCCTTAGTTCTTCCAATTCCTTAGGTCCCATGCGATAAGGTGCTTTAGAAATTGGCTCAGCCCCAGGTTTCAGGTCAATGCCAAAGTCCAAGTCCCTCTTTGGTGGTAACCCAGGAATCTCTTCAGGAAATACATCTTCGAAATCTCTTACAACATCGATTTCACTGGCTTGGGGCTTCTCTGCAGTTAGATCTCTCACATGGCACAACAGCATCTCATCACCCCTGTTCAGGCAAGTCTTTAGCGCATTGATGGTTATCAGCTTCAGTTTAGGCTTCACAGAGTATCCCTTGTAGGATACCATCACTCCCTTGGGTCCTCTCAAAGTAATATTCCCTTGATAGCAGTCAATGTAGGCCTTATACTTTTTCAGCCAATCCATACCCAGTATCACCTCAAAGCCTCCCAAAGGAAATTCGATCAAGTTCGACTCAAAACTTACTTCTCCTACTTGGATCATTACATTGGTGTAAACCCTATTACAAGCTATGGACTCGCCAGATGGTATGGTTACAGAATCAGCTATACTACTATATACATTGAGTCCTATAGCCCTAGCATGTTCTACAGATATGAAAGAATGCGATGCACCGAAATCAAATAAAACGAAAGTAGGAAAAGAATGCACTAGAAATGTACCAGTAACTACATGAGCATCCTCCTCTGCAGCCTCCTTGCCCATCATAAACAGGGTCCCACTTTTCTTTGCCCCGCTCTGGTTCACGGATCCCGCACCACTCTGGTTACTAGCTTCTGTTAATGCCTTCTGAAAGTTACCATTGCCACTACCCTGATTTCTTTGGTAGCGTTTCTGGTTGTTGTAATTATTGTAGTTCCGCTGATAGTTGCTACCTCCAGATCTGTTATTCCCATTACCCGTATTTGGTGTTCGAAATCCATTGTCTTGATTACTCCTTTGATAACTGCTTCCCGCACTCTGAGTCCCCGACCAACAATTGATTTGTTTGTGTCCGGCCTCTCTACACTTAAAGCATGTAAGGACCGCACTACTTGCCCCAGATGCGGATCGGTTCCCTCCTCGATTGCCATTTCCTCCAGGTGCACTGTTGGAGAAAAATGACCGATACTGGTTGTTTGTTTTCTTATTTCCTGAGCCCTCAGTTGCTGACTCAGCCTTCCTCTTCTCTCCCTTCGCCTTCTCCTCTTCTTTGATCATGTCAGCGAGCCTCTCTGCCTGGCCCGCTCTCTCATAGATATCTTCCACTGTCGTGGGCTTAGTCGCCAACATGCTTCTCTTGATATTGAGAGTCAGCCCTTTCTCAAACCTTGCCGCCAACATCTCCTGTGTGTAGCCTAAGTCTGCTACATTCTCCGCCAACTGTAAGAATTTGCTGTGATATTCCTCCACAGTCATCCCTTCTGCCATTTGGAACGAATCAAACTCTGCTCGCAGCTTCCCTTTTACATGCTCCGGCACAAACTTAGAGGATAAAATCCCCTTGAACTCCCCCCAACGTACATACTCCAAACCGATTTCCTCTGCAGCTGCTTTGATTTCTTCCTTACTGTTATTCCACCATAATCTAGCCGTACCCTTCAGATAGAATACAGCTTGGTCCACCTTCATCGATTCTGGTACAGACAGTAGTTCGAATATGCTCTCGAACTCTCGGCACCACTCCGCAAGTAGACTCGGTGCTCCCTCCCTATCGTATTTGGTGGGGTTATGCCTGGAAATATTATTACTCATCTTGATGGCATCAGACTGAGTGGTCGTCCCAATCCTAGCTAGGAGAGCAACGTTCATAGCTAGTAGGCGATCCAACTCCTCTTGTCATATATTAGCAGTGTTGGGTTCTCTCCTGGGAGGCATTTTGCTACACAAGTGACAAAATTTTATGAGCATCCTAGGTCAACTCCTACTCTGACTTGGTCTTGCTAACATACACACTTAGCATGTAACTTTTCCATATGGTCAAATCCTTATTAAAGATCTACCTAAGGGCTTAGGGATCACATAACCGCATGCATATATTCATACAAATCTCACTTATAGACAAAATTAAGATATAAACTCATGTTCTCAATGCTTGAAAATAACACATATACATGCCAATCATCATGTAACATCACTTTCATGCCTTACAGTATACATGTATAGACTCATCCATTTTTCACATCATAACTTACCTCATTCCTTGGCGCTGAAATGTTAGGACAGTATATATATAATTTCCTACCTTGGGTCTTTCTTATACTACCCACACTCTTCATCTCTCAGGGTCACCAGGTTAGACTGAAAGGGCCAGTGGTTTGGTTTGAGGGGGCCCCTAACTCATCCCAACCCTATGGGGCTCCTAACAGTTTCTAGCCTGGGGCTCATTTTATTTAGACACTCCTACGTTCATTATTTTCATTTTAGTTTAGGCCTGAGGATCGTTCGCTCTGATACCACTTTGTAACACCCCCATTTACCTAGGAGCTTGAACTAGGACTTCCAGGGTAAATAAGACTGTTACCATCCTGGTTGGACCAGGGTAGTAGATATACATAGTGAAAGAAGCACAGTACTTTAAATTAAATAGTTAAACTGAAACTATTACATGCCTTAGTCCAAAACTCCAAAACAACTGAATGAAAATAAATGTTCGACTATGAACACAAAACTAGGTGATGTAGTGGCTAAGTAGGTCCAGTCCATGTCTTTCCTCCATGCCCAGTCCTAGTCCACCTGTCTCTGACCTGAAAGATCTACTCCCCATTCCGGATCATTGTAGGTGAATACGAATACACTGTCAACCTCGCGGTTGAGTAGGATAACACGATAGCAAAAATAATGCAAACAAACAAAATATGCAAATGATTATGTCATGCTCGAGCTCAATCTCATTCTCAAACCCGTAACTCCCAGCCATACCGAACCTCCCGGCAGACTATAATCGGCCGTCGCCGAACACCAGCTCAAAAGCTGATAAGACACCAGGCCTGGTCTGCAGAACCACCCTGGGCTTTATATCAGAACACCATCTTATTCACAATATCTCAGTAACCAATCTATGTGCCATGCTCATGAATGCAATGCAAAATAATTAACCATTGACTACCATGCTCATATAACTCATGTTTGCATCCAAAACATACAATGCACATCCACACAAATCTTAACTCAGAACAAGCACCAGTGTAACCTACCTGAAATAGAAATCCGTATACAAGCAACCGTCGTCTAGAAGTATTCCACCTCGAACTCAGTTCCTATAATTACTTTAAATCAGAAACTACTCGTACAACTAATATTGCTAACTTGATTACTTGACTATGCTCATTTTCATACCAGAAATAAACTTACTAAACATAGCACTTACTAAAAATAATACTTACTAAAATAACATATGACTTCCTACGCTTATTACCAATTTAGTATCACCACACTAATAATATTTGATAGGCCAAATAATAGTAGTAGTAACAAACGTATTGTCACTGAACCTTACCAAAGATATTAAAGATTAGCAATATTAGCAAAGAAATTAAGATTAATAATAATAATAAGCATTTGAAAGGATAATTATTATTATTAACCACAACATCCTTAATAGTAATACCAATAACAATGCTAAGGAAAACACAACCCATACATGTGAATATTACGATTATTAACTACATCATTAGCAATTATAATTACTAATGTCATTCTAATTAATCATGGTGACGATAAACAAGATGCATCTATGATAAAACCCTTACTAAAACAGACCCAAACAGCCGTACACAGCTTAACACGGACACACACGCAAAACAGACCCCTCTTAAGCCTCCAACACCCGCGTCGACACCTGCCTGCGTCACCAGCCGTGACTACCACCTTCACCCATGGCACCACCAGACTCGCCACTGAGTCGTGGTGGTTCCAGTGGTGAGGGTAGTAGTCGTAACCACCGTGACACACATCTGCAAACGCTGCAATTCAACCCGGACTCGCGACATCAGACTCACACCATGACCCGTGACAACCACTAAACTCCACCGTGAGACACCACGAACCGCAGCCATAACCACCCACTGACTCCCTAGACTACGACCATGCTATTAACACTAACTCCCCGACAACACAAAGACAGAAAGGAGATCGAATACAACATACAAACCTCCCAGCCACAGACTCTGTTTTTTTGATAAAATAACGAATGAATTTACCCAGAAATGAAACACCCTAAATTATGATCTTAAACTATCAAAGACGACCTGATGATGATCAAAGCATGATAATTGCATAGCACAGATTATAAAAATACAAAAACACAGAACTATAAGCATGTGACGTGATTGCCAACTATATCAAACGTAGAGCAGAACAAACGAAATCAGAAAATACGAAACAGGTATGGTGTTCGTACCTCTTTCAGCGCGTTATTTGACCACCCTAAACCACCCAAGACCCACCGTGAGAACCTCCCCCTTGTTCCTTGATGTGGCGGCAGAAAAGTGACAGAGAGATTATGAGTGAAAGTGTGCTAGCTTAGGGTTAGGGTTTATGGGGGTGTATATATGACGGTATGAGGGTTTATGTTCTGAGTTTCTGAAACTCTGACTTCCAGCGTGTATGGGCTAGGTTTAGCACGCATTCCTAGGCCCAGTGACAAGGCTAAATATATACGGGCCAGGTCCTTCACGCACTCCAATACCCAAATAACTTGAATCGAGTACGGGTTCGTTAATTATCTACTTATACGATTCTCAAAACAACGCATAAAACACTTCGTCCACCAACATTTATATCGCTCAGTTATAACCCGCCGACATCGAAAACCAATATAGTTAACATAAATAATTAAATAAACGATATAAAATACGGAGTATTACAAGCACCTTATCGCATGGGACCTAAGGAATTGGAAGAACTGAGAAAACAGTTGGATGAGTTAGCAAACAAGGGGTACGTGAGACCGAGTGTGTCACCTTGGGGAGCACCAGTGTTGTTTGTGAAGAAGAAGGATGGAACCATGAGGCGGTGTGTGGATTACAGGGAGCTCAATAATGTGACGATCAAGAATAGGTATCCTTTACCTCGCATTGATTATCTTTTTGACCAGCTGAGTGGGGCTAGTGTGTTTTCCAAGATCGATTTGAGGTCAGGGTATCATCAGGAGAATCAAAGATGCAGATATCCACAAGACTGCGTTCAGATCGAGGTATGGGCATTATGAATTCGTAGTGATGCCATTTGGTTTGACTAATGCACCTGCTGTTTTCATGGATTTAATGAACAGAGTGTTTAGTCCTTATCTGGACCAGTTTGTGGTGGTGTTTATTGATGACATTTTGGTGTATTCGAAAAATAGAGAAGAGCATGCGAAGCATTTGGGTATAGTGTTGCAGACTTTGAGAGATAATCAACTGTATGCCAAGCTGAGTAAGTGTTAGTTCTGGCTCGAGAAAGTGGCTTTTCTGGGCCATGTGGTATCTAAAGAGGGAGTTTCAGTTGATCCTAGTAAGATTGAAGCCGTTTAGAAGTGGGAGCGACCGAGGAATGTGGCCGATATTCGGCATTTCTTGGGTTTGGCTGGTTACTACAGAAGATTCGTGAAAGACTTTTCAAAGATAGCCAAGACAATGACTTTGTTGATGCGGAAGGAGAATAGATTTTTCTGGGATGAGAGCTGGGAGAAGGCATTTCTAGATCTGAAGGAGCGTCTTATTACAGCTCCTATCCTTGCCTTACCAGAGGGAAGTGAGAATTTCGAGGTTTACACTGATGCCTCTAAGAAGGGATTGGGATGTGTGTTGATGCAGAATGGGAGAGTGATCGCTTATGCTTCTAGGCAGCTGAAACCATAGAAGAGAATTATCCAACGCATGATTTGGAACTGGGGCCGTAGTTTTTGCACTTAAGTTGTGGCGATATTATCTCTATGGAGCTACATTTAAGGTGTATTCTGACCATAAGAGTATGAAATATATTTACACCCAGAGAGAACTCAATATGCGTCAGAGGAGGTGGATCGAGCTGATTGGAGACTATGACATGGAGATTCTGTACAAAGAAGGGAAAGCTAATGTTGTGGCTGATGCATTGAGTAGGAAATCTGTTCACGCTCTATACACAGCTAGATCTAGAATGAGTATGTAACTTGAGTTTGGACAGATGGGAATTACTGTGATCAGGAAGGGCGAGACTATGGGAGATCTGACAATCGAGCCTTAACTATATTCCGAGATTCGAGAAAGACAAAAGAGTGATCCAAGAATTCAGAAGTGGCATGAGGCTGTGAGCAAATGTAAAACCCCTCGTCGCAGCAGAAAATAAAACATACAAACATGCCAAAATTTACGCGGAATTTAAACTTTAACATGCATGATAAACGAGGTGAATTAAAACAAAACTGAATAAACTGATATATAAACAAAAACAAAGATAAGTATAAAAGTCTAAGTATGAAAAACGTAAATACAAAACAGCCTGGGATGACACATCCCTACAGGCACTCAAGTGTATAAGTAAAACTACAAGGTCTAGCTACACGATATAAAGGTAAGTCAATGATGAAACGGATCATCGCTCGCTAGCCTCCATGTAATCCATCCGCCACCTGTCATGTACCTACATACATGAAAACATGTACGCCACAATCAGTGGGGAGTGACTAGAGTTCTCCTAGCCACCTTTTGTAACGACACGTAACACATAAACATCTAACATACTCCATCATTTATAACATGTGAAGCATATATATATATATATATATATCATATCATCATACAAAAATCATGCAAAGGCTCTCAACCAACTACGGAAACTATTTGGAAGGAGAGCCGGTTTCCCTTCCGGTTGCCCGGCCAGGGGGTCTTTCAATCTAAACCGTTTACGAAACCATACTAAGAGTCATCCAATGCCTTGGATGAACAGTTCTAAAAACAATAACACTCTATCTAACACAATCAATCCGCAACATCTGACACTGTACCCCAACTCAGGCAAGCAGATGCAATTAGCAGTATCTAGAACCTACCGCAACTCAGGCAAGCACTAGACACTAATCAGCAGTGTCCAAGTCACACCCCAACTCAGGTAAACTTGGTACACAAATCAGCAAGCATACACCCGTAGTCGGAACTCAAGCACAGATGGATACCAATGAGCTAATAATGCTTCTTAACGCAACTCAGTCAGAACCATTACCCTTTGTAATGAAATCGGGATCCCAACTCAGACCCAACCCACTACGGTCAAACAAACTCACGATAGGGCAGAGGTCGCAACTCGGACATTTCCCTACCGCATCATCCATACACGAGACAGACCGTACGTCGCAATCAGACTAGGCCGTCACGCCACAAACACTCACATGTCAAACTAGAGGATCGCAACTCAGCCTATAGCTTGACACGCATCAGACATCAGTATATATCGTACTCTAGCGGTCCCAACTCAGACATATTCCGATATATACTACAACCAGGTCCTTAGTCCTATCTTTCTACACTTCTAAACGACACTTAATTGACTTATGAACTAAGTTGAGGGAGAGCCGGTTTCCCTTTCGGTTACCCGACCGGGGGTCTCTATCCTCCCTCCATTCCTGAACCCAATATAGCGTCGCCCGTACATCGACGACCACAATCACATACATAAAGCATACAGAACAAGTCTCAAGCAAATCGGACAAGCCGATCAAAAGTTAAATCGATTTTAAAGTGAAAAGGGTCCTCAGCCGGTCAGCCGACTGACGACCCCTCACCCATAACAGCCTTTGAAAAACAACCTGTACGAGGAAGGTTCCCCAGCCGGTCGACCGGCCGCCGGCCACCCGGCTGGGAGACTAACACTCTACTTCCTCTATTACGTAAACAAACCACAAACAAGGAGTCTCAGCCGGTCGTCCGGCGCCCGACCACCCGGCTGAGCTCCTCTTCACATATTTTTCCAAAATTTGAAGAACACACATGCGTGACTCCCAGCCGATCGACCGGCTACCGGTCGGTCGACTGGCTCAGAATCCCTGAGCCAAAAATCGCGTTTTACAGTGAACACAAAACTTCATGAAACCGATTCAAATCTTAAGGATAGCAACAATACAAGTTTACCCAGCATATATAACAATCATATGATACATAAACAAGTATAATTTCCAACAAAAACCACATAATAAGACCACATCTTCTATCCGTCTTAATTTTGTGAAAACTGAAAATGAACATCAAAGCATATGAATACATCATAAGACTTCAATTAAATCATTTGAAGATTATGTAAACTTACTTCCTAACATATTACTAAACTTATATACCAACAACAACTCAAAGATCAGAATCATAAGCAAGAACAACATCAAAAGTGCTATTTTAACAAAAAGGCCGAGTTACTCGTAATTGTCACCTTATAAGCGGTTATGCTCCGAAATCCTCCTCAATAACGTAGCTATCAACCTCCGGGTCCTCTAAACCAACTCCTACAACAAAAGGAATGAAGATTATGAGCTTAAAACGAAATTATGTGAAAACAGCGTCTTTTTCGAGATTGATAAAACTGAAATTAAAAGAGATAGGAAGCTTGAAAATCTCGAGAGGATTCCGAAAATGTAAAGATGACCTTGATTCGAGTTCGGGAAGAGGTCGAGATGATGATTTTAAGTTTGAGAAAAATGAGAGAAAATGGTGTTTCAATGTAACAGTGAATGAAATGAAGATGTCGATGAATAGAGTTTAGGGTAGTGTTTAAGTTGTCCTTTTTTTTATTTGAGTCGGGTTATTTGTTTAAGATACAGACTCAAGTCGGAATTAGAATATGCCAAGTGAACGACATCTTAAGAATGAAATATTCTTAAGACAGAACTTACAGGATGAACTTAAATTAAATTTACGATTTATTATTAATATACTATTATATTCCGTAAAATAGTTTAAAATCATTAAAATATTATTTACGAAAATACGGGATGTTACAATCACCCCAACTTTAAAAAAGTTTCGTCCTCGAAACTTGAACGAAGATAAATCTAAGTAAACTATACCTCAATCGAAAAGAGAAGGATGCGAAGCGCGCATCGAAGCCTCTGTCTCCCAAGTCTGCTCCTCAACGTCGCCACAACGCCATAGGATCTTCACCAGGGGCACCACCTTGGTCCGCAGCTTCCGGTCCTGACGATCCAAAATCTTCACGGGACGCTCCTCGAAAGCAAGATTCGGCTCTAGGTTATCGATCTCTCTCTGAAGCACGTGACTAGGGTCACTGACGTACTTGCGGAGATGTGAAACATGAAAGACACTATGAACCTTGCCCAAACTAGGAGGCAAGTCCAATCTGTAGGCAGCAGCACCAATCTTCTTCAGAATCTCGAACGGCCCAATATACTTAGGGCTCAATTTGCCCTTGACACCAAATCTCTTGACACCTTTCATCGGAGAAACTCGAAGGAACACTCTGTCACCAGCCTCAAACTCAAGCGGTCTTCGACGAACGTCGGCATAGGATTTCTGCAGATCCTGTGCGGCCTTCATCCTACCTCTGATAAGCTGAACATGATCAATAGTCACAACCAACTAGTCCGGTCCCAAATCACGAACGTCGCTTGACTGATCCCAACAGATAGGGCTACGACACTTCCTACCATCTCTAATCTCAACTTCCTGAACTCAGAACAAAGTTCCTCTGGCAATACACGAATGACACTCAACGAATGAGAAGTCTTGCGACTAAACGCATCAGCAACCACGTTAGCCTTGCCCTCATGATACAATAACTCTATGTCATAGTCTTTGACCAATTCCAACCAACGACGCTGTCGCATATTAAGGTTCTTCTGGGTGAAAATGTACTTAAAACTCTTGTGATCAGTGAAAATGCGGCAATGCGATCCAATCAAATAATGACGCCACATCTTTAAGGCATGAACTACAGCGGCCAACTCAAGATCATGCGTAGGATAGTTCATCTCATGAACTCGCAGCTGTCTGGAGGAATAAGCAATCACCTTACCACTCTGCATCAACACGCAACCAAGTCCGAGCATAGAAGCATCGCAGTAGACATCAAAATCAACACCAATCTCTAGAAGAATAAGCACTAGAGCAGAAGTCAACCTAGTCTTCAATTCTTGAAATGAGCTCTCACACTTATCTGTCCATACAAATTTGGCTTCTTTCTTCAGTAACTGAGTCATCGGACGATCCAATCTAGAAAAGTCCTCTACGAACCGTCTATAATAACCAGCCAATCCGAGGAAACTACGAATCTCTCCCACATCTTTAGGACTCTCCCAATTAAATACAGCCTCAATATTAGCTGGATCAACCATAACACCCTCACTAGATATAACATGTCCAAGAAACGCAACCTGAGACAACCAAAACTCACACTTCGAAAAGTTTGCAAACCACTTTTGACGGCGCAAAATCCCAAGTATCAAACAAAGATGTTCGGCATGCTCAGCATCAGTCTTCGAATATATAAAAATGTCATCAATGAACACCACCACGCAAGTGTCCAAGAACTCACTGAACGTCCTGTTCATCTGATCCATGAATATCGCAGGAGCATTCGTCAAACCAAATGGCATGACAACGAACTCAAAATGTCCATATCTGGTACGAAAAGCAGTCTTCGCAATGTCAGTCTCTCTAACTGGAATCTGGTGATACCCTGAACGAAGATCATTCTTGGAAAATCTGGAA
Source organism: Silene conica (assembly GCA_029255685.2). Lineage (NCBI taxonomy): Eukaryota > Viridiplantae > Streptophyta > Magnoliopsida > Caryophyllales > Caryophyllaceae > Silene > Silene conica. The sequence goes on from CM055311.2 coordinate 69,546,611, forward strand.
GCACCTCTAAGCTGATCAAACAAGTCATCAATCCTGGGAAGAGGATATCGGTTCTTCACCGTAACCCTGTTCAATTCCATGTAGTCAATGCAAAGTCTCATGGAACCATCTTTTTTCTTGACGAAAAGCACTGGAGCACCCCAAGGAGAGGCACTCGGTCGAAGAATCCCTTCTCTATCATCTCTTCAAGTTGCTGCTTCAATTCCTTCAATTTAGGCGGAGCCATACGATAGGGAGCCTTAGATATAGGTCTGGTACCTGGAACAAGCTCAATAGTAAACTCGACATCCCTCTCAAGAGGTATGCCCAGCAACTCCTCTAGAAAGACATATGGAAACTCACGAACAATGGCTACATCTTCAAGCTTCGCTAGCGAAGGCTTCGCAGCTGAAACAACACACACGAAGGCTTGGCAACCCTTCCTAAGAAGATAAGATGCTTTCATCGATGAGATGACACGAGCACCCTTTTTGGGGCGGGTTCCCTTATAGGAAACACGAACTCTTGAATAACTCCTCAAGCAGATTTTCTGGTCGCGACACTCGAAGCGACCATGGTATCGCGATAACCAATCCATACCGAGGATAATGTCAAATTCCTCGAGAGGAAATCTCAGTAAGTCGGCTGGAAATGTGGCACAACCAATAACAATAGGAACATCCCTTTGTGAAGAAGAGCATGAGAAAACATCTCCGGAAGGCAATGAGATAGAAGTCTCCTCAACAATAGAAGACTCCAGAGCTAGTCAATCGGCGAACCGAGTCGATATAAAAGACAATGAAGCACCAGTATCGAATAAGATCAGGCACTCAGCGCCAAGAACAAAAAATATACCAGCCACGATGTCAGGATGACCCTCAGCCTCTGCTCTGGTCATAACGAAGATTTTCCCCTTTGCCTTGCCTCCTCTAGTAGCTGCAGCGGCAGTGGCAGCCTTGCCAATAGCGGTGTTTCTCTCAGGACACTCGAAAGACCTATGCCCAAATCCATTACAAGTGTAACACTTGTAGGCATTCTTGATGCAATCAAAACCCGGATGAGAAGGTTTACCACAACGGTGACAAGTACCCGAAGTAGTATATGTGTGAACAGTGGTCTTAGCGACCGGTGCAACAAACCTCTCAAACCGCTTCTTCTGAGAAGTAGCAGGTGCAGTGGATGGAACAAAAGGCCTCTTGCCCTGATAGATAGATCCCTGATGTGAAGAAGCACTCGCAGTAGCAGCACGAGCCTCAGCGTCAATAGCCCTGATAGAACTCTCAGCCCAGATGGCGTCATCGTACACCTCAACAAAGGAAGTCGAATCTCTGCAAACCATACTCTCAATACGGGGTCCCAACTTCCCTCTGTAGAAGTACACCCTCCCAGCCTCGTCTCTCACAAATCTCGAAGCAAAGTGTGCAAGCTGGTTGAACTTATCCGTGAACTCCTGTACCGTCATCTTCCCTTGCTTGAGATCCATAAAATCCTTCAATCTCTGTGAACGCAATTCCTTAGGATAGAACCTAGTCTCAATCTTTTCCTTGAAAGCCTCCCAGTCAAACAGTGGGTCCAACAGAAAAGTAGGACCTGTGAGAGTCCACCATCTATAAGCCTCCAAGGCCAGAAAGTGAGTGGCTAACCGCACCCTATCTTCTCTGACTACTGAATACATGGCAAAACTATTCTCCATCTCTCGAAACCACTGAGAAAAAGCAACAGGGTCAACTTCACCGGCATAGGTCTTCGGCGTGACTCCTGGACATCTGAGATGCAATCTATGAAAAGCCACCAGGTCTGCTGACATCATTACCTGGCGGAGGAGGAGGAGGGACAGCTTCAGCTTGATTTCTCTAGTTCTCAAGCACCTGAAGAAGGGCTTGCATTATCGTATTCTCTGCTGCAGAAGTCCTCACCATCCTCAAAAGAAAAGCAAGTGTTAACTTAGCAATTAGCAATCACAAACAGACTACAATATAAATCCTTAAATCTACCCCAGCTCTCATTCATTATTCAATTATATGGTCAAGTTAAGGTTGGGGGTTACATGAGTGCGTCGGGAGCGATAACGCTCTGATACCAACTGTAAAACTCCTCGTCGCAGCGGAAAATAAAACATACAAACATGCGAAAATTTACGCGGAATTTAAAATTTAACATGCATGATAAACGAGGTGAATTAAAACAAAACTGAATAAACTGATATAAACAAAAACATAGATAAGTATAACAGTCTAAGTATGAAAAACATAAATACAAAATAGCCTGGGATGACACATTCCTACAGGCACTCAAGTGTATAAGTAAAACTACAAGGTTTAGCTACACGATATAAAGGTAAGTCAATGATGAAACGAATCATCGCTCGCTAGCCTCTATGTAACCCATCCACTACCTGTCATGTACCTACATACATGAAAACATGTACGCCACAATCAGTGGGGAGTGACTAGAGTTCTCCTAGCCACCTTTTGTAACGACACGTAACACATAAACATCCAACATACTCCATCATTTATAACATGTGAAGCATATATATATATATATATATATATATATATATATATATATATATATATGTAGAATTGAGATCCTTTGAGAACCACCAATATAATGAGAACCATGAGAACTCTATCTTACGGATTTTTTTAAAAAAAATTAATGACATATTTGGATTTGTCATGGAATTTTATGGCTAGAGTACATATTTCTTGGTCGAGAAAATATATTCTAGTGACGGAAATCGAGGTGAGATACGTATTATTAATTTTAATGCACCTACTACCGATTTTTACGTAACTATCATTTTTCATGCAACTAGAACTCGTTTTAATGCACGTAGAGCCTATTATTTCATGCGCTTAGTAGTCATTTTCATGCATGTAAAAAATTTCATGCACGTAGTGCTCGTTTTCGTGCATTAATACCCGTTTTAGTATACCTAATTTTACTTTAGTGCACTAAGTTTATATTTTGTTAACAAAATCAATAAATTTTGTTTAATGATACTAAAATATGTATTTAAATAAGTTAAACTAATGCTAAATGATCCATCGAAACTTTATAAGCGATATTTGGTGGAGATTTAACGAGGGTTCTCATGGTTCTCATTATAAGGGTGGTTCTCACCGGATCCCGACCCAATATATATAAATATATATATATATATATATATAAATATAGAGGTCGGACCACGCGAGGCCGCCTATTACGGTGAGGCCGTCGAACCCTTACTATGTTGCACATGATTTTCAATGTTCATTGGTCTAATTTCAATGGGATGAAAATTATGGGTCATCTATAACAATTCATTTGGCCCAAATATTTTCTCTATCTAAAAAAATTATCCATTTTGTTATTTTTCTTATTTCGTGAAATTTGGGCGTAAAATATTTGTTTACTCACAAAATGTTTAATTTCTTATTTTGTGAATCTTCGACCTTAATTTGTGAACTTGGGACCTTATTTCGTGAAACTTAGACTTAAAATGTTTGTTTGCTCACAAAATGGATAATTTCTTATTTCGTGAATTTCGGACCTTAATTTGTGAAACCGAAACCTTATTTCGTGAAACTTGGATTTAAAATGTTTGTTTACTCACGAAATATAATTTCTTATTTCGCGAATCTTGGACCTTAATTTGTGAAACCGAAACCTTATTTCGTGAAACTTTGAATTAAAATGTTTGTTCACTCACAAAATGTTTAATTTCTTATTTCGTGAATCTTGGACCTTAATTCGTGAAACCGAGACCTTATTTCGTGACACTTGGACTTAAAATGTTTGTTCACTCACAAAATGTTTAAGTTCTTATTTCGTAAATCTTGTACCTTAATTCGTGAAACCGGGACCTTATTTCGTGAAACTTGGACTTAAAATGTTTGTTCACTCACAAAATGTTTAATTTCTTATTTCGCGAATCTTGGACCGTGATTCGTGAAACCGGGACCTTATTTCGTGAAACTTGAACTTAAAATGTTTGTTCACTCACAAAATGTTTAATTTCTTATTTCGTGAATCTTGGACCTTAATTCGTGAAATCGGGACCTTATTTTGTGAAACGTGGATTTAAAATGTTTATTTACTCACGAAATATATAATTTCTTATTTCGTGAATCTTGGACCTTAATTTGTGAAACCGGAACCATATTTCGTGAAACTTGACTTAAAATGTTTGTTCACTCATCAAATGTTTAATTTCTTATTTCGTGGATTCTTAGACCTTAATTTTTGAAATCGGGACCTTATTTCGTGAAACTTGGACTTAAAATGTTTGTTTACTCACAAAATGTTTAATTTCCTATTTTGTGAATCTTGGACCTTAATTTGTGAAACCAGTACCTTATTTCATGAAACTTGGACTTAAAATGTTTGCTTACTCACGAAATGTTTAATTTCTTATTTTGTGAATCTTGGACCTTAATTTATGAAATTGTGACCTTATTTCGTGAAACTTTGACTTAAAATGTTTGTTACTCACAAAATGTTTAATTTCCTATTTCGTGAATCTTGGACCTTAATTTGTAAAATCGGGACCTTATTTCGTGAAACTTGGACTTAAAATGTTTGTTTACGCACGAAATGTATAATTTCTTGTTTCGTGAATCTTAAACCTTAATTTTTGAAACCGAGACCTTATTTCGTTAAACTTGGACTTAAAATGTTTGTTTACTCCCAAAATGTTTAATTTCTTATTTTGTGAATCTTGGACCTTAATTTGTGAAACCGGAACCTTATTTCGTGAAGTTTGGACGCACGAAATGTATAATTTTTTATTTCGTGTATCTTGGTCCATAATTTGTGAAACCGGAACCTTATTTCGTGAAACTTGGACTTAAAATATTTGTTTACTCACAAAATGTTTAATTTCTTATTTTGTGAATCTTGGACCTTAATTTGTGAAACAGGGACCTTATTTTGTGGAACTTGGACTTAAAATGTTTGTTTACTCACGAAATGTTTAATTTCTTATTTTGTGAATCTTGGACCTTAATTAATGAAATTGGGACTTTATTTCGTGAAACTTTGACTTAAAATGTTTGTTACTCACAAAATGTTTAATTTCCTATTTCGTGAATCTTGGACCTTAATTTGTAAAATCGGGACCTTATTTCGTGAAACTTGGACTTAAAATGTTTGTTTACGCACGAAATGTAAAATTTCTTGTTTCGTGAATCTTAAACCTTAATTTTTGAAACCGGGACCTTATTTCGTTAAACTTGGACTTAAAATGTTTGTTTACTCACAAAATGTTTAATATCTTATTTCGTGAATCTTAAACCTTAATTTGTGAAACCGGGACCTTATTTCGTGAAACTTGGACTTAAAATGTTTGTTTACTCACAAAATTTTTAATTTCTCATTTCGTGAATCTTGTACCTTAATTTTTAAAACCGAAACCTTATTTCGTGAAAGTTGGAATTAAAATGTTTGTGTTTCTCGTACATATATGTTCTGTCCTTGCTTGATATGTACAAAATAATAATGCCTCCTCCTTGGCGGACTTTACAGGGAGTACAAAATTCTTAATCTTTTGGATTTTACAAGCAAAAGGAAGCGCATGTCTGTAATTGTGCGTGATGAAGATGGGCAACTACTCCTTTTCTGTAAAGGCGCTGACAGGTTTGTATGTTTTATTTATTCTGACTTGCTCCTACTTAGCTTTGAGAAACAATAGAAGCTTTTTTTTTCTGATACTGGAAAACAGCCGAGGATTTAACTTAAAGGAGTGTGAGTCATATATTCACTGAACGTCGTTCATGTCAAGGTTGTATATCTTTTTGTTAGCCGACTTAAGTCCAAAGCATTTGACGACATCAAGTATTTTTCATTGACGGTCTATGACTCCTACTATTATTTTACATTTATCAACTTATTGTCAGGTGTCACTGGTTGTTCCCCAACCTTCATACTCTGGTTTTGGAGGTTGATATCAGGGCCGGCCTTTAGCATGTGCGGGCCGTGCGGCCGCACAGGGCCCCAAATTTTTGAGGGCCCAATAGATAAGAAAACACATATTTTATGTTATTTGATGCAATAAAACAGCATAGAAATCAATTTGTCTCAATGGTTTGGCTGTTGGGCCTTGGTTGAGGTAACACAGGTTCGAATCCCCATAGTTGCATTTTATATTATTTTTCAGCATCTTCAACTTTAAGGAAAGATTTTCAACATTATTTCACTTATTCTAGTAAATATGAATTTTTATCATGACATACTTTCACTAATATTTTAAAAAATCCGTTATTAAAAATGTCTTTCATAAGTTTCCTGATTTTGTTACTTTTATTTGTTAGTCGGAAAATAAATCAAACATACTTTATATTAAAGAGTTTTTTAAGTTTGACTAATAAAGTTCTAAATAATTTATATAAAAAAAAACGGGGTAACAGTAATTTCAAATTATAATTTTTATAAATATACAAAGTAATTTATAAAGTAACGGGGCCGATTTTTAAAATCTCGCACAGGGCCCTCGAAATCTCGGAGACGGCCCTGGTTGATATTATATTATTTTAATTGTTCTTAAATCTGTTGTTATCCAGCATCATTTTTGACCGCCTAGCAAAAGATGGAAAAACATATCTAGAAGCCACCAGTAGGCATTTGAATGAATATGGAGATAATGGGCTGCGTACATCTGGTGTATCTATAATTTATAATTTCGTGAACGTTGGTTAGGTGGAGTTTTATATGGGCCACGTGGCAGCATTTGGTGTATCTATAATTTTGGAATCTGACGGTTTAGGATGGGTCCAGCGGCCTCACCCTAAGAGGGGTGCCTCGCGTGATTCGATTTATATATATATATATATATATATATATATATATATATATATATATATATATATATATATATATATATATATATATATATATATATATATATATACATATCATCATGCAAAACTCATGCAAAGGCTCTCAACCAACTTCGGAAACTATTTGGAAGGAGAGCCGGTTTCCCTTCCGATTGCCCGGCCGGGGGGTCTTTCAATCTAAACCGTTTACGAAACCATACTAAAAGTCATCCAATGCCTTGGATGAACAATTCTAAAATCCATAACACACTCTATCTAACACAATCAATCCGCAACATCTGACACTGTACCCCAACTCAGGCAAGCAGATGCAATCAGCAGGATCTAGAACCTACCGCAACTCAGGCAAGCACTAGACACAAATCAGCAGTGTCCAAGTCACACCCCAACTCAGGTAAAATTGGTACACAAATCAGCAAGCATACACCCGTAGCCGCAACTCAGGCACGAATGGATACCAATCAGCTAATAATGGTTCTTAACGCAACTCAGTCAGAACCATTACCCTTCGTAATGAAATCGGGATCCCAACTCAGACCCAACCCACTACGGTCAAACAAACTCACGATAGGGCAGAGGTCGCAACTCGGACATTTCCCTACCGCATCATCCATACACGAGACGAACCGTACGTCGCAACTCAGACTAGGCCGTCACGCCACAAATACTCACATGTCAAACTAGAGGATCGCAACTCAGCCCATAGCTTGACACGCATCAACACGCATCATTCATCAGTACATATCGTACTCTAGCGGTCCCAACTCAGACATATTCCGATATATACTACAACCAGGTCCTTAGTCCTATCTTTCTAGACTTCTAAACGACACTTAATTGACCCAGGAACTAAGTTGAGGGAGAGCCGGTTTCCCTTTCGGTTGCCCGACCTGGGGTCTCTATCCTCACTCCATTCCCGAACCCAATATAGTGCCGCTCGTACACCGGGGACCACAATCACATACATAAAGCATACGGAACAAGTCTCAAGGAAATCGGACAAGCCGATAAATAGTTAAATCGATTTTAAAGTGAAAAGGTGTTGGAGCTAGTGTCCTCAACAGTTAGTGCGACAACACGTATAAATATTTTAAAGGAACACAGGGTATACTTAGTATTTTAGCCAGTTGATTCACGTTTATCAATAACGGTTGGCTTGCTAGAAAGTTTGACGTTATTGTCATACAGATGGCGGTAATCAACTGGTCCCTAAGAGTCACATCTAAAGGATGGAATCTGAGAGATACGATTAGATGAAAATGTAATCATATTGATACCCTATATGACTAAACGGTTAGTCAATGTAATGATGACATAATTATTTAATATTTATTAAATAATATTAGCTAAGACGAATTAAAATGTTAATTCGTAATTAAATATAAAATGTTATACTCCCTCCTACCCAAGATAAGTGTCCCGTTTGCCATTTTTCTTTATTCGTCAAAGTGTCCCGTTTGGTACTATTTGGACGGTTTTATTACGTTTTTACCCTTCCCTATTTACATTTATTACCCACTTACCAACCCCTAACCCAATAGAATATCTTCTCTCTCTAATCTAAATACCCTTACCCTACCCAAAATACACAAAACCATAAATCGTTGACTCACTACTAAACGGGACACTTATCCCGGGTAGGAGGGAGTATTTAATTATGTAATGAAATTATTTAATAAAGATTAAATGATTTAATTAAATATAAAAGATTATATTTAATTAGTAGATTATAAATATAAGATATTTATAAGATAAAACATTACACAAGAGAGAGCGATATAACCGATTCTATAAAGATAGAATTTCGGTCTGAGCAATTATTAAGTTGTTCAGTTGTTATGAAGTGCTGTAGGTAGAACTAAATACTGATTTGGGGAATCCTAGTTGATGTCTAATAGCAAGGTTGTTTGCAGCTATAAATAGGACATTCACTCTGCACTTAAAGCACACGAGTTACACGACTACTTCCCTCCGCTCTCTCTCTAGCTTTCATCTTACACAAAATTAAAGGTAATTTTGCAATTTCTAGCTCAGGAAAGGGTATTTATTAAGACATCTTGGGTGCAACGATTAGGAGGATATCTGTTTTGATATCTGATGTTAGGCCTTTGCAAGGACAGAAGGTTAATTCTTAATCCCAATCTTTGTATCTTGTTTTTCGTTTATAACTATAAATCATAAAGTGTAAATTTGTTATAATCCTGCATATAAAGAATTGGGAATATATACAGATATTTTCCCACAAAAAGGTCCTCAGCGGTCAGCCGGCTGACAACCTCTCACCCATAACAGCTTTTGAAAAACAACCTATACGAGGAAGGGTCCCCAGCCGGTCGACCGGCCGCCGGCCACCCGGCTGGGAGACCAACTCCCTACTTCCTCTATTACGTAAACAAACCAGAAACAAGGAGTCTCACCCGGTCGACCGGCGGCCGGCCACCCGGCTGAGCTCCTCTTCACATATTTTTCCAAAATTCGAAGAACACACATGCGTGACTCCCAGCCGGTCGACTGGCTCAGTACTCCTGAACCAAAAATCGCGTTTTACAGTGAACATAAAACTTCATGAAATCGATTCAAATCTTAAGGATAGCAACAATACAAGTTTACCCTGCATATATAACAATCATATGATACATAGACAAGTATAATTTCCAACAACAACCACATAATAAGACCACATCTTGTATCTGTCTTAATTTTGTGAAAACTGAAAATGAACATCAAAGCATATGAATGCATCATAAGACTTCAATGAAATCATGTGAAGATTATGTAAACTTACTTCCTAACATATCAGTAAACTTATATACCAACAACAACTCAAAGACCAGAATCACAAGCAAGAACAATGATACCCGTCGTTGTGGGTATCAAAGATAAGATTTATAATTCCCAGCTTTAACTATAGATAGTGAAAGTCAGGGTCGAACCACAAGGAGGTGGGAAATGCTTATTGTTCTAAGTCAATGTTTTAGGGTAACAAATTGGGGTTTGTTTGTTTGTTTGTTACTAGGTCTAAATATAAAGACAGGAATTAAAGCAAGAAATAAGAATAAGATAAAACTTATGATAAAACGAATGCTAGGATGTTCGGGTAATAAAAAGCTATGATGGTATAAATTCTAAGTCAACATGTATTGCAGTCACGTAACGGGTGTAACATATACTTTCGGTCTATGATACCTAATAGCTCCTTTCGGCCTATGCTATTAGTTCCTAGGTCTCACAAATATTGGGTGACAACAATAAGGGTGATTCCTAAATTCTAGGTCACATACCTTTCAGTCTTAAGTAACCTAGCCATCTTAAAGCGTTAACCAATGCCCTTCCCGTATCTTTCAACCTTTGGTAAGTCATTACTAATATCCTATAAGTCTCCTTTTAGTCTCATTATAGGGTATTATAATTAACGAAACAAAACGAACTGAAAACATGCGCGAGGTCAGTCGACCGACCAGCTAACCCAGTCGGCCGACCAACTACTTCGGTCGAACGACCAGTTAGGCCGGTCAGTCGACCAAAGTCTGCTACAGGTCGAATATGCTTTTATACCATCTACGCAATTTAATCCCTACATCCTCACATATGAAATTAGCTACTCATAACTATGATAATAACAATAATAACAGTAGGAAAAGCGAAATTCATAGCAAACAACAATCTAAACATGTGATAAACAATAAAGGTTTTGGGATTCTACGCTAAACCGGATGCTAGCAATTCTATTATGATAACAATAAAGAACTGAAATCGAAAGAAGAATTACCGCGAATAGGAATTAGGGCAGAAAAGAAGAACTTTATTGATTCCCGTGGAAGAATGTTTGATTGAATACTAGAACAAACTAAAGAAAACTAAAGGAAACAGTTACTCGAACTTAAAGCTAAAACTGAAAAGAGATTATTGTTTGATACTAAAGCTTAAAAAACTGGATGATTCACCCCTAATCACGAATTAGGTTTAAATAGAAGAATTACAAAAGCTTCTTTCATAACCTAATCACGCGTGGGCTTTTGCGGAAATTTTCCTGACACTACGCTGCGGTCGACCGACCACGGGTCGCGGTCGGTCGATCGACTATCGGGCCCAATGGACTTCTGCTTCCGTAATTTTGAACTCTGGGTTTGAGATAACAGGTACTTTGGTCGACCGACCAGGGTAGTCGGTCGGTCGACCGATTTTCCTGTGTGTCAGCCTTCAATTCGTCTTGAATTGATCTTGTGGCCGGTCCTTGGTTTGCGCGTTGGGTTGCTTCCTCCTCGTTCCTTGGTTATGCAAAAATCTCGAGGGTAATAATTTGGCCTGAAATCGCCCCTTTTCCGCATAATTCTGCAAAAAGAGCATAAAATACGAAAGTAGACAATTGTTGGGAAATAAAGGCTAAAACATCGTAAATGAGCTCTAAAATGCGTGTAAAAATAGATGTAAATCATCATAAAATAGACACGCATCAAATTCCCTAAACCAAACCTTGCTTGCCCTCAAGCAAGAATTAGACTCGATCTTAAACTATTGGAACGATTTCAATCTCAGAGCGAAATTTACATGTAAGCCCAAACCAAATTTAATGCCAAGTTAACAAGGAAAAAGTGGAAGAATCATGCAAACGAGTTATGGGGTTGTCAAAACTTGCAAATCTATCGACTATAGAGACTTTATACCAGGGACTCTAGCTCGCGGGTCGCTCAAATCACACATTAAGCAAAGGGTGAGTGTATGTAAAAGATAGAAGGAAGTATATTGTAAAGACACTCACCTAACTCGACCCATGAAAACATGCCTGCAATCTAACATGAAAAACAATTCTACAACCGTGCATAAACATACTCATTAAGTGATCTTGACACATGCATTGAGGTAATGAGGGATATGTGAGGTGAAAGGTAAAAGAGGTTAAGATGTATTTGGACAAGTGGGGTTAGTAGCCAAGCTAGTAAAACCGGTTTCCAAAAACATATTTCACGACTTTCGACATTATGAAAGTGCTAATTTTGTAGCACAAATCTCACATTGTATAAAAGGAAGGACTCCCAATTATTTTGAATGAAGTACGGGACTAATAAAGTGTAAAAGAAAGGGATTTTTTCTGAACGAATGAATTCCTGTTTCTGTTAGTTGGTCGGCCGACCAAGAGGGCCGGTCGGTCGACTGACTTGCAGGTTTTGTTTGATTTTTTTCCGTTTTTCTGTCTTTCTTTTCTGGATTTTCTGTTCTTTTTTTTTTTCCTTTTTCTTTCTTTCTTTTCTTTTCTTGCTCAAGGTGGCAAACAAACCAAAAATTGCCTCAAAAAAATTCCATCAACCACAAATACTAGCTCGGTAGGGTAGGCTAAATATAAGATGTAGTTTTGGGGGATAAAAGGCTATTTTGGCTAAGTAAGGCTTATGGGTAAAACGAGAAAAAGGCCTCAAATGCACGTAACAACACTCACAAACAAGATAGTAAACAAGTATATAGCAATTCATGTTCATGTTTATGCATATTGATGTAACATGTTCCAAAGGGAGTACTACTCACATCCTAGAAAACTGGCTTAAGAATGAAACCCGGGATAAAGCTCTAAAACTCAGAATGTTAAGTAGATTGCCAAGGTAAAAGTCAAGTTTCAAGAAACACGAATAGTTTGACAAAAACTCGTAGATGTGTATATGATTCTAATACTAAAACATGTTAACAACGCAAGGCAAGGGCATAAACATGTGAAAATTGCAAAATCATCATTGAAATACTCTCGTTCCGACTCGACCTATATGCTAAAATAAACGTGCATTTTTTTCAAATTTTCAAATTTTTGAATTTTTTTGGATTTTTGTATATGCAAGGAAGATAAAGAAAAGAACAATGCAAGACAGAAATGCAATAAACGTGTGAAAAGAATGCAATGGAACAATGCATGTGACACAAAACCATTCCCCGAACCAAACCGCACAATGTCCCCATTGTGCACTAGCATGAGCAAAAGTTTGTAAAAATAAAGGAAAATGTGAAAAAATAAAACCAAGGGAACTTGGAAAGAACTCACCGGATTTTTAAGCGCAATGGAAACCTCCCCAAACCAGTGGGAGCTTAGGGAGTTTCGGTGGCCAGCAGTGCCACTCCAAGGACCTGAAAAAGGGATACGAAGAAAAACCTTTTTCGGGGGTTATCGATGTTTTGGGTGAAAGATAATGGTTTAAAGGTTGAAAATGAGAAGAAAAGCAAAACATAAGGGACATAATAGGGAAAAAAACTCCCCTATCGTGTTGGCACGCTTCCCAAAGTATTCACGAACAAGCTGCAACGGGTATAGTGGTCGATCGACCCTTCTGTCTGGTCGACCGACCAGATGACAGGTTACAGTGCATTCTGGTCTGCAGGGATCTGGTCGACCGACTGATGGTAGTGGTCGGTCGACCACGCCTCCTGTGCAGTAGCTTTCTTCTTCTCGAGGTTAACTTGTATCAACCAAGTTAACCTTTCTCAAACCTGTAAAACATTACAAAAGCGCCCGAAACATGCGCACAAATCCAGAATCCAAGTCTAAAAGTCTTAACTAAGTAACAAAAGCGAAAATTGTTCTAAAAAACTAATGCAAACAAAGCTAAAAGTCTTAACAAAACTGAAAATTGTCTTAAGAATCAAAAACTTGAAAATCGCATCCGCAAAAGATGCGGAAAATCTCGGACCATGGCTTTTGGCTATATCCCGTAGTCTCCACCGTGTTTGCTTGGATTGCTAAACACGTCTCCACTCCGTCACAAAGCATATGTGACGGACCACTCTTTTTTTCCTCTTCTCTCTCTTCTTGTCCTCTTCATCGACCACATCCGGATCGTCTTCCTCACGATAGCTCAAGATCCCGAGTCCTCCTCTCTGCACAATGACCTCCTTGGCTAAGGGCTTCCCCAAATCGTTTCCCGCAATAGGCAAAACAAGAGCATCCTCCGTATTGCTCCCAATCTGGGGCGGAGGTGTAAAAACAGGAATGGGTGTAGGCTCTAAAATAGGGGATTGGGTGATGACGTCATACGTCTTCTCAGAAGTGATAGCATTACATGTGATCGGGGTCATGGCATCTTTCTTGCGATAAGACAACCCAAAGATGATGGAGTGTTTCCCGACCTTGAAGGTCAAGGTTCCACTCCCTACATCAATGATAGCCCCTGCGGTATGTAAGAAAGGTCTCCCTAAGATGATAGGTATATGTGTTGGCGCTGGTGTCCTTGACAGTTAGTACAATGACTTACTAAATCTCTTAAAGGATCACAAGGGCATACTTCAGTATTATTATCAGTTGATCCACGTTTATCAATAACGGTTGGCTTGCTAGATAAGTTTGACGTTATTGTCATACGGATGGCGGTGATCAACTGGTCCCTATACGTCACACCTATAGGACACGTATGAGAGATGTGAAAGTATGAAAATACAGTGACATTTATGCCGGATACGACTAAACAGTTAGTCAGAGGTATTGACTATTAAATTAGTCAATAAGATGTTGAGATTATTATTTAATACGGATTAAATAATTTTAGCTAACACGGATTACATGATTAATTCGTAAATTAAATATAAACGATTATATTTAATTAAATATTGTATACGCGTATTAATATAAACGGTTATATTAGTTTGGGTAATTATACAATATCGTAATTTTATCAGACCATATTAATACATCGACTGCATTAATATCTGATAACATGTGTGCGATTTATATTGAATACCCGCAAAAAATATTCAGCAAATCGGGTAGAATCACGCAAGGGAATAAGGTAAGAGTGGAAAAAAGCCCACTCTTACCCAAGACCCGTTCGGCCGACCGTATAGTATTAATAAGGAGAGTTGTTCTCCTTATGTGATACTGGTAATTCATAATCTCAAGAATTAGGGTTTTGAGAACATTCTTTTCCCAAAACTCAGATCTCACATCAAAACCTCACAAAACTCTCCCCATATTGCAAGGCAATTGGAGAGCCTTTCTAGCACACGCAGCATCGTCTTAAACAAAGTCTTGGGTGCAAGTTATAGGAGGGAATTTACTTTAATTCCTGTTCTTAGGCCTTTCAAGCAAGGGCCCAAGGTTGTATTCCTTTTCATGTTTTTAATTATCTTATGACTATTTTCGCAACAGTAAAATTCGTTATAATCCTTCATGTTTAGGGCGAATACATGCTATATTCCCCACAAGTGGTACCATACCAACTACCGAGCAACCATTGGAGGAAACAGTTCCTTCAACCGAGGCTGCGGTAGATTTTCCAGAGGAACCTAGGAGGTCGGGAAGAGTCTCTATTCCTCCGGACAGATACATTGGTATGGTCGGGGAACATGATATAGATGACGTCTTACTCCTAGAGGGTAATGAATCCATCACTTATAAAGGTGCCATGACCAGTTCTGACTCAAAGCTATGGCTAGAAGCCATGCAATCCGAGATGGACTCCATGTATGAGAACAACGTGTGGGATCTTGTGGACCTACCTGCAAAGGTACGTCCCCTTCAATGCAAATGGCTTTACAATAAAAAGCATGCCGTGGAAGGTAAACAAGATATTCACAAGGCAAGACTAGTTGCTAAAGGTTTCACCCAAGTGCCAGGCTTGCACTACGATGAGATCTTTGCACCCGTAGTCATGCTACGTTCCATTCGGATTATCTTAGCGATCGCCGCATTTCATGACTATGAAATATGGCAGATGGACGTTAAAACCGCCTTCTTAAACGATTATTTGGAGGAAGAGTTGTACATGGTACAACCCGAGGGTTTTATTGATCCAGAAAATCCTAAGAAGGTTTGCAAGCTTAAGCGTTCCATCTATGAACTTAAGCAAGCATCACGGAGTTGGAATCATCGCTTCGACCAAGTGATAAAAGAGAATGGGTTCATTCGATCAGTCGAGGAACCATGTCTCTATATCAAGTCGAGTGGGAGCAAGATTGTCTTCTTAGTACTGTATGTCGATGACATACTCTTGATTGGGAAAGACATACCTCTCCTTTCTTCAGTTAAAGCATGGTTGAAAAACCATTTCCAGATGAAAGATCTGGGAGAGGCACAAAGAATTTTGGGCATCCGTATCTACAGGGATAGATCACGACGGATGTTGTCTCTCAATCAGGAATCTTACATAGATAAGATTCTAGAGAGATTCAGCATGACGAACTCCAAGAAAAGGTTCCTTCCTATGACTACTGGGCTTCACTTGAGCAAAACTCAAGAAGCTAAGACATTGGAAGAGAAAGATCACATGAGTCGGATTCCTTATGCTTCGGCTATATGATCGATTATGTATGCCATGATATGCACACGTCCAGACGTTGCATATGCATTGAGTATGACTAGTCGATTCCAAGCTCATCCAGGTGAACAACACTGGATGGCCGTGAAAAACATTCTTAAGTACCTACGGAGGACTAAAGATTGGGGATTTAATTACGGAGGCCACTCGACACTCTGCGCCACGGGTTACGCAGATGCTAGCTTCCAAACGGATCGAGACGACTCGAAATCTCAGTCTGGATTCGTTTTTACTCTTAATGGTGCTGCTGTCAGCTGGAAAAGTTTTAAACAGAGTGTTACAGCAGATTCTACGACTGAGTCCGAGTACTATGCCGCCTCGGAAGCAGCTAAGGAAGCAATATGGATGCGTCAATTCTTACAAGGACTTTCAGTAGTGCCTAGTTCGAATGACCCAATCACCGTTTATTGTGACAATAAAGGTGCCATCTTCCAAGCTAAGGAGCATAAGTCTAGCAACAAGGCTAGACATGTACAACAGAAAGCTCATCTAGTCAGAGATTACGTGGAGCAAAGGGAGATATTTATTGATAAGATAGCTACGGATGACAACATAGCTGATCCTCTCACAAAAGCATTACCACGTGATAAGCATGAAGGGCACATTCATTCCATGGGAATTAGATATGTTCCTAAGTTGTAGTACTCTTTTATGAATTCATGTAATAATTCATTTTCTCGTGTACTCTATTCAACCTCATTGTTATGAAATATAATGTTTTGTTTTTCATGTGGAATTGTACGCCAATTTTGAACACCACAAAGTGAACTGAATAACATTACATCGTTTTAGTCCTTGATTACCCACTTGAGCTGATAACTCAGGTAATCATTTTGTGACGTTGGTTGATGGTGGGTTCAACGAACCATAAGTCAAACGGATGACTGACCAATCACAAAGGCGAGTTATACGGATATCTCGTAAGACACCCCGTGACAACGTTATGGAGTCCTAAATGTTTTATAACATTGGGTGCCAGGTCGTGGATAGGACCTCCATAGTGTTCCTTAGAGTCGAGTCTTTTGACTTTCAACTGTCTCTTGAGATTAAGGCATATTCTGGGTAACTTTGGTTTCTTTCCCACGGTCACCGTAACAGGGGCCAAGAGGATTTTGTCTGGGTTATTTCATGCTGCGCGAACGTCGGCAGGATTCGAGTTGAGTGAAATATCCAAACCGTTATCATGATTTTATCTTTTCTCAGGGCCACTCGAGGAGTAGTAACTGAAATGCATGGCCATGCTCGAACACAGATTCGTTTTATCAGTTAAGTTACTCTCTAGTCGGGGAAACCACTCTTGATACAAATCGCTTGTGAGATACGACCTCTGCAAATGCGGATTTGCAAATTGTCTTACATTGAGTGGGAGAAATTTTAAAAGGATATGAGAATCGGTTATCGCACCTACACTTGTACGGACAAGTGGGAGTTTGTTGGAGCTTGTGTCCTCCACATGTAGTGTGATAACGTCATTGCACATACCCTTGTACGGACAAGTGGGAGATTGTTGGGGCTGGTGTCCTTGACAGTTAGTACAATGACTTACTAAATATCTTAAAGGATCACAAGGGCATACTTCAGTACTATTATCAGTTGATCCACATTTATCAATAACGGTTGGCTTGCTAGATAAGTTTGACGTTATTGTCATACGGATGGCGGTGATCAATTGGTCCCTATACGTCACTGTAACACCCCAAGAGTATGAGAGGAAAGTTGTCCCACATCGGTAGAATGTGAGGCTTGTGATATGTTTATAATAACTTCCACCCACCACTTAGTAACAAGGCCTTGTGCTTTTGGGCTTAAGTGAGGACAAGTAATGGGCCCAAAGACATACCTCCCGTCTTATTGGGGGTGTGTTACGACCGTGGTGGGTTGGGTTGTTACAAATGGTATCAGAGCGACCCTGCGACCGTGTGGTGAGCCTGTGGTCGGGAGTACCCGGGTCACACACCTAGCGGGGAGGATTCTGGCCCTGGTTGTGGTCAAGTTTGAGGCACAACGAGGACGTTGTGTTCTTTAAGTGGGGGAGTTCGTAACACCCCAAGAGTATGAGAGGAAAGTTGTCCCACATCGGTAGAATGTGAGGCTTGTGATATGTTTATAATAACTTCCACCCACCACTTAGTAACAAGGCCTTGTGCTTTTGGGCTTAAGTGAGGACAAGTAATGGGCCCAAAGACATACCTCCCGTCTTATTGGGGGTGTGTTACGACCGTGGTGGGTCGGGTTGTTACAGTCACACCTATAGGACACGTTTGAGAGATGTGAAAGTATGAAAATACAGTCACATTTATGCCGGATACGACTAAACAGTTTGTCAGAGGTATTGACTATTAAATTAGTCAATAAGATGTTGAGATTATTATTTAATACGGATTAAATAATTTTAGCTAACACGGATTACATGATTAATTCGTAAATTAAATATAAACGATTATATTTAATTAAATATTGTATTCGCGTATTAATATAAACGGTTATATTAATTTGGGTAATTATACAATATCGTAATTTTATCAGACCGTTATTAATACATCGACTGCATTAATATCTGATAACATGTGTGCGATTTATATTGAATACCCACGAATAATATTCAGCAAATCGGGTCGAATCACGCAAGGGAATAAGGTAAGAGTGGAAAAAGCCCACTCTTACCCAAGACCCGTTCGGCCGACCGTGTAGTATTAATAAGGAGATTTGTTCTCCTTATGTGATACTGGTAATTCATAATCTCAAGAATTAGGGTTTTGAGAACATTCTTTTCCCAAAACTCAGATCTCACATCAAAACCTCACAAAACTCTCCCCATATTGCAAGGCAATTGGAGAGCCTTTCTAGCACACGCGACATCGTCTTAAACAAAGTCTTGGGTGCAAGTTATAGGAGGGAATTTACTTTAATTCCTATTCTTAGGCCTTTCAAGCAAGGACCCAAGGTTGTATTCCTTTTCATGTTTTTAATTATCTTATGACTATTTTCGCAACTATAAAATTCGTTATAATCCTTCATGTTTAGGGCGAATACATGCTATATTCCCCACAAGTGGTACCATACCAACTACCGAGCAACCATTGGAGGAAAAAGTTCCTTCAACCGAGGCTGCGGTAGATATTCCTGAGGAACCTAGGAGGTCGGGAAGAGTTTCTATTCCTCCGGACAGATACATTGGTATGGTCGAGGAACATGATATAGATGACGTCTTACTCCTAGAGGGTAATGAACCCACAACCTATAAAGGTGCCATGACCAGTTATGACTCAAAGCTATGGCTAGAAGCCATGCAATCCGAGATGGACTCCATGTATGAGAACAACGTGTGGGATCTTGTGGACCTACCTGCAAAGGTACGTCCCCTTCAATGCAAATGGCTTTACAATAAAAAGCATGCCGTGGAAGGTAAACAAGATATCCACAAGGCAAGACTAGTTGCTAAAGGTTTCACCCAAGTGCCAGGCTTGCACTACGATGAGATCTTTGCACTCGTAGTCATGCTACGTTCCATTCGGATTATCTTAGCGATCGCCGCATTTCATGACTATGAAATATGGCAGATGGACGTTAAAACCGCCTTCTTAAACGGTTATTTGGAGGAAGAGTTGTACATGGTACAACCCGAGGGTGTTATTGATCCAGGAAATCCTAAGAAGGTTTGCAAGCTTAAGAGTTCCATCTATGGACTTAAGCACGCATCACGGAGTTGGAATCATCGCTTCGACCAAGGGATAAAAGAGAATGGGTTCATTCGATCAGTCGAGGAACCATGTCTCTATATCAAGTCGAGTGGGAGCAAGATTGTCTTCCTAGTACTGTATGTCGATGACATACTCTTGATTGGGAATGACATACCTCTCCTTTCTTCGGTTAAAGCATGGTTGAAAAACCATTTCCAGATGAAAGATCTGGGAGAGGCACAAAGAATTTTGGGCATCCGTATCTACAGGGATAGATCACGACGGATGTTGTCTCTCAATCAGGAATCTTACATAGATAAGATTCTAGAGAGATTCAGCATGACGAACTCCAAGAAAGGCTTCCTTCCTATGACTACTGGGCTTCACTTGAGCAAAACTCAAGAAGCTAAGACATTAGAAGAGAAAGAGCACATGAGTCAGATTCCTTATGCTTCGGCTATAGGGTCGATCATGTATGCCATGATATGCATACGTCTAGACGTTGCATATGTATTGAGTATGACTAGTCGATTCCAAGCTCATCCAAGTGAACAACACTAGATGACCGTGAAAAACATTCTTAAGTACCTACGGAGGACTAAAGATTGGGGATTGACTTACGGAGGCCACTCGACGCTCAACGCCACGGGTTACGCAGATGCTAGCTTCCAAACGGATCGAGATGACTCGAAATCTCAGTCTGGATTCGTTTTTACTCTTAATGGCGCTGCTGTCAGCTGGAAAAGTTCTAAACAGAGTGTTACAACAGATTCTACGACTGAGTCTGAGTACTATGCCGCCTCGGAAGCAGCTAAGGAAGCAATATGGATGCGTCAATTCTTACAAGGACTTTCAGTAGTGCCTAGTTCGAATGACCCAATCACCGTTTATTGTGACAATAAAGGTGCCATCTTCCAAGCTAAGGAGCATAAGTCTAGCAACAAGGCTAGACATGTACAACGGAAAGCTCATCTAATCAGAGATTACGTGGAGCAAAGGGAGATATTTATTGATAAGATAGCTACGGATGACAACATAGCTGATCCTTTCACAAAAGCATTACCACGTGATAAGCATGAAGGGCACATTCATTCCATGGGAATTAGATGTGTTCCTAAGTTGTTGTACTCTTTTATGAATTCATGTAATTATTCATTTTCTCGTGTACTCTATTCAACCTCATTGTTATGATATATAATGTTTTCTTTGTCATGTGGAATTGTACGCCAATTTTGAACAACACAAAGTGAAATGAATAACATTACATCGTTTTAGTCCTTGATTACCCACTTGAGCTGATAACTCAGGTAATCATTTTGTGACGTTGGTTGATGGTGGGTTCAACGAACCATAAGTCAAACGGATGACTGACCAATCACAAAGGCGAGTTATACGGATATCTCGTACGACACCCCGTGACAACGTTATGGAGTCCTAAATGTTTTATAACATTGGGTGCCAGGTCGTGGATAGGACCTCCATAGTTTTCCTTAGAGTCGAGTCTTTTGACTTTCAACTGTCTCTTGAGATTAAGGCAGATTTTGGGTAACGTTGGTTTCTTTCCCACGGCCACCGTAACAGGGGCCAAGAGGATTTTTTCTGGGTTATTTCATGCTGCGCGAACATCGGCAGGATTCGAGTTGAGGGAAATATCCAAACCCTTATCAGGATTTTATCTTTTCTCAGGGCCAATCGAGGAGTAGTAACTGAAATGCATGGCTATGCTCGAATACAGATTCGTTTTATCAGTCAAGTTACTCTCTAGTCGGGGAAACCACTCTTGATACAGATCGCTTGTGAGATACGACCTTTGCGAATGCGGATTTGCAAATTGTCTTACAGTGAGTGGGAGAAATTTTAAAAGGATATGAGAATCGGTTATCGCACCTACACTTGTACGGACAAGTGGGAGTTTGTTGGAGCTTGTGTCCTCCACATGTAGTGTGATAACGTCATTGCTCATACCCTTGTACGGACAAATGGGAGATTGTGGGGGCTGGTTGTTGGGAAATGTGTCCTCAACAATAAGTGCGATCACGTAATTAAATCTCATAACGAGAATGCGCAAGGGATGATTCGAATTATTAGTCAACTGACCAACATTAATCGGTAATGATTGGCTAGCTAGAGTTTGACATTACTGTCGTATGACGGTGATGGTCAGTTGATCCCTTTAGGTCACACCTTTAGGACAATTCCCTTAATTGATAAAATGATCAAATGTATATTGATACGATTTGA
Source organism: Silene conica (assembly GCA_029255685.2). NCBI lineage: Eukaryota > Viridiplantae > Streptophyta > Magnoliopsida > Caryophyllales > Caryophyllaceae > Silene > Silene conica. The sequence goes on from CM055311.2 coordinate 69,568,619, forward strand.
TCATATTCCTTAAACTCGTGTAATCGAGAAATTAGAGGTTAAATCTTAATGTAAGATTTATGTTTAAAATTGAAACGTGTCAATTGTTAAACATTAAACGATATTTTATCATATCGTTATTAGAATGAATTGGGATGAAATTAATACAAAGGTTGTAAATCGTATTGACGATAAATGATCATTTTACATTAGTAATTTCGAATTACTTATTAATTGAATAAATATGATTTATTTAATTATGTACAATATTTATAGGATAAATATTTATATGTTTTAAATGTACTAAAACATTTTATAATAACATATAACATGTCACACTTTGTACAAATTGTACATTTGACAAATTGTAAAATGAAGTCCATTTTATGGACTATATGGCACGGCTAAAAGGAGAAGGTGGCATGGGTGTTTAGTGTATTAAACACTCTTAATCATATGCTAGACATATGCCTTGAGAACACTAACCTAGTAACCACCCTAGTGTCTTGAGAACACAAGTTGTTCCCTCTTTGACACTCCCCATAACCGACTCCCCTTCAACCCATGTAGCATGCTTAAGTTAATTAGATTATCTTAAGTTAAAGTAGCATGCTTAGGATATATATATGATATATGACATTCATTCTATCTTCTTCTTGTTGCCCTAGCCGAAAATCACCAAGCAAGAAGAGAAATTTTCTACCTCTAAAATACTTATTATAAGATAATAACTTATACTAAAAGTAGTATTCATATATATTTCTAATAAGAGTGATTAGAAATAGTTTAAGGAAGAAACCGATTCCTAGTCTAGCATACAAAGTTTCGGTTCATTGAGGGCTTGTCTTGGTGCATCCGGAGGAGGTATTCTAATTTGGGTACTCGGAGGATCATCCTAGCACATTCTTGGACCGTGTGTAAGGGTTCATTTTCTCCTCTATTCCGCATATTTTAGCATGCATAAGATCTAATAAACAAGTTTATTAACATGTTAATTAAAAGTTAATTAAAGGTTTTGTTAGTATGACTAAATTAGTTTATGAGCAACTTATTAAACCCTTCAATTGGTATCAGAGCAATAGGTTGTTTGCATGCTTTCCGTTTATGTTTTTACGGAGTTATAGAGATAACAAAATAAAACTTGAAATTTTCGTTTGATATATGATATGCACGAAATTAATTTAGCATGATACCTACTATTTTCTAAAATGTTTTAGAATATTTGGAATAATTTTTGCATGAATATTGATTATTGGTATGTAATATCTCGGTTTTTATTGAGTTTTTATGATTAAAATGTTTAATTTTGGGAAAAATAGTTAAAATAAACTTCTGGCCGAGATTTTTCAGTATGATATCACATGTATTTTCTATAATATGAATATGAATTTTCGTAAATTATGGACCTTTAAATCGTGTGATATGAATTTTAATGGTTAAAATGCAATAAGATGAATAAAAATGGGTTAAAATAGTTATATTATGAATTTGACTATAAAAATTTATGAGGATGTCACATGCAATATCTAAAATTTATGTTGAATTTTCAGAAATTTATCTCAAATATTGCAATATTATAGATTTTTAATGTAAAAATCGGGTAATTAGTGACATAATTTCGACTTTAATAGTTTAAGTTGGAATTTGGCCATAAAAATTTAACACGATGTCATATATATTATTTCCAGCATGTATAAAATTTTCGAGAATTTTATCTTATTTTATGCTTGAGAAATAATTTTAAGGGTTAAAATCGTACGATATATGACGTAAATCGTTAAAATTTGCAAATGTTGTTAAAATGGCCGAAAATGTAACCCACATTAGTCATATATGATATGTTCATCTTGGAAATTATCTTGGGTGCCTAAAGTTTCAGATTTGATTTGTATTGATTTAATTTTGTTTTGTTAAAAGTAGCATTTAAAATTAAATAAAAGGAGGCATGCTTTATTATTTCGGCTATGGGGCAATGTGCCATTTAATTTTCTGTCCATCTTGTGTTCTTAAAATGTTTTGGAAGATATAAAAATATTATTAGTATTTAATTTGCATTTATGAAGTTAATTATTGAATTTTCCGACTTAAATTGCTCGTTTTACGTGTTATTTTCGAAATAATAATAAAACCGTGTATAATACTAATATTTTAACTTTCTGAAAATTTTAAGAACATTCTGGATTTTTCAAAATTTGAATTTTGAATTTTCGAAATTTTAATGTCTCTTTTGAATTTTATATTATTTTTCCCGTAAAACCGAGTAATACCGATCAATATTGATATATTAAGTTAAGTCATGTTCAAAGTTTGAGTAAGACTAAATTTTGAATCCTATACGAGTTAGGATGATTAACTTAAGGATGAAAACCGTTTCATATAATGCATAGTGTTGTTAATCGTTAAAACACGCAATTCCATAAACCGAGGTTTGCGATAACTATTTAAATAAGCGTTTTAAATAGGACGATTTGGCTTAGGGTTTGCATGTTAATTCATATTTATATAAGCATTGCATATTTATATTATGAATGTCATGATTTATTTTACGTAATTTTGGGAATTATGTAATTTACTTAGTATGGCCTAGTTTTTAAATCGGTATTTCCCGTAATGTAAGGGGTTACCGATTCGGTTGTAATTTTGTGATCTCGTATCACCCAATTGTAATTTATTTCTATTTTATAATGTATAAAGTAGACTAGAAAAGTTGTAATATTTGTAAAATCCGGAGTTCCTTGAAGACGGTGCCATTCGGAAAGGAGTTTCGATCAAGACGGTGTTTACCTCGAAGTGCGTGCCGCGTGAAGTTCAAGGGACCAAAGGAGTTGGTTTCCGAATTTGTACTTTGTTATTTATTTTCTAGGAAAGGCCATACTAGGGTTTATTTATGCTTTTTACTTTTGCTTTTTATATGTTTGCATGCATAGCCAAATCGTCATACATCGTATCATGCATGTTTCGACCTAGTCGACCTAGTCTCTTATTTTATCGATAATTCACCGACTTAGTTCACTTAAACGGAGATAGATAATAATTTGACTAGATCTCTTACATATAAATATTGAGACTTAGCCTTACCAAAAAGTACGGACCCATGAATCCCTTCTTCACAAGAACGTAGGCTCGGCTACACCGGGGTACTAAAATTGTCACGTTGGGTAAGTGGGGTAATAAGATTACACCTTGAAATTTGGTTGATCTCAACGAAAGTATTCGTAACCGTAGTTGCAATAAGTTCGGGCTAAAGATAATTTTAAGAAAATTATCGACCGAGAGTTCTAAGAGTAGAACCGATTAAAGAGTTAATCCACCAAATTATACCGATACGGGTTGAATCGGCTACACCGTGCCCGGATTAGTATGGGTTTGGGTCTCGGGATTGTTTACTTAATTGGGTAAGAGATCATTAAGTGAACACATAACTAAACTTGTTAAAGTTTCTAGTTTAAAATTATGATTTTTAAAATGATGTTATTTTCCTTTTACTATTGTAGTTTAATTTTCAACAAACATCAAATGGCAACCAACGCTCCACCTCTCACTAACGTATCATGGCTTCGGTCCTTTATGGATCGTTGCAAACTCGATAAACATGGTTCAAACTTTAAGGATTGGGATGCGCAATTACTTTTGGCCGCTCAAGGTGACGATAAGAGTCGTTACCTATCCGAAGCCGCTCCTCCCGCTCCGACCGCTCGTTCGTCGGTCCAAACTCGTGAGGCCTATGAAGCCTACATGAAAGAGTCCTCCGCTCTTAAAAATGTGCTCATCTTCTCCATGGAGCCGGATCTCCAAAGGAGTATGATTAAGTTGACCACATCATATGAAATTTACACCAAGCTTGCGACCATGTTTTCGCAAACTCCTAGGGTGATTCAATATGAGGCGGCTTCCGCCTTCTTTGACATTACTTTCAAGGAAGGGCAAAAGATAAGCCCTCATGTGCTCAAACTCGTTGAGCTCGCGGAGACTCTAAAAGCTCAAAATGTTGATGTTCCCGACTCTCTAATTATTGACCGAGTTCTTCACTCGCTCAATAAGGTTAAGGCGTATGCTCAATTCCGGGTGAATTTCAATATGCGAAACCAAGAGACCACGTTGGAAGAGTTGCATAAGATGCTCGTCCAAGCCGAAAGGGACATGGGACTTCATGAAAGTTCCACCAAAGATGTTTTAAACATCGAAAAGAAAGGGAAAACGAGCTTCAAGAGGAATGCCTCGAAAGGCAAGGGCAAGAAAACGTTCAAGCCCAAGGCGACCAAAGAAAAGACCTTTTCGAAAGGCGCTTCCACCTCGTCTTCTAAAGAGCAAGACAAGTGCCATTATTGCACGAGGATCGGTCATTGGAAGAGAAATTGCCCCAAATACTTAAGCGATCTCAAAAATGGGAAGGCAACCGCCGTAGGTAATAATTCTCGCGTATAATTCATGTCATTTATCAACTTATGTATAGTGATACAAATGTGTTGATATTTACCCTTTTTAATTGTTTTAAAGGGCCACCCCCGAATAATGATAAGGGCAAGGAGAAGGAAGCTTGAGGTTCCTTACTTGGATGGCTCCGGTAGCATCCAATTGATCGAAGACTTGAAGAGCTAGGCTCTAATTTTCATATCGTCTTCTTTCATATTTTGCATTTATTTATGGAACAATTTAATTTTCTTGTAGGACAAGGATTAAAATCCTAAAACAATGGTTGTAATTTTGGATATTAGTGACTTGGTTTTCAACCCGAGTCACTACTTTTGTTCTTAATCAATGTTTTGATTTCTCAAATAAATTGCATGCCTTGTTTAAACATGAATGATAGTGATTTAATCACGCAATAAATATTGATACGATCAAGTATAAGATAATCAAAGAGTTGATTAAAACGGAGAACTACACCCCATGAGATAGATTCAATCAAAATGAGACTATATCAGTTCATTATAAGATTTTCATTTTAAGTGAAAATGAGAATGTATTCATCACACCTATCAAACTTCAAACATTCAAATACATTGGTTAATAGAAATAACTATCCTTAAACAAGTAAATGTTATTGTTAAAAGGATAGAGTGGGAGAAAATATTTCACTCACAAACCAATGATGAAAATAAAGGAAGGATCTTAGAGAAGATTCTTACTTGGGAGTCTCAAGAAGAACCCTAAGTGATTTGAAGAAACTACGGGAGGACACTCGAAGAAAGGTTCTTTGTGTTCATTGTTTCATGGAGAGGAAACTTGATTTGAAGAAACTACGGGAGGACACTCGAAGAAAGGTTCTTTGTGTTCATTGTTTCATAGAGAGGAAACTTGAAACCCCGTATGAAATCATCGGTAGGAAAACGGTTCCTATGTAGTTATAAAGAAATTATCATGTCATTTTCGTCTCGAGGAAACGACGACATGATAAGAAGGTAATGAATGATTGAATGGAAACAGATCACTATAGGGATAGTGATAGTGATAATGATTCAAGTAATAGTTTAACATGCGAGAAATGAAAGGATCATTTAAGATATCGAAAGATATTGATTTCAGTGGGAGCGATTTTCATCAAAAGAATTAAGCCTACCATTTAGAGAGGATGGGTGATTCTTTAAGGTGTAAAGAATAAGAGGTTTTCAATTCTAGATGATCAAATACATAAGATAATGGAGCTTTACGGGAAGGTTTATTATATAGATAATAAAAGGTCGCCCGCTAGAAGTTAGAATGGTTGGAATCTTATTCATAATGATAAATGAAACCATTATCAAATAGCCAAGATGTTTGAAAATTGCAAGAGTGATGAAATCACTAATAAACTACATTATAGATTTTAGTACATAAGTGACTAAAGAGAGTGATTTTTAATCCCTCCAGTATATCGATACGTCACAAGTTATAAGATAACAGTGGGAGCTTTCCTCCGGAAAGGAAACTCAAAATCTAGAAAGAGTTCTAGAAATGTACTCAAATAGAATCATATTATACGGGATAATATGAGAATGAAGGATACCAAAATTTGTAAGTTTTGCAAATCATGAATAAAGGTTATTCGCAAAGCACTAATACAAACAGATGATTGTGCATCAAAATGCAATGTAATAGTGTTGAATATTGTTGCATGACAACATCATTTGAGTTATTAATAACTCAAAGTAAAAGATACTTTGTCAGAATCCAAATGGTTTGTATGAGACAATATTGAACCCCATAAGTGAACTGGATTGACTTAGTATAGCCCCTAGCCGCTTACATGAGGTGACATCTCGAAGCGACTAGAGTGTGAGGCGATTGATGGCAAGTTCAAGTGCCATAGAGTCATATGTGATGACTAGTCGATCACATAGGCAGACTGTAAGAGACACTCTGTCGGGCAAAGTGACCGCTTATAGAGTTCTGGAAATTTTATAGCCGGGTCGTGGCGAGAGCTGCTATAGTATTCTTGTGAGTCAATTCTTTGACTAAAAACTACTCTCCCAAGATGGTACAGTTTAGGCATAACTTTGATCCATTCTCTACGACTTTTCGTAACTGGAGTCAAATGGGATTGTTTTGGGTTGTGACTAACTGTGACTAGTTGAAGGAAGTAGTGCGATAGAAATTGTCCACCCCTTGTCAGGGTTGTTCAAATCTCAGGGCCACTCGAGGAGAAGATAACTGGAAATGCGTGGCCACGCTCGGAACGTATCTATGGTAGATAATTCCGGTCAGACAGTTATTCTCCAGATCGAGGAAACCACTCATGATATGATCGAATGCAAGTACGACCTTAGAGAGACATCTTGCATTGAGTGGGAGATTGTAATAGGACAAGAGAATTGGTGACGCACACTTGTCGAGGACAAGTGGGAGATTGTTGGGAAATGTGTCCTCAACAATAAGTGCGATCACGTAATTAAATCTCATAACGAGAATGCGCAAGGGATGATTCGAATTATTAGTCAACTGACCAACATTAATCGGTAATGATTGGCTAGCTAGAGTTTGACATTACTGTCGTATGACGGTGATGGTCAGTTGATCCCTTTAGGTCACACCTTTAGGACAATTCCCTTAATTGATAAAATGATCAAATGTATATTGATACGATTTGATCATATTCCTTAAACTCGTGTAATCGAGAAATTAGAGGTTAAATCTTAATGTAAGATTTATGTTTAAAATTGAAACGTGTCAATTGTTAAACATTAAACGATATTTTATCATATCGTTATTAGAATGAATTGGGATGAAATTAATACAAAGGTTGTAAATCGTATTGACGATAAATGATCATTTTACATTAGTAATTTCGAATTACTTATTAATTGAATAAATATGATTTATTTAATTATGTACAATATTTATAGGATAAATATTTATATGTTTTAAATGTACTAAAACATTTTATAATAACATATAACATGTCACACTTTGTACAAATTGTACATTTGACAAATTGTAAAATGAAGTCCATTTTATGGACTATATGGCACGGCTAAAAGGAGAAGGTGGCATGGGTGTTTAGTGTATTAAACACTCTTAATCATATGCTAGACATATGCCTTGAGAACACTAACCTAGTAACCACCCTAGTGTCTTGAGAACACAAGTTGTTCCCTCCTTGACACTCCCCATAACCGACTCCCCTTCAACCCATGTAGCATGCTTAAGTTAATTAGATTATCTTAAGTTAAAGTAGCATGCTTAGGATATATATATGATATATGACATTCATTCTATCTTCTTCTTGTTGCCCTAGCCGAAAATCACCAAGCAAGAAGAGAAATTTTCTACCTCTAAAATACTTATTATAAGATAATAACTTATACTAAAAGTAGTATTCATATATATTTCTAATAAGAGTGATTAGAAATAGTTTAAGGAAGAAACCGATTCCTAGTCTAGCATACAAAGTTTTGGTTCATTGAGGGCTTGTCTTGGTGCATCCGGAGGAGGTATTCTAATTTGGGTACTCGGAGGATCATCCTAGCACATTCTTGGACCGTGTGTAAGGGTTCATTTTCTCCTCTATTCCGCATATTTTAGCATGCATAAGATCTAATAAACAAGTTTATTAACATGTTAATTAAAAGTTAATTAAAGGTTTTGTTAGTATGACTAAATTAGTTTATGAGCAACTTATTAAACCCTTCACTGGTGTCCTTGAGATTTAGTACAATGACTTACTAAATCTCTTAAAGGATCACAAGGGCATACTTCAGTATTATTATCAGTTGATCCACGTTTATCAATAACGGTTGGTTTGCTAGATAAGTTTGACGTTATTGTCGTACGGATGGCGGTGATCAACTGGTCCCTATACGTCACACCTATAGGACACGTTTGAGAGATGTGAAGGTATGAAAATACAGTCACATTTATGCCGGATACGACAAAACAGTTAGTCAGAGGTATTGACTATTAAATTAGTCAATAAGATGTTGAGATTATTATTTAATACGGATTAAATAATTTTAGCTAACACGGATTACATGATTAATTCGTGTATTAAATATTTAATATTGTATTCGCGTATTAATATAAACGGTTATATTAATTTGGGTAATTATACAATATCGTAATTTTATCAGACCATACTAATATATCGACTGCATTAATATCTGATAACATGTGTGCGATTTATATTGAATACCCGCGAATAATATTCAGCAAATCGGGTAGAATCACGCAAGGGAATAAGGTAAGAGTGGAAAAAGCCCACTCTTACCCAAGACCCGTTCGGCCGACCGTATAGTATTAATAAGGAGAGTTGTTCTCCTTATGTGATACTGGTAATTCATAATCTCAAGAATTAGGGTTTTGAGAACATTCTTTTCCCAAAACTCAGATTTCACATCAAAACCTCACAAAACTCTCCCCATATTGCAAGGCAATTGGAGAGCCTTTCTAGCACACGCGACATCGTCTTAAACAAAGTCTTGGGTGCAAGTTATAGGAGGGAATTTACTTTAATTCCTGTTCTTAGGCCTTTCAAGCAAGGACGCAAGGTTGTATTCCTTTTCATGTTTTTAATTATCTTATGACTATTTTCGCAACTGTAAAATTCGTTATAATCCTTCATGTTTAGGGCGAATACATGCTATATTCCCCACAAGTGGTACCATACCAACTACCGAGCAACCATTGGAGGAAACAGTTCCTTCAACCGAGGCTGCGGTAGATAATCCTGAGGAACCTACGAGGTCGGGAAGAGTTTTTATTCCTCCGGACAGATACATTGGTATGGTCGAGGAACATGATATAGATGACGTCTTACTCCTAGAGGGTAATGAACCCACAACCTATAAAGATGCCATGACCAGTTCTGACTCAAAGCTATGGCTAGAAGCCATGCAATCCGAGATGGACTCCATGTTTGAGAACAACGTGTGGGATCTTGTGGACCTACCTGCAAAGGTACGTCCCCTTCAATGCAAATGGCTTTACAATAAAAAGCATGCCGTGGAAGGTAAACAAGATATCCACAAGGCAAGACTAGTTGCTAAAGGTTTCACCCAAGTGCCAGGCTTGCACTACGATGAGATCTTTGCACCCGTAGTCATGCTACGTTCCATTCGGATTATCTTAGCGATCGCCGCATTTCATGACTAAGAAATATGGCAGATGGACGTTAAAAACGCCTTCTTATACGGTTATTTGGAGGAAGAGTTGTACATGGTACAACCCGAGGGTTTTATTGATCCAGAAAATCCTAAGAAGGTTTGCAAGCTTAAGCGTTCCATCTATGGACTTAAGCAAGCATCACGGAGTTGGAATCATCGCTTCGACCAAGGGATAAAAGAGAATGGGTTCATTCGATCAGTCGAGGAACCATGTCTCTATATCAAGTCGAGTAGGAGCAAGATTGTCTTCCTAGTACTGTATGTCGATGACATACTCTTGATTGGGAATGACATACCTCTCCTTTCTTCGGTTAAAGCATGGTTCAAAAACCATTTCCAGATGAAAGATCTGGGAGAGGCACAAAGAATTTTGGGCATCCGTATCTACAGGGATAGATCACGACGGATGTTGTCTCTCAATCAGGAATCTTACATAGATAAGATTCTAGAGAGATTCAGCATGACGAACTCCAAGAAAGGGTTCCTTCCTATGACTATTGGGCTTCACTTGAGCAAAACTCAAGAAGCTAAGACATTGGAAGAGAAAGAGCACATGAGTCGGATTCCTTATGCTTCGGCTATAGGATCGATCATGTATGCCATGATATGCACACGTCCAGACGTTGCATATGCATTGAGTATGACTAGTCGATTCCAAGCTCATCCAGGTGAACAACACTGGATGGCCGTGAAAAACATTCTTAAGTACCTACGGAGGACTAAAGATTGGGGATTGACTTACGGAGGCCACTCGACGCTCTGCGCCACGGGTTACGCAGATGCTAGCTTCCAAACGGATCGAGACGACTCGAAATCTCAGTCTGGATTCGTTTTTACTCTTAATGGCGCTGCTGTCAGCTGGAAAAGTTCTAAACAGAGTGTTACAGCAGATTCTACGACTGAGTCCGAGTACTATGCCGCCTCGGAAGCAGCTAAGGAATTAATATGGATGCGTCAATTCTTACAAGGACTTTCAGTAGTGCCTAGTTCGAATGAACCAATCACCGTTTATTGTGACAATAAAGATGCCATCTTCCAAGCTAAGGAGCATAAGTCTAGCAACAAGGCTAGACATGTACAACAGAAAGCTCATCTATTCAGAGATTACGTGGCGCAAAGGGAGATATTTATTGATAAGATAGCTACGGATGACAACATAGCTGATCCTCTCACAAAAGCATTACCACGTGATAAGCATGAGGGGCACATTCATTCCATGGGAATTAGATGTGTTCCTGAGTTGTAGTACTCTTTTATGAATTCATGTAATAATTCATTTTCTCGTGTACTCTATTCAACCTCATTGTTATGATATATAATGTTTTCTTTTTCATGTGGAATTGTACGCCAATTTTGAACACCACAAAGTGAACTGAATAACATTACATCGTTTTAGTCCTTGATTACCCACTTGAGCTGATAACTCAGGTAATCATTTTGCGACGTTGGTTGATGGTGGGTTCAACAAACCATAAGTCAAACCGATGACTGACCAATCACAAAGGCGAGTTATACGGATATCTCGTAGGACACCCCGTGACAACGTTATGGAGTCCTAAATGTTTTATAACATTGGGTGCCAGGTCGTGGATAGGACCTCCATAGTGTTCCTTAGAGTCGAGTCTTTTGACTTTCAACTGTCTCTTGAGATTAAGACAGATTTTGGGTAACTTTGGTTTCTTTCCCACGGTCACCGTAACAGGGGCCAAGAGGATTTTTTATGGGTTATTTCATGCTGCGCGAACATCGGCAGGATTCGAGTTGAGGGAAATATCCAAACCCTTCTCAGGATTTTATCTTTTCTCAGGGCCACTCGAGGAGTAGTAACTGAAATGCATGGCCATGCTCGAATACAGATTCGTTTTATCAGTTAAGTTACTCTCTAGTCGGGGAAACCACTCTTGATACAGATCGCTTGTGAGATACGATCTTTGCGAATGCGGATTTGCAAATTGTCTTACATTGAGTGGGAGAAATTTTAAAAGGATATGAGAATCAGTTATCGCACCTACACTTGTACGGACAAGTGGGAGTTTGTTGGAGCTGGTGTCCTCCACATGTAGTGTGATAACGTCATTGCACATACCCTTGTACGGACAAGTGGGAGATTGTTGGGGCTGGTGTCCTCGACAGTTAGTACAATGACTTACTAAATCTCTTAAAGGATCACAAGGGCATACTACAATATTATTATCAGTTGATCCACGTTTATCAATAACGGTTGGCTTGCTAGATAAATTTGATGTTATTGTCATACGGATGGCGGTGATCAACTGTCCCTATACGTCACACCTATAGGACACGTTTGAGAGATGTGAAGGTATGAAAATATAGTCACATTTATGCCGGATACGACTAAACAGTTAGTCAGAGGTATTGACTATTAAATTAGTCAATAAGATGTTGAGATTATTATTTAATACGGATTAAATACTTTTATCTAACACGGATTACATGATTAATTCGTAAATTAAATATAAACGATTATTTTTAATTAAATATTGTATTCGCGTATTAATATAAACGGTTATATTAATTTGGGTAATTATACAATATCGGAATTTTATCAGACCATTATTAATACATCGACTGCATTAATATCTGATAACATGTGAGGCGATTTATATTGAATACCCGCGAATAATATTCAGCAAATCGGGTCGAATCACGCAGGGGAATAAGGTAAGAGTGGAAAAAGCCCACTCTTACCCAAGACCCGTTCGGCCGACCGTGTAGTATTAATAAGGAGAGTTTTTCTCCTTATGTGATACTGGTAATTCATAATCTCAAGAATTAGGGTTTTGAGAACATTCTTTTCCCAAAACTCAGATCTCACATCAAAACCTCACAAAACTCTCCCCATATTGCAAGGCAACTGGAGAGCCTTTCTAGCACACGCGGCATCGTCTTAAACAAAGTCTTGGGTGCAAGTTATAGGAGGGAATTTACTTTAATTCCTGTTCTTAGGCCTTTCAAGCAAGGACCCAAGGTTGTATTCCTTTTCATGTTTTTAATTATCTTATGACTATTTTCGCAACTGTAAAATTCATTATAATCCTTCATGTTTCGGACGAATACATGCTATATTCCCCACAATATGGGCATCCTCGGGGATGTCCAATACTACAAAGTCGACTGGGAAGAAAAATCTGTCAATGCGCACATGGATGTTTTCCAACACCCCTATGGGTTCCATAGACGTACGGTCAGCCATTTGTACCATCATACTTGTCATGTCAAAGGTAGTCATTCCTAATTTTAGGGCCACACTTAAGGGCATAACACTAATGCTAACCCCCAAGTCACACAAGGCCTTCTTGACTGGGAAGGTCCCTATGTTGCAAGGCACAGAAAAACTACCCAGGTCCTCTAACTTGTGGGGTGCGATGGCATGGGATAAGAAACTAGAGGACTCCTCAGTGAGTGCTACGGACTCTACCTTATCTAGAGACCGCTTTCGGGTTAAAAGCTGTCTCATAAACTTTAAGTAAGAAGTAACCTGTTGGACTAATTCTAAAAATGGTACTTGAACATTGAGAGAACGAATAACATCTTTGAATTTGTCGAAGGATACCCGTTCCTTCGTGGGTAGAAGTCGCTCCGGATATGGAGGGGTAGAGATCTCAGCATTTGCGGCTCTCCTTAAGAATTTGGGGGTCTTGTCACCCCAAAACAGGAATTCCCTTAGGTTCTCAGGCATCTCGGGCCTAAAGGAATTCGCCTGTTCAGCACTCTCGGTCGGTCGACCATCATCCTCGATCGGTCGACCATCTCCCAGCTTTGCAGAATTCCAGAAGCTACTGGAATCACACCTGTGGTCGACCGACTGGTACCAGTGGTCGGTCGACCGTCATCGCTGCTATTCGGGTTCTGTTTTTTCTCCTTTCCCTTCCCACCAGCCTTTTCACCTCCTACTTTGGCTCCACTCCGCAGAGATATGATGTTAAGGGTCTCTTTTTTCTGGTCCGTCTTGGTCGGAAGTTGACCCGGGACCCTCGTATCATTTTTTCTCGCAATTACAGCAATCTGAGACTCCAACATCTTCATACCCGCCTCTCTCGCCCGTGACTCCTTCTAAACCAACCCGATAAGATTTTGGATTAGAGCATCCGTATTTGGTGGTGGGTTTGCAGGTGGTTGAGGGACGAAAGGTGGTTTTTGAAAGTTTTGTTTATGCGGAGGGATGTAAGCTTGGTTTTGTTGTTGATGTTGTGGGTTAAGGACGTTTTGGCTTGTCCATCTAATATTTGGGTGGGTATTTTTGTTGTTAGGGTCGTAGAAGTTGTTTCCACGGTAATCTTGGAAAGCTGCGCACGTTTCATTAGAAGATGTGCAAAACTTTGAAACGTGGCCCCCTCCTCCGCATCGCTCACAAATAAACGGCCCGTCAGAAACGTCATTTACTTGATACATGCCGCCTTTACTTCCTCCTCCAACCTCGAACTTACCACGACTCATCTCAAGCTTATTCAACTTGGCCATTAAAGCCTCAATAGCCGCAACATTCGACTCAGCTTTCCTTTTATTTCCACGGGAAGTCCCGTGTTTAGCTCTGTGCACTGCAACATCCTCAATGATTTTGAGACCTTTGGTCTCACCGGAGTTATCCTGGAATCTTCCATTTGCAGCGGCATCAAGGTAGGCTCGGTTGTCATCATACAACCCGTTGTAGAACTGGTTGCAAAGAAACCATTGCTCGAATCCATGATGGGGAATGGATCGAACAAGTCTCGTGAACCTTTCCCACGCTTCACTGAAATCTTCTGTAGCCCCTTGCTTGAAGCTAGTAATCTGTGCTCTCAAGGCATTAGTCTTGGCCGCGGAATAGTATTTACGATAGAAAGCCAAGGCTAATGTATTCCAGTCAGTCACCCCCGCAACAGTGCGGTCAAGGTCTCTGTACCCCAACCTAGCCGAGTCGCGGAGGGAAAATATGAACATCGTCTCTTTAGTCTGATCTTGGGTCACTCCATCTGGGGGTGTGATAGAGCATATATAATCTGTGAAGATTTCTATATGCTTTGCGGCATCCTCATTAGCTGCGCCCCCGAACTGGTTCTTCTCCACCATGGTGATGTAAGACGGTTTGGCTTCGAATGGCTTCCCCGTGCCAGCAGGTAGAGTGAACCCTTTATAGAGGTCCTTTGCCTGCGGCATGGAGTGGCTTACGATGCTTGCTTCCTCGACCATCTTTTCTTCTTCTTCTAGGTTTTGGAAGTGGTTGTTTATGGGTGTTGTGGGTGAGGGTGGATTATGAGGTGATTGTGGTTGATTTGGTGTATGAGGGTGATTATGTGGTGATGGTGGTTGATCGAATAAGTCCTCCTGGAATAAGGAAGATGGAGAATCTCCTTCTTTATTCAGCAAGGAATGCCTCCTCTTTGCTCTAAGAGTCCTCTCAAGCTCTAAGTCAAGTAGTAGGAGTTCTCCTTGAACTGTCCTGCGCATGAGATGGAAACTACAAGAAAAGAATAAGAAAGGTTTAAGGCACAAAGTTCCTTAAACACAAAAACAAAAATAGAAAAGAATAAACACTGGCGTCACCTCCCCGACAACGGCGCCAAAATTTGATACCCGTCGTTGTGGGTATCAAAGATAAGATTTATAATTCCTAGCTTTAACCATAGATAGTGAAAGTCAGGGTCGAACCACAAGGAGGTGGGGAATGTTTATTGTTCTAAGTCAATGTTTGAGGGTAACAAATTGGGGCTTGTTTGTTTGTTTGTTACTAGGTCTAAATATAAAGACAGGAATTAAAGCAAGAAATAAGAATAAGATAAAACTTATGATAAAACGAATGCTAGGATGTTCGGGTAAAGCTATGATGGTATAAATTCTAAGTCAACATGTATTGCAGTCACGTAAGGGGTGTAACATATCCTTTCGGTTTATGATACCTAATAGCTCCTTTCGGCTTATGCTATTAGTTCCTAGGTCTCACAAATATTGGGTGTCAACAATAAGGGTGATTCCTAAATTCTAGGTCACATACCTTTCAGTCTTAAGTAACCTAGCCGTCTTAAAGCGTTAACCAATGCCCTTCCCGTATCTTTCAACCTTGGGTAAGTCATTACTAACAACCTATAAGTCTCCTTTCAGTCTCATTATAGGGTATTATAATTTACGAAACAAAACGAACTGAAAACATGCGCGAGGTCAGTCAACCGACCAGCTAACCCAGTCGGCCGACCAACTACTTCAGTGGACCGACCAGTTAGGCCGGTCGGTCGACCAAAGTCTGCTACAGGTCGAATATGCTTTTATACCATCTACGCAATTTAATCCCTACATCCTAACATTTGAAATTAGCTACTCATAACTATGATAATAACAATAATAACAGTAGGAAAAGCGGAATTCATAGCAAACAACAATCTAAACATGTGATAAACAATAAAGGTTTTGGGATTCTACACTAAACCGGATGCTAGCAATTCTATTATGATAACAATAAAGAACTGAAATCGAAAGAAGAATTACCACGAATAGGAATTAGGGCAGAAAAGAAGAACTTTATTGATTCCCGTGGAATAATGTTTGATTGAATACTAGAACAAACTAAAGAAAACTAAAGGAAACAGTAACTCGAACTTAAAGCTAAAACTGAAAAAAGATTATTGTTTGATACTAAAGCTTAAAAAACTGGATGATTCACCCCTAATCACGAATTAGGTTTAAATAGAAGAATTACAAAAGCTTCTTTCATAACCTAATCACGCGTGGGCTTTTGCGGAAATTTTCCTGACACTGCGCTGCGGTCGACCGACCGACTATCGGGCCCAATGGACTTCTGCTTCCGTAATTTTGAACTGTAGGTTTGTGATAACAGGTACTTCGGTCGACCGACCAGGGTAGTCGGTCGGTCGACCGGTTTTCCTATGTGTCAGCCTTCAATTCGTCTTGAATTGATCTTGTGGTCCTTGGTTTGCGCGTCGGATTGCTTCCTCCTCTCTCCTTGGTTATGCAAAAATCTTGAGGGTAGTAATTTGGCCTGAAATTGCCCCTTTTCCGCATAATTCTGCAAAAAGAGCATAAAATACGAAAGTAGACAATTGTTGGGAAATAAAGGCTAAACCATCGTAAATGAGCTCTAAAATGCGTGTTAAAATAGATGTAGAACATCATAAAACAGACACGCATCAAACAACATCAAAAGTACTATTTTAACAAAAAGGCCGAGTTACTCGTAATTGTCACCTTATAAGCGGTTATGCTCCGAAATCCTCCTCAATGACGTAGCTATCAACCTCCAGGTCCTCTAAACCAACTCCTACAACAAAAGGAATGAAGATTTTGAGCTTAAAACGAAATTATGTGAAAACAGCGTCTTTTTCGAGATTGATAAAACTGAAATTGAAAGTGATAGGAAGCTTCCAAATCTCGAGAGGATTCCGAAAATGTAAAGCTTACCTTGATTCGAGTTCGGGAAGAGGTTGAGATGATGATTTTAAGCTTGAGAAAAATGAGAGAAAATGGTGTTTCAATGTAACAGTGAATGAAATGAAGATGTCGATGAATAGAGTTTAGGGTAGGGTTTAAGTTGTCCTTTCTTTTTATTTGAGTCGGGTTATTTATTTAAGATACGGACTCAAGTCGGAATTAGAATATGCCAAGTGAACAACATCTTAAGAATGAAATATTCTTAAGAAGGAACTTAAAGATGAATTTAAATTAAATTTACGATTTATTATTAAAATACTATTATATTCCGTAAAATAGTTTAAAATCATTCAAATATTATTTACGAAAATACGGGATGTTACAGCAAAGCTAGTGATGCAGAGTCATATTCTAAGTTCAAGGTTTATAATGATGATAGTTTGAGGTTCGCTGGGAGATGGTGTGTGCCTGATGATGAGGAATTGAAGAGAAAGATTCTGGTCGAAGCTTATTCTACACCTTATTCCATTCATCTTAGAGGGGATAAGTTGTACAAAGACCTGAAGAAAGCTTTTTGGTGGCCAAAGATGAAACAGGAAGTGGCTGAGTTTGTTTATCGATGCTTGGTATGTCAGAGAGTGAAAGGAGAACATAAGAGGCCGCAAGGGAAGTTGCAACCACTGGATGTACCTGAGTGGAAGTGGGAAAGCATATCAATGGATTTTATTGTGCGCTTGCCTAGGACTTCGAAAGGGAATGACATGATTTGGGTGAAGTTGATAGGTTGACCAAGTCAGCCCATTTCATACCGATAAAGGAGACTTGGAGTAAGGCTGAATTGGCCAAGACTTACATTAAGCGCGCATGTGGTGAAGCTTCATGGTGTTCCTAAGGACATTATTTCTGATCGTGATTCTAGGTTCATCTCTAAATTTTGGCAAGAGTTGCAGACTTTAATAAGAACTACCTTGAAGATGAGTACATCATTCCATCCAGCGACAAATGGTCAGACTGAGAGGACTATTCAGACACTGGAGGATATGCTGAGGGCGTGTGTACTAGAGTTACGAGGATCTTGGGAGGATAGACTTGATTTGATAGAGTTTTCATACAACAACAGCTATCATACTAGCATCGAGATGGCTCCTTTTGAGGCATTGTATGGGAGGAAATGTAGGAGTCCTGTTTGTTGGTATGATAGAGCGGATGTGGTGACTTTAGGACCTGAGATGATTCAAGAGATGATAGCTCAAGTCCAGGTGATTCGTCAGAAGATGAGAGCTGCCCAAGATAGACAGAAGAGTTATGCTGACCTAAAAAGAAGTGACATCACATTTGAGGCAGCAGAGAAAGTGTTACTGAAGGTGTCACATATGCGAGGAGTGATGAGGTTTGGAAAAATGGGAAAGTTGAGTCAGAAGTTCATTGGGCCATTCGAGATCTTGGAGCGAGTTGGTGAGGTAGCTTATCGTTTAGCTCTACCTCCATCGTTAGCCAGAGTGCATAATGTGTTCCATGTTTCGCAACTGAGGAGATACATCAGTGACCCGTCACATGTGCTTGACCACGAGGTCATTGAGGTCGATGAGTAGTTGACCTATGAGGAGAGACCCAAGGAGATCCTTGACAGAAAAGTGAGGAAAACCAGGAACGGAGAGACCGCGCTTGTGAAAGTCTTGTGGACCAATCATAACATAGAGGAGGCTATGTAATACCTCGTATTTTGTTTATTATAATATTTACTGTAATACCTCACTCGGGTTTAATGTTATAATCGTAACGTATTAATCATTATTGTGTATACACCGAATAACTTTATTATAAGTTAACGTGTGGGCCAAACACGTAAATAGCAAGTCATGTAATGTGGGCCAAACACCTTACCACCTACGTATAACCGACCCATTTACCCATTTCACTAAACCCTACCTTTCCCCTAATAAACCTACGTATCACACCCTCCCCTAAACCCTATTTCTGATCCTGCAAACCCTACTTCTAATCTGTGACGGCTTGAGAGCGAGTGATAGTGAAGCAAGGCGGTGGTCCAGGGCTATTTCAGAGGCGTGCTAAAGCGATTTCAGGCAAGGTAAGGCGGTTGTTCTTTTATGTTTATTTATTCGCCGTCGTGTGTGTAAAACCCCTCGCGAAAGCGGAAAGATAAACACATAAAAGTACCAAAATTGCAGCGGAATTAAAACTTTTTAGCAAACTAAACTAACATGCGAGAAGCTTAAAACTGAAACTGGAAACAGAACTGACATAAATAACAATAGATAAGTAGCAGTTCTAAGTACGTAAATGAAATATATATACACAGCCTGGGATGGAACATCCCTACAGGCACCAAAATGTAAACAACAAAAGTCTAAGAGTCTAGCTAAGTGTAAACGGGTAAGTCAACTGATGAATGGATCATCACTCGCTAGCTCTCCTGTAACCCCGATCTCCAACCCTGCATGTACCTACATACATGAAAACATGTACGCCACAATCAGTGGGGAGTGACTAGAGTTCTCCTAGCCACCTTTTGTGACAACACGTAACATATAAACAATACAGAATACTCCAACATATATCAACATGTGAAGCATAAACAACTCATCATCTGATCTCTTATTATCATGCGATTACCATGCACGGCTCTCAACTAACTTCATAAACAGATAAGAAGGAGAGCCGGTTTCCCTACTGGTTACCCAGTCGGGGGGTCTTTCAATCTAATCATTTATGAAACCGAACTAAGAGTCATCCAATGCCTTGGATGATTTAACCACAAACCATATAACAACGATAACATACTAGGCATATCTGACACTGTACCATTATCAAGGCAAGCAGATATAAACAGCGAGTACAAAGGTTCAGAGGCGACATCTTAACGCATAACCTAGGTACTAAATAAATCAGCAAGCATAAAGGTTCAGAGGCGACATCTTAACGCATAACCTAAATACCAAGTTCACAATATCAAGCAAGGACTCAGAGGCGAAAACTCAACGCATGGACCGGCTATCACTGAACATTAGACTCAGAGGCGAAAACTCAACGCATGGACTAACATTCAATTCACTATCACAAGTAAGGAACTCAGAGGCGAAAACTCAACGCATGGACCCCTACTACATCACAAGATACTAGACTCAGAGGCGAAAACTCAACGCATGTTCTAGCACCAAACACCTGCACTCCGGGTAAGGTATGACAACCTGACTGCCCCGTCGTGCAGTTGCTCTACTCGTCAGACTCAGAGGCCAGCTTAAGGCATGTCCTGACGCGATCACACATACATGTCTGGACTCAGAGGCGAAAACTCAACGCATGTCCCAGACACGACAAACAGACATGTATAGAACTCAGAGGCGAAAACTCAACGCAGGGCTCCATACACGACAAACAAACACATATAGGGCTCAGAGGCGAAAACTCAACGCATACCCCTATACATGACAAACAACCTACGTATTAAGTTCAGAGGCGACATCTTAACGCATAACTTAATACGCATCAAAACAATATCATTCAAGTCTATGAACTACTCTATAGTTCTACCTTTAACTTCTAATCAACACTTAATTGACCTCGAGAACTAAGATGAGGGAGAGCCGGTTTCCCTTTCGGTTGCCCGACCGGGGGGTCTCTATCCTCACTATATTCCCGAACCCAATATAATGTTGCCCATCCTCCGGGGACCTCAAATACATGTCAAAGGTACACAAAACAAGTTTCAAGTAAAACCGATTAACCGTTTGAAAGTTACACTCAATTTACAAAATCCTCAAAATAGCCTACAGGGGTCCCCAGCCGGTCGGCAGGCAGCCGGTCGGCCGGCTGGTGACCTCTCAGCCTTTCCTCTTTCTTTTCTGAAACACTATACGAACTCCCAGCCGGTCGGCAGGCAGCCGGTCGGCCGGCTGGGAACTCAGCTTCCTTTAAAATTTGAAAACACGCATAACAAAAACGCACTCCCAGCTGGCTGGCAGGCGGCCGGTCTGCCGGCTGGGACTACTCTTAAGTTTTCAAAACTACCAAAAGTATCACAACGCACTCCCAGCCGGCTGGCAGGCGGCCGGTCTGCCGGCTGGGAGACCTATTTCTTATGGCCTCAAAGTCTCGCGTAAAACACAAAAATCCCAAGAAACGCTCTCAGCCGGTCGACCGGCGGCCGGTCGGTCGACCGGCTCAGAGAGCCTGTCGCTGAAAATCGCGTTTCCAGCCATTCGAAAAACTCAACAATTCAACATGAAAACTCATGAATCGGTACAAGTGTTGTTTTCCCATCATTACAAATCACCAAATACTACTTTCTAACAGCACATAAATCCCAACACAATCCTCAAACGATCAATTTCAAGTATCCGTCTTAACATAGGAAAAACTGAAATTAAACTTGTGAGCACATAAACATATCTTGGATCATGAATTCATCACATAAACAACATCCTAATCATGATACTAAGTCCAATAATCATAGAGCTTGAATAAAATCAGAAGGACAAACATCAAAAACACCAAGCATGCTAATATACACATAAAGGCCGAGTTTCTCATTATCGTCACCTTTAAGCTTTTTCCGGCAACTGATCCTCCTCAACCACGTAAGAGTCCACGTCGGGATCGTCAAGACCAACTCCTACAATGAAGAAAACGGTTCAGAATCACTAAAAACGAATCAAAGGCAAAACAGGCCGATTTTTGAAGTCGATAAAATGAAAAACGAAAGTGATGGATGTCTTGGAAATTGAACGAGGATTCCGAAAATGTACTTACTTTCGCGATTCGATGAACGGATGATGAAGAAAGCTTGAAAAGAAGGAAGGGTTTTATGGAGGTTTTGAGAAAGTTGTTTACTGTAAAAGAAATGAGATGTTGAGGATGAAGGGGTTATTATGTCGACATAAGGGTTTATAAGAGGACATGAGAGTTGTCCTTTCCGAATAAATGAAACGGGTCCGGATATGGAAATGAATACTTGAGTCGGATATTTAACTATGCCAAGTTGTATTCGTCTTAAGAACTGGGGGTTCTTAAGACGGATCTTATTTATTAAATTAGAGTCTCACAAAATAAATTACTAAATTATTATTTTTATCACTTAAAATACTTAAAATGCTTAAATTAGATTTTACGAAAATACGGGATGTTACAATCACCCCAACTTCAAAAAGTTTCGTCCTCGAAACTCGAACGGATATAAATCTATATACTATACCTCAATCGAAAAGAGAAGGATGCGCGATACGCATCGATGCCTCAGCCTCCCAAGTCTGCTCCTCAACATCACCGCAACGCCAAAGGATCTTCACTAGCGGTACCACCTTGCTCCTAAGCTTCCTATCCTGACGGTCAAGGATCTTCACTGGACGCTCCTCGAAAGCAAGACTCGGCTCCAAGTTCTCGATCTCTCTAGGCAAGACATGACTCGGGTCACTAATGTATCTGCGGAGCTGGGAAACATGAAAAACGCTATGAACCTTGCCTAAACTAGGAGGCAAGTCCAATCGGTAAGCAGCAGCACCAATCCTCTTCACGATCTCAAAAGGTCCAATATACTTAGGGCTCAACTTGCCCTTAACTCCAAACCTTTTGACGCCTTTCATCGGAGAAACTCTCAAGAAAACTCGATCACCCACCTCAAACTCTAAGGGTCTACGGCGAACATCAGCATAGGATTTCTGCCGGTCCTGTGCGGCTTTCATCCTACCTCTGATAAGCTGAACCTGATCAATAGTAACAGCTAACTGATCCGGTCCAAGGTCACGAACATCACTAGCCTGATCCCAACAAATCGGACTACGGCACTTCCTACCATAAAGAGCCTCGTACGGAGCCATACCAATGGAAGCATGATAACTGTTGTTGTAAGAAAACTCTACCAACGGCAAACACTGCTCCCAAGAACTCTGAAAATCAAGGGCACAAGCACGGAGCAAATCCTCCAATGTCTGTATAGTCCTCTCGGACTGACCATCGGTCGCGGCATGAAAAGCAGTACTCATCAACAGACGGCTACCCATAGCCTCCTGCAAAGCCTTCCAGAACCTGGAACAAAACCTCGGATCACGATCTGAAACTATCTCCCTCGGGACACCATGATATCGGACTATCTCAGCAATATAAGCCCTAGCTAAACGATCCATATCCCATGTCTCTCTGATCGGCACGAATCTGGCGCACTTAGTTAGACGATCTACAACAACCCAAATCGCATCTTTGCCTCCCACAGTCTTAGGCAAGGCAGTAACAAAATCCATAGATATGCACTCCCACTTCCACTGAGGAACGGGAAGCGGCTGTAGCAAACCACCAGGTCTCCTATGCTCTATCTTGACTTGTTGACAAGTCAAGCACCTACTAACATAATCCAAGATCTCCTTCTTCATACCAGGCCACCAAAACATAAGCCTCAAATCCCTGTGCATCTTCTCTCCTCCTGGATGAACGGAGTACGGTGACAAATGAGCCTCATCAAGAACCTTCTTCCTCAAAGCTGGCACATCCGGAACATACATCCTACCACGGAACCTAAGGAAACCATCAGCATCAATTACCAACTCAGGTGCAACACCACTCGAAATCTTAGCCTCGAACTTCTTGAAATCGGTATCTGAAGGCAAACTCCGGCGAATCTCCCAATATAAAGACGGCTCGGCAGTCATAGCAGCTAACCAATCAAAACCACTACCCACCATCTCTAATCTCAGCTTCCGGAACTCGGAACACAACTCATCGGGCAATACTCTCATGGCACTCATCGAGTGAGAAGTCTTGCGACTAAGCGCATCAGCAACTACATTGGCCTTTCCCTCATGATATAACAACTCAATGTCGTAATCTTTTACCAACTCTAGCCAACGTCTCTGTCTCATGTTAAGGTCTTTCTGAGTGAAAATGTACTTAAGACTCTTGTGATCTGTGAAAATACGGCAATGGGATCCAATCAGGTAATGACGCCACATCTTCAAAGCATGAACAACTGCGGCCAACTCCAAATCATGTGTTGGATAGTTCACCTCATGAACTCTCAACTGTCTAGATGAATAGACTATCACCTTACCACTCTGCATCAGTACGCATCCAAGTCCTAACATCGAAGCATCACAATACACATCAAAGTCCACTCCGATCTCTGGCAAAGCTAACACGGGGGCGGAAGTCAATCTGGTCTTCAACTCCTGGAAAGAACTCTCACACTTGTCGGTCCACACAAATTTGGCTTCTTTCTTCAGCAACTGAGTCATCGGGCGAGCCAATCTCGAAAAATCCTCTACGAATCTACGATAATAACCAGCCAAACCCAAAAAGCTACGGATCTCTCCAACATCCTTGGGACTCTCCCAATCAACCACAGCCTCTATCTTCGCGGGGTCTACCATCACACCCTCGCTGGATATCACATGTCCTAAAAAGGCAACCTTCGAGAGCCAAAATTCACACTTCGAAAACTTTGCGAACCATTTCTGTCTGCGCAGAATCCCTAGAATCAATCGAAGATGCTCAGCATGTTCCTCATCGGTCTTCGAATATATCAAGATGTCATCGATAAACACCACAACACAAGTGTCAAGATACTCACTGAAGGTACGGTTCATCTGATCCATAAAAATCGCCGGTGCATTAGTCAACCCAAATGGCATGACTACAAACTCATAATGACCGTATCTGGTACGAAAAGCAGTCTTCGCAATGTCAGCCTCTCTCACTGGAATCTGATGATAACCCGATCGAAGATCAATCTTAGAAAACCTCGAAGCACCTCTCAACTGATCGAACAAATCATCTATTCTAGGCAAAGGATATCGATTCTTCACGGTCACTCGGTTCAGCTCTCTATAGTCAATGCACAATCTCATGGAACCATCTTTCTTCTTAACGAACAACACAGGAGCACCCCACGGAGAAGCACTCGGTCTAATGAAACCTTTCTCGATCATCTCTTCCAATTGCTGCTTCAACTCTTTCAACTCTGGCGGAGCCATACGGTAAGGAGCTTTAGAAATCGGTCCGGTACCTGGAACAAGCTCAATAGTAAACTCCACATCTCTCTCTGGCGGTATCCCTGGCAAGTCATCTGGGAAAACGTCTGGATACTCACGAACAATGGCTACATCTTCGAGCTTCGGTAGCGATGGTTTAGCAGCTGTAACAACACACAGGAAGGCTTGGCAACCCTTCCTAAGAAGATGAGAAGCTTTCATCGAAGAGATGACACGAACACCCTTTTGAGGGCGAGTTCCCCTATAGGAAACACGAACTCCTGAAGAACTCCTCAAGCAGATTTTCTGGTCGCGACACTCGAAGCGAGCATGGTATCGCGATAACCAATCCATACCGAGGATAATGTCAAACTCCTCGAGAGGAAATCTCAGTAAGTCCGCTGGAAATGTGGCTTGACCAATAACAATAGGAACATCCCTATGGGACGAAGAGCAGGAAAACACATCTCCAGAAGGTAAGGAAATAGAAGTCTCCTCAACCAATGAAGACTCAAGAGCTAGACGGTCGGCGAACTGAGTCGATATAAATGACAAAGAAGCTCCAGTATCGAATAAAATAAGGCACTCAGCACCAAGAACAGAAAAGATACCGGCAACAATGTCAGGATGAGCCTCTGCCTCAGCCCTAGTCATCACAAAGATCTTCCCCTTCGGCTTTCCTCCTCCGGTCGCCGCAGCAGCAGTGGCAGCCTTGCCAAGAACAGTATTCTTCTCAGGACAATCAAAGGATCTATGCCCAAATCCATTACAAGTATAACACTTATAGGCATTCTTGAAGCAATCAAACCCTGGATGAAGCGGTTTACCACAACGGCGGCAAACAGTAGAAGCAGTGTCGGTGTGAAATGTGGTCTTAGCAACCGGAGCAGAGAACCTCTCAAAACGCTTCTTCTGAGAAGAAGGCGAAGAAGTAGAAGGAACAAATGGTCTCTTCCCCTGGTACACGGATCTCTGGTGAGAAGTGAAGCTGGAAGTAGCGGCACGGGTCTCAGCATCAATGGCACGAATAGAACTCTCGGCAAATAGCATCATCGTACACCTCCACAAAAGAAGTAGAGTCACGACGAACCATACTCTCAATCCTCGGCCCTAGCTTCCCTCGGTAGAAATACACCCTCTCAGCCTCATCACGAACAAATCTCGATGCAAAGTGAGCTAACTGGTTGAACTTGTCAGTAAACTCCTGAACGGTCATCTTGCCTTGCTTCAAATCCATAAATTCTTTCAACCTCTGCGATCTCAACTCCTTGGGGTAGAACCTCGCCTCAAGCCTGTCTTTGAAAGCCTCCCAATCGAACGTCGGGTCAAGAATAGCGTTAGGTCCAGTCAATGCCCACCAACGGTCAGCCTCCAATGTCAGGAAGTGAGCGGCTAAACGCACTCTATCCTCCCTAACGACTGAGTATAAGGTGAAGCTCTTTTCCATCTCTCTAAACCACTCTGTGAGGGCTACAGGGTCAGCCTCGCCTCCATAGGTCCTAACATGGCTTCGGGACATCTGAGAGGCAATCCAGGAAAAGCTACCCGGACGATTAGTCTCGCCACCCGGCGGTGGAGGAGGTGGAACATTTCCCGCTTGCTGTCTCTGAGTCTCAAGCAAATGCTGAATTGCTTGTAGCACAATGTTATCAGCAGCTCTGGGTCTCACCATCCTTTAAAAGAGAAAACAAGGATTAGCTTAACAATTAGCAATCACAAATAGACTACAAAATAAGTCCTTAGATCTACCCATCTCTCATTCATTATTTGTTTATTTGGTCAAGTTAAGGTTGGGGGTCACATGAGTGCGTCGGGAGCAATAATGCTCTGATACCAACTGTAAAACCCCTCGCGAAAGCGGAAAGATAAACACATAAAAGTACCAAAATTGCAGCGGAATTAAAACTTTTTAGCAAACTAAACTAACATGCGAGAAGCTTAAAACTGAAACTGGAAACAGAACTGACATAAATAACAATAGATAAGTAGCAGTTCTAAGTACGTAAATGAAATATATATACACAGCCTGGGATGGAACATCCCTACAGGCACCAAAATGTAAACAACAAAAGTCTAAGAGTCTAGCTAAGTGTAAACGGGTAAGTCAACTGATGAATGGATCATCACTCGCTAGCTCTCCTGTAACCCCGATCTCCAACCCTGCATGTACCTACATACATGAAAACATGTACGCCACAATCAGTGGGGAGTGACTAGAGTTCTCCTAGCCACCTTTTGTGACAACACGTAACATATAAACAATACAGAATACTCCAACATATATCAACATGTGAAGCATAAACAACTCATCATCTGATCTCTTATTATCATGCGATTACCATGCACGGCTCTCAACTAACTTCATAAACAGATAAGAAGGAGAGCCGGTTTCCCTACTGGTTACCCAGTCGGGGGGTCTTTCAATCTAATCATTTATGAAACCGAACTAAGAGTCATCCAATGCCTTGGATGATTTAACCACAAACCATATAACAACGATAACATACTAGGCATATCTGACACTGTACCATTATCAAGGCAAGCAGATATAAACAGCGAGTACAAAGGTTCAGAGGCGACATCTTAACGCATAACCTAGGTACTAAATAAATCAGCAAGCATAAAGGTTCAGAGGCGACATCTTAACGCATAACCTAAATACCAAGTTCACAATATCAAGCAAGGACTCAGAGGCGAAAACTCAACGCATGGACCGGCTATCACTGAACATTAGACTCAGAGGCGAAAACTCAACGCATGGACTAACATTCAATTCACTATCACAAGTAAGGAACTCAGAGGCGAAAACTCAACGCATGGACCCCTACTACATCACAAGATACTAGACTCAGAGGCGAAAACTCAACGCATGTTCTAGCACCAAACACCTGCACTCCGGGTAAGGTATGACAACCTGACTGCCCCGTCGTGCAGTTGCTCTACTCGTCAGACTCAGAGGCCAGCTTAAGGCATGTCCTGACGCGATCACACATACATGTCTGGACTCAGAGGCGAAAACTCAACGCATGTCCCAGACACGACAAACAGACATGTATAGAACTCAGAGCGAAAACTCAACGCAGGGCTCCATACACGACAAACAAACACATATAGGGCTCAGAGGCGAAAACTCAACGCATACCCCTATACATGACAAACAACCTACGTATTAAGTTCAGAGGCGACATCTTAACGCATAACTTAATACGCATCAAAACAATATCATTCAAGTCTATGAACTACTCTATAGTTCTACCTTTAACTTCTAATCAACACTTAATTGACCTCGAGAACTAAGATGAGGGAGAGCCGGTTTCCCTTTCGGTTGCCCGACCGGGGGGTCTCTATCCTCACTATATTCCCGAACCCAATATAATGTTGCCCATCCTCCGGGGACCTCAAATACATGTCAAAGGTACACAAAACAAGTTTCAAGTAAAACCGATTAACCGTTTGAAAGTTACACTCAATTTACAAAATCCTCAAAATAGCCTACAGGGGTCCCCAGCCGGTCGGCAGGCAGCCGGTCGGCCGGCTGGTGACCTCTCAGCCTTTCCTCTTTCTTTTCTGAAACACTATACGAACTCCCAGCCGGTCGGCAGGCAGCCGGTCGGCCGGCTGGGAACTCAGCTTCCTTTAAAATTTGAAAACACGCATAACAAAAACGCACTCCCAGCCGGCTGGCAGGCGGCCGGTCTGCCGGCTGGGACTACTCTTAAGTTTTCAAAACTACCAAAAGTATCACAACGCACTCCCAGCCGGCTGGCAGGCGGCCGGTCTGCCGGCTGGGAGACCTATTTCTTATGGCCTCAAAGTCTCGCGTAAAACACAAAAATCCCAAGAAACGCTCTCAGCCGGTCGACCGGCGGCCGGTCGGTCGACCGGCTCAGAGAGCCTGTCGCTGAAAATCGCGTTTCCAGCCATTCGAAAAACTCAACAATTCAACATGAAAACTCATGAATCGGTACAAGTGTTGTTTTCCCATCATTACAAATCACCAAATACTACTTTCTAACAGCACATAAATCCCAACACAATCCTCAAACGATCAATTTCAAGTATTCGTCTTAACATAGGAAAAACTGAAATTAAACTTGTGAGCACATAAACATATCTTGGATCATGAATTCATCACATAAACAACATCCTAATCATGATACTAAGTCCAATAATCATAGAGCTTGAATAAAATCAGAAGGACAAACATCAAAAACACCAAGCATGCTAATATACACATAAAGGCCGAGTTTCTCATTATCGTCACCTTTAAGCTTATTCCGGCAACTGATCCTCCTCAACCACGTAAGAGTCCACGTCGGGATCGTCAAGACCAACTCCTACAATGAAGAAAACGGTTCAGAATCACTAAAAACGAATCAAAGGCAAAACAGGCCGATTTTTGAAGTCGATAAAATGAAAAACGAAAGTGATGGATGTCTTGGAAATTGAACGAGGATTCCGAAAATGTACTTACTTTCGCGATTCGATGAACGGATGATGAAGAAAGCTTGAAAAGAAGGAAGGGTTTTATGGAGGTTTTGAGAAAGTTGTTTACTGTAAAAGAAATGAGATGTTGAGGATGAAGGGGTTATTATGTCGACATAAGGGTTTATAAGAGGACATGAGAGTTGTCCTTTCCGAATAAATGAAACGGGTCCGGATATGGAAATGAATACTTGAGTCGGATATTTAACTATGCCAAGTTGTATTCGTCTTAAGAACTGGGGGTTCTTAAGACGGATCTTATTTATTAAATTAGAGTCTCACAAAATAAATTACTAAATTATTATTTTTATCACTTAAAATACTTAAAATGCTTAAATTAGATTTTACGAAAATACGGGATGTTACAGTGTGTGTCCTACGGTGTCGCCGTGGTTGGGTTGTCATGGGTGGTTTGGGTGAGTCACAAGGGTGAGGATGATGAGGGTTGGAGTTTGGTCGTGGTGGTAGTAGTTATCGTGGGGTTGGTGGTCGTCGTAGGGTAGTCGGCTGTAGGAGTAAGACGTGAGAAGAGCTATTATCGGGTTGTGGGTTGGGTGGTGTCACCGTTGACTCGGGGGAGGTCGACACGGTGGCACCACGTCGATCGTCAGGGTCTGACGTCAAAGGTTGAGATGGTGGTGGTCATGGGTGGTGTTAGGGCTGTCAGTGGTGGCGGCAGGAGGTTGCGTATGTCGGTGCGGTGTCGGTTTGGTGAAGAACCAGGGTAGTGTAGACGGTATTGCGAGGAGTCGGTGGTGGGGCAGTCATGTGTGTGTGGTTGCCGGCAGTCGTGCGTGAGGGTTCTGTTGCCGCGGGTCCGTGGGTAATTTTGGTAATGACGGTATATTTGCTCGGTTGTTAAATTGCATTGGACCGTTACATTACTAAAAATATTATTATTATAATATTATTAATAAAAATGTATTATTATTATATTATTATTATTATTATTATTAGTGTTATTATATTATGATATTATTATTATTATTATTATTATTATTATTATTATTATTATTATTATTAGATTATTAGTAGATTATTATTGTTGTTATTATATTGTTGCAATAGTATTAGTAATTTTGTTTAAGCGTAGTTGTTGAAGTATTTACGAGTCGGGAAGTTTCCTTTTGAGAAAATTATTATAACGGGAAAGTTTCCATTTAAGGAAACTTTCCATTTTTAGAAGGTTTGTATTCATGGTAGAGTAACGTGAGTTATAGGGTTCGGGAAGATTATTAATTCGTTACGTAATATATGTTTAGGTGACGGTTGTCGCGTGGAACACTTCTAGCAGCTTTACAGTTGACCTTGTCCTTCTGAAGTCTGAGGTAGGGGAAATACTGTATACTTGTTTATGATGAGAAACCTGATTATTAACTGTTGTTAGCTGTATACGTATTATTGTTCAAATGATGCTATATTGTGATTAATTAAATGCATATTCCCGTGATACGAAAGCGTGATAATGGGTCTTGTGATATGGTGTGGTGATAATGGGGTCTTGTGATACAGTGTGGTGATTATTGGGTCTTGTAAATGGTGTGGAGATAATGGGTCTTGTGATATGAAGTGGAGTATATTGGGTCTTGTGATTCGTAGTGGAGGAAGACGCCTTTCTATTAATTGCAATTTTCTGATTGTTAATTTCCTTTACTCAACCTCGTGGTTGACCCTGTGTATTCGTGATCACCTGTGATGAACCAATTTATTGGGGAGCAGACTGACAGGTACTTGAGACTATGGGAGCTGAAAGGGAAGGGAGAGCTTGGATCTGGACCAGACTAGAGGCTAGATCACCATAGTTGTTCATTTATGAGTTGTAGAGTTTTATCATATGTTTTGAGACAGTTTTTAGATAGTGGTAAGAACGTTATTCGAGTTTTAATATTTAATAAAGTACTGTGTTCCTTCCTTTATTATCTACTGCCTCGGTATTCCGAGATGGTAACACCCTTAATTATCTGGGGAGTCCTAGTTCAGGCCCCTGAATAAATGGGGGTGTTACAAAGTGGTATCTGAGCGAACAATCCTTAGGCCTAACCTAATGAACCAAATGAAAGTAGGAAGAGTCCAAATAAAATGAACCCCGGGATAGAACTGTTAGGAGCACAGTAAAGGTAAGGGATGAGTCAGGGGCCCCCTCACACCGAACCATTGGCCCTCTCAGTTTTACCCGGGAACCTTGAGTGCATACGAGAGAAAAAGGGTAGAATAGGAAGAGATGAAGTGGTGGTGAAGTATGATAAAAGCGTTATAAGAACTCTTCTGATATATGAATGTCATGAATATGCAAGTAAGGGTATGTGTATGAAGGAATTGCGTGCTTGTGAGTACATAAGATGTATAATGATATGGATGCATGAGATGATTTGTATCACATTAGTAATTATATCATGTCTAGCGATATGCGGTTATGTGATCCCTGAGCCATGTTGTAGATAAGTATTATTCAGATATGTAGATTGCATATGAACTTTGATGCTTAGGGATTATAACCCTAATCCAAGTGAGTGCCCTACTTAAGCCGGGACTCATTTATTTTCTTTCATGTTATAGAAATGCCTCCGAGAAGGAATAAGTTGCTAACATCACGCAAGAAGAATTAGATCGATTGATAGCTAAGAATTAGGCCCTAAAGGCGAAACGTATGGATTCTGCGAAGATGAGTACTATCATTGCGAGGCATAACCCTACCCGATTTACTGGGGAGGGGGAACCTCACCTGCTGGGAGAATGGTGCCGGGAATTTAGTAACCTGTTCAAACTGGTGGACTGTCCTGAGGAACTGAGAATTGATCAAACAGCTCACTACCTTAGGGGTATGGCCGGTGATTGGCGGACTGGAAGCAAAGGAGAGATTCGTGAAGCGGCTAGAGAGGATGGAACCAACCATGTTGCGTGGATCGCGTTCAAAAGAATTCTGTATGAGGTGTTCCTACCAGAATTCCAGAAAAGTAAGCTGCGAGAGGAATTCGATACTTTCAGGATGACGGAGGAGATGTCAGTGGAGGTCTATTATCGGAAGTTCATCTAGTTGCTAAGTCATGTAGGGGAAGTGGGTTTTGAAGATGCGATGCTAGCCAATGAAATTTGAAAGGGTGCTAACCATAGCTATCAAGAAGAGACTCATTGCAGCTCCGCCCACCACTGTCCGGGACATCTACCTAAGGGCTGAGGCAGCTGAGAGGCTGTCAGAAATGATTAAGGAGGACAAGAAGACCAAGACTGAGAAGAGAAAAGATGAGACCGCAATTGAAAATTCAGGATCAAAGAAGCCGAGCTCCAATAGATACAGTGGGTACTCGCCAATAGTGCCTCAGGGAGCGTGAAGAACCAGAGTGGCGGTAGCTTCAGGGGTGGAGGATCGGGTAATGGTTCTGTGGGAATAGTTTGCTTTGGCTGCGGAAAGACGGGACACAAACAGGCAGTTTGTCGATCATCAGGGGGAAACCAGTCTAGGGGATTCAGTACGCCAATATCAGGATTTAGTGGATCACGCACTCAATCATATGGTAGCGGAGGGTACCGTACTCCCATGGCAGGCTATGGTGGGGGTGCGAAGTCTGGAGGCACCATGAATTATCAGAGGAATTACAACAGTTACCAGCATCGTTCGTACCAAAATCAATATAGCGGGGGTGGAAGTAACCAAAAGACTGGAGCAGAAGGAAAGCAGCAGGCTGGAACATCTACTAATACCAGCCAGAGCGGGGTGAAGACCAGTGGCAAACTCTTTGCCATGGAGAAGCAGGCTGCCAAAGATGATGCCCATGTCGTGACTGATACTTTTCTCGTGAACCTTAAACCTACGTTTGTACTTTTCGATTCCGGAGCTACCCATTCTTTTGTGTCTAAAGAGCATTCTAGGGTGTTAGAGCTTGACAACTATGATTGGATTGAGGATTCAGTAATACCTGATACCAGTCGTTGTGGGTGTCAAAGATAGAATTTATAAACCAAACTAAAACTATAGATAGTGATAGTAAGGGTCGAACCACAGAGAGACAAGGTTAATTATGTTTGCTAATTTTTAATCTATTAAGTAACAAAACAGAGGGGGTTTGATTGATTGTTGCTAAGTCTAAAACGAATATAAAATAAAACAAGTAAATAAAGATGAGAATAAATTATGATAAAAGAGATGCTAGGATGTTTGGGTAATAAATAGCTAAGATAATACAAATCCTAAGTCAACATGTATTGCAGTCGCGTAAGGGGTGTAACATATCCTTTAGGTCTATGCTACCTAATAGCTCCTTGCGGCCTATGCTATTAGTTCCTAGGTCTGACAATTATTGGGTGTCAACAATAAGGGTGATTCCTAAATTCTAGGTCACAAACCTTTCAGTCTTAAGTAACCTATCCGTCTCAAGATGTAAACCAATGCCCTTCCCAAATCTCTCAATCTTGGATAGGTCAATACTAACATCCTACAAGTCTCCTTTTGGTCTCATTGTAGGGTATTATAGTCCACAAATTAAAGTGGAACAGAAAACAAACGCGTGTCGGTCGACCGACCAACTAACCCGGTCGGCCGACCTCCACCCTGCAACATGTCGATTCGGAATTTATACTACCTTCGCATATTTACTCCCTACATTCTAACATATGAAATTAGCTACTCATAACTATTGAAACAATAATAAAAATAGGAATAAACATGGAAATTATAAAGAACATCAATCTAAACATGCAATAATAATAAAGGCTTGGGATTCTAACTTAACCGTATGCAATAATTATAAACTAATAATAATAAAACATAAATTAAGAGAGGAATTACCGGAAATAAGGATTTAAGGCGGAAAAGAACAAGCTTTATTGATTAATGTTGAAAGATTGATGAAGAACAATATATAAAACTAAAAAAGTGTTTGATGATTATGGAAAGATTAAAACTAAAACTAGATGTAACTCTATGATAAAAACTAGGTAGAAAACTTGATTGAAATCTTGATTAATAACCCTAATCACGAAATTCGGCTTAAATAGGCGGAAACAAAGAGTTTCCCAATGACCTAAACACTTTAATGGGCTTCGCGGAAACTTCTGGGTCTGTGCTGTGGTCGGTCGACCCAATTAGTAGGTCGGTCGACCCAATTGTCGGGACTGCAACGCGCGTCGATCTTAAAACAGCTGCCGTTTCTTCGTTACTTATCGTAATCAAGCGATTCTCGCGGCGTTGGAAAGCTAAGAGGATAAGCTTTCACCTCCAGCTGGAATCACTCCATTATCAGCTCTAGAACTCGAGATATAGCCATTTGAAACAGGCTTCAATGTCGTGGATCGATTCTTTGCTTGTTAAAGCTATCTTCAGGCCTTGAAATATGCGCTAGGCTTCGTTCCTTCTTGTCCTTAGTCATAAAAAATCCCGAGGGCATAAATTTGGTATAAAATCATCCCTTTTCCGCATAAATCTGCAAAAGAGCATAAAAATACGAAAGTAGACAATTGTTGGGAAATAAATGCTAAAACATAGTAAATGAGCGACAGAATGCGTGTAAAAATAGATGTAAAACATCATAAAATAGACACGCATCAATACCATCTGGGGAATCTGTGTCATGTAATAGAGTCTAAAGGAGTGTGCCCATCAAGATTGGGAAGGTAGTTTTCCACAACGATCTTATCGAATTTCCATTGGGGGACTTTGAGGTAATTCTAGGGATGGATTGGTTGGGGAAATATCGAGCCTTTATAGACTGTTATCAAAAGAAGATTTCTCCGAAGGGACCTAAGGGATCGAGTGAGGGTGACTCATAGGGGATTCATGGTTAAACCTAAGGTCAAATTCATATCCGTTAATACCCTTAAGTCTAACCTGAGAAAGGGGGACAGTTTGATCTTTTGTCAAATGTGGAATTGTGAGGCAGAGACTCCGAAGGTTAGTGAGATACATGTGGTGAGGGAGTTTAGGGGAGTGTTCCGGGATGATGTGTCAGGGTTGTCACCTAGGAGAGAGGCCGACTTTTCTATCGATCTTAAGCCAGGAGTAGGGCCAATATCAAAATCACCTTACCGTATGGGACCAAAGGAGATGGATGAATTGAATAAGCAATTGGATGAATTAGCTGAAAAAGGATTCATCCGACCTAGTGTGTCACCCTGGGGGCGCCAGTGTTGTTTGGGAAGAAGAAACATGGGAGTCTGAGGCTTTGCGTTGACTACCGTGAGCTGAATAATGTGACCGTTAAGAACCGTTACCCTTTGCCTAGAATTGATGATCTGTTCGACCAGATGAGTGGAGCCGGAGTTTTCTCAAAAATTGATCTGGGATCGGGTTATCACCAATTGAGGATTAAAGACGAGGACATTCCCAAGACCGCTTTTAGAACAAGGTATGGCCACTACGAATTCGTGGTTATGCCATTCGGGTTGACTAATGCACCAACAGTTTTTGTGGATTTGATGAACTGGGTATTCAGTCCGTACCTGGATAAGTTCATGGTCGTGTTTATCGACGACATCCTAGTGTATTCCAAGAGTGAGAAACAGCACGAAGAGCACCTGAGAACAGTACTGAAGACTTTAGAGGAGAATGAGTTGTATGCCAAGTTAAGTAAGTGCGAGTTCTGGTTAAAGAAAGTTGCGTTCCTGGGTCATGTGATTTTCAAGGAAGGGGTGTCTATGGACCCTAGTAAGATGGAAGCTGCGACCAGATGGCAAAGCCCGAAGAATGTAGGTGAGATCCGAAGTTTCTTGGGATTGGCTGGGTATTACAGGAGGTTCGTCAAGGATTTCTCAAAGTTAGCAAAGTCGTTGACATCGTTGATGAGAAAGGAGAACCGTTTCATTTGGGATGAGGGTTCTGAGAAGGCGTTCTTAACCCTTAAGGAACGCCTGACAACAGCTCCTATCCTCGCATTACCTGATGGGAGTGACAACTTCGATGTTTATACGGATGCTTCCAAGCATGGTCTGGGTTGTGTGCTAATGCAGAATGGGAGGGTGATCGCGTATGCTTCTCGCAAATTGAAGACCTATGAGGAGA
Organism: Silene conica; assembly: GCA_029255685.2. Lineage (NCBI taxonomy): Eukaryota > Viridiplantae > Streptophyta > Magnoliopsida > Caryophyllales > Caryophyllaceae > Silene > Silene conica. Next base: position 69,605,008 of record CM055311.2, read on the forward strand.
ATTATCCGACTCATGACCTAGAATTGGGAGCAGTAGTCTTTGCACTTAAATTGTGGCGCCATTACCTCTATGGAGCCATTTTTAAGGTGTTTTCTGATCACAAGAGTTTGAAGTACATCTATACCAGCGAGAATTGAACATGAGACAGAGGAGGTGGATAGAATTGATTGGAGACTATGACATGCAGATTGTCTACCATGAAGGAAAGGCGAATGTGGTAGCGGATGCCCTAAGTAGGAAGTCCATTCATGCTTTGAGTAGGGCCATGTCGAGAGTGAGGTTGCATAACGAGCTAAGGGAGATGGGGATTTTCATGATTCGGAAGGGGGGGTACTCTTAGTGATTTGACCGTAGAGCCGGAGTTGTATGAGGAGATTCAGGAGTTGCAAAAAGATGATGGGAGGATCCAGAAGTGGTGCGTGGTGATCGAGAGTGATGGTGGGGAAACTGCATCCAAATTCAGTATTCATGCCGATGGTAGTTTGAGGTTCGGTGGGCGATGGTGTGTTCCGGATAATGAAGAGCTAAAGAAGAAAATCCTGACCGAAGCTCATGCTACGCCGTACTCCGTTCACCCGGGGGTGATAAGTTGTACAAGGACCTTAAGAAGATGTTCTGGTGGCCAAATATGAAGAAGGAAGTCACTGAGTTTGTTTCAAGATGTTTGACATGCCAAAGGGTAAAAAGGGAGCATTAGAGACCTCGGGGAAAAATACAGCCTCTGGATGTACCTGAGTGGAAGTGGGAGAATATCTCTATGGATTTTATCGTGGGGTTGCCTCGGACTCAGAGGGGCAACAACATGATCTGGGTGATTGTTGACAAGTTGACTAAGTCCGCTCACTTTATTCCAATGAAAGATACCTGGAGTAAAGCCGAGTTGGCTAAGTCTTATGTGCAGAATGTAGTCAAATTACATGGGGTACCCAAGGACATTGTTTTAGATCGAGACTCGAGGTTCTTATCCAGATTTCGGCAGGAGTTGTAGTCCGCTTTAGGTACCCAGTTAAAAATGAGTACAACTTTTCATCCAGCTACAGACGGTCAGACGGATAGGACTATTCAGACCCTGGAGGATCTGTTGAGAGCGTGTGTACTTGAGTTTGGAGGATCATGAGAGGATCGGCTAGGGTTGATATAATTCTCTTATAATAACAGCTATCATGCCAGTATTGGGATGGCCCCTTTTGAGGCCTTGTACGGGAGGAAGTGTCGGAGCCCTGTGTGTTGGGATGATCGAGCCGATGTTGTGGTTTTAGGGCCAGTTATGATCCAGGAGATGGTGGAGCAAGTGCAAATTATTCGACAGAAGATAAGGGCCGCCTGGGATATACAGAAGAGCTATGCAGACCTAAGGAGGAGTGATATTTCGTTCGATGTGGGAGAGAAGGTACTGCTGAAGGTATCTCCAATGAAGGGGGTGATGAGGTTCGAAAAAGATGGGAAGTTGAGTCAGAAGTTTATTGGGCCATTTGAGATTTTGGACAGAGTTGGGGAGGTGGCGTACCGATTAGCTTTACCTCCAGCCCTATCCAAGGTCCATAATGTGCTCCATGTTTCTCAATTAAGGAAGTATGTGAGTGATCCGTCGCATGTGTTGAGCCATGAAGTGATTGAAGTGGATGAGCAATTGTCCTATGTGAAGACTCCAAAGGAGATTCTTGATAGGAAGGTGCGGAAGAGTCGAAATGGGGAGACATCATTGGTGAAAGTCCTGTGGACCAATCATAATCAGGAAGAAGCTACATGGGAGGCCGAGGCATCCATGAGAGAGCGTTACCCGCATCTATTTGTTTGAGGTAAGTTACGAGGACGTAACTCTTCTTTAAAGGGGGTGAAATGTAACATTCTGTGATTTAATTGATGTTATTGTGTTTCAAGTTACCTGAGTTGGAGTTAGATGTTATGTGTGTATGGTTGAACTTCGCGACGAAGTTCATTTTAAGGGGGGGAAACTGTAATACCTCGTATTTTGTTTATTATAATATTTACTGTAATACCTCACTCGGGTTTAATGTTATAATCGTAACGTATTAATCATTATTGTGTATACACCGAATAAGTTTATTATAAGTTAACGTGTGGGCCTAACACGTAAATAGCAAGTCATGTAATGTGGGCCAAACACCTTACCACCTACGTATAACAGACCCATTTACCCATTTCACTAAACCCTACCTTTCCCCTTATAAACCTACGTATCACACCCTCCCCTAAACCCTATTTCTGATCCTGCAAACCCTACCTCTAATCTGTGATGGCTTGAGAGCGAGTGAGAGTGAAGCAAGGCGGTGGTCCAGGGCTGTTTCAGAGGCGTGCTAAAGCGATTTCAGGCAAGGTAAGGCGGTTGTTCTTTTATGTTTATTTATTCGCCGTCGTGTGTGTCCTACGGTGTCGCCGTGGTTTGGTTGTCATAGGTGGTTTGGGTGAGTCACAAGGGTGAGGATGAGGGTTGGAGTTGGTCGTGGTGGTAGTAGTTGTCGTGGGGTGGGTGGTCGTCGCAGGGTAGTCGGCGGTAGGAGTAAGACGTGAGAAGGGCTGTTCTCGGGTTGTGGGTTGGGGTGGTGTCACCGTTGACTCGGGGGAGGTCGACACGGTGGAACCACGTCGGTCGTCGGGGTTTGACGTCAAAGGTTGAGATGGTGGTGGTCAAAGGTGGTGTTAGGGCTGTCAGTGGTGGCGGCAGCAGGTTGCGTATGTCGGTGCGGTGTCAGTTCGGTTGATGAACCAGGGTAGTGTCGACGGTATTGCGAGGAGTCGGTGGTGGGGCAGTCGTGTTTGTGTGTGGTTGCCGGCAGTCGTGCGTGGTGGTTCTATTGCCGCGGGTTCGTGGGTGATTTTGGTAATGACGGTATATTTGCTCGGTTGTTGAATTGCATTGGACCGTTACATTACTACAAATATTATTATTACAATATTATTACTACAAATGTATTATTATTATATTATTATTATTATTATTATTATTAGTGTTATTATATTATGATATTATTATTATTATTATTATTATTATTATTATTATTATTATTATTATTATTATTATTATTATTATTATTATTATTATTATTATTATTATTATTATTATTATTATTAGATTATTAGTAGATTATTATTGTTGTTACTATATTGTTGCAATAGTATTAGTAATTTTGTTTAAGCGTAGTAGTTGAAGTATTTATGAGTCGGGAAGTTTCCTTTTAAGAAAATTACTATATCGGGAAAGTTTCCATTTTAAGAAACTTTCCATTTCTAGAAGGTTTCCATTTATGGTAGAGTAACGTGAGTTATGGGGTTCGGGAAGATTATTAATTCGTTACGTAATATATGTTTAGGTGACTGTTTTCGCGTGGAACACTTCTAGCAGCTTTACAGTTGACATTGTGCTTCTGAAGTCTGAGGTAGGGGAAATACTGTATACTTGTTTATGATGAGAAACCTGATTATTAACTATTGTTAGCTGTGTACGTCTTATTGTTCGAATAATGCTATATTGTGATTAATTAACTGCATATTCTCGTGATACGGAAGCGTGATAATGGGTCTTGTGATATAGTGTGGTGATAATTGGGTCTTGTGATACGGTGTGGTGATTATTGGGTCTTGTGAATGGTGTGGAGATAATGGGTCTTGTGATATGAAGTGGAGTATATTGGGTCTTGTGATTCGGAGTGGAGGAAGACGCCTTTCTATTAATAGCAATGTTCTAATTCTTAATTTCCTTTACTCAACCTCGTGGTTGACCCTGTGTATTCGTGATCACCTGTGATGAACCAATTTATTGGGGAGCAGACTGACAGGTACTTGAGACTATGGGAACTGAAAGGGAAGGGAGAGCTTGGATTCGGACCAGATTAGAGGCTAGATCACCATAGTTGTTCATTTATGAGTTGTAGAGTTTTATCATATGTTTTGAGACAGTTTTGAGATAGTTGTAAGAACGTTATTCGAGTTTTAATATTTAAAAAAGTACTGTGTTCCTTCCTTTGTTATCTACTGCCTCGGTATTCCGAGATGGTAACACCCTTAATTATCTGGGGAGTCCTAGTCCAGGCCCCTGAATAAATGGGGGTGTTACAGGCTACTTTGGAAACTGAGGTCTCGATGAGGGAGAAGTATCCTGAACTATTTAACTAAGGTATGTTACGAGGACGTAACTTTCTTTTTAGGAGGGTAGAATGTGACATTTCGTGTTTTAGAATACTCTTATTAGTTCTTGATGTTACATGATGTCACACTTTGTGTTCGTTACGTGGCTAGTGACCAATTCGTTGACCACGGGATGGTGAACTTCGGGACGAAGTTCATTTTAAGGAGGGAAGACTGTAATACTTGGTATTTTATTAAATTTTATTTTATTATTTAATAATTATTTTGGACGTGGTTATACTTATTTGAACGTTATATTCGTTAATTTATTTATCGAATAAGTGTTTTTATACTTTATAAGTTGTTAGTGAGGGGCCGAGTATATGACTTAGTAGTAGAACCGTGTTTATATAATTATTTGGGCCTAAATTTGCGTGCCAACAACACTACACTAGCACAGCCCATCTCGTTTAAATCAGAAAATCTAACCAACACCTCACAATATCACTCTGCCGCCTTATATAATCACTCAACCTAGACCTACTTCTGACCTAATCAACACTCAAGTCCTCTCACAACCTTGCTGCCGCCACATCTGGGTATACAAAGAAGGGTTTCACACGGTGGTCTAAGGGTCCTAGGGTTTGTCGTTTACACCAAAAAGAGTGTAAGTTTACCACTGTTCATATATTCGCAGTTTCACTTCTGTTTTGATTCACATATTCTGATCGTATATAACTGTTGTGGTTATGATTCTTTGCATATTATTAATCTATTGCGTTAGAAGTTGGATTTTGGACCATAGTTATGCCGTCGTTGACCACCAATAGTGGTTGTTTTGTCGCACGTCTATACACGTTTTTCTGGGTTGTCAGAACAGAGTAAGAAGCACGGGTTTTGGGGGATGGATTCGTATGCGTTTCTGGGTAGGACTATTATGGATGTTAGAATAGATCATTAGGGGGTAGTATGAGGTCTGTACTGGTGCATATCACGGTGGTTCGTGGTTGTCGTGTCTGTGATTAAAATAGGTTTCGTTTGGTGTTTAAAACCGTGAATCAAAGTATCAGTGTGGTGGTGTCGAGTTCGGTGCGGTTGTTTGGTGTCGTGGGCGGTAGTCGACGGCCACTGACCTCCTCCCTGGAACCACCGTGGCTCAGAGGCGAGCCTGGTGGTGCCAGTGGGGAGGCCAGGGGTTTCAGGTGGTGATGTGACTGGTGGTTGACAAGGCTGGTCACGACAGGTTTGTTCATTTCGCGAATTTGGGCTGTTCGTGGGTTTGTGCGTGCGTGTGTTTAATATTAGTTATTATTATTATTATTTTGTATTAGTGTTAGTTAGCACATGATAATATGTTATGAGTTGTGTTAATATTTATTAGTGTTATGATTTTATAATTCTAAGATAATAATGTTATTGATATTATTATTAATGTTAGTTATGTTTTGGAAATTGTTATAGTAATTATCGTTGTTGCATATCATGAGTATTGGTTTTATGTTGTGGGTGGTATATATTTGGGTAATATGTTTGAGAATGTTAATAAGTTAATAAAAATTGATTGGTTGATTTTATGCTAGTTTTAGTAAGTCTAAAATTAGTAAGTCTAAAATAGTCAGTGTATATTTGGTAATGATAATTTTTATGTTAAGGGCATGCTTATATGTGTATATATATATTTACAATTTGTTATAATTAAATAAATTATGAACATGATTAAGTAATTTTTATAGTGGTTGGTTGTATGAATAGAACTTAATATTGAGTAAACTTTATAGGAATGGAATTTGAGGTGGAATATTTCTAGACGGTGTTGCTTATTTTCAGACTGCTATTCCAGGTAGGATACACTGGTACCATAATCTGTGATGTGTTATTAATGTATGTGGCATTGTATGTATGGATACAAGTATGAGATATATGAGCATGACATTTTATGATTGTTATTTTAGTATTGCATTCATGAGCATGCATATGCACTGGTTACCGAGAAAAGTTATAGGATGGTTATTGATATGATATAAAGCCCAGGGTGGTCTGCAGGCCAGGCCTGGTGTCTTCAGCTTATGCTGGAAATCGACAACGGTCGATGATACTCTGCCGGGACGTTTGGTATGGGTTGGTGCAAGGGTTTGAGAATGAGATTGAAAATGAGCTCGAGCATATCATTGGATTTGCATATCATATTTGTTGCATTTATTATTATTGTGTTATCCTACTCAACCGCGAGGTTGACAGTGTATTCGTGTTCACCTACTATGATCTGGAATGAGGAGTAGACTTTTCAGGTTAAAGACAGATGGACTAGGGATTTGGGCTTGGAGAGAGACATGGATCAGACTTACTTAGCAATAGTTCACCTAGTCTCACATAAACTAGTTCATTTGTTACTTTTCATTAGTTTTTGGAAGTGTATTTGGGATTATACTTTGTAATAGTTTTCAGTTTAACCTTTTATAACTTAAAGTACTGTTTGTCTTTCACTATGATTATCTACTATCATGGTTCATCCAGGATGGTAACAGTCTTATTTACCCTGGAAGTCCTAGTACAGGCTCCTAGGTAAATAGGGGTGTTACATTAAGTTATACATGCAATATTCTCATTTTGTACTTAGCATTGGTTTTGGCTAACATGTAAATTTCGCTCTGAGATTGAAATCGTTCCATTAGTTAAGATCGAGTCTATTTCTTGCTTGGGGGCAAGCAAGGTTTGGTTTGGGAATTTGATGCGTGTCTATTTTATGATGTTTTACATCTATTTTTACACGCATTTGGTCGCTCATTTACTATGTTTTAGCCCTTATTTCCCAACAATTGTGCACTTTCGTATTTTTATGCACTTTTGCAGATTTGTGCGGAGAAAGGACAATTTTACACCAAACTTATGCCCTCGAGATTTTCTGCATAACTAAGGAACGAAGAAAGTCAACTGGAATCACTAATCAAGTACCAAAACTCAAACCGAGACAAATCAAAGCAATCTAACGCGGAAACGGGTCGACCGACCTATTACTTGGGTCGGCCGACCAGATATCTGTTATGAAAGCCCAGAATTTTCCTGAAGCCCGTAAAAGAGGTCGACCGACCAACATAGTAGGTCGACCGATCTCAGTGCAGCCCAGAAGTTTTTCAGAAGTCCATTAGAAGTGTTGGAGTCTTTAGGAAACTCCTAATTGCCGCCCTATATAAACGAATCTTTCCTTTAGGGTTAAGAATCAAGTTCTACATTCAGAATTATTCAGCTTTATTTAGTTTTATTCAGTCTTTAGTTTAATTACAATCTTTCAATATTCTCGAAGCACTTTATTTGTTCATCAATCATTCAAGCATTTAATAAAGTTTGTTTCTTTCCATCTTAATTCCAATTTCTGGTAATTCTTCCTTAATTTAGTTCTATTATTGTTCTTATTATTAGCGCATTCGGTTTAAGATAGAACCCAAGGCTTTATCGTAAATTGCATGTTTAGATTGATAATTGTTATAATTGCCATGTTTATCCCTGTTTTTATTGTTGCTTCGATAATCATGCGTAGCTAAATACTTATGTTAGGATGTAGGGGATGAATATGCGTAGGTAATATAAAGTTTGAGACCGACCTATAGCAGGGCCGTGGTCGGCCGACTCACATAATGGGTCGGTCGACCAAGGCGGTGGTCGGCCGACTGGGCTAGCCGGTCGGTCGACCCACTCACGTTCGTATTCTGTTCGTTTTAATTCGTGAACTATAATAACCTACAATGAGACCAAAAGGAGACTTGTAGGATGTTAGTAATGACCTACCCAAGATTGAGAGATACGGGAAGGGCGTTGGTTTACACCTTAAGACGGCTAGGTTACTCAAGACTGAAAGCTATTAGGTAACATAGACCGAAAGGATATGTTACACCCCTTACGCGACTGCAATACATGTTGACCTTAGGATTTATATTACCTTAGCTATTTGTTACCCAAACACCCTAGCATCCCTTTTATTATAATTTTATTCTTGCCTTTTATTTCTTATTTTATTTTAATCTTTGCTTAGACTTAGTAATCAACCAATCAACCCCCAATTTTGTGACCTTAAACATTAACATCAAACAATAAACATTCCCCACCTCTCTGTGGTTCGACCTTGACTTTCACGATCTATAGTTTAAGTTTAGGAATTATAAATTTTATCTTTGGTACCCTCAACGACGGGCATCAAATTTTGGCGCCGTTGCCAGGGAGGTGACGCCAGTGTTTATTGTTTATTGTTTTTGTTTCTTTTGTTTAAGGAACTTTTGTTCCTTAAACCTTCTCACTTTTTTCTTGTAGTTTCCATCTTATGCGCAGGTCAGTCCAAGGAGAACTCCTACCACTTGACCACGAGCTTGAGAGGACTTTAAGAGAAAAGAGAAAGCATCTTTTAGCGAGAAAGGAAGGAGGTTCACCATCTTCCTTATTCCAAGAGGACATCTTTGAACAACCACCATTACCATCTTCACCAAAAACACCAACTTCGCAACCAAATTCACCCAACAATCCACCTTCACCAAAAACACCATCTTATACCTACTTTCAAGTTTTTCCAAAAGAAGAAGAAGAAAACATGACAGAGGAAGCTACTATTGCCAGTCACTCCATGCCTCAGGCAAAGGACCTATACAAAGGGTTCACTTTACCTGCAGGTACTGGGAAGCCATTCGAGGCCAAGCCTGCCTATATTACTATGGTTGAGAGAAACCAATTTGGAGGCTCGGCCAATGAGGATGCTGCAAAGCATATTGAAATCTTCACATATTACATATGCTCTATTGCACCCCCAGAAGGAGTGACACAGGACCAGATTAAACAAACCATGTTTATCTTCTCTCTTAGGGATTCTGCAAGGGAATGGTGCAGAGACCTAGACCGCACTGCTGCTGGAGTCACAGATTGGAATACCCTAGCCTTAGCATTCTACAGAAAATACTACTCTGCATCCAAGACAAATGCTTTAAGGGCGCAGATTACAAATTTCAAGCAGGGGCCCAATGAGGATTTTAGTGAGGCTTGGGACAGGTTCAAGAGACTTGTTCGTTCCATACCACACCATGGATTCGAACAATGGTTTCTTTGTAACCAGTTCTACAATGGCCTCTATGATTACAACAGGGCCTATTTAGATGCTGCGGCCAATGGAAGGTTCCAGGACAATTCCGGAGAGACTAAGGGTCTCAAGTTAATAGAGGATGTTGCTGTGCACCGTGCTGAACGTGGAACTTCCCGAGGTAATTAAAGGAAAGCTGAGTATAACGTGGCTGCTATTGACGCTTTGATGGCCAAGTTAGAGAAGCTAGAGAGTGGTGGGAAGTTAGACATAGGGAGCGGGAGCAAAGGAGGTATGTATCAGGTGAATGCCGTTCAAGACAGACCCTTTGCTTCTGAGAGGTGTGGTGGAGAGGGGCATGTGTCAAAATTTTGCACCTCATCTAATGAGACATGTGCCGCCTTTCAGCATTATAGAGGGACAACTTTTATGACCCGAATAACAATAATGTCCGTCCCAACATGAGGTGGACAAGCCAGAATGTTCTCAACCCACAACACCTGCAACCTCAGCAAAATCCCACATACACCCCTCCACATAAGCAGGGTTTCCAAAAACCACCCTTCAACCCTCAACCACCTTCAAACCCACCACCCAACACAGATGCTCTTATCCAGAATCTCATTGGGTTGGTCCAAAAGGAATCTCAGGCTAGGGAAGCGGGGATGAAGATGTTAGAATCTCAGATTGCTCAAATCGCGAGCAAGAACGATACCAGGGCTCCGGGTCAACTTCCGACCAAGACGGACCAGAAAAAAGAGACTCTAAACATCATATCCTTAAGAAGTGGGGCTAAGGTGGGAGGCGAGAAGCAAAAAGGAAAACAGCCGAAGCTGATTGGCAGCGAGGAAAGTCGACCGACCCAGGAGCCAGGTCGACCGACCTCTGAGCAGAGTCTGGAAAATCCCGCTGTACAGGAAACAGGTCGATCGACCGAGGAAGAGGGTCGACCGACCCCCGATGCGGAACAGGAAGCTGCCTTTCGTCCCGAATTGCCAAACAACTTAAGAGATTTTCTTTTTCGGGGTGACAAGACCCCTGGATTTCTAAGAAGGGCTGCAAATACTGACTCTTCAGCCCCCCCTTTCCCGGAAAGACTCAAACCTACAAAGGAACAGATATCTTTTGACAAATTCAAAGACGTAATTCGTTCATTAAATGTTCAAGTTCCGTTTTTAGAATTAGTTCAGCAGGTTCCTTCTTACCTTAAATTTATGAGACAACTTTTGTCAAGAAAGAGGTCTTTAGATAAAGTTGAGTCAGTTGCCCTAACTGAGGAATCCTCCAGCTTCCTATCACATGTCATTGCCCCTCATAAGCTGGAGGATCCTGGCAGTTTTTTTGTCCCCTGCAATATAGGAACTTTCCTTGTGAAAAAGGCCTTATGCGACTTAGGAGCTAGTATCAGTGTTATGCCCCTTAGTGTAGCCTTAAAACTTGGAATGACCAACATTGCTGTAACTAGTATGACTGTCCAGATGGCGGACCATACGTCTATGGAACCCGTAGGGGTGTTGGAAAACATCCCTGTGCGTATAGACAGGTTTTTCTTCCCAGTAGACTTCGTAGTTTTGGACATCCCTGAGGATGCCCATATACCCATAATACTAGGAAGACCTTTCCTCCACACTGCGGGAGCCATCATAGATGTGGGCACTGGGACTTTAACTTTCAAAGTAGGAAAGCATTCCATTATTTATGGCCTATCTTATAGGGAATAGGATGCTTTGACCCCTATTACCTGTAATGCTATTGCTTCTGAAAAGAAGTACAAAATCATCACTACTTCTCCTATTTTATTGCCTACTCCTATACCTGTTTTTACACCTCCGCCCCAGATTGGGAGCAATATGGAGGATATTTCTACTGTAACTAATGCAGGAGTTGGTTTGGGGAAACCCAAAATAAAGGAGACTACCGTACAAAGGGGAGGAATGGGATTCTTAAGCTACAAGGAAGATGAAGACCCAGATAAGAAGGATAAAGAGGACAGAGAAAAGAGAGGACAAGCTCAAGAGAAGAGTCTGTCGCATATGCTTTGCGGCGGAGAGGAGATGTGTTTTGCTATTCAAGCAAACACTGTGGAGACTACGGCATGTCGTCAAAAGCCGTGGTCGGAGATATTCCGCATCTTTAGCGGATAGTTGTTTCAATTTTCAGTTTTTAAGACAATTTACTTTTATTGTTGAGACTTTTTAAGTTTGCTTGCTTTTTAGAACCTTTTCCGTCGTGCTTGCGTAGTTAGGATTTTGGACTTGTTTCTGGCATCTCGCGCATTTGTTGGATATATATATAAATACTTTTTCAGGTTTTACGAAGAAACGAAGACCGCTGTGCAGCAGAGGGGTCGACCGACCTGAAATATGGGTCGATCGACCTGGTCCCTGAATTACTGGAGTTCCTGCAGTCTGCAGGAAGGTCGGTCGACCCAAAATATAGGTCGGTCGACCTACCCGTCCGTCACAGCATGTTCGTTTCTTCCTCGGGAATCGTGCACCAATCTTGGGTACTTGAGTGGCATTGCTGGCCACCAAAACCTCCCAGCTTACGCTGGTTTGGGGAGGTTTCTCTCATGCGCTTAACAATCCAGTGAGTTCTTTCCAATTTTCCTTGGTTTTTATTTTCCTTGCATCTTTCCTTTAATTTTATGAAACCTTTGCTTAGGCTAATGCACAATGGGGACATTGTGCGGGTTGGTTTGGGGAATGGTTTCGTGTCACATGCATTGTCCCACTACATTTTGTCACACGTTTATTGCATTTCTGTCTTGCATTGTTCTTTTCTTTATTTTCTTTACCTATACAAAAATACAAAAAAATAGAAAAAATTCAAAAATTCAAAAAATTCAAAAAATGCACGTTTATTTTAGCGCATAGGTTGAGTCGGAACGAGAGTATTTCAAGGATGATTTTTGCTATCTTACATGTTTATACCTTTACCTTGCCTTGTCAACTTGTTTTAGTATGAGAGTCTTTTGCATATCTACGAGTTTTTGTCAAACTATTTGTATATCTTGAGACTTGACGTATACCTTGGCAACCTACTATACATTCTAAGTTTTAGAGCTTATTTCCTGGTTTCATTTTCAAACCAGTTGTCTAGGATGTGAGTAGTACTCCCCTTGGAACATGTTACATCAATATGCATAAACATGAACTTGAATTGCTATATACTTGTTTTATTATCTCGTTTTGTGAATCTTGATACGTGCATTTGGGATCCCTTTTCTCTTATTTACCCATAAGCCCTACATAGCCAAATTTGCCTTTTTATTCCCCCAAAACTACATCCCATACTTAGCCTACCCTTCCAAGCTAGTATTTGTGGTCTTTGGTTTAACTTTTGAGGCATCTTGGTTTATTTGCTATCTTGAGCAAAAAGAGAAAGAAAAGAAAGAAAGAAAAGAAAAAGAACAGAAAAATTCAGAAAAAGAAAGAAAGAAAAGAAAAACGAAAAAATCAAAATATACATCAAAAAGTCAGTCGACCGACCACCCTTATAGGTCGGTCGACCACCTGACAGTGTTAGAATTCAAAATTTCGTTCTAAAATCCCTTTCTTTTACATGTTAGCACTCCCGTACTTCGTTCAAAATAATTTGGGAGTTCTTTCTTATTTATAATGTGAGAGCTGTGCTACAAAAGAGCACTTTCTTAATATCAAAAAAAGTTGTGAAATGTGTTGTTGGGAATCGGTTTTACTAGCTTGGCTATTAACCCCACAAATCCAAAAACATCTTAACCCATTTTTACCTTTCACCTCACATATCTTTTACCTCAGTTGCATGTATCTGAGTCACTTAATGAGTGTGTTTATACATAGTTGTAGAATTCTTGTTCATGTTAGATTGCAGGCATGTTTTCATGGGTCGCAGTTAGGTGAGTGTCTTTACAAAATAATTCTTTCTATCTTCTACATAAACTCACCCTTTGCTTCATGAGTGTCTCAAGCGTACCGCGAGAGTCCATGGTAATAAGTCTCTATAGTCTCTAGTTTGCATGTGTGACGACACCATAACTCGTTTGCATGATTTAAATGCTTTCTCATTTTGTACTTAGCATTGGTTTTGGCTAACATGTAAATTTCACTCTGAGATTGAAATCGTTCCATTAGTTAAGATCGAGTCTATTTCTTGCTTGGGGGCAAGCAAGGTTTGGTTTGGGGAATTTGATGCGTGTCTATTTTATGATGTTTTACATCTATTTTTACACGCATTTGGTCGCTCATTTACTATGTTTTATCCCTTATTTCCCAACAATTGTGCACTTTCGTATTTGTATGCACTTTTGCAGATTAGTGCGGAAAAAGGACAATTTTACACCAAACTTATGCCCTCCAGATTTTCTGCATAACTAAGGAACGAAGAAAGTCAACTGGAATCACTAATCAAGTACCAAAAGTCAAACCGAGACAAATCAAAGCAATCTAACGCGGAAACGGGTCGACCGACCTATTACTTGGGTCGGCCGACCAGATATCTGTTATGAAAGCCCAGAATTTTCCTGAAGCCCGTAAAAGAGGTCGACCGACCCACATAGTAGGTCGACCGACCTCAGCGCAGCCCAAAAGTTTTTCAGAAGTCCATTAGAAGTGTTGGAGTCTTTAGGAAACTCCTAATTGCCGCCCTATATAAGCTAATCTTTCGTTTAGGGTTAAGAATCAAGTTCTACATTCAGAATTATTCAGCTTTATTTAGTTTTATTCAGTCTTTAGTTTAATTACAATCTTTCAATATTCTCGAAGCACTTTATTTGTTCATCAATCATTTAAGCATTCAATAAAGTTTGTTTCTTTCCATCTTAATTCCAATTTCTGGTAATTCTTCCTTAATTTAGTTCTATTATTGTTCTTATTATTAGCGCATTCGGTTTAAGATAGAACCCAAGGCTTTATCGTAAATTGCATGTTTAGATTGATAATTGTTATAATTGCCATGTTTATCCCTGTTTTTATTGTTGTTTCGATAATCATGTGTAGCTAAAATACTTATGCTAGGATGTAGGGGATGAATATGCGTAGGTAATATAAAGTTTGAGACCGACCTGTAGCAGGGCCGTGGTCGGCCGACTCACATAATGGGTCGGTCGACCAAGGCGGTGGTCGGCCGACTGGGCTAGCCGGTCGGTCGACCCACTCGCGTTCGTATTCTGTTCGTTTTAATTCGTGAACTATAATAACCTACAATGAGACCAAAAGGAGACTTGTAGGATGTTAGTAATGACCTACCCAAGATTGAGAGATACGGGAAGGGCGTTGGTTTACACCTTAAGACGGCTAGGTTACTCAAGACTGAAAGGTATGTAACCTAGAATTTAGGAATCACCCTTATTGTTGACACCCAATAATTGTGAGACCTAGGAACTAATAGCATAGGCCGAAAGGAGCTATTAGGTACCATAGACCGAAAGGATATGTTACACCCCTTACGCGACTGCAATACATGTTGACCTTAGGATTTATATTACCTTAGCTATTTGTTACCCAAACATCCTAGCATCCCTTTTATTATAATTTTATTCTTGCCTTTTTTTTCTTATTTTATTTTAATCTTTGCTTAGACTTAGTAATCAACCAATCAACCCCCAATTTTGTGACCTTAAACATTAACATCAAACAATAAACATTCCCCACCTCTCTGTGGTTCGACCCTGACTTTCACTATCTATAGTTTAAGTTTAGGAATTATAAATTTTATCTTTGGTACCCTCAACGACGGGCATCAAGAGATAAACATCGAAGGTGTTTGAAATAGCCGTGAATATTCAGACCTGCTATCAATTACAGAGACACTGTCGTGACAAGCGATATAAAACCTCCGCACCCAGTGACCCTAGGTGGTTGACAAAGGCGTGACTATGGCCAGGACACGACTCTCAATATCATAGATCATATATATATGAAAAACAGACCCCGACTACACTATACACAAGGCTGAATATATCCACAAAACACGACAGACACAAGGAAAAGAGAAGAAACATGTTGAGCATACCTCCTTCTGACTCAGATCGACGCACTCTGACCGCCCCAAGACCACCGTGACCACCACCTTCTTAAAGTATGATATGTCGGCTACAAGTATGTGTAGTGTTTGTATGATTGATAGGGTAGATTAGGTTAGAAAAAGCAGCTTAAATATGACGGCAGGCTGCTGAAGTATTTAGGTTTTAGTGTGTTTACTTGGTATGGGCTGTCTTGTGGCACACAAAACGAGGCCCATACTAGGTGCTAAAGGTACAGGGTTCGAACCTCACTAGCACCCACAACCTCTATTATCATGTTTTATGATTAGGTTCCCAATTCGAATCCCATCGAGGTCCAAAAATGCTTATAAATATACGAGGTACACTAGCTTATTAAACAAAGAATATATATATAACTATATCGTTTACTCATAAAATTATATAAAGGTCCATAATATTACGGGTTATTACAGTCTTCCCCCCATAAAATGAACTTCGTCCCGAAGTTCACCAACTCATATGCCAGCTACGAAACGCGTAAGATGACCCAATTGTGCTAAAATCACGGAATGTTACATTCTACGCCACTAAAAAAAAGAGTTACGTCCTCCTAACTTACCTCAAACGAATAATTGCGGGTAACGCTCCTTCATGGATACCTCTGACTCCCAAGTAGCTTCCTCCGTGTTATGATTGGTCCATAAGACTTTCACTAACACTGTCTCCCCGTTCCGAGTCTTCCTAATCTTCCTATCCAAAATCTCCTTTGGAATCTCAGCATAGGCAAGTTGCTCATCTACCTCGATCACTTCGTGGTTCAACACATGCGTGGAGTCACTCACATACTTCCTTAGTTGAGACACATGGAATACATTATGGACCTTGGATGGGGCTGAAGGCAAGGCTAATCGATATGCCACCTCCCCAAATCCGTCCAAAATCTCAAATGGTCCAATAAACTTCTGACTTAGCTTGACGCGCTTTCCGAACCTCATCACTCCCTTCATTGGAGATACTTTCAGTAGTACCTTCTCCTCTGCCGCAAATGAAATGTCACTCCTCTTGAGATCTGCGTAACACTTCTGTCTCTCCTGGGCAGCCCTCATTTTCTGTCTGATTATCTGAACTTGCTCAACCATTTCCTGAATCATCTCTGGACCTAGAACCACAGCATCAGCGCGATCATCCCAACATACAGAACTCCGACACTTCCTCCCATACAACGCCTCAAAAGGAGCCATCCCAATGCTAGCTGTTGGGAAATGTGTCCTCAACAATAGTGCGATCACGACAGTGATAAAAATCATTGTCATAAATCTTATGAAATGAATATGCAAGGGACGATCCAATATTGATTTAGTCAACTGACCAACATTAATCGGTAATGATTGGCTGACTAGAGTTTAACATTACTGTCGTATGACGGTGGTGGTCAGTTGATCCCTTTAGGTCACACCTTTAGGACTAACCCCTTAAACATATATTGATTAATTGTATAGGATACAGATTGATCGATATTCTTAAAACCGTATATTGAGAATTCAGAGGTTGAATCTTAAAGTAAGATTTATATTTGAAATTGAAATGGGTCAATTGTCAAATATCAAACGATATTTTAGAAATATCAAAATTAGTATAATGAATGGTTCATGGTTATAACAAATGTTGTTAATATATCGTATCGACGATTATTACGATAACCATATGTTGGGATAGTAATTTCGAATTACTTAATGATTAATAATTTGTTAAATATGATTTAATTAATTTAGAAATATTATTTATATGATAAATATATTTTAAATTAATACAATTAATTATGTCACATAAGATGTCACATATTATACAATTGTACAAATTACATTTTGTAAAATGAAGGTCCATTTTACATAATGTGTGTCGTGTGATATTGTGTGATTATGGGTTGCTTGTAGTAAACATGTTGCCTTGATACACAAGTTGTAGGCATGCAACCCTAAGAGCATAAGAGACAAAAGAGCATCAAAATCTCTCTTTGATACTCTATTTACACGACACTACTCCACCCCAACCAAAACCCATTCACTCTATATATATATGTGATGATTATCACATATCATGGCTTATGCTTGTGCTAATTTTCTAGAGTAAGAAAACAAGTAAAAACCTCCTAAATACTACCTATATAATATTTGTAGTATACTAATATTATTATTAGTAAACGGTTTTAATACTACCGATTCCGTCACCTAGCTCGTGCTCGTGTCTCGGTGTTTAAGGGTAGGTCTTGGGTGCAACGTAAAGGAGGCAAGCTATTTTGGTTGCTCCGTGGAGGATCGTCCTAAGCACGCTTTTGGACCGTTTGTAAGGCCCTTTCCGTTTTTGTTCCGCATATGTTGTTGCATGCATAAGATCGACTAATTTAATATGAGGTTAATTAGTAAAATTAGTAAGACTAAATTGTTGAACTAGCTAGTAAGACTACCTTAGGTTCCAACAATTGGTATCAGAGCACTAGGTTGCTTGCATGCAACTCGATTTTATACGTTTTTGCGAGAAAATACGATTTTAATTAAAAACGAAAATGAGTAGTACATATAGGATATGCACGAAAATGTTATTGCATGTATACTTTCTGGTCTTAAAATAGCTTTAAGTCATTTTGATGATTTATGGAATAATATTGTTCATCATTGTAATTAAATTGGTTAATTCATGCTAAAAATCGGTTAAAAACGTTTTATTATGGGAAAAATATCAAAATAATGTTTCTGGCCATGAATTTTAAATATGTTCTCACATGCATTTAACATATTATGAATATATAATTTTCGAAATTATTGAAGGTTTTATGCATGGTTTATGATTTTAATAGTTAAATAGTCATAAAATGAGTTAAATATGGGATAAATAGTTATATTATGAATTTAACTATAAATGTTTTTGTAGATGTCACATGCAATATTTAAAATATATGATAAATTTTTCAGAAATTTTTCGTTAATATTGCATGAATATTGATTTTTATCGTAAAAATCGTAATATTAGTGACATATTTTAGCTTAAATAGTTTAAGTTCGAATTTGACCATAAAAATTTAATACAGTGTCACATATATTATTTCTAGCATGCATGTGAATTTTGAGCTTTTAATCTCGAATATTGCATGAGAAATGATTTTAATCGGTAAAATCCTGTAAAATGTGACACGATTTATTAAAAATAGTAAAAGTTACTTAAATGGTCCGAAAATTCACCCATATTAGTCATATTATGTATGATCATCAACATATTTTTAATTAGTGCCAAAAGTTTCTGAAATTTTAAATTTTAATTTTAAAGGTTAAAGTTGAAATTGAGTGTTTAAGGAGTCATAATCATTACTTTTCAGATTTAAAACAGTGTGCATCTGGTTTTTTTGCATTTTTCAGATACTTTGAGTGTCTAGGAAGATGTAAAAATTATATTGGTATTTTATTTCATAATTATTGAAATAGTTTTGTATTTTTCGACTAATTTTGCATGCACACAGCTTATTTTACGAAATAAATGAGTATATTTCGAAAAAATATTTAATTTTAAGGATCTGAAATTTAAGAAAATTTTCAGTATATTCAAAATTTTGAATTTTGAATTTTCGAAATTTTTATGACTCGTTTGATTATTTTAATGCTATTTCCCGTAAAACCGATTAAAACCGAACAATATTAAATAAAAGTTAAGTTAATTTTCAAAATTTGAGTAAGACTAAATTTTAAATCCTAAATGTGTTAGGAAACTTAACTAAATCATGAATAATGATTCATAGAGTGATTAGTGATTTTAAAATTGTTTAAATCACGTTATTCCATAAAACCGTGTTATTACGAATAACGATATTTAAAACGTGTTTACATAGGACGATTTGGCTTAGGTTTTGCATTTTCATAAGCATTGCATATTTAATTATTTATGAATGTCATAATTATTTACGTAATTTTGGAATTATGTAATTTACTTAGTATGGCCTTAGATTTTAATCGATATTTCCCGTAATGTAAGGGTTTATCGATTCGGTTGTAATTTAATGTGATCTCGTATCACTTTATTTTATTGTTTTATTTTATTTTATAATGTATAAAATAGATAGAACATTTGTAATTATTTGTAATTCCGGAGATCCTTGAAGACGGTGCCGTTTCGGAAAGGAGTTCCGACCAAGACGGAGTTTGCCTTGGGATGCGTGCCGCGTGTGAAGTTCAAGGGACCAAAGGAGTTGGTTTCCGAATTTGTAATTTACTTTATTTTTTATTTTTTTTAGGAAAGGCCATACTAGGGTTTTATTTATGCTTTTAAGTTTTATGCTTTTATTTATGCTTATCGTGTTTGCATGCATAGCCAAATCGTCATTCACATCATGCATTCTTTCATCGATTTTATCGACCGTGTCAATTAATTTATCGATAATTCACCGACTTTGTTCACTTATAGGAGATAGATAATAAATTGACAAGATCTCTTACGTTATTTAAAAATCGAGACATAGCCTTACCAAAAAGTAAAGAACCCGCGAAGGATCTTCTTCATAAGGGAGTAGGCTCGGCTAAACCGGGGTGCAAACCTTATTACGTTGGTGAAGTGGGGTAATATGATTACGTTCTTCCTGAAATTTGATCGATCTCGACGAAGGTATTCGAGCCACCGTAGTGGTAATAAGTTCGGGCTAAGATAAGAATTAGTGTAATTTTATCGACCGAGAGTTCTAAAAGTAGAATCGATTAAGGGGTTAATCTACCGAGTCATATTAATGAGGGATGTATCGGCTAAACCGTGCCCAAGTTAGTATGTATTTGGGTCTCGGGATCATTTACTTAATTGGGTAAGAGATCATTAAGTAGATGCATAAACTTGTTTAATATTTACAAGTTTAATTATTAAAACGATAATTGTGTTTAATTTCCTTATTTTATTTGTAGTTCAATTTCGACTTTCGATCATCAATGGCAAATAACGCTCCACCACTCCCACATCACGTTTCATGGCTTCGATCTTTTATGGATCGTTGCAAGCTTGAGAAGCATGGCGCCAATTTTAAGGATTGGGACGCCCAATTGGTGTTGGCCGCGGAAGTCGACGATAAGACTCGTTATCTTACCATTGCCGCTCCTCCCACTCCCGGTGCCCGTTCATCGGAAGCGACTCGTGAGGCCTATGAGACCTACATGAAAGAGTCACATGCTTTAAAGAACGTGCTTATATTTTCGATGGAGCCGGATCTCCAAAGAAGAATGATTAAGCTAGCCACGGCTAATGAGATTTACACTAGAGTTGCGACCATGTTTTCGCAAGCTCCTAGGGTAATCCAATATGAGGCGGCCTCCGCCTTCTTTGAATTGACCTTAAAGGAAGGTCAAAAGATTAGTCCTCATGTGCTCAAAATGGTTGAGCTAGCCGAAACCTTGAAGTTGCAAGGGGTGAATGTTCCTGACTCGCTTATTATTGACAAAATCCTTCACTCCCTCAACAAAGTGAAATCGTATGTTCAGTTTCGGGTAAACTATAACATGCGTAATCAAACAACCTCCTTGGACGAGTTACATAAGATAATGGTCCAAGCAGAGAGGGATATGGGACTTAATGAGAGTTCCACAAAGGATGTGCTTAATATCGATACAAAAAGCAAGAGGAAGTTTAAGCGCAAGGCCAATAAGGGTAAAAATGTCACAGCCTTCAAACCCGCATCTCCTAAAGAGAAGACTTTTACGAAAGGTGCTTCTTCTTCGTCGTCTTCAAGGGTTGAAGACAAGTGCCATTATTGCACTAAGATGGGGCATTGGAAGCGCAATTGCCCGAAGTATCTCCATGACCTCAAAGCCAGAAAGGTTCTTGCAGTAGGTATAAATTCTCGCATAATTCATGTTATTTAATCAATTTTGTATAATGATGCAAATTATTGATTCTCACCCATTTATAAATTGTTTTAAAGGGGCTCCTACCAAAGATAAAGGCAAGGAGAAGGAGAAGGAAACTTGAAGTTCCTTCCATGGATGGCTAAGGTAGCATCCGAGATTGAAGACAAGAAGAGCATGGCTCTAATTTTTCATTTTGGTGTCTTCTTTCCTTTCGCATTTTAATTAAGAACTTTTATTTCTTGTAAGACAAAAATCTTGTTGAAACAATGGTTGTAATAGTGGTGACTTGGCTTTTAACCCAAGTCATCCTTTGTTCTTAATCAAATATGTTTGGTTGTTTTAAAATGCGGTTAATACATAACATGAGTTGATACGATTTTCAAAGATCGTAATTAAGTACCTTGAATGGTTCACCATACAATAGACATGATAGGATCATTATAAAAGTAATTCGACTTACTTTAAAACGAGAATTGCATCCCATGAAATACTTCAAATTCAAACATGATTACATAAGTTCATTATAAGATGATCATCTAAATGAGCTAGAGTACTAATGTCTCACTATTCATAAAATTCTTTATCCAAAACATTGTTGACGGGCGAAAATGCTATCCTTCTTAAGTAATGGTTATTTTAAAAGGATAGAGTGGGAGAAATTCTACGCCCGTAAACCAATGAAATAAACATAGGATCTTAGAGAAGAGTCCTATGAGGAGTCCTTGAAAAGAACTCTAAGAGATTGGATAGAAGAAACTACGAGAGGACACAGAAGAAACTACGCGAGGACACAAAAGGAAATGTTTCACATGTAGGAAATGTTTCACATGTTGTCAAAAGTTCCTAGAGAGGACAAAGGGAACCGCGAGTGTTAACGGAAGGAAATCATTTCCATGATGTTAATGTTTCTGTTTTATAAAGATAATAGAGGAGAAATCGTCTCCCGTTCTCGTGATAATACTAAGATTCTTTCCGTGGGAAGGAAAATGAAAATGAAATGTTCATTATGAGTTGAGAAAATGTTTGAAGTAAATCAAAATGAAATGTTCATAATGAGTTGTGAAGATGTTACCTAATCACTATGAAACCAGTGGGAGTTATTGACTATAAGATAGTGATGCGAAATTCAGTGGGAGAAAGGTTATTAAAGAAACGAAGCCTACCATTTAGAGAGAATGGTGATTCTTTAAAGGTTAAAGAATATGAGGTTTTCAATTCTAGATTAAGCATGTTAAGAACATAAATCATAAGTGAGTTTATTATATGATAATGAAACGTCACCATCAGTTAACAAGGTTTGGATTTGAATCCAAGATATGAAAATGTTAATTCATATAACCTTGATCAAAATGCCATAAGTTGAAATAAAGACCTACTTCGATATAAGTTTCTGAAGGAGAGATTGTAGATCGAATCTAGGTAAACTACAATATAAATTCTACTACAGTATGAGTAGGTTCATATGGATGACTTGTCATGAGTTTTAAGAAAACAGTGGGAGCTTCCTTAAAGTAAGGAAACTCGAGTCGAGTATAAAGACTTGAAATGTACTTGAATAAGATCATGTTATACGAGATAATATGAGTCAAAAGGAAACCGAAATTTGTAGGTTAAAAGATGTGAAGATAGGGTATATTCACATAATAAACCATTAATACGAATTGATGTATGATCATCAAAGATTGTTTATGTGGAGCAACAATATCGTATTGATTGTTCGCACATAACAATCACTCTTATCGTTTGAGTTATTATTATTAATATTAACTCACAATTTATACTTTGTGAAATCCAAATGGGTTGTAAGAGACAATTTGAACCCCATAAGTGAACTGGATTAACTTAGTATAGCCCATAGTCGCTTGTATGAGGTGACGTCTCGAAGCGACTACAATGTGAGGCGATTGATGGCAAGTTCAAATGTCATAGAGTCATATGGGATGACTAGTCGATCACATCGGCAGACTGTGTAACACTCTGTTGGGCATTTAGTGACCGCTTATAGAGTTCTGGAAATTTTATAATTAGCCTGGTCGTGGCGAGAGCTACTATATTATTCACATAAGTCGATTATTTGACTTGAGACTGTTCGCCCAAGGTGACACAGCCTCAGATTGGCTTTGATTTTAGCTCTACGATCAACCGTTAAAGGGGGTCAAATGGGCTTCTTTTGGGTCATGATGGACTGTGTTAGTGAAGGGAACAGTAGGATAGGAATTGTCCAACCCCTTGTCAGGGTTGTCTTAAATGTCAAGGCCACTCGAGGAGAAGTTTAACTGGAAATGCGTGGCCACGCTCGGAAGGTATCTATGGTAGATAATTCCGGTCAAAGCAGTTAAATCTCCAGATCGAGAAAAACCGCTCAAGATATGATCAAATGCAAGTACGACCTGGAAGACACCTTGCATTGAGTGGGAGATGACGTAATAGGACAAGAGAATTGGTGACGCACACTTGTCGAGGACAAGTGGGAGATTGTTGGGAAATGTGTCCTCAACAATAGTGCGATCACGACAGTGATGAAAATCATTGTCATAAATCTTAGGAAATGAATATGCAAGGGACGATCCAATATTGATTTAGTCAACTGACCAACATTAATCGGTAATGATTGGCTGACTAGAGTTTAACATTACTGTCGTATGACGGTGGTAGTCAGTTGATCCCTTTAGGTCACACCTATAGGACAGACCCCTTAAATAATATATTGATTAATTGTATAGGATACAGATTGATCGATATTCTTAAAACCGTATGTCAAGAAATTAGAGGTTGAATCTTAAAGTAAGATTTATATTTGAAATTGAAATGTGTCAATTGTCAAATATCAAACGATATTTTAGAAATATCAAAATTAGTATAATGAATGGTTCATGGTTATAACAAATGTTGTTAATATATCGTATCGACGATTATTACGATAACCATATGTTAGGATAGTAATTTCGAATTACGATACTGTTAAATATCTAGCTACGACAAATACCGTTAAATATTTGCCTTACAATGAGTACCGCTAAATACTCGTTCTATCTTACGTTAATAAGATAAAGTCTTCAATGTTTCTTGATGTCACAATCTTGAATGAATAAGATCAATGCTTGAGCACTTGAATCTTGAATCGGATATGACAATGAAAAGCTCGAATATTGAAGTAGACGATCGGCGGTTTCTCTCTTGATTTGCGTGTATATGTGTGTATGTTCCGTGTAGACTAATATGTCATAGGTAGTCTATTTATATAGAATATGTATCTAGGTAATTCAAACCCTAGATGATTTAGGAATATTACTTTAACTAGAATACTAGTCTTTTAGTAATACTACCTTAAATCTAATCTTAATATATTTAGGAAAGATTTAATAATATACTATAAGTATTATATAAGGAATCAATTTCCTAATTCATATTTGGGAAAGATCTTTATATAATAAACAATTAGTATCCTTATTAAATCAACTTCCTAAACCATGTCAAAGATAATAAAATATATTATCATAATATAATCTTAGTTTGTTTTAGGATATTAAATAAATACATAATATTTACTTAATTTAATCCTATACGAATTATGGTAATCGTGACATGTTACACGTTTCCCAAAGTCGTATCATACTATATTTTTGATTATATTATTTGACAATTAAGATCATATAAAAATCCTTAGTTTAGTAATAAATAATTATCTCATAAGAAAATTATTTATTCCTATTTTAACCAAAAGATATTTTATATAATCTTATTAAGATTAACAATTCCATACTTAAAATAGAATACCAATTAATATTAATTGCACACGATATTACTTGGAAACAAACGTTTCATCCAAACACATATATTCCGATCATTTCTTCATAATATAGAGTTATAGCTACGAGCTATAACTTGAATCAATCTTGTACTAAAGCTATAGTTGATAAATATAACTTTAGTTCATTATGCGCGCTTGTGATCTTCTATCAACCTTTGACTAATAAGCTTGAATCTTTTACACTTGATTGACTAGATCTTGTTACTAAAATTCTGTACACTTAGCACACGATTATACGTACGAGTATATAATATATAAATAGCTAGACTTATCATTATCAAAACATAAACATATATACTATATATATATTTGAATATATGGTTCAACATGGTTAATCTCAATCATGTGAATAAAAGAAGAAGAAGATATACCAACAGGAGTAACACGACCTGCCGTAATGTCCTCACGATACACGGGGCATGAGCGCCTCCAATGCCCAGTCTTGTGGCAATGGTGGCATTCCATGCTTGTATCCTTGCTCTTTGTCTTGCCCTGTGAGTTGCTCGACTCACCTGGCCCACTCTTAGTAAATCCTGACTTCTTAAACTTGGGCTTACCTACCGCTAGGTCGCCCTGAGCTTTAGCTTTTCCCTTACCCTTACCCTTGCTGGAGATCATGAGAACATCCTGCTTCACGCTCCCACTTAATTTCAGGTCCTTCTCGGTCTGTACGAGAAGGGAGTGGAGCTCATGAGGAGTCTTCTTCATGTCGTTCATGTAATAGTTGGCCCTGAAGAGGGCGAACCCATCATGAAGCGAATGAAGCATTCGATCAACGATTATGTTCTCACTGATCTTGCAGTTTAGGTTCTCCAGTTTCTCGATATTCTCAATCATGTTGAGAATATGTGGGCTAACAGCTTGGCCCTTCTGGAGTTTCGCCTCAAAGAAGCGACAGGTATGCTCAAAAGAAACGATTCTCGGAGCTTTCGAGAATTCGTTAGTGAGCGTGGTGAAAATCTTGTTTGCACCATGGGTTATGAAGCGTCTTTGCAAATTGGATTCCATTGCATAGATGAGTACGTTCTTTATCGCACCCGCTTCCATGACAAAGTTGCTATGAGCGCGAACTTCGTTAGCTCTAGCTCCAGTTCCTGGGTGTGCCGGAATGGGCTCAGTTAAGTACTTGAGCTTTCCGTCAGCAATGGCAGCATTCCGTAGTGCTGCCTCCCAGTCAGAGAAGTTTGACCCATCATTCCTCAGTCTAGTAGACTGATTCATGGAGTCCATGAAGGCTTTTAGCCAGGATTCACGTGCTAGCTTGGCACTTGGCATTGGGTCTTCACCAGCCATTAGTTATACAATAGTTTAAATGAACGTGTTCTACACTGAAAAGAAGATATAACAAAACCATATAAGCAACTCATTGTTGTGATTTAAGTCTATATTAAATTATATTTAAACTGTAGACTCATGCATTTATATAATTAATCTCCCTTAAGAATTATATAAACGATCCCAAGACTCAATTTTCGTATATTGATAAGCCCACTGCTTGGCTAATTCCACCGTTGGAACTCTTGGTCGATAGATTTCTGTTAATTCTATCTATTAGTCCATCACAGTCGCTAGATAGTATCGAGTGACCACGATGTTGAGATAAAATAAATCATCTGTTCCCACTTACCCGATGTAGAAGGGGTCATATTATGCCTACCGACGAAGAAGGGATTCATGGGAGTCTGATTTATAAAGACTAGTCTCAATTTTTGGTTATACGAGGAAGACCCCATCAACTTATATTTATCCATTTTAAGTGAAGTAATATCTAGCATTTACGTGAATGAATGAAATAAAGTGATGGCTTTGCATTTGACATGTGACATCTGTATTGTCACAGAAAACTAACGTGTAACCTCTACATGAGTCAGTTTTCAGGCATGTTATAGGTGGTTTGGTTTTAGGCGGAATATGATGCAAGCTATTATCGATGAAAGCATAAAATAAATGCGATAAACGTAAATAAAAGTCCTAGTGTGGCGTATCCTACCAAAATAAACATAAAAACAACTTTGGAATCCACCGTTGGACTCTTGAAGCTTGTCTTGATGTTCCATCTTGGTCTTTGCAGCGGGAGTGAGCATCCGGTCTCCGTCTTTGGTCTTCACAAAATTACTAATTTAAATTACAAATATAACCCTATTTACATTCTAATTTAAATACAAAAGTAATTACATGGTAAAAACCCAAAACAGAGATTCAAGATCTAAACATTACAAACAAGACTGTGTTCCATCATTACGGTAACACAATCTTCTAAGGCCACATTAAGTTACAACCGTTTGCAAAATTAAATACGTTATAGAAAGCATTCAAAAGACGATAAATAAAATGCATCAACTAAAATTAAAATTCATTCATGACATAATACTGTTATTATGATTAACAAATTTTACCAAACTACCTTTACGGGATTAAAATTATGTGATTATACCGTTTTAACCACTTTAATTTTAACAAGTTTATAATCCATTATCTTAAACTGTTTTAACATAATATGTATCATGCGAGAGTGAACCGTTTCACAAAAATAATATACTATTTTCGTATACAACATATTACTTTTGGCCAAGGGAAAATAAAAACAAGTTATTTTCGGGAAAAATAAAACGACTGGTACATGGTAGTGGTCGACCGACCTACTGACAGAAAAAAAAATTTCCTGTAACAACAGAATGGTCGACCGACCTAATAAACAGGTCGACCGACCACAAAACACGAAATCGAGATTCTGAAAACGCAAAATTGCTGCACTTGAAATCAAAACAAGTTTTTACCTTTGATTCAAAACGTGTAAATCAAAATAAACAGCAACAAGGGTTCACATATTGTCAAGAATATCGATTAATTAACAATATGAAAACAGGAATCGAAAACAGGATCGATTACATAAAAGAGAAACTGCCGAAAAACAGAAACCCTACGCGGGAGGTGGTCGACCGACCATAATAATGGGTCGACCGACCCACACGGCAGACATAAATGATTTTCAAATATTTTAAATTAAAACTTATGAAAAAACACAAAAATAAATTTCGTGGCCTTGGCTCTGATACCACTTGTGGGGAATATAGCATGTATTCGCCCTAAAACATGAAGGATTATAACGAATTTTACAGTTGTGAATTATGGTCATAAGATTAATAAAAACATGAAAAAGAATACAACCTTGAGTCCTTGCGCAAAAGGCCTAAGAACAGGAATTAAAGTAAATTCCCTCCTATAACTTGCACCCAAGACTTTGTTTAAGACGATGTCGTGTGTGCTAGAAAGGCTCTCCAATTGCCTTGCAATATGGGGAGAGTTTTGTGAGGTTTTGATGTGAGATCTGAGTTTTGGGAAAAGAATGTTCTCAAAACCCTAATTCTTGAGATTATGAATTACCAGTGTCCTGACAAAAGGAGAAGGACTCTCCTTTTGTAGCAAGTGGGTCGGCCGAATGGGTTGAGGTGAGAGTGGGCTTTTTCCACTCTTACCTTATTCCTTTGCGTGATTCGACCCGTTTTGCTAAAAATATAATTCGCGGGTTTTATTTATAAATCGCATACATGTTATCAGATATTAATGCAGTCGATGTATTAATAATGGTCTGATAAAATTACGATATTGTATAATTACCCAAATTAATATAACTGTATATATTAATACGCGAATACAATATTTAATTAAATATAACCGTTTATATTTAATTTACGAATTAATCATGTAATCCGTATTAGCTAAAACTATTTAATCCGTATTAAATAATAATCTCAATATCTTATTGACTAATTTAATAGTCAATACCTCTGACTAACTGTTTAGTCGTATCCGGCATAAATGTGAGTGTATTTTCATGCCTTCACATCTCTCAAACGTGTTATATAGGTGTGACGTATAGGGACCAGTTGATCACCGCCATCCGTATGACAATAACGTCAAACTTATCTAGCAAGCCAACCGTTATTGATAAACGTGGATCAACTGATAATAATACTGAAGTATGCCCTTGTGATCCTTAAAGAGATTTAGTAAGTCATTGTATAAACTGTCAAGGACACCAGCCCCAACAGGAAAGTGGATTATAAGATTGAAGTTTTAAGGAGGAAATGAAGAACAATTATACTGGGTTCTTATTTTGGTGAAATGTGATATGTCGACATTACACAAGGGTTTTAGGGGTTTTAAGTGTCCTTTCCGTTTCAAAGGAAAACGGGTTTGGAAATGACCGGTTTTATGAAGTGGACTCAAGTTTGCCAAGTTGAGTTCGTCTTAAGGACTTAAGGTTCTTAAGACGGATCTTAACGATTTACTTAAAATACTTTCTCAATAAATTATTAAAATATTATTTTATCACTTAAAATAATTTAAAACCCTTAAAATATATTTTTACGAAAATAAGGGATGTTACACAAACGATTAGTGGATTACACCATCCAAGTGGTAAACTCTTGATCACTGTTTAATTTACAATGAGCTTAAGTGTCTCACAAACACTTTATCTAGAATTGTAATTATCTTCATTTCGGGTTATCTTAATAACACGATTTGTTTAAGCGTTCACTTTATGGATCATATCCATATATATGCTCTTTGACCTGAAAGAGATAAGTCTTCTCATGACCAGTGAATTAAGATTATGTGCATTATGTAACTCCCAGTTACTGAAATATTTTCACATAATTATTGTGAGCTTATACATTTTGTAGAATTTTATGTTGACTATGTAATCAAATTACAAGTCATTAAGATGCATAGTCAATGAATGTAAGTCAAAGATCATCTTAAATCTTTATTTGATAATTTGGAACTTACGTCGTTGTGAACCTTTTACCACACGACTAAGCTGTCATCCAAAAAACTTGAATTTGTCATTATCTCCATTGGAGAATACTTTGACAATTCATAATTGCTCAATCATTGATTTGATAACCTTTTATAAATGTTATCCTGCTAGAAGTATGCATCAACCTTTACACGACCATACTAATGGCGGAAACATTAGCAATTCCAACATGTAAAATATAATACTTAAGGTTCGATAAATTTCCATGATCTCATCAAGGTAATTTTATCTTCATCTCGATGAACAACCTTAATACTAATAAACAAGACGTCTTTTACAATCTCAACCAAACATCCCATGTTTAATTAGATTTAAATCATATCAATTTGTCATCTAGAATTGAAAATTCGTATACTTCTCAGAAGTATTACTGCCTCATTCCAAACGAGCAATGAGTTTTTTTAGATAACGTTTACTCCCACTAAATTCTTTTTCTTGCCTGAATCTGAAAATTCCGAAGTCATTCTCTAATGACTTAATATGTTCAAATCCTGGTGGGAAACTCCCACTGAACTTCATACTAAATGGTTAATCATAAAGCTCCCACTCAGTTCTATGTTTCTCAACATTTAATGAAATTGAAAATGGTTGGGACAAAACCATATATGCTCATAAGCATATCCCTTTCAAATACCCTTTTGAAAAGCGGTTTTAGAGTTTACTTAATTCATTATCAATGAATTATATCACTAGTTTCAACAAAGTTACTGGCTAACTTTGCAAACTACAGACATCTACATGTCTATTTATGCTTCTCTCAATAAATCTCATTTATTAGCATCTACACCTTTTAAATTTCATGGATCTCAAATTTGCATTGGCACATTTAGATCACCATCTAAATCCAAGAACATCTTCTTGAGCATTTTCAAAATCTTTTGAATATCTTTACTTCGAGTGTCCTCCCGTATTGCATATAAAAATCTAATCTTATAGTGCATTTCGTGTGAGCGGAACTTCCAGTTCCCCACATTTATCTAATCTTATAGTGAGCGAGAACTCTATCATGGATCTCATCCATGCATAGACTTTTTCCTTATTAACTTTAAGAATTCTTTCTTAAAGTATCTCCCATGAGCCGTCGAGGGAGCGTAGATTTTCTTAATCGTAGATCCCATCCACAATTTAATCTATCTTCTCAATCTTTCACACAACCAAAACCAATAGATCCTACTATTCTTTAATAGATCATATCATATCTATTGCGTTTTTCAAAATCATTTACTATTGTGGCTTTTTAAAATTTCTCTCTCTATTTTTGTAATAATAATCTCATATTATTACCAAAGATAGCCACTAAGCCACAAGCAATGACTTTGACGTCGGTTTGTGTGTGTTACATAATCTTATTAGTGACCTTTTATGAGATAAATCGGAAAAATATTTGCTTAATAACTTGATGATTTGGGTGGTTAATAAATTTTGAGTTCTAAACTCAATTTCTTTATGATTGTTTTCGGCATAAGCATCTCATACTTATTCGTTTTCAATGATCATACATTGAAATATGATAATCAATTCAATTTTATGTTTGTTATTTGCAAGGGTTTAATTGATTAATTAAGAACATAACATAAAAACCGATAGTGACTTGGGTTGAAAACCAAGCCACCATAATATCCGACGCACAATATTGTTCAAGGACTAACATTCCTTGTCCTACAAGGAATTCAACATGGTTTTAAAAGTTCAAAATTAACAACACTTCAAATTATGAGCAAAATAAGCGAAAAACTAAGCTTCTTGATCATCTCCTAGGGAGCTACCTGATACCGTCGTTTGGTACCAAAAATAAATACCTAAATACTACTAACAGAAGTCAACGGTAAGTAGGGTCGATCTCCACAGGGAGGCAAGGTATCTGTTTTAAGGTTCGTCTAGCAGTCACAAAAAAGGGGGTTTTGGGGTTATAATCTATAGTCTGAGACTCTGAGATCTAAAAGAAAAGGAACAAAAACGAAGAAACAAACGATTAACCAAAGAAAAGAAGAAACTAGGATTTTCGGTTCGCCATGGCTTAAGGCGGGATGAGAAAGTTGAGAACGTACTATAGTCGGGAAAGGGGCAGTGAAAAGGTCCTTTCGGTCCGCTATTCGCCCTAGGGTAAAACTAACAAAATTTCGCTCTACCTAATCCATCATAAAGTTCGTCGCAGGTCTACCTATTCCAATCTTTCGATCTAGGTTTAGGAAATCCACACAGTTGATTGGATGCGTCGACTCAAACAATCAAAAGCTATTATATGCAGCGATTAAATTCAATCCCTAATCTATTACATTCAAAACAACAACTAGGTCCTAAGCCATGGTTCCCCTAAATCTTAGCAAGGAGAACTACCTACGCATAATTAAAGATAAACAAAACACAAAAGAAATAAAAAGTAAAGGAAAACTGAAATAACGATTACCGATTCATATTAAAGGAAGAATACAGATCTGAAAATGCGGAAGGAAAGGAGAACGGAGTTTCCTCCGTCTCCTCTCTACAATAGAGCATAAAAGAAAACTGAAATT
This sequence comes from Silene conica, assembly GCA_029255685.2. Classification (NCBI taxonomy): domain Eukaryota; kingdom Viridiplantae; phylum Streptophyta; class Magnoliopsida; order Caryophyllales; family Caryophyllaceae; genus Silene; species Silene conica. Next base: position 69,637,131 of record CM055311.2, read on the forward strand.
TGAGAACTACTGACTAATGCTGAATGCCTATGAGATGCGTAGTTGACCTCCTTTTATAAGAAAGATCAACTATCTCAACATTTTAACCTACAGTCCAACGTAAAAGCTGAGGCCCAATAGTGGATTACTCGATCGAGCTCCAATTTCACTCGATCGAGTAAAAATCTCCAAAAAGCCATCGATCGAGTAAGACTGGGAGTCGATCGAACACTTTCTCTCTGGAAAATACTCGATCGAGCAAAGTTCTCTGTGGCACACTAGTAGAAAAAAGGCTATTTGCGGCGTCAAAATAGTGGCTATTTGCGGCGTTTTTGGTGCAGCAGCAAATAAGGGGTGATACGTGTCTATTTTATGATGTTTTACATCTATTTTTACACATATTTGGTCGCTCATTTACTATGTTTTAGCCTCTATTTCCCACAAATTGTGTACTTTCGTATTTTTATGCACTTTTGCAGATTTATGCGGAAAAGAGACGATTTGGCACCAAATTCGTATCCTCAAGTCTTTAGCTTAATTAAGGAATAAAAGGAAAGTCAACTGGAGACGAAGTCAAAGTGCCAAAGGTCAAAACAGAAGAAATCCGAAGACTTCCGTAAGAAGCGGTCGACCGACCAGTAAAATGGGTCGGCCGACCAGGCCCGATTTTCGCCAAGCCCAATTTTCGAGGAACTCCGGAAATAACAGAAGCCCAGCAAGAAGTGGTCGACCGACCAGTTATACGGGTCGGTCGACCAGAACGAAGCCCATACGATTTCTTTTCGTTTTTAGAAATAAAGTAGAATTAGAATCTTAAGGAAACTCTTAGTTTTTGCCCTATATAAACTAATCTTGTGATTAGGGTTTATGATCGGATCTTTCATCAATCTAGACTTTAGTTCATCTTTTATCTTTATTCAAGAATTCTCAAGCATTCAATAAAGTTTATTCAGTTCTGCCTTAATTCCAATTGTGGTAATTCCTCTTTGATCTAGTTTTATTATTGTTCTTATTGCTTTTATTACAATTGTTAAGTTAGAATCTCAAGTTTTATTGAATCTTGCATGTTTAGATTATTTACCATGTTTTCCATGTTTATTCCCAAATTTGCATTCGTCTTAACAGTTATGAGTAGCTAATTTTCATATGTTAGGATGTAGGGGATAAGACGCATAGGTAAATAAAATCCGAAAACCCGACCTGTAGCAGGACCGCGGTCGACCGACCGGAATAGCTGGTCGGTCGACCGAGGTCGTGGTCGACCGACCGGAGTAGCTGGTCGGTCGACCACTCGCGTCTGTTTCCTTATTTCGCCTTTTCTTGTGAATTATAATACCCTGCAATGAGACCAATAGGAGAATTGTAGGATGTTAGTAATGACCTACCCAAGATTGAAAGATACGGGAAGGGCATTGGTTTACACTTTAAGACGGATAGGTTACTCAAGGCTGAAAGGTATGTAACCTGGGATTTAGGAATCACCCTTATTGTTGACACCCAATAATTGTGAGACCTAGGAACTAATAGCATAGGCCGAAAGGAGCTATTAGGTAACATAGACCTAAAAAGATATGTTACACCCCCTTACGCGACTGCAATACATGTTGACCTTAGGATTTATTTTACCTTAGCTATTTATTACCCGAACATCCTAGCATCCTCTTTTATTATATTTTTATTCTCATCTTTTAATTCTTGTTTTATTTGCCTTAGATATAGTAACCAATCAATCAACCCCCAAAACTTATTACTTTAAACATTAACTTTAAAACAATAAACATTCCCCACCTCCTTGTGGTTCGACCCTGACTTTCGCTATCTATTGTTAAGGTTAGGAATTATAAATTTTATCTTTGGTACCCTCAACGACGGGCATCAAATTTTGGCGCCGTTGCCGGGGAGGTGACGCCAGTGTTTATTGTTTTTTTTTGTTTTTGTTTCTCTTTGTTTAAGGAACTTTATGTTCCTTAAACCTTCTCACCTTTTTCTTGTAGTTTCCTCTTATGCGCAGGTCAGTACAAGGAGAACTCCTACCACTTGATCTGGAAATTGAGAGGACTTTAAGAGAAAGAAGAAAGCAACTTCTAGCAAATCAAGAGGGAGGGTCACCATCCTCTTTATTTCAAGAAGACCTTTTCGAGTTATCACCATCTTCACCAAAAACACCACCTTCACAACCAAATTCACCCATCAACCCACTTTCACCAAAAACACCACCTTTTACCCACTTTCCAGTTTTTCCTAAAGAAGAAGATAACATGACAGAAGAAGCTACTATTGCCAGTCACTCTATGCCTCAGGCAAAGGACCTATACAAAGGGTTCACTTTACCTGCAGGTACTGGGAAGCCATTCGAGGCCAAGCCTGCCTATATTACTATGGTTGAAAGAAACCAATTCGGAGGCTCGGCCAATGAGGATGCAGCTAAGCATATTGAAATCTTCACAGATTACATATGCTCTATAGCACCCCCAGAAGGAGTGACGCAGGATCAGATTAAACAGACCATGTTTATCTTCTCCCTTAGGGACTCTGCGAGGGAATGGTACAGGGACCTTGACCGCACTGCTGCGGGAGTTACAGATTGGAACACCTTAGCCCTAGCTTTCTACAGGAAATACTATTCTGCATCAAAGACTAACGCCTTAAGAGCGCAGATTACTAATTTCAAGCAAGGACCCAATGAAGACTTTAGCGAGGCGTGGGACAGGTTCAAGAGACTTGTTCGATCCATACCACATCACGGATTCGAACAATGGTTCCTTTGCAACCAGTTCTACAATGGCCTCTATGATGACAACAGGGCCTACTTAGATGCTGCAGCTAATGGAAGATTCCAGGATAATTCAGGAGAGACCAAAGGTCTCAAGTTAATAGAAGATGTTGCTGTGCACCGCGCTGAGCATGGTACTTCCAGAGGAAATCAGAGAAAATCAGAGTACAACCTGGCAGCAATTGAGGCCTTAACGGCCAAGCTAGAAAAATTTGAAGCTGCAGGAAGGCTCGATCTAGGGAGTGGAAGCAAGGGAGGAATTTACCAGGTGAACGCCGTTCAGGACGGACCCTTTGCTTGTGAGAGGTGCGGTGGAGAAGGGCATGTGTCAAAGTTCTGCACTTCGTCTAATGAAACATGTGCCGCTTTTCAGCATTACCGTGGGAATAATTTCTATGATCCAAATAATAACAATGTCCATCCCAACTTAAGGTGGACAAGCCAGAATGTTCAAAACCCACAACATATGCAACCTCAGCAAAATTCCACATATGTACCCCCACATAAACAGAATTTCCAAAGACCACCTTTCAACCCTCAACCACCTTCTAATCCACCACCCAACACAGATACTCTTATCCAAAACCTTATAGGGTTGGTTCAGAAGGAGTCACAGGCTAGAGAGGCGGGGATGAAGATGTTAGAGTCCCAGATTGCTCAAATCGCGAGCAAGAATGATACTAGGGCTCCGGGTCAGCTTCCAACTAAACCGGACCAGAAGAAGGAGACTCTAAACGTCGTAACCCTGCGAAGTGGAGCTAAAGTGGGGGCTGAAACAGAAAGAACAGCGAGTAACAGCAAAGTCGGTCGACCGACCAAAGATTCTGGTCGACCGACCACGGAACAGGATCCGAAAATTTTTCCAGAACAGGAGACTGGTCGATCGACCAATGATACTGGTCGACCGACCACAGAAGCAGAGTCTGAAATTCCGTTTCGGCCAGAATTGCCAGATAACTTGCGGGATTTCCTTTTCAGGGGTGACAAGACCCCTAGATTTTTAAAAAGGGCTGCAAATACGGAATCCTCAGCTGCTCCCTTTCCAGAGAGACTCGTGCCTTCGAAGGATCAGGTATCTTTTGATAAATTCAAAAATGTAATTCGTTCATTAAATGTTCAAGTTCCATTTTTAGAATTAGTTCAACAAGTTCCTTCTTATCTAAAATTCATGAGACAGCTTTTGTCAAGAAAGAGGTCTCTAGAAAAGGTTGAGTCGGTGGCTCTCACTGAAGAGTCATCTAGCTTTTTATCACATGTCATTGCCCCCCATAAATTAGAAGACCCTGGAAGTTTTTCTGTCCCCTGCAATATAGGAACCTTCCCAGTCAAAAAGGCTTTATGCGATTTAGGTGCTAGTATAAGTGTCATGCCCCTAAGCGTTGCCTTAAAACTAGGAATGACCGAATTTGCAGTGACCAGTATGACAGTCCAGATGGCTGATCGCACATCTATGGAACCTATAGGGGTGTTAGAAAACATCCCTGTGCGTATTGACAGGTTTTTCTTCCCAGTAGACTTTGTTGTTTTGGACATCCCAGAGGATGCCCATATACCCATCATCCTAGGAAGACCCTTTCTTCACACTGCAGGTGCCATTATAGATGTAGGCACTGGAACTCTAACCTTCAAAGTAGGCAAACATTCTATTATCTATGGCCTATCCTATAGGAAAAAGGATCCTATGACCCCCATTACATGTAATGCTATAACTTCTGAGAAGAAGTATGAGGTTATCACTACTTCTCCACCTTTATTACCTGTTCCTGTATCTGTTTTTACACCTCCGCCCCAGATTGGGAGCAATAGGGAGGACACTTCTATCGTGACTATTGCAGGAACTGGTTTGGGGAAACCCAAGGAGAAGGAAGTTATCATCCAGAGAGGAGGAATGGGATGCCTAAGCTATGGAGAGGATGAGGATCCAGACGTCGTGGATCGAGAAGAGAAAAAGAAGAGGAGGCAGGCTCAAGAAGAGAGACCGTCGCATATGCTTTGCGATGGAGGAAAGAAGATGTGTTTTGCCACTAAAGCGAAAACAGTGGAGACTACGGCGTGCCGTCAGAAGCCGTGGTCGGATATCCTCCGCATCTTCAGCGGATAGTTTTTTTTAATTGCAGTTTTAAGACAATTTATTTTATGTTGTGTGAGACTTTTTAGTTTGGCTTGCTAGTAGTTAAGACTTTAAGAATCGTTTTTGCATCTCGCGCATTGTTGGGCGCGCTATTTTCTTGTCTTTTTCAGGATTTTCGAGAAAAAACGAAGACCTCCAGGACTCAGCTGGTCGACCGACCAGAAACATCAGTCGGTCGACCAGACGCGCTGTATCGCGGATTTTTCCACTGTTCACAGGAGGTCGATCGACCAGAAACACCGGTCGGTCGACCTACTGTCCGTCGCAGTCTTTCGTTTCTCTTCCTCGGAAATCATGCGACCATCTTGGGTACTTGAGTGGCACTGCTGGCCACCAAAACCTCCCAGCTTACGCTGGTTTGGGGAGGTTTTTCTCATGCGCTTCATGATCCAGTGAGTTCTTTCCAGTTTTTCCTTGGTCTTTAATTTTACTTGCATCTTTTCTTTTAATTTTCTGAAACCTTTACTTAGGCTAATGCACAATGGGGACATTGTGCGGGTTGGTTTGGGGAATGGTTTCGTGTTACATGCATTGCATTTTGTCACACGTTTATTGCATTTCTGTCTTGCATCGTTCTTTTCTTTATTTTCCTTATATATACAAAAATCCAAAAAAATTAAGAAAATTTCAAAAATTCAAAAAAAAAATGCACGTTTATTTTAGCATATAGGTCGAGTCGGAACGAAAGTATTTCAAGGATGATTTAGCTATCTTACATGTTTATGCCTTTACCTTGCCTTGTCAACTTGTTTTTGTATGAGAGTCTTTTGCATATCTACGAGTTTTTGTCAACTTGCATATCTTGAGACTTGACTTATACCTTGGCGACCTACTATACATTCTAAGTTTTAGAGCCTTATTCCTGGTTTCATTCTTAAACCAGTTGTTTAGGATGTGAGTAGTACTCCCCTTGGAACATGTTACATCAATATGCATAAACATGAACTTGAATTGCTATATACTTGTTTTACTTTCTCGTTTTGTGAATCTTGATACGTGCATTTGGGATCCCTTCTCTCATATTTACCCATAAGCTTCACATAGCCAAATTTGCCTTTTTATTCCCCAAAAAACTACATCCCATACTTAGCCTACCCTTCCAAGCTAGTATTTGTAGTCATTGGATTATTTTTTGAGGCATCTTGGTTTGTGTGCTATTATGAGCAAAAAGAGAAAAGAAAGAAAGAAAGCAAGAAAAGAAAAAGAACAGAAAAATTCAGAAAAGAAAGAAAAAAAAAAAAGAAAAAAAAATCCGGAAAATACAGAGCCAGTCGACCGACCACCTCTATAAGTCGGTCGACCAACTGGCAGGATCAGATTCAAATTTTCGTTCCAAAAATCCCTTTCTTTTATATGTTATCACTCCCGTACTTCATTCAAAAATATTGGGGAGTCCTTTCTTATATTTAATGTGAGAGTTATGCTACAAAAGAGCACTTTCTTAATATCAAAAAGTTGTGAAATATGTTGTTGGGAACCGGTTTTACTAGCTTGGCTACTAACCCCACAATTCCAAAAAACATCTTAACCACTTTTACCTTTTACCTCACATATCTTTCATTACCTCAATTGCATTTATCTAGGCCATTTAATGAGATTGTTATACAAAGTTGTAGAATTCCTGTTCATGTTAGATTGCAGGCATGTTTTCATGGGTCGCAGTTAGGTGAGTGTCTCTACAAAATTACTTCTTCCTATCTTTTACATATACTCACCCTTTGCTTCATGAGTGTCTCGAGCGTACCGCGAGAGTCCATGGTATAAGTCTCTATAGTCTTTATGTTTTCAAGTTTGACAACACCATAACTCGTTTGCATGATTTTAAATACTTTCTCATTTTGTACTTAGCATTGGTTTAGGCTTACATGTAAATTTCGCTCTGAGATTGAAATCGTTCCATTAGTTAAGATCGAGTCTATTTCTTGCTTGAGGGCAAGCAAGGGTTTGGTTTGGGGAATTTGATACGTGTCTATTTTATGATGTTTTACATCTATTTTTACACATATTTGGTCGCTCATTTACTATGTTTTAGCCTCTATTTCCCACAAATTGTGTACTTTCGTATTTTTATGCACTTTTGCAGATTTATGCGGAAAAGAGACGATTTGGCACCAAATTCGTATCCTCAAGTCTTTAGCTTAATTAAGGAATAAAAGGAAAGTCAACTGGAGACGAAGTCAAAGTGCCAAAGGTCAAAACAGAAGAAATCCGAAGACTTCCGTAAGAAGCGGTCGACCGACCAGTAAAATGGGTCGGCCGACCAGGCCCGATTTTCGCCAAGCCCAATTTTCGAGGAACTCCGGAAATAACAGAAGCCCAGCAAGAAGTGGTCGACCGACCAGTTATACGGGTCGGTCGACCAGAACGAAGCCCATACGATTTCTTTTCGTTTTTAGAAATAAAGTAGAATTAGAATCTTAAGGAAACTCTTAGTTTTTGCCCTATATAAACTAATCTTGTGATTAGGGTTTATGATCGGATCTTTCATCAATCTAGACTTTAGTTCATCTTTTATCTTTATTCAAGAATTCTCAAGCATTCAATAAAGTTTATTCAGTTCTGCCTTAATTCCAATTGTGGTAATTCCTCTTTGATCTAGTTTTATTATTGTTCTTATTGCTTTTATTACAATTGTTAACTTAGAATCTCAAGTTTTATTGAATCTTGCATGTTTAGATTATTTACCATGTTTTCCATGTTTATTCCCAAATTTGCATTCGTCTTAACAGTTATGAGTAGCTAATTTTCATATGTTAGGATGTAGGGGATAAGACGCATAGGTAAATAAAATCCGAAAACCCGACCTGTAGCAGGACCGCGGTCGACCGACCGGAATAGCTGGTCGGTCGACCGAGGTCGTGGTCGACCGACCGGAGTAGCTGGTCGGTCGACCACTCGCGTCTGTTTCCTTATTTCGCCTTTTCTTGTGAATTATAATACCCTGCAATGAGACCAATAGGAGAATTGTAGGATGTTAGTAATGACCTACCCAAGATTGAAAGATACGGGAAGGGCATTGGTTTACACTTTAAGACGGATAGGTTACTCAAGGCTGAAAGGTATGTAACCTGGGATTTAGGAATCACCCTTATTGTTGACACCCAATAATTGTGAGACCTAGGAACTAATAGCATAGGCCGAAAGGAGCTATTAGGTAACATAGACCTAAAAAGATATGTTACACCCCCTTACGCGACTGCAATACATGTTGACCTTAGGATTTATTTTACCTTAGCTATTTATTACCCGAACATCCTAGCATCCTCTTTTATTATATTTTTATTCTCATCTTTTAATTCTTGTTTTATTTGCCTTAGATATAGTAACCAATCAATCAACCCCCAAAACTTATTACTTTAAACATTAACTTTAAAACAATAAACATTCCCCACCTCCTTGTGGTTCGACCCTGACTTTCGCTATCTATTGTTAAGGTTAGGAATTATAAATTTTATCTTTGGTACCCTCAACGACGGGCATCAAGGGGGCCGCAAATAGAAAATACTATTTGCGGCGGAAAAAAAAACGCCGCAAATAAAAAGCTATTTGAGGCGTTTTTCCCAAAAAACGCCGCAAATAACAGATCTATTTGAGGCGTTTTTTAAAATTTTTTTTTTTTTTTTTTTGTGTTATTTTAACAATTTATATAATGCAAACAAATTATTTAAATATAATAACTCTTAAATATATTTTTCCCCAAGAGAATCTTACCTGATTTTTTGTAATTATTCTAAATATCACGTACAAAATATACAATGCTCAATGGCTAATTACAACACCGATCCAATGCGGACATACAAAATATACAATGCTCAATGGCTAATTACAACACCGATCCAATGCGGACATAAAAACCAATCCAAAAGAAAACGCAACAGTAACTCCTACGACAATGCTCCTACGGCAATGCTCATGGTCATATTCAAAAAAACTGAACACGCTGCAACAACAGCCCTGAAACGCAGCAGTAACTCTCAAAACAGACCAAGTAGAATACTGGTCTGCTCCTTTGAAACTCTGCTTATTCGTATTCCGAACACGCACTACTATAACACAACTACAGACCAGACAGCCCAGCCACTCCCAAGCATCTTTGCCCTCCTTCCTACGCGTCCTTACCACTATTTAAACAATTCCCTGCAACACATTCAATCCAGACCTGTTACACCAACAAACTCACGCACACCAGAAACAATCTGCTGCACAAATCAATCCTGCATTCTTGCGTTGTGCACGTCTGCAGTAGCATGGTTAACAGACTGCCCTCAGCCCATTATTAAGTCCCCCCAGGCCCAGGGGAATTGAGTGCATCTTTATAAGAAAAGGCACCAAAATTCTGATCCCTAGGCCCATCAGGAACGTTACCAACACCGCCCTGCTGTTTACTAGTGATTTTCGTTCCCCTAGCATCTATTCCTTGTTGCCCAGAAGGCTTCAGCCCTACAGAAGGAAGCCGCTTGTGGACAACTGGCTCTCGATGCTGCTTCTGTTGCATCTGTTTCGGCCTCCATTGCTTCGTGATAGCGCCTTGAGATGGTCCTTGCCTGGTTGCTTCTGCCCCTTCCGACATTGATCCATCTCATGCCCCATGCCCTTGCATATGGAGCAATCGATGGGTTTCCATTCAATGTTTGCCAAGTAAAAGAGTTAGTAAAGAACCAAAAGTAAGAGTAGATAGCTGTAATAGAATAAAAAACACACAGTCATTATTCTAGAGAAAAATTCAATACAATCCTTCTTCACTTCCATCACAATCAATATCACCAACATCGAACATATATATAATTAGGTCGACACAATTTATCCCACTCCCGTTCCTCAATGTTCTGAAATCTGAGAGTCATTTAGTAAAAGAGCAGAAAACGCAGACAACAACTTATGACATTTACTCCGTATAAACTTACATCAAGGTATTATTTCTCCAATCCAGGTATTATCATTTAGTACGGATGCAAAATCCAATTGGAGGGCTGGTTGTAGCAAAATCAATGCAGTTAACCAAATAATTAGAGAGATCAAAATCAAACTGCTACTTACTTACAACCGACTTTCTGAAATCGGATATGATCACTCAAAACTTGAAACTAGATTCATCCATCCTTGACATTAACATACAAAACCTATAATAATCTGCCATTACTAATTGGTGCACTAAACCAAACCCATATTTTAGATCAGCAACTTGTGCAACTCCAACTCCAACTGTACTTACAACTAATATAGCATTCACAAAAGTGATTCAACAGACCTGGTAGTAAATTGAACAAAACCACATTGCTTCTCCACAGGTATCTTAACATGAACTAACTCCCCGTATTGACTAAAAGCTTGTCTCAAATGTTCTTCAGTCTTATTAGAATCCAAATTGCCAACAAAAATCTGGAATGCAAAGCTATACGTTAAAATAAGATCAGATAAGATTTTAAGTGAAACTTCTGAAAAAAAATGTACCACAGTAGTATTATTTAGATCCACTATTCCATAGTCTTGAAACGATAATATTGGTGAATAGAATAGTCAAAATCGATTTTGACTTAGCCAACAATAAAAGTCAAAAACAAAAATGGGAGTTTATGTAATCCAATTATTTATTGATTCAGGAAAACGAAATGAATAGCTGCCTTTTTAGTTTTGAATAACTGTATTAGTATATGCAGCAAGGGAAGAGTGAAAACTAGTCCTCAAACATAAGGAACCAAGATTGAAAGGAACAAAAAATGATAACAAAGAAAGGGAGATCAACCAAAATACTAAAAACAAGGATCGAGCAAATAAGAATATGGAACGTTAAAAAATAACAAAGAAAAGAGACATTAACCAAACTGCAATTCTACAGCTTAAAATGGTTCGACAAAAAAGGAAGTCGAAGGACGAGAAACAAATAACTAAACATGCAATTCTACCGCAAATTAATGTTTTTCTACTCTTGTTCCATGAAGTATATACACTACACATACAATCGTTAGTGTACCTCCCAATAACTGAGAAAATCTTCATAAAATTTTGGTGGCAATGAACCTCTGGCAAATTTTCTGCCACAATGATGCGAGCCTACACAGGAAAAAGAAGTATTTGAGGCATATCTACAGTTTTTCCATGTCAGAGTTAGTAAGAGCTAGTAAGAGGTTGCAGGCGCTTCACTTTCTTCCCATCTTCACTAACTGCCTGAGATGAAAGCCAAGATAAATTTGTGAGATCGCCAGAAACATTCTAGACTGCCAAAACCATACCAAGACAAGATATTTTACAAGTTTTGTTGATTTTCTCAGTACGGCTGCAAGCTGAGAATTACTGATTATCAAGGCCTTAATCTTTTAAAGGAGGCAACAACTGTCACTGGAACTACGTATAGAGTCACACAAAAGACAAAATGGTAGGAAAATTTATCAAAGCAAAGAACAAGTATATGATGTACCTAGATGATACTCCCTCTGTTGAGGCAGATTCTTTACATTGGCTTTTTCACATTTGTCAAGGTCCATTTTACACCATCAATATCTTTCATTTTGCACTCAAAGAACCACATTTTAAAACCACATTTTCCGCAAACTAAGACATTGTAGGGACTAAAGACAGGGCCGGTATTAACATAGTTCTTATCTACTAAGAGCAACACATGTCACACACCTGGCACCCAAAGATGAGTTTGCCCCGAGACTTTATCCTTTTTGGCTTTCGATTCATCGGGAATACTGGGCAGGGAGTAGACAGACTCGTGCTAGCCAAAAAATCCTTTTTATATTGCTCCAATAGGGGGAGTTAGACCCGTAAGGTGCTTTCATTCAACAAGTCAGATTTTAATGACAAAAATTAGCACAAGTACTTGTTATTTTCCATTATACCTCTGTAAATTCACCAACTTCTTTCGGTCGTCTCAACAAATTTCAAAATATCTTTAACAATAAATCTGTGAAATAAATTTATACAACCCACTACTTATTGAAAAAGAAGGTAGACGAACAAATCGAACAAAAAAACTTAAAAAAGAGGGAAAATTACCTAGGGTTTGAATTAAACAGCTAAAATCGAAGCTGAGTTTGATCGAAACTAATGTAACCAATGAATAAAAACTAATTAATTCATTGAAGTAAACATAAACCTTAACAAAATTAACTAATCCGACATAAACATAAACCCTAACAATTAATCGTATTGTACTGTATTTCGAAAATCAACACTCAACTTAATCGAAAATAAATATAAACCCTAACAAAAATTATTAATCCAAAAACAAAATATAAACCCTAACAATAACACCGAATTTAATCGAAAACATAAACAATGCACCAAATTTACATACCTAATATCTAAACAACAGAAGCCGAGGTGACGCGGTGGTGGTGGGCACCCGGTGGTGGTGGAGCACATGGTGGTAGTGAGTAAGAAGGATCCGCGTTTGTTTTTTTAAACTGTGAAAAGAAAGAAAATTGGTTAAGTGAGAAGATGAATGACGCGAGTTCTGCGAGTTTTATTTTTTATTTCTACTATATTAGTCTTTTGCTGCGTTTTTAGAATTAACGCCGCAAATAGTGTATTTGAGGCGTTTTTTTCAAAAAACGCCGCAAATAATAATATGATTGTAATTTTTAAAAAAATTATTTGCTGCTATAGGGATAAAACGCCTCAAATAGATAGCCGCAAAAAGCTATTTTTCTACTAGTGGCAAATACTTGATCGAGCAAAGTAGCCCTCGATTGAGCACTTTTCTTCTGAGAACTCCTCGATCGAGTACTTCTTAGCGCGTATTTCCTGCACTGCGCACTGAACTTCAAACGACTGTCATTTCTTCGTTACTCATCCAAATGAAGGGTTTTTGATGGCGTTGGAAAGCTAAGAGGACAAGCTTTCATCTCCAATAATCACCTGATTATCTGTTGTAGAACTCGAGATATTGCCCTCCAAAGTAGGTTCTAGCAAATTGAAGTTTTTCTTTGCTTGCTTAGCTACCTTTCTCCATTGTGCGCACCTCAAGTAGCTTTTCACTAGGACGATTGGCGCTTTCCAATGCTTGTAAGTCCTATTCCAACTTCAATCTTCTAAGCATAGCTTACTTTCGACAAGGAGTCATGGTCTAGGGGTGTCGTGAGTCGGGTTTTGGTGTTAGGGGGTTTAGTGTTGTTTTTATTATTTTTATTATTACAAACATCGTTTTATTATTTTATCCTTGTTTATGTTGGTCTTGTTCGTGTTCATTAAAGTTACGAGTCGGGAAATTAGCGAGTCATGAGATTTTCTATTTTGGGAAAGTTTCTATTTATGGAAACTTTCCACTTATTAAAGGTTTCTATGTATAGTAAGTGTGGCTTGTTATGGGTCCAGGAAGTTTATTAATTCGTTACGAATACTTGTTGAGGTAGCGGTTTTCGAGTGGAACATTTCTAGCGGGCATTGGATTGTCTGCGCTTCTCCGATTTGAGGTAGGGGAAATACTGTGTATATAATGATGAGTAACCTATTTGATTTTTGATGACAACCATGTTATTTTATATTATCATATGATTGTTATATCGTGCTATTTATTTATATAATTCTGAGATACGATACGAGGTGATGATAATGGGTCTTGTGATTGGTGCGGAGATAATGGGTCTTGTGATTGGTGCGGAGTTAATGGGTCTTGTGATTGGTGCGGAGATAATGGGTCTTGTGATTGGTGCGGAGATAATGGGTCTTGTGATACGGTGTGGAGATTAATGGGCTTGTGATTCGGAGTGGAGATGATCGGCTTTCTATTTATAGTAATGTTTGTATTGTTTACTTTCCTCTACTTAACCTCGTGGTTGACCCTGTGTATTCGTGATCACCTGTGATGAACCAATTTATTGGGGAGCAGATTGACAGGGGCTTGAGACTATAGGAGCTAAGGGAAGGGAGAGCTTGGATCCGGACCAGATTAGAGTCTAGATCACTATAGTCTTTTATCATGAGTTGTAGTTTATTTTCATAAGACAGTTTGAAACGGTTGTAAGAACTTGTTGTTGAGTTTAACTTTTAATAATTAAAGTACTGTTTATCTTTCCTTTGTATCAACTGCGTCGGGAAACCGAGATTGTAACACCCTTATTTATCTGGGGAGTCCTAGTACATGCCCTTAAATAAATGGGGGTATTACAGTCTAAATGCAGAAAATCAGCCACCATAAAGTTCAAAACCAAAAACAACGAATTCATACATGTAATGAAAAATAACTTGGACAATTAACCTCTAATGACTTGTGTACTTTGGACTATCCCAGGTCACTCTTCTCTCATAAAACATGGGTAAACATTTATGTGAAAAAGAAGAAGATAAGAAAATGAAGACACTCCCCTAACTGCGACCAACAAATCATGCAATGCAACTAGTATGACAAATGATTCTAATTACCGTACACACGCATATCAACCTTTCAATGACTATCACATGCCGAATACTTGCAAGTTATGGTTATGTGAGGTAAAATGGGTAAGAAGAGGCAAAAAAAAAACTATATGGAAAAGAGGAGGTAACGTATCGCGCTAGCTACCAAGACTCAACCAAAAGTGGAACCATCTATCTTACTCACAAAAAACTCAATGCCATGCTCGGCAAATTTAGGTCCGGACCGGAAAAATGAACCGGACCGGATCATTTTGTCTGGACCAAATCCGGACGGAATTATTTTGGTCCGGTCCTCGGTCCTCATTTTTCGAAGGTTTGGTCTTCGGTCCGGTCCGGTCCGGTCCAAGACCGGTTAATTTTGGTCCGGACCGAATGGACCAAAGTTCTTGTCTTTTAAGACTAATGATTAAAATATTTTGAATTAAATTAACATTTTATCTTCAAAAGTCATTATAAATTAGTATTATCAATGATTTTCATAAAAAGTGTCGTCTAACTATTTAAATTCATATTATTTAGCGGAATTAAAATGTAAATATCGTATACGAAATATTGAAAAAAAATTAGTTTAGGTCCATTTCGGTCCAAGACCGGTCCGGACCAAATATTTCGGGTTTGGTCTGGTCCAAGACCGAAAGTTTTAGGTCCGGTCTTTGGTCCACCAAATTTTTAAGTTCGGTCTTCGGTTCGGTCCGGTTCGGTTCGGTCCGGTCTTGGACCGATTCTCACCCCTAGTTAGAAGGGAAGTGGTCTAGGGGTGTCGTGAGTCGGGTTTTGGTGTTAGGGAGTTTAGTGTAGTTTTTATTATTATTATTATTATTATTATTATTATTATTATTACAGACATCGTTTTATTATTTTATCCTTGTTTATGTTGATCTTGTTCGTGTTAATTAAAGTTACGAGTCGGGAAATTAGTGAGTCATGGGAGTTTCTATTTTGGGAAAGTTTCTATTTATGGAAACTTTCCACTTATGGAAGGTTTCTATTTATAGTAAGTGTGGCTTGTTATGGGGTTCGGGAAGTTTATTAATTCGTTACGAATAATTGTTTAGGTAGTGGTTTTCGAGTGGAACATTTCTAGCGAGCTTTGGATTGTCTGCGCTTCTCCGATTCGAGGTAGGGGAAATACTGTGTATATAATGATGAGTAACCTATTTGATTTTTGATGAGAACCATGTTATTTTATATTATCATATGATTGTTATATCGTGCTATTTATTTATATAATTCTGAGATACGATACGAGGTGATGATAATGGGTCTTGTGATTGGTGCGGAGATAATGGGTCTTGTTATTGGTGCGGAGTTAATGGGTCTTGTGATTGGTGCGGAGATAATGGGTCTTGTTATTGGTGCGGAGATAATGGGTCTTGTGAT
Organism: Silene conica; assembly: GCA_029255685.2. Lineage (NCBI taxonomy): Eukaryota > Viridiplantae > Streptophyta > Magnoliopsida > Caryophyllales > Caryophyllaceae > Silene > Silene conica. Next base: position 69,652,754 of record CM055311.2, read on the forward strand.
ACGGTGTGGAGATTAATGGGTCTTGTGATTCGGAGTGGAGATGATCGGCTTTATATTTATAGTAATGTTTGTATTGTTTACTTTCCTCTACTCAACCTCGTGGTTGACCTTGTGTATTCGTGATCACCTGTGATGAACCAATTTATTGGGGAGCAGATTGACAGGTGCTTGAGACTATAGGAGCTAAAGGAAGGGAGAGCTTGGATCCGGACCAGATTAGAGTCTAGATCACTATAGTCTTTTATTATGAGTTGTACTTTATTTTCATAAGACAGTTTGAAACGGTTGTAAGAACTTGTTGTTGAGTTTAACTTTTAATAATTAAAGTACTATTTATCCTTCCTTTGTATCTAATGCCTCGGGAAACCGAGATGGTAACACGCTTATTTATCTGTGGAGTCCTACTACAGGCCCTTAAATAAATGGGGGTGTTACAGTGTAAATGCAGAAAATCAGCCACCATAAAGTTCAAAACCAAAAGCAACGAATTCATACATGTAATGAAAAACAACTTGGACAATTGACCTCTAATGACTTGTGTACTTTGGACTTTCCCGAGTCACTCTTCTCTCATAAAACATGGGTAAACATTTATGTGAAAAAGAAGAAGATAAGAAAATGAAGACACTCCCCTAACTGCGACCAACAAATCATGCAATGCAACTAGTAAGACAAATAATTCTAATTCTTGTACACACGCATATCAACCTTTCAATGACTATCACATGCCGAATACTTGCAAGTTATGGTTATGTGAGGTAAAATGGGTAAGAAGAGGCAAAAAAAACTATATGGAAAAAAGAGGTAACGTATCGGGCTAGCTACCAAGACTCAACCAAAAGTGGAACCATCTATCTTACTCACAAAAAACTCAATGCCATGCTCGGCATACAACTCATACAACCACGGAACTTAGCTTGAATCGGGAAAAAACATACTTTGCTTATTTTTTTTTCTTTCTTTCTTTTTCCAATTCCAAAAAGGTATAATGATAAGCGCAGGAATGCATTTTTTTTTGTTTCTTTTCCTTTCATTTTTTTGTTTCTTTTCCATTTCTTTTTTCTTCTTTTTCTAAGTTCGAGACAAACAACCAACTCCGAGTTCAAGTTCCAAAATTCTCAAAATACCAACTCCAGAGTGAAATCCAAACCAAAACTGATGCAATGAGCGTATACCACAAAACAACACTAAGCTAGCTCGGCATAAGGTAGGCTAAGATTTGGGTGTAGTTTATAGGTCAACTGGCAGTTTTTGGCTAAATGTGGAGTTATATGGGTGAAATGAGAAATGGGATATGCAAGTATTCTCCTAACATGTGATACCAACCACAAAACCATGCGTGTAGGCAAAAGGCAATCAAAAGTCATACATGTGAAATGCGATGAAATGAAGGGAGTAATACTCTTAATCCTAGATAAACCGGTCATGAATGTCACCAGTTATAGGCTCTAAAACTCAGAATATATAAGTAGTTTGCCAAATACAAGTCAAGTGAAGTCCAAAAGTCCAAGTAAAAATTTTTCAAAACGGAATTCAGGACATGCTAAATGGTTTTTACAACAAGGTGGTGAAAAACTACACTAAACAATCAACACAGATAACCTAGAAGGCAATATAATCATTGTAAACTCCATTCCGACTCGACTATATGCATAAACAAAAGTTCATTTTTTTGAATTTTTGAACTTTCATGTGAAAAAGATAAAATAAAAGGAAAAAAAACGAAAAAAAATGCAAAAATCAAACGTGAATGCATGAAAAAAAAATCAAAAATGCAGACGCAAAAGGATGCATTACACCTCCCCAAACCAAAATAGACAATGTCCTCATTGGCTACAACATTCAAGGGGAAAGGGGGTACACAACCTAATACATGTTACTATGGGATATCTACAAAAAACTATTGAAACAAAAACAAAAATATGGAAGAAAGGAACAAGGAAACTTACAACCTCCCCAAACCGAACGAGAAAGTGAGGTTTTGGAGAAGAAATTTCTTTGGCAGCAACGATTAGCTCGATCGAGGTAAAAATTCATTCGATCGATTGGAAAAACACTCGATCGAAATCTCACGGAGCTCGATCGAATGACTTGCAGCAGGAGTCTACTCGTTCGAGTGAAATTCAGGGGAAATTCCCTGGCAACGGCGCCAAAATTTGATATCGTCGTTTGGTACCAAAAATAAATACCTAAATACTACTAACAGAAGTCAGCGGTAAGTAGGGTCGATCTCCACAGGGAGGCAAGGTATCTGTTCCAGGGTTCGTCTATCAGTCACAAAAAGGGGAGTTTAGGGTTTATAATCTATAGTCTGAGATCTAAAAGAAAAGGAACAAAAACGAAGAAACAAACGATTAACCAAAGAAAGGAAGAAACTAGGATTTTCGGTTCACCATGGCTTAAGGCGGGATGAGAAAGTTGAGAACGTACTATAGTCGGGAAAGGGGCAGTGAAAAGGTCCTTTCGGTCCGCTATTCGCCCTAGGGTAAAACTAACAAACTTTCGCTCTAGCTAATCCATCCTAAAGTTCGCCGCAGGTCTACCTATTCCAATCTTTCGATCTAGGTTTAGGAAATCCACACAGTTGATTGGATGCGTCGACTCAAACAATCAAAAGCTATTATATGCAGCGATTAAATGCAATCCCTAATCTAATACATTCAAAACGACAACTAGGTCCTAATCCGGGGTTCCCCTAAATCATAGCAAGGAGAACTACCTACGCATAATTAAAGATAAACTAAACATAAAAGGAATAAAAAGTAAAGGAAAACTGACATAAGGATTACCGATTGATATTAAAGGAATAATACAGATCTGAAAATGCGGAAGGAAAGGAGAACGGAGTTTCCTCCGTCTCCTCTCTACAATAGAGCATAAAAGAAAACTGAAATTTGAGAACTACTGACTAATGGTGAATGCCTATGAGATGTGTAGTTGACCTCCTTTTATAAGAAAGATCAACTATCTCAACATTTTAACCTACAGTCCAACGTAAAAGCTGAGGCCCAATAGTGGATTACTCGATCGAGCACCAATTTCACTCGATCGAGTAAAAATCTCCAAAAAGCCATCGATCGAGTAAGGCTGGGACTCGTCGAACACTTTCTCTCTGGCAAATACTCGATCGAACAAAGTTCTCTTTTGCAAATACTCGATCGAGCAAAGTAGCCCTCGATCGAGCATTTTTCTTCTGAGAACTCCTCGATCGAGTAATTCTCAGCGCGTATTTCCTGCACTGCGCACTGAACTTCAAACGGCTGCCATTTCTTCGTTACTCATCCAAATGAAGCGTTTTTGGTGGCGTTGGAAAGCTAAGAGGACAAGCTTTCATCTCCAATTGAAATAACCTGAGTAGCTGTTCTATAACTCGAGATATGGCCCTCCAAATTAGGTACTAGCAAATTGAAGTTCTTCTTTGCTTGCTTAGCTTCCTTTCTCCATTCTGCGCACCTCAAGTAGCTTTTCACTTGGACGATTGGCGTTTTCCAATTCTTGTAAGTCCTATTCCAACTTCCATCTTCTAAGCATAGCTTACTTTCGACAAGGAGGCATGGTTTTCGCGACTTTTACATACTTTCCTGCAAAACAACAAGAAATACACAAAGAAGCAAAATAGGGGCAAAATAACGCATAAAACGCATAAAAATGCATGAAGATGCGAGCCAAAAGATACTAAAAAGTATATGAAATATGCACGCATCACTACCCTTAGTTCCCTTTTGATCCTTCAAGCTTGTTTTTCTTTCCCCTTATCCTTGCTCTCATGCCCTAATTTAATAAGAAAAGCATTCATATCAAAACTTGTATCATTACATTAATGTTGAGATAAACATAAAATAGGGATAGTCATTATACCAACTGGAAGAATCTTCCCACTTTGAGATCGCCAAGATACTTGGAACAATTCCTCTTCCAATGCCCTTTATCGTTGAAATAAAAGCATTTGACTCCTTCAAGGGAGCTTTTCTTGGGATTTGAGGTGCTTGCTTCGGAAGCCACCTACTTAGCATTGTTGGAACTTTGCTTTCTACCAACTTTACCCTTCCTTTTGAACTTCCCTTTGCTCTTTGTGTTAACATTGAGCACATCCTTAGAGACACTAACATTTAGGCCCATATCCCTTTCAGCTTGCACAATCATATTGTGCAACTCATCAAGGGATGTCTATTGGTTCCTCATGTTAAAATTCCCCCTGAATTGAACATAAGTTTTGACCTTAGACAAGGAGTGGAGGATTCTGTCAGTCACTAGTTCCTTAGGAATTTCAACTTGATTCAATCTAATAGTCTCAACATGCTCTATAAGCTTGAGCACATGAGGGCTAACCTTTTGGCCCTCCTTCAGATTGAGATCAAAGAAAGCTGATGTCGCCTCATATTGGACAATTCTCGAAGCCTTCGAGAACATTGTCACAAGTTTGGAGTAGATTTCATAGCCCGTGCCAAGTTTAATGGCACTTCTTTGAAGCTCTGGCTCCATAGAGAAGATCAAAACATTTTTTATTGCAGCAGACTCCTTATGGTAGGTCATGTAGGCCCGCCTAGTTGCGACATTGGCATTAGCACTAGGTTCGGTAGGTGATTCCTCGATGAGGTATTGAGTCTTACCATCACCTTCTACAGCCAACTTATGTTGGCCATCCAATCGGTAAAATTTGCCCCATTCTTTTCAAGTTTACAACGATCCATAAAGGATCGTAGCCATGAAGTATGTGTTACGGTGTTTGGAGTTGTGGAAGTTGACATGTTTGATTATGATTCGAAGACTTAACTACAAAATTAAACACTGAAGATATTAAACACTTATCGTTTAATTAACTTGTAAAAATTTTAATCAAGTTAAGGCATCTATAAAATGACCTCTATCCAATTTTATAAATGATTCCAAGACCCAAACCCTATACCACGAAAATCGTGAACCACTAGAACTCCGACGCAATGATATGGTTTAATTTGGTGGGTTAACTTTTAACCGGTTCTACCCTAAAACTCTTGGTTGATGAAAAAATCATTATTTATTTATCTTAGCCCAGAACACATTGACCACTGGTCCTCTACACTTCCGTTGAGTACAAACCAAATTTCGCTTGCATCGAGATGTGATCCGCCCACTGGACTGAATTCACCTCCTCGCCCCATTTATTCTATATAATGGGGTTCGTACTGCTCACTGAACTAGCACCACCCCACAAAATAGAATTTCATGGGTTCAACTATTTGGCAAGGCTAATCTCAATTGTTTTTAAAATAGAGGTCTTGTCAATTTATTATCCATCGCCTTTTAAGTGAATTAAATTGGTGAACTCAATAATTATAACTGACACGGTCATTATTAACGATTATTCTAATATGCATGTTTATGACGCTTTTGCTATGCATGCAAACATATAAATAAAGCAAATTAAAAGCAATAAAGCAATAAAATCCTAATATGGCCTTCCTAATAATAGAAAATCTCATTAACTATTACAAATTCGGAAACCAACTCCTTGGTCTCTTGAACTTCAAAGGTACTTCATCCAAGAAAACACCGTCTTGTTGGAACTCCTTTCCGTATGACACCATCTTTTGGATTCTCCAGAATTACAATAAAATAATACAACTAATCTATTGAAAACTGAAATTTAAATCTATTAAATTAAAAACCAGTGATTCGAGATCACATAAATTACAACTGAATCAATATTCCCTTTCATTACGGGTAATATTGATTAAAAACTAAGGCCATACTAAGAAAAATTACATAATTCCAAACTATATAAAACATTCAAATATGACATTCATATTAAATAAAATGCAATATTAAAATATGTATGCACATGCCAATTTTTAATGCCAAATCGCCTTTACAAAGAGCAAATATCTCATATTTGTTTACGGTTTTACGGATATGCATGATTTTAACTCTTAAAATCACCAAAATCACATAAATCTCATTTATGTCCAAGTTAATCATCCTAACACACTTTAGGCATCAAAATATACTCCCCACTAATTTTGATCATGATTCAACTTGATTTTGCATTATTGTTCATAAATTATTCGTATTTATGGAAAAAAAAAAGGAAAATGGCCAAATGAGTCAATAAAAATTCGAAAAATTCAAAATTTAAAATGTTGGACATTCTGGAAATTTCTAAAATTTCAGAACTTAATAAAATGGCCTCATGCAAAAAGAATTAGTTTATTTCTTAAATAAGTCGTAAAATATAAGTTTTTATGTCCAAAAATCCAATTTAATTATAAAAACTTGCAAGAAAATTGCTATAAATTTTTAGTCATCCTAAAATACTTTTAAGAATCTGGAAATGACCAAAAATTTCAGGCCAAACTCGAATTTTAATTTTCATGACTCAATTACAATTATTAACAATTATCTCATAAAAATTAATTAATAATCATAAAACCAGAAACTTTTTGATATCCAACTTTTGGATCTGATGTACCTATCATATAAGACATCTATGGGTAAAATTGTATGCCATAATTTTAAGAATAACTATTTTTAACACAATTAGTCACTATTTATTCGATTTTAACCATTAAAATCATAAATAATGCATCACAAGAGAACAAATTCTCAACATTTATATACATTTTGTACATATTGCATGTGACATTGTGTAAAACGTTTATGCCAAAATTCCAACTCTAACTATTAAAGTCGAATTTAGTCACTATTAATACGATTTTTACTTTAAAAATCATTAATCATGCAAAAGTAGTCCGAAAAAACCTGAAATTTTTTAGGTACTGAGCATATTGCATGTGACATCTCATAACATTTTCATGGTCAGATTAGAAATATAACCTTATATACCCATTTTTACTCATATTATGACATTTTATCTCATAAAATTCATAATCCATGCATAATAACTTAATTTGTTACGAAAATTTTTATACAACATATAAAATATGCATGTAAGACCATATCAAAAAATCTCGGCCAGAAACTAAGTTTAATTATTTTTCCCATTATTTGATGTTTAAAACCAATTTAATCATCAAAAATATACAAATAAATATAAAATGAACAATAAAAATCCATGAAATTATTTTTATGTCCTAAAACAATTTTAGGATCATAAAATTTAACATGAAAAATTATTTCGTGATTTATCATAATAAAACACAAAAATTTCGAAATGCATATGTTAGTCTTATTGAACATGAATCCAATCATGCATGCAACAACCGTAATGCTCTGATACCACTTGTTAGAAATCATATTTCAATTTATAAGCTCATATCTCATATGAGTTTAATTTATTTTAGTTTAGTCATAAAAACTTAACTAGATCTTATGCATGCATGATGATTACATAAGATGGATGAATGTCCTTACATTGGTTTTAGAAGGTTTATAAGTCAATAAACACCTATTAAAGAGTCTTCAAGAAACCGAAATACCCTTAGAACGATTTATTGTGAAACCGTCTCCAAAAGCTCTTATCAAGGACTCGATCTCAAACTAAAATCAATTTTGTTACTAGAAAATTGAAATTAGTATACTGGAAATAATAATAATATTACTCTTAATATTATTAGTATGAGAAGTGATTTATTTTACTTAGAAAACTATTTTCTAAGAAAAATGAGAATGAGATATTTGTAAGATGTGTGTTGTGTGCAAAACCACCATCAAAGACTAACTCTTATGTAGTGTGTAGTGTAGTGTACTTAAGAGCAAAAATGAGCTCTTTCGCTCATGTTTTGGCTGGCTATAACAAAGCCACAAGGGTCCAATGCATGCCTTCTTCTTCTTACACAAAAGCATGCAAGATGCCTTACAAGATTCCTTATGTGTAAGACACATAATGATTATGTGTAAACTTACACACAATCAAAACACACTCATGCTCATACACCGTCCAAATGGGGTTAACATGGACTCCATTTTATCTTTGTCAATTGTGTTAATTTGTAACATGTCACACATGTCTTATAACACATGAACCAATTTGTTAATTATGCAATTTTAACTCTTTAAAATTCATAATCTACAAATTTATTACATTTAAATAATCCCTCTAGTAATTCGAAATTACTATCTTATAAAATTGTAATATCATAATTTTAATTACAACCATCTGTAATTTTATGATTGACCGTATTCATTCTCGATTTAATCGTTTCCCAAACAATTAAATAAGACCGAGTAATAAAACAAATTTTATTACTTCGACCGTTATTATTATAATCCCATTATAATAATATACGTCATGTATAATCATTTCCAAATTTCTATAGTTATTAATTAACTCGTATCCAATACGATTAATTAAATATTCTATTGAGACGGAATTCCCTAAAGATATGACCTTAAGGGATCAACTGATCACCACCATCATATGACTATAATGTCAAACTCTAGACAGTCAATCATTATCGATAAATGTTGATCAGTCAACTTTAAAAGAGTAACATTCCCAATTGTGTTTCATTCAAATGACATTTAATTATGTCAACGCATTATTGTCGAGGACACTTCCTCCAACACTATGATGAGTTGGGACTACCCCGTAAGCTCCAAAATTCAAGAATTGGAGAAAATACGGAGTGACTCATTTGACAATACCGAGATATACAAGGAGAAGACGAGAAAATGACATGATCAAATGATCTCATGACGGGTTTTCAAAAGGTGAGGAAGTGTTAGTTTTTCAAAGTAATTTCAAGAACTCTCCTGGGAAGTTAAGGTCAAGGTTAGTTATCAAAGTGAATGGACAGAGATTAAAGCATTATTTCAAAAACTTGGAATTGCACGGTGAGGAGGAGATTCAACTAGAATATCCAATTATCCAATCAAAGTTGAACAATGAAAGAACTTTGTCGAGCCATCGACATTAAATAAACGACAAAAGTTTGTAAATAATTTATCCTTATTTTTAAGCTTTTATTTCAAGTTATTTCTCATTTAAGTGATAGTCAATTTCCGTGAATATTTGCATTTTCGTTTGATAAACTATTCATATCAATAATCTTGAAGTTACTAATGTGATTGCGAAGATTTCGTAAGCTAGATATGGTTTGCATGGAGAAGCGTGCCAAGATCATAGACTAGTAAATGAAAAAGAAGATTTCGGGTAGGAGGATTTTTCTTAAGTGTTCAGACTTGAAGGAAGGCAAAAAATTTGGAAACGAGAAATTGAACCAAAGCGTGGAAAACACAGGCAAGAGTATAGGAGCACCGAGAGATGAGCCGTTGTTAATTATAAATAGTAACCCGAGGATTAAAATCTCATTTTACCTTAATCAAAAATTTAAAAACCCTAATCCTCTTTCATCCCATTCCGCTCTAATTCTTTTAAGAGTCCGTCGCAAGAGTATAGGAGCGTCGATCATCTATCCTAGCCCGTGTTTAGCAAGTCAGATTCATCTTATCACGTCTCTATCATTAGGTTTTGGTTGTTCTTTGGTAAGTAATTTATATATGTATTCGTAGAGGAGCGTTGGTAGAACGGATTTGGATTGCACTTGCTTGTTTAGTTGCTGCGAGGTATAGTTTCCCTACTCAGATCTGTGTGAATATGATTTTGATGATACTATTGTTATTAATCTGATATTACCATAGTGGTTGAGATTTGTATTGGGAACATATGTGTGAGACCGTTGCGAGAAACGACTCTCATTCCTACGATCGCTCTTTATGGACTCGCCACGGAGAGGATGTGCACATTATGGATCTAGGTACCCATTGATGTGGGGCTTGAGGCCGCCACCTGTTATTGATGAGATAGTGATATCAGTGATTGAGATTATACCTACATATTTGATGATTATTTTTATAGTATTGTGACCCTCTTATTTATTAGATTCTGATGTTTGTGGTATTTCTTATTGTGATGATCCATGTAATGGTGAGCAGAATCTCAGGTGCGACTGTAATACCTCGATTTTTCTTTACGGTATTTATGTTTTAATAGTTTTAAGCCTCGTATCGATGTGATTTAAATATTGCTAGTACTTGTTAAGTGATGTTAAGTCTTTATAAAAAGAAAAGGGTTGAGACTTGTGTTCGTAAGGGGGATCGAACACAAGACCTCACGTTGGCTGTATGGGCCTCGGTTCTTGAGCCACGTTTAGAGAAACTTCAGCCCATACTTAGTTTTCTACACAACCCTAGCAACCTCCTTGGAAGCCGTCATATTTAGCCTCCATCTAGGGTAAGTTAAGCTGCTTATTTTTCATATCTCAAACCCTACACATCTCAGCCGTCACTACAAGGTTAGGTTCGTCGTTCCCTCGGTGGCTGTAAGGTGGCTAAGTGGTGGTCGAACACCTTGCGAAGATAGGTATGTGTAACGTTGTTTAATCAGTTTTCATATCTGCGTTTTGGGTATGCTTCGTGAGTCAGATTACTGTTTGTTTGGTTTAGTTCTTTCTGGTAAGGTGACCTTTGGGGTGTGGGTGTCGTGTTTAGTGGCGGTCGTGGTTGTGTCAGTCACCATACAACACCAGTGAGGGTGGTTTTCAGGCGGGTGTCACGGGTTGTTTGATTAGTTTGGAAATCAAAGAGTCTGACCGGCTATATCTTTAGGAGGTGTCGACGCGTTTCGAGTCCACATCTTTTATGTTTGTTGTTGGGGAAAGAATTGTGGTGAACGGGGGAGAAGGCTGGTGGTCGTCAGGGTGGCCAAGGGTGGTTCACGTGGTGTCGAAACAGGGAGTTTATCTCCTGTGTGGTTTGTGTTATTTTTTTTAGCTGTCGGGTATTGGTATTTGGGGGTGGCACCACCGCTGACTCGGGGGAGGTCGATGCGGTGGTACCACCGTGGTCTAGGTGTCCGGTGTCAGGGGGTTGTGTCGGCGACAGTCGTGGGGTTTGGGTGGTTCCGGTCGGCCGTCGACAGAGGGGAAAAGAGGAGGTCTGGTCACGGGTTAGGATAGGGTTCAGGCGGTTTTGTGGGGTGGAATCAGCTCACCGGTGGCCGGCGTTCTGGTTGCCAATGGTCGCCGGGGGTGTTGGTGGTTCGGGGTTGCTGGTCTGGTGGTCGTAGGGGTGAACGACGGTGGTTACTTGGTTGTCGAGTTGAGTAAGTATGGTGGTTTAGGTTTTTGTTTGGTGTTAATATTAATATTATTATTATTATTATTAGTATTATTATTTTATTAATGTTGTATTATTGTTATTAGTACTTTATTATTTTCTTTCGGTTTTGGGTCGTGTTATTTATATATATACGAGTCGGGAATTCTTTAATCATGGGACGTCTATAATAGGAAAGTTTCTATTTTGGGAAAGTTTCTATTTATGGAAACTTTCCACTTTTGGAAGGTTGCTATTTATAGTACGTTCGTTAAGGGGTTCGGGAAGTTTGTTAATTCGTTGCATATATCTGTTTAGGTAGCGAGTTTCGAGTGGAACGTTTCTAAGCATATCTCGGATTGTGTCTGCGTTCCTGCTATCTCAGGTAGGGGAAGATATTGGTTTATAATAATGTGTATTCTGTTCTTATGTGGTAATAAGCATGTTTATGTTATAATATCATGTGATCGTTATATTGTGCTACCTATATCATTCTGAGATATTGTTACGATGTGAATATATATTGGGTCTTGTGATACGGTGTTGGATCGGTGCGGAGTATATTTGGTGTTGGATCGGTGCGGAGTATATATGTTGTTGGATCGGAGCGGAGTATATATGGCGTTGGATCGGTGCGGAGTTTATTTGGCGTTGGATCATTGCGGAGTTTATTATATTGTTATATTTATTCTTTTCCCTACTCAACCTCGTGGTTGACCCTGTGTATTCGTGATCCCCTGTGATGAACCAATTTATTGGGGAGCATATTGACAGGTGGCTGAGACTAAGGGGGAGCTATGGGAGAAAGAGCTTGGATCCGGACCAGACTAGAGTCTAGATCACCTTAGTCAGTTTAGCATGGGTTGTACTTCATTTATCTTGTTAAGACTTTTGGATACAGTTGTAAGAACAAGTTATGAGTTTAATTTTAATTCAAGTACTGTTTATCTTTCCTTTGTATCTACTACCTCGGGAAACCGAGATGGTAGCACCTTTATTTATCTGAGGAGTCCTAGAACAGGCCCTTAAATAAACGGGGGTGTTACAAAGTGATATCAGAGCGAACGATCCTCATGCCTAACCTAATGAATCCAGTGAATGTAGGAGAGTCTAAATAAAATGAACCCCGGGATAGGGCTGTTAGGAGCACACAAAAGGGGAAGTATGAGTCTGGGGCCCCCTCACACCGAACCATTGGCCCTATCAGTTTTACCCGGGAACCCAGAGTGAATATACGAGAGAAAAGGGTAGGTTAAGAAAAGATGGAAGTAATGGTATACTGTGATAAATATTTTATGAGAATTCTGAGTATAAGTGACTGTTGGAAAAGCCGGAAGGGGCATGAGCATGAAAGAATCTTTAATTGTTTGAATAAAGAGGTGTATATGACCATGATATGTGAAGTGATTTGAAACATGTTAGTGATTCTTCTCTCATCATGTCTAGTGATATGCGGTTATGTGATCCCTGAGCCATGTTATAGGAAAAAGCTACTTTATATGATAAGTGTTTATAGACTTTAATGCTTAGGAAACATGGCCCTAATCCAAATAGGTACCCACATGAGTCGGGACTCATTTCTTTTTCTCTTGTATTATAGTATGCCTCTACGAAGAGACAATCTCGCTAATATCACACAAGAGGAATTGGATCGTCTGATAGCTGAGAATGAGGCCTTAAAGGCCAAAAGCATGGACTCCGCAAAAATGAGCACAATCATCGCGAGGCATCACCCTACCCAATTCACTAGGGAGGGGAACCTCATCTGCTGGGAGCTTGGTGCCGGGAATTTAGTAACCTGTTCGAGTTGGTGGATTGCCCGGAAGAATTGAGGGTTGACCAGGCAGCCCACTATCTGAGGGGTATGGCTGGAGATTGGTGGACCGGGAACAAGGGAGAGATCCGGGAGGCAGCTCAAGAGGATGGGACCGAGTTTGTTGCTTGGATCGCGTTCAAAAAGATCTTGTATGAGGTGTTTCTACCAGAATTCCAGAAAAGCAAACTAAGGGAGGAGTTTGATACATTCAGGATGACGGAGGACATGACGGTGGAGGCTTATTACAGAAAATTCATCCAACTGGTGAGTTATGTGGGGGACATGGGGTTTGATGATGCCATGCTGGCAATGAAGTTCGAGAGAGGGTTATCAATCGCCATCAAAAAGAGACTGATTGCGGCTCCGCCTACCACAGTCCGGGACATCTATTTACGGGCTGGGACGGCGGAGAGGCTCTCAGATATGATCAAGGAAGAGAAGAAGTCGAAATCAGAGAAGAGGAAGGCTGAGGCTGTGACGGAAAGTTATGGGTCAAAGAAACCTAGTACCAACAAGTATAGTGGTTACTTCAGTAACAACACTTCCGAGGGTGCGAGAAATCAGAGTGGGGGCAGTCACATGAGTGGATTTTCTGGCGGTGGCTCAGCGGGAATAGTTTGTTTCGGCTGTGGGAAGAGAGGACATAAGCAGGCAGTGTGTCGCTCTTCTGGAGGGAATCAGTCCGGGGGTTATCGTACGCCTACATCCGGATACCAGGGATCTCGCACCCAGTCTTATGGTTGCAGTGGCTATCGCACACCCATGCCCAACTATGATGGGGGTGCGAAGTCTGGAGGGAGCAGTAATTACCAGAGGAGCTATAACAATTATCAGAGCCGCTCGTACCAGAATCAATACAATGGAGGTGGAAGCAACCAAAAGACGGGAGCGGAAGGGAATCAGCAGGCTGGGACATCTGGTGCCAGTCAGAGTGGAGTCAAATCCAGTGGCAAGCTCTTTGCCATGGGAAAGCAGGCCGCGAAGGATGATGCTCATGTGGTCACCCGTACTTTTCTTGTGAACTCTAAACCTACTTTTGTACTTTTCGATTCCGGTGCCACCCATTCGTTTATCTCTAGAGATCATGTTAAGGCTTTGGGACTTGAGAGATTTGATTGGGTCGCGGATTCAGTGACCATACCATCAGGCGAGTCGGTAGTTTGTAATAGAGTATATGGTAGTGTACCCATCAAAATCGGGGAAGCAATTTTCTATTGTGACCTCATAGAATTTCCACTGGGGGGCTTTGAGGTGATTCTGGGGATGGACTGGCTAGGGAAGTATCGAGCTTTCATCGACTGTCATCAAAAGAAGATTTCCTTGAAGGGACCTAAGGGAGTGAGGGTGTCTTACAAGGGATATCGAGTCAAACCAAAAATCAAATTCATTTCTGTCAATACCCTAAAGTCTAGCTTGAGGAAAGGAGAAAGCCTGATCTTATGCCAAATGTTGAATTGTGAGGCTGAGACTCCAACGACTAGTGAGATACCTGTGGTACGGGAGTTTGAGGGAGTATTCCGAGACGACGTTCCGGGGTTACCGCCAAGGAGGGAAGTGGAATTCTCCATTGACCTAAAACCAGGGGCGGGACCAATATCTAAATCACAGTACCGTATGGGACCGAAGGAGATAGAGGAGTTGAAGAAGCAGTTGGATGAACTAGCAGAGAAAGGGTTCATCCGACCCAGTGTGTCGCCCTGGGGAGCACCCGTTTTGTTTGTGAAGAAGAAGGATGGTAGTTTGAGACTATGTGTTGACTACCGAGAGCTGAACAATGTGACCATCAAGAACCGTTATCCTTTGCCGAGAATTGACGACTTGTTCGATCAGTTAAGTGGAGCTCGGGTTTTCTCCAAGATTGATTTGAGATCCGGGTATCATCAGTTAAGAATAAGGGATGAGGATATTCCAAAGACCGGTTTTTGAACGAGGAACGGCCACTATGAATTTGTGGTAATGCTATTTGGGTTGACTAATGCTCCAGCTGTGTTCATGGACTTGATGAATCGAGTCTTCAGCCCATATCTGGACAAGTTTGTGGTGGTATTCATAGATGATATCCTGGTGTACTCCAAGAATGCAGAAGAGCACGAAGACCATTTGAGGAAAGTACTTCAGACCCTGGAAGAACATAAACTTAATGCTAAGTTGAGTAAGTGTGAGTTCTGGTTAGAGAGATTGGCATTTCTAGGGCTTGTAATTTCAAAGGAGGGGGTGTCTGTTGACCCTAGTAAAATCGAGGCTGTGACTAGGTGGCAGAGTCCGAAGAATGTGAGTGAGATTCGAAGCTTTCTGGGATTGGCTGGATATTATCGGAGATTTGTCAAAGATTTTTCAAAGATAGCGAAGCCGTTGACGTCGTTAATGAGGAAAGAGAACCGTTTTGTCTGGGATGAGAGTTGTGAGAAGGCATTCCTAACCCTTAAGGAACGCCTGTCAACAACTCCTATCCTTGCTTTGCCAGTTGGGAGTGATAACTTCGAAGTTTATACTGACGCTTCGAAGCATGGGTTGGGTTGTGTACTAATGCAGAATGGGAGAGTGATAGCGTATGCTTCTCGCCAACTGAAGACCTATGAAGAAAATTACCCGACTAATGATTTGGAATTGGGAGCTGTGGTCTTTGCACTTAAATTGTGGCGCCATTACCTTTATGGAGCCACTTTTAAGGTGTTTTCTGATCATAAGAGCTTGAAGTATATCTACACCCAGAGAGAATTGAACATGCGACAGAGGAGGTGGATAGAGTTGATTGGGGACTATGACATGCAGATCGTCTATCATGAAGGCAAGGCGAATGTGGTAGCTGACGCCCTAAGTAGGAAATCTGTGCATGCTTTGAGTTGTGCCAGGTCGAGAGTGAGGTTGCATGGTGAACTAAGGGAGATGGGAATATTCATGATCCGGAAAGGGGATGCTCTAAGTGACTTGACAGTGGAGCCTGAGTTGTATGGTGAGATTCAGGAGTTGCAAGGTAGTGATGCGAGAATCCAGAAGTGGCGCAGGATGGTGGAGAGTGAGGGTAGTGAGGCTGCATCCAAGTTCAGTATTCATATCGACGGTAGTTTGAGGTTCAGTGGGCGATGGTGTGTTCCGGATGTAGAGGAGCTCAAGAAGAAGATCATGACTGAAGCTCATGCTACTCCATATTCCGTGCACCCAGGGGGTGATAAGCTGTATAAAGATCTTAAGAAGACGTTCTGGTGGCCTAACCTGAAGAAGGAAGTCGCAGAGTTTGTGTCGAGGTGTTTGACTTGTCAGAGAGTGAAAGGGGAGCATAAGAGACCTCAAGGAAAAGTCCAACCTTTGGATGTGCCAGAGTGGAAGTGGGAGAACATTTCGATGGATTTTATCGTGGGGTTGCCTCGGACTCAGAGGGGCAACAACATGATTTGGGTGATTGTGGATCGTTTGACTAAGTCTGCTCACTTTATTCCGATGAAAGATACCTGGAGTAAAGCTGAGTTGGCTAAGTCATATGTGCAGAATGTGGTCAAATTGCATGGTGTACCCAAGGACATTGTTTCCGATCGAGACTCGAGGTTCATCTCTAGATTTTGGCAAGAGTTACAGGCAGCTTTGGGTACTCAATTGAAAATGAGTACAGCTTTCCATCCAGCTACTGATGGTCAGACCGAGAGGACGATTCAGACCCTTGAGGATATGTTGAGAGCATGCGTTCTTGAGTTCGGAGGATCTTGGGAGGATCGACTGGGGTTGATTAAGTTTTCTTATAATAACAGCTACCATGCCAGCATAGGGATGGCCCCTTTCGAGGCTCTGTATGGGAGGAAGTGTCGGAGCCCTGTGTGTTGGGATGATCGAGCAGATGTTGTGACCTTAGGGCCAGATATGATCCAGGAAATGGTGGAGCAGGTTCAGATTATTCGACAAAGGATGAGGGCCGCGCAGGATAGATAGAAGAGTTACGCAGATCTTAAGAGGAGTGAGATATCATTCGAGGCGGGAGAGAAAGTACTACTGAAAGTATCTCCGATGAAGGGTGTGATGAGATTCGGCAAGCGTGGCAAACTGAGTCAGAAATTTATTGGGCCGTTTGAGATCTTGGACAGAGTTGGGGAGGTGGCATATCGTTTAGCTTTACCTCCCACCCTATCCAAGGTCCATAATGTGTTCCATGTGTCTCAGTTGAGGAAATATGTGAGTGATCCATCACATGTGCTTCAGCACGAGGTGATTGAGGTAGATGAAAAGTTGGCATACGTTGAGACTCCGAAAGAGATTCTGGACAGGAAGGTACGAAAGACTCGCAATGGGGAGACGTCCTTGGTGAAAGTCCTGTGGACCAATCATAATCAGAAAGAGGCTACATGGGAGCCTGAGGCGTCCATGAGAGAGCGTTATCCGGATCTATTCGATTGAGGTAAGTTACACGGACGTAACTTTTCTTTAAGGGGGGTGGAATGTAACGTTCTGTGATTTAAGTAAAGTTTTTGTGGAAGTTTTCATGATGTTTTGTGTTCCAAGCTCGTTGTGTTAGTTGTTTGGACACCTAGGGAGGACGAACTTCGGGACAAAGTTCAATTTAAGGGGGGAAGACTGTAATACCTCGATTTTTCTTTACGATACCTATGTTTTAATAGTTTTAAGCCTCGTATCGATGTGATTTAAATATTGCTAGTACTTGTTAAGTGATGCTAAGTCTTTATAAAAAGAAAAGGGTTGAGACTTGTGTTCGTAAGGGGGATCGAACACAAGACCTCACGTTGGCTGTATGGGCCTCGGTTCTTGAGCCACGTTTAGGGAAACTTCAGCCCATACTTAGTTTTCTACACAACCCTAGCAACCTCCTTGGAAGCCGTCATATTTAGCCTCCATCTAGGGTAAGTTAAGCTGCTTATTTTTCATATCTCAAACCCTACACATCTCAGCCGTCACTTCAAGTTTAGGTTCGTCGTTCCCTCGGTGGTTGTAAGGTGGCTAAGTGGTGGTCGAACACCTTGCAAAGATAGGTATGTGTAACGTTGTTTAATCAGTTTTCATATCTGCGTTTTGGGTATGCTTCGTGAGTCAGATTATTGTTTGTTTGGTTTTGTTCTTTCTGGCAAGGTGACCTTTGGGGTGTGGGTGTCTTTTTTAGTGGCGGTCGTGGTTGTGTCAGTCAGCATACAACACCAGTGAGGGTGGTTTTCAGGCGGGTGTCACGGGTTGTTTGATTAGTTTGGAAATCACAGAGTCTGACCGGCTATATCTTTAGGAGGTGTCGACGCGTTTCGAGTCAGCATCTTTTATGTTTGATGTTGGGGAAAGAATTGTGGTGAACGGAGGAGAAGGCTGGTGGTCGTCAGGGTGGCCAAGGGTGGTTCATGTGGTGTCGAAACAGGGAGTTTATCTCCTGTGTGGTTTGTGTTATTTCTTTAGCTGTCGGGTATTGGTGTTTGGGGGTGGCACCACCGTTGACTCGGGGGAGGTCGATGCGGTGGTACCACCGTGGTCTAGGTGTCCGGTGTCAGGGGGTTGTGTCGGCGACGGTCGTGGGGTTTGGGTGGTTCTGGTCGGCCGTCGACAGAGGGAAAAGGGGAGGTCTGGTCATGGGTTAGGATAGGGTTCAGGCGGTTTTGTGGGGTGGAATCAGCTCACCGGTGGCCGCGATCTGGTTGCCAATGGTCGCCGGGGGTGTTGGTGGTTCGGGGTTGCTGGTCTGGTGGTCGTAGGGGTGAACGACGGTGGTTACTTGGTTGTCGAGTTGAGTTAGTATGGTGGTTTAGGTTTTTGTTTGGTGTTAATATTAATATTATTATTATTATTATTAGTATTATTATTTTATTAATGTTGTATTATTGTTATTAGTACTTTATTATTTTCTTTCGGTTTTGGGTCGTGTTATTTATATATATACGAGTCGGGAATTTTTTAATCATGGGACGTCTATATTAGGAAAGTTACTATTTTGGGAAAGTTTCTATTTATGGAAACTTTCCACTTTTGGAAGGTTGCTATTTATAGTACGTTCGTTAAGGGGTTCGGGAAGTTTGTTAATTCGTTGCATATATCTGTTTAGGTAGCGAGTTTCGAGTGGAACGTTTCTAAGCATATCTCGGATTGTGTCTGCGTTCCTGCTATCTCATGTAGGGGAAGATATTGGTTTATAATAATGTGTATTCTGTTCTTATGTGGTAATAAGCATGTTTATGTTATAATATCATGTGATCGTTATATTG
Organism: Silene conica; assembly: GCA_029255685.2. Lineage (NCBI taxonomy): Eukaryota > Viridiplantae > Streptophyta > Magnoliopsida > Caryophyllales > Caryophyllaceae > Silene > Silene conica. Next base: position 69,671,786 of record CM055311.2, read on the forward strand.
TGCTACCTATATCATTCTGAGATATTGTTACGATGTGAATATATATTGGGTCTTGTGATACGGTGTTGGATCGGTGCGGAGTATATTTGGTGTTGGATCGGTGCGGAGTATATATGATGTTGGATCGGTGCGGAGTATATATGGCGTTGGATCGGTGCGGAGTTTATTTGGCGTTGGATCGGTGCGGAGTTTATTATATTGTTATATTTATTCTTTTCCCTACTCAACCTCGTGGTTGACCCTGTGTATTCGTGATCACCTGTGATGAACCAATTTATTGGGGAGCAGATTGACAGGTGGCTGAGACTAAGAGGGAGCTATGGGAGAAAGAGCTTGGATCCGGACCAGACTAGAGTCTAGATCACCTTAGTCAGTTTAGCATGGGTTGTACTTCATTTATCTTGTTAAGACTTTTGGATACAGTTGTAAGAACAAGTTATGAGTTTAATTTTAATTAAAGTACTGTTTATCTTTCCTTTGTATCTACTACCTCGGGAAACCGAGATGGTAGCACCTTTATTTATCTGAGGAGTTCTAGTACATGCCCTTAAATAAACGGGGGTGTTACAGCGACGTTGTGGATGCTTGCTAGCTTGGGGATGGAATCTCACCCAGTCTTGTAGTTATGACAGTTTATCCAGTTTCCGCAAACTTTTATTTTATGGTTTTGTATCAAACATTGTATACTTGAACTTTATTCTTACTTATAACAAAGGTTGTTTCACTATTGTTTATCTGATATTGTGCCTCAGGAAACTGAGATAGTAATGCTTTCATAGTCTGATGGTCTTCCCTAAAGGCCTTGGATTATGAGTGTAACACCCTCATAACCTAAGGCCTTTAAAACAGGACCATCAGACTGTGAGGACATTACCATCTCAATTTCATAAGGCACATTATATGATAAACAATCACAACCACTTTATTATAGGTAAACTATAACTGTGTAAAAGTACAACCGTCTGTCAAAACAACTACAACCAAAAGAAGATAACTAAAGTTCATGTGGAAGCTACGACTCAGGACTCTACAAAACAGGTGACCCCTCCACCCAAGCCAACAAGCAAAACTCATCTACGAACTTGAGTAGTAAAACAACAACAAGCGTCAGCAACTAAATAATAAGACGGATGCGATGCTAAGGTACAACACATACACTGTTCGCAATATCACTGCTATCACTGAGACACAACATCTGTGGTGGCCTTTAGCCCTACACCAATTCCCCCACTTACCGCAGCAAAGGGGTACCTAGACCATTAATGTGCACATCCTCTCCGTGGCGGGTCCCACGAAAAGCGATCATAGGAGTGACATCTGTTCCCCGCAACGGTCTCACACGTTACCTTTTAATTTCAATCTCAATAATCATACATCATACAGTGATACAATAATAGCCCGGTATCGTCACAATCATTATCATATAGAAACGGAGTAGGGAAACCCTACCTCAAACAATACAGCGGAAACGACAAGCACCACCTTCCTACCAACGTTCCTCTATGAATCCTCCTCCTAAGGATTACACAAATACAGATTACTCACTATACCATCATAATCTATGACATGAAAAAAAGAGGGTGACACTTGGTAGAATGCGGATTAGGTAGATGATCGACACAACTAGACCCTGCTAATAACCTTGAAAGACTTGGAATGGAGAAAGTGAGGGATTAGGGTTTTTACTTCTTTTCTGATTTGGGTAAAAATGAGGTTTTTAAAATTGGTTTACTTTACATAATAATTGCGGTCTGACGTCTGGAAAAGACTCACTCGGCCCAGCACCACATACTCGGCCGAGTGCGGCCTACTCGGCCGAGTATCACCTACTCAGTCGAGTTAGCTCGCAACTCAGCTTCTACCTAACGGAGCTCGACCGAGTACCACATACTCGGCCGAGTGCAATCTACTCGGCGGAGTATCACATACTCGGCCGAGTTGATTCACCACTCAGCTTCTACTTAAGAGGTGTGCTAAAATCTTCCCCACTTAGAATGAACTTCATCCTCAAAGTTCACAGCACCCTTCCCAAAGGTAGCTAACTCTTGAACTAAAATGGTAAGGTAGACAGGTAAAAACGACAAAAACATGGGTACAACTAGCGCGCGATCATCTCCTACCCCCCTAAAAGAAAACCGATTACGTCCCCGTAACCTCACATACCTAATCGAACAACTGAAGGTATCGCTCCGTCATAGCTACCTCAGGCCCCCAGGTAGCCTCCTCAACATCGTGGTTGGACCACAATATCTTAAGGAGCTTGGTCTCTCCCGTTCTGGTCTTTCACACTTTGGTATCCAGGATAGCGTTAAATGTTCTCACGTAAGATAATGTCTCATCAAGCTCAACGTTATCTACCTCGAGGATGTGAGATGGGTCAGTAACATACTTCCTCAGCTGAGATACACGGAATACATTACGAACTCGATCTAAGGCTGGTGGTAAAGACAAACGGTAAGCAACCTCTCCTACCCGATCCAAAATGTCGTAGGGGCCGATAAACTTCTGGCTCAGCTTGCCTCGCTTCCCAAATCTCATGACGCCTCTCATAAATGAAACCTTTAGTAACACCTTATACCCAGCCTGAAACTCAATGTCCTTACGGTGCAAGTCCGCATAGCTCTTCTGTTGATCCTGGGCTGCTCTAATCTTCTCGCGAATCTTCTTCACATGGTCTATCGTATCCTGAACCATCTGAGGACCCAGCACGGCGGCCTCGGAACTATCATCCCAACACACCGGACTCCTACACCTCCGCCCATACAAGGCCTCAAATGGTGTCATCCCAATGCTCGCATGGTGACTGTTGTTGTAGGGAAATTCAATCAGATCTAGCCCCTCCTCCCAACTACCCCCAAATTCCATCACGCACGCTCTAAGCATGTCCTCTAGGGTCTTGATGGTTCTCTCAATCTGACCATCAGTAGCTGGATGAACTCATCTTCAGGGTAGTACCCATCGTTTTCTACAACTCTTGCCAGAACCTCGAAATAAAGCGAGAATCTCGGTCTGACAAAATATCCTTAAGAATCCCGTGTAATATGACCACGTTCTGTTAAAGTGAATGTCCTCCACAGTGTGTGATTATTTGAATAAATCTTTTACGGGATCACACAGGAATACTTAGTATATTAATTAGTTGGTTAACGTTTATCGGTAACGGTTGTCTTACTAGAAGTTTGACGTTACTGTCATATGATGGCGGTAATCAGCTGATCCCTAAAGGTCATACCTATAGGATAGTACTGAGAAATGTGATTATAAATTGATATAATTACGTAATTGCCAAACTTAACTAAATGTAGTTAAATAGATGATAAACATTTAATATGATTAAATAATAATTAGGAGAAATGAATTAAATTTTAATTCTAACAAATATATATATAAATGTTATATTTATTAATTATATATATTTTAATATATGATATTTTAGAATAATATAATTAGGTTAATTAATTATAAGATAATTAATTAACATTCCCCTAAAATTGTGTTTATGTTACATTTCCGAAAATTTTCTCCGGAAATTAATATAGGATATTTAGTTCCGAGAACATGCATTAAAATATATGTAGATATTTTAATAGAAGTTCGGATAGGTGAAATAAAAACACCAAATCACACGGTGTATTGGGCAGTGTGAATCACACAGTGGGTAGTAGTATTGGGCCGTGTGAAATCACAAATATAAGAGAATAGTTTTCTCTTATTTTGGGAGATAGAAGTTCATCATCTAAAAACTCTAAAACAAAAGCCTCCAAAATTAATAGTAATCAAGGTGGTAACTTGAAGGGCAATTTTCTCGGTCATCTTGGGTGCAATCTAAGGAGAATTTCTATATTGAAATTTGGGTTTACTAGGTTGTTCTTAGGCCGTTTCTCCATAGATCTAAAGGTTATTTCTATATTCATGTCTTTTTAATTCAATTTATAGTTTTTGTATCAAATCGTCTTTTGATATAATCCTTGGCAGTATAATTAGATTAATGCTTTGATGGAAATTTATGAAATATTTCTACACGTTCTTCCTATAAGCTAGAGCCAACTCTGTCTTGCTCCAAGTGTCCTTTATAGGGACGAAATGAGCAGCCTTGGTTAACCTATCTACTATCACCTAGATCATGTTCTTACCCCTCTGCGATCGAGGTAAACCCACAATGAAATCCATCGAGATCAACTCCCACTTCCACTCTGGAACTTCTAAGGACTGAATCTTACCCTGAAGTCAATGTTGTTCCCTTTTCACTCTCTGGCAGGTCAAACACCGAGCCACAAACTCTGCCACATCTTTCTTCATACCTGGCCACCAGAAAGTCTGCATCAAGTCCCTATACAGTTTATCAGTTGGATTTAGTGTCCTCCACTGTTAGTGCGACAACATGAATAAATCTCTTAAAGGTTCACAAGGTATGCTTTTTTATTTTAATCAGTTGATTCACGTTTATCAATAACGGTTGGCTTGCTAGAAATTTTATTATCATACAGATGGCAGTAATCAACTGGTCCCTAAAAGTCACACCTAAAGGATGTAATCTGAGAGATATGATTAAATGAAAATGTAATCATATTGATACCTTCTACGACTAAACGGTTAGTGAATGTATTGATAATGAGATTATTTAATACTGATTAAATAATATTAGCTGAGACGAATTACATTGTTAATTCGTAACTAAATATAAAATGTTATATTTAATTGAGGTATATAATGTAATTATTTAATAGAGATTAAATAATTTAGTTAAATATAAATGGTTATTTTTAATTAGCGATTTATACAGATAAAATATTATATACAAAAGAGGATAATAACCGACTGAGCAACAACCCACACACGGGATGTCATGGTTCAAACTCACACGAGTGGAACGAGTTGGTTACAAGGATGGGAGGAGTTTCGGGAGGACTCAAATACCGATTTGAGAAATCTCATCTTATGGTTGTTTGTTAATGTTAGTAGTATGCTTGGAATATAACTCTGCTAGCCTATATACTACTCTATACATATAAATACACGGCTCCCATGAGACAGAAGGCACACAACTCATTGCTCACACATACGCATCCCAATTCCCGTCCTCCCTCTTCCTCTCTCAATTGTTCATCTTACATAAAAATTACTTAGTAAATTTTCCATTTTCTCGCTCAAGATAAGGTATTTCTCGGAGCATCTTGGGTGCAACAATTAGGAGGATATCTATTTTGATATCTGTTCTTAGGCCTTATTGCAAGGACCAAAGGTTGATTCTTGATTCTTATCTTTGTATCATGTTATTCGTTTATGACTATAAATCGTATTTTATAATTTCGTTATAATCCTTCAATTATGTATTGGGAAGTATAAAAATATTTTCCCACATTATCCCCACCAGGATGTACTGAATAAGGTACACAATGAGCCTCTGTCAGAATCCTCTTCCTCAAATCCTCACAATCCGGAACGTATCACCTCCCATCAAACCGAAGACCCTCATCCCCATTCACGGAAAACCTTGACGATCCACCCGATTCCAGCTTTGCTTTCCACTCGGCGAACCTAGCATATGTCAATTGGCTATCCCCGATCTCATTATAAAGCTGCGACTCCACTGTCAAATCACCACGCGCATCACCCTTCCTAATCACATGGATGCCCATCCGACCCACTTCATCTCTCAACCTCATCAAAGACATCGCTGTGCATAAGGAGTGTACACTCTTCCTACTCAACGTATCGGAAACCGCGTTTGCTTGTTAGGTTTAAACATCTCATAACCTAATATTTTAGTCATACTAATATGAAGATGATAATTAACATTTTAATTATTGCTTTTAGATCTTATGCATGCTTATACAAAATGCGGAAATAGGATTCGAATTACTTATAATCCGACGAAATCAACACTAGGATGATCCTCCTTAGTATCCAACTAGAACACCTCCTCCAAGATGCACCAAGGACACCCTTAATAGAACCGACACCTGGATGTATGCTAGTACAAGAATCGGTTTTTCCTTAACACAAATTCTAATCTCTTAATTAGAATATTAAATCAATACTACAACTTGTTATAGTATAAGTTATTATCTTATAATAGTTTTGAGAGGTTTTGTGTAGTATTCTTACTTAGTAAAATTTCTACCAACAAATTAGAGTGAATTTCTTATGAGTTAATCATAAGATAAATAAGGGTTGCATGGGTTGAAGGGGAGCCGGCCATGGGAACACACAAAGGGAACAATTTCTCTTCTCAATGGGTGGCTATAGCTTATATTCCCAATGCTTACTTTAAACATAATGATTAAAGTGTAATTAACACACTAATCACCCACAACTACCTCCACTAGCCGTCCCACTTAATCATAAAATGGACTTAATTTTATATTTTTGTCTATTTTACAATTGTATGATATGTGACATATACTATGTCACAATGTTATAAAATACAATTGTTTTAATTTAAAACATACATATTTATTAAATAAATATTATTTATAAATTAAATAAATCACATTTATCAAGTTGACAAGTAAATCGTTATTACTAATATAAAATGGTCATTTACAATAATCGTCAATACGATCTACAACTTTTGTAATAATTTTAACCCAATTCATTCTAATTACGATATTATAAAATATCGTTCATTGTTTAACAACTGACACATTTCAATTATAAAATATCGTACAATAAGATTAACCTCTGATTTCTCGGTATACGAGTTTAAGGAATATGATCAACTCGTATCAATATACATTTGATCATCTTATCAATTAAGGGAATTGTCCTATAGGTGTGACCTAAAGGGATCAACTGACCACCACCGTCATACGATAGTAATGTCAAACTCTAGCTAGCCAATCTTTACCGATTAATGTTGGTCAGTTGACTAATATAATTTCGTATCATCCCTTGCGTATTCTCATCATGAGATTTAATTATGTGATCGCACTATTATTGAGGACACATTTCCCAACAATCTCCCACTTGTCCTCGAGAAGTGTGCGTCACCAATTCTCTTGTCCAATTACAATCTCCCACTCAATGCAAGGTGTCTCTCTGAGGTCGTACTTGCATTCGATCATATCGTGAGTGGTTTCCTCGATCTGGAGAATAACTGTTTGACCGGAATTATCAACCATAGATACCTTCCGAGCGTGGCCACGCATTTCCAGTTAACTTCTCCTCGAGTGGCCTTGAGATTTGAACAACCCTGACAAGGGGTGGACAATTTCTATCGTACTACTCCCTTTAGCTTAGCCACAGTCAGTCACAACCCAAAGCAATCCCATTTGACTCCAGTACGAAAAGTCGTAGAGAATGATCAAGGTTATGCCAAAACTGTATCATCTTGGGAGAGTAGTCTTTAATCTAAGAATTGACTCATAAGAATACTATAGCAGCTCTTGCCACGACCCGGCTATTATAAAATTTCCAGAACTCTATAAGCGGTCACTTTGCCCGACAGAGTGTCTCTTGCAATCTGTCTATGTGATCGACTAGTCATCACATATGACTTTATGGCATTTGAACTTGCCATCAGTCGCCTCACATTCCAGTCGCTTTGAGATGTCACCTCATATAAGCGGCCAGGGGCTATACTAAGTCAATCCAGTTCTTTTATGGGGTCCAAAGTTGTCTCATACAACCCATTTGGATTTTGACAAAGTATCTATCATGGAGAGTTAATTATAACTCAAATGACATTGTCATGCTAAGACAGTCAATACTGCTCCATAGCATTTGATGCATGATTACTAATTTGTATTAGTTTGAATTCTTGAATAAGCCTTTTATTCATGTTTTCAAAGCCTACAAATTTTGGTCTCCTTCTATCTCATATTATCCCGTATAATATGATCTTATTTGAGTACATATCTAGAACTCCTTCTAGATTTCGAGTTTCCTTTCCTGAGGGAAGCTCCCACTGTTATCTTATAACTCATGACGTATAGGTAAACCAGAGGGATTAAAAATCACTCAAAAGTACCTAGTCACTTATGTACTGAAATCTATATTGTAGTTTATTAATAATTTCATCACTCCAAAATTTTCACTCATCTTGGCTATTTTAAATCAAAAGTTTTAGGTTCATATTCATCAATATGAATAATGTAGCCAACCATTTTGATTTCTAATGAGCGACCTTTTATTATCAATATAATAAACCTTCCCGTGAAGCTCCATCATCATATGATATAAGGTATTTTGTTCATCTAGAATTGAGAACCTCTTCTTCTTTACACTTTAAAGAATCACCATTCTCTCTAAATGGTACGTTCATTTCTCTAATGAATATCGCTCCCACTAAAATCAACATCACTCCTTTTATAGCGATTGATATTTCTTAAATGAAAATCAACATCACTCCTTTTATAGCGATTGATATTTCTTAAATGAACCTTTCACTTCACGCATGTTATTCATTTGCTTTTACTTGAACTAGTATCACTATCCCTATAGTGGTCTACCTCCATTCAATCAATATCACTTCTTTCATGTCTTTGTTTCCTCGAGACGAATATGACATGATATTCCCTTATAACTTCATTGAGAAAATTAAGATGATTTCTTCTCTTTTATCATATAATTTTAGAAAAATCATTTGTTAAGGAACCGTTTTCCTTCCGATTTCATACGGGGTTTCCTTTATCCTCTCTTTGAAACAATGAAGATAAGGAACATTTCCTCTTGTGTCCTCCCGTAGTTTCTTCAGTGTCCTCTCGTAGTTTCTTTTATTCATTCATTTAGGGTTCTTCTTAAGACTCCCATGTAGGATTCTTCTCTAAGATCCTATATTTATATCATTGGTTTGCGGGAGAAATATTTTCTCCCACTCTATCCTCTTTAAAAATAACCTTTATTTGTATGAGGATAGCAATTTTCGATATAACCAATGCATATGAATGTTTGAAAAGTTTTATAGGTGTGATGAATACATTCTCATTTTCACTTAAAATGATCATCTTATAATGAACTAATATTCATTTTGATTGAATATTTTCCTCTTAGAAGGTGTATTTCTCGTTTTTAATTAATCAATGCTTTGATTCTTTAAATTGATCGTATCAATGTTATTTTACAATGAACGTTTCATGGTTTTTATCTAGTGATTTATAGAGATCACTTTGATTCATGTTCGACAAGTTATACAATTTATTTTAGGAATCAATAATTTGATTAAGAACAAAAGTAGTGACTTGGGTTGAAAACCAAGTCACTAATATCCAAATTACAACCATTGTTTAGGATTCAAATCCTTGTCTTACAAGAAAGTAAATTGTTCTAGGAAATAAAATGCAAAATATGAAAGAAGACAATAATGAAAATTAGAGCCAAGCTCTTAAGTCTTCAATCAAATGGATGCTACCATAGTCATCCATGTAAGGAACTTCATGCTTCCTTTTCCTTGCCTTTGTCATTAGGAGGTGGCCCTTTAAAACAATTAAAAAGGGTAAAATCAACAATTTGTATCACTATACATAAGTTGACAAAATAACATGAATTTTGAACGAGAAGTATTACCTACGGTGGTTGCCTTTCCATTTTTGAGGTCGGTCAAGTATTTGGGGCAATTACGCTTCCAATGTCCTAACCTCGTGCAATAATGGCACTTGTCTTCATATTTTGAAGATGAGGTCGAAGCGACTTTCGAAAAGGTCTTTTCTTTGGCCCGTTTGGGTATGAACGTTTTCTTGCCCTTGCCTTTGAAGGCATTCCTCTTGAAGTTAGTTTTCCCTTTCTTCTCGATGTTCAAAACATCCTTAGTGGAACTTTCATGAAGTCCCATGTCCCTCTCGGCTTGGACAAGCATCTTATGCAATTCATCCAACGTGGTCTCTTGATTTCGCATATTGAAATTCACCCGGAATTGAGCATACGATTTCACTTTATTGAGAGAATGAAGAACTCGGTCAATGATGAGTGATTCGGGAACATTAACTCCTTGCACTTTTAGAGTCACCGCGAACTCAACTAATTTGAGTACATGAGGGCTTATCTTTTGTCCTTCCTTCAATCCAAGCTAATGTCGAAGAAGGCGGAAGCGGCCTCATATTGAATCACCCTTGGAGTTTGTGAAAACATCGTCGCAAGTTTGGTGTATATCTCATATGATGTGCTTAACTTGATCATACTCCTTTGGAGATCCGGCTCCATGGAGAAGATAAGCACATTTTTAAGAGCGGAGGACTCTTTCATGTAGGCTTCATAGGCCTCACGAGTTTGAACCGCGGAACGAGCGGTGGGAGCGGAAGGAGCGGCTTCGGAGAGGTAACGAGTCTTATCGTCACCTTAAGCGGCTAAAAGTAATTGCGCATCCCAATCTTTAAAATTGGAACCATGCTTATCGAGTTTGCAACGATCCATAAAGGATCGAAGCCATGATACATTAGTGAGAGGTGGAGCGTTGGTTGCCATTGACGATGTTGAAAAATTAAACTACAATAAAAATGAAGGAATTAAAACAACATCATTTTAAAACTCTTAATTAATTTTTAAACAAGTTTAGTTATTTAGTTAATGATCTCTTACCCAATTAAGTAAACAATCCCGAGACCCAAATCCATATTAATCCGGGTACGGTGTAGCCGATTCAATAACCCTTATTGATATAATTTGGTGGATTAACCTTTTAATCGGTTCTACCTTAGAACTCTCGGTCGACAATTTTCTAAAAATTGTCTTTAGCCCGAACTTATTGCAACTACGGTTACGAATACCTTCGTTTAGATCGACCAAATTTCAAGGTGTAATCTTATTACCCCACTTACCCAACGTGACAATAGTACCCCGGTGTAGCCGAGCCTACATTCTTGTGAAGAAGGGATTCATGTGTCTATACTTTTTGGTAAGGCTAAGTCTCAATATTCATTTGTAAGAGATCTAGTCAAAATATTATCTATCTCCGTTTAAGTGAACTAAGTCGGTGAATTATCGATAAAATATTGACTAGGTCGACTAAATTGAATAAAATGCATGACATGATATGACGATTTGGCTATGCATGCAAACATATAAAGCAAAACAAAAGCATAAAACTTAAAGCATAAGTAACCCTAGTATGGCATTTCCTAAAAAAGAAAATAATAAAAGTACAAATTCAGAAACCAACTCCTTTGGTCCCTTGAACTTCACGAGGCACGCACTCAAAGGTAAACACCGTCTTGGTCGGAACTCCTTTCCGAATGGCATCGTCTTCAAGGCTCACCAGAATTTACAAAAATTACAACTTTTCTAGTCTACTTTATACATTACAAAATAGAAAACAATAAATAAAGTGATACGAGATCACATTAATTACATCCGAATCGATAACCCCTTACATTACGGGAAATATCGATTAAAAACTAAGGTCATACTAAGTAAAATTACATAATCCAAAATTACGTAAATAAAATCATGACAATCATAATTAAAATATGCAATGCTTATGAATATGAACTAACATGCAAACCTAAGCCAAATCGTCCTATTTAATATCATTTATATATATATTATATATATATATATATATATATATATATATATATATATATATATATATATATATATATATATATATATATATATATATATATATATATATATATATAGTTATTGTATATCTCGGTTTTATGGAATTGTGTGCTTTAACGATTAAAAACACTTAGCATTATGTGAAGCGGAATTCACTTTTAAGTTAATCATGTAACAACCCGTAATTTCCAAGTCATTATATATTATTAAAATCTTATTTTAGTAATAATAATATTCCACATTAAATAAAATTCCATTTAAAATATATCGTTTTTGACAATGATATTAATATGTCCGTCTTAAAGTTATACTTCTTAAACTTGTGAAACGCTACTCTGTCCTTGATGATAATTTTAGGATATGTTAAAGGCGTAACTAGCTTTTACTTCTAAAATAAAAGTTTTATATCTTTTTCTTAGCTTTCCAACGCCACCGAAAACACCTCAATCGGAGTTCTGTGGAAGCAATTATGGCCAAAATACAAAAGGCTGTCGCAGAATATCCGCCGACGAGATGCTCGCTCGTGACTACCTCTTCCACTTGGCCTAAAAACTTCGACACATAGGCTTAGCACTTCTTAAACTTGGAATAAGAACTTAGACACATGTTCTAATCACTTCTTCCACATGGCTTAAGACTCTCGACACATGGTTTAACCGTCTCGACACTTGGTGTAAGAGTTTCGACACATGGCCTAAGCTTCAACACATGGCAATAGCTTTCGACACTTGGCTTGAACATGCAACTAGGTTCCTTGCTGCCCAAAGTCAACCTCCTCCTTCCTTATTCTTCCTTCCTTCATGTTTTTCAGCTAAGAACACCCAAACACAAAGTCATAAACACCATTGTTACACCTCTTTACCTCCACCGTAAAACGATTGTAAAATCTTCGTTTCTTATCCGTTTTTGACGATTTTTGCGCCTATCTCTTCCTTTCCTCGCCCTCCATCTTTCTAGGATAGAAAATTCTAATATATCTTCCTTCATAATCTCTGGTCGTGGCCTTTAACCCAAGGATTTCAATGCTAACTCGTTTATTTGTGTGTAGCTAGTTCGGTTGTCCAAACCGGAGTGGTTTTAAGTTCAAAATCATGCTAATTGAAGAGCTATAAGGTAACGGTGATGGGTTACTCGACTTATCGTCTATGTTTGCATGTGTTCTATATGCTAGTAATGTTTAGTATACTAGAATTGTGTTTGGTTAAATAGTGACATGATTAAGTTCATAAATCATATGTTTGGATGGATTTCATTTTGCATGGTTGTGATGGGTGATATTCTAGTAGGAAATTCATAAAGGATTGTATTGTTAAATGAGGTTGTGATCTTTGAGGATGATTCGTTTGATAGTCTTTCAAGTTCATAATGCTTGGTTTACTTTGGTTATTTAATAAGTTTCAGCACCTTGACAAATCTGTCCATTGTCTTGTACAATTTATTTCGACATCTTGGAGTATCCTTCTTTGCAAATGTTAAAAAGAGACCCCTGTTTATTTTAAGTGTAGAGTCTACCTCTAAAATTTCGTAATTTTATTGCATGTCGTTTGTTCACAATAAATTATTTACGAACATTGCGTTGAAATACTCGCAGAATGGACAGTAGCTCAAAGATTATTTCGAAAACCATTTTATACTTTGACACTATTCTGGTTTTTTTCAATAATTAAACTTTGAAGAGTTTAGATGATGTTAGGAGTTTGCTTTGCCCCAAAATGATTTTGTAAACCCGTTTTATGAAGCAATACATTTTGTGTGACGATTTCTGACACACTGTAAAGATCAGAAAATAACCCCCTGTTAAGTTCGTATTTTGAAAATATTTATTTGACAAATATTGTAGCTAAAAGTCTTATGAATCCGACCCAACTGGTCTTGTCTTATTTCGATTTAATTTGAATTAATTATGAATTTTACGGCAGAGGACAGCTGAAATGTTAAACGCTTTTAAGACTTATGTTTTATTAATCAGTTCCGTTTATTCTTCTCCCGTATGGAATGGACTTAAGTGTTGTCTTATTTATTTATTGTTGGCTCTTGTATGTAAATGAGTTGGTTAACGGTTATGTTAGCTTAAATTGTGTTTTGATGACGGTTAGGTTATCTTAAGATGGGTAGGGTGACGGTTATGTTGCCTTGCTTGTGTTTAGGTGATGGTTATGTCACCTTAAATTGTGTTGGTAACGGTTATGTTGCCTTGGTTGTGAATAGATAGCGGTGATACGATTTGTGTATCACTGTAATGAACAAACGCCATTCCTGTTATGGGATTTTATCTAACTATGTTCGGGATTGGTCGGTGTCCGTGGTTATGCGGCCCGGTCCCCGTGTGTCGTTCGGTGTAGGTTATTACATCGAGCGGTCTGGCCAGGTCTTAGGCATATAGTTGTCGGTTATGCGCTATACATAGTATCCGGATGACGTGGGTATGCGCTCCGGTAGCTGGGGCGCGGTTATACGCCCTAGCCTGATAGTGCAGCGGTTATACTCCTTAACTGTCAGTTGTAGCGGTTATGCTACCTGACAGCGTTCATTCTATTCTTGGTTGTTGTTGTTTGTGTGATTGGACATGCCATCAAGTGTTGGTCTCTGAGTCGATCACCTGGTTGTTTACCTGATTTTGAGTATCATGCTTTAATATTTCTCTTATTCACATGTACTACTCCATATACAATATGTTCTTATTGTTTTCTATTTGTATTTTGACGTAAAGTGGCTGGGAGAACCCTGAGTTACTCCCCACTGACTGTGGCGTTCATGTTTCATGAATGTAGGTTGGTGCTGTTTGGGGAAGACGTGTGGCTAGCGAGCATTGTTGATAATTCGACAATTACCCTTACGGTTAGTTTACATTGAATTCATGTTGTTATCGTGGGATACCTTATCCCTTGTCTATTTAAGTGATTTTGTATAATTTATACTTTCTCATTAGTTTTAGTCTTCCGCATGTTGTTTTGATATTCCTCGAAAAAGTTTTAATAAATATGTCGAAATTTTTTTTAACGTATCGTATTTCCGCTGCAAATTACTTGTTTATATTTATGCTAAATCGCGGGGTGTCACAGTTGGTATCTGAGCAGTAATGCTCCCGACGCACGCACGTGTACCCCAACTTAAATATCAACTTGACCTGAAATAATGAATGAGAGATGGGTAGATTTAAGGACCAAGTGGTAGTCTGTAATGTGAGTGCTCCTTGTTAGGTCTAACATGTTTGTTAATTGTCAAAGATTTTATTTTTGTGCTCAAGGATTGGTGAACCATGAGCTTACCTGGATGGCGATCAATATTATTGTCTTCTACCGAAGATGGAACATTCGTGCTATCTTTGAAGGATACTTTTATGTCCCCGAAGATACTCATAGCTCATCATGCATCACCTTCTTCCTTATTTCTTGATGCATATCCTCCTTTTCCCGAACTCTTTTCTATCTTAACTCGGAAGCTACTTTCGTAACCTCCCGACTTAACGTTATCCTTGTTACTTGACTTTTCCCATGGCGCTTTGTAGGTAGCCTAGCTTAGTTGGATATTGAGGATTTTGTTCGAGGATAACCCCTAGCCCTTATTTTGAGAAGTAATCTGACTGAAAACGTTTAGGGAGTGTAGTAAGCCATGTCTTGGTAATCCTAATGTTTAGTTGTTTACCCAATTGGTGGGTAGAACTGGTTGGTGAAATTCCTAGATTAAATTTTGAGTAGTATACGTAGCTTTTGGAAGAATTTAACCTTGGTAATCATAATTGGGATTTAGAACCAGTGGGTTAATATGTGTCGCTTTAAGCGTATGGATGAGGTGTTAGAATCCATAAAAATGAATTTGGAAAATATACTTGGGATTCTAGTGAAAATGAATGAATCAGTATTGCTTGACTTTGGGAATTGGGTTTGACTTTAATTGGGATGTTACTTTTGGAGGATAACGTGTATTGATGGACGAGTATTGAAATAGTTACCGATGTAACTTTAGAGGAACTGACTGAAGTTTACTCTTTTAGTTATTTGATTGGATTAGAGGTGTAACCTTTGAGGAGTTACTTGAAGATCATGTCTTTGGGTGTCTGATTGATGTCATAAGGTGCAACTTATGGATTTGTGAGATTTTAAGGTTGTGATGTTTAAAGGACGTTTTAATTCGTATATAGAGGTGTGAAAACGTTAAAAGTGGATTTTCTTGGTGTTCACATTTTGAGGTATTATTGAATTAAGGATTTAGGCTTTGTGTGAGATTAGAATAGAGTAACTCGATGAGTAATGAAAGTTTTGGAATTGAAGGAATTAGAGAGTTGATAATCTATGGATTATAAAGATTGTGAAGTACCAATGGTATAGAAATGGTTTATCCTGGAGTATTACAGAAATGTCGTTTGAGAATTTAAGATATAGAGATACCTGAAACTTTATGAAATAGTCGAAATTGGATAATCGTACACCCTTATCTTTAAAAGGACTTATAGTATGGTAAACCATATGGGAAAATTCTTCTTGGAAAGTGCTAGTTTTGTGTGCTTGAATTGGAAAATAGGAGATGAGAACTTTGTGAGGATTTTAGGAACCCTGAGCCTTGGGAATTGTGTCAGTTCAAATCATAACCTTTCATCAACGATTCTCTTCTTTCTTCTTCCTGCTAATTACGTTGAGTTATGCTTTCATAACAAAGCTTACTTGACCTTTCTTTATGTCATATATCTTCTCACCTCTAATGCTCTTTCTTCTCCTCATGGCTTCGCTATTGTTGGAATCCATAACCTAGAGTCTCTTAGCCATCATCTTATGTATCTGTCCCTCAAGTTTCTATATCGCGTTTGTTCCTGAAGTTTGTATCATATCCTTAACCGTTGTGAGCCTTGTCCCCTTTCTTTTTGGACTAGTTGTGAGGATGACTTCGTTTGTGGAATAGTGATATATGCTTAGAGGATCTTTGGTCTTGTTTTATTGGACATAGTTGAGAGAGTTAGCGTTTGGTGACGTTTGGGTAATATTAGGTAGTGTGCCATCTTGATGGATTCAAGTTAAAGGTTTGAAGGTATGAGTGCCTCTTGTGGATTGGTACCAACCGTGAGGCTGATAATTTTGGTGTTATATATCTATGAGGGTGTTGATGGTTACCTAGAGACCGTTTGGCTGAAAGTTGTTACTTTTATGAGACTTTCTTTTGGGATGATCACTTTACGGTAATGAAGTATGGTAGTCGAGGTTTAGAGGGTTTTTCCGTGATTTGGGTCGATGAGATTTGACTAGTTTTGGACTATATACCTTGGATGTTTAACCTGTAGTGTTTGGGAATAGTTACGGTTTGAAGAATACTGTGTTTATGCTTTTGGGATTTGATGGTTTGCATATTTATCTCATAGTCCTGTGTATGAAAGTAAGTCCAGTTCCGAGAGTGCTGCTTCCATATCTTTTGTTGTCGGTATGAGCGTAACAGATTTTTGTTTATAGGTCTGGAAGTACGATGGATTCAGGTTTAAGATCCTTGTTTTTGTGATTCACCTTGTTTGGAGATCTGTAACATATGCTAGTTGAGTATGAGGGCAACCTTGTTAGTAATTTTGGATCTAGCTCTATGAAGGATGTTGATTGTTGAGTAGTAATCGAGAGTTGTGAAATTCTTTTGGTAATGGGATACCTTGTATCATGGATGACCTAGAAGTGAGTGACCAAATTGAGTTGAGGAAGCTTTGAGAGTTTTGCGGTTGAAAGAGCTGTCTTCTGAGGTATGTAAGGAATCATGATGATGATGATGTTTCATTTATGGATTGATTGGTTAGAGATTTCCGTAATCCGAAGAGTTATCTTCCTCCTTAACCATAAACCTCTTTTGTTCATGCCTTTGTTCCTTTGTTGTTTTTGCCCCTTTACTCTCTTGTTGAGTACCGTCTTTAGCCTTGAAGATGGTAGTTCTGATACCTTCTTTTAGTTAGCTTCCTTGTGACCTTTTTTTTGTGTTTTGAGGTCTTTGATGGACCGACCCGACCCTCACTGGTTGATGATATGTAGCTTTCATATTTGTGTTTTGTATGAGTGATGTTCAAAATAATTTTCATTTATGTATTTTATAACCGAAATGAGTTACCTTACTTTTGTTGTTGAAAAACTTTAATTTCTGTTACAACCTTACTTATTTTACGGATTCGAAAATGGAAGTTTACTTTCGAAATGACGTGGTTTGAAAAACTTGACATGGTTTATAATTTTGATTGGTTTTAGCGTTAATTTGATGTAAGACGTTTTATTGAAGACGTCTAATAACTCGTATTACGCTTGTCGACGCATGATATGATTTGGTTTTGGACTAGCCCTTGATTTGGAATGTCGGGCTCTTAAATGTGCAACGAGAACCCTCTTGTTCCATTGACGAGGACTTGTGCCTTTAAAAAATATTTTCAAAATTTTTAAAGCAAATCTAAGTTTTGTAATATCAAATTTTGGTAAACGCTTTGGTTGTTAACCTTGTTTTTACAACTTACCGTTTTTCTGCTTTCAAGTTTCGAGGACGAAACTTTTTAAAAGGTGGGGTGATTGTAACAACCCGTAATTTCCAAGTCATTATATATTATTAAAATCTTATTTTAGTAATAATAATATTCCACATTAAATAAAATTCCATTTAAAATATATCGTTTTTTATAATGATATTAATATGTCCGTCTTAAAGTTATACTTCTTAAACTTGTGAAACGCTACTCTGTCCTTGATGATAATTTTAGGATATGTTAAAGGCGTAACTAGCTTTTACTTCTAAAATAAAAGTTTTAGATCTTTTTCTTAGCTTTCCAACGCCACCGAAAACACCTCAATCGGAGTTCATTGGAAGAAAGTATGGCCAAAATACTAAAGGTTGTCGCAGAATATCCGCCGACGAGATGCTCGCTCGTGACTACCTCTTCCACTTGGCCTAAAAATTTCGACACATAGGCTTAGCACTTCTTGAACTTGGAATAAGAATTTAGACACATGTTCTAATCACTTCTTCCACATGGCTTAAGACTCTCGACACATGGTTTAACCGTCTCGACACTTGGCGTAAGAGTTTCGACACATGGCCTAAGCTTCAACACATGGCAATAGCTTTCGACACTTGGCTTGAACATGCAACTAGGTTCCTTGCTGCCCAAGGTCAACCTCCTCCTTCCTTATTCTTCCTTCCTTTATGTTTTTCAGCTAAGAACACCCAAACACAAAGTCATAAACACCATTATTACACCTCTTTACCTCCACCGTAAAACGATCGTAAAATCTTCGTTTCTTATCCGTTTTTTACGATTTTCGCGCCTATCTCTTCCTCTCCTCGCCCTCCATCCTTCTAGGTTAGAAAAGTCTAATATATCTTCTTTCATAATCTCTGGTCGTGGCCTAAAAGGCAAGGATTTCAATGCTAACTCGTTTATTTGTGTGTAGCTAGCTCGGTTGTCCAAACCGGACTGGTTTTAAGTTCAAAATCATGCTAATTGAAGAGCTATAAGGTAACGGTGATGGGTTACTCGACGTATCGTCTATGTTTGCATGTGTTCTATATGCTAGTAATGTTTAGTATACTAGAATTGTGTTTGGCTAAATAGTGACAAGATTAAGTTCATAAATCATATGTTTGGATGGATTTCATTTTGCATGGTTGTGATGGGTGATATTCTAGTAGGAAATTCATTAAGGATTGTATTGTTAAATGAGGTTGTGATCTTTGAGGATGATTAGTTTGATAGTCTTTCAAGTTCATAATGCTTGGTTTACTTTGGTTATTTGATAAGTTTCAGCACCTTGACAAATCTGTCCATTGTCTTGTACAATTTATTTCGACATCTTAGGGTATCCATCTTTGAAAATGTTGAAAAGAGACCCCTGTTTATTTTAAGTGTAGAGTCTACCTCTAAAATTTCGTAATTTTATTGCATGTCGTTTGTTCACAATAAATTATTTACGAACATTGCGCTGAAATACTCGCAGAAAGGACAGTAGTAGCTCAAAGATTATTTCGAAACCATTTTTATACTTTGACACTATTCTGGTCCTTTTGAATAATTAAACTTTGAAGAGTTTAGATGATTTTAGGAGTTTGCTTTGCCCCAAAATGATTTTGTAAACCCGTTTTATGAAGCAATACATTTTGTGTAACGATTTCTGACACACTGTAAAGATCAGACAATAACCCCCTGTTAAGTTCGTATTTTGAAAATGTTTATTTGACTAATATTGTAGCTAAACGTCTTATGAATCCGACCCAACTGGCCTTGTCTCATTTCGATTTTATTTGAATTAATTATGAATTTTACGGCAGAGGACAGCTGAAATGTAAAACGCGTTTAAGACTTATGTTTTATTAATCAGTTCCGTTTATTCTTCTCCCGTATGGAATGGACTTAAGTGTTGTCTTATTTATTTATTGTTAACTCTTGTATGTAAATGAGTTGGTTAACGGTTATGTTAGCTTGAATTGTGTTTTGATGACGGTTATGTTATCTTAAGATGGGTAGGGTGACGGTTATGTTGCCTTGCTTGTGTTTAGGTGATGGTTATGTCACCTTAAATTGTGTTTGTAACGGTTATGTTGCCTTGGTTTTGAATAGATAGCGGTGATACGATTTGTGTACCACTGTAATGAACAAACGCCATTCCTGTTATGAGATTTTATCTAACTATGTTCGGGATTGGTCGGTGTCCGTGGTTATGCGGCCCGGTCTCAGTGTGTCGTTCGGTGTAGGTTATTACATCGAGAGGTCTGGCCAGGTCTTAGGCATATAGTTGTCGGTTATGCGCTATAAATAGTATCCGGATGACGTGGTTATGCGCTCAGGTAGCTAGGGCGCGGTTATACGCCCTAGCTTGTTAGTGGAGCGGTTATACTCCCTAACTGTCAGTTGTAGCGGTTATGCTACCTGACGGCGTTCATTCTATTCTTGGTTGTTGTTGTTTGTGTGATTGGACATGCCATCAAGTGTTGGTCTCTGAGTCGATCACCTGGTTGTTTACCTGATTTTGAGTATCATGCTTTGATATTTCTCTTATTCACATGTACTACTCCATATACAATATGTTCTTATTGTTATCTATTTGTATTCTGACGAAAAGTGGCTGGGAGAACCCTGAGTTACTCCCCACTGACTGTGGCGTTCATGTTTCATGAATGTAGGTTGGTGCTAGTTGGGGAAGACGTGTGGCTAGCGAGCATTGTTGATAACACTACTACAATTGAGCACTTGGGCCACGACTAAATTCGTGGCGCAAGTACTAATTTCCCATGGCTAAAACTCTTTGCCACGAAAATACCTTCTGTGGCCAAAGTGGCCGTGGCTAACAGATGGCCACGGGAAAAACAAGAACGTGGCTAAAATTATATTTTTAGCAACAGATTCTCACGTGGCTAATAATTCTCGTGGCCAAAAATTAATTCTCGTGGCCAAAACTATTCCCGTGGCAAACCAAAAAAATAAAAAATAAATAAACAAAATGTATAATATTATTTTTACTTATAATGAAAATATTTTCACATATGAAATCTTTTTTTATGGTCTTAACTGGGGTCGCTTTGAGAGACTGTAGGAATCGAACCCCCGACCTCAGGGTTAAGGGATGAGATGAGCAACCACCACACCACCAAACACATTTGGTTACATATGAAATCTTATCAAGCTTTAATACTTGCTTGGCTAGTTATCTTAACTCGTTACTTACAATCACAAGTCATTCACTTTTGCGAATCGTATATCCTTCCCAGGTGGTTACCCATCCCAAGACAACTCTCACCTGAGCCGCTTAACTGTGCAGTTCTTATGATGAGCTACCGAAATTGAAACTTAAGCTTGTTGATATACTTAACACTTTGAAACCTTTTTAAATTATATTCTTTTCTTTCTAAATTACCTTCACTATTATTTTTGCGAAAAAATATTAAATGATTTACATATTTTTGCGAAAAAAATATTATTTTTCTCAAATTACTCGAGTTTTCAATGTTGACCTCCCGACTTATGATGCTTGGGTCTTTTTTTGCCCGAGTCAACAAAACCATTTTCTCCAAACTATTTAATCAAATTTTCCTTATATTTTTTCCCTAATATATATATATTTTTTTTTTCATTTGTCGGCATTATTATTTTATTTCTCTTTTATCCATTTTTTCATATATTTTTCCACACAAATAATATTTGTAAGATCGTCGTATTTGTAACGAAAAAAAGTTTAATCACTTTTTACTAAATAATGATCACTTTTGAATAATGATTACATATGGGTATCCATGACCGAGTTTTATTACTAAAATAAATGACCAAGACATTATTAACTCGAAAATAATCAGTTTTTGCCAAAAAACACAGAACAGATAGTACACATTTTTGTTTTCTCTAAATTAATTTATTTTCATTATTATTGATATTTCTTTTAGTCAACAAAATTTCACATTATTTACACATGTAGATCTATTATTTTAATTTCCATTTTACTTTTCGATGTGATGCGCTCATTTTCAGTAATTAAAATGTTTTTCTATATTGATTTTTTTATATCGGTTATTTTATGAATATGTTATTTTTCCATTTTATTCAATGATTTGTTGGAAATCATTTTAAATTTAATTTTTTATACCACTTTTTTTTATTTAATCATATTTTAAATCTAATTGTCTTTTTTTTCTCCTTAAAAACTTCCCCAATTTTTTTCCAATTTAACATCTCGAATTCAAGTTCTTCTAGAAATATTTTACAAATAAATTTGTAAATCAATTTTCTAATGAAAAGCTTGACAATATATTAGTTTCAGACTTCTCAATGATAGGTGTTAATAAGTTAATTATTTAATTGGACATACTTTCTCTTTAAATGTGATGCGGTCTCTAAATAATGTTATTCAATATTATAAATTTAACAAAAAAAGAATTAATTATTTATTAAATTATCGATGTTATGAAAAAACCACTAAATATTATTCTAGTCTGTAAAAAAATAAAAAAAAATAAGATGATGGTAATTTTCTTTACGTGTGTATCATTTTATAGAAGTTTTACATTTCTTATTAGACTAAATAAATAAATACCAAATATTTATTAAATTAATCAAAATATTTTAAAATTTTCACATTTAAATTTTTCATATTATGTATATTTGATTAAGTTTCATTCAACTTTTGTATTTTCTTTTTATTTCTTACAAAACCAAGTTTCTACATTTACCTTAACATGAAATATCTTTATACAAGTTTGAAAAAAATCTTAGTCACTGGTGTTTGTTACTAGTTTCGTGGCTAAGCAAATATGTTGCCACGGACAATATGTAAGCCGTGGCTAAAGAAATATTGGCCACGGAATGATATGTGGCTAAATATATATTTGCCATGGGTGTGACATTGTTCGTGGCAAAAATGATTATTAGCCACGACTGTAACCTAAATTGTGGCAAAATTGACTTTTTGCCACGGGAAAAACTTTCCCGTGGCATAAATTTTTTCTAAAATAGCGAATAAAATTTTACCCGTGGCT
This sequence comes from Silene conica, assembly GCA_029255685.2. Classification (NCBI taxonomy): domain Eukaryota; kingdom Viridiplantae; phylum Streptophyta; class Magnoliopsida; order Caryophyllales; family Caryophyllaceae; genus Silene; species Silene conica. The sequence continues at coordinate 69,694,751 of CM055311.2, forward strand.
AAACAAAATTTAGTCACGAATTATAAATTCCCGTGGCATAAATCGTGGCGCAAGTGTCAATTTGTTGTAGTATAATTCGACAATTACCCTTACGCTTAGTTTACATTTAATTCATGTTGTTATCGTGGGATACCTTATCCCTTGTCTATTTAATTAAGTTATTTTGAGTATCATGCTTTAATATTTCTCTTATTCACATGTACTACTCCATATACAATATGTTCTTATTGTTTTCTATTTGTATTCTGACGTAAAGTGGCTGGGAGAACCCTGAGTTACTCCCCACTGACTGTGGCGTTCATGTTTCATGAATGTAGGTTGGTGCTGTTTGGGGAAGACGTGTGGCTAGCGAGCATTGTTGATAATTCGACAATTACCCTTGCGGTTAGTTTACATTGAATTCATGTTGTTATCGTGGGATACCTTATCCCTTGTCTATTTAAGTGATTTTGTATAATTTATACTTTCTCATTAGTTTTTAGTCTTCCGCATGTTGTTTTGATATTCCACGAAAAAGTTTTAATAAATAGGTCGAAATTTTTTTTAAAGTATCGTATTTCCGCTGCAAATTAGTTGTTTATATTTATGCTTAATCGCGGGGTGTCACAGTTGGTATCAGAGCAGTAATGCTCTCGACGCACGCACGTGTACCCTAACTTAAATATCAACTTTACTTGAAATAATGAATGAGAGATGGGTAGATTTAAGGACCAAGTGGTAGTCTGTAATGTGAGTGCTCCTTTTTAGGTCTAACATGTTTGTTAATTGTCAAAGATTTTATTTTTGTGCTCAAGGATTGGTGAACCATGAGCTTACCTGGATGGCGATCAATATTATTGTCTTCTACCAAAGATGGAACATTCGTGCTATCTTTGAAGGATACTTTTATGTCCCCGAAGATACTCATAGCTCATCATGCATCACCTTCTTCCTTATTTCTTGATGCATATCCTCCTTTTCCCGAACTCTTTTCTATCTTAACTCGGAAGCTACTTTCGTAACCTCCCGACTTAACGTTATCCTTGTTACTTGACTTTTCCCATGGCGCTTTGTAGGTAGCCTAGCTTAGTTGGATATTGAGGATTTTGTTCGAGGATAACCCCTAGCCCTTATTTTGAGAAGTAATCTGACTGAAAACGTTTAGGGAGTGTAGTAAGCCATGTCTTGGTAATCCTAATGTTTAGTTGTTTACCCAATTGGTGGGTAGAACTGGTTGGTGAAATTCCTAGATTAAATTTTGAGTAGTAAACGTAGCTTTTGGAAGAATTTAACCTTGGTAATCATAATTGGGATTTAGAACCAGTGGGTTAATATGTGTCGCTTTAAGCGTATGGATGAGGTGTTAGAATCCATAAAAATGAATTTGGAAAATATACTTGGGATTCTAGTGAAAATGAATGAATCAGTATTGCTTGACTTTGGGAATTGGGTTTGACTTTAATTGGGATGTTACTTTTGGAGGATAACGTGTATTGATGGACGAGTATTGAAATAGTTACCGATGTAACTTTAGAGGAACTGACTGAAGTTTACTCTTTTAGTTATTTGATTGGATTAGAGGTGTAAGCTTTGAGGAGTTACTTGAAGATCATGTCTTTGGGTGTCTGATTGATGTCATAAGGTGCAACTTATGGATTTCTGAGATTTTAAGGTTGTGATGTTAAAAGGACGTTTTAATTCGTATATAGAGGTGTGAAAACGTTAACAGTGGATTTTCTTGGTGTTCACATTTTGACGTATTATTGAATTAAGGATTTAGGCTTTGTGTGAGATTAGAATAGAGTAACTCGATGAGTAATGAAAGTTTTGCGAATTGAAGGAATTAGAGAGTTGATAATCTATGGATTATAAAGATTGTGAAGTACCAATGGTATAGAAATGGTTTATCCTGGAGTATTACAGAAATGTCGTTTGAGAATTTAAGATATAGAGATACCTGAAACTTTATGAAATAGTCAAAATTGGATAATCGTACACCCTTATCTTTAAAAGGACTTATAGTATGGTAAACCATATGGGAAAATTCTTCTTGGAAAGTGCTAGTTTTGTGTGCTTGAATTGGAAAATAGGAGATGAGAACTTTGTGAGGATTTTAGGAACCTTGAGCCTTGGGAATTATGTCAGTTCAAATCATAACCTTTCATCAACGATTCTCTTCTTTCTTCTTCCTGCTAATTATGTTGAGTTATGCTTTCATAACAAAGCTTACTTGACCTTTATTTATGTCATATATCTTCTCACCTCTAATGCTCTTTCTTCTCCTCATGGCTTCGCTATTGTTGGAATCCATAACCTAGAGTCTCTTAGCCATCATCTTATGTATCTGTCCCTCAAGTTTCTATATCGCGTTTGTTCCTGAAGTTTGTATCATATCCTTAACCGTTGTGAGCCTTGTCCCCTTTCTTTTTGGACTAGTTGTGAGGATGACTTCGTTTGTGGAATAGTGATATATGCTTAGAGGATCTTTGGTCTTGTTTTATTGGACATAGTTAAGAGAGTTAGCGTTTGGTGACGTTTGGGTAATATTAGGTAGTGTGTCATCTTGATGGATTCAAGTTAAAGGTTTGAAGGTATGAGTGCCTCTTGTGGATTGGTACCAACCGTGAGGCTGATAATTTTGGTGTTATATATATATGAGGGTGTTGATGGTTACCTAGAGACCGTTTGGCTGAAAGTTGTTACTTTTATGAGACTTTCTTTTGGGATGATCACTTTACGGTAATGAAGTATGGTAGTCGAGGTTTAGAGGGTTTTTCCGTGATTTGGGTCGATGAGATTTGACTAGTTTAGGACTATATACCTTGGATGTTTAACCTGTAGTGTTTGGGAATAGTTACGGTTTGAAGAATACCGTGTTTATGCTTTTGGGATTTGATGTTTTGCATATTTATCTCATAGTCCTGTGTATGAAAGTAAGTGCAGTTCCGAGAGTGCTGCTTCCATATCTTTTGTTGTCGGTATGAGCGTAACAGATTTTTGTTTATAGGTCTGGAAGTACGATGGATTCAGGTTTAAGATCCTTGTTTTTGTGATTCACCTTGTTTGGAGATCTGTAACATATGCTAGTTGAGTATGAAGGCAACCTTGTTAGTAATTTTGGATCTAGCTCTATGAAGGATGTTGATTGTTGAATAGTAATCGAGAGTTGTGAAATTCTTTTGGTAATGGGATACCTTGTATCATGGATGAACTAGAAATGAGTGACCCAAATTGAGTTGAGGAAGCTTTGAGAGTTTTGCGGTTGAAAGAGCTGTCTTCTGAGGTATGTAAGGAATCATGATGTTGATGATGTTTCATTTATGGATTGATTGGTTAGTGATTTCCGTAATCCGAAGAGTTATCTTCCTCCTTAACCATAAACCTCTTTTGTTCATGCCTTTGTTCCTTTGTTGTTTTTGCCCCTTTACTCTCTAGTTGAGTACCGTCTTTAGCCTTGAAGATGGTAGTTCTGATACCTTCTTTTAGTTAGCTTCCTTGTGACCTTTTTTTTGTGTTTTGAGGTCTTTGATGGACCGACCCGACCCTCACTGGTTGATGATATGTAGCTTTCATATTTGTGTTTTGTATGAGTGATGTTCAAAATATTTTTCATTTATGTATTTTATTACCGAAATGAGTTACCTTAGTTTTGTTGTTGAAAACTTTAATTTCTGTTACAACCTTACTTATTTTACGGATTCGAAAATGGAAGTTTACTTTCGAAATGACGTGGTTTGAAAAACTTGAAATGGTTTATAATTTTGATTGGTTTTAGCGTTAATTTGATGTAAGACTTTTTATTGGAGACGTCTAATAACTCGTATTACGCTTGTCGGCGCATGATATGATTTGGTTTTGGACTAGCCCTTGATTTGGAATGTCGGGCTCTTAAATGCGCAACGAGAACCCTCTTGTTCCATTGACGAGGACTTGTGCCTTTAAAAAATATTTTCAAAATTTTTGAAACAAATCTAAGTTTTGTAATATCAAATTTTGGTAAACGCTTTGGTTGTTAACCTTGTTTTTACAACTTACCGTTTTTCTGCTTTCAAGTTTCGAGGACGAAACTTTTTAAAAGGTGGGGTGATTGTAACAACCCGTAATTTCCAAGTCATTTATATATTATTAAAATCATATTTTATTAATAATAATATTCCACATTAAATAAAATTCCATTTAAAATATATCGTTTTTGATAATAATATTAATATGTCCGTCTTAAAGTTATACTTCTTAAACTTGTGAAACGCTACTCTGTCCTTGATGATAATTTTAGGATAAGTTAAAGGCGTAACTAGCTTTTACTTCTACAATAAAAGTTTTAGATATTTTTCTTAGCTTTCTAACGCCACCGAAAACATCTCAATCGGAGTTCTGTGGAAGAAATTATGGCCAAAATACGAAAGGCTGTCGCAGAATATCCGCCGACGAGATGCTCGCTCGTGACTACCTCTTCCACTTGGCCTAAAAATTTCGACACATAGGCTTAACACTTCTTAAACTTGGAATAAGAACTTAGACACATGTTCTAATCACTTCTTCCACATGGCTTAAGACTCTCGACACATGGTTTAACCGTCTCGACACTTGGCGTAAGAGTTTCGACACATGGCCTAAGCTTCAACACATGGCAATAGCTTTCGACACTTGGCTTGAACATGCAACTATGTTCCTTGCTGCCTAAGGTCAACCTCCTCCTTCCTTATTCTTCCTTCCTTCATATTTTTCAGCTAAGAACACCCAAACACAAAGTCATAAACACCATTGTTACACCTCTTTACCTCCACCGTAAAACGATCGTAAAATCTTCGTTTCTTATCCGTTTTTGACGATTTTCGCGCCTATCTCTTCCTCTCCTCGGCCTCCATCTTTCTAGGTTAGAAAAGTATAATATATCTTCCTTCATAATCTTTGGTCGTGGCCTTTAAGGCAACGATTTCAATGCTAACTCGTTTATTTGTGTGTAGCTAGTTCGGTTGTCCAAACCGGAGTGGTTTTAAGTTCAAAATCATGCTAATTGAAGAGCTATAAGGTAACGGTGATGGGTTACTCAACTTATCGTCTATGTTTGCATATGTTCTATATGCTAGTAATGTTTAGTATACTAGAATTGTGTTTGGTTAAATAGTGACATGATTAAGTTCATAAATCATATGTTTGGATGGATTTCATTTTGCATGGTTGTGATGGGTGATATTCTAGTAGGAAATTCATTAAGGATTGTATTGTTAAATGAGGTTGTGATCTTTGAGGATGATTGGTTTGATAGTCTTTCAAGTTCATAATGCTTGGTTTACTTTGTTTATTTGATAAGTTTCAGCACCTTGACAAATCTGTCCATTGTCTTGTACAATTTATTTCGACATCTTAGAGTATCCATATTTTAAAATGTTGAAAAGAGACCCCTTTTTAATTTAATTATAGAGTCTACCTCTAAAATTTCGTAATTGAATTGCATGTCGTTTGTTCACAATAAATTATTTACTAACATTGCGCTGAAATACTCGCAGAATGGACAGTAGCTCAAAGATTATTTCGAAAACCATTTTTATACTTTGACACTATTCTGGTCCTTTTCAGTAATTAAACTTTGAAGAGTTTAGATGATGTTAGGAGTTTGCTTTGCCCCAAAATGATTTTGTAAACCCGTTTTATGAAGCAATACATTTTGTGTGACGATTTCTGACACACTGTTAAGATCAGACAATAACCCCCTGTTAAGTTCGTATTTTGAAAATGTTTATTGGACAAATATTGTAGCTAAAAGTCTTATGAATCCGACCCAACTGGCCTTTTCTCATTTCAATTTTATTTGAATTAATTATGAATTTAACGGCAGAGGACAGCTGAAATGTAAAACGCTTTTAAGACTTATGTTTTATTAATCAGTTCCGTTTATTCTTCTCCCGTATGGAATGGACTTAAGTATTGTCTTATTTATTTATTGTTGTCTCTTGTATGTAAATGAGTTGGTTAACGGTTATGTTAGCTTAAATTGTGTTTTGATGACGGTTATGTTATCTTAAGATGGGTAGGGTGACGGTTATGTTGCCTTGCTTGTGTTTAGGTGATGGTTATGTCACCTTAAATTGTGTTGGTAACGGTTATGTTGCCTTGGTTGTGAATAGATAGCGGTGATACGATTTGTGTATCACTGTAATGAACAAACGCCATTCCTGTTATGGGATTTTATCTAACTATGTTCGGGATTGTTCGGTGTCCGTGGTTATGCGGCCCGGTCCCCGTGTGTCGTTCGGTGTAGGTTATTACATCGAGAGGTCTGGCCAGGTCTTAGGCATATAGTTGTCGGTTATGCGCTATACATAGTATCCGGATGACGTGGTTATGCGCTCCGGTAGCTAGGGCGCGGTTATACGCCCTAGCCTGTTAGTGGAGCGGTTATACTCCCTAACTGTCAGTTGTAGCGGTTATGCTACCTGACGGCGTTCATTCTATTCTTGGTTGTTGTTGTTTGTGTGATTGGACATGCCATCAAGTGTTGGTCTCTTAGTCGATAACCTGGTTGTTTACTTGATTTTGAGTATCATGCTTTGATATTTCTCTTATTCACATGTACTACTCCATATACAATATGTTCTTATTGTTATCTATTTGTATTCTGACGTAAAGTGGCTGGGAGAACCCTGAGTTACTCCCCACTGACTGTGGCGTTCATGTTTCATGAATGTAGGTTGATGCTGTTTGGGGAAGACGTGTGGCTAGCGAGCATTGTTGATAATTCGACAATTACCCTTACGCTTAGATTACATTTAATTCATGTTGTTATCCTGGGATACCTTATCCCTTGTCTATTTAAGTTATTTTGTATAATTTATACTTTCTCATTAGTTTTTAGTCTTCCGCATGTTGTTTTGATATTCCGCGAAAAAGTTTTAATAAATATGTCGAAATTTTTTTAAAGTATCGTATTTCCGCTGCAAAAATACTAATAAAATTTTTACACTTTCTGAAATACTTTAAGAAACTGAAATGGACAGAAAATTAATTAGTACACTGCCCAATATCCGAAATTTTAATTACATGACTCTTATTATTCAATTTTTAAATGTAACTTTTTAACAAATAAAAATTAAATAAAACAGAAACTTTTGGCTCCCAAGAAAAATATGGTGATGAACATATCTAATATGACTACTATGGGTTAAATTTTTCGGCCGTTTTAACAATTATTGCTAATTTTAACAATTCACGTCATATATCGTACAATTTTAACCATTAAAATTATTTCACAAGCATAAAATCAAATAAAAATCTCGAAATTTTTATACATGCTGGAAATAATATATATGACATCGTGTGAAAGTTTTATGGCCAAATTCCAACTTAAACTATTAAAGTCGAAATAATGTCACTTTTATCCGATTTTTTACATTAAAAATCAATAAACATGCAATATATGAGATAAATTTCTGGAACATTTAGCATACATTTTAAATATTGCATGTGACATACTCATAAATTTTTATAGTCAAATTCGAAATATAACTATACAAACCCATTTTTATTCATTTTATGGCATGTTAACATGTAAAATTCATAAACCATGTATTTTAACTCCATAGTTTACGAAAATTCATATTCATATCATAGGAAATACATGTGAAAACATACTGAAAAATCTCGGCCAGAAGTTTATTTTAACTATTTTTCCCAAAAATAAACATTTTTAACCATTAAAAATAATAAAAACCGAAATAATAAACCTTATGAACAATATATATGCAAAATATATTCCAAATATCCTAAAATACATTTAGAATCAGTAGGTATTCATGCATAATTATTTCGGCCATATCATATACGAACTAAAATTTCAATTTTATTTTTGTTATCTTAATAACTTCGTAAAAATGTAAACGAAAAACATGCAAACAACCGATTTGCTCTTATACCAATTGTTAGGTTTAAACATCTCATAACCTAATATTTTAGTCATACTAATATGAAGATGATAATTAACATTTTAATTATTGCTTTTAGATCTTATGCATGCTTATACAAAATGCGGAAATAGGATTCGAATTACTTACAATCCGACGAAATCAACACTAGGATGATCCTCCTTAGTATTCAACTAGAACACCTCCTCCAAGATGCACCAAGGACACCCTTAATAGAACCGACACCTTGATGTATGCTAGTACAAGAATCGGTTTTTCCTTAACACAAATTCTAATCTCTTAATTAGAATATTAAATCAATACTACAACTTGTTATAGTATAAGTTATTATCTTATAATAGTTTTGAGAGGTTTTGTGTAGTATTCTTACTTAGTAAAATTTCTACCAACAAATTAGAGTGAATTTCTTATGAGTTAATCATAAGATAAATAAGGGTTGCATGGGTTGAAGGGGAGCCGGCCATGGGAACACACAAAGGGAACAATTTCTCTTCTCAATGTGTCTAGGGTGGCTATAGCTTCTATTCTCAATGCTTACTTTAAACATAATGATTAAAGTGTAATTAACACACTAATCACCCACAACTACCTCCACTAGCCGTCCCACTTAAGCATAAAATGGACTTAATTTTATATTTTTGTCTATTTTACAATTGTATGATATGTGACATACAATATGTCACAATGTTATAAAATACAATTGTTTTAATTTAAAACATACATATTTATTAAATAAATATTATTTATAAATTAAATAAATCACATTTATCAAGTTGACAAGTAATTCGTTATTACTAATATAAAATGGTCATTTACAATAATCGTCAATATGATCTACAACTTTTGTAATAATTTTAACCCGATTCATTCTAATTACGACATTATAAAATATCGTTCATTGTTTAACAATTGACACATTTCAATTATAAACATAAATCTTACAATAAGATTAACCTCTGATTTCTCGGTATACGAGTTTAAGGAATATGATCAACTCGTATCAATATACATTTGATCATCTTATCAATTAAGGGAATTGTCCTATAGGTGTGACCTAAAGGGATCAACTGACCACCACCGTCATACGACAGTAATGTCAAACTCTAGCTAGCCAATCATTACCGATAAATGTTGGTCAGTTGACTAATATAATTTCGTATCATCCCTTGCGTATTCTCATCAAGAGATTTAATTATGTGATCGCACTATTGTTGAGGACACATTTCCCAACATTGCTTTCCCCTCATGGTACACTATCTCCATATCATAATCCCCGATCAGCTCCATCCACCTCCTCTGTCTCATGTTATGCTCCTTCTGAGTAATAATGTACTTCAGGCTCTTATGGTCTGAGAATACCTTGAATGTCGCGCCGTACAGATAATGTCCCTAGATCTTAAGTGCAAAGATTACACCACCCAACTCCAAGTCATGAGTGGGGTAGTTCTCCTCATACTACTTCAGCTGCCTCGACGCATACGCGATTACCTTCTCATTCGGCATCAGCACACAACCCAAGCCATTCTTTGAGGCATCAGTATACATCTCAAAGTCTTCAACTCCCTTTGGCAAAGCTAAGACAAGGGCTGTGGTCAAACGTTCCTTTAGGGTTTGGAACGCTTTCTCACACTCCTCATCCCAGCGGATTCTGTTATCCTTCTTCATAAGCCCAGTCATTGGCCTGGAAATCTTAGAGAAGTCCTTCACGAAACGCCGGTAATATCCTGCCAAGCCTAGAAAACTGCGTACCTCAGCAACATTCGTAGGTGACTCCCAGTTAGACAATGCCTTTATCTTATTAAGATCTACTGCCAAGCCCTCTTTTGAGAACACATCACCCAAAAATGCCACCTTCTCCACCCAAAACTCGCACTTCGATAATTTAGCATATAACTGGTTGTTCTTCAGAGTCTGCAGAACAATCCTCAAATACTCTTCATGCTCCTCCTTAGTCTTAGAGTAGACCAAGATATCATCAATGAAAACTACCACGAATTTGTCCAGGTAGGGACTAAACACACGATTCATCAAATCCATGTACACGGCAGGTGCGTTAGTAAACCCGAACGGCATCACTACGTACTCATAATGACCAAACCTAGACCTGAAAGCGGTCTTCGGTATCCCACTATCCCTGATCCTCAACTTATGATAACCCGACCTCAACTCAGTCTTCGAGAACACCCTGAATCCGGTCAACTGGTCAAACAGATCATTTATCTTCGGCAAAAGGTAACGGTTCTTCACCGTCACATGGTTCACCTTTTGATAGTCTATACACAACCTCATACTCACATCCTTCTTCTTTTCGAACAACACTGGAGCTTCCCAAGGTGATACTCTAGGTCAGATGTACCCCTTGTCGAACAGATCATTGAGTTGCTTCTTAAGTTCCTCTAACTCTTTCGGACCCATCCGGTAAGGGGCCTTTGAAATAGGTCCCATACCCGGCTTCAGCTCCACACTAAAATCAATATCTCTCTTGAGTGGTAACCCAGGAATATCCTCCGGAAAAACATCACGGAACTCCCCAAAAATTGGAATACTCTCTGCGGCCATCTCCTCAGCTCGGGTATCCCTCACATGGCAAAGAATCAAAGGACATCCCTTCCTCAAGTATGACTTCAAAGGCCAAACTGATATAACCTTGACCTTGGGCCTGAGGACAAAACCCTTATGATGCGTGTCTATTATATGATGTTTTACACCTAATTTCACACGCATTTCAGAGCTCATTTGTGTAGTTTAGGCTACTATTTCCCCTATTTCGTCTACTTTCGTATTTGTTTGTGAAATTGCAGATTAATTCGGAAATGAGTAGATATTGAGCTAAATCCGTCCCCAAATGCTTAGCATAGCATTTGACATGAAGAGGATGCTTAAGCAATGAACTTGTTGCGCGCTTCAAGGCCTGAAGATAGCATAAGCAAGGGTGCGTAAAGTTTACAAGCTTTAACAAGCAAAGAATCGCTTCACGATATTGCAACCTATTTAAAATGGCTATATCTCGAGTTATAGAACTGATAATCGAGTGATTTAAACTGGAGGTGAAGGCTTACCCTCTTAGATTTCCAACGCCGCGAGAATCGCTATATTGTGATAAGTAACGAAGAAATAACAGTTGTTTTAAGATCGGCGCGCGCTGGAGAATTTGTCAGAATGCATTACTGTACCCTGATCTTTGGTCGATCGACTAGGCACCTGATGAGCGAGATTTCAGAAGTCAAAATTAAAAGATCAGGAGCTTCTCTGAACTCGACAACTGGTCGGTCGACCAGTGGCAACGGTCGGTCGACCACATCTCTTCAGACGGAAAAATAAAGAAGCGTGTTAAAGCCCATAATCGTGTTAGGGTTTTCTAATTTGCTATAAAACGTGAAACCCCTTTTCAGTTTAAGGATGGAGGTTTTTACCTAGCTTTGGAGAACATCAAAGAATTTACTTTTTCTAAGTTTTATTTAGGGTTTTTGTTCTTTAGTCTAATCTTTCAATTCTTATTTAATAAATTTCAATCGTTCTGTTCTTATTTATGCCTTATTGTTACGGTAATTCTTCATTCTAATTTCAGGTAATTACAGTTTTTATAATATTAGTTTCCGGATAGTTAGAAGCCCAATACCATTTTTCTTATTGTTTACATTTTCATTAATCGTTTTAATCATGTTTTCTATTATTATTATTGTTATAGTGTCTGTTCTTATTAAAGTCATGAGTAGCTAGACCCCATTTGTTAGGATGTAGGCGACCTATAGAATAGATGGCGTAGTTTAGGGTAACCCGTAACAGTGCTTGGTCGACCGACTGGCTTCTATGGTCGGTTGACTGAATAGGTTGGTCGATCGACTAACTTCGCGTCTGATCAGTTTTGTTTTATCCTGTTAAGTGCAATATCTTTCAATGAGACCAAAAGGAGACTTGTTAGATGCTTAGTAATGACCAACCCATAGATGAAAGACAGGGAAGGCCATTAGTTAACAATTTAAACGATTAAGTTACTTACGATCGAAAGATTTGTGACTTAGGCTTTAGGAATCGCTAATCGTGTTGACACCTAGTATTAGTGAGACCTAGGGACTAGTAGCATGGGCCGAAAAGAGCTACTAGTTAACCTGGACCGAAAGGACTCGTTATACCCATCTTACGCGACTGCAATACGGACCTACCTAGAATTATGTGCCATCGTAACTATAGTGAATCGATCATCCTAACATTCTTTCTTCTCTTGTTTACATCTTTAGTTTAGTCATTGCTTTTGCTTTTACTTTCGTCGCTAGCATAATTCCCAATCACCAGCAACCCCACCCCCCCCCCCCCCCCCCCCTCATTTTTGTGACTGAACAATTAAAAGCACATTTAAGACAATACCTCCTTGTTGTTCGACCCGTACTTCCACTAGCTTATGCTAGTCTTAGTTCGGAATTATAAATTTTATCTTTGACACCCACAACGACGGGTATCAAATTTTGGCGCCGTTGTCGAGGAGGCAATTATTTTATTTGCGTTGTTAGTTTGTTCAATTTGCTTTTATTCAGTCTATTTTTATATCTTTTGCTTAGCTACTTACCGTCATGACCATCTTCTCTTTCCCACAATTTGAACATGAACTGTTGCATATTTATTGGGATAGACTAACTTCTTTCATATCTCAGTCTGGCCATTATGTTAGTATTTGGGAGGTGTGTCGTATCATATATGATGGTGTTAATGGTAGGACATTGATTAAAATTGAGGAAAATTGTGGATGGGAATTTAATAACCTGTCTAATGAGGAGCAATGGGAGCGTCTTAAGCACTTAGTCCTAGCCAGTGCGGAGTCAGAAGAGCGTAGGGGAGCTGACATTAGTGACCTAAAGGCCACTCTAGATATTTATGTTGAGGATGATTCAATTACACCCGCTACAGAGGATTTGCTCCTTCTTGAAGAGGATGGGTATGACATGCCACATCATCCTACCTCCCTATCTGTTGATGAAACTGATTTTGTTGCAGCTGATGATTTAGAGATTCATCCTTTGACTAACGAGCCTATTTCTATGGGCATTAGTGATAAACATGCTTCTGATATGTGATGCTTGTCGTTGTAGACACCAAAAATAAACCTAATGAACTACTAACATAAGTTAGTGGTATATAGGGTCGATTCCTCAGGGAGGCTAACTATCAACTATCAGTCTGTAATTATTGGTCACAATTGGGGGTTTTGAAAATTGTTAACTAAACTACGAAATGTGAGATATGAAAAAGAATAAGAAAATGATAGCAAGCACGAAATGATAACGAATTAAATCAAGAGTAAAGAGAATATGCTGGGAACTCGGGTCATTGCGTCATATGCATTATTGGTATAATTGGGTTGGTCAAATTATTGGTAGGAAAGGCTGGGTCATTACAGTTGTAATACCCCGTATGTTAGCCTCGGTCAACGGCAGTCAAACCTTGTCTCATACACGTATTTCAAACGAAAAGTTTATAAAGTATTTTACGTAAACTATTATTATTTTATAAATCGTATTTCTACGATTAATTCGTATTTATAATCATCTTATATTTGATGATTATTTCATAAAATGACATTTCATTCGTATTTTCTTTATTTTGATAATATATTTTTAATTAAATATATTTCATATTCTATATTTATTTCTCATTTATACTTGTTTTATTATTTAAGTCAGGATTATATTTAAATCCTAATTTTATATATTTTTATGTTAGTTCTAATAAAATTATATTCTCATAATTAATTTAATTAGCATAAATAAATTGTAAGTACTCGGTTATTTTAAATTAAGGGTTGAGAGTGGGACATAGCCTCGAGATGCATGATGGACCGAGTAATACGATAATGGGCTCATCCAATCGTCATACCTAACTCTAAAACCCTTGTTTTGTCGACATACCATTCACTTACCAAAACCCAACATCGACAAACAACATCGACAAACAGAGCATACATCGACCTCTCACTCTTGTGCCTCCCAACTTCGACAAAACGCAAAAAAAACCCTAATTCCGTATAAAGAAGCGTGAGATTGAGGAGAAACCAGAGACACCATCACCGTCGTCATCAGCATCATCACCATCGTTTTAAGTTATCAACACCATGGTTGCTTCGTTTTTTTATTACTTTCGAACTGTTGTGTTGTTAGGTTTTGTTACGGGTTTCTGGGTCGTAGTAGTAGGGTGTTCGTAGGTTAGTGTGGTGGCTGTGAAGTGGCGCGTGAGGGGCTGGAAAGGGGCGTGAATATGCAGCAGAAAGAAGGGAAAATAAAACAGGGGGTCATGAGTGTTGCATAGGTTTCAAGGGTTTTATAGGGGGGTAGGGTGATGTCGGGAACTAGTAGTCACCACCAAGGGAGTCGTGGGAGGTGAGAGAAGTCGAGGGTGGTGTCAGGTGGTGGTGTTGGAGACTAGACCAAAAGGTCACCCACTCTGGAACCACCGTAGGCCATTGGTGACAATGGTGGTGGCCAGAGGCGGTGTGGGGAGTGGTGGAGAGAGAGACGAGCGTGAGAAGAGAGGGAGTTGGAGAGAGTTGCTGAAACTGGAAAGGGGTTGTGCGCGTGCAGGCTGTTTTAGGCTGTACGTGGTGGCTGTTATGGCGGCTTTAGGTGGCAGTTCGTGAGAGATATAGGTTGTCGGTGGTGCAAGGATGATGGAGGAACCCTTGATAGTGGTCGTTGGTGATTGTTGGTGGTGAAAATGAGTGGTTTAAGAGGAGTGCGCAAGTGTTCGATGAAATGTGGAACCTGTTTTGGGACGAGTGAAATGGGCGTGTGTGCACCTGTTTTGGGACGAGTGTGTGGGTCTGGTTTTTGACCTAGGGGGTGGTGGTTTGACCACCTAGGACCACCGTGGGTTGGGGTGGTCGTCCATGGTGGAGTTGTGGTGGTTCAGGCGTCTGAAAGGGTGTAGAATGGGCTGTATAGGTAGGCTGTCATGGGGGTGGTTTAATCGTTTTTGCGCGGGATTGTTGGGGGTGCTGCGTTGTTTAACGTAGGATTGAGATGATTATTATTTTTATCAGCATTATTATTATTGATATCATTATTATTATTAGTGTAGATATTATTATCATTGTGATTAGTATTATCATTAGTACTATTAGTTTAATTCTATCTAATTAATTTAGTTAGTTCGTTTAAGATGTTTTGTGAGGATATTTTATATATTGAATAATCAAGTTAATTTATTAGTTCATATATTTTTATAACTTGTTGCGTTTTGAAGTTTTATGATTTTAATAATAAAATCTGTATCTCCATGATTGTGATACGTATGTGACAAGTAATTGTTATTGATTTATGGTCGACAATTTATATAATTCTTTATTTATTTAAATTGATGCTAAGAAATAATTGATACGGTCTCGTTATGCGTAATATATTATTTAATTAATTAATTGGAATGATTGATATATTATGTTAGTTGCGTAATGGTATTAATTAGTAATTAAGTATATTATTTTATTAGGTGTTGAGTATATGATGGAGTGATGCTACTGATTGGATGTTAGCTGCGTGATGGGATTATATTGCTATCCAGGTAGGATACACTAACACTATACTCCATGAAGTGTTATGAATGGATGTTTACTCTGTGATGTGTTATGAATGGATGTAGCCTTGTATATTATGGATGCAAGTATGAGTTAAATGAGCATGATATTTAATGGTTATTTATTTTAGTGTTGCATTCATGAGCATGGCATATGCATTGGTTACTGAGAAAGATATGGATCAGATATTGTTCTGATATAAAGCTCATGGTGGTTCTGCAGACCAGGCCTGGTGTCTTATCAGCTATTGAGCTGGTGTTCGGCGACGGCTGATTACAGTCTGCCGGGAGGCTCGGTATGGCTGGGTGTTACGGGTTTGAGAATGAGATTGAGAATGAGCTCGAGCTCGAGCATATCATGGCATTTGCAGAACATATCTTTTGCATTATGATTTTGTGTTATCCTACTCGACCGCGAGGTTGACAGCGTATTCGTGTGACACCTACGATGATCCGGAATGGGGAGTAGACTTTAGAGGAAAGAGACAGATGAGCTAGGAGCTGGGGCAGGAATGTGAGCTGCAGACTTTGGACCGACTTAGAATTATATCACATCTAGAGAAGTCATCAGTTGTATTTTCTTTTCCGCTGAGCAGTACTTGTAATAATAAAAGTTAAGATTTAATCAATTTTATGTAAAGTACTTTGGTTTGATTTATTTTGTTATTCACTACCTCGGACATTCCGAGATGGTAACAGCTCTATTTATTTGAGAATGTCTTGCTAAAGGCTCTTAAGTAAATGGGGGTGTTACAAAGTGGTATCAGAGCGAACGATCCTCAGGCCTAAAAACAAATGAAAAAAAATGAACATAGGAAGAGTCAAATAATATGAACCCCAGGTTACTAACTGTTAGGAGCCCCCAGGATTGGGATGAGTTAGGGGCCCCCTCAATCAAGCCACTGGCCCTTTCAGTCTAGCCTGGTAACCCTTGAGTGATGCGGTGAGTAGGTAGTAACAAAATAAAAGTTTAGACCTTGCCTATATTGTACGAACAGTTTTGCAGGAGCGGAATGAGGTAAGTAATGATGTGATACATGGTTAAAAATGTGCAATGAAAGGGTATGGTTGACATTGGCATACTGAATTATTTGAATAGTTGAGTGATATTTATTATATTGATGGCATGAGTTGTGAATTATGAACTATATGATAATATGCATGCGGCTTTATGATCCCTGAACCCTTAGGTAGAGATATAGTATAATGATATGTGTAATGAGTTGATGATAGAAGTACCATAAGCTATAACTACCTAGGAAGTTAGATGTAGGAGAGATATGACCATGATTGACTGGAATGGTTAATAGAGCAAGCCATGCAATGTTGTTACAGGATGTGGAATCAAGTTAAGTCCTATGTGTAAAGCTAGTAGACCGAAACTGGTGTCGTATCCGTTGATAATTGTTTTGTTACTATTCTAAGTGTGTATATACTTCGTATTTGAATTTCTTATTCTTGCTTGAGTTATTGTTCGACTTACTAGGCAAATGTGATCGAATTTTGAGATTTACGATTGTTATTATTTCACTAAATGCCTTAGCAATCCATGTCTAGTGATGTGCGGAATGTATTCCATAGGTCATACTTTACATTTACATGCCAATTTTATATCTATTTATACATATATAACTATTGAATTATTTAGTTGATTCTATTTTCGGTTTCGCAATCTCTACCGTTTTCTAGATGGCATTACATGTTAATAGGGTGCAATGTGATTTCCATGCTTCAAATGATATGTTAACTTGTTTTAGAGAAGGAATGATCGTGTTTCGAAGTGGTCATGTGAAATTTTAAAGGAACCAAATTTGAGTAAACTTCCAGAATGTTTACCTTGTGTGTACAGGCTGCCACTTAAAATGTGTTCCATATATGAATATGAAAATTTTATATATGATAACCTTCTTAGTTAGCTTTCCAATGCCCTTGGTTTCGTGTTAAAAAGACTTATATTTTGAGAGAAATAAATATTTTAGTCAACAGTGCTCAGATTGTCACTGTACAATTCTGTTTTGACTCGTGTTTTTGCAAAAGAAATCGTGTAAAACGTGTTTACTTTTTATGAATAATTCTAACTCCACTGTTTAGAATATTCATTCACGTTTTCAAAATGATAAGCCGCGTAAAATATTAACGAGTCGTTATTTAATAGTGACTTTTGCAAGTTGGCCAATTTCCTGTTTCATTTCTGTCAAGTTTCTGTTCAGACCAACTGAGTTGTAAAATTTGTTATAAATAATTCCCTTAAGTTTTGCATTTGATTCCTTTATTATGATTAGTTAATTCTTTATATTTTCTAAAACCTATAATATCTCACAAAATAGCTAAGCGGTTATTTAATTATGATTTTTAGAAGTTGCTGCGTGATGTATGAATGTTGAAATGGTAAAGTTTTAAATATAAAAGTTTAATCAAATATGAATTTTGTAATATAACCATGTAATATCCTGATATGACATTAGTAGCATGGACCGTAGGCATATGATATGAATATGAATCTTGTTATGTGATAATATGACCTTGTGTTATTTTGGAGAGTTTTATATAAAGTTACTTTTTATACTGACGCTATTACATTCCATTAATGTGACCTTATGATATATATGAACTGTTTAATTCGTCAAGTATGTTTTGTTACTTTAAAAGTCAGATGCTAATTGCCTAGTATAGAGTAATTAACTTATCAGATGTTTGTGACTGTTGTTTCGGTGATCTTCTTGATGAGCTTTAAATGTGGAATTTTATAATGGGGTTACGCGAACGTAACCATGTTTTAAGGAGGACAGGAATTTAAAATCTTATTGATTTATGATATGGCTATTGGTATGTCGTGATTGTTTGAATATACTTGATAATCCTGATTACTTCTGTTATGCATTATTTTGTGATTCGTGAAGTACCATTTAATTTAGTTATACGTTAAACTTTGGGGATAACGTTTTCTTAACGAGGGTAGAATGTAACATTTCGCGTTTTGAAGCATATAGAAGTGCTACTTGTGTTGTTTCATGCTTGTTGAGTGTTTCGTTATCGTTAAGGGCTGACGAAGAAGTTCATTTTAAGGAGGGAAGACTGTAATACCCCGTATGTTAGCCTCGGTCAACGGCAGTCAAACCATGTCTCATACACGTATTTCAAACGGAAAGTTTATAAAATATTTTACGTAAACTATTATTATTTTACAAATTGTATTTCTACGATTAATTCGTATTTATAATCATCTTATATTTGATGATTATTTCATAAAATGACATTTCATTCGTATTTTCTTTATTTTGATAATATATTTTTAATTAAATATATTTCATATTTTATACTTATTTCTGATTTATACTTGTTTTATTATTTAAATCAGGATTATATTTAAATCCTAATTTTATATATTTTTATGTTAGTTCTAATAAAATTATATTCTCATAATTAATTTAATTAGTATAAATAAATTATAAGTACTCGGTTATTTTAAATTACGGGTTGAGAGTGGGACATAGCCTCGAGATGCATGATGGACCGAGTAATACGATGATGGGCTCATCCAATCGTCATACCTAACTCTAAAACCCTTGTTTTGTCGACACACCATTCACTTACCAAAACCCAACATCGACAAACATAGCATACATCGACCTCTCATTCTTGTGCCTCCCAACTTCGACAAAATGCAAAAAAAACCCTAATTCCGTATAAAGATGCGTGAGATTGAGGAGAAACCATAGACACCATCACCGTCGTCATCATCATCATCACCATCGTTATAAGTTATTCACATCATGGTTGCTTCGTTTTTTTATTATTTTTGAACTGTTGTATGGTTTGGTTTTGATAGGGGTTTCTGGGTCGTAGTAGTAGGGTGTTCGTAGGTTAGTGTGGTGGCTGTGGAGTGGCGCTTGAGGGGCTGGAAAGGGGCGTGAATATGCAGCAGAAAGAAGGGAAAATAAAACAGGGGGTCGTGAGTGTTGCATAGTTTTCAAGGGTTTTATAGGGGGTTAGGGTGATGTCGGGAACTAGTAGTCACCACCAAGGGAGTCGTGGGAGGTGAGAGAAGTCGAGGGTGGTGTCAGGTGGTGGTTAGGGTAGTGGTGTTGGCGGCTGTCGTGGTGTTTGAGGGGAAGGAACACACGTTATATTGCATGTTTTTACAGAAAACCAAGTTTGTACATGGGTTTAGTGGTGGTTTTGTGGCAGTTAGAAGGGACCCTAGACCAAAAGGTCACCCACTCTGGAACCACCGTAGGCCATTGGTGACAATGGTGGTGGCCAGAGGCGGTGTGGGGAGTGGTGGAGAGATAGACGAGCGTGAGAAGAGAGGGAGTTGGAGAGAGTTGCTGAAACTGGAAAGGGGTTGTGCGCGTGCAGGCTGTTTTGGGCTTTACGTGGTGGCTGTTATGGCGGCTTTAGGTGTTAGTTCGTGAGAGATATAGGTTGTCGGTGGTGCAAGAATGATGGAGGAACCCTTTATAGTGGTCGTTGGTGATTGTTGGTGGTGAAAATGAGTGGTTTAAGAGGAGTGCGCAAGTGTTCGATGAAATGTGTTTTAGATATAGGGTGGTGAGTGAAATGGGCGTGTGTGCACCTGTTTTGGGACGAGTGTGTGGGTCTGGTTTTTGACCTAGGGGGTGGTGGTTTGACCACCTAGGACCACCGTGGGTTGGGGTGGTCGTCCATGGTGGAGTTGTGGTGGTTCAGGCGTCTGAAAGGGTGTAGAATGGCTGTATAGGTAGGCTGTCATGGGGGTGGTTTAATCGTTTTTGCGCGGGATTGTTGGGGCTGCTGCGTTGTTTAACATCGGATTGAGATTATTATTATTTTTATCAGCATTATTATTATTGATATCATTATTATTATTAGTGTAGATATTATTATCATTGTGATTAGTATTATCATTAGTACTATTAGTTTAATTCTATCTAATTAATTTAGTTAGTTCGTTTAAGGTGTTTTGTGAGGATATTTTATATATTGAATAATCAAGTTAATTTATTAGTTCATATATTTTTATAACTTGTTGCGTTTTGAAGTTTTATAATTTTAATAATAAAATCTGTATCTCCATGATTGTGATACGTATGTGACAAGTAATTGTTATTGATTTATGGTCGACAATTTATATAATTCTTTATTTATTTAAATTGATGCTAAGAAATAATTGATACGGTCTCGTTATGCGTAATATATTATTTAAGTAATTAATTGGAATGATTGATATATTATGTTAGTTGCGTAATGGTATTAGTTAGTAATTAAGTATATTATTTTATTAGGTGTTGAGTATGTGATGGAGTGATGCTACTGATTGGATGTTAGCTGTGTGATGGGATTATATTGCTATCCAGGTAGGATACACTAACACTATACTCTATGAAGTGTTATGAATGGATGTTTACTCTGTGATGTGTTATGAATGGATGTGGCCTTATATATTATGGATGCAAGTATGAGTTATATGAGCATGATATTTAATGGTTATTTATTTTAGTGTTGCATTCATGAGCATGACATATGCATTGGTTACTGAGAAAGATATGGATCAGATATTGTTCTGATATAAAGCTCATGGTGGTTCTGCAGACCAGGCCTGGTGTCTTATCAGCTATTGAGCTGGTGTTCGGCGACGGCTGATTACAGTCTGCCGGGAGGCTCGGTATGGCTGGGTGTTACGGGTTTGAGAATGAGATTGAGAATAAGATCGAGCATATCATGGCATTTGCATAACATATCTTTTGCATTATGATTTTGTGTTATCCTACTTGACCGCGAGGTCGACAGCGTATTCGTGTGACACCTACGATGATCCGGAATGGGGAATAGACTTTAGAGGAAAGAGACAGATGAGCTAGGAGCTGGGGCATGAATGTGAGCTGCAGACTTTGGACCGACTTAGAATTATATCACATCTAGAGAAGTCATCAGTTGTATTTTCTTTTCCGCTGAGCAGTACTTGTAATAATAAAAGTTAAAATTTAATCAATTTTATGTAAAGTAGTTTGGTTTGATTTATTTTGTTATTCACTACCTCGGACATTCCGAGATGGTAACAGCTCTATTTATTTGAGAATGTCTTGCTAAAGGCTCTTAAATAAATTGGGGTGTTACAACAGTCACGTCTCAAAACCGACTATACCTTTCGGTCTTAAGTCACCCTAAAGTCGCTTTTGCTTAACTTTCGTTCTCACAAAAACTAATTAAAATAATTAAGCAAGTCTTACCTTTCCAACCTTCCGGTCTAGGTCGGGATTTAACTAAACGTAAGGTCTCATGCGTGCACTCACTAAACCAAGCACAAATTATATTGCTTAATGATAACTCCTACAATAAACTACCCATCCCGACTACCACCTATCATGCATTAGACACAAGTTCCCTCATCCCGGCATATTTAACGAATTAGCTACTCATGACGATATTAATAAAGATTACGACTACAAGATTTATACTAACATGTGACATGATGATAAGGGAATAAAATCAGAATATAATAACAGTGACAAAGGGAAGCGAAAGAGACGAGAAAACAGTGAGCAACAAGGGCGCGATTTTCGAGCTTATGACGGAAACAGGGCCGCAGATACAAGCATAACAACCGAAACTAAAAATGGATTCTAAACAGAATGAATATGCGACGAAACTAAATATTATCAGGGATGACAAGGGAGAGGGAAAACAGAAGCAATATGTGATAGACGGAGATGGAAAACAGACGAGAACAGGAGGACAAGCAAAATGCGAAACTGAGAGTAACGAAGACGAGGCAAAATAGAAGATGCAGAACTAGAATAACAATAAAATAGTAGAAAGGAAATAAGAAAGAAAGATTACGATTAAGAATCTGGCTCAGAACGACAACGATACGATCCTTGAGTTTTAAGAAGAGAAAACACAAAACTAAAACAAATTTTATTGAGCAGAGAAATGTGAAAGCTGAACAGTAGAAAAATGAGTTCTGAATGATAAAAGATGTAAAGAAAATTGGATGATAACCTAATGAACTCATAAGGAGTTCTTAAATAGAGAACAAAAATAAAAAGTGCTGTAAATCTTCGAGAAAACGAAGAGCCAGCGACAAATCTCTCGATCGAGAGAAAATGTTCCTCGATCGAGAGAAACCTCATCCAAAATGGTCGATCGAGGAAGTCATGGTTCTCGATCGACTTCTTCTTCTGCAAAACCTCTCGATCAATCAAAAAAGCTATTGATCGAGCACTTGGAACCTTGATTCTTCTCGATCGAGCACAGGACAGCTCGATCGAGGCATTTTCTTTCTCGACAAGGTCTTCGATTGGCCTTAATTGCTCGATTTCTTTGACTTGCTCCTTCGGTGGTTGATAACACTCCTCACGCTTTTTTATGAATGCACAACCATCTTTGTTTCATCCATCATCTACCAAAATGCAACACTTGAGGTAGAAAAAGCTCGGTTTCCGGTACAATATGGTCCATATCTGCAAAACAGCAATACAAACACAAAGTAGGATATACGGGGTATAAAGTGATAATAAATCACCTATTTGCATGAAAATGTGTGCCAAAATGGGACTAAAAAGTCTATAACAAATGCACACATCAAACTTCCCCAAACCGAACCTTTGCTTGTCCTCAAGCAAACTAAATGCAAACTAAGGACCTAATGGATGGAGTAAGACTCAAAGCTACTAAATAGTCAATGCCAAATGCTCGATATGCACCAAATCAACCAATGCCAAGATCAGAAATGAGCGAACGTATTTATACATACCATAGGAAACATGTTAGACTTTCGACCTTGCTAGACTTGTATAGTTTCGGACTCTCCCGGAATCTCTCTCTCTCAACAAGCAAATGGTAAATTATATGTGTAGAAGAGAAGAAGAAAGTATAGACTCTCGCCTAACTACGACCAACAAATCATGCATGCAAAACTAGTATGAATAATGATTTCAAGCACCGTACACACGCACAACCACCGTCAATGTCCATTACACGCCGTACTATTGCAAATATGGGAATGTGAGGCTAAGTGGGATAGAAAGGGCAAGACAAGTTTGGATATGTGTGGGTTAAAGCCAAGCTTGAACCTACAAACCAAGTGAACACGCATCCCAATCTTCCTACTAAACATTAAGCACATTGCCTTTTGACTAGGCAAACATATCACAAAACCCCACATTATTTTTCCAACCGACAACCGATTATTTGATTTTTCATTTTTCTCATTATTTTTTTTTTGTTTTTTTTTCTTTGGATTCCTTTTCTTTCTTTTCTTTTTCATATTTTCTGATTTTTCTTCGGTTGTTCAGTAGTTGTTGATTCCTCTTGATCGACCAAAAATGGTGGTCGATCGAGGACTTTTCATTCCCAGACGTCTCGATCGAGCAAAAAGCTTTCGATCGAGAACAAATTTTCCCAAAAGCTCTCGATCGAGCACATTAATACCAAAAATCCCTCGATCGAGCTTCAAAAGCTCTCGATCGAGTAAAACTCAGCAAACATCCTCCAATTTCCCTTTGCACGCACTCCAATAACATCAGAAATAGGCCAATACTGATACAACGTGGTAAATTCCTTCACTACTTCGTAGCTCAGCATAATGGTAGGCAAAATATAGGATGTAGTTAAGGGACAAAAGGCAGTTTTTGGCTAAAAGTGGAGCTAAATGGGCAAACGAGGAAGGGGGTGATGCAATATTTCTCCGAACGTGTAATACCGACCTCTAACCGGTGCGTGTAGGCAATAAGAAACCAAAACTCATACACATGCAACACATGAAATGCAGGGAGCACTACTCACAATCCTAATGTAACTGGTCACAGATGTCACCAGTTTAAGGCTCTAAACTCAGAATGTGTATTAGGTTGCCAAAACTACGAGTCACGTCTAATGATCTAACATAAAATCCACGACAAAATTCGAGACAACGCTCAAAACGCGCAAGGCATAGATTGAAAATGGCATGGCATGGCATATAATTGACTATAAAAAGCTCTATCATCATCGGAAAACTCCAATCCGACTCGACTGAATGCAAAAGCAAACGTGAATTTTTTTGAATTTTTCAAAATTTTTGAAATTTACATGAAAACAATAAACGTGGATGCAAAACTAGATGCAAATGCAGACACAAAAGGATGCATACCCACCCCAAACCAAAACAAACAACGCCCTTGTTGTCTTCACAGCACAGAAAACCAGCAAGCAATGGGAAAGGGGTTAACAACCTAATACATGCTCCTAAAAACAGGAAATAAAACTAAAAAGATGGAAGAAAAAGCGTAGTACTCACAAAATCGGCTTCCCCAAACCAGCACCAAACTAGGGGAGCCCTAATCATCACCACCAGGTGCCTCCTCCTCTCGATAAGTGGGATCCAGCTCCTCCTCTCTAGTAGCACGCCTTGCTGCTGCTTCTGCACGTAGCCGAACCTCTCTCGCTACCGGTTTCTCCTCCATCTCCTCATCAGATGAAGAAGAGGCAGGGTACCCACCCTATGGGTATCGATAGAAAGAGGGATTAACCCAGCCCTCTAGAAGGACGTGTTGTGCGAATGTAGTCCTCATAAATAGGGAACAAGGCCAAAGCCTGGTCCCGGCACATCTCGGTGAGGTACCTGCAAATGTCATCAAGCACAGGATCATGACGCCCTTGGTCTGAGACCACAGGCGCCTCAAAGGTAGGAGGTAAAACGAAGTTGGGAGGATAAACCATCCCAGAAGGAGCAGGAGTAGGGGTAGGTGTAGGTGTAGGTGTGTGAGTTGTAGTAGTGGTGGTAATGGGAGTGGGAGTGAGTGATGGTGTAGGCATGAAGGTGGACGCGGCGTGGACGCGGGTCCAGTCTGTGTCGGAGATTGGGAAGACTGCCCAATCTCACGCTTCCTCTTCTTGCTAGAAGAAGAGGGGGTGCGGTGGTGAAGATGAGGTGGTAAGTGGTCGGAGTCGGTCTTGCTCCCTGAACAGTAGGGAGCGGCAGGAGACGAGGAAGTGTGGCACAAGGTAAGGTCACGGATGGGAAGCCATAAATCTTCCTTGTCATGCCATCTAACCACCTAAAAACGCGCATGGCCTCAATGTCGAGACGACCAATCTCTCCCACCAATATAGTGGTCTCAATAGGGTAAAGGCGACGGAGGATCCTAGTGACCAATCCGCCGCAGACCACAGCAGTCTTGACCTTCCTCCTAATACCACCCCATTACTGAGCCACCAAGTAGGAAATGTTAAGAACAAACGGGGTACGTGAATCAATGTTCAGGTACCCGGCTAAGATGGCAAGCTCAGTGTTGGTGATGTTATTGGGCTCAGGTCGCCCAAAAAGTGTCTCTCCTAAGAGTCGGAGGAAGTAACGAGGGTCAGGGGTATGGACATGGGCTCCCTTCCGTGAAGAGAACGGTGTGTGAGAAAGGGCAGCCCATAACTGAGGTACGAGCTTCCTAGGAGGCTCTATAAGTCCATCACTAACGAGGCCTAATGCTTCCCCAAACTGCCCCAAGGTCTAGTCATGCGACTCATTTAGGAGTCAAAAAGAAATGCAGGGGCGACTGTGGTCTTGCCTATAACGGTCTGGGTCAAAGGTAAAGGAGCTAAAGAACTCATAAGTAGGTCTATTCAAAGTGAGCTCCCCCATCCCTATCAAACCAGACATCTATGTCCCGTTGAGTAAACTACAAACCTCCTCAAAAATTCCTAGAGTCTCTAGGTCAGTACGTGCGAGGAAACGGGTCGGGGTGAGGGGAACAGCTAAAAGAGCAGACAACATAGAGCGTTGATCTGCGGAAATGAAGCGTACCTCGGGCCTTTTAGGCAAAGGAGCGAGGTTTGTCCCTCCCGAAGTGACAATGGCCCTAGATGAGGTGGGCTCAGCAGTAGTAGGCGTAACAGCAACGGAATCAGAAACACGGGGCTCGGTAGTAGTGGCCCCAAGAGTAGTAACAAGCTCAATGAAAACAGCAGTAGGGCTCGGAGTGGTGGACACAGGCGGCCTTGGAGTAGTGGTGGAAGGAGTAGGCTGAGGACGGCGAACGGGAGGTGTTAGGCGAGGGTTAGGATACCTAGGGGTAGCACCCGCAGCAAGTAAAGAAAATACAGGACGTGGATGGTCAGCGTCCTCACTATCATCATAATCGGTCTCGTCCTCTCCAGAGTCACTCTCCGACTCCGTCTCCGCATCCTCCACCAAAACAGGGGCACTAGGAGTTGCTTGAGAAGCAACAGTACCCTCAGCGGAAGGTAGACTAGTAACAACCTCACCCCCAGAAACTATGACGGTGTTATTGGACACCGTCTCAACAACAGCAGCGGCAGCAAGGGGCTGCTCCGTGAGCTCAAAAGCAGCAACAGAGTGTTTCTCTGTTATGTCTTGCAGAACATTCGAGACAATATCCACGACAGAAATATCGGGAGCAGGGGTGTTGTTTACATAGTCTATAACTACAAATAATCATGTAAGAGATACGAAATAAGCATTTGAAATTCATAGTTCAATCTCCCTAAACTAAACACCCTAAATGTCGAAAAAATTGGGAATGGAGGTGTTAAATAAGGACAAAGGAAGAAGGAACACTTACTTGATGGTTGGAATACTTACTAACCTGCAATGAATCAGAGCAAATACCCGAATTCAAAAATTTCGAATCAAAAAAAACCTAAAATACCGAAAACACAAATTGAACACGAAAACGGGTTTTTTCGAAAGGGCTTTTGATGAAATTGGAGTAGAAAGCTTATGGGTAACACAATTTAGTGAGTGAAATGGGCAAAAAGTAGCTAATATGCAGATTTGGCTGAAAAATCGAAAATATTGGGGAAAAACAATTTTTATTTTTTCGATCGAGTGAAATGAAGAGAAAGGGCGAAAAAAATTGCTTTTACAGCCTGATAGGGTTCTCGATCGAGAGAAAATTCCTCTCGATCGAGAACTTTTTACCTGAGATGTCCTCGATCGAGAACAATGACTTCTCGATCGAGACAATTCCAACCTTCGATCTCCCTTTCTCTCGATCGAGGAATAAATCTCTCGATCGAGAACTTCTTTCTCCCATATTGCTCGATCGAGAAGAATAATCCTCTCGGTCGAGAACTTTTCAGCTGGGCACGCACTTTGAGTGTTTCTGTTGGGTGCGGCTTATATGTACCTGCAAAAAGCTAAATAACAGTGTCCCAAAAATCACAAAATTTGTCCGAGTCTACAAAAAAAGTCTAAGCTAGCTACTAGTGTCTAACTACGGATGTCCTAACAAAACAAATCCAAAACAAGTAAAAAAACGCAAATCCAAAAGAAATTATCTATTTACAACTGGCACGGGGTTGCAAAACCGGCTAATGTTCCATGAAATCTGCTTGGCCATCCCTAGACCTTTGTTGTGACGAACTACTCTCAGCTTTGTTCACCTTCACCTTCCTACGCCAAACCAGTGGTTCATTCTCAGATTTCCGTTCCTCCTTGTACTCCTTAAACAACTCTGCCATGCTCTTTTCCTTCCACGTGCTCGGCTCGATTGCTAAAGCTCCCCATCCGGGTCCTGTACATTTAAACACAAAAATACGGACCTTTCTCTTGCTCTACGAGGCAAAGGTGTTAGTGGAGTAGGAAGAGTAATAACACGTGGGGGCTCATCAATAAGCATAGAATCAGAAGGTGTTTCATCCATAGGAGTGGGGTCGGAATCCAAAGAATGAATGACATTACACTCTAGGATGTGCATGGGTCCTTTATGGGTCGCAGTTTAGCAAAAACGAGTTCCTCGCCCCCGGCATTAAAGGTCAATGTACGCAATCCAACATCCATGATAGCTTGGGTCGTATGTAAAAATGGTCGTCCTAGAATGATAGGTGTATACGAGTCTTCATGTATGTCAAGTACAACAAAATCGATTGGTATAAATAAACGTCCAATTTTAACCGGAATGTCCTCTAGGACTCCTAAAGGTCGAGTTAATGATATGTCGGCCATATGAACTGACATGTTAGTACAGTGAAACTGAGTGAACCCCAACCTCTTAGCTAAGGACAATGGCATAACGCTAACACTGGCACCCAAATCACATAAAGCCCTATCAATAAAGTGCAGTCCTATGTGGCACGGTATAGAGAAACTACCCGGGTCAGACAGTTTAGGCGGGGTTCGATGCTAAAGATGAGCGGAGCACTCTTCAGAAAATGCGACAGTCTCTATTTCATCAACTGAACGTTTACGCAACAAGATATCCTTCATAAACTTGAGATAAGACGGTACCTTTTTAACCAAGTCAAGGAAGGGAATGTGAACGTTCAGGCCTTGAACGAGTTGACCGAATCGGGCGAACTCCGGCTCTGTCTTTTTTGCTTTTCTCAAACGTCCCGGGAAAGGAACATGCTCATCAGAATTGGTCTTGTGTGTATCACGGATCAACGCATTATTCATCATCCTTTGGTTGGGAGGTCTCGATCGAGACTTTGCAGCCTCCAAACTGCTCGATCGACCATCTTCAGCTTCTAAACTGCTCGATCAACCATCTTCCTTTCTCGATCGAGCAGCTTCCTCCTCTATAGTGTTCGATCGAACACTTTCATCAGACACGTCACTCGATCGAGAAGGTGATTGCTCTCGATCCAGTAACTTTCCAGCTAAACTTCTCGATCTAGAAGCAGAATCCTCTCGATCGAGCGAATCAACACCAGCGACAACTCTTTTCTCGGTTCTTGTACCTGAAACATCAACAAAAACAGAAGGATCGGTAGTTTTTACATTGGAATATGTATTTCCAGACCTTAGGGTCACCATGTTGAGAGTTTCCTTCCTCTTCTCGGATTGGGAAGGCAAATGTCCCGGTTGTCTTACGGATTGGTTTGCAGCAAGTTGGGCTATCTGCGACTCAAGCATTTTGATAGTTGCGTTTTTAGATTGGTCGGATTTGGACATTTGTGTAGCCAATGATTCGATCATTCTTTTTAGCTCACTAATCTCGGAAATTCCTCCAGATGAAGAACTCTCATGCTGCGGGTTAGGAAATTGAAGGGCCTTAGGAAATTGTTGTTTGTGCGGTGGCACGTAGGCTTGTTGTTGTTGCGATGGTGGGGATGGGTTATGGATGTTTTTACTTGTCCACCTTAAATTGGGGTGGACGTACCCATGGTTATAACCTCCCTGCCGATATTGCTGGAAGGAGTAGACTTGCTCCTTATCCGCAAAGCAATCAACAGCTACATGGCCTGGTTCGCCACATCTCTCACATAGAATGGGTTCCTCTCTTTGCAAAACATGAACCGTTTGACGGTTCCCGGAATTTTCACTCTCCAATCTCTCTATCTTGGCAAAAAGTTTATCGAACTTAGCCTCCAAACCTTCAGTCTCAATGTTGGCCATGGTTCTCGTTCCGCTTCTTGGATTACCATATTCGGACGTGTGTGTAGCCATTTCCTCAATTAGACTCCAACCTTTGTCATCATCAGCCTCTCTTTGGAACCTCCCATTTGCGGTAGAGTCAAGTATGGCACGATGATCATCGTAAAGACCGTTATAGAACTGATTGCAGATGAACCATGGTTCGAAACCATGGTGGGGAACAGCTCTCACGTAGCCTTTGAATCTATCCCACGCCTCACTTAGGTTCTTAGCCGGTTTTTGTTTGAAGTTGGTGATTTGTGTTCTTAAGGCATTTGTCCTCTGAGGTGGGAAGTATTTTTTGTAGAAGGCTAGGGCTAATAAGGAAGTCCAATCTGTAATCCCGGCTGCTACCCTATCCAAATCTAACAACCACTCTCTAGCGTAATCAGTTGGGGAAAAAGGGAAAAGGGCGTCTCTTATTTTGTCTTGGGTGACTCCCCTAGTAGCTGGAATGGAGGAACAATAGTCAGCAAATCTCTCCATGTGTTTTCTCGGATCCTCACCAGCAGCTCCCCAATATTGGTTCCGTTCAACCATATTAATGTAGGAAGGACTGAATTCAAAAGTTTGACCGTCCTCATTGGTAGCTGAACTAAGCCCCTTGGGAATGAATTCAGCGGTGGGCTCGGAATGATTGGCTATATTAGGCATGTTGGTTTGAAAGTTGGGTTCAACTATGAAATTTTCCTCAAAGATAGTAGCTCTCTCTCTGTCAGGGGTACTCAAGTCTTCCTCCCGGCGAATTCTTTCTAGTTCTCTCCTTCTACGAAAGAAAGCTCTCTCAGGTTCGGGATCGGGTTCCACCAATTCTCCCCTTCGAGACCTGTGCATGCACAACTGAAAGAGAACAATTAGAAAGGTCTTAAGGAATTAAAATTCCTTAAGACAAAAATAGATAAAAAGTTAAACAGAAAACAATGTAGCCTCCCCGGCAGCGGCGCCAAAATTTGATGCCTGTCGTTGTAGACACCAAAAATAAACCTAATGAACTACTAACATAAGCTAGTGGTAAATAGGGTCGATTCCTTAGGGAGGCTAACTGTCAACTATCAGTCTTTAACTATTGGTCACAATTGGGGGTTTTGAAAATTGTTTACTAAACTACGAGATGTGAGATATGAAAAAGAATAAGAAAATGACAGCAAGCACAAAATGATAACGAAATAAATCAAGAGTAAAGAGAATATGTTGGGAACTCGGGTCATTGTGTCATATGCATTATCAGTATAATCTGGTTGGTTAGATTATTGGTAGGAAAGACTGTGTCATTACAGTCACGTCTCAAACCCGACTATACCTTCCGGTCTTAAGTCGCCCTAAAGTCGTTTTTGCTTAACTTCCGTTCTCACAAAAACTAATTAAAATAATTAAGCAAGTCTTACCCTTCCAACCTTCCGGTCTAGGTCGGGATTTAACTAAACGTAAGGTCTCATGCGTGCACTCACTAAACCAAACACAAATTATATTGCTTAATGATAACTCCTACCATAATCTATCCATCCCGACTACCACCTATCATGTAATAGACACAAGTTCCCTCATCCCGGCATATTTAACGAATTAGCTACTCATGACGATATTAATAACGATTACGACTACAAGATTTATACTAACATGTGACATGATGATAAGGGAATAAAATCAGAATATAATAATAGTGACAAAGAGAAGCGAAAGAGACGAGAAAACAGTGAGCAACAAGGGCGCAATTTTCGAGACTTATGACGGAAACAGGGCCGCAAATACAAGCATAAAAACCGAAACTAAAAAATGGATTCTAAACAGAATGAATATGCGACGAAACTAAATAAAATCAGGGATGACAAGGGAGAGGGAAAACAAAAGCAATAAGTGATAGACGGAGATGGAAAACAGACGAGAACAGGAGGACAACCAAAATGCGAAAACAGAGTACAAACATGCGAAACCGAGACTAACGAAGACGAGGCAAAACAAAAGATGCAGAATTAGAATAACAATAAAATAGTAGAAAGGAAATAAGAAAGAAAGATTACGATTAAGAATCTGGCTCAGAACGACAACGATACGATCCTTGAGTTTTAAGAAGAGAAAACACAAAACTAAAACAAATTTTATTGAGCAGAAAAATGTGACGGCTGAACAGTAGAAAAATGCGTTCTGAAAGATAAAAGATGTAAATAAAATAAGATGATAACCTAATGAACTCATAAGGAGTTCTTAAATAGAGAACAAAAATAAAAACTGCTGT
The DNA here is from genome assembly GCA_029255685.2 of Silene conica. Taxonomy (NCBI): domain Eukaryota; kingdom Viridiplantae; phylum Streptophyta; class Magnoliopsida; order Caryophyllales; family Caryophyllaceae; genus Silene; species Silene conica. The sequence continues at coordinate 69,726,774 of CM055311.2, forward strand.
AAATCTTCGAGAAAACGAAGAGCCAGCGAAAAATCTCTCGATCGAGAGAAAATGTTCCTCGAACGAGAGAAACCTCAACCAAAATGGTCGATCGAGGAAGTCATGGTTATCGATCGACTTCTTCTTCTGCAAAACTTCTCGATCGATCAACAAAGCTATCGATCGAGCACAGGACAGCTCGATCGAGGCATTTTCTTTCTCGACAAGGTCTTCGATTGGCCTTAATTGCTCGATTTCTTTGACTTGCTCCTTCGGTGGTTGACAACACTCCCCACGCTTCTCTATGAATGCACAACCATCTATGTTTCTTCCATCATCTACCAAAATGCAACACTTGAGGTAGAAAAAGCTCGGTTTCCGCTACGACTTGGTCCATATATGCAAAACAGCAATACAAAAACAAAGTAGCATATACGGGGTATAAAGTGATAATAAATCTCCTATTTGCATGGAAATGTGTAACAAAATGGGACTAAAAAGTCTATAACAAATGCACACATCAATATGCTTGAACTTTCTAATAATGAGCCTAATGAGCCTTATTTTGAGGTAAATGTGCGGGATTCATTTATTGACATTTCTAATGTTTTTGATAATATTAGTGAATGTTCCGGAAAAGGGTCCTTTACAAAGGATCCTTCAAAGGCTTTGATGTGGTTTGAGACATGTACAGGTGAATCTCCTATTTGGAAAGTTGAACTAGACGCTCCAGATGATGCAATATATGGGACAGAGCCCATAATTGCCGAAAAGAGAAGTGTTCTCGATCGAGTAGTACCACTTACTCGAACAAATAATGCTGAGAAAGAGATCACTCAATCAAGCGATTCTATGGCTGAAGATAAGAGCCCAAGGAAAAAGAAGTCAAGAAAGGTGTCGGCGTATGACTTGGGGTTCGATGAACCAGACGACCCCAGAATGTGGAGGGCCAGAGCTGCAGACGATGACCCATCCATTTACATGTATGACAAAGTGGAGTTGATACCATCTACCCAGATCAGTGCCGCTGAAGGAGTTGCTTGTAGTCAGAAGCCTTTGTCTTAAATTTTCCGCATCTTTTGCGGATGACTTCCCTTGTTGCTCGGTCTTCGAGACTTTTTATTTTTGTTTTAAGACTTTTTGCCCTTTTTTTTGTTGCTAGACTTAGTTTTTCGTTTTTGGATATTTTGTTTTAAGACTTTAGACTGTGTATTTCTTTGGGTTTTGCGCAAATTTTGGGCGCGTTATTTGTGCTTTTACAGGTTTGGATATAAGATTAACTCAATCCGTTGAGTCAATTTGAAGAAAAACAAGCTCCGCTACAGGAAGTTTGGTCGACCGACCAGATACACAAGTCGGTCGACCAGGATCTACATTCCAGTAGCTTTCTGTTCTTCGACCATTGGTCGGTCGACTAGACCCTTTGGTCGGTCGACCACAGCTGCTGCTACTGTCTGTTCTGAAGACCGAAATTGGTCACCTCGAGCAGAGTGCATGGAATTTTAGGGAGTCTTTCTTCCTATTCTTTCGTTTTTATACTTGTTTTCTTCTATTCCATTCCTTTTAATTCTCATATACCGCCCAATGCATTTAATTTCCGAAGAAGGTTGTTTATGTATCTTTTTCATGTCCTTTTGGTAGCACTGCTGGCTACCGAAACCTCCTAGCTCACGCTGGTTTGGGGAGGTTTCTGTTCGCGCAATTGTTTTGTGAATTCCTTCCTTTTTGTTTCCTTAATCATTTTTACGCAAATTCCCATTTTCTTTAATCCTTTGCTTATGCTTTTGCACAATGGGGACATTGTGTAATTTGGTTTGGGGAAGGGTTTTGCGTTGCATTTCATGTTTTATTGCATTTTTTTTGCATTGTTTTTTATTTTCCTTGCATATACAAAAATCCAAAAAAAATTGAAAAATATTTCAAAAATTTGAAAAAAATGCACGTTTATTTTGGCATATAGGTTGAGTCGGAACGATAGTATTTTAATGATGACTTTGCATTTCATCTGGTTATGTCGAAGCCTTGCTAGTCAACATGTTATTAGTAGAATCATATGCATAATCTACGAGTTTTTGTCAAAATAATTGTTGATCTTGAGACTTGACTTTAATTTTTGGCAAGCTACAATACACTCTAAGGTTTTTAGAGCTTTATAACTGGTGTCACTTGCGACCAGTTTGTTTAGGATGTGAGTAGTACTCCTTATGAGACATGTTACATCAATATGCTTAAACATGAACTTAATCTACTTAGTACCTGTATGCTATCTAGTTTATTGATTTTTGACACGTGCAAAAGAGGTTCCTTTTCTAATTTCACCCATAAGCATTACATAGCCAAAATTGCCTTTTGTCCCATAAGCTACATCCCATACTTAGTCTGCCGTATCCAAGCTAGTATTTATGGTCGTGGGAATGCATTACTTCTCTTTGGTTGTGTTATTCTTAATTGAGAAAGATGGTAAAATTCAGAAAAGAAAGAAAGACAGAAAAAAAAAAAAAAGAAAAAAAAGAAAAAAGGAAAAAAAAAGAGGAAAACAGAAAAGAAAAGAAAGAACAACCAAAACAAAAGGCTGCATATCGGTCGACTGACTGAAACACATGGTCGGTCGACCAAGTGCCAGTGAAATCAGAAAAAAAAATCGCATGTTTGAAAGTTTTATTCGTTGGCGATTTATACTCCAATGTTTTATTAATATCATTTGGGGAGTCGTTTTCCTTAGAGATTGTGAGATTTGTGCTTCAAAATAGCACCGTTTTAATTAATATTGGGTTTGGAAATGGTGAAGTTATTCGTTATTTGGATCCCGTTGTTTGCTAGCTTGGTTATTAAACTCCACATATCCAAATCATCTTAGCCTTTCATACCCATTACCTCACATATCCGTTGTTCCTCAGCATGTGTCATGGTCATTAGATCGGAATGTATATGTACGGTTATAGAGATTATTTTCATGTTAGATTGCAGGCATGTTCTCATGGGTTTAAGTTAGGTGAGTGTCATTACAAATTTACATCTTTCTATCTTTACATATATACTCACCCATGTTTATTTTGTGATTTAAGCGACCCGCGAGAGTCCATTTTGACAAGTCTTTGCAGTTGATAGATTAGCAAGTTATGACAACTTCATAACTCGTTTGCATGATTCACCCTACTAATTGATTGTTGATTATGCATTAAATTGGTTTAGGCTTTACAGTTTGCATTTCGCTCTGAGATTGAAATCGTTCCATTAGGTTTTAGAATCGAGTCTAGTTCTTGCTTGGGGACAAGCAAGGCTTTGGTTTGGGGAAGTTTGATGCGTGTCTATTATATGATGTTTTACACCTAATTTCACAAGCATTTCAGAGCTCATTTGTAAAGTTTAGGCTACTATTTCCCCTATTTCGTCTACTTTCATATTTTTTTTGTGAAATTGCAGATTAATGCGGAAATGAGTAGATATTGAACTAAATATGTCCCCGAGTGCTTAGCATAGAATTTGACATGAAGAGGATGCTTAAGGAATGAACTTGGTGCGCGCTTCAAGGCCTGAAGATAGCATAAGCAAGGGTGCGTACAGTTTGCAAGCTTTAACAAGCAAAGAATCGCTTCACGATATTGCAGCCTTAAAATGGCTATATCTCGAGTTCTAGAGCTCATAATCGAGTGATTCCAATTGGAGGTGAAATATTACCCTCTTAGCTTTCCAACACCGCGAGAATCGCTTTATTCTGATAAGTAACGAAGAAATGGCAGCTGGTTTTAGATCGATGCGCACTGTAGCATTTGTCCGAATGCATTACTGTACCCTGATCTTTGGTCGATCGACTAGGCACAATGGTCGGTCGGCCGAGGCACCTGATGAGCGAGATTTCAGAAGTCAAAATTAAAAGATCAGAAGCTTCTCTGAACCCGACAACAGGTCGGTCGACCAATGGCAACGGTCGGTCGACCACATCTTTTCAGACGGAAAAATAAAGAAGCGTGTTAAAGCCCATAATCGTGTTAGGGTTTTAAAAAAAGGGTTTTCTAATTTGCTATATAACGTGAAACCCCTTTCCATTTTGAGGATGGAGGTTTTTAGCTAGCTTTGGAGAACATCAAATAATTTACTTTTTTTTAGGTTTTATATAGGGTTTTGGTTCTTTAGTCTAATCTTTCAGTTCTTATTCAATAAAGTTCAATCGTTCTGTTCTTATTTCTGCCTTATTGTTACGGTAATTCTTCATTCTAATTTCAGTTAATTACAGTTTTTATAATATTAGTTTCCGGATAGTTAGAATCTCAATACCATTGTTCTTATTGTTTACCTTTTCATTAATCGTTTTAATCATGTTTTCTGTTATTATTATTGTTATAGTATCTGTTCTTATTAAAGTCATGAGTAGCTAGACCCCATATTTTTGAATGTAGGCGACCTATAATGTAGATGGCGTAGTTTAGGTTAACCCGTAACAGTGCTTGGTCGACCGACTGGCTTCTCTGGTCGGTCGACTGAATAAGTTGGTCGATCGACTGGATTAGCTGGTCGATCGACTGATTTCGCGTCTGATCATTTTTGTTTAATCCGTTAAGTGCAATATCTTTCAATGAGACCAAAAGGAGACTGGTTAGATGCTTAGTAATGACCAACCCATAGATCGAAAGACAGGGAAGGGCATTAGTTAATGGTTTAAACGATTAAGTTACTTACGATCTAAAGATTTGTGACTTAGGCTTTAGGAATCGCTAATCGTGTTGACACCTAGTATTAGTGAGACCTAGGGACTAGTAGCATGGGCCGAAAGGAGCTACTAGTTAACCTGGACCGAAAGGACTCGTTATACCCATCTTACGCGACTGTAATACGGACCTACCTACAATTATGTGCCATCGTAACTATAGTGAACCGATCATCCTAACATTCTTTCTTCTCTTGTTTACATCTTTAGTTTAGTCATTGCTTTTGCTTTTACTTTCGTCGCTAGCATAATTCTCAATCACCAACAAAACCCCCCTATTTTTGTGACTGAACAATTAAAAGCACATTTAAGACATTACCTCCTTGTGGTTCGACCCGTACTTCCACTAGCTTATGCTAGTCTTAGTTCGGAATTATAAATTTTATCTTTGACACCAACAACGACGGGTATCACCTTATACGACACTCTCACCCCTTTGGTACCCCTCACCGTCACCTTCTTTTGATGACAGTCGATGGTAGCCTTATACTGACCTAAACAATCCATTGCTACAATTACCTCAAAACCATCTAACGGAAACTCGAAAAGGTCAATAGGAAAGTCTACTTGACCTATTACAAACAATACCCCCTATACACCTTCCGACACATTATAGACTCTCCAGAAGGTATGAATACCTCATCATTAGCTAACTTAAATGACTCTAGCCCTAAACTCCTAGCATAGCTTACAGACACAAAAGAATGGGTTGTTCCAGAATCAAACAAAGTAAAACTAGGACAACCATGAATAAGAAAAGTATCGGTCACAACATGCGCGTCCCTAGCCGCAGCCTGCTTCCCCTTGGCGAATAGCTTACCGCTATTATTCTGGCCCTCTCTTTGCAATGTTGTCGCAGACGAGGTAGGATTCGCCGTCGATGCCTGGCTAGCCCCTTCGTAAGGTCTTTGATAGCCTCCCTGACGGTTGTAGCCACCGTAGTTCGGCTTGCCCTGGTTACCCCCACGAACTCGCTGGACGACTATTCTCATAGCTCTGAGAAGCCTGGGAAGGTCCCTGGTAGCCACCTCCCTCAAACTTCTTGCACTCAAACCTCTTATGCCCTGACCCACCACAGTTGAAGAATTTTGTCACAGGGGTGTCACAGTAGCTGCGACCCCCTTTTCCCCCAGTACCCGCACCAGTCCCAGTGGAGTAAGAACGGCTCTGACTAAAATTTCCCTTCTTCTGCCCAGCCCCAGCACTCTCACCTTCTGATTTCCTCTTCTCTCCGCTCCTCTCTCTGGCCATCTTGGCTAGATCATTCAACCTCTCGGCATGCCATGCTCTCTCATAGACCTTCTTGAGGTCAAAAGTCGTGCTAGTAGGCAGTCTCCCCATGATCCGGACAGTCAGCCCCTTCTCGAACCGAAGCGCAAAACCCTGAGGAGTCATTCCCATCTCCTCTACCTGTCGAGCCAAGTCATTGAATTAATGTAGTATTCCGAGACAATCATCTCCACAGACATGCGGAGGTTGTCAAACTCAGGCTTCAACCTACTACGGATGTGCTCTGGGACAAACTCACGCCGCATAGCAGCCTTGAAGGCTTCTCACGACACATAGTCTTGCCCCATCTTCTCAAAGTAGCCACGAGCTTTACCCTTCTCGCGACCCCACCAGCCCCCTGCCAGACTGCATAGATAGAATGCAGCCTGGTACACCTGGAGGTCTTAAGGACAGTTGAAAATCTTGAACACACTCTCCATCTCTCTCAGCCAATCTTGTAGCAGACCCGGTGTCCCCGCACCGTCGAACATTGTAGGCTGATGACGAGCCATCGCATTGCTGATGTCATGGGCATTCACTTGGGATGCCCGAGCTCTCTCAAATTCCTGACTGCGATAGTTAGGGTCTCATGGCCTTCGATTATCCGAGCCATCTCTTAGATTGACATGGAAGCGGCCTCAATCATGGTCGGATTCGCATTGGGTGGTAGGTTTGGAGTATTCGCTCTTTTGGGGGCTATCGCAAATTATTAAGAAGGAAGGAAGTAAACGTAAGCACACAGCCTACGACTCAGGAAACAGAAAATCGAAAAGAAGAGAAAATAGTTTCTGACTTCATTCACTCAGTCGAGTAATCAACACTCGGCCGAGTCCCTACTACTCGGTCGAGTACACTCCACTCGGTTGAGTGATTCCCACTTGGTCGAGTTCCTCTAACTCGGCTGATTAACGAATACTCGGTAGATTATCGCATACTCGATCGATTATCGCCCACTCGGTCGAGTACTCCCCACTCGACCGAGTTACACATCACAGTAAGGTTTCGTGGATAGAATTTCACCCTTCACCGATTCTACACATCACATAGCCTTATATACTACTAACCATACACATACATACATACATCATATCCTACCCTTAGTGGCAAAGTACTAGGGTGTAAGCAATTTTGCGGTTCCGGGACGTCTCCCAAACCTTTGTGGTAGCCTTACAACCTAACACTTGTTGTTCATTTTATTTAAGACACATCCTAGGTTAATTTGGTTCATTGGTTTTAGGTGCCAAGATCGTCGCTCTAATACCATTTGTTACACCCTCATAACCTAAGGCCTTTAAAACAGGACCATCAGACTATGAGGACATTACCATCTCATTTTCCTGAGGTACAGTTTAAGATAAACAATCACAACCACTTTATTATAGGTAAAGTATAACTGTGTAAAAGTACAACCGTATGTCAAAACAACTACAACCAAAAAAAGATGTCTAAAGTTCATGCGGAAGCTACGACTCAAGACTCTACAAAACCGGTGAACCCTCATCCCAAGCCAGCAAGCAAAACTCATCTGCGAACTTGAGACTCTGCTCACCATTACATGGATCATCACAGTAAAACAACAATAGGCGTCAGCAACTGAATAATAATACGGATACGATGCTAACGTACAACACATACACTGTTCGCAATATCACTACTATCACTAATACACAACATCCATGGTGGCCTTTATCCCCACACCAATTCCCCCGCTTACCGCAGCAAGGGTTACCTAGACCATTAATATGCAAATCCTCTATGTGGAGGGTCCCACGAAGAGCGATCATAGGAGTGAGATCTGTTCCCCGTAATGGTCCCACACATTACCTTTTCACTCTCAATAATCATACATCATATAGTGAAATAATAATAAGACGGTATCGTCACAATCATTATCATACAGAAACTGAGTAGGGAAATCCTACTTCAAGCAATACAGCGGAAATGACAAGCACCACATTCCTACCAACGTTCCTCTATGAATCCTCCTCCTAAGGATAACACAAATACGGATTACTCACTATACCATTATAATCTACGACATGAAAACGATAGGGTGACACTTACTTGGTAGAATGCGGATTAGGTAGATGATCGGCGCAACTAGACCTTGCTAACAACCTTGGAAGACTTGAAATGGAGAAAGGGGAGGGATTAGGGTTTTTACTTCTTTTCCGATTTGGGTAAAAATGAGGTTTTTAACATCGGTTTACTTTATATGATAACTATGGTCTGACGTCTAGAAAAGACTCACTCGGCCGAGTACGACATACTTGGCCGAGTGCGGCCTACTCAGCCGAGTATCACCTACTCGGTCGAGTTGGCTCGCAACTCAGCTTCTACCTAACGGAGCTCGGCCGAGTACCACATACTCGGCCAAGTGCGACCTACTCGGCCGAGTATCACATACTTGGCCGAGTTGATTCACAACTCAGCTTCTACTTAAGAGGGGTGTTACAATAAGGGTGTTATATCGGGTATGAAACAAGACACAATTGACTATACAACCCTGACTAACTTCTTTGGTCGCGCAGGAAACTGGAAGAAGCTTTGCTATTACTAAAGAAAATGAAAAAAGAAGGATGTAAACCTAACGCTGTAACTTACAAAATTGTCATTGAATCTCTATGTAGAAAAAAGAAGTTCAGTCAGGCTCTAAAAATGATTGAAAAATTACCTTATGAAGGAGCTTATTTACACAAAGCTAGTTATAGAATCGCATTGAACTGCTTGTGTAGTGGAGGCGAGATAGAAAAAGCAGCTTGGTTGTTCAGCTGCTGCATGGCAGGGGTTTTATACCTCAATATGCTACGTCAAATGCTTTATTGGTTCGCATTTGTGAGATTGGAAGGGTTGATGATGTAGTTACCTCACTGCTCGAGCTATTAGAGACAGGATTTAAGCCTCTTAGCTGAAGACATGAGAGATGTTAATGGAGACAGTTTGTCGAGAGCGAAACTTACTAGCCACGTTTGTACTACTTGACGAACTTACTAAAGACATGGAAATTTAGTGACTTTTAAGGCTTTGTTTGGTAAAACGAGCTGAAAAGTTACCTGAAACCTAAAAAGGTACCTAAAAATTGAAAAGGTAGCTGAAACCTGAAAAGGTATCTGATAAGATAGCTGAAAATTATAAGTTGATAAGCTGACTGATTATATAAAAATCTGTTTGGCAAACTATATGAAAGGTAGCTTATTTTGGTGAAATGACATAAAAGGATATAATAATTATTTATTATATTATAGATTAAAGGATAAAAAGGTAATATAACCTAGAATCAGGTACCTGAAATCTAAATTGCTGTCTTTTGTAGCATTTCATTTCATGTAGCTTATTTGACCAAATAAGCTACTTGCCAAACACTCCCAAAAAAAATAAGCTACCTGATTCTTTTGGCAAAAAAGTTACTTCAGGCAAACCAGGTGCCTGAAGTGCACTGCCAAACAGAGCCTAACATTGCAGTGTTTGTTCTTCTTCGTTCAATGATTATGTTCACAAAACGAATATTGCTCCTTGTAAACGATTGAAACCCACAATTTTCTTGATTCGACGTAGTTAAAGTGTCGGGAGTTGTAATTCATAATGATAGTTATAGAAGCCAAAATTTATCTTGGCACATTGTGACCATGAGTATGAATGTATGATGTATCCTCTAATAGACCCTTAAAAAGGGGATCGTCTAACACCATATCGGAATGTACACAACCCATTCAAAATACAGCTTAAAAATTGGTTACATGTTGCTTAAAAATTGGTTACATGTTTTATTTTATTTTATTTTTTTACAGCGGTAACAGAAGACCTTACAAATTCATGGCTCGTTTCGCTAGGCGATGAGCCACAGAGTTCAAGTTTCTAGGAATAAAACTAAAACTAATACAATGGAAAAGAGGTAAACTAGCTTCAATGTCGAGAAGTATTCCTTGCGTCAAATGGTGTTCATTCTCCACTCTTGTGATTTGGAATAAGATTTGTAGGCAATCAGAAAACACGTTCAAATGTTGAAAACCATTAGCGCTAGCCCATCGTATAACTTCTCGGACAACCTTTGCCTCCGCTTGTAATGCAGATTCTGACCATGAGTTATTGCCTCCTTCATAGATAATTAACCCATCAGGATCATATGCCACCCAACCTGCAGCAAACTTTAAAGACAATTTCCAACTAGCATCCACTTTCACCCTGATAGTATTACACCGTTGGTCTGTGCCAATCAGGTAAACATGAGTACTATTCTCCAGCTTTTCCCTAACTTCATTACGTGGTAAACCAGTATAAAACCCATACAAACTTGACATCCCTTGAGATGCCTCATAAGCTACAGTTGCCTCAGCCGTTTTCCTATATTGAAGGTTAAAGAAAGCCCGATGCGAGAATAAGTCATCTCTAAATACGAGATTGGTGCGCGTACACCAGATGCACCAGATAGTAGCGAGCAAGTTAATAACCAAAAACTCCCCATTATCAGCCTTTGAAAGGTAATTAATCCAATTAATGATCCATTCTCCAACCACCAAGTGGGAATCATTATCAGAATGGATGCCCAAAATACTGGAAGACCAGATCCTAGCAACAATATCGCAATCCCGAAAAAGGTGATTTAGAGTCTCAAGCTTATCCATACCATGGCAAAATCTGCACGAATGGTCCGTAACAATTCCTCTTTTTTGGAACTCTGACCCGTTTGAGACGGAATTAGTAAAGATTCGCCATACTAAAATTTTCCATTCCCGAGATCCTAGGAGTCTCCAAAGCCTCCTTTTACAAAAGGCAACACATGATCTACTTATTCTAGATCAATCCTTCTCAGTGCATGTTTTGTTGAGGTTAATTAGAGTCAAGAGCAATACCATACCCAGTTTTAACGGAATAAATACCTGAAGTAGAATGCTTCAAAAAAAATCATATCATTAGGTTGTGACAAACACAGAGGAAAAGCCAGGATCTTGGACCGTCATTTTTCACTGAAAAGTTCAGGTATTAATTCTTTATTCCATTTCCCCGGGCCTAAATAAAGATCTTTGATCTTGAGGTTCAAGGCAGCCGAGACTTGATTAGAGTTCAGGTTAGGATTCATACTAGGTGTTTCCCCATTAACCCATTTAGTGCTCCAAATATAAATATTAATTAGAAGAATATCCCACTTTCTAAGCACAATTTGAGAGAATAAGTTTCAAGCCCCGAAGCATACCTCTGCAACCCTATGGCAGATTCGAGGCCTGTTTTACGAATATGTCGCCTGGTCTCAACGGGAAATTGAGTAATTTATCTCTGAAACTTTCCAAAGAGTGTATCCTCCCTCTTGACCAGCTTCCAGGCTTATTTGGCCAGAAGAGCCTAATTAAGAGAAGAAACATTCCTAATACCAAGACATCCTCTGCTTTTCGGAATACTTAGGAAGTTAATACTACACCAGTGGACCATCTTGGACGTTCTCAAGCCCGCCCACCAAAAATGACAATAGAGAATTAATCCGCTTAGCCACGCTTACCGGTATTTTAAACACCGATGGGAAGTAATTAAAAATGGTGGACAAGACAGATGAGATGAGAGTAAGCCGCTCTACTGGTGACAAAAAATATCCCATTTCACGAGGAGATCCGCTTTTTAACATTATCCACAAGTGCAGTGAAAATCCCGTTTTTGAGCTTTCAAAATCCGTGGATATACCTAAATACTTATCAATACCCTTGTTATTCCAAATGTTAAGAATTTTATGTCTCATGGAAGCACAGAGAATTGGAGTGCTCGGGCAAAAAATTATACCTGATTTATTATAGTTAATAATAGCCTGACTATAAGCCTCACAAGACTGCCTAAGGATTCCCTCAAGTTGACCAAAAACATCTCTTTTATCTACGAGGAAGAAGATAGAGTCATCAGCAAAAAATAAATGTGAAAGGGGTGGAGAAGACCTTCTTAGCTTAATGTCATGTAGCCGTCCACAACGAATAGCGGCAGCAATATTACGGGACAAGACTTCCATACAAAGAATAAACAAAAATGGAGAAAGAGGACCCCCATGCCGGATTTCACATTTACGCTTGAATTGCTTCAATGGAACCGCATTGAGCAGCACTTCATACGACACGGTAAACACACAGTTCATAATTAAGTTAACCAAGTTGTCATTGATTCCCATGTACGTTAAAGTTTAAGAAAGGAAGTCCCAACGGACCCTGTCGTAAGCCTTGCTCATATCAGCCTTAAATACGAACCTACCATGTTGGCTGATGTGTGCATTTTATATAGACTTTTTAGGCCGTATTAGCACACATTTCTATGCTTATTTCGTAGTATTTTGCTACAAATATCCCCCGAATAGTCTACTTTGGTTTGTTTTGCTATTTTGCAGATATGAGCCGGAGAAGATCATAATCGAGCCTAAAACATGTCCTTATGCATGCATTTAGGAAAAGAGTTGAGTCGGAGCTTGTTACTACTCGTTTTGAGATGCGCATAGGAGCAACAAAGTCTATCAAGCGAAGGAAGAACTTCAATTTGCTAGTGCCTACTTTAGAGAGCCATATCTCGAGTTCTAAAACAGATAATCAGGTGATTCCAATTGCATATGAAATCTTATCCCTTAGCTTTCCAACGCCGCCAAGAACGCTTTATTTAAGCGAGTAACGAAGAAATGGCGGCCATTTGAAGTTCAGTGCGCAGTGCAGGAAATACACGCTGAGAAGTGCTCGATCGAGAGGTTCTTTTGCTCGATCGAGAGGTCCTTTTGCTCGATCGAGAGCTTTACTCCTCGATCGAGAGGTTTTGCTTCTTAAAGTCCTCGATCGAGAGGTTTTGGTTTCTTAAAGTCCTCGATCGAGAGGTTTTGGTTTCTAAAGTCCTCGATCGGGAGCTTTTCATACCCATTCTTCTCGATCGAGAGGTTTTTCTTCTCGATCGAGAGCCTTGACGGGTGAGGGATCATTTTCCCGAGAGTTTAATTTCAGTTTTCTTTTGTGTCTACTATAAAAACACATGAGAGTTCATTTTAGGTTTTTTATCATCCTTTAGCAATCTTCTCTTAGCCGTCACTTTCAGAAAATAAAAAATACTTTTAGTCCTTATTTTCTTAGTTCTTATTTTCTTATACTTCTCAAGGATTGTAATCGGGTTTTGGATTCCGTTCTTACGCCGGAACTTGCTTGCTTGTAATCCTCTTCTCTTTTATCTTAATCTCTCTTTCTGTTCTTGTTTATTTTCTGTTTATTCACGTTTTCGTTCTGTTTCTTTTCTCGTCTTTGTCTCGGTATTCGTACCCGTTTCTCGCCTCTGTTCTCATTCCCTGCTCCCTTTCATTTTGTTATTTTGTTCCTCTTTACCCTTTCCTTTTTATCTCTATTTTCATCTATTTTATATACGTAATCATTCTGCCATACACTCGTTAATCTATATCGGTTTTTGTGTCTTTGTTCTCGCCCTGCTTCTCGCTTAGTATCTCGAAAACCGTGCTCCTTTGCCTCGTCTTATCTTTGGTTATTCATCCCTTTTTATTCCTTGTCTTAAAAATCTGTTTTCACCCTATTTTTTCTATGTCGATTGTTAACATGATTATCATTTTTTGTAATCGTTTATTATTACGTTATGAGTAGCTAATTAATTTATATGTCGGGATGAGGGAAAGTGTGTCTTATGCATGTTAGGTTGTAACCGGGATGGGTAGTTTTGCGGTAGGAATTATCGTTAAGCAATATAATTGTGTTTGGTTGAATGAGTATACGCAGGAGACCATTCGTTTAGTTAAACCCCGACCTAGATCGGAAGATTGGAAGGGTAAGGCATGCTTGGCAATAATAATTAGTTTCTGTGATGGCGGAAATCAAGCAGAAACGACCTTAGGGCGACTTAAGACCGGAAGGTATAGTCGGGTTAGAGACGTGACTGTAATAACTCAACCTTTCCTACCAATAATCTGACCAACCTAGTTTATACCGATAGTGCTGACGACACAGTGACCCGAAATCCCAGCATATTTCTCTTTTCTGAATTTATTTTATATCCTTCTCGTTTCTTTTCGTAGTTTAGTTAAAATAATTTAAAAACCCCCAGTTTTGTTACATTCAGACGGACCAATTTAGACAGATAATTAGCAACTATGCCTCCCTGTGGAGATCGACCCTACTTACCGCTGACTTCTGACAGTAGTATTAGGTTTTTATTTTTGGTACTGAAACAACGGTATCAAATTTTGGCGCCGTTGCCGGGGAGGCGACACTTTTATCTGTTTAACTTTGTCTGTTTTTTCGCCTCAAGGGAAGACTGAGTACCTTGAGGTTGTTCTCATCTTTTTCTTTAGTGTTGTTTTGATAGGCCCACAGGTTTATTGACAGGCTACGGAGGGAGATTATCGAAGGGAAGGCTTGAGTACCTTCGATCCCTTTTGCCAAGATTGACATCCGTATCCCGATTAATCGCCCAGTTTGAAGCTCAAACTGACAAGTCTGTTAGTGGGAGAGGAAGGAATCTTGGGGTTGTTGTAATTACCACACTGCACCACAACCGGTACCACAACAAATCCCTCCACCTGCTGAAAATAATGAGATCGTTGAAATAGTCGAGATGATAAAGGCATTGACATTAAGGGTACAATCAAACTCCCACACTATCCGTCTTGAGAAGTTGCAGGTCCAAGTGAACGAATTGAGCAAAGGAATTGAGCGAGAAGAGGCTTATTCAAGAGCATCGAGGAGTAATGCAGTCGATCGAGTATCTGACAGTGCTCGATCGAGCAATTTGGAGGACAAACCTCTTGATCGAGCTACTGAAAATGCTCGATCGAGCAAATACGAGGAAGAACCTCTCGATCGAGTAAACAAAAATGCTCGATCGAGAGGAATTTAGGATAAAATCCTTGATCGCGTAGATATAAATACTCGATCGAGGACTTCTGATGACGAGGCTTTCTTTCAACTTTTCTCCGATGCTCAACCAAATATTTTTACCGATCGATCAGTTCCTTACCCACACCAGTTGCTGCCACACCGTGGATTTCTGGACCGCTTACGGGCTCTCGGCGTCATGGCTCTCTACGATGAGATGATTACTCAGGTACCTCCTTATGCTAATTTTATTTCTCAAATTAATTGGTCTAGGAAGGATATTATTGAGTCGGTAATGAACGTAGCCATGAGTGACGGGTGTAGCACACTTCTTAGAAAGGGGACCCTCCCTAAAATGTCTGACCAAGGGAGATTTCCATGTTCTATAGGGACCCGTTCGTTTGACAATGTTTTATGTGACCTCGATTCTAGTGTCAACATCTTACCTTTACCTCTTGCAATGCAACTAGGATTGACTAAGTTTGTGCGCACTAGAACGACTATTCAGTTGGCTGACTACTCCTATGTAAAGGTCAAGGGAGCTGTACATGATGTACCTGTTAGGATCGGGAATTTTTATATTCCCGCAGATTTTGTTGTTCTAAACATACCCGAGGACCGCAATGTTCCCATTATTTTGGGAAGACCATTTTTGTGCACTGATGGTGCAATTGTTGATGTCGGGGTTGGGACACTTACCTTTCAGGTCGGAGGAGAGGATTTGATTTTTACTAAGTCCAATGACCCTAGGGAACCCATACCTATCGTATCTTGCAATAATTTCCCTCTTGTAGAGCCCGTTACCATTCTGTCTGAGCCAGTTTATGAGTCACATATCATTGTCGATGTTATGACACCTCTGCCCCATTCTGGGAGCAAAATGGAGGAACATTGCTTTGTTTCTCTTTTTGCAGGTTTTGACGAGATAAAAGACGTGGGAGGTGTGATGGGTGCTCCTAACAACTTGGAATCAGGAACTACTTAGATAGACGACCCAAGAGGAGGTGTTGATAATGTTATGCCGTTGAGAAAGAGGATGCGTGCTGAGGTGAAAGTTTGGGAGCCGGGTGCTGAGAAGAACTCCCGTTTTTCAGTTGCCAAGTTGTGGAGGCCGGATGTTGATTTGACAATGGCTGAAGTTGCCGCATTCAGTCAGAATCCTTATAGAGGGCCATTGATTTGTGGTGTGGGATGATCAAGAAAAGGGTCGAGCTGGGACCGTTTAATCTAGCGCTACCGGGAGGCAACCCGGAGTTTGAAGCTTTTTATTTATTTCTATTTTGGAACAATTAGCTTTTTATGTTTTGTGTGCTGTAATAATCGTTGCTCGACTATAAACTTTGAACTCGTCGTCACGCTTTGGTAGTATTCCGTAGCCGTGATTGTGTTTTTGCAGGGACTGATTTCGATCGAGTAGTGTCATTACCCGATCGAGACATTTTGCAGCCAAGATTGCTCGATCGAGCAGCCAAGGTAGTCGATCGAGAGGTTAAAATGTTCGATCGAGGGATATCACTAGCCAGAATGGTCGATCGAGCAACTCAATGATTCGATCGAGGAAATCACAGCATAAACCGTTTGATCGAGCGATGTTCATCTCGATCGTGATGTTGCTCTTGTATCAACTGCTGTGAGGATTTTTCTGCCGACTTTTATGCTTCGATTGCAACCTCTCATTTCTGGTTCGGTTTGGGGAGGTCTGTGGTGCGTGCACTTTTGTAAGTTCGCAACTCTTTCTCTTTAGTTCGCATTTCTTTTCCTTTACTTTGTACAATGGGGACATTGTACAATTTGGTTTGGGGAGGTTTTTGCATCCATGTATATGTCTGCATTTCGTTTTACTGCATTTCTGTTTGCACGTTTCAATTTTCGCATGCATTGTTGTTTTATTTCCAAAAAAAATCGAAAAATTAAAAAAAAATCACGTTTTTTTTTTTTGCATATTAGGTCGAGTCTGATTGGAGTGTTTCATTGCTGGAAATTGTTGTATGCTTAAGCCTTGCACTATTTCACGTCTTTTAGCAAATTCCACTGCATTTTCTCGAATTTCGTTTCAAAATTTGTTGAACTAGTAGACTTGACTGAAAATTTTGGCAAACTACAATAACTTTCTGAGCTTTAGAGCCTTAAACTGGTGACATCCATGACCAGTTATTTTAAGATTGTGAGTAGTACTCTTTACATTTCATATTTTGCATGTGTATGAATTTTGATTTCTTATTGCCTACACGCATCGGTTAGAGGTCGGAATTACACGTTCGGAGGACTATTGCATCAACCCCTTTCTCGTTTTTGCCCATTTAGCTCCACTTTAAGCCATAATTGCCTTTATGTCCTTAACTACATCCCAAACTTAGCCTACCATTGTGCCGAGCTAGGTGGTAGTGAAGGAAATTTTATGTTGTATCAGTTGTGGTTCGTTTTCTGATGTATTGGAGTGCGTGCAAAGGAGGAATGGAGAAAGTAAGGTTGTGTTTTGCTCGATCGAGAGCTTTATAGCTCAATCGAGAGGTTTTGTATGCTTAATGTGCTCGATCGGGAGCTTTTCTTGCTCGATCGAGAATCTTGGAAAGAAATAGTCCTCGATCGAATGGTATTTTGGTCGATCGAGAGAAATGGAAATATTTGACCAACAACCGAGAAAAAACAAGAAAGAAAAAAAAATGAAAAAAAAAAAGAATAATTCGGTTGGAAAATAATTGGGATGTGTGATGTGTATGCCTAGTCAAAGAAAAAGGGGCATAAGTTTATTTTTTGAGTCGGAAGATCGGGATACGCTTTATGATGGTTTATAGGTTCTAGCTTGGCTTTAACCCCCACATTTCCATACATGTCTTGCCCCTTCTGTCCAACTTAGCCTCACATTCCCAAATTTGCAATAGTTCGGCGTGTAATTGACATTGACGGTGGTTGTGCGTGTGTACGGTGCTTGAAATCATTATTTATACTAGTCTAGCATGCATGATTTGTTGGTCGTAGTCTAGGGGAGAGACTATATTTTCTTCCCCTCTTTTACATATTACCTCTCACCATTTGCTTTGCTGAGAGAAGAGTGACCCGGGAGAGTCCAATTTTGAAAGTCTTGCAAGGTCGGAAGTTCAACATTTATTTGAAATATGCATAAATTCGTTTGCTTAGGATTTTGAGCTTTTAGTATTGATTCATGTGCATTAAACGGTTTGAGTTAAAAGTATTCAGCTTGTCCATGTTTTACTCTTATCTGTTTAGTCTTACTTAGTTGCATGAGTTTGCTTGAGGGCAAGCAAAGGTTTGGTTTGGGGAAGTTTGATGTGTGCATTTTATATAGACTTTTTAGGCCGTATTAGCACACATTTCAATATAGATTTGAACAACCCTGACAAGGGGTGGACAATTTCTATCGCACTACTTCGTTCAACTAGTCACAGTCAGTCACAACCCAAAACAATCCCATTTGACTCCAGTTACGAAAAGTCGTAGAGAATGGATCAAAGTTATGCCTAAACTGTACCATTTTGGGAGAGTAGTCTTTAGTCAAAGAATTGACTCACAAGAATACTATAGCAGCTCTCGCCACGACCCGGCTATAAAATTTCCAGAACTCTATAAGCGGTCACATTGCCCGACAGAGTGTCTCTTACAGTCTGCCTATGTGATCGACTAGTCATCACATATGACTCTATGGCACTTGAACTTGCCATCAATCGCCTCACACTCTAGTCGCTTTGAGACGTCACCCATTTGGATTCTGACAAAGTATCTTTTACTTTGAGTTATTAATAACTCAAATGATGTTGTCATGCAACAATAGTCAACACTATTACATTGCATTTTGATGCACAATCATTTATTTGTATTAGTGTTTTGCAAATAAACCTTTAATTCATGATTGCAAAACTTACAAATCTTGGTATCCTTCATTCTCATATTATCCCGTATAATATGATTCTATTTGAGTACATTTCTAGAACTCTTTCTATATTTTGAGTTTCCTTTCCGGAGGAAAGCTCCCACTGTTATCTTATAACTTGTGACGTATCGATATACAGTCACTTATGTACTGAAAACTTTATTGTAGTCTATTTATGATTTCATCATTCTAATAATTTTCACTCATCTTGGCTATTTATGGTTTCATTCATCATTATGAATAATGTATCCAACCATTCTAACTTCTAGTGGGCGACCTTTTATTATCCATATAATAAACCTTCCCGTAAAGCTCCTATCATCATATGATTTAAAGTATTTGATCATCTAGAATTGAAAACCTCTTATTCTTTACTCTTAAAGAATCACCCATTCTCTCTAAATGGTAGGTTTCAATTCCTTAATGAAAATTGCTCCCACTAAAATCAATATCTCTCGATATCTTAAATGAACCTTTTATTTCTCGCATGTTAAACTATTACTTGAATCATTATCACTATCACTATCCCTATAGTGATCTATTTCCATTCAATCAATCATTACCTTCTTATCATGTCTTCGTTTCCTCGAGACGAAAATGACATGATAATTTCTTTATAACTACATAGGAACCATTTTCCTACCGATGATTTCATACGGGGTTTCAAGTTTCCTCTCTATGAAACAATGAACACAAAGAACCTTTCTTCGAGTGTCCTCCCGTAGTTTCTTCAGTGTCCTCTCGTAGTTTCTTCAATTCATTTAGGGCTCTTCTTAAGACTCCCAAGTAAGAATCTTCTCTAAGATCCTTCCTTTATTTTCATCATTGGTTTGTGAGTGAAATATTTTCTCCCACTCTATCCTTCTAACAATAACCTTTACTTGTTTAAGGATAGTTATTTGATTAACCAATGTATTTGAATGTTTGAAGTTTGATAGGTGTGATGAATACATTCTCATTTTCACTTAAAATGAAAATCTTATAATGAACTGATATAGTCTCATTTTGATTGAATCTATTTCATGGGGTGTAGTTCTCCGTTTTAATCAACTCTTTGATTCTTTTATACTTGATCGTATCAATATTTATTGCGTGATTAAATCACTATCATTCATGTTTAAATAAGGCATGCAATTTATTTGATAAATCAAAACATTGATTAAGAACAAAAGTAGTGACTCGGGTTGAAAACCAAGTCACTAATATCCAGAATTACAACCATTGTTTTAGGATTTTAATCCTTGTCTTACAAGAAAATTAAATTGTTCCATCATAAAATGCAAAATATGAAAGAAGACAATATGAAAATTAGAGCCTAGCTCTTCAATTCTTCGATCAATCTGGATGCTACCATAGCCATCCAAGTAAGGAACCTCATGCTTCCTTCTCCTTGCCCTTATCATTATAAGGTACCCCCTTTAAAACAATTTAAAAGGGGTGATAGTCAACAACTTGTATCACCATACAAAAGATGACAAAATAACATGAATTTTAAACGAGAATTATAACCCACTGCAAGAACCTTTCCAGCTTGAGATCGCTTAAGTATTTGGGGCAATTGTACTTCCAATGACCGATCCTCGTGCAAAAATGGCACTTGTCTTCGGATTTCGAAGACGAGGTGGAAGCGCCTTTCGAAAAGGTCTTTTCTTTGGTCGCCTTGGGCTTGAACGTTTTCTTGCCCTTGCCTTTAAAGGCATTCCTTTTAAAGCTCGTTCTCCCTTTCTTTTCGATGTTCAAAACATCCTTGGTGGAATTTTCATGAAGTCCCATGTCCCTTTCGGCTTGGACTAGCATCTTATGCAACTCATCCAACGTGATCTCTTGGTTTCGCATATTGAAATTCACCCGGAATTGAGCATATGCTTTAACCTTATTGAGCGAGTGAAGAACTCGGTCAATGATAAGAGAATCGGGCACATCAACATCTTGAGCTTTTAGAGTTTCCGCGAGCTCAACGAGTTTGAGCACATGAGGGCTTATCTTTTGCCCTTCCTTGAATGTTATGTCAAAGAAGGCGGAAGCCGCCTCATATTGAATCACCCTTGGAGTTTGCGAAAACATGGTCGCAAGCTTGGTGTATATTTCATACGATGTGGTCAACTTTATCATACTCCTTTGGAGATCCGGCTCCATGGAGAAGATGAGCACATTTTTAAGAGCGGAGGACTCTTTCATGTAGGCTTCATAGGCCTCACGAGTTTGGACCGATGAACGAGCGGTCGGAGCGGGAGGAGCGGCTTCGGATAGGTAACGACTCTTATCGTCACCTTGAGCGGCCAAAAGTAATTGTGCATCCCAATCCTTAAAGTTTGGACCATGCTTATCGAGTTTACAACGATTCATAAAGGATCGAAGCCATGATACGTTAGTGAGAGGTGGAGCGTTGGTTGCCATTTGATGTTGTTGAAAATTAAACTACAATAATAAAAGGAAAACAACATCATTTTAAATTCATAATTTAAACTATAACTTTAACAAGTTTAGTTATATATTTACTTAATGATCTCTTACCCAATTAAGTAAACAATCCCGAGACCCAAACCCATACTAATCCGGGCACGGTGTAGCCGATTCAACCCGTATCAGTATAATTTGGTGGATTAACCCTTTAATCGGTTCTACTCTTAGAACTCTCGGTCGACAATTTTCTTAAAATTATCTTTAGCCCGAACTTATTGCAACTACGGTTACGAATACTTTCGTTGAGATCAACCAAATTTCAAGGTGTAATCTTATTACCCCACTTACCCAACGTGACAATTTTAGTACCCCGGTGTAGCCGAGCCTACGTTCTTGTGAAGAAGGGATTCATGGGTCCGTACTCTTTGGTAAGGCTAAGTCTCAATATTAATATGTAAGAGATCTAGTCAAATTATTATCTATCTCCGTTTAAGTGAACTAAGTCGGTGAATTATCGATAAAATAAAAGACTAGGTCGACTAGGTCGAAACATGCATGATACGATGTATGACGATTTGGCTATGCATGCAAACATATAAAAAGCAAAATAAAAGCATAAATTAAACCCTAGTATGGCCTTTCCTAGAAAAGAAATAACAAAGTACAAATTCGGAAACCAACTCCTTTGGTCCCTTGAACTTCACGCGGCACGCACTTCGAGGCAAACACCGTCTTGATCGGAACTCCTTTCCGAATGGCACCGTCTTCAAGGAACTCCGGATTTTACAAATATTACAACTTTTCTAGTCTACTTTATACATTATAAAATAGAAATAAATTACAATTGGGTGATACGAGATCACAAAATTACAACCGAATCGGTAACCCCTTACATTACGGGAAATACCGATTTAAAAACTAGGCCATACTAAGTAAATTACATAATTCCCAAGATTACGTAAAAATAAATCATGACATTCATAATATAAATATGCAATGCTTATATAAATATGAATTAACATGCAAATCCTAAGCCAAATCGTCCTATTTAAAACACTTATTTAAATAGTTATCGTAAACCTCGGTTTATGGAATCGCGTGTTTTAACGTTTAACAACACTATGCATTTAAATGAAACGGTTTTCACCCTTAAGTTAATCATCCCAACTCTTATAGGATTCAAAATTTAGTCTTACTCAAACTTTGAACATGATTTAACTTAATATTTCAATATTGATCGGTATTACTCGGTTTTACGGGAAAAATAATATAAAATCCAAAAGAGACATTAAAATTTCGAAAATTCAAAATTCAAAATTTGAAAAATCCAGAATGTTCTTAAAATTTTCAGAAAGTTAAAATATTAGTATTTTATACGGTTTTATAATTATTTCGAAAATAACGCGTAAAACGAGCAATTTAAGTCGGAAAATTCAATAATTAACTTCATAAATGCAAATTAAATACTAATAATAATATTATACCTTCCAAAACATTTTAAGAACACAAGATGGACAGAAAATTAAATGGCACATTGCCCCATAGCCGAAATTTTAAAGCATGCCTCCTTTTAATTTAATTTTAAATGCTACTTTTAACAAATCAAAATTAAATCAAATCAAATCAAATCTGAAACTTTAGGCACCCAAGAATATTTTCATGATGAACATATCACATATGACTAATATGGGTTACATTTTTCGGCCATTTTAACAACATTTGCAAATTTTAACGATTTATGTCATATATCGTACGATTTTAACCTTTAAAATTATTTCTCAAGCATAAAATAAGATAAAATTCTCGAAAATTTTATACATGCTGGAAATAATATATATGACATCGTGTTAAAGTTTTATGGCCAAATTCCAACTTAAACTATTAAAGTCGAAATTATGTCACTAATTACCCGATTTTTACATTAAAAATCTATAATATTGCAATATTTGAGATCAATTTCTGGAAAATTCAACATAAATTTTAAATATTGCATGTGACATCCTCATAAATTTTTATAGTCAAATTCATAATATAACTATTTTAACCCATTTTTATTCATCTTATTGCATTTTAACACTTAAAATTCATATCACACGATTTATAAGTCCATAATTTACGAAAAATCATATTCATATTATAGAAAATACATGTGATAACATATTGAAAAATCTCGGCCAAAAGATGATTTTTGCTATTTTTTCCCAAAATAAACGATTTTAACCATTAAAACTTTATATAAACCGAGATTTAATATACCAATAATCAATATTCATGCAAAATATATTCCAAATATTCTAAAACATTTTAGAAAACAGTAGGTATTCATGCTAAATTAATTTCGTGCATATCATATATCAAACGAAAAAATCCAATTTTATTTTGTTATCACTATAACTCCGTAAAAACGTAAACGGAAAGCATGCAAACAACCTCTTGCTCTGATACCAATTGTTAGGTTTAACTAGTTGCTCATAAACTAATTTAGTCATACTAACAAAACCTTTAATTAACTTTTAATTAACAAAATAATAAACTTGTTTATTAGATCTTATGCATGCTTAAAAATGCGGAATAGGGAGAAATCGAACCCTTACACACGGTCCAAGCTTGGCAAGGATGATCCTCCAAAGTACCCAAATTAGAATACCTCCTTTAAAGATGCACCAAGACAACCCCTTAAAACCGAATCTTTGTTGTGCTAGACAAAGAATCGATTCTTCCTTAAACTTATTCTAATCTCACTTATTAGAATAATATTTGAATACTACTCTTAGTATAATTTTTATTATCTTATAATAAGTATTTTAGAGGTAGAAAATTTCTCTTCTTGCTTGGTGATTTTTCGGCTAGGGCAACAAGAAGAAGTAGAATGAATGTCATATATCATATATATATCCTAAGCATGCTTCTTTAACTTAAGATAATCTAATTAACTTAAGCATGCTACATAGGGTGAAGGGGAGTCGGTTATGGGGAGTGTCAAGGAGGGAACAACTTGTGTTCTCAAGACACTAGGGTGGTTACTAGGTTGGTGTCTCAAGAACAATGTCTCAAGCAATGATTAAGGAGCAATTAACACGCTAATTAACCACACCACCATCACCACTTAGCCGTGCCATATAGTCCATAATATGGACTTCATTTTACAATTTGTCAAATGTACAATTGTATAAAGTGTGACATCTTATATGTCATTAAGATATAAAACACTTTAGTACATTTGAAACATGTAAATATTTATCCCATAAATATTATACATAATTAAATAAATCATATTTATTCAATTAATAAGTAATTCGAAATTACTAGTGTAAAATGATCATTTATCGTCAATACGATTTACAACCTTTGTATTAATTTCAACCCAATTCATTCTAATTACGATATCTTAAAATATCGTTTAATGTTTAACAATTGACACGTTTCAATTTTAAACATAAATCTTACATTAAGATTTAACCTCTAATTTCTCGATACACGAGTTTAAGGAATATGATCAAATCGTATCAATATACATTTGATCACTTTATCAATTAAGGGAATTGTCCTAAAGGTGTGACCTAAAGGGATCAACTGACCACCACCGTCATACGACAGTAATGTCAAACTCTAGCTAGCCAATCATTACCGATTAATGTTGGTCAGTTGACTAATAATTCTTATCATCCCTTGCGCATTCTCGTTATGAGATTTAATTACGTGATCGCACTATTGTTGAGGACACATTTCCCAACAGAAATGGCGGCCATTTGAAGTTCAGTGCGCAGTGCAGGAAATACACGCTGAGAAGTGCTCGATCGAGAGGTTCTTTTGCTCGATGGAGAGGTCCTTTTGCTCGATCGAGAGCTTTACTCCTCGATCGAGAGGTTTTGCTTCTTAAAGTCCTCGATCGAGAGGTTTTGGTTTCTTAAAGTCCTCGATCGAGAGGTTTTGGTTTCTAAAGTCCTCGATCGGGAGCTTTTCATACCCATTCTTCTCGATCGAGAGGTTTTTCTTCTCGATCGAGAGCCTTGACGGGTGACGGATCATTTTCTCGAGAGTTTTATTTCAGTTTTCTTTTGTGTCTACTATAAAAACACATGAGAGTTCATTTTAGGTTTTTTATCATCTCTAAGCAATCTTCTCTTAGCCGTCACTTTCAGAAAATAAAAAATACTTTTAGTCCTTATTTTCTTAGTTCTTATTTTCTTATACTTCTCAAGGATTGTAATCGGGTTTTGGATTCCTTTCTTACGCCGGAACTTGCTTGCTTGTAATCCTCTTCTCTTTTATCTTAATCTCTCTTTCTGTTCTTGTTTATTTTCTGTTTATTCACGTTTTCGTTCTGTCTCTTTTCTCGTCTTTGTCTCGGTATTCGTACCCGTTTCTCGCCTCTGTTCTCATTCCCTGCTCCCTTTCATTTTGTTATTTTGTTCCTGTTTACCCTTTCCTTTTTATCTCTATTTTCATCTATTTTATATACGTAATCATTCTGCCATACACTCGTTAATCTATATCGGTTTTTGTGTCTTTGTTCTCGCCCTGCTTCTCGCTTAGCATCTCGAAAACCGTGCTCCTTTGCCTCGTCTTATCTTTGGTTATTCATCCCTTTTTATTCCTTGTCTTAAAAATCTGTTTTCACCCTATTTTTTCTATGTCGATTGTTAACATGATTATCATTTTTTGTAATCGTTTATTATTACGTTATGAGTAGCTAATTAATTTATATGTCGGGATGAGGGAAACTGTGTCTTATGCATGATAGGTTGTAACCGGGATGGGTAGTTTTGCGGTAGGAACTATCGTTAAGCAATATAATTGTGTTTGGTTGAATGAGTATACGCAGGAGACCATTCGTTTAGTTAAACCCCGACCTAGATCGGAAGATTGGAAGGGTAAGGCTTGCTTAGCAATAATAATTAGTTTCTGTGAGGGCGGAAGTCAAGCAGAAATTACCTTAGGGCGACTTAAGACCGGAAGGTATAGTGGGTTAGAGACGTGACTGTAATAACCCAGCCTTTCCTACCAATAATCTGACCAACCTAGTTTATACTGATAGTGCTGACGACACAGTGACCCGAAATCCCAGCATATTTCTCTTTTCTGAATTTGTTTTATATCCTTCTCGTTTCTTTTCGTAGTTTAGTTAAAACAATTTAAAACCCCCAGTTTTGTGACATTCAGACGGACCAATTTAGAAAGATAATTAGCAACTTTGCCTCCCTGTGGAGATCGACCCTACTTACCGCTGACTTCTGTCAGTAGTATTAGGTTTTTATTTTTGGTACTGAAACGACGGTATTATTGGCCTTTTTTATGAGCTTTGATGTTGTGAATTGCTTCGTGGGCCAATAGAACATTGTCACTAAAATGTCTTCCCGAAACAAAGGCATTTTGAGAGTCTCCACACGATATCTCATAACCCTTGCAAGCCTATTAGCAACACACTTGGTAATGATTTTCATAATGACGTTACAGAGACTTATAGGGCGGTAGTCTTCGACTGATTCAACATTTTCACATTTTGGGATAAGGGTAATAAAGGTTCTATTCATTTCTTCGGATATAGAACCTGAATTAAGGGCAGATAAAAGCAGCATTTGTAACATCGTCCTTAACAACATCCAACATCTCTGGAAGAACGCAACTGGTATACCATCAGATCCAGGTGACTTTAACGCCCTTAACTGGAAGGTGGCACGCCTTACGTCCTTAGCCGAGAAAGGCTTCCTGAAAAAATCAACATCGTCATCCTTGACCTGAACATCCACATTGGCGAAAAGGTTAGAAGAATCAGGTAACAAGAGATGCTAGCTGGACATGGAAAAAGATTTGTAAGGTTAAAATGGCTCTACAAAATGCTTATGATCAGAATGAATGGCAAAATGTACCTGGCAGGATGTATAGTATGCAGAAAGGGTATCAGTGGCTCACTACAAATCACCCAAGTGTGGAATGACATTCCTACCTTTGGAATAAATGGACTATACCCAAACATGCCTTCATCACATGGATTAATTATCATCGAGGTTTGGTCACTAGAGATAAGCTGATGAGCTGGGGACTAATACGGGATACTGAATGCTGCATATGTGGGCAGGAACCAGAGAATGCACAGCATCTGTTCTTTAGATGTCAGTATTCATCAAAGGTTATCAAGCTTTTGTCAGATTGGACAGGAGTATTGTTGCCCATAGATGAGCTGCTAGAATGGAGGAAAACAAAGAGGTACTCTAGACTCAAAGCAGGGGTGATAGACAGTATCATCAATGCAACAGTGTAATATATTTGCAAGCAACAAAACATGAGTAGATTGGAAGGGGTACTGGACACACCAGATAGATGCACAACAATTATTAAACAGGAGATTAAGGTCAAAATCAAAACCAAGAGCACAGGCAAACTTACTGATAAAGATGCTAGATGGATTGAGTTCTTACACAGGAGCTAGAGGATATGTTTTTTAGTTTCCTGGTTTTGGTTGGTATGTGTAATGTATGAGACAACTTTGATGTAGATGGTTCTTTGATGATTCTAATATATCTTTACATTTTCCCAAAAAAAAAAAAAAGGTTAGAAGAAAGCCGCTCCTCATCCAGATTCGATCCATTCACCTCTTCATTCCCCGGGTTGAAGATATTATAAAAGTGATTAAAGAAAAGCTCACCACTACATTTTCATCGAATGTCTAGGTGTTATCTTGCAATTTTAACCCGAGAATGAAATTATGTCTGGATCGACTCTTTACCAATTAAAGAAGTATTTCGTACAAGTATCCCCATCAACGTTCCATTTAATTTTTCCTCTCTGCCTCCAAAACATCACGGCTGCGAAAGCGAACTCTTTAAGTTCTTTGTGAACCATATTGTATTGATCTTCGTTACCCTCCTCAATCGCTACATCCATAACAGCCTCCAAGTTTTCATCAAAATCTCCCCATTTTCTATTCCATTGCAGCCTTCTTTCAATGGACCAGTGTTTCAACTCAAATCTTACTAATGCAAGCTTTCTCATGAGACGAAACGAAGGCGATCCTGTAATACATTTGCGCCAAGTGTTCTGGATAATATCCAAACATTCCTCATTATCCAAATTCCAACTTTCTAATTTATAGGGTCTCTTTGAAGGGCGCTTGATTAAATGGAGGTTAAGCTCAACAAAAGCATGGCCAGATAGCTGACTGAGTAATGTTTTACTTCAGTGTCTGGAAAGTTGAGTAAGCAATCTTTAGAACCAAGGGCTTTATCAATATGTTCATGCACTATTTTGTGCCCCTTATGAGTAGTACACCAAGTAAACCTTGGCCCCTTAAACGGGATGTCCACAAGCTTATTATCAATTTTCCAGCATGAAAATATTAGCCCATGCGATCGGTCTACTGCTTCTACTGACTTTATCACATTTTTACTCCACCTGATTGAAATCACCAAAAATAATGAATGGGTATAAGAGAGATTCAATCCAAGTCGAAAGTTCCTCAAGAATCGGTAGCCGTAAAGAAATTTTAGGTTCCTCATAAAACAGGATCAGGTACCAAGGTCGAATATTATATTCTCGGCCAGGAGGATCACAAAATTATTACAAACTACAACACTTTTAAATTTTAGACCCTTCCTCCATCCAACCCATAGCCCACCTGAGGCTCCAACAACATTAACCCCAACAAATTCCACAAAACCAGAAGAACGTAACAACGAACTAACATGATTGACACTAAACTTAGTTTCAGCTAGGAATAAAAAAATCATACTTATTACTGTTTACTAACGCTCTTAGCTTAGGAATAGTAGGGGATAGTGTATCATTTAAACCCTCCTCTCATGGCGCACGCGGAGGTTGAATAGGGCCAACCTCCACAACTCCCTTCAGGAAAACTTCGATGTCAAAAGCAGCTTCCTCATCCTTAACATTTGAGCATGACCGATCCATATCTTCAAAAGTTTTATATAGACCAAGCTTCTTCTTGAACAAATCAAGCTCAGCCAACTTTACAGCCACGGCTGACTCAGAAGATAGGCCCCTATTCCTTGTAACCCGCGCCATCTTAGCTAAAGGAGTTAAATAAGTCTTTACATGACCCAGACAGACAATAAAATCTTTTTTAACAGTAGTAGAATCTTTTTAGATGTGCATTTTCTCTTCTTAATCCCAGCAATACGAGTACTATCATTACACTTTAGGGACTTAGGGTTAACAAATAATTCTCTCATCCTCCAAAAACCATCTAAGAAACCTCTACTCTTGACAAAGGTCAAATCCTTCAAAGCAAATCCTCCATTTTCTTCAGTAGTCAAACCTTTTCCCTTAGCATTATCATACCCCACTTACGGGGAACACCAGTTATAATGCCAGAATCCATCACCTCATTTGGTTTTTCAACATCAAGGTCATTGAGAGGAGAAACACCCACTTGCGCTTCATTATTCTTCTTTAAGGTTTCAAGAGGTACCAATAAACTAGTAGTGATTTTTACTCCATAAGACGCAACAACACTCTCCACCCTATTTTCCTCCCCCTTATTAAACGATTCCCCAATATTACATTGCAATCTGTTATTAACGTCACATGGAGCCCCACTAAAAACAAGGGAGTTAAAATCATTAGAAATTTCAAAACTTGATCATTGAATTAGTCGCTCAGGAATAGAAGAGCTTGATTCAGAGGAGGCATAATTAACAAACACATTGTCTACAACACACGAAGCAGAGACTTCCACAGAGCCCTCATCAAAAATAGTAGTAGGTAGACTAACGGACAGGAGGGGCATAAGAAATACTTTCTTGTAAGTCAAGAACGTAAACATCCTTCCTCTGACAAACTCTCTTATTCACACCAACAGTGAATTCCTTTGCACCATTAATATACGATAGTGCAAAGCCAGGAGTATTAATAAGGCTCGGATTAGTAATAGCCTTCCTCTTATATCTACCTTTAAAAAAGGAAAGATATTGCTCCGTCTCCGATCCATCCACTAACATGGGAGTATAATTAGAAAAAAAATACCACTGTCAGAAAAACCGTTTATTTGAACTTTATTAGCAATAATACCGCCATCCTTAGAGAGGTAACAATTTAGTACTCCTTCCAATTCACCCTAAACTTCCCCCTACCCCAAATCACAATTTTTAAGAAAATTTATTAAAGAAGTAATAAAAGGTACACTTTGACTTGTAGGTAGGAAAGAAAACATTAATTAATTAAGGGTGTTGCTCATTCATGTACGAGTTTTACTCAATCATGGACGTAAATGACTATAATACCCTTTATTTTTATAATTTTATTTTAATACTTTGTAGTCTCTCTCTCCTCCATTCACCCACGCTAAGTCTCTAACTACAACTATTCGACCACCACTCGACAACCACCATCCACCACTCTCACTGTCCTCTCCCTTGCACTACTGGCCAGTCTTGACGACCTCCGCACTGAAAGACCCCTGATATAGGAATCTGAATGCTAGAACTGCTAAACTATAGAAGATCAAACCGCAGAGATAGATCTAAAAGAAGCTAGAAAAGCTACTATATCATGCACTTTTTTGTCTCCAATGATTACACAGCTGCACAAATATCCAATGAAGGATGAATCAACAGCAACCTAAGGTCACTGAATTTGAGTAGACTACCGAAGCGGTGGTTGGAGGCAGAAATTTCCCCCAGATCTTCAGATAAGAGTACAAAAAACGATTTAAACAAATCCTAATTTAATTAGTCTAAATTAATTTTGTAATTTCATACGTATAATATAATTAATACGGTTAGAGATCAGAATTAATACCCGATTGATACGAGAACTAGCATCATATTTGTGTAGTATTGATGAAATTTGATTACATTTGTGGGAGAGAATTAGGGAGAGTTTTTTTTAGGCAAGGGTATAGAATGGAAACATAATGAAAAAAGTCCATAAATGAGTAAAGATTGTACATGAATGAGCAATTACGTTAATTAGAGTTAACCTAAAAGAGTGGGCCATGGGAGTGGCATTCTTTGTAAATAAGAAAACATGACAAGGATCTCATGGTCATTTAATAGCCCAAAAATCTACCAAATAAAGAAAGAGGTAAGAAAACGTGACTATCGTCAATATGGAAAAAGGGAAGAATAGGCTGAATAAGAGGGAGTATATCAAATTGAAGGTTAGGTTGAGATTTGACTTCATTAGAAAGATCTTTGGCGATAATAGTGAAAGCGGTAGACCCCGGTCCTTTTTAATTCGTAAGAGAAGAGTAAAATGCATGATCTTGCACGAAAGAACTGATATCATTAATATTAGCCTCATATTTATTCTGAACAGAAGCACTCTGGTCATTCACATGTCTTGTCTTGTTAAAATAGTTTTTTTTTCTTTTTGAAAGATGGATACATATAAGCGCTACTGCTTAATAGCAATTTTTGCCATATTATACGCACGATACTTCTCCTTCCTACCTAAAAAACTAATACTAAAACAATGAAACGAAGAGCACAGAGCTCTTATTTCCTATGACCCTTAAATTAAAATTATTTCACATAACGAGTGATGTTACATTTCACCTTTGGTTTTACTTGTTGATTTCATGTCTGGAATTATCAATACTATTTCTTTTTTGGATGGAATTAAGCAAGATCAGCCAGCTCTCATTACCTATACACAAATGTGCCTCCAGAATGTATAAGCAGCAGAAATGCAAAATTGCCCTTCTGACGGCATTTTTTTATTTAGTCATGATGAAGAATGGCTCCAAGGCTCACAATTTCCTCATTCCAGTTCATATCTTTATTCAATAAACAACCAGAATAAGTCACATAAAAGTTACAGTAGAAAAAGGCTCGAGATGTTAGGCGGAAAATGCTAAAGCTATACAAGTCATATTCCAAAGCCGGAAGTAAAAACGTGCTTCTAACTCTCGAGCCTTCATTCAACTCAGCAAACGGTTCTAGATAGATCTACCATAGAGAGTACTTCATCCCAAGGCCGTTGCAAGTTAGTATAAGGCCCTTGTTGCGATTTAGATACTCCTGCAAAAATAATTTGAAGTTGCTAAGAAAAGTAATCAATGTAATTAGAGCATTTTGAAAATCACAAATAGATATTAGATGAGCGCCAAAGGGAAGTGGATCTTACAGTAATATTGTAATCAAATTGCACCAACCCTTTTGCGTCATATTCTTGCCTCTTGACAGGATCGCTCAAGACTGCAAAAGTATGCTGAATGTGTTAGAGACGGAATCACAAACCTCTTAGATATTTAAGGACTCGATTGTATTGAGGGTGATTGTTACGGGTTAAAAGGAACTAAAAATAGAAGACAAAATGAGGGTGATGAAGGAAGGGTAACTACCTACTCAAGAACGTTCAGTACATTTTTAAAAGTACCCTCTACATATTTTTAGAAATGTAGTGAACCTGGTGGAACATAGGATTACTCGTATTACCTTAGGGGAAGGTTGCTAAATAATACCCGTAATGTGGGATAGTTCTTCCAATATTGCTGCTTATCAATATTCTCTATCCACCACTATCACTACTTCCTACTTTCCTTCAATGTTCTCTTAATTATACCTCAAACTAGGGGTGAGCAAAAAATTACGATACGGTTTTATAATACGGATACGATACGGTACACGGTTTGAATTATACGGATTTCAGTGTATACAATACGGAAATCCGTATATGCGATACGGTTTTCACAAAACCGTACCGTATCCGGGTCAGGTAAAAACGAAACCATATATTCGGTTTTCGACCCGGTTTGAAATTTTTGTTTAAAAAAATTAAAAAATCGCAAAGTTCATGTTTCAACTTCCACTCTTAATTGACTTATTTTACTAATTTATCTCAATAAATAAAAAGGGTACCCAATAAAAAATTAGATGTAGACACGTTAGATGTTATTCTTAGCACTTGAATAACTACAATGTTCAATTGGGCATTTCTCACCTAACCGTATCCGTATGACCGTATATACGAATTCCGTATACACGGTTTTTCCGGGTATCCGAAAACGGTATATACGGTTAAACCGTATCGGATCCGTATAGTAATTTTTGCGATTTTTTAAACCGTATACCCGATACGGTTTTCAAAACCGTACCGGGTATACGGTTTCTGCTCACCCTATGTTACTCAGACTCGTTTAGTAGAAGTACCCGACACGGGTACGTGTCCAAGTGTCGGACTCTGCTATTTTATTGAAAAATATGCACATTTTGGTCTAAAATGAAGTGTCCATGTGTCATACCCATGTCCGAGTGTCGAGTGTCGGACACGGGTACGCGAGGAAATTAGAGGAGTCGGAGTAACATAGTGCTCACCCCTACCCCAAACCATGGTTACCAGATTCGCTATGAATACACCCTTACCCATTCGCAATTCGCTCCAATAGTATGTGTGTTTTATGTATTTTCAGTGAGCAACATAATAGAATTTGCTTTTAACGATTCCCGATTCGTAGAGTACCGAGCGAATTCGGTAACCATGCCTCAAACCACACAAGCCCCAGAACAGGGGTTGACCCGGTTAGTACTGAACATCCAGCCTTCACATGTTCTAGTCATACGAGTGAACTCAAATAATTTTACATCTGAGAGTTGTATTCAAGTCTATGACTGAAAATGACATACAACAGCCAGATAACACACACATCAGTCACAGATTTGCGTAATAAAGCTTGAAATAGGTAAGTATATAGGAGTAATAAACTAGGCAGACTGTGTTGATAGCATAACTCAAAACGTTTGAGAAAGAAGCTGATATAAATCCCTATATGTGCAAGCAACAAATCTGTGAAAGCACACACCCAGCAAGCCAAATGGCTGACAGGATGCGTCTCTACTAGAGAGAAAGCTGCAGACTAGTTTGGATGGACTATGCAAAGTACTAGTGTCACTGCCATCAACATTTGACTCATTCGAAGAATGGGGACTTGGGTTACATGTGAAGCAATTTCCTATTTTGACGAATGAACAAATAAATTATCGCATTACGGCCATTATGCGGATGATAAAGGAAGAACAATTCCATGATCCCAGCCTGAATCTCGCCCACTACCTAGGGACATTTACTCCAAATTTAATAAAACACACATCCGGAATAACTTGGAAGGCATAGCGAATAAACAAGCTCAATTCGCATAAGTCAATCTTTGATTCTGAAATATGAATATAAGAGATGATGAAAACCAGGTCCATTTCATACAAAAATTGGGCTGTCAGCTAGTTCACCTAATGACCAACTCTAAGGCTCTAAACATTTCAAAATTCAGATCAACCTAAGCGTAAGAGACCACTAAAAAGAAACAAACAATAAACCACAAAATGAGAGAATACCCATACCGACCTTGATAAGCCTCGTTTATCTCTTGAAACTTGGATGTGGCACCGTCCTCGCCTTTTTGTTTATCCGGGTGCCATTTCTACATCACAAACCCCCAAAATTTATCAGCAAAACATAACATTAAACTACAAACCTACATGTTTGCCCAAGTTAAACACCATAATAAAGAGCAAAGAGTAATAATACTAACCAACGCAAGACGAATGTAATTCGACCGAATGGATTCCTCTGTAGCATCATAATCCACTTCCAGAATCCTATAATAATCCTACACCAAAACAACCCATTTAGTACCCTAATTAGCATTTTAAGTTAGGGTGCGGACTAGTAATGAAATGAGGTAAACTGCGAAAAAAAAAATCAACAAATTTAGCTAATAATTTCAAATTTTCCATTATCCGGGACGCAACAGCCCCTGCTAGCCCCTTTAGTTCCACCACTGACGCAATTTAGCCATAAAAATTAAAATAACAGAAAATGTAAATTAACCCAGATATAAAAATTCAACCATTCTACCAAAAACGAAGCATTTTACGAAGAATTGTAAAATTATTGCTGCAGAAATCATTAATAATATACCTTAGGCTTAGATAAAAGAGAGATGAAATCGAAATTAAAGGAAAAATCATCTTGTCGGTGATCAAAATCATTGTTTTCGTCGAAATTGTTGTCGTCCCACATCACTTGTTCAATCATTTTAAGCAGATTATAAGTATGACCCAGAAAGGGAATGAAAGAAGAGACGACAAATACAAATTGAGATAAAGAGGTGTGAATTGGATTGTTTATTGAGTAAACGGAAGAAGATAAGATTTAGGGTTTATAAGATGATTATTGAGGAGATAATTTGGGGATTTTCATAGGGAGACCTCAGTATACGTGTTCTATAGAAGGATAACCACAAAATCATAGCAAATTCTTATTTGTAACGACACTATCCGTCGCAAACTTGTGACGGATACCGTTTCCTCTCACAAAATACCCATTTTTTCTCTTTCCAACACTATTCATGTGGTCCCCTTTCTCCACTAACTCCTTTTATATCCATTTTATCTCACAAAATATCCGTCACAAATTTTGACCCATCGCAAACAACACTTACTACAAAATCATTGGCAAATGGTCGGTTTTCTTATTTTATTTTTTGGATGGAAATAAATCAGCCTATTAGAGCAAGAGCAATATCAATAGAAAAACTTTATATAAAGTTCTTCTTCTACCATGTCATTTTTTATTAGTTCCAATATTTAAAAAAATTTATCTACAATAGATGATCTTTTAATGAAGTTCTTAAATGGATCCCACAATTCACTGTCCTACTTTTTCATTAAATAAGTATAATTAATGAATTATTATTTTTTAATTGAAAATAGGAATTATTTAAATTTAATTGGTTATGAACAATTTTCAAGAATATATTAATTACGCTCCAAATTTCAATACGTACAAACCGAGTTCTTATTTTAGAACTCAGTTTTTAGAAATAAGAACAAACTTTTACTTGAAGTAGAAGAACTTTTTTTTTAGAGTTTTTAGTCACAACCCCAAGATTAAAAAATCACTATTACTATTGCTCTTAACGTATATTTCTAATGTTATCCTTGTGGCTTATCAATTTGCCCATGATATTCTATTTTTAATGTATCCTTGGTTTTCATAAATTTTATTATGTGTGTCAATGGTACCCTTGTTGGGTTATGGATGTTATATTATAAGTAACGGAGTTAAATTAAGGACAAACTTTTGTAACATTAACGACAAACTAAATTTGGCGGGAAAATTAGTTTTTTAACAACTCTATTAAAAAATGGAGTTTGCACCAGATATACCCCGAGGTTTGCAATATAACTTATTCTCAATCAACAACGCCTTATCATCCTTTTTTTCACTTTAGTGCACATTCAACACCTTTTCATAAAACATATCCAACATCTAGGTAGCACAGACACTTCTCTTAATTTGTCGCCCCGTGTCCGACACCGTTCCCGACACTCGGTCACCCGACACTCGTTAGACACATGGCTAAACATATTATAGTTTAAAAGCACAATAAAACTTTTAAAAAGATCGATTTGAAGATAAGTTTGGGTGGAAAATGAGAATTAGTTATAGTAAAGGTCGAATTGTACCTTTATTTGCTTAGAATTAGTTTCATATACATGATAAAATTCAAATTATACGTTATTTATAAACATAAAATATATATTTTATTATATTTAAATGTCGTGTCCCGTGTCTTAAATTTCATGGGATGTCGTGTCCCGTGTCCGTTTTGGTGCTACCTAGTCCAACATCTTTATTTAATAACAACTTCATTCAAAATTCATTCATCCAATTAAGTTCAACCATCCAAAAAATTATAAGATATCATGTGCCACCAAGAAATTACAAAGTTTATCCAAAATATATAGATTACAAGAACTTTGTAATTTCTTGGTGGCATATGATGCATATGCTAAAGATTTTTGGATGAATTTTGTAATTTCTTGGTGGTATATGATGTCTTGTAATTTTTGGATGGATGAAATAATTGGATGAATGAACTTTGGATGGAGTTGTTAAATAGAGGTGTTGAATATGTATTATGAGCAGGTGTTGAATGTGCATTACAGTCAAAAAAGGATGATGTGTAGTTGTTGATTGAGAAAAAGGTATATTGCAAACCTCGGGAGTATCTGATGCAAATTCCATTTTTTAATAAAGTTGTTAAAAAACTAATTTTCCCGTCAAATTTAGTTTGTCCTTAATGTAACGGAAGTTTGTCCTTAATTTAACTCTGTTACTCCTAATCTAATGTCCATAACCCAACAAGCGTTTCATTGACACAAATAACAAACTTCATTGGCACTAAAGACATATTCTTAAAAAGAGGGGTACCATATGCAAATTGAGAAACCACAAGGTTATCATGTGAAATATCCATTTTATAAATATACTCAATTGCTGAAGTTCATTTGTGACATGGAAATATTGTCACAACAAAGTTGTGAAGAGCCAAATAAAAGTAGTAAGATAAGGACAATTTTTTTGTGATTACCTAGGTAATTTTACTTTTATTTTGTGTAAGTATGTACCTGACTCGTCACAAATTTGTAACGGAATGACAGATATACCCGTTATAAACAAGACTTATTGATTATTCAAATAGATCACACATATATTTTAAGGACGTGCTAAATTGCGCGCACAATTTTACTAAATTACGCGCATTTTCAACTCTTATTCCGAAATCACAAAAATTTAGGAAAAACTGCCTCTCAATAATTTATTGAGAGACGACCCAGTTACAATGTGTTGGATCCAAATTATACCATCTTATAATATGGTAATTGTAATTAATTTAAACAATTATTATTGTGTAATCAATAGATATTTTATGCATAATCATACTAAATTGATACATGTTCTTAATATTGCTCCTCAATCATTGCATTGAGTCCTATAAACTCTCTAAATTATTATTCCATTGAAATCAACACATATACTGGAAACACAAAAATCTCTTAGAATATTATTCCTACCTTCCATCTGTATAAAACAAGGAAACGACAATGAATATGGAAGAACACGACGATTCGATAGAAATAGAAAGTATTATTAATCACGACTATTTTGTTTGTTATGTTCTAAATTTTTTTTGTTGCAAACTAATTTATTTCTCTTGTAATTTGTAGCATTGACAATGATGAAAAATACAGAAGATGATGATTCGACAGCGTTTGAGGAAGATGATCCAATAATAACAGGGGATGATGGTAAATAATTATTTCATCATACTTGGAACAATTTCGTATTTGTTTTTCCTTTGTACGTACTGACAATGTAATACAAGTAACAAGTTTCATAAATTTCGTACTTCTTTTTTTCCTTTTTATGTACTGACAGAGTAATGTTAGTAATAAGTTTTATCCATTTTGTATGTTTTTTTCCTTGATACGTAGCGACAGAGTAATAATATAAGTAATAAGTGGCATCAATTTCGTACGTTTTTCTCGTCGTTAAATATGATGCATGTCTTTATGCACCAAAAATTAACCTAGGTACTACTAACAAGAGCTAGCGGCAAATAAGGTCAGTCTCCTCAGGGAAGCGAACTTGTTCGACTATCAGTTTTTACCTATGGTCACAAAATTGGGGGTTTTTTAAATTGATAACTAAACTACGAGATATAGATATGCAAAAGGGAATAAAAATACGAAAATGAACACGAGTTGAGATAAAAATCAAGGAAAGGGAATATGTTGGGAAATCGGGTCATTGTGTCTTCATCTATGATTGACGTAATTGGGATAGACCAATTATTTGGTGGGAAAGGCTGGGTTATTACGGTCAAGTCTCAAACCCGACTATACCTTCCGGTCTTAAGTCGCCCTAAGGTCGTTTTTGCTTAACTTCCGCTGTCACAAAAACTATTTAAAATCGTTCAACAAGTCTTACCCTTCCAACCTTCCGGTCTAGGTCGGGAATTAACTAATTGTAAGGTCTCATGCGTGCACTCACTAAACCAAACATAAATTAAATTGTTTTACGATTACTCCCACAAAAAACGATCCATCCTGACTACTACATATCAAACGTTCGACGCAATTTCCCTCATCCCAACATATAAAGGGGTTTAGCTACTCATGCTGGGATTAACAACGATTACGATGATAACGCGTGAACTAGCATATGACATAACGAGATGACGGATAAAAATCAGATTATAAGAAGGAGGCATGGGACACGAAATCAGCGAGAGACAAGAG
Organism: Silene conica; assembly: GCA_029255685.2. Lineage (NCBI taxonomy): Eukaryota > Viridiplantae > Streptophyta > Magnoliopsida > Caryophyllales > Caryophyllaceae > Silene > Silene conica. The sequence continues at coordinate 69,765,882 of CM055311.2, forward strand.
GGAAAGGGGCGCGGTTTCGGTATTCTTAAGACGGATACAATAGTATAAAATAAGCATATGATACTGTTGGAGGAAGTGTCCTCGACAATAGTGTGCTGACATAACTAAAACTCATTTGAATGAAACACAATTGGGAGTGTTACTCTTTTAAAGTCAACTGATCAACATTTACCGATAATGATTGACTGTCCAGAGTTTGACATTATCGTCATATGATGATGGTGGTCAATTGATCCCTTAAGATCATATCTTTAGGGAATTCCGTCTCAATGGAATAAATTAATTAATATCATATTGGATACGAATTAATTAATAACTGGAAATTTGGAAATAATTTTGACATGACGAATATTTTATAATGAGATTATAATAATAATAGTCAAAGTAATAAAAACGTTTTATTACTCGGTTTTTATTTATTCGTTTAGGAAACGATTAAATTTAGAATTAACACGGTTGATCATAAAATTACAAAGAGTTGTAATTAAGATTATGATATTACATTTTTATAAGATAGTAATTTCGAATTACTAGTAGTATTATTTAAATGTTATAAAATTGTGAATTTTAAAGAGTTAAAATTACATAATTAACAAACTAGGTCATGTGTTATGGGACATGTGTGACATGTTACAAATTAACACAATTGACAAAGTTAAAATGGGTCTATAATAAGACCCATTTGAACCGTGTAAATGAGAATGTATGTGTACATGTTGTGTGTGTAAGTAAGCAACATCATTGTGTGTGTCATACACAAAGGATGTATAAGGCATATTTTATGCATTTGTGTAAGAGGAAGAAGGCCATGCATTGACTCACACACACACACACACACACACACACACACACACACACACACACACACACACACACACACACACACACACACACACACACACACACACACACACACACACACACACACACACACACACACACACACACACACACACACACACACACACACACACACACTACTTACTACTAGTTGTCTTCTTGGGTGCTAACACACATACACACTACAACTCCTTTCTCTCTATATATTTGTAGTAAAATGGTTTTCTAGGAAATCAATTATTTCCATACTAATAATATTAAGGGTAATATTATTAATAATTCTAGTATACTAATTCTATTTTTCTAGTAACAAAAATAGTCTTGGTTTGAGATAGGGTCCTTGATACGCATCTTTTGGAGACGATTTTGTTAGATCGTTATAAGGGTATTTCAGTTATTGAAGACTCACATAATAGGTGATTATTGAGTGTAAACCTTCTAAAACCATTGTAAGGACCTTCATCCACCTTATGTAACCACCATGCATGCATAAGATCATATTAAGTTTTAAAACCTAAACTTAAAAAAACAAAACTCACATTAGATATGAGTATAAAATCTGGAATTTCATTTCCAACAAGTGGTATCAGAGCATTACGGTTGTTGCATGCATGATCGGATTCATGTTTTATGTTAAACGGATTAACATACATATTATGAAATTTTTGTATTTATTATGATAAATCACAAAATAATTTTGCATGTTAAAGTTTCTGATTCTAAAATGGTTTTAGGACATAAAAATAATTTTATGGATTTTTATTGTTCATTTTTATATTTATTTGTATATTTTGTAGTTTAAATCAGTTTTAAACAACAATTAATCGGAAAAATAGTTAAACATAGTTTCTGGCCGAGATTTTTTGATATGTTCTCACATGCATATTTTATATATTGTATATGAATTTTCGTAACAAATGAAGTTAGTATGCATGGATTATGAATTTTATGAGATAAATAGTCATAATATGAGCTAAAATGGGTATAGGAGGTTATATTTCGAATCTGGCCTTAAAAATTTTATGAGACGTCACATGCAATATATACAGTACCTGTAACACCCCCATTTATTTAAGGGCCTGTACTAGGACTCCCTAGATAAATAAGGATGTTACCATCTCGGTTTCCCGAGGCAGTAGATAAAAAGGAAGATAAACAGTACTTTAAATTGATAAGTTATCTCAAAGAACAAGTTTATACAACTGAATTAAAACAAACTGTCTTGATAAAACAAAGTACAACTCATAAGTAACTACTATGGTGATCTAGACTCTAGGCAGGTCCGGATCCAAGCTTCTCTCTTCCCCTAGCTCCCATAGTCTCAACACCTGTCAATCTGCTCCCCAATAATTGGTTCATCACAGGTGATCACGAATACACAGGGTCAACCACGAGGTTGAGTAGAGAAAAACTGTAAACAATCCACATTACTATAAATAGAAAGTCGAACTTCTCCACTCCGAATCACAAGACCCATAATTCTCCACACCAATCACAGACCCTTTATCTCCGCACCAATCACAGACCCTTTATCTCCGCACCAATCACAGAATGATATAAACAACACAATATAACAATCACATGATATTATGTAACAAACATGCTTAATATCAAATAAGAACAGATTACACATCAATATTTATCGGTATTTCCCCTACCTGAAACGGCAGGAAAGCAAATAAATCCAAGCTTGCTAGAAGTGTTCCACACGAAACCCGCTACCTAAACACGTACACATAACGAATTAAAAAAAACTTCCCGAACCCCCATAATCAACTTACCCTTACTATAAATAGTAACCTTCTATAAGTGGAAAGTTTCCTAAAATGGAAACTTTCCCAAAATAGTAATTTTCTTAAAATGGAAACTCCCCGACTCATAAACACCTTCAACTAACACGACCTACTAGATTACCAACTATTACTATTACCACCAACACAATAAAAATAATAGTAGTAAAATAATTATAAGGACAAAGATAAACAATATGATTTATACTATTAATAATACAAAAAGGAATAATCATAAAATAACACTAATAATAATAATAAAATTACTAATAAAACTAATAATAATAATAGTAATAATAATATAAAAAAAAAACAATAACATACGAGCAAACACCTTAGAACACAAAACCAAGGATATGAACAATAATCATACGCATAAACAACGAACAGCCCCCGTACCCGACACCCTTGAACCGAGACTAACACCCCTAACCAACACCACGTTCGATACCCAATGCAGCTACCAACCTTGCCCCTGACACCACCACACTCACCCCTACACCATGGTGGTTCCAGGGGAGGTGCTGTTGACCGTAGACATCCCCAAACTCCACCAAACGACCGTGTACAAAACCCCTGTACCAACTACTGCTAACCCGTTTTCACCCGACCACCCAAACGAACTCCACCATAAACCCGACCCACGCCACCAAGACTCAGCGTGACAACCACCATACCCACACCCTGACTACCACCTTGCTAATTACTCCAACACTCGTAACAACTGTGAACAAACACTACCTCGAAACCCTACCCAAAACCCCGCGTTCAACAGCCTGCTCTGGAAACGAAAACACACGATTGGCAAAGGCGGCAAAACCACCACACACGGTGATCCTAGGTGGTCCACGACGTCATAACTATGGTCATAACTCAAATACTAACTTCATAGACTCGTGATATGAGAAGACCATTGACTACAACGTGTATACGTAGTTGCTACATACTCGAATAAAAGAGAAGAAAATCAGCGAAAAGGAGAACAATAGTGAGCATACCTCTTTCCTGAAGAAAACGACCACCCATAACCACCCTGACCCACCGTGAAAATCTCCCCTTCTTACCCTCTGAGGCGGCGACAACCAGTGTAGGTGAGTGAGAGGCGTTTTTCTAGATTAGGGTTAGGGTTTTGATTCTTTTTAAGTTAGACGGTAGAGGGAGTTTTGTGAGGTGTTAGTGAGATTAGTGTCATGTCTCATTGGGCTGCACTAAGGCACGCCCTACGAGGCCCAATTCCCTCAACTCCGTGTTTAACTTAGACATGATATCCTCCTACTTCGCATATTCGTCTATTATTAACAACGTATAAAATATAACAATACTTATTTGATAAGTTTATTATCGAATATAAACGTTCGAATAACTATCAACATATCAATATAATTACCAACTATTATAATATAATAAAATTACGAGGTATTACAGTCTTCCCCCTTAAGATGAACTTCGTCCCGAAGTTCAACCACACACATATATCACCGTGCTTACAACCTATATCACATACTTATATAGGCCCGAAACCTAAAACACCACAATAAGACAATTAACATAAATGAACTCATTATCATGAACTGTGAAGCTACGGGGTATTACAGTCTTCCCCCCTCAAAATGAGCTTCGTCCCGAAGTTCACCATCCCATGGTTATTAACCTGGTTATTAGGCATGTAACAATTACAAAACAAGACACGACATAACATCTACCACCAATAAGATGCATAACATAAGTAACAGGGCCATCAAGTATATTCAAACAAACATGACACACCAACTAGTCATGTCATAGCAACACGTCATAACGTAAGCTAATAAGATTTTACAATCCTATCCTCCTTAAAACATGGTTACGTCCCTGTAACCCCATAAACATTCTAACTCATTACACCATCTTACCCATCACTTTACCCCATAAAATCTAACTCCAGGTAACCAAGTATCGCAATCAACGTCGCATCTAAGACCGAAGACAAGAGGTGAGTGAACTGACGGAATAAAACCGCAAATCAATACTTCCATCCCCATATCGATTTCAAATTCGAGATATAACTCAATAACCAAGGTCACACTGGGCCGTAACATAACATGGCACAACGGCCTAAGAACTCATATCTCAATTCCAGTAACCACTTCCCATCTCGATTCCAATATCAATACTGTCAAATGTCCTACGAAAGGAACTGCTCAACACTCAGAGAGTCAGACTCTAAGCTACTCACCCACAAGTCAAGGTCAAAGAATGAGACAACCTGACAAGACACTAAACTATAATCTTAACACAACAGTATTCATGGTCTTGTTCTAGACTCACGAGCAATTCAATCTCCTCAGTACCTACCTTCCAAGTTCATTGACACATCTGTATGTATACTTATCATTCCACAACTCATAAGATAAGAATCGGGACGCTATACCAAGCCAACCCAATACAAAACCCGTATGCATAAACAACTATTCAATTACCAAAAGTTCGCCGTTTTCACAACTCCACCCGACTCACAAACAAAGGATTATCTTATCAATAGAAATTATTAACTATCAAAAGTAGAATAATAATTGTTAATATTCAACTCAAATAAGCACTCGTAAGATAGTCATATCAATTATCATGTAACATATAACCTCGAACAATAATAAAATATTAGGGTCGGTAGGATCGTGTTACGCAGTAAAACAGATTCGGAAAAGATAATACTTACATACTCTTGAAATTTATCGCAAATTTAATATATTAACAATAATGTAAACAACCAAGAAGCTTATAGTTCATACTTGCCAACTTAAAATGTTTCATGCTCATAAACATATTATAGAAGCAAATCATAATTAGGAAAAAAAAAAAACATAGTGCAAAATTAATTAACGTAATTAAACATGGAACATTGACATATTTCACAAGACATACATAACTCATAGACTCACAAGAACGTTTAACATTCCCAGATACCAATTAGTTAACAAAATCACTTAGGTACATTTCCCGTCCACTCATATTGCATCATTTATCATGAAGTTATTATTATATTTGACTTGCACAATAAGGGTTTATACAATGCGCAACAATTAAATATTCAAGCAGGATTTCATCAACACATAGCTACATAAACTGTCAAATTGTAAACATTCAGCATAATTACCAAACATCAAGCTTTATCATGGTTTATCACTTCAGAAATATTTTGAAACGTTTGAAACATTGACGCGGTAATTTGTGACAATTTATAAAAACGAACAAAAAGGCAATTTCACAAACTACAGATCATAACAAGACTACACAGAGACATTCTGATTCTTCTTTACTAGGACATTGTTCTTGTCGCTCTTGAGTTATGAAAATTTTAACAATAAAAGTAAACGAATTCACAAGGCTAGTACTTCATATTTCACATGTTAACCAATTAATAACAACGTAGCCAACGTGTGAGCAAACATAAACTTTTAGTAAATATAAGGAATTAGTTAAACAGAGGAAAAATATCGTATGCATACCTCAAGGAAATTATTTAATACATATTTACAATTTGAACAATTTGAACAATAACTTTACAGCATTTCAACAAAATTTTAGGCATCTTGCAAAAAAAAAAAAAACACAATTGAATAACAGCTCGTTAAGATTTTACATGGCGGAAAATTTTGAAAACGTGAACGAACATTCTAAACAGTAGAGTTGGAACTATGCACAAGCAATAACAAAGTTTTAAATGATTTCTGTTACAAAAGATAGATCAAAACGGGACTATGCAGTAACAATCTGACTACTGTTGAATAAAAGAATTATTTCTCCCAAAGGCATAACTCATATCAAGATAAAACACTAGTATTGTAAACCCAACTCAAAAGGATACCATACATAAAATTTTCATCCTCAATTATAAAACACGTATAAAGTGACAGCCCGGACAACCCAGGTAACATTCTGAAAATTTATTAAAATTTTGGTCCCTTTGCAACTACACATTACTACCTCTACACTCAACCTTTCTCATCCAAACACATTGACAATCATTTGAAGCATAGACATCACTCTGTACCATATTAACATTCATTCCTCATTTCAATTATAGTTGGCATCAAAATACGGTAAAGGTTTCGAAACTGAAAATAAAATCAATTAAATAACTTGACAGCTATACATGTGTATCCAAGTACGGAAATATAACCTAGTGACTACTACGTATCCCTTATTGATGACAAACTTCATAACGGATTTAAATGTATATAACGGTATCAAATTTTAAATACGATATACGCAACACATGACTACATACATTCATAGCTTAGAACACACATTCTGCATATTACTAAACATGGATTGCTAAAGCAATTACTATCATAATAAAATCATAAGTCTCAAATTCCGATCACATTTGCCTAGTATGCCTATCAGTAAACTCTTGCAAAGTATAAGGCATGCAAATAAGAAGTGTATACACATAGAATAGTACTGGCAATTATCAACGCGCACGGCCTCCGGTTTGGTCTACTAGCTTTACCCATAAGACTTAGCTTGGTTCCACCTCCTATAACGACATAGCATATCTGGCTCTACTAACCATTCCAGTCAATCATGATCATATCTCTCCTACACCTATCCTTTTAGGTGACTATAGCTCATCAACTTATTACACACATCATCATACTATATATCTACTTAACGGTTCAGGGATCATACAGCCGCATGCATATCACCAGATGTATACAAGTAAAGCTCATATTTAAAACCTCTTGTTCTCAATACTAGAAATAGTAGATCTCAACCAACACTCAACATAAATCTCATGATTCACAGTATATATTACCAACCATATCACACATCGTAACTTACCTCATTCCTTCTCCTGCAAGAACGTTAGTACAAGACATCTAGGTTACTATATAATCTACCCCACTTTTCAATTTCTCTCATTGGGTTCCCGAGACAGAACCAAAAGGGCCCAGGTTTGGTGTGAGGGGGCCCCTAACTCATCCCGTTCCTTTTTGGGGCGCCTAACAGTCTCATCTCGGGGTTCATTTTATTAGACTCTTCCTAAGTTCATTATTATTCATTTGGTTTAGGCCTGAGGATCGTTCGCTCTGATACCACTTTGTAACACCCCCATTTATCTAAGGGCCTGTACTAGGACTCCCTAGATAAATAAGGATGTTACCATCTCGGTTTCCCGAGGCAGTAGATGATGCCTGCATTTTATATAAACCTTTTAGGCCATATTAGCACGCATTTTCATGCTTATTTCGTAGTGTTTTACTACAAATGTCCCCCGAATAGTCTACTTTGGTTTGTCATGTGTTATTTGCAGATATGAGCCGGAGAAGATCATAAACAAGCCTAAAACATGTCCCTATGCATTCATTTAGGAGAAGAGTTGAGTCGGAGCTTATTACTACCATCTTGAGATGCGCGTAGATGTAATGGAAGTCTATCGAGCGAAAGAAGAGCTTCACACCGCTAGTGCCTACTTTGAAGAGCCATAACTCGAGTTCTAGAAATGATAATCGAGTGATTCAAATTGGAGATGAAAGATTATCCTCTTAGCTTTCCATCGCCACCAAAAACGCTTGATTTAACTGAGTAACGAAGAAATGGCAGCCGTTTGAAGTTCAGTGCGCATTGCAGGAAATCTGTTCGACAGATTCAGTCGATCGACCACTTTTGGTCGATACCTAAGTCGATCGACCACTGCTATAGTCGATCGACCACTTTTGGTCGATAGGAAAGTCGATCGACCAGTTCCCAAGTCGATCGACTAGTTTCTTTTCCGAAAGCCCAAGTTTAACCTAAGCCCATTAGGTCGTCGGATGGGAATCAGACTATTTCGTTTTTTAAGCAGCTTTTGAGTTCTTTTTAGACAACTTTTACTTTAATCTTCACTTTTTATCTTTTATCTTTTTATACTCTAATAACTTGTAATCAGTTAATCTTTCTTTAGCATTTCCTGGCCTTCAAGAATTCTGTTTTGCCATTTACATTCGGTAATTTAATTTGCTTTGTTCATTTTATTCTCATTTCTTTACTACTTGTTTTCCATTGTTTTATATTGCAATTTTCATTATCGCAATCATGTACTCCCTCTCCATTAATTATTCTATCTCAATTGTTCCCTATATTATGCGTAGCTAATCCTCTTGACTAGGATATAGGTGATCCAATGATAATGTGATGATGTTCGCTTAGGTTAGATCCGTTGTTGGTAGTTTGTCTCTGTTGTTAATTATGACATTTATTTGTGTTTGATTGGTTAAGTCGACGTAGCTAATTAATCGTATGGTAAACCCCGACCTAAGATCGAAAGCCTGGTGAGGGTTAGACCTGTCATAAACATTAGAGTGCCCTAATAAGTTGCGAGAGCCCGTTAGAAGCATTCTAGGGCGAATAGCGATCCGAGAGGACCTTTTTACTACTCCTTAGACCGGTAACTGCGACTGATCTGCGACCTAAACCCCCTATCGTTACACAATCATTGGTGAACCGACTATCCTAGTTTTCTCTACCTTATATTTTTACACTCTTTTCTTTACGCTTTTCTTTTCTTTCTTTCCTTCACTACTCTTAGTTTTAGTTCAAACAACAATCAAAACCCCCAAATTCGGTTACTTCGACAGACTTTAGTTTAGCATTTAGAATTTATATCTGTCTCCCTGTGGATACGATCCCGACTTCCTTGCTACATTAGTTAGGCCAGTTGGTTATTTTTGATAGGGTTGCGACAGCCGTGTCAAATTTTGGCGTCGTTGCCGGGGAGACGGTGATATTTTATTTGCTTTATTTTAGTTTGTCTTATGTCTCAAGGAACTTCGGTTCCTTGAGGCCATTTTAATGTCTTCCATCCAGTTTCCACAGGGTGAAGACGAATCATTTGGTGCTTAGATAGACAGGTTCGAGGAGTGGCTAGATACGTTGAATTATGGAACTTTGACTGCCCTCCAGATTTGCTTGTCTATCATATGGGGTATGAATGACCCTACACGATCTTACCTCTGCTCAATAGGTAAGGGAGATTTTAGTGGGAAACCTGTCAATGAGCTTTTGGAATTCTTTGACTGGTTTGCCATTGAGAGTATCAAACCCACTTTCTCACTTAGGTCAGACATGGATGAGGGGATGGGTGAGACCGTAGAAACCATTTTACATAATGAAAATGACGTTGACGGAACCATAGAGAAGGATACCATATGCTTAGTTGATAATCCCTTCTTTGAGGATGATCTAGGACCTATCTATGATACTTTTACAGATATTGAGCCACGTGAGGAAGACTTGAAGGACCCCATAGAGAATCCCTTTCGTGATGAGTCTTGCGATGAGGAGAGTGAGGATGGGCGATTGGAAAGTCTAGAGGTCAAATGGGACTCATATGATAATATGATAGATGAGTATGTTATAGGTGACCCCGTTAACACATTTGACTTTACCGCCCCTTGCATTTGGGATGACTACCCACCTTCTCCTATTACACACTGGACTCCTCCACCTCACGTAGAATACCCGTCTAAGCAGGTTATTTCTACTCATGTGTTTTCATTGTTAAATGATTCTGTGGTCTCTAACTCTCTGTTTTCCTGTGATTTGAGCTTTGGTGTTCCACCCTCCGCTAAAGGGTGGAATTATTCGGTTGATTTTTATAGGAGCTGTCAAAGAAAGTTTAGCAAGGTGATACGGTATTTCACTTTGTTTTTATTTGCTCCTATTAATTGCTGGTGCTACTTATGCTTTTGTGTAGCACATGCGCAGATTTTTGACCGACTTCTAAGGGCTCTGAGCTGTTTTGATTATGTACATTCGTGGGTAACCACTTGGTCAGCTGAAAAGTATCAGCCGCAACTTCGTCGCTTGCTGATGCGACAAATGACTCGATCGAGTCTCTGATTACCTCCCATATCTGGTTCGGTTTGGGCAGGTCCGTGGTGCGCGCATTCTTGTAAGTTTCTGACTCATTCTCTTTAGTTTGCATTTCTTTTCCTTTACTTTGTACAATGAGGACATTGTACGGTTTGGTTTGGGGAGGTTATGCATCCATATTTGGTCTGCATATTGTTTTTATTACATTTCTGTTATCACGTTTCATTTACATATGCATTGTTTTATCATTTCCCTTACATCCTAAAATTACCAAAAAAAAAAAAAAAAAACTCACGTTTACTTTTGCATACTAGATAGAGTCAGTTTTGAGTTTCTCAGTGCTGTTAAACCGTCAGAAAACTCAAACTAGGTAATTGTTTCACATCTTTTAGCAAGTTTTTTGGCAATTTTCTCGAATCTCGTTTCAAAGCATGTTGGACAAGTAGACTGGATTGGATATTCTGGCAACCTACAATAACTTTCTAAGGAATTAGAGCCTACAACCGGTGACATTCATGACCGGTTCATCTAGGAAAGTGAGTAGTTACTCCTTATGAGACATGTAACATCAATTTGCATAAACATGAGTTCAGTCTTCTTTATACCTGTATGCATTCGGGTTTGCGGTTTGTTGACACATGTGGTAGATGTTTCCCTTTTTTCATCTTACCCGTAAGTTTCACAAAGCCAAATTTGCCTATTTATTGTCCCATATAGTTACAATCCATGATTTTGCCCACCCTAGCCGAGCTAGTAATGGTAGCATTTTGGGAATGTGTTGTTTTGCAGTTTGGTTGCTTTATCTTGTCAAACGAAGAATGGGTGAAAAGAAAGGAGAAAAGATGAGATGCAAAAGAAAAAAAAAGGGGAAAAAAGATGGAAAAAAAAGAGAAAAAAGAGGGAGAAAAACAGAAATGCAGAAAAGTGGCATGAAAAAGAAAAAGAAGAAAAGAAAAAAAAAAGGGAAAAAAGTCATGTGTGAAAAGTTGAAGAAGTCGATTAACAATTTTTCTACTCCCAATTTTTTTTATATATCGTATCTTATGGGGGGTTGATAAGTTTTTGAGGTAGTGAGAGTTGGATGCACCCAATCTATATTGTTGTCTGGTGGATTGCTGCTAAGAAGGACCATCTATGGATTAGATGGGTTAATTGCATTTATATTAAAAATGCTCCTTGGTTTTCTTATGAACCATCAGTCCATAGTTCATGGGCTTGGAGGAGAATTTGTGCTGTCAAAGATCAGATGAAAGGGGGATACATCAATGGACAGTGGAGAGGAACAGATAAGGAATACCAGATTAGTGATGGGTATTTGTGGTTGAGGCAGGAACCTACTGTCAGAATTGGGTGGTATGGGGTTGTTTGGAATAGATATAATATGAATAAGTGGGGATTTATTATGTGGTTGATTTCGTATAATAGGCTGCTGACTTTAGATCGACTGAGAAGAATGGGTATAACCTCAGAGGAGATCTGTTTTTTGTGTGGTTTGGAACCAGAGAGCCATCAGCATCTTTTTCAGGAATGTCTGTATGCTAAACTGTGTTTTGCTGCGTTGGAGGAATGGTTGGGATATGAGCATGTTGGTGATTGGGTTGGTATTTTCAGGAATATGAGGATATCTATGTTGCAAAGGCAGGTTGTTGCAGCAATTGTGGTAGGGATATGCTACTGGATTTGGAGGAATCGTAATAGATGTAGAATGGAGGGGTATGTTGAGCACCCAAGAGTTCTCCTTCAGCATGTTAGAAATGAGTTTAAGGGTCATTTCCAGGCTACATTCCAAGGGGTCTTGACAAATGCAGATAGACAGTGGTGCCAAACGTATCATATTGTATAGGAGTTGAGTTTTTTGATGTCTGTCCAGGAATGTTTGTCAAAAATTTTGTAAGATAGTAGTGGACCAGTTTTTTTTGGGTTCATGCTTATGATTTAATGAGAATGAGAACATCTTTACCAAAAAAAAAAAAAAAAAAAAGGAAGTTGAGAGATATATATAATTTGGTTCTCATGGTTACTAGCTTGGCTTTTAACTCCAGTTTTTGCCAAATTCATTTTCATCACCTTCTTACCCATAGCCTCACATATCCCATAACTATCCTCGGCATGTGTCATGGTCATTAAAGTGTGGGAATGCATACGCACGGTTGTAGAGACTCTATTCATGTTAGATTGCATGCATGTTCTTATAGGTCGCAGTTAGGTAAGTGATCTCGATTCTTCCTATCTTGCACTATATATTGCCTTGTGTTTGTTTGAGCGATTGAGCGACCCGTAGTCCAGTTTAGATAATCTTGCAAAGTCCAAACTCCAACCGCTTTATGAAGCATGTTTAGATTCGTTTGCCTTAGGATTTGACAATTAGAGATGATTCACTTGCTTTAGATGATTAAGTCGACGGATTACTTGTTCGTGTTTAACTCCTATCTTTTTAGTCCTTGTTTGTTACACTTTTTGCTTGGGGACAAGCAAAGCTTTGGTTTGGGGAAGTTTGATGCGTGCATTTTATATAAACCTTTTAGGCCATATTAGCACGCATTTTCATGCTTATTTCGTAGTGTTTTACTACAAATGTCCCCCGAATAGTCTACTTTGGTTTGTCATGTGTTATTTGCAGATATTGTTGGAGATTGTGTCCTCCACATGTAGTGTGATAACGTCATTGAACATACCCTTGTACGGACAAGTGGGAGATTGTTGGGGCTGGTGTCCTTGACAATTAAGTACAATGACTTATTAAATCTCTTTAAGGATCACAAGGGCATACTTCTGTATTATTACCAGTTGATCCACGTTTATCAATAACGGTTGGCTTGCTAGATAAGTTTGACGTTATTGTCATACGGATGGCGGTGGTCAACTGGTCCCTATACGTCACACCTATAGGACACGTTTGAGAGATGTGAAGGTATGAAAATACAGTCACATTTTGCCGGATATGACTAAACGGTTAGTCAGAGGTATTGACTATTAAATTAATCAATAAGATGTTGAGATTATTATTTAATACGGATTAAATAATTTTAGCTAATACGGATTACATGATTAATTCGTAAATTAAATATAAACAGTTATATTTAATTAAATATTGTATTCGCGTATTAATATAAACAGTTATATTAATTTGGGTAATTATACAATATCGTATTTTGTCAGACCATTATTAATATATCGACTATATTAATATCTGATAACATGTTACGATTTATAATTAAAAATACCGCGAACAACTTAAAGCTAAATGGGTCGAATCACGAACCAGAATAAGGTAAGAGTGGAAAGCCCACTCCTACCCTACTTAGGGTATTTCGGCCATGTGTAGTATATAAGGAGAGTCCTTCTCCTTATATCAACTACTCTTGTTGCACTGTAAAAGAATCTCAGGGTAAAATTAGGGTTTGAGAGCATTCTTCTCCCAAAACCTCAGATCTCACATCTAAAACCTCAAAGGCTCTCCCTATATTGCAAGGCAATTGGAGAGGATTTCTAGCACACGCGGCCACGTCTCAAACTAAGTCTTGGGTGCAAGTTATAGGAGGGAATTTGCATTAATTCATGTTCTTAGGCCTTTTGCGCGAGGACTAAAGGTTGTACTTCTTATCTTATGTTTTAATCTTATGACGATATTCACAATTGCATATTTCATTATAATCCTGCAAATTTAGGGTGAATACGCGTTTTATTCCCCACAAGTGGTATCAGAGCCTTAGGCCATGAAAATTTTACAATTGTGTCTTTCATAAGTTTTAAAAATTTGAGAAAACCGTGCAATCTGCCTAGGCACTCGATCGAGTCCCTGTTGCACTCGATCGAGTGCCCTCGTACCAGGCCCCGCGCGTGTGTTTTTGTGAGAAATCGATCTTGTTTTTCGATTATAATTTGCATATTGTTAATTAATCGATATTTTTAGCAATATGTGAATCTTTTGTTGTTGTTTATTTATGATTTACACGTTTTAAATCCATGTTATAAACCCGTTTTAATTTAAAAGTGCAGCGATTTGCAGTTTTTACGAGCCACTCGATCAAGCCCTGCTGCACTCGATCGAGTGACCCTGACACTCGATCGAGTGCTCTCGTTTCGGGGTGTTTATTTTCGAAAATAACTTGTTTCTTATTTTCACATGGCTTAAAATAATATACTGTATACGGAAATAGTATATTATTTAGTGAAACGGTTCACCCTCGTTTGATACATATTGTTTTAAAACAGTTTAAAATAATGGATTATATGTTTATTAAAATTGGTGATTAAAGCGGTATAGTCACATAATTTTAATCTTAAAAGGTGGTTTGGTATAAATTTATTAATCATAATAACAGTATTATGTCATGTATAAATTTTATTTAGTTGATGCATTTTATTTATCGTCTTGTGAATGCCTTGAATGCTTTCAATAACGTATTTAATTTTTGCAAACGGTTGTAACTTAGTGTGGCCTTAGAAGATTGTGTTACCGTAATGATGGGACACGATCTTGCTTGTAATTTTGAGATCTTGAATCTCCGTTTTGGGTTTTTGCCATGTAATTACTTTTGTATTTAAATTAGAATGTATCTAGGATTACTTTTGTAATTTAAATTAGTAATTTTGTGAAGACCAAAGACAAGACGGAGACCGGATGCTCACTCCCGCTGCAAGGACCAAGATAGAACATCAAGACAAGCTTCTAGGGTCCAACGGTGGATTCCAAGTTGTTTTATGTTTATTTTGGTAGGATAGGCCACACTAGGACTTTTATTTACGTTTATTGCATTTATGTTTACGCTTTCATCGATAATAGCTTGCATCATATTCCGCCTAAAAACCAAACCACCTATATCATGCCTGAAAACTGACTCATGTAGAGGTCACGCGTTAGTTTTCTGTGACAATACAGATGTCACATGTCAATTTAAAAGCCATCACTTTATTTAATTCATTCACGCGAATGCTAGTTTTTAGTTCACTTAAATATGGATAAATAAGAGTTGATGGGGTCTTCCTCGTATAACCAAAAATTGAGATTAGTCTTTATAAATCAGCCTCCCATGAATCCCTTCTTCGTCGGTAGGCATAATATGACCCCTTCTACGTCGGGTAAGTGGGAACAGATGATTTATTTTATCTCAACATCATGGTCACTCGATAATATTCCAGTGACTGAGATGGACTAATAGATAGGATTTACGGAAATCTATCGACCAAGAGTTCCAACGATTGGAATTAGCCAAACTGTGGGCTTATCAATATACGGAAATTGAGTCTTGGGATCGTTTATATAATTCTTGAGGGAGATCAATTATATAAATGCATGAGTCTACAAGTTTAAATTCAATTTAATATAGACTTAAATCACAACAATAAGTTGCTTATATGGTTTTGTTTTATCTTCTTTTCAGTGTAGAACACGTTCATTAAAACTGCTGTAAAACTAAAATGGCTGGTGAAGACCCAATGCCAAGTGCCAAGCTAGCACGTGAATCCTGGCTAAAAGCCTTCATGGACTCCATGAATCAGTCAACTAGACTGAGGAATGATGGGTCAAACTTCTCTGACTGGGAGGCAGCACTACGGAATGCTGCCATTGCTGACGGAAAGCTTAAGTATTTAACTGAGCCAATTCCGGCACACCCAGGAACTGGAGCTAGAGCCAACGATGTTCGCGCTCATAGCGACTTCGTCATGGAAGCGGGTGCGATAAAGAACGTACTCATCTATGCAATGGAATCTAATTTGCAAAGACGCTTCATAACCCATGGTGCAAACAAGATTTTCACCACGCTCACTAACGAATTCTCCAAGGCTCCGAGAATCGTTTCTTATGAGCATACCTGTCGCTTCTTTGAGGCGAAACTCCAGAAGGGCCAAGCTGTTAGCCCACATATTCTCAACATGATTGAGAATATCGAGAAACTGGAGACCCTAAACTGCAAGATCAGTGAGAACATCATCGTTGATCGCATGCTTCATTCGCTTCATGATGGGTTCGCCCTCTTTAGGGCCAACTACTACATGAACGACATGAAGAAGACTCCCCATGAGCTCCACTCCCTTCTCGTACAGACTGAGAAGGATCTAAAGTTGAGTGGGAGTCTAAAGCAGGATGTTCTCATGATCTCAAGTAAGGGAAAAGGTAAAGGGAAGGCTAAAGCTCAGGGCGACCTAGCGGTAGGTAGGCCCAGGTTCAAGAAACCAGGATTTGCTAAGAGTGGGCCTGGTGAGTCGA
The DNA here is from genome assembly GCA_029255685.2 of Silene conica. Classification (NCBI taxonomy): domain Eukaryota; kingdom Viridiplantae; phylum Streptophyta; class Magnoliopsida; order Caryophyllales; family Caryophyllaceae; genus Silene; species Silene conica. The sequence goes on from CM055311.2 coordinate 69,782,559, forward strand.
GTAACTCACAAGGCAAGACAAAGAGCAAGGATACAAGCATGGAATGTCACCATTGCCACAAGACTGGGCATTGGAGGCGCTCATGCCCCGTGTATCGCGAGGACATTAAAGCAGGCCGTGTTACTCCTGTTGGTATGTCTTCTTCTTCTTTTATTCACATGATTGAGATTAACCATGCAAGTTGCGGAACTTGGGTACTTGATACTGGTTGTGGTTCTCATCTATGTAATCATGTGCAGGGCCTCCGAAACCAAGAACCCCTAATCAAGGGTGAGGTGGACCTGCGTGTCGGGAATGGAGCACGTGTGGCTGCAGTCTCGAAGGGAACATACGTAATCCAGCTTCCAAGTGGATTCGAGTTATTTTTATATAACTGTTATTATGTTCCTAGTTTGTCCAAAAACATTATTTCAGTTTCTGCACTTGACAAACTCGGCTTTTCATTTGTAATAGAGAATAATAGCTGTATTTTCTCCTTACACAATATGATTTATGGCAAGGCAGTTTCCATGAATGGAATTTATGTTTTAGATCAAACCACCGAGATATTACATGTAAATAATAAAAGAATAAAGGTAGGTGACAAAGATCAAACTTACCTATGGCATTGTCGTATGGGACACATAAATGAGAAACGCGTAAAACAACTCATACAGAATGGAGCTATTTCGCCCTTTGATTTCGAATCATATGGCACGTGTGAATCATGTCTCATCGGCAAAATGACTCGGATTTCCTTCAAAGGTGTTGGAATGCGCGCTGCCGACCTATTAGGACTCATACATACGGACGTATGTGGCCCTATGTCGATCAACGCACGAGAAGGCTATAGGTATTTCATCACTTTCACGGATGATTTGAGTAGATATGGCTATGTCTACTTGATGAAACATAAAAGTGAATCCTTTGACAAGTTCAAAGAATACCAGAATCGGGTACAGAACCAACTGGGTAGAAAGATTAAAGCACTACGCTCGGATCGTGGTGGTGAGTATCTTTCACGCGAGTTTGATCAACACCTAAAAGACTGTGGGATCGTGCTACAGTTGACTCCACCTAGAACACCACAATTAAATGGTGTGTCCGAACAGAGAAATCGAACTTTACTTGATATGGTTCGATCCATGATGAGTCACACCGTTGTGCCTAATTCATTGTGGGGCTATGCTCTTTTGTCGGCCGCTCTAATACTTAACCGAAGTCCGTCTAAAGCTGTTGACAAGACTCCATACGAATTATGGAAGGGAACGGTCCCTAACTTGTCCTTTATTCGGGTTTGGGGCTGCGAGGCTTATGTCAAGTGGAGACACGAGGATAAGCTCGGCCCGCGATCGGTCAAGACATACTTTATAGGCTATCCAAAGGGAACGTTTGGTCATTACTTCTACTCGCCTACCGAACAACGTGTTTTTGTTGCGGCTAGTGCGACGTTCTTAGAGAAAGAATTTCTCGAGAACAAGTCGAGTAATAGAACCTTCGAGTTATCGGAGGTTCAAGAACCAACTACCGAGCAACCATTGGAGGAAACAGTTCCTTCACCCGAGGCTGCGGTAGATATTCCTGAGGAACCTAGGAGGTCAGGAAGAGTCTCTATTCCACTGGACAGATACATTGGTATGGTCGAGGAACACGATACAGATGACGTCTTACTCCTAGAGGGTAATGAACCCACAACCTATAAAGGTGCCATGACCAGTTCTGACTCAAAGCTATGGCTAGAAGCCATGCAATCCGAGATGGACTCCATGTATGAGAACAACGTGTGGGATCTTGTGGACCTACCTGCAAAGGTACGTCCCCTTCAATGCAAATGGCTTTACAAGATAAAGCATGCCGTGGAAGGACAACAAGATATCCATAAGGCTAGACTAGTTGCTAAAGGTTTCACCCAAGTGCCAGGCTTGCACTACGATGAGATCTTTGCACCCGTAGTCATGCTACGTTCCATTCGGATTATCTTAGCGATCGCCGCATTTCATGACTATGAAATATGGCAAATGGACGTTAAAACCGCCTTCTTAAACGGTTATTTGGAGGAAGAGTTGTACATGGTACAACCCGAGGGTTTTATCGATCCAGCACATCCTAAGAAAGTTTGCAAGCTTAAGCGTTCCATCTATGGACTTAAGCAAGCATCGCGGAGTTGGAATCATCGCTTCGACCAAGTGATAAAAGAGAATGGGTTCATTCGATCAGTCGAGGAACCATGTCTCTATATCAAGTCGAGTGGGAGTAAGATTGTATTCCTAGTACTGTATGTCGATGACATACTCTTGATTGGGAATGACATACCTCTCTTATCTTCGGTTAAAGCATGGTTGAAAAACCATTTCCAGATGAAAGATCTGGGAGAGGCACAAAGAATTTTGGGCATCCGTATCTACAGGGATAGATCACGACGGATGTTGTCTCTCAGTCAGGAGTCTTATATAGAGAAGATTCTGGAGAGATTCAGTATGACGAACTCCAAGAAGGGGTTCCTTCCCATGACTCCTGGGCTTCACTTGAGCAAGACTCAAGAACCTAAGTCAGTGGAAGAGAAAGAGCGCATGAGTCGGATTCCTTATGCCTCGGCAATAGGATCGATCATGTATGCCATGATATGCACACGTCCTGACGTTGCATATGCATTGAGTATGACAAGTCGATTCCAAGCTCATCCAGGTGGACCACACTGGATGGCCGTGAAAAACATTCTTAAGTACCTACGGAGGACTAAAGATTGGGGATTGACTTATGGAGGCGACTCAACGCTCTGCGCCACGGGTTACGCAGATGCTAGCTTCCAAACAGATCGAGATGACTCGAAATCTCAGTCTGGATTTGTCTTTACTCTTAATGGCGCTGCTGTCAGCTGGAAAAGTTCTAAACAGAGTGTTACAGCAGATTCTACGACTGAGTCCGAGTACTATGCCGCCTCAGAAGCAGCTAAGGAAGCAATATGGATGCGTCAATTCTTACAAGGACTATCAGTAGTGCCTAGTTCGAATGACCCAATCACCGTCTATTGTGACAATAGCGGTGCCATCTTCCAAGCTAAGGAGCATAAGTCTAGCAGCAAGGCTAGGCATGTACAACGGAAAGCTCATCTAATCAGAGATTACGTGGAGCAAAAGGAGATTTTTATTGAAAAGATCGCTACGGATGACAACATAGCTGATCCTCTCACAAAAGCATTACCACGTGATAAGCATGAAGGGCACATTCATTCCATGGGAATTGGATCTGTTCCCAAGTTGTAGTACTCTTTTATGAATTCATGTAATAATTCATTTTCTCGTGTACTCTATTCAACCTTATTGTTATGATATAAAATGTTTTGTTTCTCATGTGGAATTGTACGCCAATTTTGAACACCACAAAGTGAACTGATTAACATTACATCGTTTTGGTCCTTGATTACCCACTTGAGCTGATAACTCAGGTAATCATTTTGTGACGTTGGTTGATGGTGGGTTCAACGAGCCATAAGTCACGTGGATGACTGACCAATCACAAAGGCGAGATATACGGATATCTCGTAGGACACCCCGTGACATCGTTATGGAGTCCTAAATGTTTTATAACATTGGGTGCCAGGTCGTGGATAGGACCTCCATAGTGTTCCTTAGAGTCGAGTCTTTTGACTTTCAATTGTTTCTTGAGATTAAGACAGATTTTGGGTAACTTTGGTTTCTTTCCCACGGTCACCGTAACAGGGACCAAGAGGATTTTTTCTGGGTTATTTCATGCTGGGCGATATCGGCAGGATTCGAGTTGAGGGAAATATCCAAACCCTTATCAGGATTTTATCATTTCTCAGGGCCACTCGAGGAGTAGTAACTGAAATGCATGGCCATGCTCGAATACAGATTCGTTTTATCAGTTAAGTTACTCTCTAGTCGGGGAAACCACTCTTGATACAGATCGCTTGTGAGATACAACCTTTGCGAATGCGGATTTGCAAATTGTCTTACATTGAGTGGGAGAAATTTTAAAAGGATATGAGATTCGGTTATCGCACCTACACTTGTACGGACAAGTGGGAGTTTGTTGGAGATTGTGTCCTCCACATGTAGTGTGATAACGTCATTGAACATACCCTTGTACGGACAAGTGGGAGATTGTTGGGGCTGGTGTCCTTGACAATTAAGTACAATGACTTATTAAATCTCTTTAAGGATCACAAGGGCATACTTCTGTATTATTACCAGTTGATCCACGTTTATCAATAACGGTTGGCTTGCTAGATAAGTTTGACGTTATTGTCATACGGATGGCGGTGGTCAACTGGTCCCTATACGTCACACCTATAGGACACGTTTGAGAGATGTGAAGGTATGAAAATACAGTCACATTTTGCCGGATATGACTAAACGGTTAGTCAGAGGTATTGACTATTAAATTAATCAATAAGATGTTGAGATTATTATTTAATACGGATTAAATAATTTTAGCTAATACGGATTACATGATTAATTCGTAAATTAAATATAAACAGTTATATTTAATTAAATATTGTATTCGCGTATTAATATAAACAGTTATATTAATTTGGGTAATTATACAATATCGTATTTTGTCAGACCATTATTAATATATCGACTATATTAATATCTGATAACATGTTACGATTTATAATTAAAAATACCGCGAACAACTTAAAGCTAAATGGGTCGAATCACGAACCAGAATAAGGTAAGAGTGGAAAGCCCACTCCTACCCTACTTAGGGTATTTCGGCCATGTGTAGTATATAAGGAGAGTCCTTCTCCTTATATCAACTACTCTTGTTGCACTGTAAAAGAATCTCAGGGTAAAATTAGGGTTTGAGAGCATTCTTCTCCCAAAACCTCAGATCTCACATCTAAAACCTCAAAGGCTCTCCCTATATTGCAAGGCAATTGGAGAGGATTTCTAGCACACGCGGCCACGTCTCAAACTAAGTCTTGGGTGCAAGTTATAGGAGGGAATTTGCATTAATTCCTGTTCTTAGGCCTTTTGCGCGAGGACTAAAGGTTGTACTTCTTATCTTATGTTTTAATCTTATGACGATATTCACAATTGCATATTTCATTATAATCCTGCAAATTTAGGGTGAATACGCGTTTTATTCCCCACAGATATAAGCCGGAGAAGATCATAAACAAGCCTAAAACATGTCCCTATGCATGCATTTAGGAGAAGAGTTGAGTCGGAGCTTATTACTACCATCTTGAGATGCGCGTAGAAGTAATGGAAGTCTATCGAGCGAAAGAAGAGCTTCACACCGCTAGTGCCTACTTTGAAGAGCCATAACTCGAGTTCTAGAAATGATAATCGAGTGATTCAAAGTGGAAATGAAATCTTATCTTCTTAGCTTTCCAACGCCACCAAAAACGCTTGATTTGACTGAGTAACGAAGAAATGGCAGCCGTTTGAAGTTCAGTGCGCATTGCAGGAAATCTGTTCGACAGATTCAGTCGATCGACCACTTTTGGTCGATACCTAAGTCGATCGACCACTGCTATAGTCGATCGACCACTTTTGGTCGATAGGAAAGTCGATCGACCAGTTCCCAAGTCGATCGACTAGTTTCTTTTCCGAAAGCCCAAGTTTAACCTAAGCCCATTAGGTCGTCGGATGGGAATCAGACTATTTCGTGTTTTAAGCAGCTTTTGAGTTCTTTTTAGACAAATTTTACTTTAATCTTCACTTTTTATCTTTTATCTTTTTATACTCTAAGAACTTGTAATCAGTTAATCTTTCTTTAGCATTTCATGGCCTTCAAGAATTCTGTTTTGCCATTTACATTCGATAATTTAATTTGCTTTGTTCATTTTATTCTCATTTCTTTACTACTTGTTTTCCATTGTTTTATATTGCAATTTTCATTATCGCAATCATGTACTCCCTCTCCATTAATTATTCTATCTCAATTGTTCCTTATATTATGCGTAGCTAATCCTCTTGACTAGGATATAGGTGATCCAATGATAATTTGACGATGTTCGCTTAGGTTAGATCCGTTGTTGGTAGTTTGTCTCTGTTTTTAATTATGACATTTATTTGTGTTTGATTGGTTAAGTCGACGTAGCTAATTAATCGTATGGTAAACCCTGACCTAAGATCGAAAGCATGGTGAGGGTTAAACCTGTCATAAACATTAGAGTGCCCTAATAAGTTGCGAGAGCCCGTTAGAAGCATTCTAGGGCGAATAACGATCCGAGAGGACCTTTTCACTACCCCTTAGACCGGTAACTGCGACTGATCTGCGACCTAAACCCCCTATCTTTACACAATCATTGGTGAACCGACTATCCTAGTTTTCTCTACCTTATATTTTTACACTCTTTTCTTTACGCTTTTCTTTTCTTTCTTTCCTTCACTACTCTTAGTTTTAGTTCAAACAAGAATCAAAACCCCCAAATTCGGTTACTTCGACAGACTTTAGTTTAGCATTTAGAATTTATATATGTCTCCCTGTGGATAAGAACCCGACTTCCTTGCTACATTAGTTAGGCCAGTTGGTTATTTTTGATAGGGTTGCGACAGCCGTGTCAGTAGATACAAAGGAAGATAAACAGTACTTTAAATTGATAAGTTATCTCAAAGAACAAGTTTATACAACTGAATTAAAACAAACTGTCTTGATAAAACAAAAGTACAACTCATAAGTAACTACTATGGTGATCTAGACTCTAGGCAGGTCCGGATCCAAGCTTCTCTCTTCCCCTAGCTCCCATAGTCTCAACACCTGTCAATCTGCTCCCCAATAATTGGTTCATCACACGTGATCACGAATACACAGGGTCAACCACGAGGCTGAGTACAGAAAAACTGTAAACAATCCACATTACTATAAATAGAAAGTCGAACTTCTCCACTCCGAATCACAAGACCCATAATTCTCCACACCAATCACAGACCCTTTATCTCCGCACCAATCACAGACCCTTTATCTCCGCACCAATCACAGACCCTTTATCTCCGCACCAATCACAGAATGATATAAACAGCACAATATAACAATCACATGATATTATGTAACAAACATGCTTAATATCAAATAAGAACAGATTACACATTAATATTTATCGGTATTTCCCCTACCTGAAACGGCAGGAAAGCAAATAAATCCAAGCTTGCTAGAAGTGTTCCACACGAAACCCGCTACCTAAACACGTACACATAACGAATTTAAAAAAAACTTCCCGAACCCCCATAAATCAACTTACCCTTACTATAAATAGTAACCTTCTATAAGTGGAAAGTTTCCTAAAATGGAAACTTTCCCAAAATAGTAATTTTCTTAAAATGGAAACTCCCCGACTCATAAACACCTTCAACTAACACGACCTACTAGATTACCAACTATTACTATTACCACCAACACAATAAAAATAATAGTAGTAAAATAATTACAAGGACAAAGATAAACAATATGAATTATACTATTAATAATACAAAAAGGAAAAATCATAAAATAACACTAATAATAATAATAATAAAACTACTAATAAAACTAATAATAATAATAATAGTAATAATAATATAAAAAAAAAAAAATAACATACGAGCAAACACCTTAGAACACAAAACCAAGGATATGAACAATAATCATACGCATAAACAACGAACAGCCCCCGTACCCGACACCCTTGAACCGAGACTAACACCCCTAACCAACACCACGTTCGACACCCAATGCAGCTACCAACCTTGCCCCTGGCACCACCACACTCACCCCTACACCATGGTGGTTCCAGGGGAGGTGCTGTTGACCGTAGACATCCCCAAACTCCACCAAACGACCGTGTACAAAACCCCTGTACCAACTACTGCTAACCCGTTTTCACCCGACCACCCAAACGAACTCCACCATAAACCCGACCCACGCCACCAAGACTCAGCGTGACAAACACCATACCCACACCCTGACTACCACCTTGCTAATTACTCCAACACTCGTAACAACTGTGAACAAACACTACCTCGAAACCCTACCCAAAACCCCGCGTTCAACAGCCTGCTCTGGAAACGAAAATACACGACTGGCATAGGCGGCAAAACCACCACACACGGTGATCCTAGGTGGTCCACGATGTCATAACTATGGTCAAAACTCAAATACTAACTTCATAGACTCGTGATATGAGAAGACCATTGACTACAACGTGTATACGTAGTTGCTACATACTCGAATAAAAGAGAAGAAAATCAGCGAAAAGGAGAACAATAGTGAGCATACCTCTTTCCTGAAGAAAACGACCACCCATAACCACTCTGACCCACCGTGAAAATCTCCCCTTCTTACCCTCTGAGGCGGCGACAACCAGTGTAAGTGAGTGAGAGGCGTTTTTCTAGATTAGGGTTAGGGTTTTGATTCTTTTTAAGTTAGACGGTAGAGGGAGTTTTGTGAGGTGTTAGTGAGATTAGTGTCATGTCTCATTGGGCTGCACTAAGGCACGCCCTACGAGGCCCAATTCCCTCAACTCCGTGTTTAACTTAGACACGATATCCTCCTACTTCACATATTCGTCTATTATTAACAACGTATAAAATATAACAATACTTATTTGATAAGTTTATTATCGAATATAAACGTTCGAATAACTATCAACATATCAATATAATTACCAACTATTATAATATAATAAAATTACGACGTATTACAGTACCTATATAAATTTTGGGACTTATTGGACTTATTTTGCATGATTAATGATTTTTATAGTAAAAATCGCATTAATAGTGACTCAAATTCGACTTTAATAGTTATACTTGGAATTTTGCCATAAAAGTTTTACACAATGTCACATGCAATATTTAAAGAATGTATATAATGTTTGAGAATTTATTCTCAAGTGATGCATGATTTATGATTTTAATAGTTAAAATCGGCTAAATAATGACTTATTGTGTTAAAAATAGTTAATCTTAAGATAATGGCATAAAATTTTACCCATAGATGTCTTATATAATAGGAACATCAGATCTAAAATTTGGATATCAAAAAGTTTCTGTTTTTATGATTATTAATTTTTATGAGTTAAATAGTTAATAATCGTAATTTATGAGTCTTAAAAATAAAATTTCGATAATGGTCTATAATTTTTGGTCATTTCCAGATTCTAATATATATTTTAGGATGAATAAAAATTTATAGCAATTTATTACAAGCTTTTATAATTTAAATCGGTTTTTTAACCATAAAAACGCCTATTATGCGATTTATTTAAGAAATAAACTATATATTTTTGCATAAGACCATTTTGTTAGTTTCTGAAATTTTAGAAATTTCCAGAAAGTTTAAAAATTTTGAATTTTATTGACTCATTTGGCCATATTTTGTTTATTTTCCCGTATATACAAGTAATTTATGAACAATAATGCAAAATCAAGTTAAATCATGATCAAACATTAGTAGAGACTAAACATTGATTCCTAAAGAGTGTTAGGATGATTAACTTGGACATAAATGAGATTTATGTAATTTTGATGATTTTAATAGTTAAAGTCGCGCATATCCGGAAAAACCGTAAATAAATATGAGATATTTGCTCCCATAAGGCGATTTGGCATTAAAAATTGAGCACGTGCATACATATTTTATTATTGCATTTTGTTTAATGTGAATGTCATATTTGAATGTTATTTATATAATTTGGAATTATGTAATTTTCTTAGTATGCCCTTAGTTTTAATCAATATTACCCGTAATGAAAGGGAATATTGATTCGGTTGTAATTTATGTGATCTCGTATCACGGGTTTGTAATTTAAATTTAATTTGCAGTTTTACAATAGAATAATTGTATTATTTTATTGTAATTCCGGAGATCCAAAAGAAGGTGCCATACGGAAAAGAGTTCCGACAAGACGGTGTTTTCTTGGATGGCGTGCCAATGAAGTTCAAGGGACCATGGAGTTGGTTTCCGAATTTGTAATAGTTAATTAGTTTTTACTATTACTAGGACGGCCATACTAGGATTTTATTGCTTTATTGCTTTTAATTTTGCATTATTTATATGTTTGCATGCATAGCCAAATCGCCATAAACATGCATATTAGTTTAAATCGTTAAAAACGACCGTGTCAATTATAATTATCGAGTTCACCGATTTAATTCGCTTAAAGGAGATAGATAATAAATTGACAAGACCTCTAGATTAAACAAAAACAATTGAGAAATTAGCCTTACCAAATAGTAGAACCCATGAGCTTCTATTTCGTGGGGTGGTGCTAGTCCAGTGGGCAGTACGAACCTCATTACGTAGGATAAGTGGGGCGATGAGGTGGATTCAGTCCAGTGGGCGGATCGCATCTCGATGCAATTGAAATTTGGTTTGTACTCAACGGAAGTGTAGAGGACCAGTGGTCAATGTGTTCCGGGCTAAGATGAATAAATAATGATTTGTCATCAACCAAGAGTTCTATGGTAGAACCGGTTTATTTTAACCCACCAAACCATATCATTGGGTCGGAGTTGCAGTGGTTCACGATTTCGGTAGTATGGGTTTGGGACTTTGGGTCTTGGAATCATTTATAAAATTGGATAGAGGTCATTTTATAGATGCATCAACTTAGTAAAAATGTTTACAAGTTAAAATTAAAACGATTAACAATTAATTTCTTCATATGTTTAAAATTTTGTAGTTAAGTCTTCAAATCAATATCAATCATGACCGCTTCCACTACTACGAACACTTCATGGTTACGTTCCTTCATGGATCGTTGTAAGTTAGAAAAGAATGGGGCAAACATTGCCGATTGGGATGCCCAACTTTTGTTGGCGGCACAAGGTGACGGTAAGACCGAATACCTCATCGAAGAATCACCTCCTGAACCTGCAGATAATGCCACCGCCGCAGCAAGGCGACCCTATGATACTTATCAAAAGGAGCCTGCGGCAATCAAAAATGTTTTGATCTTCTCGATGGAGCCAGAACTCCAAAGGAGTGCCATAAAGATTGGCACGGCCTATGAGATCTACTCCAGGCTTGTGACAATGTGCTCGAAGGCTTCGAGAATTGTCCAATACGAGGCGGCATCGGCCTTCTTTGACCTCAACCTTAAGGAGGGGCAAAAGGTTAGCCCACATGTGCTCAAGTTAATTGAGCATGTAGAAACCCTAAGGTTGAATCAAGTGGACATTCCTAAGGAACTAGTGATTGACAGAATCCCCCACTCCTTGTCTAAGGTGAAGACTTATGTACAATTCCGGGTGAATTTCAACATGAGGAACCAAGACATCTCTCTTGATGAATTGCACAATATGATCGTGCATGCTGAAAGGGATATGGGCCTAAATGTTAATGCCCCTAAGGATGTGCTCAACATTAATGTTAAGAGCAAAGGGAAGTTCAAAAGGAAGGGTAAGGCAAAGGGGAAGCAACCTTCCAAAGGTTCAAAGAAAGTGTCTTCTGAGGCAAGCACCTCAAATTCCAACAAGAGCTAGACCTCATCAAGGAGCTAAGTGCTTTTATTGCAATGGCAAAGGACATTGGAAGAGGAACTCTTCCAAGTATTTCAGCGATCTCAAAGCTGGGAAAATTCTTCCAGTTGGTACGATAACTATCCCAATTTTATGTTAATCTCAACTAATGTATTATGATACAAGTTGTGATGTGAATGCTCTTCTTAATTGAATTAGGGCATGAAAGCAAAGATAAGGGAAAGGAAAAACAAGCATGATGGATCAAAGGGAACTAAGAGTAGCTCCACTCGGGATGATTAAGGAGCTTTGTTTTTCGCTTTTTTTGCTAGTATTTCAAGTGTTGTAAGAACAATTTAGAACCTATGTTTCATATCCTTGTAGGACAAGAAAAGTAATCCTTGAACAATTCGTTGTAATTTGGATAATATAGTAACTTGGTTTTCAACCCAAGTCACTATCGGTTTTATAATTATGTTCTTAATTAGTTTAAACACTTGCAAATCTTAAACATAAAATAGAATTGATTGTTACATTTCAATGTATGACCATTGAAACCGAATAGGTAAAGGATATTTAATTCAAATCAAATCAAAATCAAATTTAGTTTAGAACTCAATTAAGAGGAAAAGTTATCAACCATCCAAAAGTATCTAAGCTTTAAATAGAATATTTTCTTTAATAAATCATAAAGATACACAAACCAACATCAAAGTCATTGCTTGTGGCCTTAGTGGCTATCTTTGATAATGAAATGAGATTGTTATTACAAAGATAGAGTGGGAGAAATTTGAAAAAGCCACAAATAACATATGATTTTGATTAGCACAATAGATATGATCTATTGGTGAATAGTAGGATTTATTGTGTTTTGGTTGTGTAAGAGATTTAGAAGGTAGATTAAGTTGTGGATGAGATCTATGATTTGAAAAATCTACGCCTTATGATTTTATAAGGTAGATCAAGTTGTGGATAAGACCTACGATTTGGCAAAAATTTACGCCTTATGATCCCAACGGCCCCGGCCCTAGAGGATACATTAAGAATAAATTCTTAAAGTTTGTAAGGAAAAATTCTATACATGGATAAGATCCATGATAGAGTCCTCGTACAGTATAAGATAAGATAAATGTGGGGAACTGAAAGTTCCCACACACAAAATTATATACCATAAGAAAAGACTCTTATAGAAACTACGGGAGGACACTCGAAGAAAATTATTCAAAAGATTTTGCAAAGGCTCAAGAAAGGGTTCTTGGATTTAGATGGTGATCTAAATGTGCCAATGCAAATTCTAAGACCATGAAATTTATAAGATATACATGCTAATAAATGAGATTTATTGAGAGAAGCATAGGTTGACATGTGGATGTCTGTAGTCTGCAAAGTTAAGGGTAACTTTGTTGAAAGTAGTAAAGTAATTCATTGAGAATGAATTCAGTAAACTCAATAACCGCTTTTCGAAAGAGTATTTGAAAAGGATGTGACTTAGCACATATGGTTAAGTCCCAACCATTTCAATTCATTAAATGTTAAAGAACATTCAATTGAGTGGGAGCTTTTTGATCTACGGATAAATAGAAAGTTCAGTGGGAGTTCTCGCACCAGGATTTGAACCTATTGAGTCATGGGAATGACTTCGGGATTTTCAGAATCAGGCAAGAACAAGAGTTTAGTGGGAGTAAACGTTATCTAATACAACTCATTGCTCGTTTGGAATGAAGCATTGATACTGATGAAAAGTATACGGTTTTTTAATTCTAGATGACAAATTGAGCATGGGATGTTTAATTGAGAATGTAAAAGGCATCTTGTTTATAAAGTATTAAGGTTGTTCATAGAGATGAAGATAGAATAACCATGATAAGATCATGGAAATTTATCGAACCTTAAGTACTATCGATTACACGTTTAAATTCACTAGTGTTTCCGCCATTAGTATAATCGTGTAAAGCTGGATGCACACCGCTTGCAGGATAACCTGTTTGAGGAGGTGTTAAACCAATGATTAAACCTTGATCAATTGTCAATGTAAAACCCCTCGTCGCAGCGGAAAAATAAAACATACAACATGCCAAAATTTAAGCGGAATTTAAACTTTAACATGCATAAAACGAGGTGAATTAAAAACTGAAAACTGAAACTGATATAAACAGAAATAGATAAGTATAACTGTCTAAGTACTGAAGATAAATATATACAACAGCCTGGGATGACACATCCCTACAGGCACTCAAAACAGTAACTGAAATGTCTAGAGTCTAGCTAACGAAATGTGTAAAGTCAAATCGATGATAAGCGGATCATCGCTCGCTAGCTCTCAGCAACCCCTGCCAACCTCCTGCATGTACCTACATACATGTAAACATGTACGCCACAATCAGTGGGGAGTGACTAGAGTTCTCCTAGCCACCTTTTGTAACGACACGTAACACAGAAATACAAACAGAATACTCCAACATATATAAACATGTGAAATATATAATCTCAATAACTGAATCTCGTATCATCATGCAATTACTAATGCAAGGCTCTCAACCAACTTCGGAAACCATTTGGAAGGAGAGCCGATTTCCCTGCCGGTTGCCCGGCCGGGGGGTCTTTCAGTCCAAACTATTTACGAAACTGACTAAAGAGTCATCCAGTGCCTTGGATGAACAATTCCATAATCAAGGTACTATACCCATCAATATCAACAACTATATCTGACACTGTACCAACTCTAGGCAAGCAGATATAACATAGCAAGTATAAAGGTTCAGCGGTCAACTTAAGACATAACCTAGATACTAAATCACTTTCACAATCAAGGACTCAGAGGCCAACTTAAGGCATAGACCTTAATATTAAACAATCACAAGTAATGGGTCCAAAGGTGAACTTAACACATATCCCACTACCAACAAATGTCGGGTCCAGAGGTGAACTTAACACATAACCCAACAAACAATGCAAGTAAAGGGCCCAGAGGTGAGCTTAACACATATCCCAATACACAACTCAGTAATGGGTCCAGAGGTGATCTTAACACATATCTGTTAGGTTTAAAATATCTCATAACCTAAAATTATTGTCATACTAAATAAATATGATAATTAACATCTTAATTATAGCTTTTAGATCTTATGCATGCTTATACAAAATGCGGAAAATATACGAATCGAATGTTTACAATTCGACGAAACCGGAGCAAGGATGATCCTCCTTAGTATTCAACTAGAACACCTCCTCCAAGATGCACCAAGGACAGCCTTAATAGAACCGACACTTTGAGTATGCTAGTACAAGAATCGGTTTTTCCTTAACACAAATTCTAATCTCTATTTAGAATTAAAAACACTAATATAACTTATTATTATTAGTATTATTATTATCTCAATAATAATTTTAGAGGTTTTGATGTAATTTTCTTACTTAGAAAATTTGCCAAAGTGTAGAATGAATTTGTTTTGTGAGCATGTCACAATATTTAAGTGGGTGTGCCTTGGGTTGTGGGTGGCCGGGTATGGGAAAGAACAAAGGGGGAACATTCACCCTTTTCTAAGTCTTTAGGGTGGCCATAGTGTGTGTTCTCAAAGCACTAGCAATGATTATGTTAAGTCATAATTAACACACTAATTACCCCCACAACCACCTCCACTAATCCGCCCCATTTAAGCATAAAATGGTCTTCCATTTTATATTTTGTCAATTGCACAATTTGTACATTATGTGACATACAATATGTCACAATGTTACAATTGTTTTAATTTAAAAAATATATATTTATCGAATAAATATTATTTATAAATTAAACAAATCATATTTATCAATTTGACAAGTAATTCGTAATTACTAATATAAAATGATTATTTACAATAATCGTCAATACGATTTACAACCTTTGTATTAATATACAACCTGATTCATTCTAATTACGATATTATAAAATATACATTTGATCATCTTATCAATTAAGGGAATTGTCCTATAGGTGTGACCTAAAGGGATCAACTGACCACCACCGTCATACGACAGTAATGTCAAACTCTAGCTAGCCAATCATTACCGATTAATGTTGGTCAGTTGACTTATATAATTTCGTATCATCCCTTGCGCATTCTCGTCATGAGATTTAATTATGTGATCGCACTATTGTTGAGGACACATTTCCCAACAATCTCCCACTTGTCCTCGATAAGTGTGCATCACCAATTCTCTTGTCCTATTACAATCTCCCACTCAATGCAAGGTGTCTCTCTGAGGTCGTACTTGCATTCGATCATATCTTGAGTGGTTTCCTCGATGTGGAGAATAACTGTTTGACCGAAATTATCTACCATAGATACCTTCCGAGCGTGGCCACGCATTTTCAGTTAACTTCTTCTCGAGTGGCCTTGAGATTTGAATAACCCTGATAAGGGGTGGACAATTTCTATCGTACTACTTCCTTTAGCTAGCCACAGTCAGTCACAACCCAAAGCAATCCCATTTGACTCCAGTTACGAAAAGTCATAGAGAATGGATCAAGGTTATGCCAAAATTGTACCATCTTGGGAGAGTAGTCTTTAGTCTAAGAATTGACTCATAAGAATACTATAGTAGCTCTTGCCACGACCCGGCTATCATAAAATTTCCAGAACTCTATAAGCGGTCACTTTGCCCGACAGAGTGTCTCCTGCAGTCTGTCTATGTGATCGACTAGTCATCACATATGACTCTATGGCATTTGAACTTGCCATCAGTCGCCTCACATTCTAGTCGCTTTGAGATGTCACCTCATGTAAGTGGCCAGGGGCTATACTAAGTCAATCTAGTTCACTTTATGGGGTTCAAAATTGTCTCTTACAACCCATTTGGATTTTGACAAAATATCTTTCATTATGAGTTAATCATAACTCAAATGATATTGTTATGCAAAAATAGTCAATACTATTTCATTGCATCTGATGCATGAACATCAATTTGTATTAGTGTTTTGCGAATAAATCTTTTATTCATGATTCCAAAACTTAGAAATTTTGGTCTCCTTCTATCTCCTATTATCTCGTATAATATGATCTTATTTGAGTACATATCTAGAACTCATTCTAGATCTTGAGTTTCCTTTCCTGAGGGAAGCTCCCACTGTTATCTTATAACTCGTGACGTACCGTCACTTATGTACTGAAATCTATATTGTAGTTTATTAATGATTTCCTCACTCCAAAATTTTCACTCATCCTGGCAATTTTAATCAAAAGTTTTAGGTTCCCATTCATCAATATGAATAATGTAACCAACCATTTTGAATAATGTAACCAACCATTTTGAAACAATGAACATAAGGAACATTTCCTCTTGTGTCCTCCCGTAGTTTCTTCAGTGTCCTCTCGTAGTTTCTTTTGTTCATTCATTTAGGGTTCTTCATAAGATTCCCATGTGGGATTCTTCTCTAAGATCCTACATTTAAATCATTGGTTTGCGGGCGAAATAATTTCTCCCACTCTATCCTCTTAGAAATAACTTTTATTTGTATAAGTATAGCAATTTTCGATATAACCAATGTATATGAATGTTTGAAAAGTTTTATACGTGTGATGAATTCATTCTCATTTTCACTTAAAATGATCATCTTATAATGAACTAATATTCATTTTGATTGAATATTTTTCTCTTAGAGGTGTATTTTCTCGTTTTTAATTTAATCAACGCTTTGATTCTTCATATTGATCGTATCAATGTTACTTTACAATGAACGTTTCATGGTTTTTATCTAGTGATTTATAGAAATCACTTTGATTCATGTTCGACAAGTTATACAATTTATTTTAAGAATCAATGATTCGATTAAGAATAAAAGTAGTGACTTGGGTTGAAAACCAAGTCACTAATATCCAAAATTGCAACCATTGTTTAGGATTCAAATCCTTCTCTTACAAGAAAATAAATTGTTCTAGGAAATAAAATGCAAAATATGAAAGAAGACAATAATGAAAATTAGAGCCAAGCTCTTAAGTCTTCAATCAATTGGAGGCTACCATAGCCATCCATGTAAGGAACTTCATGCTTCCTTCTCCTTGCCTTTGTCATTAGGAGGTGGCCCTTTAGAACAATTAAAAAGGGTAAAATCAACAATTTGTATCACTATACATAGGTTGACAAAATAACATGAATTTTGAACGAGAAGTTTTACCCACGGCGGTTGCCTTTCCATTCTTGAGGTCGGTCAAGTATTTGGGGCAATTACGCTTCCAATGTCCTAACCTCGTGCAATAATGGCACTTGTCTTCAGATTTTGAAGATGAGGTGGAAGCGCCTTTCGAAAAAGTCTTTTCTTTGGCCGGTTTGGGTTTGAACGTTTTCTTACCCTTGCCTTTGAAGGTATTCCTCTTGAAGTTAGTTTTCCCTTTCTTCTCGATGTTCAAAACATCCTTAGTGGAACTTTCATGAAGTCCCATGTCCCTCTCGGCTTGGACAAACATCTTATGCAATTCATCCAACGTGGTCTCTTGATTTCGCATATTGAAATTCACCTGGAATTGAGCATACGATTTCACTTTATTGAGAGAATGAAGAACTCGGTCAATGATGAGAGAGTCGGGAACATCAACTCCTTGCACTTTTAGAGTCTCCGCGAACTCAACTAATTTGAGTACATGAGGGCTTATCTTTTGTCCTTCCTTCAAGCTAATGTCGAAGAAGGCGGAAGCCGCCTCATATTCAATCACCCTTGGAGTTTGTGAAAACATCGCTGCAAGTTTGGTGTATATCTCATATGATGTGCTTAACTTGATCATACTCCTTTGGAGATCCGGCTCCATGGAGAAGATAAACACATTTTTAAGAGCGGAGGACTCTTTCATGTAGGCTTCATAGGCCTCACGAGTTTGGACCGCGGAACGAGCGGTCGGAGCGGCTTCGGAGAGGTAACGAGTCTTATCGTCACCTTGAGCGGCCAAAAGTAATTGCGCATCCCAATCCTTAAAATTGGAACCATGCTTATCGATGTAAAACCCCTCGCGAAAGCGGAAATATAAAACACACAAAGTACTAAAAATGCAGCGGAATTAAAACTTTTTAAACATAAACATCATGCGAGGTGAATTAAAACTGAAACATAAACTGAAACTTATATAAACAAAATAGATAAGTATAACAGTTCTAAGTACGAAAACCAAATATATACAAAGCCTGGGATGGAACATCCCTACAGGCACAAAACATGAACTGTATCAAAAACTAAGAGTCTAGCTAATCGGTGAAGTGTAAGTCATATGATGAAGGATCATCACTCGCTAGCTCTCAAGTGAACCCCGTACAACCTGCATGTACCTACATACATGAAAACATGTACGCCACAATCATTGGGGAGTGACTAGAGTTCTCCTAGCCACCTTTTGTAACGACACGTAACAAGTAAAGCAAACAGAATACTCCAACATATATAAACATGTGAAGTATAACGATATCTCAATAACTGATCATCAACTATCATGCAATCACTAATGCACGGCTCTCAACCAACTTCATAAACCGTTTGGAAGGAGAGCCGGTTTCCCCACTGGTTACCCAGTCGGGGGGGGGGGGGGGGTCTTTCAGTCAAACTATTTATGAAACCGATCAAAGAGTCATCCAATGCGTTGGATGAAGAAACTATAACTCAAGTAAAACAATCATTAGCTTCATCATGCATATCTGACACTGTACCAATCTCAAGGCAAGCAGATATAAAACATTAATAAACACTAAAAATGGGTCCAGAGGTGAACTTAACACATATCCCACTACCAAACAATGTCGGGTCCAGAGGTGAACTTAACACATATCCCAACATGCAATTCAAGTAAAGGGTTCAGAGGTGAACTTAACACATATCCCTGTACATACAATTCAAGTAAAGGGTCCAGAGGTGAACTTAACACATATCCCTAAACATCCACAAGCAAAGGGTCCAGAGGTGAACTTAACACATATCCCAATGCTACAAACAAGTATTGGGTCCAGAGGTGAACTTAACACATATCCCAATACACAGCTATCGCACACCTGGTCCAGAGGTGAACTTAACACATATCCCGTGTACGGCAACCGATCACGTGTCAGGTCCAGAGGTGAGCTTAACACATATCCTGACACGCCACAAGCAAAACACGTAATGGGTCCAGAGGTGAACTTAACACATATCCCATCACGCGACATACAAAACACGTAATGGGTCCATAGGTGAACTTAACACATATCCCATCACGCGACATACAACTCAACCATTAACATCCAAAGATAGAAACTAACCTATAGCTCTAACTTCTTAAACCACTAAACAACACTTAATTGATCCTGGGAACTAAGATGAGGGAGAGCCGGTTTCCCTTTCGGTTACCCGACCGGGGGGTCTCTATCCTCACTCCATTCCCGAACCCAATATAGTGCCGCCCATCCTCCGGGGACCTCCAACACATATCAAAGATACAAGGAACGAGTTTCAATCAAAACCGATCAACCGTTTAAAAGTTACAAACGAATTACGAAATAAAAACAAGCAACAGGGGTCCCCAGCCGGTCGGTAGGCAGCCGGCCTACCGGCTGGACACCCATCTCAGCCTTCCTCTTTCTCAATACGCAATTAACCCAAAAGGGCTCCCAGCCGGTCGGCAGGCAGCCGGCCTACCGGCTGGGGAGCCAAATCCCCTCTATTTACACTACGCAAAATCCTACCCAAGAGGCTCCCAGCCGGTTGGCAGGCGGCCGGTCTACCGGCTGGGCACCTCAATTCTTACACTTTACAATGTACGCGAGAAACCCACAAGAGGCTACTAGCCGGTTGGCAGGCAGTCGGCCTACCGGCTGGCAACCCAAGCCCCTTTATATTCAAACTTTCGTAAAACAACGAAGATGCACTCCCAGCCGGTCGACCGGCGGCCGGTCGGTCGACCGACTCAGAGTGTCTGAGCACGCAAATCGCATTTCCAGCAATAACAAATTTCGATCAAAACGATTCTAAACTTCGATAATCACTAACAGCATACAAACCCCAGCATATATATACATCGAATACACTAATTACGATCATCAAATTCCACAAACAAGCCTCAATAAGATAATCACTTGTATCCGTCTTAAGCATAAATTTCTGAGAAACTTAACAATAAGCATATGTAACATCACCAAGGCATGTAATCATCAAGTAAGAACATTCCTAACATGTTACTAAGTCTAAACAACCATAATCATATGAAATTTCAGGAACTTAAATCATCTTAAACATCAAAAGTGCTAATATTAACAATAAGGCCGAGTTTCTCATTATCGTCACCTTAAATGCAATCCCGCTCAAAGCTCCTCCTCCATGATGAAGCTATCCACGTCCGGGTCTTCTAAGCCTTCACCTACATCACGAAAAACGAGTTTAAAGGACTGAAATACGGATTCCACAAAAATAGCCTTATTTTCGAAGTGAAGGAATTGAAAAACGGAAGTGATAGATGGCTTGCAAATTCGATGAGGATTCCGAAAATGTGATTATTACCTTGATTCGGTGAACGGATGATGAAGAAAAATGGAAAAGAAGATGAATAATTATGGAGGTTTTGTGAGAAATGTTATTACAGTGTTCTTATTTCTTGAGTGTCAAATGTGTTGACACAATGGAGGGTTTTAGGGGTTAAGAGTTGTCCTTTCCGTTTAAATGAAAACGGGTCGGAATGAACGGGTTTTAAGTTGAGAATTCAATTTGCCAAGTTTGTATTCGTCTTAAGGACTTAAGGTTCTTAAGACGGATCTTACTATTTATTAAAATACTTTCCGATAAATTATTAAAATATTATTTTATTACTTAAAAATAATTAAAACCCTTTAAAATATATTTTATAAAAATACGGGATGTTACAATCGAGTTTGCAACGATCCATAAAGAATCGAAGCCATGAAACATTAGTGAGAGGTGGAGCGTTGGTTGCCATTGATGATGTTGAAAATTAAACTACAATAAAATGAAGGAATTAAAACAACATCATTTTTAAAACTCCTAATTAAAATTAAATTTAAATATAAACAAGTTTATTTATTTACTTAATGATCTCTTACCCAATTAAGTAAACAATCCCGAGACCCATATCCATATTAATCCGGGTACGGTGTAGCCGATTCATCCCTTATTAATATAATTTGGTGGATTAACTCTTTAATCGGTTCTACTTTAGAACTCTCGGTCGACAATTTTCTAAAAATTGCCTTTAGCCCGAACTTATTGCAACTACGGTTACGAATACTTTCGTTGAGATCGACCAAATTTCAAGGTGTAATCTTATTACCCCACTTACCCAACGTAACAATTTTAGCACCCCGGTGTAGCGAGCCTACATTCTTGTGAAGAAGGGATTCATGGGTCTATACTTTTTGGTAAGGCTAAGTCTCAATATTCATTTGTAAGAGATCTAGTCAAAATTATTATCTATCTCCGTTTAAGTGAACTATTGATACGTGCCTCTTTTATGCATTTAATTTATTCTTTTGGCACGTATTTTCTTATATTTTCGTGACTTTTAGTTGCTTTTTCTCCCGAAACGGTTTACTTTGGCATTTCTATGTTTTAAATGTAGGAATACGCGGAAGTGAGCAAAACTGAACTTTATTTGCCTTTCAGAAGCTGTTTTGAGTAATAATACGGAGCAAGGATCCGGATTGTACACCCGAGTGTTGTCGTTGGGCCAAATTCAAGCTGATACGAACAAGAAGCGGTCGACCGACCCCTACTGTAGGTCGACCGACCTAAGCCCAAATCTCGGAAAAGCCCAGCATCGACAGAAGCGGTCGACCGACCCGCAGAAGAGGTCGACCGACCCAGGAGCTATATCCGCGACTTTTGTTTCGTGTTTTACTTACCTAATCTTGTAATTAGAACTTATTTAAGAAGACCTAAACTCTATAATTAGGTCAAGCAATTTTATTAGCAAGCAATTTTATTCGCAAGCAATTTTATTAGCAAGCAATTTATTTTAGAGAAGCAATCTATGTTAGACAAGAACTCCATGTTATTCAAGACTCCATAGTTTAGAAAAGGACTTTTATTCCAAGTTTTCATCTTTTGTTCTTAATTCCAATTAAGTTGTAAGTTTGCTACAATCAATCTTCCCTTTTAATTTAATCTTATTGTTCATCTTGTTGTTTCTTAATTCATGTTTTTCCCTTTTATTGTCATCTTTAATTATGTTAATTCCTTTGACATTCTTAGTTATTGTTAGTTTCATAATTAAAAGTATGCATAGCTAATTCTTGTGATTAGGAATTAGGGGAACCATGGTAAAAACTTGATTTTGATAAGTTTAATGATTGAATTACCAATCCCCCATTGTTGTTGGTGAACTAATCATTAAGATTGAAAGATTATTAGGATTAGTTTAACAACAACTTTGGGATTGCCATATGAACGAAAATTTAGTGCTTTTCTAGGGACCCTAAGACCGTAAGGATTGGGTAGAATATTGACCTAAAGGTTTATTCTTTGCTCCTTGGGATTGTGTTATTTGGTTATTTTACCTTTCATTGACTTGTTTTAACCATGGGGAACCAAAGTTTCTAACCTCCTTTTTACCTTGTTTTATTTCTCTTGTTTATTTTGTCCTTTTAGTTATTAATTTAAATCTCAAATCAACCCCCCTTTTTGGTTACTTGTAATAGACTTTAAATTCACAAACATAATTAACCTTGTCTCCTTGTGGTTCGACCCTTGACTTATCCTATCTAAGTTTAAGCCGAGGTTTTTTAAATCTTATCTTTGGCACCCCTAAACGACGGGTGTCAACTATGTCGGTGAATTATCGATAAAATAATTGACTACGTCGACTAAATCGAATAAAATGCATGACATGATATGACGATTTGGCTATGCATGCAAACATATAAAGCAAAATAAAAGCATAAAATAATAAACCCTAGTATGGCCTTTCCTAGAAAAGAAATAATAAAAGTACAAATTCGGAAACCAACTCCTTTTGTCCCTTGAACTTCACGAGGCACGCTTCCCAAGGTAAACACCGTCTTGGTCTGAACTCCTTTCCGAATGGCATCGTCTTCAAGGCTCACCGGAATTTAAAAAAATTACAACTTTTCTAGTCTACTTTATACATTTATAAAATAGAAAACAATAAATAAAGTGATACGAGATCACATTAATTACATCCGAATCGATAACCCCTTACATTGCGGGAAATATCGATTAAAAACTAAGGCCATACTAAGTAAATTTACATAATCCAAAATTACGTAAATAAAATCATGACAATCATAATTAAAATATGCAATGCTTATGAATATGAACTAACATGCAAACCTAAGCCAAATCGTCCTATTTAATATCATTTATATATACTAGTTGTTATTCCGCGCGCGATGCGCGCGGAATTCCAAGGGACGTAATTTGTCATTAAGTAAATATTGATAATTTCAACATGGTACATTGTTTTGTTCGTATCATATTCACGTGGCGTGTTGATCTGTTGTAGAATGATTTTGATGGAAGAATAATCATATATTGAATAACTAACATCTTTGATAATAATCATATAAGCTATATATCACGTGTAAGGTACGTAAACATTGGCTTACGGAAATCATTTTCATGATTTTATACATACACAACAAACTTTCTAACCCGATAATTATTATTATGTATAATAAGTTGTTATTATGAGATAAAAGTTTAATTTTTTAATCCATTATAAACTGATAACTCGTAACATATGTATGGGATATGACACTTCAATGTGGCAATAGCAACAAAGAAGAAAAACATTGAGGCCCTATCTCGACAATGAATTCGCATCATTGTTAGCTATGTGTATTCAGTATTAAGTATAATAGATAGTCTGGTAGTATAATTGAATTATAAGTAACGGTTATACTAACTATTTGATCTTTGCGCAAATGTCATTTGATCGAAATAGTAAACGCAATAATCAACATCAAAATTAACACAAATTGCATATTTAATTCAATGTATGAAATAAATTACCTTCATTTCTTGTTGTAATTTTGCAAAACAGGATAAAAAGAATAGGAATAGTAAAGTAGTAGTTTTCATGCGTAGTGCGTGATAAACAGTAGAGTTTCTGTTCTTTTACTTTATGCATGGCATTTGTCCTCCTCTACTTCCCCATTCTCTTCATTTTTTCGTATTCTTCTTCCTTTACTCTAAATTGAAAGAGGGGAAACTCATTGCGATGATGTCTTGTGTTCTTACGGAGTTTATGTTTATTAAAACCAAATCTAAAATCAAAATCAAAATCAGAATAACAACTCTGATCCTCCTACTCTTTCCGATTCCTCTAATCCTACCCAGGACTTTGTTTAAAGGTGAAAAATTGCATCGAAATTTAGCGAATTCCAAGGGAAGTAATAAATTGTCATTAAGTAAATATTCATAATTTCGACATGGTACATTGTTTTTTGCGTATCATATTTATGTGGCTTGTTGTTTTGTTTTAAAATTCTTTTGATGGAAGAATAATCATATATTGAATAACTAACATCCCTAATTATAATCATTTAGACTGTCCATTACGTGTGAGGTATGTAAACATTGGCCTACGGATATCATTTTCATGCTTTTATGCATGCACCACGACCATTCTAACCCGATTATTATTATTATTATGTGTACTAAGTTGGTGTATCATGCTGTATTAGTAAACCTTTCGGGATGTGGACATTGTCTACAGAATTTTGCGTATTGTATTTATTTAAACCGCTTAGACATCTTACCTATTGTAAAACGAATTTTGTACTAATTTCATTATGAATAATGACGTCATAAAGAATTAACGTGACCATACATATATATAGCAGTCATGAATCTGATCATCTGATGGATCAGTAGCTTTATTGCTGAGATAATGGACTGCAGACGGACATCATTTTTACAGTCAGATACCTAAGCCTCTTTTTCTGTGCATCATCTTTTTTATTGCAATACTTTACAACAAAATAGAAGAAGTCTAATATATATAACAAAAAAAATGTATAATAAGTTCATATGTTTATCCTTTTCAAAATGCTGGAACAATCGATAACCGAACACAAAAAAAGTTAAAGAAAAAGGTTTCATTAACAATGAAAATTCAGGTGAGATTTAAGAGCATTGAACTTAATTTGAAGGCCAACTCCACTCAAGGAGAACTTATAAAAGAGCTCATAATCCAATAACGCAAGATTGATTTGTTTATTTCTCAACCCATGCCTACGGTTATTCTACTCATTGTGGCCCATTTGACAAGTCTAATTTCACCTATAATGATTAAATGAATTACTCATATGAGAAATAAACCACATCGACAATGTAGTACCCATTTTTACAAACTATGAACCATAATTAGGATCCCCTTAAACCCTTCCAAGCTCACGAATCCTGCCCCAATCTCGCCAGCATCAGCCTTAATCTCCTTCTTGTTGTCGTTCCACCATAACCTAGTCGTACCCTTAAGATAGAACACGGCTTGGTCTACTTTCATCGACTCCGGCACATCCAGTAGCTCAAAAATGCACAAATCCAAAAAAATTGAGATAAGAGGTTGCAGACCACTCTTAATGAGCTTTTTCATAAGTGCTTCTGCAAGCTCGCTCCACCTCTTGAGCACTGCATATAATCTCAATGATCGTATGATATGGCACGACATTGACCTGTTCCATTTTCTCCTGTATTTCCCAAGGTATCACGTCATATCAGTAAACTTTTCAGTATGTAGACATTATCTACTGAATTTTGCGCATTGTATTAATTTAAACCGTTTAGACATCTTATCTGTTGTGGAATGAATTTGTACTAAATTTCATTATTATTAGTGATGTCATAAAGGATTAGCGTGGCCATACATATATATATAGCAGTCGTGAATCTGATCAGACTTACTGCATAGTTACACTCCTATTAACATTTTCCTACTAAGAAAACACACGGGACAGATGCTGGAAGTTAATTTTGAAGTGTTAATCACAAGCAGAATTAATTAAAGAGGTACTCCGTATGTAATACTTACAAGGTGAAATCCGGTCAAGTATCTCCACAGTGACTCACTTCCTAGTTAAGCAAAGGTCAATTTCTGACATTGCAACTTACAAGACACAGAAGTTCGTTAGGCTCAGAATTATACGCATGACTGATCTCACGAGTCACGTCATCATTTCAAACTATCTTAAGAACATTGGAGACTTATAAAAAGAAAAAAAATAGGAATGTATAAACCTATAGATCATCATGAATACACAAGATGTAGGGTGAAGCACCAATAATGACCTGGTAGGTGGTTTCATCTGGGTCTCTTATCTAACCCAACTGTCTCCCTCACCCTGATTATTAACAAAATTCAAACCATGAGATATCTAAGGAGGCCAGCAAGCCCTTCAGTTCACAACCTCAGCCACCAAAATCCAAATTAAAAGAGCCAAAAACTTGGGTAAGACCGGCCTACGTGAATCTCGATCCTCACCATCTACTTCAGGGTTTAGTACCGCGAATATCAAAGGAAAGGGATCGAGTGGTTCAAATGTGACACTTGATCACACACCAAAATTATTAATTGGTAAAAATGAGATTAACCCAACTCGAAATAAGAATAGTTTGCAGTTAAAGAATGATCACACGATTAATGTACACAGGGAGCCTGTAAATAAAGCAATACAATGGCATCACAGATTCACAGAATGCATAAAAAAGGCGGTAAGTCACGTACAAAGCTGGGAGTAAAGCTGTGAACCCTGTATGAGTTGTGGTCGATCACTGGGTACAACTCGCTTTTTCTATTGTTGATGCATGTTAAGTTTAACTTGAATAAGATCTTAGTTGACAACAATTGCAATGCACTCAATTTAGAAATTTATGTCACAACTCAATTAATGTTGCTATTTTAGATCTGTCATTGGCGCATGCACTCGTATCTAGCACTTGCAGTGGAGTAACACAAGTTATGAAATAGATGTCGGTATGCAAAGATGTTACCTTGTAGATAACTTTTTTAGGCTTGCAGCTCCAAATAGAAGTAGGGAAACAGATCAAGTAACGACAAGCTAAAGTTTTCAAGATGCAGACATTATCTACTGAATTTTGCGTTTTGTATTTATTTAAATGCTATAATAGAGCATTAATAGAGCACCTTACTCAACCCTTTATCCTAATGAACCTACGCGCTCCACATACTCCGCCACTCAATGGTGCTTTATCACTCTTTCTATTATTCCCTCTTCACCCTCCTTTGCTCCATCTGCTCCACCCCCTCAAATAGCTCCCACACCTCTACAAATACTTCTGTTACCTCCGTGCTACACCTGCTACCACACATGTTTCTACCTCCCCCTCCTGTCTTCCATGTACCACCTCACCTTCTAACTTCTCTACTCCCTCCTAATCCGCCTTTGTCCAGCCTGTACAGCCCGACCTATTCATCCCATTCACCCCGCTTCTAAATCCTAGATATGCCCCTGGTTGTTAACTATGTCGTTAAGAATGCTCTAAAGCCGGGGAAACATGTTTTCCATATGGTGATGGATAGAAACATTGTTGCGGCAATGAAGGTGTAGTTCATAATCAGGCATGTTAAAGGAGGAGCCTATATTGAAGTTAAAGCCATAGAAAACTTCAGCTTTTTGAATCCATCATATGTGCCATTCCTCAGACAGCTTGAGTCGAATTGTCAGGGTTGTTGACACCTGCTTTTGGTCCTTCCACAGTTACTACCACTATGTAAACTTTTCTCATCCTATCATCAGGGAGAATTTTAACCCGAAGGCCTACGCCTAGGCTTTTGGGATGAATACATTTGACGTGGATGCATGGAGGCGTGAAAAGTCCACCGAGCAGTACCACTATTGGCAGAATTTGGTGAGCTAATGCTTCTTTATTGATTTGTTTCTCGCCGCCTTTTTTTCGTACATATAATAAGCCAATTCAATGTTTGATATTTTTTCTAGTTTTAAAAACTTTCAATAAACCTTTCTGGGTGGGACATTATCTACTGAATTTTGCGCATTTTATTTATTTAAGCCGTTTAGACATCTTATCTATTGTGGAACGAATTTTTACTAACTTTCATTATGAATAGTGATGTCATAAAGGATTAGCGTGGCCGTACATATATATAGCTGTCGTGAATCTGATCAGACTTGCTGCACAGTTACACTCCTACAAACATTTTCCTACTAAGAAAATACACGGGACAGATGCTGGAAGTTAATTTTCAAGTGTTAATCACAAGCAGAATTAGGTAAAGAGGTACTCCATATGTAATACTTACAAACTCTGGTCAAGTATCTTCAAAGCGACTCACTTCCTAGTTGAGCAAGGTCAATTTTTGACATTATAAGTTGCAAGACACAGAACTTCATTAAGATCAAAATTACACCCATGATTGATCTCACGAGTCCCGTCATCATTTCAAACTATCTTAAGAACAATGGAGAATTATAAAATGAAAAAATAGGAATGTAACTACATAAGGGTTAAAGGAGAAACAATCAAATTTGCGCCACAGCATACAAATACATATAATCTACCTGGGAGACTGGTTGGATTATATAAAACGCTAAATCTTCCTCTAAATCAGTAGAGAAACAACCTTGCATCCAGTCTTCCTCGCATCACCAACAAATCCATTGTTCTGTTCAAATCCTTTCTCCTTATTCGCGACAGGCTAAACAATGGAACACAAACATCCTTATGTCAGCATCACAAGATGTAACATTCACAAAAGTTCAAAATAACATATCATATAAACACACGGAGTCAAGTCAATTCTAAACCAGAATACCTGATAAACCCTCAGCGATGGGTGATTGAACCTACAGTTTTGCCCAAACTTGCAAGTCCCGGTCTTCAAAATAATGGGAGCAATCTAGAGCATAAAGCCTCACAGGGTAAACTTGGTTTTCCCCCTCTACGCCATCATCATATTCTCCTTGTTTTTCGTCTTTATTTCTTCGTCAATATTTGCACCATCATTTTCACGGTTCTGAAATTCTAGCAAATAAGAGTTTAGCAACCAAAATCAATGTAACCCCACCAAAAAATTAGATTTAGTAAGCAAAAGTTTAATAAAATACATAGACCTCTTTTTGCAATTGTTGTATAGATGATTGTAGAGACGGTGCAACAATCAAAAATTGATGGAATTGTTAATGGATTTCGACCTCTGTTTTATCGTTTAATGATAGTTATGAACAATGATGTTATCTGGAAAATTGTACATCCAATTACCAAACAGACCATAAATATTCCCGACTTATGTAAGTCATGCTCTATAGTCACTTTTAGAAGATTGCTTTCATGTCTTAAAACACACTTAGAACACAAGTGTTGGACACGGTGACACACAACCACCAAATCCTGAATCATTCAACTCAGAATATCCGAAGTCACAAACGTGTTGTGTAAGCATTTCGCAACCACTGTAGTTCCTATTTCCTACCATACTAAATATAAACATTTAATAAATCATAACAAGCATTTCGCAACCACATTTACATAGTTCTTACACACAGAGAATGAATTCTTACTTTGTCATCCTACACTAACGGCAAAACACACTACTGACCCTGCTCAGAGGCCATTAACACGAAATTCATGATTACTTTTTAAAGTTCTATAAAAATAAAGATATTCTACCCTTTTCGTTGTTTTCCCGATTCATATTGACGATCTCGTACGAGGATTCATGTTTAGTGACTCCAGATAACTTTAGACTAATACTTGATTACTGGTAGCTATTAGGAAAGTATTATTGGTAAAGAATTATGATATTTTAAATTAATGAAGGGGAAAAAAGGCGAGGAGTCTTCAGCTGTGAACATTACGAAAAATTCCTTCATATAATGGTAATCGGGCACCATTAGATAATATCTCTGCTATCCGATCACAAGTTCTTATTAACCATGAATGATACATGGAATATTTATGGTTTAAGACCATACCTTCTAAAGGTCAAGCTCAAGAAGCTAAATTTGTATACCTAGTGTATTAGGTCGGTTTACCGACTACGTTCGCATCACCTAAAAAAATGTTCCAACTTTTTTATAGGTAATTTTAAGCAATTTTAATACGTAATTGCTCATTCATGTACGAGTTTTACTCATTCATGTATTTTTTTCATTAAACTAAAAACCTCTCTCTATTTCTCCCCCTCACAAAATTAATTAAATCTATCAAATTCGTCAAAATTACACAATTATGGATGCTAGTGCTCGTATCGATCAAGTAATAATTCTAATTTCTAACTTTATTAATTATATTATATGAAATTGAAGAATTTTGTAGACTAATTAAATTAGGATTTGTTTAGACTAATTATACTAGGGTTTGTTAGACTAATTAATTTAGGGTTAGTTTAAGGAATCAAATTTATTAATTTTCTGGTTCCCCTAACATAGCGGATCTTATAGTGTCGTCTATTAGTGTGCTTGCTTACAATTTATCTTGCTGAACATT
Source organism: Silene conica (assembly GCA_029255685.2). Lineage (NCBI taxonomy): Eukaryota > Viridiplantae > Streptophyta > Magnoliopsida > Caryophyllales > Caryophyllaceae > Silene > Silene conica. The sequence goes on from CM055311.2 coordinate 69,813,378, forward strand.
TTCATAAATTTTCTTTACCTTCTTCTTCACCTTATGCTTGGAGACAAAAATCCGTCGAACAAATATTTTGTGGCCCTGGCGAAATCCGTACTGCAAATCCGTCGAACAAATATTTTGTGGCCCTGGCGAAATTCGTACTGCAAGTCCGTCAAAAAAAATGGAAAAAACTGAAAGTAAATCGTATTATTATAGATGTAAATAAACGATTCGATTTGAAAGTTGAGAGAGATAAAACACGAAACTGATTAATGGGTTGTTATAAGGAGGTGGTGACATGAGTGAGAGATTTAGAGAGGGATATGAAAATTGGGATGTGAAACAAAAGGGGTAAAATGGTCATTTCCATCCATGAAAGAGTAAAACTCGTCCATGAATGAGCACCACCCTTTTAATATGATCCGTCCTCAGTTTTCTGATTCTGAACATCTTCATGGAAAACAAAAGAGCAAATACGACTTGGGTAAACACCCGTTTTACATAAGACTTGCTCGACAAAACCTTCGGCGGTGGTAAACTTGTATGCGAGCGGCTAATGTTTATCGCGTTATATTTTTACCTTACTGGAAATACACATAAATTTAAAATCTACTCAGGCATAATGTAAGTGAAGCTTTTTCTTATGAGCACATTAACGAAAGATTAGTTTGCATTTTGCAGCTTCCTTAATTAAGCTGAGTACCCTGACCAAAAACCATAAAATAATTTTATACTACAAACGCATAATTGGCAGTTTTGTAAAACAAGTCCGAAGAACCTCTGAGATCATTTTGCAACAAGAGCATCATTGTCGGTCAGGGTACCGATCCAAGCTGGTGGAAGCATCCCAGTCTGCTCATGGACTGTCTTCATAAGAGGAGGAAGCATGCTATAGACATCAGTTATGTCCCTCATTAACCCACCAGACGCGCTTCCACGATCATTACCGTTCCCACCTGACCCTGATGACCAGATACTCTGCAGTCTCTGGATAGCATTAGCATTGATCCTTGCCATCTCTTGGTACACCCCTGAATTGATCATCATGTAGTCTCTTAGTGCAGCATAGTTTTCGTCAAGCGCCTTTAGTACAGTATTTAGGTATACAGCTCAGCATCCTTCTTTTTGGCATACAGCTCAGCATCCGCTGCTTGCTGACGCGCAAAGAAGGCCGCTTCTGCCTCCGCCTTGGTTGCCTCAGCTTGCTGTTGTTTTTCATACAGATTTGCATCTGCTTCCTTTTGGTTCTTGTACAGATTCTTGTTGGCTTCTTGGACCTGTTAATTTACTCCCAACAATGGTTATTTGCTTTCATTTCAGAAATCGACAAGATGACAGAGTTAATTATTATGCCGAAAATTGTCGTGTGCCTCAAAAGCTCCAATCTATGGTAGGGTACGGAAGTTGAATGTATGCAAGTTTAGCAGTATGTAATATTCTAACAACACGGGCTATCTCAAGATGACCGATAATGTAAATTTCGTAAAGCATTAGATATAGCGTTGCAGGCTTACCTTAATATCATACTCGACAGTGGCCTTACATGGAGGAGCTCAGCTCTGAGTTTCTCAGTCCTGGAAAGAGCATTCTTCTTCTCCACCTCACTCTGCAGCTCTGCCTCTCAGATGGCCACCGCCTTATTCGCTTCCACCTCAGCAAGTTAAGCTGACTGGCGCCATCCAGCCTTCATGGCCAATAGCTCAGCGTTTGCTTTTGCCACATCAGCTTCTTTTTGATTCTGAAATATCTTAACTTCACTTTGTACCTCGATTTCTTCCTTCTTGCCTTCTCCTTGCCTTTGTGTAGATATGATTTTGGTCTCATCATCGATTTTCACGGCATTTTGTGTTGTTTGGCCTTCCCTGGGCTTTGCTCCAATCTTGCCTTTCATTCTAGCCTCGGCTACATCAACCTAAGGAGATACACGTTCCAGAAATCAGTGAATTAAACATGACAAAATCCAATAAAGCAAGCATGCATCTTTGGACTCCATCTACGACTGCGCATAAACTGCAACTTAAAAATCATTACTCTTCTGAAATTTCAATCTTCTACATACATCCATAATCCAAATTGAATGGCACTCGCATAATTATCATATGCATACAATTCTTTCAGAAAAAATCAAAATTCCACCCGAAGGTAATTCAGACTACACACATAACATCCCAAAAAAAAATTGCCTTCAAAGCTCCTAATACAAGATCAATACTTTTTCTACATGCATTTCAAACATTACAATTTTTTAAATCAAATTCAAACATTACATTCATAAATAAAAATGATTTTACTATCGAAACAAACTACAATATAACGATCAAAACTTCTTCTACGAATCTCATATGAAGAACAAAACTTTATGAGCAATATTCTCAAAACATTAATATTTTAAAATCAAACAACAAATGTTTCAATCTACATCACTTTTATCAGAACAATAAGCAACAAACTCGACATCAAATTCATAAGTACTCTATAATGCACTGCAGTACAGCAACAACAACAGCAACAATATTACCGCAGTGCCTAAAGGGTTCCTGCAAATTGCAGTGTAAGGGGGTGTCGGATGTAGTAATTCGCAAAAATCAAAACTTTTTCAAGAAAATTTATAATGAAATGAAAACATGAAGATTAATAAAAATACCTTGGCTTGATTAGCAGCCTCCATCTGAGTCTTCTGACCCAAGTAAGAAAAATACTCATGACCCGCAACGTCAACAAGCTGCTTAACATTAGCATTATAAATAATCAAACCAAACTGGTTCAACTCCAACTGAACTTCATCAAAAACCTCTTTCTTAAAATCCTTAGTACCCTTAAAAATCTCCTCCATGGTCATAGAAGCCGCAAGAACACGCGTCTCACCCTCAATGATCCCCTGCACAAGCTCATTAACATCGTTCGAACTCATTTCATGAGGCGACATGAGCTTGGCGTACAACACAAGCGAATCGTCCTCATCAACGTTAGGCCCAATAGTGAAAACTGCAGGTAGTAAGAAAGGGAGTTTCTCGGCCGACATTGCCTGCACTTCAAACGTGTAGTTCACCGGGGAGACATTGACACAGACATAGCGTTGGCCAGGGAGAATGAGAGCCTTTTTGGAGAGTTTAATGTCAGGAATTTGGAATCCTGTTATGGCCAAGTACTCTGATGATCCTGCTACTTTGTAATTTGGAATTGGTGACATTTTTTACCTGGTTATTGTTGTTACTTTTTTACTGTCTTTTTATGTGTTTTATCGTAGGGTTTTCAGGTGTACAGTTTGATGAAGGAGATAGTGGAATTGAGATGACAATTTGGATTGTTGTAGTTGGTTATACAAGTTTAATAGTGAGGGAGGCTTTTAAGGAGAATTCCATGAAAATAGCTCAAGTTTGGTACTGCAGTATGTGTAATAAGTATACTGCAGTACTTTGCTAATAGCTACCAATTGAGCTAATTGCGTCCATGATATACCAAGGTTTCTAACCCCAAAATCATCAAGCTGTTATGAAAACGTTTTCGGCCCTACGAATTGCGTCCATGATCTACCAAAGTTTGCAACTTACTCCACCAATGAGACACTAAATCCCACTTCAAGTTCGACGTTCCCGCAACACAACCACCACCAACAACAACAACAACAACAAAGGCTTAATAAAGATGCTTAGCTCTCCAATGGGATACTGTAATAACCCGTGTTTTCATAATTCGTTTTAAGGAATGGTTGTAATTAATTCTCAAGACGAGGTTTGATGATACGTCCTTCGATACGTATTTACTAATTTATATAATAATTATACTAGTCTATGTGCTCGCTTATCCATAATTAGGTCGGGAACGAACATGGGTAGTATAATTATTGGAAGTGCGTGATGGGTCGTTATATATGGACTGGTTTTGATTGGGCCGTGAGAAATAAGGGCTGGACTTATCATATTATGACGTGTTTATGAGGTTACACGCAGCAACTAAAAACACTACTCCTAAATCATACCCTAATCCCCATCTATAGTTGCCTCGACCGTTCATGAAAACCCTACTACTACCACCTGCCTACACCTCGTCTTCCACTGCTACTCCACGTTAAACACACCCAAACCACCGTGAGAAATAAGGGAGAACAAGGAGGAGACATCGCAGCAGGAACAACACCTCACCACCATCGTTTATCCTTGCGCACATACGTGTTTGTAAGTAATTCATTGTGCTTTTCGATGCCTTCGAATCAGAATTCTCTGGTAGTGTTTAATGTGTGTAGTATGAATAGCATAGTTATCATCTTCAAACTACCATAAGACCACCGTGGTTACTGTTTTAAACGCCATAAGAATGGACCGTAGTTACACGTTTTTATACTCTGTTTATATACGGGTTTTTCGCGTTTCTTTTATAATGGTTTAATTCAGATGTATGGGTTTGTTGTGAGGTCGAGACTATGAGGGGTGGTAATGGTATGTTGGTGGTTAGTGTGGTGGTTATAATTTGTTGGGTGGTGGTCGGAGGACGAAGAGGGAGCAGTCGTATTTCGGGGGTCTTAGAAGGTTGCAGGAACACGGGTTGTGGCAGGGGTTTGGAGTGGTTGTCCCAGTGGGTAGGGAGGAGTGTCGAGGGCTAGGGTGTAACACCAGGAGGTTGAGGCTAGTGAGGAGTGTCGAGGGGTCGTGAGTGGTGGTGGTAATGGTGGTGTTAGCTAGTGGTTAACAGCGTAGTTATAGATGGGGGTTGAAGTACGGGAATCAGGAACGTGGGATAGCAATCGTGACCAAGGGGTTTTGGGACTGGTTTCGAAGGCAGTTTAAGGCTAGTTAAGTGTAGGGGTTGGCGTAGAGGGTTGCGTCATGGTGCAGGGAGGCCAACCACCGTGATGAGGTGGTGGTTAAGGCGGCAGGAAGGGGGTCTTTTGGGCTGGAAAGTAGTGGTGTCGTGAGGGTATGGCTGGTTGTGGTTTTGGGCTGTTTAAAATGGAATTGTTAAACAGCGTGACTATAATTGTTGTTGTTGGTTACACTTGATTAGTTCACTAATGTTATTATTGTTATATATTATTGTTATTATTATTATCATTATTATTACATTATCATTGTTACTATTATTATTACTATGTTTTATTATTAACTAGTGTTGGGTTATTATTGGTTATTATTTGTGATTAGTCGAAGTTTATGAATCGGGAAGTTAATAAGTTATGAAAGTTTCTACTTTGGGAAAGTTTCTATTTTTGGAAACTTTCCACTTATAAAAGGTTACTACTTATAGTGAGGGTAAGTTGATTTATGGGGGTTCGGGAAGTTTATTAATTCGTTACGTATACGTGTTTAGGTAGCGGGTTTCGCGTGGAACATTTCTAGTGAGCTTGGGATTTGACTACGCTTCTGCAATTCGAGGTAGGGGAATACCGTATGCCTGTTGATGAGTTATTTGGTTATTAATCGTTGTTAACTATGTTCATATTATTATATTGAGTGAATGATATATTGCTTTATTTGATTGAATAATTCTGTGACACGATACGATGTGACGAATAATGGGTCTTGTGATATGGAGCGGAGTATGTTGGGTCTTGTGATCGGTGCGGAGTTATTTGGCGTTGGATCGGTGCGGAGTTTATTTGGCGTTGGATCGGTGCGGAGTTTATTTGGCGTTGGATCGGTGCGGAGTTTATTTGGCGTTGGATCGGTGCGGAGAAGGGATGATTGATCCCATTATATATATGATAGTGTTTGTTATTTATTCTTCCTCTACTCAACCTCGTGGTTGACCCTGTGTATTCGTGTGACACCTGTGATGATCCGTAATGGGGAGCAATTTTGACAGGAAAAATGGTGCTGTGGGAGCATGGGATGGCGTGAGCACTTGGAATGGACCGACTTAGATGTAGATCACCTACTTTGTAGTTATCAGTTGTACTTTTATTCCGCAACGTTGTATCTGTAACACCAAAGCTTAAGTTATACCAGTTTTTATATAAAGTACTTTGGTTTGTTTTACTTTGTTATTCACTGCCTCGGATATTCCGAGATGGTAACAGCTCAATTTACTGAGGATGTCTTGCTAAAGGCTCCTTAATAAATCGGGGTGTTACAGATACCTTGATCAGCAACACACACACAGCTAGTTGTGCGTCATGAAAACTACCCTTTTCCTTTTTCCAATCCTTAATTTGATACAATAACAAGTATAAATTAGCCATAAATTCAAAAAGGGAGAAGAGAATTTACCAGTCTCAATTTAAAGATCTCTGAAGCTCATCAACTATTTCATGAACAACACGAACGTTTTTCTCCCAAATGTGCTTTATCCTTGTTGTGACAGAAGTATCAATGCTGAAACCTATCAGCAAACTACATCAACCGAACATAACTCAAACTATGAAATGAATGACATGATATCATGGTAGACATTTTTACTGAGAAAAATAATCGAGGATGTACTTAAGTCTTAAAAGCATATATTTTTTAGATATTAGATAACACTTATTTTCTCGTCAAGTGCTAGTGCCAAACTTTCAGAAAAATCAGAAACATGAGGAAAATTTGGCATGCTTGAAGTAGTCACCTACAAGGAATACATTTCGAAATGCTTTACACATGATAACGTACAACAAGAAGCAAAACCCTTCTTAGAGCAAAATGTTTCACAGTAGTCACTTGCTTCAATGCTGAATTTGGTAGAGTAAATCGAATTTGGCCTCTGTAATGGGACTCTTCTCCGTAATGAACACACATTCCCGGCCCACTCTTAGACTTCTGCTCAATACTCAACCCTCCATTTCTCTTCCACAGTTTGTCCTTCAATTCTTTTATTTTTTTTTTACTTTATTGTTTAAATTAATGCTTATCCGCAATATTTTGTTCTCGTTGTTTTACAAAATGCTTGTTCTTCTATTACGTTGTCCGTGATTGTTCGATTTTAGAGGCTTATGTTTGTTTACATGCGTGTATGAGATTTGCTCAAATGAACACCTATACTAAACCAATAACCCACCCCGCTGATCACCCCTTTATCACAACCACCATACATCCACAAAAATTAATAACATAAACCGCAAATCTTATCGGGTCGATACTAATCAAAATTAACCTACACCACTCAAAAAAAATCCCCTTTCACTACAGACTATTTATAATATAATCCCTCTGTCCCAATCATTTATTTACCTCTTTCATTCATTGTGAGAAATATTTTAAAAGGTAAACGATACACGATCCACATTTATGTTTTTGAAACTATGAACTAACTAACATAGTTAGTTAGTTTCTAGTTGTTACATCTTAACTAACTCAAGGTAGTTAGATAGTTGGTTATAAGGTTGTTAAGGTTGTTATATTGTATTGAGGTAGTAGTATATATATACACCAATACCATGTAATCAAATACAAGTTCATATAATAAATCTCTCTGATTTTCTATTTCAATTCTCTCTTCTTGCTTACTTTCATATCAATCAAGATCATTCATGTTCATATGGTATCAGTTACCAGTTAATTGATCATTTAATTTTCGCTTCCGCACCAAATTTACAAATTTTTCTTCGAATTTCTGAGATCAAAGATGCCTGAAACATCAGAATCTCAACCTTCTACTCAATATTCTCCTTTTGATGATCCTTTGTTTCTTACACAAAATGATCAACCAAATCTCAAACTCGCGGATGTTTTGTTTGATGGCACGAATTTCCTCCAATGGCAAAGGGATGTCGTTCAGGCTTTGTTATCCAAGAACAAGTCTGGTTTTATTACTGGTGAATGTTCTATGCCTGCCAAGACTGATAAAACTTACAATCAATGGATTCGGTGTGATCTTTTGGTTCTTCGCTGGATTCTCCATTCAATTTCTCAGCCATTGCGTGATAATTTGCAGTATTCTGCATCTGCAAAGAATTTGTGGTCAGAGATTGTTGAGCGCTATGGGCAATTAAATGTTCTAGAGCTTTATGAGTTAAAGAAGGATTTGATCAATGCTAAACAAGATAATCAACCTTTGATTGATTATTATAGCAAGATGAAGAACCTTTGGGAGAGCATTGATCAAATGGATCCTGTTCCAGTGTGTGTTTGTGGAGCTATGAACGCGTGTACCTGTCAATTACTCAAAAAGATTTTAGACAGGGAGACTCATTCTAAGCTCATTCAACTTCTTATGGGTTTGAATTCAAGCTATGAGCAAGTTCAAACTAGTGTTCTTTCTATGGATCCTCTTCCTTCCATTAATAGAACATTAGGTCTGCTTCAAAAGATAGAGAAACAAAAGGTTTTAAATGATTCTGCAAATGAAGTTTCTGTTGAAACGATTTCTTATGCCTCCAAGAAACGTTTTAATAATGCTTCTTTCTCTGGTCAGACATCAAAGAAACCAAAAGAGTCTGATGGTACAGTCATTGTTTGTGATCATTGCAATAAGCCAGGTCATCTCATAGCAGATTGTTTTAAACTCAAGACTTGTACTTATTGTAACATCAAGGGACACATTATTGAGAGATGTTATAAGTACAAGGCTTTTGTTGCTAAGAAAGGAAAGACCAAGGAGGTAGACAATACTCTTCAGGTTGCTAACAATGTTATCTTGGCTAATCATGATCAAGATGAGGAGTATGTTGATGTTTCTCCTTTGGACACAGTTATTCCTTTTCAGCAGTCTTCTTCTCATTATCCTGGTATGCCTGCAAATGTGTCGTCTGATATGGTGCAAGGGATTATTAATTCTGTTATGCAGCAAGTCTCTAAAGCCTATTCAGAAGGTTCACCCTTGAGTTCATCAATCAATTTTGCAGGTATGATTACTGATTCTGCTTATTCAGATAGTTGTTCACATACTCATATGTTGGATACAACATCTTGGATAGTAGATACAGGAGCATCAGAACACATTATATGCCATGAACAGTTGTTGCATAATATCAAAGTATTGTCTAAACCAATCTATGTAGGTTTGCCTGATGGTAGTATTCAGAAAGTTTTTAAAACTGGTCATGCATTCTTTACTGATAAAATTGTTCTTAAGAATGTTTTATATATACCAGAATTTAATCAAAATTTATTGTCAGTTGGTAGATTGGTTACAGCTACTGGTTTAATTGTCTGTTTCTTGAAATCAAAATGCCTGTTTCAGGACCCTACAAGTAGATCAGTAGTTGCAGTTGCTCAGAGAGATGGCAATTTGTACAGACTTGCTTTGAATCATGCAGTTTCTACTACTCATAATGTAGTTAGTGTTAGCCAGTCTGGTTCTGACAAGCATCAATGTAGTTTATCTTTGCTACATACTAGACTTGGGCATTCATCTTTAGAAAAGTTGAACTATATTCCTTGTATTGATGTAAAAGGAATAAAACAATTGTTTTGTGAAACCTGTTTGTTAGCAAAGCATCATATCTTGCCTTTTAATAGAAGCTTATCACATGCTAAACAATGTTTTGATTTAGTTCATATTGATGTTTGGGGACCTTATAGGGTTCAATCTCGTTCAGGGGCTAGATCTTTTCTCACTATCCTTGATGATTATTCTAGGAACACATGGGTATTTCTCATACATAATAAAACTCAAGTACCTGGTCTCATTAAGGGTTTTGTTAGCTATGTTGAAACACAATTTGACACCAAAATCAAGATCATAAGATCAGACAATGGTACAGAAATCTTTCAACATAATTGTAAGGATTTTTTCAACACCAAAGGTATTGTACATCAGCGTAGCATAGCTGGTAGACCACAGCAAAATGGTCGTGTTGAAAGAAAACATCGTCATCTTCCTGACACAGCTAGGGCACTTAAGATACAGTCTAATCTGCCTGTTAAATTCTGGGATGACTGCCTATTAACTGCAGCCTATCTAATCAATAAGGTGCCTTCCAAATTACTTAAGTGGAAAACTCCTTTTGAGTTATTGTTTCATGAACCTCCTAACTATGATGAACTAAGAGTATTTGGTTCACTTTGTTTTGCTGCCACTAATACTTCTGATAAACTGCAGCCAAGAGCAATCAAGTGTTTGTTTCTTGGTTATCCTTTTAATAAAAAAGGTTACAAGCTTTATGACCTTACTAAGAAAGTAGTGTTTACCAGTAGGGATGTTATCTTCAAAGAGGATTTTTTTCCTTACAAAGAAGGTTTCCAATTACAGGAAACTAATGACATCTCTTTGGTAGATCAACATTCTGACAGTTTAAATGATCCTTTCGATACAAGGAATAATACAACTGACAGAATGGTTTCAGATCCAAACCAAATAACTACTGACAATACTAATGATACTCTTCATAATAATGAAGATATACAACATAATACTACTAATGCTAGCATGACTACTGATGAAATATCCCAGGGTTCATCTGCTACTGAACTACCTCAGGGTTCATCTGCTGGTGCAATACCACAAGGATCATCTGTTATTGGTAATTCTATTCCTAGCAGAGTTTCTGGTAGATCTAAAACTCAATCCACAAGGTTAAAGGGTTATCATTGTCCCTTACCTCCTTCTTTGATTCATCAGAATGCTTTACATGTTCAAGTACTTAACAGTATAAATGGATTTGACAAAGAGTATGTTAGATCTCTATGCAATGTTCTGACTGAGTCTGAACCAACATCTTATAAACAGGCTGTCAGTGATCCTAGATGGGTTTTAGCTATGAATCAGGAATTAAAGGCCCTAGAAGACAATAGTACATGGGAGTTAACTACTTTGCCCCCTAATAAGCAAGCTATTGGTAACAAGTGGGTTTATAAAATCAAATATAAAGCTGATGGTTCAGTAGAGAGATTTAAGGCTAGGTTAGTTGCAAAAGGCTATAATCAAGTTAAAGGGAAAGATTATCAGAACACCTTTTCTCCTGTTGCCAAATTCACTACTGTCAGATTGTTGCTTGCTGTTGCAGCCATTAAAAACTGGCTTCTGCACCAGTTAGACATTAATAATGCCTTCTTACATGGTTTCCTTGACGAGGAAGTTTATATGAAACCTCCTCAAGGTTACAATGCTAAGAAAGGACAAGTATGTAAGTTAATTAGATCTCTTTATGGCCTTAAGCAGGCTTCCAGACAATGGAACTTGGAGTTATGTAAGTTTCTGATAAGTTTGGGTTTTATTCAATCCAAATATGATTATTCTTTGTTCACAAAATTTGATAATGTCAGTCAGATTTTTTTAATTGTTCTAATTTATGTTGATGATGTCCTAATCACTGGTACATCCTTGGCTGCTATTCAGTCTGTTAAAGATTCTTTACACACTAAGTTTACTATTAAGGATATGGGTGCTGCAAGGTATTTTTTGGGTTTGGAAATTGCAAGAAATGAAAAGGGAATTGTCTTAAATCAAAGGAAATACATCCTTGATATTTTGAAAGACAACTCAATGGAAAATTGCACTGATGCTAGCTTTCCAATGCAGAAGGGATTAAAACTCTCTACTGATTCTGGCATACCTTTACCAGACCCAGAGATTTACAGAAGCTTAGTAGGTAAATTGTTGTATCTTAATATGACAAGACCAGATTTGTCTTACAGTGTTCAGCATTTGAGTCAGTTCCTTAGCAATCCTTGTGATACTCATCTTAATGCAGCATATCATGTTCTAAAATACTTAAAAAGAACTGTTAATGCTAGTCTTTTCTACCCTGCAAACTCTTCTTTAGCTGTTAAAGCCTACACAGATGCGGATTGGGCAACTTGTGCATTTTCCTGCAGATCCTTAAGTGGCTTTTGTGTATTCCTTGGGGATTCTCTAATCTCTTGGAAGACCAAGAAACAAAAGACAGTCAGTAAAAGTACTGCTGAGGCTGAGTATAGGAGCATGTCCTATACAGCCAGTGAGTTAGTGTGGGTAGTGAATGTTTTACAGGAATTGCAGGTCTCAGTTAAGCTTCCTATTTCTCTGTTTTGTGACAACACTGCAGCACAACACATAGCCAACAATCCAGTGTTTCATGAACGCACGAAACACCTGAATATGGACTGTCATTATGTACGAGATAAACAACAAGAAGGCTTCCTTATTACTGAGCATGTCAAGAGTACTGCACAACTGGCAGACATCATGACCAAACCCCTGGGAGCCTCTGATCATCACTCTTTATCTGTCAAGCTTGGCCTTGATCTTGGTCCTTATAGTCCAGCTTGAGGGGGGAGTATGAACTAACTAACATAGTTAGTTAGTTTCTAGTTGTTACATCTTAACTAACTCAAGGTAGTTAGATAGTTGGTTATAAGGTTGTTAAGGTTGTTATATTGTATTGAGGTAGTAGTATATATATACACCAATACCATGTAATCAAATACAAGTTCATATAATGAATCTCTCTGATTTTCTATTTCAATTCTCTCTTCTTGCTTACTTTCATATCAATCAAGATCATTAATGTTCATAGAAACCAACACTAACAACTTTAGCATAAATCCAACACATTTCCCAATCAAATGTTACAATAACTTAAGATCCCAATTCCAAATGACAAGGTAAGATGAAAATGATGAACTAACCAATCTAATTGGTGGACAATATCAGATGAAAATGAATATTCATTCATTGCATTCATGATTCAACCTATTTGATTGGAGTAATTGGGTGAGACGGTCGTACAAGACAATATCATAAACCTGGACATATTTCTCAATCAAATGTAACAATAATTCAATACGAGACAATATCATAAACCCGGACACATTTCTCAATCAAATGTAACAATAATTCAATACGAGACAATATCATCAACCCTATCAACCCGAACACATTTCTCAATCAAATGTAAGAATAATTCAAGAACCCAATTTCCAAATGACAAGACCAGATGAAAATGAAGAAGTAACCAAGCTAGCCATCAAGCAATTAGCACAAATGCAACTTACGCAAGCAAATAAATTCCTTACCAAGAGTTAGTACTCCAATCCGCTAGCAAGGAAACCATCACCGTGTATATGCTGATTCTAGCAACAATGTAGGAGCGTAGGTCATCGTATCAGTGTGTTATAATCCACACCATGAGCTTTGCAAATAATGTATGACAGATAATTGTTTCTTTATTGCATTCATGATTCAATCCACACCAATTTCACCACTATCAGCAACCTTGATCATTTGCAACTCAGATCGGGATGTTAAACAAGGACAAAAACTTTGAACAGATGGACTTTTGTGAAGCATCAACACATTGCGGATGAAATGTAGAACCACACAAAATCAGAGTCTTCCAATTCAGCATCCGGGTAAATTTTAGAAAGGAATTCATTGATGTGACACCTAAGAGTAGGGACCAACGTCCAAAGGTTTCCAAAGCGACAATGTAAGACTGTTTGAACCGCATCCAGAGTGAGCATAAATGAAAGAATGTGGACAATAATCAGGCATTTCAGTGAACCTATCTCGCCTCACATCATGCTTCAAATGCTTATGTTTATGAAGCGTTAATGTCATTGCTCTCAAGTGATTACCTAATCATGAAAAATCAAAATAAAAGCATTCTTATATTTTAGATAACAGCGAACTTGAACGTCTGAAACTAATCAATGGTTCATGGAAATGAGTACAGGCTTGCTGATTACTTTTGGGCTCTAAAATGAAGACTCTGAAGTCCAGATAAAATGATTACTTTTGGATTTGACAATTGGCATATAGGGAGCCTCATGTTAACTTTTAAGAAGCAGAAACAAGTCCCAACTCTAATTATCTTATGTATTCTTGTATAAGAGGTTCTCAAACAAGTCTACTTATACTAAAGCATTCCTGGAACAGTGTAACCTATAGATGTTACGGTCATGTAACACCTAACTAATACTAATTTATGCACAACCTATATCTAAAAAGCTAGTTAATATTGTTTAAGACCATCTTAAACTTGCAACATAATCATTGAAGCTAAATCATTGAATGAATTACTACATAGTAGCAAAAGGTCGGCTAAAGTCCAAGGGTATGATTTTAGTAAAAGGTGGTGGTCTTACACTATAGTATCACGAAATCAACTTTTGGAATACAGTGTGTAGGAATTTACCTAAAAACGGAGCTGAAGGTTTTCCTGGCCTTGATTTGAATTCTGGATGGGATTGGACACCCTCATAGTATGGATGACCAGGCAGTTTCAAGTTCTGTACCAAATGAACTACTGCTTAAGAAAACGTGAAATAATACGCAACGCTAATGACGGAATAATTTTACATGAATGGCTGAGATTTGACAATCAATTCTTCACGAATATTCTCACAAGAACCCGACATGAGAAGTTGATTCTCGAACATGAAGAAATATACCTCCATTCTTTCTCCAGTTTCATCTCTTCCAATAAATTTTGAGCCACGTTCTTCTAAAGAAGAAATCATATTTGAATTCACCTGCATAAACACACTTAGATTGTAGATTATTTTGTAGACAATATTATAATAACTAATAAGACATAATAAAGCTTGGATCAGGACAATGAACCTCATATCAGTGGCGGTGACGTTCGTCAACAAATTTCGAGTTCTGCTACCTAAACATATCCAAAAAATTAAAGAAAAATACATAAGTAGATTCAAACGTGCCTACACAAAAACACAACTTTAAATATAGCTAAGATAAAGCACAAGTGGCGCATTCTTCAATACATTAAAATGCTAATTAGGACGAGAGGGAATCACTAACTTCTAAACAATCGATAAATAAGATGCTATTTCATAAAACCACGGATGCAAAGATCTTCGGCGTTTTAAGCAAATTTTGATACTTCAAACGGCATGAATTAAAGCAAGTAGTTAGTCGGTGAGACTTCTGTGAAACAACTTTGTGTACGAGACCAACCCATATCATCAAGTATTCCTCACTTTGTAATAAAACTAACGGGCTGGTCTCACGTTTAAGACTAACCCACTATACGTCATACTTAAGACCGTGTAATATAAGTTTTATGCTATATGGCATTACATAGGTTGTACCGCAACTCAGTCATCAGCAAAGATTTCCTTAATAATATTAGGAACCCAAAAATTGCAAGGACTTCATTTGCTGTGCTGAGCAGCATGGCCATGTTTCAGATAATTTTGATATTGTCGAAACAAAAATTAATATGCAGTGCACGACCAAATGAACTACAGAGTATGACATCCATGTGACGTGACATTGTCACTCATTGCTATGTATCAAGACGCGTAATAAGGAAAGACATGTCTAGCTTACAACTTAGAGATTACACAATTTGGAGTCTGGAATAAGGTTTTTCGTGAACCTAACCCCATTGTGTTTCCCATGTGTGTTCTGGATCCTGAAGGCACAAATAACTGAGAGTTTAGAGGAATATATTAATAATCACACATTCTGTAAAGGCTTAAAGGCTCCCCAAAATGATGGGGATGTACGCAGGTGTACCCCTGCACTGTTAATATAAAGAGGTTGTTCTCGGATGACACATAATAAAAATTAAATCAAAGTTACATTCAGTGACGGATATTTCATGATTAATAGAAGGCAACGAGTTTAGTGATTCATTTTGCTTTATTGCTTCAAAATCCTGAACCAAAGAAGTGTAAATAAATAATGTCTTTCACTCTATAAGAAACTCAACAGAACATCACACATTCACTCATTTTCCCATACCTCAGGCATAAATTTGATCACAGGATTCGCAGCCTTATCATCAAACTCTTCGCTATTAGCATTTTGCCAACCCAAAATCTACGCATATAGTCAGCCAGTGAAACTCGTAAACAATATTGTGGTAACAAAAGACAAGAAAATAGGTACTCTACAATAATGCGGTAACCTTGGGCGGGATATCCGGTAATGATCCCTGAAGCTTGTTGTTCTGGAGCGTGAAATTCAACAAATTCGGCAAAGAAATCAAAGCGGGCGGAACAATACCTGCAGTGGCGAGATCAAGATTGGCAATCAGTATACCATAACATACTATATAAATAGTATACAGTCGGTTAGATGAGATAGATTTAAATATGTAATGCAGTAAATACCTGACAACTGGTTATCCCTGACCTGCAAATCAAAGAGAGCAATACAATCAGACAATCTTATTCATGTGCTCAAAAGAACCTATTTGTAGCAGATCGTATGCTTTACCAGTCGAAAAAAAGGCAAGTCTATTAATTTACTATTATCTCCCATGTGCTCAACAGAACCTGAAAAGTTGTAAAATTACTGAGTGGGAATTGAAAATTAATAGGAAATATAATTGCATTCTTTTCCAATTTCTCTTACATATGGAAACACAAAGTTAAACAAGTAGAAATGAAAAGTTATAATGGCTACCTGTTACTCTATTAAAGATCAGATGTTGTACAGTTCAAATTCAAGCCATTTGATCATGAAAATGAGTACCAATATTTAAATATTAAAATTTACAGAACATTAACTCATTAAGTACTAACCTTTATTACATTTCAAATTCTTGCCATCCCATTTAAAGTTTGATGCACAAAGGCTCCTCCTTTTACCACCCTTTTGCGGTCTTGCAGTACTATGGTGGCAATCTCGACAATCTGAGGACGAATTGCAAGAAGGTCCGTGTGACGATTCCCAACCAATCTTGGCTTCAATGAAAGGATGGTAAACATCCATTAAAGATTGATTCCTCACAACAATGCAGCTCCACACGTAAAATGGGGAAGACTGCATGATTAACATAACCATCGACTCTATAGTTTTACTGTCACAGCTATTGGCATGACCAACTTGGATTGAATGTGCCGCTGGCAGTTGAGAAAAGAACCTGGCCAGTTGCATTATTGCAGTGAAAATGAAAGTATGAAGGATCCCCACAATTTGAAGCTGTGCTGAGAGGATAGAGGATACTATAAGTCCCACAAGGGTCACAATCTCTTGATGTTAGAGCTGTCATATATGAAACAGAAGGAAATTGCTTAGGATATACATAACTGGTACATAAAATGAGAACAGAAACGAAAACAAACCTGTAAGAAAATATTCAATCCTAATAACAACAACCCATAATTAATGTGAATATAATAAAAGCAATTAGGGTAAAATGCGGAAATACCTTGGAAGAAGAATATGAATTTCCCTTTGAAAGGGTGATCCTATATTATATCGAAAATGAAAAAGAAGATTAAGATTAAAAATGTGTAAAAAGAATGAATGTAAATATATACAGAAGAAATCATCAACTACCGGGACAGGGAACGTCCCGGTCCATATTTCACCCACTCAGCTACGTCCTTGGACTCGTTCTTTTGTTGGTGAATCCGGTGGTGCTTACAACAGCAGTGGCTGCAACCTGAATCTACAAAACCGAAAAACTGAAAACCCAATTAAACCCACAAAACTAAAACCGAAACACAACCCTCAAATTTAACAAAAATCAAATATTACCCATTTCAATTCAATCCTAATAACAACAACCTATTAACTCCAATTTAACAATAAACATGAAATACAATCAATCGATGTGAATATAATTTAAAAAAGATTAGGGTAAAATGCGGAAATAACTTGGAAGAACAAGATGAATGTGAGTAGCTTGGGAAAATGTGAGATTTACGATTAGTTGCAAGGCGAAAATATCCAGATCACAGAAAAATGATGAAGATGATGATGAAGATGAAGTTGAAGTTGATTTTGGGTTGTGTTTTGTAAAATGATTTGGAGATTTTATGAAATTGGAAGAAGACGACGAAGATAATGATATTGAACCTTGATTGTTGGAAGGCAAGATGGACATGAAATTCTAAAGCGGTAAATTTGGGGGAAATTGATTTCTAGGGCTCGTCGTGGCCAGATCTCATCTCTTTTATGAAGAAAAATGATGAAGATGGATGATAATGGAGAAGATGAAGTTTAATTTTTGGATGTGAAAAAATTATGAGCAATTGGAGTCCAGTGAAAAGATGAGTAAAAGTAAGAGAGTAGGAAAAATATGGTACTATTCATCATGCTTGAAGCACGTAGGTTACTGGCCTACTGTTCATCCTTATTCCAAACTTCATGCTTTTATAAGGGTTATAGATATAGTTATCGTATACCTCGGTTTTTATGGAATTGCGTGCATTAACGATTAAAAGCACTTAGCATAATGTGAATCGGAATTCACTCTTAAGTTAATCATCCCAACTCGTTTAGGTTTCAAAATTTAGTCTTACTCAAACTTTGAACATGACTTAACTTAATATTATAATATTGTTCGGTATAACTCGGTTTTACGGGAAAAATAATATAAAATTCAAAAAGAGTCATAAAATTTCGGAAAATTCAAAATTCAAATTTTGAATATTCTAAAAATTCCTTAAAAATTTCAGAACCTTTAAAAATATTAGTACTTACACGGTTTTATTATTTATTTCGTAAATAATACGTAAAACGAGCATTTTGAGTCGGAAAATTAAATAATTAGCTCCATAAATGCAAATAAAATACTAATAATATTTTTACACTTTCCAAAAAACTTTAAGAAACTGAAATGGACAGAAAATTAATTAGTACATTGCCCAATATCCGAAATTTTAATTACATGACTTATTATTCAATTTTTAAACATAACTTTTTAACAAATAAAAATTAAATAAAACAGAAACTTTTGGCTCCCAAGAAAAAATGGTGATGAACATATCAAATATGACTATTATGGGTTAAATTTTTCGGCCATTTTAACAACTATTGCTAATTTTAACGATTTACGTCATATATCGTACAATTTTAACCATTACAATTATTTCACAAGCATAAAATCAAATAAAAATCTCTAAATTTTTATACATGCTGGAAATAATATATATGACATCGTGTGAAATGTTTATGGCCAAATTCCAACTTAAACTATTAAAGTCGAAATAATGTCACTTTTATCCGATTTTTAAATTAAAAATCAATAAACATGCAATATATGAGATAAATTTCTGGAAAATTTAGCATACATTTTAAATATTTCATGTGACATACTCATAAATTTTTATATTCAAATTCGAAATATAACTATATAAACCCATTTTTATTCATTTTATGCCATTTTAACATTTAAAATTCATAAACCATGTATTCTAACTCCATAATTTACGAAAAATCATATTCATATCATAGGAAATACATGTGAAAAGATACTGAAAAATCTCGGCCAGAAGTTGATTTTAACTATTTTCCCCAAAAATAAACATTTTTAACCATTAAAAATAATAAAAACCGAAAATAAAATACCTATGAACAATATATATGCAAAATATATTCCAAATATCCTAAAATACATTTAGAATCAGTAGGTATTCATGCATAAAAATTTCGGCCATATCATATACGAACTAAAATTTCAATTTTATTTTTGTTATCTCAATAACTTCGTAAAAATGTAAACGAAAAGCATGCAAACAACCGATTTGCTCTGATACCAATTGTAAGGTTTAAAATATCTCATAACCTAAAATTATAGTCATACTAAATAAATATGATAATTAACATTTTAATTATAGCTTTTAGATCTTATGCATGCTTATACAAAATGCGGAAAATATACGAATCGAATGCTTACAATTCGACGAAACCGGAGCAAGGATGATCCTCCTTAGTATTCAACTAGAACACCTCCTCCAAGATGCACCAAGGACAGCCTTAATAGAACCGACACTTTGAGTATGCTAGTACAAGAATCGGTTTTTCCTTAACACAAATTCTAATCTCTATTTAGAATTAAAAACACTAATATAACTTATTATTATTAGTATTATTATTATCTCAATAATAATTTTAGAGGTTTTGATGTAATTTTCTTACTTAGAAAATTTGCCAAAGTGTAGAATGAATTTGTTTTGTGAGCATGTCACAATATTTAAGTGGGTTGTGCCTTGGGTTGTGGGTGGTCGGGTATGGAAAAGAACAAAGGGGGAACATTCACCCTTTTCTAAGTCCTTAGGGTGGCCATAGTGTGTGTTCTCAAAGCACTAGCAATGATTATGTTAAGGCATAATTAACACACTAATTACCCCCACAACCACCTCCACTAATCCGCCCTATTTAAGCATAAAATGGTCTTCCATTTTATATTTTGTCAATTGCACAATTTGTACATTATGTGACATACAATATGTCACAATGTTACAATTGTTTTAATTTAAAACATATATATTTATCGAATAAATATTATTTATAAATTAAACAAATCATATTTATCAATTTGACAAGTAATTCGTAATTACTAATATAAAATGATTATTTACAATAATCAACCTTTGTATTAATGTACAACCTGATTCATTCTAATTACGATATTATAAAATATCGTTCATTGTTTAACAATTGACACATTTCAATTAAAAACATAAATCTTACCATAAGATTAACCTCTGATTTCTCGGTATACGAGTTTAAGGAATATGATCAACTCGTATCAATATACATTTGATCATCTTATCAATTAAGGGAATTGTCCTATAGGTGTGACCTAAAGGGATCAACTGACCACCACCGTCATACGACAGTAATGTCAAACTCTAGCTAGCCAATCATTATCGATTAATGTTGGTCAGTTGACTTATATAATTTCGTATCATCCCTTGCGCATTCTCGTCATGAGATTTAATTATGTGATCGCACTATTGTTAAGGACACATTTCCCAACAATATCCCACTACAAACAAATGTCGGGTCCAGCGGTGAGCTTAACACATATCCCAATACACAACTCAGTAGTAATGGGTCCAGAGGTGATCTTAACACATATCCCACTACAAACAAATGTCGGGTCCAGAGGTGAGCTTAACACATATCCCAACATACATACACAAACAATGGGTCCAGAGGTGAGCTTAACACATATCTCACTGCCACACACAAGTATTGGGTCCAGAGGTGAGCTTAACACATATCCCATACACAGCTATCGCACACTGGGTCCAGAGGTGAGCTTAACACATATCCCAATATACAATAACCGATCACGTGTCAGGTCCAGAGGTGAGCTTAACACATATCCTGACACGCCACAAGCAAAACACGTAATGGGTCCAGAGGTGAGCTTAACACATATCCATCACGCGATAAACAACTCACGTATTAAGCTCAGAGGCCAGCTTAAGGCATACCTTAATACGCATCAATACAATAGCATCCGAAGATAGTAACTAACCCATAGTTCTAATCTCTTATACTTCTAAACAACACTTAATTGATCCCGGGAACTAAGTTGAGGGAGAGCCGGTTTCCCTTTCGGTTACCCGACCGGGGGGTCTCTATCCTCTCTCCATTCCCGAACCCAATATAGTGTCGCCCATCATCCGGGGACCTCAAACACACATACAAGGTACACGGAACGAATCTCAAACAAAACCGATAAACCGATCAAAAGATAAATCAATTTAAAGTAAACAGGGGCTCCCAGCCGGTCGGCAGGCAGCCGGCCTACCGTCTCGCAACCCCTCCTTCTCTTTACAATTCTACGAACTGAAACAATGAACAAGGGCCCTCAGCCGGTCAGCAGCCAGCCGGCCTACCGGCTGGGGAACCCATTTCCTCACAATTTACATTATGCAACCTAATACAAAGGGGCTCCCAGCCGGTCAGCAGGCAGCCGGCCTACCGGCTGGGCACCCAAGTTCCCTTTAGATACGAAACACGCAAAAACAACATTACGCGCTCCCAGCCGATCGACCGGCGGCCGGTTGGTCGACCGGCTCAGAACTCCCGAGCACAAAAATCGTGTTTTACAGTGATTCTAAAACATCACCAAATCGATACTAAACATCAAAAATTTCTACCAACAAACAATTCCCAGCATTTATACAACATGTAGGAAGTGAAAGCAAGTCATAAACTTAACAAATAAATCATAATTTAATCACAATTAGTATGAACTTATGAACATGTAAGCACAAACCAAGCATATGAATATCATACTCATGTATTCCTAGCATGATTCTAAGTCTCAACAACAATCACCATGTACAAAATCAGAACGAAACTATCATCATCAAAACCATACATGAAACATGCTAATATCACAAATAAAGGCGTAGTTTCTCATTATCGTCACCTCTAAAGCGATTATGCTCCTAGCTCCTCTTCAATCACGACACTAACCACCTCGGGATCTTCTAAACCCTCTCCTACAACGAGAAAGACGGTTATTAGAAGCTAGAAACAGATTTTACCAAAACAGTCCATTTTTCAAGTTGGACAAAAATGGAATTGAAAGAGACGGATGTCTTGCAAATTTCGCGAGGATTTCAGAAATGTATAACATGCCTTGGTTTGGAAATCGGATGATCTCTGAAAATCGATTTGAGGATTGAAAAGTTGAAGGAGAAATGAGAAAGAATAGAAGCAATGTTCTTCTTTTTGTGAAAATGCAAATGTCGACATAATGAAAGGGGTTTAGGGTTTAAGTTGTCCTTTCCGTTTAATGAAACGGGCTTTTGATGTGAACGGGTTTCATGAATCGGATTTAACTTGCCAAGTTATTACGTCTTAAGGACTTAAGGTTCTTAAGACGGATCTTAACGGATTATTTTAAAATAACTTAACAATAAATATTAAAATATTATTTTATTCCGTAAAAATAATTTAAAACCTTTAAAATATAATTTACGAAAATGCGGGATGTTACAATCACCCCATCTTTCAAAAAGTTTCGTCCTCGAAACGTGAAGACAGAAGTAAGTACGAAAACCACTATAACTTTTCAAAATATTCCGTCTGGGTTATGGTAACCCAAAACTTTATTCTTCAAAAAGGTTTCAAGAAGTAAAAGATTTTAAGGTACAAGTCTCTGTCATTGGACATTGAGATTCTCTTTACGTATTCAAGAGTCCGACATTCCAAATCTGAGACAAGTCCCAAAATTAAATCATTAAAAGTTCAAAATCCCGATCGATCCGGTGTTGATAAGCACAGTACGGGTTATCAGACGTCTCCAATAACGAGTTAAGATGACTAATCAACGCTGAGATCAATCCGAATTGCAGTTAGACAGTTCTTTCAAAACCAGATTCCCAAATTAACCTTTATTTAAGATTACTCAAAAGTGTAAAATTGCAACAGCGGCAAAAGGCCATTTTCATCAAAAGAGGGAGCCGTTTTCAAATTCTCGAAACACTTAAGATTTTCTCAAAACTGTAAACTTTCAGAGTTAACAATGGGAAACGAATTTCAAAAACGGTCATCGAGGGCGTAAAAACAATCAGAAGATTACTTTCGACACGAAGGATTGAGAGTTTTTAGTTTCAAAGTTGACAGGACAAGCAAGGAAGGATCGAAGGAATGAAACAACTAGGTTAGAGGTCAAGGAAGGCGGTAACTTTTGCTAATCATGGGTACACTAACCGCTCAATCCATAATCAAAACGTCATTACAACGATTCCTAGCATATCCCCAGAAGAGCGATTTCAGTAATCTCTAGACTCACAATGGCTTCACGATCCCTCTTACTATCATCTCATCTACAGAACAAGGCATTCCTCAACAAAAAGGTTTCCAAAACTCTCACTCCGTTCTCACTGGAGTCCGTTCAACCGTGATTAAGGATCTCTCATTCGAGGGGGTAGCCTAAAACACATACCCCAGACCAAGGTTCACGCACTTCCAAAATTCTAACCCAAAATTTTATCACCATATCTCTTCCCAATCAGTCAGGCCATAACCAAAATCACCTATATCCTTTAGTCCTACGTAGTTCAATTTCATCAAATTTATTCTATGGGAGTACTTCGAAATCCTAAGTTCTCCAAAGTCATCTATTACCATAAAGCGAACATTCCAAGGTAAGGTCTCACTAAGGTAACAATTCCCATGTCAAGCAAGCCTATGACCGGTTCTCATGACTATTTCCTCAAAACTATCCAGATCTCAAAGTTCCTCAAAGTCTAAACAGTGTCACTCTTCCAGTTACCTATTCCCAAAAGTTTTAGATAACTCATCTCTGATAGTTCCCCAAATGACAATGCAATCAAACTCTTAGGCTATTAAACTCATATGCTACATCCACTATACCTGCGTTACTGTCCACAAGATAACCACACTTAAATCGACGTGTTTCCTAACTTACATCTCCAAATGAATCATTCTATTCCATTCTCAAACTGGTGATGCATCCTAAATTTTCCTTTAAGTTCTTCATTAGATAAATGCTAAGATCCATTAAGTAACTTAAGGTCAACCACTCAATTAATTCCACAAGTTCTTTGTAAATGTTCCAATGTTCTCACACCGTTACTGACAACTCTCATTCCTTAAGTTTAAGCAGCATTAACTTACCTCATTTACTTATCGGACAACATCAGTACCATAAGCATATTCCTCGAAATTACTTACTATTCTAAGTTCCTCTAGGTCCTCAATTAGCAACTCCAAACTTACAATCATCCATGACTCAGCAAGGTTCTCACACCTAAGTTCTATCGAAAGCCGCGTATAACACTCCGCTTAGCGCAATTATCCCACCGCTCACCTTTACCCTTTCAAATTGGTAACATATAAACACTAGGGTCACTAAAACATATCTCATAAAGCTTCCTAGGTTTTGCTCAAGTAACAACACTCTCCAAAAAAAAACACGGTCTACAGTTGACCTCAAGAAGTTCCCAAGTCTGGCTATGGTGAGTTACCGCACAAGGTGTTCCAGGAAAGTAAGTTAGCAAATTGAGTCGAAAAGAAATGAAGATAGATTCCAAAGAAGATTCACAGAAATCTAAGGGAGGAGACTAAGATCTTAACGGTTATACGTACACCAGATTACAAATAAAGAAGTAGACATGTACGTACCAGTAGATGGATCGGGGTGGACTCCGGTCTCGGTTCGACTCTGCTCATCACCAGCTCCACTAGTCTCAGCCTCTGGGTCAGCAGTGATAGCCCTTTGGATAGAGATATTCCTCTCGGGGCATTCAACGAAGCGATGTCCGGGCTTCTTGCAGGCATGGCAAAGATAAGGGTTACCGTGACAGTCAACTCTAGGATGAAGATCCTTGCGGCACTTGAAACACTTTAGGGGAGCTTCCGTCGAGGGTTCCATGACTCGATCCTGGGAAGCCTCAGCCTCGTTGGCTTCCCCCTTTCCTAGGGTGCACTGATCGGAGAGGTGTCCTCGTTCCCTGCAACGGTAGTAAATGCGCGGTCTACCAAGGCGGTTCTTGCCTGGCCTAACTATAACAGGTTGCACAAGGGACTGTGGGCGCTTTCCTCTTCCAGGAGAAGAGGAGGAGGGAGGAGGACTAAGAGGTCTCTTGCCTCGACAGCTATGCAAAGGTGGTCGAGGAGGAGAGGAAGCTCTAGCCCTTTCACAATAGATCTGGTAAGGGTCCTCCGCTCGTAAGACACCGTAGTAACTCTGGAAGTAAGAAGTCGGGTCACCACTGCCTACACTTCTAGTTTTAGCATTAAGCTTGCTCCGAAACAGGTAAGCTTTGTCTTCTTCTCTCTCAACTAGCTGCGAAATAAACAAAGTGGATCAGATCTTTAAATCGATTGGTGAAGGCTTGAACAGAAAGGGTTCCTTGGCGAAGGTTCAGGAACTCGGTCATCTTATCTTGGCGTATGTCCCTGTGGTAAAACCTCATGCCAAGAAGAGTCTTGAAACGACTCCAAGTGAAAGTAGGGTCACGGGTAGCAGGAGCGCTGATATTCAACCACCAACGTCTAGCCTCACGAACCAAGAACTGAGATGTTACTCGGGTCTGATCCTCAGGACGAACACCATAAATCATGAAGTTCCTCTCCATGTCAAAGAACCAGGCGGTGAGGGTCGCAACACTGGTCTCTCCGTCGAATGTCTTAGCTGCATTCCTCCACATCTGAGTGATAATCCAAGCCAATCCTCTAGGTTGGTTACTTCCCGATGTTTGTGATGAAGAAGAGGGCATAGACGACATAGCTATGCAATTCTGAAGAGTTTGAATGAGGGCTTGCGTCACAGCATTCTCGGCATCGGTTGGCTCCGTCATTATTCAATCATAAGAGAATAAACCGTTAGACGTATTCCAAACAAGGCATAAACAAACTACAATATAAGTCCTTAAATATACCCCATCTCTCATTCATTATTCAATTATATGGTCAAGTTAAGGTTGGGGGTTACATGAGTGCGTCGGGAGCGATAACGCTCTAATACCAACTGTAAAACCCCTCATCGCAGTGGAAAAATAAAACATACAACATGCCAAAATTTAAGCGGCATTTAAACTTTAACATGCATAAAACGAGGTGAATTAAAAACTGAAACTGAAACTGATATAAACAGAAATAGATAAGTATAACTGTCTAAGTACTGAAGATAAATATATACAACAGCCTGGGATGACACATCCCTACAGGCACTCAAAACAGTAACTGAAATGTCTAGAGTCTAGGTAACGAAATGTGTAAAGTCAAATCGATGATAAGCGGATCATCGCTCGCTAGCTCTCAGCAACCCCTGCCAACATCCTACATGTACCTACATACATGTAAACATGTACGCCACAATCAGTGGGGAGTGACTAGAGTTCTCCTAGCCACCTTTTGTAACGACACGTAACACAAAAATACAAACAGAATACTCCAACATATATAAACATGTGAAGTATATAATCTCAATAACTGAATCTCGTATCATCATGCAATTACTAATTCAAGGCTCTCAACCAACTTCGGAAACCATTTGGAAGGAGAGCCGATTTCCCTGCCGGTTGTCCGGCCGGGGGGTCTTTCAGTCCAAACTATTTACGAAACTGACTAAAGATTCATCCAATGCCTTGGATGAACCATTCCATAATCAAGGTACTATATCCATCAATATCAACAACTATATCTGACACTGTACCAACTCTAGGCAAGCAGATATAACATAGCAAGTATAAAGGTTCAGCGGTCAACTTAAGACATAACCTAGATACTAAATCACTTTCACAATCAAGGACTCAGAGGCCAACTTAAGGCATAGACATTAATATCAAACAATCACAAGCAATGGGTCCAGAGGTGAACTTAACACATATCCCACTACCAACAAATGTCGGGTCCAGAGGTGAACTTAACACATATCCCAACAAACAATGCAAGTAAAGGGTCCAGAGGTGAGCTTAACAGATATCCCAATACAAAACTCAATAATGGGTCCAGAGGTGATCTTAACACATATCCCACTACAAACAAATGTCGAGTCCATAGGTGAGCTTAACACATATCCCAATACACAACTCAGTAATGGGTCCAGAGGTGATCTTAACACATATCCCACTACAAACAAATGTCGGGTCCAGAGGTGAGCTTAACATATATCCCAACATACATACACAAGCAATGGGTCCAGAGGTGAACTTAACACATATCCCAATACACAGCTATCGCACACTGGGTCTAGAGGTGAGCTTAACACATATCCCACTGCCACACACAAGTATTGGGTCCAGAGGTGAGCTTAACACATATCCCAATACACAGCTATCGCACACTGGGTCCAGAGGTGAGCTTAACACATATCCCAATATACAATAACCGATCACGTGTCAGGTCCAGAGGTGAGCTTCACACATATCCTGACACGCCACAAGCAAAACACGTAATGGGTCCAGAGTTGAACTTAACACATATCCCATCACGCGACAAACAACTCACGTATTAAGCTCAGAGCCCAGCTTAAGGCATACCTTAATACGCATCAATACAATAGCATCCAAAGATAGTAACTAACCCATAGTTCTAATCTCTTATACTTCTAAACAACACTTAATTGATCCTGGGAACTAAGTTGAGGGAGAGCAGGTTTCCTTTTCGGTTACCCGACCGGGGGGTCTCTATCCTCTCTCCATTCCTGAACCCAATATAGTGTCGCCCATCATCCGGGGACCTCAAACACAAATACAAGGTACACGGAACGAATCTCAAACAAAACCGATCAACCGATCAAAAGGTAAATCAATTTAAAGTAAACAGGGGCTCCCAGCCGGTCGGCAGGCAGCCGACCTACCGGCTGGCAACCCCTCTATCTCCTTAAAATTCAACGAACAGAAACAATGAACAAGGGCCCTCAGCCGGTCGGCAGGCAGCCGGCCTACCGGCTGGGGAACCCATTTCCTCACAATTTACACTACGCAACCTAATACAAAGGGGCTCCCAGCCGGTCAGCAGGCAGCCGGCCTACCGGCTGGGCACCCAAGTTTCCTTTAGATATGAAACACGCAAAAACAACATTACGCGCTCCCAGCCGATCGACCGGCGGCCGGTCGGTCGACCGGCTCAGAACTCCTGAGCACAAAAATCGTGTTTTACAATGATTCTAAAACATCACCAAATCGATACTAAACCTCAAAAATTGCTACCAAAAAATAATTCCCAGCATTTATACAACATGTAAGAAGTGAAAGCAAGTCATAAACTTAACAAATAAATCATAATTTAATCACAATTAGTATCCGTCGCAAAGATGGAAAAACTGAAATATGAACTTATGAACATTTAAGCACAAACCAAGCAAATGAATATCATACTCATGTATTCCTAGCATGATTCTAAGTCTCAACAACAATCACCATGTACAAAATCAGAAACTATCATCATCAAAACCATGAAACACGCTAATATCACAAATAAAGGCCGAGTTTCTCATTATCGTCACCTCTAAAGCGATTATGCTCCTAGCTCCTCTTCGATCACGACACTAACCACCTCGGGATATTCTAAACCCTCTCTTACAACGAGAAAGACGATTATTAGAAGCTAGAAACGGATTCTACCAAAACAGTCCATTTTTCAAGTTGGACAAAAATGGAATTGAAAGAGACGGATGTCTTGCAAATTTCGCGAGGATTTCAGAAATGTATAACATGCCTTGGTTTGGAAATCGGATGATCTCTGAAAATCGATTTGAGGATTGAAAAGTTGAAGGAGAAATGAGAAAGAATAGAAGCAGTGTTCTTCTTTTTGTGAAAATGCAAATGTCGACATAATGAAAGGGGTTTAGGTTTTAAGTTGTCCTTTCCGTTTAATGAAACGGGCTTTTGATGTGAACGGGTTTCATGAATCAGATTTAACTTGCCAAGTTATTACGTCTTAAGGACTTAAGGTTCTTAAGACGGATCTTAACGGATTATTTTAAAATAACTTAACAATAAATATTAAAATATTATTTTATTCCGTAAAAATAATTTAAAACCTTTAAAATATAATTTACGAAAATGCGGGATGTTACAGTCAAAGTAATCTCAAATGGAGATGATAGACAAACTCAAGACTTTGGAAGATAACTTGGTCGCATGGTAAAAGGTTTGCAACGACTCAAGTTCCAAGATATCAAGCAAAGATTCATGATAATCTTTTGCTTACATTCATTGTCTATGCATCTCAATGACTTGTATTTTAACTACATGGTCATCACAAGATTCTACAAAATATATAAGTTCACAATTTATGTAATAGCATTGCTGTAGCTGGGAGTTATGCAATGCACATAATATTTGTTAGTCATGAGATGACTTATCTCCTTCAGATGAAAGAGCATATGTGGATGTGATCTTCAAAGTGAACGCTCACTCGCACGTGGTAAACCTGGTGTACCCGAAATGAAGATAATTACAAAATTAGAGAAAGTGAACGAGAGGCACTAAAGCTCATTGTAAATTAAATGGTGTTCAAAGGTTGACCACTTGGATGGTGTAATCCAGTAATCATTAGAGTTATTTATAACTCACGAAAGGTCAAGTAAAATTCAAATGGGATGGTAAGACCATATTGAACCCCATTAAAGTGAATTGAATTATCATGACCTCGCCCCTAGTTGCTTAAGTGAGGTGACATCTCAATGCAACCGGATGTGTGATGCGATTGATGGCGAGTTCAATTGCCATAGAGTCATACGGGATGACTAATCGATCACCTTGGCATAGACATGTTAAGATACATTTGTCGGGCTAATGACCGCTGATAGAGCTTTGGGGTACTCTTATTAAAAGACTGACTGGTCGTGGCGGGAGCATCTATCGTGTTTCACATGAGTCAGTTCTTGGACTAATGACTGTTCTCTGAGGTGGCATAGTTTTCAGATTAACTTTGATTTATGCCCTAACACCTTCGTAACTGGGGTTTATAAGGACATATTTTGGGTTATGATGGGCTGTGGCCAGCCGGAGGGAATAAGTCGATTAGGAATTGTCCACCCCTTGTCAGGGTTGAGAAATATCTCTAGGCCACTCGAGGAGAATAATAACTAGAAATGCGTGGCCACGCTCGGAAGGTATCTATGGTAGATAATTCCGGTCAGTAGTTATAACTCCAGATCGAGATAAACCACTCTAGATTTAAATCAATTGCAGGCACGACCTGAGAGGACGCCATGCATTGAGTAGGAGATGGTAATACGGCAAGAGAATTGGTAACACACACTTGTCTTGGACAAGTGGGAGATTGTTGGAGGAAGTGTCCTCGACAATAGTGTGCTGACATAATTAAAACTCATTTGAATGAAACACAATTGGGAGTGTTACTCTTTTAAAGTCAACTGATCAACATTTACCGATAATGATTGGTTGTCTAGAGTTTGACATTATCGTCATATGATGGTGGTGGTCAGATGATCCCTTAAGGTCATATCTTTAGGGAATTCCGTCTCAATGGAACAAATTAATTAATATCGTATTGGATACGAATTAATTAATAACTGGAAATTTGGAAATAATTTTTACATGACGAATATTTTCTAATGGGATTATAATAATAATAGTCTAAGTAATAAAATCGTTTTATTACTCGGTTTTTATTTATTCGTTTAGGAAACGATTAAATTGAGAATTAACACGGTTGATCATAAAATTACAAAGAGTTGTAATTAAGATTATGATATTACATTTTTATAAGGTAGTAATTTCGAATTTCGAGTAGTATTATTTTAATGTTATAAAATTGTGAATTATGAATTTTAAAGAGTTAAAATTACATAATTAACAAACTAGGTCATGTGTTATGGGACATGTGTGACATGTTACAAATTAACACAATTGAAAAAGTTAAAATGGGTCTATAATAAGACCCATTTGAACCGTGTAAATGAGTATGTATGTGTACATGTTGTGTGTGTAAGTAGGCAACATCATTGTGTGTGTCATACACAAAGGATGTGTAAGGCATATTTTATGCATTTGTGTAAGAGGAAGAAGGCCATGCATTGGCTCCTTCGGGGATGTGTAGGCCGGCCATATCATTGAGCAAGCAAGCTCATTTTGCTCTATATATGCTACAACACACACACTATTTACTACTAGTTGTCTTCTTGGGTGCTAACACACATACACACTACAACTCCTTTCTCTCTATATATTTGTAGTAAAATGGTTTTCTAGGAAATCAATTATTTCCATACTAATAATATTAAGGGTAATATTATTAATAATTCTAGTATACTAATTCTATTTTTCTAGTAACAAAAATAGTCTTGGTTTGAGATAGGGTCCTTGATACGCATCTTTTGGAGACGATTTTGTTAGATCGTTATAAGGGTATTTCGGTTATTGAACTCACATAATAGGTGATTATTGAGTATAAACCTTCTAAAAGCATTGTAAGGACCTTCATCCACCTTATGTAACCACCATGCATGCATAAGATCATATTAAGTTTTATAACCTAAACTTAAAGAAAGAAAACACACATTAGATATGAGTATAAAATCTGGAATTTCATTTCCAACAGATACGAGATGAACTAAGCAGGGATTTAGTGTGACTAAATTAAAACTAGAAACAAGGATTAGCAAAGAAAAACGAATGAAATCAGAAAGTATAAATTAAGAACAGAAGACGGATGAACAGTGATGGGAACGAACATACAAAAACAGAGTATAACGCGCGGGAAGGGATCAGAATACAGAGAACGGAAACAATATACGAATACTAAAGATAAGAAAAAAATAATAAAGATGAGAAAGGAAGAATTACAGTAACAAAGGCATGAACAGAAGATGAAATCCTTAGAACGAAAGAACGAAGAACTCGGAATATTATGAAAATGCGACGGCTACAAAGTTTCTGGAAAATAATGGATTTGGAGTAAAAAGCTGCAGAGACTAGTGTTAGGGTAAGAATGCTTAACCTAATGATCTCAAACGAGCTCTTTAAATAGAGAAAAAAAAAACTAAACTGAAGTAATAACTATAGTGAACACGAAGGGTCAGAAAACCTCTCGATCGAGAGACATTTCCTCTCGATCGAGCACATTAGCCTTCCAAAACTGGTCGATTGAAGACATGAAGTTGCTCGATCGACTCCTCTTCTTTGACTCCTCTCGATCGAGCAGTTTGGGTATCGACCGAGTACTTTTCTTCTTGGGCACCTCTCGATCGAGCACAGGACAACTCGATCGAGGACTTGTCTTCCTCTAGATCTCTCGATCGAGCACAGGTTAGCTCTATCGAGGACTCTTCTTCTCGAAATGGTCTTCGACATGCCATTGGTTGCTTAATCACCTCAAAACTCTCGATTGATGCACAACTAACCATGATTCTTACATCGTCTATTGAAATGCAGCGCTTTGAGGTAGAAAAAGCTCGGTTTCTGCCACTACTTGGTCAATATCTGCAAAATAGCAACACGAACACAAAGTAGCACATACGGGGCATAAAGTGATATAAAATCACCAATTATCGTGAAAATGTGTGCTAAAATAAGACTAAAAAGTCTATATAAAATGCACACATCAAACTTCCCCAAACCGAACCTTTGCTTATCCTCAAGCAAACTAAATGCAAACTAAGGATAAACTACGGACCTAATGGATGGAGAAAGACTGAAAGCTACCAAAATAGTCAACGACAAATACATATTATGCCCAAAATCAAACATTGCCAAGATTAGAAATAAGCGAACGAATTTGTACGTACCATGGGAAACACATGTAGACTTTCAACCTTGCTAGATTCATAAAGTTTCGGACTCTTCCGGAATCACTCTTCTCTCAATCAAAGCAAATGACAAAATATATGTGAAGAGAAGAGAAGAATAAGGAAGTATAGACTCTCGCCTAAACTACGACCAACAAAACATGTATGCTAGACTAGCATGAATAAAGGTTTCAAGCACCGTACACACGCACAACCACCAACGATGTCCATTACACGCCGAACTATTGCATTTTTGGGAAAGTGAGGCTAAGTGGGACAAAAAGGGGTAAAACAAGTATGGATTAGTGAGGGTTTAAGCCGAGCTAGAACCTCCAAATCACATGAAAATACATCCCCAAATTTTCCGACAATACATTAAGCACATTGCCTTTGCTGGGCAAACAAAACACAACCTAACATTTTTCCAACTGTCAACCGGATATTCAATTTTCATTTTTCATCAATTTTTCTCTTTTTCTTTTTTCTTCTTTTTTTTTCTTTGAATTTTTCTTTTGAATTTTTTGATGAATTCTTTCGGTTGATTTGAACAGTGGTAAAATCTTCTCGATCGACCAAAAAGGGTGGTCGATCGACTACTTATCTTTCCCAGGATACTCGATCGAGCAAAAAGTGCTTCGATCGAGCACTATTTCTCAAAAAGCTCTCGATCGAGCCTGCTAAACCAGAAAAACCCCTCGATCGAGAATAAAGGGCTCTCGATCGAGTAAAACTCAGCTGAGAACTTCCCTTCCCTTCGAATAAACTCCAACAACAGTGAGAACAGGCCAAAAACCTGGTAAAATGGCACAATTCCTTCACTACTCCTAGCTCAGCACAAAGGTAGGCAAGATATAGGATGTAGTTTAAAGGACAAAAGGCAGTTTTTTTGGCTAAAGTGTAGCTAAATGGGCGAATCGAAGAAAGGGGTGATGCAATAGTTCCTACGTGTAATACCAACCTCAAACCGGTGCGTGTAGGCAATAAGAAACCAAGACTCATACACATGCAAGACATGAAATGTAGGGAGTACTACTCACAAACCTAATGTAACTGGTCATAGATGTCACGAGTTTAAAGGCTCTAAAGCTCAGAATGTGTAGTAGGTTGCCAAAACTATGAGTCAAGTCTAGTGATATAACATGAAGTCCATGACAAAATTCGAGATAACGCTTAAAACTTCGCAAGGCAAGGATCGAAAATTGGCATAGTATGACATGGAATTGACTATAAACAGCTTTGTCATCATCAAAACTCCAATCCGACTCGACTAAATGCAAAAGGAAACGTGATATTTTTGAAACTTTTGAAATTTTTTAAAAATTTACATGAATAAAGAAGTAAACGTGAATGCAAAACGAAATGCAAATGTAGACGCAAAAGGATGCATACCTTCCGCAAACCAAAACAGACAACGCCCTCGTTGTCTTCTCAGCACATCAAAACCAGCAAGCAATGGGAAAGGGATATCAACCTAATACATGCTCCTAAAAACAAAAAGAAAAATAAAAGAAAAGGATGGAAAGAACGGTGGTACTCACAAAACTGGCTTCCCCAAACCAGTACAAAACTAGGGAAGCCCTAAGCATCACGAGAGGCCTCCTCCTTCCTAAACGTGAGATCCTGCTCCTCCTCTCTCGTAGCACGCCTCGCTGCAGCCTCGGCACGCAGGCGAACCTCTCTCGCTACGGTGTCTCTTCCCTCTCCTCACCAGATGGAGAGTGAGGGTACCAACCATCTGGGTATCGGTAGAAAGAAGGATGCACCCATCCCGCTGGAAGGGGACGTGCTGTGCGGGTGTAGTCCTCATAAATAGGGAACAAGGCCAAAGCCTGATCCCGACGCATCTCGGTGAGGTACCTGCAAATGCCATCAAGCACAGGATCACGACGCCCTTGGTCGGAGACCGCAGGTGCCTCAAGGGCAGGAGGTAAAACAAATTTGGGAGGATAAACAATCCCAGAAGAAGACGGGGTAGGGGTAGGAGTAGGTGAGGTGATGGTGAGTGAGTGGTGATGGTAGTAGGTGTACGAGTGATGGATGGAGTGGGCATGAAGGTGAACGTGGACGCCGACGCGGGCATGGACGTGGGCGTGGACCTGGGCGTGGACGTGGGTGTAGGTCCAACCCTAGGTGGTGGTGTCTGGGTCGGAGACTGGGAAGACTGCCCAATCTCGCGCTTCCTCTTCTTGCCAGAAGAAGAGGGGTGTCGGTGGTGAAAGTGAGATGGTAGGTGGTGGGAGGTGGTCTCGCTCCCTCAGCAGTGGAGAGCGGTCGGAGACGAGAATGTGTGGCACAAGGTAAGGTCACTGAGGGGAAGCCACAGATCTTCCACGTCATCCCATCTAGCCAGCGAAAAACTCGGATGGCCTCTATGTCAAGGCGTCCAACCTCCCCCACTAGGCCAACCCTCTCTATGTATGTAGGGCGAATGTGGCGAAGGATCCTAGTGACCAATCCGCCACAGACGATAGCACTCGTGACCTTCCTCCCGATACCACCCCAATACTGAGCAACTAGATATGAAATGTTAAGAACAAAAGGTGTACGTGAATCGATGTTCACGTACCCGGCCAAGATGACAAGCTCAGTGTTGGTGATGTTATTGGGCTCAGGTCACCCAAAAATAGTCTCACCCAACAGTCGAAGAAAGTAACGAGGGGCAGGTGTGTGGACATGGGCTCCCTTCCGTGCAGAAAACGACGTGTGAGAAACGGCAGCCCTCAACTGAGGTACGAGCTTCCTAGGAGGCTCGATGGTTCCATCACTAACGAGGCCTAATGCCTCCCCAAACCGCCCCAAGGTCCAGTCAAACGACTCGTTCCTGAGTCGAAAATGAATACAAGGGAGAGTGTAGTCCTCCCTACAACTCTCAGGGTCAAAGGTGAAGGAGCTAAAGAACTCGTAGGTAGGTCGATCTAGCGTGAGCTCCTCCATCCTAATCAAACCAGACATCCCCGTCCCGTTTAGCAAATGACAAACCTCCTCATAGATACCTAGAGTCTCTAGGTCAGGGCGCGAGAGGAAACGGGTCGGGGTGAGGGGTACAGACAAAAGTGTAGACAACCTAGAACGATGGTCTGCAGATATAAAGCGTACCATGGGCTTCTTAGGCAAAGGGGCGAGGTCTGTCCCTCGTGAAGAAGTAACAACGACCCTCGATGAAGTTGGCTCAGCAGAAGGAGGCGTAGCAGTAGCCTCAGGAACAATAGTGAGCTCAGTATATACGGCAGGGAGCTCGAAGAAGCGACCAAAGGAGGTCTATTGAAAGAAAATATGGCCTTTGGAAATCCAAACCTAACAAAGATGAATGACTTGATAAAATCTGCAACCACTTTAGAATCATCAGTCTTAGTGGGTATTGCTTCTACCCACTTCGAAACATAATCGACAGCAAGTAGTATGTAACTAAATCCAGAAGAATTAGGGAACGGTCCCATGAAATCAATCCCCCACACATCGAAAATTTCACAATAAATAATGGGGGTTTGAGGCATTTCATTGCGTTGGGATATGTTCCCCACTCTTTGACAGTTGTCACAAGACTTACAAAATCCATGGGCATCTCGAAACAGGTGTGGCCAGTAAAAACCACAATCGAGCACCTTTCTTGCTGTTCTCTTGGACCCAAAGTGACCACCACATGCATGAGAATGACAGAAAGTGAGAATAGAAGTCATCTCACTCTCAGAAACACACCGCCTAATAATCTGATCAGAGCAATGCTTCCATAAATATGGATCATCCCACACACAGTGTCTCGCGTCACTGCGAATCTTATCTTTCTGCGCTTTAGAAAACCAAGTAGGAAACTTGTTAAAGACCAAATAGTTGACAATATTAGCATACCAAGGTTCCAGAGTGCGTAAAGAAAATAAAGTTTCATCAGGAAAAACTCCCTTTACCACCTCTAAACCTTGGTCATGATCATCATTTCTTACCAACCGACTCAAGTGGTCTGCAACCACGTTCTCTGCACCTTTCTTGTCACTCACCTCAATGTCGAACTCACTTAGGAGGAGAATCCAACGGATTAACCTAGGCTTGGCTTCCTTCTTTATCATCAGGTGACGAAGGGCAGCATGATCTGTATAAATAACAACTTTAGTACTAAGCAAGTAAGAACGAAATTTTTCTAAAGAAAACACAACAGCCAACATCTCTTTCTCAGTTGTGCATCATTAAGAGTCATAGAGGCATAATGAATGACATGAGAAGCTCTTCCATCCTTTTGACCCTAAGACCGCTCCAAGAGCATAGTCGCTCGCATCACACATGATCTCAAACGGAAGAGACCAAGTAGGAGCCTGAATAATTGGAGCAGTGGTAAGACGGGTGTTCAGCTGATCAAATGCCGCATTGCAATCCTCATCAAACACAAAGTCAACCTCCTTTTGCAGCATTTTGCACAATGGTTGTGCAACCTTGGAAAAATCCTTAATGAACCTTCTGTAAAAACCTGCATGTCCAAGAAAGGAGCGAACTTCGCGCACATTAGTAGGATAGGGTAAAGTCTTAATTGTATCAATTTTTGCTTTATCTACCTCTATCCCCTTACCCGACACAACATGCCCCAAAACTATACCCTGTTCCACCATGAAATGACATTTCTCAGAATTAAGTACAAGGTTAGTTTCAACACAACGCTTCAAAACAAGTGATAAGTGATTCAGACATGCATCAAAAGAGTCACCATGGACAGTAAAATCATCCATAAATACCTCAATGAAATTCTCCACATACTCAGAGAAAATACTAACCATACAACGCTGAAATGTTGCGGGAGCATTACACAACCCAAATGGCATGCGCCGATACGCGAAGGTGCCAAAAGGACATGTAAAAGTGGTCTTCTCCTGATCTTCAGGAGCAATGGCTATTTGAAAATAACCTGAATATCCATCCAAAAAGCAATAATATGCCTTCCCAACAAGCCTCTCTAACATTTGGTCAATGAAAGGTAGGGGAAAATGATCTTTCCGAGTTACCGTGTTCAGCCTACGGTAATCTATACACACCCTCCACCCATTCTGGACTCTAGTAGGCACTAAATCCCCATCCTTATTCTCTACAACAGTGACTCCACTCTTCTTAGGGACAACCTGAGTGGGACTAACCCAGGCCACTTGCTATCAGAAATAGGATAGATCATACCGACTTGGAGAAGTTTCAATACCTCCTTCTTCACGACATCCATCATAGGAGGATTCAACCGCCGCTGCGGTTGCCTTACCGGTCGTGCCTCGTCCTCTAGTAGAATCCGATGCATACAAGTCGATGGACTTATGCCCTTGATGTCGGCAATAGTCCAACCTATAGCTTGTTTATGCTCCTTCAACACCTCCACCAACCTCTTTTCTTGTTCTTGGGTGAGCTTACTGGAAATAATTGCAGGCAATGTATCTCCCTCACCAAGGAACACATACTTCAGGTGATCTGGAAGTGGTTTCAACTCTACAACTGGTGCCTGCAAAATAGATGGTAACAAGGTTTCACTAGGCACAGTTAGTGGTAAAGGGGGTGGTTCTGTGTGCACGAAGGACACTCCGGTCAACTCTACAGCTGTCTCCTGCAAGTTAGTAGGCAATGAAGCATCAAAATCATCTTCTACTATACCGTTCTCAATCACAACCTGGTACTCATCTTGATTAGCAACATCAAAGGTATCCCGCACTAATGGCTCAAACACATCAATAAGACATAAAGAATGGTCATCTCTGGGGAATTTCATAGAATCGAAAATATTAAATTCCACCACTTGACCATCAAACTCCATAGTGAGAGAACCGCTAAAAACATCAATGTTAGTTTTTGCAGTTTTCATAAATGGTCGCCCTAACAGAATAGGGGAAGCATGTCTATCGTGCTCCATTGCAAGCACATAAAAGTCCGCATGAAAAAATCAATTTATCAACCATAACTAAGACATCTTCAACCATTCCCTTAGGATAAACATTAGACCGATCCGCTAGTTGAATGACAACATTTGTTTTACTCATTGGTCCAAGTTTCAGAGACTGATAGACAAAATAGGGGATCACATTAATCGAAGCACCTAAATCTAGCATAGCATTATGATTTTTGGTGTCTCCTATAGTACAAGGTATTGTGAACACTCCCGGATCTCCACATTTAGTGGGAAATTTTTGTTGAAACATAGCCGAGACATGTTCATTTACCTTCACCTTCTTGACTCCCTTAAGCCTATTATGTCTCTGAATAGTACAAAGTTCTTTTAAAAACTTCGCATACCGAGGGACACTTTTAAGCAACTCTAGAAGGGGAATATTTACCTCACATTTACGAAAGGTTTCGTAAACATCATTGTCATGCTCTTTCCTGCGAGTATCCTTCAATGCTTCAGGGAAAGGTGGAGTGCATGGGCTCATAAATCTGGACCGGTGGGTCTGTGACAGTTGAACTAGGCACCGCTTCATTCTCTTTAATCACTTGTGAACTCCCATCATCAATCACTATCTCTTCTTCCTCTTGAATGACAGCTGCTTTGGATTTAGCTTTTGGTTTCTCTACTTCCTCTAATTGCCTTCCATTTCTCAAGGATACTGCACTCACATTCTTTCTCGGATTCTCTACCCTTTGAGATGGTATGGCTCCTGATTGTTTAGCTTCCAACCGGTTGACCGCAGTAGCCAATTGACTCACTTTATTCTCAAGATTCTTAAAGTTTTGCTTGTTGTCTGCTCTATCTTGAGTGACACTAAGAGTAAGAGCACGAATCATATCCTCCGTGGACATTGATGAACTCGGTGCTGCTTGTGGAGCTGGTTGTTGTGGCACTTGTTGAGTAAATTGTTGCCCTTGTGGTCGCTGAAGAAACTGACCTCTAGGAGGGGCAGATGATGGACCAACTTGGGAATTTCCCCAACGAAAGTTAGGATGAGCTTTCCATCCTTCATTGTATGTCTTGGAATAAGGATCCCATTTCCTATTATTGGTAGTACTCTCCCAGACACCGTTCACCTCTTCAACACCACCTTCTTGCATTTGAGGGCATAATTCGCTAGGATGACCCTCAATAGCGCATATGCCACAAACAGTAGCCATATGTCTCCCAGATAACATATCACGGAGAGTGGAAACAATATTATCTGTTGGGGCTGGTGTCCTTGACAATTAAGTACAATGACTTATTAAATCTCTTTAAGGATGACAAGGGCATACTTCTGTATTATTACCAGTTGATCCACGTTTATCAATAACGGTTGGCTTGCTAGATAAGTTTGACGTTATTGTCATACGGATGGCGGTGGTCAACTGGTCCCTATACGTCACACCTATAGGACACGTTTGAGAGATGTGAAGGTATGAAAATACAGTCACATTTTGCCGGATATGACTAAACGGTTAGTCAGAGTTATTGACTATTAAATTAGTCAATAAGATGTTGAGATTATTATTTAATACGGATTAAATAATTTTAGCTAATACGGATTACATGATTAATTCGTAAATCTACAACCCCTATAAATGTACAAACTTGGGAAAATATGAACAGTAGGCCAGTGTTTTTCATGCCTCACGCATGATGAACAGTCTCCCCTTTGTCCTCTTCTCATTTCCTTACCTCTGCTTTCTCATTTCTTTACCGTTGCTTCCTCATTTTTACTTCTTCTTTCTTTCATTCTCACTCAATTTTCTGCCATCTTTCGCCAACATCATATTCATCATTTTTCTGCGATAATCTGGGTACTCGTTTTTCTGGGATCTGGGTACTTTCGCCACACTTGCACCTCATTCCAAGCTCCTCACATGCATTCATCTTCTTCTTCCAAGGTATTTCCGCATTTGACCCTACTTTTTTTTATTACATTCACATTGATTGATTGTATTTCATGTTTATTGTTAAATTAGAGTAAATGGGTTGTTGTTATTAGGATTGAATTGAAATGGGTAGTGTTTGATTTTTGTTCTTGGTTGATTATCTTATTGATTTCAGAGTTTGATTAGATATTTAGGGTTTTCGACGCGTCATTCATTAGTTTTATATAATTAACCTAATTCAATATCTGATATATTGCCTGCTCGTATTTTATGCAGGCAGTTAACCACAATGCGTGTGCACCTGAGGTCGCTGATTCCTGCGAAAAGCTTTGATAGGTAAGTTCAAATCCTCAGCAGATAATTAATGAGGTCAGCCCCACTTATCTTCTTCCCAAAATGGTTCTAAATTTTGTCTTCTTAATTGCCTTGTTTTTCTGGCAGACTTTTGTAGGGTTCTGATTTAACCTGTTTATTGTGTTTATTAGTTTGTTATGGGCGATTTGATGGAGTCTAGGTAATCTGATGTTTGTTTTTTGCTTTAACCTTATTATCAATTATACTGTAGTTGATATAGGTTTAAAAAGTGCCATAGCCATTATTTAATCATTTGAGCCAGTGTTCACATAATTATGGTTTTCTGTAGCTAATTGTGTTTACTGTCTGGCGCCAATAGGTTCCTCACATAAGTCAATTATCGAATTGGGATTGCGGTCTTGCGTGTATTTTGATGGTTTTGCAAACAATGGGCATCAGCAACTGCAGTCTGCACTCATTGGAGAAGCTGAGCGGCACCAGGAGGTATTTGTAGCTGTTTCAAATTGGCATGAAACTCTTTACTATTGTAAAGAAAATACTGTACATATTCCTCCAGATGCTTGCTTTATGCCAGATGAATTTTGAAACATGCTGCATGAGTGTATTCCATTCACCATGTGTAATACATTTGAAGGATAGGGATAAGAATCCCGACAGTGTTTGACTGTTGAATCAGCCATACTACTTTGTTATATTGTCCGAGCAAATGCGACATTTTCACTTGGAAATGCTATACTAATGATCATAACGGTAATAATGGTTAGTGAGAAATTGAGAGCATAGTAGACAGAAAGACAAAACCCAATAGTGCATCAGCTTTTGGAATATATACTACTGATGGACGCGAGTGCCTCGGAGTCATTTACAGTTTATACATTGGTGAAAGAATCTAAATATTATGCAGTTAAAGGATGGTCTTGGTCTGACGCAGGGAACTGGGAAATAATTCGAGTTGATAGAGTGTGGGGACGCAAACGCTTAGAAATACTCATATTGAGAATATCTGTTGATAAATGGTAAGTTTAAGAAATACAAATAACTTAGGCAGAATGCCTGGTTTTGGTAAAAACTTAACCTCCTTTGTCCGCTAAATTGACAATGTTTTTTGTTTAATATGTATTTACCTTGTTATCTATTCCGTCTCCTTCTCGGTCTGCTTTTT
Organism: Silene conica; assembly: GCA_029255685.2. Taxonomy (NCBI): domain Eukaryota; kingdom Viridiplantae; phylum Streptophyta; class Magnoliopsida; order Caryophyllales; family Caryophyllaceae; genus Silene; species Silene conica. The sequence goes on from CM055311.2 coordinate 69,855,347, forward strand.
TTCCCTCTCTTTACCATATCCATGGTGTATGCTGTGAACATAACCTAATAGATAACCTCGATTACACTTTCTGGAAGAACTTTCACAAATATCCTTGCTTGATTTCAGTCGTCTAGAAGAACTTGTAGGAACATTTATAGGAAGCTTATGAGGCCATGACAGGTAATATGTTGTAGGTAGCCAATTCTAATTTGTTTAATCTTGTACTCTGGCATCCCAAAACTATGTGCTATCAGATATTACCCACCAATGTTGATCTCTGCAATTTTATATCAAAGTTATCCACTTTATATTTTCTGCTTTGTTTATCCTCTTTCCTTTTTGTTGCATTTTCTTAGCTGGTTTCCCTCTCCATCCCTTTATTTATACGGCTTTATCGTTTGCATCATTGAGTTCATCCCAGTGACAATTTCTTGTAAAGGTTTATGTTAGCCAACTCAAAAAGTGGCTTTGGTGTAGTTGCTCCCGCGACCTATTTCTCTTACCTATTATGCGATTGTTTCTATTGTTTGGTAATGCAATGTAAAAGCTGTAATATCTTCTGATTAACTTGATGTGAATATCACAGCTACCTGCGGTGCGACTCTCTATCCCTACTACTTTCCATGGTCAACATTATAGGTCACTCATATGTCCTGCTGGTCGATATGGTTGGTGATCTTGTTACTGGTGCTGTGGCAGAACGCTTAGGAGGTATTTTTGAGTTCGAGTATTTGACACACATTTCTCAGTGTTTTTGAAAATCTATATTGGATGCGCATTTCTGCATATTATCTGCGTGTCCAATAATATATTACCGTTCTCCTTAAACAAATTAAAAAGCTGTGAATTTCAAAGAGGTTCAAACTTGGAAAACCTGTATTGATACATCAACGACTACCTTCCTTCAATGTAGTTCATATGAGGCAAAAGTCCAAAACGATCAGACTTGGTTGTGGGGGATATTTGGGAAGCTTCACATAGTTTAAAAAAGAAACTAAGCTGGATAGTAGTACAGTAAATATGTGAAATTCGATAAGTTTTACTCACATGTTACTCAATTGATTTCTATGACTTCTATGACTGGGATTATCATACCAGTCATGTGATTTCTATCAACTGGGCATGATCAATATAGTAACTTACAGGTAATTTCTACTATGACACTAATAATATGGCGACTTCCGCCATTTCTACTGCCGCCATACCTGCCGGAGACTTCAAGCTTAGAACATCCATGTCCGATGCCACTTTTACCAAATCCCCTTCATTCTCTGGCCGTTTCCTGTTTCCGGTATGAGTTGGGACTGATACAACTACTTGTTTATTGCAGTGAAGAATGAAGCTCATTTTAAAGACGGAACTTTAGTTGGAAAGTCCGATGGTGTGGAGATCACCGTGTGTGACGGTAGGTCTATCCTCATAGATTATCTGTCCGACTTAGTTATATGCACGTGGAAAAATGAACATTACTACATCAACTGAAATCTTATAACAATGTAGATGAATAATGAGGGTACAGTTCATACTGTCATAGATAGTGACATGGTGTTAAAACATTTCCTTCAGTCGTAATCTTGGAGTCGGTCATCCATGTCTTATCTGATCTCAGTTGTTGTGGATGAACACGCCTCCAAATCGGGATACAGACAAACAGAATTTAACAATCTTAATCTTTGTTAAAGCGAGTTTGAGGATGATGATGAAGAGGAGGAGGAGGAGGAGACGTATCATGATACTGGCTTGGCTAAGAAAAGTAAGTTCTGAACTTGTGATACTTCTTTCTCCATTTCCTATACCAAAAAGTTGAGGGAAAAGGGTAGATTTGTCTAGCAACTGTATGTTTGTGTTTGTGCTAGCTTATTAGTGGTACTGTATCTTTTTCACTTGTCTTCAAATTCTAACTTTTGCACCATCATAGTCCCATATCTCTTCCGCATTTGCAAATCATGTTAGTCTAGAAAGCTAACTGTTTATATCCTTCATAATAATTGCAAGGGTTTGAGGCTTTGATTATTATCAGAAACAGCTTATTTGATTGTAAGGGCGAGGCTACAAGGGTCACTTTGCCGATACATGAGGAAACGGAGTCGCATATACAGTATCAGAGTGGTTTTGCATATCTTAGATTAAGATCCTTTTGAGGTTTAGGCCGTTAAGGTAATGTATGATAGTTGTGTGAGATTCATCCCTCTACCCTGTATCTTATCTTTGGTGTTGCTGTTGTTGAATGAGCAATTACATACTGAGTATGTTATATACTAACATCAATCAGTTTTGTGAGTATGTCTGTGTCATTTTCTGTCTCTCACATTTTGTCCATTCTCCCTAATTTATATGTTGTGAATCATTGCCAGTTAAAAGGCAAATAGAGTTACTGGATAAGACCCATGGTGTTGAAGATGAATTTCTTGATGATGTTGAGGAGGACAAGGAAAGGAAATCTGGTCCGCAACGGGGAAGAAGATTAGAAGATTTTTTATGGGGATGACGATGATTTTGAGGTAAACCTTAAAATTTTTGAGCTGTAAATTTGTTCAAGAACCTTCAATATCTCACATTTTAGTGGCACTGCTGCTTTCTGTAGGTTTTACGGTTTAAAGGCCAAGGTCCTCGTCTTTCGAATTAATATTTTACAGCCTAAATGGAGGTTTGAATATTCTTAATTTGGCTTTTTCTAAAGAAAATACCCACATGAAAATTGATACCTTTTGACATAGAAATCGATTTTCATCCTTGTTTGTAGAACTTGACCTGGCTTGGCTTTACGAAAATGACTCACTATGATATTATGTGTCTTCGCAACTCGGGTTAATATTGGTGTTGAATACTAGAGTCGTTAGAAGTAACAGGGACTCAATGTGTAAGTGATAACTATTTATGTTTGACTATTTAGTTGTAAAATCTCCTCATTACTAATATTTTATTGAGGTTGCTGTTTGGTAGCTGGAAAGAGCAAAGACTTTTGAAAATCTATTCGGGAAATAGACGGGTAGATGAAAATTTCATAATCATCCTGGCTGAACTTTGGGCCTGTTGAACTTGTGTTTCATCTTATAGGCGAAATCCGGTGAAGAGGATATGTCTGACGATGAAGAAGTAGAAGTAAAAAAAAATGCAGAAGGCTAGAGCACTATCTATGAGAGCTGAGGACTTTGGCTTACAGATAGATGATGTAAGTGATGGGTAACTCTTCTAAGTTCTAAAAACACCTCTACTACTAAACTTTAATTCTTTCATTCATACCTAATCTCTGACTGATTATTCCTGGTTTAGTGTCCGATGTGCCTCTCAATTGTACCAAATAATCTAAAGCTATTAATTATTTGCTCTATCGCTTGTAGAGAACAATTCTGACCACCGAATTCCGTTGTTAAAATGTTTCTTTCTTCTTCATGTAATTACAATAGGAAATGATGGGCATAGGCAGAGCGAAATCTTCAGCAGATAAAGAGGCTGAAGGTAATGATGTATCAGTGTATGAAGAAGTGGAGAAGGATTTTGGTGGAATGTCAAAGGATGAGCAGATGGATGGTGTGTATAGGTAATCTCTTTTCACACAGTTGTTCGTCGCGTGGATCTTGATCCAATTTGTTTTGAATAAGCACTATTGTGTTGCTTTATGGATTCTGTTTAGATACTCGTATGTATTTGTTTTCTTATTTATGCTTATAATTTTAACTATTCTCTAACTCAAGCCCTACTTTTCGACACAGGTTGTAAGACCCAATATTGCTTTGAATAGTACATGGTTCTTAGGAATTAGAGTTGTGACTTTATAGTATAAGTGAGCTGCCATTGTTTGCCCTTCAGTATTCTTACTTCAAAACTCGAAAGTTTCAGAAAGTTTAGAATCTGAGCTCACTGCTTTTGTGGCTATGTAGATTGTGGAACTGTCTACCCAAAGTTGTGTGCTAAAATTTCTACCAAGTGACTACATTGAAACAGAAAACCAATGTTGAGTTGTGAATCGGATTGTTTTGTATTTTCCGTCCCCTTTCGACATATTACACGCATTTTTGTATATAGTTTCTATTTACAGTCCCACACTATGTAGAACATACACACGCTTAGGAACGTACCTTCGAACGAGACACCATCTTCATTGTCTCCAGGAACCGCAGGCATTACACGAGGATGACCATCAGGCCTTGATGCCATCTGCGGTGGCTTTGCTGTATTTTCAGTGACTTTTTCCTGAATAAAGTGAAATTTGTTAATTTATCTAAAATACAATACACATTGATGATGCCATGCTCAAGGGATAAAGAACAGTGATGAACTGGTATAGGACTGTCACCAATGTTTCTTAGACTCGGTTGAACTTATCAACTTAGTACCCGACACTTCCACACAGGTATGTACCCAAGTGTAGGACACCATTATTTTATGAAAAATATCATGCTCTGTCTTAAAATGAAGTGTCAGGATGAGTGTTGGACGCGAGTATAAGAGGCAATCAGAAACGGAGTAACATAGTCACTTAGATTAATGATGGAACAGAAAACATTAAAGTTTTCTATTTCAGGAACTAGAAGCTTTAAAGGAAAACAGTGATGTTATTGAGGATGTTGTGAATGAAGTTGTACATGCCTATCATAGTGGCTTCAATAGGGCAATTCAAAATTACTCTCAGGTACTTTCTCTATTTTGCCTCTTGTGATGACAAATAATGCAATTTCATTATAATAGAGTAGCTTAGCAGGTAGTTTATGCTTTTGCAATCTTAAGATAAGAAAGACACCATCCAACAAAAAATGACACTGTCAAAACATGTAGATTCTTTAGGTGTGAAACTTAGGTAAACGTTTGTTATATATCGCTGTCTGTTTACGGTTTTAACTCAATTGTTGTTAACTGAATAAAACTGAGCTAGAGCTTGAGTTGCTGTTGCTGGTGCTCTCAACTCAAATTCACCTCTATAGTTTTTAATTTGCTTGCCAGCGTTCAATACTTGAATGACCCCACTTGCTTAGGTTTGGCTTGATTTTCGTACTCCTCTGTCTTGATTTTGTAATCTAAAATACATCATTGAATAAATGAAAAATTGTTGGCTAAAATAAATGAAAGATCAATGAGAAATTGACTTGGTGTCTTTTACTGTACGTTATAAATAATAGTAGACTTCCTTGGTGTCATTTTTGTTGATACCCTTCCTCACTTGTCATGTACTGTTCATTAAAATTCACACTAATAATCTCAAGTTCGTCATGTCTTCTCAAAATAATCCAAAGTTGGAACTATGTTGTTGTAATCCCAAGTTCAGGGGCCTTCTTCCCAAAACAGTCTGTAAAGTAACTATACAACGAAAAGTTAACAGTGTTATTTTAAATTATTTTGTGATGATACTTCACCTTTTAGGATTATTGAAAGAACAATTATAGTGGAGATGATTTTGGGGACATGAAGCAAACTTGAGATTATCTGTGTGAAATTTTATAGAGTTTATCAAAAGTTGAATCCTAAATGTGCTTTAATTGACTTTCTGTGTTGTTATTGGCATTTCTTCAATTCTAATCTTCTGTTTTTAATTAAATTTCCCGAATTTTATGCTTTAGAAAGTTCTTGCTTGTCCTATGCTTGAATCGAGTACATGATTGGGGGATGGTTGTTCGTAAATTTAAACCCTATTCTCAATTCCCAAGACTCACTCGGTATTGAAAATCCTTATGATTAAATGCCAAAGAATGTTTAAGGATCATTTCAGAGTTATCCGAACGAACCTGGTAGCCATTACTTGGTTGCATTTAGGGTCCAGCTAGAATGTAAACTCGATTCAAGCAAAGGACAGTTGTCTTCAAATTGGGAAATTAATCACATTTATAAGAAAACTACAAATTCTTTAAATTATATCTTGAGTAGGGATAGAGTGAGATTAACAAAAGAATAATAATTATACGAGCAGGCAGACCGCCGTGATTGACGCCGCCAATGATCGGAGGGGGAACGTTACTCCTCAATTAATGCCGCGAATGTTATTCATGCCCCGCCAATGATTGATGAGCACTTGAAAAAGCTCTTGGTGAGCAATTTCCAGAGGGGGAACGTTACTTTGGTTTGGAAAATTTTGGCAATACTTGTTATTGTAACCGTGTTTTACAGGTATATATCGATAATCTTCTTCCTTTTTCTGTTTTTTCTTTATTCTTCTCATCTGGGTTTTGTGAAGATTCAATTTTATATGAAAGATTCAGTTTTTATCATGTGGAATTTATGAAAGATTTCATTTTATGTTTTGGGTATTTAAAAGATTCAGTTTTTATAATATGGGATTTGCGAAAGAATCAATTTTGTGTTAGGGGATTTGTGAAAGTTTCAATTTTGTCGTAAGGGTATATTTGGATGATTGAATTTTGTCTTTTCGTGCTTATAAGAGATTCAATTTTGTAGCACAAGGGTAAACTAGGATTATTCTCTGTGCGTCTCGTTGTCTTTCTAGCACAGGTTCCTAATCCGTGTTACTGAACAAGATATATTTTAATTATGAGACAATATAATTGGATGCGAACTCTTAACTATCAGTATTATGCTGATGCTGTGTTATTATGTAGGTGTGTTGTTGGAATCCTCTGTGTTGTATATAATGGACTTCTTTACGGCTTATATGTTCCTGATTAGCATATATCAAGATCAAATTCACCTTTTTCCACATCAAATAGTACCACTGTTTCGGACGTGAGTGCTAGCGTATTATTTTCTCTATATTATAAATGTTGATAGATTATCTTTTGCTCTTGTGGAACAGTAAATATGTAGTAAAACTTAAGGATTGAGTTTAATATGTATCAATAACTCAAGTCTTTCGGTTTCTGAGTGCTGTTCCAACTTCCAAGATTATGTCATTCTCCCATTTCATTCTTTGTATTTTGTATGATTGGAATTATTTAATTTTAAGTGTAATTGTTGACAATTGATTAAAAGAAGTATATGTATTCTGGGACTTCTGGGTTGCTTTGATTGAACTTGTATTTTGACTCGTGCGTAAGGGGATTAGGATCTTTGTCAATGCCATTGTTTAGCATGTACCTTTAGGAAATATGTTCAGTTGTATCAAGATCATGTATGTTTACCTTCTACGTACGACAATAGTGCCTGATGTCTTTGGTGCCTGTCTTGTTCATTTTTGTAGATTAAATGTGGACTGAGAGGTGACCTGAGTCTTGCCTGCAATTCTGCTGCAATGATTGATCACCCTGTGCTTGGTACCAGTCATCTCTATGCCAAGCCCTCTTATGGCAATTTGAAGGTATCTTTTGTAACATATGCATGAGTCTTTCATGTTGTTGGATATATTTAACAATTGTGTACCTTATAGGAGTGTAACAAGACCAGGTTTGGAATTCCCGATAGTTCACCTTCATGGTGTCACGCTCCATTTGATCCAGAAGGAATTTTGGGGTAATCTGAGTTTTTTACTTTTGAATATTTTGGATTCAATGGACATTCTGTATTTATGGTAGAAAATCCTCTGTTACGATTAATTAATTTTGTAAAAATACCGCTTCGAATGATCTGTCATCTGGCAATTGCTTTTAGGTTAATTTATTTTGTGAATGTGGTCTGAGTTCTGATATTGATGCATTTTTTTTACAACAGCTCTCTGACGGCTGCAGTGACTTGCATTATTGGACTTCAATTTGGTCATGTTCTTGTACAAATGCAGGTCAAGATTCCTCACTAAGCATTTGATACCTTCTGCACTATGTTTGATTTTGTGGTATACCTTTGTACACATATTTTCATGGTTTCCCCTCTAGCTGTTTTCATTTGTGCTTTTGGAGATTCATCTACTGTATTTGTTTTAAAGCTTTGGCTTGGTGCTAGAATATTGATACAAGGATTGGAAAGGGGTTGGTACCTAGGAGTCCTGAGTTGACAATCCTTTATGTTTGCCTACCCAAACATTTTTCTTCTTGTGGATTGATGATATTGAATGCCAATTAGCTTATCAATAGCATATACTTACTTAATTGCCCGATGCCTGTTTATCTTTTTTTGCGGAAGTGAAATTACTCAATGTCGTTGAATCTTACCACCTATAAATTTCATTGATGTCAGGCTACCGCTAAGCTTAGTGAAGACAAAGTAAAGCAGTGTGTTGATCCAAGGTTGAATGGAGAGTATCCTCCCAAGGTTGTTGCCAAGACATTTCCATCACTTTGTCTTGTTCCTCGAAATGACAATAAGTCTGACATTAGTTTCTTTTTAAGATGGTCTCATGTTAATGTAGTGACACCAAACCATATAACTATAACTAAACGCCACCTGATATGAGTTTTGTGATGAGTCTTGTGGAGGAATTTTAGTGATAACTTGCTTTGGTCTAAAATAAATACCTATACGAGACGCTGTTATATGTCAAACCAATAGATAAACCTTATAATTAAGCCAGGAAAACGTCAAAATTTGGGTGATCGTACATGTTATACACTTATACTTTTTCATGCAAGGCATAAGGTTAATCTAACAACGAATTTTTTTCCTGCATTTCCAATTTGGAAATTCAAATGAGTATATAATGAACCGTGAATCAGGATATTAGCCCTGTTTAATTTGTATTTTGCTCTTCTGTTTTTTTCTAACTGTCAATGTGCTTGGGTTTTGCTCTGTATTCCATTGTGTCCGTCATAACGGATGTTTGGCTATTGCAGGAAACAATCAAGAATTTGGATGAAGTGATGGCTGTAGCCAAGGAACTCCAGGTATACCGTATTTACCGTGGTCTCCTGCTCTTTATACAGCCAAAAATCATAGCAATATAAAGAAATCTGTTGAAAAAAAAGGTCAAGTTTGGATTATGTTGCTTCTTCGAACTTTTGAGTTTTGAGGCACCAAGAGAAACACAAGGTTATCCTTCAGGGGTCCATGGGTATAGTTTCACTCTTCCATTTACCCCCAACCAATACAAATACAAATCCCTTATTGCCTCGGTGTGTCCCTTGCGCCTTTTAAAACTTAGGTTCGAGCCTTGGAGGTGGTAGGGGTTGTTTTAGGTTTTTAGGTCAAGGGTTTGGAGGTAATCATTGATATATGGAGAGGGATGATTTAAATGATCTAGAATTCGGTAGTAATTCAACAATAGCTGTTTGTTTATACTTCCCTTTAGCCGACAAGATTATCCCGGATTCTTTGGTTTTCCAAACACAGCATTTAGCCTAACTCATGAATGTTGTTCTAAATTTATGTATGGTTTATTGTACCCTTCACTTGATCTTATATCACTCAGCTAGCCGCGACATTTAATTACTCATACCACCGAATAATTAGACAGACAATTATGTTAGCGGTTGAAGCTCAAGATGGGGATTTAGAGGACCAACTCCACCATATTTTCTCATAATGATTAAAATGTGCATGTATTTCTTGACTGTTAGATACAATTATTGTCCTCACCCTATAGATACATTTTAAATATAATCTAATTTCAATAAACCACAACACAAAAAATTAATCAAGATTAAAGTTGGATTAACTCGTATCCACGACATTATCAATATAGGTGAGTTAAAGAACTACTTGTTGATTGTTTTTGCTCTGCTATTTGCGGCACGTCTATGCTTATCACACAAAACACATGATGGGTTTCTTTACCCTCAATTCTATAACCACTCGTGCCCTCGTGCCAAAGAGATGGTCACCTCTGCTGTTGCAAAGGCAGTCTTTGAGGAAACTAGAAAGGCAGTCTTTGAGGAAACTAGAACGGCATTCCGCGATCAGTCGTTTACATTTTATATTTCGATATTGATCTTTGAAAATATTCATTATTCCGATTCACTTAAAGTATGGCGTTACCGAAGATAATAGGTTAATTGAATCTTTAAAATGTGCATTATCGCTTGCTACCTTGGTAAGGATTTGGAGAAAGGATGGCGTTACCGAAGATAATAGGTTAGTGAGCATTGTATGCTTTTCATAGTATATCCCATCCAACAAATCTAATGGCACGGTTCATTAGTTACATCATTAAGTTTTCCTGAAACTTCGGGTTAGACCTCTAGACTGATCTTGCAGTTTAAAATGTTCTCCTGAGTTTTGATTTATCTGCTGTTCTAAATTAATATTGCCTAAATATTCAGGTTAAGCACAACAGTGGATGAAGTTATTGTTTATCCCATTTCTGCAGTTATTTATCTCATCAAGAATCTACTTCAGATTTGTTAATGACTTTTAAGCTTTGATGCTTGCATGAAACTCTGAATAAGTCCCTAATGCTGCTCTATGTCTTTGCTCATCTCCCATGTCTGTTAAGCAGTATTATATCTTTGCATATGTAGATGCTCCAGGATATCAGATACTGAAAAACCTGAATATCATCAGCACTGGTGTTCTATACTGTATCATTCTTAAGAAACGGTGAGCCTTGAGCTATGAATGTTGATTCAGACCATTAAATTATTTCCGCTAATCAATTGATAATGTAAAACATTAAAATTTAATTGTGCATCCCTCTCAGTTTCATGCTGTTTAGGATATGTAAATAATATTTGCTGATATTAAGGTGAACAAGAAGACGATAATTGACAAGCTGACCTTTCATTTTTTGCTCCTGGAGAAATATGTAATATCACATGAGACCTTTCAAAAAACAAACTTGCTGACTTTTCGAGTGCATTGACTAAATATGTAATATCACATGTGAAGAAAAATGCGGCTAGAGTTTATTGATCATTAGAATGATTCATTATAATGATTCTGTTTTCCAGGTTAAGTGAAGTCCAGTGGGCAGGTTTTATCCTATTGTGTGCAGGCTGCACGACAGCACAACTCAAAGTAACTGGTTTATACTATTATCTTATATTATGTAATACTATTTTATAGGCCCCATGCATGAAATTGTCCATATATAATCTATGCTGAGAGGCCGCTCCCTTTGGATACGGTGGCTGAGGCTAGAGAGGGGTGACAGGGTTTCAGTCTGAAATGCACGCGACCTAGAACAAAGAGCCTAGGAAAAGGTTCCTATATGTAAGCTGTAACAAATACAGGGGCAAGGCCGCAGGGGATATTCATTTGTCCTTTTATTGCTCTTTATTTTTTTGTCCGATTTCCACTCTTTTTTGCTGTAGTCAAAACTTGGAAATCAGACAGATGGCACTTAAATTGTTATCAGTAGAGAAATGAAAATGTTATTGTTGATGTTGCTTTTGTAATATTCGATACTGTTATACTTGCATTTCTGATCGTGTTCTCGAAACTACACTCTAAGGTTGGATAATGGCTATAGTGAGACTTCAATTCTCTCTTGTGCTCTTTCTTAGTATTCATTGATGAAAAGGCATATCTTTGGATATTAATTTTTGAACTAAAGGTTTGGTGATTTTTGTAGGTCATGGCTCTTTGAAGTGGCTTTTATGGTGTCTACACAGAGGTAAGTTCGGCACAAATGATTAAATATACCTTACACTATGGAACACTATGTTGGGTATAATACACCAAGTATCCTGAAACTGGAGTTAAAAGAGGATTATACACCAAGTTGACTAATACTTTCTGTTCTCAGGCTATTATCAAGAAGCGTCCTCGGAGAAATATAAACGTGCAGAACGTCTACTTGTATGTCTTTGGGATGAAATTCAATACCATCGCAATAGTGATTCAAGATTTTGATGCAGTTGTGAACAAGTAGGCTTTCTTTCAAATTTTGTCTGGAAACCTTGTTACGCGGAATTGACAAATGCAATGAATTTCTAAAATTGTGCATTGGTGGAAATAAAAATTGAGTATATCATTGCTTATTACAAGGTAGCTATTTATGCTAAAGCAAAAGTTAAGAAGTGCAGCAATCTTTGACCAACAATTGGAAACATATAACTCTTTTCAGTCATAAACACCTTTGTATGTACACAAAGTTGTTCGATCTATTTTAAAAAGATCTTTTTTCTTGGTTGCAGGGGTTTCTTCCATGGTTATTCATCTATTACTGTACTTATGATCGTGAACCATGCACTCAGGTAAACCATGCACTTTTCTGGCCTTATTGTAGCATTGCATATCAATTTCCTAATACTCCTTTCGGAAATCAGGTTTTGGGAAGGGTCTTCCCTCTGTTTTAGAATATATTTAGCTCCATAGCGTGATTTCATGAAGATCAACATAGTGTCGAATAGTTCTGTTATCATTGTTAAATTCAGACTATAAGCTGTCGTGATCATCATTTGTTGCCAGTCCATAGGTTGATTGATCCTCAAGAAAGTTGTTTTTTTATACATGTTTTGACAAGAACTTCTTTGGCTCAGTGCCTTAATGGGCTCTCTCAATAGGCAGGGTGAGGGGATGCGGGATGGGGATTGCATGTACGTAGCCTCACTTGAGATAAGAATAAGAGAGTTTGTTTTCGGATAACCTGTAATGAAAATTGGGTTGAAAATTGTATTGAATGACAACTTCTTCACATTAAAAAGGAAATAAATGCATCTGTTTAGAGACAAAATATAATAAACCAAAAGGCGTAATATACAAAGAAGGCCTATTATTCCTGTTGTTTACCTGGAGAATATAACGAGTTCGTCGACGCATCTTTTTATATCTAGAAATCACTTGGGGATTATAGATGGTGAACAAAATTTTCAAGGTTTATCTCTTAGTCTTAGTACACAGATTTCGACAGTAGTTTCGACACCTTCATTTCAATACCAATACTCAAACCCCGACCTTTTTTCCGTGTTAAGCCCTCATATGCCATAATCTGCTGAAAAATAGTGTTAGACAAATGGCCTGCAAAGCTGACGAAACTTCTCCTAGCAAAGATATGAGTAGTTATGATTGTTTTCCGTATGATATTCATGGAGATGGAACCAATACGATTAGACTCGGGATGCCAAATAGTAGTCATCCATCTACAATAAACCCGAAAGGAGGGAATTGCTATCAGTACCAATATGAGCAGTCTGGGATTGTTAGCGCGCTTTTGAAGTCTAAGTACCTCAAGGCAGCTCAACAATTGCTTGATGAAGTTGTTAATGTTTGGGATGCTATTAAACGACGTGAATCCGGAAATGATCAAATCTCAAATAAAGTTGATGAAAGTTCAAAAGAGTCTAGGGGATGGATCAAAGCCTCCCACGGAAGGTAATGACTCGGGTGTTGGGTCCAGCTCAGCTCAAGAGCTTCCTTCCTCAAAGCGACATGAATTATATAACAAGTTGGATAAGCTTCATTCCTTGTTAGAAGAGGTAAACTAGAACATAATTCATAAACCTTTTCCATTTGCTGGAATTTTCCTTCTTGCTAATTGTTTCTTAATCTCTATAAGTCGTTTCAACTTGTGACGGGTTCTTTCAGTTATCTCTAATTTTCATGTTTTGTTCTATTTTCTTTGAGATACCAGTCCGAATTCTAAAACCAGTGGTTTAAATTTCCGATTATAGGTGAACAGAAGATACAAACAATATTGTCATCAAATGCGAATCATGGTTTTATCCATCGACATGGTAGCTGGGGGTGGGGCAGCCAAGCCTTACACTGCCCTGGCCTTGAAACCAATTTCCCAGCATTTCCGATGCTTGCGTGATGCCATAATAGATCAAATAGAAGCAACCAGGGAAAGCCTTGGAGACTCGACAATGGTATGTGAGGTGTAATTCCTCCGCTTCGCTATGTTGAGCAGAAACTTAGACAGCAAAGAGCAGTTCAGCAATTTGGTATGATGGGGCATGCTTGGAGGCCACAAAGGGGTCTTTCTGAAACTGCTGTCACCATTCTTCGTGCTTGGTATCCCTGAAATGTAATAATGGCTGTCAGAATCTTCTATCAATTACATGAGATGTTGACCTAATTGCCAGCAACTAGGGATTTCAATGGGGCGGGGTGGGTGCGGAGGAGGGGTAATTCGCTCCCGCATCCGCGAATTATAATGCACACCCATGCCCGTCCCACGACGGGTTGAACTTTAAAAAACCATCCCCGCCCCGCAGGAACCCGTGGTTGACCCGCCAAATTACCTATCTACTTGCAAACTACTTCGTATTTTTTAAAAATGTACATCTTGAGTTATTTTTTTTTTTTTGAAAGGATGTAAATCTTGAATTTGAAATAGTGCCTTGGACGCATAGGCTTGAATCCATGATGACTTTTTATGATTAAATTAAGTTGTTGATGGTTCTTTAATTACCTATAAGACGGTTTTAAATAAGAAAAACTGTATATATCTTTTAAATTGTGCATCAAGTGTAGTTAACAATTGCTAATTTAGTCTCGAAGATAGGACACTTGAGATGCTTGGAATCCATTGTTGATAGAGTATATAATATAGAAGCAATAGTAGGATCAAACTCACGCGGTTAGGCGATCAAGAGCACGCGGCGCTGATACCAATTGAAGAGTCTATTGATATGATATACTCAAGAAGGGGGGGTTGAATTGAGTATGCCTTCTTTTTAAAGTTTTCTTCGATGTGTGCTTTGGTATGGTGATCGTCGAGTACATCAAATAATAAATAGAAACGGGATATTTTTGAAGTGGTTCAGTTTCACAATTTGAAACCTACGTCCACTATTCTCGATTAATAAGAATGTATAGACATTGCGTATAATTTTCATCAGTAGTTATACTAATCAGCTTGGTAAATGGACGGACACAATTTAAGATTATGCTTCCATAATAGTACATAAAAATGTACAGTATAAAAATCTATATACCTTTTAAGTTGCTTGCAAACTTAGATAAACAATAGGTACTACAGTGGTTGTTAGTACTTAGAGAGTATGGGCAAAAGTAAGGTCTCCTGACAAGAGAACACCCCTACTTATCTAGGCAAACACTCTATAATACCAAGATCAAAGATTTGCTCTTAATAAACGTTACAAGATCTCTAAATGTCAAGTTTTTGTTTGAGAAATTTAATTAATTAATTAAGAAGGTGAGATTTAAGTGATCAGGAACAGAAGATTGGAGTAGAAAAGAGGAACTATGTAATGTCATCCGAGGTTGCAATAACGAGAAAAATGGTATTCAAAAACTAACAAACTTCAAAAACTGTTTTTGGGATGTACAATAGTAGCACTCATCCATTCCATTCTCATGTAACTCAATACCCTTTTCCTTAATTGACCATTTTTTCAGATGTTTGTTGTTTTAGTTGTCGAGTTTATTCACGTGAGGTTGTTGAGTTCTTCAAAACATGTGAAACTATTGTTCCTCATATGACTCTCTATCATCTATGCATGGCTACAGCCCTACAGGTGAGATCTTCGCAACGACCTTTAACAAGCTTGATATATATGAAATCTATTACAGTCATATGGAAGAAGAGCTATGGAAGCTACGATTATTACCTGAAACTATTGTAAAATTACGGCTTCCTAATCGTTCCATGTTTTCTCTGTTTTAGGTGGTTTGGCATTGTCTGTTTATGCTTAGTTTTATTCCTTTTTTTCATTTGCTTTACTCTAATTATCTTGCTTTCATTACGATTTAAATTTGTTCAGCTAATGCAGATATATATCGCCACGTCTTCAACGTGAAAAGATTGTGATTTAAAAGACATTCAAATAAAGTCCCTTCAAAATATATATGTTGTTGTTAATTTGTGCTGACACGGTGATATTTTACTGTGCTGTTACAACACTACCCGTATATATATTCTTACGTCTAATAGAACCCAAATGTGATTGTTATGCTCGTAATGAAGACATAAGTTTAAATTAATACACGTTTAAACTACTCAACTGTAATATTAATAGTTTGGATGTTTTTTAAGTTTGGATGTCTCTTTAACATTTATTAGAACTGCATTTTGAACCGATTTTATAGTTGTAACTCAATCTAGATACCGTTAAATATCTACCTATGTCAAGTACCGTTAAATACTTGATTACAATGAGTACCGTGAAATACTCGATCTATCTTATGCTAATAAGATAAGTCTTCAATGTTCTTCAGAGTCACAATCTTGAATAAATAAGATCAATGCTGGAACACTTGAATCTTGAAACGAATATGACAATTTAAGCTCGAATCTTAAAGAATTGTGATCGGCGGTTTTTCTTTAATTTGCGTGAATGTGTATGATTTCGTGATTTCTAATGTGTCACAAGTAGTGTATTTATATAGAATTATATCTAGGTAATTTGAACCCTAGATGATTTAAGAATATTTTTTGTGGTTTTTTAGCTACAGAAGGTAAAACAAGTTAGAAAGAAAATGGGTGGTGTGTTGAAAAATGTTAGTATTATTACTTATTTATATAGACAAAAACCACTTATCCAATCACATCCGTAATCTGAATAGACCAATCATAATAAAGCAGTTGAGATATCATTTATTCAACCTTATCCAATGTTATGTTGTTGTAACTCCGAAAATTATTGAGCTTATGTACTAACGTAATGAATTGTATACTTTATTTATGTGTTAGATTTATTTACGTAATTTAAGTTTAGGTGTTCACTTTATAATTTCATCGGTTTAATTTTAGTGTTATAAATTGTCACTTATTTATGTACTCTTTTGTTTCAATTTTATTCAACTACGAAACTTAAACGCTCATTAGAAAATGATATCTAATATAGTAAATAAAATTTAAACAATAAAACGAACGATAAATTTGTCAAAATATGTCAACTATTAATAACTATTTGTAGATAAATTTTAAATAAGAATTATGGTATACCTATTTTTTTAAACAACAAATTATGTTTAAATTATTAGAGGAATAGAACTTTACATAAGGAAAAACTTACCCAAACAATCATTACCACAGTTTATATAATTTCGAGTATATGACGTCATCACAATTAAATGCCACAAATTTACGCATTTCTCACTTATAACGCTGTGTGTGTTGATGCTCACATTTCCACTCAGCGTTATGATCCTTAACTTTACGCATATTCATATCCATTGTTATAATTTTTTTCACCTCTTCATTTCCTCTTCCTCTAAGTTTCCCCTATTATGTTCCTTATGAATTGAGATGCTTTAACGTCTTGTATATTTATTGCAAATACGGAACTAAATTAAGTTACTATGTACACTAATGGTGAGTAAATGTGCAAAAAAAAGTTCTCTCTATTTATCCTACCTATTTTCCTTATATATTCCCGTATATGATTTTAGACGTGTCAAAATCTTGTGACGGCTATCGACTGCTAGAAATGTGATGTGCAAAAGCAAACATATAGAGAATCCGTTTATTTAAAAGGTGGTATTTTAATGAATTTCACTTCATCTGTCATAGCTTCCTCACACAATTTATATACCCTGATCATAAATAAAATCTACGTATTGGCTATGCCGCTATGATACATGTTGTTCAGTGCGGCTGAATGACATGATTTCCAGCAAGAGTTTGCTGTCTTACTCGATAACCTTCTATGCGATATGCTACTTGCATTGCCACTCCACTTATGTAACCTATAAGCTGATAAGCTTATTTCTGCGAACTGATCTTCATTCTTTCAATGTTACTGATTATTGAATGCAGTTAGTATCTTTCTTGCAAGGTAATGTAAGTAAAAAGGAAGAGATAGACTAACCTCAATGCAAAATCAAACATCAAGCTCATTGTGAAACACACTAAATGTATAGAAGTCCCCTTCCTTTCAGGGTCGTGGGAATCGGAATTACAGAACCAGTTAACCTTGTAGACCTCATAAAAGGCCAACAATGCGACCCTTAATGCTCTAGATGTTGATATTCGAGATTCTCCACTACTCCAACGCTATTCCCGACCTTATCAGAACCTTGAGAAGGATAACGCTCAATACAATGAGCTATATTCTTCCATGTTTATGGTATAGCTCCTGATTTTTTAGCATAGTGCTTGACGCAAATAACATCAGTGTCTTCCAAATGCATATCTAATGTAAGATGTACCAAACCAGAATCTTAGAGTATTCCTTTCTACTACTCCTCGCATATGATTACAGAATAAGACTTATGTAGTCACAGCTGTTTTGAAGGTTTTTAATTGTAACAGCAACTCATTACCACTCTAACATAATTACATAACAGAACTGTGGATAGAGATATGCACGCACTTACTGTCAGTAATATCAGCATTTCAACTAACTATTTTAAAAAATGAACAAAAATACTACAGAAACTACCAACTAGAATACCCATGGCAAGCATGTTATACTTAAATTAGGTTAGTATGTGCATTATCCAACGTATATTTTATTCAATGTTCAAGCAGAACAACACTGCACAATATAAAACTATTGTTACAAATAGCTATCGCTACCCCCGATTACTATGCGATAAATGCTTATATGGGATGTTCAACGTGTACATGGTGTTCATGCAAAACAAATAGTGGTATCGACATACATGACAGCTGCTTTAAAACATATTGTATCTCACCCCAAGATAATACATATACTTTTCTAATTAAAACACACCAAGTGTTAGTGTACACAATAAAGATTATGGATTCCAGCAATAAAAGAACAGAGAAGACGTAGAATTCCCAACAAAGCAAGGAGGAGATGACCAACGTAATGGGAGAGATAAAGATTTCAAGCAATATATTTCCAGAACAACATTCTCACACGGTTCTCACTTCTCCATTCCCATATCAAACAATCCGATTATTGGTTCTCAGGATACATCTCCTCGTGCAGCTTCTTATGCTATAACTCTTCAAAATCAAACTACTATCATCATTCTAAAGCTAATTGTTTCATTAAATTTGAGATATCTAAACTCCGTTGCTTATCCAATTGATCAGAAACTCATGAAGTACTTCGATAAGTATATGCTAAGATCAACTCATTAATCAAAAGATAAAAAATTGATTACCGAGCCACGTCTCATTCTTGGCAATACACATAACATTACAGATGATTTCCAAATCTCGCTCTCATATGTTTCCCTACATTCGCACCATAAGCGTAACTCCAAAATTATATGTCTATATAAATATCTCATCTAACCCATCAAACGCTGCCTCCATACCCATTCATAGTTAGCATTTCAAGTCAGAATCTTAAGAAAAGAACTACATAAAGTAACCTATCGTACACATTTACTTTTTCCAAATTGGGTTAACATAAGACATTTCGACACCCAAAACACGTTTCACAATATCTCTTAGGTTATTCTCAAATATGATCCTTTCTTAAATCATACGTAACTGTTATTATGTTTCTGCCTCTTTACAATACAAGCAGAGGAAAGGTTACCTACAAGGCAAGTCGAGGTCAGCTCCTGATGCTATTCTCCCCCACCCCCCCATCCAATTTCAATACACGGCAAATAAACCATTATAATCATCAACCTATATTGATGAATGACATCGTACATCCTGTAAACCTGATTATATTTTAGATAATTATGATTAAACCATAGATGATCACCTATACTGTGCAGTATCATCAAGATTACTGATACACATAACTACTCCTCGTATTAGATGGATTCTCATAAATTTGTATTCTCTTGGAAAATCCTACCAATATATATTGAACAACTTTCAAGATTTCGACAATATGTAGCTAATCATACGTTATATATGACCTTAATACTAATTCAATAGTTCCATAGTTAGCATTACCACCAGTATCTTAGTAAACCTAACTAATCACAGTGTAATAGTACACACTTCTACTAGATGTTGCAGATACAGAGGTTACTCGAAAATACTTAGATGCATGAGCTGTTAAACTACCATTATCTTAACATACAACAGATACATTACCAGTCAATATAATGATGATTTTCAAAATCAGAAGTATAATACCCATCGCTACTTGTAGGATCCACACAATCATACTCAGTGCGGCCACTTATGCTGCTCCCACATCTCTTACCGTACTGTCTTTTAACTCTGTAATGTGTGCATGCACATCTTACCGAAATCAAACGACCTCCCCTCAACACCCAAATTGTGCTACCACGATTTTCTGTGACTAACTGCTGTTTGTAATCAATATTAACTTTTGATGTATCTGTACCCACTAGAAATTGTCTTGCCCAAGCTTTGCACACCTCCGCCATATTTCTCTTATCTACATTCCCAAGGTTCTGGAAAATCTGATCTGTAATTTCAGGAAACATAAAAAGGGGGTGATGAGGTCTACTTCCACACAATAATTCTTCCTCAACAATCTTTTTGGAAAACAGAGAGTTATATTTAAATTGTGATTTCTTCCAACCAACGTATGATTTTAAAAATTCCACTTTGTCATCTTCGTCAGAGTATAACAGTTTCTTACATTGCTTCACCATTGTAGAGAATTTATACAGTTTATATTGTGAAGGTGGTGTTCTTTTTCAACAGGTGGTAGTAAGAAGATGGCGGTTTAAAGAATTTAGCAAGGTGATACAGTTATGTCTAATCCGTTGTTTAGGGAAATGAATTAGTATACGGGGTAAATGAAGAAACAAAACCACCGATGGAAAGTTTGATCATCATTATGGTATACAACTAGCAGTTGTGACAAAAATGTTTGATTCCGCTTAATTACGAGTAGGACGTATATTTTATTTATCAATTATAAATGTACTCAACTACTATCAATATAATATTAGACCGTCAACTACTAACATGTGCCAACAATATTCTTATCATAAAGTTTACATTACCCAATAAATCATTGTGGGTGAACAACAACTGCATATATAACTAAGACATACGTAAATATAATAGCTAAACGTAGTGCGTACTATTCATCACGCTGAAGAAACAAAAAACACTGATTTACTGTTCCTCAATTTTACAAATACATTTTACTTCCCTTCTAACAATTTCCGTAATTTTTTAATTTAGTGTAATTTATTCGTATGTTAGTTTTATGTTGTTTCAATAAGTTGTAAGCTCTAATTATTGGTTTGACTAAATTTGGAGAGTTCAAACCGTTACGTAAACATCCCCAATCAAAGGATCAATAATCTCGCCTTATTGACATTGACCATCTTTTACCCTTCCAAGCAGAAAGTCGATTTAATCGAATCAATACCATATTTTTTAATTCCTTTTTTCCTTTTTTAAAATCTGTAACCAATGAAAGTATGCCACATAAAGAGGTCAATTGAAAAGTCAAGTTACTCTACCTTGGGGCACAAATTGAATCCCAAAGCCATTGGCTCAATCCTGATTAACCTTGTTTTGGGGTGGTTTAGTGGCACATCATAACCGACACGGACATGAAATCGTGCACCGGCGTAACAATACTAATTTTAATGGGATTCCGAAGTTTCACAACCTTTAATAGACGAAATGTCCACTCAAAATTCCAAATATTGTAAACATCCTGGTTGGTAGCGTAAATGCATTTTCACAAGCATACGTTTTAGACAAAAACAATACTTGAACCCTCTAGATCTCTATTCTTTTCCAGTTCTCCATCTTTAATCAAATGTCTCTGAAAGGAAAAATCCAGTGTAGATCAAGCTCGAAAACGGGATCACGAGGTCGAACGAATGTGAGATCGATAACCCCTAGCCACCATTCACCATCAAACGGAAACACGTTCACCACCAAAACACTGCAGCACCTCTCCTACTTTCATCTACTACCCTTAAAGTAAGTATTGAATATTTTAATGTATTCAATCATAAATAGTATATAGACTGATTAAATAAATTGTGCATAAATTTAAATTTGTTACATTGATACTATTAGATGTGCAGTCACCTGATTTGTAATAGAATTTTTCTTGTTAAAATGGTTTAGTTGCGAAATTAGAAACAAGTTAAGTAGTATGATTGAAATTAGTGGTAATTGGTTATGTTCCGCGTGAATCAAACGTTTAGGTATTGTCGATTGCCTTAGCTATTGCATTACAATGTGGTTAATTGTTGTAAGTCACATTCAAATTTGCAAAAAAAAATAAAGATTGAAAACGTGTGAGTAGAGGGCGATGAAGGTATGCGTGTGGCCTGATGTTGAACGTTTAATACTTACAAAAAACCAGGGCTGAGGCGTTGAGTGTCTACGTGTGTCGTAGGCTCCGATGTCGGAATTCAACGTGTTAACTACGCTGCACTGCAATAATCAACGTATATTAAGGGTATTTCATGGTGAACAAATGATGGAGACGGGGGGTAGTAGATAATAGTATTGTGAAAGCTGTAGTAGTATCCCTCAAACTTGCTGAAATTTGGGTGTTTATGACTTCCCTGTGATTTCCTATTTTTCTTTCTTTTAGTTAATCCCTTGAACTTTCTGATTCTCGAATTGTCATGTTAAACAAATGATGGAGATGGAGGTAGTATATAGTGGAATGGTGAAAGCTGTAATAGTACCCCTCGTACTTGCTGAAATTTGGTTGTTTATGACTTTTCTATGATTTTCTATTTTCCGCTCTTTCCGTTAGTCACTTTAATTTCCTGATTCTCGACTTGTCATGGTAAGCAAGCGATGGAGACGGAGATAGTAGATAATAGAATTGTGAAAGCTGTATTAGTATCCCTCAAACTTCCTGAAATTTGGGACTTTGTGGCTTCTCCGTGATTTTCTATTTTTCGTTCATTGAGTTTATTGCTTTAAGTTTTTGCTTTTCGACTTATAATGGTGGTGTTTTAGTGCATGGGACATGGGTGTCGGATAAAAGATAGGACCAGATAATAGAACAAAGGTAAAAGAAGGTGATAGTTTGAGGATATGATGGTCGAGTAGGGCTTACAAGCTTCACTGGATTCTGTCAGTTTGATAGTTGTTTGGTCTTAAATATTCATTCGATCTCTTAAGAATCAAGAACTTCTTGTCTATGATTTTTACTTCACCCATGTTACACTATATTCTTCTGCCTCATTGCTACTTTTGCTAGGTGTTACAGTGTCTCTCACGTAGTCTTACTGTATTAGTTGAATTCCACGATTGTGATTGCGACACACCTATAAGAAGAAATGGCCCACTTCGTGAGGCCAAAGGAGGTTAACTTGTTAGTCTTGTTAACATTATGCTGGATGTGCAAGTAATTATATACACATGAATATTTGCGACTGGCGTACAAATATCACGCTCAACGCCACACCTACTGCACCCATACTGAACTCAAGTATCATTGACGAATATAACTGTGAATAATTAATCGGTGAAATTTTAAAAAGGTTGAAGCTTATGCCATGTGGTTTCATGTCATGCAGATATCATACCTCTGATCAGTAGCAGTCAATTAACAATAAATAAACCAATATGACACCCTTCATAAACCGTACCCGGCATTTATCTAAGGCATAACTGTTTTTTTTCTGTTTTAAGTGTATAGCTTCAATGTATAATTTCTGCAGCTAAATAGGTATGCCTCCCTTACTGGTGTTGTACTTTAACAAAGAAGACAGGTGTGACTGCGTGAGTTTGAGAATGACTACATACGATGGAAAAGGAGCAATTCAGATCTAAATCATTGTTCAAGACACAGTATGTGCTAAAAGAGACGACAGTAGGCAATCGAATTAACCATCTATTGCTCAGTTCTGATGAGTTAATGACTAGCATTTTTGAGAGACTCAATCATCAGGACAAACGTAGCATGTCTGAAGTGTGCAGAAAGTGGGCTTCTTTATTTGCAGTTGGAAAAGATACATCTAAAATGGCAGCTAATTATAAGAGTCAGGTGAAGAGTGAACGAAGAGACGGGTTAATAGTCAGATCAAGGTGGAGTCGTGTGTTTTCTATCCAGTGTAGCTGTCCTGATTTACCAACAAAAGACGCAAGATATATCTACCATGTTTGGATAGAGGGACATAGAGACATGGATGATTTAAGTGTTCATGACGATGGTCCTTTTAACATATTGTCAAAGGATGAGGGGTATTACGATTCAGATTAGTAAGCCAAACATAGTAGGTTTAATGCAACAATGTTGAATTATAAGCTGAACTACTGTAGACCAGTAACTCTTAATTGAAATTTTTCTTGAATAACAATGATCAAAATTGGGTATAAACATGTAACATATTATCGTATAATAAATTGTGTCGCGATTTAGTACATTCAAATATGCTATATTCGTGTTAAATATATTTATACCATGCATTTGTACTTAAATTCTGAACTCCTTCCGTATACAATGTGTGTGAGGCTAGGTTATTATTTATAGTCATTCTTTGAATTGATACGTTCGAAGTAATCGGTTAATTTGAATAAGTCATATTTCAACATTGAAGGAGTAAGACATTTTAAGATTGTAAGTCGACATTTGTTATAAATATGGTTTTATATAGACTATTTCTACATTACATATATGTTTTAGTTATGTGCACAGAACTTCTACAAAGTACGTGATAGACGGACTATATCATTATAATCAAATATGCATAATTATTTACTGATAAAAATAATTCCACCCCAAATGGATACGATACGAACAAATAACTAAACTATGTTGAAATTATGAGGATCAAATTATTCATGTTTTACGTTCATTGGGAGTCCGCGCGCATCGCGCGCGGAGTTACAACTAGTTAAATATAAACAGTTATATATATTTAATTAAATATTGGATTCGCGAATTAATATAAACAGTTATATTAATTTAGGTAATTATACAATATCGTATTTTATCAGACCGTTATTAATATATCGACTGTATTAATATCTGATAACATGTTACGATTTATAAATAAAACCCGCGAACAACTTAAAGCTAAATGGGTCGAATCACGAATTAGAATAAGGTAAGAGTGGAAAGCCCACTCCTACCCTATCTCCAATTCGGCCGAAACAACTACATAAGGAGGAGGAGTCTCCTTATGTCAGTTACTCTTGTTTCACTGCTTAAACAATTCTCAAGAAAATTAGGGTTTTGAGAGCACTCTTCTCCCAAAACCTCAGATCTCACATCTAAAACCTCAAGGGCTCTCCCTATATTGCAAGGCAATTGGAGAGGATTTCTAGCACACGCGGCCTCGTCTCAAACTAAGTCTTGGGTGCAAGTTATAGGAGGGAATTTGCATTAATTCCTGTTCTTAGGCCTTTTGCGCGAGGACTAAAGGTTGTACTTCTTATCTCATGCTTTTTAATCTTATGACGATATTCACGATTGTATTTTTCATTATAATCCTGCAAATTTAGGGTGAATACGCGTTTCATTCCCCACAAGTGGTATCAGAGCCTTAGGCCATGAAAATTTTACAATTGTGTCTTTCATAAAATCAAAATTTTGAGAAAACCGTGCAATCTGCCTAGGCACTCGATCGAGTCCCTGTTGCACTCGATCGAGTGCCCTCGTACCAGGCCCCGCGCGTGTGTTTTTGTGAGACATCGATCTTGTTTTTCGATTATAATTTGCATATTGTTAATTAATCGATATTTTTAGCAATATGTGAATCTTTTGTTGTTGTTTATTTATGATTTACACGTTTTAAATCCATGTTATAAACCCGTTTTATTTTAAAAGTGCAGCGATTTGCAGTTTTTACGAGCCACTCGATCGAGCCCTGCTGCACTCGATCGAGTGACCCTGACACTCGATCGAGTGCCCCTGTTACTCGATCGAGTGCTCTCGTTTCGGGGTGTTTATTTTCGAAAATAACTTGTTTCTTATTTTCACATGGCTTAAAATAATATACTGTATACGGAAATAGTATATTATTTAGTGAAACGGTTCACCCTCGTTTGATACATATTGTTTTAAAACAGTTTAAAATAATGGATTATATGTTTATTAAAATTGGTGATTAAAGCGGTATAGTCACATAATTTTAATCTTAAAAGGTGGTTTGGTATAAATTTATTAATCATAATAACAGTATTATGTCATGTATAAATTTTATTTAGTTGATGCATTTTATTTATCGTCTTGTGAATGCCTTGAATGCTTTCAATAACGTATTTAATTTTTGCAAACGGTTGTAACTTAGTGTGGCCTTAGAAGATTGTGTTACCGTAATGATGGGACACGATCTTGCTTGTAATTTTGAGATCTTGAATCTCCGTTTTGGGTTTTTGCCATGTAATTACTTTTGTATTTAAATTAGAATGTATCTAGGATTACTTTTGTAATTTAAATTAGTAATTTTGTGAAGACCAAAGACAAGACGGAGACCGGATGCTCACTCCCGCTGCAAGGACCAAGATAGAACATCAAGACAAGCTTCTAGGGTCCAACGGTGGATTCCAAGTTGTTTTATGTTTATTTTGGTAGGATAGGCCACACTAGGACTTTTATTTACGTTTATTGCATTTATCTTTACGCTTTCATCGATAATAGCTTGCATCATATTCCGCCTAAAAACCAAACCACCTATATCATGCCTGAAAACTGACTCATGTAGAGGTCACGCGTTAGTTTTCTGTGACAATACAGATGTCACATGTCAATTTAAAAGCCATCACTTTATTTAATTCATTCACGCAAATGCTAGTTTTTTAGTTCACTTAAATATGGATAAATAAGAGTTGATGGGGTCTTCCTCGTATAACCAAAATTTGAGATTAGTCTTTATAAATCAGCCTCCCATGAATCCCTTCTTCGTCGGTAGGCATAATATGACCCCTTCTACGTCGGGTAAGTGGGAACAGATGATTTATTTTATCTCAACATCATGGTCACTCGATAATATTCCAGTGACTGAGATGGACTAATAGATAGATATACGGAAATCTATCGACCAAGAGTTCCAACGATTGGAATTAGCCAAACTGTGGGCTTATCAATATACGGAAATTGAGTCTTGGGATCGTTTATATAATTCTTGAGGGAGATCAATTATATAAATGCATGAGTCTACAAGTTTAAATTCAATTTAATATAGACTTAAATCACAACAATAAGTTGCTTATATGGTTTTGTTTTATCTTCTTTTCAGTGTAGAACATGTTCATTAAAACTGCTGTAAAACTAAAATGGCTGGTGAAGACCCAATGCCAAGTGCCAAGCTAGCACGTGAATCCTGGCTAAAAGCCTTCATGGACTCCATGAATCAGTCAACTAGACTGAGGAATGATGGGTCAAACTTCTCTGACTGGGAGGCAGCACTACGGAATGCTGCCATTGCTGACGGAAAGCTTAAGTTTTTAACTGAGCCCATTCCGGCACACCCAGGAACTGGAGCTAGAGCCAACGATGTTCGCGCTCATAGCGACTTCGTCATGGAAGCGGGTGCGATAAAGAACGTACTCATCTATGCAATGGAATCCAATTTGCAAAGACGCTTCATAACCCATGGTGCAAACAAGATTTTCACCACGCTCACTAACGAATTCTCCAAGGCTCCGAGAATCGTTTCTTATGAACATACCTGTCGCTTCTTTGAGGCGAAACTCCAGAAGGGCCAAGCTGTTAGCCCACATATTCTTCACATGATTGAGAATATCGAGAAACTGGAGACCCTAAACTGCAAGATCAGTGAGAACATCATCGTTGATCGCATGCTTCATTCGCTTCATGATGGGTTCGCCCTCTTTAGGGCCAACTACTACATGAACGACATGAAAAAGACTCCCCATGAGCTCCACTCCCTTCTCGTACAGACTGAGAAGGATCTAAAGTTGAGTGGGAGTCTAAAGCAGGATGTTCTCATGATCTCAAGTAAGGGAAAAGGTAAAGGGAAGGCTAAAGCTCAGGGCGACCTAGCGGTAGGTAGGCCCAGGTTCAAGAAACCAGGATTTGCTAAGAGTGGGCCTGGTGAGTCGAGTAACTCACAAGGCAAGACAAAGAGCAAGGATACAAGCATGGAATGTCACCATTGCCACAAGACTGGGCATTGGAGGCGCTCATGCCCCGTGTATCGCGAGGACATTAAAGCAGGCCGTGTTACTCCTGTTGGTATGTCTTCTTCTTCTTTTATTCACATGATTGAGATTAACCATGCAAGTTGCGGAACTTGGGTACTTGATACTGGTTGTGGTTCTCATCTATGTAATCATGTGCAGGGCCTCCGAAACCAAGAACCCCTAATCAAGGGTGAGGTGGACCTGCGTGTCGGGAATGGAGCACGTGTGGCTGCAGTCTCGAAGGGAACATACGTAATCCAGCTTCCAAGTGGATTCGAGTTATTTTTATATAACTGTTATTATGTTCCTAGTTTGTCCAAAAACATTATTTCAGTTTCTGCACTTGACAAACTCGGCTTTTCATTTGTAATAGAGAATAATAGCTGTATTTTCTCCTTACACAATATGATTTATGGCAAGGCAGTTTCCATGAATGGAATTTATGTTTTAGATCAAACCACCGAGATATTACATGTGAATAATAAAAGAATAAAGGTAGGTAACAAAGATCAAACTTACCTATGGCATTGTCGTATGGGACACATAAATGAGAAACGCGTAAAACAACTCATACAGAATGGAGCCATTTCGCCCTTTGATTTCGAATCATATGGCACGTGTGAATCATGTCTCATCGGCAAAATGACTCGTATTTCCTTCAAAGGTGTTGGAATGCGCGCTGCCGACCTATTAGGACTCATACATACGAACGTATGTGGCCCTATGTCGATCAACGCACGAGAAGGCTATAGGTATTTCATCACTTTCACGGATGATTTGAGTAGATATGGCTATGTCTACTTGATGAAACACAAAAGTGAATCCTTTGACAAGTTCAAAGAATACCAGAATCGGGTACAGAACCAGCTGGGTAGAAAGATTAAAGCACTACGCTCGGATCGTGGTGGTGAGTATCTTTCACGCGAGTTTGATCAACACCTTAAAGACTGTGGGATCGTGCTACAGTTGACTCCACCTGGAACACCACAATTAAATGGTGTGTCCGAACGGAGAAATCGAACTTTACTTGATATGGTTCGATCCATGATGAGTCACACCGTTGTGCCTGATTCATTATGGGGCTATGCTCTTTTGTCGGCCGCTCTAATACTTAACCGAAGTCCGTCTAAAGCTGTTGACAAGACTCCATTCGAGTTATGGAAGGGAACGGTCCCTAACTTGTCCTTTATTCGGGTTTGGGGCTGCGAGGCTTATGTCAAGTGGAGACACGAGGATAAGCTCGGCCCGCGATCGGTCAAGACATACTTTATAGGCTATCCAAAGGGAACGTTTGGTCATTACTTCTACACGCCTACCGAACAACGTGTTTTTGTTGCGGCTAGTGCGGCGTTCTTAGAGAAAGAATTTCTCGAGAACAAGTCGAGTAATAGAACCTTCGAGTTATCGGAGGTTCAAGAACCAACTACCGAGCAACCATTGGAGGCAACAGTACCTTCAACCGAGGCTGCGGTAGATATCCCTGAGGAACCTAGGAGGTCAGGAAGAGTCTCTATTCCACCGGACAGATACATTGGTATGGTCGAGGAACACGATACAGATGACGTCTTACTCCTAGAGGGTAATGAACCCACAACCTATAAAGGTGCCATGACCAGTTCTGACTCAAAGCTATGGCTAGAAGCCATGCAATCCGAGATGGACTCCATGTATGAGAACAACGTGTGGGATCTTGTGGACCTACCTGCAAAGGTACGTCCCCTTCAATGCAAATGGCTTTACAAGATAAAGCATGCCGTGGAAGGACAACAAGATATCCATAAGGCTAGACTAGTTGCTAAAGGTTTCACCCAAGTGCCAGGCTTGCACTACGATGAGATCTTTGCACCCGTAGTCATGCTACGTTCCATTAGGATTATCTTAGCGATCGCCGCATTTCATGACTATGAAATATGGCAAATGGACGTTAAAACCGCCTTCTTAAACGGTTATTTGGAGGAAGAGTTGTACATGGTACAACCCGAAGGTTTTATCGATCCAGCACATCCTAAGAAAGTTTGCAAGCTTAAGCGTTCCATCTATGGACTTAAGCAAGCATCGCGGAGTTGGAATCATCGCTTCGACCAAGTGATAAAAGAGAATGGGTTCATTCGATCAGTCGAGGAACCATGTCTCTATATCAAGTCGAGTGGGAGTAAGATTGTATTCCTAGTACTGTTTGTCGATGACATACTCTTGATTGGGAATGACATACCTCTCTTATCTTCGGTTAAAGCATGGTTGAAAAACCATTTCCAGATGAAAGATCTGGGAGAGGCACAAAGAATTTTGGGCATCCGTATCTACAGGGATAGATCACGACGGATGTTGTCTCTCAGTCAGGAGTCTTATATAGAGAAGATTCTGGAGAGATTCAGTATGACGAACTCCAAGAAGGGGTTCCTTCCCATGACTCCTGGGCTTCACTTGAGCAAGACTCAAGAAGCTAAGTCAGTGGAAGAGAAAGAGCGCATGAGTCGGATTCCTTATGCTTCGGCAATAGGATCGATCATGTATGCCATGATATGCACACGTCCAGACGTTGCATATGCATTGAGTATGACCAGTCGATTCCAAGCTCATCCAGGTGAACCATACTGGATGGCGGTGAAAAACATTCTTAAGTACCTACGGAGGACTAAAGATTGGGGATTGACTTATGGAGGCGACTCAACGCTCTGCGCCACGGGTTACGCAGATGCTAGCTTCCAAACGGATCGAGATGACTCGAAATCTCAGTCTGGATTCGTTTTTACTCTTAATGGCGCTGCTGTCAGCTGGAAAAGTTCTAACAGAGTGTTACAGCAGATTCTATGACTGAGTCCGAGTACTATGCCGCCTCAGAAGCAGCTAAGGAAGCAATATGGATGCGTCAATTCTTACAAGGACTATCAGTAGTGCCTAGTTCGAATGACCCAATCACCGTCTATTGTGACAATAGCGGTGCCATCTTCCAAGCTAAGGAGCATAAGTCTAGCAGCAAGGCTAGGCATGTACAACGGAAAGCTCATCTAATCAGAGATTACGTGGAGCAAAAGGAGATTTTTATTGAAAAGATCGCTACGGATGACAACATAGCTGATCCTCTCACAAAAGCATTACCACGTGATAAGCATGAAGGGCACATTCATTCCATGGGAATTGGATGTGTTCCTAAGTTGTAGTACTCTTTTATGAATTCATGTAATAATTCATTTTCTCGTGTACTCTATTCAACCTTATTGTTATGATATAAAATGTTTTGTTTCTCATGTGGAATTGTACGCCAATTTTGAACACCACAAAGTGAACTGATTAACATTACATCGTTTTGGTCCTTGATTACCCACTTGAGCTGATAACTCAGGTAATCATTTTGTGACGTTGGTTGATGGTGGGTTCAACGAGCCATAAGTCACGTGGATGACTGACCAATCACAAAGGCGAGTTATACGGATATCTCGTAGGACACCCCGTGACATCGTTATGGAGTCCTAAATGTTTTATAACATTGGGTGTCAGGTCGTGGATAGGACCTCCATAGTGTTCCTTAGAGTCGAGTCTTTTGACTTTCAACTGTTTCTTGAGATTAAGACAGATTTTGGGTAACTTTGGTTTCTTTCCCACGGTCACCGTAACAGGGGCCAAGAGGATTTTTTCTGGGTTATTTCATGCTGGGCGATATCGGCAGGATTCGAGTTGAGGGAAATATCCAAACCCTTATCAGGATTTTATCATTTCTCAGGGCCACTCGAGGAGTAGTAACTGAAATGCATGGCCATGCTCGAATACAGATTCGTTTTATCAGTTAAGTTACTCTCTAGTCGGGGAAACCACTCTTGATACAGATCGCTTGTGAGATACGACCTTTGCGAATGCGGATTTGCAAATTGTCTTACATTGAGTGGGAGAAATTTTAAAAGGATATGAGATTCGGTTATCGCACCTACACTTGTACGGACAAGTGGGAGTTTGTTGGAGATTGTGTCCTCCACATGTAGTTTGATAACGTCATTGAACATACCCTTGTACGGACAAGTGGGAGATTGTTGGGGCTGGTGTCCTTGACAATTAAGTACAATGACTTATTAAATCTCTTTAAGGATCACAAGGGCATACTTCTGTATTATTACCAGTTGATCCACGTTTATCAATAACGGTTGGCTTGCTAGATAAGTTTGACGTTATTGTCATACGGATGGCGGTGGTCAACTGGTCCCTATACGTCACACCTATAGGACACGTTTGAGAGATGTGAAGGTATGAAAATACAGTCACATTTTGCCGGATATGACTAAACGGTTAGTCAGAGGTATTGACTATTAAATTAGTCAATAAGATGTTGAGATTATTATTTAATACGGATTAAATAATTTTAGCTAATACGGATTACATGATTAATTCGTAAATTAAATATAAACAGTTATATATATTTAATTAAATATTGGATTCGCGAATTAATATAAACAGTTATATTAATTTAGGTAATTATACAATATCGTATTTTATCAGACCGTTATTAATATATCGACTGTATTAATATCTGATAACATGTTACGATTTATAAATAAAACCCGCGAACAACTTAAAGCTAAATGGGTCGAATCACGAATTAGAATAAGGTAAGAGTGGAAAGCCCACTCCTACCCTATCTCCAATTCGGCCGAAACAACTACATAAGGAGGAGGAGTCTCCTTATGTCAGTTACTCTTGTTTCACTGCTTAAACAATTCTCAAGAAAATTAGGGTTTTGAGAGCACTCTTCTCCCAAAACCTCAGATCTCACATCTAAAACCTCAAGGGCTCTCCCTATATTGCAAGGCAATTGGAGAGGATTTCTAGCACACGCGGCCTCGTCTCAAACTAAGTCTTGGGTGCAAGTTATAGGAGGGAATTTGCAATAATTCCTGTTCTTAGGCCTTTTGCGCGAGGACTAAAGGTTGTACTTCTTATCTCATGCTTTTTAATCTTATGACGATATTCACGATTGTATTTTTCATTATAATCCTGCAAATTTAGGGTGAATACGCGTTTCATTCCCCACATTATCAACTTTTTCCTCCAATCCAGGACTGACACCCATAACACTCACTCCTCTTTGTGATGGTTTCCTCTCAAATTGTCTAGAGGTCTCAGCTAGCTTTGTGATAACCTCCCAAGCCTCATCTGGATTCTTGTTGGCAATATTTCTCCCACAAGCAGAGTGCGTGAATCATACGACGATCATCTAGATTCAGGCCTCCAAAAAAATACATGATAAGATCCTGGTCGGAGTATCCATGGTAAGGACAACTAGCACAAAGTTTCTTAAATTTCTCAAGAAACTAATACATAGTTTCTCCATCTTGTTGTTCAACATTACTGATGGCTCTTTTCAGGTGAGAGGATCGAGAAGGAGGAAAGTATTTCTCCAAGAATGCCTTCTTCATACCTACCCAAGTAGTGATACTCCCCGGTGGTAGATAGTTTAACCAATCTCTGGCATTATCCTTCAAGGAGAAAGGAAAGGCCCTCAATTTCAATTGTTCTTCCGTGACATTGGCTGGCTTCATACCGGTGCAAACAATATGAAAATCCGAAAGATGCTTATTCGGATCCTCAATACTCATACCACTGAAACTGGGTAATTGATGTATCAAAGCCGACTTCAGTTCAAAAGTGACTCCATCATTCAATGCTGGAAAAGTGATGCACATTGGTTGAAGGTCAAGGTTTGGAGCTGTAAGCTCCCTTAAGGTTCGAGTCTCTCTAGCCATATTCTCAGTAGTAGTAGAGATTTCCGAACTGTCTGAATTAGAGTGTATATCCTTCTCATAATCTGGGTGCTCAAAGGCAACTAGCAAACCTTCTCCGACTTGTCTTAACCTGAAAAAGGTACGTTCAATCTCTGAGTCGTAAGGCTCGAGTGGTTGGTCAGAAGAACGAGTATTAGGCATAAACTAAAACAATAAAATAAAAGTCTACACTAAAGAAACACAAAAATTAACTATTGCCTTCCCCGACAACGGCGCCAAAATTTGGTGAGCCAAAGTCGTATGCTCCCAAAAATAAGTGATAAAGTCCTAATACCTTAACTATGTAGTAGAGGTAAGTCGGGTGTCGAATCCGCAGGGAAGACGATGCAACTTATGTGTAAACAAATGCAGACAAAAGGTAACCAAAGGGGGGGGGGGGGAGGGGGGGGGTTGGATGATTAAGCAACAAGAATAACAATTAAATAAAAGGGTGAAAGACTAAAAATAACAAAGATCTCAAATGATTTAGAAACCCGAGTCAAGGTTTATCCACTACTAGTTAACAATTGATCGTCGACCATTAATCCCTATTTGCCCCTTGAGTATCCCGTTGTAAGACAAGAGTCTTATATGTTCCGCAGATAATATTACTCAGTTCGAAACGCGAGACTAAGCAACCTAATCAATGAACAATCTAATCCACGCGTCTAGATTTAAATCATAAACAACATGAATGAACAGAACATACAACAAGAATAACGACCTTTAACACACGCGGTTATCGGTTCGAATTATATATTTATTCTCCCTTTTACCCAACTACTATGAAACGCATACAATTAATTGGATTAAAGGCTGCAAATTTATCTAACGAATTGAACAATTACGGATTCAAACATATAGAATTGCACTAGATCGAAGGATGAAATAATCAATTGGCCAAATCAATTAAACATACAACAATCATTAATTATGAACGGAGAATAAATAGTACTCAAGCATAAAATAGAGGATTAAGACGGTCTCACAATTGATAAACTTGTAGCTTCAAAATACCTTGAATCGAGAAGGGAGAATTAGTTCTTCATAGTTTGTATCAGAAAAAACAAAATAAAAGTTCTTCTTCAAAATAAAAAGTAACTCCCAAAATAATGTCTCCCTCCTACTTAACCTAATACCAAAAGTCCTAAAAAAAATAAAGATAAAATAAAAATCTAAAAAACCCGCTGAAAGTTGGAAACAAAGAAAAAAGAAAACAACACCAGCCGAGACACGGGCGACCCGCGGCCACATCCGCGACCCGCGGGAAAATCCACGACCCGCGGGAATTTCTTAACTTTTTCTTCCTTCTTCGTCTTTCCTTGCTTGAACAACGGGCTTGACCAATGGTTCGCTTCTTCACCTGATGGGCCAAAAAGGGCCAAACCGTATGCACCCTATCCATGATTAACGAATACTCAAAGCCAAAAGATATCTACACTTCATTGATCCATAATCTCTTCTAAAACTCCCAAAATAGTGCCAACAACTCAATATGGATCTTAATGCAATTATCCTTCTAACAACCCATTTATATCATGTTTATCCAACTAACTCACGCCTCTTAAACCCGTACTAAATACGGCATATCAAAAACCCCTCGTCGCAGCGGAAAATAAAACATACAAACATGCCAAAATTTAAGCGGAATTTAAACTTTAACATGCAAGAAAAACGAGGTGAATTAAAACAAAACTGAACAACTGATTTAAACAGAAACATAGATAATTACAACTGTCTAAGTTCTGAAAGTAAAATGTACACAAACAGCCTGGGATGGCACATCCCTACAGGCACTTAAAAACTGAAATGAAATCTAGAGTCTAGCTAACGAAAGTGTAAAGTCAATCGATGAAGGATCATCGCTCGCTAGCTCCATGCAACCCTCTGCCAACCTGTCATGTACCTACATACATGTAAACATGTACGCCACAATCAGTGGGGAGTGACTAGAGTTCTCCTAGCCACCTTTTGTAACGACACGTAACACATAAACATCCAACATACTCCAGCATATATATAACAAGTGAAGCATATAAATCTCAATATCTCAAACTTATATCAATCATGCAAATACTATGCAAGGCTCTCAACCAACTTCGGAAACTATTTGGAAGGAGAGTCGGTTTCCCTTCCGGTTGCTCGACCGGGGGGTCTTTCAATCCAAACCATTTACCAAACTAGCCAAAGAGTCATCCAATGCCTTGGATGAACAGTTCTATAAATCAATAACACTCTAACTATCACAATCAATAAGCAACATCTGACACTGTACCCCTACTCAGGCAAGCAGATGCAAATCAGCAATGTCTAGGAGCTACCCCAGCTCAGGCAATAACTAGACACAACCAGCAATGCCCAAGTCACACCCCTTGCTCAGGTTAGACTTGGTACACAAATCAGCAAGCATACACTCATGACCCCTACTCAGGCACGAGTGGAGACCAATCAGCTAATAATGGTTCCTAGACCCTGCTCAGTCGTGACCATTACCCTTCGTAATGAAATTAGGATCCCTGCTCAGACCCAACCCACTACGGTCATACAATCTCACGGTAGAATAGCGGTCCCTGCTCAGACATATCCTACCGCATCAAACATACACGTGTCGGTCTAGAGGTGCCTGCTCGGACGTAGCCGACACGCCACAAACACTCACATGTCAAGTTAGTGGATCTGCTCAGACCATAACTTGACACGCATACAACCATCAGCACATATCGTACTCTAGCGGTCCCTGCTCAGACATATTCCGATATGTACTCAACCAAATCCTTAGTCCTAGTCTTTCTAGACTTCTAATCAACACTTAATTGACCCCGGGAACTAAGTTGAGGGAGAGCCGGTTTCCCTTTCGGTTACCCGACCGGGGGGTCTCTATCCTCTCTCCATTCCCGAACCCAATATAGTGCCGCCCATCCTTCGGGAACCTCAAACACACATACAAGGTACACGGAACGAGTTTCAAGCAAATCGGACTAGCCGATCAAAAGATAGAACAATTTTAGAGTGAAAAGGGTCCTCAGCCGGTCGCAGACAGGCTGCCGGTCAGCCGGCTGACAACCCCTCACCCTTTACAGCCTTTGAAACACGAAGCCTATGAGGAAGGATCCCCAGCCGGTCGACCGGCCGCCGGCCACCTGGCTGGGAGATCATCTCCCTACTTCCTCTTTCTACGCAAGACACACAAGACAAGGTGTCTCAGCCGGCCTACCGGCTGAGCACCCACTCAGCTTTAATTTCTAAAAACGCGAAAAACACCAAATGCACTCCCAGCCGGTCGACCGGCTCAGAGCCCCTGAACCAAAAAATCGCAACTTATAGTAAAGCTTAAATTCGATTAAATCGATACCAATTCTCAAAATTCGCAACAAGTAAAGTCTACCCAGCATGTATATCAACCATATGATACAATAACAAGTGAAAACTTCAACAATAAACACATCTTAACATCAATCTTAGTATTCGTCTTAAGGATGTCAGAACTGAAAATGTGCAAATAATCATATGAACATCAACCTAATCATGTGAATATCAAATAAGACTACACCCTAACATGTTTCTAAGTCTAAACAACAACAACCATAAAAATCAGAAACTTCCACAAGTAATATCAAGAAATGTGCTAATTTAACAAAATAGCCGAGTAACTCGTAATTGTCACCTTAAAGCGTTTTATGCTCCAAGATCCTCTTCCACAAAAAAGCTATCAACCTCTAGGTCTTCTAAATCAGCCCCTACAACCAAAGAAACGAGTTTTAGAGCCCTATAACGGAAATAAGCCAAAACAGCGTCTTTTTCGGGTTGAACGAAATCAAAATTGAAAGAGATAGATGGCTTGGAAATTTCACAAGGATTCCGAAAATGTCGGACTTACCGTGAATCGAGTTCGGGAAGAGCTTGAAAAGTTGAATTTAAGCTTGAAAAGAGAAGGAGAAATGGAGAAAGCAATGTAACAGTGTTTGATGTTTTGTGAAATGAGAAAAGTCGATTAAAGGGTTTTGTTTAGGGTTTATGTAGTGTCCTTTCTTAAATTCGTCGGGTCACTTGTTTATGAAACGGGTTTTTGGTCGGGTTGAAGATATGCCAAGTTATTAACATCTTAAGGACTTAAGGTTTCTTAAGATGGATCTTAACGGAAGATTTAAAAATAACTTAACAATTTATATTAAAATATTATTATTTTCCGTAAAATAATTTAAAACCTTTAAAATATTGTTTACGAAAATACGGGATGTTACAATCACCCCAACTTTCAAAAAGTTTCGTCCTCGAAACTTGAACGAAGCTAAATCTACGTAACTATACCTCAATCGAAAAGAGAAGGATGCGTAGCACGCATCGAAGCCTTTGTCTCCCAAGTCTGCTCCTCGACGTCGCCACAACGCCATAGGATCTTCACCAGGAGCACCACCTTGCTCCTCAGCTTCCGGTCCTGACGATCCAAAATCTTCACGGGACACTCCTCGAAAGCAAGACTCTGCTCTAGGTTATCGATCTCTCTCTGAAGCACGTGACTAGGGTCACTAACGTACTTGCGGAGCTGTGAAACATGAAAGACACAATGAACCTTGCCCAAACTAGGAGGCAAGTCCAATTTGTAGGCAGCAACACCAATCCTCTTCAGAATCTCGAACAACCCAATATACTTAGGACTCAACTTGCCCTTAACACCAAATCTCTTGACACCTTTCATCGGGTAAACACGAAGGAACACTCTGTCACCAACCTCAAACTCAAAAGGTCTCCGGCGAACGTCTGCATAGGATTTCTGCCGATCCTGTGCGACCTTCATCTTACCTCTGATAAGCTGAACCTGATCAATAGTCACAGCCAACTGGTCCGGTCCCAAATCAAGAACGTCGCTCGACTGATCCCAGCAGATATGGCTACGGCACTTCCTGCAATAAAACGCCTCATATGGAGCCATCTGAATCGACGAGTGATAACTGTTGTAATTGTAAGAGAACTCAACCAGTGGAAGACTCTGTTCCCACGATCCGTGAAAATCAAGTGCACAAGCTCTCAATAGGTCCTCTAAAGTCTGAATGGTCCTCTCTGACTGACCATCAGTAGCTGCATGGAACGCTGTACTCATCAGTAGTCGGCTACCCATGGCCTCCTGTAAAGCTTTCCAAAATCTGGAACAGAAACGCGGATCTTTGTCGGAAACAATCTCTCTCGGAACCCCATGGTAACGAACTATCTTTGCAATATAAGCCTTAGCTAGGCGATCCATATCCCAAGTCTCTCGAATAGGTATAAACCTAGCACACTTGGTCAACCTATGGACCACAACCCAAATAGCATCCTTGCCTCCAACTGTCTTAGGCAAAGCAGTCAAGAAATTCATCGAAATACACTCCCATTTCCACTGAGGAACGTGGAGCGGCTGACGCAGACCACCAGGTCTCTTGTGCTCTATCTTCACTTGCTGACAAGTCAGGCATCTATTCACATAGTCCATAATCTCTTTCTTCATCCCTGGCCACAAAAATAAAAGTCTAAGGTCCTTATGCATCTTTTCGCCACCAGGATGAATCGAATATGGAGTCAAGTGAGCCTCATCCAATACTCGCGTCCTCAAGCTAGGAGCATCAGGAACATACATCCGACCACGAAAAACGGAGAAAGCTATCAGCATCAATCACAAAATCTCTCGCCTCTCCACTAGCAATCTTGGCCTCGAACTTCTTAAAAGTAGCATCTGTCGGCAAACTCTTACGAATCTCCCAATATAAGGTAGGCTCAGCAGTCATCGCAGATAACCAATCAAATCCACTACCAACCATCTCAATTCTCAACTTCCTAAACTCAGAACAAAGTTCCTCTGGCAATACACGAATGTCACTCAAAGAATGAGAAGTCTTGCGACTAAGCGCATCAGCAACCACGTTAGCCTTGCCCTCATGATACAATAGCTCAATATCATAGTCCTTGACTAACTCCAACCATCAACGCTGTCGCATATTAAGGTCCTTCTGTGTGAAAATGTACTTCAAACTCTTGTGAGTAGTGAAAATGCGGCAATGAGACCCAATCAAGTAGTAACGCCACATCTTCAAAGCATGAACAACAGCGGCTAAATCAAGATCATGCGTGGGTTAGTTCACCTCGTGAACTCGCAACTGTCTGGAAGAATAAGTAATCACTTTCCCACTCTGCATCAAAACACACCCAAATTCAAGCATAGAGGCGTCGCAGTAGACATCGAAATCAACACCAATCTCTGGCAAAGTAAGCACTAGAGCGGTCATCAATCTGGTCTTCAACTCCTGAAATGAGCTTTCACACTTATCTGTCCATATGAATTTGGTCTCTTTCTTCAGTAAGTGAGTCATCGGACGAGCCAGTCTCGAAAAATCCTCAACGAACCGTCTGTAGTATCCAGCCAACCCTAGGAAACTACGAATCTCTCCCACATCTTTGGGACTCTCCCAATCCATCACGGCCTCAATCTTAGAGGGATCAACCATAACTCCCTCACTAGATATCACATGTCCAAGAAATGCAACCTGAGATAACCAAAACTCACACTTAGAAAACTTCGCAAACCACTTCTGTCGGCGCAGAATCCCAAGTATCAAACGAAGATGTTCGGCATGCTCAGCATCAGTCTTCGTATATATCAAGATTTCATCAATAAACACCACCACACAAGTGTCTAGAAACTCACTGAACGTCCGGTTCATCTGATCCATGAAGATAGCAGGAGCATTCGTCAAACCAAAAGGCATGACAACGAACTCAAAGTGCCCATATCTGGTACGAAAAGCAGTCTTCGCAATGTCAGCCTCTCTAACTGGAATCTGATGATACCATGAACGAAGGTCAATCTTGGAAAATCTGGAAGCACCTCTAAGATGATCGAACAAGCCATCAATCCTGGGAAGAGGATACCGGTTCTTCACCGTAACTCTGTTCAATTCCCTGTAGTCAATGCAAAGTCTCATGGAACCATCTTTCTTCTTGACAAAAAGCACAGGAGCACCCCAATGAGAGGCACTCGGTCGAATGAATCCTTTCTCTATCATCTCTTCAAGTTACTGCTTCAATTCCTTCAACTCAGGTGGACCCATACGATAGGGAGCCTTAGATATAGGTCTTGTACCTGGAACAAGCTCGATGGTAAACTCGACATCCCTCTCAGGAGGTATGCCTGGCAACTCCTCTGGAAAGACGTCTGGAAACTCACGAACAATAGCTACATCCTCAAGCTTCGGTAGCGATGGATTCGTAGCTGAAACCACACACAGGAAGGCTTGGCAACCCTTCCTAAGAAGCTATGATGCTTTTACGATGAGATGACACGAACACCCTTTTTGGGGCGAGTTCCCTTATAGGAAACACGAAATCCTGAAGAACTCCTCAAGCATATTTTCTGGTCGCGACACTCGAAGAGAGCGTGGTATCGCGATAACCAATCCATACCGAGGATAATGTCAAATTCCTGGAGAGGAAATCTCAGTAAGTCTGCTGGAAATGTGGCACAACCAATAATAATCGGAACATCCCTATGGGAAGAAGAACATGAGAAAACATCTCCTGAAGGCAATGAGATAGAAGTCTCCTGAACAATAGAAGACTCCAGAGCTAGACTATCGGCGAACTGAGTCGATATAAATGACAATGAAGCTCCAGTGTCAAAAAGGATAAAACACTCAGCACCGAGAACAGTAAATATACCAGCAATGATATCCGGATGGGCCTCAGCCTCTGCTCTAGTCATAACAAAGATCTTCCCCTTTGCCTTGCCTCCTCTAGTTGCTGCAGCAGCAGTGACAGCCTTGCCAAGTGCAGTGTTATTCTCATGACACTCAAAAGATCTATGCCCAAATCCATTACAAGTGTAACACTTGTAGGCATTCTTGGAACAGTCAAAACCCGGATGAGATGGTTTACCACAACGGTGGCAAACACTCGAAGTAGTATCCGTGTGAATGGTGGTCTTAGCACCGGTGCAGAAAACCTCTCGAACCGCTTCTTTTGAGAAGTGGCAGGTGTAGAAGATGGAACAAAAGGCCTCTTTCCCTGGTAGATAGACCTCTGGTGTGAAGAAGCACTAGCAGTCACAGCACGGGTCTCAGAATCAATAGCTCGAATAGAACTCTCAGCCCAGATAGCATCATCATATACCTCTACAAAGGAAGTGGAGTCTCGGTGGACAATGCTCTCAATACGGGGTCCCAACTTCCCTCGATAGAAGTACAACCTCTCCACCCCATCTCTCACAAATCTCGAAGCAAAATGCGCCAGCTGGTTGAACTTGTCGGTAAACTCCTGAACCGTCATCTTCCCTTGCATAAGGTCCATGAACTCCTTAAGTCTCTGTGAACACAACTCC
This sequence comes from Silene conica, assembly GCA_029255685.2. Lineage (NCBI taxonomy): Eukaryota > Viridiplantae > Streptophyta > Magnoliopsida > Caryophyllales > Caryophyllaceae > Silene > Silene conica. The sequence continues at coordinate 69,897,024 of CM055311.2, forward strand.
TTAGGATAAAACCTAGTCTCAATCTTCTCCTTGAAAGCCTCCCAATCAAACAGTGGGTCCACAAGAAAAGTAGGACCAGTGAGAGTCCATCATCTATCAGCCTCCAATGTCAGAAAGTGAGTGGCTAGGCGCACCCTATCCTCTCTGGCCACTGAATACATGGCAAAACTCTTCTCCATCTCACGAAACCACTCAGAAAGAGCCACTGGGTCAACTTCTGTTGGAGCTGGTGTCCTCCACATGTAGTGTGATAACGTCATTGCACATACCCTTGTACGGACAAGTGGGAGATTGTTGGGGCTGGTGTCCTTAACAGTTAGTACAATGACTTACTAAATCTCTTAAAGGATCACAAGGGCATACTTCAGTATTATTATCAGTTGATCCACGTTTATCGATAACGGTTGGCTTGCTAGATAAGTTTGATGTTATTGTCATACGGATGGTGGTGATCAACTGGTCCCTATACGTCACACCTATAGGACACGTTTGAGAGATGTGAAGGTATGAAAATACAATCACATTTATGCCGGAAATGACTAAACAGTTAGTCAGAGATATTGACTATTAAATTAGTCAATGAGATGTTGAGATTATTACTTAATACAGATTAAATAATTTTAGCTAATACGGATTACATGATTAATTCGTAAATTAAATATAAACGGTTAGATTTAATTAAATATTGAATTCGTATATATTAATATAAGCAGTTATATTAATTAACCTAATTATACAATATCGTATTTTTATCAGACCATTATTAATGTATCAACTATATTAATACCTGATAACGTGTATACGATTTATAATTAAATCCCGCGAATTATATTTTAGCTTTATGGTCGGATCACGCAAAGGAATATGGTAAGAGTGGAAAGCCCACCCCTACCCTAGGTCCTACTCGGCCGGCCGAGTAGAGTACTACAAAAGGAGAGTAATTCTCCTTTTGCCAGGACTCTAACTCTTATACTGGTAATTCACTTTTCACAGGAATTAGGTTTTGAGAACTGTCTTTTCCCAAAACCTAGATCTCACATCTAAAAGCTCACAAAACCTCTCCCCATATTGCAAGGCAATTGGAGAGCATTTCTAGCACACGGGGCATCGTCTCAGACAAAGTCTTGGGTGCAAGTTATAGGAGGGAATTTACTTTAATTCCTGTTCTTAGGCCATTCGCGCAAGGACCTAAGGTTGTAATTCTATTTCATGTTTTTCTATCTTATGACCATAATCGCATTGTAATATTTCGTTATAATCCTGCAATTTAAGGGTGAATACATGTTTATTCCCCACATGTGGTATCAGAGCCAAGGCCACGAAAATTTTACAATTGTGTTTTTCATAAGTTTTAAAACTGAAAATTTGCATCTCGCACTTGTGTCTCGGCCGTGTGTCAATTTTGAGAAACATCGATCATGTTTTTCGATTTTTAATTGCATATTGTTAATTAATCGATATTTTTAACAGTATGTAAGTTTTGTTGTTGTTTATTGTTGACTTACACGATTAATATCAATGATAAACACATGTTTTTGGTTTTAAACAGTTTGTAGCATTATTCTGCTATCCGTCCCTCGATCGACCACTTTTTGGCTCGATCGAGCAGTTTTTCAGAAACCAGTCACTCGATCGAGTAATATGAGACTCGATCGAGTACTTTGGATTCTACGAACGAGCGTATTTCTACTCGTTTGCAGTCTGCTTCGTTAACCCGTCACTCGATCGAGACTTGCTGTACTCGATCGAGTGACACTGTTCATCGATCGATCATGTTTTTATTCGATCGAACAATTGTCAGGGTATATTTTCTTTTCTAAAAATTTTAAGTTTTCTGAAATTTTTTGTGTTCGATCGAGTACCTGTTTTGCTCGATCGAGAAACTCGTCTGACACTGTTCCTCGATCGACCTCGCTTTAATTTGATCGAACAGTTTACAGGGCATTTTAATTTTTCTGAAAATTTTGGTTTCCTGCAATTTTAGGGGTTCGATCGAGTACCTGTTTTACTCGATCGAGTAAAACCCAGTCTGTCAAGGTTACTCGATCGAGTACTTTAGTGACTCGATCGAGCAAACCCTATTCTGGCAGATTTCTTCGAAAATAATTTTATTTTATTTTCTCTTGGCCAATAGTAATATACTATATACGGAAATAGTATATTAACTTTTGTGAAACGGTTCACACTCGTAAGATACATATTATTTTAAAATGGTTTAAAATAATGGATTATAATTATATTAAGATTTATGTGACTAAAACGGTATAATCACATAATTTTAATCTCGTAAGGTGGTTTGATAAAATTTATTAAACATAATAACGGTATTATGTCATGAATGAATTTTATTTTAGTTGATGCATTTTATTTATCGTCTTGTGAATGCTATTGAATGTTTTTATAACGTATATAATTTTGCAAACGGTTGTAACTTAGTTTGGCCTTAGAAGATTGTGTTACCGTAATGATGGAACACGATCTTGTTTGTAATTTTGAGATCTTTTATCTCCGTTTTGGCTTTTGCCATGTAGTTACTTTTGTATTAAAATTAGAATGTAAATAGGTTTACTTTTGTAATTTAAATTAGTAATTTTGTGAAGACCAAAGACGGAGACCGTATGCTCACTCCCGCTGCAAAGACCAAGATAGAACATCAAGACAAGCTTCTAGGGTCCAACGGTGGATTCCAAGTTGTTTTAATGTTTATTTTGGTAGGATAGGCCATGTAAACCATAAAATTTGAAACCCTGCAATAATAATTAAAGAGGAACAAAAATAATATGGAAAACAAGAATTTTATTTTATTATCGAAAGTTTGTGGGATTACAATTTTCTTAACTCTCTTGATTCCATCCCTAGGCGATTTATTTGGGGTTTTGATAGTGCTACGAGGGTCTTATCGACTTGATCTCGTAGGGAGATTATGGGGTCTCTTGTGCGACTTATTCCATCTTACCTACAATTTGTTAGTAGGAAGACGGGGTCATTTTTTAGACTTGATCCATCTGCTCTCCTCTAACCCTAAACACAACATCTGTATTTATAATGAATTGGCTTGGAGAAGAAGTTAAAATATTCTGAAATATGCTAAGATATTATCACAATATTTTTTGATAATTATCTTTAAATGCTAAAGATGCCAAATCATTAAAAGATACCGAAATATTAAATTTTCAGTGTCTACAGATGCCCCCTCGAGACTTGTTGTAGAGACTTTGATGTCGTCTGCAAAATTGTCTCGAAATTTGCTACTAAACTCACTCTTGGAGAATGGAGATGAAGAGTGAAAATTGTCCCACCGAGCGTGCCAATTTGTAAACCATAAAATTTCATAACCTGCAATAATAATTAAAGAGGCACAAAAATAATACGGAAAACAAGAATTTTATTTTATTATCGAAAGATTGTGGAATTACAATTTTCGTGATTCTCTTGATTCCATCTCTAGGATTTATTTGGGGTTTTGATAGTCTACGAGGGTCTTATCGACTTAATCTCGCAGGGGAGGATGGGGTCGTTTTGTGACTTATTCCCTCTTACCTACAATTTGTTAGTAGGAAGACGGGGTCGTTTGACTTAATCCATCTGCTCTCCTCTAACCCTAAACACAGTATCTGTATTTATAGTGAAGTGGCTTGGAGGAGAAGTTATAATATTCTGAAATATGCTAAGATATTATCACAATATTTTTGATAATTATCTTTAAATGCCAAAGATACCAAATCATTAAAAGATACCGAAATAATAAAATTCCGGTGTCTACAGGCCACACTAGGACTTTTATTTACGTTTATTGCATTTCTTTTATGCTTTCATCGATAATAGCTTGCATCATATTCCGCGTAAAATGACTCATGTAAATTGAGACTAGTAAAGCCACCTATAACATGCCTGAAAAATGACTCATGTAAAGGTTACGCGTTAGTTTTCTGTGACATACAGATGTCACGTGTCACATGTAAAGCCATCACTTTATTTCATTCATTCACGACTATGTTAGATATTAGTTCACTTAAAATGGATAAATATAAGTTGATGGGGTCTTCCTCGTATAACCAAAAATTGAGACTAGTCTTTATAAATCAGACTCCCATGAATCCCTTCTTCGTCGGTAGGCATAATATGACCCCTTCTACGTCAGGTAAGTGGGAACAGATGATTTATTTTATCTCAACATTGTGGTCACTAGATACTATCTAGCGACTATGATGGACTAAAAGATGAGATTTACGGAAATCTATCGACCAGGAGTTCCAACAGTGGAACTAGCCAAGCTGTGGGCTTATCAATTTACGGAAATTGAGTCTTGGGATCGTTTATATAATTCTTGAGGGCGATCAATTATATAAATACATGAGTCTACGAGTTTAAATTCAATTTAAAATAGACTTAAATCACAACGATGAGTTGCTTATATGGGTTTGTTTTTATCTTCTTTTCAGTGTAGAACACGATCAAATTAATACTGCTAAATAACAAATGGCTGGTGAAGACCCAATGCCAAGTGCCAAGATAGCACGAGAATCCTGGCTTAAAGCCTTCATGGACTCATCTATGCAATGAAATCCAATTTGCAAAGATGCTTCATATCCCATGGTGCAAACAAGATTTTAACCACGCTCACTAACGAATTCTCGAAAGCTCCGAGAATCGTTTCTTATGAGCATATATGTCGCTTCTTTGAAGCGAAACTCCAGAAGGGCCAAGCTGTTAGCCCAAATATTCTCAACATGATTGAGAATATCGAGAAACTGGAGGCCTTAAACTGCAAGATCAGTGAGAACATAATCGTTGATCGAATGCTTCATTCGCTTCATGATGGGTTCGCCCTCTTTAGGGCCAACTATTACATGAACGACATGAAGAAGACTCCTCATGAGCTCCACTCCCTTCTCTTACAGACCGAGAAGGATCTGAAATTAGGTGGGAGCGTGAAGCAGGATGTTCTCATGATCTCTAGTAAGGGCAAAGGTAAAGGGAAAGCTAAAGCTCAAGGCGACCTAACGGTAGGTAAGCCTAAGTTCAAGAAGTCGGGATTTGCTAAGAGTGGGCCCGGTGAGTCGAGCAACTCACAGGGTAAGACAAAGAGCAATGATACTAGCATGGAATGCCACCATTACCACAAGACTGGGCATTGGAGGCGCACGTGCCCCGTGTATCGTGAGGACATTAAGGCAGGCCGCGTTACTCATGTTGGTATGTCTTCTTCTTCTTCTATTCACGTGATTGAGATTAACCATGCAAGTTACGGAACTTGGGTACTAGATACTGGTTGTGGTTCTCATCTGTGTAATCATGTGCAGGGCCTCCGAAACCAAAACCCCCACATAAAAGGTGAGGTTGACCTGCGTGTCGGGAATGGAGCACGAGTTGCTGCAGTCTCGAGGGGAACATACGTGATCCAGCTTCCAAGTGGATTCGAGTTATCTTTATATAATTTTTATTATGTTCCTAGTTTATCCAAAAACATTATTTCTGTTTCTGCACTTGACAAACTCGGTTTTTCATTTGTAATAGAGAACAATAGCTGTATTTTCTCGTTACACAATATGATTTATGGCAAGGCAGTTTCCATGAATAGAATTTATGTTTTAGATCAAACCACCAAAATATTACACGTGAATAACAAGAGGTTAAAGGTTGGTGACAAAGATCAAACTTACCTATGGCACTGCCGTATGGGACATATAAATGAGAAACGCGTAAACAGCTCATACAGAATGGAGCTATCTCGGCCTTTGATTTCGAATCATATGGCACGTGTGAATCATGTCTCATCGGTAAGATGACTCGTATTTCCTTCAAAGGTGTTGGAATACGCGCTGCCGACCTATTAGGACTCATACATAAGGATGTATGTGGCCCTATGTCGATCAACGCATGAGAAGGGTATAGGTATTTCATCACTTTCACGGATGGTTTGAGTAGATATGGCTATGTCTACTTAATGAAGCATAAAAGTGAATCCTTTGACAAGTTCAAAGAATACCAGAATCGGGTACAGAACGAACTGGGAAGAAAGATTAAAGCACTACGATCTGATCGTGGTGGCGAGTATCTTTCTCACGAGTTTGATCAACACCTTAAAGACTGTGGCATCGTTCTGCAGTTCACTCCACCTGGAACACCACAGTTAAATGGTGTGTCCGAACAGAGAAATCGAACTCTACTTGATATGGTTCGATCCATGATGAGTCACACTGTTGTGCCTGATTCATTGTGGGGCTATGCTCTTTTGTCAGCTGCTCTAATACTTAACCGAAGTCCGTCTAAAGCTGTTGACAAGACTCCATACGAGTTATGGAAGGGTACGGTCCCTAACTTGTCCTTTATTCGAGTTTGGGGCTGCGAGGCTTATGTCAAGTGGAGACATGAGGATAAGCTCGGCCCGCGATCAGTTAAGACATACTTTATAAGCTATCCAAAAGGAACTTTTGGTCAATACTTCTACTCGCCAACTGAACAACGTGTTTTTGTTGCGGCTAATGCGGCTTTCTTAGAGAGAGAATTTCTCGAGAACAAGTCGAGTAATAGAACCTTCGATTTATCGGAGATTCAAGAACCAACTACCGAGCAACCATTGGAGGAAGCAATTCCTTCAACCTCGGCTGCGTAGATATTCCTGAGGAACCTATGAGGTCGGGAAGAGTCTCTATTCCTCCGGACAGATACATTGGTATGGTCGAGGAGCATGGCATAGATGACATCTTACTCCTAGAGGGTAATGAACCCACAACCTATAAAGGTGCCATGACTAGTTTCGACTCAAATCTATGGCTAGATGCCATGCAATCCGAGATGGACTCCATGTATGAGAACAACGTTTGGGATCTTGTGGACCTACCTGCAAAGGTACGCCCCCTTCAATGCAAATGGCTTTACAAGATAAAGCATGCCATGGAAGGACAACAAGATATTCACAAGGCACGACTAGTTGCTAAAGGTTTCACCCAAGTGCCAGGCTTGCACTACGATGAGATCTTTGCACCCGTAGTCATGCTATGTTCCATTCGTATTATCTTAGCGCCTTCTTAAACGGTTATTTGGACGTTAAAACCGCCTTCTTAAACGGTTATTTGGAGGAAGAGTTGTACATGGTACAGCCCGAGGGTTTTATTGATCCAGAACATCCTAAGAAGGTTTGCAAGCTTAAGCGTTCCATTTATGGACTTAAGCAAGCATCACGGAGTTGGAATCATCGCTTCAACCAAGTGATAAAAGAGAATGGGTTCATTCGATCAGTCGAGGAACCATGTCTCTATATCAAGTCGAGTAGGAGCAAGATTGTCTTCCTAGTACTGTATGTCGATGACATACTCTTGATTGAGAATGACATACCTCTCTTATCTTCGGTTAAAGCATGGTTGAAAAACCATTTCCAGATGAAAGATCTGGGAGAGGCACAGAGAATTTTGGGCATCCGTATCTACAGGGATAGCTCACGACGGATGTTGTCTCTCAGTCAAGAGTCTTATATAGATAAGATCCTAGAGAGATTCAGCATGAAGAACTCTAAGAAAGGGTTCCTTCCTATGGCTACTGGGCTTCACTTGAGCAAGTCTCAAGAAGCTAAGACATTGGAAGAGAAAGAGCGCATGAGTCGGATGCCTTATGCTTCGGCTATAGGATCGATCATGTATGCCATGATATGCACACGTCTAGACGTTGCATATGCATTGAGTATGACAAGTCGATTCCAAGCTCATCCATGTGAACAACACTGGATGGCCGTGAAAAACATTCTTAAGTACCTACGGAGGACTAAAGATTGGGGATTGACTTATGGAGGCGACTCGACGCTCTGTGCCACTGGTTACGCATATGCTAGCTTCCAAACGGATCGAGACGACTCGAAATCTCTGTCTGGATTCGTTTTTACTCTTAATGGCACTGCTGTCAGCTGGAAAAGTTCTAAACAAAGTGTTACAGCAGATTCTACAACTGAGTCCGAGTACTATGCCGCTTCGGAAGCAGCTAAGGAAGCAATATGGATGCATCAATTCTTACAAGGACTATCAGTAGTGCCTAGTTCGAATGACCCGATCACCGTTTATTGTGACAATAAAGGTGCCATCTTCCAAACTAAGGAGCATAAGTCTAGCAATAAAGCTAGACATGTACAACGGAAAGCTCATCTAATCAGAGATTACGTGGAGCAAAAGGAGATATTTATTGATAAGATCGCTACGGATGACAACATAGCTGATCCTCTCACTAAAGCATTACCACATGATAAGCATGAAGGGCACATTCATTCCATGGGAATTAGATGTGTTCCTAAGTTGTAGTACTCTTTTATGAATACATGTTATAATTCATTTTCTTGTGTACTCTTTTACAACCTCATCGTTATGATATTTTATGTTTTGTTTTTCATGTGGAATTGTACGCCAATTTTGAACACCACAAAGTGAACTGATTAACATTACATCATTTTTAGTCCTTGATTACCCTCTTGACCTGATAACTCAGGTAATCATTTTGTGACGTTGGTTGATGGTGGGTTCAACGAGCCATAAGTCAAACAGTTGACTGACTAATCACAAAGGCGAGTTATACGGATATCTCGTAGGACACCCCGTGACAACGTTATGGAGTCCTAAATATTTTATAACATTGGGTGTCAGGTCGTGGATAGGACCTCCATAGTGTTCCTTAGAGTCGAGTCTTTTGACTTTCAACTGTCTCTTGAGATTAAGGCAGATTTTGGGTAACTTTGGTTTCTTTCCCACGGTCTTCCGTAACAGGGGCCAAGAGGATTTTTTTTGGGTTATTTCATGCTACGCTTACATCTGCAGGATTCGAGTTGAGGGAAATATCCAAACCCTTATCAGGATTTTATCATTTCTCAGGGCCACTCGAGGAGTAGTGACTGAAATGCATGGCCATGCTCGAATACAGATTCGTTTTATCAGTTAAGTTACTCTCTAGTCGGGGAAACCACTCTTGATACAGATCGATTGTAAGATACGACCTTTGCAAATTGTCTTACATAGAGTGGGAGAAATTTTAATAGGATATGAGAATCGGTTATTGCACCTACACTTGTACGGACAAGTGGGAGTTTGTTGGAGCTGGTGTCCTCCACATGTAGTGTGATAACGTCATTGCACATACCCTTGTACGGACAAGTGGGAGATTGTTGGGGCAGGTGTTGTAACACCCCCATTTATTTAAGGGCCTGTACTAGGACTCCTCAGATAAATAAGGGCGTTACCCTCTCGGTTTCCCGAGGCAGTAGATACAAAGGAAGATAAACAGTACTTTAAATATAATTTAACTCAAGACATGTTCTTACATCCGTATCCAAAAGTCTTAACAAACAAATAAAGTACAACTCGTATAAAACTAATTAAGGTGATCTAGACATCTAATCTGGTCCGGAATCAAGCTCTTCCTCCCATAGCTCCCCCTTAGTCTCAACCACCTGTCAATCTGCTCCCCAATAATTGGTTCATCACAGGTGATCACGAATACACAGGGTCAACCACGAGGTTGAGTAGGGAAAAGAATAAAATAGCAATATAATAAACTCCGCACCGATCCAACGCCAAATATACTCCGCACCGATCCAACGCCATATACACTCCGCACCGATCCAACACCAAATATACTCCGCACCGATCCAACACCGTATCACAAGACCCAATATATATATTCACATCGTATCAATATCTCAGAATAATATAAACAACACAATATAACGATCACATGATATTATATCACAACCATGCTTAATAACAATTAAGAACAGTTTATACATCAACATGTACCAGTATTTTCCCCTACCTGAAATAGCAGGAACGCAGACAAAATCCGAGATATGCTTAGAAATGTTCCACTCGAAACTCGCTACCTAAACAGGTATACGTAACGAATTAATAACTTATACGACTCCCTTAACGATCACGCTTACTATAAATGACAACCCCCATAAGTAGAAAGTTTCCATAAATAGAAAATTTCCCGATATAGCAACTTCCAAAAATAGTAACTTCTAAATGTAACAACTTCCGTTTGAATTTCAAATTATTCTATACATTACTACCATAACCAAAATTCCATAAATACTCCCAAAATTTAACCCTTACTAAAATAATATTTTACCATAAATAAAAATATAACAACCATAATTACAATTATATTACTAATAATAATAATAATAAGAAGATGAATAATAATAAGAATAAAAAGAATAAAAAGAATAAAAAGAATAACAATCAACCCCAAAAACCGACAGCCTCCAACCCCACTTCAGCCCCTTACCTCTCCGCCTACCACCATCTCGACCACCACCAGACCACCCCCACGACACAACCGACACCCCACTACCTCCCTGACACCACCAAACTGAGCGACCACCGCCGGCGAGTCAGACCCGACTCCATAAACTCAGGCCTGGTCCACGCATAAGTCCCTGACTGCCTGAACTCAGCCCCGTTTCGATTCCCTAACCGGACCCCTAACACCACCCACAACTCCACCAATCAACACCTCCGACAACCACCTTTTAGCCACGGTGGTATTACTGTATTGACCTCCCCCGAGTCGACAGTAATACCACCCCCAAACCAACCCCCTGAGCGAAACAACCACCAACCCCTGACACTGTTCCTAAACCCGTGATGAACAGGCTCCACGACTCCCCCTTCCGACGACACCACAGCCACCCTAACCTACTGACACTAACCCCTTGACACGACCCCGACTACCACCCACACGACTGTGTCAACAGAGCATGACAACACTGACCCCAGACCAAACGAAAACAACACAAAAGACACAACACAAACACAACCCAGAAAACGGTGGTGTGACTCACCTTCTTCACGGCCAAATCGACGGTCCTTAGGGTGGTTAGACCTACTGCTACAAACCTCCGTTCTTATCTCTGATGTGGCGGCTAACGATTTGAGGCGGTGATTGAGTAAACGTGATAGGGTAAGACTGATAGGAGGGCTTCTTATATGGCGGCTGAAAGGAGGGGTGTTATAGTGTAATCTTCTTAGAGTTGTTAGGGTTTGGACGTGAACATGGGCTCTAATGGCCGTGCACGCACAACGAGGCCCAAGTCCTCTCGTCCCTTGGTTACCAGGTGGTCATAGGATCAAACCCCACCAAAAACATATAACAAAATCATAAAACAAGGCACTTATCGAAGCTACAACATGAATGAAACAAAGCAAAACGATTCCTATCCATAACTAATTTTCGATATATATTCGATGTCGAGTCGCAAATTACTTTAAATATAAAGTAATAACACGGGTTATTACAGTCTTCCCCCCTTAAAATGAACTTCGTCCCGAAGTTCAACAACGCTCAGATGACAAAACAAACAACTCAAACGCACTTGGGACATAAAACATCACAAAAGGTTCACTTTAATCACAGAATGTTACATTCCACCCCCCTTAAAGAAAAGTTACGTCCGCGTAACTTACCTCAATCGAACAAATGTGGATAACGCTCCCTCATGGATGCCTCAGGCTCCCACGTAGCCTCCTCCTGATTATGATTTGTCCACAAGACCTTCACCAAGGACGTCTCCCCATTGCGAGTCTTCCGCACCTTCCTGTCCAGAATTTCCTTCGGAGTCTCAATGTATGCCAACTGCTCATCTACCTCAATCACCTCGTGCTGAAGCACATGTGATCACTCACATATTTCCTCAACTGGGATACATGGAACACATTATGGACCTTGGATAGGGTTGGAGGCAAAGCTAAGCGATATGCCACCTCTCCAACTCTGTCCAAGATCTCAAATGGTCCAATAAATTTCTGACTCAGTTTGCCACGCTTGCCGAATCTCATCACACCCTTCATCGGAGAAACTTTCAGTAGTACCTTCTCTCCGGCCTCAAATGAAATATCGCTCCTCTTCAAATCGGCATAGCTCTTCTGTCTATCCTGAGCGGCCCTCATCCTCTGTCGAATAATCTGAACCTGCTCCACCATCTCCTGGATCATATCTGGCCCCAATGTCACAACATCAGCTCGATCATCCCAACACACAGGGCTCCGACACTTCCTCCCGTACAAAGCCTCGAAAGGAGCCATCCCTATACTGGCATGATAGCTGTTGTTATACAAAAACTCTATCAACCCCAGTCGGTCCTCCCAAGATCCTCCGAACTCAAGTACGCAAGCTCTCAACATATGCTCAAGAGTCTGAATTGTCCTCTCAGTCTGACCGTCAGTAGCCGGGTGAAAAGCTGTACTCATCTTCAGTTGGGTACCCAAAGCAGCCTGCAACTCCTGCCAAAATCTGGATATAAACCTCGAGTCCCGATCTGAAACAATATCCTTGGGTACACCATGCAGTTTGACCACATTCTGAACATATGACCTAGCCAACTCGGCTTTACTCCTGGTATCTTTCATGGGAATAAAGTGAGCTGACTTAGTCAAGCGATCCACAATCACCCAAATCATGTTGTTGCCCCTCTGAGTTCGAGGCAACCCCACGATAAAGTCCATCGAAATATTCTCCCACTTCCACTCTGGTACATCTAAAGGCTGGACTTTCCCCTGAGGTCTCTTATGCTCCCCTTTCACCCTCTGACAGGTCAAGCACCTGGACACAAACTCAGCGACTTCCTTCTTCATGTTAGGCCACCAGAATGTCTCCTTAAGGTCTTTATACAGCTTATCACCCCTGGGTGAACGGAATATGGAGTAGCATGAGCTTCAGTCAGGATCTTCTTCTTTAGCTCCTCTACATCCGGAACACACCATCGCCCACTGAACCTCAAACTACCGTCGGCATGAATACTGAACTTGGTTGACGACTCTCCACCCACACTCTCCACCATCGTGCGCCATTTCTGGAGTCTCGCATCGTTCTTTTGTAACTCCCGAATCTCCCCATACAACTCGGGCTCTACTGTCAAATCACCAAGAGCATCCCCTTTCCGAATCATGAAAATTCCCATCTCCCTTAACTCACTGTGCAACCTCACTCTCGATCTGGCACTACTCAAAGCATGTACTGACTTCCTACTTAGAGCATCAGCTACCACATTCGCCTTGCCCTCGTGGTAGACAATCTGCATATCATAGTCTCCGATTAACTCTATCCACCATCTCTGCCTCATATTCAATTCTTTCTGGGTATAGATATACTTCAGACTCTTATGATCAGAAAACACTTTAAAAGTGGCTCCATAAAGGTAATGGCGCCACAATTTAAGTGCAAACACGACTGCGCCCAATTCCAGATCATGAGTCGGATAATTTTCTTCGTAGGTCTTCAACTGGCGAGATGCATACGTTATCACTCTCCCATTCTGCATTAGCACACAACCCAACCCATGCTTCGAAGCGTCAGTATAAACTTCGAAGTTATCACTCCCTACTGGCAAGGCAAGGATAGGAGCTGTTGTCAGGCGTTCCTTAAGGGTTAGGAATGCCTTCTCACAACTCTCATCCCAGACAAAACGGTTTTCTTTCCTCATTAACGACGTCAACGGCTTCGCTATCTTTGAAAAATCTTTGACAAATCTACGATAATATCCAGCCAATCCCAGAAAGCTTCGAATCTCACTCATATTCTTCGGACTTTGCCACTTAGTCACAGCCTCAATCTTACTAGGGTCGACAGACACTCCCTCCTTTGAAATTACATGCCCCAAAAACGCCACTCTCTCCAACCAGAACTTACACTTACTCAACTTTGCATTGAGTTTATGTTCCTCCAAGGTCTGAAGTACCTTCCTCAAATGGTCCTCGTGCTCTTCTGCATTCTTGGAGTATACCAGGATATCATCTATGAACACCACCACGAACTTGTCGAGATATGGACTGAAGACTCGATTCATCAAGTCCATGAATACGGCTGGAGCATTAGTCAATCCAAACGGCATAACCACGAATTCATAGTGGCCATATCTCGTTCGGAAAGCGGTCTTTGGAATATCTTCATCTTTTATCCTCAACTGATGATACCCGGATCTCAAATCAATCTTGGAGAAAACCCCAGCTCCACTCAACTGATTGAACAAGTCGTCAATTCTCGGCAAAGGATAACGGTTCTTGATGGTCACACTGTTCAACTCTCGGTAGTCAACACAAAGGCTCAAACTCCCATCCTTCTTCTTCACAAATAGAACAGGTGCTCCCCAGGGCGACACACTGGGTCGGATGAACCCTTTCTCAGCTAGTTCATCCAACTGCTTCTTCAACTCCTCCATTTCTTTCGGTCCCATACGGTACAGTGATTTAGATATTGGTCCCGCCCCTGGTTTTAGGTCAATGGAAAATTCCACTTCCCTCCTTGGCGGTAACCCTGGAACGTCGTCACGGAAAACTCCCTCAAACTCCCGCACCACAGGTATCTCACTAGTCTTGGGGGTCTCAGCCTCACAATCCCACATTTGGCATAAGATTAGACTCTCTCCTTTCCTCAAGCCAGACTTAAGGGTATTGACAGAAATGAATTTGATTTTTGGTTTGACTCGGTATCCCTTGTAAGACACCCTCACTCCCTTAGGTCCCTTCAAGGAAATCTTCTTTTGATGACAGTCGATGAAAGCTCGATACTTCCCTAGCCAGTCCATCCCCAGAATCACCTCAAGGCCCCCCAGAGGAAACTCTATGAGGTCACAATAGAAAATTGCTTCCCTGATTTTGATGGGTACACTTCCATAAACTCTATTACAAGCTATTGACTCTCCTGAAGGTATGGTCACTGAGTCTGCGACCCAGTCGAATCTCTCAAGCCCCAAAGCCTTAACATGATCTCTAGACACAAACGAATGGGTGGCACCGGAATCGAAAAGTACAAAAGTAGGTTTAGAGTTCACAAGAAAAGTACCGGTGACCACATGAGCATCATCCTTCGCGGCCTGCTTTCCCATGGCAAAGAGCTTGCCACGGGATTTGACTCCACTCTGACTGGCACCAGATGTCCCAGCCTGCTGATTCCCTTCTGCTCCTGTCTTTTGTTTGCTTCCACCTCCATTGTATTGATTCTGGTACGAGCGGTTCTGATAATTGTTATAGCTCCTCTGGTAATTACTGCTCCCTTCGGACTTCGCACCCCCACCATTGTTGGGCATGGGTGTGCGATAGCCACTGCTACCATAAGACTGGGTGCGAGATCCCTGGTATCCGGATGTAGGCGTACGATAACCCCCGGACTGATTCCCTCCAGAAGAGCGACACACTGCCTGCTTATGTCCTCTCTTTCCACAGCCGAAACAAACTATTCCCACTGAGCCACCGCCAGAAACTCCACTCATGTGACTGCTCCCACCATGGTTTCTCCCACCACCAGAGGTACTACTCCCAAAATATCCACTGAACTTATTTTGCTTTTTCGATCCAGAACCCTCGGTTACTGATTCCGCCTTCCTCTTTTCTGTCTTGGACTTCTTGTCCTCCTTAATCATCTCGGAAAGCCTCTCCGCCGCCCCAGCCCTTAAGTAAATGTCACGGACTGTGGTGGGCGGAGCTGCAATCAATCTCTTCTTGATGGCGATTGATAACCCTCTCTCAAATTTCATTGCCAGCATGGCATCATCGAAACCCATGTCTCCCACGTAGTTTGCCAACTGGATGAATTTCCTGTAGTAAGCCTCTACAGTCATGTCCTCCGACATCTTGAATGTATCGAACTCTTCCCTCAACTTGCTCTTTTGGAATTCTGGTAGAAACACCTCGTACAAGATCCTCTTGAATGCGTCCCAAGCAACAAACTCGGTCTCATCCTCTCTAGCTGCTTCCCGGATCTCTCCCTTGTTCCCGGTCCACCAATCTCCGACCATACCCCTAAGATAGTGGGCTGCCTGGTCAACCCTCAATTCTTCAGGGCAAGCCACCAACTCGAATAGATTAGTGAATTCCCGACACCATGCCCCCAGCAGATGAGGTTCCCCCTCCCCATTGAATTGGGTAGGGTGATGCCTCGCGATTATTGTGCTCATTTTTGCCGAGTCCATGCGTTGGGCCTTTAGGGCCTCGTTCTTCGCTAGTAACCGGTCTAGCTCCTCTTGTGTGATGTTTGCAACATTGGCTATTCGCGGAGGCATACTATAGTACAACAGAAAAAGAAATGAGTCCCGTCTCATATGGGTACCCATTTGAATTAGGGCTATGTTCCCTAAACATTAAAGTCTATAAACACTTAGACTATAAGTAGTCCTTTTTCTATAACATGGCTCAGGGATCACATAACCGCATATCTCTAGACATGATGAGAGAAGAATTACTAACATGTTTCAAATCATTTCACATAGCCATATTAATATGCACTTCTTTATTCAAACAGTTAAAGATTATTTCATGCTCATGCCCCTTCCGGCTTTTCCAACAGTCACTTATACTCAGAATTCTCATAAAATGCTTATCATAGTATACCACTACTTCCATCTTTTCTTAACCTACCCTTTTCTCTCATTTTTCACTCTGGGTTCCCGGGTAAAACTCATAGGGCCAATGGTTCGGTGTGAGGGGGCCCCAGATTCATACTTCCCCTTTAGTGTGCTCCTAACAGTCTTATCCCGGGGGTTCATTTTATTTAGAGTCTCCTACATTCATTGGGTTAATTAGTATAGGCCTGAGGATCGTTCGCTCTGATACCACTTTGTAACACCCCCATTTATTTAAGGGCCTGTACTACGACTCCTCAGATAAATAAGGGCGTTACCATCCCGGTTTCCCGAGGCAGTAGATACAAAGGAAGATAAACAGTACTTTAAATATAATTTAACTCAAGACATGTTCTTACATCCGTATCCAAAAGTCTTAACAAACAAATAAAGTACAACTCGTATAAAACTAATTAAGGTGATCTAGACATCTAATCTGGTCCGGAATCAAGCTCTTCCTCCCATAGCTCCCCCTTAGTCTCAGCCACCAGTCAATCTGCTCCCCAATAATTGTTTCATCACAGGTGATCACGAATACACAGGGTCAACCACGAGGTTGAGTAGGGAAAAGAATAAAATAGCAATATAATAAACTCCGCACCGATCCAACGCCAAATATACTCCGCACCGATCCAACGCCATATATACTCCGCACCGATTCAACACCAAATATACTCCGCACTGATCCAACACCAAATATACTCCGCACCGATCCAACACCGTATCACAAGACCCAATATATATATTCACATCGTATCAATATCTCAGAATAATATAAACAACACAATATAAAGATCACATGATATTATATCACAACCATGCTTAATAACAATTAAGAACAGTTTATACATCAACATGTACCAGTATTTTCCCCTACCTGAAATAGCAGGAACGCAGACAAAATCCGAGATATGCTTAGAAATGTTCCACTCGAAACTCGCTACCTAAACAGGTATACGTAACGAATTAATAACTTATACGACTCCCTTAACGATCACGCTTACTATAAATGACAACCCCCATAAGTAGAAAGTTTCCATAAATAGAAACTTTCCCGATATAGCAACTTCCAGAAATAGTAACTTCTAAATGTAACAACTTCCGTTTGAATTTCAAATTATTCTATACATTACTACCATAACCAAAATTCCATAAATACTCCCAAAATTTAACCTTTACTAAAATAATATTTTACCATAAATAGAAATATAACAACCATAATTACAATTATATTACTAATAATAATAATAATAATAAGAATAATAAGAATAAAAAGAATAAAAAGAATAAAAAGAATAAAAAGAATAAAAAGAATAACAATCAACCCCAAAAACCGACAGCCTCCAACCCCACTTCAGCCCCTTACCTCTCCGCCTACCACCATCTCGACCACCACCAGACCACCCCCCACGACACAACCGACACCCCACTACCTCCCTGACACCACCAAACTGAGCGACCACCGCCGGCGAGTCAGACCCGACTCCATAAACTCAGGCCTGATCCACGCATAAGTCCCTGACTGCCTGAACTCAGCCCCGTTTCGATTCCCTAACCGGACCCCTAACACCACCCACAACTCCACCAATCAACACCTCCGACAACCACCTTTTAGCCACGGTGGTATTACTGTATTGACCTCCCCCGAGTCGACAGTAATCCCACCCCCAAACCAACCCCCTGAGCGAAACAACCACCAACCCCACTGACACTGTTCCTAAACCCGTGATGAACAGGCTCCACGACTCCCCCTTCCGACGACACCACAGCCACCCTAACCTACTGACACTACCCCCTTGACACGACCCCGACTACCACCCACACGACCGTGTCAACAGAGCATGACAACACTGACCCCAGACCAAACGAAAATAACACAAAAGACACAACACAAACACAACCCAGAAAACGGTGGTGTGACTCACCTTCTTCACGGCCAAATCGACGGTCCTTAGGGTGGTTAGACCTACTGCTACAAACCTCCGTTCTTATC
The DNA here is from genome assembly GCA_029255685.2 of Silene conica. Taxonomy (NCBI): domain Eukaryota; kingdom Viridiplantae; phylum Streptophyta; class Magnoliopsida; order Caryophyllales; family Caryophyllaceae; genus Silene; species Silene conica. Next base: position 69,915,389 of record CM055311.2, read on the forward strand.
TCTGATGAGGCGGCTAAGGATTTGAGGCGGTGATTGAGTAAACGTGATAGGGTAAGACTGATAGGAGGGCTTCTTATATGGCGGCTGAAAGGAGGGGTGTTATAGTGTAATCTTCTTAGAGTTGTTAGGGTTTGGACGTGAACATGGGCTCTAATGGCCGTGCACGCACAACGAGGCCCAAGTCCTCTTGTCCCTTGGTTACCAGGTGGTCATAAGATCAAACCCCACCAAAAACATATAACAAAATCATAAAACAAGGCACTTATCGAAGCTAGAACATGAATGAAACAAAGCAAAACGATTCCTATCCATAACTAATTTTCGATATATATTCGATGTCGAGTCGCAAATTACTTTAAATATAAAGTAATAACACGGGTTTTTACAGGTCTCCTTAACAGTTAGTACAATGACTTACTAAATCTCTTAAAGGATCACAAGGGCATACTTCAGTATTATTATCAGTTGATCCACGTTTATCGATAACGGTTGGCTTGCTAGATAAGTTTGACGTTATTGTCATACGGATGGCGGTAATCAACTGGTCCCTATACGTCACACCTATAGGACACGTTTGAGAGATGTGAAGGTATGAAAATACAGTCACATTTATGCCGGAAATGACTAAACAGTTAGTCAGAGGTATTGACTATTAAATTAGTCAATGAGATGTTGAGATTATTATTTAATACGGATTAAATAATTTTAGCTAATACGGATTACATGATTAATTCGTAAATTAAATATAAATATTTAATTAAATATTGAATTCGTATATATTAATATAAGCAGTTATATTAATTAACCTAATTATACAATATCGTATTTTTATCAGACCATTATTAATGTATCGACTATATTAATATCTGATAACGTGTATACAATTTATAATTAAATCCCGCGAATTATATTTTAGCTTTAGGGTCGGATCACGCAAAGGAATATGGTAAGAGTGGAAAGCCCACTCCTACCCTAGGTCCTACTCGGCCGGCCGAGTAGAGTACTACAAAAGGAGAGTAATTCTCCTTTTTTCAGGACTCTAACTCTTATACTGGTAATTCACTTTTCACAGGAATTAGGTTTTGAGAACTGTCTTTTCCCAAGACCTAGATCTCACATCTAAAACCTCACAAAACCTCTCCCCATATTGCAAGGCAATTGGAGAGCATTTCTAGCACACGCGGCATCGTCTCAGACAAAGTCTTGGGTGCAAGTTATAGGAGGGAATTTACTTTAATTCCTGTTCTTAGGCCATTCGCGCAAGGACCTAGGGTTGTAATTCTATTTCATGTTTTTCTATCTTATGACCATAATCGCATTGTAATATTTCGTTATAATCCTGCAATTTTAGGGTGAATATGTTGGAGCTTGTGTCCTCAACATGTAGTGCGATAACGTCATTGGACATACCCTTGTACGGACAAGTGGGAGATTGTTGGGGCTGGTGTCCCTGACAATTAGTACAATGACTTATTAAATCTCTTAAAGGATCACAAGGGCATACTTTAGTATTATTACCAGTTGATCCACTTTTATCAATAACGATTGGCTTGCTAGATAAGTTTGACGTTATTGTCATACGGATGGCGGTGATCAACTGGTCCCTATACGTCACACCTATAGGACACGTTTGAGAGATGTGAAAGTATGAAAATACAGTCACATTTATGCCGGACACGACTAAACAGTTAGTCAGAGGTATTGACTATTAAATTAGTTTATAAGATGTTGAGATTATAATTTAATACGGATTAAATATTTTAGCTGATACGGATTACATGATTAATTCGTAAATTAAATATAAACGGTTATATTTAATTAAATATTGTATTCGCGTATTAATATAAACAGTTATATTAATTAACATAATTATACAATATCGTATTTTTGTCAGACCATTATTAATGTATCGACTGCATTAAATTCTGATAACATGTATACGATTTATAATAAATACCCGCGAATTATATTTTTAGCAAAACGGGTCAAATCACGAATTAGAATAAGGTAAGTGTAAAACCCCTCGCGAAAGCGAAAATATAAAACATACAAAGTACTAAAAATGCAGCAGAATTAAAACTTTTTAAACATAAACATCATGCAAGGTGAATTAAAACTGAAACCGGAAACTGAAACTGATATAAACAATATAGATAAGTATAACAGTTCTAAGTACGAAAACCAAATATATACAAAGCCGGGGATGGAACATCCCTACAGGCACCAAAACATGAACTGTATCAAGAACTAAGAGTCTAGCTAATCGATGAAGTGTAAGTCAAAAGATGATAAGGATCATCACTCGCTAGCTCTCAAGTGAACCCCGTCCAACCTGCATGTACCTACATACATGAAAACATGTACGCCACAATCAGTGGAGAGTGACTAGAGTTCTCCTAGCCACCTTTTGCAACGACACGTAACAAGCAATACAAACAGAACACTCCAACATATATAAACATGTGAAGTATAACAATATTTCAATAACTGATCATCCACTATCATGCAATTACTAATGCACGGCTCTCAACCAACTTCGGAAACTATTTGGAAGGAGAGCCGGTTTCCCTACCGGTTGCCCGGTCGGGGGGTCTTTCAATCCAAACCATTTACAAAACTGCCTAATGAGTCATCCAATGCCTTGGATGAACAATAACAAAGTCAAGGTACTGTAACCATCACTATCACCATGCATATCTGACACTATACCAACTCAAGGCAAGCAGGTATAAAATTCAGCAAGTTATAAGGTTCAGCGGTCAACTTAATTAAGACATAACATAAATACCAAACATTCAGCAAGCAAGGACTCAGAGGCCAACATAAGGCATAGACCCGCCAATCAGCAAGACACTAGACTCAGAGGCGACAACTCAACGCATGGACTAGCATCCAAAAGTAAAAGACTCAGAGGCCAGCTTAAGGCATGTCCCTTCATTACATCACAAGATACTAGACTCAGAGGCCAACTTAAGGCATGTCCTAGCATCAAACATCTGCACTCCGGGCAAGGTGTCAGTTCCTTAGCTACCCCGTTGTGCAGCTGCTCTACTTGTCAGACTCAGAGGCCAACTTAAGGCATGTTCCAACGCGATCACAATCAAACATGTCTGGACTCAGAGGCAAGCTTAAGGCATGTCCCAGACACGACAAACATACACATATAGGGCTCAGAGGCCAACTTAAGGCATATCCCCATATATGACAAACAACTCACGTATTAAGTTCAGAGGCCAGCTTAAGGCATAACTTAATACGCATCAATACAATATCATCCAAAGTCTATGAACTAATCTATAGTTCTACTTTCTTAACTTCTAATCAACACTTAATTGATCCCGTGAACTAAGTTGAGGGAGAGCCGGTTTCCCTTTCGGTTACCCGACCGGGGGGTCTCTATCGTCTCTCCATTCCCGAACCCAATATAGTGTCGCCCATCCTCCGGGGACCCCAAACACAAATCAAAGGTACACGGAACGAAATTTCAATTAAAACCGATCAACCGTTTAAAAGTTACGGACAAATTACGAATTTAAAATAAAAACAAGCATCAGGGGTCCCCAGCCGGTCGGCAGGCAGCCGGCCCACCGGCTGGACACCCATCCTATCCTTCCTCTTTCTTCAATATGTAAAACAACCAAAAAGGGCTCCCAGCCGGTCGTCAGGCAGCCGGCCTACCGGCTGGGGAATCAACCTCATTTACTTACGCATTACACGAACATCACCCAAGAGGCTAACAGCCGGTTGGCAGGCAGCCGGCCTACCGGCTGGCAACCCAAATCCTACGCATTTTCAAAACCGCAAAAACAACAAGAAGCACTCCCAGCCGGTCGACCGGCGGCCGGTCGGTCGACCGGCTCATAGAGCCTGAGCACGCAAATGCAATTTCCAGCAATAACAAAACTCGACTAAAACGATTCTAAACTTCAAGATTTGCATCAACAATTGTTTACCCATCAAATATAATCACCAAACCTACTAACTACCAGCAATGAAACCCACAAACAATCCTCAATAAGATTATGATTTGTATCCGTCGCAAAACATGAATTTCTGAAAATGAAATACTAGGCATGTGAAACATCATCTAAGCACATAAAAAACATATACATGTATTCCTAGCATGATTTCTAACTCAATGAACATAAACCATAAGAAAAATCAGAAACTTAAACATCTTAAACATGTAAATTGCTAATATTCACAATAAGGCCGAGTTTCTCATTATCGTCACCTTAAATGCAATCCCGCTCAAAGCTCCTCCTCTACTATGAAGCTAACCACGTCCGGGTCTTCTAAGCCCACGCCTACATCACGAAAAACGAGTTTACAGGACTGAAATGCGAATCCTACAAAAACAGCCTCATTTTCGAAATGAGGGAAAAGGAAAACCGAAGTGATAGATGGCTTGCAAATTTGATGAGGATCCCGAAAATGTAATTATTACCTTAATTCGGTGAAAGGATGATGAAGAAAAATGGATTAAGAGGTGAGGATTTATGGAGGTTTTGTGAGAAATATTATTACAGTGTTCTTATTTCTTGAGATGTCAATATGTCGACATACATGGGTCTTAGGAGGGTTTTAGTTGTCCTTTCCCATTTCAAGGAATACGGGTTTGGATGAACGGGTTTTAAGTTAAGAAATCAAGTTGCCAAGTTTGTATTCGTCTTAAGGACTTAAGGTACTAAGACGGATCTTAATATTTATAAAAATACTTTCCGATAAATTATTAAAATAATATTTTATTACTTTAAAATAATTAAAACCCTTAAAATATATTTTATGATCAAAATACGGGATGTTACAATCACCCCAACTTCAAAAAGTTTCGTCCTCGAAACTCGAACGAAGATAAATTCTAACTAACTATACCTCAATCGAAAAGAGAAGGATGCGCAGCACGCATCGAAGCCTCGGTCTCCCACGTCTGCTCATCAACATCACCGCAACGCCAAAGGATCTTCACTAATGGCACCACCTTGCTCCTAAGCTTCCTATCCTGTCGGTCTAGAATCTTCACGGGACGCTCCTCGAAAGCAAGACTCGGCTCTAAGTTCTCGATCTCTCTAGGAAGAACATGACTCGGATCACTAACATACTTACGGAGTTGAGAAAGATGAAAGACACTATGAACCTTGCCCAAACTAGGAGGCAAGTCCAAACGGTAAGCAGCAGCACCAATCCTCTTCACGATCTCAAATGGCCCAATATACTTAGGGCTGAACTTGCCCTTAACTCCAAACCTCTTAACGCCCTTCATCGGTGAAACTCTCAAGAAAACTCTGTCACCCACCTCAAACTCTAGAGGTCTATGGCGAACATCAGCATAGGACTTCTGCCGGTCCTGAGCGGTCTTCATCCTACCTCTGATAAGCTGAACCTGATCAATCGTAACAGCTAACTGGTCCGGTCCTAGGTCGTGCACGTCACTCGCCTGATCCCAACAGATCGGACTACGACACTTCTTACCATAGAGCGCCTCACACGGAGCCATACCAATAGATGAATGGTAACTGTTGTTGTAGGAAAACTCAACTAACGGTAGGCACTGCTCCCAAGAACTCTGGAAATCAAGTGCACAAGCACGGAGCAAGTCCTCTAATGTCTGAATAGTCCTCTCAGACTGACCATGAGTCGCGGCATGAAATGCGGTACTCATCAGCAAACGGCTACCCATAGCCTCCTGTAAAGCCTTCCAAAATCTGGAACAGAAACGAGGATCACGATCGGAAACGATCTCCCTCGGGACACCATGGTAACGGACTATCTCTGCAATATAAGCCCTAGCTAAACGGTCCATACATGTCTCTCTGATAGGCACAAATCTGGCAAACTTAGTTAGCCTATCAACCACAACCCAAATCGCATCCTTGCCTCCCACTGTCTTAGGCAATGCCGTCACAAAGTCCATCGATATGCACTCCCACTTCCACTGAGGAACGTGGAGCGGCTGTAGCAAACCACCTGGCCTCCTATGCTCTATCTTGACTTGTTGAAAAGTCAAGCACCTACTCACGTAATCCAAAATGTCTTTCTTCATCCCGGGCCACCTAAATATAAGTCTCAAATCCTTGTGCATCTTCTGTCCGCCCGGATGAACTGAATACGGTGTCAAGTGAGCCTCATCAAGAACCCTCTTCCTCAAATCTGGCACATCTGGAACATACATCCTACCACGGAATCTAAGGAAACCATCCGAATCAATCACTAAATCTGGTGCAACACCACTCGAAATCCTAGCCTCGAACCTCCGGAAAGCAGCATCTGTAGGCAAACTCTGGCGAATCTCCCAATACAATGTCGGCTCGGCGGTCATAGCAGATAACCAATCAAACCCACTACCAACCATCTCTAATCTCAACTTCCAAAACTCGGAACACAACTCATCGGGCAATACACGCATAGCACTCATCGAATGAGAAGTCTTGCGGCTAAGCGCATCAGCAACCACATTGGCCTTACCCTCATGATACAATAACTCAATGTCATAATCCTTAAGCAACTCTAGCCAACGACGATGTCGCATATTGAGGTCTTTCTGGGTGAAAATGTACTTAAGACTCTTGTGATCCGTGAAAATGCGACAATGAGATCCAATCAAGTAATGACGCCACATCTTCAGGGCGTGAACAACTGCAGCTAACTCAAGATCATGCGTCGGATAGTTCACCTCGTGAACTCGCAGCTGTCTGGATGAGTAAGCTATCACCTTACCACTCTGCATCAACACACATCCAAGTCCTAACATTGAAGCATCGCAGTAAACATCGAAGTCAACCCCGATCTCTGGCAAAGCAAGTATAGGAGCAGAAGTCAACCTAGTCTTCAATTCCTGGAAAGAGCTCTCACACTTGTCGATCCAAACAAACTTAGCTTCCTTCTTCAGTAACTGAGTCATCGGACGAGCCAATCTAGAGAAATCCTCAACAAATCGATGGTAATAACCCGCTATACCAAGGAAACTACGAATCTCTCCCACATCTTTGGGACTCTCCCAATCAACAACAACCTCAATCTTCACGGGATCAACCATAACTCCCTCACTAGATATCACATGCCCAAGAAATGCAACCTTAGAAAGCCAAAACTCACACTTAGAGAACTTCGCGAACCACTTCTGTCGACGTAAAATCCCAAGAATCAATTGGAGATGCTCGGCATGCTCCTCATCGGTCTTCGAGTAAATGAGAATGTCATCAATAATCACCACAACACAAGTGTCAAGATACTCACTAAAGGTGTGGTTCATCTGATCCATAAAAATAGCAGGTGCATTAGTCAACCCAAAAGGCATAACCACGAACTCAAAGTGCCCATATCTGGTACGAAAACCAGTCTTCAAAGTATCAGCCTCTCTCACTGGAATCTGATGATAACCCGATCGAAGATCAATCTTAGAAAACCTAGAAGCACCTCTCAAGTGATCAAATAAATCATCTATCCTAGGCAAAGGATATATGTTCTTCACAGTTACTCTGTTCAACTCTCTATAATCAATGCAAAGTCTCATGGAACCATCTTTCTTCTTAACAAATAAAACTGGAGCACCCCACGGAGAAGCACTCGGTCTAATGAACCCTTTCTCGATCATCTCTTCTAACTGTTGCTTCAACTCTTTCAACTCTGGTGGAGCCATGCGGTAGGGAGCTTTAGATATCGGTCCGGTACCTGGAACAAGCTCAATGGTAAACTTCACGTCTCTCTCTGGCGGTATCCCTGGCAAGTCATCTGGGAAAACATCTGGAAACTCACGAACAATGGCTACATCCTCAAGCTTCGGTAGCGATGGCTTTGCAGCTGAAACAACACACAGGAAGGCTTGGCAACCCTTCCTAAGAAGATGAGATGCTTTCATCGAAGAAATAACACGAACACCCTTTTTAGGGCGAGTTCCCCTAAAGGAAACACGAACTCCGGAAGAACTCCTCAAGCAGATTTTCTGGTCGCGACACTCGAAGCGAGCATGGTATCGCGATAACCAATCCATACCGAGGATAATGTCAAATTCCTCGAGAGGAAATCTCAGTAAGTCCGCTGGAAATGTGGCTTGACCAATAATAATCGGAACATCCCTATGGGACGAAGAGCAGGAAAAAACGTCTCCAGAAGGTAAGGAAATGGAAGTCTCCTCAACCAATGAAGACTCAAGAGCTAAACGGTCTGCGAACTGAGTCGATATAAATGATAAAGAAGCTTCAGTGTCAAATAAAATAAGACACTCAGCACCAAGTACAGAAAAGATACCAGCCACAATATCTGGATGAGCCTCAGCCTCAGCCCTAGTCATCAGGAAGATCTTCCCCTTCGGCTTTCCTCCTCTAGTCGCTGCAGCAGTAGTGGCAGCTTTGCCAAGTGCGGTGTTCCTCTCAGGACACTCAAAGGACTTGTGCCCAAATCCATTGCAGGTATAACACTTAAAAGCATTATTGAAACAGTCAAAACCTGGATGAGATGGTTTACCACAACGGTGGCAAACACTAGAAGCAGTATCAGTGTGGAAAATGGTCTTAGCAATCGGAGCAGAGAACCTCTCAAATCGCTTCTTATGAGAAGAAGGCGAAGAAGTAGATGGAACAAACGGTCTCTTCCCCTGGTAAACTGATCTCTGGTGAGAAGTCACACTGGAAGTAGCAGCTCGGGTCTCAGCATCTATGGCACGAATGGTACTCTCGGCCCAAATAGCATCGTCATAAATCTCCACAAAAGAAGTCGAGTCACGGCGAACCATACTCTCGATGCGCGGCCCTAACTCCCCACGGTAGAAGTAAACTCTCTCAGCCTCATCCCTGACAAACTTCGAAGCAAAATATGCAAGCTGGTTGAATTTGTCGGTGTACTCCTGAACGGACATCTTACCCTGCTTCAAGTCCATGAACTCCTTAAGTCTATGTGATCTAAGGTCCTTAGGATAAAACCTCGTCTCGAGCTTATCCTTAAAAGCCTCCCAATCAAATAAAGGATCAAGAATGAAGGTCGGTCCGGTCAATGCCCACCATCTATCGGCCTCTAGGGTCAAAAAGTGAGTGGCTAGCCGCACTCTATCCTCTCTGCCAATCGAATACATGGTGAAGCTCTTTTCCATCTCACGGAACCACTCAGTAAGAGCTACCGGGTCAACCTCACCTCCATAAGTCTTCACGTGGCTCCTGGACATCTGGGATGCTATCCAAGAGAAGCTACCAGGACGATTGGCCTCATTGCCTGGCGGTGGAGGAGGTGGAACAGTCTCTGCTTGCTGTCTCTAGTTCTCAAGCAACTGATGAAGTGCTTGCATTATAGTGTTCTCAGCAGCCGTGGTTCTCACCATCCTTCAAAAGAAAACAAGTGTTCACTTAGCAATTAGCATTCACAAATAGACTACAATATAAATCCTTAGATCTACCCATCTCTCATTCATTATTTGTTTATTTGGTCAAGTTAAGGTTGGGGGTCACACAAGTGCGTCGGGAGCAATAATGCTCTGATACCAACTGTAAAACCCCTCGCGAAAGAGGAAATATAAAACATACAAAGTACTAAAAATGCAGCGGAATTAAAACTTTTTAAACATAAACATCATGCGAGGTGAATTAAAACTGAAACCGGAAACTGAAACTGATATAAACAAAATAGATAAGTATAACAGTTCTAAGTACGAAAACCAAATATATACAAAGCCGGGGATGGAACATCCCTACAGGCACCAAAACATGAACTGTATCAAGAACTAAGACTCTAGCTAATCGATGAAGTGTAAGTCAAAAGATGATAAGGATCATCACTCGCTAGCTCTCAAGTGAACCCCGTCCAACCTGCATGTACCTACATACATGAAAACATGTATGCCACAATCAGTGGGGAGTGACTAGAGTTCTCCTAGCCACCTTTTGCAACGACACGTAACAAGGAATACAAACAGAACACTCCAACATATATAAACATATGAAGTATAACAATATTTCAATAACTGATCATCCACTATCATGCAATTACTAATGCACGGCTCTCAACCAACTTCAGAAACTATTTGGAAGGAGAGCCAGTTTCCCTACCGGTTGCCCGGTCGGGGGGTCTTTCAATCCAAACCATTTACGAAACTGCCTAAAGAGTTATCCAATGCCTTGGATGAACAATAAGAAAGTCAAGGTACTGTAACCATCACTATCACCATGCATATCTGACACTATACCAACTCAAGGCAAGCAGATATAAAATTCCGCAAGTATAAGGTTCAGCGGTCAACTTAAGACATAACCTAAATACCAAACATTCAGCAAGCAAGGACTCAGAGGCCAACTTAAGGCATAGACCCGCCAATCAGCAAGACACTAGACTCAGAGGCGACAACTCAACGCATGGACTAGCATCCAAAAGTAAAGGACTCAGAGGCCAGCTTAAGGCATGTCCCTTCACTACATCACAAGATACTAGACTCAGAGGCCAGCTTAAGGCATGTCCTAGCATCAAACATCTGCACTCCGGGCAAGGTGTCAGTTCCTTAGCTACCCCGTTGTGCAGCTGCTCTACTCGTCAGACTCAAAGGCCAACTTAAGGCATGTTCCAACGCGATCACAATCAAACATGTCTGGACTCAGAGGCCAGCTTAAGGCATGTCCCAGACACGACAAACATACACATATAGGGCTCAGAGGCCAACTTAAGGCATATCCCCATATATGACAAACAACTCACGTATTAAGTTCAGAGGCCAGCTTAAGGCATAACTTAATACGCATTAATACAATATCATCCAAAGTCTATGAAGTAATCTATAGTTCTACTTTCTTAACTTCTAATCAACACTTAATTGATCCCGGGAACTAAGTTGAGGGAGAGCCGGTTTCCCTTTCGGTTACCCGACCGGGGGGTCTCTATCCTCTCTCCATTCCCGAACCCAATATAGTGTCGCCCATCCTCCGTGGACCCCAAACACAATTCAAAGGTACATGAAACGAATTTCAATTAAAACCGATCAACCGTTTAAAAGTTACGGACAAATTACGAATTTAAAATAAAAACAAGCATCAGGGGAGCCCAGCCGGTCGGCAGGCAGCCGGCCCACCGGCTGGACACCCATCCTATCCTTCCTCTTTCTTCAATACGTAAAACAACCAAAAAGGGCTCCCAGCCGGTCGGCAGGCAACCGGCCTACCGGCTGGGGAATCAACCCCATTTACTTACGCATTACACGAACATCACCCAAGAGGCTACCAGCCGGTTGGCAGGCAGCCGACCTACCGGCTGGCAACCCAAATCCTACGCATTTTCAAAACCGCAAAAACAACAAGAAGCACTCCCAGCCGGTCGACCGGCGGCCGGTCGGTCGACCGGCTCAGAGAGCCTGAGCACGCAAATGCAATTTCCAGCAATAACAAAACTCGACTAAAACGATTCTAAACTTCATGATTTGCATCAACAATTGTTTACCCATCAAATATAATCACCAAACCTACTAACTACCAACAATTAAACCCACAAACAATCCTCAATAAGATTATGATTTGTATCCGTCACAAAACATGAATTTCTGAAAATAAAATACTAGGCATGTGAAACATCATCTAAGCACATAAACAACATACACATGTATTCCTAGCATGATTTCTAACTCAATGAACATAAACCATAAGAAAAATCAGAAACTTAAACATCTTGAACATGTAAATTGCTAATATTCACAATAAGGCCAAGTTTCTCATTATCGTCACCTTAAATGCAATCCCGCTCAAAGCTCCTCCTCTACTATGAAGCTATCCACGTCCGGGTCTTCTAAGCCCACACCTACATTACGAAAAACGAGTTTAAAGGACTGAAATGCGAATCCTACAAAAACAGCCTCATTTTCGAAATGAGGGAAAAGGAAAACGGAAGTGATAGATGGCTTGCAAATTCGATGAGGATTCCGAAAATGTAATTATTACCTTAATTCGGTGAACGGATGATGAAGAAAAATGGATTAAGAGGTGAGGATTTATGGAGGTTTTGTGAGAAATATTATTACAGTGTTCTTATTTGTTGAGATGTCAATATGTCGACATACATGGGTCTTAGGAGGGTTTTAGTTGTCCTTTCCCGTTTCAAGGAAAACGGGTTTGGATGAACGGGTTTTAAGTTAAGAAATCAAGTTGCCAAGTTTGTATTCGTCTTAAGGACTTAAGGTTCTTAAGACGGATCTTACTATTTATAAAAATACTTTCCGATAAATTATTAAAATATTATTTTATTACTTTAAAATAATTAAAACCCTTAAAATATATTTTATGAAAATACGGGATGTTACAATAAGAGTGGAAAGCCCACTCTTACCCTACTCGAAATTTCGGTCGGCCGAGTAAGAGTAATACAAAAGGAGAGTAATTCTCCTTTTGTCAGGACTCTAACTCTTCTACTGGTAATTATTATTCTCAGAATTAGGGATTTGAGAGCATCCTTCTCCTAAAACTCTGATCTCACATCTAAACCTCACAAAACTCTCCCCATATTGCAAGGCAATTGAAGAGCCTTTCTAGCACACACGCGGCATCGTCTCAATCTAAGTCTTGGGTGCAAAGTTATAGGAGGGAATTTGCATTAATTCCTGTTATTAGGCCAATCGCGCAAGGACCAAAGGTTGTATTCTTTTCATATTGTTTTTCTTACCTTATGACTATAATCACACATGTAAGTTACGTTATAATCCTTCATGTTTTAGGGCGAATTCATGTAATATTTGTTAGGTTTTATTAGTTGGTCATAAACTAATTTTAGTCATACTAACATAACCTTGTAATTAACATTTTAATATACTAGTTAAAATGATCTTATGCATGCTAAATATTGCGGAAATAAGGAGATATTGAACCCTTACAAACGGTCCAAGAGAATGGCAAAGATGATCCTTCAAGTACCCAAAATAGAATACCTCCTTTGGATGCACCAAGACAACCCCTCAATCAACCGAGACTTGAACAAGCTAGCACAAAATCGGTTTCTCCTTAAACTTATTCTAATCTCTCTAATTAGAATATTATTTCAATACTACAAAATAGTATGATTTTATTATCTTATAATATATATTTAGAGGTTATAAAATTCTTCTTACTTAGTATGATTTTCGGCCAAGAGTGAAGAAGAACAACAACAAGAATGAATATGATACATATCACATATATATTTAAGCATGCTCTTAATAAGATAAATTAATTAACTTAAGCATGCTTATGGGGAAAGGGGTGCCGGTTTTAGGGAACCTCAAATGGGGAACATCTTGACTTCTCAAGACACTAGGTTGGTATCTAGGTTAGTGTTCTCAAGGTGATGTTAATGATTGTGTTTTATACACTAATAAACACAAAACATACCCTTAACTAACCTCACCAAAACCGGCTACCATAATCCATAAAATGGATTTCATTTTACAACTTTGTAGAAATGTACAATTTGTACAAAGTGTGACATCTTATATGTCATTAAGATATAAAATGCTTTAGTACATTCAAAAACATATAAATATTTATCCTATAAATATTGTACATAATTAAATAAATCATATTTATTTAATTAATAAGCAATTCGAAATTACTAATGTAAAATGATCATTTATCGTCAACACGATTTACAACTCTTGTATTAATTTCAACCCAATTCATTCCAATATAACGATATCATAAAATATCGTTTAATGTTTAACAATTGACACGTTTCAATTTTAAACATAAATCTTACAATAAGATTTAACCTCTAATTTCTCGATACACGAGTTTAAGGAATATGAGCAAATCGTATCAATATACATTTATTGATTAAGGGAATTGTCCTAAAGGTGTGACCTAAAGGGATCAACTGACCATCACCGTCATACGACAGTAATGTCAAACTCTAGCTAGCCAATCATTACCGATTAATGTTGGTCAGTTGACTAATATGAATCGTATCATCCCTTGCGCATTCTCGTTATGAGATTTAATTACGTGATCGCGCTATTGTTGAGGACACATTTCCCAACAATCTCCCACTTGTCCTCGACAAGTGTGCGTCACCAATTCTCTTGTCCTATTACAATCTCCCACTCAATGCAAGATGTCTCTCTGAGGTCGTACTTGCATTCGATCATATCATGAGTGGTTTCCTCGATCTGGAGAATAACTGTTTGACCGGAATTATCTACCATAGATACCTTCCGAGCGTGGCCAAGCATTTTCAGTTAACTTCTCCTCGAGTGGCCTTGAGATTTGAACAACCCTGACAAGGGGTGGACAATTTCTATCGCACTACTTCCTTCAACTAGTCACAGTAAGTCATAACCCAAAGCAATCCCATTTGACTCCAGTTACGAAAAGTCGTAGAGAATGGATCAAAGTTATGCCTAAACTGTACCATCTTGGGAGAGTAGTCTTTAGTCTAAGAATTGACTCACAAGAATACTATAACAGCTCTCGCCACGACCCGGCTATAAAATTTCCAGAACTCTATAAGCGGTCACATTGCCCGACAGAGTGTCTCTTACAGTCTGCCTATGTGATCGACTAGTCATCACATATGACTCTATGGCACTTGAACTTGCCATCAATCGCCTCACACTTTAGTCACTTTGAGACGTCACCTCATGTAAGCGGCTAGGGGCTATACTAAGTCAATCCAGTTCACTTATGGGGTTCAATATTGTCTCATACAACCCATTTGGATTCTGACAAAGTATCTTTCATTTTGAGTTAATCATAACTCAAATGATGTTGTCATGCAACAATAGTCAATACTATTACATTGCATTTGATGCACAATCATCTGTTTGTATTAGTGTTTTGCGAATAACCTTTATTCATGATTGCAAAACTTACAATTTTTGGTCTCGTTCATTCTCATATTATCCCGTATAATATGATTCTATTTGAGTACATATCTAGAACTCTTTCTAGATTTCGAGTTTCCTTTCCGGAGGAAAGCTCCCATTGTTATCTTATAACTTGTGACGTATCGATATACTGGAGGGATTAAAAATCACTCTCTATAGTCACTTATGTACTGAAATCTATATTGTAGTCTATTTATGATTTCATCATTCTAATAATTTTCAATCATATTGGCTATTTGATAATGGTTTCATTCATCGTTATGAATAATGTATCCAACCATTCTAACTTCTAGTGGGCGACCTTTTATTATCCATATAATAAACCTTCCCATTTAAAAATCCATCATCATATGATATAATTATTTTATTCATCTAAATTGAGTACCTCTTATTCTTTACTCTTAAAGAATCACCCATTCTCTCAAAATGGTAGGTTTCAATTCTTAATGAATATTGCTCCCACTGAAAACAATATCCCTCGACTTCTTAAATGAACCCTTCATTTCTCGCATGTTAAACTATTACTCGAATTATTATTACTATCACTATCCCTATAGTGATCTGTTTCCATTCAATCAATCATTACCCTCTTATAACTACATTGAGAGAATTGAGATGATTTCTTCTCTTTTATCTTATAAACTTAGAAAAATCATTTATTAAGGAACCGGTCTTTCCTCCCGTATAGATAGATGATTTCTCCTCTATTATCTTATAATCTTTAAAAATCATTATCCCAAGGAGCCGATATTCCTTCCGAATTCATACGGGGTTTCATGTCTCCTCTCTATGAAACAATGAACATAAAGAACCTTTCTTCGAGTGTCCTCCCGTAGTTTCTTCAGTGTCCTCTCGTAGTTTCTTCAAATCATTTAGGGCTCTTCTTAAGACTCCCAAGTAGGAATCTTCTCTAAGATCCTTTATATTATCATTGGTTTGTGAGCGAAATATTTTCTCCCACTCTATCCTTCTAACAATAACCTTTATTCGTATAAGGATAGCTATTTCGAGTAACCAATGTATATGAATGTTTGAAGTTTTATAGGTGTGATGAATACATTCTCATTTTCACTTAAAATGAAAATCTTATAATGAACTAATATAGTCTCATTTTGATTGAAAGTATCTCATGGGGTGTAGTTCTATCTTTTAATCAACACTTTGATTGTATTATATTGATCGTATCAATTGTTAATTGTGTGAATAAATCACTATTATTCATGTTTAAACAAGGCATGCAATTTATTTGAGAAATCAAAACATTGATTAAGAACAAAAGTAGTGACTCGGGTTGAAAACCAAGTCACCAATATCCAAAATTACAACCATTGTTTTAGGATTTTAATCCTTGTCTTACAAGAAAATAAATTGTTCCATAAATAAATGCAAAATATGAAAGAAGACGATATGAAAATTAGAGGCTAGCTCTTCAAGTCTTCGATCAATTTGGATGCTACCACAGCCATCCAAGTAAGGAACTTCAAGCTTCCTTCTCCTTGCCCTTATCGTTATTAGGAGGCGCCCCTTTAAAACATTTAAAAAGGGTAAACATCAACACATTTGTATCACTATACATAAGTTGATAAATGACATGAATCATAAACGAGATTTTTTACCTACGGCGGTTGCCTTCCCATTTTGAGATCGCTTAAGTATTTGGGGCAATTTCTCTTCCAATGACCGATCCTCGTGCAATAATGGAACTTGTCTTGCTCTTTTGAAGACGAGGTGGAAGCGCCTTTCGAAAAGGTCTTTTCTTTGGTCGCCTTGGGCTTGAACGTTTTCTTGCCCTTGCCTTTAGAGGCATTCCTTTTCAAGCTCGTTTTCCCTTTCTTTTAGATGTTCAAAACATCCTTGGTGGAACTTTCATGAAGTCCCATGTCCCTTTCGGCTTGGACGAGCATCTTATGCAACTCTTCCAACGTGGTCTCTTGGTTTCGCATATTGAAATTCACCCGGAATTGAGCATATTCCTTAACCTTATTGAGCGAGTGAAGAACTCGGTCAATAATTAGAGAGTCGGGAACATCAACATTTTGAGCTTTTAGAGTCTCCGCGAGCTCAATGAGTTTGAGCACATGAGGGCTTATCTTTTGCCCTTCCTTGAATGTAATGTCAAAGAAGGCGGAAGCCGCCTCATATTGAATCACCCTAGGAGTTTGCGAAAACATGGTCGCAAGCTTGGTGTATATCTCATATGATGTGGTCAACTTAATCATACTCCTTTGGAGATCCGGCTCCATGGAGAAGATGAGCACATTTTTAAGAGCGGAGGACTCCTTCATGTAGGCTTCATAAGCCTCACGATTTTGAACCGGCGAACGAGCGGTCGGTGCGGGAGGAGCGGCTTCGTATAGGTAACGACTCTTATCGTCACCTTGAGCGGCCAAAAGCAATTGCGCATCCCAATCCTTAAAATTGGAACCATGCTTATCGAGTTTGCAACGATCCATAAAGGATCGAAGCCATGATACGTTAGTGAGAGGTGGAGCGTTGGTTGCCATTGATGATGTCGAAAATTAAACTACAATAATAAAAGGATAAACAACATTATTTTAAATTCATAATTTGAATTTCAAGAGACTTAAACATGTTAGGTATATTTACTTAATGATCTCTTACCCAATTAAGTAAACAATCCCGAGACCCAAACCCATACCAATCCGGGCACGGTGTAGCCGATTTAACCCGTATCGGTATAATTTGGTGGATTAACCCTTTAATCGGTTCTACTCTTAGAACTCTCGGTCGACAATTTTCTTAAAATTATCTTTAGCCCGAACTTATTGCAACTACGGTTACGAATAATTTCGTTGAGATCAACCAAATTTCAAGGTGTAATATTATTACCCCACTTACCCAACGTGACAATTTTAGTACCCCGGTGTAGCCGAGCCTACGTTCTTGTGAAGAAGGGATTCATGGGTCCGTACTTTTTGGTAAGGCTAAGTCTCAATATTTATATGTAAGACATCTAGTCAAATTATTATCTATCTCCGTTTAAGTGAACTAAGTCGGTGAATAATCGATAAAATAAAAGACTAGGTCGACTAGGTCGAAACATGCAAACATATGACGATTTGGCTATGCATGCAAACATATAAAAGCAAAAATAAAAGCATAAATAAACCCTAGTATGGCCTTTCCTAGAAAAGAAATAACAAAGTACAAATTCGGAAACCAACTCCTTTGGTCCCTTGAACTTCACGCGGCACGCACTTCGAGGTAAACACCGTCTTGTCGGAACTCCTTTCCGAATGGCACCGTCTTCAAGGAACTCCGGATTTACAAATATTACAACTTTTCTAGTCTACTTTATACATTATAAAATAGAAATAAATTACAATTGGGTGATACGAGATCACAAAATTACAACCCAATCGGTAACCCCTTACATTACGGGAAATACCGATTTAAAACTAAGGCCATAATAAGTAAATTACATAATTCCCAAAATTACGTAAAAAATAAATCATGACATTCATAATAAAGTATGCAATGCTTATGTAAATATGAATTACCATGCAAACCCTAAGCCAAATCGTCCTATTTAAAACACTTATTTAAATAGTTATCGCAAACCTCGGTTTATGGAATCGTGTGTTTTAACGGTTAACAACACTATGCATTATATGAAACGATTTTCATCCTTAAGTTAATCATCCTAACTCTTATAGGTTTCAAAATTTAGTCTTACTCAAACTTTGAACATGACTTAACTTAATATATTTCAATATTGATCGGTATTACTTGGTTTTACGGGAAAAATAATATAAAAATCCAAAAGAGTCATTAAAATTTCGAAAATTCAAAATTCAAAATTTGAAAATTCCAGAATGTTCTTAAAATTTCAGAACCATAAAAATATTAGTATTTATACGGTTTTAACATTATTTCGAAAATAAGACGTAAAACGAGCAATTTAAGTCGGAAAATTCAATAATTAGTTCCATAAATGCAAATAAAATACTAATAAAACTTTTACACATTCCAAAACACTTTAAGAACACAAAATGGACAGAAAAATAAATTTCACACTGCCCAAGAGCCGAAACGTTAATTAAAGACTCTTATTATTTTAATTTTAAATGCTACTTTTAACTAATTAAAAATTAAAACAAATCTGAAACTTTAGGCTCCCAAGAATATTTTCAAGATGAAAATATCATATATGACTAATATGGGTTACATTTTTCGGCCATTTTAACAACTTTTGCAAATTTTAACGATTTTCGTCATATATCGTACGATTTTAACCTTTAAAATTATTTCTCAAGCATAAAATAAGATAAAATTCTCGAAACTTTTATACATGCTGGAAATAATATATATGACATCGTGTTAAATTTTTATGGCCAAATTCCAACTTAAACTATTAAAGTCGAAATTATGTCACTAATTACCCGATTTTTACATTAAAAATCTATAATATTGCAATATTTGAGATAAATTTCTGGAAAATTCAACAATAATTTTAAATATTTCATGTGACATCCTCATAAATTTTTATAGTCAAATTCATAATATAACTATTTAACCCATTTTATTCATCTTATTGCATTTTAACCATTAAAATTCATATCACACGTTTTATAAGTCCATAAATTACGAAAATTCATATTCATATTATAGAAAATACATGTGATAACATACTGAAAAATATCGGCCAAAAGATGATTTTAGCTATTTTTCCCAAAATAAACGATTTTAACCATTAAAACTTTATAAAATCCGAGATTTAATATACCATTAATCAATATTCATGCAAAATATATTCCAAATATTCAAAAACATTTTAGAAAACAGTAGGTAAACATGATAAATTAATTCGTGCATATCATATATCAAACGAAAAATCCAATTTTATTTTGTTATCACTATAACTCCGTAAAAACGTAAACGGAAAGCATGCAAACAACCTATTGCTCTGATACCAATTGTTAGGTTTTATTAGTTGCTCATAAACTAATTTTAGTCATACTAACATAACCTTGTAATTAACATTTTAATATACTAGTTAAAATGATCTTATGCATGCTAAATATTGCGGAAATAAGGAGATATTGAACCCTTACAAACGGTCCAAGAGAATGGCAAAGATGATCCTCCAAGTACCCAAAATAGAATACCTCCTTTGGATGCACCAAGACAACCCCTCAATCAACCGAGACTTGAACAAGCTAGCACAAAATCGGTTTCTCCTTAAACTTATTCTAATCTGTCTAATTAGAATATTATTTCAATACTACAAAATAGTATGATTTTATTATCTTTCAATATATATTTAGAGGTTATAAAATTCTTCTTACTTAGTATGATTTTCGGCCAAGAGTGAAGAAGAACAACAAGAAGAATGAATATGATACATATCACATATATATTAAGCATGCTCTTAATAAGATAAATTAATTAACTTAAGCATGCTTATGGGGAAAGCGGTGCCGGTTTTAGGGAACCTCAAATGGGGAACATCTTGACTTCTCAAGACACTAGGTTGGTATCTAGGTTAGTGTTCTCAAGGTGATGTTAATGATTGTGTTTTATACACTAATAAACACAAAACATACCCTTAACTAACCTCACCAAAACCGGCTACCATAATCCATAAAATGGATTTCATTTTACAACTTTGTAAAAATGTACAATTTGTACAAAGTGTGACATCTTATATGTCATTAAGATATAAAATGCTTTAGTACATTCAAAAACATATAAATATTTATCCTATAAATATTTTACATAATTAAATAAATCATATTTATTTAATTAATAAGCAATTCGAAATTACTAATGTAAAATGATCATTTATCGTCAACACGATTTACAACTCTTGTATTAATTTCAACCCAATTCATTCTAATATAACGATATCATAAAATATCGTTTAATGTTTAACAATTGACACGTTTCAATTTTAAACATAAATCTTACAATAAGATTTAACCTCTAATTTCTCGATACACGAGTTTAAGGAATATGAGCAAATCGTATCAATATACATTTGATCACTTTTATTGATTAAGGGAATTGTCCTAAAGGTGTGACCTAAAGGGATCAACTGACCATCACCGTCATACGACAGTAATGTCAAACTCTAGCTAGCCAATCATTACCGATTAATGTTGGTCAGTTGACTAATATGAATCGTATCATCCCTTGCGCATTCTCGTTATGAGATTTAATTACGTGATCGCACTATTGTTGAGGACACATTTCCCAACAATATTCCCCACAGAATACATGTTTATTCCCCACAACTTCGCCTCCTTAGGTCTTCGCGTGACTCCTGGACATCTGAGATGCAATCCAAGAAAAGCCACCACGTCTGTTGGCATCATTGCCCGGCGGAGGAGGAGGAGGAACTCTCTCAGCTTGATGTCTCTAGTTCTCAAGCACCTGAAGAAGTGCTTGCATTATGGTATTCTCAGCTGCAGAAGTTCTCACCATCCTTCAAAAGAAAAACAAGTGTTAACTTAGCAATTAGCAATCACAAATAAACTACAATATAAATCCTTAAATCTACCTCATCTCTCATTCATTATTTGATTATATGATCAAGTTAAAGTTGGGGGTCACATGAGTGCGTTGGGAGCGATAACGCTCTGATGCCAACTGTAAAACCCCTCGTCGCAGCGGAAATAAAACATACAAAACATGCAAAAATTTAAGCGGAATTTAAACTTTAACATGCATAAAAACGAGGTGAATTAAAACTAAAACTGAAACAACTGATATAAACAAACATGGATAAGTATAAGTATAAGTACTGAAAGTAAAATATATACAAACAGCCTGGGATGACACATCCCTACAGGCACTCAAAAACTGAAATGAAAGTCTAGAGTCTAGCTAACGAAAGTGTAAGGTCAATCGATGAGTAACGGATCATCGTTCGCTAGCTCCATGGAACCCTCTGCCAACCATCCTGTCATGTACCTATATACATGTAAACATGTAAGCCACAATTAGTGGGGAGTTACTAGAGTTCTCCTAGCCACCATTTGTAACAACACGTAACACATAAACACACAACATACTCCAACATATATATAACATGTGAAGCATATAAATCTCAATATCTCATTCTCACATTAAAATGCAAATACTATGCAAGGCTCTCAACCAACTTCGGAAACTATTTGGAAGGAGAGCCGGTTTCCCTTCCGGTTGCCCGGCCGGGGGGTCTTTTAGTCCAAACCATTTACGAAACTAGCCGAAGAGTCATCCAATGCCTTGGATGAACAGTTCTAAAATCATTACACTCTATCTATCACAATCATCAGCAACATCTAACACTGTACCCAAACTCAGGCAAGCAGATGCAAATCAGCAGTGTCCAAGTCACGCCCCAGCTCAGGTTAGACTTGTTACACAAATCAGCAAGCATACACCCGTAACCCCAACGCAGGTACGGATGGATACCAATCAGCTAGTAATGGTACCTAGACCCAGCACAGTCATGACCATTACTCTTCATAATGAAATCAGATCTTAACTCAGATCCAATCCACTACGGTCAAACAAACTCACGGTAGAATAGTAGTCCCAACTCAGACATGGCCGTCACGCCACAAACACTCACATGTCAAGTTAAAGGATCCCAACTCAGATCATAACTTGACACGCATACAAACATCAGTATATATCGTACTCTAGCGGTCCCAACTCAGACATATTTCGATATATACTACAACCAGATCCTTAGTTCTCTCTTTCTAGACTACTAACCAACACTTAATTGACCCCGGGAACTAAGTTGAGGGAGAGCCGATTTCCCTTTCGGTTACCCGACCGGAAGGTCTCTATCCTCTCTCCATTCCCGAACCCAATATAGTGCCGCCCATCCTCCGGGAACCTCAAACACACATACAAGGTACACGGAACGAGTTTCAAGCAAATCGGACTAGCCGATCAAAAGATAAAACGATTTTAGAGTGAAAAGGGTCCTCAGCCGGTCGCAGACAGGCTGCCGGTCAGCCGACTGACAACCCCTCACCCTTTACAGCCTTTAAAACACGAAGCCTATAAGGAAGGATCCCCAGCCGGTCGACCGGCCGCCGGCCACCCGGCTGGGAGATCATCTCCCTACTTCCCCTTTTCTACGCAAGACACACAAAACAAGGTATCTCAGTCGGTCGATCGGCGGCCGGCCTACCGGCTGAGCACCCACTCAGCTTTAATTTCTAAAAACGCGAAAAACACCAAATGCACTCCCAGCCGGTCAACCGGCTGCCGGTCGGTCGACCGGCTTAGAGCCTCTGAACCAAAAAATCGCAACTTATAGTAAAGCTTAAACTCGATTAAATCGATACCAATTCTCAAAATTCGCAACAAGTAAAGTCTACCCAGCATGTATATCAACCATATGATACAATAACAAGTGAAAACTTCAACAATAAACACATCTTAACATCAATCTTAGTATTCGTCTTAAGGATGTCAAAACTGAAAATGTGCAAATAATCATATGAACATCAACCTAATCATGTGAATATCAAATAAGACTACACCCTAACATGTTTCTAAGTCTAAACAAAAACAACCATAAAAATCAGAAACTTCCACAAGTAATATCAAGAAATGTGCTAATTTAACAAAATAGCCGAGTAACTCGTAATTGTCACCTTAAAGCGTTTTATGCTCCAAGATCCTCTTCCACAACAAAGCTATCAACCTCAAGGTCTTCTAAATCAGCCCCTACAACCAAAGAAACGAGTTTTAGAGCCCTATAACGGAAATAAGCCAAAACAGCGTTTTTTCGGTTTGAACGAAATCGAAATTGAAAGAGATAGATGGCTTGGAAATTTTGCTAGGATTCCGAAAATGTCGGACTTACCGTGAATCGAGTTCGGGAAGAGCTTGAAAAGTTGAATTTCAGCTTGAAAAGAGAAGGAGAAATGGAGAAGGCAATGTAACAGTGTTTGATGTTTTGTGAAATGAGAAATGTCGATTAAAGGGTTTTGTTTAGGGTTTATGTAGTTTCCTTTCTTAAATGAATCAGGTCACTTGTTTATGAAACGGGTTTTTAGTCGGGTTGAAGATATGCCAAGTTATTAACATCTTAAGGACTTAAGGTTTCTTAAGAAGGATCTTAACGGAAGATTTAAAAATAACTTAACAATTTATATTAAAATATTATTATTTTCCGTAAAATAATTTAAAACCTTTAAAATATTGTTTACGAAAATACGGGATGTTACATAGTGTCCTTTCACTTAAAGAGCTGGGTTACTTGTTTATGAAACGGGTTTTAGTCGGGTTGAATTAAGCCAAGTTATTTTCCTCTTAAGAACTTAAGGATGTTTCTTAAGACGGATCTAACGGGAAACTTAAATTAAATTACGACTTATTATTAAATTATTATTATATTCCGTAAAATAATTTAAAATCATTAACATATTATTTACGAAAATGAGGGATGTTACAATCACCCCATCTTTCAAAAAGTTTCGTCCTCGAAACTTGAAGACAGAAAGAAATACGAAAACAACTCTAGTTATCAAAATGTACTATCCGCATTATGGGAACCCAAATCTTTGTCTTTCAAAAGGGCTTCAAAAGAAAAGATTCTAAGGCACGAGTCTTCGTCAATGGACATTGGGATTCTCGTTACGTATTCAAGAGTTCGATATTACAAATATAAGACAAGTCCTCAAAATTAAATCAGTAAGGTTCAAAATT
Source organism: Silene conica (assembly GCA_029255685.2). Classification (NCBI taxonomy): domain Eukaryota; kingdom Viridiplantae; phylum Streptophyta; class Magnoliopsida; order Caryophyllales; family Caryophyllaceae; genus Silene; species Silene conica. The sequence continues at coordinate 69,939,882 of CM055311.2, forward strand.
TAGATTGATTCGGTGTTGATAAGCATAACACGGGTTATCAGACGTCTCCAATAACGAGTCCTAGTGGTAATCAACGCTGAAATCCATCAAACTTGTAAAACATTTGACTCCATAAAACCAGATTTTCCTCAAAATCGACCTTTATTCTCAAATTCTTGAAAGAGTAAAATTGTAACAATAACAAAAGTTTACCTCCAACGGAAAAGGAAGTAGTTTCAAACTCCAAAAGTAGTAAGATTTTCCAAAAACAGCAAAATTTAAATTTAACAATAGGGAAACCAATTTCAAAGTAGTCACCGGGAGCGCAGAAACGATCAAAGATATTACCCTTGACGCGAAGGATCATAAGTTCCTAGTCTCATAGCTGACAGAACATACAAGGGAGGATCGAAGGGACGAAACAACTAGGTTAAAGGTCAAGGAAGATGGTAACTCTTGCCAAACATGGGTATACTAACCGCTCAATCCGTAAATGAAACATCATTACAACGATTCCTAGTATATCCCAAAAAGGGTGATTCCAGTAACCTCTAGACCCACAATGGTTTCACGAATCCTCTTACCAACATCTCATCCACAGAACAAGGTATTCCTCAACAATAAGGCTTCCACAACTCTCACTCAGTTCACACTAAAAATCTTTTCAACCACGGTTAAGGATCCCTCACTCAAGGTGGAAGCTTAAACACATACCTCAGAGCAAGGTTCATGCACTTCCAAAACTCTAAACAGAATTCTATTACCATAACCTCGAATTCCAAAATTTAGGATATCCTACTCTCTACACCATGACTCTTCCCAATCAGATAGGCCATAACCAAAAATCACCCATATCCTTTAGTCCTACGTAGTTCAATTCCATCAAACTCATTCAACGGAAGTACTTCGAAATCCTAAGTTCCTCAAAATCATCTATTACCATAAAGTGAACATTCTAAGGTAAGGCCTCACCAAAGCAACAACTCCCAAGTTAAGTAAGTTGATACTGTTTCTCACAACATTTCCTCAAAACGATCTATATACCACAGTTCTTTAAATGTAAAAACAATATCATCCTTCTAGTTACCTATTCCCGAAAGTTTTAGATTTCTCATCCTTGCCAGTTCCTCAATTGACAATTCAGTAACACTCCCGGGCTATCAAACCCACATGCTATATCCACTTCACTTTCATTACTGACCACTAGATAACCATTCAATACGTTTCCGAACTTACATCTCCCAGTGGATTACTCTATTCCATTCTCAAACTGGTGATGTATCCTCAAATTCCTCTTAGATTTATCAATAGAAAAACGATAAGATCCATTAAGTAACCTAAGGTCAATCACTCAGTCAATTCCACAAGTCCTTTGTAAATGTTTCAACGTTCTCACACCGTTACTAATAACTCTCGTTCCTCAAGTTTTAGCAGCATTATTTTACCTAATTCACTTATCTGACAATGTCAGTACCTTAAACATATTCCTCGAAATCACTTAGTACTCTAGGTATTTCTAAATTCCCAAATAGCAATTCCAGACTTACAGATAGCCATGACTTAGCGAGATTCTCACACCTAAGTTCCACAGAAAACACGTAAAAGTTCCACTCAGCTTAAGCATTCCATCAAATACTTCCACTCTTCCAACTGACAAACATGTAGACACTAAGATCACCAAAATATGTCTCACAATACCTCATAGATTTTCCTCAATAACAACACTCTCCAAAACACAATTTACGGTAAACCTCACGAAATTCTCCAAGTCTGTCTAAGGTAGGTTACCTCACAAGGTGTTTCAGGATAAGCATACTACTAGGTGAAGTCAAGAGAACATGAAGATAGTTCTCAAGGAAGATCATGAAAAGTCTAAAGAAGGAGACTAAGATCTTAACGGTTATTAGTACATCAGATTACGAATAGAATAGTAAACATGTACATACCAGTAGATGGATCAGGGTGAACTCTGGTCTCAGCTCGCCTCTGCACAACACCAGTTCCACTGGTCTTAGCCTCTAGGTCAGTATTGATAGCTCTATCGATATAGATATTCCTCTCGGGGCACTCAGCGAAGCGATGTCCGGGCTTCTTGCAGGCATGACAAGGATAAGGGTTGCCGTGACAGTCAACTCTAGGATGAAGATCCTTGCGGCACTTGAAACACTTAGGGGAGCGTCAGGTGAAAGGCTCATGCTTCGAACCTGAGAAGTCTTAGCTCTCTTGGACTTCTTCTTCTTTTGGGGACGCTTTCCTTTTCCAAGAGGGGAGGAGGAGGAAGGAGGACTAAGAGGTCTCCCGCTTCGACAGCTATGCAAAGTTGGACGGGGAGGAGAGAAGGCTCTAGCTCCTTCACAAGAGTCGGGTTACTTGTTTGTGAAACGGGTTTTAGTCAGGCTGAATTAAGCCAAGTTATTTTCATCTTAAGAACTTAAGGATGTTTCTTAAGACGGATCTAACGGGCAACTTAAATTAAATTACGACTTATTATTGAATTATTATTATATTCCGTAAAATAATTTAAAATCATTAACATATTATTTACGAAAATGCGGGATGTTACAAGGTCGAGAAGTAGTGGTGGTGACGACCAAGGACTGAGGACGAGGAATCCTAGGGAGCTTCGAGTACCTAGGCATGGCACCCGCAGCTAACAAAGAGAAAGGAGGGCGCGGCTGTCCAGCATCCTTATCAGACTCGGTCTCCTCCCCGGAGTCACTCTCGGACTCCGTCTCGACGTCTTCTACTAAAACAGGGGCACCAGGAGTTGCTTGAGAAACAACAGTACCCTCGACGGCCAGTGGAATCACGGACAACTCTCCCCCAGGAATGACGGTGTCGGAAGACACCGTCGCAACCTTAGTTGCAGCAAGAGAGGTATGCCCAGACTCCGCGACAGCAGCAACAGAGTGTTGCTCTTTTATCTCGGTCACGACATTCGAAACGATTGTCTCGACAGATGGTTCGGGAGCAGGGGATTGAGCTACTTGGTCCATTACTACATAAACATCAAGTAATAAACGAAATTAAACAAGGAAAAACACGATTCGAAGCTCCTATGTCTAACACCCTAAAATTCAAAAAATAAGGGAATGGGGGTGTTTAATTAAGCGAAGGAGAGCTAAGAATACTTACTTGATGTTGAATCTACCCACAAACTGCAAGAAAATGGAACAAAAAGCACGAAATCGAAAGTTCTACCGAAACCCTAGAAATCGAAAAACGACAACTCTGGGCTCGAAATCGGTGTTTTTGAAGGGGCTTTTCTCGAAATTAGTGTTTAAATCAGTTGGGTACTATAATGTAGTAGTTATTTGGGTAAATAAACGCTTAATTTGCAAGTAAGGTTTGAAAAGCTTTGAAAATGGGGAAAAACACAGGGTTGCTCGGTCGAAGGAAATGAAGGACTTTGGTCGAAAATTTTACCTTATATAGACCGATACAAGTGCTCGATCGAGAGAAAAATCCTCTCGATCGACCACTTTGATTACCTGAAGGGCTCGATCGAGAACAGTAAATTCTCGATCGAGGAATCCGCCACCTTTTAACTTCCATCCTTTCGATCGAGAGGTTAGACTCTCGATCGACCATCTCCCTTTCCTCGATCAAGAATAAATCTTCTCGACCGAAAGCTTTGTCCCCAATTTTTGCTCGATCGAGAGGATTAATCCTTTTGGTCGAGTGCTTTTCAGCTGACCGCACTTTGTTGTGTTTCTGATTGGTGCGGCTCAGTCGTACCTGCAAAAAGCATAAAACAAATATCCAAAAAACCACAAAAATTTGTCCTAGTCACTTAAAATGTTCAAACTACTACTGTCTATCTAAGTTTGTCCTATCAAAACAAAACCACAAGTTTTAAAAAAGAACTAAAAATCCACGAAAAATTATCTTATTTACAACTTCGCTCGGGGTTACAAACCCGGCTATTCTTCCATAAATTCTGATTGGCCATCCTTCGGCCGTTGCTGCGATGTACTTGATTCTCCGTCAGTGGCCCTCACCTTCCTACGCCATGCTCGTGACTCATTTTCCGCCTTTCTCTCATCTTTGTACTCTTTGAAAAGTTCCGCCATGCTCTTTGACTTTCCCGTAGGTGGGTCCAATGCAAAGTTTCTTCATCCTGGGCCTATGCACCTGATAACAGAAATGCGGGCCCCTCTTTTGCTCTCTTTACAAGGCAACGGTGTTAGCGGGGTTGGGGGAGTAACGACATGCGGAGGTTCATCAATAATCATAGAGTCTTTTGACGGTGTCACATCCATAGGACTAGAGTCAGAATCAACGGCTTGTAGGACATTGCACTCTAAAAAGCGCATCGGTCCTTTGTGGGTCGCGTGTTTAGCGAAAACTAGTTCATCTCCCCCGACTCGAAAGGTCAAAGTGCGCAACCCAACATCAATGATTGCTTGGGCTGTGTGCAAAAAGGGTCGGACAAGTATGATGGGTGTGTTTGAGTCTTCCGGGATGTCAAGCACGACAAAGGCTACCGGTATATAGAACCACCCTACCTTAACTGGTATATCTTCCAAAATTCCCATAGGCCTAGCCACTGACCTGTCAGCCATTTGCACAGACATACTCGTGTAATGAAAACGGTTAAGACCCAACTTCCATGCCAAGGACCATGGCATGACGCTAACACTAGCGCCTAAGTCGCATACCGCTCTATCAAGATAATGGAGTCCTATATGCAAGGGATGGAAGAACTACCCGGGTCGGATAGTTTGAGTAGGGTCCGGTACTGTAAATGGGCTGAACACCCTTCAGTAAAAGCTATGGTTTCAATATCATTGACGATACGCTTACGCATAAGAATGTCTTTCATAAACTTTAAATAAGACGGTACCTTCCTTACTAAGTCCAAGAACGGAATATGAACATTGAGGCCTTTGACAAGTTGGCCAAATATAGCGAATTCTGGTCCGGTTTTCTTTTCTTTCACCAAACGTTCCGGAAATGGGACCTACACATTGGAATCTGGTCTGTGTGTATCTTGAATCAAGTTATTATTCATCATTCTTTGGTTTGGTTCCCTCGATCGAAAATTTTCTTGCACCAGATCTCTCGATCGAGCATTTTCAGCAGCAAATCCACTCGATCGACCTGCCATCATTCTCGATCGAGCAAACCTTTCTTCACCAGTGTTCGATCGAACACTTTCCTCTGATAAATCGATCGATCGAGGAGTTTGAGGCACTCGATCGAGCATTTCTTCTGAATTTCCTCTCGATCGAGAGTCTGAGACCTCTCGATCGAGCTCTTCCACGGCTGTTCCAGCTTCTTTCTCTACTTCTTTTCCTGCAAAATCGACAACAACAGCCCGGTCAATAATGTCATCATTAGAAAAAAAAATTCCTGACCTGAGGGTCACCATATTCAGCGTTTCCTTCCTCTTTTTTCCGACTGAGAGGGTAGATGGCCCGGTTGTCTTGTTGATTGGTTGGTGGGAAGTTGAGCAATTTGCGACTCAAGCATCTTTATTGTTGAGTTTGTTGCTTGGTCAGATTTAGCCATCTGCGTGGCAAACGATTGTATCATGCTCTTCAATTCTCCAACCTCGGACACCCCTCCATTTGAGGAACTACCATGTTGCGGATTGGAAAACTACGGGGCCCTCGAAAACTATTGCTTGTGCGGCGGCACGTACGGTTGTTGTTGCAGTGGAGGAGACGGGTTAAGGACATTTTGGCTTGTCCACCGTAGATTCAGGTGGACGTACCCGTGATTGTACCTCCCTTGCTTGTATTGTTGAAACGAAAAAACTTGCTCCCGATCAGCGAAGCATTCAACCGCACCGTGGCCTTGTTCGCCACACCTTTCACAGAGTATAATTGATGTGTGCATTTGTTATAGACTTTTTAGTCCCTATTTGGCACACATTTCGATGTAATTTAGTGGTTTTATATCGCTTTATGCCCCGGACACGCTACTTTGTGTTTTTCTTACTATTTTGTAGGAATAAGCGCGAAAGTGATGTAAACCGAGCCAAAATTGTCCCACGTATGCTCTTTTAGAAGATGGAAGATGGAATAAGTCTTACAATCCTTGGGAAGCACCAATCATCCAACTCAAAGGCCATTTTGAGATGCGCATAGAAGCAACAAACTCTATCAAGCGAAGGGAGAACTTCAATTTGCTAGTGCCTACTTTGGAGAGCCATATTCCAAACTCTACAATATATAATCAAGTGATTCCAATTGGATATGAAAGCTTATCCTCTTAGCTTTCCAACGCCACCAAGAACTCTTGATTTCAGCGAGTAACGAAGAAATGGCTGCCATTTGAAGTTCAGTGCTCAGTGCAGGAAATACACGCTGAGAAGTGCTCGATCGGGAGGTTATTTTGCTCGATCGAGAGGTTCTTTTGCTCGATCGAGAGGTTCTTTTGCTCGATCGAGAGCTTTTGGTTCTTTAACTCCTCGATCGAGAGGTTTTTGTTCCTAATATCCTCGATCGAGAGCTTTTGGTATTTATTGTTCTCGATCGAGAGCTTTTCATACTCATTGTTCTCGATCGAGAGCTTTTGATAGCTATTCTTCTCGATCGAGAGGTTTTTCTTCTCGATCGAGAGCCTTGCCGCGTGACTGCCCGAGAGCTTTTGTCATTTTTTCTATTGTGTCTTATATAAGAACTCGTTTGTGAGTTATTTTAGGTCATCTATCTTTCTTTTTTCAGAACTCTTCTTGTCAGCCGTCACAATATTTCTTACTCAATAATTTTAGTCTGTCTTCTTTTAACTTAAGGAATATAATCGGGTTTTGATATCGTTCTTACACCGGATTTTGCTCGATTGTAGTCATCTTTTCTCCTTTTAATCTTAGTCCTTCTTTCCTTATTGTTTACTGTTTTGTTTATGTAATTCCTTCTCCCCTTTATTCTCGCATTGTTTAGCATCGATTTTCGTACCCTTTGTTTTGTTTGTCTCGGTTCTGTTTCTCCTTCTCTTGGTCGTTGTTTCTGTTCATTGACGTATCCGTGCTCTGCTTTTTTTCTCGTTTTTCTGCCTAGAGAACCGTTCCCCCTGTTCCGTTTACTGTTTCGGATTTCGTGTCTTGTGGTCACTTGTATCGATTTCTTTACGTCTCTTTTATATCTCTAATTCGTCACTGTTTTCACAATCGATATATCATGTCAAATATTAGCATAATTAGCGTAGTTGTATTCAGTTATAATTACGTTATGAGTAGTTAAATTGTTTATATGCCGGGATGAGGGAAACTGTGTTTTATGCCTGATAGGTTGTAACCGGGATGGGTAGTTTTGCGGTAGGAATTATCGTTAAGCAATATAATTGTGTTTGGTTGAATGAGTTTACGCAGGAGACCATTCGTTTAGTTAAACCCCGACTTAGACCGGAAGGTTGGAAGGGTAAGACTTGCTTAATTATAATAACTAGTTTTTGTGAGGGTGGAAGTCAAGCAAAAATGACCTTAGGGCGACTTAAGACCGGAAGGTATAGTCGGGTTAGAGACGTGACTATAATAATCTAGCCCTTCCTACCAATAATCTGACCGACCTAGTTTATACCGATAATGCTGACGACACAGTGACCTGAATTCCTAGCATATCTCTCTTCTCTGAATTTTTTTTATCCTTCTCATTTATTTTCGTAGTTTAGTTAAACAAATTCAAACCCCCAAATTGTGACCTTACGAATTAGAATTGCATATAGATATTACCTCCCTGTGGAGATCGACCCTATTTACCACTAGCTTCCGTTAGTAGTATTAGGTTATTATTTTTGGTACTGAAACGACGGTATCAAATTTTGGCGCCGTTGTCAGGGAGGCAATTTTTCTATTTGCATTTTTAGTTTGTTCTTTGTCTTAAGGAACTTTTAATTCCTGAAGACCATCTTATCCTTTTCTGTAGTGTTGTTTTGATAGGTCATACAGGTCTATTTGACGGTGCTTCAGGAGAGCCCACCATGTTCCACTATGTGGAACAACGGGTGGTGTTTTGTGAGAGATGTGGTGACGCAGGGCATGATGTAGCTTGTTGTTTTGCAGAGCGTGACCAAGTCTATGCTTACCGACAGTATAGACAAGGTTACTACGCACCATACCCGCCGCCACAAGCTAGTTTCTCATCTTCGAGAGGAAATACAGATATTAGTGGGATAAGGTCCTTAATCGAGACCTTGGCAATTCAAATACAAGAAAGGGAGCAAGTGACGGATGCGTCGATTAAACTACTTGAGATTCAGATTGCCCAGTTAGCATCAGGAAAAGAAGAGAAAATTGATCAAGATGTGTCTCTTGCTCGATTGATCGATATAGATGATGATGATGATATGTTCGATGTGGAACCTTACCGGTTTGACATTGAAAATGAAGTGCAATATTTTTCGCGAGACTCTCGCTTTGTGAATCCCAAGTTTGAGGATTTAACCGATGTTGAATTTATGCAAAATTCTCTCTTTGACTTCATGGAAGAAACGGTAGAACAAGAAGAGAACATGCCAGACGAGGAGTTACTCGATGGAATAGGTGATAGTGGTCGAACGATCATCGTGGAAAAGGAAGTTACTCGATCGAGTGTCCTAGGTATTCGATCGAGTGCTGCAGTCGAGGAGGTTATTCGATCTAGTATAATTCAGATTCGATCGAGTAATTTTGTTATTCGATCGAATGATGCTGTTGCGAAAAGCACTCGGTCGAGTGTTATTCAGGGTCGATCGAGTACAATAACTGCAGAGAGCTGCAATTCGTCAATTATACATATCCCGAACGATGATAAAAAGGTAAACGCAGAAGGTAATGCTCTTTCTCTAGTCATTTTCAATAGTAATTCTTCTACCCCTTCCGTTAAATCATATTTTGTTGTGTGGTTAACGCCTCTGCCCCAGTTTGGGAGCAAATTGGAGGAAAATCGTTGGGTTTCCTCTTATACAGGTCTAAAAAAGTTAGTTGATCCTGGAGGAGGTTCTGAAGATTATGTTTCACCCAAGAAGAAGCTGCGATGGAGGGTTGAAAGTGGCTTGATTGGTTCTATGGTGAACTGTTACTTTGCTATTGTCGCATTGTGGAGGCTAGTGGTCAATCTGATGACCGCTGAAGTGACTGCATTCAGTCAAAAGCCCTGTTGCGGGCTGTTAAACATTTTCAGTTGTTAGCCGGGTTTGTACCCCCGTGCAATTTGTAATAGACATCGTTTTTAGACTACTTTTATCACGTTTTTAGACAATTGTAAGCTATCATAATCAGCGTAGAGGACAATTAGTTAGTCGGAACCTCCTAAAGACCGTGGTTTTGTGGTTTGGTACTTTTTGGGATGCATATCTTGTTGGTTTTTCAGGTTTGGGAGGTCGTACGAAAAGAAAGACGACCAAAAGGCGTACCGGATGAAAAGGGCTCGATCGAGAAAACCGAGGTGCTCGATCGATTGTTTTCAACCTCAAAACAATCGATCGACCATTTCAACTTCTTGGTCGAGTAAAAGAAGTCGAAGGCATATGCGAACTTCTCGATCGAGTGAATTAGCTTCCTTGATCGAGAAAGAAAGGGAAGTAATTACTCGATCGATTGCATACAATTATTCGATCGAGTAGCTTTCGCTCTTTCTCTCCTTTTGTTCTTTCTTTCCCTCGTTGGGCTTTTTGCGTTTTGTTTAATCCTCCTTAAACTTTATCTGAAACCATTTTTCTGCCCGAAAATTTACAAAAAAACGGCGGATGATGAAGAGCCAAGAGCTGATCAGTTAACCCTTTGAACGCTTCTGGTTTAGGGAAGCGCGCATTTTGTGAGTTCCTATTTCTTTTTTCCATCTTTTGCATTTAGTTTTTTTCTAGTTTTGTTTTCCCTTAGTAACATGCATTAGGCTGTGTATCCCATTCCCCCTTGTTTTGTGATGCGAGGACAACGAGGACGTTGTCTGGTTTGGTTTGGGGAGGGTAATGCATCTTTTTGCATCTGCATCTGCATTTTGTTTGCATTCACGTTTACTGCTTTTTGTAAGTCTGAAAAATTTGAAAAAATCAAAAAAAAAAAATTACGTTTATTTTTGCATTTAGTCGAGTCGGATTGGAGCTTCTCGATGATGATATAGCGCTTTTAGTCAATTATATGTCATGGCTTGCCATTTCAATCTCTGTTTAGTGAAGCTTAGGGCGTTGTCTCGAATTTTATCGTGGAATTTGTGTTAGATCATTAGACTTGACTCGTAGTTTTGGCAACCTACTACACTTTTTGAGTTTTAGAGCCTTAAACTGGTGACATCCATGACTAGTTATCTTAGGATTGTGAGTAGTACTCCCTGCATTTCATGTTTTGCATGTGTATGAGTTCTGATTTCTTATTGCCTACACGCATCGGTTAGAGATCAGAATTACACGTTGGAGGACTATTGCATCACCCCCTTTCTCGTTTTGCCCATTTAACTCCACATTAAGCCATAACTGCCTTTTGTCCTTAACTACATCCCATTCTTAGCCTACCTTTATGCCGAGCTAGGAAGTAGTAAGGGAATTTGCCATGTTGTATCAGTTTTGGCCTGAATTCTGATGTTATTGGAGTGCGTGCAAAAGAAGTTTGGAGGAAGTTTGCTGAATTGTTCTCGATCGAGAGCATTTTGCTCGATCGAGAAGTTTTGGGAATACAATGTGCTCGATCGAGAGCTTTATGCTCGATCGAGAATTTTGGAAAGAAACGTCCTCGATCGACCGCTAGTTTTGGTCAATCGAGAAGAATGATGCAATTGCTGAACAACCGAAAAGAAAAAAAAAGCAAAAACAAAGAAAAAAAATCAAAAAGAAAAAAAAAAGAAAGAAATTGAAAAATCAAATAATTCGGTTGTCAGTTGGAATAATAATGTGGGATGTGATGTGATTGCCTAGTCAAAAAGGCATTGTGTTTATTGTTTAGTCGGAAGATCGGGATGCGTTTTTATTTGGTTTGTAGGTTCTAGCTTGGCTTTAACCCTGACATTTCCATACTTGTCTTGCCCTTTCTATCTCACTTAGCCTCACATTCCCAAATTTGCAATAGTTCGGCGTGTAATGGACATTGACGGTGGTTGTGCGTGTGTACGGTGCTTGAAATCATTATTCATTCTAGTTTAGAATGCGTGATTTGTTGGTCGTAGTTTAGGCGAGAGTCTATACTATCTTCTTCTCTACTTCACATATAAATTACCATTTGCTTGCTGAGAGAAGAGAGATTCCGGGAGAGTCCGAAATTATACGAGTCTAGCAAGGTCGAAAGTCTAACATGTTTTCCATGGTACGTATAAATTCGTTCGATCTTTTCTGATCTTGGCATTGGTTGATTTTGTGCATTTAAGCGTTTGGCATCGACTATTAGTTGCATAGAGTTTTACTCCATTCCATTAGGTCCGTTAGTTTGCATTTAGGTTGCTTGAGGACAAGCAAAGGTTGAGTTTGGGGAAATTTGATGTGTGCATTTGTTATAGACTTTTTAGTCCCTATTTGGCACACATTTCTATGTAATTTAGTGGTTTTATATCGCTTTATGCCCCGGACACGCTACTTTGTGTTTTTCTTACTATTTTGTAGGAGTAAGCGCGAAAGTGATGTAAACCGAGCCAAAGTGGTCCCAAGTATGCTCTTTTAGAAGATGGAAGTTGGAATAAGTCTTACAAGCCTTGGGAAGCGTCAATCGTCCAAGTCAAAGCCCATTTTGAGATGCGCATAGAAGCAACAAAGTCTATCAAGCGAAGGAAGAACTTCAATTTGCTAGTGCCTACAAAGTCTATCAAGCGAAGGAAGAACTTCCCATTTTGAAATGGCTGTCATTTGAAGTTCAGTGCGCAGTGCAGGAAATACATGCTGAGAAGTGCTCGATCGAGAGGTTATTTTGCTCGATCGAGAGGTTATTTTCCTCGATCGAGAGCTTTTGGTTCTTTAACTCCTCGATCGAGAGGTTTTTGTTCCTAATCTCCTTGATCGAGAGCTTTTGGTATTTATTGTTCTCGATCGAGAGCTTTTCATACTCATTGTTCTCGATCGAGAGCTTTTGATAGCTATTCTTCTCGATCGAGAGGTTTTTCTTCTCGATCGAGAGCCTTGCCGCGTGACTGCTCATTTTCCCGAGAGCTTTTGTCAGTTTTTCTTTTGTGTCTTATATAAGAACTCGTTTGTGAGTTCTTTTAGGTCATCTATCTTTCTTTTTTCAGAACTCTTCTTGTCAGCCGTCACAATATTTCTTACTCAATAATTTTAGTCTTTCTTCTTTTAACTCAAGGATTATAATCGGGTTTTGATATCGTTCTTACGCCGGATTTTGCTCGATTGTAATCATCTTTTCTCCTTTTTATCTTAGTCCTTTTTTCCTTATTGTTTACTGTTTTGTTTATGTAATTCCTTCTCCCCTTTATTCTCGCATTTTTAGCATCGATTTTCGTACCCTTTGTTTCGTTTGTCTCGGTTCTGTTTCTCCTTCTCTTGGTCGCTGTTTTCTGTTCATTGACCTATCCGTGCTATGCTCTTTTTCTCGTTTTTCTGCCTAGAGAACCGTTCCCCCTGTTCCGTTTACTGTTTCGGATTTCGTGTCTTGTGCTCACTTGTATCGATTTCTTTACGTCTCTTTTATATCTCTAATTCGTCACTGTTTTCACAATCGATATATCATGTCAAATATTAGCATAATTAGCGTAGTTGTATTCAGTTATTATTATGTTATGAGTAGCTAAATTGTTTATATGCCAGGATGAGGGAACTGTGTCTTATGCATCATAGGTTGTAACCGGGATGGGTAGTTTTACGGTAGGAATTATCGTTAAGCAATATAATTGTGTCTGGTAGTTAAACCCCGACCTAGACCTGAAGGTTGGAAGGGTAAGACTTGCTTAATTATAATAACTAGTTTTTGTGAGGGCGGAAGTCAAGCAAAAATGACCTTAGGGCGACTTAAGAGCGGAAGGTATAGTCGGGTTAGAGACGTTACAGTAATAACCTAGCCCTTCCTACCAATAATCTGACCAACCTAGTTTATACTGATAATGTTGACGACACAGTGACCTGAATTCCTAGCATATCTCTTTTCTCTGAATTTTTTTTTTATCCTTCTCGTTTATTTTCGTAGTTTAGTTAAACAATTTCAAACCCCCAAATTGTGACCTTACGAACTAGAATTGCATATAGATATTACCTCCCTATGGAGATCGACCCTATTTACCGCTAGCTTCCGTTAGTAGTATTAGGTTATTATTTTTGGTACTGAAACGACGGTATCAATAATCTCTTCTTTTTGTAGGACATGAACCGTTTGACCGTTCCCGACACCTCCATTCTCCAACTTTTCAATCTTCGCAAACAGCTTATCAAACTTCGCCTCTAAACCTTCAGTTTCAATATTGGCAACTGTTCTTGTACCACTTCTCGGGTGACCATACTCAGATGTATGGGTGGCCATCTCTTCTATCAATTAGCTCCAGCCTTTATCATCGTCCACCTCACGCTGGAATCTCCCATTTGCAGCCGAATCTAAAATGGCTCGGTGATCATCGTATATGCCATTATAAAACTTGTTACAAATAAACCATGGTTTGAAACCATAGTGGGGGACGGATCTCACATAACCCTTAAACCTCTCCCATGCTTCGGTCAAGTTTTCGGAAGGTTTCTGTTTAAAACTTGTTATTTGTGTGCTTAAGGCATTTGTACGTTGTGGTGGAAAGTATTTCTTATAGAAAGCTAGGGCTAAGGATGTCCAGTCAGTTATTCCAGCTGCCTCCCTATCTAAATCCGACAACCACTCCCTAGCGTTGTCGGTTAAGGAAAAGGGAAAGAGGGCTTCTTTGATCTTATCTTGGGTCACCCCGCCTTTAGCTGGGATTGAGGAGCAATAATCAGCAAATCGCTCCATATGCTTTCTGGGATCCTCTCCCGCAGTCCCTCGATATTGGTTTCTCTCCACCATATTGATGTAAGAGGGTCGGAAATCACAGGTTTGGCCATCTTCATCTGTGGCTATGCTAAATCCCCTTGGAATGAACGCGGCTGTGGGCTCAGAGTGGCTTGCGATGTTAGGCATTTTTGGTTGAAATTTGGGTTCGAAAGTGAAGTTCTCCTCACAAAAATTGGTTCTCTCTTGGTCGGGGGTACTCAAGTCTTCCTCCCGAATAGCTCTCTTAAGTTCTCTCCTTCGACGAGGAATAATCTCTCGCGTTCGGGATCAGGATTCAACAAATCTCCCCTTTGAGACCTGCGCATACAAACTGAAGAGAACCATTAGTACGGTCTTATGGAATTAAAATTCCTTAAGACAAAAATAGATAAAAACAGAAATAGAAAACAGTGTTGCTTCCCCGGCAACGGCGCCAAAATTTGATGCGTGTCGTTTATGGACCAAAAATAAACCTAGGTACTACTAATAGAAGCTAGCGGCAAATAGGGTCAGTCTCCTCAGGGAAGCGAACTTGTTCGACTATCAGTTTTTACCTATGGTCACAAATTGGGGGGTTTTTAAATTGATAACTAAACTACGAGATATAGATATGCAAAAGGGAATAAAAATACAAAAATGAACACGAGTTGAGATAAAAATCAAGGAAAGGGAATATGTTGGGAAATCGGGTCATCGTGTCTCATGTATGATTGACGTAATTGGGATAGACCAATTATTTGGTGGGAAAGGCAGGGTTATTACGGTCAAGTCTCAAACCCGACTATACCTTCCGGTCTTAAGTCGCCCTAAGGTCGTTTTTGCTTAACTTCCGCTCTCACAAAAACTATTTAAAATCGTTCAACAAGTCTTACCCTTCCAACCTTCCGGTCTAGGTCGGGAATTAACTAATTGTATGGTCTCATGCGTGCACTCACTAAACCAAACATAAATTAAATTGTTTTACGATTACTCCCACCAAAAACGATCCATCCTGACTACTACATATCAAACGTTCGACACAATTTCCCTCATCCAAACATATAAAGGGGTTTAGCTACTCATGATTATGGGATTAACAACGATTACGATGATAACGCGTGAACTAGCATATGACGTAACGAGATGACAGATAAAAATCAGATTATAAGAAGGAGGCAGGGGACACAAAATCAGCGAGAGACAAGAGGTAAAGGGGCGCGGTTTCGGTATTCTTAAGACGGATACAATTGTAAAATAAGCATATGATACGAGATGAACTAAGTAGGGATTTAGTGTGACTAAATTAAAACTAGAAACAAGGATTAGCAAAGAAAAATGAATGAAATCAGAAAGTATAAATTAAGAACAGAAGACGGATGAACAGTGAAGGGAACGAACATACAAAAACAGAGGATAACGCGCGGGAAGGGATCGGAATACAGAGAACGGAAACAATATTCGAAAACTAAAGATAAGAACAGAATAATAAAGATGAGAAAGGAATAATTACAGTAACAAAGGCAAGAACAGAAGATGAAATCCTTAAAACGAAAGAACGAAGAACTCGGAATATTATGAAAATGCGACGACTACAAAGTTTCTGGAAAATAATGGATTTGGAGTAAAAAGCTGCAGAGACTGGTGTTAGGGTAAGAATGCTTAACCTAATGATCTCAAATGAGCTCTTTAAATAGAGAAAAAAACTAAACTAAAGTAAAAACTATAGTGAACACCAAGGGTCATAAAAGCTCTCAATCGAGAGACATTTCCTCTCGATCGAGCACATTAGCCTTCCAAAACTGGTCGATCAAAGACATGAAGTTGCTCGATCGACTCCTCTTCTTTGACTCCTCTCGATCGAGCAGTTTGGGTATCGACCGAGTACTTTTCTTCTTGGGCACCTCTCGATCGAGCACAAGACAACTCAATCGAGGACTTATCTTCCTCTAGATCTCTCGATCGAGGACAGGACAGCTCGATCGAGGACTCTTCTTCTCGAAATGGTCTTCGACAGGCCATTGGTTGCTTAATCACCTCAAAACTATCGATTGATGCACAACCAACCATTATTCTTCCATCGTCTATTGAAATGCAGCGCTTTGAGGTAGAAAAAGCTCGGTTTCTGCCACTACTTGGTCAATATCTGCAAAATAGCAACACGAACACAAAGTAGCACATACGGGGCATAAAGTGATATAAAGTCACCAATTATCGTGAAAATGTGTGCTAAAATAAGACTAAAAAGTCTATATAAAATGCACACATCAAAATACCTACACAGTAGATAAATAAACAATTTCATAAATTTCATACCATTTTTTCGTATATATTTTTTTTAACTTGAGTACTTCTTATTATGATGTAAGAATGATTGCAGATGAAATAGACATAGATGGCTTGTTACTTGGGGATAAAACTTTGAAATGGGAAGGATTATTCAAATTATATGTTCAACATTCAAAATGGCTCGTACGAACGAAGCAGTACCACAATAAGTAACGGAAAAATACTTTGCATGCTCATGTCAGGGGGACACAAATTCAGGTTAAAAATGCAAATAAATGAGTAAAGATCAACTATTTACAATAAACGAAAAAAAACGCAAGCAACGGACTCCGTTAATAACTCGGACTCGGTGTTTAGCGAAGTTGAGAGCACGTACCTGATTTTTGTTAATTTTGTACCAGTTTTGTGGAAAAATATATCTGGTTGTATTTCGCTTAAATTTTTGCTATTGTCGTACCTGTTTAATTTTGGTACCAATTTTTGTTGATTTAGTATCAAATTTCGTATTGTGTATCTTTGTAATTGTGAAGACCATAAGAATGTGTACATTGAACTTGTTCTTTTGTATGTTAGAAATTTTGTACTTAATATTGTTAATAGTGTATAGATGCAGCTTTAGTATGTAGTACCTTCAATTTATTCATTTGTATAATAATTGGTTTCTTGTACCTGATTGGTTACATTATGTATCTGTACAATATTTGATAGTAATTGTGTAGTTGTTCTAAAATTAGGTATTTGTTTTGTTAAAATTAATACTTAATATCATTTTATAGCCTAGATGTACTTTCTCCATTCTTTTTATATCACCCTATTTCTTTATACACGTTTACCGATATTCATTTTGTTTTGATTATATCTTTAGCTACATACTACTAAAAGTTATAAAAGTTTGTTATTCTTAATCCTCTTATCAAGACAATCCAAAAAAGATCTCACATAAATATATTTCCGTGAACGGATTGAGAGAAAACTGACGTTGAATACTCGATTGTGAATAGTGTCCAAAAGAGAAATGGGGTAATATAAAAAGAATGGAGGAAATATATTTTTGATGTAGTAGCTGATTTCTTACATTTTGTATATGTACATTATTTGAGAGTATTTGTTTAGTTGTGTTGTAGTACCTTGAATTTATTCGTTCCTTTGTATTTCTATTTAATTTTTGTAATTGGTTTGTTTAAATATGTACTTAGTACATATTATTGTCTAAATGTATCTGTTTGACATACTATTTATTTTTTCTTACTTGTACTTGTTTTGTTAAAATTAGTACTCCCTCATATTCAGTTTATTCTTCCCTCTTTCCTTATTTGTGATAATCACGTTTTCTTCCCTCTTTCCTTATTTGGTAAGCCTTTTGTGGCCCAAATTCAATTTCATGTGGGGTAGGTTGATTTCTGTGGTCCAAATTCATTTTCTTAATTCGTGGGTAAAAAAGAAAGGGGAAGAATAGGCTGAATATGAGAGAGTATTTAGTACCATAATATAGCGTAGATGTAGTAAGCTGATGTAGTACACTTAATTTGTTGTTTTGTATAAAATTTGACGCTTTGTACATGTTATAATACGTTTTGTATTTGTACATTAATAGAGGCTAAATGTATTACTTTTTGTTCTTTTGTATCCTGAATTTGTTCTTTTGAATAGTATTACTAGTACTGAAATATAGCAAGATCAGAACCTTTAATTTTCGGTTATATATTTAATATATTTACGATTCTATTATGAGTTTATTTCTTACAAATATTACAAATATTACTACCATATACTCGTTAAAGTGTATGTAATTACGGTTTATGCATATTAGCTGTAAAACCTCTCGCCGCAGCAGAAATGTAAACATACAATATGCATGAAAAATGCGCGGAATTTAAACTTTTTGACATGATTATTAAAAATATGCGAAGTGAATTACTAAATCAAATGCGGAAGAAAACAAAACTAGATTGATAAGTTTAACTTAGGTTATATATACAACTGTGCCAAACCGGGATAACGTATCCCAAGAGTAAATCAAAACTGAAATGTAAGAGTCTAGCTAAAAAATATATAGGTAAGTCATGTCGATGCTCGGCATCGCTCGCTAGCTCACATGGAATCCCCATGCAAACAGCACCAACCTACATACATGAAAACATGTACGCCCCAGTCAGTGGGGAGCAACTAGAAGTTCTCTCAGCCGTCTATTGTCAATAAACACATAAACACGTAAACATGTTATACATACGAGCATGCTCTAACATAAATAAAATTATGAGAAGCATAAATACATATATCATCATCTCCAATATACTCAACTTGCTATTTAGCTCAAAAACCTCGAGCCAGGGCTAACTAGACAACACATTCAGCAACATCTAGCACAGTACCCCAACTCAGGCAAGCTAGACACAAATCATTCAGCAATATCTAAGTCTGACCCCGGCTTAGGCAAGACTAGACACAATCAATCAGCAGTATCTAAATCATAATCCTCGACTCAGGCATGAATAGACACAATCAATTCGCATTGATTCTGTAACACCCCCATTTATTTAAGGGCCTGTACTAGGACTCCTCAGATAAATAAAGGTGTTACCATCTCGGTTTCCCGAGGCTGTAGGTACAAAGAAAAGATAAACAGTACTTTAATTAAAATTAAACTCATAACATGTTCTTACAACTGTATCCGAAAGTCTTAACAAAATAAAGAAGTACAACTCATGCTAAACTGACTAAGGTGATCTAGACTCTAGTCTGGTCCGGATCCAAGCTCTTTCTCCCATAGCTCCCCCTTAGTCTCAGCCACCTGTCAATCTGCTCCCCAATAAATTGGTTCATCACAGGTGATCACGAATACACAGGGTCAACCACGAGGTTGAGTAGAGGAAAAATAAATAAACCAACAATATAACATACTCCGCACCGATCCAACGCCAAATAAACTCCGCACCGATCCAACACCAAATAAACTCCGCACCGATCCAACACCATATAAACTCCGCACCGATCCAACACCATATAAACTCCGCACCGATCCAACGCCATATATACTCCGCACCGATCCAACGCCATATACACTCCGCACCGTATCACAAGACCCAATATTTTCACATCGTATTGCATCACAGAAATATACGAGACAATTAAGCACAATATAATACCATTCATCCAATGAGGTATATAAATAGTTAACATAATAATAATAAATCACTCGTCATCATGTATACAGTATTCCCCTACCTCATCACTGTGGAAGATAACGGAAAGCGCGCAACTGCTACTAAAAGTGTTCCACGCGGAAACCTCCACCTAAACATGTATTATATAATTAATAAAACCCCCTAAAACTTGTCATATAAGTACACATTCCATATATAGAAACTTCCTAAAAAGGAAAGTTTCCCTAATAACATATTACCCGAAATAACAACTTCTAAATATGGTAACCCCTTAAACCCGACATGCCATACTTGTCACATTAAACATTGACCAAACACAAACAAAATACTACTTATAATGCTAATATTAATAACAATAAAATGCCAATAATAATAAAAGTAATAATAATAGTAGTAATAATAATGATAATACTTATAATAACAATAATAATATTAATAACACATTATTATACCATTATAACTTGTAAGAATAATCATCATACAACTAACACTACAATATTAATAATACTATTATCATTATCATCATACCCTTCCAAACTTAGTAATAACTAATACTACTAGTTTATCAAAACAAATAAAACCAAGATGATAATATAGGTATCAATAATACACTTAATAGTAGTTTACCAATAAGTAAATAACAAAATACTAACCACCCTACAACACAACAAAAGTCACGCAAAAACAGCCCAATCGTACGAACTCAACAGCCCCCAAACATCTCAAACAACTTACCAACCTCGACTAACACCGCTGCTGCCACCCACCACCACTACTGACCTCACCTGTGACACCACCAGGCTCACCTCTGAGCCACGGTGGTTCCAGGGAAGTCAGCGGTGGCTGTCGACGCAGCAGCAACCACCCATAGCAGCCCCTTCAAACCAGCTCCACCACTGCCCCGGTCTTTTACATTGTGAGCAACCAACTCGAGACCCGCTGTAAGAACAGTACGCACCACCAAGACTCACCACGAGGACCACCACCTAACCACCCTGAATACCACTAAACTAATTCCCTTATTACCCAGAACAACCGTGAATGGAGTCTACATCAAATCCATACAAAACATCACACGTTTCAAAGCTCTGTTCTGAAAACGAAGGAAAACCGTGTCTGACACAGGTGGTAACTACCTCCCACGACGGCCCTAGGTGGCTAACGACGACAACCCAGTGGTCAAAACCCAACTACCAACATCATAGATTAAAGATATAACGTTACCAGAACCCATACGCACATAACACAACTGATTTTAATGGATCAAAACGAAAAAGAAGAACAGAAAACAGAGGTCGTAAAGAGCATACCTATTTCCTTGAGTAATCGAGCAACCTTAGAACCCGTAAACAACCGTGTAAACCTCTCCTCTCAACCCTGGGTATGGCGGCAGAAGGCGTGTGTGTGTAGCTAGGTTTCGAAATAGATTAGGTTTAGGGTTTGGAGAGTGTTTATGACGGCAGGAAGAAAGTGTTTATCACGCTGTGTGGGTTTGTATGTTGATGTCGAGATAGGTTTGTATGTTGATGTCGAGATAGGTTGTTTTGGGTTGGCACGCCGATCGAGGCCCAAACGTCTTTTAAAACACGATATATCAACTAACATTCAAACCCGACACTACACTAGTATCATACAAAATATAAAAACACGTATCCGATAAACATATAAAATATAAAACACGTATTCGATAAATTAACTCGAATATAAACTAATCATCAAAATAATTATTAATCATTTAAGATAAAATAGTAAAATACGGAGTATTACAGTCTTCCCTCCTTAAAGTGAACTTCGTCCCGAAGTTCACCATCCCGTGGTCAACGAACTGGTAAACACATAACAGAAAATACTAAAAAGAGTACTTCAAAACACGAGTTGTCACATTCTACCCTCCTTAAGAAAACTTTGTCCCCAAAGTTCAACGTATGATCAACTTAAAGGATACTTCACGAAACACAATAAAAACATAAGAGGAGTAAACAACATTTTCAAGTTTATACAAACAATCGCGACATACCACTTAGCCTTGTAAAACAACTAGACATATCACTTAGCCATGTAAAACAACTAGACATATCATAACTCAAAAGATTTTACAATCCTATCCTCCTTAAAACACGGTTACGTCCCCGTAACCTCATTATATAATACCTAGGACCTAACTCTGTCTTACTCAGTATTTTATCTCATACTATCTCACTCCCGGTAACCAAGTATCGCTCTCATCGTCGAATCTAAGACCAAAGACAAGGGGTGAGTGAACTGGCGGAGTACAACCGCAAAACAACATTTCCATCTCAATATCGATTTCGAATTCATAAGATATAACTCAATAACCATGGTCACTCTAGACCAGAAACATAACTTGGCACAAAGGCCCCATAACTCAATAATAGCACCTTATCTCAATCTCCCTCCATATCAGTATCAATATCGTCAAGGTTCACAGAACCATGTTCAACACTTAAAATATGATCTTTAAGCTACTCACCCACAAGTAAGGTCAAAGAGAACGATAAGAGAGAATGTACTACCAATCATACACAATTCAAAATATCAATCCCCAGTAACCCGTATACTCGACTTCAGTCTTAAACAAGCAGTATAAAGATTCTCAACCCAGAAATACTCGTGTTCATTCGCAACACAACCACACTAATATCAATATTCATATATTGCAAGGCAAATTCTATCTGCAGGCTAGCCAAATGCTCATAGTAAAAACACAATCGGTGGCTCATAACATATGGGTACTACTATACATTCAATAACCTTCACAATAACAACTTCGCAATAATTACCAACACATAATTAGTCACCATACATGTCAAGCTTGAATGAAGATTTGAGCACCTAGACTCCGGCAATCAATGAATACATGTACATATATCCCGTACAAGACTAAATTAATAAGATTGATAGAATCATGTTATGCAGTAAAACAGAATCAGAATAGCCAACACTTACGTGCCCTTGAAATTTAACTCCAACTCAGCCTATTTCCACCAGTGTAGACAATCAGCCACTCGCATGTCATGAGTGATAATTTAAAACATTTCATGTTCATAATCGTATTACAGTACCAAATCATGTTTTATAAAATACACATAGCAAAATTAGTTAACGTAATTAAACATGGAGCATTGACATATCTCACAAGGTATTCATAAATCATAGAGTGACAAGACCGTTTAACCTTCCTAGATATCAATAGGTTAAAACCACTTAGCTACATACCGCATCCACTCCCATTACACCATTTATCGTGAAACTGGTAATATATATGTCTTGCAGATTAAGGGGTTTATATAATATGCAGCAATTAAACATCAGGGCAGGATTTCGTCATCACGTAGCTACAGAATTTGTTATGTTGCCAACAATCACAATAATTATCAAAACATCGCGCGTTATCATGAATAATCATCACTTGGGAACATTTTGAACCTTTGAAAACATTGAAGCGGTAAATTGTGGCAATTTATAATATGAGTCAAAAGACAATTTTACAAGCTATAGATCGAAGCAAGACTACACAGAGACATTCTGACTCTCATTTACTAAAACACTATCCTTGTAAATTGTAGCTCATGAATTATGAAAATTTAGCGATAAAAGTAAACGAATTCGCATGACTAATATTTCCATGAATCACATGTCAACCAGTTAATAACTCATTAAATTAGGATCAGATCTTAAACATAGCAAATGCAATTCAATTGGTGACATAACAACACGCGTGAAGGTGTTATAAAGATCATTAGCCCTGTGAACTAGACAACGATATACCATAAGTATATGAAAGAACATCCACACGATTCACATCGTTCAAAATAATCACCACTACTAAGAACAATTGGATTGCTATATCATGCTAATAGGTTTACCATTCAAATTTTAGTCTACCACTTGTCAAGACCCTTCTCTGATAATTATGATTTTAACATCACATACGAACAACACATCATTTTTTTGAGGTCATAACATTAGAAAGTAAGAGTGTTGGTATGCTTGAAACTATTTTATATATAATGGACAAGATGGCGTTATCATATAATAAGGTTCACATTCATATCATATGCCCACTATTCATGTTACTAATGCTTTACCAGGATATCACATGGTCACAACGCATAGTTCACATTTGGTTAAGCTTTTATATAAGATTTGCATGACTCACAACTTAATTGGTTTGGACGGGAACTTTACAACAATTCATCGGAATATTGGACAGCTTACAAAACAATCACAATTAAACAACTCGATAAGTTCTTACATAGCTTAACATTTTGGGAACGTGAAAGAATATTTTAAACAGTGGAGTTGGAATGGTACATAAAAGTAAACACGTTTCAAATGACTTCATTCACAAAACATGGGTCAAAACAGAACCAGACAGTAACAATCTGACCACTGTCAACTAAAATATTTATTTCTCTCAAAATATAACTCCTGTTATAGTGAAATCAAAGCATTGCACAATCAACTCAGAAGGTTATCATGCATGAAATTTTCATACTCAATTATGGAACACGTATAAAATAGCAGCCCGTACAAACCAGACAACCTCCTGAAGAATTATTAAAATTTTCGTTCCTTTGCAACCACACATTACTACATCCACACTCAACTTTGGTTATCCCAAACACATTGACAAACATTTGAAACATAGACATCACTCTGTACTATATTAACATTCATTCCTCATTTCAATTGTAGTTGTCATCAAAATACAGTAAAGGTTTCGAAACTGAAAATAAGATCAACTAAATAGCTTGATAGTTATACATGTTTTTTTTTTTTTTTTTTTCAAAATGAGTTAGTCACCCCCATCGCACAATCACAACTCGTCCAAGTACGGAAATATAACCTAAGGACTATTACGTATCCCTTACTGATGTCTGCCTTCAAAACGAATTTAAATGCGTATAATAAGCGTAAAATCTTAATTACGATATATGCAACACATAACTATATACGTTCATGGCTTAGGGAACACATTCCGCATATCACTAGACATGGTTTACTAATTTATATAAATCTGTTCATTCATGTTCAAATACCAACAATATATTACATTGATACTATAGTCATTCAAATCCAGATAATCGTATAAACACTTCAAATATCAAAATCATATGATCACATCACTCTAACCATGGCTCAACAAATACAACTCCCAAACCCTGATAATTTCAATTCAAACATCCATGTCAATCCACAGTTCCTATTGCACACTTCCTTAATCAGAACTCACATATGACTTACCTCGTTCTTCTCCTGCAAGAACGTTAGCATAGTATAACCAGGTCACTATATAGTCTACCCCACTCTTCAATTACTCTCTTTGGGTTCCCGAGACAGAATAGAAAGGGCCCAGGACTGGTGTGAGGGGGCCCCTAACTCACCCCGTTCCTTTTTGGGGCTCCTATCAGTTTTATCTCGGGGTTCATTTTATCAGACTCTTCTTACGTTCATTATGATTCATTTAGTGTAGGCCTGAGGATCGTTCGCTCTGATACCACTTTGTAACACCCCCATTTATTTAAGGGCATGTACTAGGACTCCTCAGATAAATAAAGGTGTTACCATCTCGGTTTCCCGAGGCTGTAGGTACAAAGAAAAGATAAACAGTACTTTAATTAAAATTAAACTCATAACATGTTCTTACAACTGTATCCGAAAGTCTTAACAAAATAAAGAAGTACAACTCATGCTAAACTGACTAAGGTGATCTAGACTCTAGTCTGGTCCGGATCCAAGCTCTTTCTCCCATAGCTCCCCCTTAGTCTCAGCCACCTGTCAATCTGCTCCCCAATAAATTGGTTCATCACAGGTGATCACGAATACACAGGGTCAACCACGAGGTTGAGTAGAGGAAAAATAAATAAACCAACAATATAACATACTCCGCACCGATCCAACGCCAAATAAACTCCGCACCGATCCAACACCAAATAAACTCCGCACCGATCCAACACCATATAAACTCCGCACCGATCCAACACCATATAAACTCCGCACCGATCCAACGCCATATATACTCCGCACCGATCCAACGCCATATACACTCCGCACCGTATCACAAGACCCAATATTTTCACATCGTATTGCATCACAGAAATATACGAGACAATTAAGCACAATATAATACCATTCATCCAATGAGGTATATAAATAGTTAACATAATAATAATAAATCACTCGTCATCATGTATACAGTATTCCCCTACCTCATCACTGTGGAAGATAACGGAAAGCGCGCAACTGCTACTAAAAGTGTTCCACGCGGAAACCTCCACCTAAACATGTATTATATAATTAATAAAACCCCCTAAAACTTGTCATATAAGTACACATTCCATATATAGAAACTTCCTAAAAAGGAAAGTTTCCCTAATAACATATTACCCGAAATAACAACTTCTAAATATGGTAACCCCTTAAACCCGACATGCCATACTTGTCACATTAAACATTGACCAAACACAAACAAAATACTACTTATAATGCTAATATTAATAACAATAAAATGCCAATAATAATAAAAGTAATAATAATAGTAGTAATAATAATGATAATACTTATAATAACAATAATAATATTAATAACACATTATTATACCATTATAACTTGTAAGAATAATCATCATACAACTAACACTACAATATTAATAATACTATTATCATTATCATCATACCCTTCCAAACTTAGTAATAACTAATACTACTAGTTTATCAAAACAAATAAAACCAAGATGATAATATAGGTATCAATAATACACTTAATAGTAGTTTACCAATAAGTAAATAACAAAATACTAACCACCCTACAACACAACAAAAGTCACGCAAAAACAGCCCAATCGTACGAACTCAACAGCCCCCAAACATCTCAAACAACTTACCAACCTCGACTAACACCGCTGCTGCCACCCACCACCACTACTGACCTCACCTGTGACACCACCAGGCTAACCTCTGAGCCACGGTGGTTCCAGGGAAGTCAGCGGCGGCTGTCGACGCAGCAGCAACCACCCATAGCAGCCCCTTCAAACCAGCTCCACCACTGCCCCGGTCTTTTACATTGTGAGCAACCAACTCGAGACCCGCTGTAAGAACAGTACGCACCACCAAGACTCACCACGAGGACCACCACCTAACCACCCTGAATACCACTAAACTAATTCCCTTATTACCCAGAACAACCGTGAATGAAGTCTACATCAAATCCATACAAAACATCACACGTTTCAAAGCTCTGTTCTGAAAACGAAGGAAAACCGTGTCTGACACAGGTGGTAACTACCTCCCACGACGGCCCTAGGTGGCTAACGACGACAACCCAGTGGTCAAAACCCAACTACCAACATCATAGATTAAAGATATAATGTTACCAGAACCCATACGCACATAACACAACTGATTTTAATGGATCAAAACGAAAGAGAAGAACAGAAAACAGAGGTCGTAAAGAGCATACCTATTTCCTTGAGTAATCGAGCAACCTTAGAACCCGTAAACAACCGTGTAAACCTCTCCTCTCAACCCTGGGTATGGCGGCAGAAGGCGTGTGTGTGTAGCTAGGTTTCGAAATAGATTAGGTTTAGGGTTTGGAGAGTGTTTATGACGGCAGGAAGAAAGTGTTTATCACGCTGTGTGGGTTTGTATGTTGATGTCGAGATAGGTTTGTATGTTGATGTCGAGATAGGTTGTTTTGGGTTGGCACGCCGATCGAGGCCCAAACGTCTTTTAAAACACGATATATCAACTAACACTCAAACCCGACACTACACTAGTATCATACAAAATATAAAAACACGTATCCGATAAACATATAAAATATAAAACACGTATTCGATAAATTAACTCGAATATAAACTAATCATCAAAATAATTATTAATCATTTAAGATAAAATAGTAAAATACGGAGTATTACAGATTCAGAGGCCCCGACTCAAGCATCAACCAACACTCGGCATTAACACTTTGGGCATAACGTCAACAACCGTAGCTACCCCAACGTGTAGATCACTCTTCGTAGTAATAAGAGGTCCCAACTCAGACATGATCCACCACGGTTAACCAAGCTCACAAAGGAAACAGAGGTCCCGACGTAGACATGTCCCAATGCATCATACACCCAGGTACCGGCTCAGAGGTCCCGACTCAGACATGATCTAATAGGCAACACACACACATGTATCAGACTAGAGGCCCCGACTCAGGCATAATTCAATACGCAAGCAAACAAAGATATATATTATACTCTAGAGGTCCCGACTCAGACATATGCCAATACATACCACATCCAAACTATGACCTAATCACTTTACTGAAATAAGGTGTACCGTATGATAACATATAAGCATAGAAGTCATGTGGAAAAAGAATCAATAAAATCGGACTAACCGATCACAATTAAAACAACTTTTTATAAGAGCATGGACTCTTAACCGGCCAACTGACCGGCTGCCGGTCAGCCGGCTGACAGCCCTCACCCACTAAAGCTTGTTTCAGAAAAACTCAAGAGAAAGGGTTCTCAACCGGTGGACCGGCTGTCGGCCACCTGCCTGACAACCCCTCTCAACTAAATTGTCAACTTTTCAAAGGGCATGGGGCTCTTAGCCGGCCAACCGGCCGCCGGGCACCCAGCTAAGAGTCCCTTCCCACTTTTCTCTAACTTCTAAAAATCCACACAAAAGGGTCTCTCAACTAATGGACCGACGGCCAACCACCCAGCTGGGAGCCCCTGCACACAATACGAACTATATATTTGTTTAGAAACTCAACAAGGGCTCTGATACCCGTCGTTGTAGGTATCAAAGATAAGATTTATAATTCCTAAACTTTAACTATAGATAGCGAAAGTTAGGGTCGAACCACAAAGAGGTGGGGAATGTTTATTGTTTGATGTCAATGTTTTAGGGTAACAATTTTGGGGGTTTGTATTGATTGTCACTAAGTCTGGAAATAAATATAAAATAAAACAAGTAAATAAAGATGAGAATAAAACTATAGTAAAAAGGATGCTAGGATGTTTGGGTAGTAAATAGCTACGATGGTGTAAATCCTAAGTCAACATGTATGGCATTCGCGTAAGGGGTGTAACATATCCTTTCGGTCTATGGTACCTCATAGCTCCTTTCGGCCTATGCTATTAGTTCCTAGGTCTCACAATTATTGGGTGTCAACAATAAGAGTGATTCCTAAATTCTAGGTCACATACCTTTCAGTCTTAAGTAACCTAGCCGTCTTAAAGTGTAAACCAATACCCTTCCCGTCTCTCTCAATCTTGGGTAGGTCATTACTAACATCCTACAAGTCTCCTTTCCGTCTCATTGTAGGTTATTATAGTCGACGAAGAAAAACGGTCTGAAAACATCCACGCGTTGGTTGACCGACCAGCTAGTCCAGTCGGCCGACCAACACCCCAGTCGACTGACCTATAATGGAGGTCGGTCGACCGAGGCGCTGCTACAGTCGGTCTCGGAATTCGCACCATCTACGCATATTACTCCCTACATCCTAACATATGTAATTTAGCTACTCATGGAAACTGAAATAATAATAATAATATTAATAAAAACGGAATTCATAGCGATCATTAATCTACGCATGCAATAACAATTAAGGCTTGGGATTCTAACTTAAGCAATAATTAAATAACAATAATGAAACTGAAACCAAGAAGAGAATTACCGGAAACAAGGATCAAGGCAGAAAAGAATGAACTTTATTGATTATTGCGGAAAGATTGATGAACAATGAACAAAACTAAAGCAAAAGTATTGTGATGATTTGCGAACTAAATTAAAAGATTGAACTTGCTACATACTACGAAACTTGGTATTTAAATTGGTCTAAAATTGAATGGTAAAACTTTTTTTTTTAACCCTAAACACGAGATTAGCTTAAATAGGTGGAAATAAAGAGTTTCCTAGTGACCTAATCTCTTGAATGGGCTTTGCGGAGTTTTTTCTGGGTCTGTGCTGAGGTCGACCGACCTTGGTGGCAGGTCGGTCGACCTGTTGTCGGGCTTTGGTGGACTTCTGGTCTTTTTATAACAGTCGCCTGGTCGACCGACCAGAGTGTAGGTCGATCGACCTACTTTGCTGTAGGTCTGCTTTGATTTCTTCTCGGTTTGACTTCTTCGTACTTGGTTCGCGCTTCGAATTGACTTGTCCACGTTCCTTGGTAATGAAAAATCCCGCGGGCACAATTTTGGTATAAAATCGTCCCTTTTCCACATAATTCTGCAAAAGAGCATAAAAATACGAAAGTAGACAATTGTTGGGAAATAAAGACTAAAACATAGTAAATGAGCGACAAAATGCGTGTAAAAATAGATGTAAAACATCATAAAATAGACACGCATCAGGCTCTCAACCGGTTAGCCGACCCTCTGACCGGCTGGGAGTCCATGTACGCGAAAAACCCATATCGCGATACACTGATTCATCCAAAACCAATGAATTCATTCCCAAACCTTGATTCCTACATGAAATTCATCTTACCCAACAACTATTACACACTAACTAAAAATGTGAAGTCGTTTTCAACCACCAAAATAAGAATTACATGCCCAAAACATATAAACCACCATAAACCATGTTCATACTACCAAATAATATTTCCCATATGAATCATCACATAATTTCATCACAAAACAGATTATAAACATCATGTGAGTTCTTAACAACTAAAAACAACACTAGTTTCACAATCAACAACAAATTTCACATAAAAGTGATGCTTTATGACATAGACCGAGTTTTCCTCATCAAGGTTACCTTTTACTTACTAATCTTCGAGTGAATCTTCAGTAATGTAAGAGTCGACCTCCGGGTTGTTGATGCGTGCCTATTTTATACACTTTTTGCCATTATTTGGCACGCATTTTTATGCATTTTCATGCACTTTACGTGCTATTCTACCCTTTTTTCTGCTTCTTGGTGTATCTCTTGTTGTTTGGCAGCTGGAATTATGCTAAAGTCGCGGAAACCGAGCTTTTCTCGTCCAAAGTAGACCACTTTTAGAAGATAGAACAAAGTCAAGGAGTCCCATGACCTCAGATGTGCAATTTTGAGCTGATAAGAACGCTAACCGAGGGAAAAACAAAGGACAGAAGCAAAAGAACCACAAAAGAAGCAACCTGGTCTGACAGGTGGCTTTTGCTCGATCGAGTGGATGCAGTAGAAGAAACACTCGATCGAGTGATATGTTACTCGATCGAGGAGTCTGCATGAAAGACTATGGTCTCGAGGATTTTGAAGCGACTCGATCGAAGGGATGCAGGACCATTGTTACTCCATCGAAGAGTTTTTGAAGGATAGTTACTCGATCGAGTGGTTCTATCACTCGATCGAGCAACTCACTTCCTGCACCGGATTCAGCATTTCGCATTTCTAGGTTTGAGGATTAAGCAGTTAACGTAATCCCTATATAAGGATTAGGTTAACACTAATCACTCATTCACCTATTATCTGTCATTTCCATCACCTATCATTAGTCACTAATCCACTTTTCATACTTTTCATCTTAGCTTTACACATTTCAACAGTAGCTTTGTCATTTTAATCTTTGTTGTTCATTCCGGATTCCGTTCATCATTTCATGCAAGTTATTGTAATCTCTTTACCTTTCTCTTAATTTTATTATTATCATTTCCATTGTTCATCTTTTATGCTTTTTAGTCTATTTTCGTTAATCACTATGTTGCATTTTATTATTATCATCATTGTTAGATTAGATCCCAAAGCCATGCGTAGATATATTTCATAATATGTTAGGATGAGGGAACTCAAGGTAGTAATGTCGTAGGAATCACCCGTTAGTCGTCTTTGCGACGAAATTCGTCTATAAGCAATTTAATGAGAAAACTAGTCAAATGAGTGCACGCAGGAGACCGGTTTAATTAGTAAAACTGAACCTAGATCGAAATATTGGTAAGGTAGGCTTGCTTAGGATGATCGATATAACCTTCCTAGATCGAAATATTTGTTGGGGAGTCTAGGGCGATTTGAGACCGAAAGGAGATAATCACTACCCACTTCGTTAATAATTCGACTGACCTAGTTATCTCACGTGACATATATTACCGCGGTAACCCGATTCCTGACATATTTCTCTTGTATTTATTGTATTTATCATTGCTTTACTTTGTTTTATTTTTATATCCGTCTTATTTTTAGTTTTTTCAACATTAACAACAACAACCCCCCGTTTGTGACCAATAAAATGACCCTTTTTTAAGACTCTGCCTCCCTGTGGATTCGACTTTACTTCCACTAGCTTCTAGTTAGTAGACTTAGGTATTTATCTTTGACCGTGTATACAGCGACCCGTGTCAAATTTTGGCGTCGTTGTCGAGGAAGCAATCAGTTTTATGTTTTTTGTGTTAGTTTATTTTTTCTTTCTTTGTCTTAAGGAATTTCTTTTAATTTCTTAACACCGTTCTTACTTTTTTCCTCAGTGTTGTGTATGCCCAGGTCTTCTAGGTACGAATTAGTAGCTACTAATCCTGAGCCTGAGAGAGCTTTCTTACGCCGCAGGAGGGAAAGAAGGAGAACAAGTCAGGAGGAAGTCTTGAGTACCCCTGAAATTTTTAGTGCTGAACCAGTCAACCAACCAATCAAAATGTCGAACATAGCTAGCCATTCCGAGCCCAAGGTTGACTCTATTCCCAAGGGGTTCACTCTTGTAGCCGACGCAGCTGGTAACACCTTCGACATTCGACCTTCTTACATCAACTTGGTCGAACGAAACATGTACCGGGGCATAGCTGGAGAGGATCCAAGCAAGCATATGGAGATTTTTACTGATTACTGCTCAACAATCCCGACGTCGCAGACGGTGACTCAGGATAGGATCAAGGAGGTTCTTTTTCCTTTTTCCCTATCTGAGGGAGTTAGAGAGTGGTATCGTGACCTTGACCGGGAAGCTGCTGAGGTTACTGACTAGGAGTCTTTGGCTCTTGCTTTTTACAAGAAGTACTACCCACCTCAAAAGACCAATGCCCTCTGTTCCCAAATCACCAACTTTAAACAACATGGAACGAAAAACCTGTACGAAGCTTGGACTAGGTTCAAGAAGCTAGTTAGGGCATGTCCTCATCACGGTTTCCAACCGTGGTTCATTAGTAACCAGTTTTACAACGGGTTATTCGATGATCACCGGGCTATTCTCGATGTTGCTGCGAAGGAAAGGTTCAAAAAGAAGACTGAGGATGATAAGGGTTGGGGTATAATAGAGGATATGGCGAACCATTGTGCTGAGTATGGTAATCCGAGATCTGGGACAAGTACGGTAGCTAACATGAACACTGATGGCATGGAGGCTAAATTAGATAAACTGGCTGCGAGACCAATGGGACAAACAACAAGAGGGAAGTCAACAGACGGTTCACCTATTGCAAAAGGGTGAGAATGCTTAGTTGAGAAAGAGAAGGTTTTCTCCTTTCAACAGTTCAGACAAGGAGGAAACTTTTACAACCAGAACCAAGTACACCCCAATCTTAGGTGGATAAGTCAAAATGTGCTCAACCCTACCTCACCACCTCAACAAAATTATATCCCCCCTCACCGCAACCAACAAAATTTCCAAAAACCACCACAATTCCAGCCATCACAATCTAATGCTTCCTCATCTGGAGGAAGTTATGAAATAAGTGAGCTGAAGACTTTGGTTCAATCCTTGGCATCCCAAATGCAAGCTGGGTATGCGTCAATCAAGTTGTTGGAGTCGCAAATCGCCCAATTGGCGGTTAAGCAATCGTCGCGACCACATGGGCAACTTCCCTCACAAACCGAACAGTGAAATGAGACCATAAACATGGTTAGGTTGAGGAGTGGACGCGAGTATGAGGGTCCAAGAGTTGAAGTTTCTGGTCAGGAAGGCGTAAAAAGTAGAAACGGAGAAGCTGTAACTGAAGCTGGGGTCGATCGAGTGGTTGTCAGAACTCGATCGACTGAAAATTTGGAAGAATCACTCGATCGAGCAGATGTCAGAGCTCGATCGAGTGAGGTTGACATAGAAGTCCTCGGTCGAGCAATACTACTTGTTCGATCGAGTAATGCAGAAGAAAGGATCACTCGATCGAGTGATCTGATGGCAGAAAACACTCGATCGATCGAGTGTTTTAAAGAAAAGAAAAGAGAAGAGAGAAAAGGAGCAGACAGATGACGAGAAACAGTGTACGGAGCGTCGGGTTGATATGAGAGACATTCCGTACCCATCCAGGCTAGTGGAGAAAGAGTTCGCGAGGTTCGCGGAAACATTAAGAGAACTTAAGGTGCACATGTCGTTCGTTGAACTGTTGTTAAAGGTACCTTCATATTTAAAGTTTATGCGTGAGATTTTGATGCGTAAGCGAACTGTGGACGTTACTGAGACCGTCGCTGTGACATAGGAGTGTTATGCATTCCTCCAAAACAAGAGTCCACCTAAGCTAGCTGACCCAGGTAGTTTCTCGATTCCTTGTCAAATAGGTACCCACGTGATCTATTATTGTTTGTGCAACTTAGGGGCAAGTGTTAGTGTTTTACCCCTATCTCTAGCAAGTAAGATGGGTTTTTCGAAGTTTAAGTGTACAAACATGACAGTCCAAATGGCCGACCGTAGTGTGTCAAGACCACTAGGTATTTTAGAGGACATTCCTGTTAAAATAGGAGAGTTCTTTATTCCCGTTGACTTTGTGGTTTTAGACATCCCTGAGGATTCTTACACTCCCATAATTTTAGGTAGACCTTTTCTGCATACTGTAAAATCAGTAATTGATGTCGGTACCAAGACACTGACCTTTCAGATGGGTGGGGAGGACCTAGTTTTTAGGCAGACAAGCACGTCACGGTCACCTATGACGGTTGTTTTCCATGCTATTCAATGACTGACGATGTTGCTGTTGATATAGAAATGTTAGAACTAACGCCTCTGCCTCAGATTGAGAGCAAAATAGAGGACGATTTTATGATCATTTTTTATGCAGATACAGAGCCAGATTACAACCCGGATGGATGGGGTTGGTTAGCACTGAAGAACGGGAGAGAGAACCTTAAGGAAAAAGCTGATAAGAAGGAAAGGACGTCGAAGGACTATGTCATGACACACAATCCTGCCGATAACTCAGTTAGTTGGAAGCTTAGAGCTGATGCTGTCACATCCGCGGAAGGAAGTTCCGCGAGTCAGGAGCCCTATTGTGGGCAATAAACTGTTTGTTTTCTGAACTTTTAAGCCGGTTTTGCAACCCCGTGCAAGTTGGAGTAGACAATTTACTGTTTTTTTTAGACTTAGACAATCGTTTTGCTTGAATTTCTGAACTTTTAGTGTGAATCTGTAGGTAGAAGTAGAGACAATGCTTGCATTCGAGACAATTTTGTGGTTTTTGAATGTTTGTGGTTTGTTTTGGTGCTCATGTGTAGATATGGACAAGCACAAAGGAAGAAAAAGGAAGAAAAAGGAAGAAAAAGGAAGAAATCGAGCTTCACAGTAGCGAAAGACTCGATCGAGCTCTGCATTCTGCTCGATCGAGGGGAAATCAGTCGAGAAATAGTCGATGGAGCTCATGAGTGTTTGATCGAGGAGAAGCCAGTCGAGGAGTCACCAGTGCTGAGAACCACTCGATCTAGTGGAACCCAGTACTCGATCGAGCAAAATTCCCGTAAGTGACTTACTCAATCGAGCAGTTTCAGATACTCGATCGAGTGAAGTTGAGCCTATATAAAGGGAAGTCTTCGATGTTCATACTCATTTAGTCGATTTCATTTTTTCGAAACTCCTTTCCTTCGATTCCTCTTTTTTTCTTTGATTTCTTACAATCCAATCACTTAATGTCACTTAGAATCAACTTGATTTCGTTAATTGAGTGAAAGCCCCATCGATTTGTAGCTAAATTTCGAGTAATTCGAAATTTCAGAAAGCTAGGGTTTGTTCGTTCAAATAAATTCGAATTTGGGTTGTTAGTTTGTGATATTTTGCTTTAATCATCATCCTACTCATCAAGTAAGTCGATTTTTATGTTCAAATTCAATTTCAATTCACGTTTTTTCCCTAAAAATCGAATTTAGGGTTCTGAAATTGGGTTGAACGGTTTTTTTTCGATTTTTGTATGATTATGGTTTTGATTAGGATTGATTCTATGTTTGCTATGCAGGAATGGACGGGAAATCCACCACCACAGATACCACCAGTACCACGGCAGCAGCCATAGTGGCTGGCCGTACCCCTTCCACTACTGCTGCGACAACCACCACTGCTATGGTGGTTGTTTGTCCACAGACCCCTGCTACTGCACACACTACTCCACCTGGGACCGCAACGTACTATCCCACAACCGTCACAACAATGGTGCCATTGGCTTCTTCCTCAATTGATAAGGGGAAAGAGAAAGTCCAAATAATGAGCCAGAAGGTTCGAAAATCGGTCATCGGCATGCCACCACGCCGCGCACCTCGTCCACCAGCTACGCATGCGATAACTTTTGCACATTGGATGATATCTAAAAAACAAGGTCTCTGTTGCATAATTGATGATCCTAGTCATATACTCCATAAAGATACAAAAGACTATAGGGGACATGGGATCATTGTCTCAAACCTCTCTTCCCTCTAAAGTAACCAAAATGAGCCCCATTCATATTCAAAGTATAAGAAGGAGTAGTAATGCAAACCATCAGCACCTTTCTGAATGTATCAGGGAACTTCATGGCCAGCAACAATTGTAACATCCCGCATTTTCTTAAACAATATTTTAAAGGTTTTAAATTAATTTACGGAATATAATAATATTTTTAATAATAAATCATAAACTTATTTTTAATCTTCCGTTAAGATCCATCTTAAGAAACATCCGTAAGTTCTTAAGATGTAAATAACTTGGTATAACTCAAACCCATCTAAAACCCGTTTCACAAACAAGTAACCCGACTCATTTAGTGAAAGGACTAATTAAACCCTAAACAAGGCATTTCATCGACATCAACATTTCATTTCACTGTTTCATTAAACATCACCATTGTCCTTCTTATTTCAACCACAAAATCAACTTTTCAAGCTCTTCCCGAACTCGAATCGCGGTAAGTCGTAAATTTTCGGAATCATTGCGAAATTTCCAAGCCATATATCTCTTTCAATTTCGATTTCGTGTAACCCGAAAAAGACGTTGTTTTGGCTTATTTCCGTTCTAGGGCTCTAAAACTCGTTTCTTTGGTTGTAGGGACGGATTTAGAGGATCTTGAGGTTGATAACTTTGTTGTTGAAGAGGAGCTTGGAGCATAAAACGCCTTTAAGGTGACAATTACGAGTTACTCGGCCTTTTTGTTAAATTAGCACATTTCTTGATAATGCTTGTTGAAGTTTCTGATTTTTATGGTTGTTGATGTTGTTTAAGCTTAGTAATATGTTAGGGTTTAGTCTTATATGATATTCACATGATGGGTTTGATGTTCATATGATTATTTGTTCATTTTCAGTTTTTACATCCTTAAGACGGATACTAAGTTTGATGTTAAAAAGGTGTTTGTTGTTGAGGTTTTTACTTGTTTATGTATCCTAATATTTATATACATGCTGGGTAATCTTTGCTTGTCGCGATTTTTAAGAATCGAACCCATTAAATCGAGTTTTGCGAATCACTGTAAAAATACGAATTTACGCTCAGAGGTTCTGAGTCGTAAAAATACGTAAGTGTTGTGGTGCTTAGCGGGGTGGCCGGCCGCCGGTCGACCGGCTGAGACACCTATTGATGTGTTCTTATTTAAAAGCGTAAGAAAGAGGGGAAGATAGGAGAAAGGTTCCCCAGCCGGGTGGCCGGCGGTCGGTCGACCGGCTGGGATCCCCTTCCCTTGTTTTTCATTGTTTTCCATTGTTACGAAGGCTGTTGTGTGTAGAACTGTCAGACGGCTGGCCGGCAGCCTGCCTCTGACCGGCTGAGAGTCCTATTACGCCTAAGATCGTTTTAACTTTTGATCGGCTAGTCCGATTTGCTTGAGACTCGTTTCGTGTACCTTGTATGTGTGTTTGAGGTCCCCAGAGGATGGGCGACACTATATTGGGTTCGGGAATGGAGATAGGATAGAGACCCCCCGGTCGGGTAACCGAATGGGAAACCGGCTCTCCCTCAACTTAGTTCCCGGGGTCAATTAAGTGTTGGTTAGAAGTCTAGAAAGATAGGACTAGGGAATTGGTTGAGTACATATCAGAATATGTCTGAGCAGGGACCGCTAGAGTACGATATGTGCTGATGTTTGTATGCGTGTCAAGTTATGGTCTGAGCAGGGATCCTCTAACTTGACATGTGAGTGTTTGTGGCGTGACGGCTACGTCTGAGCAGGGACCGCTGGACCGGCACGTGTATGTTTGATGCGGTAGGATATGTCTGAGCAGGGACCGCTATTCTACCGTGATATTGTATGACAGTAGTGGGTTTGGATCTGAGCTGGGATCCCGATTTCATTACGAAGGGTAATGGTCACGACTAAGCAGGGTCGGTGGATCATTATCATCTGATTGGTATCCACTCGTGCCTGAGCAGGGGTCACGAGTGTATGCTTGCTGATTTGTGTACCAAGTCTAACCTGAGAAGGGGTGTGACTTGGGCACTGCTGATTGTGTCTAGTTCTTGCCTGAGTAGGGGTAGGTCCTAGACATTGTTGAATTGCATCTGCTTGCCTGAGTAGCGGTACAGTGTCAGATGTTGCTGATTGTTTGAGTTGATATAGAGCATTGTATACTGTAGAACTGTTCATCCAAGGCATTGGATGACTCTTTGGCTAGTTTTGTAAATGGTTTGGACTGAAAGACCCCCCGGTCGGGCAACCGGAAGGGAAACCGACTCTCCTTCCAAATAGTTTCTGAAGTTGGTTGAGAGTCTTGCATAGATATTGCATGATTGATATGAGTTTGAGATATTGAAATTTATATGCTGCACATGTTATATATATGTTGGAGTATGTTGTGTGTTTATGTGTTGACACCCGTCGTTGAGGGGTGCCAAAGATAAGATTTATAAAACCTCAGCTTAAACTTAGATAGGATAAGTCAAGGGTCGAACCACAGAGAGACAAGGTTAATTATGTTTATGAATTTAAAGTCTATTGCAAGTAACCAAAAAAGGGGGGTTGATTTGAGATTTAAACTAATAACTAAAAGGACAAAATAAACAAGAGAAATAAAATAAGGGGAAAAGGAGATTAGGAACTTTGGTTCCCCATGGTCAAAACAAGTCAATGAAAGGTAAAATAATCAAATAACACAATCCCAAGGAACAAAGAATAAACCTTTGGGTCAATATTCTACCCAATCCTTACGGTCTTAGGGTTCGTAGAAAAGCACTAAACTTTCGTTCAAGAGCAATCCCTAAGTTGTTGTTAAACTAATCCTAGTAATCTTTCAATCCTAAGGATCAGTTCACCAACAACAATGGGGGATTGGTAATTCAATCATTAAACTATCAAAATCAAGTCTTTACCATGGTTCCCCTAATTCCTAATCACAAGAATTAGCTATGCATATTCTTAATCATAAAATTAACAATAACAAGAATTAAGAACATCAAAGGAACCAACATAAATAAAGATGATGATAAAAGAGAAAACATGAATTAAAGAACAACAATAAGATGAACAACAAGATTAATTAAAAGGGAAGATTAATTGTAGCAACTTACAACTTAATTGGAAAATCTAAGAACAAAGATGAAAGCTTGGTACCAAAAATCTAACTATGGAGTTCTTCCAACATAAAGTGCTTGATAAATAATATAATTTTGTTCTAATAAAAATCTTGACCTAATTGAAGAGTTTTGGTCTCCTTAAATAAGATTAATTACAAGATTAGGAAAGTAGAAAACACGAAACAAAAAGATCCTCGGGTCAGCTTCTGGTCGGTCGACCTACGATGCGGGTCGGTCGACCGCTTTGAGCGTTACTGGGCTTTTATGCGAATTTGCTTAGGTCGGGAATTGGGCTTCGGTCGATCGACCTCTGATGTAGGTCGGTCGACCGCTTCTTGTCCATTCCAGCTCTAATCAGGCCCAATAACAACAATCGGACATGCACTCCGGATCCTTGCTCCGTATTAGTACTCAAAACAGCTTCCGAAAGGCAAATAAGGTTCAGTTTTGCTCACTTTCGCGTATTCCTACATATAAAACATAGAAATGCCAAAGTAAACCGTTTCAGGAGAAAAAGCAACTAAAAGTCATGAAAACGTAAGAAAATACGTGCCAAAAGAATAAATAAAATGCATAAAATAGGCACGTATCAAACTCCCCAAACCAAACCTTGCTTGTCCTCAAGCAAGCACTAAGACTCAAAAGAAAAGAAAAACTTCTAATGGAACGGATTTCATACTTTTTACAACCAAACCCAACACTATGTCCAACCAATTTAATGCAGCCTTCAAATGTAAACAAGCATAATGTCAAGAGCAAAACGAATTGGTCATGTTGGAATAGCATGCTAAAATTTCAACCTTGCGAGACTCATTCTAATTGGACTCTCGCGGTACGCTCGAGACACTCATGAAAGCAAAGGGTCAAATGTATATGTGAAATATAAGAAGATAAATAAAAGTAAAGACTCTCACCTATCTGCGACCCGTAAGAACATGCCTGCAATCTAACATGAATAGAATCTCTACAACCGTACATATGCATTCCCACACTAGATAACCATGACACATGCCGAGGCAAATTTGGAATTGTGAGGCTAAAGGTAAGAAGGGGTTAAAATAAGTTATGGGAAGAGGGGTTAAACCGAGCTAACAACCGTCTATCCAAACTACAAGATCACTTCTTGTTATTTTTTTTTCATACATGCCAAGGCTCAAAGTTTTTTGAGCAAAAATCACAATTCCTCCAGTTTTTTTTTTCTCTCTTCTCTCTTTCTTTTTTTTTTCTTCAGAAAAACGGCCTGTTCAATGGTCCTGGTCGACCGACCAGGGATGCAGGTCGACCGACCAGCCTTGAAAACAGGCTGATTCGAATTATTATTTTTTTCGTATCTTTTTTTTTTTCATTATTTTTTTTTTCGAATCCTTTCTTTTCTTTTTCTCCTTCTACCATTCTCATAAAATCTATATTTAACAATAAGGTACAAACCAAAGGATGGCCAAAACAGACCCATCACTACATTACTAGCTCGGCTAGGGTAGGCAAATTTTTTAGGATGTAGCAATTGGGTAAAAAGATTCAATTTGGCTATGGGAGGATTATGGGAATAATGAGAAAGGGGGACCTCTACCACATGTGTCAACAAACCACAAATCCGAATGCATACAGGTATTAAGTAGACAAAATTCATGTTTATGCATATTGATGTGACATGCCTCAAGAGGAGAAACTACTCACAAACCTACATGAAATCGGTCATAGATGTCACCGATTTATTAAGCTCTAATCCTTAGAATATGATGTAGCTTGCCAAGAAGAGAGTCAAGTTTAATAATTTAGCATGAAATCAACAAAAACTCGTAGATAATGCAAAAGACTAGCTTGAAATTTTTGAAAAATGCAAGGCAAGGCAATATGTGATATGTGAGGCATAAATTGTATTCGTCCGTTCCGACTCGACCTAAAACTTAAGACAGAGAAGAACGCGCGACAGGGAAGAACACGCGGCAAGAGAGGATGAAAACAAGAAAAACACCTAAAGGAATGAAAAACAAAAGACACAAAGACAATTGCATACTCACAAAGGAGTATGCAAACACCCTCCCCAAACCAAAACGCACAATGCCCCCATTGTGCTCATCAGCATACAACCACAGCAAAGGGATGGGGGTAGGCAGAAAAGAAACAAACAAAGAAAGGAAAAGGAAAAAGACTAGAAACTACAAAAAGAGTCTAAGGAGGAAGGAGGGGAAAACTGGAAATCTAGAGGGAAAAAATGGAAATCTAAGGGAAGAAAAAACTTACGAAAGAAATGGGGACCTCCCCAAACCGAACCAAAGGAAGGGGACCTCCCCAAACCGAACACTAAAGTGGGTAAGGTTAAGCATGTCCCTAGGATTCTGAGTCGAAGTCCGGCTCAGAGTCCTCTCCTCCTTCTTCCTCCTCCTCCTCCTCTTCAGACCCTATGCCTGTTCCCGAGGCAGAGCCTGAAGCTTCACCGTGGACACGACCGCCTGCGAGGGGTGTGTACCAGGTGGGGTGAGTCCATGGGCCGGTAGGGAGCCTACCCTGAGTGGCATACTCCCTGTAAACCGGATATTGGCAAAGACTATCGTTCAGCTGTTTTTGGCTGAACTGCCTGCAAAGGTTCGCCATCATTTGTGGCATAGATCTGTCATCAATAAAAGGAGGAACATAAACATTAGGGGGAGCAGTAAAATCAGATGGGTACCCCGTCCCGGATGTGGTATGGTGGCTACCGGGAGCAGGGACCCTATGGCCTCTAGAGGTGCCTCCTCTAAGGGGAAGGCGGTAAGACGGGAGTAGTGGTCTGGGCTCCCCTATAACAGTAAAAAGGGGAAGCATAGGGGGAGCCATGGTGATGGGGATGCGTGTTGGGGCTGGTGTCCTTGACAATTAAGTACAATGACTTATTAAATCTCTTTAAGGATCACAAGGGCATACTTCTGTATTATTACCAGTTGATCCACGTTTATCAATAACGGTTGGCTTGCTAGATAAGTTTGACGTTATTGTCATACGGATGGCGGTGATCAACTGGTCCCTATACGTCACACCTATAGGACACGTTTGAGAGATGTGAAGGTATGAAAATACAGTCACATTTTGCCGGATATGACTAAACGGTTAGTCAGAGGTATTGACTATTAAATTAGTCAATAAGATGTTGAGATTATTATTTAATACGGATTAAATAATTTTAGCTAATACGGATTACATGATTAATTCGTAAATTAAATATAAACGGTTATATTTAATTAAATATTGTATTCGCGTATTAATATAAACAGTTATATTAATTTGGATAATTATACAATATCGTATTTTGTCAGACCATTATTAATATATCGACTGTATTAATATCTGATAACATGTTACGATTTATAAATAAAACCCGCGAACAACTTAAAGCTAATTGGGTCGAATCACGAATTAGAATAAGGTAAGAGTGGAAAGCCCACTCCTACCCTGTCTCCAATTCGGCCGAAACCTAGAGACTACATAAGGAGAGTTTTTCTCCTTATGTCAGAGACTCTTGGTGCACTGTTAAATTATCTCAAGGTAAAATTAGGGTTTTGAGACATTCTTTTTCCCAAAACCTCAGATCTCACATCTAAAACCTCAAGGGCTCTCCCTATATTGCAAGGCAATTGGAGAGGATTTCTAGCACACGCGGCCACGTCTCAAACTAAGTCTTGGGTGCAAGTTATAGGAGGGAATTTGCATTAATTCCTGTTCTTAGGCCTTTTGCGCGAGGACTAAAGGTTGTACTTCTTTTCTTATCCTTTTAATCTTATGACTATAAACACAACTGTATTTTTCATTATAATCCTGCAAGTTTAGGGTGAATACATGCTTTATTCCCCACAAGTGGTATCAGAGCCAGGTTATGAAAATTTTACTTTTGTGTTTTTCATAAGTTTATTTAAAAGATTTTGAAAAATCTCGTTTCTGCCGCTGCGTCGGTCGGTCGACCAGTTTTAGCGGTCGGTCGACCGCCCCTGTGTGAGTTTTCTGTTTTTTTTTTAAAACAGTTTCCTTTGTGAGCTTTCGATCTTGTTTTTCGATTCCTGTTTACATATTGTTAATTAATCGATATTCTTGACAATATGTGAACCCTTGTTGATGTTAATTTTGATTTACTTGTTTTAATCAAAATTTAAGAAAGTAAAAACTTGTTTTAATTTCAAAAGGTGCAGCGTTTTGCGATTTTTGAAATTCGTTTTTACTGCTTGTTGGTCGGTCGACCTAATTAATAGGTCGGTCGACCGATTTTACTGTTGCAGAAATTTTCGTTTTTCGGCTGGAGGTCGGTCGACCACAAGTTTAGGTCGGTCGACCTCCCCCCTGTAACAGACTCGTTTTTTTTTATTTTCCGAAAATAACATGTTTTATTTTCACATGGCTTAAAATAATATACTGTATACGGAAATAGTATATTATTTAGTGAATCGGTTCACCCTCGTTTGATACATATTGTTTTAAAACAGTTTAAAATAATGGATTATATGTTTATTAAAATTGGTGATGAAAACGGTATAATCACATAATTTTAATCCCGTAAGGTGGTTTGGTAAAAATTTATTAATCATAATAACCGTATTATGTCATGTATAAATTTTATTTAGTTGATGCATTTTTTTATCGTCTTGTGAATGCCTTGAATGCTTTCAATAACGTATTTAATTTTTGCAAACGGTTGTAACTTAGTGTGGCCTTAAAAGATTGTGTCACCGTAATGATGGGACACGATCTTGCTTGTAATTTTGAGATCTTGAATCTCCGTTTTGGGTTTTTGCCATGTAATTACTTTTGTATTTAAATTAGAATGTATCTAGGATTACTTTTGTAATTTAAATTAGTAATTTTGTGAAGACCAAAGACAAGACGGAGACCGGATGCTCACTCCCGCTGCAAGGACCAAGATAGAACATCAAGACAAGCTTCTAGGGTCCAACAGTGGATTCCAAGTTGTTTTATGTTTATTTTGGTAGGATAGGCCACACTAGGACTTTTTATTTACGTTTATTGCATTTATCTTTATGCTTTCATCGATAATAGCTTGCATCATATTCCGCCTAAAAACCAAACCACCTATATCATGCCTGAAAACTGACTCATGTAGAGGTCACGCGTTAGTTTTCTGTGACAATACAGATGTCACATGTCAATTTAAAAGCCATCACTTTATTTAATTCATTCACGCAAATGCTAGTTTTTAGTTCACTTAAATATGGATAAATAAGAGTTGATGGGGTCTTCCTCGTATAACCAAAAATTGAGATTAGTCTTTATAAATCAGCCTCCCATGAATCCCTTCTTCGTCGGTAGGCATAATATGACCCCTTCTACGTCGGGTAAGTGGGAACAGATGATTTATTTTATCTCAACATCATGGTCACTCGATAATATTCCAGTGACTGAGATGGACTAATAGATAGGATTTACGAAAATCTATCGACCAAGAGTTCCAACGATTGGAATTAGCCAAACTGTGGGCTTATCAATATACGGAAATTGAGTCTTGGGATCGTTTATATAATTCTTGAGGGAGATCAATTATATAAATGCATGAGTCTACGAGTTTAAATTCAATTTAATATAGACTTAAATCACAACAATAAGTTGCTTATATGGTTTTGTTTTATCTTCTTTCAGTGTAGAACACGTTCATTAAAACTGCTGTAAAGCTAAAATGGCTGGTGAAGACCCAATGCCAAGTGCCAAGCTAGCACGTGAATCCTGGCTAAAAGCCTTCATGGACTCCATGAATCAGTCAACTAGACTGAGGAATGATGGGTCAAACTTCTCTGACTGGGAGGCAGCACTACGGAATGCTGCCATTGCTGACGGAAAGCTTAAGTTTTTAACTGAGCCCATTCCGGCACACCCAGGAACTGGAGCTAGAGCCAACGATGTTCGCGCTCATAGCGACTTCGTCATGGATGCGGGTGCGATAAAGAACGTACTCATCTATGCAATGGAATCTAATTTGCAAAGACGCTTCATAACCCATGGTGCAAACAAGATTT
This sequence comes from Silene conica, assembly GCA_029255685.2. Lineage (NCBI taxonomy): Eukaryota > Viridiplantae > Streptophyta > Magnoliopsida > Caryophyllales > Caryophyllaceae > Silene > Silene conica. Next base: position 69,984,794 of record CM055311.2, read on the forward strand.
TCACCACGCTCACTAACGAATTCTCCAAGGCTCCGAGAATCGTTTCTTATGAGCATACCTGTCGCTTCTTTGAGGCGAAACTCCAGAAGGGCCAAGCTGTTAGCCCACATATTCTCAACATGATTGAGAATATCGAGAAACTGGAGACCCTAAACTGCAAGATCAGTGAGAACATCATCGTTGATCGCATGCTTCATTCGCTTCATGATGGGTTCGCCCTCTTTAGGGCCAACTACTACATGAACGACATGAAGAAGACTCCCCATGAGCTCCACTCCCTTCTCGTACAGACTGAGAAGGATCTAAAGTTGAGTGGGAGTCTAAAGCAGGATGTTCTCATGATCTCAAGTAAGGGAAAAGGTAAAGGGAAGGCTAAAGCTCAGGGCGACCTAGCGGTAGGTAGGCCCAGGTTCAAGAAACCAGGATTTGCTAAGAGTGGGCCTGGTGAGTCGAGTAACTCACAAGGCAAGACAAAGAGCAAGGATACAAGCATGGAATGTCACCATTGCCACAAGACTGGGCATTGGAGGCGCTCATGCCCCGTGTATCGCGAGGACATTAAAGCAGGCCGTGTTACTCCTGTTGGTATGTCTTCTTCTTCTTTTATTCACATGATTGAGATTAACCATGCAAGTTGCGGAACTTGGGTACTTGATACTGGTTGTGGTTCTCATCTATGTAATCATGTGCAGGGCCTCCGAAACCAAGAACCCCTAATCAAGGGTGAGGTGGACCTGCGTGTCGGGAATGGAGCACGTGTGGCTGCAGTCTCGAAGGGAACATACGTAATCCAGCTTCCAAGTGGATTCGAGTTATTTTTATATAACTGTTATTATGTTCCTAGTTTGTCCAAAAACATTATTTCAGTTTCTGCACTTGACAAACTCGGCTTTTCATTTGTAATAGAGAATAATAGCTGTATTTTCTCCTTACACAATATGATTTATGGCAAGGCAGTTTCCATGAATGGAATTTATGTTTTAGATCAAACTACCGAGATATTACATGTGAATAATAAAAGATTAAAGGTAGGTGACAAAGATCAAACTTACCTATGGCATTGTCGTATGGGACACATAAATGAGAAACGCGTAAAACAGCTCATACAGAATGGAGCTATTTCGCCCTTTGATTTCGAATCATATGGCACGTGTGAATCATGTCTCATCGGCAAAATGACTCGTATTTCCTTCAAAGGTGTTGGAATGCGCGCTGCCGACCTATTAGGACTCATACATACGGACGTATGTGGCCCTATGTCGATCAACGCACGAGAAGGCTATAGGTATTTCATCACTTTCACGGATGATTTGAGTAGATATGGCTATGTCTACTTGATGAAACATAAAAGTGAATCCTTTGACAAGTTCAAAGAATACCAGAATCGGGTACAGAACCAGCTGGGTAGAAAGATTAAAGCACTACGCTCGGATCGTGGTGGTGAGTATCTTTCACGCGAGTTTGATCAACACCTAAAAGACTGTGGGATCGTGCTACAGTTAACTCCACCTGGAACACCACAATTAAATGGTGTGTCCGAACGGAGAAATCGAACTTTACTTGATATGGTTCGATCCATGATGAGTCACACCGTTGTGCCTGATTCATTGTGGGGCTATGCTCTTTTGTCGGCCGCTCTAATACTTAACCGAAGTCCGTCTAAAGCTGTTGACAAGACTCCATTCGAGTTATGGAAGGGAGCGGTCCCTAACTTGTCCTTTATTCGGGTTTGGGGCTGCGAGGCTTATGTCAAGTGGAGACACGAGGATAAGCTCGGCCCGCGATCGGTCAAGACATACTTTATAGGCTATCCAAAGGGAACGTTTGGTCATTACTTCTACTCGCCTACCGAACAACGTGTTTTTGTTGCGGCTAGTGCGACGTTCTTAGAGAAAGAATTTCTCGAGAACAAGTCGAGTAATAGAACCTTCGAGTTATCGGAGGTTCAAGAACCAACTACCGAGCAACCATTGGAGGAAACAGTACCTTCAACCGAGGCTGCGGTAGATATCCCTGAGGAACCTAGGAGGTCAGGAAGAGTCTCTATTCCACCGGACAGATACATTGGTATGGTCGAGGAACACGATACAGATGACGTCTTACTCCTAGAGGGTAATGAACCCACGACCTATAAAGGTGCCATGACCAGTTCTGACTCAAAGCTATGGCTAGAAGCCATGCAATCCGAGATGGACTCCATGTATGAGAACAACGTGTGGGATCTTGTGGACCTACCTGCAAAGGTACGTCCCCTTCAATGCAAATGGCTTTACAAGATAAAGCATGCCGTGGAAGGACAACAAGATATCCATAAGGCTAGACTAGTTGCTAAAGGTTTCACTCAAGTGCCAGGCTTGCACTATGATGAGATCTTTGCACCCGTAGTCATGCTACGTTCCATTCGGATTATCTTAGCGATCGCCGCATTTCATGATTATGAAATATGGCAAATGGACGTTAAAACCGCCTTCTTAAACGGTTATTTGGAGGAAGAGTTGTACATGGTACAACCCGAGGGTTTTATCGATCCAGCACATCCTAAGAAAGTTTGCAAGCTTAAGCGTTCCATCTATGGACTTAAGCAAGCATCGCGGAGTTGGAATCATCGCTTCGACCAAGTGATAAAAGAGAATGGGTTCATTCGATCAGTCGAGGAACCATGTCTCTATATCAAGTCGAGTGGGAGCAAGATTGTATTCCTAGTACTGTATGTCGATGACATACTCTTGATTGGGAATGACATACCTCTCTTATCTTCGGTTAAAGCATGGTTGAAAAACCATTTCCAGATGAAAGATCTGGGAGAGGCACAAAGAATTTTGGGCATCCGTATCTACAGGGATAGATCACGACGAATGTTGTCTCTCAGTCAGGAGTCTTATATAGAGAAGATTCTGGAGAGATTCAGTATGACGAACTCCAAGAAGGGGTTCCTTCCCATGACTCCTGGGCTTCACTTGAGCAAGACTCAAGAAGCTAAGTCAGTGGAAGAGAAAGAGCGCATGAGTCGGATTCCTTATGCCTCGGCAATAGGATCGATCATGTATGCCATGATATGCACACGTCCAGACGTTGCATATGCATTGAGTATGACCAGTCGATTCCAAGCTCATCCAGGTGAACCACACTGGATGGCCGTGAAAAACATTCTTAAGTACCTACGGAGGACTAAAGATTGGGGATTGACTTATGGAGGCGACTCAACGCTCTGCGCCACGGGTTACGCAGATGCTAGCTTCCAAACAGATCGAGATGACTCGAAATCTCAGTCTGGATTTGTCTTTACTCTTAATGGCGCTGCTGTCAGCTGGAAAAGTTCTAAACAGAGTGTTATAGCAGATTCTACGACTGAGTCCGAGTACTATGCCGCCTCGGAAGCAGCTAAGGAAGCAATATGGATGCGTCAATTCTTACAAGGACTCTCGGTAGTGCCTAGTTCGAATGACCCAATCACCGTTTATTGTGACAATAGCGGTGCCATCTTCCAAGCTAAGGAGCATAAGTCTAGCAACAAGGCTAGGCATGTACAACGGAAAGCTCATCTAATCAGAGATTACGTGGAGCAAAAGGAGATTTTTATTGATAAGATCGCTACGGATGACAACATAGCTGATCCACTCACAAAAGCATTACCACGTGATAAGCGTGAAGGGCACATTCATTCCATGGGAATTGGATGTGTTCCTAAGTTGTAGTACTCTTTTATGAATTCATGTAATAATTCATTTTCTCGTGTACTCTATTCAACCTTATTGTTATGATATAAAATGTTTTGTTTTTCATGTGGAATTGTACGCCAATTTTGAACACCACAAAGTGAACTGATTAACATTACATCGTTTTAGTCCTTGATTACCCACTTGAGCTGATAACTCAGGTAATCATTTTGTGACGTTGGTTGATGGTGGGTTCAACGAGCCATAAGTCACGTGGATGACTGACCAATCACAAAGGCGAGTTATACGGATATCTCGTAGGACACCCCGTGACATCGTTATGGAGTCCTAAATGTTTTATAACATTGGGTGCCAGGTCGTGGATAGGACCTCCATAGTGTTCCTTAGAGTCGAGTCTTTTGACTTTCAACTGTTTCTTGAGATTAAGACAGATGTTGGGTAACTTTGGTTTCTTTCCCACGGTCACCGGAACAGGGGCCAAGAGGATTTTTTCTGGGTTATTTCATGCTGGGCGATATCGCCAGGATTCGAGTTGAGGGAAATATCCAAACCCTTATCAGGATTTTATCATTTCTCAGGGCCACTCGAGGAGTAGTAACTGAAATGCATGGCCATGCTCGAATACAGATTCGTTTTATCAATTAAGTTACTCTCTAGTCGGGGAAACCACTCTTGATACAAATCGCTTGTGAGATACGACCTTTGCGAATGCGGATTTGCAAATTGTCTTACATTGAGTGGGAGAAATTTTAAAAGGATATGAGATTCGGTTATCGCACCTACACTTGTACGGACAAGTGGGAGTTTGTTGGAGATTGTGTCCTCCACATGTAGTGTGATAACGTCATTGAACATACCCTTGTACGGACAAGTGGGAGATTGTTGGGGCTGGTGTCCTTGACAATTAAGTACAATGACTTATTAAATCTCTTTAAGGATCACAAGGGAATACTTCTGTATTATTACCAGTTGATCCACGTTTATCAATAACGGTTGGCTTGCTAGATAAGTTTGACGTTATTGTCATACGGATGGCGGTGATCAACTGGTCCCTATACGTCACACCTATAGGACACGTTTGAGAGATGTGAAGGTATGAAAATACAGTCACATTTTGCCGGATATGACTAAACGGTTAGTCAGAGATATTGACTATTAAATTAGTCAATAAGATGTTGAGATTATTATTTAATACGGATTAAATAATTTTAGCTAATACGGATTACATGATTAATTCGTAAATTAAATATAAACGGTTATATTTAATTAAATATTGTATTCTCTTATTAATATAAACAGTTATATTAATTTGGATTATTATACAATATCGTATTTTGTCAGACCATTATTAATATATCGACTGTATTAATATCTGATAACATGTTACGATTTATAAATAAAACCCGCGAACAACTTAAAGATAATTGGGTCGAATCACGAATTAGAATAAGGTAAGAGTGGAAAGCCCACTCCTACCCTATCTCCAATTCGGCCGAAACCTAGAGACTACATAAGGAGAGTTTTTCTCCTTATGTCAGAGACTCTTGGTGCACTGTTAAATTATCTCAAGGTAAAATTAGGGTTTTGAGACATTCTTTTTCCCAAAACCTCAGATCTCACATCTAAAACCTCAAGGGCTCTCCCTATATTGCAAGGCAATTGGAGAGGATTTCTAGCACACGCGGCCACGTCTCAAACTAAGTCTTGGGTGCAAGTTATAGGAGGGAATTTGCATTAATTCCTGTTCTTAGGCCTTTTGCGCGAGGACTAAAGGTTGTACATCTTTTCTTATCCTTTTAATCTTATGACTATAAACACAACTGTATTTTTCATTATAATCCTGCAAGTTTAGGGTGAATACATGCTTTATTCCCCACAATGCGATCACTGAGGTAGGTGTCTACCTTCCAATAATCTCTCCTGTCCACCCAATGCACGGACCTGACATAAGCCATGTCCATGAACCGGGAGGTAGTGTCAATCGCATCCTCAAAGCGAGGGAACTGGGGGACTAGGGAGCTGGCTAATCTAGTGACTAGCCCACCACAAACAATAGTAGACAAAGAAGTTCCCTCACCCACCGACATGAAATGAGAGGCGACCAAAAATGCAGTGTTATAAAACTGCTGACCCGTACGTCTGATGTTAAGATAACCAGACAAAATGGAGAGCTCAATGTTGTGAACATTTTGAGACTCTTTTCGGCCGAAAACAGTGTTGGCCAACAGACGCAAATAATAACGGGGGGTAGGAAGGTGGATGGTACTGTTTTTCTTCTTCACATCGCTGGAATCAGAAATACAGGACCACAAATCAGTATACGACCCCGTGGGGTCATCAGTAAGACCCGTAGAAGATAAACCTAGATACTGAGCAAATTGGCTTAAAGTCAAAGAAAAGGTTTCATTGAACAGACGAAAAGAAATGCAAATGTTGTCATAGCCAGGATGAAATGCTCTAAAATCAAAAGTAAAGGAAGAAAAGAACTCAAAAGTGAGAAGGGGATAGGTGAACTCATCCATAGTGACAAGTCCTGCAAAACCAGTCCCGTCGAGCAAAGATACCACCTCGTCATGACATCCCAGGGCTTGCAAGGCAGGAACAGAAAGGAAACGGGTTGCCACTACCAAGCAATAAGCGGTGAGATGGAGGAATCGAGCTTTCTGGGCCGGAGTGCTGAAAATGATTTGCGGATAGTTGGGTAGGCTATCCGTGTCTTGCACCGCCAAACCTCTCGACCTAGGGACACGTCCTCTGGAGGTGCTTGTACCCGAAGTGCGGGCACGCTTCCCACCTTGATCACAGCTAGACATTGCGAATCTGAAAAGTTCAATAAAAATTTAAGTCTTATGTGAATATGAAAACATTACCTTAACATATATAGGCACGAAAATTTGCAGAAACAGAAACTTATGAAACAATATCGGTCGGCCGACTTCACAGATAAGTCGGTCGACCATTATTTGCGAGAAAACTCATTATTTCCATTGCACAATCGGTCGGTCGACCGTATACCTAGGTCGGTCGACCAGTTAGCGAAGAAAACTCAGAAACCGCAAAAATTAAACTCAGGAAAAATACGGTTCTGGTCGGCCGACCTCATTTTCGGGTCGGTCGACCGACTATCGTCAGAAAAATGCAGATCTGTAAATTAGAAACCCAGAAATTTCAAATTTTTGGTCGGCCGACCTCCGTTTCCGGTCGGTCGACCATGAACAGTGCCAGCGTCGGATTTTCGTGACTGAAAACGCGCGAAAAAGGGCATAAAAAATAAAAGAGGAATTAAACTAACCCTAATCAGCACGAAATCACCCAAAACTTACAGATCTAAGCATATAAAATCAAAAGGAAGAAGAAAACTAAGATAAAAACACACAAACAAGCATGGAAACAGAATTAAGAGCAAAATAAACTTAAAAAGACAAATTAATACTACCTAAAACGGAATTAAGATGATAAAAACGAAAAAGAAAGAAAGAAAAACTAAGAAAATCATACCTTGAATGAGGAAATTGAAAGAAAGCAAGTAAATTGGTGAAGGATGAAGAAGGTGGGTGTTGTTTTAGGGTTTTAAGAGAGAAAGGGGATGCAGGGAAAGTGAGGAAATGAAGCAAGTATTGTGTTTTCAAAAACACAAAAGACCCGTGACCTTTGACTCAAAAGAAAAAAAACCGGAAAAAACACGCGGTCGGTCAACCACAATACTCGGTCGGTCGACCGACGTCCTTTTACCTGCTCTGCAATTTTTATTTAGTCTGTCAGGAAAAGTAATTAAAGCTGCCAGTTGGTCGGTCGACCGCTTGTACTGACGGATTCCTTTCATTTTACTTTTTCTGCTGAGATTTCAAATTTTCATCAAGGATAAAACGAAAATAAAAAACGCAAACTAAAAAAAACAGCACGGGTTGCCTCCCGTGTAGCGCTGGTTTAAGAGGTCCCGCACGACCTTTTTACCTATCGTGAAGCATCCTAAAAAGGGTCAAAGTAAGAAACTTCGACCTTTCCGACAAATTCATTTTCTCCTCGGAAGTGCTTCACATATTGGCCATTGACTTTGAACCTCTCACCAGATGAGGTTTCTAATTCGATTGACCCGAATTTTGAGACAGCTGTGATGGTGTAGGGTCCGCTCCACCTGGACTTCAGCTTACCAGGAAAAAGACGAATACGAGCATTAAAAAGCAACACCCTATCACCTACCTGAAAATCACGTTTAATGATTCTTTTGTCATGCCAGCGCTTTGTTTTCTCCTTGTAAATCCTGGCATTGTCATAGGCTAACAACCTGAATTCTTCTAACTCATTGAGCTGCATCAAACGTTTCTCACGGGAAAGATTAGGGTCTAAATTAAGATTACATATAGCCCACCAAGACTTACGTTCTAACTCTACTGGTAAACGACAAGTCTTACCATAAATCAATCGGAATGGTGACATTCCTATTGGGGTTTTGAACGCGGTTCTATAGGCCCATAAAACATCATCAAGTTTTAGGCTCCAATCTTTCCTAGACTTAGAAACTACCTTGGCTAGGGTCTCCTTGAGTTCCCTATTAGAGATCTCAACTTGACCACTAGTCTGAGGGTGATAAGCTAAACCCCTACGGTGTTGGACACCGAATTTATTTAACAAGTCACCTAAGCGTTTCTCCTTAAAATGCATACCTCCGTCACTTATGACAACCCTAGGGACACCAAAACGAGGAAATATGATTTTTCACTACTACAAAAAAGGCCTAAGACATCAATTATAAGACACCTGTTTTTTTTCTAACAGATTTCTTAACGTTAGACACCGGTGATTTAATATAACAAGTTTGCAATGTTTAAATAAGAAACCTGTCCTTCAGAATCCGGTTTCCTATATTTTAATTTTCAATTTATTAATAACTAAGAAACCTGTCCTCCAAAATCCGGTTTCCTATATATTAATTTTCAATTTATTTAATAACTAAGAAACCTGTCCTCCAGAATCCGGTTTCCTATATATTAATTTTCAATTTATTTAATAACTAAGAAACCTGTTCTCCAGAATCCGGTTTCCTATATATTAATTTACAATTTATTTAATAAATAATAATAATAAATTATTCTTAAATAATATATTGTTTAATTAATTCTACTAGATTCACCGAGCAATACATGCATACCTCTATCTCTTAACTTACCATAATCCACCGCCTAACACATTCTTTAAATATTAATTATCAATATCTACTTAAATATATCAAAGACACCGGGTGTAAATGAGAGTGGTGTCATAGACAGGGGCGAACCCACCTTAGAGTAAGGGGTAGCGGCCGCTACCCCAAATTTAAAAAAAATTGGTTTAAAAGACGATTTTTTGCGACCCCAAATATTGATAAATAGTAGATAACTAAATGTTATCCCAATAAATCTACAGTAAATATCTTGTGGCTCAATGGTAAAGCCATTCAATATCCTCCTTGTGGTCGTGGGTTCGAATCCCATTGCATGTGGGTGGTGTCATAGATATATGCTAAAGACACCGGACATAAGACACCAGACATAATTGATAACAGGTATAAGTCAAAGACACCAGTTATTAATAAAAACAAGTCTCTTTAATTGTTAGCTAAGATACCAGTTCCTCCACAGGTTTCTTAACCAAAGACACCTATGATCTAGACACCTGTTATAAACAGGTGTCTAAGGCCTTTTTCAACAGGTTTCTTTGGCCTTTTTTGTAGTAGTGTTTTAAACATTTTTATAACAGCCTTTGCATCACAATGGGGAGTAGCAATAGCTTCTGCCCACTTAGACACATAATCAACAGCCACAAGAATATACCTGTTACCTTGACTACTAGGAAAAGGTCCTTGATAATCAATGCCCCAGACGTCAAAAATCTCTACCTCCAAAATACCAACCTGTGGCATCTCATGTCTTTTTGAGACATTCCCAGTTCTTTGATAGGCATCACAGTTACCTACAAAATTTCTACAGTCAGCATGTAAAGTAGGCCAATAAAAACCAGACTGCAATACCTTGGCCACGGTCCTAGATGGACCGTGGTGACCACCATATGCAGAAGAGTGACATGCTTCTAGAATGTCCTTCACCTCCCATTGGGGAACGCATCTCCGGATGAGTCCATCTCCGCATTCCTTAAAAACATAAGGGTCATCCCAAAAATACTGTTTCGCATCGAACATAAATCTCTTCTTTTGTTGCCATGACAACTCAGGAGGGATTTTACCTGTAACAGCAAAATTAGCAAAATCAGCATACCAAGGAGGGGGATAAGAACCTGAACTATTGATGATAAATAAACTCTCATCAGGAAATGAATCATCAATAGGTAAAGAATCTTCCCCATCAGTCAACTGTAGGCGAGATAGGTGGTCAGCTACCACGTTTTCCGCGCCTTTCTTGTCCCTAATCTCAATTTCAAACTCTTGTAGAAGGAGTATCCACCTTAAAAGCCTTGGCTTTGAATCCTTCTTCTGAAAAAGGCCTTTTAAAGCTGCATGGTCAGTGTAAACAATTACCTTATTACCTACTAAATATGACCTGAATTTTTCTAAGGCAAATATGACAGCTAGCATCTCCTTCTCGGTAGTGAAATAGTTGACTGGAGTCTCATCTAGGGTGCGGCTCGCATAGTATATAGCATTAAGAGCCTTATCCTTCCTTTGACCTAGCACAACACCTACAGCGTAGTCACTAGCATCGCACATGATCTCAAATGGGAGATCCCAATCTGGTGGCTGGATGATTGGTGCTGAGATCAAAGCTTCCTTCAACCTGTTAAAAGCTGAGAGGCACTCATCAGTAAAATCAAAGATGACATCTTTAAGAAGCAATTGTGTGAGTGGTTTAGCAATTTTGGAGAAGTCCTTAATGAAACGCCTGTAGAAACCTGCGTGTCCTAAGAAACTTCTCACCCCTTTGACATTAACAGGAGGGGGTAATTGCTCAATCACCTGCACCTTTGCTTTATCTACATGTATACCTTTGTCAGAAATTAGATGCCCTAACACTACCCCTTCAGTAACCATAAAATGACACTTTTCCCAGTTTAAGACAAGATTTACATCAATACATCGCTGCAAGACTTTATCAAGATTAGCTAAGCATTGATCAAAAGTATTACCATAAAAAGAGAAGTCATCCATAAATACCTCCATGATGTTTTCTATAAAGTCAGAGAAGATACCCATCATACACCTTTGAAAGGTAGCAGGAGCACTGCATAACCCAAAAGGCATCCTTCGATAAGCAAAAACACCCTGTGGACAAGTGAAAGTAGTCTTACTCTGATCATCAGGATGGATGGGAATCTGGAAAAAACCTGAATAACCATCTAGAAAACAGAAGACTTTATTAGAAGCCAGTCTTTCAGTCATTTGGTCAACAAAAGGAAGGGGGAAATGGTCTTTCTTGGTGGCGGCATTTAACTGTCTATAATCAATACACATCCGCCACCCAGTTACAACTCTAGTTGGTATTAACTCATTTTTATCATTTTTGACTACTGTGGTTCCTCCTTTCTTAGGAACCACCTGAACTGGGCTAACCCACTTAGAGTTGCCAACTGGATAGATAATACCTGCATCAAGGAGTTTCATTACCTCAGCCATAACCACATCCTGCATCTTAGGATTCAACTTGCGCTGTCCCTGTCTATAAGGCTTATGCCCTTCCTCTAACTCTATTCTGTGCATACAAACATCAGGGCTTATGCCCTTGATATCATCCAAAGAATAACCTAGAGCTTTTCTATTCTTTTTAAGAACAGTCATTAAGGCAGAAAGTTGGTCAGGACTAAGTTTAGAGCTAACAATCGCAGGGTACTGTTCAGTATCATCTAGGAAAACATACTTAAGATTAGAAGGAAGTGGCTTACGCTCTGGTGCTTTTACCTCAACTGCCTGAACAGAATTAGTATCAATAGAATAGCACATGTTTACCAGACTTGCATTAGCTAGGCTTATGAGCTTCTCATTCTCTTCTTCAGTGAGCTCATATTCCTCTTACTCTTCTTCTATAAAATCCAGCTCTTCAGCATCTTCAGCTGGATCACCTACACACTTATCCAAAACCGTCAGATCATCTAAGGGATCCTTGGTCAAGGATTCCCTCCAATTAAGGATAACATTCCTGTCTATAATATCGATGGAACAACAAGTATCATCAGTAGGAATAGTTGCCTTATGGGCAAGACTAAACTCGATAGTGTCATCCCCAATCTCTAAAGTAATGGTCCCGCGTTTGACATCTATCACAGCCCCAGCTGTGTGTAAAAATGGTCTACCTAGAATAATAGGTATTTGACTATCCTCAGCAATGTCTAAAACAACGAAATCTACAGGAATTAAGAATTTTCCCACTCTTACTTGGACATCCTCCAAGACCCCTAATGGTCTTTGGGTTGGATCTATCAGCCATCTGTAGGGTAATATTGGTGACTTTAAGTCTACCTAAACCAAGTCTTTCACATACAGAATAGGGTATAACACTGACAATAGCCCCTAGATCACAAAGGGCTTTCCCTATAACATGATTACCTATGGTACAAGGGATGGAAAAACTACCTGGGTCTTTTAACTTGGGTGCTATATTATTTTATAAAAGAACATAACATTCTTCCACAAAAGCAACAGCACCGTCATCCTGAAAATTCCTCTTACGACTCAAAATATCTTTCATGAATTTAGCATAAGAAGGTACCTGGGTAATTAAATCAGTGAAAGGGATGGTTACCTCAAGATTCTTCACCATCTCCAAAAACTTGCCATATTTCCGATCCTCTTTTGAATTTTTCAGTCTTTCGGGATAAGGAACGGTGGCATTAGCCATAGGATCAGCAACCTTTGGTTTTTTCAGCTGTAAAATTTCGGTGAGGCCTTGAATGAGGGAGGAATCCAGCGATTCCGGAGTCAAAACAGCACTCTGCTCAGGAACGTCGGTCGGTCGACCAACAGCAGTGGTCGGTCGACCAGAATCTGCAACATCCGAAATTTTCTCTTTTCCAGAATCTGATCTCGCGTCAGGAACCGAGGTCGGTCGACCTACTGTAGCGGTCGGTCGACCTCCTGATCCGTTGACGGGATCAGATTTCTTGTTTTGAACCTCGGCAGAATCTTCTTTTTGGGTTGATTCTTCACAAACACGACCACTCCTAAGATTTATGGCGTTTATTGTCTCCATGGGTCCCTCACAACTAGCTGGAGAGCTGGTCATTCGGTTGGCTATGTTTATCAAGTGTTCTTCAAAAACTTTTGAGGAGGCAAATTGAGCCTTACTCATCTCCATAACCGTCCTTGTTAAAACATCAACAAGGGTTCTCAAGTTCTCAATTTCACCCGTGTTGTCAACCGTAGTAACTAGGTTCGCACTTTCAAGCTTCAGCTGGGTTGCCTCGAGCTTTTCAAAACGGGCTTCAACTGTTGTCTCAAGAGCCATCACTCTATTCATCTCCACATTCAGCCTTCTTGAATTCCCTCGTGAACTCTTAAAAGTAGCCCTATGCACTGCCATGTGTTCTATGGTTTTCCAACCCTTCATATGGTCGGTGTTATTCTGGGATCTTCCATTGGCGGCCGCATCAAGAATCATCTTATAATCATCGTAAAGAGCGTTGTAAAATCGGTTACACAGGTCCCATTGTTGAAAAATATGGTGAGGGATAGAACGGACCAATTTCTTGAACCGATCCCATGCTTCACAAAATCCTTCATCAGGTCCCTGTTGAAAGTTACGGATTTGGTTTCTCAAGTCTTCGGCTTTTGCAAGAGGGAAGTATTTCTTGTAAAAGGCCAATGCCAAGGAAGTCCAATCCGTAACCTCCTCAGTTGCCCTATCAAGGTACCGGTACCAATCTCGCGCGTCATCTTTTAATGAGAACAGGAACATCGTTGCCAGCACCTCGTCTCTAGTCACCCCTTCAGGTAGGGGTATGGCACAACAATAATCCGTGAAGGTTGTAACATGCTTCATTGGATCTTCGTCGGGTAGACCAGAAAATTGACTCCGTTCCACCAAAAAAATATTATTTGGGCGGAGTTCAAAGGAGCCAGTGGTGGGGGTAGGCAAGGCGAATCCCTTCGGTAAATCTTGAGCCTTCGGCTGTAGGTGGGCATAAATAGAATCCATATCTAAAACAAGAGAGTACTCAAGCCTTCCTCTCAAAAACCCGTCTTCTAAAGCAAAACTAGAAGAGAAGGTAAGAAACGGTCTTAAGGAACCTAAGTTTCTTAAGACAAGAAAAATAAACTAAAAATTTAACAAACAAAATTATACCGTCTCCCCGGCAACGGCGCCAAAATTTGACACCCGTCGTTGAGGGGTGCCAAAGATAAGATTTATAAAACCTCAGCTTAAACTTAGATAGGATAAGTCAAGGGTCGAACCACAGAGAGACAAGGTTAATTATGTTTGTGAATTTAAAGTCTATTGCAAGTAACCAAAAAAGGGGGGTTGATTTGAGATTTAAACTAATAACTAAAAGGACAAAATAAACAAGAGAAATAAAATAAGGGGAAAAGGAGATTAGGAACTTTGGTTCCCCATGGTCAAAACAAGTCAATGAAAGGTAAAATAATCAAATAACACAATCCCAAGGAACAAAGATTAAACCTTTGGGTCAATATTCTACCCAATCCTTACGGTCTTAGGGTTCCTAGAAAAGCACTAAACTTTCGTTCAAGGGCAATCCCAAAGTTGTTGTTAAACTAATCCTAGTAATCTTTCAATCCTAAGGATCAGTTCACCAACAACAATGGGGGATTGGTAATTCAATCATTAAACTATCAAAATCAAGTCTTTACCATGGTTCCCCTAATTCCTAATCACAAGAATTAGCTTTGCATAATCTTAATCATAAAATTAACAATAACAAGAATTAAGAACATCAAAGGAACCAACATAAATAAAGATGATGATAAAAGAGAAAACATGAATTAAAGAACAACAATAAGATGAACAACAAGATTAATTAAAAGGGAAGATTAATTGTAGCAACTTACAACTTAATTGGAAAATCTAAGAACAAAGATGAAAGCTTGGTACCAAAAATCTAACTATGGAGTTCTTCCAACATAAAGTGCTTGATAAATAATATAATTTTGTTCTAATAAAAAGCTTGACCTAATTGAAGAGTTTTGGTCTCCTTAAATAAGATTAATTACAAGATTAGGAAAGTAGAAAACACGAAACAAAAAGATCCTCGGGTCAGCTTCTAGTCGGTCGACCTACGATGCGGGTCGGTCGACCGCTTTGAGCGTTACTGGGCTTTTATGCGAATTTGCTTAGGTCGGGAATTGGGCTTCGGTCGGTCGACCTCTGATGCAGGTCGGTCGACCGCTTCTTGTCCATTCCAGCTCTAATCAGGCCCAATAACAACAATCGGACATGCACTCCGGATCCTTGCTCCGTATTAGTACTCAAAACAGCTTCCGAAAGGCAAATAAGGTTCAGTTTTGCTCACTTTCGCGTATTCCTACATATAAAACATAGAAATGCCACAGTAAACCGTTTCGGGAGAAAAAGCAACTAAAAGTCATGAAAACGTAAGAAAATTCCTGCCAAAAGAATAAATAAAATGCATAAAATAGGCACGTATCATGTGTTACGTGTCGTTACAAAAGGTGGCTAGGAGAACTCTAGTCACTCCCCATGATTGTGGCGTACATGTTTACATGTATGTAGGTACATAACAGGATGGTTGGCAGAGGGTTGCATGGAGCTAGCGAGCGATGATCCGTTATTCATCGATTGACCTTACACTTGCGTTAGCTAAACTCTAGACTTTCATTTCAGTTTTTGAGTGCCTGTAGGGATGTGTCATCCCAGGCTGTTTGTATATATATTTACTTTGAGTACTTAAACAGTTATACTTATCTATGTTTTGTTTATATCAGTTGTTTCAGTTTTAGTTTTAATTCACCTTGTTTTTATGCATGTTAAAGTTTAAATTCCGCTTAAATTTTGGCATGTTTTGTATGTTTTATTTCCGCTGCGACGAGGGGTTTTACAGCAATTGGTCCACAAATCTCCATTCAATGGAGTCATAAGCTTTCTGGAGATCTAGCTTAAACAAACATCTTGGTGGGTCATGCCTCTGTTATAATGTCTCACCAAATCCTGGCTTATTAAAATATTCTCCAATATACTCCTATCTTTGACAAAAGCTCCTTGATTATTACTTATTATATCAGGTGAAACTCTTGCCAATCTGTTGCAAAGGAGTTTGGAAATTGTTTTGCAGATCACATTGCAACAAGAGATAGGTCTAAACTGCTTCACACTAACTGGCTTCTCAACTTTGGGAATGAGTGTAATAATTGTAGTACTAATCTGGGACACTAACCTCCTAGAATGGAAGAAATCTAGGATAGCTGATGTCACATCATCACCAATTATATCCCAAGCATCCCTAAAAAAATGGCTTGTATAGCCATCTGGCCCATGGGATTTATCCTTTGGAATGCTAAACAAGCACTTCTTCACCTCTTCTGCTATAAAAGGAGCACTCAGAATCTTCATATGTTGATTAGTGCAACAAGGTCCTCTCCTAACAACATGAGAATATACTTCCTCAGTACCCTGGCTGGTTCCCAAAAGCTCCTCATAATACTGAAGGAAAGCTCTCTGAATGTCATCTCCACTCCCACATAAGTTCCCATCTCTATCACCAATCTGAAAACCCTTATTCTGCATGATCCTCTTTTTTATTGCAGAATGGAAAAAGGCAGTATTCATATCTCCAGCCATAGACCATTGAGTCTTTGCTTTCTGGGCTAGAAAGCTATCCCTTGACCCAGTCATTTCCCTGAGCCTAGTAGCTAAATCCATCTCCTGCTGCATTAACTCAATGTCCCCAACTCTACTTACCAACAATCTTTGCACTCTCTCCAGTTCTATACTTGTTATATTAGTAGTGTTTTCAATATCAGAATAACAAGAGCTATTGATTCTCTTTAACACAAGCATTAACATCTTTAATCTCTTCACCACTCTAAATATTTTATTCCCATCAAAATGCTGCTGCCAAATACTTCTTACATCATCCCTAAAACTTTCTGCAGTCCCCCACATATTAAAGTATTTGAAACATTTTTTGCCCCCTAGTCTCATTGTTTTATTCACCACAGTACATGGACTATGATCAAATAGACCTTCAGGATGATAATGAGCAGTATAATCTCCAAAATCATGCATCCATCTACTATTCCCCATCACTCTATCCAGCCTGCTATATCTTCTGTCTTCTACATTCTGCTTATTTGTCCAGGTGTAACAGGCTCTAGTAACTTGAATATCATCCATACAGTAAAGAGACACGCACTCTTGAAAATGTTCCGGCTACTCCATTTCTGTAGAATTTACACCTAGCCTCTCTATTGGAGATAAAACAGTATTAAAGTCCTCCATCCACAACCAAGGACCATCATACTCATATGCAATTTGTTTTAGGAACTCCCATAAATCCCTCCTTTCATAGACTCCATTAAAAGCATATATCACTGTAAGAAGAAAATTCCCTCCATTACTCCTATCAGTAACCATTACATGAATATATTGAGATCCATACTGCAGCACACTAACCTCATACATACACGGCTTCCACAAAATCCAAATTCTACCCCCTTTATGCCAACTACAATTAGTAGTAACACTCCATCCCTCACATAAAGTGTTGTTTTAATTATTAAAACTAGAAGGCTTAAGTTTTGTTTCCAGTAAGCCAAATAAGCCCACATTATTATTTGACATAAACCACTTCACCGTTTTCTGTTTATTCAGGTCATTTAGACCCCTAACATTCCAAAATTCGAAACTATTCATGATGTCTTTTATCAGGAGGGTCTGTCCCATTCTCTTCCACTCTTCCATCAGGAGATAATTTGAGATTTAGAGCATCTGCAAAAGAGTATTGGCTAAATCGTCCTGATAATCTAACACCCTTCATACCGGCCACTCTGTCTATTCACTCTTGGCATATGTTTAGTAGGTATATTCTTTTCCTTTGACTGTACACCCTTCTCTCCCAATGGTGGGAACACTTCAGGTGTAAACATGTTTGGAATTGGCAAGGGTTCCACTGGTTGAGGAATTGGCTTTCAAACCTTAGTTGTCCATATAGGTAGGCCACATTATGATTCATCTTCTGTCCATTATCCAATTTCCGTGGTACTTTTTTAGCCTTTGGCTTCCTACACTGCTCACTCTTATGACCAATTCCATGGCAACTAGTACATGTAATTGGCCTTCATTCATACACCACACATATCTTCACTACATTCCCTTTTTCATCCAAAAATTGTATCATCTCAGGTAGTTTTTGGTCCATATGTAACTCAACAAGTATTCGAGCATGACTCAACATCACCTTCTCCTCTGTGTCCCTGTCCATTCTCACAAACTTCCCCACCAAACCTGCAATCCGTGGCATACAATCTCCCCAAAATTTGAGAGGAAGCCCGGTCAATCTTATCCAAACAGGTACAATATCAACCTTTTCCTTAACCAGTTCCATGTCTACATTCATTATTGCCTTAACTATTATCGGTTTATTTTCAAAGAGGAAATAACCAGATAATAACAAAGCATCCCTATTAGCAATATTCCTGAACCTTACAATGAACCTACCATTTTCCATAAACGAGATCTTATCTATGCCATATTCATCCCATATATGGTAAATATGATCCTCAATCGCAGACCATGGTGGATAAGCCCCTAAAATATAGCAAAATACAGCATTTTTCCAGAAATCTACCTCAGATTGAATATCCTCCTGTGTGAACTGCAGTAAGTCCATAGTCTTTGTTTTCTCTTCAATCGGTTCTAGCACTGGCGAGTTTCGACCACCCTGACGAAGCATCCATCCATCGTTTGCATTTAATTCCTCTTCTTCATTGATTCAAAGGCGCAATTCCTTGAATCTCGCTTAGTAAGCAAGTTCGAGATGATTCTCCTTCAATTGGTCCTCCCAAAATAGCCCGATGAACTCCATTATTTCCAAAATTCAAACTATTAGCAAAATTACTTCTAATCTGATCATCCTTACTAGCTAATCTTGCTGATTTTGATGTTGAATTAGTTACACGATGATGAGTTCTTGAATTATTAGCTGTCGTCATCATTAGATATTTTTCCTAGTTTTTTGTTTTTTCCAGATTCTGTTATTTTCAGAGAATTTTCTCTCTCATGATTTTTTTTTTGTGTTTATATGAATTTTCTTAATATTTACTTATATTTTATCCATAAATAAATAATACTAATGAGTAACATGTCTTTTATATTTTGAATTTTAAATCTCATAATTCATGTTGTTTTATCTATTTACTTACCTTATTTATTTTATTTTTATTATATTAAACATTGCAATAGTTTAGAGAAAATGAGTGAAGAATATTTAAAGTCTTAAATATCATTATTATTTCCAAACTAGAAAAATATAAAGGTATCCAAACAATAATTAATATTACATATTATTTATGTTACTAACACAGAGTATCATCGTTTTAATAAAATTCGATTAACAAAAATACCATTTTGAAGTTGAGCAAAAATAAGCAACCGCTTTCTCTCTCCTGTCGGTTAGAGAGAAGATTCTCTCAAATTGACGCTATTAACGCTTCCTTAGAAACTCCGTTATGGCAAAAGGAAAAGGACGACCTTTGAAACAAGTGCGCTCTTTCAATTGTGCTGATGATTCTGATCAAATTGGTATGAATTCTTGTCCAAATCCTTCTTCTCCTAAAAATTCTGATATTCTCAATGATGTAATTTTGAATGCTTTTCCAAAATCAAAATCTCATCTCTCGAATCTTAAGGCTGTTAGTGAAGTAGAAGATACTATTGCTACTAATTCTTCTGCACCGCTATTGGATCCTCCAACTATCGCCATAGATATTCCTTTGAATTTTATGGCTTCTGCTTCCCTTGTTATTCCCCCTATGTCGCATCAGGCGAAAACCTGGGCCAATATTGCAAAACCTAAAACACCTATCGGAATGAATTTGTACTATGATGAGGCAAGTGCAAATTCGGAAGAAATTGATATCCGGATTGACGAAGTACAAGATGAAATAGTAAAATGGAAATTTACTTTAATGGGGAATCTCCTTGGTGCTAGACTAACTCTTAAGCAGATGAATGATTTCGTTACTAAACATTGGAGCCATGGCAACCTTTTTTTTGTGCAATACTTCAAGAAGGGATGGTTTAGTTTCCGGTTTGATACTGAGGAATCTATGAATGAAGTGATGAAAAGAGGGCCATGGTCTATCGGCTCAAACTCCCTTATCCTCAAACAATGGACCCCTTCCTTTTCCACTACCATGAACAGCCTGACTAGAGTTCCTATATAGATTCTCTTCCCGGATCTTGATCCCTTTTTATGGACAGATTCTGTGCTGAGTAAGATGTCGAGCAAAATTGGCAAACCTCTATTTGCTGATCTAACAACGACAAGTTAAGCTAAGCTTTCCTTTGCAAGGGTAATGGTGGAAGTTGATGTCTCAACTGACTTACCAGATCAGATTACTATTAATGTTCCCTATATTAGGCATTCAATTCAGAGAGTAGTGTATGAATTGAAACCTTATTTATGTCATACCTGTAAAAAAACTTGGGCATCTTGAGGCTAAATGCAGGAGGAACAAGCCAGTAGAACAAGCTGTACAGGCCTCTATTGTAACAAAACTCAACAGTGATAAACCAACTCTGGATGTCTCCTCTGGTCATAAGGTGACAGTGGTGCATACTCCTTTTGTTGTCTATAGTTCAGACTGTGCTGATCTTGGTAATGAGCAGGCTGTTCGGATTGGTACTGATGATTCTCTTAAATCATCTTATGGTCAAGTGTTTGGTGGTACTTCTACCCCAAAGGAGACTGTGTTGCACCCTCCATCTGTTGTGTACAGCTCAAAATGCAATGTGCTAGGCACAGTACCACAGACTGGAGCTGGAAACACTTCTCCCAGAAGGGTAGTAACGCACTCAGAATACACTGTGATTGGTAGGAAAAAAGCTCATACTGCTAGGGGACTGAAACCAGTTGTAGTGGAATCTCCTAATAAGTTTTCTGCTTTGAAGGATTTGGATAATACATCTTTTGCATTGGAGGCTTCTCTAAATGACTCACTGCTAGGTGGTACCTCTATTTCATTAGAACAAGTGTTGAACCCTTCATTTGTAGGCCAAAGCTCAGGATGCCAGCAGCTAGGCCAAGGGCTACATAATGAAGCTGGAAACACTTGCTCTAAAGGAATGGTAATGCACTCAGAATGTGGTGAGTTAGGGCCTGTCCAAAAGAAGAAAAAAATGGATGAATCCCTCTTATTTGAGGATCCCCCACCTCAATAGTTTACATGAAAATCACTGCATGGAATATCATAGGGTTTAATCAACCTGTTAAACAAATAGAGGCTGTTAACTACCTTAAAATAAATCAGGTAGATGTATTTGGTTTGCTGGAAACAAGAGTGAAAGAAAATAAAGCTCTGAAGATAATAAAGAAGCGTTTTCCTAGATTCAATTCTGCTAATAACTATGCTTGCAATTACAATGGGCGCATTTGGGTCTTATGGAATCCTAACACTGTTCAGATTCAGGTTTTGGAAACCCAATCTCAGGTTATACATTGTTCTGTTCATCATTTTGCCACCAATAAAGAGTTTCATTTGTCTATGTTATATGGCAGCAACAAAGCCCCTGATAGACTTGCTCTCTGGAATTCTTTGATTGTGTAAAACCCCTCGTCGCAGCGGAAATAAAACATACAAAACATGCCAAAATTTAAGCGGAATTTAAACTTTAACATGCATAAAAACGAGGTGAATTAAAACTTAAACTGAAACAACTGATATAAACAGAAATATAGATAAGTATAACTGCCTAAGTATGAAAACATAAATACAAACAACCTGGGATGGCACATCCCTACAGGCACTCCGTATAAAATCAAAACTACAAGGTCTAGCTACACGATGTAATAGGTAAGTCATCGATGAACAACGGATCATCGCTCGCTAGCCCTCCATGTAACCCATCAACCAACCACCTGTCATGTACCTACATACATGTAAACATGTACGCCACAATCAGTGGGGAGTGACTAGAGTTCTCCTAGCCACATTTTGTAACGACACGTAACACATAAACATACAATATACTCCAACATATATATAACATGTGAAGCATATAAATCTCAATATCTGAATCTTATATCAACATGCAAATACTATGCAAAGCTCTCAACCAACTTCGGAAACTATTTGGAAGGAGAGCCGGTTTCCCTTCCGGTTGCCCGGCCGGGGGGTCTTTCTGTCCAAACCATTTACAGAACTAGCCAAAGAGTCATCCAATGCCTTGGATGAACAATTCTATAAATCAAAACACTATAACCATCATAATCAACAGCAACATCTGACACTGTACCATAACTAGGCAAGCAGATGCAAATCAGCAAGTATAAAGGTTCAACGCTCAACTTAAGACATAACCTAGATACCAAATAATCAGCAAGTATAAAGGTTCAGAGGCGACATCTTAACGCATAACCTAGATACCAAAATCACATTCACAAGCAATGGGTCCAGAGGTGAACTTAACACATATCCCACTACCATCAAATGTCGGGTCCAGAGGTGAACTTAACACATATCGCAACATACATACACAAGCAATGGGTCCAGAGGTGAACTTAACACATATCCCACTGCCACACACAAGTATTGGGTCCAGAGGTGAACTTAACCCATATCCCAATACACAGCTATCACACACTGGGTCCAGAGGTGAACTTAACACATATCCCAATATGTAACATCCCGTACTTTCGTAAATTATATTTTAAAGGTTTTAATTATTTTTTTTCGGAATAAATAATATTTTAATATCTAATGTTAATTGGTTTTAAAATAAACCGTAAGATCCGTCTTAAGAACCTTAAGTCCTTAAGACGAAAATAACTTGGCAAGTTAAGTCCGTCTCCTAAAATCCCGTTCACTTTAGAAAGCCCGTTTCCATTTAAGCGGAAAAGGACAATTAAAAACCTAAACATCATTGTGTATGTCGACATAATCATCTTCACAAAAATAAGATCACTGCTTCTCCATTTTCTCATTTCTCCTTAAAACCTCCAAGCTTCAAATCGATTTCAGTCATCATCCGATTTCCAAACCAAGGCAAGTTTTATATTTCTGAAATCCTCTTGAAATTTGCAAGACATCTATCACTTTCAATTTCCATTTCATCCAACTTGAAAAATGGCCTGTTTTTGGTAGAATCTGATTTTAGCTTCTCAAAGTCGTTTTTCTTGTTGTAGGAGAAGATGTAGAGGATCCGGACGTGGATAGCTACATCATTGAAGAGGAGCTTGGAGCAAAAACGCTTTAGAGGTGACGATAATGAGAAACTCGGCCTTTATTGTGATATTAGCATGTTTCTTGACTTTGATGGTTTTAGTTTCTGATTTTGTGCATAGTATTTGTTGTTAAGACTTAGAATCATGCTAGGATTACATGAGAATGACCTTCACATGCTTTGATTGTGGTTTATATGCTTAGATGATGAAATTTCAGAAATCTTATGCTTAAGACGAATACAAAGTATGAACTTGTTATGGTGTTATTGTGGAAATTGATACTTGCTTTTGATGTAAATAAGTCTTATAGATGTTGGGTAATATGTGTTGGTTGCAATTTTGGAAGTTAGAATCGATTTTTGAAGATTTGAGTCATATTGGAAATATTGCGATTTTCGTGCAGGGACTCTGAGCCGGTAGGCTGACAGGCAGTCGGTCGGCCGGCTCAGAGTCAAGGTTGTGTTTTTGAAATTGCTGAGTTAGGGGGAAGGAATTCTGAGCCGACAGGTCGGCCGCCGGTCGACCGGCTCAGAATCCTTCTTAGGATTTTGGGAAATTTTGTAAAAGGCTTTGGGAGGGACTCCCAGCCGGCAGACCGGCAGACGGTCCACCGGCTGAGAGCCTCTTCCCTTCATTTTGTGATTTTTGAAGTGAGTTGGTGGGAAGGGACTCCCAGCCGGCAGGCCGGCAGACGGTCCACCGGCTGAGAGCCTCTTTTCCTTATTTTCAGATTGTAAGTTTGGCAATGGGAAGGGACTCCCAGCCGGCTGACCGGCAGACGGTCCTAGACCGGCTGAGAGCCCTGTTCTCATTAAAATAGTTTTTAACTTTTAAACAGTTAATCGGTTTTGTTTGAGGTTCGTTCCGTGTACCTTATATGTGTGTTTGAGGTTCCCGGAGGATGGGCGACACTATATTGGGTTCGGGAATAGAGAGAGGATAGAGACCCCCCGGTCGGGTAACCGAAAGGGAAACCGGTTCTCCCTCAACTTAGTTCCCGGGATCAATTAAGTGTTGTTTAGAGATATAAAAGATTAGAACTATAGATTAGTGACTATCTTTGGATGATATTATATTGATGCGTATTAAGGTATGCCTTAAGCTGGCCTCTGAGCTTAATACGTGAGCTTTTTGTCATATGTAGGGGTATGCGTTGAGTTGTCGCCTCTGAGCCCTATATGTGTTTACTTGTCGTGTCTGGGGTATGCGTTGAGTTGTCGCCTCTGAGCCCAGACATGTGTTTATGTGACCGCGTCAGTCCATGTGTTGAGTTATCGCCTCTGAGTCTGACGAGTAGAGCAGATGCACCACGGGGCAGTCAGGTTGTAATACCTTACCCGGGGTGTAGATGTTGATGCTAGGCCATGCGTTGAGTTATCGCCTCTGAGTCTAGTGTCATGTGTGTAGTAGGGAAACATGCGTTGAGTTGTCGCCTCTGAGTTCCTTACTTGTGTTTGTGAATTTGGATGTAAGACCATGCGTTGAGTTGTCGCCTTTGAGTCTAGTGTCTTGTTGAATAGCAGGTCCATGCGTTGAGTTGTCGCCTCTGAGTCCTTGCTTGAGATTGTGAACTCGGTATCTAGGTTATGCGTTAAGATGTCGCCTCTGAACCTTTATAATTGCTTATTGTTTAGTATGTAGGTTATGTCTTAAGTTGACCGCTGAACCTTATACTTGTTGAGTTTTATATCTGCTTGCCTAGAGTTGGTACAGTGTCAGACATAGATGTTGATATTGATGAGTATTGTACCTTGTTTATTGGTATTGTTCATCCAAGACATTGGATGACTCTTTGGTCAGTTTCGTAAATAGTTTGGACTGAAAGACCCCCCGGCCGGGCAACCGGTAGGGAAACCGGCTCTCCTTCCAAATGGTTTCCGAAGTTGGTTGAGAGCATTGCATTAGTAATTGCATGTTGATATGAGATTCAGTTATTGAGATGATATGTTTCACATGTTTATATATGTTGGAGTATTATGTTTGTATTTCTGTGTTTCGTGTCGTTACAAAAAGTGGCTAGGAGAACTCTAGTCACTCCCCACTGATTGTGGCGTACATGTTTACATGTATGTAGGTACATGCAAGAGGTTGGCAGGGGTTGATGAGAGCTAGCGAGCGATGATCCGCTTATCATCGATTTGACTTATACACTTCGTAGCTAGACTCTAGACTTTTGATACATTTGGTTTTGAGTGCATGTAGGGATGTACCATCCCAGGCTGTTTGTATATATTTACTTTTAGTACTTAGACAGTTACACTTATCTATTTATGTTTATATCAGTTTCAGTTTTCAGTTTTAATTCACCTCGCATATCAGTTATGTTAAAAAGTTTTAATTCCGTTGCACTTTTAATATTTTGTATGATTTTTATTTCCGCTTTCGCGAGGGGTTTTACACAATGTGCGATAACCGATCACGTGTCAGGCCCAGAGGTGAACTTAACACATATTCTGACACGCCACAAACAAAACACGTAATGGGTCCAGAGGTGAACTTAACACATATCCCATAACGCGACAAGTAGCTCACATATTAAGCTCAGAGGTCAGCTTAACGCATACCTTAATACGCATCAATACAACAGCACACATATATACAACTCTACCTGTCCTAGTTCAAACATAATCCGATATAAGCTACAACCGGATCATTAGCTCTAATCTTCTAGATCACTAAACAACACTTAATTTATCCCGGGAACTAAGTTGAGGGAGAGTCGGTTTCCCTTTCGGTTACCCAATCGGGCGGTCTCTAACTTCTCTCCATTCCCGAACCCAATATAGTGTCGCCCATCCTCTGGGGACCTCAAACACACATACAAGGTACACGGAACGAGTCTCAAACCAAACTGACTAACCGATCAAAAGATAAAACCGTTTTAAGGTAAACAGGGCTCTCAGCCGGTCAGGGTCAGGCAGCCGACTGACCGTCTGGCAACTCATTCCCCTCTTCAGACTTTGAAATACGAAAAATAAGGGAAGGGGGCTCCCAGCCGGTCGACCATCCGCCGGCCACCCGGCTGGGGAATCTTTCTCTCTACATTCCCCTCTTTACGCAAATACAAGGAAAAGGGCTCTCAGCCGGCCTACCGGCTGGGCACCCTATTCAGAATACAACTCAAACACGCAAGAAAACCACCAAGCACTCCCAGCCGGTCGACCGGCTGCCGGTCGGTCGACCGGCTCAGAGTTCCTGAGCCTGAATTTCGCAATTTACAGTGATCTACAATTCCAACAAAATCGATACCAATCTTCAAAATTCGCAACAACTATACACTACCCAGCATATATACCACATATAGGATGTAAAAGCAAGCATTAAACTCACCAACAAAGTCATATTAAGATCACACATAGTATTCGTCTTAAGGATGAAAAATGTGAAAATGAACATATAACCATGTTAACAACAACCTAAGCATATGAACATCATATATGAGTAACCCTAACATGTTTCTAAGTCCAAACAACAACAACAATACCCAAAATCAGAAACTTCCACATTAAACATCAAGAAAAATGCTATATTAACAATAAAGGACGAGTTTCTCATTATCGTCACCTTAAAAGCGATTATGTTCCTAGCTCCTCTTCAACCACAAATATATCGACCTCAAGATCTTCTAAATCCTCTCCTACAACAAAGGAAACGGTTTTTAGAAGCTAAAAACGGAGTCTACCAAAAACAGCCTGTAAAACCCCTCGTCGCAGCGGAAATAAAACATACAAAACATGCCAAAATTTAAGCGGAATTTAAACTTTAACATGCATAAAAACGAGGTGAATTAAAACTGAAACTGCAACAACTGATATAAACAGAAATAGATAAGTTAAACTGTCTATGTACTGAAAGTAAATATATACAAACAGCCTGGGATGGCACATCCCTACAGGCACTCAAAACTGCAATGTAACTAGAGTCTAGCTAACGCAATGTGTAAGTCAAAATCGATGAATGGGATCATCGCTCGCTAACTCCATGCAACCCTCTGCCAACCACCTGTCATGTACCTACATACATGTAAACATGTACGCCACAATCAGTGGGGAGTGACTAGAGTTCTCCTAGCCACCTTTTATAACAACACGTAACACATAAACATACAATATACTCCAACATATACATAACATGTGAAGCTTATAAATCTCAATATCTGAATCTCATATCATCGTACAATTACTATGCAAGGCTCTCAACCAACTTCGGAAACTATTTGGAAGGAGAGCCGGTTTCCCTTCCGGTTGCCCGGACGGGGGGTCTTTTAGTCCAAACCATTTACGAAACAAGCCAAAGAGTCATCCAATGCCTTCGATGAACAATACTATAATCAATACACTGTATCCATCAATATCAACAACTACGCCTGACACTGTACCAAAACTAGGCAAGCAGATGCAATTCAGCAAGTATAAAGGTTCAGCGGTCAACTTAAGACATAACCTAGATACTAAATATTCAACAAGTATAAAGGTTCAGAGGCGACATCTTAAGGAATAACCGAGATACCAAATTCACAATCTCAAGCAAGGACTCAGAGGCCAACTTAAGGCATAGACCTGCTACTCAACAAGACACTAGACTCAGAGGCGACATCTCAACGCATGGACTTGCATCCAATAAGTAAATAACTCAGAGGCCAACTTAAGGCATGTCCCTTTACTACATCACAAGACACTAGACTCAGAGGCCAGCTTAAGGCATGTTCTAGCATCAACATCTTCACTCCGGGCAAGGCATTAACACCCTAGCTACCCCGTTGTGCAGCTGCTCTACTCGTCGGACTCGGAGGGCAACTTAAGGCATGTTCCGACGCGATCACAAATAAACATGTCTGGGCTCAGAGGCGAAATCTCAACGCATACCCCAGACACGACAACCATACACATATAGGGCTCAGAGGCGACATCTCAACGCATACCCCTACATGTGACAAAAAGCTCACGTATCAAGCTCAGAGGCCAACTTAAGGCATACCTTGATACGCATCACTACAACATCATCCAATATAGTAACTAGATCCTTAGTTCTAATCTCTTATACTTCTAAACAACACTTAATTGATCCCGGGAACTAAGTTGAGGGAGAGCCGGTTTCCCTTTCGGTTACCCGACCGGGGGGTCTCTATCCTCTCTCCATTCCCGAACCCAATATAGTGTCGCCCATCCTCCGGGGACCTCAAACACACACACAAGGTACACGGAACGAATCTCAAACAAATCGGACTAACCGATCAAAAGATAGAAATGATTTAATGAGAATAGGGGTTCTCAGCCGGTGGTGGACCATCTGCCGTCTGCCGGCTGGGAGTCCCTTCCCAATTGCAGACTTAACTTTCAAAACGAGGGAAAGAGATTCTCAGCCGGTGAACCGTCTGCCGGTCTGCCGGCTGGGAGTCCCTTCCCAAATGCCTTCTACTATTTTACGAAAAAGAGGGTGATGCGTGTCTATTTTATGATGTTTTCATCTATTTTTACACGCATTTGGTCGCTCATTTACTATGTTTTAGCCTTTATTTCCCAACAATCGTGTACTTTCGTATTTTTATGCACTTTTGCAGATTTATGCGGAAAAGGGACGATTTAGCACAAATTCATGTCCTCAAGTCTTTTGCATAATTAAGGGACAATGGAAAGTCAACTAGAGTCTTTATTTAAGTACCAAAAGTCAAAGCGAGAAGAAAACCGAAGAATTCCTCGCGGAAGCGGTCGACCGACCAACTAAACGGGTCGGCCGACCAGGCCTAATTTCTATAAAGTCCGAATTTTGAAGAAAGACCCAAAATTCAGCTAAGCTCGTGAAAGAGGTCGACCGACCCACCAAAGTGGTCGACCGACCTCAGCGAAGCCCAGGAACAGTTTCGGAAATAAATTAGAAGTAGGAGTCTTTTAGGAAACTCTAATCTTATGCCCTATATAAACTAATCTTGTGATTAGGGTTTTGGCATCGAGAGATCTTGAAGTATTCAGTTTCTTAGTTAATAAGCTTCAATAAAGATACAATTTAGTTTTATTCCGTCTTTAGCTTGTAATCTTTCAGTAATTCTCAAGCATTCAATAAAGTTTGTTCCTTTCTGCCTTAATTCCGATTTCTGGTAATTACTCTTTTAATCTAGCTTTATTACTGTTCTTATTACTATTGCATTCAAATAAGATAGAATTCTCAAGCTTTATTGATTCTCGCATATTTAGATTATTTACTATGTTTACCATGTTTATTCCCGTTTTCATAATCGTCTTAATAACCATGAGTAGCTAAATTTCATATGTTAGGATGTAGGGGATGAATATGCGTAGGTAGTATAAATTCCGAGACCGACTTGTAGCAGAGCCGCGGTCGGCCGACTCAAATAGTGGGTCGGTCGACCGAGCTGTGGTCGGCCGACTGGAATAGCTGGTCGGTCGACCACCCGCGCATGTATCTTGTTCCGTCTTTCCTTGTTGACTATAATATCCTACAATGAGACCGAAAGGAGACTTGTAGGACGTTAGTAATGACCTACCCAAGATTGAGAAATACGGGAAGTGCATTGGTTTACACCTTAAGGCGGCTAGGTTACTTAAGATTGAAAGGTATGTGACCTAAGATTTAGGAATCACCCTTATTGTTGACACCCAATAATTGTGAGACCTAGGAACTAATAGCAAAGGCCGAAAGGAGCTATTAGGTAGCATAGACCTAAAAAGTTATGTTACACCCCTTACGCGACTGCAATACATGTTGACCTTAGGATTCATATTACCTTAGCTATTTATTACCCAAACATCCTAGCATCCCTTTTTTTATATTTTATTCTCGTCTTTTATTATTTGTTTATTTTAATCTTTGCCTTAGATATAGTAATCAACCAATCAAACCCCCAAAATTGTTACCTTAAAACATTAACACCAAACAATAAACATTCCCCACCTCTCTGTGGTTCGACCCTGACTTTCGCTATCTATAGTTTATGTTTAGGAATTATAAATTTTATCTTTGATACCCTCAACGACGGGCATCAAATTTTGGCGCCGTTTTCGGGGAGGTGACGCCAGTGTTTATTGTTTTTGTTTTTGTTTCTCTTTGTTTAAGGAACTTTTTGTTCCTTAAACCTTCTCACCATTTTCTTGTAGTTTCCATCTTATGCGCAGGTCAGTTCAAGGAGAACTCCTACCAATTGACCACGAGCTTGAGAGGACTCTTAGAGAAAGGAGAAAGCAACTTCTAGCAAATCAGGAAGGAGGTTCACCATCTTCCTTATTTCAAGAAGACCTTTTCGAACAACCATCTTCACCAAAAACACCACCTTCACAACCAAATTCACCCAACAATCCACTTTCACCAAGAACACCACCTTTTACCTACTTTCCAGTTTTTCCTAAAGAAGAAGAAAACATGAGAGAGGAAGCTACTATTGCCAGTCACTCCATGCCTCAGGCAAAGGACCTATACAAAGGGTTCACTTTACCTGCAGGTACTGGGAAGCCATTCGAGGCCAAGCCTGCCTACATTACTATGGTTGAAAGAAACCAATTTGGAGGCTCGGCCAATGAGGATGCCGCAAAGCATATTGAAATCTTCACAGATTACATATGCTCTATTGCACCCCCAGAAGGAGTGACGCAGGGCCAGATTAAGCAGACCATGTTTATCTTCTCTCTTAGGGACGCTGCGAGGGAATGGTACAGAGATTTAGACCGCACTGCTGCAGGAGTCACAGACTGGAATACCTTGGCCTTAGCATTCTACAGGAAATACTATTCTGCATCAAAGACCAATGCTTTAAGTGCGCAGATCACAAACTTCAAGCAAGGCCCCAATGAGGATTTTAGTGAGGCGTGGGACAGGTTCAAGAGACTTGTTCGATCCATACCACATCACGGATTTGAACAATGGTTTCTTTGTAACCAGTTCTACAATGGCCTCTACGATGACAACAGGGCCTATCTAGATGCTGCAGCTAATGGGAGATTCCAAGATAATTCATGAGAGACTAAGGGTCTCAAATTGATAGAGGATGTTGCTGTACACCGTGCTGAGCATGGCACTTCCAGAGGAAATCAAAGGAAATCTGAATACAACCTATCAGCAATTGAGGCCTTGACGGCCAAATTGGAGAAATTAGAGGCTGGAGGAAAATTCGATCTAGGAAGTGGAAACAAGGGCGGTATTTACCAGTTGAACGCCGTTCAAGACGGACCCTCTGCTTGTGAGAGGTGCGGTGGAGAAGGGCACGTGTCAAAATTCTGTACTTCATCCAATGAAACATGTGCCGCTTTTCAACACTATCGTGGGAACAATTTCTATGACCCGAATAATAATAATGTCCATCCCAACCTGAGGTGGACAAACCAGAATGTTCTAAACCCACAACATATGCAACCTCAGCAAAATTCCACATATATCCCCCCACATAAGCAAGGTTTTCAAAAACCACCCTTCAACCCTCAACCACCTTCAAATCCACCACCCAACACCGACACTCTTATCCAAAATCTTATCGGGTTGGTTCAGACGGAATCTCAGGCTAGAGAGGCAGGGATGAAGATGTTAGAGTCTCAGATTGCTCAAATCGCGGGCAAGTATGATACTAGGGCTCCGGGTCAACTTCCGACCAAAACGGACCAGAAAAAAGAGACTCTAAACGTCATATCCCTACGAAGTGGAGCTAAAGTGGGGGTCGAGAAAGAAAAACAGCCGGATAGCAGCAAGGACGGTCGACCGACCGAAGATCCAGGTCGACCGACCACAGAGCAGAATCCGAAAATTTCCGCTGAACAGGAGAGCGGTCGACCGACCGAGGAAGATGGTCGACCGACCGCAGAGGCAGAACCAGAGGCTCCTTTTCGTCCCGAATTACCGAATAACTTGAGGGATTTTCTTTTCAGGGGTGATAAGACCCCTAGGTTTCTGAAGAGGGCTGCAAATACTGAGTCTTCAGCCGCTCCTTTCCCAGAAAGACTCGTACCTTCGAAGGATCAGGTATCTTTTGACAAATTTAAGGATGTGATTCGTTCATTAAATGTTCAAGTCCCGTTTCTAGAATTAGTCCAACAAGTACCTTCTTATCTTAAATTTATGAGACAGCTTTTGTCCAGAAAGAGGTCTCTAGATAAGGTTGAGTCGGTGGCCCTCACTGAAGAGTCATCTAGTTTTTTAACACATGTCTTTGCCCTGTTGGATTAGTGTCCTCGACAATAATGTGATCACGTCAATTATATTAATTAAATTGACAAAATCTCTACAAAAGAATATTCATGGGATGATTCTTATCATAAGTCAACTGGTCAACTTTAATCGGTATTGATTGGCTTGCTAGAGTTTGACATTACTGTCGTAATGACGGTGGTGACCAGTTGATCCCTTTAGGTCACACCTTTAGGACAACTATCTCAATACTAAATGTAACAACTGTATATTGACACGAGTTGATT
Organism: Silene conica; assembly: GCA_029255685.2. Taxonomy (NCBI): domain Eukaryota; kingdom Viridiplantae; phylum Streptophyta; class Magnoliopsida; order Caryophyllales; family Caryophyllaceae; genus Silene; species Silene conica. Next base: position 70,017,225 of record CM055311.2, read on the forward strand.
CATTTCTAGATTAAGAATAAAATAAGGAGATTATTTATTATAAGATTATAAATTATTTTAGTGATTGAAATGTCATCAATACTATTTATATGTTTATGAAACATGACAACAAATGAATGGGTCGATTAAACTACAATTGTTGTAGTTATGAAATGCGATTAAATATTTATATGTAATTATTTAAATTACTAATTTGCGATTAAAAGTTTAAAGTGTTAAACTACGCAAATAATATTATCCTAACTAATGTTACGGATTGGATCCGTTTTGGTGGTGTGGACCGTGTGATATGTCACACACACACACACACACATTTACAATATTACATTATATGTAATAGGAACATTATTAGGACAAGGCATTTAATTGTGAAAGCATGCTTGGGACATTTGAGAGAATAGAGAGCCAAGTGATTGGGCACTCTACCCATGCCATTCGGCCGAATCCAAGGAGAGAACAAAAGAGGTTTTGTTCCCTCATTTTTGTTCACTCATTCATTCACAATTCACTTAGGGTTTGGTTGTTTTAGAGAGAACAAAAGAAAGAAAAATAAGCTTCATTTTTCTAAACCCTAACCGTGTGCCTCCTTGCACTATCTAGTGAGTTTGTGTGTTGATTCTAGCACAATAACATACAAACATTGAGAATTAGTGTGTCTTGGTGTTCATCTTTTGGAAGCCATCATCTCTTTGAAGGTTCAAGGAGGATCATCCGTGGGTTAAGCTCAAGAACAAGTGAAGAAGGTGACTTCACTTGTGCCCTAAAATAGCCGAGATTTTCAATGTAAGGAAGCTTGTTCTTCTTCATATATCTCGACACATATTATGTTAAGCATGCATAAGATCTTCTATTTATAAGATAAATAAAATTAGTATGACTAAATAGGTATATGAACCTAACAATTGGTATCAGAGCACTCGTTGTTGCATGTTTAATCGTTTTTTTTTTTTTAGTTTTTCCGAGTTATGAGACTTAAAAACAAAACTATATATTTAAAGACTCATATATTTCACTCGACATTTTGGCATGTAAGTTAAATCCGGTCCTAAAATGTTTTAGGTTATATTGATAATTTATGAGATTTAATATATTGTTCATTATATAAATTTAATCGTTTAATATGCATTTTTATGACAAAATCGAGTTAAATGATTAAATTAGAAAGAAAATGTTTCTAGCCTTGTAATTTTCACACGACCTCACATGCTTATTTTACTTAATGTATGTAAAATTTGGTACAATATGATTTTGTATAGCATGTTTTACGATTTTATTGTTAAAACCGTATTAAGAGGTAATTTTGGCCATTAATATATGATATTTCGAGTTAAATTTCGAATTGGATGACCAAAATTTTTACATTATAAATATTAAAGTAATATTTTCAGAATGTTAGTGAAAATAAAAATCCAAAATTTCGAATTTTTATATTTGTTTGGTTTTAATTCGTAAATGTTATGCATTTTAAGGCAAAATGAACAATGTTAATATAATTAAAGTGTTAATTATTGTCAAAATTATTTATGACTAATTTTGAATCCTAAAATGTGTTAGGATATTATTTAGAACATAAGTTGTTTATGTTTTAATTTATGCATTTTAAAAGAGTTAAAAATGCTAAAATCTCATAAAACCGGGTTAATTTCGACATAATAAGTTATTAGGGCGATTTGGCATTAAAATGAACATATTCATAACATGTTATATTGCTGCGTTTTTCTTATGAATGTCATATTATATTGCATTATATTGAATCTTGTAATTATTCTAGTATGGCCTTAGTTTTTAAATCGGTATTTCCCGTAATGTAAGGGGTTACCGATTCGGTTGTAATTTTGTGATCTCGTATCACCCAATTGTAATTTATTTTTATTTTATAATGTATAAAGTAGACTAGAAAAGTTGTAATTCATGTAATTTCCGGAGAATCTTGAAGACGATGCCATTCGGAAAGGAGTTCCGATCAAGACGGTGTTTGCCTCGATTTGCGTGCCTCGTCAAGTTCAAGGGACCAAAGGAGTTGGTTTCCGAATTGTACTCTTGTTATTTCTTTTCTAGGATAAGGCCATACTAGGAATTATCGTTTGCTTTATTTTGTTTTAATATGTTGCATGCATAGCCAAATCGCCATTAACTTGTCATGTATATCGAGTATTGGGTCTTCAACGTATCAATTTTATTATCGATAATTCACCTAAATTAGTTCACTTAAAAGGAGATAGATAATAATTGATAAGATCTCTTACGTTTAAAATATTGAGACTTAGCCTTACCAAAGAGTATGGACCCATGAATCCCTTCTTCACAAATATGTAGGCTCGGCTAAACCGGGGTACTAAAATTGTCACGTTGGGTAAGTGGGGTAATGACGATTACACCTTGAAATTTGGTTGATCTCAACGAAAGTATTCGTAACCGTAGTTGCAATAAGTTCGGGCTAAAGATAATTTTAAGAAAATTGTCGATCGAGAGTTCTAAGAGTAGAACCGATTAAAGGGTTAATCCACCAAATTATACTTATACGGGATGAATCGGCTACACCGTGCCCGGATTAGTGTGGGTTTGGGTCTCGGGTTTATTTACTTAATTGTGTAAGAGATCATTAAGTAAATACTTAACTTGTTTAAAATGTTTAACAAGTATTAAAATGATGAACGTTAATTTTCCTTCGTTTCCGTTTTTGTAGTTGTTTTATCGCAATGGATTCATTCAACCCTATCACTATTGATTCTTGTCATAATGTTTTCGACGATATATGAAACCAAAACAACATTGATACTACTAGAGAAGTTCTTTTCGGAAAGGGTCCGGATGGCAGTATTAACTTAATTTCTTCTCTCCCACCTCCCAAAGGTTCATTTCTTGACACGGCTTATATAGATGAGCTAAATGAAGAATTGGACGCCTTATACTTGAAGGAAAGAGCTTATGATGAAGCTAGTGGGAGTTCTAGCAAGAAAAGTCTTGCAAAGAATAAGAAGAAGAAGAGAAAGTTAGAAAAAGGGCGATGCCACTATTGTAGTGTCATGGGCCATTGGAGGAGGAATTGCCCCAAGTACTTACCTCATATCCAAGAAGGTCTTGTGATTCCGTTAGGTAATTCCAAATCTGAAATTTTTGTTATTGACATAAATTTTACATCCAACACATCATGGGTATTGGATACCGGATGTGGTTCTCACCTTTGTAATCGTTTGCAGGGTTTAAGAGAAGTGGAGAAGGTGGACAAGGGTGATATGGATCTCCGACTTGGAAATGGAGCTCGGGTAGCGGCCACTTCAAAAGGAACTTGCACTCTTGCCTTGACGAGTGGATATGAGCTAAAACTCAATAATTGTTATTTTGTACCGTCTCTTTCCAAAAACATTATTTCTGTTGCAATGTTAGACATTGAGGGATATGATTTTTCCATTAAAAACAATTGTTGTGTAATTTCTAAGAATGACATGGTAGTTGGCCGTGCCAATTCTATTAATGGAATCTATGTTTTGGAAACTTCCGACTCGTCTAATAATGTCTACAACGTTAATAACAAAAGGATTAAAACAAGTGATCCAAATGAATCATATGTTTGGCATTGTCGACTTGGTCACATAAATGAAAATCGCATTAAAAGATTGGTAAAGACCAACATAATTAAACCATTCGAATATGAATCTTATGGTACATGCGAAGCTTGCCTTATAGGAAAGATGACTCGTAACCCCTTTAGTGGTAAAGGGACACGAGCCAGTGAGTTATTGGGACTAATACATACGGATGTATGCGGACCACTATCAATCACCGCTAGAGGCAATTATGACTATTTCATCACCTTCACCGATGATTTAAGTAGGTATGGGTATATCTACTTAATGAAGCATAAGAGTGAAGCTTTTACGAAATTTAAAGAATTTCAGAATGAAGTAGAGAACCAACTCGACAGGAAGATTAAAACATTACGATCCGATCGTGGTGGAAAATATCTTAGTAATGAATTTGATTCACATCTAAAGGAGTGTGGCATTGTGTCACAACTTTCACCTCCGGGAACACCACAACTTAATGGTGTGGCTGAAAGGAGGAATCGAACCTTATTGGATATGGTCCGATCAATGATGAGCCAAACTGATTTACCCAATTCATTTTGGGGATTTGCGATCCTCACCGCCATCAAATCGTTGAACAATAGTCCAACGAAAGCGACCGATAAGACTCCATATGAGATGTGGAAAGGAAAGGTTCCTAACTTATCCTATATGAAGATATGGGGGTGCGATGCTTATGTCAAGTCTAAAAACGGTGACAAACTCGCACCAAGATACGAAAAATGCATATTTGTTGGTTATCCAACCACCTCACGTGGCTACCACTTCTACAAACCTCAAGAAAACAAAGTGTTTGTGTCTTCTGAGGCTGTCTTCTTAGAAAAGGAGTTTATTTCTAAGAGACAGAGTGGGAGAAATTTTGAACTTAATGAAGTTCGAAAAGTTCAAGAGCCACAAACTGAAGCTGAGACAGATGAAGATGTTCCTTCTTCATCCACTTCGGTACCTATTCCACCCAGGAGGTCGAGTAGGGTCCCACATCAACCTGATAGGCATGTTGGACTAATTGAGGAAGATGGTAGCCTAGACGTTTTACTTTTGGAAAGTGACGAGCCTACCACTTACAAAGCTGCAATCTCTAGTCCCGACTTCATCAAACGGCATGAGGCCATGGTATCCGAGATGGATTCTATGCATCAAAACCAAGTATGGGACTTGGTAGACTTGACAAAGGAGATGAGACCTCTCCAATGCAAGTGGATCTTCAAGGTGAAGAACGGCATAGAAGGACATGATGATGTCTATAAAGCTAGGCTAGTAGCTAAGGGTTTTTCCCAAGTCCAAGGTCTTCATTATGATGAAACCTTTGCTCCGGTAGCCATGCTAAGATCCATTAGGATAATGTTAGCGATTGCCGCATTTCATGATTATGAAGTGTGGCAAATGGACGTCAAAACCGCCTTCTTAAATGGGCATTTAAAGGAGGATGTGTATATGATACAACCTGAGGGTTTTGAAGATCCTAAAAATCCTAACAAGGTATGCAAGCTTAAGAGATCTATCTATGGTCTTAAGCAAGCATCGAGGAGTTGGAATCATCGCTTCAATGAAGTCATAAAAGAAAATGGTTTCACTCGAAGTGTCGAGGAACCTTGTCTATATATGAAATTCAGTGGGAGCAATGTTGTATTCCTAATCTTGTATGTGGATGACATACTACTCATTGGAAATGATGTTCCAATGCTTTCATCAGTGAAGAGATGGTTAGGTAACCATTTTCAGATGAAAGATCTAGGAAATGCACAATGCATATTAGGTATCCGGATCTATAGAGATAGATCCAAGAGGATATTGGCACTAAGTCAAGAACCTTATATCGATAAGATTCTTCGACGGTTCAGCATGGGAAATTCCAAGAGAGGGTTTATCCCCATGGGAAGTGGCATTATATTGAGAAAGTCTCAATCACCCACAGAGCCTAAGGATGTTGAACGCATGAAAATGATCCCTTATGCTTCCGCCGTGGGATCTATCATGTACGCCATGATATGCATTCGTCCTGATGTCTCGTATGCTTTGAGCATGACTAGTAGATATCAAGCAAATCCAGGTGAAAGTCACTAGATTGCAGTCAAGAACATCCTTAAGTACTTGAGAAGAACTAAGGATTCATACTTAGTGTTTGGAGGGGAAGAAGATTTGTGTGTAAAGGGTTACACAGATGCTAGCTTCCAAACAGATAATGATGATTTTAAATCCCAGGCTGGATTTGTCTTTATCTTGAATGGTGGTGCCATTAGTTGGAAGAGCTTCAAAGAACCAGTCGTTGCGGATTCTACAACGGAAGCAGAGTACATTGCAGCGTCAGAAGCTGCTTAGGAGGCAGTATGGATAAGGCAATTTATCGAGGGACTAAGGGTAGTTCCAAATGCTGAAGATCCTATCACCCTGTACTGTGATAACAGTGGTGCTGTCTTTCAGGCTAAGGAGCCTAAGTCTAGTAATAAGTCTAGACATGTACCAAGAAAATATCATGTAATTCGGGATTTCATTGATAGGAAGGAAATAGCGATATGTAAGGTTGGGACAGACGATAATGTGGCTGATCCTTTAACCAAACCCTTGTCGCAAGCTAAGCATGATTCTCATGCTCGTTCTATGGGTCTTAAGAGTTTACCCAATGTGTAACCGATTATGCGATATGAAATGAAAAATGTTGTTTTTGCGTTCATATAAGATTATCTCGTTCATCATTTAAAGTTTTATACAACTTGTTTATTTTATATATACTTTGTTAAATCCAACAGGATTGTAGGACAATTGTTGAACCCTGTACAAGTGAACTGGATTAACTTAGTACTGCCCCTAGTCACTTATGTGAGGTGACGTCTCGAAGTGACTAGATTATGATGCGATTGATGGTGAGTTCTTACACCATAGAGTCATAAGGGATGACTAGTCGATCATATAGACAAACTGTAAAGTACACTTGTGTCGGGCAGTGACCGCTTATAGAGTTCTTTAGAATTCAATGGAGCCTGGTCGTGGCAAGAGCTGCTATATATATTCTTATGAGTCGATTCTTTGACTAGAGACTGGTTGCTCTAGAGGTGACATTATTCAGAATGACTTTAATTTATATTCTACGATCTTCCGTAAAAGGGGTCAAATGGATACATTTTGGGTCACAATGGATGATGTTGGCCAAGGAGAACAGTTGGAAAGGAATTGTTCTGCCCCTTGTCAGGGTTATCTTAAATCTCAAGGCCACTCGAGGAGTAGTGAACTGTAAATGCGTGGCAAGTACGACCTGCAAGACACCTTGCATTGAGTGGGAGATGATGTAATAGAACAAGAGAATCGGTGATCCACACTTGTGAGGACAAGTGGGAGATTGTTGGATTAGTGTCCTCGACAATAATGTGATCACGTCAATTATATTAATTAAATTGACAAATCTCTACAAAAGAATATTCATGGGATGATTCTTATCATAAGTCAACTGGTCAACATTAATCGGTAATGATTGGCTTGCTACAGTTTGACATTATTGTCGTAATGACGGTGGTGACCAGTTGATCCCTTTAGGTCACACCTTCAGGACAACTATCTCAATACTAAATGTAACAACTGTATTTTGATACGAGTTGATTCATTTCTAGATTAAGAATAAAATAAGGAGATTATTTATAATAAGATTATAAATTATTTTAGTGATTGAAATGTCATCACTACTATTTATATGTTTATGAAACATGACAACAAATGAATGGGTCGATTAAACTACAATTGTTGTAGTTATGAAATGCGATTAAATATTTATATTTAATTATTTAAATTACTAATTTGCGATTAAAAGTTTAAAGTGTTAAACTACGCAAATAATATTATCCTAACTAATGTTACGGATTGGATCCGTTTTGGTGGTGTGGACCGTGTGATATGTCACACACACACACACACACATTTACAATATTACATTATATGTAATAGGAACATTATTAGGACAAGGCATTTAATTGTGAAAGCATGCTTGGGACATTTGAGAGAATAGAGAGCCAAGTGATTGGGCACTCTACCCATGCCATTCGGCCGAACCCAAGGAGAGAACAAAAGAGGTTTTGTTCCCTCATTTTTGTTCACTCATTCATTCACAATTCACTTAGGGTTTGGTTGTTTTAGAGAGAACAAAAGAAAGAAAAATAAGCTTCATTTTTCTAAACCCTAACCGTGTGCCTCCTTGCACTATCTAGTGAGTTTGTGTGTTGATTCTAGCACAATAACATACAAACACTGAGAATTAGTGTGTCTTGGTGTTCATCTTTTGGAGGCCATCATCTCTTTGAAGGTTCAAGGAGGATCATCCGTGGGTTAAGCTCAAGAACAAGTGAAGAAGGTGACTTCACTTGTGCCCTAAAATAGCCGAGATTTTCAATGTAAGGAAGCTTGTTCTTCTTCATATATCTCGACACATATTATGTTAAGCATGCATAAGATCTTCTATTTATAAGATAAATAAAATTAGTATGACTAAATAGGTATATGAACCTAACATGCCCCTCACAAATTAGAGGACCCTGCTAGTTTTTCTGTCGCCTGCAATATAGGAACCTTCCCAGTTAAGAAGGCTTTATGCGACTTAGGTGCTAGTATAAGTGTCATGCCCCTAAGCGTTGCCTTAAAATTAGGAATGACAGAATTTAAAATGACCAGCATGACTGTCCAGATGGCATATCGAACATCTATGGAACCTATAGGGGTGTTGGAAAACATCCCTGTGCGTATTGACAGGTTTTTCTTCCCAGTTGACTTCGTAGTTTTGGACATCCCAGAGGATGCCCATATACCTATAATTCTAGGAAGACCTTTCCTCCACACTGCAGGTGCCATTATAGATGTAGGCACAAGGACTTTGACCTTCAAAGTAGGAAAGCATTCTATTATATATGGCTTATCTTATAGGAAGAAGGATGCTATGACCCCTATCACATGTAATGCTATCACTTCTAAAAAGAAGTATGAGGTCATCACTACTTCGATCTCCTGCTTTCTTACCTGTTCCTGTATCTGTTTTTACACCTCCGCCCCAGATTGGGAGCAATATGGAGGACACTTCTATTGTGGCTAGTGCAGGAATTTGTTTGGGGAAACCCAAATTGAAGGAAGTCATAGTCTAGAGAGGCGGGATGGGATGTCTAAGCTACAAAGAAGATGAAGACCCGGATGTCGTGGATCGGGAAGAGAAGAAGAAAAGGAGGCAAGCTCAAGAGGAGATACCGTCGCATATGCTTTGCGACGGCGGGAAGAAGATGTGTTTTGCTACACAAGCAAACACTGTGGAGACTACGGCGTATCGTCAAAAGCCGTGGTCGGATATTTTCCGCATCTTTAGCGGATAGTTGTTTCAAATTCCAGTTTTAAGACAATTTACTTTTTGTTGTGTGAGACTTTTTAATTTGGTTTGCTCGTAGTTTTAGAACTTTTTCTTTATGCTTGCGTAGTTAAGACTTTTAGACTTGTTTCTGGAATCTCGCGCATTTGCGGGCGCATATAGTTTTCTTGCTTTTTCAGGCTTTTACGAAGAAACGAAGACCGCTGGGACGCAGAGGGTCGACCGACCAGATACATCAGTCGGTCGACCTAGTCGGCGTATCGCTCAATTCCTGTATTCTGCAGGAAGGTCGGTCGACCTGTTCTCTTGGTCGGTCGACATACCTATCTGTCGCGGTCAGTTCGTTTCTTCCTCGGGAATCGTGCAACTGTCTTTGGTACTTGAGTGGCATTGCTAGCCACCAAAACCTCCCAGCTTACGCTGGTTTGGGGAGGTTTTTCTCATACGCTTAACAATCCAGTGAGTTCTTTCCAATTTTTCCTTAGTTTTTATTTATTCGCATCTTTTCTTTAATTTTATGAAACCTTTACTTAGGCTATTGCACAATGCGGAAATTGTGCGGGTTGGTTTGAGGAATGGTTTCGTGTCACATGCATTGCATTCTGTCACACGTTTATTGCATTTCCGTATTGCATTGTTCTTTTCTTTATTTTCCTTATATATACAAAAAAATGAAAAAATTTAAAAATTTCCAAAAAAATGCACGTTTATTTCACAATATAGGTCGAGTCGGAACGAAAGTATTTCAAGGATGATTTAAGCTATCTTACATGTTTATGCCTTTACCAATGCCTTGTCAACTTGCTTTAGTATAATAGTCTTTTGCATATCTACGAGTTTTTGTCAATTTGTATATCTTGAGACTTGACTTATACCTTGGTAACCTACTATACATTCTGAGTTTTTAGAGCCTTATTCATGGTTTCATTCTTAAACCAGTTGTCTAGGATGTGAGTAGTACTCCCCTTGGAAGATGTTACATCAATATGCATAAACATGAACTTGAATTGCTATATACTTGTTTTACTATCTCGTTTTGTGAATCTTGATACGTGCATTTGGGATCCCTTTTCTCATATTTACCCATAAGCTTCACATAGCCAAAATTGCCTTTTTATTTCCCCAAATCTACATCCCATACTTAGCCTACCCTTCCAAGCTAGTATTTGTAGTCCTTGGTTTATTTTAAGGTATCTTGGTTTGTATGCTATCTTGAGCAAAAAGAGAAAGAAGAAAGAAGAAAGAAAAGAAAAAGAACAGAAAAATTCAGAAAAAAAGAAGAAAGAAAAGAAAAACGAAAAATATCAAAATTTACAACAAAGTCAGTCGACCGACCGCCCTCATAGGTCGGTCGACCACCCGACAATGTTAGAATTCAAAAAAAAAATTCGTTCCAAATTCCCTTTCTTTTATTTGTTATCACTCTCGTACTTCATTCAAAAATATTGGGGAGTCCTTTTTTATATTTAATGTGAGAATTGTGCTACAAAAGAGCACTTTCTTAATATCAAAAAGTTGTGAAATATGTTGTTGGGAAACGGTTTTACTAGCTTGGCTACTAACCCCACATATCCAAAAACTTCTTAACCACTTTTTACCTTTCACCTCACATATCTTTCATTACCTCAATTGCATGTATCTAGGCCACTTAAATGAGATTGTTGTACAAAGTTGTAGATTTCTTGTTCATGCTAGATTGCAGGCATGTTTTCATGGGTCGCAGATAGGTGAGCGTCATGACAAAATTACTTGTTTCTATCTTTTACATATACTCACCCTTTGCTTCATGAGTGTCTCGAGCGTACCGCGAGAGTCCATGGTATAAGTCTCTATAGCTTTTATGTTTGCAAGTTTGACAACACTATAACTCGTTTGCATGATTTGACTACTTTCTCATTTTGTACTTGGTATTGGTTTAGGCTGACATGTAAATTTCGCTCTGAGATTGAAATCGTTCCATTAATTAGGATCGAGTCTATTTCTTGCTTGAGGGCAAGCAAGGGTTTGGTTTGGGGAATTTGATGCGTGTCTATTTTATGATGTTTTTCATCTATTTTTACACGCATTTGGTCGCTCATTTAGTATGTTTTAGCCTTTATTTCCCAACAATCGTGTACTTTCGTATTTTTATGCACTTTTGCAGATTTATGCGGAAAAGGGACGATTTAGCACCAAATTCATGTCCTCAAGTCTTTTGCATAATTAAGGGACAATGGAAAGTCAACTGGAGTCTTTATTTAAGTACCAAAAGTCAAAGCGAGAAGAAAACCGAAGAATTCCTCGCAGAAGCGGTCGACCGACCAACTAAACGGGTCGGCCGACCAGGCCTAATTTCTATAAAGTCCGAATTTTGAAGAAAGGCCCAGAATTCAGCTAAGCTCGTGAAAGAGGTCGACCGACCCACCAAAGTGGTCGACCGACCTCAGCGAAGCCCAGGAACAGTTTCAGAAATAAATTAGAAGTAGGAGTCTTTTAGGAAACTCTAATCTTATGCCCTATATAAACTAATCTTGTGATTAGGGTTTTGGCATCGAGAGATCTTGAAGTATTCAGTTTCTTAGTTAATAAGCTTCAATAAAGATACAATTTAGTTTTATTCCGTCTTTAGTTTGTAATCTTTCAATAATTCTCAAGCATTCAATAAAGTTTGTTCCTTTCTGCCTTAATTCCGATTTCTGGTAATTACTCTTTTAATCTAGCTTTATTACTGTTCTTATTATTATTGCATTCAAATAAGATAGAATTCCCAAGCTTTATTGATTCTCGCATATTTAGATTATTTACTATGTTTACCATGTTTATTCCCGTTTTCATAATCGTCTTAATAACCATGAGTAGCTAAATTTCATATGTTAGGATGTAGGGGATGAATATGCGTAGGTAGTAGAAATTCTGAGACCGACTTGTAGGAGAGCCGCGGTCGGCCGACTCAAATAGTGGGTCGGTCGACCGAGGCTGTGGTCGGTCGACCACCCGCGCATGTATCTTGTTCCGTCTTTCCTTGTTGACTATAATATCCTACAATGAGACCGAAAGGTGACTTGTAAGACGTTAGTAATGACCTACCCAAGATTGAGAAATACGGGAAGGGCATTGGTTTACACCTTAAGACGGCTAGGTTACTTAAGACTGAAAGGTATGTGACCTAAGATTTAGGAATCACCCTTATTGTTGACACCCAATAATTGTGAGACCTAGGAACTAATAGCATAGGCCGAAAGGAGCTATTAGGTAGCATAGACCTAAAAAGTTATGTTACACCCCTTACGCGACTGCAATACATGTTAACCTTAGGATTCATATTACCTTAGCTATTTATTACCCAAACATCCTAGCATCCCTTTTTATTATATTTTATTCACGTCTTTTATTATTTTTTTATTTTAATCTTTGCCTTAGATATAGTAATCAACCAATCAAACCCCCAAAATTGTTACCTTAAAACATTAACACCAAACAATAAACATTCCCCACCTCTCTGTGGTTCGACCCTGACTTTCGCTATCTATAGTTGAAGTTTAGGAATTATAAATTTTATCTTTGATACCCTCAACGACGGGCATCAGAGGGCATGATTATTAGTCGGCCAACCGGCCGCCGGCCAACCAGCTAGGAATCATGTCCCAACCTCTTTTGAACAAAACAAACATCAAGAAGAGACTCTGAGCCGATCGACCGGCGGCCGACCACCCGGCTCAGAGTTCTTTCCCACTTTTCCCAACCCTACGAAAACACAAACGCTTGACTCTGAGCCGGCCGACCGGCTGCCGATCAGCCTCCCGGCTCAGAGTCCCTGCACGAAAAATCGCAATTTCGCATATACTACTAAACTTCGCAAATCGATTCTAATCTTCCAAAATTGCAACAAACATACATTACCCAGCATATATAACACCTATATGAATCAATAGCAAGCATCAATTTCCACAAATAAGCCACATTAGGATCACATCTTATATTCGTCTTAAGGATGCAAATTCTGAAAATCAACATCTAACCATATGAATAATAACCTAAGCATATGAATCTCATATATGAGTAATCCTAACATGTTCCTAAGTCCAAACAACAACAACAACCAACAATTTCAGAAACTTTCACAATCAAAATCAAGAAAACATGTTATTATAACAATAAAGGCCGAGTTTCTCATTATCGTCACCTCAAAAGCGGTTATGCTCCTATCTCCTCTTCAACAACGTAACTATCCACCCCAAGATCCTCAAAATCCTCTCATACAACAAAGAAACCGGTTTTTTAGAAGCTAAAAACGGAATTTACCAAAAACAGCCTCTTTTTCAAGTTGTACGAGAGGATTTTGATTCGGATTTGGGAAGATCTTGGAAAGTTGATTCGGATTCGGATTTGGGAAGATCTTGGAAAGTTGATTTTTAGATTGAAAAGGGGAGGAGAAATGAGAAACTAAAGTATCAGTGTTCTTATTTTTGGAGGATTGAATTATGTCGACATAAGCATTGGGATTAGGGTTAAGTAGTCCTTTTCCCTTAAATGAAACGGGTTATTTGTTGTGAACGGGTTTTATGAATCGGGTTTAAGACTTTGCCAAGTTATTACGTCTTAAGGACTTAGGGTTTCTTAAGACGGATGATGCATTCATTTTACATAGACCTTTTAGGTCATATTAGCACGCATTTCCATGCTTATTTCGTAGAGTTTTACGACAATTGTCCCCCGAATAGTCTACTTTGGTTTGTCTTGTGTTATTTGCAGATATGAGCCGGAGAAGATCATAATCAAGCCTAAAACATGTCCCCATGTATGCATTTAGGAGAAGAGTTGAGTCGGAGCTTGTTACTACCATATTGAGATGCGCGTAGAAGTAATGGAAGTCTATCGAGCGAAAGAAGAGCTTCACACCGCTAGTGCCTACTTTGAAGAGCCATAACTCGAGTTCTAGAAATGATAATCGAGTGATTCAAATTGTATATGAAATCTTATCCTCTTAGCTTTCCAACGCCACCAAAAACGCTTGATTTGCCTGAGTAACGAAGAAATGACAGCTGTTTGAACTTCAGTGCGCATTGCAGAAAATCTGTTCGACAGAGATAGTCGATCGACCACTTTTGATCGATTACTAAGTCGATCGACCAGTCTTTTAGTCGATCGACCACTTTTGGTCGATAAGGAAGTCGATCGACCAGATGCTAAGTCGATCGACCTGTTGTTTTTGCCCGAAGCCCAAGATTAACCTAAGCCCATTAGCTTATCAGTTTGGAGTCAGACTAATCTCGTTTTAAAGACAGCTTTTCAGTATCTTTTATCTTATTTTTTATCTTTCATCTTTTACTTTTAGACTTTACTCTCAAAACTTGTAATCGGTTAATCTTTCCTTAGCATTTTCTAGCTTTTGAGAATTCTACTTTGCCACTTACATTCGGTAATTTAATTTCCTTTGTTCTTTTTATTCATTTTTTTACTCCTTGCTTTCTATTATTTTACCGTGCATTTTTTTCCCTACGATCATGTACTCCCTTTCCTTTATTGATTCTATCTCAATCGTTCCCTCTATTATGCGTAGCTAATCCTCTTGACTAGGATATAGGTGATCCAATGATAATAAGACGAAGTTCGTTTAGGTTAGACCGGTTGTTGGTAGATTGTGTATGTTGTTAATTATGACTTTTATTGGTGTTTAATTGGTTAAGTCGACGTAGCTAATTATTCGCATGGTAAACCCCGACCTAAGATCGAAAGCCTGGTGAGGCGTGTCTATTTTATGATGTTTTTCATCTATTTTTACACGCATTTGGTCGCTCATTTACTATGTTTTTGCCCTTATTTCCCAACAATCGTGTACTTTCGTATTTTTATGCACTTTTGCAGATTTATGCGGAAAAGGGACGATTTTACACCAAATTCATGCCCTCGGGATTTTTGCATAATTAAGAACGAAGGAAAGTCAACTGGAGTCATTATTTAAGTACCAAAAGTCAAAACAAGAAGAACCAGAGAACTCCTACGCGGAAGCGGTCGACCGACCTACTAAATGGGTCGGCCGACCGGGCCTGAATTTTATGAAGTTCAGATTTTTCCTAAAGCCCAGAATTCGCCTAAGCCCGTAAAAGAGGTCGACCGACCCACTAAGTAGGTCGACCGACCTCAGCGAAGCCCAGAAGGAGTTTTTCGGAAATCAATTAGAAGTTTGAAGTCTTTAGGAAACTCTAATTTTCTGCCCTATATAAGCTAATCTTGTAATTAGGGTTGAAAGGAAGTTTACTATCAAGCCATAATCCAGTTTTCAACTTTAGTTTATAATCTTTCAATAATTCTCAAGCATTCAATAAAGTTTGTTCCTTTCTGCCTTAATTCCGATTCTGGTAATTACTCTTTTAATCTAGTTTAATTATTGTTCTTATTATTATTGCATTCGACTAAGATAGAATTCCCGAGCTTTATTGAATCTTGCATGCTTATGTTATTATTTACCATGTTTTCCATGTTTATTCCCGTTTTCATCATTGTTTTAGTAATCATGCGTAGCTAAATTTCATATGTTAGGATGTAAAGGATAAATATGCATAGGTAATAGAATTCCGAGACCGACTTGTAGCAGAGCCGTGGTCGGCCGACTCAAATAATGGGTCGGTCGACCAAGGCGGTGGTCGGCCGACTGGAATAGCTGGTCGGTCGACCCACTCGCGCATGAATCCTGTTTCGTCTTTCCTTGTTGACTATAGTAACCTGCAATAAAACCGAAAGGAGACTTGTAGGATGTTAGTAATGACCTACCCAAGAATGAGAGATACGGAAAGGGCATTGGTTTACACCTTAAGACGGCTAGGTTACTTAAGACTGAAAGGTATGTGACCTAGGATTTATGAATCACCCTTATTGTTGACACCCAATAATTGTGAGACCT
This sequence comes from Silene conica, assembly GCA_029255685.2. Taxonomy (NCBI): domain Eukaryota; kingdom Viridiplantae; phylum Streptophyta; class Magnoliopsida; order Caryophyllales; family Caryophyllaceae; genus Silene; species Silene conica. Next base: position 70,033,024 of record CM055311.2, read on the forward strand.
AGGAACTAATAGCATAGGCCGAAAGGAGCTATTAGGTACCATAGACCGAAAGGATATGTTACACCCCTTACGCGACTGCAATACATGTTGACCTTAGGATTTATTTTACCTTAGCTACTTATTACCCGAACATCCTAGCATCCCTTTTATTATATTTTATTCTCATCTTTTATTAGTTGTTTGTTTTAATCCTTGCTTAGACATAGTAATCAACCAATCAAATCCCTAATTTTGTTACTTTAAACTTAAACATCAAAAAATAAACATTCCCTACCTCCTTGTGGTTCGACCCTGACTTTCACTATCTATAGTTTAAGTTTAGGAATTATAAATTTATCTTTGGTACCCTCAACGACGGGCATCAAATTTTGGCGCCGTTGCCGGGGAGGTGACGCCAGTGTTTATTGGTTTTGTTTTTGTTTCTCTTTGTTTAAGGAACTTTTGTTCCTTAAACCTTCTCACCTTTTTCTTGTAGTTTCCATCTTATGCGCAGGTCAGTTCAAGGAGAACTCCTACCACTTGACCATGAGCTTGAGAGGACTCTTAGAGAAAGGAGAAAGCAACTTCTAGCGAATCAGGAAGGAGGTTCACCATATTCCGTATTCCAAGAAGACTTATTTGAACAACCATCATCACCAACTTCACCAAAAACACTACCTTCCCAACCAAATTCACCCAACAATCCACCTTCACCAAGAACACCACCTTTTACCTACTTTCCAGTTTTTCCAAAAGAATAAGGAAACATGACAGAGGAAGCTACTATTGTCAGTCACTCCATGCCTCAGGCAAAGGAACTATACAAAGGGTTCACTTTACCTACAGGTACTGGGAAGCCATTTGAGGCCAAGCCTGCCTACATTACTATGGTTGAAAGAAACCAATTTGGAGGCTCGGCCAATGAGGATGCTGCAAAGCATATTGAAATCTTCACAGATTACATATGCTCTATTGCACCCCCAGAAGGAGTGACGCAGGACCAGATTAAGCAGACCATGTTTATCATCTCTCTTAGGGACGCTGCGAGGGAATGGTACAGAGACTTGGACCGCACTGCTGCGGGAGTCACGGATTGGAATACCCTAGCCTTAGCATTTTACAGGAAATACTATTCTGCATCCAAGACTAATGCTTTGAGGGCGCAGATTACAAATTTCAAGCAGGGCCCCAATGAGGATTTTAGTGAAGCATGGGACAGGTTCAAGAGACTTGTTCGATCCATACCACATCACGGATTCGAACAATGGTTTCTTTGTAACCAGTTCTACAATGGCCTCTATGATGACAACAGGGCCTATCTAGATGCTGCAGCTAAAGGGAGATTCCAAGATCATTCCGGAGAGACTAAGGGTCTCAAATTGATAGAGGATGTTGCTGTACACCGTGCTGAACATGGAACTTCCCGAGGCAATCAGAGGAAACCTCAGTATAACCTGTCAGCTATTGAGGCCTTGACAGCCAAGTTAGAGAAACTAGAGGCCGGAGGGAAGTTCGATCTAGGACGTGGAAGCAAGGGAGGTATTTATCAGGTGAACGCCGTTCAAGACGGGCCCTTTGCTTGTGAGAGGTGCGGTGGGGAAGGGCACGTGTCAAAATTCTGTACTTCATCCAACGAGACATGCGCCGCTTTCCAACACTATCGTGGGAACAATTTTTATGACCCAAACAATAATAATGTCCATCCCAACATGAGGTGGACAAGCCAGAATGTTCTCAACCCACAACACATGCAACCTCAGCAAAATTCCACATATATTCCCCCACATAAGCAAGGTTTCCAAAAACCACCCTTCAACCCTCAACCACCTTCAAATCCACCACCCAACACGGAAATTCTTATTCAAAATCTTATTGGGTTGGTTCAGAAGGAATCTCAGGCTAGATAGGCAGGGATGAAGATGTTAGAATCTCAGATTGCTCAAATTGCGGGCAAGAACGACACTAGGGCTCCGGGTCAACTTCCGACCAAGACGGACCAGAAAAAAGAGACTCTAAATATCATATCCTTACGAAGTAGAGCTAAAGTGGGAGGAGAAAAAGAAAAAGAAAAGCAGCCGAAGCAGACTGACAGCGAGGAAGGTCGACCGACCTCTGAGAAGAATCCGAAAAATCTTGCTGTACAGGAAAGTGGTCGACCAACCGAAGAAGAGGGTCGACCGACCACCGATGCAGAGGGAGAGGCCCCTTTTCGTCCCGAATTGCCGAACAACTTAAGGGATTTTCTTTTCCGGGGTGATAAGACCCCTAGGTTTCTGAAAAAGGCTGCAAATACCGAATCTTCAGCCCTTCCTTTCCCAGAAAGACTCATACATTCGAAGGATCAGGTATCTTTTGACAAATTTAAAGACGTAATTCGTTCACTAAATGTTCAAGTTCCGTTTCTAGAATTAGTCCAACAGGTTCCTTCCAATCTTAAATTTATGAGGCAGCTTTTATCAAGAAAGAGGTCTTTAGATAAGGTTGAGTCAGTTGCCCTAACTGAAGAATCCTCCAGCTACTTATCGCATGTTATTGCCCCTCATAAGCTGGAGGATCCTGGTAGTTTTTCTGTCCCCTGCAATATAGGAACCTTCCCAGTGAAGAAGGCTTTATGCGACTTAGGAGCTAGTATCATTGTCATGCCCCTAAGCGTTGCCCTAAAACTAGGAATGACCGAATTTGCAGTAACCAGCATGACTGTCCAGATGGCAGATCAACCATCTATGGAACCCACAGGGGTGTTGGAAAACATCCTTGTGCGTATTGACAGGTTTTTCTTTCCAGTTGACTTTGTAGTTTTGGACATCCCAGAGGATGCCCATATACCTATAATACTAGGAAGGCCCTTCCTCCACACTGCGGGAGCCATCATAGATGTAGGCACTTGGACTTTGACCTTCAAAGTAGGAAAGCATTCCATCATCTATGGCCTATCTTATAGGAAGAAGGATGATATGACCCCCATCACTTGTAATGCTATCACTTCTGAAAAGAAGTATGAGGTCATCACTACTTCTCCTACTTTATTACCTACTCCTATATCTGTTTTTACACCTCCGCCCCAGATTGGGAGCAATATGGAGGATACTTCTGTGGTGACTAGTTCAGGAATTGGTTTGGGGAAACCCGAAATAAAGGAAGTCATAGTGCAGAGAGGAGGAATGGGATGTTTGAGCTATCAAGAAGATGAAGACCCAGATGTTGTGGATCGGGAAGAGAAGAAAAAAAGGAGACAAGCTCAAGAGGAGAGGTCGTCGCATATGCTTTGCGACGGCGGAAAGAAGATGTGTTTTGCTACTCAAGCAAACACTGTGGAGACTACGGCGTGTCGTCAAAAACCGTGGTCGGATATATTCCGCATCTTTAGCGGATAGTTATTTCAAATTTCAGCTTTTAAGACAATTCACTTTTGTTGTGTGAAACTTTTTAATTTTGTTTGCTCGTAGTCTTAGAACTTTTTCCGTTATGCTTGCATAGTTAAGACTTTAGACTTGTTTCTGGCATCTCGCACATTTGTTGGGCGCATATTTATTTCTTTCAGGTTGGACAAAGAAACGAAGACCGCTGTAACGCAGAGGGGTCGACCGACCAGATATACGGGTCGGTCGACCTGGTTGCTGTATTGCTAAAATTCCTGTAATCTGCAGGAGGGTCGGTCGACCTACCTATCCGTCGCAGTCTCTTCGTTTCTTCCTCGGAAGTCGTGCAACCGTCTTTGGTACTTGAGTGGCACTGCTGGCCACCAAAACCTCCCAGCTTACGCTGGTTTGGGGAGTGGTTTTTCTCATGCGCCTATTAATCCAGTGAGTTCTTTCTAGTTCTTCCTTAGTTTTTATCCTCTTTGCATCTTTCCTTTAATTTTCTGAAACCTTTACTTAGGCTAATGCACAATGGGGACATTGTGCGGGTTGGTTTGGGGAATGGTTTCGTGTCACATGCATTGCATTTTGTCACACGTTTATTGCATTTCTGTCTTGCATTGCTCTTTTCTTTATTTTCTCTACCTATACAAAAGTAAAATCCAAAAAAAAATAGAAAAAATTCAAAAAAATCCCAAAAAAATGCACGTTTATTTTAGCATATAGGTCGAGTCGGAACGAGAGTATTTCAAGGATGATTTTGCTATCCTACATGTTTATGCCTTTACCCTGCCTTGTCAACTTGTTTTAGTATGAGAGTCTTTTGCATATCTACGAGTTTTTGTTAACTTGCATATCTTGAGACTCGACTTATACCTTGGCAACCTACTATACATTCTGAGTTTTAGAGCCTTATTATTGGTTTCATTTTTAAACCAGTTGTCTAGGATGTGAGTAGTACTCCCCTTGGAACATGTTACGTCAATATGCATAAACATAAACTTGAATTGCTATATACTTGTTTTACTATCTCGTTTTGTGAGTCTTGGTACGTGCATTTGGGATCCTTTTTCTCATTTTTACCCATAAGCTTCACATAGCCAAAATTGCCTTTTTATTCCTCCAAAACTACATCCCATACTTAGCCTACCCTTCCAAGCTAGTATTTGTAGTCCTTGGTTTATTTTGAGGTAGCTTGGTTTGTATGCTATCTTGAGCAAAAAGAGAAAAGAAAGAAAGAAAAGAAAAAAAAAAAAGAACAGAAAAATCCAGAAAAGGAAAAGAAAGAAAAGAAAAACGAAAAAAGTCAAAACGTACAGAAACAAAGTCGACCGACCTCCTTAATGGGTCGGCCGACCCATTGGCAGCATCAGAATGAAAAAAAAAAAAAAAAAACAAAAAAAAAATTCGTTCCAAATTCCCTTTCTTTTATGTGTTATCACTCCCGTACTTCATTCAAAATATTTGGGAGTCCTTTCTTATATTTAATGTGAGAGTTGTGCTACAAAAAAAAAGCACTTTCTTAATATCAAAAGTTGTGAAATTTGTTGTTGGGAAGCGGTTTTACTAGCTTGGCTATTAACCCCACATATTCAAAAGCATCTTAACCACTTTGTACCTTTTACCTCACATATCTTTCATTACCTCAATTGCATGTATCCAAGTCACTTAATGGGTTTGTTTTACATAGTTGTAGAATTTCTGTTCATGTTAGATTGCAGGCATGTTTCCATGGGTCGCACTTAGGTGAGTGTCATGACAAAATTACTTCTTTCTATCTTTTACATATACTCACCCTTTGCTTCATGAGTGTCTCGAGCGTACCGCGAGAGTCCATGGTATAAGGTCTCTATAGTCTCTAGTGTTGCAAGTTTGACGACACCATAACTCGTTTGCATGACTTGAATACTTTCTCATTTTGTACTTGGCATTGGTTTAGGCTTACATGTAAATTTCGCTCTGAGATTGAAATCGTTCCATTAGTTAAGATCGAGTCTATTTCGTGCTTGAGGGCAAGCAAGGTTTGGTTTGGGGAGTTTGATGCGTGTCTATTTTATGATGTTTTTCATCTATTTTTACACGCATTTGGTCGCTCATTTACTATGTTTTAGCCCTTATTTCCCAACAATCGTGTACTTTCGTATTTTTATGCACTTTTGCAGATTTATGCGGAAAAGGGACGATTTTACACCAAATTCATGCCCTCGGGATTTTTGCATAATTAAGGAACGAAGGAAAGTCAACTGGAGTCATTATTTAAGTACCAAAAGTCAAAACAAGAAGAACCAGAGAATTCCTACACGAAAGCGGTCGACCGACCTACTAAATGGGTCGGCCGACCGGGCCTGAATTTTATGAAGTCCAGATTTTTCCTAAAGCCCAGAATTCGCCTAAGCCCGTAAAAGAGGTCGACCGACCCACTAAGTAGGTCGACCGACCTCAGCGAAGCCCAGAAGGAGTTTTTCGGAAATCAATTAGAAGTTTGAAGTCTTTAGGAAACTCTAATTTTCTGCCCTATATAAGCTAATCTTGTAATTAGGGTTGAAAGGAAGTTTACTATCAAGCCATAATCCAGTTCTTTCTATCATCTAGTTCTTAATTCTAGTTTTCAACTTTAGTTTATAATCTTTCAATAATTCTCAAGCATTCAATAAAGTTTGTTCCTTTCTGCCTTAATTCCGATTCTCGTAATTACTCTTTTAATCTAGTTTTATTATTGTTCTTATTATTATTGCATTCGACTAAGATAGAATTCCCGAGCTTTATTGAATCTTGTATGCTTATGTTATTATTTACCATGTTTTCCATGTTTATTCCCGTTTTCATCATTGTTTTAGTAATCATGCGTAGCTAAATTTCATATGTTAGGATGTAGGGGATAAATATGCATAGGTAATAGAATTCCGAGACCGACATGTAGCAGAGCCGTGGTCGGCCGACTCAAATAATGGGTCGGTCGACCAAGGCGGTGGTCGGCCGACTGGAATAGCTGGTCGGTCGACCCACTCGCGCATGAATCCTGTTTCGTCTTTCCTTGTTGACTATAATAACCTGCAATAAAACCGAAAGGAGACTTGTAGGATGTTAGTAATGACCTACCCAAGATTGAGAGATACGGAAAGGGCATTGGTTTACACCTTAAGACGGCTAGGTTACTTAAGACTGAAAGGTATGTGACCTAGGATTTATGAATCACCCTTATTGTTGACACCCAATAATTGTGAGACCTAGGAACTAATAGCATAGGCCGAAAGGAGCTATTAGGTACCATAGACCGAAAGGATATGTTACACCCCTTACGCGATTGCAATACATGTTGACCTTAGGATTTATTTTACCTTAGCTACTTATTACCCGAACATCCTAGCATCCCTTTTATTATATTTTATTCTCATCTTTTATTAGTTGTTTGTTTTAATCCTTGCTTAGACATAGTAATCAACCAATCAAATCCCTAATTTTGTTACTTTAAACTTAAACATCAAAAAATAAACATTCCCTACCTCCTTGTGGTTCGACCCTGACTTTCACTATCTATAGTTTAAGTTTAGGAATTATAAATTTATCTTTGGTACCCTCAACGACGGGCATCAAATTTTGGCGCCGTTAACGGGGAGGTGACGCCAGTGTTTATTGGTTTTGTTTTTGTTTCTCTTTGTTTAAGGAACTTTTGTTCCTTAAACCTTCTCACCTTTTTCTTGTAGTTTCCATCTTATGCGCAGGTCAGTTCAAGGAGAACTCCTACCACTTGACCACGAGCTTGAGAGGACTCTTAGAGAAAGGAGAAAGCAACTTCTAGCGAATCAGGAAGGAGGTTCACCATCTTCCTTATTCCAAGAAGACTTATTTGAACAACCATCATCACCAACTTCACCAAAAACACTACCTTCCCAACCAAATTCACCCAACAATCCACCTTCACCAAGAACACCACCTTTTACCTACTTTCCAGTTTTTCCAAAAGAATAAGGAAACATGACAGAGGAAGCTACTATTGTCAGTCACTCCATGCCTCAGGCAAAGGAACTATACAAAGGGTTCACTTTACCTACAGGTACTGGGAAGCCATTTGAGGCCAAGCCTGCCTACATTACTATGGTTGAAAGAAACCAATTTGGAGGCTCGGCCAATGAGGATGCTGCAAAGCATATTGAAATCTTCACAGATTACATATGCTCTATTGCACCCCCAGAAGGAGTGACGCAGGACCAGATTAAGCAGACCATGTTTATCTTCTCTCTTAGGGACGCTGCGAGGGAATGGTACAGAGACTTGGACCGCACTGCTGCGGGAGTCACGGATTGGAATACCCTAGCCTTAGCATTTTACAGGAAATACTATTCTGCATCCAAGACTAATGCTTTGAGGGTGCAGATTACAAATTTCAAGCAGGGCCCCAATGAGGATTTTAGTGAAGCATGGGACAGGTTCAAGAGACTTGTTCGATCCATACCACATCACGGATTCGAACAATGGTTTCTTTGTAACCAGTTCTACAATGGCCTCTATGATGACAACAGGGCCTATGTAACAACCCGACCCACCACGGTCGTAACACAACCCCAATAAGATGGGTGCATACTTTTGGGCCATTATTTGTCCTCACTTAAGCCCAAAAGCACAAGGCCTTGTTACTAAGTGGTGGTGGGTGGTTGTTATTATAAACATATCACAAGCCTTATATTTTTCCCATGTGGGACAACTTTCCTCTCATACGTCTTGGGGTGTTACAAACTCCCCCACTTAAAGAACACAACGTCCTCGTTGTGCCTCAAACTTGACCACAATCAGGGCCAGAATCCTCCCTCACTAGGTGTGTGACCCGGGTACTCCCGACCACAGGCTCACCACACGGTCGCAGGGTCGCTCTGATACCATTTGTAACAACCCGACCCACCACGGTCGTAACACAACCCCAATAAGATGGGTGCATACTTTTGGGCCATTATTTGTCCTCACTTAAGCCCAAAAGCACAAGGCCTTGTTACTAAGTGGTGGGTGGATGCTATTATAAACATATCACAAGCCTCACATTCTACCGATGTGGGACAACTTTCTTCTCATACTCTTGGGGTGTTACAAACTCCCCCACTTAAAGAACACAACGTCCTCGTTGTGCCTCAAACTTGACCACAACCAGGGCCAGAATCCTCCCCCGCTAGGTGTGTGACCCGGGTACTCCTGACCACAGGCTCTCCACATGGTTGCAGGGTCGATCTTATACCATTTGTAACAACCCGACCCGCCGCCGTCGTAACACAAACCCAATAAGATGGGTGCACACTTTTGGGCCCATTATTTGTCCTCACTTAAGCCCAAGATAGACCTGATCATGGGCCGGGCTGGGCCGGGTTTGGGTCGGGCCCGTGTTAAATAAACGGCCCAAATATACGGGCTGGGCCAAAACGATTGGCCAAATTTCTTGGCCCAAGCCCGCAATTGTTCGGGCTATAACGGGCCTCGGGCCAAAACGGGCCAAACTAATATAATACGAAACAATCGACAAAATCGTTATGTGAACAAACTATTAGCAACGAAATAAAATTTTCAAGTCTTAGGTATTTGACTTCGACTCTTTTGGTAGGAGAACCATCCATAGTACCATACATAATTTATGAGTTGACAAAAAATGAATAGTATTAAGCAAAGGTGTACGATAAAAATAAAAATATCTGCGAAATTGATAATTCGATGCAATAGTGATATTAGATTATTAGTATGATGTGATATACCGTATATCACATCATACTAATAATCTAATATCACTATTGCATCGAATTATCAATTTCGCAGAAAAAAATTCAAAAGTTGGAATCGTATATCATATACGATTCCAACTTTTGAATTTTTTTCTTTTTAAAAAAATAATTTCGGGTCGGGCCGGGCCAAAAATCGGGCCTTTAGGTTGGCCCAAACCCGACCCTATATTTATAGCGGGCTTGTTTTGGGCCGGGCCACGGGCTTTTTGGGCCAAATTATTAGGCCCAAACCCGAGAAAAAATCGGGCTGGGCCGGGTCGGGCCATCGGGCCTGGGCCATTTGATCAGCTCTAGCCCAAAAGCACAAGGCCTTGTTACTAAGTGGTGGGTGGATGCTATTATAAACATATCACAAGCCTCACATTCTACCGATGTGGGACAACTTTCTTCTCACACTCTTGGGGTGTTACAGCCTATCTAGATGCTGCAGCTAACGGGAGATTCCAAGATAATTCCGGAGAGACTAAGGGTCTCAAATTGATAGAGGATGTTGCTGTACACCGTGCTGAACATGGAACTTCCCGAGGCAATCAGAGGAAACCTGAGTATAACCTGTCAGCTATTGAGGCCTTGACAGCCAAGTTAGAGAAACTAGAGGCCGGAGGGAAGTTCGATCTAGGAAGTAGAAGCATGGGAGGTATTTATCAGGTGACCGTCGTTCAAGACGGACCCTTTGCTTGTGAGAGGTGCGGTGAGGAAGGGCACGTGTCAAAATTCTGTACTTCATCCAACGAGACATGAGCCGCTTTCCAACACTATCGTGGGAAAAATTTTTATGACCGAAACAATAATAATGTCCATCCCAACATGAGGTGGACAAGCCAGAATGTTCTCAACCCACAACACATGCAACCTCAGCAAAATTCCACATATATTCCCCCACATACGCAAGGTTTCCAAAAACCACACTTCAACCCTCAACCACCTTCAAATCCACCACCCAACACGGACAATCTTATCCAAAATCTTATTGGGTTGGTTCAGAAGGAATCTCAGGCTAGAGAGGCAGGGATGAAGATGTTAGAATCTCAGATTGCTCAAATTGCGGGCAAGAACGACACTAGGGCTCCGGGTCAACTTCCGACCAAGACGGACCAGAAAAAAGAGACTCTAAATATCATATCCCTACAAAGTAAAGCTAAAGTGGGAGGAGAAAATGAAAAAGAAAAGCAGCCGAAGCAGACTGACAGCGAGGAAGGTCGACCGACCCAGGAACCAGGTCGACCGACCTCTGAGCAGAATCCGAAAAATCTTGCTGTACAGGAAAGTGGTCGACCGACAGAAGAAGAGGGTCGACCGACCACCGATGCGGAGGGAGAGGCCCCTTTTCGTCCCGAATTGCCGAACAACTTAAGGGATTTTCTTTTCCGGGGTGATAAAACACCTAGGTTTCTGAAAAAGGCTGCAAATACCGAATCTTCAGCCCCTCCTTTCCCAGAAAGACTCATACCTTCGAAGGATCAGGTATCTTTTGACAAATTTAAAGACGTAATTCGTTCATTAAATGTTCAAGTTTCGTTTCTAGACTTAGTCCAACAGGTTCCTTCCTATCTTAAATTTATGAGGCAGCTTTTATCAAGAAAGAGGTTTTTAGATAAGGTTGAGTCAGTTGCCCTAACTGAAGAATCCTTCAGCTACTTATCGCATGTCATTGCCCCTCATAAGCTGGAGGATCCTGGTAGTTTTTCTATCCCCTGCAATATAGGAACCTTCCCAGTGAAGAAGGCTTTATGCGACTTAGGAGCTAGTATCAGTGTCCTGCCCCTAAGCGTTGCTCTAAAACTAGGAATGACCGAATTTGCAGTAACCAGCATGACTGTCCAGATGGCAGATCGTACATCTATGGAACCCATAGGGGTGTTGGAAAACATCCCTGTGCGTATTGACAGGTTTTTCTTTCCAGTTGACTTCGTAGTTTTGGACATCCTAGAGGATGCCCATATATCTATAATACTAGGAAGGCCCTTCCTCCACACTGCGGGAGCCATCATAGATGTAGGCCTTGGGACTTTGACCTTCAAAGTAGGAAAGCATTCCATCATCTATGGCCTATCTTATAGGAAGAAGGATGCTATGACCCCCATCACTTGTAATGCTATCACTTCTGAAAAGAAGTATGAGGTCATCACTACTTCTCCTACTTTATTACCTACTCCTATATCTGTTTTTACACCTCCGCCCCAGATTGGGAGCAATATGGAGGATACTTCTGTGGTGACTAGTGCAGGAATTGGTTTGGGCAAACCCGAAATAAAGGAAGTCGTAGTGCAGAGAGGAGGAATGGGATGTTTGAGCTATTGATACGTGCCTATTTTATGCATTTTATTTATTCTTTTGGCACGTATTTTCTTACGTTTTCATGACTTTTAGTTGCTTTTTCTCCCGAAACGGTTTACTTTGGCATTTCTATGTTTTATATGTAGGAATACGCGAAAGTGAGCAAAAATGAACCTTATTTGCCTTTCGGAAGCTGTTTTGAGTACTAATACGGAGCAAGGATCCGGAGTGCATGTCCGATTGTTGTTATTGGGCCTGATTAGAGCTGGAATGGACAAGAAGCGGTCGACCGACCTGCATCAGAGGTCGACCGACCGAAGCCCAATTCCCGACCTAAGCAAATTCGCATAAAAGCCCAGTAACGCTCAAAGCGGTCGACCGACCCGCATCGTAGGTCGACCGACCAGAAGCTGACCCGAGGATCTTTTTGTTTCGTGTTTTCTACTTTCCTAATCTTGTAATTAATCTTATTTAAGGAGACCAAAACTCTTCAATTAGGTAAAGCTTTTTATTAGAACAAAATTATATTATTTATCAAGCACTTTATGTTGGAAGAACTCCATAGTTAGATTTTTGGTACCAAGCTTTCATCTTTGTTCTTAGATTTTCCAATTAAGTTGTAAGTTGCTACAATTAATCTTCCCTTTTAATTAATCTTGTTGTTCATCTTATTGTTGTTCTTTAATTCATGTTTTCTCTTTTATCATCATCTTTATTTATGTTGGTTCCTTTGATGTTCTTAATTCTTGTTATTGTTAATTTTATGATTAAGATTATGCATAGCTAATTCTTGTGATTAGGAATTAGGGGAACCATGGTAAAGACTTGATTTTGATAGTTTAATGATTGAATTACCAATCCCCCATTGTTGTTGGTGAACTGATCCTTAGGATTGAAAGATTACTAGGATTAGTTTAACAACAACTTTGGGATTGCCCTTGAACGAAAGTTTAGTGCTTTTCTAGGAACCCTAAGACCGTAAGGATTGGGTAGAATATTGACCCAAAGGTTTATTCTTTGTTCCTTGGGATTGTGTTATTTGATTATTTTACCTTTCATTGACTTGTTTTGACCATGGGGAACCAAAGTTCCTAATCTCCTTTTCCCCTTATTTTATTTCTCTTGTTTATTTTGTCCTTTTAGTTATTAGTTTAAGTCTCAAATCAACCCCCCTTTTTTGGTTACTTGCAATAGACTTTAAATTCACAAACATAATTAACCTTGTCTCTCTGTGGTTCGACCCTTGACTTATCCTATCTAAGTTTAAGCTGAGGTTTTATAAATCTTATCTTTGGCACCCCTCAACGACGGGTGTCAAATTTTGGCGCTGTTGCCGGGGAGACGGTATAATTTTGTTTGTTAAATTTTTAGTTTATTTTTCTTGTCTTAAGGAACTTAGGTTCCTTAAGACCGTTTCTTACCTTCTCTTCTAGTTTTGCTTTAGAAGACAGGTTTTTGAGAGGAAGGTTTGAGTACTCTCTTGTTTTAGATATGGATTCTATTTATGCCCACCTACAGCCGAAGGCTCAAGATTTACCGAAGGGATTCGCCTTGCCTACCCCCACCACTGGCTCCTTTGAACTCTGCCCAAATAATATTTTTTTGGTGGAACGGAGTCAATTTTCTGGTCTACCCGACGAAGATCCAATGAAGCATGTTACAACCTTCACGGATTATTGTTGTGCCATACCCCTACCTGAAGGGGTGACTAAAGACGAGGTGCTGGCAACGATGTTCCTGTTCTCATTAAAAGATGACGCGCGAGATTGGTACCGGTACCTTGATAGGGCAACTGAGGAGTTTACGGATTGGACTTCCTTGGCATTGGCCTTTTACAAGAAATACTTCCCTCTTGCAAAAGCCGAAGACTTGAGAAACCAAATCCGTAACTTTCAACAGGGACCTGATGAAGGATTTCGTGAAGCATGGGATCGGTTCAAGAAATTGGTCCGTTCTATCCCTCACAATAACTTTCAACAATGGGACCTGTGTAACCGATTTTACAACGCTCTTTACGATGATTATAAGATGATTCTTGATGCGGCCGCCAATGGAAGATTCCAGAATAACACCGACCATATGAAGGGTTGGAAAACCATAGAAGACATGGCGGTGCATAGGGCTACTTTTAAGAGTTCACGAGGGAATTCAAGAAGGCTGAATGTGGAGATGAATAGAGTGATGGCTCTTGAGACAACAGTTGAAGCCCGTTTTGAAAAGCTCGAGGCAACCCAGCTGAAGCTTGAAAGTGCGAACCTAGTTACTACGGTTGACAACACGGGTGAAATTGAGAACTTGAGAACCCTTGTTGATGTTTTAACAAGGACGGTTATGGAGATGAGTAAGGCTCAATTTGCCTCCTCAAATGTTTTTGAAGAACACTTGATAAACATAGCCAACCGAATGACCAGCTCTCCAGCTAGTTGTGAGGGACCCATGGAGACATTAAACGCCATAAATCTTAGGAGTGGTCGTGTTTGTGAAGAATCAACCCAAAAAGAAGATTCTGCCGAGGTTCAAAACAAGAAATCTGATCCCGTCAACGGATCAGGAGGTCGACCGACCGCTACAGTAGGTCGACCGACCTCGGTTCCTGACGCGAGATCAGATTCTGGAAAAGAGAAAATTTCGGATGTTGCAGATTCTGGTCGACCGACCACTGCTGTTGGTCGACCGACAGACGTTCCTGAGCAGAGTGCTGTTTTGACTCCGGAATCGCTGGATTCCTCCCTCATTCAAGGCCTCACCGAAATTTTACAGCTGAAAAAGCCAAAGGTTGCTGATCCTATGGCTAATGCCACCGTTCCTTATCCCGAAAGACTGAAAAATTCAAAAGAGGATCGGAAATATGGCAAGTTTTTGGAGATGGTGAAGAATCTTGAGGTAACCATCCCTTTCACTGATTTAATTACCCAGGTACCTTCTTATGCTAAATTCATGAAAGATATTTTGAGTCGTAAGAGGAATTTTCAGGACGACGGTGCTGTTGCTTTTGTGGAAGAATGTTATGTTCTTTCACAAAATAATATAGCACCCAAGTTAAAAGACCCAGGTAGTTTTTCCATCCCTTGTACCATAGGTAATCATGTTATAGGGAAAGCCCTTTGTGATCTAGGGGCTAGTGTCAGTGTTATACCCTATTCTGTATGTGAAAGACTTGGTTTAGGTAGACTTAAAGTCACCAATATTACCCTACAGATGGCTGATAGATCAACCCAAAGACCATTAGGGGTCTTGGAGGATGTCCCAGTAAGAGTGGGAAGATTCTTTATTCCTGTAGATTTCGTTGTTTTAGACATTGCTGAGGATAATCAAATACCTATTATTCTAGGTAGACCATTTTTACACACAGCTGGGGCTGTGATAGATGTCAAACGCGGGACCATTACTTTAGAGATTGGGGATGACACTATCGAGTTTAGTCTTGCCCATAAGGCAACTATTCCTACTGATGATACTTGTTGTTCCATCGATATTATAGACAGGAATGTTATCCTTAATTGGAGGGAATCCTTGACCAAGGATCCCTTAGATGATCTGACGGTTTTGGATAAGTGTGCAGGTGATCCAGCTGAAGATGCTGAAGAGCTGGATTTGATAGAAGAAGAGGAAGAGGAATATGAGCTCACTGAAGAAGAGAATGAGAAGCTCATAAGCCTAGCTAATGCAAGTCCGGTAAACATGTGCTATTCTATTGATACTAATTATGTTCAGGCAGTTGAGGTAAAAGCACCAGAGCGTAAGCCACTTCCTCCTAATCTTAAGTATGTTTTCCTAAATGATACTGAACAGTACCCTGCGATTGTTAGCTCTAAACTTAGTCCTGACCAACTTTCTGCCTTAATGACTGTTCTTAAAAAGAATAGAAAAGCTCTAGGTTATTCTTTGGATGATATCAAGGGCAAAAGCCCTGATGTTTGTATGCACAGAATAGAGTTAGAGGAAGGGCATAAGCCTTATAGACAGGGACAGCGCAAGTTGAATCCTAAGATGCAGGATGTGGTTATGGCTGAGGTAATGAAACTCCTTGATGCAGGTATTATCTATCCAGTTGGCAACTCTCAGTGGGTTAGCCCAGTTCAGGTGGTTCCTAAGAAAGGAGGAACCACAGTAGTCAAAAATGATAAAAATGAGTTAATACCAACTAGAGTTGTAACTGGGTGGCGGATGTGTATTGATTATAGACAGTTAAATGCCGCCACCAAGAAAGACCATTTCCCCCTTCCTTTTGTTGACCAAATGACTGAAAGACTGGCTTCTAATAAATTCTTCTGTTTTCTAGATGGTTATTCAGGTTTTTTCCAGATTCCCATCCATCCTGATGATCAGAGTAAGACTACTTTCACTTGTCCACAGGGTGTTTTTGCTTATCGAAGGATGCCTTTTGGGTTATGCAATGCTCCTGCTACCTTTCAAAGGTGTATGATGGGTATCTTCTCTGACTTTATAGAAAACATCATGGAGGTATTTATGGATGACTTCTCTGTTTATGGTAATGCTTTTGATCAATGCTTAGCTAATCTTGATAAAGTCTTGCAGCGATGTATTGATGTAAATCTTGTCTTAAACTGGGAAAAGTGTCATTTTATGGTTACTGAAGGGGTGGTGTTAGGGCATCTAATTTCTGACAAAGGTATACATGTAGATAAAGCAAAGGTGCAGGTGATTGAGCAATTACCCCCTCCTGTTAATGTCAAAGGGGTGAGAAGTTTCTTAGGACACGCAGGTTTCTACAGGCGTTTCATTAAGGACTTCTCCAAAATTGCTAAACCACTCACACAATTGCTTCTTAAAGATGCCATCTTTGATTTTACTGATGAGTGCCTCTCAGCTTTTAACAGGTTGAAGGAAGCTTTGATCTCAGCACCAATCATCCAGCCACCAGATTGGGATCTCCCATTTGAGATCATGTGCGATGCTAGTGACTACGCTGTAGGTGCTGTGCTAGGTCAAAGGAAGGACAAGGCTCTTAATGCTATATACTATGCGAGCCGCACCCTAGATGGGACTCAAGTCAACTATTTCACTACCGAGAAGGAGATGCTAGCTGTCATATTTGCCTTAGAAAAATTCAGGTCATATTTAGTAGGTAATAAGGTAATTGTTTACACTGACCATGCAGCTTTAAAAGGCCTTTTTCAGAAGAAGGATTCAAAGCCAAGGCTTTTAAGGTGGATACCCCTTCTACAAGAGTTTGACATTAAGATTAGGGACAAGAAAGGCGCGGAAAACGTGGTAGCTGACCACCTATCTCGCCTACAGTTGACTGATGGGGAAGATTCTTTACCTATTAATGATTCATTTCCTGATGAGAGTTTATTTATCATCAATAGTTCAGGTTCTTATCCCCCTCCTTGGTATGCTGATTTTGCTAATTTTGCTGTTACAGGTAAAATCCCTCCTGAGTTGTCATGGCAACAAAAGAAGAGATTTATGTTCGATGCAAAACAGTATTTTTGGGATGACCCTTATGTTTTTAAGGAATACGGAGATGGACTCATCCGGAGATGCGTTCCCCAATGGGAGGTGAAGGACATTCTGGAAGCATGTCACTCTTCTGCATATGGTGGTCACCACGGTCCATCTAGGACCGTGGCCAAGGTATTGCAGTCTGGTTTTTATTGGCCTACTTTACATGCTGACTGTAGAAATTTTGGAGGTAACTGTGATGCCTGTCAAAAAACTGGGAATGTCTCAAAAAGACATGAGATGCCACAGGTTGGTATTTTGGAGGTAGAGAGTTTTGACGTCTGGGGCATTGATTATCAAGGACCTTTTCCTAGTAGTCAAGGTAACAGGTATATTCTTGTGGCTGTTGATTATGTGTCTAAGTGGGTAGAAGCTATTGCTACTCCCCATTGTGATGCAAAGGCTGTTATAAAAATGTTTAAAAAAATCATATTTCCTCGTTTTGGTGTCCCTAGGGTTGTCATAAGTGACGGAGGTATGCATTTTAAGGGGAAACGCTTAGGTGACTTGTTAAATAAATTCGGTGTCCAACACCGTAGGGGTTTAGCTTATCACCCTCAGACTAGTGGTCAAGTTGAGATCTTTAATAGGGAACTCAAGGAGACCCTAGCCAAGGTAGTTTCTAAGTCTAGGAAAGATTTGAGCCTAAAACTTGATGATGTTTTATGGGCCTATAGAACCGCGTTCAAAACCCCAATAGGAATGTCACCATTCCGATTGATTTATGGTAAGACTTGTCATTTACCAGTAGAGTTAGAACGTAAGTCTTGGTGGGCTATATGTAATCTTAATTTAGACCCTAATCTTTCCCGTGAGAAACGTTTGATGCAGCTCAATGAGTTAGAAGAATTCAGGTTGTTAGCCTATGACAATGCCAGGATTTACAAGGAGAAAACAAAGCGTTGGCATGACAAAAGAATCATTAAACGTGATTTTCAGGTAGGTGATAGGGTGTTGCTTTTTAATGCTCGTATTCGTCTTTTTCCTGGTAAGCTGAAGTCCAGGTGGAGCGGACCCTACACCATCACAGCTGTCTCAAAATTCGGGTCAATCGAATTAGAAACCTCATCTGGTGAGAGGTTCAAAGTCAATGGCCAATATGTGAAGCACTTCCGAGGAGAAAATGAATTTGTCGGAAAGGTCGAAGTTTCTTACTTTGACCCTTTTTAGGATGCTTCACGACAGGTAAAAAGGTCGTGCGAGACCTCTTAAACCAGCGCTACACGGGAGGCAACCCGTGCTGTTTTTTTAGTTTGCGTTTTTTATTTTCGTTTTATCCTTGATGAAAATTTGAAATCTCTGCAGAGAAAGTAAAATGAAAGGAATCCGTCAGTACAAGCGGTCGACCGACCGAGTTACTAGGTCGACCGACCAACTGGCAGCTTTAATTACTTTTCTTGACAGACTAAGTAAAAATTGCAGAGCAGGTAAAAGGACGTCGGTCGACCGACCGAGTATTGTGGTCGACCGACCGCGTGTTTTTTCCGGTTTTTTTTCTTTTGAGTCAAGGGTCACGGGTCTTTTGTGTTTTTGAAAACACAATACTTGCTTCATTTCCTCACTTTCCCTGCATCCCCTTTCTCTCTTAAAACCCTAAAACAACACCCACCTTCTTCATCCTTCAACAATTTACTTGCTTTCTTTCAATTTCCTCATTCAAGGTATGATTTTCTTAGTTTTTCTTTCTTTCTTTTTCGTTTTTATCATCTTAATTCCGTTTTAGGTAGTATTAATTTGTCTTTTTAAGTTTATTTTGCTCTTAATTCCGTTTCCATGCTTGTTTGTGTGTTTTTATCTTAGTTTTCTTCTTCCTTTTGATTTTATATGCTTCGATCTGTAACTTTTGGGTGATTTCGTGCTGATTAGGGTTAGTTTAATTCCTCTTTTATTTTTTATGCCCTTTTTCGCGCGTTTTCAGTCACGAAAATCCGACGCTGGCACTGTTCATGGTCGACCGACCGGAAACGGAGGTCGGCCGACCAAAAATTTGAAATTTCTGGGTTTCTAATTTACAGATCTGCATTTTTCTGACGATAGTCGGTCGACCGACCCGAAAATGAGGTCGGCCGACCAGAACCGTATTTTTCCTGAGTTTAATTTTTGCGGTTTCTGAGTTTTCTTCGCTAACTGGTCGACCGACCTAGGTATACGGTCGACCGACCGATTGTGCAATGGAAATAATGAGTTTTCTCGCAAATAATGGTCGACCGACTTATCTGTGAAGTCGGCCGACCGATATTGTTTCATAAGTTTCTGTTTCTGCAAATTTTCGTGCCTATATATGTTAAAGTAATGTTTTCATATTCACATAAGACTTAAATTTTTATTGAACTTTTCAGATTCGCAATGTCTAGCCGTGATCAAGGTGGGAAGCGTGCCCGCACTTCGGGTACAAGCACCTCCAGAGGGCGTGTCCCTAGGTCGAGAGGTTTGGCGGTGCAAGACACGGATAGCCTACCCAACTATCCGCAAATCATTTTCAGCACTCCGGCCCAGAAAGCTCGGTTCCTCCATCTCACCGCTTATTGCTTGGTAGTGGCAACCCGTTTCCTTTCTGTTCCAGCCTTGCAAGCCCTGGGATGTCATGGCGAGGTGGTATCTTTGCTCGACGGGACTGGTTTTGCAGGACTTGTCACTATGGATGAGTTCACCTATCCCCTTCTCACTTTTGAGTTCTTTTCTTCCTTTACTTTTGATTTTAGAGCATTTCATCCTGGCTATGACAACATTTGCATTTCTTTTCGTCTATTCAATGAAACTTTTTCTTTGACTTTAAGCCAATTTTCTCAGTATCTAGGTTTATCTTCTACGGGTCTTACTGATGACCCCACGGAGTTGTATACTGATTTGTGGTCCTGTATTTCTGATTCCAGCGATGTGAAGAAGAAAAACAGTACCATCCACCTTCCTACCCCCCGTTATTATTTGCGTTTGTTGGCCAACACTGTTTTCGGCCGAAAATAGTCTCAAAATGTTAACAACATTGAGCTCTCCATTTTGTCTGGTTATCTTAACATCAGACGTACGGGTCAGCAGTTTTATAACAGTGCATTTTTGGTCGCCTCTCATTTCATGTCGGTGGGTGAGGGAACTTCTTTGTCTACTATTGTTTGTGGTGGGCTAGTCACTAGATTAGCCCGCTCCCTAGTCCCCCAGTTCCCTCGCTTTGAGGATGCGATTGACACTACCTCCCGGTTCATGGACATGGCTTATGTCAGGTCCGTGCATTGGGTGGACAGGAGAGATTATTGGAAGGTAGACACCTACCTCAGTGATCGCATCCCCATCACCATGGCTCCCCCTATGCTTCCCCTTTTTACTGTTATAGGGGAGCCCAGACCACTACTCCCGTCTTACCGCCTTCCCCTTAGAGGAGGCACCTCTAGAGGCCATAGGGTCCCTGCTCCCGGTAGCCACCATACCACATCCGGGACGGGGTACCCATCTGATTTTACTGCTCCCCCTAATGTTTATGTTCCTCCTTTTATTGATGACAGATCTATGCCACAAATGATGGCGAACCTTTGCAGGCAGTTCAGCCAAAAACAGCTGAACGATAGTCTTTGCCAATATCCGGTTTACAGGGAGTATGCCACTCAGGGTAGGCTCCCTACCGGCCCATGGACTCACCCCACCTGGTACACACCCCTCGCAGGCGGTCGTGTCCACGGTGAAGCTTCAGGCTCTGCCTCGGGAACAGGCATAGGGTCTGAAGAGGAGGAGGAGGAGGAAGAAGGAGGAGAGGACTCTGAGCCGGACTTCGACTCAGAATCCTAGGGACATGCTTAACCTTACCCTCTTTAGGGTTCGGTTTGGGGAGGTCCCCTTCCTTTGGTTCGGTTTGGGGAGGTCCCCATTTCTTTTGTAAGTTTTTTCTTCCCTTAGATTTCCATTTTTTCCCTCTAGATTTCCAGTTTTCCCCTCCTTCCTCCTTAGACTCTTTTTGTAGTTTCTAGTCTTTTTCCTTTTCCTTTCTTTGTTTGTTTCTTTTCTGCCTACCCTCATCCCTTTGCTGTGGTTGTATGCTGATGAGCACAATGGGGGCATTGTGCGTTTTGGTTTGGGGAGGGTGTTTGCATACTCCTTTGTGAGTATGCAATTGTCTTTGTGTCTTTTGTTTTTCATTCCTTTAGGTGTTTTTCTTGTTTTCATCCTCTCTTGCCGCATGTTCTTCCCTGTCGCGCGTTCTTCTCTGTCTTAAGTTTTAGGTCGAGTCGGAACGGACGAATACAATTTATGCCTCACATATCACATATTGCCTTGCCTTGCATTTTTCAAAAATTTCAAGCTAGTCTTTTGCATTATCTACGAGTTTTTGTTGATTTCATGCTAAATTATTAAACTTGACTCTCTTCTTGGCAAGCTACATCATATTCTAAGGATTAGAGCTTAATAAATCGGTGACATCTATTACCGATTTCATGTAGGTTTGTGAGTAGTTTCTCCTCTTGAGGCATGTCACATCAATATGCATAAACATGAATTTTGTCTACTTAATACCTGTATGCATTCGGATTTGTGGTTTGTTGACACATGTGGTAGAGGTCCCCCTTTCTCATTATTCCCATAATCCTCACATAGCCAAATTGAATCTTTTTACCCAATTGCTACAACCTAAAAAATTTGCCTACCCTAGTCGAGCTAGTAATGTAGTGATGGGTCTGTTTTGGCCATCCTTTGGTTTGTACCTTATTGTTAAATATAGATTTTGTGAGAATGGTAGAAGGAGAAAAAGAAAAGAAAGGATTCGAAAAAAAAAATAATGAAAAAAAAAAAAAGATACGAAAAAAATAATAATTCGAATCAGCCTGTTTTCAAGGCTGGTCGGTCGACCTGCATCCCTGGTCGGTCGACCAGGACCATTGAACAAGCCGTTTTTCTGAAGGAAAAAAAAAAAGAAAGAGAGAAGAGAGAAAAAAAAAACTGGAGGAATTGTGATTTTTGCTCAAAAAACTTTGAGCCTTGGCATGTATGAAAAAAAAAATAATAAGAAGTGATCTTGTAGTTTGGATAGACGGTTGTTAGCTCGGTTTAGCCCCTCTTCCCATAACTTATTTTAACCCCTTCTTACCTTTAGCCTCACAATTCCAAATTTGCCTCGGGATGTGTCATGGTTATCTAGTGTGGGAATGCATATGTACGGTTGTAGAGATTCTATTCATGTTAGATTGCAGGCATGTTCTTACGGGTCGCAGATAGGTGAGAGTCTTTACTTTTATTTATCTTCTTATCTTTCACATATACATTTGACCCTTTGCTTTCATGAGTGTCTCGAGCGTACCGCGAGAGTCCAATTAGAATGAGTCTCGTAAGGTTGAAATTTTAGCATGCTATTCCAACATGACCAATTCGTTTTGCTCTTGACATTATGCTTGTTTACATTTGAAGGCTGCATTAAATTGGTTGGGCATAGTGTTGTGTTTGGTTGTAAAAAGTATGAAATCCGTTCCATTAGAAGTTTTTCTTTTCTTTTGAGTCTTAGTGCTTGCTTGAGCACAAGCAAGGTTTGGTTTGGGGAGTTTGATACGTGCCTATTTTATGCATTTTATTTATTCTTTTGGCACGTATTTTCTTACGTTTTCATGACTTTTAGTTGCTTTTTCTCCCGAAACGGTTTACTTTGGCATTTCTATGTTTTATATGTAGGAATACGCGAAAGTGAGCAAAAATGAACCTTATTTGCCTTTCGGAAGCTGTTTTGAGTACTAATACGGAGCAAGGATCCGGAGTGCATGTCCGATTGTTGTTATTGGGCCTGATTAGAGCTGGAATGGACAAGAAGCGGTCGACCGACCTGCATCAGAGGTCGACCGACCGAAGCCCAATTCCCGACCTAAGCAAATTCGCATAAAAGCCCAGTAACGCTCAAAGCGGTCGACCGACCCGCATCGTAGGTCGACCGACCAGAAGCTGACCCGAGGATCTTTTTGTTTCGTGTTTTCTACTTTCCTAATCTTGTAATTAATCTTATTTAAGGAGACCAAAACTCTTCAATTAGGTAAAGCTTTTTATTAGAACAAAATTATATTATTTATCAAGCACTTTATGTTGGAAGAACTCCATAGTTAGATTTTTGGTACCAAGCTTTCATCTTTGTTCTTAGATTTTCCAATTAAGTTGTAAGTTGCTACAATTAATCTTCCCTTTTAATTAATCTTGTTGTTCATCTTATTGTTGTTCTTTAATTCATGTTTTCTCTTTTATCATCATCTTTATTTATGTTGGTTCCTTTGATGTTCTTAATTCTTGTTATTGTTAATTTTATGATTAAGATTATGCATAGGTAATTCTTGTGATTAGGAATTAGGGGAACCATGGTAAAGACTTGATTTTGATAGTTTAATGATTGAATTACCAATCCCCCATTGTTGTTGGTGAACTGATCCTTAGGATTGAAAGATTACTAGGATTAGTTTAACAACAACTTTGGGATTGCCCTTGAACGAAAGTTTAGTGCTTTTCTAGGAACCCTAAGACCAAAAGGATTGGGTAGAATATTGACCCAAAGGTTTATTCTTTGTTCCTTGGGATTGTGTTATTTGATTATTTTACCTTTCATTGACTTGTTTTGACCATGGGGAACCAAAGTTCCTAATCTCCTTTTCCCCTTATTTTATTTCTCTTGTTTATTTTGTCCTTTTAGTTATTAGTTTAAATCTCAAATCAACTCCCCTTTTTTGGTTACTTGCAATAGACTTTAAATTCACAAACATAATTAACCTTGTCTCTCTGTGGTTCGACCCTTGACTTATCCTATCTAAGTTTAAGCTGAGGTTTTATAAATCTTATCTTTGGCACCCCTCAACGACGGGTGTCAGCTATCAAGAAGATGAAGACCCAGATGTTGTGGATCGGGAAGAGAAGAAAAAAAGGAGACAAGCTCAAGAGGAGAGGTCGTCGCATATGCTTTGCGACGGCGGAAAGAAGATGTGTTTTGCTACTCAAGCAAACACTGTGGAGACTACGGCGTGTCGTCAAAAACCGTGGTCGGATATATTCCGCATCTTTAGCGGATAGTTATTTCAAATTTCAGCTTTTAAGACAATTCATTTTTGTTGTGTGAAACTTTTAATTTTGTTTGCTCGTAGTCTTAGAACTTTTTCCGTTATGCTTGCATAGGTAAGACATTAGACTTGTTTCTGACATCTCGCACATTTGTTGGGCGCATATTTATTTCTTTCAGGTTGGACAAAGAAACGAAGACCGCTGTAACGTAGAGGGGTCGACCGACCAGATATACGGGTCGGTCGACCTGGTCGCTGTATTGCTAAAATTCCTGTAATCTGCAGGAGGGTTGGTCGACCTAATATATGGGTTGGTCGACCTACCTATCCGTCGCAGTCTCTTCGTTTCTTCCTCGGAAGTCGTGCAACCGTCTTTGGTACTTGAGTGGCACTGCTGGCCACCAAAACCTCCCAGCTTACGCTGGTTTGGGGAGTGGTTTCTCTCATGCGCCTATTAATCCTGTGAGTTCTTTCCAGTTCTTCCTTAGTTTTTATCCTCTTTGCATCTTTCCTTTAATTTTCTGAAACCTTTACTTAGGCTAATGCACAATGGGGACATTGTGCGGGTTGGTTTGGGGAATGGTTTCGTGTCACATGCATTGCATTTTGTCACACGTTTATTGCATTTCTGTCTTGCATTGCTCTTTTCTTTATTTTCTCTACCTATACAAAAGAAAAATCCAAAAAAAAAAAAATAGAAAATATTCAAAAAAATCCCAAAGAATGCACGTTTATTTTAGCATATAGGTCGAGTCGGAACGAGATTATTTCAAGGATGATTTTGCTATCCTACATGTTTATGCCTTTACCTTGCCTTGTCAACTTGTTTTAGTATGAGAGTCTTTTGCATTTCTACGAGTTTTTGTTAACTTGCATATCTTGAGACTCGACTTTTACCTTGGCAACCTACTATACATTCTGAGTTTTAGAGCCTTATTCCTGGTTTCATTTTTAAACCAGTTGTCTAGGATGTGAGTAGTACTCCCCTTGGAACATATTACATCAATATGCATAAACATGAACTTGAATTGCTATATACTTGTTTTACTATCTCGTTTTGTGAGTCTTGGTACGTGCATTTGGGATCCCTTTTCTCATTTTTACCCATAAGCTTCACATAGCCAAAATTGCCTTTTTATTCCTCCAAAACTACATCCCATACTTAGCCTACCCTTCCAAGCTAGTATTTGTAGTCCTTGGTTTATTTTGAGGTAGCTTGGTTTGTATGCTATCTTGAGCAAAAAGAGAAAAGAAAAAAAGAATAGAAAAAAAAAAGAACAGGAAAATCCAGAAAAGGAAAAGAAAGAAAAGAAAAACGAAAAAAGTCAAAACGTACAGAAACAAAGTCGACCGACCTCCTTAATGGGTCGGCCGACCCATTGACAGCATCAGAATGAAAAAAAAAAAATTCGTTCCAAATTCCCTTTCTTTTATGTGTTATCACTCCCGTACTTCATTCAAAATATTTGGGAGTCCTTTCTTATATTTAATGTGAGAGTTGTGTTACAAAAAAAAAAGCACTTTCTTAATATCAAAAGTCGTGAAATTTGTTGTTGGGAACCGGTTTTACTAGCTTGGCTATTAACCCCACATATCCAAAAGCATCTTAACCACTTTGTACCTTTTACCTCACATATCTTTCATTACCTCAATTGCATGTATCCAAGTCACTTAATTGGTTTGTTTTACATAGTTGTAGAATTTCTGTTCATGTTAGATTGCAGGCATGTTTCCATGGGTCACAGTTAGGTGAGTGTCATGACAAAATTAATTCTTTCTATCTTTTACATATACTCACCCTTTGCTTCATGAGTGTCTCGAGCGCACCGCGAGAGTCCATGGTATAAGGTCTCTATAGTCTCTAGTGTTGCAAGTTTGACGACACCATAACTCGTTTGCATGACTTGAATACTTTCTCATTTTGTACTTGGCATTGGTTTAGGCTTACATGTAAATTTCGCTCTGAGATTGAAATCGTTCCATTAGTTAAGATCGAGTCTATTTCTTGCTTGAGGGCAAGCAAGGTTTGGTTTGGGGAGTTTGATGCGTGTCTATTTTATGATGTTTTTCATCTATTTTTACACGCATTTGGTCGCTCATTTACTATGTTTTAGCCCTTATTTCCCAACAATCGTGTACTTTCGTATTTTTATGCACTTTTGCAGATTTATGCGAAAAAGGGACGATTTTACACCAAATTCATGCCCTCGGGATTTTTGCATAATTAAGGAACGAAGGAAAGTCAACTGGAGTCATTATTTAAGTACCAAAAGTCAAAACAAGAAGAACCAGAGAATTCCTATGCGGAAGCGGTCGACCGACCTACTAAATGGGTCGGCCGACCGGGCCTGAATTTTATGAAGTCCAGATTTTTCCTAAAGCCCATAATTCGCCTAAGCCCGTAAAAGAGGTCGACCGACCCACTAAGTTGGTCGACCGACCTCAGCGAAGCCCAGAAGGAGTTTTTCGGAAATCAATTAGAAGTTTGAAGTCTTTAGGAAACTCTAATTTTCTGCCCTATATAAGCTAATCTTGTAATTAGGGTTGAAAGGAAGTTTACTATCAAGCCATAATCCAGTTCTTTCTATCATCTAGTTCTTAATTCTAGTTTTCAACTTTAGTTTATAATCTTTCAATAATTGTCAAGCATTCAATAAAGTTTGTTCCTTTCTGCCTTAATTCCGATTCTGGTAATTACTCTTTTAATCTAGTTTTATTATTGTTCTTATTATTATTGCATTCGACTAAGATAGAATTCCCGAGCTTTATTGAATCTTGCATGCTTATGTTATTATTTACCATGTTTTCCATGTTTATTCCCGTTTTCAACATTGTTTTAGTAATCATGCGTAGCTAAATTTCATATGTTAGGATGTAGGGGATAAATATGCGTAGGTAATAGAATTCCGAGACCGACTTGTAGCAGAGCCGTGGTCGGCCGACTCAAATAATGGGTCGGTCGACCAAGGCGGTGGTCGGCCGACTGGAATAGCTGGTCGGTCGACCCACTCGCGCATGAATCATGTTTCGTCTTTCCTTGTTGACTATAATAACCTGCAATAAAACCGAAAGGAGACTTGTAGGATGTTAGTAATGACCTACCCAAGATTGAGAGATACGGGAAGGGCATTGGTTTACACCTTAAGACGGCTAGGTTACTTAAGACTGAAAGGTATGTGACCTAGGATTTAGGAATCACCCTTATTGTTGACACCCAATAATTGTGAGACCTAGGAACTAATAGCATAGGCCGAAAGGAGCTATTAGGTACCATAGACCGAAAGGATATGTTACACCCCTTACGCGACTGCAATACATGTTGACCTTAGGATTTATTTTACCTTAGCTACTTATTACCCGAACATCCTAGCATCCCTTTTATTATATTTTATTCTCATCTTTTATTAGTTGTTTGTTTTAATCCTTGCTTAGACATAGTAATCAACCAATCAAATCCCTAATTTTGTTACTTTAAACATAAACATCAAACAATAAACATTCCCTACCTCCTTGTGGTTCGACCCTGACTTTCACTATCTATAGTTTAAGTTTAGGAATTATAAATTTATCTTTGGTACCCTCAACGACGGGCATCACCTGGTGAGGGTTAGACCTATCATAAACACTAGAGTGCCCTAATACGCTGCGAGAGCCCGTTAGAAGCATTCTAGGGCGAATAGCGATCCGAGAGGACCTTTTCACTACCCCTTAGATTTCCACTTGCGACCGATCCATCACCTAGACTTGACCGTTATATTGTCATTGGTGAACCGACTATCCTGGTTCTTTTTCCTTCATATTTTCTTTAGACTCTTGTGCTTAACTCTTTCCCTTTTCTCTTACCTTCACTACTCCTAGTTAGACCAAACAAACAAACAAACAAAAACCCCAATTCTGGTTACCTTGACAGACTTTAGTTTAGCATTTAGAATTCATATTTGTCTCCCTGTGGATACGATCCCGACTTCCTTGCTACATTAGTTAGGCCAGTTGGTTATCTTTGATAGGGTTGCGACAGCCATGTCAAATTTTGGCGTCGTTGCCGGGGAGACGGTGATATTTTATTTTCTTTATTTTAGTTTGTCTTTTATCTCAAAGAACTTCGGTTCCTTGAGGCCATTCTAATGTCTTCCATCCAGTTTCCACAGGGTGAAGATGAATCATTTGGTGCTTACATAGATAGGTTCGAGGAGTGGCTAGATACGTTGAATTATGGAACCTTGACTGCCCTCCAGATTTGCTTGTCTATCATCCAGGGTATGAATGACCCTACACGATCTTACCTCAGCTTAATAGGTAAGGGAGATTTCAGTGGGAAACCTGTCAATGAGCTTTTGGAATTCTTTGACTGGTTTGCCATTGAGAGTATCAAACCCACTTTCTCATTTCGCTCAGACATGGATGAAGGGGTGGGTGAGACCGTAGAAACCGTTTTACAGAATGAAAATGACGTTGACGAAACCATAGAGAAGGATACGATATGCTTAGTTGATAATCCCTTCTTTGAGAATGATCTAGGACCTTTCTATGTTACTTTTACAGATATCGAGCCACGTGAGGAAGACTTCAGGGAGCCTATAGAGAATCCCTTTCGTGACGAGTCTGGCGATGAGGAGAGTGAGGATGGGCGATTGGAAAGTCTAGAGGTCAAATGGGACTCATATGATAATATGATAGATGACTATGTTATAGGTGACCCCGTTAAAACATTTGACTTTACCGCCCCTTGCATTTGGGATGACTACCCACCTTCTCCTATTGCACACTGGACTCCTCCACCTCACGTAGAATACCCGTCTAAGCACGTTATTTCTACTCATATGTTTTCATTCTTAAATGTTTTTGTGGTCTCCAACTCTCCATTTTCCTGTAATTTGAGCCTCGGTGTTCCACCCTCGACTAAAGGGAGGAATTATTCAGTTGATTTTTACAGGAGCTGTAAAGAAAGTTTAGCAAGGTGATATGTTATTTCACTTTGTTTTTATTTGCTCCTATTAATTGTTGGTGCTACTTATGCTTTTGTGTAGCACATGCACAGATTTTTGACCGACTTCTAAGGGCTCTGAGCTGTTTTGATTATGTACATTCTATCAGCAGCTACTTCGTCGCTTGCTGATGCGACAATTGACTCGATCGAGTCTCTCATTACTTCCCATATCTGATTCGGTTTGAGGAGTTCCGTGGTGCGCGCATTCTTGTAAGTTTCTGACTCACTCTCTTCAGTTTGCATTTCTTTTCCTTTACTTTGTACAATGAGGACATTGTACGGTTTGGTTTAGGGAGGTTATGCATCCATATCTGGTCTGCCTATTGTTTTTATTACATTTTTTTTATCACGTTTCATTTACATATGCATTGTTTTATCATTTCCCTTGCATCCTAAAATTACCAAATCCAAAACACTCACGTTTACTTTTGCATACTAGATCGAGTCAGTTCGAAGTTTCTCAGTGCTGTTAAACTGTCAGAAAACTCAAACTAGGTAATTGTTTCACATCTTTTAGCAAGTTCTTTGGCAATTTTCTCGAATCGCGTTTCAAAGCATGTCGGACAAGTAGACTAGATTTGATATTCTGGCAACCTACAATAACTTTCTAAGGAATTAGAGCCTACAACCGGTGACATTCATGACCGGTTCATCTAGGAAAGTGAGTAGTTACTCCTTATGAGACATGTAACATCAATTTGCATAAACATGAGTTCAGTCTTCTTTATACCTGTATGCATTCGGGTTTGCGGTTTGTTGATACATGTGGTAGAGGTTCCCTTTTATTCATTTTACCCATAAGCTTCACAAAACCAAATTTGCCGATTTCTGTCCCATGTAGCTACAATCCATGATTTTGCCCACCCTAGCCGAGCTAGTAATGGTAGCTGTAATACCCCGTATTTTAGTTTCGGTCAATGGCAGTCAAACCATGTTTTATACAAGTATTTCAAATGGAATGTTTATAAAGTATTGTTATGTAAACTGTTATTATTTTATAAATCGTATTTCTACGATTATTTCGTATTTCATAATCATTTTTATATTTGACGATTATTTCGTAAAATAACATTTTATTCGTATTTTCTTTATTTTGTTAATATATTTTAATTAAATATATTTTAATTAAATATATTTCACATTTTATATTGCTTCTCATTTATACTTGTTTTATTATTTACGTCGTAATTATATTAAATAACAATTTTATATATTTTATGTTAATCCTAATAAAATTATATTCTTATACTTAATTTACTAATACTAAATTGCTCTATTATTTGGTATAAATAATTTATACGTAATTATTTATTTTAAGTTACGAGTTGAGAACGTGTTTTAATGTCTTAAGTAGTATGTCACGAGTTGTAGTTCTTAAATTATTATAGTGCATGGGTAGGTCTTGGTTTTTGTGCATAATCAGCCCATGTAAGTTCACAAAATCATGAACACGATATTAGCCCACACACAAGCAAACACAAACACCTAAACTTAACTATCTGCCGCCTTATAAAACGAGAAATTTAACCCTACTTCAACCCTATTCGACACACATCTCCTACACTCATACTCCTGCCGCCACTTCTAACAACACAAAGGAGGGTTTACTCGGCGGTTTAAGGTAGTCTAAGGCGGTTCGAACTCACGTATAAGGAGGTATGACTCACACGACCTCACTTTCGCTGTTTTTGTCCTTTTAATTTCTGTTCATGTTTTCGTATGGTTGTTGTATGTTTTCAGTTCGAATTTGTATGTATTGCTAGTCTAGGGAGTATGGTAGTCATGTTTTGACCTTTGTTGAGTCATCTTTGACCACCGTTGACCACCAGTAGAGGTTTTTTCGTCGTCTGTTCGTTTCGCGTTCGCTTTTGTCTAATCAGGGGTTGTGATGCGTGTTTCAGGGATGATTTCGATTCACTTCCTGTTGTCTTTTTACTCGTGTGATAAGGTCTTAGTATAAAGTGTAGTCGGGGTGGTAGGTTGGTGGTTATCATGGTGGGTATGGGTGGTTGGTGTCGGTTTTAGAGCAGGCTTCGTTGGGATTGTCGTGTGAGAAACGAGGTAGCAATGGTTGTTCTGGGTTTCGACTCACGGCTGTTTGGTGGTGGTTGGGTAGGTCGACAGCCAACGATATCTCCCCTGGAATCACCGTGACTCAGAGGCGAGCACGGTGGTGCCAGGGGCGAGGTTAGAGGCGGTGTGAGGTGTCAACAACGGTCTGTTTGCGCGGGTCAGAGGCTGCTGCGTTGGTCTGTTTAAGGTCTGAAAGTATGGCCTGCTACGTTTTTAGTGCGTCGGTTTTGGGTTGCTCACGTAAGTGAGTTGTTTTCTTCATTAATTTAATAGTAAAACATTATTTAAATATTATTACTATTAATATTATTTATATTATTACGATATTGAATTCTAATAATCGGTTAATTGATCATATGCTATTTTTAGTAAGTACTATTTTTAGTAAGCCCTATGTTGTTGGTAAGACTATATATAGTAAGTTATAATTAGTATATAATAATTGTATGTCATGGGCATGTTGTATGTGGGTGTTTTCACAATGTGATATAGGTATATCGGTTAGGAACATGATCAAGTGATTTTAGTAGCATTGTTTGTATGAGTAGGAATTGATATGAATAATAATCTATAGGAACGGAATTCGAGGTGGAATACTTCTAGAGGGTGATTTCATTTGCAGACTTGCTATTCCAGGTAGGATACACTGACACTATACTCTATGATGTGTTATGAATGGTTATTGGATTGTGTGTTATGGATGCCGTGCATAACTAATATGAGAATGATATTAGTTGGATTGAGTGTTGAATATTATTATTGGCATGAGCATTTCATTATTTAATAGCATGATTGATTAAGAGTATTGTTGCATTCATGAGCATGGCATATGCATTGGTTACTGAGAAAGTTACGGAATGGATATTGATTTGATATAAAGCCCAGGGTGGTTCTGCAGACCAGGCCTGGTGTCTTATCAGCTTTTGAGCTGGTGTTCGGCGACGGCCGATTATAGTCTGCCGGGAGGTTCGGTATGGCTGGGTGTTTCGGGTTTGAGATTGAGATCGTGATTGAGCTCGAGCATGTCATGGCATTTGCATATCATTTAACTGTTGCATTATAATTACTGTGTTATCCTACTCAACCGCGAGGTTGACAGTGTATTCGTGTACACCTACGATGATCCGGAATGGGGAGTAGATTCTACAGGTCAGAGACAGATGGACTAGGAGCTTGGGCAAGGAGAGAGACATGGCTTGGACCTACTTAGAATTAGATCACAAACATAGATGTTATGAGTTGTACTTTTATTTCTTGCGTATTAGTTGTAGTATCAAAAGTTTTAATTTAATCAGTTTTTATGTAAATTACTTTGGTTTGTTTACCTTGTTATTCACTACCTCGGACATTTCGAGATGGTAACAGCTCTATTTATTTGAGAATGTCTTGCTAAAGGCTCTTAAATAAATGGGGGTGTTACAGTAGCCTTTTGGGAATGTCTTGTTTTACAATTTGGTTACTTTATCTTCTCATAAGAAAAATGGGTGAAAGAAAAAAAAACATTAGAAAAAAAAATCAGAAAAAGGGTAGTATGATGAAGAAAAAGAAAGAAGAAAAATTCATGTATGAAAAGTTGAAAAAATCAATTGACGATTTTTCTACTCCCATGTTTTTTATTTCGTATCTTATGGGGGGCTGATAAGTTTTTGAGGTATTGAGAGTTGGATGCACCCAATCTACATTGTTGTGTATTGATGTATTGAGTATGAAGTTTGGAGATATATATAATTTGGTTCTCATGGTTACTAGCTTGGCTTTTAACTCCAGTTTTTGCCAAATTCATTTTCATCACCTTCTTACCCATAGCCTTACATATCCCATAACTATCCTCGGCATGTGTCTGTGGGGAATAAAGCATGTATTCACCCTAAACTTGCAGGATTATTGATGCCCGTCGTTGAGGGTATCAAAGATAAATTTATAATTCCTAAACTTAAACTATAGATAGTGAAAGTCAGGGTCGAACCACAAAGAGGTGGGGAGTGTTTATTGCTTTATGTTAATGTTTAAAGGTAACAAATTTGGGGTTGATTGGTTGTTTACTAAGTCTAAGGCAAAGATAAAAATAAAGCAAGAAAATAAAGATGAGATTAAAACTATATTAAAAGAGATGCTAGGATGTTTGGGTAACAAATAGCTAAGGTAATATAAATCCTAAGGTCAACATGTATTGCAGTCGCGTAAGGGGTGTAACATATCCTTTCGGTCTATGGTACCTAATAGCTCCTTTCGGCCTATGCTATTAGTTCCTAGGTCTCACAATTATTGGGTGTCAACAATAAGGGTGATTCCTAAATTCTAGGTCACATACCTTTCAGTCTTGAGTAACCTAGCCGTCTTAAGGAGTAAACCAATGCCCTTCCCGTATCTCTCAATCTTGGGTAGGTCATTACTAACATCCTACAAGTCTCCTTTCAGTCTCATTGTAGGGTATTATAGTCAACAAATAAAGACGAAACAGAATTCATATGCGAGTGGGTCGACCGACCGGCTAGTCCAGTCGGCCGACCACCGCCTTGGTCGACCGACCCATTATTTGAGTCGGCCGACCATGGCTCTGCTACATGTCGGTCTCGGAATTCTATTACCTATGCATATTCATCCCCTACATCCTAACATATGAAATTTAGCTACGCATGATTACTAAGACAAAGATGAAAACGGGAATAAACATGGAAAACATAGTGAATATTAATCTAAGCATGCAAGATTCAATAAAGTTTGGGAATTCTATCTTAATCAAATGCAATAATAAAAAGAACAATAATAAAGCTAAATTAAGAGAATAATTACCAGAGATCGGAATTAAGGCAGAAAGGAACAAACTTTATTGAATGCTTGAGAATTATTGAAAGATTACAACTAAAAAGCTAAATTAAAGACTGAGCAAAACTCCTGTTTGAAACTGAATTCGAAACTGAATATCCAACCCTAATCCCGTAACTTAGCTTAAATAGGCGGAATTAAAGAGTTTCCTAATGACCTAAACACTTTAATGGGCTTTTCGGAAACTTCTGGGTCAGCGCTGAGGTCGGTCGACCTACTTTGTGGGTCGGTCGACGCGCGTCGATCTTAAAACAGCTGCCATTTCTTCGTTACTTATCTTAATCAAGCGATTTATGCGGCGTTGGAAAGCTAAGAGAATAAGCTTTCACCTCCAACTGGAATCACTCCATTATCAGCTCTAGAACTCGATATATAGCCATTTGAAACAGGCTGCAATGTCGTGGATCGATTCTTTGCTTATTAAAGCTATCTTCAGGCCTTGAAATGTGCGCTAGGCTTCGTTCCTTCTTGTCCTTAGTCATAAAAAAATCCCGAGGGCATAAATTTGGTGCAAAATCGTCCCTTTTTAGCATAAATCTGCAAAAGTGCATAAAAATACGAAAGTACACGATTGTTGGGAAATAAGGGCTAAAACATAGTAAATGAGCGACCAAATGCGTGTAAAAATAGATGAAAAACATCATAAAATAGACACGCATCAAACTCCCCAAACCAAACCCTTGCTTGCCCTCAAGCAAGAAATAGACTCGATCTTAACTAATGGAACGATTTCAATCTCAGAGCGAAATTTACATGTAAGCCTAAACCAATGCCAAGTACAAAATGAGAATGTATTTAAATCATGCAAACGAGTTATAGGGTCGTCAAACTTGCAAACATAAAGACTATAGAGACTTTATACCATGGACTCTCGCGGTACGCTCGAGACACTCATGAAGCAAAGGGTGAGTATATGTAAAAGATAGAAAGAAGTATATTGTAATGACACTCACCTAACTGCGACCCATGGAAACATGCCTGCAATCTAACATGAACAAAAATTCTACAACCATGTATAAACAAACTCATTAAGTGACCCAGATACATGCAATTGAGGTAATGAAAGATATGTGAGGTAAAAGGTAAAAAGTGGTTAAGATGTTTTTGGATTTGTAGGGTTAGTAGCCAAGCTAGTAAAACCGGTTCCCAACAACAAACTTCACAACATTTGATATTAAGGAAGTGCTCTTTTGTAGCACAACTCTCACAATAAATATAAGAAAGGACTCCCAAATATTTTGAATGAGGTACGGGAGTGATAACATATAAAAGAAAGGGATTTTGGAACAAAATTTTTTTTTTCATTCTGATGCTATAAGTTGGTCGACCGACCTATTAAGGAGGTCGGTCGACATACTTTCTGTGCTTTTTGCTTCTTTTTCGTTTCTTTCGTTTTTCTTTTCTTTCTTTCTTTTTCTGAATTTTTCTGTTCTTTTTCTTTTCTTTCTTTCTTTTTCTTTCTCTTTTTGCTCAAGATAGCATATAAACCAAGATGCCTCAAAAGTTAAACCAAAGACCACAAATACTAGCTTGGAAGGGTAGGCTAAGTATGGGATGTAGTTTTGGGGAATAAAAAGGCAATTTTGGCTATGTGAAGCTTATGGGTAAATATGAGAAAAGGGATCCCAAATGCACGTACCAGGACTCACAAAACGAGAAAGTAAAACAAGTATATAGCAATTCAAGTTCATGTTTATGCATATTGATGTAACATGTTCCAAGGGGAGTACTACTCACATCCTAGACAGCTGGTTTAAGAATGAAACCAGGAATAAGGCTCTAAAACTCAGAATGTATAGTAGGTTGCCAAGGTATAAGTCAAGTCTCATGATATACAAATTGACAAAAACTCGTAGATATGCAAAAGACTTTTATACTAAAACAAGTTGACAAGGCAAGGTAAAGGCATAAACATGTAAGATAGCTTAAATCATCCTTGAAATACTTTCGTTCCGACTCGACCTATATGCTAAAATAAACGTGCATTTTTTGGATTTTTTGGATTTTTTTCATTTTTTTGTATTTTTTCTTTTGTATATGCAAGGAAAATAAAGAAAAGAACAATGCAATACGGAAATGCAATAAACGTGTGACAGAATGCAATGCATGTGACACGAAACCATTCCCCAAACCAACCCGCACAATGTCCCCATTGTGCATTAGCCTAAGTAAAGGTTTCAGAAAATTAAAGGAAAGATGCAAAGAGAATAAAAACTAAGGAAAAACTGGAAAGAACTCACTGGGTTAATAGATGTATGAGAAAAACCTCCCCAAACCAGCGCACGCTGGGAGGTTTTGATGGCCAGTAGCACCACTCAAGTATCCGAGATGGTTGCACAATTCCCGAGGAAGAAACGAACAGGCTGTGACGGACGGGTAGGTCGACCGACCTATATTTCAGGTCGACCGACCTTCCTGTGGATTTTAGAAATTCCAGGAATGCAGGGATCAGGTCGGCCGACCTATGTTTCTAGTCGGTCGACCCCTCTGCTGCACAGCGGTCTTTTTTTTTCTTCGGAATCACTTGCGTTAACCAAGTCATTCA
The DNA here is from genome assembly GCA_029255685.2 of Silene conica. Taxonomy (NCBI): domain Eukaryota; kingdom Viridiplantae; phylum Streptophyta; class Magnoliopsida; order Caryophyllales; family Caryophyllaceae; genus Silene; species Silene conica. Next base: position 70,069,302 of record CM055311.2, read on the forward strand.
TCTTTGAAACCTGAAAAATCATCAAATATGCGCCCAACAAGTGCGCTAGACCCCAGAACCAAGTCCAAAATTGTCTTAACTACGCAACAAAAGCAAAAAATGTCCTAAAAAAACATAAAGCAAACAAACTAGGAAGTCTTAACAAAAAATAAATGTCTTTAGAAAAACAAAAACGAGCAAAAAGAAAAAGTCATCCGCGAAGGATTCGGCGTTTCTTTGACCAAGGGCTCTGACGACAGGCTACTCCTTCAGCTATGGTGATTTGGGTAGATGAGTTTCTCTCCACCGTGAAAATAGGTGGGTCATCATCCACAGCTCTAGCCATCCATCTCCCGGAGTTGTCGACTCCCAAGTCGTGGGCCGACACCTTCCTGAGTTTCTTCTTCTTAGGGCTCTTTTCTTCAACCAAATGATCACTTGCTTGAGTGACCTCGTTCTCTACATCATTTGATCGAGTAAGTGGTACTACTCGATCGAGAACATCTCTCTTCCTATTGCCTATAGACTCTGCCACTAGAGTCGCAATTTCTGGAGCATCCAAATCAGCCTCCTGCGCAAGAGATTCACTTGCACATGCCTTAAAACACATCAAAGCCTCCGAAGGATCCTTTGTAAAGGATCCTTGTGCAGAACATTCACTAATATTATAAAAAAACATCAGAAATGTCAACAAATGAATCCTGCACAAAACAAGGTTCATTAACCGAAGGTTCAAACATGTCAGGAACATGTTCGTTACTAACACCTATAAAAATAGGTTGGTCAGTCAAGGGGTGAATTCCTAGCTTAGCGGTATCTAAGTCCAAGTCAGTGTCATCAGCGGGGAGGGGGAAGGAATCAAGTAACCTATCATTCTCATCCTTAAGAATGAGCGACTCTTCAGTAATGGGTGTGATAGGATCACACTCGACAGGAATATCCGGGTTACTAATATCAATGCCCTCATACCCCTCCGTATCTCCACTGGCTCGGATTAGGTGTTTGAGAAGCTCCCATTGCTTATCACAGGGTAGGTCTAAAAATTCCCATCCACACTTCCTCTCAATCTTGATCAAGGTCTTACCAGTAACTCCATCATAAAAGATACGACAAACCTCCCCAATACTAATAGGATAGTCAGATTGAGAAAGGAAAGAGATTAATCTATCACAATAGATATACAAAGGTTCATGCTCGAGTTGTGGGAAAGGGGCGATGGTCATGACGGTAAAAGAAAAAAGGAAAACATAAACAAAAACAATAAACACTGGCGTCACCTCCCCGGCAACGGCGCCAAAATTTGAAGCCCGTCGTTGAGGGTATCAAGGATAAATTTATAATTCCTAAACTTAAACTATAGATAGTGAAAGTCAGGGTCGAACCACAAAGAGGTGGGGAGTGTTTATTGCTTTATGTTAATGTTTAAAGGTAACAAATTTGGGGGTTGATTGGTTGTTTACTAAGTCTAAGGCAAAGATAAAAATAAAGCAAGAAAATAAAGATGAGATTAAAACTATATTAAAAGAGATGCTAGGATGTTTGGGTAACAAATAGCTAAGGTAATATAAATCCTAAGGTCAACATGTATTGCAGTCGCGTAAGGGGTGTAACATATCCTTTCGGTCTATGGTACCTAATAGCTCCATTCGGCCTATGCTATTAGTTCCTCGGTCTCACAATTATTGGGTGTCAACAATAAGGGTGATTCCTAAATTCTAGGTCACATACCTTTCAGTCTTGAGTAACCTAGCCGTCTTAAGGTGTAAACCAATGCCCTTCCCGTATCTCTCAATCTTGGGTAGGTCATTACTACCATCCTACAAGTCTCCTTTCAGTCTCATTGTAGGGTATTATAGTCAACAAAGAAAGACGAAACAGAATTCATATGCGAGTGGGTCGACCGACCGGCTAGTCCAGTCGGCCGACCACCGCCTTGGTCGACCGACCCATTATTTGAGTCGGCCGACCATGGCTCTGCTACAAGTCGGTCTCGGAATTCTATTACCTATGCATATTCACCCCCTACATCCTAACATATAAAATTTAGCTACGCATGATTACTAAAACAAAGATGAAAACGGGAATAAACATGGAAAACATAGTGAATATTAATCTAAGCATGCAAGATTCAATAAAGCTTGGGAATTCTATCTTAATCAAATGCAATAATAAAAAGAACAATAATAAAGCTAAATTAAGAGAATAATTACCAGAGATCGGAATTAAGGCAGAAAGGAACAAACTTTATTGAATGCTTGAGAATTATTGAAAGATTACAACTAAAAAGCTAAATTAAAGACTGAGCAAAACTCCTGTTTGAAACTGAATTCGAAACTGAATATCCAACCCTAATCCCGTAACTTAGCTTAAATAGGCGGAATTAAAGAGTTTCCTAATGACCTAAACACTTTAATGGGCTTTTCGGAAACTTCTGGGTCAGCGCTGAGGTCGGTCGACCTACTTTTTGGGTCGGTCGACGCGCGTCGATCTTAAAACAGCTGCCATTTCTTCGTTACTTATCGTAATCAAGCGATTCTTGCGGCGTTGGAAAGCTAAGAGAATACGCTTTCACCTCCAATTGGAATCACTCCATTATCAGCTCTAGAACTCGATATATAGCCATTTGAAACAGGCTGCAATGTCGTGGATCGATTCTTTGCTTGTTAAAGCTATCTTCAGGCCTTGAAATGTGCGCTAGGCTTCGTTCCTTCTTGTCCTTAGTCATAAAAAAATCCCGAGGGCATAAATTTGGTGCAAAATCGTCCCTTTTTCGCATAAATCTGCAAAAGTGCATAAAAATACGAAAGTACACGATTGTTGGGAAATAAGGGCTAAAACATAGTAAATGAGCGACCAAATGCGTGTAAAAATATATGAAAAACATCATAAAATAGACACGCATCAATTATAATGAAAATTACAATTGTGAATATAGTCATAAGATAAATAAAAACATGAAAAAGAATACAACCTTGGGTCCTTGCTTGAATAGGCCTAAGAACAGGAATTAAAGTAAATTCCCTCCTATAACTTGCACCCAAGACTTTGTTTGAGATGATGCCGCGTGTGCTAGAAAATACTCTCCAATTGCCTTGCAATATGGGGAGAGCTATTGAGGTTTTAGATGTGAGATCTGAGTTTTTGGGAGAAGAATGCTCTCAAAAACCCTAATTGTGAGAATTATGATTCAACAGTTCCTGACAAAAGGAGAAAGACTCTCCTTATGTAGTATATGTGGGTCGGCCGAATTGGGTGGGTGAGAGTGGGCTTTTTCCACTCTTACCTTATTCCTTTGCGTGATTCGACCCGATTTGCTAAATATTATTTGCGGGATTTTAATTATAAATCGCATACATGTTATCAGATATTAATGCAGTCGATGTATTAATAATGGTCTGATAAAATTACGATATTGTATAATTACCCAAATTAATATAACTGTTTATATTAATACGCGAAATCAATATTTAATTAAATATAACTGCTTATATTTAATTTTACGAATTAATCATGTAATCCGTATTAGCTAAAATTATTTAAGCCGTATTAAATAATAATCTCAACATCTTATTGACTAATTTAATAGTCAATACCTCTGACTAACTGTTTAGTCGTATTCGGCATAAATGTGACTGTATTTTCATACCTTCACATCTCTCAAACGTGTCCTATAGGTGTGACGTATAGGGACCAGTTGATCACCGCCATCCGTATGACAATAACGTCAAACTTATCAAGCAAGCCAACCGTTATTGATAAACGTGGATCAACTGGTAATAATACTGAAGTATGCCCTTGTGATCCTTAAGGAGATTTAATAAGTCATTGTACTTAATTGTCAAGGACACCAGCCCCAACAATCTCCCACTTGTCCGTACAAGGGTATGTGCAATGACGTTATCACACTACATGTGGAGGACACAAGGCTCCAACAAACTCCCACTTGTCCGTACAAGTGTAGGTGCGATAACCGATTCTCATATCCTTTTAAAATTTCTCCCACTCAATGTAAGACAATTTGCAAATCCGCATTCGCAAAGGTCGTATCTCACAAACGATCTGTATCAAGAGTGGTTTCCCCGACTAGAGAGTAACTTAACTGATAAAACGAATCTGTATTCGAGCATGGCCATGCATTTCAGTTACTACTCCTCGAGTGGCCCTGAGAAATGATAAAATCCTGATAAGGGTTTGGATATTTCCCTCAACTAGAAACCTGCCGATATCGCGCAGCATGAAATAACCCAGAAAAAATCCTCTTGGCCCCTGTTACGATGACCGTGGGAAAGAAACCAATGTTACCCAAAATCTGCCTTAATCTCAAGAGACAGTTGAAAGTCAAAAGACTCGACTCTAAGGAACACTATGGAGGTCCTATCCACGACCTGGCACCCAATGTTATAAAACATTTAGGACTCCATAACGTTGTCACGGGGTGTCCTATGCGATATCCGTATAACTCTCCTTTGTGATTGGTCAGTCATCCGCGTGACTTATGGCTCGTTGAACCCACCATCAACCAACGTCACAAAATGATTACCTGAGTTATCAGCTCAAGTGGGTAATCAAGGACTAAAACGATGTAATGTAATTCAGTTCACTTTGTGGTGTTCAAAATTGGCGTACAATTCCACATGAAAAACAAAACATTATATATCATAACAATGAGGTTGAATAGAGTACACGAGAAAATGAATTATTACATGAATTCATAAAAGAGTACTACAACTTAGGAATACATCTAATTCCCATGGAATGAATGTGCCCTTCATGCTTATCACGTGGTAATGCTTTAGTGAGAGGATCAGCTATGTTGTCATCCGTAGCGATCTTATCAATGAAAATCTCCTTTTGCTCCACGTAATCTCTGATTAGATGAGCTTTCCGTTGTACATGCCTAGCCTTGTTGCTAGACTTATGCTCCTTAGCTTGGAAGATGGCACCTTTATTATCACAATAAACGGTGATTGGGTCATTTGAACTAGGCACTACTGATAGTCCTTGTAAGAATTGACGCATCCATATTGCTTCCTTAGCTGCTTCTGAGGCGGCATAGTACTCGGACTCAGTCGTAGAATCTGCTGTAACACTCTGTTTAGAACTTTTCCAGCTGACAGCAGCGCCATTAAGAGTAAAAACGAAGCCAGACTGAGATTTCGAGTCATCTCGATCCGTTTGGAAGCTAGCATCTGCGTAACCCGTGGCGCAGAGTGTTGAGTCACCTCCATAAGTCAATCCCCAATCTTTAGTCCTCCGTAGGTACTTAAGAATGTTTTTCACGGCCATCCAGTGTTGTTCACCTGGATGAGTTTGGAATCGACTGGTCATACTTAATGCATATGCAACGTCTGGACGTGTGCATATCATGGCATACATGATCGATCCTATTGCCGAAGCATAAGGAATCCGACTCATGCGCTCTTTATCTTCCAATGTCTTAGCTTCTTGAGACTTGCTCAAGTGAAGCCCACTAGTCATAGGAAGGAACCCTTTCTTGGAGTTCGTCATGCTGAATCTCTCTAGAATCTTATCTATGTAAGACTCCTGACTGAGAGACAACATCCTTTGTGATCTATCCCTGTAGATACGGATGCCCAAAATTTTTTTGTGCCTCTCCCAGATCTTTCATCTGGAAATGGTTTTTCAACCATGCTTTAACCGAAGAAAGGAGAGGTATGTCATTCTTAATCAAGAGTATGTCGTCGACATACAGTACTAAGAATACAATCTTGCTCCCACTCGACTTGATATAGAGACATGGTTCTTCGACTGATCGAACGAATCCATTCTCTTTTATCACTTGGTCGAAGGGATGATTCCAACTCCGCGATGCTTGCTTAAGTCCATAGATGGAACGCTTAAGCTTGCAAACCTTCTTAGGATGTCCTGGATCAATAAAACCCTCGGGTTGTACCATGTACAACTCTTCCTTCAAATAACCGTTTAAGAAGGTGGTTTTAACGTCCATTTGCCATATTTCATAGTCATGAAATGCGGCTATCGCTAAGATAATCCGAATGGAATGTAGCATGACTACGGGTGCAAAGATCTCATCGTAGTGCAAGCCTGGCACTTGGGTGAAACCTTTAGCAACTAGTCTTGCCTTATGGATGTCTTGTTTACCTTCCACGGCACGCTTTATTTTGTAAAGCCATTTGCATTGAAGGGGACGCACCTTTGCAGGTATGTCCACAAGATCCCACACGTTGTTCTCATACATGGAGTCCATCTCGGATTGCATGGCTTCTAGCCATAGCTTTGAGTCAGAACTGGTCATGGCACCTTTATAGGTTGTGGGTTCATTACCCTCTAGGAGTAAGACGTCATATCCATATCATGTTCCTCGACCATACCAATGCATCTGTCCGGAGGAATGGAGACTCTTCCCGACCTCCTAGGTTCCTCAGGAATATCTACCGCAGTCTCGGTTGAAGGAACTGTTTCCTCCAATGGTTGCTCGGTAGTTGGTTCTTGAACCTCCGATAAATCGAAGGTTCTATTACTCGACTTGTTCTCGAGAAATTCTTTCTCTAAGAACGTCGCACTAGCCGCAACAAAAACACGTTGTTCGGTTGGCGAGTTGAAGTAATGACCAAAAGTTCCCTTTGGATAACCTATAAAGTATGTCTTGACCGATCGCGGGCCGAGCTTATCCTCGTGTCTCCACTTGACATAAGCCTCGCAGCCCCAAACCCGAATAAAGGACAAGTTAGGGACCGTTCCCTTCCATAATTCGAATGGAGTCTTGTCAACAGCTTTAGACGGACTTCGGTTAAGAATTAGAGCGGCCGACAAAAGAGCATAGCCCCACAATGAATCAGGCACAACGGTGTGACTCATCATGGATCGAACCATATCGAGTAGAGTTTGATTTCTCTGTTCGGACACACCATTTAATTGTGGTGTTCCAGGTGGAGTTAACTGTAGAACGATGCCACAGTCTTTAAGGTGTTGATCAAACTCGTGTGAAAGATATTCACCACCACGATCAGAACGTAGTGCTTTAATCTTTCTTCCCAGCTGGTTCTGTACCCGATTCTGGTATTCTTTGAACTTGTCAAAGGATTCACTTTTGTGCTTCATTAAGTAGACATAGCCATATCTACTCAAATCATCCGTGAAAGTGATGAAATACCTATAGCCTTCTCGTGCGTTGATCGACATAGGACCACATACGTCCGTATGCATGAGTCCTAATAGGTCGGCAGCGCGCATTCCAACACCTTTGAAGGAAATACGAGTCATCTTCCCGATGAGACATGATTCACACGTGCCATATGATTCGAAATCAAAGGGCGAGATAGCTCCATTTTGTATGAGCTGTTTCACGCGTTTCTCATTTATGTGTCCCATACGACAATGCCATAGGTAAGTTTGATCTTTGTCACCTACCTTTAATCTCTTGTTATTCACATGTAATATCTTGGTGGTTTGATCTAAAACATAAATTCCATTCATGGAAACTGCCTTGCCATAAATCATATTGTGTAAGGAGAAAACACAGCTATTATTCTCTATTACAAATGAAAAACCGAGTTTGTCAAGCGCAGAAACTGAAATAATGTTTTTGGACAAACAAGGAACATAATAACAGTTATATAAAGATAACTCGAATCCACTTGGAAGCTGGATCACGTATGTTCCCCTCGAGATTGCAGCAACACGTGCTCCATTCCCGACACGCAGGTCAACCTCACCCTTGATTAGGGGTTCTTGGTTTCGGAGGCCCTGCACATGATTACATAGATGAGAACCACAACCAGTATCTAGTACCAAAGTTCTGTAACTTGCATGGTTAATCTCAATCATGTGAATAAAAGAAGAAGAAGACATACCAACAGGAGTAACACGGCCTGCCTTAATGTCCTCACGATACACGGGGCATGAGCGCCTCCAATGCCCAGTCTTGTGGCAATGGTGACATTCCATGCTTGTATCCTTGCTCTTTGTTTTGCCTTGTGAGTTGCTCGACTCACCTGGCCCACTCTTAGTAAATCCTGACTTCTTAAACTTGGGCTTGCCTACTGTTAGGTCGCCCTGAGCTTTAGCTTTACCCTTACCCTTACCCTTACTGGAAATCATGAGAACATCTTGCTTCACGCTCCCACTTAATTTCAGATCCTTCTCGGTCTGTACGAGAAGGGAGTGGAGCTCATGAGGAGTCTTCTTCATGTCGTTCATGTAATAGTTGGCCCTAAAGAGGGCGAACCCATCATGAAGCGAATGAAGCATTCGATCAACGATTATGTTCTCACTGATCTTGCAGTTTAGGGCCTCCAGTTTCTCGATATTCCCAATCATGTGAAGAATATGTGGGCTAACTGCTTGGCCCTTCTGGAGTTTCGCCTCAAAGAAGCGACAGATATGCTCATAAGAAACGATCCTCGGAGCCTTTGAGAATCCGTTAGTGAGCGTGGTGAAAATTTTGTTTGCACCATGGGCTATGAAGCGTCTTTGCAAATTGGATTCCATTGCATAGATGAGTACGTTCTTTATCGCACCCGCTTCTATGACGAAGTCGCTATGAGCGCGAACTTCGTTAGCTCTAGCTCCAGTTCCTGGGTGTGCCGGAATTGGCTCAGTTAAATACTTAAGCTTTCCGTCAGCAATGGCAGCATTCCGTAGTGCTGCCTCCCAGTCAGAGAAGTTTGACCCATCATTCCTCAGTCTAGTAGACTGATTCATGGAGTCCATGAAGGCTTTTAGCCAGGATTCATGTGCTAGCTTGACACTTGGCATTGGGTCTTCACCAGCCATTAGATATACAGCAGTTTAATTGAACGTGTTCTACACTGAAAAGAAGATAAAACAGAACCATATAAGCAACTCATTGTTGTGATTTAAGTCTATATTAAACTGAATTTAAACTCGTAGACTCATGCATTTATATAATTGATCTCCCTCAAGAATTATATAAACGATCCCAAGACTCAATTTCCGTATATTGATAAGCCCACAGTTTGGCTAATTCCACCATTGGAACTCTTGGTCGATAGATTTCCGTAAATCCTATCTATTAGTCCATCTCAGTCGCTAGATAGTATCGAGTGACCATGATGTTGAGATAAAATAAATCATTTGTTTCCACTTACCCGACGTAGAAGGGGTCATATTATGCCTACCGACGAAGAAGGGATTCATGGGAGTCTGATTTATAAAGACTAGTCTCAATTTTTGGTTATACGAGGAAGACCCCATCAACTTATATTTATCCATTTTAAGTGAACTAATATCTAGCATATGCGTGAATGAATTAAATTAAGTGATGGCTTTGCATGTGATATCTGTATTGTCACAGAAAACTAACGCGTAACCTCTACATGAGTCAGTTTTCAGGCATGTTATAGGTGGTTTGGTTTTAGGCGGAATATGATGCAAGCTATTATCGATGAAAGCATAAAATAAATGCAATAAACGTAAATAAAAAGTCCTAGTGTGGCCTATCCTACCAAAATAAACATAAAACAACTTGGAATCCACCGTTGGACCCTAGAAGCTTGTCTTGATGTTCCATCTTGGTCCTTGCAGCGGGAGTGAGCATCCGGTCTCCGTCTTTGGTCTTCACAAAATTACTAATTTAAATTACAAATATAATCCTATTTACATTCTAATTTAAATACAAAAGTAATTACATGTCAAAAACCCAAAACGAAGATACAAGATCTCAAAATTACAAGCAAGACTGTGTCCCATCATTACGGTGACACAATCTTCTAAGGCCACACTAAGTTACAACCGTTTGCAAAAATAAATACGTTATTGAAAGCATTCACAAGGCATTCAACAAGACGATAAATAAAATGCATCAACTAAAATTAAAATTCGTACATGACATAATACTGTTGTTATGATTAACAAATTTTACCATACCACCTTGCGGGATTAAAATTCTGTGATTATACCGTTTTAATCACCCAATTTTAATAAATTTATAATCCATTATCTTAAACCGCTTTAAAATAATATGTATCAAACGAGTGTGAATCGTGTCACAAAATTAATAATGTACTATTTCCGTATATAGTATATTACTAAAGGCCATGGGAAAATAAAACAGGTTATTTTCGAAAAATAAAAAAAACGAGTCGGTTACAAGGGGGGAGGTCGACCGACCTAAACAAGTGGTCGACCGACCTCCAGACGAGAAACAGAAACTTTCTACAACAGCAAAATCGGTCGACCGACCTATCAATTAGGTCGACCGACCAACAGGCAGTAAAAACGAATTTCAGAAAACGCAAAACGCTGCACCTTTTGAAATCAAAACAAGTTTTTACCTTTTAAACTTTGATTAAAACAAGTAAATCAAAATTAACATCAACAAGGGTTCACATATTGTCAAGAATATCGATTAATTAACAATATGTAAACAGGAATCGAAAAACAAGATCGATTACTCACAAAAGAAAAAACTTTCGAAACAGAAAATTACACAGGAGGCGGTCGACCGACCGCGACAGGGGGTCGATCGACCGACTCAGCGACAGTACACTAATTTTCAGATTTTAAAACTTATGAAAAACACAAAAGTAAAATTTTCATGGCCTGGCTCTGATACCACTTGTGGGGAATAAAGCATGTATTCGCCCTAAACTTGCAGGATTATAATGAAAATTACAATTGTGAATATAGTCATAAGATAAATAAAAACATGAAAAAGAATACAACCTTGGGTCCTTGCTTGAATAGGCCTAAGAACAGGAATTAAAGTAAATTCTCTCCTATAACTTGCACCCAAGACTTTGTTTGAGATGATGCCGCGTGTGCTAGAAAATACTCTCCAATTGCCTTTCAATATGGGGAGAGCTATTGAGGTTTTAGATGTGAGATCTGAGTTTTTGGGAGAAGAATGCTCTCAAAAACCCTAAATGTGAGAATTATGATTCAACAGTTCCTGACAAAAGGAGAAAGACTCTCCTTATGTAGTATATGTGGGTCGGCCGAATTGGGTGGGTGAGAGTGGGCTTTTTCCACTCTTACCTTATTCCTTTGCGTGATTCGACCCGATTTGCTAAATATTATTTGCGGGATTTTAATTATAAATCGCATACATGTTATCAGATATTAATGCAGTCGATGTATTAATAATGGTCTGATAAAATTACGATATTGTATAATTACCCAAATTAATATAACTGTTTATATTAATACGCGAAATCAATATTTAATTAAATATAACTGCTTATATTTAATTTTACGAATTAATCATGTAATCCGTATTAGCTAAAATTATTTAATCCGTATTAAATAATAATCTCAACTTCTTATTGACTAATTTAATAGTCAATACCTCTGACTAACTGTTTAGTCGTATTCGGCATAAATGTGAATGTATTTTCATACCTTCACATCTCTCAAACGTGTCCTATAGGTGTGACGTATAGGGACCAGTTGATCACCGCCATCTGTATGACAATAACGTCAAACTTATCTAGCAAGCCAACCGTTATTGATAAACGTGGATCAACTGGTAATAATACTGAAGTATGCCCTTGTGATCCTTAAAGAGATTTAATAAGTCATTGTACTTAATTGTCAAGGACACCAGCCCCAGTGTCATGGTCTTTAAAGTGTGGGAATGCATACGTACGGTTGTAGAGACTCTATTCATGTTAGATTGCATGCATGTTCTTATAGGTCGCAGTTAGGAAAGTGATCTCGATTCTTCCTATCTTACACTATATATTGCCTTGTGTTTGTTTGAGCGATTGAGCGACCCGTGAGAGTCCAGTTTAGATAATCTTGCAAAGTCCAAAGTCCAACCGCTTTATGAAGCATGTTTAGATTCGTTTGCCTTAGGATTTGAAAATTAGAGATGATTCACTTGTTTTAGATGTTTGAGTCGAAGGATTACTTGTTCGTGTTTAACTCCTATCTTTTTAGTCCTTGTTTGTTACACTTTTTGCTTGGGGACAAGCAAAGGTTCGGTTTGGGGAAGTTTGATGCGTTATTTTTACATAGACCTTTTAGTTCATATTAGCACGCATTTCCATGCTTATTTCGTAGCGTTTTACGACAAATGTCCCCCGAATAGTCTACTTTGGTTTGTCTTGTGTTATTTGCAGATATGAGCCGGAGAAGATCATAACCAAGCCTAAAACATGTCCCCATGTATGCATTTAGGAGAAGAGTTGAGTCGGAGCTTGTTACTACCATATTGTGATGCGCGTAGAAGTAATGGAAGTCTATCGAACGAAAGAAGAGCTTCACACCGCTAGTGCCTACTTTGAAGAGCCATAAATCGAGTTCTAGAAATGATAATCGAGTGATTCAAATTGGATATGAAAGCTTATCCTCTTAGCTTTCCAACGCCACCAAAAACGCTTGATTTTCCTGAGTAACGAAGAAATGGCAGTCATTTCAAGTTCAGTGCGCATTGTAGAAAATCTGCTCGACAGAGATAGTCGATCGACCACTTTTGATCGATTACTAAGTCGATCGACCAGTCTTTTAGTCGATCGACCACTTTTAGTCGATAAGGAAGTCGATCGACCAGATGCTAAGTCTATCGACCAGTTGTTTTTGCCCGACGCCCAAGATTAACCTAAGCCCATTAGCTTATCTGTTTGGAGTCAGACTAATCTCGATTTAAAGGCAGGTTTTCAGTATCTTTTATCTTATCTTTTATCTTTTACTTTTAGACTTTACTCTCAAAACTAGTAATCAGTTAATCTTTCCTTAGCATTTTCTAGCTTTTGAGAATTCTACTTTGCCACTTACATTCGGTAATTTAATTTCCTTTGTTCTTTTTATTCATTTTTTTACTCCTTACGTACTTTCTATTATTTTACCTTGCATTTTTTTTCCTGCGATCATGTACTCCCTTTCCTTTATTGATTCTATCTCAATCGTTCCCTCTATTATGCGTAGCTAATCCTCTTGACTAGGATATAGGTGATCCAATGGTAATGTGACGAAGTTCGTTTAGGTTAGACCGGTTGTTGGTAGATTGTCTCTGTTGTTAATTATGACTTTTATTTGTGTTTACTTGGTTAAGTCGACGTTGCTAATTATTCGTATGGTAAACCCCGACCTAAGATCGAAAGCCTGGTGAGGGTTAGACCTGTCATAAACACTAGAGTGCCCTAATACGTTGCGAGAGCCGGTTAGAAGCATTTTAGGGCGAATAGCGATCCGAGAGGACCTTTTCACTACCCCTTAGATTTCCACTTGCGACCGATCCATCACCTAGACTTGACCGTTATATTGTCATTGCTGAACCGACTATCCAGGTTCTTTTTCCTTCATATTTTATTTAGACTCTTGTGCTTAACTCTTTCCCTTTTCTCTTACCTTCACTACTCCTAGTTAGACCAAATAAACAAACAAACAAAACCCCCAATTCTGGTTACCTTGAGGGACTTTAGTTTAGCATTTATAATTCATATTTGTCTCCCTGTGGACACGATCCCGACTTCCCTGCTACATTAGCTAGGCCAGTTGGTTATCTTTGATAGGGTTGCGACAGCCATGTCAAATTTTGGCGTCGTTGCCGGGAAGACGGTGATATTTTATTTGCTTTATTTAAGTTTGTCTTTTGTCTCAAAGAACTTCGGTTCCTTGAGGCCATTCTAATGTCTTCCATCCAGTTTCCACAAGGTGAAGACGAATCATTTGGTGCTTACATAGACAGGTTCGAGGAGTGGCTAGATACGTTGAATTATGGAACCTTGACTGCCCTCCAGATTTGCTTGTCTATCATCCGGGGTATGAATGACCCTACACGATCTTACCGCAGCTTAATAGGTAAGGGAGATTTCAGTGGGAAACCTGTCAATGAGCTTTTGGAATTCTTTGACTGGTTTGCCATTGAGAGTATCAAACCCACTTTCTCACTTCGCTCAGACATGGATGAAGGGGTGGGTGAGACCGTAGAAACCGTTCTATAGAATGAAAATGACGTTGACGGAACCATAGAGAAGGATACGATATGCCACTAGTAGAAAAATATTTATTTGCTGCTCTCTATTTGCGGCTTTTTATCCAAATAACAGCAAATAAATTTATCAATTACCACCCCTCCTTAATATTAATGGAAAAAAAGAAAAAAGAAAATAAAAAAACTAAAACATACGCAGCAAATAAGACCTTCCATATCCCGCGCTTATCTAAAATTACATACCCTCAGTACATTAACTCATCGTCCCAAAAGCACAATAAATCCATCACCACCACCGCGTACCTCACCACCGCCGTCCCATCGCCGGAACTCGACCTTCAAAAAACCGCGTGCCTCACCAGTTTCAATCCAACTCGCCGGAACCATCATCTTCTTCGATTATTTGGATATTAGGTATGTAATCCAGTACTAATTATAGGGTTTTAGTGTGATTAATTTATTGCATTTTTTGTTGTAATTTGTAGTTAGTTTTGCATAATTATTTTACATTATCTCTATGTTTGAAATTCATAAATCAATTTTAGGGTTTTGCCAAAACCACAGTGAACCAAAAACATAAGGAATTCGTAAATTCATAAATTAGGTTTCTGTATTTGGTATTTGGCTAGAATTCGTGAGTTCTTTTGGGTTTAGAATATAAGGAATTGGGTGATGCTGGTACGGCTGGGAAGGGTCTGCTCTAAATTGGGTTTAGCATTCGTGTATGGCAGTTGAGGCTGAAAGCAAGTGTAGGGAACTGGGATTTCTACTGAATGATGCGGGAATGGTCTTCGGGAGTTTGGAATTGATTGTGCAGGACTATAAGCTACTGTAAGTGTAAGTGGAAGTGTAGTAGAGAAGAAGTTGCGAAGGGGTTGGTGCTACCATCATAGCAGATTAACTCTAGGATAGGATTTAGCTTAGGTTTTATTTGTTTCTGATATAGTATGTGTGCCTCAATCTCTTAGTACAGGGAAGAGTTTTTCCTTTTGCTGCCATAAATTCCTTATCCAGAAACTGGCTCTTTTAGCAAGAGTATTGCTTTGTTCCGACCGAAACAAAATTGACTCGAATGGGATCTATGTAAATATGAATCAGTTGTTATCGTCTTTAAAATCTTTCACCATCAAATAACAGCCATCTTGGCGAAGGGTGTTGATGCTTTACATGCAAAATGGCTTCATCAAGAATCATTATCGAGTTTGAAATTTAAAAAATGATGGACAAAAAATTCTTATTCAAATGCTTTATGATTTAAATTTCTGAAATAAGCTATGCTTAGTACTTTAGTAGCATGTAGCTCATAAAATCAGAATAAATTGAAATGGTAGGAGGCGCCTAGGATAGATACACATGTTATTCCCTAATGTTTACAATTTGAGTATCAGGCTGTATCGGTATATGCATCAGCTACAATATTAAGTGGGTAAATCAAACCGAAATCATCAGCCTGTATAATGGTGCTGTAAGTCTGTCAGTAGTATTTTCGTTTCTGTAGGGTCTTTTATCTACTAAACACCGTATAAAAATCTGTCAACTGGCTTGCAGAAGTTCAGAATTTATGATGGTAGATCCATGGGAGGTAATCAAACTGTCATTTGCAAGTAATGCTTATATAGTATAGGACTTTGCTCTATATTTAGGGTGAGCGCGTGGAGCTTTCCCTGTGAATGTAATTGTAATATAATATAAGTTTACTTGGCACCTTAATGCACTGTTTAGAAATCACTTACAAAGTGGGATTATCCTTCTGAACTGAACTCTTTTACTAAAATCCTTCTTTTTGAAGTAAAGGTTATATGATCCTTTTTTTGGAAAATCACTTACAAAGTAGGATTATCCTTCTGAACTGAACTCTTTTACTAACAGACCGAGTAATTAAAGAGTCTTTGAATTATGTCCATTTAATTTAGTTAAAAATTATGCCCTCTAACCTAAATAACTAATCTTCTGTTATTGTATGTACACTTAACACCATAGGAGAAGAGCATAAAACCATGGATCGAAGTTGGATGTATGGTAAACGTAATTCAATAGAATCTTTCTATTATACCACGTTTGAAACGCTTCTTTTCAATCAAGAAAGTTGCCAAACATTTAAGGTGGTACAAGGATCAAAGGAAGAAAGATGGAAAGCTAAGACATCCCGCTGATTCTCCTCAGTGGGAGATTATTGATGACAAGTATCCTGAGTTCAAAAATAGGTAAAACTGGTTCTTTCTACCCATTTCTACAGTCAGTTCATAGTGTTTGCTTGTTTACTTGATAGGCTGTTTGCAGTCAGTTCATAGATTTATGGTTGTATGTTTGCTTGTTTACTTGATGGGCTGTTTGCAGTGATACAATTAGTTTTCATTCCTTTAATTTGCAATTAGTTTTCATTCCTTTAATTTGCAATTAGTTTTCATTCCTTTAATTAATTTGATCAGATTTAATATAATGTCCCACTAGACGGCTTGTGAACTAAGGTTGCTGATATGTTTTACATGCAGTAAACATTGGCTTCTACTCGCTATTTCTCCACAAACGTATACCATATACGAGTTTGACTCAGCAACCCTTAAAGAAGGTCGTAAGTGGTATATGAAGATGGTAGTTCTCAGGCAAGTAATTGTAGTATAAGCTTTTCTTATTTATGTTATCTAGCCTACAACATGAGCGTCACTTATATAACTTCACTTGTAATTTTTTTTTATTGTAGCTCCCTAAAAAGGTACAAAATGTCGGGTGGTGAAATAAAGGTGAAAAGGAATGAGCCATTGTGGAAATCTGTAAAGGTGACCGATTAATAAATTTTAGAATACTTTAAGCTCATTTTTATTATTTATTATTAGCTCGTATTCAATTACGACTATCTCATCTAAATTTTATATGTTTTAGTGCCCTCAACAAAACGAGCGTTTCAAGTCGGGCAATTTTGTGATGCGTTTTATGTATGACATAGTGAAGATTTGCACAACTATAACTGATTTGGAGAAGGTATGTGTCATTTTCTTCCATTTATGTAGCTATATCATTCGTCGGGTAAAAATGCAATGTAGCCAATCAATATCAAATCTATTTACACAAATGGTTTCAACTTTGAACCACTACTCATCATTGACTCATTCTACTTCCAACTCATTAATGGTTAGCAAGCACCAAATCGTGTACTTGTAAATCACACATTCTGCTTTAGGACTCAAAACTTTGCTTCTCTTTCTCCTAGTGTTTATTTTCAATCTGTTTGCTTCTAGGGGTGTGGTCATAGGAAAAAAAGGCTGGAAGTTGCATTTATCTATTTTACAAACAAACTACCCACTCCATTGTCGTCTCGTGTTTAAAGGGTGGAGTAAACTAGTACTCCTATCAAATTGATTGTCCCCTTTAACAATTGTGGATAATTGTGTTTTCTTCTCAATCTCATAATGAGTAATTCTGACTGGATTAATCCTCACTGCCAGCCACTTTGGAAGTCTGATAGTTTGGTTTTGTTTACACTCATTTTGTTGCATCCATAAGTGATAGACCGTACTCAGCACCACAGTAGCCTTCACGCCCTTCTGCAAATTACTCCCTGATGTTGTATTACACCATATAATTGGCTAAGAGGAAGGAATCATTAAATTAGCCTTCTTATTCACGAATCCCAGCACCTTTGAACTGTACTTGCAGCCAAAAAATATGTGATCTTTTATTCTTGTTCAATTCAATAAGATCATGAAACATTCTGATTTTTTATCTCTTATTTTTTTGCTCATACTTTTTGTTATGTTATATTTAGGTTTTCAACTCGGAAGGAAAGGAGTCGTACTCGGATTGTCAGATCAATGAAGTGCGGGATAAATGGGCTACGTACTTCACTAGTCGATGTATTACTTAGTCCTTAAACCTGAGAATCATTGTAAGAATTTGCTTTCTAGATGATTACGAGACATCATTTTCTACTTTTGATGATTTTGTTGACGTTAGTGGTGAAGACAATGTTGATGGTAGTGGTTGTAACTTGTAAGAAGTGTATTGAATGTACTTGTTATGGTTATATATATATATATATAATGGTATTCCGGTTGACTTTGGAAGTTTCTGTGTATAGGTGTATTTGGGCGAAAACAGCCCGTTAAAATTAATTTTTTTTTTAAATAAAATAATATTTGCGGCTCCTTTGCAAAAAAAGCGCCTCAAATAAATGTATTTATTTGCTGCTCACTTTCAAAAAACGCAGCAAATAAATGTACTTATTTGCTGCTCCACCTTCAAAAAACGCAGCAAATAAAGATATTTATTTGCTGCGTTTTTTTGAAGGTGGAGCAGCAAATAGCCATTTATTTGCTGCGTTTTCCTACCGCCGCAAATAAATATTCTATTTGCTGCCCCCTTATTTGCTGCTACACTAAAAACGCAGCAATTAGGCCCTTATATGGAGCAGCAAATAAATATTTTTCTACTAGTGTGCTTAGTTGATAATCCCTTTTTTGAGGATGATCTAGGACCTTTCTATGATACGTTTACAGATATCGAGCCACGTGAGGAAGACTTGAGGGACCCTATAGAGAATCCCTTTCGTGACAAGTCTGGCGATGAGGAGAGTGAGGATGGGCGATTGGAAAGTCTAGAGGTCAAATGGGACTCATATGATAATATGATAGATGACTATGTTATAGGTGTAACACCCCCATTTATTTAAGGGCCTGTACTAGGACTCCTCCGATAAATAAAGGTGTTACCATCTCGGTTTCCCGAGGCAGTAGATACAAAGGAAGATAAACAGTACTTTAAATTAAAATTTAACTCAGAACATGTTTGTACATCTGTATCCGTAAGTCTTAACAAAACAAATAAGTTACAGCCCATGCTAAACTAACTAAGGTGATCTAGACTCTAGTCTGGTCCGGATCCAAGCTCTTTCTCCCATAGCTCCCCCTTTGTCTCAGCCACCTGTCAATCTGCTCCCCAATAAATTGGTTCATCACAGGTGATCACGAATACACAGGGTCAACCACGAGGTTGAGTAGGGATAACAATAAATATAATAACAATATAATAAACTCCGCACCGATCCATCGCCAAATAAACTCCGCACCGATCCAACACCATATATATACTCCGCACCGATCCAACCCCAAATATACTCCGCACCAATCCAACACCAAATATACTCCGCACCGATCCAACGCCAAATATACTCCGCACCGATCCAACACCGAATCACAAGACCCAATATATAGATATATTCACATCGTAACAATGTCTCAGAAATATATAGATGGCACAATATAACGATCACATGAGATTATAACACAAACATGTTTATCAACACATAAGAACAGATTACACATTATTGTAAACCAGTATTTTCCCCTACCTCAAATCGCAGAAGCACAGTCAATCACAAGCTTGCCAGAAGTATTCCACGCGAAACCCGTCACCTAAACATGTATAGGTAACGAATTAATATAATTCCCAAACCCCCTTTGAGTCATCTTACACTTAATGTAATTAGTAACTTTCTATAAATGGAAAGTTTCCTAAATTAGTAACTTTCCCGAAATAAAACTTTCTTTAAAGGAAAACTTTCCCGACTCGTACCGCCTTGAATTAAACAACCAATAACTTAAAACTACTAACAACAAAATATTGACAAAACAATATAACAAATATAAAATAAGGAATAATAATAATAATATAATAAAGTTAATAATAATAATATAATAGGAAATACTAATAATATTAATAATAATACTAAGGATGCCCAAATAAATCATTAACACCACTTATGCAATACTATTACTATAAATATTAATGCCCATGATAAGAAAAAAAACAACTTACACTAACAATATTAATACAATGATAACAATATTAATAATAATAAACTAAATAACCTAGACATACAAAGTAAACAAACGAAACAAACAAATAGACCAACGAAACAAACAACAGCAGCCAAACGAACACCGCAACCCCCGAAACCGCGAGCAGCAGCCTTGACAAACCCCGCTCTGAACACCGATCACAGCCTCTAACCTCACCACGGGCACCACCAGGCTCACCTCTGAGCCGCGGTGGTTCCAGGGGAGAGGTCACTGACCGTCGACTACCACCACAGCCACTAACAACCGTGTGAAAACCTTACCCGTAACAACTGTCCTGTTTATACATTACTACTACTTCGATTTTTTATGTGTCTGCCCTGAACGACAACCACCATACGACCCACCGAAACCACCATCATTATAAACCTTATACTACCCTCTAGTAACCTACTCTACTACACATCACGACCGACAACAGAACACCATGAATTTAACGCACAAACACCGCCTGACACGACTCTGTTCTGAAACGAATTATTACGTATACTGACCCCGTGACAAAACAGCCATAACGACGGTCAAAGGGCGGTCAACGGTGGCTCCACTATGGTCCCATTACAACTATTATACCTCATAGTTTAACATTACATAATAAACAGACCGTAACATGGTGTACTATGGTGAATGCGAAATGGAAACAGAGAAGAACGAAACAGGAAAAGCAAGAACTGTGTTGCGCATACCTACTTTCTTGGCCAGACGAACCACCCTAGGCCACCTTGAACCACCTTGTGAACCCTCTCTCTTAGTCCTTGATGTGACGGCAGGAGGTGTGTGAGGGTTTGATAGGTGTTGATAGGGTTAGGGTAGAGTATAAGGCTGTTATCTTTGTCTAACGTAGGAGAAAAAATGAGGTTGTGTGTGTTTGGTATGTGTCGTTTTGGGCTGCTCTATTTGCACACAATTCGAGGCCCAATCGTTGTATATCGTGTTAGGCTGCTCCATGGCACACACTTCGAGATCCAAACGCGTACTTACAACTCGATATCTATATAACTCGATATCTATATATAATATATATATACCAAAAATATAAAATATAAAACACGCATTCGATAATTTAATTATCAAATATAAACGTTCAAATACTATCGCTCGTAAAATAATTACCAACTATTATAATAAAATTACTAGGTGTTACTATAAATATTAATGCCCATGATAAGAAAAAAAACAACTTACACTAACAATATTAATACAATGATAACAATATTAATAATAATAAACTAAATAACCTAGACATACAAAGTAAACAAACGAAACAAACGAATAGACGAACGAAACAAACAACAGCAGCCAAACGAACACCGCAACCCCCGAAACCGCGAGCAGCAGCCTTGACAAACCCCGCTCTGAACACCGATCACAGCCTCTAACCTCACCACGGGCACCACCAGGCTCACCTCTGAGCCGCGGTGGTTCCAGGGGAGAGGTCACTGACCGTCGACTACCACCACAGCCACTAACAACCGTGTGAAAACCTTACCCGTAACAACTGTCCTGTTTATACATTACTACTACTTCGATTTTTTATGTGTCTGCCCTGAACGACAACCACCATACGACCCACCGAAACCACCATCATTATAAACCTTATACTACCCTCTAGTAACCTACTCTACTACACATCACGACCGACAACAGAACACCATGAATTTAACGCACAAACACCGCCTGACACGACTCTGTTCTGAAACGAATTATTACGTTTACTGACCCCGTGACAAAACAACCATAACGACGGTCAAAGGGCGGTCAACGGTGGCTCCACTATGGTCCCATTACAACTATTATACCTCATAGTTTAACATTACATAATAAACATACCGTAACATGGTGTACTATGGTGAATGCGAAATGGAAACAGAGAAGAACGAAACAGGAAAAGCAAGAACTGTGTTGCGCGTACCTACTTTCTTAGCCAGACGAACCACCCTAGGCCACCTTGAACCACCTTGTGAACCCTCTCTCTTAGTCCTTGATGTGACGGCAGGAGGTGTGTGAGGGTTTGATAGGTGTTGATAGGGTTAGGGTAGAGTATAAGGCTGTTATCTTTGTCTAACGTAGGAGAAAAAATGAGGTTGTGTGTGTTTGGTATGTGTCGTTTTGGGCTGCTCTATTTGCACACAATTCGAGGCCCAATCGTTGTATATCGTGTTGGGCTGCTCCATGGCACACACTTCGAGATCCAAACGCGTACTTACAACTCGATATCTATATAACTCGATATCTATATATAATATATATATACCAAAAATATAAAATATAAAACACGCATTCGATAATTTAATTATCAAATATAAACGTTCAAATACTATCGCTCGTAAAATAATTACCAACTATTATAATAAAATTACTAGGTGTTACTATAAATATTAATGCCCATGATAAGAAAAAAAACAACTTACACTAACAATATTAATACAATGATAACAATATTAATAATAATAAACTAAATAACCTAGACATACAAAGTAAACAAACGAAACAAACGAATAGACGAACGAAACAAACAACAGCAGCCAAACGAACACCGCAACCCCCGAAACCGCGAGCAGCAGCCTTGACAAACCCCGCTCTGAACACTGATCACAGCCTCTAACCTCACCACGGGCACCACCAGGCTCACCTCTGAGCCGCGGTGGTTCCAGGGGAGAGGTCACTGACCGTCGACTACCACCACAGCCACTAACAACCGTGTGAAAACCTTACCCGTAACAACTGTCCTGTTTATACATTACTACTACTTCGATTTTTTATGTGTCTGCCCTGAACGACAACCACCATACGACCCACCGAAACCACCATCATTATAAACCTTATACTACCCTCTAGTAACCTACTCTACTACACATCACGACCGACAACAGAACACCATGAATTTAACGCACAAACACCGCCTGACACGACTCTGTTCTGAAACGAATTATTACGTATACTGACCCCGTGACAAAACAACCATAACGACGGTCAAAGGGCGGTCAACGGTGGCTCCACTATGGTCCCATTACAACTATTATACCTCATAGTTTAACATTACATAATAAACAGACCGTAACATGGTGTACTATGGTGAATGCGAAATGGAAACAGAGAAGAACGAAACAGGAAAAGCAAGAACTGTGTTGCGCATACCTACTTTCTTGGCCAGACGAACCACCCTAGGCCACCTTGAACCACCTTGTGAACCCTCTCTCTTAGTCCTTGATGTGACGGCAGGAGGTGTGTGAGGGTTTGATAGGTGTTGATAGGGTTAGGGTAGAGTATAAGGCTGTTATCTTTGTCTAACGTAGGAGAAAAAATGAGGTTTTGTGTGTTTGGTATGTGTCGTTTTGGGCTGCTCTATTTGCACACAATTCGAGGCCCAATCGTTGTATATCGTGTTGGGCTGCTCCATGGCACACACTTCGAGATCCAAACGCGTACTTACAACTCGATATCTATATAACTCGATATCTATATATAATATATATATACCAAAAATATAAAATATAAAACACACATTCGATAATTTAATTATCAAATATAAACGTTCAAATACTATCGCTCGTAAAATAATTACCAACTATTATAATAAAATTACTAGGTGTTACAGTCTTCCCCCCTTAAAATGAACTTCGTCCCGAAGTTCAACCACACACATTTATCACTGTGCTTACAACCTATATCACATACTTATATAGGTCTGAGACCTAAAACACCATAATAAGACAATTAACATAAGTGAACTCATTATCACGAACTATGAAGCTACGGGGTATTACAATCTTCCCCCCTTAAAAAGAACTTCGTCCCGTAGTTCATCATCCCATAACCTGGTTACTAGGCATGTAACAATTACATAACAAGGCACGACATAACATCTACCACCAATAAGATGCATAACCCACTAATATCATAAGTACAGGGCCGTCAAGTATATACAAACAATCATGACACACCAATTAGCCATGTCATAGCAACTAGTCATATCATAAGCTAATAAGATTTTACAATCCTATCCTCCTTAAAACATGGTTACGTCCCCGTAACCCCATAAACATTCTAACTCATTACTCCATCTTACTCATTAATTTACCTCATAAGATCTAACTCCAAGTAACCGAGTGTCGCACTCATCGTCGCATCTAAGACCAAAGACAAAAGGTGACTGAACTGACGGAACGAAACCGCAAATCAATACTTCCATCCCCATATCGATTTCAAACTCGAGATATAACTCAATAACCAAGGTCACACAGGGCCGTAAACACAATATGGCGTAACGGCCTAATAACTCATAACTCAATGTCAGTAACCAATTCTCATCTCAATTTCAATGTCAATACGGTCAAATATACCATTAAAGGAATTTCTCAACACTTAGAGAATAACTCTAAGCTACTCACCCACGAGTCAATGTCAAAGAATACGAAAAATCAAACAGAAGACCACTTAACAACTTTACTGTCAAAATAATCAAGTTAAGCTTACCAACAAAAGACAACATCTCAATACTTCTCAGACACTAAACCTAGGAAAAATACTAGCTCACTTGACAACGTATCATGGTTCAAGCTCTAGTGCTAAAAACAATCACAAATTCTTATTTGCAACGGCACTATCCGTCGCAAGCTTGTGACGGATACCATTTCCTCTCACAAAATACCCATTTTTTTTCTCTCTCTCCAACATTATTCATGCGGTCCCCTTTCTCCACTAACTCATTTCATATCCATTTTATCTCACAAAATATCCGTCACAAATAACGACCCGTCGCAAGCAAGACTTACTGGGTTTCTACTCTTTAAAGGACATTAACAAAGGCACTCCTGTTCCCAACTAAACAATTCAATATTGTCTTTATACCTCAAGTCAGTCACTTACACAGGACAACCCATCTTAATATCTAACTCGTCTCACAAACAGATGATTAAACTTATTGATATAAAAAAAATATATATAATGGATACGAATCAATTACTAATAACTCAACAGAGATAAGATTAACACATAAAACCATCATAAATAAAAAACAGTTAGCAAGTAATTCATACAACCTCGAACAATAATATTAATAATAAGGTCGGTAGAATCGTGTTACATAGTAAAACAGAATCAGCGTAGTTAACACTTATATACCCCTTTGAAATTTTTAACACAACTCAGCAAACTCGTAGTTCATAATTGACAATCCAAAACATCGCATGTTCACAATCATATTATAGAAGCAAAAATCATATTCTAGAAAATATATAGAGCAAGATTAGTTAACGTAATTAAGCATGGAGCATTAACGTATTTTACAAGTTATACACAAATCATAGACTAACAAGGCCGTTTAACACTCCCAGATACCAATAAGTTAACAATCACTTAGGTGCATTTTCCGTCCACTCACCTTACATCATTTATCATGACATTAGTACTATATACGACTTGCACAATAAAAGTTTTATACAACGCACATCAATTAAACATCCAGACAGGATTTCATCGATACATAGCTCCAGAATTGTCATATTGCAAACAATCACCATAATTATAGAAACATAAAACCTTATCATGGATCATCACTTTGAATACATTTTGAAACTTTTGGAAACATCCAAGTGGTAAATTGCGGCAATTTTATAAACACGAATGAAAAGGTAATCTTACCAGCTACATATCGAAACAAGACTACACTGAGACATTCTGCCTCTTCTTTACTAAAACATTGTTCTTGCAACTCATGAATTATGAAAATTTTAACGATAGAGCAAACGATTACACAAGACTGGTACTTCCGTGAATCACATGTCAACCAATCAATAACTCAGTACATCGTGATCAGGTTTTAAATATAGCAACATGCAATTCACTTTATGGCATACCAATAATATTGAAAAGTTATAAAGATGATAATCGTAGGTAACTAAGCAGATATAACCCATCAATATACAAAGGAACATCAACAAGGTTCACATTGTCCGAATATTCACAATGACGTATAACAATTAGTTTGCTATATCATGCTAATAAGTTTACCAGTTAAATTTCATTCCACCAATTAGCAAGACTCTTCTCTGATAACCGTGAGTTTAACATTACATAAATGTTTTGAGATCCTGACACTGGAAAGTAAGAGCGTCGGGGTAATTGAAACTATTTTAGATAAAACTAGACAAAATAAGCAAGATTATGTTATCATACAGTAAAATTCATATTCATATAGTATGCCAACTATCCATGTTACTAATGTCATAACGGAATATTACATGGTGATATTACAGAATTCATATTTGATTAAGCTTTTATATTTAAAAACTTTACTACTTCAACAATCATACATCACGCAGCAACCTCCAAAAATCATAATTAAATGACCGCTTAGCTATTTTGCAAGCTATTATGGCTTTTAGAAAATATAAGGAATTAACTAATCATAGGAAAAATAATCAAAGGCAAACTGGTAAGGAAATTATTTAGGACAATTTCACAACTCAGTTGGTCTGTACAGAACTCTACAACAATTAGACATAAAATTTGGGCAACTTGCAAAATCACTATTAAATAACGACTCTTTAATATTTTACGAAGCTTAACATCTTGAAAACATAAATGAACAATCTAAACAGTGGAGTTTGAATTAGGCATAAACAATAACCACGTTTTAAATGATTTCTTTTGCGGAAACATGAGTCAAAACAGAATTGTACAGTGACACTCTGACCACTATCGACTAAAATATTTATTTCCCGCAAACTATAACTCGTATTAACATGAACCCAACGGCATTTGAAAACTAGTTCAGAAGGTTATCACCTATAAGATTTTCATATACATATAGGTAACATATTTTAAATGGCAGCCCGTACAAACAGGGTAACAATATGAAAGTTTATCAAAATTTTGGTTCCTTTGCGATTTCACATTACTACATCGAAACTCAATCATTCCTTTTTCAAAGCACGTGGTCATAATATCTGAAGCATAGACGTCACTTTGCACCATATTAACATTCATTCCTCATTTCAACTATAATTATCATCTAGTACGCAGTAAAGATTTTGAGAAACCAACCAAATAGCTCAATACTTGTACACATATATATACGAATGTAACCCATAACTACATGTCATTTATGGCTTGGGGCATCACATTCCGCATATCACTAGACAGGGATTACTAATTTATATAAGTCTGATCATTCATGTTCAACTACCCACAATATATTACATAGATACGATAGTCATTCAAATCCAGATAATTGTATGAACTCTTCAAATATCAAAATCATATGATCACATCACTCTAACCATGGCTCACAAATACGACCTCCAAACTCTGATAATTTCAATTTAATCATCCATATCCACCCACAGTTCATATTGCACTATCCTTAATCAGAACTCACATATGACTTACCTCGTTCTTCTCTTGCAAGAACGTTAGCTTCGTATAACCAGGTCACTATATAATCTACCCCACTTTTCAATTACTCTCTATGGGTTCCCGAGACAGAACAGAAAGGGCCCAGGTTTGGTGTGAGGGGGCCCCTAACTCATCCCGTTCCTTTTTGGGGCTCCTAACAGTTTCATCTCGGGGTTCATTTTATCAGACTCTTCCTACATTCATTATTATTCATTTGGTTTAGGCCTGAGGATCGTTCGCTCTGATACCACTTTGTAACACCCCCATTTATTTAAGGGCCTGTACTAGGACTCCTCCGATAAATAAAGGTGTTACCATCTCGGTTTCCCGAGGCAGTAGATACAAAGGAAGATAAACAGTACTTTAAATTAAAATTTAACTCAGAACATGTTCGTACATCTGTATCCGTAAGTCTTAACAAAACAAATAAGTTACAGCCCATGCTAAACTGACTAAGGTGATCTAGACTCTAGTCTGGTCCGGATCCAAGCTCTTTCTCCCATAGCTCCCCCTTTGTCTCAGCCACCTGTCAATCTGCTCCCCAATAAATTGGTTCATCACAGGTGCTCACGAATACACAGGGTCAACCACGAGGTTGAGTAGGGATAACAATAAATATAATAACAATATAATAAACTTCGCACCGATCCATCGCCAAATAAACTCCGCACCGATCCAACACCATATATATACTCCGCACCGATCCAACACCAAATATACTCCGCACCGATCCAACACCAAATATACTCCGCACCGATCCAACGCCAAATATACTCCGCACCGATCCAACACCGAATCACAAGACCCAATATATAGATATATTCACATCGTAACAATGTCTCAGAAATATATAGATGGCACAATATAACAATCACATGAGATTATAACACAAACATGTTTATCAATACATAAGAACAGATTACACATTATTGTAAACCAGTATTTTCCCCTACCTCAAATCGCAGAAGCACAGTCAATCACAAGCTTGCCAGAAGTATTCCACGCGAAACCCGTCACCTAAACATGTATAGGTAACGAATTAATATAATTCCCAAACCCCCTTTGAGTCATCTTACACTTAATGTAATTAGTAACTTTCTATAAATGGAAAGTTTCCTAAATTAGTAACTTTCCCGAAATAAAACTTTCTTTAAAGGAAAACTTTCCCGACTCGTACCGCCTTGAATTAAACAACAAATAACTTAAAACTACTAACAACAAAATATTGACAAAACAATATAACAAATATAAAAATAAGGAATAATAATAATAATATAATAAAGTTAATAATAATAATATAATAGGAAATAATAATAATATTAATAATAATACTAAGGATGCCCAAATAAATCATTAACACCACTTATGCAATACTATTACTATAAATATTAATGCCCAAGATAAGAAAAAAAAACAACTTACACTAACAAAATTAATACAATGATAACAATATTAATAATAATAAACTAAATAACCTAGACATACAAAGTAAACAAACGAAACAAACGAATAGACCAACGAAACAAACAACAGCAGCCAAACGAACACCGCAACCCCCGAAACCGCGAACAGCAGCCTTGACAAACCCCGCTCTGAACACCGATCACAGCCTCTAACCTCACCACGGGCACCACCAGGCTCACCTCTGAGCCGCGGTGGTTCCAGGGGAGAGGTCACTGACCGTCGACTACCACCACAGCCACTAACAACCGTGTGAAAACCTTACCCGTAACAACTGTCCTGTTTATACATTACTACTACTTCGATTTTTTATGTGTCTGCCCTGAACGACAACCACCATACGACCCACCGAAACCACCATCATTATAAGCCTTATACTACCCTCTAGTAACCTACTCTACTACACATCACGACCGACAACAGAACACCATGAATTTAACACACAAACACCGCCTGACACGACTCTGTTCTGAAACGAATTATTACGTATACTGACCCCGTGACAAAACAGCCATAACGACGGTCAAAGGGCGGTCAACGGTGGCTCCACTATGGTCCCATTACAACTATTATACCTCATAGGTTAACATTACATAATAAACAGACCGTAACATGGTGTACTATGGTGAATGCGAAATGGAAACAGAGAAGAACGAAACAGGAAAAGCAAGAACTGTGTTGCGCATACCTACTTTCTTGGCCAGACGAACCACTCTAGGCCACCTTGAACCACCTTGTGAACCCTCTCTCTTAGTCCTTGATGTGACGGCAGGAGGTGTGTGAGGGTTTGATAGGTGTTGATAGGGTTAGGGTAGAGTATAAGGTTGTTATCTTTGTCTAACGTAGGAGAAAAAATGAGGTTTTGTGTGTTTGGTATGTGTCGTTTTGGGCTGCTCTATTTGCACACAATTCGAGGCCCAATCGTTGTATATCGTGTTGGGCTGCTCCATGGCACACACTTCGAGATCCAAACGCGTACTTACAACTCGATATCTATATAACTCGATATCTATATATAATATATATACCAAAAATATAAAATATAAAACACGCATTCGATAATTTAATTATCAAATATAAACGTTCAAATACTATCGCTCGTAAAATAATTACCAACTATTATAATAAAATTACTAGGTGTTACTATAAATATTAATGCCCACGATAAGAAAAAAAAAACTTACACTAACAATATTAATACAATGATAACAATATTAATAATAATAAACTAAATAACCTAGACATACAAAGTAAACAAACGAAATAAACGAATAGACGAACGAAACAAACAACAGCAGCAAAACGAACACCGCAACCCCCAAAACCGCGAGCAGCAGCCTTGACAAACCCCGCTCTGAACACCGATCACAGCCTCTAACCTCACCACGGGCACCACCAGGCTCACCTCTGAGCCGCGGTGGTTCCAGGGGAGAGGTCACTGACCGTCGACTACCACCACAGCCACTAACAACCGTGTGAAAACCTTACCCGTAACAACTGTCCTGTTTATACATTACTACTACTTCGATTTTTTATGTGTCTGCCCTGAACGACAACCACCATACGACCCACCGAAACCACCATCATTATAAACCTTCTACTACCCTCTAGTAACCTACTCTACTACACATCACGACCGACAACAGAACACCATGAATTTAACGCACAAACACCGCCTGACACGACTCTGTTCTGAAACGAATTATTACGTATACTGACCCCGTGACAAAACAGCCATAACGACGGTCAAAGGGCGGTCAACGGTGGCTCCACTATGGTCCCATTACAACTATTATACCTCATAGGTTAACATTACATAATAAACAGACCGTAACATGGTGTACTATGGTGAATGCGAAATGGAAACAGAGAAGAACGAAACAGGAAAAGCAAGAACTGTGTTGCGCATACCTACTTTCTTGGCCAGACGAACCACCCTAGGCCACCTTGAACCACCTTGTGAACCCTCTCTCTTACTCCTTGATGTGACGGCAGGAGGTGTGTGAGGGTTTGATAGGTGTTGATAGGGTTAGGGTAGAGTATAAGGCTGTTATCTTTGTCTAACGTAGGAGAAAAAATGAGGTTTTGTGTGTTTGGTATGTGTCGTTTTGGGCTGCTCTATTTGCACACAATTCGAGGCCCAATCGTTGTATATCGTGTTGGGCTGCTCCATGGCACACACTTCGAGATCCAAACGCGTACTTACAACTCGATATCTATATAACTCGATATCTATATATAATATATATATACCAAAAATATAAAATATAAAACACGCATTCGATAATTTAATTATCAAATATAAACGTTCAAATACTATCGCTCGTAAAATAATTACCAACTATTATAATAAAATTACTAGGTGTTACAGTCTTCCCCCCTTAAAATGAACTTCGTCCCGAAGTTCAACCACACACATTTATCACTGTGCTTACAACCTATATCACATACTTATATAGGTCCACTACTAGAAAAATGGCCTATTAAGGCGCTTACCTAAAGGCGCTTATCATGAAAGTGCTGAAATTGGTATACACAAGGGAAAATTCACGCACAATTCAATAGCGCCTCTAAATATCGTCAAAAGAAATTAAAAGACCATACTCCTTTTCCTCTTTCCTCCTAGATAAGTCACTCAGTTACCATTCTAATGTTCTCAAAAACACAAAACCCTAGGGTAAAAAAAAACCACCATAATTCATTCTCTGCAGAAATTATCACATAAGGAGTAATTGGCAAGCGAAGAATTGAAATTCTCATCAAAGTGTTAATCAGGTATGAAATTGTTTTCTTATGTTTTTGTTATTTAATTAATTCAATTCTTGTTTATTTTTTTCATCGCTAAATTGGGGGTTTATTTTGTTTTTGGGAGAACAAACATATCAATTGGCTCTCTTTGTTTCAAGTAAATCTACTGATTTACAAAAAATCACAATTTCATGCTTAGCTAGGTACAATTATGCCGTCTTTTTTATCACATTGGGTACTGCACTTTGCTTTAATTTTTTGTTATTATGGTAAAATAAACTTCGTTCGAATTGAATTTGGCCATGTATAGATCTGGATTTATTCCAATTGAAGTCGATTTAGGTTTGGATTTTACTTGATTGAACTCG
Organism: Silene conica; assembly: GCA_029255685.2. Lineage (NCBI taxonomy): Eukaryota > Viridiplantae > Streptophyta > Magnoliopsida > Caryophyllales > Caryophyllaceae > Silene > Silene conica. The sequence continues at coordinate 70,100,987 of CM055311.2, forward strand.
ATTTCGGTTTGGTTAAATTAGGACGTAGCTTGATTGAAGTCTATTTAGGTTTACTTTCATGGAGATTTCAACTTGTTCACCTGTACCATTAAATTCAAGATGATGAGTATGATGCATTAGTCAACTAGTAGTTATATGAAAGATTCTAAGTTTGTTGAACAAATATTTGCTTATTTATTTTTGTCTGTTGGCTCATAGGTATATTTGATGTCTTTCAATGATTCCAAATTCTAAGAAATTAACAAATATATGATCTTCTTACTTATGTTTATTTGGTGAATTGCTTTGTTTTAGACGAGATGAGTCTTATTCTTTTAAGTAGTTTGTAGATAAGTTTTCATCATCACAATTGACTACATCATTCACAATTATATAATAAGACGGTCTTACACTTAGGACAATACATTTATTGGTAGGAAATGATTTGTCTTTATATACAATGAGACCATCACATACAATAATTAAGTTGATAATTGACACTACACTTATGATGAAGATGAAAATTTGGCTCAATTACCTTGGCCCCTTTTTTGGTCTCTTCCATTATTTATGCTACTGATTATGTGGTTTGAGCATATTTCGATTATGTTGTTTGAGCATATTTCTCATGGTTGAAGGGAAGACTAGTTCTCTTGTCCATTTGTCTATTATTGTGTTCAAGCCCTTGAATCCAATGTAATGTATTTGGGCTGTTCTTTTCGGGTGAGGCTAATTGGGTCATAGCAATTTTGTCAGGCGTAAGTATTTAAAAACGTTGTTGTGGTGTACATAATGAGATAATGAAAAGCAATCCTAATCTACGAGGTTCATTTCCTCCTGATGTGAACTCTCTTTAATTGACATACTTCTGTTTGTTGTAAATGTACCGCACCTTTAATCGACTCTGGTAAAAAAAATGTAACGGTATTTTTATTTAAAAGTATAAAATGCAAAAAGAACTATGAAAAATCTTTTTACTGTAGTGATTAGTGATGCTTACAAAAATGCATACACATAACTAGGGAATCATATGAATTTGACTTTTGAGATAGACTTCTCTTATCCTCTCCTGCCTGTTATTCTTCTTGAGAACACTTTTTGGTAAATCTAAATTGTTTGTGATGTAGGCAGCAGGAGAATGAATGAACAGACCGATATTTTGATCATGTACTATATGTGAGTGGTGGATTTTTCAAAGGTCTTTTTCTTTACTGGATTGGGGCGCCTGGCGAATGTCTCGACTATATTAATGGTATGGTAAATTAGACACAGTGATATGACTTTGGTATAAGTACAATGCGTACATATAAGGGATAGCTATATATTATTCTCTTCTATGTAACCTTTACGAATATCTTAATTGAAGTTCAGATTGGTCGTGATTTCATAGTTCACTTGCTACTTATTTTTTGCTTCTGGTGCTATCCGACGATCCAGCGATCCAGCTATATTTATTGTATTTGTCTTTATTAGCTACTTGCTAAGCCGCCTACGAGTATTTAGGTAGGCTGGTATGGTATGTAAAGTTGTACCCCTTTTGGGTGTTTTGTGCAAACGAACAGGTAAAATGTATGGTCGTTATTAGTACTTGGCAGTGCATTCACGAGGTACTATGAATCGTTATTCCGTAAATTTGTTACCATGATAGACTTTATGAACATAAAAGTTACTTTTTTCTCTCTCGGTATAACAGGAAATACAAGGTCATTATAATGCACAAAGATGGAGATATTCATAATTACTCGATGCACTTGTCTTTTATTAAGATTTTCCGATACCTGCAGTTGAAACTAAGCTTGATAGGCTGATAGAGGACTTTATATGTCCAATGACAAAAGGGTAAGATTCAATTTCACTTTGTAATACAATTTGTTTTTAATATCTTGATCATCTCATCTTTTCTTGATTTTACCCCAAGTGTTGCTTCTTGCCAATAATGGTAATATGTCATGCTTATCTTTTATGAGTATATGCTAGTTGTTTCTGTTTCTTGATGGAATGGTTGACCGATGAAATTTGATATAATATTAAATAACATATTAAATATGGTAAATGACTTACATTGTTTTCACTTGAATTTTCAGTAATTCTAGTTCAAGCCGATGTATGTATCGTCAAGCTAAGCTTCATCGCAAGGATTGCTTAAGGGACACCGAAGAAATGTATTGCTAAGATGCAACAAGTAGTCACTTGTTAGTGTTGATGGGCGAATAATAGAGAACTTTGGGCCTGAATAGTAGGATATTTTCTTGACGTATTTTTTTATTTGAGATACATTTATTCTTTTTGGGTTCGGACATGTATTTGACATTACAGTTATTTAATATTAAGATATGTTTGTTTCTCAACAAATTGTGTAGAACTTGGTGTGATAAGAAATATGTTTAAGGTAATACAAAAAAGAAATGCAGGTGTAATAAATAGTCTGTAACATTGTTGGTTGTAGTATAAAAACAATGCGAAAAAGCGTGTGAGCAGAAGCACAATGGTGCATAATAGACAATGCTCAACGTTTAATTGAGGCGCTTGGAAAGCGCCAGATTTTCTCTGGCGGCGCTTTAAAAGCACTGGTCTAGACCACAAATAGCGCGTCAATTTTTTGCGGTGCTATACTTATGCTATACCGACACAATAAAATAGCGTCGCAAAAGGGGTTAGCGGCACAGGCAAATGCGGCGCATTTGAAAGCGTCGGTATTTCCCACTACGACGCTATTTAGCGTCGCAATAGGTGACTAAAAAGCATCGCAAGAATCCGTTTCTGTAGTAGTGTCTGAGACCTAAAACACCATAATAAGACAATTAACATAAGTGAACTCATTATCACGAACTATGAAGCTATGGGGTATTACAATAGGTGACCCCGTTAAAACATTTGACTTTACCGCCCCTTGCATTTGGGATGACTACCCACCTTCTCCTATTGCACACTAGACTCCTCCACCTCACGTAGAATACCCGTCTAAGCAGGTTACTTCTACTCATGTGTTTTCATTCTTAAATGTTTTTGTGGTCTCCAACTCTCCGTTTTCCTGTGATTTGAGCCTCGGTGTTCCACCCTCGACTAAAGGAAGGAATTATTCAGTTGATTTTTACAGGAGCTGTCAAAGAAAGTTTAGCAAGGTGATATGCTATTTCACTTTGTTTTTATTTGCTCCTATTAATTGTTGGTGCTACTTATGCTTTTGTGTAGCACATGCGCATATTTTTGACCGACTTCTAAGGGCTCTGAGCTGTTTTGATTATGTACATTCTATCAGCCGCTACTTCGTCGCTTGATGATGCGACAATTGACTCGATCGAGTCTCTCATTACTTCCCATATCTGATTCGGTTTGAGGAGGTCCGTGGTGCGCGCATTCTTGTAAGTCTCTGACTCACTCTCTTCAGTTTGCATTTCTTTTCCTTTACGTTGTACAATGAGGACATTGTACGGTTTGGTTTAGGGAGGTTATGCATCCATATTTGGTCTGCATATTGTTTTTATTACATTTTCTGTTATCACGTTTCATTTACATATGCATTGTTTTATCATTTCCCTTGCATCCTAAAATTACCAAATAAAAAAACACTCACGTTTACTTTTGCATACTAGATCGAGTTAGTTCGGAGTTTCTCAGTGCTGTTAAACTGTCAGAAAACTCAAACTAGGTAATTGTTTCACATCTTTTAGCAAGTTCTTTGGCAATTTTCTCGAATCTCGTTTCAAAGCATGTCGGACAAGTAGACTGGATTTGATATTCTGGCAACCTACAATAACTTTCTAAGGAATTAGAGCATACAACCGGTGACATTCATGACCGGTTCATCTAGGAAAGTGAGTAGTTACTCTTTATAAGACATGTAACATCAATTTGCATAAACATGAGTTCAGTCTTCTTTATACCTGTATGCATTCGGGTTTGCGGTTTGTTGATACATGTGGTAGAGGTTCCCTTTTATTCATTTTACCCATAAGCTTCACAAAACCAAATTTGCCTATTTATGTCCCACGTAGCTACAATCCATGATTTTGCCCACCCTAGCCGAGCTAGTAATGGTAGCCTTTTGGGAATGTGTTGTTTTACAATTTGGTTACTTTATCTTGTCATAAGAAAAATGGGTGAAAAAAAAAAAAACATTTGAAAAAAAAATTCAGAAAAAGGGTAGTATGATGAAGAAAAAGAAAGAAGAAAAATTTATGTATGAAAAGTTGAAAAAATCAATTGACGATTTTTCTACTCCCATGTTTTTTATATCGTATCTTATGGGGGGCTGATAAGTTTTTGAGGTATTGAGAGTTGGATGCACCCAATCTACATTGTTGTGTATTGATGTATTGAGTATGAAGTTTGGAGATATATATAATTTGGTTCTCATGGTTACTAGCTTGGCTTTTAACTCCAGTTTTTGCCAAATTCATTTTCATCACCTTCTTACCCATAGCCTTACATATCCCATAACTATCCTCGGCATGTGTCGTGGTCATTAAAGTGTGGGAATGCATACGTACGGTTGTAGAGACTCTATTCATGTTAGATTGCATGCATGTTCTTATAGGTCGCAGTTAGGAAAGTGATCTCGATTCTACCTATCTTACACTATATATTGCCTTGTGTTTGTTTGAGCGATTGAGCGACCCGTGAGAGTCCAGTTTAGATAATCTTGCAAAGTCCAAAGTCCAACCGCTTTATGAAGCATGTTTAGATTCGTTTGCCTTAGGATTTGACAATTAGAGATGATTCACTTGTTTTAGATGTTTGAGTCGACGGATTACTTGTTCGTGTTTAACTCCTATCTTTTTAGTCCTTGTTTGTTACACTTTTTGCTTGGGGACAAGCAAAGTTTCGGTTTGGGGAAGTTTGATGCGTTATTTTTACATAGACCTTTTAGTTCATATTAGCACGCATTTCCATGCTTATTTCGTAGCGTTTTACGACAAATGTCCCCCGAGTAGTCTACTTTGGTTTGTCTTGTGTTATTTGCAGATATGAGCCGGAGAAGATCATAATCAAGCCTAAAACATGTCCCCATGTATGCATTTAGGAGAAGAGTTGAGTCGGAGCTTGTTACTACCACATTGAGATGCGCGTAGAAGTAATGGAAGTCTATCGAGCGAAAGAAGAGCTTCACACCACTAGTGCCTACTTTGAAGAGCCATAACTCGAGTTATAGAAATGATAATCGAGTGATTCAAATTGGATATGAAATCTTATCCTTTTACCTTTCCAACGCCACCAAAAACGCTTGATTTGCCTGAGTAACGAAGAAATGGAAGCCGTTTGAAGTTCAGTGCGCATTGCAGGAAATCTGTTCGACAGAGATAGTCGATCGACCACTTTTGATCGATTACTAAGTCGATCGACCACTTTTGGTCGAAAAGGAAGTCAATCGACCTGATGCTAAGTCGATCGACCAGTTGTTTTTGCCCGAAGCCCAAGATTAACCTAAGCCCATTAGCTTATCAGTTTGGAGTCAGACTAATCTCGTTTTAAAGGCAGCTTTTCGGTATCTTTTATCTTATCTTTTACTTTTAGACTTTACTCTCAAAACTTGTAATCAGTTAATCTTTCCTTAGCATTTTCTAGCTTTTGAGAATTCTACTTTGCCACTTACATCCGGTAATTTAATTTCCTTTGTTCTTTTTATTCATTTTTTTACTCCTTGCTTTCTATTATTTTACCTTGCATTTTTTTTCCTGCGATCATGTATTCCCTTTCCTTTATTGATTCTATCTCAATCGTTCCCTCTATTATGCGTAGCTAATCCTCTTGACTAGGATATAGGTGATCCAATGATAATGAGACGAAGTTCGTTTAGGTTAGACCGGTTGTTGGTAGATTGTCTCTGTTGTTAATTATGACTTTTATTTGTGTTTAATTGGTTAAGTCGACGTAGCTAATTATTCGTATGGTAAACCCCGACCTAAGATCGAAAGCCTGGTGAGGGTTAGACCTGTCATAAACGCTAGAGTGCCCTAATACGTTGCGAGAGCCCGTTAGAAGCATTCTAGGACGAATAGCGATCCGAGAGGACCTTTTCACTACCTCTTAGATTTCCACTTGCGACTGATCCATCACCTAGACTTGACCGTTATATTGTCATTGGTGAACCGACTATCCTGGTTCTTTTTCATTCATATTTTATTTAGACTCTTGTGCTTAACTCTTTCCCTTTTCTCTTACCTTCACTACTCCTAGTTAAACCAAACAAACAAACAAACAAAACCCCCAATTCTGGTTACCTTGACGGACTTTAGTTTAGCATTTAGAATTCTTATTTGTCTCCATGTGGACACGATCCCGACTTCCCTGCTACATTAGCTAGGCCAGTTGGTTATCTTTGATAGGGTTGCGACAGCCATGTCAAATTTTGGCGTCGTTGCCGGGAAGACAGTGATATTTTATTTGCTTTATTTAAGTTTGTCTTTTGTCTCAAAGAACTTCGGTTCCTTGAGGCCATTCTAATGTCTTCCATCCAGTTTCCACAGGGTGAAGACGAATCATTTGGTGCTTACATAGACAGGTTCGAGGAGTGGCTAGATACGTTGAATTATGGAACCTTGACTGCCCTCCAGATTTGCTTGTCTATCATCCGGGGTATGAATGACCCTACACGATCTTACCTCAGCTTAATAGGTAAGGGAGATTTCAGTGGGAAACCTGTCAATGAGCTTTTGGAATTCTTTGAGTGGTTTGCCATTGAGAGTATCAAACCCACTTTCTCACTTCGCTCAGACATGGATGAAGGGGTGGGTGAGACCGTAGAAACCGTTTTATAGAATGAAAATGACGTTGACGGAACCATAGAGAAGGATACGATATGCTTAGTTGATAATCCCTTCTTTGAGGATGATCTAGGACCTTTCTATGATACGTTTACAGATATCGAGCCACGTGAGGAAGACTTGAGGGACCCTATAGAGAATCCCTTTCGTGACAAGTCTGGCGATGAGGAGAGTGAGGATGGGCGATTGGAAAGTCTAGAGGTCAAATGGGACTCATATGATAATATGATAGATGACTATGTTATAGGTGACCCCGTTAAAACATTTGACTTTACCGCCCCTTGCATTTGGGATGACTACCCACCTTCTCCTATTGCACACTGGACTCCTCCACCTCACGTAGAATGCCCGTCTAAGCAGGTTATTTCTACTCATGTGTTTTCATTCTTAAATGTTTTTGTGGTCTCCAACTCTCCGTTTTCCTGTGATTTGAGCCTCGGTGTTCCACCCTCGACTAAAGGAAGGAATTATTCAGTTGATTTTTACAGGAGCTGTCAAAGAAAGTTTAGCAAGGTGATATGCTATTTCACTTTGTTTTTATTTGCTCCTATTAATTGTTGGTGCTACTTATGCTTTTGTGTAGCACATGCGCATATTTTTGACCGACTTCTAAGGGCTCTGAGCTGTTTTGATTATGTACATTCTATCAGCCGCTACTTCGTCGCTTGATGATGCGACAATTGACTCGATCGAGTCTCTCATTACTTCCCATATCTGATTCGGTTTGAGGAGGTCCGTGGTGCGCGCATTCTTGTAAGTCTCTGACTCACTCTCTTCAGTTTGCATTTCTTTTCCTTTACGTTGTACAATGAGGACATTGTACGGTTTGGTTTAGGGAGGTTATGCATCCATATTTGGTCTGCATATTGTTTTTATTACATTTTCTGTTATCACGTTTTATTTACATATGCATTGTTTTATCATTTCCCTTGCATCCTAAAATTACCAAATAAAAAAACACTCACGTTTACTTTTGCATACTTGATCGAGTTAGTTCGGAGTTTCTCAGTGCTGTTAAACTGTCAGAAAACTCAAACTAGGTAATTGTTTCACATCTTTTAGCAAGTTCTTTGGCAATTTTCTCGAATCTCGTTTCAAAGCATGTCGGACAAGTAGACTGGATTTGATATTCTGGCAACCTACAATAACTTTCTAAGGAATTAGAGCATACAACCGGTGACATTCATGACCGGTTCATCTAGGAAAGTGAGTAGTTACTCTTTATAAGACATGTAACATTAATTTGCATAAACATGAGTTCAGTCTTCTTTATACCTGTATGCATTCGGGTTTGCGGTTTGTTGATACATGTGGTAGAGGTTCCCTTTTATTCATTTTAACCATAAGCTTCACAAAACCAAATTTGCCTATTTATGTCCCACGTAGCTACAATCCATGATTTTGCCCACCCTAGCCGAGCTAGTAATGGTAGCCTTTTGGGAATGTGTTGTTTTACAATTTGGTTACTTTATCTTGTCATAAGAAAAATGGGTGAAAGAAAAAAAAAACATTTGAAAAAAAAATTCAGAAAAAGGGTAGTATGATGAAGAAAAAGAAAGAAGAAAAATTCATGTATGAAAAGTTGAAAAAATCAATTGACGATTTTTCTACTCCCATGTTTTTTATATCGTATCTTATGGGGGGCTGATAAGTTTTTGAGGTATTGAGAGTTGGATGCACCCAATCTACATTGTTGTGTATTGATGTATTGAGTATGAAGTTTGGAGATATATATAATTTGGTTCTCATGGTTACTAGCTTGGCTTTTAACTCCAGTTTTTGCCAAATTCATTTTCATCACCTTCTTACGCATAGCCTTACATACATATCCCATAACTATCCTCGGCATGTGTCGTGGTCATTAAAGTGTGGGAATGCATACGTACGGTTGTAGAGACTCTATTCATGTTAGATTGCATGCATGTTCTTATAGGTCGCAGCTAGGAAAGTGATCTCGATTCTTCCTATCTTACACTATATATTGCCTTGTGTTTGTTTGAGCGATTGAGCGACCCGTGAGAGTCCAGTTTAGATAATCTTGCAAAGTCCAAAGTCCAACCGCTTTATGAAGCATGTTTAGATTCGTTTGCCTTAGGATTTGACAATTAGAGATGATTCACTTGTTTTAGATGTTTGAGTCGACGGATTACTTGTTCGTGTTTAACTCCTATCTTTTTAGTCCTTGTTTGTTACACTTTTTGCTTGGGGACAAGCAAAGTTTCGGTTTGGGGAAGTTTGATGCGTTATTTTTACATAGACCTTTTAGTTCATATTAGCACGCATTTCCATGCTTATTTCGTAGCGTTTTACGACAAATGTCCCCCGAGTAGTCTACTTTGGTTTGTCTTGTGTTATTTGCAGATATGAGCCGGAGAAGATCATAATCAAGCCTAAAACATGTCCCCATGTATGCATTTAGGAGAAGAGGTGAGTCGGAGCTTGTTACGACCACATTGAGATGCGCGTAGAAGTAATGGAAGTCTATCGAGCGAAAGAAGAGCTTCACACCACTAGTGCCTACTTTGAAGAGCCATAACTCGAGTTATAGAAATGATAATCGAGTGATTCAAATTGGATATGAAATCTTATCCTTTTACCTTTCCAACGCCACCAAAAACGCTTGATTTGCCTGAGTAACGAAGAAATGGAAGCCGTTTGAAGTTCAGTGCGCATTGCAGGAAATCTGTTCGACAGAGATAGTCGATCGACCACTTTTGATCGATTACTAAGTCGATCGACCACTTTTGGTCGAAAAGGAAGTCAATCGACCTGATGCTAAGTCGATCGACCAGTTGTTTTTGCCCGAAGCCCAAGATTAACCTAAGCCCATTAGCTTATCAGTTTGGAGTCAGACTAATCTCGTTTTAAAGGCAGCTTTTCGGTATCTTTTATCTTATCTTTTACTTTTAGACTTTACTCTCAAAACTTGTAATCAGTTAATCTTTCCTTAGCATTTTCTAGCTTTTGAGAATTCTTCTTTGCCACTTACATCCGGTAATTTAATTTCCTTTGTTCTTTTTATTCATTTTTTTACTCCTTGCTTTCTATTATTTTACCTTGCATTTTTTTTCCTGCGATCATGTATTCCCTTTCCTTTATTGATTCTATCTCAATCGTTCCCTCTATTATGCGTAGCTAATCCTCTTGACTAGGATATAGGTGATCCAATGATAATGAGACGAAGTTCGTTTAGGTTAGACCGGTTGTTGGTAGATTGTCTCTGTTGTTAATTATGACTTTTATTTGTGTTTAATTGGTTAAGTCGACGTAGCTAATTATTCGTATGGTAAACCCCGACCTAAGATCGAAAGCCTGGTGAGGGTTAGACCTGTCATAAACGCTAGAGTGCCCTAATACGTTGCGAGAGCCCGTTAGAAGCATTCTAGGACTAATAGCGATCCGAGAGGACCTTTTCACTACCCCTTAGATTTCCACTTGCGACTGATCCATCACCTAGACTTGACCGTTATATTGTCATTGGTGAACCGACTATCCTGGTTCTTTTTCCTTCATATTTTATTTAGACTCTTGTGCTTAACTCTTTCCCTTTTCTCTTACCTTCACTACTCCTAGTTAAACCAAACAAACAAACAAACAAAACCCCCAATTCTGGTTACCTTGACGGACTTTAGTTTAGCATTTAGAATTCATATTTGTCTCCATGTGGACACGATCCCGACTTCCCTGCTACATTAGCTAGGCCAGTTGGTTATCTTTGATAGGGTTGCGACAGCCATGTCAAATTTTGGCGTCGTTGCCGGGAAGACAGTGATATTTTATTTGCTTTATTTAAGTTTGTCTTTTGTCTCAAAGAACTTCGGTTCCTTGAGGCCATTCTAATGTCTTCCATCCAGTTTCCACAGGGTGAAGACGAATCATTTGGTGCTTACATAGACAGGTTCGAGGTGTGGCTAGATACGTTGAATTATGGAACCTTGACTGCCCTCCAGATTTGCTTGTCTATCATCCGGGGTATGAATGACCCTACACGATCTTACCTCAGCTTAATAGGTAAGGGAGATTTCAGTGGGAAACCTGTCAATGAGCTTTTGGAATTCTTTGAGTGGTTTGCCATTGAGAGTATCAAACCCACTTTCTCACTTCGCTCAGACATGGATGAAGGGGTGGGTGAGACCGTAGAAACCGTTTTATAGAATGAAAATGACGTTGACGGAACCATAGAGAAGGATACGATATGCTTAGTTGATAATCCCTTCTTTGAGGATGATCTAGGACCTTTCTATGATACGTTTACAGATATCGAGCCACGTGAGGAAGACTTGAGGGACCCTATAGAGAATCCCTTTCGTGACAAGTCTGGCGATGAGGAGAGTGAGGATGGGCGATTGGAAAGTCTAGAGGTCAAATGGGACTCATATGATAAGATGATAGATGACTATGTTATAGGTGACCCCGTTAAAACATTTGACTTTACCGCCCCTTGCATTTGGGATGACTACCCACCTTCTCCTATTGCACACTGGACTCCTCCACCTCACGTAGAATGCCCGTCTAAGCAGGTTATTTCTACTCATGTGTTTTCATTCTTAAATGTTTTTGTGGTCTCCAACTCTCCGTTTTCCTGTGATTTGAGCCTCGGTGTTCCACCCTCGACTAAAGGAAGGAATTATTCAGTTGATTTTTACAGGAGCTGTCAAAGAAAGTTTAGCAAGGTGATATGCTATTTCACTTTGTTTTTATTTGCTCCTATTAATTGTTGGTGCTACTTATGCTTTTGTGTAGCACATGCGCATATTTTTGACCGACTTCTAAGGGCTCTGAGCTGTTTTGATTATGTACATTCTATCAGCCGCTACTTCGTCGCTTGATGATGCGACAATTGACTCGATCGAGTCTCTCATTACTTCCCATATCTGATTCGGTTTGAGGAGGTCCGTGGTGCGCGCATTCTTGTAAGTCTCTGACTCACTCTCTTCAGTTTGCATTTCTTTTCCTTTACGTTGTACAATGAGGACATTGTACGGTTTGGTTTAGGGAGGTTATGCATCCATATTTGGTCTGCATATTGTTTTTATTACATTTTCTGTTGTCACGTTTCATTTACATATGCATTGTTTTATCATTTCCCTTGCATCCTAAAATTACCAAATAAAAAAACACTCACGTTTACTTTTGCATACTAGATCGAGTTAGTTCGGAGTTTCTCAGTGCTGTTAAACTGTCAGAAAACTCAAACTAGGTAATTGTTTCACATCTTTTAGCAAGTTCTTTGGCAATTTTCTCGAATCTCGTTTCAAAGCATGTCGGACAAGTAGACTGGATTTGATATTCTGGCAACCTACAATAACTTTCTAAGGAATTAGAGCATACAACCGGTGACATTCATGACCGGTTCATCTAGGAAAGTGAGTAGTTACTCTTTATAAGACATGTAACATCAATTTGCATAAACATGAGTTCAGTCTTCTTTATACCTGTATGCATTCGGGTTTGCGGTTTGTTGATACATGTGGTAGAGGTTCCCTTTTATTCATTTTACCCATAAGCTTCACAAAACCAAATTTGCCTATTTATGTCCCACGTAGCTACAATCCATGATTTTGCCCACCCTAGCCGAGCTAGTAATGGTAGCCTTTTGGGAATGTGTTGTTTTACAATTTGGTTACTTTATCTTGTCATAAGAAAAATGGGTGAAAGAAAAAAAAACATTTGAAAAAAAAATTCAGAAAAAGGGTAGTATGATGAAGAAAAAGAAAGAAGAAAAATTCATGTATGAAAAGTTGAAAAAATCAATTGACGATTTTTCTACTCCCATGTTTTTTATATCGTATCTTATGGGGGGCTGATAAGTTTTTGAGGTATTGAGAGTTGGATGCACCCAATCTACATTGTTGTGTATTGATGTATTGAGTATGAAGTTTGGAGATATATATAATTTGGTTCTCATGGTTACTAGCTTGGCTTTTAACTCCAGTTTTTGCCAAATTCATTTTCATCACCTTCTTACGCATAGCCTTACATACATATCCCATAACTATCCTCGGCATGTGTCGTGGTCATTAAAGTGTGGGAATGCATACGTACGGTTGTAGAGACTCTATTCATGTTAGATTGCATGCATGTTCTTATAGGTCGCAGTTAGGAAAGTGATCTCGATTCTTCCTATCTTACACTATATATTGCCTTGTGTTTGTTTGAGCGATTGAGCGACCCGTGAGAGTCCAGTTTAGATAATCTTGCAAAGTCCAAAGTCCAACCGCTTTATGAAGCATGTTTAGATTCGTTTGCCTTAGGACTTGACAATTAGAGATGATTCACTTGTTTTAGGTGTTTGAGTCGACGGATTACTTGTTCGTGTTTAACTCCTATCTTTTTAGTCCTTGTTTGTTACACTTTTTGCTTGGGGACAAGCAAAGTTTCGGTTTGGGGAAGTTTGATGCGTTATTTTTACATAGACCTTTTAGTTCATATTAGCACGCATTTCCATACTTATTTCGTAGCGTTTTACGACAAATGTCCCCCTAATAGTCTACTTTGGTTTGTCTTGTGTTATTTGCAGATATGAGCCGGAGAAGATCATAATCAAGCCTAAAACATGTCCCCATGTATGCATTTAGGAGAAGAGTTGAGTCGGAGCTTGTTACTACCATATTGAGATTCGCGTAGAAGTAATGGAAGTCTATCGAGCGAAAGAAGAGCTTCACACCACTAGTGCCTACTTTGAAGAGCCATAACTCGAGTTATAGAAATGATAATCGAGTGATTCAAATTGGATATGAAATCTTATCCTTTTACCTTTCCAACGCCACCAAAAACACTTGATTTGCCTGAGTAACGAAGAAATGGAAGCCGTTTGAAGTTCAGTGCGCATTGCAGGAAATCTGTTCGACAGAGATAGTCGATCGACCACTTTTGATCGATTACTAAGTCGATCGACCACTTTTGGTCGAAAAGGAAGTCAATCGACCTGATGCTAAGTCGATCGACCAGTTGTTTTTGCCCGAAGCCCAAGATTAACCTAAGCCCATTAGCTTATCAGTTTGGAGTCAGACTAATCTCGTTTTAAAGGCAGCTTTTCGGTATCTTTTATCTTATCTTTTACTTTTAGACTTTACTCTCAAAACTTTTAATCAGTTAATCTTTCCTTAGCATTTTCTAGCTTTTGAGAATTCAACTTTTTGCCACTTACATTCGGTAATTTAATTTCCTTTGTTCTTTTTATTCATTTTTTTACTCCTTGCTTTCTATTATTTTACCTTGCATTTTTTTTCCTGCGATCATGTATTCCCTTTCCTTTATTGATTCTATCTCAATCGTTCCCTCTATTATGCGTAGCTAATCCTCTTGACTAGGATATAGGTGATCCAATGATAATGAGACGAAGTTCGTTTAGGTTAGACCGGTTGTTGGTAGATTGTCTCTGTTGTTAATTATGACTTTTATTTGTGTTTAATTGGTTAAGTCGACGTAGCTAATTATTCGTATGGTAAACCCTGACCTAAGATCGAAAGCCTGGTGAGGGTTAGACCTGTCATAAACACTAGAGTGCCCTAATACGTTGCGAGAGCCCGTTAGAAGCATTCTAGGGCGAATAGCGATCCGAGAGGACCTTTTCACTACCCCTTAGATTTCCACTTGCGACTGATCCATCACCTAGACTTGACCGTTATATTGTCATTGGTGAACCGACTATCCTGGTTCTTTTTCCTTCATATTTTCTTTAGACTCTTGTGCTTAACTCTTTCCCTTTTCTCTTACCTTCACTACTCCTAGTTAGACCAAACAAACAAACAAACAAACAAACAAAACCCCCAATTCTGGTTACCTTGACGGACTTTAGTTTAGCGTTTAGAATTCATATTTGTCTCCCTGTGGATACGATCCCGACTTCCTTGCTACATTAGCTAGTCGAATTGGTTATCTTTGATAGGGTTGCGACAGCCATGTCAACGGATCTTAACGGAAGTTTTAAAATTAACTTACCAATTTATCTTAAAATATTATTTTATTCCGTCAAATAAATTAAAACCTTTAAAATATAATTTACGAAAATACGGGATGTTACAATCACCCCAACTTTCAAAAAGTTTCGTCCTCGAAACTTGAACGAAGATAAATTCTAAGTAACTATACCTCAATCGAAAAGAGAAGGATGCGTAGCACGCATCGAAGCCTCTGTCTCCCACGTCTCCTCCTCAACATCGCCACAACGCCATAGGATCTTCACTAGGGGCACCACCTTGCTCCTCAGCTTCCGGTCTTGACGATCCAAAATCTTCACGCGACGCTTCTCGAAAGCAAGACTCGGCTCTAGGTTCTCGATCTCTCTGTGAAGCACGTCACTAGGGTCACTGACGTACTTGTGGAGGTGTGAAACATGAAAGACGCTATGAACCTTGCCCAAATTAGGAGGCAAGTCCAAACGGTAAGCAGCAGCACCAATCCTCTTCACGATCTCGAACGGCCCAGTATACTTAGGACTCAATTTGCCCTTGACACCAAATCTCTTGACGCCCATCATCGGAGAAACTCGAAGAAAAACTCTGTTACCTACCTCAAACTCAAGAGGTCTTCAACGAACATCTGCATAGGATTTCTGTCGGTCCTGTGCGGCCCTCATCCAACCTCTGATAAGCTGAACGTGATCAATCGTCGCAGCCAACTGGTCAGGTCCTAAATCATGCACGTCGCTCGACTGATCCCAACAGATCTGGCTACGGCATTTCCTACCATAGAGCGCCTCATACGGAGCCATACCAATCGACGAGTGAAAACTGTTGTTGTAGGAAAACTCAACTAACGGAAGACACTGTTCCCACGAACTCTGGAAGTCAAGTGCACAAGCACGGAGCAAGTCCTCTAAAGTCTGAATCGTCCTCTCGGACTGTCCATCAGTCGCGGCATGAAATGTTGTACTCATCAGTAGACGGCTACCCATAGCCTCATGTAGAGCCTTCCCAAATCTGGAACAGAAACGCGGATCACGATCCGAAACAATCTATCTCGGGACACCATGGTAACGAACTATCTCTGCAATATAAGCCCTGGCTAGGCGGTCCATATCCCAAGTCTCACGAATAGGTACAAATCTGGCACACTTGGTCAATCTATCAACCACAACCCAAATAGCATCCTTGCCTCCAACTGTCTTAGGCAAAGCAGTCACAAAATCCATCAAAATACACTCCCATTTCCACTGAGGAACATGGAGCGGCTGTAACAAACCACCAGGTCTCTTATGCTTAATCTTGACTTGCTGACAAGTCAGACACCTACTCACATAGTCCAAAATGTTCTTCTTCATCCCTGGCCACCAAAATAGAAGTCTAAGGTCCTTATGCATATTCTCGCCACCCGGATGAACAGAATAAGGCGTCAAATGAGCCTCATCCAACACTCTCTTCCTCAAATCAGGTACATCTGGAACATACATCCGGCCACGGAACCAAAGAAAACCATCAGAACCAATCACAAAGTCCTGTGCCTCACCACTAGCAATCTTGGCCTCGAACTTCCTAAAAGCAGCATCTGTAGGCAAACCCTAGCGAATCTCCCAATACAATGTCGGCTCGGCAGTCATAGCAGATTACCAATCAAAACCACTACTAACCATCTCTAATCTCAACTTCCGGAACTCAAAACAAAGCTCCTCTGGCAATACACGCATAGCACTCAACGAATGAGAAGTCTTGCGGCTAAGCGCATCAGCAACCACATTGGCCTTACCCTCATGATACAATAACTCAAAATCATAGTCCTTAACCAACTCTAGCCATCGACGCTGTCGCATATTAAGGTCCTTCTGTGTGAAAATGTACTTCAAACTCTTATGATCCGTGAAAATGCGACAATGAGAACCAATCAAGTAATGACGCCACATCTTCAAGGCATGAACAACAGCAGCCAACTCAAGGTCATGTGTAGGATAGTTCACCTCGTGAACTCGCAGCTGTCTAGAAGAATAAGCAATCACCTTACTATTTTGTATCAACACACAACCAAGCCCTAACATAGAAGCATCACAGTAAACATCGAAGTCAACACCAATCTCCGGCAAAGTAAGCACTAGAGCAGAAGTCAACCTAGTCTTCAATTCCTGAAATGAGCTCTCACAATTATCTGTCCAAACAAACTTGGCTTCCTTCTTCAGTAACTGGGTCATCGGACGAGCCAATCTAGAAAAATCCTCAACGAACCGACGGTAGTATCCAGCCAAACCGAGGAAACTACGAATCTCTCCCACATCTTTGAGACTCACCCAATCAATAACAGCCTCAATCTTAGCGGGATCAACCATAACTCCCTCACTAGATATCACATGTCCAAGAAATGCAACCTTAGATAACCAAAACTCACACTTAGAGAATTTCGCAAACCACTTCTGTCGACGTAAAATCCCAAGTATCAATCGAAGATGTTCGGCATGCTCGGCATCAGTCTTCGAATAAATGAGGATATCATCAATAAACACCACAACACAAGTGTCTAGAAACTCACAAAACGTCCTGTTCATCTGATCCATGAATATAGCAGGAGCATTCGTCAAACCGAAAGGCATGACAATGAACTCAAAGTGCCCATATCTGGTACGGAAAGCAGTCTTCGCAATATCAGCCTCTCTAACTGGAATCTGATGATAACCGGAACGAAGGTCAATCTTCGAAAATCTGGAAGCACCTCTAAGCTGATCGAACAAGTCATCAATCCTAGGCAAAGGAAATTTGTTCTTCATTGTAACTCTGTTCAATTCCCTGTAATCAATGCAAAGTCTCATGGAACCATCTTTCTTCTTGACGAAAACAACTGGAGCACCCCAAGGAGAGGCACTCGGTCGAATGAACCCTTTCTCTATCATCTCTTCAAGTTGCTGCTTCAATTCTTTCAACTCAGGTGGAGCCATACGGTAGGGAGCCTTAGATATAGGTTCGGTACCTGGAACAAGCTCAATGGTAAACTCCACATCTCTCTCAGACGGTATTCCCAGCAACTCCTCTGGAAAGACATCTGGAAACTCACGAAAAATAGCTACATCCTCAAGCTTCGGTAGCGATAGCTTTGCAGCTGAAACAACACACAGGAAGGCCTGGCAACCCTTCCTAAGAGGGTATGATGCTTTCATCGATGAGATGACACGAACACCCTTTTTAGGGCGAGTTCCCCTATAGGAAACACGAACTCCTGAAGAACTCCTCAAGCAGATTTTCTGGTCGCGACACTCGAAGCGAGCATGGTATCGCGATAACCAATCCATACCGAGGATAATGTCAAATTCCTCGAGAGGAAATCTCAGTAAGTCCGCTGGAAATGTGGCACAACCAATAATAATCGGAACATCCCTATGGGAAAAAGAGCAGGAGAAAACATCTCCCGAAGGCAATTGTAACAACCCGACCCACCACTATCGTAACACAAATCCAATAAGATGGGTGTGCACTTTTGGGCCATTATTTGTCCTCACTTAAGCCCAAAAGCACAAGGCCTTGTTACTAAGTAGTGGGTGGAAGTTATTATAAACATATCACAAGCCTCACATTCTACCGATGTGGGACAACTTTTCTCTCATACTCTTGGGGTGTTACAAACTCCCCCACTTAAAGAACACAACGTCCTCGTTGTGCTTCAAACTTGACCATAACCAGGGTCAGAATCCTCCCCCGCTAGGTGTGTGACCCGGGTACTCCCGACCACAGGCTCACCACACGGTCGCAGGGTCGCTCTGATACCATTTGTAACAACCCGACCCACCACTATCGTAACAGAAATCCAATAAGATGGGTGTGCACTTTTGGGCCATTATTTGTCCTCACTTAAGCCCAAAAGCACAAGGCCTTGTTACTAAGTAGTGGGTGGAAGTTATTATAAACATATCACAAGCCTCACATTCTACCGATGTGGGACAACTTTTCTCTCATACTCTTGGGGTGTTACAGCAATGAGATAGAAGTCTCCTCAACAACAGAAGACTCCAGAGCTAGTCTGTCGGCGAACTGGGTCGATATGAACGATAGAGAAGCACCAGTATCAAATAAAAGCAGGCACTCAGCGCCAAGAACATAAAAGATACCAGCAACGATGTCAGGATGAGCCTTAGCCTCTGCTCTGGTCATAACAAAGTTCTTCCCCTTCGCCTTACCTCCTCTAGTCGCTGCAGCAGCAGTGGCAGCCTTGCCAAGTGCGGTGTTCCTCTCAGGACAATCAAAAGACCTATACCCAAATCCATTACAAGTATAACAGTTGTATGCATTCTTGAAATAGTCAAAACCCGGATGAGATGGTTTACCACAACGGCGGCAAACACTAGAATCAGTATTTGTGTGAACAATGGTCTTAGCGACCGGTGCAGAGAACCTCTCAAATCGCTTCTTCTGAGAAGAAGGTGCGGAATTAGATGGAACAAACGGCATCTTCCCCTGGTAGATAGACCTCTGGTGTGAAGACACACTAGCAGCAGCAGCTCGGGTCTCAGCATCTATAGCTCGAATGGAACTCTCAGCCCAAATAGCATCATCATAAACCTCAACAAAAGAAGTCGAGTCTCGGCGGACCATACTCTCGATGCGGGGCCCTAACTTCCCTCGATAGAAGTAAACTCTCTCAGCCTCATCTCTAGCAAATCTCGAAGCAAAATGTGCAAGCTGGTTAAATTTGTCGGTGAACTCCAGTACGGACATCTTTCCCTGCTTCAGGTCCATGAACTCCTTAAGTCTCTGTGATCGAAGCTCGTTAGGATAGAATCTAGTCTCAATCTTCTCCTTAAAAGCTTCCCAGTCCAATAGCGGATCCAGAACAAAAGTCGGACCAGTCAAAGTCCACCATCTGTCGGCCTCCAAAGTCAAAAAGTGAGTGGCTAGACGCACCCTATCCTCTGTGACTACCGAATACATGGCAAAACTCTTCTCCATCTCACGGAACCACTCAGAAAAAGCAACAGGATCAACTTCGCCTCCGTAGGTCTTCGCGTGACTCCTGGACATCTGTGAAGCAATCCACGAAAAGCCATCAGGTCTGTTGGGATCATTGTCTGGCGGAGGAGGAGGAGGAACAATCTCAGCCTGATGTCTCTGGTTCTCAAGCACTTGAAGAAGCACTTGCATTATCGTATTCTCAGCAGCTGTATTCCTCACCATCCTTCAAAAGAAAAGCAAGTGTTAACTTACCAATTAGCAATCACAGTTAGACTACAGGTTATTCATTCTGCAATTGCAAAGAATTTCATCCATAGACCTATCGTATGCTGGAAGAATACAGGTTATTCATTCTGCAATTTTTGGTGTTACTAATTTTTTGTGCTCCTGTCTAAAGCTGCCAGTAAATATTTTCAATGACATTGATAAGATCTGCCGTAACCTGTTTTGGGGAGGGACTCCTGACAAAAGAAAGATGATTTTTGAAAGTTGGCATAGTATTTGTGCTCCTTGGAGTGAAGGAGGTTTCCAAGTCAAGAATCTTGTGGCTTGGAATAGAGCTTGCCTTCTGAAACAACTATGGCAAATTGATAAAAACAAGCAGAATATATGGATCAATTGGATTAAACACTACTTCCTACATCAGACTGATATTTGGGGGGTTGTGCATCAGGATAACCATGCTGACAGTTTTCGAGGCATCCTCCAAATGAAATCATGGCTGGTGGAATCAGTTGGTAGCAGTTCAGGAGCCAAAACTTTCCTGGATAATTGTTTGCAGAGGGGTAAATTCTCCATTAGTCTTGCTTATGAAAGCATTCAACCCAAGTTTGATATCACTCCTTCGCAGAAAGCAATATCAAGAGGAATTTATATTCCTAGGCACCGTGGCATCCTCATGCTAGCTACTCAAAACAAGCTAGCCACCATAGATCAATTGATGAAACGAGGCATTCCTATGGTGAACAGGTGTGTGTTATGTAAAAAGGATTCTGAAACTGCTTTGCAGTTATTCTTTCAATGCTCGTTTTCCAGCAACCTTTATAATGGGATAAAGAGCTAGACCAATATGCAAACTATGCACACTGATCTCCCCTCTTTGCTTAGTTGGGTTGACAGTAGGAAAGTGAGGAAGCATTGGGTGAATATATGGGCGAAGTGCAGTATAGGAGCGTTGGTTTATACCCTATGGTCTGAACGGAATCTCAGGGTGTTTGAAGGTCAGGAATGGCAGATTGGTACTTTGCTAAGAGAAATTCAATTCTTAGTTACTGTTGTGATGCTTAATGGTCATATGAATGTAAGTGAATCTGAAATCTTAGGCAAATTGAGTACTATTTGTTGGAGTAAGTGTCCTCCACAATAATGTGATCATGTCAATTAAATATTAAATTGACAAATCTCTGTAAAAGAATATTCATGGGATGATTCTTTATCATAAGTCAACTGGTCAACATTAATCGGTAATGATTGGCTTGCTAGAGTTTGACATTACTGTCGTAATGACGGTGGTGACTAGTTGATCCCTTTAGGTCACACCTTTAGGACAACTCTCTCAATTATAAATGAAATAACTGTATGTGATACGAGTTAGTTCATTTTTAGATTATGAATAAAAATAAGGAGATAATTTATAATAGGATTATAAATTGTTTTAGTGATCGAAATGTCGTCACTATTATTTATATGTTTATGAAACATAGTAACAAATGAATGGGTCGATTAAACTACAATTGTTGTAGTTATGAAATGCGATTAAATATTTATATGTAATTGTTTAAATTACTGATTTGCGATGAAAAGTTTAAAGTGTTAAATTACGCAAATAATATTATCCTAACTAATGTTACGGATTGGATCCGTTTTGGTGGTGTGGACCGTTTGATATGTCACACACACACACACACACACACACAAACATACAAATTTTGTTATGGGAACATTAGAAAGACAAGGGATTAAATGTGAAGGCAAGCATGGGAAACATTTGATGTTGTAGAGGAGCCAACCATTGGGCACTCTACCCATGGCTCACGGCCGAACCAAATGAAGGAACAAAAGAGAGTTTTGTTCTTTGGTTGATAATCCAACTCATTCATTCACACTTAACTTAGGGTTTTGGTTGTTTAGAGAGAACAAAAGAAAGAAAATTATCTCACATTTTCTAACCCTAAAACCGTGTGCCTCCTTGCACTATCTAGTGAGTTTGTGTGTTGATTCTAGCATAATAACATACAAACATTGAGAGTAAGTGTGTCTTGGTGTTCATCTTTTGGAGACCATCATCTCTTTGAAGGTTCAAGGAGGATCATCTGTGGGTTAAGCTCAAGAACAAGTGAAGAAGGTGACTTCACTTGTGCCCTAAAATAGCCGAGATTATCTGTAACACCCCCATTTATTTAAGGGCTTGTACTAGACTCCTCAGATAAATAAAGGTGTTACCATCTCGGTTTCCCGAGGCAGTAGGTACAAAGGAAGATAAACAGTACTTTAAATTAAATTTAACTCAAGACATGATCTTACATCCGTATCCGAAAGTCTTAACAAAACAAATAAAGTACAACTCGTATTAAACTGACTAAGGTGATCTAGACATCTAATCTGGTCCGGATCCAAGCTCTTCCTCCCATAGCTCCCCCTTAGTCTCAGCCACCTGTCAATCTGCTCCCCAATAAATTGGTTCATCACAGGTGATCACGAATACACAGGGTCAACCACGAGGTTGAGTAGGGAAAACAATAAATATAACAATATAGTAAACTCCGCACCGATCCAACGCCAAATAAACTCCGCACCGATCCAACACCATATATATACTCCGCACCGATCCAACGCCATATATACTCCGCACCGATCCAACACCATATATACTCCGCACCGATCCAACACCGTATCACAAGACCCAATATATAATCACATCACATAATATCTCAGAATAATGTAGATAACACAAAATAAAGATCACATGATATTATATAACCACCAAGCGTCATATCAAATAAGAGTAGATTACACATCATATAACAGTGTTATCCCCTACCTGAATTAGCAGGAAACGCAGATCGAACCAAAGCTTGTTTAGAAATGTTCCACGCGAAACCCGCTTCCTAAACAAATATTATTTAATTAATAAACACCCTAATACTCGTAATACGTGTGCACAATCTATTTATAGAAACTTCCTATATTTAGAAAGCTTCCCGAAAACGACGAGGTTTACCCAAAAGCGACTTTCTAAATATAGTAACTTCTAAAAATAGTAACTTCCCAAAATAGATGCTTTGAAAAGGAATAGATTCGAATTTCAAAATACTCACTAACCCATGTCAAAACTTTCCTATAATAAAATATTTACTCTTAGAAGCAAAGATCATAATAATAATGGCAATAATAAAATAGGAATAATAATATTAATGAATAATAATAATAATAATAATGATATTAATAATAATAAAAGTAAAAACAACAACAACTTAGCCCGACACACCAACAGCCCGACATTCGCCACCAACCTGCCCTGAAACCACCGTGACACACCACTACTCCCTCTGACAACCATCACCACGCGTACCCAGCACTCCAACCTACCCCCACGGCCACCGTCCTCCCCTTCGACTTCCACTATCGGGTTGAACCAGTGCCAACACCAGGCCTGGTTCCCCACGGTGACTCTCTGACCAGACCCAAACACAAACCCGTATTAACTTGCCCAGCCACCACGACAACCTGTTTCCACCACCACGACCCCCTGAGACACCAGACCCACACGACTCAGTGGTAACACCGTGTCGACCTCACCCGAGTCAACGGTGTTACCACTCCCAAGGTCACCCCTATATTCTGACTACAAATAAGAAAAACGAAACACAACAACAGCCCCTTGACACCCCCTTATCGACTACCCATAACCACCATAACCAGTCACCACGGACCACCACAACCACTCTTATTTGACAACCCAGAACACTAATTGCCCTTCCACCACGAGACCCATAAAGCGTACCTTAAACACGACTCCATACATACACTAGTTTGACACCCAGAAAACATATGATAAAGAAACGAACAACAGAATTCATGAACTCATCCCTGTAACGCATATTAACACCCTTCACGACGCCCTTTAAAAGACAACGGCCACCAACCACTGCTCTCTATACGTTCATAACATGATCTATCACAAAATTACACAAAAACATTAAGGGTTCATCACGTTATACCTCACTGATTATGGTATGCAAACAAGCGGACTGACAGGAGGATTAGAGCGTGAGTGCGACTCCCAGTTTCACAACCCAATTTGAACCACCGTGAACTACCTTATGGCCTCCGTGCAAAGCTTCTTTTCGTTGTTTGGTGTGACGGCTAGAGATGTGTGTACAAGGATTAGGGTTAGGGTAGGGTTAGCACTAGTAAAAACCTATCTTAAGTAGGCGGCATACAAGCTCTTGCTGGGAAAGATATTAAAACGTGTGTGGGCTTCCTTGTTTGCACACAAATCGAGGCCCACTCCAATGCTCCCATTGGTCCAAAGTTCGAACCCCCTAATCAGCACATTGCCACATTCTAATTCGACACCACAAAACCCCAAAACGAAACCCACCATGGTCTAAAAACGCTTATAAACATACTAGGTTCGTGAGCTTATTAACGAAGTAAAATCACAATGCATATTATTATTATGTAAGGGTCCACACAAATACGGGTTATTACAGTCTTCCCCCCTTAAAATGAACTTCGTCCCGAAGTTCAACAACACTCAGATGCCAAAACAAACAACCATACCAACGTGGAGTACAAAACATCGCAAAAGTTCACCTCTAAAACGTAGAATGTTACATTCCACCCCCCTTAAAGAAAAGTTACGTCCGCGTAACTTACCTCAATCGAACAGATGTGGATAACGCTCTCTCATGGATGCCTCAGGCTCTCACGTAGCCTCCTCCTGATTATGATTGGTCCATAGGACTTTCACCAAGGACGTCTCCCCATTGCGAGTTTTCCGTACTTTCCTGTCCAAAATTTCCTTTGGAGTCTCTATGTATGTCAACTGCTCATCTACCTCAATCACCTCGTGCTGAAGCACATGCGATGGGTCACTCACATATTTCCTTAATTGAGACACATGGAACACATTATGGACTTTGGATAGAGCTGGAGGTAAAGCTAAGCGATATGCCACCTCTCCAACTCTGTCCAAAATCTCAAATGGTCCAATAAATTTCTGACTCAGTTTGCCACGCTTGCCGAATCTCATCACACCCTTCATCGGAGAGACTTTCAGTAGTACTTTCTCTCCGGCCTCAAATGAAATATCGCTCCTCTTCAGGTCGGCATAACTCTTCTGTCTATCCTGAGCGGCCCTCATCCTCTGTCGAATAATCTGGACCTGCTCCACCATCTCCTGGATCATATCTGGCCCTAATGTCACAACATCAGCTCGATCATCCCAACACACAGGGCTCCGACACTTCCTCCCGTATAGTGCCTCGAAAGGGGCCATGTCTATGCTTGCATGGTAGCTGTTATTATAAGAAAACTCGATTAACCCTAGCCGATCCTCCCAAGATCCTCCGAACTCAAGTACACAAGCTCTCAACATATCCTCAAGAGTCTGAATCGTCCGCTCAGTCTGACCATCAGTAGCCGGATGAAAAGCTGTACTCATCTTCAATTGGGTACCCAAAGCAGCCTGCAACTCCTGCCAAAATCTGGATATAAACCTCGAATCTCGATCTGAAACAATGTCCTTGGGTACACCATGTAGTTTGACTACATTCTGAACATATGACTTAGCCAACTCGGCTTTACTCCAGGTATCTTTCATTGGAATAAAGTGAGCCGACTTAGTCAAACGATCCACGATCACCCAAATCATGTTGTTGCCCCTCTGAGTCCGAGGCAACCCCACAATAAAGTCCATCGAAATGTTCTCCCACTTCCACTCTGGCACATCCAAAGGTTGAACTTTCCCTTGAGGTCTCTTATGCTCCCCTTTCACTCTCTGACAAGTCAAGCACCTCCACACGAACTCTGCGACTTCTTTCTTCATGTTAGGCCACCAGAACGTCTTCTTAAGATCTTTATACAGCTTATCACCCCCTGGGTGAACGTAATATGGAGTAGCATGAGCTTCAGTCAGGATCTTCTTCTTTAGCTCCTCTACATCTGGAACACACCATCGCCCACTGAACCTCAAACTACCGTCAGTATGGCAACTGAACTTGGATGTAGTCTCTCCACCCTCACTCTCAACCATCCTACGCCACTTCTGGATTCTCGTATCATTACCTTGCAGCTCCCGAATCTCACCATACAACTCAGGTTCTACTATCAAGTCACTAAGCGCATCCCCTTTCCGGATCATGAATATTCCCATCTCCCTTAGCTCACCATGCAACCTCACTCTCGACCTGGCACAATTCAGAGCATGCACGGATTTCCTACTTAGGGCGTCAGCTACCACATTCGCCTTACCTTCATGATAGACAATCTGCATATCATAGTCTCCAATCAACTCTATCCACCTCCTCTGCCTCATGTTCAGCTCCTTCTGGGTGTAGATATACTTCAGGCTCTTATGATCTGAAAACACCTTAAAAGTAGCTCCATAAAGGTAATGACGCCACAATTTCAGTACAAAGACCACAGCGCCCAATTCCAAATCATGCGTCGGATAATTTTCTTCATAGGTCTTCAACTGGCGAGACGCATATGTTATTACTCTCCCATTCTGCATTAACACACAACCCAACCCATGCTTCGAAGCGTCGGTATATACTTTGAAATTATCACTCCCAACTGACAAGGCCAGGATCGGAGCTGTTGTCAGGCGTTCCTTAAGAGTCAGGAATGCCTTCTCACAACTCTCATCCCAGACAAAACGGTTCTCCTTCCTCATTAACGACGTCAACGGCTTTGCTATCTTCGAAAAGTCTTTGACGAATCTCCGGTAATAACCTGCCAACCCCAGAAAACTTCGGATCTCACTCACATTCCTCGGACTTTGCCACTTAGTCACAGCTTCAATTTTACTAGGGTCAACAGATACCCCCTCTTTGGAAATGACATGCCCCAGAAACGCCACCTTCTCCAACCAGAACTCGCACTTACTTAACTTAGCATTGAGCTTATGCTCCTCCAAAGTCTGAAGTACCTTCCTCAAATGAACCTCGTGCTCTTCTGCATTCTTAGAATACACCAAGATATCATCTATGAATACCACCACGAACTTGTCGAGATACGGGCTGAAGACTCGATTCATCAAATCCATGAACACAGCTGGAGCATTAGTCAATCCAAAGGGCATAACCACAAATTCATAGTGGCCATACCTCGTTCGGAAAGCGGTCTTCGGAATATCTTCATCCTTTATCCTCAACTGATGATACCCGGATCTCAAATCAATCTTGGAGAAAACCCCGGCTCCACTCAACTGATCGAACATGTCGTCAATTCTCGGCAAAGGGTAACGGTTCTTGATGGTCACATTGTTCAGCTCTCGGTAGTCAACACACAACTTCAAGCTCCCATCCTTCTTCTTCACAAACAGAACAGGTGCACCCCAGGGCGACACACTGGGTCGAATGAACCCTTTTTCAGCTAGTTCATCCAACTGCTTCTTCAATTCCTCCATCTCTTTAGGTCCCATACGGTATGGTGATTTAGATATCGGTCCCGCTCCTGGTTTGAGGTCAATGGAAAATTCCACTTCCCTCCTCGGCGGTAACCCTGGAACGTCGTCTCGAAAAACTTCCTCAAACTCCCGTACCACAGGTATCTCACTAGTCTTGGGGGTCTCAGCCTCACAATCCCACATTTGGCACAAAATTAGGCTTTCTCCTTTCCGCAAACTAGACTTCAGGGTATTGACATATATAAATTTGATCTTTGGTTTGACTCTATACCCCTTGTAGGATACCCTCACTCCCTTGGGTCCCTTCAAGGAACTCTTCTTTTGATGACAGTCGATGAAAGCTCGATACTTCCCTAGCCAGTCCATCCCCAGAATCACCTCAAAGCCCCCAGAGGAAACTCTATGAGGTCACAATAGAAAATTGCTTCCCCGATTTTGATGGGTACACTACCATATACACTATTACAGACTATCGACTCGCCTGATGGTATGGTCACTGGATCCGCGATCCAATCAAATCTCTCAAGTCCCAAAGCCTTAACATGATCTCTAGACACAAACGAATGGGTGGCACCGGAATCGAAAAGTACGAAAGTAGGCTTAGAGTTCACAAGAAAAGTACCGGTTACCACATGCGCATCCTCCTGAGCTGCCTGCTTTCCCATGGCAAAGAGCTTGCCACTGGACTTGACTCCACTCTGGCTGGCAGAAGATGTCCCAGCCTGCTGATTTCCTCTCGTTCCTGTCTTTTGGTTGTTTCCACCTCCATTGAATTGATTCTGGTACGGGCGGCTCTGGTAATTGTTATAGTTCCTCTGATAGTTGCTGCTCCCTCCAGATTTCGCACCCCCACCATAGTTTGTCGTGGGTGTGCGATAGCCACTACTACCATAGGACTGAGTGCGGAATCCCTGATATCCGGATGTAGGCGTGCGATAACCCCCGGACTGATTTCCTCCAGAAGAACGACACACCGCCTGCTTATGTCCCCTCTTTCCACAGCCAAAACACACTATTCCTGCCGAACCATTGCCAGAAACCCCACTCATGTGATTGCCCCCACTCTGATTTCTTGCACCTCCGGAAGTGTTGTTACTGAAGTAACCACTAAACTTGTTGGTGCTCGGTTTCTTTGACCCAGAACTTTCCGTCACAGTCTCAGCCTTCCTCTTCTCGGATTTCGACTTCTTTTCTTTCTTGATCATATCTGAGAGCCTCTCCGCCGCCCCAGCCCTTAGGTAGATGTCTCGGACTGTGGTAGGCGGAGCCGCAATCAGTCTCTTCTTGATAGCAATTGATAACCCTCTCTCAAACTTCATTGCCAGCATGGCATCATCAAATCCCATGTCTCCCACATAGTGCACCAACTGGATGAATTTCCTGTAGTAAGCCTCTACGGTCATGTCCTCCGACATCTTGAATGAGTCGAACTCTTCCCTCAGCTTGCTCTTTTGGAATTCTGGTAGAAACACCTCGTTCAAGACCCCCTTGAATGCGTCCCAAGGAACAAACTGGGTTTCATCCTCTCTAGCTGCTTCCCTGATTTCTCCCTTATTCGCGGTCCACCAATCTCCAGCCAGTCCCCTCAGATAGTGGGCTGCCTGGTCAACCCTCAGTTCTTCGGGGCAATCCACCAGTTCGAATAAGTTACTGAATTCTCTGCACCAGGCTCCCAGCAAATGAGGCTCCCCCTCCCCGGTGAATTGGGTGGGGTGGTGTCTCGCGATTATCGTGCTCATCTTAGCGGAGTCCATACGTTTGGCCTTTAGAGCCGCATTCTCAGCTCGTAATTGGTCTAACTCCTCTTGTGTGATGTTAGCGAGGTCGTCTCTTCGCGGAGGCATACTATAATAAAACAGAAAGAAATGAGTCCCGACTCATGTGGGTACCCATTAGGATTAGGGCTAAAATCCCTAAACGATAAAGTCTAGCATCAACTATCAGATTAAGTACTATAAAATTATAACATGGCTCGGGATCACATAACCGCATATCACTAGACATGATGAGAAAGGAAATGAAAGCATTTACTGACATGTTTCAAGATACTTCACATAACCACATAAGTTCACACCTCTTTATTCAACAATTAAAATCCCTTTCATGCTCATGCCCCTCCCGGCTATTCCAATTAGTTTCATATACTCAAGTTTGCATAGATACTTTATCACAATATACCATTACTTCCATCTTTTCCTAATCTACCCTTTTTCTCTCGTATATGCACTCTGGGTTCCCGGGTAAAACTGATAGGGCCTATGGTTCGGTGTGAGGGGGCCCCAGACTCATACTTCCCCTTTAGTGTGCTCCTAACAGTCCTATCCCGGGGTTCATTTTATTTAGACTCTCCTACATTCATTAGGTTCATTAGGTTAGGCCTGAGGATCGTTCGCTCTGATACCACTTTGTAACACCCTCATTTATTTAAGGGCCTGTACTAGGACTCCTCAGATAAATAAAGGTGTTACCATCTCGGTTTCCCGAGGCAGTAGGTACAAAGGAAGATAAACAGTACTTTAAATTAAATTTAACTCAAGACATGATCTGACATCCGTATCCGAAGTCTTAACAAAACAAATAAAGTACAACTCGTATTAAACTGACTAAGGTGATCTAGACATCTAATCTGGTCCGGATCCAAGCTCTTCCTCCCATAGCTCCCCCTTAGTCTCAGCCACCTGTCAATCTGCTCCCCAATAAATTGGTTCATCACAGGTGATCACGAATACACAGGGTCAACCACGAGGTTGAGTAGGGAAAACAATAAATATAACAATATAGTAAACTCCGCACCGATCCAACGCCAAATAAACTCCGCACCGATCCAACACCATATATATACTCCGCACCGATCCAACGCCATATATACTCCGCACCGATCCAACACCATATATACTCCGCACCGATCCAACACCGTATCACAAGACCCAATATATAATCACATCACATAATATCTCAGAATAATGTAGATAACACAAAATAAAGATCACATGATATTATATAACCACCAAGCGTCATATCAAATAAGAGTAGATTACACATCATATAACAGTGTTATCCCCTACCTGAATTAGCAGGAAACGCAGATCGAACCAAAGCTTGTTTAGAAATGTTCCACGCGAAACCCGCTTCCTAAACAAATATTATTTAATTAATAAACACCCTAATACTCGTAATACGTGTGCACAATCTATTTATAGAAACTTCCTATATTTAGAAAGCTTCCCGAAAACGACGAGGTTTACCCAAAAGCGACTTTCTAAATATAGTAACTTCTAAAAATAGTAACTTCCCAAAATAGATGCTTTGAAAAGGAATAGATTCGAATTTCAAAATACTCACTAACCCATGTCAAAACTTTCCTATAATAAAATATTTACTCTTAGAAGCAAAGATCATAATAATAATGGCAATAATAAAATAGGAATAATAATATTAATGAATAATAATAATAATAATAATGATATTAATAATAATAAAAGTAAAAACAACAACAACTTAGCCCGACACACCAACAGCCCGACATCCGCCATCAACCTGCCCTGAAACCACCATGACACACCACTACTCCCTCCGACAACCATCACCACGCGTACCCAGCACTCCAACCTACCCCCACGGCCACCGTCCTCCCCTTCGACTTCCACTATCGGGTTGAACCAGCGCCAACACCAGGCCTGGTTCCCCACGGTGACTCTCTGACCAGACCCAAACACAAACCCGTATTAACTTGCCCAGCCACCACGACAACCTGTTTCCACCACCACGACCCCCTGAGACACCAGACCCACACGACTCAGTGGTAACACCGTGTCGACCTCACCCGAGTCAACGGTGTTACCACTCCCAAGGTCACCCCTATATTCTGACTACAAATAAGAAAAACGAAACACAACAGCAGCCCCTTGACACCCCCTTATCGACTACCCATAACCACCATAACCAGTCACCACGGACCACCACAACCACTCTTATTTGACAACCCAGAACACTAATTGCCCTTCCACCACGAGACCCATAAAGCGTACCTTAAACACGACTCCATACATACACTAGTGACACCCAGAAAACATATGATAAAGAAACGAACAACAGAATTCATGAACTCATCCCTGTAACGCATATTAACACCCTTCACGACGCCCTTTAAAAGACAACGGCCACCAACCACTGCTCTCTATACGTTCATAACATGATATATCACAAAATTACACAAAAACATTAAGGGTTCATCACGTTATACCTCACTGATTATGGTATGCAAACAAGCGGACTGACAGGAGGATTAGAGCGTGAGTGCGACTCCCAGTTTCACAACCCAATTCGAACCACCGTGAACTACCTTATGGCCTCTGTGCAAAGCTTCTTTTCGTTGTTTGGTGTGACGGCTAGAGATGTGTGTACAAGGATTAGGGTTAGGGTAGGGTTAGCACTAGTAAAAACCTATCTTAAGTAGGCGGCATACAAGCTCTTGCTGGGAAAGATATTAAAACGTGTGTGGGCTTCCTTGTTTGCACACAAATCGAGGCCCACTCCAATGCTCCCATTGGTCCAAAGTTCGAACCCCCTAATCAGCACATTGCCACATTCTAATTCGACACCACAAAACCCCAAAACGAAACCCACCATGGTCTAAAAACGCTTATAAACATACTAGGTTCATGAGCTTATTAACGAAGTAAAATCACTATGCATATTATTATTATGTAAGGGTCCACACAAATACGGGTTATTACATTATCAATGTAAGCGAGCTAGTTTTTCTCTTATATCTCGACATATTATTGTTAAGCATGCATAAGATCTACTATTTATAAGATAAATAAGAACTAGTATGACTAAATAGGTATATGTACCTAACAATTGGTATCAGAGCACTCGTTGTTGCATGCTTAATCGGTTGTTTAGTTTTTCCGAGTTATGAGACTTAAAAACAAAACTATATA
Source organism: Silene conica (assembly GCA_029255685.2). NCBI lineage: Eukaryota > Viridiplantae > Streptophyta > Magnoliopsida > Caryophyllales > Caryophyllaceae > Silene > Silene conica. The sequence goes on from CM055311.2 coordinate 70,133,178, forward strand.
TATTTAAAGACTCATATTTTCGCTCGACATTTTGGCATGTAAGTTAAATCTGGTCCTAAAATGTTTTAGGTTATATTGATAATTTATGAGATTTAATATATTGTTCATTATATAAATTTAATCGTTTAATATGCATTTTTATGACAAAATCGAGTTAAATGATTAAATTAGAAAGAAAATGTTTCTAGCCTTGTAATTTTCACACGACCTCACATGCTTATTTTACTTAATGTATGTAAAATTTGGTACAATATGATTTTGTATAGCATGTTTTACGATTTTATTGTTAAAACCGTATTAAGAGGTAATTTTGGCCATTAATATATGATATTTCGAGTTAAATTTCGAATTTGATGACCAAAATTTTTACATTATAAATATTAAAGTAATATTTTCAGAATGTTAGTGAAAATAAAAATCCAAAATTTCGAATTTTTATATTTGTTTGGATTTAATTCGTAAATGTTATGCATTTTAAGGCAAAATGAACAATGTTAATATAATTAAAGTGTTAATTATTGTCAAAATTATTTATGACTAATTTTGAATCCTAAAATGTGTTAGGATATTATTTAGAACATAAGTTGTTTATGTTTTAATTTATGCATTTTAAAGGAGTTAAAAATGCTAAAATCTCATAAAACCGGGTTAATTTCGACATAATAAGTTATTAAGGCGATTTGGCATTAAAATGAACATATTCATAACATATATACATTGCTACGTTTTCTTATGAATGTCATATTATATTGCATTATTTTGAATCTTGTAATCATTCTAGTATGGCCTTAGTTTTTAAATCGGTATTTCCCGTAATGTAAGGGGTTACCGAATCGGTTGTAATTTTGTGATCTCGTATCACCCAATTGTAATTTATTTCTATTTTATAATGTATAAAGTAGACTAGAAAAGTTGTAATTCTTGTAATTTCTGGAGAATCTTGAAGACGATGCCATTCGGAAAGGAGTTCCGATCAAGACGGTGTTTGCCTCGATTTCCGTGCCTCGTCAAGTTCAAGGGACCAAAGGAGTTGGTTTCCGAATTGTACTCTTGTTATTTCTTTTCTAGGATAAGGCCATACTAGGAATTATCGTTTGCTTTATTTTGTTTTAATATGTTGCATGCATAGCCAAATCGCCATTAACATGTCATGCATATCGAGTATCGGGTCTTCAACGTATCATTTTATTATCTATAATTCACCTAATTAGTTCACTTAAAAGGAGATAGATAATAATTGATAAGATCTCTTACGTTTAAAATATTGAGACTTAGCCTTACCAAAGAGTATGGACCCATGAATCCCTTCTTCACAAATATGTAGGCTCGGCTAAACCGGGGTACTAAAATTGTCACGTTGGGTAAGTGGGGTAATGACGATTACACCTTGAAATTTGGTCGATCTCAACGAAAGTATTCGTAACCGTAGTTGCAATAAGTTCGGGCTAAAGATAATTTTAAGAAAATTGTCGACCGAGAGTTCTAAGAGTAGAACCGATTAAAGGGTTAATCCACCAAAGTATACTTATACGGGTTGAATCGGCTACACCGTGCCCGGATTAGTATGGGTTTGGGTCTCGGTTTTATTTACTTAATTGTGTAAGAGATCGTTAAGTAAATATTTAACTTGTTTAAAATGTTTAACAAGTGTTAAAATGATGAACGTTAATTTTCCTTCGTTTCCGTTTTTGTAGTTGTTTTATCGCAATGGATTCATTCAACCCTATCACTATTGATTCTTGTCATAATGTTTTCGACGATATATGCAACCAAAACAACATTGATACTACTAGAGAAGTTCATTTCGGAACGGGTCCGGATGGCAGTATTAACTTCATTTCTTCTCTCCCACCTCCCAAAGGTTCATTTCTTGACACGGCTTATATAGATGAGCTAAATGAAGAAATGGACGCCTTATACTTGAAGGAAAGAGCTTATGATGAAGCTAGTGGGAGTTCTAGCAAGAAAAGTCTTGCAAAGAATAAAAAGAAGAAGAGAAAGTTAGAGAAAGGGCGATGCCACTATTGTAGTGTCATGGGCCATTGGAGGAGGAATTGCCCCAATTACTTACGTCATATCCAAGAAGGTCTTGTGATTCCGTTAGGTAATTCCAAATCTGAAATTTTTGTTATTGACATAAATTTTACATCCAACACATCATGGGTATTGGATACCGGATGTGGTTCTCACCTTTGTAATCGTTTGCAGGGTTTAAGAGAAGTGGAGAAGGTGGACAAGGGTGATATGGATCTCCGACTTGGAAATGGAGCTCGGGTAGCGGCCACTTCTAAAGGAACTTGCACTCTTGCCTTGACGAGTGGATATGAGCTAAAACTTAATAATTGTTATTTTGTACCGTCTCTTTCCAAAAACATTATTTATGTTGCAATGTTAGACATTGAGGGATATAATTTTTCCATTAAAGACAATTGTTGTGTAATTTCTAAGAATGACATGGTAGTTGGCCGTGCCAATTCTATTAATGGAATCTATGTTTTGGAAACTTCCGACTCGTCTAATAATGTCTACAACGTTAATAACAAAAGGATTAAAACAAGTGATCCAAATGAATCATATGTTTGGCATTGTCGACTTGGTCACATAAATGAAAATCGCATTAAAAGATTGGTAAAGACCAACATAATTAAACCATTCGAATATGAATCTTATGGTACATGCGAAGCTTGCCTTCTAGGAAAGATGACTCGTAACCCCTTTAGTGGTAAAGGGACACGAGCCAGTGAGTTATTGGGACTAATACATACGGATGTATGCGGACCACTATCAATCACCGCTAGAGGCAATTATGACTATTTCATTACCTTCACCAATGATTTAAGTAGGTATGGGTATATCTACTTAATGAAGCATAAGAGTGAAGCTTTTACGAAATTTAAAGAATTTCAGAATGAAGTAGAGAACCAACTCGACAGGAAGATTAAAACATTACGATCCGATCGTGGTGGAGAATATCTTAGTAATGAATTTGATTCACATCTGAAGGAGTGTGGCATTGTGTCACAACTTTCACCTCCAGGAACACCACAACTTAATGGTGTGGCTGAAAGGAGGAATCGAACCTTATTGGATATGGTCCGATCAATGATGAGCCAAACTAATTTACCTAATTCATTTTGGGGATTTGCGATCCTCACCGCCATCAAATCGTTGAACAATAGTCCAACGAAAGCGACCGATAAGACTCCATATGAGATGTGGAAAGGAAAGGTTCCTAACTTATCCTATATGAAGATATGGGGGTGCGATGCTTATGTCAATTCTAAAAACGATGATAAACTCGCACCAAGATCCGAAAAATGCATATTTGTTGGTTATCCAACCACCTCACGTGGCTACCACTTCTACAAACCTCATGAAAACAAAGTGTTTGTGTCTTCTGAAGTTGTCTTCTTAGAAAAGGAGTTTATTTCTAAGAGACAGAGTGGGAGAAATTTTGAACTTAATGAAGTTCGAGAAGTTCAAGAGCCACAAACTGAAGCTGAGACAGATGAAGATGTTCCTTCTTCATCCACTTCGGTACCTATTCCACCCAGGAGGTCGAGTAGGGTCCCACATCAACCTGATAGGTATGTTGGACTAATTGAGGAAGATGGTAGCCTAGACGTTTTACTTTTGGAAAGTGACGAGCCTACCACTTACAAAGCTGCAATCTCTAGTCCCGACTCCATCAAATGGCATGAGGCCATGGTATCCGAGATGGATTCTATGCATCAAAACCAAGTATGGGACTTGGTAGATTTGACTAAGGAGATGAGACCTCTCCAATGCAAGTGGATCTTCAAGGTGAAGAATGGCATAGAAGGACATGATGATGTCTATAAAGCTAGGCTAGTAGCTAAGGGTTTTTCCCAAGTCCAAGGTCTTCATTATGATGAAACCTTTGCTCCGGTAGCCATGCTAAGATCCATTAGGATAATGTTAGCGATTGCCGCATTTCATGACTATGAAGTGTGGCAAATGGATGTCAAAACCGCCTTCTTAAATGGGCATTTAAAGGAGGATGTGTATATGATACAAACTGAAGGTTTTGAAGATCCTAAAAATCCTAACAAGGTATGCAAGCTTAAGAGATCCATCTATGGTCTTAAGCAAGCATCGAGGAGTTGGAATCATCGCTTCAATGAAGTCATAAAAGAAAATGGTTTCACTCGAAGTGTCGAGGAACCTTGTCTATACATGAAATTCAGTGGGAGCAATGTTGTATTCCTAATCTTGTATGTGGATGACATACTACTCATTGGAAATGATGTTCCAATGCTTTCATCAGTGAAAGGATGGTTAGGTAACCATTTTCAGATGAAAGGTCTAGGAAATGCACAATGCATATTAGGTATCCGGATCTATAGAGATAGATCCAAGATGATATTGGCACTAAGTCAAGAACCTTATATCGATAAGATTCTTCGACGGTTCAGCATGGGAAATTCCAAGAGAGGGTTTATCCCCATGGGAAGTGGCATTATATTGAGAAAGTCTCAATCACCCACAGAGCCCAAGGATGTTGAACGCATGAATATGATCCCTTATGCTTCTGCCGTGGGATATATCATGTACGCCATGATATGCACTCGTCCTGATGTCTCCTATGCTTTGAGCATGACTAGTAGATATCAAGCAAATCCAGGTGAAAGTCACTGGATTGCAGTCAAGAACATCCTTAAGTACTTGAGAAGAACTAAGGATTCATACTTAGTGTTTGGAGGGGAAGAAGATTTGTGTGTAAAGGGTTACACAGATGCAAGCTTCCAAACAGATAAAGACGATTTTAAATCCCAGGCTGGATCTGTCTTTATCTTGAATGGTGGTGCCATTAGTTGGAAGAGCTTCAAAGAACCAGTCGTTGCGGATTCTACAACGGAAGCAGAGTACATTGCAGCATCAGAAGCTGCTAAGGAGGCAGTATGGATAAGGCAATTTATCGAGGGACTAAGGGTAGTTCCAAATGCTGAAGATCCTATCACCCTGTACTGTGATAACAGTGGTGCTGTCTTTCAGGCTAAGGAGCCTAAGTCTAGTAATAAGTCTAGACATGTACCAAGAAAATATCATGTAATTCGGAATTTCATTGATAGGAAGGAAATAGCGATATGTAAGGTTGGGACAGACGATAATGTGGCTGATCCTTTAACCAAACCCTTGTCGCAAGCTAAGCATGATTCTCATGCTCGTTCTATGGGTCTTAAGAGTTTACCCAATGTGTAACCGATTATACGATATGAAATGAAAAATGTTGTTTTTACGTTCATATAAGATAATCTCGTTCATCATTTAAAGTTTTATACAACTTGTTTATTTTATATATACTTTTTTAAATCCAACAGGATTGTAGGACAATTGTTGAACCCTGTACAAGTGAACTGGATTAACTTAGTATTGCCCCTAGTCACTTATATGAGGTGACGTCTCGAAGTGACTAGATTATGATGCGATTGATGGTGAGTTCTGACACCATAGAGTCATAAGGGATGACTAGTCGATCATATATAGACAAACTGTAAGGTACACTTGTGTCGGGCAGTGACCGCTTATAGAGTTCTTTAGAATTCAATGGAGCCTGGTCGTGGCAAGAGCTGCTGTATATATTCTTCTGAGTCGATTCTTAGACTAGAGACTGGTTGCTCTAGAGGTGACATTATTCAAAATGACTTTGATTTATATTCTACGATCTTCCGTAAAAGGGGTCAAATGGATATATTTTGGGTCACAATGGATGATGTTGACCAAGGAGAACAGTTGGAAAGGAATTGTTCTGCCCCTTGTCAGGGTTATCTTAAATCTCAAGGCCACTCGAGGAGTAGTGAACTGGAAATGCGTGGCCACGCTCGGAGACTGTCTATGGTAGATAATTCCGGTCAAACAGTTACACTCCATATCGAGAAAAACCACTATTGATTTGATCACGTGCAAGTACGACCTGAAAGACACCTTGCATTGAGTGGGAGATGATGTAATAGAACAAGAGAATCGGTGATCCACACTTGTGAGGACAAGTGGGAGATTGTTGGAGTAAGTGTCCTCCACAATAATGTGATCACGTCAATTAAATATTAAATTGACAAATCTCTGTAAAAGAATATTCATGGGATGATTCTTTATCATAAGTCAACTGGTCAACATTAATCGGTAATGATTGGCTTGCTAGAGTTTGACATTACTGTCGTAATGACGGTGGTGACTAGTTGATCCCTTTAGGTCACACCTTTAGGACAACTCTCTCAATTATAAATGAAATAACTGTATGTGATACGAGTTAGTTCATTTCTAGATTATGAATAAAAATAAGGAGATAATTTATAATAGGATTATAAATTGTTTTAGTGATCGAAATGTCGTCACTATTATTTATATGTTTATGAAACATAGTAACAAATGAATGGGTCGATTAAACTACAATTGTTGTAGTTATGAAATGCGATTAAATATTTATATGTAATTGTTTAAATTACTAATTTGCGATGAAAAGTTTAAAGTGTTAAATTACGCAAATAATATTATCCTAACTAATGTTACGGATTGGATCCGTTTTGGTGGTGTGGACCGTGTGATATGTCATACACACACACACACACAAACAAACATACACATTTTGTTATGGGAACATTAGAAAGACAAGGGATTAAATGTGAAGGCAAGCATGGGAAACATTTGATGTTGTAGAGGAGCCAACCATTGGGCACTCTACCCATGGCTCACGGCCGAACCAAATGAAGGAACAAAAGAGAGTTTTGTTCTTTGGTTGATAATCCAACTCATTCATTCACACTTAACTTAGGGTTTTGGTTGTTTAGAGAGAACAAAAGAAAGAAAATTATCTCACATTTTCTAACCCTAAAACCGTGTGCCTCCTTGCACTATCTAGTGAGTTTGTGTGTTGATTCTAGCATAATAACATACAAACATTGAGAGTAAGTGTGTCTTGGTGTTCATCTTTTGGAGACCATCATCTCTTTGAAGGTTCAAGGAGGATCATCCGTGGGTTAAGCTCAAGAACAAGTGAAGAAGGTGACTTCACTTGTGCCCTAAAATAGCCGAGATTATCAATGTAAGCGAGCTAGTTTTTCTCTTATATCTCGACATATTATTGTTAAGCATGCATAAGATCTACTATTTATAAGATAAATAAGAACTAGTATGACTAAATAGGTATATGAACCAAACACTATTAGCCTATTAGGTAGTTTCTTTTGCTATAGAGGATAATATTTTGTAAGAATCTCTTGTATTTTTTGTTTAAATATAATGAGAAATACCTTTCTTGCAAAAAAAAAATGATATTATTTGGTTACAAAAGTAATAGATACAAAAGTAATAGAATGAGAATAACAAAATAATATGTTATAATAAAAAACATACTCCTATAAAATGATTTGAATATCAAACTACTACAAAACGCATTGCTAAATATTTTTACACATAATCTTCGAACCTTGTTATTGAAAATATCGGAATTGAAAAATAAACAATAAACAATTTTATATAGGCTCGATTTGGCTCGAGTTTGGCTCGAGCTCGTGTTAAAGCTCGCAAGCTTTGTAACGAGCGTATTTTTTTCAAGCTCGGGTAAGATCGGCTCGAGCTCGAGTTTTGGTAATCGAGCACAAGCCGAGCAAGGCCAAGCTCGGGCTCGGCTCGGCTCGTTAACACCCCTAGTCACGCTATATTTAAATGTTTGACCAACTTTTTTTTTTTGCAGAAAAGCGAAGGATCTTTATATCGTAAAAATAGGAGTGAGATTAGAAAGACCCTAGACCAAATGTACAAGGAGACCAGAATATCCCCCCTTAAAAAAACCTTCTGAAAAAAAGGAAAAAAACTCCAGAAAAACATTACGGACTAGCCATAATGTTGAAAAACTGGAAGAATGCGAAAATTGATAACAGCCATAGTAGCAATTATCAAGTCAAGCATCCACTAGCTCCATAAGACATTCTAATACTAACAATATACATAATATGTCCCAAGAGGGTAAGCACAGGCCTGCGCCTATTGCGAAAAACTCGATAGTTACGTTCCTGCCAAATGTGGTAAATGATACCCATTAATGCACATCTCTGGCGTCTTTTGATCCAACTTTGCCCACGATTGTGCTCATGAAACCATTGAACCACATTACAAAGATCAGAAGCCCGAGTGTTAAAGGATAAAGAATCCTGAACAGCCCTCCAAAGGGCAGCCGACTAAGGACAATAAAAAAAGAGGTGGCCATGATTCTCCTCGGCAGATTCACAAAGCGCACACCTGTTGACCCATTGCAATCCCCTTGTCAAATACTGATCCACAATAGAAAGCTTACCCTGAACAGCCAGAGCACCTATGAAACTATGCTTAGGAGGAGTAAGGATGTCAAAAACAGTGGTATGCCATGAATTTTTAGGCCTCATAGTCCTGAGAACAGAGTATATATTATCCAAGTCAAAAGCATCATTTGAGAGAAGATGCCGAGCAGAAGAGTCCCCAATAGCATTGACTAAGTTGTCTCTGACCAGCAACACATTGTTCCAGTACCAAGAAGATGCAGAATTACTACGGGCTATCCAGATAGAGGCATCCTTTAGAATATAGGCCTTTACCCAACGAGCCCAAATGGAATCAATGTCGTTGTGAAGTTTCCAAATCCATTTTGCAATCAAACTTTTATTTCAGCTCAAGATTTCCCTTATGTCGAATCCTCCTTCACTTCTAGGCTTGCAAATAACGGCCCAACTTTGAAAAGAGAGCTTCCTACCGCCATCTTCAATCCCCCAAAGGAAGTCCCTGCACAACTTGTTAATTTTTTTAATCACATTCTTAGGCAAAATAACACTAGCCCCCCAAAAAATAATTGATTCCAAAAAGAACCGAATTAATAAGCTGTATTTTGCCCGCATAAGAAAGATGCTTGTTAGTCCATCCCTCAATACGAGCCTGAATCTTCTGCAACAAAGGAGCAAACATGTGCTTAGTAAGTCTAGAACTAAAAAGAGGCAAGCCTAAGTAGGTGAAAGGCATATCTCCCTTAGCAAAACCAGTAGCGGCCAAAATCATGCTTTTGACATTAGGATGAACCCCACCAAAATTAATTGAGGTTTTCATCGGGTTAGTAGTAAGACCAGAGAAGCAAGAGAACTTGGCAAGACTGACAGCAACAGCAGAAACAGAAGGGAGGTCTCCCCGGACAAAAACAAGGAGGTCATCTGCAAAGAAAGGTGAGTGAGTTTGGTTTTCACACATTTAGGATGATACGAGAACCCTTCATAAGAAGGAAGCTCCCTAAGGAGCCTAGAGAGGACCTCTATACACAACACAAAGAGGTAGGGGGAAAGGGGATCCCCTTGCCTCAACCCCCTCTTACCCTTGAAAAACCCCTCAACGGAACCATTAATATTAAGGGTAAACCAAGGAGAGGATACACAAGCCATGATCCATTTGACAAACAAGGGGGGCAAACCACAGTAAGTGAGACAGCTCTGGAGGAAGGATTAATTTACAGAGTCAAAAGCCTTCTTTATATCGACTTTGATGATACAACGAGGAGAAATATTAGCCCGAGAGTACTTATGAGCCAATTCGTGGGCAAGCAAAGAGTTATCAAAGATATCCCGACCTTGAACAAAAGCTGCTTGCTCAAGACCAATAACATCTCCCATAAACCCCTTCAGACGATTAGCCAACACCTTCGTAATGGCTTTGTAGAAAACAGTACAGCAGGAAATAGGCCTGAAATCAGTGACACTAGCAGGAATCTGAGTCTTAGGAATGAGAGTGATAAGAGTACTATTAGCAGCCTTAGGATGCTTGCATTTCTGAAAGAACTCTAAAACAGCAAAAAAGAACTTATTGCCTACCACATCCCAAGAACTCTTAAAAAACCCCGAAGTGAACCCGTCAATACCTGGGATACTATTTTGATCAATAGAAGATATAGCATTCATAACTTCAGCATGGCTAATATGACCAATAAGCACAGCCTGAGAGGGCAGACTAAACAGCCCCTTCTGGAAGTAATGGGCAGGAGGAGAAACCACCGGATCAGCAGTCCCAAGCAAAGAAGAGTAGTAGTCTATAAAAGCCTTAGCCACAGCCTCAAATCCCATGCATAAGGAGCCATCTGCTGCCTTGATAGTACCAATCGTATTAACTTTCTTTCTAGAAGCAACTCTAGCATAGAAGTATTTAGTACTAGAGTCATCAAGAGAGATATGAGAGCACTTAGCTCTCTGATTTAGCATACCCAATTCAGCCTGTTTAATCTCAGTATAAGCTTTGAGTCACTGCTTCTGAGCACGAAGAAGATCAACATTAAGAGGATCCAGCTGCAAGTCATTGTGAGAGGCAAGAAGAGCCTGCTTAACCATGTCAACACTGTGATTAATACCACTAAAACTACGGTGATGCAAGTGTTTGAGAGCCTTCTTTAGATTCTTCAGTTTAGCAAACAGACGACTTATTCTATCACCAGGAACAGACAAAGTCCAGCCTTCCACAATACAGTCATGGTAGCTGGGAGAGTTAACCCAACAATTAAGAAATTTAAAAGGCCTTCTTAGAGAACCATGATAAAACTGAAAAATAGTTGCAGAGTGGTCAGAAACCCCCGCATCCGTAAAATGAGCAGTAGTAAACAGATGACCCCAAGCAGAATTAATAAGAACTCTGTCTAACTTGGCCCATTTAATGGATTGCTCCTGATGGTTGGACCAAGTATAAAGAGAACCAGTTACATGGTGATCAGTGAGGTGACAATGATGCAAACAAGAATTAAACTCATCCATGACAGAGGGAGGATAGGTATCACCACCCAATCTCTCAGAAAGAGCCTTGACCACATTGAAATCACCCAAACTTACCCAAGGACCAGAAATAGAACCAACAAGAGTAATAAGAGAAAATGAATAGATAATGTAGTATTCAATAGACTAATTACTCATCTTAATTAAACTTTCATTTATATTTCACTTAATAATAATAATTTAGTGCAAAACTTTTTATATTCTACCGTTACGAAAATATTTCACCTATAAAAGAAAATGAATTGATAAAAATTCTAGCACATTCCTAACAAAAATAAATTAATGAAAACATTTGTTTTTCACCAAATTATTTCATTTGATTTATTTTTCAACACCTTTTATATCTTTACTTTGTGGTGAACATGAATCAAATTGACAAGAAATGAGAAAATAAGAGAGAAGTAGAAGAGAAGTGGGGAATTTGACAAACATTAGTATTATATAGTTCGTTTTAGGTATTGTCAAATGCTTATGAAGACACTTGAGATCCTCAATGATTGAATATAATATCGGTGAATTGTGCTCAAATTTTTGTGAAAGAAATCTTCTTGGCTAAATTGTAACTTTAACATTTTAATGTCACATTTTTAACAGCGATAGTTTATTTTGCGGATATTTTTAATATATTCATCATTGTTAATATGTAGTGAATTTATTAATATTGATATTGATAACAAATTATAAATATGACAAATGCAAGTTTAGTATAAATATAGTATTATCTATATATTTAATTATGTTGGTTAAAATGGTAAATTTATATTTTCCTTATGGTTTGAGTACTAATGATGAGATATGATTCATTTGATGTTGTTGTCTTATTGGTGCTTTGATGATAACATGGCAAAAAAACATTGTATATACCTATCGTTTTTTTATAATTTGTTTATATTAGTTCTCTTAATATTTACTTATATGTTATCCAAAAAACAAATACTAATGAGTAGCATATCTTTTCTATCTTGAATTTTCAATGTGATAACCCATGTTATTTTATCTATTTACTTACCTCATTTATTTTATTTTTATTTTATTAAATGTTATAATATCAACAATAATTTTACTCATTCATGTATTTTTAACATTATTTTCATTATGTTTTTTTGTTATTGCAATTTAATTCGATTATTCTCATATGACCTTTGTAGCTAGCTGAGTGACCATTTTTACTGAACATTTAAATAATATTTTTCCTAGTTTACAACTTTATTAAAATGATATTATGAAAGTAGTAAGTAGTATTAACCTAGTTAAATGATTATATTTTTAAAGTATGAATACAATAACAATATTTAAGAATTAAAATATTCTAACTCAATTTCTCTTAAATAGAACATTTATAATCATGTAATTTTAATCAAATAAAACATAATATAAATAAGGGTACAATAGATAAAAACAATATCGATAATCATGCAATATTCTCATTAAAAATTACAAATTAAACGATATGTTCCTCTTTTGTACTCAAAGTACAAGAAAAATATATTGTTTTAGACGATTTCATAAAAAATATTATACTTAGTTATACTAAACACGTCATGGTCATACGTAAGGTTGTTAATATCAATTCCAACAAATTGACTACACATTATCAATTAATAAATACATTACAAATTTCCCAAAACGTTATATCAATAATAAAATATGAGACTATAAAACTAAGGTTTCAATATATTCGATAATTAATGATATGAAGTGCCTTCATCAACATTCGACAATGCCAAAAACAAAGAATATGATACAAATTCTTGTTAGATTCTTCTGTTTTCTTCTACTTTCATTTTACTTCTTCATTTCACTCTCAAATGATTCCAACCCACTACAAAAACAAAAATATGAAAAGTTTTAAATAATCAATCAAATGAAATTAAATAGGCTATTAGAAAAACATAGGCGAAAAGGAATAAACTTACCTGTAATTTTCTTTTTTTTTTTGTTAATAATTTGTTAGAATTTTTATCATTTGATCTTATTTTATAGATAAAATTTGTTAAATTGGTTTCAAAATTGTAAAATAAGAAAAGTTTGACATTCAAGAGATGTAAATTGTGATTATGGAGTTGAGTAATGTTTGGTAGACAAAGGTTTAGGTCATTTCTACATTGATTACTATTTTGACTTTTGGTTTTCTATTTGTTCTTTATTTTAATATTTTGATTAAGCATAAAATTGTAGCTCGCCACATGTCGTTCAACTACATACTCAATAGTTCGCCACGTGTCGTTCAACTAACTACTCAACCTAGCTTTTTATGTTATTATTATATAGATAGATAATCTATTTAATATATATATATATTTCTTTTATTTATATGTTTGTAATCATCATTATTATAGTTTGTAGTTATCTTATCATAATTTTTATGGTTTTTTTCCAAACTTTTCTTCTTCCCCTAAATAAATTGTTGATATTAATGCGAGAATTAATTACAAAAATAATCTTATATAACTATAACACTACTAATCCTAATTTTTATTTTATTTATAAAGTTGTTAGATAAAATATACATAAAGAAATAAATGAATTGTTTCGTTTTTTTATTGTTTTTTAAAAAAATTAAACCATTGATCTACTCTCATAATTTTTGTTGTTTATTTACCTTTATTAATTAACAATTATTTCCTTTATTTAATGAAATGACCTTTTAAATTTTCTTTAATATACTATATATCCCCGGGTTATATTTTCCATATTTTTTTATCTTCCTTCTATTCATAAAATTTTAAGAGAATTAGTTGCAAAAAAAATCATATGTAACTATTATAACAACCCTAATTTTCAACTTTATTCAAAAAATTGGCACTAAAGTATACATAGAAAAGTAAATTAGTTATTCCGTTTTTTTATTGTTGTTATATTTTGAATTAGAAAGTAATTTAATTAATATTTTGTGTTGGTATTCAAATTGCAGGAGGCTAATATACTACATATCAATAACAATACATGAAATTGGAAAATAATGGTAATACATCTTCTTTTCACTTTTCTTTTGGTTTGAATACAATATTTTTGTCGGGTTTTCCTTTTTTATTATTGTATGTGCAATATAAAATCGTAGTATAATCTTTATTATGTGGTGACATGTTATATTATATATTATAACCCTTAGTTTATTATTTGACAAATTTTTTAAATTGTATTGCACGTTTCACTCTTTCACACAGTTTTAGCTTTTCAAGTAAACCTTCTAATTTTATTTGTATTTTGTCAAACATGTTATAAATCAAATATTTTCGTCGAAGTGTTGAAGTATGCTATAAATATATAACCCTTAGTTTATTATTTGACAAAAATTTTAAATTGTATTACACGTTTCACTCTTTCACACAGTTTTAGCTTTTCAAGTAAACCTTCTAATTTTATTTGTATTTTGTCAAACATGTTATAAATCAAATATTTTCGTCGAAGTGTTGAAGTATGCTATAAATATATCAATTTGACCTTTTAACAGTGTCATATGCAGAGTAAATTTTATAGTGATTGGTTCTAACACAATCTTCATTCTCCTTTGATTTTTGAATACTTTCAAAACATTTAATAATTTTTCCCCACTAAATATATTCTTTTATCACTCACAATATATATTTATTTGATATTTTTATTTTTATTTTTAATATATGTGTATATTTTATTTTATCATGAATTAAGAAATTAATAGTTCTTATGAATTATAATAGTATTGTTATGATTGTAATATTGGATGAATGAAGAGAATACAACTATGCTTAAATCTTACAAAATATGTTTGAATCATATCATATCACATACGAGTATCATATATCATACTTCTTCCGTTCAAATTCAAAGTGCATGTATGTATGTTTTTTGCACAAATATTAAGAAATAAAGATGTTAAAAAATTATTAAAAGTACAATTGGAAGTGTGTAATAAGATGTTTTTTAATTAATTTAAATGTGTTATGGTTGATTAAAGGTGGGCTATTTCATGACATTTTGTGTAAATAATTGATATTTATAAGGATACTTTAGTAATATTTTTAGCTTTATTAGGAAAGTGGTAGTTTGGATATGAATGGATTCAAATGGAATATATGCAGGTTGGATTTGAGTGGAGGAAATATATGCTTTAAACTCTTATGATAATGTCATTTAAAAAAAATGTGTAGTTAATTTTACTAATTTTCTACTAATAATTGACAAATCCACTTCAAAAGCTCTACACCTCGCTTTTTCTCTAATTTTTTCTCTCACTATTATTATACTTTATATATTATCATAATTTTGTGTCTACTCCCACAAAATCTTGCTTCCTCCCTCAAATAAATTGTTGAAATTTATGCAAGCAAAAATTAATTATACACATATTTTTATGTAACTCCGCTACAATATTATCCTTTTAAAAGGGTAACTCCACTAAAATATTATAAAAAAAGCAAGACTAAGTACCTTACTAAGTCACGTGTCACTTAAAATTCATTTGAAATGTTATGAGTCATATGTTTATAAGTACAAAAAATATAAAAAAAAAATTATTAATTGCAAATACAAAATAAATTAATAACAACAGATCTACTTTCCATTCACAACTTTGGTTATTAATCTATCATAGCTATTTAAAATATATTTCTTTTATTTAATACTATGTTTCTTAAATACCGTTATTATATATACTTTGTAATTTTGTTATCATAATTATTATCTTCCCTCTCATTCACAAAACTTTTTTTTTCCCTTAAATAAATTGTTGAAATTAATACGAGAATTAGTGGGTACAAATTAGTCAACATTAAATCGATAAACTATAAAAATACTTTCATCCAAGTAAATGATATATAAAAATCATTTTATTAATTTTCTTATCTATACGCTAGGTAGCATGAATACTTCTCGTAATTAGCGGTCCCGTGTCCGACACTCGGACACCCGACACTCGCTGGACACATGGCTACAAATATTATAGTTTAGACGAGGATTAAAATTTTAAAAAAGATCGAATAAAAGATGAATTTGGATGGAAAAATAAGAATTAGTTATAATAAAGGTCGAATTATACATTTACTTGTTTAGATTTAGCTTCAAATACATGAGAAAAATAAAATTATATGTTATTTATAACCATAAAATATATATTTTATTATATTTAAATGTCGTGTCCTGTGTCCTCAATTTCATGGGATGTCGTGTCCCGTGTCCATGTCCGTGTCCGTGTCCGTTTTGGTGCTACTTAGCCTATACGTTGAAAATCCATTGAAATGACAAAAAGATGTTGAGACGCTACATTTGTACATGTATTTGCTAAAAAAAGTCTATAAAACTACATTGTATTCAAGAAAATAAACATCTAAGTTTTAGCTTGATTGTTAAGACGAAAATAAATTGTGTTTTAGCACAACGCTTTCTATGTACTATTCATATTTTCTCTAATAGACTAAAGACAATATGTAAAATTCAGTGATAAAATATTATTAATATGTATTCATGTAGAAATGTTACAGGTTTACATTAATTTACACGTTTTTTCACTAGAATAAGTTATGTAATAAGGAATAGACTTAGATTCCACCCTTTTGTTTCTTTGTCCGATAAAAATAGGATCAACACTCTTACAACACACCAAAATGACAACAAAAACAGTAAAATAAGTACTAAAATATCAAAATTATTCCGTGCATTTGTACGAACACAAAAACTAGTGTTCACCTAAAAAAGAATGTGTTATATGGTAAGAAGTCGTTTTCAAAAGTGTTCCAAAATAATACTAGTATGAAATATAGTCAACAAAAAAACAAAACAAAATGAATATAGAAATAGAAAATGAAGCAAAAATCTTGAGATGGGCATAAAGGAATCAAAGTGAGTATCTTATGTGAGAGAGAAACACCATAAACATAAAGAATGCCAAAGTTTTAGCAATCACACACCCAGATTCATTATAATCACAGTGCTCGCCTAAAACACTCATTGACCAATTCGTACCCGCCCACCCCTCACCGCATACCAGTAATTTCCCGACACTCTTTTACACCTGTTTTCCCGTTCATGTTACATCATTCACTAAACAACTCTTTCAATAGAAAGTTTTTTTTTTTGATCATATTCGTGATAAGTTATAACGGGTTAAATAGTACTATTTGAGAAGATAAAATAAAACAATTTTCTATTTCCCAGACAATATGCTTTTTTATTTTATCTAGTCGTAGAGTATTACTTGATCCTACCCGTCACAAATTGTTGGAGTAGGAGGTTGCTCCAAGACTTAAGAGTAGTATATATATTATCCCATATCGGATAAGAATAGTGGGGACGACATAACTGAAGCATTTGGTCTATAGACTTATTCTGGTCTATAGACTTATTTTGGTCTATAGACTTATTCTGGTCGATAGACTAAATCTGGTCGATAGACTTATTTTGGTCGATAGACTTATTTTGGTCGATTAGTTGGTCGATCAACCAAATCTGGTCTATCGACTTATCCCAACGTTCGTCTTCCCATTGATCCTCAATTTTACATAGGATTCTTACTAGTTGTTATAATATAGCTGTTGGATATTATTACATAATATTTTCTGATTAATTGCAATTGATTAATGACTTTATAACCATTAATCAACATATCTTTGGCATCCAAGGAGACCTTTGGGTTCTTCATCATACTATATAAACAACCCTTGTCCTTTTCAGAAAAACACACAAAAATACTTACAACAATACTTTATACAAGATTTTTCTCTTTTATCATATTCTTTGAGAACAGTTTCCACTTCTATCTTTGTTGTGCTACGAAGGTTGGAAGGAGGCATTAACCCTGGAATCGGTGACCAAGGAACCCAAGGAGCACCTGTGTGGGGGTCTAACTGATTTAGGGTAGTGTCTTACACGGCGTCTCAATTAAGGTTATTTTTTATCAGTTTAGTTCTTTATTCTTTCACAAATAAGAATTTGTGTCACATACCAAAGAGACTGGTACTTATTATAACACTTCATCCCAATAGTAAGTCTTGCTTGTGACGGGTCACCATTTGTGACGGATATTTTGTGAGATAAAATAGATACAAAATGAGTTAGTGGAGAAAGAGGACCACATGAATAGTGTCAGAGAGAGAGAAAAAAAAAATGGGTATTTTATGAGAGGAAACGGTATCCGTCACAAGCTTGTGAGCTTGTGACGGACACCGCCGTCACAAATAAGAATTTGTGCCATCCCAAATAATCTTTTGTATAAATATGTTTAATTGCATGTAAAATATGACTTGCTTATGGCAATCAAAACCACCAAAATAATGAATCAAATTACTTTTCTATAGTATAAGTATGATAACAAATTTAACTTTTAATGAGATTAAAATCATGATATTACCCAAAAATGAGAATCATTAGGTAAATATAAATATTTGTATAAGGGGCTTCGCAAAAGTTTATTGTAATACAAAAATCCCTTCAATAAATAATTTTACCCACTAATTTTGTTATGATTGGGTTTTGCACTCGATTTTTTTAAAATAATGCTTAAAAATAAAATATTTATCGTTTTGGGTTTGTTTTAAAACTATTTGTCAAAATGGTGTTCACTAGGCTCAGATTTTTCAAACCTGAAACACGAAGAGTCGAAAAAGACGCACCATTGGAAATCCCTTCAATAAATAATTTTACCCACTAATTTTGTTATGATTGGGTTTTGCACTCGATTTTTATAAAATAATGCTTAAAAATAAAATATTTATCGTTTTGGGTTGGTTTTAAAACTATTTGTCAAAATGGTGTTCACTAGGCTCAGATTTTTCAAACCTGAAACACGAAAAGTCGAAAAAGACGCACCATTGGAAATGGCAGGTCTTCTATGATAAACACGACATGCTTATTGGCAGGTTTCTATAGTTCTATATAATTCAATAATAAGAAAGTAGCTGCTTTCCTTTCTCTTACCCTCCCTTTCCCTTACCCTCCCAATTGCAGACCCCTTTTCCTTTTCCTCCCACCTTCGCATCAATAACCACAACAATCAAGTCACATCAATCCCCTCTTAATCACCGTGACTTCATTTTCAAACACAATTTATAGAAACTATTTTTGGATGAAAAGCTGTCTGGTCAATTAATCTAAATAAGCATCCAAAAATTAATAAGTATTTGATTGATTGACAACGTGAAAAGATGGAAAAAGACGATGACGAGGCTTTGGAGAAGGTAGTGTTTGAGAAAGCATATTCTACTTTCGTTTTGTTGCTCATACTTAGTTTCGATCTTTAAATCACCACTACTATTACCGCCACAAATCAACAAACTAGTTTGATGATGGTTACTTATTGATTTGGGGGTAAAACTAGTTTGATGATTTGGGGATAAACTAAACTGATTGATTTTGTGATATTTCTGATTGATTTGGGGAGGGGGGGTAAGAACTAGTTTGATAATGGTTACTATTGGAAGCGAAGCTTGGAAGGTAGGCTCTTGAACTACTATTGTGGATAATGGAACAACGGAGAGTTCGAACACATCCTTATTCTTCAACGCATCCCTTCCGAAAACGGCGGTACATTTGCATCTGCTTCATTGTCCCCAACCTTATCTTTTGGGAGAAAGAAAAAGTCATAAATCGGAATAGAATATAATCTAAGATGAGAGTTTTTAATTGTCATTGCCACTGTAGAATCTGTCCGGGGAAGAGTGTTGGGGTTGGTGTCCTTGACAATTAAGTACAATGACTTATTAAATCTCTTTAAGGATCACAAGGGCATACTTTTGTATTATTACCAGTTGATCCACGTTTATCAATAACGGTTGGCTTGCTAGATAAGTTTGACGTTATTGTCATACGGATGGCGGTGATCAACTGGTCCCTATACGTCACACCTATAGGACACGTTTGAGAGATGTGAAGGTATGAAAATACAGTCACATTTTGCCGGATAAGACTAAACAGTTAGTCAGAGGTATTGACTATTAAATTAGTCAATAAGATGTTGAGATTATTATTTAATACTGATTAAATAATTTTAGCTAATACGGATTACATGTTTAATTCGTAAACTAAATATAAACGGTTATATATTTAATTAAATATTGTATTCGCGAATTAATATAAACAGTTATATTAATTTGGGTAATTATACAATATCGTATTTTGTCAGACCATTATTAATATATCGACTGTATTGATATCTGATAACATGTTACGATTTATAATTAAAATCCCGCGAATAACTTATAGCTAAATGGGTCGAATCACGAATTAGAATAAGGTAAGAGTGGAAAGCCCACTCCTACCCTATTGGATATTTCGGCCAAGTGTAGTATATAAGGAGGAGACTTCTCCTTATGTCAAAACACTCTTGTTGCACTGATTAATATAATCTCAAGGTAAAAATTAGGGTTTTGAGAGCTTTCTTCTCCCAAAACCTCAGATCTCACATCTAAAACCTAAATAGCTCTCCCAATATTGCAAGGCAGTTGGAGAGGATTTCTAGCACACGCGGCCACGTCTCATTCTAAGTCTTGGGTGCAAGTTATAGGAGGGAATTTGTGTTAATTCCTGTTCTTAGGCCTTTCGCACAAGGACTAAAGGTTGTACTTCTTTTCTTATCCTTTTTAATCTTATGACTATAAACACAACTGTATATTTCATTATAATCCTGCAAGTTTAGGGTGAATACATGCTTTATTCCCCACAAAGAGGAGTCAGTACCATGAACAAGAACAGAATAGGAAGAGTTAGGTAGATAGAGGCACGCCAATAATAAGGATGGCGTGTATAAGGAAGAAGACCCGCCAGCTAGGTAGCACAAACACTTTTCCTAATTAGTCGTCCCGTGTTCGACACCGTGTCCGACACTCGGACACTCGACCGTCCTTGGACACATCGCTAAACATATTATAATTTAGACGAGGAATAAAATTTTAAAAAAGATCGATCAGAAGATGAATTTGGGTGGAAAAATGAGAATTACATTTAGTAAAGGTCGAATGATACCTCTTCTTGTGTAGATATAGCTTCAAATACATGATAAAAATAAAATTATGTGTTATATATAACCATAAAATATATATTTTATTATATTTAAATGACGTGTCCCGTGTCCTAAATTTCATTAGATCCGTGTCACGTGTCCGTGTCCCTATCCATTTTATTGTTACCTAGCCCGCTAGCCCAGTGGCGGGTTTGGACTTTTCTTTTTATAATTGTTATGGCTTAACCTTCTCGGTATCGCTAAACACGCCATTGACAAGGCGTGTTTTTTCCGTGTTTTAGGTTTGAGAAATTCGAGGCTACGTGGACACCATTTTGACAAATATTTTCAAAACAAACCCAAAACAATAACTATTTTATTTTTAAGCATTATTTTAAAAAAAAATCGTTCATTTTAATGTATATTCGCCTTAAATAAGAATAACTAACAGGTAAAAGATCCTTAAAACATAAATTGATGAATAAGTTTTCTAGGGGATAGTCTCGAAAAAATGGTAGTAAAAGTAATAAAATAAATACTCTTTCTTATTCAGCATATTCTTCTATATTTCCTTATTTGTGATAATCACGTTTTCTTCCCTCTTTTCTTATTTGTTAACTTTTTGTGCCTCAAATTCAATTTCACGTGGAATGAGTTATTTTTTTTATCCAAATTTATTTCTTTAATTTTTTGTGTAAAATAAAAGAAGAAAAATAAGCCGGATAGGAAAAAATATAAATTATGAATAAAGACAAAATATGTACATTTATTATACAAATAGTTACGAGGTAACAAATTACGATAGAGGGTGCGGTGAGTTTACGAAAGCAAAGTACGGAAGTAAGTCGATATAAAATAGAAGTGAAAAACACAAAATGTCTCTTAATCCAATAATACGGCCAAGAACAAGAATCAACTACCCCCTCCCTGTATCTCCTCGTTTACTTCACTCTCCGTCAAACGGAGAGACAGAAACACACAAAAATGGCGTCTTCACTCTCAACAACCCCCTCTTTCAAACCAAAACTCTCTTTCACCAAACACCCTCTTTCTCTCTCCTCCACCTCACCCTCCAACTCACTCTCCTTCCGCCGCGTCACCGCCGTCGCACGTGACATCTCCTCCACCACCACCACCAACAACAACAACCTCCCTTCCCTTCTTAAAAAGAAGCAGCAGCAAAATGACGCATCTACCGCTCTTGTCAAAGATCCACGTGCCCTGTGGGCCCGCTACGTTGACTGGCTGTACCAGCACAAGGAGTTGGGCCTTTACTTGGACGTGAGTCGGGTGGGATTTTCGGATGATTTCGTATCTGAAATGGAGCCCAAGTTTGGCAAGGCGTTTGAGGATATGAAGGGGATTGAAAAGGGTGCTATTGCTAACCCTGATGAAGGTCGTATGGTTGGTCATTATTGGTTGAGGGATTCCAAACTTGCTCCCACCTCCTTTTTGAGGAGTCAGATTGATATTACTCTTGATCGTGTTTGCGATTTTGCTAATGATGTTGTTTCCGGCAAGGTAATTTTATTCTATTCTATTCAATTCAATTCAACTGAATTGAGTTGCAGGTTTATGGTTTATTTTATTTGTTGCTTGTACATTGTTCGATGTTAATTCAGAATTGTTTATGACTGACTACTTTTTTGTTGTTATCAAATGATGATGCCAATATGTGACACCATAAATGTAGTTGACTTTTGTTGAGGGAAGTGGCAGAACCATGGTTTCGTTTCAAGTTAAGGGGGTTAAAATATATAATCAGAATTTAAGGGATGAGATGGTAAATTGGTAATGCAATCAACTAACTCAGGGAAATAACTAAAAGTTTAATTTTTTTACTAGCCATCTTCCGACTCACTGGTCGAGGGAGATGCTTTTGTGTTCTTTCAACGTTTTTGAGGTAGCGGGGTGAAGTGAAAGCTGATATGCATTGTTCTTTGTTAATAGAGAGAATGTGGAAATGCCTTACAACTTACAAGTATGGTTTGTTTATTTGAGTTACTAAGATGAGGGAATTTTTATGGGTTTGATAGTGTATGTTATTTCTGAGTTAATGGAGGAATTGCCAACAGATCCAGTGTGTAGATTTGCTAGAATTCAGTGATCAACCATTGTAATCCTCCGCTGTTTCAAGGGAGATATTTGTTTTGAATCATAAGTGTCAATGATATGTGTGTCTTACAACTTTGGTGGGTAATGAAAAGGGAAATATGTGATTGTTTTTATAGGGTCACTGAAATGATCATGAGTAGGACAGTAAATGGGGGAAGAAGTTGTTATATGAAGGAAACTATTGTGTTTTTTTCTGAGAAATAGCTGCAGTATGGGGTCATGTGTAAATGATTGCTTTTCACATTTCGATATCACAAATGCATAATACTTTCTCCCTCCCATTTGACTTTGACTTCGACACTCAAACATTGCCCGTTATTTTCTGATAATATACAAAAAAATCTTTTAAAAGTGATAATATGAAAATCGTAGCTTTGATAAATCAAAATGTTGACATTTTACGTCGAATAAATGAAGATATGGAGAAACTTATTGCCAATGTTGACTTTGGTTACTTACCAAAGTCAAATGGGGGCAATATATAGGAGATGCGTTGGTGGTACTAAGTACTAGCATTTGTTATGTTGCAGATCAAAACACCTTCAGGGGGTCGATTTACCCAGATTCTTTCTGTTGGAATTGGTGGTTCAGCACTTGGGCCACAGTTTGTTGCTGAGGCACTGGCTCCTGACAATCCACCACTCAAGGTAAGCCTTCTTTCTTCTCACAAGTCATAGCTGCAACTTCATTGTTCTTTAGTGCAGTCATATTCTAATTTTTTTGTAATGCACCTTGTTTCAATAGTCGACTTTATCTTTTTGTCAAATTCACATAATTCCTTTGATCGTGAATCGTGATTGTATTATATTATTTTTTTTTTTACTTCATGCAGATAAGATTTATCGACAACACAGACCCAGCTGGCATTGATCATCAAATTGCTCAGCTTGGCCCTGAATTGTCTTCTACACTCGTTATTGTTATTTCAAAGGTCTTTTACCCCTTCTTTAGTATGCTGATAATTTGTAATTCAGTGTCACTTATGGGAGTTATGGGACTTGTGGCTGCTAACTTTTTACATGACCTCCTTTTTGGTTTTTAGAGTGGTGGCACACCGGAAACAAGAAATGGTTTACTGGAGGTCCAGAAGGCGTTTCGTGAAGCGGGTTTGAATTTTCCAAAACAGGTTTTTATCTCAGGTTCTTGTTTACTACTTCTTGGTGTAGATATGAGCATATAACAAAACCGCTTTTATCTTAAATAATGTGCGGTAAACACAGATTGACTAAAAATTCAGTTTCGGTCACATAGCTTGCGAATTTGATGTTATGTTGTTTATGTTAACTTTGTAGAGATAGTGTTACTTTCCTTCTCTTTTCATTCACTTACCTAAGAGTCCTGAGTTACTTTCACAAGTTATTGGAAAATGAATCTTACCATTCAAGTAACACAATCTGCTTCATTAGTATAACAGTGTTCTAGTTCCGTACCAATTCCCTAAAAGGTATCTGTGACCAACTTTTGTTGACTTGCCATTTTAGCTGAAATATGTTTGATAAGATGTGCATCCGTAATTTCCTCTTAAAACTTGCTTACGTAATTAAACTGGACAGGGCGTTGCTATTACACAAGAAAACTCACTGTTAGACAAGACGGCAAAAATTGAAAAATGGTTAGCCAGGTTTCCCATGTTTGATTGGGTAGGGGGTCGAACTTCTGAAATGTCTGCAGTAGGTCTACTTCCTGCTGCACTTCAGGTCAGTTATCTCCACAATGGGAGTTTAAATTCATGTTTTACAGAACTTACATATTTGTGAAACATTTGTTTTCAGGGAATTGACATAAGAGAAATGCTAGCTGGTGCAGCTTTGATGGATGAGGCTACTAGGGTCCCCAATGTATGTTTTCCTATGATAGTCTTATGGTTTTCTTTTGCTTATACTGCCGAAGAAATTAAGAGGGGTAGTGTTGTAATTCCCATTTGGTTTCCTCGATTGTTTTTTTTATCTCCATTTGGTATGGCCACCTTTCTTATTGTATGGTCTTCATTACAGCTGAGGAGTAATCCTGCAGCATTGCTGGCAATGTGCTGGTATTGGGCTTCAGATGGTGTAGGTTCCAAGGTATAATGCAATCATTGTTTATTTTATTTTTTTTCCATGTAGTTTTTTTTCTTGCTATACAAGGGGACAAACTGATGATCGGTGTCATCTATCCTATTTTCCATCTTGCAGGATATGGTTGTCCTTCCTTACAAGGACAGCTTATTACTCTTTAGTAGGTATCTACAACAGCTGGTTATGGAATCACTTGGGAAAGAGTTTGACCTTGATGGTAACAAGGTACTTATTTGTGATCTAAATAGTGTACATCTTTCCGTTTCACGCCCTTTAAGCTAGAAAAGAAATTTCAGGTATATAAGTTAATAGCTAGTTAACTACTAAGTCCGTTTAAGTCATACACAATCTGATTCTCTCAGCCTTTACACTGGAAAACCTCTGTGACAGGTTCTTGTAATCAAATGATACTAATTGCAAGCTTTCACTGCATGTAGGTCCCAGTGTGGCAATGTTAGTACTTCAAAATTGATATAACATTAGTGTAAACATTTTCATGGGGATAATGAAGCTCTTACTACTATGTGTGCTTATACATAACAAGAAGACAATTAAATTTGACACATTGTTAGGATGGCCGTAAACCTTTTTCGTCAAGCCATTGCGAGCACATATGAAGAAAGCACGAGGATGATTAGATGTGTCAGTCTGGACGGAGTGATGCACTGTTTTGGTATACTGTGTTTATTAGTAGTAATATATATAAATCGATGATTTAAGATTAGAGAAACGAGTGACAAGCATACACAACGAAATTTTCTTTTCCCCATGGCATCATTACTTTGTGTTGAGGAGATTGCTCATCTATGGAGGTAAATTCTGTGTTGAGTTGGACTCTTAACCATCTCTTTTGCAACAGGTGAATCAGGGGTTAACTGTATATGGAAATAAAGGAAGCACAGATCAGCATGCGTAAGTTTATCAGCCATCTCTTGCAGCAGTGACACTGTGCCAGATCATTACATGCAGATATGTCACCTTCTGAAAAATGACACCTGTTTGGTTTATGTTTTGCAGTTACATTCAACAACTAAGAGATGGGGTACACAACTTTTTTGCAACATTTATCGAAGTACTACGTGACCGACCACCTGGTCATGATTGGGAGCTTGAACCAGGTGTCACTTGCGGAGACTATCTCTTTGGAATGTTGCAGGTTAGATGTCGAAGCTGAGTTATCCAGCTTCATCTCCATATTTGGAAAAAAACTTAACCATGAGTTTTGTAAATGTATTTTTGTTATAGTAGCAGTAAATTGATTCATGTCAGGCTATCAGCTGACGCAATTTATGGTTAAGAGTACAGAATAGAATTTTCATTTATGGAGCCAAAGATTCTATATTTTCGGCGTTCGAAGTAATAATGGAATAAATCAACATGGCTACTAAACTCCACAAGGCTCTTATGTTTTGAAGTATAGTGCGGATGTAACCTCAGGTCGCATACATGTGACATTCAGACCTCCTTACCCCGGCACAGATAGGAGCCTTTGAAGCATATGTGTAATAATGCTAAGCAAAGCTTTGATGTTGTTGTCGGAGGAAGGATGGCAAAATTTCTGATCCGCTGTATCTGTTTTGACTTTAGGTGGAATGGAAGACAATCTTGGAGACATTTAATTGTCCATTACTCCATTAGGGACTTTTACAGTTTTACTGCTTCATCGAATCGGGGTGTTTTTTAACATCTATGTAATTGGCGATCTGCAGGGGACAAGGTCAGCTCTGTATGCAAATGACCGTGAATCTATAACGGTCACTGTGCAAGAAGTGACACCTAAATCTGTTGGCGCAATGGTAGCACTATATGAACGAGCTGTTGGATTATACGCCTCACTGGTTAACATAAACGCTTATCACCAACCAGGTATGGACCTCATGACTCCCATGAGCACCCCCTATGGTTTGTCATTGGCTTCACGAGTATTGTGTGATTCTTCAAGAAACCAATATTTTGCCAAAAAAGGGCGTTCTTATTTACCTTAAATTACTGTTCACTATTCTTATTCACATGTTTTATGAATCCACCATTTGTGCTGGTGTAAAGGTGTGGAAGCGGGAAAAAAGGCTGCCGCTGAAGTGTTGGCTCTTCAGAAACGGGTTTTGGCTGTTCTCAATGAGGCCAGGTGTGTGATATCCAATGTTGCTTATTTTCTTATTCAACCATTTCCCTTCCCTTATGGTACAGATGTAGAGGCTTCTGATGCGACTATCATGACTAACCCCTGTAACCGATACCCAATTCTTAATTTTACTTTATTTATTTTGACCTTTTATTTGTGGGGGAAGGGTTTTAGTAAAATGGGCTGATCTCCATTATATTAATATGATATTCCCTGCCATGAAACTTAATGGTATAGTATTAGTGTATAACTCATCTAATGCTGACTAAGAAGCCTGCTTAACTTGAAATGAATTTTCAGTTGTAAAGATCCCGCTGAACCATTGACAGTGGACGAAGTGGCTGAACGTTGCCATTGCCCTGAAGATGTAATCCTTTCTAATTTCCTCTCCTAATTTTAAAGATTAGTATAATCTTTGCCATTTTTGAGGTTGAACATCCATTCATCTGGTTTAATTCTGATATTTATTTATTTATTTATATGCAGATTGAAATGATATACAAGATAGTTGCCCACATGGCAGCCAACGACAGAGCAGTTTTAGCGGAGGGTGACTGTGGTTCACCTAGGAGCATCAAGGTTTTCCTGGGAGAGTGTAATGTTGATGAGTTGTATGCTTGAAACTTCCATACAAATTACAAAAGAATAACAAAGAATTAAAAAGATGAGATTTTGGATTGTCGTTTTTCTGTATTTGTAGAGAACGGAAAAGGGATTTTCATTGAAATAATTATAATTATACTTTGATACCAAAGGTCTTTCCTAATAAACTTTGAGCTACCGGATTCGAGACCAGTCTGCGAGTTGGACATTTGTAAATTTTTAAAATGTATTCTTCGTACCATCTTATCTTACGTACTTTGCTTGATGATGGGTGAATGGATGGATGGGTGGGTGAGATTCATTGAGCTTGGCATGCATGGATGATGAGGATAGTGATAGTGGTGGTGGTGGTGGTGGTGGTGATGATGATGATGATGATGATGATGATGATACGACGTGGTCATATTATTAATATTAATTGTTGTGGTTATGGATAGACCTGGCAAACGGGTCAATCAGATCAGTTTCGGATCGGGTTTTTTTCGAACGGGTTATTTCGGTTGGCCTTTAATATCGATTTCAGTTCGGTTCAATTCAGATTGGATTCGGTTACCGCATTTTATCGGTTGTAAATATTTCAAATCGGTGCAGGTTCGGGTTCGGTCAATATCGGAGCAAATTAGATTCGGATCGGGTGAATATCAAAGCAGATGAGATTCAGTTCGGGTCATATTCGAATCGGATGTGCATGGACAAATAAGTTTCTAAGTGTTTATTTTATTTTTATATATCGTTTATTTTTCTAAGTGGATTTTAGATTCTTTTTGTCGGATCGTATTTCATTGTTTTTAATTGTAATTAATATAATGATGTAACTTGATTTTATATTTTTTACTTATCTAATATTTATTTTTATTTGGTATTTATATATGGATATTTTTACTAACAAAGTAATAAGACTAATAACGGTTAAAAATAATATAAAAAAAATTAACTAATGAGCCATCATTCAAGAAGCTCAACCTTTTATTTTAAAATTTCGCAAATCTTTAATTTAAGTTTATATTGACCTATATCGCTATATAGCCTACATTATACTTTATTATATAAAAATAAACCAAGTTTACAATTTTATCTTGAATTTTAGTGGTTCAACTATATATTTATATTCGTATAAATTTCTGAAACATAAATGAAATATGAAACTATACACGAGACGGAAAAAATCACGAAAATATCCCAAAATGTATTAGAATTATAAGTTTTCAAGTAAAACAATTATAAAACATTGATTGACCATTGTAAATTTGTAATAGGAGTCGACCAGAGTACCAAATAGGCTTGTTTAAGTGTTTAAATTAATAGGTATCCTTTAATACTCCTTAGTCCCTAGTCCGAGTAGTCCTTAGTCCCTTCATCCCGTGGCCTAAATTATCCTATAATGAGAATTAGTTAAAATCGTTGTCAAATTTAACATTCACTTATTTAGATTTAATATCAAATACATTACAAAAATAAAATTATCTGTTATTTATAACCAATATATATATATATATATATATATATATATATATATATATATATATATATATATATATATATATATATATATATTTTATTAAAATTAAATAGCGTGTTTCGTGTCCTAAATTTATAAAATGTGTATTCATTTTATCATTTATTCATGTATTCGGTATTCATGTATCCGTGTCCGTGTTGCATGACTCGTATCAAATATTAAGATAATAAGATGTAATAAAAAACAAAACATATAGCAAACTAAATAGTGATTAGTAAACTATTAAAATTAGACTAATTACTAATTAGTAAAGTCTAGACTCTAGAAGACTAAAAGTTGGCGTATTTAGACTATTTACCCAAAGGCCCATATGCCATATCTGATATCTCTCTGACTTTTTCTGTTTCTCACTTTCCTCTTCTATCAGACTATAGTTTAACCTTTTTAATATCTTAACCAATCTTCCATCTTTATCTTCCATTCTTCCAAAGCTTAAAAAACTTAAATATCATTATATCAGATTATCAGCTATCGCAAATTTGTAAATATGGAAAGGATTTCTCATTATGGTAAGAAAATCCTTAATTATCCCTAATTTTTTAATTAGTTATTTTTCTGATTTATAAAATTTCCGGATTTGGGCTTTTAATTAGTTATTTTGTTTAACTAAATCTCTTCTTTCAAATTCTTTTAATGTTTTCCATTAAATTCGCAGTCATATATGGTAAAAATAATTGATTTATTTACTTTATTTCTTTAGTTCAACAAAAATCGGAACTAATTATATTTTGGCTCCAATTTTTGGAGAATCTAGAATTATTTTTCCGCTTTCCATCAAATTACCCGCGAAAATGAAGACGAGATAATTTATTCTACCACCTAAATTGTGCCTATATATACATCTTGTTCTGTGCTTTGAAATCATCTTCAAAAAATTACCGTCTTAACTTTTTAATGGTAAGGTTCAATCTTCTATTAAAATTGATTATTGATTTTGTTTGCTTTATTTTGAAATTTGTGTATTGAATTTATTTGCTTTATGTTGCTGCTTCGCCTACTTGTTTCTGATTGTAACTGAAATCCCAATAATTAATTATTCACTCACTTTGTTTTCTTGTGTACTCTAGGAAGCTATGGAAGGTCAAGTTCAAATTATAACCAGCATAATCGATGTTTCTGAGTTCACTGATTTTGAGCATAGAAGGAGCCCAGTGTGGAAAGAGTATTGGCAAATCCCACCAGAAAAGAGTGCAGATAGAAAATTGAGAGCTTTGTGCAAGCATTGTAAGAGTACAAAGTTGATAGGGGACTCAAAATATGGTACAACTAATGCAAGAAATCATCTTGCAAACTGTAAAGCATACAAACGCACTTTACCGGCGTCAGCAAGAGGTAAATTTGTCTTTGATCAAAAAGAGTACCGAGAGTTAGTAGCTAAAGCAATAATTAAGCATGGGTATCCATTCTCTTGGGTTGAACATGAAGGAAATAGAGACATTCATGAGTACTTGTGTGATGAGGTCCGAACTATATGTCGGAACACAGCCAAAGCAGACTGTGTTAAAATATACACCTCGTTAAAACTTAACTTAAAAAACACCTTACATAACCTACCTGGTCGTATTTGTCTGACATCTGATTTGTGGACTTCTTGTCAAACAGAAGGATATTTATGTTTAATGCTCACTTTATTGATGCTAATTGGAAATTGTCTAGCGTTGTTTTGAACTTCTGTCATATGGAACCACCCCATAGCGGTAAAGAAATATACATTCTTCTATTGAAATTAATAAAAGAATGGGAAATTGAGAAGAAAGTTTTTTCTTTGACGTTAGACAATGCTTCTAGTAATGATAAGGCACAAGATTATTTAAAGGCTACACTTAATAGTTGGGGAAATTTAGTTTATGATGGTAAATTTTTCCATGTTAGATGTGCTGCACATGTCTTGAATCTTATTGTTAAGGATGGACTTAAGGTAATTGAGCAATCCATTTCAAATATTAGAGAAAGTGTGAAACATGTGAAAGCCTCGGAGGCAAGAAAACTGTACTTTCAAAGTGCTGTTGAACAAGCTGGGGTAAAGGAGACTAAGGCGCTTTGGCTTGATGTGCCTACTAGGTGGAATTCTACCTATCAAATGCTTGATAGGGCTCTTATATATAGGGATGCTTTTAATAAACTGAACCTAGTTGATAAAACATACATACATTGTCTAGATGCTTCTGACTGGGAAATGGTTGAGAAAATAAGGGATGTTTTAGGGCCATTCAATGATATAACCGAGCTATTTTCTGGAAGTGAGTATCCAACATCAAACTTATACTTTGAGAATGTGTGGAGGATTTCTATGCTCTTAAGGGAATTGGTTCAAATTCAAAGTCACGATGAGGTATTAAGAAAAATGGCGACAGATATGCAAATGAAGTTTGACAAATATTGGGCAGTCTCTGATGAAGATAACTATGGTACTTTGTTTGCTTTTGCTATGGTTCTTGATCCTCGTTGCAAGCTTCACTTTCTCAAGTACTGTTACAAAAGGTTGTTTGACGATGAATTAAAAGCACGAGCCAAGGTGAATGATATACAATTTAAGATGGAGATACTGTTGGGAAATGTGTCCTCAACAATAGTGCGATCACGTAATTAAATCTCATAACGAGAATGCGCAAGGGATGATACGAATTATTAGTCAACTGACCAACATTAATCGGTAATGATTGGCTAGCTAGAGTTTGACATTACTGTCGTATGACGGTGATGGTCAGTTGATCCCTTTAGGTCACACCTTTAGGACAATTCCCTTAATTGATAAAGTGATCAAATGTATATTGATACGATTTGATCATATTCCTTAAACTCGTGTATCGAGAAATTAGAGGTTAAATCTTAATGTAAGATTTATGTTTAAAATTGAAACGTGTCAATTGTTAAACATTAAACGATATTTTATAATATCGAAATTAGAATGAATTGGGTTATAATTATTACAAAGGTTGTAAATCGTGTTGACGATAATTATAAATAATCATTTTGCAATTGAAATTTCGAATTACTTGTCAATTGATAAAAATAATATTTATATGATAAATATTTATATATAAAGATAATTATATTGTATTGCCTTGTGACATATTAGATGTCACATTTTATACAAGTTATACAATTGACAAAATTGTAAAATTAAGTCCATTTTATGGACTTAATAGCCGGTTATGGTGAAGGTGGGTGTGAGGTGTTTTAATTGTTAAATACACCCTTAATCATTATGTTTAATGCGTTGCCTAGAGAACACACACTACTAAGCCAACCTATATGCATTGAGAAGAGAACTTGTCTCCCATTGAGGCTCCCTAAGCCGGCTCCCCTTTCTCCCATGAGCATGCTTATGAAAATATGATTATCTTAATTAAAGCATGCTTGATATATATGTGAGATATATGTCATACTCATTCTAGTTCTTTTCTTCTTCTTCCTCTTGGCCGAAACATTCACACAAGAAGAGAGAAATTTTACAACCTCAAAACATATATTATAAGATAATAAAATTATACTAAGTGTAGTATTCAAACAACATTCTAATAAGAGTGATTAGAATTATTTAAGGAAGAAACCGATTCTTTGTCTAGCACTAACAAGACTTCGGTTTATTTGAGGGGTTGTCTTGGTGCATCCGGAGGAGGTATTCTAATTTGGGTACTTGGAGGATCATCCTTGCTAAGTTAGGACCGAGTGTAAGAACACGGTTTTCTCCTTATTTCCGCATTTAGTAGCATGTATAAGATCTTATAAATGAGTTTATTAATATGTTAATTAAAAGTTAATTAAAGGTTTTGTTAGTATGACTAAAATTAGTTTATGAGCAACTAGTTAAACCTAACAGATACTACTTAATGAGTATAAAAGTCACAATACATCAGCTCCTTCTACTTCATCGAATGAACCTCATATGATCTCTAATACTTTAAAACGAAAATTTACCTTTTGTGAAGTAAGTTACTTTATCCTTTCTCTCTAATTTTTTTAGTTTTATTTCCAATCTACTGTTTTATGCTAAATTTAGTTACTTTTGTCTTTGTACTGAATATATATATATCATATTTATTTTGTAGGATTATGATTATGAAGGGGTGGATACTACTTATGATAAGTCAAAGTTATCAACTTATCTTGAGGATGATAGAGTTGATCGCAAAAAAAATATTGATGTGTTGGACTATTGGAAAAACAATGAGTCTCGTTATGGTGAACTTGCTTATTTAGCTAGGGATATTTTAAGTGTGCCACTTACCACTGTCGCATCGGAATCTACATTTAGTATCGGTGGTCGGATTTGAATAAATGGAGGAGCTCTTATATTCCTGAAAGCGTGGAGGCTTTGATAACTACACGTAGTTGGTTATATGGCTATCAAGGTAAATTGTTTTTACATTGTGTTGTCAATTTATTCTCCTTATACATATGTTTCCTGATTCCAATTTGTTTACATTTTGCAGCCACTGAAGAGGATGAATTCCAAGGTATAGACGTAGAATGGTCTACAGCTCAATCATGTTCATGAAGTTTCTAGAAGTTAAAGTTCAAATCAAGCTTCTTATCATCTTCATAGTTTTTTTACTTTGAATTTTGATGTATTTCAATATTTTCTACCTTTTCTTCTTTTTCTAGTTTTAAGAATTTTTCGGAGCTGCTCTGAAACATTATATTAATAATACCAAATGAAAAATTTGGGAAAACATCTTATATATTTTTAGCATTGAGCAGTTGACGTGCAATTGTATTCATTTGAATTCGCCAACATAGTTGTCCGTAGTCAAATGTGGAAATAAAGAGTACAAAATCAAGGTGAGTCAAATCAGATGCGGAATTGTATGGCATTGCAGATGTAGTGCACAATAGGCAGTGCAGGGGTTTCTGACTGCGCTGTCGGATGTAAGCACAATAGCAGGTTGTTGTACTGGTTTTGTAGCAGCAGCGCTGTAGTGCAAGCAGCGTGAGAATGGCTGGTCTGGTGCGGATGTACGCAGGATCAGTAGCATTCAGGGGCAGGAATTGAGCTTGTTTTTGGGCTGCTGACATGTAGGCTGCATGTATGTTGCAGAAGTTGTTGGGTTATTAGTCTTATTACAGTACTTTGGGCATTGGTGAAGGGGCGAGCAATGCATATATGCTGGCTTAATTGGCTTGGAGCATTGGTATTAGATGTAGTCACTAGTCTCGTAATGACATTTGTTTTTGATATATTTTATACTTACCTTTTACCAAAAAAAAAAAGAGTACAAAATTAGGGATTTAAGGCTAAACACGTGAAATTGTGAAAAACTTTATGCTTTGTTTTTTAATATGATTATGTTTTGACTTTTATTTTTTAACATTCGGGTCATTTCGGGTTGAAATGTTTGGTTTTATTTATCATTTTATGGGTAGAAATCGGTTCAGGTGAGTTTCGGTTCGGATCAAAACAGTTCAGGTTGAAACGGTTCAGGTTCATTCGATTTCAGGTTTATTTCGGGTATTACAAATTCGGTTCAGTTTCGATTCAATTCAGGTTGATTCAGGTTTCGGATGAAGTTGAAGTTATGTATTTCAGATGTACAATCAGGTGTCGGTTCAGGTAATTTCGATCCATTATTCGGGTTCGGTATATTTTTGCCAGGTCTAGTTATGGAGTAGTCCGTTGGTTTAAAGAAGCTAGCAAAGCATATTCTGATTATTCTCCATAATTATAATTATTCTCCCAATTTCAAATTAAAGCTTTGTTCTCTTACCACTAATTGCAGAACAAGCAAAGTTTCCTTTGCTAACAAAGCCAAAGTGCTCTCTATTCTTTTGTTTTCCAAATGATTTTAGATCTATTTTTTGCTTCAAAAGACGCGACCATTATCGCTATATTCTTGCCCTTCTTTAATTTCTTCACGGACACTCACATACGGATCATAATGCATATGTTAATTCACAAATTCTAATTAAATTAGTTACACAAATTAGTTTTATTACTATTAAAAAATAATGCTTTTATCATTGTAACTAATTTATGACATTAATAATACAATTAAATTATAACTAATTAAAACGCGTATTAACCTTAAAACAAAATCAGTACAAACCGTGGGCTAATTCAAAATGGGGATATTAATAGCTTTTACTATGACGGTGGGGTAAAAAAAATGTGGACGACTTATATAAGGTCTATAATTTGCAATTCATCTAATCTTGTGATGTGAATATCAAGAAAATTACACCCAAGTGTGCGTAGAGGTTCTTTAGGCGGAAAAACTAAGATTTTTTATTCTCATAATACTATAATAGTAAGGGGGATTGGAGTCTTTTAAATTTAAAGTTAAGTATAATAATTCAGATTGCCCCGATGAATCCGTCACCTAGGGAATTTGTATTAATGAATTTCACTTCGCTTGTCTTATTTTTTATTGTATGAAAAATCCAGGTTATTATAATTGGTATCAATCAATGATAAAAGGAGCACAAACAACATATAAAATGTTGGAATATGGATAATTGATATCCATAATATCGTGTGATTTGGTATGACAGCTAATTGATATGTATCATATCTCTTTTGTATCTTTTAGAGATAAGTTGTTATTTAGTTACCTTATTATTAGTAGTTTATATATTGTTTCCCATTCAGTAGGAAGTTAAAAGGTGTATATGATTATGCATTGTACGATGGTGTTAAAGCAATGAGAAATTACTTTCATTCACTTTTTCCAGTTTCTCGTATTTCACATGGTATCAGAGAGAGGTTACGATTAAATCACAAAAAAAATAAAAGGAGAACAAAATCAATCAAAAGTAACTATCACCATGGCAGGTGATGGAAACAAATTAAGAGATTCAATGGAAGGTCCAAAGACTATCCTAGCAAATTCACCACTGTATATGTAACAACTCGCATTTTAAAGCCGATATAGGTGTTACTGGTGTTAGTCTCACTTGTGAACTTCGGGACGAAGTTCATTTTAAGGAGGGAAGACTGTAATACCCGTATTTTATTATAAGGTTTATTAATTATATTGACGTGTATTCGATAATTAATTTATCGAATAAGGGTTTTATATTTATCGTATTAGTTTCGATGTAGTATCGGAATTTGTATTTTATGTTGTCGGGATGCGAACGGGAACGGTAATAGCCTGTATTTTCATAATTCGTATTAATGAGTGGTTTATATTTTATTTCATGACGAAGTATTATGGTTAGTTATTCGATGCGTAGCTACTAATTTATTTTATAACCATATAAGTTATGTACTCGTCTTTTAGTACTTACGAGTCAAGCACGGAATTTTTATCGTATAACCCATATAGAGGTGTGATGGCCTTGGGTTAAATGGGTTAAACCGTGAGATTTAACCAAACAAAGAGAGTAGAAAACAAAACCCTAGATACAATCATACGTACTCCATACTCTCCCATCATACAAACCCTACCCCTCATCTACACCGAACTCCTCCTGCCTCCCTTCATCATCAAGCTATCACCCTAACCTCACGAGAGAAACGAGCAGACAACCAGGGAAGACAAACATCACCTGCCGTCGTCATCGCGTCATGTTCACTCGTAAGTTTCACACCCCTTTTATAAGTTTTCGATCAATTAGAGTGTTAGGAGGAACTACCGTTATATGTTTAATATGCCCCTCGAGTTGAACCACCATTCCACCGCTATAACTCGTTTAACAGGAACCCAAGGACGAGCACAGTAGACGCGTTTTACACACTCTGTTTTCTGGGTTATACGTTTATGTCGTTTTGTGGTCGTTCTTTGGTATTTCGGGTCTGATTCTTGTCAAGGGTCATGAGTAATGGTTAGTAGTGTGTTGGAGGTTATAGGGTGGTGGTCAGAGGGTGCGAGGTGGCCAGAGCAGGCTGTTTTGACAGCCTGTTCGTTAACACAGGAACATGGGAAACCGTGGTGTAGTGCGTGTTTGTGGAGGGCTGTTTCAGAGGGAGGTGTGGACTCGAAGGCTAGCGTTGGGCATCAGGGAGTAGTGTGAGATGCAAGGTGTCGTGGGAGGTGGTTGGTTGGGTTAGTGGTGGTGTTAATAGGAAGTTATGGGGTTGTCTACCTAGGTCGGTATATCAGTGCAACGGAATGCTGTGGGTGACCAGTGAGGTTTGGGCTCGTGTCATGGGCTGCTAGGGTTGAGCCAAGGGTGGTGGTCGGGATCTTTAGGTGCGTCACGGTCCAATGATCACAATCACCGTGGATGGATGGTGGTTCGGACTCGGTAAGGCTGTCGTTAGGGTGGTGTAAGGGGGCTGGTCAGGGGGTTGTTTGGGGCGTTGGCTTGGCTGTTTTGTCGGGAGTTTGTGGGTTTGTTTGTGTTTTGTTACCTTGTGATCATCATGATTGCTATTATTATTATTATTATTATTATTATTATTATTATTATTATTATTATTATTATTATTACTACTATTATTATTACTATTATCATTCTTATTATGTTTAATATGTTCTTTTATTGTTTGTTTGTATTATTATTATTATTAATAATAATATTATGATTATCATTGTTATTAGTTTTGTTATTAATAAATGTTGTGACTATTAGTAATTATTTAAATTGTTGTTGATACTGATTTAATAATAATTATTCATTTGATCGTATACCATATATAGTAAGTGTATATTTAGCCGGTTTATAATCAACTAATGATGATTGATATGAATAACGAGTTAATAGTAATGGGTATGTATATGAGTATGTTGATACATATATTTACAGTGTGTGATAAGCGTATTAATTATGAACATGATCAGATAATTTCGGTAGTGTTTGGTGGTGTGGTTAGAAATTGATATTAAGTAATATTTATAGGAACTGAGTTCGAGGTGGAGTATTTCTAGCAGCTGTTCGACTGTCCTTCTGCAATTTGAGGTAGGGGAATATTTATGTCTGTGATTGTTATCTGACATGAGGATGCTCATCGTATGATTGATATATTTAATTGTGGATATATTATGATTGTTTGTTTATTATTGACTTTCGTGGAGAACGGGGCTTGTGAAATGGGTCTTGTGATATGGGTCTTGTGATAAGGGACTTGTGATATGGCCATGGGAGAGGTGATGTGATGGAAGGTGTGGTGTGATGGGAGGAGTGGTGTGATGGAGGTGAAGTGTTTGACTGAATGGTGTGGAGATGGAAGGAAGTTTTTATATGTTCTTTTATGTCTTGTTGATGTTTCCTACTCAACCTCGTGGTTGACCCTGTGTATTCGTGTGACACCTACGATGATCCGGAATGGGGAGTAGATTCTACAGGAAAGTGACAGATGAGCTAGGAGCTGGGACGGGAATGTGAGATGCAGATTTGGGACCGACTTAGAATTACATCACTTATAGTATAGTCATCAGTTGTACTTTTATTCTGTTGCGTAGTTTTGTAATATAAAGTTTAAATCTAATCAGTTTTTATATAAAGCGCTTTGGTTGATTTACTTTGTTATTCACTACCTCGGACATTCCGAGATGGTAACAGTCCTATTTATTTGAGAATGTCTGGCTAAAGACTCTTAAATAGATGGGGGTGTTACAGTATATGCATTCATCAGAATGTGATGGAGGAAGAGGCAGAGAATGTGAGCAGTATCAGGCGAATGCAATAGGGACTGGTGCAGGTTCGGGTACTGCAGAGGCATCGCAACAGAATTTCCCATTCACCAATGATGAAATAAAGAGATTACGCGTGCTGTTAAGCACGAACCGTGACGGTAATACTAATAAATTGCAAGGTATGAAACTCACTATAGATATTGAATGGATGATTGATAGTGGAGCTTCCCATCATATGACGGGAAACCGAGCCTTGTTAAAGAATAGTTGGATAAATGATGTTTCGATGGTGAGTCTACCAGATGGAAGACAAGTCGAAGCACAAGTACATGGAGAAGTCAGACTTAATGATGATTTTGTTTTGAAGGATGTCTTATATGTGCCAAATCTTACTTGTCATCTCATTTCTGTCAAACAACTAATAAGTGAAAATGATTGTGTAATAACATTTTATTTGAATTATTGTGAAATGCAGAACCCAACTACGAAGATGATGATTGGACGAGGTGAGCATCAACAAGGGGTGTACTACTATAAGATAAGAGAGACAGAAGTCGTGCACTCAGCAAAGGTTACGAAAGAAGGTCAATTGTGGCACAAAAGATTGGGGCATCCGTCAAAGAGTATTTTTTCTCAATTTTCCTCTTTAGTTGGTAGCAATTTGCATTGGAATTCAGATGTTGTTTGCGATTCTTGCTGTAGAGCAAAACAGACTCGTAGTTGTTTCAAGATAAATGACAAATGGTGTGATATTCTGTTTGGATTAATTCATTGTGATATATGGGGGCCGTATCGAGTAGCTAGTTTGACCCGGGCACATTATTTTCTGACCATCGTCGATGATCACAGTCGGGGAGTTTGGGTGTTTCTAATGAAAGACAAACGTGAGGCTGGGGGTTGGATGAGAACCTTTTGCCAAATGGTTAAAACCCAATTCGAGACTAGTGTTAAGAAAATTCAAAGCGATAATGGAACGGAATTATTGTCCGGGGATATGCAAAATTATTATAAGGAATATGGTATTTTGTTTCGAACTAGCAACACAGATATGCCACAACAAAATGGTAGAGTCGAAAGAAAGCACTGACATATCTTAGAAAAAGCACGAGCATTATGTTTTGAAGGAGGATTGCCTTTATATTTTTGGGGAGAGTGCATTTTGACAGCCGCTTATTTAATAAATCGAACACCTACACCATTGTTAGACGGGAAAACTCCATATGAGATTTTGTACAAAAGAAAACCCAACCTCGACAACATAAGAGTCATGGGATGTTTATGTTATGTGCATAATAAAGACAGAAGTCGAGATAAATTTGGGGAGCGGGGAACACGTTGCATTTTTATTGGATACCCACATAGCAAAAAGGGGTGGAAGGTGTATGATTTAAAAGAAAAGCGAGTTTTCGTATCACGGGACGTAATGTTCTACGAAAACATTTATCCATATTTGCATTCTGACCAAAATGTAAATATTCAAGTTCCTCACATTAATGGAATTGGGCAAGATCAGCCTTTCTTTGATGTTGAACCAGAGGAAAATAATGGCATTTCCCACGTTGACATAAGGAGCCAAAGTTTAGAAAATGATCAGATTGGAGGAGATAATGTTGAGGTTGCATCTGATCAAGTTCAGGGGAACGGTTCTGGCGGGAACAATGTAGAAGAGAATGATTCTGGTATAAATAATGCAACAGTACAGGGTACCAGTAACGAGAATACAACTGTTTTACAGCCAACTTGTACGGCTTCAGAAACTCAGATGGGTCGAGGGGCACGACAGAAATTCGAACCATCATGGAAAAAGGATTATTACTGCAAGTCAACACGCATAATTACACCCATGTCGCATGCTCATCACGCACATGCATCACCTTCGTCGTCAGGTACGCGTTATCCTTTAGCGAATTATGTTGTTACCAATTGTTTTTCTAAAACTCACAAAGCCTTTCTAGCCAAAATTGATGAGCATAAGGAGCCTACTTATTATCACGAGGCAGCCAAGAGTGCAGATTGGCGTGAAGCAATGCGAAAGGAAATCGATGCCTTGGAAAGAAATGGGACTTGGAAGATAGTTACGCTGCCAGAAGGAAAGAAACCGATCGGTTGTAAGTGGGTATACAAGATCAAGTATTTGTCAAATGGAAATATTGAAAGATACAAAGCAAGACTCGTGGCACAAGGGTTCACCCAAGTAGAGGGGATTGATTTCCATGAGACATATGCACCCGTAGCAAAGATGACGAGCGTTCGTTGTATGCTCGCTATTGCCGTGATGAAAGGTCGATGTGAATAATGCATTCCTTCATGGCGATCTCGATGAGGAAGTGTATATGAAGATACCGCAGGGGTTCGAAAAAGGTGAAAAGAATAAAGTATGCAAACTCATGAAATCGCTTTATGGGCTTAAACAAGCCTCACGCAATTGTTTTGTAAAGTTAACAGAGTCAATGAAGAGGTATGGTTTTACACAATCCCTTGCGGACTATTCCTTATTTACGCTTAATCGAAATGGCATTTTTATCGGTGTACTCGTGTACGTTGATGGTATGATCGTAGTTAACAATAGTGATGAGGCATGTAACAAATTCAAAAGTTTTTTAGATAATAAGTTTGGTGTTAAGGACTTGGGGCGACTCAAGTACTTCTTAGTAATTGAGGTAGCACATGGTAAAGATAGATTATTTTTAAATTAAAGAAAATATGCTATGAATATTATTGAAGAAAGTGGAATGTCAGGAGCCAAGACCGTGTATACTCCTATCCAGCCAAGGCATACTCTAGCTTTAGCAATGGGAGAAATTCTGAAGGATATCATGAAATATCGTCGATTGGTTGGAAGGTTAGTGTACTTGACAATTACACGTCCGGACCTTGTCTATGCCGTCCATATTTTGTCTCAATTCGTTAACGAACCTCGTAAGGAACATTGGAAAGCAGCCCTAAGAGTAGTTCGTTATATTAAAAGGAGCCCGAGTAAAGGAATAATTATTGGAAAGAGCGCAGATTACCAGTTGCGGGGCTACTGTGACTCGGACTATGCTAGTTGCCCTATTACTAGGAGGTTTTTGAGTGGATATTTTGTCTCTATCGGAAATTCTCCGATTTCATGGAGAGAAAAAAAGCAGGTCACGGTAGCAAAATCAACCGCCGAAGCTGAGTACAGGGCAATGGGAGCTGTCACAAGTGAGCTCATATGGCTCAAATCTTTCGGTATTTTTAATACCAAACCTATGCATCTACATTGTGATAATCAAGCGGCGCTGCACATAGCTAAAAATCCGGTTTTCCATGATCGTACAAAACACATAGAGATTGATTGTCATTTTATACGACAACACTTAGTGTCTAACACGATCAAGACGTTTCATGTCCGGAGCAAGGAGCAAATAGCAGACTTATTTACAAAGGCGCTTGGCGGAGAATTGTTTGATCATTTGCTATTCAAGTTGGGCATCGGTTTACCAAGTGCTCCAACTTGAGGGGGAGTGATAGAATATGGATAATTGACATCCATAATATCGTGTGATTTGGTATGACAGCTAATTGATATGTATCATATCTCTTTTGTATCTTTTAGAGATAAGTTGTTATTTAGTTACCTTATTATTAGTAGTTTATATATTGTTTCCCATTTAGTAGGAAGTTAAAAGGTGTATATAATTATGCATTGTACGATGGTGTTAAAGCAATGAGAAATTACTTTCATTCACTTTTTCCAGTTTCTCGTATTTCACATAAAAGTGTACTCTTTATAACTTAGTGAAAGATTATTTTTTCCAAGTTTTTGCGATACTAACTCATACTCCCATTATTCTAAATAAAATTCCTTATTTCTCTTTTTGTCCATTCATAATGATTTTTCTATTTTTATTTTTGATAGGTGTTTGTGTGATGCAAATTTAATTATACCCTGAGGGTAGTGTGTTTGTGTAAAACCCCTCGCGAAAGCGGAAATATAAAACATACAAAATACTAAAAATGCAGCGGAATTAAAACTTTTTAACATAACTAACATGCGAGGTGAATTAAAAACTGTAACTGAAAGTAAAATACATATACAAACAGCCTGGGATGGTACATCCCTACAGGCACTCAAACTGAAATGTAAACTAAGTCTAGCT
This sequence comes from Silene conica, assembly GCA_029255685.2. Lineage (NCBI taxonomy): Eukaryota > Viridiplantae > Streptophyta > Magnoliopsida > Caryophyllales > Caryophyllaceae > Silene > Silene conica. The sequence continues at coordinate 70,175,939 of CM055311.2, forward strand.
AACGTAAACGTGTGAGTCCATCGATGAATAGGATCATCGCTCACTAGCTCCATGCAACCCTCTGCCAACCACCTGTCATGTACCTACATACATGTAAACATGTACGCCACAATCAGTGGGGAGTGACTAGAGTTCTCCTAGCCACCTTTTGTGACAACACGTAACACATAAAGCAATACAGAATACTCCAACATATATAACATGTGAAGCATAAACAACTCATCAACTGTCCTCATACTATCATGCAAACTCTAGTGCACGGCTCTCAACCAACTTCATAAACCGTTAGGAAGGAGAGCCGATTTCCCTACTGGTTACCCAGTCGGGGGGTCTTTCAATCCAACTATTTATGAAACCGATAAAAGAGTCATCCAATGCCTTGGATGAACAGATTACAACTCAAGCGATATATTCACAAACTTCAACATGCATATCTGACACTGTACCAAACTCTAAGGCAAGCAGATATAACATCAAGTAAAGAGGTTCAGCGGTCAACTTAAGACATAACCTAATTACCAAACATTCAGCAAGTATAAAGGTTCAGAGGCGACATCTTAACGCATAACCTAGATACCAAGTTCACAATATCAAGCAAGGACTCAGAGGCGAAAACTCAACGTATGGACCGGCTATCACAGAACACTAGACTCAGAGGCGAAAACTCAACGCATGGACTAGCATTCAATTCACTATCACAAGTAAGGAACTCAGAGACGAAAACTCAACGCATGGTCCCCTACTACATCACAAGGTACTAAACTCAGAGGCGAAAACTCAACGCATGTTTTAGCACCAAACACCTGCACTCCGGGTAAGGTGTGACAACCTGACTGCCCCGTCGTGCAGTTGCTCTACTCGTCAGACTCAGAGGCCAGCTTAAGGCATGTCCTGACGCGATCACACATACATGTCTGGACTCAGAGGCGAAAACTCAACGCATGTCCCAGACATGACAAACAGACATGTATGAAACTCAGAGGCGAAAACTCAACGAATGTTCCCATACACGACAAACAACCTACGTATTAAGTTCAGAGGCCAGCTTAAGGCATAACTTAATACGCATCAAAACAATATCATCCAAGTCTATGAACTACTCTATAGTTCTACCTTTAACTTCTAATCAACACTTAATTGACCCCGGGAACTAAGTTGAGGGAGAGCCGGTTTCCCTTTCGGTTACCCGATCGGGGGGTCTCTATCCTTACTCCATTCCCGAACCCAATATAATGTTGCCCATCCTCCGGGGACCTCAAATACATATCACGGGTACACAAAACGAGTTTCAATAAAAACCGATTAACCGATTGAAAGTTACGAGTGAATTACAACAAAACCGCCTACAGGGGTCCCCAGCCGGTCGGCAGGCAGCCGGTCGGCCGGCTGGTGACCCTCTCAGACTTTCTCTTTAAAAACAAGGAATCACAAGAGACTCCCAGCCGGTCGGCAGGCAGCCGGTCGGCCGGCTGGGAACCCAATACCCTAGCCTTCATAAACTCGTAAACCATTCCCACACGTACTCCCAGCCGGCTGGCAGGCGGCCGGTCTGCCGGCTGGGCTCCCCTTTCTTTCCTATGTTCTTCGCAAAACAACACAAAACACTACACAAGAGACTACCAGCCGGTCGGCAGGCAGCCGGTCGGCAGGCAGCCGGTCGGCCGGCTGGCAGTCCTAAGGCCAAAAACATCAAAATACGAAAAACACTCAAGATGCGCTCCCAGCCGGTCGACCGGCTCCCAGCCGGTCGACCGGCGGCCGGTCGGTCGACCGGCTCAGAGAGCCTGATACGAATTTCGGGTTTTTCCAGCCCTTTCAAAACTTCACAAATCGACATACAATCTTCAATAATGGCTACAAGTATGATTTGCCCAACATTATAAACATCCAATACTACTATCCTAACAGCATACAAATCCCATAACAATCCTCAAATGATTATATCAAGTATCCGTCGCAAAATGTGTAAATTTTCAGAAAACAACATATGAGCATATGAACATCAACAAGCATGAATTCATCACAATAAAACATTCCTAATCATGTTACTAAGTCCTTTAAACATTATACTTCAACAAAATCAGAAACTAATCATAAGAACACATCAAACTTGCTAATATACACATAAAGGCCGAGTTTCTCATTATCGTCACCTTTACTTAGCGAAACCTTCAAGATCTTGTTCAATAATCACCAAGTCCTCTTCCGGGCTAACACAAACACCGCCTAAAACAACAAAACATCACAACTATCACGAATTTCGAATTAATTCAAACAGGCCGAAATTTCAATTGTCATAAAATGCAAGATTGATTACCTCAAAACTACGGGTTCGAGACAAGGAATCCGTGGCCGCGAAAATCGTCTCAATCGGATAAGAAACGAAGATTCTATGAGCATTTTAAGATTGAAGGAGAAATTTATAAAAATGGTGTTTGTTGTTGTTTGCAAAATCTGAAAATTGAAATGAAGGAGAGAGGTGGAGGATGGTGGGGTTAGGGTTTTGTGAGGAAAAAGAGGGAAAATGGGTCCATTAACAAGTTAGGCCCATAAGACAAGTTTTAAGACGGTTTAAGTTAAAAACACCGACTTAAGGTAACTATAAACTTACGACGATATAAATATTTCCGGACTATGAAATTAAATTGCTAAGACGTAAATTAAACAGTTAAATGAAACCTTATTTAAATCCTTTTAAAATATTCTCGTATAAATTAATCAGTTATTTAAATGAAATCCCAAAATTTACGAAATATAAATTAATTCACGAACTTGAACTTAAAATCATTAAACTTCCAAGTCCCGAAATATTAGGATGTTACTGTTAGGTTTAACTAGTTGCTCATAAACTAATTTTAGTCATACTAACATAAACCTTTAATTAACTCTTTAATTAACTTATAAATAAACTCGTTTATTAGATCTTATGCATGCTACTATATGCGGAAATAAGGAGAAATCCGTGTTCTTACACTTGGTCCAAGCTTGGCAAGGATGATCCTCCAAGTACCCAAATTAGAATACCTCCTTCGGATGCACCAAGACAACCCCTCAAATAAACCGAAGTCTTGTATTTGCTAGACTAGAAATCGGTTTCTTCCTTAAATAATTCTAATCACTCTTATTAGAATGTAATTTTTAATACTACAAATAGTATAAGTTATTATCTTATAATAAGTATTTTAGAGGTTGGATAATCTCTCCTTGCTTGGCTGATTTTCGGCTAGGGCTAGAAGAGAAAAACTAGAATGAATATGATATATCATATATATATATATATCCTAAGCATGCACTTTAACTTAAGATAATCTAATTAACTTAAGCATGCCATATTGGGTGAAGGGGAGTCGGTTATGGGGAGTGTCAAGGAGGGAACAACTTGTATTCTCAAGACACTAGGGTGGTTGCTAGGTTAGTGTTCTCTAGGTGGTGCTTTAAACACAATGATTATAGTGTATTAAACACACTAATCATCCACTAAATATCCTAACCAAACCGGCACCCATAATCCATAAAATGGATTTCATTTTACAATTTGTCAAATGTACAATTTGTACAAAGTGTGACATCTTATATGTCATTAAGATATAATATGCTTTAGTACATGTAAAACATATAAATATTTATCATATAAATATTGTACATAATTAAATAAATCATATTTATTTAATCAATAAGTAATTCGAAATTACTATGTAAAATGATCATTTATCGTCAATACGACTTACAACCTTTGTATTATTTCAACCCAATTCATTCTAATAACGATATGATAAATATCGTTTGATGTTTAACAATTGACACGTTTCAATTTTAAACATAAATCTTACATTAAGATTTAACCTCTAATTTCTCGATATACAAGTTTAAGGAATATGATCAAATCGCATCAATATACATTTGCTCATTCTATCAATTAAGGGAATTGTCCTAAAGGTGTGACCTAAAGGGATCAACTGACCATCACCGTCATACGACATTAATGTCAAACTCTAGCTAGCCAATCATTACCGATTAATGTTGGTCAGTTGACTAATAATTCGTATCATCCCTTGCGCATTCTCGTTATGAGATTTAATTACGTGATCGCACTATTGTTGATGACACATTTCCCAACAATCTCCCACTTGTCCTCGACAAGTGTGCGTCACCAATTCTCTTGTCCTATTACAATCTCCCACTTAATGCAAGATGTCTCTCTGAGGTCGTACTTGCATTCGATCATATCATGAGTGGTTTCCTCGATCTGGAGAATAACTGTCTGACCGGAATTATCTACCATAGATACCTTCCGAGCGTGGCCACGCATTTCCAGTTATCTTCTCCTCGAGTGGCCCTGAGATTTGAACAACCCTGACAAGGGGTGGACAATTTCTATCGCACTACTTCCTTCAACTAGTCACAGTTAGTCACAACCCAAAACAATCCCATTTGACTCTAGTTACGAAAAGTCGTAGAGAATGGATCAAAGTTATGCCTAAGCTGTACCATCTTGGGAGAGTAGTCTTTAGTCTAAGAATTGACTCACAAGGATACTATAGCAGCTCTCGCCACGACCCGGCTATAAAATTTTCAGAACTCTATAAGCGGTCACATTGCCCGACAGAGTGTCTCTTACAGTCTGCCTATGTGATCGACTAGTCATCACATATGACTCTATGACACTTGAACTTGCCATCAATCGCCTCACACTCTAGTCGCTTCGAGATGTCACCTCGTGTAAGCGGCTAGGGGCCATACTAAGTCAATCCAGTTCACTTATGGGGTTCAATATTGTCTCATACAACCCATTTGGATTCTGACAAAGTATCTTTCATTTTTGAGTTAATCATAACTCAAATGATGTTGTCATGCAACAATAGTCAACACTATTACATTGCATTTTGATGCACAATCATCTATTTGTATTAGTGTTTTGCGAATAACCTTTATTCATGCGAATAACCTTTATTCATGATAGCAAAACTTACAACTTTTGGTATCCTTTGTTCTCATATTATCCCGTATAATATGATTCTATTTGAGTACATATCTAGAACTCTTTCTAGATTTTGAGTTTCCTTTCCGGAGGAAAGCTCCCACTGTTATCTTATAACTTGTGACGTATCGATATACAGTCACTTATGTACTGAAAACTTTATTGTAGTCTATTTATGATTTCATCATTCTAATAATTTTCACCCATCTTGGCTATTCATCATTATGAATAATGTATCCAACCATTCTGACTTCTAGTGGGCGACCTTTTATTATCCATATAATAAACCTTCCCGTAAGCTCCATCATCTTATGATATAAAGTATTTGATCATCTAGAATTTCAAACCTCTTATTCTTTACACCTTAAAGAATCACCCATTCTCTCTAAATGGTAGGCTTAATTCTTTTAATGAAAATCGCTCCCACTAAAAACAATATCTCTCGATATCTTAAATGAACCTTTCATTTCACGCATGTTAAACTATTACTCGAATCATTATCACTATCACTATCCCTATAGTGATCTGTTTCCATTCAATCAATCATTACCTTCTTATCATGTCTTTGTTTCCTCGAGACGTAAATGACATGATAATTTCTTTATAACTAACTTGAGAGGATTGAGATGATTTCTTCTCTTTTATCTTATAAACTTTAGAAAAATCATTTATTAAGGAACCGTTTTCCTACCGATTTCATACGGGGTTTCAAGTTTCCTCTCTATGAAACAATGAACATAAAGAACCTTTCTTCGAGTGTCCTCCCGTAGTTTCTTCAGTGTCCTCTCGTAGTTTCTTCAAATCATTTAGGGCTCTTCTTAAGACTCCCAAGAAGGAATCTTCTCTAAGATCCTTTATTTTTATCATTGGTTTGCGAGCGAAATATTTTCTCCCACTCTATCCTTCTAACAATAACCTTTATTCGTTTAAGGATAGCTATTTCGATTAACCAATGTATTTGAATGTTTGAAGTTTGATAGGTGTGATGAATACATTCTCATTTTTACTTAAAATGAAAATCTTATAATGAACTGATATAGTCTTATTTTGATTGAAAGTATCTCATGGGGTGTAGTTCTCCGTTTTAATCAACACTTTGATTATCTTATACTTGATCGTATCAATATTTATTGCGTGATTATATCACTATTATTCATGTTTTTAACAAGGTATGCAATTTATTTGATAAATCAAAACATTGATTAAGAACAAAAGTAGTGACTCGGGTTGAAAACCAAGTCACCAATATCCAAAATTACAACCATTGTTTTAGGATTTTAATCCTTGTCTTACAAGAAAATAAATTGTTCCATAAATAAATGCAAAATATGAAAGAAGACGATATGAAAATTAGAGCCTAGCTCTTCAAGTCTTCGATCAATTGGATGCTACCGGAGCCATCCAAGTAAGGAACCTCATGCTTCCTTCTCCTTGCCCTTATCATTATTAGGAGGCTCCCCTTTAAAACATTTAAAAAGGGTAAATATCAACACATTTGTATCATTATACATAAGTTGATAAATGACATGAATTTAAACGAGAATTATTACCTACGGCGGTTGCCTTCCCATTTTTGAGATCACTTAAGTATTTGGGGCAATTTCGCTTCCAATGACCGATCCTCGTGCAATAATGGCACTTGTCTTGCTCTTTAGAAGACGAGGTGGAAGCGCCTTTCGAAAAGGTCTTTTCTTTGGTCGCCTTGGGCTTGAACGTTTTCTTGCCCTTGCCTTTCGAGGCATTCCTCTTGAAGCTCGTTTTCCCTTTCTTTTCGATGTTCAAAACATCCTTGGTGGAACTTTCATGAAGTCCCATGTCCCTTTCGGCTTGGACTACATCTTATGCAACTCGTCCAACGTGGTCTCTTGGTTGCGCATATTGAAATTCACCCGGAATTGAGCATACGCCTTAACCTTGTTGAGCGAGTGAAGAACTCGGTCAATGATAAGAGAGTCGGGAACATCAACATCTTGAGCTTTTAGAGTCTCCGCGAGCTCAACGAGTTTGAGCACATGAGGGCTTATCTTTTGCCCTTCCTTGAATGTTATGTCAAAGAAGGCGGAAGCCGCCTCATATTGAATCACCCTTGGAGTTTGCGAAAACATGGCCGCAAGCTTGGTGTATATCTCATATGATGTGGTCAACTTAATCATACTCCTTTGGAGATCCGGCTCCATGGAGAAGATGAGCACATTTTTAAGAGCGGAGGACTCTTTCATGTAGGCTTCATAGGCCTCACGAGTTCCGATCGCGGAACGAGCGGTTGGAGCGGGAGGAGCGGCTTCGGATAGGTAACGACTCTTATCGTCACCTTGAGCGGCCAAAAGTAATTGCGCATCCCAATCCTTAAAATTTGAACCATGCTTATCGAGTTTGCAACGATCCATAAAGGATCGAAGCCATGATACGTTAGTGAGAGGTGGAGCGTTGGTTGCCATTTGATGTTTGTTGAAAATTAAACTACAATAATAAAAGGAAAACAACATCATTTTAAATTCATAATTTAAACTATAACTTTAACAAGTTTAGTTATATATTTACTTAATGATCTCTTACCCAATTAAGTAAACAATCCCGAGACCCAAACCCATACTAATCCGGGCACGGTGTAGCCGATTCAACCCGTATCGGTATAATTTGGTGGATTAACTCTTTAATCGGTTCTACTCTTAGAACTCTCGGTCGACAATTTTCTTAAAATTATCTTTAGCCCGAACTTATTGCAACTACGGTTACGAATACTTTCGTTGAGATCAACCAAATTTCAAGGTGTAATCTTATTACCCCACTTACCCAACGTGACAATTTTAGTACCCCGGTGTAGCCGGGCCTACGTTCTTGTGAAGAAGGGATTCATGGGTCCGTACTCTTTGGTAAGGCTAAGTCTCAATATTTATATGTAAGAGATCTAGTCAAATTATTATCTATCTCCGTTTAAGTGAACTAAGTCGGTGAATTATCGATAAAATAAAAGACTAGGTCGACTAGGTCGAAACATGCATGATACGATGTATGACGATTTGGCTATGCATGCAAACATATAAAAAGCAAAAATAAAAGCATAAATAAACCCTAGTATGGCCTTTCCTAGAAAAGAAATAACAAAGTACAAATTCGGAAACCAACTCCTTTGGTCCCTTGAACTTCACGCGGCACGCACTTCGAGGTAAACACCGTCTTGTTCGGAATTCCTTTCCGAATGGCACCGTCTTCAAGGAACTCCGGATATTACAAATATTACAACTTTTCTAGTCTACTTTATACATTATAAAATAAAAATAAATTACAATTGGGTGATACGAGATCACAAAATTACAACCGAATCGGTAACCCCTTACATTACGGGAAATACCGATTTAAAAACTAGGCCATACTAAGTAAATTACATAATTCCCAAAATTACGTAAAAAATAAATCATGACATTCATAATATAAAATATGCAATGCTTATATAAATATGAATTAACATGCAAACCCTAAGCCAAATCGTCCTATTTAAAACACTTATTTAAATAGTTATCGCAAACCTTGGTTTATGGAATCGCGTGTTTTAACGGTTAACAACACTTATGCATTATATGAAACGGTTTTCATCCTTAAGTTAATCATCCCAACTCTTATAGGATTCAAAATTTAGTCTTACTTAAACTTTGAACATGACTTAACTTAATATATATCAATATTGATCGGTATTACTCGGTTTTACGGGAAAAATAATATAAAAATCCAAAAGAGTCATTTAAAATTTCGAAAATTCAAAATTCAAATTTTGAAAATTTCAGAATGTTCTTAAAATTTTCAGAAAGTTAAAATATTAGTATTTTACACGGTTTTAACATTATTTCGTAAATAAGATGTAAAACGAGCAATTTAAGTCGGAAAATTCAATAATTAACTTCATAAATGCAAATTAAATACTAATAATATGTTTATACCTTCCAAAACATTTTAAGAACACAAGATGGACAGAAAATTAAATGGCACATTGCCCCATAGCCGAAATTTTAAATGCATGACTCTTTTATTTAATTTTAAATGCTACTTTTAACAAATTAAAATAAAATCAAATCAAATCAAATCTGAAACTTTTGGCTCCCAAGATAATTTTCATGATGAACATATCATATATGACTAATATGGGTTACATTTTTCGGCCATTTTAACAACTTTTGCAAATTTTAACGATTTACGTCATATATCGTACGATTTTAACCTTTAAAATTATTTCTCAAGCATAAAATAAGATAAAATTATCGAAAATTTTATACATGCTGGAAATAATATATATGACATCTTGTTAAATTTTTATGGCCAAATTCCAACTTAAACTATTAAAGTCGAAATTATGTCACTAATTACCCGATTTTTACATTAAAAATCTATAATATTGCAATATTTGAGATAAATTTATGGAAAATTCAACATACATTTTAAATATTTCATGTGACATCCTCATAAATTTTTATAGTCAAATTCATAATATAACTGTTTTAACCCATTTTTATTCATCTTATTGCATTTTAACCATTAAAATCCATATCACACGATTTAAAGGTCCATAATTTACGAAAATTCATATTCATATTATAGAAAATACATGTGATATCATACTGAAAAATCTCGGCCAAAAGCTTATTTTAACTATTTTTCCCAAAAAATAAACATTTTAACCATTAAAACTCAATAAAATCCGAGATTTAATATACCATAAGTCAATATTCATGCAAAACATATTCCAAATATTCTAAAACATTTTAAAAAACAGTAGGTATTCATGCTAAATTAATTTCGTGCATATCATATATTAAACGAAAATTTCAAGTTTTATATTGTTATCTCTATAACTCCGTAAAAACATAACCGGAAAGCATGCAAACAACCTATTGCTCTGATACCAATTGTTAGGTTTAACTAGTTGCTCATAAACTAATTTTAGTCATACTAACATAAACCTTTAATTAACTCTTTAATTAACTTATAAATAAACTCGTTTATTAGATCTTATGCATGCTACTATATGCGGAAATAAGGAGAAATCCGTGTTCTTACACTTGGTCCAAGCTTGGCAAGGATGATCCTCCAAGTACCCAAATTAGAATACCTCCTTCGGATGCACCAAGACAACCCCTCAAATAAACCGAAGTCTTGTATTTGCTAGACTAGAAATCGGTTTCTTCCTTAAATAATTCTAATCACTCTTATTAGAATGTAATTTTTAATACTACAAATAGTATAAGTTATTATCTTATAATAAGTATTTTAGAGGTTGGATAATCTCTCCTTGCTTGGCTGATTTTCGGCTAGGGCTAGAAGAGAAAAACTAGAATGAATATGATATATCATATATATATATATATCCTAAGCATGCACTTTAACTTAAGATAATCTAATTAACTTAAGCATGCCATATTGGGTGAAGGGGAGTCGGTTATGGGGAGTGTCAAGGAGGGAACAACTTGTATTCTCAAGACACTAGGGTGGTTGCTAGGTTAGTGTTCTCTAGGTGGTGCTTTAAACACAATGATTATAGTGTATTAAACACACTAATCATCCACTAAATATCCTAACCAAACCGGCACCCATAATCCATAAAATGGATTTCATTTTACAATTTGTCAAATGTACAATTTGTACAAAGTGTGACATCTTATATGTCATTAAGATATAATATGCTTTAGTACATGTAAAACATATAAATATTTATCATATAAATATTGTACATAATTAAATAAATCATATTTATTTAATCAATAAGTAATTCGAAATTACTATGTAAAATGATCATTTATCGTCAATACGACTTACAACCTTTGTATTATTTCAACCCAATTCATTCTAATAACGATATGATAAATATCGTTTGATGTTTAACAATTGACACGTTTCAATTTTAAACATAAATCTTACATTAAGATTTAACCTCTAATTTCTCGATATACAAGTTTAAGGAATATGATCAAATCGCATCAATATACATTTGCTCATTCTATCAATTAAGGGAATTGTCCTAAAGGTGTGACCTAAAGGGATCAACTGACCATCACCGTCATACGACATTAATGTCAAACTCTAGCTAGCCAATCATTACCGATTAATGTTGGTCAGTTGACTAATAATTCGTATCATCCCTTGCGCATTCTCGTTATGAGATTTAATTACGTGATCGCACTATTGTTGATGACACATTTCCCAACAGTTACAATCACCCCATCTTTCAAAAAGTTACGTCCTCGAAACTTGAAAACAGAAGTAAGTACGGAAACAACTCTAGCTATCAAAACGTACTACCCGGGTTATGGTAACCCAAAACTTTAACTTTCGAAAAGGTTTCAAAAACAAATAGAGTCTAAGGCACAAGTCTTGTCAATGGACATTGGGATTCTCGTTACGTATTCAAGAGTCCGACGTTCCAAATCTGAGACAAGTCCCAAAATTAAATCGATAAGGTTCAAAATTTAGATTGATTCGGTGTTGATAAGCACATCACAGGTTATCAGACGTCTCCAATAACAAGTTGCAGTGGCAGTCAACGCTGAAATCCATCAAAGTTGTTAAACGTTCTGTTCTTTAAAATCAAGTTTTCCTCAAAATCAACCTTTATTTACTTTCAACAAAAGAGGGAGCAGTTTCCAAATCCCCAAAACAATTAAGATTTTCCAAAAATTACAACTTTTAGGGTTAACAATAGTGAACAAATTCCAAAAAGAGTCACCGGGAGCGTAGAAACGATCATAGAGATTACTTTCGACACGAAGGATTGAGAGTTTCTAGTTTCACAGCTGACAGAACACGCGAGGAAGGATCGAAGGAATGAAACAACCAGGTTAGAGGTCAAGGACGACGGTAACTCTTGCCGAATCATGGGTACACTAACCGCTCAATCCGTAATCAAAACATCGTTACAACGATTCCTAGTATGTCCCAAGAATGACAGTTCAAGTGATCTCTAGACTCTCAATGGTTTCACGATCCCTCTTACCATTATCTCATCCACAGAACAAGGTATTCCTCAACAAGAAGTCTTCCAAAACTCTGAACCGGAATTCTATCACCATAACAACGAATACTCAAAACCCAAGATATGGTATTCATCATCCTATAACCTTAAATTTTAACGGTTCGATCCTGACAAACCCATTCCACAAAGTTTGACATCCTAAGTTCCCAAATTTTATAATCACAGTGATCAATCAAATCGAGACTTTACTAAGGTAACAACTCTTAAATCCTCTGGTTTCCAACTACTTACCGACAACATGCATCCCAAATGAAGTTCCAAAGAAGTAACAATTTTCACTCTTATAGTTTCCATAAGGTTTAGACATTCATATTCCGAGATTCCTCAATTGATATTTATGAACACTTACAAGTTTCAAATTTCCACTCTATGATTACCCCAAACATCAACGGCTACCCGTAAGTACGTCAATAGGCAAATGCCGAGGTTCTATAAGTAACTCAAGGTCAATACTCAGTCAGCTCCATAAGTCCACTTGTAAATGTCTCAATATTCTCACACAGTTACCAATAACTCTCGTTCCTCAAATATGATCCTTTCTGCGTTACAACAATTCCTAAGATTAAGTAGCACTAACTTACCTCATTCATCCATTTGAACACAATATCACTATCTAAGGCACATTCCTCTAAATTCATCTATAACTCCAAGCATTTTATTCCAATCCTAAAATGGTGCTTAGAAATCTACAAAGATCACTTACACACAATCCATCTAACATGGACTCTCAAGACGGCACACTGTCCAACATTGCCCGAACATTATTCTCACCAACTCTCTCAACCAAATCCTGACAACGCAGAACCAAGCATTCCTCAAGGCATGTATCTCTACCCCAAGAACAGGTCGATCTCGCCACTAATCTAAATGAAAAGGAACATGGCTCACGGAAGAAGAGATGAGATATGAACCTCAGAGACAAACACGATACAGGTTCCGAGAGAGTCATAAGAAAACGACTCGAGGAACAACGAGATGACAAGGTAAGAAACTTTAGGCTATGGACTCCAATGAAATTGAAGCCATGATCAGAAGGAGAAGCAAAGGAAAGGAAAGGAGAGAAGCGATATGAAAGAAACGATTACGGACATCTCCCAAGGTGCGGGTCTCTCACTATTCTCACGGGATTCTCACTTCTTACTTTCCACATCAAGTCATTCCATTATCGGTTCTCACGAACAATTCCTCCAATGATTCATATACCCTTATCCTTCAACTCTAAACGGTATCATCATTATAACTACCTATTCCCAAAAGTTTGAGATGTCACATCTCTGCTAGTTCCACTAATGACAATTCAATAACACTTTCAGGTCATCACCCCTATATGCTATATCCACTCTATTTACTTACCTTACTGTCCACCAGATAACAATTCCTAAACCATCAAGTTTTCCGAATTCTCGTCTCCCTATAGATTACTTTATCCTATCCACAGACCTGCGGTGCATCCTCAAATTTCTATTAAGTTTTTCAGTAAATAAACATTAAGATTCAATAAACAGCCGAGGGCCGAATAGTGGTTCACTTCTCCTAAGCTTAAGTCATAAATTCTTCAAGTATTCAACTATTATAGCCAATGATTCGCATTCCCCAACAACGGCCTTTCCCAGCTCAATCACTCACCTAAGTCAAGTGATACTAACTCACTTCACTCATCCACTCATCATCCTTAGCATCTTAAGCCTATTCTTCTAGGTCGCTCTATATCCTTAAGTATCTTATCTAACTCCTTAAACGGTACTCTTCAATCCACATATTTTCACAATCTAAGTATGGTTCTCAAGATTAAGCTCCACAAAAGACTACGTATAAAACTCACCCTTCAAGCAAGCATCCTATCACTCACTTTCACTCTCCCAATTGGATAGACAACTAGACCCTTGGATCACCAAAACATGTCTCTCGATACCTCTTAAGTTATTCCTCAAATAACAATATTTCACATAACACAGCTTACGGTTATCCTAAGACTAGTTCCTCCAAATCCAATAAAAGGGAAGATTACTTAGAGGGCACCTTAAGAAAGCAAGCAACAAGGTTAAGCTGAAAAGATATGAAGATCTGTTCAAGCAAGATAGACAAATATTCTAAAAGAAGGATGTGCATCCAGAGTTATCAAAGAAAGTGGTGCACAAAGAAAGAGGAGTATCTTCAAGGCTCAGAAGCATTCTCCAATAGTAGCACGAACCTCCTATCTTCGGTAGAAACTCCGATCTCCACCGTCAATTGGATAAGCCCACGGTTCGTCGATTGGAAGATATAAAAGTGAAATCGATGACAATCAACAAACACGTTAGAGCCTAATAAAAGCAATCACAAAACAGACTACAATATAAGTCCTTAAATCTAACCCATCTCTCATTCATTATTTAGTTATATGGTCAAGTTAAGGTTGGGGTTACATGAGTGCGTCGGGAGCAATAATGCTCTGATACCAACTGTAAAACCCCTCGCAAAAGCGGAAATATAAAACATACAAAATACTAAAAATGCAGCGGAATTAAAACTTTTTAACATAACTAACATGCGAGGTGAATTAAAAACTGTAACTGAAAGTAAAATACATATACAAACAGCCTGGGATGGTACATCCCTACAGGCACTCAAACTGAAATGTAAACTAAGTCTAGCTAACGTAAACGTGTGAGTCCATCGATGAATAGGATCATCGCTCGCTAGCTCCATGCAACCCTCTGCCAACCACCTGTCATGTACCTACATACATGTAAACATGTACGCCACAATCAGTGGGGAGTGACTAGAGTTCTCCTAGCCACCTTTTGTGACAACACGTAACACATAAAGCAATACAGAATACTCCAACATATATAACATGTGAAGCATAAACAACTCATCAACTGTCCTCATACTATCATGCAAACTCTAGTGCACGGCTCTCAACCAACTTCATAAACCGTTAGGAAGGAGAGCCGGTTTCCCTACTGGTTACCCAGTCGGGGGGTCTTTCAATCCAACTATTTATGAAACCGATAAAAGAGTCATCCAATGCCTTGGATGAACAGATTACAACTCAAGCGATATATTCACAAACTTCAACATGCATATCTGACACTGTACCAAACTCTAAGGCAAGCAGATATAACATCAAGTAAAGAGGTTCAGCGGTCAACTTAAGACATAACCTAATTACCAAACATTCAGCAAGTATAAAGGTTCAGAGGCGACATCTTAACGCATAACCTAGATACCAAGTTCACAATATCAAGCAAGGACTCAGAGGCGAAAACTCAACGCATGGACCGGCTATCACAGAACACTAGACTCAGAGGCGAAAACTCAACGCATGGACTAGCATTCAATTCACTATCACAAGTAAGGAACTCAGAGGCAAAAACTCAACGCATGGTCCCCTACTACATCACAAGGTACTAAACTCAGAGGCGAAAACTCAACGCATGTTTTAGCACCAAACACCTGCACTCCGGGTAAGGTGTGACAACCTGACTGCCCCGTCGTGCAGTTGCTCTACTCGTCAGACTCAGAGGCCAGCTTAAGGCATGTCCTGACGCGATCACACATAAATGTCTGGACTCAGAGGCGAAAACTCAACGCATGTCCCAGACATGACAAACAGACATGTATGAAACTCAGAGGCGAAAACTCAACGCATGTTCCCATACACGACAAACAACCTACGTATTAAGTTCAGAGGCCAGCTAAGGCATAACTTAATACGCATCAAAACAATATCATCCAAGTCTATGAACTACTCTATAGTTCTACCTTTAACTTCTAATCAACACTTAATTAACCCCGGGAACTAAGTTGAGGGAGAGCCGGTTTCCCTTTCGGTTACCCGATCGGGGGGTCTCTATCCTTACTCCATTCCCGAACCCAATATAATGTTGCCCATCCTCCGGGGACCTCAAATACATATCACGGATACACAAAACGAGTTTCAATAAAAACCGATTAACCGATTGAAAGTTACGAGTGAATTACAACAAAACCGCCTACAGGGGTCCCCAGCCGGTCGGCAGGCAGCCGGTCGGCCGGCTGGTGACCCTCTCAGACTTTCTCTTTAAAAACAAGGAATCACAAGAGACTCCCAGCCGGTCGGCAGGCAGCCGGTCGGCCGGCTGGGAACCCAATACCCTAGCCTTCATAAACTCGTAAACCATTCCCACACGTACTCCCAGCCGGCTGGCAGGCGGCCGGTCTGCCGGCTGGGCTCCCCTTTCTTTCCTATGTTCTTCGCAAAACAACACAAAACACTACACAAGAGACTACCAGCCGGTCGGCAGGCAGCCGGTCGGCAGGCAGCCGGTCGGCCGGCTGGCAGTCCTAAGGCCAAAAACATCAAAATACGAAAAACACTCAAGATGCGCTCCCAGCCGGTCGACCGGCTCCCAGCCGGTCGACCGGCGGCCGGTCGGTCGACCGGCTCAGAGAGCCTGATACGAATTTCGGGTTTTTCCAGCCCTTTCAAAACTTCACAAATCGACATACAATCTTCAATAATGGCTACAAGTATGATTTGCCCAACATTATAAACATCCAATACTACTATCCTAACAGCATACAAATCCCATAACAATCCTCAAATGATTATATCAAGTATCCGTCGCAAAATGTGTAAATTTTCAGAAAACAACATATGAGCATATGAACATCAACAAGCATGAATTCATCACAATAAAACATTCCTAATCATGTTACTAAGTCCTTTAAACATTATACTTCAACAAAATCAGAAACTAATCATAAGAACACATCAAACTTGCTAATATACACATAAAGGCCGAGTTTCTCATTATCGTCACCTTTACTTAGCGAAACCTTCAAGATCTTGTTCAATAATCACCAAGTCCTCTTCCGGGCTAACACAAACACCGCCTAAAACAACAAAACATCACAACTATCACGAATTTCGAATTAATTCAAACAGGCCGAAATTTCAACTGTCATAAAATGCAAGATTGATTACCTCAAAACGACGGGCTCGAGACATGGAATCCGTGGCCGCGAAAATCGTCTCAATCGGATAAGAAACGAAGATTCTATAAGCATTTTAAGATTGAAGGAGAAATTTATAAAAATGGTGTTTGTTGTTGTTTGCAAAATCTGAAAATTGAAATGAAGGAGAGAGGTGGAGGATGGTGGGGTTAGGGTTTTGTGAGGAAAAAGAGGGGAAATGGGTCCATTAACAAGTTAGGCCCATAAGACAAGTTTTAAGACGGTTTAAGTTAAAAACACCGACTTAAGGTAACTATAAACTTACGACGATATAAATATTTCCGGACTATGAAATTAAATTGCTAAGACGTAAATTAAGCAGTTAAATGAAACCTTATTTAAATCCTTTTAAAATATTCTCGTATAAATTAATCAGTTATTTAAATGAAATCCCAAAATTTACGAAATATAAATTAATTCACGAACTTGAACTTAAAATCATTAAACTTCCAAGTCCCGAAATATTGGGATGTTACAGTTTGTGTGGTCCAAATCTACTTAAATAGTGAAATATTACATTTTCTTAAATTTTGTGCACGAGAGGAATGAAGAAGTTTATTTAAAATTGAGGAATACCATTTTTGAGTAGTTTATAATAGAATTTAGTAGTATTATCATTAGAAGAATGTCCAATTAACGAGTTTAGTTGGATTGAAGTTCCAACTATTTCTATATTTGAACTATTTTAGTGATGTAATCCACCGTAATTTGTATAGAAATGTGTAATTAGTCAAAATGAGTCTAATTTGGTGCAATGAGACAATGAAGTTGGTATATATTAAGTATAGATCCAAAAGTAAATTATGGTTCTTTTTTGTGCCTCCAAGTTAGTACGGAGTATACGGAGTACTTTTGTAGGCATGATAAAACACACAAAGGTAATGTTAGAGTTATATGTCTCACCTATAATTTTATTCTAAAGAATTGATGAGTGATTGTGATGTTTTATGTCAACTTCATGTAATTAAAGTTTGGAGGTAAGGAAAATTTTTACAACTGATGCTAAAGGTATGCATTTGATGGAGTAATGAAGAGTATGTGTAATATATGGTAAACTAACGCAAATGAAGACAATTGATGGAATTTGCTATAAACGCATTTGCTCATTAATTTTCAATACACTATAAATACATGCTCACAAAATTCAAAACAACAACAAATATTAATCATCTCTTCATCTTTTATTACTACTCTCCATAATCAATTCTTTGAGAGTTTAATAGCTTGACTATTTTTATAGTCTTTAAAAAATTATTCTAGTAGTCCCACGTCATTATAGTGAAATACTTGGCTCTCTCGCCGGTGGTTTTTTACCTTTATTTAAAGAGAGTTTTTCCACCTAAAAATCTTGGTATTATTTTATTGTCTTTATTTTATTTCTCTTAAATCTTTGGTTGAATTTATTCTCTTTCGTACTCTGCATTAGAGCCATATTATTTTCAACTGAGATTCTTCATAATGTCGACGAAATTTGACATAGAGAAATTTGACGGTAAAATTAGTTCCGCCATTTGGAGAGTCCAAATGCGAGCCGTTCTTGTTGGGAATAGTGTCCTCAACAATAGTGCGATCACATAATTAAATCTCATGGCGAGAATACGCAAGGGATGATTCGAAATTATATAGTCAACTGACCAACATTAATCGGTAATGATTGGCTAGCTAGAGTTTGACATTACTGTCGTATGACGGTGGTGGTCAGTTGATCCCTTTAGGTCACACCTTTAGGACGATTTCTTAATGGATAAATTAATTAATCGTATATCGATGCGAGTTAATTAATTCCTTAAAAGATGAACATTTTAAGTGAAAATGAGAATTAATATCTTACTGTAATATGATTAAATAAGATTTGATTTTAGTAAATAAAATCGTTTATTACTAAAGCATATTATTTGTTTACGAAACGAATTAAATTAGAATGAATGATATAATACTTTTACGAAATGTTGTAAAATGTATTTTCTCGACCCATATTATTTACTTATAATATTGTATTACAAGTAAATGTTTAATATATGATATTTTATATTGACATGTATTTAGTTAAGTAGTTAAATTATTTAATTGTGACATATGAACCATTATATGTCACATGTCACATGTCAATACATTTGTACATTTTATAAGATAAAATAGATGACAAATTTGGGTTAAATGGAGGTTGAATTTCGGTTGTTTTGGGTAGTGGAGGACAATTGTGTTAAGTTCTAATCATGACACAAACACAATGATTATCTACTATGAGTAGGTTTGCATGCCTAATGCATTGATAAGAAAAATAATGTGCATGCATTGACTCTCTCTCCTTCCTCTTATTTGTGCCGTGTAAGCTCCCTCCATAAGACTACTTTTTAGTCTTTCATTTTATTCTAACACTTGCACAAGTTTATGAAATATAATTTCTCATTATTCTCTCTAAAATAATACGATTATAACAAGAGAGTATTTGTTCATTTTATCAATATATTACCGAAAATAATATTATTTTCTTAATATTAGTTGATAATATAAAGTTAAGTTGTATATTATTTCTAGCTAAAATAGTTTACAATATTAAGGGATAGGCTTGAGTGCATCGTAAAGGAGGCAAGCTATTTTGGTTGCTCGGTGGAGGATCATCATTGCTCTAGTTTTCGTCGGATTGTAAGGATTCGAAACTTTTATTCAACATTTCTATTTTGCATGCATAAGGTTCTTATATCAAATTAATATGTTAATTTGTTGACTGAATTAGTAATGACTAATTTGGTAAGGGTTAGTACGACTCACCAACAAGTGGTATCAGAGCTTCGGGTTGCTTGCATGCATCTTGTTTCGTTTTTACGAGTTATTATGATAACGAAACAAAACGTAAAATATTAAGAACATTTGATATGGACGAAATTTTTATGCATGAATACCTACTGGTTCTAAAAATGTTTTAGGTCATTTTGAATGATTTATGGAAATATGTTGTTCATCTTGTTAATTAATTGTTAATTTTCACATTTTATACGACTAAAATGTATTTAATTAGGGAAAAATAGTAGTTTTCATTTTCTGGCCAAGATTTTTTAATATGTTCTCACATGCATTTTCTATATTATGAATATGAGTTTTCGTAATTTCGGAGTTTTTATGCATGGTTTATAAATTTTAATTGTTAATATATCATAAAATGAGAATAATTGGGTGTATATAGTTAAATTGTGACTTTGGCTACGACAAGTTTTGGGTATGTCACATGCAATATTTAAAATGTTCATTAAATTTTTCAGATGTTTTTGTTGAGTATTGCATGATTATTGCTTTTTATTGTAAAAATCGGTATAATAGTGACTTAATTCAACTTAAATAGTTTGATTTCGAATTTGGCCATAAAAATTTAACACAATGTCATATATATTATTTCCATTATGCATGTAAATTTTGAGTTTTTACTTTCGAATATTGCATGAGAATCGATTTTAATGGTTAAAATCATGTAATATATGACAAAATTGGTTAAAAATAGTAAATGTTATTAAAATGGCCTAAAACTTCACCCATAGATGTCATATTAGATATGTTCATTGGTATAATTTTTTTGGGAGCCGGACGTTTCTGCAAATTTAATTTTTAATTTTACAAGTTAAAGTTGAAATATTGGATTTTAAGAGTCATAAAATGCTTTTACAGACCTTGGGCAGTGTTTTTACTGTCCATTTCACTTTCCAAAGAGTTTTAGAATATGTAAAAATATTATTACTATTTTAATTGTATTTTTAAAGGTGATTTTTGAATTTCCAACTTAAAAATACGCCTTTTACAACCTATTTACGAAATAAATTGGTTATTTTTATTATACTAATAATCTTATGGTTCTGGAATTTTCTCAAAATTAAAGAATATTCAAAATTTGAATTTTGAAATTTTCGGATTTTTTATGACTCATTTGGAATTTTTATATTATTTTCCCGTTAAATCGATTAAATTACGAACAATATTTTAATAATAAGTTAAGTCATGTTCAAAATTTGATTAAGACTAAATTTTGAAACCTGAAATGTGATAGGATGTTTAACTTAAATGTGAATATTGATTCACGTAATGTTAAGTGTTTTTAAATGTTAAAATCACGCAATTCCATAAAACCGGGTTATGTTGATAACAATATTTAAATAATATTTAAATAGGACGATTTGGCTTAGGATTGGCATGTTAGTTACATATTTATGAGCATTGCATTTATTTATGATTGTCATAATTTTATTTACGTAATTTGGAATTATGTAATTTTGCTTAGTATGGCCTTAGTTTTAATCGATATTACCCGAAATGTATGAGAATATCGATTTGGTTGTAATTAAATGTGATCTCGTATAACTTTATTTTATTGTTTTATTCTATTTTGGTAATATATAAAGTAGATAGAAAATTTGTAATTTTAAAATTCCGGAGATCCTTGAAGACGGTGCCTTTCGGAAAGGAGTTCCGACCAAGACGGTGTTTGCGTTGGGATGCGTGCCTCGAGTGAAGTTCAAGGGACCAAGGAGTTGTTTTCCAAATTTGTATTTTACATTTCATTTTCTATTTTAGGAAGGTCATACTATGATTTTCTTTATGCTTTAAGTTTTATGCTTTTATTTATGCTTTATATGTTTAAATGCATAGCCAAATCGTCATATGATTATCGAGTATATCGACCGTGTCAATTAAATTTATCTATAATTCACCGACTTAGTTCACTTAAAGGAGATAGATAATAAATTGACAAGATCTCTTATATGTATTTAAAGATTAAGACTTAGCCTTACCAAAGAGGAAAAATCCATGACTCCCTTCTTTATAAGGAAGTGGACTCGGCTACACCGGGGTGCTAAACTTATTACGTTGGGTAAGTGGGGTAATATGATTACACTTTGAAATTTGGTCGATCTCAACGAAAGTATTCGTAACCGTAGTTGCAATAAGTTCGGGCTAAAGATAATTTAAAGTAAATTGTCGACCGAGAGTTCTAATGTAGAATCGATTAAAGGTTAATCCACCGAATTATATTAATAAGGGATGAATTGGCTACATCGTGCCCGAGTTAGTATGGATTTGGGTCTCAGAATCGTTTACTTAATTGGGTAAGAGATCATTAAGTAAATGTCGTTTTGTGGTATACGTTCATTATATTAGTTTTGGTTTGGATTTCATTCGGGAGTTGGTATTTGAGAAGTTGGAACTTGAACTCGAAATTGTATGATTTGTCATGAACTTAGCAAAAAAAAAAAAAGAGAAAGAAAAATGATTTCCCGTGCTTAACTTTGTATCTTTGGGGAATAGAAAAAGAAAGAAAGAAAAAAGGGAAAAAAGAAAAAGAAAGAAAAAAAGTGATTGCTAAGCATGTGTTTTGACCAATTCGAGTTCCGGGGTTAGTTGTGTGATATGCCAAGCATGACATTATTTTTGAGTATTTGGAAGGTTTTACTTTTGGTTGAGTCATGGTAGCTAGCTCGAGCCGTTACCCCTTCTTATGCTTATCGTTTTTTGCCTCCTTTTCACCCATTTCACCTCACATAACCATATTTTGCAAGTATTCGGCATGTGATAGACTTTGACAGGTTGATATGCGCGTGTACAGTAATTAGAATCATTTGTCATACTAGTTGCATTGCATGATATGTTGGTCGCAGTTAGGAGAGTGTCTTCATTTTCTTATCCTTTTCTCTTACACATATATGTTTACCCTTTTGATTGAGAGAAGAGCGATCCGGGAGAGTCCAAAGTACATAGTCATTCGAGGTCAGTTGGCCAAGTTGTTTTCATTGCATGTATGAATTCGTTGATTTTGGTTTTGAACTTTATGGTGGTTAATTTCTGCATTTACATGGTCAACAACGTGATCCATAGTCGGTTCTGAGGCGATTCCATTCCATTAGTTAGTTAGTTAGTTTTCTTCTTTCTTGTAGTTGCATTAGTTTGCTTGAGGACAAACAAATGTTTGGTTTGAGGATATTTGATGCGTGCGTATTTTATACACATTTTGGCATCAGTTAGCACGCATTTCTATGTATTTTCACACATTTTACGTGCTATTTTGCCCCTTTTTCTTCTCTTGGTGTATTTCTTGTTGTTTAACAAGAATTATACAAAAGTTGAAGAAACCGAGCTTTTCTCGTCCAAAGTAGACCCTTTTTAGAAGATGGAACAAGTCAAGGAGTCCTATGACATCAAATGTGCAGTCCTGAGCTTAAAGGAACGGTAATCGAAGCATAGACAAAGGGCAAAGGCAAAAGAATCGAAAAAGAAGCAACTTATCTGTCATTTACTCGATCGAGTAAACACCAGAGCTCGATCGAGCGGATGCAGGAGAACAAATACTCGATCGATTAATGGGCTACTCGATCGAGGAGTCTGCAGGAGGAACTAAATCCCTGAAGGTCTTGAAGTTACTCGATCGAGCAGATGCTGGTTCAATGTTACTTGATCGAGTACAATCTGAAGAATAGTTACTCGATCGAGTGGTTTAGTCACTCGATCGAGCAACTCACTTATTGTACCGGATCAACATTTTCCCATTTTTAGGTTTTAAGATTAAGATGTTAACCTAATCCCTATTTAAGGATTAGATTAACACTAATCAAGTCATTCAGTCACTTTAGAATTTTTTATCAGTTTCATAGTTTACTCTAGATCTAAAACACATTTTCATTATAGTTTTTGGCATTTCTCAAGATTAATTCATAGTTCAAGCTTTGGTTTCCATTCAACTTCCCTGCGATCATAGTAATCTCTCCTCTACTTTTATTATTGTTTTATTTATTCGTCTTTTATGCTTTGTAGTATTTCTTTATTATCAAACATGTTATACTTCGTTGTTATTACTGTTGTTAGTGTAAATCCCTTAGCCATGCGTAGGTAATTTTTATAATATGTTAGGACGAAGGGACTTGATGCGTGTCTATTTTATGATGTTTTACATCTATTTTTTACATGCATTTCAGAGCTCATTTACGAGTTTTAGCCGCTATTTCCCTATATTTGTCTACTTTCATATTTTTATGCTATTTTGCAGAATTATGCGGGAAAGAGGCAATTTCGAGCCAAATGTTACCCTCGGGATTTTTGCATAGCTAAAGGAACTAAGGAATGAAGTCCAACGTGCAAATCAAGGACCACAAGACCAACTTATGAGGATTTTTCGAGCTGACACACAGGTGCTTCGGTCGACTGACCGAGCTCACTGGTCGGTCAACCAAAGCATCTGACGTTTTAAGTTTAGAATTCTAATTTCAAAACCAGAAGACCCCATGGGCCCGATAACCGGTCGACCGACCGAGGCCACTGGTTGGTCGAGCACGGCGCAGTTTTCAGAAGCTCGCAAAAGCCCACGACGTGATTAGGTCAAGGAAGAAAGCTTTGAGAAAAGCTTATAAAAGCCTATTCCTGTCATTAGGCTAATAATCTTTGAATGATCTAATCCTCTTTCATCTAATCTTTCAGCTACCTTAATCTTTAGTTTACTTTTAAAATTAGTTTTAGCATTAGAATTATTGTTATTAGTTTATTCTCAAGCAACATTCTGATTCCACGCAATTCAATAAAGTTTAATCTTTCTGCCCTATTGCTTTGTACGGTAATCCTCTTTTCAGTTCAGTTTATTATTGCAATTCGTTATTGTTATACCGGCTGTATAGATTCCCGAAACCTTGTTGTTAATTGAATGTTTATCATATTTATCGCTATGAGTATCATTGTTGTTATCGTTGTTATCGTTCTTACTGTTTTCATGAGTAGTTAAGTACCATGTGTTAGGATG
Source organism: Silene conica (assembly GCA_029255685.2). Taxonomy (NCBI): domain Eukaryota; kingdom Viridiplantae; phylum Streptophyta; class Magnoliopsida; order Caryophyllales; family Caryophyllaceae; genus Silene; species Silene conica. The sequence goes on from CM055311.2 coordinate 70,200,683, forward strand.
TAGGTAAGTTAACGGCGTAGATGGCATGAATTATGGCGACCTGTAGTGGACCTTGGTCGACCGACCAACTTATCTGGTCGGCCGACTGGGGTAGTTAGTCGACCGACTAGAATAGCAGGTCGGTCGACCAACCTCGCGTATGATCAGGCCTGTTTTGCTTCGTTAATCATAATATCTTATGACGAGACCGAAAGGAGACTTTTAGGATGCTAGTAATGACTAACCAGAGATTGAAAGATTAGGGTAGGCCATTAGTTAACGTTTTAAGACAGCTAGGTTACTAAGACTGAAAGGTGTGTGACCTAGACATTAGGAATCACCCATATTGTTGACACCCGATATTTGTGAGACCTAGGAACTAATAGCATAGGCCGAAAGAAGCTATTAGATAACATAGACCGAAAGGATTTGTTATACCCCTTACGCGACTGCAATACATGTTGACCTAGACTATATGTCATCGTAGCTATAACGAATCGATCATCCTAACATCTTTTTACCATAGTTTTTATTCACATCTTTATTTTAATTTTGTCTTGCTTTAATTTGTTAGACTTAGTAAAGACCAAAACAAAATTCAAACCCCCAATTTGTTACCTTAAGACTTAGACCTAAAACAATAAACACTCCCAACCTCCTTGTGGTTCGACCCTGACTTTCTCTATCTGTAGTTAAAGCTAGGAATTATAAATCTTATCTTTGATACCCACAACGACGGGTATCAAATTTTGACGCCGTTGCTGGGGAGGTAGCGCTAGTGTTAGTTGTTTTTAGTTTTTTGTCTTTCTCTTTTGCCGTTATGACCATCTCCCCTTTCCCACAATTAGAGCATGAACCGTTGCATATCTATTGTAATAGATTAACCTCTTTCCTTTCTCAGTCTGACTATCCTGTTAGTATTGGGGAGGTTTGTCGTATCATTTACGATGGAGTCACTGGTAAGACCTTGATCAAAATTGAGGGAAGTTGTGGATGGGACTTTCTTGACCTACCCTATGAGGAGCAATGAGAACTTCTTAAACACTTAATCCAAGCCAGTGGAGAAACAGAGAGGGATGAGAGAGTTGACACCAGTGACTTGAATCTTTCTGCTGAGAGTGATCTTATCACCCCCATTACAAAAGATTCGCTCATTCCTGATGAGGACGAGTATGATAGGTTACTTGACTCCCTTTACCTTCCCATTGATGATGCTGACTTGGATGCAGCTGATGAGTTAGAAATTCATCCATTCACTGATGGACCTATTTTTGTGGGTATTAGTGAGGAGCATGTCTCTGAATTGATTGAACCTTCTGATGATGAGTCTTATTACGTGCAGGATTCATTTGTTGACATTTCTGATGTTTTAGATAATATTAGTGAATGTTCTGTGCAAGGATCCTTTACAAAGGATCCTTCGGAGGCTTTGATGTGTTTTGAGACATGTGCAGGTGAATCTCTTGCTCGGAAAGCTGATTTGGATGCTTCAAAGGTTGCAATACATGGGACGGAGTCCACAGTCGGCGGCAAAAGAAGTGTTCTCGATCGAGTAGTACCACTTATTCGATCAAATGATGTAGAGAACGAGATCACTCAATCGAGTGATCCTATGGCTGAAGAGAAGAGCCCAAGGAAGAAGAAACCGAGGAAGGTATCAACCAATGACTTGGGAGTTGACGACCCCAGAAGGTGGAGGGCTAGAGCTCTGGATGATAACCCATCCATTTACATAGTGGAGATGAGCTCATCTACCCAGATCACCATAGCTGAAGGAGTAGCTTGTAGTCAAAACCCGTGGTCAAAGAAATTTCGCATCCTTCGCGGATAACTTTTCCTTGTTGCTCATTTTCAAGACTATTTTCTGTTTTTTTTAAGACTTTTATTGTTTCTTTTTGTTTTAGACTTAGACTTTTTGCTTTGTTGTTTTGTTTTAAGACCCTTAGACTTGGTACTTTGGGATTTTGCGCGAATGTTGGGTGCATATACACTGTTTTACAAGTTTTGAAAAAAGAATTAACTCAATCCAATTGAGTTAATTCGGAGAAGAAAAGAGAGCACTGTACAAGAATTCTGGTCGACCGACAAGAAGCATCAGTCGATCGACCAGCAACTGCAACCCAGAAGGTCACTGTACCTCGAGTCTTGGTCGGTCGACCACGACAGCTGCTACTGCCTGTTCTCATCTGCCTCGGGAAGCGCGCAAACAAGATTAGGGAGTCTTTCTCCTTATCCTTACTTTTATGTTTTCCACTTCTCTTCTATTTTCAAACCTTGTAATCACTTTTTATCACCCAAACCGCTTTTAATCTCCGAAAAGGGTTTTTGGTCTTCTTGTTCCTTTCCAGGTGTAAAAGGTGGCACTGCTGGCCACCGAAACCTCCTAGCTTACGCTGGTTTGGGGAGGTTTCCATTTGCGCTAAAATCTTGTGAGTTTCTTCTATGTTTTTCCTTTGTTTTTCCTTTTACACATTTTATCCATTTTTCTTAACCTTTGCTTATGTGCTGGCCACCGAAACCTCCTAGCTTACGCTGGTTTGGGGAGGTTTCCATTTGCGCTAAAATATTGTGAGTTCCTTCTATGTTTTTCCTTCGTTTTCCTTTTACGCATTTTATCCATTTTTCTTAACCTTTGCTTATGCTACTGCACAATGGGGACATTGTGCGGTTTGGTTTGGGGAATGGTTTTGTGTCACATTCTTTTGTTTTACTGCATTTTGTCACACGTTTTTTGCATTTCTATCTTGCATCGTTTCTCTTATTTTCCCTTGCATATAAAAAATCCAAAAAAATAAGAAAATTTCAAAAATTTGAAAAAAATGCACGTTTACTTTAGCATATAGGTCGAGTCGGAACGAGAGTATTTCAATGATGACTTGCACTTTCACATGTTTATTCCTATGCCTTGCTTATCAACATGTTTAGTGGTAGAATTATATGCATATCCACGAGTTTTTGTCAAACTATTTGCTATTCTTTAGACTTGACTTGGACCTTTGGCAAACTACTATACATTCTGAGTTTTAGAGCTTTATTTCTGGTTTCATTCATCACCAGTTATTTAGGAATGTGAGTAGTACTCCCTTTGAAACATGTTACATCAATATGCATAAACATGAACATGAACATGAACTTCTATATACCTGTATGCTATCTTGTTTAGTGATTTTTGACACGTGCGTTTGAGGTCCCTTTCCTTATCTTACCAATAAGCCTTACATTGCCAAATCTACCTTTTTGTCCTTAAAACTACATTCCATACTTAGCCTACCTTAACCAAGCTAGTATTTGTGGTCGCGGGAACTTTTTGAGTCACCTTTGGTTGTTTATGTTCATGTGAGAAAAGAAAAAGAAAGAAAGAAAGAAAAGAAGGAAAAGAAAAGAAAGAAAAAGAAATAAAAAATTGAAAAAGTACACTGCAAGTCAGTCGACCGACCGCCACCCTTGGTCGGTCGACCAACTGACAGAAACAGAAACTTGCAGTTTGTTCAGAAAATGCCTTTCTTTAACATTTATTACTCCCGTACTTCATTCAAATTTTTTGGGAGTCAGTTTCCTTTGAAAAATTGTGAGTTTTGTGCTACAAAATAGCACCGTGTTTGAGTTCCTTGGGTTGAAAGTTGTGAAATTCGTTGTTTGGATCCCAGTTTTGCTAGCTTGGCTATCTAACTCCAATTATCCAAAAACATCTTAGCCATTCTTACCCATTACCTCACATATCTTTCTTTACCTCAGCGTGTGTCAAAGTCACTTGATTGGTATGTATATGCACGGTTGTAGAAATTGTTTTCATGTTAGATTGCAGGCATGTTTTCATGGGTCGAAGTTAGGTGAGTGTCACTACAAAGTAACTTCTTTCTATCTTTTACATATACAATCACCCTTTGCTTATTGTGTGATTTGAGCGACCCGCGAGAGTCCATTGTGACAAAGTATTTATGGTTGATAGATTAGCAAAGTTTGACAACTTCATAACTCGTTTGCATGATTCATTTACTATTTCATTGTTGACTTGACATTAAATTGGTTTAGGCTTTACATTTACATTTCGCTCTGAGATTGAAATCGCTCCACTAGTTTAAGATCAAGTCTAGTTCTTGCTTGAGGACAAGCAAGGTTTGATTTGGAGAATTTGATGCGTGTCTATTTTATGATGTTTTACATCTATTTTTACACGCATTTCAGAGCTCATTTACGAGTTTTAGCCGTTATTTCCCTATATTTGTCTACTTTCGTATTTTTATGCTATTTTGCAGAATTGTGCGGGAAAGAGGCAATTTCGAGCCAAATGTTACCCTCGGGATTTTTGCATAGCTAAAGGAATGAAGAAGGAATGAAGTCCAACGCGCAAATCAAGGACCACAAGACCAACTTATGAGGATTTTTCGAGCTGACACACAGGTGCTTCGGTCGACCGACCGAGCTCACTGGTCGGTGGACCAAAGCATCTGACGTATTAAGTTCATAGTTCTAATTTCAAAACCAAAAGACCCCATGGGCCCGATAACCGGTCGACCGACCGAGGCCACTGGTCGGTCGACCACGGCGCAGTTTTCAGAAGCTCGCAAAAGCCCACGGCGTTATTAGGTCAAGGAAGAAAGCTTTGAGAAAAGCTTATAAAAACCTAATCCCGTCATTAGGCTAATAATCTTTGAATGATCTAATCCTCTTTCATCTAATCTTTCAGCTACCTTAATCTTTAGTTTACTTTTAAAATTAGTTTTAGCATTAGAATTATTGTTCTTAGTTTATTCTCAAGCAACATTCTGATTCCACGCAATTCAATAAAGTTTAATCTTTCTGCCCTATTTCCTTTGTACGGTAATCCTCTTTTCAATTCAGTTTATTATTGCAATTCGTTATTGTTTTACCGGCTAGATAGATTCCCGAAACCTTGTTGTTAATTGAATGTTTATCGTATTTATCGCTATGAGTATCATTGTTGTTATCGTTGTTATTATTCTTTCTGTTTTCATGAGTAGCTAAGTACCATGTGTTAGGATGTAGGTAAGTTAACGGCGTAGATGGCATGAATTAGGGCAACCTGTAGCAGACCTTTTTCGACCGACCAGCTTATCTGGTCGGCCGAGTGGGGTAGTTAGTCAACCGGCTGGAATAGCTGGTCGGTCGACCAACCTCGCGTATGATCAGACCTGTTTTGCTTCGTTAATCATAATATCTTATGACGAGACCGAAAGGAGACTTGTAGGATGCTAGTAATGACTAACCCGAGATTGAAAGATAAGGGTAGCCATTATTTAACGTTTTAAGACAGCTAGGTTACTAAGACTGAAAGGTATGTGACCTAGACATTAGGAATCACCCATATTGTTGACACCCGATATTTGTGAGACCTAGGAACTAATAACATAGGCCGAAAGTAGCTATTAGATAACATAGACCGAAAGGATTTGTTATATCCCTTACGCGACTGTAATACATGTTGACCTAGACTATATGCCATCGTAGCTATAACGAACCGATCATCCTAACATCTTTTTACCATAGTTTTTATTCACATCTTTATTTTAATTTTGTCTTGCTTTAATTTGTTAGACTTTATAAAGACCAAAACACAATTCAAACCCCCAATTTGTTACCTTAAGACTTAGACCTAAAACAATACTCCCAACCTCCTTGTGGTTCGACCCTGACTTTCTCTATCTATAGTTATATATAGGAATTATAAATCTTATCTTTGATACCCACAACGACGGGTATCAGGACTCGCGGTAGTAATGTTTTAAGAATTGCATTTTAGTCGTCTTTGCGACGAAGTTCACCCATGAACAATTTAATTATGAAACTAGTCAAATGAGTGCACGCATGAGACCGGTTTATTTAGTAAAACCATACCTAGATCGAAAGATTGGTAAGGTAGGCTTGTTTAGGATGATCTGTGTAACCTATCTAGATCGAAAGATTGATAAGGGAGTTTAGGATGATTTCAGACCGAAAGGATATTAATCGTTCCCACTTCGTTTACAATTCGACTGACCTAGTTTTGATATGTGACATATATGTAGGAAATAATTTCTTAAATTACTCATAAAAGTACTAACTAATTAATACTGCCAAGGATTATATCAAAAACGAATTGATATTAAAACAATAGAACTAAAATAATAGGACAAGGATCATAGAAATAACCTTTGGTCCTATATGAGATCGGCCTAAGAACAACCTAGTATAAACCCAAACTTCAAGGTAGAAGTTCTCCTTAGATTGCACCAGATGCCCGTCGTTGAGGGTACCAAAGATAAAATTTATAATTCCTAAACTTAAACTATAGATAGTGAAAGTCAGGGTCGAACCACAGAGAGGTGGGAAATGTTTATTGTTTGAATGTTAATGTTTAAAGGTAATAAAATTGGGGGTTGATTGGTTGATTACTATATCTAAGGCAAAGATTAAAATAAAACAAGAATTTAGAGATGAGAATAAAATATAATAAAAGGGGATGCTAGGATGTTCGGGTAATAAATAGCTAAGGTAAGATAAATCCTAAGGTCAACATGTATTGCAGTCGCGTAAGGGGGTGTAACATATCTTTTTAGGTCTATGCTACCTAATAGCTCCTTTCGGCCTATGCTATTAGTTCCTAGGTCTCACAATTATTGGGTGTCAACAATAAGGGTGATTCCTAAATCCTAGGTCACATACCTTTCAGTCTTGAGTAACCTAGCCGTCTTAAGGTGTAAACCAATGCCCTTCCCGTATCTCTCAATCTTGGGTAAGTCATTAATAACATCCTACAAGTCTCCTTTCAGTTTTATTGTAGGGTATTATAGTCAACAAGGAAAGACGAAACAGGATACAAACGCGAGTGGTCGACCGACCAGCTATTCCAGTCGGCCGACCACAGCCTCGGTCGACCGACCCACTATTTGAGTCGGCCGACCGTGGCTCTGCTACAAGTCGGTTTCGGGATTTATTCTACCTATGCATATTATCCCCTACATCCTAACATATGAAAATTAGCTACTCATGGTTGTTAAGACGATTATGAAAACGGGATTAAACATGGTAAGCATAATAAATAATCTAAACATGCAAGAATTAATAAAGCTTGAGATTCTGACTTAGACGAATGTAATAAAATTAAGAACAATAATAAAGCTAGATTAAAAGAGTAATTACCACAATCGGAATTAGGGCAGAAAGGAACAAACTTTATTGAATGCTTGAGAATTGTTGAAAGATTACAAACTCTAATAATAACTGAATAATAACTGAATTATTGAATCTCTCTAGAACTGAATGTATGAATAAAACTTCTTTTTTCTAAACCCTAATTACAAGATTAGCTTTTATAGGGCAAGAGATTAGAGTTTCCTAAAGGACTTCTACTTCTAATTTATTTCCGAAAACTAGTTCTGGGCTTCGCTGAGGTCGGTCGACCTCCTTTACGGACTTAGTTGAATTCTTGGGCTTTCTTCAGATTTGGATTTTTTATGAAAATCAGGCCTGGTCGGCCGACCCGTTCAGCTGGTCGGTCGACCGCCTCCGTATGGAATTCTTCGGATTTCTTCTTGTTCTGACTTTTGGCACTTAAATAAAGATTCCAGTTGACCCTTCGTTATTCCTTAATTATGCAAAAGACTCGAGGATATGAATTTGGTGCTAAATCGTCCATTTTCCGCATAAATCTGCAAAAGTGCATAAAAATACGAAAGTACACGATTGTTGGGAAATAAAGGCTAAAACATAGTAAATGAGCGACCAAATGCGTGTAAAATTAGATGAAAAACATCATAAAATAGACACACATCAAATTCCCCAAACCAAACCCTTGCTTGCTCTCAAGCAAGAAATAGACTCGATCCTAACTAATGGAACGATTTCAATCTCAGAGCGAAATTTACATGTTAGCCTAAACCAATGCCAAGTACAAAATGAGAAAGTATTTAAATCATGCAAACGAGTTATGGTGTTGTCAAACTTGCAACACTAGAGACTATAGAGACTTTATACTATGGACTCTCGCGGTACGCTCGAGACACTCATGAAGCAAAGGGTGAGTATATGTAAAAGATAGAAAGAAGTATATTTGTAATGACACTCACCTAACTACGACCCATGGAAACATGCCTGCAATCTAACATGAACAAGAATTCTACAATTTTGTATAATAATCTCATTTAAATGACCTAGATACATGCAAATGAGGTACGAAACATATGTGAGGTAAAAGGTAAAAAGTGGTTAAGATGTTTTTGGATTTTCGGGGTTAGTAGCCAAGCTAGTAAAACCGGTTCCCAACAACATATTTCACAACTTTTTAATATTAAGAAAGTGCTCTTTTTGTAGCACAACTCTCACATTATATAGAAAAGGACTCCCAAATATTTTGAATGAAGTACGGGAGTGATAACATATAAAAGAAAGGGGTTTTTTTGAACGAAATTTTGACACTGATTCTGTTAGTTGGACGGCCGACCTATGATGGTGGTCGGTCGACTGACTCCACTGTATATTTTTATTTTTTCGTTTTTCTTTTCTTTCTTTCTTTTTCTGAATTTTTCTGTTCTTTTTCTTTTCTTGCTTTCTTTCTTTCTTTTCTCTTTTTGCTCATGATAGCATACAGACCAAGATGCCTCAAAATAAACCAAGGACCACAAATACTAGCTTGGAAGGGTAGGCTAAGTATGGGATGTAGTTTTTGGGGAAATAAAAAGGCAATTTTGGCTATGTGAAGCTTATGGGTAATAATGAGAAAGGGATCCCAAATGCACGTATCAAGACTCACAAAACGAGAAAGTAAAACAAGTATATAACAATTCAAGTTCATGTTTATGCATATTGATGTAACATGTTCCAAGGGGAGTACTACTCACATCCTAGACAACTGGTTTAAAATTGAAACCAGGAAATAGGCTCTAAAAACTCAGAATGTATAGTAGGTTGCCAAGGTATAAGTCAAGTCTCAAGATATACAAATTGACAAAAACTCGTAGATATGCAAAAGACTCTCATACTAAAACAAGTTGATAAGGCAAAGTAAAGGCATAAACATGTAAGATAGCAAAAATCATCCTTGAAACACTTTCGTTCCGACTTGACCTATATACTAAAATAAACGTGCATTTTTTTGAATTTTTGAATTTTTTTCTATTTTTTTGGATTTTTGTATATATAAGGAAAATAAAGAAAAGAACAATGCAATACGGAAATGCAATAAACGTGTGACAGAATGCAATGCATGTGACACGAAACCATTCCCCAAACCAACCCGCACAATGTCCCCATTGTGCATTAGCCTAAGTAAAGGTTTCAGAAAATTAAAGTAAAGATGCGAATAACTAAATAAAAACTAAGGAAAAACTGGAAAGAACTCACTGGGTAAATAGATGTATGAGAAAAACCTCCCCAAACCAGCGTAAGCTGGGAGGTTTTGGTGGCCAGCAATGCCACTGAAATACCAAAGACGGTTGCACGGTTCTCGAGGAAGAAAACGAAAGACTGCGACGGACAGAAGGTCGACCGACCCAGATAACAGGTCGACCGACCTTCCTGTAGACTACAGAAAGTTTCAGCAATACGGCGACTAGGTCGACCGACTGGTGTATCTGGTCGGTCGACCGTGCTGTGTCCCAGCGGTCTTTGTTTCTTCGTTGAACCTGAAAAAGTAAGAAAAAATATATGCGCCCGCAAATGCGCGAGATACCAGAAACAAGTCTAAAGTTTTCGACTACGCAAGCATAAAGTTCTAAAACTACGAGCACACAAAAATAAAAAGTCTCACACAACAAAAATAAATTGTCTTTAAAACTGAAACTTAAAACTATCCGCTGAAGATGCGGAAAATATCCGACCACGGCCTTTGACGACATGCCGTAGTCTCCACAGTGTTTGTTCGAGTAACAAAACACATCTTCTTTCCGCCGTCGCAAAGCATATGCGACGGTCTCTCCTCTTGAGCTTGCCTCCTCTTCTTCTTCTCCTCTCGATCCACGACGTCTGGGTCCTCATCTTCTTTATAGCTTAGACATCCCATTCCTCCTCTTTGGACTATGACTTTTTCTACTTTGGGTTTCCCCAAACCAATTCCTGCATTATCCACAATAGAAGCGTTCTCCATATTGCTCCCAATCCGGGGCGGAGGTGTAAAAACAGATACAGGAACAGGTACTAAAGTAGGAGAAGTAGTGATGACCTCATACTTCTTTTCAGAAGTGATAGCATTACATGTAATGGGGGTCATAGCATCCTTTTTCCTATAAGATAGGCCATAAATAATAGAATGCTTTCCTACTTTAAAGGTCAAAGTTCCAGTGCCTACATCTATAATGGCACCTGCGGTGTGAAGGAAAGGTCTTCCTAGAATTATAGGTATATGGGCATCCTCTGGAATGTCCAAAACTACGAAATCAACTGGGAAGAAAAACCTGTCAATACGCACAGGGATGTTTTCCAACACTCCTATAGGTTCCATAGATGTACGATCCGCCATCTGGACTGTCATACTGGTCACTGCAAATTCGGTCATTTCTAGTTTTAAGGCAACACTTAGGGGCATGACACTTATACTGGCACCTAAGTCGCATAGAGCCTTCTTAACTGGGAAGGTTCCTATATTGCAGGGGACAGAAAAACTATCAGGGTCCTCTAATTTGTGAGGGGCAATGACATGTGATAAAAAACTAGATGACTCTTCAGTGAGGGCCACCGACTCAACCTTTTCTAGAGACCTCTTTCTTGACAAAAGTTGTCTCATAAATTTAAGATAAGAAGGAACTAGTTGAACTAATTCTAGAAAAGGGACTTGAACATTTAATGAACGAATCACATCCTTAAATTTGTCAAAAGATACCTGATCCTTCGAAGGTACAAGTCTTTCTGGGAAAGGAGCGGTCGAAGACTCAGTATTTGCAGCTCTCTTCAAAAACCTAGGGGTATTATCACCCCTGAAAAGAAAATCCCTTAAGTTATCTGGCAATTCTGGACGAAAAGGAGTCTCTGGCTCTGCCTCGGCGGTCGGTCGACCATCAGCTTCGGTCGGTCGACCGCTCTCCTGTTCAGCGGAAATTTCCGGATTCTGCTCTGTGGTCGGTCGACCTGGATCTTCGGTCGGTCGACCGCTCTTTCTGCTTTTCTTCTGTTTTTCTTTCTCAACCCCCACTTTAGCTCCACTTCTTAAGGATACGACGTTTAGAGTCTCTTTTTTTTGGTCCGGTTTGGTCGGAAGTTGACCCGGAGCCCTAGTATCATTCTTGCTCGCGATTTGAGCAATCTGAGACTCTAACATCTTCATCCCTGCCTCTATAGCCTGTGACTCCTTCTGAACCAACCCAATAAGATTTTGGATAAGGGTTTCTGTGTTGGGTGGTGGATTAGAAGGTGGTTGAGGGTTGAAGGGTGGTTTTGAAATCCTTGCTTATGTGGGGGGATATATGTGGAATTTTGCTGAGGTTGCATGTGTTGTGGGTTAAGAACATTCTGGCTTGTCCACCTTAGGTTGGGATGGACATTATTATTATTTGGGTCATAGAAATTGTTCCCACGATAATGTTGAAAAGCGGCACATGTTTCATTGGATGAAGTACAGAATTTTGACACGTGCCCTTCTCCACCGCACCTCTCACAAGCAAAGGGTCCGTCTTGAACGACGTTCACCTGATAAATACCGCCCTTGCTTCCACTCCCTAGATCGAATTTTCCTCCAGCCTCAAATTTTTCCAACTTGGCTGTCAAGGCCTCAATTGCTGATAGGTTGTATTCAGATTTCCTTTGATTTCCTCTGGAAGTGCCATGCTCAGCACGGTGTACAGCAACATCTTCTATCAATTTGAGACCCTTAGTCTCTCCTGAATTATCTTGGAATCTCCCATTAGCTGCAGCATCTAGATAGGCTATGTTGTCATCGTAGAGGCCATTGTAGAACTGGTTGCAAAGAAACCATTGTTCGAATCCGTGATGTGGTATGGATCGAACAAGTCTCTTGAACCTGTCCCACGCCTCACTAAAATCTTCATTGGGGCCTTGCTTGAAATTTGTAATCTGCGCTCTTAAAGCATTAGTCTTTGATGCAGAATAGTATTTCCTATAGAATGCAAAGGCTAGGGTGTTCCAATCTGTGACTCCCGCAGCAGTGCGGTCTAGATCTCTGTACCACTCTCTCGCAGAGTCCCTAAGAGAGAAGATAAACATGGTCTGTTTAATCTGGTCCTGCGTCACTCCTTCTGGGGGTGCAATAGAGCATATGTAATCCGTGAAGATTTCAATATGCTTTGCAGCATCCTCATTGGCCGAGCCTCCAAATTGGTTTCTTTCAACCATAGTAATATAGGCAGGCTTGGCCTCGAATGGCTTTCCAGTACCTGCAGGTAAAGTGAACCCTTTGTATAGGTCCTTTGCCTGAGGCATGGAGTGACTGGCAATAGTAGCTTCTTCTGCCATATTCTCTTCTTCTTTAGGAAAAACTGGAAAGTAGGTAAAAGGTGGTGTTTTTGGTGAAGGTGGATTGTTGGGTGAATTTGGTTGTGAAGGTGGTGTTTTTGGTGAAGATGGTAAAGATGGTTGTTCGAAAAGGTCTTCTTGAAATAAGGAAGATGGTGATCCTCCTTCCTGATTTGCTAGAAGTTGCTTTCTCCTTTCTCTAAGAGTCCTCTCTAGCTCGTGGTGCAGTGGTAGGAGTTCTCCTTGAACTGACCTGCGCATAAGATGGAAACTACAAGAGAACGGTGAGAAGGTTTAAGGAAAGAAAAGTTCCTTAAACAAAGAGAAACAAAAACTAAAACAATAAACACTGGCGTCACCTCCCCGGCAACGGCGCCAAAATTTGATGCCCGTCGTTGAGGGTACCAAAGATAAAATTTATAATTCCTAAACTTAAACTATAGATAGTGAAAGTCAGGGTCGAACCACAGAGAGGTGGGAAATGTTTATTGTTTGAATGTTAATGTTTAAAGGTAATAAAATTGGGGGTTGATTGGTTGATTACTATATCTAAGGCAAAGATTAAAATAAAACAAGAATTTAGAGATGAGAATAAAATATAATAAAAGGGGATGCTAGGATGTTCGGGTAATAAATAGCTAAGGTAAGATAAATCCTAAGGTCAACATGTATTGCAGTCGCGTAAGGGGGTGTAACATATCTTTTTAGGTCTATGCTACCTAATAGCTCCTTTCGGCCTATGCTATTAGTTCCTAGGTCTCACAATTATTGGGTGTCAACAATAAGGGTGATTCCTAAATCCTAGGTCACATACCTTTCAGTCTTGAGTAACCTAGCCGTCTTAAGGTGTAAACCAATGCCCTTCCCGTATCTCTCAATCTTGGGTAAGTCATTAATAACATCCTACAAGTCTCCTTTCAGTTTTATTGTAGGGTATTATAGTCAACAAGGAAAGACGAAACAGGATACAAACGCGAGTGGTCGACCGACCAGCTATTCCAGTCGGCCGACCACAGCCTCGGTCGACCGACCCACTATTTGAGTCGGCCGACCGTGGCTCTGCTACAAGTCGGTTTCGGGATTTATTCTACCTATGCATATTATCCCCTACATCCTAACATATGAAAATTAGCTACTCATGGTTGTTAAGACGATTATGAAAACGGGATTAAACATGGTAAGCATAATAAATAATCTAAACATGCAAGAATTAATAAAGCTTGAGATTCTGACTTAGACGAATGTAATAAAATTAAGAACAATAATAAAGCTAGATTAAAAGAGTAATTACCACAATCGGAATTAGGGCAGAAAGGAACAAACTTTATTGAATGCTTGAGAATTGTTGAAAGATTACAAACTCTAATAATAACTGAATAATAACTGAATTATTGAATCTCTCTAGAACTGAATGTATGAATAAAACTTCTTTTTTCTAAACCCTAATTACAAGATTAGCTTTTATAGGGCAAGAGATTAGAGTTTCCTAAAGGACTTCTACTTCTAATTTATTTCCGAAAACTAGTTCTGGGCTTCGCTGAGGTCGGTCGACCTCCTTTACGGACTTAGTTGAATTCTTGGGCTTTCTTCAGATTTGGATTTTTTATGAAAATCAGGCCTGGTCGGCCGACCCGTTCAGCTGGTCGGTCGACCGCCTCCGTATGGAATTCTTCGGATTTCTTCTTGTTCTGACTTTTGGCACTTAAATAAAGATTCCAGTTGACCCTTCGTTATTCCTTAATTATGCAAAAGACTCGAGGATATGAATTTGGTGCTAAATCGTCCATTTTCCGCATAAATCTGCAAAAGTGCATAAAAATACGAAAGTACACGATTGTTGGGAAATAAAGGCTAAAACATAGTAAATGAGCGACCAAATGCGTGTAAAAATAGATGAAAAACATCATAAAATAGACACGCATCAGCACCCAAGACGACTGAGAAAGATTCCCTCAAAGCTCCTCCTAAATTACTATTAATTATTTTAGAGGATTTATTTTGGGATTAAGATGATAAACTAATCAAAGAGAATAAGATAGGAAAAGCTGTTTTCTTCTTGTGTCTCCAACCTCACGGCCGAAACTCTCTATATATAGGGTTTTGGTTTGTGTTGGTATTGTACTTCAATTAGGAAACCTCATTATAATATAATATTTTGAGTCAGTTTCCTTATTCCGAACTTCCTTAAAATATCATATATATTTTAATACTTTTCGGTGTACAAATTTAATTCCCGGAGAATATTAATTAATTATCTTATAATTAATTAATCCCAATTATATTATTCTATCATATATTAAAATATAATTAATAAATATAACTTATATATATATTTATTAGAATTAACATTTAATTCATTTCTCCTAGCTAATATTTAATCATATTAAATGTTTATCATCTACTTAACTACATTTAGCTAAGTTTAGCATTTATGTAATTATATCTATATATAATCACATTTCTCAGTACTATCCTATAGGTGTGACCTTTAGGGATCAGCTGATTATCGCCATCATATGACAGTAACGTCAAACTTCTAGTGAGCCAATCGTTACCGATAAACGTTAATTAACTGATTAATATACTAAGTATCCCTGCGTGATCCTGTAAAAGATTTACTCAAATAATCACACACTGTGAAGGACATTTACTCCAACAATATCCCACTTGTCCTACAAGTGTGTGTGCGATTACGATTCTCATATCCATACATTATTCTCCCACTCAATGGAAGACAAATTGCAAAGTCTTACCTTACAAGGCCGTATCTCCCAAGTAATCATATCAGGAGTGGTTTCCTCGACTAGAGAGCAACATAACTGATACGAATCATATTCGAGCATGGCCATGCGTTTAAGTTACTACTCCTCGAGTGGCCCTGAGAAATATATATATAAAACTTGATAAAGGCTGGATATTTTCTTTGACTTATGACTTGCCGATGGAAGCACAACATGAAATGACCCAGTAAAAGTCCGATTGGTCTCCTTTTACGGTGCGACCTAGGACAGAAACCAAAGCCACCCAAAAACTGTCTATATCGCATGAAAGAAACAATGGTCAAAAGAACCGACTTTAGGAATCACGATAGACGTCCCATCCACGACCAGGCACCTAATGTATCTTAACATTTAGGACTCTATGTTGTGGTCACTATGTCCTATGCGATATCATACCCATATTTGTTCTTGATCAGTCAGACGCTTGACTTATGGAATATTGAACCTTCCATCCTTCAACTAACAAAATAATCACCTGAGTTATCAGCTCATATTGGTGTTTACGGACACAAACAGACATATAAAGTAAAATATTTCATTGTGTGGTGTTCAAAAATTGTCGTACAATCCACATGTAATGCAATATAAAGAAATTCAATGATTTTATTAAGTAATAATTTGAAATGATAAAACATTAATCAAAAAATGTTTATTGCAATTCTGGAACACGCTTTATCCCCATGGATGAGATATGCCCTTCATGTTTATTATGTGGTAGTGCCTTAGTCAGCGGATCAGCAATGTTGTTATCCGTTCCAATCTTGCACAATGCTATCTCCTTTTGCTCCATGTAATCTCTTATCAGATGAGCTTTTCTGAGTACATGTCTAGATTTGTTGCTAGACTTAGGCTCCTTAGCCTGGAAGATTGTACCACTGTTATCACAATAAAGGGTGATTGGATCTTTCACACTAGGTACTACTTTTAGTCCTTGTAAGAAATAACGCATCCAAATAGCTTCTATTGCAGCTTCGGAAGCTGCCAAGTACTCAGACTCTGTTGTAGAATCTGCGGTCACGCTCTGTTTGGAACTCTTCCAACTGACTGCTCCACCATTAAGAGTAAAGACAAAACTCGACTGAGATTTAGAATTATCACGATCGGTTTGGAAACTAGCATCTGTGTAACCCTTAGCACTTAGCTCCAAGTCTCCACCATATACCAGTGCCCAATCTTTATTTCTTCGTAAGTACTTAAGGATGTTCTTGACGGCTATCCAGTGACTTTCACCTGGATTATTTTGGTAACGGCTGACCATACTCAATGCATATGCCACGTCAGGACGTGTGTGCACATCATGACATACATGATCGACCCTACTGCCGAAGCATAAGGTATTCGACTCATGCGTTCAGTTTCTTCCGGTGTTGTAGGTGATTATGTCTTACTCAAATGCACCCCATGAACAACAGGAAGGTAACCTCTCCTGGAGTTTGTCATACTGAATCTATCAAGAATCTTATCTATATAATCTTCTTGACTTAGTGCTAACATCCTTTTCGATCTATCTCTATAAATGCGGATGCCTAGAATCCTCTGTGCCTCACCCAAATCTTTCATTTTAAAATGGTTCATTAACCATGTCTTAACCGACGAAAACATGGGAATGTCGTTTCCAGTTAGTAGTATATCATCTACATACAATATTAGGAATACGATTTTACTCCCACTTGACTTGATATACAGACATGGTTCTTCGACACTTCGAATGAATCCGTTCTGTTTTATCACGTCATCAAAACGATGATTCCAACTCCATGATGCTTGCTTAAGTCCATAGATGGAACGCTTGAGCTTGCACACTTTCTTAGGATGTTTAGGATCGATGAAACCCTCAGGCTGTATCATATACAATTCTTCTTCCAAAAACCCGTTTAGGAAGGCTGTTTTCACATCCATTTGCCAGATCTCATAATCATGAAATGCGGATATCGCTAAGATAATCCGAATAGATCTAAGCATTAAGACTGGAGCAAATATCTCATCATAGTGCAACCCGTGTAACTGAGTGAAACCTTTTGCCACCAATCGTGCTTTATAAACATCTGGTTGCCCATCTAGTGGACGCTTTATCTTATAAAGCCATTTGCACTGTAGGGGTTTTACCTTTTCAGGCAAATCAACCAAATCCCATACTTGATTCTCTTGCATGGAATCTATTTCGGACTGCATGACTTCGAGTCATAGCTTAGAGTCGGAACATGTCATGGCTCCTTTGTAGGTAGCTGGTTCGTTACTCTCAAGTAGTAATAGGTTTTCTGCACCACCTTCCTCAACCATACCAATGTATCGGTCTGGGGGGTGAGAAACTCGAACCGTCCTCCTAGGTTCCTCTGGAATGGATACCATAGCAGATGTGGAAGGAACACTTTCTTCCATCACACTGTTGGTTTCTGGTTCTTGAACCTCTGACAGATCAAAAGTTCTACTACTCTGTTTGTTCGAGAGAAACTCTTTCTCTAAAAACTTCGCACTGGCCGCAACAAACGCTCTTTGTTCGGTTGGTGAGTAAAAGTAGTGACCAAAAATTCCTTTGGGATAACCTACAAAGTAAGTCTTGACCGATCGTGGGCCTAGCTTGTCTTCGTGTTTCCACTTGACATAAGCTTCACAGCCCCAAACCCGAATAAAGGACAAGTCAGGAACTTTTCCTTTACACATCTCATATGGAGTCTTGTCTGTTGCTTTAGTCGTACTTCGGTTAAGTATTAGAGCAGCTGACTGAAGAGCAAATCCCCATAATTAATCAGGCACAACCGTGTGACTCATCATGGATCGAACCATATCTAATAAAGTTCGATTTCTCCGTTCGGATACACCATTTAATTGTGGTGCTCCAGGTGGAGTCAACTGCGATACAATACCACAGTCTTTCAAGTGTTGATCAAACTCAGTCGAAACATACTCGCCACCACGATCAGATCAAAGTGCCTTTATCTTCCTATCTAATTGGTTCTCAACCTTATTTTGGAATTCCTTGAACTTGTCAAAGGATTCACTTTTATGTTTCATTAAATAGACATACCCATATCTACTTAAATCATCCGTAAAAGTGATGAAATATATATAGCCGTCTCTTACTGTGATTGTCATAGGACCACATACATCTGTATGTATGAGTCCTAGAAGATCACTAGCTCGCATTCCAATACCTTTAAAGGAAATACGAGTCATCTTTCCGATGAGACATGATTCACACGTACCAATTGATTCGTAATGAAATGGTGGTATTGACCCATTCTTAATGAGTTTCTCTACGCGTTTTTCATTGATGTGTCCCATTCGACAATACCATAGATACGTTTGTTCTTTATCACCTGTTTTAGCCCTTTTATTATTCACATGATAAACCTCGGTGGTTTGGTCTAAAACATATATTCCGTTTACGGAAACAGCTTTTCCATAAATCATATCGTTTAATGAAAAAGTACAACAATTGTGCTTAATATTAAAACAAAAACCTTCTGAATCCAAAATAGAAATAGAAATAATGCTTTTCGGCAAACTAGGAACAAAATAACAATTATTTAAAAATAACTCGAAACCACTAGGTAGTTTGAGTACATAAGTTCCTATGGAGACAGCTGCAACCTTTGCTCCATTTCCAACACGAAGGTCAACGTCCCCTTTCTCAAGTTTGCAGACGTCCCTTAAACCCTGCAAGTGATTACACAAGTGAGAACCACAACCAGTATCAAACACCCATGTTGCTGAACTTGCATGATTTATTTCAATCATATGAATAAAAGACGGTATACCTGTGGCTGTCACTCGTCCAGCCTTGATATCCTTGAGGTACTTAGGGCAATTCATTTTCCAATGCCCAGACTCGTGGCAATGGTGGCACTCTCCTTCTTTCCTTTTGCTCTTAGTTTTGACCTTTGAGCGAGTTACTGGTCTCACCAGGTCCACTCTTTGGCTTCGGCTGCTTTCTTTTGAACTGAGACTTCTTAACATTTAAGGGAGCCTTTGCCTTTCCCTTTCCCTTCCAATTAGCTTGTATGACAAGGACGTCCTTCTTAACACTCCCACTCAAATTGAGATCCTTCTCAGCTTGCACGAGCTGAGAGTGGAGTTCATGAAGACTTTTCTTCATGTCATTCATGTTATAATTCACCCTAAATTGGGTGAACCCATCATGAATAGAGTGTAATATTCGGTCTACAATGATTGACTCCTCAATCTTGCAACCGAGAGACTCCAGAACTTCCACATTCTCAATCATCTTGAGGGTGTGTGGGCTAACAGCTCGGCCCTTGGACAGTTTAGCTTCGAAGAAGCGGACTGCTGCGTCATATCTCATGATTCTTGGAGCTTGCGAGAATTTATTGGTAAGGGTGGTGAAAATCTTATTCGCACCTTGTGAAATGAAGCGGCGCTGCAAATTGCTTTCCATTGCATAAATAAGTACATTCTTAATCACACCAGCTTCACGAACGAACTCATCATATGCAGTTCGTTGGGCTCCAGTCCTTGCAGTTGGTTCAGCCGATATTGGCCACCAAATACTTTAATTTACCGTCAGCAATGGCAGCATTCCGTAATGCTGCCTCCCAATCGGTAAAGTTACTCCCATCATTCTTAAGGCGGGAGTTCTGATTGTAGGAGACGTGGTCCATAAAAGAGCGTAACCACGACTCCCTGGTGAGGGTGGTGCTAGGGCCCGGAGTTGCATTTGGATCAGTCATTTTAAAAGGCAGATATTAATGATCTACAAATGAGAAAATAAATAAACATGAGAAATCAATGAATTTAAAATCTTTTTAAACAAAGTTATACAACATAATATAATCGATCTCACTCAAAGAATTATATAATGTATCCCAAGACCCAAATCCCGATTTGGTGAGTTAACCCTTTAACTACTTCTACATTAGAACTCTTAGTCGACAAATTTCATAAATTTATTTATTAGTGCACAATGATTTCAATAGCTTGATTGAATCATTGTGTTGAGTTCAACTAGGTCACAACACACTACTTACCCGAGGTAGAAGGGGTCTATATGGAGATAACAACAGGTCCTATATGCCCACCGACGAACAAAGGATTCATAGCTGTTTGATCTAGAAAGGCTAAAGTCTCAATTTTATATAGAGTGAGATCCCATCACTATTTTAAACTCATTTAAGTGAACTATTTGATATGAGTAGGAATGAGTGATGGCAAAATTAAAAAAAACATCATATGCCAAAATGCAAAATAATCTACATGAGTCATTTTACATGCATATAGGTGGTTTGGTTTAGGCGGAACATAATGATATGCAACATTCAAGCAATAAAGATAAGAACGTAAAACATTAAAATCCTAGTGTGGCTTGTCCTATGAAAAACAGTAAATACAACTTGGACTCCAATCACATGGACCCTAGAAGCTTCATGGATCACCGTTCTTTATCTCGAGATGTAAACTGGAAATAGAGACCCGGATGCATCAACTCCTCTTCTTCTTTTTCTTCTTTGTTCTAAGCTATTACAATGTAAATCCTATTTACATTTAATCTCAAATAAAGAAAAATTAAAATACAAAGCGGAGATGCGAGATCTCATAAATTACATCACTTGATTACTTTCCACCATTACCGAAAAGTAACCAAAAACTAAAGCCACACTAGATTACATGATTATACCTGACAACTGTAATATTATTAAAATACTATTTTAGTAATAATAATGTTCCACAATAAATAAAATTCCATTTAAAATCTATCGTTTTTGACAATGGTATTAATATGTCCGTCTTAAAGTTATACTTCTTAAACCTGTGAAACGCTATTCTGTCCTTGTTTCTAATTTTAAGATATTGTAAAACCATATTTAGCTCTTGCTTATAAAATAAAAGTTGTATCTCTTTTTGTTAGTTTTCCAACGCCACCAAAAACACGTCAATACGAGTTCTGTAGAGGAAATTATGCTGAAAATACAAAAGGCTGTCACGGACCATCCGCAAACGAGACACTCGCTCGTTGCTTACTCTTTACTCTTTTCTACATGTCCTTAGGGACACTTGGCTAAGTATAGAACTTTGCCTTGCTGCCCAAGGTCATTCCTTCTACTTCCTTCCTTCTTCTTCATTCCTTTACTTATTTTTTTCAGCTAAAACACCCAAACACAAACACCATTGTTACACTCTTTACCTTCAACCTTAAGACGATCGTAAAATCTTCGTTTCTTATCGGTTTTCGACGATTTTCGCGCCTATCTCTTCCTCTCCTCGCCCTCCATCTTTCTAGGTAATAAAAGTATCAAATTTCTTCCTTAATATACTCTGGTCGTGGCCTTTAAGGCACGGTTCTCTTAACTAACCTCGTTTATTTGTGTGTAGCTAGTTCGGTAGTCCAAACCGGAGTGGATTTAAGTCAAAATCATGCTTATTGAAGAGTTATAAGGTAACGGTGATGGGTTACTCGACTTATCGTCTATGTTTGCATGTGTTCTATATGCTAGTAATGTTTAGTATACTAGAATTCTGTTTGGTTAAATAGTGACATGATTAAGTTCATAAATCATATGTTTGGATGAATTTAATTTTGCATGGTTGTGTTGGGTGATATTTTAGATGGAAATTCATTAAGGATTTTATTGTTAAATGAGGTTGTGATCTTTGAGGATGATTAGTTTGATATTCTTTCAAGTTCATAATGCTTGGTTTACTTTGGTTATTTGGTAAAGTTTCAACACCTTGACAAATATGTCCATTGTCTTGTACAATTTATTTTGACATCTTAGATTATCCGTCTTTTAAAATGTTGAAAAGAGACCCCTGTTTATTTTAAGTGTAGAGTCTACCTCTAAAATTTCGTAATTTTCTTGCATGTCGTTTGTTCACAATAAATTATTTACGAACACTGCGCTGAAATACTCGCAGAACGGACAGTAGCTCAAAGATTATTTCGAAAACCATTTTTATACTTTGAAATGATTCTGTCCCTTTTCAATAATTAAACTTTGAAGAGTTTAGATGATGTTAGGAGTTTTCTTTGCCCCAAAATGATTTGTTAAACCCGTTTTATGAAGCAATACATTTTATGTGACGATTTCTGACACACTGTAAAGATCAGACAATAACCCCCTGTTAAGTTCGTATTTTGAAAATATTTATTTGACAAATATTGTAGATAAAAGTCTTATTAATCTGACCCAGTTGGCCTTGTATCATTTCAATTTTATTTGAATTAATTATGAATTTTACGGCAGAGGACAGCTGAAATGTAAAACGCTTTTAAGACTTATGTTTTATTAATCAGTTCCGTTTATTCTTCTCCCGTATGGAATGGACTTAAGTGTTGTCTTACTTATCAATTGTTGGCTCTTGTATGTAAATGAGTTGGTTAACGGTTATGTTAGCTTAAATTGTGTTTTGATGACGGTTATGTTATTTTAAGATGAGTTTGGTGACGGTTATGTTGCCTTGCTTGTGTTTAGGTGACGGTTATGTCACCCTAAATTATGTTGGTAACGGTTATGTTGCCTTGGTTGTGAATAGATAGCGGTGATATGATTTGTGTATCACTGTAATGAACAAACGCCACTCCTGTTATGGGATTTTATCTAACTATGTTCGGGATTTGTCGTGTCCGTGGTTATGCGGCCCGGTCCCCGTGTGTCGTTCGGTGTAGATTATTACATCGAGAGGTCTGGCCAGGTCTTAGGCATATAGTTGTCGGTTATGCGCTATACATAGTATCCGGATGACGTGGTTATGCGCTCCGGTAGCTAGGGCGCGGTTATACGCCCTATCCTGTTAGTGGAGCGGTTATACTCCCTGACTGTCAGTTGTAGCGGTTATGCTACCTGACGGCGTTCATTCTATTCTTGTTTGTTGTTGTTTGTGTGATTGGACATGCCATCAAGTGTTGGTCTCTGAGTCGATCACCTGGTTGTTTACCTGATTTTGAGTATCATGCTTTGATATTTCTCATATTCACATGTACTACTCCATATACAATATGTTCTTATTGTTATCTATTTCTATTTTGACGTGAAGTGGCTGGGAGAACCCTGAGTTACTCCTCACTGACTGTGGCGTTCATGTTTCATGAATGTAGGTTGCTGCTGTTTGGGGAAGACGTGTGGCTAGCGAGCATTGTTGATCATTCGACAATTACCCTTACGCTTAGTTTAGATTTTATTAATGTTGTTATCGTGGGATACCTTATCCCTCGTTTATTTAAGTATTCATGTATAATTTATACTTTATTATTAGTTTTAGTCTTCCGCTTGTTGTTTTTATATTCCGCGAAAAAGTTTTAATAAATATGTCGAAAAGTTTTTAAAAGTATCGTATTTCCGCTGCAAATTACTTGTTTATTTTTATGCTATATCGCGGGGTGTCACAACAACAATTGTAAAAATAAATTCAACCTTCATTGAAAAACAATATCATTAACAATATAATAAAACATTCATAATGCAATATTACCCAAACCACCATTAATTATAAAATTACATGTCACACATGTAAACCATAATCCAAATAAATTCCAAAAAATTTTAGAATCTAGTAAGTATCATCAATTAGATATAATAAACCTTTTAAAATAATAAATGATTAAGTAACCGAAAAATTATCAAATAATTTTCGTTTATTTTCTTTCTTTCCCACGACAATCACACGGTTATACCCCTTTTTCCGAAAAAAATCGTTACAATTACAAAAACATCTTTTATAATTTAGTTAATATGAATATTATCTCATAATATAAATAAAAACGAAAACAAAAAAATAACCCTAAAATCCAATTTTACGGTTTAATACCCTTATTTTTGTTATAAATTTGTTCTAATTATAAATCTTTATTTATAAATTAGTTAATATAAATTATCATATAATATTCACAATAACAAAAGCAACAAATCACAAAATTGAGGGTAGGGCCGAAAAAAAAACTTACGGTCCAAGTTTACACGCTTTTTTTTTTTTGTTAAAAAAAGCAATTACTCATATTATCAAATAATATCATGTAAATTGACATATTCATAAGATATTATACTATTTTTTTAAATGGTATAATCAAGGTAGAAATATATTTTGGAAACTTTACTAATTCGTGAACTTTCTTAAAATCACTCATAGTAGCACAAAAATCATCTCATAATTTTGTGTTATAGTTCTAATCAGCATATTAGGTTTTAAAAATTTCCAAATATTGTCATCAAGATTAACTTTTTAATTCATGTGAACAATATTCATTCATCTTAACAATTTAAAACAAATTAATCTAATTCTAACAATATCTTGATTAAACTTTTAATAATCATTGATCTATATCATTGTTATGAGCATCATCACATGCTAATTATTTTAACAATTAAAATAACAAAATAAATAAAAAAAAAAAAACGAAACCAAAAAAATTTTAGTCGTGACATATCACGAAAAAAAAACAGACCGAAATTTTTTTTTTATTTTTTTTATTTTATAAACCGTGAAAAATATGTGTGCCGTGGGATTTTAATTCTCGATTAATTATCAAAACGATTTTGAACAATGACTCTGATACCACTTGTAGGAAATAATTTCTTAAATTACTCATAAAAGTATTAACTTAGTTAATACTGTCAAGGATTATATCAAAAACGAATTGATATTAAAACAATAGAACTGAAATAATAGGACAAGGATCATAGAAATAACCATTGGTCCTATATGAGATCGGCCTAAGAACAACCTAGTATAAACCCAAACTTCAAGGTAGAAGTTCTCCTTAGATTGCACCAAGACGACTGAGAAAGATTCCCTCAAAGCTCCTCTTAAATTACTATTAATTATTTTAGAGGATTTATTTTGGGATTAAGATGATAAACTAATCAAAGAGAATAAGAGAGGAAAATTTGTTTTCTTCTTGTGTCTCCAACCTCACGGCCGAAACCCTCTATATATAGGGTTTTGGTTTGTGTTGGTATTGTACTTCAATTAGGAAACCTTATTATAATATAATATTTTGAGTCAGTTTCCTTATTCCGAACTTCCTTAAAATATCATATATATTTTAATACTTTTCGGTGTATAAATTTAATTCCCGGAGAATATTAATTAATTATCTTATAATTAATTAATCCCAATTATATTATTCTATCATATATTAAAATATAATTAATAAATATAACTTATATATATTTATTAGAATTAACATTTAATTCATTTCTCCTAGTTATTATTTAATCATATTAAATGTTTATCATCTACTTAACTACATTTAGCTAAGTTTAACATTTATGTAATTATATCAATATATAATCACATTTCTCAGTACTATCCTATAGGTGTGACCTTTAGGGATCAGCTGATTATCGCCATCATATGACAATAACGTCAAACTTCTAGTGAGCCAATCGTTACCGATAAACGTTAATATACTAAGTATCCCTGCGTGATCCTGTAAAAGATTTACTCAAATAATCACACACTGTGAAGGACATTTACTCCAACAATATATTACCGCGACAACCTGAATACTGACATATTCCCCTTTTATTGATTGAAATTACCGTTGTTTTACTTTGTGTTATTTCTACATCGTCTGTTTTTAGTTTATAATATAAATAACAAAACCCCCCAATCGTGACTTATAGACTGACCATCCTCTTATGACCGTGCCTCCCTGTGGAATTCGACCCTACTTCCGCTAGCTTCAGTTAGTAGACCTAGGTTTTGTGGGGAATCAAGCATGTATTCGCCCTAAACTTGCAGGATTATATTGAAAAATACAGTTGTGATTATTGTCATAAGATAAATAAAAACATGAATAGAGTACAACCTTTAGTCCTTGTGCGAAAGGCCTAAGAACAGGAATTAACACAAATTCCCTCCTATAACTTGCACCCTAGACTTAGATTGAGACGATGCCGCGTGTGCTAGAAATCCTCTCCAACTGCCTTGCAATATAGGGAGAGCTATTGAGGTTTTAGATGTGAGATCTGAGGTTTTGGGAGAAGAGTGCTCTCAAAACCCTAATTTTCTTTGAGATTTGTTTTACAGTGAAAA
Source organism: Silene conica (assembly GCA_029255685.2). NCBI lineage: Eukaryota > Viridiplantae > Streptophyta > Magnoliopsida > Caryophyllales > Caryophyllaceae > Silene > Silene conica. The sequence goes on from CM055311.2 coordinate 70,226,830, forward strand.
CAAGAGTGTCTGACATAAGGAGAAGTCTTCTCCTTATGTACTACATTCGGCCGAAATTTCGAATAGGGTAGGAGTGGGCTTTCCACTCTTACCTTATTATTCTAATTCGTGATTCAACCCATTTAGCTAAAATTTATTCGCGGGTTTTATTTATAAATCGTAACATGTTATCAGATATTAATACAGTCGATATATTAATAATGGTCTGATAAAAACGATATTGTATAATTACCCAAATTAATATAACAGTTTGTATTAATTCGCGAATACAATATTTAATTAAATATAACCGTTTATATTTAATTTACGAATTAATCATGTAATCCGTATTAGCTAAATTATTTAATCCGTATTAAATAATAATCTCAACATCTTATTGACTAATTTAATAGTCAATACCTCTGACTAACTGTTTAGTCATATTCGGCATAAATGTGACTGTATTTTCATACCTTCACATCTCTCAAACGTGTCCTATAGGTGTGACGTATAAGGACCAGTTGATCACCGCCATCCGTATGATAATAACGTCAAACTTATCTAGCAAGCCAACCGTTATTGATAAACGTGGATCAACTGGTAATAATACTGAAGTATGCCCTTGTGATCCTTAAAGAGTTTTAATAAGTCATTGTACTTAATTGTCAAGGACACCAGCCCCAACAATCTCCCACTTGTCCGTATGTACAAGGGTATGTGCAATGACGTTATCACACTACATGTGGAGGACACAAGGCTCCAACAAACTCCCACTTGTCTGTACAAGTGTAGGTGTGATAACCGATTCTCATATCCTTTTAAAATTTCTCCCACTCAATGTAAGACAATTTGCAAATCCGCATTCGCAAAGGTCGTATCTCACAAGCGATCTGTATCAAGAGTGGTTTCCCCGACTAGAGAGTAACTTAACTGATAAAACGAATCTGTATTCGAGCATGGCCATGCATTTCAGTTACTACTCCTCGAGTGGCCCTGAGAAATGATAAAATCCTGATAAGGGTTTGGATATTTCCCTCAACTCGAATCCTGCCGATATCGCGCAGCATGAAATAACCCAGAAAAAATCCTCTTGGCCCCTGTTACGATGACCGTGGGAAAGAAACCAAAGTTACCCAAACTCTGCCTTAATCTCAAGAGACAGTTGAAAGTCAAAAGACTCGACTCTAAGGAACACTATGGAGGTCCTATCCACGACCTGGCACCCAATGTTATAAAACATTTAGGACTCTATAACGATGTCACGGGGTGTCCTACGAGATATCCGTATAACTCGCCTTTGTGATTGGTCAGTCATCCGCGTGACTTATGGCTCGTTGAACCCACCATCAACCAACGTCACAAAATGATTACCTGAGTTATCAGCTCAAGTGGGTAATCAAGGACTAACACGATGTAATGTAATTCAGTTCACTTTGTGGTGTTCAAAATTGGCGTACAATTCCACATGAAAAACAAAACATTATATATCATAACAATGAGGTTGAATAGAGTACACGAGAAAATGAATTATTACATGAATTCATAAAAGAGTACTACAACTTAGGAACACATCTAATTCCCATGGAATGAATGTGCCCTTCATGCTTATCACGTGGTAATGCTTTAGTGAGAGGATCAGCTATGTTGTCATCTGTAGCGATCTTATCAATGAAAATCTCCTTTTGCTCCACGTAATCTCTGATTAGATGAGCTTTCCGTTGTACATGCCTAGCCTTGTTGCTAGACTTATGGTCCTTAGCTTGGAAGATGGCACCTTTATTATCACAATAAACGGTGATTGGGTCATTCGAACTAGGCACTACTGATAGTCCTTGTAAGAATTGACGCATCCATATTGCTTCCTTAGCTGCTTCTGAAGCGGCATAGTACTCGGACTCAGTCGTAGAATCTGCTGTAACACTCTGTTTAGAACTTTTCCAGCTGACAGCAGCGCCATTAAGAGTAAAAACGAATCCAGACTGAGATTTCGAGTCATCTCGATCCGTTTGGAAGCTAGCATCTGCGTAACCCGTGGCGCAGAGCGTTGAGTCGCCTCCATAAGTCAATCCCCAATCTTTAGTCCTCCGTAGGTACTTAAGAATGTTTTTCACGGCCATCCAGTGTTATTCACCTGGATGAGCTTGGAATCGACTAGTCATACTCAATGCATATGCAACGTCTGGACGTGTGCATATCATGGCATACATGATCGATCCTAAGAAATCCGACTCATGCGCTCTTTCTCTTCCAATGTCTTAGCTTCTTGAGACTTGCTCAAGTGAAGCCCAGTAGTCATAGGAAGGAACCCTTTCTTGGAGTTCGTCATGCTGAATCTCTCTAGAATCTTATCTATGTAAGACTCCTGACTGAGAGACAACATCCGTCGTGATCTATCCCTGTAGATACGGATGCCCAAAATTCTTTGTGCCTCTCCCAGATCTTTCATCTGGAAATGGTTTTTCAGCCATGCTTTAACCGAAGATAAGAGAGGTATGTCATTCCCAATCAAGAGTATGTCGTCGACATACAGTACTAGGAATACAATCTTGCTCCCACTCGACTTGATATAGAGACATGGTTCCTCGACTGATCGAATGTATCCATTCTCTTTTATCACTTGGTCGAAGCGATGATTCCAACTCCGCGATGCTTCCTTAAGTCCATAGATGGAACGCTTAAGCTTGCAAACCTTCTTAGGATGTTCTGGATCAATAAAACCCTCGGGTTGTACCATGTACAACTCTTCCTCCAAATAACCGTTTAAGAAGGCAGTTTTAACGTCCATTTGCCATATTTCATAGTCATGAAATGCGGCTATCGCTAAGATAATCCGAATGGAACGTAGCATGACTACGGGTGCAAAGATCTCATCGTAGTGCAAGCCTGGCACTTGGGTGAAACCTTTAGCAACTAGTCTTGCCTTATGGATATCTTGTTTACCTTCCACGACATGCTTTATTTTGTAAAGCCATTTGCATTGAAGGGGGCGTACCTTTGCAGGTAGGTCCACAAGATCCCACACGTTGTTCTCATACATGGAGTCCATCTCGGATTGCATGGCTTCTAGCCATAGCTTTGAGTCAGAACTGGTCATGGCACCTTTATAGGTTGAGGTTTCATTACCCTTTAGAAGTAAGACGTCATCCATATCATGTTCCTCGACCATACCAATGTATCTGTCCGGAGGAATGGAGACTCTTCCCGACCTCCTAGGTTCCTCAGGAATATCTACCGCAGCCTCGGTTGAAGGAACTGTTTCCTCCAATGGTTGCTCGGTAGTTGGTTCTTGAACCTCCGATAAATCGAAGGTTCTATTACTCGACTAGTTCTCGAGAAATTCTTTCTCTAAGAACGTCGCACTAGCCGCAACAAAAACACGTTGTTCGGTTGGCGAGTAGAAGTAATGACCAAAAGTTCCCTTTGGATAGCTTATAAAGTATGTCTTGACCGATCGCGGACCGAGCTTATCCTCGTGTCTCCACTTGACATAAGCCTCGCAGCCCCAAACCCGAATAAAGGACAAGTTAGGGACCGTTCCCTTCCATAATTCGAATGGAGTCTTGTCAACAGCTTTAGACGGACTTCGGTTAACTATTAGAGCGGCCGACAAAAGAGCATAGCCCCACAATGAATCAGGCACAACGGTGTGACTCATCATGGATCGAACCATATCGAGTAGAGTTCGATTTCTCCGTTCGGACACACCATTTAATTGTGGTGTTCCAGGTGGAGTCAACTGTAGCACGATGCCACAGTCTTTAAGGTGTTGATCAAACTCGTGTGAAAGATACTCACCACCACGATCAGAACGTAGTGCTTTAATCTTTCTTCCCAGTTGGTTCTGTACCCGATTCTGGTATTCTTTGAACTTGTCAAAGGATTCACTTTTGTGCTTCATTAAGTAGACATAGCCATATCTACTCAAATCATCCGTGAAAGTGATGAAATACCTATAGCCTTCTCGTGCGTTGATCGACATAAGGCCACATGCGTCCGTATGTATGAGTCCTAATAGGTCGGCAGCGCGCATTCCAACACCTTTGAAGGAAATACGAGTCATCTTACCGATGAGACATGATTCACACGTGCCATATGATTCGAAATCAAAGGGCGAGATAGCTCCATTCTGTATGAGCTGTTTCACGCGTTTCTCATTTATGTGTCCCATACGACAATGCCATAGGTAAGTTTGATCTTTGTCACCTACCTTTAATCTCTTGTTATTCACATGTAATATCTCGGTGGTTTGATCTAAAACATAAATTCCATTCATGGAAACTGCCTTGCCATAAATCATATTGTGTAAGGAGAAAATACAGCTATTATTCTCTATTACAAATGAAAAACCGAGTTTGTCAAGCGCAGAAACTGAAATAATGTTTTTGGACAAACAAGGAACATAATAACAGTTATATAAAGATAACTCGAATCCACTTGGAAGCTGGATCACGTATGTTCCCCTCGAGATTGCAGCAACACGTGCTCCATTCCCGACACGCAGGTCAACCTCACCCTTGATTAGGGGTTCTTGGTTTCGGAGGCCCTGCACATGATTACATAGATGAGAACCACAACCAATATCTAGTACCCAAGTTCCGTAACTTGCATGGTTAATCTCAATCATGTGAATAAAAGAAGAAGAAGACATACCAACAGGAGTAACGCGGCCTGCCTTAATGTCCTCACGATACACGGGGCATGATCGCCTCCAATGCCCAGTCTTGTGGCAATGGTGACATTCCATGCTAGTATCCTTTGTCTTTGTTTTGCCCTGTGAGTTGCTTGACTCACCTGGCCCACTCTTAGTAAATCCTGACTTCTTAAACTTGGGCTTGCCTACTGTTAGGTCGCCCTGAGCTTTAGCTTTACCCTTACCCTTTCCCTTACTGGAAATCATGAGAACATCTTGCTTCACGCTCCCACTTAATTTCAGATCCTTCTCAGTCTGTACGAGAAGGGAGTGGAGCTCATGAGGAGTCTTCTTCATGTCGTTCATGTAATAGTTGGCCCTAAAGAGGGCGAACCCATCATGAAGCGAATGAAGCATTCGATCAACGATTATGTTCTCACTGATCTTGCAGTGTAGGGCCTCCAGTTTCTCGATATTCTCAATCATGTGAAGAATATGTGGGCTAACAGCTTGGCCCTTCTGGAGTTTCGCCTCAAAGAAGCGACAGGTATGCTCATAAGAAACGATTCTCGGAGCTTTTGAGAATTCGTTAGTGAGCGTGGTGAAAATCTTGTTTGCACCATGGGCTATAAAGCGTCTTTACAAATTGGATTCCATTGCATAGATGAGTACGTTCTTTATCGCACCCGCTTCCATGACGAAGTCGCTATGAGCGCGAACTTCGTTAGCTCTAGCTCCAGTTCCTGGGTGTGCCGGAATTGGCTCAGTTAAGTACTTAAGCTTTCCGTCAGCAATGGCAGCATTCCGTAGTGCTGCCTCCCAGTCAGAGAAGTTTGACCCATCATTCCTCAGTCTAGTAGACTGATTCATGGAGTCCATGAAGGCTTTTAGCCAGGATTCACGTGCTAGCTTGGCACTTGGCATTGGGTCTTCACCAGCCATTAGTTATACAACAGTTTAATTTGAACGTGTTCTACACTGAAAAGAAGATAAAGCAAAAACCATATAAGCAACTCATTGTTGTGATTTAAGTCTATATTAAATTGTATTTAAACTCGTAGACTCATGCATTTATATAATTGATCTCCCTCAAGAATTATATAAATCATCCCAAGACTCAATTTCCGTATATTGATAAGCCCACAGTTTGGCTAATTCCACCGTTGGAACTCTTGGTCGATAGATTTCCGTAAATCCTATCTATTAGTCCATCTCAGTCGCTAGATATTATCGAGTGACCATGATGTTGAGATAAAATAAATCATCTGTTCTCACTTACCCGACGTAGAAGGGGTCATATTATGCCTACCGACGAAGAAGGGATTCATGGGAGTCTGATTTATAAAGACTAGTCTCAATTTTTTGTTATACGAGGAAGACCCCATCGACTTATATTTATTCATATTAAGTGAACTAATATCTAGCATTTGCGTGAATGAATGAAATAAAGTGATAGCTTTGCAATTGACATGTGACATCTGTATTGTCACAGAAAACTAACACGTAACCTCTACATGAGTCAGTTTTCAGGCATGTTATAGGTGGTTTGGTTTTAGGCGGAATATGATGCAAGCTATTATCGATGAAAGCATAAGATAAATGCGATAAACGTAAATAAAAGTCCTAGTGTGGCGTATCCTACCAAAATAAACATAAAACAACTTGGAATCCACCGTTGGACCCTAAAAGCTTGTCTTGATGTTCCATCTTGGTCCTTGCAGCGGGAGTGAGTATCCGGTCTCCGTCTTTGGTCTTCACAAAATTACTAATTTAAATTACAAATATAACCCTATTTACATTCTAATTTAAATACAAAAGTAATTACATGGCAAAAACCCAAAACGGAGATTCAAGATCTCATAATTACAAGCAAGACTGTGTTCCATCATTACGGTAACAAAATCTACTAAGGCCACACTAAGTTACAACCGTTTGCAAAAATTAAATACGTTATTGAAAGCATTCAAGGCATTCACAAGACGATAAATAAAATGCATCAACTAAATAAAATTCATACATGACATAATACTGTTATTATGATTAATAAATTTTTACCAAACCACCTTACGGGATTAAAATTATGTGATTATACCGTTTTAATCACCCAATTTTAATAAATTTATAATCCTATTATCTTAAACCGTTTTAAAATAATATTAGACCTGGCAAACGGGTCAATCAGATCAGTTTCGGATCGGGTTTTTTTCGAACGGGTTATTTCGGTTGGCCTTTAATATCGATTTCAGTTCGGTTCAATTCAGATTGGATTCGGTTACCGCATTTTATCGGTTGTAAATATTTCAAATCGGTGCAGGTTCGGGTTCGGTCAATATCGGAGCAAATTAGATTCGGATCGGGTGAATATCAAAGCAGATGAGATTCAGTTCGGGTCATATTCGAATCGGATGTGCATGGACAAATAAGTTTCTAAGTGTTTATTTTATTTTTATATATCGTTTATTTTTCTAAGTGGATTTTAGATTCTTTTTGTCGGATCGTATTTCATTGTTTTTAATTGTAATTAATATAATGATGTAACTTGATTTTATATTTTTTACTTATCTAATATTTATTTTTATTTGGTATTTATATATGGATATTTTTACTAACAAAGTAATAAGACTAATAACGGTTAAAAATAATATAAAAAAAATTAACTAATGAGCCATCATTCAAGAAGCTCAACCTTTTATTTTAAAATTTCGCAAATCTTTAATTTAAGTTTATATTGACCTATATCGCTATATAGCCTACATTATACTTTATTATATAAAAATAAACCAAGTTTACAATTTTATCTTGAATTTTAGTGGTTCAACTATATATTTATATTCGTATAAATTTCTGAAACATAAATGAAATATGAAACTATACACGAGACGGAAAAAATCACGAAAATATCCCAAAATGTATTAGAATTATAAGTTTTCAAGTAAAACAATTATAAAACATTGATTGACCATTGTAAATTTGTAATAGGAGTCGACCAGAGTACCAAATAGGCTTGTTTAAGTGTTTAAATTAATAGGTATCCTTTAATACTCCTTAGTCCCTAGTCCGAGTAGTCCTTAGTCCCTTCATCCCGTGGCCTAAATTATCCTATAATGAGAATTAGTTAAAATCGTTGTCAAATTTAACATTCACTTATTTAGATTTAATATCAAATACATTACAAAAATAAAATTATCTGTTATTTATAACCAAAATATATATATATATATATATATATATATATTTTATTAAAATTAAATAGCGTGTTTCGTGTCCTAAATTTATAAAATGTGTATTCATTTTATCATTTATTCATGTATTCGGTATTCATGTATCCGTGTCCGTGTTGCATGACTCGTATCAAATATTAAGATAATAAGATGTAATAAAAAACAAAACATATAGCAAACTAAATAGTGATTAGTAAACTATTAAAATTAGACTAATTACTAATTAGTAAAGTCTAGACTCTAGAAGACTAAAAGTTGGCGTATTTAGACTATTTACCCAAAGGCCCATATGCCATATCTGATATCTCTCTGACTTTTTCTGTTTCTCACTTTCCTCTTCTATCAGACTATAGTTTAACCTTTTTAATATCTTAACCAATCTTCCATCTTTATCTTCCATTCTTCCAAAGCTTAAAAAACTTAAATATCATTATATCAGATTATCAGCTATCGCAAATTTGTAAATATGGAAAGGATTTCTCATTATGGTAAGAAAATCCTTAATTATCCCTAATTTTTTAATTAGTTATTTTTCTGATTTATAAAATTTCCGGATTTGGGCTTTTAATTAGTTATTTTGTTTAACTAAATCTCTTCTTTCAAATTCTTTTAATGTTTTCCATTAAATTCGCAGTCATATATGGTAAAAATAATTGATTTATTTACTTTATTTCTTTAGTTCAACAAAAATCGGAACTAATTATATTTTGGCTCCAATTTTTGGAGAATCTAGAATTATTTTTCCGCTTTCCATCAAATTACCCGCGAAAATGAAGACGAGATAATTTATTCTACCACCTAAATTGTGCCTATATATATCTTGTTCTGTGCTTTGAAATCATCTTCAAAAAATTACCGTCTTAACTTTTTAATGGTAAGGTTCAATCTTCTATTAAAATTGATTATTGATTTTGTTTGCTTTATTTTGAAATTTGTGTATTGAATTTATTTGCTTTATGTTGCTGCTTCGCCTACTTGTTTCTGATTGTAACTGAAATCCCAATAATTAATTATTCACTCACTTTGTTTTCTTGTGTACTCTAGGAAGCTATGGAAGGTCAAGTTCAAATTATAACCAGCATAATCGATGTTTCTGAGTTCACTGATTTTGAGCATAGAAGGAGCCCAGTGTGGAAAGAGTATTGGCAAATCCCACCAGAAAAGAGTGCAGATAGAAAATTGAGAGCTTTGTGCAAGCATTGTAAGAGTACAAAGTTGATAGGGGACTCAAAATATGGTACAACTAATGCAAGAAATCATCTTGCAAACTGTAAAGCATACAAACGCACTTTACCGGCGTCAGCAAGAGGTAAATTTGTCTTTGATCAAAAAGAGTACCGAGAGTTAGTAGCTAAAGCAATAATTAAGCATGGGTATCCATTCTCTTGGGTTGAACATGAAGGAAATAGAGACATTCATGAGTACTTGTGTGATGAGGTCCGAACTATATGTCGGAACACAGCCAAAGCAGACTGTGTTAAAATATACACCTCGTTAAAACTTAACTTAAAAAACACCTTACATAACCTACCTGGTCGTATTTGTCTGACATCTAATTTGTGGACTTCTTGTCAAACAGAAGGATATTTATGTTTAATGCTCACTTTATTGATGCTAATTGGAAATTGTCTAGCGTTGTTTTGAACTTCTGTCATATGGAACCACCCCATAGCGGTAAAGAAATATACATTCTTCTATTGAAATTAATAAAAGAATGGGAAATTGAGAAGAAAGTTTTTTCTTTGACGTTAGACAATGCTTCTAGTAATGATAAGGCACAAGATTATTTAAAGGCTACACTTAATAGTTGGGGAAATTTAGTTTATGATGGTAAATTTTTCCATGTTAGATGTGCTGCACATGTCTTGAATCTTATTGTTAAGGATGGACTTAAGGTAATTGAGCAATCCATTTCAAATATTAGAGAAAGTGTGAAACATGTGAAAGCCTCGGAGGCAAGAAAACTGTACTTTCAAAGTGCTGTTGAACAAGCTGGGGTAAAGGAGACTAAGGCGCTTTGGCTTGATGTGCCTACTAGGTGGAATTCTACCTATCAAATGCTTGATAGGGCTCTTATATATAGGGATGCTTTTAATAAACTGAACCTAGTTGATAAAACATACATACATTGTCTAGATGCTTCTGACTGGGAAATGGTTGAGAAAATAAGGGATGTTTTAGGGCCATTCAATGATATAACCGAGCTATTTTCTGGAAGTGAGTATCCAACATCAAACTTATACTTTGAGAATGTGTGGAGGATTTCTATGCTCTTAAGGGAATTGGTTCAAATTCAAAGTCACGATGAGGTATTAAGAAAAATGGCGACAGATATGCAAATGAAGTTTGACAAATATTGGGCAGTCTCTGATGAAGATAACTATGGTACTTTGTTTGCTTTTGCTATGGTTCTTGATCCTCGTTGCAAGCTTCACTTTCTCAAGTACTGTTACAAAAGGTTGTTTGACGATGAATTAAAAGCACGAGCCAAGGTGAATGATATACAATTTAAGATGGAGATACTGTTGGGAAATGTGTCCTCAACAATAGTGCGATCACGTAATTAAATCTCATAACGAGAATGCGCAAGGGATGATACGAATTATTAGTCAACTGACCAACATTAATCGGTAATGATTGGCTAGCTAGAGTTTGACATTACTGTCGTATGACGGTGATGGTCAGTTGATCCCTTTAGGTCACACCTTTAGGACAATTCCCTTAATTGATAAAGTGATCAAATGTATATTGATACGATTTGATCATATTCCTTAAACTCGTGTATCGAGAAATTAGAGGTTAAATCTTAATGTAAGATTTATGTTTAAAATTGAAACGTGTCAATTGTTAAACATTAAACGATATTTTATAATATCGAAATTAGAATGAATTGGGTTATAATTATTACAAAGGTTGTAAATCGTGTTGACGATAATTATAAATAATCATTTTGCAATTGAAATTTCGAATTACTTGTCAATTGATAAAAATAATATTTATATGATAAATATTTATATATAAAGATAATTATATTGTATTGCCTTGTGACATATTAGATGTCACATTTTATACAAGTTATACAATTGACAAAATTGTAAAATTAAGTCCATTTTATGGACTTAATAGCCGGTTATGGTGAAGGTGGGTGTGAGGTGTTTTAATTGTTAAATACACCCTTAATCATTATGTTTAATGCGTTGCCTAGAGAACACACACTACTAAGCCAACCTATATGCATTGAGAAGAGAACTTGTCTCCCATTGAGGCTCCCTAAGCCGGCTCCCCTTTCTCCCATGAGCATGCTTATGAAAATATGATTATCTTAATTAAAGCATGCTTGATATATATGTGAGATATATGTCATACTCATTCTAGTTCTTTTCTTCTTCTTCCTCTTGGCCGAAACATTCACACAAGAAGAGAGAAATTTTACAACCTCAAAACATATATTATAAGATAATAAAATTATACTAAGTGTAGTATTCAAACAACATTCTAATAAGAGTGATTAGAATTATTTAAGGAAGAAACCGATTCTTTGTCTAGCACTAACAAGACTTCGGTTTATTTGAGGGGTTGTCTTGGTGCATCCGGAGGAGGTATTCTAATTTGGGTACTTGGAGGATCATCCTTGCTAAGTTAGGACCGAGTGTAAGAACACGGTTTTCTCCTTATTTCCGCATTTAGTAGCATGTATAAGATCTTATAAATGAGTTTATTAATATGTTAATTAAAAGTTAATTAAAGGTTTTGTTAGTATGACTAAAATTAGTTTATGAGCAACTAGTTAAACCTAACAGATACTACTTAATGAGTATAAAAGTCACAATACATCAGCTCCTTCTACTTCATCGAATGAACCTCATATGATCTCTAATACTTTAAAACGAAAATTTACCTTTTGTGAAGTAAGTTACTTTATCCTTTCTCTCTAATTTTTTTAGTTTTATTTCCAATCTACTGTTTTATGCTAAATTTAGTTACTTTTGTCTTTGTACTGAATATATATATATCATATTTATTTTGTAGGATTATGATTATGAAGGGGTGGATACTACTTATGATAAGTCAAAGTTATCAACTTATCTTGAGGATGATAGAGTTGATCGCAAAAAAAATATTGATGTGTTGGACTATTGGAAAAACAATGAGTCTCGTTATGGTGAACTTGCTTATTTAGCTAGGGATATTTTAAGTGTGCCACTTACCACTGTCGCATCGGAATCTACATTTAGTATCGGTGGTCGGATTTGAATAAATGGAGGAGCTCTTATATTCCTGAAAGCGTGGAGGCTTTGATAACTACACGTAGTTGGTTATATGGCTATCAAGGTAAATTGTTTTTACATTGTGTTGTCAATTTATTCTCCTTATACATATGTTTCCTGATTCCAATTTGTTTACATTTTGCAGCCACTGAAGAGGATGAATTCCAAGGTATAGACGTAGAATGGTCTACAGCTCAATCATGTTCATGAAGTTTCTAGAAGTTAAAGTTCAAATCAAGCTTCTTATCATCTTCATAGTTTTTTTACTTTGAATTTTGATGTATTTCAATATTTTCTACCTTTTCTTCTTTTTCTAGTTTTAAGAATTTTTCGGAGCTGCTCTGAAACATTATATTAATAATACCAAATGAAAAATTTGGGAAAACATCTTATATATTTTTAGCATTGAGCAGTTGACGTGCAATTGTATTCATTTGAATTCGCCAACATAGTTGTCCGTAGTCAAATGTGGAAATAAAGAGTACAAAATCAAGGTGAGTCAAATCAGATGCGGAATTGTATGGCATTGCAGATGTAGTGCACAATAGGCAGTGCAGGGGTTTCTGACTGCGCTGTCGGATGTAAGCACAATAGCAGGTTGTTGTACTGGTTTTGTAGCAGCAGCGCTGTAGTGCAAGCAGCGTGAGAATGGCTGGTCTGGTGCGGATGTACGCAGGATCAGTAGCATTCAGGGGCAGGAATTGAGCTTGTTTTTGGGCTGCTGACATGTAGGCTGCATGTATGTTGCAGAAGTTGTTGGGTTATTAGTCTTATTACAGTACTTTGGGCATTGGTGAAGGGGCGAGCAATGCATATATGCTGGCTTAATTGGCTTGGAGCATTGGTATTAGATGTAGTCACTAGTCTCGTAATGACATTTGTTTTTGATATATTTTATACTTACCTTTTACCAAAAAAAAAAAAGAGTACAAAATTAGGGATTTAAGGCTAAACACGTGAAATTGTGAAAAACTTTATGCTTTGTTTTTTAATATGATTATGTTTTGACTTTTATTTTTTAACATTCGGGTCATTTCGGGTTGAAATGTTTGGTTTTATTTATCATTTTATGGGTAGAAATCGGTTCAGGTGAGTTTCGGTTCGGATCAAAACAGTTCAGGTTGAAACGGTTCAGGTTCATTCGATTTCAGGTTTATTTCGGGTATTACAAATTCGGTTCAGTTTCGATTCAATTCAGGTTGATTCAGGTTTCGGATGAAGTTGAAGTTATGTATTTCAGATGTACAATCAGGTGTCGGTTCAGGTAATTTCGATCCATTATTCGGGTTCGGTATATTTTTGCCAGGTCTAAATAATATGTACCATACGAGGGTGAACCGTTTCACAAAATTAATAATATACTATTTCCGTATATAGTATATTACTAAAGGCCATGTGAAAATAAAACATGTTATTTTCGAAAAAAAAAAAAAAACGAGTCTGTTACAGGGGGGAGGTCGACCGACCTAAGCAAGTGGTCGACCGACCTCCAGACGAGAAACGGAAACTTTTTGCAACAGCAAAATCGGTCGACCGACCTATCAATTAGGTCGACCGACCAACAGGCAGTAAAAACGAATTTCAGAAAACGCAAAACGCTGCACCTTTTGAAATCAAAACAAGTTTTTACCTTTTAAACTTTGATTAAAACAAGTAAATCAAAATTAACATCAACAAGGGTTCACATATTGTCAAGAATATCGATTAATTAACAATATGTGAACAGGAATCAAAAAACAAGATCGATTACTCACAAAAGAAAAACTTTCGAAACAGAAAATTACATAGGAGGCGGTCGACCGACCGCAACAGGGGGTCGACCGACCGCAACAGGGGGTCGATCGACCGACTGAGCGACAGTACACGAATTTTCAGATTTTAAAACTTATGAAAAACACAAAAGTAAAATTTTCATGGCCTGGCTCTGATACCACTTGAGGGGAATCAAGCATGTATTCGCCCTAAACTTGCAGAATTATAATGAAAAATACAGTTGTGATTATTGTCATAAGATAAATAAAAACATGAATAGAGTACAACCTTTAGTCCTTGTGCGAAAGGCCTAAGAACATGAATTAACACAAATTCCCTCCTATAACTTGCACCCAAGACTTAGATTGAGACGATGCCGCGTGTGCTAGAAATCATCTCCAACTGCCTTGCAATATAGGGAGAGCTATTGAGGTTTTAGATGTGAGATCTGAGGTTTTGGGAGAAGAGTGCTCTCAAAACCCTAATTTTCTTTGAGATTCGTTTTACAGTGAAAACAAGAGTGTCTGACATAAGGAGAAGTCTTCTCCTTATGTACTACATTCGGCCGAAATTTCGAATAGGGTAGGAGTGGGCTTTCCACTCTTACCTTATTCTAATTCGTGATTCGACCCATTTAGCTAAAATTTATTCGCGGGTTTTATTTATAAATCGTAACATGTTATCAGATATTAATACAGTCGATATATTAATAATGGTCTGATAAAAACGATATTGTATAATTACCCAAATTAATATAACAGTTTGTATTAATTCGCGAATACAATATTTAATTAAATATAACCGTTTATATTTAATTTACGAATTAATCATGTAATCCGTATTAGCTAAAATTATTTAATCCGTACTAAATAATAATCTCAACATCTTATTGACTAATTTAATAGTCAATACCTCTGACTAACTGTTTAGTCATATTCGGCATAAATGTGACTGTATTTTCATACCTTCACATCTCTCAAACGTGTCCTATAGGTGTGACGTATAGGGACCAGTTGATCACCGCCATCCGTATGACAATAACGTCAAACTTATCTAGCAAGCCAACCGTTATTGATAAACGTGGATCAACTGGTAATAATACTGAAGTATGCCCTTGTGATCCTTAAAGAGTTTTAATAAGTCATTGTACTTAATTGTCAAGGACACCAGCCCCAACAGGTTTATCTTTGATACTAAACGACGGTATCACCTGCCATGCCAAAACCACAGGCTACACCACAGGCTACACCACAGAGTCACCGCCACACCATAACAACCCAGACTCAAACCACTCTCTGGACGCCACCCACAGACATCACAAACACACCGAACGTTCCCCTGAGACTCCAAATTTCAACAAACGAACCCCCCCAGAACCATCGAGGTACATGCAAAAGACCACCACAGGAGGATGACCCGAAATGACCTTTAAAAAAATTAAAAGAGCCCGATCGGTGGGGGAGGGGGCGAGGGGAAGGGGATCATCAAAACAACACAAAGACCCGACCACATAAGAAAAAACAGGGAACATGCAGACCTACGATGAGCTATACTCACCACCCAAAAACCGTCAATCTCACAAGGAGCACATGCCAGGGATGGGGGAAGGGGACATCCATAGTTGCATATACCACATTCGAAGACACGACAGGGGAACGGAGGAACGAACCGACCTCATATCAACCAACGACCCCACAAACTACCGCGCGGTAAGGAAATGCTAAGAGAAAAGGGGGAGGCGAGAAAAACAGGATCGAGATAGCGCATTTATTAGATGGCGTGATCGGTCAACGGAGACAGATTCAGAGGGGAACCCATCTCCGGTGAAGTGGAAGGAGGGACAACAAACTTGGTGTGTAATCAAAGATGGTGGTGGCGGCCGCTTCCAAAAAAATTAGGATTTTGTTTTTGAGATTTTTAGAGAGGGGAGAGCTCATTCTTTGTTGGCAAGATTATTTTAAAATTGTGAAAGATTAATAGAAGAGGGCAGAAAAACGAAAGAATAAAGTCGAAGATGAAGAATAGTAGCAGTAGACAGTGTAAAGAAGGAAGTCAAAAGTGGGCCCACCAATCCCATGTGAGTCTTCCGAGTTCCGCAATATGAATTGTTAAACCTCCTAAACAAAACAACAAAGGTTGTCGTTCCCACTCCAACGTTCGACTTTCATCTTATCTCATTCCCTCACCGAACTGTCACTTTAGCATCGCCCGCTCCTCCCCCCACTCTCTCATTTTACCCCATTTTCTCCCACACTCTCCTCATTTTTTATATTTCTAAAAACAAACTCCAAAACAAACAAATAAATAAATAATTGTGACACTCTTCTTCAGTAAGCAAACCACCCTTTTCTTCTTCTTCCTCTTCTTCTCCCTCTCTCTCTCATATAAATAAATTCTGTAAATCTCATTTCCATTCTTTTCTCAATTTGTTTCGTCTTTAAAATACTTCAACTTAACCTCTGCAACATTTTCTGTGACCAAACTTGCGTGACAGACACTACAGTTCCAGTACCATCTCTCATCTCTACTACTATCAATCAAGCTTTCTATGTGAGTTAACTGCCCTTTCTTTTTCCTGCATTTCTTCCTTAACCAATGCAATAACTAATAACCTCCTCCTTAATTTAAGATGTTTCTAAATTTCTTATCTTTATTATATTACCATTTTTGCGTTATTACTTTTATTAATATTAATTAACAAATCTTATTAAGTCTGTGTTTTTTTGTTTTTAATTTCACAGGAAAAACCACTTCAACACAAACATTCCTTATTAAAATAATGTTCACCGAAGGCCTCGACAATACCGCTCTTAAATGGGTTAGGGAGGTATTTTCATTTCTCTTCTTTTCTTTACCTCAATTGGGTCTCATTATCTGTCGGTTAAGTTTGCTTTGGTTGAAATTTTGGATTTTTAGAAGGGTTTTGCTTAAAACCCATCTTTTTGATGAACGGAAATATCCATGATTCATTTAAATCTTCATGTTTTTAACCAAAAGATTAGGAATGTTGAATTTGTGAAATGGGTTTTGCTTACAATCTCGTGATTTTGTAATATATGATGATTTTAGGGTTCTGTGACGAGCAGTAATGAGAAGGAAGAACCATTATCAGTACTAAACCAAAGAACAAGAGTGGTGGTAGACCCGATTTTAGGAAATCGGTCCGGGAGTACACGGGGTTTTGGGCTTCCCCCGACCCGGAAGTTCCGAAGTGGGCGTTTGTCACTCAATACTATTCCTATCTCTAGAGCCATCTCTGGTGATGACTCAGCAACTGCGTCTGATAATGACATGATCACCTCGGAGTCTGAGGAGGAGGAGGAGGAGGATGTTTATGGTGGGAGGTATTCCCTGGATTCTTCCCCACAGGATGGTCGTGCTCCTTTGGCCAACGCTGGTCGTTATAGGTACTCTAATTCGAAAACATTGCCATCAAGCCGAGTGAGTTATGGAAGTGAGTATCTGTCTTCTGATGTTTATTCGTCCGTTGAGTGGAATGGGAAGAGGGGTGGGCCTGATGGGGAGAGGGTGCCCAAAGGGAAAGGGGATGAGAGGCATCCTGTTGGTCGGAATGGTTATGTGGAGGACGATTCTACCGATTCTGGTGCAAGCTCCGAGTTTTCGGTTTCTCGAGTTGGGAGCAATGCTGGTGCAGTCTCTCGGTCTCAAGCGGGTGTTTCGGAGAGCTATACATCAAGTGCCAATTCAAGGCCAAATGCTGAAAAGGTCCGTCATTGTTCCTTTTTTGATATTTGTATATTGATGTGTTTTATTATGTTAGTATCTGCTAATCTGGGAAAGATAATTCTCTCTTGATGTAGCATTTCGCTGCATAGTGGATGTTCAACTGTTTAGAACTTTTGGGGTTTTATTCCTTCCCTTGTGTTTTTCTCTATAGTGTCTTATTATGGAAAAAAATGGTGATCAAGGACAATCTTATTTAGATTCAGACATGTTTCGCTCTGATAAGCAACCCTGAACTTTTGTAAACGATGTTCCAAGGTGTGAAGCATGACCCAAGACTTTTGGGCTATGTAGAGGACTGGTTCTTCTTAAGATCAGAGATTGCTTTGCGCATAAAATGACTGGCTCCAAGGGGTGAAGCATGACCCAAGACATTAGTGTGACTGAATACGCCATCGATATATAATAAATAGGTTAAGTTGTGGTTTGATTGCAGGGAGGTAACACGACAATTACCAGCTGTGCAACCATGTAAATTTGCTTTATAAAACACAAATCTTTTCTGTGTATTGCTTTCTGAGTTTCAGTTTAAATGGAATCATATTCTCATTTATGCTTTGTTAATTTAACTTATTTTGATGCAGGATAGCGGTGGTACCCCAAGTGCTCCTCCTGTTTGCAGCTCTGATCACGAGACCAACCATACAATGCCAATAGCTCATGACAAAATATCTGCCGTTTCTGATGATGTTCTAACCAAACACAAGGAAAATGCATCTCATATTACGTCAAATGAAGCCAATCAGCCAGTAAACACTGGAAATGAAATTCGCGATCCACATACAAGGTTCATATTCCATTTTTCTATTTGTGGTATTCTGGAATGTTCAACTACTTGATAGTTTTGTGTTTCTTCATTTGCTTATTTGACAATATATACTTACAGCTCTCAGAATTTTGTGTTTTTCAGAACTGCCACTGGTGCTGAATCTTCAGGCTCTTCGGGTTCACATCCTGCCCGTCTGCCAACATTCCATGCAAGGTACTTGTGCTTTTATCACCAATGTTTTCCTTTACTGTTGAAGTAACGATTTGGTGTTTTAGAGAAAGGGTCTTTGTGCAATTGGTCATAGGCTCGAGTCGACACTCCCTTTCTAATTGTGGTAGCCCTGTGCCTCCTCTCACCAAAACATCAATGTTTTCCTTTTTCATAATGTTAGCCGCTACTCTCTTTTAGACTTGTGCTCATTTCTGTAAGATTGATTGATCCTCTTATATCTATTTTTGCCAATCAAATTCAGCACGCAAGGACCATGGCATTCAGTGCTCGCCTATGACGCTTGTGTTCGTCTTTGTCTCAATGCTTGGGCAAGGGGTTGTACAGAAGCTCCATTTTTCCTTGAAAACGAGTGTGCTTTATTGCGGGATGCATTTGGGTAAGTCTAGCCTTCTTCAGTAACTGTTTTTTTAATTCAGTTAAGGACTAGAATTGACCCAAGACGATATCACTTTTATCTGTTCAATCAGTCGTGATTCCAGTGTTCTGTTTTCCACGAATCTTTGATCGCCTTAAAGGTCTTAGTGATGTTAAGATTCTGGGCATCTCTTTGCTTATTAGTCCCTTCATCTCAAATGTATTTTTTTCCTGATTATAATTACTGGAGTTATGTAGTGTGTCAAGGGAATGTCTCTCTGTTCTTGATATAGCCTAATGAACTTTTATTGTAATTCAGCCTACATCAGATTCTACTACAGTCAGAAGAGGAATTAATGTCCAAACGTGGTTCAGAAGTTGCAACCGAGAAAGCACCTCAAAAACCGAAAAAAATCATTGGAAAAATGAAGGTCCAAGGTAATGTGCAATGTTATTTGGGATCTTAACTGGTTTATCTCCCGTGACGTGTGCAGTCTAACACTTGCTTATGGTTAACTCTTTATGAAAATCGTGCCAAGAATTGCATCTAGTGACTTCCGAACATTAAAATGAGTTGTTGCCAATCTAATAATTGAGTTCTGTATAATCATATAGTCTCTTCTGCAGTTCGCAAAGTGAGAATGGGACTGGATCCACCAACTGGTTGCAGTTTTACATCCTTAAATCTCAAGGGTCCTGCCGTAAACCTGGAGTCCACTCGATTGCAGTTATCCAAAGTGCAAAGGGCAGTAGTGTCTGGATGGAATGCCCTCCGAAGAGTGCGTTTCGTACTTCACAAGCCTGCAGATGGCTCTTTGTCACAGAAAAGTTTGGCGTATGTACACGCTAGTTCTCATTACATTAAGCAGGTCTCTGGTCTTATGAAAGTGGGGGTGACCACATTACGTCACAATGCATCATCTTATGAAGGTGTGCAAGGTATGATTCTTGATGCAAAGCTTTAGTTTTATCTTGTTATTGGCCCTATTTTGGTTGCTTTGTAATAAAGTTTTATTGAACTTGATGTTCTGTGCTGATATTTTTGGTTCTCTGATGCCACCAGAGACTCATTCCTGTTTGTTAAGATTAAAAAGCTCACCTGAGGAAGATGCTGTTCGGATGCAACCTGGTTCTGGGGAAACTCATGTGTTGTAAGTGTTTTCATTCTGCAAATTCTTAATTGTTGACCCATCCTCAGTTTTGCTGACAACTTTACAGCTTCCCAGATGGTCTAGGAGATGATTTAATTGTTGAAGTCCAGGATTCCAAAGGAAAAGACTGTGGCCGTGTTGTTACTCAAGTGGCAACTGTAGCTGATGATCCAGTAATTACTTCAAACCTTTATTGTTTGATTTCGGGAAGTAAGTCTTGTGCCCAACTTTATATAGTGCAGAACACTCGCTTACTGTTGAATTTCTTGCAGAATGACAAATTGCGATGGTGGTCAATATTCCGTGAGCCAGAACACGATCTTGTTGGTAAAGTGCAACTTTATGTGAACTTCTCAACTAGTTCAGATGAAAATAATCTTAAGGTAAGGCTCCTTCAAGACATGTGTTATTTAGGATATGTATGGAGAATTTAACAGACTGATGTAATTTTATATCATGTTTTGGTCTTCCAAAATGAATTTACATCCTGTCTACTTCATGCAACCTTTCATAAGGTGTTTCGGAGTATTTAGCAATTTTTTAGTGTATTTATGGAGAATCTAGAATATTTTCCTATGATAAGATCAATTCCTTCTTGTATGATGGTAGATATTATTCCTTATTTGCATCGTAAAAGTAGGTCTACACTTGTAGTTGACTTAGTTTTCCATTTTTTCTAAATCTAGGTTTATGGTTCTCTTCTATATCCCTGTAATCAACTAACTGTTTTTTGCCATTCTATTGGTGTTGCTAGTGTGGCTCTGTGGCAGAGACTGTAGCCTACGACTTAGTTTTAGAAATTGCAATGAAAGTTCAACATTTTCAACAAAGACACCTACTACTGCATGGGGAGTGGAAATGGTTATTAGTGGAGTTTGCGACATACTATGGAGTTTCCGATGCATATACTAAACTAAGGTAGAAATCTTGTCATGTTTACTCGATTCATTATTGACACTATTCTCAATGAAGCCATATCTTTACATATCCTTTTGTGACAGATACCTTTCATATGTCATGGATGTGGCCACACCTACAGCTGACTGCCTCTCCCTTGTGCACGATTTGCTTTATCCTGTGGTAATGAAGGGCCACACCAGGAGCACATTAAGCCATCAGGAGGTTTGTTTGGTATTTTGTTGGGCGAAATTGATTACCAGTCTTGTTATAGATTAGTTGTTGATAACTTTACTCATAGAATCAAAGTCACCCTTACACTCTTAGTTTTATATTGCCAACACTGACACTTTAATTCAACAACATTACCCCAGTGCATCAACGTCTCCAGTAAATTGCGGGGTAGGGGGTGGTGTTGGATGTACACAATCTTACCCTTGTGTTAGCAACACAAAGAGACTGTCTGCGAATGACCCAAGATGAAAATTCCGTCGAAAACTACATCGAATGACTGGTACTTCACAATAGAAAGAAGTGACACTTTAATGTTGACCATTTTGCCTCATTCCATTAAATCCGGAATCAAAGAGTAATGAATCTTTGGCTCCATTAAAAAATGGAAAAGAACACCAACAATTTTATGTTGGCCATTATGATTGACTGTGATCCAATATAAGCTATATTCAGTGAAGCTTTTATATCATTAGTGATAATTTTACTTTAATTGTGAAGTGGTCTTGCATTAACTTCTTGCAAGACCGTCTAACAAGAGACTTTATATGCTCATTTTCTTCTCTGCCTGATTTCAAATACTTGTTTTACGTTGGGTAAATTCTTCTTGTTAGAATCGCATCCTAGGAGAAGTCGAGGACCAAATCGAACAGATCCTGGCTCTTGCATTTGAGAACTACAAATCTCTGGATGAAATGGTGCCTTCAGGAATCATAGATGTCTTTCGCCCTGCAACTGGGTGTGCGGCTCCTGCATTGCAACCCGCTGTTAGGCTTTACACGCTACTTCATGATATTTTGTCCCCTGAGGCACAAAATAAACTATGCAGGCACTTTCAGGTCGAGCATCTTTGATTTATGTACACTTTAAGCACTTCGGCTGTTTGAATATTCCACTAACGGATAGTATTCTTTTAGGCTGCTGCGAAAAAGAGGTCTAAGAGACATTTGACCGAGACTGATGAATTTGTTAGCAATGGCGGTGAAGGAAATTTTTTGGATCACATAACCATGTCCACCGCATACAAGAAAATGAAGACTCTTTGCTTGAATATCAGTAACGAAGTTTCCACTGATATAGAAATCCATAACCAGCACATACTTCCCAGGTACCTTAAAAGTCCTGAATACTCTCTTAAGTAAGGCTACAATGTTCATCCGCCTGCACTCTCCAAAACCGAAAGCAAAGAATCTGATGGGAATAATTTGGGGGTTAGAGGCTAAGTGAATAGACATTTATTAGTCAACTAAGTATGACCTGTGTGATTACTAAACTGTTTTTACATCTTGTGGCTAAGATTCTAATAGAAAGCCGAATTTTTTTGGCAGTTTTGTAGACCTTCCAAATCTCTCTGCATCTATATACAGTGTGGAACTTTGTTCGCGAATACGTGAGTTCCTAATTGCATGTCCTCCTTCTGGTCCACTGTCGCATGTTGCTGAACTTCTGATAGCAACGGCCGACTTCCAAAGAGACCTTGTCAGCTGGAACATAAAGTAAGAATCATGCTCCCATATATTTGTTATTTGCTGTCTTTTGATGATGGGCACTCACACTTGTTTCATTCCGTTTTAGTCACATATTTGTTATTTTCTGTCTTTTGATGATGGGCACTTACACACTTATTTCATTCAATTTTAGTCCAATCAAAGGCGGAGTAGATGCAAAAGAATTGTTCCACTTATATATTGTTGTTTGGATTCAAGATAAGCGTCTAGCGCTTCTCGAGACCTGTAAGCTGGACAAGGTAATGACATTGACCTTTTCTGTATTACCTTTTTAGTAAAAATATGTCCCTTACTTCCATGTTCTTAAAACTCTCCTTTATATGCACTATGCTCAACATGTACGACATCTTCCCATACTCGAGGATCTGAGCGATTTCAAACATGCAGGTCAAATGGTCTGGGGTACGAACGCAACACTCAACAACCCCTTTTGTGGATGAAATGTACGACCGGCTGAAAGACACTTTGAATGATTACGAGGTCATCATAAGCCGCTGGCCAGAGTATAGCTTCGCACTGGAAAATGTACATTTCTGAATCTTTGTTGATCCCCTTAACCATAATTTCTTAGACCAGAATCTCGTGGCCTTGGTACCACTGTACCAGTACCTTGTTTTATGTATCTCTAACTTTGTCACGGTGTGATTTTGCTTCCAGGCTGTGGCTGATATAGAAAAGGCTATTGTGGAGGCTTTAGACCGACAGTATTCTGATGTATTGGCACCTTTGAAAGAAAATCTTGCACCAAAGAAGTTTGGTCTCAAGTACGTCCATAAACTAACAAAGCGATCTGTGCCTGCTTATGTGGTTCCCGATGAGGTAATCTACTGTTCAATTGGGTAAGTTGGTGAGCATATATGATTGTAGCTGATTTTTTCTCGTTTATTTTCAAGGTTGGTATTCTTTTAAATTCAGTGAAGAGAATGCTCGATGTTTTGCGACCCAAGGTAGAAACCCAATTCAAATCATGGGGTTCGTGTATCCCGAACATTGGCAACCAAATCCCAGGGGAGCGTTTAAGCGAGGTTACTGTCATGTTGAGAGCAAAGTTCAGAAACTACCTTCAAGCCATTGTTGAGAAGCTTGTAGAAAATGTGAGAATTTCTTTATTTTGGGACTATTCTACTGGAATACCTCTATAAAAATGTTACTTAACTCTTCGACCTTTTTTTCACTGTAGACGAAGCTTCAAAATGCTACAAAGATAAAGAAGATTCTCCAAGACTCCAAAGAAAGTGTTGGTGAACCAGATGTCAGAAACAGAATGCAGCCTTTGAAAGAACAGCTGACTAGTACCATCAATCATTTGCACTCGATCTTTGAGACCCATGTCTTTATAGCAATTTGCCGGGGTTTTTGGGACCGTATTGGTCAGGTTAGTGTACTTGAAATCGAGATGAGAATCAATGTATTCATCCTCATATCAACAGTTGCAATATGGTATTATGGTGTCCTAAGTTTCTTTTATTGTTGACACAGGATGTTCTTAGTTTCTTGGAGAATCGAAAGGAGAATAAATCGTGGTACAAGGGTTCCCGAATCGCTGTTTCTGTGAGTACTTTTTTCAGCTCTCACCCATCTTAGACATCTGAATTGATGTCATAAATCACGTAGTATAACATTGTGTTTTCTGTCTCCGGGGTTGGTCTGCATACAGTTTTTTATCCTGGAATCACTAGTGGGTAAATTGAAGTTTTTGTCCTGTTGAGCAATTCTAATGGCAAATGTTGAAAATACAGGTTCTTGATGATACCTTTGCATCACAGATGCAGCAGGTATTAGGAAATGCTTTACAGGAGAAAGACATTGAGCCACCTAGATCCGTGATGGAAGTACGGTCAATGCTGTGCAAAGATGCCCAGATTCATAAGAGTAACACGTTTTACTACTGAAGATACACTGATCGGAGCTGCCATAGTCTGTCCTGTCAGAACATTTTTATCACAATCACATCAGAGTCTTGTGCAAATGAAATTGGGTTTTGAAAGAACTCTTGGCTGCTCCGTGAAGTTGAAGGCTGAAGTCACAGTCGAAATAAGCAAGGAATTTTTTTAGTCGGGAGAGTTCTCTGCTCTCTGTTGTAGGCTAAGGGAGAAGCAGCGACATGTAAATTGTAGGGACGTTCCTGAGAATTTCGTCAAATGAGGATTTTATACCGAGATTAAATTAGTTAGTAGAAATTCATTATGTTCATAAATTGGTTTTGTTGGTTACTGGATATTGAGAACCTCTGTAAGGTGTATAATTTTTCTTATGCAGAAAGAAAGGGATAAAATTCAGTAAATGCACCTGTGCATGCCTTGTGATTATTGTCATGTTTTCTTACCTGGTTGGTTGATCAGCTAGGGAAATGCATTCCTTGGTGATTTAAAGGTACAATACAAGTCGTATGTGGCTGATTTAAAAAGGCCCCTCTGCCGCCACATTATTGAATTACAATCACATGTGTCAATGGGACTACTCAAGGCTGTGAAATAGAACCAGCATATATTTACGGCGAAGGAAAGACGCACTTGGATCTGGAAATACATGAAGGTACCGAGTGCAAAGATGGTTTCACTGTCAACAACATATCCCTGAGAGTGACATAGGTTCACATTCATGCTGGATGAACTCCTTCATATGAACTAAGGGAACTGATTATAGATTCATACACCTTAATTCCCCTTAAGAACACTGTGTCCTGCAGAAACTGTCAGAATATCTAGTCGTCAGATATCATAAACTAAATCACATATGTAAAAAAGACGGTGACAAGGATCTGCAATGAATTTATGCACACCTCATTGTGATCATGCAGCAAGATTGGAGTGTTGGACATTGGTGAAAACCCTAATGCTGGGATCCCTCTATGTCTTATGAATCTTGCATCTGTTGTTGAAGCTAAAATTTCCGGTTTACCCAGTTTTCCTCCAGCTGCTGTTACAGCTTTGTGAAAGACAGACCACCATGGATTGGTATCATCAGCGGCTGTCATTAATGGGCGGCCCTGATAGTCTCTATTTGGTCCTTTTGCGACAATCTGAACAAATGCAAGGACTCAATGAATTACAGCTTTTGTAGATAAAAAGCTCGATGTAAGACCCATATGAGTGCGGTTATTATTTGGAACTGGAAAATTAATTGGTGATCGAAATGTGATTGGAAGTACGTTAACTTCTTAAGTACCACATACTATGAGTAGCCAGCGACTAATTCTCCAATTACCCAATAGCAATAGCAGAATAGGAGGAGCATCAAACCAACTTTGACAACAGAGGCTCGGACAGAAGTCAGATTTTATACTTGTACTTTGTAGCGTAAATGTACGATTGTACGTTGTCGGCTATAAAAATTGCAAAGCCCTCACAAGTCACAATCAATGAAAGACCAAACATAAGATGACTACAAAATAACCATGCAAAAGTAATTATCATTAACTAAATTGAACCAAAAACTTTTGAAGGAAAACGAGAAAGGAATAATGGCCAACAAAAAACGGAAAAAGATCCTCTCCATTACCTTCCATTACCTCTCAACAGTTGAGATTTTGTTCTGGAATGATCCAACGGTCAAGTGTTTTGGTGGGTTGAAGAGAGTATAATGATTTTATATTGATGTAAAAAAACAAGTACTTTGATTAAATCCTGAGATTTCTGAGGAGCCATAAGTAGAAGTGCGTAAAAAATTGGATGGTATGCTACTTGGCAATAGAAAAGAAGGCAGACGATATGTATCAGGCATATAGAATTAGAATTTACAAATCAAGGTTTCCTAAATCTAAAATAAAAATGACATGTTAACCTGGTAAGTCATGTTCCTGGAAGCAGGAGCCCATTCCTGGATAATTCTTTCTCTGATAAGCTCTGGATCAACAGTGGGGGGAATCCGAATATCAAATCCCGCCTCCGCTTCTGATGGCTGCATATTCATAGCATATCCCTGCAACAAACAAATACCATACCTTTACATGATACATCATCATTCTAATCTGTAACAATCAATCAAACATGAACATCCCATGAAACAAACAACTTACATCGCCAGTCCTAATGCCGGCATTCACAAACACAGGATTAACAGAAACAACCTCAGAGTTAGCTGCCCATCCTCTCTTAACCAATTCAAACTGTGCTTCCCTAAACTTACTCATCATCTCAACACTCTTCATCAAATTCTCCATCGCACTATCATCGTACATCCTCGACCCGTGCCCCGGTGCCCCCACTGCCTTGATTGTCACGTGCCATGGCGATCGGTCCGCATAAAACACCCTAAACTCCTCCTTCAGTGACGCCTGTTTTACACTACCCCAAATACTTTAGCATCACACTCTACTCTATCATAAGTGATATAAATGATAGTAGTAAATTAATTAATAATCCTACGTACCTGACCTTCATCCATCGCAAATCCTACCTTCAACGCCTCAAACTCTTCCGACGGAACAAAAACGGCTGCACCGTCGAACCCTCCGATCTCCTCCTCAGGAACAAACGACAGGTGTACTGTCCTCATTGGATTAAACCCTCTCTGTCGTAGATTCCGTATAGCTTCAAGGTACTGTACAGCAATACACTTATCATCCTGGGCCCCACGCGCGTATATTCTGCCGTCGGAAGTACGGACAGCGGTGAACGGAGGGTGGACCCACTTGTCGGGCTCAGCGGGGACAGAGTCCATGTGTGAGTTGAACAGGATGGATGGCAATTCGGGTCGGGTACCGGGCCATGTGAGGAGGAGGACGGGTTTGCCGGGAGTGTACTCGAGGGTGCGGGATTGGAGGCCGATGGAGTGGGCTTGCGCTTTGAGGAAGGAAATTGGACCGGTATAGTTTGGGTTCGGGTGGGCTGTGTTGAAGCGGAGGTAGGTTTGGAAACGGGTTATTGGGTCGTCCTCGGGTTCGGGTAGTCGTTGTTGTTGGTGGGATGAAATAAAAGGAGAGAAAGTAAGGAGGAAGATGAAGATGAAGATGGAAGAGAGTGTGTTGATGCGGTTAAACTGATACATGATGGTTGTGAGACTTGTGACGATGGAGAGAAATGGTAATTAATAAAGTCAACGAATCAACGATAAGCTGCTCTCATTCTTGTAAACTCGAATATATTCCCTCCCATGAGTAACGAGTAATGAGTAGGATTAACAAAAAAAACCTCAAATTTTTATTTGCAACGACACTATCCGTCGCAAACTTGTGATGAATACCATTTTTCTCACAAAATACTCATTTTTTTCTCTCTCTCCAACCCTATTTCTGTGGTCCCATTTCTCCAAACTTGTGATGAATACCATTTTTTCTCGCAAAATACTTATTTTTTCTCTCTCTCCAACTCTATTCCTGTGGTCCCATTTCTCCACTACTCATTTTATATCCATTTTATCTCACAAAATATCCGTCACAAATGGTGACCCGTCGCAAGCAAGAATTATCACAAAAAAATAGTGATGTAATATTATCATTCCCTTAAAAAATGGGTAAAATGGATCTAACATCAACAACTTTCTATATTAATGGAAACTAGTTTTTATCCCGTGCAAAATTACACGGATATAGTTTTAAAAACATTGATATAATGATTAGTATTTAAAAATGTTAAACTAAAATACATGTATATTTTATACTTTATTTTCTTTATAATAATAATAGTTTAAACACGTGCAAAAATTGTAAATTTTGAAATTTACACATGATTTAAATCCATGAAAAAAATGCACGAATTCAGTGTTTTAAAACATGATAACAAATTTTTTAGATCTACTCATTTTAACGGATAAACTCTATATCTATAACGAATTACTTTGGAGTATTACTAGTCTTAAAGCCGTGTGCAAATTGCACGAATTTGTTATTTCAAAAGTAGTTATTAAATTATTATCAAAAAATGTGAAAAATAATGATTTGGTTATGATTAAGGTATTACTTAATATTTTTATTATTATTTCATTTGCAATCACGAATAGATATGGTAATATAAACAATACAATTTATATTTAAAAATATATCACATGTGAACATAATAGATATAAAAAGTGAAAAAAAAAAATTATACAATGTTAAACAATGGTACTACTATTTATCAAATATTTCTTTAGACTACATTATTTGTCTTATTAAATATGTACATATCATAGACACAAATGATTCAATCCATTTACATTTGTGACTCTTAAAATAGCAAAACAGAAGTTGATCAGATATAAACACCGAGCTTGAAGATAAAAATCGACCCCCACTTAGTTCATTTATTGTCATTGCAAAATATAATATCACGAAGTTTTTTTTCCGTCAAGGTGATAAGGGACTAAATATTGTCTTTTGTCAAACTTTGACATCTAATTAACATATCATTGCATCAGAATTTTCATGGGTTACTGCATTAAGCTAGGACAATGTAACATCATATTCGCGTAAGTTGTAAGTGTATGCTTGTTTTAGTAGGTAGTAAGATAAAAATACCTTATGATGATATTCTCATCACAAATTCTCATTTGTGACAGACATATCCGCCGCAAGCTTGCGACGAGTCAAATACTATCCATGTGGGGTAGATGAGACAAAAGAGAGTGCATAAAAAATACCAATCTTTTTTTTCTTATCTATTCATCATATGGATCATATTTGGCTCATCGTAAGCTTGTGACGGATACCCGTTACAAGGAAGACTTATTGTATTCTCGTTTAAGATGAATTTATTTGTCTCAAGTTTTAAATGAGTCGAATAATATGAATAAGAGAAAAGTTAAAAGACTTTCGGACAAAAAAACACAATGCGGACTTATTAACACATGCTTGAATGTAGACGAAGTTATGAATAACTATTGTCAAGTAATTTTTTTATTAGGCAAGACTTCGGATTCTAAGATGAATTTTTTTAGTTTCAATTAACATAGTTGTTTCAGGCCCGAAGGCTATTATGACCCGTAAACTCGTCGCAGTCCGCTTCGAAAGTGAATATTGTATACCTATTATAATAAAAATTATATTTATCATACAAAATTAATAAAAGAGTGACTCCATATTCCATAAGTAGAACCAACACATAAGTCATTTGCATAAATTGGTCCAGCTAATCACCTACAAAGTCCTTTAAAAACCTACGTATTTAATCCGAAACAATATGATCTAGCAATTAGCTCACAATCCTACAGGGTCTCTATCTCATTTCTTGTTCTTAAATAGTTTATCGCCCTAATTGCCTAAATGCCCACCGCCATACAAATCTCACATTATATAAACATAAATACGTACAATCATAAAACATTATACCAACTCATATCATTATACCAAATGAGATTTGAAACATGAACGATACGGATAGGCAATTACCTACTTGAAGAATCTTTCCAGATAATGTTGGCAAAGTACTTGAAACAATTTCGTCTTCAATGCACGGAGCTATTACAATAATGGCAGTTGTCCTCATTTGAGGTTACCTTTTTAGGCTTTGAGGTGTTAGCTTCTGATACCACTTTCTTGCTCTTGATGGGAGCTTGCTTCTTCTTTCCCTTTTGGGACCCTCTCTTAAAGCTCCCCTTGCTCTTGGTGTTGACATTTACCACATCTTTGGTGGTGCTAGCATTTATCCCCATGTCTCTCTCTACTTGCATAATCATATTGTGCAATTCGTCATGAGAGACGTCCAAGTTTTGCATGTTGAAATTCACTCTGAATTGAACATACGTCTTGACTTTGGATAAGGAGTGCAAAATTCGGTCAAAAACGAGTTCTTTAGGGATGTCAACTTGGTGCAATCTAAGAGTCTCAACATACTCTACCAATTTGACCACGTGAGGGATAACCTTTAGGCCCTCTTTAAAATTGAGATCGAAGAAAGTGGAAGCGGCTTCGTATTGGACAATTCTCGAAGCCTCCGAGAACATTGTCTCAAGTTTCGCGTAAATCTCATACGCCGTGCCAATATCTGTGGCACTTCTTTGGAGCTCGGGCTCCATAGAGTACATAAAAACATTTTTTATTGTCGTCGACTCTTTTTGGTAGGCCTCATAGATCATCTTAACGACGGCGGTGGATGAAGTGGTTGGAGCGGCGGGAGAATGTTGGAGGAAGTGTCCTCGACAATAGTGTGTTGACATAATTAAAACTCATTTGAATGAAACACAACTGGGAGTGTTACTCTTTAAAAGTCGACTGATCAACATTTACCGATAATGATTGGCTGTCTAGAGTTTGACATTATCGTCATATGATGGTGGTGATCAGTTGATCCCTTAAGGTCATATCTTTAGGGAATTCCGTCTCGATGGAATAATTAATTAATATTGTATTGGATACAAATTAATTAATAACTAGAAATTTTGGAAATAATTTTATATGACGAATATTTTATAATGGGATTATAATAATAATAAAAGTCAAAGTAATAAAATTGTTTTATTACTCGGTTTTATTTATTCGTTTGGGAAACGATTAAATTGAGAATAAACACGGTTGATCATAAAATTACAAAGAGTTGTAATTAAAATTATGATATTACATTTTATACAATAAATAATTTCGAATTGTTAGTATAATTATTTAAATGTAATAAATTTGTAGATTATGAATTTTAATAGTTAAAATTGCATAATTAACAAATAGGGTCATGTGTTATGCAACATATGTGACATGTTACAAATTAACACAATTGACAAAGATAAAATGAGTCTATAATAAGACCATTTGAACCGTGAAATTGGAGGATGCATGCACATGAGATTGTGTGTGTTCAAAATGATTGAGTGTGTAAGTAGGTGTGTAAGAGTGGAAGGCATATTTGATGCTTTATGTAAGTGTAAGTGAGCCATGTATTGGCTTCTCTTGGTTGATGTCTTGGCCGGCCAAAGCAAAAGCTTTGTGCTCTTGTTGCTTCTATAAATCAACAAGTGATAGAGTGTGTCATACACAAAGCATGTGTAAGGAATAATCCTTACTTTTGTGTAAGAGAAAAGAGAGCATGCATAGGGTATGCATGGCTTGATTTGGCCGGCCATACCATATGGCTAACTAGACCATTTTTGCTCTATAAATACACTACTCCACACACTACAATACTACTTGAGGTTAGATAGTGTGCTTAGTCTTTTTCTACTAACACATTCATACTACAACTCCATTCTCCCATGTTCTTAAGTAAAATAGTTTTATAAGAAAATAATTATTTCCATATTAATAATATTAAGAGTAATATTATTATCATTTCTAATACTAATACTACTTTTCTAGTAACAAAATTTGTATTAGTTTGAGATCGGGTCCTTGATACGCATCTTTTGGAGACGATTTTTCTTAGATCGTTTAAGGGTATTTCGTGGTTTGAAGACTCATATAATAGGTGATTATTGAGTATAAACCTTCTAAAACCAATGTAAGGACTATCACTTCTTATGATATCATCATGCATGCATAAGATCTATTTAAGATTTATAACCTAAACTTAAAGAAACAAAACTCACATTAGATTTAAGTCTAAAATCAGGAACTTAGTTCCCAATAAGTGGTATCAGAGCATTACGGTTGTTGTATGCATGATCGGATTCATGTTTTATGTTAAAATCGGATTAACATATATATTTCGAATTTTCGAAATATTTTGGATTTATTATGATAAATCACAAAATAATTTTGCATGTTAAAGTTTCTGATTCTAAAATGGTTTTGGGACATAAAGATGATTTTATGGATTTTTATTGTTCATTTTTATATTTATTTGTATTTTTTGTAGTTTAAATCGGTTTAAACAAACATTTAATGGGAAAAATAGTTAAAACTAGTTTCTGGCCGAGAGTTTTTGATATGTTCTCACATGCATATTTAATATATTGTATATTATTTTTCGTAAGAAATGGAGTTAATATGCATGGATTATGAATTTTATGAGATAAATAGTCATAATATGAGTTAAAATGGGTATAGAAGGTTATATTACGAATTTGACCTTAAAAAATTTATGAGAAGTCACATGCAATATATAAAATACCTGTATAAATTTTCGGATTTATTGGATTTATTTTGCATGATTAATGATTTTTATAGTAAAAATCGTATTAATAGTGACTCAAATTCGACTTTAATAGTTATAGTTGGAATTTTGCCATAAAAATTTTACACAATGTCACATGCAATATTTACAGAATTTATATAAATTTTGGGAATTTATTCTCAAGTGATGCATGATTTGTGATTTTAATAGTTAAAATCGGATAAATAGTGACTTATTGTGTTAAAAATAGTTAATCTTAATATTATGGCATAAAAGTTTACCCATGGATGTCTTATATAATAGGAACATCAGATCTAAAAGTTGGATATCAAAAAATTTCTGTTTTTATGATTATTAATTTTTATGAGTTAATTAGCTAATAATCATGATTTATGAGTCGAAAATAAATTTTTCGAGTATGGTCTGTAATTTTTGGTCATTTTCAGATTTTAATATGTATTTTAGGATGACTAAAAATTTATAGCAATTTATCCCAAGTTTTTATAATTTAAATCGGATTTTTAATCATAAAACGACTATTATACGATTTATTTAAGAAATAAACCATATATACTTGCATAAGACCATTTTAATAATTTCTGAATTTTTAGAAAATTTCCAGAAAGTTTAAAATTTTTGAATTTTAAATTTCGAATTTTATTTGACTCATTTGGCCGTATTTTGTTTATTTTTCCCGAAAATACAAGTAATCTATGAACAATAATGCAAAATCAAGTTATATCATGATCAAATATTAGTAGAGACTAAATATTGATTCCTAAAGTAAGTTGGGATGATTAACTTGGACATAAATTAGATTTATGTAATTTTGATGATTTTAATAGTTAAAGTCACGCATATCCGTAAAAACCGTAAACAAATATGAGAGATTTGCTCCCATAAGGCGATTTGGCATTAAAAATTTAGCATGCGCATACATATTTTATTATTGCAATTTATGAATGTCATATTTGAATGTTTTTATATAATTTGGAATTATGTAATTTTTCTTAGTATGGGCTTAGTTATAATCAATATTACCCGTAATGAAAGGGAATATTGATTCGGTTGTAATTTATGTGATCTCGTATCACGGGTTTGTAATTTATTTTCAGTTTTACAATAGAGTAGTTATATTATTTCATTGTAATTCCGAAAGACGGTGCCATACGGAAAGGAGTTCCGACAAGACGGTGTTTTCTTGGATGGCGTGCCAATGAAGTTCAAGGGACCATGGAGTTGGTTTCCGAATTTGTAATAGTTAATTAGTTTTTACTATTACTAGGAAGGCCATACTAGGATTTTATTGCTTTATTGCTTTTATTTTGCATTTTAATATGTTTGCATGCATAGCCAAATCGCCATAAACATGCATATTAGTTTAGATCGTTAAAACGACCGTGTCAATTATAATTATCGAGTTCACCGATTTAATTCGCTTAAAGGAGATAGATAATAAATTGACAAGACCTCTATATTAAACAAAAACAATTGAGAATTAGCCTTACCAAATAGTAGAACCCATGAGCTTTTATTTCGTGGGGTGGTGCTAGTCCAGTGGGCAGTACGAACCTCATTACGTAGGATAAGTGGGGCAATGAGGTGGATTCAGTCCAGTGGGCGGATCGCATCTCGATGCAATTGAAATTTGGTTTGTACTCAACGGAAGTGTAGAGGACCAGTGGTCAATGTGTTCCGGGCTAAGATGAATAAATTATGATTTGTCATCAACCAAGAGTTCTATGGTAGAACCGGTTTATTTTAACCCACCAAACCATATCATTGGGTCGGAGTTCCAGTGGTTCACGATTTCGGGGGTATGGGTTTGGGTCTTGGAATCATTTATAAAATTGGATAGAGGTCATTTTATAGATGCATCAACTTAGTAAAAATGTTTACAAGTTAAAATGAAAATTAGAACGATTAGCATTTAATTTCTTCAAATGTT
The DNA here is from genome assembly GCA_029255685.2 of Silene conica. NCBI lineage: Eukaryota > Viridiplantae > Streptophyta > Magnoliopsida > Caryophyllales > Caryophyllaceae > Silene > Silene conica. The sequence continues at coordinate 70,261,472 of CM055311.2, forward strand.
TAAAATTTTGTAGTTAAGTCTCCAATTCAATATCAATCATGACTACTTCCACCACTACTACGAACACTTTATGGTTACGTTCCTTCATGGATCGTTGTAAGCTAGAAAAGAATGGGGCAAACTTTGCCGATTGGGATGCCCAACTATTGTTGGCAGCACAAGGTGACGGTAAGACCGAATTCCTCATCGAAGAATCACTTCCTGTACCTGCAGAAAATGCCACCGCCGCAGCAAGGCGACCCTATGATACTTATCAGAAGGAGTCTGCGGCAATCAAAAATGTTTTGATCTTCTCGATGGAGCCAGAACTCCAAAGGAGTGCCATAAAGATTGGCACAGCTTATGAGATCTATTGCAGGCTTCTGACAATGTTCTCAAAAGCTTCGAGAATTGTCCAATACAAGGCGGCTTCGGCCTTCTTTGTTCTCAACCTTAAGGAGGGGCAAAAGGTTAGCCCACATGTGCTCAAGTTAATTGAGCATGTAGAAACCCTAAGGAAGAATCAAATGGACATTCCTAAGGAACTTGTGATTGACATAATCCTCCACTCCTTGTCTAAGGTAAAGACTTATGTCCAATTCCGGATGAATTTTAACATAAGGAACCAAGACATCTCTCTTGATGAATTACACAATATGATCGTGCAAGTAGAGAGGGACATGGGCCTAAGTGTTAGTGTCCCTAAGGATGTGCTCAACTTAAATGTTAAGGGCAAAAAAAAGTTCAATAGGAAGGATAAGGCAAAGGGGAAGCAACCTTCCAAAGGTTCAAAGAGAGTGTCTTCAGAGGCAAGTACATCAGATCCCAACAAGAGCTCTCATCAAGGAGCCAAGTGCTTTTATTACAATGATAAAGGACATAGGAAGAGGAATTGTTCCAAATATCTCAGCGATCTCAAAGCTGGGAAGATTCTTCCAATTGGTATGATAACTATCCCTATTTTATGTTAATCTCAACTAATGTATTATGATACAAGTTGTGATGTGAATGCTCTTCTTACTTGAATTAGGGCATGAAAGCAAACATAAAGGAAAGAAAAACCAAGCTTGATGGATCAATGGAACTAAGGGTAGCTCCAATCGGGATGATCAAGGAGCTTTGTTTTTCGTTTATTTTGCTAATATTTCAAGTGTTGTAAGAACTATTTAAAACCTATGTGTTTATTTCCTTGTTGGACAAGGAAAGGATAATCTTTGAACAATTGGTTGTAATTTGGATAATATAGTGACTATCGATTTTATAATTATGTTCTTGTTTAGTTTAACACTTGCAAATCTTAAACATAAAATAGAATTGATTGTCACGTTTCAATGTATGACCATTGAAACCGAATAGGTATAGGATACCCAATTCAAATCAATTCAAAATCAAAATTAAGTTTATAACTCAATTATGAGGAAAAGTTATCAACCATCCAAAACTATCTAAGCTTTAAATCGAATATTTTCTGTGATAAATCATAAGGGTACACAAACCAACATCAAAGTCATTGCTTGTGGCCTTAGTGGCTATCTTTGGAAATAAAATGAGATTATTATTACAAAGATAGAGTGGGAGAAATTTAAAATGCCACAAATAACAAATGATTTTGATTAGCACAATGGATGTGATCTATTGATGAATAGTAGGATTTATTGTGTTTTGGTTATGTGAAAGATAAGAAGGAAGATTAAGTTGTGGATGGGATCTACGATTTGAAAAATCTACGCCTTATGATTATAAAGGTAGAAAAGTTGTGGATGAGATCTACGATTTGGTAAAAATCTACGCCTTATGATCCCAACGGCCCCGGCCCTGGAGGATACTTCAAGGATAAATTCTTGAAGTTTGTAAGGAAAAATTCTATACATGGATAAGATCCATGATAGAGTCCTCGTACCGTATAAGATAAGATAAATGTGGAGAACTGAAAGTTCCCACACACAGAAATTGTATACCATAAGAAAAGACTCTTATAGAAACTACGGGAGGACACTCGAAGAAAATTATTCAAAAGATTTTGCAAAGGCTCAAGAAAGGGTTCTTGGATTTAGATGGTGATCTGAATGTGCCAATGCAAATTCTAAGGACCATGAAATTTATAAGATATACATACTAATAAATGAGATTTATTGGAAGAAGCATAAGTAGACATGTGGATGTCTGCAGTCTGCAAAGTTAAGGGTAACTTTGTTGAAAGTAGTAAAGTAATTCATTGAGAATGAATTCAGTAAACTCAATAACCGCTTTTCAAAAGGGTATTTGAAAAGGATGTGACCATTAGCACATATGGTTATGTCCCAACCATTTCAATTCATTATATGTTAGGGAACATTGAATTGAGTGGGAGCTTTATGATTTACGGTTAAGTGTAAAGTTCAGTGGGAGTTCTCACTCCAGGATATGAAGCTATTGAGTCATGGGTATGACTTCGGGATCTTCAGAATCAGGCAAGAACAAGAGTTTAGTGGGAGTAAACGTTATCTAAAACAACTCATTGCTCGTTTGGAATGAAGCATTGATACTTATGAAAAGTATACGAGTTCTAACTCTAGATGACATGTTGATATGAATTAGATCTAATTGAACATAGGGTGTTTGGTTGAGATTGTAAAAGACATCTTGTTTCTAAAGTATTAAGGTTGTTCATAGAGATGAAGATAGTATAAACATGATGAGATCATGGAAATTTATCGAACCTTAAGTACTATTGTTTGCACGTTTAAATCGCAAATGTTTCCGCCATTAGTATAAACGTGTAAAGTGGATGCGCGCCGCTTGTAGGACAACCTGTTGAGCAGGTGTTAAACCAATGATTAAACCTTGATCAACTGTCAAAGTATTCTCCAATGAAGATGAAAGACAAATTCAAGATTTTGGAAGATAACTTAGTCGTATGGTAAAAGGTTTGCAACGACTCAAGTTCCAAGATACCAAGCAAAGATTTATGATAATCTTTGTCTTACATTCATTGACTATGCATCTCAATGACTTGTATTTTAACTACATGGTCATCACAAGATTCTACAAAATGTGTATGTTCACAAATTATGTAAAGGCATTGCAGTGACTGGGAGTTACACAATGCACATAATCTTATTCGCTAGTCATGAGAATGACTTGTCTCCTTCAGAATGAAGAGCATATATGGATATGATCCACAAAGTGAACGTTCGCACGAACCGTGGTAAACCTGGTTTACTCAAAATGAAGATAATTACAATTTTAAGGGATATAAACGAAAGGCACTAAAGCTTATCGTAAATTAAATGGTGTTCAAAGGTTGACCACTTGGATGATTAATCCACTAATCGTTAGAGTTATTCATAACTCACGAAAGGTCAAGTAAAATTCAAATGGAATGGTAAGACCATATTGAACCCCATTAAAGTGAATTGAATTATCATGACCTCGCCCCTAGTTGCTTAAGTGAGGTGACATCTCAATGCAACCGGATGTGTGATGTGATTTGATAGCGAGTTCAATTGCCATAGAGTCACACGAGATGACTAATAGATCACCTAGGCATAGACATGTTAAGACACATTTGCCGGGCAAATGACCGCTGATAGAGCTCTGGCGTACTCTTGTTAAAAGACTGTCTGGTCGTGGCGGGAGCATCTATCGTGTTTCACATGAGTCAGTTCTTGGACTAATGACTGTTCTCTGAGGTGGCATAGTTTCAGATTTACTTTGATTTATGTCCTAACACCTTCGTAACTGGGGTTTATAAGGACATATTTTGGGTTATGATGGACTATGGCCAGCCGGAAGGAATAGGTCGATTGGGAATTGTCCACCCCTTGTCAGGGTTGAGAAATATCTCTAGGCCACTCGAGGAGAATAATAACTAAAAATGCGTGGCCACGCTCGGAAGGTATCTATGGTAGATAATTCCGGTCAGTAGTTATAACTCCAGATCGAGATAAACCACTCTAGATTTTAATCAATTGCCGGCACGACCTGAGAGGACGCCATGCATTGAGTGGGAGATAGTAATAGGGCAAGAGAATTGGTGACACACACTTGTCTCGGACAAGTGGTAGATTGTTGGAGGAAGTGTCCTCGACAATAGTGTGTTGACATAATTAAAACTCATTTGAATGAAACACAACTGGGAGTGTTACTCTTTAAAAGTCGACTGATCAACATTTACCGATAATGATTGGCTGTCTAGAGTTTGACATTATCGTCATATGATGGTGGTGATCAGTTGATCCCTTAAGGTCATATCTTTAGGGAATTCCGTCTCAATGGAATAATTAATTAATATTGTATTGGATACAAATTAATTAATAACTAGAAATTTTGGAAATAATTTTATATGACGAATATTTTATAATGGGATTATAATAATAATAAAAGTCAAAGTAATAAAATTGTTTTATTACTCGGTTTTATTTATTCGTTTGGGAAACGATTAAAATGAGAATGAACACGGTTGATCATAAAATTACAAAGAGTTGTAATTAAAATTATGATATTACATTTTATACAATAAATAATTTCGAATTGTTAGTATAATTATTTAAATGTAATAAATTTGTAGATTATGAATTTTAATAGTTAAAATTGCATATTTAACAAATAGGGTCATGTGTTATGCAACATATGTGACATGTTACAAATTAACACAATTGACAAAGATAAAATGAGTTTATAATAAGACCATTTGAACCGTGAAATTGGAGGATGCATGCACATGAGATTGTGTGTGTTCAAAATGATTGAGTGTGTAAGTAGGTGTGTAAGAGTGTAAGGCATATTTGATGCTTTATGTAAGTGTAAGTGAGCCATGCATTGGCTTCTCTTGGTTGATGTCTTGGCCGGCCAAAGCAAGAGCTTTGTGCTCTTGTTGCTTCTATAAATCAACAAGTGATAGAGTGTGTCATACACAAAGCATGTGTAAGGAATAATCCTTACTTTTGTGTAAGAGAAAAGAGAGCATGCATAGGGTATGCATGGCTTGATTTGGCCGGCCATACCATATGGCTAACAAGACCATTTTTGCTCTATAAATACACTACTCCACACACTACAATACTACTTGAGGTTAGATAGTGTGCTTAGTGTTTTTCTACTAACACATTCATACTACAACTCCATTCTCCAATTTTCTTAAGTAAAATAGTTTTATAAGAAAATAATTATTTCCATATTAATAATATTAAGAGTAATATTATTATCATTTCTAATACTAATACTAATTTTCTAGTAACAAAATTTGTATTAGTTTGAGATCGGGTCCTTGATACGCATCTTTTGGAGACGATTTTTCTTAGATCGTTTAAGGGTATTTCGTGGTTTGAAGACTCATATAATAGGTGATTATTGAGTATAAACCTTCTAAAACCAATGTAAGGACTATCACATCTTATGATATCATCATGCATGCATAAGATCTATTTAAGTTTATAACCTAAATTTAAAGAAACAAAACTCACATTAGATTTGAGTCTAAAATCAGGAACTTAGTTCCCAATAGAGAAGCCTCAGTAAGGTAACGAATCTTATTGTCACCTTGGGCGGCCATTTTTAATTGGGCGTCCCAGTCGGCAAAGTTTGAGCCATTATTTACAAGTTTACATCGATCCATGAAGGATCGGAGCCATGAAACGTTTGTAACGACATTGGGATTCGGAGTGGAATTTGCGGAAGTCGACATTTCGAATGATGATGAATGTAATGCTACAAAATTAAAATTGATGAAATTAAACACTTGTCGTTTTAATACTTGTAAATTTAAACAAGCTTTTAAGCATTTATAAAGAGACCTCAACCCAACTTATATAAATGATTCTGAAACCTAAGTCCATACTAATTTCCATGTGGATCACCGGACCCTCTAACTTCCCTTAGTAAAACTTGGTGAATTAATTCATTAATCGGTTCTACACTAGAACTCTTGGTTGATAAAATTACTCTAATTGATGCGGGAGCATTGGTCTCAAGGAAAGAATTACGTCCAAGGCCTAAACTTGATCACAATATGTTCGAGTTAGGTTCAATACGTATATTCAAGTTAGCTTGGGAAGGTGTGTTGAAAGAACAAGGAAAGCTTACAAGAAGCTTTGATGGCAATCGTGGCCACCGTTCAAGGAGGCCCTAGGACGTGTGATTTCCACACGTTTCTAATACTACTAATATTAGGATTAATCATGTAGCATAGATCAAATCTTGGGCAAAACTTAAGAAACATTTGATAAAGAGATTTTTACCAAAAGATTATGATCAAGAAAATTACTTAAAGCTCCATTCTTTATCACAAGAAAGCATGACCGTGTCCGAATACATTCGGGAGTTCGAGAGGATGACTATTGTATGTGATCTTCAGGAGAAAGAAGAGTTAAAAGTAACAAGTTTATTCGTGGTTTAGTACCAACCCTAGGTTCAAGGGTTGAGATTCAAAACTATGATGATTTTAATGATGTGTGCAGGATAGCTTTGAAGTTTGAAAGACATGACAAGGCGAGGAAAAAATTTGCCTTTAATAAAAGCAGAAGAGTCGGTGAAGGCTCAACATCATCAACCACCAATGCCTCATCTAAGGCGAAGGAGGCGGCTAAGGAGAAAACGAGTGGCAAGGGTAAGGACTCGTTGAAAACTACTATTTCCGATCCTAGAGGAAGCACCATAAGGAGATGTTATAGGTGCCAAGGCTATGGTCATATTGCGACGAATTGTCCACAAAAGAGAACCCTAACTATCCAGGAATTACAAGGTATGGTTCCTAATTTTGTTATGCCTGAAGTCGAGGTAAAAGAGGAGGAGGAGGATTTGAAGGTGGAGGCTGAGAGCGATAGTGAAGTTGAATGCTTAGTTGTTAGGACTCTACACATATATAGAAGCTACCTCCAAAGGGGATGAACAAAGGATAACGTGTTCCACACTAGATGTAAGGTTGAGGGGAAGAAGTGCAGTTTAATCATCGATAGTGGTTCATGCACTAATGTCGTATCCAAAACCTTAGTATTCGAGTTGGAGTTAAACGTGAGGGCTAGGGACAAACCTTATAAGCTTCATTGGCTAGATGGAGACCAAAGGGTGAGAGTGGAAAAACAAGCATTAGTGGCGTTCAACATAGGACCTTATGAGGATAAACTTTGGTGTGATGTTTATTGTACCTATGAGTGAGTGTCACATACTTCTTGGTAGACCGTGGAAATTTGATAGGGAGGTCACCCATGATGGAAGGACCAACGTGTATAGCGTGACTAAGGGAAAAGCAACTTACCATCTCCAACCATTATCCATAACAAAGTCTAAACCACCCGAGTCCAAAAGGGAGAGTTTGGTTGTGATCTTAGGGAAGGATGAAGAGGCAAGTGAGGTGGCCGAGGGGTTGGAGGCACGGCATGATAGCTATGAGGAGATCCATGGAGGGTACAACGGATGTGAGGGTGTTCCAAGCGTGGTGGGGTTGTTGCCAAAGGAGGATTGCGTAGGTTTAGTGGAGCACGGAGGTCACGAGGAATCTAAGACTGTGGGTTTGGTTGAGCATAGAAGTCACGGAGAGCTTAGGACCGTGCGCTTGTGTGGCCTTGAGTTAGTAGGGTCACATACGGGTTTGTCAAAGGCTAATAGCGGATTACTCGGAATTAATTTGAGGTCAAATTCTCAAAAACAAGGAGAGTATGATGCGGGAGCATTGGTCTCAAGGAAAGAATGACGTCCAAGGCCTAAAGTTGATCACAATATGTTCGAGTTAGGTTCAATACGTATATTCAAGTTAGCTTGGGAAGGTGTGTTGAAAGAACAAGGGAAGCTTCCAAGAAGCTTCGATGGCAATCGTGGCCACCGTTCAAGGAGGCCCTAGGACGTGTGATTTCCACACGTTTCTAATACTACTAATATTAGGATTATTTTAGTCTTAGTTTTATTTAGTTTTTTACTTTTAATTAATTTTGTTACAAGTTTGTTATAGTTAGTTATAATAAGTTTGTTATAAGTTAGTTACTAGTTTGTTAATTAGGTTGTTACAACTAGTTGGTTAAGGTTGTTACAAGTTAGTTATGAATTAGTTAGAGTTTGTTATTAGGTTGTTAGGAGTTAGTTACAACCTAATCTAGTTTATTATTATTTTAATTAATAAGGATTTATTTTAATCCATTAGGGTAGAAGTAGAACTCCTAATTTGGAGAGGACTCGAGCTTTGGCCGAGTAGATTGAGTCGTGTTGGTTGTGTGTTTGTGACGGTTGACCTTACTATAAATAGGCATCCTTAGTCTATAAATAGGCACTACTACAAACAGGGGAAACGAGGACGGTTCAAAACCGTCCTAAGACCCCAAAACAACCGTCCTAAATTCACCCGTCCTCGTTGCCTAAGAGGACGGTTGAAAAAAAGTCAAACCGTCCTCTTTGAATTTATGAAAGAGGACGGTTGCAATTAGAACCGTCTTCTTTGATGTTATTAAGGAGGACGGTTGAGTTTGCAACCGTCTTCTTTTATGTTTTTAAGAAGGACGGTTGACTTTGTAACCGTCTTATTTGATATTTTTAAAGAGGACGGTTTTGATTTGGAACCGTCTTGTTTTGAACATGATCACATAATATTTTAGCGTCAATTTTTTAATATTGCCCGCCTTTTTCTGGTGCCAATATATAAATATAGCTACCCTTTTTTTGCACCAATTTATAACATCAAATTCATGCTCTTTGAAAACTAATTTTTCAAATAAAAATTCTTGTATTAACTTAAATATTTCATATCCTACATTTCGGAAAATATAATAAAAGTCAAATATACAAGGAGATATTATATCAGATACAATAATCTAAATACTAGTCCTGCCTTGCATTGTGATTGCTTCTTCGAAGGCAGCGTCCATCAACATCTCAGTTGTTACACCCAGCCTCACACAAAATCTAGCCAAACAGCTCAAAATTTTGCCAAATCAAAAGCAGCCTGATGCTGCCAAAGCATTATAATACTATTCTAGACCCAGATTTGCCATAACAAACCAGCCCAGAAAGCTAACTCAGCTGCAACAAAACAGCAGCTCCAACTCCTTATTCTACTGACAGCCCCATCACGGTCTGCCAGCTCTTCTGCATACACTATCAGCATTTACCGCCACAGAGCTAAACTCTGCAGCATTACCAGAGTCGAATGCTGCAACAAAACAGCCCAGAGAGCTGAATCTGCTGCAATATTCAAACCAGAGCAGTAGCAGACATAGGGACAATTATTGATGATGATCCAGGTATTGAAAACTGGGGCACACATCTGCAGTTAGATGGATCTCAACAGGCATGAGTTAAATGGTACACAATAAATGATACATGCACTTTAACAGAGAAACTCCAAGTTTGAATATTCACATTTATTTCCTGAACTTATCGTCCCCAAAACGACCAGTCGGGCAAAAAAAAAATATCCATTGTGTTATTACATAAGTTAACAACAATGCAACCTAGAATCAATGAGAACTGGAAAAATACAACAAATTGTTAAATAAAAATTAGCCGAAAACAACAGAAGAGCTCAAGTTTTTTCAGTGATAGCAGCTGGAACACTTCCTGCTTGTGATAGAATGAGATCCTTGACCTTGATTATACTACGGAAACTGTCAGCATACTGTGCTTTGCTAGTCAGATCCCAGACAGACCTGTGTGGGAAATGGTAGGCTTTGTTCCAGCTAAACCAAAGTGAGGTAGAAGAAGTATGTAGCAGCCAAAGCCATTTTGCTACTAAACAATAGATTTATTATCCCTCCAAATCCCTTCATCCAGACACACCCTTAGTGCCACAAAGAGTCATGTTATGCTACCATTGGCAAGGTAAGAGGGAATCTAAATATCCCATGTATGGAGTCTTACCCATGTGTTAAAAGCAAAACCAAAAGAGTGTTTTATGGATTACTATCATGAAAGTTAAGAAAAAAATGGCATAAACTAACTGCTACATACATCGTAACTTAAGAAGTGTAAGCCTTTTAGTGAACAAATTTGAAGTATACCAATCATACTCAAGTCTATGTTTTAGTGGGTCCTGTATATATATATGCCTATTGGTAAAATTAATAACGAACATATGGTTCAACCATACTAGCTAGGGATTTTTATCGTGGCAAGAATAGATAGCACCTCTAGTCTTTATGACAAAGCTAAACCACTACATAAAAATCATGGAATCGCAGAGAGACCAGAAAGAGTATCTTACATGAAATGCAGCGGAAAGCCTTCTTCAAGAGGCGTCCATCTTGTGAGAGCCTGTAGTCGAACAAGTACGAACAGGTTAACCTGAGACATCGTTTACGTACTGATCCAAATAATGAGGAGAAAATATTATTCTGTGTGTAGATGCATGAGCCTTGACATTCACATGGATGTTCTTCCTATGATTACACATATTTCACTACAACTCTTATGGTTCTTCAACAATATTATCTAAATAGGGTAAGAGGATCAGATCATCCAATGGACACACCTTTAGCCTGCACCAGAGGGGTTGTTAGGTTGTTTCCAGATGACCCATAATGAAAATTTCATCAAAAATAGAATCATTGTCATTTACTCATTTCACAATAAAAGAAACACAATGAGCTTATGAACCATTTTCCTTTATTATATAAATTGTGTAAATAGATAAAATAACATGCTAACCCGTTCTCATTTCACAATAAAAGAAACACAATGAGCTTATGAACCATTTTCCTTTATTATATAAATTGTGTAAATAGATAAAATAACATGCTAACCCGTTTTGTTTCATCGTATGTGGCTAGCTGTGAAGCAGTCAAGGTTGCAGCTCAGGCCATTGCAGGACCAACTCCCTTCCAAAGAGCTATGATTCCCTCTTCTGATACAATTCTACGCAGTTCACCAATGGCACTTGCAGTGGCAAAGGAACCAGCGAAACCCCCAGCCAGAATTTTCAGAAGGATATTTGTGGATCCAAATGCCATTTCACAGACATGTTTTGAAGGTTCATAAAGACCCAAACGCAAGCCTCCATATAGAACTGACCTTGTCAATGACGGTGCAAGCCCAAGATACATAGCACTGAATCCTTCAGTCCTCAATATTTGGGTAAATAATTGGCCCTGCAATAACTCAAAAAAAGGCTCAGGCATAAATTAATTGATTCCAGTATCTTTTGGCAGGGAAGGAATTTTTTTTTTTTTTTGACATTGGAAAGGGAAAATCTTTCTGTATCTGCCCTCAAGGGATCTAGAAATATACCGATCCACTTAAAGGTCCTTTTTTACCAACAAGTTGCATCTGCAGTCTTACTTTGAGAACATCTGCAAACACCTGCACTACCTACTACTTGCACTGCCATTTCACTGAAGTGCAATCCCAAACCAGACCTGTACATCAGCCTACTGCCCACCCCCATCAGTAACTTCCCACAAGTCCCAGTTTTCCTGTCACAATAGCCGACGGTGAGCTGCCATTACCTGCTACCCCTGCCACCCTATGCGACTGCTGGCCACCTTTAAAGGTGAGAATATCCTTAAAAGATGAGTCGAATCCATATCCAATGATTAAACTGATAAGTTAGACATATGACATTTAATAGTCTACCTATACGTTTCTGAATCAACTGATAAGTTACGTCAAGATGAGTCGAATCCATATCCAATGTTTAAACCTTGCACCAACATGCAGATGATGGATTAACAAATTGATGCATATCATGATACCATGAACAACCTATAGGAAGTTTGAACCAACAACCATCTTAGCACAGTCTTAAAAAGGAAGTGTAAACAACCATCTTAGTTTCCATCATCAATGCATACTGACGATTCCGTGAACAGCTTATAGGTCTGATATCTGAAAATACGATTTAAGCATACAACACGACATGCCATTGAAAATCTCCCTTTCTCAGACACAAGCATATTAATGGGACTGGGGATAGCAATATGTACGAAAACATGGAGCAGCATAATAAGTTAAATAAACAAGTTAACATGAATTAAATGGAGCATATGATATGCAGAATTGATTTCATTGTTCAATTATGGAATTTACGAAATTAAATTGTGCTAAAAACACGATTTATCACGTAACAAATGAAAAATATAACAATTGAATTGACACACACCTCGAAAAGGAGATAAATTAAAGGCGAGGATCGGTGGTACAATTGATTTGCAAAGAACTGGTGGTTGCGTCAGGGATGAACGACATTAGACGGAGATGAAGTTTATGAATTAGGGTATAGAGTTGTGTTGAAGAAGAAGACGGGATTTAGAATTGGGTTGGTTAGTTATAATTATGTTGAATAATTAGAATAAAGGAGACTAGTAGGGACTTTTGAAGACGGTTGAGTAAAGAACCGTCTTGTATTTAAAAAAGAAGACGGTTTTATTGACCAACCGTCCTAAGTATGCAATTACAAATTGCGCCAAATATATTGATTGATATAGGACGGTTTCGTCTCCAACCGTCCTCTAAAGGGCGTCCTCTTAGGGTGATTTTGTAGTAGTGTTGATCTTTAGATTTAATCTTGGATTAGATTAAATTGCAGGGTCATCGATTCTTCTTGGATTGGAAGGTGAGTTCATCAACTATCCATCTACAAATCATACACAAAACATACATAACATCGTTCCATCAATCTTTCATCAACCATCAACGTTCACAACTACAATCGTGTGTTGCACGACCGTCGACCACCGATCACCACCATAATCAACGCCGGCCATCACCATCATCATCGAGCATCATTGTCGTCCATCGTTCATCATTCATCGTTCATTATTTTACTTTGTTACTTGTTCTAATTCGTGATATATCACATATAGTTTAATTCCGCTGCAACTTTAGTATTCTTGTTGATCGTCTTCTTGATTATCTTGAAGAGTACGCATCACTAATTCTATCTTTAGCCCGACACACGTGTAGAACACCGGATCATCTCCACTCTTCCGTTGAGCCCAACCCAAATTTTGATGTAATAACACTTATTACCCACTCACCCAACGTAATAACAAGCTTTGTACCTCGGTGAAGCCGAGCCTACTCCCTTATGAAATTGGGATCCATGGTTTCTAATTTTTGGTATGGCTAATTCTCAATTATTTATTAACGTGGGGTCTTGTCAATTTATTATCTATCACGTTTTAAGTGAACTAAAGCGGTAACCTCAAAATTTAATTGACACAGTCGATTTACTCGATTGAAATAAGATGCATGTTTGTTATGACGATTTGGCGTTGCATGCAAACATATAAATAAATGCAAAACTTAAAACAATAAAACCTTAGTATGGACTTCCTAGAAATAGAAAATCTTATTAACTATTACAAATTCGGAAACCAACTCCATTGGTCCCTTGAATTTGAATGGCTCGCCTTCCAAAATACAACGTTTTGTCGGAACCCTTTCCGAATGACACCGTCTCTTGGAATCACCGGGATTTCAATAAAATAAATACAAACTATTATATTGTAGATACGAGATCACATTAAAATTACACCGGAATCAATATTTACTTTCATTACGGTTAATATCGATTAAAACTAAGGCCATACTAAGTAAAAATTACATAATTCAAAATTGTATAAATAAAATATGACAATCATATTAAATAAAATGCAGCATTATAGAATGAATGCAAATGCCAATTTTTAAGCCAAATCGTCTATGAGAGCAAATATCGTATATTTTGTTGCGATTTTTACGGATTAGTTGAGTAGAATAATCCCTACCTTTAATAATCCAAGAACAATAGGCAATCTTAACAAACTTGAACTATATGGGTTATATTTACAAACAGTAGGTCTTCTGAGAGACTGCCATTTAATAAGCTTATTGAGAGACTATTGTACAAATTTAAGAAAAAGTTGTACTAAAAGTAATAAAATTGGTACAAATCATGATTAAAGATAAAATAAGTATATTTATTAGCTAGGTAAATAGGTACGAAACTACTATGGTACGATTAATGACAAAATGGTCACGGGATACAAATAAAATGGTACGAAAAAATGGCCTCTCAATAATTTATTGAAAGACCGTCTCTCTCAAGTTTTAGTGATTTACAAATTCACAAATTCCATGATTATGCAAACAAATTTTTTTGGGACATATTACCCAATTTTAATATTGGGAAAATGAAAAATTATATTGTTTTATCGAAAACAATCTATAAATGACAATAAGAGAACTTACTTTTTTGTTCAATTATATTACCATTTAAGATTTATTATTTAAAAACATCCTAATTTTAGTTTTAGGAGGAAATTAATCTTTAAACACAGCTAATAATACTCTCATTCTTTACTAAAAATAGTTTGCCTTAATTTTCGTATTACACTTGTTTGTAAAATATTTTCATAACAATATCCCCCTTAAATCCCTCTTAATCGAAATCTAACAAATATCTAATCCCTAATATTTCTCATAACACAAAAAAAAATTACAAGGAAGAAAAATATATTTTTTCCTCTTTATTCACGAAAATCTAACCCAAAATCTTTTTGTTCTTCACTGAATCAAAAGTAATTTGGGGATGCATTTATAATTAATAGCCATTATTATCTATATAAAATTCACATAATCATGTTATGCTAAGTATCAGGCAATTTGGGTTAACTAGGAGTTATTATATATGGAGGCACAAGGAATGCAACAGTTATTATTCTTGTTACAATTAAGGAACTTATCTGATTTTGTTGTACATGTTGGTGGAAATCACATTGCTGACAGGTTTTGCACTTATTAATTTTACCTATTTCATAATTTTATATATTTATATTCATGGTCCTTCAATTTAATTTTATATCTTTTGTTTTAATGGTCGAGCCACCAATAATAAGATTATTAGTCTTTATTGTATATTATTTGAATCTATTTATGAGTAAGTGAATAAAAAGAGACATAAAGAGAGATAATTTTTATAATTATTTGATTTTAATTATTTGTAATTTAAATTTGTTTTTCAGCAATCAATCAAGTATCAGCAAACAAGTAGCTGCAGTGCCTACCAATCCTCCCCCATTAAATCTCTTTTGATAACAAGAACTTGATATATCAATATACATATCATATAAACAAAAGCACATAATTAATAATGCAGCCGAATAACTTGAACATGAAGCTACCTTACTACCAAAAACACAACAACATGCATGTTTTGCATGGAGATTCATCCATACTGGTTTTCATACGTCATTACGAATCGAAGGTCCTGAAAATCGTAGCTCAAGCCATGGTGCTAGCCTTATTGATAACCATTTTACACCAAGTGATTGCAGCAAATTTTGGAGCAAATAATAAGTACGATGGAATAACTTATAATAAGAAGATTGAATTACTTACTCATCATGGAGGAAACTCTAATTTAAAGTCACTACCGTTTGTGATTCATGATCTTGCTAATGAAGGTTTATTGACAAGCGGGGATAAATCAGTCATTGTTGTTAACAATAACAATAAACAAATTGTTGTTCAAGGTCTTAAAGCTATAACAAGAAGCCTAGTTGTGTCGCCTACGGACACCAAACAACAAGATTTAATTCATGATGACACATTTGATTTCTCCTTCTCGGATTGCTTTTCCATGGTGCAACTATTTATCGACCGGACATTGAAGTTAGAGGGAATAATTGCGGTTCGACTAAGTTCAGATCCAAGTTTGGCATTTCAAGTGCCATCTAATTACAAGGTTGTCTATTTCCGAAAGCTCGATGATTCTACCTTTATCGCCATGAGAAAGACAACCTATGCTAAAGTTACAGTAATAGAATCAAGTTCTTCAATTCGAAGAAAGTTACTAGAATTCTTGTCTGAAGAAAAAAAAGCAATTTTAGGAAATTTGGAAGATGTTTTGTTAGAACCACCTAGATCATCGACGGGAAAATCAAAAAGTTATTTGAGGAAAACTAAGTTTCTTCCTGATTTATTGAACGACTCTTTGGAAGGCTACTCAAGACGGGTTTACATAGATGTTGGAGGAGGTCGTGGCTCCACGCGTTGGTTCGAGCAAAATTACCCTACTCGTAACAAGGATTTCGACATATACAGGATAGAAACAGTTCCAGAGACTGAGATGGATCAGTCAGACGATGCATGGGAGGGTCCACCCACACAAATGGGGATCTCGGATTGGTTATGGAGGAATGTTAAGTCAGAGGAGTATGTAGTTATGAAGGCGGAGGTGGAGGTGGTGGAAGAAATGTTAAAGAGCAAGGCTATTGTTCTTGTTGATGAACTCTTCTTAGAGTGTAAGCCTTTTGGCAAAGGTGGCAGAAGTAAAAGGGCATATTGGGAATGTTTGGCTTTGTATGGAAGGTTAAGGGATTTTGGTGTTGCTGTGCATCAATGGTGGGGTTGAATAATGCTGTTTAGTACGCCAATTTTAAGATTTTGTTGTTTCAAACAATGTTATATGTCATTGTGATGCAAAGAAAAATAAAAGAATTTCGAAATTTGTTTGTTTCACTTAAATGTCAAATATAAAAAGTAGTGAGCTTTTTGTAAAACGCCATTTGTAAATTTTTTTGTAAAATTTGTGGAAATATTGTCAATAACATTTTCATGTGTTCTGTATTTACTCAATTGTGATGAAGGTTTGTATCGTTCCAGCTGATTTAAAGTAAACGTTAGATGTATAGTCAATTTTAATATTTATGTTATGATAAATAGAGAGAACGTTTATAAGGTGATTTTCTTACATGTGATTACGGGGCCAATTAATTCCCACTATATAGTCAATTAAATTTTAATGGCCAAAGAAACTCCTTAGACACCTGTTATGACTTATGTCCGGTGTCTTTGACATATATGGGATTCGAACTCACGACCACGTCCGGTGTCTTTGACATATATGGGATTCGAACTCACGACAACAAGGAGGATATTTAATGGATGTACCATTGAGCCACAAGATATTTACTGTAAATTTATTGAGATAACATTCAATTATCTACTATTTATCAATATTTGGGGCCGCAAAAAATCGTCTATTAAACCAATTTTTTTAAAGTTTGGGGTAGCGGCTGCTACCCCTTGCTCTAAGGTGGGTTCGCCCTTGTCTATGACACCACCCTCATTTACACCCGGTGTCTTTGATATATTTAAGTAAATATTGATAATTATTATTTAAAGAATGTGTTAGGCGGTGGATTATGGTAAGTTAAGAGATAGAGGTATGCATGTATTACTCGGTGAATCTAGGAGAATTAATTAAACAATGTATTATCTAAGATTAATTTATGATTATTAGTTATTAAATAAATTGAAAATTAAAATATAGGAAACCGGATTCAGGAGGACAGGTTTCTTAGTTATTAAATAAATTGGAAATTAAAATATAGGAAACCGGATTCAGGAGGACAGGTGTCTTAGTTACAATATAGGAAACCGGATTTTGAAGGACAGGTTTCTTGTTTAAAGATTGCAAACTAGTTACATAAAATCACCGGTGTCTTACGTTAAGAAATCTGTTAAAAAAACAACAGGTGTCTTTTAATTGATGTCTTATGTCTTTTTTGTAGTAGTGACCCAATGCTAAAGTATGAAAAAAAAACATAAAACAATTTTCCTTGGGTAAGGTTTGATGAATAAATTATTCCGTGCATATTGTTACTTTAAGTGTAGACTACAATAATGTATATATAGTATATTTTATAACTTAATATGCTCTATACTATTAAAATGATTTAAAGCAGGATAATGACCAGAGAATTTATTTTAACTCTAACATGACCACTTGACACACATGACCTGACCCTTGTTGTAACTGGTTTGACCGGCCATGTCACGATATGGGAAACAATCATGTTTTGTGTTTAAATTAGCCACTTCCTTATTTTCTTTATAACATTACTTCACCTTTACAGTCCTTGAGATGTCTTGTTTTACGCTACTTTTTTTTCTCATTTACGTATAATATTTTTATTAAAATATAATTTAGAAAATATTGATTTAAAATTAATGATATATTTTATAATCATATTAAAATATGTTACATGTTTCAACATAGTAAACCTCGAACCTAAAACATATTGAAATTAAAGGATAAATTTAATGTAAATATAATCAAATTATTTCTTATAGAAAATATAATAAAGCAGTAAGCAAATACTTTTAACAAAATCAATTTTTAAAATTATATTTTATGTGAAATAATTGTGATTTATATTTTTATATAAATTTATATTAATAACACAATATGTAGGAAATACTTTTCCACATGACCTTATTCATGGATATTTAATTGCAATTTTCTTACATACTCTTTGGACTTGGGTTACCTATACCTATTTCAACTATGTGGCGGTAATTATGTTTCAATTTGCCATATAGTGGGAATTAATTTGTAGTCTAGTCATATGTAAGGTAATCACCCACGTTTATATGTAATTTTTGTAGGAACATTTCTCATAAATTTCCATTAAATCATTAATCTAATTAATACTGTCAAAAATTATATTAAAAACGAATTTATACAAAAATTATAAATTGAATTAAAAAGACATGAATATAGAAATAACCTTTAGATCTATGAGATAACGGCCTAAAAACAACCTAGTAAACCCAAGTTTCAATGTAGAAACTCTCCTTAGATTGCACCCAAGATGACTAAGAAAATTGCTCTTCAAATTACCCCCTTGATTACTACTCGTATTAATTTTGGAGGCTTTTGTTTTTAGGGTTTTTAGATGATAAAACTCATGTGGAAAATAAGAAGAAAACTGTTCTCTTATATGTGTGATGCACACGGCCCAAAAGGCCTATCCACCGTGTGATTCACACGGCCCAATACCACCGTGTGATTTGGTGTGTTTATTTCACCTATCCGAACTTCTATTAAAATATCTACATATATTTTAATGCATAATGTTCTCGGAACTAAATATCCCATATTAATTTCCGGAGAATATTTTTGGAAATGTAACATAAACACAATTTTAGGGGAATGTTAATTAATTATCTTATAATTAATTAACCCAATTATATTATTATAAAATAGTATATAATTAATAAATATAACATTTATATATATATATATATATATTTGTTAGAATTAACATTTAATTCATTTCTCCTAATTATTATTGAATCATATTAAATGTTTATCATATATTTAATTACATTTAGTTAAGTTTGGCAATTACGTAATTATATCAATATATAATCACATTTCTCAGTACTATCCTATAGGTGTGACCTTTAGGGATCGGCTGATTACCGCCATCATATGACAGTAACGTCAAATTTCTAGTAAGCCAACTGTTACCGATAAACGTTAACCAACTTATTGAGATAACATTCAATTATCTACTATTTATCAATATTTGGGGCCGCAAAAAATCGTCTATTAAACCAATTTTTTTAAAGTTTGGGGTAGCGGCTGCTACCCCTTGCTCTAAGGTGGGTTCGCCCTTGTCTATGACACCACCCTCATTTACACCCGGTGTCTTTGATATATTTAAGTAAATATTGATAATTATTATTTAAAGAATGTGTTAGGCGGTGGATTATGGTAAGTTAAGAGATAGAGGTATGCATGTATTACTCGGTGAATCTAGGAGAATTAATTAAACAATGTATTATCTAAGATTAATTTATGATTATTAGTTATTAAATAAATTGAAAATTAAAATATAGGAAACCGGATTCAGGAGGACAGGTTTCTTAGTTATTAAATAAATTGGAAATTAAAATATAGGAAACCGGATTCAGGAGGACAGGTGTCTTAGTTACAATATAGGAAACCGGATTTTGAAGGACAAGTTTCTTGTTTAAAGATTGCAAACTAGTTACATAAAATCACCGGTGTCTTACGTTAAGAAATCTGTTAAAAAAACAACAGGTGTCTTTTAATTGATGTCTTATGTCTTTTATGTAGTAGTGACCCAATGCTAAAGTATGAAAAAAAAACATAAAACAATTTTCCTTGGGTAAGGTTTGATGAATAAATTATTCCGTGCATATTGTTACTTTAAGTGTAGACTACAATAATGTATATATAGTATATTTTATAACTTAATATGCTCTATACTATTAAAATGATTTAAAGCAGGATAATGACCAGAGAATTTATTTTAACTCTAACATGACCACTTGACACACATGACCTGACCCTTGTTGTAACTGGTTTGACCGGCCATGTCACGATATGGGAAACAATCATGTTTTGTGTTTAAATTAGCCACTTCCTTATTTTCTTTATAACATTACTTCACCTTTACAGTCCTTGAGATGTCTTGTTTTACGCTACTTTTTTTTCTCATTTACGTATAATATTTTTATTAAAATATAATTTAGAAAATATTGATTTAAAATTAATGATATATTTTATAATCATATTAAAATATGTTACATGTTTCAACATAGTAAACCTCGAACCTAAAACATACTGAAATTGAAGGATAAATTTAATGTAAATATAATCAAATTATTTCTTATAGAAAATATAATAAAGCAGTAAGCAAATACTTTTAACAAAATCAATTTTTAAAATTATATTTTATGTGAAATAATTGTGATTTATATTTTTATATAAATTTATATTAATAACACAATATGTAGGAAATACTTTTCCACATGACCTTATTCATGGATATTTAATTGCAATTTTCTTACATACTCTTTGGACTTGGGTTACCTATACCTATTTCAACTATATGGCGGTAATTATGTTTCAATTTGCCATATAGTGGGAATTAATTTGTAGTCTAGTCATATGTAAGGTAATCACCCACGTTTATATGTAATTTTTTTAGGAACATTTCTCATAAATTTCCATTAAATCATTAATCTAATTAATACTGTCAAAAATTATATTAAAAACGAATTTATACAAAAATTATAAATTGAATTAAAAAGACATGAATATAGAAATAACCTTTAGATCTATGAGATAACGGCCTAAAAACAACCTAGTAAACCCAAGTTTCAATGTAGAAACTCTCCTTAGATTGCACCCAAGATGACTAAGAAAATTGCTCTTCAAATTACCCCCTTGATTACTACTCGTATTAATTTTGGAGGCTTTTGTTTTTAGGGTTTTTAGATGATAAAACTCATGTGGAAAATAAGAAGAAAACTGTTCTCTTATATGTGTGATGCACACGGCCCAAAAGGCCTATCCACCGTGTGATTCACACGGCCCAATACCACCGTGTGATTTGGTGTGTTTATTTCACCTATCCGAACTTCTATTAAAATATCTACATATATTTTAATGCATAATGTTCTCGGAACTAAATATCCCATATTAATTTCCGGAGAATATTTTTGGAAATGTAACATAAACACAATTTTAGGGGAATGTTAATTAATTATCTTATAATTAATTAACCCAATTATATTATTATAAAATAGTATATAATTAATAAATATAACATTTATATATATATATATATATATTTGTTAGAATTAACATTTAATTCATTTCTCCTAATTATTATTGAATCATATTAAATGTTTATCATATATTTAATTACATTTAGTTAAGTTTGGCAATTACGTAATTATATCAATATATAATCACATTTCTCAGTACTATCCTATAGGTGTGACCTTTAGGGATCGGCTGATTACCGCCATCATATGACAGTAACGTCAAATTTCTAGTAAGCCAACTGTTACCGATAAACGTTAACCAACTTATTGAGATAACATTCAATTATCTACTATTTATCAATATTTGGGGCCGCAAAAAATCGTCTATTAAACCAATTTTTTTAAAGTTTGGGGTAGCGGCTGCTACCCCTTGCTCTAAGGTGGGTTCGCCCTTGTCTATGACACCACCCTCATTTACACCCGGTGTCTTTGATATATTTAAGTAAATATTGATAATTATTATTTAAAGAATGTGTTAGGCGGTGGATTATGGTAAGTTAAGAGATAGAGGTATGCATGTATTACTCGGTGAATCTAGGAGAATTAATTAAACAATGTATTATCTAAGATTAATTTATGATTATTAGTTATTAAATAAATTGAAAATTAAAATATAGGAAACCGGATTCAGGAGGACAGGTTTCTTAGTTATTAAATAAATTGGAAATTAAAATATAGGAAACCGGATTCAGGAGGACAGGTGTCTTAGTTACAATATAGGAAACCGGATTTTGAAGGACAAGTTTCTTGTTTAAAGATTGCAAACTAGTTACATAAAATCACCGGTGTCTTACGTTAAGAAATCTGTTAAAAAAACAACAGGTGTCTTTTAATTGATGTCTTATGTCTTTTATGTAGTAGTGACCCAATGCTAAAGTATGAAAAAAAAACATAAAACAATTTTCCTTGGGTAAGGTTTGATGAATAAATTATTCCGTGCATATTGTTACTTTAAGTGTAGACTACAATAATGTATATATAGTATATTTTATAACTTAATATGCTCTATACTATTAAAATGATTTAAAGCAGGATAATGACCAGAGAATTTATTTTAACTCTAACATGACCACTTGACACACATGACCTGACCCTTGTTGTAACTGGTTTGACCGGCCATGTCACGATATGGGAAACAATCATGTTTTGTGTTTAAATTAGCCACTTCCTTATTTTCTTTATAACATTACTTCACCTTTACAGTCCTTGAGATGTCTTGTTTTACGCTACTTTTTTTTCTCATTTACGTATAATATTTTTATTAAAATATAATTTAGAAAATATTGATTTAAAATTAATGATATATTTTATAATCATATTAAAATATGTTACATGTTTCAACATAGTAAACCTCGAACCTAAAACATACTGAAATTGAAGGATAAATTTAATGTAAATATAATCAAATTATTTCTTATAGAAAATATAATAAAGCAGTAAGCAAATACTTTTAACAAAATCAATTTTTAAAATTATATTTTATGTGAAATAATTGTGATTTATATTTTTATATAAATTTATATTAATAACACAATATGTAGGAAATACTTTTCCACATGACCTTATTCATGGATATTTAATTGCAATTTTCTTACATACTCTTTGGACTTGGGTTACCTATACCTATTTCAACTATATGGCGGTAATTATGTTTCAATTTGCCATATAGTGGGAATTAATTTGTAGTCTAGTCATATGTAAGGTAATCACCCACGTTTATATGTAATTTTTTTAGGAACATTTCTCATAAATTTCCATTAAATCATTAATCTAATTAATACTGTCAAAAATTATATTAAAAACGAATTTATACAAAAATTATAAATTGAATTAAAAAGACATGAATATAGAAATAACCTTTAGATCTATGAGATAACGGCCTAAAAACAACCTAGTAAACCCAAGTTTCAATGTAGAAACTCTCCTTAGATTGCACCCAAGATGACTAAGAAAATTGCTCTTCAAATTACCCCCTTGATTACTACTCGTATTAATTTTGGAGGCTTTTGTTTTTAGGGTTTTTAGATGATAAAACTCATGTGGAAAATAAGAAGAAAACTGTTCTCTTATATGTGTGATGCACACGGCCCAAAAGGCTTATCCACCGTGTGATTCACACGGCCCAATACCACCGTGTGATTTGGTGTGTTTATTTCACCTATCCGAACTTCTATTAAAATATCTACATATATTTTAATGCATAATGTTCTCGGAACTAAATATCCCATATTAATTTCCGGAGAATATTTTTGGAAATGTAACATAAACACAATTTTAGGGGAATGTTAATTAATTATCTTATAATTAATTAACCCAATTATATTATTATAAAATAGTATATAATTAATAAATATAACATTTATATATATATATTTGTTAGAATTAACATTTAATTCATTTCTCCTAATTATTATTGAATCATATTAAATGTTTATTATATATTTAATTACATTTAGTTAAGTTTGGCAATTACATAATTATATCAATATATAATCACATTTCTCAGTACTATCCTATAGGTGTGACCTTTAGGGATCGGCTGATTACCGCCATCATATGACAGTAACGTCAAATTTCTAGTAAGCCAACTGTTACCGATAAACGTTAACCAACTTATTAATATACTAAGTATTTCTGTGTGATCCTGTAAAAGATTTATTTAAATAATCACACTCTGGAGGACATTTACTCTAACAATCTCCCACTTGTCCTAAAAGTGTGTATGCGATTACGATTCTCATATCCATAAATTTCTCCCACTCAATGGAAGACAAATTGCAAAGTCCTACCTTACAAGGTCGTTTTTCCCAAGTAATCATATTAAGAGCGGTTTCCTCGACTAGAGAGTAACATAACTGATATATGAATCATATTCGAGCATGGCCATGCATTATGGGTAAAATTAGGATAAAATCATGCAATAAAATACTAATATAATTTTTAGTCTTTCTAAAACTCTTTTGGAATCTGAAAAAGACCCCAAAAACTCTTCCCAAAGTCGAAATTTGCTTTATGACTCTAAAAATACCAATAATTTAGTTTTATCTTATAAAATTAATAATTAATAAACCAGACACTTTCTAATTTTCAAATTTTATATCTGATATTCATATCATATATGACATTTATGGGTAAAATTCAGGCCAAAATATTAAATTTAACTATTTTTAACACAACTAGTCATTGTTTAATAGATTTTAACCATTAAAATCATAAATCATGCATGACAAGATAAGAAAATCTCAAAATTTACATACATTCTTTAACAATTTCATGTGCCACTGTGTAAAACTTTCATGGCCGAAAACTCTAACTATTTAAGTCGAAATTAGTCACTATTAATGTGATTTTTACTCTAAAAATCTTTAATCTTGCAAAAATAGATTATTAAATCTGAAAATTTACATGAACACTGTAAATATTGCATCTGACATGTCATAAAATTTTGCATGGTCAAATTCCAAATATAGCTATTTTTACCCATTTATCCTCATAGTATGACGTTTTATCCTATAAAATTCATAATCCATGCAAAAATGCTTTAAAATTTACGAAGATTTATATATATCATATAAAATATTCATGTGAGAAAATATTTAAAAATCTCGGCCATAAAGTATATCTAACTATTTTTCCCAAAATAATGTCATTTAAATTGTACAAAATCCATTATTTATACAAATAATTAAATAAATGGACGATATAATCCATAAAATTTAATTTGTGACCTAAAAACATTTTAGGGCCAGAAATATAAACATGCAAAATTAATTTGTGATTTATCTTTATAAAACACAAATTTTGCATTTTATTTGTATATCACATTTACTCGGAAAAATTAAACCGATTATGCATGCAACAACCGTAATGCTCTGATACCACTTGAAGAAAATCGTATTTTCAGAAATTTACCTCATATCATATATGAAAGAATTACCTCATGTCATATATGAAAGAATTTATTTTTATCACAAAAATAAATATTAAGATCTTATGCATGCAAAGAAAAAGAAATCGAGCCCTTACATAGAGTAAACGGAATTTAGGGCACGGTTTTGGACACCTTCCAAAACCGTTCTTGAGCTTAAATATAAAGGATGATATCCAAAACCTAAAGTATAGAAGTCCTTCTCAAATAGCACACAAGATACACCCGAAAAACTATTACTATATAATCTTATTTGTAACAGCCCAATATTTCGGGACCTGGAATTTTAAAGATTTTAAGTTCAAGTTCGAGAAATAATTTATATTTCGTAATTCTTGGTATTTCATTTAACTAACCGATTAATTTATGTGAGAATATTTAAAAGAATTTAAATAAGATTTTATTTAATTGCGTAATTTACGTCTTAGTAATTTAATTTCATAGTCCGGAAATATTTATATCGTCTTAAGTTTGTAGTTACCTTAAGTCGATGTTCTTAGCTCAAATCGTCTTAAAACTCGTCTTATGGGCCTAACTTGTTAATGGATCCATTTTTCCTCTTTTTCCTCACAAAACCCTAACCCCACCATCTTCTATCTCTCTCCTCCAATGCATTTCTCAGATCTAACAAATAAACAAAACACCATTTTTAATTTTCTCCTTCTTCAATCTTAAAACTCTCATAGAATCTTCGTTTCTTATCCGATTGAGGCGATTTTCGCGGCTACGGATTCCTCTTCTCGAGCCCGTCGTTTTAAGGTAATAAATCTTGCAATTTGTGACAGTTGGATTTTCGGCCTGTTCACATAATTTCGAAATTCGTGATTTTCTTCGATGTTTGTGTTGTTTTAGACGGTGTTTGTGTTAACCCGGAAGAGGGCTTGGTGATTATTGAAGAAGATCTCGAAGATTTCAAGGATTTCTCTAAGTAAAGGTGACGATAATGAGAAACTCGGCCTTTATGTGTATATTAGCACTTTTGTTGTGTTTCTTATGCTAGTTTCTGATTTTGTTATTGTTCATTGTTCAAAGGACTTAGTAACATGTTTAGGATGTTTAACATGTGAAGAATTCATGCTCCAAGATGTTGTTATATGTCCTTATGTTCATTTTCAGTTTTTCACATTTTGCGACGGATACTTGTTAAATTCGTTTGAGGATTGTTATGGGACTTGTTTGCTGCTAGATAAGTTGTATTTGATGATTAGTAATGTTGGGTAAACATCATGTGTAGCAATTTTGAAGTTTGTGTGACGATTTATGAAGTTTTCAAACATATTGCGATTTGCGAAATTTCGTTACAGGCTCTCTGAGGCGGTCGACCGACCGGCCGCCGGTCGACCGGCTGGGAGAGCGTATTGTGTATTTTTCGTAATTTTGAGGAATTGGCCTTGGACTGCCAGCCGGCCGACCGACTGCCTGCCGACCGGCTGGTAGTCGATTTGTATGGTGTTGGTTTTGCGAAAACTTAGGAAGAAAGGGAGCCCAGCCGGCAGACCGGCCGCCTGCAAGCCGGCTGGGAGTGCATATGGGTGGGTTTACGAAATAGAGAAGGCTAGGGAAATGGAGTCCCAGCCGGCCGACCGGCTGGGAGTCCTTTGTGATGTTTCATTGTTTTGAAAAGGGCATAGGCTGAGAGGACTGCCAGCCGGCCGACCGGCTGGAAATCCCTGAAGGCTGTTTTATGGTTTTTCGATCGTAACTTTTAAACGGTTGATCGGTTTTAATTGAAATTCGTTTTGTATACCCGTGACATGTATTTGAGGTCCCCGGTGTACGGGCAACACTACATTGGGTTCGGGAATGGAGTAAGGATAGAGACCCCCCGGTCGGGTAACCGAAAGGGAAACCGGCTGTAACACCCCCAT
This sequence comes from Silene conica, assembly GCA_029255685.2. Classification (NCBI taxonomy): domain Eukaryota; kingdom Viridiplantae; phylum Streptophyta; class Magnoliopsida; order Caryophyllales; family Caryophyllaceae; genus Silene; species Silene conica. Next base: position 70,288,559 of record CM055311.2, read on the forward strand.
TTATTTAAGGGCCTGTACTAGGACTCCTCAGATAAATAAAGGTGTTACCATCCCGGTTTCCCGAGGCAGTAGATACAAAGGAAGATAAACAGTACTTTAAATAGAAAGTTAACTCAAGTCATGATCTTACAACCGTATCAAAAAGTCTTATCAACATAAATAAAATACAACTCGTACTAAACTGACTAAGGTGATCTAGACATCTAATCTGGTCCGGATCCAAGCTCTTCCTCCCGTAGCTCCCCCTTAGTCTTAGCCACCTGTCAATCTGCTCCCCAATAATTGGTTCATCACAGGTGATCACGAATACACAGGGTCAACCACAAGGTTGAGTAGAGAAAACTATAAATAAACCACATTACTATAAATAGAAAGCTGAACTTCTCCACTCCGAATCACAGACCCTTTTCCTCCGCACCACACAGACCCTTTATCTCCGCTCCAAACACAGACCCTTTATCTCCGCACCAAACACAGACCCTTTATCTCCGCACCAAACACAGACCCTTTATCTTCGCACCATTTCGTATCACAGAATTATATATCACAATATACCAATCATATAACAATATATATGAACATGATTAATATCAACCAATAAACAGATTAGACATCTCATATACGTAGTATTCCCCTACCTCGTAACTGCAGAAGAAAATGGCAAAGTGAACAACTGTTCTCAAAAGTGCTCCACACGAAAACTTCCACCTAAAAGTATATTACTTAATTAATAAACTTCCTACTCACGTAAAACGTACACACATTCCATTTATAGTAACTTCCTATATATATAGTTTCCAAAAATAGTAACCTTGGTTTGAAATTCAAATCATTCAAATCATTAAATAAGACTCAAATTAAAATTGCCATAGATAAAAAAATATTATACCATAAATACTAGTCATATTAACCATAAATAAAAGATATCAAAATAGAAAATATATAATATACATATTAATAATAATAATAATAATAATAATAATAATAATAATAATAACATAACAAAAACAGCCGTGAACAGCCCAGCAAACCCGTGGTGACCCCCGTGTACAAACACCCCAAGACCACCGTGTCACACACCCATCCACCACCGACAGCCACCACAACCTGTTCCCAGAACTGCCTTCTACAAAAACAACCACCAGCAGCAGCCTCGCCGGCCGCCGGTGACCTGAACCAGACTCCCAAACCAACCCGACTCCTTGCCCCTCCTTCTGACCAGACCCTCTTTGACACCCAAACGACACCACACCAACCACCGCCATCAACCCCTCTGACCACCACCACCTTCCCTGGACACCAGACTCGAGACACGGTGGTAGCATTGCACTGACCTCCCCCGAGTCCTCAATGCTACCACCCCCAAACACCCATGCGCTCACCTGAACAACCTTTACCACTGACTTCGACAGAAACAACCCATAAACACCCCTGACAACCAACCCTGTAACACCGTGACTACGCACCACCATAACCTGAGACCACCACCACAAGAAACCCCCATGAACCACCAGTTTCAGCACCCAAAGATCCAAAACAGACGACCTACGACTAACACAAAATCTGATTTAGAAAAGACGCAACAGACCACGACCAAATTGAAAACGTACAACTCCTTTCCCTGACCCCGTGTTTGACAACCTCGAAAAACATGTAAAACCAACCACGACACCACAACTATGACCAACATGTAAACTCTCTACATACTAGCATAAGATTATATAAAAACAACCAGAATATAAAGTGTAATTCTGCTCTTAAACAAACAACAAAAAGATGCATACAGTAGCGTTACAGGAATCGTGGTGATCAACCCTGCTGCTTGGCCAAATCGAGGTGTCTTAGGGATGCTTACAACCACCGCGCATTGGTGTTTTCTGTTCTCTAAGGTGGCGGCTAGGTTTTGGTGAGGTTAGATCTGTTTTTGAATAAGGTTAAGGTCAACAAAATACCTTCTATATATGGCGGCAGGAAGGATTATAGGTGATAGGTCAGAAAATTCCGTGTGTGGGCTTACCTTGGCACGCTAATCGAGGCCCACTCAAGGCACTCAATAGGTCCCAAGTTCGACCCTTAGCAACCCCAGACTACCAAGATTAAAATAGGGTACTAAGATCCCCGTTTCGAATCCCACCTAAGTCTCGAATATCTCGCACAAAACGAGTGTACGTAAGCCTATTAACGAACGATTTAATAAAGAAAACACTATCGCTTACTCACGACAAGCCCCAAAATGCGAGGTATTACAGTCTTTCCCCCTCAAAAGAACTTCGTCCCGAAGTTCTAACATACTTAAGTGACAAACGAACAACTCAAACAAGCTCGGAACACAAATATCACAACCCAATTTGCATAAACTTAATTAAATCGCAGAATGTCACATTCCACCCCCCTTAAAGAAAAGTTACGTCCGCGTAACTTACCTCAATCAAACAAATGTGGGTAACGTTCCCTCATAGATGCCTCGGGCTCCCACGTAGCCTCCTCCTGATTATGATTTGTCCATAAGACTTTCACCAAGGATGTTTCCCCATTACGAGTCTTCCGTACCTTCCTGTCCAAGATCTCTCTCGGAGTCTCAATGTATGCCAACTGCTCATCTACCTGAATCACCTCATGCTGAAGTACATGCGATGGGTCACTCACATATTTCCTCAACTGGGACACATGGAACACATTGTGGACCTTGGATAGGGTTGGAGGCAAAGCTAAGCGATACGCCACTTCTCCAACTCTGTCCAAGATCTCAAATGGCCCAATAAATTTCTGACTCAGTTTACCACGCTTGCCGAATCTCATCACACCTTTCATCGGAGAGACTTTCAGTAGTACTTTCTCTCCGACCTCAAATGAAATATCGCTCCTCTTCAGATCGGCGTAACTCTTCTGTCTATCCTGAGCGGCCCTCATCCTCTGTCGAATAATCTGAACCTGCTCCACCATCTCCTGAATCATATCTGGCCCCAATGTCACAACATCGGCTCGATCATCCCAACACACAGGGCTCCTACACTTCCTCCCGTACAGAGCCTCGAAAGGGGCCATGCCTATGCTTGCATGATAACTGTTATTATAGGAAAACTCGATCAACCCCAGTCGATCCTCCCAAGATCCTCCGAACTCAAGTACACAAGCCCTCAACATATCCTCAAGAGTCTGAATTGTCCTCTCAGTCTGACCATCGGTAGCCGGATGGAAAGCTGTACTCATCTTCAACTGGGTACCCAAAGCAGCCTGCAACTCCTGCCAAAATCTGGATATAAACCTCGAGTCCCGATCTGAAACAATATCCTTGGGTACACCATGCAGTTTGACCACATTCTGAACATACGACTTAGCCAACTCAGCTTTACTCCAGGTATCTTTCATTGGAATAAAGTGAGCCGACTTAGTCAAACGGTCCACGATCACCCAAATCATGTTGTTGCCCCTCTGAGTCCGAGGCAACCCCACAATAAAGTCCATCGAAATATTCTCCCACTTCCACTCTGGCACATCTAGTGGCTGAACCTTCCCTTGAGGTCTCTTATGTTCCCCTTTCACTCGTTGACACGTCAAACACCTCGAGACAAACTCTGCGACCTCCTTCTTCATATTCGGCCACCAAAACGTCTTCTTAAGATCCTTATACAACTTATCACCCCCTGGGTGAACAGAATAAGGAGTAGCATGAGCTTCAGTCAGGATCTTCTTCTTTAGCTCCTCAACATTCGGTACACACCATCGCCCACTGAATCTCAAACTACCATCGGTATGAATACTGAACTTGGATGCCTCATCACCATTTCCATTTTCCACCATCAACCGCCACTTCTGTATTCTCTCATCGCTCTGCTGTAACCCCCGAATCTCCCCATACAATTCAGGCTCCACTGTCAAGTCACCAAGAGTGTCCCCTTTCCGGATCATGAATATTCCCATCTCCCTTAGTTCACCATACAACCTCCCTCTCGATCTGGCACAATCCAAAGCATGTATTGACTTCCTACTGAGAGCGTCAGCTACCATATTTGCCTTGCCTTCGTGGTAGACAATCTGCATATCATAATCTCCGATCAACTCTATCCACCTCCTCTGCCTCATGTTCAACTCCTTCTGGGTGTAGATATATTTCAGGCTCTTATGGTCAGAAAACACCTTAAAAGTGGCCCCATAAAGGTAATGTCGCCACAATTTCAGTGCAAAGACCACAACGCCCAATTCCAAATCATGAGTCGGATAATTCTCTTCATAGGTCTTCAACTGGCGAGAAGCATACGCGATCACTCTCCCATTCTGCATTGGCACACAACCCAACCCATGCTTGGAAGCGTCAGTATAAACTTCGAAGTTATCACTCCCTACTGGCAAAGCAAGGATAGGAGCTGTTGTCAGGCGTTCCTTAAGGGTTAGGAATGCCTTCTCACAATTCTCATCCCAAACAAAACGGTTCTCCTTCCTCATTAACGACGTCAACGGCTTTGCGATCTTCGAAAAGTCTTTGACGAATCTCCGGTAATAACCTGCTAACCCCAGAAAACTTCGGATCTCACTCACATTCCTCGGACTTTGCCACTTAGTCACAGCTTCAATTTTACTAGGGTCAACAGATACCCCCTCTTTGGAAATGACATGCCCCAGAAACGCCACCTTCTCCAACCAGAATTCACACTTACTCAACTTAGCATTGAGTTTATGTTCTTCCAAAGTCTGAAGTACCTTCCTCAAATGATCTTCGTGCTCCTCCGCAGTCTTGGAATATACCAGGATATCATCGATAAATACCACCACGAACTTGTCGAGATACGGGCTGAAGACTCGATTCATCAAGTCCATGAACACAGCTGGAGCATTAGTCAATCCAAAGGGCATAACCACAAATTCATAGTGGCCATACCTCGTTCGGAAAGCGGTCTTCGGAATATCTTCATCCTTTATCCTCAACTGATGATACCCGGATCTCAAATCAATCTTGGAGAAAACCCCGGCTCCACTCAACTGATCGAACAAGTCGTCAATTCTCGGCAACGGATAACGATTCTTGATGGTCACATTGTTCAGCTCTCGGTAGTCAACACACAACCTCAAACTCCCATCCTTCTTTTTCACAAATAAAACAGGTGCTCCCCAGGGCGACACACTGGGTCGGATGAACCCTTTCTCAGCTAGCTCATCCAATTGCTTCTTCAACTCCTCCATTTCTTTCGGTCCCATACGGTACGGTGATTTAGATATTGGTCCCGCTCCTGGTTTGAGGTCAATGGAAAATTCCACTTCCCTCCTCGGCGGTAACCCTGGAACGTCGTCTCGAAAAACTCCCTCAAACTCCCGTACCACAGGTATCTCACTAGTCTTGGGGGTCTCAGCCTCACAATCCCACATTTGGCACAAAATTAGGCTTTCTCCTTTCCGCAAACTAGACTTCAGAGTATTGACAGATATAAATTTGATCTTTGGTTTGACTCTATACCCCTTGTAGGATACCCTCACTCCCTTGGGTCCCTTCAAGGAAATTTTCTTTTGATGACAGTCGATAAAAGCCCTATACTTCCCCAACCAGTCCATCCCTAGGATCACCTCAAAACCCCCCAGTGGAAATTCTATGAGGTCACAATAGAAAATTGCTTCCCCGATTTTAATGGGTACACTACCGTATACTCTATTACAAACTATTGACTCGCCCGAAGGTATGGTCACTGTAACACCCCAAGAGTATGAGAGGAAAGTTGTCCCACATCGGTAAAATGTGAGGCTTGTGATATGTTTATAATAACTTCCACCCACCACTTAGTAACAAGGCCTTGTGCTTTTGGGCTTAAGTGAGGACAATTAACGGGCCCAAAGGCATACCTCCCATGTTATTGGGGGTGTGTTACGACCGTGGTGGGTCGGGTTGTTACAAATGGTATCAGAGCGACCTTGCGACCGTGTCGTGAGCCTGTGGTCGGGAGTACCCGGGTCACACACCTAGCGGGGGAGGATTCTGGCCCTGGTTGTGGTCAAGTTTGAGGCACAACGAGGACGTTGTGTTCTTTAAGTGGGGGAGTTTGTAACACCCCAAGAGTATGAGAGGAAAGTTGTCCCACATCGGTAAAATGTGAGGCTTGTGATATGTTTATAATAACTTCCACCCACCACTTAGTAACAAGGCCTTGTGCTTTTGGGCTTAAATGAGGACAATTAACGGGCCCAAAGGCATACCTTCCATCTTATTAGGGGTGTGTTACGACCGTGGTGGGTCGGGTTGTTACAGTCACTGAATCCGCGACCCAGTCGAATCTCTCAAGCCCCAAAGCCTTAACATGATCTCTAGACACGAACGAATGGGTGGCACCGGAATCGAAAAGTACAAAAGTAGGTCTAGAGTTTACAAGAAAAGTACCAGTAACCACATGAGCATCCTCCTGAGCGGCCTGCTTACCCATGGCAAAGAGTTTGCCACTGGACTTGACCCCACTCTGGCTGGCAGAAGATGTCCCAGCCTGCTGATTTCCTGCCGTCCCCGTCTTGTTGTTGTTCCCACTTCCATTGAACTGATTCTGATATGAATGGTTCTGATTGTTGTTGTTGTAGTTCCTCTGATAGTTGCTGCTGCCTCCAGACTTCGCACCCCCACCATAGTTTGTCATGGGTGTACGATAGCCATTGCTGCCATAGGACTGAGTGCGGGATCCCTGATATCCGGATGTAAGCGTGCGATAACCCCCGGACTGATTCACTCCAGACGAGCGACATACTGCCTGCTTGTGCCCAATTTTCCCGCAGCCGAAATAGACCACTCCCACTGAGCCACTACCAGAACCTCCACTCCTGAAGTTGCCCCCACTCTGGTTCCTCCCGCCACCAGAGGCACTACTCCCGAAATACCCACTGTACTTGTTATTACTTGGCTTTTTCGATCCTGAACCCTCAGCTACTGTTTCAGCCTTCCTCTTTTCTGACTTGGACTTCTTGTCCGCCTTAATCATATCCGAAAGCCTCTCCGCCGCCCCAGCCCTTAAATAGATGTCACGGACTGTGGTGGGCGGAGCTGGAATCAGTCTCTTCTTGACGGCGACAGATAACCCCCTCTCAAATTTCATGGCTAGCATAGCATCGTCAAATCCCATATCTCCCACATAGTGTACCAGCTGGATGAATTTCCTGTAGTAAACCTCTACAGTCATGTCCTCCGACATCTGGAATGAGTCGAACTCCTCCCTCAGCTTGCTCTTTTGGAATTCTGGTAGAAACGCCTCGTTCAGAACCCCCTTGAATGCGTCCCACGGAACAAACGCGGATCCACCCTCTATAGCTGCTTCCCGGAGCTCTCCCTTATTCGCGGTCCACCAGTCTCCAGCCATACCCCTCAGATAGTGGGCAGCCTGGTCTACCCTCAATTCTTCAGGGCAGTCCACCAACTCGAACAGGTTACCGAATTCCCGGCACCAAGCTCCTAACAGATGAGGTTCCCCCTCCCCAGTGAATTGGGTAGGGTGATGTCTTGCGATGATTGTGCTCATTTTTGCGGAGTCCATTCGTTTGGCCTTTAGGGCCTCATTTTCAGCTATCAAACGGTCCACCTCTTCTTGGGTGATGTTAACGGCATTATCCCTTCGCGGAGGCATACTATAATACAATAGAAAGACATGAGTCCCGGCTTATGTGGGCGTACATTAGGGTTAGGGCTTAAATCCCTAAACGATAAAGTCTATCATCAGCTATCAAATTGAATAATCAGAAAACTATAACATGGCTCGGGATCACATAACCGCATATCAATAGACATGATGATAGAAGAAGTACTAATCATGTTTCATATCACTTAACATACCACAACAAGATATACCTTTTATTCAAACAAATAAAGGTTCATTCATGCTCATGCCCCTTCCGGCTTTTCCAAAAGTCACTTATATTCAGAATTCTCATAACATGCTTTTCACAGTATGCTATTACTTTCACCACCTCCTACTCTACCCTTTTCTCTCGTATATGCACTCTGGGTTCCCGGGTAAGACTGATAGGGCCTATGGTTCGGTGTGAGGGGGCCCCAGACTCATACTTCCCCCTTTAGTGTGCTCCTAACAGTCCTATCCCGGGGTTCATTTTATTTAGACTCTCCTACATTCATTGGGTTCATTAGGTTAGGCCTGAGGATCGTTGGCTCTGATACCACTTTGTAACACCCCCATTTATTTAAGGGCCTGTACTAGGACTCCTCAGATAAATAAAGGTGTTACCATCCCGGTTTCCCGAGGCAGTAGATACAAAGGAAGATAAACAGTACTTTAAATACAAAAGTTAACTCAAGTCATGATCTTACAACCGTATCAAAAAGTCTTATCAACATAAATAAAATACAACTCGTACTAAACTGACTAAGGTGATCTAGACATCTAATCTGGTCCGGATCCAAGCTCTTCCTCCCATAGCTCCCCCTTAGTCTTAGCCACCTGTCAATCTGCTCCCCAATAATTGGTTCATCACAGGTGATCACGAATACACAGGGTCAACCACAGGGTTGAGTAGAGAAAACTATAAATAAACCACATTACTATAAATAGAAAGCTGAACTTCTCCACTCCGAATCACAGACCCTTTTCCTCCGCACCACACAGACCCTTTATCTCCGCTCCAAACACAGACCCTTTATCTCCGCACCAAACACAGACCCTTTATCACCGCACCAAACACATACCCTTTATCTTCGCACCATTTCGTATCACAGAATTATATATCACAATATACCAATCATATAACAATATATATGAACATGATTAATATCAACCAATAAACAGATTACACATCTCATATACGTAGTATTCCCCTACCTCGTAACTGCAGAAGAAAATGGCAAAGTGAACAACTGTTCTCAAAAGTGCTCCACACGAAAACTTCCACCTAAAAGTATATTACTTAATTAATAAACTTCCTACTCACGTAAAACGTACACACATTCCATTTATAGTAACTTCCTATATATATAGTTTCCAAAAATAGTAACCTTGGTTTGAAATTCAAATCATTCAAATCATTAAATAAGACTCAAATTAAAATTGCCATAGATAAAAAAATATTATACCATAAATACTAGTCATATTAACCATAAATAAAAGATATCAAAATAGAAAATATATAACATACATATTAATAATAATAATAATAATAATAATAATAATAATAATAATAACATAACAAAAACAGCCGTGAACAGCCCAGCAAACCCGTGGTGACCCCCGTGTACAAACACCCCAAGACCACCGTGTCACACACCCATCCACCACCGACAGCCACCACAACCTGTTCCCAGAACCGCCTTCTACAAAAACAAACACCAGCAGCAGCCTCGCCGGCCGCCGGTGACCTGAACCAGACTCCCAAACCAACCCGACTCCTTGCCCCTCCTTCTGACCAGACCCTCTTTGACACCCAAACGACACCACACCAACCACCGCCATCAACCCCTCTGACCACCACCACCTTCCCTGGACACCAGACTCGAGACACGGTGGTAGCATTGCACTGACCTCCCCCGAGTCCTCAATGCTACCACCCCCAAACACCCATGCGCTCACCTGAACAACCTTTACCACTGACTTCGACAGAAACAACCCATAAACACCCCTGACAACCAACCCTGTAACACCGTGACTACGCACCACCATAACCTGAGACCACCACCACAAGAAACCCCCATGAACCACCAGTTTCAGCACCCAAAGATCCAAAACAGACGACCTACGACTAACACAAAATCTGATTTAGAAAAGACGCAACAGACCACGACCAAATTGAAAACGTACAACTCCTTTCCCTGACCCCGTGTTTGACAACCTCGAAAAACATGTAAAAACAACCACGACACCACAACTATGACCAACATGTAAACTCTCTACATACTAGCATAAGATTATATAAAAACAATCAGAATATAAAGTGTAATTCTGCTCTTAAACAAACAACAAAAAGATGCATACAGTAGCGTTACAGGAATCGTGGTGATCAACCCTGCTGCTTGGCCAAATCGAGGTGTCTTAGGGATGCTTACAACCACCGCACACTGGTGTTTTCTCTTCAATAAGGTGGCGGCTAGGTTTTGGTGAGGTTAGATCTGTTTTTGAATAAGGTTAAGGTCAACAAAATACCTTCTATATATGGCGGCAGGAAGGATTATAGGTGATAGGTCAGAAAATTCCGCGTGTGGGCTTACCTTGGCACGCTAATCGAGGCCCACTCAAGGCACTCAAGAGGTCCCAAGTTCGACCCTTAGCAACCCCAGACTACCAAGATTAAAATAGGGTACTAAGATCCCCTTTTCGAATCCCACCTAAGTCTCGAATATCTCGCACAAAACGAGTGTACGTAAGCCTATTAACGAACGATTTAATAAATAAAACACTATCGCTTACTCACGACAAGCCCCAAAATGCGAGGTATTACACCGGCTCTCCCTTGTCTTAGTTCCCGGGATCAATTAAGTGTTGATTAGAGATTTAAGAAGTTAGAACTATAGGTTAGTTTCTACCTTTGGATGTTAGTGGTTACAATGGTTGTCGCGTGGTGGGATATGTGTTAAGCTCACCTCTGGACCCACTACGTGTTTTATATGTCGCGTGACGGGATATGTGTGTTGGGGCTGGTGTCCTTGACAATTAAGTACAATGACTTATTAAATCTCTTTAAGGATCACAAGGGCATACTTCTGTATTATTACCAGTTGATCCACGTTTATCAATAACGGTTGGCTTGCTAGATAAGTTTGACGTTATTGTCATACGGATGGCGGTGATCAACTGGTCCCTATACGTCACACCTATAGGACACGTTTGAGAGATGTGAAGGTATGAAAATACAGTCACATTTTGCCGGATATGACTAAACGGTTAGTCAGAGGTATTGACTATTAAATTAGTCAATAAGATGTTGAGAATTATTATTTAATACGGATTAAATAATTTTAGCTAATACGGATTACAAGATTAATTCGTAAATTAAATATAAACAGTTATATTTAATTAAATATTGTATTCACGAATTAATATAAACAGTTATATTAATTTAGGTAATTATACAATATCGTATTTTATCAGACCATTATTAATATATATCGACTGTATTAATAACTGATAACATGTTACGATTTATAAATTAAACCCGCGAATAAATAATAGCTAATTGGGTCGAATCACGCATTGGGATAAGGTAAGAGTGGAAAGCCCACTCCTACCCAAACCCTATTTCGGCCGGCCATGTAGTCTATATAAGGAGGTGGACTCTCCTTATGTAGACTACTCTTGGTGCACTGTTTAATTATCTGAAAAGAAAATTAGGGTTTTGAGACATTCTTTTCTCAAATACCTCAGATCTCACATCTAAACTCAAATAGCTCTCCCTATATTGCAAGGCAATTGGAGAGGATTTCTAGCACACGCGGCCACGTCTCAGACTAAGTCTTGGGTGCAAGTTATAGGAGGGAATTTGCATTAATTCCTGTTCTTAGGCCTTTTGCGCGAGGACTAAAGGTTGTACTTCTTTTCTCATGTTTTTAATCTTATGACAATATTCACAATTGCATATTTCATTATAATCCTGCAATTTTAGGGTGAATACGCGTTTTATTCCTCACAAGTGGTATCAGAGCCTTAGGCCATGAAAATTTTACAATTGTGTCTTTCATAAGCTTTAAAATTTTTGAAAACCGTACATTCTGTCGCAGGCACTCGATCGAGTCCCTGTTGCACTCGATCGAGTGCCCTCGTACCAGGCCCGTGCGTGTGGGTTTTTAGTGAGAAATCGATCTTGTTTTCGATTATAATTTGCATATTGTTAATTAATCGATATTTTTAGCAATATGTGAATCTTTTGTTTTGTTTATATATGATTTACAAGTTTTAAATCCAAGTTATAAACTCGTTTTAATGTAAAAGTGCAGCGATTTGCAAATTTTATAAGCCACTCGATCGAGCCCTGCTGCACTCGATCGAGTGACCCTGACACTCGATCGAGTGCCCCTGTTACTCGATCGAGTGCTCTCGTTTCGGGGTGTTTATTTTCGAAAATAACTTGTTTTCTTATTTTCACATGGCTTAAAATAATATACTGTATACGGAAATAGTATATTATTTAGTGAAACGGTTCACCCTTGTTTGATACATATTGTTTTTAAAGCAGTTTAAAACAATGGATTATATGTTTATTAAAATTGGTGATTAAAACGGTATAGTCACTTAATTTTAATCTTAAAAGGTGGTTTGGTATAAATTTATTAATCATAATAACGGTATTATGTCATGTATAAATTGTTTTAGTTGATGCATTTTATTTATCGTCATGTGAATGCCTTGAATGCTTTCAATAACGTATTTAATTTTTGCAAACGGTTGTAACTTAGTGTGGCCTTAGAAGATTGTGTTACCGTAATGATGGGACACGATCTTGCTTGTAATTTTGAGATCTTGAATCTCCGTTTTGGGTTTTTGCCATGTAATTACTTTTGTATTTAAATTAGAATGTATCTAGGATTACTTTTGTAATTTAAATTAGTAATTTTGTGAAGACCAAAGAGAAGACGGAGACCGGATGCTCACTCCCGCTGCAAGGACCAAGATGAAACATCAAGACAAGCTTCTAGGGTCCAACGGTGGATTCCAAGTTGTTTTATGTTTATTTTGGTAGGATAGGCCACACTAGGACTTTTATTTACGTTTATTGCATTTATCTTTACGCTTTCATCGATAATAGCTTGCATCATATTCCGCCTAAAAACCAAACCACCTATATCATGCCTGAAAACTGACTCATGTAGAGGTCACGCGTTAGTTTTCTGTGACAATACAGATGTCATATGTCATAATAAAGCCATCACTTTATTTAATTCATTCACGAAAATGCTAGTATTAGTTCACTTAATATGAATAAATAAAAGTTGATGGGGTCTTCCTCGTATAACCAAAAATTGAGATTAGTCTTTATAAATCAGCCTCCCATGAATCCCTTCTTCGTCGGTAGGCATAATATGACCCCTTCTACGTCGGGTAAGTGGGAACAGATGATTTATTTTATCTCAACATCATGGTCACTCGATAATATTCCAGTGACTGAGATGGACTAATAGATAGATATACGGAAATCTATCGACCAAGAGTTCCAACGATTGGAATTAGCCAAACTGTGGGCTTATCAATATACGGAAATTGAGTCTTGGGATCGTTTATATAATTCTTGAGGGAGATCAATTATATAAATGCATGAGTCTACGAGTTTAAATTCACATTTAATATAGACTTAAATCACAACAATAAGTTGCTTATATGGTTTTGTTTTATCTTCTTTTCAGTGTAGAACACGTTCATTAAAACTGCTGTAAAACTAAAATGGCTGGTGAAGACCCAATGCCAAGTGCCAAGCTAGCACGTGAATCCTGGCTAAAGGCCTTCATGGACTCCATGAATCAGTCTACTAGACTGAGGAATGATGGGTTAAACTTCTCTGACTGGGAGGCAGCACTACGGAATGCTGCCATTGCTGACGGAAAGCTCAAGTTCTTAACTGAGCCCATTCCGCCACACCCAGGAACTGGAGCTAGAGCCAACGAAATTCGCGCTCATGGCGATTTCGTTATGGAAGCGGGTGCGATAAAGAACGTACTCATCTATGCAATGGAATCCAATTTGCAAAGACGCTTCATTACCCATGGTGCAAACAAGATTTTCACCACGCTCACTAACGAATTCTCCAAGGCTCCGAGAATCGTTTCTTATGAGCATACCTGTCGCTTCTTTGAGGCGAAACTCCAGAAGGGCCAAGCTGTTAGCCCACATATTCTCAACATGATTGAGAATATTGAGAAACTGGAGTCCCTAAACTGCAAGATCAGTGAGAACATCATCGTTGATCGCATGCTTCATTCACTTCATGATGGGTTCGCCCTCTTTAGGGCCAACTACTACATGAACGACATGAAGAAGACTCCCCATGAGCTCCACTCCCTTCTCGTACAGACTGAGAAGGATCTTAAGTTGAGTGGGAGTCTTAAGCAGGATGTTCTCATGATCTCCAGTAAGGGGAAAGGTAAAGGGAAGGCTAAAGCTCAGGGCGACCTAGCAGTAGGTAAGCCCAGGTTCAAGAAACCAGGATTTACAAAGAGTGGGCCTGGTGAGTCGAGTAACTCACAAGGCAAGACAAAGAGCAAGGATACAAGCATGGAATGTCACCATTGCCACAAGACTGGGCATTGGAGGCGCTCCTGCCCCGTGTATCGCGAGGACATTAAGGCAGGCCGCGTTACCCCTGTTGGTATGTCTTCTTCTTCTTTTATTCACATGATTGAGATTAACCACGCAAGTTGCGGAACTTGGGTACTTGATACTGGTTGTGGTTCTCATCTATGTAATCATGTGCAGGGCCTCCGAAACCAAGAACCCCTAATCAAGGGTGAGGTGGACCTGCGTGTCGGGAATGGAGCACGTGTGGCTGCAGTCTCGAAGGGAACATACGTAATCCAGCTTCCAAGTGGATTCGAGTTATTTTTATATAACTGTTATTATGTTCCTAGTTTATCCAAAAACATTATTTCAGTTTCTGCACTTGACAAACTCGGATTTTCATTTGTAATAGAGAATAATAGCTGTATTTTCTCTTTGCACAATATGATTTATGGCAAGGTAGTTTCCATGAATGGAATTTATGTTTTAGATCAAACTACCGAGATATTACATGTGAATAATAAAAGAATAAAGGTAGGTGACAAAGATCAAACTTACCTATGGCATTGTCGTATGGGACACATAAATGAGAAACGCGTTAAACAGCTCATACAGAATGGAGCTATTTCGCCCTTTGATTTCGAATCATATGGCACGTGTGAATCATGTCTCATCGGCAAAATGACTCGTATTTCCTTCAAAGGTGTTGGAATGCGCGCTGCCGACCTATTAGGACTCATACATACGGACGTATGTGGCCCTATGTCGATCAACGCACGAGATGGCTATAGGTATTTCATCACTTTCACGGATGATTTAAGTAGATATGGCTATGTCTACTTAATGAAGCACAAAAGTGAATCCTTTGACAAGTTCAAAGAATACCAGAATCGGGTACAGAACCAGCTGGGTAGAAAGATTAAAGCACTACGCTCGGATCGTGGTGGTGAATATCTTTCACGCGAGTTTGATCAACACCTAAAAGACTGTGGGATCTTACTACAGTTGACTCCACCTGGAACACCACAATTAAATGATGTGTCCGAACGGAGAAATCGAACTTTACTTGATATGGTTCGATCCATGATGAGTCACACCGTTGTGCCTGATTCATTGTGGGGCTATGCTCTTTTGTCAGCCGCTCTAATACTTAACCGAAGTCCGTCTAAAGCTGTTGACAAGACTCCATTCGAGCTATGGAAGGGAACGGTCCCCAACTTGTCCTTTATTCGGGTTTGGGGCTGCGAGGCTTATGTCAAGTGGAGACACGAGGATAAGCTCGGCCCGCGATCGGTCAAGACATACTTTATAGGCTATCCAAAGGGAACGTTTGGTCATTACTTCTACTCGCCTACCGAACAACGTGTTTTTGTTGCGGCTAGTGCGACGTTCTTAGAGAAAGAATTTCTCGAGAACAAGTCGAGCAATAGAACCTTCGAGTTATCGGAGGTTCAAGAACCAACTACCGAGCAATCATTGGAGGAAACAGTTCCTTCAACCGAGGCTGCGGTAGATATCCCTGAGGAACCTAGGAGGTCGGGAAGAGTCTCTATTCCACCGGACAGATACATTGGTATGGTCGAGGAACACGATACAGATGACGTCTTACTCCTAGAGGGTAATGAACCCACAACCTATAAAGGTGCCATGACCAGTTCTGACTCAAAGCTATGGCTAGAAGCCATGCAATCCGAGATGGACTCCATGTATGAGAACAACGTGTGGGATCTTGTGGACCTACCTGCAAAGGTACGCCCCCTTCAATGCAAATGGCTTTACAAGATAAAGCATGCCGTGGAAGGACAACAAGATATCCACAAGGCTAGACTAGTTGCTAAAGGTTTCACTCAAGTGCCAGGCTTGCACTATGATGAGATCTTTGCACCCGTAGTCATGCTACGTTCCATTCGGATTATCTTAGCGATCGCCGCATTTCATGACTATGAAATATGGCAAATGGACGTTAAAACCGCCTTCTTAAACGGTTATTTGGAGGAAGAGTTGTACATGGTACAACCCGAGGGTTTTATCGATTCAGCACATCCTAAGAAAGTTTGCAAGCTTAAGCGTTCCATCTATGGACTTAAGCAAGCATCGCGGAGTTGGAATCATCGCTTCGACCAAGTGATAAAAGAGAATGGGTTCATTCGATCAGTCGAGGAACCATGTCTCTATATCAAGTCGAGTGGGAGCAAGATTGTATTCCTAGTACTGTATGTCGATGACATACTCTTGATTGGGAATGACATACCTCTCTTATCTTCGGTTAAAGCATGGTTGAAAAACCACTTCCAGATGAAAGATCTGGGAGATGCACAAAGAATTTTGGGCATCCGTATCTACAGGGATAGATCACGACGGATGTTGTCTCTCAGTCAGGAGTCTTATATAGAGAAGATTCTGGAGAGATTCAGTATGACGAACTCCAAGAAGGGGTTCCTTCCTATGACTCCTGGGCTTCACTTGAGCAAGTCTCAAGAAGCTAAGTCAGTGGAAGAGAAAGAGCGCATGAGTCGGATTCCTTATGCTTCGGCAATAGGATCGATCATGTATGCCATGATATGCACACGTCCAGACGTTGCATATGCATTGAGTATGACAAGTCGATTCCAAGCTCATCCAGGTGAACAACACTGGATGGCCGTGAAAAACATTCTTAAGTACCTACGGAGGACTAAAGATTGGGGATTGACTTTTGGAGGCGACTCGACGCTCTGCGCCACGGGTTACGCAGATGCTAGCTTCCAAACAGATCGAGATGACTCGAAATCTCAGTCTGGATTTGTCTTTACTCTTAATGGCGCTGCTGTCAGCTGGAAAAGTTCTAAACAGAGTGTTACAGCAGATTCTACGACTGAGTCCGAGTACTATGCCGCCTCGGAAGCAGCTAAGGAAGCAATATGGATGCGTCAATTCTTACAAGGACTATCAGTAGTGCCTAGTTCGAATGACCCAATCACCGTCTATTGTGACAATAGCGGTGCCATCTTCCAAGCTAAGGAGCATAAGTCTAGCAGCAAGGCTAGGCATGTACAACGGAAAGCTCATCTAATCAGAGATTACGTGGAGCAAAAGGAGATTTTTATTGAAAAGATCGCTACGGATGACAACATAGCCGATCCTCTCACAAAAGCATTACCACGTGATAAGCATGAAGGGCACATTCATTCCATGGGAATTGGATGTGTTCCTAAGTTGTAGTACTCTTTTATGAATTCATGTAATAATTCATTTTCTCGTGTACTCTATTCAACCTTATTGTTATGATATAAAATGTTTTGTTTCTCATGTGGAATTGTACGCCAATTTTGAACACCACAAAGTGAACTGATTAACATTACATCGTTTTGGTCCTTGATTACCCACTTGAGCTGATAACTCAGGTAATCATTTTGTGACGTTGGTTGATGGTGGGTTCAACGAGCCATAAGTCACGTGGATGACTGACCAATCACAAAGGCGAGTTATACGGATATCTCGTAGGACACCCCGTGACAACGTTATGGAGTCCTAAATGTTTTATAACATTGGGTGCCAGGTCGTGGATAGGACCTCCATAGTGTTCCTTAGAGTCGAGTCTTTTGACTTTCAACTGTTTCTTGAGATTAAGACAGATTTTGGGTAACTTTGGTTTCTTTCCCACGGTCACCGTAACAGGGGCTAAGAGGATTTTTTCTGGGTTATTTCATGCTGGGCGATATCGGCAGGATTCGAGTTGAGGGAAATATCCAAACCCTTATCAGGATTTTATCATTTCTCAGGGCCACTCGAGGAGTAGTAACTGAAATGCATGGCCATGCTCGAATACAGATTCGTTTTATCAGTTAAGTTACTCTCTAGTCGGGGAAACCACTCTTGATACAGATCGCTTGTGAGATACGACCTTTGCGAATGCGGATTTGCAAATTGTCTTACATTGAGTGGGAGAAATTTTAAAAGGATATGAGATTCGGTTATCGCACCTACACTTGTACGGACAAGTGGGAGTTTGTTGGAGATTGTGTCCTCCACATGTAGTGTGATAACGTCATTGAACATACCCTTGTACGGACAAGTGGGAGATTGTTGGGGCTGGTGTCCTTGACAATTAAGTACAATGACTTATTAAATCTCTTTAAGGATCACAAGGGCATACTTCTGTATTATTACCAGTTGATCCACGTTTATCAATAACGGTTGGCTTGCTAGATAAGTTTGACGTTATTGTCATACGGATGGCGGTGATCAACTGGTCCCTATACGTCACACCTATAGGACACGTTTGAGAGATGTGAAGGTATGAAAATACAGTCACATTTTGCCGGATATGACTAAACGGTTAGTCAGAGGTATTGACTATTAAATTAGTCAATAAGATGTTGAGAATTATTATTTAATACGGATTAAATAATTTTAGCTAATACGGATTACAAGATTAATTCGTAAATTAAATATAAACAGTTATATTTAATTAAATATTGTATTCACGAATTAATATAAACAGTTATATTAATTTAGGTAATTATACAATATCGTATTTTATCAGACCATTATTAATATATATCGACTGTATTAATAACTGATAACATGTTACGATTTATAAATTAAACCCGCGAATAAATAATAGCTAATTGGGTCGAATCACGCATTGGGATAAGGTAAGAGTGGAAAGCCCACTCCTACCCAAACCCTATTTTGGCCGGCCATGTAGTCTATATAAGGAGGTGGACTCTCCTTATGTAGACTACTCTTGGTGCACTGTTTAATTATCTGAAAAGAAAATTAGGGTTTTGAGACATTCTTTTCTCAAATACCTCAGATCTCACATCTAAACTCAAATAGCTCTCCC
Organism: Silene conica; assembly: GCA_029255685.2. Taxonomy (NCBI): domain Eukaryota; kingdom Viridiplantae; phylum Streptophyta; class Magnoliopsida; order Caryophyllales; family Caryophyllaceae; genus Silene; species Silene conica. Next base: position 70,307,552 of record CM055311.2, read on the forward strand.
TATATTGCAAGGCAATTGGAGAGGATTTCTAGCACACGCGGCCACGTCTCAGACTAAGTCTTGGGTGCAAGTTATAGGAGGGAATTTGCATTAATTCCTGTTCTTAGGCCTTTTGCGCGAGGACTAAAGGTTGTACTTCTTTTCTCATGTTTTTAATCTTATGACAATATTCACAATTGCATATTTCATTATAATCCTGCAATTTTAGGGTGAATACGCGTTTTATTCCTCACAATGTGTTAAGCTCACCTCTGGACCCGTTACGTGTTTTGCTTGGGCGTGTCAGGATATGTGTTAAGCTCACCTCTGGACCTGACACGTGATCGGTTGTCGTACACGGGATATGTGTTAAGCTCACCTCTGGACCCGTTGTGCGGTAGCTGTGTATTGGGATATGTGTTAAGCTCACCTCTGGACCCAATACTTGTTTGTAGCATCGGGATATGTGTTAAGCTCACCTCTGGACCCGTTGCTTTTGGATGATTAGGGATATGTGTTAAGCTCACCTCTGGACCCTCTTCATGTTGTGTAAGTTTAGGGATATGTGTTAAGCTCACCTCTGGACCCTTTACTTGAATTGTATGTTGGGATATGTGTTAAGCTCACCTCTGGACCCGACATTGTGTAGTAATGGGATATGTGTTAAGCTCACCTCTGGGCCCATTGCTAGTGTTATGAATGTTTTATCTGCTTGCCTTGATGATGGTACAGTGTCAGATATGCATGATGAGTTAATGATGTTTATTTGAGTTATAGTTTAATCATCCAAGGCATTGGATGACTCTTAGTTCGGTTTCATAAATAGTTGGATTGAAAGACCCCCCGACTGGGTAACCAGTAGGGAAACCGGCTCTCCTTCCTAACGGTTTATGAAGTTGGTTGAGAGCCGTGCATTGTAATCGCATGATAGTATGATATCAGTTGATGAGATGTTTATGCTTCACATGTTTATATATGTTGGAGTATTTTGTTTTGCTTTACTTGTTACGTGTAGTCACAAAAGGTGGCTAGGAGAACGCTAGTCACTCCCCACTGATTGTGGCGTACATGTTTACATGTATGTAGGTACATGACAGGTGGTTGGCAGAGGGTTGCATGGAGCTAGCGAGCGATGATCCTATTCATCGATTGACTTACACGTTTACGTTAGCTAGACTTAGTTTACATTTCAGTTTTGAGTGCCTGTAGGGATGTGCCATCCCAGGCTGATTGTATATATATTTTACTTTCAGTTTTAGTTTAATTCACCTCGCATGCTGTTTATACTTAAAAAGTTTTAATTCCGCTGCATTTTTAGTACTTTTACGTGTTTATATTTCCGCTTTCGCGAGGGGTTTTACATTATTATCTAGTAATAAACCCTAATTAATATTACTATTTTCTACACTAGAAAATATTAAAGTGTAATATTATTTATGATGAGAGGAATAAACTTTATAGAGAGAAATTTATTTTGATAGAATTTTCTTAAGATGAATATGACCAACTAAAAATAAAATGACCAAGTGTGTAAAATGTGAAGCGTAAACAACACAATTTAAAGAAGAAAAACTCTTCTTCTTTCTCTTGGTGGCCGGCCAAAGCAAACGGGGAAGAGGGATTTGCTTCTTTCTCTTTTCCATATGCATAAGTCACATCCTTAGCATAAGCCAATTTTAGGTAATCATTATTTATCTTATTCATAATATGATAAATAATCATACCCATAACCACCATAATACACATCACACGACAACCATATTATAAAATGGGTTCCATATTACATTTTATAATTTGTCATTTATAATGTGTCACAATTGTGACATATCACATGGAATATGACAATTAGTAATTATTAATGTGTATTTAAACAATTTAAATACAAATTCTTATTTCATAAATAATACTTAACATTTATTTACCAACTAGTTCTGTTTCCCGTGAAATTCACAGTGCGTTTTTGCTTAGTGGTATTTTTGATAGTTTGATTACATTTTCATTAGTGCGTAATTTGTTGTGTGTTGTTTAGTTATAAATGAATATTATCCCTTCTTCCCGTTTGTAATTTAAAGATTTTTAAGTGGTCTTAGTTGTGTGTACATTTTCGTTAAGTACTTTAGTCACGAGAAAACAGATTTGATTTTGAATCCCGCAAAAATAGAAATCCCAAACACAAGAGATTTTTCTCTAAAATGGAGGGACAAATGCAATAAGACATAATCAATTTCAACAATATCTCAAATGTTTACAAACTCGGGTTTGAATTTGTCAAGTAGGTGAAACTTGAAAAACAGTTTGTTTCATTTCTTATTTTCCAACACTACTTACATAGGTACATATTTATTCGATCATCCTAATATTGTGGGTAATATATATCTAAAGGGGGGTCTCTGTATGATTCGATTTTTATTTGTGGTCAATATTTTAAGCAGTGTGGTTGTGAAATCCAGAAATCTATATTAATGACCGTCGAGTTGCAAATTATTAGTCAGTAACTTGTATGTTATAAGATATCATACATACAAAAAAAGAAAAAACAGCTTGTCAAACTCCACCATAGTCATAGTCTCGTATCTAGATTTTTAAGAACTTTTTTTTGTACCATTCATATTGACAATAGACAATTAATTAAACTCATTCCTTGCTAAAAGTAAGTCTTGCTTAAGACGGGTCAAATATTATGAAGTGGGGGTAATAAAGACAAAAAATTTGTCATTCTTTAGGTGACAAGTGGGGTGATTTGGTATGCATTTGACCCGTTTTACGCTTAAGACGGATAATGACGGTTTGAAATGAGAATTTGTAAGAAAAAAATCAATCACAACATATTATTAGTAACTTCTATGGAAAAAATAGCGTATGTGTCGCTTACCATTTTTTATACATGGACGTAGAAGTATATGCTATCTTTCTAAAATCAAAATCAACTAGTCCAAAAAAAAATCACACAAAAATTGTAAATACTATGAGATGTAAGAAAAATAAAGGGTTTAATTGCAAATGAGTAATCATGAAGTAAAAATATTTAGTTATTGAACAGAGGAGACAAAATAATGAAAATGATACGTGATGAACTTTCTTATATAAATTATATGACGAGTTTGTAATCAGTATTTAAGAATGCACAATTAATTGAAATATTAACTTGAAATTTTAATTTAGCGTTAAGGTATACAATAAGGTATGGAAAATGAAAAGTTCAATAATAGTGTAGGTTTCATATAATTATTACTATCTTATCTATATAAATACTGAATCATTTATGAAGCTGTGGTTGCGCCACGTCATTCATCCAAACTTTAATTTTTTTTTAATTCACTCAGGAGGGTCCCGCATAATATTTGATGATTTTGTTGCACCATAACCGCCCAATATTCTACGTATTCCAAATAAATGCCTAAAATCGTAGATTTAGAAATATTACGAACATTTTTATATAAATCATGAATTTAAATAATTAGAAATACACATTATCTGCGTGATAATTATACCACAATTTATTTAAATAATTAGAATATTATGATTAATAACAATTTACAACAATAAAAAACCGAACATACAAAATTTTAAACAAGATTAAAATAACGTAATATTAATATATAGCCAGGAAAAATGTACAAATTCAAATATTCTACGAAAATCAAATTATAAACAACACCGTTAAAGCTAAAACTTAAAATCAAATATAAAAAGATATTATAAATTCCTCCACAATTTTCTGATTCATCAAAAAATCACGGGGTTGTTATTCGTGCAAAAATGCAGACAGTATAGTTCACTCAGGTGGAACTATTATCATGCACCCGTGCACGTATTCATAAGGAAGAATTCATGTATAGTACCATATTGCACGGGTATAATTCTATGTATAGTACCTCATGATTCTATTTACTCAATATCTATAAATATTATAGATATCTATATGGTGGATAATAATACCCACCATTCATGGTGAATTAAAATATTTTAATTTTATGTGGTGGATAATAATTTATAATTCTCCGTTTAGAATGCATTTTTAAGGAAGAATAACTTATAGATATCCAAGACAACAATTTAAAACAAGATTAAAATAACGTAATATTAATACACAAGCATTTTCAATTTCCTAATACGAGACAATTTAAATAATTAGAATTATTTAAATTAGCTAGACAACAATTTAAATAATTAGATTATTAATATGACATGATATAAGTAACAATATCAATGCCGCTATAAACAATATCACACATGTTTAATATGTAACAATATCACCTGACATTCAAAACAATACCGCACTGAACCCTGCCATTCAAAACAATACCACACTAAACAATATCACATGGTATAAGTAACAATATTAATTGTGGCAAAGAACAATATCACGCTTATTTGTGAGAATTAAAGAAAGGACCTTATTCGATACACGTTTCCCTATCGTCTGCCTTTTAAGGCACATAATCAGGACAACAATAAAAAAACCGAACATACAAAATTTAAAACAAGATTAAAATAACGTAATGTAGTTTATCATGAAATTTTTCAGTTTTTAGAATCAAATCAGTTTGAGAAATTTTAATTTTATATTTATGTTTTGTTGAAGGATAATGTAATCCTTATTCATATGAACAACTGTTTTGATTTTATAGTAATATTTACATTTTTTGGTACTCAATTTAATGTACTAAATTATATTTAAAACATGCATTTTAACGTATCATCAATATAATAGAAATTGAATGCAAAATATTCACGTATTATTGACACTATTCGGTAATATTAATTATCTACCACATTTTTTCTAAAAATATACCTGTGCAATTTTGCATGGGGTTTAAAACTAGTTTTATTATATAGATTAATATTATGTGGCAAGAAGTTGAGATGTGAGTGATGACACGTGTCACTTTAAGGGATGTTCAGGAAGTCTTTTTATGTTATTATATAGATTACTAATTAAATGTATAAAATGTGTCATTTCATTTTCATCAATGTGATCCACAACTCAATAGTAATCACGACTAACCGATAACCCTTACCGATAAAATATGATAACATTTATCGACTATAATAAAATAATTACTTATTTCATTTAAATAGAATCTCATATAATCACATTATCATGAGACACGAACCTCTCATTAATCTTGTTCATATTAAGGTATAATCAATTCGTATCGTATATGATGCCCGTCGTTGAGGGTACCAAAGATAAAATTTATAAATCCTAACCTTTAACTATAGATAGCGAAAGTCAGGGTCGAACCACAGAGAGGTGGGGAATGTTTATTGTTTGAATGTTAATGTTTAAAGGTAACAAAATTGGGGTTTGATTGGTTGATTACTATATCTAAGGCAAAGATAAAAATAAAACAAGAATTAAAAGATGAGAATAAAATATAATAAAAAGGGATGCTAGGATGTTTGGGTAATAAATAGCTAAGGTAATATAAATACTAAGGTCAACATGTATTGCAGTCGCGTAAGGGGGTGTAACATATCTTTTTAGGTCTATGCTACCTAATAGCTCCTTTCGGCCTATGCTATTAGTTCCTAGGTCTCACAATTATTGGGTGTCAACAATAAGGGTGATTCCTAAATCCTAGGTCACATACCTTTCAGTCTTGAGTAACCTAGTCGTCTTAAGGTGTAAACCAATGCCCTTCCCGTATCTCTCAATCTTGGGTAGGTCATTACAAACATCCTACAAGTCTTCTTTCAGTTTCATTGTAGGGTATTATAGTCAACAAGGAAAGACGAAACAGGATACAAACGCGAGTGGTCGACCGACCAGCTATTCCAGTCGGCCGACCACCGCCTCGGTCGACCGACCCACTATTTGAGTCGGCCGACCGTGGCTCTGCTACAAGTCGGTTTCGGAATTCATTCTACCTATGCATATTATCCCCTACATCCTAACATATGAAAATTAGCTACTCATGGTTGTTAAGATGATTATGAAAACGGGATTAAACATGGTAAACATAGTGAATATTCTAAACATGCAAGGATTAATAAAGCTTGAGATTCTGACTTAGACGAATGTAATAAAAATAAGAACAATAATAAAGCTAGATTAAAAGAGTAATTACCACAATCGGAATTAGGGCAGAAAGGAACAAACTTTATTGAATGCTTGAGAATTGTTGAAAGATTACAAAATAAACTAAGAGGGAATTATAGAACTTGATATATAACTCTCCTATGCAAAGATTTAATGAAAACTAGATACTAATTGATACTGGATGCCAAACCCTAACTACAAGATTAGCTTATATAGGGCAAGAGATTCGAGTTTCCTAAAGACTCTACTTCTAATTTATTTCCGAAAAAGAATTGTTCTGGGCTTCGCTGAGGTCGGTCGACTACTTTGGTGGGTCGGTCGACCTCTTCCACGGGCTTAGTTGAATTCTTGGGCTTTTCTTCAGATTTGGACTTTTTTTATGAAGATCAGGCCTGGTCGGCCGACCCGTTTAGCTGGTCGGTCGACCGCTTCCGTATAGGATTCTTCGGTTTTCTTCTTGTTTTGACTTTTGGTACTTAGATAAAGATTCCAGTTGACTTTTCATTATTCCTTAATTACGCAAAAGACTTGAGGACATGAATTTGGTGCTAAATCGTTCCTTTTCCGCATAAATCTGCAAAAGTGCATAAAAATACGAAAGTACACGATTGTTGGGAAATAAAGGCTAAAACATAGTAAATGAGCGACCAAATGCGTGTAAAAATAGATGAAAAACATCATAAAATAGACACGCATCAAATTCCCCACACCAAACCCTTGCTTGCCCTCAAGCAAGAAATAGACTCGATCTTAACTAATGGAACGATTTCAATCTCAGAGCGAAAATTACATGTAAGCCTATACCAATGCCAAGTACAAAATGAGAAAGCATTCAAATCATGCAAACGAGTTATGGTGTTGTCAAACTTGTAACACTAGAGACTATAGAGACTTTATACTATGGACTCTCGCGGTACGCTCGAGACACTCATGAAGCAAAGGGTGAGTATATGTAAAAGATAGAAAGAAGTATATTTGTAATGACACTCACCTAACTGCGACCCATGAAAACATGCCTGCAATCTAACATGAACAAGAATTCTACAACTTTGTATAACAATCTCATTTAAGTGGCCCAGATACATGCAATTGAGGTAATGAAAGATATGTGAGGTAAAAGGTAAAAAGTGGTTAAGATGTTTTTTTTTGAATTTGTGGGGTTAGTAGCCAAGCTAGTAAAACCGGTTCCCAACAACATATTTCACAACTTTTGATATTAAGAAAGTGCTCTTTTGTAGCACAACTCTCACATAATAAAAGAAAGGACTCCCAAATATTTTGAACGAGGTACGGGAGTGATAACATGTAAAAGAAAGGGATTTTTGGAACGAAATTTTGAATCTGATGATGACAATTGGTCGGCCGACCTATGAATGCGGTCGGTCGACCGCCCTTTGTGCTCAAGATAGCTTACAAACCAAGATACCTCAAGATAGATCAAGGACTACAAATACTAGCTTGGACGGGTAGGCTGAGTATGGGATGTAGTTTTGGGGGAATAAAAGGCAATTTTGGCTATGTGAAGCTTATGGGTAATTATGAGAAAAGGGATCCCAAATGCACGTATCAAGATTCACAAAACGAGATAGTAAGACAAGTATATAGCAATTCAAGTTCATGTTTATGCATATTGATGTAACATGTTCCAAGGGGAGTACTACTCACATCCTAGACAACTGGTTTAAGAATGAAACCAGGGAATAAAGCTCTAAAACTTAGAATGTATAGTAGGTTGCCAAGGTATAAGTCAAGTCTCAAGATATACAAATAGTTTGACAAAAACTCGTAGATATGCAAAAGACTCTCATACTAAAACAAGTTGACAAGGCAAGGTAAAGGCATAAACATGTAAGATAGCAAAGATCATCCTTGAAATACTATCGTTCCGACTCGACCTATATGCTAAAATAAACGTGCATTTTTTGGAATTTTTTTTTTTTTTTTTGAATTTTTTCATTTTTTTTTTTGAATTTTTCTTTTGTATAGGTAAGGAAAATAAAGAAAAGAACAATGCAAGACAGAAATGCAATAAACGTGTGACAAAATGCAATGCATGTGACACGAAACCATTCCCCAAACCAACCCGCACAATGTCCCCATTGTGCATTAGCCTAAGTAAAGGTTTCAGAAAATTAAAAGAAAGATGCAGGGAAAATGGAAAGAACTCACTGGATTAATAGATTTATGGGAAAAACCTCCCCAAACCAGCGTAAGCTGGGAGGTTTTGATGGCCAGCAGTGCCACTGAAATACCAAAGACGGTTGTACGGTTCCCGAGGAAGAAAACGAAAGACTGCGACGGATGGCAGGTCGACCGACCAAGAGAACAGGTCGACCGACCTTCCTGCAAACTACAGAAAATTTAAGCAATACGGCGACTAGGTCGACCGACTGGTGTATCTGGTCGGTCGACCGTCTGTGTCCCAGCGGTCTTCTTTTCTTCGTAGAACCTGAAAAAGCAAGAAAAATATATGCGCCCGCAAATGCGCGAGATCCCAGAAACAAGTCTAAAGTCTTTACTACGCAAGCATAAAGTTCTAAAACTACGAGCACACTAAAATAAAAAGTCTCACACAACAAAAGTAAATTGTCTTAAAACTGAAACTAGAAAAAACTATCCGCTAAAGATGCGGAAAATATCCGACCACGGCCTTTGACGACATGCCGTAGACTCCACGGTGTTTGCTTGAGTAGCAAAACACTTCTTCTTTCCGCCGTCGCAAAGCATATGCGACGGTCCCTCCTCTTGAGTTTGCCTCCTCTTCTTCTTCTCCTCTCGATCCACGATGTCTGGGTCCTCATCTTCTTTATAGCTTAGACATCCCATTCCTCCTCTCTGAACTATGACTTCCTTTACTTTGGGTTTCCCCAAACCAATTCCTGCACTGGCCACAATAGAAGTATCCTCCATATTGCTCCCAGCCTGGGGCGGAGGTGTAAAAACAGATATAGGAACAGGTAATAAAGTAGGAGAAGTAGTGATGACCTCATACTTCTTTTCAGAAGTGAGAGCATTACATGTGATGGGGGTCATAGCATCCTTTTTCCTATAAGATAGGCCATATATAATAGAATGCTTTCCTACTTTAAAGGTCAAAGTCCCAGTGCCTACATCTATAATGGCACCTGCAGTGTGAAGGAAAGGTCTTCCTAGAATTATAGGTATATGGGCATCCTCTGGGATGTCCAAAACTACGAAGTCAACTGGGAAGAAAAACCTGTCAATACGCACATGGATGTTTTCCAACACCCCTATAGGTTCCATAGATGTTCGATCTGCCATCTGGACTGTCATACTGGTCACTGCAAATTCGGTCATTCCTAATTTTAAGGCAACGCTTAGGGGCATGACACTTATACTGGCACCTAAGTCGCATAAAGCCTTCTTAACTGGGAAGGTTCCTATATTACAGGGGACAGAAAAACTACCAGCGTCTTCTAATTTATGAGGGGCAATGACATGCGTTAAAAAACTAGATGACTCTTCAGTGAGGGCCACCGACTCAACCTTTTCTAGAGACCTCTTTCTTGACAAAAGCTGTCTCATAAATTTAAGATAAGAATGAACTTGTTGAACTAATTCTAGAAAAGGGACTTGAACATTTAATGAACGAATCACATCCTTAAATTTGTCAAAAGATACTTAATCCTTCGAAGGTACGAGTCTTTCTGGGAAAGGAGCAGCTGAGGACTCAGTATTTGCAGCTCTCTTCAGAAACCTAGGGGTATTATCACCCCTAAAAAGAAAATCCCTTAAGTTATCTGGCAATTCTGGACGAAAAGGAGTCTCTGGCTCTGCCTCGGCGGTCGGTCGACCTGGATCTTCGGTCGGTCGACCGTTCTCCTGTTCAGTGGAAATTTCCGGATTCTGCTCTGTGGTCGGTCGACCTGGATCTTCGGTCGGTCGACCGCTCTTGCTGCTATTCTTCTGTTTTTCTTTCTCAACCCCCACTTTAGCTCCACTTCGTAAGGATATGACGTTTAGAGTCTCTTTTTTCTGGTCCGGTTTGGTCGGAAGTTGACCCGGAGCCCTAGTTTCATTCTTGCTCGCGATTTGAGCAATCTGAGACTCTAACATCTTCATCCCTGCCTCTCTAGCCTGTGACTCCTTCTGAACCAACCCAATAAGATTTTGGATAAGAGTTTCTGTGTTGGGTGGTGGATTAGAAGGTGGTTGAGGGTTGAAGGGTGGTTTTTGAAAACCTTGCTTATGTGGGGGGGATATATGTGGAATTTTGCTGAGGTTGCATATGTTGTGGGTTAAGAACATTCTGGCTTGTCCACCTTAGGTTGGGATGGACATTATTATTATTCGGGTCATAGAAATTGTTCCCACGATAATGTTGGAAGGCGGCACATGTTTCATTGGATGAAGTATAGAATTTGGACACGTGCCCTTCTCCACCGCACCTCTCACAAGCAAAGGGCCCGTCTTGAACGACGTTTACCTGATAAATACCGCCCTTGCTTCCACTTCCTAGATCGAATTTTCCTCCAGCCTCTAATTTTTCCAACTTGGCCGTCAAGGCCTCAATTGCTGATAGGTTGTATTCAGATTTCCTTTGATTTCCTCTAGAAGTGCCATGCTCAGCACGGTGTACAGCAACATCTTCTATCAACTTGAGACCCTTAGTCTCTCCTGAATTATCTTGGAATCTCCCATTAGCTGCAACATCTAGATAGGCCCTGTTGTCATCGTAGAGGCCATTGTAGAACTGGTTACAAAGAAACCATTGCTCGAATCCGTGATGTGGTATGGATCGAACAAGTCTCTTGAACCTGTCCCACGCCTCACTAAAATCCTCATTGGGGCCTTGCTTGAAATTTGTAATCTGCGCTCTTAAAGCATTAGTCTTTGATGCAGAATAGTATTTCCTGTAGAATGCTAAGGCTAGGGTATTCCAATCTGTGACTCCCGCAGCAGTGCGGTCTAGATCTCTGTACCACTCTCTCGCAGAGTCCCTAAGGGAGAAGATAAACATGGTTTGTTTAATCTGGTCTTACGTCACTCCTTCTGGGGGTGCAATAGAGCATATGTAATCTGTGAAGATTTCAATATGCTTTGCAGCATCCTCATTGGCCGAGCCTCCAAATTGGTTTCTTTCAACCATAGTAATGTAGGCAGGCTTGGCCTCGAATGGCTTCCCAGTACCTGCAGGTAAAGTGAACCCTTTGTATAGGTCCTTTGCCTGAGGCATGGAGTGACTGGCAATAGTAGCTTCTTCTGCCATATTCTCTTCTTCTTTAGGAAAAACTGGAAAGTAGGTAAAAAGTGGTGTTTTTGGTGAAGGTGAATTGTTGGGTGAATTTGGTTGTGAAGGTGGTGTTTTTGGTGAAGATGGTAAAGATGGTTGTTCGAAAAGGTCTTCTTGAAACAAGGAAGATGGTGAACCTCCTTCCTGATTTGCTAGAAGTTGCTTTCTCCTTTCTCTAAGAGTCCTCTCAAGCTCGTGGTCCAGTGGTAGGAGTTCTCCTTGAACTGACCTGCGCATAAGATGGAAACTACAAGAAAATGGTGAGAAGGTTTAAGGAACGAAAAGTTCCTTAAACAAAGAGAAACAAAAACAAAAACAATAAACACTGGCGTCACCTCCCCGGCAACGACGCCAAAATTTGATGCCCGTCGTTGAGGGTACCAAAGATAAAATTTATAAATCCTAACCTTTAACTATAGATAGTGAAAGTCAGGGTCGAACCACAGAGAGGTGGGGAATGTTTATTGTTTGAATGTTAATGTTTAAAGGTAACAAAATTGGGGTTTGATTGGTTGATTACTATATCTAAGGCAAAGATAAAAATAAAACAAGAATTAAAAGATGAGAATAAAATATAATAAAAAGGGATGCTAGGATGTTTGGGTAATAAATAGCTAAGGTAATATAAATCCTAAGGTCAACATGTATTGCAGTCGCGTAAGGGGGTGTAACATATCTTTTTAGGTCTATGCTACCTAATAGCTCCTTTCGGCCTATGCTATTAGTTCCTAGGTCTCACAATTATTGGGTGTCAACAATAAGGGTGATTCCTAAATCCTAGGTCACATACCTTTCAGTCTTGAGTAACCTAGTCGTCTTAAGGTGTAAACCAATGCCCTTCCCGTATCTCTCAATCTTGGGTAGGTCATTACTAACATCCTACAAGTCTCCTTTCAGTTTCATTGTAGGGTATTATAGTCAACAAGGAAAGACAAAACAAGATACAAACGCGAGTGGTCGACCGACCAGCTATTCCAGTCGGCCGACCACCGCCTCGGTCGACCGACCCACTATTTGAGTCGGCCGACCGTGGCTCTGCTACAAGTCGGTTTCGGAATTCATTCTACCTATGCATATTATCCCCTACATCCTAACATATGAAAATTAGCTACTCATGGTTGTTAAGATGATTATGAAAACGGGATTAAACATGGTAAACATAGTGAATAATCTAAACATGCAAGGATTAATAAAGCTTGAGATTCTGACTTAGACGAATGTAATAAAAATAAGAACAATAATAAAGCTAGATTAAAAGAGTAATTACCACAATCGGAATTAGGGCAGAAAGGAACAAACTTTATTGAATGCTTGAGAATTGTTGAAAGATTACAAAATAAACTAAGAGGGAATTATAGAACTTGATATATAACTCTCCTATGCAAAGATTTAATGAAAACTAGATACTAATTGATACTGGATGCCAAACCCTAACTACAAGATTAGCTTATATAGGGCAAGAGATTCGAGTTTCCTAAAGACTCTACTTCTAATTTATTTCCGAAAAAGAATTGTTCTGGGCTTCGCTGAGGTCGGTCGACCACTTTGGTGGGTCGGTCGACCTCTTCCACGGGCTTAGTTGAATTCTTGGGCTTTTCTTCAGATTTGGACTTTTTTTATGAAGATCAGGCCTGGTCGGCCGACCCGTTTAGCTGGTCGGTCGACCGCTTCCGTATAGGATTCTTCGGTTTTCTTCTTGTTTTGACTTTTGGTACTTAGATAAAGATTCCAGTTGACTTTTCATTATTCCTTAATTACGCAAAAGACTTGAGGACATGAATTTGGTGCTAAATCTTCCCTTTTCCGCATAAATCTGCAAAAGTGCATAAAATACGAAAGTACACGATTGTTGGGAAATAAAGGCTAAAACATAGTAAATGAGCGACCAAATGCGTGTAAAAATAGATGAAAAACATCATAAAATAGACACGCATCAATATACAAATTATTAATCTCAATGATTGGGGCAACATCCTTTAGGTGTGACATGAAAGGATCGACTGATTATCACAATAACATGACAGTAATGTCAAATTCTTTAAAGCCAATCATTACTGATAAGTGTTGACCAATCAACTTTATAGATTATCATCCCTTCCGTATTCTATATAGGTAAATATATATGAGATTTTATGATTATCAATAAAATCTCATGATCGCACTATTGTTGAGGACACTTATTCCAACATATGGATCCGATTTTGCAAAAGAAAATCGATGTCTAACATAGGTAACAAACATAAGTTTGTAGTAAAACTCTGATGCCTATTAATGAATAGACATCGCATAAAATACAAATGATGTTTATTTTCAAAATAGACATTGGATTAAAAACTAATGCATATGCATAAAAGAATATACATGTGTCAACTATGCAGCAATTGTTAATCCGATGTCTATGATGATTTTTGTAGTAGTATAATCATCCAAGGAGTAAACATTAAGTTAATTTGATTCATTATTAAATAAGTAGCCTTTGAGTAATTGTAAGTATTAGCTATTGCTTAAGCATACAAAAATCACAAAAATTTAATATTTTTCAAAACACTTAACCTAAAACAATCAACAAATTAAAATTTACCAAAGTGGCAAAAAGCATTTGCTTGTACCTGTAACACCCCCATTTATTTAAGGAGCCTTTAGCAAGACATCCTCAATAAACAAAGCTGTTACCATCTCGGAATGTCCGAGGTAGTGAATAACAAAGTAAATGAAACCAAAGTGCTTTATGTAAAACCCCTCGCGAAAGCGGAAATATAAAACATACAAAATACTAAAAATGCAGCGGAATTAAAACTTTTTAACATAACTAACATGCGAGGTGAATTAAAAACTGTAACTGAAAGTAAAATACATATACAAACAGCCTGGGATGGTACATCCCTACATGCACTCAAACTGAAATGTAAACTAAGTCTAGCTAACGTAAACGTGTGAGTCCATCGATGAATAGGATCATCGCTCGCTAGCTCCATGCAACCCTCTGCCAACAACCTGTCATGTACCTACATACATGTAAACATGTACGCCACAATCAGTGGGGAGTGACTAGAGTTCTCCTAGCCACCTTTTGTGACAACACGTAACACATAAAGCAATGCAGAATACTCCAACATATATCAACATGTGAAGCATAAACATCTCATCAATTGATCTCATATTAACATGCCAACTCTAATGCACAGCTCTCAACCAACTTCATAAACCGTTAGGAAGGAGAGCCGGTTTCCCTACTGGTTACCCAGTCGGGGGTCTTTCAATCCAACTATTTATGAAACCGAACTAAGAGTCACCCAATGCCTTGGATGATCAAACCATAACTCAACAGATATACATTTACTCATCACTATCGATATCTATATCTGACACGTACCCACTCAAGGCAAGCAGATAAATTCAGCAAGTAAAAGGTTCAGCGGTCAACTTAAGACATAACCTAATACCAAATCAATCAGCAAGTGTAAAGGTTCAGCGGTCAACTTAAGACATAACCTAAACACCAAACAATCAGCAAGCAAGGACTCAGAGGCCAACTTAAGGCATGAACCTGCCAATCAGCAAGACACTAGACTCAGCGGCCAACTTAAGGCATAGACTAGCATCCAAAAGTAAAGGACTCAGAGGCCAGCTTAAGGCATGTCCCTTCACCACATCACAAGGTACTAAACTCAGAGGCCAACTTAAGGCATGTTCTAGCACCAAACATCTGCACCCCGGGCAAGGTGTTAGGTCCTTAGCTACCCCGTTGTGCAGCTGCTCTACTCGTCAGACTCAGAGGCCAACTTAAGGCATGTTCTGACGCGATCACTATCACACATGTCTGAACTCAGAGGCCAGCTTAAGGCATGTTCCAGACACGACAAACATACACATATAGGGCTCAGAGGCCAGCTTAAGGCATATCCCCATATATGACAAACAACTCACGTATTAAGTTCAGAGGCCAGCTTAAGGCATAACTTAATACGCATCAATACAATATCAACCAAAGTCTATGAACTAATCTGTAGTTCTACTTTTCTTATCCTCTAATCAACACTTAACTGGCCCCGAGAACTAAGTTGAGGGAGAGCCGGTTTCCCTTTCGGTTACCCGACCGGGGGGTCTCTATCCTTACTCCATTCCCGAACCCAATAAAATGTTGCCCATCCTCCGGGGACCTCAAATACATGGCACGGGTATACAAAACGAGTTTCAATCAAAACCGATCAACCGTTTGAAAGTTACAAATAAATTTCGATTTCAAAATAACTTACAGGGGTCCCCAGCCGGTCGGCAGTTAGCCGGTCGGCCGGCTGGTGATCCCTCAGCCTACGCTTCTTTTCCAAAACCGAGAAACACCACAAAGGACTCCCAGCCGGTCGGCAGGCAGCCGGTCGGCCGGCTGGGAACTCCATACCCTAGCCTTCACAAAGTTCGTATCCATCCCCATATGCACTCCCAGCCGGCTGGCAGGCGGCCGGTCTGCCGGCTGGGCTCCCTTTCTTCCTAGGTTTTTCGCAAAACAACACTAGACACATTGATTACCAGCCGGTCGGCAGGCAGCCGGTCGGCCGGCTGGCAGTCCAAGGCCAATATTCCAAAATCACGAAAAACATACAAATGCTCTCCCAGCCGGTCGACCGGCGGCCGGTCGGTCGACCGGCTCAGAGAGCCTGATCGCAAAATCGCAAAAACGCAACCTATGGAAAACTTCATAATTCGACACAACAACTCAAGCAAGACTACAATTGGTGATTTCCCAACATTATCAAACACTAAAAACAACTAATCTAACAACACATAATTCCCATAACAATCCTCAAGCAATTATATCAAGTATCCGTCTTAACTTTGTGAAAAACTGAAAATAGCATATGAATATGTAACAACATCATAAGACATGGATTTCTCACATAAGAACAATCCTAGGCATGCTTCTAAGTTCATTAAACATAATCCCTTGAACAAAATCAGAAACCATAAGGAAAATCACAACAAAAGTGCTAATATACACATAAAGGCCGAGTTTCTCATTATCGTCACCTTTACTTAGCGAAACCTTCAAGATCTTGTTCAATAAGCACCAAGTCCTCTTCCGGGCTAACACAAACACCGCCTAAAACAACAAAACATCACAACTATCACGAATTTCGAATTAAATCAAACAGGCCGAAATTTCGACTGTCATAAAATGCAAGATTGATTACCTTAAAACGACGGGCTCGAGACAAGGAATCCGTGGCCGCGAAAATCGTCTGAATCGGATAAGAAACGAAGATTCTATAAGCATTTTAAGATTGAAGGAGAAATTTATAAAAATGGTGTTTGTTGTTGTTTGCAAGATCTGAAAATTGAAATGAAGGAGTGAGGTAGAAGATGGTGGGGTTAGGGTTTTGTGAGGAAAAAGAGGGAAAATGGGTCCATTAACAAGTTGGGCCCATAAGACAAGTTTTAAGACGGTTTAAGCTAAAAACAACGACTTAAGGTAACTATAAACTTAAGACGATATAAATATTTCTGGAATATGAAATTAAATGGCTAAGATGCAAATTACGCAATTAAATGAAATCTTATTTAAATCCTTTAAAAGTACTCTCACATAAATTCATCAGTTATTTAAATGGAATCCCAAAATTTACGAAATATTAATTATTTCTCGAGCTTGAACTTAAAACCTTTAAATATTGTTTACGAAAATGCGGGATGTTACAATCACCCCATCTTTCAAAAAGTTTCGTCCTCGAAACTTGAAGACAGAAATAAGTACTAAAGCAGCTCTAACTTTCGAAATGAACCATACGGGTCATGACAACCCAAAACTTTACTTTTCGAAAAGGTTTCAAGAAGAAAAGATTTCAAGGCACAAGTCTTGTCAATGGATATTGGGATTCTCGTTACGTATTCAAGAGTCCGACATTCCAAATCTGAGACAAGTCCCAAAGTTAAATCATTAAAAGTTCAAAATCACGATCGATCCGGTGTTGATAAGCACAGTACGGGTTATCAGACGTCTCCAATAACGAGTTCAGATGACAAGTCAACGCTGAGATCAATCCAAATTGCAATAAATTAGTTCTTTCAAAACCGACTTTCCCACAATAACCCTTATTTTGATTCTACAAGCGAGTAAAATTGCAACAACGGTAAACAAGCCACTTTCCCTAAAAGAGGGAGCAGTTTCAAATTCTCGAAACAATTAAGATTTTTCAAAAACTACAAACTTTCAGAGTTAAAAAAAAAAATGGGAAACAAATTTCAAAAATAGTCACCGGGATCGCAGAAACGATCATAGAGATTACCATCGACGCGCAGAGTGGTGAGTTTCCAGTTTCACAGCTGACTAAACACACGAGGAAGGATCGAAGGAATGAAACAACCAGGTTAGAGGCCAAGGAAAACGGTAACTCTTACCAAACATGGGTACACTAACCGCTCAATCCATAAACAAAACATCGTTACAACGATTTCTAGTATATCCCAAGAAGGGCGATTTCAGTAGTCTCTAGACTCACAATGGTTTCACGATCCCTCTTACTATCATTTCATCCACAGAACAAGGTGTTCCTCAACAAGAAGGTTTCCAAAACTCTCACTCAGTTCACACTAAAATCCGTTCAACCACGGTTAAGGATCTCTCACTCAAGGTGGAAGCCTAATACACATACTTCAGACCAAGGTCCACGCACTTTCAGCACTTCAACCAGAATTCTATTACCATGACAACGAATACCCAAAACCCAAGATATGGTATTCATCATCCTATAACCTTAAATTTTAACGGTTCGATCCTGACAAACCCATTCCACAAGGTTTGACATCCCAAGTTCCCAAATTTTATAATCACAGTGATCAATCAAATCGAGACTTTACTAAGGTAACAACTCTTAAATCTCTTGGTTTCCAACTACTTACCGACAACATGCATCCCAAATGAAGTTCCAAAGAAGTAACAATTTTCACTCTTATGGTTTCCATAAGGTTTAGACATTCATATTCCGAGATTCCTCAATTGATATTTATGAACACTTACAAGTTTCAAATTTCCACTCTGTGATTACCCCAAACATCAACGGTTACCCGTAAGTACGTCAATAGGCAAATGCCAATGTTCTATAAGTAACTCAAGGTCAATACTCAGTCAGCTCCATAAGTCCACTTGTAAATGTCTCAATATTCTCACACAGTTACCAATAACTCTCGTTCCTCAAGATCAAGTAGCACTAACTTACCTCATTCATCCATTTGACCACTTCATCACTATCTAAGGCATATTCCTCTAAATTCATCTATAACTCCAAGCATTCTATTCCAATCCTCAAATGGTGCTAAGAAATCTACAAAGATCACTTACACACAATCCATCTAACATGGACTCTCAAGACGGCACACTGTCCAACATTGCCCGAACATTATTCTCACCAACTCTCTCAACCAAATCCTGACAACGCAGAACCAAGCATTCCTCAAGGCATGTATCTCTACCCCAAGAACAGGTCGATCTTGCCACTAATCTAAATGAAAAGGAACAAGACTCACGGAAGAAGAGATGAGATATGAACCTCAGAGACAAACACGATACAGGTTCCGAGAGAGTCATAAGAAAACGACTCGAGGAACAACGAGATGACAAGGTAAGAAACTTTAGGCTATGGGCTCCAATGAAATTGAAGCCATGATCAGAAGGAGAAGCAAAGGAAAGGAAAGGAGAGAAGCGATATGAAGGAAACGATTACGGACATCTCCCAAGGTGCGGGTCTCTCACTATTCTCACGGGATTCTCACTTCTTACTTTCCACATCAAGTCATTCAATTATCGGTTCTCACGAACAATTCCTCCAATGATTCATATACCCTTATCCTTCAACTCTAAACGGTATCATTATTATAACTACCTATTCCCAAAAGTTTGAGATGTCACATCTCTGCTAGTTCCACAAATGACAATTCAATAACACTTCCAGGTCATCTTCCCTATATGCTATATCCACTTTATTTGTTTACCCTACTGTCCACCAGATAACAATTTTTAAACCATCAAGTTTTTCCGAACTTACATCTCTCAATGAATTACTTCATTCCATCCACATACTGGTGGTGCAACTTCAAATTTCACTTAAGTTTTTCAATAAATAAACGCCAAGATTTATTAAGCCATCTAGGGTCACAAAGTGATTCACTTCCTCTAAGCTTAAGTCAACCTCTTCGAGCATTCCACTATTATAGCAAATGATTCGTATTCCTCAACAATGAGCCTTTCTCAGCTCAATCACTCACCTAAGTCAAGTGATACTAACTCACTTCATCATACACTCATCATCATTAGCATCTTAAGCCCATTCTTTCAGGTTGCTCTATAACCTCAAGTATCTTATCTAACTCCTTAAACAGTACTCTTCAATCCACATATTTTCACGATTTAAGCATGGTTCTCAAGGTTAGGTTCCACCGAATATTAAGTATACAACTCAACCTTCAAGCAAGTATCCTATCACTCACTTTTACTCTCTCCATTGGATAGACAACCAGACCCTTGGATCACCAAAACATGTCTCTCGATACCTCTTAAGTTATTCCTCAAATAACAATATCTCTCATAACACAGTTTACGGTTATCCTAAGACTAGTTCCTCCAAATCCAATAAAAGAGAAGGTTACCTAGAGGGCACCTTAAGAAAGCAAGCAACAAGGTTAAGCTGAAAAGATATGAAGATCTGTTCAAGCAAGATAGACAAATATTCTAAAAGAAGGATGTGCATCCAGAGTTATCGAAAAAGGTGGTGCACGAAGAAAGAGAAGTATCTTCAAGGCTTAGAAGCATTCTCCAACAGTAGCACGATTCTTCTATCTTCGGTAGGAACTCAGGTCTTCATCATCAGATGGATTAGTCCACGGTTCGTCGATTGGAAGACAATAAAGTAAAATCAAAGACAATCAACAAACACGTTAGAACCTAATAAAAGCAGTCACAAAACAGACTACAATTTAAGTCCTTAAATCTACCCCATCTCTCATTCATTATTCGATTAAATGGTCAAGTTAAGGTTGGGGGTTACATGAGTGCGTCGGGAGCAATAATGCTCTGATACCAACTGTAAAACCCCTCGCGAAAGCGGAAATATAAAACATACAAAATACTAAAAATGCAGCGGAATTAAAACTTTTTAACATAACTAACATGCGAGGTGAATTAAAAACTGTAACTGAAAGTAAAATACATATACAAACAGCCTGGGATGGTACATCCCTACATGCACTCAAACTGAAATGTAAACTAAGTCTAGCTAACGTAAACGTGTGAGTTTATCGATGAATAGGATCATCGCTCGCTAGCTCCATGCAACCCTCTGCCAACCACCTGTCATGTACCTACATACATGTAAACATGTACGCCACAATCAGTGGGGAGTGACTAGAGTTCTCCTAGCCACCTTTTGTGACAACACGTAACACATAAAGCAATGCAGAATACTCCAACATATATCAACATGTGAAGCATAAACATCTCATCAATTGATCTCATATTAACATGCCAACTCTAATGCACAACTCTCAACCAACTTCATAAACCGTTAGGAAGGAGAGCCGGTTTCCCTACTGGTTACCCAGTCGGGGGGTCTTTCAATCCAACTATTTATGAAACCGAACTAAGAGTCACCCAATGCCTTGGATGATCAAACCATAACTCAACAAATATACATTTACTCATCACTATCGATATCTATATCTGACACGTACCCACTCAAGGCAAGCAGATAAATTCAGCAAGTAAAAGGTTCAGCGGTCAACTTAAGACATAACCTAATACCAAATCAATCAGCAAGTGTAAAGGTTCAGCGGTCAACTTAAGACATAACCTAAACACCAAACAATCAGCAAGCAAGGACTCAGAGGCCAACTTAAGGAATGGTCCTGCCAATCAGCAAGACACTAGACTCAGCGGCCAACTTAAGGCATAGACTAGCATCCAAAAGTAAAGGACTCAGAGGCCAGCTTAAGGCATGTCCCTTCACCACATCACAAGGTACTAAACTCAGAGGCCAACTTAAGGCATGTTCTAGCACCAAACATCTGCACCCCGGGCAAGGTGTCAGTTCCTTAGCTACCCCTTTGTGCAGCTGCTCTACTCGTCAGACTCAGAGGCCAACTTAAGGCATGTTCTGACGCGATCACTATCACACATGTCTGAACTCAGAGGCCAGCTTAAGGCATGTTCCAGACACGACAAACATACACATATAGGGCTCAGAGGCCAGCTTAAGGCATATCCCCATATATGACAAACAACTCACGTATTAAGTTCAGAGGCCAGCTTAAGGCATAACTTAATACGCATCAATACAATATCAACCAAAGTCTATGAACTAATCTGTAGTTCTACTTTTCTTATCCTCTAATCAACACTTAACTGGCCCCGAGAACTAAGTTGAGGGAGAGCCGGTTTCCCTTTCGGTTACCCGACCGGGGGGTCTCTATCCTTACTCCATTCCCGAACCCAATAAAATGTTGCCCATCCTCCGGGGACCTCAAATACATGGCACGGGTATACAAAACGAGTTTCAATCAAAACCGATCAACCGTTTGAAAGTTACAAATAAATTTCGATTACAAAATAACTTACAGGGGTCCCCAGCCGGTCGGCAGGCAGCCGGTCGGCCGGCTGGTGATCCCTCAGCCTACGCTTCTTTTCCAAAACCGAGAAACACCACAAAGGACTCCCAGCCGGTCGGCAGGCAGCCGGTCGGCCGGCTGGGAACTCCATACCCTAGCCTTCACAAAGTTCGTATCCATCCCCATATGCATGTTGGAGATTGTGTCCTCCACATGTAGTGTGATAACGTCGTTGAACATACCCTTGTACGGACAAGTGGGAGATTGTTGGGGCTGGTGTCCTTGACAATTAAGTACAATGACTTATTAAATCTCTTTAAGGATCACAAGGGCATACTTTTGTATTATTACCAGTTGATCCACGTTTATCAATAACGGTTGGCTTGCTAGATAAGTTTGACGTTATTGTCATACGGATGGCGGTGATCAACTGGTCCCTATACGTCACACCTATAGGATACGTTTGAGAGATGTGAAGGTATGAAAATACAGTTACATTTATGCCGAATACGACTAAACAGTTAGTCAGAGGTATTGACTATTAAATTAGTCAATAAGATGTTGAGATTATTATTTAATACGGATTAAATAATTTTAGCTAATGCGGATTACATGATTAATTCGTAAAATTAAATATAAGCAGTTATATTTAATTAAATATTGATTTCGGGTATTAATATAAACAGTTATATTAATTTGGGTAATTATACAATATCGTAATTTTATCAGACCATTATTAATACATCGACTGCATTAATATCTGATAACACGTATGCGATTTATAATAAAAATCCCGCAAATAATATTTAGCAAAACGGGTCGAATCATGCAAAGGAATAAGGTAAGAGTGGAGAAAGCCCACTCTTACCCTAATTCGGCCGACCCACCCTAAGTACTACATAAGGAGAGTCCTTCTCCTTATGTCAGGAACTGTTGAATCATAATTCTCACAATTAGGGTTTTGAGAGCATTCTTCTCCCAAAACTCAGATCTCACATCTAAAACCTCAATAGCTTTCCCCATATTGCAAGGCAATTGGAGAGTATTTTCTAGCACACGCGGCATCATCTCAAACAAAGTCTTGGGTGCAAGTTATAGGAGGGAATTTACTTTAATTCCTGTTCTTAGGCCTTTTCAAGCAAGGACCCAAGGTTGTAATTCTTTTCTTATCCTTTTTAATCTTATGACTATAAACACAACTGTATTTTTCATTATAATCCTGCAAGTTTAGGGTGAATACATGCTTTATTCCCCACAATGCACTCCCAGCCGGCTGGCAGGCGGCCGGTCTGCCGGCTGGGCTCCCTTTCTTCCTAGGTTTTTCGCAAAACAACACTAGACACATTGACTACCAGCCGGTCGGCAGGCAGCCGGTCGGCCGGCTGGCAGTCCAAGGCCAATATTCCAAAATCACGAAAAACATACAAATGCTCTCCCAGCCGGTCGACCGGCGGCCGGTCGGTCGACCGGCTCAGAGAGCCTGATCGCAAAATCGCAAAAACGCAACCTATGGAAAACTTCATAATTCGACACAACAACTCAAGCAAGACTACAATTGGTGATTTCCCAACATTTTCAAACACTAA
Organism: Silene conica; assembly: GCA_029255685.2. Lineage (NCBI taxonomy): Eukaryota > Viridiplantae > Streptophyta > Magnoliopsida > Caryophyllales > Caryophyllaceae > Silene > Silene conica. The sequence continues at coordinate 70,331,007 of CM055311.2, forward strand.
AAACAACTAATCTAACAGCACATAATTCCCATAACAATCCTCAAGCAATTATATCAAGTATCCGTCTTAACTTTGTGAAAAACTGAAAATAGCATATGAATATGTAACAACATCATAAGACATGGATTTCTCACATAAGAACAATCCTAGGCATGCTTCTAAGTTCATTAAACATAATCCCTTGAACAAAATCAGAAACCATAAGGAAAATCACAACAAAAGTGCTAATATACACATAAAGGCCGAGTTTCTCATTATCGTCACCTTTACTTAGCGAAACCTTCAAGATCTTGTTCAATAAGCACAAAGTCCTCTTCCGGGCTAACACAAACACCGCCTAAACAACGAAACATCACAACTATCACGAATTTCGAATTAAATCAAACAGGCCGAAATTTCGACTGTCATAAAATGAAAGATTGATTACCTTAAAACGACGGGCTCGAGACAAGGAATCCGTGGCCGCGAAAATCGTCTCAATCGGATAAGAAACGAAGATTCTATAAGCATTTTAAGATTGAAGGAGAAATTTATAAAAATGGTGTTTGTTGTTGTTTGCAAGATCTGAAAATTGAAATGAAGGAGTGAGGTAGAAGATGGTGGGGTTAGGGTTTTGTGAGGAAAAAGAGGGAAAATGGGTCCATTAACAAGTTGGGCCCATAAGACAAGTTTTAAGACGGTTTAAGCTAAAAACAACGACTTAAGGTAACTATAAACTTAAGACGATATAAATATTTCTGGAATATGAAATTAAATGGCTAAGACGCAAATTACGCAATTAAATGAAATCTTATTTAAATCCTTTAAAAATACTCTCACATAAATTCATCAGTTATTTAAATGGAATCCCAAAATTTACGAAATATTAATTATTTCTCGAGCTTGAACTTAAAACCTTTAAATATTGTTTACGAAAATGCGGGATGTTACACTTTATATAAAAACTGATTAGATTTAAACTTTGATTTACAACTATGCAACAGAATAAAAGTACAACTGATGATCAATCCATAAGTGATATAATTCTAAGTCGGTCCCAAATCTGCATCTCACATTCCCGTCCCAGCTCTTAGCTCATCTGTCTCTTTCCTGTAGAATCTCCTCCCCATTCCGGATCGTCGTAAGTGTCACACGAATACACAGGGTCAACCACAAGGTTGAGTAGGAAAATATCAACAAGACATAAATGAACATACAATATATTTATTCCATCTCCACACCGTTCAGTCAACCACTTCACCTCTGTCACACCATCCCTTCCATCACACCACATCATAACCTCCATCACACCACACCCGACCACCATGGCCATATCACAAGACCCAATTCACCAGCTCCGTTCTCCAGAATAATCAATAATAATCAATCAATCACAATGAACTCGTAATCAAATATATCAATCATACAATATATAACCTCATGTCACAACACAACCGCAGACATAAATATCCCCTACCTCAATTGCGGATTGACAACCGAACAACTGCTAGAAATGTTCCACCTTGAACAACCGAACTCAGTTCCTATAATTAGTATTGAATATCAATTTCTACCCATACAATCGCATTACTAAAATTACTTGACCATGTTCATACTCATATCAATCACCACTAGTCAATTAAAACTTACTAATTATAGACTTACTATATATAGACAATAATAACATAATTAGTATATATATCATATAACTATAACCCGTAACAATAATAACACACAACTTAAGAAAACAGAACTAAAGTTAATAATGATAATAACCATATGTAATAATAATAATATTGTCAAACGAGATAAAACCATAACATTTGGTAAAGTATTATTATTAATAATACTAATAGCAACATTAATAAAAATGATAAGAATCATAATAATAATAATAATAATAATAATAATAATAATAATAATAAAACAACACACAACCCCCACGACTCTACCGCGCCACAACCACCACGCACAACCCTAACCCTAGCTGACAACCACCGCCGACAACCCTCCCCACGACTACTCCACCACCGACCCATACCAGACTGGTCGACTCCCTCCGGCGAGGTGGACCAGGGGCTCAAACAGCCCTGGTTCCTCACTCTCATCCCGTGACACCCCTGAAACAGTCTTGCCACAGCCACCGTTCTCACGGCCTGACCACCCGAGACCACCACCACCAACACCCCTGCCCATGAACCCTCAGACTATGGTGGTACCACCGCACCGACCTGCCCCTAGTCATCGGTGGTACCACCCCCAAACAACCTTGACAACATAAACGGAAAGAAAAGAAACGCCCACCGTGCCCTGCTCTCTCCTCGCACTCACCACGCAAAACGCCCTTACCACCCTTCGACACCCTCCTGGGCACCACGACAACCACCACTCTAGTCCCTGACTCTCCCTTGACACATACAGCGAACCACGACTCTTCTTTTATTATAAACAGTAACGAAATAATCAATCACCATTACATACACTCGACACCCCATACCGACACAGCCACATCAGACGCCCTTTACGACGGTGTTGGGTGGTCAAAGGTGTGATACTATGGTTCACAACTGACCACCACACGTCATAAATTAGAGTCACATGCTTATTAGAACCGTATAAGATATAAAACAGTGGTAAAAACAACACGAAAATGAACGCAGACATACTAAAGAAAACGTTGTAATGAACATACCCGACTCACGACCAAAACGAACCACCCTAGGCCAGGTTACAACCACCGTGACTAGCTTCTTTTCCTTCTCTGATATAGCGGCTAGGGTTTAATGTAAAAAGATTTGTGATAGAGTAGGGTTTGGTGTTTGTTTGAGGCGTTTATAGTTGACGGCAATAAGAGGGTTTGCAGCGTGTGTTATAATTCTAAGTATGGGCTCATTTCTTTCTCACGCAAAACGAGGCCCATATACGTATCACCAATGGTCACAAGTTCAAGCCACACTAAGAACATAATTATTATTATCACTCTTGATGGCTAGAACTCCATTCCGAGTCCCAAAAATCCCATATACAACCACTTAGTTACGAAATAAAAATATATCGCTGACCCATAAAACATATAAAGGTAAATAAAAATACGGGTTATTACAGTCTCCCCCCCTTAAAATGAACTTCGTCCCAAAGTTCGCCATCCCTTGGTCAATAAACTGGTCACTAGGCACGTAACGAACACAAAATGTGACATGACATCAGAAACTAATAAAGGTACTTTTAAAACACGAAATGTCACATTCTACCCTTGTTGAGAAAACTTTGTCCCCAAAGTTCAACGCATAACTAAATTAAAGGGTACTGCATGAACCACAATAAAATGCATAACAAAAATAATCAGGATTACCAAGTATATTCGAACAATCACGACATACCAATATAGCCCAGTCCTAACAACTAGCAATATCATAAATCAAAAGATTTTACAATCCTATCCTCCTTAAAACACGGTTACGTCCCCGTAACCTCATTATACAATTCTCAGCTCATTACTTCGTCTTACTCATTACTTTATCTCATACCATCTAACTCCAAGTAACCAAGTATCGCACTCATCGTCGAATTGAAGACCAAAGACAAGGGGTGAGTGAACTGGCAGATAAACTGCGGAACAAAATTTCCATCTCAATATGGATTTCAACTCAAAGATTATAACTCAGTAACAATGGTCACTCCGGACCGGAAACACAATATGGCACAGCGGCCTAACAACTCATAATTCAATATCAGTAACCAGTTTCCATCTCAATATCAATATCGATATTGTCAAAGGTTCCAAGAACCGTGCTCAACACTTAGAGTAGAAGACTCCAAGCTACTAACCCACGGGCCCGGTCAAAGAAAAAAAATGACGACATAAACACAAAACACTCAAACTATTCTCAAAGTGCATAATTTTGTCATAACAACCACCAAAACTATCCATCGTTATCCATCTAAATAACGCCATTATAATCTATACATATACCAATGATCCACCTTCTATCCAATTGATTAAAGACCTCAAATCCAACATTTATTCTACAATTACATGTGCACTTCCCAGACAATAAACTAATTCACCAACAGTAGCAAATCCATTCAATCGGGCACCCAAAAACACAAACTGAACCAACCCATCTCACAAACAATAAATTGTATAACCAGAGTAATAATAATAACTAGTCATATATAATAGTACATCAAAGTTCATAACTTTCATCACATATTTTTACAACGATAACAATTAACATAGAAACAAATAACCCCAAACAATAATAAGATTATTAGGATCGGTAGAATCGTGTTACGCAGTAAAGCAGAATCAGGGTAGCTAACACTTACATACCTTTGAAATTTATCACAATTTAATATATTTACAACAATGTAAACAATCAAGAAACCCATATATAGTTCATACTTGACAATTAAAATTTTTCATGCTCATAATCATATTATAGAAGCAAAATCATATTTTAGGAAAGGACATAGGGCAAAACTAGTTACGTAATTAAACATGGAACATTGACATACTTCACAAGATATACACAAATCATAGACTCACAAGACCATTTAACATTCCCAGATATCAATAAGTTAACAAAATCACTTAGGTACATTTCCCGTCCACTCACATTACATCATTTATCTTGAAACTATTACTATATACGACTTGCAAAATAAGAGTTTTATACAATGTGCAGCAATCAACATTCCAACAGGATTTCATCGACACATAGCTACAGAATTGTCATATTGCAAACAATCACCATAATTATCAAACATCAAGCTTTATCATGGTTTATCACTTTTGAAAATATTTTTAAACGTTTGAATCATTGTGACAATTTATAAACACGAATCCAAAACAATTTTTACAAGTTATAGATCGAAACAAGACTACACTGAGACATCCTGACTCCCTTTACTAAACATTGTTCTTGTAGTTCTTGAATTATGAAGACAAAATTTAACGATAAAAGTAAGCGAATTCACCAACTAGTACTTCCATAAATCATATGTCAAACAATTAATGATTCAACACATCGTGATCAGATTCTAAGTATAACATTATGCAATTCACTGTATGGTATAACAATATACTCGAAAAAGTTATAAGGACTATAATCACAGAGGACTAGACAGAGGTAAACCATCAATATACGAAAGAACATCAACTAGATTCACGTTGTTCAAATAATCACAATTACGTATAACCATTAGATTGCTATATTATGCTAATAAGCTTACCAGTTAAATTTCCTTCTACCACTTGGCACAGATAAACATGCTTTTAACATCACATACGAGCAACACATAATCATTTTGAGATCATAATATTAGACATACAATTGGAACGATTCTATATTAAACTTGACGAAATAAACAAGGTTACGCTATCACGTAGTGAGGTTCATACTCATACCATATGGCTACTATTCATGTTACTAATGCCATATCAGGATATCACGTGGTCACATCACATAATTCACATTCGATTAAACTTTTATATGTACTTACATATCTCATAAGTTCAACAATTAAATATTATGCAGCAACTTACCAAATCATAATTAAATAACAGTTTATCTAACGTGTGAGCGATTATAGTTTTGAGAAAATATAAAGGACTAGATAATCATAGGAAAAGAATCGAATGCATATTTCAAGGGAATTATTTAATACAATTTTTATAACTCATTCGGTCTGGGCAAGAACTTTACATCAATCCAACAGAAAATTAGGCAACTTGCAAGAATCACAATTAAATAACGACTCATTAAGATTTTACATGTGTAACACCCCCATTTATTCGAGAGCTTTTAGCAAGATATTCTCAAATAAATAGAGCTGTTACCATCTCGGAATGTCCGAGGTAGTGAATAACAAAGTAAAAACAACCAAAGTACTTTATATAAAACTGATAAAATTTGAACTTTTGATATTACAACTACTATGCAAAGAATAAAGTACAACTGATAACATCTAAGTATGTGATCTAATTCTAAGTAGGTCCAAGCCATGTCTCTCTCCATGCCCAAGCTCCTAATCCATCTGTTTCTGACCTGTAGAATCTACTCCCCATTCCGGATCATCGTAGGTGTTCACGGATACACTGTCAACCTCGCGGTTGAGTAGGATAACACAAAAATAGATATGCAACAATTATGATATGCAAATGCAATGATATGCTCGAGCTCAATCTCAATCTCAATCACAATCTCAAACCCGAAACACCCAGCCATACCGAACCTCCCGGCAGACTATAATCGGTCGTCACCGAACACCAGCTCAATAGCTGATAAGACACCAGGCCTGGTCTGCAGAACCACCCTGGGCTTTATATCAGACAACATCTGATTCACATCTTTCTCAGTAACCAATGCATATGCCATGCTCATGAATGAAACAATACTTTTAATCAATCATACTATTAAATAATGCAATGCTCATGCCACTATTAATAATCAGCAATCAATCCAACCAATATCATTACCATATCAATCATGCTCAGCATCCATAACACACAATTTAACACTCATTCATAACACCTCATAGAGTATAGGGTCAGTGTATCCTACCTGGATAGCAATATAATCCCATAGCAAGCCAACAAGTAAACAGAGTTATGCCACCTCAATACCGTCACCTAACAATATAATATACATAATTACTAACTACTATAATTACGTAAACAAATATAATATATAAATTATTCACATTAACGATTTAAATCATATATTACGCATACCGAGACCGTGTAAACATGACTACTTCAATTAACTTAAACAACTTGTCCTTATTACTCTTATAACCAACTTCAATTAAATAACGAACATTGAAACATAAACGAATTATTGATAACCGTCACATTCTTGTATAATAAAATTACTTAACTTAATAATAATAATAATCATACCAACAATAATATTATTATCAACAATAACAATAATAACTTATAAACATAATATCATACTAATAATAATAACATAATTATAATAATAATATTATGTTGACAACATCAACAATAACAACACCAATAATAATAATAATAATAATAATAATAATAATAATAATAATGATACAATAATAATGATAATATAATAATAATGACAATATTAATGATTTCCAAAACAAATAATAATATAGAAGTTAACACAACCCTCGATGGACAACAGCAACAACAACATGCGACAACAGTAGCAACACCGACGCACTCCGAACACAATACTCGCACACCCCTACTTCACGACACCACCGCCACCTCCTTAGCCACTAACGACTACCAACACCGGTCACCACCACTATTACGTACTACCAGCCACGACTTACACCACCTGGCCACCACTCTCAGCCCCTAAAACCACCCCCACAGTCTTGCCAAAACGCCTGCACACTCACACACGACTAACAGGCTCGCCCTATTCTCGTCCTCACCACGACCACCACCATGGCACATACCACCTCTGGCCACCACCATTGACTCAAGGTGGTCCCAGGGGTGGTATCCTCTCTCTCGTCTCCCTTAACACCACTGCAATAACTACCCCAATATCTCGGCTCCAACACGCTCATTCTAAGTGTTTCCTGTACGGCTATGTCAGACGCCAAATTCTGACTGAATTCGTGGTGGTTTCAGTCGTCACTCACCATCCTTACCTCCACCGCACAACCTACAAACATTTTACTACCCTTACTCACGACCCACGACAAGCATTAGACCCAAAAACATAAACGAATAAGTCGCAAAACAATTAGAAATTGAGGCAAGTAGAAACAGTGTATTAACAACATCTTTACTGTCGACATGTTCACGGTGGTTTTTGTGACACCAACGGTGGTCCCCTAGTGGTTTCATGATGAAGAACATGTTATGGACACTACAAGGGTTATATAAAACCAAGAAACACAGAAAACGATGGTCTGGAAGGGTACAAAACTACTTACAATTACTGCTGCGAAAAGGATGAAAACGGTGGTGGTGGCTGCTCCTTCGTGTGCTTTCTTTCTAGTTTGCTCGTAGCAATACTCACAGTGGTCAGGAGGGTTTCTGATTTGTTGGTGTAGGGAGGCTGGAAGCTATGGAGGCAGACGAACTATTGGAGAAGTAGGGTTTAGTTTGGGGTGTTTGTCGTTGGTAGGAGGAAAAACCAGGGTTTAGTTTGACAAAAACAAAAGGTTGGGTTGCATTACATGTTTCTCACGTGAAACCCGAGTCTAGGAACCCATCACGCACCTCGAGGAACTTACATTACCATATCCCTTTCATAACTCGTAACTTAAAATAAACGAGTACGCATAAATATTTATAATAATTAAATTATGTACTTTAATATTAGGAATTATTAATTAAATAATTTATAAGGATATAAAAATAATATTAGCATTTATAAAAATAATAAAACAAGTATATTTGAGGAATGAATATAAAATTAAAATATATTTAATTCTGAAATAATTATCAAATATAAAATGTTTATGAAATACGAAATAATCGTAGAAATACGATTTATAAAATAATAATAGTTTACGTAAAACACTTTATAAACATTCCGTTTGAAATACGTGTATAAAACATGGTTTGATTGTCGTCGACCGGGGCTAACATACGGGGTATTACAGTCTTCCCTCCTTAAAGTGAACTTCGTCCCGAAGTTCGTCACCCCGTAACGATAAGGAAACACATAACAAGCATGAAACAATCACAAGTAGCACTTATACGAGTACCCAAAAAGCGAAATGTTACATTCTATCCCCCTTAAGAAACTTTGTCCCCAAAGTTTAGCATATACCAGTAAAACATGACACTTAAATAACCACAATATAGTATGTAACAGAAATAATCAGGATTTCCAAGTATAGTCAAACAATCACGACATACCAATTTGTCATGTCATAACAACTAGCCATATCAAGATGTTACAACCCTATCCTCTTTAAGACCTGGTTACGTCCCCGGAACCCCATTACAAAATTTCACATCCCAAACTCAAGAAGTTTACCGAAACCACAGTCACAAATTATCTGATAAGCTAATTACTCTATACTGGCAACTAGCATTCGACTTTTCAAGCAACACACATACTTGCCAATTCTTGCTACGCAGTTAAAACAAAATCAAGGTAACTAAAACTTGTGTGCCCTTGTAAATTTTAACACACCTTAACACACTTACACCAATGTAGACAATCCGCTAACTCACAGCTCATACTTGACAAATCAACGCACTTCATGCTCATAATCATATTACAGAGGCAAAATCATGTTTATGCAGATAAGGGAAACTGACATTAGGCAAAACTTAATTTATGTACTTAAACACGGAGCAATGCCATATTTACGAGATAGACACTAACCATAGACTAGCAAGACAGCTTAGCATTTCTAGGTATAAATAAGTTAAAATCACTTAAATACATTTCTCATCTACTCGCATTACCTCATTTATCAAAAAACTAGTAATAAATGTAACTTGCAAGATAAGAGGTTTATATCATGTGAAATAATTTCATATTCAGGCAAAATTTCATCATCATGTAGCCACAGATTCTGTTATGTTGCAAAATAATTACCATAATCATCGAACATCAGCTTTACACGGATTATCACCTTGAAAACATTTTTAAACTTTCAAAACGACGAAGTTGTGTTTAACGACAATTTATAAACACGAATCACTGACGATTTTACAAGTTAAAGATCGAAAACAAATCTAGCATTCCTAGAATTCACATGTCAACATGTCAACCATGTTACTAATTCAATATACAGTAATCAGATTTAAACATAACAACACGTAGTTCACCTTGTAGCATAACAAGAGCGTCGGTATAAATGAAATTAACTTTATGTAAAACTCACCAAAATAATTAAGGTTATATTATTATATAGTAAGCTTCATATCCATATCATATGCGTTCATGCCACTTATGTCATATCAGAACATTACATGGTTACATCACATAATCCATATTTGATTAAACTTTGATATTTAAAACTTTACCGTTTCAACAATCATACACTAGTACAAAAAACTTAATTTGCGGCGTCAATATATAGGTCATTTGAGGCTTGTTGTATAAGAGTATACAGAACTTATGGAGTATATATCATAAGTTATTGAAGAAGCAAATAAATTTCATGAATTTCCTGATAAAAAGTGGAGACTTGTAGCACACCCTCCATCCTAGCAAATGAACCTAGAAGTAAAGATTAGAGGAGGAAGACTACGTTGATAGGAGTGGAATGATGTGGATGATAAAGAGCAGATTATGCGTTGAAAAAGTGAAGACATTGGAGAAATATTTTGAAGAGGAAAACAAGTTACAACTAGATAGGAAAATGAAGATAACAGAGGAAGTCGAGCTTGAGCCTAGACAAGTGAAAAGGAGACAGAATACACGACTGGTAGACAGCCGCATTCTGAACTTTCCTATCTCACTTCTGACATCCCAACCTACAGCCCTACTGTAACCCAATCCTTGCCATTCCTGCGCTCGGAAAAACACGCAGCGGCAACTCTCAAAAACAGTCCCACAGTCACAAAAGCCCTGCAATCCTCTCCAGCCCCTGCAATCCTCTCCAGCCCCTGCACCAGCCTCCCCCTGATAATCTCCCCCTAATAATCTCTACTTAATTACTCGGTTTACTCCTTTTAATCTAATATCGATAAATAAGTTAATACATAAAACTACTTCAACAAATAAGTTAATTCATAAAACTACTTCAACAAATAAGTTAATTCATAAAACACGAACCATAGAAGTTGGAAGATAAGCACAAAATATGAACAAAATTGATACATTGAAATAATCTGAAGACAAGGTGGTAAAACCTATTTGCTAACCCGATACATTGCAATAATCTGAAGAAAAACTTTATACTCATTCCAATTAACAAATTAACGATTTTATAACTAAGCCTAATCAACAATAATCTGAAAAAAAACTTATATCGAATGGATAAGAAAAAAATTGATAATTAATCCTAAACAATAACCCTAATCGAAAATAAGTTAAGGAAGAGACACTTACTGTCGAATTGAGCTACGAGAGGTTTCCGGCGAGGGCTTGTTTCCGGCGAAGGGTGGATTCCGGCGAAGGGTGGGTTGTGTTTGAGGCGATTGTAGATGGTGTTTGCGTGTTTGTTTTCCGCGGCGAAGGTAGATGGTGTTTGCGTGTTTCTTTAATTTGTTGCTGAATATTCTTGTGTCCTTATTTGGTGATAGGGTGGAGTCCATTACTTTTTGGATTATTTTATTATTTTCTTATTTGAGGCGGTTTCATAAAACGCCTCTTATGTCTAATTTGAGGCGTTAAATAACAATACGCCTCACATAGTTTTTTTGTGACTTAAAAATATGAAACTAATGTGCGGCTAATAGACAAAAACGCATCATATTCATAGCCGCAAATTAACTATTTTGTACTAGTGAAACTGACCAACACACGTCACAGATTAAAGTCACATGCTTATTAGAACCGTATAAGATATAAAACAGTGGTAAAAACAACACGAAAATGAACGCAGACATACTAAAGAAAACGTTGTGATGAACATACCTGACTGACGGCCAAAACGAACCACCCTAGGCCAGGTTACAACCACCGTGACTAGCTTCTTTTCCTTCTTTGATATAGCGGCTAGGGTTTAATGTAAAAAGATTTGTGATAGAGTAGGGTTTGGTGTTTGTTTGAGGCGTCTATAGTTGACGACAATAAGAGGGTTTGCAGCGTGTGTTATAATTCTAAGTATGGGCTGTTTTGTTTCTCACGCAAAACGAGGCCCATTTACGTATCACCAATGGTCACAAGTTCAAGCCACACTAAGAACATAATTATTATTATCACTCTTGATGGCTAGAACTCCACTCCGAGTCCAACAAATCCCAAATACAACCACTTAGTTACGAAATAAAAATATATCGCTGACCCATAAAACATATAAAGGTAAATAAAAATACGGGTTATTACAGTACCTTTAGTCCTTTGATAAATTCAACTCTCTATTTTGGTAAAAAGTAAGATTGTAAAACCCCTCGCGAAAGCGGAAATATAAAACACACAAAGTACTAAAAATGCAGCGGAATTAAAACTTTTTAAACATAAACAACATGCGAGGTGAATTTAAACTGAAACTGGAAACTGATATAAACAAAATAGATAAGTATAACAGTTCTAAGTACTGAAACCAAATATATACAAAGCCTGGGATGGAACATCCCTACAGGCACCAAAAGATAAACAGTATCAAACTAGAGTCTAGCTAATCGAAGTGTAAGTCATAAGATGACAAGTGGATCATCACTCGCTAGCTCTCAATGAACCCCGTCCAACCTGCATGTACCTACATACATGAAAACATGTACGCCACAATCAGTGGGGAGTGACTAGAGTTCTCGTAGCCACCTTTTGTAACGACACGAAACAAACAATACAAACAGAACACTCCAACATATATAAACATGTGAAGTATCTCAATATCTCAACAACTGATCTCATACTACCATGCAATCACTAATGCACGGCTCTCTACCAACTTCGGAAACTATTTGGAAGGAGGGCCGGTTTCCCTACCGGTTGCCCGGTCGGGGGTCTTTCAGTCCAAACCATTTACGAAACTGACTAAAGAGTCATCCAATGCCTTGGATGAACAAAATCAAAGTCAAAGTACTGTAAACATCACTATCATCATGCATATCTGACACCGTATGTAATTGTAACACCCTCATTTATTTAAGAGCCTTTAGCAAGACATTCCCAAATAAATGAAGCTGTTACCATCTCGGAATATCCGAGGTAGTGAATAACAAAGTAAAACAACCAAAGTACTTTATAAAAACATGATACAATTTGAACATTTGTTATTACAGAATTTACATGGAAAAGTAAAAGCACAACTGACGACTACTCTATATGTGATGTAGATCTAAGTCGGTCTCAAGTCCGCATCTCACATTCCCGTCCCAGCTCCTGGCTCATTTGTCTCATTCTTGTAGAATCTACTCCCCATTCCAGATCATCGTAGGTGTCACACGAATACACAGGGTCAACCGCGAGGTTGAGTAGGTAAAACAACTAAAACATAAATAACAACACTATCATAAATATATTGGGATCAATCATCCCTTCTCCGCACCGATCCAACACCAAATAAACTCCGCACCGATCACAAGACCCAGTATACTCCACACCAATCACAGACCCTTTATCTCCGCACCAAACACAAACCCTTTATCTCCGCACCAATCACAGACCCTTTATCTCCGCACCAATCACAGACCCTTTATATTCACATCGTATTATATCACAGAATAATATAGATAACACTATATATGATCCCATGGTATTATATCACAAACATGCTTAATAACAAATAAGAACAGTTTACACATCGTCATATACCAGTATTTTCCCCTACCTCAATTGCGGATTGATAACCGAACAGCTGCTAGAAATGTTCCACTTTGAACAGTCGAACTCAGTTCCTATAATTAGTATTGAATATCAATTTCTACTCAGACAATTAAACAATTATTCGATCCTGTTCATAATTGATTTACTTATCATACACATTGTAAATATACATATCAACACACTCATATACATGCCAATCAATATTAACTAATTATACATATCAATTATCCTTAGCCAATTATAAACTTACCAATTATAGACTTACTATATATAGACTTACTATATATAGACTTACCAAATATAGCATAAAGCCAAATAATCAATTATTACTAATTCAATAACAATAACAATATAAATAATTAGTAGTCATCACAATATTCCTTAATAAAATAATAACCATAAATTTCTAAAAAGATATAAGTAATAACAATAATAACATAAATAACACATTACCATATAATTATAACTCATACAACAGTATTAATACAACTAATAATAATAATATTAATAATAATAATATTAATAATAATAATAATATAACTATTAATAAATAAACAAAACAATAACAATAACATCTAAAACACGAACACACTCAGCACCATAGCTTGCGAACCCAGTCCCGACCAGCCTACCTTTCAGCCATCTCCGACGTCCTCTAAGCCGCCTCTACCACCACCATACACGCTGGCTGCCACCACTGCCCTAAGGTACACCCACTAACACCAACCATGACCTCTAACGACACCTCACCAGCCCTCGGAGTCGGACCCAAAACCCCCTGCCCAAAACGAACGCAGCAGCTATCACGCCTGGTCACTCCCGTAACCACCATAATCGACACCAGCAGCATACACCACCCTTGCCAGTGACACCACCAGACTCACCTCCGAGCCTTGGTGGTTCTTGGGAGGCTAGTGGTTGCTGCTGACACCGCCGGAACCGACAGTAACAACCGACTCCACAACCCAGACCTTACACGACTCTGTTTCTCACTCGTGAACCACCCAACAAGGTCTAGTAAAGTGGCGACATGAAACACCAAGACCCACCCTAACAACCACCATCTAGACATCCTGACTCCAATCTTTATGACAACCCCACAACAACACGCAAACATGGACGGGTTATAAAACGAATCGGGGTAAAAACTCTGCTGTTCAACACGTTAATCTGGAAGTATAACACGACTCTGGTACTGCCATAACACACCCCCTTTTCGACGGTCAAAGGAGGTCAACGACGACCCTAGCATGATCCACACATGATTAACAAACATCATAGATTAACTATATGCACAAAATAGAAAACCTAGATGTGTATAACAACCAGATTACACACGAGAATTTGCTAGAGGAAAACAGGAAAACGAAAGGAATGGTGAGCATACTTACTTCTCATCAGATTCGACCTCCCTTAGACAGCCTTAAGTCCACCATGTGAACCACCTACCTACTCTTTGCTGTGCCGGCTGTAAGTGTGTGTGGTGGTCGTGTGAGAATTAGGGTAGGATTAGGTTAGGAGGGTGTAGATATGTGACGACATGCTTAAGGTGTAATTAGGTTTAGCAAATTAGAATAAAACGTGTGGGCTGATTGTCAAGACTGAGTTGCACGCATAACGAGGCCCGTAGTAGGGTGCTAAAGGTCCATGGTTCGAGTCTCACCAACACCCATGACTTCTATAATTATGTTTGATAAATAGGTTCCCAATTCGAATCTCACCGAGGTCCAAAAACGCTTAAAAACATACAAGATATATTAGCTTGTTAAACGAAGAGTATATATACATATATATATATATATACATTATTATACGGGTTATTATAGTAAGGAAAATATGAATGAAATGTCACTTATGAATTAATCGTCAAATATATAAAACGATTACGAAATACGAACTAATCGTAGAAATACGGTTTATAAAATAATAACAATAAAGACTTTATAAACATTCTCTTTAAAATACTTGTATTGTCCTTCCTTTTATAATTATTGACTGAGGCTAAAAACACGGAGTATTACAGTAATACCCTGTATATTTTAGTTACGATGTTGATCTTGTTTCGTGACGATAAGATAATTTAATTACGATGGGTTATTACTTAATAGGTATATATGTTTATATGGTTTAATTGTGATGTATGCTCTAGTTGGGGCTCGAGCACGAGACATTTAGTTACGAGTCTTGGGCCTCGTTATTTGTGCAATACAATCAGCCCACATCACGTAAAACTCTAATGAAACCCTAAACCACTCACTAACTCTCATATCTCGTATAAACCATCACCATGCCGCCATATTAGACTGAAAAAGACCTCAACTCTGACCTAGTTTATACACAATTGACACCCTAAACCTACTGCCGCCACCACACAGAGGAGAAGGAGTGTTCTCACGGCCACAACCACCGTCACGTTTTCCCAGAATTCCGATCTGAAGTCAGGTAAGCGTCTGACATTAGTTTTCACGATTGTGTTTAATCGTTTTGTCGAGTCTGTCGAAAGGTTGTGTCTAGTGGTGGTGGTCTGGGTAGTGTTGTTATGCGTTGTTGGGTGTATAAGGGGCGTCAGGGTGGTGGTCGTGGTGGTTGTAGTGTGTCGGTGTCGGTGTAGGAGGAGTTTTTGTCACCCTGGTCGTAAGGAGTTCAGATGTTCGTTGGGTTATGTGTTTAGGGAAGGAGTTTGGGGGTGGTACCACCGATGACTCGGGGGAGGTCGACGCGGTGGTACCACCGTGGTGTCTCATATGTGTGTCAGGCCGTGTATGGGTGGTGATTTCAGGGGTTGTCAGTGGCATTTGGGGGTGGCGTTGGTGATCTGTTTCGGTAGGGCAGGAAGGACAAGTGGGAGTCATACCTGAGTTTGGGGGCTCTGGTCTTACTCGCCGGCGGTTGGCGCGTGTGTTAGTGGTGTCAGGGAGTTAGTGGGATGTCGGCAGTGTCAAGGGAGGGTGACGGCTGGTGTTCGAACTGGTGGTATAGGGTGGCGTTGTGGGTGGAAGTCGAGATAGAGGAGTCGGGATTGGGCTGTTGTGTTGTGTTTGCTTATTTCGACTTTGAGAATTTTAAACATTATTATTATTATAATTACTATTATGATTATTAATATATTGTATGATAAGTGTTATTATTATTATTGTGTTATTAGTATTAGTATTATTATTTTGGTATTAATTAGTGTTGTAATATTTTTCATACGGTTTGGGGCGTGTTTATTAGATATGCGAGTCGGGAATTATTTAAGTATTGGGAGCTTCTATATTTGGAAGTTACTATATTGGGAAGTTTCTATTTATGGAAACTTTCCACTTATGGAAGTTTCTGTTTATAGTAAGTATGATCGTTAAGGGGTTCGGGAAGATTGTTAATTCGTTGTGTATATCTGTTTAGGTAGCGAGTTTCGCGTGGAAAATTTTTAGCAAGCCTTGGTTTGATCTGCGTTTCCTGCTAATTCAGGTAGGGGAAATACGAAAGATATTGATGTGTAATCTGTTCTTATTTGATATTAAGCATGTTTGTTACATAATATCATGTGATTGTTATATTGTGCTGTTTATATCATTCTGTGATTGGCGCGGAGATAAAGGGTCTGTGATTGGTGCGGAGATAAGGGTTTGTGATTGGTGCGGAGATCAAGGGTCTTGTGATTGGTGCGCAGATAAAGGGTCTTGTGATTGGAGTGGAGAATTATGGGTATTGTGATTCGGAGTGGAGAAGTTCGACTTTCTATTTATAGTAATGTGGTTTGTTTACAGTTTTCTCTACTCAACCTCGTGGTTGACCCTGTGTATTCGTGATCACCTGTGATGAACCAATTATTGGGGAGTAGATTGACAGGTGTTGAGACTATGGGAGCTAGGGGAAGAGAAAAGCTTGGATCCGGACCTGCCTAGAGTCTAGATCACCATAGTAGTTACTTATGAGTTGTACTTTTGTTTTATCAAGACAGTTGTTTTAGTTCAGTTGTATAAACTTGTTCTTTGAGATAACTTATCAATTTAAAGTACTGTTTATCTTCCTTTGTATCTACTGCCTCGGGAAACCGAGATGGAACATCCTTATTTATCTAGGGAGTCCTAGTACAGGCCCTTAAATAAGTGGGGGTGTTACAAAGTGGTATCAGAGAAAACGATCCTCAGGCCTAACCTAATAAATCCAATGAATGTAGGAGAGTCTAAATAAAATGAACCCCGGGATAGGACTGTTAGGAGCACACAAAAGGGGAAGTATGAGTCTGGGGCCCCCTCACACCGAACCATTGGCCCTATCAGTTTTACCCGGGAACCCAGAGTGAATATACGAGAGAAAGGGGTAGGTTAAGAAAAGACGGAAGTAATGGTATACTGTGATAAGTATTTTATGAGAACTTTGAGTATAAGTGACTGTTTGTAAAAGCCGGAAGGGGCATGAGCATGAAAGAATCTTAACTGTTGAATAAAGAGGTGTATATTTGTGAATATGTGAAGTGATTTAAAACATGTTAGTAATTCTTCTCTCATCATGTCTAGTGATATGCGGTTATGTGATCCCTGAGCCATGTTATAGAAGAGTACTACCTTATATGATAAGTGTTTATAGACTTTAATGCTTAGGGAACATAGCCCTAATCCAAATGGGTACCCACATGAGAAGGGACTCATTTCTTTTTTCTATTGAATTCAGTATGCCTCCGCGAAGAGACAATCTCGCTAATATCACGCAAGAGGAATTGGATCGTCTGATAGCTGAAAATGAGGCCTTAAAGGTCAAACATATGGACTCCGCGAAAATGAGCACAATCATCGCGAGGCACCACCCTACCCAATTCACTGGGGAAGGGGAACCTCATCTGCTAGGGGCTTGGTGCCGGGAATTCAGTAACCTGTTCGAGTTGTTGGATTGCCCTGAAGAATTGAGGGTGGACCAGGCTGCCCACTATCTGAGGGGTATGGCTGGAGACTGGTGGACCGGGAACAAGGGAGAGATTAGAGAGGCAGCTAGAGAGGATGGGACCGAGTTTGTTGCCTGGATCGCATTCAAGAGGATCTTATATGAGGTATTTCTACCAGAATTTCAGAAAAGCAAGCTGAGCGAGGAGTTTGATACATTCAAGATGTCGGAGGACATGACCGTGGAGGCTTACTACAGAAAGTTTATCCAGTTGGTGAGTTATGTGGGAGACATGGGGTTTGACGATGCCATGCTGGCAATGAAATTTGAGAGGGGGTTATCAATCGCCATCAAAAAGAGACTGATTGCAGCTCCGCCCACCACAGTCCGTGACATCTACCTAAGTGCTGGGGCGGCGGAGAGGCTTTCAGAGATGATCAAGGAGGACAAGAAGTCCAAGTCTGAAAAGAGGAAGGCTGAATCAGTAACTGAGGGTTCAGGATCGAAAAAGCAAATCACTAACAAGTTCAGTGGGTACTTCGGGAGTAGTGCCTCTGGTGGTGGGAGAAACCAGAGTGGGGGCAACTTCAGGAGTGGAGGTTCTGGCAGTGGTTCGGTGGGAATGGTCTGTTTCGGCTACGGAAAGATTGGGCACAAGCAGGCAGTATGTCGCTCTTCTGGAGGGAATTAGTCTGGGGGTTATCGCACGCCTACATCCGGATATCAAGGATCTCGCACTTAGTCATATGGCAGCAGTGGCTATCGCAGACCCATGACAAACTATGGTGGGGGTGCGAAGTCTGGAGGCAGCAGCAACTATCAAAGGAACTACAACAGCAATCAGAACCGCTCATACCAGAATCAGTACAATGGAAGTGGGAACAATCACAAGACGGGAACGGAAGGAAATCAGCAGGCTGGGACATCTTCTGCCAGCCAGAGTGGAGTCAAGTCCAGTGGCAAGCTCTTTGCCATGGGAAAGCAGGCAGCTCAGGAGGATGCTCATGTGGTAACCGGTACTTTTCTTGTAAACTCTAGACCTACCTTCGTACTTTTCGATTCCGGTGCGACCCATTCTTTTGTGTCTAGAGAGCATGTTAGAGTTTTGGGACTTGAGAGGTTCGACTTAGTCGCAGACTCAGTGACCGTACCCTCAGGGGAGTCGATCACCTGTAGTAGAGTTTATCGAAGTGTACCCATCAAAATTGGGGAAGCAATTTTCTATTGTGACCTCATAGAATTTCCGCTGGGGGGTTTTGAGGTGATCCTAGGGATGGACTGGTTGGGGAAGTATAGGGCTTTTATCGACTGTCATCAAAAGAAGATTTCTTTGAGGGGACCTAAGGGAGTGAGGGTGTCTTACAAGGGATACCGAGTCAAGCTAAAAATCAAATTCATATCCGTCGATACCCTTAAGTCTAGCTTGCGAAAAGGAGAGAGCCTAATCTTGTGCCAAATGTGGGATTGTGAGGCTGAGACCCCCAAGACTAGTGAAATACCTGTGGTACGGGAGTTTGAGGGAGTATTCCGAGACAACGTTCCAGGATTACCGCCGAGGAGGGAAGTGGAATTTTCCATTGACCTAAAACCAGGGGCGGGACCAATATCTAAATCACCGTACCGTATGGGACCGAAGGAGATGGAGGAGTTGAAGAAGCAATTGGATGAACTAGCCGAGAAAGGGTTCATTCGACCCAGTGTGTCGCCCTGGGGAGCACCCGTTTTGTTTGTGAAGAAGAAGGATGGAAGTTTGCGACTTTGTGTTGACTACCGAGAGCTGAACAATGTGACAATCAAGAACCGTTATCCTTTGCCGAGAATTGACGACTTGTTCGATCAGTTAAGTGGAGCTGGGGTTTTCTCCAAGATTGATTTGAGATCCGGGTATCATCAGTTGAGAATAAAGGATGAAGATATTCCAAAGACCGCTTTCCGAACGAGGTATGGCCACTATGAATTTGTGGTTATGCCATTTGGATTGACTAATGCTCCAGCCGTGTTCATGGACTTGATGAATCGAGTCTTCAGCCCATATCTGGACAAGTTTGTGGTGGTATTCATAGATGATATCCTGGTATACTCCAAGAATTCAGAAGAGCACGAGGACCATTTGAGGAAAGTACTTCAGACCCTGGAAGAACATAAACTCAATGCTAAGTTGAGTAAGTGTGAGTTCTGGTTGGAGAGAGTGGCGTTTCTGGGGCATGTGATTTCAAAGGAGGGAGTGTCTGTTGATCCTAGTAAGATCGAGGCTGTAACTAAGTGGCAAAGCCCGAAGAATGTGAGTGAGATTCGAAGCTTTCTGGGGTTGGCTGGATATTATCGGAGATTTGTCAAAGATTTTTCAAAGATAGCAAAGCCGTTGACGTCGTTAATGAGAAAAGAGAACCGTTTTGTCTGGGATGAGAGTTGTGAGAAGGCATTCCTAACCCTCAAGGAACGCCTGACAACAGCTCCTATCCTTGCTTTGCCAGTTGGGAGTGATAACTTCGAAGTTTATACTGACGCTTCGAAGCATGGGTTGGGTTGTGTGCTAATCCAGAATGGGAGGGTGATAGCGTATGCTTCTCGCTAGTTGAAGACCTACGAGGAAAATTATCCGACTCATGATTTGGAATTGGGAGCTGTGGTCTTTGCACTTAAATTGTGGCGCCATTACCTTTACGGAGCCACTTTTACGGTATTTTCTGATCATAAGAGCCTGAAATATATCTACACCCATAAAGAGTTGAACATGAGGCAGAGGAGGTGGATAGAGTTGATCGAAGACTATGATATGCAGATTGTCTATCACGAGGGCAAGGCGAATGTGGTAGCTGATGCCCTAAGTAGAAAGTCAGTTCATGCATTGAGTTGTGCCAGGTCGAGAGTGAGGTTGCATGGTGAATTAAGGGAGATG
Organism: Silene conica; assembly: GCA_029255685.2. NCBI lineage: Eukaryota > Viridiplantae > Streptophyta > Magnoliopsida > Caryophyllales > Caryophyllaceae > Silene > Silene conica. Next base: position 70,352,151 of record CM055311.2, read on the forward strand.
GGAATATTCATGATCCGGAAAGGGGATGCTCTTAGTGACTTGACAGTGGAGCCTGAGTTGTATGGTGAGATTCGGGAGTTGCAAAGTACTGATGCGAGAATCCAGAAGTGGCGTATGATGGTGGAGAGTGAGGGTGGAGAGACTGCATCCAAGTTCAGCATTCATACTGATGGTAGTTTGAGGTTCAGTGGGCGATGGTGTGTTCCGGATGTAGAAGAGCTAAAGAAGAAGATCCTGACTGAAGCTCATGCTACTCCATATTCCGTCCACCCAGGGGGTGATAAGCTGTATAAAGATCTTAAGAAGACATTCTGGTGGCCTAACATGAAGAAGGAAGTCGCTGAGTTTGTTTCCAGGTGCTTGACATGTCAGAGAGTAAAAGGGGAGCATAAGAGACCTCAAGGGAAAGTTCAACCTTTGGATGTGCCAGAGTGGAAGTGGGAGAACATTTCAATGGATTTTATCGTGGGGTTGCCTCGGACTCAGAGGGGCAACAACATGATTTGGGTGATTGTGAATCGTTTGACTAAGTCTGCTCACTTTATTCCGATGAAAGATACCTGGAGTAAAGCTGAGTTGGCTAAGTCATATGTGCAGAATGTGGTCAAATTGCATGGTGTACCGAAGGACATTGTTTCCGATCGAGACTCGAGGTTCATTTCTAGATTTTGGCAGGAGTTACAGGCAGCTTTGGGTACCCAATTGAAGATGAGTACTGCTTTTCATCCAGCTACTGATGGTCAGACTGAGAGAACGATTCAGACCCTTGAGGATATGTTGAGGGCATGCGTTCTTGAGTTCGGAGGATCTTGGGAGGATCGACTGGGGTTGATCGAGTTTTCCTATAATAACAGCTACCATGCCAGCATAGGGATGGCCCCTTTCGAGGTTCTATATAGAAGGAAGTGTCGGAGCCCTGTGTGTTGGGATGATCGAGCTGATGTTGTGACATTAGGGCCCGATATGATCCAGGAGATGGTGGAGCAGGTTCAGGTTATTCGACAGCGGATGAGGGCCGCTCAGGATAGACAGAAGAGCTATGCCGACCTGTAGAGGAGTGATATTTCATTCGAGGCCGGAGAGAAAGTACTACTGAAAGTCTCTCCAATGAAGGGTGTGATGAGGTTCGGCAAGCGTGGCAAGTTGAGTCAGAAATTTATTGGACCGTTTGAGATTTTGGACAGAGTTGGGGAGGTGGCATACCGATTAGCTTTACCTCCAGCTCTATCCAAGGTCCATAATGTGTTCCATGTGTCCCAGTTTAGGAAGTATGTGAGTGATCCATCACATGTGCTTCAGCACGAGGTGATTGAGGTAGATGAGCAATTGGCATACATTGAGACTCCGAAAGAGATTCTGGACAGGAAGGTACGGAAGACTCGCAATGGGGAGACGTCCTTGGTAAAAGTCCTGTGGACCAACCATAATCAGGAAGAGGCTACATGGGAGCCTGAGACATCCATGAGGGAGCGTTACCCGCATTTGTTCGATTGAGGTAAGTTATGCGGACGTAACTTTTCTTTAAGGGGGGTGGAATGTAACATTCCGTGATTTAAGTAAACTTTTGTGATGGTTTGCATTTTGAGTTCGTTTGGGTGGGTTGTTTGTTATTTTTTTTTTCACTTTTCGTTTTGTCACCTAAGTGAGGATGAACTTCGGGACGAAGTTCAATTTAAGGGGGGAAGACTGTAATACCCTGTATATTTTAGTTACAATGTTGATCTTGTTTCGTGACGATAAGATAATTTAATTACGATGGGTTATTACTTAATAGGTATATATGTTTATATGGTTTAATTGTGATGTATGCTCTAGTTGGGGCTCGAGCACGAGACCTTTAGTTACGAGCCTTGGGCCTCGTTATATGTGCAATACAATCAGCCCACATCACGTAAAACTCTAACGAAACCCTAAACCACTCACTAACTCTCATATCTCGTATAAACCATCACCATGCCGCCATATTAGACTGAAAAAGACCTCATCACTGACCTAGTTTATACACAATTGACACCCTAAACCTACTGCCGCCACCACACAGAGGAGAAGGAGTGTTCTCACGGCCACCACCACCGTCACGTTTTCCCAGAATTCCGATCTAAAGTCAGGTAAGCGTCTGGCATTAGTTTTCACGATTATGTTTAATCGTTTTGTCGAGTCTGTCGAAGGGTTGTGTCTAGTGGTGGTGGGCAGGGTAGTGTTGTTATGCGTTGTTGGGTGTATAAGGGGCGTCAGGGTGGTGGTCGTGGTGGTTGTAGTGTGTCGGTGTCGGTGTAGGAGGAGTTTTTGTCACCCTGGTCGTAAGGAGTTCAGATGTTCGTTGGGTTATGTGTTTAGGGAAGGAGTTTGGGGGTGGTACCACCGATGACTCGGGGGAGGTCGACGCGGTGGTACCACCGTGGTGTCTCATATGTGTGTCAGGCCGTGTATGGGTGGTGATTTCAGGGGCTGTCAGTGGCGTTTGGGGGTGGCGTTGGTGATCTGTTTCGGTAGGGCAGGAAGGACAGGTGGGAGTCAGACCTGAGTTTGGGGGCTCTGGTCTGACTCGCCGGCGGTTGGCGCGTGTGTTGGTGGTGTCAGGGAGTTAGTAGGATATCGGCAGTGTCAAGGGAGGGTGACGGCTGGTGTTTGAACTGGTGGTATAGGGTGGCGTTGTGGGTGGAAGTCGAGATAGAGGAGTCGGGTTTGGGCTGTTGTGTTGTGTTTGCTTATTTCGACTTTGAGAATTTTAAACATTATTATTATTATTATTACTATTATGATTATTAATATATTGTATGATAAGTGTTATTATTATTATTGTGTTATTAGTATTAGTATTATTATTTTGGTATTAATTAGTGTTGTAATATTTTTCATACGGTTTGGGGCGTGTTTATTAGATATGCGAGTCGGGAATTATTTAAATATTGGGAGCTTCTATATTTGGAAGTTAGTATATTGGGAAGTTTCTATTTATGGAAACTTTCCACTTATGGAAGTTTCTATTTATAGTAAGTATGATCGTTAAGGGGTTCGGGAAGATTGTTAATTCGTTGTGTATATCTGTTTAGGTAGCGAGTTTTGCGTGGAACATTTTTAGCAAGCCTTGGTTTGATCTGCGTTTCCTGCTAATTCAGGTAGGGGAAATACTGAAAGATATTGATGTGTAATATGTTCTTATTTGATATTAAGCATGTTTGTTACATAATATCATGTGATTGTTATATTGTGCTGTTTATATCATTCTGTGATTGGCGCGGAGATAAAGGGTTTGTGATTGGTGCAGAGATAAAGGGTCTGTGATTGGTGCGGAGATAATGTTGGGAAATGTGTCCTCAACAATAGTGCGATCACGTAATTAAATCTTATGACGAGAATGCGCAAGGGATGATACGAATTATATTAGTCAACTGACGAACATTAATCGGTAATGATTGGCTAGCTAGAGTTTGACATTACTGTCGTATGACGGTGGTGGTCAGTTGATCCCTTTAGGTCACACCTATAGGACAATTCCCTTAATTGATAAAGTGATCAAATGTATATTGATACGATTTGATCATATTCCTTAAACTCGTATACCGAGAAATCAGAGGTTAAATCTTAATGTAAGATTTATGTTTGAAATTGAAATGTGTCAATTGTCAAACAATAAACGATTTTTATGAAATATCGTAATTAGAATGAATCGGGTTAAAATTATACAAAAGTTGTAAATCGTATTGACGATTATTGAAAATGACCATTTTATATATTAGTAATTTCGAATTACTTGTCAAATTATTAAATATGATTTATTTAATTTATAAATGATATTTATTTGATAAATAGGCATTTTTAAATTAAAACAATTGTTTCTTAGGAGTGTGACATTTTATGTCACACATATAACAATTGTACAAATGACAAACTTAAAATGGATGTACATTTTAACCCAAAAGTGACGGTTTGGGGTGGATGGTTTATGGAGTGTTTAAGCATCTTAAGACACTTAATAAACACCATCATTATGTTACTCTTGAAAAGAGAACCTAGAGCCACCCTAAGTGTTTTGGTAAGACCAAAAGCACTCCTTGGTGCTTCCCCATAAGAACAACACGGCAAACACACCAAGCATACTATCAATCTGAATTTGTTCTAGTGTGATTCATTCTAACTTATCTTAGTTTTCTAGTGTGAGAAAACCATAATAAAACCTCTAATATTATTTCATTACATATGAATATAATAGGATTATATTAGCATTACTACAATTGAAATAATATTCTCATATTATTTATTCTAATAAGAGATTGGAATATAGAGCTTAAGGAAAACCGATTTTAGTGCTAGCTTGTTCAAGATCTCGGTTGATTAAGGGATTGTCTTGGTGCATCCAAAGGAGGTATTCTTATTTCGGTACTAGGAGGATCATCCTTGCTAAATATTCGGACCATGTGTAAGGGTTCGAAAACTCTCTTATTTCCGCTTGTTTTAGCATGCATAAGATCATTATAATATGTTAATTAAAGGGTTAATTAAAAGATTATGTTGTATGACTAAAGATTAGTTTATGAGTAACTAATAAAACTCAACAGATAAAGGGTCTTGTGATTGGTGCGGAGATAAAGGGTCTTGTGATTGGAGTGGAGAATTATGGGTATTGTGATTCGGAGTGGAGAAGTTCGACTTTCTATTTATAGTAATGTGGTTTGTTTACAGTTTTCTCTACTCAACCTCGTGGTTGACCCTGTGTATTCGTGATCACCTGTGATGAACCAATTATTGGGGAGCAGATTGACAGGTGTTGAGACTATGGGAGCTAGGGGAAGAGATAAGCTTGGATCCGGACCTGCCTAGAGTCTAGATCACCATAGTAGTTACTTATGAGTTGTACTTTTGTTTTATCAAGACAGTTGTTTTAGTTCAGTTGTATAAACTTGTTCTTTGAGATAACTTATCAATTTAAAGTACTGTTTATCTTCCTTTGTATCTACTGCCTCGGGAAACCGAGATGGAACATCCTTATTTATCTAGGGAGTCCTAGTACAGGCCCTTAAATAAGTGGGGGTGTTACACCGTACCAACTCAAGGCAAGCAGATATAAACAGCAAGTATAAGGTTCAGCGGTAAACTTAAGACATAACCTAAACACCAATCATTTAGCAAGCAAGGACTCAGAGGCCAACTTAAGGCATGGACCTGCCAATCAGCAAGACACTAGACTCAGAGGCGACATCACAACGCATGGACTAGCATCCAAAAGTAAAGGACTCAGAGGTCAGCTTAAGGCATGTCCCTTCACCACATCACAAGACACTAGACTCAGAGGCCAGCTGAAGGCATGTCCTAGCATCAAACATCTGCACTCCGGGCAAGGTGTCAGTTCCTTAGCTACCCCATTGTGCAGCTGCTCTACTCGTCAGACTCAGAGGCCAACTTAAGGCATGTTCCAACGCGATCACAACCAAACATGTCTGGGCTCAGAGGGCAGCTTAAGGCATATCCCAGACACGACACTCATACACATATAGGGCTCAGAGGCCAAGTTAAGGCATATCCCCATATATGACAACCAACTCACGTATTAAGTTCAGAGGCCAGCTTAAGGCATAACTTAGTACGCATCAATACAATATCAACCAAGTCTAGGAACTAATTTATAGTTCTACTTTCTCATACTTCTAATCAACACTTAATTGACCCCGGGAACTAAGTTGAGGGAGAGCCGGTTTCCCTTTCGGTTACCCGACCAGGGGGTCTCTATCCTCTCTCCATTCCCGAACCCAATATAGTGTCGCCCATCCTTCGGGGACCTCAAACACACATGAAAGGTACACGGAACGAATCTCAAACAAAACCGATAAATCGTTTGAAAGTTAAAAACAGAACAATGAGAACAGGGGCTCTCAGCCGGTCCCAGACCGTCTGCCGGTCCACCGGCTGGGAGTCCCTTCCCATGCCCAAGCACCGTCTGAAAATCAATGAGAAGAGTGTTGAGTAATATATTCTATATATGTAATATATTGTTTTATGTTTTAATAATGACAAGTCTAAACAATTATGTTTTATATGCATATCCGTGTAATCGTGTGTTTAAGTGTACAGTTAATTATAGAGCGAAGATCGTAGTTTAACATAGTATAAGTCAATCGAAGAATTGAAGAGAAATCAAGCTCATGTCAAGTGTCAAATCTTTTGGAAGATTTACAAGACAAAGGTTTATTGCAATATCAAGAGTTCTTAAGTTATAGATCATATCTATAACTATCGAAGAAATGAGATTTGCGTGATATAAGTCAAAGCGTGAAGATTTATGCGTGCTATTAATATATTATTATATATTAATTTGGTAATCTTATAAACGGTTTTAAAATAGAAATATTCATTGGTTGACAAGAATTAAAATATTTATCTTATGAGGTAAATATTAATTCTAATAAACTAAGGATTTTTATTTTAACCGTTATTGTCAAAATTCAAATTCCTAGAGAAACGTGCTTCGTAGAATATGTCTCGAAGAACGTGTTATGGACGTTGGGAGTCGTGCATAGGGAAGCGTGTATCACGTTTCTTGATACGAATTCTAATACGGTTCATATTATCTTTACAGTTAATTAAATAAATAAACTTGTTTATTTAATCTACTTAAAGATTGTCTAGGATTTGATTAATAATATAATTTATTATATTATTGACAAGAATTAGGAATTGATTCAAAATAGGATTCTATATTTTATGGTATAATATATTTCCTAAGTCTAATAGAATTATGGAAATATTATCTTATGTCTTAATTTAATATTATCTTAATAGAATCCTTCCCTAAATCAAATAAGATTAAGTTTAAAATATTACCTAGAATTAGTATTCTAGATAAAGTAATATTTCTAAACTATCTAGGATTTAACCTAGATCTAAATTAGTATATAAGCACTTAATGTCACACGCCTAGGTTATCGAATCACACGCCTCACGCAAACCGAGAATTAGACGAACGTAATCTCTCATACGCTTCGTTTTCCGTGCAATCATTGTCAAATCTCGTAATCAAGACTACAAACATTGAAGAATAGTTTCATACATCCAAGATCATCAAATACAAAAAGTTGTTGAAAAGTTTATCTTACTTACTTAAGATAGATTCGAGTATTTAGCGGTACTCATTGTAAGCAAGTATTTCACGGTACTTGTCGTAGCTAGATATTTTACGGTATCTAGATTGAGTTACAACTAATATCAAAGTTGTACGAGTGGGTTGATAAAATTGTAATCCGGAGAAGGTACTAATTTTATTAATCGAGAATAGTGGACGTAGGTTTCAAAGTGTGAAACTGAACCACTTCAAAAAGATCGTGTCTCCTTTACTTTATTGTTCTTACTTGTTACTTGCTATTACCACGCGTCATCAACATACATCGAAGAAGAATAGAAAAAGTTGGCATACTCAATTCAACCCCCCCCCTTCTTGAGTATATCTAGGTCAATAGACTCTTCAATTGGTATCAGAGCCTCGTGCTCTTGAAAGCCTTACAGCTTGAGATTGATCCTTCTATTGATTTCCAATGGATTCAAAACACCTTAAGTGTCCTATCTTCGATGGAAAGAACTATAGCTTGTGGAAGAACATGATGACCCACTACGTCAAAGGATGTGACTGGGAATGCTGGAAAATAATTCAAACTGGACCAAAGAAGATATTGGTTGCCTCTGCAAATGGAACCACATATGAGAAACCAGAAAGTGACTATGTGGAAGCTGATTACAAGATTGCTGAGAAAAATTCAAAAGCCATGAGTCTACTCCAAAACGGTATGATTACTTCTGAATTTGATCGCTTCTCTTCTTGTAACTCAGCTAAAGAAATATGGGATGGCCTAGAACTTGCCTACGAAGGTACTTCCGTAGTCAAGAAACATCGCATAGACTTGCTCATTCAACGATATGAACTTTTCACTATGGAAAAGAATGAATCGAATGATAGCATGTCTGCACGATTCTCTTGCATACTTAATGAACTACGGAACCTTGGTAGGAAGTATGATTCTGAGGACATAGTCAGAAAAGTCCTTAGAAGCCTAACCAAAAAGTGGCAACCAAAAGTCACTGCAATTGAAGAAGCTCGTGATCTCACGACCTTGACTTATCAAGAACTCATTGGATCTCTAATGGCTCATGAGATCATGCTAAATAGAGATGACAATGATCAATCTACAAATAAAAGCGTTGCACTACAAGCCTCTACAAGTGGAGAATGCGAACCTAAATTGGAAGATGAAACAGTTCTCTTCGCAAGACGCTTTAAAAAAGCAGTCTTCAAAGGGAGATTTACCAAATCCAATAATAAAACAAATGACTCCATATCTATCATTGATAGTGAGGAAGGTAATGAAAAGGTTGAGGAAAAAAAAAATGATCATAGATGGTTCTATGACATGTCCTTTGATTACGCAGAAAAGAAAAATAAAACCACTCAAACTCATAAACCTACAACCTACAAAAAACGAAACACAAAGACTCACACTAGACCAACAAAACCTAACTACCTCAGTTACAAAAAACCTATAGTGAGACAAGTCTGGGTTAAAAAGGAAGATGTTTTTATTATTACTAACTCAAAAGGACCCAAGTATGCTTGGGTACCTAAGTCCTGTCTTTAAACTATATTGTGCAGATAATCGCTAAAGAAAATAATCTATGGTATCTCGACAGTGGATGCTCCCGACACATGACAGGTGACGCCAACCTATTCACTACCTTAGAACCATTCGACGGAGGAAAAGTTACCTTCGGTGACAACAAAAAGGGAAAGGTAATAGGTGTCGGTAAGATAGGCGTCTCAGCTTCTCACTCTATTAGCGATGTATATCTGGTAAGTGGTCTTAAACATAACTTAATTAGTATATCCCAATTATGCGACAAAGGAAACAAAGTTGTTTTTCATGCAGATATTTGTCGTATAATTATGGAAGGTACAAGTAAAGTTATTCTTGAAGGACATAGAAAGAAAAATGTTTATATGATTGATTTAAACGTTGTGCCTACTGACTCTCTCTCATGTATGAAAGTTACGTTAGATGATCCATGTCTCTAGCATAAGAGATTTGGGCATATTAGTTCTCCTATTCTTAGCAAATTGAAGAGATGGGACTTGGTCGAAGGTCTTCCCAAGATCAAATTTGATCAAGAAAAGATGTGCGACACATGTGCACGATGTAAACACGTCAGATCATCCTTCAAACCAAAAAGAATAGTAAGTACTAACCAAGCTCTTGATCTAGTACATATGGATCTCTGTGGCCCTATGAAGGTAAGAAGTAGAGGCGGTTCCAGGTATGTTTTCGTTCTAGTTGATGATTATTCTAGATTTGTTTGGCCTATCTTTCTTCACTCTAAAGACGAAACATTTGATGAATTTGTTAGTCTTATGAAGCTTGTTCAAAACAAATTAAAAAATAATCTAGTAACTATTCGAACTGACCATGGAACTGAGTTTGACAACCATGCTTTTATAGAATTTTGTAAATCCAACGGTGTTGGACATAACTTCTCTGCACCTAGAACACCACAACAAAACGGAGTAGTAGAACGCATGAACAGAACCCTAGAAGACATGGCTAGAACAATGCTTCTTTGTAGTGGCCTACCTAGAAACTTTTGGGCTGAGGCTATTAGCACAGCTTGCTATATTCATAATCGTGCTATGATTAGACCTATCCTTAAAAAGACACCCTATGAACTTTTACGTGGTCATAAACCTAATATATCTCATCTAAGATGTTTTGGGAGTAAATGCTTTGTTCATAACAATGGTAAAAATCGTTTAAGCAAATTTGACCCTAGAAGTGATGAGGCTATTTTCATAGGATATTCTGATCATAGTAAAGCCTATAAAGTTTTTAACAAACGTACTTTATGCATAGAAGAAAGCATACATGTTATCTTTGATGAGAATAATGCCTTCGACAAGCCTTTACAGGACGAAAAGGAAAACCTAGACGAACCTGACTTTAAGTTGTCAAGGGAAGATCCTCCTGAAATAGAAAATAACGATGAAGGCGAAATTCAAGGAAACACTGATGAACTTGACTTGGAAGGAAATGGTGCGAGAAATGAAACTACAGTTGATGATACTGTGGATAACTCTCAAACCAATGACTTAGAACCCAGAGTTATAGCTAATGAAGCTACAACTTTGAATCAAAACCAAAGGGAAGAGGGCATAGTTATACCTGACTCTCCTACAAACCCTGGTTTGGATTCAGGGGGAACAAGTCAAAATCCCGAGTCAAGCAGTAGCAATGAAAACAATCAATCAAGAAACTGGAGATATAAAGGCTCTCACCCTCTGGATAATATCATAGGAAGCCTTACAGAAGGAGTTCAAACTCGAAGAAGCTTAAACAACTTATGTTCCTTCTACTCCTTTCTCTCCACAATTGAACCTACAAATATAAAAGAACCTCTTGCAGAACCTGACTGGATAGTCGCCATGCAAGAAGAACTACAACAATTCGAAAGGAATAAAGTATGGCATCTTGTTCCTCGTCCAAAAGATAGATCAGTAATTGGAACAAGATGGGTATTCAGAAATAAGTTAGATGACTCTGGAGTCATCGTTCGTAATAAAGCAAGATTGGTCGTTCAAGGATACAACCAACAGGAAGGGATCGATTATGACGAAACCTTTGCTCCTGTTGCTCGCCTTGAAGCGATTCGCTTGCTCATAGCATTTGCTGCACATAAAGGAATGAAATTATTTCAAATGGATGTTAAGACTGCATTCCTTAACGGATATCTTCAGGAGGAAGTCTATGTTGAACAACCTCCTGGGTTTCCTGACAGCAAACTCAAGGATCATGTGTACAGATTGGACAAAGCTCTCTACGGGCTGAAACAGGCCCCTCGAGCATGGTACGATAGACTATCAAAGTTTCTGTTAGAAAGCGGCTTTAAGAGAGGATCAGTAGATAAGACACTATTTCTGAAAAACGAAAATTCCAATCTACTAGTAGTCCAAATCTACGTTGACGATATTATATTTGGCTCAACCAACAAAAAGCTGTGCCAGTACTTCTCAGAGTTGATGACATCCGAGTTCGAGATGAGTATGATGGGAGAATTAAAATTCTTCCTTGGTCTTCAAATCCAACAAACGAACAAGGGTATCAAAGGGCATCAACAAAAATACGTCAAAGAACTAATCAAGAAATTCGGAATGGAATCCTCTCATCCTATGCCTACTCCAATGGTAACAGATAAGAAACTCACCAAAGACGAGGACGGTAAGCCAGTAGATGAAACTACTTATAGAGGTATGATTGGCTCACTTCTTTATCTTACTGCAAGTCGTCCAGATATAATGTTTAGTGTCTGCGTCTGTGCTCGGTTTCAATCTGCACCAAAAGAATCACATATGATTGCGGTTAAGAGAATTTTAAGATACCTAATTGGAACATCAAAATTATATCTATGGTATCCTATGGACTGTAATTTTAACCTATTAGGATATTCAGATGCGGATTATGCAGGTTGTTCTTTAGACAGGAAAAGTACTTCTGGACTTGCGACTTTCGTTGGCCCATGTATTATTTCTTGGGCATCCAAGAAACAAAATTCAGTCGCCTTGTCAACCGCAGAAGCAGAATATATTGCAGCCGCACTGGTATGTTCCCAACTCCTATGGTTAAAACAACAGTTACTTGATTATGGTATTGACGTGGGATGTGTACCTATATTATGTGACAATACGAGTGCTATTATAATATCTAAAAACCCGGCTCAGCACTCGAGAACAAAACACATAGAGATTAGACATCACTTCTTACGTGACCATGTAGAAAACAAAAAACATTAAGTTGGAATTTTGTAGTACGGAAAAACAATGGGCGGATATTTTTACTAAACCTTTGGCTAGGGAACGATTTGAGACTTTACGATTGGAAATTGGCTTAATCGGTGGCACCTAATCGATCTTAAGAGCTGAAAATAACCCAATGATTGACTATGAAAAGACTGAATTATATGACTGTGTCCGTATATTCCGCTGCATGCCTATGTATGTTATTTTTTTTGGATGCTCAAATTTTGATTATATCATGCTACATGTTATACGAACGTACACAACCAATTTCTCAGATCAAAATAATAATATACAAATATTAACAAATTTATATCTAATAATATTATTATCATATATATATATATACCTATAGTTACGTATCTCAAATATGTAACTTAAAATAAAATCGTACTTACTAAATTCACGTAACAAGAAAATCGTAACAAATCAAATATACGTACCATCAAATCGTAACTAATTAATCCTACCTTTTTACCTACCCCACGTGTAACCTCCCTTTAACCCTCAAAAATTACTTTCTCTACTTACACACTCCTCCTATAACCGTCATTCACCTCTCCCTCAACTCTCACTTCACCATTATTACCATCAACAAACCTCACCATTAAAATAAAACTTCACAACAACAAATCCCGAATTCAGCACCATTAGAATTTAAACGACATAAAATGCCTCCCATCTCTGCTAGGCGTTCTACCCGAAACAAACCATGTTCCCCAAAACTACCTACCCCGACTCCATCACCACCACCGTCCCCGGAGCCGATTACTGTGACCGTTCCAAAATCCGAGGGAAGCAAACGACGTAAATTGGATAAGGGAAAGGGTGTTATGGAAGACGAGTTGTTTCAGGAAGGTCTTTCTCATCGACCTCTGTTTCAGGACGTCTCAACCGAAGCTACTCAAATAGGTTTGGAAAAGGTTCGTGTCACTAAACACGAAGGTATGTTAATGGAACGACTCTTACCTTATTCCATACATGCAGGACGATTTTACCCCACTTCTTGGATTAATGAGACTCCGTCTCTAACATTCTTTAAAGATTTCTTAATTTTTCAAGAGTGGCTTTATATTAGTAATTTCTCGGGTCTTATTTTTCCTATTGAAGTTATCCAATTCTATGCTACTGTGAAATCGTCTGAGAATGGGGTAAAGGCTGTCATAAATGGGAAGGAAGTAGAGATTTTAATGGAGGATATGTGTCGGATTTTCAAGTTGTCAAGTGACGGGTTGGTTCTTGACCCAAGTAAAGAGTGGTCAAATGTGTCGAAGGATGAGAAAATGGTTGTGAAAAAGTATTTTGATGAACAAACTACTGAAGTCAGTCCTCTTTTAACAAACTCGTTTAATCCTAAACTCAAATTCTTCGTGAACTTTCTTTGGAATACGATATTACCTCGTCGTGGTGGACGAGACAAACTTAGTTGTTGTGATGCTATTGTGTTGTACAAATGGTTAGTCGGAGAAAGGGTTAGCTTGGTTCCTTTGGTATTCTCGAAAATCGTGCATGTCTCAAAAGTTCTTGTTAAAGAACGGTTCTGTACGACTTTGGATATTCCATACGGAATGTGGGTATCCGAGGTGTTGTTTCAGGCTGGTGTTGTTGACATAAGTAGTTATGGGGTGATTCCTCGTGACCGAATGAGCAACAAGGTTATGAAATTAATGGGGATCTTTGGTAAGAATGGAGACCTTCTGTTTGGGCGTGAGAATGAGGAGTAAAAAAGGGAATGGAAATTTGGTGGATTTAGAGAATAAGATGGATAAAATCTTCCTGTTAATGTCAGAATTCAAAGCTCCTAAGGCTGAATCTGGGCATAAGGAAGCTGGTAGTATCGGGTTGGAGGAGTGGATGCAACGGATGGAGGGTCATCTTACTCATATGAGTCGTGAGATTAAAACAATTAAGGAGGAAATCGTCATGGTTAGTGACCGTCATCAGTTTCTCACAACTCAGGGAGGGGCTCTTGTTCGTGATACGATGATGCTTCGAGAAGATGGTACACAGTGTTTATCCGCGGTTAAAGCATTGTCCCTCAAAGTCTTGAACTTCGAGCGTGCACTAGACGGTCAAGGACGTAACGTTGCTAGTTGCCTTGATCGGTTGGACACCTTGGAGTTTCGAACTCGTCCTGGATATGTCAATCCTAACATCGTTCATTATCCCCGTTAAGAATTAGTCGTCTTGGTTGCCTTGTTTTGTTTCGTTTTGCAGGTCAGGGGAGTTGGCTTTGGGCTCTGTTGATGGATGGTGGTATTCCTAGCCCAATTCCCTTTCCTACACCCAATTATATTAGCCTTGCTATCTTTTGTTCTGGCCCAATTCTCGTTCTACCCTAATTCGGCCCAGATGGCTTGTATTAATACCTCTTGCACTTTTATTACTTTTGGCCCATTAGACAATGTTCTAACTAATTTTAGCCCAAGTGGCTTATGTTCTGATTCGGCCCATTAGGCTTTTACTTTGGATATTCGGCCCTTTTGGCATTCTAGTACTTGGTTGTGTGTCATATTTCCGTTCGTATATCGTGTTTTCATGTTTTAATTAAGTTTGTGTATTTAATTTCGAATTGCATGCTTAGGTTTGTTTCGTATTATATCATTCTAGTCGTTTTGTGTCCTTGTTTCCGTCTTTTCAATGATGTCAAGAGGGGGAAAAGAAATGCGACCTAGATTACGAATTTGCCTAAGATTGCTCCTTGTCGTAACGTTTTGTCTCTCAAAGTTCTTTTTAGTAATTGATTTAGTCTAAAAATAGAAACCCTAGTTGATCTATATTATAAAAGACCAATATTATGTTGAGGGGGAACGTTACTACGATACACTTAGACACGATTCTAGGTAAGACTTGCCATCATTAAAAAGGGGGAATTTGTTGAGTAATATATTCTATATATGTAATATATTGTTTTATGTTTTAATAATGACAAGTCTAAACAATTATGTTTTATATGCATATGCGTGTAATCGTGAGTTTAAGTGTACAGTTAATTATAGAGCGAAGATCGTAGTTTAACATAGTATAATTCAATCGAAGAATTGAAGAGAAATCAAGCTCATGTCAAGTGTCAAATCTTTTGGAAGATTTACAAGACAAAGGTTTATTGCAATATCAAGAGTTCTTAAGTTATAGATCATATCTATAACTATCGAAGAAATGAGATTTGCGTGATATAAGTCAAAGCGTGAAGATTTATGCGTGCTATTAATATATTATTATATATTAATTTGGTAATCTTATAAACGGTTTTAAAATAGAAATATTCATTGGTTGACAAGAATTAAAATATTTATCTTATGAGGTAAATATTAATTCTAATAAACTAAGGATTTTTATTTTAACCGTTATTGTCAAAATTCAAATTCCTAGAGAAACGTGCTTCGTAGAATATGTCTCGAAGAACGTGTTATGGACGTTGGGAGTCGTGCATAGGGAAGCGTGTATCACGTTTCTTTATACGAATTCTAATACGGTTCATATTATCTTTACAGTTAATTAAATAAATAAACTTGTTTATTTAATCTACTTAAAGATTGTCTAGGATTTGATTAATAATATAATTTATTATATTATTGACAAGAATTAGGAATTGATTCAAAATAGGATTCTATATTTTATGGTATAAGATATTTCCTAAGTCTAATAGAATTATGGAAATATTATCTTATGTCTTAATTTAATATTATCTTAATAGAATCCTTCCCTAAATCAAATAAGATTAAGTTTAAAATATTACCTAGAATTAGTATTCTAGATAAAGTAATATTTCTAAACTATCTAAGATTTAACCTAGATCTAAATTAGTATATAAGCACTTAATGTCACACGCCTAGGTTATCGAATCACACGCCTCACGCAAACCGAGAATTAGACGAACGTAATCTCTCATACGCTTCGTTTTCCGTGCAATCATTGTCAAATCTCGTAATCAAGACTACAAACATTGAAGAATAGTTTCATACATCCAAGATCATCAAATACAAGAAGTTGTTGAAAAGTTTATCTTACTTACTTAAGATAGATTCGAGTATTTAGCGGTACTCATTGTAAGCAAGTATTTCACGGTACTTGTCGTAGCTAGATATTTTACGGTATCTAGATTGAGTTACAACTAATATCAAAGTTGTACGAGTGGGTTGATAAAATTGTAATCCGGAGAAGGTACTAATTTTATTAATCGAGAATAGTGGACGTAGGTTTCAAAGTGTGAAACTGAACCACTTCAAAAAGATCGTGTCTCCTTTACTTTATTGTTCTTACTTGTTACTTGCTATTACCACGCGTCATCAACATACATCGAAGAAGAATAGAAAAAGTTGGCATACTCAATTCAACCCCCCCCTTCTTGAGTATATCTAGGTCAATAGACTCTTCAAAGAGGCTCTCAGCCGGTGGACCGTCTGTCGGCCAGCCGGCTGGGAGTCCCTTTCCCTAGCAAATCTTCAAAACCCAAAACAACAAGGATAGACTCTCAGCCGGTGGACCGGCTGCCGGTCTGCCGGCTGGGAGTCATTTCCCAAACCTTTGCAATTTTCACAAAAACACCCAAGAAGGATCCTGAGTCGGTCGACCGGCGGCCGACCTACTGATGAGTCATATTTACGTACACTTTTATTCTTCCCCTTAGATGTTTTTGAGACGGTTTGCGATATTATATGACATTTTATATGCCGTTTTTGTGAGATTGTCGATACTTTCGCCTTTTTATGTTTTAATGCAGGATGAGTGCATTTGCGGAACAAGTTGGTGTATTAAGGCATCGCGAGAGTCGACAAGGCGGAGTACAAGAGGATCCCAAGAGATTCTAGGAAGTTTGGAGAAGAATCGAGGAAGAAAAGAGCTGAATAAGGCCATTGACGAAGACCCTCGATCGAGGGAGTGATGTCCTCGATCGAGGGGGGGTCCTCGATCGAGGGAGTGACGTCCTCGATCGAGGAACCCGTCGCAGTATTTTATTTCCGCTTTTTCCTTATTTCGACTTTCTTTAATTTTTATAAATAGGAGTTCGATAACCTAGTTTTTAATACCTATTATTTTACACATTACTTTAGATCTAGCTTTTCTCATCATCATTTTCCGGATTAATTCATACTTTGTTTTTAATCTTTCCTTGCTAATTACTACGGTATTACTCGTTCTTGTTCAATTTAATTCATTCAAGTTTTTATGCTTTTTATTCCTTGTTGTTATTTATCATCTTCAATCATGTTTGTCAATCCTCTTTATTGTTATTGTTATTAGATTCAATATGTGTAGCTAAACTCTTAATCTAGGATGAAGGGGATCCAAGTATATTAAGAAGGGAATGTTAATTGATTGTTAGTAAAATCACAAGGATTGTTGTTTGATTATTGTTCTTATTCTAATTAATTGATTTAGGCCTGAATTGATAATTAGTGTAGCAAATTAGTTCTTTCACCGATCGGGTTAGAATTGATATAGGCTGCGATAATCAAATAGGTTGATTCTAATAATATAGCGACCGCATGTTAGTTTTTGACCTAAAGAACACAATAGTATTGTCCAATCTTGTGACCTTGAATAATCCAATTGAACTAGTGATTAATTAAGAATCCCAATAAAGTATACTTGGTGACCCGGAATTCCTAGACTTTTAATACCTCTGTTACACATCCTTTATTTCACTTGCTTTTTAGTTGTTAGTCCAAACAAACAAATCAAAACCCCCGTAAAACTGTTACTTTTAGACTTAATTACCATTAGCAAACCGTTTATTACCGCCTCCCTGTGGATTCGATACCTGTCTTACCACTAGCTATTCTGTTAGTATTGAGATAGTTTTACTTTGATTAAGGTGATACGACTTTAGCCTTATCAATTTTGGCGCCAAATTCAGAACCTGAGAGGAGATTTCGGAACAGACGAAAGCATAACAGAGAAGTTGGTCAAGTAGAAGACTTGAGTATACTTGACGGAGACGTAGAGCACTCAAATACTTCAGAAAATTTGTCCTTTGACGAGGACACCTTATTTTTTGAAACAGAATAAATTACTTCAATTCTTAAAATGCCTACTTTAGCAAGTCATTCAGAACCCACCTTGGATTCTATTCCAAAGGGGTTTAAGCTCCCTAGTACTGATAAAGGAACATTTGAAATAAAACCATCCTACATCAATCTAGTGGAGCGTAATCTCTTTGGAGGAAGACCTGGTGAGGATCCTGCTAATCACATGGAAAAATTTGTTACTTATTGTTGTTCTATCCCTTTGATTACAAGAGTAACTCAAGATCAGGTGAAACAAACTTTGTTTCCTTTCTCCCTGAAAGCTGATGCATCGGAATGGCTGAGAGAGTTGGATATGACTGATATCACTGATTGGAACTCCTTGGCTCTTGTATTCTATAAGAGATACTTCCCTCCACAGAAAACCAATAACTTGAGAAGCCAGATCACAAGTTTCAAGAAGTCTCCTACCGAGGACTTGAACGAGGCATTTGTGTGATTCAAGAAGTTGATTAGATTTGTTCCCCATCATGGCTTTGAGAAGTGGTTCCTTTGCAACCAGTTTTACAAAGGGTTGTTTGACGATCATAGAGCCCTCCTAGATTCTTCTGCTAATGGGAGGTTTCAGAACAACACGAATGATGATGCCGCGTGGAAGCTTATTGATCGAGGAGATGGCTACTCACACTGCCGAGTATGGAAACCCGAGGGGAGGTACTAGAGGAAGTGGCTCAGATAGTGCAGTTTCAGCTCAGTTAGAAGCCCTTACTGCTAAGATTGCTGAGATGCAAACAACACAATCCTTGGGAAATAAGCAGACGGTTAATGATATGTATCAGCAAGAGGAACTTTGTGCTCGTTGTGGACTTGAGGGTCATGGTGCGGCTGAGTGTTTGAGCACCTTGGAACAAGTGAATGCCTTCCAATCTTATAGGCAAGGCAATCCTTATTCTAACTTTTACAATGAGAGGACCAAGGAACATCCGTTCTTTCAATGGGGTAATCAGAATGTGCAGAATCCACAGTCTCAACAACCATCGAGTTCGAGCTATGTTATTCCTCAAAATTGGGGGAATCAACAAGGAGGTTACAATAGACAACCTCAAGGAGGAAATCAGTACAACAATCAGCGTCAACAACAATTTCAATCACCGCAAGCTCCTCCACAAGCTCCAAACAATTATTTTGCTGAAATGAAAGCTATGTTGCAGCAAAGTTTCCAAATTCAACAAAAGCAAACTACTCAGATTTCCGAGCTCATAGCCCATAACAAGATGCTAGATACTCAAGTTTCTCAATTAGCGGGACAAAATCCCTCTAAACAACCGGGTCAACTTCCTCCCCAAGGAAAGCAACCTCATGAGCAAGCCTATGCAATTCATTTGAGGAGTGGTACATCATATCTGGGCTCGGAAACGCCGCTTGAGAAACCTGAGATACCCCACATGCATCCCAAAGCTTGGGGTAACTTAGCCTTAAGTGATGATGAGGGTGATGTGTCCCATGGGACGGAGGAAAGCCAAGAAAAACATGAGAATGTGGTTTCTCGACCAAATTCCCAGGTCCTAGATCGAGGAACTGCTGTCCTAGATCGAGGAACCAAAGAAAAAATGAACAGCTACGGCGTAAGAGGTCCCTCGATCGAGAAGGTGAAGCCCTCGTTCGAGGAGACCAGGCCCTCGATCGAGGAGGTGGTGACCTCGATCGAGGAGCGTCCCTCTCCGATGATGTTCGAAAAAATGATAACCCAAAACCCAAAGCTCCCGAACCCATTCCTATTTCACTTCCCTTTCCTCATAGACAACATAAGACCAAATTGGACCAACAATTTGGTCGATTTATGGAAGTCGTGAAGAATTTGCAAGTGAATGTACCTTTTACGGAGTTGATTACTCAAGTTCCAGCTTATGCAAAGTTCATGAAGGATATTTTGACTAGTAAGCGGTCATTCAATGAAGCCGAAACAGTCGCCTTTACAGGAGAATGCAGCGCCGTTTTACAAAGTCAATCACCTCCTATGCTTAAGGATCCAGGGAGTTTTTCTATCCCTTGTCATATAGGTCGTTTGTCAATTGATAAGCCCTTTGCGATTTAGGGGCCAGTGTTAGCGTTATGCCATATTCCATTTGTCAAAAGTTAAATATGGGTCAATTGAGTGTCACAAACATGACCTTACAAATGGCCGATAGATCTGTTAAGCACCCCATAGGTGTCTTAGAAGATGTACCGGTTAGAGTTGGGAAGTTTTTCATTCCCGTTGACTTTGTTGTACTTGATATAGCTGAGGATGCCCATGTGCCTATTATTTTAGGTAGACCCTTCCTTCATACTGCGGGGGCGATCATAGATGTTAAACAGGGGAGTTTAACACTAACCGTGGGGGATGATAAGATCACTTTCAACTTGCATAATGCTTTAAAGCGCCCCATGCTAGAGGAGACATGTCATAGCATTGATGTAGTTGATCTTACCACTAGTGATTGTTTTGCATTATGTTTGAACAGGGACCCTCTGGAGATTGTCCTAACCACAACCTCAGCTGAAAAAAGAGGCTCATGGAATCGGGAGGTTGTTGAGGTCGAAAAGCTACTAACGGGAGAAGAATGCAAGAACCCACAGGTTCTAAGTTTAGGTAACTCATCCAAAGTTTCTGAGGTAAAAAAAACCTGATCTTAAACCTCTTCCTTCTCATCTTAAGTATGTTTTTCTTGACGATAAGGAGATGAACCCTGTAATTGTCAATGCTAACCTCACTGAAGGTCAACTTTCTGCTTTGTTGACCGTCTTGAAATTACACAAAAAAGCCATTGGGTATAGCATTGACGATCTACAAGGTATTAGTCCTGATTTTTGTATGCACCGCATTCATCTGGAAGAAGGTCACAAACCAAGTGCGCAAGGTCAGAGACGATTGAACCCTCCTATGCAAGAGGTTGTAAGAAAAAAAGTTCAGAAACTGCTTGACGCAGGTATTATATTTTCTATTTCTGATTCAAAATGGGTCAGTCCTGTCCAAGTCGTACCTAAGAAAGGAGGTACAGCAGTAGTTGCTAATGACAAAAATGAGTTTATTGCTACTAGACTTGTCACAGGTTGGAGAATGTGTATTGATTATAGGAAGCTTAACGTTGCTACCAAGAAATATCACTTCTCCTTACCCTACATTGATCAGATGTTAGAGAGACTAGCACGTCATAGTTATTTTTGTTACTTAGATGGCTATTCAGGTTTCTTCCAAATACCCATTCATCCTGATGATCAGGAGAAGACTACCTTCACATGTCCTTATGGTGTATTTGCTTATAGGTGAATGCCCTTTGGTTTATGCAACGCCCCTGCTACCTTTCAACGTTGTATGATGGCCATATTTTCTGAATACATATAGTCTATTATGGAAGTCTTTATGGATGATTTCAGTGTTTATGGTACTGATTTTGATGTTTGTTTGAGAAACTTGTCCAAAGTTTTGCAGCGTTGTGAGAAAAGTCATCTTGTGCTCAATTGGGAGAAGTGCCACTTCATGGTTACTGAAGGGGTGGTACTTGGTCACTTGGTATCTGGAAAAGGCATCCAAGTGGATAAGGCAAAAGTTGAGGTGGTTGAGAAACTACCGTATCCGGTTAATGTCAAAGGCGTTCGAAGTTTCCTCGGTCACGCGGGATTCTATCGTCGTTTTATAAAAGATTTTTCTAAACTTGCTCAACCTCTCACTCAGCTTCTTCACAAGGATGCTCCTTTTGAGCTAACTGATGCTTGTATTAAATCTTTTGACAGGATCAAGCAAGCTCTTATTTCAGCGCCGGTGATCCAATCTCCCGATTGGACCTTACCCTTCGAAGTTATGTGTGATGCAAGTGACTATACCATCGGAGCGGTCTTGGGGCAAAGAAAAGACAAAGCCTTAAATGCCATATATTATGCCAGTAAGACTTTGGATAATGCACAGATCAGCTATGCCACCACTGAAAAGGAGTTGCTTGCGGTAGTTTACTCATTGGATAAGTTTAGAGCCTACTTGGTAGGCTCTAAGGTTATAATTTATACCGATCACGTCGCGTTGAGATACTTGTTGGCCAAGAAGGAGGCCAAGCCGAGACTAATTCGATGGATCTTGCTTCTGCAAGAGTTTGACTTGGAGATTCGAGATAAGCCTGGAGCAAAGAATGTGGTAGCTGACCACTTGTCACGTTTGAGATTTGGTGAGGGAGATCCAACACCCATTGATGATTCTTTCCCGGATGACCATCTCCTTGCTGTCACTATCGACACACCTTGGTTTGCCGATTTTGCTAACTTCTTGGTGGGAGGGATTTTCCCTCCTGATTTGTCCTATCAACAAAAGAAGAAGTTTATGCACGATGTGAAGCGCTATTTTTGGGACGATCCATACCTATTCCGAGAATGCGCTGATGGCATTTACAGAAGGTGTATCCCAGAGAGTGAGGTACATGCTATCCTTTCTCATTGTCACTCATCTTCTTATGGTGGTCATCATGGTCCCTCTAGGACCTTTGCTAAGGTAATGCAATCGGGTTTCTTTTGGCCCACTATCTTGAAAGATGCTACTAGTTTTGTTCGTTCTTGTGATGCATGCCAAAGAACAGGTAATATTTCGCAAAGGCATGAGATGCCTCAAACTGGAATCTCCGAGGTGGAGATTTTTGATGTTTGGGGCATTGATTACCAAGGTCCGTTTCCTTCTTCTCATGGAAACCATTACATCTTAGTAGCCGTAGATTATGTTTCTAAATGGGTGGAGGCAATTGCCACCCCCACTTGTGATGCTAAATCTGTTATTAAGTTGTTTCAGAAAATCATCTTCCCACGGTTTGGAGTGCCCCGCGCGGTGATTAGTGATGGTGGAACGCATTTCAAAGAGCATCATCTTAACTCCTTGTTGAAGAAATATGGAGTTACACACCGATGAGGATTAGCATATCATCCTCAAACAAGTGGGCGGGTGGAGGTTTCCAACCGAGAGTTGAAGTAGATCTTGGAGAAAGTGGTGAGCAAGAACAGGAAAGATTCGAATCGGAAGCTTGATGACACCTTGTGGGCATACCGCACTGCCTACAAGACACCGATTTGAGCATCCCCATACCGACTAGTCTACGGTAAATCATGCCACTTACCTGTGGAGTTGGAGTACAAAGCTATGTGGGCCATAAAGGAGCTAAATATAGACCTTTCACTGGCGGGTGAAAAGAGATTGATGAAGCTGAATGAGCTTGATGAGTTCCGATTGCATGCCTACGATAGTGCTCAAGTCTACAAAGAACGAACCAAAAAGTGGCATGACAAGCACATTTTGCAACGAGAATTTCATGTTGGTGAGAAAGTTTTACTATTCAATTATCGTTTGCGTTTGTTTCCAGGAAAACTGAAGAGTAGATGGTCTGGACCGTTCACTGTTGTTGAAGTGAACAAATTTGGGTCAGTTACACTGCAAACTGACAAGGGTGAGTATTTTAAAGTGAATGGTCAACGCTTGAAACTATACCATGAAGGTGCCTTCATTGGGGTAGTAGAAATCGTTGCCCTATTCACTTTTGAAAATAACTTTGATTAGAGGTAATACGGTCGTGCGGGACCACTTAAACCAGCGCTATCGGGAGGCAGCCCGCGTTTTTTTTTTTCAAGTTTTCTTCGTTTAGTGTTAGTTTCTTTGATTTCAGTTTGAGGTTACGATTAATGCGTTTGTCAAGCTTTTGTTGCAGGATGCGGCCTTTTGGAGTAATGAATATGAAGAATAACGGGCTAAGTACTGTTAAGGGTCCCTAGATCGAGGTATACGTGGCCTAGATCGAGGAACCCTTGGCAAAAATCAATCCCGTTGAAGCGTAAGTGAAGAGAAAAAAATTTTGAGGTTCCTCGATCGAGGGAGTCACGTCCTCGATCGAGGAGTCCTGAAGAGAATTATCGTTGTTTTTAGGACGTAACTCGCTAGAAAAAAATTCAAGGTCCCTCGATCGAGGACCTCCTACCCTCGATCGAGGCGGGCGGTTCAGACCGGTCTGCCGGCTTCTTCAGCTTAGTTTCCCCAAATTTTATTCATTCTTCAACTTTCCTTCATCTTTTTCGCACCCCTTCCCCTTTCTCTTCAATTTTCTTATCCCCAAATCCCCTTTGTGCTTCATTTGTTCACTAATTCATCATCAACATCACATCTTTGCTAGATTCTAACAACTTTCTTGGAGGTAATTTCTCAATTTTCACTTTAATTTTCAGATTTTATTCATCTTAAGAAAAGTTAGGGTTTGGAGTGTTTATTCTAATTTGATGCCTTAAATTGTTGTTTCTTGCTACAAATCACTCTTATACTTACTTATAATTACAACTCCTAGTCGATAACACCTTCATTCATCAAATTCTAGTCAAAAGTTCGAAAATTTCGAATTAGGGGTTAGGGTTTGGTCGAAAATTTCGAATTAGGGAATTGTAGTTATTTGTTTGTTATTTCTTGCTTTAATCCTTCTATTAGCTACTTATAATTTGAATTCATAGTCATTTACAACTTGATTTACCTAATTTTAGTCACAATTTCGAAAATTTCGAACTAGGGATTAGGGTTTGGGTAATTTCAGGGTTATTTTGATTGCAATTGGGTTTGTAATTCTTTGTATGCTAATTTGGTAGGATGGATAGACAAGGAGCAAGACGACAAAGGGCACCACGTCAACCACGCATTCCACCAGTTGACGATTTTCCCATGGTAATCTTCGCCATACTTAAGCAAAGCAACGAGTTTGTTCGCCTCATGGCTAGGCCGATGAACCCTACTAGATGCGTGAACAGTACCATACTTAGTAACTTGGGCCTTAATGATAGCATCTTTGGCATGTTTGACCAATTGGGGTTGGGTGGTTTGTACTCTTTGTGTGAATCATCTTGTCGTCCCCTAACACTTGAGTTCTTAAGCTCCTTGGTTCATGATATACCGGGTAGGAGGATCCAGTTTCGACTCCTTAATGTCGATTATGCTCTTTCATATGACCAAGTGGCTGAGCACCTTGGTTTAGATGTTGGGGAACCGGAGGATATGTTGGGGTTCCGAATTGGCTCCGTGCGACTCAGTATTTTTCACTCTTTTCAGGTCATACCGTGGAAGTGGGAGCTATGGCTGTCAACGATGTACAACATCCTTCTCTTAGGATTTTTCTGCGCCTACTTTCCTGTCTTCTTTATGGTAGGAAGGACATAAGTAAATTGGTGGCCATGGAGGTTCTGCTTTGAGCCTCTTGCGTAAACCCTTTTCAGGAGGAGGTATTCACTTTCAGCGCTCCGGGAGTCGTTTGTGGGGCTCTAGATAAGATGAGAGGGAAGTTCTCATCTTTAGATTGTGGGGCTATAGTGACTCGCCTTGCTAGGCGAGTAGCTGGTTTTCAGGGTCTTCCACCTTACTTACCTATGACCGATATTGTGGCACCCACGGTAGATGAGGAGTACCGGCGTTATGGGCTCGGTTGGATAGATTGTGTTGCGAGGAGATATAGGTGGAAGGTACGGGGTACCTTGTGGATGAATTTACCATGTGATCGACTTCCTGAGACGGACCATCTTGAGGAGGACGAGTCAGAGCTCCGTCCCCTGCCTGTCTCTTACTTGATTCCAGATGAGCTCACTTACCAGGTTCCCCTGACACGTCAGCCTCGTAGGAAGGCTACCAACCCTACGGCCCCTATTTTTCGCCCTGCAGCACCATTCCAGCCATTCGCACCTCCATCATTTGCACCTTCCTATTCTTTCGATCCTATTGTTGAGAGGGAGGTTCGGCTACATGAGGGCATTAATAATGCCTTGGTTCAGAGAAGACTGTGGGAGCAGATGAAGGCGACTAGCCTTGCTGAGAACCGTCCATATAGGGGTGTTGCTCCTAGCTACTACACACCCATTCCTGGCGACGACAGTCAGGTATTTCACTTGTATGGTGTGACCTCGGAGGAGTTTACCACCCAGTTCAGTCGCGACTACGGTGCCCTTGGGAGACCTTTCTATACTCCCATTCGCCCAGATGAGCCAGTCGGGGGTTTTGGTGGTCAGTTTGGGGTCGGCCTTTCTCATGGTGGTGGTAGGGGACGTGGCAGTCACCAGGATGCAGCCGGTGGCAGCTGAGAGGTCGATTCAGGCTTGGAGGCGCAATTTAAAGAAATTGATGATTATGTAGATGATGATGAGCAGTAGTGACACCTGGTCACTACCCCCTTCACAGCTGGTTTGGGGGAGTCGCTACCTTACTGACGGTAGCCTTTTTCTTTGTTTTTCTTTTCTTTTATTTCTTTTATTGTTGGTTTTTCTTTGCTCTCTTCCATGTCTTTTTAGTAGTGTCCTCTCTAGGTTGCTGCGGTTTATTGTGATCTTTTTGCTGTAGGGTCACATTGAGGACACTGTGACATATAGGTTTGGGGGAGTGTTTTTATTTTCAGTTGTGTGTTTCTTTTCTGTTTTTTTTAAAAAAAAGAAAAAAAAAGTGTTTCTTTTAGGTCGAGTCTTGGTGAATTTAGCTAGCAATGATGATAATTTGCCCTTGTTTCTGTTTTTAAATCCCAATTAGCTGTCATATACTATGTTTTGACTTGCATTAGTGAATATAAAGCTCATAGTCCAAGCCTTCACCGTTGTTGACTTGCCTTTTGCTTATTAGATTTGACAAATTTCGTTGGTAAGCTACTTAATTTCTGAGGTCTTTAGAGCTTCCTAGGCCGAGAACATTAATAAACCGGTCTCATTGTTTTTTAGGCTTGAGTGTAGTTCTCCTCATGGAATGTGTAATATCAAATTGCATAAGTGTGACATTGAGTTCTTGATATTTTTATGTTTTCATGCTTTGACTAAGTACATGAGAAAGACAATTCTTACCCCTCAAATAAGCCTCACATGATTAAAATGACTTGATTTTATACCCTTAAAATTGAGATCCATATGTTTAGCTCATTTGATTGATTTTAGCATATTTTATATCCCATTCTATAAGCTACAATCCCAGAATTTGCCTACCTTTCGGGACAGTCGCAGTTGCTTGTTTATCATGTTCATTTTACTTTTATGATGAAAGACTATTGTTGTCTCATGAATAAAGTGAAATTACGTTAGCAATTGTGTTAATCTCCTTCGTGGAAAAAGAAAAAAAAAAGATATGAAGCAAAATAATAATAAAAAAAAAAATGAAAAAAAAGAAGAAGAAAAATAATAATAATTTGCTTCATTCGGTTTTGTGAGGAGATTGGAAAATGGTTACTAGAGTTAAAATCTGCTCTTGGAGAGCTCTCATTTGTCTCTCATGTGTTGTAATAGTTGAGAAAATTTCTCTAGTTGGTGTATTCTTGTAGATTGGTTCAAATAGAAAGTGTAGCTGCGACTACCGTTTTAGCCTCACATGTCCAAACGTGCTTCGGCACCAACCATTTCTATACCTTCACCATATAACCATCCTTATTGTCCCGGATACATTTACTTTTGTCTCTTGTATGTTTGCATATTAGTTGGGGAATTTTCTATCACACTAGATTGCATGCATGTTTCATAAGTTGAGTGAGTGTCTTATTTCTTTCTATCTCACATATATTTCACCCCTTATGAGTGCTTGAGCGAATCCGCGAGAATCCGACTAATTTGTCTTGCAAGATTGAAAGGTAATTGGCTTGTCTACATCGTTGTCATCTTGGAATATGAGCTGAGTTTTCTCTTTTTAGTCATCACTTAGTTACATTCATAGCTTGGGATTTATTTCATTAGCATTGGCTCTGTGTTAGCTATTCACCGTTTGTTTTTTGTTTATGGGCTTCTTTTAGTTTGCTTTGCTTGAGGACAAGCAAAGAGTCGGTTTGGGGGAGTTTGATGAGTCATATTTACATACACTTTTATGCTTCCCCTTAGATGTTTTTGAGACGGTTTGCGATATTATATGACATTTTATATG
This sequence comes from Silene conica, assembly GCA_029255685.2. Lineage (NCBI taxonomy): Eukaryota > Viridiplantae > Streptophyta > Magnoliopsida > Caryophyllales > Caryophyllaceae > Silene > Silene conica. Next base: position 70,379,857 of record CM055311.2, read on the forward strand.
CCGTTTTTGTGAGATTGTCGATACTTTCGCCTTTTTATGTTTTAATGCAGGATGAGTGCATTTGCGGAACAAGTTGGTGTATTAAGGCATCGCGAGAGTCGACAAGGCGGAGTACAAGAGGATCCCAAGAGATTCTAGGAAGTTTGGAGAAGAATCGAGGAAGAAAAGAGCTGAATAAGGCCATTGAAGAAGACCCTCGATCGAGGGAGTGATGTCCTCGATCGAGGGGGGTCCTCGATCGAGGGAGTGACGTCCTCGATCGAGGAACCCGTCGCAGTATTTTATTTCCGCTTTTTCCTTATTTCGACTTTCTTTAATTTTTATAAATAGTAGTTCGATAACCTAGTTTTTAATACCTATTATTTTACACATTACTTTAGATCTAGCTTTTCTCATCATCATTTTCCGGATTAATTCATACTTTGTTCTTAATCTTTCCTTGCTAATTACTACCGTATTACTCGTTCTTGTTCAATTTAATTCATTCAAGTTTTTATGCTTTTTATTCCTTGTTGTTATTTATCATCTTCAATCATGTTTTCAATCCTCTTTATTGTTATTGTTATTAGATTCAATATGTGTAGCTAAATTCTTAATCTAGGATGAAGGGGATCCAAGTATATTAAGAAGGGAATGTTAATTGATTGTTAGTAAAATCACAAGGATTGTTGTTTGATTATTGTTCTTATTCTAATTAATTGATTTAGGCCTGAATTGATAATTAGTGTAGCAAATTAGTTCTTTCACCGATCGGGTTAGAATTGATATAGGCTGCGATAATCAAATAGGTTGATTCTAATAATATAGCGACCGCATGTTAGTTTTTGACCTAAAGAACACAATAGTATTGTCCAATCTTGTGACCTTGAATAATCCGATTGAACTAGTGATTAATTAAGAATCCCAATAAAGTATACTTGGTGACCCGGAATTCCTAGACTTTTAATACCTCTGTTACACATCCTTTATTTCACTTGCTTTTTAGTTGTTAGTCAAAACAAACAAATCAAAACCCCCGTAAAACTGTTACTTTTAGACTTAATTACCATTAGCAAACCGTTTATTACCGCCTCCCTGTGGATTCGATACCTGTCTTACCACTAGCTATTCTGTTTGTATTGAGATAGTTTTACTTTGATTAAGGTGATACGACTTTAGCCTTATCACCTACTGGCTCAGAAACCTTTCCTACATTTCAGAGCATTCAGAAGACAAACGACATTTCTAAGGTTTACCAAATGGTTTACCATACTATAAGTCCTTTCAAAGATAAGGGTGTACGATTATTCAAATTTCGACTATTCCGTAAAATTTCAGGTATCTCTATGTCTTAAATTCCTCAAACGACATGTCTGTAATACTCCAAGATAAACCATTTATATACCATTGCTACTTCACAATCTTTATACTCCATAGATTATCAACTCTCTAATTCCTTAAATTCCCAAAACTTTTATTCTCATCGAGTTACTCTATTTTAATCCACACAAGGCGTAAATCCTTATAATTCATTAATTCCTCAAAATATGAACACTAAGATCTATTAATAACGTCTTCACACCTGTATATACGAATCCAAACGTCCATTAAACATCGCAACATCGAAATCTCACAAATTCACAAGTTGCACCTTATGACATCAATCAGACATTCAAAGACATGATCATCAAGTAACTCCTCAAAGGTTACACCTCTAATCCAATAAACTAAATAAAAGAGTAAACTTTAGTCAGTTCCTCTAAACTTACATCGCTAACTCTTTCAATACTCGTCCATCAATATACACGATTCTTATCCTCCAAAAGTAACATCCCAATTAAAGTCAAACCCAATTCCCAAAGTCAAGCATTACTGATTCATTCATTTTCACTAGCATCCCAAGTATATTTTCCAAATTCATTTTTATGGATTCTAACACCTCATCCATACTCTTAAAACGACACATATTAATCCACTAATCCTAAATCCCAAATATGATTCCCAAGGTTAAAATCCACCAAATATTGCACATATAATTCAATATTTTAAACCAAGATTCCACCAACCATTTTCACTCACTATGTAGGGCAAACAACTAAGCATTAGGATCACCAAGACATGCCTCAAGACACTCTCTAAACGTTTTCAGTAACATTACTTTTCAAAATGAAGGCTAGGGGTTAACCTCGAACACAATCCTAAATATCCAACTAAGCTAGGCTACCTACGAAGCGCCATGGGAAAATGCAAGTAACAAGGATAAGGTTAAGTCGGGAAGTTACGAAAGTAGCTTCCGAATTAGGATATAAAAGAGTTCGGGAAGGGAGGATATGCATCAAGAAATAAGGAAGAAGGTGATGCATGATGAGTTAGGAGTATCTTCGGGAACATAGAAGCATCCTTCAAAGATAGCACGAATCTTCCATCTTCGGTATTAGACAATAATCTTGATCGCCATCCAGGTAAGCTCATGGTCCACCAATCCTTGAACACAAAAACAAAATCATTGACAATTAACAAACATGTTAGACCTAACAAAGAGCAATCACATTACAGACTACCACTTGGTCCTTAAGTCTACCCATCTCTCATTCATTATTTCAGGTCAAGTTCATATTTAAGGTGGGGTACACGTGTGTGCGTCGGGAGCATTACTGCTCTGATACGAACTGTGACACCCCGCGATTTAGCATAAAAATAAACAAATAATTTGCAGCGGAAATACGATACTTTTAAAAAATTCTCGACATATTTATTAAAACTTTTTCACGGAATATCAAAACAACATGCGGAAGACTAAAACCTAATGAGAAAGTATAAATTATACAAAATAACTTAAATAGACGAGGGATAAGGTATCCAACGATAACAACATGAATTAAATCTAAGCTAAGCGTAAGGGTAATTGTCGAATTATCAACAATGCTCGCTAGCCACACGTCTTCCCCAAACAGCACCAACCTACATTCAGGAAACATGAACGCCACAGTCAGTGGGGAGTAACTCAGGGTTCTCCCAGCCACTTTACGTCAGAAAACATGTAAATGATAATACAAAACATCATATACATATGAACATGTATATAACTTGAGAAACAATAATACATATATTACCAAACATGAACAACATGATCAATGAGTGAGCAATAAGTCAAAGCATGTGATAACAGCATAATCAACATGTGTAACAGAATTAAAGCTAACATATGAGATAGTTTCAGAATCAAGGAAACATCCAAGCAAAGAATACACATAGTCAGAGCGTATAACCACTGCCTCTGACATACCAGAGCGTATAACCACTGCCTCTGGCTACTGGAGCGTATAACCACTGCCTCCAGTTATGGGGCGTATAACCACTGCCTCCGAATGCATGAATACAATGAACGCCGTCAGAGCGTATAACCACTGCCTCTGACGTACCAGAGCGTATAACCACTGCCTCTGACTACTGGAGGGTATAACCACTGCCTCCAGCTACGGAGCGTATAACCACTGCCTCCGAATACTATGTATAGCGTATAACCACTGCCTATATGCCTAAGACCTGGCCATACCTCTTGATGTAATGCCTTACACCGAACGACACACGGGGACCGGAGCGTATAACCACTGCCTCCGACCAATCCCGAACATAGATAAATTCCCATTGCATGGGTGGCGTTAGTTCATTAGAGTGATACACAAATCATATCACCGCTATCTATTCACATGTCAAGGCAACATCACCGTCGCCAACACAATTTTAGGATGACATAACCGTCTCTTACATAAGCTTAGGATAACATAACCGTTAACCCACTCATTTAAACATACATGAGCCAATAAAAAATGAATAATACAACACTTATATCCGTTCCATGCCAAAAGAGAACACACGGGATTGAATAATGAAATAAAAGTTCTAAACGCATTTTGACATTACAGCTGTCCTCTGCCGTAAACTTCATAATTAATTCAAATAAGATCGAAATGATACAAGGCCAATTGGTTCGGTTTAATAAGACTTTTATCTACAATATTTGTCAAATAAACATTTCCCAAAGACGAACTTAATACGGGGTTATTGACTGATCTTTACAGTGTGTCAGAAACCGTCACACAAAATGTATTGCTTCATAAACCGGGTTTAACAAATCATTTTGGGGCAAAACAAACTCCTATCATCATCTAAACTCTTCAAAGTTTAATTATTGAAAAGTAACAGAATAGTTTCAAAGTATAAAAATGATTTTCGAAACAATCTTTGAGATACTGTCCATTCTGCGAGTATTTCCGCGCAACGTTCGTAAATAATTTATTGTGAACAAACGACATGCAAGAAACTTACGATATTTTAGAGGTAGATTGTACACTTAAAATAAACAGGGGTCTCTTTTCAACATTTTCAAAGGCGGATACTCTAAGATGTCGAAATAAATTGTACAAGACAATGGACAGATTTGACAAGGTGCTGAAACTTATCAAATAACCAAAGTAAACCAAGCATTATGAACTTGAAAGACTATCAAACTAATCATCCTCAAAAATCACAAACTCACTTAACCATACAATCCTTAATGAATTTCCACAACTAGAATATCATCCAACACAACCATGCAAGATGAAAATCATCCAAACATATGACTTATAAAACTAATCATGCAACTAATTAATCAAACACAATTCTAGTATAATAAACATTACTAGCATATAGAACACATGCAAAAAAAGACGATTAATGTCGAGTAACCCATCACCATTACCTTATAACTCTTCAATAAGCATGATTTGAACTTAAAGCCACTCCGGTTTGGACAACCGAACTAGCTACACACAAATAAACGAGGTTAGCTAATAGAACCGTGGCTTAAAGGCCACGACCATAGTATATTAAGGAAGAACTTTAATACTTTTATTACCTAGAAATATGGAGGCGAGGAGAGGAAGAGATAGGCGCGAAAATCGTCGAAAACCGATAAGAAACGAAGATTTTACGATCGTTTTACGGTTTGTGCACAACAATGGTATTCCTCTTATTTTTTTGTGTTTTGTCAGTTTTTTCTGAACAAAAATGAAGGATTTGAAGAAGAACGAAGGTAGAGGATGACCTTCGGCAGCAAGGCAAGGTTTAAGACTTAGCCAAGTGTCCCAAAGGACATGTGGAAAAGAGTAAAGAGTAAGCAACGAGCATGGGTCTCGTTAGCGGATGGTCCGTGACACCCTTTCGTATTTTCGACATAATTTCCTCCACAGAACTCTGATTAACGTGTTTTTGGTGGCGTTGAAAAGATAAGAAAAAGAGCTAAAACTTTTATATTATAAGAAAGAGCTAAATATGCTTTTAAAGTATCTTAAAATTAGTAACAAGGACTGAGTAGTTGTTTGCGACTTTAAGAAGTATAAGTTTAAGACGGACATATTAATATCATTGTCAAAAACGATAGATTTTAAATGAAATTTTATTTATTGTGGAACATTATTATTACTAAAATAAGATTTTAAATAATATATAAATAATTGGAAATTACGGGGTGTTACAATCACCCCACCTTTCAAAAAGTTTCGTCCTCGAAACTTGAAAGCAGAAAACGGTAAGTTGTAAAGACAAGGTAAACAACCAAAGCGTTTACCCAAAATTTGATATTTCAAAACTTATATTTTTTTTCAAAGATTTTGAAAAGATTTTCCAAAGGCACAAGTCCTCGTCAATGGAACAAGAGGGTTCTCGTTGCGCATTCAAGAGCCCGACATTCCAAATCAAGGGCTAGTCCAAAACTAAATCATGCGCCGACAAGCATAGTACAAGTTATTAGACGTCTCCAATAACGAGTTCTAACGCTGAATCAAACGCTAAAATCAATTAATATTATAAACCATTTCAAAAAAAAATTTCAAAACTTGTCATTTCGGAAGTAGACTTCCATTTTCGAATCCGTAAAAATAGGTAAGATTGTAAAAGAAATTAAGATTTTTAACAACAAAAGTTAGGTAACTCAAATTGGTTATAAAATATATAAACGGAAAAAATATTTTGAATACTTCAAATAAAACACAAGGATGAAAGCTACATATCATCAACCAAAGAGGGTCGGGTCGGTCTTTCAACGATCTCAAAGCACAAAGAGGTCAACAAGGAAGCTAACCCAAAACAAGGCATCATAAACTACCATCTTCAAGGCTAAGGACGGTGCTCAACAAGAGAGTAAAGAGGCAAAAACAACAAAAGAACAAGAGCATGAACAAAAGAGGTCTATGGTTAAGGAGGAAGATAACTCTTCGGTTTACGGAAATCACTAACCACTCAACCATAAATGAAACATCATCATCATCATCATGATTCCTTACACACCTCAGAAGGCAGCTCTTTCAACCGCAAAACTCTCAAGGCTTCCTCAACTAAATTTGGGTCATTCACATCTAGTTCATCCACGATACAAGGTATCATATTACCAAAGGAACTTCACAACTCTCGATTATTACTCAACAACCAACATCCTTCATGGAGCTAGATCCAAAAGTACTAACAAGGTTGCCTTCATACTCAACTGGCATATGTTACAGATCTCCAAACAAGGTGATTCTCAAAAACAAGGATCTTAAACCTGAATCCATCGTACTTCCAGACCTATAAACAAAAATCTGTCACGCTCATACCGACGATAAAAGATATGAAAGCGGCACTCTCGGAATTGTATTTACTCTCTTACGTAGGACTATGAGATAGAAATCTAAAACATCTAATCCCAAAAGCATAAACAAGGTATTCTTCAAACCGTAACTATTCCCAAACGTAGGACTACGAGTTAAACATCCAAGGCATACAATCCCAAACTAGTCAAATCTCATCGACCCAAATCACGGAAAACATCTCTTAAACCTTGACTACCATACTTCATTAATGTAAAGTGATCATCCCAAAAGAAAGTCTCATAAAGTAATAACTTTTACCCAAACCGTCTCTAGGTAACCATCCACACTTTCATATATAACACCAAAATTATTAGCCTCACGGTACGGTTGATATCAATCCACAAGAAGCACTCATACCGTCAAACCTTTAACATGGAACCATCAAGATGGCACACTACCTAATATCACCCAAACATCACCAAACGCTAACTCTCTCAACTATGTCCGATAAAACAAGACCAAGGATCCTCGAAGCATATATCATTATTCCACAAACGAAGTCACCCTCACAACTAGTCCAAGAAGAAAAGGGCCAAGGCTTACAACGGTTAAAGATATTATACAAACTTAAAGACTAACGCGATATAGGAACTTGAGAGAGAGAGATCGAGAGAAAGAGACAAGATGACAAGGTGAGAGACTCCAACAAAAGTGAAGCTAAGAGTAGAAGGATAGACATTAGTGGTAAGATGATATATGACGTAAAGAAAGGTCAAGTAAGCTTTGTTATGAAAGCATAACTCGACATAATTAGCATGGAAAAGAAAGAAGAAGAGAAGCGTTGAGGAAAGGTTATGATTTGAACTGGCACAATCCCCAAGGCTCAGGGTTCTCAAAATCCTCATAAAGTTCTCATTTCCTATTTACCAAATCAAGCACGCCAAACTAGCACTTTCCAAGAATAATTTTCTCAAATGGTTTACCATACTATAAGTCCTTTCAAAGATAAGGGTGTACGATTATTCAAATTTCGACTATTCCGTAAATTTTCAGGTATCTCTATGTCTTAAATTCCTCAAACGACATTTCTGTAATACTCCAAGATAAACCATTTATATACCATTGCTACTTCACAATCTTTATACTCCATATATTATCAACTCTCTTATTCCTTAAATTCCCAAAACATTTATTCTCATCGAGTTACTCTATTCTAATCCACACAAGGCGTAAATCCTTATAATTCATTAATTCCTCAAAATATGAACACTAAGATCTACTAGTAACGTCTTCACACCTCTATATACGAATCCAAACGTCCATTAAACATCGCAACATCGAAATCTCACAAATCCACAAGTTGCAGCTTATGACATCAATCAGACATCCAAATACATGATCTTCAAGTAAATCCTCAAAGGTTACACCTCTAATCCAATCAAATAAAAAAAAGAGTAAATTTCAGTCAGTTCCTCTAAACTTACATCGCTAACTCTTTCAATACTCGTCCATCAATATACACGATTCTTATCCTCCAAAAGTAACATCCCAATTAAAGTCAAACCCAATTCCCAAAGTCAAGCATTACTGATTCATTCATTTTCACTAGCATCCCAAGTATATTTTCCAAATTAATTTTTATGGATTCTAACACCTCATCCATACTCTTAAAATGACACATATTAATCCACTAATCCTAAATCCCAAATATGATTCCCAAGGTTAAAATCCACCAAATATTGCACATATAATTCAATATTTTAAACCAAGATTCCACCAACCATTTTCACTCACTATGTAGGGCAAACAACTAAGCATTAGGATCACCAAGACATGCCTTAAGACACTCTCTAAACGTTTTCAGTAACATTACTTTTCAAAATGAAGCCTAGGGGTTATCCTCGAACACAATCCTAAATATCCAACTAAGCTAGGCTAGCTACGAAGCGTCATGGGAAAATGCAAGTAACAAGGATAAGGTTAAGTCGGGAAGTTACGAAAGTAGCTTCCGAATTAGGATATGAAAGAGTTCGGGAAGGGAGGATATGCATCAAGAAATAAGGAAGAAGGTGATGCATGATGAGTTAGGAGTATCTTCGGGAACATAGAAGCATCCTTCAAAGATAGCACGAATCTTCCATCTTCGGTATTAGACAATAATCTTGATCGCCATCCAGGTAAGCTCATGGTCCACCAATCCTTGAACACAAAAACAAAATCATTGACAATTAACAAACATGTTAGACCTAACAAAGAGCAATCACATTACAGACTACCACTTGGTCCTTAAGTCTACCCATCTCTCATTCGTTATTTCAAGTCAAGTTCATATTTAAGTTGGGATACACGTGTGTGCGTCGGGAGCATTACTGCTCTGATACCAACTGTGACACCCCGCGATTTAGCATAAAAATAAACAAATAATTTGCAGCGGAAATACGATACTTTTAAAAACTTCACGACATATTTATTAAAACTTTTTCACGGAATATCAAAACAACATGCGGAAGACTAAAAACTAATGAGAAAGTATAAATTATACAAAATAACTTAAATAGACGAGGGATAAGGTATCCCACGATAAAAACATGAATTAAATCTAAGCTAAGCGTAAGGGTAATTGTCGAATTATAAACAATGCTCGCTAGCCACACGTCTTCCCCAAACAGCACCAACCTACATTCATGAAACATGAACGTCACAGTCAGTGGGGAGTAACTCAGGGTTCTCCCAGCCACTTTACGTCAGAAAACATGTAAATGATAATACAAAACATCATATACATATGAACATGTATATAACTTGAGAAACAATAATACATATATTACCAAACATGAACAACATGATCAATGAGTGAGCAATAAGTCAAAGCATGTGATAACAGCATAATCAACATGTGTAACAGAATTAAAGCCAACATATGAGATAGTATCAGAATCAAGGAAACATCCAAGCAAAGAATACACATAGTCAGAGCGTATAACCACTGCCTCTGACATACCAGAGCGTATAACCACTGCCTCTGGCTACTGGAGCGTATAACCACTGCCTCCAGTTACGGAGCGCATAACCACTGCCTCCGAATGCATGAATACAATGAACGCCGTCAGAGCGTATAACCACTGCCTCTGACGTACCAGAGCGTATAACCACTGCCTCTGACTACTGGAGCGTATAACCACTGCCTCCAGCTACGGAGCGTATAACCACTGCCTCCGAATACTATGTATAGCGTATAACCACTGCCTATATGCCTAAGACCTGGCCAGACCTCTCGATATAATGCCTTACACCGAACGACACACGGGGACCGGAGCGTATAACCACTGCCTCCGACCAATCCCGAACATAGATAAATTCCCATTGCATGGGTGGCGTTAGTTCATTACAGTGATACACAAATCGTATCACCGCTATCTATTCACATGTCAAGGCAACATCACCGTCGCCAACACAATTTTAGGATGACATAACCGTCACTTACATAAGCTTAGGATAACATAACCGTTAACCCACTCATTTAAACATACATGAGCCAATAAAAAATGAATAATACAACACTTATATCCGTTCCATGCCAAAAGAGAACACACGGGATTGAATAATGAAGTAAAAGTTCTAAACGCATTATGACATTACAGCTGTCCTCTGCCGTAAACTTCATAATTAATTCAAATAAGATCGAAATGATACAAGGCCAATTGGTTCGGTTTAATAAGACTTTTATCTACAATATTTGTCAAATAAACATTTCCAAAAGATGAACTTAACAGGGTGTTATTGACTGATCTTTACAGTGTGTTAGAAACCGTCACACAAAATGTATTGCTTCATAAAACGGGTTTAACAAATCATTTTGGGGCAAAAAAAACTCCTATCATCATCTAAACTCTTCAAAGTTTAATTATTGAAAAGTAACAGAATAGTTTCAAAGTATAAAAATGATTTTCGAAACAATCTTTGAGCTACTGTCCATTCTGCGAGTATTACCTTGCAACGTTCGTAAATAATTTATTGTGAACAAACGACATGCAAGAAAATTACGATATTTTAGAGGTAGATTCTAAACTTAAAATAAACAGGGGTCTCTTTTCAACATTTTCAAAGGCGGATACTCTAAGATGTCGAAATAAATTGTACAAGACAATGGACAGATTTGTCAAGGTGCTGAAACTTATCAAATAACCAAAGTAAACCAAGCATTATGAACTTGAAAGACTATCAAACTAATCATCCTCAAAGATCTAAAACTCACTTAACCATACAATCCTTAATGAATTTCCAAAACTAGAATATCATCCAACACAACCATGCAAGATGAAAATCATCCAAACATATGACTTATAAAACTAATCATGCAACTAATTAATCAAACACAATTATAGTATAATAAACATTACTAACATATAGAACACATGCAAAAAAAGACGATTAAAGTCGAGTAACCCATCACCGTTACCTTATAACTCTTCAATAAGCATGATTTGAACTTAAAGCCACTCCGGTTTGGACAACCGAACTAGCTGCACACAAATAAACGAGGTTAGCTAAGAGAACCGTGGCTTAAAGGCCACGACAAGAGTATATTAAGGAAGAAGTTTAATACTTTTATTACCTAGAAATATGGAGGGCGAGGAGAGGAAGAGATAGGCGCGAAAATCGTCGAAAACCGATAAGAAACGAAGATTTTACGACCGTTTTACGGTTTGTGCACAACAATGGTGTTCCTCTTATTTTTTTGTGTTTTGTCAGTTTTTTCTGAACAAAAATGAAGGATTTGAAGAAGAAGGAAGGTAGAGGATGACCTTGGGCAGCAAGGCAAGGTTTAAGACTTAGCCAAGTGTCCCAAAGGACATGTGGAAAAGAGTAAAGAGTAAGCAACGAGCATGGGTCTCGTTAGCGGATGGTCCGTGACAGCCTTTCGTATTTTCGACATAATTTCCTCCACAGAACTCTGATTATCGTATTTTTCAGTGGCGTTGGAAAGCTAAGAAAAAGAGCTAAAACGTTTATTTTATAAGAAAGGGCTAAATATGCCTGTAAAATATCTTAAAATTAGTAACAAGGACTGAGTAGTTGTTTGCGACTTTAAGATGTATAAGTTTAAGACGGACATATTAATATCATTGTCAAAAACGATAGATTTTAAATGAAATTTTATTTATTGTGGAACATTATTATTACTAAATTAAGATTTTAAATAATGGATTAATTGATAAGAATACTCTTAACTATGGGTGTCCTGCTCAAAATACTCCAAACTTTATTTTAACTACCAATATAACCAACTAATGCACTCATTTGCTTTGAATAGAATTTGTTGTTTTGTTAAGTTGTTGTAGCATGTTTTAATGCTGTGATTAGGTAAATAGATTAACATAGAAGTAAAAAGAGAAAGACGGGTTAAAGAAAGGTTAGAAATTTCTTCACTTAATTAGCATGTAATAGGTCATATATTATAATAAAAGCGAGTGAGAGCATTAGTTGGTTATATTGATAGTTAAAATAAAGTTTGGAGTATTTTGAGTAGGACACCCATAGTTCAGAGTATTTTTATCAATTAATCCTTAAATAATATATAAATAATTTGAAATTACGGGGTGTTACAACCCCAACTTCAAAAAGTTTCGTCCTCGAAACTCGAACGGAGATAAATTTCAAATAACTATACCTCAATCGAAAAGAGAAGGATGCGCAGCACGCATCGAAGCCTCGGTCTCCCACGTCTGCTCCTCAACCTCACCGCAACGCCAAAGGATCTTCACTAAAGGCACCACCTTGCTCCTAAGCTTCTTATCCTGTCGATCTAGAATCTTCACGGGACGCTCCTCAAAACCAAGACTCGGCTCTAAGTTCTCGATCTCTCTAAGAAGAACATGACTCGGGTTACTAACATACTTACGGAGATGAGAAACATGAAAGACACTATGAACCTTGCCCAAACTAGGAGGCAAGTCCAAACGGTAAGTAGCAGCACCAATCCTCTTCACGATCTCAAATGGCCCAATATACTTAGGGCTCAACTTGCCCTTTACTCCAAACCTCTTGATGCCCTTCATAGGTGAAACTCTCAAGAAAACTCTGTCACCCACCTCGAACTCGAGAGGTCTACGGCGGACATCAGCATAGGATTTCTTCCGATCTTGTGCGGCCTTCATCCTACCTCTGATAAGCTGAACCTGGTCAATCGTCGCAGCTAACTGGTCTGGTCCTTGGTCGTGCACGTCGCTCGCCTGATCCCAACAGATCGGACTACGACACTTCCTACCATAGAGCGCCTCATACGGAGCCATACCAATAGATGAATGGTAACTGTTGTTGTAGGAAAACTCAACTAACAGTAGACACTGCTCCCAAGAACTCTGGAAATCAAGTGCACAAGCACGGAGCAAGTCCTCTAATGTCTGAATAGTCCTCTCGGACTGTCCATCAATCGCGGCATGAAATGCGGTACTCATCAGCAAACGGCTACCCATAGCCTCCTGTAGAGCCTTCCAAAATCTGGAACAGAAACGAGGATCACGATCAGAAACGATCTCTCTCGGGACGCCATGATAACGGACCATCTCTGCAATATAAGCCCTGGCTAAACGGTCCATATCCCATGTCTCACGAATAGGCACAAATCTGGCACACTTAGTTAACCTATCAACCACAAACCAAATCGCAGCCTTGCCTCCCACTGTCTTAGGCAATGCAGTCACGAAGTCCATTGAAATGCACTCCCTCTTCCACTGAGGAACGTGGAGCGGCGGCAACAAACCACCTGGCCTCCTATGCTCTATCTTGACTTGTTGACAAGTCAAGCACCTACTCACGTAATCCAAAATGTTCTTCTTCATTCGGGCCACCAGAATATATGTCTCAAGTCCTTGTGCATCTTCTCTCCGCCCGGATGAACTGAGTAAGGCGTCAGGTGAGCCTCATCTAAAACTCTCTTCCTCAAATCTGGCACATCTGGAACATACATCCTACCTCGTAATCGAAGGAAACCATCAAAATCCATCACTAAATCTGGTGCAACACCACTCGAAATCTTAGCCTCGAACTTCCGGAAAGCAGCATCTGTAGGCAAACTCTGGCGAATCTCCCAATACAATGTCGGCTCGGCAGTCATAGTAGATAACCAATCAAAACCACTACCAACCATCTCTAATCTCAACTTCCAGAACTCGGAACACAACTCATCGGGCAACACACGCATAACACTCATCGAATGAGAAGTCTTGCGGCTAAGTGCATCAGCAACCACATTGGCCTTACCCTCATGATACAATAACTCAATGTCGTAATCCTTGACCAACTCTAGCCAACGACGCTGTCGCATATTGAGGTCTTTCTGGGTGAAAATGTACTTTAGACTCTTGTGATCCGTGAAAATGTGACAATGAGATCCAATCAAGTAATGACGCCACTGTTGGAGGAAGTGTCCTCGACAATAGTGTGTTGACGTAATTAAAACTCATTTGAATGAAACACAACTGGGAGTGTTACTCTTTTAAAGTCGACTGATCAACATTTATCGATAATGATTGGCTGTCTAGAGTTTGACATTATCGTCATATGATGGTGGTGATCAGTTGATCCCTTAAGGTCATATCTTTAGGGAATTCCGTCTCAATGGAATAATTAATTAATATTGTATTGGATACAAATTAATTAATAACTGGAAATGTTGGAAATAATTTTATATGACGAATATTTTTATAATGGGATTATAATAATAATTAAAGTCAAAGTAATAAAATTGTTTTATTACTCGGTTTTATTTATTCGTTTAGGAAACGATTAAATTGAGAATGAACACGGTTGATCATAAAATTACAAAGAGTTGTAATTAAAATTATGATATTACATTTTATACAATGATAATTTCGAAATATTGGAATAATTATTTAAATGTAACAAATTTGTAAATTGTGGATTTTAATAGTTAAAATTGCACAATTAACAAATTAAGTCATGTGTTATGGAACATATGTGACATGTTACAAATTAACACAATTGACAAAAATAAAATGGGTCTTATAAATCCATTTTAGCCGTGTAGTGTAGAGTGTAGTGTAGAGTGGATGGAGGTTGTGTGTGCAATGTGATTGTGTGTGTGTAAGTGAGTGTGTAAGAGTGTAAGGAATATTGTGTGCTTTATGTAAGAGCATAAGAGGCATGCATAGGCCATCTTTAGCTCATGTGAGCCGGCCAAGAGTGAGCAAGTAAGCTCATCTTTGCTCTTTAAATACACCAACACACACCTCATATGAACTACTAGTTTTTGGCTAAGTGTTATGTGTATGCTTATTCTCATCACAAACTAAAGTATCATTCTCACTAATTTTCTAAGTAAAATAGTTTTTACTAAGAAAATTATTATTTCCTATACTAATAATATTAAGAGTAATATTATTATTATTATTTCTAGTATACTTATACTAATTTTCTAGTAACAAAATTAGTATTAGTTTGAGATCGGGTCCTTGATACGCATCTTTTGGAGACGATTTTTCTTAGATCGTTTAAGGGTATTTCGGTGGTTTGAAGACTCATATAATAGGTGATTATTGAGTATAAACCTTCTAAAACCAATGTAAGGACTATCTCATCTTATGATATCATCTTGCATGCATAAGATCCATTTAAGTTTTATGACCTAAACTTAAAGAAACAAAACTCATATTAGATTTGAGTATAAAATAAGGAACCTAGTTTCCAACAATTGGTATCAGAGCATTACGGTTGTTGCATGCATGAAAGGATTCATGTTTTATGTTAAAACGGGTTAACATACATATTTCGAAAATTTCGAAATATATTGTGTTTATTATGATAAATCACAAAATAATTTTGCATGTTAAAGTTTCTGTTTCTAAAATGGTTTTAGGACATAAAAATAATTTTATGGATTTTTATTGTTCATTTTTATATTTATTTGTATATTTTGTAGTTTAAATCGGTTTTAAACAACAATTAATGGGAAAAATAGTTAAAAATAGTTTCTGGCCGAGATTTTTTGATATGTTCTCACATGTATATTTAATATATTGTATATGATTTTTCGTAAGAAATGGAGTTAATATGCATGGATTATGAATTTTATGAGATAAATAGTCATAATATGAGTAAAAATGGGTATATATGGTTATATTTCGAATTTAACCTTAAAAATTTTATGAGAAGTCACATGCAATATATAAAGTTCCTGTATGAATTTTTGAAATTATTGGAATTATTTTGCATGATTAATGATTTTTATAGTAAAAATCGGATTAATAGTGACTTAAATTCGACTTTAATAGTTATAGTTGGAATTTTGCCATAAAAACTTTACACAATGTCACATGCAATATTTACAGTATGTATGTAAGTTTTGGGAATTTATTCTCAAGTGATGCATGATTTATGATTTTAAT
This sequence comes from Silene conica, assembly GCA_029255685.2. Taxonomy (NCBI): domain Eukaryota; kingdom Viridiplantae; phylum Streptophyta; class Magnoliopsida; order Caryophyllales; family Caryophyllaceae; genus Silene; species Silene conica. Next base: position 70,395,854 of record CM055311.2, read on the forward strand.
GGTTAAAATCGGATAAATAGTGACTTATTGTGTTAAAAATAGTTAATCTTAATATTATGGCATGAAATTTTACCCATAGATGTCTTATATGATAGGAACATCAGATCTAAAAGTTAGATATCAAAAAGTTTCTGTTTTTATGATTATTAATTTTTAATGAGTTAATTGGTTAATAATCGTAATTTATGAGTCGTAAAAATAAAATTTCGAGCATGGTCTGAAATTTTTGGTCATTTTCAGGTTCTAATATATATTTTAGCATGACTAAAAATTTATGGCAAATTATTGCAAGTTTTTATAATTTAAATCGGATTTTTAACCATAAAAACGGCTTTTATATGATTTATTTAACAAATAAACCATAAATATTTGCAAAAGACCATTTTAATAATTTCTGAATTTTTAGAAAATTTCCAGAAAGTTTAAAATTTTTGAATTTTAAATTTCGAATTTTATTGACTCATTTGGCCGTACTTTGTTTATTTTTCCCGAAAATACAAGTAATTTATGAACAATAATGCAAAATCAAGTTAGATCATGATCAAATATTAGTAGAGACTAAAAATTGATTCCTAAAGTAAGTTAGGATGATTAACTTGGACATAAATGAGATTTATGTAATTTTGGATGATTTTAATAGTTAAAATCGCGCATATCCGTAAAAACCGTAAACAAATATGAGATATTTGCTCCCATAAGGCGATTTGGCATTAAAATTGAGCATGTGCATACATATTTTATTTATTGCAATTTATTTAATATGAATGTCATATTTTGAATGTTATTTATATAATTTGGAATTATGTAATTTTTCTTAGTATGGCCTTAGTTTTAATCAATATTACCCGTAATGAAAGGGAATATTGATTCGGTTGTAATTTATGTGATCTCGTATCACGGGTTTGTAATTTAAATTTAAATTTTCAGTTTTACAATAGAGTAGTTGTATTATTTTATTGTAATTCCGAAGATCCAAAAGACGGTGCCATACGGAAAGGAGTTCCGACAAGACGGTGTTTTCTTGGATGGCGTGCCAATGAAGTTCAAGGGACCAAGGAGTTGGTTTCCGAATTTGTAATAGTTAATTAGTTTTTACTATTACTAGGAAGGCCATACTAGGATTTTATTGCTTTATTGCTTTTATTTTTGCATTATTTATATGTTTGCATGCATAGCCAAATCGCCATAAAAATGCATATTAGTTTAAATCGTTAAAAACGACCGTGTCAATTATAATTATCGAGTTCACCGATTTAATTCGCTTAAAGGAGATGGATAATAAATTGACAAGACCTCTATATTAAACAAAAACAATTGAGAATTAGCCTTACCAAATAGTAGAACCCATGAGCTTCTATTTCGTGGGGTGGTGCTTGTCCAGTGGGCAGTACGAACCTCATTACGTAGGATAATTGGGGCGATGGGGTGGATTCAGTCCAGTGGGCGGATCGCATCCCGATGCATTTGAAATTTGGTTTGTACTCAACGGAAGTGTAGAGGACCAGTGGTCAATGTGTTCCGGGCTAAGATGAATAAATTATGATTTATCATCAACCAAGAGTTCTAGGGTAGAACCGGTTTATTTTAACCCACCAAACCATATTGTTGGGTCGGAGTTCCAGTGGTTCACGATTTCGATAGCATGGGTTTGGGTCTTGGAATCATTTATAAAATTGGATAGAGGTCATTTTATAGATGCATCAACTTAGTAAATATGTTTACAAGTTAAAATGAAAATTAAAACGATTAGCATTTAATTTCTTCATATGTTTAAAATTTTGTAGTCTTCGTATCAATATCAATCATGGCTACTTCCACTACTACGAACAATTCATGGTTACGTTCCTTCATGGATCGTTGTAAGCTAGAAAAGAATGGGGCAAACTTTGCCGATTGGGATGCCCAACTGTTGTTGGCGGCAGAGGGAGACGGTAAGACCGAATTCCTCATTGAAGAATCACCTCCTGAACCTGCAGAAAATGCCACCGCCGCAGCAAGACGACCCTATGATACTTATCAGAAGGAGTCTGCGGCAATCAAAAATGTTTTGATCTTCTCGATGGAGCCGGAACTCCAAAGGAGTGCCATAAAGATTGGCACGGCCTATGAGATCTACTCCAGGCTTCTGACAATGTTCTCAAAGGCTTCGAGAATTGTCCAATATGGGGCAGTATCGGCTTTCTTTGATCTCAACCTTAAGGAGGGGCAAAAGGTTAGCCCACATGTACTCAAGATGATTGAGCATGTAGAAACCCTAAGGATGAATCAAGTGGACATTCCTAAGGAACTTGTGATTGACAGAATCCTCCACTCCTTGTCTAAGGTGAAGACTTATGTACAATTCCGGATGAATTTCAACATAAGGAACCAAGACATCTCTCTCGATGAATTGCACAATATGATCGTGCAAGTAGAAAGGGATATGGACCTAAATGTTATTTCCCCTAAGGATGAGCTCTATATAAATGTTAAGGGCAAAGGAAAGTTCGATAGGAAGGGTAAGGCTAAGGGGAGGCAACCTTCCAAAGGTTTAAAGAATGTATCTTCGGAGGCAAGTACATCAGATCCCAACATGAGCGCTCCTCAAGGAGCCAGGTGCTTTTATTGTAATAATAAAGGACATAAGAAGAGGAATTGTTCCAGATATCTCAGCGATCTCAAAGCTGGGAAGATTCTTCCAAGTTGGTATGATAACTATCTCTATTTTGTGTTAATCTCAACTAACGTATTATGATACAAGTTGTGATGTGAATGCTCTTCTTACTTGAATTAGGGCATGGAAACAAAAATAAGGGAAAGAAAAATCAAGCATAATGGATCAATGGAACTAAGAGTAGCTCCACTCAGGATGATCAAGGAGCTTTGTTTTTCCTGCTTATTTTATTTCAAGTGTTGAAAGAACAATTTAAAATCCGTATTTTATTTCCTTGTTGGACGAGGAAAAGTTAATCCTTTAAACAATTGGTTGTATTTTGGATAATGAGGTGACTTGGTTTTCAACCCAAGTCACTGTTGGTTTTATATTTATGTTCTTAATTAGTTTTAACACTTGCAAATCTTAAACATAGAATAGAATTGATTGTCACATTTCAATGTATGACCATTGAAACCGAATAGGTATAGGATACCCAATTCAAATCAAATCAAAATCAAATTAAGTTAAGAACTTAATTAAAGAGGAAAAGTTATCATAAGGGTACACAAACCAACTTCAAAGTTATCAACCATTCTAAACTATCCAAAGCTTTAAATTGAATATTTTCTGTAATAAACCATAAGGATACACAAACCAACATCAAAGTCATTGCTTGTGGCCTTAGTAGCTATCTTTGGTGATAAAATGGGATTATTATTACAAAGATAGAGTGGGAGAAATTTGAAAAACCACAAATAGCATATGATTTTGACAAGCACAATGGATGTGATCTATTAGTGAATAGTAGGATTTATTGTGTTTTGGTTATGTGAAAGATAAGAAGGAAGATTAAGTTGTGGATGGGATCTACGATTTATCATAATCTACACCTTATGGTTGTAAAAGGTAGATTAGGCTGTAGATAAGATTCTACGCCTTATCATCCCAAAAGTTGTGGATAAGCCCAAAGGTTGTAGATAAGATCTACGGTTTGGTAAAAATCTACGCCTTATATCCCAAGAGCAATCTACACCTTATGGTTGTAAAAAGTAGATTAGGCTGTGGATAAGATTCTAAGCCTTATCATCCCAAAAGTTGTGGATAAACCCAAAGGTTGTGGATAAGATCTACGGTTTGGTAAAAATCTACGCCTTATATACCAACGGCCCCGGCCCTGGAGGATACTTCAAGGATAAATTCTTGAAGTTTGTAAGGAAAAATTCTATACATAGATAAGATCCATGATATAGTCCTCGTACAGTACAAGATAAGATAAATGTGGGGAACTGAAAGTTCCTACACACAGAAATTGTATACCATAAGAAAAGACTCTTATAGAAACTACGGGAGGACACTCGAAGAAAATTATTCAAAAGATTTTGCAAAGGCTCAAGAAAGGGTTCTTGGATTTAGATGATGATCTAAATGTGTCAATGCAAATTCTAAAGACCATGAAATTTATAAGACATACATGCTAATAAATGAGATTTATTGGGAGAAGCATACGTTGACATGTAGATGCCAGCAGTCTGCAAAGTTAAGGGTAACTTTGTTGAAAGTAGTAAGGTAATTCATTGAGAATGAATTCAGTAAACTCAATAACCGCTTTTCAAAAGGGTATTTGAAAAGGATGTGACTATTAGCACATATGGTTAAGTCCCAACCATTTCAATTCATTAAATGTTAAGGAACATTGAATTGAGTGGGAGCTTCATGATTTACGGTTAAATGTAACGTTCAGTGGGAGTTCTCGCTCCAGGATTTGAAGCTATTGAGTCATGGGTATGACTTCGGGATCTTCAGAATCAGGCAAGAACAAGAGTTTAGTGGGAGTAAACGTTATCTAAAACAACTCATTGCTCGTTTGGAATGAAGCATTGATACTCATGAGAGGTACACGAGTTTTTGGTTCTAGATAACATATTGATATGAATTAAATCTAATTAAACATGGGATGTTTGGTTAAGATTATAAAAGACGTCTTGTTTATAAAGTATTAAGGTTGTTCATAGAGATGAAGATAGTATAACCATGATGGGATCATGGAAATTTATCGAACCTTAAGTACTATTGTTTGCACGTTTAAATCACTAATGTTTCCGCCATTAGTATAATCGTGTAAAGTGGATGCGCACCGCTTGCAGGACAACCCCTTGGAGCAGGTGTTAAACCAATGATTAAACCTTGGTAAATTGTCAAAGTATTCTCCAATGAAGATGAAAGACAAATTCAAGATTTTGGAAGATAACTTAGTCGTATGGTAAAAGGTTTGCAACGACTCAAGTTCCAAGAAACCAAGCAAAGATTTGAGATAATCTTTGGCTTACATTCATTGACTATGCATCTCAATGACTTGTATTTTAACTACATGGTCATCACAAGATTCTACAAAATGTGTAAGTTCATAAATTATGTAAAGGCATTACTGTGGCTGGGAGTTACACAATGCACATAATCTTATTCGCTAGTCATGAGAATGACTTGTCTCTTTCAGAGGAAAGATCAATGTGTGGATATGATCCGCAAAGTGAACGATCGCACGAACCGTGGTAAACCTGGTTTACTCAAAATGGAGATAATTACAATTTTAAGGGATGTAAACGAGAGACCCTAAAGCTGATTGTAAATTAAATGGTGTTCAAAGGTTGACCACTTGGATGGTATAATCCACTAATTGTTTGAGTTATTTATAACTCACGAAAGGTCAAGTAAAATTCAAATGGGATGGTAAGACCATATTGAACCCCATTAAAGTGAATTGAATTATCATGACCTCGCCCCTAGTTGCTTAAGTGAGGTGACATCTCAATGCAACCGGATGTGTGATGCGATTGATGGCGAGTTCAACTGCCATAGAGTCATACGGGATGACTAATCGATCACCTAGGCATAGACATGTTAAGATACATTTGCCGGGCTAATGACCGCTGATAGAGCTCTGGCGTACTCTTATTAAAAGACTGCCTGGTCGTGGCGGGAGCATCTATCGTGTTTCACATGAGTCAGTTCTTGGACTGATGACTGTTCTCTGAGGTGGCATAGTTTTCAGATTAACTTTGATTTATGTCCTAACACCTTCGTAACTGGGGTTTATAAGGACATATTTTGGGTTATGATGGGCTGTGGCCAACCGGAAGGAATGAGTCGATTGGGAATTGTCCATCCCTTGTCAGGGTTGAGAAATATCTCTAGGCCACTCGAGGAGAATAATAACTAGAAATGCGTGGCCACGCTCGGAAGGTATCTATGGTAGATAATTCCGGTCAGTAGTTATAAACTCCAGATCGAGACAAACCACTCTAGATTTTAATCAATTGCCGGCACGACCTGAGAGGACGCCATGCATTGAGTGGGAGATAGTAATAGGGCAAGAGAATTGGTGACACACACTTGTCTCGGACAAGTGGGAGATTGTTGGAGGAAGTGTCCTCGACAATAGTGTGTTGACGTAATTAAAACTCATTTGAATGAAACACAACTGGGAGTGTTACTCTTTTAAAGTCGACTGATCAACATTTATCGATAATGATTGGCTGTCTAGAGTTTGACATCATCGTCATATGATGGTGGTGATCAGTTGATCCCTTAAGGTCATATCTTTAGGGAATTCCGTCTCAATGGAATAATTAATTAATATTGTATTGGATACAAATTAATTAATAACTGGAAATGTTGGAAATAATTTTATATGACGAATATTTTTATAATGGGATTATAATAATAATTAAAGTCAAAGTAATAAAATTGTTTTATTACTCGGTTTTATTTATTCGTTTAGGAAACGATTAAATTGAGAATGAACACGGTTGATCATAAAATTACAAAGAGTTGTAATTAAAATTATGATATTACATTTTATACAATGATAATTTCGAAATATTGGAATAATTATTTAAATGTAATAAATTTGTAAATTGTGGATTTTAATAGTTAAAATTGCACAATTAACAAATTAAGTCATGTGTTATGGAACATATGTGACATGTTACAAATTAACACAATTGACAAAAATAAAATGGGTCTTATAAATCCATTTTAGCCGTGTAGTGTAGAGTGTAGTGTAGAGTGGATGGAGGTTGTGTGTGCAATGTGATTGTGTGTGTAAGTGAGTGTGTAAGAGTGTAAGGAATATTGTGTGCTTTATGTAAGAGCATAAGAGGCATGCATAGGCCATCTTTAGCTCATGTGAGCCGGCCAAGAGTGAGCAAGTAAGCTCATCTTTGCTCTTTAAATACACCAACACACACCTCATATGAACTACTAGTTTTTGGCTAAGTGTTATGTGTATGCTTATTCTCATCACAAACTAAAGTATCATTCTCACTAATTTTCTAAGTAAAATAGTTTTTACTAAGAAAATTATTATTTCCTATACTAATAATATTAAGAGTAATATTATTATTATTATTTCTAGTATACTTATACTAATTTTCTAGTAACAAAATTAGTATTAGTTTGAGATCGGGTCCTTGATACGCATCTTTTGGAGACGATTTTTCTTAGATCGTTTAAGGGTATTTCTGTGGTTTGAAGACTCATATAATAGGTGATTATTGAGTATAAACCTTCTAAAACCAATGTAAGGACTATCTCATCTTATGATATCATCTTGCATGCATAAGATCCATTTAAGTTTTATGACCTAAACTTAAAGAAATAAAACTCATATTAGATTTGAGTATAAAATAAGGAACCTAGTTTCCAACAGCCACATCTTCAGGGCGTGAACAACAGCAGCCAACTCAAGATCATGCGTCGGATAGTTCACCTCGTGAACTCGCAACTGTCTAGATGAGTAAGCTATCACCTTACCACTCTGCATCAACACACATCCAAGCCCTAACATCGAAGCATTGCAGTAAACATCAAAGTCAACCCCGATCTCTGGCAAAGCAAGTATAGGAGCGGAAGTAAACCTAATCTTCAATTCCTGGAAAGAGCTCTCACACTTGTCGGTCCAAACAAATTTAGCTTCCTTCTTCAATAACTGAGTCATCGGACGAGCCAATCTAGAGAAATCCTCAACAAATCGACGGTAGTAACCAGCTAAACCAAGGAAACTACGGATCTCTCCCACATATTTAGGACTCTCCCAATCAACAACGGCCTCAATCTTCGCGGGATCAACCATAACTCCCTCACTAGATATCACATGTCCAAGAAATGCAACCTTAGAAAGCCAAAACTCACACTTAGAGAAATTCGCGAACCACTTCTGTCGATGTAAAATCCCAAGTATCAATCGGAGATGCTCGGCATGCTCCTCATCGGTCTTCGAGTAAATGATAATGTCATCAATAAACACCACAACACAAGTGTCAAGAAACTCACTAAAGGTGCGGTTCATCTGGTCCATAAAGATAGCAGGTGCATTAGTCAACCCAAAAGGCATAACCACGAACTCAAAATGCCCATATCTGGTACGGAAAGCAGTCTTCGCAATATCGGCCTCTCTCACTGGGATCTGATGATAACCCGATCGAAGATCAATCTTAGAAAACCTAGAAGCATCCCTCAACTGATCGAACAAATCATCAACTCTCGGCAAAGGATATCTGTTCTTCACAGTCACTCTGTTCAACTCTCTGTAATCAATGCAAAGTCTCATGGAACCATCTTTCTTCTTGACAAATAAAACTGGAGCACCCCACGGAGAAGCACTCGGTCTAATAAATCCTTTCTCGATCATCTCTTCCAACTGTTGCTTCAATTCTTTCAACTCGGGTGGTGCCATACGGTAGGGAGCCTTAGATATAGGTCCGGTACCTGGAACAAGCTCAATAGTAAACTCCACATCTCTCTCTGGCGGTATCCCTGGCAGCTCTTCTGGGAAAACATCTGGAAACTCACGAACAATAGTTACATCCTCAAGCTTCGGTAGCGATGGCTTAGCAGCTGAAACAACACACAGGAAGGCTTGGTAACCCTTCCTAAGAAGATGAGTTGCTTTCATCGAAGAAATAACACGAACACCCTTTTTAGGGCGAGTTCCCCTATAGGAAACACGAACTCCTGAAGAACTCCTCAAGCAGATTTTCTGGCCGCGACACTCGAAGCGAGCATGGTATCGCGATAACCAATCCATACCGAGGATAATGTCAAATTCCTCGAGAGGAAATCTCAGTAAGTCCGCTGGAAATATGGCTTCACCAATAATAATCGGAACATCCCTATGGGACAAAGAGCAGGAAAACACGTCTCCCGAAGGCAAGGAAATGGAAGTCTCCTCAACCATGGAAGACTCAAGAGCTAAACGGTCTGCGAACTGAGTCGATATAAATGATAAAGAAGCTCCAGTGTCAAACAAAATAAGGCACTCAGCGCCAAGAACAGAAAAGATACCAGCCACAATATCTGGATGAGCCTCAGCCTCAGCTCTAGTCATCACGAAGATCTTCCCCTTCGGCTTTCCTCCTCTAGTCGCTGCAGCAGCTGTGGCAGCCTTGCCAAGTGCGGTGTTCTTCTCGGGACACTCAAAGGACTTATGCCCAAATCCATTGTAGGTATAACACTTAAAAGCATTCTTGAAACAGTCAAAACCTGGATGAGATGGTTTACCACAACGGTGGCAAACACTAGAAGCAGTATCAGTGTGGAAAGTGGTCTTAGCAACCGGAGCAGAAAACCTCTCAAATCGCTTCTTCCCCCGGTAAACGGATCTCTGGTGCGAAGAAGCAGATGGAACAAACGGTCTCTTCCCCTGGTAAACGGATCTCTGGTGCGAAGAAACACTGGAAGTAGCAGCTCGGGTCTCAGCATCTATGGCACGAATGGAACTCTCGGCCCAAATAGCATCATCATAAATCTCCACAAAAGAAGTCGAGTCACGGCGAACCATACTCTCGATGCGCGGCCCTAACTTCCCACGATAGAAGTAAACCCTCTCAGCCTCATCCCTGACAAACTTCGAAGCGAAATGTGCAAGCTGGTTAAATTTGTCGGTGTACTCCTGAATGGACATCTTACCTTGCTTCAAGTCCATGAACTCCTTAAGTCTCTGTGATCTAAGCTCCTTAGGATAAAATCTCGTCTCGAGCTTATCCTTAAAAGCCTCCCAATCAAATAAAGGATCAAGGATGAAAGTCGGTCCGGTCAATGCCCACCATCTATCGGCCTCTAGGGTCAAAAAGTGAGTGGCTAGCCGCACTCTATCCTCTCTGCCAACCGAGTTCATGGTGAAGCTCCTCTCCATCTCACGGAACCACTCAGTAAGAGCTACCGGATTAACCTCGCCTCCATAAGTCTTCACGTGGCTCCTGGACATCTGTGATGCTATCCAAGAGAAGCTACCAGGCCTATTGGCCTCATTGCCTGGCGGTGGAGGACGTGGAACAGTCTCTGCCTGCTGTCTCTGGTTCTCAAGCAACTGATGAAGTGCTTGCATTATAGTGTTCTCAGCAACTGTGGTTCTCACCATCCTTCAAAAGAAAAACAAGTATTAACTTAGCAATTAACATTCACAAATAGACTACAATATTAATCCTTAGATCTACCCCATCTCACATTCATTATTTGTTTATTTGGTCAAGTTAAGGTTGGGGGTCACATGAGTGCGTCGGGGGCAATAATGCTCTGATACCAACTGTAAAACCCCTCGCGAAAGCGAAAATATAAAACACACAAAGTACTAAAACTGCAGCGGAATTAAAACTTTTTAAACATAAACAACATGCGAGGTGAATTAAAACTAAAACTGGAAACTGATATAAACAAAATAGATAAGTATAACAGTTCTAAGTACTGAAACGAAATATATACAAAGCCTGGGATGGAACATCCCTACAGGCACCAAAAGATAAACAGTATCAAACTAGAGTCTAGCTAATCGAAGTGTAAGTCATAAGATGACAAGTGGATCATCACTCGCTAGCTCTCAATGAACCCCGTCCAACCTGCATGTACCTACATACATGAAAACATGTACGCCACAATCAGTGGGGAGTGACTAGAGTTCTCCTAGCCACCTTTTGTAACGACATGAAACAAGCAATACAAACAGAACACTCCAACATATATAAACATGTGAAGTATCTCAATATCTCAACAACTGATCTCATACTATCATGCAATCACTAATGCACGGCTCTCTACCAACTTTGGAAACTATTTGGAAGGAGAGTCGGTTTCCCTACCGGTTGCCCGGTCGGGGGGTCTTTCAGTCCAACCCATTTACGAAACTGAGTAAAGAGTCATCCAATGCCTTGGATGAACAAAATTAAAGTCAAAGTACTGTAAACATCACTATCATCATGCATATCTGACACCGTACCAACTCAAGGCAAGCAGATATAAACAGCAAGTATAAGGTTCAGCGGTCAACTTAAGACATAACCTAAACACCTATCATTCAGCAAGTATAAAGGTTCAGCGGTCAACTTAAGACATAACCTAAACACCAATCATTCAGCAAGCAAGGACTCAGAGGCCAACTTAAGGCATGGACCTGCCAATCAGCAAGACACTAGACTCAGAGACGACATCACAACGCATGGACTAGCATCTAAAAGTAAAGGACTCAGAGGCCAGCTTAAGGCATGTCCCTTCACCACATCACAAGACACTAGACTCAGAGGCCAGCTTAAGGCATGTCCTAGCATCAAACATCTGCACTCTGGGCAAGGTGTCAGTTCCTTAGCTACCGCGTTGTGCAGCTGCTCTACTCGTCAGACTCAGAGGCCAAGTTAAGGCATGTTCCAACGCAATCACAATCAAACATGTCTGAGCTCAGAGGCCAGCTTAAGGCATATCCCAGACACGACACTCATACACATATAGGGCTCAGAGGGCCAACTTAAGGCATATCCCCATATATGACAACCAACTCACGTATTAAGTTCAGAGGCCAACTTAAGGCATAACTTAATACGCATCAATACAATATCAACCAAGTCTAGGAACTAATCTATAGTTCTACTTTCTCATACTTCTAATCAACACTTAATTGACCCCGGGAACTAAGTTGAGGGAGAGCCGGTTTCCCTTTCGGTTACCCGACCGGGGGGTCTCTATCCTCTCTCCATTCCCGAACCCAATATAGTGTCGCCCAACCTCCGGGGACCTCAAACACACATGAAAGGTACACAGAACTAATCTCAAACAAAACCGATAAATTGTTTCAAAGTTAAAAACAGAACAATGAGAACAGGGGTTCTCAGCCGGTCCCAGACCGTCTGCCGGTCCATCGGCTGAGAGTCCCTTCCCATGCCCAAGCACCGTCTGAAAATCAATGAGAAGAGGCTCTCAGCCTGTAACATCCCGTATTTTCGTAAAATCTAATTTAAGTATTTTAAATTATTTTAAGTAATAAAATAATAATTTAATAATTTATTGTGAAAGGTCTTAATTTAATTAGTAAGATCCGTCTTAAGAACCTTAATTCCTTAAGACGAATACTACTTGGTGAACTTAAACTCGTATCATAAACATCCGTTCAAGTGTCCGACCCATTTTATTTACTCGAAAAGGACAGCCCATAAAACCCCCACTAAGCCCCTTCCATCGACACAATTGCATTCCTTCAACTCATTTCACTGTAAAACACAAACCTCATAAACCTCCATTTTATTCCTCCTTCTTTTGAGAAATTCTTCATCATCCGATACTCGAATCAAGGTAACAACGACATTTTCCGAATCCTCATTCGATTTCCAAGCCATCTATCACTTTCTTTTTGTAAATCCTTTCACTCGAAAATCAGGCTGTTTTCTCTTAATTCCGTTTTAAGTGCTTAAAATCCGTTTCTATGCTTGTAGGTGTTGGCTTAGAGGATCCAGAGATCGATAGCTACATTGTTGAGGAAGATCTTTAGCCGGATAAGCTTGAAAGGTGACGATAATGAGAAACTCGGCCTTTATGTGTATATTAGCACTTTTGTTGTGATTTTCCATATGGTTTCTGATTTTGTTCAAAGGATTATGTTTAATGAACTTAGAAGCATGCCTAGGATTGTTCTTATATGATAAATCCATGCCTTATGATGTTGTTACATGTTCATATGCTATTTTCAGTTTTTCACAAAGTTAAGACGGATACTTGATATAATCGCTTGAGGATTGTTATGGGACTTATGTGCTGTTAGATTTGTTGTTTTTGTTGTTTGATAATGTTGGGAAATCACCAATTGTAGTCTTGCTTGAGTTGTTGTGTCGAATTATGAAGTTTTCAATAGATTGCGAATTTGCGATTTTTCATATCAGGCTCTCTGAGCCGGTCGACCGACCGGCCGCCGGTCGACCGGCTGGGAGTGTTTCTTTGTGTTTTTGCGATTTTAGGAAAAATTGGCCTTAGGACTACCAGCCGGCCGACCGACTGCCTGCCGACCGGCTGGTAGTCTCATGTGTAGTGTCTTGTGTTGTTTGCGAAGAATATAGGAAAGAAAGGGAGCCCAGCCGGCAGACCGGCCGCCTGCCAGCCGGCTGGGAGTACGTGTGGGGATGGTTTGCGAGTTTATGAAGGCTAGGGTATTGGGTTCCCAGCCGGCCGACCGGCTGCCTGCCGACCGGCTGGGAGTCCTTTGTGGTTCTTTGTTTTGAAAAGGGAAAGTCTGAGAGGGTCACCAGCCGGCCGACCGGCTGCCTGCCGACCGGCTGGGGACTCCTGTAGGTTATTTTGAAATTGTAATTCATTTTTAACTTTCGAACGGTAAATCGGTTTTGATTGAAACTCGTTTTGTATACCCGTGATATGTATTTGAGGTCCCCGGAGGATGGGCAACATTTTATTGGGTTCGGGAATGGAGTAAGGATAGAGACCCCCCGGTCGGGTAACCGAAAGGGAAACCGGCTCTCCCTCAACTTAGTTCCCGGGGTCAATAGAGTGTTGACTAGAGGTTAAGAAAAGTAGAACTATAGATTAGTTCATAGACTTTGGTTGATATTGTATTGATGCGTATTAAGTTATGCCTTAAGCTGGCCTCTGAACTTAATACGTGAGTTTTTTGTCATATATGGGGATATGCCTTAAGCTGGCCTCTGAGCCCTATATGTGTATGTTTGTCGTGTCTGGGACATGCCTTAAGCTGGCCTCTGAGTTCAGACATGTATGATAGTGATCGCGTTGGAACATGCCTTAAGTTGGCCTCTGAGTCTGACGAGTAGAGCAGCTGCACAACGGGGTAGCTAAGGAACTGACACCTTGCCCGGAGTGCAGATGTTTGGTGCTAGAACATGCCTTAAGCTGGCCTCTGAGTTTAGTACCTTGTGATGTGGTGAAGGGACATGCCTTAAGCTGGCCTCTGAGTCCTTTACTTTTGGATGCTAGTCTATGCCTTAAGTTGGCCGCTGAGTCTAGTGTCTTGCTGATTGGCAGGTCCATGCCTTAAGTTGGCCTCTGAGTCCTTGCTTGCTGAATGTTTGGTGTTTAGGTTATGTCTTAAGTTGACCGCTGAACCTTTTCACTTGCTGAACGTTTTGGTACTAGGTTATGTCTTAAGTTGACCGCTGAACCTTTTACTTGCTGAATTTATCTGCTTGCCTTGAGTTGGTAAGTGTCAGATATAGATATTGATAATGATGAGTAAACGTATATCTGTTTGAGTTATGGTTCGATCATCCAAGGCATTGGGTGACTCTTAGTTCGGTTTCATAAATAGTTAGATTGAAAGACCCCCCGACTGGGTAACCAGTAGGGAAACCGGCTCTCCTTCCTAACGGTTTATGAAGTTGGTTGAGAGCCGTGCACTAGAGTTCGCATGTTAATATGAGATCAATTGATGAGATGTTTATGCTTCACATGTTGATATATGTTGGAGTATTCTGTATTGTTTTATGTGTTACGTGTTGTCACAAAAGGTGGCTAGGAGAACTCTAGTCACTCCCCACTGATTGTGGCGTACATGTTTTCATGTATGTAGGTACATGCAGGTTGGAGCAGGGTTACGAGAGGGCTAGCGAGTGATGATCCTGTTGTCATCATATGACTTACCTTATATCGCATAGCTAGACTCTTAGACTTTTGTTACGTTCATTTTGGTGCCTGTAGGGATGTTCCATCCCAGGCTGTGTACATATTTCATTTCAGTACTTAGAACTGTTACTTATCTATTTGGTTTTATTTCAGTTTCAGTTTCTGTTTCAGTTTAAGACTTCTCGCATGTTGTTTAGTTTGCTAAAAAGTTTTTTTCCGCTGCATTTTTGGTACTTTTATGTGTTTTTATTTCCGCTTTCGCGAGGGGTTTTACAGTTGGTATCAGAGCATTATTGCTCCCGACGCACTCATGTGACCCCCAACCTTAACTTGACCAAATAAACAAATAATGAATGAGAGATGGGTAGATCTAAGGATTTATTTTGTAGTCTATTTGTGATTGCTAATTGCTAAGCTAATACTTGTTTTCTCTTTTGAAGGATGGTGAGACCTAGGGCTGCTGATAACATTGTGCTGCAAGCAATTCAGCATTTGCTTGAGACTCAGAGACAGCAAGCAGGGAATGTTCCACCTCCTCCACCGCCAGGCAACGAGGCTAATCGTCCTGGTAGTTTCTCATGGATAGCTTCGCAGATGTCCTGTAGCCACGTGAAGACATATGGTGGCGAGGTTGATCCGGTAGCTCTTACCGAGTGGTTCAGGGAGATGGAGAGGAGCTTTGCTATGTATTCGGTGGGTAGAGAGGATAGAGTGCGGCTAGCCACTCACTTTCTTACCCTTGAGGCCGACAGGTGGTGGGCGTTGACAGGACCTACTTTCACTCTTGATCCTCTGTTCAATTGGGATGCTTTTAAGGATAAGCTCGAGACGAGGTTCTATCCTATAGAGCTCAGATCACAGCGACTCAAGAATTCATGGATTTGAAGCAAGGCAAGATGTCAGTTCAGGAGTTCACAGACCGTTTCAACCAGCTAGCTCACATCGCATCGAGATTTGTTAGAGATGAGGCCGAGAGAGTCTACTTTTACCGTGGCAAGCTAGGGCCACGCATCGAGAGCATGGTTCGTCGTGACTCTACTTCTTTTGTGGAGGTATATGATGATGCTATTTGGGCCGAGAGTTCTATTCATGCCATAGATGCTGAGACCCGTGCTGCTACTTCTAGCGTGACTCCTCACCAGAGATCCGTGTACCAGGGGAAGAGACCATTTGTTCCTTCTACTTCTTCGCCTTTTTCTCAGAAGAAGCGTTTGAGAGGTTCTCTGCTCCGGTTGCTAAGACCATTGTTCACACTGACACAGCTGCTAGTGTTTGCCACCGTTGTGGTAAACCTTCTCATCCGGGTTTTGACTGTTTCAAGAATGCTTTCAAGTGCTATACTTGCAATGGATTTGGGCACAAGTCTTATGAGTGTCCTGAGAGGAACACCGCACTTGGCAAGGCTGCCACTGCTGCTGCAGCAACTAAGGGAGGAAAGCCGAAAGGGAAGATCTTTGTGATGACTAGGGCTGAGGCAGAGGCTCATCCAGATATTGTTGCTGGTATCTTTTCTGTTCTTGGCGCTGAGTGCCTTATTTTGTTCGATACTGGAGCTTCTTTATCATTTATATCGACTCAGTTCGCCGACCGTTTAGCTTTTGAGTCTTCATTGGTTGAGGAGACTTCTATTTTCTTACCTTCTGGAGACGTGTTTTCCTGCTCTTCGTCCCGTAGGGATGTTCCTATTATTATTGGTCAAGCCACATTTCCAGCGGACTTACTGAGATTTCCTCTCGAGGAGTTTGACATTATCCTCGGTATGGATTGGTTATCGCGATACCATGCTCGCTTCGAGTGTCGCGACCAGAAAATCTGCTTGAGGAGTTCTTCAGGAGTTCGTGTTTCCTATAGGGGAACTCGCCCTTAAAGGGGTGTTCGTGTTATCTCTTCGATGAAAGCATCTCATCTTCTTAGGAAGGGTTGCCAAGCCTTCCTGTGTGTTGTTACAGCTGCTAAACCATCGCTACCGAAGCTTGAGGATGTAGCCATTGTTCGTGAGTATCCAGATGTTTTCCCAGATGACTTGCCAGGGATACCGCCAGAGAGAGATGTGGAGTTTACTATTGAGCTTGTTCCAGGTACCAGACCGATTTCTAAAGCTCCTTACCGTATGGCTCCGCCAGAGTTGAAGGAGTTGAAGCAACAGTTGGAAGAGATGATCGAGAAAGGTTTCATCAGACCTAGTGCTTCTCCGTGGGGTGCTCCCGTTTTGTTCGTTAAGAAGAAAGATGGTTCCATGAGACTTTGCATTGACTATAGAGAGTTGAACCGAGTGACCGTGAAGAACAGATATCCTTTGCCTAGGATAGATGACTTGTTTGATCAGTTGAGAGGTGCTTCTAGGTTTTCTAAGATTGATCTCCGATCGGGTTATCATCAGATTCCAGTGAGAGAGGCTGATATTGCGAAGACTGCTTTTCGTACCAGATATGGGCTTTTTGAGTTCGTGGTTATGCCTTTTGGGTTGACTAATGCACCTGCCATCTTCATGGATCAGATGAACCGTACCTTCAGTGAGTATCTTGACACTTGTGTTGTGGTGTTTATCGATGACATTCTCATTTATTCGAAGACCGATGAGGAACAGGCTGAGCATCTTCGATTGATTCTTGGGATATTGCGTCGTCAGAAGTGGTTTGCGAAGTTCTCAAAGTGCGAGTTTTGGCTTTCTAAGGTTGCATTTCTTTGACATGTGATATCTAGTGAGGGAGTTATGGTTGATCCCGCGAAGATTGAGGCTGTAGTTGATTGGGAGAGTCCCAAAGATGTTGGAGATATCCGTAGTTTCCTTGGATTGGCTGGTTATTATCGTAGATTCGTTGAGGATTTCTCTAGGTTAGCCCGCCCGATGACTCAGTTATTAAAGAAGGAAGCTAAGTTTGTTTGGACCGACAAGTGTGAGAGTTCTTTCCAGGAGTTGAAGACTAGGTTGACCTCCGCTCCTATACTTGCTTTGCCAGAGATCGGGGTTGACTTTGATGTGTATTGTGATGCTTCGATGTTAGGACTTGGATGCGTACTGATGCAGAGTGGTAAGGTGATAGCCTAGTCATCTAGACAGTTGAGAGTTCATGAGGTGAACTATTCGACACATGATTTGGAGTTGGCCGCAGTCGTTCATGCTTTGAAGATGTGGCGTCATTACCTGATTGGATCCCATTGCCGTATTTTCACAGATCACAAGAGCCTTAAGTACATTTTTACTCAGAAAGACCTTAACATGAGACAGAGACGTTGGCTAGAGTTGGTGAAAGATTACGACATCGAGTTGTTATATCATGAGGGAAGAGCCAATGTAGTTGCTGATGCGCTTAGCCGCAAGACTTCTCACTCGATGAGTGCCATGAGAGTATTGCCCGATGAGTTGTGTTCCGAGTTCCGGAAGATGAGGCTAGAGATGGTGGGTAGTGGCTTCGATTGGTTAGCCGCTATGACTGCCGAGCCGTCTTTATATTGGGAGATTCGCCAGAGTTTGCCTTCAGATGCCGATTTCAAGAAGTTCGAGGCTAAGATTTCGAGTGGTGTTGCACCTGACTTGGTGATTGATGCTGATGGTTTCCTTAGGTTCCGTGGTAGGATGTATGTCCCCGATGTGCCAGATTTGAGGAAGAGGGTTCTTGATGAGGCTCATTTGTCACCGTATTCCGTTCATCCAGGAGGAGAGAAGATGCACAAGGATTTGAGGCTTATGTTTTGGTGGCCTGGTATTAAGAAGGAGATCTTGGATTATGTTAGTAGGTGCTTGACTTGTCAACAAGTCAAGATAGAGCATAGGAGACCTGGTGGTTTGCTACAGCCGCTCCCCGTTCTTCAGTGGAAGTGGGAGTGTATATCTATGGACTTCGTTACAGCTTTGCCTAAGACTGTGGGAGGCAAAGATGCGATTTGGGTTATTGTTGATCGTCTAACTAAGTGTGCCAGATTCGTGCCGATCAGAGAGACGTGGGACATGGATCGATTAGCCAAGGCTTATATTGCTGAGATAGTCCGATATCATGGCGTACCGAGAGAGATCGTTTCAGATCGAGATCCGAGATTTTGTTCCAGGTTCTGGAAGGCTTTGCAGGAGGCTATGGGTAGCCGTTTGTTGATGAGTACTGCTTTTCATGCCGCGACCGATGGGCAATCCGAGAGGACCATTCAGACACTAGAGGATTTGCTCCGCGCTTGTGCCCTCGATTTTCAGAGTTCTTGGGAGCAGTGTTTGCCGTTGGTAGAGTTTTCTTACAACAACAGTTATCATGCTTCCATTGGTATGGCTCCGTACGAGGCTCTTTATGGTAGGAAGTGCCGTAGCCCGATCTGTTGGGATCAGGCTAGTGACGTTCGTGACCTTGGACCTGATCAGCTAGCTGAGACCATTGACCGTGTACAGCTCATTAGGAATAGGATGAAGGCCGCTCAGGATCGACAGAAGTCCTATGCTGATGTCCGTCGTAGACCCTTAGAGTTCGAGGAGGGTGACAGTGTCTTTTTTAGAGTGTCTCCGATGAAAGGCGTCAAAAGGTTTGGCGTTAAGGGCAAGCTGAGCCCTAAGTTCATTGGACCTTTTGTGATCGCGAAGAAGATTGGCGTCGTAGCTTATCGTTTGGACTTGCCTCCTAGTTTGGGCAAGGTTCATAACGTCTTTCACGTTTCCCAGCTCCGCAGATATGTTAGTGATCCGAGTCATGTACTGCACCGAGAGATTGAGAACCTGGAGCCGAGTCTTGCTTTCGAGGAGCGTCCGGTGAAGATCCTTGACCGACAGGAGAGGAAGCTTAGGAGCAAGGTGGTGCCCTTGGTGAAGATTCTATGGCGTTGCGGTGATGTGGAGGAGCAGACATGGGAGACTGAGGCATCGATGCGTGCTGCGCATCCCTTCTTATTCGATTAAGGTATAGTGCATAGATTTATATCCGTTCGAGTTTCGAGGACGAAACTTTTTGAAGTTGGGGTGATTGTAACATCCCGTATTTTCGTAAAATCTAATTTAAGCATTTTAAATTATTTAAAGTAATAAAATAATAATTTAATAATTTATTGTGAAAGGTCTTAATTTAATTAGTAAGATCCGTCTTAAGAACCTTAACTCCTTAAGACGAATACTACTTGGTGAACTTAAACTCGTATCATAAACATCCGTTCAAGTGTCCGACCCATTTTATTTACTCGTAAAGGACAGCCCATAAAACCCCCACTAAGCCCCTTCCATCGACACAATTGCATTCCTTCAACTCATTTCACTGTAAAACACAAACCTCATAAACCTCCATTTTATTCCTCCTTCTTTTGAGAAATTCTTCATCATCCGATACTCGAATCAAGGTAACAACGACATTTTCGGAATCCTCATTCGATTTCCAAGCCATCTATCACTTTCTTTTTGTAAATCCTTTCACTCGAAAATCGGGCTGTTTTCTCTTAATTCCGTTTTAAGTGCTTAAAATCCGTTTCTATGCTTGTAGGTGTTGGCTTAGAGGATCCAGAGATCGATAGCTACATTGTTGAGGAAGATCTTTAGCCGGATAAGCTTGAAAGGTGACGATAATGAGAAACTCGTCCTTTATGTGTATATTAGCACTTTTGTTGTGATTTTCCATATGGTTTCTGATTTTGTTCAAAGGATTATGTTTAATGAACTTAGAAGCATGCCTAGGATTGTTCTTATGTTAGAAATCCACGCCTTATGATGTTGTTACATGTTCATATGCTATTTTCAGTTTTTCACAAAGTTAAGACGGATACTTGATATAATCGCTTGAGGATTGTTATGGGACTTATGTGCTGTTAGATTAGTTGTTTTTGGTGTTTGATAATGTTGGGAAATCACCAATTGTAGTCTTACTTGAGTTGTTGTGTCGAATTATGAAGTTTTCAATAGATTGTGATTTTGCGATTTTTCGTATCAGGCTCTCTGAGCCGGTCGACCGACCGGCCGCCGGTCGACCGGCTGGGAGTGTTTCTTTTTGTTTTTGCGATTTTAGGAAAAATTGGCCTTAGGACTGCCAGCCGGCCGACCGGCTGCCTGCCGACCGGCTGGTAGTCTCATGTGTAGTGTCTTGTGTTGTTTGCGAAGAACATAGGAAAGAAAGGGAGCCCAGCGGGCAAACCGGCCGCCTGCCAGCCGGCTGGGAGTACGTGTGGGGATGGTTTGCGAGTTTATGAAGGCTAGGGTATTGGGTTCCCAGCCGGCCGACCGGCTGCCTGCCGACCGGCTGGAAGTCCTTTGTGGTTCTTTGTTTTGAAAAGGGAAAGTCTGAGGGGGTCACCAGCCGGCCGACCGGCTGCCTGCCGACCGGCTGGGGACTCCTGTAGGTTATTTTGAAATCGTAATTCATTTGTAACTTTCAAACGGTAAATCGGTTTTGATTGAAACTCGTTTTGTATACCCGTGATATGTATTTAAGGTCCCCGGAGGATGGGCAACATTTTATTGGGTTCGGAAATGGAGTAAGGATAGAGACCCCCCGGTCGGGTAACCGAAAGGGAAACCGGCTCTCCCTCAACTTAGTTCCCGGGGTCAATAGAGTGTTGACTAGAGGTTAAGAAAACTAGAACTATAGATTAGTTCATAGACTTTGGTTGATATTGTATTGATGCGTATTAAGTTATGCCTTAAGCTGGCCTCTGAACTTAATACGTGATTTGTTTGTCATATATGGGGATATGCCTTAAGCTGGCCTCTGAGCCCTATATGTGTATGTTTGTCGTGTCTGGGACATGCCTTAAGCTGGCCTCTGAGTTCAGACATGTGTGATAGTGATCGCATTGGAACATGCCTTAAGTTGGCCTCTGAGTCTGACGAGTAGAGCAGCTGCACAACGGGGTAGCTAAGGAACTGACACCTTGCCCGGAGTGCAGATGTTTGGTGCTAGTACATGCCTTAAGCTGGCCTCTGAGTTTAGTACCTTGTGATGTGGTGAAGGGACATGCCTTAAGCTGGCCTCTGAGTCCTTTACTTTTGGATGCTAGTTTATGCCTTAAGTTGGCCGCTGAGTCTAGTGTCTTGCTGATTGGCAGGTCCATGCCTTAAGTTGGCCTCTGAGTCCTTGTTTGCTGAATGTTTGGTGTTTAGGTTATGTCTTAAGTTGACCGCTGAACGTTTTCACTTGCTGAACGTTTTGGTACTAGGTTATGTCTTAAGTTGACCGCTGAACCTTTTACTTGCTGAATTTATCTGCTTGCCTTGAGTTGGTACGTGTCAGATATAGATATTGATAATGATGAGTAAACGTATATCTGTTTGAGTTATGGGTCGATCATCCAAGGCATTGGGTGACTCTTAGTTCGGTTTCATAAATAGTTGGATTGAAAGACCCCCCGACTGGGTAACCAGTAGGGAAACCGACTCTCCTTCCTAACGGTTTATGAAGTTGGTTGAGAGCCGTGCACTAGAGTTCGCATGTTAATATGAGATCAATTGATGAGATGTTTATGCTTCACATGTTGATATATGTTGGAGTATTCTGTATTGTTTTATGTGTTACGTGTTGTCACAAAAGGTGGCTAGGAGAACTCTAGTCCCTCCCCACTGATTGTGGCGTACATGTTTTCATGTATGTAGGTACATGCAGGTTGGAGCAGGGTTACGAGAGGGCTAGCGAGTGATGATCCTGTTGTCATCATATGACTTACCTTATATCGCATAGCTAGACTCTTAGACTTTTGTTACGTTCATTTTGGTGCCTGTAGGGATGTTCCATCCCAGGCTGTGTACATATTTCATTTCAGTACTTAGAACTGTTACTTATCTATTTGGTTTTATTTCAGTTTCAGTTTCAGTTTCTGTTTCAGTTTAAGACTTCTCGCATGTTGTTTAGTTTGCTAAAAAGTTTTATTTCCGCTGCATTTTTGGTACTTTTATGTGTTTTTATTTCCGCTTTCGCGAGGGGTTTTACATAGCCGGTGGACCGTCCGCCGGCTGGGAGTCCCTTCCCCTAGCAAATCTTCAAAACCCAAAACAACAAGGAAAGACTCTCAGCCAGTGGACTGGCTGCCGGTCTGCCGGCTGGGAGTCATTTCCCAAACCTTTGCAATTTTCACAAAAACACTCAAGAAGGATCTTGAGCCGGTCGACCGGCGGCCGACCTACCGGCTCAGAAACCTTTTCTACATTTCAGAGCATTCAGAAGACAATAACCCAGACTCTGAGCCGGCCGACCGGCTGCCGGTCAGCCTACCGGCTCAGAGTCCGCTGTACGCGAAAATCGCATTTCCTACAATCTTCAAAACTCCTCAAATCGATTCAAGACTTCTAAAATTGCAACATAAAATGTGTACCCAGCATATATAATCATCAAATACACTAACTACCAGCAATTAATTCCACAAACAATCCTCAATAAGAATATTATTTGTATCCGTCTTAAGCACAAATTTCTGAAAATCAACAACTAAGCATGTGAAACTTCATCAAAGCATATAATCATCATATGTGCACATTCCTATCATGTTTCTAAGTTCAATCAACAACAAGTGCTAATATTACAAATAAGGCCGAGTTTCTCATAATTGTCACCTTAAAAGCAATTCCGATCAAAGCTCCTCTTCCACCACGTAGCTATCCACAGTAGGGTCGTCTAATCCTTCACCTACAATCAATAAAAACGGGTTTTAGAGCTTAAAGGAAGGATTCTACAAAATCAGGCCAGTTTTCGAATTGAAGGAAGCGAAAATCGGAAGTGACGGATGACTTGCAAATTTCATGAGGATTCCGAAAATGTATTTATTACCTTGATTTGGAGTCCGGATGATGAAGAAAAATGGATCAGATGAGTTTTAAGAGAGAAAAGTGAGAAATGAAGAACACTGTGTTCTTATTTAAGAATGTGGAATATGTCGACATTCACAAGGGTTTAGGGGGGGGGTTTTATGTGTCCTTTCCGTTTCAAAGGAAAACGGGTTTGGTAACATGAACGGGTTTTGATACGGATTTAAGTTGTCAAATTGTATTCGTCTTAAGGACTTAAGGTTCTTAAGACGGATCTTATGTTTTATTAAAATACTTTTCAATAAATTATTAAAATATTATTTTATCACTTAAAAATAATTAAAAACCCTTAAATTATATTTTATAAAAATACGGGATGTTACAAAGATGGACAAATCTAGTTAATTGAACTTGTGAGATTTGTGATCTAATCTAATATTTCAGAATTGATTTCAAACTTTGTATTTCAAATGTCAAAACTTTGAAGACGTGGAAATTGTAAAGATTTGAACGCTTGATGTTTTTCTTGTAAATTCTCCATTTGTAGTATCAGAAACCACATGTATGGTTTTGGAATCACTTGACTATTTGAGAATATTATACTTACCCATTTACAACATTTGACTAAGATTACAGGATTTCTTTGTCTCGACTTTATCTTGATTATTCTTGAACCATATTTTTTTGGTATAATGTGAGCACAAAAGATGGTGATTAGTGCTTCAAATGTTTAAAACATTATAACTAATAAGCAAACAGTTAAATAACAAGGAAACTTAACATTATGAATCAAGTGTGTTCTAACACTAACACGATTCAAATGACAAGTTCACCGGTCTATTCTGTATATTCCTAGGACCCTTGGTCGGGATGATTCTACTATGAAGTAGTCATTAGCTGGTCGGGAAGAAAACAAAGGCAGTGATTGATATTTCATCCTGGCATCTGTCCTTTATTTAATTCTTGGTGCCACTTCTAATATTGTCCAGCAAAACTAAACTAGTCAATTATGACATGGAAGGATAAAAATGCATAGTAAAAATAACAGTTAGCCTAATGTTGAAAAATAGGATGACCTAAAAGTGTATAGATGGCCACCAAATTAAAATTCCCGTAAGCTCATGTTCCTCAGAATTGCTCTTTAGTGATCACTATAGATGATCGAAGTAAATGGGGTATGACTCAGTATTGCATGAAGATCACTAATTTGCCCTGTAACTTACATTTTTTCTAGCTTTAGTAATTAGTACAAGTTGGAATGTACATGATGCCCATCCTTTTTAAAATGCTCTTGTGCCTAATCGGCTAATCCTATGATCTTATTCCTATTTCTACGTTGTTGTTTTTTCTGCTAATACCCGTCGTCGTGGGTGTTAAAGATTAGATTTATAAAAACAAACTAGAACTATGGATAGTGATAGTAAGGGTCGAACCACAGAGAGACTGCTAATTTTTAATCTATACAGTAACAATAAAGGGGGTGTTTTGATTTGGTTTAAAACTAAGACAAGTAAAATAAACAGCGCTGTAAAAAGATAAAATGTAAGAAAATATGATAAAAGAGATGCTAGGATGATTGGGTCACTATAGCTACGATGGCAGACGATCTAGGTAAACATGTATTATAGTCGCGTAAGATGGGAATAATGAGTCCTTTCGGTGCAGGTTAACTAGTAGCTCATTTTGGCCTATGCTACTAGTCCCTAGGTCTCACTAATACTAGGTGTCAACACGATTAGCGATTCCTAAAACCTAAGTCACAAATCTTTCGATCGTAAGTAACTTAATCATTTACACCGTTAACTAATGCCCTTCCCTGTCTTTCGATCTATGGGTTGGTCATTACTAAGCATCTAACAAGTCTCCTTTTAGTCTCATTGAAAGATATTTCACTTAACGGGATAAAACAAAACTGATCAGACGAGAGATCAGTCGATCGACCAATCAACTCAGTCGACCGACCAGAGAAATCAGTCGGTCGACCAAGTACTGCTACGGGTTGCCCTAAACTACGCCATCTACGCTATAGTTCGCCTACATCCTAACATAAGGGGTCTAGCTACTCATATTATTGATGAAAACATGAGCTATAACGATGAAAACAACAAACAACATGATTAAGACGATTAAAGAAATAAACAATAAGAACAACGGTATGGGATTCTAACTATCCGGTACTAATCTATAAAAAATGTAATTAAACTGAAATTAAGGAACAAGAATTACCGTAACAATAAGGAGGAAAGTAAGAACGGGAATGAACTTTATTGAAATATTGAGTAGAACAGAAATTTGTGTAAACTAATTCTAAAACTAGATTAAAACTAAAGAATTTGATTAAAGCTAAGTAGAGTTGATAATAAAACTCTATGATCGAACCAAGGGAGGGGTGTGCATTATATAGAAATATCACAAAAACCCTAAATCCAAACCCTAAACTCGATAATGGGATTCAACACGTCTTTTAAATTTCCGTCGGAGTGTGTTGGTGGTCGACCGACCATAGTAGGTGGTCGACCGGCCAACTGTCAGGCCCAGAGAAGCTTCTGATCTTTTAAATTTGATTTCTGAAATCTCGCTCATCAGGTGCCTCGGTTGACCGACCATAGTAGGTGGTCGATCGACCAAATATCAGGGTACAGTAATGCATTCTGACAAATTCTACAGCCCGCATCGATCGTAAAACATATGTCATTTCTTCGTTGCTTATCGTAATAAAGCGATTCTCGCGGCGTTGGAAATATAAGAGGATAAGCTTTTACCTCCAATTGTAATCACTCCATTATAAGCTCTAGAACTCGAGATATAGCCATTTGAAACAGGTTGCAATATCGTGAAGCGATTCTTTCCTTCTGTATGCACCCTTGCTTATGGTATTTTCAGGCCTTGAAGCGCGCACAAAGTTCATTCCTTAAGCATCCTTTTCATGTCAAATGCTATGCTAAGCACTCGGGGACGGATTTAGCTCAATATCTACTCATTTCCGCATTAAACTGCAATAATGCACCAAAATACGAAAGTAGACGAAATAGGAGAAATAGTAGCCTAAACTACACAAATGAGCTCTGAAATGCGTGTGAAATGAGGTGTAAAACATCATATAAAAGACAAACATCAAACTTCCCCAAACCAATCCCTTGTTTGTCCTCAAGCAAGAACTAGACTCGATCTTAAACTAATGGAACGATTTCAACCTCAGAGCGAAATACAACTGTAAAGCCTAAACCAATTTAATGCAAAGTCAACAATCAACTAGTAATATGAATCATGCAAACGAGTTATTGAGTTGTCAAAACATGCTAATCTATCAACCATAAAGACTCATCAAAATGGACTCTCGCGGGTCGCTCAAATCACACAATAGGCAAAGGGGTGAGTATATATGAAAGATAGAAAGAAGTAACTTTGTAATGACACTCACCTAACTTCGATTCATGAGAACATGCATGCAATCTAACATGAAAACAATCTCTAAAACCGTGCATATACATACCAATCTAATGACTTTGACACATGGTGAGGAAAAGAAAGGATATGTGAGGTAATGGGTAAGAAAGGATAAGATGGTTTGGATGTGTGGAGTTTAAGTAGCCAAGCTAGCAAACTATGGAATCCAAACAATGATGATTTCGACACTTCCGAACCCAATGTAAATGAACATGGTGCTATTTTTGAAGCACAAATCTCACGAATTTTCAAGGAAAAAGACTCCCAAATGATATGAATGAAATACAGGAGTAACAATCGCTAAAGAAAATAACTTCTAAGCAAACTGAAACTTTCTGATTCTGAGAATTGGTCGACCGACCAAGGGTTTCGGTTGGTCGACTGATTTGCAGTGTATTTTTTAGATTTTTCTTTCTTTTTTTGTTTTCCCTTTTTCTCTTTTCTTTTTCTTTTCATCTTTTTCTCTTTTTTCTTTCTTTCACAAATGAAAGCATAACAACCAAAACACTTAAAGATTCTCGTGACTACAAATACTAGCTTGGATAGGGTAGGCTGAGTATGGGATGTAGCTTATGGGACAATAAGGCATTTTTGGCAATGTGAAGCTTATGAGTAAGACAAGAAAAGGGACCTCATTGCACGTGTCAAATATCAATAAACTAAGTAGCATACAGGTATAAAGCAGATTACGTTCATGTTTATGCATATTGACGTAACATGTCTCAAGGGGAGTACTACTCACATCCTAACTGTTGGGAAATGTGTCCTCAACAATAGTGCGATCACGTCAATGATAATAATCATTGTCAAAAATCTTATGAAAAGAATATGCAAGGGATGATCCGATATGATATATAGTCAACTGACCAACATTAATCGGTAATGATTGGCTAACTAGAGTTTGACATTACTGTCGTGTGACGGTGGTGGTCAGTTCATCCCTTTAGGTCACACCTTTAGGACAATCCCCTTAAATATATATTGATCAATTGTATATGATACGAATTGATCGATTCCTTAAAACCATATATCGAGAAATCAGAGGTTGAATCTTAACGTAAGATTTATATTTGAAATTGAAATGTGTCGATTGTCAAATATTAATCGATATTTTAGAAATATCGAAATTAGAATATGAATGGTTCATGGTTATAACAATCGTTGTAAATATATCGTATCGACGATTATTAAGATAACCATATATTGGAACAGTAATTACGAATTACTAAATTAATTTCTTAAATATGATTTAATTAATTTAGAAAAAATATTTATATGATAAATATATTTTAAATTAATACAATTGTATTTGTGACATAAGATGTCACATGTCTCACAATTGTACAAATTACAATTTGTAAAATAAAGGTCCATTTTACATCTAATGTGTCGTGTGATTTTGTGAGGATAATGGGTTTGCATTTTATAATTAAATCATCCTTAAAAACATAATGATGATGTAGGTATGATGCCTAAGTGTAGGCATGCAACCCTAAGCTTTTAAGTAAGACAAAAGAGCATCTAACCCTTGTAAAAATACACTACCACAAGCCTAAAACCATTCACCCACAATATATATGTGAATTGTTCACATATACTGATGCACTTGAATTCTAACCTAATGTGTTATATTTTCTAGTGTAAGAAAATCACAAAACCTCTAAAATATTAATCAAAATATTTTACTACAATAAGTTGTAGTTTTTAGTAGACTAATAAAGAGATATTAGTTTACGGTTTTAAGATAACCGATTTCGTCTCCTAGTTCGGGTTCGGTCTTCGGTGTTTAAGGGTAGGTCTTGGTGCATCGTAAAGGAGGCAAGCTATTTTGGTTGTTCCGTGGAGGATCGTCCTAGCACCTTTTTGGACCGTTTGTAATCGTTTTATTATGGGAAAAATA
This sequence comes from Silene conica, assembly GCA_029255685.2. Lineage (NCBI taxonomy): Eukaryota > Viridiplantae > Streptophyta > Magnoliopsida > Caryophyllales > Caryophyllaceae > Silene > Silene conica. The sequence goes on from CM055311.2 coordinate 70,424,432, forward strand.
GTAAAATAAAGTTTCTGGCCGAGATTTTTATATATGTTCTCACATGCATTTAACATATTATGAATATATAATTTTCGAAATTATTTAAGTTTTATGTATGGTTTGTGATATTTAAAGGTTACATAGTCATAAAATGGGATAAAAATGGGTTTATATAGTTAGATTATGAATTTAGCTACGAAAATTTTTGTAGATGTCACATGCAATATTCAAAATGTATGTTGAAATTTCCAGAAATTTTTCACTTATATTGCATGAATATTGATTTTTATTGTAAAAATCGACATATTAGTGACATTATTTAACTTAAATAGTTTAAGTTCGACTTTGGCCATAAAACATTTATACAGTGTAACATATAATATTTCTAGCATGCATGTAAATTTTGAGCTATTTAATTCGAATTTTGCATGAGAAATGATTTTAATCGTTAAAATCGAGTGATATATGACACAATTTATTAAAAATAGTAAAAGTTTCTAAAATGATCCGAAAATTTAACCCATATTAGTCATATTTGATATGATCATCATCATATTTTTCTTGGGTGCCAAAAGTTTCTGGTTTTTATTGTTTAATTTTTAAAAGGTTAAAGTTAAAAATAAAAGAATTGAAAGAGTCATGATTATTTCTCAGCCCGTAAACAGTGTGACACTGAATTTTTCTGTCCATTTCAGTTACTTTGAGTGTCTTGGAAGATGTAAAAGTTTTATTAGTATTTTATTGCATTATTTTGAGGTAATTTTGAATTTCCGTCTAATTTTGCATGTTACACGTTAATATTACGAGATAAATAGTCTATTTCGAAAATATTAATATTTTAAGGATCTGAAATTTTAAGAAAATTTTCAGTATGTTCAAATTTTGAATTTTGAATTTTCGAAATATTTTATGACTCGTTTTGATTATTTTATTACTATTTCCCGATTAAAACCGAACAATATTATAATAAAAGGTTAAGTTATTTCGAAATTTGATTAGGACTAAATTTTGAATCCTAAATTGTGTTAGGATACTTAACTAAAACCTGAATAATGATTCATTAAGTGTTTAGTGATTTTAAAAATGTAAAATCACGTTATTCCATAAAACCGTGTTATTACGAATAACGATATTTAAATTGTGTTTAAATAGGACGATTTGGCTTAGGTTTTGCATTTTACATAAGCATTGCATATTTATTTATTATTTATCATTGTCATAATTTATTTACGTAATTTTGGAATTATGTATTTTGCTTAGTATGGTCTTAGTTTTTAATCGTTAATTCCCGTAATGTAAGGGGTTATCGATCCGGTTGTAATTTAATGTGATCTCAAATCACTTTATTTTATTGTTTTATTTTATAATGTATAAAATAGATAGAAAATTTGTAATTATTTGTAATTATTTGTAATTCCGGAGATCCTTGAAGACGGTGCCTTTCGGAAAGGAGTTCCGACCAATACGGAGTTTGCCTTGGGTTGCGTGCCGCGTGTGAAGTTCAAGGGACCAAGGAGTTGGTTTCCGAATTTGTATTTTACATTTAATTTTCTATTTTAGGAAGGTGAAGAGTCTATTGATATAATATACTCAAGAAGGAGGGGGGGTTGAATTGAGTATGCCTTCTTTTTTAAAATCTTCTTCTATGTTTGTGGATGTATAATGAATGTCGAGTAGAGCCCCAATGAAAAGGAGACACGATATTTTTGAAGTGGTTCAGTTTCACAATTTGAAACCTACGTCCACTATTCTCGATTAATAAAATTAGTACCGACTCCGGATTACAATTTTATCAACCCTACTCGTACAACTTTGATGTTAGTTGTAACTCGATCTAGATACCGTTAAATATCTAGCTATGACAAGTACCGTCAAATACTTGCTTACAATGAGTACCGTGAAATACTCGATCTATCTTACGTTAATAAGATAAGTCTTCAATGTTCTTCAATGTCACAATCTTGGATGAATAAGATCAATGTTGGAGCACTTGAATCTTGAAACGAATATGACAATTTAAGCTCGAATCTTTGAAGAGTAACGACCGGCGGTTTGTCTCGATATGCGTGATTATGTGTATGTGTTTTCGTGTAGATTAATGTGTCATGGGTAGTCTATTTATATAGAATTATATCTAGGTAATTTAAACCCTAGATGATTTAGAAATATTACTTAAACTAGAATTCTATTCTTTTAGTAATACTATCATAAATCTAATCTTAATATATTTAGGAAAGATTTAATAATACTTTAGGTATTATATAAGGAATCAATTTCCTAATTCATATTTAGGAAAGATCTTTATATAATAAACAAATAGTAACCTTATTAAAACAACTTTCTAAACATTGTCAAAATATAATAAATTATATTCCATAATATAATCTAGATTGTTTTAGATTATTTAAATAAACATATTATTTATTTAAACAACCACTACACGTTTTAGGAAATCGTGCCATGTTGCACGACTTTCCAAACCGCTTTAAACACGATCTAAATTTATATACTTTGACAAATAAGTTAAATATAAATCTTTTGGTTTATTAGAAATAAATAATTAACTCATAAGAAAATTATTTATCCCTTTTTAACTAAAGATATTTTCACTACAAAAAAATACTGCCCTTGCGACGGAAAATTTGCGACGGATAGAAAATCCGTCGCAAATTTGGATTTGGGACGGATTTTGCGACGGATTTTTTTTTTGCGACGGACCTAAATTTCCCAGACCCGCGAAGTGAAAGTCAAATGGCGGGAAAGTTTGCGACGGAAAGTCCGTCGCATATATTGACTTTTGCGACGGAATTTCCGTCGCAAACATATTGACCAGACTTGACCAAAAGTTGGTCAAGGTCAAACCTTGACCATATTTGCGACGGAAATTCCGTCGCAAAAGTCAAAATTTGCGACGGAATTTCCGTCGCAAATCTGGTCAAAGTTTGACCTTGACCAGATTTGCGACGGAAATTCCGTCGCAAAGTTATATTATACAGACCCCGCGGGTCTTATTTTTCCCCAAATCAATTTCAAAACAAAAAAAAAGAAAACCCTAAAAGCGATTCGGCGATTTACCACCCCACCACACCACCACCCTACCACCCTACAACCCCGCCGCCGCCGCAGCCGCAGCCGCCGCCGCCACCAGCCCTCCTTCTTCCTCCTTCCTCCTTCTCCTTCCTTCCTCCTCCTTCCTCCTCCTTCTCCTTTCTTCTCCCTTCCACCTGCCACCTCACCGCCGCCACCACCTCACCGCCGCCACCTTGCCGCCGCCACTTCTTTCTTCCTTCTCCATTTCTCCTTATGTATGTATACTAACTTTCGTTATTTATATACCGTCTTAATTTTTTATGTTTAATCCGTCGCAAAATTCCGTCGCAAATTCCGTATTATTGTTTTTTATTGTTATTAGGAATAGTTAGTTTAGTTTAATTGTTATTTGATTAGTTTAGCCAGTATTGTTAGGTGGTTAGTGATATTAGGTTAGTAGCTAATTTCGTCCCAAATCCGTCGCATATTGTTGTTAAGATCACATGTCGATGCCCCCGTTGATGAATCTTTCTTTCAAGAAAATGTTACTAATGGTGAAACAATACTGTCACCAATTGAAGTAGAAGAAGAAGATGAAGATGAAATTGTGGAGGAACCAGAATACATACAAATTGTGACAGTGGAGCAACATGAGGATGAAGATGGGGATGAGGACGAGGTTGAGGATGAGGATGAGGATGAGGATGAGGATGAAGATATTATAGATTCTCTTTGTAAGGATGTAGGAATAAATTGTTCAAGTGATGATGATGATGATTAGGACTACTATCTATTAGATTCGATAATCTTGTATTTGTTGAAATTATTGTAGATGCCGTATGGCTTAATGTCAATGAAATTATCTTATTAATCTTATTATTCAAGTTTTTAATTATGTAAAACATTTCTATCTAATTGTTGTTATATTAGTTTGATAATATGTCGGGCGGAAGACGACGAGGTAGTGGTAGTCGTCAGACTGAGGGACGACGAGCGGGAGGTAGTGACGAGGACGAGATAATTGAGCCTCAGACGCCGACGCCTACACATCGAGTACACCTCGATCCGACTGATTACGAAGGCGGCAAGTGGTAAGTGTCTTATTTGTTTACGGATAATTGATTGTATGAGTATATATATTGATTATAATATGATTACTTGTTGACTATTTTATTTTCACATTTAACTCTTTTTCAGGTTCAGTGACAAAGACGTTTCTACTCTTATAACACAGACCATTATTTGCAACTACAAGGAGTATGCGCCCAACTGGTCAAATGCGTCGGATGCCATCAAGGAAGAGTGGTGGAATTGGTTTGAGGTATTTATTAACTGTTTTATTGTTTCATATTTATTTAACTATATTTTTTTTTACTTATTTCCGTTTTATTATTTATTACCTATTTATTGTTTCATATTTATTTAACTATATTTTTTTTTTTGAAACAGAAACATGTTACCTTTCACCCTCGTGATAGAGCAGCGGTTAAGTTGGCGTGGGAAGACATGATGAAAGACCGCCTCCGCAAAAAAATCCACTACGCTATGAGGAAACCTACGGAGCAAAGGCCTCAATGGATACCGGCCGATATCTTCGAACAACTTAAGGCTAGAAAGGATGATCCTAAATTTCAAGACAAATCCGGTAAAAACAAAACCAATCGGATGTCAGGAAGTACCGAAAAAGGCAAGGCCTTAGGTACTCACATTATGGGTCGTAAAAACACCCTACAGTTGATGGATGAAATGGTAATTTCTTAGTTTTTACTTCACTTTTCTTGTCTTGAATAATTTTTAAACAATTGTCACCCTTTGACAATCTTGAGTGTTTTTTTTTAACAAGTGTCGTTGGATTTAAATTGCAGGCTGGAGAAGATGGGAGGGATGTACCATCCGCCTTGAAGTTGCTGGAGAAAACAAAAAAGCATGCCAAGAAGGGTTGGCTATCAACGAAACCAAAAGCACTATTTGTAAGTTAACAGAAACTTTTCTTGATGTTTTAGTAATTTGGTTTACTAATTAATTAACGTATACTAATAACACTTTATTTTTGTTTTGTAGGAAAAAGTTTTTTCAAGAAAGTCGAAAATGATAAGTGAAGGGATCCCGGAGCAAGATATCGACGACAACGAGATCTACTTCGAAGAAGTAGGCGGTTTCAACAAGAAATGGTTGCTACTCGGTATGGGAAATGCAGCCCCAGTCATTTACGAGCGTCGTCGTCACTCAAGTGCTGGGACCCAGTCATCATACACCCCAAGTTTGTATTTTATAGTTTATTAAAAATTAAGACTAACCAATTATTTAACCGTTTATTAAATGAATATAATATCATGTTTGACTATTCATTGCAGGTATCGTCGGCAGAGTTCTTCGAGAGAATGCTCAGCTAAGAGAACGTGATCTCGAGACATCCCAAAGGCTGAAGGCAATTGAAGAGTTCTTAAGTCAACGGGGGGCGGAGTTCACTACTCAGAGCTGCAACCCGGGAGGCTTTTCTCAGCCAAGACGCGACTTCGATGATGATGGCGGCGACAATGCTAGGTCGGCCAGCCATTTCGCCACCCCACAGCCCACCGACACGACCGTTAGATAGATTTTATTAGGTTGTTTAGTTGTTGTACCGCGGATTATGTTTAGTTTTTAGTTGGATGATCATTTGTAAAACCTTCATTTTAGTTATGAAAAGACGTTTTAAAAACCTTGTCTCCGACAAGTTCTTTGTTGCTGGGTTGTTTTTGCTGAAATTGCAGGTTTGGAGAGCTTGCAAAAGGGAAAAATGAGCCATTTCATTGGAAATGGGGGGCTGGAAAAAGGGCTGAAACCGGAAAATCATACAGGAATTTGCGACGGAAATGTCTCAATTTGCGACGGACTTTCCGTCGCAAACCTTGACCAGAAGTCAAGGTCAGTCAAGGTTTGCGACGGAAAGTCCGTCGCAAATAGTCCCCTTTGCGACGGATCTTCCGTCGCAAATCTTGACTGACTTTGACCAAAAGTCAAGGTCAGTCAAGATTTGCGACGGAAAATCCGTCGCAAAGGGTACTATTTGCGACGGATTTTCCGTCGCAAATCTTGACTGACCTTGACTTTTGGTCAAAGTCAGTCCGTCGCAAAATAAGGTCAATCCGTCGCAAAAAGTTTGCGACGGCAAATTCCGTCGCAAAATAAGTTTTTGCGACAAAAATAAGGGACAAACACAGTCCGTCGCAATTCCGTCGCAAAATCATTATTTGCGACGGATTTAACCCTTTTTGCGACGGACCATTCCGTCGCAAAGAGCGTATTGTTTTGTAGTGTTTATATTAACCTATTAAGATTAATAATTCCATATTCTAAAAATAGAATAACAATTAAACATTAATTGTTCACGACAACTTTTAGAAACTGAAATCGTTTCAATCACCACATATAACTCGATCATTTCTTCTATATGGAGTTATAGCAACGAGCTATACTTTGAACCAATCTCATACTATAGTAATAGTTGATAAGTATAACTTTAGTTCATTACGCGCGCTTGTGATCTTCCTTCAATCTTTGATTTAGTCAATCATCTATTGACAAATATTCTTGAATCTTTTATACTTGATTGATGAGATCTTTTCAACTAATATTTTGTACACTTAGCACACGATTATACGCACGAGTATATAATATATATAGCTAGACTTGTCATTATCAAAACATAAACATATATACTTAATATATATTTGAATATATGGTTCAACAGAAGGTCATACTATGATTTGTTTATGCTTTTAAGTTTTTATACTTTTATTTATGCTTAACATGTTTGCATGCATAGCCAAATCGTCATTCAAACTCATGCATTTCATCGATTTTATCGACTGTGTCAATTATTTTATCGATAATTCACCGACATAGTTCACTTATAGGAGATAGATAATAAATTGACAAGATCTCTTACGTTATTTAAAATCGAGACATAGCCTTACCAAAAATAAAGAACCCGCGAAGGATCTTCTTCATAAGGGAGTAGGCTCGGCTAAAACGGGGTGCAAACCTTATTACGTTGATGAAGTGGGGTAATATGATTACATTCTCAAAATTTGGTTGATCTCGACGAAGGTATTCGAGCCACCTTAGTGGTAATAAGTTCGGGCTAAGATAAGAATTAATGTAATTTTATCGACCGAGAGTTCTAAAAGTAGAATCGATTAAGGGGTTAATCCACCAAGTCATATTAATGAGGGATGTATCGGCTAAACCGTGCCCGAGTTAGTATGTATTTGGGTCTCGGGATCATTTACTTAATTGGGTAAGAGATCATTAAGTAGATGCTTAACTTGTTTAAAATTCACAAGTTTAAATTAATTATTAAAACGATAATTGTGTTTTAATTCCTTTATTTTCATTGTAGTTCCTTTTCAACTATCAATCATCAATGGCTAATATCGCACCACCTCTCACACACGTATCATGGCTTCGATCATTTATGGATCGATGCAGGCTTGAGAAGCATGGCGCCAATTTTAAGGATTGGGACGCCTAATTGGTTTTGGCCGCGGAAGCTGAGGATAAGACCCGTTATCTTACCATCGCCGCTCCTCCCACTCCGATCGCTCGTGCATCGGAAGCGACTCGTGAGGCCTATGAGACCTACATGTAAGAGTCGCATACTCTTAAGAACGTGCTTATATTCGCTATGGCGCCGGATCTCTAAAGAAGAATGATTAAGCTAGCCACGGCTAATGAGATTTATACTAGAGTTGCGACCATGTTTTCGTAAGCTCCTAGGGTAATCCAATATGAGGCGGCCTCCGCCTTCTTTGATTTGACCTTAAAGGAAGGTCAAAGGATTAGTCCTCATGTGCTCAAAATGGTTGAGCTAGCCGAAACCTTGAAGTTGCATGGGGTGAATGTTCCCAACTCTCTTATTGTTGACAAAATTCTTCACTCCCTTAACAAAGTGAAATCGTATGTTCAGTTTCGGGTAAACTTTAACATGCGTAATCAAGAAACTCTTTGGACGAGTTGCATAAGATGTTAGTCCAAGCGGAGAGGGATATGGGACTTAATGAGAATTCCACGAAGTATATGCTTAACATCGAGAAGAAAAGCAAAGGAAAGTTTAAGTGGAAAGCTATTAAGGGTAAAAATGTCAAAGTCTTCAAGCCCACATCTCCTAAAGAGAAGACCTTTTCGAAAGGTGCTTCTTCATCGTCTACAAAGGTTGAAGACAAGTGCCATTATTGCACTAAGATGGGGCATGGAAGCGCAATTGCCCAAAGTATCTCCATGACCTCAAAGCGGGAAAGGTTCTTGCAGTAGGTATTAATTCTCGTCTAATTCATGTTATTAATCAATTTTTGTATATGATACAAGTTATTGATTCTTACCCGTTTATAAAATTGTTTTTTAAAGGGGCTCCTACCAAAGACAAAGGCAAGGAGAAGGAGAAGGAAGTTTGAAGTTCCTTCCATGGATGACTAAGGTAGCATCCAAGATTGAAGACATGAAGAGCATGAATCTAATTTTTCATTTTGATGTCTTCTTTCATTTTGCATTTTAAATTTAAGAACGATGTATTTCTTGTTTGACAAACTTGGTTATTTCAAAACAATGGTTGTAATTTAAATATTGGTGACTTGGTTTTCAACCCAAGTCATCTATGTTGTTCTTAATCAATATGTTGGTTTTTAAAATGCTTAGTATGATACAAAACACGAGTTGATACGATTTTCATAGATCGTAATAAAGTACCTTGAATAGTTCACCGTACGCTAGACATGATAGGATCATAATCAAGTAATTCGATTTACTTAAAAACGAGAATTACACCCCGTGAAATACTTCAAACTCAAACATGAGAACATTAGTTCATTATAAGATGATCACCTTAAATGAATGAGAGTACTAATGTCGCACTAATCATATAAATCTTTGTCCAATACATTGTTAACGGGCGAAAATGTTATCCTTATTAAATAACGGTTATTTTAAAGGATAGAGTGGGAGAAATTCTACGCCCGTAAACCAATGAGATAAACATAGGATCTTAGAGAAGAGTCCTATAAGGAGTCCTTAAGAAGAACCCTAAGAGATTGGATAGAAGAAACTACGAGAGGACACAGAAGAAACTACGCGAGGACACAAAAGGAAATGTTTCTTATGTCATTAGTTCCTAGAGAGGACAAAGGGAATCGCCTGTGTTAACGAAAGGAAATTGTTTCCATGATGTTAATATTTCTGTTTTATAAGATAATAGAGGAGAAATCGTCTCCCACCCTCTTGATAATAGTAGTTCTTGTTCTAAAGAAACAAAGAGGAGAAATCATTTCCTGCTGCTTTCCAAGGGAACGCGGACGTGAAAATGAAATGTTCATAATGAGTTGAGAAGATGATTGAAGTAGTTACCTAAACACTATGAAGATAGTGGGAGTTATTAAACTATAAAGATAGTGATACGAAATTCAGTGGGAGAAAAGTTATTAAGAAAATTGAACCTACCATTAAGAGAGGATGGTGATTCTTTAAATGTAAAGAATATGAGGTTTCAATTCTAGATGAATGTATGTTAAGAACATCATAGGATGATGGGCAATCATAAGTGAGTTTATTATATGATAATGAAACGTCACCTGTTGATTTACAAGGTTTGGATATGAATCCAAGATATGAAAATGTTAATTCATATAACCCTAATTAAAATGCCAAAAGTTGAAGCAAAACCTTATTTCGATATAAGTTTCTCGAGGAGAACTAGTGGATCGAATCTAGGTAAACTACAATATGAATTCTAGTACAATGTGACTGTGTTCGTGAGGACAGCATGTCACGAGTTTTTAGAAAACAATGGGAGCTTCCTTAAGGTAAGGAGACTCGAGTCGAGTATGAGGACTTGAAATAAGATCATATTATACGAGATAATATGAGTCAGAAGGAAACCGAAATTTGTAGGTTAAAAGATGAGAATATATGGTATATTCACATGGCAAACCATTAATACAAATTGATGTATGATCATCAAAGATTGTTTATGTGGAGCAGTAATATCGTATTGACTGTTCGCACTTAACTATCACTATTATCGTTTGAGTTATTTTTAACTCACAATTTATAAATACTTTTTGAAATCCAAATGGGTTGTAAGAGACAATTTTGAACCCCATAAGTGAACTGGATTAACTTAGTATAGCCCATAGTCGCTTGTATGAGGTGACGTCTCGAAGCGACTAGAGTGTCAGGCGATTGATGGCAAGTTCAAATGTCATAGAGTCATATGGGATGACTAGTCGATCACATAGGCAGACTGTGTAACACTCTGTCGGGCATTAAGTGACCGCTTATAGAGTTCTGGAAATTTTATAATTAGCCTGGTCATGGCGAGAGCTACTATATTATTCACATGAGTCGATTCTTAGAATAGACATTGTTCGCCCAAGGTGGCACAGTTTTCAGATTGACTTTATTTTTGCTCAACGATCAACCGTTAAAGGGGGTCAAATGGGCTTCTTTTGGGTCATGATGGACTGTGTTAGTCGAAGGGAACAGTAGGATAGGAATTCTCCAGTCCCTCGTCGGGGTTGTCTTAAATCTCAGGGCCACTCGAGGAGAAGTTTAACTGAAAATGTGTGGCCACGCTTGGAAGGTATCTATGGTAGATAATTCCGGTCAAAGCAGTTAAATCTCCAGATCAAGAAAACCGCTCAAGATATGATCAAATGCAAGTACGACCTGGAAGACACCTTGCATTGAGTGGGAGATGACGTAATAGGACAAGAGAATCGGTGACGCACACTTGTCGAGGACAAGTGGAAGATTTTTGGGAAATGTGTCCTCAACAATAGTGCGATCACGTCAATGATAATAATCATTGTCAAAAATCTTATGAAAAGAATATGCAAGGGATGATCCGATATGATATATAGTCAACTGACCAACATTAATCGGTAATGATTGGCTGACTAGAGTTTGACATTACTGTCGTGTGACGGTGGTGGTCAGTTGATCCCTTTAGGTCACACCTTTAGGCCAATCCCCTTAAATATATATTGATCAATTATATATGATATGAATTGATCGATTCCTTAAAACCATATATCGAGAAATCAGAGGTTGAATCTTAACGTAAGATTTATATTTGAAATTGAAATGTGTCGATTGTCGAATATTAATCGATATTTTAGAAATATCGAAATTAGAATATGAATGGTTCATGGTTATAACAATCGTTGTAAATATATCATATCGACGATTATTAAGATAACCATATATTAGAACGGTAATTACGAATTACTAAATTAATTTGTTAAATATGATTTAATTAATTTAGAAATAATATTTATATGATAAATATATTTTAAATTAATACAATTGTATTTGTGACATAAGATGTCACATGTCACACAATTGTACAAATTACAATTTGTAAAATAAAGGTCCATTTTACATCTAATGTGTCGTGTGATTTTGTGAGGATAATTGGTTTGCATTTTATAATTAAATCATCCTTAAAAACATAATGATGATGTAGGTATGATGCCTAAGTGTAGGCATGCAACCCTAAGCTTTTAAGTAAGACAAAAGAGCATCTAACCCTTATAAAAATACATTACCACCCGCCTAAAACCATTCACCCACAATATATATGTGAATTGTTCACATATACTGATTAGACCTGATCATGGGCCGGGCTGGGCCGGGTTTGGGCCGGGCCCGTGTTAAATAAACGGCCCAACTACACGGGCCGGGCCGGGCCGGGCCAAAACGATGGGCCAATTTTCTTGGCCCAAGCCCGCAATTGTTCGGGCTATAACGGGCCTCGGGCCAAAATGGGCCAAAACGGGCCAATATAATATAATACGAAACAATCGACAAAATCGATATGTGAACAAACTATTAGCAATGAAATAAAATTTTGAAGTGTTAGGTATTTGACTTCGACTCTTTTGGTAGGAGAACCATCCATAGTACCATACATAATTTATTAGTTGACAAACAATGAATAGTATTAAGTAAAGGTGTACGATAAAAATATAAAAATATCTGCGAAATTGATAATTCGATGCATTAGTGATATTAGATTATTAATATGATGTGATATACGATTCCAACTTTTGAATTTTTTTCTTTTTAAAAAAGTAATTTCGGGTCGGGCCGAGCCAAAAATCGGGCCTTTAGGTTGGCCCAAACCCGACCCTATATTTATATCGGGCTTATTTTGGGCCGGGCCACGGGCTTTTTGGGCCAAACTATTAGGCCCAAACCCGAGAAAAAATCGGGCTGGGCCGGGTCGGGCCATCGGGTCTGGGCCATTTGATCAGCTCTAATACTGATACACTTGAATTCTAACATAATGTGTTATATTTTCTAGTGTAAGAAAATCACAAAACCTCTAAAATATTAATACATAATATTTTACTACAATAAGTTGTAGTTTTTAGTAGACTAATAAAGAGATATTAGTTTACGGTTTTAAGATAACCGATTCCGTCTCCTAGTTCGGGTTCGGTCTTCGGTGTTTAAGGGTAGGTCTTGGTGCATCGTAAATGAGGCAAACTATTTTGGTTGCTTCGTGGAGGATTGTCCTAGCACCTTTTGGACCGTTTGTAAGAATCCGATTATTAATATTTCCGCATTTCTATTTGCATGCATAAGATCATAAATAATTAAAGAGTTAATTTAGTAAATTATTAGTAGGACTAATGAATTTGGACATGTTAGTATGATTAAGTTTCCATCACTAACAACTGGACATAGATGACACCAGTTAATAAAGCTCTAAAAACCTCAAAATGTATAGTAGTTTGCCAAAGTTCAGAGTCAGATCTAAAGATTAACAATTAGTTTAACAAAAACTCGTAGATTATGAATGTGATTCTATTACTAAAACATGTTGACAAGCAAGGCTTAGGCATAACGATATGAAAAAGCAACGTCATCATTGAAATACTATCGTTCCGACTCGACCTATATGCTAAAATAAACGTGCATTTTTTTTGAAAATTTTGAAATTTTTCAATTTTTTTATGGATTTTTGTGTATATGCAAGGAAAAAGAAACAACAATGCAAGCAAAAATGCAGAAAACGTGAAACAGAAATGCAATAAAACATGACAATGCAACGAAAAACCCTTCCCCAAACCAAATTACGCAATGTCCCCATTGTGCAAATGTAACATCCCGTATTTTCATAAAATATATTTCAAGGGTTTTTAATTATTCTAAGTAATAAAATAATATTTTAATAATTTATTGGGAAAGTGTTTTAAATAAATAGTAAGATCCGTCTTAACAACCTTAAGTCCTTTACAAACTTGGCAACTTGAATTCGTAACTTAAAACCCGTTCATTCCAACCCGTTTTCTTTTAAACGGAAAGGACAACTTAAAACCCTCATAAACCCCTATATGTCGACACATTCATCATCCCCTCAAAATAGAACACTGACATTTCATATTTCTTAAAACCTCCTTAAATCTTCATCTTCTTTTCCAAATTCCGTCATCATCCGTTCACCGAATCAAGGTAATAATTACATTTTCGGAATCCTCATCGAATTTGCAAACCATCTGTCACTTCCGTTTTTTCATTTCCTTCATTTCGAAAATGGGGCTGTTTTTGTAGAATCCGCATTTCGGTCTCTTAAATCCGTTTTTCGTGATGTAGGTGAGGGCTTAGAAGACCCGGACGTGGATAGCTTCGTTGTTGAGGAGGAGCTTTGAGCGGAATTGCTTATAAGGTGACGATAATGAGAAACTCGACCTTATTGTTTATATTAGCACTTTTCTTGTTTAAGATGAGCTAGGTTTCTGATTTTGGATATGGTAGTTGTTAATGGGACTTAGTATCATGCTAGGAATCCTTCTTAAAGACCTTCATATGCTTTGTTGATGTTATACATGCCTTATTGTTCAATTTCAGAAATTGTATGCTTAAGACGGATGCAAGTGACTATCTTATTGAGACTTGTTTGTGGAGTTTGATGATAGTAATTGTTGTATTTGGTGTTTATGTATGCTGGGAATTGTATGCTGATAGAGATTATAGAGGTTTAGAATCGTTTGGATCGAATTTTGCAAGTCACTGTAAATGCGTTTTTCGTGCTCAGGCTTTCTGAGCCGGTCGACCGACCGGCCACCAGTCGACCGACTGGGAGTGCGTTTTGGTTGTTTTTGCGAATTTTGAAAAAAAATAGGATTGGGATGCCAGCCGGTAGGCCGGCTGCCTGCCAACCGGCTGGGAACCTCTTTTGAGTTTTTGCGTAAACTTTGTATGTGGGACTTGGTTCCCCAGCCGGTAGGCCGGTTGCCTGCCGACCGGCTGGGAACCCGTCTTGCTTGTTTTTGGCGTAAAGGAAGAAAGAAAGTGAGGATGGGTGTCCAGCCGGTAGGCCGGCTGCTTGCCGACCGGCTGGGGACCCCTGATGCTTGTTTTTATTTTGAATTCGTAATTAGTCCGTAACTTTTAAACGGTTGATCGGTTTTGATTGAAATTCATTCCGTGTACCTTTGTCATGTGTTTGAGGTCCCCAGAGGATGGGCGACACTATATTGGGTTCGGGAATGGAGAGAGGATAGAGACCCCCCGGTCGGGTAACCGAAAGGGAAACCGGCTCTCCCTCATCTTAGTTCCCGGGATCAATTAGGTGTTGTATAGTGGTTTAAGAAGTTAGAACTATAGGTTAGTTTCTATCTTTGGATGTTATTGGTTGATGCGTGTTAAGGTATGCCTTAAGCTGGCCTCTGAGCTTAACATGTGAGTTGTATGTCGCGTGATGGGATATGTGTTAAGTTCACCTCTTGACCCATTACGTGTTTTGCTTATGGCGTGTCAGGATATGTGTTAAGCTCACCTCTGGACCTGACACGTGATCGGTTGTCGTACACGGGATATGGATATGTGTTAAGCTCACCTGTGGACCCGGTGTGCGATAGCTGTGTATTGGGATATGTGTTAAGTTCACCTCTAGACCCAAATACTTGTTTGTAGCATTGGGATATGTGTTAAGTTCACCTCTGGACCCTTTGCTTGTGGATGTTTAGGGATATGTGTTAAGTTCACCTCTGGACCCTTTACTTGAATTGTATGTTAGGATATGTGTTAAGTTCACCTCTGGACCCGACATTGTTTTGGTAGTGGGATATGTGTTAAGTTCACCTCTGGACCCATTGCTAGTGTTTATTGATATCTTGGTCTATGCCTTAAGTTTGCCTCTGAGTCCTTGATTGTGAAAGTGTGTTGGTATTTAGGTTATGTCTTAAGTTGACCGTTGAACCTTATACTTGTTGTTTTATATCTGCTTGCCTTGAGTTGGTACAGTGTCAGATATGCATGATGATAATGATGTTTACAGTACCTTGACTTTGATATTGTTCATCCAAGGCATTGGATGACTCTTTAGTCAGTTTCGTAAATGGTTTGGACTGAAAGACCCCCCGACCGGGCAACCGGTAGGGAAACCGGCTCTCCTTCCAAATAGTTTCCGAAGTTGGTTGAGAGCCGTGCACTAATGATTGCATGATAGTAGGAGATCAGTTATTGAGATATTGTTATACTTCACATGTTTATATATGTTGGAGTGTTATGTTTGTATTGCTTGTTACGTGTCGTTACAAAACGTGGCTAGGAGAACTCTAGTCACTCCCCACTAATTGTGGCGTACATGTTTTCATGTATGTAGGTACATGCAGGTTGGACGGGGTTCACTGAGAGCTAGCGAGTGATGATCCACTTGTCATCATATGACTTACACTTACGAGTAGCTAGACTCTAGTTCGATACAGTTGTTATCTTTTGGCGCATGTAGGGATGTTCCATCCCAGGCTTTGTATATATTTGGTTTCCGTACTTAGAACTGTTATACTTATCTATTTTGTTTATATCAGTTTCAGTTCCCGTTTCAGTTTAATTCACCTCGCGTGATGTTTATGTTTAAAAAGTTTTAATTCCGCTGCATTTTTAGTACTTTGTATGTTTTATATTTCCGCTTTCGCGAGGGGTTTTACAGTTGGTATCAGAGCATTATTGCTCCCGACGCACTCATGTGACCCCCAACCTTAACTTGACCAAATAAACAAATAATGAATGAGAGATGGGTAGATCTAAGGATTTATATTGTAGTCTATTTGTGAATGCTAATTGCTAAGTTAACATTGTTTTTCTTTTGAAGGATGGTGAGAACCACGGCTGCTAAGAACACTATAATGCAAGCACTTCATCAGTTGTTTGAGAACCAGAGACAGCAAGCAGAGACTGTTCCACCTCCTCCACCGCCAGGCAATGAGGCCAATCGTCCTGGTAGTTTCTCTTGGATAGCATCCCAGATGTCCAGGAGCCACGTGAAGACTTATGGAGGCGAGGTTGATCCGGTAGCTCTTACTGAGTGGTTCCGTGAGATGGAAAAGAGGTTCACCATGTATTCGGTTGGCAGAGAGGATAGAGTGCGGCTAGCCACTCACTTTTTGACCCTAGAGGCCAATAGATGGTGGGTGTTGACCGGACCGACTTTCATTCTTGATCCTTTATTTGATTGGGAGGCTTTTAAGGATAAGCTCGATATGAGGTTTTATCCTAAGGAGCTTAGATCACAGAGACTTAAGGAGTTCATGGACTTGAAGCAGGGTAAGATGTCCATTCAGGAGTACACCGACAAATTTAACCAGCTTGCACATTTCACTTCGAAGTTTGTCAGGGATGAGGCTGAGAGGGTTTACTTCTATCGTGGGAAGTTAGGGCCGCGCATCGAGAGTATGGTTCGCCGTGACTCGACTTCTTTTGTGGAGATTTATGATGATGCTATTTGGGCCGAGAGTTTCATTCGTGCCATAGATGCTGAGACCCGAGCTGCTACTTCCAGTGTTTCTTCGCACCAGAGATCCGTTTACCAGGGGAAGAGACCGTTTGTTCCATCTACTTCTTCGCCTTCTTCTCAGAAGAAGCGATTTGAGAGGTTCTCTGCTCCGGTTGCCAAGACCATTGTTCACACCGACACAGCTTCTAGTGTTTGCCACCGTTGTGGTAAACCATCTCATCCGGGCTTTGACTGTTTCAAGAATGCCTATAAGTGTTTCACCTGTAATGGATTTGGGCATCGATCTTATGAGTGTCTTGAGAGGAACACCGCACTTGGCAAGACTGCCACAGCTGCTGCAGCGACTAAAGGAGGAAAGCCGAAAGGAAAGATCTTCGTGATGACTAGGGCTGAGGCTGAGGCTCATCCAGACATTGTGGCTGGTATCTTTTCTGTACTTGGTGCTGAGTGTCTTATTTTGTTTGACACTGGAGCTTCTTTATCATTTATATCGACTCAGTTCGCAGACCGTTTAGCTCTTGAGTCTTCGTTGGTTGAGGAGACTTCCATTTCCTTACCTTCTGGAGACGTGTTTTCCTGCTTTTCGTCCCATAGGGATGTTCCGATTATTATTGGTCAAGCCACATTTCCAGCGGACTTACTGAGATTTCCTCTCGAGGAATTTGACATTATCCTCGGTATGGATTGGTTATCGCGATACCATGCTCGCTTCGAGTGTCGCGACCAGAAAATCTGCTTGAGGAGTCCTTCAGGAGTTCGTGTTTCCTATAGGGGAACTCGCCCTAAAAAGGGGTTCGTGTTATTTCTTCGATGAAAGCATCTTATCTTCTTAGGAAGGGTTGCCAAGCCTTCTTGTGTGTTGTTTCAGCTGCAAAACCATCGCTACCGAAGCTTGAGGATGTAGCCATTGTTCGTGAGTTTCCAGATGTTTTCCCAGATGACTTGCCAGGGATACCGCCAGAGAGAGATGTGGAGTTTACTATTGAGCTTGTTCCAGGTACCGGACCTATATCCAAGGCTCTTTACCGTATGGCTCCACCAGAGTTGAAGGAGTTGAAGCAACAGTTGGAAGAGATGATCGAGAAAGGGTTCATTCGACCGAGTGCTTCTCCGTGGGGCGCTCCAGTTTTATTTGTTAAGAAGAAAGATGGTTCCATGAGACTTTGCATTGATTATAGGGAGTTGAACAGAGTGACTGTGAAGAACAGATATCCTTTGCCTAGGATAGATGATTTGTTTGATCAGTTGAGGGGTGCTTCTAGGTTTTCTAAGATTGATCTTCGATCGGGTTATCATCAGATTCCAGTGAGAGAGGCTGACATTGCGAAGACTGCTTTTCGTACCAGATATGGGCATTTTGAGTTCGTGGTTATGCCTTTTGGGTTGACTAATGCACCTGCTATCTTTATGGATCAGATGAACCGCACCTTCAGTGAGTTTCTTGACACTTGTGTTGTGGTGTTTATTGATGACATTCTCATTTACTCGAAGACCGATGAGGAGCATGCCGAGCATCTTCGATTGATACTTGGGATTTTACGTCGACAGAAGTGGTTCGCGAAGTTCTCCAAGTGTGAGTTTTGGCTTTCTAAGGTTGCATTTCTTGGACATGTGATATCTAGTGAGGGAGTTATGGTTGATCCCGCGAAGATTGAGGCCGTTGTTGATTGGGAGAGTCCTAAGGATGTGGGAGAGATCCGTAGTTTCCTTGGTTTGGCTGGTTACTACCGTCGATTTGTTGAGGATTTCTCTAGATTGGCTCACCCGAGGACTCAGTTATTGAAGAAGGAAGCAAAATTTGTTTGGACCGATAAGTGTGAGAGCTCTTTCCAGGAATTGAAGATTAGGTTGACTTCCGCTCCCGTACTTGCTTTGCTAGAGATTGGAGTTGACTTTGATGTTTACTGCGATGCTTCGATGTTAGGGCTTGGATGTGTGTTGATGCAGGGTGGTAAGGTGATAGCTTACTCATCTAGACAGTTGCGAGTTCACGAGGTGAACTATCTGACGCATGATCTTGAGTTAGCTGCGGTTGATCACGCCCTGAAGATGTGGCGTCACTACTTGATGGGATCTCATTGCCGCATTTTCACGGATCACAAGAGTCTAAAGTACATTTTCACCCAGAAAGACCTCAATATGCGATAGCGTCATTGGCTAGAGTTGGTTAAAGATTATGACATTGAGTTATTGTATCATTAGGGAAGGGCCAATGTGGTTGCTGATGCGCTTAGCCGCAAGACTTCTCATTCGATGAGTGCTATGCGTGTGTTGCCCGATGAGTTGTGTTCCGAGTTCCGGAAGTTGAGATTAGAGATGGTGTAATAACCCGTATTTTATTTATTATTATTTATTATTAATTAATTATTTTGAGAATGATGCTAAGCTTTTCGAACATTGATATTCGATAGTTAACTTATCAAGTAAGTATTGTTATATTTTATACATGTTAGTAATGGTCGAGTATGCGGAGTAGGAGGATACCGTGTTTAAGTATGAGGCGAGATTTGGGCCTCGAGTTTTGTGTCAAGGCTGGAAAAGCCCAGCTTGATAACACACACACAAACACACGCTCACCCAAACTCACGCTCACCCAAAAGCAACAAAATCTATCTGCCACCCCCTTTTAAACCTCTCCTGTAACCCTAACCCTAACCCTTGAACGTCTCTCTCACACTCACAAACAAACTGCCGTCATCTCTGGGTTCTAGGAGGAGGGTTTTCTTGGTGGTTTAGGGTGATCTGAATGGTTCGTTTTGCATCTGAAAACGGGTACACACAACCTTTCTCTGTTTTTTCCAGTTTTCTATTCAACTTCAATTCATAATTTTGTGTGTATAATCATGCTTGTAGATTCTGATCTTTGTGTAGTTCTAATCCATGAGGTCAGTAGTTATATTTGGGTCAGAGTCGAGTCACTGTGGGTCACTGTTGACCGTCGTGTGTGGTGGTTTTGTCGCCTACGTCAGTCGCATTTTCTTTTCATTCTCAGAACAGGCTGTTGAACGTAAGGTTTGGGGTGGGGTTTCGAAGCAGTTCTTGTTCACTTTTGTTGCGAGTGTTGTAGTTTTTGGTAAGGTGGTAGTCAGGGTGAGCGTACGGTGGTTGTCACGGTGGGTCTTGGCGGTGTGTGTGGGTTTTAAGGTGGAGTTCGTTTGGGATATGGTGGAACAGGGTAACAGAAGTCGCGGGAACAGGGGTTGATGGTCAGGGTTTTGGGGAGGCTGTTTGTGGAGGAGAATGGCGTCGAAGGTTGGGGTTTGGCTCCAGGGGGCAGTGGGTAGTGTAGGGTGTTTAGGGGGGAGGTCGGTGGTGGTGATAGCGGCGTTGGCAGGTGGCTAAGAGACTGGTTGCAGTGGGTGTGTCACGTGTTAGTACAGGAATATGGGGTTTGTCGTGGTGATCAGTGGGTGTTGAGTCTAGTCATGAGGGCTGGTTGATACATGAGTGGTGTCGTGGTCAGGGGCAATGGCTACACCGAAGGTCAGGGGTCCCAGCCACGGTGGCGCGGTGGTGGTGCAGGTTGTTGAAGGTGGTCGAAGGGGGCTGCGAAGTGGGTGGTACGAGGGCTGTACGGGCTGTTTTGGTTTGTTTGCTTTGTGTTACGTATTTGCTTGATAAGGTTCATTGTTATTACTTTTATCCTTGTTACTTTGTATTATTATTATTATTATTATTATTATCATTATTATTATTTATTGGTGTTAAAATTTTTATTGATGTTAATGTTTTAAGCATGTTACTTTATAGTTATTATTGTGATAATAAGGTAATAGTATGATTAACGTTTCTAGTAAGTTTTGTTTGACGTTGACGTTGTAATGTTAATTGTATGGTTTTATCTTTACGAGTTTATAATCGATCGGTAATCTAATTATCGAAGTAGTGGATATTGTTTGTTATATTAATGATGTTATCGCTATCATGTCGTTTCGTTAGTATAATGGTTTGGAGTACTCCTCTAAGTGGCTTGACTTTTGGACAAGGTTACTATTTTGGGAAATTTCTATTTTTTAGAAGTTACTATTTATAGTAAGTGTACTTTGTGAAGTGGGGCTCGGCATGGTTATTAATTGTTATATAATATCTGCTTAGGTGACGGTTCCCGCAGGGAACATTTCTAGCAGATGTTCAGTCGACCTTGACCTTCTGCAAATTGAGGTAGGGGAATACCGTATGCCTGTTGATGAGTTATTTGATTATTAATCGTTGTTAACAATGTTCATCTTATTATATTGAATGAATGATATATTGCTTTATTTGATTGAATAATTCTGTGACACGATACGATGTGACGAATAATGGGTCTTGTGATATGGAGCGGAGTAAATTGGGTCTTGTGATTGGTGTGGAGGTAATGGGTCTTGTGATCGGAGCGGAGTTTATTTGGCGTTGGATCGGTGCGGAGTTTATTTGGCGTTGGATCGGTGCGGAGTTTATTTGGCGTTGGATCGGTGCGGAGTTTATTTGGTGTTGGATCGGTGCGGAGTTAAGGGATGATTGATCCCAATATATATATAATAGTGTTTGTTTATTTATTGTTTCCTCTACTCAACCTCGTGGTTGACCCTGTGTATTCGTGATCACCTGTGATGAACCATATTATTGGGGAGCAGTTTGACAGGTGGCTGAGATTATGGGAAGCTATGGGAAGAGAGAGGTTGGATCCGGACCAGACTAGAGTCTAGATCACCATAGTCAGTTATCATGAGTTGTACTTTCATTTCATAAGTCAGTTTTGAAACAGTTGTAAGAACATGTTATTGAGTTTAACTTTTAATTAAAGTACTGTTTATCTTTCCTTTGTATCTACTGCCTCGGGAAACCGAGATGGTGACACTCTTATTTATTTGAGGAGTCCTAGTACATACCCTTAAATAAATGGGGGTGTTACAAAGTGGTATCAGAGCGAACGATCCTCAGGCCTAAACCAAATGAATAATAATGAATATAGGCAGAGTCTAATAAAATGAACTCCGAGATGAAATTGATAGGAGCCCCAAAAAGGAACGGGATGAGTTAGGGGCCCCCTCACACCAGACCTGGGCCCTTTCTGTTTTGTCTCGGGAACCCAAGGAGAGTAATTGAAAAGTGGGGTAGAATATATAGTGACCTATTTATCTAGTACTAACGTTCTTGCAGGAGAAGGAATGAGGTAAGTTATGATGTGAGATAGGGTTGGTAATATATACTGCGAATCATGAGATTAATGTTGAATGTTGATTTAGATATACTATTTCTGGTATTGAGAACAAGAGATTTTGAATATGAGCTTTACTTGTATATATATGGTGATATGCATGCGGTTGTATGACCCCTGAACCGTTAGGTAGAGATATAGTATAATGATAGTGTTGGGAAATGTGTCCTCAACAATAGTGCGATCACGTAATTAAATCTCATGACGAGAATGCGCAAGGGATGATACGAATTATTAATCAACTGACCAACATTAATCGGTAATGATTGGCTAGCTAGAGTTTGACATTACTGTCGTATGACGGTGATGGCCAGTTGATCCCTTTAGGTCACACCTTTAGGATAATTCCCTTAATTGATAAAATGATCAAATGTATATTGATACGATTTGATCATATTCCTTAAACTCGTATATCGAGAATTTAGAGGTTAAATCTTAATGTAAGATTTATGTTTAAAATTGAAATGTGTCAATTGTTAAATAGTAAACGATATTTCATTATATCGTAATTAGAATGAATTGGGTTATAATTAATACAAAGGTTGTAAATCGTATTGACGATAATTATAATTAATCATTTTACAATTGTAATTTCGAATTACTTGTCAATTAATAAATAGGATTTATTTAATTATAATATTTATACTATAAATATTTATATATATTTATATACATACATATTGTATTACATTGTCACATATAAGATGTCACAATTCTATACAATTTGTACAATTGACAAAGTGTAAAATGGACAACCATTTTAACCTTAAATGTGACGGTTTGGGGAGGATTTGAGAATTGTTTTAGAAGCATGCTTAATACCCTATTAACCTAATGATTATAGTGTGCCTTGATAACACTACCTAAGGCCAATAGAATTGCATAGGAAAGGGAAGGTGTTCCCTCTTGTGGCTCCCTATGCTTCGGCCGTCCCAAACCCAAGATCACACTAATAAAAGTTGTGATCTTCTAATCTCACATATTCATTATTCATTCTAATAAAAACCCTAGCAAATTTTTAGAGAGAAAATTTGTGAGAAAACCTCAATCTAATATTGTTATAGTGATAATAATAATAATACTAATAATACATTGTTAAAATTAGTATTGTATTTCTAATTAGAGAGATTAGAGATAAGTTTAAGGAGAAACCGATTTTGTGCTAGCTTGTTCAAGTCTCGGTTGATTGAGGGGTTGTCTTGGTGCATCCAAAGGAGGTATTCTATTTTGAGTACTTGGAGGATCATCTTTGCCATTCTCTTGGACCGTTTGTAAGGGTTCAATATCTCCTTATTTCCGCAATATTTAGCATGCATAAGATCATTTTAACTAGTATATTAAAATGTTAATTACAAGGTTATTGTTAGTATGACTAAAATTAGTTTATGAGCAACCAATAAAACCTAACAATTGGTATCAGAGCAATAGGTTGTTTGCATGCTTTCCGTTTATGTTTTTACGGAGTTATAGAGATAACAATATAAAACTTGAAATTTTCGTTTGATATAAGATATGCACGAAATAATTTTAGCATGAATACCTACTGTTTTCTAAAATGTTTTAGAATATTTGGAATATATTTTGCATGAATATTGATTAATGGTATATTAAATCTCGGTTTTTATAAAGTTTTAATGGTTAAAGTCGTTTATTTTGGGAAAAAATAGCTAAAATCATCTTTTGGCCGATATTTTTCAGTATGTTATCACATGTTTTTTCTATAATATGAATATGAATTTTCGTAATTTATGAACTTATAAAACGTGTGATATGAATTTTAAGTGTTAAAATGCAATAAGATGAATAAAAATGGGTTAAAATAGTTATATTATGAATTTGACTATAAATATTTATGAGGATGTCACATGCAATATTTAAAATTTATGTTGAATTTTTCAGAAATTTATCTCAAATATTGCAATATTATAGATTTTTAATGTAAAAATCGGGTAATTAGTGATATAATTTCGACTTTAATAGTTTAAGTTGGAATTTGGCCATAAAAATTTAACACGATGTCATATATATTATTTCCAGCATGTATAAAAATTTCGAGATTTTTATCTTATTTTATGCTTGAGAAATAATTTTAAAGGTTAAAATCGTACGATATATGACGTAAATCGTTAAAATTTGCAATAGTTGTTAAAATGGCCGAAAAATTTAACCCATATTAGTCATATATGATATGTTCATCATGAAAATATTCTTGGGAGCCAAAAGTTTCAGATTTGATTTAATTTTAATTTGTTAAAAGTAGCATTTAAAATTGGATATTTAGAGTCATATTTTAAAAAATTCGGCTATGGGCAATGTGTGTAACACCCCAAGAGTATGAGAGAAAAGAGAAAAGTTATATGGGATTGTGTGGAGATTTGTCCCACATCGGTAGAATGTGAGGCTTGTGATATGTTTATAATAACTTCCACCCATCACTTAGTAACAAGGCCTTGTGCTTTTGGGCTTAAGTGAGGACAAATAATGGGCCCAAAGGCTTATCTCCCATCTAATTGGGGGTGTTACGACCGTGGTGGGTCGGGTTGTTACAAATTGGATCAAAGCGACCCTGCGACCGTGTGGTGAGCCTGTGGTCGGGAGTACTCGGGTCACACACCTAGCGGGGGAGGATTCTGGCCCTGGTTGTGGTCAAGGTTGAGTCACAACGAGGACGTTGTGTTCTTTAAGTGGGGGAGTTTGTAACACCCCAAGAGTATGAGAGAAAAGAGAAAAGTTATATGGGATTGTGTGGAGATTTGTCCCACATCGGTAGAATGTGAGGCTTGTGATATGTTTATAATAACTTCCACCCATCACTTAGTAACAAGGCCTTGTGCTTTTGGGCTTAAGTGAGGACAAATAATGGGCCCAAAGGCTTATCTCCCATCTAATTGGGGGTGTTACGACCGTGGTGGGTCGGGTTGTTACAATGTGCCATTTAATTTTCTGTCTATTTTGTGTTCTTAAAATGTTTTGGAAGGTATAAAAATATTGTTAGTATTTAATTTGCATTTATGGAGTTAATTATTGAATTTTCCGACTCAAATTGCTCGTTTTACGTCTTATTTACGAAATAATGTTAAAACCGTATAAAATACTAATATTTTAACTTTCTGAAAATTTTAAGAACATTCTGGAATTTTCAAAATTTTAATTTTGAATTTTCGAAATTTTAATGACTCTTTTGGATTTTTATATTATTTTTTCCCGTAAAACCGAGTAATACCGATCAATATTGAAATATATTAAGTTTAGTCATGTTCAAAGTTTGAGTAAGACTAAATTTTGAATCCTATGCGAGTTAGGATGATTAACTTAAGGATGAAAACCGTTTCTTATAATGCATAGTGTTGTTAATCGTTAAAACACGCGATTCCATACACCAAGGTTTGCGATAACTATTTAAATAAGTGTTTTAAATAGGACGATTTGGCTTAGGGTTTGCATGTTAATTCATATTTATATAAGCATTGCATATTTTATATTATGAATGTCATGATTTATTTTTACGTAATTTTGGGAATTATGTAATTTACTTAGTATGGCTTTAGTTTTTAAATCGGTATTTCCCGTAATGGAAGGGGTTACCGATTCGGTTGTAATTTAGTGATCTCGTATCACCCAATTGTAATTTATTTCTATTTTATAATGTATAAAGTAGACTAGAAAAGTTGTAATTTGTAAAATCAGGAGTTCCTTGAAGACTGTGCCATTCGGAAAGGAGTTCCGATCAAGACGGTGTTTATCTCGAAGTGCGTGCCGCGTGAAGTTCAAGGGACCAAAGGAGTTGGTTTCCGAATTTGTACTTTTGTTATTTCTTTTCTAGGAAAGGCCATACTAGGGTTTATTTTATGCTTTTATTTTGCTTTTATATGTTTGCATGCATAGCCAAATCGTCAAACATCGTATCATGCATGTTTCGACTTAGTCGACCTAGTCTTTTATTTTATCGATAATTCACCGACTTAGTTCACTTAAACGGAGATAGATAATAATTTGACTAGATCTCTTACAAATAAACATTGAGACTTAGCCTTACCAAAGACTACGGACCCATGAATCCCTTCTTCACAAGAACGTAGACTCGGCTACACCGGGGTACTAAAATTGTCACGTTGGGTAAGTGGGGTAATAAGATTACACCTTGAAATTTGGTTGATCTCAACGAAAGTATTCGTAACCGTAGTTGCAATATGTTCGGGCTAAAGATAATTTTAAGAAAATTGTCGACCGAGAGTTCTAAGAGTAGAACCGTTTAAAGGGTTAATCCACCAAATTATACCGATACGGGTTGAATCGGCTACACCGTGCCCGGATTAGTATGGGTTTGGGTCTCGGGATTGTTTACTTAATTGGGTAAGAGATCATTAAGTAAATATACTTAACATGTTTAAGTTTCTTAAAATTCAAATTATGAATTTAAAATGATGTTGTTTATCCTTTTATTATTGTAGTTTAATTTTCAACAACATCAATGGCAACAAACGCTCCACCTCTCACTAACGTATCATGGCTTCGATCCTTTATGGATCGTTGCAAACTCGATAAGCATGGTTCAAACTTTAAGGATTGGGATGCGCAATTACTTTTGGCCGCTCAAGGTGACGATAAGAGTCGTTACCTATCCGAAGCCGCTCCTCCCGCTCCAACCGCTCGTTCCGCGGTCGGAACTCGTGAGGCCTATGAAGCCTACATGAAAGAGTCCTCCGCTCTTAAAAATGTGCTCATCTTCTCCATGGAGCCGGATCTCCAAAGGAGTATGATTAAGTTGACCACATCGTATGAGATATACACCAAGCTTGCGACCATGTTTTCGCAAACTCCAAGGGTGATTCAATATGAGGCGGCTTCCGCCTTCTTTGACATTACATTCAAGGAAGGGAAAAAGATAAGCCCTCATGTGCTCAAACTCGTTGAGCTCGCGGAGACTCTAAAAGCTCAAAATGTTGATGTTCCCGACTCTCTAATTATTGACCGAGTTCTTCACTCGCTCAATAAGGTTAAGGCGTATGCTCAATTCCGGGTGAATTTCAATATGCGAAACCAAGAGACCACGTTGGAAGAGTTGCATAAGATGCTAGTCCAAGCCGAAAGGGACATGGGACTTCATGAAAGTTCCACCAAAGATGTTTTGAACATCGAAAAGAAAGGGAAAACGAGCTTCAAGAGGAATGCCTCTAAAGGCAAGGGCAAGAAAACGTTCAAGCCCAAGGCGACCAAAGAAAAGACCTTTTCGAAAGGCGCTTCCACCTCGTCTTCAAAAGAGCAAGACAAGTGCCATTATTGCACGAGGATCGGTCATTGGAAGAGAAATTGCCCCAAATACTTAAGTGATCTCAAAAATGGGAAGGCAACCGCCGTAGGTAATAATTCTCGTTTATGATTCATGTCATTTATCAACTTATGTATAGTGATACAAATGTGTTGATGTTTACCCTTTTTAAATGTTTTAAAGGGGCGCCTCCTAATAATGATAAGGGCAAGGAGAAGGAAGCTTGAAGTTCCTTACTTGGATGGCTATGGTAGCATCCAAATTGATCGAAGACTTGAAGAGCTAGCCTCTAATTTTCATATCGTCTTCTTTCATATTTTGCATTTATTTTGGAACAATTTACTTTCTTGTAAGACAAGGATTAAAATCCTAAAACAATGGTTGTAATTTTGGATATTAGTGACTTGGTTTTCAACCCGAGTCACTACTTTTGTTCTTAATCAATGTTTTGATTTATCAAATAAATTGCATGCCTTGTTAAAACATGAATAATGGTGATTTTATCACGCAATAAACTATTGATACGATCAATATAATATAATCAAAGTGTTGATTAAAACGGAGAACTACACCCCATGAGATACTTTCAATCAAAATGAGACTATATTAGTTCATTATAAGATTTTCATTTTAAGTGAAAATGAGAATGTATTCATCACACCTATAAAACTTCAAACATTCATAAACATTGGTTAATCGAAATAGCTATCCTTATACGAATAAAGGTTATTGTTAGAAGGATAGAGTGGGAGAAATTATTTCGCTCCCAAACCAATGATAAAATAAAGGATCTTAGAGAAGATTCCTACTTGGGAGTCTTAAGAAGAATCCTAAATGAATTGAAGAAACTACGAGAGGACACTGAAGAAACTACGGGAGAACACTCGAAGAAAGGTTCTTTGTGTTCATTGTTTCAAAGAGAGGAGACATGAAACCCCGTATGAAATCGGAAGGAAAACGGTTCCTTAAATAAATGATTTTTCTAAAGTTTATAAGATAAAAGAGAAGAAATCATCTCAATCCTCTCAATGTAGTTATAAAGAAATTATCATGTCATTTTCGTCTCGAGGAAACGAAGACATGATAAGAGGGTAATGATTGATTGAATGGAAACAGATCACTATAGGGATAGTGATAGTGATAATGATTCGAGTAATAGTTTAACATGCGAGAAATGAAAAGGTTCATTTAAGATATCGAGAGATATTGTTTTTAGTGGGAGCGATGTTCATTAAAAGAATTAAGCCTACCATTTAGAGAGGATGGGTGATTCTTTAAGGTGTAAAGAATAAGAGGTTTTCAATTCTAGATGAACTAATACCTTATATCATAAGATGATAGAGCTTTACGGGAAGGTTTATTATATTGATAATAAAAGGTCGCCCATTAGAAATCAAAATGGTTAGATATGAATAACCTTGATAAAATAGCCAAGATGTTTGAAAATAGTAAGAGTGATGAAATCACTCATAACTACAATGTAGATTTCAGTACATGAGTGACTAAGGAGAGTTATTTCGCTCCCAAACCAATGATAAAATAAAGGATCTTAGAGAAGATTCCTACTTGGGAGTCTTAAGAAGAACCCTAAATGAATTGAAGAAACTACGAGAGGACAGTGAAGAAACTACGGGAGAACACTCGAAGAAAGGTTCTTTGTGTTCATTGTTTCAAAGAGAGGAGACATGAAACCCCGTATGAAATCGGAAGGAAAACGGTTCCTTAAATAAATGATTTTTCTAAAGTTTATAAGATAAAAGAGAAGAAATCATCTCAATCCTCTCAATGTAGTTATAAAGAAATTATCATGTCTTTTTCGTCTCGAGGAAACGAAGACATGATAAGAGGGTAATGATTGATTGAATGGAAACAGATCACTATAGGGATAGTGATAGTGATAATGATTCGAGTAATAGTTTAACATGCGAGAAATGAAAAGGTTCATTTAAGATATCGAGAGATATTGTTTTTAGTGGGAGAGATGTTCATTAAAAGAATTAAGCCTACCATTTAGAGAGGATGGGTGATTCTTTAAGGTGTAAAGAATAAGAGGTTTTCAATTCTAGATGAACTAATACCTTATATCATAAGATGATAGAGCTTTACGGGAAGGTTTATTATATTGATAACAAAAGGTCGCCCATTAGAAATCAAAATGGTTAGATATGAATAACCTTGATAAAATAGCCAAGATGTTTGAAAATAGTAAGAGTGATGAAATCACTCATAACTACAATGTAGATTTCAGTGCATGAGTGACTAAGGAGAGTGATTCCTTAATCCCTCCAGTATATCGATACGTCACAAGTTATGAGATAACAGTGGGAGCTTTCCTCCGAAAAGAAAACTCAAAATCTAGAAAGAGTTCTAGATATGTACTCAAATAGAATCATATTATACGGGATAATATGAGAATGAAGGAGACCAAAATTTGTAAGTTTTGCAATCATGAATAAAGGTTATTCGCAAAACACTAATACAAATAGATGATTGTGCATCAAAATGCAATGTAATAGTGTTGACTATTGTTGCATGACAACATCATTTGAGTTATGATTAACTCAAAATGAAATATACTTTGTCAGAATCCAAATGGGTTGTATGAGACAACATTGAACCCCATAAGTGAACTGGATTGACTTAGTATGTCCCCTAGCCGCTTACATGAGGTGACATCTCAAAGCGACTAGAGTGTGAGGCGATTGATGGCAAGTTCAAGTGCCATAGAGTCATATGTGATGACTAGTCGATCACATAGGCAGACTGTAAGAGACACTCTGTCGGGCAATGTGACCGCTTATAGAGTTCTGGAAATTTTATATGGCGAGAGCTGCTATAGTATTCTTGTGAGTCAATTCTTAGACTAAAGACTGCTCTCCCAAGATGGTACAGTTCTGGCATAACCTTGATCCATTCTCTACGACTTTTCGTAACTGGAGTCAAATGGGATTGTTTTGGGTTGTGACTGAATGTGACTAGTTGAAGGAAGTAGTGCGATAGAAATTGTCCACCCCTTGTCAGGGTTGTTCAAATCTCAGGGCCACTCGAGGAGAAGTTAACTGGAAATGCGTGGCCACGCTCGGAAGGTATCTATGGTAGATAATTCCGGTCAAACAGTTATTCTCCAGATCGAGGAAACCACTCATGATATGATCAAATGCAAGTACGACCTCAGAGAGACATCTTGCATTGAGTGGGAGATTGTAATAGGACAAGAGAATTGGTGACGCACACTTGTCGAGGACAAGTGGGAGATTGTTGGGAAATGTGTCCTCAACAATAGTGCGATCACGTAATTAAATCTCATGACGAGAATGTGCAAGGGATGATACGAATTATTAATCAACTGACCAACATTAATCGGTAATGATTGGCTAGCTAGAGTTTGACATTACTGTCGTATGACGGTGATGGTCAGTTGATCCCTTTAGGTCACACCTTTAGGATAATTCCCTTAATTGATAAAATGATCAAATGTATATTGATACGATTTGATCATATTCCTTAAACTCGTATATCGAGAATTTAGAGGTTAAATCTTAATGTAAGATTTATGTTTAAAATTGAAATGTGTCAATTGTTAAACAGTAAACGATATTTTATTATATCGTAATTAGAATGAATTGGGTTATAATTAATACAAAGGTTGTAAATCGTATTGACGATAATTATAATTAATCATTTTACAATTGTAATTTCGAATTACTTGTCAATTAATAAATAGGATTTATTTAATTATAATATTTATACGATAAATATTTATATATATTTATATACATACATATTGTATTACATTGTTACATATAAGATGTCACAATTCTATACAATTTGTACAATTGACAAAGTGTAAAATGGACAACCATTTTAACCTTAAATGTGACGGTTTGGGGAGGGTTTGAGAATTGTTTTAGAAGCATGCTTAATACCCTATTAACCTAATGATTATAGTGTGCCTTGATAACACTACCTAAGGCCAATAGAATTGCATAGGAAAGGGAAGGTGTTCCCTCTTGTGGCTCCCTATGCTTCGGTCGTCCCAAACCCAAGATCACACTAATAAAAGTTGTGATCTTCTAATCTCACATATTCATTATTCATTCTAATAAAAACCCTAGCAAATTTTTAGAGAGAAAATTTGTGAGAAAACCTCAATCTAATATTATTATAGTGATAATAATAATAATACTAATAATACATTGTTAAAATTAGTATTGTATTTCTAATTAGAGAGATTAGAGATAAGTTTAAGGAGAAACCGATTTTGTGCTAGCTTGTTCAAGTCTCGGTTGATTGAGGGCTTGTCTTGGTGCATCCAAAGGAGGTATTCTATTTTGGGTACTTGGAGGATCATCTTTGCCATTCTCTTGGACCGTTTGTAAGGGTTCAATATCTCCTTATTTCCGCAATATTTAGCATGCATAAGATCATTTTAACTAGTATATTAAAATGTTAATTACAAGGTTATTGTTAGTATGACTAAAATTAGTTTATGAGCAACCAATAAAACCTAACAGATAGGTGTAATAAGTTGATGAGCTATAGTCACCAAAAAGGATAGATGTTGGAGAGATATGATCATGAATGATTGGAATGGTTAGTAGAGCCATCTGTGCTATGTCGTTATAGGATGTGGAACCAAGTTAAGTAGTATGTGTAAAGCTAGTATACCGAACCGGATGTCGTGCCCGTTGATAATTGTCTGTTACTATTCTAGGTGTGTATACACATCTTATTTGCATGCCTTATACTTTGCAAGAGTTAATGATGAGCTTACTAGGCAAATGTGATCGGAATTTGGGATTTATGATCGTTCTTATCTTACTAATTACTTTAACAATCCATGTCTAGTGAAATGCGGAATGTGTTACCCGAGCCATGAATGCTATATAGTTATGTGTTGCATAGATCGTACCTAAAGTTTACGTGATAATTTCTGTTTACACACAATTAGTTTAGTTATAGAGTCATGTTTCAATAAGTGGCACCTTGGTGATTTCTGGTATACATACTTACGTACTATTATGTTGTGTTTGTTACGATGGTAGGAACTAATGCATTGTTCATACAAGTATAACTATTGAATTATTTCTTTGATGCTACTTTTCAACTTCGTAATCTCTACCGTCTTGTAGATGACAATTTCGGTTTGAAATAATGAATACCTGTTAAGTTGGTACAATGTGATCTCAATACCTCAAATGACATGTCAACATGTTTTGGAGAAATAATGGTGATATTTAAATGTGAATTATGTGATGTGACCACGTGAAATCCTGATATGACATTAGAAACATGAATAGTAGGCATATGGTATGAGTATGAACCTCACTACGTGATAGCGTAACCTTGTCTATTTCGTCAAGTTTATATAGAATTGTTTCAATATTATGTCAAAGTTTACGATCTCGAAATAATTATGTGCTACTCGTATGTGATGTCAAAAGCTTGTTTATCTGAGTGGAGCCTTGTCAGGTGACAGAATGAATTTAACTGGTCAGTTTGTCAGCATGATAGAGTAATCTAATAGTTATACGTAATTGTGAATATTTGATTAATGTGAATCTGGTTGATGTTCTTTCAGATTTGATGGTTTATCACTGTCTAGTTTCATGTGATTATAATCTGTATAACTTTTCCAAGTATATTGTTATACCATACAGTGAATTGCATATTGTTATATTCAAAATCTGATCACGATGTGTAAGTTATTAATTGTTTGACATATGATTTATGGAAGTACTACTCAGGTGAATTCGTTTACTGTTATTGGTAATTTTTATATAATTCATGAACTATATGAGAAATGTTTAAGTAAAGAAGGGTCAGGATGTCTCCGTGTAGTATTGTTTCAACCTATAACTTGTAAAATTGTTTTGGATTCGTGCTTTTAATTTGTCACAATGTTTCAAACGTTTCAAAATACTTTCAAAAGTGATAAACCATGATAAAGCTTGATGTTTGATAATTATGGTGGTTGTTTACAAGATGACTATTCTGTAGTTAGGTGTCGATGAAATCCTGCTTGAATGTTTAATAGATGCGCATTGTATAAAACCCTTATTGTGCAAGTCATATAGCCTCATGATAAAGGATGTAATATGAGTGGGTGGGAAATGTACCTAAGTGATTTTGTTAACTAATTGATATCTAGGGGTGTTGAACGATCTTGTGAGTCTATGAGCTATGTATGTCTTGGGACATATGTCAATGTCCCATGTTTAATTACGTTAATTTATTGTGCGCTATGTCTTTCCTAAGTATGATTGCCTCTATAATATGATTGTGAGCATGAAACATTTTAATTTGTCAGGTATGAAAGATAAGCTTCTTGATTGTTTACATTGTGGTTAATATATTAAATTTGTGATAAATTTCAAGGGTATGTAAGTGTTACCTATTCCGATTCTGTTTACTGCGTAACACGATTCTACCGATCGTAATACCTTATTATTGTTCGAGGTTATCCGTTACATGATAATTGATATGACACTCTTACGAGTGCTTATTTGAGTTGAATATTAACAATTATTATTCTGTTTTTGATAGTTAATAACTCCTATTGATAAGATAATCCTTTGGTTTGTGAGTCGGGTTGAGTTGTGAAAACGGTAAACTTTTGGTAATTGATTAGTTGTTTATGCATACGGGTTTTGTATTGGTTGGTTTGGTGTAGCGTCCCGATTCCTATCTTATGAGTTGTGGAATGATAAGTATACATACCAATGTGTCAGTGAACTTGGAAGGTAAGTACTGAGGAGATTGAGTTGCTCGTGAGTCTAGAACGAGACCATCAATGAGGTTGTGTTGAGATTACAGTTCAGTGTCTTATCGGGTTGTCCCATTCTTTGACCTTGACTCGTGGGTGAGTAGCTTAGAGTTTTACTCTCTAAGTGTTGAGCAGTTCCTTTCATGGGACATTTGACAATATTGAGATTGAAATCGAGATGGGAATTGGTTACTAGTTTTGAGATATGAGTTATTAGGCCGTTTTGCCATGAGGTGTTTACGATCCAGTGTGACCTTGGTTATTGAGTTATATCTTGAGTTTGAAATCGATATTGGGATGGAAGTATTGATTTGCGGTTTTTTTTTTTCCGTCAGTCCACTCACCCCTTGTCTTGGTCTTAGATGCGACGATGAGAATACGATACTTGGTTGCTTAGGGTAACATTTTATGGGATAGAGTAATGAGCTGGAAATTTTATAATAGGGTTACGGGGACGTAACTGTTGGAGGAAGTGTCCTCGACAATAGTGTGTTGACGTAATTAAAACTCATTTAAATGAAACACAACTGGGAGTGTTACTCTTTTAAAGTCAACTGATCAACATTTATCGATAATGATTGGCTGTCTAGAGTTTGACATTATCGTCATATGATGGCGGTGATCAGTTGATCCCTTAAGGTCATATCTTTAGGGAATTTCGTCTCAATGGAATAATTAATTAATATTGTGTTGGATACAAATTAATTAGTAACTGGAAATTTTGGAAATAATATTATATGACGAATATTTTTATAATGGGATTATAATAATAATTAAAGTCAAAGTAATAAAATTGTTTTTATTACTCGGTTTTGTTTATTCGTTTAGGAAACAATTAAATTGAGAATGAACACGGTTGATCATAAAATTACAAAGAGTTGTAATTAAATTATGACATTACATTTTTGTACAATAATATTTTCGAAATTATTAGTGTGAATATTTAAATGTAATAAATTTGTAAATTATGAATTTTAATAGTTAAAATTGCACAATTAACAAATTGGGTCATGTGTTATGAGACATGTGTGACATGTTACAAATTAACACAATTGACAAAGATAAAATGGGTCCATATCACTACAACGAAAACACAATCGGGCGACAAATATTGGCGACTGAAATCTGTCGCAAACCACCTATTGGCGACGGACAACAGTCGCCAAACTGTTGTCGCTGACTTTTGTCGCCAAAAAAACTCGGGCGACTGAAATCCGTCGCCAAATTTGGCGACAGACAGGGTAGTCGCCAAAGACACAATTTGGCGACAGACAGGGCAGTCGCCAAATTGGCGACAGAAATGAAGCAGTCGCCAAATTGGCGACGGACTTCAGTCGCCAATTCCCCTTTTCCGTCGCCAATGCTCCTGACTTTCCAGGGGCTTTGGTTTCTTGTGCTCTGTTTTGGCGACTGATTTCAGTCGCCATTACTTCATTTCAGTCGCCAAAATTCCTGAGCATTTTTCATGAAAATCATTATTTCGTTTTTGCCAAATCCAATACGAAATAATATCAGTACACCTGCAACCAGAAAGTAACCAGCAATTGGTGACGAACACCTTTTGAATCAACAACCAAATCTCCTTTTATAAAAAAAGAGAACTGTTATCAAATTACATGAACACGTTAACTAAACTAATAAATCTCCACGTTCGACAATTTTTCCTAGGTTACTAAACTAATTAACTGCTTGAAATCCCATGCTAGCTCCACTACCGTCTCCTCCCTTTCCTCTTGGATCATTAGGATCTTCATTAAATGGCTGGGAACCGGGGTTGCAAGAGTAGAAATACGTCTCCATGGCCTTAAGACGTTCTTTCATCAACCGCATTTCCTCATCTCTTTCCGCTCTTTCTCGGTCAAGTTGTGATTGCAATTTACTTACAAGAGACGGCTCGTAGGTTTCGCGCGGCTCATATGAGGACCTTCTAGCCGGTTCCTTGTAAAACACCCCATGAGCTTGTCCGGCCCCATATACCATACCCTTCTTGTAACCATCCACCAATTTGAACCAAATTTCATTATCATCCCGCTCAGGGTGGGCCTCTTTCTCTGCCTCATATTTCCCCTATAACATTAAGAAAAGTATTATTAGTTAAGCAAAAACAATCATTGACGAAGGTAACAAAAAAACATCATTAGTTGAGAGAAACTATCTTACATATAACTCTTTGTCCTTCGCCTTAATCCATATTCTTCTTTGCGTCTTTTCGTTGACCTTGGAATGCGTGTCAAGGAAAAGTTCGGGCATCGTCATCATCGGCTTCTTGCCGCCGTCTTTGTTGCCGCCGTCGTCGTTGTTGCTGCTATCCTTCTTCTTCTTCCCTCCCTAAATAGGGAAAATTGTTAATATAAGAAGTATAGTATATTTATTCAAAAAAGAAGTATTCATTCAAGACTTACACTAAAAATACGCGTAAAAAATGATCGTGATCCCCCGTGATGGGTAGGCTCGGCCTCCGCATCTTTCTTCCCTCCTCTCTTGTTGATCTTCTTTTGAGCGGACACGGCTTGGAACTCGGGAGTCTCGCGTTGCTTTAGGAGATCTTGATATTTCTCACCTACAATTAAAAAGTATGTTAGTAGTATTAAGATATTTTCATTAATTCTTGTATTTACAAGTGACAAAACTTATATATTACATGTACCTTTTAGATGATTCGGTTCCTTCTTTCTTTTAATAATCTTGTAGATATAGTCTCTATATCTTGCTTTACCAACTTCATGGTATCTTTCAAGGACGGATTGTTCATGTTCAGGAGCCCAATAGAAAGATTGCTACAAAAAAAAAAAAACAGTTAATTTAATTAGTAGTTAGCTTAATGAGTTAAAAAACAACTAACTATATATAATTAATGCAATTACCCGATACACATTGAACCAAGCTTCTTTTTGAGCCTTGCTAGCTTTCCCCCAAGAAGTAGGCACAGGACCTAACAAGTTCTCCTTTGTGCTAGCAACGACCCCTCGACGAGGAGTCTGATGTCTAAACCTGTAACAGAAATTGTTAATTAAAACAAATCATTTTATTACTTTAAAAATTGAATAATACACATATAATAAACAACAACACTTACCATAGTCCCGCCGGATCAAGTATAATCCGGTTATCCTGGGTGTACTGAATCGGTATACCATCGTCCGAGTCCTCATCCACTTGAGGCTCAATCTGTACCTCTTCTTCTACTGGTTCCTCTTCTTCTTGCACGGATGAAATATTAGCACGATTACTGCCACCGCCTCGCACTCTACCTCGACCTCCTGCCATCTACAATCACATAAATGAAAATATTAGTAGGAGAAGAAAAAACATCAAATAAACATATCAAGCATGAATTTAAATTGTACAACTATTATATACCAAACTAATCATCATCCTCATCCTCTTCTAGATCTTCATCATCATCATCACCAACATCCTCATCCTCATCCTCATTGTCATCATCATCACCAACATCGTCATCATCATGCACTCTCACTACTTCTTCAACTTCCTCCCATCCTTCTTCCAACTCAATATTCATAGTCTCATTATCCTCCTCCTCTGCCAACTCATCATCATCTTCATCTTCATTATCATGAATGACTTCGTCTGTTGGAGACAAAATTGTCCCATTTGTTACTATTTCTTCTTGAAAAAAGGAGGTATCAATTTGTGATCGTGCCTTTGTCTTAATGACTGCCCACCATGCCTTACTATTTCTATCATTTGTCGTGCTTGGATAGGAAGCGAAATACACTTGTTGAGCCTGATGTGCAAGTATAAATGGATCATACTTAGGGTATGTTCGGGTACGATTCACTTCTACAAGCTTGTAACATTCATGTGTTCTCATTCCAGCCGGGGAATTATCCTTCCACTCAATCTTGAATAAGGTAGTCTTGTAAGCTCGATCACGACCATTGTAAGACATCTCAAAAATGTCCTCTATAATACCATAGTATTCGTGGTCATCAACGGAAGAAATAGTAACACCATAATTGCATCTAGCCTTACCCTTACCATGGTCGAATGTGTGGAAATTAAATCCATTAACTGAATATCGGTTCCGCGTCTTAACCAAGCGTGAAGGACCGAAGGCTAAACTCCTTATCAAATCATCTTGGATATTGAACTCAAGCACATGGTTCAGAAACCATTTTGGGAATTTGTCTTCATGTTTATCCCAAACATCATCCCTACTTACATTAGGATGTTCCTTAATGAAATCATCCACAAACTTCGTTTCATATGGCTCTAAGATCTCGCTATTTGATAGAACGTATAAGTGAGCACGATTGTATTCCTTATCATCCAAATATCTCGTTCCACCTTTAGAGGAACAACCTTCACCATCTTGAGTTTGAAAAAACTCGGGTATACTTGTATCAACTTCATCTGCTTCATCAAGATTCAAGTTTTTTGCTTTGGTTTCTATATGTTTTTCAAAGTAGAGAGAACAAAAATTTGCAATCTCTTCCGTTAAATAGGCATTGCATATAGAACCTTCAACCTTTGCTTTGTTTCCAATCTTTTTCTTCAAATGATTAAGAAACCTATATATAATTTATTACGTTGTTGTTAATTAAAGTTTGTAATATATTAGTTAATCTAAAATTTCAAAAATATGTAATACTCTTAGTATATTACCTTTCAAATGGATACATCCATCTATATTGAACGGGTCCTCCAACTTTGGCTTCGTAGGGCAAATGGACCGGTAGATGCTCCATTGAGTTGAAAAATGAAGGGGGAAAGATCATCTCAAGCTTACATAATATTAGTGGTATTTGATCTTCAAGACGAATCATGTCATCAACACATATTGAGGACGAACATAAATCTCTAAAAAATTGACTAATCTCAACAATTGCATTCCATACCGTGGTTGGGAGGAGATGTTTCAAAGCAACGGGTAGTAGTCGCTCCATGAACACATGACAATCATGACTTTTCATGCCTTGTAACCTGAGCCTCTTAAGATCAACACATCGACGAAAATCTGATGCATATCCATCGGGGAATTTCAGATTTCGTAACCACTCACACAATACCTTCCTTTGTGGTTTGTCAAGAGTGTAAATGGCTTTTGGCTTGGACCCATCATTGCGAATATGTAATTTGGGACGATCACAAAACAACTTCAAGTCTTTTCTTGATCCAATAGTGTCACATGAATCGCCTTCGACATCCATGATCATGTCAATTAATTGCTCAAAAAAATTCTTTTCTATATGCATCACATCCAAGTTGTGTCTGATTAACATTGTTTTCCAATATGGAAGGTCCCAAAATATGCTTCTTTTAAACCAACCATTTTTCTTCTTTTTGAGTTCTTTAAACTCTTCTTCAGTACCATCAATAGAAGATGGGAAATCACATATCAACTCCCATACCTCATCACCCGGAAGATGATCCGGGGCATCATCAAGTACCTCTTTCCCTTTTTTGAAAGCTTTCTTGTTTCTCCTAAGAGAATGATTTAGTGGTAAAAAGCATCTATGACAATCAAACCAACTAATTTTCTTGGAATTCGGAAGCCAAAAAGCTTTACTTTCACCCATGCAACGAGGACATGCTTTTTGTCCCGCAGTAGCCCAGCCAGATAGCATACCATATGCGGGAAAATCGTTTATTGTCCATAAAAGTGAAGCTCTTAGTTGAAAATTCTGCTTTCTGAAAACATCATATGTTTCCACCCCAACTTCCCACAATTGTCTCAATTCTTCCACTAATGGTTGTAAATAAACATCCAAATGGCCTTTCGGATTTTTAGGACCGGGAATAATGAGAGACAAGAAAATGAATTCTCTTTTCATACATAACCAAGGCGGTAAGTTGTATGGTGTGACCATTACGGGCCAACAAGAGTAATTCTTGCCAAATTGGGTAAAAGGACTAAATCCATCCGTACACAAGCCAAGTCGCACATTCCGGGGTTCCTCGGCAAATTCAGGATAGATTTGATCAAATCGTTTCCATTCTTCCCCGTCACTTGGATGACACATCTTCCCAGGAGTACGTGGATTTTCTTTGTGCCATGTCATTTGTTCGGCAAGTTTTTTGGTAGAATAAATTCTTTGAAGTCTAGGGGTAAGAGGAAGGTAAATTAATTGGTTTTCTGCTATTGGTTTCTTACACTTTTGACCCCTATTACCACTCTTGTTGCCTTTTTTTGTTTTGAAAACAACATCTCCATCGCTTGTCTGAAATCTATCTCCTCCACATTTTCTGCACTTGTCAAGTAACGCATCATCTTTCCAAAACAACATACATCCTTCGGGACAAGCATCGATCTTTTGATGTGGTAACTGAAGACCTTTAACTACTTTTTTGGTGTTGTAGAAACTTCGAGTCATGACGTTATCTTCGGGGATAGCATCCTCAAGGAAAGAAGCAATACCATCAACGGCAGGAAATGGCATATTATACTCACACTTCAAGGTTACTATCCTAGAGGCGGCTTGTAATAATGACATTCTGCTCCCTTCGTATAAAGGTTGTTCCGCAGCTTTTAACATGTCAAAAAAAGCCTTTGCTTGGGGATTTGGAGGTTGCTCTTCATTCAAGGCTACACGGTCATCGTCATTATTGACTACATTAAACTCCAACGCATCAACAACCATATCTCTATATGGGTTTTCGTCAACATGTTCGATGTGAGGTTGTTCGTGGATTGGGGAATAGGCTTCTCCATGAGAAATCCAATTATAATAATTTGGACGAAACCCATTTGTATAGAGATGTTCTTGTACCTCAATGACATATAGGTATTTCATATTTCGACATTTGCTACAAGGACACCTAAGTTTATTTTCTAACGAGTCATACTCCTCTTGTTGCTTAGCAAACTCAATAAACTCGGCAACACCCTCTATAAACCTAGCATTAGAACGTCTCTTCTTATTATCTAATAACCCTCCATCATACATCCATGAACGTTCCAATCTCTTCATTTTAATCTAAAAAAAAAAACCCAAAAAACAATTTTCAACACTAAAATTACATATATCTAAATTAAAATTACACTCACTTAATTAAAGAACAACCTCAATCACATAATAATAACAATTTATTAACAACAATTTCCAATTATACAATTAACCACAACCTAATAAGCTAATTTAAGACGGTCTTAATAAGCTAATATAATCTAACTAACATCCTAATAAGCTATTAAACATCCTAATCGACTACTTTAATCTAATTAACCAACATCAATAAGGCTAACAACATCGTCTTATACAAACTTCTTATAAACCCTAACCCACAATAATCTAATTAATATGCTAATTGGCTTCTAATACCTAATTAATCACAACCTAATAAGCTAAGACGGTCTTAATAACCTACTACAATCACTAAATGTACAAAACAAACCAACAATCAATCAAAAAATTGAAATTGAAATTGAACTAAAAGAGAGTATACAAACCTTAAATGGGTTGAATGAAGGTAAGAACAAGTATGGTGGTGGTGGTGGTGGCCGGAATCCGGTGACAGTGGCGTTGAGGGTGGCCGGAACACGTAGGGTAGGGTGGTGGTGGTGGTGGTTTTCGCCGTTTGTGTGTTTGAGTGTTTGTGTGTTGTGTGTTTGCGAATAATGAAAGGGGAACGAGTTGCTGCTGTTTGTATACGGTAATTTGGCGACGGACTCACCAAATTGGCGACTGAAAGTTTCTGTCGCCAAATTTGGCGACTACTTTTCTGTCGCCAAATTCACCATTCAGTCGCCCGATTGTGTCGGTGGTTGGAAGTTTGGGGAATGGGTTCTGTCGCCAAATTGGCGACTGATTTCCGTCGCCCGAATTTTTGTCCTGTCGCCAAATTGGCGACTGCCCTATGCGGTCGCCAAAAAATGTCGCCCGATCAAGTTTTTCTTGTAGTGTATTAGACCCATTTCAGCCGTGTATATGGTAGTGTGTAGTGATTGTGTATGCTTTACACAAAGCCTTACAAAACCTATGAATAGGTGTGTAAGTGTGTAAGAAACATGTAAGGCATCTTTGTTTCTTTTGCATTGTGTAAGAGGCCATGCATTGGCCTTGGGCATGCATGTTGGTCGGCCATATGGCTTGTGTAACAAGCCTATGTTGCTCAATATATACACACCATTCATGCCTTAGTTTGGTGGTGGGTGTTGGATGCTTATTTCCTCTACTAACACATTCACACTACAACTCATTCTCTATATATTTTTCTAGTAAATTAGTTTTCTAAGAAAAATAATTATTTCCATACTAATAATATTAAGAGTAATATTATTATTATTTCTAGTATACTTATACTAATTTTCTAGTAACAAAATTAGTATTAGTTTGAGATAGGGTCCTTGATACGCATCTTTTGGAGACGATTTTTCTTAGATCGTTTAAGGGTATTTCGGTGGTTTGAAGACTCATATAATAGGTGATTATTGAGTATAAACCTTCTAAAACCAATGTAAGGACTATCTCATCTTATGATATCATCTTGCATGCATAAGATCCATTTAAGTTTTATGACCTAAACTTAAAGAAACAAAACTCATATTAGATTTGAGTATAAAATAAGGAACCTAGTTTCCAACAATTGGTATCAGAGCATTACGGTTGTTGCATGCATGATCGGATTCATGATTTATGTTAAAATCGGTTTAACATATATATTTCGATTTTTCGAAATTATTGTGTTTATTATGATAAATCACAAAAATAATTTTGCATGTTAAAGTTTCTGTTTCTAAAATGGTTTTAGGACATAAAAATTATTTTATGGATTTTTATTGTTCATTTTTATATTTATTTGTATATTTTGTAGTTTAAATCGGTTTTAAACAACGATTAATGGGAAAAATAGCTAAAAATAGTTTCTGGCCGAGATTTTTTGATATGTTCTCACATGCATATTCAATATATTGTATATGATTTTTCGTAAGAAATGGAGTTAATATGCATGGATTATGAATTTTATGAGATAAATAGTCATAATATGAGTAAAAATGGGTATATAAGGTTATATTTCGAATTTGACCTTAAAAATTTTATGAGAAGTCACATGCAATATATAAAGTTCCTGTATGAATTTTCGAAATTATTGGAATTATTTTGCATGATTAATGATTTTTATAGTAAAAATCGGATTAATAGTGACTTAAATTCGACTTTAATAGTTATAGTTGGAATTTTGCCATAAAAACTTTACACAATGTCACATGCAATATTTACAGTATGTATGTAAGTTTTGGGAATTTATTCTCAAGTGATGCATGATTTATGATTTTAATGGTTAAAATCGGAGAAATAGTGACTTGTTGTGTTAAAAATAGTTAATCTTAATATTATGGCATGAAATTTTACCCATAGATGTCTTATATGATAGGAACATCAGATCTAAAAGTTGGATATCAAAAGATTTCTGTTTTTATGATTATTAATTTTTAATGAGTTAATTGGTTAACAATCGTAATTTATGAGTCGAAAATAAAATTTTCGAGTATGGTCTGTAATTTTTAGTCACTTTCAGATTCTAATATGTATTTTAGGATGACTAAAAATTTATGGCAAATTATTGCAAGTTTTTATAATTTAAATCGGATTTTAAAACTTTAAAACGGCTTTTATACGATTTATTTAAGAAATAAACCATAGATATTTGCAAAAGACCATTTTATTAATTTCTGAATTTTCAGAAAATTTCCAGAAAGTTTAAAATTTTGAATTTTAAATTTCGATTTTTATTGACTCATTTGGCCGTATTTTGTTTATTTTTCCCGAAAATACAAGTAATTTATGAACAATAATGCAAAATCAAGTTAGATCATGATCAAATATTAGTAGAGACTAAACATTGATTCCTAAAGTAAGTTAGGATGATTAACTTGGACATAAATGAGATTTATGTAATTTTGGATGATTTTAATAGTTAAAATCATGCATATCCGTAAAAACCGTAAACAAATATGAGATATTTGCTCCCATAAGGCGATTTGGCATTAAAAATTAAGCATGTGCATACATATTTTATTTATTGCAATTTATTTAATATGAATGTCATATTTTGAATGTTATTTATATAATTTGGAATTATGTAATTTTTCTTAGTATGGCCTTAGTTTTAATCAATATTACCCGTAATGAAAGGGGATATTGATTTGGTTGTAATTTATGTGATCTCGTATCACGGGTGTGTAATTTAAATTTTCAGTTTTACAATAGAATAGTTGTATTATTTTATTGTAATTCCGGAGATCCAAAAGACGGTGCCATACGGAAAGGAGTTCCGACAAGACGGTGTTTTCTTGGATGGCGTGCCGATGAAGTTCAAGGGACCATGGAGTTGGTTTCCGAATTTGTAATAGTTAATTAGTTTTTACTATTACTAGGAAGGCCATACTAGGATTTTATTGCTTTATTGCTTTTACTTTTGCATTTTAATATGTTTGCATGCATAGCCAAATCGCCATAAACATGCATATTAGTTTAGATCGTTAAAAACGACCGTGTCAATTATAATTATCGAGTTCACCAATTTAATTCACTTAAAGGAGATAGATAATAAATTGACAAGACCTCTATATTAAACAAAACAATTGAGAATTAGCCTTACCAAATA
The DNA here is from genome assembly GCA_029255685.2 of Silene conica. Lineage (NCBI taxonomy): Eukaryota > Viridiplantae > Streptophyta > Magnoliopsida > Caryophyllales > Caryophyllaceae > Silene > Silene conica. Next base: position 70,469,031 of record CM055311.2, read on the forward strand.
GTAGAACCCATGAGCTTCTATTTCGTGGGGTGGTGCTAGTCCAGTGGGCAGTACGAACCCCATTACGTAGGATAAGTGGGGCGATGGGGTGGATTCAGTGCAGTGGGCGGATCGCATCCCGATGCATTTGAAATTTGGTTTGTACTCAACGGAAGTGTAGAGGACCAGTGGTCAATGTGTTCCGGGCTAAGATGTATAAATTATGATTTGTCATCAACCAAGAGTTCTAGGGTAGAACCGGTTTATTTTAACCCACCAAACCATATCATTGGGTCGGAGTTCCAGTGGTTCACGATTTCGATAGTATGGGTTTGGGTCTTGGAATCATTTATAAAATTGGATAGAGGTCATTTTATAGATGCATAAACTTAGTAAATATGTTTACAAGTTAAAATGAAAATTAAAACGATTAGCATTTAATTTCTTCATATGTTTAAAATTTTGTAGTCTTCGTATCAATATCAATCATGGCTACTTCCACTACTACGAACAATTCATGGTTACGTTCCTTCATGGATCGTTGTAAGCTAGAAAAGAATGGGGCAAACTTTGCCGATTGGGATGCCCAACTGTTGTTGGCGGCAGAGGGAGACGGTAAGACCGAATTCCTCATTGAAGAATCACCTCCTGAACCTGCAGAAAATGCCACCGCCGCAGCAAGACGACCCTATGATACTTATCAGAAGGAGTCTGCGGCAATCAAAAATGTTTTGATCTTCTCGATGGAGCCGGAACTCCAAAGGAGTGCCATAAAGATTGGCACGGCCTATGAGATCTACTCCAGGCTTGTGACAATGTTCTCAAAGGCTTCGAGAATTATCCAATACGAGGCGGCATCGGCCTTCTTTGATCTCAACCTTAAGGAGGGGCAAAAGGCTAGCCCACATGTGCTCAAGTTAATTGAGCATGTAGAAACCCTAAGGATGAATCAAGTGGACATTCCTAAAGAACTTGTGATTGATAGAATCCTCCACTCCTTGTCTAAAGTGAAAACTTATGTACAATTCCGGGTGAATTTCAACATGAGAAACCAAGACATCTCTCTCGATGAATTGCACAATATGATCGTGCAAGCTGAAAGGGATATGGGCCTAAATGTTAGTGCCCCTAAGGATGTGCTCAACATTAATGTTAAGAGCAAAGGAAAGTTCAAAAGGAAGGGTAAGGCAAAGGGGAAGCAACCTTCCAAAGGTTCAAAGAAAGTGTCTTCTGAGGCAAGCACCTCCAAATCCAAGAAGAGCCCTCATCAAGGGGCCAAATGCTTTTACTGCAATGGCAAAGGACATTGGAAGAGGAACTGTTCCAAGTATCTCAGCGATCTCAAAGCTGGGAAGATTCTTCCAGTTGGTACGATAACTATCCCGATTTTATGTTAATCTCAACTAATGTATCATGATACAAGTTGTGATGTGAATGCTCTTCTTACTTGAATTAGGGCATGAAAGCAAAGATAAGGGAAAAGAGAAACAAGCTTGATGGATCAAGGCAACTAAGAATAGCTCCACTCGGGATGATCAAGGAGCTTTGTTTTTCCGCTTATTTTGCTAATATTTCAAGTGTTGTATGAACAATTAAAACCTATGTTTTATTTCCTTGTTGGACAAGGAAAGGGGAAATCCTTGAACAATATGTTGTATTTTGGATAATATAGTGACTTGGTTTTCAACCCGAGTCACTATCGGTTTATAATTATGTTCTTGTTTAGTTTAACATACACTTGCAAATCTCAAACATAAAATAGAATTGATTATGAAATTTCAATGTATGACCATTGAAGCCAAATTGGTATAGGATACCCAATTCAAATCAAATCAAAATCAAATTAAGTTTTGAACTCAATTAAGAGGAAAAGTTGTCAACCATCCAAAACTATCTAAGCTTTAAATCGAATAATTTCTGTGATAAATCATAAGGGCACAAAAACCAACATCAAAGTCATTGCTTGTGGCCTTAGTGGCTATCTTTGGTGATAAAATGGGATTATTATTACAAAGATAGAGTGGGAGAAATTTGAAAAGTCCACAAATAGCATATGATTTTGACAAGCACAATGGATGTGATCTATTAGTGAATAGTAGGATTTATTGTGTTTTGGTTATGTGAAAGATAAGAAGGAAGATTAAGTTGTGGATGGGATCTACGATTTGGAAAATCCACACCTTATGGTTATAAAAGGTAGATTAGGATGTGGATAAGATTCTACGCCTTATCATCCCAAAAGTTGTGGATAAGCCCAAAGGTTGTAGATAAGATCTACGGTTTGGTAAAAATCTACGCCTTATATCCCAACGGCCCCGGCCCTGGAGGATACTTCAAGGATAAATTCTTGAAGTTTGTAAGGAAAAATTCTATACATGGATAAGATCCATGATAGAGTCCTCGTACAGTACAAGATAAGATAAATGTGGGGAACTGAAAGTTCCCACACACAGAAATTGTACACCATAAGAAAAGACTCTTATAGAAACTACGGGAGGACACTCGAAGAAAATTATTCAAAAGATTTTGCAAAGGCTCAAGAAAGGGTTCTTGGATTTAGATGGTGATCTAAATGTGTCAATGCAAATTCTAAAGACCATGAAATTTATAAGACATACATGCTAATAAATGAGATTTATTGGGAGAAGCATATGTTGACATGTGGATGGCAGCAGTCTGCAAAGTTAAGGGTAACTTTGTTGAAAGTAGTAAGGTAATTCATTGAGAATGAATTCAGTAAACTCAATAACCATTTTTCAAAAGGGTATTTGAAAAGGATGTGACTATTAGCACATATGGTTAAGTCCCAACCATTTCAATTCATTAAATGTTAAGGAACATTGAATTGAGTGGGAGCTTTATGATTTACGGTTAAATGTAAAGTTCAGTGGGAGTTCTCGCTCCAGGATTTGAAGCTATTGAGTCATGGGTATGACTTCGGGATCTTCAGAATCAGGCAAGAACAAGAGTTTAGTGGGAGTAAACGTTATCTAAAACAACTCATTGCTCGGTTGGAATGAAGCATTGATACTCATGAGAGGTACACGAGTTTTTGGTTCTAGATAACATATTGATATGAATTAAATCTAATTAAACATGGGATGTTTAGTTGAGATTATAAAAGACATCTTGTTAGTGTTAAGGTTGTTCATGGAGATGAAGATAGTATAACCATGATGGGATCATGAAAATATATCGAACCTTAAGAACTATTGTTTGCACGTTTAAATCACTAATGTTTCCGCCATTAGTATAATCGTGTAAAGTGGATGCGCACCGCTTGCAGGACAATCCCTTGGAGTAGGTGTTAAACCAATGATTAAACCTTGGTAAATTGTCAAAGTATTCTCCAATGAAGATGAAAGACAAAATTCAAGATTTTGGAAGATAACTTAGTCGCATGGTAAAAGGTTTGCAACGACTCAAGTTCCAAGAAACCGAGCAAAGATTTGAGATAATCTTTGGCTTACATTCATTAACTATGCATCTCAATGACTTGTATTTTAACTACATGGTCATCACAAGATTCTACAAAAATGTGTAAGTTCATAAATTATGTAAAGGCATTACTGTGGCTGGGAGTTACACAATGCACATAATCTTATTCGCTAGTCATGAGAATGACTTGTCTCTTTCAGAGGAAAAATCAATGTGTGGATATGATCCGCAAAGTGAACGATCGCACGAACCGTGGTAAACCTGGTTTACTCAAAATGGAGATAATTACAATTTTAAGGGATGTAAACGAGAGACCCTAAAGCTGATTGTAAATTAAATGGTGTTCAAAGGTTGACCACTTGGATGGTGTAATCCACTAATTGTTTGAGTTATTTATAACTCACGAAAGGTCAAGTAAAATTCAAATGGGATGGTAAGACCATATTGAACCCCATTAAAGTGAATTGAATTATCATGACCTCGCCCCTAGTTGCTTAAGTGAGGTGACATCTCAATGCAACCGGATGTGTGATGCGATTGATGGCGAGTTCAATTGCCATAGAGTCATACGAGATGACTAATCGATCACCTAGGCATAGACATGTTAAGATACATTTGCCGGGCTAATGACCGCTGATAGAGCTCTGGCGTACTCTTATTGAAAGACTGCCTGGTCGTGGCGGGAGCATCTATCGTGTTTCACATGAGTCAGTTCTTGGACTAATGACTGTTCTCTGAGGTGGCATAGTTTTCAGATTAACTTTGATTTATGTCCTAACACCTTCGTAACTGGGGTTTATAAGGACATATTTTGGGTTATGATGGACTGTGGCTAGCCGGAAGGAATAAGTCGATTAGGAATTGTCCACCCCTTGTCAGGGTTGAGAAATATCTCTAGGCCACTCGAGGAGAATAATAACTAGAAATGCGTGGCCACGCTCGGAAGGTATCTATGGTAGATAATTCCGGTCAGTAGTTATAACTCCAGATCGAGATAAACCACTCTAGATTTTAATCAATTGCCGGCACGACCTGAGAGGACGCCATGCATTGAGTGGGAGATAGTAATAGGGCAAGAGAATTGGTAACACACACTTGTCTCGGACAAGTGGGAGATTGTTGGAGGAAGTGTCCTCGACAATAGTGTGTTGACGTAATTAAAACTCATTTAAATGAAACACAACTGGGAGTGTTACTCTTTTAAAGTCAACTGATCAACATTTATCGATAATGATTGGCTGTCTAGAGTTTGACATTATCGTCATATGATGGTGGTGATCAGTTGATCCCTTAAGGTCATATCTTTAGGGAATTCCGTCTCAATGGAATAATTAATTAATATTGTGTTGGATACAAATTAATTAATAACTGGAAATTTTGGAAATAATATTATATGACGAATATTTTTATAATGGGATTATAATAATAATTAAAGTCAAAGTAATAAAATTGTTTTTATTACTCGGTTTTGTTTATTCGTTTAGGAAACGATTAAATTGAGAATGAACACGGTTGATCATAAAATTACAAAGAGTTGTAATTAAATTATGACATTACATTTTTGTACAATAATATTTTCGAAATTATTAGTGTGAATATTTAAATGTAATAAATTTGTAAATTATGAATTTTAATAGTTAAAATTGCACAATTAACAAATTGGGTCATGTGTTATGAGACATGTGTGACATGTTACAAATTAACACAATTGACAAAGATAAAATGGGTCCATATTAGACCCATTTCAGCCGTGTATATGGTAGTGTGTAGTGATTGTGTATGCTTTACACAAAGCCTTACAAAACCTATGAATAGGTGTGTAAGTGTGTAAGAAACATGTAAGGCATCTTTGTTTCTTTTGCATTGTGTAAGAGGCCATGCATTGGCCTTGGGCATGCATGTTGGCCGGCCATATGGCTTGTGTAACAAGCCTATGTTGCTCAATATATACACACCATTCATGCCTTAGTTTGGTGGTGGGTGTTGGATGCTTATTTCCTCTACTAACACATTCACACTACAACTCATTCTCTATATATTTTTCTAGTAAATTAGTTTTCTAAGAAAAATAATTATTTCCATACTAATAATATTAAGAGTAATATTATTATTATTTCTAGTATACTTATACTAATTTTCTAGTAACAAAATTAGTATTAGTTTGAGATAGGGTCCTTGATACGCATCTTTTGGAGACGATTTTTCTTAGATCGTTTAAGGGTATTTCGGTGGTTTGAAGACTCATAAAATAGGTGATTATTGAGTATAAACCTTCTAAAACCAATGTAAGGACTATCTCATCTTATGATATCATCTTGCATGCATAAGATCCATTTAAGTTTTATGACCTAAACTTAAAGAAACAAAACTCATATTAGATTTGAGTATAAAATAAGGAACCTAGTTTCCAACAGTAACCATGTTTTAAGGAGGACGGGATTGTAAAATCTTTTGTTTTATGTTATGGCTGGTATTTAAGACATGTTAATTGGTGTGTCGTGCTTGTTTGAATGTACCTAATAACTTGATTAATTATGTTATGCATTTGCTGTGTTTCGAGAAGTACCCTCTAATTTAGGATACGTTAAACTTTGGGGACAAAGTTTTTCTTTTAACGAGGGTAGGATGTAACATTTCGTGTTTTATTTCATGTTTAAAGTATTTTGATCAGTCTCGATGTGATGGGGTGACACGCCTTGAATTCGTTATGTTCCTAGCGAACGGTTTGTTGACTGCGGGATGTGAACTTCGGGACGAAGTTCATTTTAAGGGGGGAAGACTGTAATAACCCGTATTTTATTTATTATTATTATTTATTATTAATTAATTATTTTGAGAATGATGCTAAGCTTTTCGAACATTGATATTCGATTGTTAACTTATCAAGTAAGTATTGTTATATTTTATACATGTTAGTAATGGTCGAGTATGCGGAGTAGGAGGATACCGTGTTTAAGTATGAGGCGAGATTTGGGCCTCGAGTTTTGGGTCAAGGCTGGAAAAGCCCAGCTTGATAACACACACACAAACACACGCTCACCCAAACTCACGCTCACCCAAAAGCAACAAAATCTATCTGCCACCCCCTTATAAACCTCTCCTGTAACCCTAACCCTAACCCTTGAACGTCTCTCTCACACTCACAAACAAACTGCCGTCATCTCTGGGTTCTAGGAGGAGGTTTTTCTTGGTGGTTTAGGGTGATCTGAATGGTTTGTTTTGCATCTGAAAACGGGTACACACAACCTTTCTCTGTTTTTTCCAGTTTTCTATTCAACTTCAATTCATAATTTTGTGTGTATAATCATGCTTGTAGATTCTGATCTTTGTGTAGTTCTAATCCATGAGGTCAGTAGTTATATTTGGGTCAGAGTCGAGTCACCGTGGGTCACTTTTGACCGTCGTGTGTGGTGGTTTTGTCGCCTACGTCAGTCGCATTTTCTTTTCATTCTCAGAACAGGCTGTTGAACGTAAGGTTTGGGGTGGGGTTTCGAAGCAGTTCTTGTTCACTTTTGTTGCGACTGTTGTAGTTTTTGGTAAGGTGGTAGTCAGGGTGAGCGTATGGTGGTTGTCACGGTGGGTCTTGGCGGTGTGTGTGGGTTTTAAGGTGGAGTTCGTTTGGGATATGGTGGAACAGGGTAACAGAAGTCGCGGGAACAGGGGTTGATGGTCAGGGTTTTGGGGAGGCTGTTTGTGGAGGAGAATGGCGTCGAAGGTTGGGGTTTGGCTCCAGGGGGCAGTGGGTAGTGTATGGTGTTTAGGGGGAGGTCGGTGTTGGTGATAGCGGCGTTGGCAGGTGGCTAAGAGACTGGTTGCAGGGGGTGTGTCACGTGTTAGTACAGGAATGTGGGGTTTGCCGTGGTGATCAGTGGGTGTTGAGTCTAGTCGTGGTCAGGGGCAGTGGTTACACCGAAGGTCAGGGGTCCCAGCCACGGTGGCGCGGTGGTGGTGCAGGTTGTTGAAGGTGGTCGAAGGGGGCTGCGAAGTGGGTGGTACGAGGGCTGTACGGGCTGTTTTGGTTTGTTTGCTTTGTGTTACTTATTTGCTTGATAAGGTTCATTGTTATTACTTTTATCCTTGTTACTTTGTATTATTATTATTATTATTATTATTATTATTATCATTATTATTATTTATTGGTGTTAAAATTTATATTGATGTTAATGTTTTAAGCATGTTACTTTATAGTTATTATTGTGTTAATAAGGTAATAGTATGATTAACGTTTCTAGTAAGTTTTGTTTAACGTTGACGTTGTAATGTTAATTGTATGGTTTTATCTTTACGAGTTTATAATCGATCGGTAATCTAATTATCGAAGTAGTGGATATTGTTTGTTATATTAATGATGTCATCGCTTTCATGTCGTTTCGTTAGTATAATGGTTTGGAGTACTCCTCTAAGTGGCTTGACTTTTGGACAAGGTTACTATTTTGGGAAATTTCTATTTTTTAGAAGTTACTATTTATAGTAAGTGTACTTTGTGAAGTGGGGCTCGGCATGGTTATTAATTGTTATATAATATCTGTTTAGGTGACGGTTCCCGCAGGGAACATTTCTAGCAGATGTTCAGTCGACCTTGACCTTCTGCAAATTGAGGAAGGGGAATATCGTATGCCTGTTGATGAGTTATTTGATTATTAATCGTTGATAACAATGTTCATCTTATTATATTGAATGAATGATATATTGCTTTATTTGATTGAATAATTCTGTGACACGATACGATGTGCCGAATAATGGGTCTCGTGATATGGAGCGGAGTAAATTGGGTCTTATGATTGGTGTGGAGGTAATGGGTCTTGTGATCGGTGCGGAGTTTATTTGGCGTTGGATCGGTGCGGATTTTATTTGGCGTTGGATCGGTGCGGAGTTTATTTGGCGTTGGATCGGTGCGGAGTTTATTTGGTGTTGGATCGGTGCGGAGTTAAGGGATGATTGATCCCAATATATATATAATAGTGTTTGTTTATTTATTGTTTCCTCTACTCAACCTCGTGGTTGACCCTGTGTATTCGTGATCACCTGTGATGAACCATATTATTGGGGAGCAGTTTGACAGGTGGCTGAGATTATGGGAAGCTATGGGAAGAGAGAGCTTGGATCCGGACCAGACTAGAGTCTAGATCACCATAGTCAGTTATCATGAGTTGTACTTTCATTTCATAAGTCAGTTTTGAAACAGTTGTAAGAACATGTTATAGAGTTTAACTTTTAATTAAAGTACTGTTTATCTTTCCTTTGTATCTACTGCCTCGGGAAACCGAGATGGTGACACTCTTATTTATCTGAGGAGTCCTAGTACAGGCCCTTAAATAAATGGGGGTGTTACAAAGTGGTATCAGAACGAACGATCCTCAGGCCTAAACCAAATGAATAATAATGAATATAGGCAGAGTCTAATAAAATGAACCCCGAGATGAAATTGATAGGAGCCCCAAAAAGGAACGGGATGAGTTAGGGGCCCCCTCACACTAGACCTGGGCCCTTTCTGTTTTGTCTCGGGAACCCAAGGAGAGTAATTGAAAAGTGGGCTAGAATATATAGTGACCTAGTTATCTAGTACTAACGTTCTTGCAGGAGAAGGAATGAGGTAAGTTATGATGTGACATAGGGTTGGTAATATATACTGCGAATCATGAGATTAATGTTGAATGTTGATTTAGATATACTATTTCTGGTATTGAGAACAAGAGATTTTGAATATGAGCTTTACTTGTATATATATGGTGATATGCATGCGGTTATATGACCCATGAACCGTTAGGTAGAGATATAGTATAATGATAGGTGTAATAAGTTGATGAGCTATAGTCACCAAAAAGGATAGATGTAGGAGAGATATGATCATGAATGATTGGAATGGTTAGTAGAGCCATCTGTGCTATGTCGTTATAGGATGTGGAACCAAGTTAAGTAGTATGTGTAAAGCTAGTATACCGAACCGGATGTCGTGCCCGTTGATAATTGTCTGTTACTATTCTAGGTGTGTATACACATCTTATTTGCATGCCTTATACTTTGCAAGAGTTACTGATGAGCTTACAAGGCAAATGTGATCGAAATTTGGGATTTATGATCGTTCTTATCTTACTAATTACTTTAACAATCCATGTCTAGTGAAATGCGGAATGTGTTACCCGAGCCATGAATGCTATATAGTTATGTGTTGCATAGATCGTACCTAAAGTTTACGTGATAATTTCTGTTTACACACAATTAGTTTAGTTATAGAGTCATGTTTCAATAAGTGGCACATTGGTGATTTCTGGTATACATACTTACGTACTATTATGTTGTGTTTGTTACGATGGTAGGAACTAATGCATTGTTCATACAAGTATAACTATTGAATTATTTCTTTGATGCTACTTTTCAACTTCGCAATCTCTACCGTCTTGTAGATGACAATTTCGGTTTGAAATAATGAATACCTGTTAAGTTGGTACAATGTGATCTCAATACCTCAAATGACATGTCAACATGTTTTGGAAAAATAATGGTGATATTTAAATGTGAATTATGTGATGTGACCACGTGAAATCCTGATATGACATTAGAAACATGAATAGTAGGCATATGGTATGAGTATGAACCTCACTACGTGATAGCATAACCTTGTCTATTTCGTCAAGTTTATATATAATTGTTTCAATAATATGTCAAAGTTTACGACCTCGAAATAATTATGTGCTACTCGTATGTGATGTCAAAAGCTTGTTTATCTGAGTGGAGCCTTGTCAGGTGACAGAATGAATTTAACTGGTCAGTTTGTCAGCATGATAGAGTAATCTAATAGTTATACGTAATTGTGAATATTTGATTAATGTGAATCTGGTTGATGTTCTTTCAGATTTGATGGTTTATCACTATCTAGTTTCATGTGATTATAATCTGTATAACTTTTCCAAGTATATTGTTATACCATACAGTGAATTGCATATTGTTATATTCAGAATCTGATCACGATGTGTAAGTTATTAATTGTTTGACATATGATTTATGGAAGTACTAGTCAGGTGAATTCGTTTACTGTTATTGGTAATTTTTATATAATTCATGAACTATATGAGAAATGTCTAAGTAAAGAAGGGTCGGGATGTCTCCGTGTAGTATTGTTTCAACCTATAACTTGTAAAATTGTTTTGGATTCGTGCTTTTAATTTGTCACAATGTTTCAAACGTTTCAAAATACTTTCAAAAGTGATAAACCAAGATAAAGCTTGATGTTTGATAATTAAGGTGGTTGTTTACAAGATGATTATTCTGTAGTTAGGTGTCGATGAAATCCTGCTTGAATGTTTAATAGCTGCGCATTGTATAAAACCCTTATTGTGCAAGTCATATAGCCTCATGATAAAGGATGTAATATGAGTGGGTGAGAAATGTACCTAAGTGATTTTGTTAACTAATTGATATCTGGGGGTGTTGAACGATCTTGTGAGTCTATGAGCTATGTATGTCTTGGGACATATGTCAATGTCTCATGTTTAATTACGTTAATTTATTGTGCGCTATGTCTTTCCTAAGTATGATTGCTGCTATAATATGATTGTGAGCATAAAACATTTTAATTTGTCAGGTATGAAAGATAAGCTTCTTGATTGTTTACATTGTGGTTAATATATTAAATTTGTGATAAATTTCAAGGGTATGTAAGTGTTACCTATTCCGATTCTGTTTACTGCGTAACACGATTCTACCGATCGTAATACCTTATTATTGTTCGAGGTTATCCGTTACATAATAATTGATATGACACTCTTACGAGTGCTTATTTGAGTTGAATATTAACAATTATTATTCTGTTTTTGATATTTAATAACTCCTATTGATAAAATAATCCTTTGGTTTGTGAGTCGGGTTGAGTTGTGAAAACGGTAAACTTTTTGTAATTGATTAGTTGTTTATGCATACGGGTTTTGTATTGGTTGGTTTGGTGTAGCGTCCCGATTCCTATCTTATGAGTTGTGGAATGATAAGTATACATACCAATGTGTCAATGAACTAGGAAGGTAAGTACTGAGGAGATTGAGTTGCTCGTGAGTCTAGATTGAGACCATCAATGAGGTTGTGTTGAGATTACAGTTCAGTGTCTTATCGGGTTGTCCCATTCTTTGACCTTGACTCGTGGGTGAGTAGCTTAGAGGTTTACTCTCTAAGTGTTGAGCAGTTCCTTTCATGGGACATTTGACAATATTGAGATTGAAATCGAGATGGGAATTGGTTACTAGTTTTGAGATATGAGTTATTAGGCCGTTGTGCCATGAGGTGTTTACGATCCAGTGTGACCTTGGTTATTGAGTTATATCTTGAGTTTGAAATCGATATTGGGATGGAAGTATTGATTTGCGGTTTTTTTTTCCGTCAATCCACTCACCCCTTGTCTTTGGTCTTAGATGCGACGATGAGAATACGATACTTGGTTGCTTAGGGTAACATTTTATGGGATAGAGTAATGAGCTGGAAATTTTATAATAGGGTTACGGGGACGTAACCATGTTTTAAGGAGGATGGGATTGTAAAATCTTTTGTTTTATGTTATGGCTGGCATTTAAGACATGCTAATTGGTGTGTCGTGCTTGTTTGAATGTACCTAATAACTTGATTAATTATGTTATGCATTTGCTGTGTTTCGAGAAGTACCCTCTAATTTAGGATACGTTAAACTTTGGGGACAAAGTTTTTCTTTTAACGAGGGTAGGATGTAACATTTCGTGTTTTATTTCATGTTTAAAGTATTTTGATCAGTCTCGATGTGATGGGGTGACACGCCTTGAATTCGTTATGTTCCTAGCGAATGGTTTGTTGACTGCGGGATGTGAACTTCGGGACGAAGTTCATTTTAAGGGGGGAAGACTGTAATAACCCGTATTTTATTTATTATTATTTATTATTAATTAATTATTTTGAGAATGATGCTAAGCTTTTCGAACATTGATATTCGATAGTTAACTTATCAAGTAAGTATTGTTATATTTTATACATGTTAGTAATGGTCGAGTATGCGGAGTAGGAGGATACCGTGTTTAAGTATGAGGCGAGATTTGGGCCTCGAGTTTTGTGTCAAGGCTGGAAAAGCCCAGCTTGATAACACACACACAAACACACGCTCACCCAAACTCACGCTCACCCAAAAGCAACAAAATCTATCTGCCACCCCCTTATAAACCTCTCCTGTAACCCTAACCCTAACCCTTGAACGTCTCTCTCACACTCACAAACAAACTGCCGTCATCTCTGGGTTCTAGAGGAGGGTTTTCTTGGTGGATTAGGGTGATCTGAATGGTTCGTTTTGCATCTGAAAACGTGTACACACAACCTTTCTCTGTTTTTTCCAGTTTTCTATTCAACTTCAATTCATAATTTTGTGTGTATAATCATGCTTGTAGATTCTGATCTTTGTGTAGTTCTAATCCATGAGGTCAGTAGTTATATTTGGGTCAGAGTCGAGTCACCGTGGGTCATTGTTGACCGTCGTGTGTGGTGGTTTTGTCGCCTACGTCAGTCGCATTTACTTTTCATTCTCATAACAGGCTGTTGAACGTAAGGTTTGGGGTAGGGTTTCGAAGCAGTTCTTGTTCACTTTTGTTGCGAGTGTTGTAATTTTTGGTAAGGTGGTAGTCAGGGTGAGCGTATGGTGGTTGTCACGGTGGGTCTTGGCGGTGTGTGTGGGTTTTAAGGTGGAGTTCGTTTGGGATATGGTGGAACAGGGTAACAGAAGTCGCGAGAACAGGGGTTGATGGTCAGGGTTTTGGGGAGGCTGTTTGTGGAGGAGAATGGCGTCGAAGGTTGGGGTTTGGCTCCAGGGGGCAGTGGGTAGTGTAGGGTGTTTAGGGGGAGGTCGGTGGTGGTGATAGCGGCGTTGGCAGGTGGCTAAGAGACTGGTTGCAGGGGGTGTGTCACGTGTTAGTACAGGAATATGGGGTTTGTCGTGGTGATCAGTGGGTGTTGAGTCTAGTCATGAGGGCTGGTTGAGACATGAGTGGTGTCGTGGTCAGGGGCAGTGGTTACACCGAAGGTCAGGGGTCCCAGCCACGGTGGCGCGGTGGTGGTGCAGGTTGTTGAAGGTGGTCGAAGGGGGCTGCGAAGTGGGTGGTACGAGGGCTGTACGGGCTGTTTTGGTTTGTTTGCTTTGTGTTACGTATTTGCTTGATAAGGTTCATTGTTATTACTTTTATCCTTGTTACTTTGTATTATTATTATTATTATTATCATTATTATTATTTATTGGTGTTAAAATTTATATTGATATTAATGTTTAAAGCATGTTACTTTATAGTTATTATTGTGATAATAAGGTAATAGTATGATTAACGTTTCTAGTAAGTTTTGTTTGACGTTGACGTTGTAATGTTAATTGTATGGTTTTATCTTTACGAGTTTATAATCGTTCGGTAATCTAATTATCGAAGTAGTGGATATTGTTTGTTATATTAATGATGTTATCGCTATCATGTCGTTTCGTTAGTATAATGGTTTGGAGTACTCCTCTAAGTGGCTTGACTTTTGGACAAGGTTACTATTTTGGGAAATTTCTATTTTTTAGAAGTTACTATTTATAGTAAGTGTACTTTGTGAAGTGGGGCTCGGCATGGTTATTAATTGTTATATAATATCTGTTTAGGTGACGGTTCCCGCAGGGAACATTTCTAGCAGATGTTCAGTCGACCTTGACCTTCTGCAAATTGAGGAAGGGGAATATCGTATGCCTTTTGATGAGTTATTTGATTATTAATCGTTGATAACAATGTTCATCTTATTATATTGAATGAATGATATATTGCTTTATTTGATTGAATAATTCTGTGACACGATACGATGTGACGAATAATGGGTCTTGTGATATGGAGCGGAGTAAATTGGGTCTTATGATTGGTGTGGAGGTAATGGGTCTTGTGATCGGTGCGGAGTTTATTTGGCGTTGGATCGGTGCGGAGTTTATTTGGCGTTGGATCGGTGCGGAGTTTATTTGGCGTTGGATCGGTGCGGAGTTTATTTGGTGTTGGATCGGTGCGGAGTTAAGGGATGATTGATCCCAATATATATATAATAGTGTTTGTTTATTTATTGTTTCCTCTACTCAACCTCGTGGTTGACCCTGTGTATTCGTGATCACCTGTGATGAACCATATTATTGGGGAGCAGTTTGACAGGTGGCTGAGATTATGGGAAGCTATGGGAAGAGAGGGCTTTGATCCGGACCAGACTAGAGTCTAGATCACCATAGTCAGTTATCATGAGTTGTACTTTCATTTCATAAGTCAGTTTTGAAACAGTTGTAAGAACATGTTATAGAATTTAACTTTTAATTAAAGTACTGTTTATCTTTCCTTTGTATCTACTGCCTCGGGAAACCGAGATGGTGACACTCTTATTTATCTGAGGAGTTCTAGTACAAGCCCTTAAATAAATGGGGGTGTTACAGATGGTTGGTAGTGGTTTTGATTGGTTGTCTGCTATGACTTCCGAGCCGTCTTTATATTGGGAGATTCGCCAGAGTTTGCCTACAAATGCTGCTTTCCGGAGGTTCGAGGCTAAGATTTCGAGTGGTGTTGCACCAGATTTCGCGATTGATTCTGATGATTTCCTTAGATTCCGAGGTAGGATGTATGTTCCAGATGTGCCAGATTTGAGGAAGAGAGGTTTAGATGAAGCTCACTTGACACCGTATTCAGTTCATCCGGGCGGAGAGAAGATGCACAAGGACTTGAGACTTATATTTTGGTGGCCCGGGATGAAGAAAGACATTTTGGATTACGTGAGTAGGTGCTTGACTTGTCAACAAGTCAAGATAGAGCATAGGAGGGCAGGTGGTTTGTTACAGCCGCTCCACGTTCCTCAGTGGAAGTGGGAGTGCATATCGATAGACTTCGTTACGGCATTGCCTAAGACAGTGGGAGGCAAGGATACGATTTGGGTTGTGGTTGATAGGCTAACTAAGTGCGCCAGATTTGTGCCTATCAGAGAGACATGGGATATGGACCGTTTAGCTAGGGCTTATATTGCAGAGATAGTCCGTTACCATGGTGTCCCGAGAGAGATCGTTTCTGATCGTGATCCTCGTTTCTGTTCCAGCTTTTGGAAGGCTTTACAGGAGGCTATGGGTAGCCGTTTGCTGATGAGTACCGCATTTCATGCCACGACCGATGGTCAGTCCGAGAGGACTATTCAGACATTAGAGGACTTGCTCCGTGGTTGTGCACTTGATTTCCAAAGTTCTTGGGAGCAGTGTCTACCGTTGGTTGAGTTTTCCTACAACAACAGTTTCCATTCATCTATTGGTATGGCTCCGTATGAGGCGCTCTATGGTAGGAAGTGCCGTAGTCCAATCTGTTGGGATCAGGCGAGTGACGTGCACGACCTAGGACCGGACCAGTTAGCTCTTACAATTGATCAGGTTCAGCTTATCAGGGGTAGGATGAAGGCCGCACAGGATCGGCAGAAATCCTATGCTGATGTTTGCCGTAGACCTCTCGAGTTTGAGGTGGGAGATAGAGTTTTCTTGAGAGTTTCACCGATGAAGGGCGTTAAGAGGTTTGGAGTTAAGGGCAAGTTGAGTCCTAAGTATATTGGGCCATTTAAGATCGTGAAGAGGATTGGTGCTGCTGCTTACCGTTTGGACTTGCCTCCTAGTTTGGGCAAGGTTCATAGTGTTTTTCATGTTTCTCAGCTCCGTAAGTATGTTAGTGACCCGAGTCATGTTCTTCCTGTGGGGAATAAAGCATGTATTCACCCTAAACTTGCAGGATTATAATGAAAAATACAGTTGTGATTATAGTCATAAGTTAATAAAAGCATGAAAAGAAATACAACCTTTAGTCCTTGTGCGAATGGCCTAAGAACAGGAATTAACACAAATTCCCTCCTATAACTTGCACCCAAGACTTAGAATGAGACGTGGCCGCGTGTGCTAGAAATCCTCTCCAACTGCCTTGCAATATTGGGAGAGCTATTTAGGTTTTAGATGTGAGATCTGAGGTTTTGGGAGAAGAAAGCTCTCAAAACCCTAATTTTCTTGAGAATTATTTAGTCAGTGCAACAACAGTGTTTTACATAAGGAGAAGTCTCCTCCTTATATACTACACTTGGCCGAAATATTTGAATAGGGTAAGGGTGGGCTTTCCACTCTTACCTTATTCTAATTCATGATTCGACCCATTTAGCTATAAGTTATTCGCGGGATTTTAATTATAAATCGTAACATGTTATCAGATATCAATACAGTCGATATATTAATAATGGTCTGACAAAATACGATATTGTATAATTACCCAAATTAATATAACTGTTTATATTAATTCGCGAATACAATATTTAATTAAATATATAACCGTTTATATTTAATTTACGAATTAAACATGTAATCCGTATTAGCTAAAATTATTTAATCCGTATTAAATAATAATCTCAACATCTTATTGACTAATTTAATAGTCAATACCTCTGACTAACTGTTTAGTCTTATCCGGCAAAATGTGACTGTATTTTCATACCTTCACATCTCTCAAACGTGTCCTATAGGTGTGACGTATAGGGACCAGTTGATCACCGCCATCCGTATGACAATAACGTCAAACTTATCTAGCAAGCCAACCGTTATTGATAAACGTGGATCAACTGGTAAAAATACAAAAGTATGCCCTTGTGATCCTTAAAGAGATTTAATAAGTCATTGTACTTAATTGTCAAGGACACCAGCCCCAACAATCTCCCACTTGTCCGTACAAGGGTATGTGCAATGACGTTATCACACTACATGTGGAGGACACAAGCTCCAACAAACTCCCACTTGTCCGTACAAGTGTAGGTGCGATAACCGAATCTCATATCCTTTTAAAATTTCTCCCACTCAATGTAAGACAGTTTGCAAATCCGCATTCGCAAAGGTCGTATCTCACAAGCGATCTGTATCAAGAGTGGTTTCCCCGACTAGAGAGTAACTTAACTGATAAAACGAATCTGTATTCGAGCATGGCCATGCATTTCAGTTACTACTCCTCGAGTGGCCCTAAGAAATGATAAAATCCTGATAAGGGTTTGGATATTTCCCTCAACTCGAATCCTGCCGATATCGCCCAGCATGAAATAATAACCCAGAAAAAATCCTCTTGGCCCCTGTTACGGTGACCGTGGGAAAGAAACCAAAGTTACCCAAAATCTGTCTTAATCTCAAGAGACAGTTGAAAGTCAAAAGACTCGACTCTAAGGAACACTATGGAGGTCCTATCCACGACCAGACACCCAATGTTATAAAACATTTAGGACTCCATAACGTTGTCACGGGGTGTCCTACGAGATATCCGTATAACTCGCCTTTGTGATTGGTCAGTCATCCACGTGACTTATGGCTCGTTGAACCCACCATCAACCAACATCACAAAATGATTACCTGAGTTATCAGCTCAAGTGGGTAATCAAGGACCAAAACGATGTAATGTTAATCAGTTCACTTTGTGGTGTTCAAAATTGGCGTACAATTCCACATGAAAAACAAAACATTTTATATCATAACAATAAGGTTGAATAGAGTACACGAGAAAATGAATTATTACATGAATTCATAAAAGAGTACTACAACTTAGGAACACATCCAATTCCCATGGAATGAATGTGCCCTTCATGCTTATCACGTGGTAATGCTTTTGTGAGAGGATCAGCTATGTTGTCATCCGTAGCGATCTTATCAATGAAAATCTCCTTTTGCTCCACGTAATCTCTGATTAGATGAGCTTTCCGTTGTACATGCCTAGCCTTGTTGCTAGACTTATGCTCCTTAGCTTGGAAGATGGCACCTTTATTATCACAATAAACGGTGATTGGGTCATTCGAACTAGGCACTACGGATAGTCCTTGTAAGAATTGACGCATCCATATTGCTTCCTTAGCTGCTTCTGAGGCGGCATAGTACTCGGACTCAGTCGTAGAATCTGCTGTAACACTCTGTTTAGAACTTTTCCAGCTGACAGCAGCGCCATTAAGAGTAAGAACGAATCCAGACTGAGATTTCGAGTCATCTCGATCCGTTTGGAAGCTAGCATCTGCGTAACCCGTGGCGCAGAGCGTCGAGTCGCCTCCGTAAGTCAATCCCCAATCTTTAGTCCTCCGTAGGTACTTAAGAATGTTTTTCACGGCCATCCAGTGTTGTTCACCTAGATGAGCTTGGAATCGACTTGTCATACTCAATGCATATGCAACGTCAGGACGTGTGCATATCATGGCATACATGATCGATCCTATTGCCGAGGCATAAGGAATCCGACTCATGCGCTCTTTCTCTTCCAATGACTTAGCTTCTTGAGTCTTGCTCAAGTGAAGCCCAGGAGTCATAGGGAGGAACCCCTTCTTGGAGTTCGTCATGCTGAATCTCTCTAGAATCTTATCTATATAAGACTCCTGACTGAGAGACAACATCCGTCGTGATCTATCCCTGTAGATACGGATGCCCAAAATTCTTTGTGCCTCTCCCAGATCTTTCATCTGGAAATGGTTTTTCAACCATGCTTTAACCGAAGATAGGAGAGGTATGTCATTCCCAATCAAGAGTATGTCGTCGACATACAGTACTAGGAATACAATCTTGCTCCCACTCCACTTGATATAGAGACATGGTTCCTCGACTGATCGAACGAATCCATTCTCTTTTATCACTTGGTCGAAGCGATGATTCCAACTCCGCGATGCTTGCTTAAGTCCATAGATGGAACGCTTAAGCTTGCAAACCTTCTTAGGATGTTCTGGATCAATAAAACCCTCGGGTTGTACCATGTACAACTCTTCCTCCAAATAACCGTTTAAGAAGGCGGTTTTAACGTCCATTTGCCATATTTCATAGTCATGAAATGCGGCGATCGCTAAGATAATCCGAATGGAACGTAGCATGACTACGGGTGCAAAGATCTCATCGTAGTGCAAGCCTGGCACTTGGGTGAAACCTTTAGCAACTAGTCTTGCCTTGTGGATATCTTGTTTACCTTCCACGGCATGCTTTATTTTGTAAAGCCATTTGCATTGAAGGGGGCGTACCTTTGCAGGTAGGTCCACAAGATCCCACACGTTGTTCTCATACATGGAGTCCATCTCGGATTGCATGGCTTCTAGCCATAGCTGTGAGTCAGAACTGGTCATGGCACCTTTATAGGTTGAGGGTTCATTACCCTCTAGAAGTAAGACGTCATCCATATCATGTTCCTCGACCATACCAATGTATCTGTCCGGAGGAATGGAGACTCTTCCCGACCTCCTAGGTTCCTCAGGAATATCTACCGCAGCCTCGGTTGAAGGAACTGTTTCCTCCAATGGTTGCTCGGTAGTTGGTTCTTGAACCTCCGATAAATCGAAGGTTCTATTACTCGACTTGTTCTCGAGAAATTCTTTCTCTAAGAACGTCGCACTAGCTGCAACAAAAACACGTTGTTCGGTTGGCGAGTAGAAGTAATGACCAAAAGTTCCCTTTGGATAGCCTATAAAGTATGTTTTGACCGATCGCGGGCCGAGCTTATCCTCGTGTCTCCACTTGACATAAGCCTCGCAGCCCCAAACCCGAATAAAGGACAAGTTAAGGACCGTTCCCTTCCATAATTCGTATGGAGTCATGTCAGCAGCTTTAGACGGACTTCGGTTAAGTATTAGAGCGGCCGACAAAAGAGCATAGCCCCACAATGAATCAGGCACGACGGTGTGACTCATCATGGATCGAACCATATCGAGTAGAGTTCGATTTCTCCGTTCGGACACACCATTTAATTGTGGTGTTCCAGGTGGAGTTAACTGTAGCACGATGCCACAGTCTTTAAGGTGTTGATCAAACTCATGTGAAAGATACTCACCACCACGATCAGAACGTAGTGCTTTAATCTTTCTACCCAGCTGGTTCTGTACCCGATTCTGGTATTCTTTGAACTTGTCAAAGGATTCACTTTTGTGCTTCATTAAGTAGACATAGCCATATCTACTCAAATCATCCGTGAAAGTGATGAAATACCTATAGCCTTCTCGTGCGTTGATCGACATAGGGCCACATACGTCTGTATGTATGAGTCCTAATAGGTCGGCAGCGCGCATTCCAACACCTTTGAAGGAAATACGAGTCATCTTACCGATGAGACATGATTCACACGTGCCATATGATTCGAAATCAAAGGGCGAGATAGCTCCATTCTGTATGAGCTGTTTCACGCGTTTCTCATTTATGTGTCCCATACGACAATGCCATAGGTAAGTTTGATCTTTGTCACCTACCTTTAATCTCTTATTATTCACATGTAATATTTCGGTGGTTTGATCTAAAACATAAATTCCATTCATGGAAACTGCCTTGCTATAAATCATATTGTGTAAGGAGAAAATACAGCTATTATTCTCTATTACAAATGAAAAACCGAGTTTGTCAAGCGCAGAAACTGAAATAATGTTTTTGGACAAACAAGGAACATAATAACAGTTATATAAAGATAACTCGAATCCACTTGGAAGCTGTATTACGTATGTTCCCCTCGAGATTGCAGCAACACGTGCTCCATTCCCGACACGCAGGTCAACCTCACCCTTGATTAGGGGTTCTTGGTTTCGGAGGCCCTGCACATGATTACATAGATGAGAACCACAACCAGTATCAAGTACCCAAGTTCCGCAACTTGCGTGGTTAATCTCAATCATGTGAATAAAAGAAGAAGAAGACATACCAACAGGGGTAACGCGGCCTGCCTTAATGTCCTCGCGATACACGGGGCATGAGCGCCTCCAATGCCCAGTCTTGTGGCAATGGTGACATTCCATGCTAGTATCCTTGCTCTTAGTCTTGCCCTGTGAGTTGCTCGACTCACCTGGCCCACTCTTAGTAAATCCTGGTTTCTTGAACCTGGGCTTACCTACTGCTAGGTCGCCCTGAGCTTTAGCCTTCCCTTTACCCTTTCCCTTACTGGAGATCATGAGAACATCCTGCTTCATGCTCCCACTTAATTTCAGATCCTTCTCAGTCTGTACGAGAAGGGAGTGGAGCTCATGAGGAGTCTTCTTCATGTCGTTCATGTAGTAGTTGGCCCTAAAGAGGGCGAACCCATCATGAAGCGAGTGAAGCATACGATCAACGATTATGTTCTCACTGATCTTGCAGTTAAGGGTCTCCAGTTTCTCGATATTTTCAATCATGTTGAGAATATGTGGGCTAACAGCTTGGCCCTTCTGGAGTTTCGCCTCAAAGAAGCGACAGGTATGCTCATAAGAAACGATTCTCGGAGCTTTGGAGAATTCGTTAGAGAGCGTGGTGAAAATCTTGTTTGCACCATGGGATATGAAGCGTCTTTGCAAATTTGATTCCATTGTATAGATGAGTACGTTCTTTATCGCACCTGCTTCCATGACGAAGTCGCTATGAGCGCGAACTTCGTTGGCTCTAGCTCCAGTTCCTGGGTGTGCCGGAATGGGCTCAGTTAAATACTTAAGCTTTCCGTCAGCAATGGCAGCATTCCGTAGTGCTGCCTCCCAGTCAGAGAAGTTTGACCCATCATTCCTCAGTCTAGTTGATTGATTCATGGAGTCCATGAAGGCCTTTAGCCAGGATTCACGTGCGAGCTTGGCACTTGGCATTGGGTCTTCACCAGCCATTAGTTATACAGCAGTTTAATTGAACGTGTTCTAGACTGAAAAGAAGATAAAACAGAACCATATAAGCAACTCATTGTTGTGATTTAAGTCTATATTAAATTGAAATTTAAACTCGTAGACTCAAGCATTTATATAATTGATCTCCCTCAAGAATTATATAAACGATCCCAAGACTCAATTTCCGTATATTGATAAGCCCACAGCTTGGCTAATTCCACCGTTGGAACTCTTGGTCGATAGATTTCCGTAAATCCTATCTATTAGTCCATCTCAGTCACTGGATATTATCGAGTGACCATGATGTTGAGATAAAATAAATCATCTGTTCCCACTTACCCGACGTAGAAGGGGTCATATTATGCCTACCGACGAAGAAGGGATTCATGGGAGGCTGATTTATAAAGACTATTCTCAATTTTTGGTTATACGAGGAAGACCCCATCGACTTATATTTATCCATTTTAAGTGAACTAAAATCTAGCATATTCGTGAATGAATGAAATAAAGTGATGGCTTTGCAATTGACATGTGACATCTGTATTGTCACAGAAAACTAACGCGTAACCTCTACATGAGTCAGTTTTCAGGCATGATATAGGTGGTTTGGTTTTAGGCGGAATATGATGCAAGCTATTATCGATGAAAGCATAAAATGAAAGCAATAAACGTAAATAAAAAGTCCTAGTGTGGCCTATCCTACCAAAATAAACATAAAACAACTTGGAATCCACCGTTGGACCCTAGAAGCTTGTCTTGATGTTCCATCTTGGTCCTTGCAGCGGGAGTGAGCATCCGGTCTCCGTCTTGTCTTTGGTCTTCACAAAATTACTAATTTAAATTACAAAAGTAGTCCTAGATACATTCTAATTTAAATACAAAAGTAATTACATGGCAAAAACCCAAAACGGAGATTCAAGATCTCAAGATTACAAGCAAGATTGTGTCCCATCATTACGGTGACACAATCTTCTAAGGCCACACTAAGTTACAACCGTTTGCAAAAATTAAATACGTTATAGAAAGCATTCACAAGGCATTCAACAATACGATAAATAAAATGCATCAACTAAATAAAATTCATACATGACATAATACTGTTATTATGATTAACAAATTTTTACCAAACCACCTTTTAGGATTAAAATTATGTGATTATACCGTTTTAACCACTTTAATTTTAATAAGTTTATAATCCTATTATTTTAAACCGTTTTAAAATAATATGTATCAAACGAGGGTGAACCGTTTTACAAAATTAATAATATACTATTTCCGTATATAGTATATTACTAAAGGCCATGTGAAAATAAAACATGTTATTTTCGGAAAATAAAAAAACGAGTCTGTTACAGGGGTGGTCCACCGACCCAAAAAACAGGTCTACCGACCACCTGACGGAAAAAAAAATTTTTTTTTTTTTTTTTAAGCAGAATGGTCGACCGACCCGAAAAACAGGTCGACCGACCACAAAACACGAAACCGAGTTTCTGAACACGATTTCTCACAAAAGATAAACTGTCGAAACAGAAAAACACGCAGGAGGCAGTCGACCGACCGCAACGGGGGGTCGATCGACCGACTTAGCGGCAGAAGACGATATTTCAGGTTTTAAAACTTACGAAAAACACAAAGGTAAAATTTTCATAACCTGGCTCTGATACCACTTGTGGGGAATAAAGCATGTATTCACCCTAAACTTGCAGGATTATAATGAAAAATACAGTTGTGATTATAGTCATAAGTTAATAAAAGCATGAAAAGAAATGCAACCTTTAGTCCTTGTGCGAATGGCCTAAGAACAGGAATTAACACAAATTCCCTCCTATAACTTGCACCCAAGACTTAGAATGAGACGTGGCCGCGTGTGCTAGAAATCCTCTCCAACTGCCTTGCAATATTGGGAGAGCTATTTAGGTTTTAGATGTGAGATCTGAGGTTTTGGGAGAAGAAAGCTCTCAAAACCCTAATTTTCTTGAGAATTATTTAGTCAGTGCAACAACAGTGTTTTACATAAGGAGAAGTATCCTCCTTATATACTACACTTGGCCGAAATATTTGAATAGGGTAAGGGTGGGCTTTCCACTCTTACCTTATTCTAATTCATGATTCGACCCATTTAGCTATAAGTTATTCGCGGGATTTTAATTATAAATCGTAACATGTTATCAGATATCAATACAGTCGATATATTAATAATGGTCTGACAAAATACGATATTGTATAATTACCCAAATTAATATAACTGTTTATATTAATTCGCGAATACAATATTTAATTAAATATATAACCGTTTATATTTAATTTACGAATTAAACATGTAATCCGTATTAGCTAAAATTATTTAATCCGTATTAAATAATAATCTCAACATCTTATTGACTAATTTAATAGTCAATACCTCTGACTAACTGTTTAGTCTTATCCGGCAAAATGTGACTGTATTTTCATACCTTCACATCTCTCAAACGTGTCCTATAGGTGTGACGTATAGGGACCAGTTGATCACCGCCATCCGTATGACAATAACGTCAAACTTATCTAGCAAGCCAACCGTTATTGATAAACGTGGATCAACTGGTAAAAATACAAAAGTATGCCCTTGTGATCCTTAAAGAGATTTAATAAGTCATTGTACTTAATTGTCAAGGACACCAGCCCCAACACTTCCTAGAGAGATCGAGAACTTAGAGCCGAGTCTTGCTTTCGAGGAGCATCCCGTGAAGATTCTAGACCGTCAGGACATGAAGCTTAGGAGCAAGGTGGTGCCTTTAGTGAAGATCCTTTGGCGTTGCGGTGATGTTGAGGAGCAGACGTGGGAGACCGAGGCATCGATGCGTGCTGTGCATCCTTCTCTTTTCGATTGAGGTATAGTTAGTTAGAATTTATCTTCGTTCGAGTTTCGAGGACGAAACTTTTTGAAGTTGGGGTGATTGTAACATCCCGTATTTTCATAAAATATATTTCAAGGGTTTTAAATTATTTTAAGTAATAAAATAATATTTTAATAATTTATTGGGAAAGTGTTTTAAATAAATAGTAAAATCCGTCTTAACAACCTTAAGTCCTTAAGACGAATACAAACTTGGCAACTTGAATTCGTAACTTAAAACCCGTTCATTCCAACCCGTTTTCTTTTAAACGGAAAGAACAACTTAAAACCCTCATAAACCCCTATATGTCGACACATTCATCATCCCCTCAAAATAGAACACTGACATTTCATATTTCTTAAAACCTCCTTAAATCTTCATCTTCTTTTCCAAATTCCGTCATCATCCGTTCACCGAGTCAAGGTAATAATTACATTTTCGGAATCCTCATCGAATTTGCAAGCCATCTGTCACTTCCGTTTTTTCATTTCCTTCATTTCGAAAATGGGGCTGTTTTTGTAGAATCCGCATTTCGGTCTCTTAAATCCGTTTTTCGTGATGTAGGTGAGGGCTTAGAAGACCCGGACGTGGATAGCTTCGTTGTTGAGGAGGAGCTTTGAGCGGAATTGCTTATAAGGTGACGATAATGAGAAACTCGACCTTATTGTTTATATTAGCACTTTTCTTGTTTAAGATGAGCTACGTTTCTGATTTTGGATATGGTAGTTGTTAATGGGACTTAGTATCATGCTAGGAATCCTTCTTAAAGACCTTCATATGCTTTGTTGATGTTATACATGCCTTATTGTTCAATTTCAGAAATTGTATGCTTAAGACGGATGCAAGTGACTATCTTATTGAGACTTGTTTGTGGAGTTTGATGATAGTAATTGTTGTATTTGGTGTTTATGTATGCTGGGAATTGTATGCTGATAGAGATTATAGAGGTTTAGAATCGTTTGGATCGAATTTTGCAAGTCACTGTAAATGCGTTTTTCGTGCTCAGGCTTTCTGAGCCGGTCGACCGACCGGCCGCCGGTCGACCGGCTGGGAGTGCGTTTTGGTTGTTTTTGCGAATTTTGAAAAAAATAGGATTGGGATGCCAGCCGGTAGGCCGGCTGCCTGCCAACCGGCTGGGAACCTCTTTTGAGTTTTTGCGTAAACTTTGTATGTGGGACTTGGTTCCCCAGCCGGTAGGCCGGCTGCCTGCCGACCGGCTGGGAACCCGTCTTGCTTGTTTTTGGCGTAAAGGAAGAAGGAAAGTGAGGATGGGTGTCCAGCCGGTAGGCCGGCTGCCTGCCGACCGGCTGGGGACCCCTGATGCTTGTTTTTATTTTGAATTCGTAATTAGTCCGTAACTTTTAAACGGTTGATCGGTTTTGATTGAAATTCGTTCCGTGTACCTTTGATATGTGTTTGAGGTCCCCGGAGGATGGGCGACACTGGGTTGCAGGATCTGGTCGACCGACCATTGCTCGGTGAACATCGGCTACTGGGTTGCAGACATCAGTCGACCGACTGATGCATCAGGTCGACCGACCACCTCACCTGTGAGGGTGCTCGTTTTTCTTCTTCTAATTATGTAAAACCCCTCGTCACAGCGGAAAAATAAAACATTCAAACATGCCAAAATTTACGCGGAATTTAAACTTTAACATGCATGATAAGAACGAGGTGAATTAAAACAAACTATACAAACTGAAACAAAACAACAATAGATAAGTATATAAGTCTAAGTACAAAAGTATAAGTATAAAACTCAGACTGGGATGGCACATCCCTATAAACACTCAAATGTATATCAAAAACTAGGTCTAGCTAGAACGATAAACGGGTGTGTCATCGATGATAGGATCATCGCTCGCTAGCCTTTGTAACCCTCCAAAGCCATCATGTACCTACATACATGAAAACTTGTACGCCACAATCAGTGGGGAGTGACTAGAGTTCTCCTAGCCACCTATTGTTAGCAACATGTAACACATAAGAACATTCAACATACTCCAACATTTATAACATGCGAAATATATATATATATCAACCTTCATATCAACATGCTTTACTTATGCAAAGGCTCTCAACTAACTTCGGAAACTATTTGAAATGAGAGCCGGTCTCCCTTTCGGTTGCCCGGCCGGGGGGTCTTTCCCTTCAAACCATTTACGAACTCAGAATAAGAGTCGTCCAATGCCTTGGACGAACAATAACTAATAACCAATTATGTGAACACTCATTCAACAACATCTGACATTGTACCCCAACTCAGGCAAGCAGATGCAAACAGCAGTATCTAGAACTAACCCCAACTTAGGAAAGAACTAAACACAATCAGCAGTGTCCAAGTCACACCCCAACTCAGGTAAACTTGGTATACAAATCAGCAAGCATACATCCGTAAACCCCAACTCAAGCACGAATGAATACCAATCAGCTAATAATGGGTCTTGAAGCAACTCAGCCAGAACCATTACCCTTCGTAGTGAATCAAATCCCAAGTCAGATTCAATTCACCACGGTCATACAAACTCACGGAAGGACAGAGGTCCCAACTCAGACATCTCCTACCACATCATCCATACACGTGACGGTCCAAAGGTCCCAACTCAGACATGTCTGTCACGCCACATACACGCACATGTCAAACTAGAGGTCCAACTCAGACATACCTTGACATGCAATAACCATCAGTACATATCGTACTCTAGCGGTCCCAACTCAGACATATTCCGATATGTACTACAACCAAGTTCTTAGTCCTAATTTTACTAACCTCTAATCAACACTTAATTGACCCCAGGAACTAAGTTGAGGGAGAGCCGGTTTCCCTTTCGGTTGCCCGACGGGGGGTCTCTATCCTCACTCCATTCCTGAACCCAACATAGTGTCGCCCGAACTCCGGGGACCTCAAACACACATACAAATATAAGAGAATGACCAATTTCAATTAAAATCACTAGCAACCTAAGACTCTTCTCCCACAAGCCTAAGGGTCACCATTCAACTAGCTAAGTTCAACAGGCCTCATAAACAAACCTAAGAATTAAATAGCTTAAGACAATAAATAATCACTTACTAGTTATCGCTCATTACATTGCCCATTATAAATTAAGTATATATATCAACTTATATCGCCTAATTATACTAGGAAATTAGTGTTTAAACATTACAAACAGTCCCGCATAAGCTACGAGCAAACAGCACAAACCCGTGTAAATCGCAGCCTCCGCTGTTTGGCCGCAGCGTGCGTAAAATAGGCCGCAGGCCTGCGGTGAACGCCGCAGCCTGCGGTATTCACTGCAGTCCGCGTCTGTTTCCTGTGCAAGCACGAAACTATCCCCAATTTCGCCATTATCATTCTAAGCATTTCCTCAACATAATTTCACCTATTCTACAGCACATAATCCCAACAATATCCCAAGTGTTACTTTTCTCATCAATCTTAAACATAAGCATAAGAGTCTCAGGCAATTAAACAACAATCAAGCGAGAACCTAAAATTTGCGACGGATATACAATGTTCATTAAACATCCTCATAAACCCAACTAAAATACCACAATACATTCTAAAATTTGCCATTAAACATTCCCAACATGTTTATAACATCAAACAACATTAAAAACATATAAGAAACATCAAATTCAAGCATTCATACCAAAATCCCCAAAATTCGACCCATCTTTATGTATACTCCCAAATTCAACCCAAATGATGAATTCAACATAAATCAACAACAACAATCTGTATAAAAAGCATACTAAACATATTTGTAACCTATCTCATGCCTCTAAACATAAGAACACATCAATCTTAACATAAAGCTTGCTAACTTAACAAATAGGTCGAGTTACTCATAATTGTCACCTTAAAGCGGTTTATGCTCCAAAATCTTCCTCCACCACGTATGTATCAACCTCGGGGTCGGCCAAACCAACTCCTAGGAACACAAAAACGTAAATTAGAAACTTAAACACGGATAAGGGCAAAACAGCCCAAAAATGAAGGTTGGAGAAACGAAAATCGGAAGTGATAGAAAGATCACAAATTTCGACTGACCTAGGTTGATGTCGGGTGGTTACTGGGTTGAGATTGATTGCATGGGTACACTGGTGGTGGCCAGTGGTGCTCACCACGGTGGGTTTTCGCAAATTAGCAAAACAGTGGCAGATAAGGAGACTTGTCGTGTGTTTGTGAGGGTGTTTGACATGGTGGGGACCATGAGGGTGGCTAGTGGTCGTTGGGTAAAGGTGGTTGGTGTATGTAGATTCTAGGAGGGACTTTAACATGGTGGTTGCTGGTGTTTGGCGTGGTGGTTAACGGAACAAAAACAGGGAGCCCTCTGTTTTGCGCGGTGTTTGGCAGGGTTGTTACTGGTGTAAAAATCATGAAGGTTGTAGTGGGCGGTGCAAGTGGGAAATTGGGACTACTAATGGTGGTAGTGGGTGGCCACAATCGTGATGGTGGTGTCTTGAAGTGAGGCATAAGGGTAGTATAGTATTAGTATTTATCGAGGGAGTTTGGAGAGGTTGTAAGGCAGGGTTGTGATCGTAGAAGAGAGGGAAACATAATGGTGGAGTCTGTGGTGGCCAAAGGTGTTGGTGGTGGCCAAAATTAGGATAAGTAATTTGTTGCGGGTTTTCGGGTAAAAGCTTAGAGGAGTCAGTGTTAAGGCGGTTCTTGTACTGTGGTGGCTGGAGAGGCTACAAGTGGTGGAACGTATGTGAGAGTTGTGGGTGGTGGTGAAGGCTAGGGCTTGGAACCCTCCATGGTAGTGTTAAGTAGGCTGGCTAGCGATAATAATGTCGCAAAGGTAGGGTACGCGGGGTTGTGATGCACGGTGTTGTAACGAGGCTGAGTGGTGTTGAGCATTGTTGTGTCAGCATGGTTGTAGCTTAGGGTAGGAGTACATACTACGTAGGTTGGTTAGTTAGTAGATTTTATTATTGGTTATTAATCATTTAAATTAATTTATGTTATTAGCTAGTTGTTTAGTCAGATTAATTAGGTTAGTATGTAATTAGATTAATAAGTTATGTTAATTAGCTAGTGTTTGTTGATAATTAATTGTTGTTATTTTAATTAATCATGGCAATGTGTAGATTGATTTGTTAACGTTTATATATGTTCTTATAATCAGGCATAAGACGGATTTTATAATTCTATTTAACCGAGTAGTGAATTAATAATTTGTCTACGTATGAGACACGTAGGACGGTTTAATGAGCTTGACGACATTTAATAGTTGTAGTTATACAATGAGCGGGCTATATATACTGTATTTGATATTTGGTCATTTGTTAGTAGCTTGACGGCTTTAATCGTAATTATTTATCGATAGTAATTGAATGGTTGGTAATTGCTATTTGTTAATTGTTCAAGGTGACGGTATTGTGGAGGATATCTGTCTTTACGTGCTCGGAGTACTCTTTGGATTATATTTCTATCCAGGTAGGATATACCTACTCGATCTCGGTTTCGTATGATTATCTTGGCTGGCATATTACATGTAAGGCAGTAAGGTGATGATTAGTTGGATGATTATTGATATGGACATTAGATTGTTTCGTTATGCATATTGGCATGAGAGTTTTGATTTATTATCATTGACATGATTATTACATTATTGGCATGATTGGATAATAGTATCATTGCATTTATGAGCATGTCATATACATTGGTTACTGATTGGAGATATGGAATGGATACTATTTTGATATAAAGCGCATGGTGGTTCTGCAGACCAGGCTTGGTGACTTCAGCTTTTATGCTGGTGTTCGACGACGGTCGACGATACTCTCCCAGGAGGTTCGGTATAGGTTGGTGCACGGGTTATGATTGGAGTTTCAGTTTGTGATTGAGCTCGATAGTGGCATGACATTTGCATATCATACTTCGTTGCATATTCATTTATTGTACTTGATAGTTATCCTACTCAACCGCGAGGTTGACCGTATATTCGTGTGACGCCTGTGATGATCCGTAATGCGGAGCAGATTTTTGACAGGTTCGAGTTAGCTGTTTTGGGCAGCTCATGGGAAAACATGAGGATGTTGACTTGCCTAATTAGTTGAGTAGCCCACTTAGCCAGACTATCATGATGTAATTTTGTAATTCAATGTTTCCGTTGTAGCAGTTTTGTAATTAGTGCTTAGATTATTTGAGTTGAGTAAGTTGTAATAATAAAAGTTTAAACTTAATCAGTTTTATATAAAGTATTTTTGTTTGTTTTACTTTGTTATTCACTACCTCGGTTATTCCGAGATGGTAACAGCTCTATTTATTTGAGAATGTCTTGCTAAAGGCTCTTATATAAATGGGATTTTACAGACCGTCTTTCGCTAGATTAGTGGGAGACATGCATAATATAAAAAGGAAAATAAAATAGAATATTATCTTTAACATGTGAGAGGTCTCTCGTTAACATTATCGAGAGACCGTCTTTCTAAAGTTTTTGTGTTCTAGAATATCTTGTCACACTTAATTTGTGCGGGAAAAATGGTATTTAAGGGTAAGATTATCCGTCAGACTCCCCAAAATCTTAAGATTCTGCTACATCAGCTTTACACTAACTTTTATTATTTTTTTATAGTTCAGACTCATCTGAGACTATATACATTACTCCTCAGACTTATCTCAGACTCTACTTTTTCACTATTTTTTAACACATGCTAGTCATTTATTGGTTGTTATTATAGACGGTGGGGTCAGGACTCTACAAAAGTCTTAAGTTGAGTCTTGAATTTTCAAAACTCGATTTAAAACTTTGTTAACACTTGAGTAGAGTATTGGTAATCTTGAGTAAGTCTTATCTTAAGACATACCAAAGTTTTGTCTTTAGACTACTAATAACTTGCCCTAAGGTTATGTTCAATGATGCAAATGATGCAAATGGGCACACAAACTGTTGAGTTGGTATATCATAGCACATATGATAACATATTTTAGCATAATACGGTAGTGCATGACATGACGCTGTGGGTCGTAGCCAGTGCTTGGGCCGGAATTCGAGTATGGAGATTGTGTCTAGCTCATGCACGACGCAACCCACTTGATCACGACACGCTTAGACAAGCTCAAAATTTTATATAAGGCATCTTTACCCAAGAATTAGTATTGTTCTAAGGGAATAAAAAACTCTTATTTGCAATACAAGTTATCATTTGTGACGGATATATCCGTCGCAAGCTTGCGACGGGTCAAATACTACCCATGTGGGGTAGATAAAACAAGAGAAGAGTGCCTATGAATACCTAATTATTAGTTCTTATCTATTTACATAGTAGTATTTGACTCGTCACAAGCTTATGACGAATATAATCGTCGCAAGGGAGACTTATTGTATTTGCAAAGTGTTTAAAGGATTGTCAATTTCTTATAGTTGTGAATCGTGGCCCTAATTTATTTTTAAAGCAAATACTATCCATTATCTTAAAGAACACATTGAACATCCTCACATACATAGTTGATGGTTGAAAGTATGATATCACTTTGTGGATGGTAAATAGACAAACTGACAAAACATTCATTAGAGCAACTAGTAAAGAGTTGTACTAACTAAAGAAAAAGTTTTTAGAGCAAAATGGTGGATCCAGAATTTAGAAGTGGGGTGAGCTAGGCTTATCGTAGGGGTGTTAACGACTCGAGCTCGAGCTTGGCCTTATTTGGCTTGTGCTTGATTACCAAAACTCGAGTTCGAGCCTATCTCAAGGTTGAAAAAAATGTCTCGTCACAAAGCTTGCGAGCTTTAACACGTGTTCGAACCAAACTCGAGCCCAAATCGAGCCTATATAAAATTGTTTATTTTTTTTCTTCCGATATCTTCAATAACAAGGTTCGAAAGTTTTATGTAAATATATTTAACAAATTAACAAGATATTTAATATGTATAATACAAAGATATAATAATGATAAAATATTTTTAAAAAATATGAGCATATTTATATAAAATATGATTAATATCTTTTGTAATTTCAATTGTTCGAGCAGCTCGTGAGCTTTTCGAGTCGAGCCAGTTTTTGCTCGGCTTGACTCGTTAAGCTCTCGAGTCGAGCTCACACGAGCCGAGCTTTAACCGATAGCCGATCTCGAGTTGCTCGTGAGCTATCTTGTCTCATTAACAGCCCCATGTCCGCGATGGTTAGTCATATGAAACTATCAAAACGTATAATTGAGGTCGCACATATATGAAAGATGTTAGTCATTTGGGGGCTGCTCCTTTTGTCACAGACTTACCATCATGGTGTCATTTGGGCAAATTTTTATTATTTATAAATTGTATTTTATTGAAAGACAAACAAATAATAAAGACATATGATATCTTATAAAAATATACAGTATGATTGAATATTACAAAATGTATACTCGTGTAAATCTATTTACAATATATTCAAGGATACAAATTTCGCTATATACAAGTAAATTCAACACTCGTCATTAAAAAAACGTAAACGTCTTAATATTTATTCTAACAATTAACATTAACATTATTTGTGATTATTAAGATTTATGGCGCTAAACACCTTAGGGTATAAAAACTTTAGTTATAGGGAAAACAATAATATCAATTTACAACCTTGTTTTAATCTTACCAACTGAGCCACGCTATAACATTGAATATTTGTAGATGTATATTTGTTTTATTTCTTGGAAACAGGTTGGGTTGAAGACCACACAGCCCTATACCTAGATCCGCCCCAGAGAGCAATACAACTCTAATGGTCCTATGTAACTCAAATCCGAACTAAATTAAATGGTATCTTAAAGAAGAATTTTAGTTGAAAAATACAGTCATCTCATATAATTGAACCCACATTTTATTTAAACACGATTTTACGTAAATATTTTGAAACTCGTTTATGGTTTGTTGTGAGCTATGGTTAGGTTGTTAAAATAATAAAAAAAGGGAATAACGGGGTGTGAGAAACACAGATTGAGTAGGTGACTCCAAGAGTGGTAGCAAAAATTCCTTGCCTCCAACCTTTGATTTTGTTTGCCCATACCAAAACCAAAGTATATTTCTATTTCCTCCTTTCTCAAAAACAACCAACTCAAATTCTTACTTTGTTCATTCATTATTAATTCATATACCTCCAACTAACAAACACTAACATTTTTCCCCCTATATTCTCACAAAATTTTATCACTCAACTAATCACAATCACTAACTTCATACACTAAATTCATCCAATTTTGCATGCCATCATAATCACAAATATACTTCAATTCCTAATTGCTGTGCCTGTAGTAATTGGAATGCAATAAGCAGATGAATTTCGAGAGGCGAAGAAAATTAGGATTTTATGTGCTGTCATGTCATTAATAAATGCTAGTACCCGAGAATCTAGGGTTTTCCCGCCTTGCTTTACTCTTCGTTTTTGTTGTTTTCCCGGTGTTTGTCTTTGTTTTCCGGCGTAAATGGCACCTCCAGCTTGCAAGAAGGGAGGAGATCAATCGCCTTCTTGTTTTAGCCGCCGAAGAGTCAGCTCGTGCTGAGCTCGAAGCTCACTTCGGCTACTCTGTCGCCCCGCCGCCGCTGCCGGAGGTTCCGTCGCCGGTGGCGGGAACGAGTCAGCGGATATGCGCTGTTTGTTATATTCCTACTCCCAATCGTTGTGCTCGATGCAAGTCTGTCCATTACTGGTATGCATTTTGCTGTTTTTAATTTTGTTTCGTAATTTTAAGACTGTCCTGGGGAAGTTGTGAATTGTGATGAACAATGAAGCCAAATTGTCAGATTCTTATTTTGTCAAGTGACACTCATTGGATTCAGTTCTTGATGCAATTTTAATTATGGATCATTCAGAAACGGCTTCTTTGTTTTGTTAAATTAAGGGCCACGTTTCGTACATGTAGTTCCTTACCCGTCTTTTTATAGGATTATTCTTTGACGCATTGGGGTAATGTCGTTGTTTGTTGCTTAGGACTGAAAATTTTTGGATGTCTATAAATCATAAAGTTTGACAAGTCTACAGCATGTGAGGAATTCATTAATTTTGTTGAGGTTGATGATAGAATTGTGGAATAATGTGATTACATTTACATATATAAGAAAACCATTGTCACTTAAATCGACCAACGTGTATCATGCCAGGACAGATTGGAATTCAACTCTTCTTTTCTCTTTTCATGCTTGTGTTTTGTAGTGTCTTACATTTTCATTTTACCTATCTTAACAGATTTACTTTGTGGTAGTATGCTCAGAAATCCACTTTTTAATGCTGTTATTCATTCGGTAAACATGAAATAAGGGGCAACTTTGAACAATCAAGTTATTAAATTACCTTTTCGTTTATGTGTCGTTTTTCGAATATTTCAGTTCTGGCAAGTGTCAAATAATTCATTGGAGACAAGGTCACAAGGACGAGTGCCAGACATTGTGTGCTGGCTTTGAGATTAATGATGAAGGGAGCAGTTTTATTGGGAGTGGTCTTAAACAACCTTACACTGCTGACTATGTTACCCGTGTTGAGAATGATGGATCACCATGCGACGAACATGGAATCACTGCGCTGGAAGGACTCGGGCTCTCTTCTCCATTCACTGCTTCTGACGTTTCTGTGAAGGATGCAGTTGGTGCAGCTGATATTTGTGTACATGAACAGGAACCAGATTCAGTGTCTGTGTCTGTGCTCCGTGACAACTCAATATTATATGGAGTGTCTACTTCGAGCACTTGTAATGGCATATGCATTGATGATTCCTCAGACGATGACAGTGTACATGATCTTAATTCCGAGTCTTGTGATTCATCTTCCACATTCAAAAGCTTTGAAACTACTTTAAGTGATTCTCATGTGGAGCAAATTAAACCACTAGAGAGGAAGACTTGTGTGAAGGTTGATGTCGATGGCAGTAAGAGTATATCTGCTTCAGGTGGTCTAAAGGATGAAGCTTTAAGTGGAAAGACAAGTTCTTTAGGTTCGAGGGTTAGTCACCCTGACAAGAATTATGTTAAGCCTGCGATATCCACATCTGGTTTCTGGGAGGGAACCCTCCCCTCTGATAAAACTAGGAAACATGTGCCTAATAATAATGTCAAGCCTAAATCTGTGGGAGACAGTAATGAAAAGCTCCCTGACTTGAAGTCCACTGGTCAGTTTCCTGCAGAGCTCTCAGGTTGTCTCTCGTCAGATAAGACGGTAAGCAATAATCATGCTTCTGAAAGGACTTCCAAGCTTATTATCGAGACCACCTCATCCAACGAGGAGTCTGCGGCTCATATAAGACATCAAGGCTCAATCTTACGGAGTTTTAAGGAGCATGACACCAGGATCAAATGGGTTGATGTAAATCGGATTAAGCCTGAAAAAGTTGGTGTTGCATCTGATACTTCAGAAAACATTAGCTTGCCGTCTATTTTATCTGAAGCACGCCGTCTGGAGAGGCACAGCCAATATACACAAAAGTCATTGCTATCCTCGAAAGTTAGCTCGTCTCTGCAGTCAAGTGGAATCTCATCATCTGGATTGAAAGAAGATACTGCAGTGGCTGCAAAATCTGTTAAAGCTAATGGTAATGCTGCTATGCCAACTCAGATAGCTACGTCGATACCAAGTGGTCCCGTTGGCTTAAAATCATCTATGCTAAAAGTTTTGGAGCAGCTTAGATCTCCAAGGTCATCAAAACAGGTTGATGGAGCTGGGAGAAATGGAGAGAAGGTTGTTTGTTGTCAATAGTTTTTCCTTTTACTTTATGTGATTCTATTGTTGAGTAAAGTGTTATTTCAGAAATAGTATGACTAACTTGTCGATTTCGCAGGCAGTCTTTGCATATGATTTATTTGTTAAACTTTATCATTGGAACAAGGTGGAACTTCGTCCATGTGGCCTAATAAACTGTGGAAACAGGTGATTACTTGTTCAATTAAGCCCATGGTGTCTTTTCTGAGTTATAGATGTCAGAGTTCTAATTGTGCTTATAGATTCCAGATTAATTAGTCATGAAACAAGGTCGTTTCTTCCATGCCTCTCTCCCCATTATATATATTGATAAGATTTCAGGAATTCTTTCAGTTTCTTTTCCCCATCTCATATGTATTTTATAGTATGAGCTGAAGTTGTACAATGACTTTTTAGTATGGGGTGCATCTTCAGATGTCTAACTTGTTGATTTTTTGCTTTTATTAGAAAGCCTTTTATGTTTTACTTCAATCAGAGTACACCGTGGAAGTCTTTGAACTATACTTTTTGCGTATCTTCCCTTTTTGCTTTTTTGTTGTTTGCTACTAGAACATTTACACCCTGGTCTATTTTATGGATAATAGTGGGTTGGTTCTTGTACGTTCATACTTTTCTTTTTATGAGGCTTTAAACTAAGATTCTGTTCTTCCTTATTCAGCTTGTAATGGTAGATTAGCCGTCTCTGCTCTTATTTCCATATGTATATGCTATTGTTACGTGAAACATAATGTATCGGCCGGAACATTTTCTGTTTCTATTTTCTTGTATTTCTCTAAATGGACATTCCTGAATGTTATTTTCTTCTTCTTCTGATGTGATATTTTCCCCCTCTCTAGTTGTTATGCCAATGTTGTACTACAGTGCTTGGCCTTTACTCCTCCGCTTACTGCCTATCTTCTTCAAAGGCTTCATTCTAAAACTTGTAAGTATGTTATGCAATTCTATTTTTATGATTATGCTTTGAGTGTCTGCGGTCATTATCCTGGGTTAGTGCATTTGATCAACCCTCATTGCAACCTGATTCACATGTATAGTGTGATCTTATTGAGTTTTTGCTTTATATTATGGTGTTTGGTTTAGAATATATGATTCGGTATATCATATATGCCTAATTTACGAAGTAAGTGTATCCGTATCAAATATCAAGTATCATACTGGAAATGCTACAAAGTACAGGACCTGTAACTGATTGCTTCCCCTTAAAAATTTGAAACCTTTATGTCAGGTGTGAAGAAAGAATGGTGCTTGACATGTGAATTTGAAAGGTTGGTTTTGAAGGCAAATGAGGTGGGACACCCACAATCTCCTATAGGCATAGTATCTCAAATACAGAAGATTGGTAGCCATCTTATCAATGGACGGGAGGAGGATGCACATGAGTTTCTGAGGTTGGCTTTAATTCTTGTACATCTTTGTTTCTGCTGTTGTAGAAGAGTATATATAAAACTTTAAATGATTGAATGACTTAGGTATTCTATTGAGACGATGCAATCTATATGCCTTCAAGAAGCTGAGGTGAAGGCTTTTAGCTCATTGAAGGAAGAAACAACACTAATGGGGCTCACTTTTGGTGGCTACCTTCGCTCAAAGGTAGCTTAAATCTGTCTCAAAGGATCATTTGACACAAAATAATGCAACCAGATACCGCCTCTGTCTTAACCAATAGTTTCCCATTCAATATTTTCATTTCCTTATTAGTCATGTTTTGTATGATTTAAAATTAGTTTGAGACTCCTTACCCCATTTGCATAATTGCATGTACTAACATAAAAATTGGTGAACAGAAAACGTAAAGTATTGGTTAGGACCGAGGTCTAGTTGTATTTTTTTTATATATATAAATATCCCCTACTTCCTCTCATTAATTTCTCCCATGTTACAGATAAAATGCACTAGGTGCCATGGGAAATCTGAGAGGCAAGAAAGGATGATGGATTTAACTGTGGAGATCGGAGGAGATGTAGAGACCTTGGAAGACGCTTTACGTCAGTTCACGGGGACTGAAAATCTTGATGGTGAAAACAAGTATCATTGTGGCAGGTCAGTTGTTCGCCTTCTGATTATGTAATTACAGGTGAAGTAAGCTGAATAGCTTGTAGACAAATGTCAGTGTAGCTGTTAACTTAAATGTACCTTGCTTTCATTATTTCATTGCATTAAATAGATGAAAGATGATTAACATAGTTGAACCCTCTGAACATGTTAACACTAGCTATTAGGCGCTACTTTCTGCTGGATTCATGTATTTGAACTTTTGAAGTAAACTAAAATATTACTTCCTCCATTTTCCTATTTTCTTCCCATTTGCTTTTTGAAGGTCAAAGTTTCCGAACTTTGACCGTAAATAAGTTAGATAATAATAAATTTTAAGTTATGAAATTAGAATATTTACTATTATTATAAAAAAGTCTTTGAGGAAAAGAAATTCAATAGAAAAAAATAACGTATTGGTGTCGAAAAAGACGGTCAAAAGTGCATCTTGAAGACCGTAATAAAGCAAATGGGAAGAAAACAAATAAATGGAGGAAGTATATGATATGTAAACGTATACATTGTGATACTCCCTTTGTCCCAAAAAGATTATCACGTCTGACTGAGGATCATGTTAAGGGAAATAAGTGAAGTGCCATATATTTCCTTTTATTTTCTGAGTTTTTTTTTGTTTTAGTGAAGTCAAATCCACTTGTTTCTTATAGGTGCAATTCATATGAGAAAGCAAAGAAGAAACTGAGCGTAACGGAGGCTCCTAATGTCCTTACAATTGCATTGAAACGGTATCAGGTTAGCTTTAAAAATGTGTATTTCTTCTCTCAGTGGTTGTTTACCCCCTTTTTTCTCGTTATTCATCTCTATATCTTTTTTTGTCCCAGTCGGGTAAATTTGGTAAGCTCAACAAGTCGATCCAATTTCCAGAGATATTGAACCTAGCCCCTTATATGAGAGGAGGAAGCGATAAAGCACCAATCTACAGACTTTACGGAGTAGTGGTTCACTTGGATATTATGAATGCTTCCTTTTCTGGTCACTATGTGTGTTATGTGCGGAATGCTCAGAATAAGTGGTTCAAGATCGATGATAGCACGGTATGATTTGTATGCATCACTTTGGCATGGCAAATGATTCAGACGTGATTGTTTATTATCCATTACTTTTGATTGTTTATTATACATTACTTGTGAGTTCTTATTGTAACATTTGAGTTTAAAGCCTTGCATCACATTTCAGCGGTGTCTGTAACAGTTACATTATGTTAAATTTATCTCTGTGCCTATGTGAATTCCTCTTTGCTACTTTGAACATCTTTCCTGGAGGAATTTTTGGGTAAATTTTATACTTCCATTGAGATTTGTGATTCTATTTCAAGTTCCCCTCGCTATATCTAGGATCTCGGAAAGGAATCCTTTTCAGGAGCCATATCTAAATAATATTTTGATGCATCTCATCGGCTGTACATTCTCACAAACCCTTGAGTTTAATGATGTGTTGTATTGTGGAACAGGTGACGCCTGTCGAACTGGATCGAGTGCTGAATAAGGGGGCATACATGCTCTTCTACTCTAGGTATTTTTAAGTTCTAACATTTGATAGAAAATAATCTGATTTCTAAAATCAAGGTCATCAACCTGTCGGAGATTTGTGAGTTTTGACTGAATTTGCAGTCTGAATCTCTGAAGTAAAGTGAATTTGTCAATGGCAACTATTTCTTGTACAGTATCCAAGTTTAAGTATGTTCCTTCCTGGAGAAATTTATTTTGTGTTGAGCATTAATTATGTAGCTGTTAAAATTTCTTCCGATGGCATGCTTGTGGACAACAGAACATAGTCATTACGACATCAACTCTTGGCTTGTATTTTTAGCATCCTTTCTACCTTTCATTTTCTTTCACGGTTCTAATGCATGATGCCATAATGGTTATAGGTGTTTGCCGCGGGCTCCAAGATCCATAAGAAGCACACTAGTATCTCATGACGTAGCAATTAAGATAAAAAATCCAGTTGTTGATCCTTCTCAGAGCAATGGAAGGATTAGTACTTCAAGGCAAAGAGAATTCTCAGCACATCTCACCCACATTCCAGACGACATGCACAACCTTGGCTATATTCATCAAGATGAAACAAGTCTTCCACCACCACATAACAATTCGGGGGATTCCTCAAGTGACATTTCTACCATATTTACCCACTCTGATGGAGTCTCAACTAGCACGGACAGCACTCGGAATTCATTTAGTGCAGATGACTTCTCCGAGTATATTTTCGGGTACAATGCCTTTTCCAGGTCATCAGATCTGGACACATCATCATCTTCGTCATCTTCCTCATCTTCTCCCCTGTACTCAAACCATTCGCCTCTTTCTGACTCTGAGAGGTACGCTTCTGGTCTTCCTGATTGGAATGTTCATCAGATTAGTAGACATGAGGAACCAGGCCCAGTAGGTGGGGCCACATTTTTGCATTCTAACAGTAGTAACCAAGTTAGGAATCTAGTAAATATTAGCAGTAGGGAGGCTGACCCCAAGCGATTTTAGGACGGGCTAACCCTTTGGAGAAAGGTAAATCAGGTGTACATCTGAGATCGTTGTCGAGAAAGAAAGCAGATTAAGGTTTTCCTTGGTGTAATTTGTTCTTTAGCTATAAAAGAAGAGGGGAAGAAGTGTTTAATTAACGTGCCTTCCCACTTTTGTTGTTTATTTAATCTTTTGTAGGTTTGAGGTCTGAGGAATATTGTATGCATGTATGTATGTTACTATTACATTTGTATTTAATGACAAGTATAAAGGAAAATGGAAATTTAAGATTCGTTTGATTCTTGCCCTTGTTCATGATCGGTGTATGTTTTTCATTATATGGTGTTTGGATTGTTGAAACCGTCAAACCGTATTTCATGACCGCTCTCTTTGAACTTCGGAAAATGGAGCGTCGACAATGAAGTCTTTGAATACCAAAAATGCATCACATAACAAGGACTTGAGTGTTAATTTTGAGACCCATCCAATAATTTGATAGTTCAGTCTTAACTCATAAGTCACAGTTACGGGTCATGCAAGCCGGGTTAAAATGGATCCTAGGGTTGGGTCAGGTCCGGTCATGCTGGTTGTCCCAAATGTTTGACCAGGGCTAGATGGCTGAAGGCTTATGGCATGGTAACTTCTCGTGGTTGATGACTTGTCGTTGGTGGTGGTCAAGTGGCAGAATGGTGAGACGTCGCTGGAGATGAGCAGGCATGGGAATAGCAGATGAAAAAGGAAATAAGGGTGAATGATACGTTAAATTCGAAAATGAAAGTATTTTTCCGGGAAAGAGAATGTAGTTAACTGTTAACGTATCATTCACCCTTATTTCCACAGGAACCAAATAAGTGATTGGTGGCTTTTTGGAACCAAATAAACCAATTTAAATTAGCTCGGGTTTTTCCTTTTCCATTCATCCGTCTTATCATTCAACAATGCATAGGAAACTAAATTGAAGTACTTATTATAGAAGGGTAAAAAAAGACCTTAGGTCGTAGTAGGACTAGTAGTATCATAACTCTCATAAAATCCAGGCCCTTAAGAGTTGAACAACTCCTTTTCTTTTAAGAAATCGACAGGAGTTGACACTTGACAATAACACAAATGGAGGACTCCAACAATGAAGAAATAGTAAGTCTCATTGAAGACGGACTATCCGTCACAAGCTGAAAACGGGTTAAATAGTACCTAAGTTAGTAGATAAGACAAAAGCAAATTGTCTAGGGACTTGAGTATTATTTAGATCGTTTTCAGTTAATTTCATCCTAGGTTACTTAGATCGAATGTTCTAAGTGATGTTTGGTTCAACAAATGAAAAAGGTATGGGTACAAGAAAGGGAAAGAATTAGTTTCTTGTTTGGTTAAAGAGAAAGAAATGACTTATTATTTATCCATCACCTATATTTACTAAATCACCACCAACCACCACCATCATCACCACTGCAACTACACCACTGCAACTACACCACTAAATAAATACGAGTACCATAGCTCCACACTAATTTTCCAATAACTTTAAGGAATTAATCACCTCTTCCTTTGTCTTTTCTCCATTACCTTTACACCCCGGCCTCCTCTAAGGTCCAACATAACATAACATAACAATAAGACGGTCTTACACAACAACTACCATCTAACATAAATTAGAGAGGCAAACTAAACTGTGAGGCTGATAATTACTTTTTGAAGAAGCAATGTTAGTAGAAAATTACAGTGTGGAGTTTACAATATTGCTACATTTCTTCATTATAATTTATAATTGTGTCAAACAGAGAAGTGTGTATAGCTTCATCAATTTGGTTTATTAGCAGAATAAGGTTGGATTGCATACAGACTACAGAGTCACCTACAACAATGTGCTAATGAACATGATTACATGAAGACTGAAGAGTGTAATATCCCAATCCTATGCATATCACTGATATCAGTTCAGTTACAAGACTTGTGACTAACAGGGGATTTTCCGTAGTAATACAAAACGCAGACTTGTGACGAACCAACAGCGGATTTTCCAGTAGTAATACAAAAAGCAGGAGTTCAGTCGTGATACAAAATGCATATTAACAACATACGGAAGTAACAATTTAACATTACAAAATCACAACAAACATTACATTAACTTAACACTAACTACTACCAAGTATTGTTCATGTGAATCAGCGCTCTAAACTAAAGGGAAACAACACTACAACCACTAATCTCCGATGCAGATAAATGGTTTCTTTTCCCCATATCAACACCATTTTTTCAATGAAAGATCACAATTTCATCAAATCATACCATGCATCTTTCTTAATCCTTTCATTACCCACCGATTTCAAAAGTTACATGCATAACCCACCCAAATTTCAGGCAATAATTTCTCGCTCTTTTCATACCAACAAACCTGAACCACCATCCCTACATGGGATTCTTCCGGGGGCGACCACGCTTTTTTGCCCCGGGAGTAGACATCCCCCCGGGAACAGCATTTCCAAACCCTGCAGATGCACTTCCTGTTGAGAAATCAACAACAGTAGCACCACCAGCATTCATATTCACATTGGGGGTATTATTCATATTCACATTTGCATTGTTGCCCCCATGATGCTGTGGAGTCGGGCCTCCGTCTGCCAC
Organism: Silene conica; assembly: GCA_029255685.2. Classification (NCBI taxonomy): domain Eukaryota; kingdom Viridiplantae; phylum Streptophyta; class Magnoliopsida; order Caryophyllales; family Caryophyllaceae; genus Silene; species Silene conica. The sequence continues at coordinate 70,512,727 of CM055311.2, forward strand.
CGGCGTAGTAAACATACCCGGCATCCAATTTGGAAAACCCATATTAGGGTTATCATTATTATTTGATACACCAGCAGCACCAGCACCAACATTATTAGCATTATTATTGTTATTATTATTATTAACGCCCTGCACATTGCTACCATCAACCTTCTTCCCCTTCCCACCACTCTCAGCCGAAAAACCTATCGGGAAAAAACCCCAGCAACAATAATACGCTTCCTTACCCGGCACCATGGGAGGCATAGACGGCAAGGCTGACGCATGGAAAGCCCGGTCACAATTCTGACACCTAATACAATACTCTTTATAAACCCTAGGATACTCATACAACACATAACAATACGGGCACGCCGTCCAGAAATTGGACCCCGTTCCCCCGCCTCCACTTCGGGAGTGATGAGCACTCTGATTCATCATTCCGGAAGCTGAGGCAGAATGTGGCGGCGGCGCTGCATCATTCAAAGGTGCATCGCCACCCCCACCACGAGAACTCCGGCGCACAGGCAGCTTGTCCTTCTCGACAGGCGTGTGGCGGAGATCCACCTTGGAAAAAAGCGATAGCTCGTGGTCGTAAGGGGTTCGCTTGGTTGGATCGGATAAAACCCCCCATGCGTCAGCAACGAGCTTGAAGGCGCCGTCAGCAAGCGGGTAGTTATTCTTATCCGGATGGAGTAAGAGAGCGAGACGGCGGTAGTTTTTACGAAGTAGATCCGGGTCGGAGCGGCGGTCCGTCTGGAGGATGGAGTACCAGTCATGGTGGCGATTGTTGTTGACGCGCTTTTCAGAAGCGAGTAAGACGTCGGTGATGGCTAAGATCTGGTCGGAACCTTCGAGAAGAGGGTCAGTTTCTTGAGCGAGAAGGGCAAATTCGCGGGAGCCGGAGAGATCGTGAGAATGGAGAAGTTTTAAGGCGACGCCTAGGAGACGTTCAGCTTCGGCGCGGCTAGGGGTGTTGGAGGTGGGTTGGGTGGTAGTGGTGGTGGTGTTGGTGGGGAACGGGTGGTGGTCCATAATTGGAGTGAGAGAAAGGGAGGAAAATGAAAATGTGGTGTGGAGTGTTGTTGGAAATGAGATGTGAAAGTGTGAAATGATGTCGGGCTGTTGGGTTGGGGACTTGAGACTTGAGGAGGCCCGAGTGGATTGGGGGAATTGCTGAGACTCAGATACTCGGATTTGTTTCCAAATTCCAACCCTTACAATTTCGAATTCAGAGTTCAATGTCTTGGCTTTGGATGCTCCGTTTCGGTTTTGTTGTAAATTTCCACTTGGATGCCTCGCCTTATTTCGAATTTAGGGTTAATTTTGAAAATAAGTTGTCGCATCTTTTTGGGATTCTAAGCAGTCGTTTGGTTGCATGTAGAAATTTGTATTGCTTAGAAAGTTGTAAAACACGTTATTTTAGAATTCATGTCAATTCGAAAATATTGTTTGATTGTCATGTAGGAAGTGTAATTCATGTATGCATTTCCACCTACCTAGGGGGACTTATTGCAATTCATGGTAACTTCAAATTCATGTGAATTGGAGTAACCAAATAAAAGGTCAATTTTACAACAGAATTGCTATATCACGTCCCCTATTTTACTTATCACGCCCCCTATTTTTTAATTAATTCCAAATTTGCCCCTAATCTTTCAAATATATATTTTGCAACTTTTAATATTGTGTAATCGTAACCAAATGTTATTGAGACGGTTAATAATATTTGTAACATCCCGTATTTTCGTAAATCTAATTTAAGCGTTTTAAATTATTTTAAGTAATAAAATAATATTTTAGTAATTTATTGTGAAAGGTTTTAATTTAATTAGTAAGATCCGTCTTAAGAACCTTAAGTCCTTAAGACGAATACAAACTTAGTAAACTTAAACTCGTATCTAAAATATCCGTTCAAATGTCCGACCCATTTAATTGACTCGGAAAGGACAGTCCATAAACCCTTAAACCCCCAAATGTGTCGACATATTGTCCTTCACAAATGCAAACCACAGTAACCTTCATTTCTCAAAAACTCTCTTAAATCTTCATCTTCTTTCTCTCTTTTCTTCATCATCCGTTCACCGAATCCAGGTAACAATAACATTTTCGGAATCCTCATTCGATTTCCAAGCCATCTATCACTTTCTTTTTGTAAATCTTTAAACTCGAAAATGGGGCTGTTTTCCCTAAATTCCGTTTTGAGTCCTTAAATCCGTTTCCTATGTTTGTAGGTGTGGGCTTAGACGATCCAGAGGGTGTTAGCAACTTGGTAGAGGAAGATCTTTAGCCGGAATCGCTTGAGAGGTGACGATAATGAGAAACTCGGCCTATTTGTGAATATTAGCACTTTTGTTGTAAATCTTGTGATGGTTTCTGTTTTTATTAATGTTTAATGATCAAAGGACTTAGTAACATGCTTAGGAATGCTATATTATGATGAAATCATGCTTGTTGGTGTTCTTGCATTCATATGTTATTTTTATGAAGAATCTCTTGTTTGCGACGGATACTTGTTATAACCGTTTTGAGGATTTTTATGGGAGTTATGTGCTGCTAGGAAGTAGTATTTGATGATTTATAATGTTGGGTAAACTTGCTTGTAGTAATTCTTAGGAATTGGTGTCGAAGTGTCAAGTTTTGCAACGAATAGAAATCGCGAATTTTGCGTTACAGGCTCTCTGAGCCGGTCGACCGACCGGCCGCCGGTCGACCGACCGGCCGCCGGTCGACCGACCGGCCGCCGGTCGACCGGCTGAGAGCGTTTTCTCAGATTTTGTTATTTTTGCGTATCAATTAGACTTGTAGGATTAGGTCTCCCAGCCGGCAGACCGGCCGCCTGCCAGCCGGCTGGGAGTGCGTTATAGTTGTTGCGTAATTCAAAATTTTAGAGAGGCTGAGCTCCCAGCCGGCCGACCGGCTGCCTGCCGACCGGCTGGGAGTCCCTTGTGTTGTTTCGTAGTTAAGAAAGAAAGGGGAAGCTAGGCTGTGTTGCCAGCCGGTGGACCGGCAGCCTGTCGACCGGCTGGGAACACCTGTAGCATATTTTCAAATCGTAATTCGTTCATAACTTTTAAACGGTTATTCGGTTTTGATTGAAACTCGTTCCTAGTACCTTTGTTGTATGTTTGAGGTCCCCGGAGGATGGGCGACACTATATTGGGTTCGGGAATGGAGTGAGGATAGAGACCCCCCGGCCGGGCAACCGGAAGGGAGACCGGCTCTCCCTCAACTTAGTTTCCGGGATCAATTAAGTGTTGATTAGAGGTTAAGAAAGTAGAGCTATAGCTTAGTTCATAGACTTGGATGAAATAGTATTGATGCGTATTAAGGTATGCCTTAAGCTTGCCTCTGAGCTTAATACGTGAGTTGTTTGCCATATATGGGGATATGCCTTAAGCTGGCCTCTGAGCCCTATATGTGTATGTTTGTCGTGTCTGGGATATGCCTTAAGCTGGCCTCTGAGCCCAGACATGTATGATTGTGACCGCGTTGGAACATGCCTTAAGTTGGCCTCTGAGTCTGACGAGTAGAGCAGCTGCACAACGGGGCATTTAGGTCGTAACGCCTCACCCGGAGTGCAGATGTTTGGTGCTAGAACATGCCTTAAGCTGGCCTCTGAGTTTAGTACCTTGTGATGTGGTGAAGGGACATGCCTTAAGCTGGCCTCTGAGTCCTTTACTTTTGGATGCTAGTCTATGCCTTAAGTTGGCCGCTGAGTCTAGTGTCTTGCTGATTGGCAGGTCCATGCCTTAAGCTGGCCTCTGAGTCCTTGCTTGCCGAATGTTTTGGTAATTAGGTTATGTCTTAAGTTGACCGCTGAACCTTCTTACTTGCTGAATGTTTCGGTATGTAGGTTATGTCTTAAGTTGACCGCTGAACCTTATACTTGCTGAATTTGTCTGCTTGCCTAGTGATGGTATTGTATCAGAGACAGTTGTGTTTATGGATGTTAAGATGTTATAGTCGTTGAGTCTTATGTTGACTTTAGCATTGTTCATCCAAGGCATTGGGTGACTCTTTGATCGGTTTCATAAATAGTTGGACTGAAAGACCCCCCGACTGGGTAACCAGTAGGGAAACCGGCTCTCCTTCCTAACGGTTTATGAAGTTGGGTTGAGAGCTATGCAGTAGTATCGCATGATAGTTGAGACAGTTGATGAGATGTTTATACTTCACATGTGGTTATATGTTGGAGTATTCTGTATTGTTTTATGTGTTACGTGTTGTCACAAACGGTGGCTAGGAGAACTCTAGTCACTCCCCACTGATTGTGGCGTACATGTTTTCATGTATGTAGGTACATGCAGGTTGGAGCGGGGTTCACACGAGAGCTAGCGAGTGATGATCCTTCATCATATGACTTATACCCTATCGTTAGCTAGACTCTTAGACTTTGGTTACTTTACGTTTTGGTGCCTGTAGGGATGTTCCATCCCAGGCTGTGTATATATTTCATTTCAGTACTTAGAACTGCTACTTATATATTTTGGTTTATTTCTGTTGCAGTTTCCATTTCAGTTTAAGACTTCTCGCATGTTGTTTACTTTAAAAAGTTTTAAATTCCGCTGCATTTTTAGTACTTTTATGTGTTTATATTTCCGCTTTCGCGAGGGGTTTTACAATATTAAGTAACGGTTTATAAAATACGTGTATTTAATTATTACCGCATTTAATGTAATTTCGCAACTAATTTTTACCTCTATTAATACTACTCCAAAAATCAACTACAATTCACTTAAACAAGTGAAAAAAAAAAATTACCGTTTAACTTAAAATGAATCCCGACGACGATCTCGGCGATGAATTTTATAATTATTTATTTAATCACGATAACGGTCAAGGTTCGCAGTTTGACAACGAATTTAATGCGAATCAACATACATTATCGTTTTGATAATGAACGTTGTTTTCATTCTGCTAACTACGACGATGAGGATTACGATATCAATGGTGAAAATTATGATAACGATACCGATTTCAGCTACGAACATTCACAAAAAAAAGCGACCGAAGAGGTAAATTTCTTGCTTTCTTTTAATTACAATGTTGTTAAATATTTTTAGAAATTTCTTAAAAAGGAAGTCGTAGAGTAAAATGTATGATGTAAGAAGGGTAGCACACCAATACCGTAAAACTGTCGTGTAATTTACACAGCATGACCATGGTGGTGCCGTGTAAATTACACGACACCACTATTTGATGTTTTTTTTTAAAAAATATTAGTAATAATCATAATTCTCATAAACGTCATTTCTAGGAATCGTTTGACACCTTTGTTGGAAGCGTTGAAGACTATAGCGTTTATTTTGTCTTTGAAAATGCGTTTAATTCATTTGAAGATGCATTTGATCGGTCAGATGAAGTTGCTTATAACTTAGGCTTTCATTTGGTAAAGGTGAAATATAAACCGAAACACTATCCTCCATATAATGCTGTCAAGTGTGAGCGTCATGGAAAATTCACTAGTAAGACTAAGGATCCTTTAAACCCGCAAAGAAAAACCTCCACAAAGCGGTTTGGCTGCCCTTTTGAGTTAAGGATGGTTAATGTTAGTAAAGGTTCATGGGAAGTAAAACCGAAGTGTGGTACTCACAATCACAAATTTGGAAGTTTTCTTGAGGGTCATAGACGTCGAGCTAAGTTTGATGAAGAGCAAAAAAAATTTCTTAAAGGATTATGGGAATCTCAGATGAAACCGGGGAAGGTAAAATATGCTTTTACTCGTAAGTATCCTGATCAACCAGCCCAGTGATTAAACAAATATATAATCAAAATGCACAATTTAGTGCTATGAGTAGGGAGGGTCAGAATAGTATACAATATATGCTATATTTAGCGCGTCAGGCTGGCTATTTTTGTGAACATTTGGCACATGAAGACACAAAAGTTCTTACAGATATCTTTATGGCTCATCCTGATGCCGTCAAAATGTTTAAAACGTGACCTTATGTCTTACTAATTGATTCTATATATAAGACAAATAAGTACGATCTTATATTGGTTGAGTGCGTAGGCGTCACACCAGCTGGTAACAGTTTTCTTATAGGTTATGCTTTAATCAAGAAGGAGAATAAAATCGGTTATATATGGGTGTTGAAAATGTTAAAGTCGATATTGGGAGAAGATGTTGAACCAAATGTTATTGTGACCGATCACGAGCAAGGGTTAATGATTGTAATTCCAAAGGTATTTAAAAAGTCGTATCATATACTATGTTTATGGCACATTTACAATGTAGTTGAGGCGTATGCAACTAATTTGGCCGGTGGTATTTTCGGTAAATCCGTAGCTCATGGGGCATGGAAAGAGGTTGTAGAGGCAAATTCCTGGGACGAATGTCAAAAACAATGGGCAGAACTAAAAAAAATACAAAAGACGTCCTCGTCTAATTATTACATACCTTGAAGGCACTTGGTGGAAACATATAGAGAAGTTTGGAAAAAAATTTACTAATTGCGTATGCATTTTGGTAACACGTCTACCTCTAGAGTTGAGTCGGCACATGCCGTTTTGAAAATGTGGTTTGGTTCAGCTTCTCTTACCCTGGATAGTTTGTGGAAACGGGCAGATGTAATGATACAAGGTCAACACATTGAGATTAGGAAGGCATTGGAAAATTCTATAAGTAAGTCAGTTGTCTCAAACTTGTTCCACGGCAATATCTTTTCAATGTTGAATGGTAGGGTTTCGGCAAAAGCAATTTTAGCAATGCAAGTTGAGTTTGTGGAAGGCACCAAGATGGGTATTGACTTGTTGAATGATTGTCAACACACTATGGTTTCTAGTCATGGGCTTTTATGTGCTTGTAGGTTGCATAACCTTAAAGAAAAGGAAGCCAAAATTCATGTAAATACGATTCAAACCATTGTCGTACAAGTCGCAAATATGTGTTGGAGGAAATGTTTGACGAAATACGGAGGGCTCCTCCTACAACACAAAGGAGTATTTATGAGACATTATATAACAAACTACATCCCAAGGATGAAGTTGTTGAGGAACCTGAAGTTGCAGAAACACGTCGTGGTCGACCTAAGAAGTCCAATACCCGTAATAAATCAATTGTCGAGCATGCACGACGTAGGAATCCCATTCTGAGTTACACTACAAGTACCGATGGTTCAGGTTAATATTATCAAAATTATATTTTCAATTAAATTAATAGTACGTTGTTATATTTCTAATTAATTGTTTCATATGTAGGGTATCAACCACCGCTTGACGTTAACTGGGATCGCATAGATGACATCAAGTTTTCATATTTGTACAAGTATATACCGGAGACGTGTATTGATTTTTTTGCAGGTGTATTCGACCCAATAGGAGATGGTCATTGCGGATTTCGAGTTATGTCGCATGCAAAAACAGGCACTGAAAAAAATTGGTGTAAAATGCGGCTTGCAGCAGTAAACGCGTTAAGGGACCCAATATTCGTACCTTTTTGCTTTGGTGAAGTATATGCAACTTGTAAACGTTTGCAGTGGTCAAAACCAATGGGGTGTCCAAAAGAAAACTGGATGGAGAATTGGGATTGTATACGTTTGCCACACTTTTCAACTACGCAATATGTTGCGTGTGTATATTGTATGACAAATTCGAAACACCTGACTCGGCTACTTGGGAGAATTGTTTAACTTACCTACTTTTAAAGGTTGAGCCCGGTGTTAGGGGGCCTGCTGGTGTTCTATGGATTGGTTTTACAGGTAATCATTGGTTTCGGTTACGCATGCTTGACAATTGTCTGATGCCTGTCGTTCACTGCATGTGGGGAATTTACCATCACTCAAGTGTTGATCACTATGAAGAAATATACATGGAATGGTTCATGCATTGGTTACATTATGTACATGGCGATATTTTGCCTAAACCCCGTAATTTTATTTAAGGAAATTTACTTTTGTCATTTTTTATGATGTCGAAACACGGCCACATGAAAATCTCCAAACAACATAAAACAAATCTAACAAACGACAAGAAAATGTCCAAACAACGTAAAACAATTCTAACAAACGACAAGAAAATGTCCAAACAACATAAAATAAATCTAACAAACGACAAGAAAATGTCCAAACAACGTAAAACAATTCTAACAAACGACAAGAAAATGTCCAAACAACATAAAACAAATCTAACCAACTAAAACTAGATGTCTAACATGACGACAAGAAAATGTCCAAACATGGCAAATTTAGGGTGCTTCATCATCGACTGTTGTTTCTCGTGAAGTGTCTGTTGGAGCTGGTGTCCTTGACAGTTAGTACAATGACTTACTAAATCTCTTAAAGGATCACAAGGGCATACTACAGTATTATTATCAGTTGATCCACGTTTATCAATAACGGTTGGCTTGCTAGATAAGTTTGACGTTATTGTCATACGGATGGCGGTGATCAACTGGTCCCTATACGTCACACCTATAGGACACGTTTGAGAGATGTGAAGGTATGAAAATACAGTCACATTTATGCCGGATACGACTAAACAGTTAATCAGATGTATTGACTATTAAATTAGTCAATAAGATGTTGAGATTATTATTTAATACGGATTAAATAATTTTAGCTAATACGGATTACATGATTAATTCGTAAATTAAATATAAACGGTTATATTTAATTAAATATTGTATTCGCGTATTAATATAAACAGTTATATTAATTTAGGTAATTATAGAATATCGTATTTTATCAGACCATTATTAACACATCGACTGCATTAATATCTGATAACATGTATGCGATTTATAAATAAAACCCGCGAATTATATTTTTAGCAAAACGGGACGAATCACGCAAAGGAATAAGGTAAGAGTGGAAAAAGCCCACTCTTACCCTAACCCATTCGGCCGACCCACACGCTACATAAGGAGAGACCTTCTCCTTCTGTTAGGATACTGGTTAATTGATAATCTCAAGAATTAGGGTTTTGAGAACATTCTTTTCCCAAAAACTCAGATCTCACATCAAGACTCACAAAAGCTCTCCCCATATTGCAAGGCAATTGGAGAGTATTTCTAGCACACGCGGCATCATCTCAATCAAGTCTTGGGTGCAAGTTATAGGAGGGAATTTGCTTTAATTCCTGTTCTTAGGCCTTTAGCACAAGGACCAAAGGTTGTATTCTTTTTCACGCTTTTAATTATCTTATGACCATAAATCACAATTGTATATTTCGTTATAATCCTTCAAGTTTAGGGCGAATACATGCTATATTCCCCACAAGTGGTATCAGAGACAAGGCCACGAAATTTTACTTTTGTGTTTTTCGTAAGTTTTAATTTAAAAATTTTGAAAATCGTTTTCTGTCGGCGTGTGGGTCGGTTGACCCCTTGTTGCGGTCGGTCGACCGCCTCCTGGTAGGTTTTCTGTTTTCGACAGTTTATCTTTTGTGAGTAATCGATCTTGTTTTTTATTCCTGTTTGCATATTGTTAATTAATCGATATTCTTGGCAATATGTGAACCCTTGTTGCTGTGTAAATTGATTTACACGTTTTGAATCAAAGGTAAAAAACTTGTTTTGATTCAAGTGCAGCAATTTTGCGTTTTCAGAAACTCGGTTTCCTGTTTTTGTGGTCGGTCGACCTGTTTGATGGGTCGGTCGACCATTCTGCTGTTACAGAAACTTTTTTTTTTACCGTCAGCAGGTCGGTCGACCCCGTGTTGAGGTCGGTCGACCTCATTCCTGTAACAGACGTTTTATTTTTCCCGAAAATAACTTGTTTTTATTTTCCCTTGGCCAAAAGTAATATGCTGTATACGGAAATAGTATATTGTTTTTGCGAAACGGTTCACTCTCGCATGATACAAATTATTTTAAAACGGTTTAAGATAATAGATTATAAACTTATTAAATTTAAAGTGGTTAAAACGGTATAATCACATAATTTTAATCCCGTAAAGGTGGTTTGGTAAAATTTGTTAATCATAATAACAGTATTATGTCATGAATGAATTTTAATTTTAGTTGATGCATTTTATTTATCGTCTTGTGAATGCCTTGAATGCTTTCAATAACGTATTTAATTTTTGCAAACGGTTGTAACTTAGTGTAACACCCCCATCTATTTAAGGCCCTGAACTAGGACTCCTCAGATAAATGCAGGTGTTACCATCTCGGTTTCCCGAGGCAGTAGATACAAAGGAAGATAAACAGTACTTTAAATTAAAGTTAACTCAAGTCATGATCCTTACAACTGTATCAAAAGTCTTAGTAAAGTAAATAAAATACAACTCATACTAGAACAGACTAAGGTGATCTAAACATCTAGTCTGGTCCGGATCCGGCTCTTTCTCCCATAGCTCCCCCTTTTGTCTTAGCCACCTGTCAATCTGCTCCCCAATCATTGGTTCATCACAGGTGATCACGAATACACAGGGTCAACCACGAGGTTGAGTAGGAAAACCATAAAATAGAAAGCATTACTATAAATAGAAAGCTGAATATCTCCACTCCGAATCACAGACCCTTTTCTCCGCACCAAACACAGACCCTTTATCTCCGCGCCACACAGACCCTTTTATCTCCGCACCAAACACAGACCCTTTATCTCCACACCACACAGACCCTTTTCATCTCCTCATCTCATATCGTATCACAAAATATATATAAACAATATCATAATATACCAACCAAATATTAGTATAAAACATTCATGGAAATCATCAATAACAACTGAGTAATCATTATGATATGCATCGTATTTCCCCTACCTGTAGTTGCAGAAACAAATGGCAACACGCACAACCGTTCTCAAAAGTGCTCCACACGAAAACTTCCACCTAAAGGTATATTACTCAATTAATAAACTTCCTACTCACATAGTACGTATACACATTCCAATTATAGTAACTTTCTATAAATAGCAACTGCCACAAATAGTAACTTGGTTTGAAATTCAAATTATTGAGACGTGCATACATACCATATCTTATTTAATTAATGCCCAAAAACATATCCCTTAACAAAATATTCTTCATCATAAATACCAATATTCTTGCCATAAATTAAAATTCATTTCAAAACCCAAATATTAATAATAATAGAAATAATAAGTAAAACCATGATAAAAATAATAATAATAATAATAATAATAATAATAATAATAATAATAATAATAATAAAACCATCGAAGGACTCGAAACACAACTAGCCATACCACACGTTTTAAAACCGCTACCACCAACCTTGACCACCTACTCGACGCCTATACCCACTGCCCATCAACACCACTGACCACCGTCAACCACCACGACACAACCAGGCCCTAAGACAACCGCCGACAGCCACAACCCAAACCTCTGAACCTGACCAGAACCACAATCTCACCCCGACCTCTCCTGTACAGCCCCTTTATCGACCACCATTACCACCACTAAGACTAACCACCACTACCGACAGCACCACCCTCGACAACACCTGTAACCACGGTGGTGTTACTGTACTGACCTCCCCCGAGTCACCAGTAACACCACCCCCAACTCCCCCTGCAAACAGACCCAACAACCAGAGACCCAAATCAGAAGAACACGACTCCCTGACAACCCCTGTTCAACCCCGTACACCACCATGACCAGCCGCCCTTATCCCCGGTGACTACCACCAAAACCAACCCCGGACTCCAACCTGACTCCCTGACCCATAACCAAAACCAACTAGGTACGAAACCAGACTCGACACAAACGCTAAACATGCATAGACAAGAACACAAGGAAAACAACGAACCCAGAAACACTCCCAGACTCGTGACAGCCACCCCCTTTCCGTCACCCTTACCACCAACGACCACCAGAGACTACTTCCTTTGCAAACACCAGACAACATACTATAGAATTATACAAAACGAATTAAGATTAACATGCGTGACTCACTGATATACTATACGAAAAATACGAATACACATATAACAAAAGGACAGTCGACTACCATACCTGAATTCGGGTCAAAACGACGGCCCTAGGTTGACTCAACTGACCGGAAAAACCTACTCTCTCTTACTATGAAGTGACGGCAGCAAGATCTGGGTGGTGGTGGTGTTTCGAATGACCTAGGGATCTGATTTGAACCCTTTTATAAGGCGGCTTAGAGTGGAGTTTTGAGTAGGGTTTAGCAAAAGCTTTCAAACGTGGGCTCCCCCCCTTGACTTGTGCACGCATAACGAGGCCCATGGCCGTGCTGCCATGGGTCCTAGGTTCGAGCCCCAACATCCTCATGTTACAACTATTATGTTAAGGTAGCTAAGTTCCCTTTTCGAGCCCCACTTAAGACCAAAACACCTCTTATAAAACACATACGAACAAGCTTATAAAACGAACGATTTAAATATAATAAAACAAAAAGCGAGGTATTACAGTCTTCCCCCCTTAAAGCGAACTTCGTCCCGAAGTTCTACCACCCTTGGGTAACCATACCAGCTCAAAACACAAATAACACAATATAAATTGTATAAACTTGATTAAATCGCATAATGTCACATTCCACCCCCCTTAAAGAAAAGTTACGTCCGCGTAACTTACCTCAATTAAACAAATGTGGGTATCGTTCCCTCATAGATGCCTCAGGCTCCCACGTAGCCTCCTCCTGATTATGATTTGACCACAAGACTTTCACCAAGGATGTTTCCCCATTACGAGTCTTCCGTATCTTCCTGTCCAAAATCTCTCTCGGAGTCTCAATGTATGCCAATTGCTCATCGACCTCGATTACCTCATGCTGAAGCACATGTGATGGATCACTCACGTATTTCCTCAACTGAGACACATGGAACACATTATGGACCTTGGATAGGGTTGGAGGTAAAGCTAAGCGATATGCCACCTCTCCAACTCTGTCCAAAATCTCAAATGGTCCAATAAATTTCTGACTCAGTTTGCCACGCTTGCCGAATCTCATCACCCCCTTCATCGGAGAGACTTTCAGTAATACTTTCTCTCCGGCCTCAAATGAAATATCGCTCCTTTTCAGATCTGCATAGCTCTTCTGTCGATCCTGAGCGGCCCTCATCCTCTGTCGAATAATCTGAACCTGTTCCACCATCTCCTGGATCATATCTGGCCCCAAGGTCACCACATCGGCTCGATCATCCCAACACACAGGGCTTCGACATTTCCTCCCGTATAACGCCTCGAAAGGGGCCATGCCTATGCTTGCATGATAGCTGTTATTATAAGAAAACTCGATCAACCCCAGTCGATCCTCCCAAGATCCTCCGAACTCAAGTACACAAGCTCTCAACATATCTTCGAGGGTCTGAATTGTCCTCTCAGTCTGACCATCGGTAGCCGGATGGAAAGCTGTACTCATCTTCAGCTGGGTACCCAAAGCAGCCTGCAACTCCTGCCAAAATCTGGATATAAACCTCGAGTCTCGATCAGAAACAATATCTTTGGGTACGCCATGTAGTTTGACTACATTCTGAACGTATGACTTAGCCAATTCAGCTTTACTCCAGGTATCTTTCATAGGAATAAAGTGAGCTGACTTAGTTAGACGATCCACAATCACCCAAATCATGTTGTTGCCTCTCTGAGTTCGAGGCAACCCCACGATAAAGTCCATCGAAATATTCTCCCACTTCCACTCTGGCACATCCAACGGTTGAACTTTCCCTTGAGGTCTCTTATGCTCCCCTTTCACTCGCTGACAAGTCAAACATCTCGACACGAACTCTGCGACTTCCTTCTTCATATTAGGCCACCAAAACGTCTTCTTAAGATCCTTATACAACTTATCACCCCCTGGGTGAACAGAATAAGGAGTAGCATGAGCTTCAGTCAGGATCTTCTTCTTTAGCTCCTCAACACTCGGTACACACCATCGCCCACTGAACCTCAAACTACCATCGGTATGAACACTGAACTTGGATGTCCCATCTCCATTTCCATTCTCCACCATCAAACGCCACTTCTGGATTCTCTCATCGTTCTGCTGTAACTCCCGAATCTCCCCATACAACTCAGGCTCCACTGTCAAATCACCAAGAGTGTCTCCTTTCCGGATCATGAATATTCCCATTTCTCTTAGTTCCCCATACAACCTCCCTCTCGATCTGGCACAATCCAAAGCATGTATTGACTTCCTACTGAGAGCGTCAGCTACCACATTTGCCTTGCCTTCGTGATAGACGATCTGCATATCATAATCTCCGATCAACTCTATCCACCTCCTCTGCCTCATGTTCAACTCCTTCTGGGTATAGATATATTTCAGGCTCTTATGGTCAGAAAACACCTTAAAAGTGACCCCATAAAGGTAATGACGCCACAATTTCAGTGCAAAGACCACAGCGCCCAATTCCAAATCATGAGTCGGGTAATTCTCTTCATAGGTCTTCAACTGGCGAGAAGCATACGCGATCACTCTCCCATTCTGCATTAGCACACAACCCAACCCATGCTTGGAAGCGTCGGTGTATACTTCGAAATTATCACTTCCAACTGGCAAGGCCAGGATAGGAGCTGTTGTCAGGCGTTCCTTAAGAGTCAGGAATGCCTTCTCACAACCCTCATCCCAGACAAAACGGTTCTCCTTCCTCATTAACGACGTCAGCGGCTTTGCTATCTTCGAAAAGTCTTTGACGAATCTTCGGTAATAACCTGCTAACCCCAGAAAACTTCGGATCTCACTCACATTCTTCGGACTTTGCCACTTAGTCACAGCTTCTATTTTACTAGGGTCAACAGATACCCCCTCTTTGGAAATGACATGCCCCAGAAACGCCACTTTCTCCAACCAGAATTCGCACTTACTCAACTTAGCATTGAGTTTATGTTCTTCCAAGGTCTGTAGTACCTTCCTCAAATGATCTTCGTGCTCCTCCGCATTCTTGGAATATACCAGGATATCATCGATAAATACCACCACGAACTTGTCGAGATACGGGCTGAAGACTCGATTCATCAAGTCCATGAATACAGCTGGGGCATTAGTCAATCCAAAGGGCATAACCACAAATTCATAGTGGCCATACCTCGTTCGGAAAGCGGTCTTCGGAATATCTTCATCCTTTATTCTCAATTGATGATACCCGGATCTCAAATCAATCTTGGAGAAAACCCCAGCTCCACTCAACTGATCGAACAAGTCGTCAATTCTTGGCAAAGGATAGCGGTTCTTGATGGTTACATTGTTCAGTTCTCGGTAGTCAACACACAACCTCAAACTCCCATCCTTCTTCTTCACAAACAGAACAGGTGCTCCCCAGGGCGACACACTGGGTCGGATGAACCCTTTCTCAGCTAGCTCATCCAATTGCTTCTTCAACTCTTCCATTTCTTTCGGTCCCATGCGATACGGTGACTTAGATATTGGTCCCGCCCCAGGTTTTAGGTCAATGGAGAATTCCACTTCCCTCCTCGGCGGTAACCCTGGAACGTCGTCTCGAAAAACTCCCTCAAACTCCCGTACCACAGGTATCTCACTAGTCTTGGGGGTCTCAGCCTCACAATCCCACATTTGACATAAAATTAGGCTTTCTCCTTTCCGCAAACTAGACTTCAGGGTATTGACGGATATGAATTTGATTTTTGGCTTGACTCGGTATCCCTTGTAAGACACCCTCACCCCCTTAGGTCCCTTCAAGGAAATTTTCTTTTGGTGGCAATCGATAAAGGCTCTATACTTTCCCAACCAATCCATCCCTAGGATTACCTCAAAACCTCCCAGCGGAAATTCTATGAGATCACAATAGAACATTGCTTCCCCGATTCTGATGGGTACACTTCCATAGACTCTATTACAAGCTATTGATTCTCCTGAAGGTATGGTCACTGAGTCCGCGACCCAGTCGAACCTCTCAAGCCCCAAAACTCTAACATGGTCTCTAGACACAAAAGAATGGGTGGCACCGGAATCGAAAAGTACGAAAGTAGGTTTAGAGTTCACAAGAAAAGTACCGGTAACCACATGAGCGTCATCTTGAGCGGCCTGCTTTCCCATGGCAAAGAGTTTGCCACTAGACTTGACCCCACTCTGGTTGGCAGAAGATGTCCCAGCCTGCTGATTTCCCGCCGTCCCCGTCTTGTTGCTGTTCCCTCCTCCATTGTACTGATTCTGATATGAACGGTTCTGATTGTTGTTGTTGTAGTTCCTCTGGTAGTTGCTGCTGCCTCCAGACTTCGCACCCCCACCATAGTTTGTCATGGGTGTGCGATAGCCACTGCTGCCATAGGACTGCGTGCGAGATCCCTGATATCCGGATGTAGGTGTGCGATAACCCCCGGACTGATTCCCTCCAGAAGAACGACATACTGCCTGTTTGTGCCCAATCTTCCCGCAGCCAAAACAGACCACTCCCACTGAGCCACTGCCTGAACCCCCACTCCTGAAGTTGCCCCCACTCTGATTCCTTCCTCCCCCAGAGGCACTACTCCCGAAATACCCACTGTACTTGTTATTACTTTGCTTTTTCGATCCTGAACCCTCAGCTACTGTTTAAGCTTTCCTCTTTTCTGACTTGGACTGTTTGTCCTTTTTGATCATATCCGAAAGCCTCTCCGCCGCCCCAGCCCGTAAATAGATGTCACGGATTGTGGTGGGCGGAGCTGCAATCAGTCTCTTTTTGATGGCGATTGATAATCCCCTCTCAAACTTCATGGCTAGCATAGCATCGTCCAATCCCATATCTCTCACATAGTGTACCAGCTGGATGAATCTCCTGTAGTAAACCTCTACGGTCATGTCCTCCGACATCGTGAATGAGTCGAACTCCTCCCTCAGCTTGCTCTTTTGGAATTCTGGTAGAAACGCCTCGTTCAGAACCCCCTGGAATGCGTCCCACGGAACAAACGCGGATCCACCCTCTGTAGCTGCTTCCCGGAGCTCTCCCTTATTCGTGGTCCACCAATCTCCAGCCATACCCCTCAGATAGTGGGCAGCCTGGTCTACCTTCAATTCTTCAGGGCAATCCAGCAACTCAAACAGGTTATCGAATTCCCGGCACCAAGCTCCTAACAGATGAGGTTCCCCCTCCCCAGTGAATTGGGTAGGGTGGTGTCTTGCGATAATTGTGCTCATTTTCGCGGAGTCCATTCGCTTGGCCTTTAGGGCCTCATTTTCAGCTATCAAACGATCCACCTCCTCTTGGGTGATGTTAACGGCATTCTCTCTTCGCGGAGGCATACTATAAAACAAGAAAAGAATGAGTCCCGACGTACATGGGTACCCATTTGGTTTAGGGCTATGCTCCCTAAGCATTCAAATTCTATAAACACGTATCATATAGAGTAGTTTTTCTTATATAGCATGGCTCAGGGTTCACATAACCGCATATCACTAGACATGATGAAAGAAGAATTACTAGCATGTTTCATATCACTTAATCATACCACAACAAGATATACCTTTTATTTAAACAAATAAAGGTTCATTCATGTCCATGCCCCTTCCGGCTTTTCCAACGTTTCTTATGCTCAGAATTCTCATAATATACTTTTCACAGTATGCTATCACTTTCACCACCTCCTATTCTACCCTTTTCTCTCGTATATGCACTCTGGGTTCCCGGGTAAGACTGATAGGGCCAATGGTTCGGTGTGAGGGGGCCCCAGACTCATACTTCCCCTTTTGTGTGCTCCTAACAGTCCTATCCCGGGGTTCATTTTATTTAGACTCTCCTACATTCATTGGGTTCATTAGGTTAGGCCTGAGGATCGTTCGCTCTGATACCACTTTGTAACACCCCCATCTATTTAAGGCCCTGAACTAGGACTCCTCAGATAAATGCAGGTGTTACCATCTCGGTTTCCCGAGGCAGTAGATACAAAGGAAGATAAACAGTACTTTAAATTAAAGTTAACTCAAGTCATGATCCTTACAACTGTATCAAAAGTCTTAGTAAAGTAAATAAAATACAACTCATACTAGAACAGACTAAGGTGATCTAAACATCTAGTCTGGTCCGGATCCGGCTCTTTCTCCCATAGCTCCCCCTTTTGTCTTAGCCACCTGTCAATCTGCTCCCCAATCATTGGTTCATCACAGGTGATCACGAATACACAGGGTCAACCACGAGGTTGAGTAGGAAAACCATAAAATAGAAAGCATTACTATAAATAGAAAGCTGAATATCTCCACTCCGAATCACAGACCCTTTTCTCCGCACCAAACACAGACCCTTTATCTCCGCGCCACACAGACCCTTTTATCTCCGCACCAAACACAGACCCTTTATCTCCACACCACACAGACCCTTTTCATCTCCTCATCTCATATCGTATCACAAAATATATATAAACAATATCATAATATACCAACCAAATATTAGTATAAAACATTCATGGAAATCATCAATAACAACTGAGTAATCATTATGATATGCATCGTATTTCCCCTACCTGTAGTTGCAGAAACAAATGGCAACACGCACAACCGTTCTCAAAAGTGCTCCACACGAAAACTTCCACCTAAAGGTATATTACTCAATTAATAAACTTCCTACTCACATAGTACGTATACACATTCCAATTATAGTAACTTTCTATAAATAGCAACTGCCACAAATAGTAACTTGGTTTGAAATTCAAATTATTGAGACGTGCATACATACCATATCTTATTTAATTAATGCCCAAAAACATATCCCTTAACAAAATATTCTTCATCATAAATACCAATATTCTTGCCATAAATTAAAATTCATTTCAAAACCCAAATATTAATAATAATAGAAATAATAAGTAAAACCATGATAAAAATAATAATAATAATAATAATAATAATAATAATAATAATAATAATAATAAAACCATCGAAGGACTCGAAACACAACTAGCCATACCACACGTTTTAAAACCGCTACCACCAACCTTGACCACCTACTCGACGCCTATACCCACTGCCCATCAACACCACTGACCACCGTCAACCACCACGACACAACCAGGCCCTAAGACAACCGCCGACAGCCACAACCCAAACCTCTGAACCTGACCAGAACCACAATCTCACCCCGACCTCTCCTGTACAGCCCCTTTATCGACCACCATTACCACCACTAAGACTAACCACCACTACCGACAGCACCACCCTCGACAACACCTGTAACCACGGTGGTGTTACTGTACTGACCTCCCCCGAGTCACCAGTAACACCACCCCCAACTCCCCCTGCAAACAGACCCAACAACCAGAGACCCAAATCAGAAGAACACGACTCCCTGACAACCCCTGTTCAACCCCGTACACCACCATGACCAGCCGCCCTTATCCCCGGTGACTACCACCAAAACCAACCCCGGACTCCAACCTGACTCCCTGACCCATAACCAAAACCAACTAGGTACGAAACCAGACTCGACACAAACGCTAAACATGCATAGACAAGAACACAAGGAAAACAACGAACCCAGAAACACTCCCAGACTCGTGACAGCCACCCCCTTTCCGTCACCCTTACCACCAACGACCACCAGAGACTACTTCCTTTGCAAACACCAGACAACATACTATAGAATTATACAAAACGAATTAAGATTAACATGCGTGACTCACTGATATACTATACGAAAAATACGAATACACATATAACAAAAGGACAGTCGACTACCATACCTGAATTCGGGTCAAAACGACGGCCCTAGGTTGACTCAACTGACCGGAAAAACCTACTCTCTCTTACTATGAAGTGACGGCAGCAAGATCTGGGTGGTGGTGGTGTTTCGAATGACCTAGGGATCTGATTTGAACCCTTTTATAAGGCGGCTTAGAGTGGAGTTTTGAGTAGGGTTTAGCAAAAGCTTTCAAACGTGGGCTCCCCCCCTTGACTTGTGCACGCATAACGAGGCCCATGGCCGTGCTGCCATGGGTCCTAGGTTCGAGCCCCAACATCCTCATGTTACAACTATTATGTTAAGGTAGCTAAGTTCCCTTTTCGAGCCCCACTTAAGACCAAAACACCTCTTATAAAACACATACGAACAAGCTTATAAAACGAACGATTTAAATATAATAAAACAAAAAGCGAGGTATTACACTTAGTGTGGCCTTAGAAGATTGTGTCACCGTAATGATGGGACATAGTCTTGTTTGTAATTTTGAGATCTTGTATCTCCGTTTTGGGTTTTTGCCATGTAATTACTTTTGTATTTAAATTAGAATGTAAATAGGGTTATATTTGTAATTTAAATTAGTAATTTTGTGAAGACGAAAGACGGAGACCTAGATGCTCACTCCCGCTGCAAAGACCAAGATGGAACATCAAGACAAGCTTCTAGGGTCCAACGGTGGATTCCAAAGTTGTTTTATGTTTATTTTGGTAGGATAGGCCACACTAGGACTTTTATTTACGTTTATCGCATTTATTTTATGCTTTCATCGATAATAGCTTGCATCATTTTATGCCTAAAACCAAACCACCTATAACATGCCTGAAAACTGACTCATGTAGAGGTTACGCGTTAGTTTTCTGTGACAATACAGATGTCACATGTCACAAGTAAAGCCATCACTTTATTTCATTCATTCACGTATATGCTAGATATTAGTTCACTTAAAATGGATAAATATAAGTTGATGGGGTCATCCTCGTATAACCAAAAATTGAGACTAGTCTTTATAAATCAGACTCCCATGAATCCCTTCTTCGTCGGTAGGCATAATATGACCCCTTCTACGTCGGGTAAGTGGGAACAGATGATTTATTTTATCTCAACATCGTGGTCACTCGATAATATCTAGCGACTATGATGGACTAATAGATAGGATTTACGGAAATCTATCGACCAAGAGTTCCAACGGTGGAATTAGCCAAGCTGTGGGCTTATCAATATACGGAAATTGAGTCTTGGGATCGTTTATATAATTCTTGAGGGAGATCAATTATATAAATGCATGAGTCTACGAGTTTAAATACAATTTAAAATAGACTTAAATCACAACAATGAGTTGCTTATATGGTTTTGTTTTATCTTCTTTTCAGTGTAGAACACGTTCATTTAAACTGCTGTATATCTAATGGCTGGTGAAGACCCAATGCCAAGTGCCAAGCTAGCACGTGAATCCTGGCTAAAAGCCTTCATGGACTCCATGAATCAGTCTACTAGACTGAGGAATGATGGGTCAAACTTCTCTGACTGAGAGGCAGCACTACGGAAGGCTGCCATTGCTGACGGAAAGCTTAAGTACTTAACTGAGCCCATTCCGGCACACCCAGGAACTGGAGCTAGAGCTAACGAAGTTCGCGCTCATAGCGACTTCGCCATGGAAGCGGGTGCGATAAAGAACGTACTCATCTATGCAATGGAATCCAATTTGCAAAGACGCTTCATCTCCCAAGGTGCAAACAAGATTTTCAACACACGCTCACTAACGAATTCTTGAAATCTCCGAGAATCGTTTCTTATGAACATACCTGTCGCTTCTTTGAAGCGAAACTCCAGAAGGGCCAAGCTGTTAGCCCACATATTCTCAACATGATTGAGAATATCGAGAAACTGGAGGCCCTAAACTGCAAGATCAGTGAGAACATAATCGTTGATCGAATGCTTCATTCGCTTCATGATGGGTTCGCCCTCTTTAGGGCCAACTATTACATGAACGACATGAAGAAGACTCCTCATGAGCTCCACTCCCTTCTCGTACAGACCGAGAAGGACCTGAAATTAAGTGGGAGCGTGAAGCAGGATATTCTCATGATCTCCAGCAAGGGTAAGGGTAAGGGGAAAGCTAAAGCTCAGGGCGACCTAGCGGTAGGTAAGCCCAGGTTCAAGAAACCAGGATTTACTAAGAGTGGGCCAGGTGAGTCGAGCAACTCACAGGGCAAGACAAAGAGTAAGGATACAAGCATGGAATGCCACCATTGCCACAAGACTGGGCATTGGAGGCGCACATGCCCCGTGTATCGAGAGGACATAAAAGCAGGCCGCGTTATTCCTGTTGGTATGTCTTCTTCTTCTTCTTTTATTCACATGATTGAGATTAACCATGCAAGTTACGGAACTTGTGTACTAGATACTGGTTGTGGTTCTCATATGTAATCATGTGCAGGGCCTCCGAAACCAAGAACCCCTCATCAAGGGTGAGGTTGACCTGCGTGTCGGGAATGGAGCACGTGTTGCTGCAGTCTCGAGGGGAACATACGTGATCCAGCTTCCAAGTGGATTCGAGTTATCTTTATATAACTGTTATTATGTTCCTAGTTTGTCCAAAAACATTATTTCAGTTTCTGTACTTGACAAACTTGGTTTTTCATTTGTAATAGAAAATAACAGTTGCATTTTCTCATTACACAATATGATTTATGGCAAGGCAGTTTCCATGAATGGAATTTATGTTTTAGATCAAACCACCGAAATATTACATGTGAATAACAAGAGATTAAAGGTAGGTGACAAAGATCAAACTTATCTATGGCATTGTCGTATGGGACACATAAATGAGAAACGCGTAAAACAGCTCATACAGAATGGAGCTATCTCGACCTTTGATTTCGAATCATATGGCACGTGTGAATCATGTCTCATCGGTAAGATGACTCGTATTTCCTTCAAAGATGTTGGAATGCGCGCTGCCGACCTATTAGGACTCATACATACGAATGTATGTGGCCCTATGTCGATCAACGCACGAGAAGGCTATAGGTATTTCATCACTTTCACGGATGATTTGAGTAGATATGGCTATGTCTACTTGATGAAACATAAAAGTGAATCCTTTGACAAGTTCAAAGAATACCAGAATCGGGTACAAAACCAACTAGGAAGAAAGATTAAAGCACTACGTTCTGATCGTGGTGGTGAGTATCTTTCACACGAGTTTGATCAACACCTTAAAGACTGTGGTATCGTTCTGCAGTTAACTCCACCTGGAACACCACAACTGAATGGTGTGTCCGAACGGAGAAATCGAACTCTAGTTGATATGGTTCGATCCATGATGAGTCACACCGTTGTACCTGATTCATTGTGGGGCTATGCTCTTTTGTCGGCCGCTCTAATACTTAACCGAAGTCCGTCTAAAGCTGTTGACAAGACTCCATACGAATTATGGAAGGGAATGGTCCCTAACTTGTCCTTTATTCGGGTTTGGGGCTGCGAGGCTTATGTCAAGTGGAGACACGAGGATAAGCTCGGCCCGCGATCGGTCAAGGCATACTTTATAGGCTATCCAAAAGGAACGTTTGGTCATTAATTCTACTCGCCAACCGAACAACGTGTTTTTGTTGCGGCTAGTGCAACGTTCTTAGAGAAAGAATTTCTCGAGAACAAGTCGAGTAATAGAACCTTCGATTTATCGGAGGTTCAAGAACCAACTACCGAGCAACCATTGGAGGAAACAGTTCCTTCAACCGAGGCTGCGGTAGATATTCCTGAGGAACCTAGGAGGTCGGGAAGAGTCTCTATTCCTCCGGACAGATACATTCGTATGGTCGAGGAACATGACATAGACGACGTCTTACTCCTAGAGGGTAATGAACCCTCAACCTATAAAGGTGCCATGACTAGTTCTGACTCAAAGCTATGGCTAGAAGCCATGCAATCCGAGATGGACTCCATGTATGAGAACAACGTGTGGGATCTTGTTGACCTACCTGCAAAGGTACGTCCCCTTCAATGCAAATGGCTTTACAAAATAAAGCATGCCGTGGAAGGTAAAACAAGATATCCTTAAGGCAATACTAGTTGCTAAAGGTTTCACCCAAGTGCCAGGCTTGCACTACGATGAGATCTTTGCACCCGTATTCATGCTACGTTCCATTCGGATTATCTTAGCGATCGCCGCATTTCACGATTATGAAATATGACAAATGGACGTTAAAACCGCCTTCTTAAACGGTTATTTGGAGGAAGGGTTGTACATGGTACAACCCGAGGGTT
Source organism: Silene conica (assembly GCA_029255685.2). Classification (NCBI taxonomy): domain Eukaryota; kingdom Viridiplantae; phylum Streptophyta; class Magnoliopsida; order Caryophyllales; family Caryophyllaceae; genus Silene; species Silene conica. Next base: position 70,536,513 of record CM055311.2, read on the forward strand.
TTATTAATCCAGAACATCCTAAGAAGGTTTGCAAGCTTAAGCGTTCCATCTATGGACTTAAGCAAGCATCACGGAGTTGGAATCATCGCTTCGACCAAGTGATAAAAGAGAATGGGGTTATTCGATCAGTCGAGGAACCATGTCTCTATATCAAGTCGAGTGGGAGCAAGATTGTCTTCCTAGTACTGTATGTCGATGACATACTCTTGATTGGGAATGACATACCTCTCCTTTCTTCGGTTAAAGCATGGTTGAAAAACCATTTCCAGATGAAAGATCTGGGAGAGGCACAAAGAATTTTGGGCATCCGTATCTACAGGGATAGATCAGGATGGATGTTGTCTCTCAGTCAGGAGTCTTATATAGATAAGATCCTAGAGAGATTCAGCATGACGAACTCCAAGAAGGGGTTCCTTCCTATGACTACTGGGCTTCACTTGAGCAAGACTCAAGAAGCTAAGACTTTCGAAGAGAAAGAGCGCATGAGTCGGATTCCTTATGCTTCGGCAATAGGATCGATCATGTATGCCATGATATGCACACGTCCAGACGTTGCATATGCATTGAGTATGACTAGTCGATTCCAAGCTCATCCAGGTGAACAACACTTGATGGCCGTGAAAAACATTCTTAATTACCTACGGAGGACTAAAGATTGGGGATTGACTTATGGAGGCAACTCGACGCTCTACGCCACGGGTTACGCAGATGCTAGCTTCCAAACGGATCGAGACGACTCGAAATCTCAGTCTGGATTCGTTTTTACTCTTAATGGCGCTGCTGTCAGCTGGAAAAGTTCCAAACAAAGTGTTATAGCAGATTCTACAACTGAGTCCGCGTAAAAGGAGATATTTATTGATAAGATCGCTACGGATGACAACATAGCTGATCCTCTCACGAAAGCATTGCCACATGATAAGCATGAAGGGAACATTAATTCCATGAGAATTAGATGTGTTCCTAAGTTTTAGTACTCTTTTATGAATTCATGTTATAATTCATTATCTCGTGTACTCTATTACAACCTCATTGTTATGATATTTAATGTTTTGTTTTTCATGTGGAATTGTACGCCAATTTTGAACACCACAAAGAGAACTAATTAACATTACATCGTTTTAGTCCTTGATTACCCACTTGAGCTGATAACTCAGGTAATCATTTTGTGACGTTGGTTGATGGTCGGTTCAACGAGCCATAAGTCAAACGGTTGACTGACCAATCACAAAGGCGAGTTATACGGATATCTCGTAGGACACCCCGTGACAACGTTATGGAGTCCTAAATGTTTTATAACATTGGGTGTCAGGTCGTGGATAGGACCTCCATAGTGTTCCTTAGAGTTGAGTCTTTTGACTTTCAACTGTCTCTTGAGATTAAGGCAGATTTTGGGTAACTTTGGTTTCTTTCCCACGGTCTTCCGTAACAGGGGCCAAGAGGATTTTTTCTGGGTTATTTCATGCTGTGCTTAGATCGGCAGGATTCAAGTTGAGGGAAATATCCAAACCCTTATCAGGATTTTATCATTTCTCAGGGCCACTCGAGGAGTAGTAACTGAAATGCATGGCCATGCTAGAATACAGATTCGTTTTATCAGTTAAGTTACTCTCTAGTCGGGGAAACCACTCTTGATACAGATCGCTTGTGAGATACGACCTTTGCGAATGCGGATTTGCAAATTGTCTTACATTGGGTGGGAGAAATTTTAAAAGGATATGAGAATCGGTTATCGCACCTACACTTGTACGGACAAGTGGGAGTTTGTTGGAGCTTGTGTCCTCCACATATAGTGTGATAACGTCATTGCACATACCCTTGTACGGACAAGTGGGAGATTGTAGGGGCTGGTGTCCTTGACAGTTAGTACAATGACTTACTAAATCTCTTAAAGGATCACAAGGGCATACTTCAGTATTATTATCAGTTCATCCACGTTTATCAATAATGGTTGGCTTGCTAGATAAGTTTGACGTTATTGTCATACAGATGGCGGTGATCAACTGGTCCCTATACGTCACACCTATAGGACACGTTTGAGAGATGTGAAGGTATGAAAATACAGTCACATTTATGCCGGATACGACTAAACAGTTAGTCAGAGGTATTGACTATTAAATTAGTCAATAAGATGTTGAGATTATTATTTAATACGGATTAAATAATTTTAGCTAATACGGATTACATGATTAATTCGTAAATTAAATATAAACGGTTATATTTAATTAAATATTGTATTCGGGTATTAATAAAAACAGTTATATTAATTTGGGTAATTATACAATATCGTAATTTTATCAGACCATTATTAATACATCGACTGCATTAATATCTGATAACATGTATGCGATTTATAAATAAAACCCGCGAATTATATTTTTAGCAAAACGGGTCGAATCACGCAAAGGAATAAGTAAGAGCGGAAAAAGCCCACTCTTACCCTAACCCATTCGGCCGACCCACACGCTACATAAGGAGAGACATTCTCCTTCTGTCAGGATACTGGTTAATTGATAATCTCAAGAATTAGGGTTTTGAGAACATTCTTTTCCCAAAAACTCAAATCTCACATCAAGACTCACAAAAGCTCTCCCCATATTGCAAGGCAATTGGAGAGTATTTCTAGCACACGCGGCATCGTCTCAATCAAGTCTTGGGTGCAAGTTATAGGAGGGAATTTGCTTTAATTCCTGTTCTTAGGCCTTTAGCACAAGGACCAAAGGTTGTATTCTTTTTCATGCTTTTAATTATCTTATGACCATAAATCACAATTGTATATTTCGTTATAATCCTTCAAGTTTAGGGCGAATACATGCTATATTCCCCACAGTGTTACTCCTTTGCCACTAACACGATCTCTAACAGAGTAAGCACGGAGCTGCGGTTGAATGGTTCTCATAAAACGTTGGAGATCTCGCATGTATTCAGGATCGTCAACATTCTCATATTGTGAGAACCGCGTGATTAAAGACTGTCCAACCTGAAAAAAAAGATGGAATAACATTCATAAGTAAAATATTCTTAACACAAATTAAATTTCAAAAAACATGGAATAACGCATGAAAGTATATAAAATGAAAGTAAAATTTATGTTTAGTTCATTTACCGTAGTCGGAAAATAGGACCTCGCGGTAGGCAAGTCAGCACTCTCATCCACCACATTCATCAAGTAAGGATGTGAATGTGATTGGTACCACTCCATGTACCCATCAACAGTAGCACAAGGTGGGTGAGCTGGAAGTGACAACTGATCTGCAACAATCTTGTGATCCCGCCAATTTGACCATGTATGGTCCAAATAGGCACTATTAAAAACTAACTCATAACTGGTAGATTTCATAGGATGATAAGCCTTATCCGGAATAGCCATAGGCGAAGGGATAATCTGCATGTAACCAAATTGTCGAAGACAACGATCCAGCTGATAAGGCTCCAAAATCTCAATGAATCGCAACAAACCTGTAAAAAGACTACGAGGATGCTTGTTCTCGGGGAACCAGCGATACGGGGTCCAAGATACCAAGTCTGATGGCATCTTATCTATTTGTTGTCGATAACCCTTAAGAGCTAATTCGTAATCCTGTTTCGCCAATGAGCTAGTAGACCACAAGGATGCTCTAGGTGAACCCGTAGTTGCCAGTTTAAAACCGGTTGGGCGGAATGGAGGAAAGTACTCATAAATCCAACTTTGCAACAAGGTCAAACATCCACAAATACCTCTAGAATTAGTCCTCGTTGCAATACCCAACTGCCTATATAGATAGGCAAGTGTACCGGCACCCCAAGCATAATTTTTAATATTACTCACATCTTTGAGCATAAAGAATGTGTTTGTCCTTACTCTATCACTGGATTTATCTACAAATAAAGTAGATCCAAGTAAAATCATCAAAAATCCTTGGGACTCAGACTTCTGACCCAACTCGTCATTCTCCACAATTTCCTTCAAAGCTTTAGCCAATATATAATTTCCCTTTACTATTTTTTGACCCTTGTCATCAGAAAACTCCCCTGTAAGTTCCATCTTAGTCATACCTAACAACTCACCCATGCCAATTAATGGATGTGCCAAATTAGAGGGCGAAATATTACATGGAATCCCATTGATAGAAATGCCAAGAATCTCCTTAACATCGTGCAACAAGATAGTCATCTCACCCCATGGCATGTGGAATGTGTTTATATCCGGCTGCCACCTCTCAATAAAAGCGAATAACAAGGGCATGTTTAAATTTTTGTGCATAAGGTGTATCAAGTGACTAAGGCCGGAATCATCAACTATGCTCTGTGCATCCTTACCCAACTTCCACTTACAAAGTTCCCTTAGTGATCGATCCCTAATGTACTTCGTCAACACCTTACGTTCCACCCCAGGATTGCTCCACAAATGATAAGCTATGTGACCCGCAAAACTAGGAATCACATCGTGTACAAACGGGCCTCCAGGTGCTGGGCCTTTCAACAACCAACTATTATCCGTCCCTCTATTTTTTTCTTTTCTCTTAAACTGAGTCCCCAAGCTACTACTAGACCCCTCTCCCATTGTCTCGAATCTACCTCACTTCCCCCGCCTAACCCGTAATGTAGAGGTAACCTCCACATTAGCCGCCATCTCATAACCCGACACCCTCTCTTTCGAACTCGGCATATTCCTCAGCAAAGAAATCTGGTTGAATAGGCATGGACAGTTCATTTGAACCTAAACTAGTTTTTCCAACCTTAATATTAACCCTTTTACGACGAAAAGAAGCATGAAGTTTAGACCGACGATCATCATCCGTGGACATCTACATAAATGATTCATTAAACTATGTAAATTAACAAGTCTTGAATGTAAGTTAATAATTAGAATTGATAAAAAACAATTTACAAGCAAACCACGGACTAGCCGTGTAAATTACACGGCCAAACCACGGACCAGCCGTGTAAATCACACGGCTTAACCATGGCCCAGCCGTGTAAATCACACGAGAGGTATTTTATTTTTTTTATTTCTTTTGTTTTTTTGTCACAAATCTTCATCCCTAATTGCTTCTACATACATCAACCTAATTGAATTTAATAACAATATTCATCACTAATTGGTTCTAAATCAATCTACAAAAACTATAATCTAATTTAATTAAAAAAACAAAGTTAACATAATTAAGAAACACATATCTTTTTAGATCTTGATATGATGTTGTGTAGTGTATTTGAGATGATGTTGTTGTCTCTTCTTGTAATTGAAATTGGGTTATTGGGTTGTAATTGAAATTGGGGGTTGTAGTGTTTAGGGTTTTTGTTGGGTTTGTTGCTTCACTAGACGTCACACGTAGGTTTGTTTTCTTCGTTTTTTTTCTTTCTTTAAATTTGTGAGTGTTTGTTTCCGTAGTGATTGTTTCCGTAAAATAAAAACCGTCATAAAAGTCTCAAAACAATTTACGATAAAATAAAATATTGTTTTTATTGAAGTTGGAATAAGGGCAAATTTGGAATAAATAAAAAAGTAGGGGGCGTGATAAATAAAATAGGGGGCGTGATATAGCAATCCCCTTTTACAATTCACGTGAATTTAGATTTCTGCAATTTTTAGTGGGTAACCAAACAACCCCTAACACTTTATCTTGGTTTATTTTCGGGTAGGACTTATTTCATACTCCCTCCATTTTTTCCATTCAATACATTTACCTTTTTCACGTTTGTCAACGCACGTTTTACGTGCTTAATATCTTTAGCTACGTATTTGTAAAAATTATAAAAGTTATATGTTTTCAATGTACTCGTAAAGACGAATTAAACAAGACCCCACATGAATATATTTTTTCTTACGTATTGGGAGAAAATTGAAATTGAAGCTTAACTTGTGAATAATGTACAAAAACCAAATGTATTGAATGGAAAAAAGTGGAGGGAGTATAAGGTAATTGATTAAAATACGCTAATTAATGTACTAAATTTTTTATCAACAAATATTATTTTTCAAATTAAATTAATCCCTTTTATTTCATATGATGTTGCATTTTGGTTTTCGCATAAGAAATAAGGGAATAAATTTAAACTACACTATACACATAATGCACATGATCCCACATTAAGGGGGTGTTTGGTTGGTTACTGAATGGATTGAGGGAGTTTAAGTGTTTGGTTAGGTGATTTTGGAATGGAGTTAGATACCCAATGGATTCTAACTTCACCCCAACCCCTTGGAATCTCATACCCACCATCCCCCATTGGATTCAAACTCCATTCCCCTCTTTTATAATTTATGGTGAACCAAACAAGATTTTGAAAGTATGGATTTAGAATCACATACCCCATAGTATCAAACTCCATTCCATACCATTCCGACTTGTTGAACCAAACAACCCCTAAATTGATTTTTGACCATACAAAGTTGTCCTAAAAAAAAGATGGAACAATAATGAAGTTGGTTGGAAAAATAAAGGGAACATTCATATAAAATAAGAGGGAGTATTTATTATGGACCATTAATACCACTGTATCACCTCGATGCGTAATCCCTCATTTGCATGCGGCAAGGAGTACCCAGATCCTTAATGTGCACATCCTCTCCGTGACGAGTCCCACAAAGGGTGATCATAAAATTGAGAGTCAATTCCCGCAATGGTCTCAAACATTAATTTCGCAACTCACACCATCCACATCATCACCACTATCTGGCCGTCACTGACGCTGGTACTAACAACACACAAAGAACAAACAATAAAACAATGCAATCGATACACGATACAATTACAAATCAATTACTTGACGAACGATTTTTTAAAATAATGCTCAAAAATAAAATATTTAGCGTTTTGGGTTAGTTTTGAAACTAGTTGTCAAAATGGTGTCCACGTAGGCTCGAATTTTTCAAACCTGAAACACGGGAAAAAAAAAACGCCATTACCAATGGCGTATTTAGAATTACTAAGAATGCAATAATATTTTTTTAAAAAAAAGTCGAAACCCGCCATTGGGAGTGGCGGGTGTTAACTGATAAAGCTGCCATCAGTAATGACGTGTTAGCTGTGCAATTCAACGGTCAGAAACTACATGCTCTCCTCTTTCTTACTTTCCCAATCTCAAAAACTAGTTGTTTCCTTTTGTTCTGCTTCCCCTTTCCTTACTTTCCCAGACGCCATCCTTTTCCTTTTCTCCAACCTTCACATCCATATCACAACAATCATGTCACACCATCCTCCTCCTAAACCTATTTCTCGATGAAATATTTTATGGCCAATTAATCTTAGGAATCATATAAATATTAATAAGTATTTAATTGATTGACAACATTAGAAATTGGAGATGGAAGATGCCAAGAGTTTGGACAAGGTAGAGTTTCAGAAAGAATATGTATATATGTAATTGTCAATTCTTTCATATGCTGAATGTGTGAGGTGTGTTGCTACTCTCTTCGTTGTTGCGCATACTTTGTTTCGATCTCAATTAAAATCGCCACTACCGTTGCCGCCACAAATCAACCAACAATTGAGCTCTTCACGAGTCCCTCGACCACCATCTGATATCTCAATTCATACCACCATTAAAATACCCTGACCTACCTCTCTCACTCATTACGGACCACCACACGCGGACCCAAAAACCAAGAGCTTCAGCGCCTGGCTTAATTTGAATGGGCTCCGAGATCGGTTTGACGAGCCCACATGATTTGGCGTGCCTCTTATCTTATTGTATTAATTTAGTGGTAAGTACGAAGGAGTAGTGTGAGGAGGATATGAGGATAAATTAAAGTGATGGATTTTATGATTTTTCCGCTTGATTTAGGAATAAGAAGTAACAATCAGTTTGATGATATACGATGATATAGACCGCCAAGAAGGACGGTGTGTTTTAGCGCGAAGACCCGCCACTACCAATGGCGTGTTTGAGTTTTATTTTATAATTATTATTATTGCTTCTTAGTAACTACTCTAAACACGCCATTGAAAGTGGCGTGTTTTTTCCGTAAATCCGAACTTACGTGGACACCATTTTGACAAATAGTTTCAAAACCAACCTAAAACGATAAATATTTTATTTTTGAGCATTATTTTAATATATCGTTCTTACTTGACTGAGTAGGATAACCTACCTGACGCACGCATCCAAGAATCCCCTCACGCGTCTCTAAAACAGCATCGTTGGTTTCCTATAACAGATTCTACCCATCATTACTACAAGAGATAAGTGAAAGGTCGAACTCACGGTAGAAGGTAACTTACCGTAACGTCGTTTACTGGGGTGGTTGATGCTAAGTCCCAGATCTGACCGCTTTGTATATGTCGGTCAACTAGCCTCCATAGGGATTAGGGATGAGAGGTAGAGGAAGAAGGGATAGGTCTATGTTTTAGGGTTAAGAGACGATACGACTAAACTGTTTTTAAGAAAACAGGTTCTAATTAAATTCCGATGCGGAATAGAACCCGCTGGAACGACTGCACTCGGTTGAGTTGGACTAACTCGACCGAGTTGACCTAGCTCGACCGAGTTGTTCTAACTCCACCGAGCTGACATCACTCTACCGAGTACACTGCACTAAGTCGAGTCTCTTTTCTAGGGAAGGACCAACCACATCCTCCCTATTTCCCGGTCTCTAGTTAGGCGGTCTAAGGTATAAAGGCGGGTCTTTAAACCCGGGTGTTACAATCCTCCTCCTAACACATCATACATCTTATTACTATACATTATAAGGCATAACCTTAATCTTAGCAATTGACAAAAGAACTAAAGAACTTACTTGCAACAAAGGTGACACGACAACTAGGATGATTGATGCGTGAAATAACTTTTGGTAGGCCAACTAGAGGATTAGGGTTGTGTTCTTTGAGAGAAAACTTATTGCGACGAGTTTAAGAAGAGTGGTTTATAATTTTAAGTTTCCGTAATTCTCTAATTAATTTATCGCAAAACCAACACATGACCGTTATACTCGACCGAGTACAGGATGTACTTGAGCAAGTACATCGTACTCGACCGAGTACGCTTTACCTCGACCAAGTACAGACAAACAGACTCCAACTTTACTTCTAGCATGGGGTGTACTCAAAATGAGAATGTTATATCTTATTTTAATATGATTAAATAAGATTTAATTTAGTAATTAAAATGTTATATTATTAAGATTAATCGATGTTTATGAGACATGCGAGATAAGAATGCTAAGTTAGTTATAATTCCAAAATATTGTGAATTATACTAAATATATTTAAAATGACTTATTTTACTTAAATGTAATTAATTAAGAATTAGTAGTAAAATTGTTCATTGTAATTTGTTAAATATAAAATGATATTAATTTGTTAAATATGCATTTGTATTACAAATGACATGTTAGATGTCACATGTCATAACATTTACAATCGACAAAAATACAAAGTTAAAATAGAGTCCTTTTTAGAATGTAAACCGGTTTTATGAAGATAAATGAGGAAGTGCAAATTATTATATTTTTGGCTATTTAGCATATCTATACAATATTATTAAAAGGTTAGGCAAAAAATGCCACGTTGACAATGCCACATGGATGAAAAAAAGCCACGTAAATGTGACATGGCATGTGATTTGGCATGACCATAATTCAATTGTGACATGGAAATTAATTTGACATTTTTAGTATAATAATAATAATAATAATAATAATGTCACATTCAAGATGTTTTAATAGGGTTAACCCTACTTCTACTTTTCCTATTTCTCATCATTAAAAATTTGTATTTACTTTCAACTCTTCATCCTCCTCTTGAATTCTTATTGAAGTTTAAAAACTATTATCTATTATTTTTTATGACTATATTTTTAGCTTTATATCCACTTTATTTTCTTGATTTGTAGGTTCTATTGGTAATTCAAGTCTAAATTCTTTATTTGGTTGTATTTTTATAGGTTTATTTTAATGTCATGATCAAACTTTATTGTTACGCGGTAAGTTACTAATTTCCCTATACTTTTTTTTTTCAATTTTTTTATCATCATTTTTTTATGTCGATAAAATCATGGTATTTCCCTATAACCATTATTTTATTCATCTTCTATATTAATTTGCAGGTAATTAACTTAATTATAAAGTTATTATCTTCGTTATTTATTTTGTTGTATTTTTATAGGTTTACTCTAATGTCATGACCATTTTTTATTGTTATGTGTTAATTTACTAAATTTCCCTACACTTTTTTCAATATTATTATTATGCTTTTTTATGTCGGTAAATCATGGTGTTTCTACATAAAACTGTTATTTTATTCATCTTTTATATTAATTTGTAGGTAAATTAACTTCATTATAAAGCTCATATAAACCAACCACAATCCTCATCATTTGTTTAACTCTTTGATTTTCATATGCGTATAATTTTCATGTTATGTTTATATATTGATTTGTTTGGTGTTTACTTTTAATATTCTGCAGGTTGTTTGAGAGATCCAAGAAAAGCCTATGTTGTATATTCGCGCTTTTTAAGAGAGTATTACTTTATTTTCAATCATTTTTTTCCCTAATTGATTTATGTATGAAAAGCAACTTGAGTGTCATTTTTACTCAATATGACATTGCTAACATACATAAAAAAAACTTCAATAAGTAGGTTATATTTTCAATTCCGCAATCAAAACCTATTCTTATAATTAATGGTAAAATAAATTTAGAAAATTGAATAAAAAAACCTTTTAAAATTCACAATTTACTTATTGAACCATTATGGAATAGCTAATTATTACAATATAACTAAAAATGCAAGTTGAGTGTCATTTTATTCCATATGCCATTGCTAACATATATTAAAATAAATAAATTAAATAAGTAGCTTGTGTTGACAGCTCCACAATCAAAACTTACTTTCACAATTAATGATAAAATAAATTTAGAAAATCGAATGAAAAACCTTTTAAAATTCCACAATTTACTTTTTAAACTATCATAAAATTATTAATCATTTCAATTATGTCATTTGCATTTTTAATTCATTTTTCCCCAACCCCTCATTATTTGTCTGCTTTAATGCTTTTTTATATCATTTATATTACTACTTTCTTTAGGTTGTGGTTGATGGTGTTTAAACATCAATTTGTTAGCAAATGCATAGTGTTGTGTAATTGTCATATTATACTTTTTTGAAAAACATACTTAAATTAATACTTTTTCGATTTATATGTTTAATCATCTCTAATATATATTTTTCTTATCCATGTGTTTATTAACCATCACCATATTTATGCCTATATTAAACTTAATAATAATTTAAAATGATGCTCAAAATTCATGAACTTTGATCCATATTTATGCATATATTAAATTTGATAATAATGAAAAAAGGATACTTAAAAGTCACTAAATGTCCCTTCAATTGTTTATATATCTGAAATGAAAGACAATATTTACAAACCAAAATTTTTCTCATCTCTATCGTCGGTAGACATAAAATCTAATTAAAAGGGTACCTAAAACATCTAAATAATGTGATGTGACAAATTAAATATGAAATGAAATTAATTGTGACATGACAAATGTGGATTTTTATTAAAAAGCAACTAAATAAAGAAATTATGGTAATAAAACAAACCCTTAGAATCCATTTTTTTACAGTTCTATATTTATGTCTATTTTAAATTTCATAATAATGAGAAAATGATGCTCAAAAGTCATGAACTTAATCCATATTTATGCCTATATTAAACTTGATAATAATGAAAGAATAATGCTCAAAATTCATGAACCTTGATCCATATTTATGCATATATTAAATTTGACAATAATGAAAAAAGGATACTTAAAAGTCATAAAATGCACCTTCAATTTTTTATATATTTGAAATGGAAAGCAAAATTTACAAGCCAAATTTTTTCCCATGTCTATCGTCAGGAGACATAAAATTTTATTAAAATGCTACCTAAAACATCTAATTAATGTGGCGTGACAAATTAAATATGACATGGAAAATTAAATGTGACATGACAAATGTGAAAAAAATTAAAAAAACTAAATAAATAAATTATAATAATAAAACAAACCTTTAGATTCCATTTTTTCATTGTTCTATAGTTATGTCTATTTTAAATTTTATAATAATGAAAAAAAATCCTCAAAAGTCATGAACTTAATCCATATTTATGCCTATATTAAACTTGATAATAATGAAAAAATTATGCTCAAAATTCATGAACCTTGATCCATATTTATGAATATATTAAATTTAACAATAATTAAAAGAGATACTTAAAAGTCATAAATGCACCTTATATATGAAATTGAAGGCAAAATTTACAAGCCAATTTTTTTCTCATCTCTATCGTCAGTAGACGAATGTGTTAGTAATATTTCCTATCATTTTATTTTCATCAAGCTAAGTGTATTAATATTTTAAATTAGTAACTACTTCCTCCATTTTTATATAATGTACCCATTTTATTAAAATACTACACTTATATATTCAACAAATGGGAACATTATATATATAAACATGGAGGAAGTAATATTTTTTTATGGAAGTTTCACTAAGTTATGAAGCGTTCATCACATTTTCACTTTCACGTATTTGTTTGTTTTGTTCTCATTTAGGAATATCAAGATTATTTGTGCTGTTGAGCTACTCAAAGGTAATTACACCTCTATGATTTGATTCTCATTCCTCTTTCTTTCATTATTTATAGGGAAAAAACTTAAGTTAATAGCCATAATATTGCATAAAACAAATTTTAATATGTTGTTGGTTACTCCACACTAATTACTATGTTACTATTTTTATAGGTATGATTCAGTGCAGAAAGAAGATTATAGGGAGAAATGAAATACTGTGATTACTTAAACAACTATATATTTCATACTAACTAAATATTGACGACAGCAACGTGGATGATTGACAGTTTTGACCACTTAGTAAATATTTTGAAATATATGGCTGAAGGTGGAAATTTTAAGATGACGACATAACAAAATTTTGTGTAATATTGTTTAACAGACGAAGTATTCGGCCTAATAATGATCCAATAGTTGTTCAAGTTGCTCCTTAAAAACTCTTGGTTCCGCAATTTATTATGGAATTAGCTACAATATTTTGGGGGTTGTGAAATGTCACTTTTGACATAAGATTCATAATGTGTGTTTTATGTGATTTTAATAATAGATGAAATTTTAATATCTAATTTGTGATGTTGCTTCATTACTGGAGATCCTTGCTTGACCATAATATAGTTTTGTGTAATGTAATTATATGAATACCTATATAACTATTTTATCTTAGCTTACATTGAGTTATTTTAGTTTTGGTAGGGGAATCTATAACACTATAAATCCTGGTAAATTGTGTTAAAAAAGACTAATTGACTTTATACAACCCTTGAAACACGGAAATCGTAAGTTGATTGATTGTAGTAATGTTATGATATTAAATCACTAAAATATGACACTAGAAACAAAACATCCCGTGAATTTCACGGGTCACAAAACTAGTTACTACCTAATAAGTCTAAAATTTTGCATCTTACTACCTAATATGTTTAATTATTCAAATAACTACCTAATAAGTGTAAAAACTGACACGATTACTACCAAAATGACGGAAATTACTAAAAAATGACGAAAATCAATTTATTTCGTCCCGTTTAAATTTAAAACCTAATTTAATACCCATATTACCCTTCCCCTCTCCTTCCTCCATTAAAATACCTTTCTACTTCAACAAAACTCATTTCTCCTTTCATCAATCTCGTTCTATTTCATCAATGGAACCCATTTCCCCCAGATTTTCATCAATCTTGTTCTATTTTCATCAATAAATCCCAAATTTCTCCCTAAATCTTCAAATTTTTCCGGTGGTAACATGTCTTCAAGGGTCTAATCGGGGGAAGAAGAAAGTTGGTTGATTTTTTGGGTGAAATTGAGAAATTCGGGGAAAAAAAGTTGTTGGAATAATGGAGAGATTGATAGAAGAAAGTGAGAATAAAGAGATTTATTTGAATGTTGAACCACAATCATGGAGTTTAATCGGGTGAGGGAGAGAGTTGAAGATGTTTTATTAAGAAAGGGTAAAATCGTCATTTAACTTATCCCGAACATTTAAAACTAACTTAAGTTCGGTTTTCGTCAAAAAGGTAGCAAACTGATTAATGTTGTGTGATTTTAGGTAGTGAGTTGCAAAATTAATTATATTAGGTAGTAATATACAATTTTTTGAACTTATTAGGTAATAATTTGTTATATTTCCTTTTTTTAATGATAAAAGCACAATCATTTGCCTTAGCTACAACTCTTACACTACCTAGTGTCCTGTGAAGAGGAAAAACATAAAGTGGATATAACCCATGCATGCTAATTACAAGTGTATGAATAAGTAGAAGTTGTTCTCTTATTTTTCATTATTATGCTAGTCTTCATTTTCTCACTCAAGCAATAAAAATAGCATATGCAAAAGTTTTATTCAAAAATTCTAATATAAAATCAAGATTGATAGTGTAGTAATAATTAAGATATTATAATTAATTTTAAGGTTGTTAATATTACTATTTAGATTAATAGTATTATATATTAGTATTAATGGATAGTCTTGGGTGCAATCAAAGGAGCGCCTTTAATTTGGAGTCGGAGGATCTTCCCATTTTATTAAGCTCAAGAACAAATTCAAGAAATGTGTCCTTGATTTGTGCCCTAATTTCGTACCATTATCAATGTAAGGAAATCGTTTTTTTCTCTTCTTGTTTTGCATGAACTAAAACCACTTAGTTAATGAGTTAACATCTTTAATTAATATGACTAATGAGATTTATGAATCCTTCAGAGTAATCCCCACATATTCTAGGGCAACAAACGCCATAAAGGCCACTTACCTGTGCAACCCGAGCGGGCAACAAGATAACTCGGGCGAGTCACCAGCCAACCCGGGCGAGTCGTCGATCAACCCATGCGAGCTGACTCACAACCCAAGCGGTTTCTCAGGCAGAGCTCCCCCAAGATCACTCAATCTAGGCGAGTCAAGGGAAAATTCGGGTGACACACTCTATGTCCCGACTTCGTTTAGGTCATTTACAAAATATCTAATTTACCTCTAAACTTTTTATTAGTATAAATACCCTTCATTTTCATTAGGTAAATAACACACCATTAGAGGGATAATTAGGAAGCATTTACCTTAATCACATCTTATTAGCTTAATCTTTCCTTAATTGCACTTCAATCTTTCCATAATTCATGACAGTATCGATGCTATTCTACCCTGACCTTGACCAAATATTAGAATTATACCCTCGAGTTTACCATTTGATCACCCTATGATCCCGTGACACCTGTTTTGGTCGAAAATTACCAAGTTCGTAAATGCAAGGTTATAGCGATCTTATGGCAAAGGTATTTATCATTGATATTTGACAAATTGCTAAATAATAGAAACAAAGGAAAAGAAGTTCTTATTATTATTGAAGTGAATGGACATTACAATGTTACATAAGTGTTCTTGCAGAAACATAAGAGTTCATGCAGATTTTATGGATATTCTTCCTGGAATGTAAGGGGTTCTTCCTAAGTGGTCTCCTCTTAGGTTGGATATGGGTTAGGTTTTACAATAAATGAGCTTCCATATTTATAGTGGAGGTAAGTGTCATGATCCGTTGGGTATTGGACGCTGGGCTTCAAGTAGCCGTTTTGATGACCACAATCCCTCCTTATCTTTTGTACTTGGGCTTCGTTCAGTTGGGCTCAATAGCTTCCCCAACACTCTTCTCAAGTGTGCTTTCTTTTGATAATAAGTAAGGGGTTGAGATTTGTCCTCCCCCTTTAATCCGTGTGCTTCTTGATCGCCCAATACCATGCTGCCACGTGTCATGGCCCAATATAACTAATATTTTGGGGCCCAACATTAGCCCCCAATTTTTGTGTAAGTTTGCTTGCGCGGGAATTTCAGTTACGCTCGCTTTCTGCCTTACTTCGATTATCGTTCCCTTTGATAACTGTTCATATTCCTTCCCTCATTTAATCCTAACTACCCTATTTAATCTCTTTTAATTTCTGATCCATCTTTCTCACAATTTCCCAAACCATTTCCCAAAAACTTCCTTCATCTTTCCTTCTCTTTCCGACTTCCTTTCCGACTTCCTTTGGCTCGTTTGCTTGCTTCTTCAGGTATTATCCTTGCTCTTTCTTCGATTTTTCTTCCTCTGATAATCATGAGTGATGATCTTTTCCCTTCCCAAGGTCTCATTTCCTCTCTACACTCCTGCGACTCTTTTTTTAAATCCTCTGACATAGCCGCTATTAGAGGACAATTTGGTTTCGACGATGGGGTGAACATCCACGTTCCAACGGCCGGCCAGAAAGCTGACTTCTGCCGTCCCGGATGGACTTGCATGTACCTCTATCCCTTCTCCCTGGGTTTGAGGTTCCCCTTCTCAGACTTAGTGCAGGAATTTCTTCATTCCAACAAACTTCCTATGTGTCAAGTTAACCCTTACGCTTGGCGGACCATCCTGTCGTTAAGCAAGATAAACGAAAAATTTGATATGGGAATAACAATGGGCGATTTTGCTCACCTCTTTGCCGTACGAGCCTTGGGTCATGGTCAGTTCACGATCCGGGCTCATAAAAGCAATGAACACTGCATAATCTTTCCTCCGAAACCCAAGGATGCTGACTGGTTTCGGAGTTTTGTCTTTGTGGAAGTAGCGACATTACCCCGTCCACATGATTACATCTATACCCAATGGAGGGCTTCAACAGGTACTTACTTTGATTGCCTTGTTGATTCTTTTTGTTGCTCACCATCTTACTGCTTTTCTTTCGTAGATCTGCCCAAAATACCTCCTGCTGCTGACGAGGAAGGATCCCTGACAAAGTTGTTTGGCTTGGAACCTGCGTATCGTTCTTTTAACTTCTTATTTGGTTACACTACTTTGGAGGAGGAGAGGGAGATGTCTACTGGTAATTCTTTTTTAGCTCATGCTCTGTCGAGTTGGTTCTTACTTCTCTCCCTCTCTTACTCTTGCTGCCATCTTTGTAGATTCAACCAGGCCCGTGATGACCCCGGCCATGATGATGGCCCAGAGGAGGAAAAAGACCGTAGCAGGTGGACTTAGGGCTCCCTCCAAGAGGAAGGCGGAGGCGGTTGGTGAAGAGGCCTCTGCCAAGCGGTTGGAGCCTTCTTCTTCTGATGATGTGACAATTCTTGCTGCCCCCCTATCTTCCTTGCCCCCCTTGGGTCCTCCCACGCTGACTAGGGCTCCTTCCTCCCTGATTAAGAGGGAGTCGGCTGGATCCGGGGCTGGAGGATCGGGCTCCAGGGTCGTGCGTGCTGGTATTGTGGATGAGGTGAATGATGTGATGTCTGATATTCCTGAGGATGTTATTAGATTGCCTGTCGGATTCGGGTGTACTACAGGAGTGCCTTGCTGGCCAACTCTGAAGAGAGCTCTGCTTCCTGGCGTGAGGACGTATCTTCGTCCTAAGCCTACTAGGGAGTTGTTGGAGGATGCTGCTGAGCAGGCGTTTGCGGTATGCCTCTTCCTTTTGCCCTTGTATTAGAATTCTTTTTGTCTTCCGCTTTTCACCCCTCTCTTCCTGCAGACTTTGCAGATGTTGTTGGTTGAAATTGATCGCCTGCCGGAATCCGAAAGGGAAGTAACTTCTTTGAAAGCTGAGCTGAATTTGATGACCAGGAGGCTTGAGGCGGAGAAGGCCCGGGGGGTCCAGAGATTGGAGGAGGCCAAGGCGAAGGAGAAGGATTCTGAGGAGCAGATGGCGATAATCCTGGATGCTAAAGATGCTCTTGCTTCTGATGTGAAGAGTTGGAAGGATGCTAAGGAGGCTGCCGATGCAGAGATTGCCGTCCTGCAGGAGAAGAAGAAGTCCCTCTCTGACGTGTTGTCTGATATTGTTCCCTATACCCACTGGGCAGCCAGAGTGGAGTGCATGAGGGAGGTGCTGGAGAACAAGCACCTGGAATGGGATGTGGCAGAGGAAGAGCGCCTCCTGGAGGCTACTTTTCCAGTAAAGCCTCCTGGAGAACAAGCACCTGGAATGGGATGTGGCAGAGGAAGAGCGCCTCCTGGAGAACAAGCACCTGGAATGGGATGTGGCAGAGGGTGCTCTGGAGATAAACAGTCCTGCTCTTGCTGGATCTTCCCCTGCCCAGGAAGAAGCGACTCCTGCAACTCCTCCCCCGGCAAAGGATGATCAAGGCGGAACTGGTGCAGCTGGTGATTCCTCCTCCGTGACTAAGCATGTTATTGCGTAGTTGTTAATTTGTTGTTTTCTGCGCCCTGTGTGGCATGTTATTTTGTTGTTCCTCCTGGACCCGGGTGGGTCCAGTTAAACATTCGTCTTTTGGGGCCCTTAGTTTCTGGGCATATTTTGTAAACACTTTTATCCAGCCTTTTTTCTGGCTGGCGGAGCACCTGAGGGTGCGTAAGGATGTTTTCTGGCTCCAGGGCTTCCTGGATCCTTAGTTTATACGTTTGTTTTTCTACGGTGTTTTTGCATGCATGCTTTTGTTTGTTTAAATGGCCAAGTGTGTATGCTGGTTCCCTTAGTTAGGAGTTCTCCAGACTTTTACGTGGGTGCTTAGTATTGTGGGTTATTGTGTCCCAGCTTGTTTATACTTTGCCACATTCGCACGTTCTAATCATAACAATGTTTCAACAAGAATTGCTTGACTGAATTATACCAATAGTTATATATTCAAGATAACCCGTGGGGTTTCTTACAAAATGTTCAAAAGATACCTGTCAAGATTTTAGCTTGACGTTTAAAAGAAAAGAAAGAAAAATGACATAAATAGCAAAAGGAATCCTGGAACCTGAAGAATCAGGTTGCTTAGATGAGATATTTCTTTAAGTGCAAGATGTTCCATGGCCTGGGTACCATTTTTCCATTCATGTCCATGAGCCTGTAGGAGCCACTTCCAGTTGTACTTTCTACTTGGTATGGCCCTTCCCAATTATACGCGAATTTTCCCGCTTGGTGGTTTTTGGTGTTCTGGAAGACTTTCCTGAGAACCAGATCTCCCACCTGCAGGGTCCTAATCTTGACGTTCTTGTTGTACGCTCATGCTACCATCTGTTTGTATGATGCTATTCTGATTTGAGCACTTGTTCTGAGTTCATCTACGGTATCCAGGCTGTTGGCCATTTCCGTCTGGTTACGTTCTTCTGTCAGGCATCCGTATCTTTGTGTTGGGATCCTGACTTCTGAAGGGATTACTGCTTCAGCTCCAAACACCAGGCTGAAGGGTGTTTGGCCTGTTGCAACTTTTGGCGTTGTTCTATCTGACCACAGGACGAGGGGCAGCTCTTCTGCCCACTTGCCCCCTGCTTCCTCTAGCCTTCTCTTTAAGTTGTCCATGACAATTCGGTTGCTAGACTCAGCCTGGCCATTGGTCTGGGGGTACCTGGGAGCAGCCTTTAGTAGTGTGATGTTCCAGCCAGCACAAAATGCCTCTGTCTTGTTGGATATGAACTGAGAACCATTATCACATACAATTTCAGAGGGTATGCCAAACCTACAGATTATATTACGTTTGAGGAAGGATATCACCTGATTTTCTGTAACCTGGGGGAAGGATTTTGCCTCTATCCATTTGGAAAAGTACTCTGTTAGTGCTAGCATGTAGGTCTTGTTTCCTGGTGCCCTTGGTAGGAGTCCCACGATATCCATTCCCCGCTTCATGAATGGCCATGGTGATATTACTGGATGCAGGGGTTCTGCAGGCTGGTGTACTACAGGCGCGTGTTTCTGGCAGGGTTGGCACTTTCTTGCAAATTTCATAGCATCCTTTCTAACTGTTGGCCAGAAGTAGCCTTGTCTGAGTGCTTTGTTGGATAGGCTCCTGCCCCCTGCATGATTTCCGCATTCGCCACTGTGGAGATCATGCAAGACAGCCTGACTTTCTTTTTCCCCCAGACAGCGCAGGTAGGGTCCAGCCATCGATCTCCTGAACAAAATTCCATCTATTAGTGTAAATCTGGATGCTTTCATTCTAAATCCTCTTACCTCTTTTTTCTCAGGAGGAAGGATGTTGTTTGCTAGCCACTCGATGTACGGCGTCCTCCAATCTGGGGCCGCTTCCTGACCGGCAGTATTGCTGAGTATTCCTGCTTCCACTTCCCACTGGGTACTGGAGGTGTCAACTTCTGGATCTTGTCCTGAAGTTGAAGGTTCCAGTACATGGATGATTGGGACTGCAGAAATTTCTCCTGGATTGAACGTAGCCCCCAGATTGGCCAACGCATCGGCTTCAGCATTCTGGTCCCTGGGTATTTGCTTTAGCTCAAATGTGATGAACTCTGCTTTTAACTCTCTGGCCACTTTTAGATATGCAATCATCTTTGGATCCTTAGCCTCGTACTCGCCGTTGACATGGTTCACTATGAGTTGTGAATCGCCAAAGGCTTGTAAATGCCTGATTTTCATCCCCAAAGCTAGCTGCAATCCTTGGATTAACGCCTCGTATTCAGCAACGTTGTTGGTGGCAGGAAACTCACACCGCACGGCATGCGCAATGACGTCTCCTTGCGGAGATCGCAGTACCATGCCTACTCCCGCTCCCCGGCTATTTGAGGCTCCATCTACATGCAGCGTCCAGCACCTTTCCACGGAGTCCATTTCTGGAGGTAGGAAAGCTGTTTCTGCTTCTTTCTGTAAACCTGGACTAAAATCGGAAACAAAATCTGTCAGGGCCTGTGATTTTATTGCTGTACGGGTTTCGAATTTTAAATCGTAGCCACTTAAATGTACTGACCACTTGGCCATTCTTCCAGACAATTCCGGTTTTCCTAATATGGATTTTAAAGGATAGCTTGTTAGGACCGAAATTATGTGGGATTCAAAATAAGGTCTGAGTTTATAAGATGCTGTTACTAAAGCTAAAATGAGTTTTTCTGGAGCAGAGTACCTGGTCTCTGCAGGTAGCAGAGACTTGCTGATATAATATACAGGATGCTGTGATCCCTCATACTCCCTTACCAGGACCCCACTGGCTGCTGCTTCTGTAACGGATAAGTACAGGTAGAGTTGCTCCCCTGGTTCCGGCTTTGACAGGAGTGGGGGAGTGCTGAGGTATTCTTTGAGGCTTTTGAAGGCTTCTTCGTGCTCCTCCGTCCACTCGAACCTCTTGCTTTTTCGCAAGATATCGTAGAATAGCTTGCATCTCTCTGAGGATCTGGATATAAATCTGTTGAAGGCTGCTACTCTTCCTGTTAGCTTTTGTACGTCCCTTGGTTTCTGTGGCGACTCCAGCTGCAGCAGAGCTTTGATTTGATCCGTGCTGGCCTCAATGCCTCTCTGTGTGACCATGTACCCCAGGAATTTCCCGCTGGATACTCCAAAGGTGCACTTTGAAGGGTTCAGCTTCATCTGATACTTCCTTAGGGTGCTGAATGTTTCTTGTAGATGCTGAAAGTGTTGTCCTGCTGCTTTGGATTTTACAACCATATCGTCGATGTATACTTCCATGGTTTTCCCTATCTGGTCCTTGAACATCATGTTCACTAGCCTCTAATAGGTGGAACCTGCATTTTTGAGTCCAAAGGGCATAACATTGTAACAGTATATACCTCTCTCCGATTGGTAGGCTGTTTTTTCTTGATCTTCAGCAGCCATTTTGATTTGGTTGTATCCGCTCCAGGCATCCAGGAACGTTAGCATCTCATGCCCTGCAGTAGCGTCTACCATAGCGTCTATATGTGGTAGAGGAAAGGGGTCTTTTGGGCAAGCTTTGTTCAAATCTGTAAAGTCAACACAAACCCGCCACTTGCCATTTTTCTTAGGCACCACTACCACGTTAGATAGCCACTTTGGGTATTTTACTTCCCTGATTTTTCCAGCGGCCAGGAGGTTGTCTACCTCCTGGTTGATTACCTGATTTCTTTCGTAGGCGAATTTTCGCCTCTTCTGCTGAACTGGTTTGTGGTTAGGGTCCACGCTCAACCTGTGAGATATGACCTCTGGATCTATTCCTACCATATCCTCATGTGACCAGGCAAAGCAATGTATATTATCTTTTAACAATTGTACGAGTTTTAGGCGGATATCACCTGTGCATTCTGCTCCCATCAGGACTATCCTCTCTGGGTGCTGCAGATCCAGGGGGATTTCGTCCAATTCCAGCTGCTGTGGTTCAACGTATTCCTCCTGGTGCCGCTTTCCCTTTGATTGCTATGCTGATGGTGGTGGAGTTGCTGTGGGTTTGAGCGCCACTTTATAGCAGCTTCTTGCCTCGTCCTGGCTTCCTCTGATTGTTTGGACTCCCATGGGGTAGGGAACTTCAGGCATTGGTGGTATGACGAAGGTATTGCTTTCATGTCATGGATCCATGGCCTGCCAAGAATCACATTGTAAGTAGAAGGGCCATCAATCACGAGGTATCTTACCTATTTGTTTATTCCTCCAGCGTAGGTAGGAATGAGTATCTCTCCCAGGGAGCTTTTTGTTTCGCCGCTGAATCCTACTAGAGGTACTGCCTTTTTCACCAGGTCGCTCTCGCTGAATCCCATGTTCTTTAGTGTTTCTAGCATGATCAGGTTGACGGAGCTTCCTGTATCCACCAGTATCTTCTTGACTGTGCAATTCCCTATGGACAGGGTAATTATCAAAGCATCATCATGATATTCTGCTTCTCCTCCTCCATCAGTTTCGTCGAAACTGACTGCTGGGACGTCTTTGCTGCTGATTCTGCAGGAGCTCTCTGGTTTGTCGCCTTTTGTCTTGGTGGCGTGCCTCTTGGCGGTTGAATAGGTTAACCCGCATAATTCTGATCCTCCTGTGATTACATTGATAATTTTTGTACAAACAGGAGGACTGGAAGGCCTGACCTGACTCGCGGAGTTGACTTTGGTCCCCTTAGCCAGTAAATGGTTCAGGTTCCCTTGGTCGAACTGATATTTTACCTCCTTCCTTAAGGTGATGCATTCTTCCGTTGTGTGACCGATGTTCTCCTCATGGAAGTCGCACCGTAGACTGGTGTCCCTGTTGTCTTTTGGTCTTTCTTCCATCCTCTTTCTAGGCCATTTAACCTTCTCTCCCAGGTTTTTGAGGGCATTAATTACACCTGCAAGATTAACATCAAAACCATACTCTTTTATCCTGGGAGGCAGATTCGGATCATTCTTCCAGTTTTTACCTCCTGTTACTTTGTTGACTGGCCTGCTGTAGGGCTTGGCCTTCTCGCTCCTTTCTTCCTTTGCTTTTCTGGTGGGGGTCTCAACGCGCTGGCTGATTCTCCTGGGGCCTGGGTCTTCTTCCAGGCGGACGGCATCCAGGGCCTTCTGCTGTACTTGAGCGAAGCTGGTGCAGGTCCACTTGGTTAGGTCTTTGTACAGATCTGACCCCTCTGGCAGCCCCCAGCGGAAGGCATGGATGGCGGTAGCTACGTCACATTTTGGTATGGATACCATTTCATTGTTGAACCGGGCCAGGTAGTCCCTGGTTGGCTCTGTGTCACGCTGGATAATTCGGTACAGGTCGCTTGTTTGCTTTTCCGGCTTCCGACTGCTGGCAAACTGCTGGTTGAAAGCGTTCACCAGTTCAGCAAAACTGGAAATACTTCCATTAGGCAGACTAACCAGCCACTGCAAGGCTGCTCCCGAGAGGGTTGATCCAAACCCTTTACACATGCAAGCTTCTTTGAGTGGCCCAGCAGCCGTTATCACCATCATCTTCTGTTTGTATTGATTGACGTGGTCAACTGGATCAGCTGTTCCGTCATAGTGCATCATTGTTGGCGGCGTGAATCCTTTTGGCACGTCGACGGAGACTATATTGCTGGTGAAGGGAGAATCCGCATCGCTATCCTCCGTTGCCTTCTCCAAGGGTCGTGGCACTCCTGGTATGCGGTTGACGAGATCCCACAGTTCATTGTATTTCTGCTCCCACGCGTTAGATAGTGCGGGTGCCGCGTAGGGAGGCAGAAATCCATGTTCCGTGGTTCCCGGAGCCTGACTGGTCAGCGGGAACGGGCTGGCGTACTGAGAGGTGTGGATGATGGAGGGGGTCTGCTGGTAGCTGTATCCTGGAACCCCGCTGTACTGCTGGTAGGGAGGTGGCCTCGTTGATGACTCTGCCTGCCAGGCTGGAGCTTGTTGGTACGAAGGTCCTGCAGGATGAGAAAAGTTAGCGTTTGTGGACTGTATTTTTAGGACATCGTTACCTGTATGAGATGGTGATGGGTAGGATAGGAATCCCATCCCACTGGGTGTAATTGTTTCTGGAGGAGTGACCCTGCTGAGATCCAAGCGAGTGACTATCTCAGCTGGAACTTCCCTCGTCCTTTTCCCACTGGTTCTTCCTTGGTGTCTTCCAGCAACTTCTGCTGCGGTTGCTGATGTGCTGGTGGCGATTCGCGCCCTCAGATCCTGGTTGTCTTTCTTCAGGCTGCTGATCGCCTCCGCCATTGACTGCCACATTTCTGCAGTTGGAGTAGGCTGGCTTGGATTTTGCCTTTTCCCGGTGTCTGGCTGCATGGTGACAGTGGTTTTGGTTGGGACCATGGCTGGGGTACTGCTGCCGGCTGGTGCCATGGTTGTTGTTGGAATCGTAACTTTCGACGTGGGTACCAGCGGGATTTTGCTAGCGGACGAAGGTGGTGTTAGGGGATTGGTTGTTTTTGGGGTGTTTCCCGACATGTTTGGATTTTTGGCTAGGATGAATTTTTGAGGTTTTTGTTTTGGGTACAACAATCATTATAGCCCCACGGTGGGCGCCAAAATGTTTTGGTCGAAAATTACCAAGTTCGTAAATGCAAGGTTATAGCGATCTTATGGCAAAGGTATTTATCATTGATATTTGGCAAATTGCTAAATAAGAGAAACAAAGGAAAATAAGTTCTTATTATTATTGAAGTGAATGGACATTACAATGTTACATAAGTGTTCTTGCAGAAACATAAGAGTTCATGCAGATTTTATGGATATTCTTCCTGGAATGTAAGGGGTTCTTCCTAAGTGGTCTCCTCTTAGGTTAGATATGAGTTAGGTTTTGCAATAAATGAGCTTCCATATTTATAGTGGAGGTAAGTGTCATGATCCGTTGGGTATTGGACGCTGGGCTTCAAGTAGCCGTTTTGATGACCACAATCCCTCCTCATCTTTTGTACTTGGGCTTCGTTCAGTTGGGCACAATAGCTTCCCCAACACTCTTCTCAAGTGTGCTTTCTTTTGATAATAAGTAAGGGGTTGAGATTTGTCCTCCCCCTTTAATCCGTGTGCTTTTTGATCGCCCAATACCATGCTGCCACGTGTCATGGCCCAATATAACTAATATTTTGGGGCCAAACAACACCCTAGCATTTTCTCCATATTGTTTACACTCCTACTTTAAATACTTACTTTAAGTTTACATGTGTTGTTACTGGTTGTTCCTTTAATCTTACCAATCAATCATTTGTGACACCCTTATACTACTATAGGTAGCTTAATTAAGAAAATAGTAAGTCTTGCTTGCGACGGGTCACCATTTGTGACGGATAATTTGTGAGATAAAATGGATACAAAATGAGTTAGTGGAGAAAGGGGACCACATGAATAGTGTTGGAGAAAGAGAAAAAAGTGGATATTTTGTGAGATGAAACGGTATCCGTCACAAGCTTGCGATGGATAGTGCCGTTGTAAATAAGAATTTGTGTTAAGAAAAAAATTGAAGATTAACCGTCATTTGCGCTCGATACATACTTACTAATTGCTAAAGTTGTTTGTTGCGTGATGAATATTGTTTGATTTGATTATTAACGACGACCGCATCACTAGTAGAGGTGATCGTTTGCGGGCTTGGGCCGAACACGGGCCGGGCCACCCTTAAGAAAAGGTGTCCGGCGAGCCAATTTCTTATGTCCGTGTCCGCTAAAAAGAGTTTGTTGAAGTTGTCCGTACCCGTCCGTTATAAGTTGGCGGGCCTGCCCATGGGCCGTCGGGCTTTTAAACACAAGAGTCACGAATTTATAAATGATGTATAAATATCTCAAAAATCCCAATATAGAAAATATTTATGCGACAAGAAAGCGTGCTATGCTGATATCGGTTTCATAAGCATAACAAAGAGGGCAAAAAAAATAAACAAACGAGTAAGTTTATGGGTGGATTTCTCATTTCATTATTATTTTTCGTTATTAATTTATTTGGGTATGTGATTACTACATAGACTTAAAAGTTAATTAGTTTAGTAAATAATATACGTAAAGTAAAAATTACATTATAAGCTTTAGCGGACCTAGCGGTTTGTCCACGAACATTTTTACTTAGTCCATACCCGCCTATTAATTTAGCGGGCCGAGTTTTCGTTGTCCATTAACCATTTATTTCAATATTTTCCGTGACCAAGCCCGCTAAAATAGCGGGCCGGACGGGCCGGACTGGACGGGCTAGCCCGGACATGATCAGCTCTAATCACTAGTTCTAGTAACTAGTTTAAGTACTTCCTCCGTTATAAAATAAATTGACGTTTTTACTTTACAAGATGAGCCTTTGAATTCAATTTCTACAAAATATATTGATTGAAAAATTATAAAAAGTACACCATAATTTTTTTTACGAATAGAGCTTAATTATAATTGAATATATATTCAATATATTTAGTTATATATTTTAAGAGATATTAAAGAGAAAAATACGTGTCTCAAAAAGTAAGGATGACAAAGGAATTAGATTTAGTTAGCGCTCTAAGAACAAACGATTTTTTAAAATAATGCTTAAATAAATTATTTGTCGTTTTGGGTTGGTTATGAAAATATTTATCGAAATGGTGTCCACGTAGACCCGAAATTTCCAATCCTAAAATATTGAGCAAACACGCCATTAACAATGGCGGGTCTTTTAGACTAAAGACGCCATTGGAAGTGACGGGTATCTAAGGAATCTGGACTTCCAGAACAACCACTACTGCGTACTATCTTCTCTCCTTTTTTATGTACTCCCTGCAACAAACTCTATCATTTATCCCCTTTATTTGAACATTCCTCCTTCCCTAAGATAATTCACAACCAAGCCCACCATTTTTCCTCATCACCATAGTTTTATCTCCGACAACAGCCAATCCACCATGTCATAAATTTTTTGAATTATGGTTGAATTTTGATGTATAACTTTCAACCTGATTCAATTGTGAAAGATGCAGTGAAGGTGGTTTGCAAATTGATATGAATAATCAACCATCAAACTGGTATTTGCTTATCTCGCTTCATTTGTTTGATTCGATTTCGATTTATACCGCGACCGTCACCACAAATTGACCGTCATTTCTCCCTTAACCACAAACCCATATGTCACTTCACCCCACCCCTCGACCGCCTTAAGCATCATTGTGGCCCATTACGAACTACCATCAATGAACCCGAATCCCGAGAGCCTAGCACCCCAACTTGATTTAAATCCACGGGACTACCGAAAAACAAGCATAATTGGCTTTTATATATATCCAATGATTCGACGCCTTTTCCCAATTTGGCTATTTGATGATTAATCCGTCTAATAAATCATAAATCAAAATCAGTGAGACGGTAGTGGAGGGATGATTGATTCCGGAGATGGATGTAATTAATGAATATTTGTCTCATTGTACATTGTACATTGTACATTAGAATGGACAACACACACCCTCTAAGGAATGGCAATTTAAGGTTTCAAAGACACGCCAATCACAACGGCGTGTCTCATCCATATTATATTTTGAATTTTAATATTTTTTTAGACACGCTATTATCAATGGCGTGTTTGTTCGGTATTTTAGGGTTAGAAATTTCGAGCCTACGTGAACATCATTTCGACAAATACTTTTAAAACCAACCCAAAACAACAAATACTTTACTTTTAAGCATTATTTTAAAAAATCATTCTCTAAAAACGGCTGATAAATATAATCTAGAAACAAGACCTTTAGTGTAGCACGTATAAACATTTCTGGTGCCAGCGAACCGATTTTCGATTCCCATTTGTAGTCTGTGTTATTTTTGGATAATGTGTATTTGAATTATGTCATTTCAGTTTATAATTTTATATGCAAGTATGGTTGGACAAAATTTAGAACTAGAAAAAAGAAATGGTAATGTCACTACACTTTTTGTTAATGCCACAACAAACTAAGTCTAAGGACATATTACTATTCACCGTCTCACAAACATGAATTACATTAGTAATTTTCTGAGGCATATTATGTCTTTAGAAAAATGGTCTTAATAGAGTACAGACTACAGACACACCAGTACTGATAAAGTTTCTTTAGAAGTGAAGACGCTAGTGGCACTAACATGTTTGTGTTGTAGAAACCAGTGGCTACGACTTCCCTGCCCACTAGTACCGAATAGACACGCACTTTACAACCGAACAGACGCACACTGCCGCTAGCATGTCTCTTAAAGGAGTCACATCACGACTTTCCTGGCCACCACAACTGAACATACACGCCACTATTAGTGATGTGCATCTAAAGTAATAACACACTGCCAGAGTGCTAATTGCATGTTTAAGAGACTAAGAATTTTAACCTTCTATCTAGCAACGGCCTACGGTAACAAGCCATTACCAACACTCCAATAGTAGCGTTTACTCGTGTCTCAACAACTGTAATATGCTCCTACTTAGACACCAGCTGAATAAAATACTTTTAAAACCAAAACAAAAACTACAATTATTTTAATTTTTTAGCATTATTAAAAAAAAAGGATTCTCATTTTAATCAATTCCAATTATCGAAATTTTTTTTATGGAATGAACAGCGACCCCAAAATAAAAAGGATACCCTTACTAATCCCATCACTTTCATCGGTTTGCAGAACCAAACAATAGGCGAACAACTGATTTTCCACCTACTACATTTTTTTCTGCTCAATTCAGATTTTCCAATTTCAGAAAAAAGAGCAGAAATCAACGGGTAAACCAAATAAAACACAAGCTTTCAGTATGAACGCATTCCATACAGAGGGATTCTAGGAGGAATAATTCGATCAAAGTGTACCTTCAATTCTTCAAGGCCTCTAGCATATTGTTCTGTATATTGCTATTCTGAGATCATACCCAATATTTTCTGAACATCATCAATTTGATATTTTTAAGACTGTCCGGCTTCCATCCACCTCACTGCAGATCTCATATGATGCTTACGAGTGAGCTAGTTGAAACACCAATGGACTATAAATGATATTATACTTTTTGTAGTTCATGTTGATTTACGGATCTTGGTTTTGTGTACCCCAGACTGATCAGCTTCTCTGCCAGTTTCTTTTCAGCACTGATCTATAGATCAGAGAATTTCTTGTTAATGCAAACCGCAATGCATAAATATACTAACCAAGATTAACAGACAAACACCATACAGGTTTTGAGAACCTGATACTTGATGAAAACTGAAACATTACGTTTAGACGGAGAAGATTAACTATCAAGATGACAAACCTCTAGCATGGAATTATTCTTTGGGAGATTGCACGCCAAAACTATATTAAGCCCAGTTCTGAGGACTGCAATTCATTACATCACCCAGGGGTTAGCATGTTAAGCAATATTGAAATGGTACTACCTTTGTTCCAATCAGTAATTAACACGATCATGCTATTCAAGATTTTGAACTTTCTGAAAAATGTTAAAAACATATTAGTACAATTATCCGGACATTAGGAGGATGGTTGGGGACTAACCTAATCTACGAGCAATGCCAGATCCAGTGTTATCAGAAGTTCCCGCAAGTAACGAAGCCACACTCACTTCATTGTGCTGCATAAAGCCATTCAGACACCATTTTCAGAGGGAACAAACGCGAATAAGGAAGCTAGAGGAAAAAAACCCCACTGATCAATAAGAGGGGAACTGTAGAAAAAGATTACTCAATCCAGCAAGTCTTTATGTCAAAATTGTTCACTTGAAGTCTACTGAACTTCTGCAAAAATAATTATGAAGATACAAGTCTACAAGAATATTCAGATGAAAGTTGGCAGCTTACAGGTCTTGTAGGTGCAGCTGCATACAGTGATCCCATTTTTGCTGAGTCGGACCCAATCCACACATAAATCTAAATAAATGAACAAAACCTAAGTGAGCCAGACAGTAATAAAATGGATGAACAAAGTTAAGTGAAGCACTGAACAGTGAACACACAGAATCAACTTGAGTACTACAAGTCTACAACAAAACCATCATGACTAACTCCTTAATCTTTATACCTCGAGGGATCCCAAAAACATCGGAATAAGAGGACGGATGTAGGCAACCTTACTCTTATGTTAACAAAGAGAAGCTGTTTTTGAAGGAGCCATATTGAGA
The DNA here is from genome assembly GCA_029255685.2 of Silene conica. NCBI lineage: Eukaryota > Viridiplantae > Streptophyta > Magnoliopsida > Caryophyllales > Caryophyllaceae > Silene > Silene conica. Next base: position 70,566,704 of record CM055311.2, read on the forward strand.
ATTGTGTTGAAAACTGAATTCAAGTAAACCATAAAAAATAAAAACGATTTAATAGTTATTTTGTTTTTTCATCTAAATACAAAACCAAATAATGTTTTCTTAACTGGTGGAGATTGGATCCACATAAAAGAGGTAAAGCCTACAGGCCCACGACTCTTAACAGAGTGAATCGGATTAGTTACAATGGTTATGCCGTTGGACACAAGATGTCAATCCTAATGAACACTCACTAAACATTAATCAAATTCGGAGTAGCATATGAGAAAGTAATCCAGAAAGACGCAAATGAGACAGTATAAAATGTCGTCACCTGCTTGTTGAGCCGCATTATCTGAAAGTGAAGTGTAGCTTCATCAAAAACCTCGGTAAAACATGTTATTTCAACACCTCCATCTTTGTTGGCAGTAACCTGAGAAGATGCCTCCGCAATCTCCGGGTGAACCATCTTCAGAACTAACTTAATAAGCTGCAGATTGCATACCATATCATGTTTATGCCAAAAATAACCAAAATCCCAAATAGCTTACTTACAATCGTACTAAGTTTTCGATGTAAATTCAGCCAGAAGGGCGATTTCAATGCAGTCGAGTTTCGGACCTAGGTCATGAATACAAGCATTATTTAGTAAGTATTTAATCTGACATTTTCTGCTCTCGGATTATTTTTTCCCCAAATTAAGCGATGTCATTATTACCTAATCATTATTTTCGCATTTGGACTGGAGATCAAACACTTATATAATCACGTCGTCGATAAGCTATTGAGCTATGTAAAATTGCTACAACTTTAATTTTAAACGAGGAAAAAAATCATGAAACAAATGGCTAAAGGATGAGATGAAGTCAAAAACAAAGTAAGATGATTGATGCAGTTGCGAAACCACAAGTTATGACAACATCAGTATTCACATACAAGAATGAAATCATTAAAAACATACTTTAGTGAAAGGCAACAATGGTGAAGTTTTCTAAGTTTGTGGAGAAAGTTGAAGCGGCTACATTCATGGGAGTCTAAATGAGATATAGTTAAAGATGAAGACTTGGGCTTGTTTGATTGCTTTTAAAATCACGGGATTGGAAAATTGTGGAAGGTGGGAAAATTGTCTTGTTTAGTTATGTACTTCCTCCATTTTTATCCAAATACCCTATTTGTTTTATCACGTTTGTCAACGCAAGTTTTGCGTGCTACATATCTTTAACTACGTATTTGTAAAAATTATAAAAGTTATATATTTTCAATGTACTCGTAAAGACGAATTAAACAAGACCCCACATGAATATATTTTTTCTTACATATTGAGAGAAAATTGAGATTGAAAGTTGATTGGTGAATAGTGTACAAAAAGCAAATATGGTATTTGGATAAAAATGGAGGAAGTATGTGAATTAGAACTTTCTATGGAAGTATAATTCCTAGATAATTTAGGGAGTCACCTACCTAGGCCTCTCTAGCTAGATGGAAGTTCCGCATAAATTGAACTTCTGCATTCAACCAAATAATATTTACATCCGTGATTTTCAAGTTCATATGAATTTAATCTTCCCTGAAATTTTATCATCTCATGACGAACCAAACGACCCCATTAAAGTATGCTTTTTTTTTTCCAAAATAAGGACCTCAACTACCAAATTGTACAGTTAAGGACCTCAATAGTTAAAACTAACGGCAGCATCAATTCTTTAATTAAAATAAGTCTGCCTCTACAAAAGTGTCTGTTACATAAACTGACCCAAAAAATACATTGTTCTTAAGAAGACCATAAAAGTTCAATTCATGCTTGGAAAAAGTGGAGTGAGGTAAGCAGTTTGTGGTTCTTCCTTTCTTAATACCTTAACTTGTCAAGTATTCCTCTCTAAATTTTTGTTTGCCCAGCTCTAAAAATAAAAAAATCGAGTAGCTGATGCCCGTCGTTGAGGGCACCAAAGATAAGATTTATAATTTCCTAGCTTTGACTATAGATAGCGAAAGTCAGGGTCGAACCACAGAAAGGTGGGGAATGTTTATTGTTTGATGTCAATGTTTTAGGGTAACAAAAGTGGGGGTTTGATTGATTGTTACTAAGTCTAGAAACAAATATAAAGATAAAACAAGTAAATAAAGATGAGAATAAAACTATAGTAAAAGAGATGCTAGGATGTTTGGGTAATAAATAGCTAAGATAGTATAAATCCTAGGTCAACATATATTGCAGTCGCGTAAGGGGTGTAACATATCCTTTAGGTCTATGCTACCTAATAGCTCCTTTCGGCCTATGCTATTAGTTCCTAGGTCTCACAATTATTGGGTGTCAACAATAAGGGTGATTCCTAAATTCTAGGTCACATACCTTTCAGTCTTAAGTAACCTAGCCGTTTTAAGGTGTAAACCAATGTTCTTCCCGTATCTCTCAATCTTGGGTAGGTCATTACTAACATCCTACAAGTCTCCTTTCAGTCTCATTGTAGGTTATTATAGTCTACAAAGTAAAACGAAACAGAATACGAACGCGAGTTGGTCGACCGACCAGCTACCCCGGTCGGCCGACCTCCTGCCTGCAACAGATGGATTTCGGAAATTACACTACCGATGCATATTTATGAGGGGAATAAAACGCGTATTCACCCTAAATATGCAGGATTATAATGAAATATGCAATTGTGAATATCGTCATAAGATTAAAAACATGAGAAAAGAAGTACAACCTTTAGTCCTCGCGCAAAAGGCCTAAGAACAGGAATTAATGCAAATTCCCTCCTATAACTTGCACCCAAGACTTTGAATGAGACGAGACCGCGTGTGCTAGAAATCCTCTCCAATTGCCTTGCAATATAGGGAGAGCCCTTGAGGTTTTAGATGTGAGATTTGAGGTTTTGGGAGAAGAGTGCTCTCAAAACCCTAATTTTTCTTGAGAATTGTTTAAGCAGTGAAACAAGAGTAGTTGACAAAAGGAGAAGTCTCCTCCTTTTGTAACACTGGCCGGCCGAAAATAGGGTTTGGGTAGGAGTGGGCTTTCCACTCTTACCTTATCCTAATGCGTGATTCGACCCATTTAGCTTTAAGTTGTTCGCGGGTTTTATTAATAAATCGTAACATGTTATCAGATATTAATACAGTCGATATATTAATAATGGTCTGACAAAATACGATATTGTATAATTACCCAAATTAATATAACTGTTTATATTAATACGCGAATACAATATTTAATTAAATATAACCGTTTATATTTAATTTACGAATTAATCATGTAATCCGTATTAGCTAAAATTATTTAATCCGTATTAAATAATAATCTCAACATCTTATTGACTAATTTAATAGTCAATACCTCTGACTAACTGTTTAGTCATATCCGGCAAAATGTGACTGTATTTTCATACCTTCACATCTCTCAAACGTGTCCTATAGGTGTGACGTATAGGGACCAGTTGACCACCGCCATCCGTATGACAATAACGTCAAACTTATCTAGCAAGCCAACCGTTATTGATAAACGTGGATCAAATGGTAATAATACAGAAGTATGCCCTTGTGATCCTTAAAGAGATTTAATAAGTCATTGTACTTAATTGTCAAGGACACCAGCCCCAACAATCTCCCACTTGTCCGTACAAGGGTATGTGCAATGACGTTATCACACTACATGTGGAGGACACAAGCTCCAACAAACTCCCACTTGTCCGTACAAGTGTAGGTGCGATAACCGATTCTCATATCCTTTTAAAATTTCTCCCAATCAATGTAAGACAATTTGCAAATCCGCATTCGCAAAGGTCGTATCTCACAAGCGATCTGTATCAAGAGTGGTTTCCCCGACTAGAGAGTAACTTAACTGATAAAATGAATCTGTATTCGAGCATGGCCATGCATTTCAGTTACTACTCCTCGAGTGGCCCTGAGAAATGATAAAATCCTGATAAGGGTTTGGATATTTCCCTCAACTCGAATCCTGCCGATATCGCCCAACATGAAATAACCCAGAAAAAATCCTCTTGGCCCCTGTTACGGTGACCGTGGGAAATAAACCAAAGTTACCCAAAATCTGTCTTAATCTCAAGAAACAGTTGAAAGTCAAAAGACTCGACTCTAAGGAACGCTATGGAGGTCCTATCCACGACCTGGCACCCAATGTTATAAAACATTTAGGACTCCATAACGATGTCACGGGGTGTCCTACGAGATATCCGTATAACTCGCCTTTGTGATTGGTCAGTCATCCACGTGACTTATGGCTCGTTGAACCCACCATCAACCAACGTCACAAAATGATTACCTGAGTTATCAGCTCAAGTGGGTAATCAAGGACCAAAACGATGTAATGTTAATCAGTTCACTTTGTAGTGTTCAAAATTGGCGTACAATTCCACATGAGAAACAAAACATTTTATATCATAACAATAAGGTTGAATAGAGTACACGAGATAATGAATTATTGCATGAATTCATAAAAGAGTACTACAACTTAGGAACACATCCAATTCCCATGGAATGAATGTGCCCTTCATGCTTATCACGTGGTAATGCTTTTGTGAGAGGATCAGCTATGTTGTCATCCGTAGCGATCTTTTCAATAAAAATCTCCTTTTGCTCCACGTAATCTCTGATTAGATGAGCTTTCCGTTGTACATGCCTAGCCTTGCTGCTAGACTTATGCTCCTTAGCTTGGAAGATGGCACCGCTATTGTCACAATAGACGGTGATTGGGTCATTCGAACTAGGCACTACTGGTAGTCCTTGTAAGAATTGACGCATCCATATTGCTTCCTTAGCTGCTTCTGAGGCGGCATAGTACTCGGACTCAGTCGTAGAATCTGCTGTAACACTCTGTTTAGAACTTTTCCAGCTGACAGCAGCGCCATTAAGAGTAAAGACAAATCCAGACTGAGATTTCGAGTCATCTCGATCTGTTTGGAAGCTAGCATCTGCGTAACCCGTGGCGCAGAGCGTTGAGTCGCCTCCATAAGTCAATCCCCAATCTTTAGTCCTCCGTAGGTACTTAAGAATGTTTTTCACGGCCATCCAGTGTTGTTCACCTGGATGAGCTTGGAATCGACTTGTCATACTCAATGCATATGCAACGTCAGGACGTGTGCATATCATGGCATACATGATCGATCCTATTGCCGAAGCATAAGGAATCCGACTCATGCGCTCTTTCTCTTCCACTGACTTAGCTTCTTGAGTCTTGCTCAAGTGAAGCCCAGGAGTCATAGGAAGGAACCCCTTCTTGGAGTTCGTCATGCTGAATCTCTCCAGAATCTTCTCTATATAAGATTCCTGACTGAGAGACAACATCCGTCGTGATCTATCCCTGTAGATACGGATGCCCAAAATTCTTTGTGCCTCTCCCAGATCTTTCATCTGGAAATGGTTTTTCAACCATGCTTTAACCGAAGATAAGAGAGGTATGTCATTCCCAATCAAGAGTATGTCATCGACATACAGTACTAGGAATACAATCTTACTCCCACTCGACTTGATATAGAGACATGGTTCCTCGACTGATCGAATGAACCCATTCTCTTTTATCACTTGGTCGAAGCGATGATTCCAACTCCGCGATGCTTGCTTAAGTCCATAGATGGAACGCTTAAGCTTGCAAACTTTCTTAGGATGTGCTGGATCGATAAAACCCTCGGGTTGTACCATGTACAACTCTTTCTCCAAATAACCGTTTAAGAAGGCGGTTTTAACGTCCATTTGCCATATTTCATAATCATGAAATGCGGCGATCGCTAAGATAATCCGAATGGAACGTAGCATGACTACGGGTGCAAAGATCTCATCGTAGTGCAAGCCTGGCACTTGGGTGAAACCTTTAGCAACTAGTCTAGCCTTATGGATATCTTGTTGTCCTTCCACGGTATGCTTTATCTTGTAAAGCCATTTGCATTGAAGGGGACGTACCTTTGCAGGTAGGTCCACAAGATCCCACACGTTGTTCTCATACATGGAGTCCATCTCGGATTGCATGGCTTCTAGCCATAGTTTTGAGTCAGAACTGGTCATGGCACCTTTATAGGTTGTGGGTTCATTACCCTCTAGGAGTAAGACGTCATCTGTATCGTGTTCCTCGACCATACCAATGTATCTGTCCGGTGGAATAGAGACTCTTCCTGACCTCCTAGGTTCCTCAGGGATATCTACCGCAGCCTCGGTTGAAGGTATTGTTTCCTCCAATGGTTGCTCGGTAGTTGGTTCTTGAACCTCCGATAACTCGAAGGTTCTATTACTCGACTTGTTCTCGAGAAATTCTTTTTCTAAGAACGTCGCACTAGCCGCAACAAAAACACGTTGTTCGGTAGGCGAGTAGAAGTAATGACCAAACGTTCCCTTTGGATAGCCTATAAAGTATGTCTTGACCGATCGCGGGCCGAGCTTATCCTCGTGTCTCCACTTGACATAAGCCTCGCAGCCCCAAACCCGAATAAAGGACAAGTTAGGGACCGTTCCCTTCCATAACTCGAATGGAGTCTTGTCAACAGCTTTAGACGGACTTCGGTTAAGAATTAGAGCGGCCGACAAAAGAGCATAGCCCCATAATGAATCAGGCACAACGGTGTGACTCATCATGGATCGAACCATATCAAGTAAAGTTCGATTTCTCCGTTCGGACACACCATTTAATTGTGGTGTTCCAGATGGAGTCAACTGTAGCACGATCCCACAGTCTTTTAGGTGTTGATCAAACTCGCGTGAAAGATACTCACCACCACGATCCGAGCGTAGTGCTTTAATCTTTCTACCCAGCTGGTTCTGTACCCGATTCTGGTATTCTTTGAACTTGTCAAAGGATTCACTTTTATGTTTCATCAAGTAGACATAGCCATATCTACTCAAATCATCCGTGAAAGTGATGAAATACCTATAGCCTTCTCGTGCGTTGATCGACATAGGGCCACATACGTCCGTATGTATGAGTCCTAATAGGTCGGCAGCGCGCATTCCAACACCTTTGAAGGAAATACGAGTCATTTTGCCGATGAGACATGATTCACACGTGCCATATGATTCGAAATCAAAGGGCGAAATAGCTCCATTCTGTATGAGCTGTTTTACGCGTTTCTCATTTATGTGTCCCATACGACAATGCCATAGGTAAGTTTGATCTTTGTCACCTACCTTTATTCTTTTATTATTCACATGTAATATCTCAGTGGTTTGATCTAAAACATAAATTCCATTCATGGAAACTGCCTTGCCATAAATCATATTGTGTAAGGAGAAAATACAGCTATTATTCTCTATTACAAATGAAAAGCCGAGTTTGTCAAGTGCAGAAACTGAAATAATGTTTTTGGACAAACTAGGAACATAATAACAGTTATATAAAAATAACTCGAATCCACTTGGAAGCTGGATTACGTATGTTCCCTTCGAGACTGCAGCCACACGTGCTCCATTCCCGACACGCAGGTCCACCTCACCCTTGATTAGGGGTTCTTGGTTTCGGAGGCCCTGCACATGATTACATAGATGAGAACCACAACCAGTATCAAGTACCCAAGTTCCGCAACTTGCGTGGTTAATCTCAATCATGTGAATAAAAGAAGAAGAAGACATACCAACAGGAGTAACGCGGCCTGCCTTAATGTCCTCGCGATACACGGGGCATGAGCGCCTCCAATGCCCAGTCTTGTGGCAATGGTGACATTCCATGCTTGTATCCTTGCTCTTTGTCTTGCCTTGTGAGTTACTCGACTCACCAGGCCCACTCTTAGCAAATCCTGGTTTCTTGAACCTGGGCCTACCTACCGCTAGGTCGCCCTGAGCTTTAGCCTTCCCTTTACCTTTTCCCTTACTTGAGATCATGAGAACATCCCGCTTTAGACTCCCACTCAACTTTAGATCCTTCTCAGTCTGTACGAGAAGGGAGTGAAGCTCATGGGGAGTCTTCTTCATGTCGTTCATGTAGTAGTTGGCCCTAAAGAGGGTGAACCCATCATGAAGCGAATGAAGCATGCGATCAACGATGATGTTCTCACTGATCTTGCAGTTTAGGGTCTCCAGTTTCTCGATATTCTCAATCATGTTGAGAATATGTGGGCTAACAGCTTGGCCCTTCTGGAGTTTCGCCTCAAAGAAGCGACAGGTATGCTCATAAGAAACGATTCTCGGAGCCTTGGAGAATTCGTTAGTGAGCGTGGTGAAAATCTTGTTTGCACCATGGGTTATGAAGCGTCTTTGCAAATTAGATTCCATTGCATAGATGAGTACGTTCTTTATCGCACCCGCTTCCATGACGAAGTCGCTATGAGCGCGAACATCGTTGGCTCTAGCTCCAGTTCCTGGGTGTGCCGGAATGGGCTCAGTTAAAAACTTAAGCTTTCCGTCAGCAATGGCAGCATTCCGTAGTGCTGCCTCCCAGTCAGAGAAGTTTGACCCATCATTCCTCAGTCTAGTTGACTGATTCATGGAGTCCATGAAGGCTTTTAGCCAGGATTCACGTGCTAGCTTGGCACTTGGCATTGGGTCTTCACCAGCCATTTTAGTTTTACAGTAGTTTTAATGAACGTGTTCTACACTGAAAGAAGATAAAACAAAACCATATAAGCAACTTATTGTTGTGATTTAAGTCTATATTAAATTGAATTTAAACTCGTAGACTCATGCATTTATATAATTGATCTCCCTCAAGAATTATATAAACGATCCCAAGACTCAATTTCCGTATATTGATAAGCCCACAGTTTGGCTAATTCCAATCGTTGGAACTCTTGGTCGATAGATTTCCGTAAATCCTATCTATTAGTCCATCTCAGTCACTGGAATATTATCGAGTGACCATGATGTTGAGATAAAATAGATCATCTGTTCCCACTTACCCGACGTAGAAGGGGTCATATTATGCCTACCGACGAAGAAGGGATTCATGGGAGGCTGATTTATAAAGACTAATCTCAATTTTTGGTTATACGAGGAAGACCCCATCAACTCTTATTTATCCATATTTAAGTGAACTAAAAACTAGCATTTGCGTGAATGAATTAAATAAAGTGATGGCTTTTAAATTGACATGTGACATCTGTATAGTCACAGAAAACTAACGCGTGACCTCTACATGAGTCAGTTTTCAGGCATGATATAGGTGGTTTGGTTTTTAGGCGGAATATGATGCAAGCTATTATCGATGAAAGCATAAAGATAAATGCAATAAACGTAAATAAAAGTCCTAGTGTGGCCTATCCTACCAAAATAAACATAAAACAACTTGGAATCCACTGTTGGACCCTAGAAGCTTGTCTTGATGTTCCATCTTGGTCCTTGCGGCGGGAGTGAGCATCCGGTCTCCGTCTTGTCTTTGGTCTTCACAAAATTACTAATTTAAATTACAAAAGTAGTCCTAGATACATTCTAATTTAAATACAAAAGTAATTACATGGCAAAAACCCAAAACGGAGATTCAAGATCTCAAAATTACAAGCAAGATCGTGTCCCATCATTACGGTAACACAATCTTCTAAGGCCACACTAAGTTACAACCGTTTGCAAAAATTAAATACGTTATTGAAAGCATTCAAGGCATTCACAAGACGATAAATAAAATGCATCAACTAAATAAAATTTATACATGACATAATACTGTTATTATGATTAATAAATTTATACCAAACCACCTTTTAAGATTAAAATTATGTGACTATACCGCTTTAATCACCAATTTTAATAAACATATAATCCATTATTTTAAACTGTTTTAAAACAATATGTATCAAACGAGGGTGAACCGTTTCACTAAATAATATACTATTTCCGTATACAGTATATTATTTTAAGCCATGTGAAAATAAGAAAACAAGTTGTTTTCGAAAAGAGAGCCCGAAACATGAGCACTCGACCGAGCAGCAGAGGCACTCGATCGAGTGCCAGTGTCACTCGATCGAGTGCAGCAGGGGCTCGATCGAGTGACTCTTTAAAACGCAATCGCTGCAATTTTAAATCAAAACGAGTTTATAACTTGGATTTAAAACGTGTAAATCATATATAAACAACAACAAAAGATTCACATATTGCTAAAAATATCGATTAATTAACAATATGCAAATAATAATCGAAGAACAAGATCGATTTCTCACAAAAATCACACGCACGGGCCTGGTACGAGAGCACTCGATCGAGTGCAACAGGGACTCGATCGAGTGCCTGCGACAGAATGTACGGTTTTCAAAATTTAAAACTTATGAAAGACACAATTGTCAAATTTTCATGGCCTAAGGCTCTGATACCACTTGAGGGGAATAAAACGCGTATTCACCCTAAATATGCAGGATTATAATGAAATATGCAATTGTGAATATCGTCATAAGATTAAAAACATGAGAAAAGAAGTACAACCTTTAGTCCTCGCGCAAAAGGCCTAAGAACAGGAATTAATGCAAATTCCCTCCTATAACTTGCACCCAAGACTTTGAATGAGACGAGGCCGCGTGTGCTAGAAATCCTCTCCAATTGCCTTGCAATATAGGGAGAGCCCTTGAGGTTTTAGATGTGAGATTTGAGGTTTTGGGAGAAGAGTGCTCTCAAAACCCTAATTTTTCTTGAGAATTGTTTAAGCAGTGAAACAAGAGTAGTTGACAAAAGGAGAAGTCTCCTCCTTTTGTAACACTGGCCGGCCGAAAATAGGGTTTGGGTAGGAGTGGGCTTTCCACTCTTACCTTATCCCAATGCGTGATTCGACCCATTTAGCTTTAAGTTGTTCGCGGGTTTTATTAATAAATCGTAACATGTTATCAGATATTAATACAGTCGATATATTAATAATGGTCTGACAAAATACGATATTGTATAATTACCCAAATTAATATAACTGTTTATATTAATACGCGAATACAATATTTAATTAAATATAACCGTTTATATTTAATTTACGAATTAATCATGTAATCCGTATTAGCTAAAATTATTTAATCCGTATTAAATAATAATCTCAACATCTTATTGACTAATTTAATAGTCAATACCTCTGACTAACTGTTTAGTCATATCCGGCAAAATGTGACTGTATTTTCATACCTTCACATCTCTCAAACGTGTCCTATAGGTGTGACGTATAGGGACCAGTTGACCACCGCCATCCGTATGACAATAACGTCAAACTTATCTAGCAAGCCAACCGTTATTGATAAACGTGGATCAACTGGTAATAATACAGAAGTATGCCCTTGTGATCCTTAAAGAGATTTAATAAGTCATTGTACTTAATTGTCAAGGACACCAGCCCCAACAATTTACTCCCTACATCCTAACATGTCAAATTAGCTACTCATGACATATTGTAACAATAATAAAAACAGAAGTAAACATGGAGATCATAACGAACATCAATCTAAACATGCAATAACAATAAAGGCTTGGGATTCTAACTTAAACCGGATACTAATAATTCTAAGATAAGAACAATATTAAAACTGAAATTAAGAAAGGAATTACCGGAAACAAGGATTAAGGCAGAAAAGAACGAACTTTATTGATTGTTGTGGAAAGATTGATGATGAACAATACTAAAGAAAGGTGTTTGAATAATAAAGGAATAACTATTGTATGCTAAAACTCTCTCTAAAACTCAATAGTAGATACTGAATAAAATTGAATTAAAGACTGAATGCCAAACCCTAATCACGTAATTAGCTTAAATAGGCGGAAAATAAGAGTTTCCTAATGACCTAATTACTTGAATGGGCTTTGCGGAAAAATCTGGGTCTGCGCTGAGGTCGGTTGACCAATTGACGGGCTTCAGGGATTTCTGGTCTTTCCATAACAGTCGCCTGGTCGGCCGACCCATGTAGTAGGTCGGTCGACCTATTTTCCTGTAGGTCTGCCTTGATTTGTCTTCGGTTTGACTTCTTGGTACTTGGTTAGCGCTTCGAGTTGACTCTTCTTCGTTCCTTGGCTATGAAAAATCCCGAGGGCATAAATTTGGTATAAAATCGTCCCTTTTCCGCATAATTCTGCAAAAGAGCATAAAAATACGAAAGTAGACAATTGTTGGGAAATAAAGGCTAAAACATAGTAAATGAGCGACAAAATGCGTGTAAAAATATATGTAAAACATCATAGAATAGACACGCATCAAATTCTCCAAACCAAACCTTGCTTGCCCTCAAGCAAGAAATAGACTCGATCTTAACTAATGGAACGATTTCAATCTCAGAGCGAAACTTACATGTAAGCTTAAACCAATGCCAAGTATAAAATGAGAAAGTATTCAAATCATGCAAACGAGTTATGGTGTTGTCAAACTTGCAAAACTAGAGACTATAGAGACTTTATACCATGGACTCTCGCGGTACGCTCGAGACACTCATGAAGCAAAGGGTGAGTATATGTAAAAGATAGAAAGAAGTATATTTGTAGAGACACTCATCTAACTGTGACCCATGAAAACATGTCTGCAATCTAACATGAACAAGAATTCTACAACTATGTATGAACACACTCATCAAGCGACTTAGGCACATGCAATTGAGGTAATGAAAGATATGTGAGGTGAAGGGTAAAAAGTGGTTAAGATGTTTCTGGACTTGTGGGGTTAGTAGCCAAGCTAGTAAAACCGGTTTCCAACAACATATTTTACGACTTTTGATATTAAGAAAGTGCTCTTTTGTAGCACAACTCTCACATTATATATAAGAAAGGACTCCCAAATATTTTTGAATGAAGTGCGGGAGTGATAACATATAAAAGAAAGGGATTTCAGAACGAAATTTTAAATTCTGATGTTGTTAGTTGGTCGGCCGACCTATGAAGGTGGTCGGTCGACTGACTCTACTGTATATTTTGATTTTTCGTCTTTCTTTTCTTTCTTTCTTTTTCTGAATTTTTCTGTTCTTTTTCTTTTTCTTGCTTTCTTTCTTTCTTTTCTCTTTTTGCTCAAGATAGCATACAAACCAAGATGCCTCAAAAAATAAACCAATGACCACAAATACTAGCTTGGAAGGGTAGGCTAAGTATGGGATGTAGCTTTGGGGGATAAAAAGGCAAATATTGGCTATGTAAGGCTTATGGGTAGATAAGAGAAAAGGGATCCCAAATGCACGTACCAAGACTCACAAAACGAGATAGTAAAACAAGTGTATAGTAATTCAAGTTCATGTTTATGCATATTGATGTAACATGTTCCAAGGGGAGTATTACTCATATCCTAGATAACTGGTTTAAGAATGAAACTAGGAAATAAGCTCTAAAACTTAGAATGTATAGTAGGTTGCCAAGGTATAAGTCAAGTCTCAAGATATACAAATTGACAAAAACTCGTAGATATGCAAAAGACTCTCAAACTAAAACAAGTTGACAAGGCAAGGCAAAGGCATAAACATGTAAGATAGCAAAGATCATCCTTGAAATACTCTCGTTCCGACTCGACCTATATGCTAAAATAAACATGCATTTTTTGGAATTTTTGGAATTTTTCTATTTTTTGTATTTTTTCTTTTGTATATGCAAGGAAAATAAAGAAAAGAACAATGCAAGACAGAGATGCAATAAACGTGTGACAAAATGCAATGGAACAATGCATGTGACTAAACCATTCCCCAAACCAACCCGCACAATGTCCCCATTGTGCATTAGCCTAAGTAAAGGTTTCATAAAATTAAAGGAAAAAAATGCTAAAAGGAATAAAACCAAGGGAAAAGGAAAGAACTCACTGGATTTTCAAGCGCATGAGAAAACCTCCCCAAACCAGCGTAAGCGGGAGGTTTTGGTGGCCAGCAGTGCCACTCCAAGTACCTATGACGGTTGCATGCTTCCCTAGGAAAATACGAACACGCTGTAACAGGTAAGTAGGTCGACCGACCTTCTTCTCTGGTCGACCGACCAATCCGCAGACTGTAGGAATTTCGGAACTGCAGGGGTCTGGTCGACCGACCGGTGTTACTGGTCGGTCGACCGCCTCTCCTGTACAGCGGCCTTTTTTTTTTCTTCGGAAATAACTTATATTAACCAAGTCATTCTTCCTCAAACCTGAAAAATCATTATACATGCGCCCAACATATGCGCAAAATCCCAGAACCAAGTCTAAATGTCTTAACTACGCAACAAAAGAAAAATTGTCCTAAAAACTTAAAGCAAACAAAATTAAAAAGTCTCTACAAAACAGAAAATAGACTGTCTTAGGAGCTTAAAACTGAAACAACTATCCGCTAAAGATGCGGAAAATCTCAGACCATGGCTTTTGGCTATATGTCGTAGTCTCCACTGTGTTTGTTCGAATGGCCAAACACGTCTCCTCTCCGTCGTAAAGCATTAGTCACAATAGAAGCATCCTCCATATTGCTCCCAATCTGGGGCGGAGGTGCAAAAACAGGCATAAGAGTGGGCAACAAAGTAGGGGAAGTAGTGATGACCTTATACTTCTTTTCAGAAGCAATAGCATTACAAGTAATAGGAGTCATGGCATCCTTCTTCCTATAAGATAGACCATAGATGATATAATGTTTCCCTACCTTAAAGGTCAATGTCCCACTACCCACATCAATGATGACTCCCGTGGTGTGAAGGAATGGTCTCCCTAGTATAATAGGTATATGGGCATCCTCAGGGATGTCCAAAACTACAAAGTCGACTGGGAAGAAAAACCTATCATTGCGCACAGGGATGTTTTCCAACACCCCTATGGGTTCCATAGATGTACGGTCGGCCATTTGGACAGTCATACTAGTTACTGCAAAATTGGTCATTCCTAGCTTTAAGGCTACACTCAAGGGCATGACACTAATGCTAGACCCTAAGTCACATAAGGCCTTTTTGACAGGAAAGGTCCCTATGTTGCAAGGTACAGAAAAACTTCCAGGGTCCTCTAGCTTATGAGGGGCAATAACATGGGACAGGAAACTGGAGGACTCTTCAGTAAGGGCTACCGACTCAACTTTATCTAGAGACCGCTTTCGTGATAAAAGTTGTCTCATGAATTTAAGATATGAAGGAACTTGTTGAACTAGTTCTAAAAACGGAACTTGAACATTCAATGAACGAATTACGTCTTTAAACTTATCAAATGATACTTGTTCCTTGGTTGGTATGAGTCTCTCTGGATAAGGAGGGGTGGAACTTTCAGTATTGGCAGCCCTCCTCAAGAACTTGGGGGTCTTGTCACCCCTGAATAGGAAGTCCCTTAGGTTGTCTGACATTTCAGGCCTGAAGGCGTCCTTCTGTTCAGCGTTGGAGGTCGGTCGACCCTCACCCTCGGTCGGTCGACCTGATTCCTGTGTTCCAGCAGCATCTGGAATCTGCGTCGTGGTCGGTCGACCTGGCTCCTGGGTCGGTCGACCTACTTCGCTGTTGCTTGTCTTCGGCTGCTTATCTTTTTCTGCTCCACCAACCTTCTCACCTCCAACTTTAGCTCCACTCCTCAATGATATGCTGTTTAGAGTCTCCTTCTTTTGGTCCGTCTTGGTCGGAAGTTGACCCGGAGCCCTAGTATCATTCTTACTCGCAATTTGAGCAATTTGGGACTCTAACATCTTCATCCCCGCCTCTCGTGCCTGCGATTCCTTTTGAACTAACCCAATGAGATTCAGGATGAGAACATCCGTATTCGGTGGTGGGTTAGAAGGTTGTTGAGGGACAAAAGGGGGTTTTTGATAGTTTTGCTTGTGCGGAGGGATATAAGTGGAGTTTTGTTGTGGTTGTTGGTGCTGTGGATTGAGAACATTCTGGCTTGTCCACCTCAGGTGGGGGTGGACATTATTATTATTGGGATCATAAAAGTTGTTCCCACGGTAATGTTAAAAGGCCGCACATGTCTCGTTAGATGAGGTACAAAACTTTGATACATGCCCCTCTCCACCACATCTCTCACAACTAAAGGGTCCGTCTTGAACGACATTTACCTGGTACATACCACCTTTACTTCCACTTCTCATCTCGAATTTTCCACCACTCTCCATTTTTTCTAACTTAGCCATCAAGGCCTCTATTTCCGCAACATTAGATTCGGCTTTCCTTTGATTTCCACGGGAGGTCCCGTGTTCAGCTCTGTGCACAACAACATCTTCAATGATTTTGAGACCCTTGGTCTCCCCAGAATTATCTTGGAACCTTCCATTAGCTGCAGCGTCCAAGTAAGCTCTATTGTCATCATAGAGGCCGTTATAGAACTGGTTGCAAAGAAACCATTGTTCAAATCCATGATGGGGTATGGATCGAAAAAGTCTCTTGAACCTGTCCCAAGCCTCACTAAAATCTTCATTAGTCTCTTGCTTGAAACTGGTTATCTGCGCTCTTAAGGCATTGGTCTTAGCTGCAGAGTAGTACTTCCGATAGAAAGCTAAGGCCAATGTGTTCCAATCTGTTACTCCCGCAGCAGTGCGGTCTAAATCTCTATACCATTCCCTCGCTGAGTCTCGGAGGTAAAAGATGAACATGGTTTCTTTAATTTGATCCCGCGTCACTCCATCTGGGGGTGCTATGGAGCATATGTAATCCGTGAAGATTTCAATGTGCCTAGCTGCATCTTCATTGGCTGCGCCTCCAAACTGGTTCCTCTCCACCATGGAGATGTAGGAAGGCTTGGCCTCAAATAGTTTCCCCGTGCCTGTGGGTAAAGTGAATCCCTTATAGAGATCCTTTGCTTGTGGCATAGAGTGACTTGCAATACTCGCTTCTTCAGCCATCTTCTCTTCCTTTACTTCAAATACTTGAAAATAGGTATTTGTTGGTGTTTTTGGTGTGGATGAATTATGAGGCGAATTTGGTTGTGAAGTTGGTATTTTTGGTGAAGATGGTTTATTTGTTGGTGATGATGGTGATGATTGTTGTTCAAAGATGTCTTCTTGGAATAGGGAAGATGGAGAACCTCCTTCCCTACTTTCTAAAAGCTGCTTTCTCCTTTCTCTTAGAGTCCTCTCAAGCTCGTGGTCTAGTGGTAGGAGTTCTCCTTGAACTGACCTGCGCATAAGATGGAAACTACAAGAAAAAAGTGAGAAGGTTTAAGGAACAAAAGTTTCTTAAACAAGAGAAACAATAAACACTGGCGTCACCTCCCCGACAACGGCGCCAAAATTTGATGCCCGTCGTTGAGGGCACCAAAGATAAGATTTATAATTTCCTAGCTTTGACTATAGATAGCGAAAGTCAGGGTCGAACCACAGAAAGGTGGGGAATGTTTATTGTTTGATGTCAATGTTTTAGGGTAACAAAAGTGGGGGTTTGATTGATTGTTACTAAGTCTAGAAACAAATATAAAGATAAAACAAGTAAATAAAGATGAGAATAAAACTATAGTAAAAGAGATGCTAGGATGTTTGGGTAATAAATAGCTAAGATAGTATAAATCCTAGGTCAACATATATTGCAGTCGCGTAAGGGGTGTAACATATCCTTTAGGTCTATGCTACCTAATATCTCCTTTCGGCCTATGCTATTTGTAACACCCCAAGAGTATGAGAGGAAAGTTGTCCCACATCGGTAGAATGTGAAGCTTGTGATATGTTTATAATAACTTCCACCCACCACTTAGTAACAAGGCCTTGTGCTTTTGGGCTTAAGTGAGGACAAAAATGGGCCCAAAAGCTTATCTTCCATCTTATTGGGGGTGTGTTACGACCGTGGTGGGTCGGGTTGTTACAAATGGTATCAGAGCGACCCTGCGCCCGTGTGGTGAGCCTGTGGTCGGGAGTACCGGGTCACACACCTAGCGGGGGAGGATTCTGGCCCTGATTGTGGTCAAGTTTGAGGCACAACGAGGACGTTGTGTTCTTTAAGTGGGGGAGTTTGTAACACCCCAAGAGTATGAGAGGAAAGTTGTCCCACATCGGTAGAATGTGAGGCTTGTGATATGTTTATAATAACTTCCACCCACCACTTAGTAACAAGGCCTTGTGCTTTTGGGCTTAAGTGAGGACAAAAATAGGCCCAAAAGCTTACCTCCCATCTTATTGGGGGTGTGTTACGACCGTGGTGGGTCGGGTTGTTACAACTGTAATACCCCGAACTTTTAGATAATTATTGTGTCGATAGTTTTAAAACACGTTGTGCATCGATAGATATTTTATGGCATAATTCACCTTTATAATTTATGAATCGATGGCGCGTAAGCATGTTTTAGCATCCGATAAGTACTTTATTAAAAAATGTTAGTAGTTTGTCGATGGTGGGGTTTGATCCTATGACTGCCGGGCAGCCAAGGTTGTAAGGCGTGGGCCTCGTTTAGTGTGCACGGCCAAGAGCCCACGTCCCAAACCCTAAGTGTTTTTACACCCTTTCTTCCAGCCTCTTTAGAGCCGTCATATAAGAGGCTGCCTACACTATTCTACCCCACCATTTGCACAGCCATCACCTCAAATCCTTAGCCGCCACATCAGAGATAAGAAGGGAAGTTCGTAGCAGTAGGTCAGACCACCCTAAAGACCGTCGTTTTAGCCGTTAACCAGGTAAGACACACCTTTACTATTCGTTATGGGTCGTGTATGTGTCTGATGTGTGGTAATTCGAAGGGTAGGGTGTCGTTGTTACCAGGTCTGGTTGGCACGGGTATGTTGGGGGTAGTCACGGTTGTGTCAGGAGAGTGGTGTCAGTAGGCTAGGGTGGTGGTAGTGTCGTCGACGGGGGTGGTTCTGGGAACCTGTTCATCACGGTAAATGGGAGTCAGGGAGTTTATGGTTGTTCAAGCCAGGGAGTCGGTTTGGGGGTGGTATTACTATCGACTCGGGGGAGGTCTATACAGTAGTACCACCGTGGTCTACAGACTGGTTGTCGGAGGTGGTTTTGGTGGTAGTCGTGGGTAGTGTAAGGTGTGGTAGTGGTGGTCGACAGAGTCTGTTTCCAGACGGTTGAAGCGCGGGTGAGAGTCAGACCTGGGGTAATGGACTCTGGTCTGACTCGTCGGCAGGTGTCGTATGGGTTGGTGGTGTCAGGGTGGTAGATGGGTGTCAGCGGTGTTGAGGGAAGGGGTGTGCTGGTGGTCGAGCTAGTGGTACACGGTGGTGATAGGGGTCGAAGTCGGAGGGATGAAAGGAAGTGTTGGCTTAGGGCTGTTTTGTTTCGTCCTTTTATTTTTATTAATATTATTATTATTATTATTATTATTATTATTATTATTATTATTATTATTATTATTATTAAAAGTATTTTAGTGTTATTATTTTACTACTATTTTAATAATAGTCGTCTTTCGTATTGCAATATTATTCATGATTGGGTAGTTGAAGTTTATGAGTCGGGAAATCAATAAGTTAAGGAAGTTTCTATTTATGGAAACTTTCCATTTATAGTGGGTTCCTATTTTTGGAAACTTTCCATTTATGGAAGGTTTCTAATTATAGTAAGTATAGATTGTTATGGGGTTTCGGGAAGGTTATTAATTCGTTACGTATACATGTTTAGGTAGCGAGTTTCGCGTGGAACATTTCTAGCGAGCTTTGGATTAAGCTGCATACCTGGTATTTGAGGTAGGGGAATTACTGCGCATATAATGATGATTACTTGGTTGTTTGATGTTAAGCATAATTATTTTATATTGTCATATGATTTGGAATATTGTGTTATTTGATTATATATTTCTGTGATACGATATGAGGTGATGAGAAATGGGAGTTGTGATCGGTGCGGAGTTAATGGGCCTTGTGATCGGTGCGGAGTTAATGGGCCTTGTGATCGGTGCGGAGAAAGGATGATTGAATCCCTATTTATAATATTGTTTGTTTATTTACTTTCCTCTACTCAACCTCGTGGTTGACCCTGTGTATTCATGACCACCTGTGATGAACCAATTTGTTGGGGAGCAGATTGACAGGTGTTTGGGACGATGGGAGCTAAGGGAAGGGAGAGCTTGGATCAGACCAGCTTAGAGTCTAGATCACCATAGTCGTCTTTTCAATAGTTGTACTTTAGTTTCGCAAGACAGTTTTATAATTGGTTGTATGAACTTGTTATTGAGTTTAACTTTTATTAAATAAAGTACTGTTTATCTTCTCTTTGTATCTACTGCCTCGGGAAACTGAGATGGTAACACCCTTATTTATCTGGGGAGTCCTAGTACAGGCCCTTAAATAAATGGGGGTGTTACAAAGTGGTATCAGAGCGAACGATCCTCAGGCCTAACCTAACGAACCCAATGAATGTAGGAGAGTCTAAATAAAAATGAACCCCGGGATAGGACTGTTAGGAGCACACTAAAGGGAAAGTATGAGTCTGGGGCCCCCTCACACCGAACCATTGGCCCTCTCAGTTTTACCCAGGAACCCAGAGTGCATATACGAGAGAAAAGGGTAGATTAGAAGGTCATGGAAGTGATGGTATTCTGTGATAAAAATGTGATAAGAACTCTTAGTATATGTGAACGATTGAAAAAGCCAGTAAGGGCATGAGTATGAAAGAATTTTATATTCATACAAAAGGTGTATATTAATATGGATGTATGAGGTGATTGGAATCATGTCAGAAATTTTGTTTATCATGTCTAGCGATATGCGGTTATGTGATCCCTGAGCCATGTTATAAATGAGTGTTACACGACATGTTAGTTAATTAAAAGACTCTATTGTTTAGGGACTATAGCCCTAACCCAGATGGGTGCCCACATGAGTCGGGACTCATTTCTTTTCTTTTGTATTATAGTATGCCTCCGCGAAGAAACAATATCGCTAACATCACGCAAGAGGAATTGGATCGTTTAATAGTCGAGAACGAGGCCCTAAAGGCCAAACGTATGGACTCCGCAAAGATGAGCACGATTATCGCGAGGCATCACCCTACTCAATTCACTGGGGATCGGAGGGGGAACCTCACCTGCTAGGGGCTTGGTGCCGGGAATTCAGTAACCTGTTCGAGTTGGTGGATTGCCCCGAAGAACCGAGGGTTGACCAAGCAGCCCACTATCTAAGGGGTATGGCCGATGACTGGTGGACTGGGAACAAGGGAGAAATTCGTGAGGCAGCTAGAGAGGATGGGACCGAGTTTGTTGCCTGGGTCGCATTTAAGAGGATCCTATATGAAGTATTTCTACCAGAATTTCAGAAAAGTAAGCTGAGAAAGGAGTTTGATAGTTTCAGGATGATAGAGGATATGACGGTGGAGGCCTATTACAGGAAGTTTATCCAGTTGGTGAGCTACGTGGGGGACATGGGTTTTGATGATGTTATGCTGGCGATGAAGTTTGAGAGGGGGTTGTCAATCAACATCAAGAAGAGACTGATTGCAGCTCCGCCCACCACAGTCCGGGACATCTACTTAAGGGCTGGGGCGGCGGAGAGGCTCTCAGATATGATTAAGGAAGACAAGAAGTCAAAATCTGAAAAGAGGAAGGTTGAAGTAGTGACGGAGAGTTCTGGGTCAAAGAAGCAAAGCACCAACAAGTATAGTGGGTATTTCAGCAGCAATACTTCCGGAGGAGTGAGGAATCAGAGTCGGGGTAATCACATGAGTGGAATTGCCAGCAGTGGTTCGGTGGGAATAGTTTGTTTCGGCTTTGGAAAGAGGGGACACAAGCAGGCAGTGTGTCGCTCATCTGGAGGGAATCAGTCCGGGTGTTATCGTACGCCTACATCAGGATATCAAGGATCACGCAGTCAGTCCTATGGTAGTAGTGGCTATCGTACACCCATGACAAACTATGGTGGGGGTGCGAAGTCTGGAGGCAGCGGCAATTATCAGAGAAACTATAACAATTATCAGAACCGCTCGTACCGAAATCAAAACAATGGGGGTGGAAGCAATCAGAAGACGGGAGCGGAAGGAAACCAGCAGGCTGGGACATCCAGTGCCAGTCAGAGTGGGGTCAAATCCAGTGGCAAGCTTTTTGCCATGGGAAAGCAGGCAGCTAAGGATGATGCTCATGTGGTGACCGGTACTTTTCTTGTGAACTCTAAACCTACTTTCGTACTTTTCGATTCCGGTGCAACCCATTCTTTTGTGTCTAGAGAGCATGTTAGGGCCTTGGGACTTGAGAGATTTGATTGGGTCGCGGACTCAGTGACCATACCATCAGGCGAGTCGGTAACTTGTAATAGGATTTATGGTAGTGTACCCATCAAAATCAGGGAAGCAAACTTTTATTGTGACCTCATAGAATTTCCACTGGGGGGCTTTGAGGTGATCCTAGGGATGGACTGGCTGGGGAAGTATCGAGCTTTTATTGACTGTCATCAAAAGAAAATTTCCTTGAAGGGACCTAAGGGAGTGAGGGTGTTTTATAAGGGATATCGAGTCAAACCTAAAATCAAGTTCATTTCTGTCAATACCCTTAAGTCTAACTTGCGAAAAGGAGAGAGTCTGATCTTGTGCCAAATGTGGAACTGCGAGGCTGAGACCCCTAAGACTAGTGAGATACCAGTGGTGCGGGAGTTTGAGGGGGTATTCAGAGATGACGTTCCTGGATTACCGCCAAGGAGGGAAGTGGAATTTTCCATTGACCTAAAACCAGGGGCGGGACCAATATCTAAATCACCGTACCGTATGGGACCGAAGGAGATGGAAGAATTGAAGAAGCAGTTGGATGAATTAGCTGAGAAAGGATTCATTCGACCCAGTGTGTCACCCTGGGGAGCACCTGTACTATTTGTGAAGAAGAAAGATGGGAGTTTGAGGCTTTGTGTGGACTACCGAGAGCTGAACAATGTGACCATCAAGAACCGTTATCCTTTGCCACGAATTGACGACTTGTTCGATCAGTTAAGTGGAGCTGGGGTTTTCTCTAAGATTGATTTGAGATCCGGGTATCACCAGTTGAGAATAAAAGATGAAGATATTCCAAAGACCGCTTTCAGAACGAGGTATGGCCACTACGAATTTGTGGTTATGCCATTCGGGTTGACTAACGCCCCAGCTGTGTTCATGGATTTGATGAACCGAGTCTTTAGCCCATATCTGGATAAGTTCGTGGTGGTATTCATCGATGATATCCTAGTGTATTCCAAGAATGCGGAAGAGCACGAGGATCATTTGAGGAGAGTACTTCAGACCCTGGAGGAGCACAAGCTCAATGCTAAGCTGAGTAAGTGTGAGTTCTGGTTGGAGAAAGTCGCATTTCTGGGGCATGTAATTTCCAAGGAAGGGGTAGTTGTCGACCCTAGTAAGATCGAGGCTGTGACTAAGTGGCAAAGTCCGAAGAATGTGAGTGAGATTCGAAGCTTTCTGGGATTGGCTGGTTATTATCGGAGGTTTGTCAAGGATTTTTCGAAGATAGCAAAGCCGTTGACGTCGTTAATGAGGAAGGAGAACCGTTTCATCTGGGATGAGAGTTGTGAGAAGGCATTCCTGACCCTTAAGGAACGTCTGACAACAGCTCCTATCCTTGCGTTGCCTGTCGGGAGTGATAATTTTGAAGTTTATACTGACGCTTCGAAGCATGGATTGGGTTGTGTGCTAATGCAGAATGGGAGAGTGATAGCGTATGATTCTCGCCAACTGAAGACCTATGAGGAAAATTATCCGACTCATGATTTGGAATTGGGAGCGGTGGTCTTTGCACTTAAATTGTGGTGCCATTACCTTTATGGAGCCACTTTTAAGGTGTTTTCTGATCATAAGATTCTGAAGTATATCTACACCCAGAGAGAGTTGAACATGAGGCAGAGGAGATGGATAGAGTTGATTGGAGACTATGATATGAAGATTGTCTACCACGAAGGCAAAGCAAATGTGGTAGCTGATGCCCTAAGTAGGAAATCTGTTCATGCTTTGAGTTGTGCGAGATCGCGATTGAGGTTACATGGCGAACTAAGGGAAATGGGAATTTTCATGATCCGAAAAGGGGATGCTCTTAGTGATTTGACTGTGGAGCCTGAGTTGTATGGGGAGATTCGGGAGTTACAAAAGAATGATGCAAGGATCCTGAAGTGGCGCAAGATGGTGGAGAGTGGGGATGGAGAGGTTGTATCCAAGTTCAGTATTCATACCGATGGTAGTTTGAGGTTCAGTGGGCGATGGTGTGTTCCGGATATTGAGGAGCTAAAGAAGAAAATCCTGACTGAAGCTCATGCTACTCCATATTCCGTTCACCCAGGGGGTGATAAGTTGTACAAAGATCTTAAGAAGACGTTCTGGTGGCCAAATATGAAGAAGGAAGTCGTAGATTTTGTGTCAAGGTGTTTGACATGTCAGAGAGTGAAAGGGGAGCATAAGAGACCACAGGGGAAAGTTCAGCCTTTAGATGTGCCAGAGTGGAAGTGGGAGAACATCTCAATGGATTTTATTGTGGGGTTGCCTCGGACTCAGAGGGGCAACAACATGATTTGGGTGATTGTGGATCGTTTGACTAAGTCTGCTCACTTTATTCCGATGAAAGATACCTGGAGTAAAGCCGAGTTGGCTAAGTCATATGTGCAGAATGTGGTCAAATTGCATGGCGTACCCAAGGACATTGTTTCAGATCGAGACTCGAGGTTCATATCTAGATTTTGGCAGGAGTTACAAGCCGCTTTGGGTACCCAATTGAAGATGAGCACAGCTTTCCATCCAGCTACTGACAGTCAGACCGAGAGAACGATTCAGACCCTTGAGGATATGTTGCGAGCATGCGTACTTGAGTTCGGTGGATCTTGGGAGGATCGACTGGGTTTGATAGAGTTTTCGTATAACAACAGCTACCATGCCAGTATAGGGTTGGCCCCTTTCGAGGCTTTGTATGGGAGGAAGTGTCGGAGCCCTGTGTGTTGGGATGATCAAGCCGATGTTGTGACTCTAGGGCCAGACATGATCCAGGAGATGGTGGAGCAGGTTCAGGTTATTCGACAGAAAATGAGGGCCACCCAAGATAGACAGAAGAGCTATGCAGATTTAAAGAGGAGCGATATTTCATCCGAGGCCGGAGAGAAGGTACTCCTGAAGGTATCTCCAATGAAGGGTGTGATGAGATTCGGAAAGCGTGGCAAACTGAGTCAGAAATTTATTGGACCGTTTGAGGTTTTGGACAGAGTTGGGGAGGTGGCATACCGATTAGCTTTACCTCCAGCTCTATCCAAGGTCCATAACGTGTTCCATGTGTCTCAGTTACGGAAATATGTGAGTGATCCATCTCATGTCTTACGCCACGAGGTGATTGAGGTAGATGAGCAGTTGGCTTACGTTGAGACTCCGAAAGAGATTCTGGACAGGAAGGTACGAAAGACTCGCAATGGGGAGACGTCCTTGGTGAAAGTTCTGTTGACCAATCATAATCAGGTAGAGGCTACATGGGAGCCTGAGGCATCCATGAGGGAGCGTTACCCACATTTGTTTGATTGAGGTAAGTTACGGGCACGTAACTCTTCTTTAAGGGGGGTGGAATGTAACATTTCGTATCTTATCATGTTCGTCTTTACCTTTATGTTTTAAATCGACTTCTGTGCGAGGCAGGAATGAGTGAACTTCGGGACGAAGTTCATTTTAAGGGGGGAAGACTGTAATACCCCGAACTTTTAGATAATTATTGTGTCGATAGTTTTAAAACGCGTTGTGCATTCGATAGATATTTTATGGCATAATTCACCTTTATAATTTATGAATCGATGGCGCGTAAGCACGTTTTAGCATCCGATAAGTACTTTATTAAAACATGTTAGTAGTTTGTCGATGGTGGGGTTTGATCCTATGACTGCCGGGCAGCCAAGGTTGTAAGGCGTGGGCCTCGTTTAGTGTGCACGGCCAAGAGCCCACGTCCCAAACCCTAAGTGTTTTTACACCCTTTCTTCTAGCCTCTTTAGAGCCGTCATATAAGAGGCTGCCTACACTATTCTACCCCACCATTTGCACAGCCATCACCTCAAATCCTTAGCCGCCACATCAGAGATAAGAAGGGAAGTTCGTAGCAGTAGGTCAGACCACCCTAAAGACCGTCGTTTTAGCCGTTAACCAGGTAAGACACACCTCTACTGTTCGTTATGGGTCGTGTATGTGTCTGATGTGTGGTAATTCGAAGGGTAGGGTGTCGTTGTTACCAGGTCTGGTTGGCACGGGTATATTGGGGGTAGTCACAGTTGTGTCAGGAGAGTGGTGTCATTAGGCTAGGGTGGTGGTAGTGTCGTCGACGGGGGTGGTTCTGGGAACCTGTTCATCACGGTAAATGGGAGTCAGGGAGTTTATGGTTGTTCAGGTCAGGGAGTCGGTTTGGGGGTGGTATTACTGTCGACTCGGGGGAGGTCTATACAGTAGTACCACCGTGGTCTACACACTGGTTGTCGGAGGTGGTTTTGGTGGTAGTCGTGGGTGGTGTAAGGTGTGGTAGTGGTGGTCGACAGAGTCTGTTTCCAGACGGTTGAAGCGCGGGTGAGAGTCAGACCTGGGGTAATGGACTCTGGTCTGACTCGTCGGCAGGTGTCGTATGGGTTGGTGGTGTCAGGGTGGTAGATGGGTGTCAGCGGTGTTGAGGGAAGGGGTGTGCTGGTGGTCGAGCTAGTGGTACACGGTGGTGATAGGGGTCGAAGTCGGAGGGATGAAAGGAAGTGTTGGCTTAGGGCTGTTTTGTTTCGTCCTTTTATTTTTATTAATATTATTATTATTATTATTATTATTATTATTATTATTATTATTATTATTATTATTATTATTATTAAAAGTATTTTAGTGTTATTATTTTACTACTATTTTAATAATAGTCGTCTTTCGTATTGCAATATTATTCGTGATTGGGTAGTTGAAGTTTATGAGTCGGGAAATCAATAAGTTAGGGAAGTTTCTATTTATGGAAACTTTCCATTTATAGTGGGTTCCTATTTTTGGAAACTTTCCATTTATGGAAGGTTTCTAATTATAGTAAGTATAGATTGTTATGGGGTTTCGGGAAGGTTATTAATTTGTTACGTATACATGTTTAGGTAGCGAGTTTCGCGTGGAACATTTCTAGCGAGCTTTGGATTAAGCTGCATACCTGGTATTTGAGGTAGGGGAATTACTGCGAATATAATGATGATTACTTGGTTGTTTGATGTTAAGCATAATTATTTTATATTGTCATATGATTTGAAATATTGTGTTATTTGATTATATATTTCTGTGATACGATATGAGGTGATGAGAAATGGGAGTTGTGATCGGTGCGGAGTTAATAGGCGTTGTGATCGGTGCGGAGTTAATGGGCGTTGTGATCGGTGCGGAGTTAATGGGCCTTGTGATCGATGCGGAGTTAATGGGCCTTGTGATCGGTGCGGAGAAAGGATGATTGAATCCCTATTTATAATATTGTTCGTTTATTTACTTTCCTCTACTCAACCTCGTGGTTGACCCTGTGTATTCATGACCACCTGTGATGAACCAATTTGTTGGGAAGCAGATTGACAGGTGTTTGGGACGATGGGAGCTAAGGGAAGGGAGAGCTTGGATCCGGACCAGCTTAGAGTCTAGATCACCATAATTGTCTTTTCATGAGTTGTACTTTAGTTTCGCAAGACAGTTTTATAATTGGTTGTATGAACTTGTTATTGAGTTTAACTTTTATTAAATAAAGTATTGTATATCACAGGTGGTCATGAATACACAGGGTCAACCACGAGGTTGAGTAGAGGAAAGTAAATAAACGAACAATATTATAAATGGGGGTGTTACACTATTAGTTCCTATATCTCACAATTATTGGGTGTCAACAATAAGGGTGATTCCTAAATTCTAGGTCACATACCTTTCAGTCTTAAGTAACCTAGCCGTCTTAAGGTTTAAACCAATGTCCTTCCCGTATCTCTCAATCTTGGGTAGGTCATTACTAACATCCTACAAGTCTCCTTTCAGTCTCATTGTAGGTTATTATAGTCTACAAAGTAAAACGAAACAGAATACGAACGCGAGTTGGTCGACCGACCAACTACCCCGGTCGGCCGACCTCCTGCCTGCAACAGATGGATTTCGGAAATTACACTACCGATGCATATTTACTCCCTACATCCTAACATGTGAAATTAGCTACTCATGACTATTGTAACAATAATAAAAACAGAAGTAAACATGGAGATCATAACGAACATCAATCTAAACATGCAATAACAATAAAGGCTTGGGATTCTAACTTAAACTGGATACTAATAATTCTAAGATAAGAACAATATTAAAACTTAAATTAAGAAAGGAATTACCGGAAACAAGGATTAAGGCAGAAAAGAACGAACTTTATTGATTGTTGTGGAAAGATTGATGATGAACAATACTAAAGAAAAGTGTTTGAATAATAAAGGAATAACTATTGTATGCTAAAACTCTCTCTAAAACTCAATAGTAGATACTGAATAAAATTGAATTAAAGACTGAATGCCAAACCCTAATCACGTAATTAGCTTAAATAGGCGGAAAATAAGAGTTTCCTAATGACCTAATTACTTGAATGGGCTTTGCGGAAAAATCTGGGTCTGCGCTGAGGTCGGTCGACCTACGTAGTAGGTCGGTCGACCGCTTGACGGGCTTCAGGGATTTCTGGTCTTTCCATAACAGTCGCCTGGTCGGCTGACCCATGTAGTAGGTCGGTCGACCTATTTTCCTGTAGGTCTGCCTTGATTTGTCTTCGGTTTGACTTCTTGGTACTTGGTTAGCGCTTCGAGTTGACTTTTCTTCGTTCCTTGGCTATGAAAAATCCCGAGGGCATAAATTTGGTATAAAATCGTCCCTTTTCCGCATAATTCTTAAAAGAGCATAAAAATACGAAAGTAGACAATTGTTGGGACATAAAGGCTAAAACATAATAAATGAGCGACAAAATGCGTGTAAAAATAGATGTAAAACATCATAGAATAGACACGCATCAGTAGCAATGCATGAACAAAGCAATTATTATGATAACCAAGTGCTTTTGGCCTAGTGGAGATCTGGTTTCCCTCAAAACAGCCAAATGATAAACTGCGAGGTCCTGGGTTCGAATCTCCCTTGATATGGAGATAATGAGACTTGACCACATGTTTTATTATGTCAGACATAATAACTAAAGTAGCCACCTTAAACTAATAAATTACCTGCCAAGTGCGACCTGTAAAACAAATTATTCCGCTAGACGTTAAGCTAGATTGAGATCGGTCGTTGAAAGTGTTGTCACACATTGTAGTAATGACATGTAATGTTTGTTGACCTTCGCAATCGGAATAATACGCAACTTGGTTGATCTATACCACAACACAGGCAAATAAAACGATTTAATAGCACAATTTATAATAACTTAGCGAAAAACAAAAAATAAATTATATTATCTGAGTAGGAGTAGGTCTAACTACCGCCGAGTGAGATGTAGTTGATCATGAAGTGATTGTCGTACAAAATATGTCGTTTGTTCACTATATCCTTCCCTTGTTGTACATATCTAATAAGAAATAAAATTAATGTATCAATGCTTATAAATTAAGATCAAAATTAATGAAAATAATGATTATGTATTCATACATTTTCGAGTCTTTTGAACCGTTGGGATAAGTGTACATCCCAATTCCCCTATTATGCATGGATGGACGTGCATGATGACTTTCATTTGAAGGTGACTTGCCTTTGGAGTTCGTATTTTTACCCGAATATTGTCCATTTAATCGTACTTGATTCGCCTTATGCTATGGCCAGACTGACCACATACGAACATGAACCGGTGCTACCGACTCTAAATTTCTTACTCTTGCTCGGATTTTCTCCAAGTCCAGGCCTTCTTGCCTTTTTAGGTCTACCAACAATAACCTTTTTTAATCCGGGAGGTGTTAGTAGCGAAGTCGGCCATTCCTTTGCGCCATTATTCGATGGCTCCATCAAATAATCATAAGCCTATAAAGAAGTAGCATTTCTATAACACTCAGCAACATACATTTTTGGTATCCTTGTTATACCATATTGCAGTCATTGTATGATGGCATGAGATGCTACTTTGATGCGGGAGCATCCTACTACAATCTATTCCCAAGTCATGAAACGAGGCAGAACTGTTATGAGCTTAATATTGGCTCGAGGATCATGTTGAGGCTCACGTGGGATGGTGATCCAAGCAATCTTATTACTTACAATAGGCCAAGTCCCAGTTACAGTAAGCCACACGGTCAACCCGTGACTACTGTTATGTTCACAGCCATCCAATGTCATATTATGGTTGTGTTGAATCATTGTCTTTGATGCGTGTCTATTTTATAATGTTTTACATCTATTTTTACACGCATTTCAGAACTCATTTATGAGTTTTTGGTTATTATTTATCCTATTTCGTCTACTTTCGTATTTTTATGCATTATTGCAGATTTATGCGAAAATAAGGCGATTTCGTGTCAAACCCGTCCTCAAGTGATTTGCATGACTAAGGACACGAAGGAACGAAGCCTAGCGCACATCTTAAGGCCTGAAGATAAAATAAGCAAGGATGCATACAGTTTACAAGCTTCAACAAGGAAAGAATCGGTTCATGATATTGCAGCCTGTTTCAAATGGCTATATCTCGAGTTCCAGAGCTGATAATCGAGTGATTCTAATTGGAGGTGAAAGATGATCCTCTTAGCTTTCCAACGCCGCGAGAATCCCAACCACTTACCCACAACATATTTCTTTTTCCCCGCATCATCAGCCCCATATTTAGTTTCTAAAGACTCCCATATCACTTTGGCAGACTTATGAATCATAAAAAGGTCAATCAGGGTGTCGGTCATGTTATTCAGAAGTTGACATCTAGCAGTCTTATTATCCTTATCAAATTTATTAATAACATCCTCATTTGACTTGACACCAATAACAGCCGACGCAACAGTAACTATTTCCTTACTAGCAGCAGGGGGGTCAGAAACGACTAGAGCAGGGGGGGGGTCACTAAACAGCACATAATCAATTTCTAATTGTTCGAAAAACATGAGCAGTTTTTGTGATCAGCGCTTGTAGTTATTACCATCGAGACGTTCAAGTTTGGTCAAATCAGGAAAGGTTTTTGCCAAAATAGACGACATTGTTACCGCAATAATAATATAGTTTTCAAATTGTTCGACAGAATTACAGAACTCGGAAAAAAATGTAATTCTAAAGTACGAAAAGTTGCAGTAACGAAAACAGAAGTATAGAAATACCGAGAGAAGAGAAGAGAGAAAGAAGAAGAGAGGATTTATGTTGTAATTATGTGTTTAATGCTGAATAAGGCTCTGCTATTTATAGGAAATAACAGAAGCCAAAGTCCCAAAACAGACTCCTAAAAACACTAGGTTATGGCTGTTAGTGGGGAGAGAATATCTCACCCACTAACAGTCTTTGACTGACCAAGTCAGACAAAGAAACCCACAACACAAAAAAAAACGGACGGGGATAAAAGAGGGCCTTTGGCCCGCCCCGCAGGGGCTCTACCCAAACCGGAGCCCGAGCGCGTGTGTTGGACCCAAACCCACTAGCCCAACAAACACACACAAAACTCACCTTGGTCCATTCTCTTAACCATACAAGAGGAAGGAAGTAATATAAAGAAGAGTTGAGAGTTGTTGTCCCACATCATTTATAAGTCGAGTGAATTTTCGACATAATTTCTAGTATATAACATAAAACATAGTCAAGTATGATCTTGTTTAAATTGTATTATCAAGTATATTGTAAATATCAAAATTTTAGAATTTTTATCGGTATGTAACTAAACATATTAACAAAAGAAAACTGGTATTAACATACATAAATAAAGTAAACGTATAGAATTGATCCAAATGAGAAAATAATGAAATTGATCTACCCATGAGATGGTGGACAAATATCGATTTGATTACATGATTTTAAGGGTGGTAGACCTTGGTAATTACAATGTTTTTGTTTTACTTAGAACGGCTAAATACCATCTTCAAACTTGGACATTGTTAATTCTACTTAACACAAATTTTCATCCAAGACGTCACCATCCGTCATAAGTTGAAGACGAATAGTGTCTCTCTCACATAGTACAAGGGGCACGATTCATAAAATGATCTATTTCCTCCCCACTTATCTTCCCACTTGCCTTATTAGAAAAGGATTAATATTTGTATTCAGCTTGTGACGGATACTATCCGAGACGAGCAAGAGTGTTTGTTCTACTAAAGATGGAGTATAAGTTGTCCTATTCTAGTGTAATTATCGGAAGGATATTAGTTGTTAAATACCAAGATTATACCTGCCAGGGGTGTCACACAGACACCAAGACTGGACTCATTCATTACAATTTAGGAACAATAAAAAATGAGATTCAAACAATGTACTCTAGCATTCAAATCTGAGAAATGTAAAGGTACACCCATTTTACTTAAAACTATTCTGCAAAGTTTACCCACCCTATTCAAGTTCTGACCAATTCTGACATTATTGTCATGAATAAATTCATAAATAACTCAACAATGGAATTGAAGAGGGGTGATCATCATCATGATTCATGATACTTCCCATTTCTGAAATAGATCTAGTTAGTAGTTACTAATTACATTAAATAATATTTATGAGCATAAACATTAGGAAAGTACATACTAATACTAATAAGAAACAACATTTCCACAATTCCTTGTACAATTAATTTAGGCTAACAGCCAGAAATTCTTCTGCCATCTAGTGCTAATCAGATAACCACCCATGCCTTTGCTTTGCTTTCTAACTCCAATTGTCAAGCATTCTGCATTGTTGATGCATTGCTCTACAAAATCCTCTGAGCTGCTCATACCAAACAAGCTGCCCACCCAATCAAACATCAAAATCAAATCAAATCAAATCAAAATTATGATTATGATTAAAAAGATTTAAAAATTGAACATTTGATTAGACTTTCATTAAATGATTAGATCTGAATGTAAATGTGAAAGATTACAACATTTTGATTCCTTAAAAATATTAGTAATAATTTGGGATTTGGGAATTGGCATTTGGGACCCACCATGTCATTATGGGAGATGCTTTCTTCTGGCCTAACACCAACACTGAAACTTCAAGCTTCTTCACTTGGCTCAGTACTGTTGCTAGTTTTGGCCCTTCTATCACTAGTGCTTCTACTTCCACCTACAATTATATCATCACATTTTTACATCAAAATCAAGGAATCAACCTAACCTAACCTAAGCTAAGCTAGACAGACACACAACCTTAGTTGGAACACTCACAGCCTATGTTACTCAGACTCGTTTAGAAGTATTCGACACGGGTACGTGTCCATGTGTCGGACTTGGCTATTTTGTTGAAAAGTATGCATATTTTGGTTTAAAATGAGGTGTCTAAGTTTCATACACATATCGGAGTGTCGAGTGTCGGACACGTATACGTGAGGAAATTAGAAGAGTCGGAGTAACATAGATCACAACATTCCATCTTTATGTAAATTTCACTAATGCTTTAACAATATAGTAAGTCTTGCTTGCGACGGGTCACCATTTGTGACGGATATTTTGTGAGATAAAATGGATACAAAATGAGTAGTGGAGAAAGGGGACCACGTGAATAGTGTTGGAGAAAGAGAAAAATTGGGTATTTTGTGAGAGAAAACGGTATCCGTCGCAAGCTTGCGACGGATAGTGCCGTTGCAAATAAGAATTTGTGTTAACAATAATTACGCAAAATATTTGTACACACTGGATCTAGGGGGAACCATGGAAAATCTAGTATTTTTAGTTAAAACTTCTCATTTTTTTCCTTCAAATTTACACTTCCCTAACAACAAATCCTTAAACCTTTCATAAAAAAAAAAACAGATATAATCTTTAATACATGAGTAACTTATTTTTATTGATCCACATAGATACAACTAAGCAAGATTTTGATAAAAACAAAGAAGCTTACAACTTTTTTCAAGTATCTAAGTAATCTAACAAATGAGGACAAAACAGTGGAAAACAGTGGCTATTAAAGCAAAAAAAAAAAGCATAAACAGAACAAACAATCATTCCAAGTTTACTGTGCAACAAAAAAAATAATGACTCCGTTCATTTAGATTCAATACTTGTTTGTTTAATTATTTTAATGAAACGTATGGAATGTAAGTGAACAAAGGAGTAAGAAACAGCAATAAAAAAGAAAAGGGGGAAAACAAGACCTCAGGTTTGCAAGCCTTGCAAAGAGAGCCAAGAGAGGTAGCAAGATTAGGAGTAGAGGACGAAGAAGAAGAAGAAGAAGAAGAATCAGAAATGATGTGAAGAAGAGTAAGCCAATCACCCTTATTAGCAACATGAGTAAGAGCCCACATCATTGCATGTTTAGATCTCGCAGTTTCATCAACAACTACCATTACTCTTTTCTTCACCATCATATTCATACCACCAACACCATTGTTATTATTATTATTATACCCATAATCATACATATTCATTCCATCCATTTCTTTCCAACAGGCTCCTACCTCACTACCATTGGAATACCTTCTTCCATTGTTATTCCATCTTTTTGAGCTTGATTTCCAACTTTCTTTCATACTTAGCTGTCTTAGGATAGATCCTGAACTGGGCATCTTTTAGATTTTGGAGATGACAAATGGGTAGAGGGGAATGACGGGGGTTTGGTTATGTGCCGAAGGTGTTTGATGAAATGGCTCAATGAAGGGAGTTGAAGGGAGGTTTATTAGAAGTGAAGTGGGGTTTTGAAGTGAGTTGGTGTGAGTTGGGTGCACAGAAATGGGAGTGAAGTAGACAGGAACATGAGAGTGAAGGAGAGGAGCGCATAATATGGATGGGACGAGATTCTTAATATGGGTTAAAGTAGTCTAAAAGGGGTATCTTATCAACCCAAAACGGACACGACACGGATACGGACACGACACGTGATACGGTATTTCATACTCCCTCCGATTTTCTGTGTTGTTTTTCTTTTCATTTTGCTCTAATAACAATGATGTTCTCTCATTTCTCTTTTGGACAATATTGTGTAGTCCAAAATCAGTTTTATGTGGGATCATATGTATTGTGTGGTTCAAATTGATTCTCGTATTTCTTGTCTCAAAATGAGAAGAGAACAACACAAAAAATCGGAGGGAGTAATATTTAGTATATGTGACACGCTATTTAAATTTAATAAAATATCAATAAGTCTCCCTTATGACGGATTATCAGTCACAAGTTTGTGACGAGTCGAATAACACTCACATGGTGCTTGGTAGATAAAACAAATGTAAAGGTGTATAGATAATCACAAAGGTTTGTGCTTATTCTCCCAAATGAATTTTTTTTGACTCGTCGCATGATATTTTTTGACCCATCGCATGATTTTTTTTTACCCATCGCAAGACTAAAGTTATTACAAAAGAAAACGAGTATTGACAAACAACTCTTACATTTCTGTAAGTTTCAAGGTTTAACCCAGTTACCACTGAACTAACAACACTTGATTCATTTTTAATCAATGTCTTTTAGTGTAACTAATATTCATTTTCACCAAAACCCACTTCTAATCAATCTCTTATTGCATGTTAATCCTCGTCTAAAGTATAACATTTTTAGACGGAGTTAAGGGTAAGATTAGTACCCGAACTTTGCTTTTTTTTACAGTTAAGTGACTGAACTTTCTAAGTTTACGGTTAAGTGACTCAAACTTAACACCGTTAACTTTTTGACTTAACATCTAATTAGAACTCACAAAATAGATGTTATATCAAAAGACTTTAAAAAAAACACAATTCACTCTATTTGCAACTAATAACCATCGTTAATTTAACGAAACAAGATATTATTCCAAAAAAATTATATCTTCCGAGGGCAGTTGCAACTTCAATGTGTAGCGTCCATGCTATCTTTTCTACTTACTTCCGGCCATTCAAAGACATGTCGATAAGTTTCCACCCGAATTCTGAAAACAAAAAATTACATAACTCTTATGTCATATACAACCACTAACACATAAGTGAAAAAAATCATCGTAAAATAATTATCGTTAACATGTTTGGAAATACACTTTCTTAAATTTTACCGGTCCGGGCAAATAAATCATAAGAATTTAGCAACAATAGGACAAAAGACCTCGTTCTCCCAGCAGCAAGCTAAGAAGGCTCAAGTGAATACTAGAATTAGAAAAAGGAAGAAGTACGAACAGAGTTGTTGGGGGAAGGGGTGATGAGTATAACTCATGAATTATACGATAGGTGCGGGAGCATACAAAAACCAATCTTCATTAAGCTAGTAGTAATGATCACAACTGGAAAGAAACTAATGCATAATAATTTTGTAAATTTTATTCAATACTCTCTCAATTACCTTACGAGTATGACTTTTAGTCAAGCTTCTTCTACTTGAGTTACTGAGAGGTGAAATATTTTCTGATGCGATGCTAGTTTGAGACACGGGTGTAACATAATTTTGCGTCGCACTGATACCACGGAATGTTTGTTGGCCTTCAAAATCAGAATAGTATGCAATTTCCCTCATCTGTGACATTACCATCGTCTGCCAATTTATGATATTGTAAAAAAAATATGGTTTTAAAAGAGTGAATATTAAAAAAATGTAATACCCGACTTCTTGATGATTGTTGCTCTCCAAATTGGGTTTTAGGTTTTGGTGATTTATTGTTCGATTTTACGCGCGCACAACTATCGGTATTTTCCCTTTTTTTTTATTATTATTTGTGAAGATTATTTAACGGTGTTAAGTTTGAGTCACTTAACCGTAAACTCAGAAAGTTCAGTCACTTAACTGTAAAAAAAAAGCAAAGTTCGGGTACTAGTCTTACCCTTAACTCTTTTTAGACGTGTATGTATCCGGCGAGTAGTATAACAATTTTAGACGTGTATCCGGCGAGTAGCGAGTATACGGCTGTTTAACACGACGTTTAACACAAAATAACTAATAAGCAGTAGTGTTCGTGCTACTTTAATATCACAAACTTTTATTTGTGATGGATTTATCTGTTACAAATTTGTAACGGGTTAAGTATTATCCACATGAATAGGAAAAGATAAGTCATTTACTCATTTGAGATTTTCGATTTTTATCTTATATACTTATACGCAAGTGAGAAAATTTAACCCGTTGAAAACTTATAACGGATATATCCATTATCACAAATTCTCATTTGCGACGGACATATCCGTCGCAAGCTTCCGACGGATACCGTTTCTTCTCACAAAATACCCACTTTTTCTCTCTCTCCGACACTATTCATGTGGTCCCCTTTCTCCACTAACTCATTTTATATCCATTTTATCTCACAAAATATCCGTC
Source organism: Silene conica (assembly GCA_029255685.2). Taxonomy (NCBI): domain Eukaryota; kingdom Viridiplantae; phylum Streptophyta; class Magnoliopsida; order Caryophyllales; family Caryophyllaceae; genus Silene; species Silene conica. The sequence goes on from CM055311.2 coordinate 70,603,654, forward strand.
ACAAATAATGACCCGTCACAGGCAAGACTTACTAATCCATTATAAGGGAGATCGAGTGGATTGGTACGTAGGGGTAGGACTTAGGATTAGGAGTAGGAGTAGGACATCAAGATAGTTAGAGACGGGGACAAAATTGTTGACGTGTGCATGTGGTATGTGGCCATGTGAGTAGATGTATGGAATATGGATGCATGCACGGAATTTTTTTTAATATTTTTTCAGTGTGGAAATATTTAGACAGATTTATATGGGGATGATTATAGTTAATTTTGAAATAAGACTCTAGCAAGTCTCAAGATATGACACGTTCAAAACTAATACTCTTTCCATTCAAATCCACACTACACATTTCTATTTTACACACTATTCACAAACAACCATTCAAATTCGATTTTTTCCCGATACATAAATAAAATTATATTCATGTGGGATCTAGTTTTATTCGTCTTTACTAGTATATTATTAATATCTAATTTTTATAATTTTTGAAAATACGTAGCTAACAATATTTACTGTACAAAAGACGCGTTGGCAAACGTGAAAAAGGAAATGTGTAATGTGGATATGAATGGAGGGGGTAATAATTTATCAAAATCTTAACAAAGTCTTAAGTTGCGTCTTGATATTTAAGGCTCAACTCAAGACTTTGGGTGAGTTTTGACCCCACCTTCTATTAAAATTATCCAGTGAGCGGTTGTCACGTGTCATTTCTTTTTCTAAAAAAAAAAAAGTAATGTAGAAAAAAGTAAAGTCTGAGGTGGTCTGACGCATAATGTATAAAGTCTAAAGTGAGTCTGAGTTGAATCTGAACAATAAAGAAATAATAAAAGTTAGTAAAAGGCTGATGTGACACAGTTTTAAGACTTTGGCTGGTCTGACCAATAATGTTACCCTAATATCTTTACGAGTGAAATAGAAAAGAGAAAACGGACAACTTAAAGCCCTATATAAAATGTAACTAGGGTACAATTAAATTCGATAAAAGTGACATGATTGGAACACTCGGTCCTATTAACCGGACTCGTACTCCAATGAAAGAAACAAATTTGTCCCATAATTTAAATCGACCCGACTTATCTGATATAGCCTTTAACAATTATTATTACATATTTATAACTATCTCTAAATAAATTGACAAGCGTTTGCAAATCAAACTCGAAAGTTATCACTATCTCTTAATAAGTAACAACACAAAAAAGGCACCACAATTAAAATATTTATTATCTCATACTATCTCTGTTTCAGTGAGATATTTACACTTACTTTATTTTCTTCTCATAAAATAAAGTATGTTTAAACATCTCACTAGAATAGACGGAGAATTAATCTTTACAATAAAGTTGACAACACGCTAAAAAATCACATGAACTCCAATGACACCGATTTAGTCAAAATTCTTAGAAACCAACAATAATTGCATCTTCACCGAAACTTTTTCTTCTCTCTAAAAAAATCCTCGTCTCTCTTTTTTCTCTCAAAAAAAACCCTAGTCCCCATCAATTAAATCTGGGGCTTCCATCGACTTTTGATCGATGGTAATTAAGCCCCCATAAAACTTTATTTATCAATTTTTACTATGAAATCCTACGTATTAATCAATAAAAGTCTCCCTTTTGGTGAGATCCGTTCGTTTGTCTCTATTTTCGGAGTCCTTTCAGTCCTTGTTATTCAAGGTTTTTCGTTTGTCTCTATTTTCGGAGTCTTTTCAGTCCTTGTTATTCAAGGTTTTAGTTCTATTGGTAATATAGATATGAGCGTCTTGGTCGTTTCGGTGAAGATGCAGAAGATCGGTTTCGTAATAAATCGTTATATGGTATTACATATGTTGTCGATTTGTTGGTTGCACTTAATTTGGTCAGATGAAATCGTCTCTCGTCAAGGCTCAGGATCCTACGATCCTCTTGTGAAAAGCTGTTTGCGGCGATATGATAGATGACGTGTTTTGAAGCAATTCAAGTTTACAGATCTTTCTTTGAACAAGATTTTATTTTATTTGATTCTAATCGAGTTGTATCCAGTCAAATTACACATATTTTGTAGATGTCGTATGATTATTTATTAATGAAGTGATTTTCATTCAAAAAAAAACAATAATTGAATGTTAAGGGCTTGAACTAACCCAATCGTGTATATGATCCAATTGTCCCATTATTGTCCCATTAAACATATACCAAGATAAGTGTGTCCAAAGAGTATGAGATCTTATCTATATTAACACAAGAATATTTCGTGTAATATCGTGCGTTCACATTATGATATTTATTTTCTTTTTTTATTTAAATAAATGAAAACTATCGTTGTTAATAGAATTTCATCGAATAATCAATACAAAACTTCAATGAAGCACCATCCCCAATTCCATTTATTTTACATAAATAATACAATATGAAAATGCATAATTTTCCCAATAATCCACATAGTTTATCAATAATTGTAACATCCCGTATTTTTATAAAAGTAATTTTAATAATTTAAAGTAGTTTTTGGAATTTAATAATATTTTAATTACAATTCGTAAGTTTTATTTTAAGAAATGTCGTTAGGTTCCGTCTTAAGTTGTTTAATCTAAAGATTTCACGTTTACTTGGTAAATTCCGTTTTAAGATTTTCCACCCCTTACATTTTAGAAACCCGACTCAAGTCAAATATAAAGGACACCACCCTACCTCCTTTCCACGTTACTCCCTCCTTCTCCAAAATAAGAATGCAGTAACATTATTTTTCCATTGTTACTCATTTCCACTTCACAAAATCATCATCCATTTACTCATCTCAACTCCGATTGACGCAAGGTTTTCACCTACGCTTTCATCTTTTCATTTCCGTTCTTTCTATCTCTTTCAATTTCCGTTTCGTCAAAGTCGATTTTGGGACTGTTTTGAGGTTAACTCGAAATTACCCCATAATAATCCGTTTTTGTTGTTTGTAGGTGTTGACTCGGACGACCCAGACAAGGATTCGTACATAGTAGAAGACTAGAAGTGAAGAATCGCTCTTTAAGGTGACGATAATGAGAAACTCGGCCTTTTGTCTAATATTAGCACTTTACATGGTTTTAGTATGTATAGCTACTAGAAACATGTTTAGGATATGTGGATTGTGGTTGTGATGCTGTAAATTAGTTAGTATCATGCTAGGGTTTGATGTTTATATGTTTCTCACATGATTTATTGATTATTGAAAATGGGAAATATGTTTGGGTGGAAAAGATGAATGTTTGTATTGTGTTTGCTAATCTATGATAATGATTTTAAGATGCACCATGAGTGTTTGTATATGCTGTAATTTATGATTTTAGAAGTATATGCAAAGTATAGAAACAAGTTCTTTAAGTTTGATTGAAGTTTAAGAATGGCGAAATGCGCGATTTTGGTATAGGGGGTCCCCAGCCGGTCTGAGGCCGGCGGCCGGTCGACCGACTGAGAGCCCCATTTGGTATTTGTTGTTTGTCATTGCTATTTTGCAAAATTTGGGAAAAAGGGTCCCCAGCCGGTGGACCGGCAGCCGGCCGGCCGGCTGGGAGACCTTCTTCTTGCTTTTGTTGTTTTGTAGAAATTGGGAAAAAGGGTTCCCAGCCGGTGGACCGGCAGCCGGCCGACTGGCTGGGAGTACCTCATTGTTGTTTTTATTGTATTTTGGCATGAGAGGTTGGGACTCTCAGCCGGCCAACCGGCAGCCTATGGCTGACCGGCTGAGAGCCCCTGACCATATTAAATTATTCGTAACTTGTGTCTCGCATGTCGGATTTGATTGATTCTTCTTCCGTATGTTTCGTATGCTTGTTTGAAGTCCCAAGAAAATTGGGCGGCGCTTATGTCGGGTTCGGTAATGGATTTGAGAATGAAAGACCCCCCGGCCGGGCAACCGGAAGGGAAACCGGCTCTCGCCTCAAATTAGTTCCCGAAGCCGGCTAAGTGTTACATGGATGTTTAGTAGTGAAATATTTATATGAAATGATTGTCATTCGAGTTTGAGTTGTTGTACATCTTTGAGATGACATAGTGTGATTTGTGTAACCTGCTGTGCGCTGCTATAGTACTCGAGTTCTCACCTGACTGCATTGTGTAGCTGGTTGGCCGTAGTGGCTTGGTCCTCGCGGCCAGGTTTTAGATTGTCTGCCCGCCTTCGGCATATCTCGTTCCTAGCTAGTTCGGGTCTTGGGGGTGCCTTGTGCACTTGTCGAATCGGGGATCGTAATTCGTTTGCGCTCCGAGAGTCTGGCCAGGTTTAGACTAGGACAGTCGATTGTCGTCGTCCTACCAGGGGGTTGTATAGTCTGAGATTGGGAATGTCGTAGTATATAGACGAGCCGATTGTCGGCCTGCTCATAGTGGTCTAGCCGAGTCGATTGTCGACCAGTCTAGTTGAGTCGATTGTCGACCTATAGTTGTTGGAGTAGAGTCACTTGGTGACCTATCTCTCGTTTTTAGAGTCACTTGGTTGACCTTTAGTTGTTGGAGTCGAGTCACTTGGTGACCTATCTCTTGTTAATATAATTGGATGTTGAGTATAGCTTAGTTGTATTTGTGAATGTATGATACTTGGTTATCTTAGTATTGTTCGTCCAAGGCATTGGACGACTCTTGTGCTAGTTTCGTAAATGGTTTGGATTGAAAGACCCCCCGGCCGGGCAACCGGAAGGGAAGCCGGCTCTCCTTCCAAATAGTTTCCGAAGTTGGTTGAAAGCCTTTGCATAGTAATGCATGATGTTATGAAATATGAGATATTGTTATATATGCTTCACATGTTATAAATGTCGGAGTATGTTGGATGTTTTACGTGTTACATGTTATTGACAATAGGTGGCTAGGAGCACTCTAGTCACTCCCCACTGACTGTGACGCACATGTTGTATGTGTGTAGGTACATGAGGCTGTTCTGCGGGGGTTACGTTGAGGCTAGCGAGCGATGATCCTTCATCGTTGACTTTTACCTTTCGTTAGCTAGACCTTAGGCTTAAGTTTCAGTATTTTGTGCCTGTAGGTGTTGGAAACTAGGTTCCTTATATTATACTCATATCTAATGTGAGTTTTGTTTCTTTAAGTTTAGGTCATAAAACTTAAATAGATCTTATGCATGCATGATGATATCATAAGATGTAGTAGTCCTTAAATTGGTTTTAGAAGGTTTATACTCAATAATCACCTATTATTTGAGTCTTCTAGCCACCGAAATACCCTTAAACGATCTAACAAAAACCGTCTCCTAAAGGTGCGTATCAAGGACCCGATCTCAAACTAACACTATTTTTGTTACTAGAAAAATAGAATTAGTATACTAGAAATAATAATAATATTACACTTAATATTATTTGAATGAAATGATTTTTAATAGAATTATTAATCTCTAGTAAACATATTGAGAATTGGATGTTGTAAGAATAAGGACTAAGTGTTGAACATCATCATATCTTATGCATGAAGAGTGTTGTGTATATATAGGAAGCAAGATGACCTTGCTTGTTGGAGCAAGATGGCCGGCCATCTCAAGCAACCCTAGGCCAATGCATGGTCTTCTATTACTTACACAAAGCACACAATATGCCTTACATATCTTACACATCCTTACACACCTAAACATAGATTTAGTGTATAATACACACAATCACATTGTGTGTCCAATGTCACGGCTGAAATGTGGGTTATAATAGACCCATTTTATTTTTGTCAATTGTGTTAATTTGTAACATATCACATATGTCTCATAACACATGACCTAATTTGTTAATTATGCAATTTTAACCATTTAAAATTCATAATTCACAATTTTATAACATTTAAATAACACTATCAGTAATTCGAAATTACTACTTTACAAAAATGTAATATCATAATTTTAATTACAACTCTTTGTAATTTTATGATCAACCGTGTTCATTCTCAACTTAATTGTTTCCTAAACGAATAAATATATCATGTAATAAAACTATTTTATTACCTTTTATTATAATCCCATTATAACAATATTTGTTATGAAAATCATTTCAATTTCTAGTTATTAATTTGTATCCAATACAATATTAATTATTCCATTGAGACGGAATTCCCTAAAGATATGACCTTAAGGGATCAACTGATCACCACCATCATATGACGATAATGTCAAACTCTAGACAGCCAATCATTATCGGTAAATGTTGATCAGTTGACTTTGAAAGAGTAACACTCCCAGTTGTGTTTCATTCAAATGAGTTTTAATTATGTCAACACACTATTGTCGAGAACACTTCCTCCAACAATCTCCCACTTGTCCGAGACAAGTGTGTGTCACCAATTCTCTTGCCCTATTACTATCTCCCACTCAATGCATGGCGTCCTCTCAGGTCGTGCCGGCAATTGATTAAAATTTAGAGTGGTTTATCTCGATCTGGAGTTACAACTACTGACCGAAATTATCTACCATAGATACCTTCCGAGCGTGGCCACGCATTTTTAGTTATTATTCTCCTCGAGTGGCCTAGAGATATTGTTCGACCCTGACAAGGGGTGGACAATTCATAATCGACTTATTCCTTCCGGCTGGCCACAGCCTATCATAACCCAAAATATGTCCTTATAAACCTCAGTTACGAAGGTGTTAGGACATAAATCAAAGTTAATCTGAAAACTGTGCCACCTCAGAGAACAGACATTAGTCCAAGAACTGACTCATGTGAAACACGATAGATGCTCCCGCCACGACCAGGCAGTCTTTTAATAAGAGTACGCCAGAGCTCTATCAGCGGTCATTTAGCCCGGCAAATGTATCTTAACATGTCTATGCCTAGGTGATCGATTAGTCATCTCATATGACTCTATGGCAATTGAACTTGCCATCAATCGCATCACACATCTGGTTGCATTGAGATGTCACCTCACTTAAGCAACTAGGGGCGAGGTCATGTTAATTCAATTCACTTTAATGGGGTTCAATATGGTCCTACCATCCCATTTGAAATTTATGACCTTAGTTTTGAGTACTTAAACTCTATTACGATAAATGAATTATGAACAACTCGAAAAATAACACTTTATTTCATCCTCATAATCTAGTACATATCTGGCATGCGTTTAAGACCCATGGATGCTACATGTCGGTCATGCTTAGCCTGCGATAAAGGCTTGGTTAAAGAATCAGCAATATTATCCTCTGTCCCAACCTTACAAACCGCAACTTCCTTCCTTTCAATAAAGTCTCTAATTACATGAAATTTTCTGAGTACATGTTTGGACTTATTGCTAGACTTGGGCTCCTTTGCTTGAAAGATAGCCCCACTGTTATCACAAAGAATTGTGATTGGATCTTTGGCTACGGGGACTACCTTTAGTCCTTCCAAGAACTGCCTAATCCACACAGCTTCCTTCGCAGCCTCTGATGCTGCAATATACTCAGCCTCTGTAGTAGAATCTGCAACAACTGGCTCCTTGAAGCTTCTCCAGCTTACGGCACCACCATTGATCATATAGATAAAGCCAGCCTGGGATTTCATATCATCCGCATCTGTTTGAAAGCTTGGGTCGGTGTAACCCTTTACACTAAACTCACCTTCTCCTCCAAACACTAAGAATAGATCCTTAGTTCTTCTCAAGTACTTAAGGATATTCTTAACGGCTATCCAGTGTTTTTCACCTGGATTGGCTTGGTATCTACTCGTCATGCTCAAAGCATATGACACATCTGGACGGGTACAAGTCATGGCATACATGATTGACCCAACAGCTGAAGCATAGGGTATGTCCTTCATTCGTTCAACATGTTCTGTTTGATCAGGAGTGGGTGATTGAGTTTTGCTCAAGGAAATCCCACTCCCCATAGGAACTAGTCCTCTTTTAGAATTTTCCATGTTGAAACGACGAAGTATCTTATCCACACAAGATTCTTGGCTTAGTGTCAATATTCTCTTGGATCTTTCTCTAAAGATCCTTATACCCAGTATGCGTTGTGCATTTCCCAAATCTTTCATTTGGAAATGCTTTCCTAACCATTCCTTGACTGAAGTCAACATGGTAACATCGTTACCAATAAGGAGTATGTCGTCTACATACAAGATTAAGAACACAACTTTGCTCCCACTGAATTTCATGTATAAACAAGGTTCTTCGACACTTCGAGTGAACCCATTTTCTTTTATCACATGATTGAATCGATGATTCCAGCTTCTTGATGCTTGCTTAAGCCCATAAATGGACCTATTTAGCTTGCATACTCTGTTAGGATTTTTAGGATCCTTAAAACCTTCAGGTTGTACCATGTACACCTCCTCCTCTAAATGCCCATTTAGGAAGGCGGTTTTAACATCCATTTGCCATATTTCATAATCGTGAAATGCGGCAATTGCTAACATAATCTAAATTGATCTCAACATAGCAACAGGAGCAAAAGTTTCATCATAGTGTAGACCATGAATTTGAGTGAAACCTTTTGCTACAAGCCTAGCTTTGTAGACATCATCATGTCCCTCTATGTCATTCTTGATTTTGAAGATCCATTTGCACTGAAGCGGTTTAACGTTCTCAGGCAAATCAACCAAGTTCCAAACTTGATTATCTTCCATAGATTTGATTTCGGATTTCATGGCTTTAAGCCAAAAAGCTGAGTTTGGACTAGATATAGCTCCTTTGTAGGTGGATGGTTCATCATTTTCCATTAGAAAAACGTCTAAAGCATCTCCTATCTCAATGACACCAATATATCTCTCAGGTTGGTGACTCACCCTCCCAGACCTCCTAGGTACTGGAGCATGAACTATAGCATTTGATGACGAAGGAATGTTTTCTTGCGTTATCTCTACTTCTGTTTGTGGCTCTTGATCTTGAATTTCTTCAAGTTCAAATTTTTTCCCACTCTGTCTTTTAGAAATGAAGTCACTTTCTAAGAAGACAGCTTCTCGAGACACAAACACTTTGTTTTCTTGAGAATTATAGAAGTAGTATGCACGAGTATTGAGTGGATATCCTACAAATGTGCATTTGTCAGATTTGGGTGCAAGTTTATCGGAAGACTTGTTCTTAACATAAGCCTTGCAACCCCATATCTTAATGAATGACAAATTCGGGACCTTCCCTTTCCATATCTCATATGGAGTTTTATTTGCAGCTTTAGTCGGACTCCTGTTTAAGGAGTGTATTGCGGTTTGGAGTGCAAATCCCCAAAATGAATCAGGGAGATCTGTAAGACTCATCATTGATCGAACCATATCTAATAAGGTTCGATTTCTCCTTTCAGAAACACCATTGAGTTGTGGTGTTCCTGGTGGAGTAAGTTGTGATACTATGCCACAATCTTTTAAATGAGAATCAAATTCATTGCTTAGATATTCGCCACCACGATCTGATCGAAGTGCTTTGATCTTTCTATTGGTTTGGTTCTCTACTTAATTTTGAAATTCTTTGAACTTTTCAAATGCTTCACTTTTGTATTTGATTAAGTAGATATACCCATATCTACTTAAATCGTCAGTAAAAGTAATAAAGTAGTCATAATTTCCTCTTGCGGTGATTGTCATTGGACCACACACATCGGTATGTATTAGTCCTAACAAGTCACTTGCTCTCTCACCTTTTCCACTAAAAGGTGATCGAGTCATCTTACCAAGAAGACATGATTCACATACTCCATATGATATGTAATCGAATGGTTTGATGATATTAGTCGACACTAATCTCTTAATGCGATTTTCATTTATGTGACCTAGACGGCAATGCCAAATGAACGATTCATTTGGATCACTTGATTTTAGTCTTTTTGTTTGCACGTTATGGACATCAATAGATTTTGAGTTGTTGAGTACATAAATCCCATTTACGGAATTTGCTTGGCCTACCACCAAGCCATTTCGATGTATTTCACAAAAAATATTCTTGATCATGAATGAAAAACCTTCCATGTCTAACATGGCAACCGAAATGATGTTCTTAGATAAAGAAGGTACATAATAAAAATCTTTCAAATACAACTCATAACCACTAGCTAAATGTAATACGTAGGTTCCCTTTGAAGAAGCGGCTACCTTAGCCCCATTTCCAAGTCTGAGATCCACGTCACTTTTGTCTAGCTTCTCCACATTTCTTAGCCCCTGTAAATGATTACAAAGGTGAGATCCACAACCAGTATCTAATACCCATGTTATAGAGGAGGTGAAATTAATGTCAATTACATATATTTCACATAGAGTCTTACTCTTTGGAGTGATTATTTCATCTTTGATGTCCTCCAAATAGGTGAGGCAGTTACGCCTCCAATGCCCAAATTCAAAACAATGGTGACAAATTTCAAAAGGTTTAGCACCCCTCTTTCTGGTTGTAGTAGTCCCACTAGCTACTCCCTTCATGGGTCGCTTTCCTCTTTTCATCCTTTTAAACTTCCTTCCATTCTTAATGGAAAGAGGTGTTCCACTTGTGCTCCCACTCATCTCCTCATCCCCTTTTGTCTCTAAAGACATTGAGTTCATTTGAGAGATAAGATTATCATAATCATGATCAGTCATCACGATTTGTTTAGGCCGAGCAGAAGTGGTTACTAGACAAAGTTTTCCATTGTTGTCGATCGTAAAGCGCAATTCTCTAGTCGGATCATCTTCACAGTATTTTTGCCAGTTATCAATGGTGATAGGAACGAGATTATTGAAAGCATCCATTTTTCAATTACTACAAGAGATAAAGGAAAAATTAACATTTATCGTTTTGTAAACTTGTAAGAGATTGACAAGTTATTGCATCCATAAAATGACCTCTATCCAATTTTATAAATGATTCCAAGACCCAAACCCATACCCCGAAATCGTGAACCACTGGAACTCCGACCCAAAGATATGGTTTGGTGGGTTAAACCGGTTCTACCATAGAACTCTTGGTTGATGACAAATCATAATTTATTCATCTTAGCCCGGAACACATTGACCACTGGTCCTCTACACTTCCGTTGAGTACAAACCAAATTTCAAATGCATCGGGATGCGATCCGCCCACTGGACTGAATCCACCCCATCGCCCCACTTATCCTACGTAATGGGGTTCGTACTGCCCACTGGACTAGCACCACCCCACGAAATAGAAGTTCATGGGTTCTACTATTTGGTAAGGCTAATTCTCAATTGTTTTGTTTAATATAGAGGTCTTGTCAATTTATTATCTATCTCCTTTAAGCGAATTAAATTGGTGAATACGATAATTTTAATTGACATGGTCGTTTATAACGATCTAAACTAATATGCATGTTTATGGCGATTTGGCTATGCATGCAAACATATTAAAATGCAAATAAAAGCAATAAAGCAATAAAATCCTAGTATGGCCTTCCTAGTAATAGTAAAAACTAATTAACTATTACAAATTCGGAAACCAACTCCATGGTCCCTTGAACTTCATCGGCACGCCATCCAAGAAAACACCGTCTTGTCGGAACTCCTTTCCGTATGGCACCGTCTTTTGGATCTCCGGAATTACAATAAAATAATACAACTATTCTATTGTAAAACTGAAAATTTAATTAAATTACAAACCCGTGATGCGAGATCACATAAATTACAACCGAATCAATATCCCCTTTCATTACGGGTAATATTGATTAAAACTAAGGCCATACTAAGAAAATTACATAATTCCAAATTATATAAATAACATTAAAAATATGACATTCATATTATATAAAATGCAATAATAAAATATGTATGCACATGCTCAATTTTTAATGCCAAATCGCCTTATGGGAGCAAATATCTCATATATGTTTACGGTTTTTACGGATATGCGCGATTTTAACCATTAAAATCATCAAAATTACATAAATCTCATTTATGTCCAAGTTAATCATCCTAACTAACTTTAGGAATCAACGTTTAGTCTCTACTAATATTTGATCATGATCTAACTTGATTTTGCATTATTGTTCATAAATTACTTGTATTTTCGGGAAAAATAAACAAAATATGGCCAAATGAGTCAATAAAATTCGAAATTTAAAATTCAAAAATTTTAAACTTTCTGGAAATTTTCTAAAAATTCAGAAATTATTAAAATGGTCTTTTGCAATTATTTATGGTTTATTTCTTAAATAAATCGTATAATAAGCCGTTTTTATGGTTAAAATTCCGATTTAAATCATAAAAACTTGAAATAAATTGCTATAAATTTTTAGTCATCCTAAAATATATATTAGAATCTGAAAATGACCAAAAATTACAGACCATACTCGAAAATTTTATTTTCGACTCATAAATTACGATAATTAGCTAATTAACTCATTAAAAATAATAATCATAAAAACAGAAACTTTTTGATATACAACTTATAGATCTGATGTTCCTATCATATAAGACATCTATGGGTAAAATTTCATGCCATAATATTAAGATTAACTATTTTTAACACAATAAGTCATTATATAGCCGATTTTAACTATTAAAATCACAAAACATGCATCACTTGAGAAGAAATTCCCAAAAATTACATACATTCTGTAAATATTGCATGTGACATTGTGTTAAATTTTTATGGCAAAATTCCAACTATAACTATTAAAGTCGAATTTAAGTCACTATTAATCCGATTTTTACTATAAAAATCATTAATCATGCAAAATAAGTCCAATAATTTCGAAAATTCATACAGGAAATTTATATATTGCATATGACTTCTCATAAAATTTTTAAGGTCAAATTCGAAATATAACCTTATATACCCATTTTAACTCATATTATGACTATTTATCTCATAAAATTCATAATCCATGCATATTAACTTCATTTCTTACGAAAAATCATATACAATATATTAAATATGCATATGAGAACATATCAAAAAATCTCGGCCATAAACTATTTTTAGCTATTTTTCCCATTAATTGTTGTTTAAAACCGATTTAAACTACAAAATATACAAATAAATATAAAAATGAACAATAAAAATCCATAAAATTATTTTTATGTCCTAAAACCATTTTAGAATCAGAAACTTTAACAAGCAAAATTATTTTGTGATTTATCATAATAAATACAAAATATTTCGAAATTTTCGAAATATGTATGTTAATCCGTTTTAACATAAAACATGAATCCGATCATGCATGCAACAACCGTAATGCTCTGATACCAATTGTTGGAAACTAGGTTCCTTATATTATACTCATATCTAATGTGAGTTTTGTTTCTTTAAGTTTAGGTCATAAAACTTAAATAGATCTTATGCATGCATGATGATATCATAAGATGTAGTAGTCCTTACATTGGTTTTAGAAGGTTTATACTCAATAATCACCTATTATTTGAGTCTTCTAGCCACCGAAATACCCTTAAACGATCTAACAAAAACCGTCTCCTAAAGGTGCGTATCAAGGACCCGATCTCAAACTAACACTATTTTTGTTACTAGAAAAATAGAATTAGTATACTAGAAATAATAATAATATTACACTTAATATTATTTGAATGAAATGATTTTTAATACTAGAATTATTAATCTCTAGTAAACATATTGAGAATTGGATGTTGTAAGAATAAGGACTAAGTGTTGAACATCATCATATCTTATGCATGAAGAGTGTTGTGTATATATAGGAAGCAAGATGACCTTGCTTGTTGGAGCAAGATGGCCGACCATCTCAAGCAACCCTAGGCCAATGCATGGCCTTCTATTACTTACACAAAGCACACAATATGCCTTACATATCTTACACATCCTTACACACCTAAACATAGGTTTAGTGTATAATACACACAATCACATTGTGTGTCCAATGTCACGGCTGAAATGTGGGTTATAATAGACCCATTTTATTTTTGTCAATTGTGTTAATTTGTAACATATCACATATGTCTCATAACACATGACCTAATTTGTTAATTATGCAATTTTAACCATTTAAAATTCATAATTCACAATTTTATAACATTTAAATAACACTATCAGTAATTCGAAATTACTACTTTATAAAAATGTAATATCATAATTTTAATTACAACTCTTTGTAATTTTATGATCAACCGTGTTCATTCTCAACTTAATTGTTTCCTAAACGAATAAATAAAATCATGTAATAAAACTATTTTATTACCTTTTATTATAATCCCATTATAACAATATTTGTTATGAAAATCATTTCAATTTCTAGTTATTAATTTGTATCCAATACAATATTAATTATTCCATTGAGACGGAATTCCCTAAAGATATGACCTTAAGGGATCAACTGATCACCACCATCATATGACGATAATGTCAAACTCTAGACAGCCAATCATTATCGGTAAATGTTGATCAGTTGACTTTGAAAGAGTAACACTCCCAGTTGTGTTTCATTCAAATGAGTTTTAATTATGTCAACACACTATTGTCGAGGACACTTCCTCCAACAGTAGGGATATGCTAGCCCGGGCTGTTTTGTATCGCACTTATATACTTATTTATGTTTCTTTTCTTCCGCATGTTTTATATTGTTAAGACACCTCGCATGTTTTCTTATCATGTCAAAAGTTTTAAATTCCGCGTATTTTTGGCATGTTTTGTTTGTTTACTTTTCCGCTGCCGCGAGGGGTTTTACAATAATAATAAAATAAAATAAAATAAAAAGATGAAATAAAACATTATTAGACAATGAAAATATAAATGATAAAAAAATAGTAAAACAAATAACGTTATTATATTATTTTACAATATTTTAACTTAAACATTTTGACCATCATAATAGCAAATTTTCACGATATTACTAAATTTAAGTAATTCTTTTGAATTAGAAATAGTTTTCTACAAAAAATGTTAATAAATAGTATTGTTTTAATTTTCAATTTTGAAAATGAGATTTACAAAAAGTTAATAAAATAAATGAACTATAAAACTCTGTTAAGTAGATTTTAAAGCATTCCGTTAAAATAATAATTTAAAGGAATTCGTTATAGATATTGAGTATATCCACTAGAACGAGATCTAATAATTTTGTTATCATATTTTAATACTGAATTTGTGCATTTGTTCACAGATTTAAAAACATGTGTAACTTCAAACCCTTACAATTTTTGTATGTATTTTAAACTATTATCATTGTAAAAATCAATAGAGTATAAAATATACATGTATTTTGGTTCAACATTTTTAATTAATCATTCTATCGATGTTATTAAAATTATACCCGTACAATTTTGCACGGGTTAAAAACTAATTGTGCATATACAACTGACATTTTTTTATGCTTACAACCGTCTACACTACCAACTGTACAACCAGGGAATGAAACTTGAAAAACATTGAGTAAACGAGATAGTAGTGCTGACTGCTGAATGACGAGGGTGAAGGGAAAAAAAAAACCAGGCATGCCCAAAATAATTTCAATGATGTAATATGACCATAAAACAGGGTGGTTAATAAAAGTTTACGAGAATCTCTAGCAGGGATCAAGGGATGTGGCTTTACTCTGTCTATTTATCTTCTTCTTCGGAAACCATTGTTTCAGCCTTGTGTTTTTACGACTATAACAATTTCGTCCAACTAGTTTTGCCCCGTGCAAAAAATGCACGGGTTTATTCTATTAAAATAAAAAAATAAAAATAAAAAGGTGAATATATTTAATAAAAAATATAATTTTAGTATTGCAAATATATCAATATAAAAAATAAAAACAATTTATACGTTGAACTTAGACATAAGTAAAAACAACGTATCTGCTTGATATTATAAAATTATATAAATTCTTATGTACGACGACCCTATCGGTTTAAGTTTAAAACGGATCAAATATAGATATGTAGGATAAATAAGACAAAAAAAAGCATTATGTATGGCGAAAATAAAATATTTGTCCTATAACCCATGGGGAGTGATACTGGCCCGTTTTAATTTTAAGACGGAAAATAGCCGGTAAAATATATATAGATTTTAAAATTATACTTACGTTTAAATTTTAAGTTCATAACCATTGTAATGAACCCAAACTATTATTAGTCCGACTCTCTAACAACCCAAAATCTCCGACCATGTAATATAAAACTATCTATTTTATGTACATTTAAGACAGAGTTACATATTTTTGTTGATTTCCAATTCTCAACAATTTTAATTTGTTGATTTACAGTATTTGAATGCATTAATTTTCGCCTATTTATATATTACATTATTATATTTGGTGTTCACCTTTTGTTTCTATTTTATACTCATTGTCACTCAATTTAATCATTTTAGTTGTTGCATGTTAAATTAATATTAACAATCTCTTTAATCTCGGAATATACTATATTTGTAAAGTCTAGGCGTCTAGCCATCATATTATTATTATATTTAATTTATACCTTTAATTTATGTAAAATTAGTTAACTTATTAACAATGATCATCAAATATTTGATTTTTACAGTTGAAATTGAAGTTAGGAATTCGGAAGATTTCATATTTCAATGTGTGATTATAGATTGTAACTTATTTAATTAGTGAAAGTAGTGAAAAGATTAAATTGGTGAAAGTTTGAAGAGAGATAATTAATTATGTAGAATGAATATGGTGGACCCTACTTTAATTAATTTTTATTTCTCTTCCTAATTTTGATCGACCAATAAGAACTCTCTACAATCTATTCCTTTTATAGTAAAGAAAATTCCAGATTTTTTGTTGAATTTACAGGACTATCTTTTGTGCTTATATACAGGATTTTTGTTTTATTTTTATGATGATATTGGCAAAATATGATCATTCGGACATACATCGGATCGCTGCGTTGTATATCGTATTTTAATTTAAATTCAACAAAAAGACGATTTTTTGTGCAGGTTTTTTGTTTTTTTTTCTGTATATTTCCATATTTTTAGTTGAATTTATATAAGATTCAACTAAAAGATTTAAATTCAACATAAAGACTATTTGTTCTGCTCTTATACATGATTTTTGTTTTTTCCAATATACAAGATTTTTATATATCGGACCGTTGTATATCGTATTTTATGGTATTTTATTTTGTTTGATATTTTAATTTGTATTTGATTTGATTGGAAAATATAATGTAATTTAATTCTTGGACTAATTATTTTTGTTGTTGGTAATTTTTTGTTTTTTGGATCGTTAAATATCGTATTTTATTTGACCGTTGTATATTGTTATTTAAATATTCAATTAACAATAATTTGATCATATCGTATTTTATTATGATAATGACGAAATGTACTACTGCAATCGATTACGTAAATAGGAACGAGAAAAGATCAGAATACGGAATTACAGTCATAATTAATTACGGATCAGAATTAATTCTGAAAATAAGAAGGAGGGAAATTAAATAGGTGTGAAAAATGGTGGGCCCATATATTCCTTAATTTAAGAAGCCAATGAAAGACTCCTATTTTATATCCCTTTTATAGAGATAGATTCTCTAACTTTCACTTTTGTGCTTTATTAGCTACACTTTTTTTTGTTTCTATCACTTTCTCTAATAATTTCAAGATTAAATTATTAATTACACCCATCTTACATTTTTTTGAATTTATTCTCACCTCAATTTTTTTTTAATAAATTACACCCAAATTAATTGCTAAATTTACAATTTGCACCCAAAACCATTTTCCGACCTAATTTCCGTCAATTTTGAAATTTTTCCGGCAAATTAAGTTTTTTAGGACAATTTTGCCCTTCCCTCTTCTTTTTTAATATCTTCCTTCCCCTTCTTTATCCTTCGTTCATCGTCTTCTTCATCCTTCATTCATCATCCATTTTCTTTCTTCATCATTTTCACTTATTTTCCTCTAAAAATTATCTTTCTTTTGCAACAAATGTGGGTAATTGAAATATAGTTGCATACCTCAATAGTTATTCTCTGTTCTTTTAATCTCTTGCTTCATTCATCCTCCTCTTCATCAATTCATCCCCTTCTTCATCATTTTCCTCTTTTCCATCATTTTCACTAATTCTCCACAATTTCATTTGAAGAACTCGACCTTTGAGATATATATATCTCATTTCAAAGATGGGAAAACCTAATTTAAGACATAAATATGCAAAATTCAAAAATTCAAAATCCAAAAAATCATAACCGACCCTAGTAATAAACCCAAATATTCAAGACACATAAATTGAAAACCCTAATATCAAACACCCAGAAATCCAAAACCCAAAAATTAGGGTTAACAAATTTAACCTAATCAAAAACCCAGAAATTGCATCTTTCACTCGCCCCTTTTATGCATCCGATGATTTGTGATAAAAAAATAGATTCATGAAACTTAAAAATCCAGAAATTGCATATCTCTCCCTTTCTTCCATAATTAACCAATTTCATGATGTTACCAAAATTATAATGGATGAACAATTGTGATGGATAGAACAATCTTTCAATAATCAAACAATTATGATAGGAAATTTGGGAGAATTTTTAGGGGGATTTTGGGGAAAAGGAGGAAAAATAAGTGAAATAGATGGAAATAGGAGAATGAAGAATCACAGTTAATTGTATTATAATCGTAGGGGCAAAACAGTCATTTCATGTGTTTTTTTTTTGTCTGAAAGTGGGTTCGGGTGCAATTTTTTAAACGGAGCAAATATTTTGGGTGTAACTTATCAATTTTTTTTTGCATGGGAGTAAGTTTTAAAATGCGAATTATGACGGGGATGTAATTGATAATTTACTCTAATTTCAATCATGTATCTTACCCCTTACGATTTACGTACGCCCAAAATTAATATAGGCCATTTTCAGATTTTTATAATGATTATCGAACATTTTATTGGTTCATTGTTCGTACTTGCATATATATTATCATCCACTTTTGTATACTTGTTTAATCGTGAATCTAATTACAGATCATCATGTATATCGAGTACGGAGATGCAGTACAGTTAATTGAAAAAATCAGAACTTAATTAGAATTATACTCATATATTTTTCCAGTTTCAAATAGAACTTGACCCCTATTCCTATAGAAGGAGCTCAACATTGCCAATTGCACCATTTTTATATATCAAACATTGCATCTTCCTAACTATTCCTTTGTTTCAATGAGAGGTTTACACTTACTTTATTTTGTGAAAAAAAAATAAACTAAATTATCTCATTGCAGAAAATAAAGTAAGGATAAACATCTCACTGAAATAAAGTAGTACACCGATCACGGTACCGTAGGAAGGGGATCCATTCTTGTTTGAAATGAAGTTTCAAGCACTCCAATCTCGAGACAACAAACATTACTTACAACATTTAATAATCTTAATAATTCAATTTGATGCATTGGAGTCAACTGTAGCCGTGTTCATCGTATAAAAAAACAAAATTCAATCCTTCAGAATCTTATCATTAATTAACCCCGCTAATCAACAAGTTTGAGTAATTGCAATTTCTTTGTCATCTTATATTTTCAGGGAAATGTCGCCGTATTTTGTACTAGTTTTAATATTTAACAACTTTTGTCTATAATAAATAATTTTTAAATAACGTCCGCCTATCACTATCCTACTTTTTCAATAAATAAGTATAATTAATGAATTATTATTTTTTAGTTAAATAATTAATTATTTAAATTTCAATGGATTTTAACACATTTCAAAGATACTAGTTTTAACCTGTGCAAAAATGCAAGAGTTGCTTATTAAAATTCTAATTTTCAAAATTTGTTTAAAATAATGCGAATATAAATCGACATTATTATTTTCATCGTTATAAATTAAACACCAATGCGGATGTAATTTGTTGTTTTTATTTTAAAATAGCGATTAGTTTATTATTCTTTCAATTAGTTCAGTTCGATTAACTTTGGCCGAGTTTAAAATATATGAAGAGTAACATTGTGCATCATACGTAATTTGTTGACGACTAATAGTAACTCCAAATCTATATAAAATAATAAAACAACATCCACAATATGTTTGTTCCCTCTAAAACTCCGTTATCACACACATTAAACATTGTTTTATAATCCCTTGAAAATAGACTCACTTTCATTTCATTTATTTTGTTAGCAAAGTACCACGATAATTTTGCGGATTTTTTAAAATAATTTTTATATCCTATATAGTATATACAATTGTTTAGCATGAATTTAAATTTTTCAATCATCACTTTGTTTACTTGATTAGACAATATTATTCAATCATACAATTTAGATAATCGTTAGTCTCAAAATCATTTCTTTTACGTTTTTTACCTGTAAGAATAATATTTGTTGAGTAATATTTCCTCATTTAGTATGTTGTTTTAATAATGACAAGTTTAGTAATTATGATTGTTTATATCTCTTGCCTTCAATCGTTTATCTAGTCTATATAGCAAATATAATTATTAAGGGAAGAAGAGATCGTGCGGTTATGAGACTTCGCTAAACATCAAAATCAAATGCTCAAGGATCGATTTGTCTCGGCCAAGAGAAGTTCAAATGAAGTCAAGACAAGAATTTATTCCGCAGATCTCCAGGAAGATCAAGATAGAATAGGTTTTTGCGTCATATAATGATATAAAAGTAACTTATCTTTTATACGGGCAAGGTTATAGCTCGCAACTATAACCCTACGTATAAAAAAGGTCAAGGTTATAGCTCAGAGCTATAACTCTGGCTATAGGAGAAAAGCACACGACAAAATCTTTATTTTGTTTTTCAATTCTTTTAAATTATCTTTTATAAAGATTGTGAATTCTAATAAATCTCTTTAACGAATAAAATCTTTTATATTTGATTTACGAAATTAGTATTTTGTGAGGTATATTAGACTTATGAGTTGTTGCCTCCTTAATATACATGATTTCTTAAACCAAACCCTAATTGCCTTGATTCACCCTAAACATGATTAGGGTTTCGTGGATAAAGAGAGGCAAGCGTGCTTTGTTAGATTTAATCATCCGTCTAAAGGCCAATAACTTCATACTAAGTTATTCAGTAAATACTAGATGCGGAAGCGTACCTGATTACATACAAAAGATTGGGATGAACCGTCTGAAGGACGGTCTTTGGATTAGGTCTTCTAGTAGACACACATACCGACATGATCTCTCTACTGATGGGATGCGGGGAGATTAGGTTATTGTGTGCTACCAGGGACCATAACCCTAGGTGACTATATATAGTCTCCTTAGTATAATGCGCCCATCATGCATTATAAACCTAATGGGTATCTACACTTAGATAATAGTCAGGCCCATACCTTTTAAGACGTATATAAGCCCGTAATTAATACACCGTAGTGGATCACTTTATATTTGGGCTTAACTTAATTGATAGCGCATAAATACAATTACTACCGAATAAATAATTTGTCCACGTATATTATTGTATTAGGCCCATAATTCTTACAATCTCCCACTTGGGCCAAATACATTCATATATGTGTAACACCTGATAATTGTACTTATCATAACCTTATGAGCTCAAAAATGCTATCACAATCTAACCGTCTTAAGCAATTCGGTCCATCAATCATATCAACATAGGATCAAAGCGGCCTTTGCTACAATTTGTCGTAACAAGACCCTCAATGGTCACATATGACAATATAACCAACGACATGAATCGAGCATGGGAGTGCAGCATGAAAATAGCATCCGAAGTGATCCAAATATGCATATTTCCAACTGGTCCACCTTAGTGAGATCAACCAAATAAAACAGAGTGAGACCGAAAACCGAAAACTTTATTTCTGCAGAACTTAATAACCTTAAACTTTAATGTGTCTAACATGACAAACTCCCACTTAAACTGAATTTCCTTGAAAACCGAAACACCCATTTGAGCAATGAGCTCAAGAAACATTGTGGGTGATAATGACTTAATAAGCGTATCCGCAAAATGGAGTCTGTATCAACATGTATAATTGACACCTTTTCACTCTGAACTGTTTCTTAAACAATACATCACTTGCATTGTTAATTTGAAACTATAATAACTCACATTTGTCACAAAATAACTAAAGTGGTATTGTAATACCAAACTGAATTTGCAGCCTTAAGACAAATGCACATAGCCATCTAGGAGTCGAAATACTGAATGATCTCAACCTGAATCGATCTCCTATGGGTAATGTTTTGTTCTAAATGTAAATGACAAACAATATATTTGGCCGCCCTTAGTGGATCCAAGATCCTAATCTGTAGCAACTTAATATCTGTCAAATAAACTTTAGAATGTACGCAATATCTAAACGCATACAAACTAAATATATATCATAATGCTTAAATACATAAAATATTTTCTGAAACATATGAAATAAGCATTATTGTATTTTCCGAATAAATATTTCCTTTTAGGGCATTTGAGACTAATTTGTCTCCTTTACTGAAAGGATATAAAACCAGAATATTTTCATACTCCCACTGAATCCCGAGTATCTACAGTCATGACAACATTAATCTAATATCAAATAAGATGATAGCAATGCAGAATTGTAGTCTTTATGACGGAAAACCTTACTTAAAACTTTATTGGATGAAATAACTCAATTTGCAAAACATTTACTTTGAATCTATTGAATCAAAGTTATAGCTTTTGCACTGAATAGTTTCATCAA
The DNA here is from genome assembly GCA_029255685.2 of Silene conica. Taxonomy (NCBI): domain Eukaryota; kingdom Viridiplantae; phylum Streptophyta; class Magnoliopsida; order Caryophyllales; family Caryophyllaceae; genus Silene; species Silene conica. The sequence continues at coordinate 70,626,085 of CM055311.2, forward strand.
TGTAATTATTCAGAAACAAATCTGAACATTCATCCAATATAACCGAAAAATGAATATGCCAAAATGTCCTTATAGTCAAGATCGTCAAAATGAAATTCATTGTCATAATACCTTTTGAACCTTCTTGGTAACAAATAAATATTTGAAACCAATATCTTTCATAACTTTAGGTAATTTAACAATGTCCAAATATCATCGTCCATCAAATGACTTAATTTTATTAAGGCATCGATCCACCTATTTGAATTAGGACCTTCAATGGTTTATTAGAATATGGTGACTAGATCACCTTCTAACAATCCATCATCTAACTCTTATTGCAACTTGTTAGTCCATCATTACACTGTTATCCATTTTATCCATATAGGAAAACAATGTAATTAATTTAGTTGCATTTACTTTATTAAGTAGATCGTCTAATGAATTGGTTATTGAGATAGTTGAGTTTGTTCTACTGAATTGATCTTATGATCCTGTATAGGGAGACTTAAAACAATATCAATTACATTTTCTCCCACTCAAACTCAATAATCTCAATGAACCCCTTAATTCCGTCTTAAATAACTTGATTTTGGGATCACTAGCTTATTATCCTTAAAACTTTAAGTATTATCCAACAAACTACTCATTGACTGTCCTTAAGTCCAACTATTAACCTTATGACTTTTAAGTCTCATCCTTAATTAGTTGGATATGCCAAATGTGTAAATAAGTTACACTACGATTAAATAGTCAATGCCATTGTTAGAACTTTATCAAAGACAACTGCAAACTTTAAGAATTTATTACTAGAGACATTTGGAAAAGAGCAAGTATAACAATTAATCATACTCCTTATCCAGCCTTAAGATTATGCTACACCATCCATACTAAAAAAAAAAAACATAATATGGTATAACATCAAAAACAAGATCGAACACCTCTAGCAATTTTCCAAAAAATAACCTTAACGTTATAAATATCCACATTTATGATAAATGACATAATTAATTCTTTATTGAGTAAAACAGCTTAGTCAAATATCACTGAAAACGTCAAGAACTTAAAAAAATTTCTCACAAATGAGATTTAGATATCCATGCCTAAATTCTGTCTACAAATTAACATTACGATTTAAACCACTAATACTTAGAGTATAAAATGGTTCACCTGCTCATTTATGTTAGTAATAAGACATCGAAAAAAATAACTTTGATATCTAATCTCCCTTAAATTTGTCTTTAGCCCCTTAAAAATGAATATCTGAAGTGAGGGGACAACAATTTCATTTTGACACAAAACTTTAATTTTCCTTTTAATGTGTCATACCGAAAAGAAATTGTCATTTCTTAACTGTTCTTTATATCCAGCGAACTTTAATACAAGTTTGCTTGAAAGAGATTACAATCTAAACTATAAACAATTATCAAAAATGATGGATTCACCATTATTTGAATTAGGAAAACACAAAATTTATTATTTCTCAATGAACAATGAACCAAATTTGTCATACGAAAAATAATTGTTCCACCTAAAGGGTGATACCAAAGTGTTTTCCAGATCCAAATAAAAGGACAGGTCATTAATGATAACTAAAATAGTTGACTGTCTCAAACTCAGATGATGACTTACCCCAAATAGATGAATCTTTCATCATCACTTGGCTGTTACATCTTATTTATACTTGCATTAATATACTTATATGGGCGAAAAATTAAATCTACCCATCAAACATGATTGGATATAAAAATAACCTTAGACAAACCCAATGAGAAGCCTAACTTAACCGACACGCCAAGCGTTAAAAAAAATTGCTAGATTTACCTTATGTATCAAAACTCTTAACAAACCAACACAAAAAAAAAAAAAAAGTCTAACCTTATGTTTGTCTTGAGTTTGACTTTTGCAACTTCTTAATTAACTGAATTAACTGAACAATGCCCTTAAATATTTCCTTAATTTCTTGTTAGATAATTAAACATGCATTTTGAATGTACTACTACTCAAATCACGTGAATGCACACGAGACTTTAATCCTTATGAGTAGCAATTACACATTCTCAAAACAATGTTATGATTATCGTAACCCGGAATAAATGTTTACATTCTTTACCATTCAATTAATAAATGGTTTCATCCGAATCAAGAATGTAACTGAACATGACAGATGTAATAACCATAAATGTCAAACTGAATGAACAAAACGATATTCTTCTATTTTTAATAAATTCAAATAATTAAAGTGTCATTGCCAAAATTAATATTTAGTTATTAAACATAAATATTATCTAGACACAAACACTACTCTTTGAAGAATTGTAATCAAATATTGACAATAAACTCACGTCGAATACTAAGCCTTCCTTTGGGCCGACTTAATATACTAATGAAAATAACTAATAATCGTCACATATTTATTACCCAACGTGTACATGCAATTCGGCCAAATAATAGTCTTCCTTTGGGCCGACCATTATTCGCATGAATTACACACACTAAAAGAATTGAATTTATTCGCCGTAAAAGCTTTATGGGCATCCTTATGAGTGTCACAAACGTAAAGACACTCCCTTAACTTGATTTTCAGATTCAATATTGGCATCCCCATCATCACAAGATACCTAGCACAACATTAATTTTAGTCTTTGGACATAAAATTAACTTGTAAGTGGTCATCTTGGTGTAGTGATCAAATATTAACAATAAATTCCTGTCAAACATTAAGCCTTCCTTTGGGCCGACTTAATATTCACATGGAAACCTTATACAAGTAATTGTTACATATTTACCACCACAAGCATGACTGAATTTCGGACAAACAATAGCCTTCCTTTGGGCCGACCATTATCCGCATGAAACTCAGTCACACATCGTAGTCATAATATCTAAATTATTCAACTTACACAACAGAGGTTACTTTGGCAACTTATTGTGTCGATCAAACAACCTAAAATATTAGACCCGTTATTATAAACCCTTATGGCCAATTATTAAATCTGAAAAAACAAGTATACCATTGACAAGTGACTTTATCTTCAGTGATATATAAAACTTTATCAAAAGAATTCCTTAGTCCAAATAAGTCTTTAAAATTATAGACCGTATAAGTATATATACCCATAATTTTCACTTGTCATACCTTATAAATTTACTTGTAAGACAACAAACGAGTGAATCCAATATTATTGGTATGAGAAATATGATTCCATACAAAAATATTCCAACAATATAAACAATCGTACAATCTTAAAACCAATAATCAAATAGAAATTGCTACACACTCAACTGTACAAATAACTGATAGTTCAAACAAATATATCAACATCATCACGAATAAGCAACCCATGGACTTTTAACCATGTATAACTAAAGTTTATATTTAACATTTAACATGCTCCAAACCGTAAGCTCCGTAACCTAATGACCAAAGGGTTGGAATATTTGAGGCCGACTTAATTAGCAAAACCAAATTACTAATTACAAGGTGTAGCAAATTCGCATAACTCGTTGTACTGTCATCATGACTAAAACATGTATGATTAATAAACAATTAACTTTTATGAAATAGTAAGTCTTGCTTGCGACGGGTCATTATTTGTGACGGATATTTTGTGAGATAAAATGGATAGAATATGAGTTAATGAAGAAAGGGGACCACATAAATAGTATTAGAGAAAGAGAAAAAGTGGGTATTTTATGAGAGGAAATGGTATCCGTCGCAAGCTTGCGACGGATAGTGCCGTTGCAAATAAGAATTTGTGTTTATGAAAATTGAGTCCAACAGTGATACCAAAATTGCAATAGACAAATCATACATCAAGTTATACGACTAAGTCGTATAAAGTAGAACAAATTCAATTGAAAAATAGTCATCCACAAAAATTAATTTGGAACATGCAAAGGCAAAAACCAAGTCCCTTAATTAGGCTTAATTGGAACGTACAGAAACAAAGATTGATTTGTATCCGTCTGCCAAAAAATACGTGAGCACCGATTTGCGAGCAAAATAAAATCGCAACAACATGAAACTTAAACTAAACAAAATCCGTACATAATTATACCCATATACAATTGAGTAAGCCAAATCAATCCCAAATAATTTAATATGAAGGTGGCTCTGATAGCACTTGTTAGATTTAATCATCCGTCTAAAGGCCAATAACTTCATACTAAGTTATTCAGTAAATACTAGATGCGGAAGCGTACCTGATTACATACAAAAGATTGGGATGAACTGTCTGAAGGACGGTCTTTGGATTAGGTCTTCTAGTAGACACACATACCGACAGGATCTCTCTACTGATGGGATGCGGGGAGATTAAGTTATTGTGTGCTACCAGGGACCATAACCCTAGGTGACTATATATAGTCTCCTTAGTATAATGCGCCCATCATGCATTATAAACCTAATGGGTATCTACACTTAGATAATAGTCAGGCCCATATAAGCCCGTAATTAATACACCGTAGTGGATCACTTTATATTTGGGCTTAACTTAATTGATAGCGCATAAATACAATTACTACCGAATAAATAATTTGTCCACGTATATTATTGTATTAGGCCCATAATTCTTACATGCTTAGGGCTGCGTGCCATATGTTCATAGCTCATAAAGCTGTACATATATGCATTCAAGCTCAAGTATATGATTAATATCTTATCTTATGAGATAAATATTTACTATATCATATATGTGCACAATTAGTTAAGATATATAGAATAAAATCTTCTCTATTCTCTTAAATATCTTATCAAGGGTATTAGGAAATAAATAATTATATTAAGATATTTCATATCTTATAAGATATTATTTAATTCCTAATTAAAAGAAAGATATTAAATATCTTTTTAGGATAATGATGCGGATCTCTAGCTTAGATTAATGTAGATGATCCTTCTTGAAAATAGTTGTGCAGCGGAATTAATTTCTTGATAAATAACAATACAATTGTTAGTATTTAGAACGAAAATAAACAATATAAAAACAAAAGATTGATAAACGAATGAATGATATTCTTGTATGGAACGAATGGACTGTTGTTTGTGAACGAATGACTTGTGAACAATGGATGATGGACGAATAATTGATGAACGATGAACGATGAACGATGGATGATGTAGTCGATGGATAGACGATATACCCTAACTCCTCTCTCGCAAAAGAAGACCTTCGGCTAACACCCTGCAAACCAACCTCGCAAGATCGATCCTAAAGACTAAGCTCGCAAACCAAATCAATATCACACAAAAGCTCACCCACAGAAACTTATGTTTATTACTTGAATTCTCAACTCTCGATTGTTATCTAATTGTCACGGCTGCCACCTCCTTATATAGGTGTGTGATCAGCCTAATCTAGTCCTAATAAGGAGTACTAATCCTCTTCAAAGTCTAATTAAGACTTCTTAGTTTGACTAGAATTACTATTCTTAATCCTACATAGACTCAAACACATAGTTTGACTATGATTAAGACTCATACTCCTAATCTAATTATGAATCCTATCACAACTATGATTCCTATTCCTACTAGAACTATGAATCCTACCATAACAAGGATTCTCACTTCTACTAGAATTGTGAATCTTATTTCAACTAGGAGTCCTACTAAACTTAGGATTGTGAATCCTATTACAACTAGGATTCCTACTTACTTAGAATTTCCTACTTGGACTAGGAAACTCAACACTAATCCTACTAAGACTAGGAAACACATAGTTCCTGCTCTTTTATTCTAACTAAACTAACTAAGTCAATTGGTCGGCGTGTGGCTTCTCTTCACATGTCCCTAGGCGTCCTTCTACGGCCTAGCTAGCCTTCTTGACCACTCGAAGCTTCACTCAGGCAACTCCTCAAGTGCCTCTTAGAGACCAACGACCAAGGATGGTTCGATGGCTTCATGAACCCTCTATGATCAGCTTGTATTCCTTGTAAAACTAACTTGAAAAATCTCACGGACCCAAACTCGAATTCATTTGGCGTGAACCTCGTTGTAGCTTTGAGATCTTGGAAGTTTGAGCATGCTCCCGTATCATACTTTCCTTGTTTTGAAAAATTTAACATCAAATTTTTCCTTGTGCTATCCTTGACCGAACCATTACCACTCCAACATTGCACTTGCCGAATCAACTTAGGTTCCATAGGCTTGGGTGCATTAGAATTAACACGAACTCCTTGGCTGCTTCTCCAACCTGGTTCATACTCGATTTATTTCATGCCCCTTGCTCTATTCCAAGTTCCTTGCATTAATAACCTTTGAAACATTGGTTTTATAACAATATTATTCCCACACATAGTAGGATTCGAAGAAGTATCACTTTCCCTAATACACGTTGCACTCCCATTCACCGTTTGATTAAGGTTCCAAGCACACTCCCCTACAACAATCTGCTCCTCTTCTTGCACGACCATTGTGTGCTCCAAACAACCTAACACTATCTCACCTTGATGACCCACGACACTCACCTCTTGGACTTGGTTCGAACCCTCACCAATTAGCTCCTCATCCACGGTCACAACCACAGACTCTTCTACTAAGTTTGGTATAACCTACTAAGTTTGGTATAAGCTCAACACCCTCCTCAAGACTCTAGGCCTTAGCATGATAACTCCCCACACCGTGCATCTTGCCCTCGCTCAACACCTTCGTGGCTTGCTCACTTACCCTACTCCCTCGATCCTCACTTGCAATAACCTCCTCTTTCTCTCCTAGGGTTATGAATAAGCTCTCCTTCTTATATTGGGAGTCCTTACTACTAGTAGTTGTCATAGGTTTCAGATTGTATACTATCATATCCTTAACTACTCGATATACATTTGTTCTCCCATCATGTGTGAAATTACGATCGAATTGCCATGGCCTGTCCAACAACACATGACAAGCGCTCATAGGCACCACATCGCACCACACTCATCTTGGTAGGGACCTAGAATCAAGGCTACCAATGCTTGATCCCTTACACACACTCCTTTGTCACCATATAGCCAATGTAGCTTGTAGGGTTTTGACCTAGTTCTAGTGGCTAACCCAAGTTCTTCAACCAGCCCCTTAGCAACCACGTTTGTACATGATCCGCTATCCACTATTAGGTTACACTTCTTCTCCTCCACTCTACACCTAGTATGGAATAACTTCTCCCTTTGCTCGGCCCCTTATGTAGTCGCCTCAATATGGAGACTCCTAATGACCAAACACTCTTCTTCACTCTCACTTTTTGGTTTCACATCGAATACTTCTTTAGTTCCCTCGACCCCACGCTTTTAGACTCTACTCCGGGAACAATAAAGTTTGGGAGAAGGTCTTGTAACTCTTGGATGGTTAACGCTCTCTTTTGCGGACAATCATGGGCTATGTGACCATGCATACCCTTGACACTTGAAGCAACGCCTCACAGAATTCCCCTTAGACTCGACCACGACCCCCTTCCCCTTATCCTTTGGCTCTTAACCGGCTCCTTAGGTTTAGTTGGGATAGTTTGGGAACTCGAACTCTCACCTTAGGTTACACCTCTCGAAGATGGGTAAGTTCTACGATTCTTATTGTGCTTCTTGAATTTTAGGGCTAATCGACACACATCATTAAACCCCTCATAGTTTTGAACTTCGATACTAGATGATAGGGTTGGTGTTAATCCCCTAATAAACCTAGCTAATATTAACTGCTCTCATTCTTCTAGATCACAAACGATAAATATTCTCTCAAGCTCCTTAATGTACTCGTTAACTAACATCACCCCTTGGTTTAGGGATTGTAACTTAAGGTAGTTCTCTTGATTATAATATTTAGGTAGGAATTGTTTCATTATATGCTTCTTTAACTTGATCCAAGAATCAAGTTTCGACTTACCATCACGTCTCCTTTGCTTTTTCAGATTCTCGTACCACAAGGATGCATATTTTGTTAGCTTGAGAATGGCCAACTTGAATTGCTTCTTATCATCATACTCCTTGTATTAAAAAACCCTCTATGTTTGCCTGATCCAATCTAGAAAATCTTCGGGATCCATATCCCCTTTGAACTTGGGAATATCTAACTTGAGACCACAATCATCCTCTTGATTGTTGTAGGTGCGCTCCTTAGGAACGTCCTCCTCCTCACCGTCACTTCCCTTAGATGATGCGTCTTCAGCTTCGGGTTTGAACACTTTCTTGTTTAACATCGAGGCAATGTTCTTTAGTACGTAGCTCATTTGTTGCATCGGAGCTTTGATCTCGTCTTGACCTGCCTCCCATGGCTTACTAGTAGTTCGCTATTCTCGCTAGAATTCACCATTGTCACCTTCTTCCCAAGATAGACCTAATAAAAATTAGACCAATAGAGCCGAACCTCTGATACCAATTTGATGCGGATCTCTATCTTAGATTGATGTAGATGATGCTTCTTAAAAATAGTTGTGCATCGGAGTTACTCTCTTGATAAATAACAACACAATTGTTAGTATTTAGAACGAAAATAAACAATATAAAAACAAAAGATTGATAAACGAATGAATGCTATTATTGTATCGAATGAATGGACTGATATTTGTGAATGAATGACTTGTAAACAATGGATGATTGACGAATAATTGATGAACGATGAACGATGAACGATGGATGATGTAGTCGATCGATAGACGATGTACCCTAACTCCTCTCTCACAAAAGAAGACCTTCGGCTAACACCCTGCAAACCAACCTCGCAAGATCGATCCTAAAGACTAAGCTCGCAAACCTAATCAATATCACACAAAATCTCACACAGAAACTTATGTTTATTACTTGAATTCTCAACTCTCGATTGTTATCTAATTGTCACAGCTGCCACCTCCTTGTATAGGTGTGTGATCAGCCTAATCTAGTCCGGAGTACTAATCCTCCTAAAAGTCTAGTTAAGACTTCCTAGTTTGACTAGAATTACTATTCCTAATCCTACCTAGACTCAAACACAAAGTTTGACTAGGATTAAGACTCATACTCCTCATCTAATTATGAATCCTATTACAACTAGGATTCCTATTCCTACTAGAACTATAAATCCTACCATATCTAGGATTCCTACTTCTACTAGAATTGAGAATCCTATTTCAACTAGGACTCCTACTTAACTTAGGATTGTGAATCCTACTGCAACTAGGATTCCTACTTAACGTAGGATTTCCTACTTGGACTAGGAAACTCAACCCTAATCCTACTAAGACTAGAAAACACATAGTTCCTACTGTTTTATTTTAACTAAAATAACTAACACAATTGGTGATACCGTCGTTTAGTACCAAAAATAAATACCTAAGTACTATTAACAGAAGTCAGCGGTAAGTAAGGTCGATCTCCACAGGGAGGCAAGATATCTGTTCTAAGGTTCGTCTATCAGTCACAAAGGGGTTTTTTTATGAGTTTTTATAATCTAAACTAATAGCAAAGGAAGAAAAAGGGAAAAGGAAATAAAATTAGAACAAAGGAAAAAAAATAGCTAAGACAACCGGTTCACCGTAATTAATTAAGCGTAGTAACAAGTTCTTAGATTAAAAATTTTAAATATAATCCAAGGGTTAGCGAAAATATCCTTTCGATCTCAATTCTCCCTAAGACAACAATAGCTTTGCTTTCGCCCTCACCACGTGCCCTAATGTGTTACTACATGTCTCATCCTTTCCAACCTTTCGGTCTATGTCAAAGTTTACCGGATCAACTAGTTAAATGCGTCGACTCAAGTAACTAATCGCTATTATATGTAGCAAGTGACAACAAGTATTATATGAACATAATCATAATAATCGATTACTAACTTCCCTAATTACGGATCCCCTAAGTCTTAGCGAGGAAACTACCTATGCATAATCAAAAGATAAACAAAACATAAAAGAAATTAAGAACAAAGAGAAACTAAAATAAAGATTACCGATTGATATTAAGAAAGAATATAGATCTGGAAAATACAAAGAGGGAAGGAGAACGGAGTTTCCTCCGTCTCCTCCCTACCGTGAAAATGCTAAAGAAAGGGAACTGAAAATGAAAAACTAATGATTTATGAATCATAGAATAGTGTTAACCTACCTCCTTAAAAAGGGAGATTTGGTTAACCTAAGCGTTTTAACCTAAAACTGAAGTTGCGGAAACTGTAGTCTAAGTGAGTTGCTCGATCGAGTGAAAAATCACTCGATCGAGTAGCTTTTCTTCCCAAAGTCCTCGATCGAGTAAGGCAAAGACTCGATCGAACACTTTCTCTCTGGAAAATACTCGATCGAGCAAAGAAGCCCTCGATCGAGCATTTTTCTTCTGAGAACTCCTCGATCGAGTACTTCTCAGCGAGTAATTCCTGCACTGCGCACTGAACTTCAAAGGGCTGCCATTTCTTCGTTACTCGTCCAAATCAAGCTTTTTTGGTGGAGTTGGAAAGCTAAGAGGACGAGCTTTCATCTAAAATTGGAATCACCTGATTATCTGTTGTAGAACTCGAGATATGGCTCTCCAAAATAGCTAATAGCAAATTGAAGCTCTTCCTTCCTTGCTTAGCTTCCTTTCTCCATTGTGCGCACCTCAAGTAGCTTTTCACTTGGACGATTGGCGCTTTCTAATGATTGTAAGGCCTATTCCAACTTCCATCTTCTAAACATAGCTTACTTTCGACAAAGAGGCATGGTTTTCGCGACTTTTACATACTTTCCTGCAAATCAACAAGAAATACACAAAGAAGCGAAATAGGGGCAAAATAGCCATAAAACGAATGTAAATGCATGGAGATGCGTGCCAAAAGATGCTAAAAAGTGTATATAATATGCACGCATCAAATATCCCCAAATCAAACCTTTGCTTGTCCTCAAGCAAACTAATGCAACTACAAGAACGAAAAATAACTAACTAACTACCTAATGTAATGGAATCGCCTCAGAGCCAACTATAGATTATTTGTTAACTATCCGAATGCAGAGAATTAGCCACCAAGAAGTTCAAAACCAAAAGCAACGAATTCATACTTGTAATGAAAAAAAATACAACTTGGACAACAGACCTCAAAAGACTTGTATGCTTTGGACTCTCTCGGGTCACTCTTCTCTCATAAAACATTGGTAAACATATATGTGCAAGAGAAGAAGATAAGAAAATGAAGACACTCCCCTAACTGCGACCAACAAATCATGCAATCCAACTAGTATGACGAATGATTCTAATTACCGTACACACACATATCAACCTTTCAATGATCACATGCCGAATACTTGCAAGTTATGGTTATGTGAGGTAAAATGGGTAAAAAGAGGCAAAAAACAATATGGAAAAGAGGTGGTAACGACTCGAGCTAGCTACCAAAACTCATCCAAAAGTGGAACCATCTATCTTACTCAAAAAAAACTCAATGCCATGCTTGGCATACAGTACCCACGGAACTTGAAACGGGCAAAAACATACTTAGCTTATTTATTTTTTTTTTTTCATTTTTCATTTTTTATTCCCAAAAATATAAAAAAGCGAGCACGGGAATACATTTTTCTTTCTTTTCCTTTTCCTTTTCCTTTCATTTTTCCTTCTTTTTCTTTTTTTTTTTCCTTTTCTTTTGCTAAGTTCAGGGAAAACTACCAACTCCGAATTCAAGTTCCAACATACTCAAATTACCAACTCCAAAGTGAACTTTAAACCAAAATTGAAACAATGAAAGCATACCACAAAACCACCCTAAGCTAGCTCGACACAAGGTAGGCTAAGATTTGGGTGTAGTTTATAGGTCAACTGGCAATTTTTGGCTAATTGTGGAGTTAAATGGGCGAAATGAGAAATGGGATATGCAAGTATTCTCCTAACATGTGATACCAACCACAAAACCATGCGTGCAGGCAAAAAGCAATCAAAAATCATACATGTGCAATGCGATGAAATGAAGGGAGTACTACTCTCAATCCTAGATAAAACGGTCATGAATGTCACCAGTTATAGGCTCTAAAACTCAGAAATTTTAAGTAGTTTGCCAAATACAAGTCAAGTCAAGTCTAAAAGTCCAAGTAAAATTTTTCAAAACAGAATTCGGGACATGCTACAAATGGTTCTTACAACAAGGTGTTGAAAAATTGCAAATAACAATCAACATAGAAATCTTAGAAGGCAATATCATCACTGTAAACTCCATTCCGACTCGACTATATGTATAAACAAACGTGCATTTTTTTCTGAATTTTTGAGAAAAATAAAAGAAAAAGATAAAAGAAAATGAAAAAGAAAACTAAAAATGCATAAAATAAACGTGAATGCATGCAAAATGAAAAATGTAGACGCAAAAGAATGCATTGCTCCTCCCCAAACCAAATCAGACAATGTCCTTATTGGCTACAACATACAAGGGGAAATGGGGTACACAACCTAATACATGTTACTACGGGATATATATAAAAAACTAGGAAAAAAACAAAAAGATGGAAAAAAAGAACAAGGAAACTTACGACCTCCCCAAACCGAACGAGTAAGTGAGGTTTTGGAGCAGAAATTCCTTCGGTAGCAGCGGATAACTCGATCGAGCGAAACTTCAGTGGGAGCCTATTCGATCGAGTAAAATACAGTGGAAAACTCCTGGATCGAGTTCTTATTGGGCTCGATCGAACGACTTGTAGCAGGAGTCCACTCGATCGAGTGAAATTCAGTGGAAAATCACTCGATCGAACAGTGCATTGGCTCGATCGAACAAATGTTACTCGATCGAGCGGATTACAGTCAAAAGACTTCGACAGAAACTTAAGAAGAAGTTCTACAACGACAACAATTTTAAAACAGCAAAGAAACAGAAAACTGTCCGAAAATTAATGAAAACAGAAAACAAAAAAATCCGGGTTGCCTCCCGGGTTGCGCTAGTTTCAGTTGGTCTCAGCTTGACCTTCTTTTTCATCTACCACCAAAAAGTAATGGCCTCCAGCTAGGCTTCTGACTAAATGCAGTTATTTCAGCCATCATGAGCTTCACTATTGTCCTCTTAATCACAGCAACAGCAGGGCAGCGGCTTATCACAATGTAAAGCGCACTTCCGTCGATTCTTTTCCGCACTTTCTTCTTTGGCGGGATAGAATCTTTTGATCCCCCTCCCGGGTCCTTCAACCTTTCTAGACCTGTACAAGAAGAAGTAATACAATGTTCCTCCAAATTGCTCCCGAACTGGGGCGGAGGCGGCGTTAAATCAACAGTAGTAGAAAATTTAACGGAAGGCGTACAACAAATCGAACCAAAATCAACTGAAGGAATAATATTACCTTCTATCGAGCAGGAATGATCCTCGCTTAACTTCTCATCGTTGGTTGGGACAGAATTGGGTGCCAAATCATCGCTGTCTTCAGTCACTGTGCTCGATCGAGTAACAAGGTCACTCGATCGAGTAAATTCTTCACCATGATTACTCGATCGAGTAACATCCCCAACAAAACCCCTCGATCGAGTAAACCAGTTACTTGATCGAGTAAAATCCTGATAAAAAGTGCTCGATCGAGTAATGTAACATGCTCGATCGTCCTCTTCCTCCGCTGATTCGTTCGACCGAATATATAGGCTGTTGTGGTCGAACTGGTCATGCGCAACAACATTGAAGACTTCCTCGATATCCGAACCACACGCGTGTCTAGCTCGGTTGTCACTTGAGCTATTTTATGAATAAGACCCGTGATAGATTCTTCAACTAGCTGTGACTGAAGAGCAAGTGTCGCTATTAATGATTTCTGTTCTTTCAGCTCTTCATGGTGGTCAGCGGGAGGTGGTGTTTATTGTTGTGGCGGTGAAAAATTAAAGGAGGGTTCTTGAAAGCCCCGTTGATAGTACGGATGTGACAGTGTAAAACTGCGGGGTGGGATCGAAGCATAGTGACATTGCTTGTGCTGTTGATAGGCATAAACTTGACCACTAGCTGCGAAACAGTAAACTGCCTCGTGTCCCACAATACTACATCTCTCACAAAATGCCACCTGGGGCTCTAGCGAACGGAACATAGATGGCTCTCCAAAAGTACCGCTGATAGGACCTGTAGGACCTATCAAAACAACACTAAAAAAGAAAATAAAAACTGCCTCAGGGAATAAAATTTCCTGAGACGAAGAGAAATAAACGAAAAAAAAAACAGATAGGGCAATTGCCTCCCCGACAACGGCGCCAAAATTTGATACGGTCGTTTAGTACCAAAAATAAATACCTAAGTACTACTAACAAAAGTCAGCGGTAAGTAGGGTCGACCTCCACAGGGAGGCAAGATATCTGTTCTAAGGTTCGTCTATCAGTCACAAATGGGGGTTTTTATGAGTTTTTGTAATCTAAACTAACAGCAAAGGAAGAAAGAGCGAAAAGGAAATAAAATTAGAACAAAGGAAAGAAATAGCTAAGACAACCGGTTCACCGTAATTAGTTAAGCGTAGTAACAAGTTCTTAGATTAAACAATTTAAATATAATCCAAGGGTTAGCGAAAATCTCCTTTCGGTATCAATTCTCCCTAAGACAACAATAGCTTTGCTTTCCCCCTCACCACGTGCCCTAATGTGTTACTACAGGTCTTACCCTTTCCAACCTTTCGGTCTAGGTCAAAGTTTACCGGATCAACTAGTTAAATGCGTCGACTCAAGTAACTAATCGCTATTATATGTAGCAAGTGACAACAAGTATTATATGAGCATAATCATAGTAATCGATTACTAACTTCCCTAATTACGGATCCTCTAAGTCTTAGCGAGGAAACTACCTATGCATAATCAAAAGATAAACAAAACATAAAAGAAATTAAGAACAAAGAGAAACTAAAATAAAGATTACCGATTGATATTAAGGATGAACATAGAACTGGAAAATACAAAGAGGGAAGGAGAACGGAGTTTCCTCCGTCTCCTCCCTACCGTGAAAATGCTAAAGAAAGGGAACTGAAAATGAAAAGTGTATTACTGACTAATGATTTATGAATCATAGAATAGTGTTAACCTACCTCCTTATAAAGGGAGATTTGGTTAACCTTAGCGTTTTAACCTAAAAGTGAAGTTGCGGAAACTGTAGTCTAAGTGAGTTCCTCGATCGAGTGAAAAATCACTTGATCGAATAGCTTTTCTTCCCAAAGTCCTCGATCGAGTAAGGCAAGGACTCGATCGAACATTTTCTCTTTGGCAAATACTCGATCGAGCAAAGAAGCCCTTGATCGAGCATTTTTCTTCTGAGAACTCCTCGATCGAGTACTTCTCAGCGAGTAATTCCTGCACTGCGCACTGAACTTCAAACGGCTGCTCTTCGTTACTCGTCCAAATCAAGCATTTTTGGTGGCGTTGGAAAGCTAAGAGGACAAGATTTCATCTCCAATTGGAATCACCTGATTATCCGTTGTATAACTCTAGATATGGCTCTCCAAAGTTGGTAGTAGCAAATTGAATCTCTTCCTTGCTTGCTTAGCTTCTTTTCTCCATTGTGCGCACCTCAAGTAGCTTTTCACTTCTAATGCTTGTAAGGCCTATTCCAACTTCCATCTTCTAAACACAAGTTACTTTCGACAAAGAGGCATTGTTTTCGCGACTTTTACATACTTTCCTGAAAAACAGCAAGAAATACACAAAGAAGCGAAATAGGGGCAAATAAGCGTATAAAACGACTGTAAATGCATGGAGATTGACACCCGTCGTTGAGGGGTGTCAAAGATAAGAATTATAAATCCTCAGCTTAAACTAGATAGAGTAAGTCAAGGGTCGAACCACAAGGAGACAAGGTTAATATTGTTTGTGAATTTAAAGTCTATTGAAAGTAACAAAAATGGGGTTTTGATTGTTGGTTGAGTCTAACAACTAAGATAGAAAAATAAACAAGAATACTAAACAAAAGTAAAAGAATGATTAGGAACTTCGGTTCCCAATGGCTAAGGCAAGTCAACAAAGGGTAAATAATCAATTAACACAATCCCAAGGAACAAAGAATAAACCTTTAGGTCAATATTCTACCCAATCCTTACGGTCTTAGGGTTCCTAGTAAAGCACTGAACTTTCGTTCATAAGGCAATCCCAAAATTGTTGTTAAACTAATTCTAACAATCTTTCAATCTTAAAGAATTAGTTCACCAACAACAATGGGACCGGTATATTAATCATAAAACCATTAAATCCTAGTTTTAGCCATGGTTCCCCTGATTCCTAATCACAATAATTAGCTATGCATAATCATGAAACTAATACTAACAAAATTGAAGAACAATATGCAATATAACATAATTGAAGATGAAGATTCAAGAGGGCAAAACATAAATTGGATAGCAATAACAACAAGAACAATGAATTTGAATAACAAGAAAGATAAATTGCATAAAACTTGCAAACCAATTGGAAAATAAGAACAAATGTGAAGGTTGGAATTCTTCTCTCTAAACTAAGGTGTTTTTGCTAATTGTGACTGCTTAACCTATTTACCATACTCAAGCGTCTTTTATATGTCACCTAATTACAAGATTAAAAGAATTAAGACCGAAACAAAACAGCAGAACCCGTCGTCAGGTCGACCGACCGGGTATAGTGGTCGGTCGACCTCAAATGCTGCAATTAGGCTTTTCTGGAACTGTGCGCTGGTCGGTCGACCGGTTGGGTAGGTCGGTCGACCAATTCCTGTGTATTCCAGCCTTAAATTGGCTTGCACGCATCTCTAGGCTATTAATCCGGATCCTTGCTTCGTGCAAATCCTTAGAATGGCTTCCGGAGGACGATTAAAGCTTGATTTTGCTCACTTCTGCTTATTCCTACATTTAAAACATAGAAATGCCAAAGTAAACCGTTTCGGGAGGAAAAGTAAACAAAAGCTACAAATATGCATAGAAATACGTGCTGAAACTATAAATAAAATGTATAGTAAATGCACGTATCAAACTCCCCAAACCAAACCTTGCTTGTCCTCAAGCAAGCACTAAGACTCAAATAAAAAGAAAAACTTCTACTTGGAACGGTTTTCTAGCTCAAAACCAAACACAACGCCATGTCTAACCATTTTAATGCAAATTTCAAAGAAAACCAAGCTTATTGCCAAATGCAAACGAATTAAACTTGTTGGAATAAAATGCTAAACTTTCAACCTTGCAAGACTCATTCTAAATGGACTCTCGCGGTACGCTCGAGACACTCATGAAGCAAAGGGTGATATATATGTGAAAGACAAGAAGATAAACAAGAATATAGACTCTCACCTATCTACGACCCATAAGAACATGCCTGCAATCTAACATGAACAAAGTCTCTACAACCGTACATATGCATTCCAACCCTTAAATGACCATGACACATGCCGAAGTGATTTGGGATTGTGAGGCTAAAGGTAAGAAAGGCTAAAATGAATTATGGAAAGAGGGGTTAAACCGAGCTAACAACCATCAAATCCACACTATAAAAATACTTCTATTTTTCGTCACAAAACCAGCCAATGCTAAAAAATCGTGATCATATTGCCACAACTCCTCTTCTTTTCCTTTCTTTCTTTTCGAAGTAACACTCTTGTTCAGTGGTCGTGGTCGACCGACCATGTATGTCAGCCGGCCGAGCACCCCTGAAAACAGGCAGCTTATGATTTTTTTTTCTCTTTTTTTTTTTTCATATATTTTTTCATTGAGTTCTTTCTTTTCTTTCTTTCTTTTCTTTTCCTTTTTCTGAACTCATAATTTTTTTTTCTTTTCACTTTTTTTTCTTTTCCCTTTTTCACCACTCCCACACAAGAAGATTCTTCAATGAAGCATAAAACCAAAAGACGGTCAAAACAGTCCCAACATACCATGTTACTAGCTCGGCTAGGGTAAGCAATTTAAGGATGTAGTATATGGGATATAAGAGTCAATTTGGCTATGTGAGGGTTATGGGTCAAACAAGAAAAGGGAAACCTCTATCACATGTGTCAACAAACTGTTGGGAAATGTGTCCTCAACAATAGTGCGATCACGTAATTAAATCTCATGACAAGAATGCGCAAGGGATGACACAAAATTATATTAGTCATCTGACCAACATTAATCGGTAATGATTGACTAGCTAGAGTTTGACATTACTGTCGTATGACGGTGGTGGTCAGTTGATCCCTTTAGGTCACACCAATAGGACAATTCCCTTAATTGATAAAGTGATCAAATGTATTTTGATACGATTTGATCATATTCTTTAAACTCGTATACCGAGAAATCAGAGGTTAAATCTTAGTGTAAGATTTATGTTTAAAATTGAAACGTGTCAATTATTAAACAATGAACGATATTTTATAATGTCGTGATTGGAATGAATCGGGTTATAATTATTACAAGAGTTGTAGATCGTATTGACGATTATTATAAATGACCATTTTTACATGTTAGTAATTTCGAATTACTTCTCAACTTGATAAATATGATTTATTAATTTATGAATAATATTTACTTGATAAATATGTATGATTAAATTAAAACAATTGTTATTTTATTATATTGTGACATATTGTATGTCACATAACATACAATTGTAAAGTTGATAAAATTGTAAAATAAGGTCCATTTTAAGTGTGTGTGTGCCGGTTTTATGGGGCCTATTAAAGAGTTTTTTAAGTGTTAAATATACTCTTAAATACAATATAATGATTATTGGTTGCCTTGAGACTTAAAGCAGCTAGCCACCCTAAGTGCATTGAGAAGTTAAGATGTTCCCCTTTGTGGCTCCCTAAGGCCGGCCACCCCATAACCAATGCAACACAAAATAAAAACTTGTTTTACACAAGAAAATGATTCATTCATTCCTTAAGCAACATATTTTCTAGAGAGAAAAATATAAAACACCTCAAAGTATTATAAGATAATATTCATACTAATTGTAGTATTGTTATAACATATTCTAATAAGTAATTAGAATTTATATTAAGGAAAATCCGACTCTTGTACTAGCATACTCAAGGTCTCGGATCTTTTAAGGGGTGTCTTGGTGCATCACTAAGGAGGTGTTCTTGTTGAATACTTTGGAAGATCATCCTAGCATTAATATTTGGACCGAATGTAAGGGTTCAAATCTTGTTATTTCCGCTTTTCATTAGCATGCATAAGATCTACAAGTTTGTTAATTAAAATGTTAATTAAATTTTTGTTTAGTATGACTAAAATTTATAGGTTATGAGATAAGCAAACCTAACAATTGGTATCAGAGCAACTAGGTTGTTTGCATGCTATTCGTTTAATTTTTTACGGAGTTATTAGGATAACAAAATAAAAATTGATATTTCTATTCGTATATGGTATGGCCGAAATATTTTATGCATGAATAACTACTGATTCTAAAATGTTTTTAGGATATTTGGAATATATTTTGCATATATATTGTTTATTGGTATTTTATTTTCGGTTTTATTGATTTTTAAATGGTTAAAAATGTTTATTTTGGGAAAATAGTTAAAATAAGCTTCTGGCCGAGATTTTTCAGTATGTTTTCACATGTATTTCCTATGATATGCATATGAATTTCCGTAAATTATGGAGTTAAAATACATGGTTTATGAATTTTAAATGTTAAAATGCCATATAATGAATAAAAATGGGTTTGTATAGTTATATTTCGAATTTGACTATAAAAATTTTATGAGTATGTCACATGCAATATTTAAAATGAATGCTAAATTTTCCAGAAATTTATCTCATATATTGCATTATTATTGACTTTTAATGTAAAAATCGGGTAATTAGTTACATTATTTCGACTTTAATAGTTTAAGTTGGAATTTGGCCATAAAAATTTAACACGATGTCATATATATTATTTCCATCATGTATAAAAATTTCGAGATTTTTATTTAATTTTATGCTTGAGAAATAATTTTAATGGTTAAAATTGTACTATATATGACGTAAATCGTTAAAAATAGCAATAGTTGTTAAAATGGCCTAAAAATTTAACCCATATTATTCATATTTGATATGTTCATCGACATATATTTCTTGGGAGCCAAAAGTTTCCTTTTTATTTTAATTTTATTTGTTAAGAGTTACATTTAAAATTGGATAATAAGAGTCATGTAATTAAAATTTCGGCTCATTGGGCAGTGTTCCATTTAATTTTCTGTCCATTTCATGTTCTTAAAGTCTTTTGGAAAGTTTAAAAATATTATTAGTATTTTATTTGCATTTATGGACCTAATCATTTAATTTTCCGACTTAAAAATGCTCGTTTTACGTATTATTTTCGAAATAAATGTTAAAACCGTATAAATAATAATATTTTAAAGTTCTGAAATTTTAAGAACATTCTAGAATTTTCAAAATTTGAATTTTGAAATTTTCGAAATTTTAATGACTCGTTTTGAATTTAATGTTATTTTCCCCGTAAAACCGAGTAATACCGAACAATATTATAATATTAAGTTAAGTCATGTTCAAAGTTTGAGTAAGACTAAATTTTGAAACCTAAAAGAGTTGGGATTATTAACTTAATAGTGAATTCCGATTCACATAATGCAAGTGTTTTTAATCGTTAAAACACGCAATTCCATAAAACCGAGGTATATGATAACTATTTATATAAATGATATTTAAATAGGACGATTTGGCTTAGGGTTTGCATGTTCGTTCGTATTCATAAGCATTAAATATTTTAATTATGATTGTCATGATTTTATTTACGTAATTTTGGATTATGTAATTTACTTAGTATGGCCTTAGTTTTTAAATCGATATTTCCCGTAATGTAAGGGGTTATCGATTCGGATGTAATTAATGTGATCTCGTATCACTTTATTTATTGTTTTCTATTTTATAATGTATAAAGTAGACTAGAAAAGTTATAATTTTTGTAAATTCCGGTGAGCCTTGAAGACGATGCCATTCGGAAAGGAGTTCCGACCAAGACGGTGTTTACCTTGGGAAGCGTGCCTCGTGAAGTTCAAGGGACCAAAGGAGTTGGTTTCCGAATTTGTACTTTTATTATTTCTTTTCTAGGAAAGGCCATACTAGGGTTTATTATTTTATGCTTTTGTTTTGCTTTATATGTTTGCATGCATAGCCAAATCGTCATATCATGTCATGCATTTTATTCGATTTAATCGACCTAGTCAATATTTTATCGATAATTCACCGACTTAGTTCACTTAAAGGGAGATAGATAATAAAATTTGACTAGATCTCTTACAAATGAATATTGAGACTTAGCCTTACCAAAAAGTATGGACCCATGAATCCCTTCTTCACAAGAATGTAGGCTCGGCTACACCGGGGTGCTAAAATTGTTACGTTGGGTAAGTGGGGTAATAAGATTACATCTTGAAATTTGGTTGATCTCAACGAAAGTATTCGTAACCGTAGTTGCAATAAGTTCGGGCTTAAGACGATTTTTAGAAAATTGTCGACCGAGAGTTCTAAGGTAGAACCGATTAAAAGGTTAATCCACCAAATTATACCAATACGGGTTGAATCGGCTATACCGTGCCCGAATTAGTATGGGTTTGGGTCTCGGAATGTTTACTTAATTGGGTAAGAGATCATTAAGTAAATAACTAAACTTGTTTAAAATTATTTACGAGTTTTTTAAAAATGATGTTGTTTTAATTCCTTCATTTTTATTGTAGTTTAATTTTCAACATCATCAATGGCAACCAACGCTCCACCTCTCACTAACGTTTCATGGCTTCGATCCTTTATGGATCGTTACAAACTCGATACGCATGGTTCCAATTTTAAAGATTGGGATGCGCAATTACTTTTGGCCGCTCAAGGTGACGATAAGACTCGTTACCTATCCGAAGCCGCTCCTCCCGCTCCGACCGCTTGTTCCGCGGTCCAAACTCGTGAGGCCTATGAAGCCTACATGAAAGAGTCCTCCGCTCTTAAAAATGTGCTTATCTTCTCCATGGAGCCGGATCTCCAAAGGAGTATGATTAATTTAACCACATCATATGAGATATACACCAAACTTGCGACAATGTTTTCGCAAACTCCAAGGGTGATTCAATATGAGGCGGCTTCCGCCTTCTTCGACATTAGCTTGAAGGAAGGGCAAAAGATAAGCCCTCATGTGTTCAAACTAGTTGAGCTCGCGGAGACTCTAAAAGTGCAAGGAGTTGATGTTCCCGACTCACTCATCATTGACCGACTCTTTCACTCTCTCAACAAGGTGAGATCGTATGCACAATTCCGGGTGAATTTCAACATGCGAAATCAAGAGACCACATTGGATGAATTGCATAAGACGCTTGTCCAAGCTGAGATGGGACTTCATGAAAGTTCCACTAAGGATGTTTTAAACATCGAGAAGAAAGGGAAAACGAACTTCAAGAGGAATGCCTTCAAAGGCAAGGGCAAGAAAACGTTCAAGCCCAAACCGGCCAAAGAAAAGACCTTTTTGAAAGGCACTTCCACCTCATCTTCAAAATCTGAAGACAAGTGCCATTATTGCACGAGGTTAGGACATTGGAAGCGTAATTGCCCCAAATACTTGACCGATCTCAAAAATGGAAAGGCTCTTACCGTAGGTAATAATTCTCGTTTAAAATTCATGTTATTTTGTCAACTTTGTATAGCGATACAAGTTGTTGACTATCACCCATTTTAAATTGTATTAAAGGGGCACCTTATGATGATAAGGGCAAGGAAAGGGAAGCGTTAAGTTCCTTACATGGATTGCTATGGTAGCATCTAGTGATTGAAGACATCAAGAGCTTGGCTCTAAGCTTCATTATAGTCTTCTTTCATATTTTGCATTTTAGTTCATAGAACAATTTTCTTTCTTGTAAGACAAGGATTTGAATCCCAAACAATTGTTATATTTTGGATATTAGTGACTTGGTTTTCAACCCGAGTCACTACTTTTGTTCTTAATCAATTCCTTGATTCCTAAAATGAATTGCATGCCTTGTTAAAACATGAATAATAGTGATTTTATCATGAAATAAGAAACATTGATACGATCAATATAATATAATCAAAATGTTGATTAAAACGGAGAACTACACCACATGAGATACTTTTAATCAAATTAAGACATCATTAATTCATTATACGATGATCATTTTAAGTGAAAATGAGAATGAGTTCAACACATCTATAAAACTTTTAAATCATTCACATACATTGGTTTAATCGAAAATTACTATCCTTATACAAATATAGGTTATTGTTAAAAGGATAGAGTGGGAGAAAATATTTCGCCCGCAAACCAATGATATAAATGCAGGATCTTAGAGAAGAATCCTACATGGGAGTCTTAAGAAGAACCCTAAATGAATGAATTGAAGAAACTACGGGAGGACACAAGAGGAAATGTTCCTTATGTTCATTGTTTCAAAGAGAGGATATAAGGAAACCCCGTATGAAATCGGAAGGAAAACGGTTCCTTAACAAATGATTTTTCTAAAATTATAAGATAAAAGAGAAGAAATCATCTCAATTCTCTCAATGTAGTTATAAGGGAAGATCATGTCATATTCGTCTCGAGGAAACGAAGACATGAAAGATGTGATGTTGATTGAATAGAGGTAGATCACTATAGGGATAATGATAGTGATAATGATTCAAGTGATAGCAAAAGATTCACATGCGAGAAATGAAAGGTTCATTTAAGAAATCGAGTAATGTTGTTTTTAGTGGGAGCGATATTCATTAGAAAATTGAACGTACCATTTAGAGAGGATGGGTGATTCTTTAAAGTGCAAAGAATAAGAGGTTCTCAATTCTAGATGAACAAACACCTTATATCATACGATGATGGAGCTTCACGGGAAGGTTTATTATATTGATAATAAAAGGTCGCCCATTAGAAATAAAAATGGTTAGATATGAATAATAACCTTGATCAAATAGCCAAGATGATTGAAAATAATTGGAGTGATGAAATCATGAATAACTACAATATAGATTTCAGTACATGAGTGACTAGGTAATTTTGAGTGATTCTTTAATCCCTCTAATATATCCATACGTCACGAGTTATAAGATAACAGTGGGAGCTTCCCTCAGGAAAGGAAACTCAAGATCTAGAATGGGTTCTAGATATGTGCTCAAATAAGATCATATTATGTGAGATAATATGAGTTGGAAGGAGACCAAAATTTGTAAGTTTTGGAATCATAAATAAAAGGTTTATTCGCAAAACACTAATACAAATTGATGATCGTGCATCAAATGCAATGAAACGGTATTGACTGTTTTTGCATGACAATGTCATTTGAGTTATAATTAACTCAAAATAAAAGATACTTTGTCAAAATCCAAATGGGTTGTAAGAGACACTTTTGAACCCCATAAAGTGAACTGGATTGACTTAGTATAGCCCCTAGCCGCTTATATGAGGTGACGTCTCAAAGCGACTAGAATGTGAGGCGACTGATGGCAAGTTCAAATGCCATAGAGTCATATGTGATGACTAGTCGATCACATAGGCAGACTGCAAGAGACACTCTGTCGGGCAAAGTGACCGCTTATAGAGTTCTGGAAATTTTATAATAGCCGGGTCGTGGCGAGAGCTACTATAGTATTCTTATGAGTCAATTCTTAGACTAAAGACTACTCTCCCAAGATGGTACAGTTTTGGCATAACCTTGATCCATTCTCTACGACTTTTCGTAACTGGAGTCAAATGGGATTGCTTTGGGTTGTGACTGACTGTGACTAGTTTAAGGATGTAGTACGATAGAAGTTGTCCACCCCTTGTCAGGGTTGTTCAAATCTCAAGGCCACTCGAGGAGAAGTTAACTGAAAATGCGTGGCCACGCTCGAAAGGTATCTATGGTAGATAATTCCGGTCAAACAGTTATTCTCCAGATCAAGGAAACCACTCATGATATGATCGAATGCAAGTACGACTGTAACATCCCATATTTTCGTGATTTATATATTAAAGGCTTTTAATTATTTTAATTAATAAAATATATTTTAATAGTTTATTGAGAAGTATTTTAATAAATCGTAAGATCCGTCTTAAGAACCTTAAGTCCTTAAGACGAATATAACTTCGCAAGTAATCCGACTCAACAAACCCGTTCACTTTCAAAGGTCCGTTTCACTTAAACGGAAAGGACAAATAAAACCCTACCATTTTCTTATGAATGTCGACACATTCATCATCTCAAAATAATAGAACAATGTAAACTCATTTCACAAAAACCTCCATAAATCCTCATCTCTTAATCCATTTTTCTATCATCATCCGTTCACCGAATCAAGGTAATAAATACATTTTCGGAATCCTCATGAAATTTGCAAGCCATCCGTCACTTCCGTTTTCCGTTTCCTCCAATTCGAAATTTGGCCTGTTTTGGCATAATTCGAGTTTAGCCTCGTAAAAACCGTCTTGCTTGTTGTAGGAGAAGACTTAGAAGATCCTAAGGAGGTTAGTGGCAAGATTGAAGAGGAGATTGGAGCTTAATCGCGTAAAAGGTGACGATTACGAGTAACTCAGCCTTTTTGTTAAAATAGCAAGTTTTGTGTTGTGTTCTTGTTTAAGTTTCTGATTTTGCTTGAGGTTTATGTTCAAGGACTTAGAAATCATGCTAGGAATATATGTATATGACGTTTTTGTGCTTAGATGATGTTCCACATGCTTATTGTCAAATTTCAGAAATTGTATACTTGCGACGGATACAAATAATATTCGTATTGAGGATTGTTTGTGGGTTTATGTGCTGATAGATAGTGTATTTGATGATTTGAGATAATGGGTAAACATTGTATGTTGCTAGATCAGAAGTCTTGAATCGATTTAGGTCGAATTTGCAAGTTACAGGAAGAATGCGTTTTCGTGCTCAGGGACTCTGAGCTGGTCAACCGACCGGCCGCCGGTCGACCGGCTGGGAGTGCCTCTTGTTGTTTTTGCGAGTTTTGAAAATAGGTAGGATTTGGGTTGCCAGCCGGTAGGCCGGCTGCCTGCCAACTGGCTGGTAGCCTCTTTTGGTGAGAATTGCGTAGTGTATACTTGAGTGGGTTTGGTTCCCCAGCCGGTAGGCCGGTTGCCTGCCGACCGGCTGGGAACCCTTTTTCTCGTTTTGCGTAAGAAAGGAAGAAGGCATGGGTGGGTGTCCAGCCGGTGGGCCGGCTGCCTGCCGACCGGCTGGGGACCCCTGATGCTTGTTTTTATTTTGAATTCGTAATTAGTCCGTAACTTTTAAACGGTTGATCGGTTTTAATTAAAATTCGTTCCGTGTACCTTTGATATGTGTTTGAGGTCCCCGGAGGATGGGCGACACTATATTGGGTTCGGGAATGGAGAGAGGATAGAGACCCCCCGGTCGGGTAACCGAAAGGGAAACCGGCTCTCCCTCAACTTAGTTCCCGGGATCAATTAAGTGTTGATTAGAAGTGTAAATGTAACATTCTATGATTTAATCAAAGTTTTATGACGATTGCTTGGTGTTGTTTGTGTTCCAAGTCGTTTGAGTTGATTGTTTTATCACCTAACTGTGGTAGAACTTCGGGACGAAGTTCTTTTTAAGGAGGGAAGACTGTAATACCTCGCATTTTAGTTTCTTTTATTTTAAATCGTTTATTTTATAAGCTTGCTCGTACTCGTTTTATACGAGGTGTTGTGGTCTTAGATGGGACTCGAAAGGGGAACTTAGCCACCTTAACATAATATTAGTAATGTGTAGTTGTTGGGGTTCGAACCCAGGTTTCATAGCAGCTCGTCCATGGGCCTCGATTGGCATGCTAAGTAGCAGCCCATGGACGAATTATAGGAACTCAGTCCTCCTTGCTTCCTGCCGCCTTATTTAAGAGGCTCACTACCCTAAACCCTTAAGCAAAAACCTAGATCTAAAACCACACAAACTTAGCCGCCACAGCAGGGTAGACGGAAGAACCAGTCACGGTGGTTGCACACTAGCGTAGGGTGGTTCGTTTTGGTCAACAATCTGGTATGTCAACCATAGTACGGTTAATTCTGTTTATGTTCGTATTTTCATTCGCATGAATCTGTCTGTATACACGACTAATCTTGGTCACTTTTGCATAGTTTCTTTCTGGGATGCGAACTTTATATGGCAGGGTCGTCGTTGGGGTGTCGTTGGTGGTTAAAAGGTGTCGATTATGGTGGTAAAGTCAGTAGCAGCGAGTCAGTCTTTGTCGATCTCTTTTTATTATAGTCACGTAGCATGTTTATCAAACGGCTATGGATGGATCTGGGTGCGTTTTGTTATGGGTCGTGGGTTGGTATGACAGGTGGTGGTTGGGTGGTTTGGTTGGTGTTTATCACGGTGGCAATGGGAGGTCTGTCACGGTGGTTTAGAGGGCTTCGATATAGGTCAGGGAGTTTGCTGGGTGTCTGTGTGTCAAAGGGGTTGTGTTTGGGTTGGTATCACCGCCGACTAGGGGGAGGTCTATGCGGTGGTACCAAGGTGGTTGTGGGCGTCTGTTGTCGGTGGTCTTGTTGGTGGTGAGTGTCGCTAGGGTCGGTCATGTCAGTGGCTGGTGCAGGTGTTTTCGTGGGGTCTGTTGAGGTGTTTCTGGTCAGAGGGTTGTGAACCAGGCCTGGTGATGGCTCTGGTTCACCTCGCCGGAAGTAGTCGACCAAGGCGGTGGTGGTCGGTGGTGAAGGGGGGCAGTGTGGGGTCGAGTCTGGTGGTTGGCGGTGGTGTCAGGTCTGGTCACGCGGCTGGACGGGGAGTGTGAAAGCCGCGGGTTGGGGGTGTTTTGGGCTGTCGGGTTACTTTCCTTCTTTTTCATAATTATTTCCTTCTTTTATTTTAATTAATTATATCCCATAAGTATTTTATTAAAGGAAATAATTTTAATGGTATTAAAAGAAAAGATATGGATATTTATTAGGAAAGATATTGATATATTTATATGTATTTGGAATGATTTGAATTTTAAAACCAAAGTTGCTATTTTTAGAAGTTGCTATATTTAGAGAGCTACTATTTTGGGTAACCGGTTGTTGGGAAGCTTTCTAAATATAGGAAGTTTCTATTAATGGAATGTGTACACGTGTTACGAGAGTTAGGAAGTTTATTAATTAAATAATATACTTTTAGGTGGAAGTTTTTGTGTGGAGCACTTTTGAGAACGGTTGTGCATTTTGCCATTTTCTTCTGCAGTTACGAGGTAGGGGAATACTACGTATAAGAGATGTGTAATTTGTTTATTGATTGGTATTAACCATGTTCATCTATATTGTTATCTGATCGGTATATTGTGATATATAAATCTGTGACACGATATGGCGCGAAGATAAAAGGGTCTGTGTTTGGTGCGGAGATAAAAGGGTCTGTGTTTGGTGCGGAGGTAAAGGGTCTGTGAATGGTGCGGAGATAAAGGGTCTGTGATTCGGAGTGGAGAAGTTCGACTTTCTACTTATAGTAATGTGTTTGTTTACAGTTTTCTCTACTCAACCTTGTGGTTGACCCTGTGTATTCGTGATCACCTGTGATGAACCAAATTATTGGGGAGCAGATTGACAGGTATAAGATTATGGGAGCTTAGGGAAGGGAGAAGCATGGATCCGGACCTGCCTAGAGTCTAGATCCCTTGATAGTAGTTGATGAGTTGTACTTTTATTTTGTATCAGAACAGTTTTATATTTGGTTATGTAAGAACATGTTTTGAGTTTAATTTAATTTAAAGTACTGGTTATCTTCCTTTGTATCTACTACCTCGGGAAACCGAGATGGTAACACCTGTATTTATCTGAGAAGTCCTAGTTCAGGCCCTTAAATAAATGGGGGTGTTACAGTAAAGGTCTAGGACTATAGATTAGTTTCTATACTTGGATGATATTGTATTGATGCGTATTAAGGTATGCCTTAAGCTGGCCTCTGAGCTTAATACGTGAGCTTGTTGTCATATATGGGGATATGCCTTGAGTTGGCCTCTAAGCCTTATATGTGTATGGTTGTCGTGTCTGGGATATGCCTTAAGCTGGCCTCTGAGCCCAGACATGTTTGTTGTGATCGCGTTGGAACATGCCTTAAGTTGGCCTCTGAGTCTGACGAGTAGAGCAGCTGCACAATGGGGCATTTAGGTCGTAACACCTCACCCGGAGTGCAGATGTTTGATGGTAGGACATGCCTTAAGCTGGCCTCTGAGTCTAGTGTCTTGTGATGTAGTGAAGGGACATGCCTTAAGCTGGCCTCTGAGTACTTTACTTTTGGGTGCTAGTCTATGCCTTAAGTTGGCCTCTGAGTCTAGTGTCTTGCTGATTGGCGGGTCTATGCCTTAAGTTGGCCTCTGAGTTCTTGCTTGCTGAATGAGTGGTATTTAGGTTATGTCTTAAGTTGACCGCTGAACCTTTATACTTGCTGAATGATTGGTATTTAGGTTATGTCTCAAGTTGACCTCTGAACCTTATACTTGCCGAATGATTGATGTTTAGGTTATGGCTTGAGTCGACCGCTGAACCTTATACTTGCTGTTTATATCTGCTTGCCCTGAGTCGGTACGGTGTCAGATATGCATGATGATAGTGATGTTTACAGTACCTTGACTTTGATATTGTTCATCCAAGGCATTGGATGACTCTTTAGTCAGTTTCGTAAATGGTTTGGACTGAAAGACCCCCGACCGGGCAACCGGTAGGGAAACCGGCTCTCCTTCCAAATAGTTTCCGAAGTTGGTTGAGAGCCGTGCATTGGTGATTGCATGATAGTATGAGATTCAGTTACTGAGATATTGATATGCTTCACATGTTTATATATGTTGGAGTGTTCTGTTTGTATTCTGTGTTACGTTTCGTTACAAAAGGTGGCTAGGAGAACTCTAGTCACTCCCCACTGATTGTGGCATACATGTTTTCATGTATGTAGGTACATGCAGGTTGGACGGGGTTCACTGAGAGCTAGCGAGTGATGATCCACTTGACATCATATGACTTACACTTTCGATTAGCTAGACTCTAGTTTTGATACAGTTTATGTTTTGGTGCCTGTAGGGATGTTCCATCCCAGGCTGATGTATTTATTTAGTTTCCGTACTTAGATAGTTTACTTATCTATTTCTGTTTATGTCAGTTCCAGTTTTATTTCACCTCGCATGTTGTTTATGTTAAAAAGTTTAAATTCCGCTGCATTTTTAGTACTTTGTGTGTTTTATATTTCCGCTTTCGCGAGGGGTTTTACAACGACCTCAAAGAGACACCTTGCATTGAGTGGGAGATTGTAATAGGACAAGAGAATTGCTGACGCACACTTGTCGAGGACAAGTGGGAGATTGTTGGGAAATGTGTCCTCAACATTAGTGCGATCACGTAATTAAATCTCATGACAAGAATGCGCAAGGGATGACACGAAATTATATTAGTCAATTGACCAACATTAATCGGTAATGATTGGCTAGCTAGAGTTTGACATTACTGTCGTATGACGGTAGCGGTCAGTTGATCCCTTTAGGTCACACCTATAGGACAATTCCCTTAATTGATAAAGTGATCAAATGTATATTGATACGATTTGATCATATTCCATAAACTCGTATACCGAGAAATCAGAGGTTAAATCTTATTGTAAGATTTATGTTTAAAATTGAAACGTGTCAATTATTAAACAATGAACGATATTTTATAATGTCGTGATTGGAATGAATCGGGTTATAATTATTACAAGAGTTGTAGATCGTATTGACGATTATTATAAATGACCATTTTACATGTTAGTAATTTCGAATTACTTCTCAACTTGATAAATATGATTTATTAATTTTTGAATAATATTTACTTGATAAATATGTATGATTAAATTAAAACAATTGTTATTTTATTATATTGTGACATATTGTATGTCACATAACATACAATTGTAAAGTTGATAAAATTGTAAAATAAGGTCCATTTTAAGTGTGTGTGTGTGCCGGTTTTATGGGGCCTATTAAAGAGTTGTTTAAGTGTTAAATATACTCTTAAATACAATGATTATAGGTTGCCTTGAGACTTAAAGCTACTAGCCACCCTAAGTGCATTGAGAAGTGAAGATGTTCCCCTTTGTGACTCCCTAAGGCCGGCTACCCCATAACCAATGCAATACACAATAAAAACTTGTTTTACACAAGAAAATGATTCATTCATTCCTTAAGCAACATATTTTCTAGAGAGAAAAATATACAACACCTCAAAGTATTATAAGATAATATTCATACTAATTGTAGTATTGTTATAACATATTCTAATAAGTAATTAGAATTTATATTAAGGAAAATCCGACTCTTGTACTAGCATACTCAAGGTCTCGGATCTTTTAAGGGGTGTCTTGGTGCATCACTAAGGAGGTGTTCTTGTTGAATACTTTGGAAGATCATCCTAGCATTAATATTTGGACCGAGTGTAAGGGTTCAAATCTTGTTATTTCCGCTTTTCATTAGCATGCGTAAGATCTACAAGTTTGTTAATTAAAATGTTAATTAAATTTTTGTTTAGTATGACTAAAATTTATAGGTTATGAGATAAGCAAACCTAACACAAACCACAAACCCGAATGCATATAGGTATCAAGTATACAAAATTCATGCTTATGCAAGTTTATGTGACATGCCTTAGGAGGAGAAACTACTCTCAATCCTACATGAAATCGGTCATGAATGTCACCGATTTATTAAGCTCTATATCTTAGAATATGCAGTAGCTTGCCAAGAAGAGAGTCAAGTCTAATAATTAGCATAAAATCAACAAAAACTCGTAGACCATGCAAAAGACTAGCTTGGAAAATTTTTGAAAAATGCAAGGCAAGGCATTAGGCGAAATGTGAGGCATAATCATCATAGTATCCGTCCGTTCCGACTCGACCTATATGCTAAAGGAAACGTGCATTGTTTTTGAATTTTTGGTATGTATGCAAACTGAAAGGAGAAAAAGTAACTGGCAAACTGAAAGGAGAAAAAGTAACTGAAATGCAGTAAACATGCGATAGAAAAAGATGAAATGCAGATGCAAACACAACAAAAGGAAAAAGACAAAAGATAACTAAACAAATGCAGACTCAACAGAAGGATGCATATACCCTCCCCAAACCAAAACGCACAATGCCCCCATTGTGCTCATCAGCATAAATCCATAGCATAGGGATGGGGATAGGTAAAGACAAACAAAAGAAGAAAGAGAAGAAAACTAAAGGAAAAATATACAAACAAAAATCAGTGACTTACAAGATGCATGTACCTCCCTAAACCGAACGTCGAAGAGGGGAGGTTTGGTCTCAACACTAATCCTCAGGGTCATATTCCGACCCACTAGCTTTCTCTTCCTCCTCCTCCTCCTCATCGGACCCCTATGCCTGTTCCTGAGGCTTCGCCCGATGCTTCCCCGTATCCCTGACCGCCCGCCTGAGGTGTAACCTAGGAGGGGTGAGTCCATGGGCCGGTGGGGAGCCTACCCTGAGTAGCATACTCCGAGTAAGACGGGTACTGGTAGAGACAATCGTCCAACCGTTTCTGGTTGAACTGCCTGCAAAGGTCGGCCATCATGTGCGGGAGGGACCTGTTATCAATGACAGGAGGAATAGAAACGTTAGGAGGAACAGTAAAATCGGATGGGTAACCCGTCCCTGGTGCAGCATAGTGGGCACCAGGGGCGGGAACCCTATGACCTCTAGAGGTGCCTCCCCTAAGTGGAAGGCGGTAGAATGGAAGGAGGGGTCTAGGCTCCCCCTGAAAAGTATCAAAGGGTAGCATGGGAGGAGCATCGGTGATGGGGATGCGAACACTAGTAAATGTGTCAACCTTTCAAAAATCATTCCTAGCCACCCAATGCACGGACCTGACATAAGCCATGTCCATATACTAGGAGGTAGGGTGAAGCGCATCCTCATAGCGGGGGAACTGAAGAATAAGCGAGTTAGCCAAACGAGTGACTAACCCACCACAGACAATAGTGGTCAAAGATGTTCCCTCGCTAACCGCCACAAAGTGAGAGGCGACCAAATAAGCTGTGTTATAAAACACAGGACCCAAACGCCTCATATTAAGATAGCCAGAAAAAATAGAGAGCTCAATGTTTTTGACATTTTGAGACTCTTTGCGGCTAAAAACAGTGTTGGCCAACAGACGTAAGTAGTAACGGGGGGCGGGCAAGTGAACGGTAATGCTCGTCTTTGTCCCGTCGCGGGAATCAGAGAGACAAGACCACATGACAGTGTATGACTCAGCAGAGTCACCCGTACGACCCGTAGCCGATAAACCTAAGTAACCAGCAAATTCACCTAAGGTCAAAGAATAGGTGACATTAAATAGCCTAAAAGAAATGCATTTATTATCATAGCCAGAGCTGTAGGCAGAACCATCAAAAAGAAAAGAAGAAAAGAACTCAAGAGTGAGGATGGGATAGGTGATCTCATCCATGGTGACGAGTCCTTGAAAAGCCGTCCTATTAAGCAGGCTCACAACATCATCATAACAACCTCGCATAAGAAGCGGGTGACTACCACATGGCAGTAAGTCACTAGGTGAAGGAACCGGGCCTTTTGAGCCGGGGTATAAAAAAGAACCTGCGGATAGTCCGGGAGACTATCCGTGTTGAGTGTTGTTAGTCCTCTTGACCCGCTTGCTTGAACCCTTGAAGTGCTAGCCTGTGAACTCCGAGATCTTTTGCTTCCTTGACCACGGCTTGACATGATGATTCTGCAAAATTGCAACAATTATTCTCAATACTTACAGTTATTGCGACATTAAGCCTTTTACTTATCAAAATAAAACAGCTTAATTGCGAATTTGATGTTCCTGTAACAGTAACATGGTCGAGCGACCTTACCTCCAGGTCGACCGACCAATTGCCAGCAAAATCAGGCCTTCTGTAAAACTTCCATGGTCGACCGACTTATCACCCAGGTCGACCGACCGAACAATCGAAAATAGGGTTTCTGCAAAACACAGTTTGGTCGGCCGACCTCCATTCTTAGTCGGTCGACCAACCTCCAGTAGCTTTTAATTTCACGCACTAGGTCAGTCGACCCAAATACTTGACGTTTCTCACCAGTTTTCCTGCTTAAGCTCAAAAATCCCATCAAAAGTACATAGAGCATGAAAGAAAACGTTTGCAACAAAAAGGAAACTAAAAAAAACATAACTAAAACTACAACACGGGTTGCCTCCCGGTTAGCGCTGGTTTAAGAGGTCCCGCACGACCTTTTTACCTATCATGAAGCATCCGAAAAAGGGTCAAAGTAAGAAACTTCAACCTTTCCTATGAACTCATTTTCTCCGCGGAAGTGCTTCACATATTGGCCATTACCTTTAAACCTCTCACCGGACGAGGTTTCTAGCTCAATTGACCCGAACTTTGAGACAGCTGTGATGGTGTAAGGTCCGCTCCACCTGGATTTCAGCTTACTAGGAAAAAGACGAATACGAGCATTAAAAAGTAGAACCTTATCACCTAACTGAAAATCACGCCTAATTATTCTCTTGTCATGCCAGCGCTTAGTTTTCTCCTTGTAGATCCTGGCATTGTCATAGGCAAGCAAACTAAATTCTTCCAACTCGTTCAGCTGCGATAAACGTTTCTCACGGGAAAGGTTAGGGTCTAAATTAAGATCACAAATGGCCCACCAAGACTTGCGTTCTAACTCAACTGGTAAGTGACAAGTCTTACCATAAATCAACCGGAATGGTGACATTCCGATTGGAGTTTTGAACGCAGTTCTATAAGCTCATAAAACATCATCAAGTTTTAGACTCCAATCTTTCCTAGACTTAGAAACAACTTTGGCTAGGGTCTCCTTGAGTTCTCTATTAGAGATCTCAACTTGACCACTAGTCTGAGGGTGATATGCTAGACCCCTACGATGTTGGACACCGAATTTATTTAGCAAGGCACCTAATTGTTTCTCTTTGAAATGCATACCCGCATCACTAATGACAACCCTAGGGACACCAAAGCGAGGAAATATGATTTTCTTAAACAGTTTAATAACAGCTTTTGCATCACAATGGGGAGTAGCAATAGCTTTTACCCACTTAGTCACATAATCAACGGCTACAAGAATGTACCTGTTACCTTGGCTACTGGGGAAAGGTCCCTGATAATCAATGCCCCAGACATCATAAATCTCTACCTCTAAAATACCAACCTGTGGCATCTCATGTCTTTTGGAGACATTCCCAGATCTCTGACAAGCATCACAACTACCTACAAAATTCCTACAGTCAGCATGCAAAGTAGGCCAATAAAAACCAGACTGTAATACCTTGGCCACGGTCCTAGACGGACCGTGGTGACCACCATAAGCAGAAGAGTGGCATGCTTCCAAAATGTCCTTCACCTCCCATTGGGGGACGCATCTCCGGATAAGTCCATCTCCGCATTCCTTGAAAACATAAGGGTCATCCCAAAAATACTGCTTTGCATCAAAGATAAATCTCTTCTTCTGTTGCCATGAAAGCTCTGGATGAATTTTACCTGTGACAGCAAAGTTAGCAAAATCAGCATACCTAGGAGGGGGTAAGAACCTGAACTATTAATGATAAATAAACTCTCATCAGGAAATGAATCATTAATAGGTAAAGAATCTTCCCCATCAGTCAGCTGAAGGCGAGATAGGTGGTCCGCTACTACATTCTCCGCGCCTTTCTTGTCCCTAATCTCAATGTCAAACTCCTGGAGAAGGAGTATCCACCTCAACAGCCTTGGCTTTGAATCTTTCTTCAGGAAGAGGCCCTTCAAAGCTCCATGGTTAGTATAAACAATTACCTTATTACCTACCAAATAGGATCGGAATTTCTCTAAGGCAAAGATCACAGCTAGCATCTCCTTCTCAGTGGTGAAGTAGTTGACTTGAGTCTAATCTAGGGTATGGCTCGCATAGTATATAGCATTAAGAGCCTTGTTCTTCCTTTGACCAAGCACAGCACCTAAAGCATAGTCACTGGCATCGCACATGATCTCAAATGGGAGATCCCAATCTGGTGGCTGGATGATTGGTGCTGAGACCAAAGCTTCCTTCAACCTGTTAAAAGCTGAAAGGCACTCATCAGTAAACTCAAAGACAACATCCTTAAGGAGCAACTGTGTAAGTGGTTTAGCAATCTTAGAGAAGTCCTTAATGAAACGCCGGTAAAAACCTGCGTATCCTAAGAAACTTCCCACCCCCTTAACATTAACAGGAGGGGGTAATTGCTCAATCACTTGCACCTTTGCTTTATCTACATGTATACCCTTATCATATATAAGATGCCCTAACACTACTCCATCAGTGACCATAAATTGACACTTTTCCCA
The DNA here is from genome assembly GCA_029255685.2 of Silene conica. Classification (NCBI taxonomy): domain Eukaryota; kingdom Viridiplantae; phylum Streptophyta; class Magnoliopsida; order Caryophyllales; family Caryophyllaceae; genus Silene; species Silene conica. The sequence goes on from CM055311.2 coordinate 70,662,124, forward strand.
GTTTAAGACAAGGTTTACATCAATACAACGCTGCAAGACTTTATCAAGGTTAGCTAAGCATTGATCAAACGCATTACCATAAACATAAAAATCATCCATAAATACCTCCATGATGTTTTCAATAAAATCAGAAAAGATACCCATCATACACCTTTGAAAGGTGGCAGGAGCATTACACAACCCAAAAGGCATTCTGCGGTATGCGAAAACACCTTGTGGGCAAGTAAAATTAATCTTACTCTGATCATCAGGATGGATGGGAATCTGGAAAAAACCTGAATAACCATCTAGAAAACAGAAGAATTTATTAGAAGCAAGTCTCTCAGTCATTTGGTCAACAAAAGGAAGGGGGAAATGGTCTTTCTTGGTGGCGGCATTTAATTGTCTATAATCAATGCACATCCGCCACCCAGTCACTACTCTAGTAGGTATTAACTCATTTTTCTCATTTTTAACCACAGTGGTTCCTCCTTTCTTAGGAACCACCTGAACTGGGCCAACCCACTTGGAGTTGCCAACTGAATAAATAATACCTGCATCAAGAAGTTTCATCACCTCAGCCATAACTACCTCCTTCATCTTAGGGTTCAACTTACGTTGACCCTGTCTATAGGGCTTATGCCCTTCCTCTGACTCTATCCTATGCATGCAAACATCAGGACTGATGCCCTTAATGTCATCCAAAGAATAACCTAAAGCTTTCCTGTTATTTTTGAGAACAATCATCAAGGCAGAAAGTTGGTTAGGGTCAAGTTTAGAACTAACAATTGCAGGATAATGCTCAGTGTCATCTAGAAAAACATACTTAAGATTAGGAGGAAGTGGCTTACGCTCTGGTACCTTTACCTCTACGGCATGAACATAATCAATACTAATAGAATATCACATGTTTACCAGGTTAGCATTAGCCAAGCTCATGAGCTTCTCATCTTCTTCCTCAGTCAGCTCATATTCCTCTATCTCTGCTTCCACAACATCCAGCTCCTCAGCATTCTCAGCTGGATTACCTGCACACTTATCCAAAACTGTTAAATCATCTAAGGGATCCTTGGTCAAGGATTCCCTCCAGTTACGGGTAACATTCATGTCAATAATATCAATGGAGCAACAAGTATCATCAGTAAGAGTAGTTGCCTTATGGGCAAGGCTAAACTCGATAGTGTCATCTCCAACCTCTAAAGTAATGATCCCGCGTTTGACATCAATCACAGCCCCAACTGTGTGTAAAAAGGGTCTACCTAAAATAATAGGTATCTGACTATCCTCAACAATGTCTAAAACAACAAAATCAACAGGAATAAAGAACTTTCCCACTCTAACTGGGCCATCCTCCAAGACCCCTAATGGTCTTTGGGTTGATCTATCTGCCATCTGTAAGGTGATGTTGGTGACCTTAAGTCTACCTATGTTAAGTCTCTCACAAACAGAATACGGCATAACACTAACACTAGCCCCTAGATCACAAAGGGCTTTCCCAATAACATGATTTCCTATGGTGCATGGGATAGAAAAACTACCCGGGTTTTTCAACTTAGGTGCTACATTATTTTGTGAAAGAACATAATATTCTTCCACAAAAGCAATAACACCTTCGTCCTGAAATTTCCTCTTACGATTTAAAATATCTTTCATAAATTTAGCATAAGAAGGTACCTGGGTAATTAAGTCAGTGAATGGAATGGTTACCTCAAGGTTCTTCACCATCTCCAAGAACTTACCAAATTTCCGATCCTCTTTTGAATGTTTCAATCGCTCGGGATACGGAATGGTAACACTAGCCGTAGGTGTAACACCCCAAGAGTATGAGAGGAAAGTTGTCCCACATCGGTAGAATGTGAGGCTTGTGATATGTTTATAATAGCTTCCACCCACCACTTAGTAACAAGGCCTTGTGCTTTTGGGCTTAAGTGAAGACAATTAATGAGCCCAAAAGTGCACACCCATCTTATTGGGTTTGTGTTACGACGGTGGCGGGTTGGGTTGTTACAAATGGTATCAGAGCGACCCCACGACCGTGTGGTGAGCCTGTGGTCGGGAGTACCTAGGTCACACACCTAGCGGGGAAGGATTCTGGCCCTGGTTGTGGTCAAGTTTGAGGCACAACGAGGACGTTGTGTTCTTTAAGTGGGGGAGTTTGTAACACCCCAAGAGTATGAGAGGAAATTTGTCCCACATCGGTAGAATGTGAGGCTTGTGATATGTTTATAATAGCTTCCACCCACTACTTAGTAACAAGGCCTTGTGCTTTTGGGCTTAAGTGAGGACAATTAATGAGCCCAAAAGTGCACACCCATCTTATTGGGTTTGTGTTGCGGCGGTGGTGGGTTGGGTTGTTACAGTAGGATCATCTATCTTCGGCTTCTTCAGCTGTAGAATCTCAGTGAGGTCTTGAATGAGGGACGGGTCCAACAATTCAGGATTGGAAACTGCATTCTGCTCAGGCCCTGGTCGATTGACCAAGAGTGGTGGTCGGTCGACCAAATGTGCTGTTATCAGAAATCTTCTGTTTCCCAGAAACTAATCGCTCGTTAGATATCTCGGTCGGTCGACCTGATGTAGTGGTCGGTCGACCTCCTGACCTGGTTACGGGATCTGTTTCTTCATCGTGAACTTGAGCAGAATCCCCCTTGGGAGTTGGTCCGTCATAAGCACGACCACTTTTGAGATTAATAGCATTTAATGTCTCTATGGAACTCTCACAACTGCCCGGAGAGCTAGCAATCTGATTAGCAGCTAAGATTGCTAATTGGTCCTCAAAAGTCTTCCAGGAAGCCACTTGAGCCTTTTCCATTTCCATCATTTGTTTCATTAGAGCATGAACAAGCTCTCTCAACTCCGCCGTCTCACCCGTGTTGTCAACCGTAGTAACTAGGTTCGCACTTTCTTGCTTCAGCTGGGCTGCCTCAAGCTTTTCAAAACGAGCTTCAACGGTTGTCTCAAGAGCTAATACCCTATCCATCTCTACTGTTGAACCATATATTCAAATATATATATAGTATATATGTTTATGTTTTGATAATGACAAGTCTAGCTATTTATATATTATATACTCGTATGTATAATCGTGTGCTAAGTGTACAGAACATTAGTAACAAGATCTAATCAATCAAGTATAAAAGATTCAAGCATATTAGTCAATTAATTGACTAAGTCGAAGATTGATAGAAGATCACAAGCGCGCATAATGAACTAAAGTTATATTCATCAACTATAGCTTTAGTACAAGATTGATTCTAGTTATAGCCCGTAGCTATAACTCTATTTCATGAAGAAATGATCGGGAATATATATGTGTTTAAAGTGAAACGTTTGTTTCCTAATTTGTGTCGTGTAGTATTAGTGGTTCAATGGTATTCTATTTTAAATATGGAATTGTTAATCTTAATAGGATTATATAAAATATCTTTTAGTTAAATAAGAAATAAATAATTGTCTTATGAGATAATTATTTATTACTAAAATAAACTAAAGATTTTTTATATGATTTTAATTGTCAAATTATATAATCTAAGATTTGGTTTGTTTCGATTTTTGGAAAACGTGTAACATGTCACGTTTCTATAAATCGTGTAAGGGTTTATTTAAATAAATATTATGTATTTGTTTAATGTCCTAAACTAACTAAGATTATATTATGGTAATATATTTTATTATCTTTGACATGGTTTAGGAAGTTGATTTAATAAGGATACTAATTATTTATTATATAAAGATCTTTCCTAAATATGAATTAGGAAATTGATTCCTTATATAATACATATAGTATATTATTATATCTTTCCTAAATATATTAAGATTAGATTTAAGGTAGTATTACTAAAAGACTAGTATTCTAGTTTTAAGTAATATTCCTAAATCATCTAGGGTTTGAATTACCTAGATACATATTCTATATAAATAGACTACCTATGATACATTAAAACTAACGAAATACACACACATATACACATATATCGAGAGAGAAAAACCGCCGTTCATATTCTTCAAGTTCGAGCTTTTCATTGTCATATCCGATTCAAGATTCAAGTGCTCAAGCATTGATCTTATTCATTCAAGATTGTGACACCAAGAAAACATTGAAGACTTTATCTTATTAACGTAAGATAGAACGAGTATTTAGCGGTACTCATTGTAAGACAAATATTTAACGGTATTTGTCGTAGCTAGATATTTAACGGTATCTAGATTGAGTTGTGACTAACATCAAAGTCGCACGAGTAGGGTTGATAAAATTGTAATCCAGAGTTGGTACTAATTTTATTAATCGAGAATAGTGGACGTAGGTCTCAGAGTGTGAGACTGAACCACTTCAAAAATATCGTGTCTCTCTTTATTACTTGCTCTACTCAACGATCATCATACAAACTCACACACATCGAAGAAGATTTAAAAAGAAGGCATACTCAATTCAACCCCCCCCTTCTTGAGTATATTATATCAATAGACTCTTCAATTGGTATCAGAGCCTCGTGCTCTTGATCGCCTAGCCGCGTGAGTTTTGATCCTTCTATTGATTCTATATTATATACTCTTTCATCAATGGATTCCAAGCATCTCAAGTGCCCCATCTTCGATGGCAAAAACTATAGTTTATGGAAAAATATGATGACTCATTACATCAAGGGTTGTGATTGGGAATGTTGGAAGATCATCCAAACTGGACCAAAGAAGATCTTGGTCGCCGCCGCCAATGGAACAACCTATGAAAAAATGGAAAGCGATTATGTGGAAAGTGACTACAAAATTGCAGAGAAAAACTCTAAGGCCATGAGCCTCCTACAGAACGGTATGATAACCTCAGAATTCGATAGATTCTCATCCTGTAGTTCCGCTAAGGAAATATGGGATAGTCTCGAACTTGCTTATGAAGGAACATCCGCAGTCAGGAAACATCGTATAGACTTGCTCGTTCAAAGATATGAACTTTTCAATATGGAAAAGAATGAATCTATTGATAGCATGTCTGCACGATTTTCTTGTATTATTAATGAACTGCGGAACCTTGGAAAAAAGATCGATTCTGAGGATATCATTCGTAAGATTCTTAGGAGTCTCACCAAAAAGTGGCAACCTAATGTCACAGCCATAGAGGAAGCACGTGATTTATCTAAAATCACTTACCAAGAATTGATTGGATCCTTAATGGCTCACGAGATCATACTAAATAAAAACGATGATGATCCCAAAGGAAAGGGAGTCGCTCTACAAGCCTCCACAAGCGAAGTAAGCGAAGAAGAACTTGAGGATGAAACAGTTCTATTCGCTAGACGATTTAAGAAAGCAGTTTTCAAGGGTAGATACAAAAACTCTAAAACGTTCGACAAAAAGAAAACTGACTCCAAACAAACATTCTTAAAAAGAGGATGTTTCAAGTGTGGACAACAAGACCACATGATCAAAGATTGTCCAAGTTGGGACAAAATCAAAGACAAGTCAAAAAGAGAAAAGACCAAAACAGAGTTTAAGAAAGTAATGCTTGCGTCATGCTGGGGAGAATTAGAATATGAAGATGACGAGGACTCTGAAGAAGAAGAGGTAGCAAACCTGTGCCTAAGCAACGTCAGCCTAGATCTAATCTCAAACGACAATGATGAAGATGACGCATCTAATATGTGTCTCCTTGGAGAATCAGACTCAGACGACGACGACGAAGAGGTAAATTTTCTTCAACTCAAAAGTCAAGTTAAAAACTTATCTAAGGCTATGCTAATTAAATATTTTGAGAAAACCCTAGACCAATGTCATGAACAAAGTCTTGAGTTAGATGACTTGAAAGAGCAGATCCTCGATATTGCTGAGGAAAATCAACTTCTGAAAGCCAAAGCTAAGAAACTGAAATCCAAAATAAGCATTGAAGCAAATGCTAAGCTGGAAACAGTTATGTCTGAGAAAAAGGTTCTTGAGTCTAAAGTTATAGCTAATGAAGCTATAACCTCAAAACTAAAACTCAACATTAAAGAGCTTCAATCTAAAGTTATAGCTAATGAAGCTATAACTTCAGAATTAAGAAAGGTTAATGAACGGCTTAAGTCAGAATCTTCGACTATGGTCGAAGATGAGACTCATCAGGAAGAAGTTGAGATTCTCGAAAGCAAAATCATTGATCTAGAATTCAGTATATCTAAAATCAAGAAAGAACATGCCAAAATTGTGTCTGACTTCCATAAAGACATTCAAAACCTAAAAGAGTCTAGCAACACTGACCATAGTGAATGTAAGAAAGAAATAGACTCCTTGAAAGACCTCCTTCTTCATGCTCGGAAAGTTCACGATAAGTGGGAAGGAAGCACTAACGTCCTAAACTTCCTAACTGAACAATCCGACAACAACTTGAAGATGGGTTTAGGTCACGAATGTTATGGAAGAAGGGATCACTCAAAGTGTAAACAAAGTTTAACAGATAGAGACTTTAGAAGAAGAAAATATGCCGACCTTCCTGAGTATTTAATATGCACTTATTGTGGCCATACTGGACACCTCCGAGAAAACTGTGTAAAACACGCACAAGATTTTAAAACCGGAGTTAAGTTTGTTAAATTCTTAGGAATTCCAAGCGACACTAATTCTGTCTCTGATAATGATAATGATAAAACTGAGAAAAGAAACATTGACCACAGATGGTTCTATGACATGACATTTGACTATGAAGAAAAGAAAAATAGAACCAAACAAACTCCTCAAACTACACACAAAAATTGGTCACCAAGAGTCCAAACTAAGACCTACACAAAAACATCAAAACCCAACTACTACCAATATAGAAAGACCTATGTAAGACAAGTCTGGGTTAAAAAGGAAGATGTATTTGTGATTACTAACAACAAAGGACCCAAGTATGCTTGGGTACCTAAATCCTGTCTTTAAAATTATTTGTGCAGTTTGTCGCCAAGGAAAATAATCTATGGTATCTCGACAGTGGATGCTCAAGACATATGACAGGCGACGTAAACCTATTCCAAACCCTAAAACCTTTTGACGGAGGTAAAGTCACATTCGGTGATAACAAAAAGGGAAAGATCATCGGAATTGGTAAGATAGGTATTTCATCCTCTCATGCTATAAATGATGTATACCTTGTAAGTGGTCTCAAACATAATCTTATCAGTATATCTCAACTATGTGATAAAGGAAATAAAGTGGTCTTTCATTCAGATATATGTCGTATAATCTTAGAAGGCACAAGTAAAGTAATACTTGAAGGTCACAGAATGAAAAATGTTTATATGATTGATTTAAATGCTGTACCTACTGATTCTCTATCATGCATGAAAGTAACATTAGATGATCCATGTCTATGGCACAAGAGATTTGGTCATATTAGCTCACCTATTCTAAGTAAGCTGAAAAGATGGGACTTGGTCGAAGGTCTTCCAAAGATCAAATTTGATCAAGAAAAGATGTGTGACACATGTGCACGATGTAAACACGTCAGATCATCTTTTAAGCCAAAAAGAGTGGTAAGCACAGAACAAGCTCTTGAACTAGTACACATGGATCTATGTGGCCCTATGAAGGTAAGAAGCAGAGGTGGTTCCAGGTACGTTTTCGTTCTAGTTGATGATTACTCTAGATTTGTTTGGCCAATCTTTCTTCACTCTAAAGACGAAACTTTCGATGAATTTGTTAGTCTCATGAAACTTGTCCAAAACAAATATAAATCAAACCTAGTAACAATCCGTACTGATCATGGAACTGAGTTCGACAATCATGCTTTTATTGAGTTCTGTAAAACCAATGGTGTTGGACATAACTTCTCGGCCCCTAGAACCCCACAACAAAATGGAGTCGTAGAACGAATGAACAGAACCCTAGAAGACATGGCTCGAACAATGCTTCTTTGTAGTGGCCTACCTAGAAACTTTTGGGCTGAGGCTATTAGTACAGCTTGCTATATTCATAACCGTGCTATGATTAGACCTATCCTTAAAAAGACTCCTTATGAACTTCTTCGAGGTCGTAAACCAAACATATCTCATTTAAGATGCTTTGGTAGTAAATGCTTTGTTCACAACAATGGTAAAAACAGATTAAGCAAATTCGACCCTAGAAGTGATGAAGCAATCTTTATAGGATATTCAGATCATAGTAAAGCCTACAAAGTTTTTAACAAACGTACTTTATGCATAGAGGAAAGTATTCATGTTATCTTTGATGAGAATAATGTCTTCGATAAGCCATTACAGGATATAGAGGAAAACCTAGACGAACCTGATTTCAGGTTATCAAGGGAAGATCCTCCTGAAATGGAAATTGAAGAAGGAGAACCTCAAGGAATTCATGATGAACTCAACTTGGGAGAAAATGGTGCGAGAGATGAAACTACAGTTGATGATACCGTAGATAACTCTCAAACCAATGACTTGGAACCCAGAGTTACAGCTAATGAAGCTGTAACTTTGAATCAAAACCAAAGGGAAGAGGCCAGAGTTATACCTGACCCTACTATAAACCCAGGTTTGGATTCAGGGGGAACAAGTCAAGATCCCGAGTCAAGTTCAGGGAATGCAAATAATCAATCAAGGAACTGGAGATACAAAGGCTCTCATCCTTTGGATAATGTCATATGAAGCCTGACAGATGGAGTTCAAACTCGAAGAAGCTTAAATAACTTTTGCTCATTCTACTCCTTTCTCTCCACCATTGAACCTTCAAATATTAAGGAAGCCCTCGCAGAACCAGACTTGATAGTTGCCATGCAAGAAGAACTCCAGCAATTTGAAAGAAACAAAGTTTGGCATCTTGTTCCTCGACCTAAGGACAGAACTGTCATTGGAACTAGATGGGTATTCAGAAACAAATTGGATGACACTGGAGTCATTGTGCGAAATAAGGCCAGACTAGTGGTTCAAGGATACAACCAACAAGAAGGGATCGATTATGACGAAACCTTTGCTCCTGTTGCTCGTCTTGAGGCAATAAGACTACTCATTGCATTTGCAGCACACAAGGGAATGAAACTTTTTCAGATGGACGTTAAGACTGCCTTTCTTAATGGCTATCTCCAAGAGGAAGTATTTGTTGAACAACCTCCTGGATTTCCTGACAGCAAACTCAAGGATCATGTATTCAAATTGGACAAAGCACTATATGGTCTGAAACAAGCACCTAGGGCATGGTACGACAGATTATCAAAATTCTTATTGGAAAGTGGATTCAAGAGAGGGTCTGTAGATAAAACCCTATTTCTTAAAAGTGAAAACTCAGATCTGCTAGTCGTTCAGATCTATGTTGACGATATTATTTTTGGCTCAACTAATAAAAAGTTGTGCAAGTACTTCTCTGAGTTGATGACTTCTTAGTTCGAGATGAGTGTGATGGGAGAACTAAAATTCTTCCTTGGACTTCAAATACAACAAACTGAAGAAGGAATCAAAGTTCATCAACAAAAATACGTCAAGGAGTTACTAAAGAAATTTGGAATGGAAACCTCTCATGCAATGCCTACTCCAATGGTCACAGATAAGAAGTTAACGAAAGACGAAGATGGTAAGTCTGTAGATGAAACTACTTACAGAGGTATGATTGGCTCACTTCTTTATCTTACAGCAAGTCGTCCAGATATAATGTTTAGTGTCTGTGTTTGTGCGAGATTCCAATCTGCACCAAAAGAATCACATATGATTGCAGTTAAAAGAATATTAAGATACCTAATCGGAACCTCAAAATTATATCTATGGTATCCTATGGACTGTAACTTTAACCTAGTAGGATATTCAGATGCGGATTATGCAGGGTGTTCTTTAGACAGAAAAAGTACCTCCGGACTTGCTATCTTTGTAGGTCCCTGTATTATATCTTGGGGATCCAAGAAACAAAATTCCGTCGCTCTCTCAACTGCTGAAGCAGAATATATTGCAGCCGCACTGGTATGTTCTCAACTTTTATGGTTAAAGCAACAGTTACATGATTATGGTGTTGATGTTGGATGTGTGCCTATCTTATGTGATAATACGAGTGCTATAATTATATCTAAAAACCCAGCCCAGCACTTGAGGACCAAACATATTGAAATAAGACACCACTTCCTTAGAGACCATGTCGAAAAGAAAAATATAAAATTGGAATTTTGTAGTACGGAAAAACAGTGGGCAGATATCTTCACTAAACCATTGGCTAGAGAACGCTTTGAGACTTTGAGATTGGAAATTGGTTTAATCGGTGGCACCTAATCAAATCTTAAAAGCAAAAATAACCCAATGATTGACTACGGTTTAGATGAGATTATATGACTGTGTCCGTATACTCCGCTGCATGTGTATGTATATATTCGATGTTAAATTTTGTGATTATAGTTATATTATATGATTTACATATGAATGTGTGCACAATCGAACTCACAATAATATTACGTCACATATTATAATTATCCCACGACATACATATTACAAAATATACAAAATAATATTCAAATATTATAAAAACGAAAAATACAAAATAACCAACACAACTTACCTCAAATAGTCACACAAGTCGTGTGAACTAGCCCCACCTTTAGCCACGTCTATACCCAAACCAAATCCCACACTCACCTGCCACGTGTCCCCCCACTACCTCTAGACTTTGACTTTCCACCCAACCCACATTATTACCCCAACTTACCTTACCATCCTCCATTATTACCAAACCCACAAATTTACCTCACCATTATTACAAACTCAAAACCTCAAAATTTATCAAAACACCATTAAATCTCCACCTAAAACCTCCATCACCACCCGACCAATCCCACTAAATTTACTAAAAACACAATGCCTCCATCTCGTGCAACCCGCTCTCAACAAAAGAAACCGTCTCCACCCTCACCTACTCCGTCACCACCACCGTCTCCAACACCCATTGTCACCGCAAGTCCAACCCCCGACAACATTAAGCGTCGAAAACTAAATCGAGTATCATCCTCCGTCTCTGATGACATGCAAGAACTAGGATCAAACCTCAAGAATCCTCGTCCTCTGTTCAAATATTACTCCGACGAAGCCACAAAGAAAGGACTCGAGCGAGTTCGTATGACGAAACATGAAGGTATGCTCATTAATCGTCTTCTTCCCTATTCCATTCATTCGGGTCGGTTCTACCCGACATCTTGGGTCGAAGGGTCAAAGTCCTTGCTCTTCTTTAAGAAGTTTTTGGAGTTTCAGGGATGGAAGTATATCAGTAACTTTTCGGGTTTGATATTTCCTATTGAGTTAGTACAGTTCTTTGCCTCTGTTAAATTGAGTGAATCTGGGTTAAAAGCTGTGGTCAATGGTAAGGATGTCGAGATTTCTTATGGTGATATTTGTGAAATTTTTCACCTTGATCCCCATGGTCTTGAAATTGATACCCGTAAGGAGTGGGGAGTGGTAACCCGAGAACAAAAAATGATGATCAAACATTATTTTGATCCTAATGCTACGGAAATTTCACCTCTTCTCACAAATTCGTTTTCGCCCAAATTAAAGCTATTTGTGAACTTTCTTTGGAACACGATTCTGCCTAGGAGAGGTGGTCGTGATAAGTTGTCAAGTATTGAAGCTATTGTGTTGTTTCATTGGTTAGAAGGCAACAAAATTGATCTTGCTTTCCTATTGTGTTCAAAAATTTGTCAAACCTCCTCTGTTTTAATCAAAGAAAAACCAAGTTCAACACTTGATATTCCTTATGGAATGTGGGTTTCCGAAATCTTGTTGAAAAAGGGTGTTGTGGACGAGTGTAGCTATGGTGTTAAGCCTCGAGATCGAATGTGTGATAAGTTGCTCAAATTGATGGGTATCATGGTTGATGGAATTGATTTGGCATTCGGAAAATCGGTTGAGGAGGGTCCTAATCCAAATCCATCTCCCTCATTTGAAGGTTTGGAGGCTAAGATGGATACCATTATTGGGTTGTGTCAAGTTAAGAAAGAAAAAGAAAACGTGGGTGCTTCTGAAAGTCGTACAGGAGGTGAGTTTGAGGATAGGGTAAAAGAATGGATGAAGAAAGTAGACAAGCAGTTAGTGAAAATTGGCTCGGAGGTCTCGGTTGTTTGCTCGGAGTTGCTAAGCATGAGTGACCGTCTTTCGGTTCTGGCTACTCAAGGGGGAGCTATGGTCCGTGATCATGGATTATTAAGGACGGATGCATCTCAAGCACTCGAAGCGGTTAAGGCGCTTTCATTGAAAATACTCAACTTCGAAATAGCACTCAATGCTCAAGGAAGGAACGTGAACAGTTGCCTAGATAGGTTGGAGACCCTCGAATTCCGTACCCGACCCGACTATGTGAATCCTTATGCAAAGAATCCGGGTTCAAGCTCTCGTTCGTGATCCGTCATCTCCGTCTCTGTTTCTTGGTTGGATTGAAGTTGGTTTGTTGTTGTTTTAAGTCTGGGGTGGACTTATGGACTTTTTGTATTATGGCCCAATGCCTTTCCCTGGCCCATTAGAAATCCGAAGCTAACTCATCTTTTGCTTCTTCGGATTACCTAACCCAAACAGGCCCAACCTTCGTTCCTGTTCTGATGCGGCCCAACCTTCTATTTCCTTTTGACTTGGCCCATTGTATTTGTTATCTTTTGCAGGCCCATTTATCCTATCCTAGCCAGGCCCATTTTCTTAAACATTGCCCCTCATTCGGCCCATTGGCATAGTATTTTCATATTGGTTGTGTATATTTTTAACATTCCGTATGTGATTGTGTGATACTTTCTATGTTCATATTATTTCGACTCGTTTATATGCTTGCTTATGTTTCGTACGTATATTATTCTAGTCGTTTCATGTCTTTGTTCTCATCTTTTCGATGATGTCAAGAGGGGGAAATATGCGACTTAGATTAGAATTTGCCTAAGCTTGCTCCTTGTCGTAATTCATTGTCTCTTAGGGTCCTTAAAGGATATGGGATAGATAGAAGATAAAAACCTTAAGTTGATCTTTGCTATGAATGACCATTATTATATTGAGGGGGAACATACACTTAGACACGAAATCTAAGAAAGACTTGCCATCATCAAAAAGGGGGAATTTGTTGAACCATATATTCAAATATATATATAGTATATATGTTTATGTTTTGATAATGACAAGTCTAGCTATTTATATATTATATACTCGTATGTATAATCGTGTGCTAAGTGTACAGAACATTAGTAACAAGATCTAATCAATCAAGTATAAAAGATTCAAGCATATTAGTCAATTAATTGACTAAGTCGAAGATTGATAGAAGATCACAAGCGCGCATAATGAACTAAAGTTATATTCATCAACTATAGCTTTAGTACAAGATTGATTCTAGTTATAGCCCGTAGCTATAACTCTATTTCATGAAGAAATGATCGGGAATATATATGTGTTTAAAGTGAAACGTTTGTTTCCTAATTTGTGTCGTGTAGTATTAGTGGTTCAATGGTATTCTATTTTAAATATGGAATTGTTAATCTTAATAGGATTATATAAAATATCTTTTAGTTAAATAAGAAATAAATAATTGTCTTATGAGATAATTATTTATTACTAAAATAAACTAAAGATTTTTTATATGATTTTAATTATCAAATTATATAATCTAAGATTTGGTTTGTTTCGATTTTTGGAAAACGTGTAACATGTCACGTTTCTATAAATCGTGTAAGGGTTTATTTAAATAAATATTATGTATTTATTTAATGTCCTAAACTAACTAAGATTATATTATGGTAATATATTTTATTATCTTTGACATGGTTTAGGAAGTTGATTTAATAAGGATACTAATTATTTATTATATAAAGATCTTTCCTAAATATGAATTAGGAAATTGATTCCTTATATAATACATATAGTATATTATTATATCTTTCCTAAATATATTAAGATTAGATTTAAGGTAGTATTACTAAAAGACTAGTATTCTAGTTTTAAGTAATATTCCTAAATCATCTAGGGTTTGAATTACCTAGATACATATTCTATATAAATAGACTACCTATGATACATTAAAACTAACGAAATACACACACATATACACATATATCGAGAGAGAAAAACCGCCGTTCATATTCTTCAAGTTCGAGCTTTTCATTGTCATATCCGATTCAAGATTCAAGTGCTCAAGCATTGATCTTATTCATTCAAGATTGTGACACCAAGAAAACATTGAAGACTTTATCTTATTAACGTAAGATAGAACGAGTATTTAGCGGTACTCATTGTAAGACAAATATTTAACGGTATTTGTCGTAGCTAGATATTTAACGGTATCTAGATTGAGTTGTGACTAACATCAAAGTCGCACGAGTAGGGTTGATAAAATTGTAATCCAGAGTTGGTACTAATTTTATTAATCGAGAATAGTGGACGTAGGTCTCAGAGTGTGAGACTGAACCACTTCAAAAATATCGTGTCTCTCTTTATTACTTGCTCCACTCAACGATCATCATACAAACTCACACACATCGAAGAAGATTTAAAAAGAAGGCATACTCAATTCAACCCCCCCCCCTTCTTGAGTATATTATATCAATAGACCCTTCATCTACATTCAATCTTCGCGAATTCCCACGCGAACTCCCAAATTCGGCCCTATGCACTGCCATGTCTTCAATAGTGTTCCAACCCTTCATATGATTGGTATTATTTTAAAATCTACCATTGGCGGCGGATCAAGAATCACCTTATAATCATCATAAAGGGCATTGTAGAATTAGTTGCACAAGTACCATTGAGGAAAACCATGATGAGGAATAGACCGGACCAATTTCTTGAACCGACCCCATGCCTCACAAAATTCTTCATCCGGACCTTGTTGAAAGTTAGTGATTTGACTTCTCAAGTCACTGGCCTTCGCAAGTGGGAAGTACTTTTTATAGAAAGCCAATGCCAAGGAAGTCCAATCTGTAACCTTCTCAGCTACCCTATCAAGGTAGCGGTACCAATCTCTCGCAGAATCCTTCAATGAATAGAGGAACATCATTGCCTTCACCTCATCTTGAGTCACCCCAGCTGGTATATGTATGGAACAACAATAATCCGTGAATGTCTCAACATGCCTCAACGGATCCTCATCGGGTAGACCAGAAAATTGGTTCCGCTCCACCATAATGATGTAGTTCGGGTGGAGCTCAAAAGAACCAGTGGTAGGTGTAGGCAAAGTAAACCCCTTCGGTAGATCTTGTACCTTTGGTTGTATGTGATCATAGATAGTAGCCATGTCTCAAAGAATGAGAGTACTCAAGCCTTTCTCTCAAAAACCTGTCTTCTAATATGCAAAACAACACTAGAAGAAAAGGTAAGTAACGGTCTTAAGGAACCAGAGTTCCTTAAGACAAGGGAAATAAACTAAAAATTTACAAACAAAATTATACCGTCTCGCCGACAACGGCGCCAAAATTTGACACCCGTCGTTGAGGGGTGCCAAAGATAAGATTTATAAAACCTCAGCTTAAACTAGATAGAGTAAGTCAAGGGTCGAACCACAAGGAGACAAGGTTAATATTGTTTGTGAATTTAAAGTCTATTGAAAATAACAAAAAGGGGGGGTTTGATTGTTGGTTGAGTCTAACAACTAAGATGGGAAAATAAACAAGAATGCTAAACAAAAGTAAGAGGATGATTAGGAACTTCGGTTCCCCATGGCTAGGGCAAGTCAACAAAGGGTAAATAACCAAATAACACAATCCCAAGGAACAAAGAATAAACCTTTAGGTCAATATTCTACCCAATCCTTACGGTCTTAAGGTTCCTAGTAAAGCACTAAACTTTCGTTCATAGGGCAATCCCAAAATTTTTGTTAAACTAATTCTAACAATATTTCAATCTTAAAGAATTAGTTCACCAACAACAATGGGGACCGGTATACTAATCATAAAACCATTAAATCCTAATTTTAGCCATGGTTCCCCTAATTCCTAATCACAAGAATTAGCTATGCATAATCATGAAACTAATACTAACAAAATTGAAGAACAATATGCAATATAACATAATTGAAGATGAAGATTCAAGAGGGCAAAACATAAATTGAATAGCAATAACAACAAGAACAATGAATTTGAATAACAAGAAAGATAAATTGCATAAAACTTACAAACCAATTGGAAAATAAAAACAAATCTGAAAGTTGGAATTCTTCTCTCTAAACTAAGGTGTTTTTGCTAATTGTGACTACTTAACCTAATTACCATACTCAAGCGTCTTTTATATGTCTCCTAATTACAAGATTAAAAGAATTAAGACCGGAACAAAACAGCGGAACCCGTCGTCAGGTCGACCGACCGGGTATAGTGGTCGGTCGACCTCAAATGCTGTAATCAGGCTTTTCTGGAACTGTGCGCTGGTCGGTCGACCGGTTGGGTAGGTCGGTCAACCAATTCCTGTGTATTCCAGCCTTAAATTGGCTTGCACGCATCTCTAGGCTATTAATCCGGATCCTTGCTTCGTGCAAATCCTTAGAATGGCTTCCGGAGGACGATTAAAGCTTGATTTTGCTCACTTCCGCTTATTCCTACATTGAAAACATAGAAATGCCAAAGTAAACCGTTTCGGGAGGAAAAGTAACTAAAAGCTACAAATATGCATAGATATACGTGCTGAAACTGTAAATAAAATGTATAGTAAATGCACGTATCAGAGATGCGTGCCAAAAGATGCTAAAAAGTGTATATAATATGCACGCATCAATTGGCTGGCGTGTGGCTTTTCTTCACACTTCCCAAGGCCTCCTTCCACGACCTAACTATCCTTCTTGACCACTCGAAGCTTCACTCATGCAACTCCTCAAGTGCCTCTTAGGGACCAACGACCAAGGATGGTTCTATGGCTTCATGAACCCTATATGACCAGTTTTTATTCTTTGTAAAGCTAACTTGAATAATCTCACGGACCCAAACTCGAATCCATTTGGCGTTAACTGACACGGGTCGTCGTATACACGATCAAAGATAAATATCTAAGTCTACTAACTAGAGGCTAGCGGAAGTAGGGTCGAATCCACAGGGAGGCAGAGTCATAAGAAAAGGTCAGTTTATTGGTCACAAAAGGGGGGTTGTTGTTGATAAACTAAAATTCAGATGGATATAAAATAAAGCAAGGTAAAACAACGATAAATTCAATCATTAAAAGAGGAATATGTCAGGAATCGGGTTGTCGCGGTATTATATGTCATATGAGAAAACTAGATCAGTCGAATTATAAACGAAGTGGGAACGATTAATATCCTTTCGGTCTGAAATCACCCTAGACTCCCCTATCAATCTTTCGATCCAGATAGGTTATATAGATCATCCTAAGCAAGCCTTGAGGGGAATAAAGCATGTATTCGCCCTAAACTTGCAGGATTATAATGAAAATTACAGTTGTGATTATTGTCATAAGATAAATAAAAACATGAAAAAGAATACAACCTTGGGTCCTTGCTTGAATAGGCCTAAGAACAGGAATTAAAGCAAATTCCCTCCTATAACTTGCACCCAAGACTTTGTTTGAGATGATGCCGCGTGTGCTAGAAAATACTCTCCAATTGCCTTGCAATATGGGGAGAGCTATTGAGGTTTTAGATGTGAGATCTGAGTTTTTGGGAGAAGAATGCTCTCAAAAACCCTAATTGTGAGAATTATGATTCAACAGTTACTGACATAAGGAGAAGGACTCTCCTTATGTAGTGAATACATGGGTCGGCCGAATTGGATGGGTGAGAGTGGGCTTTCTCCACTCTTACCTTATTCCTTTGCGTGATTCGACCCGATTTGCTAAATATTATTTGTGGGATTTTAATTATAAATCGCATACATGTATCAGATATTAATGCAGTCGATGTATTAATAATGGTCTGATAAAATTACGATATTGTATAATTACCCAAATTAATATAACCGTTTATATTAATACGCGAATACAATATTTAATTAAATATAACCGCTTATATTTAATTTTACGAATTAAACATGTAATCCGTATTAGCTACAATTATTTAATCCGTATTAAATAATAATCTCAACATCTTATTGACGAATTTAACAGTCAATACCTCTGACTAACTGTTTAGTCATATTCGGCATAAATGTGACTGTATTTTCACACTTTCACATCTCTCAAACGTGTCCTATAGGTGTGACGTATAGGGACCAGTTGATCACCGTCATCCGTATGACAATAACGTCAAACTTATCTAGCAAGCCAACCGTTATTGATAAAAGTGGATCAACTGGTAATAATACTGAAGTATGCCCTTGTGATCCTTAAAGAGATTTAATAAGTCATAGTACTTAATTGTCAAGGACACCAGCCCTAACAAGCCTACCTTACCAATCTTTCGATCTAGGTTCAGTTTTAGTAAATAAACCGGTCTCCTGCGTGCACTCATTTGACTAATTTTATGATTAAATTGCTTATAGACGAACTTCGTCGCAAAGACGACTAACATGTGATTCCTACGACATTACTACCACGAGTCCGCTCATCCTAACATATTATAAAAGTTACCTACGCATGGCTTCGGGATCTAAACTAATAATGATGAAAATAGTAAAATGCGACATGGTAAATATTAAAATGCGACATTATTGTAAAGCTCGTTCTCTTTCTTTTCTTCCTTTTTTCTTCCTTTGTGCTTATCCATATCTGCACAAGAGTACCAAAACAAACCAAAAACATACAAAAACTACAAAATTGTCTCGGATACAAGCATTATCTAAACTTCTACCTACGGACTCCTACCAAAAGTTCAACAATTCAAGCAAAAACAATTGTCTAAGTCTAAAAAAAACAGTAAATTGTTTACTACAACTTGCACGGGGTTGCAAACCCGTCTCAAACGTTCAGAGAAAATATTGTTCATTGCCCACGACAAGGCTCCTAACTCGCGGAACTTCCTTCCGCGGATATGACAGCATCGGCTCTTAGCTTCCAAACAGCAGTGTTATCAGCAGGGTTGTGTATCATGACATAGTCCTTTGACGTCCTTTTCTTCTTGTCAGAATGTTCCTCAAGATTCTTCCTCCCGTTCCTCAGTGCTAACCAACCCCATCTATCCGGGTTGTAATCTGGCTCCGTATCTGCATCAGAAATAATCATAAAATCTGATGCGTGTCTATTTTATGATGTTTTACATCTATTTTAACACGCATTTTAGCGCTCATTTACTATGTTTTAGCCTTTATTTTCCAACAATTGTCTACTTTCGTATTTTTATGCTCTTTTGCAGAATTATGCGGAAAAGAGACGGTTTTATACCAAATTTTTACCCTCGGGATTTTTGCATAACCAAGGAACGAGGAAAAGTCAACTCAAAGCGCGAATCAAGACCAAAGGGTGAATTTTAGGCGAAAATCAAGGCTGACGTACATGAAAGTTGGTCGACCGACCGGCTACCTTGGTCGGTCGACTAAAACACATGATCATGTCAACCCAGAATTCAAATTTCAAAGACTGGAGTCCACCAGGCCCGATACTCGGTCGACCGATCAACTACCCTGGTCGGTCCACCAGCGCGCAGATTCAGAAACTTCCGCAAAGCCCATTCGCGTGATTAGGTCATTAGGAAGCTATGTTTTGTCGCCTACTTAAGCTAATTTCGTGATTAGGGATTATGATATTTTATCAATTCTATCATTCATTTCCACATAGAGTTTTTATCAGAGACAAGTTGTTAGTTTTATATTAATCGTCTTTTAATTTTCGGTTTAGTTTCCTCTAGTTTTATTATGATTCCTAGTAAACATTCAATCTTTCCGCACGGATTCAATAAAGCTTGTTCTTTTCTGCCCTAATCCATATTTCGGTAGTTTCTCCTTCAATTTCAGTTTATTAATTGTTATTATCATAGAATTTCTAGTCTCCGGTTTAGGTTAGAATCCCAAATCCATATTGTTTATCACATGTTTAGATTATTATTCGCTATGAATTCCATGTTTACTACTGTTTTCGTTGTTATTTCCATATCCATGAGTAGCTAATTGCATATGTTAGTATGTAGGGAGTAATATGCGTAGATGGTGTAATACCCGATTCTGCCTGTAGCAGACTTTGGTCGGCCGACCAGCTTAACTGGTCGGTCGACTGAAGTGGTTGGTCGATCGACCGGAATAGCTGGTCGGTCGACCAACCTGCGTACGTTTTTAGACTGTTTTAATTCGTCGACTATAACAACCTATAATGAGACTGAAAAGAGACTTGTAGGATGTTAGTAATGACCTACCCAAGATTGAAAGATACGGGAAGGGCATTGGTTAACGTTTTAAGACAGCTAGGTTACTTAAGACTGAAAGGTATGTGACCTAGAAATTAGGAATCACCCTTATTGTTGACACCCAATATTTGTGAGACCTAGGAACTAATAGCATAGGCCGAAAGGAGCTATTAGGTACCATAGACCGAAAGGATATGTTACACCCCTTACGCGACTGTAATACATGTTGACTTAGGATTTACACCATCATTGCTATTTACTACCCGAACATCCTAACATCCCTTTTACCATAAGTTTTATTTCATTCTTTTTTCTTGTTTTATTTCTGTCTTTATTTTTTGACTTAGTGACAACCAATACAAACAAACCCCCAATTGTTACCTAAAAACATTGACCTTAAACAATAAACATTCCCCACCTCATTGTGGTTCGACCCTTGATTTACGCTATCTAGTCTTAAGCCGAGGTTTTATAAATCTTATCTTTGGCACCCCTCAACGACGAGTGTCAAATTTTGGCGCCGTTGCCGGGGAGGTGACGCCAGTGTTTTATTGTTTTTTGTTTTTGTTTTTTTGTTTAAGGAACTTTGTTCCTTAACCTTTCTCACTTTCTTCTTGTAGTTTCCATCTTATGCGCAGGTCAGTTCAAGGAGAATTCCTATCACTAGACCTCGAGCTTGAGAGGAGTCTTAGAGCAAGAAAGAAGCTTGCCTTGTAGAATAAAGAAGGAGGTTCCCCATCTTCCTTATTCCAAGAGGAAATTTTCGATCCACCATCATCACCACCAAACAACCCACCTACACCAAATCAACCACAATCACAACCAAACTCACCTCATAATCCACCTACACCCAGAACACCAACAAATACCTACTTCCAAACCTTTGAAGAAGAGGAAGAAAAGATGGCCGAAGAAGCAAGCATCGCCAGTCACTCCTTGCCACAGGTAAATGACCTTTACAAAGGGTTCACTCTACCTGCGGGCACGGGGAAACCATTCGAGGCAAAACCGTCCTACATCTCCATGGTGGAGAGGAATCAATTTGGGGGCGCGACCAATGAAGATGCAGCCAAGCATATAGAAATCTTCACAGATTATATATGCTCCATTGCACCCCCAGATGGAGTGACGCAAGATCAAATCAAAGAGACTATGTTCATCTTTTCCCTCCGAGACTCGGCGAGGGAGTGGTATCGAGATTTAGACCGCACTGCTGCGGGAGTGACCGAATGGAACACATTAGCCTTGGCCTTCTATCGGAAATACTATTCCGTGGCCAAGACTTATGCCTTGAGGGTGCAGATGACTAGCTTCAAACAAGGAGCTTCGGAAGACTTCAGTGAGGCTTGGACTAGGTTCAAGAGACTCGTTAGATCCATACCTCATCATGGATTTGAACAGTGGTTTCTATGTAACCAGTTCTATAATGGCCTCTATGACGATAACCGGGCCTACTTGGATGCTGCAGCCAATGGGAGGTTCCAAGAGAATTCGGGAGAGACTAAAGGTCTCAAGATCATAGAGGATGTTGCTGTACATCGTGATGAACACGAGACTTCCCGTGGTAACCAAATGAAGGCTGAGTCTAAAGTTGCTGCTATTGAGGCTTTAATGGCCAAATTAGACAAACTTGAGGTTAACAGTGGTAAGTTTGAGATAGGGAGTGGGAGTAAGGGTGGCATGTACCACGTGAATGCCGTTTCTGACGCGCCATTTATTTGTGAGAGATGCGGTGGAGAGGGGCATGTTTCAAAATTCTGTACTTCATCAAACGAGACATGCGCGGCTTTCCAACACTACCGCGGAAATAATTTCTATGACCCTAACAACAACAACATCCACCCAAACATGAGATGGACGAGTCAAAACGTCCTCAACCCACAACACCAACAACCACAACAAAACTGAACTTATATCCCTCCGCACAAACAAAACTTCCAAAAACCACCTTTCGTACCTCAACCACCTTCAAACCCACCACCCAATACAGATGTTCTCATCCAAAATATCATTGGGTTGGTTCAAAAGGAATCTCAGGCACGAGAGGCAGGCATAAAGATGTTAGAGTCCCAAATTGCTCAAATTGCGAGCAAGAACGATACTAGGGCTCTGGGTCAACTTTCGACCAAAACGGACCAAACGAAGGAGACTCTTAATATCATATCACTGCGGAGCGGGGCAAATATTGGAGGTGTCAAAGCTGGTGGAGAATAAAAGGAGACAAGGCAAAAGGTGAGTAGCAGTGATTCTGGTCGAACGACCACTGTTGTCAGTCGGTCGACCACAGAGCAGTTTCCAGTAGCTTCTGGTAAACAGGAGGTTGGTGGACCGACCGAGGATGATGGTCGACCGACCAAAGATGCTGAACAAACGGATAATTTTAGGCCAGAAATGCCTGACAACCTAAGAGACTTCCTATTCCGGGGTGACAAAACCCCCAAATTTTTAAAGAGAGCTGCAAATACTGAAAGTTCCGCCCCTCCTTATCCAGAGCGACTCCTACCAACTAAGGAACATGTATCCTTTGATAAATTTAAAGACTTTATTCGTTCATTAAATGTACAAGTACCGTGTTTAGAGTTAGTTCAACAAGTTCCTTCATACTTAAAGTTCATGAGACAGCTTTTAACCCGAAAGCGGTCTCTAGATAAGGTAGAGTCGGTAGCACTTACCGAGGAGTCCTCCAGTTTTCTGTCCCATGTTATTGCTGTTATGTTTTATTAGTTGCTCATAAACTAATTTTAGTCATACTAAACTAACCTTGTGATTAACATATTAATTTACATGTTAAAACGATCTTATGCATGCTAATAATGCGGAAATAAGGAGAGTATTTGAACCCTTACACACGGTCCAAATGTTTAGCAAGGATGATCCTCCGAGTACCCAAAATAGAATACCTCCTTTGGATGCACCAAGACAACCCCTCAATCAACCGAGACTTGAACGAGCTAGTTACAAAATCGGTTTTCTCCTTAAACTTATTCTAATCACTCTTATTAGAATGTTGTTTGAATACTACAAATAGTATGTAAATATTATCTTATAATATGTATTTTAGAGGTTGAATAAACACTCCTTGCTTGGTGATTTTTCGGCTAAGGCAAGAAGAGAGTTTATTTTATTTTTCTACACTTAGAAAATTATTCAAGCATTAGAAGAAGTAGGGTTTTCATTAGGTGAGCATCTTATACTTAAATGTTGGATGCTTGGGTGTGGGTGGCCGGGTATGGGAGGGCTCCAAGGGGGAACACAACACTTTCCCATGTAGATAGGGTTGCTCTAGGTAGCATCTTAATTAAAGTTAAGCATGCTTTAACCAACATGTTTGTGTTAATTTAATAACACACAACATATCCTCAACCCATCCCAAAACCGGTGCAACAACACTTAAAATGGACCTTATTTTACAATTTTATCAACCTTACAATTTTATGTTATGTGACATACAATATGTCAAAATATAACAATTGTTTTAATTTAATCATACATATTTATCAAATAAATATTATTCATAAATTAATAAATCTCATTTATCAAGTTGACAAGTAATTCGAAATTACTAAATGTAAAATGGTCACTTATAATAATCGTCAATACGATTTACAACCTTTGTATTAATTATAACCCAATTCATTCTAATTTCGATATAATAAAATATCGTTTACTGTTTAACAATTGACACGTTTCAATTTTAAACATAAATCTTACATTAAGATTTAACCTCTAATTTCTCGATATACGAGTTTAAGGAATATGATCAAATCGTATCAATATACACTTGATCACTTTAACAATTAAGGGAATTGTCCTAAAGGTGTGACCTAAAGGGATCAACTGACCATCACCGTCATACGACAGTAATGTCAAACTCTAGCTAGCCAATCATTACCGATTAATGTTGGTCAGTTGACTAACAATTCGTATCATCCCTTGCGCATTCTCGTTATGAGATTTAATTACGTGATCGCACTATTGTTGAGGACACATTTCCCAACAATCTCTCACTTGTCCTCGACAAGTGTGCGTCACCAATTCTCTTGTCCTATTACAATCTCCCACTCAATGCAAGATGTCTCTCTGAGGTCGTACTAGCATTTGATCATATCATGAGTGGTTTCCTCGATCTGGAGAATAACTGTCTGACCGGAATTATCTACCATAGATACCTTCCGAGCGTGGCCACGCATTTCCAGTTAACTTCTCCTCGAGTGGCGCTGAGATTTGAACAACCCTGACAAGGGGTGGACAATTTCTATCGCACTACTTCCTTCAACTAGTCACAGTCAGTCACAACCCAAAACAATCCCATTTGACTCCAGTTACGAAAAGTCGTAGAGAATGGATCAAAGTTATGCCTAAACTGTACCATCTTGGGAGAGTAGTCTTTAGTCTAAGAATTGACTCACAAGAATACTATAGCAGCTCTCGCCACGACCCGGCTATAAAATTTCCAGAACTCTATAAGCGGTCACATTGCCCGACAGAGTGTCTCTTACAGTCTGCCTATGTGATCGACTAGTCATCACATATGACTCTATGGCACTTGAACTTGCCATCAATCGCCTCACACTCTAGTCGCTTTGAGACGTCACCTCATGTAAGCGGCTAGGGGCCATACCAAGTCAATCTAGTTCACTTATGGGGTTCAATATTGTCTCATACAACCCATTTGGATTCTGACAAAGTATCTTTCATTTTGAGTTAATCATAACTCAAATGATGTTGTCATGCAACAATAGTCAATACTATCACATTGCATTTGATGCACAATCATCTATTTGTATTAGTGTTTTGCGAATAACCTTTATTCATGTGAATAACCTTTATTCATGATAGCAAAACTTACAACTTTTGGTCTTCTTTATTCTCATATTATCCCGTATAATATGATTCTATTTGAGTACATTTCTAGAACTCTTTCTAGATTTTGAGTTTCCTTTCCGGAGGGAAGCTCCCACTGTTATCTTATAACTTGTGACGTATCGATATACTGGAGGGATTAAAATCACTCTCTACAGTCACTTATGTACTGAAATCTATATTGTAGTTTATTAGTGATTTCATCACTCTTACAATTTTCAAACATCTTGGCTATTTGATAATGGTTTCATTCATCGTTATGAATAATGTATCCAACCATTCTAACTTCTAATGGGCGACCTTTTATTATCCTTATAATAAACCTTCCCGTAAGCTCCATCATCTTATGATATAAATTATTTGATCATCTAGAATTTCAAACCTCTTATTCTTTACACCTTAAAGAATCACCCATCCTCTCTTAATGGTAGGCTTAATTCTTTTAATGAAAATCGCTCCCACTAAAATCAATATCTCTCGATATCTTAAATGAACCTTTCATTTCTCGCATGTTAAACTATTACTTGAATCATTATCACTATCACTATCCCTATAGTGATCTGTTTCCATTCAATCAATCTTTACCTTCTTATCATGTCTTCGTTTCCTCGAGACGAAAAGACATGATAATTTCTTTATAACTACATTAAGAGGATTGAGATGATTTCTTCTCTTTTATCTTATAAACTTAGAAAATCATTTATTAAGGAACCGTTTTCCTACCGATTTCATACGGGGTTTCAAGTTTCCTCTCTATGAAACAATGAACACAAAGAACCTTTCTTCGAGTGTCCTCCCGTAGTTTCTTCAGTGTCCTCTCGTAGTTTCTTCAAATCATTTAGGGCTCTTCTTAAGACTCCCAAGTAAGGAATCTTCTCTAAGATCCTTCCTTTATTTTCATCATTGGTTTGCGAGCGAAATATTTTCTCCCACTCTATCCTTCTAACAATAACCTTTATTCATTTAAGGATAGCTATTTCGATCAACCAATGCATATGAATGATTGAAGTTTGATAGGTGTGATGAATACATTCTCATTTTCACTTAAAATGAAAATCTTATAATGAACTGATATAGTCTCATTTTGATTGAATTTATCTCATGGGGTGTAGTTCTCCGTTTTAATCAACTCTTTGATTATATTATATTGATCGTATCAATAGTTTGTTGCGTGATAAAATCACTATTATTCATGTTTAAACAAGGTATGCAATTTATTTGAGAAATCAAAACATTGATTAAGAACAAAAGTAGTGACTCGGGTTGAAAACCAAGTCACTAATATCCAAAATTACAACCATTGTTTTAGGATTTTAATCCTTGTCTTACAAGAAAATAAATTGTTCCATAAATAAATGCAAAATATGAAAGAAGACGATATGAAAATTAGAGCCTAGCTCTTCAAGTCTTCGATCAATTGGATGCTACCGTAGCCATCCAAGTAAGGAACCTCAAGCTTCCTTCTCCTTGCCCTTATCATTATTAGGAGGCGCCCCTTTAAAATATTTAAAAAGGGTAAATATCAACACATTTGTATCATTATACATAAGTTGATAAATGACATGAATTATAAACGAGAATTATTACCTACGGCGGTTGCCTTCCCATTTTTGAGATCGCTCAAGTATTTGGGGCAATTTCGCTTCCAATGACCGATCCTCGTGCAATAATGGCACTTGTCTTGCTCTTTTGAAGACGAGGTGGAAGCGCCTTTCGAAAAGGTCTTTTCTTTGGTCGCCTTGGGCTTGAACGTTTTCCTGCCCTTGCCTTTAGAGGCATTCCTTTTGAAGCTCGTTTTCCCTTTCTTTTCGATGTTCAAAACATCCTTGGTGGAACTTTCATGAAGTCCCATGTCCCTTTCGGCTTGGACTAGCATCTTATGCAACTCGTCCAACGAGGTCTCTTGATTTCGCATATTGAAATTCACCCGGAATTGAGCATATGCTTTAACCTTATTGAGTGAGTGAAGAACTCGGTCAATAATAAGAGAGTCGGGAACATCAACATCTTGAGCTTTTAGTGTCTCCGCGAGCTCAACGAGTTTGAGCACATGAGGGCTTATCTTTTGCCCTTCCTTGAAAGTTATGTCAAAGAAGGCGGAAGCCGCCTCATATTGAATCACCCTTGGAGTTTGCGAAAACATGGTCGCAAGCTTGGTGTATATCTCATACGATGTGGTCAACTTAATCATACTCCTTTGGAGATCCGGCTCCATGGAGAAGATGAGCACATTTTTAAGAGCGGAGGACTCTTTCATGTAGGCTTCATAGGCCTCACGAGTTTCGACCGCGGAACGAGCGGTTGGAGCAGGAGGAGCGGCTTCGGATAGGTAACGACTCTTATCGTCACCTTGAGCGGCCAAAAGCAATTGCGCATCCCAATCCTTAAAATTGGAACCATGCTTATCGAGTTTACAACGATCCATAAAGGACCGAAGCCATGATACGTTAGTGAGAGGTGGAGCGTTGGTTGCCATTTGATGATGTCGAAAATTAAACTACAATAATTAAAAGGAAAACAACATCATTTTAAATTCATAATTTAAATTTTAAGAAACTTAAACATGTTAAGTATATTTACTTAATGATCTCTTACCCAATTAAGTAAACTATCCCGAGACCCAAACCCATACTAATCCGGGCACGGTGTAGCCGATTCAACCCGTATCGGTATAATTTGGTGGATTAACCCTTTAATCGGTTCTACTCTTAGAACTCTCGGTCGACAATTTTCTTAAAATTATCTTTAGCCCGAACTTATTGCAACTACGGTTACGAATACTTTCGTTGAGATCAACCAAATTTCAAGGTGTAATCTTATTACCCCACTTACCCAACGTGACAATTTTAGTACCCCGGTGTAGCCGAGCCTACGTTCTTGTAAAGAAGGGATTCATGGGTCCGTACTTTTTGGTAAGGCTAAGTCTCAATATTTATATGTAAGAGATCTAGTCAAATTATTATCTATCTCCGTTTAAGTGAACTAAGTCGGTGAATTATCGATAAAATAAATGACTAGGTCGATTAAATCGAAAATGCATGATACGATGTATGACGATTTGGCTATGCATGCAAACATATAAAAGCAAAATAAAAGCATAAAATAAACTCTAGTATGGCCTTTCCTAGAAAAGAAATAACAAAGTACAAATTCGGAAACCAACTCCTTTGGTCCCTTGAACTTCACGCGGCACGCACTTCGAGGTAAACACCGTCTTGATCGGAACTCCTTTCCGAATGGCACCGTCTTCAAGGAACTCCGGATTTTACAAATATTACAACTTTTCTAGTCTATTTTATACATTATAAAATAGAAATAAATTACAATTGGGTGATTCGAGATCACAAAATTACAACCTAATCGGTAACCCCTTACATTACGGGAAATACCGATTTAAAAAACTAGGCCATACTAAGTAAATTACATAATTCCCAAAATTACGTAAAATAAATCATGACATTCATAATATAATATGCAATGCTTATGTAAATATGAATTAACATGCAAACCCTAAGCCAAATCGTCCTATTTAAAATGCTTATTTAAATAGTTATCGTAAACCTTAGTTTATGGAATCGCGTGTTTTAACGGTTAACAACACTTATGCATTATATGAAACGGTTTTCATCCTTAAGTTAATCATCCCAACTCTTATAGGATTCAAAATTTAGTTTTACTCAAACTTTGAACATGACTTAATATATTTCAATATTGATCGGTATTACTCGGTTTTTCGGGAAAAATAATATAAAAATCCAAAAGAGTCATAAAATTTCGAAAATTCAAAATTCGAATTTTGAAAAATCCAGAATGTTCTTAAAATTTCCAGAATCTTAAAATATTAGTATTTATACGGTTTTAACATTATTTCGTAAATAACACGTAAAACGAGCATTTTAAGTCGGAAAATTCAATAATTAACTTCATAAATGCAAATCAAATACTAATAATAATTTTATACCTTCCAAAACATTTTAAGAACACAAGATGGACAGAAAATTAAATGGCACATTGCCCCATAGCCGAAATTTTAAATGCATGACTCTTTTTATTTAATTTTAAATGTAACTTTTTAACAAATTAAAATTAAATCAAATCTGAAACTTTTGGCTCCCAAGAATATTTTCATGATGAACATATCACATATGACTAATATGGGTTACATATTTCGGCCATTTTAACAACATTTGCAAATTTCAACGATTTACGTCATATATCGAACGATTTTAACCCTTAAAATTATTTCTCAAGCATAAAATAAGATAAAATTCTCGAAACTTTTATACATGCTGGAAATAATATATATGACATCGTGTTAAAATTTTTATGGCCAAATTCCAACTTAAACTATTAAAGTCGAAATTATGTCACTAATTACCCGATTTTTACATTAAAAATCTATAATATTGCAATATTTGAGATAAATTTCTGGAAAATTCAACATAAATTTTAAATATTGCATGTGACATTCTCATAAATTTTTATAGTCAAATTCATAATATAACTATTTTAACCCATTTTTATTCATCTTTTTGCATTTTAACACTTAAAATTCATATCACACGATTTATAAGTCCATAATTTACGAAAAATCATATTCATATTATAGAAAATACATGTGATAACATACTGAAAAATCTCGGCCAGAAGCTTATTTTAACTATTTTTCCCAAAAATAAACATTTTTAACCATTAAAACATATTAAAACCGAGATTTAATATACCAATAATCAATATTCATGCAAAAATTATTCCAAATATTCTAAAACATTTTAGAAAACAGTAGGTATTCATGCCAAATTTATTTCGTACATATCTTATATCAAACGAAAATTTCAAGTTTTATTTATGTTATCTCTATAACTCCGTAAAAACGTAAACGGAAAGCATGCAAACAACCTATTGCTCTGATACCAATTGTTATGTTTTATTAGTTGCTCATAAACTAATTTTAGTCATACTAAACTAACCTTGTGATTAACATATTAATTTACATGTTAAAACGATCTTATGCATGCTAATAATGCGGAAATAAGGAGAGTATTTGAACCCTTACACACGGTCCAAATGTTTAGCAAGGATGATCCTCCGAGTACCCAAAATAGAATACCTCCTTTGGATGCACCAAGACAACCCCTCAATCAACCGAGACTTGAACGAGCTAGTTACAAAATCGGTTTTCTCCTTAAACTTATTCTAATCACTCTTATTAGAATGTTGTTTGAATACTACAAATAGTATGTAAATATTATCTTATAATATGTATTTTAGAGGTTGAATAAACACTCCTTGCTTGGTGATTTTTCGGCTAAGGCAAGAAGAGAGTTTATTTTATTTTTCTACACTTAGAAAATTATTCAAGCATTAGAAGAAGTAGGGTTTTCATTAGGTGAGCATCTTATACTTAAATGTTGGATGCTTGGGTGTGGGTGGCCGGGTATGGGAGGGCTCCAAGGGGGAACACAACACTTTCCCATGTAGATAGGGTTGCTCTAGGTAGCATCTTAATTAAAGTTAAGCATGCTTTAACCAACATGTTTGTGTTAATTTAATAACACACAACATATCCTCAACCCATCCCAAAACCGGTGCAACAACACTTAAAATGGACCTTATTTTACAATTTTATCAACCTTACAATTTTATGTTATGTGACATACAATATGTCAAAATATAACAATTGTTTTAATTTAATCATACATATTTATCAAATAAATATTATTCATAAATTAATAAATCTCATTTATCAAGTTGACAAGTAATTCGAAATTACTAAATTTAAAATGGTCACTTATAATAATCGTCAATACGATTTACAACCTTTGTATTAATTATAACCCAATTCATTCTAATTTCGATATAATAAAATATCGTTTACTGTTTAACAATTGACACGTTTCAATTTTAAACATAAATCTTACATTAAGATTTAACCTCTAATTTCTCGATATACGAGTTTAAGGAATATGATCAAATCGTATCAATATACACTTGATCACTTTAACAATTAAGGGAATTGTCCTAAAGGTGTGACCTAAAGGGATCAACTGACCATCACCGTCATACGACAGTAATGTCAAACTCTAGCTAGCCAATCATTACCGATTAATGTTGGTCAGTTGACTAACAATTCGTATCATCCCTTGCGCATTCTCGTTATGAGATTTAATTACGTGATCGAACTATTGTTGAGGACACATTTCCCAACAATTGCCCCTCATAAGTTAGAGGACCCTAGGAGTTTTTCTGTACCCTGTAACATAGGGACCTTTCCAGTCAAAAAGGCGTTATGTGACTTAGGGGCTAGCATCAGTGTTATGCCCTTAAGCGTGGCCTTTAAGCTAGGGATGACCACCTTTGCCATGACTAGCATGACAGTTCAAATGGCCGACCGTACGTCTATGGAACCCATAGGGGTGTTAGAAAACATCCCTGTGCGCATTGACAGGTTTTTCTTCCCAGTTGACTTTGTTGTTTTGGATATCCCTGAGGATGCCCATATACCTATCATCTTAGGAAGACCATTCCTACACACTGCGGGAGCCATCATTGACGTAGGTAGTGGGACCTTGACCTTTAAAGTAGGGAAACATTCTATCATCTTTGGTCTTTCCTATAAGAAGAAGGATGCCATGACCCCCATCACTTGTAATGCTATCACTTCTGAAAAGAAGTATGAGGTCATCACCACTTCTCCTATTTTGATGCCTACACCCATACCTGTTTTTACACCTCCGCCCCAGATTGGGAGCAATATGGAGGACGTGTTAGTTTCACCTAATGGAGGAATTGGTTTGGGGAAACCCTTGGTCAAGAAGGTAGTTGTGCAAAGAGGTGGACTCGGGATCCTAAGCTATAAAGAGGATGATGATCCAGATTTGGTGGATGAGGAGGACAACAAGAGAAGAAGAGAAGAGGAGAAAGAGAAGAGTTCGTCGCATATGCTTTGCGACGGAGAGGAGACGTGTTTGGCCATTCATACGAACACGGTGGAGACTACGGCATATAGCCAAAAGCCGTGGTCTGAGATTTTCCGCATCTTTAGCGTATGAGTTTTTCAAACTTTTGTGTCTAAGACAATTTTCTGTTTTGTTGAGACTTTTTAGTTTTTGCTTTCTTTAGTTTTTAGAACAATTTTTGCTTTTTGTTGTGTAGTTAAGACAATTAGACTTGGTTCTGGATTTTTGCGCATGTTTTGGGCGCATATATAATGTCTTTCAGGTTTGGGGAAGATTAACTTGGTTGATACAAGTTTATTTCGAAGAAAAGGAAGCCACTGTACAGGAAATCAAGTCGGCCGACCAGCACCATCAGTCGGTCGACCAGATTCCTGCAGATCAAAAGAAACTGTAGTCTGTAGTTTGGTCGGTCGACCGGAGAGGACGGTCGGTCGACCATTTCGCCTGTACAGACTGTCCGTGATTTTCTTGGGAAGCATGCAAACGTCATAAGGGAGTTCCTTTCCCTTTCCTTTCCTTTATGCTTCCACCTTTTCTTCTTCTATTCAAACCTTGAATACATTACACATCACCCAAAACATGTTTAACCCCCGAAAAAGGTCTTTCTTTGTTTAATTTTTTCAGGTAGTTGGAGTGGCACTGCTGGCCACCGAAACCTCCTAGCTTACGCTGGTTTGGGAAGTTTTCTCATGCGCTTAAAAATCCGGTGAGTTCTTTCCATTTTTCCTTGGTTATACTTTCTTGCATTTTTCCCTTAATTTTATGAAACCTTCACTTAGGCTAATGCACAATGGGGACATTGTGCGGGTTGGTTTGGGGAATGGTTTTTTGTCACATGCATTTTTCCTTTGCATTTTTGTCACACGTTTATTGCATTTTCGTCTTGCATCGTTCTTTATTTTCCTAGCATATACAAAATCCAAAAAAATAGAAAAATTTCAAAAATTTCAAAAAAATGCACGTTTATTTTTAGCATATAGGTCGAGTCGGAACGAGAGTATTTCAAGGATGATCCTTGCTATCTTACATGTTTATGCCTTTGCCTTGCCTTGTCTACTTGTTTTAGTATGAGAGTCTTTTGCATTTCTACGAGTTTTTTTGTCAACTTGTTTTCTTAAGACTTGACTTGTACCTTGGCATTCTACATTACATTCTGAGTTTTAGAGCCTTATTTCCTGGTTTCATTCTTAAACCAGTTGTCTAGGATGTGGGTAGTACTCCCCTTGGAACATGTTATATCAATATGCATAAACATGAACATGAATTGCTATATACTTGTTTACTATTTCGTTTTGTGAAGTCTTGATAAGTGCATTTGGGACCCCTTTTCTCTTATTTACCCATAAGCCTTACATAGCCAAAATTATCTTTCTATCCCCCAAAACTACATCCTATATTTAGCCCACCTTACCGAGCTAGTATTTGTGGTCATTGGATTATTTTTTGAGGCATCTTGGTTTGTATGCTATCTTGAGCAAAAAGAGAAAATAAAAAAAGAAAAAAGAAAAGAAAAAGAACAGCAAAAGAAAGAAAAAGAAAGAAAAAGAAAGAAAGAAAGAAACAACGAAAAATCAAAAGAAACCTTCAAGTCAGTCGACCGTCCGTTCCCATTGGTCGGTCGACCAACTGACAGGATCAGAGTTCAAAATTCGTTCTGAAATCCCTTTCTTTTACACGTTATCACTCCTGCACTTTATTCAAAATATTTGGGAGTCCCTTCTTTTTCATAATGTGAGAGTTGTGCTACAAAAGAGCACTTTCATAATGTCAAAAGTCATGAAATATGTTGTTGGGAATCAGTTTTACTAGCTTGGCTACTAATCTCACGAGTCCAAAAACATCTTAACCTCTTTTACCTTTCACCTCACATATCTTTCATTACCTCAATTGCATGTATCCAAGTCACTTAATGAGTATGTTTTTACATAGTTGTAGAATTCTTGTTCATGTTAGATTGCAGGCATATTTTCATGGGTCAAAGTTAGGTGAGTGTCTCTACAATATACTTCTTTCTATCTTTTACATATACTCACCCTTTGCTTCATGTGTGTCTCGAGCGTCCCGCGAGAGTCCATGGTTTAAAGTCTCTATAGTCTTTATTTTTGCAAGTTTGACGACCCCATAACTCGTTTGCATGATTTGAATGCTTTCTCATTTTGTTACTCAGCATTGGTTTAAGCTTACATGTAAATTTCCCTCTGATATTGAAATTGTTCCATTAGTTAAGATCGAGTCTATTTCTTGCTTGAGGGCAAACAAGGGTTGGTTTGGGGAATTTGATGCGTGTCTATTTTATGATGTTTTACATCTATTTTAACACGCATTTTAGCGCTCATTTACTATGTTTTAGCCTTTATTTCCCAACAATTATGCGGAAAAGAGACGGTTTTATACCAAATTTCTACCCTCGGGATTTTTGCATAACCAAGGAACGAGGAAAAGTCAACTCAAAGCGCGAACCAAGACCAAAGGATGAATTTTAGGCGAAAATCATGGCTGACGTACAGGAAAGTTGGTCGACCGACCGGCTACCTTGGTCGGTCGACCAAAACACCTGATCATCTCAACCCAGAATTCAAATTTCAAAGACTGGAGTCCACCAGGCAAGATACACGGTCGACCGACCGACTACCCTGGTCGATCGACCAGCGCGCAGATTCAGAAACTTCCGCAAAGCCCATTCGCGTGATTAAGTCATTAGGAAGCTATATTTTGTCGCCTACTTAAGCTAATTTCG
The DNA here is from genome assembly GCA_029255685.2 of Silene conica. NCBI lineage: Eukaryota > Viridiplantae > Streptophyta > Magnoliopsida > Caryophyllales > Caryophyllaceae > Silene > Silene conica. Next base: position 70,696,804 of record CM055311.2, read on the forward strand.
TGATTGGGGATTATGATCTTTTATCAATTCTATCATTCAGTTCTACATAGAGTTTTTATCAGAGACAAGTTGTTAGTTTTACATTAATCATCTTTTAATTTTCGGTTTAGTTTCCTCTAGTTTTATTATTATTCCTAGTAAACATTCAATCTTTCCGCACGGATTCAATAAAGCTTGTTCTTTTCTGCCCTAATCCATATTTCGGTAATTCCTCCTTCAATTTTAGTTTATTAATTGTTATTATCATAGAATTGCTAGTATCCGGTTTAGGTTAGAATCCCAAAGCCATATTGTTTATTTATCACATGTTTAGATTATTATTCGGTATGAATTCCATGTTTACTACTGTTTTCGTTGTTATTTCCATATCCATGAGTAGCTAATTGCATATGTTAGGATGTAGGGAGTAATATGCGTAGATGGTGTAATACCCGATTCTGCCTGTAACGGACTTTGGTCGGCCGACCAGCTTAACTGGTCGGTCGACTGAAGTGGTTGGTCGGTCGACCGAAATAGCTGGTCGGTCGACCAACCTGCGTACGTTTTCAGAATGTTATAATTCGTCGACTATAACAACCTATAATGAGACTGAAAAGAGACTTGTAGGATGTTAGTAATGACCTACCCAAGATTGAAAGATACGGGAAGGGCATTGGTTAACGTTTTAAGACAGCTAGGTTACTTAAGACTGAAAGGTATGTGACCTAGAAATTAGGAATCACCCTTATTGTTGACACCCAATATTTGTGAGACCTAGGAACTAATAGCATAGGCCGAAAGGAGCTATTAGGTACCATAGACCGAAAGGATATGTTACACCCCTTACGCGACTGTAATACATGTTGACTTAGGATTTACACCATCATTGCTATTTACTACCCGAACATCCTAACATCCCTTTTACCATAAGTTTTATTTCATTCTTTTTTCTTGTTTTATTCCTGTCTTTAATTTTAGACTTAGTGACAACCAATACAAACAAACCCCAAATTGTTACCTAAAAACAATGACCTTAAACAATAAACATTCCCCACCTCCTTGTGGTTCGACCTTGACTTACGCTATCTAGTCTTAAGCCGAGGTTTTATAAATCTTATCTTTGGCACCCCTCAACGACGGGTGTCAAAATCTTCTTCTATTTTTCTCTCAATCTGAGGCAGAGGCGTTAGTTCTAATATTTCTAAATCTGCAGAATCATTGTCAGATAATTAATAGCATGGAACAACTGTCATAGGTGACCGTGAAGTGCTTGTCTGCCTAAAAATAGGTCCTCGCCACCAACCTAAAAGGTCATCGTCTTTGAACCTACATCGATTACTACTTTCGCAGTATGCAGAAAATGTCTACCTAAAATTATGGGAGTATAGGAATCCTCAGGTATGTCTAAGACCAAAGTCAACAGGAATAAAGAACTCTCCTATTTGAACAAGAATGTCCTCTAAGATACCTAATGGTCTTGACACACTACGGTCGGCCATCTGAACTGTCATATTTGTACACTTGAATTTTGAAAAACCCAACTTGCTAGCTAGAGATAGGGGTAACACACTAACACTCGCCCCTAAATCGCACACAGCATTATCAATTTTGTGGGTACCTATCTGACAAGGATTCGAGAAAATACCTGGGTCAGCTAGCTTTGGTGGACTCTTGTTTTGGAGGAATGCATAACACTCCTCCGTCAAAGCGACGGTTTTAGTAACATCCACAGTTCTTTTTCGCATCAAAATCTCACGCATAAATTTTAAATAAGAAGGTAACTTTAACAGCAGTTCAAGGAATGGAACGTGCAACTTCAATTGTTTTAGCGTATCCGCGAACCTTGCAAAATCCTTCCCCACTAGGCTGGATGGGTACGAAATGTCCCTCATATCAACCCGACGCTCCGTACTCCGTTTCTCGTACTCTGCCTGCTCTTGCTCTCGTTTTTCTTTTCTTTTCTGTAAAACACTCGATCGAGTGTTCTCTGCCATAATATCACTTGATCGAGTGATCCTTTCTTCTGCATTGCTCGATCGAGCAAGTGGTACTCCTCGATCGAGGACTTCTCTATCAACCTCACTCGATCGAGCTCTGACATCCGCTCGATCGAGTGATTCCTCCAATTTTTCAATCGATCAAGCTCTGAAAACTACTCGATCGACCCCAGCTTCAGTAACAGTTTCTTTGACACTGCTTTTTTCACCCTTCTGACCAGAAACTTCAACTCTTGGCCCCTCATAGTCGCGTCCACTCCTCGATCTGACCATGTTTATGGTCTCATTACGCTGTTCGGTTTGTGAGAAAAGTTGCCCTTGTGGTCACGACGACTGCTTAACCGCCAATTGGGTGATTTGCGACTCCAGCAACTTGATTGACGCATTCCCAGCTTGCATTTGGGATGCCAAGGATTGAACCAAAGTCTTCAGCTCACTAATTTCAGAATTTCCTCCAGATGAGGAAGCATTAGACTGCGACGGCTGGAATTGCGGTGGTTTCTAGAAATTTTGTTGGTTGCGGTGAAGGGGAATGTAGTTTTGTTGAGGTGGTAGGGTAGGGTTGAGCACATTTTTGACTTGTCCACCTCAGATTGGGGTGAACTTGGTTCTGGTTCTAGAAATTACATCCATGTCTGAACTGTTGGAAGGAAAAAACTTGCTCTTTCTCAGCTAAGCATTCAATAGCATAATGCCCAGCTCCTCCACACCTCTCACATATCATTAGCTCACCCTTTCGCAATAGGTGAACCATATGATGACTAACCTCCTGTTGTTTGTCCAACTGATCAAACCTCGCAGCCAGCTTATCTAACTTAGCCTCCATGCCATTAGTGTTCATGTTAGCTGTCGTTCTTGTCCCAGACTCGGGTTACCATACTCCGCACAATGATTAGCCATATCCTCTATTATACCCCAACCCTTATCATCCTCAGTCTTCTTCTGGAACCTTCCCTTCGCAGCAGCATCGATAATAGCCCGGTGATCATCAAATAACCCGTTGTAGAACTGGTTACTAATGAACCACGGTTGGAAACTGTGATGAGGACATGCCCTAACTAACTTCTTGAACCTAGTCCAACCTTCATACAGGTTTTCCGTTCCATGTTGTTTAAAGTTGGTGATTTGGGAACGGAGGGCATTAGTCTTCTGAGGCGGCTAATACTTCTTATAAAAAGCAAGAGCCAAGGACTCCAAGTCAGTAATCTCAGCAGCCTCCCGGTCAAGGTCACGATACCACTCTCTAGCTCCCTTAGATAGGGAAAAAGGAAAAAGAACCTCCTTAATCCTATCCTGAGTCACCGTCTGCGACGTCGGGATTGTTGAGCAATAATTAGTAAAAATCTCCATAATCTTACGCGGATCCTCTCCAGCTGTGCCCCGGTACATGTTTCGTTCGACCAAGTTGATATAAGAGGGTTGAATGTCGAAAGTGTTACCAGCTGCGTCAGCTGCAAGAGTAAACCCCTTAGGAATGGAGTCAGCCTTGGGCTCGGAATGACTAGCGATGTTCTGCATTTTGATTGGTTGGTTGACTGGTTCAGCAGTAAATAAATCAGGGGTACTCAAGACTTCCTACTGGCTCGTTCTCCTTCTTTCTCTCCTGCGGCGTAAGGATGCTCTCTCAGGTTCCGGATTAGCAGCTACTAATTCGTACCTAGAAGACCTGGGCATATATAACACTGAAGAAAAGAGTGAGAACGGTCTTAAGGAATTAAAAGAAATTCCTTAAGACAAACAAACAAAAAATAAACTAACACAAAAACTTAAAACCTATTGCCTCCCCGGCAACGGCGCCAAAATTTGACACGGGTCGTCGTATACACTGATACCGTCGTTTCAGTACCAAAAATAAAAACCTAATACTACTAACGAAAGCTAGCGGTAAATAGGGTCGATCTCCACAGGGAGGTAATATCTAAATGCAATTCTAGTTCGTAAATTCACAATTTAGGGGTTTGATATTGTTTTATCTAAACTACGGAAATGAGCGAGAAAAATATAAAATAAATTCAGAAAAGAGGAAAATCCTAGGATTTCGGGTCACTGTGTCGTCAGTACTATGAGTATACACTACTAGAAAAATCGTAATAGACATCGGATTTTTTCGTCAATATGCATCAGATTTACAACTGATGCACAGTCTACACATGTATATACTTTTACACATATACATCGGTTTTAAAACCGATGTCTATTCTGAGAATATGCATCGGTTTCTACTAAAATCCGATGTCTATATCGAGGATATGCATCGGTTTTCTAGTAAAATCCGATGTCTATTACATTTGTTGTACATCAGTTTAATTTCTCTGATGTCTATTCGTCAAATATGCATCAGTTTTCTACTAAACACTGATGTCTATTATCTCTTTTATACATCAGGTTTTTAAAAATCTGATGCATATTCTTTATTTTCGTGTTTTTAAAAAAAAGCTTAATAAGCCGGTTTAATATAATCAACCAGCCCAACAATTCATCAACTATGCAAAAATCACAAGCATTATCCAAAATCCGTTGTCACCAAATACATCCATGACCAATACATTACGTCGTACATACGCAAAAACCACTATCCTAGCATTGAATAATATCAAAAGCCCAAATGTAAGTTACAAAATATGGTGTATACGTACGTAATATAATATAACCAAACCCATCATCCGACAAAGTAATACACTATATTACTAATTATTCAGAAAATAATCCGCCCATAAGTCGCGAACCTCGTCGATCTCGTCTTGTGAATATGATGTTGTATCTTGAAAAAGCTGCATGTTAAGAAAAATACTTACTTCGAATAAAAGAGTACGTAACTTTTCGCCCATATTAGAGATTCAATAACACGTCTTATGAAGTCATATGCATTAAAACAAATTTAAAATTTTTAATAAATACGAGAATGTATTTCGATACATCCCCGCAAATAGGGACTCTCCTAGGTTCATGACTTCAACTTCTTGATGCAGGAGCAACAGAGCACTCATTTATGAAACCGTATCTCAGAAATATTATGACCAGGGTGGTGGATCAGAATCTCATAAAAATGCCTCAAAAATTCATTAATTTTTGCTATAAACAGTATATTGGACGAATCTTCTACTCACTGAAACAATTACTTCATTACCATATACTTCGTACTTATCAAAAGTTTCAATCTTTTTTAACTCTTTTGAAGGTGATTAACCTTGAAAAGTTATTTTCTAATCTGGGTTTTTTCTGCATTAATCAAAGTTTTCTGCTTTTTTTGCTATAAACTCAGCTGTTACATCAATTAAAATTCAATAAACAAACTACATGGTTTAAGACTATCAATAAACCACCATATGGTTTAAGACTATCAACAAACTACAAATACTTACTCCGAATAATGAATGAAAAACAAAAAATTACCTCACTTAGAGAACCGATTGAGTTAGGACTAGTGACGATCTCAACCATGTATCGCATGATGTAGTAACCACATTCTGTTGTACCTGGTTGACGGGCACACTAAAACATGACATGATTGAGTACAAATGGCACGTTCATTTCTAACATAATATTAAACAAAGTCTATACAATAATTTCATGGTGGAGCCAAGTCATAGAATTTATTTTGAAAACACAACAAATACTTACATCAAGCTTTGTCCATTGCGGCATTTTACTAGACTTCCTTCTGCCCCCTTCATAGCCATAGACTCTTATAAACCGTGACATTGGTACATTTTGGGGGAAAAAGTTATTATATAAACGGCGTAAGTGGTGTTTCAATGAACATTTGATAACAATTAATCGCAATTAAAATGAGCTCACGTATTAAGTAATGTCTTAAATATTGGAATCTCTGGGTTTCCTATTGGATCACACCAATAAACTTGATTGCGTTCTACAATATCTATTATGGCAAGCATCCAATGATTCCTGCAATATTAAAATCAAAAATCTGAAAAACCTAATAGCTAGGCAGGTATAGAATATAGAGAAAGGAAAGGAAAGGCAGGTATAGGAAAACCTAATAGCTAGGAAAGGCAGGTATATTAAAACCAAAAATCTGAAAATCAAAAATCAAAAATCTGAAAAACCGACCCAGCTTTCTTTATCCTTAGCATAGGGATATCTGAAATACTTACTCGTGGTAATACGGAGCCAAAAAAATTTGTTTCTTTCCTTTATTCATCCATTTAGAGATATATATGGCAACATCATCTGCACTTTGACCAACCAATGAAGACATTTGCGGACAAATAAACCCATATCTATCATTGTCACAAATGCTATGCAAGTACCTATAATATATAAAGTAAATCTAAATTAGTACCTTGCTCATTGTTATTCTAATATTCATTCTCATTTTAATTCCAAAAGTCTGATCAGCAGTCACTTACCCAATAAAAGCCTGAATGCATGATATGCTAAGTCTTTCCATATTCAAGAGTTGAGTCATGTCCTCCTTTGAGAGGAAAATTGTTTGCTCATTACCCAAAATATTCTCGCTTAAAGACAGTGAAGATGATTGATGATCATCTATCATACTAACCATTTTGGACATCAATTTTCTCGAATCATATTTTTTACTGACAAGAGTTTTCAGAGCAGTATTCGATCTCACCACGGACGCCTTTGATTTGCTTTTCTCACTCGTTACTTTCTTGAACGTCTCGCCATCAACATTTCTTTGTTTTCTACTTTAATACTTCTTTGACCTTTCTTGTGATATCTCATTATTACTCTAGATTGAACAACGCATGCCAATTAATTGAATGTTAGCCAACAAACAAAACAAATGAATTACTGAGTTTGGGAGTGAAAAAACTATTCCTAGTAAAACAGAATATAAGAGCGTACCTTGGGATGTCCAAAAGTGATTAAATTTTTTGGCCATCGAACAAAAGATCCAATTGCATCGCCAACAGTAAAAAATTCTTGGGTTGGGATAGGTAAATCAGTGTCGTCCATACCCTCCAAGACAACTTCAATTGAAACCCTCACCTCATTTTCTCCAAACGCTTGACAATGAGATCTAGAGGCCGGAGATGGAGAACGAAAAACTCTTCCAAGCGCCACATTGTGCAACTTCATGTCAATGACAACAGCTAATTGACATTCAACCCCCTTAAATCAAAAGTCATAAATTAAATAATCTAGAAATCTTCGCCCAACAAGATACACATTCTTTCCACCATGAACTAAACGATCTGAAATTGTATCATCCTCACAAATTGGACATGCTTTAGCTCCTTTCATCGAATAACCAGATAAGTTGCCATAAGCCGGGAAATCATTAATGGTACAAAATATCATGGCATATAATTGAAACGTCTCACCGCGGTAAGAATCATACACCTCAACTCCTTCCTCCCACAATAACTTCAAATCGTCAATCAAAGGTTCTAGGTAAACGTCTATATCATTCCCGGGTTGCTTAGGTCCCGAAATCAGTAATGACAACATCATATATTTACGCTTCATGCACAACCAAGGAGGCAGATTATAAATTGTTAGCAAAACCGGCCATGTACTCCATTGGCTACTTAGACTACCAAACGGATTCATTCCATCAGTGCATAATCCAAGCCTTAGACTTCTAGCATCAGAGCCAAATTTTGGAAACAAAAAATCAATTGTTTTCCATTGTGTTGAGTCAGCTGGATGACGAATTTTGTCATCTTGAACTCTGCCTTCAGCATGCCATACCAAATTCTGAGCATCTTTAACATTTGAAAAAAGTCTCTTAAATCGTGGTATGATGGGAAGATACCACAACACTTTACATGACACTCCTTTATTTTTATCAGAATTTGTTTCCTTATTTTTGTAACGTGCAGCCCCACACTTCGGACACGTGCTTAGATCTTTGTAATCCTTTCGATACAAAATACAGTCATTAGGACATGCATGTATCTTCACATAGTTAAGTCCCATTGGACACAATATTTTCTTAGCTTCATAAGTATTCTTTGGGAGTTCATTGCCATCAGGAAGAATTTCACTCAGCAACTCAAGCAAATCTGTGAAACTTTTATCACTCCAACCGTTTTTCGCCTTCAGGTTATATAACTTTAAAGTTGCAGATAAACGTGTTAAATTAGAACCTAGATAAACTGGTTTCACTGAATCGCTTGCTAACGTATCAAACATATCTGGGTGTTCAGTGCATTCTCTGAAATCATTAATCATATCATCTACTCGATCTTCGCAACCTACTTCCAAAGTTTCCTCCACAAATTCTCCTCCAACATCCACTGAATCCCTAGGGTTATTAGGCAACACATCCTCTCCATGCCAAATCCACTTTGTGTAAACTTTATCAATTCCATTACATAAGAGGTGATTTCTTAATTCTCCGACATCAACAAGCACATTATTCCCACATTTAACACATGGGCAATAAATTTCATTAAGTTTGTCTGCATGATTAATAGCATGTTTGATAAACTCATCTACCCCTCTCATATATCTAGGATCCAAGCGATCGATAACCATCCATTCACGATCCATTCAAGAGCTCTGTTAATTACCTAGGATCAAGCGATCAATAAATTTCATTAAGTTCTCGAAGTAATTCAAAGTAATTATTGTTGCACTTTATGTGGAAAAAAACTTTTCCAGTTTTCAATCCCAAATGTGGTAGCCTTACACACCCAAAAGTACACAGAATGTGCCCAATTAATAAGATCCCCTAGTCACATTAGTAACCACATCACCAGTAGCTAGAGTAGCTAGATAAAGAATCAGTAGCGTTGATACAGGAAGAAAGAAAACATTTGTGTAATTAGATACAATGGATATATCAATTTTGTTAATAAATTATAGGAAGAATAGTATATAGGTGATGGAGGGAATTATGGTGGAATTTTTGTATACTAGAGCTTAAACTTACAAAGTTGCAGTGGAACAAGTGTTTTGGGATACCAAATTAAAGATCAATATTTACCATTTGCCAGGTTAGAGATGAAATGAGACAAGGATAATGTTAAATTGTTAATGGTAGATGGATGAAGTGACCTGAAGACCTACAATTACTGCTGGGAAGGCTTGTGAGTTAGGAATAAGGAAGGCTTGTGATTTGGGATACAGGCTGGCCAAGGATAAGAGTTGTGTTGCTATGCGCCCTTTACCTGCCCTACACGACGGCTTACTAACACGGCTTACTCGACAAAGCACACAAGGCCGTTTCCCACGAGCAGCCGCTGGAAGCAATAAGGGCTCTTCTCTTTACTAGTTGTTGACTAAACTAAGAAGCCGCCTGCCCAGTTACTCCTTTTTTTTCTAAGAGAGAAAGGCAAAGAGACATCCATGGATGCATGAGTGTAGTGAAAGAACAGAGGATATGCGTCGATTTCATAGAGGATGCTAACGAGCTAGAGTAATACCTAAAGCGAGCGAGCCAGAAGGAGGCTAAAAGGTTCTTTGTCCCACGGATTCTTGTTATATTTACGGGACAGTTCCCACGGAAATTACTCTCGTGTGATAAGAATCTTCCCGGTATTAGAGAATAGGGCACTCTTGCGAGGCTGTTCCTACTCTTTCTATGTAATGTATCAAGTTCGCTTATACTTAAAGTCTACTAGCTTCTATATAGGATAAGAGGGGACTCTTTAGTCAGAATGGTGCTGCATGAACTTCAAGTGGCTTATCTTATTTGCCTCTGACTCTACTTACGCTATTATTAAGAGCTTTCCATATTAGATAACCTTCCTTAGGTAGCTTCAAGAAGCACATCGAGAAGCAACTACTACACCAGTTTATCAAGACCTTCTGAGGAATTAAAAGGGGATTTTTACTGTCGAAAACATATACTAACCTTGTTGTTTAGCTTCTCGCACTACCTATCGCATTAAAGTGTGCTTAAGGACGGATTATAATTCAAGTGCTAGACGATTCGACCGATGCTATTACTAAGGTGGTCCATTGTAACTCGAAAATGTAGAGCTCGAAAGAGTCTGCCTACATCAAAACAAAGCAAATTCAGCTCCTAAACTTACAAACTAATCCCACTTTACCATTGCACAATTCATCAAGTTTTCGCAATACCGAAAAACTACCAAATGTAGATCTAAAAAGAGTCAAATTATACCAAACAAAGCAAAAATAACCTCCTAAACTTAAAAACTAATCTCAATTCACCATTGTACAATCCATCAAGTTTTCGCAACACCAAAAAACCACCTTCATTTTCATTAAACTAGATAATTTACAGCTCAAAAAAGTCTAATTACATCAAAAACAAATCAAAACACACAATCCACTAACATTAATAACTCATATTAAAAACACAAAATTAGCACATACCCAATACAATAAACATTCATAAAATCAATTAAAAGCTGAAATATCACAAAAATAAATTAACAAAAATTATAAAAATCGAACCTTTAACATTGAGTGAATTATTATGATTATGACCCATCAAAGCTGAGGTAAATCTGAAGCAACTAGAAGATGAAGAACGACCAAAAGATGAACTGGGTATATAAGAATTGCAAGAAAATGTTGATTTATGATTGAAATTAGTTGAACAAGTAGAAAAATTGAATCTTTCACTGTGAAGGTTTTGGTTTTGGAGAGGTTTAATGATAATTAGTGTGTGATACTCTACTTAACATTTTTAGGGAATTTACTTATGTGAAGTTGAAATTAGGGATTGAATTGACTTGATTTTAACCTACCACGAGCCGAGGTAATCTGATTAAATTTACTTATGTGAAGTTGAAATTAGTACCATATAAAATAGTTAACACGTACCGATAATGGAGCAGAGATATGAGAAGCCGAGCGAGGATAGTCGTCTGTGATGGATGAGATGAAGCCGCGCACGAGTCTGTGATAGTCGTCTGTGATATAAACTGGAATTGATTGTGTTGGACGGAGAAAGATGATAGAGCTAGGGATTACAAAATTAATTTGGGGGTGGAAATAATAATAATGTGATATATGAATTTTTAGTAATAAGAAACCTACGCGCGAGACTATTTACTAATAATGCTACCGCCAATATTTTGGTAATTTATACATGGGCTTTAACAAATCTGATGTATAAAATATGAATTTTGGTAATTTATACATGGGCTTTAACAAATCTGATGTATATAATATGAATTAAAGCTACACACCAAAATAGGCATAGGTTATTGTAAAGTCAGATGTCTATATAAATGAATATACATCAGATTTTTCGAAATAACTGATGTATATATATATGCATCAGATTTTTTTAAAAATCTGATGCATATTAAGTGATGTCTATTTGCTATTTTGTAGTAGTGATAACTAGGTCGGTGAGTTTATTGGTAGGAAGGGCTAGGTTATTACAGTCACGTCTCTAACCCGACTATACCTTTCAGTCTTAAGTCGCCCTAAGGTCATTTCTGCTTGACTTCCGCCCTCACAGAAACTAATTATTATTGCTAAGCAAGGCTTACCCTTCCAATCTTCCGATCTAGGTCGGGGTTTAACTAAACGAATGGTCTACTGCGTATACTCATTCAACCAAACATCACATAAGTTTCTTAACAACAATTCCTACCGCAAAAACTACCCAAACCGGCTATGACCTATCATGCATATGACACAGTTTCCCTCATCCCGGCATATAAACGATTTAGCTACTCATGATGGTATTAATAACGATTACGACTACGGAATATATACTAGCATGTGACATGATGGAAAAAGGATAAAATCAGATTATGAAATCAGTGACAGGGAAAACGAAAACAACAAAACAGGAGATAAGGATTAAGGATGATAACAACGAAACAAAAGAAAAGAGATAAGGAAGAAAGAATTACGATTAGGATCCGGCTTTAGAACGAGTAACACAATCCTTGAGTAAAGAAAAAGATGAAGAACTAAATTATTGTGACGGCTACAAAGTTTCTGAATAATAGAGTAAACTAAACTAGAGATAAAGATAAGTAATGTCTGATAAGAGATAGATAACCTAATGAACTCAATGAGAGTTCTTAAATAGAGAAAAACGAAAAAATGCTGTAATAGGTCTGAGAAAGCGAAGAGCCAGCAGAAAAGCTCTCGATCGAGAGAAATTGCCTCTCGATCCAGCAAAAATCCAGCAAAATCGGTCGATCGAGGAGATATGGGTTCTCGATCGACTCTTTCTTCTTCAAAACCTCTCGATCGATCATAAGAGCTATCGATTGAGCAAAAGAACAGGGAAACCTCTCGCTCCAGCACAGAACAACTCGATCGAGGACTTCTCTTCCTCGACTACGTCCTCGACAGGCCAAAATGGTAGACTTCCTTAACTTTCTCCTTGAGTGGTTGATTTTACACCTCACGCTTCTTGATAAATGCGCAACCAGCCATGTCTCTTCCATCGTGTACTAAAATGCAATGCTTTGAGGCAAGTAAAGCTCAGTTTCCGCTATACTTTGGTTAAGATCTGTAAAACAGCAAACAAACACAAAGTAGCAGATACGAGGCATAAAGTTATATAAAATCACCAAATTACGAGAAAATGTGTGCCAAAACAAGACTATAAAGTGTATAAAAAATGCACACATTAAACTTCCCCAAACCAAACCTTTGCTTGTCCTCAATAAAACTAAATGCAAACTAGAAATGAACTAGGGACCTAATGGAAGGAGTAAGACTTAAAGCTACTAAATAGTCAATGCCAAATGCACATTATGCACAAAATCAGTCAATGCCAAGATCAGAAATGAGCGAACGAATTTGTACACACCATGGAAAACATGTTAGATTTTCGACCTTGCTAGACTCGTATAGTTTCGGACTCTCCCGGAATCTCTCTTCTCTCAATCAAGCAAAAGGTAAATTATATGTGAAGAGAAGAAGAAGAAAGAATAGACTCTCGCCTAAACTACGACCAACAAAGCACGCATGCTAGACAAGTATGAATAAAGGTTTCAAGCACCGTACACACGCACAACCACCGTCAATGTCCATTACACGCCGAACTATTGCAAATTTTGGGAAAGTGAGGCTAAGTGGGACAAAAGGGGCAAAACAAGTATGGATTAGTGAGGTTTAAGCCGAGCTAGAACCTATAAACCAAATGAAAATGCATCCCCAAATTTCCGACTAACATTAAGCACATTGCCTTTGATTAGGTAAACAAAACACAACCCAAATTATTCTTCCCTACTGTCAACCGATTATCTGATTTCCTCTTCTTTTTTTCATTTTTTTTTTTTTCGAATTTTTTTTTTTCTCTTTTTTTTTTTTGAATTTTCTTTTGAATTTTTTTCTTCTCCGTTGTTAAACAGTGGCTGATTCCTCTCGATCGACCAAAAATGGTGGTCGATTGAGGACTTTACTATCCACAACATCTCGATCGAGTAAAATGGCTCTCGATCGAGGACAAATATCCCAATAGCCTTCGATCGAGCATTTCATTATTAGCAAACTCTTCGATCGAGCTTCAAAAGCTCTCCATCGAGCAAACTCAGCACAACATCCCCCAATTTCCTTCGTACACACTCCAATATCAACGAAAAACATGCCAAAACTGATATAAACAGGTAAATTCCTTCACTAATTCCTAGCTCAGCATAAAGGTAGGCAAAATATAGGATGTAGTTATTGGACAAAAGGCAGTTTTTGGCTAAAAGTGGAGTTAAATGGGCAAACGAGGAAGGGGTGATGCAATAGTTCTCCTAACGTGTAATACCGACCTCTAACTGGTGCGTGTAGGCAATAAGAAACCAAGACTCATACACATGCAAGACATGAAATGCAGGGAGTACTACTCAAAATACTAATGTAACCCATCATAGATGTCACCAGTTTAAAGGCTCTAAGCTCAGAATGTGTAGTAGATTGCCAAAACTATGAGTCAAGTCTAATGATCTAACATGAAATCCATGACAATATTCGAGACAACGCTTAAAACTCACAAGGGAAAGATCGAAAATGGCATGGCATGACATATGGTTGACTATAAAGAGCTTTGTCATCATCAAAAAGTCCAATCCGACTCAACTAAATGCAAAAGTAAACGTGATATTTTTGTATTTTTTGAATTTTTTTGAAATTTACATGAAATCAGTAAACGTGAAAACAAAACGAGATGTAAATGCAGACGCAAAAGGATGCATACTCTCCCCAAACCAAAACAGACAACTCCCTCGTTGTCTTCTCAGCACAGCAAAACCATCAAGCAATGGGAAAGGGGTGAACAACCTAATACATGCTCCTAAAAACAAAAAGTAAAACTACAAAGATGGAAGAAAAAGGTGGTACTCACAAAATTGGCTTCCCCAAACCAGTACCAAACTAGGGAAGCCCTAATCATCACCACCAGGCGCCTCCTCCTCTCGATAGGTGGGATCCCGCTCCTCCTCTCTAGCAGCACGCCTCGCTGCTGCCTCTGCACGTAGGCGAACCTCCCTCGCTACCGGTGTCTCATCCCTCTCCTCATCAGATGAAGAAGAATCATGGTACCCACCCTCTGGGTATCGGTAGAAAGAGGGATGAACCCATCCCGCTGGAAGAGGACGTGCTATGCGGATGTAGTCCTCATAAATAGGGAACAAGGCCAGAGCCTGATCCCGACGCATCTCGGTGAGGTACCTGCAAATGCCATCAAGCACATGATCACGACGCCCTTGGTCGGATACTGCAGGCGCCTCAAAGGCAGGAGGTAAAACAAAGTTGGGAGGATAAACCATCCTAGAAGGAGCAAGAGTAGGGGTAGGTGTAGGTGCAGACAAAGGTGAAGGTGAAGGTGAGTGAATGATAGTAGTGGTGGTGACGGGAGTAGGAGTGGGTGTGAGAGTGAGTGATGGGGTAGGCATGAAGGTGAATGTGGGCGTGGACGTGGACATGCGTCCAGCCTGTGGTGGTGTCTGGGTCGGAGACTGGGAAGACTGCCCAATCTCGTGCTTCCTCTTCTTGCCAGAAGAAGAGGGGGTGCGGTGGTGAATGTGAGGTGGTAGGTGGTAGAAGTCAGTCTTGCTCCCTCAGCAGTAGGGAGCGGCAGGAGACGACGAAGTGTGGCACAAGGTAAAGTCATGGATGGGTAGCCACAAATCTTCCACATTATACCATCTAGCCATCGAAAAACGCGCATGGTCTCTATATCAAGTCGGCCAATCTGTGTAATCTGTGAGCAACATCAGGAAACACATGAACACTTGTTTACCTATTGTGAGTATAGCAGGAGGGTCTTTAAGGAGATGGAGTAGTGGCTAGGCCTGAAACTACAGAATCAGAGAGTAGGGGGTACTCGCTTGCAGAGAAAAGTGGGGAGGATGGCCTTGAGTACCTGCTGGTACTATCTGTCGAACCAAAGGAATGACTGTAGGCTTAATTTGCAGCTTATTAGGCCTGGATGTCTGGTGAAACTCATGAAGAAGCTGTCAGAGACAGAATTGGAGTCAAGAAGTTGAGATTTATGACTAATAGAGACAAAATATGGATAGATAGGCTCCGATATTGATATGTAATGATCCCATTGTGTAAACTGTTTTGAAGTAGTACAAGATCTACTCACATTTATACCAAAAAAAAAAACAAAAAAAAAAAAAGTCGGCCAATCTCCCCTACTAGGCCAACGGTCTCAAGGTAGGCAGGACGAATGCGACGGAGGATCCTAGTGACTAATCCGTCGCAGACCACAGCACTCGTGACCTTCTTCCCAAGACCACCCCAATACTGAGCCACCAGATAAGAAATGTTAAGAATAAAAGGGGTACGTGAATCGATGTTCAGGTACACGGGTAAGATGACAAGCTCAGTGTTGGTGATGTTATTGGGCTCAGGTCGCCCAAAAAGTGTCTCACCCAACAAGCGAAGGAAATAACGAGGGGCAGGGGTATGGACATGGGCTCCCTTCCGAGCAGAAAACGGAGTGTGAAAAAGGGCAGCCCATAATTGAGGTACGAGCTTCCTAGGAGGCTCGATAAGTCCATCACTAACGAGGCCTAATGCCTCCCCAAATTGCCCCAAGGTCCAGTCAAACGACTCGCTCATGAGTCGAAAATGAATGCAGGGGCGACTGCGGTCCTCCCTAAAACTCTCGGGCTCAAAGGAGAAGGAGCTAAAGAACTCATATGTCGGTCTATCCAAAGTAAGCTCCCCCATCCCTATCAAGCCAGACATCCCCGTCCCGTTAAGCAAACTACAAACCTCCTCAGAATTACCTAGAGTCTCTAGGTCAGTACGTGCGAGGAAACGAGTCGGGGTGAGGGGAACAGTCAAAAGAGCAGACAACCTAGAACGGTGATCTGCGGAAATGAAGCGTACCTCAGGCCTTTTAGGCAAATGAGCGAGGTCTGTCCCTCGTGGAGTGTCAACAGCCTTGGATGAAGTGGGCTCAGCAGCAGGAGGCGTAGCAGTAGTAGCCTCAGAAACGTGGGGCGCGGCAGTAGTGGCCCCAGGTGTAGTAGTGAGCTCAGTGGATGTCTTAGTGGAGCTCGTAGTAGCGACCATAGGAGGCCTAAGAGGAGTGGTGGTAATGGTCATGGGTTGTGGACGAGGGACTGGAGGAAGCTTGGAGTACCTCGGTGTGGCACCCGCGGCTAGCAAAGAAAATAGAGGACGCGGCTGGCCAGCATCCTCACCCTCATCTGAATCGGTCTACTCCTCGGAGCTACTCTCGGACTCCGTCTCGACATCCTCTACTAAAACAGGGATACCAGAAGTTGCTTGAGGAGCAACTGTACCCTCAACAGCCTGTAGACTCACGGTAGACTCTCCCCCACAAATGAGGGTGTCGAAAGACACCGTCGCAATGTCAGTGGCAGCCACAAGGGGCTGCTCCGGCACCTCAACAGCAGCGACAGAGTGTTGCTCTGTTATATCGTGTACAACATTCGAGACGATTGTCTCGATAGAGGGTTCGGGAGCAGGGAAATCAACTACTGAGTCCATAACTACAAGATTATCAAGCAAAAACAAACGAAGTAAGCAAATGAAGAACACGGTTTAAAGCTCCCTAAACTAACACCCTAAATGTCGAAAAATTTGGGAATGGGGGTGTTAAATAAGCATAGGGGGAGAAAGAACACTTACTTGATGATCCTTGTACCCACAAACTGCAAAGAAATCAGA
This sequence comes from Silene conica, assembly GCA_029255685.2. Taxonomy (NCBI): domain Eukaryota; kingdom Viridiplantae; phylum Streptophyta; class Magnoliopsida; order Caryophyllales; family Caryophyllaceae; genus Silene; species Silene conica. The sequence goes on from CM055311.2 coordinate 70,713,801, forward strand.
CCAAAAACCACAAATTCGAAAAAAATCGAATTGAAACCCTAGAAGTCGAAAATACGAATTTGGGCACGAAATCGGGTTTTCCGAAGGGGATTTTGATTAAATTGAGGTAGGTAGTAAGTGGGTAACACAATATAGTGATTAACTTGGGTAAAAAGCGTTTAATTTGCAGATTAAGATGAAAAGTTTGAAAAATTGGGGAAGAACAAAAAGTTTTGATCGAAAGAAATGAAGTGCAAAGGTCGAAATTTTTTCTTAAATAGACTGAAAAAGTGCTCGATCGAGAGAAAATACCTCTCGATCGAGTACTTTGTTACCTGAGATGTCTCGATCGAGAACAGTGACTTCTCGATCGAGTGATTCGCGACCTTCGATCTCCGTTCTTCTCGATCGAGGAACAAATCCCTCGATCGAGCACTTCTCCCTCCAAATTTACTCGATCGAGAGAAATAATCCTCTCGGTCGAGTACGTTTCAGTTGGCACGCACTTTGATGAGTTTCTGTTTGGTGCGGCTTATATGTACCTGCAAAAAGCGGATTAACAATGTCCCAAGATCACAAAAATTTGTCCGAGTCTACCAAAAACAGTTTAAACTAGCTACTATCGTCTAACTACGGAGGTCCTATCAAAACCAAATCCAAACAAGTTTAAAAACGTAAATTCAAAAGAAATTATTCTATTTACAACTTGCACGGGGCATTTGACTGAATGCAGTCACTTCAACGGTCATCAGATTCACCACTAGCCTCCACAATGCGACAATAGCGAAGTACCAGTTCGCCATAACACTAATCATGCCACTTTTAACCCTCCTTCGCAGCTTCCTCTTGTGTGAAACATAATCTTCAGAATCTCCTCCAGGATCAACTACCTTGTCTAGACCAGTATAAGAGGAAATCCAACGATTTTCCCCCAATTTGCTCCCAAACTGGGGCGGAGGCGTTAACTACACATCAAGATATGATTTAATGGTAGGGGTAGAAGAATTACTATTGAAAATGACAAGAGAAAGAGCATTACCTTCTGCGTTTACCTTTTTATCATCACTCGGGATAGGTGCAATTGACGAATTGTAACTCTCTGCAATTATTGTACTCGATCGTCCCTGAATAACACTCGACCGAGTGCTTTTCGCTCCAGCATCATTCGATCGAACAACTAAATTGCTTGATCGAATCTGAATTATACACGATTAAATGACTTCCTCGATTGCAGCACTCGATCGAATACCTACGTTTCTCGATCGAGTAACTTTCTCAACAATATCACTCGATCGAGCTAAAGTGTCACTCGATTGAGTAACTTCCTTTCCCAGAGTGATCGATTGAACACAGTCACCTTTTCGATCGAGTAACTCCTCGTCTGGCATATTCTCTTCTTTTCCTGACGCTTGTTCCATGAAGTCAAAGAGAGGATCCTGCATAAATTCAACATCGGTTAATTCTTCAAACATGGGATTCTCAAAGCGAGAATCGCGCGAAAAATCCTGCACTTTATTTCCAACGTCAAAACGGTAAGGTTGCACATCGAACATATCATCTTCATCATCTATATCGATCAAACAAGCAAGAGGCACATGTTGATCAATTTTCTCTTCTTTTTCTAATGCTAACTGGCAATCTGAATCTCAAGAAGTTTAATCGACGCATCCGTCGCTTGCTCCCTTTCTTGTATTTGAATTGCCAAGGTCTCGATTAATGACCTTATCCCTCTAATATCCGTATTTCCTCTCGAAGATGACGAACTAGCTTGTGGCGTTGGGTATGGAGTGTAATAACCTTGTCTATATTGTCGGTAAGCATAGAGTTGGTCACCCTCTATAAAACAACAAATTGCATCATGCCCTGCGTCACCACATCTTTCACAAAACACCACCCGTTGTTCCACATAGTGGAACATGGTGGGCTCTCCTGAAGCACCGTCAAATACACCTGTATGACCTATCAAAACAACACTACAGAAAAGGATAAGACGGTCTTAAGGAATTAGAAATTCCTTAAGACAAAGAACAAACTAAAAAATGCAAATAGAAAAATTGCCTCCCCGACAACGGCGCCAAAATTTGATACCGTCAAGGAGATATGGGTTCTCGATCGACTCTTCCTTCTTCAAAACCTCTCGATCGATCATAAGAGCTATCGATCGAGCAAAAGAACAAGGAAACCTCTCGCTCGAGCACAGGACAGCTCGATCGAGGACTTCTCTTCCTCGACTACGTGCTCGACAGGCCAAAATGGTAGACTTCCTTAACTTTCTCCTTGAGTGGTTGATTTTACACCTCACGCTTCTTGATAAATGCGTAACCAGTCATGTCTCTTCCATCGTCTACTAATATCCAATGCTTTGAGGCAGAAAAAGCTCGGTTTCCGCTATACTTTGGTTAATATCTGTAAAACAGCAATACCAACACAAAGTAGCAAATACGGGGCATAAAGTGATATAAAATCACCAAATTACGTGAAAATGTGTGCCAAAACAAGACTAAAAAGTCTATACAAAATGCACACATCATACATGGTCAAATATAAATACCTTAGTCTACTAACTAGAGGCTAGCGGAAGTAGGGTCGAATCCACGGGGAGGCACGGTCATAAGAAAATGCCAGTTTATTGGTCACAAAAGGGGGGTTGTTGTTGTTGATGTTGATAAACTAAAATTCAGACGGATATAAAATATAGCAAGGTAAAGCAATGATAAATTCAATCAATAAAGGAGGAATATGTCAGGAATCGGGTTGTCGCGGTAATATATGTCACATGGGAAAACTAGGTCAGTCGAATTATAAACGAAGTGGGAACGATTAATATCCTTTCAGTCTGAAATCACCCTAGACTCCCCTATCAATCTTTCGATCCAGATAGGTTATATAGATCATCCTAAGCAAGCCTACCTTACCAATATTTCGATCTAGGTTCAGTTTTACTAAATAAACCGGTCTCCTGCGTGCACTCATTTGACTAGTTTTATGTTAGTTATGAAAACTATGTGTTTAGACTATCTAAACAAAATATTAAATTCTCTTAATTTAATTTATATATGATCTAGTACATGCATGTAGATTTATATGAAAAGAGAAAAAACTTACATCGGTTTCAAGACGGAAAAACGATACTACAATACCTTTGTAGTATAGAGCGATGACTAAAAGGAGTTCAAACCCAAGTTTCTAAAATAAGAAACCTCCTCTTGAAACACCCAAGAGATCACCACAAACAACCTTAATTTACTAGCTAGATAAAAAAAGGATAACCCCTTTTTATTATACTACAAATATATTATTACTACTAATAATATAAGATGTATAATATATTTATTTATGAGTTTTGATGAAGAAGATGATTAAACAAGATAGTAAGATCTTCCTTTTTCCCTCTAATTATTTTGGCCAAGTAGAAGAAAAATTAGGAAAATGATCTTATTCATGCTTATATATATATAATAGATAATGATATGTAGCATTAAAATGGGCTCATCAAAATGATGATTCATGTTTATAAAACATGAGTCAAATGATGATGATTCATGTTTAATAAACATGAGTCATACGGCCCATTTTTTGTTTTTTGGCCCAATTTCAAATTTTAATATTTGTCCCACAAGTAATTATAAGTCCAATACTTAATCATCTAATATAATTAAGAGTTAATTAAATTATTCGACAATTAAATAATATAATTAAATAAAAATGTACACTTAACTTTTAAGTAATATTTTACCACTATATCAATATATAATAGGTGATTGGACACCCATTTAGCTAATTTTATAACTCCTTATAACATTTATTAGCTAATTACCATTACCTCGTAATATATATAACCGTCTCAAGAAATTTAATAATTATCATATAATAATTAGATTTCACTTTTATTTAATCATATTAAATAAATTTCCGTCAGTCATTTATCTTATAATTGACCCAAGTTCCAAACTTGTTCATCTCAAAACTCACTTGACTACCCATTAGTCAAAATATTCAAGGGACTAATTAAAATGTATCTTTATACAATATAATTAGTTTTTCTATTGAGGTTCACTCCTATAGGTGTGACTGAGAGGGATCAGTTGATTACCGCCGTCTTACGACAGTAACATCTAACTCTAGCTAGCTGATCGTTACCGATATACGTTAATCAACTAACAATAATTTATTATAAATATATCCCTTATTTATTCCTCTTATGAGATTTATTATGTAGACGCACTATTGTGGAGGACACTTACTCCAACAATCTCCCACTTGTCCAATACAAGTTGTGCGTTACCAATTCTCGTGTCCATTAAAATCTCCCACTCAATGCAAGGTGTCTTTCAGGTCATACTTGCACTTGAACATATCGTGAGTAGTTTCCTCGATTGAGAAATAACTGTCTGACCGGATACTAATCCGAGCGTGGCCACGCATTTTCAGTCATATCTCCTTGAGTGGCCCTGAGATTTTGTAAACCCAAAATGGGTGGACAACTCCTGTTGACCTATTTTCTTCGTTCAATACAGATCACCATGACCCAGTAGATGCCCATCAGCCTCCTTTTACGGTGCGACTTAGGACAAAAACCTAAGCCAATCGGAAACTGTATTAACTTAGACAAATAGACTCCAGTCAAAAGAATCGACTCGTAGGAATAATATAGAAGTCTTTACCACGACCAGATAACAAAAATTATAAGACTCCATATATGGTCACTGCTCGACAGAATATATCTGCCTATGTAATCAACTAGTCATCTCTATGACCCTATGGCTGTCAAACCCCCCATCAATTGACTTACAATCTAGTTACTCCTGGACGTCACCCTAATAAGCAACTAGGGACAAAAATACAATGAAATTCCTATTCACTTTAAGTAGGGTTCAACTTTGTCTCAACAACCTACTAGGAATCAAAGTATTTATAAACGATAAATGCAACTATGTAAACAATGATTTAGAACCAAATTACATATTATTTATAGCAAATCAGGTACACGTTTCAATCCCATCGAAAATACATGATTATTATGCTTAGCCTGCGACAAAGGCTTGGTTAAAGGATCAACAATGTTATCCTCTGTCCCAACCTTACAAATCACTATTTCCTTCCTATCAATATAGTCTCTAATTACATGATACTTTCTGAGTATATGTCTTGATTTATTACTAGACTTGGGCTCCTTTGCTTGGAAAATTTCCCCACTGTTGTCACATAAAATAGTGACTGGATCAACAACAGAAGGGACCACTTTAATTCATTCCAAAAATTGCCTAATCCAAACAGCTTCTTTCGCAGCTTCTGATGCTGCAAGATACTCAGCTTCCGTTGTAGAATTTGCAGTCACACTCTGTTTGAAACTCTTCCAGCTGACAGCACCACCATTCAACATAAACACATATCCAGATTGGGACTTCAAATCATCCCGATCTGTTTGGAAACTGGCATCCGTATAACCTTTTACACGTAGCTCAGTATCACCTTCAAACACCAAAAATGAATCCTTAGTCCTTCTTAAGTACTTAAGAATGTTCTTGACCGCTATCCAATGACTTTCACTTGGATCAGCTTGGTAACGACTCGTCATACTCAAAGCATATGAGACGTTAGGACGCGTGCCTATCATAGCGTACATGATTGATCCAACTGCTGAAGCATATGGAATCAATTTCATGCGTTTAACCTCTGCGGGCTCACTGGGGCTCTGAGTCTTACTCAATGTAATTCCATGTCCCATAGGTAGATAACCTCTCTTAGAGTTATTCATTTTGAACCTATCAAGAACCTTATCTATATACGCTTCTTGACTTAACGCTAACATCCTTTTAGATCTATCTCTATAGATCCGGATACCTAATATACGTTGCGCCTCTCCTAAGTCTTTCATCTGAAAATGATTTCCAAGCAACTCTTTCACAGATGTAAGCATTGGAACATCATTTCCAATTAGCAATATGTCATCTAGATATAAGACTAAGAAGACTAATTTGCTCCCACTAAACTTTGTGTATAAACATAGTTCCTCGACACTTCGCGTAAAGCCATTCTGTTTAATCACATGATCAAATCGATGATTCCAACTCCTAGATGCTTGCTTAAGACCATAAATGGATCTCTTAAGCTTGCAAACTTTCTTAGAATTGTTTAATTAGATCGATAAAACCCTAAGGCTGTGTCATGTACACCTCCTCTTCAAGAAATCCATTCAAGAAGGCGGTTTTAACATCCATCTGCCATATTTCATAATTATGAAATGCAGCAATTGCTAAGATTATCCGAACAGACCTAAGCATTGCAACTGGCGCAAAAGTCTCATCATAGTGTAAACCATGAATCTGTGTGAAACCTTTTGCAACCAATCGTGCTTTGTAGACATCTGGTTGTCCATCCAAGCCAAATTTGATTTTAAAAATCCATTTACACTGAAGAGGTCTTACATCTTTAGGTAAATCAACCAAGTCCCATACTTGATTTTCGTGCATGGAGTCCATATCGGATTTCATGGCTTTAAGCCATAATTTGGAGTTAGAACTTGAGATAGCTGCCTTATAGGTTGACGGCTCGTCACTATCTAAAAGTAAGACGTCATTCCCACTTTCCTCGATAATACTAAGGTATCTATCAGGTGGGTGACTGATACGAGTTGACTTCCTAGGAACTATAACTGAACCTGATGAAGAAGGAACATCTTCCTGCATTACATCCTCAGTTTGTGGCTCTTGAACTTCACTAAGCTCAAATTTTCTCCCACTCTGTCTTCTAGAAATAAATTCTTTTTCTAGAAAGACAGCATCACGAGCCACAAACACTTTGTTCTCGTGACGATGGTAGAAGTAATAACCACGAGTTTCCTTAGGATAACCTACAAAGAAACATTTGTCGGATTGGGGAGCTAACTTATCGTCAGACTTGTTCTTTACGTAAGCTTCACAACCCCATATTTTCATATATGACAAATTTGGGACTTTCCCTTTCCACAATTCATGTGGTGTTTTCTCAGTTGCTTTAGTCGGGCTTTTGTTTAAAGAAGTAGTAGCAGAAAGGACTGCAAAACCCCAAAATGAGTCAGGAAGCTCAGTCTGACTCATCATTGATCGAACCATATCTAATAAAGTTCGGTTTCTCCTCTCAGCTACACCATTTAATTGCGGTGTACCTGGAGGTGTCAATTGCGATACAATACCACAATCTCTCAGATGATCATCAAAGTCATTACTAAGATATTCGCCACCACGATCAGATCGTAATGCTTTGATCTTTCTATCTAATTGATTTTCTACTTCATTTTGAAACTCCTTAAACTTTTCAAAGGCTTCACTTTTATACCTCATTAAGTAGACATATCCATATCTACTTATATCAGCAGTGAAAGTGATGAAGTAATCATAACCACCTCTAGCAGTGATAGTCAGTGGTCCACAAACATCGGCATGAATGAGCCCTAATAACTGACTTGCTCTTTCTCCTGTTCTAGTAAAAGGTGATCGAGTCATCTTGCCTAAAAGACAAGAGTCCAATTTCCAAAAGATTTGTAATCAAATGGAGATAGAATACCAGTCTTTACTAGTCTTCTAATGCGATTTTCGTTTATGTGACCTAAACGACAATGCCAGAGAAAAGAAAGATCTGGGTCACCTGTTTTGAGTCTTTTATTATCTATATGATGAATTTCATTAGTTAAATCTAGAACATAAACACCATTGATAGAATATGCACATCCATATGTAACATTATCAAAGCAAAAAGTACAACATTTGCCTTTGATTACAAAAGTAAAACCTTCTCCGTCTAGTACAGAAATGGAAATTATGTTCTTACTAAGAGAAGGTACAAAATAACATTTATTTAGATACAACTCTAAACCAGATTCTAAACTAATTACATAAGTTCCTATAGACACAGCTGCTATCCTGGCTCCATTTCCCAGGCGGAGGTTAACTTCACCCTTGGCTAGTTGACGGACGCTTCTCAGTCCCTGTAAATGATTACAAAGATGAGAACCACAACCTGTATCAAATACCCATGTGGTGGAACTTGCAAAATTTATGTCAATTATATAAATTTCAGATGAAATTTTACCTGATACCGTCACACGTCCAGATTTTTTATCATCCAAATATTTTGGGCAGTTTCGCTTCCAATGCCCATTACCATCACAATAAAAACATTTTTGATCAGGGGTCGCCCCTTTCTTGGATTTAGGTTTGGGTTGGTTATACATTATAGCCTTTCCTTTACCTTTGACATTGGGATCAACTTTCTTTCCCTTTGTCCCTGCCTTTTTGAATTATTGCCTTTTCTTATTAATGTTTAAAACATCTTTTTTCAAACTCCCACTAGACATTAAATCTCTCTCAGTCTGTACTAAGATACCATGAAGTTCATGAATACTTTTATCCATATTATTCATGTTATAATTTACTCTGAAATTTGCATAACCATCATGAAGAGAATGAAGCACGCGATCAATCGCAATTTCCTTAGAAATCGGACTTCCTAAAGTCTCGAGAGTTTCCATACACTCAATCATATTGAGTACATGGTTACTTACGGGTTGACCTTTAACGAGACGAGACTCGAAAAAGCGCACTGCAGCATTATATCTTTGAACACGTGGTGCTTGGGAGAACATGCTCCCAAGTCTAGTATAGATTTCATGAGCGGTCGAGAGTGTTATACAACGTAGTTTCAAAAACGATTCCATTGCAAAAATTAAGACATTCTTAATTGAGTTTGAATTTTGCATGTATTCATCATATGCAGTCCTAACTGCGGCAGTTGCCCTAATTGAGGGTACGGGAGGGGGAGGATCCACAAGATAGCGCAACTTCCCGTCAGCAATAGCAGCAGTCTTCAACTGCTCTATCCACTCAATATAGTTGCTACCATCTTTCTTTAAACAACTTTTGTCCATGAAGGACCTGAGCCACGACTCTCTAAGAAGTGGTGCAGATGGCATTTCATTTTGTTGAACTGGTGTACTTGTTGACATTTTGCAGATTTAATACTACAAACGAAAAGAAGGAAACATTAACATTTACCGAAAAATTTAAAAAACAAATTATAAAAGCGTTTATATAATGATCTCCCACTAAATTATATAAGTGATCCCAAGATTCGTTTTTAATTAATCTTGGGCACGGTGAGCCGATACATCCCTTAATTAATTAAATTCGGTGAGTTAACTTTTAACTGATTCTACACCTAGAACTCTTGGTCGACAAATTTCTTAAATTTATCTATAGCCCCAGAACTGAGACTCGTCTCTGCATTCCGTTGAGTCCAACCAAATATAACAAGTAATAACCATTATCACCCTACGTACCTAACGTAAAAAGGGAACACCCCGCTGAGGCGAGCGTGGCCCTAATGAAGAAGGGGTTTATAGGTGCTACTAATTAGTAAGGCTATATCTCAATTTTAAAATATGTGAGAGATCTTGTCAAAAAATCATCTATTACTTTTAAGTGAACTAAATAGGTGAATGTTAGATGATTTAATGACGATAAATAAAATATGGAAAACGCACTAGATTTTGGCAATTTAGCATAGCGGAAACTATAAACATATAGCATGCAATTTTAAACAATAAATGAATATCCTAATATGGCCACTTATCCTAGTTAACCTTATTAACTATTACAAAAGCTTCCAAAATACAAAGTCTTCAACACCTTGAAGTCGTCTTTTGAACACCTTTGTCTTCATCTTTTGGATCACCATCTTCTTAAAATTAATTACAAAATATAATCCTATTATACAATTTTCATCTAATAAAACAAAATAATTAATATTACATACGGGCAATACGAGATTGCTTAATTACAAACCAAAATAGTATCCCTTACATTACGGGTAATACTAGCTTCTAATTAGGCCATATTAGGTACAATTTTCATTCAACCAATGAAAAATAAATATTACCATGCTACTATGCAACATATTATTTACCATAAATAAACATGAATATGCCAAATTGCCAACAAATATAGTTAATCATATTAACAAAGCTTATTATTAGTGGAATTATAAACATTTTTAACCATTAAAAGTTATAAATCAACACTTAAACTATCTTTAAGCTTATACCAACATTCAAACTGTTTTGGTGCCTCAAATATTAGTCTCCACTAATTCTTGAAATATATTAGCATAATTTGGTCTATTTTGCTATTTTTATCACAATTATTGCAACTTTTACGCCTTTATTTCGAAATAATCATATTAAATAATGAAAATGCGAAATAAATAATTGTTTATATTTTGGAAACTTCCAGAATACAATATGGACTAGAAAAATTATTTTCAAAATTTTTAAGTAATTTTCATAATTTATTCGCATGTTCATCGGTTTTTATGTAAAAACAATACAAAAATACCAATGAATTATAAAAATACAAAATAAATTTTAAAAATAAAATTTTTAACATTCTGGAACTTTTTCAGATCTGGAAAAATTAAAATTTAGCCCATTTAATTTTTCAGTTAATTTTAATCATAATATAGTCATTATTCATTGATTATTATCGTATAAAATCAGTAAATATGCAAAAAATTAACAATTTAATTTCTTTATTTTACCTACACTAAGTAAAACATGCATGCATGAATATATTAAGATTTAATCATCAGATTTAACATGCAAATATTTTTAGGTAATAATTAACAAAATAATGCATTTTAAGACATTTTTAACCGAAAAATGAACTAAAAATAGCAAAATAACTCCATTAATAATAAAATTCGACCAGAAACTTTTAAAGATCAGAATCAACATGTATGGAAAAAATCATCTTATATTGACCATTTTATCAATATTTAAGCAATTTATCATATAAACCGTCTTAAAGCATATTAATAAACATGCATGCACAATTAGCTCTGATACCAATTGTTAGTTATGAAAACTATGTGTTTAGACTATCTAAACAAAATATTAAATTCTCTTAATTTAATTTATATATGATCTAGTACATGCATGTAGATTTATATGAAAAGAAAAAAAACTTACATCGGTTTCAAGACGGAAAAACGATACTACAATACCTTTGTAGTATAGACCGATGAATAAAAGGAGTTCAAACCCAAGTTTCTAAAATAAGAAACCTCCTCTTGAGACACCCAAAAGATCACCACAAACAACCTTAATTTACTAGCTAGATAAAAAAAGGATAACCCCTTTTTATTATACTACAAATATATTATTACTACTAATAATATAAGATGTATAATATATTTATTTATGAGTTTTGATGAAGAAGATGATTAAATAAGATAGTAAGATCTTCCTTTTTCCCTCTAAGTATTTTGGCCAAGTAGAAGAAAAATTAGGAAAATGATCTTATTCATGCTTATATATATAATAGATAATGATATGTGGCATTAAAATGGGCTCATCAAAATGATGATTCATGTTTATAAAACATGAGTCAAATGATGATTCATGTTTAATAAACATGAGTCATACGGCCCATTTGTTGTTTTTTGGCCCAGTTTCAAATTTTAATATTTGTCCCACAAGTACTTATAAGTCCAATACTTAATCATCTAATATAATTAAGAGTTAATTAAATTATTCAACAATTAAATAATATAATTAAATAAAAATATACACTTAACTTTTAAGTAATATTTTACCACTATATCAATATATAATAGGTGATTGGACACTCATTTAGCTAATTTTATAACTCCTTATAACATTTATTAGCTAATTACCATTACCTCGTAATATATATAACCGTCTCAAGAAATTTAATAATTATCATATAATAATTAGATTTCACTTTTATTTAATCATATTAAATAAATTTTCGTCAGTCAGTTATCTTATAATTGACCCAAGTTCCAAACTTGTTCATCTCAAAACTCACTTGACTACCCATTAGTCAAAATATTCAAGGGACTAATTAATATGTATCTTTATACAATATAATTAGTTTTTCTATTGAGGTTCACTCCTATAGGTGTGACTGAGAGGGAGCAGTTGATTACCGCCGTCTTACGACAGTAACATCTAACTCTAGCTAGCTGATCATTACTGATATACGTTAATCAACTATCAATAATTTATTATAAATATATCCCTTATTTATTCCTCTTATGAGATTTATTATGTAGACGCACTATTGTGGAGGACACTTACTCCAACATTTTATGATTAAATTGCTTATAGACGAACTTCGTCGCAAAGACGACTAACATGTGATTCCTACGACATTACTACCGCGAGTTCCCTCATCCTAACATACTATGAAAGTTACTTACGCATGCCTATGTGATCTACACTAACAAGGATGATAACAATAAAATACAACATGATTAATAAAGATATTAAACTAAAAATCATAAAAGACGAATAATGAAAACGATAATAAAATTAAGAGAAAAGGTAAAGAGATTACAATAGTCGCAGGAAATGATGAACGGAATCCGAAATGAACCAAAGGATTGAAACTACAAAGTACTGTTGAAAATGTGAAAAGCTAAAAACTGCAAAGTGTGTAAAAGATCATTAGTGACTAATTGGAAATTGATAGATAGTAGGTGAGCGAGTGATTAGTGTTAACCTAATCCTTATATAGGGATTAGGTTAACTGCTTAATCCTCAATCTAAACATGCGAAACTGCTGAATCCGGTGCAACAAGTGTGTTGCTCGATCGAGTGACAAAATCACTCGATCGAGTAACTATTCTTCAAAATGTCCTCGATCGACCAACAATGGTCCAACATCCACTCAATCGAGTAGCTTCAAAATCCTCAAGACCTTAGTTCTTCTTGCAGACTCCTCAATCGAGTAACTCATCACTCGATCGAGTGTTTCTTCTCTTGCATCCACTCGATCGAGTAAAAACCAGAACTGATCGAGCTCCTGTCAGACTAGGTTGCTTCTTTTGTGGTTCTTTTGCTTTTGTCCTTTGTTTTTGCCTCGGTTAGCGTTCTTATTAGCTCAGGACTGCACTTCTGAGGTTATGGGACTCCTTAACTTTGTTCCATCTTCTAAAAGCGGTCTAGTTTGGACGAGAAAGGCTCGGTTTCCTAAACTTTAGCATAATTTCTGCAAAACAACAAGAGGTACACCAAGAGCAGAAAAAAGGGGTAGAATGGCATGTAAAGTGCGTGAAAATGTATAGAAATGCGTGCTAGATAATGCCAAAAAGTGTAAAAAATAGGCACGCACCATGAACCTCGTTGTAGCTTTGAGATCTTGGAAGTTTGAGCATGCTCCCGCATCAGATAAGAGAATAAAATCTTTTTATCCTTATATTATCTTATCTAGAGAATAAAATATATCTTACATATGTTTTTAGTATAAGAGAATAAAACCTTTTTATTCTTATATTATCTTATTTAAGATATTAGGAAATATAATAATAGTATCAAGATATTCTATATCTTATAAGATACTATACTTTCCTAATTAAAAGATTTTATGATAGATTATATTTAGAATAATATCTTTATTATTCTTAAAAGATCGAGCGTTTCCTTAAACCTAGAAATCTATCCATCCATATAAAAAGAGAAGTGCAGTCACAATTAAGAGTTAGATCTTTCACGCATAAAACACATATCACGAGCAAAACTAATTTCAAATTAAATCTTATGTTTTTGCTTAAAGTTTATTGTTTTTGAAAGGTCGTGTGCTTTACAAATCGTGTTGGTTATCTCTTTATTGTTATAAGACTATAGTGCTTAATTAGTTTCCTAACTCGTTCAATTTGTGAACACAAAGGAACGATTTGTAACACCCCATCTGATTATGAGGTTAAAATGAAATTGAGATGTGTGGAAAGGTATCCCACATTGGTAAAATACGAGGCTAGTGATATGTTTATAATGGATCCAACCCATCATCTAGTAACAAGATCTTGTGTTTTTGGGCTTAAGTGAGGACAAATAATGGGCTCAACGGCATACCCCCCATATTATTGGGGGTGTGTTACGACCGTGGCGGGTTAGGTTGTTTCAAATGGTATCAGAGCAAACTTACGACCGTGTTCTAAGCCCGTGGTTGGGAGTGCCCGGTTAATGCATGTGTACCTAGCGGGGGAGTATCCTTGGCTGTGGTGAGTTGTGGTAAGGCACAACGAGGACGTTGTGTTCTTAAGTGGGGGAGATTGTAACACCCCATCTGATTATGAGATTGAGATGAAATTGAGATGTGTGGAAAGGTATCTGATATCGTCGTTCAGTACCAAAAATAATAAACTAAGCACTACTGACAGAAGTCAGCGGTAACTAGGGTCGATCTCCACAGGGAGACAAAGTTGGTAGTTATCCGTTTAAAATGGTCTGTCGGAATGTCACAAAATTGGGGGTTTGATTGATTTGAATTCTAAAAACTACGAGAAAAAAGAAAATAGAACAGATAGAAAAAGCACTAGGATCGTCGGTTCACCATCGCTACTAAAGTCTGAACTAATAGTCATAAAACACCCTAAATTCGGTCTATGGGTAGTGAAAAGGTCCTTCCGGTCCGCTATTCGCCCTAATACTATACTAACTTAGCTTCCGCCCTCATTAGTACGGTCTTATTTATCGTTACAGAACTACCCCTAAACCAATCTTCCGATCTAGGCCAAGAGGGATTCTAAACAGCCAATTGAGTGCAGCCCAACAGTCACAATCCTCTCGATCGAGAGAATTACTCCTCGATCGAGCCACATAGCTATCGAAAGCGCTCGATCGAGAAGAATAGTTACCAAAACCTCTCGATCGAGGAGATTAAGAACCAAAACCTCTCGATCGAGAAGATTAAGAACCAAAACCTCTCGATCGAGGAAAGGGTCCCTGAGAATCCCTTGATCGAGTAGAAAGAGTACTCGATCGAGTACTTCTCAGCGCATGTTTCCTATACTGCGCACTGAACTTCAAATGGCTGCCATTTCCTCGTTACTCGCTCAAATCAAGCGGTCTTGGTAGTGTTGGAAAGCTAAGAGGATAAGCTTTCATATCCAATTAGAATCATCTGATTATCTGTTGTAGAAATTGAGATATGACTCCTCAAAGTAGGCACTAGAAAATTGAAGTTTTTCCTTTGCTTGATAGACTTTATTGCTTCTATGCGCATCTCAAAATCGTAGTAACAAGCTCTGACTTAACTCTTATCCTAAATGTATGCGTAAGGACATGTTTTAGGCTTGATTATGATCTTCTCCGGCGCATTTCTGCGATTAGCACAAGACAACCAAAGTAGACTATTCGGGGGATATTTGTAGCAAAATACTACGGAATAAGCATAGAAATGCGTGCTGAAAAGGCATAAAAGATCTATAAGAAATGCACACATCAAACTTCACCAAACCAAACCTTTGCTTGCCCTCAAGCAAACTCATGCAATTAACTAAGACTAAATAGATAAGAGTAAAACATGGACAAACTGAAAACTGTTAACTCAAACCATTTACTGCACATGAATCACTGTCAATAGCTCAAAATCCTAAGCAAACAAATTTATACATATTCCAAATAATGTTGAACTTTCGACCTTGCAAGACTTTCAAAATGGGACTCTCCCGGGTCACTCTACTTGTAAAACCCCTCGCGGCAGCGGAAATATAATCATACAAAATGCATGAAAAATGCATGTTTTTAAAACTTTTGACGAGATAAATAAACATGCGAGGTGCTTTAACAATACTAAACATGCGAAAGATATAACATAAATAAGTATTAAGTACAATAAAAAAGCAGCCCGAGATAACATATCCCTACATGCACAAAATACTGAAATCATAAGTCTAAGGTCTAGCTACACGATAAAGGTAAGTCATCGATGATTGGATCATCGCTCGCTAGCCTCAACGTAACCCTCTGCAAACAGCCTCATGTACCTACACACATACAACATGTGCGCCACAGTCAGTGGGGAGTGACTAGAGCTCTCATAGCCACCTATTGTCATACAACACGGAAACATATAGATACAAGCATCATACTCCAACATAAACAATCATGTGAAGTAATCCATCAATAACTCTTTTTTACATACTCACATAAATAGATAACATACCGCGACTCAGGTATATCTAAACACGTATCAACAGTATATAACACCGTACCTCAACTCAGGCAAGTATATACAAACATTCAGCAATGTCTAACACTATACCCCGACTCCGGCAAGCTAAACACAAATCACACACGAACCAACCACAAAGGGGGTTCAACAACAGAACGAGGAACCAACCATGAAAGGGGTTCAACAGGGCGAAAGAACCACCCACGAAGGGGTTCGACAAAGAGAAAGAACCACCCACGAAGGGATTCGACCACGAAGCTAGAACCAACCACTAAGTGGTTCACACGAAGAGAGAACCAACCACTAAGGGGTTCGCACGAAGAAGGAACCAGCCACTAAGAGGTTCACACGAAGCTAACACAATGAACCAACTACTAAGTGGTTCAACACCCAAATCTCCAAAGGAGGCTTCTCACTATACCACAATCAATTACTTAAAAACAACCATTCAACACTTAGTTGACTTCGGGAACTAATTTGAGGCGAGAGCCGGTCTCCATTCCGGTTGCCCGGCCGGGGGTCTTTCTCCTGAAATCCATTCCCGAAGCGAACGTAAATGTCGCCCAATTCCTGGGACTACAACAAACTTAAATGATAAACGATCTACTCTTGATAAACATTCAATCAACACTTAATTGACCCCATGAACTTAGTCGAGGGAGAGCCGGTTTCCCTTTCGGTTGCCCGACCGGGGGGGTCTTTATCCTCACTCTATTCCCGAACCCAATATGGTGTCACCCGAACTCCGGGGACCACAACACGCATACGAAGCACACGGAAAAGAATCAACGAAAACCGACTTGAGATTCAAAAGTTACGAAGCAAACATAGCTGATTGGGGCTCCCAGCCGGTTGGCCACAGGCGACGGTCCACCGGCTGAGAGTCCCTATTCTCATGCCAAAACACATCAAAAACAACTAAGTGGACCTCCCAGCCGGCCGTCCGACTGCTGGTCCACCGGCTTGGGACCCCTTTTTTCTTTCTTTTTGCGAAACACGCCTAGACACTAATGGGCTCTGAGCCGGCTGGCCGGCCGCCGGTTGGTCGACCGGCTCAGAGTCCCTGCTCGTGAAATTCGCCCAATTCGACATCCTTAGACGACTTAACACTTCACCAATCCGTCTTAATCAAGATTCTAAGCAACAACACAATATTCCCAGCATACATGAGACATCAAATAAGCACAAAAACATGTATACATTCATTCATTTCATGAATTAACAATGAAACCTCAAACTAAACCGGTCTTACATGTATACTCCTTAATCAACATCCATATCAAATTCATCATGAATTCTACATAAAAATCAGTTTGTATAACACAATAAGAACATTAAGAAACATAAATCATACTAACTTTCATCAAAACACATCAATATCACATAATATGCTAATTTAGACAAAAAGGCCGAGTTACTCATAATCGTCACCTTTACTTCGGGAGTTCACCGGGTTCCTCTTCAATAATCACTAGCTCTTCCTCCGGATTATTACAAGCACCACCTAGAAGCACAAAAACACGAATTAGGAGGGCAATTTCGTGATTAGGGCAAAACAGCCCAGAAATGAAAGTTCACGAAACGGAGAACGAACGTTATAGAAAGATCACAAATTTCGAGAGGATTCCAAATATATAATTTTTACCTTGATTCGAGTTGAGGAAGGGCTCGAGATGATCTTTTGAAGTTTCTTAAAGAGGAGAGAAATGGTGGTTCGTGTTTCACTGTGTTTGAGTTTTTATGCAAAATGAAATGTCGATGGGTAGAGAAGTGAAGTTATCCTTTTAAATACTTGAGTCGGGTTGGCTTTATTTAAGTGGAATGAAAATTTAAGACGGGAAAACAAAGTGGGCAAGGCGTCTTAAGATTAAATGATTTTAAGACGGAACTTAACGGAAACCTTAAAAATATAAATTATGAACTACTAATAAAATATTATTAAATTCCGGAAATTCTTTAAATTATTAAAATATTCCTTTACGAAAATACGGGATGTTACAATCCCCACATCCTTAAAAAAGTTTCGTCCTCGAAACTTGAAAGCAGTTACAAGGACAACATTATCAACCAAAATTTTCACTGAACTTGCTATTCAAAACTTAGGTTTCTTTCACAATTTTCGAAAACAATTTCCAGGCACAAGTCTTCGTCAATGGACGTTGGGGTTCTCGTTGTACATTTAAGGGCCTGACATTCCATATCTGAGACAAGTCCCTAAATTAAGTCAATTAAAATCCAAAATTTAGATCAATCCGGTGTCGATAAGCATAGTACCGGTTATCAGACTTCTCCGATAACGAGTTCAAATGGCAATTCGACGCATCAATCCAATTGCAAAACATGAAATCCTTTAAAACCGGGTTTTCTCGCAAATTAACGCTGAAGTCCATCAAAGTTGAAAAATCATCATTTTCCTTTAAATAAAACCTTTCATAAATAAACTTTTATTTCCAAATTCTCAAAAAGAGTAAAGTTGTAAAAATCCAACAAGTTTACTATCGACCCAAGAGAGGCAGCTCAGCGAATTTATAGGAGCACAAAAGAGAATCAGTGCACGGGAGAGATTATGATTTCGAACAAATGATTCCACAGGCTCGGGTTTCTCGAAATTCTCACCAGGTTCTCATCTCTCTTTTCCCAAATCAAGCACTCTGACAACGGTTTTGATAGAACCTTTCCTCAAACAACTCAAAACTACTCTAACCATGATGGAGCTTTTATCACATCACTCCTCATACAACTTTTCACCAGCGGTCTTGAACCTCTAAACTCGATTTCTAGGGATAAGCTGACATCCTTAAGTTCCAACTCATCACTATAACATGATCATTCGCAACGAGGCTTTACAAGAATCACAACGTCCAAATCCTTAAGTAGCACTTAAATGACAAATCCTTTATTATGATACACTCACGGTGTCATACTATACCAAAATTCCTCAAAATACGCAAGTTACCATCATTCCAGTTCAAATTATTCTCTAAGGTTTGGATGTACAAATTCTAAGATTCCTCAACTGACAACTGTACTTCACTTCCCAATTTGTTATGAAGTCAACGAGCTTCTATTTTCCAACAAGTTGTTGCAAACTGTCCACCTACCAGTGGTGCATCATCCAGTTTTGTCAAGTACTTCCCTAGGTAAACGTTGAGATTCACTAAGTAACTTAAGTTCAAACACTCAGCCAACTCCACAAGTCAAACCGTAACGGCCTCACTGCTCTCACGCCGTTACAAATAACTCTCGTTCCTCAAATATATGGTTCTCTCTGCATTCCAATACTTCCTCAAGATTAAGTGTCACTAACCTACCTCATTCACCTATTTGACATCATCAGTATCTAAAGCATGTTCCTCTAAATTCATCCAAGACTCCAAGTATCCCCTTTAAATTCTCAACTGATACTTTCAAATCTACCAATACTCACGATTCAATTGTTTTCTCATATCCAAGTTCCACAGAATGCCATGTATAAAACTCCACTTAGCATAAGTATTCCATCATTCACTTCCACTCTTCCAATTGGTAAACATATAGACTCTAGGGTCACCAAAACATGTCTCACAATACCTCATAGGTTTTCCTTAACAACAATATGTCCCAAAACACGGTTCGCGGTTATCCTAAAGAAATTCCTCAGAGTCCATTAAAAGCAAGTTACCTCACACGAGCCATGGGAGGGTAAGTTTCAGAATTAGGGCCGAGTCAGGAAGCTATATGCAAGTAGTTTCCAAGGTATGATGGAAGAGAATTCAAGAACGGAGGCACACAAGAAGAATAAGGATAAGACCTTGGGGTCTTCAGGAGATAGAAGATAAAAGTCAATGGTAAAGACATACCAGTGATCAACTGAGGGCAAGTCTCGGCCGCAACACGGCTCATTACGAATACAGTACCCCTGGCCTTCGGTCTTTGGACATCGGCAGTGGAATTGTTGGCAGCGTCCTTCTCAGGGCACCCAACGGCTAGGTGTCCGGGCTTCCTACAATGATAGCACAAACGCGGTCTGCCAAAGCGACTCGTGCTAGAGCGATGGTTTTGACGACGTTCGGTACCCTGGGTCCTTTGCCTCTGAAATTAGTAGCTAGGGTAGAAAGTCCACTAGAAGGCACCAACTGCATCTTGTTTTCAAGGGGTAAGGATGGTGAAGAAGTAGAGGGTCTCTTGCCTTGAGGGCAAGCTGGTGAAGAATTAGGTAGGGAGAGGGCTTGGATCTCCTCGTCTATAGCCTCAATCGATCCCTCTGCCCAAATGGCATCGTTGTAAACCTCCACGAAAGAAGTAGAATCTCTGCAAATCATACTCTCGATGCGAGGACTTAGCTTCCCTCTGTAGACTCTCTCGGATTCATCCCTTACGAACCGAGAAGCAAAGTGAGCCAACTGATTATACTTGTCTATGAACTCTTGCACTGTCATCTTTCCTTGTTTGAGATCCATGAACTCTTTCAACCTTTGCGAACGAAGCTCCTTTGGGTAGAAGCGAGTCTCTATCTTGTCTTTGAACATGTCGCAATCGAACAACGGATCAAGGAGGAAACTTTGACCAGTAAGAATCCACCAACGGTCTGCCTCATGCGTCAGGAAGTGAGCAGCTAAACGTACCCTATCCTCCCTAACAACTGAGTACATAGAGAAGTTCTTCTCCATATCTCTAAACCACTCTAATAAGACAACTGGGTCAACTTCACCGCCATAAGTCTTAGCATGGCTCCTAGCCATCTGAGAGGCAATCCAGGAGAAGCCACCAGGCCTGTTGGCATCGTTACCATGCGGAGGAGGTGGGGGAACAGCTTCAGCCTGAATCCTATGGTTCTCTAGGACTTGCAGAAGTGCTTGCATTATAGTATTCTCCGCGGCTGAGGGTCTCACCTTCCTTTAAAAGAGAAAACGATGTTACCTTAACAATTAATTAGCACAAACAGTCTACCACTTGTCCTTAAGTCTACCCAATCTCTCATTCATTATTCAAGTTATTGGTCAAGTTAAGTTTGGGGATTACATGAGTGCGTCATGAGCGATAACGCTCTGATACCAACTGTAAAACCCCTCGCGGCAGCGGAAATATAATCATACAAAATGAATAAAAAATGAATGGTTTTAAAACTTTTGACTAGATAAATAAACATGTGAGGTGCATTAACAATACTAAACATGCGGAAGATATAACATAAATAAGTATTAAGTTCAATACAAAAGCAGCCCAGGATAACATATCCCTACAGGCACAAAATACTGAAATCATAAGTCTAAGGTCTAGCTACACGATAAAGGTAAGTCATCGATGATTGGATCATTGCTCGCTAGTGTAAAACCCCTCGTCGCAGCGGAAAAATAAAACATACAACATGCCAAAATTTACGCGGAATTTAAACTTTAACATGCATAAAAACGAGGTGAATTAAAACTGAAACTGAACAACTGATATAAACAGAAACATAGATAAGTATAACTGTCTAAGTACTGAAAGTAAAATATATACAATAGCCTGGCATGACACATCCCTACAGGCACTCAAAACCGAAATGAAAGTCTAGAGTCTAGCTAACGCAAATGTGTAAGTCAAAATCGATGAATAGGGTCATCCCTCGCTAGCTCCATGCAAACCTCTCTGTCAACCTGTCATGTACCTACATACATATAAACATGTACGCCACAATCAGTGGGGAGTGACTAGAGTTCTCCTAGCCACCTTTTGTAACGACACGTAACACAAAAATACACAACATACTCCAACATATATAAACATGTGAAGCATACAATTCTCAATATTTGAATCTCAAGTCAGCATGCAATTACTTATGCAAGGCTCTCAACCACCTTCGGAAACCATTTGGAAGGAGAGTCGGTTTCCCTTCCTGGTTGCCCGGCCGGGGGGTCTTTCAATCCAAACCATTTACGAAACTAGCCAAAGAGTCATCCAATGCCTTGGATGAACAGTTCTACAATCAATACACTATATCCATCATAATCAATCAGCAAGTATAAAGGTTCAGCGGTCATCTTAAGACATAACCTAGATACCAAACAATCAGCAAATATAAAGGTTCAGAGGCAACATCTTAACGCATAACCTAGATACTAAATCTACATTCACAAGCAATGGGTCCAGAGGTGAACTTAACACATATCCCACTACCATCAAATGTCAGGTCTAGAGGTGAGCTTAACACATATCCCAACATACACACACAAGCAATGGGTCCAGAGGTGAACTTAACACATATCCCACTGCCACACACAAGTATTGGGTCCAGAGGTGAACTTAACACATATCCCAATACACAGCTATCGCACACTGGGTCCAGAGGTGAACTTAACACATATCCCAATATGCAACAACCGATCACGTGTTAGGTCCAGAGGTGCGCTTAACACATTTCCTGACACGCCACAAACAAAACACGTAATGGATCCAGAGGTGAACTTAACACATATCCCATCACGCGACAAGTAGCTCACGTATTAAGCTCAGAGGCCAGCTTAAGGCATACCTTA
This sequence comes from Silene conica, assembly GCA_029255685.2. NCBI lineage: Eukaryota > Viridiplantae > Streptophyta > Magnoliopsida > Caryophyllales > Caryophyllaceae > Silene > Silene conica. The sequence continues at coordinate 70,736,293 of CM055311.2, forward strand.
ATACGCATCAATACAACAGCATACATATAGTAACTAGATCCTTAGTTCTAATCTTCTATACTTCTAAACAACACTTAATTGACCCTGGGAACTAAGTTGAGGGAGAGCCGGTTTCCCTTTCGGTTGCCCGACTGGGGGGTCTCTATCCTCTCTCCATTCCCGAACTCAATAGAGTGCCGCCCGAACCTCGGGGACCTCAAGCACAAGTCCACTTATAAATGTCTCACCATCCTCACACCGTTACCAATAACTCTCGTTCCTTAAGTATGTGGTCCTTTCTGCAATTAAGTAATTCCTCAAGATCAAGTAGCACTAACTTACCTCATTCATCCTTCTAGCCACATCATCATTATCTAAGTCACATTCCTTTAGATTTATCTAGAACTCCAAGTATCGTATTTAAATCCTCAAATGGTGCTTCAGAATCTACAATTATCACTTACACACCGATCCATCTAACATGGACTCCCAAGGCGGCACACTATTCAATATCGCCCGAACATTATTATCATAAACTTCCTCAACCCAATTATGACAATGTGAAACCAAGCATTCCTCAAGGCATGCATCACTACTCCCACAACAAGTCAATCTCGCCACTAATCTAAATGAAAAGGAACAAGGCTCACAGAAGAGGAGATGAGTTACGAACTTCAGGGATAAACATGATACAGATCTCGAGAGAGACGCAGGGAATCGGCTCGAGGCACGACGACATGACAAGGTAAGGAACTTCAGGTGGACTCCAATAAAATTAAAGCCAAGATCAGAAGGAGAAGTAAAGGAGAAGAAGGGGGAGAAGCGACATAAAGGAACGATTACGGAAATCTCCCAAGGTGCGGGTCTCTCACTATTCTCACCGGGTTCTCACTTCTTACTTTCCAAATCAAGTCATTCCATTAGCGGTTCTCACGAACAATTCCTCCAATGATTTCTATACCCTAATCTTCCAAACTTTAAACGATATCATCATTACAACTACCTATTCCCAAAAGTTTGAGATGTCACATCTCTGCTAGTTCCTCAAATGACAATTCAATAACACTTTCAGGTCATCACCCCTAAGTGCTATATTTACTTTACTTACCTTACTGTCCACCAGATAACAATTCCTAACCATCAAGTTTTTCCGAATTCTCGTCTCCCAATAGATTACTTTATTCTATACACAGACCGGTGGTGCATCCTCAAATTTCTCTTAAGTTTTTCAATAAATAAACATTAAGATTCAATAAGCAGCCTAGGGTCCAATAGTGGTTCACTTCTTCTAAGCTTAAGTCGTAAACTCTTCAAGTATTCAATTATTATATATAGCCAATGATTCACATCCCTCAACAACGGGCCTTTCCCAACTCAATCACTCACCTAAGTCAAGTTATACTAACTCAATTCACTCATCCACTCATCATCCTTAGCATCTTAAGCCTATTCTTCCAGGTCGCTCTATATCCTCAAGTATCTTATCCAACTCCTTAACAGTACTCTTCAATCCACAAGGTTCCACAATCTAAGCATGGTTCCCAAGATAAAGTTCCACCGAATACTAAGTATACGACTCAACTTTCAAGTAAGTACCCTATCACTCACTTTCACTCTCCCAATTGGATAGACAACTGGACACTTGGATCATCAAAACATGTCTCTCGGTACTTCTTAAGTTTCCTCAGATATCAATATTCCTCAAAACACAGCTCACGGTTATCCTAAAACTAGTTCCTCAGAATCCAATCAAAAGAAAGTACACCTACAAGGCACTTCGGGGAAGCAAGTAACAAAGATGAGTCAGAAAGAGGAGGAGATAGATTTCAGAGTAAGATCGACAAGAGCTCAAGAAGAAATGAATGCATCAAGAGATATAGAAGAAGATGATGCGTAAGAATGAGAAGAATCTTCGGGGGGGGGGGGGGGGGGGGGGTCCAGATGCATCCCCCAACAGTAGCACCGGTCTTCTATCTTCGATAGTCGACACCAGCCTTGATCGCCATATGTATAAGCTCACGGTTCGTCGATTGAAAGACATAAAAGCAAAATCAATGACAATCAACAAACACGTTAGAACCTAACAAAAGCAATCAGAAAACAGACTACCACTTGTCCTTAAATCTACCCCATCTCTCATTCATTATTTGATTTATTGGTCAAGTTAAGGTTGGGGGTTACATGAGTGCGTCGAGAGCGATAACGCTCTGATACCAACTGTAAAACCCCTCGTCGCAGCGGAAAAATAAAACAAACAAGATGCCAAAATTTACGCGGAATTTAAACTTTAACATGCATAAAAACGAGGTGAATTAAAACTGAAAATGAAAAAACTGATATAAACAGAAACATAGATAAGTATAACTGTCTAAGTACTGAAAGTAAAATTTATACAACAGCCTGGGATGGCACATCCTTACAGGTACTCAAAACCGAAATGAAAGTCAAGAGTCTAGCTAACGCAAATGTGTAAGTCAAAATCGATGAATAGGATCATCGCTCGTTAGCTCCATGCAAACCCCTCTACCAACCTGTCATGTACCTAAATACATGTAAACATGTACGTACGCCACAATCAGTGGGGAGTGACTAGAGTTCTCCTAGCCACGTTTTGTAACGACACGTAACACAGAAATACACAACATACTCCAACATATATAAACATGTGAAGCATACAATTCTCAATATCTGAATCTCAAGTCAACATGGAATTACTTATGCAAGGCTCTCAACCAACTTCGGAAACCATTTGGAAGGAGCGCCGGTTTCCCTTCCGGTTGCCCGGCCGGGGGGTCTTTCAATCCAAACCATTTATGAAACTAGCCAAAGAGTCATAATCAATACACTATATCCATCATAATCAATCAGCAAGTATAAAGGTTCAGCGGTCAACTTAAGACATAACCTAGATACCAAACAATAAACAAGTATAAAGGTTCAGAGGCGACATCTTAACGCATAACCTAGATACTAAATCCACATTCACAAGCAATGGGTCCAGGGGTGAACTTAACACATATCCCACTACCATCAAATGTCGGGTCCAGAGGTGAGCTTAACACATATCCCAACATACACACACAAGCAATGGGTCCAGAGGTGAACTTAACACATATCCCACTGCCACACACAAGTATTGGGTCCAGAGGTGAACTTAACACATATCCCATTACACAGCTATCGCACACTGGGTCCAGAGGTGAACTTAACACATATCCCAATATGCAACAACCGATCACGTGTCAGGTCCAGAGGTGAGCTTAACACATATCCTGACACGCCACAAAAAAAAACACGTAATGGGTCCAGAGGTGAACTTAACACATATCCCATCACGCGACAAGTAGCTCACTTATTAAGCTCAGAGGCCAGCTTAAGGCATACCTTAATACGCATCAATACAACCGCATACATATAGTAACTAGATCCTTAGTTCTAATCTTCTATACTTCTAAACAACACTTAATTGACCCCGGGAACTAAGTTGAGGGAGAGCCGGTTTCCCTTTCGGTTGCCCGACTGGGGGGTCTCTATCCTCTCTCCATTCCCGAACTCAATAGAGTGCCGCCCGAACATTATTAGCACAAACAGTCTACCACTTGTCCTTAAGTCTACCCAATCTCTCATTCATTATTCAAGTTATTGGTCAAGTTAAGTTTGGGGATTACATGAGTGCGTCATGAGCGATAACGCTCTGATACCAACTGTAAAACCCCTCGCGGCAGCGGAAATATAATCATACAAAATGAATAAAAAATGAATGGTTTTAAAACTTTTGACTAGATAAATAAACATGTGAGGTGCATTAACAATACTAAACATGCGGAAGATATAACATAAATAAGTATTAAGTTCAATACAAAAGCAGCCCAGGATAACATATCCCTACAGGCACAAAATACTGAAATCATAAGTCTAAGGTCTAGCTACACGATAAAGGTAAGTCATCGATGATTGGATCATTGCTCGCTAGTGTAAAACCCCTCGTCGCAGCGGAAAAATAAAACATACAACATGCCAAAATTTACGCGGAATTTAAACTTTAACATGCATAAAAACGAGGTGAATTAAAACTGAAACTGAACAACTGATATAAACAGAAACATAGATAAGTATAACTGTCTAAGTACTGAAAGTAAAATATATACAATAGCCTGGCATGACACATCCCTACAGGCACTCAAAACCGAAATGAAAGTCTAGAGTCTAGCTAACGCAAATGTGTAAGTCAAAATCGATGAATAGGATCCTCCCTCGCTAGCTCCATGCAAACCTCTCTGTCAACCTGTCATGTACCTACATACATATAAACATGTACGCCACAATCAGTGGGGAGTGACTAGAGTTCTCCTAGCCACCTTTTGTAACGACACGTAACACAAAAATACACAACATACTCCAACATATATAAACATGTGAAGCATACAATTCTCAATATTTGAATCTCAAGTCAGCATGCAATTACTTATGCAAGGCTCTCAACCACCTTCGGAAACCATTTGGAAGGAGAGCCGGTTTCCCTTCCTGGTTGCCCGGCCGGGGGGTCTTTCAATCCAAACCATTTACGAAACTAGCCAAAGAGTCATCCAATGCCTTGGATGAACAGTTCTACAATCAATACACTATATCCATCATAATCAATCAGCAAGTATAAAGGTTCAGCGGTCATCTTAAGACATAACCTAGATACCAAACAATCAGCAAATATAAAGGTTCAGAGGCAACATCTTAACGCATAACCTAGATACTAAATCTATATTCACAAGCAATGGGTCCAGAGGTGAACTTAACACATATCCCACTACCATCAAATGTCAGGTCTAGAGGTGAGCTTAACACATATCCCAACATACACACACAAGCAATGGGTCCAGAGGTGAACTTAACACATATCCCACTGCCACACACAAGTATTGGGTCCAGAGGTGAACTTAACACATATCCCAATACACAGCTATCGCACACTGGGTCCAGAGGTGAACTTAACACATATCCCAATATGCAACAACCGATCACGTGTTAGGTCCAGAGGTGCGCTTAACACATTTCCTGACACGCCACAAACAAAACACGTAATGGATCCAGAGGTGAACTTAACACATATCCCATCACGCGACAAGTAGCTCACGTATTAAGCTCAGAGGCCAGCTTAAGGCATACCTTAATACGCATCAATACAACAGCATACATATAGTAACTAGATCCTTAGTTCTAATCTTCTATACTTCTAAACAACACTTAATTGACCCTGGGAACTAAGTTGAGGGAGAGCCGGTTTCCCTTTCGGTTGCCCGACTGGGGGATCTCTATCCTCTCTCCATTCCCGAACTCAATAAAGTGTCGCCCGAACCTCGGGGACCTCAAGCACAAATAAGCATAAGAGAAAGGCCAATTGTGATTAAATTATCTTAGTCATGTGGGAAATATCAACGGACACTTATGAATTAACTAATTTTAGATTGGTAACTAATTACTTACTAAGTCTTACTTAGCTCAAAATATTTTACTAAGTATATACTACCCCAATTTTAAACGGGAAATTCGACTAACTAATTAAATTATTTCGACAAGCTACAAATGATAAAATCATAACCCACTAGTAAATTCTTAGATGATTTCGAGTGAAATACTTATCTACTTGATCATATGAGCAAAAGCTTAGAAAACATAAGTAGCAGCACGTATTAGCTCAACCACGATGGAAATAACAAGTCTATGGCAACAACATTATTAAAAGCAATTAACAATAACTTGGTTAAAGCTAACTAACAATAACTAATTTAACCATCCACAATAATTAAACTAAACAATTAACAATAACCAATTTAACAAACAAGGAGTAACTAACTTAACTAATTTAACAACCAAGGAAAAGCTAACTTAACCAACTCGTATGATACTACAACCTTAGCAACTAACGACCATAGGCACGCTCAATCCCACTCGCAAGGACAGACCCGAACAAGGGCAGAGACACACGCTTCCAGGCTGTAAAACAGCCCTGAAAGACGTGCCCAGACAGACCCCAAAACTGACCTGGACATGCGCGTAAAATAGACCGCAACAGGCCCCTAAACGGACTTGAAACAGACCAAGAAATAACCCATTTCAGACCTGAACATACCCGTCAAATGATGTGAAAACTGACCAGAAAACGGACCTGAAAACAGTCTAGAAAATGGACCCAAAACAGACCCCAAATAGCGCAGAAATCAGACCCGCAACTAACCAGAAAATGACGCGAATATGACCTGAAATACAGTCCGTAACATGACGTGAAAACAGTCCAGAAAATGGACCTGAAAATGACGATGAACAGACTCGAAATGGACCAGAAATAACGTGAATTCGGACCTGAAAAAGGGCGTGAAACTGGCCTGAAACAAATGCATAAAACGGACTGCAACGGACCCATAAAAACGTGCAGAACAGACCATAAACCCAGACCTGAACAGACCCAAAAATAGGCATTAAATCAGACCTGAACGGACGTATAAAACTGACCCGAAACAGACTAGAAAATGAACCTAAAACAGACCAGAAATCAGACCAAAACCAGCGTGTATCAGTCCCCAAAACAGACCGTAACAGACCCATATCAGACCAGTAATAGACGCATAAAAATGACCCGTATCAGACCCATATCAGTCCTGTAATAGACGTTGAACTCAGACCCGAACAGACCCAATATAGGCGTGAAATACCAGACCCGTGTCATAACATAAACAAAACATAGTGCATTCAATATTCAGCATGAAAAACAACTCAATAAACTTAGCATACATTGAACATATAAACAGTAAATCCTCATGTTACTAAGTCCTAACATCATCCAAGTTCATGGCACATATGAAACATAACATAAAAATCACATATTGTGCTAATATAAACAATAAGGCCGAGTTACTCATTATCGTCACCTCATTACGCGTTTTCGTCACTCGAAATCTTGAATCTCGCACGAATCCTTGTCCAAGCCTTCGAATTTTGACCCTCAAACAAAAAGAAAATACATTAGCAAATACCAATTTTTGAGTTAAGTAAGAACAGACCGGAAGTACTCATAAGAGATTTCTGAAATTCGAAGAGGTAGAAAGGACAGAAATGACGAGGGGAATACAATGGCAAAAGAATTACCGTATTTGGAGCTATAATGAATCTGTGCTGTTGAATTTGGTGAAGACCGAGTCTTACCCCATTTTTACGACTTGGAGCTCAAGTCTGAAAGAAAAGGACGAAGAAGGAAATTTAGGGAGGTGGGAGGAAATTTCATTTCCCTCCTTTCTTTTATTGTTATCTTTACGAGACCGGATTTAGTAAATTGATCTGGATTCTTGTAAACGGAATGCCAAGGAAAGTTGTTTACGTCTTAAAGTCACTAACACTTAAGACGAAACTTCGAGGAATATTTTATCAAAAATATAAGTTACCCATTAAATTATATTGATTTTCCGAAAACCATTTAAAATATAATAAAATATATTAAAATAGTTTTTACGAAAATTAGGGATGTTACAATCACCCCATCTTTCAAAAAGTTTCGTCCTCGAAACTTGAAGACAGAAATAAATACAAAAACAACTCTAGCTATCAAAACGTACTACCCGGGTTATGGAAACCCAAAACTTTATTTTTCGAAAAGGTTTCAAGAACAACTAGATTTCAAGGCACAAGTCTTTGTCAATGGACATTGGGATTCTCGTTACGTATTCAAGAGTCCGACATTCCATATCTGAGACAAGTCCCAACATTAAATCACTAAAAGTTCAAAGTTTAGATCGATTCGGTGTTGATAAACATAGCACAGGTTATCAGACGTCTCCAATAACACGTTCCAGTGGCAATCAACGCTGAAATCCATCAAAGTTGTAAAACGTTCTGTTCTTTAAAACAAAGTTTTCTCCAAAATCAACCTTTATTCTCAAATCCTCGCAAGAGTAAAATTGCAATAAGGACTAAAAGTCACTTTCAACGGAAGAGGAAGTAGTTTCAAATTCTCAAAACGATTGAGATTTTCCAAAAACTGCAAACTTCCAAAGTGAATAATTCCAAAAACGATCATTGGGAGCGTAGAAACAATCATAGAGATTACTTTCGACACGAAGGATCAGAAGTTTCAAGTTTCACAGCTGACAGAACATACAAGGAGGGTCGAAGGAACTGAACAACAAGGTTAAAGGTCAAGGAAGACGATCACTCTTGCCAAACATGGGGTCACTAACAACTCAATACATAGTCAACGCATCGTTACATCGATTCCTAATATATCCCCAGAAGAACAATTCCAGTGATCTCTAGCCCCTCAATGGCTTCACGATTCCCTCTTATAATTATCTCATCCACAAAACAAGGTATTCCTCAACAAGAAGGCTTCCAAAACTCCAAACCGGAATTCTATTACCATAACAGCGAATCTCAAAACCTAAGATATGGTGTTCATCATCCTATAACCTTAAATTTTAACAGTTCGATCCTAACAAACTTATTCCACAAGGTTCAATAAGTAACTTAAGGTCAACACTCAGTCAGCATCATAAGTCCACTTATAAATGTCTCACCATCCTCACACCGTTACCAATAACTCTCGTTCCTTAAGTATGTGGTCCTTTCTGCAATTAAGTAATTCCTCAAGATCAAGTAGCACTAACTTACCTCATTCATCCTTCTAGCCACATCATCATTATCTAAGTCACATTCCTTTAGATTTATCTAGAACTCCAAGTATCGTATTTAAATCCTCAAATGGTGCTTCAGAATCTACAATTATCACTTACACACTGATCCATCTAACATGGACTCCCAAGGCGGCACACTATTCAATATCGCCCGAACATTATTATCATAAACTTCCTCAACCCAATTATGACAATGTGAAACCAAGCATTCCTCAAGGCATGCATCACTACTCCCACAACAAGTCAATCTCGCCACTAATCTAAATGAAAAGGAACAAGGCTCACAGAAGAGGAGATGAGTTACGAACTTCAGGGATAAACATGATACAGATCTCGAGAGAGACGCAGGGAATCGGCTCGAGGCACGACGACATGACAAGGTAAGGAACTTCAGGTGGACTCCAATAAAATTAAAGCCAAGATCAGAAGGAGAAGTAAAGGAGAAGAAGGGGGAGAAGCGACATAAAGGAACGATTACGGAAATCTCCCAAGGTGCGGGTCTCTCACTATTCTCACCGGGTTCTCACTTCTTACTTTCCAAATCAAGTCATTCCATTAGCGGTTCTCACGAACAATTCCTCCAATGATTTCTATACCCTAATCTTCCAAACTTTAAACGATATCATCATTACAACTACCTATTCCCAAAAGTTTGAGATGTCACATCTCTGCTAGTTCCTCAAATGACAATTCAATAACACTTTCAGGTCATCACCCCTATGTGCTATATTTACTTTACTTACCTTACTGTCCACCAGATAACAATTCCTAACCATCAAGTTTTTCCGAATTCTCGTCTCCCAATAGATTACTTTATTCTATACACAGACCGGTGGTGCATCCTCAAATTTCTCTTAAGTTTTTCAATAAATAAACATTAAGATTCAATAAGTAGCCTAGGGTCCAATAGTGGTTCACTTCTTCTAAGCTTAAGTCGTAAACTCTTCAAGTATTCAATTATTATATATAGCCAATGATTCACATCCCTCAACAACGGGCCTTTCACAACTCAATCACTCACCTAAGTCAAGTTATACTAACTCAATTCACTCATCCACTCATCATCCTTAGCATCTTAAGCCTATTCTTCCAGGTCGCTCTATATCCTCAAGTATCTTATCCAACTCCTTAACAGTACTCTTCAATCCACAAGGTTCCACAATCTAAGCATGGTTCCCAAGATAAAGTTCCACCGAATACTAAGTATACGACTCAACTTTCAAGTAAGTACCCTATCACTCACTTTCACTCTCTCAATTGGATAGACAACTGGACACTTGGATCATCAAAACATGTCTCTCGGTACTTCTTAAGTTTCCTCAGATATCAATATTCCTCAAAACACAGCTCACGGTTATCCTAAAACTAGTTCCTCAGAATCCAATCAAAAGAAAGTACACCTACAAGGCACTTCGGGGAAGCAAGTAACAAAGATGAGTCAGAAAGAGGAGGAGATAGATTTCAGAGTAAGATCGACAAGAGCTCAAGAAGAAATGAATGCATCAAGAGATATAGAAGAAGATGATGCGTAAGAATGAGAAGAATCTTCGGGGGGGGGGGGGGGGGGGGTCCAGATGCATCCTCCAACAGTAGCACCGGTCTTCTATCTTCGATAGTCGACACCAGCCTTGATCGCCATATGTATAAGCTCACGGTTCGTCGATTGAAAGACATAAAAGCAAAATCAATGACAATCAACAAACACGTTAGAACCTAACAAAAGCAATCAGAAAACAGACTACCACTTGTCCTTAAATCTACCCCATCTCTCATTCATTATTTGATTTATTGGTCAAGTTAAGGTTGGGGGTTACACGAGTGCGTCGAGAGCGATAATGCTCTGATACCAACTGTAAAACCCCTCGTCGCAGCGGAAAAATAAAACAAACAAGATGCCAAAATTTACGCGGAATTTAAACTTTAACATGCATAAAAACGAGGTGAATTAAAACTGAAACTGAAAAAACTGATATAAACAGAAACATAGATAAGTATAACTGTCTAAGTACTGAAAGTAAAATTTATACAACAGCCTGGGATGGCACATCCCTACAGGCACTCAAAACCGAAATGAAAGTCAAGAGTCTAGCTAACGCAAATGTGTAAGTCAAAATCGATGAATAGGATCATCGCTCGTTAGCTCCATGCAAACCCCTCTACCAACCTGTCATGTACCTACATACATGTAAACATGTACGTACGCCACAATCAGTGGGGAGTGACTAGAGTTCTCCTAGCCACGTTTTGTAACGACACGTAACACAGAAATACACAACATACTCCAACATATATAAACATGTGAAGCATACAATTCTCAATATCTGAATCTCAAGTCAACATGCAATTACTTATGCAAGGCTCTCAACCAACTTCGGAAACCATTTGGAAGGAGCGCCGGTTTCCCTTCCGGTTGCCCGGCCGGGGGGTCTTTCAATCCAAACCATTTACGAAACTAGCCAAAGAGTCATAATCAATACACTATATCCATCATAATCAATCAGCAAGAATAAAGGTTCAGCGGTCAACTTAAGACATAACCTAGATACCAAACAATAAACAAGTATAAAGGTTCAGAGGCGACATCTTAACGCATAACCTAGATACTAAATCCACATTCACAAGCAATGGGTCCAGGGGTGAACTTAACACATATCCCACTACCATCAAATGTCGGGTCCAGAGGTGAGCTTAACACATATCCTAACATACATACACAAGCAATGGGTCCAGAGGTGAACTTAACACATATCCTACTGCCACACACAAGTATTGGGTCCAGAGGTGAACTTAACACATATCCCATTACACAGCTATCGCACACTGGGTCCAGAGGTGAACTTAACACATATCCCAATATGCAACAACCGATCACGTGTCAGGTCCAGAGGTGAGCTTAACACATATCCTGACACGCCACAAAAAAAAAAACACGTAATGGGTCCAGAGGTGAACTTAACACATATCCCATCACGCGACAAGTAGCTCACTTATTAAGCTCAGAGGCTAGCTTAAGGCATACCTTAATACGCATCAATACAACATCATACATATAGTAACTAGATCCTTAGTTCTAATCTTCTATACTTCTAAATCATAACCCACTAGTAAATTCTTAGATGATTTCGAGTGAAATACTTATCTACTAGATCATATGAGCAAAAGCTTAGAAAACATAAGTAGCAGCACGTATTAGCTCAACCACGATGGAAATAACAAGTCTATGGCAACAACATTATTAAAAGCAATTTACAATAACTTGGTTAAAGCTAACTAACAATAACTAATTTAACCATCCACAATAATTAAACTAAACAATTAACAATAACCAATTTAACAAACAAGGAGTAACTAACTTAACTAATTTAACAACCAAGGAAAAGCTAACTTAACCAACTCGTATGATACTACAACCTTAGCAACTAAGGGCCATAGGCACGCTCAATCCGACTCGCAAGGACGGGCCCGAACAAGGGCAGAGACACACGCTTCCAGGCTGTAAAACAGCCCTAAAAGACGTGCCCAGACAGACCCCAAATATGACCTGGACAGGCGCGTAAAATAGACCGCAATAGGCCCCTAAACGGACCTGAAACAGACCAAGAAATAACCCATATCGGACCTGAACATACCCGTCAAATGACGTGAAAAATGACCAGAAAACGGACCTGAAAACAGTCCAGAAAATGGACCCAAAACAGACCCCAAATAGCGCAGAAATCAGACCCGCAACTGACCAGAAAATGGCGCGAATTAGACCTGAAATACAGTCCGTAACATGACGTGAAAACAGTCTAGAAAATGGACCTGAAAATGACGTTAAACAGACTCGAAATGGACCAGAAATAACGTGAATTCAGACCTGAAAAAGGGCGTGAAACTGGCCTGAAACAAATGCATAAAACGGACTGCAACAGACCCATAAAAACGTGCAGAACAGACCAGAAACCCAGACGTGGACAGACCCAAAAATAGGCGTGAAATCAGACCTGAACGGACGTATAAAACTGACCCGAAACAGACCAGAAAATGAACCTAAAACAGACCAGAAATAAGACCAAAACCAGCGTGTATCAGTCCCCAAAACAGACCGTAACAGACCCATATCAGAACTGTAATAGACGCATAAAACTGACCCATATCAGACCCATATCAATCCTGTAATAGACGTTGAACTCAGACCCGAACAGACCCAATATAGGCGTGAAATACCTGACCCGTATCATAACATAAACAAAACATAAGGCATTCAATATTCAGCATGAAAAACAACTCAATAAACTTAGCATACATTGAACATATAAACAGTAAATCCTCATTTTACTAAGTCCTAATATCATCCAAGTTCATGACACATATGAAACATAACATAAAAATCACATATTGTGCTAATATAAACAATAAGGCCGAGTTACTCATTATCGTCACCTCATTACGCGTCTTCGTCACTCGAAATCTTGAATCTCGCACGAATCCTTGTCCAAGCCTTCGAATTTTGACCCTCAAACAAAAAGAAAATACATTAGCAAATACCAATTTTTGAGTGAAGTAAGAACAGACCGGAAGTACCTGTTTAGCCCAAAAATCGCCATTATGATGTTGGGCCCAAAAGTAAATCTCAGAAGCAGCAGCCCACCACGGAGCAGACCACACGCAAGAAAAGAGTTGTTGGAGTAGGAGAATGGGTCAAAACCCTAAAGGAATATCCCCCTATATTCACTCCTACATCCCAGGGCCAGAGCAGAATCGGTTGAGCAGAATTCCACAGCTATAAAAGAAGAAGCTAGGGCATTTTTTATTCATTCAGTTCACACGTTGTAAACTTTACTACTTACGCAAGCATTTGTACTCATACAAAACAGCGAAATTACTCGATCATAGAAGAAATATTGGTGGGATTCCGTTCCCCCCGCGGTTGTTTCCCTCATTGGGTTTTTCCGCGTCACCAAAAATTCCTGTGTCGTTATTTTATTTCTTTAAATTTTATATTCGTTTGCTACGTTAATCTTTATATTGGTTGACACTTTGACCCACATCGCAAAAACTCGACCTGGTAGAAATTTTACCAAAACAATTTGGCGCCCACCGTGGGGCATAGTGCGCATTCCAATATTTAAAATCGTTATCTCGTCACAACAAGCATGTCTGGGACCAAAGCTAACCCTTCCAGCTCTCAGAGCATGCCAGCCCAGTCCAGTGGGACCAACCCTACTGTGTCCGTTGGTCTCGCAGGACCACCCCTGGTCGTGAGTCAGACAACAGCCTCGAGGGTTGTGGTCCCATCCAGCAAACCTCCTCAGATCAGGTTCCCAGATCACCCCCTGTGTCTGCTTCCCCAAGGCAGAGTAGAGAGAGTAACCCTATCAGGAGTGGAGAGGCCCAGATGCCCAGAGTAGGCCAGGCTCCCAGTACAGATCTGATGCAGATGGTGGTCCAGGGAATGAGTGCTCTGCAGGAAGCCATAGAGGGCCAGAAGAAGGACAATCTGAACCTGAGAGAGCAGATCGCCGCAGTCGCACGTCCAGAGCAGCCGTTCAGAATGTTACAGCCAGGACCTGGACAGACCTTCAATCCCTTCGGGAGAGGAGGGTTGAATCGACCAATTCCCCAGGAGATCGTCACCAGGCTGGATCTAGGTGTTATTACCCCGAGCAGCGGCCCAGAGATACTGGATCTGGACTCATCTGTGTTCAGAGCATCGCAGTCCAGCCCAGTTCAGCCTGCAGGTAATCCTACACATTGTTTCCCCCCTGGGACTAATCCTTTGACTTTTTCAGGTACACCTCCGCAGCCTACGCTTGGTTGGACGCCAGAGGCCCCAATAAGGCCAGAACCAACGAGCCAGTCCAACGCTGGAGGCTGGGCAGGAGGACCACCGGTGCAGTCAGCAGCAGGTTGGCATCCAGGACCAGGTTTCAATCCATCCATAGCAGCCAACCAGTCAGCCGCATGCCCTTGGGGAAGAGCCCCTCCAGGCATCTTCCCTCCGCCTGTCAACCCGACTCCAGGTTCCTAGGGAGGAGCCCCTCCGGGCTTCTTCCCTCCGGCAGTCAATCCGTTCCCCGGAGTAGGCAGTCTCTCAGACTAGCGCTACCAGGTGTTGAAAGACATGATCACCAAGATACATGGTATGCCAAGGCCCATGGAGAAAGCCTCCCAGGACAGTTACGCAGATTCACCATTCATTGACAACATTGCCTTGATCAATGTGCCCAAGGGGTTTGTGCCACCGACTATAACACTAAACGATGGTACGGCCGACCCCCTGGACCATATCAATCAGTATAAACAGAAGATGATGGTGGTGACCGCAACCAGAGCACTTAAGGAGGCCTGCATGTGCAAGGGATTCGGATCAACCCTGTCCGGAGCAGCCCTGCACTGGTTCGTGGGATTGCCCAACCGCAGCATCTCTTCCTTTGCAGATCTGGTTAATGTCTTTAATCAGCAGTTTGCCAGCAGCATGAAACCAGAAAAGCAGACCAGTGATCTAAACAGAATTGTTCAAGGATTCGAGGAAACAACTCGAGATTACCTCACAAGATTCAACAAAGAGAAGGTTGCCATTCCACATTGTGATGTACCCACTGCCATCGAAGCCTTCCGCAGAGGGTTACATCACGATTCAGACCTGTACAAGCAGTTGACAATGCACCCATGCACTGCCTTTGCTGATGTACAGGCCCAGGCAGTTGCGGCCATGAGGCTGGAAGAAGACGCTGCCTCTAGAAGAAGTGCCTATGACACAGAACCTGTGTCAAGGAAGGCGCCAGTAGAAAAAAGAAGCGAAAGATCAAAGCCCTACAGCAAGCCAGTAAGCTAAGTATCCGAGAGCATCGGTGGTAAAAATGATGCAGATCCGCCTCTGAAGGTCAGCGAGTATGGCTTTACCACCGGAGTGGCTGGCTTGCTGAAGGCCTTAAAAGAACACAAGGGAGTCAGATGGCCAAAGAAGAAAGAGGAGCGACCCAACGACCGCCGTGATGCTAGCAAAAGATGTGAATTTCATGATGACATAGGTCATACTACGGATGAATGTTATACCCTCAGGAAGGAGGTCCGATTCCAGTATGACCGAGGCAACTTGGATCATCTGCTCCCAGAGAAGTCCACCAGAGTCAATGCAGCCAGCCAGGTGCAGCCCTCACCAGCTCCTCCTTGCAATAGAATTGTCAATGTCATCACTGGAGGATCAGAGCTGTGTGGGCTCACCTATTCAGCAGCCAAAAGACGTGTAACTGCAGCTACGGGAGACAAGCCAGAATCATCATGCAGAATAGCAAGGCAGGACCTCCCAGCAGTGACCTTTGACGAAACAGATGCAGAAGCTTTACCAGAGCAGCACCATGATACCCTGATTATCACATTGAACATCGGCA
This sequence comes from Silene conica, assembly GCA_029255685.2. Taxonomy (NCBI): domain Eukaryota; kingdom Viridiplantae; phylum Streptophyta; class Magnoliopsida; order Caryophyllales; family Caryophyllaceae; genus Silene; species Silene conica. The sequence goes on from CM055311.2 coordinate 70,752,323, forward strand.
ATTGTGAGGTCAAGAAGGTCATGGTAGACATCGGCAGTTCCGTCAACCTACTAATGCTGGATGCACTAAAGAGCATGGGATTTGACGAAAAGGACCTAACAAAGAAAGCCATTCCTCTGGTCGGATTCAGTGGAGAAACAGCGCATACCCTGGGGGAAATCACCATCCCCACCTACGCCGGAGGGCTGAACAAACAGGTAAGATACTTAGTTATTGATGGTCCATCTACTTACAATGTTATTCTTGGCAGGCCCTAAATCCACAAAATGCGAGCAATCCCGTCAACGTATCACTAGTGCCTGAAATTTCCTACACCGTGGGGAGTCCAGAAGATACGGGGAGATCAGGAGGAGGCCAAGGATTGCTACAAAGTAGCTCTCAAAAAGACCACCAGACCACCAGCTGCCAGAGCATAGCAATTACAGCAACTGCACATCCAGGAGGAGTACATCGAGCCCCAGCAGGCAGAAATCGATGAGGTCCGCTTGGATGAGCAGCACCCAGAGAGGACCGTGTTCGTAGGCTTAGAGTGCTCTGGAAATCTGAGCCAGCAGCTCCTCCAGCTGCTCCGAAAGAACGTAGACTGCTTTGCCTGGTCTCACAAAGATATGATTGGCATAGACCCAGAGATCATAACACACAAGATCAGCATAGATCCAGGATTCAGGCCAGTGCAGCAGAGACGCAGGAAATTCGCAGCAGAACGACACCAGATCATAAACCAGGAGGTGGATAACCTTCTGGAGGCGGGAAAGATTAGAGAAGTCAAGTACCCAGAATGGCTATCTAATGTAGTTATGGTACCAAAAAAGAATGGTAAGTGGAGGGTCTGCGTGGATTTCACAAACTTGAATAAGGCCTGCCCCAAGGACCCATTCCCATTGCCACATATAGATGCTATGGTGGATGCCACTGCAGGCCACGAAATGTTGACTTTCCTAGATGCCTGGAGCGGGTACAACCAGATCAAAATGGACCCGGCAGACCAGGAGAAGACGGCATTCAGGTCCGAAAGAGGCATTTACTGCTACAATGTAATGCCCTTCGGTCTTAAGAATGCTGGTTCTACATATCATCGGCTCGTCAATATGATGTTCAAAGACCAGATAGGACGCAATATGGAAGTATACATAGATGATATGGTGGTCAAATCCAAGCAATCGGCGGACCACACCCAGCACCTGGAGGAAACATTCAACACCCTCCGGAAGTACAAGATGAAATTAAATCCAGCTAAGTGTACCTTTGGAGTTTCCAGTGGGAAATTCCTGGGATATATGGTAACACAGAGAGGGATAGAAGCCAGCACAGAACAGATCAAAGCAGTTCTGCAGCTGGAATCACCCCAGAAGCCCAAAGATGTGCAGCGTCTGACGGGAAGAGTAGCGGCCCTGAGCAGATTTATTTCCAGATCCCCAGACCGGTGCAGACTATTCTATGATATCCTTAGAAAGAGCCAGAGGTTTGATTGGACACCAGAACACGAAAAGGCATTCTAGGAACTAAAGCAGTACCTGAGCAGCCCACCCCTGCTATCCAAACCAGAGCAGGGGGAGGTACTGCTCTTGTACCTCTCAGTGACCGAAGCAGCAGTAAGCGCAGTTCTGGTCCGCCAGCACGAAGGAGCCCAACATCCAGTATACTACGTCAGCAAGTCATTACTACCAGCAGAAGCAAGGTATACCTCGCTTGAAAAACTAGTATTGGCATTGGTCACAACATCTTATAAGCTGCGCCCATACTTTAAGTCTTATACCATCTCAGTGGTTACTAATCACCCACTCAAGACGGTTGTGAGAAAGCCAGAACTATCAGGACGAATGGCTAAGTGGTCTGTGCACCTCAGTGGATATGATCTCCAGTTTGAACCACGCACAGCCATAAAGTCACAAGCCCTCGCAGACTTCATCTCCGACTTTAGCCCAGCACTCCAGATCCAAGCAGAGCAGGAAATCCTGCACCTACACCAAGATGTCAAGTCAGGCACCTGGGAGTTACGAGTAAATGGGGCATCAAACGCAAGAGGGTCAGGAGTTGGGTTGATCCTTAGATCATCAAAAGGTGACTTAATCACCCAAGCAGTCCGATGTGAGTTCAAACCACCAACAACGTAGCTGAATATGAAGCTCTGGTCATGGGGCTACAATTAGCCCTGGACATAGGGATCAGCTGCGTCAACGTATACAGTGATTCGCAGTTAATTGTGAATCACGTCAATGGAGCATACGAAGCAAGAGACCCTGCAATGGTGGCCTACTTGTGTGTGGCAAAGGAGTTAATCGGCAGATTCGCAGAATTCTGCATCCAACAGGTACCCCGGGAGCAGAACGCAGAAGCAGATGCACTAGCAACCCTGGGATCAACCTTCAAACCAGCGGACGTAGCTAATATACCGATCACCCATGTTCTCAAACCAGCCATTCCTGGTCCAGATTCGGACCAGGAAGAATTACCTATTTGCAGCAACAACCCAGACCAGGGATCAGAGCAGGATTGGCGAAAGCCATACCTGGATTGGTTGTAACATGATATCCAGCCCAGCAGTAAGAAAGAAGCACGCAGTTTCAGGATGAAGGCTTCCAAGTTCCTACTAATTGATGGAACCCTGTTCCGGAAATCATTAGCAGGGCCATATTTGCGCTGCCTGGACCAGACTGAGGCACAGACAGTCTTGCATGACCTTCACAGCGGAGACTGTGGAAATCATGCAGGGGGAAGAAGCCTGTCCAATAGAGTCCTCAGAATGGGATACTTCTGGCCCACAATGCGCAAGGATGCAAAGGAGTATGCAAGGAAATGCGACGCCTGTCAAAGGCACGCACCTGTCAATCACCAACCAGCAGAGCCTCTGCACCCGGTCATATCCCCATGGCCTTTTATGAAGTGGGGGATGGATATTGTGGGACCCCTCCCCAGAGCACCAGGAAACAAGCTGTACATGCTGGCCATGACAGATTACTTCTTTAAGTGGATCGAAGCAGAATCATTCACCCAGACCACCAAAGCACAGGTCATCTCTTTTATTAAGCGTAATATATTCACCAGATTTGGCATACCCTCAGAGTTAATATGTGATAATGGTTCCCAATTCATTGGGAAGAAAACCGAGGCTTTCTGCGCTGGGTGGAATGTATCACTCCAAAAATCTACCCCCAGAAACCCCCAGTCTAATGGACAAGCTGAGTCCAGTAATAAGATCATCATTGAAAATATGAAAAAGAAACTACAAGAAATTGGAGGGAAATGGGCAGAGGAACTCCCTCTGGTCCTATGTACTGACAGAACTACTCCAAAAGTAGCAACAGGTCAGACCCCATTCAGCCTTGTCTTCGGAGCAGAAGCGGTAATTCCTTCTGAGGTCAAAGTCCCAACCCACAGGTACGGGTGTATAACTGAGGACCAGAACCAAGTAGAAATGACAAGTAGCCTGGACACTATCGATGAACTCAGGACCAGTGCCTACGTCAGAATGGCCTCATACAAGCAGATGGTGGCTCGGAGCTACAACAAAAATGTCAGGATCAGAACCCTGCAAGTAGGCGATCTGGTCCTGAGAAAGGTGTTCCAGAACACCAAAAACCGACAAGCCGGAAAGTTTGCCTACAACTGGGAGGGCCCATACCAAGTTGAGAGCATAGTTGGTAATGGGGCCTACAGGCTAATGACAATGGAAGGGGAAATGATACCCAGATCATGGAATATACTTCACTTAAAAAAATATATCATTTAGAGGTGCCTCTACCAGACCAGAGCAGCTCCCTTAGACCTCAGGTTATACTCTGTATAAAGTCTACTCTGGTTCAGTTTAAAATGTTGTTTTGTCTTTATATTTTTTTAAATAACCCAAGTATTAGAAAGTTGTCTTACCTTTATATTTTTTAACCTAAGCTTAGTAATCCAAAACTTGCAATTTCAAACCTTGGTGCATTTTTTAACTTTTACGTCTTTTAAAGAGAAAAGATTTTATTACTTGTTTTCTGGACCAGAATTTACTTATTCTAGTGGACTGACCTAAAGAGGAAATCTGCACTGATCGCAGGAGTACCTAAGTTAAAGCCTGGCACCCCTGTATAGGGATGTGTATCTAAACACCAGGCCAACACACCAAAGCAGCGATGGCCAAACACAAAAGAAACATGCATGTACAAAAGAAAAACGCCAGAAAAAACGGCAGAATAGTAACAGATAAAACAAAGACCCATACAACGGGGAGTCATACGATTAAAAGCTGCCCAAGGCAGCCCAAAAGCGGAATTGTTTTTACTGGTCCACCCGGACCAGCAGCAAAAAAAGTTACAACCATTAAGCCCACGCAGGGGCATCCAAAGTTCAAAAGATAAAAATATTAACGCCCATATCAGGGCCCAGCAGACAAATTTTTAAAGAAAACCTACTCATTAGGAGTAGGCCCAGCAGCAGCAACGTCAGCATTGGTGGGGTCAGAGGTCACCTCCTCTCCGGCATCTTGGGACCCCACCCCGCCTTCTTCCTCGTCATCATCGGAGATTAGGTCCATGTTTAGCCCCTCGGGAAAGTCAGTGGCAAAGGTCTTCTCCAGAGCAGCTAAGTTCCAGGTAGTGTGGTTACCCTCCTGGAACTCCTTGACACACTTTATCCGGGTCTCAGCAGCAGTATAAGCAACAGCTTCAATTAACGCTCTCTGCAGACCAGCCTTCTTCTGCTCCAGAGCCTCCACCTTCAGCACCAGATCTGCCTCTGAAGTCAAGGCCCTCTCCAGCTTAGAGTGAGCCGCGACTAGCTGGTTCTGAGAAGCCTCCTCCTGGGCTTTGAGCATCTCCTGACCAATAGCCACGTCCCGGCGAGAACGCTCAACAGCCTGCCGCAAATTTTCCCTCAGGGCCTCCTCCAAGTTCAACTTCTCTGTATCTCCTGCTCCTTCTTCGCCAGGGCCTCCTGCATCCTCTCCACTTCCTACCTCCTCCTCAGGGCCTCAGACTGAGCCGCCTTCATACAGTGAAGTTCAGCCAACAGAGTCTCGCTCTGACGTTTGGCGCAAAGTGACAGCTCCAAGACCTGGAAATCCAGACCCGGTCAAAATATATATATATATATATATATATATATATATATGTATACATATATAATAAAAAAAAGAATAAGAAAAGGAGAAAAAGAAAGCTAACTCAAAGGAAACCTCTGTTGTACGTCTGATCAGATCTTTGAAAGGACGAGGTTCCATAATAGAGGCAGAGGCAGGAAAGAGCAGTGAGTCCAAGGCAGGCCAGAGATTAGTTCTGGACCCACCAAAACCCCCTGGGAGTTCCAAATGCAGAGCAGGAGAAGACGAACCTTCTCCAGAGGATGGCCGAGGCAGACACTCAGGTATAACCTTAAAACCGGGGTTGGGGATCTCAATTGGAATCTTCAAAGGAGAAGGAACCACAAAAGAAGCCTCAGGAGCAGACTCCTGGACCGAATCACCAGCATCCAGCTCAATAGGAGCAGCCTTGGACCCAGCTCCAGCAAGGCCCTCCTCAGCAGTATCCACCTTCTTCTTTTTTGAGGACCCCGCATGCCCAGGTGTAAACCTCTTCCTCCGCAGCTGCATCACCCTGTCCACATTTACTCTGGACTTACCTGAAATAAACACCGAACATCAGAACAACCAGAGAAAACAAAAGAAATAACCCAAAAAATAACCAGACCAGAAATATTGTACCCTCCTTCTTCACCACTAGAACAGCAGAATCCCGGACCAGCTTGGAGAACGTCCTCTCCTCAGCAGGCAGATCCAGAAGCTTGGCCTTCGAAGCAGGGGGATCCGCGGAATCAGGGAACTTAGCCAGGCTATTCCCTGAAGAAACAAACAAACTATCAGCAAAAAAAACAACAGCAAAAAAATATAGAGCCAGAAAAACCAAACGCCAAAGCAGAGGCCATACCTTCCACAGGCTGCCACTCAGAGAAAATATAGTCTGGAGAATAAGGGAGGGTGTCAATCTTGACAAAGATAAAACGGGTAAACCACTTACTATCGTCTGGAGTGGTGGAAAAGATAATAGCAGAGGGCATGTTGTCATGACTACGGATGGTACACTGAGAGTGACCCAGAGAACGAGGAGTGAACCACTGCCCCAAATCAGCCAAACCAATGTTCAGCCCCCGTTCACGGTTCAAAGCGCATATGCTGAGTAAGATCCTCCATGCATGTGGAGCAATCTGGCACATAGCTAGCTTGGTTAACTTCATGAAGTCGATAATCAAATCAGGGAAAGAGAATCTGAGACCCATACGGAAAGGATACTCGTAGAAACAAGTCCATCCATCCCTCTCAAAATCGGCCTTCTCGCTAGGGAGAGGGAAGTGATAGGTAACTCCGTCCGGAAACCCGAACCGGATCTTGATAAGAGAAGCATGAGACTCGTTGAAAGCAGAGTCACACGGGTGTTTAGCAGCGAGCAGCCCCTACGAAGGGAAAGGACCAGAGTAGTCCCCCGAAGCAGGAGTAGATCCAGAAGACCCTGCAGGAGCAGGAGTGGCAGGGGGAGTAACGGAAGAAGATCCAGGAGCAGACATGATGAATTTTAAAGAAAAGGAGTAGTGAAAGAGTTTTTACTGTAAAAGAAAGAACGTAAGATAAGAAGGGCAAGAAAGCAAGTGAAAGAAAGTGAATTTTGAAGATGGTAAAAGTGAAAGTGCACGGTTAAAAGGGGTATTTATAAAGGAAGCAAGTGGTTGAAATATGAAAAGTAAATTCAAATTTGAAAGGTGAAAGGTTAAAGTGAAGGAAGTAGTAAATATTGAGGGGACAAGCAGTTAATGCAAGAGAAGACAAGTGGGACAAGTGGGACAGGAAAATGCGGCTGTGTGCAGTTGCATCAATTCCCCAACTACCCACGTAAATTCCAGAATTCTCAGAGGCAGAGGAAATTCTAGCCCAATTGAAAAGCCAATCCAGGCTGAAATTTGGGGGAAATTGTTTAGCCCAAAAATCGCCATTATGCTGTTGGGCCCAAAAGTAAATCTCAGAAGCAGCAGCCCACCACGGAGCAGACCACACGCAAGAAAAGAGTTGTTGGAGTAGGAGAATGGGTCAAAACCGTAAAGGAATATCCCCCTATATTCACTCCTACATCCCAGGGTCAGAGCAGAATCGGTTGAGCAAAATTCCACAGCTATAAAAGAAGAAGCTAGGGCATTTTTTATTCATTCAGTTCACACGTTGTAAACTTTACTACTTACGCAAGCATTTGTACTCATACAAAACAGCGAAATTACTCGATCATAGTAGAAATATTGGTGGGATTCCGTTCCCCCCGCGGTTGTTTCCCTCATTGGGTTTTTTCGCGTCACCAAAAATTCCTGTGTCGTTATTTTATTTCTTTAACTTTTATATTCGTTTGCTCGTTAATCTTTATATTGGTTGACACTTTGACCCGCATCACAAAAACTCGACCCGGTAGAAATTTTACCAAAACAGTACCCATATGAGATTTCTGAAATTCGAAGAGGTAGAAAGGACGGAAATGACGAGGGGAATACAATGGCGAAAGAATTACCGTATTTGGAGCTATAACGAATCCGTGGTGTTGAATTTGGTGAAGACCGAGTCTTACCCCATTTTTACGACTTGGAGCTCAAGTCTGGAAGAAAAGGACGAAGAAGGAATTTTAGGAAGGTGGGAGGAAATTTCATTTCCCTCCTTAATTTTATTGTTATCTTTATGAGACGGGATTTAGTAAATTGATCGGGATTCTTGTAAACGGAATGCCAAGGAATGTTGTTTACGTCTTAAGGTCACTAACACTTAAGACGAAACTTCGAGGAATGTTTTATCAAAAATATAAGTTACCCTTGAAATTATATTGATTTTCCGAAAACCATTTAAAATATAATAAAATATATTAAAATAGTTTTTACGAAAATTAGGGATGTTACAGCTAGCCCAACGTCACCCCCTGCAAACAGCCTCATGTACCTACACACATACAACATGTGCGCCACAGTCAGTGGGGAGTGACTAGAGCACTAATAGCCACCTATTGTCATACAACACTGAAACATATAGATACAAGCATCATACTCCAACATAAACAATCATGTGAAGTAATCGATCAATAACTCTTTTTGACATACTCACGTATCAACAGTATATAACACCGTACCCCAACTCTGGCAAGTATATACAAACATCCAGCAATGTCTAGCACTATACCCCGACTCCAGCAAGCTAAACACAAATCACACAGGAACCAACCACAAAGGGGGTTCAACAACAGAACGAGGAACCAGCCATGAAAGGGGTTCAATAGGGAGAAAGAACCACCCACGAAGAGGTTCTGATACCGTAGTTTCAGTACCAAAAATAATAACCTAATACTACTAACGGAAGCTAGCGGTAAATAGGGTCGATCTCCACAGGGAGGTAATATCTATATGCAATTCTAGTTCGTGAGGTCACAATTTGTGGGTTTGAAATTTTTTAACTAAACTACGAAAATAAACGAGAAGGATAAAAAAAATAATTCAGAGAAGAGAGATATGTTAGGAATTCGGGTCACTATGTCGTCAGCATTATCGGTATAAACTAGGTTGGTCAGATTATTGGTAGGAAGGGCTAGGTTATTACAGTGACGTCTCTAACCCGACTATACCTTCCGGTCTTAAGTCGCCCTAAGGTCATTTCGCTTGACTTCCGCCCTCACAAAAACTAGTTATTATAATTAAGCAAGCCTTACCCTTCCAATCTTCCGATCTAGGTCGGGGTTTAACTAAACGAATGGTCTCCTGCATGTATTCATTCGACCAAACAACATATAAATTGCTTAACAACAATTCCTACCGCGAAACTACCCAACCCGATTACGACCTATCATGCAAATGACACAGTTTCCCTCATCCCGACATATAAAGGAATTAGCTACTCATATCATGATTATAAACGGATACAAAATCAATAATCATGTTAACAATTGACATGCCATATATTAGGATAAAAACAGAATGATAAATCAGTGAATAAACAGGGCTGTAAAAACGAGAATAGACGAACAAGAGGACGTGGTTTTCGAGACTAAAGACGGAAAACAGTAGCAAGATTTTCGAGACAAAAACCGAACGGAAACAGAATGAAAATAGTATGAATTATGTGAATGAAAACAGAGGGAAATAAGGATATGAAAAAGGTCAGAAACGAGACAATACGAAGCAAAAGTACGAAAACAGGGAACGAAACTGAGACACAAAGCGCGAGACAGAGGCACGAAAAACGAAGCAAATACGAGAAAAGAAGCACACGGTAAACGTGAATTAAGACAATAATAAACAAGAACAGAAGGATAAGATTAAGAGAGAAAGGAGATTACAAACAAGCAAGTTCCGGTATGAAGAACGGTAGCAAAATTCGATTATAATCCTTGAGTTAAAAGAAGAAAAACTAAAATTATTGAGTAAGAAATATTGTGACGGCTGACAAGAAGAGTTCTGAAAAAGAAAACAATCGATGACCTAAAAGAACTCACAAACGAGTTCTTATATAAGACACAAAAGAAAAACTGACAAAAGCTCTCGGGAAAATGAGCAGTCACGCGGCAAGGCTCTTGATCGAGAAGAAAAACCTCTCGATCGAGAAGAATAGCTATCAAAAGCTCTCGATCGAGAACAATGAGTATGAAAAGCTCTCGATCGAGAACAATAAATACCAAAAGCTCTCGATCGAGGAGATTAGGCACAAAAACCTCTCGATCGAGGAGTTAAAGAACCAAAAGCTCTCGATCGAGCAAAAGAACCTCTCGATCGAGCAAAATAACCTCTCGATCGAGCACTTCTCAGCGTGTATTTCCTGCACTGCGCACTGAACGTCAAATGGCTGCCATTTCTTCGTTACTAGCTCAAATCAAGCGTTCTTGGTGGCGTTGGAAAGCTAAGAGAATAAGATTTCATCTCCATATAGAATCACTTGATTATCTATTGTAGAACTCGAGATATGGCTCTCCAAAGTAGGCACTAGCAAATTTAAGTTCTTCCTTCCACTAGTAGAAAAATAGCTATTTGCGGCTCCAAAAAAGTGGCCATTTGCGGCGTTTTTGGTGTAGCAGCAAATAAGGGGGCCGCAAATAGAAAAAGCTATTTGCGGCTCCAAAAAAACGCCGCAAATAGCTTCTCTATTTGAGGCGTTTTTTGGCAAAAACGCCGCAAATAGGTAATAAAAAAAAAACAAATATTTTTATTTTTTTTTTTTAAAATAAATGAAATGATTCAAAGAAATTTTTTTAAATATAATAACTCTCAAATATATTTTTCCACAAGAGAATCTTACATTATTTTTGTAACAATTAACCCCATGTTTCAAATTAAACTAGCCTCAACTATAAGAAATAAAAACAAAAGGCACAAAATAATCTATGTTCTAACTTGCAAAGAATCTGGTACTGATAAAGGATGCTGTTTGAACCATCCTCGAGAAGTAGTAGAATTAGACGATTGGCCATAACCAATTTCATTTTTCCTGATTTGGTGAGCAATTACCGTAACTTTGCTGGTTTTGAGGGCGATTACGGTAAGGCTCGGAAATGTTTAATTTATTTCCATTCCCTCTACCAGCAGCAGACCAACCAGTTCCAGCATGTTTGTGCATGTTTGTGCATCATTGGTCCATCAGTTACAACTTTCTTCGGGAATTGCTGCGCTTGAGTTCTATATTAAGGCAATATATTGATCATGAGAACATCATTTTTCGACCTAAGACCGTCTCACAGTAAAATTTGTACATATAGAAGAAAACGAGTATGCAAATTCTTCGCGTACCTAGTGCTAGCTTGCCTTCCCATCCACTGATGCCTTCAATGTTTCCTTTTGCTTCGGACCTGCATGTAGACAGGATAGAATGGTAATCATAAACTTCTGTCTATCACAAAAGAGTTGATCTACGACTACTTTTGAGTAGCAGGGCAACCATATTTAAAAAGGCCGATTCGAATTTGTAATACAAATATGTGATTCACTCAAAATAGAGCATAATTAGGTATAATTTGAACTGTCTTTACACCATAATTTTCTCTGTAATTCTAATACATGATCCAGCTTTTGAGAAAGAGAAGACCTTAAGAAACAGACGGCTGGATCATTATAGAATTCTGCATATCTGCCTTGAGATTCAAAGAGATGATTACCCTGCAAGAAAATGGGACCATTTCAGGAATAGTTCACTAACAAAGCAACAACAGAAACCAAAGCAAAAAAAAAATAAAGATGGTTGAAAAAAAATCACAGCACAACCTTTTCTATGCGATAAGCATCTAATTGACAATCGTCAGGTAGAAAAGCAGCCCCACTTTCCTGGCCAACTTCAAGTTCCGGTTCTTTAGTTGCTAAATCATTGCTATGCAAGAATTCCGCCCTTATCCCAGCTGCAGATAGGAGTTGGACTCGCCTCTTCAATTGATCTAGCTCAGCTTCTATTCTACCAATTAATAAGCTTCCTACAGAGGGAGAGAGAGAGAGAGAGAGAGAGAGAGAGAGAGAGAGAGAGAGAGAGAGAGAGAGAGAGAGAGAGAGGTCTAAAGTCTCAAGCGGCGGATCACTAATTCTGAACTATTAAACTATTACATAAATAACATGATAAGCGATAACAACTCGGCTTTTATTGTCGAAGCTAGAGCACTATGACTGTGACAATGGTCGATCATATTGCAGTTTTTCAGTTCCCTTCAGTTTCAACTATCAGGCGAGTATCAGGATTGAAATAGCCTTGCAAAGTATAACTTCTTGAAGAAACAAATCTTACACCCTTAAGCGGACGACTTTTTTGTCACTGGCAAGGTGTAAGGGAGATCACATTGCACAATCTTATATCTGAGAGATTGAGACTAGTAGCATTTTGAATCACCAACCAATGAGGAAAACGGAGACAGGACTACACAGTCACGGTTAGGCACACAAGCCCAAGAATGGATAAAGACAAGAATGTTGAATGTTGATGGGCAAATGTGTAATCTTTTCAAAAAAGAAAAAGCTGTAAAATTAGTGCACTGTGATTATATAAGTTCAATAAGAAAGAACGTAAAGTTGTGAAAACAGAAGATGTCTGGAAAACACAAAAGCAGCTAAAGCATATGGGTGCATACAATTGCATACCTGTTTTCTTCCAACCCAATGCATCCAAGGGATCAATCCCTTGATCATGTACAGTTTGAGCCAACAACTGCCACAGTTCTTGGCTTCTAAGTGCAAGATCCCATACATCAGTACCAGGTGTTTTGTGTGCCATCCGTAAGTAAGCCTGACCTAGAATACAATGTCAATCAGCTCAACATTCACCAATCCATTTATTAGCAGGCACAAAAGTGTAGAGAACTCTGGCAGCATCCACAGCTCGTCGGATTCCAGCCTTGACCGTGAATGCAGACTTTGCAGGCTCCACTGCACTTGTACGGTCCACATCCATACCAAACTCCGATGGAAAGAATCTCTAGTTCAAATCAATTAAACACAATAAAAAAAAATTAAATTAAAAATAACATATGTTTAGGTATAGCCGTAGTTTTCTAATAGTCACCACTGTAGAATTACGTACACCTGACTGTAAAATTAAATTTCATGTTCACCATAGTTTTATAATAGTCACCATACTCGCCACTATAGAATTACGTACAGCATAATGCTCAAGGGAGTTTCATGTTCAGTATAACCAACTCAACTACAAAAATTAAATTTCATGATAAGATATAATTTGAAGAAATTAAAATGCAAGCACTATACTGAAAATTTGAAAGGATATTGTTCGCCCAATGCAGCCATGTATCCCATCAGATGAATCCTTCCATTCTTCCAGTTATGAGATATCTCAAAATATTCATCGAAAACCAAATAAAATGACAGTTGAGGGGTAGCCTGGTTTAGCATTCCAATAACAAACTTCTTGTCAATAATACAATGTGTCAAAATTGAGCATCATGTAAACTTCAATCACACTGAAAAATGTACTGAGTGACAAGAGCGTTGTAAAAGTCACGGCAAAGGTAATTGAAAGCAACACTAATCCCAGTGGTTCCCAACGATAATACAAAAACATTAGCTAATCACCCACATGCCAAGGACAACGGAAGCGATAATTTCAATAAGATAATGAAGTATAACCACAAACACACTCTCAACATAATATTTTGGAACTTACTACTCGTACATAATTACCGAAAATCCAACCATCACATATATTACATAAGGCAATAAAATCGTAAATATATCTCTTGATCCCTTAAATCAGTGATTATAATTTCAATACTCATAATCAAATTATAACACAAAATTAACAACCACTAATCAACATAATCTAACACCCTAAAACCGAATCCTCAAGTAACCTGCAAAACCTCAAGTGCAGCTACTAAACCTTCAACAGAGATTCCAATGGCCAGTGATACTGTGACAAGCACCAAGGAGCCAACAGTTCAACCATTTAGTCCCACCAAGATACTTAATGCAGAGGAGACTAGTTAGAGTCCAACATATATTCAAAAACTCACCGGCAGCTATGAACAGCAACAATAACTACACAACAGCAGGAACAACAACTATATACAACAAAGCAACAACAACTATATACAACAACAACTATATACAACAGCAACAACTATATACAACAATAACAACAACTATATACAACCTTCTATCATATGTATCACAGACATGACTCAAACCCTAGAAAAATAACACACAGTGACCAATAAAACAGTACAAATTAGTCGAAAATCATAAAAATCCTAAAAGATCGAAATATTTAAACAAGAAAGTAGTTAACCCTAAGAATCGTATTGAATTAATCGTATTGTATTTCGCTAATTCAAACTACAATTAATCGAAATAGTTAACCCTAAAAATCAATTCACATACCTAATTAAGAATAATAGGAATAGAGGAGATGGTGAGGTGGCGAGTTCCGTCGATTTCCATTGGCGGTGAGGCGGTGTTGGCAGATTTGCGTGGTTGTCGACGGAGTTTGGGACGGAGTTTGGTAAGATTTGCGTGGTTGTTCACTGTTTTATTTTATTAATTTGGGAGGGATGAAGTACAGTGAAACACGCGTGAATGTTATCCCACTTTCAATTCTCTCTTTTTTTTTTTTTTTTTTTTAAATAATAATCATTTGCGGCGTTTTTGTGAAAAACGCCTCAAATGACTCATTTGCTGCGTTTTTTTCAAAACGCCTCAAATGACTCATACGTTATTTGCTGCTGTTTGGCTAAAACGCCTCAAATAGATAGCCGCAAATAGATGTTTTTCTACTAGTGTTCGCTTGATAGACTTTGTTGCTTCTATGCGCATCTCAAAATGGCCTTTGACTTGGACGATTGTCGCTTCCCAAGGCTTGTAAGATTTATTCCAACTTCCATCTTCTAAAAGAGCATACTTGGGACAACTTTGGCTCGGTTTACATCACTTTCGCGCTTATTCCTACAAAATAGTAAGAAAAACACAAAGTAGCGTGTCCGGGGCATAAAGCGATATAAAACCACTAAATTACATAGAAATGTGTGCCAAATAGGGACTAAAAAGTCTATAACAAATGCACACATCAAATTTCCCCAAACCGAACCTTTGCTTTTCCTCAAGCAAACTAAATGCAAACTAACGGACCTAATGGAATGGAGTAAACCTCAAAGCTACTAATAGTCGATGCCAAACGCTTAAATGCACAAAATCAACCAATGCCAAGATCAGAAAACAGCGAACGAATTTATACGTACCATGGAAAACATGTTAGACTTTCGAGCTTGCTAGACTCGTATAATTTCGGACTACCCCGGAATCTCTCTTCTCTCAGCAAGCAAATGGTAATGTATATGTGAAGTAGAGAAGAAGATAGTATAGACTCTCGCCTAAACTACGACCAACAAATCACGCATGCTAAACTAGTATGAATAATGATTTGAAGAATCGTACACACGCACAACCACCGTCAATGTCCATTACACGCCGAACTATTGGAAATTTGGGAATGTGAGGCTAAGTGGGATAAAAAGGGCAAGACAAGTATGGAAATGGGAGGGTTAAAGCCAAGCTAGAACCTACAAACCAAATAAACACGCATCCCGATCTTCCGACTAAACAATAAACACAATGCCTTTTTTACTAGACAATCACACATCACATCCCACATTATTATTCCATCCAACAACCGAATTATTTGATTTTTCAATTTTTTTTTTCTCCTTTTTGATTTTTTTCTTTGTTTTTGCTTTTTTTTTTTCTTTTCGGTTGTTCAGCAATTGCATCATTCTTCTCGATCGACCAAAACTGGCGGTCGATCGAGGACGTTTCTTTCCAAAATTCTCGATCGAGCACATTGTATTCCCAAAACTTCTCGATCGAGCAAAATTCTCTCGATCGAGAAAAATTCAGCAAACTTCCTCCAAACTTCTTTTGCACGCACTCCAACAACATCAGAATTCAGGCCAAAACTGATACAACATGGCAAATTCCCTTACTACTTCCTAGCTCGGGATAAAGGTAGGATAAGAATGGGATGTAGTTAAGGACAAAAGGCAGTTATGGCTTAATGTGGAGTTAAATGGACAAAACGAGAAAGAGGGTGATGCAATAGTCCTCCAACGTGTAATTCCGACCTCTAACCGATGCGTGTAGGCAATAAGAAATCAAAACTCATACACATGCAACACATGAAATGCAGGGAGTACTACTCATAATCCTAAGATAATTGGTCATGGATGTCACCAGTTTAAGGCTCTAAAGGTCAGAAAGTGTAGTAGTTTGCCAAAACTACGACTCAAGTCTGATTGTCCAACACAAATTCCACGATAAAATTCGACACAACGCCCTAAGCTTCACTAAAAAGAGATTGAAATGGCAAGGCATGGCATATAATTGACTAAAAGCGCTATATCATCATCGAGAAACTCCAATCCGACTCGACTAAATGCAAAAATAAACGTGATTTTTTTCAAATTTTTCAGATTTACAAAAAGCAGTAAACGTGAATGCAAAGAAAATGCAGATGCAGATGCAAAAGGATGCATTACCCTCCCCAAACCAAACCAGACAACGTTCTGGTTGTCCTCGCAACACATAACAAGGGGGAATGGGATACACAGCCTAATGCATGTTACTAAGGGAAAACAAAACTAGAAAAAAAACTAAATGCAAAAGATGGAAAAAGGAAATAGGAACTCACAAAATGCGTGCTTCCCCAAACCAGAAGCGTTCAAAGGGTTAACTGATCAGCTCTTGGCTCTACGTCATCCGCCGTTTTTGTAAATTTTTGGGCAGAAAACTGGTTTCAGATAAAGGTTAAGGAGGATTAAACAAAACGCAAAAAAAAAGGCCAAAGAGGAAAGAAAGAACAAAAGGAGATAAAGAGCGAAAGCTACTCGATCGAATAACTGTATGCAATCGATCGAGTAACTACTTCCCTTTCTTCCTCGATCGAGGAAGCTAATTCACTCGATCGAGAAATTCGCATATGCCTTCGACTTCTTTTTACTCGACCGAGAACTTGAAATGGTCGATCGATTGTTTTGAGGTTGAAAACAATCGATCGAGCAACTCGGTTTTCTCGATCGAGCCCTTTTCATCTGGTACGCCTTTTGGTCGTCTTTCTTTTGCGTACGACCTCCCAAACCTGAAAAACCAACAAGATATGCATCCCAAAAAGTACCAAACCACAAAACCACAGTCTTTAGGTTGTTCCGACTAACTAATTGTCCTCTACGCTGATTACGATAGCTTAAAATTGTCTGAAAACGTGATAAAAGTAGTCTAACAACGATGTCTATTACAAATTGGACGGAGTTGCAAACCCGGCTAACAACTGAAAATGTTTAACAGCCCGCAACAGGGCTTTTGACTGAATGCAGTCACTTCAGCGGTCATCAGATACACCACTAGCCTCCACAATGCGACAATAGCAAAGTAACAGTTCACCATAGCACCAGTCATGCCACTTTCAACCCTCATTCGCAGCTTCCTCTTGGGTGAAACGTAATCTTCAGAACCTCCTCCAAGATCAACTAACTTGTCTAGACCTGTATAAGAGGAAACCTAACCATTTTCCTTCAATTTGCTCCCAAACTGGGGCGAAGGCGTTAACCATACAGCAAAATATGATTTAACGGAAGGGGTAGAAGAATAACTATTGAAAATGACAAGAGAAAGAGCATTACCTTCTGCGTTTACCTTTTTATCATCATTCGGGATAGGTGTAATTGACGAATTGCGGCTCTCTGCAGTTATTGTACTCGATCGACCCTAAATAACACTCGACATAGTGTTTTTCGCAACAGCATCATTCGATCGAATAACAAAATTACTCGATCGAATCTGAATTATACTTGATCGAATGACCTCCTCGACTGCAACATTCGATCGAATACCTAGGATACTCGATCGAGCTAAAGAGTCACTCGATCGAGTAACTTCCTTTCCCAGGATGATCGATCGACCACTATCACCTGTTCGATCGAGTAACTCCTCGTCTGGCATGTTCTCTTCTTGTTCTACCGTTTCTTCCATGAAGTCAAAGAGAGGATCCTGCATAAATTCAACATCGGTTAAATCCTCAAACATGGGACTCTTTAAGCGAGAGTCTCGCGAACAATCCTGCACTTCATTTTCAATGTCAAAACGGTAAGGTTCCACATCGAACATATCATCATCATCATCTATATCGATCAATCGAGTAAGAGGCACATCTTGATCAATTTTCTCTTCTTTTCCTGATGCTAACTGGGCAATCTGAATCTCAAGTAGTTTAATCGACGCATCCGTCACTTGCTCCCTTTCCTGGATTTGAATTGCCAAGGTCTCGATTAAGGACCTTATCCCACTAATATCTATATTTCCTCTCGAAGATGAGGAACTAGCTTGTGGCGGCGGGTATGGAGTGTAGTAACCTTGTCTATACTGTCGGTAAGCATAGACTTGGTCACGCTCTGCAAAACAACAAGTTGCATCATGCCCTGCGTCACCACATCTCTCACAAAACACCACCCGTTGTTCCACATAGTGGAACATGGCGGGCTCTCCTGAAGCACCGTCAAATAGACCTGTATGACCTATCAAAACAACACTACAGAAAAGGATAAGACGGTCTTAAGGAATTAAAAATTCCTTAAGACAAAGAACAAAGTAAAAATGCAAATAGAAAAATTGCCTCCCCGGCAACGGCGCCAAAATTTGATACCGTCGTTTCAGTACCAAAAATAATAACCTAATACTACTAACGAAAGCTAGCGGTAAATAGGGTCGATCTCCACAGGGAGGTAATATCTATATGCAATTCTAGTTCGTAAGGTCACAATTTGGGGGTTTGAAATTGTTTAACTAAACTACGAAAATAAACGAGAAGGATAAAAAAAATAATTCAGAGAAGAGAGATATGCTAGGAATTCGGGTCACTATGTCGTCAGCATTATCGGTATAAACTAGGTTGGTCAGATTATTGGTAGGAAGGGCTAGGTTATTACAGTGACGTCTCTAACCCGACTATACCTTCCGGTCTTAAGTCGCCCTAAGGTCATTTTTGCTTGACTTCCGCCCTCACAAAAACTAGTTATTATAATTAAGCAAGCCTTACCCTTTCAATCTTCCGATCTAGGTCGGGGTTTAACTAAACGAATGGTCTCCTGCATGCATTCATTCGACCAAACAACATATAAATTGCTTAACAACAATTCCTACCGCGAAACTACCCAACCCGATTACGACCTATCATGCAAATGACACAGTTTCCCTCATCCCGACATATAAAGGAATTAGCTACTCATATCGTGATTATAAACGGAAACAAAAACAATAATCATGTTAACAATTGACATGCCATAGATTAGGATAAAAACAGAATGATAAATTAGTGAATAAAATGGGCTGTAAAAACGAGAATAGACGAACAAGAGGACATGGTTTTCGAGACTCAAGACGGAAAACAGTAGCACGATTTTCGAGACAAAACCGAACGAAAACAGAATGAAAATAGTATGAATTATGTGAATGAAAACAGATGGAAATATGGATATGAAAAAGGTCATAAATGAGACAATACGAAGCAAAAATACGAAAACAGGGAACGAAACTGAGACACAAAGCGCGAGACAGAGGCACGAAAAACGAAGCAAATACGAGAAAAGAAGCAGACGGTAAACGTGAATTAAGACAATAATAAACAAGAACAGAAGGATAAGATTAAGAGAGAAAGGAGATTACAAGCAAGCAAGTTCCAGTATGAAGAACGGTGGCAAACTTCGATTATAATCCTTGAGTTAAAAGAAGAAAAAGTAAAATTATTGCGTAAGAAATATTGTGACGGCTGACAAGAAGAGTTCTGAAAAAGAAAACAATCGATGACCTAAAAGAACTCACAAACGAGTTCTTATATA
This sequence comes from Silene conica, assembly GCA_029255685.2. Taxonomy (NCBI): domain Eukaryota; kingdom Viridiplantae; phylum Streptophyta; class Magnoliopsida; order Caryophyllales; family Caryophyllaceae; genus Silene; species Silene conica. Next base: position 70,771,672 of record CM055311.2, read on the forward strand.
AGACACAAAAGAAAAACTGACAAAAGCTCTCGGGAAAATGAGCAGTCACGCGGCAAGGCTTTCGATCGAGAAGAAAAACCTCTCGATCGAGAAGAATAGCTATCAAAAGCACTCGATCGAGAACAATGAGTATGAAAAGCTCTCGATCAAGAACAATAAATACCAAAAGCTCTCGATCGAGGAGATTAGGAACAAAAGCCTCTCGATCGAGGAGTTAAAGAACCAAAAGCTCTCGATCGAGCAAAAGAACCTCTCGATCGAGCAAAATAACCTCTCGATCGAGCACTTCTCAGCGTGTATTTCCTGCACTGCGTACTGAACGCCAAATGGCTGCCATTTCTTCGTTACTAGCTCAAATCAAGCGTTCTTGGTGGCGTTGGAAAGCTAAGAGGATAAGATGTCATCTCCAATTGGAATAACTTGATTATCTATTGTAGAACTCGAGATATAGCTCTCCAAAGTAGGCACTAGCAAATTGAAGTTCTTCCTTTGCTTGATAGACTTTGTTGCTTCTATGCGCATCTCAAAATGCCCTTTGACTTGGACGATTGGCGCTTCCCAAGGCTTGTAAGACTTATTCCAACTTCCATCTTCTAAAAGAGCATACTTGGGACAACTTTGGCTCGGTTTACATCACTTTCGCGGTTATTCCTACAAAATAGTAAGAAAAACACAAAGTAGCGTGTCTGGGGCATAAAGCGATATTAAACCACTAAATTACATAGAAATGTGTGCCAAATAGGGACTAAAAAGTCTAGAGAAAATGCACACATCAGGTTCGACAAAGAGAAAGAACCACCCACGAAGGGGTTCGACCACGAAGCTAGAACCAACCACTAAGTGGTTCACACGAAAAGAAAACCAACCAGTAAGGGGTTCGCACGAAGAAGGAACCAACCACTAAGGGGTTCACACGAAGCTAACACAATGAACCAACCACTAAGTGGTTCAACACCCAAATCACCAAAGGAGGCTCCTTACTATACCACAATCAATTACTTAAAAACAACCATTCAACACTTAGTTGACTTCGGGAACTAATTTGAGGCGAGAGCCGGTCTTCCTTCCGGTTGCCCGGCCGGGGGTCGTTCTCCTGAAATCCATTCCCGAACCCAACGTAAATGTCGCCCAATTCCTGGGACTACAACAAACTTAAATGATAAACGATCTACTCTTGATAAACATTCAATCAACACTTAATTGACCCTAGGAACTAAGTCGAGGGAGAGCCGATTTCCCTTTCGGTTGCCCGACCGGGGGGTCTCTATCCTCACTCTATTCCTGAACCCAATATAGTGCCGCCCGAACTTCGGGGACCTCAACACGCATACGAAGCACACGGAAAAAGAATCAACGAAAACTGACGTGAGAATCAAAAGTTACGAAGCAAACATAGCTGATTGGGGCTCCCAGCCGGTTGGCCACAGGCGGCCGGTCCACCGGCTGAGAGTCCCTATTCTAATGCTAAAACGCATCAAAAACAACTAAAAGCGGGCCTCCCAGCCGGCTGGCCGGCTGCTGGTCCACTGGCTGGGGACCCATTTTTCCCTTCTTTTTGCGAAACACGCCTAGACACTAATGGGCTCTGAGCCGGCTGGCCGGCCGCCGGTTGGTCAACCGGCTCAGAGTCCTTGCTCGTGAAATTCGCCCAATTCGACATCCTTAAACGACTTAATACTTCACCAATCCGTCTTAAGCATGATTCTAAGCAACAACACAATATTCCCAGCATACATGAGACATCAAATAAGCACAAAAACATGTATACAAACATTGATTTCATGAATTAACAACGAAACCTCAAATTAAACCAGTCTTACATGTATACTCCTTAATCAACATCCATATCAAATTCATCATGTATTCTACATAAAAATCAGTTTGTATAACACAATAAGAACATTAAGAATCATAAATCATACTAACTTTCATCAAAACACATCAATATCACATAATATGCTAACTTAGACAAAAAGGCTGACTTACTCATAATCGTCACCTTTACTTTGGGAGTTCACCGGGTTCCACTTCAATAATCACTAGCTCTTCCCCCGGGTTATCACAAGCACCGCCTAGAACCACAAAACCACGAATTAGGAGGGCAATTTCGTGATTAGGGCAAAATAGCCCAGAAATGAAGGTTCACGAAACGGAAAACGAAAGTGATAGAAAGATCACAAATTTCGAGAGGATTCGGAATATATAATTTTTACCTTGATTCGAGTTGAGGAAGGGCTCGAGATGATCTTTTGAAGTTTCGTAAAGAGGAGAGAAATGGTGGTTAGTGTTTCACTGTGTTTGAGTTTTTATGCAAAATGAAATGTCGATGGGTAGAGAAGTGAAGTTTTCCTTTTAAATACTTGAGTCGGGTTTGCTTTATTTAAGTGGAACGGAAATTTAAGACGGGAAAACAAAGTGGGCAAGGCGTCTTAAGATTAAATGATTTTAAGACGAAACTTAACGGAAACCTTAAAAATATAAATTACGAACTACTAATAAAATACTATTAAATTCCGGAAATTACTTTAAATTATTAAAATATTCCTTTACGAAAATACGGGATGTTACACTACTCTCAACAAAGCAAAGAGTAAGCAAATAATATGTAAGAGAAAAAAAAGTAAAAGTCGCTCACCTAGACTGCGACCAACAAAATCGTGCATGCAATTTAGTATGATAAATAATTCTAGCTATCGTGCACATACATTCCAACCATTCAGGGTCCATCACATGCCGAATACTCGCAAAGTTTTGATAAGTGAGGCTATTGGTAAGAAGAGGCAAAACGATATGGGAATGAGAGGGAAAGTAGCCAAGCTATCATCCTAGTCAAACCGAATAAAACATCCACTTCTAACTCACTGAAATAAGCTCAAATTCCTTAACGATTAGGCAATCAACTCATTAATCCAAAATTGCAACATAGAGAAAAATTCCAATTTTTCTTTTTTTTTTTCTTTTATATTACCGTTTTTTTTCATTTTTTTTCTGTTGGCAATTTTTTTTCCATTTTTCAATCACTTCTCCATTTACCAACTTCATACAATAAAAATCGAGCCAAAATTGATGCAAAGAATCGAATACCACTAGAACTACTAAACTAGCTCAGCAAAACGTAGGCTTAGTTTATGGATTGTAGCTAATAGGGTCAACTGGCAATTTTTGGCTAATGTGAAGCTAATGGGTAAAATGAATGAAAGGGATTTTGCAAGCATTCTCCAAACATGCGATACCATCCACAAACCCGAATGTATGCATGCAATAAGCAATTAAAAATCATACTTGTGCAAATTGATGCTACACGACATGCAGGGAGTAACTTCTCACAATCCTAAATGAACCGGTCATGAATGACACCAGTTAAAGCTCTAAATCTCATAAAGATATTGTAGTATGCCAAAATTTTCAGTCAAGTCTACTAGTTCAACAAATTTTGTAACAAAATTCGAGAAATTGCTATGGAATTTGCTAAAAGACGTGAAATAGCGCAAGGCTTAAGCATACAACAATTTTCATCAATGAAACACTCCCATCTGACTCGACCTAATATGCAAAAGTAAACGTGATTTTTTTCGAATTTTCCGATTTTTTGAAATAAAACAACAATGCATGCGAAAATTGAAACGTGTAAACAAAAATGCGCTAAAAACAAAATGCAGACACAGATATGGATGCAAAACCTCCCCAAACCAAACCGTACAATGTCCCCATTGAACAAAGTAAAGGAAAAGAAATGAAAACTAAAGACAAAGAGCTAGGGACTTACAAGAGGGCATGCATCACGGACCTCCCCAAACCGAACGAGAGAGAGGTCTCAAACGAAGCGTAGAAGTCAAATGAATAATCCTTTACAGCAGTCAAAACAAGAGCAACATCTCGATCGAGAAGAAGCAATGCTCGATCGAGCAGTTCGTCATGTGATTCCCTCAATCGAAACATTAAACCTCTCGAACGAGGAATCCGACCCACAATCCTCTCGATCGAATTCCTGAGCTACTCGATCGAGCAATCTTGGATGCAAAACTTCTCGATCGAATCGTTGGATCACTTGATCGAGAACAAATCCTGCAATTACACAACCACAGCCACAAAATACTACCAAAACGCGAAGACGAGTTCAAAGTCTATAGTCGAGCACGATTATGACAACACACAAAACATAAAAAGCTAATTGTTCCAAAACATAAATGAATAAAAAGTCCAAACTCCGGGCTGCCTCCCGGTAGTACTAGATTAAACGGTCCCAGCTCGACCCTCTTCTGTATCATCCAACACCACAAATTAATGGCCCTCTATGAGGCTTCTGACTGATTGCTGTAACTTCAGCTAATGTCAAGTCAACATCCGGCCACCACAGCTTGGTGACGGAAGAATGGGAGTTCCTCACAGCACCCGGCTCCTAAACTTCCACCTTATCACGCATCCTCCTTCTCAATGGCATAACGTTATCAACACCTCCTCCTGGGTCGTCTATCCAAATATTTCCTGATTCCAAGCTAGGAGCACCCATCACACCTCCCGGTTGTTTGTACTCGTCAAAACCTGTAAAAGGAGAAACAAAGAGATGCTCCTCCAATTTGCTCCCAGAATGGGGCGGAGGTGTCATGACAACAACAATAATATGTGACTCAGAAAATGGCTCAGACAGGATGGCAACGAACTCTACATGAGGGATATTATCGCAAGATACGATAGGTATGGGTTCCCTAGGGTCATTGGACTTAGTAAAAACAAAATCCTCTCCTCCGACCTGAAAGGTAAGTGTCACAACCCCTACATCAGCAATTGCGTCAGCAGTGCACAAAAATGGTCTACCCAGAATAATGGGAACATTTCGGTCCTCGGGTATGTTTAGAACAATGAAATCTGCGGGAATATAGAAATTCCCGATCCTAACAGGTACATCGTGTAAAGCTCCCTAGACCCTTACATAAGAGTAATCAGCCAACTGAATGGTCGTTCTCTAGTGCGCACAAACTTAGTCAATACTAGTTGCATTGCAAGAGGTAAAGGTAAGATGTTGACACTAGAACCGAGGTCACATAAAACATTATCGAACGAATGGGTCCCTATAGAACATGAGATAGAGAAACGACCTTGGTCAGACATTATAGGGAGGGTCCCCTTTCTAAAAAGCGTGCTACACCCGTCACTCATGGCTACGTTCATTACCGACTCATTAGTATCCTTCCTTGACCAATCAATTTGAGAAATAAAATTGGCATAAGTAGGTACCTGAGTTATCATCTCATCGTAGTGAGCTATGACGTCGAGAGCCCGTAAGCGTTCCAGAAATCCACGGTGTGGCAGCAACCGTTGTGGGTAAGGAACTGATCGAGCGGTAAAACTATTTTGTTGAGCATCGGAGAATAGTTGAAGAAAGGCCTCATCGTCAGGGGTCCTCGATCTCAATCGAGTGTTTTCGTCTTCTCGATCGAGGATTGTATCCTCAATTCCTCTCGATCGAGTATTTTTGTTTACTCGATCGAGAGGTTCTTCCTCGTATTTGCTCGATCGAGCAATTTCAGCAGCTCGATCGAGAGACTTGTCCTCCAGTTTACTCGATCGAATACTGTCAGGTTCTCGATCGAGAAGATTACTCCTCGATGCTCTTAAATCAGCAGCCTCACGCTCAATTCCTTCGCTCAATTTGTTCACTTGGGCCTGCAACTGCTCAAGACGGATAGTGTAGGAGTTGCTTGCTTGCACCCTTAATGTCAATGCCTCTACCATCTGAACTATTTCAGCGAACTCATTATTTTCAGCAGGTGCAGGGGTTTGTTGTGCAACCCCAAGATTCCTTCCTTTCCCAATTAATGGATTTTTCAGCTTGGGCTTCAAATTGAGCGATCAGTTGGGAAACAGATGTCATCTTGGCAAAAGGGATCGAAGGTACTCAAGCCTTCCCTTCGAAAATCTCCCTCCATAGCCTGTCTAATAAACCTGTCGGCCTATCAAAACAACACTAAAGAAAAAGATAAGAATAGCCTCAAGGTACTCAGCCTTCCCTTGAGGCGAAAAACAGACAAAGTTTAACAGATAAAAGCGTCGCTTCCCCGGCAACGGCGCCAAAATTTGATACCGTCATTGGGTACCAAAAATAATAACCTAAGCACTACTGACAGAAGTCAGCGGTAAGTAGGGTCGATCTCCACAGAGAGGCAAAGTTGCTAGTTATCCTTTTAAAATGGTCTGTCGGAATGTCACAAAATTGGGGGTTTGATTGATTTGAATTCTAAAAACTACGAGAAAAAGGAAAATAGAACAGATAGAAAAAGCACTAGGATCGTCGGTTCACCATGGCTATTAAAGTCTGAACTAATAGTCATGAAACACCATAAATTCGGTCTGTGGGTAGTGAAAAAGGTCCTTCCGGTCCGCTATTCGCCCTAAGACTATACTAACTTAGCTTCCGCCCTCATTAGTACGGTCTTAATAATCGTCGCAGAACTACCCCTAAACCAATCTTCCGATCTAGGCCAAGAGGGTTTCTAAATAGCCAATTGAGTGCATCGACTCAAACAATTAACAAATATTATATGCAACGGATACATACAAACCAAATTACGGGTATCCTAAACTAATAATTCATCCTACGCCATGGGTACCATAAATCCTAGCGTAGGAATTAGCTACGCCTAATCATTAAAAGAACAATGAAAACAGAACAAATGATTAACAACATAGTAAGAGAAGGAATTGAAATAGAGATAAGGAAATAACAATACCAAATCTGAGAAAGGAATGAAGAAGAAGAACAATAATCCGAACCAAAGTGATAGAGAAAAGCTATATTCTATTCTAAATTAGGTATGAGAAATATGAGGAAAAGTGATAGATAAAAAAAGTGATGTCTACTGTTCTCTCGTTCTGTTCTTATATAGTGAACAATTCTCAAAACAAAAGCTGACGGATTAGTGCAGCCCAACAGTCACAGTCCTCTCGATCGAGAGAATTACTCCTCGATCGAGAGGAATAGCTATCGAAAGCTCTCGATCGAGAAGAATAAGTACCAAAACCACTAAATTAAGGAGATTAAGTACCAAAACCTCTCGATCGAGAAGATTAAGAACCAAAACCTCTGGATCGAGGAAAGGGTCCCTGAGAATCCCTCGATCGAGTAGAAAGAGTACTCGATCGAGTACTTCTCAGCGCATGTTTCCTGCACTGCGCACTGAACTTCAAATGGCTGTCATTTCTTCGTTACTCGCTCAAATCAAGCGTTCTTGGTGGTGTTAGAAAGCTAAGAAGATAAGCTTTCATCTACAATTAGAATCACCTTATTACCTGTTGTAGAACCCGAGATATGGCTCCTCAAAGTAGGCACTAGCAAATTGAAGTTTTTCCTTTGCTTGATAGACTTTATTGCTTCTATGCGCATCTCAAAATGGTAGTAACAAGCTCCGACTCAAATCTTCTCCTAAATGTATGCATAAGGACATGTTTTAGGCTTGATTATGATCTTCTCCGGCTCATTTCTGCGATTAGCACAAGACAACCAAAGTAGACTATTCGGGGGATATTTGTAGCAAAATACTACGGAATAAGCATAGAAATGCGTGCTGAAAAGGCCTAAAAGGTCTATAAGAAATGCACACATCAGTATCCCACATTGGTAAAAAAACGAGGCTAGTGAACTCCCATTGTAATTGTCATTAGGTTGATGGATCAAATTTATAATTTTAAATTATTTTTTAGAAAAGATTAAATAATTGTATTAAGGAACCAACTTAATATCATTGTCAATAAGGTCAATAATATTCATTGAACCCGATCTCACCTAAAGTAGTTGAGTAAACAATAGAGAAAGATGGGCAATAATTATATTACAGAAGCAACTTAGTATCATTGTTCGCCGAAGATGTCTTAATTTAGAGGTTAAGACGGAGGTATTGTGAATAGGACCCATGTTTGAATCCCCCATTATAATGCGATCGACTAAGTGCGCTCTGTTGAAACAAAAAAAAATATTTCCATCTTGTCTCATGAAATTAACCTCGATTCCTCCAAAACTAACTAAACTGATAACAGTTTTACCAACATTTCCAAGATAATTATTCGGAAAGTCCTTCAATTTTCCTTCAATTTGAGAATCGTCATCAAAATGGTAATTTTCCTTGAATTTCATAATCGTCATCAAAATTGAAGAGTGTGACTCCAAAACCACCTTACATAGTCTTATCTACGTCGTCGTGACAAGCCCAAACAACAAGGGCGGATTTATAAGGGGTGATGGCCGATGGGGGTGAACCATCACCTCTATTAATCAAGGAAAAAATTTATACATATTTATCTACGTGTTAATATTTCAACAAATTTTAGTGGTTCAGTGGTAGAAAAATTCTCTTACCATCATAGCAACCCGGGATCAAGCCTCCATAACTACATTTTTATAAATGATCAAACTTGCATCATCTTAGAATAAATTTTCAAAACTGTTAGGGACGAGATTAATCGAGTCATTATATTTTGACGGAAACTCCGTTGCAAATATTGAACTTGACCTTGACCAGGGTCAGTCAATTTTTGCAGCAGGAAATCCGTCGCATAGGTTGACTGACATTTTGATCGGGTGGTTAAAAAAAATTCCGCCAATTTCAGATGCAACGGATATTCCGTTGGAAAAGACTTTTTTTTGGAGAAATTTCCGTCGCAAACCTTCCCGCAATTTGACTTTTTGTTCGCGGGATTGAAAATTATACTCCTTCGCAAATTCTATCGCAAAAGCAATTTCGTTGCAAATTCTGTCGCAAACAATAATTTGCAAAGCCATTTGTGTCCGCCGCAAGCATAATAACACTGTTTTTTATAGTCTAACCAACCCCGTTTAATACATCCTAGATTCACCCCTGTCTCTGCCTTAATCATTATGGTTGCTGCATCCACATGAATGTTGAAGATCTATCTCTACCAAGTATACGGCCTTGGTTTGTGAAATTCTGAAAAAAAAAGTGTGTTTTTGGTTGTATTGTATACCCGGTTTGGGTTTGTAGACAACATTTTAGTAAACGTAGACGGCATTTTTCATAAAAAAGACGGAAACTACCCTTGGTCTCTCTCCTCCTCTCTCTCTCTCACGTTGAATACACCAAAATCCCAACCCAAACACTTCTCAAAATCCGAAAAATCTCATACACCACCACCCACCCACCACCACCGTAGACCACCACCACCCACCACCACCCCGACCCTAGACGACCGGCGACAGCCACCACCGGCGCACGGTGACGACCGGCGACAGCGACGACCGCCGACAGCCCGTAACTTCTCTCTTTTTTTCAAATTTTGTTAATTGAATGTTAAATTAATGTTTCAAAGGCCACATTAATACTAAAATAGGTTTGTAAATGATATATTTATATGAATATGTGATTAGTAGCTTTAATTTTGTTTCAAATGTGGTATTAATATGAGTTTTTATGCAAATTTGAATTAGGTAGTAATTTGTTTGATTTTTGTTGTAATTATATGTTTAGTTTATAAATTGTAGTATTGTTAATTGTTGAATAGGTAGTAATTGTAGTGTTGTTAATTGTTGAATAGCTAGAAATTGTTGGATTTAATTTGGGCAAAAATGTGAGCATTAGGGTGGTAATGCTCGAAATTCTGGGCAGCAGTGGTATTGCTCGAAATTCTGGGCAGCAAAGACACGAAATTTGGGTAGGAAATGGTAAATTTCGGGGCAAGGTTGAAATTTGGGTCGAAATGTGGAAGGATGAATGGTGGAACATTGATATTCAATGTGTGAACCATGGTGGAACATTGATATTCAATGTGAGAACCATGGTGGAACATTGATATTTAATGTCAGAACCATGGTGGAACATTGATATTCAATGTGAGAACCATGGTTGAACATTGATATTCAATGTGAGAACCATGGTGGAACATTGATATTCAATGTGAGAACCATGGTTGAACATTGATATTCAATGTGCGTCCATGGTTGCACATTAGAACTCATAGTCCTTCCCACGGTTGCGCATTGAATATCATTGTTTGTCCATGGGTTGTGCATTGATGGACCATGGGTTGGGGCTTAGGTTAGGGTTTAGGGTTAGTGTTTAGGTAAGGGTTTAGGGTTAGGGTTTAGGTAAGGGTTTAGGGTTAAGGTTACAGTTTAGGGTTTAGATTAGGGTTACGGTTAGGTTTACGGTTTAGGTGATGTTAGGGTTTAGGGTTTCGGTTAGGGTTAGTGTTAGGGGTTAGGGGTTAGGATTTAGGGTTTAGGGTTAGGCTTTAGGAATTATTTTTTTAATATAAATTTTCATTTTACTTGTTAAATTTTCATTTAATTTTTTTATTTTATTTTTGTTAAGATGCTTTTATTTGTTAATTTAAATTTCCATTTTATTTGTTTAGTATTTTAATATGTTTTTGAACATTTTTTATTTTAATGATGTAGATGACTAGCGAAAGAGATAGAGAGTTAGATCGGAGAGCGACAGAAGTAATGAAAATGTCGGATCGGACCCAAGGTAGGAATGTGACATCATCAAAGCGACGTTTGGTGGTTCAAACTTCGAGACGTGTACCACCAGTACCGGAGATTTCAGGCGCTGGAGATTCCCATGCACGAGGAGCCGGAAGTCGCCCTAACCGTTAGTCGACACGTGAAGACTCTTTTCCATCAACCAACAGATGAGGCGGCTATAGATCGTGTCCGGATTATGATGCGGGAGTTGACTCCGTATTTCGGCCGCGATGATGATGATGAGTAGTGTTTTTAATGTTTTTTAGTGGATTGTTGTAGTTTGTTGAATTTTTAGTTTAGCTTTCATACATGGTTTTAGTTTGTTGAATTTAGTTTAATCGAATTGAGTAGTTTGTTAACTTTGTAGTTTTTTAGTTTGTTAACTTTGTAGTTTTTTAGTTTGTTTCTCTCACATAACTTCTCGAGGTGATCAACACTTCTATCCTTGAATGTCAACTAAGCCGGGCTTAGTGCTGGCATAGGTACATCTTCGGGTGGCGTGCATGCATGTATGTAGCTTCATCATGAGTTTCAAATCCACGATCCGTAAAGAACAAACGATTATAATCAAGCAAATTCTCGCCAAATTCCTCGAACGAATCCTATTAATTGAATATTTAGTATTGGTTAGCATGTATATTTTAGATTAAGCAACATAATTTAACTTAAACGGAAAATAAAGTACTAAACTACGCTAAAATGGGGAATAATAATCGAAAACAAAAAAAAAAAAAAAAAAAAAAACTAGCCATGGGCGGCACATTGAATATCAATGTCCGGCCATGGATTAGACAATGATATTCAATGTGTGTCCATGGATAGACATTGAATATTAATGTCCGTTCCATGGCCGCACATTCACATTCAATGTCCGGCCATGGAGTACACATTGAGATTCAATGTTTGTCCATGGACAGACATTGAATTTCAATGTGCGTTCCATGGCCGCACATTGACATTCAATGTGCGACCATGGAACACACATTGACATTCAATGTCTGTTCCATGGACAAACATTGAATAATATGTTTGCAAGCATTGAAATTGCACAAATAATCGAATTTTTTTTTTTTTTAAAAAAAAATTGTCTATGGGCGAGACATTGACATTCAATGTACGACCATGGAGTAAACATTGAGATTCAATGTTTGTCCATGGAACGCACATTGACATTCAATGTCTGTTCCATGGACAAACATTGAATACTATTTTCCTAAAATGTCGTCTGCAAAACCTAATCGGGTTGAAAAAATCGATTTCTATCATTAATCTTAAACGAAACTATAAATTAAACATAACATAATTAATAAAATGTTAAGAAATCGAAGAATTGGTTGAATGAGATTCCGTCATGAATTTTTAATGATTTTCGTGTTTTTAATTTTTTTTGGTTTTAGATGAATTAATCGGGTTTTCTCAAGAATTTCAGAGAATTTTTCTAGTGAGATAAAGTGGTCAAGGGTATTTTCGTCTTTTTTATGAAAAACGCCGTCTACGTTTACTAAAATGTCGTCTACAAAAACCAACCCCCTACAACTAGCTTCCATTAAGCCCGAGGTATCCATCTCTAATCTTTAAAACGAAGCATAGTGATGGAAGTGGTCACGTGGATAATGGGACCGCCACTACTCATGGCATATTTTAGTATAACATGAGATTAACACGACGAGTGTGACACAATAACTTAAGGAAGGCGGATGATTGGACGGATAAGAATTGCATGGGAAGGGTGATTGTTAGTTCGGAGGGGAACCATGAGGACTCTATTTCTCAGGCCAGAGTTAAGGATGGCTACCCGGTATCTATTGTCAATCCTAGAGCGGAATGTGTGGGTTTCCATGTGAAAGTGGATGCAGGATGGAAATCAAATTTTGAAGCATCCTTTGGTTTTGTAGTATATGAACCAGGAGGTAATTTGTTCTATGAATATGGGAATGGGATTCAGGCTGAATCGGCTATTCAGGCTGAAGCTAAAGGTCTTAAGGCTGTCCTAGAATGGGCAAGGAATCGGGCAATTCTTCATCTTAACATTTCGATGGACTGTCTACAACTCATATGCGCCTGGGCCGGGTTCGTGAAGCAGGACCACCTAATTCAGGGTATTATTAGAGACTGTAATTCGCTTGCTGTAAATTTTCATTGCCTTAGGCTTTCTTTCATTCCTAGAAGATTTAACTCTATAGCACATAACATTGCTAAAAGAGCAATGGTGTAATCTTGTTGCCAGTAACCTATCTTGCCCGTTGACAAAAAAAAAAAAAAAAAACTATACTTTACATTCAGGGACAGTGCTGGTAGCTATATGGGCTATAGTCCAATATAATTTTCTGATAAATAATGTGGGCTTTGGAGCATAGTTGGTTAAAATACTCTATTTAAGAGTGTAGAAGTATAAAATTGCTCAAGTTCAAGACTTATTCTAAGCAAAGTTTGTATAATTTTTTTTATATATTAGATGTGCCATATTCCTTGTTAAATGACCTTTATTTTTTATTTCGTATATATTTTATCGAGTATACAAAATTCAAAAAATTGAAATAATTTTCAGGTTAATTTGAATAAATATTCCATACTAGTTAATGTGTGCTAAAAATGTTAAAAGATTTCATTTCGTTTTTAAATAATCTAAGAATGGCGGGTTTTTGGTTTGGCCAACGCGAAAGTACTATATGTTAATACTTAATATAACTGTTTTAATTAGACCTCTCTTTAAGCTCACTATAATTCTCACTTTATAAGTTACAAATAGAGTGTAACGGGAAAAAAAATTTAGCCCTATATAAAATAAATTCTTGGCTCCACCCCTTCATACATTGTGGACCGTGCCTGTGCACTAGCTGAGCCCACCTTTTCGTGCTTGGGCCGTGCCATCTTTTTCTCCTAGCGGCCCACATCCATCTCTACTTAACCATATAAGACACATTTATTACATTTCCAATGCATTTTGCTTTTATCTTATTAATATTCTTTTTGAAGGGTATTAATATTACTTAACCCATCTTAAATAAATATTTGTGATTGTATAATTAATTAGTCTACCTCATTGTTTGAAGGCCATTTCATTCAAGATCATACGTAAAGTGATACTTTGTATAATTTTTTTCATGGTAAAAAAATTACAAAGATATTATCGTATTAAACATTTACGAACGATGATATAGCGTGATAGTCCAACAGGCTGGGGCTTAGTTAGTCTTTCTTTTTACCAAACACGATATACGAAATGGTTGACGATACAACACGGCCAATGGAGCACCCTTAGTCATAAATGATCGAACTATACAATGAACGACCAATCACATCATTTGTAAAATGAAACTAACGGTAGTGCATGATTGTGGATATATAGTTACAACTTACAACTGAGAAGATTGTGTTACTGAAACAAGGCTGTCAAAAGATTATGCAATTATACGTAAATTGTCTTATATTATGTAACTACGTTGTTTGGTAGGGTTCTCATCATTCGCTACGGTTCTCTCTCTTTCAGATAAATCACGTGAGTATTCTTCATTCATATAGTTGATAGTTGATAGTTGATAGTTGATAGCACATCGTATTGATAAATGAATCTTCTTAACCATAATTCTAAGGTGATAATAAAAATTTATTTATTATATTTATTTTTGTTATGTTTTCCTACGTGATGAGTTTCCACTTCGTCAATTATAAAAAGTTGTCGGGATTTGAAACCGTGACATGTGATCATACTTACTCTGATATTATCATTGATGAACCATCTCAACTTTGATGTTAATGTATCCGAAAGAGTGATTATCTATAATTTTGGTGGTGGTTTGACCGAAAGAGTTGTGGCGATAATAATATTAGTAAGTATGCTACAATTCTTGAAGTTGCGAAAGGCGAGTAAGGGTGGTAGGCAGTTTAACTCTTAACTAGTTTTAAACTCGTGTAAATTGCACGGTTATTCTATTTTTAACATTGTTTTACTAAAACTAATTTAAAAAAATTATATAAAGTCAAATTTAGTATCTGAAATTTGAATTATGAATTCCATTAGCAATTAAGACATTCTACATATGATTCTAATTACGATTTTATGACTTTAACAATACATTTTTTTAATCAAAAATTGTATCCTAGCAGAATTGTCATATGAAATAAAGTACATCAAATCATATGCAATATTTTATGACTTATTGACTCATTTGACTGACCTTCCCGCAGACGATTCCGATCCTTTTTGTGTTTTCCGTAAACCTTTCATAGCTGATCTTAACTCAAAATGATTTCTTTGATTTGGTAAAATTACACGAATCAACTTTCATTAGTTTTAGGTATTTCATAAGGCTAAAGCCGTCTAATACCTTAATCAAAGTAATCATAGATTACTACTAACAATAGCAAGCAATAAGTAGGGTATCGTATCCACAGAGAGGCGAGGTTTAATATCTATTTGCAATCAATTAAAGTTGTCTTAAGGGTCAGAAGTTTGGTCTAGTTTTGGATTGAATAACTAACAACTACTAGCAAAAAAAGATAAAGATGAGAAACAATAATAAGAAAGTCTAGGGATCAGGTTCACAAGGTAGTTATTCAGGGGTGAGATTTAATCATTGATAGGGCTAATTATGCTATTGAAGGTAATACGATCGCCCGACTCAATACTCCATTTAGATATAGATTAACATGAGGTCGCTATCATTAAACTATATCTATTTAGTAATCCCTGCCTTTATTAGTCTTAACCCCCGATCGGTGATAATCCTAATATGCAAGACTAATTCATTAACTCCGGTCGGTAATTAATCAATTAGGTGTAAGACGATTAAGACGATAAAGACGATATACTAAGCAATAACAAATGAGCAATTTAACTATCAATTCATAAGGTAAACCCCTTTGTAACATCCTAGATAATCCCCATTCTCCCTAGAAGGCTAAATTAGCTACGCAAAACGGTAATAACAGCAACAACAAAACAAAGGGAGAACATGATTGATAACATGATTAATGAAAATAAAGCAATAGATAGCTGAAAAAACCAATTAAATAAATTATTATAGAGTACCTTAAAGAAACAAAGATCCAGAATTGATTACAATGCGTAAATTATAAAAGTTAGATCTAAAACTAAATTAATATAAGAGAGTTTTTAGAGACAGACTAAAAAACAATAGAGACTAGCTAAACTAGGGTGGAAAAAGCATGAAAGACTCAAAGGGCATGACTCCTTGTATAATAAAACATAAGGAACAACTTTGGAAGATTTCCGGAAAGAAAAGCCCACTACTAGTGGTTCCTCGATCAAACCCTTCTTTCACTCGATCGAGGATCCTAGTTCCAGATTGCACATGCACGTTATTCGAGGTATTCAAGGTTCCTTGATCAATCCTCGCATTCACTCGATCGAGCAGGCTGGTTCCTGGATCAATCCTAGTGCCACTAGATCAAGGAACCTCGTGTAATTCCTCCTTCGCGCACTGAAGTTCAAACGTCCGCCATTTCTTCGTTACTTGTCAGAATCAAGCGATTTTTACGGCGTTGGAGAGCTAAAAGGTTAAGCTTTCACAACCAATTGGAATCACCTGATTATCATTTTTGTAGCCGAACATATGGCCCTTATAACAAGGTACTAGTTATATGAAGTTCTTTTGCTCGCCTAGCTTCAATTCTCTTCCTTTATTTTCATATATTCCCGTGCCATGCTCCATGTATTACTCCATGCCAACTCCATGCCAGCTTCAATTCTCTTCCTTTATTTTCATAAAAGTAAAATTTTCATGAAAAACAAGCAACTGCGACTGTCCCGAAAGGGTAGGCAAATTCTGGGATTGTAGCTTAAAGAATGGGTTATAAAACAGGCTATAATCAATTAAATGAGCTAAACATAAAGATCTATATTTCAAGAGTATAAAATCAAATCAGTTTAGTTATGTGAGGCTTATTTGAAGGGTAAATTTGCTTTTCTCATGTACTCAGTCAAAATATAAAAGCATAAAAATATCAAGAAATCAATGTCACACTTATGCAATTTGATATAACACATTCCACAAGGAGAACTACACTCAAGCCTAAATAACAATGAGACCAGCTTATTAATATTTCTGGCCTAGGAAGCTCTAAAGACCTCAGATTTGAAGTAGCTTATCAACAAAATTTGTCAAATCTAATCAGTAAAAGGCAAGTCAAAAACGGTCAAGACTTAGGCTATGAGCTTTGTTTTCCTACAATAAGACAAAACCATGCATATGAATAGCTATTGGGATTCAAATGCAAAAACAAAGGCAAATTATCATCATTGTTAATTAAATTCGCCAAGACTCAACCTAAAATTAAAAGAAAAACGAAAGAACATGTTTTTTTTAAAGCACACAACATAAAAAAAAGACTCTCCCCCAAACCTAAATATCAATACATAGGTCGATCCTCGAGCATTTGATCTTAATGCTTAGTGAAGTCTTCTAACACGTGATATCTTCTTCCTTTAATAATCATGTTTGCTATATAGACTAGATAAACTATTAAAGGCAAGAGATACACAATCATAATTGGTAAACTTGTCATGATTAAAACATTATCATATTTGGAAATAATTGCTGAACAGAGCTTAATAACAATAGGGATGAAATCCAACTCCGAGTATAGGAGTACTCCTCTAGTTGCACCAAGATGAACTCTAGTCAAACTACTAAAACATACACTAATATATTTAAGTTGTATCCTTAAAATATTACAATTTTACTACACTAGTATGATTTAATGCAGTATGTAACATCCCTTATTTTCGTAAACCTCATTTTAAATTAATTAGAGTATTTTTCGGAATTTAATATATTTTATTTAAATTCGTAAGATTATATTTTAAAAATAGCGTATAAGTTCCGTCTTGAGAATATTCCGTTTAAAAATAATCCCGAGCAACAACTTAAACCCGACTCACGAAAGCAAGATAAAAGCAAGTGTTGAGGAAACTTCCCCTTCATTTCCTCACAAACACACATTTACTTGTTTCCCAAGCTCAAAAGAATCAAAATCAGATTTCTTCATCCTCTTCATTCTCATTTTCCCCAATTAACTAAATTGCTCACTCCGATCCCAATTCAACTCCGTTTAAGGTAACGTTTTCGTCTAAGTGATCCTTGTCTCATTCCCGTCGCATCTACCTCTTTCAATTTCAGAATCGTTTAACTCGAATTCCGGGTTGTTTTAGGATAAATTCGAGATTAAGCTTTAATCCTCTTTTCTTTTGTTTAAAGCGTTGATTTAGAAGACTCGGAGAAGGACTCCCTTGTGGTGAAAGAAGCTAGTGGTGAAGAAGCTTGTTAAGGTGACGCCAATGAGATTACTCGGCTATGTTGTTATACTAATGTGACATGAGTTTATGTGCTTATAAATGAAGATTAGGGCATGTTTATATGTTATTTATGTTTGATAAGTAATTTCAGAATGTTATTGGATGTTGTGGTTGAATTTGTGAAACTTATTGGTGATTTTGTATATCCGTCGCAATTTTGAGTTCTTGCTTAATTGATGGTTAATTGCTTGCAATTCTTGTTATTTATGTTTAAGATTGATGAGGAGTATCACTTGGGATTTGTTGGGAAGATTAGGTGCTGATAGTGTAGTATATATGCTCAAAACCGTTGTTTAGGAATGCTAGTCGAAGTATAGGAAGAACTATCGAATTGCAGGAAAGTCGCGAGGAAGCACCGGAACCTGTGCATGGGCGCAGGCTGCGCAGCCCCCATGTGCAGCTGTGCCACCCCATGCCCAGGCTGCGCTCGTGGTCGTTGTAGCTTTTGTTCGTTAATTGTGTGTGGCCTGTTTTGGGTGATTGTTACCCATTTGTTTTAGCATGTTTTAAGTGATATTAAATGATAAAACTATTTCGTTTGAAATGTATATTTATGTGGAATGATATACGTTAACCGAACTTACGTTCGTCTTATGTTAATTAATCGCATGATTGTTAATAAATAGATATCTGTTGTTTTTATCGCGAAATAAAATATCACTTGAGTAGTAACATATCTAATATGTATATCGAGAGGTTATAAGTTTGTTTTTATGAACCTAATCGATCGATGGTATTTGATATAAGGTTTCTTATTGAGTTCCGATACTATTTCACATGTTAATGTGTGGGTTGAATTTTATGTCTTAAACGTTGCTTATTACTTGTTGCCTTGAATTACATGCTAAGATTACAATTGATATCGAATGTTTGGTTGTATATTCACATATATGATATGCTTGTTTGAAGTCCAAGAAGTTTGGACGTACGGTCTTACACCGGGTTCGGAAATTGGTTGAGGAGAAAGACCCCCGGTCGGGCAACCGGAAGGGAAATCGGCTCTCACCTCAAATAGTTTCCGAAATTGGTTAAGAGTTGAGTGGAGTCTTAGAAATGGAATAGTAGAACTATTGATTGAGTTTAAGTCACTGTTTTATTGTAATTCACTTGAATACTACATCTTAGGGTGATGTGTTGTGTAATGCATGTGGAGGTTATGCTATGAGCTGTTATATGATTCTTGTTCTCACCATGACTGCGTTATGTCTTGGTATGACTCTTGATAGTGTGTTTCCAGTCAGGTTTCAGATTGTCCGCCCGACTTAGAGGCACTAGTAGAATTATACCCTACGGTGTCGGTTCAAATACTCCATTAGTGTCGGTTTTCTAGCGACGTGATTGCTGGGGTCACATAATGTTTGTGTCGGTTGTAAAACCGCCACCGTAGTTTACCCTACGGTGTCGGTTGTGTGTTAAAACCGTCACCATAGGGTACGTTATGGTGTCGGTTGTGAGTTCCAAACCGCCACCATAGGGGTCTAAACCGCCACAATAGGTAACTTATGGTGTCAGTTTTGCGTCTACAACCGTCACCATAGGGTAAGCTATGGTGTCGGTTTTGCGTCTAAAATCGTCACCATAGCATAAGATATGGTGTCGGTTGTGAGTCCCAAACCGCCACCATACGGGTATAAACCGCCACAATAGGGTAAGTTATGGTGTCGGTTTTGCGTCTAAAACCGGCACCATAGGTTAAGCTATGGTGTCGGTTTTGCGTCTAAAACCGTCACCGTAGGGTAAGCTATGGTGTCGGTTTTGCGTCGAAAACCGTCACCATAGGTTAAGCTATGGTGTCGGTTGTGAGACCCAAACCGTCACTTTCTTGTATGCTACGATGTCGGCTGTGAGTTAAAAAACGTCACCTTATGTTATGCTATGGTGTCGGTTCCAATATAAGAACCGTCGCCATATATATATATATATTTTAAAAAAAAATTAGCTAGCTAATTTCGACACCACCTCCCCTAAATCGATGCTAGCCGAATATAAACATTGATGGAAGAATGCCTGCAAAGAATTTTAATCAATTACCAACAAAATAATGCTTCATA
Source organism: Silene conica (assembly GCA_029255685.2). NCBI lineage: Eukaryota > Viridiplantae > Streptophyta > Magnoliopsida > Caryophyllales > Caryophyllaceae > Silene > Silene conica. The sequence goes on from CM055311.2 coordinate 70,791,515, forward strand.
CAATAGCTTCGAAATAACCATACATCTCATATTCTCATCCAACAATACAATAACATTATTATGTTTCCCAATGACGAATAATCCGAGAAAACAAGCAACAAGTATCCTCAGCAATAACCTCGACCAAGCAACAAGTAAAAATCCAATAATTTAATCTAAACTACATGTTCTTGAAATATCTTGTAGCCCACACCTCTTTAACTTCATTCATATCTTCAACTGACATTGTTGAATCTTCAATAATCTACATTTAAGAAAATCAATGATGAGATGCTTTTGTTTAAAAAGAAAATAAGTAAACTTTAAATATTTTTACTTAAAAATAAGAAATACCTGCTCAAATTGTTCCACACTGCCCTTTGAGTAATAAAATGTTGTGTTATACATCCATTTCATGACATAATAATCACATTCGTAATCTCCGGGTTGTTGGGGGCATTAAATATATAAAATAGGATACTGTTATTGAAACTATATTTGGATTATGATATTAGATAATTGGAAAAAAAAGTAGCTTATGTTCACTTACCTTCTTAATCACTTTGATCTGAAGTTGATTCTTTTTAGCAAAATTACCCTTCTCCATTAACACAGTGTAAAATCCAAGCAGCTTTTAGCCTTCCTTTTATGCTGAGCTTCTTTGCCATCCTTTGCTGTGAATCCTAAATGTACACAGTGTTCAGCCCCAAGCAAACAACCATCAACATCCAATGATTTCTATGCATTGAAATTGATACTTAAAGTTAATATTGCGAAACAACAAATAATATAAATAACAAATTAACAAGATGCAATTGAGCTAAAGTTATAGTTTAACAAGATGCAATTGGATAAAAATCATGGAGCCTATTGAGCCAGCAGCAGAGGTGGAACATAAAGAGGAGGAAAAAAAGCAGATAACTCCAGAAGCGTCAGCCTTAATTAGACTCATGCCGTGAGGTTAGTCAGTTTGCAGCGAGATGACAAGGACAAGGATGGATACAATACACATATGTTTTGAGCATAGTCATACAAGGAGAACATTTCAGAAATTAACAGCAACAACAACAATTAACCATAAGTTGTTATCGTCAGCAATTAACAACAATTAATAGCAACAGTAGCAACGTACTGCTAGCTCTCAGGTCCATCATTTTAAATCATGTACAAGTGAATACTGAAGGTATTTTCACAATGGGTTATACAAGATTCCAGAAGCTTACATATTATCCTAAGACCTTGCATACAAATTCTTAATCCCTCCAAACATTCGAATCTATCTGTTTACTTATTTTCGGTCTCTATAGCCATAGTATGCCCATATCTTTCTTCATTTAAACATTACTTTTTTAGTCCAAGATATAATTTTATGGAAGATCTTTCGATAACAAATGTAGATAATAGTGTCACATTTTAGCTGGCGCCTCCACTGGCTCAGATGTTTCATTTGGGCCCAGGCTGATTGCTTGGCAAAGCTTCAAAGGCTGGGTTGTTCGACAGCGATTCTACCATTTGATACAAATTGGTCGGGGAATCAGTCAGTCTTAGATGTCCCAAAAGGTCTCAGCGAAGGACTAAGTTTACATATACTTTGATATATTTACAGTAAAAGTTTTAAAATTTTAACCTTAAAAAAAGTAAATGTGTAGATTGGAATGGATTGGAGGGAGTATCTCCAAAGTTTGCGACTTAGACAAAACCATTTATTTATACATCATATTCAAGAACATTCAAACGGGATCCGGCAAACATTACCTGTTGCGGAGGTTGAATGCTAGTTGTTCCTTCAAAATGAGTATTATTATCCACTTGGAGCGCAGGATAATTAATAGCTTTATCTTCAGGCCGTGAAGGAACAAATGCACTGCAAGAAAGAAAATATCAAAACTGAAAGAGAAACTCCACCATCCAAATATGATTGTCTATTGCATAATTAGGTAGCTTATGTAAAATTTGCACTATCTACCCATTAAATCACTCTATCAAATGTACTCAAGCGATAAGTTGCTTGCTAACAAACATATTCAAACTTCCAGATCCATCTATACTCTCCAGTCAACCTCAGAAAACCAAGTCAAAAACGACTGAGACAAACGAATAGGATTTTTTAGTTTGTGTATTGTCCAACTGAGGCATTTGATTATCGCTAGAACCAACAACACTAGTTCAAATGAGGGCATTGCAATCATAAAAAAAAAGACCCCATCCTAGAAATCTCTTATTCCGTTAAGTAGTCTTACTGATGCTCCAACGCCTGTGCAGCAGTTATCCTCTTACGAGGATCGCATCTGTATATAGTTCAAGATAAGTTGGACGATTAAACAATCAATAGAACCAAAAATTTTGCCGACGCTATAGAAAGTACAGAGTAACCAAACATACTCGAGCATTTTGGAGAACATATCATAAGCAGGAGTTTTGGGAGACAGGTGGACAATACTATAAAGTCCAGGATTGTCACTATGATTAAACATCAGATCCAAAAAATGCCAGAAAACGATACTATAAAACAGAAATTAAAAACTTTAACTCCAAATTAATTAACAAGAAAATTCATGGTAACTTAGAATCAATTATTTGTTCCAGAAAAATCATAATTTCATAAATATCAACAAAATTCCTAATACATACAACTACAACAAATAAATCGTGTAATACCGAGTAACGTCAAAGTTAGCTAAATAGGGCAGCAATTCAACAGTAAAGACAGAAACTCGCTAGCAATTCAGCAATTCAACAGCACTGGTCGGTTTAATTACTCAAATTGCTGTATAGATATGAGATGAATATCAAATTAAACAACATATTACTGAAATTAACTATAGAAAAAGCAATAGTAGTATGGCACACCTTTGATTGATGAAGCCCGCCAAGGAATTCGTTGATAATTGCGACGGAAGTGAGTGATAATTGCGAAGCCAATAATTCTGAAGTATATTTGATAATTCTGAACGAATTTCGAATTTGATGATTGCGAATGGTGAACGATAAGAATTGATTTATAGTGTCGGTTTGCAGTTATATTGAATTAAGATTGATTGAGGTAGGGTTTTGTTTGATTGAAGTAGGGTTTTGTTTGTTTTGATGCTGAATGAATTAGGAAGTGAAAGACAGTTTAATTTGTTTTGCTGTTGAGTGAATTAGGAAGTGAAAGACGCTTTGAACAATGCTATTTTTAGTGTCGGTTTTTTTACTTCGACACAAAGTATATACGTCTATTATACTTAAAACCGTTACAAATTTTATACGGTGACGGTTTTTAATAAAAAACTGTTGTTTTTTGTTACTACTTTTAATGTCATTATTAATGTCGGTTATATGAAAACCGTCACAAATGATTTATAGTATCGGTTCTGACTTACAACCGACACAAATAATTTATTTTATCGTGACGGTTCTTTATAAAAACCGTCACAATAGACTCCCTGTAGCCTTAAAAAATCCTTCCCGCCAATTTTTTTTGCCTTTTATGTCGGTTTTTATTAGAACCGTCACGATAGCTGCGACACGATAGAGGTTTTTTGTACTAGTGAGGGTATCTCGTTCCTAGCTAGTTCAAGTCTTGGAGGTGTCTTGGACACTTGTCGAATCGAGGAAGGATTATACCTCGAGAGTCTGGCCAGATTTAGACTAGGACTGTATATCGGTTTGTCGTCCTACCAGGGGATTGTATTCGTGGAGACTAAGTAGACTTGCCGTTGTTGTATAATGGAGTTGTCATATGCCATCTTCCTTGTTTTGATGATTGTTGTGTCTAACTTGCCTGCGTTATGGTACAATGTTAGATATTACTGAGTATGAGCTTTAGCTAGACCTGGGTTATGGTTTATGAGCTAAACACTAAGTTAGTGAATGTGAATATGTGTTATGCTTGGGTTATGTCTTAAGTTGACCGCTGAACCTTCATAGTTAGTGAATATGCATGTATGCTTGTATGAGTTATATATATATATATATATATATATATATATATATATATATATATATATATATATATATATATATATATATATATATATATATATATATAGAGAGAGAGAGAGAGAGAGAGAGAGAGAGAGAGAGAGAGAGAGTAAAGTTCAAATGAGTCAACTTCCTTGGTTGAGGTCTTGAGTGCTAATATTAGCCATTAGATATTGGAGATTAGATGGTTGAGATTAAAACAAAAAAAACACTCACCCAAATGCATTTAATGCTTTGTCTCTCATAATTTCAATTCCCCATTTGACTAATTACTTTTCTCTCTCATAACTTTACCTTCTAATTATTTATTTTTCAGTTTTAAAAACTTATGAGTGTAACTCTAATGTTTTACGAGTGTAACTCCATTGTTTTAGGCGTGTAACTCTATTGTTTTAGGCGTATAACTCTATTATTTTAGGCCTGTAACTCTATTGTTTGAGGCGTGTAACTCTATTGTTTTAGGTGTGTAACTCTATTGTTTTAGGTGTGTAACTTTAATATTATACTAATATAACTTTGATTTTTTAATGCGATTTTTTATATAAAAATTTATGACTATAAATCATCTGTTTTATGCGTGTAACTCTATTGTTTTGGGCGTGTAACTCTATTATTTTAGGCGTGTAACTCCATTGTTTTAGGCGTGTAACTTCATTGTTTTAGGCGTGTAACTCTATTATTTTAGGCGTGTAACTCTATTGTTTTAGTCGTGTAACTCTATTATTTTAGGCATCTAACTATATTGTTTTAGGCTTGTAACTCTATTGTTTGAGTTGTGTAACTCCATTGTTTTAGGCGTGTAACTCTATTGTTTTAGGCGTGTAACTCCATTGGTTTAGGCGTGTAACTCTATTGTTTAAGGCGTGTAACTCCATTGTTGAAAGTCCATTGTTCTATTGGTGTAACTCTATTGTTCTATTGGTATAACTCTATGGTTTTTTTAGTGTCACTCTATTGTTATTTTAGTTTAACTCTAACTCCATGGTTCTTTTGGTACAATTTCATGTTTTATTAGTGAAACTCTATGGTACTATTAGTGGAAAAAAATCAAATCCACCAACAACCACCACCAATACCCACCAACGACAACCACCACCAATACCCACCAACGACAACCACCACCATCATCCAAAAAAATTCAGATTGAAAAAAACTAAAAATTTATATCAAAAAAATTCTAGATCTGAGAAAAACTAAAAAAAACACTAAAAATTAACACTAAAAAAATACCAACCACCACCAATAGTCACCAATGACAACCACCACCATCGTCAATCAAAACAAATACAGATCTAAAAAAACTAAAAATTTATATGAAAAAAATTCCAGATCTGAGGAAAACTAAAAAAACACTACAAATTAACACTAAAGAAACACTAAAAATTAGCACTAAAAAAAGACTAAACATTAAAACTAAAAAAAGAGAAAATTTAATGTCGGAAGGGAATGACTCAAAAACGAAGATTTGAAATGAAGATTTGAATCTCTCGACAACTCACATGCACAAATCTACACTTTTTACTAATGTCTACTCTGTACTTCACTTTTAATTAATTTAACGCAAATTTAGAAATGAAGAGAAAAGAGAAAAGAGGAGGCGCGCGGTCGGCAGGAGGGGAGGCGCGGTCGGCGGCAGGAGGGGAGGCGCGCGGCGGCAGGAGGGGAGGCGCGACAACAAAAAGAGAAAAGAGAAGAAGGAGGCGGCATGAGGGGAGGCGCGCGGCGGCAGGAGGGGAGGCGCGACAACAAAAAGAGAAAAGAGAAGAAGGAGGCGGCAGGAGGGGCGGCGCGCGTGGGGGTGTCGGATGGCGGCAGAAGGGTCGGCGACGTGGGGTGTGGGATGGTGGCAGGAGGGGCGGCGGCGTGGGGTGTCGGGTGGTGGCAGTGACTTGGCGGCGCAGAGAGCGTGTCGCGACGGAAGGAGGCGGTTTTGGATGTAGTTGTGGTGGGAGTCAGTTTTAGGGTTTTTTATTAGGTTTTTGATTTATTTGGTTTTTTAGAGAGATGAATTGAATGAGAATATGTGAGATGAGAGAGAAATGAGAAGTAAAAATGTTATTAGTGGTAAATGAAATTAGTGTAGACAAAGCATTTATTGATGTTTGGTGGGTGTTTTTTTCTTTTAATCTCAGCCATTGATTTGTTTTAATCTAAGGGCTAGTATTAGAATTCAAGAACTCAACACTAGAGGGTGGACTCATTATACATATATGTATATATATATGTATACATATATGTATACATATGTATACATATGTATACATATATGTATACATATGTATACATATATGTATACATATGTATACATATATATACATATATGTATATATATACATAGACTTGAGATCCGGTGAGAACCACCTTACAATGAGAACTTTGTGAGAACTCTACCTTACGAACTTTTTTTAAAAAAGTTAATGACATAATTGGATTCGGCATGACATTTTATAGCTAGAGAACATATTTCTTGGTCTGAAAATAAATACTAGTGACGGAAATCAAGGTGAGATACGTTTTATTTATTTGCATGCACCTACTATCTATTTTTTCGTATCTATCATTTTTCCGCCACTAGTATTTATTTTCTAGACCAAGAAATATGTTCTCTAGCCATAAAATTCCATGCCGAATCCAATTATGTCATTAAGTTTTTAAAAAAAACTGCGTAAGAAAGAGTTCTCACCGGTTCTCATTGTAAGGTGGTTCTTACCGGATCCCAACCCTACATAGACTTGTATATATATATATATATACATATATATATATATATACATATATATATATATACATATATATATATATATATACATATATACATATATATATATATATACATATATACATATATATATATATATATACATATATATATATGAGTAAGCATCATGTTGTTGGATGTAAGTAAATATTATGATAATGGATTATGAGTAGTGTACTTCACATGATGAAGTTTATGTTGCAGTATACATGTTTGGATTATGTGATTATATGTTATGTGTTGGTGACAACAAATGGCTAGGAGCATCTCTAGTCACTCCCCACTGACTGTGGCGGACATGTTTCATGTGTGTAGGTTGGTGATTGTTGTGCAGGGGTTTCACATGGGGCTATCGAGCGATGATCCTTCATCGATGACATTTACCTTATTCGTTAGCTAGACCTTAGTTTTTTATAAACAGTTTTGTGCCTGTAGGGATATGCTATCCCGGGCTGCGGTTGTATTTAAATACTAAATACCTATTTATGTTTCAGTTTACTTCCGCATTTCAGTTTTGTAGTAGGACACCTCGCATGTTTAATTCCGTGCAAATTTCATGCATTTTTGGTTGTTTACTTTTCTGCTGCCGCGAGGGGTTTTACATAGTATTATAAAAAATGAGCTTCTAAAAATCTAAAGAGAATTTTTGAGAAACAGGAATTCTTATGTTTGGAAAAATGATCAAGTATATTATGAGAAATGCAATAAACACATTTTAAAGAGAGAAAACTATTCCTCTCCATCTTTGGTGGCCGGTCACTTATGTAAAGGGAAGAGTTCTCTTTGCTTTTTCTATTTCCCACATGCATAGGTCACAATCATAGGTAATTTCTCATATAGGTTTAATTATGTTATCTTATTCTTAATAAGATAAATAATCATAACCTAAACTACCTCTCAAGACCCATTTACACGGCACTCATTTTATAAAATGGGTTCCATTTTACACTTTATATTTTGTCATTTGTAATGTGTCACAAGTGTGACATATCACATGATAAATGACAATTAGTAATTTATAAATGTGTATTTAAACAATTTAAATACAATTTCTTATCATATAAATAATACTTAACATTTAAATATCAATTACCAATTTTAAATGTGTAAAATTTGTCATTTCATATTTGCCAATGTGATTCACAACTCAATTGAAATCACAATCAACTGATAACTCTTATCGATAAAAATACGATAACATTTATCGAATTTAATAAAATAAGCATTTATTTTATTGAAATCGAATCTCATATAATCGAATTATCATAAGATACGAACCCCTTATTCATTTCGTTCACTTTAAGGAATTAATCAATTCGTATCATTATACAAATTATTGATCTCAATGATTAGGGCAACATCCTTTAGGTGTGACCTTAAGGGATCGATTGATCATCACCATCACATGACGGTAATGTCAAACTATTGAAAGTCAATCATTACTGAAAAATGTTGATCAATCGACTTATAATTTATCATCCCTTCCATCTTCAGTATATATAAATATATATGAGATTTAATGATTATATTGAATCACGTGTTCGCACTATTATTGAGGACACTTACTCCAACATCTTGTTGATGAGGAATTTCATCAGAAGCAATTGGTGCAGCAATTGGGACTGGTCTCCATATTTGGGTTAGTTTTGGTAAGGGTTGAGCCATCTTTTTCTTTTTACACATAACCTCGGTATGACCAATTCCTTTACCAGCAACACATATATTAGGTCTCCATTCATATTCTACAGGCACACTTATCTCATTTTTTTTCTCATCCTTGAAGAAATGACAATTAAGAAGTTCTTGTCAAATCTCTACCTCTATCATAAGTCTGGCATAACCCAGTCTAGTTTTGTCCACGGTAGGAATATCACATCTAACAAACTTGCCCATCAAAGAAGCTTGTTTCTCCTGTTGGAGTAAGTGTCCTCGACAATAATGTGATCACGTCAATTATATTAATTATATTGACAAATCTCTAGAAAAGAATATTCATGGGATGATTCTTATCATAAGTCAACTGGTCAACATTAATCGGTAATGATTGGCTTGCTAGAGTTTGACATTACTGTCGTAATGACGGTGGTGACCAGTTGATCCCTTTAGGTCACACCTTTAGGACAGCTATCTCAATATTAAATGTAACAACTGTATATTGATACGAGTTGATACATTTCTAGATTGTGAAGAAAAGAGGAGATAATTTATAATTAAGATTGTAAATTATATTAGTGATCGAAATGTCATCACTATCAATTATTTGTTTAATGAAACATAATAATTAAAATGAATGAATCCATTAAACTACAATTGTTGTAGTTATAGAATGCGATTAAATAATTATATGAAATTATTTAATTAACAAATTTACGATGAAAAGGTTTAAAATGTTAAACTACGTAAATAATATAATCCTAATGTTAAGTCACGGATGGGATCCGTTTTGGTCTTAGTGACCGTGTGATATGTCACACTTAGACCTACACATTTTACATATTAACATTATGTAATAGGAACATTAGGATGACATGCATTTAAGACAATGGAGCATGCTTGAGACATTTGAGAGGATTGAGAGCAACCCCATTGGGCACTCTCACCTCACTCTCGGCCGAAGCAAAAGGAGCAACAAAAGAGAGATTTGGTTGCTCACAACATTCATTCAATCACTAATTAGGGTTTGTTTTTGAGAGAGAAAAACATAAGAAAAGAAAGAAAAATAATTCCTTCTTGCATAACCCTAGCCGTGTGCCTCTAACAACCTAGTGAGCTTGTGTGTTGGTTCTAGCAAAACAATATACAAACATTGAGAGTTAGTGTGTCTTGGTGTTCATCTTTTGGAGGCCATCATCTCTTTGAAGGTTCAAGGAGGATCATCCACACATTAAGCTCAAGAACAAGTGAAGAAGGTGACTTCATTTGTGCCCTTATTTTGCCGAGATATCCAATGTAAGGGAGCTCATTCTTACTCCTTATATCTCGTCATAATCTCTAGTTAAGCATGCTAAAGATCTATAATTTATATGATAAAATAAAACTAGTATGACTATAGGTATATGAACCTAACAATTGGTATCAGAGCTCTTGTTGTTGCATGCTTAATCGGTTTATAGTTTTTCCGAGTTTTTGAGACTTAAAACAAAACTAATATTTAAAGGCCCTTATATGCATCACTCGAATTTTTGGCATGTAAATTAAATCTGGTCCTAAAATGTTTTTAGGTTATATGATAATTTATGAGATTTAATATATTGTTCATAATTAAGATTTTAATCGTTTAAATGCATTTTTATGAAAAATCGAGTTAAATGATTAAATGAGAAAGAAAATGTTTCTAGCCTTGTAATTTTCACACGACCTCACATGCTATTTTACTTAATGTATGTAAAATATGATACAATATGATTTTGTATAAGCATGATTTACGTTTTTAGGATTAAAATCGTATAAAGAGGTAATTTGGCCATTTATATATATGATATTTCGAATTTATTTCGGATAAAAATGACCAATATTTTTACATTATAAATATTAAAGTAATATTTTCAGAATGTTAGTGAAAATGGAAATCCAAAATTTCGAATTTTTAAAATTGTTTGGATTTAATTCGTATATGTTATACAATTTAAAGGCAAAATGAACAATGTTTAAATAATTAAAGTGTTAATTATTGTCAAAATTATTTATGACTAATTTTGAGTCCTAAAATGTGTTAGGATATTATTTAGAACATAAGTTGTGTATGTTTTAATTTTATGCATTTTAAAAGAATTAAAAATGCTAAAATCTCATAAAACCGGGTTAATTTCGACATAAAGAGTTATTAGGGCGATTTGGCATTAAAATGAACATATTTATAACATGTTATATTGCTGCGTTTTTTCTTATGAATGTCATTTTATATTACATTATTTTGAATCATGTAATTATTCTAGTATGGCCTTAGTTTTAAATTGGTATTTCCCGTAATGTAAGGGGTTACCAATTCGGTTGTAATTTTGTGATCTCGTATCACCCAATTGTAATTTATTTCTATTTTATAATGTATAAAGTAGACTAGAAAAGTTGTAATATTTGTAAAATCCGGAGTTCCTTGAAGACGGTGCCATTCGGAAAGGAGTTCCGATCAAGACGGTGTTTGCCTCGATTTGCGTGCCTCGTCAAGATCAAGGGACCAAAGGAGTTGGTTTCCGAATTTGTACTCTTGTTATTTCTTTTCTAGGATAAGGCCATACTAGGAATTTATCGCTTGCTTTATTTCGTTTTAATATGTTGCATGCATAGCCAAATCGCCATTAACATGTCATGCATATCGAGTATCGGGTCTTCAACGTATCAATTTTATTATCGATAATTCACCTAAATTAGTTCACTTAAAAGGAGATAGATAATAATTGATAAGATCTCTTACGTTTAAAATATTGAGACTTAGCCTTACCAAAGAGTATGGACCCATGAATCCCTTCTTCACAAATATGTAGGCTCGGCTATACCGGGGTACTAAAATTGTCACGTTGGGTAAGTGGGGTAATGACGATTACACCTTGAAATTTGGTCGATCTCAACGAAGGTATTCGTAACCGTAGTTGCAATAAGTTCGGGCTATAGATAATTTTAAGAAAATTGTCGACCGAGAGTTCTAAGAGTAGAACCGATTAAAGGGTTAATCCACCAAATTATACCAATACGGGTTGAATCGGCTACACCGTGCCCGGATTAGTATGGGTTTGGGTCTCGGGTTTATTTACTTAATTGTGTAAGAGATCGTTAAGTAAATACTTAACTTGTTTAAAACGTTTAACAAGTTTCTAATGATGAACGTTAATTTTTCCTTCATTTCCGTTTTTGTAGTTAATTTATCGCAATGGATTCATTCAACCCTATCACTATTGATTCTTGTCATAATGTTTTCGACGATATTTGCAACCAAAACAACATTGATACTACTAGAGAAGTTCATTTCGGAACGGGTCCGGATGGCAGTATTAACTTCATTTCTTCTCTCCCACCTCCCAAAGGTTCATTTCTTGACACGGCTTATATTGATGAGCTAAATGAAGAAATGGACGCCTTATACTTGAAGGAAAGAGCTTATGATGAAGCTAGTGGGAGTTCTAGCAAGAAAGGTCTTGCAAAGAATAAAAGGAAGAAGAGAAAGTTAGAGAAAGGGCGATGCCACTATTGTAGTGTCATGGGCCATTGGAGGAGGAATTGCCCCAAGTACTTACGTCATATCCAAGAAGGTCTTGTGATCCCGTTAGGTAATTCCAAATCTGAAATTTTTGTTATTGACATAAATTTTACATCCAACACATCATGGGTATTGGATACCGGATGTGGTTCTCACCTTTGTAATCGTTTGCAGGGTTTAAGAGAAGTGGAGAAGGTAGACAAGGGTGATATGGATCTCCGACTTGGAAATGGAGCTCGGGTAGCGGCCACTTCAAAAGGAACTTGCACTCTTGCCTTGACGAGTGGATATGAGCTCAAACTCAATAATTGTTATTTTGTACCGTCTCTTTCCAAAAACATTATTTCTGTCGCAATGTTAGACATTGAAGGATATGATTTTTCCATTAAAAACAATTGTTGTGTAATTTCAAAGAATGACATGGTTGTTGGCCGTGCCAATTCTATTAATGGAATCTATGTTTTGGAAACTTCCGACTTGTCTAATAATGTCTACAACGTCAATAACAAAAGAATTAAAACAAATGATCCAAATGAATCATATGTTTGGCATTGTCGACTTGGTCACATAAATGAGAATCGCATTAAAAGATTGGTAAAGACCAACATAATTAAGCCATTCGAATATGAATCTTATGGTACATGCGAGGCTTGCCTTCTAGGAAAGATGACTCGTAACCCCTTTAGTGGTAAAGGGACACGAGCAAGTGAGTTATTGGGACTTATACATACGGATGTGTGCGGACCATTATCTATCACCGCTAGAGGCAACTATGACTATTTCATCACCTTCACCGATGATTTAAGTAGGTATGGATATATCTACTTAATGAAGCATAAGAGTGAAGCTTTTACGAAATTTAAAGAATTTCAGAATGAAGTAGAGAACCAACTCGATAGGAAGATTAAAACATTACGATCCGATCGTGGTGGAGAATATCTTAGTAATGAATTTGATTCACATCTAAAGAAATGTGGCATTGTGTCACAACTTTCACCTCCAGGAACACCACAACTTAATGGTGTAGCTGAAAGGAGGAATCGAACCTTATTGGATATGGTCCGATCAATGATGAGCCAAACTAATTTACCCAATTCATTTTGGGGATTTGCGATCCTCACCGCCATCAAATCGTTGAACAATAGTCCAACGAAAGCGACCGATAAGACTCCATATGAGATGTGGAAAGGAAAGGTTCCCAACTTATCCTATATGAAGATATGGGGGTGCGATGCTTATGTCAAGTCGAAAAACGATGACAAACTCGCACCAAGATCCGAAAAATGCATATTTGTTGGTTATCCAACCACCTCTCGTGGCTACCACTTTTATAAACCTCAAGAAAACAAAGTGTTTGTGTCTTCTGAGGCTGTCTTCTTAGAAAAGGAGTTTATTTCTAAGAGACAGAGTGGGAGAAATTTTGAACTTAATGAAGTTCGAGAAGTTCAAGAGCCACAAACTGAAGCTGAGACTGAAGAAGATGTTCCTTCTTCATCCACTTCGGTACCTATTCCACCTAGGAGGTCGAGTAGGGTCCCACATCAACCTGATAGGTATGTTGGACTTATCGAGGAAGATGGTAGCCTGGACGTTTTACTTTTGGAAAGTGACGAGCCTACCACTTACAAAGCTGCAATCTCTAGTCCCGACTCCATAAAATGGCATGAGGCCATGGTATCTGAAATGGATTCTATGCATCAAAACCAAGTATGGGACTTGGTAGACTTGACTAAGGAGATGAGACCTCTCCAATGCAAGTGGATCTTCAAGGTGAAGAATGGCATAGAAGGACATGACGATGTCTATAAAGCCAGGCTAGTAGCTAAGGGTTTTTCCCAAGTCCAAGGTCTTCATTATGATGAAACCTTTGCTCCGGTAGCCATGCTAAGATCCATTAGGATAATGTTAGCGATTGCCGCATTTCATGACTATGAAGTGTGGCAAATGGATGTCAAAACCGCCTTCTTAAATGGGCATTTAAAGGAGGATGTGTATATGATACAACCCGAAGGTTTTGAAGATCCTAAAAATCCTAACAAGGTATGCAAGCTTAAGAAGTCCATCTATGGTCTTAAGCAAGCATCAAGGAGTTGGAATCATCGCTTCAATGAAGTCATAAAAGAAAATGGTTTCACTCGAAGTGTCGAGGAACCTTGTCTATATATGAAGTTCAGTGGGAGCAATGTTGTATTCCTGATCTTGTATGTGGATGACATACTGCTCATTGGAAATGATGTTCCAATGCTTTCATCAGTGAAAGGATGGTTAGGTAACCATTTTCAGATGAAAGATCTAGGAAATGCACAATGCATATTAGGTATCCGGATCTATAGAGATAGATCCAAGAGGATATTGGCACTAAGTCAAGAACCTTACATCGATAAGATTCTTCGACGGTTCAGCATGGGAAATTCCAAGAGAGGGTTTATCCCCATGGGAAGTGGGATTATATTGAGAAAGTCTCAATCACCCACAGAGCCCAAGGATGTTGAACGCATGAAAACGATCCCTTATGCTTCCGCCGTGGGATCTATCATGTACGCCATGATATGCACTCGTCCTGATGTCTCGTATGCTTTGAGCATGACTAGTAGATATCAAGCAAATCCAGGTGAAAGTCACTGGATTGCTGTCAAGAACATCCTTAAGTACTTAAGAAGAACTAAGGATTCATACTTAGTGTTTGGAGGGGAAGAAGATTTATGTGTAAAGGGTTACACAGATGCAAGCTTCCAAACAGATAAAGACGATTTTAAATCCCAGGCTGGATTTGTCTTTATCTTGAATGGTGGTGCCATTAGTTGGAAGAGCTTCAAAGAACCAGTCGTTGCGGATTCTACAACGGAAGCAGAGTACATTGCAGCATCAGAAGCTGCTAAAGAGGCAGTATGGATAAGGCAATTTATCGAGGGACTAAGGGTAGTTCCAAATGCTGAAGATCCTATCACCCTGTACTGTGATAACAGTGGTGCTGTCTTTCAGGCTAAGGAGCCGAAGTCTAGTAATAAGTCTAGACATGTACCAAGAAAATATCATGTAATACGGGATTTCATTGATAGGAAGGAAATAGCGATATGTAAGGTTGGGACAGACGATAATGTGGCTGATCCTTTAACCAAACCCTTGTCGCAAGCTAAGCATGATTCTCATGCTCGTTCTATGGGTCTTAAGAGTTTACCCAATGTGTAACCGATTATGCGATATGAAATGAAAAATGTTGTTTTTACGTTCATATAAGATAATCTCGTTCATCATTTAAAGTTTTATACAACTTGTTTATTTTATATACTTTGTTAAGTCCAACAGGATTGTAGGACAATTGTTAAACCCTGTTCAAGTGAACTGGATTAACTTAGTATTGCCCCTAGTCACTTATATGAGGTGACGTCTCGAAAGTGACTAGATTATGATGCGATTGATGGTGAGTTCTTACACCATAGAGTCATAAGGGATGACTAGTCGATCATATAGACAACTGTAAAGTACACTTGTGTCGGGCAGTGACCGCTTATAGAGTTCTTTAGAATTCAATGGAGCCTGGTCGTGGCAAGAGCTGCTATATATATTCTTATGAGTCGATTCTTAGACTGGAGACTGGTTGCTCTAGAGGTAACATTATTCAGAATGACTTTGATTTATATTCTACGATCTTCCGTAAAAGGGGTCAAATGGATATATTTTGGGTCACAATGGATGATGTTGACCAAGGAGAACAGTTGGAAAGAAATTGTTCTGCCCCTTGTCAGGGTTATCTTAAATCTCAAGGCCACTCGAGGAGTAGTGAACTGAAAATGCGTGGCCACGCTCGGAGACTGTCTATGGTAGATAATTCCGGTCAAACAGTTACACTCCATGTCGAGAAAAACCACTATTGATTTGATCACGTGCAAGTACGACCTGAAAGACACCTTGCATTGAGTGGGAGATGATGTAATAGAACAAGAGAGTCAGTGATCCACACTTGTGAGGACAAGTGGGAGATTGTTGGAGTAAGTGTCCTCGACAATAATGTGATCACGTCAATTATATTAATTATATTGACAAATCTCTAGAAAAGAATATTCATGGGATGATTCTTATCATAAGTCAACTGGTCAACATTAATCGGTAATGATTGGCTTGCTAGAGTTTGACATTACTGTCGTAATGACGGTGGTGACCAGTTGATCCCTTTAGGTCACACCTTTAGGACAGCTATCTCAATATTAAATGTAACAACTGTATATTGATACGAGTTGATACATTTCTAGATTGTGAAGAAAAGAGGAGATAATTTATAATTAAGATTGTAAATTATATTAGTGATCGAAATGTCATCACTATCAATTATTTGTTTAATGAAACATAATAATTAAAATGAATGAATCCATTAAACTACAATTGTTGTAGTTATAGAATGCGATTAAATAATTATATGAAATTATTTAATTAACAAATTTACGATGAAAAGGTTTAAAATGTTAAACTACGTAAATAATATAATCCTAATGTTAAGTCACGGATGGGATCCGTTTTGGTCTTAGTGACCGTGTGATATGTCACACTTAGACCTACACATTTTACATATTAACATTATGTAATAGGAACATTAGGATGACATGCATTTAAGACAATGGAGCATGCTTGAGACATTTGAGAGGATTGAGAGCAACCCCATTGGGCACTCTCACCTCACTCTCGGCCGAAGCAAAAGGAGCAACAAAAGAGAGATTTGGTTGCTCACAACATTCATTCAATCACTAATTAGGGTTTGTTTTTGAGAGAGAAAAACATAAGAAAAGAAAGAAAAATAATTCCTTCTTGCATAACCCTAGCCGTGTGCCTCTAACAACCTAGTGAGCTTGTGTGTTGGTTCTAGCAAAACAATATACAAACATTGAGAGTTAGTGTGTCTTGGTGTTCATCTTTTGGAGGCCATCATCTCTTTGAAGGTTCAAGGAGGATCATCCACACATTAAGCTCAAGAACAAGTGAAGAAGGTGACTTCATTTGTGCCCTTATTTTGCCGAGATATCCAATGTAAGGGAGCTCATTCTTACTCCTTATATCTCGTCATAATCTCTAGTTAAGCATGCTAAAGATCTATAATTTATATGATAAAATAAAACTAGTATGACTATAGGTATATGAACCTAACATCTCCAAGCTAGAAGCCCCCTTAAATTTCAAAGGTAGACCACACAGCTTGACCCGAATAGGAACAAACTTGACCCTCTCCTTAGCCAGAGTACAGTTTTCGGACCAATGTTTAAATAATAACAGGTTTAATATCAAACATAGAAAGCCTCGTTTGTAACACCCCAAGAGTATGAGAGTAAAGTTGTCCTACATCGGTAGAATGTGAGGCTTGTGATATGTTTATAATAGCTTCCACCCACCACTTACTAACAAGGCCTTGTGCTTTGGGGTTTAAGTGAGGACAAGTATTTGGCCCAAAGGTACACATCCCATCTTATTGGGGTTGTGTGATGATCGTGGTGGGTGGGGTTGTTACATTGTTGCAGTACAAGGTTCATGGACTCAAAGGTCGGGAAATGGACTAAGAAAGCACCATGTGGAAGAAAAGAAACCTTATCATACTTATATTTGCCCGATAGTCGTTTAATAGACTCGGACAACAGTTCCCATCGTGAGTGTTCCCCCAAAACGTAACAGACAATAGCAGAAGACCAATATTCAATTTAAGGATGAACATCTTCATCAGTTAATTGGAATAACTCCGTAGTAGTGTTATTAGGCAAAGGATAAGTAGATCTTTGCTTTCCCGTAACCTTCGCCCAGCCATCTTCTTCCTCTATTTCAGGTGCTGCAGTTTGAGGAATGTCTGGCACGAAGTCACCAAGATTAAGCGCCGGTATACCCAAAATATCGCCCATTGTTCTCCTCCTTTGAGCATCTGAAGTTGATGGAATAGTAGTATCACAATTTTTCTTAGAAACTTACACTTCTTGTACTAAGGGATCCATATCCAGATGAAGATTGTTACAATTATTAAAAGAAAGGTGGGTTTTAGCTTTAGACTGCTTGTTTTCTGATTTATTTTGAAATTTTTTTATTCCTTGCCATTTGCTGAAAAGAGAAACCCTAAATCGTCATAAACCTAGAAAGAAGGCGGAGCTTTCTCTCTCCATTTTATTATTCTAGACAAAACGAACATTTTATGAGGAAGCATAATCATTTCTTCATCATCTCCCTTCAACTTTTCATCAACTATTATTCACCCAACACAAACCTCCATTGTTGTTATTATTCAAGAACCATAATTATTTTATAACTTCTTCGTTTCTTCATCAACTTTTGAGTTATTTACACTGTTTTCTTCCTCTCGTCTTTTTCCTTCTATCTACATAAGAAAATGTTAAACTTTCTCTCTTTTTCATAAAATTTGTCTTACCCATATTAGGGTTATCCTCTAATTAACTTTTATATTTTTGATGTTTAAGTGTCAACTTGGACGACCCGAGGTGGACTCCTACGTAACTGACGACTGAATTGAGGATTGAAGGGTAAGAGGTAACGGTGATAGGTTTCTCGACTTAAGCGTCAATACTTTCGGTTTATGGTTGATGTTTTACGCTATTATTATCATGACTGGTGAGATTGGATGAATTTCAAATGCTAAGTTAGTAATTCACATGATTTATGATGTTTTAAGCATGTTGGATGATGTTAGTTTTAGTATTAGATGAACATTCATTTCTTGGGTGCAATTTCTTTTGAAATGTCTTAATTGTTCTCATCATGGATATAATGTGCAAATTATGGCTAAGTATGTTAATTAGGCGTAATTTTAATTTTTTACGTTTCATACATAGTGGTTGATGTTAATGGATGTTGGATTCTTGCTGGAAACGTAAAATATGAAGGAAAAACGTGAGCCATACTAACAAAACCAATAATGTAGTCTTACTGATTATTTACGTTTTTAATTAATCTCATATTAATTTATATTCAAGACCTTATGCATGCAAAACTAAAGCGTAAATAAGGAGAATCGAATTCTTACACACGGTCCGAATGTAGGTAGGACGATCCTCCAAAAGCAACCAAGTAAGCTTGCCTCCAATAAGAGAACACCAAAACCTACCCTTAAATCGAACCAAAAACCGAACCCGGATCTAGAGGACGGAATTAGGTTTTAAAACCGTGTACTAATACTATTATTAGTATATATTAGAAAATATTATATAAATAATATTTAAGAGGTTTTGAATTTTCTTACACTAGAAAATTAACATGAGGATTTATTTTAATATGTGAAGGATCACATATATATAGAGTGGGATGGTTGGGTTGGGTGTGTCGTGTAAGAGGTGAGCATGGGGAAGGGATTTTGTTCCTTTTGTCATGCTCACATGCAAGATGTAATGTCATATCATAATATGACTTAATTATTACAATTACATATTGATAAAATATCACATATAAATCAACACACAATGTTAATATACACGGTACACATAAACGTAAAATGGACCTTCATTTTACGATTTATAATTCGTACAATTTACTAATATGTAACATCTTATGTGACATAATAATTGTATTAATTTAAAATATATATTTATCACATAAATAATATTTCTAAATTAATTAAATCATATTTAAAAAATTATTTAGTAATTCGAAATTACTGTCCCAACATATGGTTATCGTAATAATCGTCGATACGATATATTAACAACGTTTGTTATAACCATGAACCATTCATTATACTAATTTCAATATTTCTAAAATATCGATTAATATTTGACAATCGACACATTTCAATTTCAAATATAAATCTTACTTTAAGATTCAACCTCTGATTTGTCGATATACGGTTTTAAGAATATCGATCAATTCGTATCATATACAATTAATCAATATATGTTTAAGGGGTTAGTCCTAAATATGTGACCTAAAGGGATCAACTGACCACCAGCGTCATACGACAGTAATGTCAAACTCTAGACAGCCAATCATTACCGATTAATGTTGGTCAGTTGACTATATCAAATATCGGATCGTCCCTTGCATATTGTTTTCATAATATTTATGACAATGATTTTTATCACTGTCGTGATCGCACTATTGTTGAGGACACATTTCCCAACAATCACCCACTTGTCCTCGACAAGTGTGCGTCACCAATTCTCTTGTCCTATTACGTCATCTCCCACTCAATGCAAGGTGTCTTCCAGGTCGTACTTGCAGTTGATCATATCTTGAGCGGTTTTCTCGATCTGGAGA
Organism: Silene conica; assembly: GCA_029255685.2. Lineage (NCBI taxonomy): Eukaryota > Viridiplantae > Streptophyta > Magnoliopsida > Caryophyllales > Caryophyllaceae > Silene > Silene conica. Next base: position 70,811,638 of record CM055311.2, read on the forward strand.
TTTAACTGCTTTGACCGGAATTATCTACCATAGATACCTTCCGAGCGTGGCCACGCATTTTCAGTTAAACTTCTCCTCGAGTGGCCCTGAGATTTAAGACAACCCCGACGAGGGACTGGACAATTCCTATCCTACTGTTCCCTTCGACTAACACAGTCCATCATGACCCAAAAGAAGCCCATTTGACCCCCTTTAACGGTTGATCGTAGAGCTAAAATCAAAGTCAATCTGAGGCTGTGTCACCTTGGGCGAACAGTCTCAAGTCTAAGAATCGACTCATGTGAATAATATAGTAGCTCTCGCCACGACCAGGCTAATTATAAAATTTTCAGAACTCTATAAGCGGTCACTTTAATGCCCGACAGAGTGTTACACAGTCTGCCTATGTGATCGACTAGTCATTCCATATGACTCTATGACATTTGAACTTGCCATCAATCGCCTCACACTCTAGTCGCTTCGAGACATCACCTCATACAAGCGACTATGGGCTATACTAAGTTAATCCAGTTCACTTATGGGGTTCAAAATTGTCTCTTACAACCCATTTGGATTTTACAAAGTATATATTTGATACGTGCCTATTTTATGCATTTCATTTACTCTTTTGGCACGTATTTTCATTCACTTTCGTGACTTTTTAGTTGCTTTTTCTCCCATATTGTCTACTTTGGTGTTTCTATGTTTTGTATGCAGGAATACGCGGAAGTAAGCAAAACCAAGCTTTATTTGCCTTTAGGAGGCTGTTTTTGGAACAATAAATTCGGATGGAGCATTCAAATACAATCATCGGGCCGGATAAAAGCTGAGAAAAAAGAGAAGCGGTCGACCGACCGAGATATCAGGTCGACCGACCGATGTCGAATATGTAATCAGGTCCAACTCTCCACGGAAGCCCAAATACGAAGAAAATAAACCCGTCTCAGCAGAACCGGTCGACCGACCGAAGAAACAGGTCGACCGACCACTGGCTGTTTCGAGACTTCCGTTTTCTTTTCTGATTTCCTAATCTTGTAATATTTCTTATTTAAGGAGACCAAAACTCTTCTATTAGGTTAAGCAATTTTTCAGCAAGTTTGTATCTAAGTAATTTTCTTTCAAGTACTTTATGTTTGGAGACTCCATTGTTAGAATATTATCACAAAGCTTTCATCTTTGTTCTTGAGATTTCCTTTCAAGTTGTAAGTTTGTTCTAATTAATCTTTCCTTTAATTCAATCTTGTTATTCATCTTGTTGTTACTTTCTTGTTTTATGTTTTCTCTTTTATTATCTTCTTTAATTATGTTCATCTCTTTAAGATTCTTAATAATTGTTATTTCCATAATTAAAAGTATGCATAGCTAATTCTTGTGATTAGGAATTAGGGGAACCATGTAAAGACTTGACTTTGATAAGTTTGATGATTAAATTACCAATCCCCCATTGTTGTTGGTGAACTAATCCTTAGGATTGAAAGATTATTAGGATTAGTTTGACAACAACTTTGGGATAGCCCTTGAACGAAAGTTTGGTGCTTTTGTAGGAACCCTAAGACCGTAAGGATTGGGTAGAATATTGACCTAAAGGTTTATTCTTTGTTCCTTGGGATTGTGTTATTTGGTTATCTTACCCTTCATTGACTTGTTTTGATCATGGGGAACCAAAGTTCCTAATCCCCCTTTTATCTTATCTTAATTTTCTTGTTAGTTCACTATTTTAGTTGTTAGTTAAAATCCCAATTCAAACCCCCCTTTTTGGTTACTTGCAATAGACTTTAAATTTACAAACATAATTTACCCTGTCTCTCTGTGGTTCGACCCTTGACTTATCCTATCTGAGTTTAAGCTGAGGTTTTATTTATCTTATCTTTGGCACCCCTCAACGACGGGTGTCAAATTTTGGCGCCGTTGCCGGGGAGACGGTACAATTTTGTTTGTTAATTTTTAGTTTATTTTTCTTGTCTTAAGGAACTTAGGTTCCTTAAGACCGTTCTTACCTTTTCTTCTAGTGCTGTTTAGAAGACAGGTTTTTGAGAGGAAGGCTTGAGTACTCTCTTTATGGATTCTATTTATAGCTACTTACAGCCGAAGCCTAAAGATTTACCGAAAGGATTCACCTTGCCTAAACCCACCACTGGCACCTTTGAACTCCGCTCGACTCATATCAATTTGGTGGAGCAGAGTCAATTTTCTGGTCTACCTGATGATGATCCAATAAAGCATGTTACAACCTTCACAGATTATTGCTGTTTTATACCCCTACCTGAAGGGGTGTCTAGAGATGAGGTGCTGGCAACTCTGTTCTTGTTTTCTTTAAAAGGAGACGCGCAAGAATGGTACCGGGACCTTAAAAAGACAAGTGAAGGGATTAAAGATTGGACCACCTTGGCCTTGGCCTTTTACAAGAAATACTTCCCTCTTGCAAAAGCTGAGGACTTGAGAAACCAAATCCGTAACTTTTTACAGGGACCTGATGAAGGATTTTGTGAAGCATGGGATCGATTCAAGAAATTGGTCCGTTCTATCCCTCACCATAACCTTCCAGAATGGGACCTGTGTAACTGCTTTTACAACTCTCTTTACGATGACTAAAAGATGATTCTTGATGTGGCCGCCAATGGAAGATTCCAGAACAGCACCGATCATATGAAGGGTTGGCAAACCATTGAAGACATGGCGGTGCATAGGGCTACTTTTAAGGGTTCACGTGGGAATTCGAGAAGGCTGAAGGTAGAGATGAATAGAGTGATGGCTCTTGAGACAACAGTTGAAGCCCGTTTTGAAAAGCTTGAGGCAACCCAGCTAAAGCTTGAAAGTGCGAACCTTGTTACTACGGTCGACAACACGGGAGAAATTGAGAGATTAAGAGCACTTGTTGATGCCTTAACCACGGCAGTTTTTAAGATGCATGAGGCTCACTGCACTTCCACGGAGATTTTTAAGGAACAATTGATAAACATAGCCAACCAAAGAACTAGCTCTCCAGCTAGTTCTGAGGGATCCATGGAGACGCTGAACGTCATAAATCTAAGGAGTGGCCGTGTTTGTGAAGAAGCAACTCAAGAGGATGATCCAGCCGAGGTTCCAACCAAGGAATCCGATCCCGTCAAAGGAGCAGGAGGTCGACCGACCGCTTCGGTAAGTCGATCGACCACTGTTCCTGACGCGAGATCAGATTCTGAAAAAAGGAAAAAGACGGATTTTGCAGACTCTGGTCGACCGACCGCTGATACTGGTCGACCGACCAGTGCTCCTGGAAAAAGTGCCGTTTTTACTCCGGAATCGCTAGATCCTTCCTTTATTCAAGGCCTTACTGAAATTTTACAGCTGAAAGAGCCAAAGGTTACTGATCCTATGGCTAAAGTCACCATTCCTTATCCAGAAAGACTAAAAAATTCAAAGGAGGATAAGAAGTTTGGTAAGTTCTTGGAGATGGTGAAGAATCTTGAGGTAACCATCCCTTTCACTGACCTAATTACCCAAGTACCTTCTTATGCTAAATTCATGAAAGATATTTTAAGTCGTAAGAAGAATTTTCAGGACGACGGTGCTGTTGCTTTTGTGGAAGAATGTTATGTTCTTTCACAAGATAATATAGCACCCAAGTTAAAGGACCCAGGTAGTTTTTCCATCCCTTGTACCATAGGTAATCATTTAATAGGGAAAGCCCTTTGTGATCTAGGGGCTAGTGTCAGTGTCATACCTTATTCTGTATGTGAAAGACTTGGTTTAGGTAGACTTAAGGTCACCAATATTACTGTGCAGATGGCTGATAGATCAACCCAAAGACCATTAGGGGTCTTGGAGGATGTCCCAGTAAAAGTGGGAAAGTTCTTTATTCCTGTCGATTTCGTTGTTTTAGACATTGCTGAAGATAGTCGAATACCTATTATTTTAGGTAGACCCTTTTTTCACACAGCTGGAGCTGTGATAGATGTCAAACGCGGGACCATTACTTTAGAAATTGGGGATGACACTATCGAGTTTAGTCTTGCCCATAAGGCAACTATTCCTACTGACGATACTTGTTGTTCCATTGATATTGTAGACAGGAATGTTATCCTTAATTGGAGGGAATCCTTGACCAAGGATCCCTTAGATGATCTGACAATTTTGGATAAGTGTGCAGGTAATCCAGCTAAAGATGCTGAAGAGCTGGATTTGATAGAAGAAGAGGGTGAGAAGCTCATAAGCCTAGCCAATACAAGTCTGGTAAACATATGCTATTCTATGGATGCTAATTCTGTCCAGGTAGTTGAGGTAAAAGCACCAGAGCGTAAGCCACTTCCTCCTAATCTTAAGTATGTTTTTCTAGATGATACTGAGCAATACCCTGCAATTGTTAGCTCTAAACTTAGTCCTGACCAACTTTCTGCCTTAATGACTGTTCTTAAAAAGAATAGAAAAGCTCTAGGTTATTCTTTGGATGATATCAAGGGCATAAGCCCTGATGTTTGTATGCACAGAATAGATTTAGAGGAAGGGCATAAGCCCTATAGACAGGGACAGCGTAAATTGAACCCTAAGATGCAGGATGTAGTTATGGCTGAGGTTATGAAGCTTCTTGATGCAGGTATTATCTATCCAGTTGGCAACTCTAAGTGGGTTAGCCCAGTTCAGGTGGTTCCTAAGAAAGGAGGGACCACAGTGGTTAAGAATGATAAAAATGAGTTAATACCAACTAGAGTTGTGACTGGGTGGCGGATGTGCATTGATTATAGACAGTTAAATGCCGCCACCAAGAAAGACCATTTTCCCCTTCCTTTTGTTGACCAGATGACTGAAAGATTGGCTTCTAATAAATTCTTCTGTTTTCTAGACGGTTATTCAGGTTTCTTCCAGATTCCCATCCATCCTGATGATCAGAGTAAGACTACTTTTACATGTCCACAAGGTGTTTTTGCCTATCGCAGGATGCCTTTTGGGTTATGCAATGCTCCTGCTACTTTTCAAAGGTGTATGATGGGTATTTTTTCCGACTTTATAGAAAACATTATGGAAGTATTTATGGATGATTTCTCCGTTTACGGTAATGCTTTTGATCAATGCTTAGCTAATCTTGATAAAGTTTTGCAGCGATGTATTGATGTAAATCTTGTCTTAAACTGGGAAAAGTGTCATTTTATGGTTACTGAAGGGGTAGTTTTAGGGCATCTAATTTCAGATAAAGGTATACATGTTGATAAAGCAAAGGTGCAGGTGATTGAGCAATTACCCCCTCCTGTTAATGTCAAAGGGGTGAGAAGTTTCTTAGGACACGCAGGGTTTTACAGGCGTTTTATTAAGGACTTCTCTAAAATTGCTAAACCACTTACACAATTGCTTCTTAAAGATGCCATCTTTGAGTTTTCTGATGAATGCCTTTTAGCCTTTAACAGGTTGAAGGAAGCTTTGATCTCAGCACCAATTATCCAGCCACCGGATTGGGATCTCCCTTTTGAGATCATGTGCGATGCCAGTGATTATGCTTTAGGTGCTGTGCTGGGTCAAAGGAAGAATAAGGCTCTTAATGCTATCTACTATGCGAGCCGCACCCTGGATGAGACTCAAGTCAACTACTTTACCACAGAGAAGGAGATGCTAGCTGTCATTTTTGCCTTAGAAAAATTTAGATCTTATTTAGTAGGTAATAAGGTAATTGTTTATACTGACCATGCAGCTTTAAAAGGTCTTTTTCAAAAGAAAGATTCAAAGCCTAGACTTTTAAGGTGGATCCTCCTTCTCCAAGAGTTTGACATTGAGATCAGGGATAAGAAAGGCGCGGAAAACGTGGTAGCTGACCACCTATCTCGCCTACAGTTGACTGATGGGGAAGATTCTATACCTATTGATGATTCATTTCCTGATGAAAGTTTATTTATCATTAATAGCTCAGGTTCTTATCCCCCTCCTTGGTATGCTGATTTTGCTAATTTTGCTGTTACAGGTAAAATCCCTCCTGAGTTGTCTTGGCAACAAAAGAAGAGATTTATGTTTGATGCAAGAAAGTATTTTTGGGATGACCCTTACGTTTTTAAAGAGTGCGGAGATGGACTTATCCGGAGATGCGTCCCCCAATGGGAGGTGAAGGACATCTTGGAAGCATGTCACTCTTCTGCATATGGTGGTCACCACGGTCCATCTAGGACCGTGGCCAAGGTATTACAGTCTGGTTTTTATTGGCCTACTTTACATACTGACTGTAGAAATTTTGTAGGTAACTGTGATGCCTGTCAAAGGACTGGGAATGTCTCAAAAAGACATGAGATGCCACAAGTAGGTATTTTAGAGGTAGAGATTTTTGATGTTTGGGGCATTGATTATCAAGGACCTTTTCCCAGTAGTCAAGGTAACAGGTATATTCTTGTAGCTGTTGATTATGTGTCTAAGTGGGTAGAAGCTATAGCTACTCCCCATTGTGATGCAAAAGCTGTTATTAAGATGTTTAAAAAAATCATATTTCCTCGTTTTGGTGTCCCTAGGGTTGTCATAAGTGATGGAGGTATGCATTTTAAGGAGAAACGCTTAGGTGACTTGTTAAATAAATTCGGTGTCCAACATCGTAGGGGTTTAGCTTATCACCCTCAGACTAGTGGTCAAGTTGAGATCTCTAATAGAGAACTCAAGGAGACCCTAGCCAAGGTAGTTTCTAAGTCTAGGAAAGATTGGAGCCTAAAACTTGATGACGTTTTATGGGCCTATAGAACCGCGTTCAAAACTCCAATAGGAATGTCACCATTCAGATTAATTTATGGTAAAACTTGTCATTTACCAGTTGAGTTGGAACGCAAGTCTTGGTGGGCTATATGTGATCTTAATTTAGACCCTAATCTTTCCCGTGAGAAACGTTTATTGCAGCTAAATGAGTTAGAAGAATTCAGGTTGTTATCCTATGACAATGCCGGGATCTACAAAGAGAAAACAAAGCGCTGGCATGACAAGAGAATCATTAGACGTGATTTTCAGGTAGGTGATAGGGTACTGCTTTTTAATGCTCGTATTCGTCTTTTTCCTGGTAAGCTGAAATCCAGGTGGAGCGGACCCTACACCATCACAGCTGTCTCCAAATTCGGGTCAATCGAATTAGAAACCTCATCTGGTGAGAGGTTCAAAGTCAATGGCCAATATGTGAAGCACTTCCGAGGAGAAAATGAATATGTCGGAAAAGTCGAAGTTTCTTACTTTGACCCCTTTTAGATGCTCCTTAGAAGGTAAAAGGTCGTGCGGGACCTCTTAAACCAGCGCTAAACGGGAGGCAACCCGCGCTTTAGTCTTAGATTTACGTTTTCTTTTTACTTTTTTGTTTTATCCTCAGGTGGAAATTGGATTCTCTGCAGAAAAAGAAAAAAAATAGGTATTCATCAGTACCGTGGTCGACCGACCAGCTTCTCTGGTCGACCGACCAGACTGACAATTTTTTGCACTTTTTCTGACGGGGTAAGTAAAATTGCAGAACAGGTAACAGTACAGTGGTCGACCGACTAGCTTCTCTGGTCGACCGACCACAACTTTTTTTTTTTTTACGGTTTTATTTGTGCAGAAAAAGCTGTCACGGGTTGTTGTGTTTTTGAACATGAAATTATTGCTTTGACCCATTCTTTTTACCAGCACCTCCTCTCTCTCATAAAACCCTAAAAAAAAAAATAACTATTCACTCATCTTCCACCTTCTCCATTTTTTACTTACTCTCTTGCTTTTTCCATCCTCAAGGTAAGTTTTTCCTCCATTTTCTTTCTCTTTTTTTAGTTTTTACCTTCTTATTTTCGTTTTAGGTAGTTTTAATTCATCTTTGTAAGTTCAATTTTTGCTCTTAATTCCGTTTTCATGCTTGTTATGTGTTTTTATGTTGGTTCTCTCCTTCTTCTTGAGTTTCTATGCTTAGATCTGAAAATTTTGGGTAGTTTTGTGCTAATTAGGATAGTTTAATTCTTCCTTACAATTTTTATGCCTTTTTCCGCGCGAAATTCAAACCCGACGCCATCACTGTTGCGGTCGGTCGACCGGAAACGGAGGTCGACCGACCAAAATTCGAATTTCTGGGTTTTAAAATTTTGCAGATCTGGGTTTCGTTTCTGACATAGGTCGGTCGACCGACCGGAAAATGAGGTCGGCCGACCAAAGTCGCGTTTTCCTGAGTTTAATTGTTTAACAGTTTCTGATTTTTCTCGTAATCTGGTCGACCGACCTGTAGTTACGATCGACCGACCATACCAGCATTGTTCATGATTTTCTCAGTTTCAGATTCCTCATTGCAGCAGAAAAAAAATACAGACCGTCTAAGAATCTGGTCGACCGACTGACTCCTGTAGTCGGCCGACCAGATCCGTAAAAAACCTTCTGTTTTTGCAAATTTTCGTGCCTAATTTAGTTAAAGCATTGTTTTCTATGCTCATAAGACTTATATTTTTCATTCAACTTTACAGCCTTACGATGTCTAGCCGTGATCAAGGTGGGAAGCGCGCACGCACTACAGGTGCTAGCACGTCTAGAGGACGTGTCTCTAGGTCGAGAGGTCTAGCAGTTCAGGACACGGATAGTCTACCAGACTATCCGCAGATCACCTTCAGCTCTCCGGCCCAGAAGGCCCGATTCCTCCATCTGAGTGACCATTGCGCGGTAGTGGCGACCCGTTTCCTTTGTGTTTCAGCTCTGCACGCATTGGGGTGCCATGATGAGGTGGTTGCTATGCTCATTGGGACCGGGTTTGCAGGCCTTGTCTCTATGGACGAGATCACCTACCGCCTTCTTACTCTTGAGTTTTTCTCCTCCTTTACCTTTGATTTAGGGGCTCTTCACCCCGGCTATGATAGTTTTTGTATCTCTTTTCGCATGTTCAATGAAACTTATGCTTTAACTTTAACACAATTTGCTCAAATTTTGGGTCTGTCTTCTGAGGGTCTTACTGATGACCTCACGGGGTCGTATTCTGATATGTGGTCCTGTATTTCTGATTCCAACGATGTGAAGAAGAAAAACAGTACCATCCACCTCCCTACCCCCCGTTATTTTTTGCGTCTGTTGGCCAACACTGTTTTTGGCCGCAAAGAGTCTCAGAATGTTAACAACATTGAGCTCTCCATCATGTCCGGTTATCTTAACATCGGACGTACGGGTCAACAGTCTTATAACACTGCTCTTTTGGTCGCCACTCATTTTGTGTCAGTGGGTGAGGGAACTTCTTTGACCACTATTGTCTGTGGTGGGCTAGTCACCCGATTAGCCCGCTATTTTGTACCCCAGTTCCCTCGCTATGAGGATGCGGTCACCCCTCTCTCCCGATACATGGACATGGATTATGTCAGGTCTGTGCGTTGGATAAACAGTAGAGGTGTTTGGAAAATAGACACCTATCTTAGTGACCGCATCCCCATCACCACGGCTCCCCCTATGTACCCCCTTTCTATTGTTATAGGGGAGCCCCGACCACTACTCCCGTCTTACCGTCTCCCGCTTAGGGGAGGCGCTTCTAGAGGTTCCAGGGCTCCTGCTCCCGGTGGCCACCATGCCACACCTGGGACAGGATACCCATCTGATTTTACTGTTCCTCCTAATGTTTATGTTCCTCCTTTTGTTGATGACAGATCTATGCCACAAATGCTGGCGAGTCTTTGCACGCAGTTCAGCCAAAAACGGTTGGACGATAGTCTCTACCAGTACCCGGTCTACAAGGAGTATGCCACACAAGGTAGGCTCCCGACCGGCCAGTGGACTCACCCCTCCTGGTACACACCTCTCGCAGGCGGTCATGTCCATGGTGAAGCTTCAGGCTCTGCCTCAGGTGCAGGAGGAGGGTCTGAGGAGGATGGCGATGAGGGAGAAGGTGAGGAGAACGCTGAGCCGTTCTACGACTCAGCGGGATAGGGACATGCTTCACCTTACCCTCTTTGGGGTTCGGTTTGGGGAGGTCCCCCTTCCTTGGTTCGGTTTGGGGAGGTCCACATTTACTTTGTAAGTGTTTTCCTCCCTTAGATTTCCAATTTTCCTCTTTAGATTTCCAGTTTTCCCCTCCTTCCTCCATAGACTCTGTTTGTAGTTTTTAGTCTTTTTCCTTTTCTTTTCTTTGTTTGCTTCTTTTCTGCCTACCCCCATCCCTTTGCTGTGGTTGTATGCTGATGAGCACAATGAGGGCATTGTGCGTTTTGGTTTGGGGAGGGTGTTTGCATACTCCTTTGTGAGTATGCAATTGTTTTTGTGTCTTTTGTTTTTCATTCCTTTAGGTGTTTTCCTTGTTTCCATCCCCTCTTGCCGCGTGTCCTTCCCTGTCGGGCATTCTTCTCTGTCTTAAGTCTTTAGGTCGAGTCGGAACGGATAAGTACAATTCATGCCTCACATGACATTTATTGCTTTGCCTTGCATTTTTTCAAAAATTTTCAAGCTAGTCTTTTGCATTATCTACAAGTTTTTGTTGATTTCATGCTAAATTATTAGACTTGACTCCCTTTTTGGCAAACTACTACATATTCTAAGGATTAGAGCTTAATAAATCGGTGACATCCATGACCGATTTCATATAGGTTGTGAGTAGTTTCTCCTCTTGAGGCATGTTACATCAATATGCATAAACATGAATTTTGTCTTCTTAATACCTGTATGCATTCGGTTTTGTGGTTTGTTGACACATGTGGTAGAGGTTCCCCTTTCTCATTATTCCCATTATCCTCACATAGCCAAATTGAACCCTTTTACCCATTAGCTACATTCTAAAAATTGCTTACCCTAGCCGAGCTAGTAATTTAGTAATGGGACTGTTTTTCTTGCTATCCTTTGGTTTATGTTTCATCGGTGAATTTTGATTTTGGGAAATTGAAAAAAAAAAAAATGAAAAAAAAAAAGATACGGAAAAATGAAAAAAAAAAAAACGGAACAGCCTGTCTTCAAGGCTGGTCGGTCGACCAGTTCCCCTGGTCGGTCGACCAGGACCATTGGGTAGGTTCGTTTTTCAAAAAAAAAAATATGAAAAAAAAAAAAAAAATAAGAAAAAAAAAAGAAACAGAAAAAGAAAAGAAAGAAAAAAAAAAGGGGAAAGGAATAAAAGTTGGAAGAATTGTGGAGCATTGGCGTGTATGAAAAAAAAAAAAACAATAAGAAGTGATCTTATAGTATGGACAGACGGATAATAGCTTGGCTTAACCCCTCTTCCCATAACTTATTTTAACCCCTTCTTACCTTTAGCCTCACAATTCCAAATTTGCCTCGGCATGTGTCATGGTTATTTAGTGTGGGAATGCATATGTACGGTTGTAGAGATTTTATTCATGTTAGATTGCAGGCATGTTCTTACGGGTCGTAGATAGGTGAGAGTCCTTACTTTTATTTATCTTCTTATCTTTCACATATGTATTTGACCCTTTGCTTTCATGAGTGTCTCGAGCGTACCGCGAGAGTCCAATTAGAATGAGTCTTGCAAGGTCGAAATTTTAGCATGCTTTTCCAACATGTTTAACTCGTTTTGCTCTTGACATTATGTTTGATTATAGTTGAAGGATGCATTAAATTGGTTAAGCATAGTGTTATGTTTAGTTATGAAGAGTATGAAGTCCGTTCCATTAGGAGTTTTTATTTTCTTTTGAGTCTTAGTGCTTGCTTGAGGACAAGCAAGGTTTGGTTTGGGGAGTTTGATACGTGCCTATTTTATGCATTTCATTTACTCTTTTGGCACGTATTTTCATTCACTTTCGTGACTTTTTAGTTGCTTTTTCTCCCATATTGTCTACTTTGGTGTTTCTATGTTTTGTATGCAGGAATACGCGGAAGTAAGCAAAACCAAGCTTTATTTGCCTTTAGGAGGCTGTTTTTGGAACAATAAATTCGGATGGAGCATTCAAATACAATCATCGGGCCGGATAAAAGCTGAGAAAAAAGAGAAGCGGTCGACCGACCGAGATATCAGGTCGACCGACCGATGTCGAATATGTAATCAGGTCCAACTCTCCACGGAAGCCCAAATACGAAGAAAATAAACCCGTCTCAGCAGAACCGGTCGACCGACCGAAGAAACAGGTCGACCGACCACTGGCTGTTTCGAGACTTCCGTTTTCTTTTCTGATTTCCTAATCTTGTAATATTTCTTATTTAAGGAGACCAAAACTCTTCTATTAGGTTAAGCAATTTTTCAGCAAGTTTGTATCTAAGTAATTTTCTTTCAAGTACTTTATGTTTGGAGACTCCATTGTTAGAATATTATCACAAAGCTTTCATCTTTGTTCTTGAGATTTCCTTTCAAGTTGTAAGTTTGTTCTAATTAATCTTTCCTTTAATTCAATCTTGTTATTCATCTTGTTGTTACTTTCTTGTTTTATGTTTTCTCTTTTATTATCTTCTTTAATTATGTTCATCTCTTTAAGATTCTTAATAATTGTTATTTCCATAATTAAAAGTATGCATAGCTAATTCTTGTGATTAGGAATTAGGGGAACCATGTAAAGACTTGACTTTGATAAGTTTGATGATTAAATTACCAATCCCCCATTGTTGTTGGTGAACTAATCCTTAGGATTGAAAGATTATTAGGATTAGTTTGACAACAACTTTGGGATAGCCCTTGAACGAAAGTTTGGTGCTTTTGTAGGAACCCTAAGACCGTAAGGATTGGGTAGAATATTGACCTAAAGGTTTATTCTTTGTTCCTTGGGATTGTGTTATTTGGTTATCTTACCCTTCATTGACTTGTTTTGATCATGGGGAACCAAAGTTCCTAATCCCCCTTTTATCTTATCTTAATTTTCTTGTTAGTTCACTATTTTAGTTGTTAGTTAAAATCCCAATTCAAACCCCCCTTTTTGGTTACTTGCAATAGACTTTAAATTTACAAACATAATTTACCCTGTCTCTCTGTGGTTCGACCCTTGACTTATCCTATCTGAGTTTAAGCTGAGGTTTTATAAATCTTATCTTTGGCACCCCTCAACGACGGGTGTCAATATTTGTGAGTTAATAATGACTCAAACGATAAGAGTGATTGTTAAGTGCGAACAGTCGATACGATATTACTGCTCCACATAAACAATCTTTGATGTTCATTCATCAATTTGTATTAATGGTTTACTATGTGAATATACCATATCTTCACATTCTTTAACCTACAAATTCTGGTTTCCTTATGACTCATATTATCTCGCATAATATGATCTTATTCAAGTACATTTCAAGTCCTTATACTCGACTCGAGTCTCCTTACCTTAAGGAAGCTCCCACTGTTTTCTTAAAACTCGTGACATGTTGTCCTTACGAACATTGTCACATTGTACTAGAATTCATATTGTAGTTAATCCTAGATTCGATCCACTAGTTCTCCTCAAGAAACTTATATCGAAATAAGGTTTTGTTTCAACTTTTGGCATTTTAATCAAGGTTATATGAATTAACATTTTCATATCTTGGATTCAAATCCAAACCTTGTAAACTAATCGGTGACGTTTCATTATAAACTCACTTATGATTTATGTTCTTAACATACATTCATCTAGAATTGAAACCTCATATTCTTTACCTTTTAAAGAATCACCATTCTCTCTTAATGGTAGGTTCCGTTTCCTTAATAACTTTTCTCCCACTGAATTTCGTATCACTATCTTATAGTTTAATAACTCCCACTATCTTCATAGTGATTTGGTAACATCTTCAAACATCTTCTCAACTCATAATGAACATTTCATTTTGATTTACTTCAAACATCTACTCAACTCTCTATGAAAATTTCATTTTTCATTTCCTTCCCACGGAAAAAATCTTCTATTATCACGAGAACGGGAGATGATTTCTCCTCTATTATCTTTATAAAACAGAAACATTAACATCACGGAAACGATTTCCTTCCGTTAACACTCGCGGTTCCCTTTGTCCTCTCTGGGAACTAATGACAACATATGGAACTTTTCCTTTTGTGTCCTCGCGTAGTTTCTTCTGTGTCCTCTCGTAGTTTCTTCTATCCAATCTCTTAGAGTTCTTCTTAAGGACTCCTTATAGGACTCTTCTCTAAGATCCTATGTTTATCTCATTGGTTTACGGGCGAAGAATTTCTCTCACTCCATCCTTTAAAATAACCGTTATTTAACAAGGATAGGATTTTCGCCCGTCAACAATGTATTGGACAAAGATAGTATGAGTTGTGAGACATTAGTACTCTCATTCGTTTAAGGTGATCATCTTATAATGAACTAATGTTCTCATGTTTTTTTTTTTTGGTAAAATGTAAGTAGTATTAAGAAAAGGCCTCAAATGCCTAACAATTACAACCAACTCAATGTGACTTCCGTTACTCTATGCTACCATCATTTCTATCCACCTATTACATAAATTGATGCATCCGACACCATTCCTTATCATTCTCGCTAATATTGCCTACAAACATTTCACGGAATCTACTCGTACTTTCTTCTTTTACTTGTTGTACCAAACGACTTGGGTGCATAATATAGTCATCTACTCTGCAAACATTCCTGTTACGCCAGATCCAGTAATAAAGGCCCACAATAGCAGCAGCAATAAGTTTTTTCCTCAGGTTTGATAACTTCCTACATCTGAAAATTTCACTCCCTCTGCCAATATCCAGACCCACACAACCCAGCCAGTCACTTATTTCCGCCAAGCATCTGCGTGTATACTGACAGTCCTCAAAGAGGTGCTTATGGCTCTCTGAATCTAACCCACAGACGAAGCATACCAAAGGTACCTCAATACCCATTCTGTTAAGCCTATCTAGAGTTAACAACCTCTTTCTTTGAACCAGCCACATGATGAACTCCCATCTTGGAACATTATATCTATTCCAGACCAATTTTTGCCACTACACAATACCTGTGTCCTCCTACTGCAGCCAATGATACCCATCTGCAATCCTATATCTACCATTATTTCCTTGCCACCTACCATTGCGGTAACCTGGACTCATGACTTCTGACCTCGCAAACTTTCTTCCAAGCCCAAGAGCTATGGACAGAAGGTACATGATTCAATGTTCTCATGTTTGAGTTTGAAGTATTTTACGGGGTACAATTCTCGTTTTTAAGTAAGTCGTATTACTTTTATAATGATCCTATCATCTTAAGCATACGATGAACTATTCAAGGTACTTTATTACGATTTATGAAAATCGTATCAACTCATGTTATATATCACACGAAAGCATTTTAAAAACCAACATATTTGATTAAGAACAAACGGATGACTTGGGTTGAAAACCAAGTCACCAATATTACAACCATTGTTTCAACAAGATTCTGGTCGTACAAGAAATACAAAGTTCTTAAATTAAAATGCAAAATGAAAGAAGACATCAAAATGAAAATTTAGAGCCAAGCTCTTTATGTCTTCAATCTTGGATGCTACCTTTGCCATCCATGGAAGGAACTTCAAGCGTCCTTCTCCTTCTCCTTGCCCTTGTCTTTGGTAGGAGCCCCTTTAAAACAATTTATAAACGGGTAAGAATCAATAACTTGTATCAATATACAAAAATTGATTAAATAACATGAATTAGACGAGAATCAATACCTACTGCAAGAACCCTTCCGGCTTTGAGGTCATGGAGATACTTCGGGCAATTGCGCTTCCAATGCCCCATCTTAGTGTAATAATGGCACTTGTCTTCAACCTTTGTAGACGATGAAGAAGCTCCTTTCGTAAAGGTCTTCTCTTTAGGAGATGTGGGCTTGAAGGCTTTGACAATTTTACCCTTATTAGCCTTCCGCTTAAACTTTCCTTTGCTTCTGTTCTCGATGTTAAGCACATCCTTCGTGGAACTCTCATTAAGTCCCATATCTCTCTCCGCTTGGACTAGCATCTTATGCAACTCGTCCAAAGTGGTTTCTTGATTACGCATATTATAGTTTACCCGAAACTGAACATACAATTTCACTTTCACTACTACAAATTTGATCAAAGAGAACGGTTACAAAGCGTTCTTAAAGCTGTTTTGGACCGTCCTGTGGCCAGGCGTTCTCGTTGATCAAAGAGAACGGTTAAAATTAAGTCAACCCGGTCTCGTTGTAACTACAATAAGAACGGTCGCGCTCCATAACCGTTCTCTTTGATATATCACAAAGTCTATAACATAGGCAATCGGTCTCTATGTAACTACAATAAGAACGGTTACCATCCACAGCCGTGCTCGTTGATATATCATAGAGGACGGTTTAACACGGAACCGGTCTCGTTGTAACAACAATAAGAACAGTTATGCTCAATAGCCGTGCTTGTTGATATATCATAGAGGACAGTTTCACACGACACCGGTCTTTTTGATAAAGTTCCAAAGAGAGCGATGAATGTTACAACCGTACTGTTTGTTATTGTCAAAGAGAACATGTTATGCAAAGAACCGTCCTCGTTGTTACAACTTTTTTTAAAAAAAATAATTTTCTTCCGTAACCCCTACCTAATTGAATCGTATAGCTCATAACAATAAACCTGCATTACAATTCAAAAACTTCAGCATGTTTTACGCAACTATGTTTTGAATTCATAATGAATAAATTCTTTTAGACAACAAAAATACGAAAATACGTGCAAAAAATAAATTAAAAATCATTCAGTTCTCCTCATCTTCATCCCGACAGTTGAGTGTGAATTCAGCCCAAATATTGTGCACCTCGTCAATTTGCTCAGCCATATATGTCTCGAAGACTCATGTCCCGAATCATCTTGTTGATTTTTCCAGCAATCTGCATTACAAATGAGAATAATGTAGAACATATAAATTTAATTGGATCATTGAATAATAACAGTGAAAGTATGCCAGCAATTGAGAAAACTAGACACGAGCAGGAAAAATTATCCTTGGTTTTCATGCTTAGAAGCGCCAAACTCCGAGCTACACTTTGTTGCCATGGTTTAAGAAAAAAGGGAACAAGAGAGTGGTTTTCAGTATAGCATAGGTTTTACTAACCAGAGAGCCAAATCGATACGTGGTCAGGATATCAAACCCATATGAATCAGAATCGACCAGGCCATACACAGCCACAGGAATGCATAACTTTTAGGCAAGGAGACGCAAGAATCTAGCAAGAAAAAATTTATGAATATAATTATGTACATGGACGAGATTGCTAACTACAAAGTAATACACAAACATTAGAGCCAATCTTACACAACATTAAGCAGCTAAGAGCGTAAGAGATACCTTCTTGTAGGAATATTTGGGTATCCTCGCCCCTGTAAAAGCTACAGTCAACACTTAAATTGAGTATATTTTATCAAAAAAAAATAAAAGGTTGCCACACTTGCCGTAATAACAATGCATTTGTTGAAGCTGCAGAACCGATCATTAGCCAAACGCTGAAAAACTGTTTGGGTTGCAGGGATTAGTTGTTAAAAAACTGGATTTTTTTTAAAGATCAATGTTAGAAACATTATACCTGACTCTTTTTCAATTACTAAGATGTCTCGAGCAAAGCCGAGGATATCTAAAGCCATGAGTCAAGGAAATTAAAATCAATAGCAGCACTCGTACACTTATGGGCGTTATGGCAAACACCCGAATTGGTGGCCAAGTGCATCAAATGTAGGTGTTTCAACAGTGATAGAACGAAAGTAACTTCTAAGCAGGATATCTTCTCAATTATGTATATTGAGCCATCATTCATCCCAAAACATGACTTTTATGGAGATGGATATCTTGAATATCTTCAACTTGAACCAGAATAGATTGAGCCTGAAAACAAATGGATATGGTGTAAATCTGAACCACTTCCATTTAATAGCACTGAATATTGTAGTCACTTACAGTATTAGGACTTGATAGACAGTCACATTTCTTTCCATCTTCTGTAAATCTTATCCAGCCCATCACCAGACTGAAAAGAGCCAAAGTAAACACATATAAGAGAAAACTGCAAAATGCTTCTGGAGTATATTTCAAAATTTGAGGACACAATCAGCAAGAATCTTGGTGCCTGCAGATAATAATATTCTGCAAGCAGTTTATCTACAGAGTTACACTGAACAGACATACAATTAATAATCTAGCTCTTGCCATACTTGTCAAAAGGTTAACAAATTAGATAGCAAAAAGAGATTACGAGTTTGACAAAAATCCAATTTAGATTCTTTTTCAGTTCGTTTCTTATGTCTTTGCCATAAGGCACTACAAGAAACAAGGGTAAGGGGGACTAATTTAAGCAGCAGAAAACGGTCGCTAATGTGATTCGGGCGACTGAAAATGGTCGCCAAACGTCAGTCGCAACTCGTAGTCGCCTTTTTTCTTCGGGCGACTGAAAATGGTCGCCAAATAGCGACCGATGCCGTAGTCGCCAATTAGCGACTGAATAACGACCAAATTCAGTAGCCAAACCGGGAGTATTTATATTAAAGATTAGTTGTCAAGTAGTGAAGTTGAAGACAAGAAGATATAGGGAAAAAGAAGGCGAAGTGCAAAATAGACGCAGCTAACAAAAGCATATGTATGAATTGACGTGTATTACTTACTATAATTATAATTATGTAACCAGATTTGATTAGATTAGATTAGAATATTAGATTAACTAACTACTAATAACCTGACTGACAACTCCATATGGGAATAGAATATACCTGGGTTTTGGGAACAGGTTGTGTGTGAAATCCTTTTCGTTTTAGCACGAAGTTGACTATATAAAGAAAGGATAGGCCTTCCTTTTCTTTTGGCAGGTAGGCCACTTGAGCTAGCAGTTAAAAGAGGATCTAAGCTCCACGCCCCATATGTATTAGGATTCTCTCGAAAAGGAAAAAGCAAGTCAAGACTCAAGCTTTACGAAAGCCTCTTGATTACCTTTGGTCGACACTGAGGCCTCCTCTTATCACTAGTACAGAAATGTCATTTGGCAACGGTCAAAAAGCACATATGGCAACGGTTCCACGACCGTTGTAAATCGGGGCGTTGCCATAAGCAATCACCTACGGCAACGGTTATAAACCGTTGCCAAAAGTAAGTTTTGGCAACGGTCGTTGTTAGTAACCGTTGCCAAAAGTAATTTTTGGCAACGGTTGCTGTTAGTAACCGTTGCCAAAAGTAACTTTTGGCAACGGTTATTAACAGCAACCGTTGCCTTATGTATATAAAAGGCAACGGTTCATTTTAACAACCGTTGCCGTTGCTCAATGAAAATTTTAAAAAAAAATATATATATGCCAATAATATATTTTTGGGTAAATGTAAAGTTTTCTATTAAAATAGTAATTAATTACAAACCAATATTTAACATATAATCAACATTACAAATCAATATTAATACATAAAGCCAAAACATCTTGGTAGTAGTAGAGCTGGACTGCAAACCCAGAACATCTTGGCAAAACTGCAGCTGCTGGACTGCACATCAAAACTCTGCACAGCGATATCCAACTGCACACAATCTGAAACTGCTGCAAAACCAGAGTGCTGTAACACAATCTGAGCATCAGCATTATTACAACACATACATACGACATATAGTGCAGTAACAACAGTAACATCAGCCTGCTACTCCTGAACACAAAAGTCAAAGCTTGACTGGCCAAAAGCAATCGTCAAAATAGCATCACATCCCCAAATACTAAGTGTCGGAGAAGGTGACCGAGCATGGTGTAACGGTGCTCTGGAGTGTGTGTTATAAGTTTCGGGATGAGAAGATTGTGGAAGTGGCAAGGAAGTGTAATGGAGTAGGCAAGTGTGTGTTGCTGTTTCAGAGTAACTATAAGGGTGTCGTGAAGAGTATGTGCGTCGATTTGACTAAGTTTTTGAGGGAAAGGGGAAAACCCTGTTTGGCTAACTACGATACCAAGACCACTCATGTTGTGGCTTACTGAACTATCCAGAGAATGAGTAGCAAAATGACGACGGTAATTTGATCAATGATATACATGAACATATGGAGCAATCATGTCATTTCTTGGTTTACCGAAGTGTTAAATTCATCTATAGTTAATTTTTTCTGTATCTATAATGATTTGATTCGTACAGATAAAAATACAGATGCAGTTTCGAGATGACCCATAATGAAATTCATGTCATCTGAATGACACTTTACTACACAAGAAATTAAGAAGTGGATGAAGTATACATGAAAAAATTTCGCATATCTTAACCCGAAAACATTTCAGTTAAAAACTGATAGAACAGTGGTCAATGGCCATAGCATGACAACCTAGTTTTCAAATGTGGCCAGAAGTATTTACTAAATTGGACGAATCATGCAACATAGTTTTCAAATTGTCTGAAACAAACGTATATGCAAGATGACATCAGCCCAAGCTAAGGGATCGTGTTATGTGTTTGACAATGACACAGGGACGAAACACCAAGCACATTGCATTGCAGTACAGGATGTAAATAGGATTGGCAGGCATACCTCTTTTGTTCAAATGGCCATTGATCCTCAAAAGTAATTTACCCTCAGGCTTCCTATTTCATTTGACGAGTTCCATAAGAATTTCTCTGAAAGGAGCTTGTACTTCTACTTCTGACATTCCCATGGTTTGTTTTTCCGAAGTTATGGATGAATTACCGTCTCTGAGACAGTACACCTCCTTTTCATATATGAGCATTAATATTCATCAACAACAGTAATTTTTTCATATATGAATTACCGTCTCTGAGACAGTACACCTCCTTTTCATATTCAGCGTAAATCAAGCGCAGAAACCAGCAAGGTTCAATAGCGATAAACAACCATATTAGCGGTAAACAGAATGTAGCAGAACAGTAGCGATAAACAACCATATTAGCGGTAAACAGAATGTAGCAGAACAGTAGCCAAGCATGTCTCACTTATCATGCATTAAATTAAGTTTCAGCACTAGTGAATTGTACCCTATTTAATCACATGGAAATTTTTATGCAAAGTCTCTTGAGGCTCAGATAATTGTCAGATGTTGTTGCCCTACTACTACTATTATTGAACATGGAAAGTTTTATTCAAAACTAAGATTATTTGTAGATGAAAATGCAGCCACTTGAGATAATACAAGTTGCCAAGTACTCATTGCTCATACTAGTTACTGATTATTGATATTTATAGATCACCGCATGAACTTTCTCCATATGAAACTCTTAAGCTGAATGTAAAGCAATACATTGAACATACAGATCATCAAATGCAAAATGCCTGCACTATAATTACAGTATGATCTCCCCTCTTTTGGTTTTTTTCTCTATTAACATACACCCAATTCTATGAATTATGGATTACTAATAGAAGATTGGCATTTGCAACGACACAACTCACCTTGTTAAATTGATTTCCAGAACACTTACCTTAGCTTGCACTACTGTTTATGCATCTTGTCTAGGATTAAATGCAAAGACAATACTAATAGAGTATATAATTATTGAGTTGGCAACATATGAAAATAAGTAAAACGACTAAAACCTCACCATTGCAATGTAATTTTTTTTTGAGAACAGTAATTCATATAATTCAATATCACTAATTTAGCAACAACAGCAACAGTAAGAAATATTACATGCTCACACAAACAGTGTCTTTCAAGTATTATACTCCATGTTTTAACTCACATACTACTACACAATTACACATCCATTGACTTGGTAACATGCACTAGTAAGAAATCATGTTTGTTTTTCATTGAAATGCTGAACAGCTACACAATTATTGTACATCGACTTTCTTATGCTCTATGTTACTCTGAATTTGCTATGAGGTTACCATATTAGGTTACGAAATTATCCAAGAGCCACAGCCAAAAGTGAAGAACAGAAGGTATACGGCTAATCGCTATTGTTTGCTTACTTTATCGGCTATCTTGATACGCTCCAACAATGAAAAATGCAAAGGAGTATACCTGAAATACTCCTATGCCGGGGTAAGACCACCCTTGATTTTGGGGATAGGAAGGATATCTCAGCTCCCCAGCAGGACCAAGGCCAACCTCAATGTCCGTAATGATTCCTGCGTCAAGAAAATCTTTCATATTTTGTCTGAAGCTCATCATGTAATCGTTGTACATCTGATCTCGACACAATAATTACACAAAACAGATTAAAAAATGAATCATCTTGCCCAATATTCTTTCATAATATACAAAACTTGTGATTTTTCTAAAGTGAGTACAAATAAGTGAACAGCTAACCTGGATAGTAGTCCACAACAAACTCAAAAACCAGTAAGCTGCAGTCACAGAACATAATTCTGAGTTAAATTACAAAGTTCGGGTAAATGAGGTCTCACATATGAGACCGTCTTATACACGAAATTTTCAGTCTAAACATCAACACAGAGAATTCATACCATTTCAGACGCGACACTGCGACAGCATACAATGAAACACACGGAACAAACAAGGAATAAAAAAGAGTGAAAGAAATAGCAGGTTTACAATCACATTCATAATAAGCGGAGTATTCAATTGAAAGTTGAACGAAGCAAAACACTCTAAAGGAGCAATGAGTTGGTGTAAATAGATCATTTGGAGTTTTATAAACTAGCTATTTCATAGAGAGCATCAACGATTGATTGATTGAATTAACAATCGATCAATCTAGTAAAAACCCTTATCCCTAACAACTCTTACAATTTCCCCAAAATTCATGAAACCTAATCAATTAAACAACCACACAACTTAAAAATCACAATAATTTCATTAAAATCCAAAAAAACACATAATTTGCATCAATCAATGTTAATTAAAAGACAAAAACAACAACATCAAATTAAGAACACAAATCGAAAAATGCAGAAAAAAACCAAAAAGTTAGGGTCGAAGAAATTGCGATTGAAATAATCGAACTTACGAAGCTTGCGTTTTGGACAGAAACGATAACTGAATCGATAACCTGTAGTTTTCCGTTCTTATGGTGGTTTTGGAATTGATGAAAAACTATCGATGAAAAACTATCGATGAAAAATTATATGCGAGAGTTGGGAGAGCAGTATAAGAGTACTATTATTGATATTATATGGGTTCTTTTTTTATTTTATTTTTAAGGAAGTTAGAATTTTATTACTTATGGCAACGGTTCCTTCAAATGACCGTTGTCTTTTATAAGTTTTTATATATTTGGCAACGGTTATTTATAAGAACCGTTGCCTTTGCTAATAGGCAACGGTTATTTTTAATGACCGTTGCCATTTGTCTATGCCTAAAGTCATTTCTGTACTAGTGTATTATAAGAAGATCTTGTTTTATCGGGATTCTTTAGGTTTAGCTTTTCTAAGATTTCTACTAATCTGTGGGTCAATACAAACTCCATGTTCCCAACCACAATACAAACTCCATCTAGTAACACTATAAACCCGTCTCATAATTCCACTGGTTTCTTTCAAATCTGCCCATGAACAACCAAGTTTTTCAAATCTGCAGAGGAACGATAATTCCCCTAATTAACACTAACTAATTAAACACGGCAGACAAAACCCCTAATTAACACTAATTATTAATTTATACAAACCCTAACCAATAAAACATAATAAAAACAACCAAAAACACAAATTAACATATACTAATAAAAAATTATACTAAATAAACTAACAACAATCACAAATTAAACAAATACAACTAAAATAATCTAACAAATCGAAACTATAAACCAAAACTAAATACACACCTTAAAATAAGAGAAAGTGACAGTGGTTGACGGGGTTAATCACTTCAGTGGGGCGAGAATGGGGCGGCGGTGGAGCGGCGTGGAGCGGCGGTGGGTGCTGGCGGTGGCGCGGCAGTTTGTGAGGTGGTTAATCGCAAAATAGGTTTTTTGTGTTTAAAGACAAGTTGGTAAAGCAAGAGAGAGGGGGAGGGGAAGAGCATTTTTGAAACAAGTAAGGAAATGGGCGCCCTAATATAATTCGGTCGTCAGTTTTTAATATTTCAGTTGTCATTTTGGCGACCAAACGCGGTTTTTGTTATGATTTTTCGTCTACCACCGCGTAAAATTATTAATATCGTAAGGGTTTTTCCCATTGATACCCTTGTAGTTTTCACTTTTCCCACTTGTACCCCTGCGTATAACATTTTACTAGCCGTACCCCTAAACTTAATTAGTTAAACCCATCCGTAGCCAAACATGCTTATGCCGTCAGTTTTAGACGTTAAGTGCCATGGTGGCACTCTATCTGCCAAATAAGCACCTGACTTGGCAAAGGGTTTTTCCCATTGATGCCCCTGTGGTTTTACTTTTCCCACTTGTATCCCTGCATTTTGGCATTTTTTGTTTCGATGTTGAGGCTGATATCTTTAAAACCGTATTGCTTATTATATCCCATTTAAATTAATAAAAAATTGTAATATATCCTTTATTATATCTCTTTTTATGTCGCATGAGATAATACCGTTATATATTACCTTTATTTTATTCAAAAAAAATTATTATCTAATATTCAAAACTTATTTTATATTAAGTGGACCAAGACGACAAACAAGACGAGTGTTATTACCTATTTCATCATTGAAGCACCAACTAAATTTTAGATTCTCAGTCCCCCCTTCTTTTGATCCATCATAAATTTTTCCAATGTTTTTTCGATTTCGATAAAACTTGTATATATAATCTTTTACGGGTTTTTTGAGGTCGGGAAATTTTTTAATTTTTTAATCAAAATATTTCTGACACTTTTACTATTTAAGTAAACTTAACAATTGATTGTTTCGGTAAATCTTCGGATATCAACAATAAGATATATTTGTAATACCTTGTATTAAACATCGGAAAATTTAAACTTTAAATCAGATATCCGACTCATGTAATTTCAATTCCAACAATTTGTTCACTCCTTTTTATTTATTTTTACGCAGGGGTACAAATGGGAAAAGTTAAAACCATAAGGGCATCAATTGGAAAAATCCTTTGCCAAGTCAGGTGCTTATTTGGCAAATAGAGTGCCAACATGGCACTTAACGTCTAAAACAGAGGGCATAAACATGTTTGGCTACTGATGGGTTTAACTAATTAAGTTTAGGGGTACGACTAGTAAAGTGCTATACGTAGGGGTACGACTAGTAAAGTGCTATACGTAGGGGTACAAGTGGGAAAAGTGAAAATCACAGGGGTATCAATGGGAAAAACCCAAATCGTAAAATTATTGAAAGGCCGCCATCCACCGCCTAATCGAATTCATAGTAGAGTTTTATTATTGTATTAATTCCTATATTTTTAATTAATTACTATCATTTTTTTTCTAAGTTAAAATTTGTTAAATTTTTATCAAGTCCGTTTCACATACAGTTTTGAGAACGGTACGTTATAGTTAAAAAAGTTTTACATTATATTAACACAATATAATATTCTAAAACCGATGGGACCTGCGACCCGAATAATGACCCATTTCACAAGTCTACATAGTACCATTTTATTAATATTTGTTGTGTGTGACGTTCGTGGGTGAGTTGTCAAAATTTAAAGTTCCCGCTAAAAATACATTTGACACTATTTTTGCGCCTAACACCAAAATTAAATAAAAGTAATTAATTATAAAGATTTCATGTCTTTGATGGCAACATTTGAGTAGAAATATTGCATTATACTCCCTCCTATTCTAATTATTCTTCCCTATTTCCTAAAACGGATTATTCAGCTTTTCTTCCCTTTTCTATATTTGGTAACTTTTACTCTTATTTTATTGATTTCTCTCTCCTATTATCAAACCACACCTAACCATTTTACTCATATTTTATTCCTTTTTTAATCTGTGTGGCCCACAATTCCTTATTTAATTTCTAATTATTCATTCGTCTCTCCTACCACCCAACCCCACCTAATTTTTTACACTTATTTTACTCCCTACCTTAATCTTTGTGCCACCCTTAAAGGGGAACAATAGTTAGAATAGGAGGGAGTATAATATTAAGTGCAACACTTATAGAAGAATGTTGCAAAACATGAGGGTAGACAACACTTTTAAATAAAGTGTTGCATAAATTCTCTATCAACTCTAAATTGCAACAAAAAACAAAAGTGTTGCACATAAAATGTTGTAATAGGCTCACTTTGTAGGAGTGAACAAAATGCATACAAAGTCCGGTAATTTTTATTTAACCCTCTTTTTTTTTAAAAAAAAAAAAAGGTCTTTTGACTCACGGTCAAAAGTTTTTAAGGAGGTTACTTTTTATAGATTGACAGGTTTTACTACATTTTTGATCTAGAAAGAAAAATTTTATTTCTGAACTCGTGGCAAGAATTACGGTTAGTCAACTTTTAAACTTTCACTGATAGTACCTCTTTTTTTTCAAATTATTTGCGTTTATGATATTTTCGATTTGAAAAAAAAATCTCTTGTGAAATTTATATTATTCTGCATATTATTTTGTAAAGAAAGAGAGGGACGTTTATAGGGCATGGATGAAAGTTATTTATTCTGCATATTATTTTGTAAAGGAACAAAGATAACGGTTGGTTATCCTAACCGTTCTCTCCGTTATTTAACACACAATTGGAATTGGAATTGGAATTAAGTAATTTACAAAGAGGACGGTTGTCGGTTACCTGTTCTCTTTGTTGATTTCAGACGAGAAAGATGACGTGGTTGGAAACGACCGTTCTCGTTGTTGTTTCACCTAAAATTGGACGGGTAGCGCAAGATCAGAGATGACGGTGGTGGCGCAAGATCAGATGTCGTTTTAAGGTAATTATTATTGAAAAATTTCCTCTTTTTCGCTGTGATGAGGAATTGAGGGTTTAATTTGGCAGTGCGTGATGATCTTGATTCTTGATGATGATTATTTGATTCGTATTTTTTTTTTAAACTAGTAAATAATTCTTTTGTTTGGCAGTAAATTATTGAAAATTGTTATTGATAATTCTTTTGTTAAGGTAATTGTTAGACATTTGTATGTATAGTTGTATACGGTATTAATTGTTTGATTATATACGCTATAAACTGATAAAAAATGTTATTCATTACAAAGAGGACGGTCTTATATAATAAGAGTTATCTTTGTTAATATATTAAATATTAAGACGGTCATACATAATAAGCGATCTCTTTGTTAATCTACGAGAACGGTCATACATGTTCAACGTTCTCTTTGTTCAACTACGAGAACGGTTATACATAATAAGCGTTCTCTTTGTTAATATATTGTATATAAAGACGGTTGGTCAAACATAACCGTTCTCGTTGTTAACCTACGAGAACGGTTCATACACATAACCGTTCTCTTTTAACGTCATTTATGAGCGCCAAAAATAAAGTGACAAAAGAGACCGGTTCCGCACTTAACCGTTCTTAAAGTGGCGTTCCATTAGCCTTAAATTGTAGTAGTGTTTGTTTAGGGAGTGAAGGATTTTGTCAACAATAAGAGAGTCGGGAACATTCACCCCTTGCAACTTCAAGGTTTCGGCTAGCTCAACCATTTTTGAGCACATGAGGACTAATCCTTTGACCTTCCTTTAAGGTCAAATCAAAGAAGGCGGAGGCCGTCTCATATTGGATTACCCTAGGAGCTTGAGAAAACATGGTCGCAACTCTAGTATAAATCTCATTAGCCGTGGCTAGCTTAATCATTCTTCTTTGGAGATCCGGCTCCATCGAGAATATAAGCACGTTCTTAAGAGCATGCGACTCTTTCATGTAGGTCTCATAGGCCTCACGAGTCGCCTCCGATGAACGAGCACCGGGAGTGGGAGGAGCGGCAATGGTAAGATAACGAGTCTTATCGTCGGCTTCCGCGGCCAATACCAATTGGGCGTCCCAATCCTTGAAATTGGCGCCATGCTTCTCAAGCTTGCAACGATCCATAAAGGACCGAAGCCATGAAACGTGTGGGAGTGGTGGAGCGTTATTTGCCATTGATGATTGATGATTGAAAGTCGAAAACGAACTACAATAAAAATAAAGGAATTAAAACACAATTATCGTTTTAATAATTAATTTAAACATGTAAATTTTAAACAAGTTAAACATCTACTTAATGATCTCTTACCCAATTAAGTAAATGATCCCGAGACCCAAATACACACTAACTCGGGCACGGTTTAGCCGATACATCCCTCATTAATATGACTCGGTAGATTAACCCCTTAATCAATTCTACTTTTAGAACTCTCAGCCGATAAAATTACAATAATTCTTATCTTAGCCCGAACTTATTACCAATACGGTGGCTCGAATACCTTCGTCGAGATCAACCAAATTTCGAGAACGTAATCATATTACCCCACTTCACCAACGTAATAAGGTTTGCACCCCGGTTTAGCCGAGTCTACTCCCATATGAAGAAGATCCTTCGCGGGTTCTTTACTATTTGGTAAGGCTATGTCTCGATTTTTAAATAACGTAAGAGATCTTGTCAATTTATTATCTATCTCCTTTAAGTGAACAAAGTCGGTGAATTATCGATAATTTAATTTGACACGGTCGATAAAATCGATAGAATGCATGATATGAATGACGATTTGGCTATGCATGCAAACATGATAAGCATAAAAAAAAGCAAAAAAACTTAAAAACATAAATAAAACCCTAGTAAGGCCTTTCCTAAAATACAAAATTATGTAAAATACAAATTCGCAAACCAACTCCTTTGGTCCCTTGAACTTCACATGCGGCACGCATCTCAAGGCAAACTCCGTCTTGGTCGGAACTCCTTTCCGAAATGGCACCGTCTTCAAGGATCTCCGAAATTACAAATAATTACAAATTTTCTATCTATTTTATACATTATAAAATAAAACAATAAAATAAAGTGATACGAGATCACATTAAATTAAAACCGAATCGATAAACCCTTACATTCCGGGAAATATCGATTAAAATATAAGGCCATACTAAGTAAATTACATAATTCAAAATTACGTAAATAAATTTTGACATTCATAAACAATAATTAAATATGCAATGCTTATGTAAAGTGCAAAACCTAAGCCAAATCGTCCTATTTAAACATATTTTAAATATCGTTATTCGTAATAACACGGTTTTATGGAATATCGCGATTTAAACAATTTTAAAATCACTAATCACTCTATGAATCACTATTCACGATTTAGTTAAGTTTCCTAACACACTTTAGGATACAAAATTTAGTCTTACTCAAATTTCGAAAATTAACTTAACTTTTATTTTAATATTGTTCGGATTTAATCGGTTTTACGGGAAATAGCATTAAAATAATCAAACGAGTCATAAAAATTTCGAAAATTCAAAATTCAAAATTTTGAACATACTGAAAATTTTCTAAAATTTCAGATCCTTAAAATTTAAATATTATCTAAATACACCATTTATTTCGTAAAATAGTCGTATAATATGCATAATAATTCGAAAAGTTCAAAACTATTTCAAACATTATGCAATAAAATACCAATATAATTTTTACATATTCCTAGACACTCAAAGTGACTGAAAATGCAGAAAAATCAGACTGAAAATACTGTTTAAGGTCTGAAAAATAAAAAATGACTCTTACAATTCTCAATTTCAACTTTAACTTTTAAAATTAAAATTTAAAATTTCAGAAACTTCTTGTACTAAGGGATCCATATCCAGATGAAGATTGTTACAATTATTAAAAGAAAGGTGGGTTTTAGCTTTAGACGGCTTGTTTTCTGATTGATTTTGAAATTTTTTTATTCCTTGCCATTTGCTGAAAACAGAAACCCTAAATCGTCATAAACCTGGAAAGAAGGCGGAGCTTTCTCTCTCCATTTTATTATTCTAGACAAAATGAACATTTTATGAGGAAGCATAATCATTTCTTCATCATCTCCCTTCAACTTTTCATCAACTATTATTCACCCAACACAAAACTCCATTGTTGTTATTATTCAAGAACCATAATTATTTTATAACTTCTTCGTTTCTTCATCAGCTTTCGAGTTATTTACACTGTTTTCTTCCTCTCGTCTTTTTCCTTCTATCTACATAAGAAAATGTTAAACTTTCTCTCTTTTTCATAAAATTTGTCTTACCCATATTAGGGTTATCCTCTAACTTTTCTATTTTTGATGTTTAAGTGTCAACTTGGACGACCCGAGGTGGACTCCTACGTAACTAACGACTGAATTGAGGATTGAAGGGTAAGAGGTAACGGTGATAGGTTTCTCGACTTAAACGTCAATACTTTCGGTTTATGGTTGATGTTTTATGCTTTTATTATCATGACTGGTGACATTGGATGAATTTCATATGCTAAGTTAGTAATTCACATGATTTATGATGTTTTAAGCATGTTGGATGATGTTAGTTTGAGTATTAGATGAACATTCATTTCTTGGGTGCAATTTCTTTTGAAATGTCTTAATTGTTCTCATCATGGATATAATGTGCAAATTATGGCTAAGTATGTTAATTAGGCGTAATTTTAATTGTTTACGTTTCATATATAGTGGTTGATGTTAATGGATGTTGGATTCTTGCTGGAAACGTAAAATATGAAGGAAAAACGTGAGTCATACTAACAAAATAAACCAATAATGTAGTCTTACTAATTATTTACGTTTTTAATTAATCTCATATTAATTTATATTCAAGACCTTATGCATGCAAAACTAAAGCGGAAATAAGGAGAATCGAATTCTTAAACACGGTCCGAATATTGCTAGGACGATCCTCCAAAAGCAACCAAGTAAGCTTGCCTCCAATAAGAGAACACCAAGACCTACCCTTAAATCGAACCAAAAAACGAACCCGGATCTACAGAACGGAATTAGGTTTTAAAACCGTGTACTAATACTATTATTAGTATATATTAGAAAATATTATATAAATAATAATTAAGAGCTTTTGAATTTTCTTACACTAGAAAACTAACATGAGGATTTATTTTAATATGTGAAGGATCACATATATATAAACATGTACGCCACAATCAGTGGGGAGTGACTAGAGTTCTCCGAACCACCTTTTGTAACGACACGTAACACATAAACATACAATATACTCCAACATACAGATAACATGTGAAGCATATAAATCTCAATATCTGAATCTCAACTCATCATGCAATTACTATGCAAGGCTCTCTACCAACTTCGGAAACTATTTGGAAGGAGAGCCGGTTTCCCTTCCGGTTGCCCGACCGGGGGGTCTTTCAGTCCAAACCATTTACGAAACTAGCCAAAGAGTCATCCAATGCTTTGGATGAACAATTCTATAAACAATACTCTATATTCATCAATATCAACATCAACATCTGACACTGTACCCTAAAACTAGGCAAGCAGATGCAATTCAGCAAGTATAAAGGTTCAGAGGCGACATTTAACGCTTAACCTAAATACCAAATTCACAATCTCAAGCAAGGACTCAGAGGCCAACTTAAGGCATAGACTAGCATCAACAACTGTACTCCGGGCAAGGCATCAACACCCTAGCTACCCCGTTGCACGTCTGTTCTACTCGGATACCACACCGCGCCAAGACTCATGATACAACACATGAGTACCCTTGGATACAACACCAAGGCTAGCTACGATCCTAAGGACACACGGATACAACACCGCGCCAAGACTCATGATACAACACATGAGTACCCTTGGATACAAGACCAAGGCTAGCTATGATCCTAAGGACACACGGATACAACACCGCGCCAAGACTCATGATACAACACATGAGTACCCTTGGATACAACACCAAGGCTAGGACTCGGGATACCACACCTACATACACAAGCAATGGGTCCAGAGGTGAACTTAACACATATCCCAATATGCAACAACCAATCACGTACCGGGTCCAGAGGTGAACTTAAAACGTATCCCGATACGCCACAACAAAACACGTAATGGGTACAGAGGTGAACTTAACACATATCCCATCACGAGACAACTAGCTCACGTATTAAGCTCAGAGGCCAGCTTAAGGCATACTTTAATACGCATCAATACAACCGCATACAAATATAGGACTCTAACTGTCCTAGCTCAAACATAATTCGATATAAACCACAACCGGATCAATAGCTCTAATCTTCTAGATCACTAAACAACACTTAATTGATCCCGGGAACTAAGTTGAGGGAAGAGTCGGTTTCCCTTTCGGTTACCCGACCGGGGGGTCTCTATCCTCTCTCCATTCCCGAACCCAATATAGTGTCGCCCATCCTCCGGGGACCTCAAACACGCATACGAAACATACGGAAAAAGAATCAACGAAATCCGACTTGTGAATCAAAAGTTATGAAGCAAACGTAGCTAATTGGGCTCCTAGCCGGTTGGCCACAGGCAAAGAGTCTCATATTAAATAAATATACATCTCAAACCAACTATATGAGCCTCACAAGATGATTAAAATATGGTTAGACTCTTCACAAGAAAATCCCTAAAAGTTAACTATCTCCATGCACAATTTCCGTAATCAACTCCTTATGAGTTAATCGACTCGAGACGGATAACCACGCTTCTTATGATTACTTTCCTAGCTCCAATATACATTTAATACCAAGTATATATTCCACCAAACATCACTTAAAACATCCTAAAAACAATTGGGAAACAAGCCCCCAAAACAGCTCGACAAACCGATAAACGAGCAGAAAGTTACAGCGGTTTTTGCGCAGCCTGCGCAAGGGGGTGCGCAGCTTCACCTGGGCTGCGCAGCCTGCGCAATTTGAGGCGCAGCCTGCCCCCAAGCACGGGCCAGGTTGTTTTCGTAAGTTTCCTGCAATTCGCCAATTCAATCAATCTTTCGACAAACACTTCTAAGCCATGATTTCTAGCATCAAACCTATACTATCAACACATATATGCCCATAACAATCCCAAGTATGTCACAAACACGATTTTGAACAAATAAAACACGAATTAGAATCAAACATCGTATTCGTCTTAAGAACTCAAAATCTGAAAAATGAACAATACTAGCAATCTAAAACTTCAATCAAACCATGTGATGAACATATAAAACACATTCCTAACATGCATAAACCTAAACTCAATCCTCATCAACAATACAAAAATCAGAAAATTTAAGCAAGAACACAACACAAAGAATGCTATTTTAACAAAAAGGCCGAGTTTTTCATAATCGTCACCTCAAAAGCGTTTATGCTCCAAATTCTTCTTCAATAACAAAGCTATCAACTTTAGGATCCTCTAGTCCAACCCCTACAACAAAAGAAACGACTTTTATAAGCTTAAAACGGAATTTACCCAAAACAGCGTCTTTTTCGAGTTCGACGAAATTGAAATTGAAAGAGATAGAAAGCTTGGAAATCTCTCAAGGATTCCGAAAATGTAAGACTTACCGCGATTCGAGTTCGGGAACGCCTTGAAATGTCGATTTTAAGTTTGAAATAAAAAGGAAAAAATGGAGGAAAAGAGAAAACAGTAGAATGAATTGTGAGGATGAAGGAGATGTCGACATAAGGGTTTTGTGGTGGGGTTTAAGTAGTCCTTTTTCTTATTTTGAGTCGGGTCACTAGTTGTGAACGGGTTTTGAGTCGGGTTTGCTTTAGCCAAGTTATTAACATCCTAGG
Organism: Silene conica; assembly: GCA_029255685.2. Classification (NCBI taxonomy): domain Eukaryota; kingdom Viridiplantae; phylum Streptophyta; class Magnoliopsida; order Caryophyllales; family Caryophyllaceae; genus Silene; species Silene conica. The sequence goes on from CM055311.2 coordinate 70,844,917, forward strand.
AACTTAAGGTTTCTTAAGACGGATCTTAACAGAAGATTTAAAAATAACTTAACAAATTTATCTTAAAATATTATTTTATTCCGCAAAATAAATTAAAAGTTTTAAAATATAATTTACGAAAATACGGGATGTTACAGTGTAACTCCATACAAGTACTAGTAGAACTCCATTGTTTTTGTTATATGACTATTCTGTAACATGTGGAACTCCATACAAGTACTTGTGAAACTTTATACAATTACTTGTGGAACTCCTTAGCGTTATTTGTGGAACTCAATAGTAATACATGTGGAACTCCATAGCGTTGGTTGTGGAACTCCATAGCATTGGATGTGGAACTCCATTGTTTTACGTGTGTAAAACCACTTTTTTATGAGGGTAATTCTATTGATTCTTCAAATCTGAAAATAAAATTTTTAAAAAAAAAAATCAAACAAAAGAATTAATAAAATTAATTGAGAATCTGCAGTTCCCTGTGTTGCGCTTTCAGTCACAGTCGTAGAACCCTGATTTATTACAAATGGTGCCTAGTGACATGAATGGCGAATCAAATTAAGAATTAATAAAATTGATAACCAAGAAAGAAAATACTTGAAGATCGAGTAAAAAAATAGACATAGCACACAAAGCATTACCCAGTACGACATAGTTGGAAGTAAAAAAGCATGACCCAGTACGACATAGTTGGAAGTAAAAAAAATTGAAACGACGCTCGAAAACCTATAAACTAGAATAAAAGATACCGAAAGAACCCTAAAAGAAACAAGCATATTCATTGGTTTATGACCTTTATGTTACCAATACAAACACCAAAAGCGAGTACTTTTCAAAATTCCTTAACTAATCAAATGCATAAACAGAAGGTTAGAAGGTAGGAATACAAAATAATAACTGCTACACATGCACCTAGGGCTGAGCATAGGTCCAGAACCGGACCGAACCGGACCGAATTCTACTAAATTGGGGACCGAAGACCGGACCTATAAGGAACCGGTCCTGGACCGGACCGGACCGGTAAAAACCGGACCAACCCGAGACCGGACCATTTGGACCGATATCCCATTTGATCAAATTTTCTTATTTAACTAACAATAAAAGTCTTGAATAGAAACGCATACTCTAATTTGTACTACTTTCCACATCACGCAGAAGAACACATAAGTAATAACTAGCCAAAATAACACATTAAACAACTTTAGAATTCAGAAGTCAAGAGTTCAATAATCACAATTTTAACTCAATTCGGTCCTATCTGTCTGGACCGAAAATTTTCGGTTTTGGACCGGACCGGTCCGAAACCCGAACAACATAAATTGTTGGACCTAGGACCGGACCGAAACTCAACCGGTCCGGATTCGGTCTGGACCGAATGGTCCGGTTCGGTCCATTTTTCCGGTCTGGACCGAGTTTTGCTCACCCCTACATGCACCACGAAGCAGAAGCAATTTATACCCCCGCACCATGTTATTGCCAAAAGACATGAACTCATGAAGTATTATTATATATATCTATTCCGCGAATTACTGTCTTAAGTAACTAATGAGAACCATAGATACTTTGTATCATACGGGTTTACTTACGCATGCTAGTCCTTCAAGAATAGAAGTCAAGAAATGAAGCCTAAGATTAATTTACACAAAGCAATACGTTGATTCTTGATTCTCGAAACGGATTCTTAGAATTTCTGTCTCATTCAACAAAAGCAAGTTAATCCCATTGCAAGTTAATTATCAATTAGAAAAGAAATGCAAATAAAATTGATGAATCATTATATATATTAAAGAATCTTGTAAAACCAATGACGTGGCGCAATGTGGTTTTATAATTAGTCTAATGGAGCTATCTCATTCAACCTCAGAATTTTAGGTTTTTTTCAGCAAATAACGTGTACAATAGTAGCCATGTCACCTTCCATTAACCGGTTTTTTTATTGTTTCCATTTTCTGCAATATATCGAATATAATTATCTTAATTTTGTTTCTTTAATTAATTTACATATATCTTTTTTTTTACAGGAAATTTACATATATCTTAAAGTTCTCAAATATGAATTTTATAGTTTACTTTTTTAACTATGTCTTAATAGTTCCATTTTTATACCCCCTTGATCACAATTATTACTCCTATTAACATTATCATATGTATTATATATTATCAAAAAAATTTCAAATGTCCTTATGTATATATATATATTAATTTTTTTCGTTTTTATTTTAAGTATATATGTTCAATAAATAAAATTTCAGGTTATATAAAGCTTGGAAATCTCTCAAGGATTCCGAAAATGTAAGACTTACCGCGATTCGAGTTCGGGAAGGCCTTGAAATGTCGATTTTAAGTTTGAAATAAAAAGGAAAAAATGGAGGAAAAGAGAAAGCAGTAGAATGAATTGTGAGGATGAAGGAGATGTCGACATAAGGGTTTTGTGGTGGGGTTTAAGTAGTCCTTTTTCTTATTTTGTGTCGGGTCACTAGTTGTGAACGGGTTTTGAGTCGGGTTTGCTTTAGCCAAGTTATTAACATCCTAGGAACTTAAGGTTTCTTAAGACGGATCTTAACAGATGATTTAAAAATAACTTAACAAATTTATCTTAAAATATTATTTTATTCCGCAAAATAAATTAAATGTTTTAAAATATAATTTACGAAAATACGGGATGTTACAGTGTAACTCCATACAAGTACTAGTAGAACTCCATTGTTTTTGTTATATGACTATTCTGTAACATGTGGAACTCCATACAAGTACTTGTGAAACTTTATACAATTACTTGTGGAACTCCTTAGCGTTATTTGTGGAACTCAATAGTAATACATGTGGAACTCCATAGCGTTGGTTGTGGAACTCCATAGCATTGGATGTGGAACTCCATTGTTTTACGTGTGTAAAACCACTTTTTTATGAGGGTAATTCTATTGATTCTTCAAATCTGAAAATAAAATTTAAAAAAAAAAAAATCAAACAAAAGAATTAATAAAATTAATTGAGAATCTGCAGTTCCCTGTGTTGCGCTTTCAGTCACAGTCGTAGAACCCTGATTTATTACAAATGGTGCCTAGTGACATGAATGGCGAATCAAATTAAGAATTAATAAAATTGATAACCAAGAAAGAAAATACTTGAAGATCGAGTAAAAAAATAGACATAGCACACAAAGCATTACCCAGTACGACATAGTTGGAAGTAAAAAAGCATTACCCAGTACGACATAGTTGGAAGTAAAAAAAATTGAAACGACGCTCGAAAACCTATAAACTAGAATAAAAGATACCGAGAGAACCCTAAAAGAAACAAGCATATTCATTGGTTTATGACCTTTATGTTACCAATACAAACACCAAAAGCGAGTACTTTTCAAAATTCCTTAACTAATCAAATGCATAAACAGAAGGTTAGAAGGTAGGAATACAAAATAATAACTGCTACACATGTACCTAGGGCTGAGCATAGGTCCAGAACCGGACCGAACCGGACCGAATTCTACTAAATTGGGGACCGAAGACCGGACCTATAAGGAACCGGTCCTGGACCGGACCGGACCGGTAAAAACCGGACCAACCCGAGACCGGACCATTTGGACCGATATCCCATTTGATCAAATTTTCTTATTTAACTAACAATAAAAGTCTTGAATAGAAACGCATACTCTAATTTGTACTACTTTCCACATCACGCAGAAGAACACATAAGTAATAACTAGCCAAAATAACACATTAAACAACTTTAGAATTCAGAAGTCAAGAGTTCAATAATCACAATTTTAACTCAATTCGGTCCTATCTGTCTGGACCGAAAATTTTCGGTTTTGGACCGGACCGGTCCGAAACCCGAACAACATAAATTGTTGGACCTAGGACCGGACCGAAACTCAACCGGTCCGGATTCGGTCTGGACCGAATGGTCCGGTTCGGTCCATTTTTCCGGTCTGGACCGAGTTTTGCTCACCCCTACATGCACCACGAAGCAGAAGCAATTTATACCCCCGCACCATGTTATTGCCAAAAGACATGAACTCATGAAGTATTATTATATATATCTATTCCGCGAATTACTGTCTTAAGTAACTAATGAGAACCATAGATACTTTGTATCATACGGGTTTACTTACGCATGCTAGTCCTTCAAGAATAGAAGTCAAGAAATGAAGCCTAAGATTAATTTACACAAAGCAATACGTTGATTCTTGATTCTCGAAACGGATTCTTAGAATTTCTGTCTCATTCAACAAAAGCAAGTTAATCCCATTGCAAGTTAATTATCAATTAGAAAAGAAATGCAAATAAAATTGATGAATCATTATATATATTAAAGAATCTTGTAAAACCAATGACGTGGCGCAATGTGGTTTTATAATTAGTCTAATGGAGCTATCTCATTCAACCTCAGAATTTTAGGTTTTTTTCAGCAAATAACGTGTACAATAGTAGCCATGTCACCTTCCATTAACCGGTTTTTTTATTGTTTCCATTTTTTGCAATATATCGAATATAATTATCTTAATTTTGTTTCTTTAATTAATTTACATATATCTTTTTTTTTACAGGAAATTTACATATATCTTAAAGTTCTCAAATATGAATTTTATAGTTTTCTTTTTTAACTATGTCTTAATAGTTCCATTTTTATACCCCCTTGATCACAATTATTACTCCTATTAACATTATCATATGTATTATATATTATCAAAAAAATTTCAAATGTCCTTATGTATATATATATATTAGTTTTTTTCGTTTTTATTTTAAGTATATATGTTCAATAAATAAAATTTCAGGTTATATATATATTATATATATATATATATATATAATTTGTCGTCTTCTTTTAAAATAAAAGTACACAGTCCCGTGGTTTTTCACGGGTGTTACACTAAAAAATAAAATGTTGAAGACAACCTTCATTAAGAATGAGAGACCTTCATTATGCCAGGACTGTGTTGGTTGTAAGAACGTATTTTAATGCCCACCATTTTACAGAATTTGAAATATCAACAGTGACATTAACTCACCATTATTTTTTCAATAAGTTTAACTTTAAGACACTTACAAAATATTAAACGATCCTAATAAAACGAAAACATCAAGGTCTACTTATGAACAATTTTGATTATATAATAACTATAATTTGTCGTCTTCTTTTAAAAAAAATACACAACCCCGTGATTTTTTACGGGTGTTACACTAGTTTAAACTCTAATTTTGAATAGTTTGACTACTTTAATTGATGAATTGAAAAATTGAAATGACAAAAATGAAAAATAAAGATTAATTTCAAGTATTTACCTCGCGAATCCACAACTTCCATCGACGAAAAAAGCATAAAAGGTTGATTTCAAAGTTTTTTTTCAGATCTGATTCATGAGAGAAAAGGGAGTTAGAAAGAGAATTGATATTGATGGAGGCAAGTGAATGAATGGGGATGGATGAGCAAATAATTGGAAACCTAATAGACATTGGAAAATGAAATTAGGGGAGGGAAAACATTCATTGAATGTTGAGTGAGTGTTTTTTTTGTTTTAATCTTAGTCATCCAATAAATTAGATCTAAGGGTTAGTATTAGGACTCAAGGACTCAACACTAGGGGTGAACTCATTTGATCCTAATTCTATATATATATATATATATACCAATATCTCTCCTCAAAAATTATTAGTCATTATTACTACCTATATAGCTATATGACATTGTATATTTTAAAAATGATATATTGTCATGACCCAAGGTCAACCCACTGCGGGTCGGGTTTTGACCCGCTTTTTACGGGTGTCATTAATACTACCTAAATAGGTATATGACATTGTATATTTTAAAAATGATATATTGTCAAGACCCAACGGTCAACCCACTGCGGGTCGGGTTTTGACCCGCTTTTTACGTGTTAAAACAGTTTAGGGTATATTTTCGGTTCAGGTTGAAAAAACCGGATTATTTACGGGTCGATTTTCGAATCGAATTAGGTTTTGACAGGTCTACTAGTGAATAATTAGGGTCAGGGTGCTATTATATAATTAATTGAGTAAATCTTGCTTGTGATGTTATAAACATGTGATCTCTAATAACCCTATTTATATTATTGTAATTTGACTCTAAAATTTGTGGAAGTTTTGCCTACTAATATTCTGGTAGTAAATTTACGATATGACACGCAATGATGTGCTTGAATTGAATAGTATACATGCGTACGTACTCCAATTGTACTATAGTATATCCAAAGACAAAATTAAGGCACGGTTAAGGGTCACTCTCCCTAATAACATCCCAACTAGCCGTTGCCAAAGATCAGCAGGAAGCTCATATTATCCCTGAAATCAAGGCAACCGAATGATTCCCTACCAAGTTTGATATTGCACATATTTCATACCGTAAATAGTTTATCCTTTGCTTTATATAAATAAGCTTCTCCCATATCTAAGACAGCAAGTTTTCGTGAATACAAGATAACAATTATTATTCTCCAATATATTTAGTTTACAATATGGTATCAGGGAAGCTAGGTCTTTTCATCTAAAACCTCTCCATCTTTAATCTTCTTCATTTTATTTAAATTTTTTCATGACTAATCCATAATTTGGGGTCGTGGTTAAGCCTACCACAACTCTGTCTTACAATATCGTTCATCTGGAACAAACGGGGCACAATATTACCCCAATTGTTTTTTACGGCACCAATTTCGACGAATGGTCCCGATCTTTCCTCCTCGCTCTTCGCGCTAAGGGCAAACTCGGCTATGTCGACGGAACCATTCCCCAACCATCGACTGATGATGCTAAAATTGAGACGTGGCAAGAAACCAATGCCTTAGTTACCATGTGGATCTTCAATACCATTTCGTTGCGCAAACAAATTGTTCTTCGCTCGGAAGCCAAATTAGTCTGGCTTGATTTAAAGAATCGGTTCTCCCAGGCCAACAAAGCCCGCATTCATCAGCTTCAACAGGATCTTCATGTTTGTCGTCAAGGTCCGTCTGAATCATTGGTGGACTATTATGGACGCTTAACAGCCATTTGGGATGCCCTTGTTGATCAGGAACCGTTCCCAAAGTGCTCGTGCAACCCTTGTCCCTGTGACTGGCTGCCTCTGCTCACTACTTGCAGAGACAAGTCACGCGTACGGGTCTTCTTAATGGGCATGGATGATCGTTTCGCTAATACTCGATCTCAAATTCTTGGTATTACTCCTCTTCCCTCCTTAGACCTAATTTACAATCGTCTCTTACAAGATGAAGATATGCGCACCTTATCATCTAATAAAATTAATAATACCCCTGACGTTTTGACTTTTACGACTCGTGTTTCAAACGGGTCTCGACAATCTCATGGTAGGAATCGTCGCAATCCAAATGAACCCTCCAAATATTTTTGTGTTATATGTCAGAAAGCGGGGCATCGTGTCACATTTTGTTATCAGGTAACGGGTAATTACCCCGAATCATGGGGTGATCGACCCCGTCCTCGCGTCTCTCTTGAACCTGCTGTTCTGGCCGCACTCACTCAGACGGACTCTCACGCTAAAGGTCAGCCTGATCGTGGGATGCCAACGGTTTCTGCTTCGCTACCGAAAGCGCACATGGCCTCTGTTAAGTCATCCTCTGTTCCTTCTCAACCCTCTGCCTCGGCCCCCTCGACCTCACTTGCTCAGTTCGATAAAGTCGACCTCACCTATTTGACACCACAAGCCTTGGACGAATTGGGCCGTCTTTTACAACTCCGAAAATCAGATTCTGATACGGACCGACTCAATGGTAACTCTTCTTCTTTATCTTGGATTATTGACACGGGGGCATCTCATCACATGTCGGGGTGTCTCTCCCATTTTTCAAATTTACGAAATATTACTCCTCTTTCTATTGGCTTACCCAATGGGGACCATACGATTGCTACTCAAAGTGGCGACATTTACTTAGCACCTCGTCTTATTTTACAAGACGTCTTATACGCGGCAAACTTACACTGCCATTTAATCTCTGTCTTTAGTCTTTTAATGGATAAATCTTTGACAATTCAGTTTTCTCACAACATGTGTCTTATTCAGGACCGTATCTCGAAGACGGTGATTGGTGCGGGTGAACAATACGAGGGGCTTTACCATTTGAAGGGGGTCCGGCATGCTCACGTTCACGCTAATATGGCTGATAAGGGCAACTCTTTTAAAATTTGGCACCAAAGGTTGGGCCATCCTTCTTCGAACATTTCTCGTTTTTTATCATTTCTCAATAACGATTCTCGTACTAGTGACATTTTTCATAGCAAACATTGTGATATTTGTTTACGCGTTAAACAAACTCGTAAACATTTTAATTTAAGTTTTACTCGTGCTAATTCTGCTTTTGACCTCATACATTGCGATTTATGGGGACCTTATTCCGAAAATACTTCTTGTGGTTCTAAATTCATTCTAACAATAGTTGATGATTTTAGCCGCTCTACATGGGTCTATCTTTTACGCTCCAATAGCGATACTAAACAAAAATTACTCAATTTTTCGCTATGGTAAAACGCCAATTTGAAAAGAAAATTAAAATTTTATGAACCGACAATGGCACGGAATTTCGACCTCTTATTTCTTTTTTTTAACGAAAACGGCATTCTATTTCAAACTTATAATGTGGACACCCACAACAAAATGGTAGAGTTGAACGCAAACATCGTCACATTTTAAATGTCGCTCGTGCCCTTGTTTTTCAAGCAAGCTTACCCATCTACTTTTGGAGATAATGTGTCTTAAGTGCGGTCTACTTGATAAATCGTACTCCGACACCACTCTTACATGGCAAAACTCCAAATGAACTTCTTTTTAATAAACCACCCCCATTTGACAATATCCGCATTTTCGGGTGTCTTGCTTACGCCAAAACTTTAAACCGTACACATGACAAATTTGCGTCAAGAAGCCGAAAATGCATTTTTATTGGGTACCCATTTGGCAAAAAAGGGTGGCGACTTTACGACCTCGACACAGGGGCCTTCTTTGAGTCACGTGATGTTGTATTTATCGAAACCGAATTTCCATATGAACATCTAAACATTCATGACTCAACGAATGACCCCACCTCTATTAATTTTGATACACTTTCCCCTATTATCATCTCTTCTACACCAACACCTGCCATCTCGACCCCTACTACCCTCCCTTCGACACCCCAGCCACCCCCCACGGCTTCTCATTCTGACCAGCCTCACTCGGCTGACTCATCGACAGACCCAAGTCCGTCACAGCCTAATCAAAACGGCGACATACAAACTAGTCGGACCTCTTTCACATCTACTGCTCCTGAACCTTCTTCTCCAGCACCTATGGGCCGGGGACATAGACCAAAAATACCCAACTCCAACCTCAAGGACTTTCTACTCTCCAAACCTCGCCCCTCGGTCAATTCGCTCATCACCACACCATCATCTTCAGGTATCATGTATCCCATCTCTCATTATCTTAATTATGCTAACCTCTCTACTAATCAAAAAGCGTTCTTATCGGTCGTGACTAACCATTACGAGCCAAGTTTTTATAAAGATGCAGCGCAGATACCCGAATGGCGAACGACTATGGAAAAGGAACTCGATGTTCTTGAAAAAAATAACACATGGACTCTCGAAACTCTTCCCCCACACAATAAAGCTATTGGTTCAAAGTGGGTCTACAAAATCAAATACAATACCGACGGGTCCATTGAACGTTACAAAGCTCGGTTAGTTGTGATGGGCAATCGTCAAATAGAAGGGGTCGACTAGACTGAAACATTTGCTCCTACAATTAAATTGGTTACGGTTCGCACCCTACTTGCCATTGCCTCTGCCAAACATTGGATTATTCATCAAATGGACGTTCACAGCGCCTTTCTCCACGGTGACCTTCACGAGGAAGTCTACATGAAACCGCCACCAGGTTTTATTCCCGCTCGTGAAGGGCAGGTTTGTCGCTTGCGAAAGTCTTTATATTGTCTTCGACAAGGACCTCGATGCTGGTACGCCAAACTAGCTTCCGCACTTCGCAATTATGGGTTCAAACAAAACCCCCTGGATTATTCGTTATTCTCCATTTTGACTACCACTACCGAGGTGCACATCCTTGTTTACGTTGATGATTTGGTTATATGTGGGAATGATGATCAATTTATTTCCAAGTTCAAAGCGTACTTGAATAAATTTTTTTACATGAAGGACCTTGAAGTCCTTAAATGAAGAGTCTATTGATGTAATATACTCAAGAAGGGGGGGTTGAATTGAGTATGCCTTCCTTTTAATTTTCTTCGATGTGTGTATGATTGTATGATGATCTTCTAGTAGAACAAATAATAAGGAGAGACACAATATTTTTGAAGTGGTTCAGTCTCACACTTTGAGACCTACGTCCACTATTCTCGATTAATAAAATTAGTACCAACTCTGGATTACAATTTTATCAACCCTACTCGTGCGACTTTGATGTTAGTCACAACTCTATCTAGATACCGTTAAATATCTAGCTACGACAAATACCTTTAAATATTTGCCTTACAATGAGTACCGCTAAATACTCGATCTACCTTACGTTAATAAGATAAAGTCTTCAATGTTTTCTTGATGTCACAATCTTGAATGAATAAGATCAATGCTTGAGCACTTGAATCTTGAACCGGATATGACAATGATAAGCTCGAATATTGAAGTATAAAATCGGCGGTTTCTCTCTTGATTTGCGTGTATATGTGTGTGTGTGTTTCGTGTGGTTTAATGTATCATGGTAGTCTATTTATATAGAATATGTATCTAGGTAATTCAAACCCTAGATGATTTAGGAATATTACTAAAACTAGAATACTAGTCTTTTAGTAATACCACCTTAAATCTATTTGTTGAACCATATATTCAAATATATATATAGTATATATGTTTATGTTTTGATAATGACAAGTCTAGCTATTTATATATTATATACTCGTATGTATAATCGTGTGCTAAGTGTACAGAACATTAGTAAGAAGATCTAATCAATCAAGTATAAAAGATTCAAGCATATTAGTCAATGAATTGACTAAGTCGAAGATTGATAGAAGATCACAAGCGCGCATAATGAACTAAAGTTATATTCGTCAACTATAGCTTTAGTACAAGATGGATTCAAGTTATAGCTCATAGCTATAACTCTATATCATGAAGAAATGATCGGGAATATATATGTGTTTAAAGTGAAACGTTTGTTTCCTAATTTGTGTCGTGTAGTATTAGTGGTTCAATGGTATTCTATTTTAAATATGGAATTGTTAATCTTAATAGGATTATATAAAATATCTTTTAGTTAAATAAGAAATAAATAATTGTCTTATGAGATAATTATTTATTACTAAAATAAACTAAAGATTTTTTATATGATTTTAATTGTCAAATTATATAATCTAAGATTTGGTTTGTTTCGATTTTTGGAAAACGTGTAACATGTCACGTTTCTATTAATCGTGTAAGGGTTTATTTAAATAAATATTATGGATTTATTTAATGTCCTAAACTAACTAAGATTATATTATGGTAATATATTTTATTATCTTTGACATGGTTTAGGAAGTTGATTTAATAAGGATACTAATTATTTATTATATAAAGATCTTTCCTAAATATGAATTAGGAAATTGATTCCTTATATAATACATATAGTATATTATTATATCTTTCCTAAGTATATTAAGATTAGATTTAAGGTAGTATTACTAAAAGACTAGTATTCTAGTTTTAAGTAATATTCCTAAATCATCTAGGGTTTGAATTACCTAGATACATATTCTATATAAATAGACTACCTATGATACATTAAAACTAACGAAATACACACACATATACACGCAAATCAAGAGAGAAAAACCGCCGTTCATATTCTTCAAGTTCGAGCTTTTCATTGTCAAATCCGATTCAAGATTCAAGTGCTCAAGCATTGATCTTATTCATTCAAGATTGTGACACCAAGAAAACATTGAAGACTTTATCTTATTAGCGTAAGATAGAACGAGTATTTAGCGGTACTCATTGTAAGACAAATATTTAACGGTATTTGTCGTAGCTAGATATTTAACGGTATCTAGATTGAGTTGTGACTAACATCAAAGTCGCACGAGTAGGGTTGATAAAATTGTAATCCAGAGTTGGTACTAATTTTATTAATCGAGAATAGTGGACGTAGGTCTCAGAGTGTGAGACTGAACCACTTCAAAAATATCGTGTCTCTACTTTATTATTGCTCTACTCAACGATCATCATACAACTACATACACATCGAAGAAGATTTTAAAAAGAAGGCATACTCAATTCAACCCCCCCTTCTTGAGTATATTATATCAATAGACTCTTCAATTGGTATCAGAGACTCGTGCTCTTGATCGCCTAGCCGCGTGAGTTTTGATCCTTCTATTGATTCTATATTATATACTCTTTCTTCAATGGATTCCAAGCATCTCAAGTGCCCTATCTTCGATGGCAAAAACTATAGTTTATGGAAAAATATGATGACTCATTACATCAAGGGTTGTGATTGGGAATGTTGGAAGATCATCCAAACTGGACCAAAGAAGATCTTGGTCGCCGCCGCAAATGGAACAACCTATGAAAAGATGGAAAGCGATTATGTGGAAAGTGACTACAAAATTGCAGAGAAAAACTCTAAGGCCATGAGCCTCCTACAGAACGGTATGATAACCTCAGAATTCGATAGATTCTCATCCTGTAGTTCCGCTAAGGAAATATGGGATAGTCTCGAACTTGCTTATGAAGGAACATCCGCAGTCAGGAAACATCGTATAGACTTGCTTGTTCAAAGATATGAACTTTTCAATATGGAAAAGAATGAATCTATTGATAGCATGTCTGCACGATTTTCTTGTATTATTAATGAACTGCGGAACCTTGGCAAAAAGATCGATTCTGAGGATATCATTCGTAAGATTCTTAGGAGTCTCACCAAAAAGTGGCAACCTAAGGTCACGGCCATAGAGGAAGCACGTGATTTATCTAAAATCACTTACCAAGAATTGATTGGATCCTTAATGGCTCACGAGATCATACTAAATAAAAACGATGATGATCCCAAAGGAAAGGGAGTCGCTTTACAAGCCTCCACAAGCAAAGTAAGCGAAGAAGAACTTGAGGATGAAATAGTTCTATTCGCTAGACGATTTAAGAAAGCAGTTTTTAAGGGTAGATACAAAAACCCTAACAACAAAACGTTCGACAAAAAGAAAACTGACTCTAAACAAACATTCTTCAAAAGAGGATGTTTCAAGTGTGGGCAACAAGACCACATGATTAAAGACAAGTCAAAAAGAGAAAAGACCAAGACAGAATTTAAGAAAGTAATGCTTGCGTCATGCTGGGGAGAATTAGAATCTGAAGATGACGAGGACTCTGAAGAAGAAGAGGTAGCAAACCTGTGCCTGAGCAACGTCAGCCTAGATCTAATCTCAAACGACAATAATGAAGATGACGCATCTAATATGTGTCTCCTTGGAGAATCAGACTCAGACGACGACGACGAAGAGGTAAATTTTCTTCAACTCAAAAGTCAAGTTAAAAACTTATCTAAGGCTATGCTAATTAAATATTTTGAGAAAACCCTAGACCAATGTCATGAACAAAATCTTGAGTTAGATGACTTGAAAGAGCAGATCCTCGATATTGCTGAGGAAAATCAACTTCTGAAAGCCAAAGCTAAGAAACTGAAATCCAAAATAAGCATTGAAGCTAATGCTAAGTTGGAAACAGTTATGTCTGAGAAAAAGGTTCTTGAGTCTAAAGTTATAGCTAATGTAGCTATAACCTCAAAACTAAAACTCAACATTAAAGAGCTTCAATCTAAAGTTATAGCTAATGAAGCTATAACTTCAGAATTAAGAAAGGTTAATGAACGGCTTAAGTCAGAATCTTCGACTATGGTCGAAGATGAGACTCATCAAGAAGAAGTTGAGATTCTCGAAAGCAAAATCATGGATCTAGAATTCAGTATATCTAAAATCAAGAAAGAACATGCCAAAATTGTGTCTGACTTCCATAGACATTCAAAACCTAAAAGAGTCTAGCAACACTGACCATAGTGAATGTAAGAAAGAAATAGACTCCTTGTAAGACCTCCTTCTTCATGCTCGGAAAGTTCACGATAAGTGGGAAGGAAGCACTAACGTTCTAAACTTCCTAACTGAACAATCCGACAACAACATGAAGATGGGGTTAGGTCACGAATGTTATGGAAGAAGGGATCACTCAAAGTGTAAACAAAGTCCAACAGATAGAGACTTTAGAAGAAGAAAATATGCCGACCTTCCTGAGTATTTAATATGCACTTATTGTGGTCATACCGGACACCTCCGAGAAAACTGTGTGAAACACGCACAAGATTTTAAAACCGGAGTTAAGTTTGTTAAATCCTTAGGAATTCCAAGCGACACTAATTCTGTCTCTGATAGTGATGATGACAAAACTGAGGAAAGAAACATTGACCACAGATGGTTCTATGACATGACATTTGACTACGAAGAAAAGAAAAACAGAACCAAACTGACTCCTCAAACATCACACAAAAAATGGTCACCAAGAGTCCAAACTAAAACCTACACAAGAACATCAAAGCCCAACCACTACCGATATAGAAAGACCTATGTAAGACAAGTCTGGGTTAAAAAGGAAGATGTATTTGTGATTACTAACAACAAAGGACCCAAGTATGCTTGGGTACCTAAATCCTGTCTTTAAAATTATTTGTGCAGTTTGTCGCCAAGGAAAATAAACTATGGTATCTCGACAGTGGATGCTCAAGACATATGACAGGCGACGTAAACCTATTCCAAACCCTAAAACCTTTTGACGGAGGTAAAGTCACATTCGGTGATAACAAAAAGGGAAAGATCATTGGAATCGGTAAGATAGGTATTTCATCCTCTCATGCTATAAATGATGTATACCTTGTAAATGGTCTCAAACACAATCTCATCAGTATATCACAATTATGTGACAAAGGAAATAAAGTGGTTTTTCATTCAGATATATGTCGTATAATCTTAGAAGGCACCAGTAAAGTGATACTTGAAGGTCACAGGATGAAAAATGTTTATATGATTGATTTAAATGTTGTACCTACTGATTCTCTATCATGCATGAAAGTTACATTAGATGATCCATGTCTATGGCACAAGAGATTTGGTCATATTAGCTCACCTATTCTAAGTAAGCTGAAAAGATGGGACTTGGTAGAAGGTCTTCCAAAGATCAAATTTGATCAAGAAAAGATGTGTGACACATGTGCACGATGTAAACACGTCAGATCATCCTTTAAGCCAAAAAGAGTGGTAAGCACAGAACAAGCTCTTGAACTAGTACACATGGATCTATGTGGCCCTATGAAGGTAAGAAGCAGAGGTGGTTCCAGGTATGTTTTCGTTCTAGTTGATGATTACTCTAGATTTGTTTGGCCAATCTTTCTTCACTCTAAAGACGAAACTTTCGATGAATTTGTTAGTCTCATGAAACTTGTCCAAAACAAATATAAATCAAACCTAGTAACAATCCGTACTGATCATGGAACTGAGTTCGACAATCATGCTTTTATTGAGTTCTGTAAAAGCAATGGTGTTGGTCATAACTTTTCGGCCCCTAGAACCCCACAACAAAATGGAGTCGTAGAACGAATGAACAGAACGCTAGAAGACATGGCTAGAACAATGCTTCTTTGTAGTGGCCTACCTAGAAACTTTTGGGCTGAGGCTATTAGTACAGCTTGCTATATTCATAACCGTGCTATGATTAGACCTATCCTTAAAAAGACTCCTTATGAACTTCTTCGAGGTCGTAAACCAAACATATCTCATTTAAGATGCTTTGGTAGTAAATGCTTTGTTCACAACAATGGTAAAAACAGATTAAGCAAATTCGACCCTAGAAGTGATGAAGCAATCTTTATAGGATATTCAGATCATAGTAAAGCCTACAAAGTTTTTAACAAACGTACTTTATGCATAGAAGAAAGTATTCATGTTATCTTTGATGAGAATAATGCCTTCGATAAGCCATTACAGGATATAGAGGAAAACCTAGACGAACCTGATTTCAGGTTATCAAGGGAAGATCCTCCTGAAATGGAAAGTGAAGAAGGAGATCCTCAAGGAATGCATGATGAACTCAACTTGGGAGAAAATGGTACGAGAGATGAAACTACAGTTGATGATACTGTAGATAACTCTCAAACCAATGACTCAGAACCCAGAGTTACAGCTAATGAAGCTGTAACTTTAAATCAAGACCAAAGGGAAGAGGCCAGAGTTATACCTGACCCTACTATAAACCCAGGTTTGGATTCAGGGGGAACAAGTTAAGATCCCGAGTCAAGTTCAGGGATTGCAGATAATCAATCAAGGAACTGGAGATACAAAGGCTCTCACCCTTTGGATAATGTCATAGGAAGCCTAACAGATGGAGTTCAAACTCGAAGGAGCTTAAACAACTTTTGCTCATTCTATTCCTTTCTCTCCACCATTGAACCTTCAAATATCAAGGAAGCTCTCGCAGAACCAGATTGGATAGTTGCCATGCAAGAAGAACTCCAGCAATTTGAAAGAAACAAAGTTTGGCATCTTGTTCCTCGACCTAAGGACAGAACTGTCATTGGAACTAGATGGGTATTCAGAAACAAATTGGATGACACTGGAGTCATTGTGCGAAATAAGGCCAGATTAGTAGTTCAAGGATACAACCAACAGGAAGGGATCGATTATGACGAAACCTTTGCTCCTGTTGCTCGTCTTGAGGCAATAAGACTACTCATTGCATTTGCAGCACATAAGGGAATGAAGCTTTTTCAAATGGACGTTAAGACTGCTTTTCTTAATGGCTATCTCCAAGAGGAAGTATTTGTTGAACAACCTCCTGGATTTCCTGACAGCAAACTCAAGGATCATGTATTCAAATTGGACAAAGCTCTTTATGGCCTGAAACAAGCACCTAGGGCATGGTACGACAGATTATCAAAATTCCTATTGGAGAGTGGATTCAAGAGAGGGTCTGTGGATAAAACCCTATTTCTTAAAAGTGAAAACTCAGATCTACTAGTCGTTCAGATCTATGTTGACGATATTATTTTTGGCTCAACTAATAAAAAATTGTGCAAGTACTTCTCTGAGTTGATGACTTCTGAGTTCGAGATGAGTATGATGGGAGAACTAAAGTTCTTCCTTGGACTTCAAATACAACAAACTGAAGAAGGAATCAAGGTTCATCAACAAAAAAACGTCAAGGAGTTACTAAAGAAATTTGGAATGGAAACCTCTCATGCAATGCCTACTCCAATGGTCACAGATAAGAAGTTAACCAAAGACGAAGATGGTAAGTCTGTAGATGAAACAACTTACAGAGGTATGATTGGCTCACTTCTTTATCTTACAGCAAGTCGTCCAGATATAATGTTTAGTGTCTGTGTTTGTGCGAGATTCCAATATGCACCAAAAGAATCACATATGATTGCAGTTAAAAGAATATTAAGATACCTAATCGGAACCTCAAAATTATATCTATGGTATCCTATGGACTGTAACTTTAACTTAGTAGGATATTCAGATGCGGATTATGCAGGATGTTCTTTAGACAGAAAAAGTACCTCCGGACTTGCCACCTTTGTAGGTCCTTGTATTATATCTTGGGGATCCAAGAAACAAAACTCTGTCGCTCTCTCAACTGCTGAAACCTTTGCTCCTGTTGCTCGTCTTGAGGCAATAAGACTACTCATTGCATTTGCAGCACATAAGGGAATGAAGCTTTTTCAAATGGACGTTAAGACTGCTTTTCTTAATGGCTATCTCCAAGAGGAAGTATTTGTTGAACAACCTCCTGGATTTCCTGACAGCAAACTCAAGGATCATGTATTCAAATTGGACAAAGCTCTTTATGGCCTGAAACAAGCACCTAGGGCATGGTACGACAGATTATCAAAATTCCTATTGGAGAGTGGATTCAAGAGAGGGTCTGTGGATAAAACCCTATTTCTTAAAAGTGAAAACTCAGATCTACTAGTCGTTCAGATCTATGTTGACGATATTATTTTTGGCTCAACTAATAAAAAGTTGTGCAAGTACTTCTTTGAGTTGTTGACTTCTGAGTTCGAGATGAGTATGATGGGAGAACTAAAGTTCTTCCTTGGACTTCAAATACAACAAACTGAAGAAGGAATCAAGGTTCATCAACAAAAATACGTCAAGGAGTTACTAAAGAAATTTGGAATGGAAACCTCTCATGCAATGCCTACTCCAATGGTCACAGATAAGAAGTTAACCAAAGACGAAGATGGTAAGTCTGTAGATGAAACAACTTACAGAGGTATGATTGGCTCACTTCTTTATCTTACAGCAAGTCGTCCAGATATAATGTTTAGTGTCTGTGTTTGTGCGAGATTCCAATCTGCACCAAAAGAATCACATATGATTGCAGTTAAAAGAATCTTAAGATACCTCATCGGAACCTCAAAATTATATCTATGGTATCCTATGGATTGTAACTTTAATCTAGTAGGATATTCAGATGCGGATTATGCAGGATGTTCTTTAGACAGAAAAAGTACCTCCGGACTTGCTACCTTTGTAGGTCCTTGTATTATATCTTGGGGATCCAAGAAACAAAATTCTGTCGCCCTCTCCACTGCTGAAGCAGAATATATTGCAGCCGCACTGGTATGTTCTCAACTTTTATGGTTAAAGCAACAGTTACATGATTATGGTGTTGATGTTGGATGTGTGCCTATATTATGTGATAATACGAGTGCTATAATTATATCTAAAAACCCAGCCCAGCACTCGAGGACCAAACATATTGAAATTAGACACCACTTTCTAAGAGACCATGTTGAAAAGAAAAATATAAAATTGGAATTTTGTAGTACGGAAAAACAATGGGCAGATATCTTCACTAAACCATTGGCTAGAGAACGCTTTGAGACTTTGCGATTGGAAATTGGTTTAATCGGTGGCACCTAATCAAATCTTAAAAGCAAAAATAACCCAATGATTGACTACGGTTTAGATGAGATTATATGACTGTGTCCGTATACTCCGCTGCATGTGTATGTGTGTATTCGATGATAAATTATGTGAACATAATTATGTTTTGCAATTCATGTATGTATGTGTGCACAACCGAATCTCACAATAATATTACGTCATATATTATAATTTACCTTACAATATTTACCTATACATATTAATATTTACATATTATTAAAATAAAAACAAAAAAAAAGGGGAAAAAGAAAAGCACTCTCACCTCACTCAAACCGTGAAGCATTGAGCCCCACATCTCCCTGCCACGTGTCACTCAAGCCCTCTACCTATTGACTTTCTACTACCTCCCACATTCTTAGCATTCCCAACAAACCCAAACAATTACCTAGTCTTCACAAAACCCCTAAAATAAATTCACCAATCTCCATTAAAATTCAACCAAGAACTCATCCTCAACCCCTACATCTTTATGCCGCCATCTTGCGTCACTTGCTCCCATCTCAAAAACCAAAACCCACCATCTCCACCTTCACCCACACCGTCACCTCCGCCATCCTCAACACCCATCTCCGTATCCATTCCGACGACCGACACCGGAAGACGCCGAAAACTGAACCGAGACTCACCCATCGTCCCTGAGAGCATGCCGGAGTTCGTTTCTACTGGGATAAGTTGTCATGTTGTGAGGATATCGTGTTATTTAATTGGATGAAGGGAACTAAGGTAAATTTAGCCTTCTTGATTTGTTGAAAAATTTGTCAAATTTCAAGTGTGTTAATTAAAGAAAAGGTGTGTTCCACACTCGACATTCCCGATGGAATATGGGTGTCGGAGATTCTGTTCAAGAAAAGTGTTATTGACGAAGAGAGTTATGGAGTTATGCCAAGAAATCGAACGTGTGATAAATTGCTTAAGCTCATGGGTATTTCCTTTGTTTGAACGTCTAGATGCCAAGATGGATAAAATCCTTGGTCTATACGAGGTTAAGAAAGAAAAAGAAAGCGCGGGAAGTAGTAGTGGTGTGGTACGGATTGAAAGATTGGATGGATAAGGTTAATAAACGGATTAAGAAGGTTGGCACGGATGTTCAATTATTGTGTGATGAGTTATTCATCATTGGTTGTCGTTCTTAAATACTCAGGGAGGGGCTGTAGTTAGGGACCACGGGCTGTTAAGGAAGCCATGAATCTTGCTCTCGTGTGTGATCAGCATTGCAGTGCTCATACTCTGTTCTTGTTTTAGTTTCGTTTTCGGTATTTTCGGATGTTGTGTTTGAGTCCGGAATGGACTTCCTCAAATTATTACTCTTATCCTAGCCCAACTCTGAAACTATCTTTGGCCCAACAAAATCCGAGGCCCACTAGTCCTTATGTTGCCCAATCCCTCGGTATTTTTTGTTAAATTCGAGGCCCAATCTTAACCTTTCCTAATTGTTTCCAAAAGGCCCATCTAAAAATTATCCAAGCCGGCCCAATTTTCTCATATTTGACCCATATTCGGCCCAGTGGCATATTATTTCGGTTTAGTTGTGTATATTTCTCACACTCATACTTGCAATTGTATGATATTATGTGTGTTTGTATATTACGTCTTTGATGCATGCTTATTCATGTTTCGTCGTATATTATTCTAGTCGTTTCATGTCTTTGTTCTCATCTTTTCGATGATGTCAAGAGGGGGAAATATGCGACTTAGATTAGAATTTGCCTAAGCTTGCTCCTTGTCGTAATTCATTGTCTCTTAGGGTCCTTAAAGGATATGGGATAGATAGAAGATAAAAACCCTAAGTTGATCTTTGCTATGAATGACCATTATTATATTGAGGGGGAACATACACTTAGACACGAAATCTAAGAAAGACTTGCCATCATCAAAAAGGGGGAATTTGTTGAACCATATATTCAAATATATATATAGTATATATGTTTATGTTTTGATAATGACAAGTCTAGCTATTTATATATTATATACTCGTATGTATAATCGTGTGCTAAGTGTACAGAACATTAGTAACAAGATCTAATCAATCAAGTATAAAAGATTCAAGCATATTAGTCAATGAATTGACTAAGTCGAAGATTGATAGAAGATCACAAGCGCGCATAATGAACTAAAGTTATATTCGTCAACTATAGCTTTAGTACAAGATGGATTCAAGTTATAGCTCATAGCTATAACTCTATATCATGAAGAAATGATCGGGAATATATATGTGTTTAAAGTGAAACGTTTGTTTCCTAATTTGTGTCGTGTAGTATTAGTGGTTCAATGGTATTCTATTTTAAATATGGAATTGTTAATCTTAATAGGATTATATAAAATATCTTTTAGTTAAATAAGAAATAAATAATTGTCTTATGAGATAATTATTTATTACTAAAATAAACTAAAGATTTTTTATATGATTTTAATTGTCAAATTATATAATCTAAGATTTGGTTTGTTTCGATTTTTGGAAAACGTGTAACATGTCACGTTTCTATTAATCGTGTAAGGGTTTATTTAAATAAATATTATGTATTTATTTAATGTCCTAAACTAACTAAGATTATATTATGGTAATATATTTTATTATCTTTGACATGGTTTAGGAAGTTGATTTAATAAGGATACTAATTATTTATTATATAAAGATCTTTCCTAAATATGAATTAGGAAATTGATTCCTTATATAATACATATAGTATATTATTATATCTTTCCTAAATATATTAAGATTAGATTTAAGGTAGTATTACTAAAAGACTAGTATTCTAGTTTTAAGTAATATTCCTAAATCATCTAGGGTTTGAATTACCTAGATACATATTCTATATAAATAGACTACCTATGATACATTAAAACTAACGAAATACACACACATATACACGCAAATCAAGAGAGAAAAACCGTCGTTCATATTCTTCAAGTTCGAGCTTTTCATTGTCAAATCCGATTCAAGATTCAAGTGCTCAAGCATTGATCTTATTCATTCAAGATTGTGACACCAAGAAAACATTGAAGACTTTATCTTATTAGCGTAAGATAGAACGAGTATTTAGCGGTACTCATTGTAAGACAAATATTTAACGGTATTTGTCGTAGCTAGATATTTAACGGTATCTAGATTGAGTTGTGACTAACATCAAAGTCGCACGAGTAGGGTTGATAAAATTGTAATCCAGAGTTGGTACTAATTTTATTAATCGAGAATAGTTGACGTAGGTCTCAGAGTGTGAGACTGAACCACTTCAAAAATATCGTGTCTCTACTTTATTATTGCTCTACTGAACGATCATCATACAACTACATACACATCGAAGAAGATTTTAAAAAGAAGGCATACTCAATTCAACCCCCCCTTCTTGAGTATATTATATCAATAGACTCTTCACTAATCTTAATATATTTAGGAAAGATTCAATAATATACTTTAAGTATTATATAAGGAATTAATTTCCTAATTCATATTTAGGAAAGATCTTTATATAATAAACAATTAGTATCCTTATTAAATCAACTTCCTAAACCATGTCAAAGATAAAGAACACGAGGCTCTGATACCAATTGAAGAGTCTATTGATGTAATATACTCAAGAAGGGGGGGTTGAATTGAGTATGCCTTCCTTTTAATTTTCTTCGATGTGTGTATGATTGTATGATGATCTTCGAGTAGAACAAATAATAAGGAGAGACACAATATTTTTGAAGTGGTTTAGTCTCACACTTTGAGACCTACGTCCACTATTCTCGATTAATAAAATTAGTACCAACTCTGGATTACAATTTTATCAACCCTACTCGTGCGACTTTAATGTTAGTCACAACTCTATCTAGATACCGTTAAATATCTAGCTACGAAAAATACCGTTAAATATTTGCCTTACAATGAGTACCGCTAAATACTCGATCTACCTTACGTTAATAAGATAAAGTCTTCAATGTTTTCTTGATGTCACAATCTTGAATGAATAAGATCAATGCTTGAGCACTTGAATCTTGAACCGGATATGACAATGATAAGCTCGAATATTGAAGTATATAATCGGCGGTTTCTCTCTTGATTTGCGTGTATATGTGTGTGTGTTTCGTGTGGTTTAATGTATCATGGTAGTCTATTTATATAGAATATGTATCTAGGTAATTCAAACCCTAGATGATTTAGGAATATTACTAAAACTAGAATACTAGTCTTTTAGTAATACTACCTTAAATCTAATCTTAATATATTTAGGAAAGATTCAATAATATACTTTAAGTATTATATTAGGAATTAATTTCCTAATTCATATTTAGGAAAGATCTTTATATAATAAACAATTAGTATCCTTATTAAATCAACTTCCTAAACCATGTCAAAGATAATAAAATATATTACCATAATATAATCTTAGTTTGTTTTAGGATATTAAATAAATACATAATATTTACTTAATTGAATCCTACACGAATTATGGTAAACGTGACATAACACACGTTTCCCAAAGTCGAAACAAACTACATTTAGATTATATAAATTTGACAATTAAGATCATATAAAAATCCTTAGTTTATTTAAGTAATAAATAATTATCTCATAAGACAATTATTTATTCCTTATTTAACCTAAAGATATTTTATATAATCCTATTAAGATTAACAATTCTATTTATTAAAATAGAATACCAATTAAACACTAATTCTACACGACACAGATTCGGAAACAAACGTTTCAACTTAAACACATATATATTCCGATCATTTCTTCATGATATAGAGTTATAGCTACGGGCTATAACTAGAACCAATCTTGTACTAAAGCTATAGTTGATAAATATAACTTTAGCTCATTATGCGCGCTTGTGATCATCTATCAATCTTCGACTTAGTCAATTCATTGACTAATATGCTTGAATCTTTTATACTTGATAGATTAGATCTTGTTACTAATAATCTGTACACTTAGCACACGATTATACATACGATTATAATATATAAATAGCTAAACTTGTCATTATCAAAACATAAACATATATACTATATATATCTTTGAATACATGGTTCAACAAATTCCCCCTTTTTGATGATGGCAAGTCTTTCTTAGATTTTATGTCTAAGTGTATGTTCCCCCTCAATATAATAAAGGTTATTCATAGCAAAGATTAACTTAGGGTTTTTATCTTCTATCTATCCCATATCCTTTACGGACCATAAGAGACAATGGATTACGACAAGGAGCAAGCTTAGGCAAATTCTAATCTAAGTCGCATATTTCCCCCTCTTGACATCATCAAAAAGATGAGAACAAAGACATGAAACGACTAGAATAATATACGACGAAACATAAGCAAGCATATAAACGAGTCTAAAAATATGAACATAGAAAATATCACACAAGCACATACGGAATGTTTAAAATATACACAACCAATCCGAATATAATATGCCAATGGGCCGAATTAGGAATAATAGAGTGTTAATAAAAATGGGCCTGGCTAGGATTAGGATAGTATGGGCCAAAGCAAAAGATAACAAAATAAGATGGGCCAGAATAAAGGAATGTCAAGTTGGGCCACATCAAAACAATAACAAGGCCGGTTAGGATTAAGAAATCCGAGGGAGGCAAAAAGAAATAGGGCCTCGGATTCCTAATGGGCCAGGGAAGGGAATTGGGCCACAAAGTTAAAGAGTTTATAAGTCCACCCCAGGACTTAGGCAAAAGAACAACAAACCAACTTCAATTCTGAAAAACAGAGACGGAGATGACGGATCACGAACGAGAACTTGAGCCCGGTGTCTTTGCATATGGGTTCACGTAATCGGGTCGGGTACGGAATTCTAGGGTCTCCAACCTATCTAGGCAGCTATTGACGTTCCTCCCTTGAGCATTGAGCGCAATCTCGAAGTTAAGCACCTTGAGCGAGAGTGCCTTGACGGCGTCGATTGCTTTAGAAGCATCCTCTCGTAATAGGCCATGATCACGCACCATTGCCCCTCCTTGTGTCGTGATAAAAGACAAGCGATCACTTATGGCGAGTAATTCGGAGCATACCACCGAGATCTATGACCCAATCTTTACCAAATGCTTATCAACTTTTTCCATCCAAACCTTAACATCTTCTTCAAATCCTCGACGACCCTCTACACGACTTCCTGAGGCACCCAAATTCTCTTTTTCTTGCTTAACTTAGCACAGTCCAATAATTTGATCCATCTTAGCCTCCAAGCCTTCAAACGAGGGAGATGGATTTGGATTAGGACCCTCCTCAACCGTCTTTCCGAAAGCCAAATCAACTCCATCAACCATAATACCCATCAACTTGAGCAATTTATCACACATTCGATCACGAGGCTTAACACCAAAGCTACAATCATCCACAACACCCTTTTTCAACAAGATTTCGGATACCCACATTCCATAAGGAATATCGAGTGTTGAACTTGGTTTTTCTTTGATTAAAACAGAGGAGGTTTGACAAATTTTCGAACACAACAAGAAGGCAAGATTGATTTTGTTTCCTTCTAACCAATGAAATAATACGATAGCTTCAATACTTGACAACTTATCACGACCACCTCTCCTAGGTAGAATCGTGTTCCAAAGGTAGTTAACAAACAATTATAATTTTGGGGAGAACGAATTTGTGAGTAGAGGAGAGACTTCAGTGGCATTTGGATCAAAATAAGTTTTGATCATCATTTTTTGTTCTTGTGTCACCACCCCCCATTCCTTACGGGTATCGATATCAAGACCCCTTTGGTCGAGATGAAAAATGTCACAAATATCACCTAAGGACACCTCGACATCCTTACCATTAACCACGGCTTTCAACCCAGACTCAGTAGGTTTCACAGAGGCAAAGAACTGAACCAACTCAATAGGAAATATCAAACCCGAAAAATTACTAATATACTTCCATCCCTGAAACTCCAAAAACTTTTTAAAGAAAAGCAGAGACTTCGACCCTTCGACCCAAGATGTCGGGTAGAACCAACCCGAATGAATGGAGTAAGGAAGAAGACGATCAATAAGCATACCTTCATGTTTTGTCATACGAACTCGCTCGAGTCCTTCCTTGGTGGCTTCGATGGAGTAATCTTTAAACAGAGGACGAGGGTTCTTGAGGTTTGATCCTAGTTCTTGCATGTCATCAGAAACGGAGGATGAGACTCGGTTTAGTTTACGACGCTTGCCGTTGTCTGGGATTGGACTTGCGGTGGCAATGGGTGTTGGAGATGGTGGTGGTGAAGGTGTTGGTGAAGGTGGAGATGGTTTCTTTTGTTGGGAGCGTGTGGCGCGGGAAGGAGGCATGGTGGTTGAGGTGAAATACGGTGGTTGTTTATTCGAGATTTGGTGAGATTTTGGGACGGATTTAATGGAGTTTTGGAGGTTTGAGTTATATTAATGGGTTTTGGTAATTTTAATGGAGGTTTTGGGGTTTAAAGTCGGTAAGAATAAGAGTAATGAGGATAGAGTGAGTTAAATGGTGGTAAGTTTGAGGGAGTTGGGGTAATAATTGTGGTTAGGGGTATAGGGACACGTGGTATTAGGTGAAGGTGAGTAGTGGGGCAAGTGGTTGGGTGACGTCACATGGGTTTTGGGGTAGTACACACGGTTTAAGTGTGTATATAAGGTAAGTTTTGTTTTAAGTTTATATTTGAATAATATGTATTAGTAATATGTATATGTAGGATAATTTTTAATATGTGACATAATATTATTTTGAGATTGATTGCGTACACATCCATATGTAAATGATATAATATAACTATAATCACAAAATTTACCATCGAATACATACATACACATGCAGCGGAGTATACGGACACAGTCATATAATCTCATCTAAACCGTAGTCAATCATTGGGTTATTTTTGCTTTTAAGATTTGATTAGGTGCCACCGATTAAACCAATTTCCAATCGCAAAGTTTCAAAGCGTTCTCTAGCCAATGGTTTAGTGAAGATATCTGCCCATTGATTTTCCGTACTACAAAATTCCAATTTTATATTTTTCTTTTCAACATGGTCTCTTAGAAAGTGGTGTCTAATTTCAATATGTTTGGTCCTCGAGTGCTGGGCTGGGTTTTTAGATATAATTATAGCACTCGTATTATCACATAATATAGGCACACATCCAACATCAACACCATAATCATGTAACTGTTGCTTTAACCATAAAAGTTGAGAACATACCAGTGCGGCTGCAATATATTCTGCTTCAGCAGTGGAGAGGGCGACAGAATTTTGTTTCTTGGATCCCCAAGATATAATACAAGGACCTACAAAGGTAGCAAGTCCGGAGGTACTTTTTCTGTCTAAAGAACATCCTGCATAATCCGCATCTGAATATCCTACTAGATTAAAGTTACAATCCATAGGATACCATAGATATAATTTTGAGGTTCCGATGAGGTATCTTAAGATTCTTTTAACTGCAATCATATGTGATTCTTTTGGTGCAGATTGGAATCTCGCACAAACACATACACTAAACATTATATCTGGACGACTTGCTGTAAGATAAAGAAGTGAGCCAATCATACCTCGGTAAGTAGTTTCATCTACAGACTTACAATCTTCGTCTTTGGTTAACTTCTTATCTGTGACCATTGGAGTAGGCATTGCATGAGAGGTTTCCATTCCAAATTTCTTTAGTAACTCCTTGACGTATTTTTGTTGATGAACTTTGATTCCTTCTTCAGTTTGTTGTATTTGAAGTCCAAGGAAGAACTTTAGTTCTCCCATCATACTCATCTCGAACTCAGAAGTCATCAACTCAGAGAAGTACTTGCACAACTTTTTATTAGTTGAGCCAAAAATAATATCGTCAACGTAGATCTGAACGACTAGTAGATCTGAGTTTTCGCTTTTAAGAAATAGGGTTTTATCCACAGATCCTCTCTTGAAGCCACTCTCCAATAGGAACTTTGATAATCTGTCGTACCATGCTCTAGGTGCTTGTTTCAGACCATATAGTGCTTTGTCCAATTTGAATACATGATCCTTGAGTTTGCTGTCAGGAAATCCAGGGGGTTGTTCAACAAATACTTCCTCTTGGAGATAGCCATTAAGAAATGCAGTCTTAACGTCCATCTGAAAAAGTTTCATTCCCTTGTGTGCTGCAAATGCAATGAGTAGTCTTATTGCCTCAAGACGAGCAACAGGAGCAAAGGTTTCGTCATAATCGATCCCTTCCTGTTGGTTGTATCCTTGAACGACTAATCTGGCCTTATTTCGTACAATAACTCCAGTGTCATCCAGTTTATTTCTGAAAACCCATCTAGTTCCAATGACAGTTCTATCCTTAGGTCGAGGAACAAGATGCCACACTTTGTTTCTCTCAAATTGTTGGAGTTCTTCTTGCATGGCAACTATCCAGTCTGGTTCTGCGAGAGCTTCCTTAATATTTGAAGGTTCAATAGTGGAGAGAAAAGAGTAGAATGAGCAAAAGTTATTTAAGCTCCTTCGAGTTTGAACTCCATCTGTCAGGATTCCTATGACATTGTCCAAAGGATGAGAGCCTTTATATCTCCAGTTTCTTGATTGATCATTTGCATTCCCTGAACTTGACTCGGGATCTTGACTTGTTCCCCCTGAATCCAAACCTGGGTTTATAGTAGGGTCAGGTATAACTCTGGCCTCTTCCCTTTGGTTTTGATTCAAAGTTACAGCTTCATTAGCTGTAACTCTGGGTTCCAAGTCATTGGTTTGAGAGTTATCTACAGTATCATCAACTGTAGTTTCATCTCTCGCACCATTTTCTCCCAAGTTGAGTTCATCATGAGTTCCTTGAGGTTCTCCTTCTTCAATTTCCATTTCAGGAGGATCTTCCCTTGATAACCTGAAATCAGGTTCGTCTAGGTTTTCTTCTATATCCTGTAATGGCTTATCGAAGACATTATTCTCATCAAAGATAACATGAATACTTTCCTCTATGCATAAAGTACGTTTGTTAAAAACTTTGTAGGCTTTACTATGATCTGAATATCCTATAAAGATTGCTTCATCACTTCTAGGGTCGAATTTGCTTAATCTGTTTTTACCATTGTTGTGAACAAAGCA
Organism: Silene conica; assembly: GCA_029255685.2. Classification (NCBI taxonomy): domain Eukaryota; kingdom Viridiplantae; phylum Streptophyta; class Magnoliopsida; order Caryophyllales; family Caryophyllaceae; genus Silene; species Silene conica. The sequence continues at coordinate 70,873,930 of CM055311.2, forward strand.
GTTACTACCAAAGCATCTTAAATGAGATATGTTTGGTTTACGACCACGAAGAAGTTCATAAGGAGTCTTTTTAAGGATAGGTCTAATCATAGCACGGTTATGAATATAGCAAGCTGTACTAATAGTCTCAGCCCAAAAGTTTCTAGGTAGGCCACTACAAAGAAGCATTGTTCGAGCCATGTCTTCTAGGGTTCTGTTCATTCGTTCTACGACTCCATTTTGTTGTGGGGTTCTAGGGGCCGAGAAGTTATGTCCAACACCATTGGTTTTACAGAACTCAATAAAAGCATGATTGTCGAACTCAGTTCCATGGTCAGTACGGATTGTTACTAGGTTTGATTTATATTTGTTTTGGACAAGTATCATGAGACTAACAAATTCATCGAATGTTTCGTCTTTAGAATGAAGAAATATTGGCCAAACAAATCTAGAGTAATCATCAACTAGAACGAAAACGTACCTGGAACCACCTCTACTTCTTACCTTCATAGGGCCACATAGATCCATGTGTACAAGTTCAAGAGCTTGTTCTGTGCTTACCACTCTTTTTGGCTTAAAGGATGATCTGACGTGTTTACATCGTGCACATGTGTCACACATCTTTTATTGATCAAATTTGATCTTTGGAAGACCTTCGACCAAGTCCCATCTTTTCAGCTTACTTAGAATAGGTGAGCTAATATGACCAAATCTCTTGTGCCATAGACATGGATCATCTAACGTAATTTTCATGCATGATAGAGAATCAGTAGATACAACATTTAAATCAATCATATAAACATTTTTCATCCTATAACCTTCAAGTATTACTTTACTGGTGCCTTCTAAAATTATACGACATATATCTGAATGAAAAACCACTTTATTTCCTTTGTCACATAATTGAGATATACTGATAAGATTGTGTTTGAGACCACTCACAAGGTATACATCATTTATAGCATGAGAGGATGAAATACCTATCTTACCAATTCCGATGATCTTTCCCTTTTCGTTATCACCAAATGTGACTTTGCCTCCATCAAAGGGTTTAAGGGTTTGAAATAGATTTACGTCGCCTGTCATATATCTTGAGCATCCACTGTCGAGATACCATAGGTTATTTTCCTTGGCGACAAACTGCACGAATAAGTTCAAAGACAGGATTTAGGTACCCAAGCATACTTGGGTCCTTTGTTGTTAGTAATCACAAATACATCTTCCTTTTTAACCCAAACTTGTCTTACATAGGTCTTTCTATATTGGTGGTAGTTGGGTTTTGATGTTCTTGTGTAGGTCTTAGTTTGGACTCTTGGTGACCAATTTTTGTGTAATGTTTGTTGAGGAGTTTGTTTGGTTCTATTTTTCTTTTCTTCGTAATCAAATGTCATGTCATAGAACCATCTGTGGTCAATATTTCTTTCCTCAATTTTATCATCATCACTATCAGAAACAGAAATAGTGTCGCTTGGAATTCCTAAGGATTTAACAAACTTAACTCCGGTTTTAAAATCTTGTGCGTGTTTTACACAGTTTTCTCGGAGGTGTCCAGTATGGCCACAATAAGTGCATATTAAATACTCAGGAAGGTCGGCATATTTTCTTCTTCTAAAGTCTCTGTCTGTTGGGCTTTGCTTACACTTTGAGTGATCCCTTCTTCCATAACACTCGTGTCCTAACCCCATCTTCATGTTGTTGTCGGATTGTTCAGTTAGGAAGTTTAGGACGTTAGTGCTTCCTTCCCATTTGTCGTGAACCTTCCGAGCATGAAGAAGGTGGTCTTTTAGGGAGTCTATTTCTTTCTTACATTCACTATGGTCAGTGTTGCTAGACTCTTTTAGGTTTTGAATGTCTTTATGGAAGTCAGACACAATTTTGGCATGTTCTTTCTTGATTTTAGATATACTGAATTCTAGATCCATGATTTTGCTTTCGAGAATCTCAACTTCTTCCAGATGAGTCTCATCTTCGACCATAATCGAAGATTCTGACTTAATCCGCTCATTAGCCTTTCTTAATTCTGAAGTTATAGCTTCATTAGCTATAACTTTAGATTGAAGCTCTTTAATGTTGAGTTTTCGTTTTGAGGTTATAGCTTCATTAGCTATAACTTTAGAGTCAAGAACCTTTTTCTCAGACATAACTGTTTCCAACTTAGCATTTGCTTCAATGCTTATTTTGGATTTCAGTTTCTTAGCTTTGGCTTTCAGAAGTTGATTTTCCTCAGCAATATCGAGGATCTGTTCTTTCAAGTCATCTAACTCAAGACTTTGTTCATGACATTGGTCTAGAGTTTTCTCAAAATATTTAACCAACATAGCTTTAGATAAATTTTTAACTTGACTTTTTAGTTGAAGAAAATTTACCTCTTCATCGTCGTCGTCGTCGTCTGAGTCGGATTCTCCAAGGAGACACACATGGGATGCGTCGTCTTCGTTGTTGCTTAGGCACAGGTTTGCTACCTCATCTTCTTCTGAGTCCTCGTCATCCTCGGATTCTAATTCTCCCCAACACGACGCAAGCATTACTTTCTTGAACTCCGTTTTAGTCTTTTCTCTTTTTTACTTATCTTTGATTTTGTCCCAACTTGGACAATCTTTGATCATGTGGTCTTGTTGTCCACACTTGAAACATCCTCTTTTGAAGAATGTTTGTTTTGTGTCAGTTTTCTTTTTGTCGACTGTTTTGTTGTTAGAGTTTTTGTATCTTCCCTTGAAGACAGCCTTTTTAAAACGTCTTGCGAATAGAACTGTCTCGTCTTCTAGTTCTTCTTCGCATACTTCACTTGTGGAGGCTTGTAAAGCGACGCCCTTTCCTTTGGGATCATCATCGTTTTTATTTAGTATGATCTCGTGTGCCATTAAGGATCCAATCAACTCTTGGTAAGTAATCTTAGATAGATCACGTGCTTCCTCTATGGCCGTGACCTTAGGTTGCCATTTTTTAGTGAGACTCCTAAGAATCTTACGAATGATATCCTCAGAATCGATCTTTCTGCCAAGGTTCCGCAGTTCATTAATAATACAAGAAAATCGTGCAGACATGCTATCAATAGATTCATTCTTTTCCATATTGAAAAGTTCATATCTTTGAACGAGCAAGTCTATACGATGTTTCCTGATTGCGGATGTTCCTTCATAAGCAAGTTCGAGACTATCCCATATTTCCTTAGCGGAACTACAAGATGAGAATCTATCAAATTCTGAGGTTATCATACTGTTCTGTAGGAGGCTCATGGCCTTAGAGTTTTTCTCTGCAATTTTGTAGTCACTTTCCACATAATCGCTTTCCATCTTTTCATAGGTTGTTCCATTGGCGACGGCAACCAAGATTTTCTTTGGTCCAGTTTGGATGATCTTCCAACATTCCCAATCACAACCTTTGATGTAATGAGTCATCATATTTTTCCATAAACTGTAGTTTTTGCCATCGAAGATAGGGCACTTGAGATGCTTGGAATCCATTGTTGAAGGAGTATATAATATAGAATCAATAGAAGGATCAAAACTCACGCGGCTAGGCGATCAAGAGCACGAGGCTCTGATACCAATTGAAGAGTCTATTGATGTAATATACTCAAGAAGGGGGGGTTGAATTGAGTATGCCTTCCTTTTAATTTTCTTCGATGTGTGTATGATTGTATGATGATCTTCGAGTAGAACAAATAATAAGGAGAGACACAATATTTTTGAAGTGGTTCAGTCTCACACTTTGAGACCTACGTCCACTATTCTCGATTAATAAAATTAGTACCAACTCTGGATTACAATTTTATCAACCCTACTCGTGCGACTTTGATGTTAGTCACAACTCTATCTAGATACCGTTAAATATCTAGCTACGAAAAATACCGTTAAATATTTGCCTTACAATGAGTACCGCTAAATACTCGATCTACCTTACGTTAATAAGATAAAGTCTTCAATGTTTTCTTGATGTCACAATCTTGAATGAATAAGATCAATGCTTGAGCACTTGAATCTTGAACCGGATATGACAATGATAAGCTCGAATATTGAAGTATATAATCGGCGGTTTCTCTCTTGATTTGCGTGTATATGTGTGTGTGTTTCGTGTGGTTTAATGTATCATGGTAGTCTATTTATATAGAATATGTATCTAGGTAATTCAAACCCTAGATGATTTAGGAATATTACTAAAACTAGAATACTAGTCTTTTAGTAATACTACCTTAAATCTAATCTTAATATATTTAGGAAAGATTCAATAATATACTTTAAGTATTATATTAGGAATTAATTTCCTAATTCATATTTAGGAAAGATCTTTATATAATAAACAATTAGTATCCTTATTAAATCAACTTCCTAAACCATGTCAAAGATAATAAAATATATTACCATAATATAATCTTAGTTTGTTTTAGGATATTAAATAAATACATAATATTTACTTAATTGAATCCTACACGAATTATGGTAAACGTGACATAACACACGTTTCCCAAAGTCGAAACAAACTACATTTAGATTATATAAATTTGACAATTAAGATCATATAAAAATCCTTAGTTTATTTAAGTAATAAATAATTATCTCATAAGACAATTATTTATTCCTTATTTAACCTAAAGATATTTTATATAATCCTATTAAGATTAACAATTCTATTTATTAAAATAGAATACCAATTAAACACTAATTCTACACGACACAGATTCGGAAACAAACGTTTCAACTTAAACACATATATATTCCGATCATTTCTTCATGATATAGAGTTATAGCTACGGGCTATAACTAGAACCAATCTTGTACTAAAGCTATAGTTGATAAATATAACTTTAGCTCATTATGCGCGCTTGTGATCATCTATCAATCTTCGACTTAGTCAATTCATTGACTAATATGCTTGAATCTTTTATACTTGATAGATTAGATCTTGTTACTAATAATCTGTACACTTAGCACACGATTATACATACGATTATAATATATAAATAGCTAGACTTGTCATTATCAAAACATAAACATATATACTATATATATCTTTGAATACATGGTTCAACATTAAATATTTTCCCGGGCTCGAAATTGCGAGAAACAATTCTGGCAACTTTATTTCTCAACGCAAATACGCGCTTGATATCCTAACAGAAACGGGTCTCCTCGGAACGAAACCCGCCGCCACGCCCATGGAACAAAATCATCATCTTGCTACTTCTACAGCCGGTTTATTAGAGGACCCACGGCCTTACCGTCGCCTCGTAGGACGTCTTGTTTACCTTACGATCACTCGGCCCGACTTAACATATTCTGTCCCCATGCTGGCCCAGTTTATGAACGCTCCGACAACCGATCACTGGAATGCAGCTTTGACAGTGGTACGATACTTAAAGAACTCTCCGGGTCAAGGTATTCTCCTTCCCTTCAATAGTAATCTACGTCTTAATACTTATTCTGATGCGGACTATGCCGCATGTCCAACAACTCGAAGGTCACTCTCAGCCTACCTCGTGTACTTGGGCTCATCACCAATCTCTTGGAAAACCAAGAAACAGGCTATTGTTTCACGCTCATCGTGGGAATCGGAATGTCGAGCCATGGCATTTACAATTTGTGAAATAAAATGGCTTAAAGCCCTGCTCGAAACTCTCGACATTCCTCAATCCCATCCCATACCACTTCGTTGTGACAACAAGTTGGCTCTTCACATCGCTCGTAACCCAGTTTTTCACGAGCGCACCAAACATATCGAAGTTGATTGTCATTTTATCCGCGATGAAATACAAAAGAACGTTATAGCACCAAGCTATATCCATACTAAAGCTCAACTCGCGGATATCTTAACGAATGCTCTCGGGCGTGCTTCCTTAGAGGACCTCCTATCCAAGTTGGGTGTGTCATCTATCCACGCTCAAACTTGCGGGGGGATAATAACATCCCAACTAACCGTTGCCAAAGATCAGCAGGAAGCTCATAATATCCCAGAAATCAAGGCAACAGAATGATTCCCTACCATGTTTGATATTGCACATATTTCATACCGTAAATAGTTTATTCTTTGCTTTATATAAATAAGCTTCTCCCATATGTAAGACAGAAAGTTTTCGTGAATACAAGATAACAATTATTATTCTCCAATATATTTAGTTTACAATACTTCCGATAAAATTTTTGAGCTAAAGTATTAAATAGTACTCCGTAGTGCTCCCTCCATTTCTTTCCAATTGATACATTTGTTTTTTGTACACTATTCACAAGTTAACCATTAATTTCAATTTACTCCCAATACATAAGAAAAAATATATTCATGTAGGGTCTTGTTTAATTCGTCTTTATGGCTACATTGAAAATATATAACTTTTATAATTTTTACAAATACGTAGCTAAAGATATTAAGCACGTAAAACGTGCGTTGGCAAACGTGAAAAGCAAATATATTAAGTGGAAAAAAATGGAGGGAGTATTATCTAGCATAATTGTTGAAGTGATGTAATGGTAAACACTTAAGTCTCATTCAATTGGTCATGTATTTGACTTGCGGAAGTCTCTTTTTTAGACTTTTCTTTTTTCTTTTTACAATATTATTTATTTTGCCGAGATTAGTTACATTATACTCTATGTCCCTTAGCTTAATTTTTTTTAAAGTCAACGAGGATTTTTGTAACACAAATTCTCATTTGTGACGGCGATATCCGTCACAAGCTTGTGACGGATACCGTTTCCTCTCACAAAATACCCATGAGAGGTGAGTGGAAAGCACATGAAGGGTGCCCCACCTTGTTCCCTCTCCCTTTCTGTGAGAGGTCACAAACTTTTGACGGATTAACCCTTCACAAGCAAGATCTGCTGTTATTGAAATGAGAAAGTAGGAAGGGAAATAGTTCTTATCTAGTGAAAAATATTACTACCAAATACCAATAGTGATTGTTTTACGTTTTTAATCGCACTGTAATTTATTAATAAAATCGTTTATTATCGTTTATTTATATTTTCAAGTTATTTCGATGAAGAATTTATAATTATTGATTTATTAAATAAAATCGTTTATTATCGTTTATTTACATCGCTCTTTCTCGAGACTGATTGTGCAAGTCTCCATCCGTCTTGTAAATGTCATACAATTTCATTTTCAAGACTAATTGCGCAAAGTTTAAATAGTCTCCTTATTGTTTCAAGGCTGATTGTGCAAAGTTCTTGGTCAGTCTTCTTACCTTTATGAGACTGATTGACGTGAGTTTCGTTCCCTCATAAATGTTATACTACGAATCTATGATTTCACAATACTATATATATACCCCTTTCACAATCACAAAAGAACACACTCAATCTGCTCATACAATATCTTCCTCTCTTATTTTTTCTCTACTAAATTGTTATCCCTTTGGCAACGAACTTGATTGTGTTCAACTGTTTCTCTGCCCCTACACTGGAGAAACAGTGGTTGTGTAATCCTGGGGGTTGAGTGCTACTGAGGCTGTGTGTAGTGGACGACGCATAAATCAACTTTAGGACAGTGACGCTTGTCATGCCACAACCTTCCCATTTCAGATAAGATCTTAATTTTTATTGTATACAGTTTATACGCTAATATCTACTACTGTGATAACAATCTAAAGTTGATTTAGTGTATACCGTGAAGACTGATGGTGATTTACATATTAGTGTTTTTGTCCTTTTCGCGACTTTTCTGTTGATATACACGTATAAAATTAATTTCCTATTCACGTTAATCTCATGTCCCTTACTTTATCCTATTCATGTATCGTTTTCGAGGTTTTGGATTCTGCTTTGTTTTATTTGTTGATTACGAGCTAGTTGAATAGTTCATCAACTTTCTTTGCAAATTTTACATCATTTTCCTGCAATTTATTGGTAATGTATCTGTGTGCGTATTTTATTCATGTATCAAGTTATTAAATTCGTGAGATTATGTTTCGTTTGATTTTCGTATTCATTTTTACTTAGTTTAAGTACTTTGTTGATCGTTTTCGTCTATAATAGAGTAGAGAGCTGAGTTTAAGTTTCTTGAATTCAGAGATTATGTTTTGTTTGATGTTCGTATTCGTTTTACTTAGTTTCAATAATTTGAGCATTTGTATTGTTGTTATTGTTGATCGTTTTCGTCTATGATTGAATAGAGAGCTGAATTTCTTCTGAACTTTTGCGTTTAAGTTTCTTGAATTCATAGTATTAACTTTCGGTTGAAGTCATGCTTGTGATGATATATCTATGAATGTTGTATGGTTCGGTATTACAGTGATGGTTGAATATCTATACCGGCAAATTGTTTATGTAATTAAACGGGTCGGCCAATGCGTGAGTAATTTCAAAAAAGCATTTACGTAATGCGCACTTTTATCTCATTTCCTAAGTTGGGTGACCTTCATGTTGGATAATATATAATAGTTGATCATACTACTAGTAGAGATAAGGCTTGTTTGGTAGCTTCCAATCTACCTATTCTAGAGTCTCTCACTTTTTAATTCAAATAAACGGGTCCCTTGTCTGCAATATAGTCATTGGGGTAATAAGACATGTATAATCGCAATTTGAGTCAAGGGTAGAATCAGACCTCTTGGTGACAAAGAAAGAAATGAGGCACTGGCATGTGAATTTTTTCAAAATCATGTTTGAAAAAAAAAATGTGGATTAAGGAAATGAGGAATCTCACCCAAGTGGACCTCAGGACGATTAGTGAGTTGTAGCCTGGTTTACAGGTAAGTTTTCTTTTATCATTTTACAAGTTATGCCCATATTAATTAAAACCTTTTAGGGGGTGTTTGGTTCACCTATTTTAGGTATGAGGTATGGGTTTGGAATGATCTAAACCCATACCTTGTGTTTGTTTTACACTTTTCATAATTTGATACCCTTACCTCAAACCCATGAGGTATGGGTTTCTCATACCCAAGGGGGAGGAGGGTATGAGATTGATACCTATGGGTATCAAATTAAACAATGAAATTGAAAAAATAATATAGTAAAAAACATATATTTTCTCTAATAAAAAGAGAAATATCCATATATTTAACTTTTCTTCTAAGATTTTTGTTTCCGTAAAAAATACAAGAATAATTTTGTTTCGATTTTTTATTTATACTAGTTGTTACTCCGAGCGCGATGCGCGCGGAATTCCAATCGACGTAATTCATCGTCATGTTAATATTCTTAGTCTCCACATTTGTTTTTTTTTTTTTGTGGTTTTTGATATATTGAATGATAAATGTATGTAATTATAATGATACAATATATTTATCTTGAATAAGCTACAGAAATGGTAGCACACTTGAATTGTCAATTTACAAAGTCAGAGTTACACCCCACTACGGATCTCCTACTATTCTAACTGTAGTAATTGAAAATTACATTTCTAAGTCTAATTATTGTTTGGTTGAATATAAACTCAAAACGTAAGTAAATATTGAATGAACGAGTTCCCAACAAAATGATAAGTGGAATGTAAATTTGATATTGTCACGTATTAGATATTTGCGATTGTGACATGATCATTGCACATAGCCTACATCAAATTATTCGATAAGTATTTATTGGGTGAATTGATAAACATTACCTACATAAGTCTTCTTTGTAACAATTACTATCTACATAATACCTTGCGTAAATTATGTGAACATAACTAAGACATGTATGGAATGTCAAAATAGTTTAGATGAAACCATATTTATAATAGATTTCTCATTTGTTAGATGTTTGAATAAGACTTACTTAAATTGTTCGATTATTATGGAGGTATGATTTTGAGACTTACAATGATTGTATATGGTTAGATTCAGATTTTAAGTACAAATGCTTAGTATAAATTGAACACGAGTATAGCATATTTGAATGTATTAATTCGTGTTACAATTTAATATATGAAAATACGTAACATGTTTTCTCTCATCCCTTGTCCGTTGTTATTCAAGTAATGTTTCAACTAATAGTTTCTGACTACATTAGTTCATCTTTGAATCGAACATTAATACATCAAGTATAATACTTTTGGCCAACTAATCTGATTTGTAATATGCATCAACAACTGCAACTTGTGTTTACAGTGTCTGTACACTGCTTAAAGTTAACGTTTGGTGTGTCGGTTGTAACATCCCGTATTTTCGTAAAGGTCTATTTTATCAAAATAAAGTAATTTACGGAATTTAATAATAATTTAATAATAATCGTAATTTATATTTTTAAGATTTCCGTTAAGTTCGTCTTAAAAATCGTTTAAGCTTAGGATGCCTTGTTCATTTTATATCAAACCGCTTCACTGTTTCCGTTTCGCTTGAATAGAGTAAACCCGACTCAATAAAGGTGAAAGGACAACTTAAAACCCTACCTTAAACCTCTCCATCGACATTCCATTTCTTTTCACAGTAAACAAACTCAAACACCATTTTCATTTCTCTTCAAGCTTTTCAAGACGATCTCGCCCCCTTCCCGAACTCGTATCGAGGTAAAAGTTACATATTCGGAATCCTCGCGAGATTTATGATCTTTCCATCACTTTCAATTTCAATTTCATGAAACTTCATTTCGGGGCTGTTTTGCCTTAATCACGAAATTATCACTTTAATCCGTGTTTTTGTGCTTGAAGGTGGAGCTAGCAACAATCCGGAGGAAGAACTCGTGATCCTTGAAGAATAAACCGGAGCATTCGCGGAGTAAAGGTGACGATAATGAGAAACTCGGCCTTTTGTCTAAATTAGCATTTTATGTGGTTTTTTTGGTTGTGTTTGATGAATGTTTGTTTAGTCTTAAGTTCTTTAATGTTCTTAATATGTTATACAAACTGATTTTATGAAGTTTTATTGATGAATTTGATGAGGAATGAGATTTAAGGTGTATACATGTTAAGACCGGTTTAATTTGTGATTTTATGGTTAAGTACGGAATAATGGTTTGGATACATGTTCATATGTTTATTTGATGTGGTTTACGTGCTGGAAGTGTGAAATCGTTGCTTAGAAACGTGTTTGAGTTGGAATTGTAAAGTATTGAATGGATTAGAGAATAGTGAAATTGGCGAAATGCGTGAGCATAGGCTCTGAGCCGGCAGGCTGACCGGCAGCCGGTCGGCCGGCTCAGAGTCCCCTTTGTATTATTTTGGATTTTTGAAGTTTTTGGGAAATGGGCCCCAGCCGGTGGACCGGCAGCCGGCCGGCCGGCTGGGAGTCCCTTATGTGTGTGTTGTGTTTGAGAAAAGAAAAGAGAGAGGGGTCCCCAGCCGGTGGACCGGCAGCCGGCCGGCCGGCTGGGAGACCTTGTATGTTGTTTTTGAGTATTGTCGGCTGAAGAGTAAAGGACTCTCAGCCGGTTGACCGGCCGCCTGTGGTCAACCGGCTGAGAGCCCCTGATTGTGTTATTTGCTTCGAAACTTATGAATTTCAAGTCGGATTGTATTGATTCCTTTTCCGTATGCTTCGTATGTTTGGTTGAAATCCCCGAGGTATGGGCGACACTATATTGGGTTCGGGAATAGAGTGAGGATAGAGACCCCCCGGTCGGGCAACCGAAAGGGAAACCGGCTCTCCCTCAGCTTAATTCTCGGGGTCAATTAAGTGTTGGTTTGAGTATACGTCGCTTGCATGTTTGGTTATGAATTGAGTATGTTCAGTAATGAAGTTGTAGAACTGTGATTTGGATTAGGTCACAGTTTGGAATGTATTATGATGTGTTAGGACTGTAATTTGGATTAGGTTACAGTTATGTGTTACCTTTGTATTATGGGGTATGATGTGTTAGGACTGTAATTTGGATTAGGTTACAGTTCTGTGTTACCTTTGTATTATGGGGTATGATGTGTTAGGACTGTAATTTGGATTAGGTTACAGTTCTGTGTTACCTTTGTATTATGGGGTATGATGTGTTAGGACTGTAATTTGGATTAGGTTACAGTTCTGTGTTACCTTTGTATTATGGGGTATGATGTGTTAGGACTGTAATTTGGATTAGGTTACAGTTCTGTGTTTCCCTTTGTATTTGAGGTGTATTGTTGTGAGACAGTGACTAGGATTAGGTCACGGATTTTGGCTATCTTAGTATTGTTCGTCCAAGGCATTGGACGACTCTTAGTCCGGTTTCGTAAATGGTTTGGATTGAAAGACCCCCCGGCCGGGCAACCGGAAGGGAAACCGGCTCTCCTTCCAAATAGTTTCCGAAGTTGGTTGAGAGCCCTTGCGTAAGTATTTGCATGATGTTATGAAAGTTGAGATATTGAGATTTGTATGCTTCACATGTTTTTTATATATGCTGGAGTATATTGTATGTTTATGTGTTGTGTGTCACTGACAATAGGTGGCTAGGAGCACTCTAGTCACTCCCCACTGACTGTGGCGCACATGTTGTATGTGTGTAGGTACATGAGGCTGTTTGCAGGGGGTTACGTTGAGGCTAGCGAGCGATGATCCTTCATCGTTGACTTTTACCTTATCGTGTAGCTAGACCTTAGACTTACGTTTCAGTATTTGGTGCCTGTAGGGATATGCTATCCCAGGCTGCTTTATATCGTACTTAGTACTTATTTATGTTTTGTCTATCGCATGTTTAGATTTCTAAAGCACCTCGCATGTTTAGTTTGGTTAAAAAGTTTTAATTCCGCTGCATTTTTGGTACTTTGTATGTTTATATTTCCGTTTCCGCGAGGGGTTTTACAGTTGGTATCAGAGCATTATTGCTCCCGACGCACTCATGTAATCCCCAAACTTAACTTGACCTATAACATCAAATAATGAATGAGAGATTTGGGTAGACTTAAGGACAAGTGGTAGACTGTTTGTACTTGCTAATTGTTAAGGTAATACTGTTTTCTCTTTTGAAGGATGGTGAGAACCACGGCTGCTGAGAACATTATATTGCAAGCAATTCATCACTTGCTCGAAACTCAGAGACAACAAGCAGGAAATGTTCCCCCTCCTCCTCCGCCAGGCAACGAGGCTAATCGTCCTGGTAGTTTCTCATGGATAGCTTCGCAGATGTCCCGTAGCCATGTGAAGACTTATGGTGGTGAGGTTGATCCGGTAGCCCTTACCGAGTGGTTCAGAGAGATGGAAAAGAGCTTCACCCTGTATGCGGTGGGTAGAGAGGATAGAGTGCGGCTAGCCACTCACTTTCTGACCCTTGAGGCCGATAGGTGGTGGGCATTGACTAGACCTACTTTCTCTCTTGATCCTTTGTTCGATTGGGAGGCTTTCAAGGATAAGCTCGAGACGAGGTTTTACCCTAAGGAGCTCAGATCACAGCGACTCAAAGAATTCATGGATTTCAAACAAGGAGACATGACAGTGCAGGAGTTCACGGACAAGTTTAATCAGTTGGCTCACTTTGCTTCTCGGTTCGTAAGGGATGAATCCGAGAGAGTCTACTTCTACAAAGGAAAGCTAGGTGCCCGCATCGAGAGTATGATTCGCAGAGATTCTACTTCTTTCGTAGAGGTGTACGATGATGCTATTTGGGCTGAGAATTCAATTAAAGCCATAGATGCTGAGGTTAGAGCTTCTTCTGCTCTCAGTTCCCCTCAGGCTCGCTCTCTTGGGAAGAGACCCCTTGATCCTTTACCTGATTCTCCAGAAGTTCAACCTGAAAAATTCCAGAAGATTGGTTCCTCCAAGACCATGGATCCCCGCCCTGCACCTGACCCTTCCTTGAAGTGTTTCAAGTGTCACAAGGCCCTTCACCCTGGTGTTAACTGTAACGGTGATCCCTACTTGTGCTACACCTGCAATAAGCCTGGACATCGCTTCTATGAGTGTCCGGAGAAGAAGACTGTTGTTGGGAGGACTGCCACTGCTGCTGGTGCTGTTCGAAAGCCGAAGACCAAGGGTACTGTGTACGTGATGAGCAGAGCTACTGCAGAGACTTGCCCTCAGTTGGTCACTGGTACGTTTTCATCTGTGACCTTTCTCTCCTATCTCCTTCTAAGACCCCAAAGTCTTATCATTTGCCTAAATCTTAATCTCTCCCGTGCACCGATTCTTGTTGTGCACCTGTAAATTCGCCAAACTACCTTCCTTTCGATCTATTGCAACTTGTAAGATTTCGCAAACTTTGCTTTTTCTGAAAATTTTGAAAGGTAAGTGTGTTTTCGAAAGGATTTTGGTTAAAAGAAGTGGATAATCTTTCAACTTTGATAGGTTTTGGTGATAATTTTTCAAGAAACCTGGTTTTAAAGAGTTACTTGCCTTGCAATTCGATTGATCTCAGCGTCGATTCGTCATTGAACTCGTTATTGGAGACGTCTGATAACCTGAACGATGCTTGCCGACACCGGATCGGTCTAAATTTTGATTTTTAAGATATTCAAATTTTGGGACTTGTCTCAGATTTGGAATGTCGGGCTCTTGAATGTACAACGAGAACCCCAACGTCCACTGACGAAGACTTGTGCCTTGGAAAAATCGTTTGAAATCCTTGAAAAGAACCTGAGTTTGTAAAACAAGTTAAGTGGAAACTTTGATCTGTTAACTTTGTCCTTGTTACTGCTTTCAAGTTTCGAGGACGAAACTTTTTGAAAGATGGGGTGATTGTAACATCCCGTATTTTCGTAAAGGTCTATTTTATCAAAATAAAGTAATTTACGGAATTTAATAATAATTTAATAATAATCGTAATTTATATTTTTAAGATTTCCGTTAAGTTCGTCTTAAAAATCGTTTAAGCTTAGGATGCCTTGTTCATTTTATATCAAACCGCTTCACTGTTTCCGTTTCGCTTGAATAGAGTAAACCCGACTCAATAAAGGTGAAAGGACAACTTAAAACCCTACCTTAAACCTCTCCATCGACATTCCATTTCTTTTCACAGTAAACAAACTCAAACACCATTTTCATTTCTCTTCAAGCTTTTCAAGACGATCTCGCCCCCTTCCCGAACTCGTATCGAGGTAAAAGTTACATATTCGGAATCCTCGCGAGATTTATGATCTTTCCATCACTTTCAATTTCAATTTCGTGAAACTTCATTTCGGGGCTGTTTTGCCTTAATCACGAAATTATCACTTTAATCCGTGTTTTTGTGCTTGAAGGTGGAGCTAGCAACAATCCGGAGGAAGAACTCGTGATCCTTGAAGAATAAACCGGAGCATTCGCGGAGTAAAGGTGACGATAATGAGAAACTCGGCCTTTTGTCTAAATTAGCATTTTATGTGGTTTTTTTGGTTGTGTTTGATGAATGTTTGTTTAGTCTTAAGTTCTTTAATGTTCTTAATATGTTATACAAACTGATTTTATGAAGTTTTATTGATGAATTTGATGAGGAATGAGATTTAAGGTGTATACATGTTAAGACCGGTTTAATTTGTGATTTTATGGTTAAGTACGGAATAATGGTTTGGATACATGTTCATATGTTTATTTGATGTGGTTTACGTGCTGGAAGTGTGAAATCGTTGCTTAGAAACGTGTTTGAGTTGGAATTGTAAAGTATTGAATAAATTAGAGAATAGTGAAATTGGCGAAATGCGTGAGCAGAGGCTCTGAGCCGGCAGGCTGACCGGCAGCCGGTCGGCCGGCTCAGAGTCCCCTTTGTATTATTTTGGATTTTCGAAGTTTTTGGGAAATGGGCCCCAGCCGGTGGACCGGCAGCCGGCCGGCCGGCTGGGAGTCCCTTATGTGTGTGTTGTGTTTGAGAAAAGAAAAGAGAGAGGGGTCCCCAGCCGGTGGACCGGCAGCCGGCCGGCCGGCTGGGAGACCTTGTATGTTGTTTTTGAGTATTGTCGGCTGAAGAGTAAAGGACTCTCAGCCGGTTGACCGGCCGCCTGTGGTCAACCGGCTGAGAGCCCCTGATTGTGTTATTTGCTTCGTAACTTATGAATTTCAAGTCGGATTGTATTGATTCCTTTTCCGTATGCTTCGTATGTTTGGTTGAAATCCCCGAGGTATGGGCGACACTATATTGGGTTCGGGAATAGAGTGAGGATAGAGACCCCCCGGTCGGGCAACCGAAAGGGAAACCGGCTCTCCCTCGGCTTAATTCTCGGGGTCAATTAAGTGTTGGTTTGAGTATACGTCGCTTGCATGTTTGGTTATGAATTGAGTATGTTCAGTAATGAAGTTGTAGAACTGTGATTTGGATTAGGTCACAGTTTGGAATGTATTATGATGTGTTAGGACTGTAATTTGGATTAGGTTACAGTTATGTGTTACCTTTGTATTATGGGGTATGATGTGTTAGGACTGTAATTTGGATTAGGTTACAGTTCTGTGTTACCTTTGTATTATGGGGTATGATGTGTTAGGACTGTAATTTGGATTAGGTTACAGTTCTGTGTTCCCTTTGTATTATGGGGTATGATGTGTTAGGACTGTAATTTGGATTAGGTTACAGTTCTGTGTTACCTTTGTATTATGGGGTATGATGTGTTAGGACTGTAATTTGGATTAGGTTACAGTTCTGTGTTTCCCTTTGTATTTGAGGTGTATTGTTGTGAGACAGTGACTAGGATTAGGTCACGGATTTTGGCTATCTTAGTATTGTTCGTCCAAGGCATTGGACGACTCTTAGTCCGGTTTCGTAAATGGTTTGGATTGAAAGACCCCCCGGCCGGGCAACCGGAAGGGAAACCGGCTCTCCTTCCAAATAGTTTCCGAAGTTGGTTGAGAGCCCTTGCGTAAGTATTTGCATGATGTTATGAAAGTTGAGATATTGAGATTTGTATGCTTCACATGTTTTTTATATATGCTGGAGTATATTGTATGTTTATGTGTTGTGTGTCACTGACAATAGGTGGCTAGGAGCACTCTAGTCACTCCCCACTGACTGTGGCGCACATGTTGTATGTGTGTAGGTACATGAGGCTGTTTGCAGGGGGTTACGTTGAGGCTAGCGAGCGATGATCCTTCATCGTTGACTTTTACCTTATCGTGTAGCTAGACCTTAGACTTACGTTTCAGTATTTGGTGCCTGTAGGGATATGCTATCCCAGGCTGCTTTATATCGTACTTAGTACTTATTTATGTTTTGTCTATCGCATGTTTAGATTTCTAAAGCACCTCGCATGTTTAGTTTGGTTAAAAAGTTTTAATTCCGCTGCATTTTTGGTACTTTGTATGTTTATATTTCCGTTTCCGCGAGGGGTTTTACAGTTGGTATCAGAGCATTATTGCTCCCGACGCACTCATGTAATCCCCAAACTTAACTTGACCTATAACATCAAATAATGAATGAGAGATTTGGGTAGACTTAAGGACAAGTGGTAGACTGTTTGTACTTGCTAATTGTTAAGGTAATACTGTTTTCTCTTTTGAAGGATGGTGAGAACCACGGCTGCTGAGAACATTATATTGCAAGCAATTCATCACTTGCTCGAAACTCAGAGACAACAAGCAGGAAATGTTCCCCCTCCTCCTCCGCCAGGCAACGAGGCTAATCGTCCTGGTAGTTTCTCATGGATAGCTTCGCAGATGTCCCGTAGCCATGTGAAGACTTATGGTGGTGAGGTTGATCCGGTAGCCCTTACCGAGTGGTTCAGAGAGATGGAAAAGAGCTTCACCCTGTATGCGGTGGGTAGAGAGGATAGAGTGCGGCTAGCCACTCACTTTCTGACCCTTGAGGCCGATAGGTGGTGGGCATTGACTAGACCTACTTTCTCTCTTGATCCTTTGTTCGATTGGGAGGCTTTCAAGGATAAGCTCGAGACGAGGTTTTACCCTAAGGAGCTCAGATCACAGCGACTCAAAGAATTCATGGATTTCAAACAAGGAGACATGACAGTGCAGGAGTTCACGGACAAGTTTAATCAGTTGGCTCACTTTGCTTCTCGGTTCGTAAGGGATGAATCCGAGAGAGTCTACTTCTACAAAGGAAAGCTAGGTGCCCGCATCGAGAGTATGATTCGCAGAGATTCTACTTCTTTCGTAGAGGTGTACGATGATGCTATTTGGGCTGAGAATTCAATTAAAGCCATAGATGCTGAGGTTAGAGCTTCTTCTGCTCTCAGTTCCCCTCAGGCTCGCTCTCTTGGGAAGAGACCCCTTGATCCTTTACCTGATTCTCCAGAAGTTCAACCTGAAAAATTCCAGAAGATTGGTTCCTCCAAGACCATGGATCCCCGCCCTGCACCTGACCCTTCCTTGAAGTGTTTCAAGTGTCACAAGGCCCTTCACCCTGGTGTTAACTGTAACGGTGATCCCTACTTGTGCTACACCTGCAATAAGCCTGGACATCGCTTCTATGAGTGTCCGGAGAAGAAGACTGTTGTTGGGAGGACTGCCACTGCTGCTGGTGCTGTTCGAAAGCCGAAGACCAAGGGTACTGTGTACGTGATGAGCAGAGCTACTGCAGAGACTTGCCCTCAGTTGGTCACTGGTACGTTTTCATCTGTGACCTTTCTCTCCTATCTCCTTCTAAGACCCCAAAGTCTTATCATTTGCCTAAATCTTAATCTCTCCCGTGCACCGATTCTTGTTGTGCACCTGTAAATTCGCCAAACTACCTTCCTTTCGATCTATTGCAACTTGTAAGATTTCGCAAACTTTGCTTGAAAATTTTGAAAGGTAAGTGTGTTTTCGAAAGGATTTTGGTTAAAAGAAGTGGATAATCTTTCAACTTTGATAGGTTTTGGTGATAATTTTTCAAGAAACCTGGTTTTAAAGAGTTACTTGCCTTGCAATTCGATTGATCTCAGCGTCGATTCGTCATTGAACTCGTTATTGGAGACGTCTGATAACCTGAACGATGCTTGCCGACACCGGATCGGTCTAAATTTTGATTTTTAAGATATTCAAATTTTGGGACTTGTCTCAGATTTGGAATGTCGGGCTCTTGAATGTACAACGAGAACCCCAACGTCCACTGACGAAGACTTGTGCCTTGGAAAAATCGTTTGAAATCCTTGAAAAGAACCTGAGTTTGTAAAACAAGTTAAGTGGAAACTTTGATCTGTTAACTTTGTCCTTGTTACTGCTTTCAAGTTTCGAGGACGAAACTTTTTGAAAGATGGGGTGATTGTAACATCCCGTATTTTCGTAAAGGTCTATTTTATCAAAATAAAGTAATTTACGGAATTTAATAATAATTTAATAATAATCGTAATTTATATTTTTAAGATTTCCGTTAAGTTCGTCTTAAAAATCGTTTAAGCTTAGGATGCCTTGTTCATTTTATATCAAACCGCTTCACTGTTTCCGTTTCGCTTGAATAGAGTAAACCCGACTCAATAAAGGTGAAAGGACAACTTAAAACCCTACCTTAAACCTCTCCATCGACATTCCATTTCTTTTCACAGTAAACAAACTCAAACACCATTTTCATTTCTCTTCAAGCTTTTCAAGACGATCTCGCCCCCTTCCCGAACTCGTATCGAGGTAAAAGTTACATATTCGGAATCCTCGCGAGATTTATGATCTTTCCATCACTTTCAATTTCAATTTCGTGAAACTTCATTTCGGGGCTGTTTTGCCTTAATCACGAAATTATCACTTTAATCCGTGTTTTTGTGCTTGAAGGTGGAGCTAGCAACAATCCGGAGGAAGAACTCGTGATCCTTGAAGAATAAACCGGAGCATTCGCGGAGTAAAGGTGACGATAATGAGAAACTCGGCCTTTTGTCTAAATTAGCATTTTATGTGGTTTTTTTGGTTGTGTTTGATGAATGTTTGTTTAGTCTTAAGTTCTTTAATGTTCTTAATATGTTATACAAACTGATTTTATGAAGTTTTATTGATGAATTTGATGAGGAATGAGATTTAAGGTGTATACATGTTAAGACCGGTTTAATTTGTGATTTTATGGTTAAGTACGGAATAATGGTTTGGATACATGTTCATATGTTTATTTGATGTGGTTTACGTGCTGGAAGTGTGAAATCGTTGCTTAGAAACGTGTTTGAGTTGGAATTGTAAAGTATTGAATGGATTAGAGAATAGTGAAATTGGCGAAATGCGTGAGCAGAGGCTCTGAGCCGGCAGGCTGACCGGCAGCCGGTCGGCCGGCTCAGAGTCCCCTTTGTATTATTTTGAATTTTCGAAGTTTTTGGGAAATGGGCCCCAGCCGGTGGACCGGCAGCCGGCCGGCCGGCTGGGAGTCCCTTATGTGTGTGTTGTGTTTGAGAAAAGAAAAGAGAGAGGGGTCCCCAGCCGGTGGACCGGCAGCCGGCCGGCCGGCTGGGAGACCTTGTATGTTGTTTTTGAGTATTGTCGGCTGAAGAGTAAAGGACTCTCAGCCGGTTGACCGGCCGCCTGTGGTCAACCGGCTGAGAGCCCCTGATTGTGTTATTTGCTTCGTAACTTATGAATTTCAAGTCGGATTGTATTGATTCCTTTTCCGTATGCTTCGTATGTTTGGTTGAAATCCCCGAGGTATGGGCGACACTATATTGGGTTCGGGAATAGAGTGAGGATAGAGACCCCCCGGTCGGGCAACCGAAAGGGAAACCGGCTCTCCCTCGGCTTAATTCTCGGGGTCAATTAAGTGTTGGTTTGAGTATACGTCGCTTGCATGTTTGGTTATGAATTGAGTATGTTCAGTAATGAAGTTGTAGAACTGTGATTTGGATTAGGTCACAGTTTGGAATGTATTATGATGTGTTAGGACTGTAATTTGGATTAGGTTACAGTTATGTGTTACCTTTGTATTATGGGGTATGATGTGTTAGGACTGTAATTTGGATTAGGTTACAGTTCTGTGTTACCTTTGTATTATGGGGTATGATGTGTTAGGACTGTAATTTGGATTAGGTTACAGTTCTGTGTTACCTTTGTATTATGGGGTATGATGTGTTAGGACTGTAATTTGGATTAGGTTACAGTTCTGTGTTACCTTTGTATTATGGGGTATGATGTGTTAGGACTGTAATTTGGATTAGGTTACAATTCTGTGTTTCCCTTTGTATTTGAGGTGTATTGTTGTGAGACAGTGACTAGGATTAGGTCACGGATTTTGGCTATCTTAGTATTGTTCGTCCAAGGCATTGGACGACTCTTAGTCCGGTTTCGTAAATGGTTTGGATTGAAAGACCCCCCGGCCGGGCAACCGGAAGGGAAACCGGCTCTCCTTCCAAATAGTTTCCGAAGTTGGTTGAGAGCCCTTGCGTAAGTATTTGCATGATGTTATGAAAGTTGAGATATTGAGATTTGTATGCTTCACATGTTTTTTATATATGCTGGAGTATATTGTATGTTTATGTGTTGTGTGTCACTGACAATAGATGGCTAGGAGCACTCTAGTCACTCCCCACTGACTGTGGCACACATGTTGTATGTGTGTAGGTACATGAGGCTGTTTGCAGGGGGTTACGTTGAGGCTAGCGAGCGATGATCCTTCATCGTTGACTTTTACCTTATCGTGTAGCTAGACCTTAGACTTACGTTTCAGTATTTGGTGCCTGTAGGGATATGCTATCCCAGGCTGCTTTATATCGTACTTAGTACTTATTTATGTTTTGTCTATCGCATGTTTAGATTTCTAAAGCACCTCGCATGTTTAGTTTGGTTAAAAAGTTTTAATTCCGCTGCATTTTTGGTACTTTGTATGTTTATATTTCCGTTTCCGCGAGGGGTTTTACAGGTTTGAGCGGTTCCTTTATGTTTATGAAGGGTGCCAGCAGTAAATAAGTACTGCAATGTTTGTTTTAGGACTATTAGCAAACTATGTCCCACATTCTGAGAGCAGAAGACACACCTGCAAAAGAGCTTGTCAGAATATCACGAAGCAGCTAGTAGAAGATGTACAGATACAGCTTGTTAGACGAGTCACCAAATTGTACTAATAGAGTTTCAACTAATAGTTTCTTAATATATTAGTTAAGCTTAGAATTAAACATTATTACATTAAATCTACCACCTTTAGCGTACTAATCTGATTTATAATAGTCGTCTTCATCTGTCAATATATTAAAGGGGCCATCGTCATGGACAGTCGTATCATCAATATCTCTGTTTCCCTCCATCCAACAATGGTAGATATACCTTGAGTCTTCTGTTGGTAAATCAAGACATTTACATTGGATCGAAAACACACGACCCCATCTTGATCTAACTGTTAACCCCTCTATTTCTTCTTTTTTCACCTGGCTCTTATAATCAGTTGCCATTTTGGATGTATCTTTTCCAACTGCAAATAAAGAAGCCCACTTTTTGCACACTTCAGACATACTACGTTTGTCTTGATTACCAAGCCTCTCAAAAATGTTGGACATTAACTCATCAGAACTGAACAATAGATGGTTAACTCGTTCACCTATTGTTGTCTCTTTTAGCACATAGTGTGTTTTGAACAGAGTTTTAGATCTGAATTGCTCCTTTTTCCAACGTAGGTAGTCATTCTCAAACGCATGCTTGTCTTCTTTGTTAAAATAGTGAACACCAGTACAGGAAGGCATTCCTTTTTAGCTGTAGAAAGTATACATTAAAGCTAAAGATTTTATAGAGTAAAAACTAAGTTCGAGCTTAGATCAATTATGTGTTTATGAAGGGCGTCATATCTCACCAGATTCCTAATACGACCAATACAAATAAGTAATACAAACAATGCAATTTGGTCATAAGATACTCACTGACACATTACAATTGTTATACATCCTCTAATGCAATTCACTCCTAGTCAACTATAACTACCACACTTGAATAAATTTGATAAAGAGATAGCAACAACAGCAACGCGGCACTAAACTACCAGATTTCTAAATCGCCAAAATATGTATTAGCAATACAATTTAGAGTTTCGGACTTGATAAGGTAACTGACAACTATGAATGTCATGCTCCCTCTACTCAAATCGAGTCAAGTAGACCTACGACTGGCGCACTAAACTACTAATAACAAAAAACAAATAACTCAAAGCAATACAGATCTTGGGGACACGATGACAACTATACCAGCATTATTATCTTAGGCAGTGTGACTAAATGCTATGACAATTCTGAGTAATTGTAAAGTTAACTAAATGCCCATTGAAAACAGAGGGAAGATGCTGCATATTTCCGGACCTCTACAGTGGTACACGTGTAATACTCCGTAATTTAATATTTTTATGTTTATACTTCATTGGGTATATGGTTATGTCGATAATATTTGGATAGTTAATACTTGATAATTATTCAAGTATGTTTATGCCCTTAGTAGATTTTATATGTTAATTGTGTAGTGACGGGTTCGAGTTTAAGATTCACGTTTGGGGATTTGTTTTGTGTGCAACTGCGGGGATACGAACATGTAACGACCCGGTTTTAGTGATGGCTGTGGGCCTCGGTATGCGTACACGAAACACAGCCCATCACCTCGACCAAACCCTAATTCTACTCACCTCACAAAGCTTACACCGACACCACACCCCAGCCCCTGTTCACTGACTTTCCACCTATACAAACCCTAATACCCTACCTTGTTTCTGTCGCTTCTACGTACAACAAACCACCATCCGCTCCTCTACCTCCATACTCCGTTACACCAGGAACCCTAATGTGATTTTGGGGAAGAAGAAGGGAATGAAACCAGCCTGGCTAATCACTCACCATCATCGTCCTTACTTCTGCACTACGGCGTTTTCGTAAGTGGTTACCGTACCCTTTTCTTATTGTCTTATCTGAATTTTATAGTCGGGTATAATCTATGTAGTATGAATAATATGGGGTCATAATTAGACCACCCTAGGGCCACCGTGGGTGGCAGTAAATAAGTCGTGAATATCAACAGCGAACAACGTTTCATACTCTGCTTCTTTTATTCGTGGTGATGCAAGGTAGTTTCTGGCAGTTTATTTGTTCATACCTTGATTTAAATCGTGTTGTAGGTCGTGGGTTATGGTGGTAGGGTGGTATTAGGTTAGGTGGGTGGTCATGGGGTGTCGTATGGTGGTCAGGGGGTGTACACAGGCGGTCTTTAAGAGGGTGTCGGAGTCAGCGTGGAAACAGAGGATACCAAAGTTTGAGAGGGCGTGAGTTTGAGGGTGTTTTGCAGGGAGTTAGGGTCGTGTCGAGGTCCGGTGGCTACCACCAATAGAGTCGTGGGGTGTGGTAGTTGTTGAGGGTGGTGATAGGTGGTGGTTAGGGTGGTTATGCTAGTGGTAGGAATCACGTTTTCAGGTCACTTCCGTGATTGGCACTGATTTAGGCGAGTTCGATACAGGTGAGTCATGGTGGTTGCAGGGGCTATCGATAGGTTGGTTGGGCGAGATAAGTGTCGAGGGTAGCGTCCAGGGGTGCGTTGTAGTGCGGTGGTGTCAACCACCGTGGGTTGGTATTGGTTAGGGCGGTGTAATGAGAGTTATGGGACTGTTTTGGGGAGGCGTTGAGAGGGCTGATGGCAAGGTTTTGAGTTGTTGCGTGAGTCGTAATACTTCATGGTACCATGTTTGCCTCGTGTTTAAGTCTTAGTATGATTGAATATTATTATTATTATTATCATGTCTTTATCAAAGTATTATTATGATTGTTATTATTAGTGGAATTATTATTGTTATGGTGATTTTTCTTATAATTATATAATAATATATTATTGATATTAGTATAATTATTATTAAGTATGTTTTGGCAAATGTTATAATTGTACATCATGTTCATTAATATTTAAGTTAGTAGTATTGTTATCATCATAATTAGTGTTATGATAATAGTGTTGTAGTTGTTTGTGAATGGTGATGTTTTAGCTAAGTATTTATTTTTCGTTCTATCAAAGTTAGTAATATGATTGTCGAAAGGGTTATGATAATGACTTAATTAGTAATGAGTATATGTTATGGGCACGTTAGTAGCAAATCTTATACGAACATGATTGCTTGATTATTGAGTAATGTTCGGTTGTTCGGACAGAAATTGATATTAAGTAATATTTATAGGAACTGAATTGAGGTGGAACGAACATTTCTAGCAGCTGTTCGGTTGTCATTCTGCAAATTGAGGTAGGGGACTACTGTATACATGATGACAAGTGATCTGTTATTACTATGCTAACTATTTATATATCTCATTGGATAGTTGGTATTATATTGTGTTTAATTGCCTTATATATTTCTGTGATATAATACGATGTGAAAATATTGGGACTTGTGATACGGTGCGGAGTTTATATGGTGTTGGATCGGTGCGGAGTTTATATGGTGTTGGATCGGTGCGGAGTTTATATGGTGTTGGATCGGTGCGGAGTTTATATGGTGATGGATCGGTGCGGAGTTTATATGGTGTTGGATCGGTGCGGAGTATATTTGGCGTTGGATCGGTGCGGAGTTTATTATATTGTTGGTATAATTAATTCTTTTTCCCTACTCAACTTCGTGGTTGACCCTGTGTATTCGTGATCACCTGTGATGAACCAAATTATTGGGGAGCAGAATGACAGGTGGCTGAGACTAAGGGGGAGCTATGGGAGAGAGAGTTTGGATCCGGACCAGACTAAAGTCTAGATCACCTTAGTCAGTTTAGCATGAGTTGAACTTTCTTTATTTTGTTAAGACTTTCGGATACAGTTGTAAGAACAAGTTGTAAGTTTAAATTTTAATTAAAGTACTGTTTATCTTTCCTTTGTGTCTACTGCCTCGGGAAACCGAGATGGTAACACCTTTATTTATCTGAGGAGTCCTAGTACAGGCCCTTAAATAAATGGGGGTGTTACAAAGTGGTATCAGAGCGAACGATCCTCAGGCCTAAACCAAATGAATAATAATGAACGTAGGAAGAGTCAAATAAAATGAACCCCGAGATGGAACTGATAAGAGCCCTAAAAAGGAACGGGATGAGTTAGGGGCCCCCTCACACCAAACCTGGGCCCTTTCTGTTCTGTCTCGGGAACCCAAAGAGAGTAATTGAAGAGTGGGGTAGACTATATCGTGACCTGGTTAAGTTACGCTAACGTCCTTGCAGGAGAAGAACAAGGTAAGTCATATGTGAGTTCTGATTAAGGATATGTAATATGAACTGTGGATCGATATGGATGATTGAATTGAAATTATCAGAGTTGGGAGTTGTATTTATTGAGCCATGGTTAGGGTGATGTGATTATATGATTTTGATATTTGAAGTGTTCATACGATTATCTGGAATTGAATGACTATCGCATCTAAGTAATATATGGTTGGTATTTGAACATAAATGATCAGACTCATATAAATTAGTAATCCATGTCTAGTGATATGCGGAATGTGTTGTCCCAAGCCATAAATGACATGTAGTTATGAGTTACATTCTTATATATGTGTACAAGTATTGAGCTATTTGGTTGGATTCTCGAAATCCTTACTGTGTTCTGGATGACGATTAAGTTCGGATGGGTAATGAGTGTTAATCTGGTACAATGTTCGTGTTTCAAATGATACGCCAACATGTTTCGGAAGATGAATGGTTGAGTTGCGATGTAGTAATGTGAACTCGTAACAGAACCAAGATTTTAAATAAACTTCCAGAATTTTACCTTGTTGTACGGACTGTCATTTTAAATGTGTTCCATAATTGAGTATGAGAATTTTATGTGTGATAACCCCCTTGAGTTGGGTTTACAATGCTTTATTTTTTTTTTATGTTAATAGGAATTATATGTTGAGAGTGTTCAAATTGTTATTGCACAGTCCCGTTTTGACCCATCTTTTTGGGTAAAAGAAATCTTTTGAAACTTGGTTATTGTTTATGCATAATTCCAACTCTATTGTTCAGAATATGCGTTCACGCTTTCAAGTGATAAGCCATGTAAAATCTTGATGAGTCGTTATTTAATTGTGATTCTTGCAAGTTGTCTAATTTTCTGTTGAATTGCTGTAAAGTTCTTGCCAGACGGATTGAGTTATAAAATTGTAATGAATGAGTCCCTTGAAATATGCATTCGATTCTTTTCATATGTATGTCCAGTCCTTTATATTTTCTCAAAACTATAATCGCTCACATGTTAGATAAACTGTTATTTAATTATGGTTGGTAAGTTGCTGCATAATATTTAATTGGTGAACTTATGAGATATGTAAGTACATATAAAAGTTTAATCGAATGTGAATTATGTATTGCGACCACGTGATATCCTGATATGGCATTAGTAACATGAATAGTAGGCATATGGTATGAGTATGAACCTCATTACGTGATAGCATAACCTTGTTTATTTCGTCAAGTTTAATATAGAATCGTTCCAATTATATGTCTAATATTATGATCTCAAAATGAATATGTGCTGCTTGTATGTGACGTTAAAAACATGTTTATCTGTACCGAGTGGCAGAATGAAATTTAACTGGTAAGCTTATTAGCATAATATAGCAATTTAATGGTTACACGTAATTGTGATTATTTGAACAATGTGAATCTTATTGATGTTATTTCATATATTAATGGTACATCTTTGTCTAGGTTACTGCGACAAAAGTCCCTATACTTTCCCCATGCATATTATTTTGTGTAAAACCTGACCACGATCTATAGAATTAATGATTGGTTGATATGGGATTTACGGAAGTATCAGTCTTGTGTTCGTTTGTTTCTAACGTTAAATTCTTCATGATTCATGAGCTACAAGAACAATGTTTTAGTAAAGAAGAGTCAGAAGAACTCCGTGTATTCTTGTTTCGATCTATAGCTTGTAGAATTGTCTTTTGATTCGTGGTTATGATTTGTCACAAATTACCACTTCAATGTCTCACAAGTTTGCAAGTGTGTCCAAAATGATGATTATCCATGATATTGCTTGATGTTTTCATAATTGTGATGATTATTACAACATGACATATTCCTTAACTATGTGTCGATGAAATCCTGCACAAAAATTTAATTGCTGCACTTTAGGTCAACCCTTATCTGGCAAGTCATATATATATATATATATATATATATATATTTTTTTTTTTTTATGAACATGAAACGTTTTAATTGTCAATCATGAACTATGAGTTCTCAATTGTTTATATTATTGTAAAAATACTAACCTTGTGTTAAAATTTCAAAAGTGTGTAAGAGTTAGCTACTCTGATTCTGTTTTACTGCATAACCCGATTTCTAAAAATCCTAATGCTCTTGTTATTGCTCGAGATTATATGATTACATGATACTTACTATGGGTCTCTTTTGAGTACTTATTTGAGTTGAATATTGGTGGTTGTCCTTTTCTTTGAAAGTTAGAATTTTCTATTGATAAGATAATTCTGTTGATTGTGAGATGGGCAAACTTTTGATAATGGATTAGTTCGAGTTATGTGTAAGGATTTTGTATTAGATTGGTTGGTGCAACGTACAAGTTCTTGTTTATAAACTTTGGACTTATAAGTATGCATACAACCCTGTTAATGAATTTGGTTAAGATATGTACGTTGTCATGTTATTTAGCTGATGGGATAGAGTTTGAGGGGGACTGGGTTACTCGTTAGACTAGAACAAAGACAATGAATGATGTTGTGTTGAGATTGAGATTGCGGTTCAGTGTTTTATCGAGTTGTCGCAGTCTTTGACCTTGACTCGTGGGTGAGTAGCTTCGAGTTTTACTCTCTAAGTGTTGAGCAGTTTCTTCATGGAACATTTGACAATATTGATATTGAAATCGAGGTGAGAATTGGTTACTGGTATTGAGATATGAGTTATCAGGCCGTTGCGCCACATTGTGTTTACGGTCCAGTGTGACATCGGTTACTGAGTTATACTCTGAGTTGGAAATCGATTTTGGGATGGAAGTATTGATGTGCGGTTTTACCCCACCAGTTCACTCACCCCTTGTCTTTGGTCTTTCGTTCGACGATGATAATATGGTACTTGGATACTCGGAATAAGATTTTATGCGATAGACTAATTAGTAGAACATAGTAAGGAACTTGGAATTTTATAATAGGGTTACGGGGACGTAACCATGTTTTAAGGAGGATAGGATTGTAAAATCTTGATGATTTTAGGGTATGGCTAGTTGTTAAGACATAACTATCTGGTATATGGTGATTGTTTGTACTTGATGAAGCATTACTTCAGTTGTGCATTTTATTTCATGAAGCCTTCTTTATTTTTGTTATACGTTAAACTTTGGGGACAAAGTTTTCTTAATGAGGGTAGAATGTAATACTCCGTGTTTTAAAGTACCTTTACTAGCCTTGAGGTTATGTGGTATCACGTTTTGTGTTCGTACATGCCTAGTGACCAGTTTGTTGATCAAGGGTTGGAGAACTTCGGGACGAAGTTCATTTTAAGGGGGGAAGACTGTAATACTCCGTAATTTAATATTTTTATGTTTATACTTCATTGGGTATATGGTTATGTCGATAATATTTGGATAGTTAATACTTGATAATTATTCAAGTATGTTTATGCCCTTAGTAGATTTTATATGTTAATTGTGTAGTGACGGGTTCGAGTTTAAGATTCACGTTTGGGGATTTGTTTTGTGTGCAACTGCGGGGATACGAACATGTAACGACCCGGTTTTAGTGATGGCTGTGGGCCTCGGTATGCGTACACGAAACACAGCCCATCACCTCGACCAAACCCTAATTCTACTCACCTCACAAAGCTTACACCGACACCACACCCCAGCCCCTGTTCACTGACTTTCCACCTATACAAACCCTAATACCCTACCTTGTTTCTGTCGCTTCTACGTACAACAAACCACCATCCGCTCCTCTACCTCCATACTCCGTTACACCAGGAACCCTAATGTGATTTTGGGGAAGAAGAAGGGAATGAAACCAGCCTGGCTAATCACTCACCATCATCGTCCTTACTTCTGCACTACGGCGTTTTCGTAAGTGGTTACCGTACCCTTTTCTTATTGTCTTATCTGAATTTTATAGTCGGGTATAATCTATGTAGTATGAATAATATGGGGTCATAATTAGACCACCCTAGGGCCACCGTGGGTGGCAGTAAATAAGTCGTGAATATCAACAGCGAACAACGTTTCATACTCTGCTTCTTTTATTCGTGGTGATGCAAGGTAGTTTCTGGCAGTTTATTTGTTCATACCTTGATTTAAATCGTGTTGTAGGTCGTGGGTTATGGTGGTAGGGTGGTATTAGGTTAGGTGGGTGGTCATGGGGTGTCGTATGGTGGTCAGGGGGTGTACACAGGCGGTCTTTAAGAGGGTGTCGGAGTCAGCGTGGAAACAGAGGATACCAAAGTTTGAGAGGGCGTGAGTTTGAGGGTGTTTTGCAGGGAGTTAGGGTCGTGTCGAGGTCCGGTGGCTACCACCAATAGAGTCGTGGGGTGTGGTAGTTGTTGAGGGTGGTGATAGGTGGTGGTTAGGGTGGTTATGCTAGTGGTAGGAATCACGTTTTCAGGTCACTTCCGTGATTGGCACTGATTTAGGCGAGTTCGATACAGGTGAGTCATGGTGGTTGCAGGGGCTATCGATAGGTTGGTTGGGCGAGATAAGTGTCGAGGGTAGCGTCCAGGGGTGCGTTGTAGTGCGGTGGTGTCAACCACCGTGGGTTGGTATTGGTTAGGGCGGTGTAATGAGAGTTATGGGACTGTTTTGGGGAGGCGTTGAGAGGGCTGATGGCAAGGTTTTGAGTTGTTGCGTGAGTCGTAATACTTCATGGTACCATGTTTGCCTCGTGTTTAAGTCTTAGTATGATTGAATATTATTATTATTATTATCATGTCTTTATCAAAGTATTATTATGATTGTTATTATTAGTGGAATTATTATTGTTATGGTGATTTTTCTTATAATTATATAATAATATATTATTGATATTAGTATAATTATTATTAAGTATGTTTTGGCAAATGTTATAATTGTACATCATGTTCATTAATATTTAAGTTAGTAGTATTGTTATCATCATAATTAGTGTTATGATAATAGTGTTGTAGTTGTTTGTGAATGGTGATGTTTTAGCTAAGTATTTATTTTTCGTTCTATCAAAGTTAGTAATATGATTGTCGAAAGGGTTATGATAATGACTTAATTAGTAATGAGTATATGTTATGGGCACGTTAGTAGCAAATCTTATACGAACATGATTGCTTGATTATTGAGTAATGTTCGGTTGTTCGGACAGAAATTGATATTAAGTAATATTTATAGGAACTGAATTGAGGTGGAACGAACATTTCTAGCAGCTGTTCGGTTGTCATTCTGCAAATTGAGGTAGGGGACTACTGTATACATGATGACAAGTGATCTGTTATTACTATGCTAACTATTTATATATCTCATTGGATAGTTGGTATTATATTGTGTTTAATTGCCTTATATATTTCTGTGATATAATACGATGTGAAAATATTGGGACTTGTGATACGGTGCGGAGTTTATATGGTGTTGGATCGGTGCGGAGTTTATATGGTGTTGGATCGGTGCGGAGTTTATATGGTGTTGGATCGGTGCGGAGTTTATATGGTGATGGATCGGTGCGGAGTTTATATGGTGTTGGATCGGTGCGGAGTATATTTGGCGTTGGATCGGTGCGGAGTTTATTATATTGTTGGTATAATTAATTCTTTTTCCCTACTCAACTTCGTGGTTGACCCTGTGTATTCGTGATCACCTGTGATGAACCAAATTATTGGGGAGCAGAATGACAGGTGGCTGAGACTAAGGGGGAGCTATGGGAGAGAGAGTTTGGATCCGGACCAGACTAAAGTCTAGATCACCTTAGTCAGTTTAGCATGAGTTGAACTTTCTTTATTTTGTTAAGACTTTCGGATACAGTTGTAAGAACAAGTTGTAAGTTTAAATTTTAATTAAAGTACTGTTTATCTTTCCTTTGTGTCTACTGCCTCGGGAAACCGAGATGGTAACACCTTTATTTATCTGAGGAGTCCTAGTACAGGCCCTTAAATAAATGGGGGTGTTACAACACGTCATTCAACTCTAGCTTAATACTTGAAATTGGATTCAGTCACTGCAATTTGATTGATTTTAGTAGTAACATTTTGTGTTGTTCATAAACTGAAATGGTTAGGTGTTGTTTATGTGCTTAGCTTTTGCATTACAATGTTGTTAACTCTCTACTCTTTCTCTGTAAGAACCTACAATCCTTGATGCTATGCAATAACATGCAAATATCAGGCTATCTTACTTCTTTGCTCTGACCCTTATAATCTACCCAAAAACCCTTGCCTACTCACACTCAGAATTACAGATCCAGTACGAAACCACTCTGAACTTAAGGCCATAGTCATAATTTTATTGTTTCTTACTGTCAATGCTGATTTACTACTTATATCTCAGACATACGTATTAAATTCTCTTATTATTTGCAGAATTGTAGGTGTCTAATAACATTACATCATTTTATTGCAAGAGTTAATCCAGGCCACAGCAAGTCAATCAATAAACATTAAAATGAATCAAATTAATCAATCTAATTAATAGTATTTCTTAACATATATTCGTATCAGTATGACAATTGGAATTCAAGGTACAATTTTTTTAATTCCCTATTTAGGATTAAGTACACTTAAATTGAAAAAACATACCTTAATTTGAATAGATAAATGCAGGAAGACTGTTACGTTGTTGTGGTGGTGAACGTGGTTTCCTCAGATGTTGATGAAGGAAGTTGTTGGCAAGGGGGTTTGATTTATTGCATTAAGAACTGAGGAGAAGGCAAATACTGGAAAAGAATGGATTCAAAGAAGGCATAATAATGAAGGTTTGGGTTTTATACAACATACCTTTTTTATATTTATTAATTAGTTTATTTTACCGGAATCTGGACACTATCTGTTACGGATTTGTACATTGAATAGTAATTAACTCCGAAGAAAGCCCGTAATCCTATTGACTGGCTCATTAAGGTATATTGAATGGGTACGGGTGTTTTGATAGGGTATGTCTGGCCCACGTCTAATCTAATTCTGCGAATGATCATCTCTAGCATAATTGCTTTTTTACTACTAACTATAATGATTGTAGTAGTTGGGATTTTATTTGGTAATTTCGTTTATTAAAAGTTACGAAACTCCGAAATCTTGATAAAATTAATATAAAATTAAAAAGCAAGGAAAAGGTAAAGAAAAAAGGAAGAATACAAAGTGCACGCTATTCATCACATGATAGACCAAATTTGCTTAATGCAATTTTAAAAAGCCTAATCTCAAATATTGATGTACTATTATGTTTCTAAAATGTTTGAAAATTAATTTAATTTTTTCTATTGCTTGGGTAGTGTGTAGTTAATTTGATTAATGTTTTTTTTTCAAATGTAAGCTTTTGATTTAGTTGACGTAGTAATTATTTTGTTATGTTTTAAATACACATGTTATGCATTTTAGTTACCATTAGATAAAATGTCTTTATTACAAACGGCTGTATTGTTGTAAGCTCTCTAACTAAATCGATATTTATAAGTCACAAATTATCGCACGAACAATTTTATTTTTATTTAGTATTATATTATTTTATGGTGTATCAGATTAAGAGAAATTGAGAATGACGTACTGGGATGATAAAGTTAAGGAATTTCAAAGAGGCATAGACATGATAAGAGATGATGCTCCTAATTTTGTTGCTCGCTTGAATCTAGTTATGCCAGAAACAGTTTACATGAATATGTTACACTGTTCACCGCCATTGTCGTTGTTGATCTCAATCATAAATGGAAACGCACATACTGTGTTGAGTCCACCAGTTTTGAACAATTCAACAATTGGTAATGTTATTACTAAGTTATTTAATTTTTCATTAAAAAGTGATTCCTTTTTTTAAATTTTTTTTTAAGTTTGTT
This sequence comes from Silene conica, assembly GCA_029255685.2. Classification (NCBI taxonomy): domain Eukaryota; kingdom Viridiplantae; phylum Streptophyta; class Magnoliopsida; order Caryophyllales; family Caryophyllaceae; genus Silene; species Silene conica. Next base: position 70,907,436 of record CM055311.2, read on the forward strand.
TATATTTTTTTTTTTTTTTAATTTTTTTTAGGGTAAAGTCATCCAATTTGAAGATTTTTTTGATTGCAGCTACTTACAATTCAAAAGGAGAAGAACATCGCAAATTAAGGGAAGAAGTAGTTGAAATTATTCGACGGTTGTTCAACGTCATGAAACCCGACTGTTTATTAGATCTATTATCTGGGTTTGGGAGACTTTATATCCCACGTGAATGCCTCTATTATTTTCACATCTACAACGAGGTCACAATGGAGGATGAGCTTGAATATTTACGTGAGCAACATTTACAAGCAAACCGCCTTAACTATTCCTTTACTGACAACGTTTGATCTGATGATGATTCCGATAATGACATTTAGTAATGATGATTCGCAGCGATGACAATATATATTATGTATTATGTTGTTGTTGTGTACTAATGTGTAATATTACCCTAATAGTCCTATCTTATGTGTTGATTATGACACACTTAAATTATGTATTTATTTAGATTATTATATATTTTTTTTTTTTCGTATAATGAAATGTAGTTATATAGTATGCCTTGTTCTTAGTTGTCGATGTACTTATTTGTTCTCTCAAAATGCAGTACACGCAACTTCGACTGTGCTATATAAAGAGATTGTTCGATGATTACGACTGAAACAAGGGTAACGCATTACAAATTTTAACCAATAGTATAGTCTATTGAAAAAGAACAAACTTAAGTTGATTTGTATATATATCTTTTTTAGGATTTATCTTAACCTGTTATAGGAAAGGTATTTTTTGCATTTTGATTTACTACAAGTAATTGTAATAAAGGACAAATGGATACCCTATTTTCTTTGGTTTAAAATTAAGTTATAAGTCATTTTAATTTTCAACAAACTGTTGTAATTATATAATATATCGTAAATTTGGCTTATGACGGGTGAGCATTTGTTTCTAATTCTTTGCGATATGTAATGGATGTTAAATGAGTTAGAACGAGCAACAAAATCGTTTAATTTGGTTTAGATAGAACAAAATTTATTACAAGCTTATAATGGTGTCCTATTTTTTGTGTGTGTGTCAATGTTGGTGGATGGTGGCTGTGTACGGTACAGTTGTACTTACATCAAATACGTACTATATATTAGCCCAACTTGCGTATTATTTTAAAAATTTGCACCAACAATCTGTCTAAAGACGTATATTGCTTTCTCTAAACCAGACTAATACTGTATTACTAACACATTCTAAAACCGTATTTTATATAAATAGTATACTCGTAATTAGACGCCTACTTATACAACTATTGAAAAACGGCTTATTCTCTTGTAATCTAATCAAATACACACCCCCTCTATGATAAGACACAAGTGTATACCATAATTACTTCCATTTTCAGTCATTAACGAACGCAACATCTCTGAACTCATCATCATCACATTTGTAACCTGAAGCTCAATTAATCTACTCAAGTACAATGGAACAATGTCCAGGAATACTGGTATATTTTAACAAAGATGATAAACCAAACTTTCTGGAAGATTATGTTAAGTGGAAAAAGGATCAATTTAAGTCTAAGTCTCTGTTTACTAAAACAACAGTTGAAGAAGAAACAGTAATTGGTAGTAAACCTCATCACCCTTTTTTTGAGATGCCGGAACTTACAGGGAATGTGTTTAGCAGGCTTGATCATGCAAGCAAAAGGAATACGGCGGAGGTTTGTAAAGCATGGGCTAATCAATTCCTTGTTGGTATGGATACCTCTAAGGTTGACTTGGATTACAATAGCCAGTTGGTTAGGGAAAATCGTGGAAAAAAAATATGGGTGATGAGAGATGGGCAGGTGGTGTCAATTTTAAAGGTGGTTAAGCAACGTAAGGCTAGAGTACAGAGGAAGAGGAAACGTAGCATAAGGTGCAGCACCTCATATGAACCCTACATTGAGAAATCAGGAAGCGAAGGATACTATGATTCTGATTGTTAATTTGGAAAATTAACTATCCGGTAAGATGACTACACTATAAAAGGTTGCATCTTTATGTTTTGGGGATGGCTAAAGTTATGCATGTTTTCGATGTTAGCATAAACGCTGTGTCTGCATCGTTTTGGTAATGTTATATTTTATAAGAATTTAGGCATCTTAATGTTAGTATCGGTACATTACAATAATGATGTTTAGTTATTCGTCCTGAATTTGGCAATCACCCACAAGACGCTGTTGTAAATGTGGCTGTAATGTGCTATTAAAGACATTTTAGGCTACAACAGTGGCTAATACTTACTCGTCTGTTGTTTAACGATATCTTAGGCTACTGTAATGGTGACTACTTATGTGTTCTGTAGAGGGATGTTTGTTGTCCTGCTATGCTGATTGTCACTGCTGCTAATGTCTGTATTCTTAATAGCTATCCAACAATTGAAATTGATATTTTGTGTCTGGAAAGCAGAGACAATATTATGTATTTGTGTGTTGTTCTTGTATGATCTCCAAATTTATATAGTACACAATCATTTTTTGTTATTAGATACATGGAAAGTAAGCATTCATATATATATATATATATCCATCGTAAGTCTCAAATAATGATGATTAGTACGCGATGATACGAGAGGTAGCGTAGAACCATTTCTGCACTCTATATCATTCTCCTATCCAAATAGTCACAGCGTCTAAGTTAGACTGGTAAGGCTACCTCATGGATGAGTTTGTACTTCAAATTTTGCTACGGGTAAGGCACTTAATAATAAGCAACAGGCGCTTACAAATTGCTTTTAAATTACTGGTCAGGGTGTGACGGGAACTGAATTAGATTAGCATTATTGGACACCCATGTCATTGCTTTAAAATAGTAGCTAGAAGCTTAAGTTAGAAAGAGGTTGCAATTTATAAAAACCTATGTAAAGGGTTTATAGGGTGTTTATAATTACATAATATGTTTAGGGTTACAGAATTTACCAGAAACCCGTGGAAAAAGGTCGTACATGTAATATACATACAAGTACAAGTTTACCTCAGACCTTGATGATATCCCCACTCACCCTATACGATATTTCAGTAACAAACAGTTAAACAATAACAATCATACACATAAATAGAATTATCGAGGCGAGCTTTAAAATGTTCAGAATATGACATAACACTTAGCAAGCCTGGAAAGATTAGTAACATCCATTTAACAATACTATCAAGCATACTACAAATAACTACACATCAAACAATGGCATACGATCCATCTACGATATGACGGTATCGCATCTTTAGTGCCCGATACAGTTACCTGATTCATGTTATTAGCTGCACTTAAACAGCTTAACAAAAGCTACTTACTATAGGATACAATGATCCCAATTGTTTTGGTGTAGAAGAGTGATACGTGCACTGTAAATGCACCAAAACAGCATACAATAAAACACTATCATAAAGTCTTAACAATCTTTAGTCTGGGGGGTGTAATTTCACGGTGCGTGAACCGTAGAAGGTGATCCTGATTTGTCCTTCCTACATTTCCTCTTCGGTATGCTTGAGTGCGATGAACTTAAAGGCACATCTTTAACTTGGTTGGTTCCTGTCGGAGCAGTAGAACTGTCATTCCTGTTTACACTGTCAACATCATTAATACCTGGCATGGATGTCTCATCTGAATGTTCAATGGTATTAGGAAAAGTGATATGCTTCCCATTGATGTCTTCCAAGGCATGGCTTCCTTCAGGGTTAATTGATTCTAGGTTTAGACCAGTCCTGGGACGGCTTATGTCAGATTTGGCCGACACATCCTCGTCACCATTAACGATCACACGTTTCACGACCCACTGTAATATATTGTTTACTGAAAGTGTTCTAGCTGGAACAACTTGTGCTTTGAAAGGAGTCTGAGAGAGCAATTCTTTTATCGCCGTAAAAGTTTGAGTATCAGACTGCAAAGAATTTTCAGGATTATTAAGCAGTAGTTGTAAAATATGAAAACCAATTTACAAATATGTACACTTACAGCATGTTTCATGTGGAATATCTGAGGGGCAGTCACCCTAAACAGTTGTTCTGCAATTTCCGTGAACATAGTGAGAGGCAAGGTTCCTGTACCATCCGATATATCGCAGTTAAATGTAACCCTGCAGTTAGTGTAAACCTGTTGGTTAGGATGTATGCCATCTAAATCTCCGTTTCTAATCATAGTTGTTTTGTAACAGGAAATGCAGGTATCCAAAAGAAAGGAGATCAGCGTAAACTTACTTAGGGTCTGAAGTGCAGTCAGGTTTTGAACAGTTGTTACATGTATATGTAGCACCCGGAGGTATGGTGGAGCGCTTCCAGCATTTTGAGCATCCCATGTAAGCATTAATTTTCTCGAAGTCAATTTCAGGAATGGTAACTTCCAGCCAATGGTTTTCATCCTGCAATGTTGTCTTTGCCTGCAAACAGTTGTTTATATATGTGTAATAACTCAGTAACTATTTCATAAACTTATGTGCCTGATGGAGCATCAAATACTATACTATAATAGCATCTGTGTAATTATTATTGACATTTTGGTTGTTTATCAATTCACATGGTTGAATTTCAATGCAATCGGTTTGTGCATTTGCAGTCAAAATAAACACTAATTGAAGTACGCAAAGACAACTCCTACTAAATCATTGATACCTTCTTAGACCGTAGTGTTGAAATTTTGATCGGGTTGTCATTCAGTACATGCATCTTTACATTGAACAGTTTTGTCTGCAAATGCGACAACGCTGTAACATGACTATTCATCCTGCATAAACATTTAGATACGACATTATCAAAATTTTGATATGTCAGACGTACGTTATGATTTAGTGATAATTATAAGTTTGGACAGTACCAGGACGTAATAGCATCCGCCTTTTCACCAACAGGCTTATGTATAAAGACAGTTGAAGCACTTGTAGTCATTGAGAAACCTGTGTCATTGCACAGGATGCTAAGATTACTGTTACATATATATTCTATTAGGATAGCACAATAGCACAATGACTTGTAATTTCTAAAGGTTAAAGTGTGGAAGCCCATGGTAGTAGAATTTACGACAACCTCTGTGCATAGATACTCGGAGTGCAGTTAAACCAACTGTTCTGAATTTACCACGAACGGGCATCAATAGAGTACAATCATCATGAGCAAGATCATCCCAAACTGAAACTGACAGTGGCTGTACAGTGCTGCAGAAGGATTTGTGTTAATACTATGTGGAATAGCTTAAATATTATTACTGTTAGTCCTATAAATGGATGTAATAGCATCTTAGTAGCCATGTTTTCACACCTGTGGTCAACCAATACAATTTCACGCACAATGGTCTCTCGTGTCTTAGATGTGAGCACCTTACGTGGCTGGTCTTCGACAAAGAGTACAACGCCCACTATGTCTACAAAGTATGCGAAGAATGTTAGCTGCATATTAAATATAATAAGGATGATATGGGCTACAGCCAGTGTACTCATTAGAAGTGTACTTAGAAGATATACCAAACATCTCGCTATAATCAGGCGACCTGGGTAGTTGGTTAATTGGACAATAATTGACATCTGTGCAGGCACCATCATCAGCAGGCACGATAATTGTACGGTTGTTAAAGTTCATTTGGTATCCAAGACCTGCACCATGGGTTTGGTACTCAGGTTTTACTGGACTGATATTTGCATCCGATATTTCATATCTCCCATTGTGCTTGATAGCATCCTCATATATCTCTACTTGATCATCAAATAAAGCACCGCGCATCTTATTACCCTTGTAAAACCCAAAAAATAAACCCCCTTAAGTTACATTAGGATAACAAATGTATATTGCTTTGTATTATTTTGTCCACTCCTAAAGCCAAACCTTCACTAAGACATCATGTATAAACACTGATGCAAAAGCATTTCTTAATATAATCCAAGCTAGTAAAAGTATCCATGATTACCATTATTTTACCAATGGTTACATATAGATGGAAGCTAATGAAGATGCAAACAGCATAGGTCTGGATTACAACGTCCACAACTTCAATATTTTCAAATGTGAGTATATGTATTTTAATAAATTTTCATGATGTAATGGTATTTGTTCAGAAACTAATTTTATAGACCAAGTTTAATTTTAGATCAGCTATATAAAAGTATATACCTAAATGCATTAGGCATATATACTCATTAACATCTATTCACAATATCTGCTTTAATTGGTTTACCATAAACGAGCAGATAGTGTTATAATGGATTTGTAATTCATCATAAATTAAGACGATAATTGAAGAAGTTAAAATAATTCGAAATACCTTATCATCTTCAAATAACAAGCTCTGGTACCGAACTTTAACAGGAGACTCTTTTGGACGACGCTTTTCTACCACTTTTACGCTAACCTTGAATTTTTTGCTTTCGCTGGTTAGCTCATCAAGGAAGACCTTTTTAGATTTCATTGTACTGCAAAACGTTTAGGTAAAAAATGAACAAAAGGAAATTAAATTCGTCAGAATTCAGAATTAAATTTACAGTATTAATGAGTTGCTTGTAAGTGGCCTGTAGATTATGGAACACCATAATCGTTTGTATAATATCGTTAGAATATTAATAGGTTTGACAGTTTGTTAAATTCATACAACTATGTCTTGAACTAACTACTGTTAATGGAATCACATGAAATTAATGTATTAGAAATTCATACCTTTTAAGTCAGTTTGTTGATACTGCAAATGTGTGAAGGGATAAAGTGAAAGACTATGAGGGGGTAGTAGTTATATATCTATGTATATAATTGCAGTAGAGTGCATTGTTAGTGAAAACCCATACCTTATCATGTTGATTATATTAAGATTTTTAGGGTAACTGTTCATGTCAATCTATGTGTACTTGTCTATAAAAACAGTACACAGTAGGAGTATGGTGTAAAGATTTAATATAAAGATTATGGTATGTCTGCGTGTTGTCAATCTGAAATTTGGAAAGTTTACATTACGATAAATACAGTGTTTGACATTGGAAGACTACTTGATACTTTGAAGTGGATGGAAATAGAAGGAACATGGAATACCTAATTCTGTAAACCGGAAACCGTTTTCAAGCTTCGTAAATATCAATCTGTGTGTTACGCCTGAACTCATATGCTTACACAGTTGTATTAATATTGGCTTTATACTGTTTAGTCAGATTTCTAGGAGTAACTAATTAAAGTACGACATGGATAGACCCCCAGTATCTGGACTCATCGTTAATGCACAATACGCGATAGTATGCAAATAACACCTACAATCGAAATTATGCTTTGTCTTCCAAACTCGTCATATAATATGCATACCGTCGTTGATCTTTAATAGGCCAGCTCTGACAATCAGATATTATAGGCAGACCAGAATAAACGATTTATATAACTAATCTGTCAATATTGTAAGCAGCATTACCTTTGTCATCTGTAGTGTCATTCACCTGAATTAACAATCTATGTATTTGATAATTAGGGTTGGTACACAACTAAATTACAGACGACAAGTAAGTACATAAATACTACAGAAGCCATTCTTACAATCTATATAATACCTGCTAGCCTTAGGACTTCGAACGACACAAGGTTTCTGATAGAATTTATAGTCGTCCCTGAGTTGCTATTCACTGCTACAACAGACACTTTCTTCGATTCCCTCACCCGCGACAATGCAACATACAGTTGTCCTGGTGAGAAACAAGGTTGGGGAAGGTATACAACAACCCTGTCTAAGGTCTGACCTTGTGACTTATTGATGGTCATTGCAAAACTAAGCTTTATTGGAAACTGATTCCGCTGGAACTGAAATGGATAATTTGAAGTGCTAGATGGACGCATCTTTATTCGGGGTATAAACACATGTTGGCCATTGTAATGACCATTGGTTATGATGCATTCGATCATATTTGGGGTAAAATCTGCACAAATTAGTCTTGTACCATTGCAGAGCCCGGCAAATGGGAGAAGATTTCTCAACAGAATCACCGGAGCATTTCGTTTCAATACTAACTCATACGGGCTCATGCCACCAGGACAAAGTGTGTTTATAAATTCTGAAGGGTATATATTGCAGTTTTCTGTTAACATTGAGTCGAACCCCTTATACACGACTGCTTCACCTGGGAACTTGTTGATCATGTATGTGTTTATATCATCAACATCGTCATTTATAGGCGTAAGTATAGACCTGTGGTTAAATATATTTACGCCTATATTCTTGACGTCAGCATCTGGATACACAAAATCAGCAACTGTACTGATAAGATCTGTACCCATCCCAGATGTATCTAAAACTATCCCATCTGGTAATTCGACCATCTCAGAATCAGATGTTTGTAACTCGCCATTGCCAAGAGACAGTAAGAATGCTGAGAAATCTGGATCAGTCTTAGCTCTTACATTGACAGTTAAGCTGAATTTTATAAGATGTGGCCAAATATCAGAAGAGACCATTGTAGAGTGAACAATCTCGCTATTTGATTTATTCGGAACGACTGGAAGAACCTGCCTAAAATCCCCACCAAAGACAATAAGTTTGCCACCGAACAGGATATCAAGGTTGCATAGGTCTCGCAACAGCTTATCTAAGGCCTCAACGCTCTCCCTTCGCGCCATAGAAGCTTCATCCCATATTATCAAAGTAGATACTTTAATCAACGCAGCAAGACTGCTCTGCTTTGGCACAGAACAAGATAAAGAAGCTTCAAAATCTAGAGGAAGTTTAAACCTTGAATGAGCAGTTCTACCAGATGGGATATTTGCTGCGGCAATTCCCGAAGTAGCAGTTGCTAGAACAATTTTATCCATCAGCCGTATTTCTGCATACAGAGCATTGTACAGGTATGTTTTGCCTGTTCCTCCAGGACCGTCCACAAAAAAAGCCCCTGGCTTATTACAAGTAGCGTGATTGATGATCGTATCAAAAGCTTTCTGTTGCTCTGGGTTCAAGGTTTTGCGGCAAACCACACATTCGTCCGGAATTGGAGCATTGAGTGCATCGAGCGTATCTTGGGATGTACGCATTCCTGCATCTTGTGGATTAATTATACCTGATAAACCAAAACTCTTAAGAGACCTGCCCATCGCTTCTAATTGTTGTTCCAACCTTTTTACAGTGAGGACCTGCACAGTGTATGCATCGTTTGGGTGTTCTCTTCTGAAGTCTTCTGATAACGAATTGTAATATCGTTCCCATAATGCTCCTGGATCTTTAGGTTGGCAAAATATAAGCAAAGTTGCGAATAGACGTCGTAACGCGACTGGCATTTGTACCATCGCAACCTCATCTAAGCACAACTCTACCATATTATCATCTTCAATGAGTTTTCTTTTTAGAGCCGCTTCTTGGAAGGTTTCACATTCATATCCGTCCACCATCTTCAAATCTGCAAACGACTTGGGTGCAGGCACGTGCGTTAACAACAACCGCAGAAAATAACGTTCCCCTTCCGAAGGAGCCACAAAAATGAGCCTAGATACTACACATGTCTTGTTCTTTCGCTTTACCCAATTCCGCTCAGCCTGGACCCAACGGTAATGCTCAGTAAACGATCCATAAAGGTATTTCCACTCAGGTTTTGCAGCGTTTTCAGTATTCAACCTGAAAAATTCAGTCAGAGGAGTACTAACGCGTCTCCTGTTGGACACTACATTAACCAAATTTTCGTGGGGTTTCATCTGTAAAGGCTGCATACCATCTAGATGTACAGGAAGTGCCATCACTGCTGGATAAATTTCAAAGAGATCGAAGCCATAAATACGCCACATCGCTTCTATAGGAGATACCCATCTACCTGACTGGTATTGCTGTATTTCGTCGACTACCTTAATTTCGCCTTCAGACTCAACATTGAATGATATTCTGTCGTGGCCCTTGTAAACATACTTGTATAGATATTTCACCGCTTGGATAGTTGAGCAGACCTCCACATTTATGTGACAATCAAAGAAGGCTATCAGGTATGGATTGTACGGGATTACCCAGCGATTGTTAAGGTATTGACCTCGTACCCGCACAATATCATTGGTTGGTCGCCGCTTGTATACCGGGTAGCCATCTTCACTATTAGTTGTCACAGCTGTGTATGGCTTAGGATACATAAACTTACACCGACCTTGACTATCATCATGTTTCATACACGAACAGTCAGGATCCATCTTCCCACATGGTCCATGCATCATATGTTTTAACACTGATGCACGGAGGTTCCCATTAGCCTCAGAAGGTATTTCAGCTGATACGAACTTGTCAAAGTCGGCCGGGCAATTCATTCTACTCCCAGGCTTCATTATCAACAACAGATGCGCATGAGGTAGTCCTCTCTTTTGGAATTCGACCACATACACAAACGCAGCAACTTCCCCAAATATCTTTTCCTCAACCAGTTTTTTTTTCAATAAAAGCAATTTAGCTCGAAAGACTCTAGCTACCAAATCGGGCCGGTTCTGAGCTTCTTCCCCAGCCGCCAATTCATTTTTTATCTCAGGCCAATTCGCATTACAAGTTATTGTAACAAAAAAATCTGGCTTTCCATAACGCTGTACAAGTGCCATTGCATTTAAGTATCTCCTTTTCATATCCCGAGGTCCTCCAATATAAGTTGCTGGTAAAATGACCCGTCTGCCAACATTTGCAGCGCACTGCTCCCCAGCATCAATTGTGTCAATCAAACCTTGGTATAACTCAGATCTTATTGTATCCTGATTATGCCTCAAATAGTCTAGCCTTGTGTTTTCCAATTTGACATACATGTCCACAACATATTGCTGAAGACATCGCCCAGCTCTCAGCATCATATTACCTGGCCTATTCTGTAGTTTGTAACAACAGTACTCTCGGCAAGACACATTTTTTTCACTTGTATTAGTTTGAAAGGAGTTATCTGCCACGAGGTTAAAACACTATTAGATATCGTTATACAGATTAAATAGTACATTCTGTTGATGAGAGTTTTGAAAAAATGCGAAATTATATTTTACACTGATAACTTACGGTTTTCCTCAGACTGTAATAAAGATTCAGCATCTGGAAAACTGGATGGAAGTGGTGCTAAAGTCTGTGCAGGTGATGTTGTCTGACGTAGACCAACTTGCTTTTTCAGTCCCTGATGCCATCCACATTCACCGTTTGGGAATAATAAGGGATATTGCAATGGGTCATAACATCCATAATAATCCATAACTCGGTGGGATGTTTGAGAATGGCTGGTAACTAATATGTGTGGTCCATCGGTCTCACCAGATGTAGAGTTTTCGGGCCATATAGCAGCTACCTCGTTTGACGCAGGAGCATTGCTCACACGCTGATCCTGTCTAGGATTCTTTGTTATAACTATTTGACTATTGACAGTAAGGGGAACATCTTTTAGCGAACGGAAGAAACGCGCATATGGGTTAGTTTGGGTGACTTTCATTAGGATTTCTATAACAGCTGTATTCAGCTCGTTGAAACACGCCGCACGATTTGCAGCTTCATGTTGGCCATCGTAGAAGTACAACTGAAGATACTTTGGGTGAGAACCACATGGCAATAGATCTGGGACATTGTGATACATTTGACCATGTAGTTTGAACACATAGATACCCTTGATAGTTTTCGAGTCAAATTTACCTCCAATAGATGAAAAAGCAAACAAGTTATTGTACAAGCGAGCGTACACCCGGAAGTGGACCGAAATATCGTCTAATGAAGTGTATAACCTTGAAAGTAGTAGTGGGTACGTGTTGAACGGCAGGACAATTGATCCATTGCCACAACAGAAATTCCTAGTTTCATACACAAATTTCTTTGCAAAGCAATGTACACATGACTGCGCGTCCGACAACTTGTAAGGAGTACCGACTAATGGCTGACCAATCATAGCAGCAGGTAACCCTGCAATTCCGAACAACAATTCTAAACTATACCATACATAAGAAAATAATATACATTACAGCTACAGAGGCACTCACCAATCTGTAATTGCAAACGGGGTCTTCCGGGACGCTTTGCGGCGACATCAACATCAGCATTTTTTAAGGTATGACTAAGTGCAAACAAGCAACTGTTAATAGTTGCCGAATGATAATATGGAAGGAACTAAATAAGGGCAAACACGTTGTACTACACTACCTTGTCACGATAGGATCAATCTGTTTTTGAGCCCTACATTTGCGTTTTTTTCGCCCACTTCCGTCCTTTTCCACATAATATGGGAAGCTGTCATCTGAATTCCAGAATATCAGCACTTACAATAGGTCTATGTTACATATATAAAACAGGTTAAACACTATCGTAACGCACAACATACCCATTGCACAAGGATTACTGTAGAACACGTATACAATGAGGTCAAATCGTTGCGCCCTGCAGCATTGGAAACATTAAAACATTGAGGGTTATAACGTATATGGACGTATCGCTAGCAGAATAAAACCTCAAGGACAAAATGTATACGCTCGTAAGCATAATAGTTAACAATCGACGAATCTGATGAGGTGCTATTGTATTGCCAAAACAAAGCACTAAAAATGCAACTACGTGTAGACAAGAACAAGTGGACAATGGAACGTTGTCAATACTAAGAAGTAGTTGCGCAGCCTAACCATCACTTGGTGTATAGATTTTATAAAAAGCATAAACTTGATCATTAACAAAGCAAAAGATAGCGATAAAACAGAATACAATAACTGATCACATAATCCACAAAACTAATATTCTATGAATAATAAGATTCCTGTTAACATAACACTGCTAAACATCAGCTCTCATCTATGAGCAAATTTCCAAAAAAGGCAGCAGCTACTATTAAAGCTTCAAAGTAACTTGGAAGGTTTGTAGAACACGCTCCTTTTAGAGACAGGTTTGGGATATGGAACAATCTTGGTAGTTCGAGACGTACAGCCACGTATATCGACTAACTGTGGGGGTGTTTTCTGTTTTTTGGGTGGCGGTGGTGGGTATAATTGACCAGGAATCGTGTGTGGAGAACTCTTTGGGGTAATACATTCGTCTTCACCTAAGACTACAGTTCCTGGAAACTCTGTTTGAATACCGGGAGGTGTTTCCTGAGATGCTGACAAGCGCTTCTGAAGTTTTTCGAAATAGTTCCTAGCACATTCGCATGTCAACGCAGATAGCTCAACTTCTTCAGGTGCATAATTTGCATCGATCAGATCAATATTATATATAGGAATCAGATATTCGATAGTTTTATAAGCAAGGTTCCGCTCTGACGCAGTCTCAGATGAAGCTATTTCACCTACAATATGCGTAGGACCACACTTTACCCTATGATGGTTTATAGTCAACCATGATATGAAACAGTGAGGTGTTTGCTCTAATGTGGTGATAGAGCTGCACTTGATAGGGATCTTATTAACAACCACACGCAAGATAGACACCATGTCTAACGCAAGTGATTAGTAATGACACATCTCATGGCACACGAATTCTTCTACTAATGGAACTTTAGGAAACCCCATAGATTTGCGTTTCAGTTCCTCATGTTTCAATCTCCAGAGATTTGCACACCTCTCATGCGCCTGTTTGGTGGCAGCTGTGAAATCACCAATATAAATGTCGAATTTCTCTATTAAATCAGTTACAGCAAGTCTGGTTGCTTGCTCACAAGACTCTTCGAAGTTAGATGACGAACCACCTATGAAGACATAGTCCTCATGTTCTAAATTGTTTCTCACGGTGACAGACCCAACGTGATGTACTTTAACGTACAGGGCATAGTGGGGCTCCTCAAATCCCAGAAATTCAGTAATTCTACCCAGTAAAGGTCGGAAAGGAATTGAGATTGTTAACACCGGAGACATCATTTCCTGTCAATGAGATATCTCAAACAAGATAATAATTCAGAATTGAATGCATACAAAAAACAACATCTTGAGGTGTATAAAACGATCAATGCAATAGTGCTTACCAATTTACTCTACCAAAGATATATTATATATCAAGAACTCTGTATGTTGCAAACTTATGTTATACAATTGCATATAAGCTACCAGATACTAACACAAAAAATATTAAACAGACTGCACAGAATGTATATTGATCAATATATGAGCATGTTCGTGGGAAATCCGTAAAAGAGTATGAGCATTAGTTCGTGTCATTTCTGTATTGTTTGACGACGATATTTCATGTAAATACCATATTTTAGTGACTGATACTCTATTTAAACAACAACAGAAACCATTCCTAATAAATAAATGTTAATGCTGTTTGTTATTTTTAAAAAACGGAATTGTGCTAACACCTCACAATTAATGAAGCAAATAAAAGAAAAACACTTAACCACCTGCAAGATAAACTTCAAATTCCTTTACACAACAAAGGGTTGAGCTTATTAGTAGAAGTAGTTAATATGGTAATGATATGTTGATGTTATTTCTTTATACCACCATATATATATATATATACAGATTAAATAGTGCCGACGTTCATTTACAGGATCCCGAACATTGACGTAAGTTAAATAAAATCCTTATAAGATAAGTTTGTTGTAAAATGATAAATCGACCATTTCCAAGCAACAACTCAATTTAATCGGGTCAATTGTATATTAGGCCTTAATCTCTCCTTATTGACCTTGGCTACTTAAACCCTCCCAAGCAGAAAGTCACGACCTAGGCCAATAATCTTTCCCAAACCACCACTTTTTAACCTTTTTTTTTTTTCTTTTTCTTAAATGGTTGGAACCAATTAAAATGTGCCACGAATGAGGTCGATTGGTGAGTCAATTTACCTCAAATTATGTCTATTTGTGTCTCAAATCGACTTGAGTCAATTATAATAGATTTCTTAATTATAATTAACTTGACTTGACCCCATATTGACCTCCCAATCGACCTTGGTTGGGGATGTTAAAAAAACAGTTGGAAGTATGGTTAGCAAAGCATGTAAGTTAGCAACAGACAGGTACGTTTGGCGCCATCCTGCATATCTTCCAGCAGTAGTATATAATTGATTGTCTGTACTTATAAACACTGTTTATTATTTTTAAAATGTATAAATGTATGGCCGGTAAGTATTACCAATGACCTAATAAGCGTATTGAGTGGACTAAGACGAAGCCTCAAAGACCACTGTAATTCAGACAGCAATGCTGCCTAACCATACCATAGTACAGTTCCCTTGGGAATGTTTATTATTAGAAAGTTTTGAGAACAGTTGATAAGCAAGTTGAAATTGCAAACATATATCTAAGTTAGTAAACTAAAGAACTACGCAGACCAGAATATTTATCTTAGAAGTATAAGTTAATAATTTAGCACTGATGTCCATAACACCGAGTTTACAATGCTACGCGTTTCCAGCAAAAACTGATGAATATAACATCAAGTTCTGTTTCAATTATAGTTTTCATATGATCAGTTATTCTGTTAGTGCAGTGTTTAGCTAATAGTCTATCTTCTAATATATATTATAAAATGTCCAGAATCGTAAAAGCACTGTGTTATAGGATGGTAAGTATATCAAAACGAGGTCTGTCAGTTAAGGCGTCTGACCGTTAACCAGCGTATTCGTCATATAGCAGGGGTATTCACAACACTCTTACGCAATTGTTTATATTTGAGTTAGCTGCTTATGATACTCTGTGTTTTAATAATCGATCTAATATTTTTCACCATAGTATGTTATTATTGCTTATTATACAACCAATTTTCACGCTCTAAATCAATATATATTTGAAAACGTAGTTCATATCAACAAATAATTTTTACTACGACTGTATGTCTATTCGAAGATAGTATCAATGCATAACTAAACACACGGAACATATGGTATGAGTGCACATGTTAGATACACATATCCTATAACATGTTTAGCTTCTATTTAACCGTTTATTGCGTGTTTATCAATCTTGTTAATATACCATAAACATACCTAGTATACGTTTTTTTTAAAAACCAAAAAAAATATGCATTGGAGTAGTACATTGCTAGGTGCAATAATTATGGTTACAACCTCTCTTTAGTCTAAAACATGACATTGAGTATGAATATAGTTAATAGAGGTAATGTATAAAGTTAGTTTGATTATTACACTTGTACTCTCATGTTATTGCAACAAGTTAATGATGACCATTATGCAAATGTGTTAAAGTTGTAAGATAGGTTTTAAAGTCAATGTCACATTTCTACCATATACTAAGCTTTAAGCACTACACTTAAAGTATATTTTTAAAGAAACAAGTATTTATAAATTGTTCTAAGTACACGATGTTCCCCATTTCGTCTCCTAGAAAACCATATACGAGCAAAATTCAATTGTTTTTCCCGTGGGCTTATGTATATATTGTAGAATTACGATTTTGTTGGATATGTCAACGAAGTACTTTGTATTAATTAACAATGTTGCATTTCAAGATTTCTATACTTTTTCCAATACTAAACAGATACGTATTAGAATGTCATATAGTTGTTTTATTTTTTATGATGAGTGGACTAATAAATTGCGGGGCGAATATTATAAGAAGAACGCTAACCTAATACATAAGAGGGTGATTATATTCAACCACGTAAGACATATATCCATATATAAATGACTAATCAGTTGTTTTGTCAGTACGGGTATCTAACACGTCCAACCTGCTAGAATAGTAGTTTATTAGGCCTACACAAACACGCCTCGTCCTCCAAATATAACGATTTCTCACGGTTAAATCAAACAATAAATGTTTTAAATGCACATAATATATAGTAATCATCACAAATTGCAAACTATAAGTAATATGAACAAGAATTCGAAACAACACACTGATTCACAGTATACAGTACAATTCACATAACTCAACATGAATCTGGACCAACCCAACAACACGCAAGACTCATCCGCTTCTATTAACAGTGGTTATAAAAAGTAATCAGACATTGTACAACATAATGATATTTCTTTCAAAATCTGACAAATTGTACCATAACCAACATTACAATGCCTAAGTATTGCAAAAAAGCTTTCTTCGCGAGGGAAAATGACAAGCAAGAATTTGTCGAAGGATACGTAAATTGGAAAAAGGAACAATTTAAGTCGACATCGCTCTTTTCGACAACAACCGTTGAAGAGAAAACAGAGAATGGCTACAGGCCCCATCACCTATTCTTAAATCTTCCCGACCTGACAACTAATGTATTTAACAGACTTGGAAATTCAGACAAAAGAAATATGTCAGAAGTCTGTAAAGCTTGGGCTGCGTTGTTTTTAGTTGGCACAGAAACTTCCAAGGTCAATTTAGATTATGAGAAGCAGTTATTGAAGGAGAACTACAATGGAACTATAAGGGTTGAAAGGAATCGACGGACGGTTGCGATATATTGTTCCTGCATGTACGGCAAAACGAAGAAGCAGAAGAGAAAACTACATGCAAGGAACGAGAACAGATATAAGTTTGCAAGGTTGGAGGAACAGACACAAGAACAATGGGATGACCAGTCCAGGAGTGAAGGATATTACGACTCCGATTGTTAATTTATAACAAGAGTTGTTCATCAAGCCGCTATACCAACTGGAGAGATACTTCCATTTGTGGGATATTCGCAATGTTTGTTATGTATTAAATTGTTTGTAGTTTTATATTATGCATTCGTTAAATTGGCGCATACATATGATTAAAGGCAGAGTAATTATATTATACGTATTGAACGTAGTACATGTAAGTGTTTGTTCCATATTTACGTCTCTGTATTCCTTTTATTTCTTATCTGCCTAAGTTTAATTAAGATGTTATCATTACCACTATTAATTTAGAGTACTGTAAAATTACCACTTCCTAAACGACCTCTGTTTTCCCAAATTTAGGTAGTTGGATTAATTTTTGTATTAAACTATGCATCTTTTTTATATTGTTCAGTACACATAAATCTTAAGATAAACCTGAAGCAAGGTAAATTAGGAGGTCGATATGGGGTCGAGCCAAATTAATTGCGGGTACGAAATTAATTGAAATGGACTCACGTCGATCTGAGACACGTAGCAACCCAATTTGAGGTAAATAGACTCAACAATCGTCCTCATATATGGCATATTTTATTTCGTTTTAACTTTTAAAGTAAAGAAGCAAAAAAAAGGACGAGTGATTATATTTTATTTACCAAATAAATTGTTTGGGTTACTGACATAGGTTGTGACCTATTGCTTAATCGACTTTAAGTGAGTTAAGGTCAATAAGGGAAAATAAAGATATGATACGCAGTTGACCCGATTAAATCGATTTTGGGCTTGTAAATGGTCTAATACATAACATTGTAAAACCAAAAGATTTACACTATCCAAAAAATATCCCTTAGATTAAGGAAGAGTACAATATTTACATTACCTAAGATATGACATTGAGTATGAGTATGGTTAATAGATATATCCACTATTCTAATTATATACCAAACATGCAATTTGTAAGGTGAGTCACATAATCAGATAGTATTATAAAATCGATCGAAATTGCAATTCTAATTCCAACAGACGTTAGACGAACTACCCAAATTTAAAAACAAACTCATGTTTGACATTACATTTGAGTAGTTTAGATGCGTATTAATTTGATCTTATGTCTTAACTATGAGCATAACAGACACATTTTAATTTTATTAGACGCAAGAACTTATATACGTGTAGTGTTGCATTTGGGGAGGGAAAGATCATAATGTCAGTACGAATTAACAACCAGATATATATTTAAATCTTACTCTGTTTGAACGTGTTTTAGATTAAAATCTTTCCACATCGAAGACGTGGTTGTATATATATATGCATTAGCGGAACAATTTGACATTATGTATATAAGAATACTTAGACAAGACGCTAATTATATGGCCGTAACGTTATTATTACACATATTAAGCCTTTTTCCCGAACCAAAAGTTGAGCAAACATTGAATTTCCTTTTTCATAATGTTTGGTTATGTATTGTAATCAACGCAAGTATGCCTATCGTTTGATGTGTAAGAAATAGTTTCTATCCGGTTCAGTTATGTTCGATCGATCATATATAAGTCACAAATAAGTTATTTACAAAACCAAAGTTTAAAAGACTATGTTAATTAACAAGACTATTGACCATTCTCAAGCTACAAGTCAATTTAATTGGGTCAATTGTATATTAAGCTTTAATCTCTCCTTATTGACCTTGACCACTTTAACTCTCCCAAGCAGAAAGTCAGAACGTACAACCAATTTTTAAGCTGTTTCTTTTGTTTTTTTTTTCCTTAAATGGTTGGAACCAAGTAAAATGTGACGCGTATGAGGTCGATTGGTGAGACAATTTACCTCTAATTGGGTCGATTTGTGACGCAAATCTTCTCGATACAATTTAAATAAAATTCTTAATTACAATTAACTTGACTCGACCCCAAATCGACCACCCAACCGACATTGCTTGGGGATGGTCCAGATAACATATTCCGACAATACAACAAATTGCATCAGTTTGTAAAATATGGTTAAAAATATAACAAATCAGATTCACTACACCCAAAGCATGACCTTTGGCCTTCCTTACACATTTCCTATAAAGGAAGTGATTAGACATAAATCTACACCATCATTAAGTACATCACAAACGTAAAAAAAACTCCCCTCAAACTTCACCTCCCTTCTGATAACCGCTGAAATTAACACCCCCTGAAAACATCTTCAATTAAACAATGGATTCTAAATGCAGAGTAATTAAGGATATCAGGAAAGAGGACAAGCTGGATTTTATTAGTAATTATGATAGTTGGAAGAGAGAACAATTTAAATCTAAGTCTCTGTTTTCAACAACAACAGTCGAGGAGCAAACAGCCTATGGCAGCAGGCCTCACCACCCCTGTCTAAGCCTTCCAGAGATAACAATTGCTATTTTCGACAAGCTTGATAAAGCAGACAAGAAGAGCATGGCAGTAGTCTGCAAAGCCTGGACCTCATTATTTCTAGTAGGGACTGAAACCTCAAAGGTGGATGTAGATTATGAGAGGCAATTAGTGAAAGAAAATGTCAACTGCACTATAAGGGTGACCAGGGGCTATCGCACAGTTGCTATGTACTGTTTCTGTACGTATGCCAGGTCAAAGAGGGAGGAAAGAAGGATTCATCGTAGAATTAGGAGGAATCAGGAGATCGCCATATTGGAAACACAACTTGCAGATCGTCCCAGTGAAGAGTCAGGCAGCGAAGGATACTACGATTCAGACTGCTGAAGGAACGGAAATTTACTCCGTTATATTACCTGCAAATCCTAGACTACGGATTGGCTAAGGAAAACCATGTTCTGTAAACATCGCAAGTCTGTTTTGTGTGTTTTAGTTGTTATCGCATTTTAAAACAAGCGATGTAGTTTTGCAGTAGTGTAATTCTGGTTTTAACAAGGATGTCCTAATCTTTTGATATCTGTCCATATTTCAGAATCTATTACACAAAGCAGCAACAAACACGTAAACACTAACATAAACTCGAGAACAGCAGGTGTGTTTTATAACGTAGCGTACAACTACGAAGACAGTACTAACCCTAACCTGCTTCAGCCGATTTCCAGATATGTTATAGTAGTTCAGAATAGCCTAAGCAAATACAAACATACATACCAAAACATATTACCAGCACTCACAATAGACTAACAGTACTCAGCCCTAATTGAGAGATATATCAGACAATTCCCAATCCAAATGACGAGTTAAGTAAAATGATTTAATTGGCTTCACTTGGATGTAAAACTGGTTAGTCTTCAAATGATTTTCAGCTTGAGAAAGATAGTCCTCCTTCTCCTGTTCCAGTTACATAAATACCGCATATTAACGATTTATCATATCCAGATAATATTAAATTTGTAACACCATATTTGCAATAGCTATATTCTTAAGCACGTACACCTGACTACCACATTGACAACGATAACAGAACAAGGTATGAATACCTGCGGTAGCATAGAGTAGAGAGTATATGCGTCTGCGTCCATTAATTTCTCTGCATTATTAGTAAGTGCAGTGAAAGTACAAGCCCCAGTTTCATCCGCGACGTCAAGGACAACCATCAGCCTGTACGATTGAGATGTCAAAGTAACGTAAGCATAAGAGGATGTAACTTGCTGGTCACTAATATCGTACCTTGGAGTGGAGACGACATTCTCCTGTATGCACGTATAACATGTATACAATACGCCTACATCTTCGTAACCACCAGTCCCACAATTACTACACCCGGTGTAGTATTGGATGTTCATCCGATCCATCTTAGCAAGATGCACACACAGCCAGAAACGCTCTTCTTGGTAAATGCTTCTCCCCTAATAGTACATTAAAGCAGTATGTAGTTTAAGCGACCGTTCTTAGTAGTTGTCCAGACAGTTACTAACAATGAATATCCACCAAATCAGAACCATCAGATATTGGCAGATTACGTCTCTCTGAAACATGTCAGATAAAAATAGTTCAGTAGTATCTAAAAGAGGTATACATACATCCTGTTGAAGAAGCCATCCAATTGTGGTGATAACGCGCTCATCAGTCGGACGACGAACGTTGCACAGTAAACCATTTTTTAAATTTAGGCACGCGTAGTTAGCAGCTTGCCTGAAACAATTCGACATTACCACCATGTAAACAAAGGATATAAACTAACATCAATATTAAATTCCTCACCAATCACGCAAAGTATCAGCCATGTCACCCTCTGGGTTGACGTTCACAGTTGTTTCTCTGGTAGTCGCAAAAGAAAAACCTACACAACTCATTATCAGTAAAAGAGACATGAAAATTGCCTTAGCACATTTCTATATACAACTGTAAATTACCGACCGTTTCGGTTACACGTTCTCAGATGCGTAAAGCTGACAACAGGATAGGATCCTGTATTACACTGCAAATTCCTGAACTGTTTTACAACTGTTCTTTCCCACACAGTTATAAGTGTTACCTGCTCGAAACTGCGCAAAAGGAACACACAGAACATAAACAACGATCAAATGATACAAATCACCAAATGATGAATCAATACCTCCAAAGGATTCGCAGCTGTTAACATCGCATATCTTTGATCAATTATGAAAACTTCACATATCTCAGAAGTACGACCAGCTGGTCTTGGCTTTTGGCATATATGTTCAACGAAGACAACTACAGCTATTACATCTACATTTAAAAAAGAAGTCCCAACCGTCTGCGTTAATAATCACCCAGGTCATCTAAAACATAAATGGTAAATCATGCCTTACTATATTGATTCTCCAAGGAGAGCCTTCGCGGGATGGATGCGATAGCTACATAAATTTCAGGAACGATAACAGCTCCATCACACACAGGCTGAACAACGGTATCTTTACTGAATATAATTTCATAAACCTGGTGATCCCGAGGGCCCAAGCAGAAACCTCCAACCACTCTGACTCTAGCATTAGTGATTTCATATTCCACATTATTTTCCATGATATCACCGAACAACTCCAACTCTTCATTATAAAACGCCGTCCTTATCTTAGCACCCTACAATGACAGAAGTAGTATCTCAACAGCATTAACCACCTATGCACCACAAAATAGTCGTTTTTTTAAATGGTTTTAGTAACCTGAAATCTACCTTTCTCAATCGCTCATTTTAAGAGGGTACTGACTGAGAGAATTCAACATACTAATGTGTTTATCATTAGCAATTACAATGTTTAGGTAAACCCCAAAGGTATCAACCGTCTATAAGAAACATAAAATATAATACAGGGGCGAGTGCAAAACTTAAACTACTCTCTTAACCATGTTATTACAGTAAGAAAAGTAAAAATACGTACATTATCACGAAACACTGACACACAGCTCGCAGCGTTACCATGATAACGTCCCGAATCAAATACACAAAATAGTACGACGACTATCCATAAAACTATACCTTACAACGTTTAAAACATATAGAAACTGTAATGTAAGTATGTAAACAATTACCTTTTCATCTTCAAACGTAATCAGCTGACACTCGAGATCACACGCACTTAAGGATCCATGTATGCTGATTTTCTCAATTACCCTGGCTCTTATAGAATACCTACCATCTCTGCCTGCAAGGGATCTAGCGCTCTGCCTAGACTGTGACATTCTGTTATACGAGTACTAACAAACATTAGATATCATAAAACATATTTTCAGGCATTGGGCACCAATAATAAAATAAAAAATGAAATAAAAAAAGACCTTTTTAAATGAGTTCGCAAGAAGTATACATACAACTTTCGCAATAACATCTACAGATATTTATATTACCTGTAAACAAGCTTTAATGACTATATAAACTCACAAGTAGAGGAACAGTTTGTTAGACAGTATGGGTGAAGCTAAGTGTTTCTGACAGGACATTACTTGTGGATATCTACAAGTATGTACTATAAATATATCCAACAATTAGTTAACTACCTTGTATCCTAACCATCTCCAATATTAAACTGTACACACCCTAAAGCTCAATCAGTATAGTTACTGAACACAACAGTACCACAGCCATAGTTTTAGACGTGTTTAACTATCCAAAGTGAATGAAGGACAACCTGCAGGATTAACTTAAATCTCGGAAAAAAGGTTTATACATAAAAATAAATTCAAACTACAGCGTAGATATCACAGCCAGACAAACATGCTCAACAGCGTGGCCTTGATTTATTGAAATTGACGTACACTTCACCAACGCGGAAAGCATAGAAACCATGTATATTGAAGTTTGCAAACGGTGTAACTACTGTATCGTCCGGCGTGATTAGACAACAGTTTGCTGTACAAAAGTAGTCCAGATACATTTATCACAATCTTGAATTTTCTGTAGATTAGTCATTTTTTTCACTAAGAGCCATCGTAAACCTTATTCTAAGACATGCTTTGACCGACAAAACAATAGTAATTACGCCCCATTTGTTATTGGCCATGTTCACACAGTCCTAAGCAATTCCCGCTACAAACCAATCTACTCCATATTATATAGCTATGCATTAAAAACCGATATAATGGTGATACACGTTAGCCATGTACTAACAATACAGACACTAAACGTAATCATTAATCTTACAATAACATCAAAACATGCATACATGAAGATACCATACGTGATACAACTCAATGTTTAGGGATGCTACCACTGTAAAAGGAAAAAGCTAATCAAGAAGCAATAACAATGGAGCTAGAGAGAGCGTTATCTCAGTGTCACAAAATGTCACATCCATAGATTGAAACCACACATATCATTCAACAAAATTCAGATAACTAAGCATCCACTCTACTTCAGCAGCCCAAGTCACGAACCACTGGTAGCATATAAGGAACAGGAAAGGGACCCGACAGATAGTATACGACATTATCAGGACTTCCAAAACGGGTATGCACTGTGTCCTTTGTAGGAGAGACTGGTGTAATAATTGCAGTGTCATCAACTCCATGTCCAGATGCAAGATCATCCCGTTCAATAAGATTATTTGAAAAAGTAGGCTCATCAAATATCTCATACATCCGCCCCCTCATAGTCAAATAACTCTCTATCTCAAGGTTATATAACAATGCAGCCATTTCAGTCTCTGAAGACTGATAGTTGACGTCAATGATTTCAAGGTTGTAAGCCAATGCCAAGTACATGACAACGTTCTTAGCTAAACAGTTCCTAGCATCAGCAAGAGTTTCACGCCTCGATACAATAAATATTGGGTTATAAGTAAGGCTTGCGGAGGACAAGATAGTAATCCAAGCGCTGTAGTTACCAGCAGAATGCATAACAGACTCTAACGGAGTACACTGTATTAGTAGGGTCTTGATAATCTTTCTAAGTAGAGGCACATATTCCAAACAAATGTGATTAATTCTGACACGCTGGCCACATGTAGTTCCACCTACTCCACGGTTTGAAACATTCTTGGAGATACTCTGTAGCTCTCTGCGCTTCAGATGATACAATTCACTGCAATGCTTAAGAACATCACACCGCTCGAACGAGAAGTCCTCAACAACTAATGCCCATCGTCGAATAAGGTTGTGGACAGCTTTCTTAGCAGCAAGCTCACACGAGTCTTCAAGTGTATCAGCACGTTCGCACACATACGTGAACTTTTCAAGCTTATTAGAGCAACGATAACGATACCTCGTTTCCACTACGACGTAAACGTTATTTACAGACAAATCTAGAACATGATACGCAGGATCAGGAAACTGCAATTCGGCAGTGATCTGTTTAAGTAAAGGATGGTAAGGAACCACTATTTGTAACGGAGTAGCAAGCGCCATCTGCAATTTCAGCAAATATAACAACCATTACAAAAGCAAAATGAATGCAGGGAAGTATATCATCAGGAATATGTAGATAGAGTGCCATAACGCCGAATAGTTGTGAAATTGAGCTATAAGTTAGTACCTTCAAACCAAAGTTCGAAAATACTTTGCACTGAAACAGAACGAGGTACTGAACAAAAACTCATTTTACATTTGAGAGTCTACCAGAAGCCCGGAGAAAAAATAAAAACATGCTATATATACACATAGGAATAGAAGTTTATCACACTTCCTGATATTAGGCCACCCCACCCTCCACCCAATTTAAAGAACAAACAATTAAACAGTAACAATCATCGACCAAAAAAAGAATCGTCGAGGCAAGCCTTCAGATATGAAAGATAATAGTTCAGAATATAATAGCACACTTATCAAGCTGGTTAAAATTAGTAGTATCCATTTAACAACACAACAAAGCATATTAAAAACAACCATATACGAAACAATTTTAAACTGCATGATTAGAGTTCGATTCAAACAAACCTAAAATACGACAATGAATTATAGGTAATGAAAATACAGAATGCCAAGTTATTAATTCTTGAGCTTATATAAAGTCTGCAACAGAAAGGTCCAGTACTATAACTACTGTGTATCAGTTATTTAAAAGATATAAGTGGAAAGTAACTAAACCAGTTGTCCCCTAAATATAGGAAAAGTACAACAATTACATTACCTAGTGTATAGAATTGAGTGTAAGAATGGTTAATCTATAATGCAGTCATAGAGGTAAGGTAATCATTCAAGTCAGAAAAACAATCGTAACGTTAGTATCTAACTCAGAACTTAGAAGACTACAGACCAATTACTTGCAACAGACCAAATAATAAAGCCTATTGTAAAATATTTTAGGCTACAAACAAAACGGCAGATTTCCATGTTTAACTGGCATTATCCGACTTGAATATGAAAATATATGCCAAGTTTATACACAAGTGACATATTTGTCACTACTTATTTATTTTTTCAAATGAGGCGATATAGGGTATGCAAACGGGATGTATATGCGAAGTTTATACACCGGTGACATATTTATACACCAATGAACTTTTTGAACAAATGTAGCGACATAGTGACCGCAAACGGAATACATAAGCTGAAACGTAAGGCGTACAGACATGCCTACAATTATAATAACAAGAATATCACCTTATAGCTGACATTAACAATATCCGCAATTAAACACATCTAACAGACAACTCTCTAACGTAGAACCATGTAACACATGAGTTCAACAGACAACCTTCCGAAAGCAATGCTTGCGCCACCAACAACACTCCTTAAATAGAGGAACTGATAGAGGTATTTATATGAACAAATAAATAATTCATTAAACGTAAAGACTATAAATACAATGTATGTAACATCTAACATATATTTACAAGACATGAACAACAACGCCAGGAACAATGTACCAGAAATGTCTAGCTTTATCTATCACACTCGATAGTTAGATATGCTTCCAGTTGCGTGTAACAAAGCAAACAATCGTAATCATTCAACAGTACTCATAATTAACCGAAAGCCATTTATCAACATAGGAATAATGTATAGACATTGCTTTAAATTTTCGTAATTAGATATACTAATCAGCTTAGTAAATGGACGGACACAACTTCAACTTCCGCTTCCACACTATAGTACATAAAAGTGAACAGTAGAATAATTTCTATACCTTTTAAGTTGCTTGCAAACTTAGATAACCAATACTACTATAGTGGTTGTTAGTACTTAAAGTACGGGCAAAAGTAAGGTCTTCTGACAAGACAACACCCCTACTTACCTAGCCAAACAACCTACAATCTCAAGATCAAAGATTTCAGCACTATGATTACAGTTTGCCGATTAGACAATTATACATGTTAAATAAACTAAAACTTCTATTAAACATATGTTAAAAGATACAGCACCATAAACTGTTGCTAGATTGCAGAACAAATCACATGTCCATAGAGACTGAAGCGCAACCTCCGCCCACAACTAATCATACAACAACTAAGATAATACATCACAAATTCATCAGCGAGAGTCACTAAACCACTATAACCCCTAATCCGTAGAACAACCATCAGACGAGGAACAATTTGGCTTCCATAGCTCTTCTTCCAGATGACTATAATAGATTTCATATATATCAAGCTTGTTAAAGTTCGTTCCGAATACCTCACCTGTAGCCATGCATAGATGATATAGAGTCATATGAGGAACAATAGTTTCACATCTCTTGAAGAACTCAACAACCTCAACCTCTAAGTTGCTTAATTCAACCCTTTTCATGGCAACCACTTCTGTGTAACACAATAACACAACTATGTCAGTTAACTTCTTCAGTAGGAATAAAAAAAAAAAAAAAAAACCCTAGCAAGGCGACAAGAAGACGATTTTGAGGCTGAATTCTGTGCTTCCATGGCTAGGAATTCAGCGTCAAAATCTCCCAAGATTAGCAATATTTCTCGAAGGAAGGGTTCTAAACAACAAGGCAATGATAAGGATATGACTACTGGGAACAAACAGCAACACCCTATAGACGACGAGGCATCAAAGCATGGAAGCATGCAGGCTATTGTAGGGGTTGCACCTTTTGATCTTGAGGATGATGATGCCTCGGTAGAGATGGACAATGAGGATGACAAGGAGACAGATTTAACCATGAATGATACTGATGGAGACTGGTTTAGGGTTCACGGGAAAAGAATAGAAAAGATCCTTGATGATGAACCAGAGGAACTTCTTAAAATAGATACAGAGGACATCAAGGAAGATCTGGAATATTGGAAAAGTGCCGTGTATGGCTACATATTGGGTACAAACCCACCCTTCCCCATCATAGAAGGATTCCTTCGCAGAATATGGAAGAATCACACTATGGACAGTATCTCATTCATGCCTAATGGTGTATTTTTGGTACGTTTTCAAACTATGGAGATGCAATCCAAAGTACTGAATGCAGGAAATTACATGTTTGACAGTAAGCCTGTCATTATAAAACCATGGACAGAGGATGTGGATTTTGAAAAAGAGGATGTTAAGAGTGTACCTGCCTGGGTTAGAATGCACAAACTACCTGTCCAATATTGGGGGCAGAGTCTACCTAAACTTGCAGGGATTGTAGGGAAGTATCTGCAAAAAGACCAGGCCACTGATATGAAATCCAGATTGGGTTATGCAAGAGTGCTGGTCGAGTTGAAAGTGAATCAGAAATTTCCTACCTCTCTGAAATTCCAGGATGAGAAAGGTAATATTAGAGAAATTGCACTTGAATATGAATGGAAGCCAATTTTGTGTACGAATTGCAAGAACCTTGGACATGATCAGAAAGCTTGTAGGTATAAGCCGAGTGCTAAGCCTATAGTTAAACAAATATGAGGAAAGTGGATAAACCCACCATCCCACATGAGCAGAACACTAATATGATCACACCCAGGGTGATATGTGCCAGACCTAATCCACCTGAACCAGAATATGTTCTTGAACAACTGAAAGATTTTCCAGCATTACCATCCAGTCAGACTGTTGTTCAGAATAAGGTGAGTAGTCTAGTCAGGTCAGGGAGTAATGAGATGAATAAGGAGACCACTGTCATTCCACCTGATCAATGATATACGGTTTTTGGAATGTGAGGGGTATGAACATGAGGAATAAGAATCAGTTTGTTAATAATTTTCTTTTACAGCAGAATTGTGATTTCTTTGCCTTGCTTGAAACCAAAATAAAACCAAAGAATCAAAGTAGAACCATGCAAGTGTTTAATAGTTGGAGCATCACCACCAATACTCACTGCCACCCTGGTGGACGAATTTGGGTTCTGTGGAACCCCAGCAAGGTAACTGTTCAGGCCTTGGAGTATGATGCTCAGTATATCCATCTGAGAGTGCTCAATCATAACAATATTGTTTTGTATGTCACCTATGTATATGCTTATAATGAGGATGCTGATAGGGAGTCTCTATGGCACAACCTGAGCAGAATAGCTAGCAACATCAATGACAAATGGTACATTGGAGGGGATTTCAACTGTGTACTGACTGCTAATGAAAGGGTAGGGGGTAGCTTTAATCAAACTGCTGCTGATAACTTCCTCAACTGTATCCATCAATGTGAGGTTATGGACTGCCCTACCAAGGGGGCCTACTACACCTGGAATAATAAGAAATGCCCAGAAGAGAGAATCTATAGTAGGCTGGACAGAAGTCTGGTTAATCAGGAATGGATGAATGAGTATGAGGATTATGTGGCTCATTATTTACCTGAAGGAGACTTTGATCACACTCCTTGTGTGGTTCAAAGTCAGCATCAACCTAGCCAAGCTCAGAGACCCTTCAAATATTACAATATGTGGAGCCAGGCCCCTACATTCATGCTATCATAGAATCTGTCTGGGGAGAGGGGATCAGAGGCACAAACATGTATAGGGTGGTCAATTATTTGAAAAAGCTGAAACCTGCTCTAAAACAATTGAATCAAGAGCTTTACTCAGATATTGAGAGGAGAACAGGTGTGGCACAGACCAGAATGCTAAAAATCCAGCAAGAACTAGGGTGTAACCCTGCCAATGCAGCACTGGTCCAGGAAGAAGGGGAGGTCAGACAGCAGTATAGACACCTATATGCAGCCCAAGTAGAGTATCTCAGACAAAAATCAAAGATTCATTGGGCCACTGAAGGGGATGAAAATACCAAATACTTCCATGGGGTTCTTAAGACAAGAAGAAGGAGAAACAATGTCCTACAAATAGAGAGTGCTACAAGACAACTTAAAGATAATCCTCAAGATATCCAAAACAGCTTTCTGGATTTCTATCAGGAACTGCTGGGGACCTGTAAGCCTACTAAGCCTGTGAACAGGAGAATAGTAAGATCAGGGCCACTATGTGAGGAGGAGCATATTACCAGACTGATGCAACCAGTGACAGTGGATGAAATAAAAAATGTCATGTTCAGTATTCCCAATGACAAAGCCCCAGGGCCTGATGGCTACTCTAGTAAATTCTTCAAAGACAGTTGGGATATTGTGGGGACTGACATATGCCAAGCCATACAGGAGTTCTTTACTAATGGCCAGCTGCTTAAACAACTGAACACAACTCATATCACTCTTATCCCAAAAGTTGAGCACCCCACAAAAGTGACCCAGTTCAGGCCAATAGCATGTTGTAATGTTGTTTACAAATGCATCTCTAAATTGCTATGCACCAGATTAGCCTCAATCCTACCTCAGCTCATATCCACTACTCAGGGTGGGTTTATCAAGGGCAGGCACATTCAGGAAAATATCCTAATATGTCAAGACTTGGTCAAACTCTATAGCAGGAAGGCAGTTTCATCAAGATGTCTGTCACCTACAGAAGGCCTATGATTCTGTAGAGTGGCCTTTTCTGTTTCAAATGATGAGGATTATGAAGTCCCCAAATCATTTTATCCAAATGATTCAGGAGTGTGTAACCACTCCTACATACACTTTGAACCTCAATGGCAACAGTTTTGGGTTCTTTAGGGGCAAAAGAGGACTAAGACAAGGGGATCCCCTATCTCCTCTCTTATTCACTCTGTGTATGGAGTACCTTTCAAGGTTGTTAAATTTTACTACAAATGCCATGGAATTTAAATATCATCCTCTTTGCAAAGCCATGAAATTGAGTCATCTGATGTTTGAAGATGATTTACTTTTATTCTCTAAAGGGGATATACCCTCCATCATGACTCTGATTAGAACCTTTGCCACATTCTCTAAAGCTTATGGGCTACAGATGAGTCAGGGAAAATCTAATGTATACTTCAATGGGGTATCAAATGCTTTGAAACAAGATGTCATACAGATATCAGGGTGTGTAGAGGGCCAAATGCCATTCAAATATCTGGGAGTGCCTATCAAGCCTACACATCTCTCTATGAAAGACTGTCAGCCTATCATTACCAAAATTATGGACAGAATCAAGGGCCTGGGGACAAGAAAGTTGTCTTATGCTGGAAGACTAGTGTTAGTAAGGTCTGTGCTCAAAACTTTGCACTCCTACTGGACTACCATTTTCATTCTGCCCAGTGCAGTTATAAAGAAAATAGAGACCATATGCAGAAATTATCTGTGGGATGGGGGGACTGAATACATGAGAAGTCCTTCTGTGGCCTGGCATAAGATCTGTACCAGTCACAAGGAAGGAGGATTGGGACTCAAGAATGAAAGCCTTTGGAATAAGGCAGCTATTGGGAAATTAGTATGGTGGATACATTGCCATCCAACTAAACTATGGGTGCAATGGATCCAACATAACTACCTGAAAGGAGAGGCCTGGCTACAATATAAACCTCCTAAGGATGCTAGCTGGACATGGAAGAAAATTTGTAAAGTTAAGGACGCCCTACAGGATGCTTATGATCAAACTGAATGGCAAAATCTACCTGGCAAACAATATAGTATGCAAAAAGGCTATCAGTGGCTCATGACAGAACAACCAAAGGTGGACTGGCATACTTATCTCTGGAATAAGTGGACAGTACCCAAGCATGCTTTCATTAGCTGGCTCAACTATCATGGGGGTCTGACAACCAGAGATAAGCTGAAAAGCTGGGGTTTGATACAAGAGGATGACTGCTGCATCTGTGACCACACTTCTGAGACTGCTCAGCATCTTTTCTTTAAGTGTCAATATGCTACTCAAGTGCTCAACATCATATCTGAATGGACAGGGGTCTGTATCCCTCAAGAAAACCTGTTGCAATGGAGGCAATCAAAACGTTTTTCTAGACTGAAAGCAGGAGTGATGGATAGCATACTGAATGCTCTGGTTTATGCTGTATGGAGACAAAGAAATCTGAGCAGAATAGAAGGAATCCTGGATACACCTTTGAGATGTGCAAATACTATCAAGCAAGAGATCAGGTTCAGAATCAAAAACAAAAGTGTAGGCAGATTACTTACTAGAGATGCTAGATGGCTAGAGTTATTACACAGGCCATGAGTTATTGTTGATTTTCTTATCTTGGCTGATGGTGGCAGCCAGTTAATGTAATGTATGAGTTTGGATGGTTCACTTATGATTCTAATACAATTTTTACATTTTCCCAAAAAAAAAACTTCTTCAGTACTGACACACTAAATTTAATTAAAAAAGGTCAATGACATAATATGTGAGCACTATCAATAATCAAGTTTACTATTTAAGTGTTGACACATTGACACCAAGCATGACCAATAATCAGTTAACTAATTCAATCTACATCAGAAAGTGAGAACTCTCAAGTTGATAAAGATGTGTAAAGTTAAACAAATAAATAGAATATGCAGTTGACAATACATAGAAGAGCAAGCATATAGATGAAGAAACTAAGGAAAACAGGCTCCAAAAGAGAATCGGAGCTCCTTAAATCACAGAATATGTAAGCACAACCAATAACCATATGACTAATTCTATGGAAATCAGAAAGCAAGATTTCACAGGTCAACAAAAGTGGTGACAAGATCAAGAAACGAAGATAGTAAGCAGTTTAGAAGTAAATGCAAAATAATCAAGTACATGAAGATGATTTGCAGAACAGCCAGCTAAAGTTCATCAAAAGTCCTAAAAGCAAAGAATTTGAATCATACATCCAATTAAAGCCAAGCAGATTAAACATACCCTTAGTTATGCTCTCATCAGGAATAACAGGCCTCTGAACCTTGTACCGGCGAGTCATTGTCAATTCCAACGATGAGAGTCCGAAACCCTCCCGCCTCATGAGGTTCCAAATAACATCGTTGTTCAGAACAACCATCAAACGATGGAACAAGGGACGAAATCCATTAACAATACCATCAATCCGTTCTTGAAGATAATGCACCTCATCAACGTTAGTCATAGGCATACCGAATCACACTATGACCACCTAAAACAGAGAAATCAAGGAACGATTAGCAAAACACAGACCGATTATTGATTGCAGAAGAATTAAACTCAAGAAGATGAGAATAAAGAATAGAGAGACAAAACGGAATTCTAAAACAACAAGCTTAAAAACAGACAATGCAAATCACCCTGTCAACAGTGAAAACAGGGGTCGATTAGGAAGCATTATTTATCGGTAAAATCAGTTAATAATCTTAACTAAAGCAACATAACAAAACTTCAGCAAATGTAAAAGATTAATAAAGAAACCTAACGAAAGCTAAAAACAACACAGTAAAGCAGAACAGACAATTACCTCTTAAACAAAAAACAGAGCATGAATGTTCCGGTATTTATAAGCGTTGAAAGTAGAAGATGACAAAGTCGACGCTGTTCATCACATGTCAGGCACGAAAGTTACTGGCCTACTGTTCATAATTTACCAAGTTTGCACATTTATAGGGGTTGTAGATATTTAAGGGTAATATTATGATATTAAAAATAAATTAAAATTTACAAAAATAAAATATATACAAGTTTTAAATAATTAATATATGAAAAATTTAAATAAAAAAATTGTATATATGTAAATGTATAAAGTCAATAAAATAGACATAGAAAAGAATTTGATTGCTCATTCCTGAATTGAACCAAACACAAGGTATCAGGAATCGAGTTCCAAACCTATACCACTCTGGTTTGATTCCTGATTCCAAACCGATACCTTCATGTGAACCAAACGCCAAACACAAGGTATTAGTGTCTTATGTTGTGGAAAAAAGTTCAATTTAGTGTTTTATCAATTTTTACGTCTGATATTTACTTTGTGATGTAACATGTATAATTGATTTGTGTTGTCACCTTTGTATGGCGTGATAACAGTACGTGTGGGTGAAGTATGTGCGTCGTCATATGTTTGATGCTTGGTAAAAATTTGTATCTTTTAATATTTATTTTGAAGAACGTATTTCTATTGTAATTTTTTTTAACTACTTAAAGTTTAGTAGTTGAGCTAAAGGTTTGATAACTCTTATTAAGATTATCTCATCAAAGAAATTGTTAATGCATGTATGTTCGGTTATTATTTTTGAGGTCACGAATTGTGGGGGTTCTGACCGAGTTTTTTTTAAATAAATTGAGACTACCTTTTATTTTTTTGTTACACAATTAGATAATGTCGAGATTATCCGTGTTAGTCATGTTGCTGAGAAAGGAAAGTGTATGATTATTTTGTAGCGATTTCATGGTGTTGAGCTTATTTTTCCATTTAAGAAATTTGAGTGCTATGACTATTTTATCCAATAGCGTGAGTTTTGGACTTGTTTTTCATTTGGGCGTAAGTGCTATGCAAGTGGTTACAAGCATTAAGTGTTGGATTTTTTTTGTCAAATGGGTATATTTTGCTCGGTTATTTGTTTACCATATGAGTTATTCTTTTCCAGAGGGTTTATGCATAATTATGTGTATATAAGAAGGTATGGGTTTATGGTATTTGATCGACTTTAAGTTTTATTGTGTTTTAGTGGTTAAAGTGGTAATAATGACAATTACATGGATAGATTGATTATTCTGAAATGTGAATACTCTAAAATTGGGATGGCTTAAACTTTTTTTTTTGTTTAAGAAATTTATGAACGGTTGTTTGGTAATACATGTTGGAGTAATTATCTTGTTTATTTGGTTTAAATGTCTATTTTGAACCAAGAAAAGGTAATAGTCTTATGGAAAACATCTTAGTGAAAGCTGTTGCTTCTTTAAAACCGTCCTTTTTGGATGTCCGCTTTTAGCAGGGAGGTTAGAAACTTGAGAATTTGAAAGTTGTTACTTTAGTAAAACCTTATTTTTGAATGATCACCTTATGGTAATGAGATTTGGGATTGAGAATTTCGAAGTGCCTCTGTGGAATGAGTTTGATGGAATCGAGCTGTTTAGAACTAAAGGGTATGGGTGACTCTTTTATAGTCCTTCAACTGGGAAGAGTTACGGTGTAGAGAATATCGTATCCGGGATTTTGAGATTTGAGGTTATGATAAAACCTTGGTTTAGAGTTTGGAAGTGTGTGAATCTTGGTCTAGGATCTGTGCTTAGACTTCTACCTCGAGTGAGAATCCTTAACTATTAGTAAACGGATATTAGGGTGACCTAATCTATGTGGTTGACCTCATTTCGTGAAATTTCGAGTTAGGGTGTGATGAATGAGAGCTTTAGAATTCCTTTTTGGTGAGAAGTATCTTGTTCCGTAGATAAGTTAATGGTAAGTGAGACCGCAGAACCCTTGCGAGTCTATAGGTTACTTGAATCATTCTCTACAGGATGTAAGACGAATTGTGTAACGATGTTTCAATTGTGGATTAAGTGGTTAGTACTCCCGTATTTTGCAGAGTTACCGTCTTCTTTAACCTCTAACCTGATCGTTTTCGTTCATTTGATCCTTCCTTGTATGTTTCTGTTAGTGTAAAACCGAAAGCTTGTGATTCTTCGTGCTAAAAGTAATCTGTATGGTTGTTTCTATGCTTTCTGTGACCATTTTTGGAATGGTTTTCCTTTTTGTTAATTACAACTTGGTTATTTTTGCAAATCTTACTTATTTTGGGAATTTGGAAATAAAAGTTGCCTACAAAAACCATGCTTTAAGGAAATTGAAACGCTTTTCGATTTGATCGGTCTCTACGTTGATTTGATGTTAGAGCTTGTTATGGGAGACATCCGATAACTTGTGCTATGCACGTCGACGCCCGATTGGTTAGTTTTGAATATTAAATTTTTTATTGCTTGGAACTTGTCTCTGAATTGGAATGTCAGGTTCTTGAATGTACAACGAGAACCCCAACACTCCTTGAAGAAGACTTGTGCCAGGGAAATTAATTCGGAATCCTTGGAAAGAATCTGAAGTTTGAAATATCAAGATTTCAACAAACGTTTTGGTAGCTAGCGTTGTCTTCTATTTATTATTTTCCGTTTTCAAGTTTCGAGGGCGAAACTTTTTGAAAGATCGGGTGATTGTAACATCCCTTATTTTCGTAAACCTCATTTTAAATTAATTAGAGTATTTTTCGGAATTTAATATATTTTATTTAAATTCGTAAGCTTATATTTTAAAAATAGCGTATAAGTTCCGTCTTGAGATTATATCGTCTTAAGATGTAAAAAGATCCCTTAGGATTCCGTTTAATAATAATCCCGAGCAACAACTTAAAACCCGACTCACAAAAGCAAGATAAAAGCAAGTGTTGAGGAAACTTCCCCTTCATTTCCTCACAAACACCCATTTACTTGTTTCCCAAGCTCAAAAGAATCAAAATCAGATTTCTTCATTATCATTTTCCCCAATTCACTAAATTGCTCACACTGATCCCATTTCAACTCTGTTTGAGGTAACGTTTTCTTCTACGCGATCCTTGTCTCATTCACGTCTCATCTACCTCTTTCAATTTAAGAATCGTTTAACTCGTATTCCGGGCTATTTTAGGATAAATTCGAGATTAAGCTTTAATCCTCTTTTCTTTTGTTTTAAGGCGTTGATGTAGAAGACTCGGAGAAGGACTCCCTTGTGGTGAAAGAAGCTAGTGGTGAAGACGCTTGTTAAGGTAACGATAATGAGATTACGCGGCTTTGTTGTTATACTAATGTGACATGAGTTTATGTGCTTATAAATGGAGATTTGGGCATGTTTATATGTTATTTATGTTTGAGAAGTAATTTCAGAATGTTATTGGATGTTATGGTTGAATGTGTGAAGCTTATTGGTGAATTTTGAATATCCGTCGCAATTTCGAGTTCTTGCTTAATTGATTGCAAATCTTGCTATTTATGTTGAAGATTGATGAGGAGTACCACTTGGGATTTGTTGGGAATATTATGTGCTGATAGTGTAGTATATATGCTTAAAATCGTTGCTTATTAGGAAATCTAGTCGAAGTATGGAAAGACCTATCGAATTGCATAAAAGTCGCGAGGAAGCACCTGAACCCGTGCATGGGCGCAGGCTGCGCAGCCCCCATCAGCTGCACCACCCCATGCGCAGGCTGCGCTAGTGGTCGCTGTAGCTTGTGTTCGTTAATTGTTTGTGGGCTGTTTTGGGTGACTGTTACCCTTTTGTTTTAGCATGTTTTAAGTGATATTACAAGATAAAATTATTTGGTTTGAAATGTATATCTATGTGGTATGATGTACGTTAACCGAACTTACGTTCGTCTTATGTTAATTAATCGCATGATTGTTAATAAATAGATATCCGTTGTTTTATCGAAATAAAATATCACTTGAGTAGTAACATATCTAATATGTATATCGAGAGGTTATAAGTTTGTTTTTATGAACCTAATCGATGGTATTTGATATAAGGTTTCTTATTGAGTTCCGATACTATTTCACATGTTAATGTATGGGTTGAAATATATAAGTCTCTAGCGTTGCTTATTACTTGTTGCCTTGAATTACATGCTAAGATTACCATTGGTATGGAATGCTTGGTTGTATATTCACATGTATGATATGCTTGTTTGAAGTCCAAGAAGTTTGGACGGATCTTACACCGGTTTCGGAAATTGGTTGAGGCAAAAAGACCCCCCGATAGGGCAACCGGCTCTCACCTCAAATAGTTTCCGAAATTGGTTAAGGGTTGAGTGGATTCTTAGAAATGGAATAGTAGAACTGTTTATTGAGTTTAAGTTACTGTTTTATTGTGATTCACTTGAATACTACATCTTGAGGTGATGTGTTGTGTAATGCAAGTGGAGGTTATACTATGAGCTGTTATATGATTCTTATTCTCATCATGACTGCGTTATGTCTTGGTATGACCGTTGATAGTGTGTTTCCGGTCAGGTTTCATATTGTCCGCCGAACTTAGAGGGTATCTCGTTCCAAGCTAGTTCGAGTCTTGGAGGTGTCTTGGACACTTGTCGAATCGAGGAAGGATTATACCTCGAGAGTCTGGCCTGATTTAGACTAGGACAGTATATCGGTTTGTCGTCCTACAAGGGGAATGTATTCGCTGAGACTAAGTAGACTCGTTGTTGTTGTATAATGGAGTCGTCATATGCCATCTTCCTATTTATGATGATTGTTGTGCCTAACTTGCCTGCGTTATGGTACAGTGTTAGATACTATTGAATATGAGCTTTAGCTAGACCTGGGTTATGGTTTATGAGCTAAACACTAAGCTAGTGAATGTGAATATGTGCTATGCTTGAGTTATGTCTTAAGTTGACCGCTGAACCTTCATAGTTAGTGAATATGCATGTATGCTTGTATGAGTTGTGTATATATATGAGTAAGCATGATGTTCTTGGATGTAAGTGAATATTATGATAATGGATTATGAGTAGTGTATTTCACATGATGAGGTTTATGTTGGAGTATACATGTTTGGATTATGTGATTATATGTTATGTGTTGGTGACAACAAGTGGCTAGGAGCATCTCTCGTCACTCCCCACTAACTGTGGCGCACATGTTTCATGTGTGTAGGTTGGTGATTGTTGTGCAGGGGTTTCACATGAGGCTAGCGAGCGATAATCCTTCATCGATGACATTTACCTTATTCGTTAGCTAGACCTTAGTTTTTGATAAACAGTTTTGTGCCTGTAGGGATATACTATCCCGGGTTGCATTTGTATTTAAATACTTAATACTTATTTATGTTTCAGTTTATTTCCGCATTTCAGTTTTGTAGTAGGACACCTCGCGTGTTAGTTTTATATCTTCAAAAGTTTTAATTCCGCGCAAATTTTATGGATTTTTGGTTGTTTACTTTTCCGCTGCCGCGAGGGCTTTTACATAGTATTATAAAATGAGCTTCTAAAAATCTAGAGAGAATTTTTTAGAAACAGGAATTCTTATGTTTGGAAAAATGATCAAGTATATTATGAGAAATGCAATCAACACCTTTTAAAGAGAGAAAACTATTCCTCTCTCTCTTTGGTGGCCGGTCACTTATGTAAAGGGAAGAGTTCTCTTTGCTTTTTCTATTTCTCACATGCATAGGTTACAATCATAGGTAATTTCTCATATAGGTTTAATTATGTTATCTTATTCTTAATAAGATAAATAATCATAACCTAAACTACCCTTCCAGACCCATTTACACGGCACCCATTTTATAAAATGGGTTCCATTTTACACTTTATATTTTGTCATTTGTAATGTTCACAAGTGTGACATATCACATGATAAATGACAATTAGTAATTTATAAATGTGTATTTAAACAATTTAAATACAATTTCATATATGTCATATAAATAATACTTAACATTTAAGTATCAATTACCAATTTTAAATGTGTAAAATGTGTTATTTCATATTTTCCAATGTGATTCACAACTCAATTGCAATCACAATCAACTCATAACTCTTATCGATAAAAATACGATAGATTTATCGAATTTAATAAAATAACCATTTATTTTATTAAAATTGAATATCACATAATCGAATTATCATGAGATACGAACCCCTTATTCATTTCGTTCACTTTAAGGAATTAGTCAATTTGTATCATTATACAAATTATTGATCTCAATGATTAGGGCAACATTCCTTAGGTGTGACCTTAAGTGATCGATTGATCATCACCATCACATGATAGTAATTTCAAACTATTGAAAGCCAATCATTACTGAAAAATGTTGATCATTCGACTTATAATTTATCATCCCTTCCATCTTCAATATATATATATATATATAAATATATATGAGATTTAATGATTATATTAAATCACGTGTTCGCACTATTATTGAGGACACTTACTCCAACATCTTGTTTATGAAGAATTTCATAAGAAGCAATTGGTGCAACAATTGGGACTGGTCTCCATATTTGGGTTAGTTTTGGTAAGGGTTAAGCCGTCTTTTTCTTTTTACACATAACCTCAGTATGACCAATTCCTTTACCAACAACACATATATCAGGTCTCGATTCATATTATACAGGCACACTTATCTCATTTCCTTTCTCATCATTGAAGAAATGACAATTAGGAAGTTCTTGTCAAATCTCTACCTCTATCATAAGTCTGGCATAACCCAGTCTAGTTTTGTCCATGGTAGGAATATCACATCTAATAAACTTGCCAATTAAAGAAGCTTGTTTCTCCAAGCTAGAAGCCCCCCAAAATTTCAAAGGCAGACCACACAGCTTGACCCTAATAGGAACAAATTTGACTCTCTCCTTAGCCGGAGTACAGTTTTCGGACCAATGTTTAAATAATAACAGGTTTACTATCAAACATAGAAAAGCCTTGTTGCAGTACAAGGTTTATGGACTCAAGGGTCGGGAAATGGACTAGGAAAGCACCATGTGGAAGAAAAAAAACCTTATCATACTTATATTTGCCCCATAGTCGTTTAATAAACCCGGACAACAGTTCCCATCGCGAGTGTTCCCCCAAAACGTAACAAACAATTGCAGAAGACCAATATTCAATTTCAGGATGAACATCTTCATCAGTTAATTGCAATAACTATGTAGTAGTGTTATTAGGTAAAGGAGAAGTAGATCTTTGCTTACCCGTAACCTTCGCCCAGCCATATTCTTCCTCTATTTCAGGTGCTGCAGTTTGAGGAATGTCTGGCACGAAGTCACCAAGATTAAGCGCCGGTATACCCACAATATCACCCATTGTTCTGCTCCTTTGAGCATCCGAAGTTGATGGAATAGCAGTATCACAATTCTTCTCAGAAACTTGCACTTCTTGTACTAAAGGATCTATATCCTCATGAAGATTGTTACAATTATTAAAAGAAAGGCGGGTGTTAGCTTTAGATTGCTTGTTTTCTGATTGATTTTGCGATTTTTTTTATTCCTAGCCATTTGCTGAAAAGAGAAACCCTAAATCGTCAAAAACCTAGAAAAAAGGCGGAGCTTTCTCTCTCCATTTTATTATTCTAGACAAAACGAACATTTTATGAGGAAACCTAATCATTTATTCATCATCTCCCTTCAACTTTTCATCAACTATTATTCACCCACCACAAAACTCCATTGTTGTCATTATTCAAGAACCATAATTATTCAATAACTTCTTCGTTTCTTCATCAACTTTAGAGTTATTTACACTGTTTTCTTCCTCTCGTCTTTCTCCTTCTATATACATAAGAAAATGTTAAACTTTCTCTCTTTTTCATAAAATTTGTCTTACCCATATTAGGGTTATCCTCTAACTTTTCTATTTTTGATGTTTAAGTGTCAACTTGGACGACCCGAGGTGGACTCCTACGTAACTGACGACTGAATTGAGGATTGAAGGGTAAGAGGTAACGATGATAG
Source organism: Silene conica (assembly GCA_029255685.2). Lineage (NCBI taxonomy): Eukaryota > Viridiplantae > Streptophyta > Magnoliopsida > Caryophyllales > Caryophyllaceae > Silene > Silene conica. Next base: position 70,948,771 of record CM055311.2, read on the forward strand.
GTTTCTCGACTTATACGTCAATACTTTCGGTTTATGGTTGAAGTTTTATTATCATGTCTGGTGACATTGGATGAATTTCATATGTTAAGTTAATAATTCACATGATTTATGATGTTTTAAGCATGTTGGATGATGTTAGTTTGAGTATTAGATGAACATTCATTTCTTCTGTGCAATTTCTTTTGAAATGTATTAATTGTTCTCATCATGGATATAATGTGCAAATTATGGCTAAGTATGTTAATTAGGCATAATTTTAATTGTTTACGTTTCATATATAATGGTTGACGTTAATGGATGTTGGATTCTTGCTGGAAACGTAAAATAGTACATGATAATTTCGTACTCCAATTCTACTATATCCAAAGAGAAAGTTAAGGCACGGTTAAGGGGGCCACTCTTCCGATAAAATTTTTAAGATCAAGTATTAAATAGTACTCCGTAGTGCTTCCTCCATTTCTTTCCAATTGATACATTGTTTACGTACTCCAATTCTACTATATCCAAAGACAAAGTTAAGGCACGGTTAAGGGGGCCACTCTTCCAATAAAATTTTTAAGGTCAAGTATTAAATAGTACTCCGTAGTGCTCCCTCCATTTCTTTCCAATTGATACATTTGCCTTTTCAACACTATTCACAATTTAACCTTCAATTTCAATTTTCTCCCAGTACATAAGAAAAAATATATTCATGTGGGGTCTTGTTTAATTCGTCCTTACGACTACATTGAAAATATATAACTTTTATAATTTTTACAAATACGTAGCTAAAGATATTAAGCACGTAAAACGTGCGTTGACAAACGTGAAAAGCAAATGTATTAAGTGGAAAAAAAATGGAGGGAGTATTATCTAGCATAATTGTTAAAGTGATGTAATGGTAAACACTTAAGTCTCATTCAATTGGTCATGTATTTGACTTGCGGAAGTCTCTTTTTTAGACTTTTCTTTTTTCTTTTTACAATATTATTTATTTTGCCGAGATTACTTACATTTTACTCTGTCCCTTAGCTTAATTTTTTTTTAAAGTCAACGAGGATTCTTGTAACACAAATTCTCATTTGTGACGGCGATATCCGTCACAAGCTTGTGCCGGATACCGTTTCCTCTCACAAAATACCCATGAGAGGTGAGTGGAAAGCACATGAAGGGTGCCCCACCTTATTCCCTCTCCCTTTTTGTGAGAGGTCACAATCTTTTGACGGGATTAACCTGTCACAAGCAAGACCTGCTGTTTTTGTAATGAGAAAGTAGGAAGGGAAATAGTTCTTATCTAGTGAAAAATATTACTACCAAATACCAATAGTGATTGTTTTACGTTTTTAATCGCACCGTAGTTTATTAATAAAATCGTTTATTATCATTTATTTATATTTTCAAGTTATTTCGATGAACACTTTATAATTATTGATTTATTAAATAAATAAATCAATGTATATAAAAAAAACAACAAGTCTCTCTTTTGACGGACACATCCCTCACAAGTTTACGACGGGTCAAGTATTGTCCATATTAGTAGATAAGACAAAACAGTTTGATATTCCCTAGGTACTCTACTTAATTTTGTCGTATTTCCACACATAGGTATTACTTGACCCGTCACAAGCGTGCATCGGATATATCCGTCACAAATAATAATTTGTGATAAAATGTTTTTGTATATTTCATATATAACCTAATTTAAAATCTTAGTTAATATCGAAAAATGCTAAGGTAATGATACGAGGTTTATAGTAAATGAGTGTAAAAGAGAAATAAAAAGCAGACCGAATCATTATCTTATATCCTAACTTCGTCCCTCGCTATACACTCTCAATCTCCCAAGTACACAATTGCTGACAAAACTGTTGCAATAATTGGTTCCAAAGAATCATTTATGTTTATGTGTATCCCACATCGCTCTTTCTCGAGACTGATTGTGCAAGTCTCCATCCGTCTTGTAAATGTCGTATAATTTCATTTTCAAGACTAAGTGCGCAAAGTTTAAACAGTCTCCTTATTGTTCCAAGGCTGATTGTGCAAAGTTCTTGGCCAGTCTTCTTACCCTTACGAGACTGATTGACGTGAGTTTCGTTCCCTCATAAATGTTATATTACGAATCTATGATTTCACAATACTATATATATACCCCTTCACAATCACAAAAGAACACACTCAATCTGCTCATACAATATCTTCCTCTCTTATTTTTTCTCTACTAAATTGTTATCCCTTGGGCAACGAACTTGAATGTGTTCAACTATTTCTCTACCTACACTGGAGAAACAGTGGCTGTGTAATCCTGGGGGTTGAGTGCTACTGAGGCCGTGTTTAGTAGACGGGGCATAAATCAACTTTAGGACAGTGACCCTTGTCATGCCACAACCTTCCCATTTCAGATAAAATCTTACTTTTTATTGTATACACTTTATACGCTAATATCTACTACCGTGATAACAAAAACTAATTAATTAAACACAAATTCTTATTTGTGACGACAATATCCGTCGTAAACTTTTGATGAGTCAAATAAAACCCATTTGAGAAGATAAAGACAAACCCATTATGATTTTCTATGCACTATTATTTTTGTCTTAACTAAACAAGTGGGTGTACTTACCCGTCGCAACCTTGTGACCGATACCCGTGACGAGAACATGTATTGGTAATTAAAGGCATGAATAGTAGAAATTAAATTATGAATCCTTTGAACAGCTGTATGTAAATTATTACTCATTCAACATGTTAAACAGCGAATATTTCGTTAGGTATAAAAACAGGGGGTTGAAGGTGAAATGTGATTAAATGGCCCCCTCACCCTCATAGGTTGGTCCATTTTGTTTTGTTTTCAGAGTTAAATCGAGTCAGATGTCTGAAACTTGGCGTATAAATTTAACATAATTACTCCCGAGTAACTCGCCGGGTCAAATCTACCTTTCAAAACTTGCCTCCTCCTCGAAATAATACAAACTTAACTTTTGGGTGATTATTACGATATGTTGTTGGTCTTCCTTCGGACGACAATTTTGGTCTGAAATAATAAGACGAGATTCTATAACCATTTTACAGTCAAATGTGATTATTGACAAACAAGTTATCCTAAGCTGTAATATTGGTCATAATATTGTGGTTATATATAACTATGAAATGGTCACATATGACCCGTCTGAAACTTTAGACCAAAAATGATGGTCTGAAACAATAATTTGTGAAATGTAGGAGGTTTCTAATTGAACCATCAAAATGTACTAAAACGAAATGGGAAGGGGTTAATGGGCTACTAATGGCATTCATTATTTGATCCATGTCGATCGTTGTACGCGAGAAACCGTGGATTCATGTTGTCATTTACTTCGCTTAATTAAAAAGGTAGTAGCGTGTTTGTTCGGAAACAAGCTAAGTACATTTAGGTATCGCGGAGGTCGTAAATAGCATTTTATACTTTGTGAACTACCCTTTAATACAAGGGTTCGAGTCATGGTTGTAGATATGCAATCTAGTTAGTGTTAAATTACTTCAAGTAATTTAACACTTTTGAGTTGAATGATTTAAACAACCAAATGTAAAACACAAGAATTCTAAATGATACTAATATACTATGAAATACCATCAACGACAACACAAACCAAAGTTCTCAAAAATAATTCTTGTGGTTGATAAAGCTAAATTACAATATATGGATAGATGGCGAAATGCCTCCATGATTGGATGGGCACCGCCTTGCTGCTTCTACAGCTATGCCCAGACTAGACTACACTAAGGTCCTAAAATAGGACTAGTTGTTTGATTATTTGATTGCCTTTTATGGGCGTTGTACTTTTATCCTTCCAGACCCCGCTTTTAGGCTTGACCTTCATATTGTGTCCTCTGGACTCTTCTTGAGTCTGACTTCCACTTTATGCGTCAAGTCTTATGTTGGCCCATTTATCAATCCTTCTCTCATAAGCCCATTAGCCCTTAAGATAATAAATGCTAAGAGCTGTTAATTTTTAGAGCTAACAAATAGCCCCTCTGCGCTCTGTGATGAGAGGACTCCTGAATCTCTGGGCGCTGAACTTCTGATGAATATATCATCTTTTTTTTTCCAAGGTTTCTTTTGCCAGAAATCTCATCCTTCGATCCATTGACGCCATGCTTTATAGACTCCTTTACCGACCGTCATTCCTCCCCATCCAACTTGGGGAAAAACTTAAAGCACCATTAATGCTTCGTTTCCTCCTAGCCAAAATAGAGGATTTGAATCCTCCCGACTCTCCTAAATTGGTTGTAAATCAAGGATTTCCTCCAATTTTTCCTTTGGATCATTGTCTTCCTAAACTTCCATTTTGTTCTGTCTTTCTTTGATAAAACACTCTTCAAGGGTTCATGAGAATTATATAGGCACTAGGTCATTCCAATAGTCGTTCTAACCACTGTTTAATCACGATGTCTCTTCGAATACCAGCCTTTGAATACGATCCATCGACTTCTTTTTCCAGAGAATGTAATAATTGCTACTCCAACTTCCCGAGACGCATTTATTGAGCATTCTTTGTGCCAATTCCGACGGTTCATTGTTAGTCTCTTAATTGTACTCAAGAGAATTTTCACTATCTGCAACCCCTCAGCCTTCGGAATTTGATTACTGTATTTTGTCATCTTCCTCTTCCGAACTGCTGACTATCATAGGGTTAGACTCGCTATCCCCTTTCGGCGGTGGATCTCGAAATTCCTCATGAAAGACTTCTTTGTCTTCCATTATTCAGAAACTTAGACATCCGCAATGGGTAGTTATCAACTTTCCGTTACAGGTAACCCTAATTCTCAAGGGTTCTGCTTCATCTGGTGTAAGTTTCAGAATTTCTTCATATCTCCATTGTACCCCAAGACTTTTGATAAGTGCCCAATTTATACCACTCTCATCCTAGTTTACCTTGTATTCCGACTCGTTTCGGGTCCGTTTTACCCCTTTGATGCTTGCATTTTAGACATGATTGCGTATTCTATGAGTGTGTGTTTTATATTGCAGATTCAGGGTGAAATCGACTAAACGAGAACGGAAATAAAAGACTTGAAAGAAATCAAGGACAAGGTAATAAGTGAAGAAGAAAAATGTAATCTCATCCGGCCTGCAACCGGCATCCGGTGGCCCGGATGAGAATACATGCCCCTTGCCTTTTTTATTTCAATCTCGAGAATTGGTGTTTCTTGGATTGTATTCTAATCCGGGCTGCAGCCGGCCTCCCGGATAAGTGTACCTGACCTTCCTTCCTTGGCCTTGGAAATAAAGTAAAAGAAGACTCATCTGGTGGCCCAGCATTCGGGCGACCGGATGAAAATTCAAGCCCTTCCAATTCAATTCTTTCAAACACGAGAGTTGGGGTTTTGAGTTTTGTATTCTTATCTGGTCTCCAATTGGCATTCGGGGACCCGGATAAGAATACCTGACATTTAGTTCAAAGTCTTGGAAAATCAAAGAAGGATACCTCATCCGGTGACCCGGCATCCGACCGACCGGATGAGAATACAAGCCAATTATGTGGGGAATAAAGCATGTATTCGCCCTAAAACGTGAAGGATTATAACGAATTTTACAGTTGAGATTATTGTCATAAGTTAAATAAAAACATGAAAAGAATACAACCTTGGGTCCTTGCTTGAATAGGCCTAAGAACAGGAATTAAAGTAAATTCCTTCCTATAACTTGCACCCAAGACTTGATTGAGATGATGCCGCGTGTGCTAGAAAATACTCTCCAATTGCCTTGCAATATGGGGAGAGCTATTGAGGTTTTAAATGTGAGATCTGAGGTTTTGGGAGAAGAATGCTCTCAAAACCCTAATAATGAGATTTATCAATTATCAGTTAAAAAACCAAGAATCCCTGACATAAGGAGAAGGACTCTCCTTATGTAGCCCTGGGTCGGCCGGCCGAATGGGTATAGGGTAAGAGTGGGCTTTCCATTCTTACCTTATTCTAATGCGTGATTCGACCCAATTGCTAAAATATAATTCGCGGGTATTTATTATAAATCGTATACATGTTATCAGATATTAATGCAGTCGATGTATTAATAATGGTCTGGTAAAATTACGATATTGTTAATTACCCAAATTAATAACCGTTTATATTAATACGCGAATACAATATTTAATTAAATATAACCGTTTATATTTAATTTACGAATTAATCATGTAATCCGTGTTAGCTAAAATTATTTAATCCGTATTAAATAATAATCTCAACATCTTATTAACTAATTTAATAGTCAATACCTCTGACTAACTGTTTAGTCGTATCCGGCATAAATGTGATTGTATTTTCATACCTTCACATCTCTCAAACGTGTCCTATAGGTGTGACGTATAGGGACCTGTTGATCACCGCCATCCGTATGACAATAACGTCAAACTTATCTAGCAAGCCAACCGTTATTGATAAACGTGGATCAACTGATAATAATACTGAAGTATGCCCTTGTGATCCTTAAAGAGATTTAATAAGTCATTGTACTTAATTGGCAAGGACACCAGTCCCAACAATCTCCCACTTGTCCGTACAAGGGTATGTGCAATGACTTTATCACACTACATGTGGAGGACACAAGCTCCAACACACTCCCACTTCTCCGTACAAGTGTAGGTGCGATAACCGATTCTCATATCCTTTTAAAATTTCTCCCACTCAATGTAAGACAATTTGCAAATCCGCATTCGCAAAGGTCGTATCTCACAAGCGATCTGTATCAAGAGTGGTTTCCTCGACTAGAGAGTAACTTAACTCATAAAACGAATCTGTATTCGAGCATGGCCATGCATTTCAGTTACTACTCCTCGAGTGGCCCTGAGAAATGATAAAATCCTGAAAAGGGTTTGGATATTTCCCTCAACTCGAATCCTGCCAATATCGCGCAGCATGAAATAACCCAGAAAAAATCCTCTTGGCCCCTGTTACGATGACCGTGGGAAAGAAACCAAAGTTACCCAAAATCTGCCTTAATCTCAAGAGACAGTTGAAAGTCAAAAGACTCGACTCTAAGGAACACTATGGAGGTCCTATCCACGACCTGACACCCAATGTTATAAAACATTTAGGACTCCATAACGTTGTCACGGGGTGTCCTACGAGATATCCGTATAACTCGCCTTTGTGATTGGTCAGTCATCCGCGTGACTTATGGCTCGTTGAACCCACCATCAACCAACGTCACAAAATGATTACCTGAGTTATCAGCTCAAGTGGGTAACCAAGGACTAAAACGATGTAATGTAATTCAGTTCACTTTGTGGTGTTCAAAATTGGCGTACAATTCCACATGAAAAACAAAACTTTATATATCATAACAATGAGGTTGGTGTTAGTCCAGTGGTAATTGAGTTAAACCTTAAAGCTTGCAGAAATGCAGGAGTTGAGAGGTCTCAGGTTCGATTACCAGCTGGGGCGATGACCACTTGGCCACTGCAGCCCCCGAAGGGGGTGGCTTACATGGTCCATGTGGTGGTGCGGGAATGCATGGGCCCGGGGGGATCAAACCCCTCGTCATAAAAAAAAACAATGAGGTTGAATAGAGTATACGAGAAAATGAATTATTACATGAATTCATAAAAGAGTACTACAACTTAGGAACACATCTAATTCCCATGGAATGAATGTGCCCTTCATGCTTATCATGTGGTAATGCTTTAGTGAGAGGATCAGCTATGTTGTCATCCGTAGCGATCTTATCAATGAATATCTTCCTTTACGCGGACCTAGTTGTAGAATCTGCTGTAACACTCTGTTTAGAACTTTTCCAGCTGACAACAGCGCCATTAAGAGTAAAAAACGAATCCAGACTGAGATTTCGAGTCGTCTCGATCCGTTTAGAAGCTAGCATCTGCGTAACCCGTGGCGCAGAGCGTTGAGTCGCCTCCGTAAGTCAATCCCCAATCTTTAGTCCTCCGTAGGTACTTAAGAATGTTTTTCACGGCCATCCAGTGTTGTTCACCTGGATGAGCTTGGAATCGGCTTGTCATACTCAATGCATATGCAACGTCTGGACGTGTGCATATCATGGCATACATGATCGATCCTATAGCCGAAGCATAAGGAATCCGACTCATGCACTCTTTCTCTTCCAATGTCTTAGCTTCTTGAGTCTTGCTCAAGTGAAGCCCAGTAGTCATAGGAAGGAACCCTTTCTTGGAGTTCGTCATGCTGAATCTCTCTAGAATCTTATCTATGTAAGACTCCTGACTGAGAGACAACATCCGTCGTGATCTATCCCTGTAGATACGGATGCCCAAAATTCTTTGTGCCTCTCCCAGATCTTTCATCTGGAAATGGTTTTTAAACCATGCTTTAACCGGAGAAAGGAGAGGTATGTCATTCCCAATCAAGAGTATGTCGTCGACATACAGTACTAGGAATACAATCTTGCTCCCACTCGACTTGATATAGAGACACGGTTCCTCGACTGATCTAACGAATCCATTGTCTTTTATCACTTGGTCGAAGCGATGATTCCAACTCCGCGATGCTTGCTTAAGTCCATAGATGGAACGCTTAAGCTTGCAAACCTTGTTAGGATGTTCTGGATCAATAAAACCCTCGGGTTGTACCATGTACAACTCTTCCTCCAAATAACCGTTTAAGAAGGCGGTTTTAACGTCCATTTGCCATATTTCATAGTCATGAAATGCAGCTATCGCTAAGATAATCCGAATGGAACATAGCATGACTACGGGTGCAAAGATCTCATCGTAGTGCAAGCCTGGCACTTGGGTGAAACCTTTAGCAACTAGTCTGGCCTTGTGGATATCTTGTTGTCCTTCCACGGCATGCTTTATCTTGTAAAGCCATTTGCATTGAAGGGGACGTACCTTTGCAGGTAGGTCCACAAGATCCCACACGATGTTCTCATACATGGAGTCCATCTCGGATTGCATGGCTTCTAGCCATAGCTTTGCGTCAGAACTGGTCATGGCACCTTTATAGGTTGTGGGTTCATTACCCTCTAGGAGTAAGACGTCGTCTATATCATGTTCCTCGACCATACCAATGTATCTATCCGGAGGAATAGAGACTCTTCCCGACCTCCTAGGTTCCTCAGGAATATCTACCGCAGCCTCGGTTGAAGGAACTGTTTCCTCCAATGGTTGCTCGGTAGTTGGTTCTTGAACCTCCGATAACTCGAAGGTTCCATTACTCGACTTGTTCTCGAGAAATTATTTCTCTAAGAACGTCGCACTAGCCGCAATAAAAACACTTTGTTCGGTTGGCGAGTAGAAGTAATGACCAAAAGTTCCCTTTGGATAGCCTATAAAGTATGTCTTGACCGATCGCGGGCCGAGCTTATCCTCGTGTCTCCACTTGACATAAGCCTCGCAGCCCCAAACCCGAATAAAGGACAAGTTAGGGACCGTTCCCTTCCATAATTCGTATGGAGTCTTGTCAACAGCTTTAGACGGACTTCGGTTAAGTATTAGAGCGGCTGACAAAAGAGCATAGCCCCACAATGAATCAGGCACAACGGTGTGACTCATCATGGATCGAACCATATCGAGTAGAGTTCGATTTCTCCGTTCGGACACACCATTTAATTGTGGTGTTCCAGGTGGAGTCAATTGTAGCACGATGCCACAGTCTTTAAGGTGTTGATCAAACTCGTGTGAAAGATACTCACCACCACGATCAGAACGTAGTGCTTTAATCTTTCTTCCCAGCGGGTTCTGTACCCGATTCTGGTATTCTTTGAACTTGTCAAAGGATTCACTTTTATGCTTCATTAAGTAGACATAGCCATATCTACTCAAATCATCCGTGAAAGTGATGAAATACCTATAGCCTTCTCGTGCGTTGATCGACATAGGGCCACATACGTCCGTATGTATGAGTCCTAATAGGTCGGCAGCGCGCATTCCAACACCTTTGAAGGAAATACGAGTCATCTTACCGATGAGACATGATTCACACGTGCCATATGATTCGAACTCAAAGGCCGAGATAGCTCCATTCTGTATGAGCTGTTTTACGCGTTTCTTATTTATGTGTCCCATACGACAATGCCATAGGTAAGTTTGATCTTTGTCACCTACCTTTAATCTCTTATTATTCACATGTAATATTTCGGTGGTTTGATCTAAAACATAAATTCCATTCATGGAAACTGCCTTGCCATAAATCATATTGTGTAATGAGAAAATACAACTGTTATTTTCTATTACAAATGAAAAACAAAGTTTGTCAAGCGCAGAAATAATGTTTTTGGACAAACAAGGAACATAATAACATTTATATAAAGATAACTCGAATCCACTTGGAAGCTGGATCACGTATGTTCCCCTCGAGACTGCAGCAACACGTGCTCCATTCCCGACACGCAGGTCAACCTCACCCTTGATGAGGGGTTCTTGGTTTCGGAGGCCCTGCACATGATTACATAGATGAGAACCACAACCAGTATCTAGTACCCAAGTTCCGTAACTTGCATGGTTAATCTCAATCATGTGAATAAAAGAAGAAGAAGACATACCAACATGAGTAACACTGCCTGCCTTAATGTCCTCACGATACACGGGGCATGAGCGCCTCCAATGCCCAGTCTTGTGGCAATGGTGACATTCCATGCTAGTATCCTTGCTCTTTGATTTGCCCTATGAGTTGCTCGAATCTCCTGGCCCACTCTTAGTAAATCCTGACTTCTTAAACTTGGGCTTGCCTACTGTTAGGTCGCCCTGAGCTTTAGCTTTACCCTTAACCTTACCCTTACTGGAGATCATGAGAACATCTTGCTTCACGCTCCCACTTTATTTCAGATCCTTCTCGGTCTGTACGAGAAGGGAGTGGAGCTCATGAGGAGTCTTCTTCATGTCGTTCATGTAATAGTTGGCCCTAAAGAGGGTGAACCCTTCATGAAGCGAATGAAGCATTCGATCAACGATTATGTTCTCACTGATCTTGCAGTTTAGGGCCTCCAGTTTCTCGATATTCTCAATCATGTTGAGAATATGTGGGCTAACAGCTTGGCCCTTCTGGAGTTTCGCCTCAAAGAAGCGACAGGTATGCTCATAAGAAACGATTCTCGGAGCTTTTGAGAATTCGTTAGTGAGCGTGGTGAAAATCTTGTTTGCACCATGGGTTATGAAGCGTCTTTACAAATTGGATTCCATTGCATAGATGAGTACGTTCTTTACCCGCTTCCATGACGAAGTCGCTGTGAGCGCGAACTTCGTTAGCTCTAGCTCCAGTTCCTGGGTGTGCCGGAATTGGCTCAGTTAAGTACTTAAGCTTTCCGTCAGCAATGGCAGCATTCCGTAGTGCTGCCTCCCAGTCAGAGAAGTTTGACCCATCATTCCTCAGTCTAGTAGACTGATTCATGGAGTCCATGAAGGCTTTTAGCCAGGATTCACGTGCTAGCTTGGCACTTGGCATTGGGTCTTCACCAGCCATTAGATATACAGCAGTTTAATTGAACGTGTTCTACACTGAAAAAGAAGATAAAAACAAAACCCTATAAGCAACTCATTGTTGTGATTTAAGTCTATATTAAATTGCATTTAAACTCGTAGACTCATGCATTTATATAATTGATCTCCCTCAAGAATTATATAAACGATCCCAAGACTCAATTTCCGTATATTGATAAGCCCACAGTTTGGCTAATTCCACCGTTGGAACTCTTGGTCGATAGATTTCCGTAAATCCTATCTATTAGTCCATCTCAGTCGCTAGATAGTATCGAGTGACCATGATGTTGAGATAAAATAAATCATCTGTTCCCACTTACCCGACGTAGAAGGGGTCATATTATGCCTACCGACGAAGAAGGGATTCATGAGAGTCTGATTTATAAAGACTATTCTCAATTTTTGGTTATACGAGGAAGACCCCATCAACTTTTATTTATCCATTTTAGGTGGTTTGGTTTTAGGCGGAATATGATGCAAGCTATTATCGATGAAAGCATAAAAATAAATGCAATAAACGTAAATAAAAGTCCTAGTGTGGCCTATCCTACCAAAATAAACATAAACAACTTGGAATCCACCGTTGGACCCTAGAAGCTTATCTTGATGTTCCATCTTGGTCCTTGCAGCGGGAGTGAGCATCTGGTCTCCGTCTTTGGTCTTCACAAAATTACTAATTTAAATTACAAATATAACCCTATTTACATTCTAATTTAAATACAAAAGTAATTACATGGCAAAAACCCAAAACGGAGATACAAGATCTCAAAATTGCAAGCAAGACTGTGTTCCATCATTACGGTAACACAATCTACTAAGGCCACACTAAGTTACAACCGTTTGCAAAAATAAATACGTTATTGAAAGCATTCACAAGGCATTCAACAAGACGATAAATAAAATGCATCAACTAAAATTAAAATTTATACATGACATAATACTGTTATTATGATTAACAAATTTTACCAAACCACCTTACGGGATTAAAATTATGTGATTATACCGTTTTAATCACCCAATTTTAATAAATTTATAATCCATTATCTTAAACCGTTTTAAAATAATATGTATCAAACGAGGGTGAACCGTTTCACAAAATTAATAATATACTATTTCCGTATATAGTATATTACTAAAGGCCATGGGAAAATAAAACAGGTTATTTTCGAAAGATAAAAACGACGTCTGTTACAGGGGGCGAGGTCGACCGACCTTCTGACGAAAAAAAATTTTCTGCAACAGCCCTATGGGTCGACCGACCCATAAACCAGGTCGACCGACCGCAAATAGTAAAAACGAGTTTCTGAAAAACGCAAAACGCTGCACTTTTAAAATCAAAACAAGTTTTTACCTTTTTATCTTTGATTAAAACGAGTAAAACAAAGAAAATATCAACAAGGGTTCACATATTGTCAAGAATATCGATTAATTAACAATATGTAAACAGGAATCGAAAACAAGATCGATTGCACAAAAGAGAAACTGCCGGAAAAACAGAAACTTTATACGGGGGCGGTCGACCGACCGCTACAAGGGGTCGACCGACCGACACAGCGACAGAAACGAATTTTTCAAATTTTTAAATAAAACTTATGAAAAACACAAAAGTAAAATTTCATGGCCGTTGTGCTCTGATACCACTTGTGGGGAATAAAGCATTTATTCGCCCTAAAACGTGAAGGATTATAACGAATTTTACAGTTGAGATTATTGTCATAAGTTAAATAAAAACATGAAAAGAATACAACCTTGGGTCCTTGCTTGAATAGGCCTAAGAACAGGAATTAAAGTAAATTCCCTCCTATAACTTGCACCCAAGACTTGATTGAGATGATGCCGCGTGTGCTAGAAAATACTCTCCAATTGCCTTGCAATATGGGGAGAGCTATTGAGGTTTTAGATGTGAGATCTGAGGTTTTGGGAGAAGAATGCTCTCAAAACCCTAATAATGAGATTTATCAATTATCAGTTAAAAAACCAAGAATCCCTGACATAAGGAGAAGGACTCTCCTTATGTAGCCCTGGGTCGGCCGGCCGAATGGGTATAGGGTAAGAGTGGGCTTTCCACTCTTACCTTATTCTAATGCGTGATTCGACCCAATTGCTAAAATATAATTCGCGGGTATTTATTATAAATCGTATACATGTTATCAGATATTAATGCAGTCGATGTATTAATAATGGTCTGATAAAATTACGATATTGTATAATTACCCAAATTAATATAACCGTTTATATTAATACGCGAATACAATATTTAATTAAATATAACCGTTTATATTTAATTTACGAATTAATCATGTAATCTGTGTTAGCTAAAATTATTTAATCCGTATTAAATAATAATCTCAACATCTTATTGACTAATTTAATAGTCAATACCTCTGACTAACTGTTTAGTCGTATCCGGCATAAATGTAATTGTATTTTCATACCTTCACATCTCTCAAACGTGTCCTATAGGTGTGACGTATAGGGACCAGTTGATCACCGCCATCCGTATGACAATAACGTCAAACTTATCTAGAAAGCCAACCGTTAATGATAAACGTGGATCAACTGATAATAATACTGAAGTATGCCCTTGTGATCCTTAAAGAGATTTAATAAGTCATTGTACTTAATTGTCAAGGACACCAGTCCCAACAAATTCAAATTTGGAAATTCAAATGTCCAAAGTTGGGGTTTTTTTATTATGTACTGTCATTCGGTCCCCAACCGGCATCCGGGTGCCTGTCATTGTACCTGTGCATTAGAAGTTCAAGTCAAGACTCAAGCCCGTGTTCTCATCTGATCCCTAACCGGCATCCGGGCGACCGGATGAGACACCTTTTATGTTATTTCGTGTTTTACCTCTTTTTTCACCTTAATTATTGGGTACCTTATACCATGTGTTAGTAGAATTATTCACCAACCCTAGATCTCGTCTTATACTTAGCTTAAACTTGTATTAACTTAATCCTTCCCCTTTAGTTACTTAATCAAACCTTCAAATCCTTCATAGTTTAGTTTAGATTGTCTTTGTTCTTGAGTTGGGTATCGTTCAATCGGGTTGTAACTTGTATTATTTGAAGAATCTCTTCCTCTTTCAATCAAAGTTGTATCTTTTTGGTATTATATTTCTCTTATGCTATAGTTAATGGATTGTTTACATTTAAGTTGCTCATCTTATTAGCTTTCTTTCTTATTAAAATGTTTACTTTATATGTTTGCCTTGTGTTGGAAGTTTTTGTTTGTGTTAAGATGACCATTAGTGAGTAGTTTTCTTATTAGGGTGATAGGGGAACCTTAGTTAGGCTTGGTAGAGGGTATTTGGCATGTCAATAATTTACATTTTGATATATTTCTCTATACTTGTCTTTGTGCACATAAGGTGTTTCAGGATTTGCCTAGGTGAACAATCTAGGTTTAGACATTGACCTTTTGTCTGATGGGTGGGTGAGTAACCTGACCATCATATAGGATACCACAATTACAAGCAGGATTAGAAAGTTGAATGAGTAAGTTAACCCCTTGATCTAGGCTAAAGTTGAGGCCGAGAAGCGAGGCTTGACCCTTTGATTTCTATCTTGTGCGGGCTATTTCGCATGCTAGCTTCCCTTTACTTAGCTTAAGTTTTGGAAAAGCCATTCCTCTAGTTTATTTCTCTATTTAATTTCATCTCATATCATATCTAGTTTAGTAGTAATTGCTAGTCTTGTGTTAGTTTATTTCTCAACCAAATTGCTTGATTAGAGTCAAACTAGTAGTAAACAAACAAACTTAGAACGATTAACCATCCTTTGGGTTTGACCCTTGCATACCACAATCGATTATCTTCCACTTGCGAGGTCTTATAAATGTTAAAACCACATAACCAACAACTTTCTTCATCAAAAAGCCAAGATCCAAGCCCATCATCGGCACACACTTACCATTGAAGCGCGTGACTGTTTAGGCACCCCAAGAAAGATTTCTTTTATAATCTCTCTATTGTTTATGCTTTCATACAAATTATTTTCATCTTCCATGGATTGAACTCTATCTGATGCCTCAAGGAAGGGTAGTCTTTGTTTCAAGAAGTCTCGAGCAAATCTACGTCTATTTAGTGCAACTAGACCCTATTCAACGTGACATAACAATGTGGGTGCGCCAATTGTACTGTCTAGAGATGCCTCATATTATGAATTTCTTTTTCCTTATCTAATAAAAGAAGAAGTAAAAATCCCTTTTGAATTTTTATATTTCTTTATTTAAAATATTTTGAGTGAACATTGCCAAACACAATTTTCTTTAATGTATTCCCCAAGGTGTAATTATGATGACCTTTACGCGGAGGTTATGATACCGAGTTTAATCATAACTCCTATCAAGTCATATTAAGCTCCACATGTCCCTGTTTTCCATGAAGTCGTGCAAGTGGAGACAAGTGGTTTGTTTAAACCCTGCGGTTTATTTAAACTCTGCACATTTTATTCTTCTATTAAAACACATTTGTAAGTACTTTGCTGATTTTTCAAGGACGCCGAACGTTTTCTGATATTAAGATAACCTCTTTTCAGCAGCGCTGAATTGAATCCTGACTTCTTGTCAGATGTTGTTTGATTTCTATTCAGTCTGATTCTAGGTTTAGTCGTATGCAATAAACCATAACTTAGATATGGATAATGACAATAAAACATAAGTTAGATAATTTCTCATTATCTCAAAAGAAGAAATTTACAACGCAATAATAACTTAGATAATTTCTCTTTATCTCAAAAGAAGAAATTTACAACGTGATAATGTATCATTATCACGTTAAAAACATTAATCTACAAGCTAAATGTGACAACACTAGACTTGCCACATCAAAATGCTTATAGCGCGGACGCATTACATCCGCGCCCGTAGATTTCAGGCTTCTTACGAGTTCACGTTCCATTTCTCGAAGGGGTCAATTCCATCTGGATATTCATCTGCCCATCAAGAATCACTTCGTACTCGATATGGTTCATTTACAAAGTAAATGGATTTTGTAATCCACTTTCTAAAAATGACAACAGGGTAGACCGCTTCAATATTTCGGAAGCCATCGGTTGTGAGTCAAAGTAGGTCGTTACTACCGACCCAATTGGCCGCCATTTAACCACCCCCCCCCCCCCCCAATGGAGTTGACGTCTGAATTTTGCCCTTAGATTCCTGGGTCCCGAGAATAACATAAATGTAGCCCACGTACGGCATGCCATAATCATGTTATACCTGGTATTTTTCCAAGCCTTTGCCATGATTATCCTTAGCACATCCGAGCAGTAGTTACAGATGCCATGAAACAAAATTTTGGGGTCATCTGATTTTAGCCACATCTGCCTTCTTCTCCTATTTAATGAAGAAAGGTCTCTGTGCAAGCTCATCAAAATACCTCTGCATCTATTCCTTGACCCCCTTCTCCAAGGCTTCGTTGGCCTCTCTTGTTCTAAAACACATTCTTGGTGCATTATAGCGGGACGGGATGAATAACATATCATTCTCCTCTATTGGGACTAGCTCCATAGTGTTGGACTTATGAGAGCTAAAAGCGGTTAATAACAAATCCTAGATTCTCTAAGATAATGTTTGTTTTTTTTGTTAATGATGTACGAGAAATAGACGTCTCAAGTCCTCTTTAAATAAAAATAGGGAAGCGCTTCGCTTGGAAACCCTAAATTTATCTTCCATACGCTTCTTGACACGTATGGGGATCAAATTCTAGCGGATCTTCAGCAACAACTGAAATCTCATTATTCGGATACATCTAATGTCTTTCCATTAGCCTTCCATTCAGATCCCTTTCAGATCAAATGGGACAGGGTCCCCAACCCTATCAAAGGATGGGTTAATGGAAAAGAACAGACAAAAACCCTAGGGATTTCGTCCTGGTATAAGCGCTTATCCCAGTTTCATGATAAAGGGGTTAGAAATCGTATTGACCCACTTATTAGACTGGCGTATCATAACATTCTTCCGTTTGATGGTACTCTGTGTTCAGTACTAGTTTCCTTATGGAATCTGATGCTTAACTGCTTTTTCCTGCCTCATGGCTCTAAGACTATTACCTTGGCCGATATTAGTTATCTAACCGGCCTTTCTCCAACCGGTCCAACCTTCACTTAGGACAAAAGTAACATTTCTGATGTGGGTCGCCATAAATGGCTTGGTGCATAAGCGCTGTGAGATTTGCGCTTCCTGCCTGCTAAGCCCAAGCTTTCAACCAAGAAGGGGTTCTTAGAGGTTAAGAAAGCATTTTCAAAGAATATCTTCACTAAGCATGAAGATGTTATTTTCATCGCATATGTCTTCTCTCACCTTCTAATGCCTAAAAGTGGTGGATGCCTCCGCAACTTCATTCCACTTGCAGTCGAGATTCAGTTTTGTGACGATGTTATACCACTGGCTCCTTTAATATTGAGTTCATTATATCGAGCCCTTAATGATTGTCACAAGGTCGCTCGTTGTCCATAACACGGGGCTAAGGACCATAGTCTTACTCCTTCTTCTAACGGCGTCAGCGGCCCCCTTCTGGATCCTTTCTTACAGGGCCATATTGTATTTCCCGTTTCACAGCGCTACCCATCCAAAGCACATTGAAAAAGGATCTTCTCATCCATCGTACTCATGTTATGTTCACTATTTTATTAGCGTGACTGAAACAAAGCATTCCAAATCAACGAGAGTATCATCGACTCATTCCGTTGTGAAAAGAACTCGTGTTGTGCCACAACTGAATGTTATCTTCTTGAGCCATCACTCAATACCTCTCCAACTCCTATCTTCTCTTTGTGCTTTCCCTCAAAGCTAAGGGAACTAGAGTTCCAGTGGTTGAAGATTCCACTCGTGAGGTATAGGATATTTTCTGATATTCTAAGGATTTTCCTTGCATCATGGTTAGTGACTATGGCGCTGAAGTATACAACCCTCAGCTTGTCGCCCGTCAATTTGGGCTAGTTCAATCCTTGGCGCTCCCTTTTATATGGTCTGTGAACAACCCTTGGCATAAAAGGACAAAGCTAAGTGCCCAAGATGTTCAAGGGCTCTTCGATTATAAAGTATCCCCTTTCATAAGGAAGGACTACTGAAGAGATCGATATGGCGTTGTTACCATATCTCACTTTCATTGGTGGTCATTCACCTCATGGTGTAAGCATGTTGTCCTATTTGAAGCCGATGGGCTTAAAGAAATCAATAAAGGTATCCTTTACGCTTTCATTCCATATCACCCTTCTTAGATAACATTATACATGTTAAAAAATATTTCATTTGTTCATGCAGCTAAAGGTTCAGTCGCTGCAACCCCTGACATTAGTCAGTCAGCGGACTGTGCCACTCAACTTTGTTTCTGCTGCTACCATAGCACCTAGACTTCATGATCTAAACATTCGTTTAGATTTCCCAAAAAACTTTGCCATGCCTTCTGCAAAATATCGTCCTCAAACTTGCTCGTCTCTTTCTTCCCTTATGGCCGAAGATGCTCAACCAGAGGCTTTAGACGAGACAATAGAGGATAAACCTTTAATAAGGAAAAGGAAAAATCCTCTCCCCATCTCAGGATGTATCTCAGGATGTTTCTAAACGTCAAAGATCTCTAGCATTCACATATACACCAACTACGGAGGTTACCCCATGCCAATATAGCTACTGAAGTGGGTGATCAAAACTCTCTACCCCCGATTGTCAATGTAGAGAATCCAATCACTTCTGATGTTTTGGATCCACAAACGCCCCAATCATCCCCTATTTAGGAGCCAACCGTAGCCAGTGATGTCATGTCTCTTTCCTCTCCTTTTGGAGCTGATCGGGAGGCTTCATCATCCAGCCTTGTGCCTTCAGAAGACCTGGACATCCCCAATGCTGATGGGCAGTCTTGTCGGGACTTTCAATTCGTTTTTCATTCTCCCGAAGAAGACTCACTTAGAGAGAATGAACTAGCAATCACCCCATTACCGGTGGGAAATACCTCTCAGGATAGTCCTTTGGAGTGTCTTACTTATACGGCCTTATCATGGTTGGAGAAATCGCATGTGGGAAATATCTCTAACGATTCACCTTTAGTCGTTCTACTCATTGCTAAGTTGGAATGTTTGGCTCTACTGCCTACTAGCAGGGACTTGTTACAACAACTCCACGGCATTTGTGGTATCCCTGGAGATTCTTCCCCATTTCATGCCGAATTCAAGATTATCATAAAGAGATAAGTCAACTGCAGACCCATGCTCTAGAAGACATAACGACATTTAACAAGCTGAATGAGTTGTATTTCTCTGAAAGCAACTCTATTTAATCTTTATGTCATCAAGTATCTTTGTTTATGACCAGCGCTGTCAAGCCAAACATCAACTAGACCCCCTTGACCAGCAGATCTTGGAAGCCGAGCGAGTATTAATGTAAAACTCTACTAAACCGAATACGTTATTCGGGTGGGGTAACCCCTTGAAAAGGTCCATTGATAGGCTAAAACGTGACTAGTGCTTAAAAGGATTAAAAGTACTACTCATATCAACAAGTGCACTTTCTTTTCTGGTTATCTTTGCAAAAAAAAATCCATAGTTAAGCGTGCTTGGTTGAGAGAAGTTTTAGGATGGGTGACCTGCTAGGAAGTTTCCCGGGATACGCATGAGTGAGGACAAAATGCGCTGGAAAAGACTTGCGTTGGTCTGTGAGACCAGTACATAGCCTAGCAAGCTACTGTGACTAATATTTACGGTCCTAGGTTTGGGTCGGGGTGTTACAAATGGTATCAGAGCAGCCGTGTGATCATCAGGTGATGCTGTGGTTTGGAGTACTCCGACCACCAAACTAGCGGGGGAGGATTTCTAGTTTGGCTCGATGCGGTTAGATGCTGCCAGGCGCAAAGAGGACGTTGTATTCTTCAACTAAGGGTGTGTAATATTCCACTGAACATAATACGTTATTCGGGTGGGGTAACCCCTTGAAAAGATCCATTGATAGGCTAAAACCTGACAAGTTCTTAAAAGGATTAAAAGTACTACTCATATAAACAAAGTGCACTTTCTTTTCTGGTTATCCATGCGAAAGAACTCCACAGTAAAGGGTGCTTGGCTGAGATAAGTCTTAGGATGGGTGACCTTCCAAGGATGTGCATGAGTGAGGAAAAAATGCGTTGGAATGACTTATATTGGTTCGTGAGACCAGTACATAACCCGTTGAGCTACCCTGACTAACATTTTCGGTCTTAGGTTTGGGTTGTTGTTGTTGCCGTTGGTACTTATGCACTTAAACTCCCTAGTGGATTTATTTTGCAATTAAATAATTGTCATTTTTTTCCATCGTTATCTTAAAACATTTTATCTGTATCCATGTTAGATATGGAAGGTTTGGAATTTAATATTAAGAACAATTGTTGAATTTTTTCATTAAATAATATGATTTATGGCAAAACAGTTTCCATAAATGACATTTATGTTTTAGATCAAACAATTGAAATTCATCACGTGAATAATAAAAGGATCAAGGTAGGTGATAAAGATCAAACATATTTATGGCATTGTCGTAAGGGACATATAAATGAGAAACGCGTAAAGAAACTCATTAAGAATGGGACAATCTCACCATTTGAATATGAATCATTTGGTACGTGTGAATCATGTCTCATAGGAAAATTGACTCGTATTTCCTTTAAAGTATTGGAATGCGAGCTAGTGATCTCCTAGGACTCATACGTACCGATGTATGTGGGCCTATGTCCATCACAGCTAGAGACGGCTATAGATACTTCATCACTTTTACAGATGATTTGAGTAGATACGGGTATGTGTACCAAATGAAACATAAAAGTGAATCCTTTGAAAAGTTCAAGGAATTCCATAACAAGGTTGATAACCAATTGGATAGAAAGATAAAAGCACTTCGTTCAGACCGTGGTGGCGAATATATTTCGACTGAGTTTGATCAACACTTAAAAGACGGTGGCATTGTATCACAGTTAACTCCACCTGGAACACCGCAATTGAATGGTGTATCCGAACGAAGAAATCAAACCTTATTGGATATGGTTCGATCCATGATGAGTCACACGGTTGTTCCAGATTCATTATGGGCTCTTCAATCAGCAGCTCTAATACTAAACCGAAGTCCAACTAAAGCTGCAGACAAGACCCCATATGAGATATGGAAAGGAAAGGTTCCGGACTGTCCTATAACACAAATTAGGATTTAAATGAAATTATGACTTAAATACAAAAATAGGAACATATATTAACGATGAATAAATATTAAATAGGAAATATATTTAATCATAAATATATTATTAAAATTAAAGAAATACAAATGAGATGCCATTTTATGAAATACTGATCAAATATCAAAAAATTATGAAATACGAAATAATTGTAGAAATACGATTTATAAAACAATAACAGTTTACGTAAAATACTTTATAGACATTCCTTTTGAAATTCTTTTATAAAACATGGTTTGACTGTCTTTAACCGAGGCTAACATACGGGCTATTACATACACGATGGGGTAGCTACGGTCCTTAACGTCGTGCCCAAAGTGTTAATCGCTAAGTATTGGTTATGCCTTGAGATGTGGCCGCTGAACCAATGCTTCTAGAGTGTGTCTAGTTATGCCTTAAGTTGGCCTCTAAACTAGATATTGTTGATTGAGTGTGTTTAGTCATGCCTTAAGCTGGCCTCTGAACTAAATACTAAGTTAAGTGAATTGATATACTTATTGATAGATATATTTGGGTTAATTTGTTGTGTAAGTTAAGTAAATGGTTATTCATATTTATCATATGTTAATATGTTGTCCTTATACTTCACATGATATTCATTTATGTTGGGGCATGCTTATGTGTATAACGTATTTTATCTGCCTATGTGTTTATTGACAATAAACGGCTGGGAGAACCTCTCGTTGGTGTTGATTTTGGGATCTGCGAGAGCAAGCGAGCGATGCACTGCATCGACATGACATTACCTATATCGTTTAGCTAGACTCTTTACTCATCGTTTTGATATGCTCTTGGGATATACTATCCCGGTTTGGTTACGGTTGTATATAACTTATAAACTTATCTATCGTTTTTACTTTCCGCATATTGATTTAGTAATTCACCTAGCATGTTTATAATCATGTTAAAAAGTTTAATTTCCACGCATTTTTCCGCATGTTGTGTGTTTATTATTCTGCATTCACGGGGGGTTTTACACTTGAGGGCGGTAAAGCTTTCGCTGTTGGAGTAGGAGGCTGCTCCAAGACTTAAGAGTAGTATATTATCCCATATCGGAAGAATAGTGGGGGAGACACAACTGAACAATCTGGTCTATCGACTTAATTTGGTCGATAAGTTGGTCTATCGACCAAATCTGGTCTATCGATTTAATTTGGTCGATGAGTTGGTCGATCGACCACATCTGGTCGATCGACTTATTCTAACGTTCGATTTCTCTGCTGATCCTTACCTCTACATTGGATACCTTCTAGCTGTTATAAAAGAGTTGTTAGGTATTATTTTCGGAATAAATACTATTGATAAGGAATCCAAAGAAACCTTTGGAGCCTCCTTCTCACTATAAAGGAGCCCTTTACTTTTCAGAAAATATACACAACAACAACTACAAAATACTCTTGTTATTATTTCTTTCTTATTTTGTAACACCCTCATTTATTTAAGGGCCTGAACTACGACACCTCAGATAAATAAAGGTGTTACAATCTCGGTTTCCCGAGGCAGTAGATTCAAAGGAAGATGAACAGTACTTTATATAAAATTTAAACTCAAGCATTTTCTTACATAACCAAAAGATAAAACTGTTTGAATCAAAAGAAAGTACAACTCATAGACTAAATTCATGTGATCTATGCTCTAGACTGGTCCGGGTCCATGTAACTCCCTTCCCTAAGCTCCCATAGATTAACCTGTCAATCTGCTCCCCAATAATTGGTTCATCACAGGTGATCACGAATACACAGGGTCAACCACGAGGTTGAGTAGAGAAAAACTGTAAACAAACCACATTACTAAAAATAGAAGGTTGAACTTCTCCACTCCGAAACACAGACCCTTTTTCTTTCTCCGCACCAAACACAGACCCTTTATCTCCGCGCCACACAGACCCTTTATCTCCGCACCAAACACAGACACTTTATCTCCGCACCAAACACAGACCCTTTATCTCCGCACCATATCGAATCTCAGAGTTACATATCACAGTATACCAATCATACAACAATATATATGAACATGATTAATATCAACCATTAAACAGATTACACATCTCATATATGTAGTATTTCCCTACCTGTAGTTGCAGAAGGAAATGGTAACAAATGCACAACCGTTCTCAAAAGTGCTCCACACGAAAACTTCCACCTAAAAGTATATTACTTAATTAATAAACTTCCTACTCTCGTAATACGTATACACATATCCATTTATAGCAACTTTCCATATATAGCAGTTTCCAAAAATAACAACCTTGGTTCGAAATTCAAACTCTTTAAAATGTGCAAAACTATCATATCTTACATTAAATACCCAAAATCATTTCCTTAATAAATAATATACTTTACCATAAATATTAATATACTTGCCATAAAAGATATTCATTTTAAAATCAAATAATAATGATAATAAAAATAATAATAATAAAAGTAATAAGTAAGCAATAATATTGGTAAGTATTATTATTTTACAACAATAACACACAAACAGCCCATATGAATAAACCCGACTCACCACCAAACCGAACCCCAAACACCACCGTTACCTTACCACAACCACCAACCCTTACTGACCCGCGTGCCCAGTACCACCAGCAACCCCGGCGACCATTCGCAACCAGGTCGCCGGCCGCCGTCGAGGTGAACCATCACCACAAAACTCGCCTGAAACCAACCTCCATCACGCGACAGCCCTTCAAAAACAGCCCTGCCGACACACCACCAGACCAAACCACCACCCACGACCGACTCCTACACACTCCCCGGAGATCAAACACTTAGCCACGGTGGTACCACCGTGTCGACCTCCCCCGAGTCAACGGTGGTACCACCCCCATATCCCCCTGTCACACGCCAAAACTAAACCAACCACTGAACAGAGGATCTGAGACCTTCTGTCGACACCTATCCTGTCGACTGCAGCTACCGTGCCTACCACCAAAACCCACCTTGGACTCCTATCTGACTCCCTGACCCATGACCAAAACCAACTAGATACAAACCCAGACTCGACACAGCCACTAAACTCACCTAGACACAACAACAGAGAAACAGCGAACCCAGAAAACGTGCGCAGACCTGACAACAACCACTCTTGCCACCACCCTAACCACCAACGACCACCACCGATTAAGACGTACATAAACATTACATAACATACTACAAAAATCACACAATACGAGTAAGGACCAGAGATCTTAACAAGGATTAAATTGATGACGAAAACTATAACATAACACTGAAATTAACAACGAATGTGGCATACCGGTTTTCTTGGTTAAATCGAACCACCCTACGACGACCTATAACCACCGTACACAGGCTCGTCTCCTTCACTGCTATGGCGGCTGGGTTTTTGTGTTTTGAGATCTTGAGATTCGTGCCTAGGGTTAGGGTAGATTTGATTTTAAATAAGGCGGCAGGGTTAGAAGGTGTTGTGAGTTTGAGAGCTTCTAACCACGGGCTGTAATCTGCACGCATTTCGAGGCCCATGGCCGTGTTGCCATGGGTCCTGGGTTCGACTCCCAACAAGCTCCTACTACAAATATTAACATAGGGTGGATAGATCCCCCCTTTCAAACCCCACCGACCACCAAAACTCTCCTTAAAACGAGTACTAGAGAACTAGTATAAGCAATTAATTAACCCATCGCTAAGCTAATCGCTTCACCGTACGACCACTATATAAGAGCAAGATAACAATCGTAACTAAAAATTCGAGGTATTACAGTCTTTCCCCCTTAAAAAGAACTTCGTCCCGAAGTTCAACAACACACGAATGACAAAACAATCAATTTATACGAACACAGAACACAACACATCACAAAAGTTCACCTAAAACATCAAATGTTACATTCCACCCCCGTTAAAGAAAAGTTACGTCCGCGTAACTTACCTCAATGAAACAGATGTGGGTAACGCTCCCTCATAGATGCCTCAGGCTCCCACGTAGCCTCCTCCTGGTTATGATTTGACCACAAGACTTTCACCAAAACCGTCTCCCCATTGCGAGTCCTCCGTACCTTCCTGTCCAGAATTTCCTTCGGGGTTTCAATGTATGCCAACTGCTCATCTACCTCAATCACCTCATGCTGAAGCACATGTGATGGATCACTCACGTATTTCCTCAACTGGGACACATGGAACACATTATGGACCTTGGATAGGGTTGGAGGCAGAGCTAAGCGATATGCCACCTCTCCAACTATGTCCAAGATCTCAAATGGCCCAATAAATTTCTGACTCAGTTTGCCACGTTTGCCGAATCTCATTACACCTTTCATCGGAGAGACTTTCAGTAGGACTTTCTCTCCGGCCTCAAATGAAATATCACTCCTCTTCAGATCAACATAGCTCTTCTGTCGATCCTGAGCGGCCCTCATCCTCTGGCGAATAATTTGAACCTGCTCCACCATCTCCTGAATCATATCGGGCCCCAAGGTCCCAACATCAGCCCGATCATCCCAACACACAGGACTCCGACACTTCCTCCCATACAACGCCTCAAAAGAAGCCATCCCAATACTGGCATGATAGCTGTTGTTATATGAAAACTCTATCAACCCCAGTCGGTCCTCCCAAGATCCTCCGAACTCAAGTACACACGCCCGCAACATATCTTCAAGAGTCTGAATCGTCCTCTCAGTCTGACCATCAGTAGCCGGATGAAAAGCTGTACTCATCTTCAGTTGGGTACCCAAAGCAGTCTGCAACTCCTGCCAAAATCTGGATATAAACCTCGAGTCCCGATCTGAAACAATATCCTTGGGTACACCATGAAGTTTGACCACATTCTGAACATACGACTTAGCCAACTCAGCTTTACTCCAGGTATCTTTCATGGGAATAAAGTGAGCTGACTTAGTCAAACGATCTACGATCACCCAAATCATGTTGTTGCCCCTCTGAGTCCGAGGCAACCCCACGATAAAGTCCATCGAAATATTCTCCCACTTCCACTCGGGCACATCTAATGGTTGAACCTTCCCTTGAGGTCTCTTATGTTCCCCTTTCACGCGTTGACACGTCAAACACCTTGAGACAAACTCTGCGACCTCCTTCTTCATATTCGGCCACCAAAACGTCTTCTTAAGGTCCTTATACAGCTTATCACCCCCTGGGTGAACAGAATAAGGGGTAGCATGAGCTTCAGTCAGGATCTTTTTCTTTAACTCCTCAACATCCGGTACACACCATCGCCCACTGAACCTCAAACTACCGTCGGTATGAATACTGAACTTGGATGCCCCATCACCATTCCCATTTTCCACCATCAAACGCCACTTCTGGATTCTCTCATCGCTCTTCTGCAACTCCCGAATCTCCTCATACAACTCAGGCTCCACGGTCAGATCACCAAGAGCATCCCCTTTCCGGATCATGAAAATTCCCATCTCCCTTAACTCGCCATGCAACCTCACTCTTGATTTGGCACAACTCAAAGCATGTACTGACTTCCTGCTTAGAGCGTCAGCTACCACATTCGCTTTGCCCTCGTGGTAGACAATCTGCATATCATAGTCTCCGATCAATTCTATCCACCTCCTCTGCCTCATGTTCAATTCCTTCTGGGTGTAGATATATTTCAGGCTCTTATGATCAGAAAACACCTTAAAAGTGGCCCCATAGAGATAATGACGCCACAATTTCAGTGCAAAGACCACAGCGCCCAATTCCAAATCATGAGTCGGATAATTTTCTTCATAGGTCTTCAACTGGCGAGAAGCATACGCGATCACTCTCCCATTCTGCATTAGCACACAACCCAACCCATGCTTGGAAGCGTCGGTGTATACTTCGAAATTATCACTTCCAAGTGGCAAGGCCAGGATAGGAGCTGTTGTCAGGCGTTCCTTAAGAGTCAGGAATGCCTTCTCACAACCCTCATCCCAGACAAAACGGTTCTCCTTCCTCATTAACGACGTCAACGGCTTGGCTATCTTCGAAAAGTCTTTGATGAATCTCCGGTAATAACCTGCTAACCCCAGAAAACTTCGGATCTCACTCACATTTTTCGGACTCTTCCACTTAATTACTGCCTCAATCTTACTAGGGTCAACGGATACCCCCTCTTTGGAAATGACATGCCCCAGAAACGCCACTTTCTCCAACCAAAACTCACACTTACTCAACTTAGCATTGAGCTTATGCTCCTTTAAAGTCTGAAGTACCTTCCTCAAATGATCCTCGTGCTCCTCTGCATTCTTGGAATATACCAGGATATCATCTATGAATACCACCACGAACTTGTCTAGGTACGGGTTGAAGACTCGATTCATCAAGTCCATGAACACAGCTGGAGCATTAGTCAATCCAAAGGGCATAACCACAAATTCATAGTGGCCATACCTCGTTCGGAAAGCGGTCTTCGGAATATC
Source organism: Silene conica (assembly GCA_029255685.2). NCBI lineage: Eukaryota > Viridiplantae > Streptophyta > Magnoliopsida > Caryophyllales > Caryophyllaceae > Silene > Silene conica. Next base: position 70,976,738 of record CM055311.2, read on the forward strand.
TTCATCTTTTATCCTCAATTGATGATACCCGGATCTCAAATCAATCTTGGAGAAAACCCCGGCTCCACTCAACTGATCGAACAAGTCGTCAATTCTCGGCAATGGATAACGGTTCTTGATGGTTACATTGTTCAGCTCTCGGTAGTCAACACACAACCTCAAACTCCCATCCTTCTTCTTCACAAATAAAACAAGTGCTCCCCAGGGCGACACACTGGGTCGGATGAACCCTTTCTCAGCTAGCTCATCCAATTGCTTCTTCAACTCCTCCATTTCTTTCGGTCCCATACGGTACGGTGACTTAGATATTGGTCCCGCCCCTGGTTTCAGGTCGATGGAAAATTCCACTTCCCTCCTCGGCGGTAACCCTGGCACGTCGTCTCGAAACACCCTACCTCAAACTCCCGTACCACAGGTATCTCACTAGTCTTGGGGGTCTCAGCCTCACAATCCCACATTTGACACAAGATTAGGCTCTCTCCTTTCCGCAAACTAGACTTCAGGGTGTTGACAGATATAAATTTGATCTTTGGCTTGACTCGGTATCCCTTGTAGGACACCCTCACTCCCTTGGGTCCCCTCAAGGAAATTTTCTTTTGGTGGCAATCGATAAAAGCTCTATACTTTCCCAACCAATCCATCCCTAAGATCACCTCAAATCCTCCCAGCGGAAATTCTATGAGATCACAATAGAAAATTGCTTCCCCGATTTTGATGGGTACACTTCCATAGAGTCTATTACAAGCTATTGACTCTCCTGAAGGTATGGTCACTGAGTCTGCGACCCAGTCGAACCTCTCAAGCCCCATAACTCTAACATGGTCTCTAGACACAAAAGAATGGGTGGTACCGGAATCGAAAAGTACGAAAGTAGGTTTAGAGTTCACAAGAAAAGTACCAGTAACCACATGAGCGTCCTCTTGAGCGGCCTGCTTTCCCATGGCAAAGAGTTTGCCACTGGACTTGACCCCACTCTGGCTGGCAGAAGATGTCCCAGCCTGATGATTTTCTGCCGTCCCCGTCTTGTTGTTGTTCCCACCTCCATTGTACTGATTCTGATATGAACGGTTCTGATTGTTGTTGTTGTAGTTCCTCTGGTAGTTGCTGCTGCCTCCAGACTTCGCACCCCCACCATAGTTTGTCATGGGTGTGCGATAGCCACTGCTGCCATAGGACTGTGTGCGAGATTCCTGATATTCGGATGTAGGTGTGCGATAACCCCCGGACTGATTCCCTCCAGAAGAACGACATACTGCCTGTTTGTGCCCAATCTTCCCGCAGCCGAAACAGACCACTCCCACTGAGCCACTGCCTGAACCCCCACTCCTGAAGTTGCCCCCACTCTGATTCCTTCCACCACCAGAGGCACTACTCCCGAAATACCCACTGTACTTGTTATTACTTTGCTTCTTCGATCCTGAACCCTCAGCTACTGTTTCAGCTTTCCTCTTTTCTGACTTGGACTGTTTGTCCTTTTTGATCATATCCGAAAGCCTCTCCGCCGCCCCAGCCCTTAAATAGATGTCACGGATTGTGGTGGGCGGAGCTGCAATCAGCCTCTTCTTGACGGCGATTGATAACCCCCTCTCAAATTTCATGGCTAGCATGGCATCGTCAAATCCCATATCTCCCACATAGTGTACCATCTGGATGAATTTCCTGTAGTAAACCTCTACAGTCATGTCCTCCGACATCTGGAATAAGTCGAACTCCTCCCTCAGCTTGCTCTTTTGGAATTCTGGTAAAAACGCCTCGTTCAGAACCCCCGTGAATGCATCCCACGGAACAAACGCGGATCCACCCTCTATAGCTGCTTCCCGGAGCTCTCCCTTATTCGTGGTCCACCAGTCTCCAGCCATACCCCTCAGATAGTGGGCAGCCTGGTCTACCCTCAACTCTTCGGGGCAGTCCACCAACTCGAACAGGTTATCGAATTCCCGGCACCAAGCTCCTAACAGATGAGGTTCCCCCTCCCCAGTGAATTGGGTAGGGTGATGTCTTGCGATGATTGTGCTCATTTTCGCGGAGTCCATACGTTTGGCCTTTAGAGCCGCATTCTCAGCTCGTAGTTGGTCTAACTCCTCTTGTGTGATGTTAACGGCGTTATCTCTTCGCGGAGGCATACTATAAAACAAGAAAAGAATGAGTCCCGACGTACATGGGTACCCATTGGGTTTAGGGCTAAGTCCCCTAAGCAGCAAAATCTATAAACACTTATCATATCGAGTAGTTTGCTTTTATAACATGGCTCAGGGATCACATAACCGCATATCACTAGACATGATGAAAGAAAGATTTCTAACATGTTTCAAATCACTTAACATATCACATCAATATACACCTTTTCCAACCATTAAAGATTCATTCATGCTCTTGCCCCTTCCGGCTTTTCAAAAGTCACTTATACACAAAATTCTCATACTTATCACTGTATGCTATTACTTTCACCACCTCTTATTCTACCCTTTTTCTCTCGTATATGCACTCTGGGTTCCCGGGTAAAACTGATAGGGTCAATGGTTCGGTGTGAGGGGGCCCCAGACTCATACTTCCCCTTTAGTGTGCTCCTAACAGTCCTATCCCGGGGGTTCATTTTATTTAGACTCTCCTACATTCATTGGGTTCATTAGGTTAGGCCTGAGGATCGTTCGCTCTGATACCACTTTGTAACACCCCCATTTATTTAAGGGCCTGAACTAGGACACCTCAGATAAATAAAGGTGTTACAATCTCGGTTTCCCGAGGCAGTAGATTCAAAGGAAGATGAACAGTACTTTATATAAAATTTAAACTCAAGCATTTTCTTACATAACCAAAAGATAAAACTGTTTGAATCAAAAGAAAGTACAACTCATAGACTAATTTCATGTGATCTATGCTCTAGACTGGTCCGGGTCCATGCAACTCCCTTCCCTAAGCTCCCATAGATTAACCTGTCAATCTGCTCCCCAATAATTGGTTCATCACAGGTGATCACGAATACACAGGGTCAACCACGAGGTTGAGTAGAGAAAAACTGTAAACAAACCACATTACTAAAAATAGAAGGTTGAACTTCTCCACTCCGAAACACAGACCCTTTTTCTTTCTCCGCACCAAACACAGACCCTTTATCTCCGCGCCACACAGACCCTTTATCTCCGCACCAAACACAGACACTTTATCTCCGCACCAAACACAGACCCTTTATCTCCGCACCATATCGAATCACAGAGTTAGATATCACAGTATACCAATCATACAACAATATATATGAACATGATTAATATCAACCATTAAACAGATTACACATCTCATATATGTAGTATTTCCCTACCTGTAGTTGCAGAAGGAAATGGTAACAAATGCACAACCGTTCTCAAAAGTGCTCCACACGAAAACTTCCACCTAAAAGTATATTACTTAATTAATAAACTTCCTACTCTCGTAATACGTATACACATATCCATTTATAGCAACTTTCCATATATAGCAGTTTCCAAAAATAACAACCTTGGTTCGAAATTCAAACTATTTAAAATGTGCAAAACTATCATATCTTACATTAAATACCCAAAATCATTTCCTTAATAAATAATATACTTTACCATAAATATTAATATACTTGCCATAAAAGATATTCATTTTAAAATCAAATAATAATGATAATAAAAATAATAATAATAAAAATAATAAGTAAGCAATAATATTGGTAAGTATTATTATTTTACAACAATAACACACAAACAGCCCATATGAATAAACCCGACTCACCACCAAACTGAACCCCAAACACCACCGTTACCTTACCACAACCACCAACCCTTACTGACCCGCGTGCCCAGTACCACCAGCAACCCCGGCGACCATTGGCAACCAGGTCGCCGGCCGCCGGCGAGGTGAACCATCACCACAAAACTCGCCTGAAACCAACCTCCATCACGCGACAGCCCTTCAAAAACAGCCCTGCCGACACACCACCAGACCAAACCACCACCCACGACCGACTCCTACACACTCCCCGGAGACCAAACACTTAGCCACGGTGGTACCACCGTGTCGACCTCCCCCGAGTCAACGGTGGTACCACCCCCATATCCCCCTGTCACACGCCAAAACTAAACCAACCACTGAACAGAGGATCTGAGACCTTCTGTCGACACCTACCCTGTCGACTACAGCCACCGTGCCTACCACCAAAACCCACCTTGGACTCCTATCTGACTCCCTGACCCATGACCAGAACCAACTAGATACAAACCCAGACTCGACACAGCCACTAAACTCACCTAGACACAACAAAAGAGAAACAGCGAACCCAGAAAACGTGCGCAGACCTGACAACAACCACTCTTGCCACCACCCTAACCACCAACGACCACCACCGATTAAGACGTACATAAACATTACATAACATACTACAAAAATCACACAATACGAGTAAGGACCAGAGATCTTAACAAGGATTAAATTGATGACGAAAACTATAGCATAACACTGAAATTAACAACGAATGTGGCATACCGGTTTTCTTGGTTAAATCGAACCACCCTACGACGACCTATAACCACCGTACACAGGCTCCTCTCCTTCACTGCTATGGCGGCTGGGTTTTTGTGTTTTGAGATCTTGAGATTCGTGCCTAGGGTTAGGGTAGATTTGATTTTAAATAAGGCGGCAGGGTTAGAAGGTGTTGTGAGTTTGAGAGCTTCTAACCACGGGCTGTAATCTGCACGCATTTCGAGGCCCATGGCCGTGTTGCCATGGGTCCTGGGTTCGACTCCCAACAAGCTCCTACTACAAATATTAACATAGGGTGGATAGATCCCCCCTTTCAAACCCCACCGACCACCAAAACTCTCCTTAAAACGAGTACTAGAGAACTAGTATAAACAATTAATTAACCCATCGCTAAGCTAATCGCTTCACCGTACGACCACTATATAAGAGCAAGATAACAATCGTAACTAAAAATTCGAGGTATTACATATTTTCTGAGAACAGTTTCCACTTCCTTCTTTGTTATGCTATAAAGATTGGATGGAGGCGTTAACCCTTTAATCGGTGACCAAGGAACCCAAGGAGCACCTGTGTGGGGGTCTAACTGATTTAGGGCAGTGTCTTACACGAAATCTCAATTAAGGTTATTTTTGATCAGGATAGTTCTTATTCTTTCAATCTAAATCAGTTTTTAATTTATAAAGCTGAGGTTGAGAACCAACTAGATAGGAAGATCAAACGAGAAAGGTCTGATCATGGTGGAGAATATAAATCTGACTTTTTGGTGGAATTTTGTCAGAAAAATGGTATTATACATGAGTTTTCAGCCCCCTATACTCCCGAACAGAATGGTATAGCCGAGAGGAAAAATAGAACTTAAAGGATATGATGAGTGACATGTTATTATCTTATGGGTTATCCGATTTTATGTGGGGGGAAGCAATTTTATCTGCTTGTCATGTTTTAAATCGTGTACCTCATAAGAAACTTGATGTGACTCCTTATGAGATTTGGAAGGGTTATCCGCCTAATTTGGGATTTCTAAAGGTTTGGGGATGCTTAGCCAAAGTTGTCTTACCTGCTTTTAAAAGAGATAAAATAGGACCTAAAACCGTTGATTCAGTCTTTGTGGGTTATGCTACCAATAGTGCAACCTATAGGTTCATGACTAAAGATGTAGGTTCGGGGTTTTATGGTTCTATCATTGAGTCTAGAGATGCCGTTTTCTTTGAGGACATCTTTTCTTTGAAACCTTCTTTGGGAACCGATTCTGCTTTTGATGTTTCTTCTCTTGAAGATAATGCTGATAATCCTCCACCCAATTTTGATACTTCTAGTGAACAAACTTTAGAGCCTAGAAGGAGTAAAAGACCGAGAGTTGATAAATCCTTTGGGCCTGATTTTGTAACAGAGGGGGAGCTAGATGATGAATTAGCTGGTATGTATATTGTCGAGGATGACCCTAAGACCGACGATGAGGCTATAAGATCGGTAGATGCTGCTTTGTGGAAATAAGCTATTGACAGTGAGATTTAGTCTATAATGTCTAACCACACTTGGGAAATTGTTGACTTACCTCGTGGTTGTAAGCCAATAGGATGTAAATGGGTGTTCAGAAAGAAACTCAAAGCTGATGGAACCATCGATTAATTTAAGGCCAGGTTGGTGGCTAAGGGTTTCACTCAGAAGTCTGGACTAGACTATTTTGACACTTATTCCCCGGTCACTAAGATTGCCTCCATTAGAGTGATGTTTGCTATTGCTTCCATGTATAACTTGTTTGTGCATCAGATGGATGTGAAAACTGCGTTTTTAAATGGTGAACTCGATGAAGAGATTTATATGAATCAACCGGATGGTTTTATAGTGCCTGGTCAAAGTCATAAGGTTTGTAAGCTTGTTAAATCGTTATATGGACTTAAACAGGCACCGAAACAATGGTATGAAAAGTTTCATAGTGTGATTATTTCTCTTGGTTTTAAAACTAGTGATGCAGATACATGTATCTATATGAAGTCTAATGCTAGCGATAGTGTTATTATAACTCTCTATGTTGATGATTTGCTTATCTTTGGGACATCATTAAATGTTATTAATTCTACTAAGAACATTCTTAAAACTTCTTTTGAAATAAAAGACATGGATGAGGTTGATGTCATTCTCGGTTTAAGAGTTTTAAAAACTAGTAAAGGGTTTTTGTCTTAGCCAGTCTCATTATGTTGAGAACATTTTAAAAAAGTTTGGATATTCTGATATTGAGCATGCAAGGACACCTTTTGATGCAAGTTTACACTTGAAGAAAAATCTATCTGATAGTGTAGATCAATCTGGTTATGCTAAGATTCTTGGTAGTGTCATGCATCTTATGTGTTCATCACATCCCGATATTGCTTATTTTGTTGAAAGATTGAGTACATATACTCATAATCCTGGTCATGATCATTGGGGGTGCTTTGATCCGTTTGCTTAGATATTTAAAAGGTACTGCTGATTTTGGTTTATCTTATTGTGGTTATCCTCCTATACTAGAAGGATATTGTGATGCTAACTGGATCTCGGAGAGTAATGATATACACTCTACCAGTGGTTATGTTTTCACTTAGCAGAAGCAACAGTATCTTGGAGATCATCCAAGCAAACATGTACTGCGAGATGAAAAATGGAATCGGAATTTATAGCTCTCGAATGGGCTGGCCGAGAAGCTGAATGGTTGAAAAGCATGGTAGCGGATATTCCTCTTTAGCCCAAGCCCGTACCATTCGTGCCATTACATTGTGACTCGCAAGCTGCTATTCATGTAGCCAAGAATAAGGCTTACAACGGTAAAAGTAGGCATATACGCCTAAGGCATAATATTATTTGTAACTTGATCAAGTTTGGGGTTATTTATCTAGATTATGTAAGGTCGGAAAACAATATTGTCGATCCTTTAACAAAAGCTTTAAACAGGAAACTAGTTTCAGAAACTGCTAAAAAGATGGGATTGAGCCCACCTACGTAGTGTTTCAACGATGGATACCCAATCTGGTAAGCCAGATTCAATGTGATCAAACGAAAACGTCGAGCATTGCTTGTATGCTATTTATTTTAATGAATAAAGGATGTTATTTAATTTATCCCTTTAGCAGGTTTACTTACTACATTGAAAGGTTGGACAGGTGGTAGTCCTTAATGATTTCATACCTCAAAGGTTTGAGTGGTGTGTGTAGTACACACTTGATGGACTTACCTACGTGATTGTGGAGAGTTGACCACCTCATGTGAGAATAGATGTGGACTATTCTCTAATGCAATCATGAGACAGGGTTTTATGGGGCCTTATGTTACTCGAGGGAACTGTTCTCATTTTCTTTCTACCGTCAGGTTCAAGACTATGTTCACCTGATTATAGTTATCTTTTTCTTTCTTTCTTTTCTTTCCTATTTTCTTAAGTTTGGATCAAGTGCGGCATTGTTGGAGTAGGAGGTTGCTCCAAGACTTAAGAGTAGTGTATTATCTCATATCGGAAAAATAGTGAGGGAGACACAACTGAACAATCTGGTCTATCGACTTAATTTGGTCGATAAGTTGGTCTATCGACCAAATGTGGTCTATCGACCAAATGTGGTCTATCGATTTAATTTGGTCGATGAGTTGGTCGATCAACCAAATCTGGTCGATCGACTTATTCTAACATTCGATTTCTCCGCTGATCCTTACCTCTACATTGGATACCTTCTAGCTGTTATAAAAGAGCTGTTGGGTATTATTTTCAGAATAAATACTATTGATTAATGGTTTTATGACCATTAATTAACATATCTAAGTAATCCAAAGAAACCTTTGGAGCCTCTTCTCGCTATAAATGGAGCCCTTTACTTTTCAGAAAATATACCCAACAACAACTACAAAATACTCTTGCTATTATTTCTTTCTTATTTTTGAGAACAGTTTCGACTTCCTTCTTTGTTGTGCTATAAAGATTGGAAGGAGGCGTTAACCTTGGAATCGGTGACCAAGGAACCCAAGGAGCACCTATGTGGGGTCTAACTGATTTAGAGCAGTGTTTTACACGGCGTTTCAATTAATGTTATTTTTGATCAGTATAGTTCTTACTCTTTCATTCGCAGGGCTCAAATTTTAGACCTCTAGTTACACTACAGTAACCCCTTACTAGTTGATAAAAGTTCTAAGAGTTGTTTTTCTTTTGACAACATAGCGCCTTTTTTTTCTTTATGTTGAGTGATTATGAACCAGATCATGAGTACCATCTTCAATGTTTTTATTAGTTAAACCAGCCAATGGTCTGCACCATAATTGGTGATAGCATATTGGCAGATGCAGGTGCAGAGCAACTTGAGTTCATTCCACTATCTCAGTGAAGAGGGGACCCAAAGTACCAGCAGAAGGTAAAAAATTGTTTCATAGAGTCGGGCATGGCGACAGTACGAAAGCTGTTGTTGACATTTTATTTCATATATACATACAGGTGGAAAACGTTATATCTGTGCTCAATGCGACATTTCCTGCTGACGGTCTGCTGCCTATTTATACAATCCAGATAGTGGGTTAAGTATGAACATCGAATTCAACTTGATTGTCTCGTTGTTATACGAATGCAACCGTCTTACATAAGACTAATTGTGTGTATATGTGTGTGTGTTTTTTCAGCCATATATTTAGCATCAAGGGTCGTGTATATCCAGCTATATTGCTTGTTGAGAGTAAGAGTGTGTCTGGAAGGGTATGCTTCACTTTAAATCTCTTGTATTGGCCTTCTTAATTCAACAATGTCATGCCATATCCAGCATGCAACATTGAAGTACAATGTATTCTGTATTTCTTTAGGTTGCCACAAGTCCATACCAGAGACCAAATAAATTATGTTATACAATCCCCATCCTCTAGAACAGTGGGTAAACATCTTTGACTTTTTGTGCACAGTAGATCCAATGCAATTGGTACACAAATACTTGTATTATGCCGTGTTTAGTGTCTATTTTCAAGTTCCGCAAATGTGGCTGTGCATTTTGACATTATGGATGTAGAGTACGTTACTTTCCTTTCTTAAACGCCTATTCCTTTCGTTTTCTCGACAATTCTTATCTAAAACTGCCTTTTTATGAGCTTATGGTATATGATTGATCGACTTATGTTATTAGAGAGTTTCATTCCTCTGATTTCATGACTGACCTGAATTGTAACTGACATTTCATTTTTGATACATAGAGCTGCTAAGGACGACCAGTCTGTCTGGTTTCAAACAACTACTGCAAAGGTGTGTTATTTGAATGATTTAGATGCTTAAATGGTACTGCAAAGGTTTGGAGTTTAGCGTCTGTTAGCTCTGCTGTGCTGTTTGTAGGCTGCTTGTTCTGTTTCATAGTGGCAGTTTTCTCCACAGTGTTCCCTAATATTGTAGAGATTGCTAGTCTTTTATTTAAATCTTCACATTCTTTAGTATTTGACCATACAGTTTAAGAGACGACTATATGCAAGGTAAAACATTAGAATCTGAATCCACCCATAGTGGAAGTTTGATAGTTTGATACTAGGTCTATATTTTTGTTTGTGTTTATTTGATTGAAGTTTACAATCAATATTTGCCGCTACTGTAAGTGTAAGTCGAAGGCAGTAAAGAGGGAACAAATGCAGAGGAGCCAAAGGAAACTGAAAACTTAGATTTCAGTGGGCAGATTAATTCAATAGTTGCCGCTACTTTTGAATCATGTACATCATCTAGTCATCTGCATACTTCTACTCTTTGCTAATTTTTGTAATCTTTAGGAGGCAATGGTCAGATGAATGACTTGATCTCGTACAGCTGGCTTGGAGGGATTATAATCGGGACTATGTTAGGGGCTAATATGGTCCTTGATGAGCATTTTCGAGCTGGTCCAACAAATGTCGTTATAATTGGAAGGTACATGCCAACCTCATCACCTAATCACATGTACATGGATGCTCTTTCACTGCTTAATACTCTTAGGCAGAACTAAATTCATCTAAAATTTGGCTGCCAAACTTCAGTTGTGGACTAGCAAAATGCAACATCTCGTTATCTTGCAACCATTGTCTTCCCGATCCAAAGAGCTTTCGATGTCTTCCTTTGGTGATGGCAGGAAAACGAGGATATATGGCTAGGGACATTCAAAACAGCAGAGGATGCAGCAACAGCATGCGATGAAGCAGCAAGACTTATGTGTGGGGCCAAAGCTAGAACCAATTTCCCCAGATGAAGAAATCGATGAGCTTCGGGACTTGTGGACGAACTATTTTCTTAATCTTTGATTATAGTAATGTATTAGTTAGATTTTAATATTCTTATGAATTGTATGACGTTTGTTGAGTTAGTTCTTGAATTCAAACAATGTACGACGAACCACCTTTGTTGTCGTAATTTGTTATGAATGGCCTCCGTTTTGGTACAATCCGAGTTTTCTATTAGCATTAGCAATTTCATCTTTTTTTTTTTTAAAAATCCTCAATAAAGGACATCAGTTGCAAAACATCTAATGTATACTAGCCACTATTATACATGGGATTTACGTAAAAATCTGATGTACATAACTGCAATAGACATGAGATTTTTAGGAAAGTCTGATGTACGAAATAACAATAGACATGGGATGATTTTTAGGAAAGTTTGATGTATAAAACAACAATAGACATAGGATTTTTACGTAATAGACATGAGATTTTTTGAAAGTCTGATGTTGATTATTTAATATAGACATGAGATTTTTTGAAAATCTGATGGTCCATATCGTAATGGACATCAGTTGTACATCTGATGCAGGAGCAAAGGGGATGCCTTGTTCACAAACCAAGAGAAATGGCCAGAGTCCTTAAGAGAGCTGTCTAACCAGGGGCTCCAATTGTTTTTCCAACACTAAGTCCAACCCTAGACCTTAGTTATTTATGGTTAAATAAAGTCCTAAAAGCTTACACGAAATGGACCAGCAACAAGGAACCTTCCTTGCTTTTGTACAGCTGGTACTACAACTCAAAAGGAGACCTTGGGGAGTACCCTTGTCATTTATCAGGAAATCAGTAAGACAACCAAGGAAAGAAGGAAGAACAGAAAGTCTGTCATTCCATTTAAAGAAACAGACAAACAGACTGTTTTGGGACAAAAGAAAAGCTTCCTGGCCAGGGGCGGATCCATAGGGGGGTGATGGGGGTGACCCCTCACCCCCATTAATCAGTGCAAAAAGTTATACATATGTATCTTTATACTAATGTTGCATTAAAGTTTAGTGGCTTAGTGGTAGAAGCATTGTCACACCATCAAAGCAACCCGGGATCAAGCCTTCACAACTACATTTTTCTTAGCTTTTCGTTTTGCATATTAAAAGTAGGGTGTTGCTAAATCCCGCACAAGATTTTGCTTAATCCCACACAATTTGTTGTCTTATTCCGACTTTACCCCTCTCACTTTTCCCACACAATTGGAGAGGACAATTCAAAAGCAAAAAAATTCAAAAAAATATATATGCTTAGCTACCTCACCAGCACTCGCCCCACCACCCGCCGCTCACAAACAAAACGCCCCACCACCTGCTGCGATAAACCGACCCACCATCAGCAGTCATAAACTGATCCATCTTCAACAATTGAAAATCCAAAATCCCTAAATGTCAAACCCTAATTGTAAAAATCACGCTCTTTGAGATGAAAAAACACTCATTCAATCTATTAAAATACGGGTATTAATAAATATGTTGAGAGAATAACGAAATTACTTGTGAATGTGCGAATTAAAATCCATAATTTGTTAAATTATAAGCAATTTGGTAGGGGGTGAAAAGGAGATCCCTAAATTTCAAACCGTAATTGTAAAAATCACTTTTTTGAAGATAAAAAACATTTATTTAATCAATTAAAAGAAGTATATTAATAAATTTGTTGATAGAATAACAAAATTACTTGTGAATGTGCGAATTAAAATTCATAATTTGAAAAATTATCAAATTAGTAGTAATTTGGTTGGTGGTGAAAATGAGAGAAGAGAGATTTTTTTAATGAAGGGTAAATTCGGAATAAGGTGACAAAGTGTGCGGGATTTAAGTAATATCATGTGCGGGATTTAGCAAATACGTAAAAGTAATTGAAAATGTTGTAAGAATGGGTCGAACTTGCATCGTCTTATTTACTATTTAAATTAATTTAACCACCATGACAATGTGAATATGATGATATTTTACAAAATTGTAATCATATTTAAAAATAAATACTTTATATTTTGATGAGCCTTACTAGAATTATATAAATACTTTATATTTTGATGAGCCTTACTAGAATTATATAAATACTTTATATTTTGATGAGCCTTACTAGAATTATCGATTACGGAGTATCAAATTATTTTAGTATTTATCAAGAATTTGTATATTAGAATAAGTTTTTGTTAAGAGTGAATTATCATTTACATATCATACAGACCCCAAAATTGTTAGGGACAAGATTAATTAAGTGATTATATTTTAAGGGAAGTCCGTTGCTAACATTGATTGACCTTGACTAGGGTTTGGGTCAAAGACAGTAAATATTTGCGACGGATTTCTCGCCGCAAACGTTGACGGAACTTGACCTTGACCAAGGTCAATTTTTGCGACGGAAAATCCGTCGCAAAGGTTGACTGACTTTTATCCAAGTGGTCCAAAAAAATTCCGCCAATTTCAGATGCAACGGTTATTCCGTCGCAAATTTGCGACGGAAAGCCCGCCATTTGACTTTTTGTTCGCGAGATTGGGAAATTACCCTTTGTCCCAAATTTGATTGGAAAAAACAATTTCGTTGCAAATTCCGTCGCAAACAATAATTTGCAACACGGCCAACGCCATTTGTGTATCTCGCGACAATACTATTTTTTGTAGTGTAATCACCCCCATTCCATAGATCCTAGATTCGCCACTGTTCCTGGCAGCATGCTTTTTGGCAGACTGTAAGATGCTTTTGGGAGTCTGTTTTATGCAGTTTTGGACCAGGGACTCCAACGTTCTTATTAGCTTACATGCTGCTATCTTTTGTGTAGTTATCAGGGCCTTTATAAGCCATTAGATTAAGTCACTTGAAGGGTTCCGATTTCTTTTGTAAAGTCTATATAAAGACTGAAACTGTGCAATGTAAAGACAGACTTGAATGAAATAAGAAAACCTTAAGAGTTTCTCTCTTATTTTCAGTTAACTTGTGCTTTGCTTGGTTAACTCAAATAACTTGTGCTTCGCTTAGTTATTTGGCTTAAGAGTGGTTTAATCCCTGGTGCATTGCTTGGGTGATTAAATTATTCTTGAGATTCACTGTTCTAAGAGATTTCTGTGCTTTGCTTGAGTCTCGAAGTTCAGGGTTTATTTATCCTTGTTTTAAGTTTACAGAAAAACTACAACAACCCCTAGTTAGTCATATCAAATTGGTAATCAGAGCTAGGATATAACACAGTCCTATCTTCTGTTAGTTCAAGAGAGAAACAAGTGAGTTCATCCACCTACCTACATCAAAAATACAAAAACTGGCCATGAGTGAAGAGAGGCTAGCAAGCATAGAGGCTAGAATAGAACAAATAGCCAACCTTGCTAATGTCACTTTGGAAGCCATAAATGCTGTTATGGCCAACATACCCACTCCAGAAAGAGGAAGGCCTCCACCAGTTGGGAGAGGCAGAGGCAGAGGTTTTGCAGGCATTGGGAGGAGGCAAGTGAACCATGATATGGAGGAGGAGCTCACTGACTCATATGGCAGCACCAGGAGTAGGGCATCACCTACTGACAAGCACCTAAAGATAGATATTCCTGACTTTTCTGGCAGTTTGAACCCAGATGATTTGTTAGAATGGTTAAGGGATGTAGAAAGAGTCTTTGAGTACAAAGGGTACAATGACACCAAGGCTTTTAAAGTTGCTATTCTCAAACTTAAGGGTTATGCATCCTTGTGAAACCATGAAAAGTCATAGGGCTCGGGAGGGGAAGGAGTCTATTAAGTCATGGATAAAGTTAAAAAAGAAACTCCTTGCTAAGTTTGTTGCTAAGGACTATACACAAGATCTGTTCATTAAACTTTCTAAGCTAAAACAAAATGACCAGACTGTTGAGACCTATTTAAGAGACTTTGAACAGTTAAGCTTATAGTGTGAAATTAATGAGAAACCAGAACAAAGGATTGCTAGGTTCTTAGAGGGGTTGAATTATAACATTGCTAAACAAGTTAGGTTACATCCATTGTGGTCATTTGAGGATGTGGTTAACCTATCTTTTAGAGTTGAGAAGTTGGGGAAGGATACACCAAAAACCTATACCAAGGCAGTCATTCCCAAGGTATACACTGGAACAAAGAGTGGGGAGGGTTCAAGAACACCATCCACCACAGACAAGCCCCCCTTAGATAAGGGCAAGTCACCCATGAACCCTAAGACTAACATTTATGTTGATGAAAGAAGGAAGTGTTACCAGTGCCAAGGGTATTGGAATTTCAAGAGGGATTGTCCTTCTAAGAGAGCCCTTACTGCCAGAGAGATTCATGAATGGGAGACTGAGAGAACTGTGGAGTATGAACCAGAGGAGGAGGTTGAGAATGTGGAGGAAGAGGATGAGGTTCTGGCACCACCTGATACTGGCCATAGCCTTGTTCTTTGGAGAGTAATGCATTCACAACAGCAACCCTTGGAGAATGATCAGAGGTCCTTGATTTTCAAAAGTAGGTGTACAATCCAAGGGAGATTCTGTAATCTGATTATTGATGGGGGTAGCTGCACCAATGTGGCATCAGTAGCTATGGTTAACAAGCTTAGCTTGGAGACCAAGCCACACCCAAACCCCTACAAACTCAGATGGCTCAACAAGGGTGCAGAAGTAAATTAAAGGTGGATCAGCAGTGTATGGTTCCCTTCTCCATTGGAGGAACCTACAAGGATGAAGTGTTGTGTGATGTAGTACCAATTGATGCTTGCCATCTATTGTTGGGCAGACCATGGGAGTTTGATAAGGATGCCCTCCACAAGGGGAAGAGCAATGTATACACCTTCAAACATGGAAACCAGAAGATAATTTTAACACCACTACCACCCAACACCAAGGATTATGGCAGCCCCAATATGAGCAGTTTAAAAGGAGTCATATTTCTGTCTGAATCTACCATGATAAAAGAGATAAAGGAAGAGCAGCCTGTCTTTATCCTGGTAGCAAAGAAGTTGGAGTCACCCCCTTGCATCCCAAATGAAGTGAAGAAACTAATCCATGACTTTCAGGAAGTCTTTCCAGAAGAATTGCCAGCAGGGTTGTCTCCTTTGAGAGGGATTGAGCACCAAATAGACCTAATTCCAGGTGCCATGCTTCCAAACAGGCCAGCTTATAGAAGTGATCTAGAGGCAACGAAGGAGTTACAAAGGCAAATAGAAGAGCTTATGAGCAAGGGCTTTGTGAGGGAATCATTGAGTCCATGTGCTGTCCCAGCACTTTTGGTCCCTAAGAAGGATGGAACATGGAGAATGTGTATTGATAGCAAAGCTATTAACAACATCACAGTAAAGTATAGGTTCCCTATACCAAGGCTGGATGATATGTTGGATGAGCTTTGTGGTGCCAAGTTGTTTCTAAGATAGATCTTAGGCAGGGGTACCATCAAGTAAGGATAAGGGAAGGGGATGAGTGAAAGACTTTTCAAAACCAAGCATGGTCTCTATGAATGGTTAGTCATGCCATTTGGGTTGTCAAATGCCCCAAGCACTTTCATGAGGCTGATGACAGAAGTACTAAGGCCATACTTGGGCAAATTCATTGTTGTCTACTTTGATGACATCCTGGTGTATAGCAAGAGTAATCATGACCATTTAACTCACTTGGAGTTGCTGTTTACCAAGCTGAAAGAGAATGAGTTGTTTGGGAAGCTTGAAAAGTGTACTTTTCTAGCTAAGGAAGTTAAGTTCATTGGCTATGTTATTTCTGAAAGGGGCATTTCAGTGGATCAAGAGAAGATTGAAGTTATCAAATCTTGGCCAGTGCCAAAGTCCATTACTGAAGTGAGGGGGTTCCATGGCTTGGCTTCTTTTTACAGAAGATTTATTAAGGGGTTTAGCACCATCATGGCTCCCATAAATGAAAGAATGAAGAAGGGGATGTTCATGTGGACCTCCCAAGCTCAATCTGCCTTTGAGCACATCAAACAGAAACTTTGTGAGGCTCTTGTCTTGGCCTTACCAGATTTTGAGCAACTGTTTGAGGTAGAGTGTGATACCAGTGGGGTAGGCATTGGAGCAGTGCTCATACAAGGGAGGAATCCAGTAGCATTCTTCAGTGAGAGACTTGGAGGAGCTAAGTTGAATTACTCTACTTATGACAAGGAGTTCTATGCTTTGGTGAGAGCACTCATGTATTGGAACCATTATCTCAAACCAAAACCTTTTGTCCTACATTCTGATCATGATGCATTGAAGTATATCAATGGTCAACATAAGTTGAGTGCAAGACATGCTAAGTGGGTTGAATTCCTTCAATCATTCTAACTTCTCCAGCAAGCACGAGGAAGGAAAACTAAATGTGGTGGCAGATGCACTGTCTAGGAGGCACTCCATGCTCATTACCATTCAGCAAAGGGTGTTGGGTTTGAATTCATGAAGGAGTTGTACAAGAATGATCAGGACTTTATGGAGGATTGGTTGGCCTTGCAAGGTGGTCAAAACAAGCAAGGGTCCAAATTCACCTTGCAAGAGGGGTTTCTGTTCAAGGGAAACAAGTTGTGTGTACCAAAGAGATCCTATAGGGAGTTGTTAATCAGGGAGGTTCATTCTAGTGGGTTGGCAGGCCATTTTGGTGTACAGAAAACAATGGATGTCCTGCAAGATCAGTTTCATTGGCCAAGAATGGAGGGGGATGTCCAAGCAATTATCAGAAGGTGTGCAGCCTGTCAAAGAGCAAAGAGTTCCTTTCAACCAGGAGCCTACACTCCCTTACCTTTTCCAGACAAGCCATGGGAGGATGTTAGCATGGATTTCATAGTGGCCCTACCTCACACTCAAAGAGGAAAGGACTCAATTATGGTGGTGGTTGATCGTTTCAGCAAGATGGCTCACTTTGTGCCTTGTAAGAAAACTGAAGATGCTTCAGGGGTGGCAGAATTATACTTCAGGGAGATTGTCAGACTTCATGGTGTCCCAAGAACCATTGTATCAGACAGGGATACTAAGTTCATAAGTTATTTTTGGAAGACACTCTGGAAGCTACTCAATACCAAGCTACTTTTTAGCACTTCCGCCCACCATCCCCAAACAGATGGGAAAACTGAAGTCACAAATAGGACATTGGGAAGAATACTGAGATGCATTGTTAAGAAGTCATTAAAGGATTGGGACCTTAAGCTTGCCCAGGCAGAACTTGCTTTTAATAGGGCTCCTTCCTCAACCACTGGTCAGAGTCCCTTTGAAGTGGTCTATGAGAGCAATCCACTAATGCCCATTGACATGCCTAGTATCCCAAAGGAGACTATCAACTATGATGCAAAGAAAAGGGTGGAGCAAATGATGAAGATCCATGCACAAGTCCAGAAACAGATTGAGAAAGCCAATGCGCAAGCAAGGAAGAATAGTTCCATGCCCAAAGGAAAGAAAGAGTTGCATCCAGGAGATTTAGTGTGGGTGCATTTCAGGAAGGAGAGGTTCCCAAGCAAGAGAAAGAATAAGCTAATGCCAAGGGCTGATGGTCCCTTTGAAATCACAGAAAGGGTTGGGACTAATGCTTATAAGGTTGACTTGCAGGGAGAATATGAAGTTCATGGTACTTTCAATGTAGGAGATCTCAGTCCATACTTTGGCAGTGATGATGAGTCCATTGAGGATTTGAGGACAAAGACTTTCCAACCAGGGGAGGATGATGCAGGAGCAAAGGGGGATGCCTTGTTCACAAACCAAGAGAAATGGCCAGAGTCCTTAAGAGAGCTGTCTAACCAGGGGATCCAATTGTTTTTCCAACACTAAGTCCAACCCTAGACCTTAGTTATTTATGGTTAAATAAAGTCCTAAAAGCTTACACGAAATGGACCAGAACCAAGGAACCTTCCTTGCTTTTGTACAGCTGGTACTACAACTCAAAATGAGACCTTGGGGAGTACCCTTGTCATTTATCAGTAAATCAGTAAGAAACCAAGCAAAGAAGGAGGAACAGAAAGTCTGTCATTCCATTTAAGGAAACAGACAAACAGACTGTTTTGGGACAGAAGAAAAGCTTCCTGGCAGCATGCTTTTTGGCAGACTGTAAGATGCTTTTGGGAGTCTGTTTTATGCAGTTTGGGACCAGGGACTCCAACGTTCTTATTAGCTTACATGCTGCTATCTTTTGTGTAGTTATCAGGGCCTCTATGAGCCACTAGATTAAGTCACTTGAAGGGTTCAGATTTCTTTTGTAAAGTCTATATAAAGACTGAAACTGTGCAATGTAAAGACAGACTTGAATGAAATCAGAAAACCTTAAGAGTTTCTCTCTTATTTTCAGTTAACTTGTGCTTTGCTTGGTTAACTCAAATAACTTGTGCTTCACTTAGTTATTTGGCTTAAGAGTGGTTTAATCCCTTGTGCATTGCTTGGGTGATTAAATTATTCTTGAGATTCACTGTTTAAGAGATTTTTGTGCTTTGCTTGAGTCTCGAAGTTCAGGGTTTATTTATCCTTGTTTTAAGTTTACAGAAAAACTACAACAACCCCTACCTAGTCATATCAAAATCTGTTGTCCATTACAAACACATGGACATGACTGGACTCTATATCGCAGCAACATTCCATGTCCATTACCCTTAAAATCCGATGTAGTAAGGGGGCTTTGTAGTAGTGCCTAGACAATATGGGCATGAGGAAAAGCAAAACATAGATGAGATTTACCTGGCGGCGTAGGATGAATGACTTCAAGTAGACTTTTAGGCTCTTGCATGATCAAGTGACTTTTGGACTCTTTCGGTACACTCAATCTCTTTTATATGTGAAAGGATTATTTTGTGAAATATCACTCAACTATACTCGACTTATGAGAGTGCCCGCAATCTAATATGATAAACATTAAATTCATAAGTCAAACAATCAAATATGCAAAGCAATGTATGAAACCAAAGGGTTAGAATAAGGCTATATATGACATGGGAAAAAAGGGGGACAAATGTTTTTGGATTTGTGGAGCTAAAGGTCAGGCTAGCAACATAACCAAGAGAAATGCTCGTATTCCAATCCCGAATTCCCAATTAAAAGATTAACTTCTTTGCAATACAATACTTAAGAAATTTCTCCAAGATATGATGATAAATAATATGAGAAATTGTTCCTCTTCTTCTTTTTGAAGCAATCAATACGTACATATATTTCAATTTTTCCATTGCTTTTTCACACTTTATTTTTATTTCTTTTCAAATTTTTTATTTTTCATTTTTCATTTTTGTGTGATTTTTTTCCTTCTTTTCTTGCTTCAATTTGTCGTTCATTCACAACATGCACAATGATATATAAACTTTAATATTCATACCAATTAGAGTTTCCCACAAAACATACACTACAACAATTGATCACTTGCGCCACGGTGAAATCTGTGGCGCAAATGTCAAATTTCCGTGGCTAAATCTGTTTGCCACGGAAAAACATCTGAGGCCCAAGTGGTCGTGGCTATCAAATAGCCACGGGAAAATTTAACATGTAGCTAATGTTTTTTTAATTGCCACGGATTTTGACGTGGCTAAATGTCGTGGCAAACTAATATTCCCGTGGCTAACACCTTTTTATCCACAGTTTGTAAATTCGTGGCAATCAAATATTTCCGTGGCTGACACTTGGTAGCCATAAAAACTGTCGTGGCTAAATGTTGTTAAGAGATTAGTTTTTCCGTGACAGAATATTTATTTCCGTGGCTAATTGTTGTTAAGAGATTAATTTTTCCGTGGCAGAATATTTATTACCGTGGCTAAATGTTGTTAAAAAATGTAGCTTTTCCGTGGCAGAATATTTATATACGTGGCTAAATGTTATTAAGAAATGTAGCTTTTCCGTGGCTTAACAATTTTAAAATACAAATAACGGCGTGATCGATACACTATGAAACTCCCTGTGACAAATAATAATGAGTGGAATATGTGAAAACAATACGTTTATATTACTAAAGTATTTAATAAAACATAACAAATGTGTCTTGGTTAAACCAAAAGTTTCATCTCAATTTACAATAAAAAAAAATTTCTTGATATATAACAAAAGAATGTAGCTTGAAATAATCCAATATAGGCGCCTACTTCATGTGGATGCAACGCGTAACCCGAATGAGAGTAAAATGTTAACCTGCAAAAAAACTCATAAATGTTAAGAAATTCTACGTCTCTATTTCTAGCCAGATTATCATCTAAAGGCGAGTATATATCTCTTAAGTTTAACACGGTCAAATATACTTATATGGAATAAATAAGACAAAAGTAAATTTTATAGAAAAAACGTAAAAGTTAGGATCATCAGAGTAACTTCATATTCCTTTCTAACCCACAAAACTATCACAAACCTGGTTTTATATCTATTCGAGAAACCGTTTTCTTTTGAAGTACTCGGTATCATCTTTAAAGATTGAATTGGCTTTTTAACTACTAGAGACAATAACAACTTACTGGGCGCTACTTTGTTGATTTGTGATGGAGGTCCAGCAGAACTAACTCCAAGATAAGCTACTGAGGCACTTTCCAAATCCTCAAAATGGCTAAGTTTATTCTGAATTTTATCAAGCCCAACAAGCTGAATAGACGCCTTCTTATTGCTCACTGAATAGACGTACAGTTAATCTGGTACATGAAAATAAAACAGATTGACTATGAGCATAATAATCATGCAAAACCACAATAAGTGATACAAAGACTTAATATCCTCGAAATCATGCTAAATGCCGGAAAAGGGTTGGCATTTATCCAAAAAAGAAGCAGCATTACTACAACATCAACAAACGCTTCCTGAGACATCAGTTTCAGTTTATCTAGATTTAAAGTCATCAACAAGGCATCATAATCGTAGAATTCATTAGATCAGTTTCAATTTAACCACGAAAGATTTAAAAAAAATGCAAGCATAAAACTGACCATCCTGACTAGCCGTATTGGAGCGCATACAAAAGGCAGACATAATGCCACTGCCAGACTCATCGGTCCTACCCAACACTTCCAATGACTCGAATATACTACGCTTCACTGCTTCTTTTAAGGCTTATCGAAAGTTCGACGAATTTTTCAACCCTAAGGCTTATTAAAACTCACAGCACCTATATTGTCAAACCCTTCAGGCATGTATAAGTAATCATGTAGACATGAACTACATTGGACGCGTACCGACAATTAAGACAATATAATCCCAATTAAGTAATGATATCGGTATGTCAATCTCATCAATAGCTATCATTAAACGACATTATAGCTCATGTTCAATATTTTATCAAAAAATTCCACCTGTACTATGTCTTAGGTATGTCAATTCCTGCGACGAGAGATAAATAGTCTGCACTAAAAAATACTCGCAATTTCCCAACCTAAATTATCACAAACCATTCATGACATGGGCTAGACAGAACGAGAAGGAAAATGTGCCATGTACCCGATCAACTTCTAGTGCAACATCTTGTCCTCCCACACACACAGATTATTTCTTCTGTCCTCGCTTCAAGCCTAGCAAAGACTAGTACAGGTGCAGTTATATAGATGCAGGGCAAAAAAAGCAACTTAAATCATGTTTTTTTTCTAAAGTTCAGCACGTAATTAGGTACATTTCTTTCATTTTACATCACAGTGGAGAAAATTTAATTACATGAACATACTATTTGATTGAAACACTAATGGAAGGCTGAAACGAAACTAAGTCGTGAGCTTAGATTCAGTATATGAGAGTATTCATCAGATGTGTGGCCAAATTGAACATCACAAATCGAATTCTAAACCAATTAAGATGGAAAGTGAGTTTAGTATTGATAAACAAAATTGACTTCAAACAATACAAAGTTCAAACTGGTTGAGCAACTGTGCAGACTCAGACTCAGCATAACTTAAACCTTAAAATGGTACTTGTTGGTCTTTGGTTAGACGAGGATGTTGGAAGAGGTGGCTTCCTGGCCATATTGCTGATAACGACTTACTCGAAATATGTTAATCCCTGGCCTTTATGGTTTACCTCAAAGAAAACACGGACTTTCTCGAAATAATATTAATATTCATTCAAGGTTCAATGAGCAGACATGACCACTACAACTTGGACATATTCGAATTACCATTGATATCCATTCAATGTTCCAACAAGCGCTAGCATCAATTATAACTTCTGGTTGCCCAATTGTGCAACGAATTGTGCAATAATTTGGTTTCAATCTCCCCTATCCAAGAATAAACAATAATAATTTAATGTACCTTCAACTAGGCGTCAGTACCTTGTTCAGGGGCTATAACATGTCGTTGATAACCATCAGACTGGGAAACTACCTTCCTAACATTTTGTAGGGAAAGGTACCGATCAAATTGAAGCTTTCTCATAGCCGTAGCAGGAACCTGGTGGTCAAAAACTCTGTATATTCGACTATCTCCAGCACAAGAAATTTCACGACTAGTATTGTGATAATGGCGATAATATAGTAGATTCAAATTTACGACAACCCCAATAACTCCACGACTTGATTTCATCACTAACTAACAACAAGATAGCGAGAACGACTCCAACAAGGACTCTATAATATTTGTCAACGACCCCAATATCCTACTGCACGACAAATGAAATGCTATGAAGTCAAAGAGAAACTGAAAAAGACGATACTTACCTGTGTAACGCCCAGAAATGATTTGCGAGATGGACCCAACTATCGCCCCAAATATCGCGGAAATTAGGGTTAGAAATCCCCAATTTTTCGAATCAATTGCAGGGAACCATAAATGAACTTTGTGAACAGTATTGAACTGAATTAATTGGTGGAAGATATTGCGATTAAGGATCAAATTTTCGGAAATTAGGGTTAGGAATACCCAAATTTTTGAATTCAATTGGAGATGTTTTTGAAAAGTCGAAAGAGAAGACAAAGGTTTGAGAATGGCCTTGATACACACCAAAATTATGAGAGGGGTAGTTTAGTAACTTTCTCTAATTATTGTATTTGTTCTTCATTTCCTATATAAGCAAATGTCTTATTATAATGTAATCAGCCAAGAATATTGTTTAACAAGAAATCTATTGTCAACCCCTTCTTCCTTAATCAACTCTATTTCCTTGTATTTCCTATAATCCCTGGTGGTCGTCTCCATCCAAACCCATCGCAGATTATGGTGATTGCAACCTATCGGTCCTAAAATCGAACAGTTGCAACAGTGGTATCAGAGCTAGTCCATCCTCGGACTAGTGACTGCCATTTTATTTTATTTTTTTTAAAAAAAAAAACATTGAAAATGAAGATAATCGAGTACTTCTGCCGAAATATCCAACATAATTATCCTATTGAAAAGCAAATGGAAGACGCACAGGCGAGTGGTATCATCAAGTCGTATATTCTCACTACCCTGAGTGCAATGAACGCAAGAAAAAATGCCGATACATGCTTGTGGTGTGACGAAATTTGGTGTGCTGATCATATTCATAGCTGCTTACATGTTCCTGATTATAATTGTATGTTCACTTGTGGCGAGGATTTTAAAGTTTTTGCTTTTGTCAAAGTTTCAAAGGAGGGCTTAAAGCCTATGCCAGTGAAAGAGTCGCAAGATGAGGTACATAATTCTTGTAAGCATGACTTGTTTGATGAATTGTGTGAGCCAAATTCTTGTGTTCCACCATTAATGGAACTCGTATCTGATGCACCCAAAGTGTTCGACGAATTACCTGAACCAAATTTATGCTTGGTTGATGTTCCAATTGTGGAGGCATCAAATGCCCAGACTGTGCTCGACGAAATACCTCTACCAGATTTTATTCAAGAAATGGCTAAAAATGCGAAAATTGAGGGGGATAAAGCTGATAATTTTAATCATAAGCAACATACAGGACATAGCTACGCGAAGAATACGCCAGCAGCTACCATCTCCAACTTGTTCAAACCAACTTGGAGCTCAAACCAAAATCACGTAGCATTCAATGAAAATGACATTAAGTGGAATAACGTAGTGTCTCATTGTTGTGTTGTAGAAGCCAATGTTAGGGGTTACAAACAAAATATTCACTTGGCCAATGAGGTGAACTAAGCTCTGGATTGTCAATTTGATTATGATTGGCGAGAGGAAACTCGATTACCACATGAATCACTAGTGCTTGTCCCATTTCCTTAACCATACAATTCCCAGTACGGTCAGAACACATATAGGAAATTAAGTGGACCAGGGAGCTCAAATCTTCCAGAATGCATTTTTCACTTGGTTGATACTATTTCTTTGCTTAATTTCACAATCCCATATGATATTGCTATAGGCAGTATCAACTTTAGTATGTTCGTTCTTCCTGGGTTGACAGTGGCTTGCTACCCTATTAAACTCGCACGTATGTGTTGTGATTTAACATGCTATTCCTTGGTTTATTATGTTGAAGTTCATGCCCATAAAGATATATTTTGGTTGGATGACAACTACAAACTGTTTGATCCAGGAATTGATATGAGCAAACTGGTGCTCATAAATAGCCTCACCCTTGAGAAAAATGGTAGTTTTGAAGACATGAAAAATGGGTGGCAACCCCATATAAGCTACAAGGAGGTACATAGTTGGGGTATAGTATTAAACATAGGATTGATGTTTTGGGAAAGACCAGATAGTACAATAGAGCTTCCTTCCATCCAATACAATAGTACTTGTTTATTTAATGGTACGGTTAAATATAATTTGGCGAGTCTCTTGAAGACTAGCAACAATGATTATGATTATGCTCATAAGGCCAGACTCCATCTTAGCAGCCCCACTTCTTACGAGTTGGAGATCATAGGTGAATTAATGAGAAAGATAATATCAACTTTCCTTTTTAGCCTCACCCTTGAGGACAAGGGTGATTTTGAGGGGTTGGGAAGGGGTGTTGTCAAGGTGAAGAGGAAATTGTATACCGAGTTAGGTTGGCACATGAAACTAGTTATTGGGAATGTGAATGACTTCTGCGAGAATGGTGTAGTTAGTCATGTGAGCAGAGGTAAAGACGTGATGGTAAGAGATGAGTCATTCTACACACACATATACCAATTTGGGTTTGAGTATAAGAGCAACATTTTGGTCGACATGGTATTTTTCGCTGCTCCAAATGAATTTGATAGTTGGTTCCTTGTTTATGATTCGAGTGAGAGTTGTGAAATTCCAGCAACTCGACTTAATTGTGGAATGATGGTTTGCTCTATACATGGTAGTGATAATTTGGGTATTGTCATCAGTTGGGCAGTACAAGTAATTGCTACCCTTGCAAATGGATTTGATGAGGAAACCCAGAAATGGATTTGGGTATTATCACCTTGCATTATTACCAATGTCCACAAGGCAACATTTATGACACAAGAGGCAATACTCTTAGACAAATATATCAGGCATCATCTTCTAAGCAGTTGCTACACCCTTGTCACAAGAATCCTCTCCTTTGCTCATCTTTGTGGATTAAACAACTCTCGAAAGCTGGACATCATCTCTCGAGACGTTACTAGTGATGCAAGTACCATGATACTAGACCCTAAGAAGTTATCTTCCTGGTTATTCAAGGAGAATTTGAGGGTGGCTATAAATGGGTTTTACAAGTCGGTCATCATCTATATTTTTTATCCCGGAGGTTCGCAGATGATACATGTCATTGATGTGTCTTTCTATGAATATCGTCTCTCTTTGATCCTTGAGGACAAGGATCATTTCATGGGGTGGGTAATGATACACACCAAAATTATGAGAGGGGTAGTTTAGTAACTTTCTCTAATTATTGTATTTGTTCTTCATTTCCTATATAAGCAAATGTCTTATTTTAATGTAATCAGCCAAGAATATTGTTTAACAAGAAATCTATTGTCATCCCCTTCTTCCTTAATCAACTCTATTTCCTTGTATTTCCTATAATCCCTGGTGGTCGTATACATCCAATCCCATCGCAGATTATGGTGATTGCAACCTATCGGTCCTAAAATTGAACAGTTGCAACAGGCCTCAATCAGTCAATCACATATGTGAGTAGTAGCTTGCATCAGTATATTCGTATATGGAGTCAATCCCATAATAATTTATTTTTGTATATGAAGTCAATCCCATATAAAAATATGTATATAAATAATTGATTATTCTTTTTCTTTTTTTTGACAAATGACAATTATTACTACATTTTGGTCAGTTAGGGTTTTTGTTAAGTTTCGGTCATCATTATATAGGTTAAAAAAGGTTCGGGTGTGTTTCTATTTGGGTCAAAACAGTTTAGGTTGAAATAGTCCAGGCTGGTTCATACGAATATGGGTCCAATTTGGGTATTATATGTTCGTTTCAGTTTTGAATCAATTCAGGTTTATTCAGGTTTCGGATGAAGACTAAATAATACCTTTCAAATGTACGGTCAGATGTCGATTCAGATAATTTCGATCGGTTATTCGGGTTCGATTTACTTTTGCCAGGTCCAAGAATAGGGTTGTAGGTTTTTGTGGAAGACAGCGGGAAAGAGGAAGAAGAAAGAGTAAAGGAGTGAGTGTGTATACATTGGAGTTGGCGTGAATCTATGTCGCGTGGTGCGTGCGTTTGAGATGCGCCCTTGTCGTATTTGGAACGCGTCTGAGTTCTTCAGTTGATGCCTCCTCTCACCAATGAGAGTGGTATGTGCGTGCAATTAGTCCACCCATGATGCACAGTTCTATGCATTACTTCCATACAACGACTTTTCCCCGCTTTATTTTTACTTGAAAACCTCATTCTACGTTCATATGACATAATTAATAATAAATAGGAGATAAATAGATAAAATATTGCTAACTACTACTTCAAATTAAATAAATGAACTAGCTATAACCTATAAATAAAGACTTATTACAAAGAAGGAGAATATGAAACCCAGGATTCCTCCCGTTAGCGCTTTTGTTTATAGTCATTAGCGCTTTTGTTTATAGTCGTTTACTAGTCGTGAAATTGTTTGTCGTAATTTACCTGTGACAATAAATCATAATTAGTCAGGGTAAGAATGCAGTAGGTGGCTCAAAGCAATATAGTCACGGATAATTTACTTATGACAATATCATAATTAGCCACGGTAAGAATTCAATGCGTGGCTAAGAACAATAATTAGTCACGGGTAATTTACATGTGACAATAAATCATAATTAGCTACGACATTGTGGCTAAAAACAATTATCAGCCACGTTCGTGACTAAATACATTTGTTAGCCACGGTCATGACTTAATTCGTGACTAAAAATAATTATTTGCCACGGACGTGGCTTATTTCGTGGCTAATCATAATCATTAGCCACAGACGTGGCTTATTTCGTGACTAATCATAATTATTAGCCACGGTCGTGGCTTATTTTGTGGCTAACCACATTTTTTAGCCACGTTGTAGCTTAATTCGTGGCTAAAAGCAACTATTTGCCATGGCTATATTTTTCCCGTGGCATACTTTTTCATACCAATTCATTTTCAAGGAGGGAAGCAATTTTTCCCGTGGCAAAGCTATTTTTGCCACGAATTATGAATTCCCGTGGCATAATTCGTGGCGCAAGAGATGATTTGTTGTAGTGATAGTTAATAGCTTGACAAAGCAAGACAAGTTTATATATAGCTTAAGGACATTAAGATCATAAAGGGGGCTAAAAAGAGGGCAAATTTATCAATGTGAAATTGGCTTCAAAAATGCAATGCAATTATCAAAGCAATGCTCAAAAGAATTGCATAGAGGATCATACTTGTGCGTTTTGATGAAACACACATCATAAGGAGACCTACCACTAGGGATGTCAATGGGGCACGTCTCGCCCCGCAGCCGTCCCACGTGAGACGGATGTGGGTAATGATTTGGTGGGTGTGGGGCGGGGATGGGTTTCAAAAGCATAATTCGTCGCGGGTCGCAGGGCAGGTGTGGGTATCACATGAGACCCGCCCCACACCCACCCCGCCCCGGCCCACACCCACCCCGCTCTCCCCGCCTCATATGTCCCCGCCCCGCTTATACCCACCTAATAAATAATAATATCTAATAGTAATATATATAGATAAAAAAGTATAACTTAAAACGGTAAACGAAGCTGAAGAACTGAAGATGAAGAACTTAACCGTGTTCATTTGTTTTGTAGTTTTGTTTACTCTTCTAGTACTCTGTCAGAATTTGCACTTAATTCCAATGATTAGTGCTTTTCTTTGGCTCAAAACGTAAGATCCTGTACCTGTATTTAATCTACTTCTTTTACTTTTGGGATCGTTTCGAACCAGATCAAGATAAAGCCAGTCTGGATTCAACGTTCTTGCACGGTGATAGGCCACTTCGGTCCTCTCCCGGATTGTCCATGTGTTTCGTGGTATATTTGTATGTAAAACTGTTTCATGGCTCAACAGACTCTAGTTAATTGAATGTTAAGGCAGTTTGCGAATTTTTTTCTCTATAAGTAGTACGACTAGTATATTTTAGATTCACGATTTACATTTCTTGAGGAGATAGGCGGGTTAACGGGTCTCCGCGGGGCGGGGACGGTTTTGAAAGGTTTACCCCGTCGCGGGTCGCGGGGCAGGCGTGGGTGCGCATTTATAGCTCGCGAGGCGGGCGCGGGTTGACCCCCCTCCGCACCCGCCCCATCCCTTTGACATCCCTACTGCTACCACTCACCTAAGAGAGACCGTATATGGATGCATCAGTCTTATAGAGGCTCTACCTTACCATTTGAAGCTTGCCAAAAGTCTAGATCAAGCCTACTAAGTCCACAATTCATCATCCACCTACTATGTCAAGACATCCCCATGTTTGCAGAATCCCGTCAAAATAATATGAGTCAAAGCTATTAGGCACAAAACGGGATAGACAATAGGGCAAAAGTAGGAAAAGCCAAGAATTGAGCAAGAATTTACACATTATTATTTTTTTCAAAAATTCATTATAAATCTCTCATATGTTACCTAAATGCAACTAATCTATATGCAAATGCATCCCCCTCCCCCCCCCCCCCCCCCCCCCTCACCCCCCACCAAAAGCTAAACATCACATTGTCCTCAATATGTCGATAATTAAAATACCCAACATCACCATAAAAATGGTGTAAAACACATAAGAAATAAGGAGAAGAGATCAAATTTAATGGGGGATAGGAAGAAATGAAACTAATATGCAAAGCAATAAAATTCTAACTAAACTTACTAACTCCCCAAGGCTAGCATGGAAGCAAGGGAAATTGTTCATCTCTTCTCGTTTCTTTGAAGTACCATGAAATCTGAAATTCTCATAAGAAAAATGGATTTTAAGGTGAACAAATTCCAAAATCAACATGATAAGAGTAGTTAGAAAACTAATTAATCCTAACAATCATTTTCTAGAAGTATTAATAATCAGAAAATCAAATTTTCCCCAAATTTGATTTAGGGTTATAGATATTTAATTGAACTAATTGACATTAGATGGAATTGAACGGAAAAGAGAAGAAGACATACCGATTACGTTAATGGAAAGGAGAATTGATGTTGGCAAATGATTTCAATGAAGAAAATAAAACAAAAGAAAAGAAAGAGGAAAAAGAAATACAGTCGGGTTTTACAAAGAAGAAGGCCATTGTGAATATAACAATTACGCTGCACGAATTTCGAGAAAAAATGACAGAACCGCGATCCCGCTCGGGGTCAGCGTCCCCGATCGAGGTTGAGCGCCCCTCCGGGTTTTGACTTATTTTCTCGCTTTTCCAAGCTAAATTTCCTTAGTTTAGGGATTAGGGAAGCCATGCAATAATATAATTATATAACTTGGTAAATTAAAGTTATTAGTAATTTTGTCTAAATTGTTTTCTCACATGTTTGGACTTAATTAATCTTCGGTTTAAGTGCACAATCCTAGATTAAATATGTTAATTCGTTCTATATGTCGAGAGGCGCGAAATCGATAGACTAAGCATGTGTAGTACGACGACCTAGTTATAACGCGAGTGTCTCTAGGATCTGGTCTAAGGTTATTGATACCAATATCCTAATGTTGGTATCTTAACAAAGCCTAAAACAATTAAACATAATTTCCTAGTTTTCGAGTTAATCTATTTTATATATATTTATATTTGCATGTGTGACCCGACTCCCCTAGAATCTTGTATCATTTTTGTTACAACCGAAACAACAATCAAACCATACTGGTTATCAAACCTTGATAGAAATTATTCATAGCATTTCAAAACGTAATTCCCGTTTCGCTGTGGCATTCGACTCCTATATACTACATTAGTTTGTTGTACCTTAGGATATTTTTTCATAGGTTTGCGACCGAACCTATCATTAACCGTAATCAAATTTATAATTATATTTACAAAAAAACTATTTATGTTAGCTCGAAACACACTAATTCATAAATATATACATGCAGGAAATTATAATTAGCATTTGGCTGAGTAATATTTATGGGACATTAAAAGGACCCTAGTCTTCAAAGGTTGTAAAATAACAAATGACATTATAATATAAGGTTGTAAACTTTTCAAAGTTTCAACTTCTTAAATTTCTCAAAGGGATCGTGTCCCAAAGAGTTAATCTAGTACACTTGTTTTTTAGGCACATTGATTGCCGCTAGCACCCAATGTCTTCTACGAAATATTGAAAACCCTGTTAATAAAAGAAGAGAATCGTGATTCATTATAATAAAGTACTATACATAGCGATTCTCATTGTATGGGCCAAGCGATAGGCTTTTAGGCGTCTTCAACCGATTTTTTTCGATTTTTTCCTCCTCTGAAGTAAAAGCCAATTTTAGGGAGAACGCTTGATGCGTGCATATTACATATACTTTTCAGTACCTTTTGGCACACATATCTATGCATTATGGATGATTTTATATCGCTTTATCCCCCGATCACGCTACTTTGTGTTTTTCTTGCTATTTTGTAGGAATGAGCCCGAAAGTGGTGAAAATCGAGCCAAAGTTGTCCCAAGTACATACTCTTAATAAAAGATGGGAAGCCGGAGCATAACTTGCGAGCATCGGGAAGCGTGAAACGTCTATGTGAAAGGTTATTTTTGAGGATCAACGTGGGCTGGAAGAGAAGAAAAGCTCGATCGAACCTTGCTGATGGTCGATTGATAAGATTTGGATGAAGAATTAATCGATTGAATGATACAGTTACTCAATCGATAACTGCAACTTTTGAAACCCTCGATCGAGAAGACCATTTACTCGATCGAGGAGATTTTGGAGGGATTTACTCGATCGAGAGGTTTTATTCCCTCGATCAACCAATTTTCCCACTGGGCTTTTAATTATGTGGTGTTATAGGTTTAGATTATTAGAGCAACCTAATATCTGTTATAAAACAGATTACGTTAGCACTAATCAGACAATCATATTTCATCTACCATCACT
The DNA here is from genome assembly GCA_029255685.2 of Silene conica. Lineage (NCBI taxonomy): Eukaryota > Viridiplantae > Streptophyta > Magnoliopsida > Caryophyllales > Caryophyllaceae > Silene > Silene conica. Next base: position 71,008,668 of record CM055311.2, read on the forward strand.
TTACCTTTACTTACTTGTACTTAGAACACCTCATAAACTTTTAGATTTCTCTTTTTTGTCAGACGAATGCTCTTGTCTCTATCATTTGTAATCTTTCTTCTTCCCTTAATCTTATTACTTTATTTCTTGTTCTCTTGTTACTTTTGTTTCTTTATTCTCGTAATTAGTTTAATTTACATCTCTTATCATGTCTTTTTATACTCTTATCTCAATTGTTAGTGTAGATTCGAAAGTCATATGTAGCTAATTTCTTAATATGTTGCGATGAGGGAAACCACGGTAGTAAAGTAGTGGGATTTGCATGTTTAGTTGGTATTGCGATAAGGGTTGTTTGATGACAATTTAATTGTGAACTAGTAAATTGAGTGCACGCAGGAGACCGGTTTATTTAGTTAAACCTGACCTAGATCGAAATATTGGAAGGGTGGACTTGCCTATAGAATAATAGACTTACCCTAATAGAGCGAAAGTTATTTACGGGGCCCTGGGTGATTTGAGACTGAAAGGAGATAATCACTGCCCTCCTTATCAAAGACTGACTGACCTAGTTAATTTAATAGCGTAATACCGTGGTGACCCGATTCCTGACATATTCCCTTCTCCTTATATCTCTCTCTAAAAAAAACTTTATATCTCTCTCTAATTCTCTCTTTAAAAAAAACTAAACCCTAATTTCAGCATCTTGGGGGCTGCCGTCTACCTTTTTTCGGTGGAAGTAAGCCCCAAATTTTCTGTTTCGTTCTTTAATTTTTGTTACGCTAATAACTTCTTGCCTCTCTTTTATTGGAGACTTGTTCTCACCTTTGTGTGAGTTTTGTTCTCACCTTTGTGTGAGTTTTATTCTGGCAGTTTTGTTTGACAGTTTTGATAGAGGTTTGATAGACAATGTATTTCATTACATTCATTGATTAACTACACTTTTATATAATGTTGTTTGGATTATTATCTTTTATTATGCCTCAGGAAACTGAGTTGGTGATGCTCTCATGGTCCAATGGTCCTATTTAAAGGTCTTGGGGCATGAGGGTGTCACAATTCTCAACTATTCTAGAAGCTTCCGCGGACGATTTCTTGGTTTAGAAATTCGTATCATCAGTGGTATCAGAGCTTCGGCTCTTGATTTACATCGACCAAGACGATCCACGAAGGGAGACGTTATGGAGTGCGCAATTTTCGAGGAGAATACCGAAGGGAGGGTTCTAAAACATGTTCCAAGAAACCTAATGCTACGCAACCTACAAGTCCAAACCGAATCCATCTCAACCGATCGAAGAAACCAGATCTTACACACTAAGTGTCAAGTAAAAGACAAGTGGTGTAGCGTAATCATCGATGGGGGTAGTTGTGCAAACGTTGCTTCTGAAGAGATGGTGTCCAAACTTGATCTAACCACTACCACACATCCAAACCCATACTTACTACATTGGTTAGATGATGGGAGTGCTATAAGAGTGACGAGGCAGGTAAGGGTAGGAATCACCATGGGATCATACAAGGATGATATAATATGTGATGTAATACCTATGGATGCATATCACATACTCTTGGGGCGTCCATGGTAGTTCGATAGGGACGTGGTACATAGGGGGAGGACGAATGAATACGAGTTGAGGGACAAGGGTAAGAAGATCATATTAAAACCCATGACCCCACAAGCCGTGTTAGACATGACCACCAAGAACCACAAGAAGCCTAACCTTAGGGTGAGTGCGAGTGAAGGAGAGGGAGCACGAGCCATAGAGGGAGACAAAAAGTTGGATACTTTGGATTCAGAAGAAGGGTTAGAACTACCATTAGACTTAGTTCTGAGGGCTGCACTTCCTATTCCGACTGTTGATAAAAGCAACCAGACCAAGGAGTTGTGTGTGAGGCCGACTAAGACGATAAGTGACGGATTGAAACAGTGGTCCTTAGATCCGGTCCATTACAAATTCAAACGGGCCAAACCAGTATTGAGGAAGAAAACATACAAATCTACCTTAGAGTCGTTGTAACACCCCAAGGGTATGAGAGGAGATTTGTCCCACATTGGTAGATTGAGAGGCTTGTGATATGTTTATAATAGCTCTCACCCACCACTTAGTAACAAGGCCTTGTGCTTTTGGGCTTAAGTGAGGACAAATAATTGGCCCAAAAGTGTGCACCCATCTTATTGGGTTTGTGTTACGACCGTGGTGGGTCGGGTTGTTACAAATGGTATCAGAGCGACCCTGCGACCGTGTGGTGAGCCTGTGGTCGGGAGTACCCGGGTCACACACCTAGCGGGGAGGATTCTGGCCCCGGTTGTGGTCAAGGTTGAGGCACAACGGGGACGTTGTGTTCTTTAAGTGGGGGAGTTTGTAACACCCCAAGGGTATGAGAGGAGATTTGTCCCACATTGGTAGATTGAGAGGCTTGTGATATGTTTATAATAGCTCTCACCCACCACTTAGTAACAAGGCCTTGTGCTTTTGGGCTTAAGTGAGGACAAATAATTGGCCCAAAAGTGTGCACCCATCTTATTGGGTTTGTGTTACGACCGTGGTGGGTCGGGTTGTTACAGTCGTACCTAAATAAATTCATATGTGGGGTAAGGGCTTATGGTAGGGACTAGGGAGTATACTTTGGTTGCGAATGATGGTTGTATACAGAGGTTCGTTGAACACGGGAAGTCCAAACCATTGGAGTTCTGAGAGTCGGTAAGGGCTGAGGTGACTGACGAGGGGCACGTGGTCTCGGAGGTGACCGAGAGGAAGTTAGCGTTAGTGACGGTTGAACGGGCAGCAACTAGGGGGAACGAATCCGAAGGTTGTTGTTAGGTTGCGTTTCAATCAATTCTAAGCCTAAATGTGTTGGTCCAGGTCTGAACCAAGTACCATACAAATCCCTTTTAGAGGAGTCCTATACACAACATCGTTAACCATGATAAGCCAACTATGGTTATAGCCGGGGAGATGGTAGAGGTCTTTGAAACATGGGCAGCAGGTTCCAAGCAAAGTGAAAAGTGAACCAAGGTTCAAGGGTTCGTGGGAGGTGGCTGCAAGGGTGGTTGATCTAAGCAAGGTAGTTGCCGGAATAAGTGATGAGTCATATTCGTATACACTTTTATGCCTCCCCTTTAGTTGTTTTGAGATGATTCTTGTGCTAAATTGTGTCATTTATATGCTATTTATATTAGAATGTCGATACTTCCGGCTTTCGGTGTTTAATGCAGGATTGATGCATTTATGGAGCAAAAGATGGATTGGAGCACCGCGGACCCGACATGAAGGAACACACGTAGCATGGCACGAGGATCTAGGAAGGAAGAGCTAAAGAGATTATCGAAGGCAAGCACAAAGAAGAGCTCCATATAACTAGTACCTACTTTTGAGAGCCATATCTCGAGTTATACACATGATAATCAGAAGATTCCAACTGAAGGTGAAAGCTCATTCTCTTAGCTTTCCAACGCCACGAAAATCACTTGATTTGGACAAGTAACGAAGAAATGGCGGCCGTTTGAAGTTCAGTGCGCGAAGCAGAAATTACGCGCTGAGAGCACTCGATCGAGTGCCACCAACACTCGATCGAGTGCCTTGAGTGCTCGATCGAGTGCCTTGAGAGCTCGATCGAGTGATTTAATTCACCCCGAGTTTCCATAAATTGTTTAAGTAGTTTACTATAAATAAAGGCTTCGTAGCCTATTGTTAGATACACTTTTATTACTCTAAAAACCCTAATTATTACTAGTAGCTCTCTAGATTATTATTTAGCAATTGCCTTCGGATCTTGTTCTCCTATTTACGGTATTTAATCATAATCTCTACTTTTTTGTTCTTCAATTGTTCTTGTTCTTAGTTTATTGCTTTATTAATTATGTTTTCAATCAATATTGTTGTAGTTAGATCCCAAGCCATGCATAGCTAATTTATTTGTCTAGGGTGAAAAGAGATCTAGGTGATTAGAAGGGGGGATCAAACTTTAATGATGTTTAATTGTTAAACTGCTTATTATTATTGTTCTATTGTTGTTTTAAACCTGATTAATTAATTACTGGCCAGGATTAGTTAATTAGTCTCGCAAATTAGTCTTAGATCCGACCGTAGACTAAGACTAAGATAGGCCACAACAATTGAATAGACTGACCTAATTATAGCGACCGCATGTTAGGTTTAGATCTAAAGATTATATGAATACCGACCGGATATATGATCTTAAATAATAATTTTGCCCAATCAAATTAGTTAAATCCCATTCCCCTGGATAATTGCCTATGTGAACTTGATCCCTAGATCTTTCCTAATACTTGTTTACATCTTTATTTACTTATTTTGCAATTAGTTTGTTAGACAACAAAAACAACCAAAAACAACCCAATTGTTACTTTAAGACTTATTTACTTTAGCAAACAATTTATTACCGCCTCCCTGTGGATTCGATACCTTTCTTACCGCTAGCTATTAGTTAGTAGTATCCTAAGGATTACTTTGATTTAGGGTGACGACTTTACCCTTATCAATAAGTGATCTTAAAAACAAAATTGTACGGGCAGAAACTTGTGTAATCGATATTAACCATGTTGCAGGTGATCCATTCCCATATTTTTGGATGTAGATAGCTTGGTTCGATCCAAGTCGAGAGAAGCAGGGTTTGTTTTGAGTAAAGGGGGTTACAAGTCTGCTTTAAGATTATAGACCGCTTTCTTAGAGGGGATAGTTGTGTTGCTAAGGAGGAGGGCGTGGTGATGCGTGATGTTGCTAAGAGGCGCAACCATGAGATTCTTGGTTCGAGACTAACATCCCAGCCAGTTTTATTAATTGCAGGTAGCATACCCCAAGACCAACGTGTCTTGAAGTTCGATCATCAAGAATTTAGGTCAATTCTCTTTAAAGGAGGAGGGGATGATCCAATTATGGATAGGGCTCGGTCTCATTACTATATGTGGGACTCGAAGGAAAGGTTGATATTAGCCTTGTTCGAATTATGTTCAAAGAACGGGCTGTTTTATTGTCGAGTCAGAGTTAAATGGATTCAACAACCTTGGCCCAACGAGGTATTTACAAAGATGCTAACAAATAAAGAATGGGCTAAGGAATGGTGGACGAACCACCACCAAGGAGCACGGTGGCCCACGTCGTGGTGGTCCAGCTCGGTAGTCCAAGATCCGAGTGCTCACTCGGATATTCGAAGACGGAGTTTAATCTCGGATACTCCAAATACGTTTTGGAGATTATTTGCGATTTATTTATTTTAATAAGTTAGTTATTAGTTTATTATTAAGTTGTTACAAAGTTGTTACAAGTTAGTTGTAATAAGTTTGTTACAATTTAGTAGTTAGTTACTAGTTTGTTATTAGTTAGTTATTAGTTAGTTACAAATAGTTGGTTACTATAAGGTTGTTAGGAGTTAGTTACAACCTTATTAGTTAGCTAATTATTTAATTAAATAAAGATCAAATTTGGATCTATTTAGGATAGGAATAGAACTCCTATGTGGAGTAGAATTCGAGGGCTATTTAGCCGTGTAGTAGGGCATGCCATACCCTATATAAGGGGCTTTGCCATTCAGTTTTACAGACAATTCAAGATTAATAATAATTAAAGTTTTCAGTTATAAGTGTTCTTATAATTCCCGGACTCATCGAGTGTTGATCCAAGCCGTTATTATTTGTCGCGTTTCAAGTAATAGCAAGAACTACAAACTATAGGTCTAGGGAGTAATTCACCATTATTTTACCTATAGGTCTAGGTCAAGCAAATATCCTTCTACCTTAGGGATTCACCCTAAGTCAATCACCATAACCGTCCACCACCATCATTCACGTTCATCATCATCATCAACGATCATCATCATCATCACCATTATCGTTCATCTTCATCAAGATTATTCATATCCGTCACAAAATAGGTTGTTTTGTTCTTAATTATTCTCAACTATTTTAGAAGCTTCCGCGGACGATTTCTTTGTTCAACAATTCGTATCAACTTACAAAGGTAGATCGGGCATTAGGAAGGTTGTTTCATCTTCAATCTAAGCTTGAATCTCCATTGGAAGTGTTTAGTAGTGTTTTAGAGAGAAGAGAAAGAGTCTGGAGAGAATAATAAAAAAGATAAGAAATGATTTGGGTTTTGGGGAAGAAGGGAGTTAATCCCGCATTTTGCTCAGTTTCACTCGACCGAGTGAAAATTCCACTCGGCTTTTTCACTCGGTCGAGTAGAATCTCACTTCTCAACAATGACCATTTTTCGTAAAACAGTCTTATCTCACTCGTTTCTTGGTCATTTTGGGTGTGTGACCAACCATTGGAATTATAAGAGAACAAGCTAGAACGTCCAATTGGAATGACATCAATATCATGTCTAGATCTCAAGTTATGACGACTCTAAGACAACCCTTTTGTAGACGGACATTATAACAATTCAATTAAGTCTAGTATAGGTTACACTTGGTCCAATTTATAGTCATAACTCACTCCCGAATAACCTCTCGTCTAGAATAAGGTCTATCACGTATCCCAAGGCTCTTTTGCAAGTTCAAAAATATTCGGGTATTACACTTTTACTGTCTCGACCAGGGCTTGGTGTGTGTTCCCCAAACTTACTAGGAGAATTTCCAAAGCAGGAATTTTCTCCTCACCCAATCTCTCTAAGGTCTTCACCTTGGTCCTAGTTTCTCCTTTATTCCCACTCGGTTCTTCGGTATTTCCTATCTTCGTATCCAGCAGACCCTCGTGAAGGCCAGGCTTTGATGCCAAATGTCACCGTCCGGAACTTTGAGTTGGGACATGGAGCGCACCCTTGTCTAATCTCGCGACAAGAATGAAAGCGAGAGCGTTAAGCACTAGTAGCCTAGCTAGTAGGGGATTACATACGTACTCGGTCTAGGTTTACTCGTGTCAGGATTCTATTCTCGATCATCAATGATCGACAAACACATGTTTGTAAGTAAGAATGAAGGCAACAATTCGTAAGGATGCAAACGAGTTAATAAGAAAGCTTTTGGGTGAGAAACAAATTGATTTACTATTACTTCCCAAAGAGGGAAATTTGATATTACAAGTCATGTATCAGGAAACATTGAACGTGCAGAATAGCGATACTTTTTCTAAACACCTAAAACGTCATTTTAAATTAAAAAGCGAGCTCCAAGATTCGACACGAAGGAAGAAGCCTCGAAGTACTACTAGAATATAAAAATAGAAACGAAAATGCATAAGTGCATAACATAAATCTATAAAGGTTCGAAGTGAACAGACCGTGGGCCAATTTCAGGGATTATGCAGCTGAATTGCGCGGCCCCTTACACCACACCACAACCCTTAGCGGGATCATATCACCACCCCTGCATCAAACCTCATTTCCAACTCACCATTACTACACTCAAAACAATTTCCGCCGCACTAGCAATGCACTCAACCAATTGTGCCACGTTACCACAAAAAACACTGTAAAAAAGGACTAGTACCATCCTTCGTAGACAACTCATAACCTCTGCCCTGTCATCCTCACTTTTGAAACCCTTCCCCACCTCATAATCCTCGCACTCAACCTAATGTTGCTTTGGCTGGATCCCTTATTGGAGGAGAACTACTATAAATGCAAGTATTTCTTAAACATCCCTCTATTGCTCCTTATTGAGTCATTGAGCCTTTATTTCACAATGGACCCATGTTCTTTGCCGAGCCAGAGCCATTCCATCTAGGTCGTAATGTGGCTGCCTTATGCCCATCTCATGTCTACCTCTAAGTGCAGGAGAAAGGGTGTTTGTTCCGAGGAATAGGCAACGGAAAAAGCAGTTAGGTTTCAATTTGAATTTTATTTGTTACTTTGACGCTTCCCTTTAAGTGTAAGAAAGGCTTGAAATGCCACACAAAACAAAGGCGGGATACAGCATTCTTTTCCACTACTATAAATTCAACTTCATTTTGTTCTTGGCCCCACTTCAAGTCCTTTCAAATTTTCACTGAGTCCTGCTTGTGACAGATATTATCCGTCACAAGCTGAAAATAGATATTATCTCTCTCACAGCAAGGAAAGTGGGAGGATAAGTGGAAAATTAAGCATTTATAGATCGTGTTACTTGCATTCTTTGGAAGGGGCATTATCCGTCTTTAGCTTGTGACGGATTGATACAACGGTGACAACATCAATTTGGTACATGAGCAGCACTCCTGCGCAGAAGGAAGAGAGGCTAGCTGATACTACAATTCAGGAAGATGCATTCAGTTGGAGTACAGCACGTGGGCCTCCCTGTGACATCACACTCTGCACATGGGATCCTAACCAACCCTGACAGCCAATCATGTGAGTAGAGGAAAAGGACAAAACCAGAAATATTCCATCAGCTGAGTCATGCAACCGAATTGGGATAATTCTGTTTTCTGCATTTTAATTAATTCTATAATTATCTTTTATGGATTGATCCCCAAGGAACCTTAGCTATATAAGCAGGTTCATGCATTTGTAATCATCATCCTGAATATCAATATTAATCTCAATTCCCTCTTAACTCTTCCTTGCTTAATTCTCAAGTGATTATACTCACTGCGGAATTTAGTGTTCTAGCCTATCGGTTGAAAGATTACTGAACAGCTAAGTTGTATCACGGATAATGTCATACAAGGTGAATTTGTGGAAATTCATTGTATTTCAGGTCTTTCTATATTGAATTCAGCTCAAAAAGTTCCATTCCAAAGGCATAAGAATGTAGAGGCATAGTATCAAACTTTTTCAAATAAGTGATTAATGATACATTGATACATTGATAACTTTGGCCAAAAAAAGATCCGAGATGAAAATAACTAAAATTTAAAGTCAATAGCTACAAAAATACTTGGGAATAGAATTAAATAACCCTTTTTAAGCATTTTATATTACCTATATCTTCAAGAATTGCTAAAATAGCTTTCACCCTAATCCTACCTCGTCTTAACAGCTTTCGAAAGCTTCTTCTTTCTCTTTTTAACAGCTTTAGGGGTTTTAGTCTTCCTAGATTCTCTCTTCTCCTCCTTGACTTTCTTCTTGTGTTCCTTCCTAGCGGCTTTCATTTCTTCAGGAGCCACCTTTTGCGGACTGGAAAATTCTTTTCCTTCCGACTCACTAGAGCTTCCATCATCTTCTCCATCCTCGACTCCCAAGTCACTTTCACTATCGGACACATCAGTATGATGAGCACTAGTTGGTAGGTCCACGACAGTTGTGTAGACCTTTTCACTTGGGTCCTCCGTAAACGCATCTTTCTCGGCATCTTTGACTTGTTCTAGGGTCTTCGGGATAAAAGACTGAAGAGTATTATCGAAACAATTAGCAAAATGTCTCACATATTTAGTCCTTTGATATATCCTTTCAAAAAGTGGCAAAAAATCAAGAGACAAAAGTGGCTTAAATTCAATAATTTTCCATGCACTTTTCTCTTTTTAAATACTGCCTTGGATAGTTTTGTCATTTACATTAAAATAGTTTTCCAAAAGGCAGCTGAAAGATATCAAATGTATATCCGAAGAAAGGAATTTGAGAAATAATAAGACCAGTAGTGTATTGGTAAAGACAAACAAATCTGCACAAATAAACAAAAAGCCATACAATTATACAAATATGCCTTTTAAACAGGGAGAAATATGACATGAATCAACAAGATACCTGGACAAATACAGCATCTGCTATTTGCTCCTCAGTAGTTAGCACATCGCCTCGGGCTAGAATCTTCTGCTGAATCTAAAAGAAACAATCAAAGGAAGTTGGTTAGACATCTTAGTTCTTATTTGAAATGAGCTACGAAGTACAAAATTGCAGATCAAAGGGAAAGAATATAAAAAATGAAATTCTGTATAAATGAACCCTAACTTTGATAACTGACGTGGGTTGAGACAATGAGACCCAGCAGATTAAAGATTAGACTTTCAACTCGAAATCTTAATTTGACTGAAGGAGCGAGGTGGCGAGGACTGTATAAGACACAGAGCAAAGGTGTGCTGCTTGTGCACGAGGCGTACTGTCTACGCCAAGGGTCAGGGTATAAACAAGATCTAGAACTGCGCGTACAGAAATAGAAAATGCATAGCATTGTTCCTCAAACTTAGCAACGGTTATGTACATAGGTGTTGGAATCCTCATGACCAAAATTTAAGACACAGAGGCCAACGCTGTCCTAAAATCATGATACGGGGGCAGAACTTTAAGACAAAAATTTGCATTAGTGTGAAATACTCCCTCCATTCAACTCCACACTTACCATTACTTTTTCACGTTTCCCAACACATTTTTTACGTGCTAAATATCGTCCTTAGCTACGTATTTGCAAAAATTATAAAAGTGATATTTTTAATATACTTGTAAAGAGAAATCAAACGAAATCCCACTTGAATATATTCACTTATGTATTGATAGAAAATTGAAATTGCATGTTCACTTGTGAATAGTGTACAAAATATAAAGTGGTAGTGTGGAGTTGAATGTAGTGAGTAATTCGCCTTCTCAAATTGAAGAGGGGGCTGACTTCTAAGAGCACGGTTAAAATAACAAAAATAAAAACATATGCCTCATAGACTAGCCTCCTCTATTTTAGTCATGTTGTCCGGTTTCTGCATTTGTCAAAAGAACTGTCCTTCATTATCATAATAGAAATCAATTCTCCTTGTTAAACGCTTCACCAAATTCGGGGACCGAAGTGCAGTAGAGAATCCCTACCACTGCCATCTCCACCTCCATGGTCCATCTACCAACATAAAGCGGGTTTAAAAAAAATGACCACAAAAGCTTAGTGTATACCTCTTCCAGGTAAGAATCAACAGCTTCATCAGCAATATTTGGATCCACAATAAAATCAAAAAGTTCCCGGATTGTCATGACAGCAACACCACTTTTCTTAAAGAAGTCCTGGATGTCAAAAACCACATTAAAATCAAAGCAACAATGTAACTCAACATAGGAATGGTACTGAGGGCTAAAAAGCTTACAGAAACATGGAGACAGTCTTCGCGTAAGAAATCAAGAGCGTGCGGATGATCGAGATCAACTGCTTGCGAAACATCAATTACATATAAATGACCCTGTGAGACATGTTAATTTAATATCGCTCTTGATGCTTGAACATGTGATATATATCCAAATTTTCTTGATGATCTGGCATACCTCATAATATAGTATGTTGTACTCACTGAGATCTCCGTGCACCAGTTTGCACTTCTGATACATTGTTCGCATCGCTGTAATAATCTTGAAACAAAAAAGGTAACTATTGTCAGACATTCAGTGCCACAAAATGCCGCATTTTGCTGCAAACAACCTACAAGTCACCATAATACATATATTTAAATTAAAATACCGACACTATAACAAAAGAATCAAAGGAGCAACAAAGCATTACATTCGAATTGAACGGTAAACTAAGTTAATAGAGGGAGTGGCAAATAGTTACAAAGGAGTACAACACTATTGAATAAAAGTAAATGTGATATTCTTTGGTGCACCTATTTCCATATTTATCTATTTGTATTTATTTATGAAGAAGCTAGTTCTTATATACTCAGTCACTGGCATAATTCAACAGCTTCAATAATAAGGTGGCCAAAAATATTCAGCTACAAGCACTCAAGCAGACAAACAGTAATTCCAGTAAAACCTGGCATAACAATTTTCCTAGAAAATAAAAATGCCACAGTACCAGTAGAAATACAACAGCAGCCTGTAAGTTCACCATTTTAAGGGTTTGGCGTTCAAGGAAAAGGGAAGAAGTGAGTGTAATGTACCTCTACATAGCCTTCTCGAAGCTTGTCCAGGGATAAAGCTGCATCTTTAAGCCTTGGGGCAGCCCAACCTGCCTTCCCTGTTAATACACAAAAGTCAACTGAAATTCTACAAGATACAGTAGTCACTGGTTGTGACTTATGAATGCAAGTTAGTGTTTTCATCTCAAAGTTTTTCCTTTCATCTTCCTTTTAACATGCTCCATCCTCATACTTAGGGTTTTAACCTCCATTAACTTCTAATGTTCATCGAGGCAAGGGGACTGGAAGCAACAAACTGCAACTCCTCAAGTGAAGGTGCGCAGATTTAGCAACTAAAATTTTATATTCAAGATAAAGTACACAATATTTTTTTTCTAGGACTTGAAAGAGGGTCACCATCTAAAAGAATAAACACTAGAGATAATTTGCCAAAGAGAAGGGCATAATAAATAAATAGAAGAAAAAAAATTGAAATTGCATAGTAGAGCAGCTGCATGCACCTTCTCCTCTATTAGGCACACTTAAGAGTTAAGACACAGCTAGTCGTTGCGTAGTGCCTCACTGTGCCTTAGACTTAAGCGCGCTTTTAAAAACTAAAGATCACTACCACTTCTCCAGTCTCACCTAGGCCCAACTTCCTTTCATGTTAGGGAAAGTTTGAATAACAGGGGGAGTATCACATCACATTTTTTTTATATTATTAAACATATTTACAGTCAATGTTTTGGAGATTTTTCATACATTGAAATACCCTATTCATTTACATGAAAAGGCATAGGAAGTAGCTGAATAGTTTGGCTGGCCAAATATTAGCAAAACAGGAGAGCAAGTCCATTAAAAGAAAAGGTGACCTTCCTGAAATGAAGTATAAAACTGCTTTTTACAAGATACATCTCTGGGCCCCAAATGTAAGCAAACCACAGATTTCACCCATTTCACACAGAAGCACAAAATTGGAGACAGAAACTCAAAAGACACTGAAGTAATAAACTACTGCATAACTCACATTCTATTTTTTCGAGGCTAAGAAATGTTCCCTGTAAAATACATTTTTTTAGTGTAAAATGAAAGTGGGTGCATAAGAAAGAAAAGGAAAATACCGATGAAATCCATGACCAAAACATGAAGCTTCAAAAGGATTGTTTTAGGGCAGCGTAATCCTGCTGCTTTTAGCCTGCAATTCATAATCATAGAAATAACTAAGAGAATCATCTTGCACCAAAAACAGAGCTGATAGACAACGAAGATGTCCTACTCCTATGTTTCAGAAAAGGAATAATATTTGCGATCAACTAATCACTATATTTAGTACAAGTATTTATTGAAATTTTTGTCTAAACTCTAAACCCTTTTACTGCCTGGACGTTCGATTATAAAGTGTTGAATCTGAAAACCAAATAGCGCATATAGCCGTCAAACAAATCTGAGAAATCCATAGTCTTTTCTTAATTCTCCCATCATGTTTTTGCATAACTATCTGGATTAACGAAGAAAAAAAATAAAAATAAAAATAAAACAGAACATACCCATCAATCAGCTACTTCCTCCATTTTTTTATGTTCTTCCCATTTACTCTAAATGGCAAATTACCTATCTTCTTCCCATTTCTTTTCTTTATTATTATGGACAATTAAAAGACAAGATGGTGCTTGTTGCATTTGTCAAATTACAAAAACTGCCACTTGTTTAGTTGGGTAATGTTGCTGGGTTAGTTCCTTAAACCTAATTACTGGCCCAACCCAATAACCATTAGCCTAATAACTCCCTCCATATTGTGGGCCAAAATTACAAATTTCCCTCTGAAATCAACCCACCCCATTTATACGTATTAACTCCCTCAACCATATCCTCAACCATCTCATTTGAAAACCCTACTTCTAGATCCTTCCTTCCCCAATCTGATATTCTCTCTAAAACCCTAATTCAAGATCCTTCGTCTTCTCCACCTACTTCTTACTCTTTGTCTTCTCCACCTACTTCTTACACTTCTTTTTCTCCACAGTCTTCTTACTCTTCGTTTTCTCCACCATCTTCTACAACCTTCTTTGTCTTCTCCACCAAGTTCCTCTTGTGGCTCAAAAAAATCGATGTGATTATTATTGGAGGTGTGACTTACCTTGTCAATACTGTGATTCTGATGATGATCCATGTATTGAGGAATCATCAGAAATCCCTAATTCAACTGGGTTTACAAATATTGATGATGAATCATCTGAATTTGTTGAAGGAGTTCTTAGATCTGGTAATGTTGTAGCCGGATCTTCAAGTATTTCCCCAATACGTCACAAAACTGGTGTTGTTGAAGATGAATCTCTTCGACAAAGAGGATTAAAGGTAATGTTTTTGTTTTTATTTCGATTAAACTATTTGCATGTTCTTCATTTTCACTGCTTTGATATTAAGTCATTTTCTGTACTTGCATGTCACTTGAAGAGGATAAATTGAAGGAGGATGACAAGAAGAAAGGCAAAGAAGGTGGTGTTGAAGAAGACGAAGTAGAGGGGAAGACGATGGGGACGGAGAAAAGAGCTCTGTTAGAACAATGACTAAGAAGGTTCTTCATTCCATAACTCTCGTTTTTGTTTCTTCCTTTGGCTTATTGCATGTTGTAATTTCTGATACTTAGAACATTTTACATGTCTTATATTGTCTGAGTATGCTATATTTAAAAAATAACTCTGGGTATGCTATATATTGCTTCTATTAGGCTTGTTTGGCTATTGTTGTTGTCTGATGGTTGCTGGGTCAATATATTGGCCTTGAAACAGAAGCCATGAACATGACCTTAGTTATAAAACTTTTACTTTTACATGACCTATAAGGGTCAATTTCTTCAACAAGAAGGAAATATTTTGCTTGGTCTTGAGTGATATAAAACCACTTCTCATCAATATGAATAATATTTCCCATATCTTTAAACTTCAAAGAGTTAGATACTCTATCGTAGCTTAATTTGGATAGTGAAAAAATCAACCTGTTTAGCTTATTGTTGTCTGTTAAGGAAGGATGTAAGGCTGAACTGTGGCTCCTTAGTTTGCCCTGTTTCACCCAGTTGAAGATTGTTGTTGCTGAAACACCTATTGCTTCACCAAATGACGACATTGAACCCCTTTTCCCCATACTCGTACCTAGTATCCTCTCAATTGGAACTTCAAGTTTTTCCCTTCCTTTTTTCCCTTAATCTTGGAGATTAGCAGGAGTTCTTCACCACTTTCTCTTTGCCGTTTTGCCATTCTCCATATATCAAATATGGTTCTCCTATCAACTTGGTATTTTGTTGCTAATAGATTCATGGATCCTCTAATTGGCTTGCCATTTAGAGAATTCTCCAACAAATAGCAACCAATTCTATGCCTCTCATCGTTAGTTAGGTTCGGACCACGCATTTTACGGTAAGTTTATGGTAAGTATTCTGGAAAAAACTGGTTTCTGATGTCTGGTAAATTAACACCCTGATAATATTGTTTTTGTTATTTTTGTTGTTATACTGTTGTTACTGCATTTATAATGTTTTTGTTTTTGTTATGATATTGTTACTAACGGTTTTTTTGTAGTGCAGGAAATTACGGAAGGATAATATTGAAGATTCTGATTGAAGAGGAGATGGATGATCAGGATCTATAGTGAAGAATTGTTAGGGTTTGTAAAAGATGATGTAATAGTGTTAGGGTTTATGTTGCTAAAATGATGTAAAACTGATGTCATGGTGTAGGTGGATTTGGGGGGAACATTTATGAGTATTTGAATTTCCCCCATTCCCTTTTGGTGGGAAATATTTGGTGTTGTAATTTGTTCCTGGTTTGTTAATGTAAAACATGATGCAACGTGCTTCTTAATTTTCTTATTCAGTTTAATTATCACTAAACACAACAGGCCCACTTGCTCTCAATGTACTACTTTATCATATTTTAATAGTTGCCTTAATTGATGTGCAAATCCAAATGGGAAGAACATTAAAAAAATGGAGGAAGTATTAAATTACCAAATCCCAATTGCATTTGATACAAAGATAATGCAAGATGGATCAAGGAAAACAGGATCGAATTCTCAATCGCCATGCAACAAAGTCACGGGGTAAATGTACCTTTTGCCATATGGCTCTATTGGAGAATTAATAGAAGAGACAACTCCAGAAGAACTATAAGTTATCAAATAACCATTGAGCCCCTTCCACACCATGGAATTCATAATTATTTCAAATTCTAGTCCTTAAATGAGTTTGGGTAGCAGGTCAGAGATCTTTACTCTAGCCTCGTGTCACTTTTTCCACTTTCGTACCCAAACGATTTAATGGCCCAGACATTTCCATGTCTTCTTTGTGAATTGTCTCTGAAGAGTAGACTAGCTGGCAACACTTGCCGAAAGCCCACTGCCCCGGCCTACAAATGATCATTAAGCTACACATGCATCTCATCTAGTGGAGAGGTAAGACACTTTCACACAATTTTCACTGATAAATACAGCCGCTGACACAGATTTCACTTTAGCACAAAGGGCAGACACTCTCACACTAACTCACTTCACTGTAAGACAGATATTAGAGACTTCTGTCCCATTCGTTCACATTGTTCTTGGGCAAGCATCAATGTCAGCTCATGGGTTTAAGACCTGTTAGCATCAACATTTCCAGGATCATGAATGCCATAAATATTTCAACTGTCCTTGTTTATTTATGAAAAGTTTCCACAGAAAATAGACGGCATAGATTCCAGATCACCACAAACCAACATTTGAGCTGGGTTCGTTTCTCGTTGATCCGCATAAATTACTTCTTCATCCATCATATACAAGTGTTCTCTTTCTAGCTAATACATTACACAACCCACACTACTTTTTTCAGTAAAATGAAAATTTCAGTTTAAGATGACAAGGCAGTGTTTGGATAGCAAAATAGGAGGGAAAGGGAGGCGAGGGGGAAGGAGAGAAGAGAAAGGGAGGGAAGGGGAATGGGGTATGGGGTATGGGTGTTTGGGTATAATTTCTCTCCAAATCTTTTCTATTGTAGAGAGATTTTGATTTCCCTTGGAGGAGGGAAAATGGATCCCTCCAAATCCATCCTCCTCCATTTCCCTCCACCCTTATTTGCTATCCAAACAAGGGATTTTAAATCCCCTACTCTCCCTCCCTTTCTTTTCCCTCCAAATCCCTCCAACGAAACAAGCCCTAAAGTTCAAAATCAAGACAGATTGATTACCTCATAAGGTTCCTCATTTCTTTCTCTGCCCAAGTCTTCACCATTTTCCGTGGATTGTGCTTACAGTACCCATATCGGAAACGATAGTCGCCTTGTACATATCTATCTCTATCCCTGAGTTTCAAACACAAGCCATGAGATTAGGAATTATTTCAGCAGCTTCTTCGTCGTAAAGGAGCAAGGAGGAGGATGAACAAATAACAGAAACATGTAGTATGGAAGAATTAGAAGCAGAAAGGGAACTAATGTCATTGCCCACAATATCACACACCAGAACGAATAAGAAAAACATAAATAGAAAAAGTTGGGAACATCCTAATGATGTAATGTAAATCTAAAGACTCCTCACTAGAATGAACTACGAAATGAGGCAAGACATCTCTACCAAGACTTCGCGCATCTTGTAAGGCAGTAGGACTTCCAGACCAGTGCATAACAGATAACAAAGAACCAGCACCAAAACTCAATGTAGGCACAAACACATTTCACACATACCACTACCAGTCTACCTTATTTCCTCACTCTCTTTCAAGAGATGAAGGTTCTTTGTTTGGATGAGCAAAAAAACGCATGTTTGATTTAAACAGTTTGATATCCTCACTCATCTTGTTAAAAAGGTTTCTTTCTTTGTTGTCCGTGAGATGAAGGAAATTTATTTAACGTCATTGCTAGTTATCAATGACCATTGCCAGTTAATTTATTCAACGAACTCTACTGTTTGTACCTTCATCAACTCAAATCACAATGATCAGTTCTCATTTCACTTACTTGAACACTAAAACTGAAGTTTTGTATACTTTGATAGCCAGTTCTTGACCATCCGACTTTGTTGCATGATAAACATTTGCCTGCAGAACAAGAAGCAAAATATGTTTAAAAAAACTAGGTTGTACAGTATACAGCATAAAAGATGTTACTAGAATAGTAAAATCATCAACAGGTGATTCAGAATACCTCTTTCCCTGTTGATATACACCCATTTATGTCGCTGAACACACCTCGATTCAACATTCTGTAGAGAACCATACGAGTTCGAGGATCAATAGCCTGAAAAAATACAGATTTGCAGTATTAGCTAGTAATCACAGTGACACGAAAGCAACTTATTGTCCAATAAATGAGATTAGAGCTCAAATTAAAGTTAATTGCCAATGAACTCAAGTGACAATATGCAATTTTAGCTTAAAACAAAGCAGAATAGGATATTGGAAACAGCTTGGGGAAAATGAAATTGCAAAGCATGATGAAGACCTAAAGATAATCCAATATTATTGACTAAATCCGTATCAACACTGCAACTACAAAGCTGAGTTATACTAGCTGAAGTGCTAAACACTTGCATATCCGGCTGCTTATGTGCTCAGAATCCAACAAGGCAATCATAATAGATGAGATAAAAAAAAGTAGAAAAAAAGACATTCATACAATTTACACACCTGTTCAACGGTTGCACGGTCTGCTTTCTCGGTATTCTTAGTTTTACCAATAGCCATATCCCGCAGACTGCCTCGAATAGCAGTGGTCACAGCATTAGACATGCCAACGTTGATCCTTCCTTCCCACTCCTACACCATCAAATATCATTATTAAGTAGACATTCCCACACACCAGAATCCCATACAGACAGATATATCCGAATTATACACTGCTCAACAACTATCCCAGGAGACGCCCTGTTTATATAAACCTAACAACAATCATAATTAAATGAAAATCCTGGGCCAGAAACAAGTTACCCACCAAAAAAAGAAGCAATTGATAAATTTCATAATAATAATTGGAATAAGTACCTCCAAACGAGAAGCACGAATATGATGAGTGAGTTGCTGGACACGGTTAGAAAGAGGTTGAAGCGTAGAAGCATGGGCCCGGGCTTGAACACCACCATGAGCATTAGGGCGTCGAGCATTAAGAGTTATAGGTTGACCATCAAAGCCTCCCATTGAATCCAACGAATCATGAGCATCTCCTATTTCGGAATCCGAAGACCAAACCTCTTCCTCTTCCTCTTCGTCATCGTCCCATTCTTCTCCCACTTCCACCTCCACTGGCGGACCTTCGATTTTAGTCTCCTCCAGGGGCGGACCTTCGAGTTTGGGCGTGGACACTAAAGAAAATTGCGAACAAAAATATGATTATTGCAAAATAAGTAAAACAACCTAAAATCTAAATTGATAGTTAAAATCTATAGGGTTACTGAATACAAATTTCAAATTACGACGGCGAAACATATGGAATTGGCGTAAATAACATACTCAGAATTATTGGAAGGGGAGATGGGGGCGTGAAGGCTACAATGGCGCGGCCAATAGTGAGGAGACTTAGAGAATGCGACTGACTATGTATGTGTGTATTATGGGTATGTATTCTAGGTGGAGCCGTGGAGTTAGTTGCGGGCAATTGAATTGAACAAAATTGGGTTCCTATTTCCTACAAGTGTTCACAAAATTATTACTCTCTCAAATAGGCAGCGTATAACTACCAGGAGTATAATATATATATATATATATATATATATATAATATATATATATATATATATATATAATATATATATAATATATATATATATATATATATATATATATATACTTTAAAATCCAATAAAAAAAGTTGAAAATTTGTGGGGTTATTTAAACTAAAAGGACTATTTATTTTATCATTTGGTACGAAAAGCGGGGTATAACCCCGAAAGAGAAAACTAATTGTTCGTTATTACACGGGGAATAACAACCCCAAATATATCTTCCCGAAAGATAACTCGCATATCAGCAGCTGGGCTTTGTAAATATTGAACGGTTGTGCTTGAGTGCACGCCGCGATTAGCTAGATAGTCAGCTGTTCTATTTGCTTCTTTGTATGTATGTTCAATCTTTGTTACCAAGTGAGGTTCATTTACTAACTTCTTGCAACGCTGGACAATAAACTGTATAGGGACCTCAAGCAGACTTTTTGGTGGTCGAGAATGAAAAAGGATGTCGTGGAGTTTGTGGCTAGATGTTTGACTTGTCAGAGGGTAAATGGGGAGCAGCACCGACCGCAGGGCAAGATTCAGTCATTAGAAGTACTAGAGTGGATGTGGGAATCTATCTCAATGGATTTCATTGTGGGGTTACGTAACAACATGATTTGGGTGATAGTGGACAGGTTAATCAAGTCAGCTCATTTCGTCCCTATAAAGGACACTTGGAGCAAAACTGAGTTGGCTCTAGCCTATAGGAAGAACGTGGTCAAAATACACAGGATTCCTAAGGATATAGTATCGGATCGAGATTCTCGCTTCATCTCGAGATTTTGGCAGGAATTACATGAGATGATGGGTACTACCCTAAAGATGAGTACTGCATTTCATCCCGCTACGGATGGACAGACCGAGAGGACTATCAGACCTTGGAGGACATGTTGAGAGCGTGTGTCATGGAATTTTGGGGTAGATGGGAAGAGAGACTGGATTTGATTGAGTTTTCCTACAACAACAGTCACCATGCTAGTATTAGGATGGCACCATTATTCGAGGCCTTGTACGGGCGGAGATGTAGGAGTCCGGTGTGCTGGGATGACAGTTCCGAAGCCGTCGTGCTAGGTCCTCAAATGGTTCAGGTAATGATAGACCAGGTGAAGATGATTCGCCAGAAGATGAGAGCAGCCTAGGATCGACAGAAGAGCTATGCAGAATTGCACCAAAAAGACATTGAGTTTCAGGCAGGGGATAAGGTGTTACTAAAAGTTTCACCTATGAGAGGTGAGTGTGGGTAAATATCTGTATATGTTCCCAATTTTCTTATATGCAGGATTATAACGAATTTATAAGGCATGATTTATAGTCATAAACGAAATATGAGACGATACAAAGATTTGGGAACAAGAATTAACCTTTAGTCCATACAAAGGCCAAAGATCAGATATCAAATCAGATATCCTCCTAATCGTTGCACCCAAGACGCTCCGAGAAATACCCTTTCTTGAGCTAGAAACTGCAAAATTACCTTTAATTTTGTGAATGATGAAAATAGAGAGAGAGAAGGGAGATCACGGTTTATATGTGTAACTCGTAAGTGATATGTGCCGTGGGTATGTCCTATTTATAGCTGCAAACTACCTTGCTATTAGACATCAATTTGGATTCCCAAATCGGTATTTGGGTGTACCTCTAGCACTTCACAACAACTGAACAACTTAATATTTGCTCCAGTTGTGTCGTGCTCTACTGTCCCACATGGCACTCACTGGCCGAAAATCCCCTGCTCACCGAAATTCTATCTGTATAGAATCGGTTATATTTTCTCTTATGTGTAATGTTTTATATTATATAAATATCGTATGTTTATAATCCACTAATTAAATATAACCTTTTATATTTAATTAAATCATTTAATCCTTATTAAATAATTTCCTTACACAAAAATTAAATATAACTTTTTATATTTAATTTCGAATTAACACTTTAATTCGGCTCAGCTAATATTATTTAATCAGTATTAAATAATTACATCATCATTACATTGACTAACCGTTTAGTCTAATAGGGTATCAATATGATTACATTTTCATTTAATCATATCTCTCAGATTTCGTCCTTTAGGTGTGACTCTTAGGGACCAGTTGATTACCGTCATCTGTATGACAATAACGTCAAACTTTCTAGCAAGCCAATCGTTATTGATAAACGTGAATCAACTGGCTAAAATACAAAGTATACCCTGTGTTCCTTTAAGAGATTTATTCGTGTTGTCGCACTAACTATGGAGGACATTAGCTCCAACAATCTCCCACTTGTCCGTACAAGTGTATGTGTGATAACCGATTCTCATATCCAATTAAATTTCTCCCACTCAATGTAATACAATTTGCAAACTTGTATTCACAAAGGTCGTATTTTACAAGCGATCTGTATCAAGAGTGGTTTTCCCGACTAGAGAGTAACTCAACTGATAACGAATCATTATTCGAGCATGGCCATGCATTTCAGTTACTACTCCTCGAGCGGCCCTGAGAAATATTAAATTAAACTTGATAAGGGGTGGATATTTTCCTCAACTCGAATCCTGCAGATATAAGCACAGTATGAAATGACCTAAAAAAAATCTGCTTAGCCCCAATTACGGTCAGCTAGTGAGAAAGAAATCAAAGTCACCCAAAACTGCCCTTTATCTCAAGAAACAATCGATGGTCAAAAGAATCGACTCAAGGAACACTATGGACGTCCTATCCACGACCTGGCACCGAATGTTCAGTAACATTTAGGACTCCATTGCGTCGTCACGAAAATGTCCTACGAGTTATCGTTATAATCTCGTATCTGTGATCGATCAGTCAACGGTTTGACTTATGGTTTATTGAACCCACCATCAATCGACGTCACAAAATAATTGCTAGAGTTATCAGCTAATGTAGGCAATTACGGATCAAAACAAAATATAATATAATTCAGTTCACTTTGTGGTGTTCAAAGTTATCTGTATAATCCACATGAAAAACAAAATATGAAAACAAAATCGATGGTGTTATAAATAGTATATGAAACAGATACAATATCCAATCCATAAAAGTACTAATATAACTCAAGAACACATTTAATTCCCATTGAAATAACGTGCCCTTCATGCTTATCATATCTTAATGGCTTCGTGAGAGGATCTGCGATGTTGTCATCTGTCGCAATCTTGTCTATCACTATCTCCTTTTGCTCCACGTAGTCTCGTATCATGTGAGCTTTCCGCAGTACATGTCTAGATTTTTTGCTAGACTTAGGCTCCTTTGCTTGGAAGATAACACCTCTATTGTCGCAATAGATGGTGATTGGGTCATTCGAACTATGAACTACAGTTAGTCCTTGTAAGAACTGACGCATCCATATAGCTTCCTTTGCAGCTTCCGAAGCGGCATAGTACTCGGACTCAGTTGTAGAATCTGCAATAACACTATGTTTGGAGCTTTTCCAACTGACAGCAGTGCCATGCAGAGTAAAAACGAATCCAGACTGAGATTTCGAGTCGTCTCGATCCGTTTGGAAGCTAGCTTCTGCGTAACCGTTTGCGCAAAGCTCAATGCCTGCACCATAAGTCAATACCCAATCTTTAGTCCTCCGTAGGTACTTAAGAATGTTTTTCACACCTATCCAGTGTGATTCACCTGGATTGCCTTGGTACCGATTCGTCATACTCAAAGCATATGCCACGTCTGGACGTGTGCATATCATGGCATACATGATCCATCCTATAGCTGATGCATAAGGAATGCGACTCATGCGCTCGACCTCTTCCGGTGTCTTAGGTGATTGAGTCTTGCTCAAATGCACCCCTGAGATCATCGGAAGTAAACCCTTCTCGGAGTTAGTCATGCTGAATCTGTCAAGAATCTTATCTATATAAGACTCCTGACTTAGTGATAACGTCCGTCGTGATCTATATCAATAGATACGGATCCCCAAGATACACCGTGCCTCACCCAGATCTTTCATCTATAAATGGTTCTTTAACCATACTTTAATCGACGATAAGAGAGGGATGTCATTCTCGATCAAGAGTATGTCGTCGACATACAACACCCGAAAGAAAATCTTGCTCCCACTCGACTTGATATATAAGCATGGTTCTTCGACCGATCGAATGAAACCATTCTCTTTTATCACTTTGTCGAAACGATGATTCCTACTCTGAGAAGCTTGCTTAAGTCCATAAATGGAACACTTAAGCTTGAAACTTTCTTAGGATTTTTAGGATCGGTGAAACCTTCGGGTTGTACCATGTACAAGTCCTCCTCCAAATAACCGTTTAAGAAGGCGGTTTTCACATCCATTTGTCAGATTTCATAATCATGAAATGCGGCAATCGCTAAGATAATCCGAATGGCACGCAGCATGACTACGGGTGCAAAAATTTCATCATAGTGCAACCCTTGCACTTGAGTGAAACCTTTTGCCACTAGTCGTGCCTTATAGGTGTCTGGTTGTCTCTCGATGGAACGCTTTATCTTATAAATCCATTTGCACTGAAGAGGTAGTACCTTATCAGGTAAATCAACCAACTCCCATACGTTATTCTCATACATGGAGTCCATCTCGAATTGCATGGCATTAAGCCATAGCTTTGAGTCGGAACAAGTCACAACACCTTTATAGGTTACGGGTTCGTTACCCACTAAGAGGAAAACGTCAAGTTCCTCGACCATACCGATGTATCTGTCTGGAGGAATGAAGTGTCTACCCGACCTTCTAGGTTCCTCAGGAATACTAACTGCAGCAGAAGATGGAGGAACAGTTTCCTCCATTGGTTGCTCAGTAGTTGGTTCTTGAACCTCCGACAGATCGAAGGTTCTATTACTTGTCTTATTCTCGAGAAACTCTTTCTCTAAGAACTTCGCACTAGCCGCAACAAAAACGCGGTGTTCGGTAGGCGAATAGAAGTAATGACCAAACATTCCTTTTGGATAACCAACAAAGTATGTCTTGACCGATCGCGGACCGAGATTATCCTCGTGTCTCCACTTGACATAAGCCTCGCAGCCCCAAACCCGAATAAAGGACAAGTTAGGGACTGTTCCCTTCCATATCTCATATGGAGTCTTGTCAACAGCTTTAGACGGACTTCAGTTAAGTATAAGACCAGCTGACAGAAGAGAAAAGCCCCATAATGAATCCGACACAATTGTGTGACTCATAATTGATCGAACCATATCTAGTAGTGTTCGATTTCTCCGTTCGGACACACCATTTAATTGTGGTGTTCCAGGTGGAGTTAACTGTAGTACTATACCACAGTCTTTAAGGTGTTGATCCAACTCATTCGAAAGATATTCGCCATCACGATCTGATCGAAGTGCTTTAATCTTTCTATCCAGTTGGTTTTCAGCCTTCACCTGGAATTCCTAGAACTTTTCAAAGGATTCACTTTTATGCTTCATTAAGTAGACATATCCGCATCTACTTAAATCGTTCGTGAAAGTGATAAAATATCTGTAGCCGTCTCTCGCGGTGATTGACATAGGTCCACACACATCTGTATGTACGAGGCCTAATAGGTCAGCAGCGCGCATTCCAACATCTTTGAAGGAAATACGAGTCATCTTGCCGATGAGACATGATTCACATGTGCCAAATGATTAATAATCAAATGGGGATATATCGCCATTCTGTATTAGCTACTTTACACGTTTCTCATTTATGTGTCCCATACGACAGTGCCATAGATAAGTTTGATCTTTGTCACCAACCTTTAATTTCTTATTATTCACGTGTAATATTTCTGTCGATTGATCTAAGACATATATACCAGCATTCATGGAAACTGCTTTACCATAAACCATTCCATTTAAAGAGAAAATACATCTATTATCCTTTATTATGAATGAAAATCCGTCATTATCGAGTACGGAAATAGAAATAATGTTCTTAGATAAACTGGGTACATCGTAACAGTTATACAGGTATAACTCGAATCCGCTCGGTAGCTGGATCACATATGTTCCCATGGAAATAGCAGCAACTTTTGCTCCATTCCCGACTCGCAGATCCACATCACCCTTTGCGAGAGGTGTGATGTTTTTTAGGCCCTGCAAATGATTACAAGATGAGAAACACAACCATTATCTAATACTCAAGTTCCGAAACTTGCATGGTTAATCTCAACCATATGAATATAAGATTTTCATACCAATAGGAGCGACGCGACCTGCTTTTATGTCCTCACGGTACATTGGACAGTTCCACCTCCAATGCCCAGTCTTGTGGCAATGATGGCACTCAATGTCACCGTCTTTGCTCTTTGCCTTGCCTTGCCTTGTGAGCTACTTATCTCACTAAGCCCACTCTTAAATCCATCCCTTTTAAACTTTGATGGCTTAGCTACAGTTAGCTCGCCATGAACCTTGACCTTACCCTTTCTCTTATTTGCAATCATGAGAACATCTTGCTTCATGCTCTCACTCAATTTAAGATCCTTCTCGGTCTGTACCAGAAAGGAGTGTAGCTCATGAGGACTTTTCCTCATGTCATTCATGTAATAGTTTTCCCCGAAAAGGGAAAAACCATCGTGAAGTGAATGAAGCATCCGATCAATGATCACGTTCTCACTGAACTTGCAGTTTAGGGACTCCAATTTCTCGACATTCTCAATCGTATTAAGAATTTGTGGGCTAACTGGTTGGCCCTTTTGGAGTTTCGCGTCAAAGAATCGACAGGTGTGCTCATAAGTAACGATTCTCGGTGCTTTTGAGAACTCGTTCGTGAGCGTGGTGAAAATCTTATTTGCACCATGGGAAATGAAGCGCCTTTGCAAATTGGATTTCATTGCAAAGATGAGTACGTTCTTTATCGCACCCGCTTCCATAACGAAATCACTGTATGCTTGTGATACGTTAGCTCTAGCATTGGGGCCTGGGTTTGGTGGTAACAGGTCAGTCAAGTACTTGAGCTTACCATCAGCTATGGCTGCATTCCGTAATATAGCCTCCCAGTCCGCAAAGTTGGACCCATTTTTTCAGTCGCGTGGACTGATTCATGTGGTCCATAAAAGCCTTTAGCCAGGATAGTTTTGCTAGTGTGGCACTAGGCATAGGGGCATCAGTATGACCAGCCATTGTAAATGCAGTATTATTGATTTTGTAAGATGAATTCTACACTATAAAGAAGAAATTAAAATATAATAAGCATACCATAGTTTTGTAAATAATCTAATGCAAAAACAGTTTAATGCGATGACTTAAGCATTCATATATATAATTGATCTTTCTCAAGAACTATATAAATGATCTCAAGACTCAATTTCATTAAATTGATAAGCCGACCTCTTGGCTAATTCTACATTTAGAATTCTTGGTCGATAAATTTATGTAAATTCTATCTTTAGTCCACCATAACCCCAGGATCGTACGAGAGTCATGATGTTGAGGTAAAATAAGTCAACAAGTACTACTTACCCAACGTAGAAGGGGTCATATATGGAGAGTAAGGTCCTATATGCCTGGCGACGAAGAAAGGAATCATAGTAATTTGACTTATAAAATACTAATCTCAATTTTAGGTTATAGAGGAAGATCCCATCATCTTTAATTTTAATTCATAAGTGAACGAATATCTAGCATGCGAGAATGAATAAACTAAGGTGATGACTTTAAAAAAATATGCAAGTGACATCTATATGTCCATGATGATTAAACATACATACCTATATGAGTCAATTTTCATGCAATATTAGGTGGTTTGGTTGAGGCGGAATATGATGCAAAACATATTAAGTGAAAACAATAAGAACGGAATAAAAAAAAACAAATCCTAGTGTGGCCTATCCTACCAAAACAAAACAAAAATACAACTTTGGAATTCATTCAGCAATGGACCCTAGAAGCTTGTCTTGGTGTTCCATCTTTGTGTTCCATATTGGTGCAAGTAGTGGGAGTGAGCAATCCGGTCTCCGTCTCTTTCTTCAAATTACATTTAATGAAAAAATTACATAGTTGACCTATTATTACATTCTAATTCCCAAAACCGTAAAATAAAGAAAAGGAGATTCGAGATCTCATAATTACATCACCAACCATGTTTCCATCATTACGAAAACATGATCAACTAAGGCCACATTAAGTAAAATTACAACCGTTTGCAAAATACGAAAATTAAACCATTCATTCATTCAACAATAATATATAAAAGATGTATCAACTAATTAAATTAAACTTTCAAGACATATTTCCGTAATTATGTAGAGTAATTTACCCAAACCACCATTTAACAATGACTTAAATTGTGTGATAATTCCGTAATTAATCACATAATATTAGTCAAACAAAACGTATTCATATTATCGTATAATATGAATGAATCCAACATTATTTTAAACCGTTTTAAAATAATTAGGTATCAAAACTAGTGAACTTTTTCACAACAACATGTATATATTATCCTTATAATGCATAACAAGAAAATAAAAACAAGACGAAAACAGCCCGTAAAAATAACAGCCGAAAATAAAAAAATAATGGGTTATTTCATAGGAATAATCCAACCTATACCTCATCTTCTCATATTAATCCCTACTAACGATTAACTGAGAAAAATCCAACCTATAACCTCAATTATCTTTCATTGAACTTTGTCTATTTTTGAACTCTTATTTTCGGTAAGCAAACACGTCACCTTGACTTACTTTTTGTTTTTCCTTCTTCCTGTACAAAAAGTAACTGAAGGTGACATGCTAGCCTACCGATAATAAGAGTTTAAAAATAGTCAAAGTTCAATGAAAGATAAATGAGGTTATAGATTGGATTTTTCTTAACTAATCGTTAGTATGGTTTAATATGAGAAGATGAGACATAGGTTGGATTATTCCAATGAAATAAGCCAAAAATAAAAACAGGCTACTTGAAAAAAAAACTACCGCGAAATTTTTATTTTTTTTTATTTTTTTATGAAAATCATATAAAATAAATTTTGATAAACCTAACTCTCTGATACCACTTGTGGGTAAATATCTGTATATGTTCCCAGTTTTCTTATATGCAGGATTATATCGAATTTATAAGGCATCATTTAGAGTCATAAACGAAATACGAGATATAAAGATTTAGGAACAAGAATTAACCTTAGTCCTTGCAAAGGCCTAAGATCAGATATAAAATCAGATATCCTCCTAATCGTTGCACCCAAAACGCTCCGAGAAATACCCTTTCTTGAGCTAGAAACTGCAAAATTACCTTTAATTTTGTGAGTGATAAAAATAGAGAGAGAGAGAGAGAGAGAAGGGAGATTACGGTTTGTATGTGTAACTCGTAAGTGATATGTGCCGTGGGTATGTCCTATTTATAGCTGCAAACTACCTTGCTATTAGACATCAATTAGGATTCCCAAATCGGTATTTGGGTCTACCTCTAGCACTTCACAACAACTGAACAACTTAATATTTGCTCCAGTTGTTTCGTGCTCTACTTCCCACACGACACTCACTGGCCGAAAATTCCCTGCTCACCGAAATTCTATCTGTATGGAATCGGTTATATTCTCTCTTATGTGTAATGTTTTATCTTGTATAAATATCATATATTTATAATCCACTAATTAAATATAACCTTTTATATTTAATTAAATCATTTAATCTTTATTAAATAATTTCATTACACAAAAATTAAATATAACTTTTTATATTTAATTTCGAATTAACACTTTAATTCGTCTCAGCTAATATTATTTAATCAGTATTAAATAATTACATCATCATTACATTGACTAACCGTTTAGTCTAATATGGTATCAATATGATTACATTTTCATCTAATCATATCTCTCAGATTCAATCCTTTAGGCGTGACTCTTAGGGACCAGTTGATTACCGCCATCTGTATGACAATAACGTCAAACTTTCTAGCAAGCCAATCGTTATTGATAAACGTGAATCAACTGGCTAAAATACAAAGTATACCCCGTGTTCCTTTAAGAGATTTATTCGTGTTGTCACACTAACCGTGGAGGACACTAGTTCCAATAATGAGATTTGGGAAGAAGGGCAAGTTGAGCCAGAAGTTTATTGGTCCCTACGAGATTCTGGATCGAGTTGGAGAGGTTGCTTACCGGTTGGCTCTACCACCAGCCTTGGATCGAGTTCATAATGTGTTCCGTGTATCTCAGTTGCAGAAATATGTTGGTGACCCATATCACATCCTTGAGGTGGAAAATGTTAAGCTCGATGAGACCTTGTCTTATGTGGAAACACCTAAGGTTATCCTTGATACCAAGGTGCGAAAGACCAGAACGGGAGAGACACCAAGCTCCTTAAGATTTTATGATCCAACCACAATGTTGAGGAGGCTACCTGGGACCATGAGGCAGCTATGAGGGAACGATATCCTCAGTTGTTCTATCAGGTATGTAAGGTTACGGGGACGTAACCCGTGTTCTTTTAGGGGGTAGGAGATAATCGCGCGCTAGGGTCTGGTGTCACCTCGTTGCGTAGTGTCCTTTTGGACCCTGAGAATTTCGGGGACGAAGTTCATCCTAAGTGGGAAAGATTGTAACACCCCAAGTTAGAGAAGCTGAGTTGTGAATCAACTCGGCCGAGTGGGTGACACTCGGCCGAGTAGATCACACTCGGTCGAGTATGTGATACTCGGCCGAGCCTTCTTGGTCAGTAGCTGAGTTGCGAGTCAACTCGGCCGAGTAGGTGGTACTCGGCCGAGTAGGCCGCACTCCGCCAAGTGCTTCGCACTCGGTCAAGTGTTTCTTTTCCAGTCGTCAAACCACAGTTATTATAAATATTATTCCGAGGTTAATAAAACATTTTAACCCTAAGCCACTACAACAATTCACTCCTTTAGTGGCATTTATCTAGTGGCAATAAATACAAATGCCACCTTTAATAAAACCTAGGTGGCATTTAATCTGGCAAAATAATAAATGTCGCCTTATCCCATTTCCGCAGCCGCGCACGCTCATTATTTTTTACCGCCTTTTATTTTCATTATTCATTATACATCCCCTCAAAAGAACACTCTAGAAACCATTTTATTTCCCCCAAATATTGATATCCTCATAAACCCTAAATTCTAACACTGATTGTGCCCTTCATCCGCCCTAAATTCGAACATTGAGCCCTTCATCCGGTATGCTCTTCTCTTCTTCCTCTTTCTTTAATCATCAATTGTTCAATTTTCAGATTTCATTTGTTACCCTTTAATTTTTTTTGTTAATTTTATCCAATAATTATCGTTATAATTTTTTTGGTGTGATTTAATTTCTTTTTATAGTTGTTTATTTTCTTAGTTTTGAATTTATACCATAGTTTGCCTTGATTTCATTTGGATTGATTTATGCATAGAAATTGTGGATTAATGAAAAAGGGTAATGACGACATGTAGCCATGGAATTGTTGATTAATTTTCCTAATTCTAGTTTGGTAGTAGCAATGAGTACACAAATTTTGGTTTATTTTAACATGACATTATCCGTCTTAAGTTTAAGATGAGTCAAGTATTATAGATGAGACAAGAGAATAATGAATAGGGATGTTTGTCATTTGTATGTAAGTGGGTGTATATTTGACTTGTTTTAATTTTAAGGCGGCTAATACCCGTTTTAAGATAGACTTACTGCTTATTTAGTACGAAACCATGTCGTGTCACACACATATTGTTCTTCCTGTAGTGGTCCAATAAATTCAGAAATTGTTGATTAATGAAAGAGGGTAATGATGGCATGTAGGCCATGGCATTGTTGATTAATTTTCCTAATTCTAGTTTGGTAGTAGCAATGAGTACACAAATTTTGGTTTATTTTAACATGATATTATCCGTCTTAAGTTTAATATGAGTCAAGTATTATAGATGAGACAAGAGAATAATGAATAGGGATAACAAAATATTTGTCATTTGTATGTAAGTGGGTGTATATTTGACTTGTTTTAATCTTAAGACGGATAATACCCGTTTTAAAATAGACTTACTGCTTATTTAGTACGAAACCTTAAGTCGGATTGTTTGGACTGTTTGTTATATGGATTAAAAGTAAGTGGTTGTATATTTAACTTTTGGTAAGAGTAAAATGTAAATGTAAGTCCATAAAAATTTGAAATAATGTTTTAAATTTGACTAATCTGATTGTTTGGACTGTTTGTCATATGGATTGAAGTGGCTGTATATTTAACTTGTCTTAACCTTAAGACGGATATACCCGTCTTAAGAGAGACTTAACACTTATTTATCACTAAACCATGTCGTACCATAAGAGTACTACGAGTAAGAGGATGTATGCATATATTTTCTCTTTTTTTTTGCATTATAGTGTGTTCGTAGCTCTATGCCTCTATTAAGTGTGTTTGTAGCTCTATGCCTCTAATATAATTTTAAATCTTTGTGTGCTCTGTTTGATAGTTGGTTAACGTGTCAAAAAATTGAAGTAGTTTAAATTGCTTGATACTTGTTTAAATCATTGATCAATTTCTCATTCACTTAATTTTGGATGATTGCTTTATAAATTCATCACTACTCTGAATTCGGAAGCTTTGCTTTTAAATAATTTATGTTATGCTATCAGGATCATGGATGGTAGAAATCGCAAATGGATTGGTAGTGACAATCGGTATGAGTATTTAAGTGGGGTTTCTGATTTTTTGAATTTTGCCTTTAGCAAAGATAAGGATGGAAAGGTCCCTTGTCCATGTACCAAATGTTTAAATAGCTTTACTTTAGACAAGGTACATATGTATGACCACCTTGTGATAAACAGAATGATGGTGGATTATGATGTTTGGTACTGTCATGGTGAATCAATGTGTCACAAAGTTTCTGAAATAAACGCAAGAACTATTGATGCATCTAATGATGGTAATGAGAATGTTAATGGTAGGGGTAATGAGGATACAATGAGATTATTATCTGACATTATAAGAGCTTCTAACTTGGCACAAAATGTTGTTGATGATGGTGGTAGTGTCCAAGAAAGTATATCTGTTAGTAATGATAATCAGGACGGTTTAGAGAGCCCTAATATTGGTGCTGCCCAGGCTGAAATAGAAAAATACAATTTATTTGTTAAAGATGTTGATAGAGAGCTTTATCCTAGGTGTAAGAATTTTAACCGGTTATCATTTTTGTTACAATTATACAACATTAAGTGCAGATTTGGTTGGTCTAATTCATCTTTCGATGTCTTGGTTAAACTACTTAAAGAAGCTTTTCCTGAAGGTGAGACTTTACCTAATTCTTTTAATGAATGTAAAAAGATTGTCGATGGATTAGGTCTCTCATATGTAGATATTGATGCGTGTCCACATGATTGTATGCTATTTTGGAAAGAGCATTTGGGGTCACAAGAGTGTGTAAAATGCCATGCTTCTAGATGGAAGACGACAGTCAATAAACCCGATGATCCTACCTCAGTTCCAAAAAAAAAAAAAAAGTCCCTCAAATGTATTACGATACTTTCCCTTAGGACCAAGACTCCAAAGAATTTATATGTCACCAGAATTAGCAAATAACATGAAATGGCATGCCATAGAACGTACAAAAGATGGCATTCTTAGGCATCTTGCTGATGCAGAGGCTTGGAGTAGTTTTGACAGTAGATACCCTGACTTTGCCCTTGAACCTCGTAACGTTAGGTTGGGCCTAGCAAGTGATGGTTTTAATCCGTTTGGTAGAATGGATAGCACTCATAGCATTTGGCCAGTTATTTTAATACCTTATAACTTACCTCCATGGTTGTGCATGAAGAAGGAGAACTTCATTTTATCGATGATTATTCCTGGCCCAAAGTCACCTGGAAATAATATTGATGTCTACTTGCAACCTCTTATATAAGAATTAGTAGACCTGTGGGAAAATGGAATACCTACATTTGCTTCCTCAGTCCAGGAAGTCTTTCAAATGCGTGCATCATTATGTTGGACAATTAATGATTATCCCGCTCTAGGAAACTTGTCTGGTTGGAACATACATGGCAAGTTTGGTTGTGTTTCATGCAATACGAGTTATTGTGCCAAAAGGTTGAAACATGGTCATAAGTTTTCTTACATGGATCATCAGCGCTTTGTTGCTGATGTCACAAAATGCAAACCACCTTCGGGATCTGAACTGTTACAGCAACTTAAAGATATTAATTTTTCTTTTGGGAAACTTAGTGACCCACCTACGGGGGTGACTGATGGTACATGGAAAAAGAAGAGTATATTTTTCAAGCTTCCTTATTGGGAGTTTAATTTAGTGCGTCATAATCTCGATGTCATGCATATCGAAAAAAATGTATGCGACAACATCATATACACACTTCTGAATGTTGGAAAGAAATCAAAAGACAATTTGAGTGCTAGAAAGGACCTTAGACTTCTTGGGATTAGGAAGAAATTATGGCCATAATCACGAGGGAAGAGAACATTTTTGCCACCAGCTCCTTATTGTTTGATTAAAGAGGGTAAAAAGTGTTTTCTAAAGGTCTTGAAAAAAGTCAAATTTCCAGATGGGTACGCCTCTAACATATCTCGATGCGTCGAAAAGAATAACACTTGTCTGGACTTAAAAGTCATGATTGCCATGTCCTAATGCAATGTCTTCTCCCGGTTGCTTTGAGAGGAAATTTAAATGACAAAGTTACATCTACTTTGATTGAGCTATGTACCATGTTTAGAGTCCTGTCTGGAAAAACACTTCACATCCATGAGCTCGATCTACTTCAAAGAAAGGTTGCTAAAATTCTTTGTTCTTTGGGGAAGATATTTTTACCTTCTTTTTTCACTGTTAGCATCCACCTAGTCATTCACCTAATTCATGAAGCTAGGGTAAGCGGGCCAGTGCATTACCGTTGGATGTATCCCATAGAGAGGTAATAATTAATTCACTTTTTTCAAAATTGTTTTAATTTTTATCTGTGTAATTATTCAAATTAACAAAATTACTGCTTTCTGCCATGTTTTTCTAGGTACTTAAAAACCTTGAAGTCTTATGTTCGAAATCAGGCTCGGCCAGAAGGTTCCATTGCAAAGGCTTACCTTGCTGATGAGTGCCTCATCTTTTGCTCAAGGTATCTAAAAGGAGTAGAGCCAAAAATTTATCCTCGTAATAATGCCGACACCGTAGAAGTAGACAACGATGAAGAAGGGCAATCTTTATTTCCTTCTGAAGGTAGACCATATGGAAGTACTCTTGGATTTAGAATGGAAGAAACAATGTGGAAGCAAGCACATCGTTACATGTTGTTCAACTGTGATGATAAAAATCTTAGTTCCTTAAAGAAGTAAGTAAAACTACTTTTCTAGCAAACATATGTTTTAACATTTATAAGTTACTATATGATAATTTTTTCCTAATGTTAGAGATCATATGGCACACATTAGTAGATTGACACGTCGAAGGCGCCTATCACAACGTGAAAAGGAGAGGCTTCACAGTGAAGGTTTTAGTGAGTGGCTAAGGAATTATGTATGTGCTATAAACCAATATTAGTTTTAACATAACTTTGAGCATATTATTTGGTTCGCTTTAATGTGTCGTATAATTTTTTTTTGAACTTTGCAGGCTAACGATTCTAGCAATGGAGCAGATCATCGACTTACCGCTGACATTAAGACACTTGCGAGAGGCCCAAATTTTATTGGAAGAAGGTTTCAGGCATTTGATGTAAAAAATGGATTTCGGTTTAGAAGTAAAGGGTATGAGCAGGATATGACAACTCAAAATAGTGGGTTAATGGTTGTTGCAGAAACACAGAGCTATGCTAGCTCTAGTGACTCGCGTCCCATGCTTGAAGATGTGACTTACTTTGGTCGAGTTAGGGACATTGTCGAATTGGATTATTACGGAGAGTTTAAGGGTGTGTTGCTGGCATGTGATTGGGTGGATGTAGTATGTGGAAGAGGGATAAAAAGAGACAGATTAGGTTGCACATTAGTTAGCTTTCAACATCTTATACACACCGGAGGTCGTCTAAGTGACGATCCTTTTGTTTTCCCATCTCAAGTCCAACAAGTTATTTTTGTCGAGGATGGTATAGACCCACAATGGTGTGTTCCAATTCCCATGAAACGCAGGGATACGTTTGACATAGGGGGGCATGACTATCAAGATGTTGGATTGTTTATAAATAGTGATTCTAATATGGTTGACATGGATGTTGATTTAGATGGTGAAATGGATGAGTCTTCAACATCTAACTTTGAAGACTTGTATGTAAACGATGACCAAATGGAAGATGCAGATGACGAAGATGAAAATGATCTTAATTAAATGATTTTGAACCGTATAATTGCTTGTTTTTTTGCTTTTATATACATTTTGAACCATATTTTGATGAAGATGAAAATCTGTGCTGCATTTCTTTTCTTGCTTTTATATACATTTACATCGGTTTTAATATAAATGTGAGTACTGCCGATGAATTTCATCGGTTTCATATCGAATGTGTCCAGTGTTTTCCACCTCCTGATGGTATTGGATAGTCTATTTATCTTACATATAAGCTGATGTTTTTTAGTACGTCGTTATCTTACTTGTTTCAGGTCAATGGTGAGAAAACGCCCTCGTACTGTAAATGTCCAATTTGGTTGTGATGACCATACAGCTATTCAGACTCCACGACCACCATCTGACTCTCTTCAAGGTTCTGAAAACGAAGCGTCCGAGCCTCAGGTCAATTATAACGGTGAAGGGGTTTTTGAAGACACGACTCTTGAAGGTGTAAATGATGGAGGTAAGATAACCCTCTCCTTTAAAAGTTATTCTCATACACATCAGAAAGTTAACTATGACGGTGTCTCATATTGACATGTTTGATTAAATGTGAAGAATTTACCATTGATCTGGTTAGGAGTGGACTGTAACAAAATCAATAACAAGGATCTGGTTGTTTGTAGTGAGTTATGTTAGGGTTAATTCTAATCTTATTCGGGGTTGGAATATCAGGAGTATAACTTGCTGTGGTTGATTCTGTCAGGCAACACACTCTTTGTTTATTGAAATTAACTTGTTAGATTTCTGTATTCAAAAACTTGGTACCTGGCAACAGGGGAAGCAGTTCATTCAGCAATGCACTTCAAGGGGTCATTTCTCAGTCAAAAAAGCTTATGAGGGGCTAAGACACAAGTTTCCTAAGCAACAAGAGTATGTCAGCTTGAAACAAGCGAAGATGATACCAAGACACAAAGTAATCACAATGCTAGCAATCCAAAATAAGTTAGCAACTGTTGATCAAGAGAGACTTCGAGCAATGCATATTGTGAACAGATGTACACTATGCAAAGCAAATGCAGAAAGTATACAACACCTATTCTTTGAATGCACCTACTCAGAGGAAATCCTACTTACCATTCTGAACTGGATAGGAATTCCTATGGTGGGGAAAAGCATTGTTGATTTGGTTCTATGGACGAGGCAGAGAACTAAAAGGAGGCATTGGAAAACGAAATGGATCACATGTAGCATACTGTTGATTTGGTTCATTGGTGTGCTGGGAATACTTGTTTAGGTGGATTTTGAATATTTCTGGGTTTTAGTAATTGGAGTAATGTCCCTTTACTTGTAAGATTTTACCTAAAGATGAAAACTTTCATGTAGTTGGTAGTTGAAGATTATCTGCACTGCTGCACATGTTTGGTGTGCTGGGAATACTTGTTGATTTGCTGAGGTGGATGTTTACTGTTTTGAGGTTTTGTAGTTACCTGTGAGTTATATGAATTCCCAATTTTAGTACATATTGCAAAATCTATGTCGTGCACATGAGATTCACCTCGAACGACATCTCAGGTATTAGAAATTGTGTGGAGTGTTGGACTTGTTCACATGTCTTGCATGATTTGGTTTATGTGAAAACAAATGTGAGTTGTATTTTTTACTAATTCTATTGCTGGTCTTTCGTTTTTAGCCATTTAATCAGTGTAGGGTTTGATGAATGAGTCTATTAACCTACAAGTCTATTAATCTATGAAAATTGATTGTGCATAAATTTCAGAATCTGAGTTACGAAGGCGTATGCAGGTGATTCCAGTGTGAATCATCCGATAACTTTTGGTTGATATCTCTGTTCCCTCTGACCTAGTCCCATTTCCTTTTGGCCAAATTTCAATAAACAAAGAGTGCCAATGTTATTATATCTTATTGAAATTAACTTGTTGTGGTTCATTCTGTCAGGCTTATTGAAATTAACTTGTTGTGGTTCATTTTGTCAGGCTTATTGAAATTAACATTCTGTCAGGCAACATTCTCTTTGTTTGTTGTTCAACTTCAGATCAGAACAAGTTACTTAATTTTCAATTAAGTGCCAATGTTATTATATCTTATTCCTTCAATTTATTTCTCTCTTTATCTTTATAGATCATTCCCAATCTGTCATCACTTAGCGTAGGGGACCAACTATGATGTCCCATATATTGAATTTACCGAAGAACAAAAGGGTAACAGTTGACTGGAATAGTTATTGGCAGCCAGTGGGGGGTGAAAGATCTCAGCTTGCTCATTTCATTGGTACAATAGCGCGGAATCCCGCCTTATGCTCTTTGAGTTATCCTTCGGATTAGAGACTAGTTCCACAAGTTCAAAAGAATGAAGTACTTCGAATAGTGAAGGTGACTTATATAGATAAGAAGTAAAATGCTTATTATTTGTATGACATATATTTGGCTTACAATTGCATTGGTTTGATTGTTTCAAATTGTACAGTCAAAGTTTATTATTCCAAATCCTCAAGCCGAAAAGTATGATTATGTGCTGCAATCAATGGGAAGAAATTGGAGTAATTTCAAGGCCGAACTTAAGAACGATTTCTACGAACCCAATCGTGGAAATGTAAGCAGTGTCTTGAATGCTAAGCCTGATAATGTATCACGTGACCAATGGATTTCACTAGTTACTTATTGGAATTCAACAAAAGGAAAGGTATGATGTGAATCTCTAACTTTTTTTATTTTTTAAAGAAAGTAATAAAGGTACTCAAAGAAAGGGTCTATAGGAACATTTATGCTTTCAGGGGTAAGACAATACAACCGTTTTTTTTCTGTTTTGGTTCTGACTATGTATACGAAGTAGCGAAGGGGTAATCAGATGCTGAAACTTTCAGGGGTAAGCAAATGCTGGAACTTTTGCTAGTTTAAAAGAAGATGCTGGAACATTTTTTTTACTCTTGGTTTTTGGTTATCTAACTTATTCCCTCCACATCTATCTAAGTTACTTTGCGTTGGTTGGTTTGTTGGTAATTTTGTCTTTGCATAGATTAATTTTCCTAAGTAATTGTTGCTGGACTTGGGTATAAATGGACTTCTCTTGCTCCACTGTTGGGGGGAGGTTTGTAGTAAGGCTTGAATCCTAGTAAAAGGGTCTGAAATAACTCTTTACATGGTTAAAATGGACAGGAGCGCAGTGTTAAAAATAGATAGAGTCGTGAGTGTCAGGTTATGGCACACACTGCTGGATCGAAAAGTTTTGCGTGCATTATTGAAGAACAGGTTTGTGCTTGTCTCCTACGGTTATAATATATTAGCGATTGAGTCTCTTTAGTCAGAGTCATAAAAAGTAGTTGCAGATCTTTCACTTCAGCATGGGAGATATAAGAGCTTTGCCCACTGTCATAGGTTTGTTTATGGCTGGTAGCTAGAGTATTGGGCTTGATTTACCCTTGTTAAAAGAGTTGTGAAAGAAGGAATGACTTCTTATGTTATGGCTCCTCAAGCTAACTCTTGAAAGCAAAGAAATTGAAAAGCTAAATGGACTAGAGAAACATCAAAATAATAACATGCTACTGTAGTAGAAGTTCTAAGCATTATGTCCAGAGAACAACAAACATTTATTTAGCTTAAGGTGCCAAGTGAAGAGACCCACCAATCCTTCCCAGAATGAACAACCATTCACAATAACAACTATGTCGCTTTACTACCCTAGAGATCATTCAATAACAACTTTTAATTAGCGGAATTTAACATGTAGAGCTAGCCTGAATTGATATTTCGCAATTGAGATCAGGGAAATTTCAGAAAGATAAATATAAGGAACTTCTATCTAAACTCGGGTGTCTGGAATGCGATGTGTTGACTAATTTTGTGCAGTTCTTAAATCTATGTTTGATTTCAGATTTCCCCTTTTTCATAGAGGTTATACCTTCATAATAAAGGTGATTTGTCACATGAATTTTATTTGAGAAGACTGTTGATGGAGTGCCTCCATCCCGAGCTCATGTGTTCTTGGAGACTCACAAGGACCGCAAAACTGGACCTGCTCCAATGGATGAAAAATCAAAGCAAGCAGTGGTAAGAACCATGTTAAACTCTTAAGTTAATTAATAGTAAGTTTGACTAAGTATGTTTGAACATATGAGAATTTTGGTGTGATAGTTAGAATATTTTGTTCTTAACAATGAGGCTGAACATACTCTAACAGATGGTAATTTTTTTTGTGCTTGTAGGAAATGATCAATGACAAACTAAATGATATGCCAAATAATAAAGAAGTTACAAATGGAGCTGTTGCTTGGGATGGAGATATATACTCTCAAGTGATGAATGAAATTATAGGTCCAGAGAGAAAAGGTCGAGTCCGTGGCCTTGGAAAGGCCCATCATCTCTGGCATCTACAAGTTGCAACGCTAACCAAGAGGGGTTTGATGGTGATGATCACATTTTATGTAATGAAAAAATCCAGTTTTGGAGTACGAGCTCAAGAAGGTGAATGATAAATGTGTCAAGATACAAGAGGACAATATCGAAATGCAAAGAAAAACACAAGAGGAGTTAGCCTTGCTAAAGATGGCTTTATTTGGTAGAGATATCCTTAGTCATGGTACATAGTCGACGCTTTGTCAATTGTAATGACAAGAAATTTTTATAAATGCTCTATTAGCTATAAAGCTAATAAACTATAGCATTTTGATTTTTGGATGATATCAAGTTAGGCTTGAGATTATTTTTTGATAAGGTCGTAATGAATTGAGTTAGTCTTACTAAAGCCTTGTAATGACAAGTTTTAATTTTAATATTATATACGATATTCATTTTATATGTTTTTGTCTTTTTTACTAGTTACACGTATTTTTTTATTTTACGGAAAACAAATAGATATAATAGTTTAAATAAAACAAATAATATCACGCGTATCTAGGCAACAAAATAAAAATCTAATATTAAAAGAAAAATAAAAATGATGGATCTCTTAATTCTTAAGATAGGGATTAGATGGCGTTTATCCTCGCCTTTACCAGCTTATCCATTAAATGCCACTA
The DNA here is from genome assembly GCA_029255685.2 of Silene conica. NCBI lineage: Eukaryota > Viridiplantae > Streptophyta > Magnoliopsida > Caryophyllales > Caryophyllaceae > Silene > Silene conica. The sequence continues at coordinate 71,049,221 of CM055311.2, forward strand.
TAGCTTTTAACGACACTGACTACGGCGGCATTTACCTATACGCTGCTATATGTTTACGCGGCATTTATATATGCCGCTAGAACCAAAATTAAACGCTGCTAAAGATGAGTAATGTTGTAGTGATCAGAAATTAAGCAGAACCCTAATCCTCTCATCTCATTTCCCCATTTTCTAATCCTTCAAGTTTGGTAGCAAGTCTAGTCGCGCCGATCATCTACCTAGTCCGTATATCACCAAGTAAGTGTATATAACCGTTTTTACATCATGATTATGGTTATTCAGTAAGTAATTGAGAATTGTGTAATCCCTAGGAGGAGGATTCGTAGAAGAGCGTTGGTAGGAAGTTTCGATTGTGTTGCTTGCTGTTCCATTTGAGGTAGGGTTTCCCTACTCAGTACAATATGATATGTGGTTACGATATTGTATTGTAATTGTATTACTGTGTAACAACTCGACCCACCACGGTGGTAACACATCCCCAATAAGATGGGAGGTATGCATTTGGGCCCATTATTTGTCATCACTTAAGCCCAAAAACACAAGGCCTTGTTATTAAGTGGTGGGTGGAAGCTATTATAAACATATCACAAGCCTCACATTCTACCGATGTGGGACAACTTTCCTCTCATACTCTTGGGGTGTTACAAACTCCCTCACTTAAAGAACACAACGTCCTCGTTGTGCCTCAAACTTGACCGCAGCCAAGCCCAGAATCCTCCCCCGCTAGGTTGGTGACCCGGGTACTCCTGACCACAGGCTCACCACACGGTCGCAGGGTCGCTCTGATACCATTTGTAACAACTCGACCTACCACGGTGGTAACACATCCCCAATAAGATGGGAGGTATGCCTTTGGGCCCATTATTTGTCCTCACTTAAGCCTAAAAGCACAAGGCCTTGTTATTAAGTGGTGGGTGGAAGCTATTATATACATATCACAAGCCTCACATTCTACCGATGTGGGACAACTTTCCTCTCATACTCTTGGGGTGTTACATACTGTGTATTGTATGATGTATGAGAGGAATGTTGTCCCATATTGGTAGAATGTGAGACTTGTGATATGTTTATAATAGCTTCCACCCACCACTTAGTAACAAGGCCTTGTGCTTTTGGGCTTAAGTGAGGACAAATAATGGGCCTACAGGCATACCTCCCATCTTATTGGGGATGTGTTACGACCGTGGTGGGTCGGGTTGTTACAAATGGTATCAGAGCGACCCTGCGACCGTGTGGTGAGCCTGTGGTCAGGAGTACCCGGGTCACCCACCTAGCGGGAAATGATTCTGGGCTTGGATGCGGTCAAGTTTGGGCACAACGAGGACGTTGTGTTCTTTAAGTGGGGGAGTTTGTGACACCCCAAGAGTATGAGAGGAATGTTGTCCCACATCGGTAGAATGTGAGGCTTGTGATATGTTTATAATACCTTCCACCCACCACTTAGTAACAAGACCTTGTGCTTTTTGGCTTAAGTGAGGACAAATAATGGGCCTACAGGCATACCTCCCATCTTATTGGGGATGTGTTACGACCGTGGTGGGTCGGGTTGTTACATCCCAGAACCGCGACACTTGCTTACACCCTAACACTTGGCCACTAAGGGTAGAATAAGATGTATGCATGTGTGGTGTGTAGTTGTTAGTATCTAAGTGTTAGGATGTATAGAATTGGCAAAGGTGAAAAGAGTTAACGAATAGTTATTGTGTTTTGTGACTCGGTCGAATGGTGAACACTTGGCCGAGCGGAAGACACTCGACCGAGTATGAAGTACTCGGTCGAGCGTGAGGTACTCGACCGAGTATGAGATACTCGGTCGAGCATGTGATAGACCGAGCAGAATTAATTTGGCCGAGTTAAAGGAACTCGACCGAATGGGGGAAACTCGGCCGAGTGTCAGGCACTCGACCGAGTGCGTAGGACTCGGCCGAGTGCGGTGCACTGGACCGAGTGGTTGATGTCAGTAACTGTTTTATTCGTTTGTGACTTTATGTTTTATGGGCATATGCTACATGCTTACATTTACTTCCTTATTCTTAATAGTACTCGATGGCCCCCAAAAGAGTAACTCCTCCGAACCTACCACCCAATGCGACTTCAGCTATGATCCAGGCCGCTTCTATGTCAATTGAAGAGATGACTCAGATGATTGAAAGCCAAGAGACCTTGACTATCGCAGTCAGAAATTTTGAGAGAGCTCGAGAACCGCAAGTGAATGCCCATGACATCAGTAATGTTATGGCCCGTCACAGGCCTACTATGTTCGATGGCGCGGGGACACTGGTTCTACCGGAGGACTGGCTGCGAGAGATGGAGAGCGTGTTTGAGGTAGTCATCTGTCCGGACGACCTCAAGGTATACCAGGCTGCATTCTACCTGCGCAGTTTGGCAGAGGGTTGGTGGGGTCGTGAAAAGGGGAAAGCTCGTGACTAATTTGAGGAGATGGGACAGGGCTATGTACCATGGGAAGCCTTCAAGGCTGCTATGCGACGTGAGTTTGTACCAGAGCACGTTCGTAGTAGGTAGAGGGCTGAGTTCGACAACCTCCGCATGACCGAGGAGATGACGGTCTCCGAATACTACATCAAGTTTAATGACATGGCTAGTTAGGTAGAGGAGATGTGAATGACTCCTCAAGCTCTTGCGCTTCGATTTGAGAAGGGTTTGACGATTCAAATCATGGAGAGACTGCCTGCGAGAAAAGCTTCTGACCTTAAAGAGGTCTACGAGAGAGCAGGCCATGCTGAGAGGTTGGCTGATCTGGCCAAGGAAGCTAGGGAAATGGGTGGTGAGAAGAGGAAGTCTGAAGGAGAGAATGTTGGGGCTGGGCAGAAGAAGGGGAATTTTGGTCAAGGTCGTTCTTACTCCACTGGTGGGACCGGTGCAGGTGCTGGGGGAAAGGGGGTCGCAGCTACAGCGACACCCCTGTGACCAAATGCTTCAATTGCGGCGGATCGGGGCATAAGAGGTTTGAGTGCAAGAAGTTTGGGGGAGACAGCTACTAGGGACCTTCTCAGGCTTCTCAGGGCTATGGGAACAGTCGTCCAGCGAGTTCATGGGGTAACCAGAGTAAGCAGAATTACGGTGGATACAACCGTCAGAGAGGTCATCAGGAACCTTACGAGAGGGCTAGCTAGGTATCAGCGGCGAAGCCTAGCTCGTCCATGACAACAGTATAGGGTGAGGGTCAAAAGAACAGCGATAAGCTGTTCGCGATGGGGGAGCAGGCTACAACTGACGACGCGCATGTTGTGACCAGTAATTTTCATATTCATGGTTGTCCTAGTTTCGTTTTATTTGATTCTGGGGCAACCCATTCCTTCGTGTCTGTAAGCCATACTAGGAGTTTAGGGCTGGACTCGTTTGAGTTAGCTAACGATGAGGTGTTCATACCTTCAGGAGAGTCTGTGATATGTCGAAAAGTGTATAGAGGAGTATCATTTGTAATAGGTCAGGTATACTTTCGTATTGATCTTTTTTAGTTTCCTTTAGACGGTTTTGAAATAATAGTAGAGATGGACTGGCTAGGTCAGTATAAGGCTACCATTGACTGTCATCAATAGAAGGTGACGGTGAAGGGGTGCCAAAGGGGTGAGGGTGTCGAATAAGGGTTTCCTTGTCATGCCTAAGGTCAAAGTTATATCAGTCCTAAACCTGAAGTCATGCTTAAGGAAGGGGTGTCCTTTGATTCTTTGCCATGTGAGGGATACCCAAGTCGAGGAAGTGACAGCGGAGAGCATTCCAGTAGTGGGGTAGTTCCGAGATGTATTTCCAGAAGAGATTCCTGGGTTACCATCCAAGAGGGATATAGACCTCATTGTGGAGCTGAAACCGGGAACGAGACCTATTTCAAAGGCCCCTTACCGGATGGGTCCGAAAGAATTGGGGGAACTAAAGAAGCAACTAAATGATTTGTTAGATAAGGGGTACATATGACCTAGTGTATCGCCTTGGGGAGCCCCAGTATTGTTCGTGAAGAAGAAAGATGGGAGTATGAGATCGTGTATAGATTATTGAGAGCTGAATCATGTGACGGTGAAAAACCGTTACCCATTACCGGCGATAGATGATTTATTTGACCAGTTGACCGGAGACAGGGTATTTTCGAAGATTAACTTGAGGTCGGGATATCATCAGCTGAGGATCCGAGATAGTGATATACCAAAGACCGCCTTCAGGTCTAGGTGATGCCCGTCGTTGAGGGTATCAAAGATAAAATTTATAATTCCTAACTTTAACAATAGATAGTGAAAGTCAGAGTCGAACCACAAGGAGGTGGGGAATGTTTATTGTTTTAATGTTTAATGTTTAAAGGTAACAAATTTGGGGGTTTGATTGTTGATTACTATATCTAAGGCAAAGATTAAAATAAAACAAGAATTAAAAGATGAGAATAAAATATAATAAAAAGGGATGCTAGGATGTCTGGGTAATAAATAGCTAAGGTAAAATAAATCCTAAGGTCAACATGTATTGCAGTCGCGTAAGGGGGTGTAACATATCTTTTTAAGTCTATGCTACCTAATAGCTCCTTTCGGCCTATGCTATTAGTTCCTAGGTCTCACAATTATTGGGTGTCAACAATAAGGGTGATTCCTAAATCCCAGGTCACATACCTTTCAGCCTTGAGTAACCTATCCGTCTTAAGGTGTAAACCAATGCCCTTCCCGTATCTTTCAATCTTGGGTAGGTCATTACTAACATCCTACAAGTCTCCTTATGGTCTCATTGCAGGATATTATAATTGACAAGAAAAGACGAAATAAGAATACATACGCGGGTGGTCGACCGACCAGCTACTCCAGTCAGCCGACCACGACCTCGGTCGACCGACCAGTTATTCCAGTCGGCCGACTGTGGTCCTGCTACAAGTCGGTCTTTCGAATTTTATTTACCTACGCATATTCATCCCCTACATCCTAACATATGAAATTTAGCTACTCATAATACTTAAGATGATTATAAAATTTGGAGTAAACATGGCAAACATGGTAAACAATCTAAACATGCGAGATTCAATAAAGTTTGGGATTTCTATCTTACTTATAAGCAATAGTAATAAGAACAATAATAGAACAATCTAAGAGAGAGTAATTACCACAGCTGGAATTGAGACAGAAAAGAACGAACTTTATTGAATGCTTGAGAATTCTTGAATAAGATAAAAGATGAACTAGATGGTAAAAGATTGAATAAAAGATCCTCAGGTATGATTAATAGATATCAAGCCTATATAACCCTAATCACAAGATTTGTTTATATAGGGTATAAAACTAAGAGTTTCCTAAAAGCTCTAATTCTACTTTATTTCCGAAAAGAATTGCTTTGGGCTTCTGCGTAGGTCGGCCGACCTACTATGTGGGTCGGTCGACCGCTTCGTATTGGACTTCGTAAATTGTTGGGCTTTTCTTCAGATTTGAACTTTTATAAAGATCAGGGTCAGTCGGTCGACCTATATTGTCGGTCGGTCGACCGCTTCCCGAAGAATTTCTTCTATTTCCTTCTTGCTTTGACTTTGGATATTTGAATAAGGACTCCAGTTGACTTTCCATTGTTCCTTAATTAAGCAAAAGACTTGAGGGTACGGACTTGGTGCTAAATTGTCTCTTTTCCGCATAAATCTGCAAAAGTGCACAAAAATACGAAAGTACACGATTTGTGGGAAATAAAGGCTAAAACATAGTAAATGAGCGACCAAATACGTGTTGAAATAGATGAAAAACATCATAAAATAGACACGTATCACTAGGTATGGTCATTACGAGTATGTAGTGATGTCATTCGGGTTGACTAATAACACGCCTGACGTGTTCATGGATTTGATGAACCGTGTGTTTAGTCCTTACCTGGAAAAGTTCGTGGTGGTTTTCATTGATGATATCTTAGTCTACTCGAAGACTAAGGAGGAGTATGAGGAACATCTAAGGATCGTGTTGCAGACTCTGAAGGATAATCAATTATATGCTAGGCTATCGAAGTGTGAGTTCTGGTTGGAGAAAGTAGCATTTCTGGGTCATGTGATTTCGAAGGAGGGCGTGACAGTGGATCCTAGTAAGATAGATGCGGTGTCTAACTAGGAGGCACCTAAGAGTGGGGTTGAGGTACGCAGTTTTCTGGGCTCAGCAGGGTACTACCGACGGTTCGTGAAGGATTTCTCTAAGATTGCTAGGCCAATGACTGCGCTCATGAAGAAGGACAACATATTCCTCTGGGATGGGGAGTGTGAGAAAGCGTTCCAAACCTTAAAGGAACGTTTGACCACAACCCATGTCTTAGCTTTGCCAGAGGGAGTGTAAGACTTTGAGGTGTATACTGAAGCCTCAAAGAATGGTTTGGAGTGTGTTTTGATGCAGAATTGGAAGGTAATCGCTTACGCGTTGAGGCAGATGAAACAATATGAGTAGAACTATCCCAACTATGACTTAGAGCTGGGTGGTGTAGTATTTGCGCTTAAGATCTAGAGGCACTATCTGTATGGTGCGACGTTTAAGGTTTTTTCGGATCATAAAAGTCTGAAATACATCTTTACCCAGAAGGAGCTTAACATGAGACAGAGGAGGTGGATGGAGTTGATAGAAGACTATGACATGGAGATAGTATATCATGAGGGGAAGGCAAATGCAGTTGCCGATGCATTGAGTCGAAAGAGTATGCACTCCCTATGCACACCGATGTCTTTAATGAGGCTGAGGGACGAGGTGAGTCGGATGGGCATCCATGTGATTAAGAAGGGTGATGCGTGCGGTGACCTGACAGTAGAACCAGACTTGTATAATGAAATCAGAGAGAGTCTGCTGACTGATACGAAATTCGTCGAATGGAAAGCAAAGTTGAAAGCGGGTGGCCCGTCGCGGTTTTCCGTGAGTGAGGATGGGAGTCTCAGGTATGATGGGAGATGGTACGTTTCGGATTGTGAGGAGTTGAGGAAGAGGATTCTAGTTGAGGCTCATTGTGTACCTTATTCAGTACATCCAGGTGGGGATAAACTGTATAGGGACCTTAAGCAGACTTTTTGGTGGTCGGGAATGAAGAAGGATGTCGCAGAGTTTGTGGCTAGATGTTTGACTTGTCAGGGGGTAAAAGGGGAGCAACACCAACCGCAGGGCAAGATACACTCATTAGAAGTACCAGAGTGGATGTGGGAATCTTTCTCGATGGATTTCATTGTGGGTTTACCTCGATCGATCTTTAAGGGGTAACAACATGATTTGGGTGATAGTGGACAGGTTAACCAAGTCAGCTCATTTCGCGCCTATAAAGGACACTTGGAGCAAAACTGAGTTGGCTCTAGCCTATAGGAAGAACGTGGTCAGATTACACGGGATTCCTAAGGATATAGTATCGGATCGAGATTCTTGCCTCATCTCGAGATTTTGGCAAGAGTTACAGGAGATGATGGGTACTACCCTGAAGATGAGTACGACATTTCATCCCGCTACGGATGAGCAGACTGAGAGTACTATCAAGACCTTGGAGGACATGTTGAGAGCGTGTGTCATTGTAAAACCCCTCGCGAAAGCGGAAATATAAAACACACAAAGTACTAAAAATGCAGCGGAATTAAAACTTTTTAAACATAAACAACATGCGACGTGAATTAAAAACTGAAACTGAAAACTGATATAAGCAAAATAGATAAGTATAACAGTTCTAAGTACGTAAACCAAATATATACAAAGCCTGGGATGGAACATCCCTACAGGCACCAAAAGATAACAGTATCAAACTAGAGTCTAGCTACTCGAAAAGTGTAAGTCATATGATGACAAGTGGATCATCACTCGCTAGCTCTCAATGAACCCCGTCCAACCTGCATGTACCTACATACATGAAAACATGTACGCCACAATCAGTGGGGAGTGACTAGAGTTCTCCTAGCCACCTTTTGTAACGACACGTAACAAGCAATACAACCAGAACACTCCAACATATATAAACATGTGAAGTATATCAATATCTCAATAACTAATCTCATACTATCATGCAATCACTAATGCACGGCTCTCAACCAACTTCGGAAACTATTTGGAAGGAGAGCCGGTTTCCCTACCGGTTGCCCGGTCGGGGGGTCTTTCACTCCAAACCATTTACGAAACTGACTAAAGAGTCATCCAATGCCATGGATGAACAATATCAAAGTCAAGTACTGTAACATCAGTATCATCAGTTATATCATAAACATCAACATCTATCATGCATATCTGACACTATAACAACTCGAGGCAAGCAGATATAAAACAGCAAGTACAAGGTTCAGTGGTCAACTCAAGACATAACCTAAATACCAATCATTCAGCAAGTATAAAGGTTCAGCGGTCAACTTAAGACATAACCTAAATACCAATCATTCAGCAAGTATAAAGGTTCAGCGGTCAACTTAAGACATAACCTAAATACCAATCATTCAGCAAGCAAGGACTCAGAGGCCAACTTAAGGCATAGACCTGCCAATCAGCAAGACACTAGACTCAGAGGCGACATCACAACGCATGGACTAACATCCAAAAGTAAAGGACTCAGAGGCCAGCTTAAGGTATGTCCCTTCACCACATCACAAGATATTAGGCTCAGAGGCCAGCTTAAGGCATGCCCTAGCATCAAACATCTGCACCCCGGGCAAGGTGTCAGTTCCTTAGCTACCCCGTTGTGCAGCTGCTCTACTCGTCAGACTCAGAGGCCAACTTAAGGCATGTTCCAACGCGATCACAATCAAACATGTCTGGGCTCAGAGGCCAGCTTAAGGCATATCCCAGACACGATACTCATACACATATAGGACTCAGAGGCCAACTTAAGGCATATCCCCATATATGACAATCAACTCACGTATTAAGTTCAGAGGCCAGCTTAAGGCATAACTTAATACGCATCAATACAATATCATCCAAAGTCTAGGAACTAATCTATAGTTATACTTTCTTATACTTCTAATCAACACTTAATTGATTCCAGGAACTAAGTTGAGGGAGAGCCGGTTTCCCTTTCGGTACCGGGGGGTCTCTATCCTCTCTCCATTCCCGAACCCAATATAGTGTCGCCTATCCTCCGGGGACCTCAAACGCACATGAAAGGTACACGGAACGAGTTTCAATCAAAACCGAATAAACGTTTGAAAGTTATAAACAAAACAATGAGAATAGGGGCTCTCAGCCGGTCCCAGGCCGTCTGCCGGTCCACCGGCTGGGAGTCCCTTCCCATGCCAACCAACCGTTTGAAAATCAATGAGAAGAGGCTCTCAGCCGGTGGACCGTCCGCCGGCCAGCCGACTGGGAGTCCCTTTCCATAAGCCCAACTTCAAACCTTAAATATAAGGAGTGACTCTCAGCCAGTGTACCGGCTGCCGGCCTGCCGGCTGGGAGTCACTTTCCCAAGCCTTTGCAAACTTTGAAAACGCACAAGAAGGATCCTGAGCCGGTCGACCGGCGGTCGACTGACCGGCTCAGAAACCTTTCCCACATTTCATAACATTCAAAAGACAATGACCTAGACTCTGAGCCAGCCGACCGGCTGCCGGTCAGCCTACTGGCTCAGAGTCCGCTGTATGCAAAATCGTAAATTCTCTATAACATTCAAATCTCCTCTAATCGATTCAATACTTCTAAAATCACAACATATGAAGGTTACCCATCACATATAATCATCAAATACACTAACTACCAGCAATTAATCACACAAACAATCCTCAATAAGAATATTAATTGTATCCGTCTTAAGCACAAATTTCAGAAATTCAACCACTAAGCATATGAAACATCATCTAAGCGTATAATCATCATGTATGAACATTCCTATCATGTTTCTAAGTTCAATCAACAACAACAACATGAAATTCAGAAGCTTAAACCATTCTAAACATGAAAAGTGCTAATATTACAAGTAAAGGTCGAGTTTCTCATTATTGTCACCTTAAAGGCAATTCCGATCAAAGCTCCTCTTCCACTACGTAGCCATCCACACAAGGGTCGTCTAAACCTTCACCTACAAGCAAGAAACACAAATTTTAGAGCCTAGAAGACGGATTATGCAAAAACAGCCCATATTTCGAATTGAAGGAAATGAAAATTGGAAGTGACGGATGACTTGCAAATTTCATGAGGATTCCGAAAATGTAATTATTACCTTGATTTGCAGTCCGGATGAAGAAGAAAAATAGATTTTAAGCTTGAGTTTTAAAAGAGGAAATGAGGAAATATGAAGAACAATGTTCTTATTTGAGAGGGAGCAATATGTCGACATATTGAGGGTTTATGAGGGTTTATATGTGTCCTTTCCCGTTTCAAGGAAAACGGGTTTGGTAACACGAACGGGTTTTATGAAGTTGACATAAGTTGCCAAGTTGTATTCGTCTTAAGGACTTAAGGTTCTTAAGACGGATCTTACGATTTATTAAAATACTTTCTCAATAAATTATTAAAAATATTATTTTATTACTTAAAATAATTAAAAACCCTTAAAATATATTTTATAAAAATACGGGATGTTACAATCACCCCAACTTTAAAAAGTTTTGTCCTCGAAACTCGAACGAAGATAAATTCTAAATAACTATACCTCAATCGAAAAGAGAAGGATGCGCAGCACGCATCGATGCCTCGGTCTCCCACGTCTGCTCCTCAACATCACCGCAACGCCAAAGGATCTTCACTAATGGCACCACCTTGCTCCTAAGCTTCCTGTCCTGACGGTCTAGAATCTTCACGGGACGCTCCTCGAAAGCAAGACTCGGCTCTAAGTTCTCGATCTCTCTAGGAAGAACATGACTCGGGTCACTAACATACTTACGGAGCTGAGAAACATGAAAGACACTATGAACCTTACCCAAACTAGGAGGCAAGTCCAAACGGTAAGCAACAGCACCAATCCTCTTCACGATCTCAAATGACCCAATATACTTAGGACTCAACTTGCCCTTAACTCCAAACCTCTTAACGCCCTTCATCGGTGAAACTCTCAAGAAAACTCTGTCACCCACCTCGAACTCGAGAGGTCTACGGCGGACATCTGCATAGGATTTCTGCCGATCCTGTGCGGCCTTCATCCTACCCCTGATAAGCTGAACCTGGTCAATCGTCACAGCTAACTGATCTGGTCCTAGGTCGTGCGCGTCGCTCACTTGATCCCAACAGATCGGACTACGACACTTCCTACCATAGAGCGCCTCATACGGAGCCATACCAATAGATGAACGGTAACTGTTGTTGTAAGAAAACTCAACTAACGGTAGACACTGCTCCCAAGAACTCTGGAAATCAAGTGCACAAGCACGGAGCAAGTCCTCTAATGTCTGAATAGTCCTCTCGGACTGACCATCAGTCGCGGCATGAAATGCGGTACTCATCAGCAAACGGCTACCCATAGCCTCCTGTAGAGCCTTCTAAAATCTGGAACAGAAACGAGGATCACGATTGGAAACGATCTCTCTCGGGACACCATGGTAACGGACTATCTCTGCAATATAAGCCCTGGCTAAACGGTCCATATCCCATGTCTCTCTGATAGGCATAAATCTGGCACACTTAGTTAGCCTATCAACCACAACCCAAATCGCATCCTTGCCTCCAACTGTCTTAGCCAATGCCGTCACGAATTCCATCGATATGCACTCCCACATCCACTGAGGAACGTGGAGCGGCTGTAACAAACCTCCCGGCCTCCTATGCTCTATCTTGACTTGTTGACAAGTCAAGCACCTACTCACGTAATCCAATATGTCTTTCTTCATCCCGGACCACCAAAATATAAGTCTCAAGTCCTTGTGCATCTTCTCTCCGCCCGGATGAACTGAGTAAGGCGTTAGGTGAGCCTCATCTAAAACTCTCTTCCTCAAATCTGGCACATCTGGAACATACATCCTACCTCGGAACCGAAGGAAACCATCAGAATCAATCACTAAGTCTGGTGCAACACCACTCGAAATCTTAGCATCGAACTTCCGGAAGGCAGCATCTGTAGGCAAACTCTGGCGAATCTCCCAATACAATGTCGGCTCGGCGGTCATAGCAGACAACCAATCAAAACCACTACCAACCATCTCTAATCTCAGCTTCCGAAACTCGGAACACAACTCATCGGGCAACACACGCATAACACTAATCGAATGAGAAGTCTTGCGGCTAAGCGCATCAGCAACCACATTGGCCTTACCCTCATGATACAATAATTCAACGTCGTAATCCTTAACCAACTCTAGCCAACGACGCTGTCGCATATTGAGGTCTTTCTGGGTGAAAATGTACTTTAGACTCTTATGATTCGTGAAAATGCGACAATGAGATCCAATCAAGTAATGACGCGACATCTTCAGGGCGTGAACAACTGCAGCTAACTCAAGATCATGCGTCGGATAGTTCACCTCGTGAACTCGCAACTGTCTAGATGAGTAAGCTATCACCTTACCACTCTGCATCAACACACATCCAAGCCCTAACATCGAAGCATCGCAGTAAACATCAAAGTCAACTCCAATCTCTGGCAAAGCAAGTACGGGAGCGGAAGTCAACCTAATCTTCAATTCCTGGAAAGAGCTCCCACACTTGTCGGTCCAAACAAACTTAGCTTCCTTCTTCAATAACTGAGTCATCGGACGAGCCAATCTAGAGAAATCCTCAACAAATCTACGATAGTAACCCGCTAAACCAAGGAAACTACGGATCTTTCCCACATCTTTGGGACTCTCCCAATCAACAACGGCCTCAATCTTCGCGGGATCAACCATAACTCCCTCACTAGATATCACATGTCCAAGAAATGCAACCTTAGAAAGCCAAAACTCACACTTAGAGAACTTCGCGAACCACTTCTGTCGACGTACAATCCCAAGTATCAATCGGAGATGCTCGGCATGCTCCTCATCGGTCTTCGAGTAAATGAGAATGTCATCAATAAACACCACAACACAAGTGTCAAGAAACTCACTAAAGGTCCGGTTCATCCGGTCCATAAAGATAGCAGGTGCATTAGTCAACCCAAAAGGCATAACCACGAACTCAAAATGCCCATATCTGGTACGGAAGGCAGTCTTCGCAATGTCAGCCTCTCTCACTGGGATCTGATGATAACCTGATCGAAGATCAATCTTAGAAAACCTAGAAGCACCTCTAAGCTGGTCAAACAAATCATCAATCCTAGGCAAACGATATCTGTTCTTCACAGTCACTCTGTTCAACTCTCTATAATCAATGCAAAGTCTCATGGAACCATCTTTCTTCTTGACAAATAAAACTGGGGCACCCCACGGAGAAGCACTCGGTCTAATGAACCCTTTCTCGATCATCTCTTCTACCTGTTGCTTCAATTCTTTCAACTCTGGTGGAGCCATACAATAGGGAGCCTTAGATATAGGTCCGGTACCTAGAACAAGCTCAATGGTAAACTCCACATCTCTCTCTGGCGGTATCCCTGGCAAGTTGTCTGGGAAAACATCTGGAAACTCACGAACAATAGCTACATCCTCAAGCTTCGGTAGCGATGGCTTTGCAGCTGAAACAACACACAGGAAGGCTTGGCAACCCTTCCTAAGAAAATGAGATGCTTTCATCGAAGAGATAACACGAACACCCTTTTTAGGGCGAGTTCCTCTATAGGAAACACGAACTCCTAAAGAACTCCTCAAGCAGATTTTCTGGTCGCGACACTTGAAGCGAGCATGGTATCGCGATAACCAATCCATACCGAGGATAATGTCAAACTCCTCGAGAGGAAATCTCAGTAAGTCCGCTGGAAATGTGGCTTGACCAATAATAATCGGAACATCCCTATGGGACAAAGAGCAGGAAAACACGTCTCCCGAAGGTAAGAAAATGGAAGTCTCCTCAACCATGGAAGACTCAAGAGCTAAACGGTCTGCGAACTGAGTCGATATGAATAATAAAGAAGCTCCAGTGTCAAACAAAATAAGGCACTCAGCGCCAAGAACAGAAAACGATACCAGCCACAATATCTGGATGAGCCTCAGCCTCAGCCCTAGTCATCACGAAGACCTTCCCCTTCGGCTTTCCTCCTTTAGTTGATGCAGCAGTTGTGGCAGCCTTGCCAAGTGCGGTGTTCTTCTCGGGACACTCAAAGGACTTATGCTCAAATCCATTGCAGGTATAACACTTAAAGGCATTCTTGAAACAGTCAAAACCCGTATGAGATGGTTTACCACAACGGTGGCAAACACTAGAAGTAGTATCAGTGTGGAAAGTGGTCTTAGCAACCGGAGCAGAAAACCTCTCAAATCGCTTCTTCGGAGAAGAAAGCGAAGAAGTAGATGGAACAAACGGTCTCTTCCCCTGGTAGACGGATCTCTGGTGCGAAGAAACACTGGAAGTAGCAGCTCGGGTCTCAGCATCTATGGCACGAATGGAACTCTCGGCCCAAATAGCATCATCATAAATCTCCACAAAAGAAGTCGAGTCACGGCGAACCATACTCTCGATGCGCGGCCCTAACTTCCCACAATAGAAGTAAACTCTCTCAGCCTCATCCCTGACGAACTTCGAAGCGAAATGTGCAAGCTGGTTAAATTTGTCGGTGTACTCCTGAACGAACATCTTACCCTGCTTCAAGTCCATGAACTCCTTAAGTCTCTGTGATCTAAGCTTCTTAGGATAAAACCTCGTCTCGAGCTTATCCTTAAAAGCCGCCAATCAAATAAAGGATCAAGCATGAAAATCGGTCCGGTTAATGCCCACCATCTATCGGCCTCTAGGGTAAAAAAGTGAGTGGCTAGCCGCACTCTATCCTCTCTGACAACCAGGTACATGGTGAAGCTCCTCTCCATGTCACGGAACAACTCAGTAAGAGCTACCGGATCAACCTCGCCTCCATAAGTCTTCACGTGGCTCCTGGACATCTGTGATGCTATCCAAGATAAGCTACCATGCCTATTGGCCTCATTGTCTGGCGGTGGAGGAGGTGGAACAGTCTCTGCTTGATGTCTCTAGTTCTCAAGCAACTGATGAAGTGCTTGCATTATAGTGTTCTCAGCAGCTGTGGTTCTCACCATCCTTCAAAAGAAAAACAAGTGTTAACTTAGCAATTAGCAATCACAAATAGACTACAATATAAATCCTTAGATCTACCCATCTCTTATTCATTATTTGTTTATTTGGTCAAGTTAAGGTTGGGGGTCACATGAGTGCGTCGAGAGCAACAATGCTCTGATACCAACTGTAAAACCTCTCGCGAAAGCGGAAATATAAAACACACAAAGTACTAAAAATGCAGCGGAATTAAAACTTTTTAAACATAAACAACATGCGAGGTGAATTAAAAACTGAAACTGAAAACTGATATAAGCAAAGAAGATAAGTATAACAGTTCTAAGTACGTAAACCAAATGTATACAAAGCTTGGGATGGAACATCCCTACAGGCACCAAAAGATAACAGTGTATCAAACTAGAGTCTAGCTACTCGAAAAGTGTAAGTCATGTGATGACAAGTGGATCATCACTCGCTAGCTCTCAATGAACCCCGTCCAACCTGCATGTACCTACATACATGAAAACATGTACGCCACAATCAGTGGAGAGTGACTAGAGTTCTCCTAGCCATCTTTTGTAACGACACGTAACAAGCAATACAAACAGAACACTCCAACATATATAAACATGTGAAGTATATCAATATCTCAATAACTGATCTCATACTCTCATGCAATCACTAATGCACGGCTCTCAACCAACTTCGGAAACTATTTGGAAGGAGAGCCGGTTTCCCTACCGGTTGCCCGGTCGGGGGGTCTTTCACTCCAAACCATTTACGAAACTGACTAAAGAGTCATCCAATGCCTTGGATGAACAATATTAAAGTCAAGTACTGTATCATTACTATCATCAGTTATATCATAAACATCAACGTCTATCATGCATATCTGACACTATACCAACTCGAGGCAAGAAGATATAAAACAGCAAGTACAAGGTTCAGCGGTCAACTCAAGACATAACCTAAATACCAATCATTCAGCAAGTATAAAGGTTCAGCGGTCAACTTAAGACATAACCTAAATACCAATCATTCAGCAAGTATAAAGGTTCAGCGGTCAACTTAAGACATAACCTAAATACCAATCATTCAGCAAGTATAAAGGTTCAGCGGTCAACTTAAGACATAACCTAAATACCAATCATTCAGCAAGCAAGGACTCAGAGGCCAACTTAAGGCATAGACCTGCCAATCAGCAAGACACTAGACTCAGAGGCGACATCACAACGCATGGACTAGCATCCAAAAGTAAAGGACTCAGAGGCCAGCTTAAGGCATGTCCCTTCACCACATCACAAGATACTAGGCTCAGAGGCCAGCTTAAGGCATGCCCTAGCATCAAACATCTGCACCCCGGGCAAGGTGTCAGTTCCTTAGCTACCCCGTTGTGCAGCTGCTCTACTCGTCAGACTTAGAGGCCAACTTTAGGCATGTTCCAACGCGATCACAATCAAACATGTCTGGGCTCAGAGGCCAGCTTAAGGCATATCCCAGACACGACACTCATACACATATAGGGCTCAGAGGCCAACTTAAGGCATATCCCCATATATGACAATCAACTCACGTATTAAGTTCAGAGGTCAGCTTAAGGCATAACTTAATACGCATCAATACAATATCATCCAAAGTCTAGGAACTAATCTATAGTTCTACTTTCTTATACTTCTAATCAACACTTAATTGATTCCGGGAACTAAGTTGAGGGAAAGCCGGTTTACCTTTCGGTTACCCGACCGGGAGGTCTCTATCCTCTCTCCATTTCCGAACCCAATATAGTGTCGCCCATCCTCCGGGGACCTCAAGCACGCATGAAAGGTACACGGAACGAGTTTCAATCAAAACCGAATAAACGTTAGAAAGTTATAAACAAAACAATGAGAACAGGGGCTCTCAGCCGGTCCCAGGCCGTCTGCCGGTCCACCGGCTGGGAGTCCCTTCCCATGCCAACCAACCGTCTGAAAATCAATGAGAAGAGGCTCTCAGCCGGTGGACCGTCCGCCGGCCAGCCGGCTGGGAGTCCCTTCCCATAAGCCCAACTTCAAACCTTAAATATAAGGAGTGACTCTCAGCCGGTGTACCGCATGCCGGCTGGGAGTCACTTTCCCAAGCCTTTGCAAACTTTGAAAACGCACAAGAAGGATCCTGAGCCGATCGACCGGCGGTCGACTGACCGGCTCAGAAACCTTTCCCACATTTCAGAACATTCAAAAGACAATGACCCAGACTCTGAGCCAGCCGACCGGCTGCCGGTCAGCCTATCGGCTCAGAGTCCGCTGTACGCAAAATCGTAAATTCTCTATAACATTCAAATCTCCTCTAATCGATTCAATAGTTCTAAAATCACAACATATGAAGTTTACCCATCACATATAATCATCAAATACACTAACTACCAGCAATTAATCCCACAAACAATCCTCAATAAGAATATTAATTGTATCCGTCTTAAGCACAAATTTCAGAAATTCAACCACTAAGCATATGAAACATCATCTAAGCGTATAATCATCATGTATGAACATTCCTATCATGTTTTTAAGTTCAATCAACAACAACAACATGAAATTCATAAGCTTAAACCATTCTAAACATGAAAAGTGCTAATATTACAAGTAAAGGCCGAGTTTCTCATTATTGTCACCTTAAAGGCAATTCCGATCAAAGCTCATCTTCCACTACGTAGCTATCCACACAAGGGTCGTCTAAACCTTCACCTACAAGCAAGAAACACAGATTTTAGAGCCTAGAAGACGGATTATGCAAAAACAACCCAGATTTCGAATTGAAGGAAATGAAAATTGGAAGTGACGGATGACTTGCAAATTTCATGAGGATTCCGAAAATGTAATTATTACCTTGATTTGGAGTCTGGATGAAGAAGAAAAATAGATTTTAAGCTTGAGTTTTAAGAGAGGAAATGAGGAAATATGAACAGTGTTCTTATTTGAGAGTGAGCAATATGTTGACATATTGAGGGTTTATGAGGGTTTATATGTGTCCTTTCCCGTTTCAAGGAAAACGGGTTTGGTAACACGAACGGGTTTTATGAAGTGGACATAAGTTGCCAAGTTGTATTCGTCTTAAGGACTTAAGGTTCTTAAGACGGATCTTACGATTTATTAAAATACTTTCTCAATAAATTATTAAAAATATTATTTTATTACTTAAAATAATTAAAAACCCTTAAAATATATTTTATAAAAATACGGGATGTTACAGTCATGGAGTTTGGGGGTAGATGGGAAGAGAGACTGGATTTGATTGAGTTTTCCTACAACAACAGTCACCATGCTAGTATTAGGATGGCACCATTCGAGGCCTTGTATGGGCGGAGATGTAGGAGTCCAGTGTGCTGGGATGACAGTTCTGAAGCCGTCGTGCTAGGTCCTCAAATGGTTCAGGATATGATAGATCAGGTGAAGATGATTCTCCAGAAGAAGAGAGCAGCCCAAGATCGACAGAAGAGCTATGCAGACTTGCACCGCAAAGACATTGAGTTTCAAGCAGGGGATAAGGTGTTACTAAAAGTTTCACCTATGAGAGGTGTCATGAGATTTGGGAAGAAGGGCAAGCTGAGCCAGAAGTTTATTGGTCCCTACGAGATTCTGGATCGAGTTGGAGAGGTTGCTTACCGGTTGGCTCTACCACCAGCCTTGGAACGAGTTCATAATGTGTTCCATATATCTCAGTTGCGGAAATATGTTAGTGACCCATCTTACATCTTGTTTTCAGTACCTCCCCATAGAAATCTTCTAGCTTTGCGATCAATCGAGTCACAAACTGTCCGAGGTAGCTTTGTTGTTTGCATAATATAATTATCTACTGTACTCAAAGTGGATTGAACTAAAGTAGATCTTCCTGCTAAAGAGAGCCTCTTAGTGTACCACCCTATGAGTCTTTTATTCATCTTTTCTTCAAGGTGAGCGAAGGTGCGGAGAGTCACTCTGCCGTTAATCGTGGGCATCCCCGGTTAAAGGCCAAGGTCGTCAGTTTCTTCAAACCGCAAGATATTGCAAATTTCAGAATGCGTAGAGGTTTCCATGTTGCCAGAAAAGAATACACGGAACTTGGCTTGACTAATCATTTCTCTTGAGGCCTGGCAAAAATTTTCCATAACATATCGCAGAACCAAGGCTTTGTCTTCTTTTGCTTCGGCAAAGAGGAACATATCATCTGCGAAAAAGAGACACGTGACAATATTTAGAAGACAAATAACAATTCCCGGTCCATTACGACTTATCTTAAAAGGCTTCCACTTGTTGTGCACTTCCATATTTATGGCATGTTACAGTTTCTCGAGACACGTGACAAATAAGTACGAGGATAAGGGGTCTCCCTGACGCACTCCTCTAGATGGAATAAATTGCTTCGTAGGTTCTCCATTCCAAAGAATTCTCATACGGGGAGATGAAAAACATTCCATGACTAAATCCATAAGGAGGCCTGGGAAGCACATGTCCTTAAGACTACGTCGAATGAAGCTCCATCTAAGGCAATCGTATGCTTTTTTCCATATCAACTTTAATAGCCATAAAATCGGTAGCTCATTTATTCTTTCACACAGAGTTAATAGCTTCTTAAAAAACCACAATATTATAGGTAATTTGCCTACCCGGAACTAAACCACTTTGAGTCCCATATATGACATGAGGTAAGATTTTTTTATTCGATTAGCAAGGGTTCTGCTTATGATTTTGTACGCAACATTACACAAACTCATAAGGCGGAATTAAGCAATTGTCTCCGGAGAGTTTAACTTCGGTATAAGGACAAGATAAGTGTCATTAATTCCTTCGGGAAATCCTTTGCCTTCCAGAGCATTGAGAACCATATCATTGAGAGAGAAGTGAATCAAATGCCAATTTTTTTGATAGAAAATTGCCCGAAACCCGTCTGGTCCCGGAGCCTTAAGAGCTCCCATATGTATAATAACATTTTCGATCTTAGCTTTATTAAAAGGTCGAGTTAGCCATTCTCAATCCTTCATACCAAATTCTTGAAATAATTCCCAATGGAGACGGTCTTGGTCCTCCGTTTCTGGTTCCTATGTATAAAGAGTTTTAAAATAATTGACCACCAAGCTCTTGATTTCTGTTGGATCCTCTACCCATTGCCCATACTCGTTTTTGAGTGTATTAATTCGATTTCACCATCTTCTTAATAACGCACTAACATGAAAGTAAGATGTATTATGATCACCATCTTTAATAAAATTCACCCTCGACTTTTAGTACCAAAGTAACTCCTCTTGGCCTAAGACCTCATCTAAGTACTCCTTTCGAAGGTTGGCTTCTAAATATGTTAAGCCGCGATCTCGAACTACCAAAAGGTTTTACTGACAACCCGTGATACGAGCCAATAATTTATTTTTGCGTTTAAAAATGTTTCGAAAGACATCTGCATTCCAGCCTTGTAACTTTCGAGATATTTCGGCTAAGCGAGAAGGAAACAGTCCCGTCTCAGGCCAATTGTCATCCAAAAATTTCTGAAAATTCTCATGTGTCATCCAACAAGCTTGAAATTTAAACAGTTTTCGAATAGAACTGACAGAAGCAAAACCATTCGGCGAAATAAGGAGAAGACAGTGATCAGACTGAATAGCCGGTAGATGACGAACCATAGCTTCTTTAAACAAAGCTCCCCATTCTCCATTACCAAGAGCTCTATCTAGTATTGCACTTTGGCGTGTTTCTGCAGTAAGTCCCCGAGCCCGTGTATGAGACGCACTAGTGAATGCAAGTTCAATGAGATCACAATTTTCAATCCAATTATTAAACGATACGTAACGATGATCCATATTACTATCGCCACCATGCCTCTCGGATAAGAACCGAGTCTCACTAAAATATCATGCTACCGACCATGGTCTATTATTCTGTCAAGAAAAACTTTCTAATTATGACCATAGCTCACGACGTTCAAGGGATCCAAACTTGCGTAAACTACCGAGAAGAACCAGGGGAATTCACCATTCCGAGCTACTTCGAGGGTAATGCACTATGAGTGTGCAGTAATTGGAGCTACGTTCACTAGCTCTGATTTCCAATATACCCAAATACCACCGCTAAAACCTTGAGCATTGACACAGGACTGTCCGTAAAAGCTGAGAATGGAGGCCATCTTTACTGCATGATCATGACCCATGTGTGTTTCAACTAAAACAAGTATTGTTGGTTTGTAGGTTTTAACTACATCTTTTATAGCTAGAATTTTTTTTCTCATTATCGGGTCCTTGGACATTTCATACTATGAACGAGATATGGGGTAGGTTGGGACATATATTCGGTATTCTTGTACTCATAAAATCGGGTAAATAATTAAGAGATGATAGATACGCTCTACTTATTAGCTTGAGGACATTGTCAACACTCCATGGTATCGACATCGTCAATGTTAGATTCGAAGGAGATTCCTTCGTTAATTCCATCTATCTGTATGTCCATTACTGGACATTCCGCCACCATTAAAGCAAGATAGGGAGCTTCTATCTCCGGAAATAGAGGCACTGGCATGCTCGATGTCGGGGGATCACCTCGACGACAGGATGCTGGGGTAGGAATTGGGGTTGAGGCAGAGGGCATTCGTGATACGAGAAGTACGGGTGAGGTACTATTGATTGTATCCACTTTGACTTCATGGTTGGATTTGTGTTGCCGGGAGTTGCTTATGTGTTTGTCTAATATGTTGTGATTATCATTATTTGAATTTGAAGTGTTGGATTGATTTGTGCTGTCTCGAAGAGCATGGAGAGATTGATTTATACTAGTTGTTGGTGGATTATTCTAGGTCCTACTACACATAACACTCTCCTTATTACCGGTTGTATATGATTGAGATTTGGAATTTTTGTGTGATTGAGTTTTATCAACTTTCCTATATTGCATAGGTTTTTTATGGTGTGTTTGTAGGAATATTTCATAAATTTCCATTAAAGTATTAATCTAATTAATACTGCCAAGGATTATATCAAAAGAAGATTTGATACAAAAACTATAAATTGAATTAAAAAGACATGTATATAGAAATAACCTTTAGATCTATGAAGAATCGGCCTAAGAACAACCTAATAAACCCAAATTTCAATGTAGAAATTCTCCTTAGATTGCACCCAAGATGACCAAGAAAATTGCCCTTCAAGTTACCACCTTGATTATTATTAATTTTGGAGGCTTTTGTTTTTAGGGTTTTTAGGTGATAAAACTCATGTGGAAAATAAGAGAAAACTGTTCTCTTATATGTGTGATTCACACGGCCCAAAAGGGCCTATCCACCGTGTTAGTAGACGGCCCAAGGCTACTACCGACTGTGCTAGTAGTCTTTTTATTTTAGGAAAGTGTTAATTAATTATCTTATAATTAATTAACCTAATTATATTATTCTAAAATATCATATATTAAAATATATATAATTAATAAATATAGCATTTATATATATTTGTTAGAATTAACATTTAATTCATTTCTCCCAATTATTATTTAATCATATTAAATGTTTATCATCTAATTAACTACATTTAACTAAGTTTGGCAATTACGTAATTATATCAATATATAATCACATTTCTCAGTACTATCCTATAGGTGTGACCTTTAGGGATCAGCTGATTACCGCCATCATATGACAGTAACGTCAAACTTCTAGTAAGCCAACCGTTACCGATAAACGTTAACCAACTGATTAATATACTAAGTATTCCTGTGTGATCCAGTAAAAGATTTATTTAAATAATCACACACTGTGGAGGACATTTACTCCAACAATCTCCCACTTGTCCTACAAGTGTGTGTGCGATTACGATTCTCATATCCATAAATTTCTCCCACTCAATGGAAGACAAATTGCAAAGTCCCACCTTACAAGGTCGTATCTCCCAAGTAATCATATCAAGAGCGGTTTCCTCGACTAGAGAGTAACATAACTGATATACGAATCATATTCGAGCATGGCCATGTATTTAATTTACTACTCCTCGAGTGGCCCTGAGAATATATATATATAAAACCTGATAAAGGCTGGCTATTTTCGTTGACTTATAACCTGCCGATGGAAGCACCTCATGAAATGGCCCAGTAAAAGTCTGATTGGCCTCCTTTTATGGTGCGACCTAGGACAGAAACCTAAACCACCAAAGAACTGTCTATATCGCAGGAAATAATCAATGGTCAAAAGAACCGACTTTAGGAATCACAATAGACGTCCTATCCACGACCAGACACCTAATGTATCTTAACATTTAGGACTCTATGTAGTGGTCACCATGTCCTATGCGGTATCAGATACCCATATTTGTTATTGATCAGTCAAACGTTTGACTTATGGCATATTGAACCATCCATCCTTCAACTAACAAAATAATTACTTGAGTTATCAGCTCATTGTGGTGTTTACGGACAAAACATACATATAAAGTAAAACAATTCACTTTTTGGTGTTCAAAATTGTCATACAATCCACATGAAATAAAATATAAAGAAATTCAATGATTTTATTCAGTATTAATTGAAATGATAAAATATCAATCAAAAAAATATCTAATACAACTCTGGAACACGTTTTATCCCCATGGATGTGATTTGCCCTTCATGTTTACTATGCGGTAATGCCTTAGCGAGCGGATCTGCAATGTTGTTATCCGTTCCAATCTTGCACAATGGTATCTCCTTTTGCTCCATGTAATCTCTTATTAGATGAGCTTTTCTGAGTACATTTCTAGATTTGTTACTAGACTTAGGCTCCTTAGCCTCGAAGATAGCACCACTATTATCACAATAAAGGGTGATTGGATCTTTCACACTAGGTACTACTTTTAGTCCTTGTAAGAAATAACGCATCCAAATAGCTTCCTTTACAGCTTCGGAAGCTGCCATATACTCAGACTCTGTTGTAGAATCTGCTGTAACACTTTGCTTTGAACTCTTCCAGCTGACCGCTCCACCATTAAGAGTAAAGACAAAACCCGACAGAGATTTGGAATCATCACGATCGGTTTGGAAAATAGCATCTGTGTAACCTTTAGCACATAGCTGCGTGTCTCCACCATATACCAGAGCCCCGTCCTTAGTCCTTCGCAAGTACTTAAGAATGATCTTGACGACCATCCGGTGACTTTCACCTGGATTCTTTTGGTAACGGCTGACCATACTCAATGCATATGCCACATCTGGACGTGTGCACATCATGGCATACATGATCGATCCTACTGCCGAAGCATAAGGAATCTGACTCATGCGTTCAGTTTCTTCCGGTGTTGTGGGTGATTGAGTCTTACTCAAATGCACCCCATGAACAACAGGAAGGTGACCCCTCTTGGATTTTGCCATACTGAATCTGTCAAGAATTTTATCTATATAATCTTCTTGACTCAATGCTAACAACCTTTTCGATCTATCTCTATAGATACGGATGCCGAGAATCCTTTGTGCCTCACCCAAATGTTTCATTTTGAATTGGTTCTTTAACCATGTCTTAACCGACAAGAGTATGGGAATGTCGTTTCCAATCAGTAGTATGTCATCTACATACAATACTAGGAATACGATTTTGCTCCCACTTGACTTGATATACAGACATGGTTCCTCGACAATTCGAATGAATCCGTTCTGTTTTATCACGTCATCAAAACGATGACTCTAACTCCGTGATGCTTGCTTAAGTCCATAGATGGAACGCTTAATCTTGCACACTTTCTTAGGATGTTTAGGATCTATGAAACCCTCTGACTGTGTCATATACAGTTCTTCTTTTAAAAACCCGTTTAGGAAGGCCGTTTTTACATCCATCTGCCAAATCTCATAATCATGAAATGCGGTCATCGCTAAGATAATCCGAATAGATCTAAGCATTACAACTGGAGCAAAAATCTCATCATAGTGAAACCTGTGTACTTGAGTGAAACCTTTTGCTACCAATCGTGCTTTATAAACATCTGGTTGTCGACCTAATGCGCGCTTTATCTTATAAAGCCATTTGCACTGAAGGGGTCTTACCTTCTCAGGGAAATCAACCAAATCCCATACTTGATTCTCGTGCATGGAATCTATTTCGGACTGCATGGCTTCGAGCCATAGCATAGAGTTAGAACAGGTCATGGATCCTTTTTAGGTAGTTGGTTCATTACGCTCAAGGAGTAAAATGTTTTCTACACCACCCTCCTAGCTCAACCATACCAATGTATCGGTCTGGGGGGTGAGAAACTCGAACCGACCTCCTAGCTTCCTCTCGAATGGATACCATAGCAGATGTAAAAGGAGCACTTTCTTCCATCACACTGTTGGTTTCTGGTTCTTGAACCTCTGACAGATCAAAACTCCTACTACTTTGTTTGTTCGAGAGAAACTCTTTCTCTAAAAACTTTGCACTAGCCGCAACAAAAACTCTTTGTCCGCTAGGTGAATAAAAGTAGTGACCAAAAACTCTTTTCGGATAACCTACAAAGTAAGTCTTGACCGATCGTGGGCCTAGCTTGTCTTCGTGTCTCCACTTGACATAAGCTTCACAGCCCCAAACCCGAATAAAAGACACGTCAGGAACTTTTCCTTTCCACATCTCATATGGAGTCTTGTCCGCTACTTTAGTCGGACTTCGGTTAAGTATTAGAGGAGCCGATTGAAGAGCAAATCCCCATAATGAATCAGGCACAACCGTGTGACTCATCATAGATCGAACCATATCTAACAAAGTTCGTTTTCTCCGTTTGGATACACTATTTAATTGTGGTGTTCCAGGTGGAGTCAACTGTGATACAATACCACGGTCTTTTAAGTGTTGCTCAAACTTAGTCGAGAGGTATTCGCCACCACGATTAGATCGAAGTGCGTTAATCTTCCTATCCAATTGGTTCTCAACCTTGTTTTGGAATTCCTTGAACTTGTCGAAGGATTCACTTTTATGTTTCATCAAGTAGACATACCCGTATCTACTCAAATCATTCGTAAAAGTGATAAAATATCTATAGCCGTCTCTTGCTGTATGTATGAGTCCTAAAAGATCACTAGCTCGCATCCCAATACCTTTAAAGGATATACTGTAAAACCCCTCGCGAAAGCGGAAAAGTAAAACATACAAAGTACCAAAAATGCAGCGGAATTAAAACTTTTTAACAAAACTAAACATGCGAGGTGCTTTAGAAATCTAAACATGCGAAAGATAAAACTTAAATAAGTATATAAGTACGATACAAAGCAGCCCGGGATAGCATATCCCTACGGGAACAAAGTACTGAAACGAAAGTCTAAGGTCTAGCTACACGATAAAGGTAAAAGTCAACGATGAAGGATCATCGCTCGCTAGCCTCAACGTAACCCCCTGCAAAACAGCCTCATGAACCTACACACATACAACATGTGCGCCACAGTCAGTGGGGAGTGACTAGAGTGCTCCTAGCCACCTATTGTCAGTGACACATAACACGTAAACATACAATATACTCCAGCATATATAAAACATGTGAAGCATACAAATCTCAATATCTCAACTTTCATAACATCATGCAATACTATGCAAAGACTCTCAACCAATTTCGGAAACTATTTGGAAGGAGAGCCGGTTTCCCTTCCGGTTGCCCGGCCGGGGGGTCTTTCAATCCAAACCATTTACGAAACCGGATTAAGAGTCGTCCATTGCCTTGGGCGAACAATACTAAGATAACCAAGCATCATACAATCACAATCACAATTAAAGCATGCTCAACGTCCAATTAAATCGATAAGAGATAGGCCATCCAAGTGACTCGACTCTAACAACAATAGGCCAACCAAGCGACTCTACAAACAAGAGATAGGTCATCCAAGTGACTCGACTCTAACAAACAAGAGATAGGTCAACCAAGCGACTCGACTCTTACTAGATTGATCAGCCAAGTGACTCTACTAGACTTACTATGAGCAGGCCGACAATCGACTCGTCTATATACCACGACATTCCCAATCTCAGACTATACAACCCCCTGGTAGGACGACATCAAAAGACTGTCCTAGTCTAAACCTGGCCAGACTCTCGGAGCGGAACGAATCACGATCCCCGATTCGACAAGTGCACGAGGCACCCCCAAGACCCAAACTAGCTAGGAACGAGATATGCCCGAAGGCGGGCAGACAATCTAAGACCTGACCGTGAGGACCAAGCCACTACGGCCAACCAGCTACACAATGGAGTCAAGTGAGAACTCGAGTACTATAGCAGCGCACAACAGGTTTACACAAATCACAAATGTCATCTCTAAGATGTACAACAACTCAAATTCGAATGACAATCATTTCTTAAATAACTCATCATTTATAATACCCGCAATATCCGTAATAATTTTTTTTAACGGATAATTTTTATTTAAGCTCGAGTACTAATTAAATCCGGGTATGGTTTAATTAAAACCGAGAATTACGTACGTAAAACCGTCGCATGCATCTTTTCCGTCACGTAATCGTTAATCGAACACTCTAGACAAATGGACCAATGCATGCTAAAGGATTTGGGCAAATGCATGAGAAGATTCCTTTCCCCTTTGTCCCCCATTTGTGTCGCCACCCCCCTTCCCCATATCCTCTCTTTTCCAATTTTCAACACCAATTAAAAGACACCTTCTCCATCCTCCTATAAGCAAATATTCAGATTTTAAACACACACAAACACAACAAAAAAAAAATAATAAGAGAAGGAGAGGGAGACGTGAGGGAGAAGAAGAAAGAACAAGGGGAGGATCTTGCATAATACTTGAAGTTCTACACTAAGTAAGCTTACATTTCTCTTCAAATCTGATTTTATAACCTTTTAACATGCATTCACATATCACTTAACATCTAAACATGAACTTAAGAATCTACAACCATGCATGCAAAGGATTGAACATAGTAAAAACCGTTATTTTGTCAAAAACGTAGCATGCATGTAGTAGATCTGAAAACACATGTTAAAATGAGTATTTTCAGAAAACATAAATTTGGGACTTTCCTTAAGTTGTTATAAAATCACTCACCAAAAATTAGGATGTTTGCATGAACCGTTTAGAAATGAAAAATCATATACTACAGCCTGTTTTCTGCTTAACCGAATCACTAGATCTCACTTAAAGAGTCATCAAACCATATTTAAAAAAGGAATAAGTGTCTCATCTCTTAATATGTTAAACTAAATTGAGTCTAGATGATAATAGGATTTTGAATCAACTCGTTTCGATTTGTTAAGAGGGGTTTATGATGTAAAACTTTTCATGACTCTTTTTCTGACCACTGTTTTTAAAACGTGTTTTTAGATCTGAAAAACCCATTTTTGAGACAACATGCATTGCTAACAATATGTTTTAGACACATAAATGAATCCAATAAAACTGACCATGCACGAAAATATGATTTTTTGGATTTTATATGATTTTTACAAGTTTCGGTTGTGTTCTGGAAAAATGTTCTGTTTAGTCATACTTGTTAAAAGCTTACTTTTCCATAAAAGGGTAATTTAGTCATACATATAAATATAATCAGTGACCCATCTCTTCACATGTTAAAATTTAATGAATGTAAAGTGTAGTAGGCTTTCGTTTCGACGAGTTTCGACATGTTAAGAGTATTTACCACCCCGTAACTTTTTAAGACTCACTTTTTGACCAACTTTGGTAGACTGTAACTTTGGACCCCTTAAACACGTTTTTAGACTCTGACCACAGAGAGGTTAAAGATGGACGACTCACTAAGGAACCAAACCCCACTGGTCTCGCCTCAAAATATTTAGTAACGAAGGAGATATGACGATTTAAAGTTTATGTTTTGAATCTGTAAAAACCGAGAAAGTATAGTTATCGCATAATTTACTACAAGTAGCTTAGTAATGGTCGTTCATATAAGTGACTATTATTTTAAATATTATGTAGAGTCGGGATTCGTAGAAGAGGCTCTCTAACCTTTAACCGCTTGCAAGGTAAGGGAAAACACCTTTTGCGTACCCTATTGATAACCCGTTTGAATTATTGTCTATCTTGTATATTGATATCTTTTGTTATATTAAGTATTTATATTGTTTGAACTTACGTTACAAATGATTTTGGACAAGGATTTATTTGGAAAGGATATTGTATTTGATAAGAAATAAGTAATTATGATTTTCGGAAATCCAAAATCGTTTTGTTGTCTACAAGTTTATAATGACTTATCAAATGTTGAGGAAATGGTTTTTGTTTTGGAGACGGAATTTCATATTGGTTGAAACGGTTTTGGTAGAGGGGTAGGTTGTCCCTAGTGAAAGGGATTTCCTATACAGAGCTTTTGATGGGGGTTAGTTGATCGAGACCCCGTCCTCTTATCTTCCTCTTTGGGGTTGGCCCTTAGAGGGGTGTGCACACTCGGGATGTTAGGACAGTTTTAGTACATGATTTGGTGACTCTCGTCTTATCCGGTTTGGGGCGAGTGTATCCACTTCATACGGCCTCTATCCAAAGTTATACCGATGTTGAAATAATTGGAAAAGAAATGTTTTCTTGAAAAAGAACTATCTTGAAGGATTGGTTTGAGTTTGAATACTTTAGAATACTTATGTTAATCTTACCGTTTGAATTATTGTTTCCTTTGATTTAATGTTGGCAAAACTTATATTATGTTCTTCAATTATTCGAAGTATTTTGATATGTATTATTATTTTATAAAATACCTTCCAAGTTATTCTTTCTTAATTCATTTACATTCCTTTCAAATCGTTTACCTTACTCAACAATATTGTTGACCCTTTTATTTGTTTTGTCCTTGCTTGGACCTGCGGTGATCACAAAATGTGTGAGCAGATCGTGTGACAGGTACTCGTGGAAATTAGTCGTGGGATGCACAAGAGAGCGCGCTTAATAGTTTATTTCAAAGACAAATGCTTAAAGACTTTATCTTCTTTTGGACCGTTGAACTTATTTTCGTTTCCGCAAACTTTAAATTTGGTTGTAATCGTATTTTATCATTTGGATTTTAAATTGCATTAGATAATTACCTATTTTATTTCATGGTTAGGTACTACTACCACATTTGGTTTAATTGTGACACACCCATTATCCGAATTACACTGGAAAACCCTATTTATTAATGAATAGGATGATGGGGGTGTTACAAAGTGGTATCAGAGCGGGTTTCCTTCTTGGAAAGGTGATTAGATCTTCATATCTTTTCACCGCCCGTACATTGACCGACCATAGTAAATATTTGGAAAAGTTTTCCAAAAAAAAAAAAAAAAAATATAAAATTAAATGACGCGGGTGAGTTGAGTGTGGGATTTATATGGGACGTATATTGCTATATGTGAATTGTTAGAATAGACTTGGATATTTGAGCACTGTGAATTGAAAGGGGTACGGAATGGAATGCAATAAAGTATGTTAATATGATGCGAAATGCATTTGATTGATTGTTCATATATTATGGTGTTATAGAATCGAAGTTTAATTGTGATGATAAATGGGACATGTTCCTTATTGAATTCGTTGTGATTTATACATGAGATTTTATTTCATAACGTGAGTTATTTTGTAACAATCATCACTACCGGTAATCTATTGAATGACATATCTTTTGGTTATATTCGGAGGTAAAGCGTAATGACCATAATTATTTGACGGTGTAGTTTCGCCACTTGGGTTACCGCTGAATAAAAGAATGGTGTTACAAAGTGGTATGCTAGTATTTCATTTAGAGTTATACATTGTGTAACAAGTATGGATGATAAATGAACCGTGTATTTTGGAGATACATAAGATAAGTGAAAGTATAGTAGTTAAGTCGGTGCATTAGTTGAGGTACATTAGTTATATGATCAAAGGAATATTGCATCTTATTTAAGAACCTTAGTGTGTGGAGAAGAAAAATCTAAGTTAAGAAAGGGTTTCATATGACAGGAAGGAAATACCGATATTTAGCCGTTGGTAAATTTATGGAGATAGGATTTTGTTTGAAATGTTTTGATCCATTATATACCAATGATACCATTAAGAAAAATGGAGAACTTAGAGGATTTTGTATGAATGAATTCACCTATTTATGGTTGCCGATTTAGAGATCCCAAATACAGTGAGTTTTAGAAATGAAAGTTGCGTGTTGAATTGAGTATTGAAATTGTGAATACGGAAAACTAGAGACGTTACAAAGAGTTAGTCATGTGCATAAAAGTTGTGGAATAATAATCTAGCTACTTAGGTGAGGTATCGATGAATTTATAATGTTATTATGGTGATAAGAAAAGTATTGGGATTTATAAGTGGATAATTTTTCTTCGAAGGTTATGACAAAAATGATTCGGTTTAACTTGAAGGGTTATTAAGAACTATTTGGAAAAAAAATAAATAAGGGATTAACTTTTATGCAACGATGTTTGATGAAGATGATAATGTTATGTGGGGATCAGTGGTATAGATAGCATGAGTAGAAACTATTTACTGAAAGGTATAAAAGAAAGGAATTAAGGTACTAGGATTTGATCAATTGGAGTGATAGTTACGAATATGAATATTATAGGTGATCATTAGGGTTCGAGTTAGTGCAAGGATATTAAGGTGTAATTTTATCATATTGACTTTGTTTAAGGCATTGAGTGGTATTTATGATGTAGTTATGAATGCGTTATCGGGATGTAAATTTATATATATAAGTTATCAATGCATTTTGTGGAGAACTGCATAGATATGGCATACACTTCTTTTGCATTAGTTATGACAAAGAGATTTCACAGGTACGACATTGGTAATTTTGGTGGCGACGAGACTTTGAGGAAATGAAAAGCTTAGACCAAACAGTAGTGATTCTTACTTGATGAAATTAGTTGAGGTAATTAGTATCAAGGACTAGATTTGAACATTAGTACAATGAGCGGAAAGGACATTAAACCTTTAAGGTGAGTAGTGTTTTTGATCCAGAGTGATGTAAATGAATTTTATTGGGGATACATTAAGGAACTAGTTTACTTATGGTAATTTCTCCTTGGATTTAGAGAGGAAGTTAAAGAGATTTGTAATATTTAAGGCCTGGATGAGTGATGCACATAATGCTTTAATGGTGATTAATAAAAATGGGCAATTTGTCGGGATAAGAGAAATTGTATTATTATTTCTGATTGAGAGACTCATTTATACCTTATAGGCACATTGGTGAGAAAGATAGTTGTTCATGTGCTTAAGGTAGTTACCAGTCATACTATAAATAAGACGAGCTTCATTGGATGTGTAAGTAACATATAGAATGAGAAGAGATTATGGTTGGGAAAGTAAGATATGTAATCACAAGGACGTGAGGTGGATAATATAGGTAATTTGAGCTTACGGATTATGAACATGATACCTGTGAGATATGTAGTCTAGTGCTCTATAAAGAGATGCTAAGTGATTTTGATTAAAGCATGAGCGGTAATATACCTCACTAGGGGGCGTAAGAGAAAATGATGAACCCGAGGAAAAGTGCGATATCGATCTAGATGTGGATTTCGACTAAAAGTTTTAAATGGTGATAATTATGAGGATTTCTGCAATATCTAGGGTTGTTATCCAGGCGTTTATGCAGGTGTAGAATAACAATGTCACGAGTAGTAAATGCGTGGTAAGAATACTAGTTATATTAGGAATACAATAGACATTAGGATAGTAGCCAACTGAGTGTTATGATCTTGCGTAGTAAGATATTAACAATGTGATCTTAGAAATTAAGAAAGTAGGTTACCAATAAACTTGAAGGAATTCTAGTTAGAAGTATTGGACAAGGCAATGTGGATTGATTAGCAAGTCATGTGATTATGATCAATTGTGGACATATAATGTAATAATGAAGAGGACTTAGAGGACTTAAAGATTGGTATATATTGATTTCACAAAGGACCAAGTGAAATTAATATATGTGATGAAGTTAAGATATGATCTTGGAATACATATATTGGGTTGCAACTAATGGACATGACCAAGGAAAGTACATCGTGAATAAAACGAAAGATTGATCTAGTATGATATGAATTGAGCTTATTGAGGAACACTTATTATTTGAGGTAAAAGTTATAAGAATTTCGGAAGCTTTTGTCGTAAATATTGAATACATACTTGTGGTATGTGGGATATAAGATAATAATGTTTAAATAATTTATGCTCGGAAGACTTAGTACCGGTAAGAGTGAATTTGTGGAAAAAGTTTATTGGCTAATTAGAGATTTAATGTTGATGGAAAATGCTAAATTTATCAGAGTATGTATTTGTTCTAATAGGTATTAAGAGGTTTGACATATGTAATGGATTCATAGTTAAGAGATGGAGAAATGAATTTTGAAGTTTTCAAATAAGGATCAACTATGGTTGCTAAATTGAATTACTGATGAGAGACACAGAATGTTATGAGATTTTGGGAATGATAGTACGACGGTGTAATATGAGAATTAAGTAAAGGGTGACTATAATTTCACGCATATGCGGATTTAGTGACATATCGGCATACCGAAGTAGTTAATAGTTTGAGATTATTTGACTGTTTGAGGCTACATTTATTCCGATTTGAGGTAATAGAGAAAAATTTAAGATTTTGGCTTTAAGGAGTTTCTAGCAACGCAATTGGTTGACGGATACTAATGAACACGTGTTAAGGGTTTGATGATAGATGAAAATGATGAAGGTAGAAGATATAGTTGACTAAAGAGAAACATCGAGCTCTCGCACGTAACTTAGGAACGGATAATGACCGATTATTTAATAACAGGTGGAATAAAAAGTGTGGTGGAGAGTATAACCAATTACGAGGGTAATACGATTTTGGTTGAAGGGAAATAAGTTGAGCCTGAAATATATAGGTTTGTATGGGATCTTGGAACGATTTAGAGAGGTACCACTAGAGCTCAACAATTCACTAACTTACGAGGAACGGCCTGTTAAGATCTTGGATAGTAAAGTTCGAAAGACCCGAAACGGAGAGACCCGCATAATCATGGTGCTATGGTCGAACCATGACACCGAGGAGGCCACTCGGGAAGCCAAGGAGGCCATGAAACTTATATACCCAGAGCTCTTCGAGGTAATTACCTAGTTACGAGGACGTAACAATCCTTAAGCGAGGTAGGATGTAATACCCACATATTTTGCATTTCCTTATTCTTTTCTTTGCTTGATTTGGGATCGTTTTTATAATGGCGTTAGCTTGCGCGTAGAGGGTAGTTTTAAACTTCGAGAACGAAGTTCGTTTTAAGGTAGGTAGATTATAATACCCGCAATATCCGTAATAATTGTTTTTTAACGGATAATTTTTATTTAAGCTCGAGTACTAATTAAATCCGGGTATGGTTTAATTAAAACCGAGAATTACGTACGTAAAACCGTCGCATGCATCTTTTCCGTCACGTAATCGTTAATCGTACACTCTAGACAAATGGACCAATGCATGCTAAAGGATTTGGGCAAATGCATGAGAAGATTCCTTTCCCCTTTGTCCCCCATTTGTGTCGCCACCCCCTTCCCCATATCCTCTCTTTTCCAATTTTCAACACCAATTAAAAGACACCTTCTCCATACTCCTATAAGCAAATATTCAGATTTTAAACACACACAAACACAACAAAAAAAAAAAATAATAAGAGAAGGAGAGGGAGACGTGAGGGAGAAGAAGAAAGAACAAGGGGAGGATCTTGCATAATACTTGAAGTTCTACACTAAGTAAGCTTACATTTATCTTCAAATCTGATTTTATAACCTTTTAACATGCATTCACATATCACTTAACATCTAAACATGAACTTAAGAATCTACAACCATGCATGCAAAGGATTGAACATAGTAAAAACCGTTATTTTGTCAAAAACGTAGCATGCATGTAGTAGATCTGAAAACACATGTTAAAATGAGTATTTTCAGAAAACAAAAATTTGGGACTTTCCTTAAGTTGTTATAAAATCACTCACCAAAAATTAGGATGTTTGCATGAACCGTTTAGAAATGAAAAAATCATATACTACAGCCTGTTTTCTGCTTAACCGAATCACTAAATCTCACTTAAAGAGTCATCAAACCATATTTACAAAAGGAATCAATGTCTCATCTCTTAATATGTTAAACTACATTGAGTCTAGATGATAATAGGCTTTTGAATCAACTCGTTTCGATTTGTTAAGAGGGGTTTATGATGTAAAACTTTTCATGACTCTTTTTCTGACCACTGTTTTTAAAACGTGTTTTTAGATCTGAAAAACCCATTTTTGAGACAACATGGCTAATAATATGTTGTAGACACATAAAAGAATCCAATAAAACCGACCATGCACGAAAATATGATGTTTTGGATTTTATATGATTTTTACAAGTTTCGGTTGTGTTCTGGAAAAATGTTCTGTTTAGTCATACTTGTTAAAAGCTTACTTTTCCATAAAAGGGTAATTTAGTCATACATATTGACACCCGTCGTTGAGGGTACCAAAGATAAAATTTATAATTCCTAACCTTAACAATAGATAGCGAAAGTCAGGGTCGAACCACAAGGAGGTGGGGAATGTTTATTGTCTTAATGTTAATGTTTAAGGTAACAATTTTAGGGGTTGATTGGTTGATTACTATAACTAAGGTGAAAATTAAAATAAAACAAGAATAAAAAGATGAGAATAAAATATAATAAAAAGGGATGCTAGGATGTTCGGGTAATAAATAGCTAAGGTAAAATAAATCCTAAGGTCAACTTGTATTGCAGTCGCGTAAGGGGGTGTAACATAACTTTTTAGGTCTATGCTACCTAATAGCTCCTTTCGGCCTATGCTATTAGTTCCTAGGTCTCACAATTATTGGGTGTCAACAATAAGGGTGATTCCTAAATTCCAGGTTACATACCTTTCAGCCTTGAGTAACCTATCCGTCTTAAGGTGTAAACCAATGCCCTTCCCGTATCTTTCAATCTTGGGTAGGTCATTACTAACATCCTACAAGTCTCCTATTGGTCTCATTGCAGGATATTATAATTTATAAGAAAAGACGAAATAAGAAAACAGACGCGAGTGGTCGACCGACCGGCTACTCCAGTCGGCCGACCACGGCCTCGGTCGACCGACCGGCTATTCCAGTCGGCCGACCGTGGCCCTGCTACAGGTCGGGTTTTCGGATTTTATTTACCTATGCGTATTATCCCCTACATCCTAACATATGAAAATTAGCTACTCATAACTGTTAAGACGAATATAAAATTGGGAATAAACATGGAGAACATAGTGAATAATCTAAACATGCAAGATTCAAATAAAGCTTTGGGATTCTAACTTAACAATTGTAATAAAAGCAATAAGAATAATAATAAAGCAAGATTAAAAGAGCAATTACCACAATTTGGAATTAGGGCAGAAAGAAACTAACTTTATTGATGAATGCTTGAGAACTATTGAAGGATTATAATTGAACTAAAAACTAAATAGAATTCTCTAAATAAGACTTGATGCAAAACTTGATTTTCAAGATCTAAGATATAAAACCCTAATCACAAGATTAGTTTATACAGGGTAAAAACTAAGAGTTTCCTTAAAATTCTAATTCTACTTTATTTCCGAAAAAGAAAAGAAATCGTATGGGCTTTAATCTGGTCGGCCGACCCGTATAACTGGTCGGTCGACCACTTCTTGTTGGACCTCTTTTATTTTGCGGTTTTCTTGAAATCTGGGCCTCATGAAAATTGGGTCTGGTCGGCCGACCCGTTTGGGTGGTCGGTCGACCGCTTCTGCACGGAAGTCTTCGGATTTCTTCTGTTTTGACTCATGGTACTTGATTTTCGACTCCAGTTGACTCTCCATTTATTCTTTAATTAAGCAAAAGACTTGAGGATACGAGTTTGGTGCTAAATCGTCTCTTTTTCGCATAAATCTGCAAAAGTGCATAAAAATACGAAAGTACACAATTTGTGGGAAATAGAGGCTAAAACATAGTAAATGAGTGACCAAATACGTGTAAAAATAGATGTAAAACATCATAAAATAGACACGTATCAAATTCCCCAAACCAAACCCTTGCTTGCCCTCAAGCAAGAAATAGACTCGATCTTAACTAATGGAACGATTTCAATCTCAGAGCGAAATTTACATGTAAGCCTGAACCAATACCAAGTACAAAATGAGAAAGTATTTAAAATCATGCAAACGAGTTATGGTGTTGTCAAACTTGAAAACATAAAGACTATAGAGACTTATACCATGGACTCTCGCGGTACGCTCGAGACACTCATGAAGCAAAGGGTGAGTATATGTAAAAGATAGAAAGAAGTATATTTGTCATGACACTCACCTAACTGCGACCCATGAAAAACATGCCTGCAATCTAACATGAACAAGAATTCTACAACCTTGTATAACAACCTCATTAAATGACCCAGATACATGCAATTGGGGTAATGAAAGATATGTGAGGTAAAAGGTAAAAGTGGTTAAGATGTTTTTGGAATTGTGGGGTTAGTAGCCAAGCTAGTAAAACCGGTTCCCAACAACATATTTCACAACTTTTGATATTAAGAAAGTGCTCTTTCGTAGCACAACTCTCACATTAAATATAAGAAAGGACTCCCCAATATTTTTGAATGAAGTACGGGAGTGATAACATATAAAAGAAAGGGATTTTTTGGAACGAAAATTTGAATCTGATCCTGCCAGTTGGTCGACCGACTTATAGAGGTGGTCGGTCGACTGGCTCTGTATTTTCCGGATTTTTTTTTCTTTTTTTTTTTTCTTTTTTTTTCTGAATTTTTCTGTTCTTTTTCTTTTCTTGCTTTCTTTCTTTCTTTTCTCTTTTTGCTCATAATAGCACACAAACCAAGATGCCTCAAAAAATAATCCAATGACTACAAATACTAGCTTGGAAGGGTAGGCCAAGTATGGGATGTAGTTTTGGGGGAATAAAAAGGCAAATTTGGCTATGTGAAGCTTATGGGTAAATATGAGAGAAGGGATCCCAAATGCACGTATCAAGACTCACAAAAACGAGAAAGTAAAACAAGTATATAGCAATTCAAGTTCATGTTTATGCATATTGATGTAACATGTTCCAAGGGGAGTACTACTCACATCCTAGACAACTGGTTTAAGAATGAAACCAGGAATAAGGCTCTAAAACTTAGAATGTATAAGTAGGTCGCCAAGGTATAAGTCAAGTCTCAAGATATGCAAGTTGACAAAAACTCGTAGATATGCAAAAGACTCTCATACTAAAATAAGTTGACAAGGCAAGGTAAAGGCATAAACATATAAGATAGCTAAATCATCCTTGAAATACTTTCGTTCCGACTTGACCTATATGCTAAAATAAACGTGCATTTTTTTTGATTTTTTTGAATTTTTGAATTTTTTTGGATTTTTTTGTTTTTTTTTTTTGTATATATAAGGAAAATAAAGAAAAGAACGATGCAAGACAGAAATGCAATAAACGTGTGACAGAATGCAATGCATGTGACACGAAACCATTCCCCAAACCAACCCGCACAATGTCCCCATTGTGCATTAGCCTAAGTAAAGGTTTCAGAAAATAAAAAGACAAATGTAAGTAAAATAAAATAAAGAAAAAACTGGAAAGAACTCACTGGGTTAGAAGATGTATGAGAAAAACCTCCCCAAACCAGCGTAAGCTGGGAGGTTTTTGGTGGCCAGCAGTGCCACTCAAATACCCAAGACGGTTGCACGATTCCCGAGGAAGAGAAACGAAAGACTGCGACGGACAGTAGGACGACCGACCGGTGTTTCTGGTCGATCGACCTCCTGTGAACAGCGAAAAAAATCGGCGATACAGCGCGTCTGGTCGACCGACTGATGTTTC
The DNA here is from genome assembly GCA_029255685.2 of Silene conica. Lineage (NCBI taxonomy): Eukaryota > Viridiplantae > Streptophyta > Magnoliopsida > Caryophyllales > Caryophyllaceae > Silene > Silene conica. Next base: position 71,087,933 of record CM055311.2, read on the forward strand.
TGGTCGGTCGACCAGCTGAGTCCTGGAGGTCTTCGTTTTTTCTCGGAAATCCTGAAAAAACAAGAAAATATGCGCGCCCAACAATGCGCGAGATGCCCAGAACGATTCTTAAAGTTTTAACTACGCAAACACGAGAAAGTTGTCCTAAAAACTTAAAGAAAGCAAGCTAGAAAGTCTTAGCAAAACAAAAAAAAAATGTCTTAAGAAAAACAGAAACGAGCAAAAAGAAGAAGTCATCCGCGAAGGATTCGGCGTTTCTTTGACCAAGGGCTCTGACTATAGGCTACTCCTTCAGCTATGGTGATTTGGTTAGATGAGTTTCTCTCCACCATGTAGATGGGTGGGTCATCATCCACAGCTCTAGTCATCCATCTCCCGGAGTTGTCGACTCCCAAGTCGTGGGTCGACACCTTCCTGGGTTTCTTCTTCTTAGGGCTCTTTTCTTTAGCCAAATGATCACTTGCTTGAGTGACCTCGTTCTCTACATCACTTGATCGAGTAAGTGGTACTACTCGATCGAGAACAGCTCTCTTCCTACCGCATATAAACTCTACCATTAGTGTCGCAATTTCTGGAGCATCCAAATCAGCCTCCTGAGCAAGAGATTCACCTGCACACGCCTCAAAACACATCAAAGCCTCCGAAGGATCCTTTGTAAAGGATCCTTGTACATAACATTCACTAATATTATTAAAAATATCAGAAATGTCAATAGAAGAATCCTGCAAAAAACAAGGTTCATCAACCGAGGGTTTAAACATGTTAGGAATATGTTCATCACTAACACCTACAGAAATAGGTTGGTCAGTCAAGGGGTAAATTTCTAACTCATCATCTGTATCTAAATCCGAGTCAGTATCATCAACGGGGAGGCAGAGGGAATCAAATAACCCATCATTCTCATCCTTAAGAATGAGCGACTCTTCAGTAATGGGTGTGATAGGATCACACTCAACAGGAATATCCGGGTTACTAATATCAATGCCCTCACACCCCTCAGTATCCCCACCGGTTCGGATTAGGTGTTTGAGAAGCTCCCATTGCTTTTCACAGGGTAGGTTTAAAAATTCCCATTCGCAATTTCTCTCAATCTCGATCAAGGTCTTAACAGTAACTCCATCATATAAGATACGACAAACCTCCCCAATACTAATAGGATAGTCAAACTGAGAAAGGAAAGTTATTAATCTATCACAATAGATATACAAAGGTTCATGCTCGAGTTGCGGGAAAGGGGCGATGGTCATGACAGCGAAAGAAAAAGGGAAAACATAAACAAAAAACAATAAACACTGGCGTCACCTCCCCGGCAACGGCGCCAAAATTTGATGCCCGTCGTTGAGGGTACCAAAGATAAAATTTATAATTCCTAACCTTAACAATAGATAGCGAAAGTCAGGGTCGAACCACAAGGAGGTGGGGAATGTTTATTGTCTTAATGTTAATGTTTAAGGTAACAATTTTAGGGGTTGATTGGTTGATTACTATAACTAAGGTGAAAATTAAAATAAAACAAGAATAAAAAGATGAGAATAAAATATAATAAAAAGGGATGCTAGGATGTTCGGGTAATAAATAGCTAAGGTAAAATAAATCCTAAGGTCAACTTGTATTGCAGTCGCGTAAGGGGGTGTAACATAACTTTTTAGGTCTATGCTACCTAATAGCTCCTTTCGGCCTATGCTATTAGTTCCTAGGTCTCACAATTATTGGGTGTCAACAATAAGGGTGATTCCTAAATTCCAGGTTACATACCTTTCAGCCTTGAGTAACCTATCCGTCTTAAGGTGTAAACCAATGCCCTTCCCGTATCTTTCAATCTTGGGTAGGTCATTACTAACATCCTACAAGTCTCCTATTGGTCTCATTGCAGGATATTATAATTTATAAGAAAAGACGAAATAAGAAAACAGACGCGAGTGGTCGACCGACCGGCTACTCCAGTCGGCCGACCACGGCCTCGGTCGACCGACCGGCTATTCCAGTCGGCCGACCGTGGCCCTGCTACAGGTCGGGTTTTCGGATTTTATTTACCTATGCGTATTATCCCCTACATCCTAACATATGAAAATTAGCTACTCATAACTGTTAAGACGAATATAAAATTGGGAATAAACATGGAGAACATAGTGAATAATCTAAACATGCAAGATTCAAATAAAGCTTTGGGATTCTAACTTAACAATTGTAATAAAAGCAATAAGAATAATAATAAAGCAAGATTAAAAGAGCAATTACCACAATTTGGAATTAGGGCAGAAAGAAACTAACTTTATTGATGAATGCTTGAGAACTATTGAAGGATTATAATTGAACTAAAAACTAAATAGAATTCTCTAAATAAGACTTGATGCAAAACTTGATTTTCAAGATCTAAGATATAAAACCCTAATCACAAGATTAGTTTATATAGGGTAAAAACTAAGAGTTTCCTTAAAATTCTAATTCTACTTTATTTCCGAAAAAGAAAAGAAATCGTATGGGCTTTAATCTGGTCGGCCGACCCGTATAACTGGTCGGTCGACCACTTCTTGTTGGACCTCTTTTATTTTGCGGTTTTCTTGAAATCTGGGCCTCTTGAAAATTGGGTCTGGTCGGCCGACCCGTTTGGGTGGTCGGTCGACCGCTTCTGCTCGGAAGTCTTCGGATTTCTTCTGTTTTGACTCATGGTACTTGATTTTCGACTCCAGTTGACTCTCCATTTATTCTTTAATTAAGCAAAAGACTTGAGGATACGAGTTTGGTGCTAAATCGTCTCTTTTTCGCATAAATCTGCAAAAGTGCATAAAAATACGAAAGTACACAATTTGTGGGAAATAGAGGCTAAAACATAGTAAATGAGTGACCAAATACGTGTAAAAATAGATGTAAAACATCATAAAATAGACACGTATCACATATAAATATAATCAGTGACCCATCTCTTCACGTGTTAAATTTTAATGAATGTAAAGTGTAGTAGGCTTTCGTTTCGACGAGTTTCGATATGTTAAGAGTATTTACCACCCCGTAACTTTTTAAGACTTACTTTTTGACCAACTTTGGTAGACTGTAACTTTGGACGCCTTAAACACGTTTTTAGACTCTGACCACAAAGATGTTAAAGATGGACGACTCACTAAGGAACCAAACCCCACTGGTCTCGCCTCAAAATATTTAGTAACGAAGGAGATATGACGATTTAAAGTTTCTGTTTTGAATCTGTAAAAACCGAGAAAGTATAGTTATCGCATAATTTACTACAAGTAGCTTAGTAATGGTTGTTCATATAAGTGACTATTATTTTAAATATTATGTAGAGTCGGGATTCGTAGAAGAGGCTCTCTAACCTTTAACCGCTTGCAAGGTAAGGGAAAACACCTTTTGCGTACCCTATTGATAACCCGTTTGAATTATTGTCTATCTTGTATATTGATATCTTTTGTTATATTAAGTATTTATATTGTTTGAACTTACCTTACAAATGATTTTGGACAAGGATTTATTTGGAAAGGATATTGTAATTGATAAGAAATAAGTAATTATGATTTTCGGAAATCCAAAATCGTTTTGTTGTCTACAAGTTTATAATGACTTATCAAATGTTGAGGAAATGGTTTTTGTTTTGGAGACGGAATTTCATATTGGTTGAAACGGTTTTGGTAGAGGGGTAGGTTGTCCCTAGTGAAAGGGATTTCCTATACAGAGCTTTTGATGGGGGTTAGTTGATCGAGACCCCGTCCTCTTGTCTTCCTCTTTGGGGTTGGCCCTTAGAGGGGTGTGCACACTCGGGATGTTAGGACAGTTTTAGTACATGATTTGGTGACTCTCGTCTTATCCGGTTTGGGGCGAGTGTATCCACTTCATACGGCCTCTATCCAACGTTATACCGATGTTGAAATAATTGGAAAAGAAATGTTTTCTTGAAAAAGAACTATCTTGAAGGATTGGTTTGAGTTTGAATACTTTAGAATACTTATGTTAATCTTACCGTTTCAATTATTGTTTCCTTTGATTTAATGTTGGCAAAATTTATATTATGTTCTTCAATTATTCGAAGTATTTTGATATGTATTATTATTTTATAAAATACCTTCCAAGTTATTCTTTCTTAATTCATTTACATTCCTTTCAAATCGTTTACCTTACTCAACAATATTGTTGACCCTTTTATTTGTTTTGTCCTTGCTAGGACCTGCGGTGATCACAAAATGTGTGAGCAGATCGTGTGACAGGTACTCGTGGAAATTAGTCGTGGGATGCACAAGAGAGCGCGCTTAATAGTTTATTTCAAAGACAAATGCTTAAAGACTTTATCTTCTTTTGGACCGTTGAACTTATTTTCGTTTCCGCAAACTTTAAATTTGGTTGTAATCGTATTTTATCATTTGGATTTTAAATTGCATTAGATAATTACCTATTTTATTTCATGGTTAGGTACTACTACCACATTTGGTTTAATTGTGACACACCCATTATCCGAATTACACTGGAAAACCCTATTTATTAATGAATAGGATGATGGGGGTGTTACATCATTAAACACCCATGTAACACTTAGCCAACTTCGGGAACTAATTTGAGGCGAGAGCCGGTCTCCCTTCCGGTTGCCCGGCCGGGGGGTCTTTCATCCTCAAATCCATTACCGAACCCGACATAAGTGCCGCCCAATTTCTTGGGACTTCAAACAAACATACGAAACAGACGGAAAAAGAATCAATCAAATCCGACATGCGAAACACAAGTTATGGGCAAAACAATTCAATCAGGGGCTCTCAGCCGGTCCGCCACAGGCTGCCGGTTGGCCGGCTGAGAGTCCCAATCCCTCATGCTCAAAACCAACAAAAACAACCAAGAGGTACTCCCAGCCGGTCGGCCGGCTGCCGGTCCACCGGCTGGGAACCCTTTTTCCCAATTTCTTACAAACAACAAAGACACAACAAAATGGTCTCCCAGCCGGCCGGCCAACCGGCAGCCTGTGGAAGAGAGGAATGCGATGGTGAAAACCTTGTGTCAAATGGAGTTGAGATGAGAAAACGGATGGTGATTTTGTGAAGTTGAGAAACAGCAAAAAATGAAGAGAACAAGTTACTGTATCTTATTTTTTTGGTGAAGAAGGAGGTGTAACGTGGGAAGGAGGTAGGTGGTATACTTTATATTTCACTTGAGTCGGTTTTGTAAAAATGTAAGGAGCGGAAATTCTTAAAACGTAAATTACCAAGTAAACGTGACATCTTTAAATTAAACAACTCAAGACGGACTTAACGACATTTCTTAAAATAAAACTCACGACTTATAATTAAAATATTATTAAATTCCGTAAACTACTTTTAAATGATTAAAATTACTTTTATAAAAATACGGGCTGTTACAATCACCCCATCTTTTAAAAAGTTTCGTCCTCGAAACTTGAAAGCAGTTACAAGGACAACATTAACAATTAAAACTTTCACAGAAACCTTGATATACAAAAGCTCAGGCTTCTTTCCAAAAATTTCAAAAGCAAAATCCGTAGTCGAGCCTCCATCAAGGAACGTTGGGGTCCTCATTGCGCATTCAAGAACCTGACATTCTAATCCGAAGGCAAAACCAAGGTGAAAATCAATGAAAAATTTAAAAATTTAGATCGATCCGATGTTGATAGGCATAGTACAGGTTATCAGACGTCTCCAATAACGAGTTCCAAATGGCAAATCAACGCTGAAATCCATCAAAGTTGTAAAACTTTCAACTTTCTTCAAACTAAACCTCCCAAAAATAAACTTTTATTTCGAATTTCTCAAAAAGAGTAAAGTTGCAAAAGTAACGAAAGTTTAAAATCCTCAGAAAGGAAACAATTCAGAACGGTTACAGAAGTACGGAGACAACAACTTAAGATCAAGGAGGCGGAGGCAACAGAGATCTTCCTCAAAACTCAATCAAGGGGGGAAGTTTACTTGCAAGGTACTTCGAAAAGCAAGTAACAAGGATAAGTCGAAAGGGGATGAAGATAGATTTCAAGTAAGATGGTCAATTATTCAATAAGAAAGGATGTGCATCCGGAGTTATCAAGAAGACGATGCACAAAGATATGAGGAGTATCTTCAAGGCTCAGAAGCATTCTCCAATGGTAGCACGAATCGTCCATCTTCGGTAGAAAACACTGGTCTTGATCGTCAAATGGATGAGCTCACGGTTCGTCGATTCAAAGATATAAAAAGTAAACTCATTGACAATCAACAAACACGTTAGGACCTAATAAAAGCAATCACAATACAGACTACCACTTGTCCTTAAGTCTACCCAATCTCTCATTCATTATTCAAGTTATAGGTCAAGTTAAGTTTGGGGATTACATGAGTGCGTCGGGAGCGATAACGCTTTGATACCAACTGTAAAACCCCTCGCGAAAGCGGAAAAGTAAAACATACAAAGTACCAAAAATGCAGCGGAATTAAAACTTTTTAACAAAACTAAACATGCGAGGTGCTTTAGAAATCTAAACATGCGAAAGATAAAACATAAATAAGTATATAAGTACGATACAAAGCAGCCCGGGATAGCATATCCCTACGGGCACAAAGTACTGAAACGAAAGTCTAAGGTCTAGCTACACGATAAAGGTAAAAGTCAACGATGAAGGATCATCGCTCGCTAGCCTCAACGTAACCCCCTGCAAAACAGCCTCATGAACCTACACACATACAACATGTGCGCCACAGTCAGTGGGGAGTGACTAGAGTGCTCCTAGCCACCTATTGTCAGTGACACATAACACGTAAACATACAATATACTCCAGCATATATAAAACATGCGAAGCATACAAATCTCAATATCTCATCTTTCATAACATCATGCAATACTATGCAAAGGCTCTCAACCAACTTCGGAAACTATTTGGAAGGAGAGCCGGTTTCCCTTCCGGTTGCCCGGCCGGGGGGTCTTTCAATCCAAACCATTTACGAAACCGGATTAAGAGTCGTCCAATGCCTTGGGCGAACAATACAAAGATAACCAAGTATCATACAATCACAATCACAATTAAAGCATGCTCAACGTCCAATTAAATCGATAAGAGATAGGCCATCCAAGTGACTCGACTCTAACAACAATAGGCCAACCAAGCGACTCTACAAACAAGAGATAGGTCATCCAAGTGACTCGACTCTAACAAACAAGAGATAGGTCAACCAAGCGACTCGACTCTTACTAGATTGATCAGCCAGGTGACTCTACTAGACTTACTATGAGCAGGCCGACAATCGACTCGTTTATATACCACGACATTCCCAATCTCAGACTATACAACCCCCTGGTAGGACGACATCAAAAGACTGTCCTAGTCTAAACCTGGCCAGACTCTCGGAGCGGAACGAATCACGATCCCCGATTGGACAAGTGCACGAGGCACCCATAAGACCCGAACTAGCTAGGAACGAGATATGCCCGAAGGCGGGCAGACAATCTAAGACCTGACCGTGAGGACCAAGCCACTACGGCCAACCAGCTACACAATGGAGTCAAGTGAGAACTCGAGTACTATAGCAGCGCACAACAGGTTTACACAAATCACAAATGTCATCTCTAACATGTACAACAACTCAAATTCGAATGACAATCATTTCTTAAATAACTCATCATTAAACACCCATGTAACACTTAGCCAACTTCGGGAACTAATTTGAGGCGAGAGCCGGTCTCCCTTCCGGTTGCCCGGCCGGGGGGTCTTTCATCCTCAAATCCATTACCGAACCCGACATAAGTGCCGCCCAATTTCTTGGGACTTCAAACAAACATACGAAACAGACGGAAAAAGAATCAATCAAATCCGACATGCGAAACACAAGTTATGGGCAAAACAATTCAATCAGGGGCTCTCAGCCGGTCCGCCACAGGCTGCCGGTTGGCCGGCTGAGAGTCCCAATCCCTCATGCTCAAAACCAACAAAAACAACCAAGAGGTACTCCCAGCCGGTCGGCCGGCTGCCGGTCCACCGGCTGGGAACCCTTTTTCCCAATTTCTTACAAACAACAACAACACAACAAAATGGTCTCCTAGCCGGCCGGCCGGCCGCCGGTCCACCGGCTGGGGACCCTTTTTCTCAAATTTTGCAAAAACAAGAACGACAACAACAAATACCCAATGGGGCTCTCAGCCGGTCCACCGGCCGCCGGCCTCAGACCGGCTGGGAGTCCTCTGCCCAGAAATACGCAAATTCGACATTCAAGAATTCAATTAAACTTCATGGGATTGCTTCTATACTTTGTATACACTACTAAAATCACGATTAACAGCATCTACAAACATTCATACCACATTCTTAAATCATAATCAAAGATCAAACATAAACATTCATACCAAATTAATAAAACCTCCATTTCGCTACATAAACTTATTACCCATTACTAATACTCCATAAATCATGTGAGAAACATATAATCATCAAATCCTAAGATGATACTAACTAATTTACAGCATCACAACCACAATCCACATAACCTAAACATGTTTCTAGTAGATAAACATACTAAAAATCAAGTAAAGTGCTAATATAGACAAAAGGCCGAGTTTCTCATTATCGTCACCTTAAAGAGCGATTTCTTCACGTCTAGTCTTGAACAATATACGAATCCTTATCCGGGTCGTCAATGTCGACACCTACAAACAACAAAAACGGGTTGTAAGAGGGTAATCTCGAGTTCTTCTCAAAACAGCCCGGAAATCAACTTTGACGAAACGGAAAAAGAAAGAGATAGAAAGAACGGAAATGAAGAGAGGAATGCGATGGTGAAAACCTTGTGTCAAACGGAGTTGAGATGAGAAAACGGATGATGATTTTGTGAAGTTGAAAAATGGAGAGAACAAGTTACTGTATCTTATTTTTTTGGTGAAGAAGGAGGTGTAACGTGGGAAGGAGGTAGGTGGTTTACTTTATATTTCACTTGAGTCGGTTTTGTAAAAATGTAAGGAACGGAAATTCTTAAAACGTAAATTACCAAGTAAACGTGACATCTTTAAATTAAACAACTCAAGACGGACTTAACGACATTTCTTAAAATAAAACTCACGACTTATAATTAAAATATTATTAAATTCTGTAAACTACTTTTAAATGATTAAAATTACTTTTATAAAAATACGGGTTGTTACATATACGAGTCATCTTTCCGATGAGACATGATTCACACGTACCAATTGATTCGTAATGGAATGGTGGTATTGTCTCATTCTTAATGAGTTTCTTTACGCGTTTTTCATTGATGTGTCCCATTCGACAGCGCCATAAATACGTTTGTTCTTTATCACCTATTTTAACCTTTTTATTATTCACATGATAAACCTCGGTGGTTTGGTCTAAAACATATATTCCGTTTATGGAAACATCTTTGCCATAAATCATATCGTTTAATGAAAAAGTACAACAATTGTGCTTAATATTAAAACAAAATCCTTCCGTATCCAAAACAGAAATAGAAATAATGTTTTTCGACAAACTAGGAACAAAATAACAATTATTCAAAAATAACTCAAAACCACTAAGTAGTTTGAGTACATAAGTTCCTATGGAGACAGTTGCAACCTTTGCTCCATTTCCAACGCGAACGTCTACGTCCCCCTTCTCAAGTTTGCAGACGTCCCTTAAACCCTGCAAGTGATTACACAAGTGAGAACCACAACCAGTATCAAATACCCATGTTGTTGAACTTGCATGGTTTATTTCAATCATATGAAAAAATTATGATATACCTGTAGCTGTCACACGTCCAGCCTTCATCGAGGTACTTAGGGCAGTTCCTCTTCCAATGCCCGGTCTCGTGGCAAGGGTGGCACTCTCCCTCTTTTCCTTTGCCCTTAGCTTTGCCCTTTGAGTTACTGGTCTCACCAGGTCCACTCTTGAGCTTAGGCTGCTGCTTCTTCTTGAACTGTGGCTTCTTAACATTTAAGGCAGCCTTTGCCTTTCATTTCCCTTTCCAATTAGATTGTATGACGAGGACGTCCTTCTTAGCACTCCCACTCAAATTGAGGTCCTTCTCAGCTTGCACGAGCTGAGAGTAGATTTCATGAAGACTTTTCTTCAGGTCGTTCATGTTAGGTTCATATACCTATTTAGTCATACTATGTTATATTTATCTTATAAATGATAGATCTTATGCATACTTAACAAGGAAATTTCGAGATATATGAAGAAGAACAAGCTTCCTTACATTGAATATCTCGGCTATTTTAGGGCACAAGTGAAGTCACCTTCTTCACTTGTTCTTGAGCTTAATATGTGGATGATCCTCCTTGAACCTTCAAAGGGATGATGGCCTCCAAAAGATGAACACCAAGACACACTAACTCTCAATGTTTGTATGTTATTGTGCTAGAATCAACAAACAAACTCTAGGTGATGCAAGGAGGTGCACGGCTAGGGTTTTTAGAAAAATGAACCTTATTTTTCTCACTTTCTTTCTCTCTCAAAGACAAAACCCTAGTTTTGTTGTGAATGAATGAGTTGATTAAAAAACCAAAGAACAAAACTCTCTTTTGTTCCTTCATTTGGTTCGGCCGTGAGCCATGGGTAGAGTGCCCAATGGTTGGCTCCTCTACAACATCAAATGTTTCCCATGCTTGCCTTCACATTTAATCCCTTGTCCTACTAATGTTCCCATAACATATTATGTAATGTTGTAAAATGTGTGTGTGTGTTTGTGTGACATATCACACGGTCCACACCACTAAAACGGATCAAATCCGTAACATTATTAGGATAATATTATTTACGTAGTTTAACACTTTAAACCTTTTATCGTAAATTAGTAATTAAATAATTTCATATAATTATTTAATCGCATTCTATAACTACAACAATTGTAGTTTATTCGATTCATTCATATTATATGTTTCATAAACAAATAAATAATAGTGATGACATTTCGATCACTAAAATAATTTATAATCTTATTATAAATTATCTCCTCTTTTATTCACAATCTAGAAATGTATCAACTCGTATCAATATACAGTTGTTACATTTAATATTGAGATAGCTGTCCTAAAGGTGTGACCTAAAGGGATCAACTGGTCATCACCGTCATTACGACAGTAATGTCAAACTTTAGCAAGCCAATCATTACCGATTAATGTTGACCAGTTGACTTATGATAAAGAATCATCCCATGAATATTCGTTTATAGAGTTTTGTCAATTTAATTAATATAATTGACTTGATCACATTATTGTCGAGGACACTTACTCCAACAATCTCCCACTTGTCCTCACAAGTGTGGATCACCGATTCTCTTGTTCTATTACATCATCTCCCACTCAATGCAAGGTGTCTTTCAGGTCGTACTTGCACGTGATTAAATCAATAGTGGTTTTTCTCGATATGGAGTGTAACTGTTTGACCGGAATTATCTACCATAGACAGTCTCCGAGCGTGGCCACGCATTTTCAGTTCACTACTCCTCGAGTGGCCTTGAGATTTAAGATAACCCTGACAAGGGGCAGAACAATTTCTTTCCAACTGTTCTACTTGCTCAACATCATCCATTGTGACCCAAAATATATCCATTTGACCCCTTTTACGGAAGATCGTAGAATATAAATCAAAGTCATTCTGAATAATTTCACCTCTAGAGCAACCAGTCTCTAGTCTAAGAATCGACTCATAAGAATATATATAGCAGCTCTTGCCACGACCAGGCTCCATTGAATTCTAAAGAACTCTATAAGTGGTCACTGCCCGACACAAGTGTACTTTACAGTTGTCTATATGATCGACTAGTCATCCCTTATGACTCTATGGTGTAAGAACTCACCATCAATCGCATCATAATCTAGTCACTTCGAGACGTCACCTCATATAAGTGACTAGGGGCAATACTAGGTTAATCCAGTTCACTTCTACAGGGTTCAACAATTGTCCTACAATCCTGTTTGGATTTAACAAAGTATATTTAATAAACAAGTTGTATAAAACTTTAAATGATGAACGAGATTATCTTATATGAACGTAAAAACAACATTTTTCATTTCATATCGCATAATCGGTTACACATTGGGTAAACTCTTAAGACCCATAGAACGAGCATGAGCTTGCGACAAGGGTTTGGTTAAAGGATCAGCCACATTATCGTCTGTCCCAACCTTACAAATCGCTATTTCCTTCCTATCAATGAAATCTCGAATTACATGATATTTTCTTGGTACATGTCTAGACTTATTACTAGACTTCGGCTCCTTAGCCTGAAAGACAGCACCACTGTTATCACAGTACAGGGTGATAGGATCTTCAGCATTTGGAACTACCCTTAGTCCCTCGATAAATTGCCTTATCCATACTGCCTCTTTAGCAGCTTCTGATGCTGCAATGTACTCTGCTTCCGTTGTAGAATCCGCAACGACTGGTTCTTTGAAGCTCTTCCAACTAATGGCACCACCATTCAAGATAAAGACAAATCCAGCCTGGGATTTAAAATCGTCTTTATCTGTTTGGAAGCTTGCATCTGTGTAACCCTTTACACACAAATCTTCTTCCCCTCCAAACACTAAGTATGAATCCTTAGTTCTTCTCAAGTACTTAAGGATGTTCTTGACCGCAATCCAGTGACTTTCACCTAGATTTGCTTGATATCTACTAGTCATGCTCAAGGCATACGAGACATCAGGACGAGTGCATATCATGGCGTACATGATAGATCCCACGGCGGAAGCATAAGGGATCATTTTCATGCGTTCAACATCCTTGGGTTCTGTGGGCGATTGAGACTTTTTCAATATAATGCCACTTCCCATGGGGATAAACCCTCTCTTGGAATTTCCCATGCTGAACCGTCGAAGAATCTTATCGATATAAGGTTCTTGACTTAGTGCCAATATCCTCTTGGATCTATCTCTATAGATCCGGATACCTAATATGCATTGTGCATTTCCTAGATCTTTCATCTGAAAATGGTTACCTAACCATCCTTTCACCGATGAAAGCATTGGAACATCATTTCCAATGAGTAGTATGTCATCCACATACAAGATCAGGAATACAACATTGCTCCCACTGAATTTCATATATAGACAAGGTTCCTCGACACTTCGAGTGAAACCATTTTCTTTTATGACTTCATTGAAGCGATGATTCCAACTCCTCGATGCTTGCTTAAGACCATAGATGGATCTCTTAAGCTTGCATACCTTGTTAGGATTCTTAGGATCTTCAAAACCCTCGGGTTGTATCATATACACATACTCCTCTAAATGCCCATTTAAGAAGGCGGTTTTGACGTCCATTTGCCACACTTCATAATCATGAAATGCGGCAATCGCTAACATTATCCTAATGGATCTTAGCATGGCTACTGGAGCAAAGGTTTCATCATAATGAAGACCTTGAACTTGGGAAAACCCCTTAGCTACTAGCCTAGCTTTATAGACATCATCATGTCCTTCTATGCCATTCTTCACTTTGAAGATCCACTTGCATTGGAGAGGTCTCATCTCCTTAGTCAAGTCTACCAAGTCCCATACTTGGTTTTGATGCATAGAATCCATCTCGGATACCATGGCCTCATGCCATTTGATGGAGTCGGGACTAGAGATTGCACCTTTGTAAGTGGTAGGCTCGTCACTTTCCAAAAGTAAAACGTCCAGGCTACCATCTTCCTCAATTAGTCCAACATACCTATCAGGTTGATGTGGGACCCTACTCGACCTCCTGGGTGGAATAGGTACCGAAGTGGATGAAGAAGGAACATCTTCTTCTGTTTCAGCTTCAGTTTTTGGCTCTTGAACTTCTCGAACTTCATCAAGTTCAAAATTTCTCCCACTCTGTCTTTTAGAAATAAACTCCTTTTCTAAGAAGACAGCCTCGGAAGACACAAACACTTTGTTTTCTTGAGGTTTGTAGAAGTGGTAGCCACGTGAGGTGGTTGGATAACCAACAAATATGCATTTTTCGGATCTTGGTGCGAGCTTGTCATCGTTTTTGGACTTGACATAAGAATCGCACCCCCATATCTTCATATAGGATAAGTTAGGAACCTTTCCTTTCCACATCTCATATGGAGTCTTATCGGTCGCTTTCGTTGGACTATTGTTCAACGATTTGATGGCGGTGAGGATCGCAAATCCCCAAAATGAATTGGGTAAATCAGTTTGGCTCATCATTGATCGGACCATATCCAGTAAGGTTCGATTCCTCCTTTCTGCCACACCATTAAGTTGTGGTGTTCCTGGAGGTGAAAGTTGTGACACAATGCCACATTCCTTTAGATGTGAATCAAATTCATTACTAAGATACCACCACGATCGGATCGTAATGTTTTAATCTTCCTATCGAGTTGGTTCTCTACTTCATTCTGAAATTCCTTAAATTTCGCAAGAGCTTCACTTTTATGCTTCATCAAGTAGATATACCCATACCTACTTAAATCATCGGTGAAGGTGATGAAATAGTCATAATTGCCTCTAGCGGTGATTGATAGTGGTCCGCATACATCCGTATGTATAAGTCCCAATAACTCACTTGCTCGTGTCCCTTTACCACTAAAGGGGTTACGAGTCATCTTCCCTAGAAGGCAAGCTTCGCATGTACCATAAGATTCATATTCGAATGGCTTAATTATGTTGGTTTTGACCAATCTTTTAATGCGATTTTCATTTATGTGACCAAGTCGACAATGCCAAATATATGATTCATTTGGATCACTTGTTTTAATCCTTTTGTTATTAACGTTGTAGACATTATTAGACGAGTCGGAAGTTTCCAAAACATAGATTCCATTAATAGAATTGGCACGGCCAACTACCATGTCATTCTTTGAAATTACACAACAATTGTTTTTAATGGAAAAATCATATCCTTCAATGTCTAACATTGCAACAGAAATAATGTTTTTGGAAAGAGACGGTACAAAATAACAATTATTGAGTTTTAGCTCATATCCACTCGTCAAGGCAAGAGTGCAAGTTCCTTTTGAAGTGGCCGCTACCCGAGCTCCATTTCCAAGTCGGAGATCCATATCACCCTTGTCCACCTTCTCCACTTCTCTTAAACCCTGCAAACGATTACAAAGGTGAGAACCACATCCGGTATCCAATACCCAAGATGTGTTGGATGTAAAATTTATGTTAATAACAAAAATTTCAGATTTGGAATTACCTAACGGAATCACAAGACCTTCTTGGATGTGACGTAAGTACTTGGGGCAATTTCTCCTCCAATGGCCCATGACACTACAATAGTGGCATCACCCTTTCTCTAACTTTCTCTTCTTCTTCTTATTCTTTGCAAGACTTTTCTTGTTAGAACTCCCACTAGCTCATCTATATAAGCCGTGTCAAGAAATGAACCTTTGGGAGGTGGGAGAGAAGAAATGAAGTTAATACTGCCATCCGGACCCGTTCCGAAATGAACTTCTCTAGTAGTATCAATGTTGTTTTGATTGCATATATCGTCGAAAACATTATGACAAGAATCAATAGTGATAGGGTTGAATGAATCCATTGCGATAAAATAACTACAAAAACGGAAATGAAGGAAAAATTAACGTTCATCATTTTGATACTTGTTAAACATTTTAAACAAGTTAAGTATTTACTTAACGATCTCTTACACAATCAAGTAAATAAACCCGAGACCCAAACCCATACTAATCCGGGCACGGTGTAGCCGATTCAACCCGTATTGGTATAATTTGGTGGATTAACCCTTTAATCGGTTCTACTCTTAGAACTCTCGGTCGACAATTTTCTTAAAATTATCTATAGCCCGAACTTATTGCAACTACGGTTACGAATACTTTCGTTGAGATCGACCAAATTTCAAGGTGTAATCGTCATTACCCCACTTACCCAACGTGACAATTTTAGTACCCCGGTTTAGCCGAGCCTACATATTTGTGAAGAAGGGATTCATGGGTCCATACTCTTTGGTAAGGCTAAGTCTCAATATTTTAAATGTAAGAGATCTTATCAATTATTATCTATCTCCTTTTAAGTGAACTAATTTAGGTGAATTATCGATAATAAAATTGATACGTTGAAGACCCGATACTCGATATGCATGACATGTTAATGGCGATTTGGCTATGCATGCAACATATTAAAACAAAATAAAGCAAACGATAAATTCCTAGTATGGCCTTATCCTAGAAAAGAAATAACAAGAGTACAAATTCGGAAACCAACTCCTTTGGTCCCTTGATCTTGACGAGGCACGCTAATCGAGGCAAACACCGTCTTGATCGAAACTCCTTTCCGAATGGCACCGTCTTCAAGGTTCTCCGGAAAATACAAATATTACAAATTTTCTAGTCTACTTTATACATTATAAAATAGAAAAATTACAATTGGTGATACGAGATCACAAAATTACAACCGAATTGGTAACCCCTTACATTACGGGAAATACCAATTTAAATCTAAGGCCATACTAGACTAATTACATGATTCAAAATAATGCAATATAATATGACATTCATAAGAAAAACGCAGCAATATAATATGTTATAAATATGTTCATTTTAATGCCAAATCGCCCTAATAACTTATTATGTCGAAATTAACCCGGTTTTATGAGATTTTAGCATTTTTAACTCTTTTTAAAATGCATAAATTAAAACATACACAACTTATGTTCTAAATAATATCCTAACACATTTTAGGATTCAAAATTAGTCATAAATAATTTTGATAATAATTAACACTTTAATTATATTAACATTGTTCATAATGCCTTTAAAATGTATAACATTTACGAATTAAATCCAAACAATTATAAAAATTCGAAATTTTGGATTTTCATTTTCACTAACATTCTGAAAATATTACTTTAATATTTATAATGTAAAAATTTTGGTCATATTAATCGAAATTTAACTCGAAATATCACATATTAATGGCCAAAATTACCTCTTTATACGGTTTTAACAATTAAATCGTAAAACATGCTATACAAAGTCATATTGTACCAAATTTTACATACATTAAGTAAAATTATCATGTGAGGTCGTGTGAAAATTACAAGGCTAGAAACATTTTCTTTCTATTTTAATCATTTAACTCGATTTTGTCATAAAAATGCATTTAAACGATTAAAATCTTTATTATGAACAATATATTAAATCTCATAAATTATCATATAACCTAAAAACATTTTAGGACCAGATTTAATATTCATGCCAAAAAGTCGAGTGATATATATAAGGGTCTTGAACTATTAGTTTTGTTTTAAGTCTCAAAAACTCGGAAAAACTATAAACCGATTAAGCATGCAACAACAAGAGCTCTGATACCAATTGTTAGGTTCATATACCTATTTAGTCATACTATGTTATATTTATCTTATAAATGATAGATCTTATGCATACTTAACAAGGAAATTTCGAGATATATGAAGAAGAACAAGCTTCCTTACATTGAATATCTCGGCTATTTTACGGCACAAGTGAAGTCACCTTCTTCACTTGTTCTTGAGCTTAATATGTGGATGATCCTCTTTGAACCTTCAAAGAGATGATGGCCTCCAAAAGATGAACACCAAGACACACTAACTCTCAATGTTTGTATGTTATTGTGCTAGAATCAACAAACAAACTCTAGGTGATGCAAGGAGGTGCACGGCTAGGGTTTTTAGAAAAATGAACCTTATTTTTCTCACTTTCTTTCTCTCTCAAAGACAAAACCCTAGTTTTGTTGTGAATGAATGAGTTGATTAAAAAACCAAAGAACAAAACTCTCTTTTGTTCCTTCATTTGGTTCGGCCGTGAGCCATGGGTAGAGTGCCCAATGGTTGGCTCCTCTACAACATCAAATGTTTCCCATGCTTGCCTTCACATTTAATCCCTTGTCCTACTAATGTTCCCATAACATATTATGTAATGTTGTAAAATGTGTGTGTGTGTTTGTGTGACATATCACACGGTCCACACCACTAAAACGGATCAAATCCGTAACATTATTAGGATAATATTATTTACGTAGTTTAACACTTTAAACCTTTTATCGTAAATTAGTAATTAAATAATTTCATATAATTATTTAATCGCATTCTATAACTACAACAATTGTAGTTTATTCGATTCATTCATATTATATGTTTCATAAACAAATAAATAATAGTGATGACATTTCGATCACTAAAATAATTTATAATCTTATTATAAATTATCTCCTCTTTTATTCACAATCTAGAAATGTATCAACTCGTATCAATATACAGTTGTTACATTTAATATTTAGATAGCTGTCCTAAAGGTGTGACCTAAAGGGATCAACTGGTCATCACCGTCATTACGACAGTAATGTCAAACTCTAGCAAGCCAATCATTACCGATTAATGTTGACCAGTTGACTTATGATAAAGAATCATCCCATGAATATTCTTTTATAGAGTTTTGTCAATTTAATTAATATAATTGACGTGATCACATTATTGTCGAGGACACTTACTCCAACAGTTCATGTTGTTGTTCACCCTGAATTGGGTGAACCCATCATGAAGAGAGTTCAAGATACAGTCTACAATGATTGACTCCTCAATCTTGCAACTAAGAGACTCCAGTGTTGGGAACTTAGTTCCTGATTTTATACTCAAATCTAATGTGAGTTTTGTTTCTTTAAGTTTAGATTATAAAACTTAATATGATCTTATGCATGCATGATGATATCATAAGAGGTGATTGTCCTTACATTGGTTTTAGAAGGTTTATACTCAATAATCACCTATTACTTGAGTCTTCAAACAACCGAAATACCCTTAAACGATCTAACAAAAATCGTCTCCAAAAGATACGTATCAAGAACCCGATCTCAAACTAATACAAATTTTGTTACTAGAAAATTAGTATTAGTATACTAGAAATAATAATAATATTACTCTTATAACATTATTAATATGGAAATAATTATTTTCTTATAAAACTATTTTACTTAAGAAAATGAGAGAATGGAGTTGTAGTATGAATGTGTTAGTTAAATTATGAAGCATCCACCAACAATAACTTAGCCAAAAACTTGCTCTTAATGTGAGGTGTGTGTGTGTCTTATATAGAGCAAACAAGAGCTTATTTGCTCTTGAATAGGCCGGCCAAGGCATCCCCAAGGAGCCAATGCATGCCCTCTTACATTCTTACACAAAGCATGTAAGATTCCTTACATATTCTTTATGTGTCTTACACACAAGCACTTTGTAAATTCAAGCACACAACCATCTCACATACACAACCTACATACTACACAAATACACGGCTGAAATGGGTCTTTTATGGACCCATTTTATCTTTGTCAATTGTGTTAATTTGTAACATGTTACACATGTCCCATAACACATGACTCAATTTGTTAATTGTGCAATTTTAACTATTAAAATTCATAATTTACAAATTTATTACATTTAAATAATTACACTAATAATTTCGAGATTATTATTGTATAAAATGTAATATCATAATTCTAATTGCAACTCTTTGTAATTTTATGATCAACCGTGTTCATTTTCAATTTAATCGTTTCTTAAACGAATAAATAAAAACCCAGTAATAAAAACAATTTTATTACTTTGACTATAATTATTATAATCCCATTATAAAAACATTCGTCATGTAAAATTATTTCCAATATTTCCAGTTATTAATTAATTCGTATCCAATACAATATTAATTAATTATTCCATTGAGACGGAATTCCCTAAAGATATGACCTTAAGGGATCAACTGATCACCACCATCATATGACGATAATGTCAAACTCTAGACAGCCAATCATTATCGATAAATGTTGATCAGTTGACTTTAAAAGAGTAACACTCCCAATTGTGTTTCATTCAGATGAGTTTTAATTATGTCAACACACTATTGTCGAGGACACTTCCTCCAACAATCTCCCACTTGTCCTAGACAAGTGTGTGTTACCAATTCTCTTGTCCTATTACTATCTCCCACTCAATGCATGACGTCCTCTTAGGTCGTGCCGGCAATTGATTTAAATCTAGAGTGGTTTATCTCGATCTGGAGTTATAACTACTGACCGGAATTATCTACCATAGATACCTTTCGAGCGTGGCCACGCATTTCTAGTTATTATTCTCCTCGAGTGGCCTAGAGATATTTCTCAACCCTGACAAGGGGTGGACAATTCCTAATCGACTTATTCCTTATTCCTTCCGGCTGGCCACAACCCATCATAACCCAAAATATGTCCTTATAAACCCCAGTTACGAAGGTGTTAGGACATAGATCAAAGTTAATCTGAAAACTATGCCACCTCAGAGAACAGTCATTAGTCCAAGAACTGACTCATGTGAAACACGATAGATGCTCCCGCCACGACCAGGCAGTCTTTTAGTAAGAGTACGCCAGAGCTCTATCAGCGGTCATTGGCCCGGCAAATGTATCTTAACATGTCTATGCCTAGGTGATAGATTAGTCATCCCGTATGACTCTATGGCAATTGAACTCACCATCAATCGCATCACACATCCGGTTGCATTGAGATGTCACCTCACTTAAGCAACTAGGGGCGAGGTCATGATAATTAAATTCACTTTAATGGGGTTCAATATGGTCTTACCATCCCATTTGAATTTTAATTGACCTTTCGTGAGTTTTAAATAACTCTAACGATTAGTGGATTAACCATACAAGTGGTCAACCTTTGAACACCATTTAATTTACGATAAGCTTTAGTGCCTCTCGTTTACTTTCTCAAATTTTGTAATTATCTTCATTTTGAGTAAACCAGGTTTACCACGTGCAAGCGTTCACTCTGCGGATCATATCCATATATGCTATTTTATCTCAATGAGATAAGTCATTATATGCATTGTACAACTCCCAGCTACAGCAATGCTATTATATAATTTGTGAACTTATACATTTTGTAGAATCTTGTGATGACCATGTAGTTAAAATACAAGTCATTGAGATGCATAGTCAATGAATGTAAGCCAAAGATTATCACAAATCTTTGCTTGGTATCTTGGAACTTGAGTCGTTGCAAACCTTTTACCATACGACTAAGTTATCTTCCAAAATCTTGAATTTGTCTTTCATCTTCATTGGAGAATACTTTGACAATTGATCAAGGTTTAATCATTGGTTTAACACCAGCTCAACAGGTTATCCTGTAAGCGGTGCGCATCCAGCTTTACATGATTATACTAATGGCGGAAACATTAGTGAATTTAAACGTGTAAGTAATAGTATTTAAGGTTCGATAAATTTCCATGATCTCATCATGGTTATACTATCTTCATCTCTATGAACAACTTTAATGCTAACATCAAGATGTCTTTTACAATCTCAATTGAACATCCCATGTTAAATTAGATTTAAATTATATCAATTTGTCATCTAGAATTAAAAACTCGTATACTTTTCATAAGTATCAATGCTTCATTCCAAACGAGCAATGAGTTGTTTTAGATAACGTTTACTCCCACTAAACTCTTGTTCTTGCCTGATTCTGAAGATCCCGAAGTCATACCCATGACTCAATAGATTCCAATCCTGGAGCGAGAACTCCCACTGAACTTTATATTTAACCGTAAATCATAAAGCTCCCACTCAATTCAATGTTCCTAAACATTTAATGAATTGAAATGGTTGGGACTTAACCATATGTGCTAATAGTCACATCCTCTTCAAATACCCTTTTGAAAAGCGGTTACTGAGTTTACCGAATTCATTCTTAATGAATTACTTTACTACTTTCAACAAAGTTACCTTTAACTTTGCAGACAGCTGGCATCCACATGTCAACCTATGCTTCTCTCAATAAATCTCATTTATTAGCATGCGTATCTTATAAATTTCATGGTTCTTAGAATTTGCATTGACACATTTAGATCACCATCTAAATCCAAAAACCCTTTCTTGAGCCTTTGCAAAATCTTTTGAATAATTTTCTTCGAGTGTCCTCCCGTAGTTTCTATAAGAGTCTTTTCTTATGGTATATAATTTTTGTGTGTGGGAACTTTCAGTTCCCCACATTTATCTTATCTTATACTGTACGAGGACTCTATCATGGATCTTATCCATGTATAGAATTTTTCCTTACAAACTTCAAGAATTTATTCTTGAAGTATCCTCCCGGGCCGGGGCCGTTGGGATCACAAGGCGTAGATTTTTACCAAATCGTAGATCTTATCCACTGTTGGGAACTAAGTTCCTGATTTTATACTCAAATCTAATGTGAGTTTTGTTTCTTTAAGTTTAGGTTATAAAACTTAAATGGATCTTATGCATGCATGATGATATCATAAGATGTAATGGTCCTTACATTGGTTTTAGAAGGTTTATACTCAATAATCACCTATTATTTGAGTCTTCAAGCCACCGAAATTACCCTTAAACGATCTAACAAAAATCGTCTCCTAAAGGTGCGTATCAAGGACCCGATCTCAAACTATTACTAATTTTGTTCCTAGAAAATTAGTATTAGCAAACTAGAGATAATAATAATATTACTACTAATATTATTAGTATAGGAAATAATTTCTTAGAAAACTATTTTACTAAGTTGAGATGAGAATGGATGTTGTAGTATGAATGTGTTAGTAGAAATAGACTAAGCACAATCTCTAACATCAAGTAAGTAATGAGATATGTAAGTGTGTATTATATAGAGCAAACATGAGCCCTTTGGCACTCATGATGGCCGGCTATGATGAGCCAAATATGGCCAATGCATGCCTTCTTTGCTCTTACAAAAAGCTAGCAATATACCTTACATATTCCTTATGTGTGTCATACACAATGCATTTGCTTACTTACACACACAACCTCCCCACACAAGCATACATACACGGCTGAAATGGGTCTTTTATGGACCCATTTTATCTTTGTCAATTGTGTTAATTTGTAACATGTCACACATGTTTCATAACACATGACCCAATTTGTTAATTGTGCAATTTTAACTATTAAAATTCACAATTTACAAATTTATTACATTTAAATGATTTCACTAATAATATCGAAATTATTATTGTACAAAAATGTAATGTCATAATTTAATTACAACTCTTTGTAATTTTATGATCAACCGTGTTCATTCTCAATTTAATCGTTTCCCAAACGAATAAATAAACCGAGTAATAAAACGATTTTATTACTTTGACTTTTATTATTATAATCCCATTATAAAAATATTCGTCATATAAAATTATTTCCAAATTTCTAGTTATTAATTAATTCGTATCCAATACAATATTAATTAATTATTCCATTGAGACGGAATTCCCTAAAGATATCACCTTAAGGGATCAACTGATCACTACCATCATATGACGATAATGTCAAACTCTAGACGGCCAATCATTATCGATAAATGTTGATCAGTCGACTTTAAAAGAGTAACACTCCCAGTTGTGTTTCATTCAGATGAGTTTTAATTACGTCAACACACTATTGTCGAGGACACTTCCTCCAACAATCTCCCACTTGTCCGAGACAAGTGTGTGTCACCAATTCTCTTGCCCTATTACTATCTCCCACTCAATGCATGGCGTCCTCTCAGGTCGTGCCGGCAATTGATTAAAATCTAGAGTGGTTTATCTCGATCCGGAGTTATAACTACTGACCGGAATTATCTACCATAGATACCTTCCGAGCGTGGCCACGCATTTCTAGTTATTATTCTCCTCGAGTGGCCTAGAGATATTTCTCAACCCTGACAAGGGGTGGACAATTCCTAATCGACTTATTCCTTCCGGCTGGCCACAGCCCATCATAACCCAAAATATGTCCTTATAAACCCCAGTTACGAAGGTGTTTAGGACATAGATCAAAGTTAATCTGAAACTATGCCACCTCAGAGAATAGTCATTAGTCCAAGAACTGACTCATGTGAAACACGATAGATGCTCCCGCCACGACCAGGCAGTCTTTTTAATAAGAGTACGCCAGAGCTCTATCAGCGGTCATTAGCCCGGCAAATGTATCTTAACACGTCTATGCCTAGGTGATCGATTAGTCATCCCGTATGACTCTATGGCAATTGAACTCGCCATCAATCTCATCACACATCCGGTTGCATTGAGATGTCACCTCACTTAAGCAACTAGGGGCGAGGTCATGATAATTCAATTCACTTTAATGGGGTTCAATATGGTCTTACCATCCCATTTGAATTTTACTTGACCTTTCGTGAGTTATAAATAACTCAAACAATTAGTGGATTACACCATCCAAGTGGTCAACCTTTGTACACCATTTAATTTACAATCAGCTTTAGGGTCTCTCGTTAATATCCCTTAAAATTGTAATTATCTTCATTTTGAGTAAACCAGTTTTACCACGGTTCGTGCGAGCGTTCACTTTGCGGATCATATCCATACATTGATCTTTCATCTGAAAGAGACAAGTCATTCTCATGACTATCGAATAAGATTATGTGCATTGTGTAACTCCCAGCCACAGCAATGCTTTTACATAATTTGTGAACTTACACATTTTGTAGAATCTTGTGATGACCATGTAGTTAAAATACAAGTCATTGAAATGCATAGTCAATGAATGTAAGCCAAAGATTATCACAAATCTTTGCTTGGTGTCTTGGAACTTGAGTCGTTGCAAACCTTTTACCATACGACTAAGTTATTTTCCAAGATCTTGAATTTGTCTTTCATCTTCATTGGAAAATACTTTGACAATTGATCAAGGTTTAATCATTGGTTTAACACTTGCTCAACGGGTTGTCCTGTAAGCTGTGTGCATCCACTTTACACGATTATTCTAATGGCGGAAACATTAGCGATTTAAACGTGCAAACAATAGTACTTAAGGTTCGATAAATTTCCATGATCCCATCATGGTTATACTATCTTCATCTCCATGAACAACCTTAACACTAACAACAAGATGTCTTTTATAATCTCAACTAAACATCCCATGTTCAATTAGATTTAATTCATATCAATATGTCATCTAGAACCAAAACTCGTTTACCTTTTATAAGTATCAATGTTTCATTCCAAACGAGCAATGAGTTGTTTTAGATAACGTTTACTCCCAATAAACTCTTGTTCTTGCCTGATTCTGAAGATCCCGAAGTCATACCCATGACTCAATAGCTTCAAATCCTGGAGCGAGAACTCCCACTGAACTTTACATTTAACCGTAAATCATAAAGCTCCCACTCAATTCAATGTTCCTTAACTTTTAATGAATTGAAATGGTTGGGACTTAACCATATGTGATAATAGTCACATCCTTTTCAAATACCCTTTTGAAAATTGGTTATTGAGTTTACTGAATTCATTCTCAATGAATTACCTTACTACTTTCAACAAAGTTACCCTTAACTTTGCAGACTACTGGCATCCACATGTCAACATATGCTTCTCCCAATAAATCTCATTTATTAGCATGTATGTCTTATAAATTTCATGGTCTTTAGAATTTGCATTGACACATTTAGATCACCATCTAAATCCAAGAACCCTTTCTTGAGCCTTTGCAAAATCTTTTGAATAATTTTCTTCGAGTGTCCTCCCGTAGTTTCTATAAGAGTCTTTTCTTATGGTGTACAATTTCTGTGTGTGGGAACTTTCAGTTCCCCACATTTATCTTATCTTGTACTGTACGAGGACTCTATCATGGATCTTATCCATGTATAGAATTTTTCCTTACAAACTTCAAGAATTTATTCTTGAAGTATCCCCAGGGCCGGGGCCGTTGGGATATAAGGCGTAGATTTTTACCAAACCGTAGATCTTATCCACAACTTTTGGGCTTATCCACAACTTTTGGGATGATAAGGCGTAGAATCTTATCCACAGCCTAATTTACCTTTTAAAACCATAAGGTGTAGATTATCTCAATCGTAGATCATATCCACAATGTAATCTACCTTCTAAATCTCTTACACAACCAAAACACAATAAATCCTATTATTCACTAATAGATCATATCCATTGTGCTTATCAAAATAATACGCTATTTGTGGCTTTTTCAAATTTCTCCCACTCTATCTTTGTAATAATAATCCTATTTTATCACCAAAGATAGCCACTAAGGCCACAAGCAATGACTTTGATGTTGGTTTGTGTACCCTTATGACTTATTACAGAAAATATTCGATTTAAAGCTTAGATAGTTTTGGATGGTTGATAACTTTTCCTCTTAATTGAGTTCTAAACTTAATTTGATTTTGATTTGATTTGAATTGGGTATCCTATACCTATTCTGTTTCACAATCAATTCTATTTTATGTTAAGATTTGCAAGTGTTTAAACTAATTAAGAACATAAATATAAAACCAATAGTGACTTGGGTTGAAAACCAAGTCACCACATTATCCAAAATACAACCAATTGTTTAAAGGATTAACCTTTCCTTGTCCAACAAGGAAATAAAACATAGGTTTAATTGTTCATACAACACTTGAAATACTAGCAAAATAAGTGAAAAACAAAGCTCCTTGATCATCCCGAGTGGAGCTACTCTTAGTTCCCTTGATCCATCAAGCTTGTTTCTCTTTTCCCTTATCTTTGCTTTCATGCCCTAATTCAAGTAAGAAGAGCATTTATATCACAACTTGTATCATAATACATTAGTTGAGATTAACATAAAATCGGGATAGTTATCGTACCAACTGGAAGAATCTTCCCAGCTTTGAGATCGCTGAGATACTTGGAACAGTTCCTCTTCCAATGTCCTTTGCCATTGCAGTAAAAGCATTTGGCCCCTTGATGAGGGCTCTTCTTGGAATTGGAGGTGCTTGCCTCAGAAGACACTTTCTTTGAACCTTTGGAAGGTTGCTTCCCCTTTGCCTTACCCTTCCTTTTCAACTTTCCTTTGCTCTTAACATTAATGTTGAACACATCCTTAGGGGCACTAACATTTAGTCCCATATCCCTTTCAGCTTGCACGATCATATTGTGCAATTCATGGAGAGAGATGTCTTGGTTTCTCATGTTGAAATTCACCCGGAATTGTACATAAGTTTTCACCTTAGAGAAGGAGTGTAGGATTCTGTCAATCACTAGTTCTTTAGGAATGTCCACTTGATTCATCCTTAGGGTTTCTACATGCTCAATTAACTTGAGCACATGTGGGCTAACCTTTTGCCCCTCCTTAAGGTTGAGATCAAAGAAAGCTGATGCCGCCTCGTATTGGACAATTCTCGAAGCCTTTGAGAACATTGTCACAAGCCTGGAGTAGATCTCATAGGCCGTGCCAATCTTTATGGCACTCCTTTGGAGTTCCGGCTCCATCGAGAAGATCAAAACATTTTTGATTGCCGCAGACTCCTTCTGATAAGTATCATAGGGTCGTCTTGCTGCGGCGGTGGCATTCTCTGCAGGTTCAGGAGGTGATTCTTCAATGAGGAATTCGGTCTTACCGTCTCCCTCTGCCGCTAACAATAGTTGGGCATCCCAATCGGCAAAGTTCGCCCCATTCTTTTCTAGCTTACAACGATCCATGAAGGAACGTAACCATGAAGTGTTTGTAGTAGTGGAAGTAGTCATGATTAATATTGATACGAAGACTACAAAAATTTTAAACATATGAAGAAATTAAATGCTAATCGTTTTAATTTTCATTTTAACTTGTAAACATATTTACTAAGTTGATGTTGTGGGGAATAAAGCATGTATTCACCCCAAACTTGCAGGATTATAATGAAACATACAATTGTGATTATAGTCATAAGTTAATTAAAAGCATGAAAAAGAAATCAACCTTTGGTCCTTTGTGCTTATGGCCTAAGAACAGGAATTAAAGTAAATTCCCTCCTATAACTTGCACCCAAGACTTGATTGAGATGATGCCGCGTGTGCTAGAAAATACTCTCCAATTGCCTTGCAATATGGGGAGAGCCTTTTGAGGTTTTAGATGTGAGATCTGAGTTTTGGGAAAAAGATGTTCTCAAAACCCTAATTATTCTTGAGATCTGTTTTAATCAGTAAAACAATCAGTAGTCTCACAAAAGGAGAAGTTCTCTCCTTTTGTAATACTTGGCCGGCCGAGATTGGTCTTGGGTAGGAGTGGGCTTTCCACTCTTACCTTATTCCAATGCATGATTCGACCCATTTTGCTAAAATATAATTTGCGGGTATTTATTATAAATCATACACATGTTATCAGATATTAATACAGTCGATATATTAATAATGGTCTGATAAAATACGATATTGTATAATTGGCCAAATTAATATAACTGTTTATATTAATACGCAAATACAATATTTAATTAAATATAACTGCTTGTATTTAATTTTACGAATTAATCATGTAATCCGCATTAGCTAAAATTATTTAATCCGTATTAAATAATAATCTCAACATCTCATTGACCAATTTAATAGTCAATACCTCTGACTAACTGTTTAGTCATATCCGGCATAAATGTGACTGTATTTTCATACCTTCACATCTCTCAAACGTGTCCTATAGGTGTGACGTATAGGGACCAGTTGATCACCGCCATCCGTATGACAATAACGTCAAACTTATCTAGCAAGCCAACCGTTATTGATAAACGTGGATCAACTGATAATAATACAAAAGTATGCCCTTGTGATCCTTTAAGAGATTTAGTAAGTCATTGTACTAACTGTCAAGGACACCAGCCCCAACAATCTCCCACTTGTCCGTACAAGGGTATGTGCAATGACGTT
Organism: Silene conica; assembly: GCA_029255685.2. Taxonomy (NCBI): domain Eukaryota; kingdom Viridiplantae; phylum Streptophyta; class Magnoliopsida; order Caryophyllales; family Caryophyllaceae; genus Silene; species Silene conica. The sequence continues at coordinate 71,116,498 of CM055311.2, forward strand.
ATCACACTACATGTGGAGGACACAAGTCTCCAACAAACTCCCACTTGTCCGTACAAGTGTAGGTGCGATAACCGAATCTCATATCTTTTTAAAATTTCTCCCACTCAATGTAAGACAATTTGCAAATCCGCATTCGCAAAGGTCGTATCTCACAAGCTATCTGTATCAAGAGTGGTTTCCCCGACTAGAGAGTAACTTAACTGATAAAACGAATCTGTATTCGAGCATGGCCATGCATTTCAGTTACTACTCCTCGAGTGGCCCTGAGAAATGATAAAATCCTGATAAGGGTTTGGATATTTCCCTCAACTCGAATCCTGCCGATATCGCGCAGCATGAAATAACCCAGAAAAAATCCTCTTGCCCCTGTTACGGTGACCGTGGGAAAGAAACCAAAGTTACCCAAAATCTGCCTTAATCTCAAGAGACAGTTGAAAGTCAAAAGACTCGACTCTAAGGAACATTATAGAGGTCCTATCCACGACCCGGCACCCAATGTTATAAAACATTTAGGACTCCATAACGTTGTCACGGGGTGTCCTACGAGATATCCGTATAACTCGCCTTTGTGATTGGTCAGTCAGCCGCATGACTTATGGCTTGTTGAACCCACCATCAACCAACGTCACAAAATGATTACCTGAGTTATCAGCTCAAGTGGGTAATCAAGGACCAAAACGATGTAATTTAATCAGTTCACTTTGTGGTATTCAAAATTGGCGTACAATTCCACATGAAAAACAAAACATTTTATATCATAACAATAAGGTTGAATAGAGTACACGAGAAAATGAATTATTACATGAATTCATAAAAGAGTACCACAACTTAGGAACACATCTAATTCCCATGGAATGAATGTGTCCTTCATGCTTATCACGTGGTAATGCTTTTGTGAGAGGATCAGCTATGTTGTCATCCGTAGCGATCTTATCAATGAAAATCTCCTTTTGCTCCACGTAATCTCTAATTAGATGAGCTTTCCGTTGTACATGCCTAGCCTTGTTGCTAGACTTATGCTCCTTAGCTTGGAAGATGGCACCTTTATTATCACAATAAACGGTGATTGGGTCATTCGAACTAGGCACTACTGATAGTCCTTGTAAGAATTGACGCATCCATATTGCTTCCTTAGCTGCTTCTGAGGCGGCATAGTACTCGGACTCAGTTGTAGAATCTGCTGTAACACTCTGTTTAGAACTTTTCTAGCTGACAGCAGCGCCATTAAGAGTAAAAACGAATCCAGACTGAGATTTCGAGTCATCTCGATCCGTTTGGAAGCTAGCATCTGCGTAACCCGTGGCGCAGAGCGTCGAGTCGCCTCCGTAAGTCAATCCCCAATCTTTAGTCCTCCGTAGGTACTTAAGAATGTTTTTCACGGCCATCCAGTGTTGTTCACCTGGATGAGCTTGGAATCGACTTGTCATACTCAATGCATATGCAACGTCAGGACGTGTGCATATCATGGCATACATGATCGATCCTATTGCCGAGGCATAAGGAATCCGACTCATGCGCTCTTTCTCTTCCAATGACTTAGCTTCTTGAGTCTTGCTCAAGTGAAGCCCAGGAGTCATAGGGAGGAACCCCTTCTTGGAGTTCGTCATGCTGATTCTCTCTAGAATCTTATCTATATAAGACTCCTGACTGAGAGACAACATCCGTCGTGATCTATCCCTGTAGATACGGATGCCCAAAATTCTTTGTGCCTCTCCCAGATCTTTCATCTGGAAATGGTTTTTCAACCATGCTTTAACCGAAGAAAAGAGAGGTATGTCATTCCCAATCAAGAGTATGTCGTCGACATACAGTACTAGGAATACAATCTTGCTCCCACTCGACTTGATATAGAGACATGGTTCCTTGACTGATCGAACGAATCCATTCTCTTTTATCACTTGGTCGAAGCGATGATTCCAACTCCGCGATGCATGCTTAAGTCCATAGATGGAACGCTTAAGCTTGCAAACTTTCTTAGGATGTTCTGGATCAATAAAACCCTCGGGTTGTACCATGTACAACTCTTCCTCCAAATAACCGTTTAAGAAGGCGGTTTTAACGTCCATTTGCCATATTTCATAGTCATGAAATGCGGCTATCGCTAAGATAATCCGAATGGAACGTAGCATGACTACGGGTGCAAAGATCTCATCGTAGTGCAAGCCTGGCACTTGGGTGAAACCTTTAGCAACTAGTCTTGCCTTATGGATATCTTGTTTACCTTCCACGACATGCTTTATTTTGTAAAGCCATTTGCATTGAAGGGGGCGTACTTTTGCAGGTAGGTCCACAAGATCCCACACGTTGTTCTCATACATGGAGTCCATCTCGGATTGCATGGCTTCTAGCCATAGCTTTGAGTCAGAACTGGTCATGGCACCTTTATAGGTTGTGGGTTCATTACCCTCTAGGAGTAAGACGTCATCCATATCATGTTCCTCGACCATACCAATGTATCTGTCCGGAGGAATGGAGACTCTTCCCGACCTCCTAGGTTCCTCAGGAATATCTACCGCAGCCTCGGTTGGAGGAACTGTTTCCTCCAATGGTTGCTCGGTAGTTGGTTCTTGAACCTCCGATAAGTCGAAGGTTCTATTACTCGACTTGTTCTCGAGAAATTCTTTCTCTAAGAACGTCGCACTAGCCGCAACAAAAACACGTTGTTCGGTTGGCGAGTAGAAGTAATGACCAAACGTTCCTTTTGGATAGCCTATAAAGTATGTCTTGACCGATCGCGGGCCGAGCTTATCCTCGTGTCTCCACTTGACATAAGCCTCGCAGCCCCAAACCCGAATAAAGGACAAGTTAGGGACCGTTCCCTTCCATAATTCGTATGGAGACTTGTCAACAGCTTTAGACGGACTGCGGTTAACAATTAGAGCGGCCGACAAAAGAGCATAGCCCCACAATGAATCAGGCACGACGGTGTGACTCATCATGGATCGAACCATATCAAGTAAAGTTCGATTTCTCCGTTCGGACACACCATTTAATTGTGGTGTTCCAGGTGGAGTCAACTGTAGCACGATGCCACAGTCTTTAAGGTGTTGATCAAACTCGTGTGAAAGATACTCACCACCACGATCAGAACGTAGTGCTTTAATCTTTCTTCCCAGCTGGTTCTGTACCCGATTCTGGTATTCTTTGAACTTGTCAAAGGATTCACTTTTATGCTTCATTAAGTAGACATAGCCATATCTACTCAAATCATCCGTGAAAGTGATGAAATACCTATAGCCTTCTCGTGCGTTGATCGACATAGGGCCACATACGTCCGTATGTCTGAGTCCTAATAGGTCGGCATCGCGCATTCCAACACCTTTGAAGGAAATACGAGTCATCTTACCGATGAGACATGATTCACATGTGCCATATGATTCGAAATCAAAGGGCGAGATAGCTCCATTCTGTATGAGCTGTTTTACGCATTTCTTATTTATGTGTCCCATACGACAATGCCATAGGTAAGTTTGATCTTTGTCACCTACCTTTAATCTCTTATTATTCACATGTAATATTTCGGTGGTTTGATCTAAAACATAAATTCCATTCATGGAAACTGCCTTGCCATAAATCATATTGTGTAAGGAGAAAATACAGCTATTATTCTCTATTACAAATGAAAAACCGAGTTTGTCAAGCGCAGAAACTGAAATAATGTTTTTGGACAAACTAGGAACATAATAACAGTTATATAAAAATAACTCGAATCCACTTGGAAGCTGGATCACGTATGTTCCCTTTGAGACTGCAGCAACACGTGCTCCATTCCCGACACGCAGGTCAACCTCACCCTTGATTAAGGGTTCTTGGTTTCGGAGGCCCTGCACATGATTACATAGATGAGAACCACAACCAGTATCTAGTACCCAAGTTCCGTAACTTGCATGGTTAATCTCAATCATGTGAATAAAAGAAGAAGAAGACATACCAACAGGAGTAACGCGGCCTGCCTTAATGTCCTCACGATACACGGGGCATGAGCGCCTCCAATGCCCAGTCTTGTGGCAATGGTGACATTCCATGCTTATATCCTTGCTCTTTGTTTTGCCCTGTGAGTTGCTCGACTCACCTGGCCCACTCTTAGTGAATCTTGACTTCTTAAACTTGGGCTTGCCTACTGTTAGGTCGCCCTGAGCTTTAGCTTTACCCTTACCCTTACCCTTACTGGAAATCATGAGAATGTCTTGCTTCACGCTCCCACTTAATTTCAGATCCTTCTCGGTCTGTACGAGAAGGGAGTGGAGCTTATGAGGAGACTTGTTCATGTCGTTCATGTAGTAGTTGGCCCTGAAGAGGGCGAACCCATCATGAAGCGAATGAAGCATTCGATCAACGATTATGTTCTCACTGATCTTGCAGTTTAGGGCCTCCAGTTTCTCGATATTCTCAATCATGTGAAGAATATGTGGGCTAACTGCTTGGCCCTTCTGGAGTTTCGCCTCAAACAAGCGACAGGTATGCTCATAAGAAACGATTCTCGGAGCTTTTGAGAATTCGTTAGTGAGCGTGGTGAAAATCTTGTTTGCACCATGGGCTATGAAGCGTCTTTGCAAATTGGATTCCATTGCATAGATGAGTACGTTCTTTATCGCACCCGCTTCCATGACGAAGTCGCTATGAGCGCGAACTTCGTTAGCTCTAGCTCCAGTTCTTGTGGACTGATTCATGGAGTCCATGAAGGCTTTTAGCCAGGATTCACGTGCTAGCTTGGCACTTGGCATTGGGTCTTCACCAGCCATTGAGTTATACAGTAGTTTAATTGAACGTGTTCTAGACTGAAAAGAAGATAAAACAAAACCATATAAGCAACTCATTGTTGTGATTTAAGTCTATATTAAATTGAATTTAAACTCGTAGACTCAAGCATTTATATAATTGATCTCCCTCAAGAATTATATAAATGATCCCAAGACTCAATTTCCGTATATTGATAAGCCCACAGTTTGGCTAATTCCACCGTTGGAACTCTTGGTCGATAGATTTCCGTAAATCCTATCTATTAGTCCATCTCAGTCACTGGATATTATCGAGTGACCATGATGTTGAGATAAAATAAATCATCTGTTCCCACTTACCCGACGTAGAAGGGGTCATATTATGCCTACCGACGAAGAAGGGATTCATGGGAGTCTGATTTATAAAGACTAATATTTATCCATTTTAAGTGAACGAATATCTAGCATTTGCGTGAATGAATTAAATAAAGTGATGGCTTTGTATGTGACATGTGACATCTGTATTGTCACAGAAAACTAACGCGTAACCTCTACATGAGTCAGTTTTCAGGCATGTAATAGGTGGTTTGGTTTTAGGCGGAATATGATGCAAGCTATTATCGATGAAAGCATAAAATAAATGCGATAAACGTAAATAAAAGTCCTAGTGTGGCATATCCTACCAAAATAAACATAAAACAACTTGGAATCCACTGTTGGACCCTAGAAGCTTGTATTGATGTTCCATCTTGGTCCTTGCAGCGGGAGTGAGCATCCGGTCTCCGTCTTCGGTCTTCACAAAATTACTAATTTAAATTACAAATATAACCCTATTTACATTCTAATTTAAATACAAAAGTAATTACATGGCAAAAACCCAAAACGGAGATTCAAGATCTCAAAATTACAAGCAAGATTGTGTCCCATCATTACGGTGACACAATCTTCTAAGGCCACACTAAGTTACAACCGTTTGCAAAAATTAAATACGTTATTGAAAGCATTCACAAGGCATTCAACAAGACGATAAATAAAATGCATCAACTAAAACAAAATTCATTCATGACATAATACTGTTATTATGATTAACAAATTTTTACCAAACCACCTTTTAGGATTAAAATTATGTGATTATACCGTTTTAACCACTTTAATTTTAATAAGTTTATAATCCTATTATTTTAAACCGTTTTAAAATAATATGTATCAAACGAGGGTGAACCGTTTCACAAAATTAATAATATACTATTTCCGTATATAGTATATTACTAAAGGCCATGTGAAAATAAAACATGTTATTTTCGGAAAATAAAAAAAAAACGAGTCTGTTACAGGGGTGGTCTACCGACCCAATAAACAGGTCTACCGACCACCTGACGAAAAAAAAAAAAAAATTTAAAGCAGAATGGTCGACCGACCCGAAAAACAGCTCGACCGACCACAAAACACGAAACCGAGTTTCTGAACACGATTTCTCACAAAAGATAAACTGTCGAAACAGAAAAACACGCAGGAGGCGGTCGACCGACCGCAACGGGGGGTCGATCGACCGACTTAGCGGCAGAAGACGATTTTTCAGGTTTTAAAACTTACGAAAAACACAAAGGTAAAATTTTCATGGCCTGGCTCTAATACCACTTGTGGGGAATAAAGCATGTATTCAACCCAAACTTGCAGGATTATAATGAAACATGCAATTGTGATTATAGTCATAAGTTAATTAAAAGCATGAAAAAGAAATCAACCTTTGGTCTTTTGTGCTTATGACCTAAGAACAGGAATTAAAGTAAATTCCCTCCTATAACTTGCACCCAAGACTTGATTGAGATGATGCCGCGTGTGCTAGAAAATACTCTCCAATTGCCTTGCAATATGGGGAGAGCCTTTTGAGGTTTTAGATGTGAGATCTAAGTTTTGGGAAAAAGATGTTCTCAAAACCCTAATTATTCTTGAGATCTGTTTTAATCAGTAAAACAATCAGTAGTCTCACAAAAGGAGAAGTTCTCTCCTTTTGTAATACTTGGCCGGCCGAGATTGGTCTTGGGTAGGAGTGGGCTTTCCACTCTTACCTTATTCCAATGCATGATTCGACCCATTTTGCTAAAATATAATTTGCGGGTATTTATTATAAATCGCACACATGTTATCAGATATTAATACAGTCGATATATTAATAATGGTCTGATAAAATACGATATTGTATAATTGGCCAAATTAATATAACTGTTTATATTAATACGCAAATACAATATTTAATTAAATATAACTGCTTGTATTTAATTTTACGAATTAATCATGTAATCCGCATTAGCTAAAATTATTTAATCCGTATTAAATAATAATCTCAACATCTCATTGACTAATTTAATAGTCAATACCGCTGACTAACTGTTTAGTCATATCCGGCATAAATGTGACTGTATTTTCATACCTTCACATCTCTCAAACGTGTCCTATAGGTGTGACGTATAGGGACCAGTTGATCACCGCCATCCGTATGACAATAACGTCAAACTTATCTAGCAAGCCAACCGTTATTGATAAACGTGGATCAACTGATAATAATACAAAAGTATGCCCTTGTGATCCTTTAAGAGATTTAGTAAGTCATTGTACTAACTGTCAAGGACACCAGCCCCAACAGATGCATCTATAAAATGACCTCTATCCAATTTTATAAATGATTCCAAGACCCAAACCCATACTATCGAAATCGTGAACCACTGGAACTCCGACCCAATGATATGGTTTGGTGGGTTAAAACCGGTTCTACCTTAGATGTAATACCTCAAATTTTAGTTACGATTTTTTACCTTGATCATATATAGTGGTTACACGATGGAACGATTAGCTTAGCGATGGGTTAATAAATTGTTTATATTGGTTCTCTAGTACTCGTTTTTATGGAGTGTTTTGGGTCGTCGGTGGGGCTTGAAAGGGGGATCTATCCACCCTAGGTTAATATTTGTAGTAGGTACTTGTTGGGATTCGAACCTAGGACCCATGGCAACACGGCCATGGGCCTCGAAATGCGTGCAGATTACAGCCCATGGTTGGAAGATTTCAAATTCAGCACACCTTCTAACCCTGCCGCCTTATTTAAGACCTAAAATACCCTAACCCTAGGCACGAAATTAAAGATCTCAAAACACAAAAACCTTGCCACTACTTCAGAGAGAGGAGAGAAGCTATCCACGGTGGTTGTAAGGTGGTGCACGGCGGTTCGTTTCGGCCATATAGCTGGTATGTCACATATGTCGAAAATAGACCTGTTTGTGTATATCACTGCAGCACGCGATTTATGTATATATATGTCGTCTAATTCTTGTTTTTTTGGTCTAAATCTGTAAAGGGTCGTGTGGTGAACATATGTGACATGCTAGGTTGTTGTCGTTGGTGGTTAAAACCCGTCGTGTAGGGTGGTTTATACGGGTCTGTAAATCAGTAATGCATTCTGTTTTTTTTAATACTTTGATTTCAGATGTTTGTTTACGTTTCAGTGAAGTTTTGAATTGAGATCCGTGGTTGGGGTTGTACGGGTCTATGGTCAGAGAGTCAGGGGTAGTCGGGGGGTGGTTGTGACGGAAGGCTAGGTGGTTTCAGGTGGTGTAAACAGAGTCGTTGGGGTGGTTCTAATGACAGGCTGTTCTGGGTTTCTGCAAATTGTTACGGCCTGGTTGTTTGGGGGTGGCACCACCGCTGACTCGGGGGAGGTCGATGCGGTGGTACCACCATGGTTTAGTTGTACGTTGTCAGGGGTATGTGTAGGCGTCGGTATAGGGTGGTTGGCTGGTCTGGGTGGCTGTCGATGGAGGGTCTGATTGTGGTAGCCTGAGTTGCGGTTAGAGTTCTGGTCTGAGTTTGGTGGTCTTGTTTGGGGTTGTCGGCGTGGGTCGTGTGGTGTGGTGGTGTTAGAGTGTCAGATGGTGGTCGATGGTGTTGGGGTCTGGTGCTGGTGGGTGGTCGACGTGGTGGTAGGCGGTGGAAATGAGTGCTAAAGTCGGGTTGGGGGCTGTCGGGTTCTATGGTGTTGATGGGTTATTTTTATTACAATTTTTATTACTCTTATTTTTATTACCCTTATTAATATTATAAATATTATTATTACTATTTTTATTAACATTATTAATATTATTATTATGTTGTTATTAATAAGTTTATATTGTATATATGGTAAGAATATTTTCCTTGATATGGTTTTAATGAGTGTTTGTATAGTTTGAATTTCAAATCGAAGTTGTTGTTATTTCTTTTTAGAACGTTGCTATTTTTAGAAGCTACTATATTTAGAAGGTTACTATTTTGGGTAATTCGGTTGTTGAGAAACTTTCTAAATATAGGAAGTGTCTATAAATAGAATGTGTGCATGCTATACGTGAATTAGGAAAGTATTAATTAAAGTAATACTTATCTAAGTGGAAGTTTCCGTGTGGAGCATTTTTAGTAGCAGTTGCGCAGTAACCATTTCTTCTGCAGTTTGAGGTAGGGGAAACTACTAATGTTTGATGATGTGTAAACCGTTCATAATTGATATCAAACATGTTGTTATATATTATCATGTGATCTTTATATTGTGCATTCATATAATACTGTGATAACGATGAGGCGATGAGATGATGGGTCTTGTGATTGGTGCGGAGATAATGGGTCTTGTGATTGGTGTGGAGATAATGGGTCTTGTGATTGGTGCGGAGATATTGGGTCTTGTGATTCGGAGTGGAGATGATCGACTTTCTATTTTTAGTAATATGGTTTGTTTACAGTTTTACTCTACTCAACCTCGTGGTTGACCCTGTGTATTCGTGATCACCTGTGATGAACCAATTATTGGGGAGCAGACTGACAGGTATAAAGACAATGGGAGCATCTGGGAAGGGAGAAGCATGGACCCGGACCTGTTTAGAGTCTAGACCACGTGACAGTAGTCTATGAGTTGTACTTTTACTTTTGTCAGAACAGTTTTCTATTTGGTTTTGTAAGAACATGTTTTGAGTTTAAATTAAATATAAAGTACTGTTTATCTTCCTTTGTATCTACTGCCTCGGGAAACCGAGATGGTAACACCTTTATTTATCTGAGGAGTCCTAGTTCAGGCCCTTAAATAAATGGGGGTGTTACAAAGTGGTATCAGAGCGAACGATCCTCAGGCCTAACCTAATGAACCTAATGAATATAGGAGAGTCTAAATAAAATGAACCCCCGGGATAGGACTGTTAGGAGCACACTAAAGGGGAAGTATGAGTCTGGGGCCCCCTCACACCGAACCATTGGCCCTATCAGTTTTACCCGGGAACCCAGAGTGCATATACGAGAGAAAAAGGGTAGAATAGGAGGTGGTGAAAGTAATAGCATACGGTGATAAGTATGAGAATTTTGTGTATAAGTGACTTTTGAAAAGCCGGAAGGGGCATGAGCATGAATGAATCTTTAATGGTTGGAAAAGGTGCATATTGATGAGATATGTTAAGTGATTTGAAACATGTTAGAAATCTTTCTTTCATCATGTCTAGTGATATGCGGTTATGTGATCCCTGAGCCATGTTATAGAAGCAAACTACTCGATATGATAAATGTTTATAGATTTTGCTGCTTAGGGGACATAGCCCTAAACCCAATGGGTACCCATGTACGTCGGGACTCATTCTTTTCTTGTTTTATAGTATGCCTCCGCGAAGAGATAATGCCGTTAACATCACACAAGAGGAGTTAGACCAACTACGAGCTGAGAATGCGGCTCTAAAGGCCAAACGTATGGACTCCGCGAAAATGAGCACAATCATCGCAAGACATCACCCTACCCAATTCACTGGGGAGGGGGAACCTCATCTGTTAGGAGCTTGGTGCCGGGAATTCGGTAACCTGTTCGAGTTGGTGGACTGCCCTGAAGAATTGAGGGTAGACCAGGCTGCCCACTATCTGAGGGGTATGGCTGGAGACTGGTGGACCGCGAATAAGGGAGAGCTCCAGGAAGCAGCTATAGAGGGTGGATCCGCGTTTGTTCCATGGGATGCATTCACGGGGGTTCTGAACGAGGCGTTTCTACCAGAATTCCAAAAGAGCAAGCTGAGGGAGGAGTTCGACTCATTCCAGATGTCGGAGGACATGACTGTAGAGGTTTACTACAGGAAATTCATCCAGCTGGTACACTATGTGGGAGATATGGGATTTGACGATGCTATGCTAGCCATGAAATTTGAGAGGGGATTATCAATCGCCATCAAAAAGAGACTGATTGCAGCTCCGCCCACCACAATCCGTGATATCTATTTAAGGGCTGGGGCGGCGGAGAGGCTTTCGGATATGATCAAAAAGGACAAACAGTCCAAGTCAGAAAAGAGGAAAGCTGAAACAGTAGCTGAGGGTTCAGGATCGAAAAAGCAAAGTAATAACAAGTTCAGTGGGTATTTCGGGAGTAGTGCCTCTGGTGGTGGAAGGAATCAGAGTGGGGGCAACTTCAGGAGTGGGGGTTCAGGCAGTGGCTCAGTGGGCATAGTTTGTTTCGGCTGTGGAAAGACGGGACATAAGCAGGCAGTGTGTCGTTCGTCTGGAGGAAACCAGTCCGGGGGCTATCGTACTCCTACATCCGGATACCAGGGACCTCGCACTCAGTCCTATGGCAGCAGTGGCTATCGCACACCCATGACAAACTATGGTGGGGGTGCAAAGTCTGGAGGCAGCAGCAACTATCAGAGGAACTACAACAACAACAATCAGAACCGTTCATATCAGAATCAGTACAATGGAAGTGGGAACAACAACAAGACGGGGACGGCAGGAAATCAGCAGGCTGGGACATCTTCTGCCAGCCAGAGTGGGGTCAAGTCCAGTGGCAAACTCTTTGCCATGGGAAAGCAGGCCGCTCAGGAGGATGCTCATGTGGTTACTGGTACTTTTCTTGTAAACTCTAAACCTACGTTCGTACTTTTCGATTCCGGTGCCACCCATTCGTTTGTGTCTAGAGATCATGTTAGAGTTTTGGGACTTGAGAGATTCGACTGGGTCGCGGATTCAGTGACCATACCTTCGGGCGAGTCAATAGTTTGTAATAGAGTATACGGTAGTGTATCCATTAAAATCGGGGAAGCAATTTTCTATTGTGACCTCATAGAATTTCCACTGGGGGGTTTTGAGGTGATCCTAGGGATGGACTGGTTGGGGAAGTATAGGGCTTTTATCGACTGTCATCAAAAGAAAATTTCCTTGAAGGGACCCAAGGGAGTGAGGGTGTCCTACAAGGGATATCGAGTCAAGCCAAAAATCAAATTCATATCCGTCAATACCTTGAAGTCTAGCTTGAGGAAAGGAGAAAGCTTAATCTTGTGCCAAATGTGGGATTGTGAGGCTGAAACCCCCAAGACTAGTGAGATACCGGTGGTACGGGAGTTTGAGGAAGTTTTTCGAGACGACGTTCCAGGGTTACCGCCGAGGAGGGAAGTGGAATTTTCCATTGACCTCAAACCAGGAGCGGGACCGATATCTAAATCACCATACCGTATGGGACCGAAAGAAATGGAGGAGTTGAAGAAGCAGTTGGATGAACTAGCCGAGAAAGGGTTCATCCGACCCAGTGTGTCGCCCTGGGGAGCACCTGTTTTATTTGTGAAGAAAAAGGATGGGAGTTTGAGGTTGTGTGTTGACTACCGAGAGCTAAACAATGTGACCATCAAGAATCGTTATCCGTTGCCGAGAATTGACGACTTGTTCGATCAGTTGAGTGGAGCCGGGGTTTTCTCCAAGATTGATCTGAGATCCGGGTATCATCAGTTGAGAATAAAGGATGAAGATATTCCGAAGACCGCTTTCCGAACGAGGTATGGCCACTATGAATTTGTGGTTATGCCCTTTGGATTGACTAATGCTCCAGCTGTGTTCATGGACTTGATGAACCGAGTCTTCAGCCCGTATCTAGACAAGTTCGTGGTGGTATTTATCGATGATATCCTGGTATATTCCAAGAATGCAGAAGAGCACGAAGATCATTTGAGGAAAGTACTTCAGACCTTGGAGGAGCATAAGCTCAATGCTAAGTTGAGCAAGTGTGAGTTCTGGTTGGAGAAAGTGGCATTTCTGGGGCATGTAATTTCAAAAGAGGGGGTGGCTGTTGACCCTAGCAAGATCGAGGCAGTGACTAAGTGGCAGAGTCCGAAGAATGTGAGTGAGATTCGAAGCTTTCTGGGTTTAGCTGGTTATTACCGGAGATTCGTCAAAGATTTTTCAAAGATAGCGAAGCCGTTGACGTCGTTGATGAGGAAGGAGAACCGTTATATCTGGGATGAGAGTTGTGAGAAGGCATTCCTAACCCTTAAGGAACGCCTGACAACAGCTCCTATCCTGGCCTTGCCAGTTGGAAGTGATAATTTTGAAGTATACACCGACGCTTCAAAGCATGGGTTGGGTTGTGTGCTAATGCAGAATGGTAGAGTGATGGCGTATGCTTCTCGCCAGTTGAAGACCTACGAAGAGAATTATCCGACTCATGATTTGGAGTTGGGCGCTGTGGTCTTTGCACTGAAATTGTGGCGTCATTACCTTTATGGAGTCACTTTTAAGGTGTTTTCTGATCATAAGAGCCTGAAATATATCTACACCCAGAAAGAGCTGAACATGAGGCAGAGGAGGTGGATAGAGTTGATCGGAGATTATGATATGCAGATTGTCTACCACGAAGGCAAGGCAAATGTGGTAGCTGACGCTCTAAGTAGGAAGTCAATACATGCTCTGGATTGTGCCAGATCGAGAGTGAGGTTGCATGGCGAGTTAAGGGAGATGGGAATTTTCATGATCCGGAAAGGGGATGCTCTTGGTGATCTGACCGTGGAGCCTGAGTTGTATGGGGAGATTCGGGAGTTACAGAAGAGCGATGAGAGAATCCAGAAGTGGCGTTTGATGGTGAAAATGGGAATGGTGATGGGGCATCCAAGTTCAGTATTCATACCGACGGTAGTTTGACGTTCAGTGGGCGATGGTGTGTACCGAATGTTGAGGAGCTAAAGAAGAAGATCCTGACTGAAGCTCATGCTACTCCTTATTCTGTTCACCCAGGGGGTGATAAGCTGTATAAGGACCTTAAGAAGACGTTTTGGTGGCCGAGTATGAAGAAGGAGGTCGCAGAGTTTGTCTCGAGGTGTTTGACGTGTCAACGAGTGAAAGGGGAGCATAAGAGACCTCAAGGGAAGGTTCAGCCACTAGATGTGCCAGAGTGGAAGTGGGAGAATATTTCGATGGACTTTATCGTGGGGTTGCCTCGGACTCCGAGGGGCAACAACATGATTTGGGTGATCGTGGATCGTTTAACTAAGTCAGCTCACTTTATTCCCATGAAAGATACCTGGAGTAAAGCTGAATTGGCTAAGTCATATGTTCAGAATGTGGTCAAACTGCATGGCGTACCCAAGGATATTGTTTCAGATCGGGACTCGAGGTTTATATCCAGATTTTGGCAGGAGTTGCAGGCTGCTTTGGGTACCCAATTGAAGATGAGTACAGCTTTTCATCCGGCTACTGATGGTCAGACTGAGCGGACGATTCAGACTCTTGAGGATATGTTGAGAGCTTGTGTACTTGAGTTCGGAGGATCTTGGGAGGATCGACTGGAGTTGATCGAGTTTTCTTATAATAACAGCTATCATGCCAGCATAGGCATGGCTCCTTTCGAGGCACTATACGGGAGGAAGTGTCGGAGCCCTGTGTGTTGGGATGATTGAGCTGATGTTGTGACTTTGGGGCCAGATATGATTCAGGAGATGGTGGAGCAGGTTCAGATTATTCGTCAGAGGATGAGGGCCGCTCAGGAACGACAGAAGAGTTATGCCGATCTGAAAAGGAGCGATATTTCATTTGAGGTCGGAGAGAAGGTACTACTGAAAGTCTCTCCGATGAAAGGTGTGATGAGATTCGGCAAGCGTGGTAAATTGAGTCAGAAATTTATTGGGCCATTTGAGATCTTGGACAGAGTTGGAGAGGTGGCATATCGCTTAGCTTTGCCTCCAACCCTATCCAAGGTCCATAATGTGTTCCATGTGTCCCAGTTGAGGAAGTACGTGAGTGATCCCTCACATGTGCTTCAGCATGAGGTGATTGAGGTAGATGAGCAGTTGGCATACATTGAGACTCCGAAAGAGATTTTGGACAGGAAAGTACGGAAGACTCGCAATGGGGAGACATATTTGGTGAAGGTCTTGTGGTCAAATCATAATCAGGAAGAGGCTACGTGGGAGCCTGAGGCATCTATGCGGGAGCGTTATCCACATTTGTTTGATTGAGGTAAGTTACGCGGACGTAACTTTTCTTTAAGGGGGGTGAAATGTAACATTCTGTGATTTAATCAAAGTTTTATGACGTTTTCCTGGTGTTGTTTGTGTCCCAAGTCGTTAGAGTTGATTGTTTTGTCACCTAAGGGTGGTAGAACTTCGGGACGAAGTTCTTTTTAAGGGGGAAAGACTGTAATACCTCGAATTTTAGTTACGATTTTTTACCTTGATCATATATAGTGGTTACACGATGGAACGATTAGCTTAGCGATGGGTTAATAAATTGTTTATATTGGTTCTCTAGTACTCGTTTTTATGGAGTGTTTTGGGTCGTCGGTGGGGCTTGAAAGGGGGATCTATCCACCCTAGGTTAATATTTGTAGTAGGTACTTGTTGGGATTCGAACCTAGGACCCATGGCAACACGGCCATGGGCCTCGAAATGCGTGCAGATTACAGCCCATGGTTGGAAGATTTCAAATTCAGCACACCTTCTAACCCTGCCGCCTTATTTAAGACCTAAAATACCCTAACCCTAGGCACGAAATTAAAGATCTCAAAACACAAAAACCTAGCCACTACTTCAGAGAGAGGAGAGAAGCTATCCACGGTTGTTGTAAGGTGGTGCACGGCGGTTCGTTTCGGCCATATAGCTGGTATGTCACATATGTCGAAAATAGACCTGTTTGTGTATATCACTGCAGCACGCGATTTATGTATATATATGTCGTCTAATTCTTGTTGTTTTGGTCTAAATCTGTAAAGGGTCGTGTGGTGAACATATGTGACATGTTAGGTTGTTGTCGTTGGTGGTTAAAACCCGTCGTGTAGGGTGGTTTATACGGGTCTGTAAATCAGTAATGCATTCTGTTTTTTTTAATACTTTGATTTCAGATGTTTGTTTACGTTTCAGTGAAGTTTTGAATTGAGATCCGTGGTTGGGGTTGTACGGGTCTATGGTCAGAGAGTCAGGGGTAGTCGGGGGGTGGTTGTGACGGAAGGCTAGGTGGTTTCAGGTGGTGTAAACAGAGTCGTTGGGGTGGTTCTAATGACAGGCTGTTCTGGGTTTCTGCAAATTGTTACGGCCTGGTTGTTTGGGGGTGGCACCACCGCTGACTCGGGGGAGGTCGGTGCGGTGGTACCACCATGGTTTAGTTGTACGTTGTCAGGGGTATGTGTAGGCGTCGGTATAGGGTGGTTGGCTGGTCTGGGTGGCTGTCGATGGAGGGTCTGATTGTGGTAGCCTGAGTTGCGGTTAGAGTTCTGGTCTGAGTTTGGTGGTCTTGTTTGGGGCTGTCAGCGTGGGTCGTGTGGTGTGGTGGTGTTAGAGTGTCAGATGGTGGTCGATGGTGTTGGGGTCTGGTGCTGGTGGGTGGTCGACGTGGTGGTAGGCGGTGGAAATGAGTGCTAAAGTCGGGTTGGGGGCTGTCGGGTTCTATGGTGTTGATGGGTTATTTTTATTACAATTTTTATTACTCTTATTTTTATTACCCTTATTAATATTATAAATATTATTATTACTATTTTTATTAACATTATTAATATTATTATTATGTTGTTATTAATAAGTTTATATTGTATATATGGTAAGAATATTTTCCTTGATATGGTTTTAATGAGTGTTTGTATAGTTTGAATTTCAAATCGAAGTTGTTGTTATTTCTTTTTAGAACGTTGCTATTTTTAGAAGCTACTATA
This sequence comes from Silene conica, assembly GCA_029255685.2. NCBI lineage: Eukaryota > Viridiplantae > Streptophyta > Magnoliopsida > Caryophyllales > Caryophyllaceae > Silene > Silene conica. Next base: position 71,133,163 of record CM055311.2, read on the forward strand.
TTTAGAAGGTTACTATTTTGGGTAATTCGGTTGTTGAGAAACTTTCTAAATATAGGAAGTGTCTATAAATAGAATGTGTGCATGCTATACGTGAATTAGGAAAGTATTAATTAAAGTAATACTTATCTAGGTGGAAGTTTCCGTGTGGAGCACTTTTAGTAGCAGTTGCGCAGTAACCATTTCTTCTGCAGTTTGAGGTAGGGGAAACTACTAATGTTTGATGATGTGTAAACCGTTCATAATTGATATCAAACATGTTGTTATATATTATCATGTGATCTTTATATTGTGCATTCATATAATACTGTGATAACGATGAGGCGATGAGATGATGGGTCTTGTGATTGGTGCGGAGATAATGGGTCTTGTGATTGGTGTGGAGATAATGGGTCTTGTGATTGGTGTGGAGATAATGGGTCTTGTGATTGGTGCGGAGATATTGGGTCTTGTGATTCGGAGTGGAGATGATCGACTTTCTATTTTTAGTAATATGGTTTGTTTACAGTTTTACTCTACTCAACCTCGTGGTTGACCCTGTGTATTCGTGATCACCTGTGATGAACCAATTATTGGGGAGCAGACTGACAGGTATAAAGACAATGGGAGCATCTGGGAAGGGAGAAGCATGGACCCGGACCTGTTTAGAGTCTAGACCACGTGATAGTAGTCTATGAGTTGTACTTTTACTTTTGTCAGAACAGTTTTCTATTTGGTTTTGTAAGAACATGTTTTGAGTTTAAATTAAATATAAAGTACTGTTTATCTTCCTTTGTATCTACTGCCTCGGGAAACCGAGATGGTAACACCTTTATTTATCTGAGGAGTCCTAGTTCAGGCCCTTAAATAAATGGGGGTGTTACAAAGTGGTATCAGAGCGAACGATCCTCAGGCCTAACCTAATGAACCTAATGAATATAGGAGAGTCTAAATAAAATGAACCCCCGGGATAGGACTGTTAGGAGCACACTAAAGGGGAAGTATGAGTCTGGGGCCCCCTCACACCGAACCATTGGCCCTATCAGTTTTACCCGGGAACCCAGAGTGCATATACGAGAGAAAAAAGGTAGAATAGGAGGTGGTGAAAGTAATAGCATACGGTGATAAGTATGAGAATTTTGTGTATAAGTGACTTTTGAAAAGCCGGAAGGGGCATGAGCATGAATGAATCTTTAATGGTTGGAAAAGGTGCATATTGATGAGATATGTTAAGTGATTTGAAACATGTTAGAAATCTTTCTTTCATCATGTCTAGTGATATGCGGTTATGTGATCCCTGAGCCATGTTATAGAAGCAAACTACTCGATATGATAAGTGTTTATAAATTTTGCTGCTTAGGGGACATAGCCCTAAACCCAATGGGTACCCATGTACGTCGGGACTCATTCTTTTCTTGTTTTATAGTATGCAATTTTATAAATGATTCCAAGACCCAAACCCATACTACCGAAATCGTGAACCACTGGAACTCCGACCCAATTATATGGTTTGGTGGGTTAAAATAAACCGGTTCTACCATAGAACTCTTGGTTGATGACAAATCATAATTTATTCATCTTAGCCCAGAACACATTGACCACTGGTCCTCTACACTTCCGTTGAGTACAAACCAAATTTCAATTGCATCGAGATGCGATCCGCCCACTGGACTGAGTCCACCCCATCGCCCCACTTATCCTACGTAATGAGGTTCGTACTGCCCACTGGACTAGCACCACCCCACGAAATAGAAGCTATTGGGTTTTACTATTTGGTAAGGCTAATTCTCAATTGTTTTGTTTAATATAGAGGTCTTGTCAATTTATTATCTATCTCCTTTAAGTGAATTAAATTGGTGAACTCGATAATTATAATTGACACGGTCGTTTTTAACGATCTTAACTAATATGCATGTTTATAGCGATTTGGCTATGCATGCAAACATATAAATAATGCAAAAATAAAAGCAATAAAGCAATAAAATCCTAGTATGGCCTTCCTAGTAATAGTAAAAACTAATTAACTATTACAAATTCGGAAACCAACTCCATGGTCCCTTGAACTTCATTGGCACGCCATCCAAGAAAACACCGTCTTGTCGGAATTCCTTTCCGTATGGCACCGTCTTTTGGATCTTCGGAATTACAATAAAATAATACAACTACTCTATTGTAAAACTGAAAATTAAATTAAATTACAAACCCGTGATACGAGATCACATAAATTACAACCAAATCAATATTCCCTTACATTACGGATAATATTGATTAAAACTAAGGCCATACTAAGAAAAATTACATAATTCTAAATTATATAAAAACATTCAAATATGACATTCATAAAATTGCAATAATAAAATATGTATGCACATGCTCAATTTTTAATGCCAAATCGCCTTATGGGAGCAAATATCTCATACTTGTTTACGGTTTTTACGGATATGCGCGACTTTAACTATTAAAATCATCAAAATTACATAAATCTAATTTATGTCCAAGTTAATCATCCTAACTTACTTTAGGAATCAATGTTTAGTCTCTACTAATGTTTGATCATGATTTAACTTGATTTTGCATTATTGTTCATAAATTTCTTGTATTTTCGGGAAAAATAAACAAAATATGGACAAATGAGTCAATAAAATTCGAAATTCAAAATTCAAAAATTTTAAACTTTCTGGAAATTTTCTAAAAATTCATAAATTAATAAAATGGTCTTATGCAAATATTTATAGTTTATTTGTTAAATAAATCGTATAAAAGCATGCATCACTTGAGAATAAATTCTCAAAACCTATATACATATTGTAAATATTGCATGTGACATTGTGTAAAGTTTTTATGGCAACATTCCAACTATAACTATTAAATTCGAATTTAAGTCACTATTAATACGATTTTTACTATAAAAATCATTAATCCTGCAAAATAAGTCCAATAATTTCGAAAATTCATACAGGTACTTTATATATTGCATGTAACTTCTCATAAAAATTTTAAGGTCAAATTCGAAATATAGCCTCCTATACCCATTTTTACTCATATTATGACTATTTATCTCATAAAATTCATAATCCATGCATAATAACTCCATTTGTGACGAAAATTCATATACAATATATAAAATATGCATGTGAGAACATATCAAAAAATCTCGGCCAGAAACTATTTTTAGCTATTTTTCTCATTAATTGTTGTTTAAAACCGATTTAAACTATAAAATATACAAATAAATATAAAAATGAACAATAAAAATCCATAAAATTATTTTTATGTCCTAAAACCATTTTAGAATCAGAAACTTTAACATGCAAAATTATTTTGTGATTTATCATAATAAATACAAAATTTCGAAATTAATATGTTAATCCGTTTTAACATAAATCATGAATCCGATCATGCATGCAACAACCGTAATGCTCTGATACCATTTGTTGGGAACTTAGTTCCTGATTTTATACTCAAATCTAATGTGAGTGTTGTTTATATTATAAAACTTAATAAGATCTTATGCATGCATGATGATATCATAAGAGGTGATTGTCCTTACATTGGTTTTAGAAGGTTTATACTCAATAATCACCTATTACTTGAGTCTTCAAACAACCGAAATAACCTTAAACGATCGAACAAAAATCGCCTCCAAAAGATACGTATCAAGAACCCGATCTCAAACTAATACAAATTTTGTTACTAGAAAATTAGTATTAGTATACTAGAAATAATAATAATATTACTCTTATAACATTATTAATATGGAAATAATTATTTTCTTATAAAACTATTTTACTTAAGAAAATGGGAGAATGGAGTTGTAGTATAAATGTGTTAGTTAAATTATGAAGCATCCACCAACAATAACTTAGCCAAAAACTTGCTCTTAATGTGAGGTGTGTGTGTGTCTTATATAGAGCAAACAAGAGCTTATTTGCTCTTGAATAGGCCGGCCAAGGCATCCCCAAGGAGCCAATGCATGCCCTCTTACATTCTTACACAAAGCATGTAAGATTCCTTACATATTCTTTATGTGCCTTACACACAAGCACTTTGTAAATTCAAGCACACAACCGTCTCACACACACAACCTACATACTACACAAATACACGGCTGAAATGGGTCTTTTATAGACCCATTTTATCTTTGTCAATTGTGTTAATTTGTATGTCACACATGTCCCATAACACATGACCCAATTTGTTAATTGTGCAATTTTAACTATTAAAATTCATAATTTACAAATTTATTCACTAGTACAAAAATCCCCTATTGCGTCAAGGGATTTGCGTCGGTTCTAATAGAACTGAAGCAAATAGTACTTATTTTGGGCGGGAATCCAATTTTACAATATAGAGAGGGTATTTGCGTCAGTTCTTGAGAAGGAACTGATGCATTTGGGTGATTACATTTGCGTCGGTTGTAGTCATAACCGATGCATTTGACTAATAATTCATTTTTGCATCAGTTATTTATCAGAACCGACGTATTTACTTTGAGAAGTTGCTTCAGTTTCAAATTAAAACTGACGTATTTAATATAAATTAAAAAAAAAATCAACTACGAAAACAAACTTAGGAATTCTAATATTCATATACTGTTCTCTTTCATAATCGAAAAAACTGACGAATTGAAACCCTTGCTCTTATTCCTTAGTTCGTCAGTTCGCTCATTCGATTATCTTCATCAACTTCGTCACTTCGTGCTTCTTCAACTTCAATTTCAACTTCACATACCTTCTTCAATTCATCAGTTGCAAGCTTTTTCGCCGATTAATGTAAGTTTTATTTTCTGTGAATTTTGGCTTTAATTTCTCGCTTTAATCCGTCAAATGCTCAAGGATTTACCTGGTAAATTGCTTGCTCCACTTCTTTTTATTGAATTGGATTCGTATTTTTAAAGATTCTTGATTGTTAATGAAATTACGATTCCATAGTTTTGCCTAAGCTGTCTGTTCAAATTGGTGCTACTTTGTTGTTTTTGAGTCATTTTGGTAGTTAATCTTTACTGGAGTTTTGCTATTTGCTTTTTAAATATGTTGCAAGATGAGGCAGTATTTATGCAATGTCGTCAAAGAAATCGACCTGTTAGTTTGTCTAGAATCGTCATTATCAGTAATCCATGGAGCTTGTGATTTGGACGAAATAAAACTAGCAATGAACTGTATTATTATTACATATACATCAAAATCATGAAACACCCAAATATAAAATAACAATTAATACAAATATGAACTTTTCGTAGACAAAAAGCCACTCTAGATTGTCAACAAAATCCAGTCTGTGAAAGAGCACAAGAAAGAACGCTGGTGTGTATCCATGCTAATGCCGAAGGTGGCTTTAATTTTTGGCTTTAATTTCTCGCTTTAATCCGTCAAATGCTCAAGGATTTACCTGGTAAATTGCTTGCTCCACTTCTTTTTATTGAATTGGAGTAAGGAAACGGCAGGGGGGTGCTGCAAATGAACATCAGCAGACTGTCTCTGGGTCTGTTCTGATGGCAGTAGAGCAGTGACAAGGAGTGCTGGGGCTAGCAGGTTTTGTTGAGCAGGGAGACTGATGCAGACCTGTTGGGTAGTTATGGAGTATGTGCACGAATGGTGTTGCAGGATTAATTTCCTGGGATGTCTGAGGTTGATGGTGCAGGTATGGCAAGGTAGCGTGATGGAAGATGGCTGGCAGTAATCAGCAAGTGCAGGCATTAATGAACTGACATTGAGAGTAGGATTTGTTGGGCTTCTAAGGGCCTGGCGCATTTCATTGGCATTAGTAGTATGCGTGGAAAGTATGGACTAGATTGGCATAAAGGACAAATCCATTTGTCTTTTTATGTTAATTAGGCTTAGAGAACTTTAAGGTTTAAGCGTAAGCAGTGGTTTTGCTAGAGTCGGATCTACATGGAGTTAGTAATAGTATTATAATGTACGTTTGTTTTTGATATATTTATTCACTTACCTTTTACCAAAAAAAAACTCCGCTAAACCTTGAACCCTCTGCCAGTTGAGCCATATCAGTCTCCCAGACCCCCTACCAATTGCAAACTCCGCTACCCACAATACTGCTCTATGGACAGCCATCCCTGCAAGAGCCTCCATTGATCTGCAGTACTACCACTGTACTGAACAGACCAGTAAAGCTCACTCAACTTATGCTCATTCACGCACCCATATCATTATCAATCAGAAACTGTCCCATACTCCTGCATTGCTTATCTTTTTTTATCAATCTTAGAGTTATCATTCTGCAACTGTATTTGAATAGCCTCTAACTCCTTACTCGCTTTTAGAGTTATCATTCTACAACTGTATTTGAATAGCCTCTCAATAAACACTTTTTACTTTTATTTTAATCTGCTTCTTTGTTTATTTTGCTTTTCTTATTTTGTTTTGATTAAATGCGAGTTGATGTTATACTGCATGAAACATAGTTAAGTCTCCCTGTTATATTATGACAATACTATGAAACATAGTGTAAGTCAGAATTAACAGTAAGTAAGGATATCTTTCCTGCACAGTCAGTTTACTGCTAATACAATTTTGAGACAGCACTGCCAATTCTCAGAGGATCGAATGATAAAACTCTTTCTTTAGTAATCCCTCCGTTCCATCATTTGTTTACATATATAAAAGGTAAACAAATGATTGAGACGGATAGATTATATAAGATCTATAACTATCCAAATTTTCATCAAACAGCTAAAAACATAACATATATGTCCAGGCTACATCACTTATATACATGCATAATTGCCAAATATGCCAAAATATTATGATGCTGAACTTACTGATGCAAAATCTGCAAGCCATTATTCAGAAACCGAGAGGCACCCCGATTAGATGATGTTTAAAATAACCATACATATAGGCTTGAATGACTATGGAAGAGCAAACATACAGGGTTCAGATCATCTTAAACTGGAGCAAAGAAAGTTTTATTGAGTAAAGATTCTTCAAACAACATAGTATATTACATTAAGCTTTTTGTACAGCTCTGCATTTTAATGGAACTGATTTTCATGGTGAATGAGCTTCCCCTGCAACATGTCTCAAGATTTTGAAGGTCGTTAACACTCAGACCAGAGAGCTCTTCTCCCATAATATGTCTGCAGTGTGAAATAAATTGACTTACTTGACATAATCTAGTTGTGTTTGTGTCTGATACTTTTGAATATGATACTTGTATTAATTGATGGTTTAATGCTAGATATAAAATAGAGAGCAAAATCAGTGATGAATGTAATAGGAATTAGGATTTGTTGTAGGAGTGATATTATTAAAACAGTAGCAAAGTGATGTATGGTGAATTGGTGATCTGCCTTCTCAACAACTTGACATTTCAGATATAGCATTCCCTCTGTAAATAGAAGAAGAAAGAGTTTCAGATTGTTATAAATATAAAAATAATGTCCATTACATTTATACCTCAAATTGTTATGAGAAATTTGATGGAAATGGATAAGAGAAATATGGATACAGCATCATCCATTGATCGGACAGCCATTCTATGTGTTTGTTACTCATCTATTTGTTTGTTACTGTTACAGAATGGGTAAAGGAGATAAGGATGGAGATAAAGGAGATAAAGATTCGCAACCAAAAAAGAAGACAAGGGGTCCGGCAACGGGTAAAACATTTGAAGAGATTCTTAGTAGTACTGAGACTGTAGCAAACCAAGCAAAAAGTGATAAAAAGGAGGTACCTCTAAAGCTTACTATATTGAAGGTGCTTGGCTACTATATTGTGCGTATGGAGGAAGACGCAACTATAATAGTAAAAGTACTAAACTATATATAAAACACATCAAGGTACCTCTAAAGCTTACTTGAACTATTTAGAACGTTCATTAGATTTTTTCTCTCCTTTATGTAAATTCTGTTCTTTGCCACCTTTCAAATTCTTGAGTTCTTATAATGTAAATTATAGCTAATTAGTTGTTATATGTATTAACTAGTACTTATTATATTGTTTTTTTAATTTTAGTGTCCGCAACAACCAGGGGATTATGAGTGTTGTTATTATGTCATGAAATGGATGTACGACATAACCTTCTATCATTGTAAATCTGCGGAGGTAGACTTTGAAGAGGTAATTCAATCTTGCCTTAGCTTTTCATTGTCAATTATATATCAGTTTTTCATTACATTTATTATATATTACTATAATATTTATTTTGAAAATGCAGAAAATTGCTACTACATCGGTGTCAACGGTCGATCTCAATGTGGTTAGAGAAGTTTGGGCTAACAAATGTTTAGATAATCTACAATATTCAAAATAGAGTAATTTGGTATACTTCTGTTGGATTGTTAATTAGCTTAGATTGTATATGTTTAGAACGTTGTGGAAACGTTTGTTGTTATGTTGGATTGGATTTTGGAATGAATGTTGTTGGTTCAATTCGAAGGAAATGTAATGTCTTTTGGCTGGATATTTTAATGCAGGTGGTTTTAAATTTCTGGTGTTATGGATATCAACTTTATAGGAAGGTGCTGCCGAAATTTCGGTAGCGGATTTTTTTTAAAAAACATAAAAATAAAATACATCAGTTCTTATAAGAAATGACACAAATGGTAATTAGTTATTGCATCGGTTTTGAAAAGAAATGATGCAAAAAAATAGAGCAAAAGAGTCAGTTCCTATCATAACTAACGCATATATTAGTAAACTTGGCGCTAAAACAACATATCAAATACATCAGTTTTAACAAAACTGACGCAAAAAGTAGAGGAAAAAACGTCAGTTTCTCATATAACCGATGCATATACTATTCAATTTTGTGCGAAATTAAGGAACTAATTGCATCAGTTGTTGGGAAACTGACGCAAAAGCTAAGAGCAAAAGCATCCGTTATGCGGAAACTGATGCAAAACCTAAGCTATTTGCGTCGGTTCTTATAGCAAATGCATCAGTTGTTTACTAAGAACTGATGCAAATGATACATCAAAATGCATCAGTTGTATACTAAGCACTGATGCAAATGTCTGTTTTTTTGCGTCAGTTTTAGAACCGACGTTTCAATAAACGTCACCTCCAAAAACGTCAACCAAGAACCGACGCAATAAGTCTTATAGAACGGATGCAATAGGGTGTTTTTGTACTAGTGATTACATTTAAATAATTACACTAATAATTTCGAGATTATTATTGTATAAAATGTAATATCATAATTTTAATTGCAACTCTTTGTAATTTTATGATCAACCGTGTTCATTCTCAATTTAATCGTTTCTTAAACGAATAAATAAAAACCGAGTAATGAAAACAATTTTATTACTTTGACTATAATTATTAGAATCCCATTATAAAAATATTCGTCATGTAAAATTATTTCCAATATTTCCAGTTATTAATTAATTCGTATCCAATACAATATTAATTAATTATTCCATTGAGACGGAATTCCCTAAAGATATGACCTTAAGGGATCAACTGATCACCACCATCATATGACGATAATGTCAAACTCTAGACAGCCAATCATTATCGATAAATGTTGATCATTTGACTTTAAAAGAGTAACACTCCCAATTGTGTTTCATTCAGATGAGTTTTAATTATGTCAACACACTATTGTCGAGGACACTTCCTCCAACATCCAGAACTTCCACATTCTCAATCATCTTGAGGATGTGTGGGCTAAGAGTTTGGCCCTTTGTCATTTTTGCCTCGAAGAAGCGAACTGTTGCGTCATACCTCATAATTCTCGGAGCTTGCGGGAACTCATTGGTAAGGGTGGTGAAAATCTTATTTGCACCTTGTGAAATGAAGCGGCGCTGCAAATTGTTTTCATTGCATATATAAGTACGTTCTTAATCGCACCTGCTTCACGAACGAAATCATCATATGCTCAACCAAATACTTTAGTTTACCAAATACTTTAGTTTATCATCAGCAATGACAGCATTCCGTAATGTTGCCTCCCAATCGGTAAAGTTACTCCCATCATTCTTAAGGCGGGAGTTTTGATTATAGAAGACGTAGTCCATGAAGGAGCGTAACCACGACTCCCTTGTGAGGGTGGCACTAGTGCCCGGAGTTGCATTTGGATTAAACATTTTAAAGCAGATTTGTAATGATCTATAATTGAGAAAAGTAATTAAACATGGGTGACACGGCTGTCGCAACCCTATCAAAAATAAAACCTAACCGGTCTCAACTAAATGTAGTGGAGGTAGTCGGGTATCGAATCCACAAGGAGATAGGAATTTTATAGTTTGACCAAGTCCGTCTTAAGTAACCAAAATTGGGGGATTAGTAAAATTTGTCGCTAAAACTACAAGAGAAAAGGGAGAAGGGAAAATAAGAAAAGGGAGCACTAGGATTTTTGGTTCACCATGGCAGCTAGGTATGGTCTACAAATCTAGGCCACCCTAATTGCGGTTTGTGGGTACAGAAAAGGTCCTTCCGGTCCGCTATTCACCCTAAAACTATACTAACTTAGCTTCCGCCCTAATTAGTATAGTCATAATAATCGTTGCAGAACTACCCCTAAACCAATCTTCCGATCTAGGCCGAGAGGGTTTCTAAACAGTCAATTGAGTGCGTCGACTCAAACAATCAACATAAATCAAAATGCGACGGATACATACAAACCGAATTTCGAGTATAAAAAACTAGTAAAACAACCTATGCCATGGCTACCCTAAATCCTAGTGTGAAAATTAGCTACACATGACTAAAAGGGGAACAACTATGACAACGAATTGCATATACAGAAACATGGCAGAAACTTTGATAAGAATCGAAATAAGATTAAAGGACGAAATATTGGAATTATATAGCATAAGATGAATGGAGGAAGAAGAATCCGTTCCGTAAACGAAAGAAAAATACAAAACTAAAGACTAAGAATTATTCCGAAAATAACAAAGTAACCAGGTTTTGTTTTTCTGGACAAGAGAGAGATGCCTTCTGTTCACGCCTCCTTCAGATTTTATAACAAAGCTGTTAAACGTATGATGACGTGAACATGGAAGCTCAACAGGCAGCGAGTTCCTCGATCGAGTAGAAAAAGTCCTCGATCGAGGAGAATCCTCAGGCAATGGCTCGATCGAGAACAAAATGTCCTCGATCGAGAGCTTCATCTTGGCAACCTTTTCGACCGAGAATAGGAATCCCTCGAACGAGAGATATCGACTCAGCGAATACTCGATCGAGCATAAATGAACTCGATCGAACATCCTTCCTTTTAAGAACTGGTCGATCGAGCCATAAATCTCTCGATCGACTGTCTTTGATCACCTCGAACAGCCTTCCAACCTTGGAGATCTATTTCACGCGTCTTGGGGCAGCAAGTTCCCATTCCGACTTCCATATGCAAGCTTGAAAGACCACAAAAAGGCTAATTTGACTCCGCTCCAGCTCATTCCTGCAAAAAATGCGAAACAAACCAATGTAGACTATTCGGGGGAAAATCGTAGCAAAATACTACGGAAAAGGCGTACAAATGTGTGCTAAAAAGGCCAAAAAGGTCTATATGAAATGCACACATCAATGGGTAATCATCGAATTTAAAATCTTTTAATCAAAGATAAATAACATAATATAATCGATCTCACTCAAAGAATTATATAATGTATTCCAAGACCCAAATCCCGATTTGCTGAGTTAACCTTTTAACTGGTTCTACACTAGAACTCTCAGTTGACAATTTCTTAAATTTGTCTTTTAGTCCACAATGACTTTAATAGCTTGATTGAATCATTGTGTTTAGTTCAACTAGGTCACAACACACTACTTACCCGAGGTAGAAGGGGTCCATATGGAGATAACAACGGGTCCTATATGCCCACCGACGAACAAGAGATTCATAGTAGTTTTTACTTAAAAAGGCTAATTTCTCAATTTTATGTAGAGTGAGATCCCATCATCATTTTAAACTCATTTAAGTGAACTATTTAAGGTGAGTAGGAATGACTGATGGCAAATATAAAACATCATATGTCAAAATGTAAAATAAACTACATGGGTCATTTTACATGCATATAGGTGGTTTGGTTTAGGCGGAATATAATGATATGCAAAATCAAGCAATGAAGAGAATAAAACTTAAAATCCTAGTGTGGCATATCCTATGAAAAACAGTAAATACAACTTGGAATCCAATCCCATGGACCCGAGAAGCTTTGTGGGATCACCGTACTTCATCTTGTGATGTAAAATGGACATGGCACTTGAAATGAATGTTTCAATCTCCTCTTCTTCTTCTTTATTCTAAGCTATTACAATTCAAATCCTATTTACATTTAATCTAAAATAAAGAATAAATAAATTACAATGGGGAGATGCGAGATCCCATAAAATACATCACCTGATTACTTTCCACCATTATTGAAAAGTAATCCAAAAACTAAGGCCATACTAGATTACATCATTAAATATTACAACAATTGCAAAATAAATAAAACCTTCATTGTAAAGCAATATCATTAACAACATAATAAAAACATTCATAATGAAATATTATCCAAACCACCATTAAACTAAAATTGAGAGAATTACATGTCATACATGTAAATCATAATCCAATTAAAATTCTAAAAAATTTTAGAATCTAGTGTGTATCATCAAATTAGATATATTAAACATTTTAAAATAAATAAATGATTAAATAACTGAAAATTATCAAATAACTCTCGGGTTTTTTTTTTCTTCCTCTTTCTTTATTCCTCACGGCTAAAGGCCTTTTTTTATATATAAAAACTGATTTGTCATAATTATAAATCATCGTTTATAAATTAGTTAATACAAATATTATCCTATAATATAAATAAAAACGATAACAAATCAATAAACCCTAAAATCATATTTCATGCTTTAAATACCCCTTTTATTATCTGTATACATTTCTTCTAATTGTAAATCTATATTTATAATTTAGTTAATATAAACATTATCATATAATATTAAAAATAACAACAACAACAAATCACAAAAGGAAAGGGGCCGAAAAAATAAATAAATTAAAACTCACGGTATAAAAAAACCCACGTTTTTTTTCTAAAAGAAAAAAAAAATCAATTACACATATTATCAAATAATAACATGTAAATCGACATCTTCGTAAGAAATTATACTATTTCCTTAAATGCTATAATCAAGGTAAAAATAGATTTTGGAAACTTTATTAATTCGTGAACTTTCTTAAAATTACTCATAGTACCACAAAAATCATCTCATAATTTATGTGTTATAGTTCTAATCATATTAGATCTTAAAAATTTCCAAATATTGTCATTAAGATTAACCTTTAAAATCACATGATCAATATTCTGAAGGGTTCATGTCATACACGATACATGCCCTAATAATATTAGTCTTACTAATATTAACAAACTAATTTAACTCTTTAAATAGATTATAGGATCTTATGCATGCTATATAAATATGCGGAAATAAGATGTCGAATGCTTACAATCCGACGAAACACTTGCAAGGATGATCCTCCTAAGAGCCTCCAAAATAGAAGACCTCCAATAGAGAGGCACCAAGACACACCCTCTTAAATCTTGTAATTATTTTTACCAGAAATCAATTACAAAATAATCTAGTTATTAATCTAATATTACTACTACACACTTAGTAAAATATAGATTAGATTTTCACTAGTGTATGGAGGAAGTACATCGTTTTAGGAGACGAGAGGATGAACCATTTTTCTCATCCAAAAACCCTAAAAATGTGTTTTAATGAATTGCATTAGAAGAGAAAAGACTCTCTTTTATCTTCTTAATGGGGGTGATCGGTTTAGGGTAGACTGCCCAATGAATGGGCACCTTAATACCAACAAATATTCCCATGTATTAACAAAAAATTAATTAGATGTTTTTATAACATTTTATCTCATAAAATGTTAATGATTAAAATGTGTGTTTGTGTGACATATCACACTGTCCAATTCTTAAATGGACATTCATTTCACTTTTATTAATTTGTCATGTAACAATTACATTGATCATTTTATACATTTTATGAAATTTCAAGTTTAACTAATTAAACATTGATTCACAAAAATTAGTAACAATTCATAATTACTAACATCCAATTAATAATTTCCCGTGCCACTACAACAATTGCAGTTCAAAATAAACTCATTCGATTAATGTTGTTTCATAAACATCTAAATTTTAGTATCGACATTTCGATTACCAAAACTTTATTATTTATAATCTCATTATAAATGTCCTCCTTATACTTTTCGTAAACTAGGATTGGACTGATCTGACTCGTATCATTATACAGTCACTTCCTTTTCTATTAAGAGAGTTGTCCTATAGGTGTGACCTAAAGGGATGAACTGATCACCACCGTCATACGACAGTAATGTCAAACTCTAGCAAGCCAATCATTACCGATTAATGTTGATCAGTTGACTATATGATGAAGAATCATCCCATGGGTATTCTCGTCATGAGATTCAATTATGTGATCGCACTATTGTTGAGGACACATTTCCCAACAATCTCCCACTTGTCCTCGACAAGTGTGCGTCACCAATTCTCTTGTCCTATTACAATCTCTCACTCAATGCAAGGTGTCCCTCAGGTCTTACTTGCATTTGATCATATCGTGAGTGGTTTCCTCGATATGGAGATTAACTGTTTGACCGGAATTATTTACCATAGATACCTTCCGAGCGTGGCCACGCATTTCCAGTTAAGTCGCCTCAAGATTTGAACAACCCTGACAAAGGGGTGGACAATTCCTATCGCACTACTCCCTTCAACTAGCCACAGCCTAACACAACCCAAAACAATCCCATTTGACTCCAGTTACGAAAAGTCGTAGAGAATGAATCAAAGCTATGCCAAAACTGTGCCATCTTTGGTGAGTAGTCTTTAGTCTAAGAATTGACTCATAAGAATACTATAGCAGCTCTTGCCATGACCGGGCTATTATAAAATTTCCAGAACTCTATAAGCGGTCACTCTGCCCGACAGAGTGTCTCTCACAGTCTGTCTATGTGATCGACTAGTCATCATATATGACTCTATGACATTTGAACTTGCCATCAATCGCCTCACACTCCAGTCGCTTCGAGATGTCACCCCATACAAGTGGCTAGGGGCTATACTAAGTCAATCCAGTTCACTTTATGGGGTTCAAAGTTGTCTCTTACAACCCATTTGGATTTGACAAAGTATCTTTCATTTGTGAGTTAATTATAACTCAAACGATATTGTCATGTATGGACAGTCAATACAATATTACTGCTCCATAGCATTTGATGCACATTCATCAATTTGTATTAGTTGTTGAATTTGTGAACAAACCTTTTATTCATGTTTTCAAAACTTACAAATCTTAGTCTCATTCCATCTCATATTATCTCGTATAATATGATCTTATATGAGTACATATCTAGAACTCACTCTAGATCTTGAGTTTCCTTTCCTGAAGGAAGCTCCCACTATTATCTTATAACTCGTGACGTATTGGTATGTCAGAGGGATCAATTTATCGCTCTAAAGTACCTAGTCACTTATGTACTGAAATCTATTTTGTAGTTATTTATGTTTTCATCACTGATTCTCTTGCAGAACCCAACATTTTCAATTATCTTGGCTACTTAATCAAAAGTTTTAGGTTGTATGAATCACCACGTGATTCTATATTCATCAATATGAATAATGTATCCAACCATTTTGATTTCTAATGGGTGACCTTTTATTATCAATATAATAAACCTTCCCGTGAAGCTCCATCATCCTATGATATATTTTATTCATTTAGAATTGAAAACTTCTTATTCTTTACACTCTAAAGAATCATCATTTGCTTCAAAATGGTAGGTTCAATTCTTTAATAAATATTGCTCCCACCAAAACCAATATCACTCTTTCTATAGTGATTGATTTTACATAATCAACATTATTTCTTAAATGAACCTTTCATTTCTCGCATGTTATGCTTTTGCTTCTACTTGAACCAGTATCACTATCCCTATAGTGATCTACTTTTTCTCAATCAATTATCACTCCTTAAATGAACTTTTCATTTCTTGTGATATTTCCTAATTACTCTTTTCGATACAAAAGAGACTACCATCGAGAGAACTGAGATGATTTCTCCTCTATTATCCTATAATTTTGAGAAACATCATTATTAAGGAACCGATTTTCCTTCCGACTTCATACGGGGTTTCTTTTATCCTCTCTAAGAAACAATGACATGAGGAACATTTCGTAGTTTCTTCTGTGTCCTCTCGTAGTTTCTTCTATCCATTCATTTAGGGTTATTCTTAAGAATCCCATGTAGGATTCTTCTCTAAGATCCGACATTTATATCATTGGTTTGCGGGCGAAATATTTTCTCCCGCTCTATCCTTTAAAATAACCCGTATTTATACAAGGATAGCAATTTCCCCATAACCAATGTTTTTGAATGATCATAAGTATTAGGGGTGATAAATTAATTCTCATTTTCACTTGAAATTATCATCTTATAATGAACTAATTATATCTCATTGTGATTGGATGTTTTCTCTTGAGGTGTAGTTCTCTGTTTAAATTAATCAACACTTTGATTCTTTATATTGATTGTATCAATGTTATTGTACAATGAACGTTTCAGGGTACTTCTTAGTGATTTATTAAGATCACATTAATTCATGTTTACAAGATGTGCAATTTATTTTGGGAATCAACGATTTGATTAAGAACAAAAGGAGTGACTTGGGTTGAAAACCAAGTCACCAGCATTCAAAAGACAACCATTGTTTAGGATTTAAATCCTTGTCTTACAAGAAAAGAAATTGTTCTTGAAAAATAAAATGCATAAATGAAAGAAGACGATAATGAAAATTAGAGCCAAGCTCTTCAAGTCTTCAATCATTGGATGCTACCATAGCCATCCATGTAAGGAACCTTAAGCTTCATTCTCCTTGCCCTTATCTTTATAAGGTGCCCCTTTTAAAACAATTAAAAGGAGTGAGAGTCAACAACTTGTATCGACATACATAAGTTGACAAAATAACATGAATTTAAACGAGAATTATAACCTAATGCGAGAACCTTTCCAGCTTTGATATTGGTTAAGTATTTAGGGCAATTCCGTTTCCAATGACCTAACCTCGTGCAATAATGACACTTGTCTTCAACCTTGAAGATGAGGTGGAAGCACCTTTCAAAAAGGTCTTCTCTTTAGAAGGTTTGGATTTGGAGGTTTTGTTGCCCTTGCCTTTGAAGATACTCCTCTTAAATTTCCCCTTTCCCTTCTTTTCGATGTTAAGAACATCCTTTGAGGAACTCCCATTAAGTCCCATGTCCCTTTCCGCTTGGACGAGCATCTTATGCAATTCGTCCAAAGTGGTCTCTTGATTTCGCATGTTAAAGTTCACCCGGAGCTGTGCATACGATTTCACTTTGTTAAGGGAGTGAAGAACTCGATCTGTGATGAGGGAGTCGGGAACATCAACTCCTTGCACCTTAAGGGTTTCAGCTAACTCAACAAATTTGAGTACATAAGGGCTAACCTTTTGCCCTTCCTTCAAACAAAAGTCGAAGAAGGCGGAGGCCGCCTCATATTGAATTACCCTCGGAGTTTGCGAAAACATTGTCGCAAGCGTGGTGTAAATTTTGTATGACGTGCTTAGCTTAATCATACTCCTTTGGAGATCCGGCTCCATAGAGAAGATAAGCACATTCTTGAGAGCGGAGGACTCTTTCATGTAGGCTTCATAAGCCTCACGAGTCGGAGCCGTGGACCGAGCGGTTGGAGCGGGAGGAGCGGCCTCGGTAAGGTAACGAGTCTTATCGTCACCTTGAGCGGCCAAAACCAATTGTGCATCCCAATCCTTAAAATTGGAACCATGCTTATCGAGTTTGCAACGATCCATGAAGGATCGAAGCCATGATACATTAGTGAGAGGTGGAGCGTTGGTGGCCATTGATGATGTTTGAAAATTAAACTACAAATAAAAGTGAAGGAATTAAAAACAACATCATTTATATTTAAACTCGTTAAATATAATAAACAAGTTTAGCATTTACTTAATGACCTCTTACCCAATTAAGTAAACGATTCCGAGACCCAAATCCATACTATTTCGGGCACGGTGTAGCCGATTCATCCCTTATTGATATAATTTGGTGGATTAACTCCTTAATCGGTTCTACCTTAGAACTCTCGGTCGACAATTTCCTATAAATTGTCTTTAGCCCGAACTTATTGCAACTACGGTTACGAATACCTTCGTTGAGATCGACCAAATTTCAAGGTGTAATCATATTACCCCACTTACCCAACGTAACAAGCTTAGTACCCCGGTGTAGCCGAGCCCACTTTCTTATGAAGAAGGGAGTCATGTGTTTTTACTCTTTGGTAAGGCTAAGTCTCAATATTTATATTGTAAGAGATCTAGTCAATTCATTATCTATCTTAGTTTAAGTGAACTAAGTCGGTGAATTATCGATAAATTTAATTGACTAGGTCGATGAACTTGAATAAAATGCATGAGAAGATATGACGATTTGGCTATGCATGCAAACACATAAAGCAAAATAAAAGCAGAAGTAACCCTAGTATGGCCTTCCTAGAAAAGAAAAGTAATAAAAGTAGAAATTCGGAAACTAACTCCTTGGTCCCTTGATCTTCACGAGGCATGCATCCAAAGGCAATCACCGTCTTGGTCAGAACTCCTTTCCGAAAGGCACCGTCTTCAAGGCTCTCCGAAATTTTACAAAAATTACAACTTTTCTATCTACTTTATACATTATAAAATAGAAAACAATAAATTAAGTGATACGAGATCACATTAATTACATCCGAATCGATAACCCCTTACATTACGGGAAATATCGATTAAAACTAAGGCCATACTAAGTAAATTACATAATCCCAAAATTACGTAAATAAAATTATGACAGTCATAATAAAATATGCAATGCTTATGTATATGAACTAACATGCAAATCCTAAGCCAAATCGTCGTATTAAATATCATTAAAATATATAGTTATCGTATAACTCGGTTTTTATGGAATAGCGTGATATAAACGTTTAAAATCACATGGCATCACGTGAATCGATATTCACTCTTAAGTTAATCATCCTAACTCATTTAGGTTTCAAAATTTAGTCTTACTCAAATTTTGAACATGACTTAACTTATTTTTCAAATATTGTTCGTAATTTAATCGGTTTTACGGGAAAAATAATATAAAATTCTAAAAGAGTCGTAACATTTCGAAAAATTCAAAATTCAAAATTTGAATATTCTGGAATTTTCTTAAAATTTCAGAACTTTAAAAATATTAGTATTACAAAATTTATTAATTTATTTCATAAATAAAACATAAAACACGCATTTTTAAGCCGTAAATTCAAAATTCACTTTAAAAGCATGCAATAAAATACTAATATTATTTTCACATATTCCATAACACTTAGGGAACTAATATGGACAGAAAATTACAGCTAATACACTGCCCAAGGACTGAAAAGCATTTTATGACCTTTTACAATTCAATTTTTAACTTTAACAATTAACAATTAACAATTAAATATGCAGAAACTTTTGGCTCCCAAGAAAAATATGGTGATGAACATATCAAATATGAGTTACATGGGTTAAATTTTTCGGCCATTTTAGCAGCTTTTGCTATATTTAACAATATATGTCATATAATGTACGATTTTAACCATTAAAATCATTTCACAAGCAAAACACGAAATAAAAATCTCGAAATTTTTATACATGCTGGAAATAATATATATGACATTGTGTAAACATTTTATGGCCAAATTCCAACTCAAACTATTAAAGTCGAAATTATGTCACTTATTATCCGATTTTTACACTAAAAATCAATAATCATGCAATATATGTAAAAATTTCTGGAAAATTTAATATACATTTTAAATATTGCAGGTGACATACTCAAAAAATTTTATAGTCAAATTCGCAATATAACTATATAAAACCCATTTATTCTCATTTTATGGCAATTTAACATTTAAAATTCATAAACCATGCATTTTAACTCCAATATTTACGAAAATTCATATTCATATTATAGGAAATACATGTGAAACCATACTAGAAAATCTCGGCCAGAAAGTAAGAATAGTTATTTTCTCAAAAATAATTCATTTTAACCATTAAACATGACAAAAATCGAATTAAATATACTTATGAACAATATATATCCAAAATTTATTCCAAATATCCTAAAATACTTTTAGGACCAGTAGGTATTCATGCATTAGAAATTTCGGCCATATCAAATATGATGTTAAAATTTCAATTTTATTTTGTTATCTAATAACTTCGTAAAAATTATAAACGAAAAGCATGCAAACAACCGATTTGCTCTGATACCAATTGAAGGGTTCATGTCATACATGCCCTAATAATATTAGTCTTACTAATATTAAAAAACTAATTTAACTCTTTAAATAGATTATAGGATCTTATGCATGCTATATAAATATGCGGAAATAAGATGTCGAATGCTTACAATCCGACGAAACACTTGTAAGGATGATCCTCCTAAGAGCCTCCAAAATAGAAGACCTCCAATAGAGATGCACCAAGACACACCCTCTTAAATCTTGTAATTATTTTAACTAGAAATCAATTAAAAAATAACCTAGTTATTAATCTAATATTACTACTACACACTTAGTAAAATATAAATTAGATTTTCACTAGTGTATGCAGGAAGTACACGGTTTTAGGAGAGGAAAGGATGAACCATTTTTCTCATCCAAAAACCCTAAAAATGTGTTTTAATGAATTGCATTAGAAGAGAAAAGACTCTCTTTTGTCTTCTTAATGGGGGTGGTCGGTTTAGGGTAGAGTGCCCAATGAATGGGCACCTTAAAACCAACAAATGTTCCCCATGTATTAACATAAAATTACTTAGATGTTTTTATAACATTTTATCTCATAAAATGTTAATGTGTAAAATGTCTGTTTGTGTGACATATCACACGGTCCAATTCTTAAATGGACATTCATTTAACTTTTATTAATTTGCCATGTAACAATTACATTGATCATTTTATTCATTTTATGAAATTTCAAGTTTAACTAATTAAACATTTATTCACGAAAATTAGTAGCAATTCACAATTACTAACATCCAATTAATAATTTCCCGTGCCACTACAACAATTGCAGTTCAAAATAAATTCATTCGATTAATGTTGTTTCATAAACATCTAAATTTTAGTAACGACATTTCGATTACTAAAACTTTATTATTTATAATCTCATTATAAATGTCCTCCTTATACTTTTCGTAAACTAGGATTGGACTGACTCGTATCATTAAAAAGTCACTTCCTTTTCTATTAAGAGAGTTGTCCTATAGGTGTGACCTAAAGGGATCAACTGATCACCACCGTCATACGACAGTAATGTCAAACTCTAGCAAGCCAATCATTACCGATTAATGTTGATCAGTTGACTATATGATGAAGAATCATCCCATGGATATTCTCGTCATGAGATTCAATTAAGTGATCGCACTATTGTTGAGGACACATTTCCCAACATATTCATTCATCTTAACAATTTAAAATAAACAAAACTAATCTAAAACTAATTATGTCGATTAGTTTTTTTAATAATCATTGATCTACATCAATATTATGTATATCATCACATGACAATTATTTTAAGAATTAAAATAACAAAAGCAAAAAAAAAAACTAAAAAAACCGGAAAAAAAACTGCCGTGACATGATAAAAAAAAAAGGTTTTGTTCTAAAAATCATTGATCTATATCAATATTATGCATATCATCATATGAAAATAAT
Source organism: Silene conica (assembly GCA_029255685.2). Lineage (NCBI taxonomy): Eukaryota > Viridiplantae > Streptophyta > Magnoliopsida > Caryophyllales > Caryophyllaceae > Silene > Silene conica. The sequence continues at coordinate 71,154,897 of CM055311.2, forward strand.
TTTAACAATTAAAATAACAGAACCAAAAAAAATTACCGAAAAACAAAAAAAAAAGTCGTGGAGAAGAAGAAAGAAAAAAAATTGTCAATTTAATTCTCAATTATTATCAAAACGATTTTTTGAACAAGGCTCTGATACCACTTGTGGGAATATTTCATAAATTTCCATTGAAGTATTAATCTAATTAATACTGCCAAGGATTATATCAAAAGACGATTTGATACAAAAACTATAAATTGAATTAAAAAGACATGTATATAGAAATAACCTTTAGATCTATGAAGCATCGGCCTAAGAACAACTTAGTAGAAATTCTCCTTTGATTGCACCCAAGATACCAAGAAAATTGCCCTTCAAGTTACCACCTTGATTATTATTAATTTTGGAGGCTTTTGTTTTTAGGGTTTTTAGATGATAAAACTCATGTGGAAAATAAGAGAAAACTGTTCTCTTTTATGTGTGATTCACACGGCCCAAAAGGGCCTATCCACCGTGTTAGTAGACGGCCCAAGGCTACTACCGACTGTGTTAGTAGTCTTTTTATTTTAGGAAAGTGTTAATTAATTATCTTATAATTAATTAACCTAATTATTCTATTCTAAAATATCATATATTAAAATATATATAATTAATAAATATAACATTTATATATATTTGTTAGAATTAACATTTAATTCATTTCTCCTAATTATTATTTAATCATATTAAATGTTTATCATCTAATTAACTACATTTAGCTAAGCTTGGCAATTACGTAATTATATCAATCTATAATCACATTTCTCAGTACTATCCTATAGATGTGACCTTTAGGGATCAGCTGATTACCTCCATCATATGACAGTAACGTCAAACTTCTAGTAAGCCAACCGTTACCGATAAACGTTAACCAACTAATTAATACACTAAGTATTCCTGTGTGATCCTGCAATGATTTATTTAAATAATCACACACTGTGGAGGACATTTACTCCAACAGTGTTGTAGTTGAATTAGGAAACTGTTGTGGAATTTGGATAGCGGAATTTGTTTACGGAATATTATTAACTGATTTGGGAAGATTTTGTGGGATATTTTCAACTCGAATATCTTTTGATAATATATCGAATCTTAACCCATGACAATTCGAGTCATTTCCGAAGCTGAAAGTTGGTTTACCTGGTGCGAGATTCGGGTTTTGGTCCGTTGGAGCGGGTATTCTACGAGGTGGTTTCTTCACCAACATCCACTCCCCATAGTCATCCTTCTCTTCTGGACGTAATTCTACCTCCATGGATTGATCAGAACTTGACAATGATGACGAGGTTGCTCCTTCTCGCAAGCGGGTCCTCTTTTGCTAACCCCATATTGCAATGTTCTGCATCATGTCCGAGTTTTCCGCATTTAAAACATATCAGTTTTAAACCATCATACTGGATTGTGTAGATTTTGCCATACATACGCAATTTGGATAGAAGTGGTTTAGATATATCGACCTCTACGCTGAGACGCGTGAATTGACCTCTTTCTGCAGACACAATATTTTTATCGATACGGATTACCTTCCCTATCTTGTAGCCTATTTTGTTCAGGAAAGTCGAATTGAAGTATTCGACGGGAAGAACGGGGAAGCGAACCCACGCAGTAACGAATTGGATATTGTCTTCGCGATGGGACAAAATTGGGAATCCATTTTTGAATAGTTAAATAATAATCGTCTATCATCCAAGGTCCTTGAGTTAATACGAATTCATAGTCTTCTTTAGTGGAGAACCGTGCGACGTAATATGAATTCGAGAGGTCTGTAAGAGTCAGTTTCCCCCTTATCGATCATTTTGCTTGTAATTTCCTCATTAGTGAGGTATATCCGATATTTTTATCAAACATTTTTATAATAAACGAGTTTTGCCATGGTTTTCGAATAATAACTTTCTCTGTTTTGGTGAGATTGATTCGTGGACACATCATATCGACCTCGTCGCTATATGCATCTTCATCATCATACGAATCTTCAGATCCCAACTCTTCAATAAGAGGGTCATCCATGTGCATGGTATCTGATCCAAAATGTAACATCCCGTATTTTTATAAAATATATTTTAAGGGTTTTTAATTATTTTAAGTAGTAAAATAATATTTTAATAATTTATTGAGAAGTATTTTTAATAAATCGTAAGATCCGTCTTAAGAACCTTAAGTCCTTAAGACGAATACAACTTGGCAACTTATGTCCACTTCATAAACCCGTTCGTGTTACCAAACCCGTTTTCCTTGAAACGGGAAAGGACACATATAAACCCTCATAAACCCTCAATATGTCGACATGTTGCTCACTCTCAAATAAGAACATTGTTCTTCATATTTCCTCATTTCCTCTCTTAAAACTCAAGCTTAAAATCTATTTTTCTTCTTCATCCGGACTCCAAATCAAGGTAATAATTACATTTTCGGAATCCTCATGAAATTTGAAAGTCATCCGTCACTTCCAATTTTCATTTTCTTCAATTCAAAATCTGGGCTGTTTTTGCATAATCCGTCTTCTAGGCTCAAAAATCCGTGTTTCTTGCTTGTAGGTAAAGGTTTAGACGACCCTTGTGTGGATAGCTACGTAGTGGAAGAGGAGCTTTGATCGGAATTGCTTTTAAGGTGACAATAATGAAAACTCGGCCTTTACTTCTAATATTAGCACTTTTCATGTTTAGAATGGTTTAAGCTTCTGAATTTCATGTTGTTGTTGTTGTTGATTGAACTTAGAAACATGATAGGAATGTTCATACATGATGATTATACGCTTAGATGATGTTTCATATGCTTAGTGGTTGAATTTCTGAAATTTATGCTTAAGACGGATACAATTAATATTCTTATTGAGGATTGTTTGTGGGATTAATTGCTGGTAGTTAGTGTATTTGATGATTATATGTGATGGGTAAACTTCATATGTTGTGATTTTAGAAGTATTGAATCGATTAGAGGAGATTTGAATGTTATAGAGAATTTACGATTTTGCATACAACGGACTCTGAACCGGTAGGCTGACCGGCAGCCGGTCGGCCGGCTCAGAGTCTGGGTCATTGTCTTTTGAATGTTCTGAAATGTGGGAAAGGTTTCTGAGCCGGTCAGTCGGCCACCGGTCGACCGGCTCAGGATCCTTCTTGTGCGTTTTCAAAGTTTGCAAAGGCTTGGGAAAGTGACTCCCAGCCGGCAGGCCGGCAGCCGGTAAACCGGCTGAAAGTCACTCCTTATATTTAAGATTTGAAGTTGGGCTTATGGGAAGGGACTCCCAGCCGGCTGGCCGGCGGACGGTCCACCGGCTGAGAGCCTCTTCTCATTTATTTTCAGACGGTTGGTTGGCATGGGAAGGGACTCCCAGCCGGTGGACCGGCAGACGGCCTGGGACCGGCTGAGAGCCCATGTTCTCATTGTTTTGTTTATAACTTTCAAACGTTTATTCGGTTTTGATTGAAACTCGTTCCGTGTACCTTTCATGTGTGTTTGAGGTCCCCGGAGGATAGACAACACTATATTGGGTTCGGGAATGGAGAGAGGATAGAGACCCCCCCGGTCGGGTAACTGAAAGAGAAACCGGCTCTCCCTCAACTTAGTTCCCTGAATCAATTAAGTGTTTATTAAAAATATAAGAAAGTAGAACTATAGAATAGTTCCTAGACTTTGGATGATATTGTATTGATGCGTATTAAGTTATGCCTTAAGCTGGCCTCTGAACTTAATACGTGAGTTGATTGTCATATATGGGGATATGCCTTAAGTTGGCCTTTGAGCCCTATATGTGTATGAGTGTCGTGTCTGGGATATGCCTTAAGCTGGCCTCTGAGCCCAGACATGTTTGATTGTGATTGCGTTGGAACATGCTTTAAGTTGGCCTCTGTATCTGACGAGTAGAGCAGCTGCACAACGGGGTAGTTAAGGAACTGATACCTTGCCCGGGGTGCAGATGTTTGATGCTAGGACATGCCCTAAGCTGGCCTCTGAGTCTAGTATCTTGTGATGTGGTGAAGGGACATGCCTTAAGCTGGCCTCTGAGTCCTTTACTTTTGGATGCTAGTCCATGCGTTGTGATGTCGCCTCTGAGTCTAGTGTCTTGCTGATTGGCAGGTCTATGCCTTAAGTTGGCCTCTGAGTCCTTGCTTGCTGAATGATTGGTATTTAGGTTATGTCTTAAGTTGACCGCTGAACCTTTATACTTACTGAATGATTGGTATTTAGGTTATGTCTTAAGTTGACCGTTGAACCTTGTACTTGTTGTTTTATATCTGCTTGCCTCGAGTTGGTATAGTGTCAGATATGCATGATAGACGTTGATGTTTATGATATAACTGATGATAGTGATGTTACAGTACTTGACTTTGATATTGTTCATCCAATGCGTTGGATGACTCTTTAGTCAGTTTCGTAAATGGTTTGGAGTGAAAGACCCCCCGACCGGGCAACCGGTATGGAAACCGGCTCTCCTTCCAAATAGTTTCCGAAGTTGGTTGGGAGCCGTGCATTAGTGATTGCATGATAGTATGAGATCAGTTATTGAGATATTGATATACTTCACATGTTTATATATGTTGGAGTGTTCTGTCTGTATTGCTTGTTACGTGTCGTTACAAAAGGTGGCTAGGAGAACTCTATTCACTCCCCACTGATTGTGGCATACATGTTTTCATGTATGTAGGTACATTCAGGTTGGACGGGGTTCATTGAGAGCTAGCGAGTGATGATCCACTTGTCATCATATGACTTACACCTTTCGAGTAGCTAGACTCTAGTTTGATACTGTTATCTTTTGGTGTCTGTAGGGATATTCCATCCCAGGCTTTGTATATATTTGGTTTACGTACTTAGAACTGTTATACTTATCTATTTTGCTTATATCAGTTTTCAGTTTCAGTTTTTAATGCACCTCGCATGTTGTTTATGTTTAAAAAGTTTTAATTCCGCTGCATTTTAAGTACTTTGTGTGTTTTATATTTTCGCTTTCGCGAGGGGTTTTACAGTTGGTATCAGAGCATTGTTGCTCCCGACACACTCATGTGACCCCCAACCTTAACTTGACCAAATAAACAAATAATGAATGAGAGATGGGTAGATCTAAGGATTTATATTGTAGTCTATTTGTGATTGCTAATTGCTAAATTAACACTTGTTTTTCTTTTGAAGGATGGTGAGAACCACAGCTGCTGAGAACACTATAATGCAAGCACTTCATCAGTTGCTTGAGAACCAGAGACAGCAAGCAGAGACTGTTCCACCTCCTCCACCGCCAGGCAATGAGGCCAATCGGCCTGGTAGCTTCTCTTGGATAGCATCACAGATGTCCAGGAGCCACGTGAAGACTTATGGAGGCGAGGTTGATCCGGTAGCTCTTACTGAGTGGTTCCGTGAGATGGAGAGGAGCTTCACCATGTACTCGGTTGTTAGAGAGGATAGAGTGCGGCTAGCCACTCACTTTTTGACCCTAGAGGCCGATAGATGGTGGGCACTGACCGGACCGACTTTCATTCTTGATCCTTTATTTGATTGGGAGGCTTTTAAGGATAAGCTCGAGACGAGGTTTTATCCTAAGGAGCTTAGATCACAGAGGCTTAAGGAGTTCATGGACTTGAAGCAGAGTAAGATGTCCGTTCAGGAGTACACCGACAAATTTAACCAGCTTGCACATTTCGCTTCAAAGTTCATCAGGGATGAGGCTGAGAGAGTTTACTTCTATCGTGGGAAGTTAGGGCCGCGCATCGAGAGTATGGTTCGCCGTGACTCGACTTCTTTTGTGGAGATTTATGATGATGTTATTTGGGCCGAGAGTTCCATTCGTGCCATAGATGCTGAGACCCGAGCTGCTACTTCCAGTTTTCTTCACACCAGAGATCCGTCTACCAGGGGAAGAGACCGTTTGTTTCATCTACTTCTTCGCCTTCATCTCAGAAGAAGCGATTTGAGAGGTTTTCTGCTCCGGTTGCTAAGACCACTTTTCACACTGATACAGCTTCTAGTGTTTGCCACCGTTGTGGTAAACCATCTCATCCGGGTTTTGCCTGTTTCAAGAATGCCTTTAAGTGTTATACCTGCAATGGATTTGGGCATAAGTCCTTTGAGTGTCCCGAGAAGAACACCGCACTTGGCAAGGCTGCCACTGCTGCTGCAGCGACTAAAGGAGGAAAGCCGAAGGGGAAGATCTTCGTGATGACTAGAGCTGAGGCTGAGGCTCATCCAGATATTGTGGCTGGTATCTTTTCTGTTCTTGGCGCTGAGTGCCTTATTCTATTTGATACTGGAGCTTCTTTATCATTTATATCGACTTAGTTCGCAGACCGTTTAGCTCTTGAGTCTTCGTTGGTTGAGGAGACTTCCATTTCCTTGCCTTCGGGAGACGTGTTTTCCTGCTCTTTGTCCCATAGGGATGTTCCGATTATTATTGGTCAAGCCACATTTCCAGCGGACTTACTGAGATTTCCTCTCGAGGAATTTGACATTATCCTCGGTATGGATTGGTTATCGCGATACCATGCTCGCTTCGAGTGTCGCGATCAGAAAATCTGCTTGAGGAGTTCTTTAGGAGTTCGTGTTTCCTATAGGGGAACTCGCCCTAAAAAGGGTGTTCGTGTTATCTCTTCGATGAAAGCATCTCATCTTCTTAGGAAGGGTTGCCAAGCCTTCCTGTGTGTTGTTTCAGCTGCAAAGCCATCGCTACCGAAGCTTGAGGATGTAGCTATTGTTCGTGAGTTTCCGGATGTTTTCCCAGACGACTTGCCAGGGATACCGCCAGAGAGAGATGTGGAGTTTACCATTGAGCTTGTTCCAGGTACCAGACCTATATCTAAGGCTCCCTACCGTATGGCTCCACCAGAGTTGAAAGAATTGAAGCAACAGTTGGAAGAGATGATCGAGAAAGGGTTCATTAGACTGAGTGCTTCTCCGTGGGGTGCCCCAGTTTTATTTGTCAAGAAAAAAGATGGTTCCATGAGACTTTGCATTGATTATAGAGAGTTGAACAGAGTGACTGTGAAGAACAGATATCCTTTGCCTAGGATTGATGATTTGTTTCACCAGCTTAGAGGTGCTTCTAGGTTTTCTAAGATTGATCTTCGATCAGGTTATCATCAGATCCCAGTGAGAGAGGCTGACATTGCGAAGACTGCCTTCCGTACCAGATATGGGCATTTTGAGTTCATGGTTATGCCTTTTGGGTTGACTAATGCACCTACTATCTTTATGGACCAGATGAACCGGACCTTTAGTGAGTTTCTTGACACTTGTGTTGTGGTGTTTATTGATGACATTCTCATTTACTCGAAGACCGATGAGGAGCATGCCGAGCATCTCCGATTGATACTTGGGATTTTACGTCGACAGAAGTGGTTCGCGAAGTTCTCTAAGTGTGAGTTTTGGCTTTCTAAGGTTGCATTTCTTGGACATGTGATATCTAGTGAGGGAGTTATGGTTGATCCCGCGAAGATTGAGGCTGTTGTTGATTGGGAGAGTCCCAAAGATGTGGGAGAGATCCGTAGTTTTCTTGGTTTAGCGGGTTACTATCGTAGATTTGTTGAGGATTTCTCTAGATTGGCTCGTCCGATGACTCAGTTATTGAAGAAGGAAGCTAAGTTTGTTTGGACTGACAAGTGTGAGAGCTCTTTCCAGGAATTGAAGACTAGGTTGACTTCCGCTCCCGTACTTGCTTTGCCAGAGATTGGAGTTGACTTTGATGTTTACTGCGATGCTTCGATGTTAGGGCTTGGATGTGTGTTGATGCAGAGTGGTAAGGTGATAGCTTACTCATCTAGACAGTTGCGAGTTCACGAGGTGAACTATCCGACGCATGATCTTGAGTTAGTTGCAGTTGTTCACGCCCTGAAGATGTGGCGTCATTACTTGATTGGATCTCATTGTCGCATTTTCACGGATCATAAGAGTCTAAAGTACATTTTCACTCAGAAAGACTCCAATATGCGACAGCGTCGTTGGCTAGAGTTGGTTAAGGATTACGACATTGAGTTATTATATCATGAGGGTAAGGCCAATGTGGTTGCTGATGCGCTTAGCCGCACGACTTCTCATTTGATGAGTGTTATGCGTGTATTGCCCAATGAGTTGTGTTCCGAGTTCCGGAAGTTGAGATTAGAGATGGTTGGTAGTAGTTTTGATTGGTTATCTGCTATAACTGCCGAGCCGTCTTTATATTGGGAGATTTGCCAGGGTTTACCTACAGATGCTGCTTTTCTGAAGTTTGAAGCCAAGATTTTGAGTGCTGTTGCACCAGACTTAGTGATTGATTCTGATGGTTTCCTTCGGTTCCGAGGTAAGATGTATGTTCCAGATGTGCCAGATTTGAGGAAGAGAGTTTTAGATGAGGCTCACCTGACGCCTTACTCAGTTCATCCGGGCGGAGAGAAGATGCACAAGGACTTGAGACTTATATTTTGGTGGCCCGGGATGAAGAAAGACATATTGGATTACGTGAGTAGGTGCTTGACTTGTCAACAAGTCAAGATAGAGCATAGGAGCCCGGGTGGTTTGTTACAGCCGCTCCACCTTCCTCAGTGGAAGTGGGAGTGCATATCGATGGACTTCGTGACGGCATTGCCTAAGACAGTGGGAGGCAAGGATGCGATTTGGGTTGTGGTTGATAGGCTAACTAAGTGTGCCAGATTTGTGCTTATCAGAGATACATGGGATATGGACCGTTTAGCCAGGGCTTATATTGCAGAGATAGTCCGTTACCATGGTGTCCCGAGAGAGATCGTTTCCGATCGTGATCCTCGTTTCTGTTCCAGATTTTGGAAGGCTCTACAGGAGGCTATGGGTAGCCGTTTGCTGATGAGTACCGCATTTCATGCCGCGACTGATGGTCAGTCTGAGAGGACTATTCAGACATTAGAGGACTTGCTCCGTGCTTGTGCACTGGATTTCCAGAGTTCTTGGGAGCAGTGTCTACCGTTAGTTGAGTTTTCTTACAACAACAGTTAGCATTCATCTATTGGTATGGCTCCGTATGAGGTGCTCTATGGTAGGAAGTGCCGTAGTCCGATCTGTTGGGATCAGGCGAGCGACGCGCACGACCTAGGACCAGACCAGTTAGCTGTGACGATTGACCAGGTTCAGCTTATCAGGGGAAGGATGAAGGCCGCACAGGATCGGCAGAAATCCTATACAGATGTCCGCCGTAGACCTCTCGAGTTCGAGGTGGGTGACAGAGTTTTCTTGAGAGTTTCACCGATGAAGGGCGTTAAGAGGTTTGGAGTTAAGGGCAAGTTGAGTCCTAAGTATATTGGGCCATTTGAGATCGTGAAGAGGATTGGTGCTGCTGCTTACCGTTTGGACTTGCCTCCTAGTTTGGGCAAGGTTCATAGTGTCTTTCATGTTTCTCAGCTCCGTAAGTATGTTAGTGACCCGAGTCATGTTCTTCCTAGAGAGATCGAGAACTTAGAGCCGAGTCTTGCTTTCGAGGAGCATCCCGTGAAGATTCTAGACCGTCAGGATAGGAAGCTTAGGAGCAAGGTGGTGCCATTAGTGAAGATCCTTTGGCGTTGCGGTGATGTTGAGGAGCAGACGTGGGAGACCGAGGCATCGATGCGTGCTGCGCTTCCTTCTCTTTTCGATTGAGGTATAGTTATTTAGAATTTATCTTCGTTCGAGTTTCGAGAACGAAACTTTTTAAAGTTGGGGTGATTGTAACATCCCGTATTTTTATAAAATATATTTTAAGGGTTTTTAATTATTTTAAGTAGTAAAATAATATTTTAATAATTTATTGAGAAGTATTTTTAATAAATCGTAAGATCCGTCTTAAGAACCTTAAGTCCTTAAGACGAATACAACTTGGCAACTTATGTCCACTTCATAAAACTCGTTCGTGTTACCAAACCCGTTTTCCTTGAAACGGGAAAGGACACATATAAACCCTCATAAACCCTCAACATGTCGACATGTTGCTCACTCTCAAATAAGAACACTGTTCTTCATATTTCCTCATTTCCTCTCTTAAAACTAAAGCTTAAAATCTATTTTTCTTCTTCATTCGAACTCCAAATCAAGGTAATAATTACATTTTCGGAATCCTCATGAAATTTGCAAGTCATCCGTCACTTCCAATTTTCATTTCCTTCAATTCAAAATCTGGGCTGTTTTGCATAATCCGTCTTCTAGGCTCTAAAATCCGTGTTTCTTGCTTGTAGGTAAAGGTTTAGACGACCCTTGTGTGGATAGCTACGTAGTGGAAGAGGAGCTTTGATCGGAATTGCTTTTAAGGTGACAATAATGAAAACTCGGCCTTTACTTGTAATATTAGCACTTTTCATGTTTAGAATGGTTTAAGCTTCTGAATTTCATGTTGTTGTTGTTGATTGAACTTAGAAACATGATAGGAATGTTCATACATGATGATTATACGCTTAGATGATGTTTCATATGCTTAGTGGTTGAATTTCTGAAATTTGTGCTTAAGACGGATACAATTAATATTCTTATTGAGGATTGTTTGTGGGATTAATTGCTGGTAGTTAGTGTATTTGATGATTATATGTGATGGGTTAACTTCATATGTTGTGATTTTAGAAGTATTGAATCGATTAGAGGAGATTTGAATGTTATAGAGAATTTACGATTTTTCGTACAGCGGACTCTGAGCCGGTAGGCTGACCGGCAGCCGGTCGGCCGACTCAGAGTCTGGGTCATTGTCTTTTGAATGTTCTGAAATGTGGGAAAGGTTTATGTGCCGGTCAGTCGGCCGCCGGTCGACCGGCTCAGGATCCTTCTTGTGCGTTTTCAAAGTTTGCAAAGGCTTGGGAAAGTGACTCCCAGCCGGTAGGCCGGCAGCCGTTACACCGGCTGAGAGTCACTCCTTATATTTAAGATTTGAAGTTGGGCTTATGGGAAGGGACTCCCAGCCGGCTGACCGGCGGACGATCCACCGGCTGAGAGCCTCTTCTCATTGATTTTCAGACGGTTGGTTGGCATGGGAAGGGACTCCCAGCCGGTGGACCGGCAGACGGCCTGGGACCGGCTGAGAGCCCATGTTCTTATTGTTTTGTTTATAACTTTCAAACGTTTATTCGGTTTTGATTGAAACTCGTTCCGTGTACCTTTCATGTGTGTTTGAGGTCCCCGGAGGATGGGCGACACTATATTGGGTTCGGGAATAGAGAGAGGATAGAGACCCCCCGGTCGGGTAACCGAAAGGGAAACCGACTCTCCCTCAACTTAGTTCCCGGAATCAATTAAGTGTTGATTAGAAGTATAAGAAAGTAGAACTATAGATTAGTTCCTAGACTTTGGATGATATTGTATTGATGCGTATTAAGTTATGCCTTAAGCTGGCCTCTGAACTTAATACGTGAGTTGATTGTCATATATGGGGATATGCCTTAAGTTGGCCTCTGAGCCCTATATGTGTATGAGTGTCGTGTCTGGGATTTGCCTTAAGCTGGCCTCTAAGCCCAGACATGTTTGATTGTGATCGCGTTGGAACATGCTTTAAGTTGGCCTCTGTATCTGACGAGTAGAGCAGCTGCATAATAGGGTAGCTAAGGAACTGACACCTTGCCCGGGGTGCAGATGTTTGATGCTAGGACATGCCTTAAACTGGCCTCTGAGTCTAGTATCTTGTGATGTGGTGAAGGGACATGCCTTAAGCTGGCCTCTGAGTCCTTTACTTTTGGATGCTAGTCCATGCGTTGTAATGTCGCATCTGAGTCTAGTGTCTTGCTGATTGGCAGGTCTATGCCTTAAGTTGGCCTCTGAGTCCTTGCTTGCTGAATGATTGGTATTTAGGTTATGTCTTAAGTTGACCGCTGAACCTTTATACTTGCTGAATGATTGTATTTAGGTTATGTCTTGAGTTGACCGCTGAACCTTGTACTTGTTGTTTTATATCTGCTTGCCTCGAGTTGGTATAGTGTCAGATATGCATGATAGACGTTGATGTTTATGATATAACTGATGATAGTGATGTTACAGTACTTGACTTTGATATTGTTCATCCAAGGCGTTGGATGACTCTTTAGTCAGTTTCGTAAATGGTTTGGAGTGAAAGACCCCCCGACCGGGCAACCGGTAGGGAAACCGGCTCTCCTTCCAAATAGTTTCCGAAGTTGGTTGAGAGTCGTGCATTAGTGATTGCATGATAGTATGAGATCAGTTATTGAGATATTGATATACTTCACATGTTTATATATGTTGGAGTGTTCTGTCTGTATTGCTTGTTACGTGTCGTTACAAAAGGTGGCTAGGAGAACTCTAGTCACTCACCACTGATTGTGGCGTACATGTTTTCATGTATGTAGGTACATGCAGGTTGGACGGGGTTCATTGAGAGCTAGCGAGTGATGATCCACTTGTCATCATATGACTTACACTTTTCGAGTAGCTAGACTCTAGTTTGATACTGTTATCTTTTGGTGCCTGTAGGGATGTTCCATCACAGGCTTTGTATATATTTGGTTTACGTACTTAGAACTGTTATACTTATTTATTTTGCTTATATCAGTTTTCAGTTTCAGTTTTTAATTCACCTCGCATGTTGTTTATGTTTAAAAAGTTTTAATTCCGCTGCATTTTTAGTACTTTGTGTGTTTTATATTTCCGCTTTCGCGAGGGGTTTTACACAAAACCTTGTACACTTTCCTTGTAGGATAGTTGCTGACTATGCGGGTTAAGAAGATGGGTATGCTTCTCTTACGGACTCGAACTTTCAGCATCCAAGTTCTTGTTCAGAACGAACCCTTGGATATGCAATAGTTTTACGTTTTGCATTCTTCTTTGATGATGGGAGAGTATTGGAGCAGTTATCTGATGAAGGTGTTGCCGTAATCTGTATAGCGGAATGGCTGTGTATGGTCTCCGGCGAGAGACCCGTATTAGGGTTGAACATTCAAAAAAGAGAGAATATTTTTAGAGTTTCGGAAGTATAACCCAATTAATATAGCGTCATAAGTCCATCATTGGGTATAGGTATAGCTTAAAAGAGTAGTTTGAAAATGTTAGGTGATAATTTTTAACTAAAAAGTTGTTAACCATTGTCCTTGCTCTTAAACAAAACCTAAAAAGAAATATAAAAAGTGGCTGCAAAGATTGCAACACAAAACCTAAGGGTGATGCACAATTGCTCTTAAACAAAACCTAAAAAGAAATACTTATAAAAAATGGCTGCAAAGATTGCAACACAAAACCTAAGGGTGATACCAATTATTCATGCACTCCTACCAACTGAGCTAGGTACACTTGATATTAAGCCTGTTTTGTAATTCATCCATTTCATTCAATTTTATACGTTTGTCTTTTTAGCACCCATTTTAAGTGGGGGAATTTTCGATACAATTTCTAATTTTTACAAAAAAAAAATAGTCATACAAGATCGTGTTTAAACTGTCTTATTAAGTATATTGTGACAATTAAATTTGTATATTTTTATTAATTTATAACTAAGGATAAAAAAAAAGCAAACATTAATATACGTGTATAAAGCAAATATGGAGAATTACATGGATTAAAGATAGATATAACTCTGTTGAAACTGCATTTGAACAACGGAAGATGCTGGAGTTACACCAAGTGTAGGAGGGGTTTGCTACACTTCCAGTGAGAGGGTGTCATGTGTCCATTTTGTTGGAATCTGATTTTTGCATCTTTCTTTAGATTCCTTGCATTAAATGTCCATTTGCATGTTTAGGCCACCTAATTACCCACTTAATAACAGTTTAATGCATGTTTACTTTTTGTAACTTTTTACTATTTCAACACATTTTGTTTTTGAGAATACATTTAAGGTATTTAGTATTTAGTTTCTACGGTTTACGGCATACGGTATACGGTATACGGTATACGGTATTTATACGGTATAGTTTAATATTTTTATATATATTTTAATATTTTTTTTTTTTAATATCTGTATTTTCGTATTTTAATGTCGTATTTACGGTATACGGTATTTTTCTCTTGAATTGATATGTTTTTACTAAAATTAATTAAAAAAAAACATAGATTATTATTTAGAAAAAGACTAGATGTTTTTTTATGTTGACTTGATGTTTATTTACCCATATATTGAATATATTTTTTTAAAAATTATTTTTAAAGTAAATGAACAAAAAATAAGAAGATATACTTTATTTACGGTTTTTTCCCCACTAACCACGTTCCTGAGTAGTCTTTATATTTAATAAAGCTTGTAAAGTAATCAGTTTTTTACAGTGGCTGGGTTGGTTGATTGTTGTTTGTGTAAGTTGTCCTTTGTTTCATAGGTCGCGTGTTCGAGCCCTGCTTAATGCCATTATGTTGTTTTTTTGGTCATTTGTTTTTCTGAGGGATTATTTCATTATTTTACTTGGTTGGTTTGCTCGGGTCGTATTCGTGGGTATACGTTATTTTTCTTTTGTAATTTGATTTTTTTATTTAAATTAATAAAATAATAAATATACTTTTTTTTGTAATTTCTTTTTATAATAGATGAAAAAAACATAGATTATTATTAAAAAAAAAGTAGATTTTCTTTTTTTATGTTTACTTCATGTTTTTTTTTCCCATCTATTGTATATATTTTAAAAAATATATTTTTAAAATAAATGAAAAAAAAAAGTAGATATACTTTTGTAACGTTTTTTTTCCCACTAAACACGCCCTTAGTAGTGATTTTATTTAATAAATATTGTAAAGTATTCAGTTGTTCATAGTGGCTAGGTTGGTTGATTGTTGTTCGCTGTTTGTTTAAGGTGTTGTTTGTTCCACAGGTCGCGTGTTTGAGCCTTACTAAGTGCTAGTATGTTTTTTTTATTTTTACTTGACTTGTGTTTATTTTTGTACGTCATTCGTATTTTGAGTTATTATGTCATTATTTTTTATAGCTTAGCTTAATATTAGAAATTGAATTAATATATTTTTTTAAAATATTTACAAAAAAACACATTTTTCATTTGTTTACGGTTTGAATTATTTGTTTTTTTTAAGCATTGACACAAATGTTTTTTTAATTTCTGCAAGTTTTCAATTAACTGTTATTTTTTAAAAGTTTACAAAAACGACTTTATTTTAACAGTTTACAAAAACGACTTTTTTTAAAAAAACGAAAAAACGATTATAGTAAGATTTGAAAGATTAAGTATACAAGTTGGATTTGAAAGATTAAGTTCGGTTTACAACTTGATTTAAAAGGTTAAGTTTACAAGTTGGATTTGAAAGATTATTTGTTTTTTTTCCTTTTGCATTTCATTGGATTTGGCAAATTGTGAAGCTTATTGTGGAAGTTTAGCTTAATAATAAAAGAATATTATTACTACCTAAGTCATTTTTTAAAAAACTACATTTTATTTTAAAAAACGACTAGTCTTAAAAATTGATTATTGAATTTCTTTAGAAATTGATATAAAAACGTAGTCTGTCTTGCTTCAACCCGCAACTTTCGTCTAAAACAAAAAGACCTCCCACAAGAGGAAATCACATGGATAGTGGGACATCCCATGTGTTTTCCCACTCACTCTCTAAATGGATATTTTGTTAGAGAAAATGATATCCGTCTTATTATTTCAGACGGATCTTGCGGTCTGAAATAAGAATTAGTGAAACGAATATGTGTTCTTTTGTTACCATTCGTTCATAGTTTTAATATTGTTGTACTAACTTAGTGAATAAAACGATTTTTTATTTTAAAAAATAACTAGTTTTAAAAAATGACTATACAAATTCAATAAAAAAATGAATAATTCAAAATAATGACGACTATTTTAATAATTATTTTATAATTTGGTTAAAACGAGTTTTTATTTTAAAAAACGACTACTTATTTTTTAACAGTTTACAAAAACGACTATTTTAAAAAATGACTATTTTAAAAAACGAAAAACGACTATAGTAAGATTTGAAAGATTAAGTTTACAAGTTGGATTTGAAAGATTAAGTTAATTTTATAACTTTGATTTGAAAGATTAAGTTTACAAGTTGGATTTGAAAGATTAATTGTTATTTTTTTTGTTTTCATTTCATTGGTTTTGGGTAACTGTGAAGCTTATTGTGGAAGCTTTAATAATAAAATAATATTATTTGTTTTTTATTTTCTTTTCATTTCATTGGTTTTAGAAAATTGTGAAGCTTATTGTGGAAGCTTTAATAAAAAAGAATATTATTTGTTTTTTATTTTCTTTTCATTTCATTGGTTTTGGGAAATTGTGAAACTTATTGTGGAAGCTTTAATAATAAAAGAATATTATTTGTTTTTTCATTTTCTTTTCATTTCATTGGTTTTGGAAATTGTGAAGTTTATTGTGGAAGCTTTAATAATAAAAGAATATTATTTGTTATTTATTTTCTTTTCATTTCATTGGTTTTGGGAAATTGTGAAGCTTATTGTGGAAGCTTTAATAATAAAAAAATATTATTTGTTTTTTTATTTTCTTTTCATTTAATTGGTTTTGGGAAATTGTGAAGCTTATTGTGGAAGCTTTAATAATAAAAGAATATTATTTGTTTTTTTATTTTCTTTTAATTTCATTGGTTTTGGGAAATTGTGAAGCTTATTGTGGAAGCTTAGCTTAATAATAAAATAATATTATTAGTACGTTTTCGGCTATTTTTTGTTTTACATTACGATTAACTGTTTATGTTTATTCAAAAAAAAAATATTTTTAACATAAATGAAGAAAAAACAAGTAGATGTACTTTTTTAACGTTTTTTTCCCCACTAACCACGTCCTTGGTGGTGAATATGTGTAATAACGATTGTAAAGTATGTAGTTGTTTACAGTTGCTAGGTTGGTTGTTTGTTGTTTGTTTAAGGTGTTGTTTCTTCCATAGGTCGCGTGTTCGAGCCCTATTTGGTGGTACTATGTTTTATTATTTCATTTTATTTTTTTACTTGACTTGTGTTTATTTTTTCATTCGTTTTTTTTACCAAAATTCTAGTGTTTTCCTGTGCTTAGTAATTGGTATGCCAATATCTTGGATAGGAATTAGAAGACATAGTGTATAAGAATTTGTTTTTTTTTTGCAAAAAAATTGTTGTTAATTGTTTTTATTTTCTGGGTTTGTTGTGAATGAAAATTCTCTGAAATATTCTAAGATTCTGTTGATGGAATTCATCAAAATAGATAATAATCGGAGTTTTTGAAGTGAGCAAAATCGAATATTTTTCTGGAAATTTGCAACATTTTTTGGGCAATTTGGGGATTTGTTACAATATATGTATGATCTGATGCAATGTCGAAGATCTGGGTATTCTTCCTTTTGTCAATTTGTACTGAAATACATAATTTTTGTTGGAGTTCTTCTATCAAATCAAAGTTATGATTTTTAATTAGTTTTAGAAAATGATGAATACAATGGTTTAAAGAAAATGGGTATACGAACAAAGGAAAGGGATGAAGAACAAAGGAAGGGGCATAAAGACTAAGAACAAAGGAAAGTTGACCAACTTACCGGTAAGTTGGAAGAGGATATCAATTAGAGTTAAATGGGGTCATAATTGGGGTTTTTCTAGGTTACTACAAAGTTCAAATTATTTTGAGCAGAACCCGTATAGTTGAGATTATTCTTATCAAATAACCCTTTAAAAAATGACTATTGAATTTCTTTAGAAATTGAATTAAAACAAATTTGTTAGTTAGTAAACAAGATTAATATTGTTGAAGATGAAAGTATAAGTTTTTTAAAAAAATCTTTTGTTACCATTCAATTGTACTTTAACTTAGTGACCAATTCCTAAAGAACAAGCACGGTTTCGAAATTTCAGGTTCGAAACCACCTCCTTCATCAGGCTTATTTCAGGTTCGAAACAAGTGCCTCGGTATTGCTACGAAGTACTTCCATATTTTAGGGTTAAGGTTTGTTTTTAATGGAAAGAAGGTGAGGGTTTGGAGAGAAAGAGAGAAAAGGTGATGGATTTGGGTTTGGAGAGAAAGAGAGAAAACGTGATGGGTTTGGAGAGAAAGAGAGAGAAATGTGGATGGAGTTGGATTTTGTTAGTTTTTATAGACAAAATATAAATACATGAAATTGGTATTCCGTGTGACACTAACCAAACCAACGGCCAAGATGTTCTTCATAATTAAATTTATTTTGCAATGAATGGTCAGAATTTGATTTAATGTTTATAATGTACTACAACTACTATTCTAAAATCAAATTCATATTTAAAATCGTCTCGACTCGTAAAGCTTTCGACCCGAGCCGGAGCTCTAGTCGACTCACACGAGTTACATATTAAGTAGTGTCGTTAGGATCGAATTGGTACGATCGGATTGTAGATTCATAAGATCCTACTAATCTAGTAAAATACATAATTGACGCAGGATCGGGTTACATATTAGGTAAAATGAAATTCGTGTAAAAATCTCGATCATATTTACAATGTATTACTATTCTAAAATCAAATTCGTCTAAAATCAAGTTCATGTTTATATCCTATTACTATTCTAAAATCAAATTCGTCTAAAATCAAGTTCGTATTTATAATACTCCATATATCACTATTCTAAAATCAAATTCGTCTAAAATCAAGTTCATCTTTAAAATCTATTACTATTCTAAAATCAGAATATGACGTCTTAATGGTTAGATGAACGTTCTAAGATACATCAACGTTCATGTAACCCTAAAATCCCGATCCTAGGTAGGATCTTAATTTTGTAGGATCTTACGATTCAGCTTCCGTCACAAAATGGTGACCGATCCCGATCCTAGGTAGGATCTTAATTTTGTAGGATCTTACGCTTCAGCTTCCGTCACAAAGTGGTGATCGATCCCGATCCCAGGTAGGATCTTAATTTTGTAGGATCTTACGATTCAGCTTCCGTCACAAAGTGGTGACCGATCCCGATCATTGTTGGAGGAAGTGTCCTCGACAATAATGTGTTGACGTAATTAAAACTCATTTGAATGAAACACAACTGGGAGTGTTACTCTTTTAAAGTCAACTGATCAACATTTACCGATAATGATTGGTTGTCTAGAGTTTGACATTATCGTCATATGATGGTGGTGATCAGTTGATCCCTTAAGGTCATATCTTTAGGGAATTCCGTCTCAATGGAATAATGAATTAATATTGTATTGGATACGAATTAATTAATAACTGGAAATATGGAAATAATTTTATATGACGAATATTTTATAATGGGATTATAATAATATTAGTCAAAGTAATATAATTGTTTTTATTACACGGTTTTATTTATTCGTTCGGGAAACGATTAAATTGAGAATGAACACGGTTGATCATAAAATTACAAAGAGTTGTAATTAAAATTATGATATTACATTTTATACAATAATAAATTCGAAATATTGGAATAATTATTTAAATGTAAAAAATTTGTAAATTATGGATTTTAATAGTTAAAATTGCATAATTAACAAATTGGGACATGTGTTATAAGACATGTGTGACATGTTACAAATTAACACAATTGACAAAGATAAAATGGGTCCATAAAAGACCCATTTCAGCCGTGTATGTATGTATGTGTGGTGAGGTTGTGTGTGTAAGTAAGCAAATGCATTGTGTATGACAAACATAAGGAATATGTAAGGTATATTGCTAGCTTTTTGTAAGAGCAAAGAGAGCATGCATTGGCTCCCTCTTGGCTTGGTTTTGGCCGGCCTAATGCACTCAATTGAGAGCATGAATTGCTCTATATAATGCCACATACACACCTCACTAATACTTGTAGTTGTTGTTAGTGCATACTTCATTATTCTACTAACACATTCATACTACAACCTCATTCTCCATAATTCTTAGCTAAAATAGTTTTTACTAAGAAAATAATTATTTCCTATATTAATAATATTAAGACTAATATTGTTAATAATTCTAGTATACTAATACTAATTTTCTAGTAACAAAATTGGTGTTAGTTTGAGATCGGGTCCTTGATACGTATCTTTTGGAGACGATTTTTGTTAGATCGTTTAAGGGTATTTCGGTTATTTGAAGACTCAAATAATAGGTGATTATTGAGTATAAACTTTCTAAAACCAATGTAAGGACTATCACATCTTATGATATCATCATGCATGCATAAGATCCATTTAAGTTTTTATGACTAAACTTAAAGAAACAAAACTCACATTAGTTTTGAGTATAAAATCAGGAACTTAGTTTCCAACAAGTGGTATCAGAGCATTGCGGTTGTTGCATGCATGATCGGATTCATGTTTTATGTTAAACGGATTAACATATAATTTTCGAAAATTTTGTATTTATTATGATAAATCACAAAATAATTTTGCATGTTAAAATTTCTGATTCTAAGATGGTTTTAGGACATAAAAATGATTTTATGGATTTTTATTGTTCATTTTTATATTTATTTGTATATTTTGTAGTTTAAATCGGTTTTAAACAACAATTAATGGGAAAAATAGTTAAAAATAGTTTCTGGCCGAGATTTTTTGATATATTCTCACATGCATATTTAATATATTGTATATGATGTTTCGTAAGAAATGGAGTTAATATGCATGGATTATGAATTTTATGAGATAAATAGTCATAATATGAGTTAAAATGGGTATAGAAGGTTATATTTCAAATTTGACCTTAAAAATTTTATGAGAAGTCACATGCAACATATAAAATACCTGTATAAATTTTCGGATTTATTGGATTTATTTTGCATGATTAATGATTTTTATAGTAAAAATCGGATTAATAGTGACTTAAATTCGACTTTAATAGTTATAGTTGGAATTTTGCCATAAAAATTTTACACAATGTCACATGCAATATTTACAGAATTTATACAAATTTTGGGAATTTATTCTCAAGTGATGCATGATTTATGATTTTAATAGTTGAAATCGGATAAATAGTGACTTATTGTGTTAAAAATAGTTAATCTTAATATTATGGCATAAAATTTTACCCATAGATGTCTTATATAATAGGAACATCAGATCTAAAAGATGGATATCAAAAAAGTTTCTGTTTTTATGATTATTAATTTTTATGAGTTAATTAGTTAATAATCGTAATTTATGAGTCGTAAAAATAAAATTTCGAGTATGGTCTGTTATTTTTGGTCATTTTCAGATTCTAATATACATTTTAGGATGACTAAAAATTTATGGCAAATTATTGCAAGTTTTTTATAATTTAGGTCGGATTTTTAAGCATAAAAACGCTATTTAGACGATTTAATTAAGAAATAAACCGTATATGTCTGCAAAAGACCATTTTAATAATTTCTAAATTTTTAGAAAATTTCCAGAAAGTTTAAAATTTTTGAATTTTAAATTTCGAATTTTATTGACTCATCTGGCCAATTTTGTTTATTGTTCCCGAATATACAAGTAATTTATGAACAATAATGCAAAATCAAGTTAAATCATGATCAAATATTAGTAGAGACTAAACATTGATTCCTAAAGTAATTTAGGATGATTAACTTGGACATAAATTAGATTTATGTAATTTTGATGATTTTAATAGTTAAAGTCGCGCATATCCGTAAAACCGTAAACAAATATGAGATATTTGCTCCCATAAGGCGATTTGGCATTAAAAATTGAGCATGTGCATACATATTTTATTATTGCAATTTATGAATGTCATATTTGAATGTTTTTATATAATTTGGAATTATGTAATTTTTCTTAGTATGGCCTTAATTTTAATCAATATTACCCGTAATGTAAGGGAATATTGATTCGGTTGTAATTATGTGATATCGTATCACGGGTTTGTAATTTAAATTTAATTTTCAGTTTTACAATAGAGTAGTTGTATTATTTTATTGTAATTCCGGAGATCCAAAAGACGGTGCCATACGGAAAGGAGTTCCGACAAGACGGTGTTTTCTTGGATGGCGTGCCAATGAAGTTCAAGGGACCATGGAGTTGGTTTCCGAATTTTTAATAGTTAATTAGTTTTTACTATTACTAGGAAGGCCATACTAGGATTTTATTGCTTTATTGCTTTTATTTTTGCATTATTTAATATGTTTGCATGCATAGCCAAATCGCCATAAACATGCATATTAGTTTAAATCGTTAAAAACGACCGTGTTAATTATAATTATCAAGTTCACCAATTTAATTCGCTTAAAGGAGATAGATAATAAATTGACAAGACCTCTATATTAAACAAAACAATTGAGTAATAGCCTTACCAAGTAGTAGAACCCATGAGCTTCTATTTCGTGGGGTGGTGCTAGTCCAGTGGGCAGTACGAACCTCATTACGTAGGATAAGTGGGGCGATGGGGTGGATTCAGTCCAGTGGGCGAATCGCATCTCGATGCAATTGAAAATTGGTTTGTACTTGATGCGTGTCTATTTTATGATGTTTTACATCTATTTTTACACGCATTTGGTCGCTCATTTACTATGTTTTAGCCCTTATTTCCCAACAATTGTCTACTTTCGTATTTTTATGCTCTTTTGCAGATTTATGCGGAAAAGGGATGATTTTATACCAAATTTATGCCCTCAGGATTTTTTATGACTTAGGACAAGAAGGAATGAAGCCTGGCGCACATTTCAAGGCCTGAAGATAGCTTTAACAAGCAAAGAATCGATCCACGACATTGCAGCCTGTTTCAAATGGCTATATCTCTAGTTCTAGAGCTGATAATGGAGTGATTCCAGTTGGAGGTGAAAGCTTATCCTCTTAGCTTTCCAACGCCGCAAGAATCGCTTGATTACGATAAGTAACGAAGAAACGGCAGCTGTTTTAAGATCAACGCGCGCTGCAGTCCCGACAATTGGGTCGACCGACCTACTAATTGGGTCGACCGACCTCAGCGCGGACCCAGAAGTTTCCGCGAAGCCCATTAAAGTGTTTAGGTCATTAGGAAACTCTTTATTTCCGCCTATTTAAGCCGAATTTCGTGATTAGGGTTAGGAATTCAGATTTCCATCAAGTTTTCTACCTAGTTTTCTATCATAGAGTTACATCTAGTTTTAGTTTCAATCTTTCCATAATCATCAAACACTTCTTTTTAGTTTTATATATTGTTCTTCATCAATCTTTCAACATTAATCAATAAAGCTTGTTCTTTTCCGCATTAATCCTTATTTCCGGTAATTCTTCTCTTAATTTATGTTTTATTATTATTAGTTTATAATTATTGCATACGCTTAAGTTAGAATCCCAAGCCTTTATTATTATTGCATGTTTAGATTGATGTTCTTTATAATTTCCATGTTTATCCCTATTTTTATTATTGTTTCAATAGTTATGAGTAGCTAATTTCATATGTTAGGATGTAGGGAGTAAATATGCATAGGTAGTATAATTCCCGAATCAACATGTCGCAGGTAGGAGGTCGACCGACCACCATTATAGGTCAGCCGACCGACTCGTGTTTGAATTCTGTTTCGCTTTAATTTGTAGACTATAATAACATACAATGAGACCAAAAGGATACTTGTAGGATGTTAGTAATGACCTACCCAAGATTGAGAGATATGGGAAGGGAATTGGTTTACTTCTTAAGACGGCTAGGTTACCCAAGACTGAAAGGTATGTGACCTAGAATTTAGGAATCACCCTTATTGTTGACACCCAATAATTGTGAGACCTAGGAACTAATAGCATAGGCCGAAAGGAGCTATTAGGTAGCATAGATCTAAAGGATATGTTACACCCCTTACGCGACTGCAATACATGTTGACTTAGGATTTATATTATCTTAGCTGTTTATTACCCAAACATCCTAGCATCTCTTTTATTATATTTTTATTCTCATCTTTATTTACTTGTTTTACCTTTATCTTAGATTTAGTAACAACCAATCAAAACACCCCTCTTTTTTATTAATTTATAGATTAAAAATTAGCAAACGAAATTAACCTTGTCTCTCTGTGGTTCGACCCTTACTATCACTATCTATAGTTTTAGTTTGGTTTATAAATCTTATCTTTGACACCCACGACGGGTATCAAATTTTGGCGCCGTTGACGGGGAGACGGTATAATTTTGTTTGTTAATTTTTAGTTTATTTTTCTTGTCTTAAGGAACTTAGGTTCCTTAAGACCGTTACTTACCTTTTCTTCTAGTTTTGTTTCAGAAGACAGGTTTTTGAGAGGAAGACTTGAGTACTCTCAGTGCTATTGCGATCATGTCTACTATTTTTGATAATCTTCAGCCAGCAGCACACCACCTTCCAGGGGGATTCATTCTTCCCTTTGAAATTCATCTCTCCTATATTGAATTATTGGAGCAAAAACAGTTTGCAGGTCTACCAGATGAAGATCCTTTGAAGCATTTGGAGCTATTTACAGATTATTTTTGTTCCGCACCCGTATCGGCGGGAGAGCGAGATAAGGTTAAGGAGATGTTGTTTCGTTTCTCCTTGAAAGATTATGCGCGTGAATGGATTTGTTACCTTGATATGGAAGCGGCTAGAGTTACAGATTGGACATCTCTGGCATTGGCTTTCTGCAAACAGTACTTTTCGCCAGCGAAAACCAATGCTTTGAGAATTCAAATCTCAAATTTCCAGCAAGGACCCGATGAGAAATTTCATGAAGCGTGGGCCCGTTTTAAGAAGTTGGTTCGATCCGTTCCTCACCACGGTTTTGAGGAGTGGTACCTTTGCCACCGATTCTATAGCTCTTTGTATGATGACTACAGAGCCATCCTTGATTCAACTACAATTGGTAGATTTTATAATGTAGCTTCTGACAAGGGTTGGGTTACTATTGAGGAGTTGGCGGTTCATAGAGCTGAAAATGGAAATTCATGTGGGGATTCACTGAAAACAAATATTGAAATAAGTCATGTTTCCGCACTTGAAACATCCAATAACGCCCGTTCCGAAGAACTTGAGAGAGCTTATGAGGGACCAACCCCAAAGGATGATGCTGTCGTAGTTCAGGACGAAGAAATTGATCCCGTGCACAGGTCAGAAGGTTGACCGACCACAACATCAGGTCGACCGATCTTGACACCTGACGTGAGATCAGTTTCTGCAAAACAGAAAAAATTCGATGATACAGCGTCTGGTCGACCGACCCCTATACCAGGTCGACCGACCAGTGTTCCTGAGCAAATTGTGGATTCGCCTCCTGAGCTACCTAACTCTCCTCTCATCAATGCCTCGACGGAGATTCTGAAGTTAAAAGAGCCGAAGATTGTTGATTTTGCGACAAGCATTGCAGTCCCATATCCGGATCATTTGGAGAAAGTAAAATTGGAGCTTCAGTTCGGTAAAATCTTGGAGATCATCAAAGGCCTTGAGCTTAAGAGAAAATTGGAGGACCATCCTATTACTTCTGTTGCTGCAGGTCATGGTAAAGAGGGCATAGGAGATCCTGGTGATACTGGTGAGACAAAATTGGAGCAAGTTGCTGAAGAGGATAGGCCAGGCAAAGTAAAGAAGCGTGCCATAGCCTACGCGACACCAGATACCCTTCCTCCATCTAGGCCTGTTGTCTGGAAGCCCAGAGTAGCGGTCCATACTGCTGAAAGAACCTCTTTTAGCCAAGTGCCCCACTTTGGGGTATCTTGCTGCTGAGCCGTAGTGCTAGTCAAGTGTTCTATTTCAGTTTTTGTTGGACTATCTTTTGTTTTGTTTTGTTTTTGGTTTTAGACTTAGACTCTTTTTGCTTTTGTTGCTTTGTTATGAGACATTTTAGACTTGGTTCTGGGATCTTGCGCATTTGTTGGGCGCATATATAATGCTTTTTCAGGTTTGAGGAAGAATGACTTGGTAAACACAAGTGGTTCCGAAGAAAAGAGGGCCGCTGTGCAGCAGAGGGGACGATCGACCCAAAACATAGGTCGGTCGACCTACCCGTCCGTCACAACCTGTTCGTTTCTTCCTCGAGAATCGTGCAACCATCTTGGGTACTTAAGTGGCACTGATGGCCACCAAAAGCTCCCAGCTTACGCTGGTTTGGGGAGGTTTTTCTCATGCGCTTCATAACCCAGTGAGTTCTTTCCAGTTTTTCCTTAGTTTTTATTTCTTTGCTTCTTTCTTTTAATTTTCCGAAACCTTTACTTAGGCTAATGCACAATGGGGACATTGTGCGGGTTGGTTTGGGGAATGGTTTCGTGTCACTTACATTGCATTTTGGTTTCGTGTCACATGCATTGCATTTTGTCACACGTTTATTGCATTTCCGTATTGCACTGTTCTTTTCTTTATTTTCCTTGCATATACAAAAAATCCAAAAAAATGAAAAAAAATTCAAAAATTCCAAAAAATGCACGTTTATTTTAGCATATAGGTCGAGTCGGAACGAGAGTATTTCAAGGATGATCTTTGCTATCTTACATGTTTATGCCTTTGCCTTGCCTTGTCAACTTGTTTTAGTATAAGAGTATTTTGCATATCTACGAGTTTTTGTCAATTTGTATATCTTGAGACTTGACTTATACCTTGGCAACCTACTATACATTCTGAGTTTTTAGAGCTTATTTCCTGGTTTCATTCTTAAACCAGTTGTCTAGGATGTGAGTAGTACTCCCCTTGGAACATGTTACATCAATATGCATAAGCATTGACACCCGTCGTTGAGGGGTGTCAAAGATAAGATTTATAAAACCTCAGCTTAAACTAGACAGGATAAGTTAAGGGTCGAACCACAAGGAGACAAGGTTAATTATGTTTGTGAATTTAAAGTCTATTACAAGTAACCAAAAAGGAGGGGGTTGATTTGAGATTTAAACTAATAACTAAAAGGACAAAATAAACAAGAGAGATAAAACAAGGTAAAAAGGAGATTAGGAACTTTGGTTCCCCATGGTTAAAACAAGTCAATGAAAGGTAAAACAATCAAATAACACAATCCCAAGGAACAAAGAATAAACCTTTAGGTCAATATTCTACCCAATCCTTACGGTCTTAGGGTTCCAAGAAAAGCACTAAACTTTCGTTCAAGGGCAATCCCAAAGTTGTTGTTAAACTAATCCTAATAATCTTTCAATCTTAAGGATTAGTTCACCAACAACAATGGGGGATTGGTAATTCAATCATTAAACTATCAAGATCAATTCTTTACCACGGTTCCCCTAATTCCTAATCACAAGAATTAGCTATGCATACTTTTAATTATGAAACTAACAATAACTAAGAACATCAAAGGAATTAACATAATTAAAGATGACAATAAAAGGGAAAACATGAATTAAGGAATGACAACAAGATGAACAACAAGATTAAATTAAAAGGAAAGATTGAATTGTAGCAAACTTACAACTTAATTGGAAAATCTAAGAACAAAGATGAAAGCTTGGAATTAGATCTCTTTCTAAACTATTTGCTAATAGAATTGCTTGATAATGAGAAAAAACTTGTCTAACATAAAGTGCTTGACCTAATTGAAGAGTTTTGGTCTTTTTAAATAAGTATAATTACAAGATAAGGTAAGTACAAAACACGAAATAAAAAATCGCGGCTGCAGCTTCCGGGTCGGTCGACCACTTTTGCGGGTCGGTCGACCGCTTCTAACGCTGCTGGTTTTTTTACGCGAACTGGGCTTAGGTCGGTCGACCTCTCTGATGGGTCGGCCGACCGCTTCTTGTTCGTTTCAGCTCTAATTTGGCCCAATGATAACATTTGGGTGCACAACTCGGATCCTTGCTCCGCATTAGTACTCAAAACAGCTTCCGAAAAGCAAATAAGGTTCAGATTTTCTCACTTCCGCGTATTCCTACATATAAAACATAGAAATGCCAAAGTAAACCGTTTCGGGAGAAAAAGCAACTAAAAGTCACGAAAATGTAAGAAAATACGTGCCAAAAGAATAAATAAAATGCATAAAATAGGCACGTATCAAACTCCCCAAACCAAACCTTGCTTGTCCTCAAGCAAGCGCTAAGACTCAAAAGAAAAGAAAAACTTCTAATGGAACGGATTTCACACTTTTTACAACCAAACACAACACTATGCCTAACCAATTTAATGCAACCTTCAAATATAATCAAGCATAATGTCAAGAGCAAAACGAATTGGACATGTTGGGATAACATGCTAAAATTTCAACCTTGCAAGACTCATTCCAATTGGACTCTCGCGGTACGCTCGAGACACTCATGAAAGCAAAGGGTCAAATGTATATGTGAAAGATAAGAAGATAAATAAAAGTAAAAGACTCTCACCTATCTGCGACCCGTAAGAACATGCCTACAATCTAACATGAATAGAATCTCTACAACCGTACATATGCATTCCCACACTAGATAACCATGACACATGCCGAGGCAATTTTGGAATTGTGAGGCTAAAGGTAAGAAGGGGTTAAAATAAATTATGGTAAGAGGGGTTAAACCGAGCTAACAACCGTCTATCCATACTATAAGATCACTTCTTATTGCTTTTCCATACATGCCAATGCTCAAAGTTCTGGAGCAAAAATCACAATTTCTCCAATTTCCTTCTTTCCTTTCTTTCTTTCCTCTTTTTTTTTTCTTTCAGAAATGTCCTGTTCAATGGTCCTGGTCGACCGACCCAGAATGCAGGTCGACCGACCAGCCTTGAAAACAGGCTGATCTGTTTTTTTTTTCATTTTTCATTTCGTTTTTTTTTTTTTTTTTTTCATTTGATTTCTTATTTCTTTTCTTTTCGTAGCTTTCTCTTGTCTTTTTCTCCTTTCTACCATTCTCACGAAAACAAAATTTAACAATGAAGCACAAACCAAAGGATGGCCAAAACAGTCCCATCACTATATTACTAGCTCGGCTAGGGTAGGCAAATTTTTGGATGTAGCAAATGGGTAAAAAGGATTCAATTTGGCTATGTGAGGATTATGGGAAAAATGAGAAAGAGGGACCTCTACCACATGTGTCAACAAACCACAAATCCGAATGCATACAGGTATTAAGTAGACAAAACTCATGTTTATGCACATTGATGTGACATGCCTCAAGAGGAGAAACTACTCACAAACCTACATGAAATCGGTCATGGATGTCACCGATTTATTAAGCTCTAATCCTTAGAATATGTTGTAGCTTGCCAAGAAGAGAGTCAAGTCTAATAATTTAGCATGAAATCAACAAAAACTCGTAGATAATGCAAAAGACTAGCTTGAAAATTTTTGAAAAAATGCAAGGCAAGGCAATATGTGATATGTGAGGCATAAATTGTATTCGTCCGTTCCGACTCGACCTAAAAACTTAAGACAGAGAAGAACGCGCGACAGGGAAGAACACGCGACAAGAGAGCATGAAAACAAGAAAAACACCTAAAGGAATGAAAAACAAAAGACACAAAGACAATTGCATACTCACAAAGGAGTATGCAAACACCCTCCCCAAACCAAAACGCACAATGCCCCCATTGTGCTCATCAGCTTACAACCACAGCATAGGGATGGGGGTAGGCGGAAAAGAAACAAACAAAGAAAGGAAAAGGAAAAAGACTAGAAATTACAAAAAGAGTCTAAGGAGGAAGGAGAGGAAAACTGGAAATCTAGAGGGAAAAATTGGAAATCTAAGGGAAAAACTGGAAATCGAAAGGGAAAATAAAAGAAAAACTACTTACAAGATGGAGGGACCTCCCCAAACCGCACCCCAAAGAGGGTAAGGTTAAGCACGTTCCTAGGATTCTGAGTCGAAATCCGGCTCAGAGTCATCTCCTCCTTCCTCCTCCTCGTCCTCCTCTTCAGAACCTACGCCTCTTCCTGAGGCAGAGCCTGAAGCTTCACCGTGGACACGACCGCCTGCGAGAGGTGTGTACCAGGTGGGGTAAGTCCATGGGCCGGTTGGGAGCCTACCTTGAGTGGCATACTCCTTGTAAACCGGATATTGGCAAAGACTATCGTTCAACTGTTTTTGGTTGAACTGCACGCAAAGGCTCGCCATCATTTGTGGCAGAGATCTGTCATCAACATAAGGAGGAACATAAACATTAGGAGCAGCAGTAAAATTAGCTGGGTACCCCGTCCCAGATGCGTGATGGTGGGCACCGGGAGTAGGGGCCCTGTGGCCTCTAGAGGTGCCTCCTCTAAGGGGGAGGCGGTAAGACGGGAGTAGTGGTCTGGGCTCCCCTACAACAGTAAAAAGGGGCAGCATAGGGGGAGCCATGGTGATGGGGATGCGATCACTGAGGTAGGTGTCTACCTTCCAATAATCTCTCCTGTTCACCCAACGCACGGACCTGACATAAGCCATGTCCATGAACCGGGAGAGAGTGTCAATCGCATCCTCATAGCGAGGGAACTGGGGGACAAGGGAGCAAGCTAATCGAGTGACTTGCCCACCACCAACAATAGTAGACAAGGAAGTTCCCTCGCCCACCGACATGAAGTGAGAGGCGACCAAAAATGCAGTGTTATAAAACTGCTGACCCGTACGTCTGATGTTAAGATAACCAGACAAAATGGAGAGCTCAATGTTGTTAACATTTTGAGACTCTTTGCGGCCAAAAACAGTGTTGGCCAACAGACGCAAATAATAACGGGTGGCGGGAAGGTGAATGGTACTGTTTTTCTTCTTCCCATCGCTGGAATCAGAAAGACAGGACCACAAATCATTATATGACCCAGTGGGGTCATCCATAAGACCCGTAGAAGATAAGCCTAAAAACTGAGCAAATTGGTTTAAAGTTAAAGAAAAGGTTTCATTGAACAAACGAAAAGAAATCCAAACATTATCATAGCCGGGGTGATATGCTCTAATATCAAAAGTAAAGGAAGAAAAGAACTCAAGAGTGAGAAGGGAATAGGTGAACTCATCCATAGTGACAAGTCCTGAAAAACCCGTCCCATCAAGCAAGGACACCACCTCATCATGACATCCCAAGGCTTGCAAGGTTGGAACGCAAAGGAACCGGGTTACCACTACCAAGCAATAGGCGGAGAGATGGAGAAATCGGGCCTTTTCAGCCGGAGTGCTGAAAATGATTTGCGGATAGTTTGGTAGACTATCCGTGTCTTGCACCGTCAACCCTCTCGACCTAGAAACACGGCCTCTGGAGGTGCTTGTACCGGAGGTGCGGGAGCGCTTTCCACCTTGTTCTCGGCTAGACATTGTAAATCTGAAAAGTTCAATAAAAATATAAGTCTTGTGTGAATATGAAAACATTTCTTTAACAAATTTAGGAACGGAAATTGCAAAAACAGAAACTCCTGTAACAGACATGGGTCGGCCGACTTCATAGATAAGTCGGTCGACCATTTTCGCGAGATAACACAGGATTCCTGTAGCACAACAGGTCGGCCGACTGCAAACCGAGGTCGGTCGACCAACTTACGAAACAAAGTCAGAAACTGCAAAAAATAAAAACTCAGGAAAACACAGTTTTGGTCGGCCGACCTCAGTTTTTGGTCGGTCGACCGACTATTAGACGAAAATTCAGAATCTGTAAATTACGAACTCAGGAAATTCAAATCTTGGTCGGCCGACCTCCGTTTTGGGTCGGTCGACCGTGAACAGTGTCAGAGTCGCAATTTTGGGGTTGAAATCGCGCGAAAAAAGGCAATAAGATTGAAAGGAAGAATTAAACTAACCCTAACAGCACGAAATCACACACAAATTACAGATCTAAGCATATAAAATCAAAAGGAAGAAGAAAACTAAGAGAAAAACACACAAACAAGCATGGAAACGAAATTAAGGGCAAAATTAAACTCAAAAAGACAAACTAATACTACCTAAAACGGAATTAAGATGAAATAAAACGAAAAAGAGAGAAAGAAAACCAAGAAAAACATACCTTGAAGGAAGAAATTGAAAGAAAGCAAGTAAATTGGTGAAGGATGAAGAAGGTGGGTGTTTTTAGGGTTTTTTAAGAGAGCAAGAAGGATGCAGAAAGTGTGAGCAAATGAAGGCAAAAATTGTGTTTTCGAAACACAAAACACCCGTGACTTTGCCTCTAAAAAAAAAAACCGAAAAAAAACACTCGCGGTCGATCGACCACAATTCTCGGTCGGTCGACCTCCGTCCTTTTTACCTGTTCTGCAAATTTACTTAACCTGTCAGAAAATATTTAGGGTTGCCAGAAGGTCGGTCGACCTAGTAGTTGGGTCGGTCGACCACTGTACTGACGAGTTCTTCTAATTTTCTGGAGAACTTAAAATTTCATCAAGGATAAAACGACAATAAATAAATAATAATAAAAAATTAAACTTAAGCTAGAGCACGGGTTGCCTCCCGTGTAACGCTGGTTTAAGAGGTCCCGCACGACCTTTTTACCTATCAAGAAGCATCCTAGAAAGGGTCAAAGTAAGAAACTTCGACCTTTCCGACAAATTCATTTTCTCCTCGGAAGTGCTTCACATACTGGCCATTGACTTTGAACCTCTCACCAGATGAGGTTTTTAATTCGATTGACCCGAATTTTGAGACAATGGTGATGGTGTAGGGTCCGCTCCACCTGGATTTCAGCTTACCAGGAAAAAGACGAATACGAGCCTTAAAAAGCAACACCCTATCACCTACCTGAAAATCACGCCTAATGATTCTCTTGTCATGCCAGCGCTTTGTTTTCTCTTTGTAAATCCTGGCATTGTCATAGGCTAACAACCTGAATTCTTCTAACTCATTGAGCTGCAACAAACGTTTCTCACGGGAAAGATTAGGGTCTAAATTAAGATCACATATAGCCCACCAAGACATACGTTCTAACTCTACTGGTAAATGACAAGTCTTACCATAAATCAATCGGAATGGTGACATTCCTATTGGGGTTTTGAACGCGGTTCTATAGGCCCATAAAACATCATCAAGTTTTAGGCTCCAATCTTTCCACGACTTAGAAACTACTTTGGCTAGGGTCTCCTTGAGTTCTCTATTAGAGATCTCAACTTGACCACTAGTCTGAGGGTGATAAGCTAAACCCCTACGGTGTTGGACACCGAATTTATTCAACAAGTCACCTAAGCGTTTCTCCTTAAAATGCATACCCCCATCACTTATGACAACCCTAGGGACACCAAAACGAGGAAATATGATTTTTTTAAACATCTTAATAACAGCCTTTGCATCACAATGGGGAGTAGCAATAGCTTCTACCCACTTAGACACATAATCAACAGCCACAAGAATATACCTGTTACCTTGACTACTAGGAAAAGGTCCTTGATAATCAATGCCCCAGACATCAAAAATCTCTACCTCTAAAATACCAACTTGCGGCATCTCATGTCTTTTTGAGACATTCCCAGTTCTTTGACAAGCATCACAGTTTCCTACAAAATTCCTACAGTCAGCATGCAAAGTAGGCCAATAAAAACCAGACTGTAATACCTTGGCCACGGTCCTAGATGGACCGTGGTGACCACCATATGCAGAAGAGTGACATGCTTCCAGAATGTCCTTCACCTCCCATTGGGGGACGCATCTCCGGATAAGTCCATCTCCGCATTCTTTAAAAACATAAGGGTCATCCCAAAAATACTGTTTTGCATCGAACATAAATCTCTTCTTTTGTTGCAATGACAACTCAGGAGGGATTTTACCTGTAACAGCAAAATTAGCATAATCAGCATACCAAGGAGGGGGATAAGAACCTGAACTATTAATGATAAATAAGCTCTCATCAGGAAATGAATCATCAATAGGTAAAGAATCTTCCCCATCAGTCAACTGTAGCCGAGATAGGTGGTCAGCTACCACGTTTTCCGCGCCTTTCTTGTCCCTAATCTCAATGTCAAACTCTTGGAGAAGGAGTATCCACCTTAAAAGTCTTGGCTTTGAATCCTTCTTCTGAAAAAGACCTTTCAAAGCTGCATGGTCAGTGTAAACAATTACCTTATTACCTACCAAATAGGACCTGAATTTTTCTAAGGCAAAGATCACAGCTAGCATCTCCTTCTCAGTAGTGAAATAGTTGACTTGAGTCTCATCTAGGGTGCGGCTCGCATAGTATATAGCATTAAGAGCCTTGTTCTTCCTTTGACCTAGCACAGCACCTACAGCGTAGTCACTAGCATCGCACATGATCTCGAATGGGAGATCCCAATCTGGTGGCTGAATGATTGGTGCTGAGATCAAAGCTTCCTTCAACCTGTTAAAAGCTGAAAGGCACTCATCAGTAAAATCAAAGATGGCATCTTTAAGAAGCAATTGTGTAAGTGGTTTAGCAATTTTAGAGAAGTCCTTAATGAAACGCCTGTAAAAACCTGCGTGTCCTAAGAAACTTCTCACCCCCTTGACATTAACAGGAGGGGGTAATTGCTCAATCACTTGCACCTTTGCTTTATCTACATGTATACCTTTGTCAGAAATTAGATGCCCTAACACTACCCCTTCAGTAACCATAAACTGACACTTTTCCCAGTTTAAGACACTACAAAAAAAAACTCGCTGTACTGACGACACTGTTGACGGATTTTGTAACTCGTCAAAATTTTCGCTATACTGACGGTTTTGTGACGGTTTTTCGGTCAGAAAAGTTTCCTGACGGAAAAACCGTCAATATCCGTCAGTATAAAATGGCGCGTCTGCAAAATTGTGAACCGCGAATTCATAAAAAGGTAATTCTGACGGAATTTCCGTCATAAACTTTTGGTCAAACAAAGTTACAAACGCATTAAATATTTTGACCGAAATTTTTTTTTTTCTGACGGAACTTCCGTCAGTCATTGAATATTCTGACGGAAAAACCGTAGTAACATTGAAAAAGTGGCTGACATCACTTGCCTAATTCTGAAAAGTAGGAACATATTTCTGACGGAATATTCGTCAGAGCCCAAATTCCTGACGAAAATTCCGTCAGAAGTCCGGTTTTTAATCAGTAAGAAAACAATCTTCCCTTTCTTACTTTACTGAAACAAAAAAATTGAAAGAAGAATTAACCCACAATGGAGACACCAACATCAACAAGCTTCATCTCCTCAACAAGCTCCAGTACCAACATCAACATCAACATCAACATCAACACCTCAATCTCCTCACCTTTCTCTTCTTTTCCAGATTTTGTTCAAAATTTTGAAGGTATGTTTATTGTTTTTAATTTCATTTTTCAGATTAGTTTTACTTTGTTTGTATAATTTGTGATTTTAATTAGTATTATGATGTTATATAATCTTTACATGAACATTTGTGATTGTTATTAGGTTTTTAATAATTGTTATTTAATTAGGGTTTGTATAAATTGAAATTAGGGTTTATATAAATTGGGGATTTCGATAATAATGTGGTAGTATAATTATAATGTTAGTAACTAGGCATTAGTGTTGCTAGTATTATTGATTTTGATATTTAATGTTAGTATTGGTGAAGAATGAATATTTTTATCCCAAAAAACATTATCTCTTACCCTGCTAACAAGTTGAAAATCTAAGTTAGTCTTCCATTTCTCTCAAAAATCCAATGCAGGCGTATAATAAGACTGTTTTACTGACTTACATACACCGTCAAACGATTCATATTTGTAAAACAAAAATATTTAGGCTCGATTCAGGGTTGCCATATTTTGGACATTAGTATATACTCGTTTGTTTTGCTTCATTGAGTTGGACACGTTTTTCAAAATATGTACACGGATTTTAGAAATCGTAATGTAACAAAGGAAGTAGTTTTTATTAAACCGGAAATTTGATTAGATGTATGTTATTGCAGGAGGAAAGTTCTCTTGGTTTAGCCACACAATCAATTCATCCAGGTACACTAAAACCATTTGGTAAGCATTCTTTTGTTTTGATGTCTGATTGCCATTTCCTGAGATATGTGTATCTATGTGCTCACATTTTGGATAACATCATGATAGCTATAAATATTTTAGGTGTTGGACCACGGATTGAATTTCTTGACAGCAGATGATATGAGTGCAATTCTTGCTGCTAAATTGACGAAGAGTCTGGGATTCGGAATGGTCACCAAAATACATTTGACTGGCCTGCATGTTGAAGGAAAGGTATGCATTCTTAGATCACAGATATAAGATTGTATATTCCTTTTAGTCGTCATCCTTCTGGTTAGTTACCAACTTACCAATATAGGAGTATATGAATTTTAATGCTTTATCCAAACTGCTTGTTTTACTCTTCTCTAGTTCGCAACGTGAGTATAATTTAGATAGAGCTAGAACCTTGCTATCGGGACATATACTATTCGAACTTTAACTCCGAAGGGGATAAAGGCGTCAAAAATAAGTAAAAAGAATTCTTTTGGTTCTAATAGAGGATGCTCTCTGTCCCTCCCCCTGTGGCTTCTTAGTAGTAGGACTGGTGAGTATAACATGTCATCCTTCTTTTATATATAAGCTGGTTATTTGCAACATTTGATGTGCAGTACGTAATAATTAAATTGCTTTAATATATTATGTGTATGTTTAATTGTGGTTTTTTTTTCTGATTTACGCTTTCGCTTTTCTTGTTAGCCTTGGCAGTTGACTTTGCTTCCCACCTAGCTCTCTTCTCTATGCTTTTTTTTTTATGAAATGTAAGTAGTATATCAAAACTTCAAACAACTCTACATGGATATCACTTTGCTATTACAAGAAATTATGAGTTCTAAGCGAATCTGCCTCTGCTTCCTTGTAATGATTTGCAGCCTTTTGCCGAATTCGAGTTCGTACTGCAGTCACAATCTGATGGGCCAATTTGTGCGGAACAGCAACTATCAACTCGTGCTTGCTTAAGTTTCGTTGGGACCAGATGCGATACGTAGTACTCAGGAAAATAGCTGCACCCAGCTAGTCTGACCAGAGGCCTGGTATGTCATCCAGTTGCAGCCTTTTAGATGATTTACATGAACCCAGTTCACCCAGTTCTCTATGTTTTTACTCTATTGTGCTTCCGCCAAAAATTTTTAAGTTATCCCGCTGCTTCTGGCCTTCTGGGTGTTAACTGATAAGTCGTAGCATCGGTGTATGTCTTATAGTTTAGCAAGTTTGAGGAATCTCTCTTTTTCTAAAGATAATTTGATGTTTTTTTGGCTTTTTCTACCTTTTGTGTTGGTTATTCATTGGATGAGAAATTAAATCTTGGCTACTCATTTGATATTAATTACGACTTGTTCTTTTTATTTTGGATGTTATAGAACATTATTGTTTTGATGATTTGGACAACTTTGTTTTTAGAACACTAATTATTTCTGTTCTATCTTACTACAGTTCAGTTTGCGTAACAAGATGTGGGCTACATCATGCAAGACGATCTATCAACAATTATGGTTTCACTTCAAGTCACATTTGGATGTAGTACAATTTAGAAATGAAGTTGTATTTTTTTCACATTTGTTGATTAAAAAAGTTGATCATTTGGATTTGAAGATTATAGAGTACTGTTAATAAAGGCTTAATTATTGTTGTTGGAGTATTTTTAAGCACAAATATAAGGCGCATTACAGTAGTAGACTTTTTGTAATATAATAATACGGTAATCAGAGTTGCAACTCGCAGTGCTTTTTCCTGGCAATACAACAACTTTTCTGACGGAAAATCTGTCAGAAAAGTCAAGAAATTGTTGACTTTTTTGACGGAAAATCTGTCAGAAAAGTCAAGAAATTGTTGACTTTTTTGACGGAAAATCCGTCAGAAAAAGTCAAGAATTGACCTTTTCTGACGGATTTTCGGTCAGAAAAGTCAAATTTCCAATTGACCTGGATACTCGGTGTTTGACGGAAAAACCGTCAGAAACAGTTTTCTTACGGAAAATTCGTCAGAAAAGCGATTTTCGTGACGAAAATCAGGGACGGAATTTTCTGACGGATATTCCGTCAGAAACGCGCTTTTCCTGACGGATTTTGGCTTTTCTGACGGATTTTTTCCGTCAGAAACGCGTGTTTTTTTGTAGTGAGACAAGGTTTACATCAATACATCGCTGCAAGACTTTATCAAGATTAGCTAAGCATTGATCAAAAGCATTACCATAAACAGAGAAATCATCCATAAATACCTCCATAATGTTTTCTATAAAGTCAGAAAAGATACCCATCATACACCTTTGAAAGGTAGCAGGAGCATTGCATAACCCAAAAGGCATCCTGCGATAAGCAAAAACACCCTGTGGACATGTAAAAGTAGTCTTACTCTGATCGTCAGGATGGATGGGGATCTGGAAAAAACCTGAATAACCATCTAGAAAACAGAAGAATTTATTAGAAGCCAGTCTTTCAGTCATTTGGTCAACAAAAGGAAGGGGGAAATGGTCTTTCTTGGTGGCGGCATTTAACTGTCTATAATCAATGCACATCCGCCACCCAGTTACAACTCTAGTTGGTATTAACTCATTTTTATCATTCTTAACCACTGTGGTTCCTCCTTTCTTAGGAACCACCTGAACTGGGCTAACCCACTTAGAGTTGCCAACTGAATAGATAATACCTGCATCAAGAAGTTTCATTACCTCAGCCATAACCACATCCTGCATCTTAGGATTCAACTTACGATGTCCCTGTCTATAAGGCTTATGCCCTTCCTCTAACTCTATTCTATATATGCATGCAAACATCAGGGCTTATGCCCTTAATATCATCCAAAGAATAACCTAGAGCTTTCCTATTCTTTTTAAGAACAGTCATTAAGGCAGAAAGTTGGTCAGGATTAAGTTTAGAACTAACAATTGCAGGGTACTGTTCAATATCATCTAAGAAAACATACTTAAGATTAGGAGGAAGTGGCTTACGCTCTGGTACCTTTACCTCAACTGCCTGAACAGAATCAGTACTAATGGAATAGCACATGTTTACCAGATTTGCATTGGCTAGGCTTATGAGCTTCTCATTCTCTTCTTCAGTAAACTCATACTCCTCTTCCTCTTCTTCTATTTCATCCAGCTCTTCAGCATTTTCAGCTGGATTACCTGCACACTTATCCAAAACTGTCAGATCATCTAAGGGATCCTTGGTCAAGGATTCCCTCCAATTAAGGATAACATTCCTGTCTATAATATCAATGGAGCAACAAGTATCATCAGTAGGAATAGTTGCCTTATGGGCAAGACTAAACTCGATAGTGTCATCTCCAATCTCTAAAGTAATGGTCCCGCGTTTGACATCTATTACAGCCCCAGCTGTGTGTAAAAATGGTCTACCTAGAAGAGTAGGTATTTGACTATCCTCAGCAATGTCTAAAACAACGAAATCCACAGGAATAAAGAACTTTCCCACTCTAACTGGGACATCCTCCAAGACCCCTAATGGTCTTTGGGTTGATCTATCAGCCATCTGTAAGGTAATATTGGTGACTTTAAGTCTACATAAACCAAGTCTTTCACAAACAGAATAAGGTATAACACTGACACTAGCCCCTAGATCACAAAGGGCCTTCCCTATAACATGATTACCTATGGTACAAGGGATGGAAAAACTACTTGGGTCTTTTAACTTGGGTGCTATATTATTTTGTGAAAGAACATAACACTCTTCCACAAAAGCAATAGCACCGTCGTCTGGATAATTCCTCTTACGACTCAAAATATCTTTCATGAATTTAGCATAAGAAGGTACCTGGGTAATTAAATCAGTGAAAGGGATGGTTACCTCAAGGTTCTTCACCATCTCCAAAAACTTACCAAATTTCCGATCCTCTTTTGAATTTTTCAGTCTTTCGGGATAAGGAACGGTGACATTAGCCATAGGATCAGCAACCTTTGGCTTTTTCAGCTGTAATATTTCGGTGAGGCCTTGCATGAAGGAGGAATCCAGCGATTCCGGAGTCAAAACAGCACTCTGCTCAGGAACGTCGGTCGGTCGACCTACAGCAGCGGTCGGCCGACCAGAATCTGCAACATCCGAAATTTTCTTTTCTCCAGAATCTGATCTCACGTCAGGAGCCGAGGTCGGTCGACCTACAGTAGGGGTCGGTCGACCTCCTGTCCTGTTGACGGGATCAGATTCTTTGTTTTGAACCTCGGCAGAATCGTCTTTTTGGGTTGATCCTTCACAAACACGGCCACTCCTAAGATTTATGGCGTTCAACGTCTCCATGGGTCCCTCACAACTAGCTGGAGAGCTAGTTATTCGGTTGGCTATGTTTGTCAAGTGTTCTTCAAAAGCCTTTGAGGAGGCAATTTGAGCCTTTCCCATCTCTATAACCTGCCTTGTTAAAACATCAACAAGGGCTCTCAAGTTCTCAATCTTACCCGTGCTGTCAACCGTAGTAACTAGGTTCGCA
Organism: Silene conica; assembly: GCA_029255685.2. NCBI lineage: Eukaryota > Viridiplantae > Streptophyta > Magnoliopsida > Caryophyllales > Caryophyllaceae > Silene > Silene conica. Next base: position 71,194,813 of record CM055311.2, read on the forward strand.
CTTTCAAGCTTTAGCTGGGTTGCCTCAAGCTTTTCAAAACGGGCTTCAACTTTTTTCTCAAGAGCCATCACTTTATTCATCTCCACATTCAGCCGTCGTGAATTCCCACGTGAACTCTTAAAGGCTGCCCTATGCACCGCCATGTCTTCAATGGTTTCCCAACCTTTCATATGGTCGGTGTTATTCTGAAATCTCCCATTGGCGGCCGCATCAAGAATCATCTTATAATCATCGTAAAGGGCGTTGTAAAATTGGTTACACAGGTACCATTGTTGAAAGTTATGGTGACGGATAGAACGGACCAATTCCTTGAACCGATCCCATGCTTCACAAAATCCTTCATCGGGCCCCTGTTGAAAGTTAGTGATTTGGCTTCTCAAGTCCTCGGCTTTTGCAAGAGGAAAGTATTTCTTGTAAAAAGTCAATGCCAAGGAAGTCTAATCTGTAACCTTCTCAGCTGCCCTATCAAGGTAGCGGTACCAATCTCGCGCGGCATCTTTTAATGAGAACAGGAACATCATTGCCAGCACCTCATCTCTAGTCACCCCGTCAGGTATGGGTATGGCACAACAATAATCCGTGAAGGTTGTAACATGCTTCAATGGATCTTCGTCGGGTAGACCAGAAAACTGACTCCGTTCCACCATAAAGATATTATTTGGGTGGAGCACAAAGGAGCCAGTGGTGGGGGTAGGCAAGGCGAATCCCTTCGGTAAATCTTGAGCCTTTGGCTGTAAGTGGTCATAAATAGAATCCATATCTAAACAAGAGAGTACTCAAGCCTTCCTCTCAAAAACCTGTCTTCTAAAGAAAAACTAGAAGAAAAGGTAAGCAACGGTCTTAAGGAACCTAAGTTCCTTAAGACAAGAAAAATAAACTAAAAATTAACAAACAAAATTATACCGTCTCCCCGGCAACGGCGCCAAAATTTGACACCCGTCGTTGAGGGGTGTCAAAGATAAGATTTATAAAACCTCAGCTTAAACTAGACAGGATAAGTTAAGGGTCGAACCACAAGGAGACAAGGTTAATTATGTTTGTGAATTTAAAGTCTATTACAAGTAACCAAAAAGGAGGGGGTTGATTTGAGATTTAAACTAATAACTAAAAGGACAAAATAAACAAGAGAGATAAAACAAGGTAAAAAGGAGATTATGAACTTTGGTTCCCCATGGTTAAAACAAGTCAATGAAAGGTAAAACAATCAAATAACACAATCCCAAGGAACAAAGAATAAACCTTTAGGTCAATATTCTACCCAATCCTTACGGTCTTAGGGTTCCTAGAAAAGCACTAAACTTTCGTTCAAGGGCAATCCCAAAGTTGTTGTTAAACTAATCCTAATAATCTTTCAATCTTAAGGATTAGTTCACCAACAACAATGGGGGATTGGTAATTCAATCATTAAACTATCAAGATCAATTCTTTACCATGGTTCACCTAATTCCTAATCACAAGAATTAGCTATGCATACTTTTAATTATGAAACTAACAATAACTAAGAACATCAAAGGAATTAACATAATTAAAGATGACAACAAAAGGGAAAACATGAATTAAGGAACGACAACAAGATGAACAACAAGATTAAATTAAAAGGAAAGATTGAATTGTAGCAAACTTACAACTTAATTGGAAAATCTAAGAACAAAGATGAAAGCTTGGAATTAGATCTCTTTCTAAAGTATTTGCTAATAGAATTGCTTGATAATGAGAAAAAACTTGTCTAACATAAAGTGCTTGACCTAATTGAAGAGTTTTGGTCTTCTTAAATAAGTATAATTACAATATTAGGTAAGTACAAAACACGAAATAAAAAATCGCGGCTGCAGCTTCCGGGTCGGTCGACCACTTTTGCGGGTCGGTCGACCGCTTCTAACGCTGCTGGTTTTTTTACGCGAACTGGGCTTAGGTCGGTCGACCTCTCTGATGGGTCGGCCGACCGCTTCTTGTTCGTTTCAGCTCTAATTTGGCCCAATGATAACATTTGGGTGCACAACTCGGATCCTTGCTCCGCATTAGTACTCAAAATAGCTTCCGAAAGGCAAATAAGGTTCAGATTTGCTCACTTCCGCGTATTCCTACATATAAAACATAGAAATGCCAAAGTAAACCGTTTCGGGAGAAAAAGCAACTAAAAGTCACGAAAATGTAAGAAAATACGTGCCAAAAGAATAAATAAAATGCATAAAATAGGCACGTATCAAACATGAACTTGAAATTGCTATATACTTGTCTTACTTTCTCGTTTTGTGAGTCTTGATACATGCATTTGGGATCCCTTTTCTCGTATTACCCATAAGCTTCACATAGCCAAAATTGCTTTTTATTCCCCCAAAACTACATCCCATACTTAGCCTACCTTTCCAAGCTAGTATATGTGGTCTTTGGTTTATTTTTTGAGGCGTCTTGGTTTATATGCTATCATGAGCAAAAAGAGAAAAGAAAGAAAGAAAGCAAGAAAGGAAAGAAAGAAAAAGAACAGAAAAGTTCAGAAAAAGAAAGAAAGAAAAGAAAAAACGAAAAAAGTCAAAGACGTATAAAAGTCAGTCGACCGACCACCTTATTGGGTCGGTCGACCAACTGACAATATCAGATTCAAAATTTCGTTCCGAAAATCCCTTTCTTTTATATATTATCACTCCCGTACTTCATTTAAAATATCTTAACCACTTTTTACCTTTTACCTCACATATCTTTCATAACCCCAATTGCATGTATCCGAGTCACTTAAATGGGTTTGTTATACATAGTTGTAGAATTTTTGTTCATGTTAGATTGCAGGCATGTTTTCATGGGTCGCAGTTAGGTGAGTGTCTCTACAAAATTACTTCTTCCTATCTTTTACATATACTCACCCTTTGCTTCATGAGTGTCTCGAGCGTACCGCTGCGAGAGTCCATGATATAAAGTCTCTATAGTCTTTATTTTTGCAAGTTTGACAACACCATAACTCGTTTGCATGATTTGAATGTTTTCTCATTTTGTACTTGGCATTGGTTTAGGCTTACATGTAAATTTCGCTCTGAGATTGAAATCGTTCCATTAGTTAAGATCGAGTCTATTTCTTGCTTGAGGACAAGCAAGGGTTTGGTTTGGGGAATTTGATGCGTGTCTATTTTATGATGTTTTACATCTATTTTTACACGCATTTGGTCGCTCATTTACTATGTTTTAGCCCTTATTTCCCAACAATTGTCTACTTTCGTATTTTTATGCTCTTTTGCAGATTTATGCGGAAAAGGGACGATTTTATACCAAATTTATGCCCTCAGGATTTTTTATGACTAAGGACAAGAAGGAACGAAGCCTAGCGCACATTTCAAGGCCTGAAGATAGCTTTAACAAGCAAAGAATCGATCCACGACATTGCAGCCTGTTTCAAATGGCTATATCTCGAGTTCTAGAGCTAATAATAGAGTGATTCCCATTGGAGGTGAAAGCTTATCCTCTTATCTTTCCAACGTCGCAAGAATCGCTTGATTACGATAAGTAACGAAGAAACGGCAGCTGTTTTAAGATCAACGCGCGCTGCAGTCCCGACAATTGGGTCGACCGACCTACTAATTGGGTCGACCGACCTCAGCGCGGACCCAGAAGTTTCCGCGAAGCCCATTAAAGTGTTTAGGTCATTAGGAAACTCTTTATTTCCGCCTATTTAAGCCAAATTTCGTGATTAGGGTTAGGAATTCAGATTTCCATCAAGTTTTCTACCTAGTTTTCTATCATAGAGTTACATCTAGTTTTAGTTTCAATCTTTCCATAATCATCAAACACTTCTCTTTAGTTTTATATATTGTTCTTCATCAATCTTTCAACATTAATCAATAAAGCTTATTCTTTTCCGCCTTAATCCTTATTTCCGGTAATTCTTCTCTTAATTTATGTTTTATTATTATTAGTTTATAATTATTGCATACGGTTAAGTTAGAATCTCAAGTCTTTATTATTATTGCATGTTTAGATTGATGTTCTTTATAATTTCCATGTTTATTCCTATTTTTATTATTGTTTCAATAGTTATGAGTAGCTAATTTCATATGTTAGGATGTAGGGAGTAAATATGCATAGTTAGTATAATTCCCGAATCAACATGTCGCAGGCAGGAGGTCGACCGACCACCATTATAGGTCGGCCGACCGACACGTGTTTGAATTCTGTTTCGCTTTAATTTGTAGACTATAATAACCTACAATGAGACCAAAAGGAGACTTGTAGGATGTTAGTAATGACCTACCCAAGATTGAGAGATATGGGAAGGGCATTGGTTTACTTCTTAAGACGGCTAGGTTACCCAAGACTGAAAGGTATGTGACCTAGAATTTAGGAATCACCCTTATTGTTGACACCCAATAATTGTGAGACCTAGGAACTAATAGCATAGGCCGAAAGGAGCTATTAGGTAGCATAGACCTAAAGGATATGTTACACCCCTTACGCGACTGCAATACATGTTGACTTAGGATTTATATTATCTTAGCTGTTTATTACCCAAACATCCTAGCATCTCTTTCATTATATTTTTATTCTCATCTTTATTTACTTGTTTTACCTTCATCTTAGATTTAGTAACAACCAATCAAAACACCCCTCTTTTTTTATTATTTTATAGATTAAAAATTAGCAAACGAAATTAACCTTGTCTCTCTGTGGTTCGACCCTTACTATCACTATCTATAGTTTAAATCTTATCTTTGACACCCACAACGACGGGTATCAGTACTCAACGGAAGTGTAGAGGACCAGTGGTCAATTTGTTCCGGGCTAAGATGAATGAATTATTATTTGTCATCGACCAAGAGTTCTATGGTAGAACCGGTTTTTAACCCACCAAACCATATTGTTGGGTCGGAGTTCCAGTGGTTCACGATTTCGGTGGTATGGGTTTGGGTCTTGGAATCATTTATAAAATTGGATAGAGGTCATTTTATAGATGCATCAACTTAATAAAAATGTTTACAAGTTAAAATGAAAATTAAAACGATTAGCATTTAATTTCTTCATATGATTAAAATTTTGTAGTTAAGTCTCCAAATCAATATCTATCATGACCGCTTCCACCACTACTACGAACACTTCATGGTTACGTTCCTTCATGGATCGTTGTAAGCTAGAAAAGAATGGGGCAAACTTTGCCGATTGGGATGCCCAACTGTTGTTGGCGGCACAGGGTGACGGTAAGACCGAATTCCTCATCGAAGAATCACCTCCTAAACCTGCAGAAAATGCCACCACCGCAGCAAGACGACCCTATGATACTTATCAAAAGGAGTCTGCGGCAATCAAAAATGTTTTGATCTTCTCGATGGAGCCAGAACTCCAAAGGAGTGCCATAAAGATTGGCACGGCCTATGAGCTCTACTCCAGGCTTGTGACAATGTTCTCAAAGGCTTCGAGAATTGTCCAATACGAGGCGGCATCGGCCTTCTTTGATCTCAACCTTAAGGAGGGGCAAAAGGTTAGCCCACATGTGCTCAAGTTAATTGAGCATGTAGAAACCCTAAGGATGAATCAAGTGGACATTCCTAAGGAACTTGTGATTGACAGAATCCTCCACTCCTTGTCTAAAGTGAAAACTTATGTACAATTCCGGGTGAATTTCAACATGAGAAACCAAGACATCTCTCTCGATGAATTTCACAATATGATCGTGCAAGCTGAAAGGGATATGGGCCTAAATGTTAGCGCCCTAAGGATGTGCTCAACATTGATGTTAAGAGCAAAGGAAAGTTCAAGAGGAAGGGTAAGGCAAAGGGAAAGAAACCTTCCAAAGGTTCAAAGAAAGTGTCTTCTGAGGCAAGCACCTCCCAATTCCAATAAGAACCCTCATCAGGGAGCTAAGTGCTTTTATTGCAATGGCAAAGGACATTGGAAGAGGAACTGTTCCAAGTAACTCAGCGATCTCAGAGCTGGGAAAATTCTTCCAGTTGGTATGATAACTATCCCAATTTTATGTTAATCTCAACTAATGTATTATGATACAAGTTGTGATGTGAATGCTCTTCTTACTTGAATTAGGGCATGAAAGCAAAGATAAGGGAAAAGAGAAACAAGCTTGATGGATCAAGGGAACTAAGAGTAGCTCCACTCGAGATGATCAAGGAGCTTTGTTTTTCGCTTATTTTGCTAGTATTTCAAGTGTTGTATGAACAATTTAGAACCTATGTTTTATTTCCTTGTTGGACAAGGAAAGGGTAATCCTTGAACAATTTGTTGTATTTTGGATGATGTAGTGACTTGGTTTTCAACCCAAGTCACTATTGGTTTTATAATTATGTTCTTGTTTAGTTTAACACTTGCAAACCTTAAACATAAAATAGAATTGATTGTCACATTTCAATGTATGACCATTGAAACCGAATAGGTATAGGATACCCAATTCAAATCAAATCAAAATCAAAATTAAGTTTAGAACTCAATTATGAGGAAAAGTTATCAACCATCCAAAATTATCTAAGCTTTAAATCGAATATTTTCTGTAATAAATCATAAGGGTACACAAACCGACATCAAAGTCATTGTTTATTGCCTTAGTGGCTATCTTTGATAATGAATTGAGATTATTATTACAAAGATAGAGTGGGAGAAATTTGAAAAGGCCACAAATAGCACATGATTTTGAAAAGCACAATAGATTTGATCTATTAGTGAATAGTAGGATTTATTGTGTTTTCGTTATGTGAAAGATAAGAAGGAAGATTGTGGATGGGATCTACGATTTGAGAAAATCTACACCTCATGATTTTAAAGGTAGATAAAGTTGTGGATAAGATCTACGATTTGCTTAAAAACTACGCCTTATGAACCCAACGGCCCTGGCCCTGGGGATACTTCAGGAATAAATTCTTGAAGTTAGTAAGGAAAAATTCTATACATGGATAAGATCCATGATAGAGTCCTCGTACAGTATAAGATAAGATAAATGTGGGGAACTGAAAGTTCCCACACACAAAAATTATATACCATAAGAAAAGACTCATATAGAAACTACGGGAGGACACTCGACGAAAATTATTCAAAAGATTTTGTAAAGGCTCAAGAAAGGGTTCTTGGATTTAGATGGTGATCTAAATGTGCCAATGCAAATTCTCAGACCATGAAATTTATAAGATATATATGCTAATAAATGAGATTTATTGGGAGAAGCATAGATTAACGTGAGGATGTCAGCAATCTACAAAGTTAAGGGTAACTTTTTTGAAAGTAGTAAAGTAATTCATTGAGAATGAATTCAGTAAACTCAGTAACCGCTTTTCAAAAGGGTATTTGAAAGGGATGTGACTATCAGCACATATGGTTAAGTCCCAACCATTTCAATTCATTAAATGTTAAGGAACATTGAATTGAGTGGGAGCTTTATGATTTACGGTTAAATGTAAAGTTCAGTGGGAGTTCTCGCTCCAGGATTTGAAGCTATTGAGTCATGGGTATGACTTCGGGATCTTCAGAATCAGGCAAGAACAAGAGTTTAGTGGGAGTAAAAATTATCTAAAACAACTCATTGCTCGTTTGGAATGAAGCATTGATACTTATGAATGGTACACGAGTTTTTGGTTCTAGATGACATATTGATATAAATTAAATCTAATTGAACATGGGATGTTTGGTTGAGATTATAAGAGACATCTTGTTATTAGTATTAAGGTTGTTCGTGGAGATGAAGATAATATAGCCATGATGGGATCATGGAAATTTATCGAACCTTAATTACTATTGTTTGCACGTTTAAATCGCTAATGTTTCCGCCATTAGTATAATCGTGTAAAGTGGATGCGCGCCGTTTGCAGGACAACCTATTGAGCAGGTGTTAAACCAATGATTAAACCTTGATCAACTGTCAAAGTATTCTCCAATGAAGATGAAAGACAAATTCAAGATTTTGGAAGATAATTTAGTCGTATGGTAAAAGGTTTGCAACGACTCAAGTTCCAAGATACCAAGCAAAGATTTATGATAATCTTTGGCTTACATTCATTGACTATGCATCTCAATGACTTGTATTTTAACTACATGGTCATCACAAGATTCTACAAAATGTATAAGTTCACAAATTATGTAAAAGCATTGCTATAGCTGGGAGTTAGACAATGCACATAATATTTGTTAGTCATGAGATGACTTATCTCTTTCAGATGAGAGAGCATATATGGATATGATCCACAAAGTGAACACTCGCACGAAACGTGGTAAACCTGGTTTACCCGAAATGAAGATAATTACAATTTTAAGGGATATGAACGAGAGACCCTCAAGCTTATTGTAAATTAAATGGTGTTCAAAGGTTGACCACTTGGATGGAGTAATCCACTAATCGTTCGAGTTATTTATAACTCACGAAAGGTCAAGTAAAATTCAAATGGGATGGTAAGACCATATTGAACCTCATTAAAGTGAATTGAATTATCATGACCTCGCCCCTAGTTGCTTAAGTGAGGTGACATCTCAATGCAACCGGATGTGTGATGCGATTGATGGTGAGTTCAATTGCCATAGAGTCATACGAGATGACTAATGGATCACCTGGGCATAGACATGTTAAGACACATTTGCCGGGCTAATGACCGCTGATAGAGCTCTGGCGTACTCTTATTAAAAGACTGCCTGGTCGTGGCGGGAGCATCTATCGTGTTTCACATGAGTCAGTTCTTGGACTAATGACTGTTCTCTGAGGAGGCATAGTTTTCAGATTAACTTTGATTTATGTCCTAACACTTTCGTAACTGGGGTTTATAAGGACATATTTTGGGTTATGATGGGCTGTGGCCAGCCGGAAGGAATAAATTGATTAGGAATTGTCCACCCCTTGTCAGGGTTGAGAAATATCTCTAGGCCACTCGAGGAGAATAATAACTAGAAATGCGTGGCCACGCTCGGAAGGTATCTATGGTAGATAATTCCGGTCAGTAGTTATAACTCCAGATCGAGATAAACCACTCTAGATTTTTAATCAATTGCCGGCACGACCTGAGAGGACGCCATGCATTGAGTGGGAGATAGTAATAGGGCAAGAGAATTGGTAACACAAACTTGTCTCGGACAAGTGGGAGATTGTTGGAGGAAGTGTCCTCGACAATAATGTGTTGACGTAATTAAAACTCATTTGAATGAAACACAACTGGGAGTGTTACTCTTTTAAAGTCAACTGATCAACATTTACCGATAATGATTGGCTGTCTAGAGTTTGACATTATCGTCATATGATGGTGGTGATCAGTTGATCCCTTAAGGTCATATCTTTAGGGAATTCCGTCTCAATGGAATAATTAATTAATATTGTATTGGATACGAATTAATTAATAACTGGAAATTTGGAAATAATTTTATATGACGAATATTTTATAATGGGATTATAATAATATTAGTCAAAGTAATAAAATTGTTTTTATTACACGGTTTTATTTATTCGTTCGGGAAACGATTAAATTGAGAATGAACACGGTTAATCATAAAATTACAAAGAGTTGTAATTAAAATTATGATATTACATTTTATACAATAATAAATTCGAAATATTGGAATAATTATTTAAATGTAATAAATTTGTAAATTATGGATTTTAATAGTTAAAATTGCATAATTAACAAATTGGGACATGTGTTATAAGACATGTGTGACATGTTACAAATTAACACAATTGACAAAGATAAAATGGCTCCATAAAAGACCCATTTCAGCCGTGTATGTATGTATGTGTGGTGAGGTTGTGTGTGTAAGTAAGCAAATGCATTGTGTATGACACACATAAGGAATATGTAAGGTATATTGCTAGCTTTTTGTAAGAGCAAAGAGAGCATGCACTGGCTCCCTCTTGGCTTGGTTTTGGCCGGCCTAATGCACTCAATTGAGAGCATGAATTGCTCTATATAATGCCACATACACACCTCACTAATACTTGTAGTTGTTGTTAGTGCATACTTCATTATTCTACTAACACATTCATACTACAACCTCATTCTCCATAATTCTTAGCTAAAATAGTTTTTACTAAGAAAATAATTATTTCCTATATTAATAATATTAAGACTAATATTGTTAATAATTCTAGTATACTAATACTAATTTTCTAGTAACAAAATTGGTGTTAGTTTGAGATCGGGTCCTTGATACGTATCTTTTGGAGACGATTTTTGTTAGATCGTTTAAGGGTATTTCGGTTATTTGAAGACTTAAATAATAGGTGATTATTAAGCATAAACCTTCTAAAACCAATGTAAGGACTATCACATCTTATAATATCATCATGCATGCATAAGATCCATTTAACTTTTTATTAAAGAAACAAAACTCACATTAGTTTTGAGTATAAAATCAGGAACTTAGTTTCCAACAATCATAGTTACGATCCTACGATTATACAATTCGATCCTAAGATCATCATCGATCCAACGTAGGATCCCGATCCTAACAACATTGCTTTCAACAGAGAAACTACAATATACTTTAATATACCCTAAACCCTAAACCCTAAACCCTAAACCCTAACCCAATAAAACCCTACACCCTACACCCTGAATGTTACCCTAAACCCTAAATGTAACCATTTATTCAAAAAACCATTTATTTAAATTAATAATCATTACAAAACACATTAACGGTAGAATTCTATTGAAGTTATAATACTTCGTACAAGTTATTTCAAATTATTCATTTTTAACCTTAACCTTCCTATAGGGTACTAATAACTTTCGAGTACGGTCTATTTTTCATACGTTGTTCGTTTAATAATAAAAATTGAATTACTAATAATATTTTTCCCCCCACTATCAACTTTAAAACTCAATTATTAATAATTTCAAATATAAAAAAACATTATTCGTTACTTTAAAAATAAATTTCGCTAATCTCCAAAAGAAATAGTACGAAAAAGTGTAGGGTAACTAACCCTCTCATATTCACTATTATTTATATAACAGATGTTTAATAATAAGTATATTTAATCCTACCCATTGTTCAGTTATTTGGCACTGGTCTGGTGGTAAGGAGTAAGGACTTTGGATTTGAAACTACATGTCATGGGTTCGAATCCTGCAATTACCAATTTTACATTTTCTCATAACTGGGGATCCTATCATTTAACATATTTAACAATAGGTATGTTTAATCTTACATATTTTTTAGTTATTTGGCACTAGTCTGGTGGTAAGGACTGCGGTAATGAAACTGCATGTCATGGGTTCGAATCTTGCAATTGGCAATTTCGCTTTTGCACATATTCACTATTATAAAATATTTAAAATAAAAAAATGAAGTACAAATTTATATTCTAAATAATTATTACCCTAAGACAAATAATACAAACTTCTTTTTTTAAAAAAAAAATAAATACCTAAAAATAATTTTTTCGTAAAAATATCACCAATAATACACATACTCTATAAACAATGGCTTAAATATAAAAATATAACAAATACCGTATAAATACGCCTTAACAGAAATAATACTGAACTAACGTATAAATACTGAAAATACCGTATAAATACGAACAACATAAAAGATACAAAAATAAGAATACAATTTTTCTAACTACTTAATGACATAATTAGGAATTATAATATGTTAATAAAGTACAAAAACATTTAATAAGTGTAATAATTAGGGGAGATAGTGGAAAAAAAAAAGATTCCTTCTGACTGCCAAGTGTCACTGTTATGCCCTAAAATATGTTATTTTATGCCTTAACGCGTGGCATTGTGTAATTGGCCCAAAGATGCATACTTGGCACCAAAGTCAATGGGGTGAAGAGGAAGACAAGTTCACAGTAGAAGAAGAGTGCTAGAGAAGGAAAGAGGCGGCAAAGACGAGGAAGAGGAAAAGGCTAAAAGAAACAAGGCTCGAGATTTGCCTTAAATGGCCACACACCCAGACTCCGTCAGAAAAAGCAAGCAGGAAGAAGAAGCCTAAAGTAGATAAAAGAAGAAGAAAAGATCCGTTGGATTGTGGCCAAATCCAACGGTCCATAGGAAGAGGACTTTATCACTACAAAAAAATACTGCCCTTGCGACGGAAAATTTGCGACGGATAGAAAATCCGTCGCAAATTTGGATTTGGGACGGATTTTGCGACGGTTTTTTTTTTGCGACGGAATTTGCGACGGACCTAAATTTCCCAGACCCGCGAAGTGAAAGTCAAATGGCGGGAAAGTTTGCGACGGAAAGTCCGTCGCAAATATTGACTTTTGCGACGGAAATTCCGTCGCAAACATATTGACCAGACTTGACCAAAAGTTGGTCAAGGTCAAACCTTGACCAGATTTGCGTCGGAAATTCCGTCGCAAAGTTATATTATACAGACCCCGCGGGTCTTATTTTTCCCCAAATCGATTTCAACACTAAAAAAACGAAAACCCTAAAAGCGATTCGGCGATTTACCACCCCACCACACCACCACCCTACCACCCTACAACCCCGCCGCCGCCGCCGCAGCCGCCGCCGCCACCAGCCCTCCTTCTTCCTCCTTCCTCCTTCCTCCTTCTCCTTCCTTCCTCCTCCTTCCTCCTCCTTCTCCTTTCTTCTCCCTTCCACCTGCCACCTCACCGCCGCCACCACCTCACCGCCGCCACCTTGCCGCCGCCACTTCTTTCTTCCTTCTCCATTTCTCCTTATGTATGTATACTAACTTTCTTTATTTATATACCGTCTTAATTTTTTATGTTTAATCCGTCGCAAACTTCCGTCGCAAATTCCGTATTATTGTTTTTTATTGTTATTAGGAATAGTTAGTTTAGTTTAATTGTTATTTGATTAGTTTAGTTAGTATTGTTAGGTGGTTAGTGATATTAGGTTAGTAGCTAATTTCGTCCCAAATCCGTCGCATATTGTTGTTAAGATGTTTAGGACGATTGATTTTTGATATAAAATTTGCATTGTTGTTGATTGTTAGTGTTTTTGATTTGTTTAGAATATTCTTGAATAGTACCCGTTCAATAATTACACATTTGGTGTAATTGTTGAATAGTCCCCGTTTTGGGACTGTCTTTGAATCTTTCATGCCATTTAGGTAGTAAACACTCTTATATTTTCTTGATTGTAATGAAACAAAAATTGGGCAACACTTCCTTATTGTTCTCCAAATACATTCTATATAATGTATTTGGAGAACAATAGGAAAGTGCTGCCCAATTTTTGTCTCATTACAATCAAGAAAATATAAGAGTGTTTACTAATGGTATGAAAGATTCAAAGATGGGTTTAGGCTGGAGAGATAAGGACCCCAGACCAATATATGTAAATTGTTTTTTTTTGCAGGTTGGTGTTGGTGTCGGTGTTGGTGTTGGTGTTGGTGTTGGTGTTGTTGTTGTTGTTAGTTGTTGTTATATATATGTAGTTGTTATTTAATTGTTGTTGTTAATTAATTGTTGTTGTTGTTGTTAATAAGTTGTTAACTAGTTTTTTTTGTTAGTTGCTGTTATATATATATATATATATATATATATATATATATATATATATATATATATATATATATATATATATATATATATATATATATATATATATATATATATGTAGTTGTTGTTATTTAATTGTTGTTGTTAATTAGTTGTTGTTATTTTTTGTTAAAATATGTAGATTTACTATGAAGAGATTAGAAAGAAAATGGATGTATGACAGGTTGGATTCTAGGAAAAAAATAAGGCAGGATTTCGTAATTGGTGTTAATGAATTCATTAACTATGTTAAGCAACAAGACGAATACGTTAGAAATAGAGAAATTAGGTGTCCATGTTCTAAGTGTAAGAATACAAAGTATTTAGTTGAGCAAGAAGTGCGGAAACACCTTGGTTTGAGAGGGTTTTGTGATAACTACTACGATTGGGTGTGTCACGGAGAGAAATTCTCCGTTGAGGAAGAGGGAAGCTCATCAATGCACTCCGACAATCCTTATAGGGATATGGTAGAAGATGCGTTACGCGATAGCATTGATCAAATTAGGGAAGATGCTCTAAACGCCGAGGTGGTCGATGAATCTCCAAATCCTAATGTATTAGCTTTTTTCCAAATGCTAAAACATGCCGAACAACCTCTTTATGTAGGAAGTCGTATGACATTGCTACAGTCGGCTTCAAGGTTGATCACTTTAAAATGTGAATACAACTTAGCTGAAAAATGTGTAGATGGTTTTGCGTCATATATCGGAGATATGATTCCTGAAAATAATCTTATGACGCGTAACTACTACGAAACATATATATCATCATATTTTTCATTCTAAATTAATTTGTTTGTAGGTTTTTGAATCATTTGAAAAAGAAAATCAAAAATAAAGCTCATGTTGAAGGGTCTATATGTAATGCATATTTAATTGAGGAAATAGCAAATTTCTGTTCCCTATACTTTGAAGATCACATAGACACTAAGGCAAAGGACCTTGACGTTGGTTCAAAAAAGCCGACACAATCTAACTTGCCTGAGATATTTCAAGATCATGATGGCACTACTTCTGGAAAGTGTCGTGAAAGGTTTTTGGAGGATAACGAATATGAGCGTGCACACCTCTACGTTTTATCTAACTGCGATTCTGATGAATTGAAACGAAACGAAGTGTAAGTGGTGAATCTAAATTCTTATATTTGAAACGTACTTTATTAGTTGTTCAAAAATTAATAATTCCCCTAATTTGAATATAGGTTGTTTGAAAATTTTATCATGAGAGAACATCCTGAATGTGTCGTAGGCAATGATGTTTGGGAAAAATATGAAACAAGATTTCCCAGATGGTTTAGATCTCAGGTTAATAATATAGAAGATCCAGTTCTAATTGCCTTAGCAAATGGTCCCTCAAGAAGAGTCAGAACATGGAAACGCTATTCCATCAATGGCTACAAATTTCGAGCTTTCATTCAAGGAAAAGATTTGGAAAAGTGCATAATTAACAATGGAGTTTGTGTGAGTTCCACTAAAGGAGCTGACTACTATGGGACCCTTGACGAAATTGTTGAAATGACTTATACAGGCCCACAAAGCACTTACAAAGTCATTTTGTTCAAATGTAGTTGGCTAGATAACTCCGGAAGAGGCATGCAAGTGCATAAGGAATATAAGCTTGTGGATGTTAACCGGAGTAGAAAATTTGCAAAGTACAACCCATTTGTGTTGGCATATCAAGTGGAACAAGTTTACTATAGTACTTATCCAGGTATAAAAAAGGATCAAAGTCAATGGTCAGCGGTATTCAAAACCAAGGCTAGATCACATGTCGATGCCCCCGTTGATGAATCTTTCTTTCAAGAAAATGTTACTAATGGTGAAACAATATTGTCACCAATTGAAGTAGAAGAAGAAGATGAAGATGAAATTGTGGAGGAACCAGAATACATACAAATTGTGACAGTGGAGCAACATGAGGATGAGGATGGGGATGAGGACGAGGTTGAGGATGAGGATGAGGATGAGGATGAGGATGAGGATGAAGATGAAGATATTATAGATTTTCTTTGTAAGGATGTAGGAATAAATTGTTCAAGTGATGATGATGATGATGATGATTAGGACTACTATCTATTAGATTCGATAATCTTGTATTTGTTGAAATTATTGTAGATGCCGTATGGCTTAATGTCAATGAAATTATCTTATTAATCTTATTATTCAAGTTTTTAATTATGTAAAACATTTCTATCTAATTGTTGTTATATTAGTTTGATAATATGTCGGGCGGAAGACGACGAGGTAGTGGTAGTCGTCAGACTGAGGGACGACGAGCGGGAGGTAGTAACGAGGACGAGATAATTGAGCCTCAGACGCCGACGCCTACACATCGAGTACACCTCGATCCGACTGATTACGAAGGCGGCAAGTGGTAAGTGTCTTATTTGTTTACGGATAATTGATTGTATGAGTATATATATTGATTATAATATGATTACTTGTTGACTATTTTATTTTCACATTTAACTCTTTTTCAGGTTCAGTGACAAAGACGTTTCTACTCTTATAACACAGACCATTATTTGCAACTACAAGGAGTATGCGCCCAACTGGTCAAATGCGTCGGATGCCATCAAGGAAGAGTGGTGGAATTGGTTTGAGGTATTTATTAACTGTTTTATTGTTTCATATTTATTTAACTATATTTTTTTTTACCTATTTCCGTTTTATTATTTATTACCTATTTATTGTTTCATATTTATTTAACTATATTTTTTTTTGAAACAGAAACATGTTACCTTTCACCCTCGTGATAGAGCAGCGGTTAAGTCGGCGTGGGAAGACATGATGAAAGACCGCCTCCGCAAAAAAATCCACTACGCTATGAGGAAACCTACGGAGCAAAGGCCTCAATGGATACCGGCCGATATCTTCGAACAACTTAAGGCTAGAAAGGATGATCCTAAATTTCAAGACAAATCCGATAAAAACAAAACCAATCGGATGTCAGGAAGTACCGAAAAAGGCAAGGCCTTAGGTACTCACATTATGGGTCGTAAAAACACCCTACAGTTGATGGATGAAATGATAATTTCTTAGTTTTTACTTCACTTTTTCTTGTCTTGAATAATTTTTAAACAATTTTCACCCTTTGACAATCTTGAGTGTTTTTTTTTAACAAGTGTCGTTGGATTTAAATTGCAGGCTGGAGAAGATGGGAGGGATGTACCATCCGCCTTGAAGTTGCTGGAGAAGACAAAAAAGCATGCCAAGAAGGGTTGGCTATCAACGAAACCCAAAGCACTATTTGTAAGTTAACAGAAACTTTTCTTTATGTTTTAGTAATTTGGTTTACTAATTAATTAACGTATACTAATAACACTTTATTTTTGTTTTGTAGGAAAAAGTTTTTTCAAGAAAGTCGAAAATGATAAGTGAAGGGATCCCGGAGCAAGATATCGACGACAACGAGATCTACTTCGAAGAAGTAGGCGATTTCAACAAGAAAGGGTTGATACTCGGTATGGGAAATGCAGCCCCAGTCATTTACGAGCGTCGTCGTCACTCAAGTGCTGGGACCCAGTCATCATACACCCCAGGTTTGTATTTTATAGTTTATTAAAAATTAAGACTAACCAATTATTTAACCGTTTATTAAATGAATATAATATCATGTTTGACTATTCATTGCAGGTATCGTCGGCAGAGTTCTTCGAGAGAATGCTCAGCTAAGAGAACGTGATCTCGAGACATCCCAAAGGCTGAAGGCAATTGAGGAGTTCTTAAGTCAACGGGGGGCGGAGTTCACTACTCAGAGCTGCAACCCGGGAGGCTTTTCTCAGCCGAGACGCGACTTTGATGATGATGGCGGCGACAATGCTAGGTCGGCCAGCCATTTCGCCACCCCACAGCCCACCGACACGACCGTTAGATAGATTTTATTAGGTTGTTTAGTTGTTGTACCGCGGATTATGTTTAGTTTTTAGTTGGATGATCATTTGTAAAACCTTCATTTTAGTTATGAAAAGACGTTTTAAAAACCTTGTCTCCGACAAGTTCTTTGTTGCTGGGTTGTTTTTGCTGAAATTGCAGGTTTGGAGAGCTTGCAAAAGGGAAAAATGAGCCATTTCATTGGAAACGGGGGGCTGGAAAAAGGGCTGAAACCGGAAAATCATACAGGAATTTGCGACGGAAATGTCTCAATTTGCGACGGACTTTCCGTCGCAAACCTTGACCAGAAGTCAAGGTCAGTCAAGGTTTGCGACGGAAAGTCCGTCGCAAATAGTCCCCTTTGCGACGGATTTTCCATCGCAAATCTTGACTGACTTTGACCAAAAGTCAAGGTCAGTCAAGATTTGCGACGGAAAATCCGTCGCAAAAGGGACTATTTGCGACGGACTTTCCGTCGCAAACCTTGACTGACCTTGATTTCTGGTCAAAGTCAGTCCGTCGCAAAATAAGGTCAATCCGTCGCAAAAAGTTTGCGACGGCAAATTCCGTCGCAAAATAACTTTTTGCGACAAAAATAAGGGACAGACACAGTCCGTCGCAATTCCGTCGCAAAATCATCATTTGCGACGGATTTAACCCTTTTTGCGACGGACCATTCCGTCGCAAAGAGCGTATTGTTTTGTAGTGTATATATATGCAAACCTTGTAAGTTAGGGATTTTCATTCACACATCAAACACACTAGAGCATCAAACAAACCCTAAGAAATATTTGTAATACGAAGCATACTCTGAAAGAGAATTCTAGTAGAAACTTGGAGGAAACCTTCCTCCCGCAGTTTTTCCCTAAGGGGCTTTCTGCGTCATCATCTCGTTGTGTTCTTGCATACCTTTCTCTCAATTTCCTAACAATTAACTCACCTAAACATATCCTAATCTAGGCTTGAAATCACTATAACCTCCATAAATAACATTAGGTAAATTTTGACCTAAACAGTCACCATTTTAGTGGGAGTGTAGCAAAGGTCTCCTACACTTGGTGTAGATGTAGCCTTTTCGAACAACAAATTCATAGACAAAGACCTTTGTATTGCAGGTGGAGGGGGTGGTTGTTAAAATTTGGGGACGAAAACAGCATGGAATTTCAGACCAATCATTGATGTGCCTACCTGGAACCCCAGATGGCACACGTTATAATCACTTAATCACGCAGCTACCCCTATTATTTGTTTTGGTCCTAACACTTAAAACATCTGCACTCCTGCATTATTCTCCTGCCTTGCTTTTTTCCTAAAATCTTAATAACTCCTTCACTCGTGGTCTCGTGGAGTGGTGGTTATGGAGGAGCATCACCTTCGCCGACACCTCCTTTCAACACCAAACACCATTTCGGGTTCAACCATCACCGACAATACCTTAGACGATAAGATATTGTCCTTAACCCCGACCTCATGCATCATTCAGCGGCTACTCCTACTCATTTTTATAGGGCTCATTTCAGTATGGGCTAACAATGAAGCTTCCAAGGGGTTTGAGATCAGAGTCATGAACGACGTGAAGGCTACGCGTGTGGGCCATAAATTTTCTTTGTTCTTTGTCGCTAATGATGAAGCCACCCGATTAGTTCAAGCCACGACTGCTAGTGTTACCAGGATGTTGTACTCTGATACTAGTAGTATGCCTGAGAAGGTTATTGATCAGGTTGATGTCCGGCTTGCAGGGCACAACTTGACCCATGATTATTTGGTAGTTACCAAAACTCCGGGGCAAAAGAACAGGTATGTGATCTTAATAAGTCCTTACGTCATGGAATCTGCTGAATTTAAGTATAGATTTAGGAAGGCTATCCAAAGAGGCATGGCAGAGGTGTTGCTATTCCATAAGCGGGACCAAGCTCCTAAAACATTGATAGACGGGTTGGTGGAGTACATGAGCAATCAGGAGGGTTTAGATGGTTCGACCCCGGAGTTAAGATCAAGAAACTTTAGTGATAAATGCTGGGAGGATAAGGACCCCAAACTTGTGGCCCAATTTTTGAGATATTGTGAGATGAGAAGTGAAGGTTTCATCGGGAAATTGTATCAAGCAATAGGTAAAGATGATTGGGGTGACAATGAAGCGGACAAAGCGCTGGGGTTGACAGCCACACATTTATGTGAAACATTGCACAGTCCCTTACTGAAGAATGACGACTCGGTTCCCGCCGTCTCCTTTTCCACTTACCGTTGAGGTCGAAAATAGATATGTGTCTTACTCGGGAAAGGCATAATGTGCGCATATTGGTCTATGGAACCGAATTTTTCGCCTGTTTCTGGAAACAGCTGAAAAGATATTCCGTTTCCATTGCTTGTTCTGAATTCTCATTCATGTTCAGGTAGTGACAATCTCGCCGTGTACAATCGGAATTATTTGTATGAAGAAGGTATTCAGCCACTGTATTGATGCTGCTATGTTTGTTCTATACTATCACCTTAAAGTAGTTGACAGCAATTGTTTTAAGATCTTGCAGTCCCTGTAAAAACATAATTTTGGATACTACTTTTTGTTGAAACTTGTACTCCCTCCTCCTTTAATATCACACATTCCGAATTCCCACTCGCATAATTTGATAAGTGGGAAGAAAATAAAACGGAGGTAGTATAAAAGAACAATCTTGCGTAACACCAAGTACGACAATAACTCTCCTGATACACTCTAAAGCTGTAGTCACGTTGTCACGGTTCCCTGTATTCAATGTAAGATGTTTGCTTGTTTGCTCATATAATCTCTCCATGAATTACCACAACCAGCAGTACGAGAACTGGAGATATTCGCCACATTAACATGAAACTAGCCGTCGCCAATAGCACTAAATAAAATTATAAAATGCAGGACTTTGGGAATTTGATCGAAATTCAGCACACATTATACAAGGATGGATCTCAAGTCTAGAAAGACAGTCTAGAGCAACTGAATTACTCTGTACATCTAATGGAATTATGGAAAATAGGCCTGTAAATAGAAAGTGAATACGGTGCAACATGTTCTGAACACAGAAGCCACAAGTGTGAATGTTATTTACAGCTATTTACATTTACAGATGTCTGGTATGACCAGATCAAAAGAACACTAGCTGCATCCTCTTTGCTAGCACATATCAGTCGTCTTCATATAGCCTTGAGGACGAGTTTACTAGTTGTGTGAACGCCATGGGCAGCAAGTTTCAGCACTGTACGGCTTTGGTACAACCTGCACAGCGGAACATACATGAAAAGTAGACATAACTGGCTAAAGTAATTGTACTTTTCTGACTTCAAGCTAGCTACTCCCTCCATACTATTTATGTTGTCATTTTTTCCTTTTGATCCATCCCAAAATAATTGACCTAGGTCTATGTATAGACATATAGTAATAATAGTAATATATAGGAACAAACTCCAAATATATCCTTGGCGAAAGTACTCAAGTAGTCACATGTGGCGGGAGGGAGGGTCATTACTCATTAGTAAGTTAGTAACCATGTAAATTCTGAAGTAAAGGAAATAATAATATTTCATTACTGTATCATGAGTATGTTTTTTAGTCAAACATGACAACACCAACATTGCAATCAGGTTATGCATGATATTTCAGTTGGAATGTTAGAGGTTTAAGCTTTAGGGGAAAAGAAAAGAGTAATTGAAACAATATTTACCATCTACTGATCACAAGAAAATCAACATGGCTTACCCATATGCTGTATGCTTTTGACAATAATGGAAAATATAACACTCGGTTGAGAACAAAGAAACGAGTATAATAATTGCAATTGGTCCAAAGCAAAATCAAAAGTAAATGAGGGGGTTTAAGGGTCAACTAACCCGGCTAGAGCAAGTCCCCAGGTAGAGAGAGCACAAAACATCTTTCCAGCATGCCAAATAGTCAGCATTTTCTCAACCTTATTAAACCCGCCCAATGATTTTGTTAAAGCTGCAATGAATATAGCCAAACGTTATTATTCACTCGGGCAAATGTCGCCGAGATTTGAATATGCAGTAATCTAGAGACTTCAGAGTTCAGACAGAAAGTCGTTAGAATATTTCTACTTCCACAAATATCATAAGCATGTAGAGTACAATCTTTGAAAGAAAAACCACAATAGGAGATGACTTTATTTATAGTTTACAGAACGGAAAAACTCACTTTTCTGAAGCTGCTCAGGCTCCATTTTCTGCGATTAGACAAATGTATCTACTATTAGGAAAGAAAACAGGTATTTACATGAACAATTGAAATGGAATTGTAAGGTAAGGAGCCCACTCGCAAAGGCAAACCGCAAACCTGTAGTTTAGGATTTGAAACAATACATCTCGCAAGGAAGTTGGCAACCCCATCCACTACATGCTCCTCACAAACTACAACATAACTTTCATCATCTATCCCACTGCATTCTTCTTTGGTTCCGGGAACCATATCATCAGTGACCCACACCCACCAACTAGGCTTTTCTTTGTCAACATTGACTAGAATTTCAGCAGCCTCCAGGTCATCTCCTGCCAAACAACAATAACCCATATAATCAGAGCTTGGAGTGGGGGAACTCGTTAGTTGTTACGGACTTACGGGATAGTGAAGGGAAAGACAAAGGAAAATAAGAGGTAGTGGTTAGAGGCAGGAGGTGGAGAAACAGTAACAGTTATACAACTTGTACCATAACATGGGGTAAGAGTTACCCAGCTTGGCATCTCCCCTAGGGTAATGAATTACCCCCATTAAGGGTAATACTGTAATAGTTCCTCCACCGCCTATATCTTCCCTTTACCACCGTGACCTTCCTCATTTTCTCCTTCATATAAACCCCAGTTTATCCCCATTAAGGCTCTGAGTGAGTCTTAAGAGTGAGCCACAGCGCTATTCTCATAAATTTATCAGACACTCAAAAATCTCAAAGCACAGAGACAACACACCAGTGGGCTCCTTAAAAGGAAACTCATTTGCATCTCCTTTGTCTGAAGCATCACGCAGGGAATGAAGTCTAGTCAAGAATTTTTCAGAATCTACAGCCGCTACAATACGCTGATGCAGCTGCATTAACAGTAAACAATAGAACATAAAATCAGCTCAATTCACACCACAAGACCCAAACTTCATCAACCTCATTTTCCTAAATTTGCTAAACAATAACTAACACATCAAATTTAATCCTAATAAAAATCAATTTCTCACAGATTAGATACGCTAAAAAATCTTAATAAAGCAACAAGCCACATCCCTCCACAATTTCTTCTCAATCAACAAATTCTTCATTGAATTTCAAAATACCCACACATATTTCGGAAAACGTAAACAATCAAATGGAATAGACCAAGTATTAACATAAACGAATTCATCTCACTACAACCATTCCTCGCACTAAACCAATAAAACTCACAATCATAGATTCAAACTTTATCAAAATCACACTCTAACACACAACCTAATTCTTCCAAATCCATAGCACAAACAACAATTCATCAAACATACATCAGGAGGACAATCACTGAGTAAACAAGGAGACGACGATAAATTCTGAAGAAGCTTCAAATTCTGCTCCAACAATTCGGTCAATCGCTTATTCTCGTTTCGGAGATCATTCAATTGTTCCCCAGAAAGAGCATAATTGTGTTCATCGGCGGGAAATTGGGAATTAGGGTTCTTATGTTGGTGGTGATGAAGGTGTTCGACGGCAGACCAAGCGAGTTCCGCTACCTCTAACACCGTCTTCGCCACCTCTACTGCTTCATGTGCGTGCCCCATTAACTAATTGTTTTTCCCCAAATTATTCGTAGATTATGATTGAAGAAGGAGATTTTAATTTGAGGGTGTTACTGAACAAGGTATTTTATTTTTCAATTGAGAAGTTAATCAATGATGAATATATTTGATTTAATGACAATTAATGTGATGCAAAGTCGATTATCAATTTATGTTTACGTAGAAGGCCAAGATAAGTACAGGTCAACCAACCTTCATTACTTCTTCCTTTTTTTTTTTTTTTTTAATTTATAAGCAAAGTGGTAAATAACACCCTTAAATTTGCTAGAATGTGAGATTAACTCCTCAACTTTGTTTTGGAGTACCCTTAACTAGTTTTGTATCCGTGAAAATCACGAGATTTTAAAGAATTTTTTATGTTTATATTTTTATTATTACGATTATTCTGCGTGATTATAATAAAAAAAATTAATCATGAATTGATTAAATGATAAACATGTAGATTTTATATTTCACCTACAAATCGAAATACATGATACAAATACATGAATACATCGACCCTAAGAAAAGAATGAAAATGTAGTAACATTGCAAGATAGTTCTAATTTTTCATAATCTATTAGAGTTTACGGAACTTGATAAGAATTAAAAAAATGATCTTAAAAAAGAAAACATCCTATGTGCGTGAATGACAAAAAAATGTAACCGGTTAATTAGTATAGCAAACAAATATGAGATATCAAAAGCATATAACCAATATTAACGAAACAAATACCTAGAAATTTACCAACCTATTAATTGTTTTTCAAATCTGCATATTATCACAATTTTCACCATAACTTCTATAAATAATCCTTAATAAAACATTAATGAAGCTCAATATCAAAATTATCATGTCTCGCTCTTCCATTAACAACTTTATACATACATACATACCAATTGACTCAAAAGACGAATTATTATACAAATTGATTCAGAAACATACATACCAAATTTACCAACAAATCGTTTCAGTACAACAAATTATCGTACCAAATTATCGTACCAAATTATCCAAAACTCTAAAAGACAAATATTTTATCACAAAATAACAGCAAAGTCTTCACCTAACCAATTCTTGAATGATCGAAGTAATAAATTTGATGAATCCCTCCCTTTAAAGACGACATAAAGCATGTCATGATTGAAACTTCCAATCTAAAACAATATTATTAAAACATGGGTAAAACAAATTAATTTAATAACAGTAATATTTAAAGAAATAAAAATTCACACCTACCTTGTTTTTAGATAAGGATGACGATAAAATTTGATTTGATTTGGAAACACGGAAAATAAAATATCACATTATATAGGAGTGATTGTAGTTATGTAGGTCATTAAAATTATGAAAAAATGTTTTATGACTCTTTGATTTTTTTCTTGGGAATATTGAAGGACATGTAAATAAATATTGATTTATCTAGATTTATGTGCATTTATTCCGTATTATTAAGTGAAAATTTATTATTATTAGTTAAGTAATTGTATAAATAAGTATATATGCTAGGTGGCAAATACATACAACGTGACACATGTCACTCTAAAGAGGCTCAATGTGCCTTTTATATTATTATATAGACTTTACTATAGAGTGAAATTAAGCACCTTCTATTTTTCCGAGTAAAATTTCACCGGATTTTTCAATTTCTCATCAAATTGAATATGTTACCTTACTAAGAATAAATATACTTACAATATATAGGGATATTACTTTTATACAAAAATAGATATCCTATTTATTAAAGCAACAACCACAGAGCCTACGTCGTGCTCTGTGGTTTAATGTTGACTTTTCAAACAGCAGTTGTATTTGCATATTATCATAACCCACTATCTCTTGCTGAATTAATTGCAAATTTAAAGTACCAACTACAACACCTTCATGTTTATTTACATTTACATAAGATAAAATAACCTATCATAATTACCAATATACTATATAAATTACTAATTATAAAGAATTGTAAAAAATAACAAATTACAAATAGTTACAAATTACAAATATTTACAAATTATTGCTTATAATTAGAAATTATTAAACTATGCCGACAAAAAAACTGGGATATTATACTTTATCTTATTTATTAAACCAACAACTACGGTACCTTTTGCATTCTTTCGTTTATGTATTTCCTTATAAGTCAATTACTATTTACTATGTACCCAGAAAAAAGTTAAGTACTCGTTTATTCCTATAAAATTAGATCAACAATACTAATAGCATTAAAATACATAAATTAAAGTATACCAATGACCAAATAAGCGTCATAATATCCAAATTTATAATAACTAAAATTTAAATATATGAATATGCAAAGTAATATTATATACAATTATATTTATTAACAATCATAAACAAAATCACTATTGAAAATTTATTAATAACCTTTATTGTGGACTTAATAGTGATATTAAAGTTAAAAAATGAAAAAAATCAATAATTTGATTACAATAAATTGAACAAAAGTTATAAGGACAAAAATACAAATTTGCTTATAATATTAAATTATAAGTACTTGTTTTTGAAAAAAAAAAATATCAGGAACAAAAGATAAAGTCAAAACCTTATTTAAAAATATTACAAGGTTATTAAACTAGATTGAAACAACTATTGAAGTCGAAATATTCTTGAATTATGCTCAAATTTGTTAAAATACAAATAAAAAAATAAACTAATTATTACGGTAAAAACTGATAAACCAATATTTAAGGAAAAAAGTAGAAATAGCGTTTAAAAAAACTAACTTTCTAGATCTAATAAATTAATTTGAGACATACGTTAAATAATAGTTTAAAAAAATTTAGAAATTTATTTTAACTGAAGAATACTAAAATTCTCACCTCTTTAGTCATTATTCTTAAAAAAAACCTGAATATAAACATCGTAAAAAAGCGAAGAATATGAAAAAAAAAATTAATTAAAAAGAATAGCATTTGTTTGAAAAGAAATTAAAAATACACTGATAACTAGCTCTACTAAGTTAAAAAGTTTAACGAAATAAATAATACTCCCTCCTATTCTATGTATTGTTTCCCTTTGAGTGGGGCACAAGAATTAAGGTAGGGAGTAAAATAAGTGTAAAAAATTGGGTGGGGTTGGGTGATAGGAGAGAGGAATGAATAATTAGGAATTAAATAAGAAATTGTGAGTTGGGTGGGGTTTGATAATAGGAGAGAGAAATGAATAAAATAAGAGTAAAAGTTTCCAAAATAAGAAAGGGGAAGAAAACTTGAATAATCCGTTTTAGGAAATAGGGAAGAATAGATAGAATAGGAGGGAGTATAATAAAGAAGTGAAAATAAACTAACAAAACGATAAATAAATAATAATTAAAAAGTGAAAATTCGACATAAGAGAACGACTTTCCTATATTACCTTCTATAAAGTTATGTAGAATTAATTAGAATTATAGAATTGACAAGTGGATCTGCAAATTTGGAGTGAAATTTTATAGAGTAAAAAAGGTCATAGTCGAGTGATTGAAGGAAGAAACATCGAAGACGATTTTGTTATGAAAGGATAAGAAATGTGAAAGTGGTCGAGTGAGGTGAAATTATTTACACATTTCATAGGCTAACAAGCACTAAAGCTAAGGGCAATTGTGCAAAGACGCAAAGCCCATGTTTTGGGTTAATAAACACAACTTATAAAATAAGCGGTTTTATACAATAGGACGGTTTATTTTTATATTAAGAAAAATATTCATTTGTTGCTAATAAGTAAATTTGGGCCATCATTATGTACAATGAGTCCATTACACCGTGTAAAACTGTCTAAGACTCGCAACAATTATTATTTGCCATTGTCGATTCACTATTGATAATCACTATCAATTATCTTCATTATCAACTTAATCTCTCGAAATTTTAAAAAACCAGAAAGAAATGAATCACCATGACGGTTTACACTATGAGACTGTACTACACTAGTAGAAAAAAACCTATTTGCGGCTATCTATTTGAGGCGTTTTTGCCAAACAGCAGCAAATAACCTATATGTTATTTGAGGCGTTTTTGAACAAAACGCAGCAAAAGACTTATTTGAGGCGTTTATGAACCCAACGCCGCAAATGACTGATATTTAAAAAAAAAAAAAAAACAATTAAAAACAATAAACCATACGCTATACTCGGTATTACTTTCAATTCCCTCCCAATCAAAAGAAGAACACATTACATACTACATACAGTACAGCGATAAACAACAGCACGCCGGAACTCGGAACTCGCCACTCACCGCCTCACCGCCTCAACGCCTCAACGCAACTGGTACTCGCCGAACTCGCCACTCACCATATCCTCTAAATTAGGTATGTGAATTGATTTGTAGGGTTAAATATTTTCAATTAATTGTGTTTTGAATTAGCCAAATAGAGTATGATTAATTCAATTCAGTTTTATGTTCTCTCAATCTTACTTTCCTGTTTAATTATTTCGATTATTTATGATTTTTATGATTTTCGATTAATTTGTACTGTTTTATTGATTACTGTATGTGTATTATTTTCTAGGGTTTGAGTCATATCGATTGATTAATTGGGTTTTTATGATTTTCGATTAATTTGTATGTGTATTATTTTCAATTAATTGGGTTTGTATGATTTTCGATTAATTTGTACTGTTTTATGATTATTTATGATTTTCGATTAATCCAATATATAACTTGATGAAGGAATTGGGATTTTGATAGTTTAAATTGTGAATAGTAGTTCCCTGGAATATGGTGAACAGAGAAAGAGGCATACCAGTGGTGCGAGAGGCATGGTTAAACGACAGCATTGAGAAGCAAGAGCCACAGCCTTTGGAAGCTTATGACTGTGTGTCTCGTGGCCCCAATTTGGTGACGCCGCAGATAATGAAGCCGGATGTGATTGGCCCAGGGGTTAATATATTGGCTGTTTGGTCTCAGGAAGTTGGCCCAACTGGGTTGGAGAAGGATACAAGGAAGACTAAGTTCAATATTCTCTCAGGTCATTTCTTTACCATTAGTTTGCTGTTAATTTGGTTTTGTTGCGGGTTTTACCATATTTTTCTTTTTTGGGATTGTCTGGTAGTTTAGTTAGCCATGAATTCTTTGTGTTTGTTTCTTTGTCAAATTTAATTCTATACTTGTTTGGGCTCTTTCTTCATCAGGTATATATTTTATGGTTTACTCACTTTAGTCTATTGACAGTGGTGATTGCCTCATTCGTAAGTTACTTGGCTTTATGCCCAAATCCTTTAGGAGCAAATAGTAATGCAAGAACGTAAATTAGGAGTCATTTCCATACATTTGTTCAAAAATGAGTTTGCCATCTAATACCTATCACCTATGGGAGACTGATATACTAAAAGAGCAAAGAGCTAAAACTTCACTCATGTTGAGCTTGTGACAAGTAATTGTGAAGTTGACTGGAATGACTAGTATTGAGTATTCATCCCATTGATTGAAATGGGTAATATTGTGTATTCAAGCATTTGAAGTGATGAAACTTCAGGTTTTACTGTCCTTTTATCGAGTCCTCCTGTTTGTTCTTCAAGTGTTTTTTATGTAATGTTTTTAATTCTTTGGCTGCTTGCTTCGGCATACTGGTTTTGAACATTTGATATATTGTCAGTGGAATAAAATAACAAATAATACACATGATGCTCAACATATACTTTCTGCCACATTAGACGGTCCTCATTGTGATGCAAGCAGTCCTAAAATTAGGTTGGATTGCAAGTGTGTAATAGTATTGAATTTAAGCAGTTTTTCAGGTGCTCATGCAGTCAGGTGATGCAGAGCTAGAAATGCGACGGAGGTGTAGTGCTGGCCAGAAGGTGAATTAGTAAAAAAGTTTTCCCGTCTATCTTCTTTTGCCTTCAAACCTATCTTGCTCGTATTCGATTTAAACTTGAATGTGGTAAGAGACTTATGACACGAGACGATCTTGAGCGCTAGGCCGCTAACCATGGTTATTTTGTGAAAACATTTCATGCTAGGCGGCTAACCATGGCTATCAGTTCCTTGTACGTTTTCGCTTCGATTTTCATTGTTATTGTTTTCGTTTAATCGATTTAATTTGGTTGATTTTGCTTGGACGATAACTAATTAGTGATTGAATACTTGAATTTGGTTGTAGTATGTAGTTGGAGGGAGTGGAACTCAGGTGCTTACAAATGAAGCCGGTGAAGTCAGTAGGTATAACACATTTTGGAGGATCCGTTCCTTTTTTTCTTTCATTTGTTGTCTTATTCCGGATAATCGACTTTCATTTACGAAATGACACTGATATGAACACAAAATTATGTTGTTGGATTCTTGACATGAAGCATGAGCTTGAAAAAATATCACATTTTCCGATGGGATGAGATTAATAGTGTTGGTTTCTACTAGTCTATTGCATAACATATACTGTTTCTGATGGGATTAATGTGCATAATTCAGGTACCATTTCCTACAAAGATGCTCTCAAGTCACCTGGACTTGCTGGAGCAATAGCAGGAAGTAGGATTGGTGCAGCGAGTTGCGGATGAGTGAGGTTGCGTGAGCAGGTAGTCTTTGGTCTGAATAAATGTGCTATTGGCAGTGTTCGTTTGGAGCTGCACAATGCTGTGATTGTTCAGATCAGAGGCAAAGATCTGGCTGTAGGCAGAGTAGCAGTCCATCCAGTAATAGTCGGCTTGGGTAACGGCCTGCTATGCTTCATACATATGCAGTTGCCATTCAATTCTATTCATTCAAATTGGATTAGGATTCAGTCTGTCAAGGGCAGTTGTTCACTGTACATGAGCATTTATCTATACCCCTTAAATAAGCAAGAAGCACGCCAACATAACTTTACAAGCTGGACAAACTTATCTCTAATCCTCCTTCACATACACAAAGTACAAAGGGTTTGTCAGGAAATCATTACGTCCATGTGCAGTCCCTGAACTCAAAGATGGCACTTCTTGTTCCAAAGAAATCATTACGTCGATCTACAGCATCAGAAACAGCTGTTTGAGGCACTGAGGTCAAACAAACTATATGGGAAGTTGGAAAAATGCTCTTTTATGCAATTTGAAGTTCATTTTTTTGGCTTTGCGATATCTGATGAAGGGATATCTATTGATCCCTGAAATATTGAGGCCATAAAAACTTGGCCAACACCCAAGTATATCACAGAAGCAAGAAGTTTTCATCTAGGGATTCAGCTCAATCATGGCACCAGTTACTCAGTGTTCGTTTTATGCACAGGAGTTGCCTCGGATGCTACTGGTTTCCTTTAGATGCAATGTTTTGTTTTCTTTGAAACAGATAATCACAAGGTTGAGCTATAGCGTAGATACTTGTATTTGATATCGTATATCCTTGTAATCGTGACTTTTGTTTTGATATATACTAAAAAAATCGTGTAAGATTCTCTTGTAGAAAAATATATTTGAGTTATTATATTTTATTAATTTGTTTGCATCTTCATTTTTTCAAAAACACAAAAAAAAAAAAAAAAAAAAAAAAATTTTTTTTTACTGACCTATTTGCGGCGTTTTTGCCAAAAAACGCCTCAAATAGACATACTATTTGCGGCGTTTTTTTTAAAAAAACGCCGCAAATAGTATGTCTATTTGAGGCGTTTTTTGGCAAAAACGCCGCAAATAGCATTTTAATTGCGGCGTTTTTTTTTCCGCCGCAAATAACTTTTTCTATTTGCGGCCCCTTTATTTGCTGCTACACCAAAAACGCCGCAAATGGGCCCTTTTTTGGCGCCGCAAATAGCTATTTTTGTACTAGTGCTATTGTATAGAAAAACAACTTATTTAATTATTAGCCATATAAATTAATTGTAAAATCACGTATTTTCGTAAAGGAGTAATTTTAATAAATTAAAGTGAGTTTCGGAATTTAATAATATCTTAATATAATTCGTAATTTACATTTTTATGAATTTCCGTTAAGATCCGTCTTAAGATTCATTTCAAGATGTTGGGTTCACTTGGTAATTTTCGTTCTTAAGGTTTCCGTTCCATTTAATTAGTAAACCCGACTCAAATAAAATAGGGTTAATTGATAGGAATAATACAAACTATGCCTCACCTGCTCAAATTAATATGAACTATAAAAAAACCCAAAAAAAATCCCAACTCTTCCATCATTTAACTGATAGTAGTTCGGCTCTCTTATTAACCTGTTGTACCCGGTAATGTTTGGTTAATTGCAGGTTAACTTTTTTCCTTTTTTTTTATTTCGTTAATCAGGCCTTATAATATATAATTACTTCCTCCATTGTTGTTCTTCAACAAAAATTCATTTCCCTCAATTAATTTCTCTCTCCTTCCCCTCTTAATTTATTCATCCTTTTCATTGCTCTTTCACCATATTCTACTTCCTTTGTCAAACAGAGTGATTCCCTCTTTATTTTTTCAACCTTGATGTCTTCATCATCTTGTAACTCGTCTTTTAGAAATGCGAATCGATCCGTTCTATGCGACCATCAGTTACCTGCGATTTTGAGGTGTGTGAAGAAAGGGGCAAATGCGGGTAAATATTTTTACGGTTGTTCGTTGTGGCCGGTAAGTTTTATAATTTCATTTTTTAAAATTGATGTCAATTTTCTTATATTTTGTAATTGTTTTTGTAGCATAATCAATGTGATGTAATTGTTTTTGTAGCATAATCCATGTCGATTTTTTGAGTTGGAAGAAGGGGCTGCTTTGGTGGAGAAGAATTTTTTAAAAGAGAAGATTGAGAAGTTGAAGAACAAAAATCAGAAATTGAAGGATGAATTGGTGGAATTAAGACATGAAGTAAAAAGACACTTAAGAGGAGAGAAAATGGCAATGTATTGTTTAGTTTACTCTTGGATTTTTTTGTTGTTTGTTTGATTTTGAAGAATTATGTATGAAATAAGGAGAAAATGGCAATGTATTGTAGAAATTTTAGCCTTGTAATGGGAATTCATGTGTTGGTATTATCATTTATGAATGGCAATGTATTGTAGCAATGAAACAAGTGCTTCATTTATAAATGCTTAAACTTGCAAAAACAATGTTGGTTGCTTGTTCAAAATACATTAAACGACTAACATTGCTCAAAATACACTAAACATTGTTCAAAATACAATAAAAGACCATGATATGCTGCTTGTTTGTTGATTCCAGCATTGCTCAAAATATGTTGTTCAAAATACATTCAAATACATTTCAAAGGCCCTAAACATTCACACAACATTGTTGGTTCCATCATTGCTACTAATTTGGATGCTCGCTTGTTGACGCTTGGGTGTTAGGTTGGCTTGTAAACCATGCTCCAATGTTTCTTGGACCCATTAAACTCCCCGAATGATTTGTGAATGCATTTCCTTGATCATCAAAGAGCACACCCATGCCTTGAGGGACCTGCAAGTAATGAACAACATGCACTGATATCACTTAACATAAACATGAACTGAAATGAACAACATGTCATAGCCAAATCTGAACTAAAAACAGGAACTGAACTTAGCCTTCCACCCCTGCCTCCCCTTCTCCCTCTGGTTCCTCCTGTCCTTGCAGCTCTATTTTCTCCTGTCATAGCAGTTCTACCTCCCCTTTTTATGACCCCTCCACTCCTTCCTGTCTTTGTTGGTTGTGCAGTTGCTTCATGATGGACTTGAGAGCTTGAGGCAGTATTCTTAGCTCTGGTTTCACTTGTGATAAGAATCCTAGGCCTGCCTCTTCCCCTTTTAGCTGCTGGTTGTATCACTGTGTCCTTTTGTAGACACCTTTTCTTATTGTGCTCCTTTGACTTACACACAGAGCAAGTCATTTCTACACCATGCTTTGTCAATTTTCCATTCTTTTTGGGATCCTCATGTGGATCCCTTCTCCTTTTCTTCCTTGGCCTTCCTGGTCCTATCTTAATGGGTGGAGGAATCATAGGTTGGTTCACTTTAGGCCAGTGTCTTTCTCCTGGACATGGCCCAATTGTCATGTTGTATGCTTGAAGGTATGCTTCCCTTTTGTACATTGGATGTACATAGTCCTCAGCCAGTGCATGCATGTCAAAGATTGCAGTTACTGCATGTGAACAAGGGATTCCAGTGACATCCCATTTTCTGCAACTGCAAGTTCTGTCTGCAAGATTAACTTTCACCTCATCAAGCCCATCTATAATCTGATACTGGTTTGGATTGGATGGCAAAGCTTTGCAGAATGCAACCTTCTCTTTCTCCTTTTCTAAAATTGCTTGAATATTGGGACATACATTGGTTGTTAACTCCATAATTTCCCTCTTCTTTACAACCATTCTTTGCATCAACTGTGTTCTAATTTCTTCAAGCATATATATCAAATGCTTTGACCTAGCATTGATGATGTATGCATTAAAAGTCTCGGCCATGTTGTTGACAATAACATTGTTTGTTGTATGTGTGCTGATGAAGGCCCTACAGAACAGACTGGGGTTGCAAGCTAGGAAAGCATCTGCTGCCCTTGGGTCTACCTCTCTCAAACAGTCAACTGCTTCATCAAAATCAGGTCTGTTGTAAGCTTTAGCACAGTTCCAAAATAGCATTTTCATCTCATCTCCCTTGTAGGACTTGTGCCAATTGGCAAAGATGTGCCTGACACATCTTCTATGCTCTGCCTTGGGTAACTCTGTTGCAACCATTGTGATGATGCTCTACATGAAAGTAGTCATTGTTAGTGAATGAGGAAGTAGTAAATAATGAATGAGGAAGTAGTAAACAATGAATGGGGAAGTACCTGATGTTCATCTGACATTATTGTCCAGCCTTCACCATTTTCTTCTCCTGTTGCCTTTTTCAGTTCTTTGAAAAACCACTGGTAACTATCATTATTTTCTCCTTCAACAACCCCCCAAGCCAAAGGGTACATCTGATCATTACCATCTCTGCCTATAGCACTAATCAACTTCCCTCCTAGAAATGTTTTCAGAAAACACGCATCCACACATAAAAGCTTTCTACAACCCTGAAGCCATCCTTGTTTCAGTGTGTCAAAACAGACAAATAGTCTTTGAAAAACAGGAACTGATCTAACAAGGTTAGGGTTTGTGGTTAGAGTGAACAAAGATCCAGGGTACTCTTCCTCAAGAGCTTTCAAGTAATTACCTAACTTGCTGTAATGGTCCCTCGTGGAACCATGTAAAAGCTTATGGGCAGTGTACTTGACTTTGTATGCAAAGTCTTTTTTGATTATAACTTTTTATGCCCTTCTAACAGCCTCTATTATGTCCTTTGCTGGCCAGTGTGGTCTTGCCTTAAAAACATCAAGAAACTGCTTTGCAACCCAACTAGATTTCAACTGTGTATTGCTTTCCATGGTTCTTTGACAATTATGACTATGTCTTACTGTTTTCACCAAAAAACAAGCTAACCTATTGTCCCAACTACCATATAATCTGAATGGACAATCTGGTTTACAATGCACCCCTAATTTCTTACCTCGAGTCTTATCACTCACCACAAATCTGAGATTTCTACCCTGTGCAATGGCATACCTGGTTACACAGTCCCTAAACACATCTCTAGTAGGGAATCTGATTCCTACCTTCCACTTCAGCTTAGCAAAATCTGTCCTTTCATTCACCACTGGCACAATATTTCTTCTCCTTCTACCTGGTATAGGGTCCTCCTCACTCTCAACAGGAGTATCACATTCATCACCACTCTGGTCATAATCACTCCCTAAACCCTCTTTCTCACCAGCAACTTCCTCATTCAACTGATCTGCTTGTGCAGTCAACTGATTAGCAGATGCTTCAAGTTGAACCTACTTAGCAATTGCTAGAGCTTTTGCATTCCACTATTTCACCTTACTCCTTGCTTCTCTTGCCTCATCATCATCTGAAATACCATCTGGCTCATTCACTTCCTCAACTATAACCTCTCGAATTTCATGGAAGTCTCCTGTACCATCTTCACTTTCATCCTCATCTACTAACTCATCCTCCAATTCACTAATACTATCAGATTGACTATCCTCACTAGGGTCATAACCAGGATCTTCTCCCTCACTTAGATCTTCCCACTCACAATCAGCAGTAGCATTTAGACAAGCAACATCTGATTCCTCCTCATGAGTGTCAAATAGATCTGATATCCTCAGATCATTACAGTCGTAAGTTTGTTCAGGAGGGTCATTATTTGATTTTTGTGAGGAAATTAAAGGTGAGTTGTTGAAATCAGATGCTTGTCTGATATCCTCATTAGGAGTTGTTTTTGGTGGAGCAACTTTTTTTTTGAGTTTTTAATGAAGCTTTAGTGTTTTTTTGAGATTGTGGTTGAGTTTTTTCTGAAGTTCTTGTCTTTTTTTGAGAGTGTGTCTCAATGCTTGTGTGCGAGACTGGTGGTTTTGAACTCACAGTTATTTGTTGAGACTTTGCCCTAGTCTCAATGCTACTTCTGACTAGTGGTTGTGAGCTTTTTGTCTTTTTGGGGGGAGTGACTCATGTTTGTGTCTTGTGGTCCCTTCTTTACAAGCACATCAGGAATCTTAACTTTAGTATCCATCTTTCTCCTAGGTGTCAACTTCCTAGAACACTTAACAATTGAAGAAGGGTTTACTTCTCCCTCACCCAATTTCAGTAAATGCATTAAATGGGCTACATCACCAGCAAACACAATGTAGCACTCAACTACCCTCTCTTTCACACCTATCTTACACATACACTAAGCACCCCTATCATCTACATACCACTTTTTCCAATCCAACTTCAGGTTTCATGTAAAAAAAGGCATCTACATTCCTCTTGAAAGTTCCACATTTCTCACACTCCTCTAATAGGGTAAACCAGCAGAATTCATCAACATCAACTGCTGAAGTCCTAAATAATCTACCCGTATAAGCAAACCCTAATTCATTCTTTGTAAATGACCCACCAAACCAAATTTTCAGAGTCACAAATTCATCAACTCCCTAACCAAAATAAAAAGGATAATGGTTCAACAATCGCAGTTGTGTAATGATTAATTAATATTAAGATTCAAACTCTACCAACAACAAATTAAACTAACTAACAACAAATTAAACTAACGAACAACAAATTAAACTAATTACACAGACAGAAAAACAAAAACAACAGTCCTGATGTGAAAATGATGAAAATTAAGATTACAAATTACCTTACTGCTCATCGTGTCTGCAACAATGGAGGCCAAACAACTTCTACAGTAACACCAACCAGAAATTTGTTGACGAAGATGAATAATTTAACTGGGGATGGATTGATTAAGGAGGAGGATGGAGTGATTATGGAGGATTGATGAAGACGAAAAGGGGGAAATTGGGTAATTAGTAATTAGGGTTTAATTGAGGTAAAAGGGGGAAATAAGGTGAAAAAGAACTTAAGTTCAATTGGTAACCGGTTCTCTAAGTTGCCCTTCACTCAAACTAATATCAGTTAAATGATGGAAGAGTTGGGATTGTTTTGGGTTTTTTTATAGTTCATATTAATTTGAGCAGGTGAGGCATAGTTTGTATTATCCCTATCAATTAACCCAATAAAATAAAGGACAACTCTCCTTCTTTCTTCTTACGACATTTCATTTTCTCACAAACACAATCACTGTAAACACAAAACCCCCAATTTTCTCTCTTCGAAAGCTTCTAAAAAGATCATCTAAAGGTTTATTTCAACTCGAATCAAGGTAATGTTTACATATTCGGATTCCTCGCGCAATTTCCGTTCTTTCTATCACTTTTTTTTTCAAATCTTTACTTCTCATTTCCGGCCTGTTTTGCCTTAAATCGTTTTTAGACTTCTAATATGCATTTTTGTGTTTATAGGAGTCGACTTGGACAGCCCGAAGGTTGATTCATACATAGCGGAGGAAGAATCGGAGCTTAAAACGCTTGAGGTGACGATAATGAGCAACTCGACCTTGTCTTTAAGTAATTTGACATTTTTTTATGAATGATTATGTAGTTTAATGGTGAAAATGGGATGTATGAGTTGTGGGTAATGTATAAGGTGAAGGGTTAGTAGGATTGGTTATATGTGTGGCAATTTCTGAAATATGATGTCCTTTACGTACTACTTTTCCTGTGCATTTCATTTGATAGCAATTGCTCTACTGTATTTACTTACTTACTACCACTTATTGCTCACTGTATGAACTTCTACTCACTGGTTTGATAGTCTGTCTCTGCTGGTCTGTTATATACCCATTGCTAGTCTTCTTATGTACCATTGTTTCTACCATTTAAACCTTACTGCACTTTTTCTATTAACCACTGCTCTACTCCTAGTGATATACCATTTCGTACTGCTACTTACCACTGTGTCCCTATGTGTCGCGTGTTACTACTAACCTCTACTACTACTATTCTGTACTCTGCCATTGCTGTATATCTGCTACATTCCCACTACTACGAACTTTTATTGCACACGCACACACTAGGACAAACTACTGCACCTTTATCTGTCACTGCAGGTCAGATTTCACGCTGTTACTGACTACATTTCTGCTGGCCTGTTTATACCAGACTACCCCCTTCCCCTCTACTCACTACTGAACACCTACTGCCACTACACTAACCACTACTGTCCATACTCTTTACATGCTGTACACTATTACTGAATTATTACTGCTAGTTTGATGTTGCTGCAGCTCCACTACTGTTGTACATACGACTATCTGCACACACTACATTACTAGGCTATTTCACCGCTACTGTACACCGTGTTCAAGACCTATTGCATACTATTGCACGCTCACAACTGCTACTACATACTACCCTACTGCATGCTACCCTCACTACTAATGCACCAGAACCCCCCCCCCCCCCCCCCCCAACTATCACTACCTCACTCTGCTATTGTTGTACATGCTCAGTCTGCACTTCCTGTATCTGCTACTGAACACTGCTACGTATTGTTCACTGCTGCTGCCATACTGATGCTCATTA
The DNA here is from genome assembly GCA_029255685.2 of Silene conica. Lineage (NCBI taxonomy): Eukaryota > Viridiplantae > Streptophyta > Magnoliopsida > Caryophyllales > Caryophyllaceae > Silene > Silene conica. The sequence continues at coordinate 71,232,735 of CM055311.2, forward strand.
CTAATGCGCAATGCAGCCTCTCTATACTGTTATGCGTGTCTACCTACTGTTGTCTGCATCCTCGATTGTTGTTATGCGTCTGTTTACACTACTACATACTCTGCTGGACTGCTCTGTAGTGCTGCTAGTTAACTAGGTTGCTGCTGTGTGATCTATACCTTGTTGTTTCATGATTACAGCCATTTAGTTAAAGTCAGAAAACGAGAACAGGGCTGGATGATTAACTAGTGTGCTTACAATTCTATAATTTAGACCTTGTATAACTTAAACCAACATATTGTTGGAGTAAATGTCCTCCACAGTGTGTGATTATTTGAATAAGTCTTTTACAGGATCACACATGGATACTTAATTAGTATATTAATCAGTTGGTTAACGTTTATCGGTAACAATTGGCTCACTAGAAGTTGACGTTACTGTCATATGATGGCGATGATCAGCTGATCCCTAAAGGTCACACCTATAAGATAGTACTGAGAAATGAGATAAATGGCAGTTTTAGGCGACTTTGATTTCTTTCTCACTAGTCAACCGTAACTGGGGCTAAGCAGTTTTTTTTTGGGTAATTTCATACTGCGCTTCTATCTGCAAGATTCGAGTTGAGGAAAATATTCAACCTTTATCAAGTTTTGTTATTTCTCAGGGCCACTCGAGGAGTTGTAATTGAAATGCATGGCCATGCTCGAATAATGATTCGTTATCAGTTGAGTTACTCTATAGTCGGGAAAACCACTCTTGATCTTGATCGCTTGTAAAATACGACCTTTGTGAATACAGATTTGCAAATTGTTTTAAATTGAGTGGGAGAAATTTATGGATATTGAGAATCGGTTATCGCACATATACTTGTACGGACAAGTGGGAGATTGTTGGAGTCAGTGTCCTCCACAGTTAGTGTGATAACATGTATAAATCTCTTAAAGGTTCACAGGGTATACTTTGTATTATAATCAGTTGATTAAGGTTTATCGATAACGGTTGGCTTGCTAGAAGTTTGACGTTATTGTCATACAGATGGCGGTGATCAACTGGTCCCTTAGAGTCACACCTAAAGGATGTAATTTGAGAAATATGATTAGATGAAAATGTAATCATATTGATACCTTATACGACTAAACGGTTAGTCAATGTAATGATGATACGAATATTTAATACTGATTAAATAATATTAGTTGAGACGAATTAAAATGTTAATTCGTAATTAAATGTAAAAAGTTACATTTAATTAGTAAGTGTAATGTAATTATTTAATAAAGATTGAATAATTTAGTTAAACATAAACGGTTATATTTAATTAGTAAATTATAAATATACGATATTTATAAGATAAACATTATACACAAGAGAGGATAAAACCGATCTTATACTGATAAAATTGGTTGAGCCGAGTGGAGTAGTGTTCGGTCAGTATGGGTGTGGTACTCGGTCAGTTCTGAGTTTGTAGCAGTTTAGTATACTCAAATACGGATTTGAGAAATCTTATCTAAACTCTGTAAGGCGGTTAAGGTTGTGTATAAGAATTATACTTATTAAGAAACACCTCCTACTACTATATATACTAACCTCACACCACACATACATTCAAGAGTTCCAAAACAGACGTGATACTCCCTCCTCTCTCTATTTCATCATTTACACAAATTAACGGTAATTTTTGCAGTTTTTAGCTCTAGAAAGGGTATTTCTCGGAGCGTCTTGAGTGCAACAATTAGGAGGATATCTATTTTGATATATGTTCTTAGACCTCTTGCAAGGACCAAAGGTTAATTCTTGTTCCCAATCCTTGTACCTCGTATTTCATTTATGACTGTAAATCATAATTATAATTTCGTTATAATCCTGCATATAAAGTATTAGGATATATAAAGATATTTTCCCACACATTGGCCATGAATCATGATAATGAGTTAGGGTGGGGACCGAATACTAACTCGGGTGTGCAGCTGGTGATTTCAAAAGGTCAGTGGTTGATTCCTCGGTTATGCTCTCTTGTGTTGGAGGGGGAGAATTGTTGAGTTAAAACAACTCATCCAACACAAGTTACACACACAAGGTTTTTAATTAAGTGAAGTGTTATATGTACAAGTATTAATGATGTACATGTAACATTAGGTGTTAAATAAATGTGGATACATGTTTGTTTAGGATTACGTAAAACTCACATGACCTTATGACATTACAATATAACGTCACTTCACAAGACTATATAAATGATTGTATTCCTTTGGGAAAATCATCTCACAAATAATATTATCAAACAAGGTGACTGTAAACTTGGGGTTTGAGGGTGTGAGAGGTAGTAGAACGGGTGTTCTAATACAATTATTTAAGAGGTTACTCTAGGGGCGATATTAGTGACATTTACTAATATTACTGAAGGTCTAGAGGTTGTTATCTTATTGCATTGAGGGTTCTGGATTGGTGTTTATTCGGGACGGTTACGTTGTACTGGTACTATTTTTATAGTTGATTTTAGTCGATTTGGTTAGTTGGTTTTACTTCTAGTTTGGAAGGTTTTGCCCTGACTTTGACCCTAAATATTGTTTCATTTTATTATTGCTTATATTTATTTACTTTTATGGTTTACTTGTCGATTGATTGCTTCCGTTGCACGTGGAAGATTGATGTTAATTTCCCAACAACTCTCTCCCCTGACGATGCTCCTTTTGAAGAAACTGAGTTTCAGGCACTAGTTGGGTCACTCGAATACTTGTCTCTCAGAAGCCCGTACATTGCCTTTGTGGTCAATAAACTCTCGCAGCTCATGCATATACCCTCTGGCTCTCACTAGAAAGCACTGAAGCGAGTTCTTCATTATCTCACTAGTACTTCATCTTATGGTCTCATCATACATTGTGACTCGTCCACCTCTCCCCCCCTCTCTCTCTCTCCATGCCTTTTCTTACTCTAATTGGGCTGGTAATCGCAATGATTACACCTCCACAGGGGCTTATCTCATGTATCTCGGCCGCAATCATATTTCATGGAGCTAACAACAAAAGAGGGTAGCTTGCTCCTCCACAGAAGCAGAGTACCGTGCCAATGCCACTGTCAATGTCATTTTCATTTTTGAGCCGACTTGGCTCACTCATCTCCTCATTGAACTTCGAGTAGTACTCAAAGCATCTCCGCATATTTACTATGACAATATTGGTGTCAACTCGTCTTAGTGCCAACCCGGTCTTCCACTCGCGCATGAAACATGTTGCTTTAAACTTCTACTTTATCTTTGGCAGTAGTAAAAAGGTAATTATAATACCCCAAAAGTTACAGAACAAGCTAAAAGGCAATGCTGCACTAGGAGTCTGACTAGCAAACTTAATGTAACAAAGCTATAATTAAAGATTACATAAAAATCTAGCGCTCTTCGTGTTATTCTCATTGTTGAGGATGATCAACTTGTAGTCCTTCTCACCAAGGCCTTGCCTCAATCCCGCTTTGTCATGCTACTTCCCAAGATCAGACTCATGTCACCGCAGTCCATCTTGTGGGATGATAAGATCACACCAAAACCATGATCTTCTATTTTTACTAGTGAATATATTCTTTTGTATATATTGTTATTTCCTTCCTCTTTTATAGGCTTGTAATATAATCCCCCTTTTGTATCTTCTTGTTATTTGATATCTTGTTAACCAAGCTTATGTTGTAAGCTTGTAACTATATATAATGTTGACAGTAGTAAAGAAAATAATGTTGTAATCTAACCCTATCAATTATCTTCAAAAATATACATCTTTCTATATAGTTGTTACCCGACCCGTACTAGCGAAGACAGAAACCACAGTCACGCAACATATCGAAGTCTCAAATCAAAGCCACTGTCGTTTCAAAAAGAGGAGATAAAGATTTTGTGCCTTACTTCTTTAAGTTTCCTCGTTCAAAAATATACATCTCTCTATTTATGTATCCCCCTCTACCTTTCCAGAATCGGTCCGCCACATTCATCAATCCTCAAATCATATATGTGATTCGAAGTTTATACGATTCTGGTATGCGTTCTGAAGATGACTTGAGAATGATCCTAGTTTGGATAGAGCAAATCATATCTTATACTCCGTTCTCCATGTAATTGGCTGTTGATTCAAAAATGTATCCTAAATTTTGTCTGACTTCGGTTACATAGCACTAGGGATGGCAACGGGTCAGATCTGGACCGGGTCCAGTAGGATCCAGATCCGATCCAGATCCAAATATGTGAGATCCAGATTCGGATCCAACAGATCCGTGTTGGATCCGGATCTGTAACGGGTTCAAATTTCTAGCCTCACATTATAAAAAAAGTTCATAGGTCATAACATTAATGATATCCATTTTCTGAAATACAATAAAACGAAAAAGTAGCTCGAAACGTGGCAATTATGTTCAATCAAATATTAGTAATACTAATTATTTTGACCAAGTAATCGAAACACAAATCAAGAAACAAGATAACTAAGAGGTCTGCGTAAGAGGATCCAAATCCAGATCCGTTTTAAAAGTAGTGGATCTAGATCCGACCCGGATCCAACGGGTCTGAAAAAATAGAATTAGATTCGGTCCATTAGGATCGGGTCTTACGGATCCACCATGTAAAATATGTCTTGTCTTGGTGACAGCAATCGATACTTTGATTCACACAACTTTCAATTCTAAAAAAATGGACAGTTGAATCAATTAGTATGTATCATTACCTTATGTTTGCAGCTTCACAATCATTACCATGACTCCATGCCCAACCGCACAAGGTTAACTCCTGATTGCCAGTAGAAATACCGACATAACACTCTTACTTGTAACCATAACACTCACGCAGGCGAATCAGTCAGAAAAGTATATAAATGAGAACAGGTCATTTATTTGCTGCGATGATAAAATTAGGCGACAAGCCTACAAATACCTAAAGTGCTTGCAAATGTTTACAAAGTTCCCAATCTCTTTGAATCGCTCGCCAGACAAACTGTCAGGTGAGAAACAATGCAATAGGCATCAATGATAATGGTAATTGATATCATGCCCCGCTCTCACATATGGAGCCAGGTAACTCAGGAAAACAATTAATATTAACAGTCATTCAAACTATGCCGGAATGCTTTATGAACCGTTTGGCTCTTGGATAAGCACACATCTGACTTCTCGGGCGAGTTCCATTACATGGGTATCTTCACATCCTAGTTAACAGCAAATGTATAAGAGTCAAGTAAGCTACATAAGCAGCAAAAACAACATAAAACTTATGTGGAACAAAAAACTCCAGAGAAAGCATACCAAGTTCAAGGAGGGCCTTCTCGAGTTGAAATAGGTAGTCTCTGTTGGGGCCTGAGGGGCCTTCTGCACGAACAATTTGCCTGTAATTCAATTTTTTCAGGGACGGTGGTAGTGAAGTAATCAGTTTCCTTGAGATGGATTAAGAATCAACTGTCAAAGACTAGTGTATGTTTGAAAGAATTGGGTAAAATGCAACAAACGGAAATGGAACGTACTTTGCAATATCTTCTAGTGGAGCAGGACCCAGGTAGTTTACATTGAGTTTTTTATCTGAGGAGCCAACATACCTGAATCGTTTCAACATCAGCATTACTCGCAAGGGTAAAAGAATACATAAAAGCTTATTTTTGGATACTTACACTAACACCCCAGTCAAAGTAGGAGATGAATCAGTCAATTCCTTTAGAAAAATACATCGTCAAGTCAGAAGCTTGTAAAGATCCATAAGAATTATGATTAAATGAAGAATATATGTTGCATATCTATCTACCTTATAGAAATCAACAGAAAGCTTCTGGTCATATTGTTTCTCCCGCACCTCTAGATACTGCGTGTCATTACACCAGAGAGGGGATTCTGTTAAAAAGATAGCATCAAGAGGAGACATCACTAAAGAAAAAGAGAGGAATACACGGTAAATATTAGTAGTATACAAGAAACGCATACCGTAATGGCAGTTGCAATGTCCTCCTTGTTAGAAATCCTATAAGCCACTCCACACTACACCAGAAAAAATGACAAAATTGAATGGAGTTGCAAAAGATAGACTTTTAATGTTAAATGCATCATAGTTAAATGATTAACTTTTTGAAGAACCCATGTCAAAATCATTTTATTTATTGAAAACGAAGGGACAGAATCATTTCATTTGGTGTTCAGGGCCAAAATGGCAGCACAATTACAAAGAAGAGAGAGATTCGAACCCACGACCTATCATCCATTTACACTCAATCTACCCCTAGACCAAGATCTCATTGTAGAAGTGACAGATTCATGACTAAGCACGAGCAAGAGAATGTCTGAAACGATAAGACTGAGTCCAAAAGTTTCCGGTTCATAAAGTACTCAAAGGTAAATACCACAAAAAATCATCCAACAATAAAGCTACGAGAAAGAATCCATTATGTTAGCGTCCATAGTATCACAACACTCTTCTTGGAACAGTTTCACACACAAAAAGTTTTTTTTTTCCCGCAGCAGTGCTAGAAAACATTAACCCTGGTCTAGGAAGGGTGCATTGTCAAAAAGCATAATACCATTGATGTACTCTTGAGTAAATAATCGCCCTAAAAGCTTTGTCTTCTGCAACTTTAAGCTTCTCATATGACTCAACATATGCCAATGTCATTAACCTTATGGACAGTAAAACGAGTTAACTAAGAGCATAAAACAATCATCGAATCTCTTCATCATGGCAGAATCAAATAAACCAGCAATTACCATCATCAGCAATGTATTCACTCAGCCCCACCTTTATTATTTTCTCCCTTTTCTTAAATCAAGGGAACAAACATAAATTTTTAACCACTTCTCCCTTCACATTACTTCACTAATCAGTTAATAGTCCTGTATCCTTTGCACAAAAATATCAAAACTTCTAGATTAAAACCATCTTACACAAGACCAATTGTAGTAAAATCATGGGAAAAGAATCAAGCTTTCAGCCATAAACCCACTTCAAACTAAACAGAATTACACAGTTTGAAATTTATCTTAGTGCAACCAATACAGTGAGCTCATATCCAAGTGTTGAATCAAAAACTCAAGAACACACTTTATTCTAAAGCCAGCCAATAATTATACGTTAATTTAATCAAATGAAGAATAACCAACCAAAGAAATAACACCCTTTATGCTAAACTAACCAATCGTTAATCATTAATTAATAAAATGAAGAATAATTAACTAAAAAAAGATTAGTTTTTTTTTGTCAACTTACACAAATTTCATCATCAGCAGGCTCTAATGTGACAGTTCTACCTGGGTATTCGGGTGTTCCTCTATGATCAGTACTACCTGCATCCAAAAAAAAGGTTATAAAGTTGAAATCTTTGAAATAATTTAAATGGAAAATTTAGATAAATGAGGTATGAGGAGGTAAAAAGAAGAAACCTTGATAGAAGACACGACGATAGCCCTTGATGAAACCATGAAGGCGTTCATCGTAGTTGAACCCGGCTTTCCATATCAGTGACCCGTACCCAAATACCCATAGCACCATTTTTTAATTCTTTGCTTTGGTTTGTATCAGCTTTGGCCTTTTCGGGTGAGGTGAGAAACTGAGAATGAAGAAACCGAAGAAGCAACAATTTCGGAATTAGGGATGGTAGTGGGTCTAAACTCTAAAGCAACTTTTTGCTAATAACTAGTTTTATACCCGTACAACACATGTACGCTTTTGTTTTTAAATATTGGTTATAAATAAATATGTGATTAATGAATACAAATATAATTCAAAATAAAAATTAAGTAGATAATATATAAATTATTATCAATCACGAATTACTAAAATAAACCATTTTTTTGCTATAAAATCCGACCTATTTCATTACTAATGTAAAAGGCAAATTTTATTTGTTATGGTTTCAAAATTAACGAATTTTTATTTGAAATATTGATGTGTCTTTTTATTACCTACTTGTGTGTTCTTTATAACTGTCAATTATTTGATTATTATCAATATCGTCTCTATCTCTTAGGAGTAGATCTACATGAATAAGATTAATTTGCAGTTTTTTTAGCATAATAAAATTATAATTTTTGGATTTTCAGTTTATTTTCAGTATTTTATTCCAGTATCTTATTAGTATTATTATTATAATTAGTATTATCATTAATCGTTAATATGCAACCTGATTAATAAACGTAATATCCCCAATTGAATACTCGTAATTTTTAGTTGACTTTGAGTTATTTAGGTTGAAATTCCCGTTTTGTTTATTTTTTGTACTGATTTTCAGTTTTTTTTCCTAAAATACAAGATTTTTATTACGACATTGACGAAAACGTAATAATTTTGATATACATTGGACCGTTATATATCGTATTTTACCGTATTTTATTTTGTTTGGTATCTTAATTTATATTTGATTTGATTGAAAAGTTGGAGAATATAATGTAATTTAATTTTGGACTGTAATTATTTTTCGTGTTTGTAATTTTTTGTTTTTCGGATTTGATTTTTATGTTTATTTGGACCGTTGTATATTGTATTTTATTGAAACGTTGTATACTGTTATTTATATTTTCGATGAACAATAATTTGATCGTATCGTATTTTATTATGACAATGACGAAATGTGAATTTAGGAGAGAGAGAAATTAAATCAAACTAAAGTTAGTGGGTAGTTTTTTTTTCTTATTTCAATCAACCAATCAAAATGAGTTAAATTCTACTCCTTTCATAGAAATAGATTACAAACTAGTTTTTCAACCGTGTAATTAGGGATGGCAGCTGGGTTGAGTCCTCGACCCAGATTCTTAGGATTGGACCCTAATGAGTCGGGTATGGTCTAAATTTTGAGACCCACTCGGGTATGGGTCGAGTATTGGTTTTATATAAAAATTTCGGGTCCGGGTTCGGGTCTTGGTCTTGGTCTTAGGACCCTACTCGACCCTTAGACCCTTATATTTATTAAAAAAAGAAAAACAAAAACAAAAAACACATATACGAACGTCAATAATCCAAATAATACACACAAACGAATAACCCTTATTAGTTATCATTAATATACTATACGCATATCGAAAAACCATTAAGAATAATGAGAAAATTGATGAAAATGATGAGTTTGGGTATGGTAAATGATATAATTTAGGGTCGGGTACGGGTAATGATCCAAATAACCAAGATTTTGTAATACTTTAATCAAAACTTTGTAATTTAATTCGAACTTTGGTACATTTTATTGAATGACTCGTTAAGGAAAATTGGACCCTAGGCTAGACCCTACCCAGACCCATTAAGGTCGGTATGGGTCCATTAATTTCAGACCGTTTAGGGTCTGGTTCGGGTATGGGTCTAAGGTTTTTTACTTCGGATCGGGTCGGATCTTGTCGGACTCTACCCATTGCCATCCTTACGTGCAATAAAATACGGTATATTTTTTAGAATATTGATATAATTGATATTTAAAATATATTAAAGAAAAACATGATTATTTTATTTATTGATAATGATAATAGGTTAAAATATGTATAAATAATGCACACGCCTGACATTCGTACATGTTTTAAATCAATGAAAAAAATGTATAAGTTTAGTGTTCAAACATGTTAAATTAATTTAACATGAAAAAAACGAATTAATAGTCATTTATTAGGAAGTTAATTTAAGGTGTGAGAAAAAAAATTGGACGGAGAGAGAATATATGAGAAATAGGATATTCACTTGACCCGTTTACATGTGTCTCACTTGACCCGACCCGATCCACATGGGTTTGCCATTACTCGTCCCACATGGGGTCTAACTTGACTCGACCCAAATATTTCCAACTTGATGCAAAATTCATTTTGTGTTGGATTTTTTCATACTAATACAATTTCTAATATGGTTTTACTAATTTATGCAGGGTGTGTCTCGACTTGTACAATTACACCATTAAGCTACGTTCAAATTTTTTATGCTACTAATTATAATTAGGATTATTTCATGAGAATAATCCATCCTATGGGTGCCCTGCAAATATCACTCCATCCTATCAATAATTCCAAATTAATCCATCCTATTCATCATTCTTCCCATAACAGTCTAATTGGAATTATTGATAGCGTGAATAAGATGGATTTAATCCATCCTTAGACTGTTATGGGAAGAAGGGTGAATATGATGGATTAATTTGAAATTATTGATAGGATGAAGTGATATTTGCAGGGCACCCATAGGATCGATTATTCTCATGAAATAATCATTATAATTAATGATTACTATTATTTCCCCCCCCCCCCCCCCCCCCCACATTGCTATCATCCTAATCCTAAATTTCTTTATTTCCAGATTAGACATCCCTTCTACAATCATATATGTCAAGTGCTTGTTTTTATTAATATTTTTTTTGCAACACTAATTTTTTTGTAATAATATTGATTTTGTGTTAATTTCTGTTAATTTGTGTAATCTATTGCAATTGATTAGTGTAGTAAAAGATTGGACATAATTAGTAATTTTAATTTATTATTTATTATTCGAGTAAAACTTTGGAAAGAATTATGTATTAATTTCTTTAAATCAGGGATTATTTATATTTCATTACGTGTAAATAGCAAACATAAAAACTTCCATAAAAGAAGGCAGTGGTTTTCAAGAAATTAATTTCATAGTCTAGTATGCGTGAGTCTCACATTAACTATAAAAAAATAAAAATAAACTATTGCATATGATGACGTGAGTGCACCAGAAGGCTTGAAATGATCTTGCTTTTATATAGAAAAGATTTTACAAATAGGATTATACATCCAGATATATATGAGTATCGTACATCAAATATAAATTTAATTGAGCTTATATGTAATTTGTTTTGAGCTTTTAACAATTTTTTCTTGCACTATAATTTTTTAGTGTTAAAATTAATTTTTTTGGATTTTATATGTATTAGTTTTGAGTTTCAATATAATGTTTTGATTTACAATTTTTTTATACAGACGCTCAAATTCTTTTAAAAAAAACTCGTAAAATATATATATAAGCTCAAATTTTTTGTTACAAAGCTCAAAATCTATACTACCAGATGTATACATCGAGATTGGATTGCACAAATTGCAACATCGATTTTTTTAAAATATTGCTTAAAAATAAAATATTTGTTTTTTTGTTTGGTTTTGAAAGTATTTATCAAAATGGTGTCAATGTAACTTAGAATTTTAAAACCCGAAACACGGAATTAATGGCTTGTTTCATTGTAAGTATGAAATTGTATGTTTACAACAACTACTGGAAACATGCCAATACGAATAACAGGTATATGGAAAGAGACACACCATTGAAAATGACGTGTTTATTCAGCTTCCTTTTTTAAAAAACTTAAATCAACTATTAGAAAATGAATCAAAGTTAACACGCTTTTCCTAATGGCGTATTTATCTACGAGGATGAAGATTGGACGGGATGAGCACCGTGACGGGGTTTATTTTTTTAAGACGGGGGCAAGTGCGGTTGTGCGGGTATCACGAATAAATGACATGAGAGATGCTCGCCTTTGGCACAAAACACTAGACCATCCGTCTCACAGTGTTTTCCAAAATAGTGGTAATTTAATTGGTTTTAATTTAAGTTGGAATAATAATGACGTGTGTGACGCGTGTTGTCGAGCGAAACAAACAAGATCCGTTTTTAAAGCGAATAATAAAATCAGTGATGAATTGTTTAATCTTATTCACTGTGAGATATGAGGACCATATCATAAGGCAAAATTTTCAGGGTCACATTATTTTTTGACGATTGTTGATGATAAAAGTAGACAGGTATGGGTTCAATTGATGCGAGATATGGGAGATGTTTTTCGTTTAATGATGAATTTTTGCAAAATGACATTAACCCAATTTGGAAAACAGGTTAAAATACTACAAAGTGATAATGGCACGGAATTTATTTCCGGACCGTTAAAGGAGTATTATCGTGATAATGGCATGATTTTCTGAACTAGTAATGTTGACACCCCTCAACAAAATGGTAGAGTAGAACGAAAGCATAGAAATATTTTAGAGTGGGCTAGAGCCCTTAGATTTCAAGCTAATCTACCTACTGAGTTTTGGGAAGAGCGTATTTTAACTACAGCCTATTTGATCAACATAACACCTACACGAGTCTTAAATGGATTAACCCCATATGAAGTGTTACATGGTACCCATCCCGTGTTAGATAACTTGCGTGTTTTTGGAAGCCTTTGTTACACTCACAACAAAGATCGTACTAAGGATAAATTTAATGAACGAGGAAAACGATGTGTTTTTATCGGTTACCCAAGCTCCAAAAAGGGATGGCGCGTTTATGACATTAAGAGTCGGAAAATTTTTTAGTCTCGAGATGTGATTTTCTATGAACCCACTTTTCCTTTTGTTGATAATGGTTCCCTGGGCCTAGATGACGAAGGTGCGCGTTCCAAAATAGATGAACCAATAGTTCGAGACCTTATCTTTGTTTCACCAAGTACAAATAAACCGAGAAGAAGAAGTTATTAATGGGGAAACAAGCGAAATAGTCACAACCTATTGTGAGAATGAGGGAGAACATGCGTTTTCGAACAAGCGTCTTCGAAAACAGGGCCAGACATGTCGAGTCCACTACCTTCATCCCAGAAATGACGAAAATAATGCAGAGGCAGATGGATAGCAGGGACGTGGAGCTCGTCAACGTTAACCATACTGGACCGAAGGATTATGTTTGCAAGATTGCTTGCATTTTAGACCCCATAACAAATGGCACATGGAAAATAGTTAACTTACCTAAGGTAAGAAACCAATTGGGTATTGTTGCGTGTACAAGATAAAATTGAAAGCAGGTGGAAGAAGTAACTATTGAGCGCTATAAAGCGCGATTAGTGGCACAAGTAAACACTCAAGTACAAGGGATCGATTTCCATGAGACTTTTGCATCAGTCACAAAAAATGACAAGTGTGAGATGCTTGCTTACTGTAGTAGGGTCAAAAGAATGCCGAATATAGCAGTTCGATGTGAACAACGCCTTTCTTCACGGAGATTTAGACGATATATGAGATTACCAACCGGGAATCCAGGGACAAGGACGGAGCAAGGTATGTAAGCTTCTGAAATCTTTGTATGGGAAATAAGGTATGGTTTTGTCCAATCACTAGCGGATTACTCTCTTTTTACTTACAATAAAGATGGAATTTTTATTGGTTTATTGGTGTATGTTGATGTTATATATGGTTATTGTAAGTAATGACATAAATGCTAGTGACCGACTTAAAGCCTTCCTTGATCGGAGTTTTGGGGTAAAAGACCTTGGTTGCTTGAAATATTTCTTAGTATTGAGATAGCCTTGAGTGCAAATGGACTTTTTCTAAGTCAACGAAAATATGCTTTGGAATTAGGAAAGGAAGCGTGAACGGAAGGATTTAAACCCGTGCACACGACTATCTAACCAAACAATCGGTTGGCATTAGCTAAGGGTGAGGTTTCACATGATTCGTCGAAATACAGAAGATTGGTTGGTCGTCTTATCTATTTGACGATAACAAGACCAAATTTGGTGTATTTAGTTCATATTTTAGCTCAATTTTTCTACGCCCCAAGACGAGAGCATGTCACTGGAGTTCTACGTTACATAAAAAGCATCCATGGTGTGCTCGGGACAAACAATGACTTGTCTTTGCGCGGTTATTCGGACTCGGATTATGCCAGTTTCCCATTATCACGACGTCCCTATTACGGGTTATTATGTGTCTAGGAAATTCACCCATTTTGTGGAAAGCACGAAAGCAAGCCATTGTTGTTTTGTCCACTGCTGAAGTGGAGTATCGAGCTTTAGCTCGAGTAACAAAGGAATTATTATGGTTGAAGTCTTTTTTGCAATCCCTGAGTATAAATCATAATAAGCCTATGGAAATTTGGTGTGATAACAAAGCTGCAGCGCGAAGAATCCCGTCTTTCATGATCGGACTAAACACATCAAATTGGGTTGTCATTTTGATCGACATCACCTAGTGCCTAAGACAATTTCTACTTCGCATATAAGGAGCAAGGATCAAATTGTCGATATCTTTACAAAAGCTCCTGAAAGTGAGGCGTTCGAATATCTTCAATCCAAGTCCAAGTTGGGCATTGGAACTCCAAGTGCTTTAATTTGATGGGGAGTATTAGACGATATTTAACGATCTTATTACCATATTGTAAGATATGATCTGAAGAGTCTATTGATATAATATACTCAAGAAGGGGGGGTTGAATTGAGTATGCCTTCTTTTTAAAATCTTCTTCGATGTGTATGTAGTTGTATGATGATCGTTGAGTAGAGCAATAATAAAGTAGAGACACGATATTTTTGAAGTGGTTCAGTCTCACACTCTGAGACCTACGTCCACTATTCTCGATTAATAAAATTAGTACCAACTCTGGATTACAATTTTATCAACCCTACTCGTGCGACTTTGATGTTAGTCACAACTCAATCTAGATACCGTTAAATATCTAGCTACGACAAATACCGTTAAATATTTGCCTTACAATGAGTACCGCTAAATACTCGTTCTATCTTACGTTAATAAGATAAAGTCTTCTATGAGTTTCTTCTTGTTCACAATCTTGAATAAATAAGATCAATGCTTGAGCACTTGAATCTTGATATGAATATGACAATTAAAGCTCGGATCTTGAAGAACACGACCGGCGGTTTTCTCTCTTGATTTTCGTGTATATGTGTGTATATATTTCTTAAGCATTAATGTGTCATAGGTAGTCTATTTATATAGAATATGTATCTAGGTAATTCAAACCCTAGATGATTTAGGAATATTACTAAAACTAGAATACTAGTCTTTTAGTAATACTACCTTAAATCTAATCTTAATATATTTAGGAAAGATTTAATAATATACTTTATGTATTATATAAGGAATTTATTTCCTAATTCATATTTAGGAAAGATCTTTATATAATAAACAACTAGTATCCTTATTAAATCAACTTCCTAAACCATGTCAAAGATAATAAAATATATTACCATAATATAATCTTAGTTTGTTTAGGACATTAAATAAATACATAATATTTACTTAATTTAATCCCATACAAATTATGGAATCGTGACATGATACACGTTTCCAAAGTCGTACCAAACTAATATATCCGATTATATTATTTGACAAATAAGATCATATAAAAATCCTTAGTTTATTTTAGTAATAAATAATTATCTCATAAGAAAATTATTTATTCCTATTTTAACCAAAAGATATTTTATATAATCCTATTAAGATTAACAATTCTATAATAAAATACCAATTAACATTAATTGTACACGATAATACTTGGAAACAAACGTTTCAACTTAAACACATATATATTCCGATCATTTCTTCATGATATAGAGTTATAGCTACGGGCTATAACTAGAACCAATCTTGTACTAAAGCTTATAGTTGATAAATATAACTTTAGTTCGTTGTGCGCGCTTGTGATCTTCGATCAATCTTCGACTTAGTCAATTTGTTGACTAATATGCTTGAATCATTTGTACTTGATTGATTAGATCTTGTTACTAAATTTCTGTACACTTAGCACACGATTATACATACGAGTATATAATATATAAATAACTAGACTTGTCATTATCAAAACATAAACATATATACTGTATATATATTTGAATATATGGTTCAACAAATTCCCCCTTTTTGATGATGGCAAGTCTTTCTTAGATTTCGTGTCTAAGTGTATGTTCCCCCTCAATATAATAAGGGTCAATCATAGCAAAGATTCACTTAGGGTTTCTATCTTCTATCTATCCCATATCCTTTAAGAACCCTAAGAGACAATGAATTACGACAAGGAGCAAGCTTAGGCAAATTCTAATCTAAGTCGCATATTTCCCCCTCTTGACATCATCGAAAAGATGAGAACAAATACATGAAACGACTAGAATAATATACGACGAGACATGAATAAGCATGCATCAAAGACGTAATATACAAACACACATAATATCATACAATTACAAGTATGAGTGTGAGAAATATACACAACTAAACCGAAATACTATGCCACTGGGCCGAATATGGGTCAAATATGAGAAAATTGGGCCGGCTTGGATAATTTTTAGATGGGCCTTTTGGAAACAATTAGGAAAGGTTAAGATTGGGCCTCGAATTTAACAAAAGATACCTAGGGATTGGGCAACATAAGGACTAGTGGGCCTCGGATTTTGTTGGGCCAAAGATAGTTTCAGAGTTGGGCTAGGATAAGAGTAATAATTTGAGGAAGTCCATTCCGGACTCAAACACTACATCCGAAAATACCGAAAACGAAACTAAAACAAGAACAGAGTATGAGCACTGCAATGCTGATCACACACGAGAGCAAGATTCATGGCTTCCTTAACAGCCCGTGGTCCCTAACTACAGCCCCTCCCTGAGTATTTAAGAACGACAACCAATGATGAATAACTCATCACACAATAATTGAACATCCGTGCCAACCTTCTTAATCCGTTTATTAACCTTATCCATCCAATCTTTCAATCCGTACCACACCACTACTACTTCCCGCGCTTTCTTTTTCTTTCTTAACCTCGTATAGACCAAGGATTTTATCCATCTTGGCATCTAGACGTTCAAACAAAGGAAATACCCATGAGCTTAAGCAATTTATCACACGTTCGATTTATTGGCATAACTCCATAACTCTCTTCGTCAATAACACTTTT
Organism: Silene conica; assembly: GCA_029255685.2. Classification (NCBI taxonomy): domain Eukaryota; kingdom Viridiplantae; phylum Streptophyta; class Magnoliopsida; order Caryophyllales; family Caryophyllaceae; genus Silene; species Silene conica. The sequence continues at coordinate 71,249,360 of CM055311.2, forward strand.
CTTGAACAGAATCTCCGACACCCATATTCCATCGGGAATGTCGAGTGTGGAACACACCTTTTCTTTAATTAACACACTTGAAATTTGACAAATTTTTCAACAAATCAAGAAGGCTAAATTTACCTTAGTTCCCTTCATCCAATTAAATAACACGATATCCTCACAACATGACAACTTATCCCAGTAGAAACGAACTCCGGCATGCTCTCAGGGACGATGGGTGAGTCTCGGTTCAGTTTTCGGCGTCTTCCGGTGTCGGTCGTCGGAATGGATACGGAGATGGGTGTTGAGGATGGCGGAGGTGACGGTGTGGGTGAAGGTGGAGATGGTGGGTTTTGGTTTTTGAGATGGGAGCAAGTGACGCGTGATGGCGGCATAAAGATGTAGGGGTTGAGGATGAGTTCTTGGTTGAATTTTAATGGAGATTGGTGAATTTATTTTAGGGGTTTTGTGAAGACTAGGTAATTGTTTGGGTTTGTTGGGAATGGTAAGAATGTGGGAGGTAGTAGAAAGTCAATAGGTAGAGGGCTTGAGTGACACGTGGCAGGGAGATGTGGGGCTCAATGCTTCACGGTTTGAGTGAGGTGAGAGTGCTTTTCTTTTTCCCCTTTTTTTTTGTTTTTATTTTAATAATATGTAAATATTAATATGTATAGGTAAATATTGTAAGGTAAATTATAATATATGACGTAATATTATTGTGAGATTCGGTTGTGCACACATACATACATGAATTGCAAAACATAATTATGTTCACATAATTTATCATCGAATACACACATACACATGCAGCGGAGTATACGGACACAGTCATATAATCTCATCTAAACCGTAGTCAATCATTGGGTTATTTTTGCTTTTAAGATTTGATTAGGTGCCACCGATTAAACCAATTTCCAATCGCAAAGTCTCAAAGCGTTCTCTAGCCAATGGTTTAGTGAAGATATCTGCCCATTGTTTTTCCGTACTACAAAATTCCAATTTTATATTTTTCTTTTCAACATGGTCTCTTAGAAAGTGGTGTCTAATTTCAATATGTTTGGTCCTCGAGTGCTGGGCTGGGTTTTTAGATATAATTATAGCACTCGTATTATCACATAATATAGGCACACATCCAACATCAACACCATAATCATGTAACTGTTGCTTTAACCATAAAAGTTGAGAGCATACCAGTGCGGCTGCAATATATTCTGCTTCAGCAGTTGAGAGAGCGACAGAGTTTTGTTTCTTGGATCCCCAAGATATAATACAAGGACCTACAAAGGTGGCAAGTCCGGAGGTACTTTTTCTGTCTAAAGAACATCCTGCATAATCCGCATCTGAATATCCTACTAAGTTAAAGTTACAGTCCATAGGATACCATAGATATAATTTTGAGGTTCCGATTAGGTATCTTAATATTCTTTTAACTGCAATCATATGTGATTCTTTTGGTGCAGATTGGAATCTCGCACAAACACAGACACTAAACATTATATCTGGACGACTTGCTGTAAGATAAAGAAGTGAGCCAATCATACCTCTGTAAGTTGTTTCATCTACAGACTTACCATCTTCGTCTTTGGTTAACTTCTTATCTGTGACCATTGGAGTAGGCATTGCATGAGAGGTTTCCATTCCAAATTTCTTTAGTAACTCCTTGACGTATTTTTGTTGATGAACCTTGATTCCTTCTTCAGTTTGTTGTATTTGAAGTCCAAGGAAGAACTTTAGTTCTCCCATCATACTCATCTCGAACTCAGAAGTCAACAACTCAAAGAAGTACTTGCACAACTTTTTATTAGTTGAGCCAAAAATAATATCGTCAACATAGATCTGAACGACTAGTAGATCTGAGTTTTCACTTTTAAGAAATAGGGTTTTATCCACAGACCCTCTCTTGAATCCACTCTCCAATAGGAATTTTGATAATCTGTCGTACCATGCCCTAGGTGCTTGTTTCAGGCCATAAAGAGCTTTGTCCAATTTGAATACATGATCCTTGAGTTTGCTGTCAGGAAATCCAGGAGGTTGTTCAACAAATACTTCCTCTTGGAGATAGCCATTAAGAAAAGCAGTCTTAACGTCCATTTGAAAAAGCTTCATTCCCTTATGTGCTGCAAATGCAATGAGTAGTCTTATTGCCTCAAGACGAGCAACAGGAGCAAAGGTTTCGTCATAATCGATCCCTTCCTGTTGGTTGTATCCTTGAACTACTAATCTGGCCTTATTTCGCACAATGACTCCAGTGTCATCCAATTTGTTTCTGAATACCCATCTAGTTCCAATGACAGTTCTGTCCTTAGGTCGAGGAACAAGATGCCAAACTTTGTTTCTTTCAAATTGCTGGAGTTCTTCTTGCATGGCAACTATCCAATCTGGTTCTGCGAGAGCTTCCTTGATATTTGAAGGTTCAATGGTGGAGAGAAAGGAGTAGAATGAGCAAAAGTTGTTTAAGCTCCTTCGAGTTTGAACTCCATCTGTTAGGCTTCCTATGACATTATCCAAAGGGTGAGAGCCTTTGTATCTCCAGTTCCTTGATTGATTATCTGCAATCCCTGAACTTGACTCGGGATCTTGACTTGTTCCCCCTGAATCCAAACCTGGGTTCATAGTAGGGTCAGGTATAACTCTGGCCTCTTCCCTTTGGTCTTGATTTAAAGTTACAGCTTCATTAGCTGTAACTCTGGGTTCCGAGTCATTGGTTTGAGAGTTATCTACAGTATCATCAACTGTAGTTTCATCTCTCGTACCATTTTCTCCCAAGTTGAGTTCATCATGCATTCCTTGAGGATCTCCTTCTTCACTTTCCATTTCAGGAGGATCTTCCCTTGATAACCTGAAATCAGGTTCGTCTAGGTTTTCCTCTATATCCTGTAATGGCTTATCGAAGGCATTATTCTCATCAAAGATAACATGAATACTTTCTTCTATGCATAAAGTACGTTTGTTAAAAACTTTGTAGGCTTTACTATGATCTGAATATCCTATAAAGATTGCTTCATTACTTCTAGGGTCGAATTTGCTTAATCTGTTTTTACCATTGTTGTGAACAAAGCATTTACTACCAAAGCATCTTAAATGAGATATGTTTGGTTTACGACCTCGAAGAAGTTCATAAGGAGTCTTTTTAAGGATAGGTCTAATCATAGCACGGTTATGAATATAGCAAGCTGTACTAATAGCCTCAGCCCAAAAGTTTCTAGGTAGGCCACTACAAAGAAGCATTGTTCTAGCCATGTCTTCTAGCGTTCTGTTCATTCGTTCTACGACTCCATTTTGTTGTGGGGTTCTAGGGGCCGAGAAGTTATGACCAACACCATTGGTTTTACAGAACTCAATAAAAGCATGATTGTCGAACTCAGTTCCATGATCAGTACGGATTGTTACTAGGTTTGATTTATATTTGTTTTGGACAAGTTTCACGAGACTAACAAATTCATCGAAAGTTTCGTCTTTAGAGTGAAGAAAGATTGGCCAAACAAATCTAGAGTAATCATCAACTAGAACGAAAACATACCTGGAACCACCTCTGCTTCTTACCTTCATAGGGCCACATAGATCCATGTGTACTAGTTCAAGAGCTTGTTCTGTGCTTACCACTCTTTTTGGCTTAAAGGATGATCTGACGTGTTTATATCGTGCACATGTGTCACACATCTTTTCTTGATCAAATTTGATCTTTGGAAGACCTTCGACCAAGTCCCATCTTTTTAGCTTACTTAGAATAGGTGAGCTAATATGACCAAATCTCTTGTGCCATAGACATGGATCATCTAACGTAACTTTCATGCATGATAGAGAATCAGTAGGTACAGCATTTAAATCAATCATATAGACATTTTTTATCCTGTGACCTTCAAGTATCACTTTACTGGTGCCTTCTAAGATTATACGACATATATCTGAATGAAAAACCACTTTATTTCCTTTGTCACATAATTGAGATATACTGATAAGATTGTGTTTGAGACCATTTACAAGGTATACATCATTTATAGCATGAGAGGATGAAATACCTATCTTACCAATTCCGATGATCTTTCCCTTTTTGTTATCACCGAATGTGACTTTACCTCCGTCAAAAGGTTTTAGGGTTTGGAATAGGTTTATGTCGCCTGTCATATGTCTTGAGCATCCACTGTCGAGATACCATAGGTTATTTTCTTTGGCGACAACCTGCACAAATAATTTTAAAGACAGGATTTAGGTACCCAAGCATACTTGGGTCCTTTGTTGTTAGTAATCACAAATACATCTTCCTTTTTAACCCAGACTTGTCTTACATAGGTCTTTCTATATTGGTAGTGGTTGGATTTTGATGTTCTTGTGTAGGTTTTATTTTGGACTCTTGGTGACCATTTTTTGTGTGATGTTTGAGGAGTCTGTTTGGTTATGTTTTTCTTTTCTTCGTAGTCAAATGTCATGTCATAGAACCATCTGTGGTCAATGTTTCTTTCCTCAGTTTTGTTACTATCACTATCAGAAACAGAAATAGTGTCGCTTGGAATTCCTAAGGATTTAACAAACTTAACTCCGGTTTTAAAATCTTGTGCGTGTTTCACACAGTTTTCTCGGAGGTGTCCAGTATGGCCACAATAAGTGCATATTAAATACTCAGGAAGGTCGGCATATTTCCTTCTTCTAAAGTCTCTATCTGTTGGACTTTGTTTACACTTTGAGTGATCCCTTCTTCCATAACATTCGTGACCTAAACCCATCTTCATGTTGTTGTCGGATTGTTCAGTTAGGAAGTTTAGAACGTTAGTGCTTCCTTCCCACTTATCGTGAACTTTCCGAGCATGAAGAAGGAGGTCTTTCAAGGAGTCTATTTCTTTCTTACATTCACTATGGTCAGTGTTGCTAGACTCTTTTAGGTTTTGAATGTCTTTATGGAAGTCAGACACAATTTTGGCATGTTCTTTCTTGATTTTAGATATACTGAATTCTAGATCCATGATTTTGCTTTCGAGAATCTCAACTTCTTCTTGATGAGTCTCATCTTCGACCATAGTCGAAGATTCTGACTTAAGCCGTTCATTAACCTTTCTTAATTCTGAAGTTATAGCTTCATTAGCTATAACTTTAGATTGAAGCTCTTTAATGTTGAGTTTTAGTTTTGAGGTTATAGCTTCATTAGCTATAACTTTAGACTCAAGAACCTTTTTCTCAGACATAACTGTTTCCAACTTAGCATTTGCTTCAATGCTTATTTTGGATTTCAGTTTCTTAGCTTTGGCTTTCAAAAGTTGATTTTCCTCAGCAATATCGAGGATCTGCTCTTTCAAGTCATCTAACTCAAGACTTTGTTCATGACATTGGTCTAGGGTTTTCTCAAAATATTTAATTAGCATAGCCTTAGATAAGTTTTTAACTTGACTTTTGAGTTGAAGAAAATTTACCTCTTCGTCGTCATCGTCTGAGTCTGATTCTCCAAGGAGACACACATTCGATGCGTCATCTTCATCATTGTCGTTTGAGATTAGATCTAGGCTGACGTTGCTTAGGCATAGGTTTGCTACCTCTTCTTCTTCAGAGTCCTCGTCATCTTCAGATTCTAATTCTCCCCAGCATGACGCAAGCATTACTTTCTTAAACTCTGTTTTGGTCTTTTCTCTTTTTGACTTGTCTTTGATTTTGTCCCAACTTGGACAATCTTTGATCATGTGGTCTTGTTGACCACACTTGAAACATCCTCTTTTGAAGAATGTTTGCTTGGAGTCAGTTTTCTTTTTGTCGAACGTTTTGTTGTTAGAGTTTTTGTATCTACCTTTGAAAACTGCTTTCTTAAATCGTCTAGCGAATAGAACTGTTTCATCCTCAAGTTCTTCTTCGCTTACTTCGCTTGTGGAGGCTTGTAAAGCGACTCCCTTTCCTTTGGGATCATCATCGTTTTTATTTAGTATGATCTCGTGAGCCATTAAGGATCCAATCAATTCTTGGTAAGTGATTTTAGATAAATCACGTGCTTCCTCTATGGCCGTGACCTTACGTTGCCACTTTTTGGTGAGACTCCTAAGAATCTTACGAATGATATCCTCAGAATCGATCTTTTTGCCAAGGTTCCGCAGTTCATTAATAATACAAGAAAATCGTGCAGACATGCTATCAATAGATTCATTCTTTTCCATATTGAAAAGTTCATATCTTTGAACAAGCAAGTCTATACGATGTTTCCTGACTGCGGATGTTCCTTCATAAGCAAGTTCGAGACTATCCCATATTTCCTTAGCGGAACTACAGGATGAGAATCTATCGAATTCTGAGGTTATCATACCGTTCTGTAGGAGGCTCATGGCCTTAGAGTTTTTCTCTGCAATTTTGTAGTCACTTTCCACATAATCGCTTTCCATCTTTTCATAGGTTGTTCCATTGGCGGCGGCGACCAAGATCTTCTTTGGTCCAGTTTGGATGATCTTCCAACAATCCCAATCACAACCCTTGATGTAATGAGTCATCATATTTTTCCATAAACTATAGTTTTTGCCATCGAAGATAGGGCACTTGAGATGCTTGGAATCCATTGAAGAAAGAGTATATAATATAGAATCAATAGAAGGATCAAAACTCACGCGGCTAGGCGATCAAGAGCACGAGGCTCTGATACCAATTGAAGAGTCTATTGATATAATATACTCAAGAAGGGGGGGTTGAATTGAGTATGCCTTCTTTTTAAAATCTTCTTCGATGTGTATGTAGTTGTATGATGATCGTTGAGTAGAGCAATAATAAAGTAGAGACACGATATTTTTGAAGTGGTTCAGTCTCACACTCTGAGACCTACGTCCACTATTCTCGATTAATAAAATTAGTACCAACTCTGGATTACAATTTTATCAACCCTACTCGTGCGACTTTGATGTTAGTCACAACTCAATCTAGATACCGTTAAATATCTAGCTACGACAAATACCGTTAAATATTTGCCTTACAATGAGTACCGCTAAATACTCGTTCTATCTTACGTTAATAAGATAAAGTCTTCTATGAGTTTCTTCTTGTTCACAATCTTGAATAAATAAGATCAATGCTTGAGCACTTGAATCTTGATATGAATATGACAATTAAAGCTCGGATCTTGAAGAACACGACCGGCGGTTTTCTCTCTTGATTTTCGTGTATATGTGTGTATATATTTCTTAAGCATTAATGTGTCATAGGTAGTCTATTTATATAGAATATGTATCTAGGTAATTCAAACCCTAGATGATTTAGGAATATTACTAAAACTAGAATACTAGTCTTTTAGTAATACTACCTTAAATCTAATCTTAATATATTTAAGAAAGATTTAATAATATACTTTATGTATTATATAAGGAATTTATTTCCTAATTCATATTTAGGAAAGATCTTTATATAATAAACAACTAGTATCCTTATTAAATCAACTTCCTAAACCATGTCAAAGATAATAAAATATATTACCATAATATAATCTTATTTTGTTTAGGACATTAAATAAATACATAATATTTACTTAATTTAATCCCATACAAATTATGGAATCGTGACATGATACACGTTTCCAAAGTCGTACCAAACTAATATATCCGATTATATTATTTGACAAATAAGATCATATAAAAATCCTTAGTTTATTTTAGTAATAAATAATTATCTCATAAGAAAATTATTTATTCCTATTTTAACCAAAAGATATTTTATATAATCCTATTAAGATTAACAATTCTATAATAAAATACCAATTAACATTAATTGTACACGATATTACTTGGAAACAAACGTTTCAACTTAAACACATATATATTCCGATCATTTCTTCATGATATAGAGTTATAGCTACGGGCTATAACTAGAACCAATCTTGTACTAAAGCTTATAGTTGATAAATATAACTTTAGTTCGTTGTGCGCGCTTGTGATCTTCGATCAATCTTCGACTTAGTCAATTTGTTGACTAATATGCTTGAATCATTTGTACTTGATTGATTAGATCTTGTTACTAAATTTCTGTACACTTAGCACACGATTATACATACGAGTATATAATATATAAATAACTAGACTTGTCATTATCAAAACATAAACATATATACTGTATATATATTTGAATATATGGTTCAACATGATCTTATTTAGTATATCCTAACTTAGGCAATGTATTATTCTTAGCTTGTATTGTAAGATATAGCACACGTACTTTTTCACATACGGATTTTACTCTTTCACATATGCCTTTTACAATTTTATCCTTGTCATTTTTTTAAATTCCTCCCCCAATCGATTTTTTTCTCCCTTCCCTTGTCTACCTTCACCACCAAGATCACCTATGTTCAACCTTCCGATCAATCAAGCATTCATCGACCGATCTCTCTATGGCCAATCAGGATGTCAGCATCATATTTTTGTGATGACTCATTCGCTCTGGCCGGTCACGATGTCCGCAACCGCGCATAAACATTACAATTATATAGTCTTAATCACTTTATTAACTAGTGTAACACCCGTGAAAATTCACGGGGTTGTTTAATTTCATATTTTAAAAAGACGATAAATTATAATTCTTTGCTAATAAAATTTAAAATATATATAAAATATAACATTTTAAAACATTGTTGAGAATAAATATTAAGAAAAAATAATGAAAATGTTAATAACAGAAGAATTGTATGAGCAAATTAAATAATTATTAAAATTAGGTAAACGTTTAACAAAAGAATTGAATAAGCAAATTAAATAAATTATTAAAATTAGGTAAACTAAAAACTATATTCTGAAAGAAATGAAGACTAATAAAACCCGACTTTACTAACTTGTTGAATACTCTGTAATAACTAAAAATAAAATAAAAAATTTAAAGGAACCGTTGAAAATGAAACGACCCATATCTTATTACTCCGCAACTTTTTTCAATCACCAAATGCCTTAGACTTCACCAACCACACACTGTTACGTCTTCCTTCTCTCCTTCCTTAATCAAGCCTTGTAAATGAAGTTGCACATATTCTTCCTTCGTCACCGTCATCTACTTCCTTCATCCCGTCATCACCTTACTTCATCGCCATCCTTCGTCTCATTCCATAATCACCTTCGTTTTCATTTGACATCGAAGCCATTTTGAGATTAAAGTTGTCAAACATGTAAGATCCGTAACCAAAAATTGCATATCGCAAGGAGGGCCCAAAGGATTAGTTGAGCAAAACTGAAAATTGGGGACATGCAATGAAAAGTTAGTGATTAAATAAAATTTATGAACTTTTGGGTTGTTAATTATTCAAATTCAATTCATATTTTCCAATCTATACAGTTTCTATATTTCATGTTAGGCCTGAGAAAAAAATCTGATACAAATTTTAATCCAATTCTGATTCGATTTCCGAAAAAATCCGGTTTTTGAAACATTATTTAAAACAAAAAGAAAAAATCTAAAAATGAAAAGAAACGTACAAAAATCAAACACGAAAACTCAAACCCTAAATACTAATACTCTCCATCATCTCCCTCACTCCCTCAAACCCTCCCCTAAATAACTCAAACCCTAAAATCTTTTACTTCCTTTGCCTCCCTCAAAACCCCACCCTATTTTTCAATCTCTCATCATCAGATTTCAGTTGTTCTTTTGTTTCTCATCTTCAATCATCAAATCTCTCATCATCAATCACTGCTCAGTTTTTAATCGTAAGTATTTCTTCTCTTTTTATTTGGCTAATTATATGTATAATTTCGTTATCCTGTGTTTCATGATTTTAATAAATTCATGATTTTAGGCTATTTTATTTATGTTTTTATCAAAACCAACATGTTTTAATTGATCTCTCATCATCATTAATTCATGATTCAATTGATCATATTTATTGTTTAATTCCATTATCCTTAATTTTCTATACGAATGTTTTAATTGATTCATAATTTTAATTGATTCATAATTTTAGGGTTTAGGGTTTAACTTTGTATGAACTGTTTAAGAAATTAAGTAAAGGTGCTAGGTAGACTGTTGAGTACTTAGACTATGTAAGTGGGATTCTTCCAAAAATGCCCCTTGTTTATGGAAAGGTGTTACTTGTGATCATAACAGGAATGTAGTTTCTTTAAATTTGTCAAATGTTGGTATTTCTGGTTATTTAGGTCCTGAGATTGGGCAATTTGGTCATTTGAACTCAATTGATTTTAATTTTAATTACTTTTCTGGGTCAACTCCTGTTGAAATTTGCAATTGTGGGTTGCTTGAGTATTTGGATCTTTCTTATACTAATTTTACTGGTAATATTCGAAGAAGTTCGGAAATTTGCAGAATTTGTGGTATTTTAAGTTAGATGGAAATCTATTGGGTGGTCAGATTCCTGAATTATTGTTTCAGATCCCTGGTATTGGGCATGCGTACCTTTCTGATAACACTCTTAAGGGGTCGATTCCGGTGAATATAGGAAATGCTTCTAATCTTGTTGATTTTCAGGTGAGTGATAACCACTTATCTGTACTATACCATTTTCTATTAGCAATTGTTCATATCTTGAAACTTTGTATCTAGATGCGAACTTCCTTGTTGGTGAGATACCGGAAAGTGTGTTGAATATTGCGAGTTTAACCTGTCTGTTCTTAGGCTTCAATATGCTTGAAGGTGGCATTCCTATAGGTAGGGTTAGTTGCAGGAACCTGTTGTATGTTGATTTGTCTTACAACAGATTCCAAGGCGATCTTTCACCGGGTCTTGGAAACTGTAGCAGCCTGGTAAACTTATTTGTTATCGGTAACAATTTGATAGGAGAGATCCCGTCTTCTCTTGGGTTGCTTACAAAACTGTCAGGTCTTTACGATGACAATAGAGATACATTGATCTAGAAGATGTTGGTGTAGAGCATTCCACTAAGAAAAGAAATTGACCTAACTGCTAAATTTTGTTGCTGAAATCAAGTAGTAATTTTATTAGATTACTGAATTGTTAGTTGTTACTGCAATTTTAAAGGATTGAATAGTAATATTATAAGTTTATTCTATCTAATAGCAGATTGTTATAGTTTATTCTATCAGATTACTACATTGTATAGTCCTACATATCGTCCATTGTATATTATTTATTCATTCATTTATGTTTATACTAATTGTGTTTTTTAATCTGAAATTGGCATGTATGGTAGACTTGCGGCGTTGGGGCGAGATTTTTGTTGATGATTGTTGAAGTGCGTGCGGAAATCAAACTTCCTTCTACAAATAGTTAGTCTGGTTTGTTTAACTTCCTTGACTATATAGAACTTACAATGGTTTAATTTAGCTTAGCAAACTCACGGAAAGTTGTAGTATAGCATGTCATTTTAAGTTCTAATTGTCATGGTATTGTTTTTTTCTATTTTCTGAGGCAAGATGAAACTTGGTTCTGTTTTTTGCATCTGCTGTGTTGTCTTACTAAAGTACTGAGTACAGACTGTGTTGTGCTTCATCTGCAATTATTTCATTATTTCAGATTGTTCTTGCTGACTGTGTTGTGCTGCATCTGCCATAATCTTTGACATGTTTGTTTAAATTGATATGTTTTCATTCAGATTGTTTGATGCCTTGCTGCGTGTTCTGTTTCTGTTTGCTTATTAAGTATGTTGTTGTTGTAGAAGCTGATATACAAATTTAGAATTATGAAGATATAAATGCTATACGAGTTACTAACAAATGAAGGAAGAAGAAAGCCATTCAAGTTCGATCTTTTAAAAGGCGAATCGGTTGAAATTAAGGTGCGTTGAACACAATTACTCGCATTTTTATAAGTAATAATATAATCATCGTTTGTTACACTAATCTCGAACAATTAAAATCAGTAAATTTTAATTGTTCGAGATCTTAATTTCTGGTGCATTTCGTTCATCAATCGACAAAATAAGCATTAAATTCAGAGCTACAATTTTCTTGTCCAAAAGTTGGTCCTTCTTTTATATGGTAAAGTATATGATCCTCTATAGTGAGATGAAACTTCCCTTTTTGTTAATTATGTGGGACTGCCTTCAGGCCTTTGATCCTAACCCAAGGATTTGCTATTTTAATTCTAGCGTTCAATAATTTAATTAATTAGAACAATCCCTGGCTCCCTCCCTTTGAATTAAAACTCTTATTAGAAAAACTTTTTATTCGATTACTGCATTATTAGTTGTTACTGCAATTTTAACTGATTGAAAAGTAATTTTATCAGTTTATTCTTCTATCAGATTACTGCATTGTATAGTCCTACATATCCTCCATTGTATATTATTTATTCATTCATTTATGTTTATACTAATTATGTTTTTTTATTCTGAAATTGGCAGGTATGGTAGACTTGGCGTTGGGGAGAGATCGTTGTTGATGATTGTTGAAGTTCGTGCGGAAATCAAACTACCTTCTACAAATGGTTAATTTGGTTTGTTTAACTTCCTTGACTATATAGAAATATATGCAGAGAACTTACAATGGTTTAATTTTACTTAACAATCTCACGGAAAGTTGTAGTATATCATGTCATTCTAAGTTCTAATTGTCATGATGTTATTTTTTTTCTGTTTTCTGAGGCAAGATAAAACATATTTGAAGGCTGCCAATTTTCTGATGGTAGAAAATGAGGTAAGATAGTAGTTATTAAAATTTGGCTTTCCCAAATTAGCTTTAGCAGTTTCAAGAGTATATTCTGAATAATGTAGGTTATTATAACATGAAAACAGGTGTAAAAAATTATTTGAACTAACCTTGAACATATGTTGTACTTTTCATGCATATTAGTCTTGAAAACTTGTGATTTCTCAATGAATGCCTCTCCCTCGCAAGGTTTTCTGGTTTACCTTGTAATATTAAAACATGAATTGCAGTTAGGAACAATTGTAATATATCATGTCATTCTAAGTTCTAATTGTCATGGTGTTATTTTTTTCTGTTTTCTGAGGCAAGATAAAACATATTTGAAGGCTGCCAATCTTCTGATGGTAGAAAATGAGGTAAGACAGTAGTTATTAAAATTTGGCTTTCTCAAATCAGCTTTAGCAGTTTCAAGAGTATATTCTGAATAATGTAGATTATTATAACATGAAAACAGGTGTAAAAAATTATTTGAACTAACCTTGAACAGATGTTGTACTTTTCATGCATATTAGTCTTGAAAACTTGTGATTTCTCAATGAATGCCCCTCCCTCGCAAGGTTTTCTGGTTTACCTTGTAATATTAGAACATGAATTGCAGTTAGGAACAATAATATGACACTTTGATAATAAAAGAAACATCAGAGTTGGTATGATATATTAGAAGAGGACGAAATTTCCATTGAACATAAATGTTATGTTATGACATTCACTTCATTTACTTTTTCTAATTTCCAAGTAGTTGAGATGAGAATCAAAACCACAGAAATTTTATGTTGAGGTAGAATAGAATCTAACAATGAACATTACCTTATGTTAAGAAGTTTACCTTTCAACTCTTGCTTTTATATTGCATTTTAGAACTACTGTGGTGGTGATAGGCAGGTGAACCGTTGCGGTCTAACCTTGAATATAAGCCTTGTAAGTACTTGCTTCTCAACTACTCCATGTATACAAAGTTACAAACACATGGGTTTAAGGTCAGTTTACTAACAACTTATTAATACCCACAAATTGAGGATTATTTAGATTCACAAACAATTATAAGATGTGAAAAATAACAATATTAGGCATATACAACATACCTATTTAGTACCACTTGCTTTTTTCTTTGTCTTATCCTTGATTTCCAGGTCTTGTCCACTTGTGTTCTAATCATTGAGTTGGCTAATGGTGAAGCTTGGTGTGATGGCCATTCAAGGAGATGAATTGAGTTGATTTCGTGGTGGCTGTAAATTATACTGATTTTGAATTTCAGATTTTAGTATGTAATGGCCATCGGAGAAGATGAATTGAATTGTTTTTGGTAGTTGTATAAGTATACACTTTGAGAATTAAAACCTCTTGAAATAGAGCAGGAAGCATCTATTGTCATTCTCGAGTAACCTTGAGAATGACAAAGGGTTGTTAATTATAATTAGGTGGTTTGTATTTATGGACAACTTAGATTAGCTTAATTATCATTGGCCAAAATTTTTGGTTTATGTGAAAAAACCTGCATTTATTGTATTCTTAATTAGGTTTTGAGAATTGAGATGCAATATGTTAGCTGGATCATTAATTGTATTATGACATCACGTTTCTGCCCTTTTATGCCTAATCATGGATTCATGGCTGATGTGGCCAATTTTGTTAAACCTAATTGGTTTAAAAAAAACTAAAATTGTGAGATTGAATGAGAGGCTTGTATTAGGCTAATTCTGAATTTACATTGTGCCACGTCAGCAATCTTACATTCTTCTTTTATATATATAATGATAATGATTATATAATTTGCGGCTATTTTGAGTGAATCACATAAAAAAGTAATTGATGATAAATAAACAATTCATTAATTGATCGGTTCATGTTGTTAGTTGGTCATGGAATTTTGGCTTTTCGCATGTCATATTCACTGCATACAAATTAGGTTTTAATACAACAACAACATCATTAGAGCCTTAGTCCCAAAATGTTTTGGGGTCGGCTGACATGAATCATCCTTTGGAACCGTCATGAGTGAACTCTCATCTCAACAAGAGAAAAAAGAAAGAAAAGAAAAAAAACGGAAGTGGAGTGAAACGAAAAATAAAAGGCAAAGGGGTTTTATAGATTTTAAATCGAACTTATCACATGTATAAAAACCCAAAATAATAAATCAAGAATAAAGTTTAAAGTGATTTTGAGAAATGAAGTAAAATCTAATATTAGAGTTTTGGGGGAAAAGTGTAACAAGACCAAAAAGATTTTTTTTTTTTTTAGAAAACTTAATAAAAACATCAAAGGCTAGAAGTCCACATGTATCATATCCCTCCATGGTGCCCTCTCCATCACCATTCCCTCCTAAAGCCCGAGAAATCTCATATCGTGCTCAATCACTCTTCGCCAAGTTTGTTTAGGTCTCCCTCTACCCTAGCAACTTTTTCTGCACCCTAGGTCTCCAACCTCCTAACCGGTGCGTCCATAGGTCTCCTACTCACATGGCCAAACCATCTTAGTCGGTTTTCCATCATCATGTCCTCTATTGGGGCCACTTTTAACTTCTCTCTAATCACTTCATAATAATTAATTACTCTTTAAGATTGTTGTCTTTGTAAATAATTAATTCATCTTTAAATGAAGTAGTTTATAGGCTTTCTTGGAAAAAGTCTAACTGTCTGGCTAATTTACATGGATAAAAGATTAAATTTTGTTAGCTCTTCAATTTTCTTAGATGAAGATTTCTTATTTATGCATGAATGATAGAAAACAGACGAAAGATTGGATGTAAGAAAAGAGAGAGAATTTGAGAGAATTGAGTGTGATAGTATTATGAGTTGGAAACCTAAACCGGCCTAACAACCTTGTAAAAAACTTAGTTGTAAGACTAAAACAATTGTAACAACCTGAATAACAAAGTCTATAGATATAGCAACTTCCTGCAGTCTGGTATCAGAACAATGACTTACCCAGTTATTACAAAGTGGGAAGTTTTTTTGTGGTTAGGAAGTGGAAGTCTAAAATTAGATACGGCCTAGTCGCCTAGAGCTGTGTAAGAAGCATAGATCACAAATGCTTCTTGTAACTCAATTTGAACAATTCCAAGTTGTTTGATATGATTAGATGAATAGGACAATGGTGAGGTATGCATGTGTAAATTCTCCATAGTAGACTACAATAGATTTCACTTGTATTTAGGTCTCTGGTAATGAGGGAGTACTACTGCTGAGAGTTTTATATGGCTCATTGATTGTGAGGACTTCAAATTTTTCAGCCGACAACATACATTTACGGAGTTGTTTATGTATAAATTCTTTTAGGTATAGTCCAGACTTCTTCTGTCTAGATCAAAGTTGGCTCGATGTTACTGCTAGTCTGCTATTGATATTGGGTTAGCGGAGCATTACTGGTAGATGACTGCTTAGTTTTCCAGGATGAAAGACAGCGCTAGTCGCTAGATAGTAATAGCATGTGATGCTTAAGAAGTTAGCATACCTCTAATAACATTTCTTTTCTCAATTAGTTTTAGCTTCAACAATAGATACAAGATTTGTTATTCATGACACACAGAGAATCCCAGCATTAGGGTTTTCAGTTTTCACCAATGACCAACACTCCAATCTTGCGTCACGCCCATAATCAGTTTGGCATAATTTGATGCAAATCCTCGGACACCAAGCTTTTCTATGTTTAAGAAATCTGACAGCTAGATTTTCTGACTGTTTCTACAGAACACAGTATGCTCAAGGAAACTTGAGGTGTATGAATCTACAATCAGCTCCATTGGTTCATATGCAGGAGTTCATTCAACGTGATACTATGTGGTTAACAATGAAACTCTCTTTCAACTCTGAATGCTCATGCATTTACTTTCACCGTAAATGTCTCTCCGAAGTACATCACATTCAATTGATGCCATTTCATAGCCTTCAACCGTTCTATAGAAACTTGACCTTGTAATTCAATAATGTGACAGAGAGTCCTACTTAAGCAAGCACTTGTATTGTACCGTTAAATAGCAGAAAAAATGTTTGTAATCAATGATATGTAATTTTTGTGCTGTGGGCATGACTGTTTTGGTTTTTACTGTTTCTTTATTTACTTCCTGTTATTATACAAAGTCCGGGTTTTCCAGTTCGGTAAAAAATTTCATTCTATGTTTTCAAGCTGTCTGTCTACATGGTTGAATTTACACAAATGATAGAATTAATTACCGTGCTCTTCTCTAGTAATACTTGTTGATATGCAGGCATTCTTGTGTTCATTGCTTAGTCATGCGTTTTGAATCGTAGATGGTAATGATAATGACAATGATGGATAAAACGGATCAAATATCTTATTATGCTCATTTCACATTCTTATTATTGTTCTTAAGAAATGAAGATGATATTTGCACCTAATGCTAAGGGTTAGGCTCCAAACAGAGAATGCAGATCAGAGTAGAATGAGATGTTTCAGTATATCCTGAAGCATTCATTACAACGACTTTAGGAATTAACATCTTGAGTTATACTCTTAACCATTTGATATCATTCTTATATAGTTTGCTCTTGAAGCCAAATGCATTCGAGTTCAAGGTCTTGCTTTAGTTATACAGCCATTTCAAAACTGGCATTTAGAACTCAGAATAGAATCCCATACATTACATTGTATGTGAATGTTGTTATACACGGAATCGGGGAGTTGTGACCAGTGACCAGTGACCAGTCAGGTTATAATTAAGATGCTCTAAGAAAAATGCAAATTTCTTTGCATAAAGCATGAGCGTTAAATATGAAGTGTCAACTGCCAAGCACTAAAGTAATTCCTACATTACAAGAACCGTTTCTTTGTATTTCACAAGATGCAACGACTAATGTAACAAATGCAGATAAGAAAGAGCACAAGTTGGCTCAGGATTCATTCCCACCAGAAGTTGTTATCCTTTGACTTAATGAACTATGAAGAGATCTGACCTCAGCTATTGCAGAATCCCCCTTCTTAATCATCTTCTCAAGATCTTCAACCTTTTCTGAAAGCACCATCACATTTGAGTTGGTGGACTCGATCAAATTCTTTGCAGTATCCAGAGTAGCACAAAGCTGTGTTCGAAAGAAATTATACAAGAAGGATTTAGTGATAACTGATATACTTGCAGCTAATGAAAGAATTTGATGAATGTTTACAGCTGCAAAACATCAACTATAAACCAGGGTGGATAATTTATGTCTTCTTCATCTTTGTAAACTTTGGCCAAGGAAGGAGGAGGAGTTTAAGTGCTTCAGGGATATGGATGCAGACTCAAGATATAAGCATGTTTTTTTATAGTGGACATGTAGAAGTTGGAAGGCTACAAGCTCACCAAAAACCTAAATTAGTTTACCTTTAATGTCAATGAGGTCCATGAGTGATCCGTCCCAGCAAGGGCCTTGTTCAACTGATCATTATTTTCCTAGAGGATGGACGAAATTAAAATCATCAATAACATATGGAAAAAGGAACTCTTACGACTGTTTAACTCACAAAAGGAAACCAGATACTGTCTCATAAGCGATGACATGGATATATTTTACTTGGTACATAGGGAACAAGAAAGCCAAGAGACTAGGAGCTTCCCCTAAAAAGAAAAGATTCAGCATAACTAGAACCACCACGTGTTTGTCATGAAAATGTCAACGATATCTCGCAACTCATAGCAAGTTGCAGTTGAGAGTGTTCACTACGCTAGAGCTAAACCGCAAGCATTAGACATCCCACCATCCCGGTGGTACAAATTAGTCAGAAACTGATGTTCATGCATTATTCAGAGCCAAGTATGGTCAACATTTCGATTGTAAGAAATGGTATATGGACATCCTGAATTAGATTCCATAAGATGCCTATCATTGTAGCGATGATAGATTTTAGTTGTTCAACTGGGTAGTTGATAGGCTAGTGATCTAAAGCGAATATGCAAGTGAATGAAAAGAAATCACCTTAGATTGAGCTAAGTAATCGATGAAAAAAATGGGAATGGACGAGATGGCAAGAAAAAGGTATTTCAGTCATAAGCTAGTCGAATACAGTAACAAGTGCTGGAGTTACACAGCTCTGCATATGATCGAGCAACTCGGTAAAACAAAAAAAAAAAAAAAAAACTAAATATTTGAGAAGCTACAAACTACAAAGTTTAATGGTCGTAACGTAAGTGAATTAGATTATGGAGGAAATTAGGTTGAAATATGATGATCCTCCAATATCATAATCGGGGGAAATAGAGCATTTCATCTAAATTGGACAATTAGTTGTTGATTACGGAAAACGTAAAATACCGATTTGGAATCCAACAAGTTATCTATAATCCTATGATCCTATAATCCTATAATCCTATAATCCTAGCACGAACAGGAACAGGAACAGGAACAGGAAGACGAGAAGACGAACTAATTACAGGAAATGCATTAGCAAGAGTTGATGATGAAAGGGTAAATAAGAAAAGAATAGTAGTCAGCATTATTAGGATGAATTAAATAAGGGTAAAGAAGAAGGCATTATTAAAAGGGGGGGAAAGGGTAGGAAACCTGGAAGAGAGTGGAGAGATCGGAGGAGGGGTGAAGATGATGGGGATTGAGAGGAGATGATGAAGAAGAGGAAGTGGGAGAATGATGAGATTGTTGGATAATGGTTTCAGAATCACCCAAATCACTTAATAGATCTCCGATGCTTAACAATGGCCCCCCTATTCCTCTCATCTTCTCTGTCTCTCTCTTTCTTAACAACAATCCGTCTGCTTCTTATTCTCTGTTTTCATTAATCACTGCCGTCCGGACTCTTTTATTAAAGAGTAAATTAATAATTACACCTTTCTAAAATTACTCTCTTATATGTTTTTTTTTTTACATTAATTCCTTAAGTTGATCTCAGGTCAAAATTTGTATATCGAATTTTAAGGTGAAAAAGCTAATGAATGAACGAAATTGCCCTTCAATTTATATATCTTAAGATTCTCAACTCATCAAACAACCTTCCATATATCTCATTACTTGAAAATCCCAAATCTTATTCAAAATCCTAAATTGTAATTGAAAATCCTAATGGTAATAGAAAATCACAAATTCTGCAAATTAATTACAAGGTTCAATTAAATTTCTCAAATAATCTTAACCTTAACTTGAAAATTTAAATAATCTGGAGATTACTAGAAGCAGCAACAATAATGAATTCGAGGAGGAAGAAGGTTGAACCATCGACAAACAATCTTCCTCCATTACCATCCCCAACCATATCTAAAACCTTCATCTTCTCAATTTCCAGAACTAACTATTGCCGCTGATGAGCCTCTTCGCTTGGTAAAAGGCGTCGTCCCCTAACTATAACTATAAGTGGTTAGCAAATCAACATTAAGCCTATTTAATTTTTAATTTCAGTCTCCTTTACATAGTTCTTCCAGCACCATTTTAACCTTCTTTCTAATTCCTGCTTCAGAGAGAGAACCCAATTTTGAATCAATTGAAATTCAATTCCAATTCAATACAATTTCAGTTTTTAATAGAAAAGAATGAATATGGATAAAATATGATTACTTCGAAAATAAGTACTAGTTTTGATTTTGATTTTGATGAAGATGAAAGATGAAGAATGGGTAGAATGGTGTAAATGATAAGAGCAAAGCTGGGTTACAACATATGGTGAAGGAACTTAGGGGCATTTTTGTCATAAATTTAGAAAAATAGAGTGAAAATTCAAAATGTGACGGAGATACTCACTAAATCTGAAAAATGCTAGTAATTTTTGACCCGAGATCAACTCAAGGGAGTAATGTAAAAAAGAAAACATAAAAGGGAGTAATTTTAGAAAAGTGAAACATATAAGGGAGTAATTATTAATTTACTCTTTATTAAACTTAAAATGAATTTAATAATATTAGGGTAATATTATCCTAAAACTTTTCAAAGTATTTAAGTATCACGTCAGTTTTTCACTAATTTTTATTATTAATTTATTTGTTCAGATTCACTTCATATCCACCATAAACTTTATAGATATTAACTTAGGACTTTGTTAGGACTTTGGGAGATTTTTAGTAGTCGTTGAATTTCATAATACTAAACTAACTAGTTAACCACTAGACCATTACTATGGATTGTTGATTTGATTATTAAAATTTGTTATATCATTAATAAACATATTTGTCAAATTATAAAATAATTTACGTTCTTTTTTAAAATTTGTTACTACAATAAACTCAATATTAGCGGAATTCAAGTTGCTAATAACTTGAAAAAACTCAACCGTATATTATTGGTGATAGAATATGGAGGGAAGAGACACCCGCTGAGCGAAACATTTGTATCAATGGATTTTGTTACCCTTAATAATAGATGAAACTCTTTATTCTTTAAGAAAAAAACATTCATTGAAAATAATTTTTTCGTTTCATTTTTAACATTATACCATAATATTCTAGAACAAAATTCAAAACAAAAATTTGCGTTATAAAATAAAGAAGAATTCATCAAGAAAAAATTGTGCCCACCCTATGTTAAAACCATGCATCCGCCCCTGCCTTATATGGTAAACTAGCTTATAACCCGTACAACATTGCACAGATATATATAAATAATTATACAAAAAATTTATGAATATAATAAAATTCTATAAGTAGATGGTATAACATTGTCATGGACAAATCATTTAATATTATTACATAAGAAATGTTGTACTTGAAAATCTACTTGAATGAATTGTACGACAAGTACAAGCGAACAATTATAATAACTAGTGTGTAACCCGTGCATAAATGCACAGGTGTAATAGGAGTTTATATATAAAGGGTTATTTAACATGAGAAATATAAATAGTGTAAATTATAGGTTCTTTTTTAAAATATTTAGATGAATACATAAGTAAATAATTAGATGTGACAAATGTAAATAACATTATGAAATTAGTAAATTCATAAACACACTTGTTTACAGACACCGAAAATAGAATATAGTGCATGCTTACAACAAATAAATACTACTCCAAATACTCAAATATCTCATGGTAAACAACATTCGAAGTTAAATTACATGTGGCAGTTTCGTTTTTCCAAATAAGTATTTTCAAGCCTTTTTGACTGGTCACCCTCGAGATAGCAACATAGAGCTGGCCATGACTAAAAACTGGTCTAGGAAGATAAAGACCAACGTGGGATAATGATTGTCCTTGACTTTTGTTGATTGTCATGGCAAAACATACGGTTATTGGAAACTGTCTCCTCTCAAACCTAACTGGAAATTTTGTTGAATTAGAAGGACTTAACATGATTTGAGCAATGTGAACTCAATCTCCCTTATTGCTGCCAATTAAGATAGTTGCCCTAATAACTCGAACACCCAAGTTCGTTACGACCAATCTTGTGCCATTACATAATCCTTCTCGTTGATCAATGTTTCTTAGTAACACTATTGTTGTCCCAACCTTCAATTTCAACTCGTGATTCAGGAGACCTGAACATTTAATTGGTTTAGAAAATCTGTAGAATAAACTTCAAGTACCTCTGAATTGCTCTCCTCTTTGCTTATTTCATCTGAGCTGTAATAAATTTTTTCATCAGCGGGAATAAGAGACAACAAATAATCATTGATAGTCTCTACAATCTCATGAGTTGGCGCAATAATTGCTTTTTCTTGACGATAATCTGAATTCCGATATTCAGTAACAAAAAGATGGATACGTGTTATGAACAATAGCAGCAATTGGATCATCGACGTCCTTAATAAGGATATCATCAGGTAGTTCTATATCAACTTCTCCGTCATTCTGTTCTTCTACTATACCATCTCCAACTTTCAAAATCCACTCAGAAAATTCCCGGATTTCATTAGCATTATAATTTGAGCTTCCAGATTGAAGACGCATGTTTTTCGTTAATTTTAGTACCTTGCATTAAAATAATATATAAATAATGAGGAAAAAAATATTTGAAAAACAAAATTTGTAGTCAACTCATAAACCAATGAAAATAGAATTACCTTGCAACAAGACCAAATATCGGATGAACACAAATAAGTAAACACGATATCTGCCCTGCTACCTTTAGGAACAACCGGTAAGCATTGTCGAAAATCACCACCGAATACGATGACTTTGCCCCCGAACGGCTGATCATAGTCTACATTATTTGAGAAACACGTGATATCCCTTAAGCTTTTGTCAAAAGCTTCAAAACAGTACTTATGAGTCATAGGGGCTTCATCCCAAATTATCAATTTTGTTCGTATTAACAATTCTGCCAAATATGTTCCTGGTTTAATTCTAGAACATGTAGAATTCTCAACAGCATTGATTGGAATGCCAAATCTAGAATCCTTTGTCGTCCCGCGAGGTAGCAATATTGCAGCAATACCACTCGATGCAACAGGAAGAACAATTTCTCTATTACTACGTAATGCAGCGGATAAAGTTCTCCGGATAAATGTCTTCCCAGTCCCTCCATAACCATAAACAAAGAACACACCTCCTTTACCAATTTGAACAACGTGCATGATGTCGTTGTATATATACACTACTATATTGCTCATCTGTGATTGTGGATATGAGTTGCTTATGATCTTCATGCAATAATTCTTTGTCATATGATAGCTCATCTGCAAGCAATGTATTAACATGATTCACCGCAGCCAAAGAATCAGGAAACGACATACCATCAAACCTCCGTAACGTTGACCCATTCCGTTGCAAAGATGATTGGATCTCATACAAAGCATAATTCTTCAACTCCGCATCAGTTAGGCTTAAATCTGCGAGTGAAAATTCATTTACTATTAAGATAATGCAAATAAAAGGACATACAAATATTTGTTTATAAGTAAAGGGATAAGAACGTAATCAACGTAAATATATAAGTAGGTGAGAAATGACCTGGTCTATTTGAGATGTGACGTTGACGATGTATGGTATCATCTGAAAGTAGATGCCATGTTTTTTCCCATACGAATTTTGGTCTTGACATAGTATCCATTAGTAACAAAGTTACAAAAAAACCTTCTAAGATAGACACCAGAACCCCAAAGACCTGCTTCCTCAATAGCATCTATATATTCTTTATTATCACAAAGCAACCCTAAGGCATAACACGCTTCCCTGTAAGTAGGGTATACAACACAATCAACTATTCTAATATCCTCGTAGCATGCAGGGCCCTTTACAAAGTTCAACATTATACGCATGAAATACAACTCTCCACAATTAGGAGTAACATGCTGCAACCTGCCAATTGAAAATCTATGTTCTCTTAAGCTCCACTTGCGAAGGTCTTTCTTCCATACAAACTTAGTAGGGAATTGACTAAATGTCAGTTCTTTTGCTTCTTCTTCGCGTTTATTACACTCCATCCAGTCTAAAAATTTAGACATACTAATTGTTGGACTGTCTAAAACTTCATCGAGAGGATCATCATCGTTAAAAACTACACTTTGTTGATTCGACAAGTGAAATTGCAATCGTTCAACAACAGGTGTGCAAAAATGGTTATTAAAGGAAAATATCCTCCAAACAGCCTCAAATGCGGAGATATACCTACAGTCATGAAACCTTCGTATTTCATCCGTTTAATCAGGATTTTCATCGTTGCGTCGCCTGTGAGAGGATTGCATCGTGACTCGATCAACTCCTTTGTTTATGTACTTGAACAAATACTTAATAGACCTCAAGTGATTGCACCATTCAACATCGATATAAGCTCGGTATTTTAACAATAAATATGCATTATATGGGACGACGAAACCATTATCAATAGTTTCCCCATTTTTATCAAGCAAAACAACTTCTTTTCTTCTTCTATAAATAGGATACCCATCACCATCCACTGTTGTCCTCTCGTTAGGTTTTTCAGGAAAATGTCGAGCACATTTATTACCAATCATACACAGAGATTTTGGAAATCCTTCGCCACATGGACCGTGAATCATAAAATTTGCTACAGCACTATATAACTCAGGTGTTCATTTGGATCAGGTATTTCAGCACTAATAACTTTGTCGATAACTGAAGCTTCTGGAAACTTGTCATCTCGATGCAAGAACAATAAAATGTGAGCATGAGGTAGTCCACATTTTTGAAACTCAATGGTGTACGCCGCGGCGGAATAATTTACAATAAAAAATATTTTAGAAATAAAGTACGATAAAAGAGTATTATAATAAAAGATTCTAAAATAAATAGAATAGTTTGAAATGTTACCTCCAATTGCTCGTCCAAATATGTGTCGATCTTTCAAGTCAGTCATCAACTCTTGAAGTTTAATTTGAAACACTCGACAACAAATATCCGGTCTATCCTCCGTCCTAACTCCTTTCTTAGAAACAAATCTTGTTATTTCCAGCCATTTTGGGTTACAGGTAAAAGTGATGAATAAATCTGGATAACCATTCCACTTACAAATGTCATTGTATCTCGATAGTTTTCTCTCATGTATCCATCAACTCCTACATAGCTTGAAGGTATAATGATACGACTCCCAACAGAAGATGGGCCAATATTACCTTCATTAACAACATTAACAAGATTATTATATGTTTCTGAGCGCAACAACTTCTGATTATGTCGAAGGAATGACAATCTATGATACTCAATCATCATATAAGTATTAACTAAAAATTGTTGAAACAATATTCGAGTCAACATAATTGTCGGATATTCGCGAGATAATGGACGGTCTTGAATGCGAAATGCAAGCCACTCTCGCATTGTCAATTGATTTTGTGGCTTTTTTCTTTTACTCACATTGAGAGAACTTTCCTTGTCTAGTATACCTAATCTAAAACCGTCTTCACCTGAAGGAAATAATAGAGGATATTGTAATGACAAATAGAAAGGATGAAGCTCAAATATTCGTTCTAGTGTGCCATAATGTTTTTGAACAATAATATCTCTTTGCTCAGTTATTGGTCCAATATCTCCTTCGATCAATAAGTGCAGCAACCTCTGAAGTAGTTGGAAGATTGTACGTTATAATGATACGACTCCCAACAGAAGATGGGCCAATATTACCTTCATTAACAGCATTATCAAGATTATTATATGTTTCTGAGCGCAACAACTTCTGATTATGTCGAAGGAATGACAATCTATGATACTCAACCATCATATAAGTATCAACTAAAAATTGTTGAAATAATCTTCGAGTCAACATAATTGTCGGATATTCGCGAGATAATGGACGGTCTTAAATGCGAAATGAAAGCCACTCTCGCATTGTCAATTGATTTCATGCCTTTTTTCCTTTACTCACATTGAGAGAACTTTCCCTGTCTAGTATACCTAATCTAAACCGTCCTCACCTGAAGGAAATAATAGAGGATATTGTACTGGCAAATAGGAAGGATGAAGCTCAGATATTCGTTGTAGTGTGCCATAATGTTTTTGAACAATAATATCTCTTTGCTCAGTTATTGGCCCAATATGTCCTTCAATAAGTGCAGCAACCTCTAAAGTAGTTGGAAGATTGTATGTTCTACCATTTGTATACCTTCCAGATATCAACCTAATACTCACTTCTCCATCAATATCAGTGGATAATCTATCTCTAGCCGTCCTAAATATTTTTGCCAAAGTGTTTTTCTTATCTATATCATTCCTTGAAGTGAACGTATGAGATCGTCGTTAAATCGATTCGAAGCACCGCCACTGCTAAGTTTAATTTAAATATAAGATTATTTTATAAACAATTGTGATAAAAACATATAACATTACAATTACATAAGAAAAACGTACCTTAAGGCATTCTTACGATTTTGAATCTCTTCCTCAGTATTGTAAATGTATAATTGACAAAATTTAGGACGGGTTTGACCTTCGGGTAACAGACTTCCAATACGATGAACATTTTGACCACCCATTCTAAATGTGTAAGGAGCACGACCTCGATTAACTGAATTATCAATTTTTCCACCCATCGATGTGAAAGCAAACATTGCGTTACATGCGCGAATATTATCAATAAAATGCTTGCTTAAAGGATGACGATTACAAATTAGATCATCGAGCAATTGAGGCGGTTTCTTTAAGAAATGGAACTCAACTTCTCCATCTCCGCAACACGGTGTGAAGGTTGGATGTTAGGAATTCCTGTTTTTTCGCACTCTTTCACCGTACCACATTTGTGCACCACAATGTTTACACTCATAAGTTGGATCACCAATATCCCAATAATGTTAATGCACTAAGAACATAAAATTATTAAAAATTTCAAGTTTAAATTGAAGTTTAAATAATTGTTGTAAGTTAGTTCAATAATTTGAAATAACATAAATATATAAATATATGAAATTAAACCTGGAATATCTGGTTCAGGAACTCCATTATGTTCAGATATATGAATTTCATCTTCAATGTTTGTGGAATGTATTGTCTCCAAAATAGAAGGTGACATATTTTATTTGTTGTTCTCGTTGAAGACATCTATTCTGGTACTACTACCTGAAACTATGGATATTTTATTAATTCACTATTTAATTCTTTAATATTATATACAAATAACAATAAATTATAGTACATAACTTTGAATGAATATATGAACGGGCCTTCTGTTATGGCATTTGGCTGATTAATACTTGATGCAGATAAATTATTAGCTTCATTTATGGTTAATCTGCGGTTGTTTCTTTTTGAAGTCATAATCGTTTTCTCCTCTCTTGCTGATTGTGGTCCTGCATAGACTAATTAAACATAATACAATTACACATCAATTTGTATATAAACAATAGTAATATATTAAGTAATAGTCCTATATCATTAGTTATATCACTAAAAGGAGAAATAATATTATGACCAAAATCATTTGATAGGTGACTGCTCAAATTCCCCGTTAGTTGACATCTGTTACCTATAGATATATTATACATATAACTATATATAAATCCCTTGTAAATTAATGTCAATAAATATATTATCATATACCAACTGAAAATAAATCTTACACATACGCGCCAAATAAGAGTAAGATATACCAAATACATATATGAACCAAATTAGTATTATTGTTATTATTTGATGGGTATATACCTTGATTTTGGTAGTCGTCGCTTCAAAAGACTATTCAAGGGTCTTAAAATCATTGATGAGATATATGGATATGGATATGGTCCAAAATAATGAAAATAATGGATATTGTATTTGATAATAAAAAGGGTCATGCTATACGTCGTCGAAAAATTACTAATTATCGTCGATCGACACTTTTACATGAACTACCAATTACGCCCCCTTCAACCCTTTATATTTACCATTTGACAATTAGCAAATTCGGACTAAAATTCATTAAAAACATTGTCGGTTTTCTCACAAAAAATAAAATACGGTTTAGTGTGATTCGATCAACGGATTTCAACGATTTCAACGGTTTTCAACAATTTCAACGAGCGATTCAAACAACGGTTTTCAAGGATTTTCAACGATGAATGACAATAACGAGGTTAGTTTACGATTTAAATTTGATTCAAATTTATGATTTTTAGTTTGTAATATAGTAGAACGGATTAGCATTAGCTTCCCAAAGCCAATTTGAAATTTTGAAAAAATAAAGTTAGAAACTGCCCAGACGAAAATCATTTTCGTCCAGACCTAGGTCCAGACAAAGATCATTTTCGTCTGGACCTAGGTCTGGACGAAAATCATTCTCGTCTGGACGAAAAAAATCCTTGTCCTATTTTTTTTAACCATAAACCCTAACCCTAACCCTAACCCTAAACCCTAAACCCCAAACCCTAAACCTTAGATCTAAACCCAAATATCAACCGTGTGCATGTTAATGATGGTGGAGACGGTGTTGACTACTGTAGTCATTTTATCACCGACAAAATTTTCAGTTCGACTACGGAAGGGTTTACTTGGGTATATGAGATCGCAATTAAACTCGGGTTTAGAATAAAAAGAGCAAGCAACAAGAAAGTCGGTCGTCACACGAGTTTGAGGCAGGATTATTTTGTTTGTCGGATGGGTGGACGACGGCCTGTAAATAGTGATGATGATACTTTGATAAGGAGTAACACGGGTAGCTCGTGGTGCAATTTCAGATTCAAAATCAAACTTGTTAAAATACAAAAAGGTCAATGGATGATGATCATTCTATTCGAGTTTCATAATCATGGGTTAACGATGTATTGTGACGGCGATAGATATCACGCACGGTTTGATGAAGATGAGTTGGCTTTCATCGAAACCCAAGTTAGAGCTCACGTTACACCAGCGACTATTAGTGCGGGTTTGCATCAGAGAAATCCTGAGAAGTCTAGACCTAATGGGCGACAAATCTACAATTGTTCTCAGAAAGTAAGGGCCGAAGAAAGAGGTGGGAAAAACCCGGCACAATAAATGTTAGCACTCACGGTTCAGCATAAGTACATTCATTTTTGGGTTACTGATCCGGACAACTAGGAGCTCACCCACGTGTTCATGGCTCATCCAAAATCAGTTAAGATGTTTCGATCATACTATTATGTTGTGTTGATCGACTCCACGTACAAGACAAACTTATACGGTCTTCCGCTTGTTGAAATGGTCGGTGTCACACCCGTTGGGAAGACCTTTGTGATCGCGTATGCGATTGTTACTCATGAGCCTGAGGATGAGTATATTTGGGTATTAGAGCGACTGAAGTCCCTTCTCAACGACACAGTTCAACCTAATGTTATTGTCACAGATTTCGAACGTGGGTTGTTGAATGCGATTCCAACTGTTTTTCCTGATTCAGATCACTTTTTATGTCTTTAGCATATATATATATATATATATATATATTCGAACCTGGAGACGAAAGCACTTAATATCACGGGTAAGGATAGTTGGGCGAAACACATAACTAGCAGAGTGGTTAAAGCGGTTGTCGAGGCGGAGACCTGAGATTTGTTCGATGCGGCGTGGACCGAGTTTGCTAGGCAATTTGCGGCAGTGGCGGCTTATGTTGAGGATCAATGGATCCCGCACGTGGAAAAATGGGCCAAGTACAGAACGAACAAGATTACTCATTTTGATAACACTACTACATCTCGGGTTGAGTCGGCTCATGCAAATTTAAAGAAGTGGTTGAATAACGCGAAATTGACTATTGATAGCATTTGGAACGTTTTCATTCCTTGTTGGAAATGCAACATGTTAAGATCTGACACCTGTTGCAGTTATCTAGATCAAGACGGCTGACGGGTTTTCATCGATTATTTTCTAGAATTTCTTGTAAAATATCAAAGAATCCCATCTAGAATTTGACAGAGGCGCGCGCAAAGATGACGAAAGATGCTTTATCGACCAATTGCGGATGTGTGAAGACTACTACACTCGGTTTGCTATGTGCTTGTTCACTTCATCGCTTAGCTAATAACGGATGTCGAGTCCCTCTGGATGTCTTACATGACTTTTGGAGGACATTGGAGTACGATGGTTCTGAAGTAATGCCGACTTGTGACGATGCTCGAGTTGAGGAGTTATTTGATGAAATTTGGAATGCAGACCCGAGTATGAGATCTTCCATGTTCAATGCCCTTTACTCTCAGTTGCATCCGGACGAGGAGGATGTACGTGACCTAGAGTGAACGGGAACCCGAGAGGACATCCGAAGAAAGCCACTCGTAGAGAACCGTCCGCCGTTGAGCATGCACGAATTCGGGTGAGCTCAGGTAGAGGTTAAGGTAGAGGTAGAGGTAGAGGTATAGGCAGATCAAGTACGCCTAAAAGTTCGCAACGTACCGGTTCTACATTCACTACACCCCCTCGTTCCACTCCGAAGGGCGTCGGTACTCCGTTGACAACCCCCCGTTCCACTCCGAGTGGAGTCGGTACTCCGTCGACTGGTGTACAGTTGGGTGATATCCTACGATGTACAATTGGGTGATATGCTGTATTTCTTCCTTGGTCGATCTCGAAGGGCAGCGACATTGGGGTAGTAGTTTTGCTTTTATGCCTTTACGAGCCCATATTGGAGTACGTGCCCCATATGGTGTCTTATGGATATTACATGCGGGAAACCACTTTGTGAGGCTTCGGGTACGTCCCTTGTCCCCTATGCCACCGATAGTTCATTGTTGGGAACACGATGGTAGTGTAGCTCATTATAGAGATAACTATCGACATCAACTTTCAATGTGGTGCAGTTTCGAACCACGCCGGTAGCGTAGCTCATTATAGATGAATGTTGTAATTTGAAATGTTACCGTTCTAATATTAAAATGTAACCGTTGTAATTTAAAATGTTACCATTTCAATTTAAAAAATTTACCGTTTCAATTTAAAAATGTTACCGTTAACTTTTAAAATGTTACCGTTATCATCTAACTTGTTATAAATAGTCGTTGTTATGTTCATTGTAATCGCAACAACACACCTTATTCACTACTAAAACTCAAAAATATTAACATGGTTCTCACAAACACTCAGAAAGTCAGAGCTTACCAACTAAGGATCGATCATATCGCTACGGAGTTACCAGTGCTAGAGTCTCGCCTTGAACTAGTCATTCGAAGTGCCACTGTATGGGACTTGCTAGAAAATCCTCCAATTGGCAGCCTTTGTATCATCTTAGCCGGACACCCCTACTCCAGATTAACTCCGGCTGTTACCGACGAGGTTGTTTCTGATGAAACATTAACTGAGAAGATGTGAGAATTTCGCAGGTTAAACAATGATTTTCTTGTCTATATTGAGCGTAAACTAACCGTGATAGACTACGCAGCACTATCAGATTTACGTGCCGATAGAGTGTTCAACCTAGGAAATGTCAAACTCCGCGTAATTGATTTATATGATCGATATGTGGCTAGCCAACCTGAAGAAATTGAAGCTGGAGATTATGAAGGAGATCTAGAATCTTCAACTTCATCATCCGAAGATAATTAAGTTCTGTTAAACTATGTTCTAATTACGCTTTATGTTTTATGTATTTTAATTAATTTCCGATCTAAGCTATGTTTTAATTAAGTTTGGAGCTGTGTCTTATGTATTTTAATCAAGTTACTATTAATAAAAATCTATTTCAATTAAAAAAACTACAAGTTACTAAAAAAGATTAAAATATCCATACAAAACACAAATCGCGCCGAACATAAGAAAATTCGAACTGTTAAAAATCTACATTACACCATCACTATATGAACTACTATAAACACCATCAAATCTACGCTGGATATGATCACTCACAGTTTGTCGGGGGCCTTTGTTCTTGTCAATGCGGTTCCTAGTAGTCTGCATCTTTGGTTTGATGGTCTTTAGCAAGTTACGGAAGTAGGCTAACTGTTCTTTATCATCATCTATCTTCTCGGCTTCGAGGAACTGAGCCATCAACGCATGTGCACTCTGCAAATTCACAAAATTAAGTCAGACTATGTAAACAATATTTAGAATGATGTAAGAAATTTAAACAAATATTACCTCAATAGTGACATCAGCATTGTCACGTGGATCGGGAGCATCTTTGCGGTCTGCGTCGATGATGAACGGGTGAGAACACAGCTTATACCATTCCTCGTACTCTTTAGTCGTCTCACCCAGGAAAGTAACTGATGTCGACTTACGAGAAAGGTGAACAACGTGATCTTCCCAACAGTTCCATAGACTATCGCCAAACGACCCTACATTAACATCTTAGTCTCGTCCCGAAGCAGGACGATATGCATCCGTTCTCATAATAGGACTAGGTACTACTTGCACATACCCAAACTGGCGTAGACACCGATCGGGCAGGTACGGCTCGACTATGTCCATGAAACGAATGCAACTGTAGGACAGAGTATGAGGATAACACACATCCTGACGCGGCCCAAAAGGCTCCCACCTAACTGAAGCATAAGTAAGGCCATCTAAAATCCTACAATACTCCATTAATTTCTCCGCAATTTGGGGGAAAAACCAACAGATCTCCAACAACAAGCCCGAGACTGGGTAGCGTCAATGTCCGAAGGTGGATCGGGTCTAAACATAGGGAAGTACTCACAGATCCATGACTGTAGCAAAGTCAAGCAACCACTAATAGTCTTCACACCAGAACGTTAAGCTATACCAAACTGCCGGTATATAAAGGATAGTGCACCGATTTCCCATGCAAACTCTTGTACAACACTAGGATCACGCACTAACGGAAACAACTGAGGACGTATCCTATCGCCTGATTTGTCGACGAAAGTGTCGACGCCAAGACCACAGCTAAGAACCCCTGAGCGTGAAGAAAGTCACAACTCCTCATCGCCATCTCCAAAGCTGAGTCCACCAATATACCCCCACTCTTGTAAATAGGGACCGTCTTCTTAAGAGGATCCAACGGCCCCCTGAGCCCTTCTAATGTCCTTCCAAAGAAGGCACAAGCATGCAAAACAGAATCCGCCAACGTCCCGTCTTCACTATCAACCCGACAATTTTCACCATCTACCCGAACACCTAAGATCTGCGCAACATCATGAAGGAGTATGGAGATCTCCCCAAAAGGCATATGAAAACTGTTGGTGTCGGGTTGCCATCTATCAAGGAAAGCAGAAATAAGTGGCATGTTATAATCCTCGGCCATGGAATCTACTAGGTGAGAAAGACCACTCTCGTCATACATAGACTGGACGGTCGGAGGTAGTCGTCATTTACTCAACACCCTCGTCTTACCAAATCGGTGGTAACCCGTCAAAACTGGTCGACCTACATCATTAGGAGTCGTCCATAAGTTGTTGGCGATGTGTCCCCCAAAGCTGGGAATCGCGTGACAAACCAACGGACCACCAGGAACACGACCGGTAATCACCCAAGAATTATCCTTACCCGACTTCTTCTTCTTCGGAGCCGCGACATTACTAGAACCCTCCTCCGACATCCCCCAACGTCCGTCATCCCGTTTACGGGGAACCCTCCTCACCCGCTCCTCATCCCGCTCCTGATCCCACTCCTCAACCCGCTCCTCAACACCTTGACCTGCAGACTCCTCCACTACATCAGCAACAACCCCCCACACCTCCGGCTGAAACTGTAGCTCTTTTCGAGCCCGTGCTGACGCTGTCACCTTTCGAACTCGAACATTTCGGTCATTTCCTCGTCCAACCATCTATCACAAAATTACAATTTCTTATTTCACTATTTTATAACGAAAACAAAATAATTTAAAAATACAAATAAATCAATTATTAATTGAAAAGAATTAAACATTTGAAAATAAAAATTAATTGTTTTTACATATATAACAAAGAAAGTCGGGAATTTTTTTTTTTTTTAAAAAAATAGGGACGAAATTTTTTCCGTCTGGACCTAGGCCTGGACGAAAAATATTTTCGTCTGGACCTAGGCCGGGACGAAAATGATTTTCGTGTGGACGGAAAAAAATTTCATGAAGGCCTAGGCCCAGACGAATTTTTTTTTTCGTCCAGACGAAAATCCTCTTTGTCCCATTTATTTTTATTTCGTTTATCGCGAATACGGTTCAAATCCGGGTAAGAAACATATCTTAAACGAACTACATTAATAAAAATCTGACATTCAAACAACTATTCTATCCTAATTCCGTCAAAAATTAAGGCATCTATCCTAATTACGTTTCTAATCTATCAAAATAAGAACAAAACAAAAAAAATAAAAATCAAAGAAGTAAAGAATACATACCGTGTTGAACTTTTAAATTTGAGACGGAAAAGTTGTTGTTGTGGAAGAAAACGGTTTTTGTTTTTGAATTTTGTGAGATGAAGAATGAATTTAAGTTAGATTTACTTGAATATAAAGGGAAGGGGATGGGAGGGGTAGTTTAGGAATTTCATTAAAAAGTGTCGACGATAATTAGTAATTTGTCGACGACGTATAGTAGGTTGGAATAAAAATCTCAAAAAAATGGCCCAAAATAATAGACTAATTGATGATGAGATATATGGATGTGGATATCGCCTAAAATAATGAAAATAATGGGACCGTAAATGATTGTAAAAATCTCGAAAAAAATGGCCCAAAATAATGGACTAATTGAAAAGATATAAGCCCATTACAATGCTATATAAACAATGTCTTTAAACACTATTTTCAGACATCTCCTCCCTTATATATAACCCTATCTTCAGACAACCCTAATTCAATAACCCTAATTCACTAAGATTTCAGACCGCCTCCTCTCTAATAAACTCATCCTCTCTTACTCACCGACTCTCTTCCTTCCCGTCTCCTCTCTAATATTCTCACCTCACCAACTCTCCTCCCAATGACTCTCTTATTTTTCCATCAAAATCTTAGAACATTAACATACGCACCGACTCTCTTCCTTCCATTTCGATCTATACTTGTGTTAAATACCTCCTTAATGAAGTTTCAGAAACTTTATTTTTCCATCAAAATCTTAGAACATCCATACTTATACTTTTTTTGTTGAGCCATTGCAAATTTTTGTTAATTATCAAGATGAATAAATTGGCAAAGATCTGATTATCTTATTTTCTAAGAAATTTGTAGTTACAGTTGAGGTTCAATTGTTGAAGAAAACGTGGAAATGCAGTTGAGATTTTAGTGGGATCCAGGCTTGAGATATAATATTTAAAAATAAATAACAAATCCTTAGCTGCAGTTGATGTTTAGTTGAAGAAAACGTGGGAAATGCATAGTGGAATGCAGTTGAAATTTTCGCGGGATCAGGCCTGAGGTATAATATTTAAAATGTATCTTTACTGTATTAATTTGTAAATACTGTATAAATATACTGTATTTCTACTGTGGATTAATCTGGATTAGACAGGTAAGCGAATGGACGTATTTTTGGCGGTTAGTGGTTGTTGCTTTAATATAATAAATGATGTTAAACATTTAATGTCTAACTAAATTGATTTTCCAATCATGATTATCTCGAGATATTAAAGTGGGTATTTTAATTATTTTATTTTACTTTTGCACTCTTTCAGCCTGGAAAATCAAACGAGAAAAGTTAAATCTCTCGTTACATAACAGTGGGATTTCTTCCTTTATTTTTCTTCTCAACAAGTCTCCCTTGTGACCAGCGGCGGACCCAGGTGGGGTCCTGCGGGGGCACGTGCCCCTATAATATTTTTAGGATTAATTTTTTATAAGTATTTTATATATATGTGAAGTTACCATGGCATAGTTAGTAGAGGTAAGGAATTATATTTAGGTGGTTTTGAGTTCAATCCTTGGCAGCAACACATACAAGTTTATATTTTTCTGGGCCTCAAGCCCACTTTATTAAAATATATATGTAAAAATTGCTTCAATTGTGATTCGAACACAAAACTTTGGGATGAATTATTCAAATATATATGTACAAATTGCTGCAATTGTGATTCGAACACAAAACCTTCGGATTAATTAACAAGATCTAAACAATTGAACCAATTACTTTTAGTGTTAAATTAAGTACTAACGTTAGTTATATTAATCAAAACAACTATTGTTTTTACATATGTTTAGAATTTAAAGTATTTAACAGAAGACATTATTTTTTGAAAAAAAAAAATCTATAAGACTAATTATTATTTTTATTCTTTTATGTGTATAATAATAACTAATTTATAGGGAAAAATATAAAAATGTTGTCTTAGAGGCGCATTTTGCGCGTTAAAAAAAATTAGTGCCCCCTCGATTCTAATTTCCTAGGTCCGCCACTGCTTGTGACGGGTATATCCGTCACAAGTTTGCGACGAGGCAAGTACTACCCATGTGGGAGAACAAGACGAAACAATTTGTTTCTCCCTAGACATTCTGATTTTGTATTATACAACCAACATGGGTATTACTTGACCCGTCGCAAGCTTACGACGATATGCCCGTCACAAATGATAAGTTTGTAAGTTATTTAGTCTTAATTAGTATGTTTAATTACTGTACAAACATACAATGAAATAGATTTAGCGGAAGCGATAAAATAAAATCGAGAATATAAACCTCCAGCCATTGCTAATCGGATTCCTGAACAGCTTTATCAACCCAATATATTAATCTGAATTTCTGAAAAACACTGACGTCGTAATATCCGTCGCCGTCTGATTTCGGTTCCAAACCCTCACTACTCACTAATTTAGATGGTGTAATTTTCTTAAGGGAGAGTAGATTTAGTGACCTTATTAATCAGAATATGTATTGTATTTATACTGATTTTGCCATCAAAAATCAGTTCTCAAAACATGGGAGAGAAGAGTGGTAGTCAACTGAAGAAGTGGGAGCGAAAATAGGGGAGTCAGAGTCCATGATTTGACTGCCAAAATAATGGGCCACAAAATAGGATTTTCATAAAAACTGAAATTAATATTATAGTTAATAATATTACTTAATTATTTTATATGAAAATCTAACATTCTCCCACTTGGCCCATTTAAGCAAGAGAGACTTCATATACGAATCATAGAAACAAATTCTCTAGAGCGAAAATTAATCTTCCATGTATTACGATACACTTGGTCTCTCACCACTCACACTTAACTTAATGAATAAACCATATGTTTATGTCAAAACATAATGATATATCTCAATAAAAAATAAATAACCAAAGAACGTACGTATATAATTAAAAGAGAAATATCCAACTAAATGAAGTAAGGTTTCGAAAAACATAATATAAATGAATGTATCACATTATGGGACCAAGTCCCATATTCACTACATGACCCTGGAAACCCTTAGGTGGCATGCCTTTAGTCAAGGGATCTGCAATCATCAATTCAGTGCTAATGTGTTCTATGATCACTTTCTTTTCCTGAACACGCTCTTTTATGGCCAAATACTTAATGTCGATGTGTTTACTTTGACTTCCACTTGTGTTATTCTTAGCCATAAATACCGCAGCTGAATTATCACAATACATTCAAATCGGTCTGCTAATAGAGTCAACAACTCTTAGCCCAGATATGAAACCTTTCAGCCAAACACCATGTGAGGTAGCCTCAAAACAAGAAACGAACTCAGCCTCCATAGTAGAAGTGGCTGTCAATGTCTGCTTAGTACTCCTCCATGATACAGCTCCGTTAGCTAGCATAAACACATATCCAGATGTGGATTTTCGTGAATCAATGCAACCAGCAAAGTCTGAGTCGGAATACCCCACCACTTCAAGACTATCAGTCTGTCTATACATAAGCATGTAATCTTTAGTACCCTGAAGGTATCTCAACACTTTCTTTGCAGCCTTCCAGTGATCGATGGCTGGGCTACTCTGATATCTGCCTAATACTCCAACAACATATGCAATGTCAGGTCTGGTACAGACTTGAGCATACATAATGCTACCAACAGCTGAAGCATAAGGAACATTTTTCATTTGTTCCCTTTCCAAATCATTCCTTGGGCACTGGTCTAAACTGAATCGTTCACCTTTAACAATAGGTGCTACACTTGGTGAACAATCTTTCATTCTAAATCTTTCAAGCACTTTGTTGATATAGGCATCCTGAGACAAGCCTAAAATGCCTCAGGATCTATCTCTATGGATCTTAATGCCAATGACATAAGATGTCTCACCCATATCTTTCATATAAAAGTTATTTGAAAGAAACTGTTTCACCTCATATAGCAACCCCTTATCATTGGTTGCTAGCAGAATATCATCCACATATAACACAAAGAAACAAATCTTACTCCCACTGACCTTAAGTTATATACATTGGTCCATGATATTTTCTTCAAAGCCGAATAAAGAAATTACTTCATGGAACTTCTTATACCATTGTCGGGAGGCTTGTTTCAAACCGTATATGGATTTATTTAGCTTACAAACCAAACTGTCACCGTCCTTAGAGGAGAATCCTTCAGGTTGTTTCATGTAAACCTCTTCCTCTAAATTGCCAGTAAGAAATGTCGTTTTCACGTCCATCTGATGTAACTCGAAATTAAAATGAGCTACTAATGCCATGATAACTCGAAGTGAATCTTTCTTTGATACAGGAGAAAATGTTTTCGTGTAGTCAATCCCTTCTCTTTGAATGAACCCTTTAGCAACTAGTCTTGCCTTATGTCTCTCGATGTTGCCAAGTGAGTCCCTTTTAGTCTTAAAAATCCACTTACATCCAATGGTTTTTACACCATTGGGCAACTCGACGAGATCCCAAACTCGATTAGATGTCATAGAGTTCATCTCATCTTTCATAGCATTAATCCATAAGTTTGAATCTGTAGAACTTATGGCTTATGAAAATGACATAGGATCATTCAGCTCCAACACTGCAATCCGATTCTTGTAGATATACTTCATAGTCGTCAGGAATCGCCGATCTCCTCTCTCGAGTAGATTTTCTTAATGGAATTTTTTCCTCATTATGATCTACTATATTTGATCGACATTTTGTGGAATTTCTGTATTTGGTTGTTGAACCTCCGGTCGTACTTCAGGAACGTGAGCAATAACCAACCTGTTACTCAAAACAGAGGGTGAAGCTTCATGTTGATCCTTTTCAGGTTCAACTCCCATAGTACTCCCACTGATCAAGTCATTCTCTAGAAATTTTGCATTTCTAGATTCCACAATTCTGGTACTATGAGACGGACAATAGAACCTATAACCTTTGGACTTTTCGGCATATCCAATGAAATGCCCACTAATAGTCCTTGGGTCTAGTTTCTTTTCTTGTGGGTTGTAAATTCTCACCTCAGACGGACATCCCCAAACGCGTATATGTTGCAAACTCGGTTTCCAACCTTTGTATAACTCAAAAGGCGTCTTAGAGACGGCCTTGGAAGGAACCCGATTTAATATATACGCAGCCGTCTTTAGCGCATCAACCCACAAAAATGAAGGAAGCTTAATATTACTTCTCATACTACGCACCATTTCAATTAAAGTCTGATTCCTTCTTTCTGCTACACCATTCTGATCCGGAGAACCAGGCATAGTGTATTGGGCAACAATCCCATGCTCTTGAAGAAATTTAGCAAAAGGACTAGATGCTTGTCCATCCTCAGTATATCTACCGTAGTACTCACCACCTCTATCTGATCTCACAATCTTAATGTGTTTATCACACTGTTTCTCTACTTCAGCCTTAAAAGTTTTAAAGGCATCTAAAGCTTAGTCTTTGAAACGAAGTAAGTAAAGATGCATATATCGTGAATAATCATCAATAAAAGTAATAAAGTATTTCGGATCGTTAGCGTTCATATACGGACAACATATATCCGTGTGTATGATCTCTAGTAGGTCAGAACTCCTCTTAGCACCTTTCTTAGATTGGTTAGTTGGCTTTCCCTTAATGCAACTAACACAAGTCTCAAAATCGGTAAAGTCTAAAGTACTAAGTACCCCTTCCTTTACCAATCTCTTGACCCTCCCAATGGAGATGTGTCCCAATCTCCGGTGCCATAACATAGAGGACTCCTCATTTATAATACTTCTTTTTAAACCAGTATTAACATGCATAGTGTTTTGAGTGGTATCATTTTGTAAACAAAGACGATATAAATTATCAGACAAATTACCAATACCAATAACTTTAGAATTTCTGCAAATACTGAAACCAGAGTCCATAAAGTCAAAAGAATATCCGAAAGGTACAAGTCTAGAAACTGAAATCAAATTCCGAGCAAATTCGGAACATAAAAAGTCTTTTCCAAAATCAAAATAAAACCAGTACTTAAAATTAAACTGCATGTCTCCACGGCCTCAACGTGCGAGCCTATCTTGTTTCCAGAATAGATAGCTCCTTCACTTGCCACTGGTTTCCGAAGGTTTGTCATACCCTGCAAGGTATTTGAAACATGGATTATAGTACCAAAGTCAATCCACCAAGTATTATGATTAACATTGACCATATTAGATTCATAACAAACAAACGCATGAAGATTACCTTTCTTTTTCAACCACGCCTTAAACTTTTCGCAGTATTTCTTCACATGTCCCTTCTTTTTGCAGAAGAAACATGCAGACTCCTTCTTAATGGTAGGCTCAGCCGACATCTTACCCTTTCCCTTGTCTTTATTGTGACCCTTAAACCTCTTACCGGATGAAGCTTTATCAGTAGAGGTAGTAAGATTTACCTTTTCGCCTTCTTCCATCGAAAGCCTACCCTCCTCTTGAACACACATGGTCAAGAATTCATTAAGTGACCACTTATCCTTATGTGTGTTGTAAGAGATCTTAAAGGGGGCAAACTGTGACGGAAGACTGCACAATATGAAGTGTACAATGAAAGTATCAGACATGGTAACTTCCAAAATCTTTAGTCGAGCTGTAATGCGCCTCATGCGCATGATGTAATCACGCACCTCTTTAGTGGCACTTAACTTTAAGGATGTGAATTCCATTATCAAGGTGCTCGCAAGAGCCTTTTTCGAAAGTTTGAAATTGTTCATCAATAGCTTTAATGAGATCCTTCACATTGGTGTGATGCTCGACGGAACCCCGGATACTAGCACTCAATTTTGTTTTAACAAATAGCAAAGAAATACGATTAGATTCGTCCCACTGTTTGCGAGTATCAATTTCCTTAGGAGTGGTCTCTTTAGTTAGCTTAGGGGGTTCGTCATTAAGTATAGCATAATCAAAACGAATGAATCCCAAATGCAACAAAATTCTTTCCTTCCAAACCTTGAAGTTATCACCAGTTAAATCAGGAATATCCATTTTGATATCATACGAATTACCAGATTGAATTTCTGCAAATGAATGTACATGCTTAGTAATAAAAATTGGAGACTTAACTTTATCACAACTTACCAATGTAAATTATGCTTAAATGAATCTAGTGACATAAAACTTGCCTGTGGGCTAAAGTCTACTCAAATTAGATTCATAAAAATTAAATTTTATGATGAAACTATCAAATCATACTCATTTCTTAACTCCGGTGGGTAGATTAAGAAACATAATTTAATATAACACCCTAATTAATTATACAAATACAATAAGATTCCCGTGGGTAAGTCTAATCATATGACATATATTTAATTACAATTAAATGTCTAATTTCCACATGTGATATCGAATAAAATTTAAACAATTAAAGATGTTGTGGCTACTTCCTAACGAATAAATTTAAAATCACTCGACATTTAAAAAATATTAACATTAATATATATACACTTGACTTTATGTTTAAGGAGAAAACAATATTATACATGTATATAGCATATTACACCAATACTACATAAAATTAAGGTAACATCTGATTTAAACAAGTCTCAAACAGTACAAAGTGAACAACTTTTACCATGTTCAAGAGTGAGGACAAAGTAAAACCAAAAATTCTAGTGAGAGAGAGAGAGAGAGAGAAAAAAAAAATCCTCCTAAAAATGCTCCCAAACCCTAACCCCCGGCCTCCGGGGAAGATGACCAGAACGGAAGATCCACCAAAAAATGCAAAATGAACTCTA
This sequence comes from Silene conica, assembly GCA_029255685.2. Taxonomy (NCBI): domain Eukaryota; kingdom Viridiplantae; phylum Streptophyta; class Magnoliopsida; order Caryophyllales; family Caryophyllaceae; genus Silene; species Silene conica. The sequence goes on from CM055311.2 coordinate 71,291,098, forward strand.
CGTCGGGAACTGTGTCCGCTATGAATGTGGACCCCGAGATGATAACAGAATCCGAAGTAGAAAAATTCATACGAGGGACTCCAACCCGAATGCCTTATAAAGATTCGTTAAATTTTGGGGGTGAGCCTTCTTTCGCGATTCGTCAAGACCATGAATTTATAATTTCGAACAATGGGGCCTTTGAAGAAGAATCCGATGATGATGTAGACGACTCTGAAGAGATGCAAGACCCGACTTGTCCGACCATCCTATTGACGAAAGAGGAGAAATCAAAGATTCGGAAACATTGGAAAGACACGTTGATCATCAAGATGTTTGATAAGATCATTGGTTATTTGGCTTTACTGCGCCAAGTAAAGAAGAAATGGAATCTTAAGGGAGGACTGTCGCTAATGGATGTGGGATCCTCGTTCTATGTGGCGAGGTTTACGAATAGGGAAGATTATGAGCACGTATTAGCACAAGGCCCGTGGATGATCGAAGACCACTACCTTACGATCAGAAAGTGGGTTCCAAACTTTGTAGCTAATGATGAACCAATTAGGTTTTTAACTACATGGATTCGAATTCCAAGGCTATCGGTTGAATACTAGTATACTACCACGAGGATATTCTGAGAAAAATTGGAAGCAAAGTGGGCAAAGTAATGTGTATTGATCAACCCACTACGATGGTGGAAAGGGGCCAATTCGTTCGAATGAGTGTCGAAGTGGATCTTTCAAAACCTCTATTATCGAAATTTCGAATGAATGGTAAGGTTTGGCTTATACAATACGAAGGGCTTCGACAAATATGTTACAAGTGCGGAAAATTAGGCCATGTCGATACGAGTTGTCCTATATTTAACAATGGGGAAACCCAAGTGCGCGAAAGGAAAGAAGAAGACCATTTTGTCCAAGATCCACCACAAGATAAGGAACAGAGAGGTGGTGAGGAAAATGTTAACAACGACACTTATGGAGCATGGATGCACGTGAGGAAACCGAACAGGAAAGGAAACACGAAAGCCGAAAAGGCGCGTCCTAATGGAGAGACTATAAGAGCGGGGGTGAAAGGTAAGCCAGGGAAACAAGATTTTCAAATGCCAGGGTCTCGTTTTGAGGCGCTGGAAGATGCAATGGATGAGCAGGGGGACGGAGAACACAATGGAGGACAATATGAGCCGAGGAGCAATGGTTATGGGGGAGAGTTTAACAATAAGAAGGATACAGATGATATCGTTGAAGAGGAAGGACTGGGAAATTTCTCTATGGAAAAATCAAACAGAACGGAAAGTGTAGTTTTTCATGAACAAAGTAGTACAGAACAAGTCGAAAACTTTGCAAATTTTGCTGAAGATAATGCAAGGACAGGGATGCAATTTCCAAGTTCAGAAGGGCGGGAGAAAAATTATGGGAGTCAGAATCAGAAGGAGATTCCTATTTCCAAAACAAATCAGAGTTTGTTTCCAAAACAAATTGGTGTGTCTGATCATATGTCACCTATATTAAGGAATAATCAAGATAAGCTCAATCAAATCCCACTGAATAATCCAAAATACAATTCCTTAAAAATTTCATCCCCTCAATATTCCAAGGAAAATCAGAAGTCTATACTAACAAACAAAAATTCCCGGCCTACATACAAAAAATCTGCTCGCACTGGAAATACGAAATTTGCGGTGCAACATGAACTCAAAATACTTCACAGATCAGACTCCTCACAGCCGTCACTAGGTAATCCCCCCCTCACTACACCTCTCCTTAACGTCACTAATGGAAGGCCCGATGGTGATTTCGGCAATCCCACTAGTGCACCTGATGGAATTTAAAATAGGGCCAGTAACCCAGATGCCTCGGAATATACCAGAGTCGGTAGTAGTGGTGGCAGTCCCATCGTGGGAATTGAGAATTCTCAGCAAACTCTCTGAGGCTTATATGTCCTCGAACAACAACCCCATTAACTGTTTTATGGATCGTTACCCACATCAGTTATGTCGGAAAAAACACCTCAAGCTCATGACTTGGAATGTACAAGGTGCTGGTAGTCCAGAGTTCATGAAGATGCTACAAGAATTACTGAATATTAATCAACCCCAAGTCTTGGCCCTTGTCGAGACACATATCAGTGGGAACACAGCACAACGAATTTGTGACATAATTAATTACAGTGGTAAAACTAGGGTGGATGCACAAGGTTTCAGCGGGGCCATCTGGTTATTTTGGAAAGCGGAGGAGGTAACTGTAACACCTATCATCTCGCATACTCAACATATCACGGTAGAGATATCCAGGCGCGGAGAGACACCGTGGTTTTATTCTGCGGTGTATGCTAGCCCGGATTCGAAAAAGCAGGAAGAATCATGGGAGGAATTAGAGGCTTTTGCAAAGTCACATAATCAGCCGTGGTTAGCTATGGGTGATTTTAATGACACTCGCTTTCTATCGGAACGAAACGGTGATAGTGACAGTATGAGAATGAGATGCATAGATTCAATTCGTGGCTAGAACATAATGAATTTATTGAGTTGGATTCTTCCGGGCCCAATTATACTTGGTCGAGTGGTCATACGATGCAAACTCGACAATGGGCAAGATTGGACCGTGCCTTATGTAACGCAGAATGGCGGTTAATGTTTGCAGAGAGCTCGGTGAAGCATTTGATCCAAAATCAATCCGACCATTGCCCCATTATCGTAAGCACTACGGGTTTTACTCCAATCCCGACAAGCCTTCGGCCTTTCAGATTTCAGGCCGCTTGGCTGATTCATGAAAAATTTGACAAGTTTGTGAAGGCAAAATGGGACAATGAGCAACCTATTGTCCCGTTTATTAATAAGTTTGCAGAGGAACTTCAACAATGGAATAAAGAGACTTTTGGTAATATTTTCGCTCGCAAACGAAACCTTGAAAACAGAATAGAGGGCATTCAGAGACGTCTATCTTACGGAGGAACAAATTATTTATTCAAACTTGAGATGAAACTGAAACAACAATTGAATGAGGTGCTTCGACAGGAGGAATTGCTTTGGTTTCAAAAATCTCGTATGGAAGCTATTTGTGACGGGGACAGGAACACGCGTTTTTTTCACCTAAGCACAATCATTAGACGGAAACATAACCGCATAGAGAGCCTGCAAGACTCGAATGGAAACTGGGTCTGGGATTCGAAACTGGTAAAACGCATGGTACTGGATTATTACCAACTTCTATTTACGGGTGCGGGCTCGAATTTGGATTTCTCGGGGATTTTGTGGGGTGTTTTCCCAGATGTATCTCAGACAGAAAAAGAGAAGTTGAATAGAACATACTTCCTGGAAGAGATTAGATGTGCCCTTCAACAAATGTCGCCTTTTAAAGCACCCGGACCCGATGGCTTTCAAGCCATCTTCTACCAAAATCAATGGGATATGGTTTACCCGAGCCTAAGCAGACTTATTTTTCAAGTTCTTCACGAAAATCAATTTCCGGAACGCTTAGGCGATGCTTTTTTGTGCCTGATTCCAAAAACAGAACATCCCTCGCTTGTGTCCCAGTTCAGACCAATTGGATTATGTAACGTGATCTATAAAATCGTCACCAAGATGATTGTAAACCGGCTAAAACCAGTGCTCTCGATTCTGATTAGACCGATGCAAACGAGTTTTGTGTCCTTAAGACAGATCACCGATAATATAAATCTAGTCCAAGAAGTTTTGCATTCTATGAGAAATAAGAAAGGCAAAACCGGTTTTATGGCTCTCAAACTTGACTTGGAAAAAGCCTATGACAAGTTAGAATGGCCTTTCATCGAACAAGCCTTGATTGATATGAGCCTACCACAAGGGATGATTCAAACTATCATGAAATGCATATCGGCTTCGAAACTTAGTATCCTATGGAACGGGGAGAAGACAGACTCTTTTGTACCCACACGTGGCATAAGGCAAGGCGACCCGCTATCCCCGTACATTTTTACTATTTGTATGGAAAAGCTTAGCCATTTAATTGAACAAGAAAGTCGTCAAGGAAGCTGGAAAGGATTTCCGACGAGTAGATATGGTCCGATTCTTACCCATCTTTTCTTTGCGGATGATATTATCTTATTTGGGGAAGCTTCGGTGGAACAAGCAGAAATTATAAACAAATGCCTCAAATCCTTCTGCTCGGCCTCTAGCCAGAGAGTGAGTATAGACAAGTCGCGTGTCTTCTTCTCACCAAATGTAGACGGGTTCATAGAGCAAACAATTGCAGAGGTGCTTAGGTTCCCGACAACAATGGACCTCGGGATGTACCTACGTATGCCAACCATAAATGGGAGAGTAACAAAGGAGACTTTTGACTTTATCGCGCGTAAAATAGACAAGCGTCTAACGGGATGGAAGACTAAATCCCTCTCCCTTGCAGGTCGTGCGACTCTTGTTCAAACAACTCTAGCCTCGGTTCCATCTTATGCGATGCAAACAGCCAAATTACCACGAACATTATGTGATGAGTTAGACAAAAAATGTAACACCCCCATTTACTTAGGAGCCTGAACTAGGACTTCCAGAGTAAATGGGATTTTTACCATCCTGGATAACCAGGGTAGTAGATACTCATAGTGAAAGAAACACAGTACTTTAAATTATAAGTAGTTAAACTGAAAACTGGTACACGACATAGTCCAATTACACTTCCAAAACAACTGAAGTAGAACAAGTGAAGAACTATAAAAGAAACTATGTGATCTAAAGCTAGGTAGGTCCAGTCCATGTCTCTTCTCCATGCCCAGTCCTAGTCCACATGTCTCTGACCTGAAAGATCTACTCCCCATTCCGGATCATCGTAGGTGAACACGAATACATTGTCAACCTCGCGGTTGAGTAGGATAACACAACAATAAATAATGCAACGTATAATGATATGCAAATGCTTATGACATGCTCGAGCTCAATCAAAATCTCATTCTCATACCCTTGCACCAAGCCATACCGAACCTCCCGGCAGACTATACTCGGTCGTCACCGAACACCATCTCGACAGCTGATAAGACACCAGGCCTGGTCTGTAGAACCACCCCGGGCTTTACATCAGAACAATATCTGATCCATATCTTACTCAGTAACCAATGCATGTGTCATGCTTATGAATGCAACACTAAAATAAATAAATATCATGCTCAGAACTCATACTTGCATTCATCACGTACAATGCACATCCACACGTAACTCAATACAGAATAAACACCAGTGTAACCTACCTGTATAGCAAGTCTGCAAATGAAATCACCCTCTAGAAGTATTCCACCTCGAATTCCGTTCCTATAAATTATTATTCATATCAATTCCTACTCATACAAACAATGCTACTAAAAATCACTTGATCATGTTCCTAACTGATATACCTATAACACATTGTGAAAACATCCACATACAACATGCCCATAACATACAATTATTATATATTAATTATAACTTACTATATATAGATTTACCAATTAAGGACTTTCTAAAAAATAGTACCCACCAAATATAGCATTCAATATTAATTTAAATATCGACCATTAATAATATTACCAACCATACATCACCCAACACTGGTAATAATAATTTTGATCAATAAATAACAACATGTATATCGAATGTATAATTAGATTGACAACGAAAACAAAAATGCGTATATGCGAATATTACGATTACTAAGCTAAGATACTAACAATAATAATTAGTGTCATACCAACTAATCTTGTAAAAAAATATAATTAAGATAAAAATCCACATCTCATGATAATAGCATCATCAATTTATTTCATGCTCAAAATAACGTAAACTGTAAACAACCCAGCCACGAAAATCACGCAAAACAGTAGACACTCAAAACGAATCACGCAAACAGTCCCCACCGTATCAACACCCGCGTCAAAACCAGCCTCTGACACCACCCACGGCCACAACCTTCACCCCTGGCACCACCAGACTCGCCACTGAGTCGTGGTGGTTCCAATGACGAAGGCAGCAGTTACAACCACCGCGACAGTCACCCCCAAAGTCCCTGCAAAAACCCAGATCCGACGACACCTATGTTTACACTATGGTCTTAACAGCCACCATACCCCACCGTGAGACACCACGACCATCAGACACGACCACCCATCAACTCCCCTGACCACGGTCATTCCATAAACACCAAAACACAGAGTACATAACCACAGAAAAGACATCGAAACTCTCATACAAATACACCATCCGCGACCTCTGTTTCTGATAAAACCGAGTAATTAAACTAACCCAGACACGACCCTTAGCAGTAAAACGAATCATTCTAAACGAAGAACTTAACTGATGAAAGACGACCTATTGATGAACGAAACATAACAACTACATATCACAGATTAAGAATTTACAAGAAAACATGATTATTATCATATGGTGTAATCACAATTTAATCTTAAACATCAACAGAAAACACGAAAGCAGTAAAACGAGATAAGTATGGTGGTCATACCTCCTTGCCCTAGCCAACGACCACCCTATAAACCCTAGAACCACCGTGAGAAACGCCCCTTTGCAAACCCAGTAGTGACGGCAGGAGATGTGGTGTGTGAGTGAGTGTAATTAGGTCAGAAAGAATCAAGTCCCTATAGGTGTTTATATAAGGCGGTTGGATTGGTGTCTTCTGAAATTCTGATTTCAAAAGTGTATATGCCGTGTGTGGGCTTGTGTTTGCACGCAACCCTAGGCCCGAATACACGACTACCCACGCATGGTTCAGGCCCTTCACGCACCCCAATGTTCAATTAACATGAGTCCACTCCGGTTTTGTTAAAAATACGCACACACGACTCAATTACTAACGCATAAAATACCTCGTTCACTAACTTGTTTTCGCTTAAAACCCGTCGTCATAAAATTAAGTATAGCATTATAACTTAAAAGGAAGTAGAAAGTACGGGGTATTACAAAAAATCTCGTCGTTTCTTATGGGGAGGTGATGAGGAAAACAGGAAGATGGGGTTAGTTGCTTGGGACACGGTTACAAAGGAGAAAGCGAGCGGAGGACTTGGCTTAAGGTCTATGAGGCACGTTAACACGACTTTTATGGCAGAGATTGGTTGGCGAATGTTAACGGAACCAAATGCTCTTTGGGCCCGAGTACTCCGATACAAGTATTGTAAGGGACGATGTGACAGGGAAATGTTCACTGCCAAACAAGTGAGCTCAAATTTATGGAAGGGGGTGGTGTATGTTGTCCAAGTCTTAAAAGCGGGTTTGAACACGTCTATCGAGAATTGGAAACAAACTTTATTTTGACATGATAAATGGGTAACTCACAAGAATTTGGAAGAGGAGGCGAGCGTCACTATCCCAGCGAATTTGCTTTCTAATACGGTTGACGAGATGTGGGACAACAATACGGGCTGGAAATGGGAGGTGTTTGCTGAATTTCTTCCGAATCACATTCTTCACACAATTGCTTCATTTGAAGTGATACCGGGAGAGAATAATCCAGATGACTTATATTGGACTGCGACCCCTCCGGGTTTTTTTACCATCAAGTCGGCTATTCGAATCATAAGAGGAGATAATGACAGTAAACCTGAAAATGTTTGGAAATTACCTTGGCAAACATGGGAGCCGCAGCGTATTCGAGTTTTCTTATGGTTACTCATGCATGATAGGATTATGCCAAATGCTAATCGGGCACGGAGAGGACTAACAGACGATCCTTGTTGCGGCGTCTGTGGAGATACCGAAGAAACAACCCTACATTTATTAAGGGACTATAAGGAGGCTCGAAAGATATGGCAATTGGTACCGGCTGTAAGAGAGCAAAGATTTTTCGAACCAAATTCGATACGTGAATGGGTTATGCAGAATATAGACCACAAAATAACGGGAATCGAAAATTAGGCCACGCATTTCGCGGTATTTATTTGGTGGATTTGGAGGTGGCGAAATTGTCGGGTTTTCGGGAAGGAAGAAGATATAGCGGCCAATAAACAGAGCTTTTTGATGTTAAGATTACAAGAAGTAAGGAATGCTCAAGAAAACAGATTATTGGATATTAGGGGTGCGGCACCGAAAGTCGAAATTTGTATTAGATGGTTGGCTCCGCCGGAAACAAGGATTACTTTAAACATTGATGGTGCCTCGAAAGGCAACCCCGGTCTTGCGGGGGCAGGAGGCGTGTTCCGTAACTCATCAGGTCAGATTTTGTCTGCATATGCGGAGCGGTTGAGACTTGCCACAGTGACCCGAGCTGAGCTTATGGCTCTAAAAAGAGGTTTAATGATTGCAATGGAGCAAGGATTTGAGAAACTGATAATTCAAACGGACTCGAAGACGGTTATGAACTTCATGGAATCCATACCAAAGGTGCCCACAGCACATAGCCATATGGTTAAAATTTGTTATGCTTTCATTCGAGACTTTCCGGGGCAAGTAGAAATGCACCACACTTACAGAGAAGCGAATGCTTGCGTGGACTGGTTAGCGAATCTTGGGGTGACACAACCGCAACAGGTTGTACGTTTTGACATGTCCAATGTCCCAAGCCAACTGTTCGCCTTAGCACAACAAGATTGGAGCGGAGTGGCGTGGCCTCGTCTAGTCTCTAGCTCGGTCTCTGGGATCTCTTAATTCGTTTTTTTAGTAGCTGGGATTTAGTGTAGTTCTTTAATTTGTTTGTTTCCTTTCGTTTCGTTTTTCTTTGTTGCGTGTTTCTTATGGGTTTAACCCCACGTTTCTCTAAAAAAAAAGTGAGGACAGAGTTTACATGCTTTTCCAGAAAATAAAATAAAAAAAATAAATAATATTAATAATTTCATTAATCTGAAAAACCAAAAGAAAAAGCAACTCCACCATGTCCCACCATACTATATACATGCGACAACTTCAGGATTCCATAGCAAACAATAAATATTATAATAAAGGTACAAGTCAAATCAGAAACTCTACCACAAATTCTCGAACAGAGGAACCAAAACACAAATTTTGGGAAAAACTTCATCCCTGACCTCTGTCTCTACATTAAGCCCAGAAAAATAAACCCTCCAGCCATTGCTAACGTTTTCGCAAATAAAAAATAGACAAATATTAATCCAGATCTTATTTCAATAACGGAACAACCGAATCAAAACAAACATTCGAAAAAACGGCAAAAAACGAGACAGCAGATTGATTACAACAAGGATGAAAAACTGAAGTCGGAAAACAACAAGCAAGACAGAGGCCATTAATGCTCTGATACCAAATGTAAGTTATTTAGTCTTAATTAGTATGTTTAATTACCGTACAAACATACAATTAGTCAACTGAAGAAGTGGGGAGCGAAAATAGGGGAATCAGAGTCCATGATTTGACTGCCAAAATAATGGACCACAAAATAGGATTTTCATAAAAAGTGAAATTAATATTATAATTAATAATATTACTTAATTATTTTATATGAAAATCTAACAAAATTGTGTTTTCTTCTCCATCTTCTTCACATGTGAAACTCGAACCATGTTGTGAAAAGAAAATTATTAAGAGCTAACAACTGATTACGTATATGGAGTATTTATTAAACGATTTGAATTATGCAAGCTCGAACAATGACAATTGGGATTTGAGAGTTTGGTAGGAAATAATTTCCATGTCCGCTATTGTTGACATGTGAAACATTTTGTTTCACCACTTCCATTAAGAGCGGGTCAAGAAAGTTGTTGGAGGAAGTATAAATTATCGTCTGTCTTACTCTTATCAACAATATTTTTCACTAAAGTCCCGTGTTGGTTGGGTTGCCATGCCGCCTTGGTGACCGGAGGAGAAAATATTTGGCACTTCCTTGTTTTCTTTGGTACAACTAAAACAATGGTGGACATATCAATATATGATGGCCCATGGGAATTAAAGCATGTGAAAAAGAGAACCCGAGCGACAAATGAAGCTCTTGGAAAACATTAATGCTGCAACAGGATCTCGGAATTCTGCCACTCATGATGTCATGCTGGAACGAAGGTGATACTTTTGTCTCCAAGTAGGAATGTCTGTGGCCTGATTAGTGAGAAGTTGTTCTTGTCTTAGCTGTTTTTTTTCTAAAACAGTACATAATCTAACCACAAATTCTCATTTGTGACGGATTCCGTTTCACAAAATATCTATGAGAGGTGAGTGAGAAACCATATAAAGGGTGCCCCAGCTTATCCTCTCCCTTTTTGTGAGAGGTCACAAGCTTGTGACGGGATTAATCCGTCACAAGCAAGACCTGCTGTAATCTAAGAGTGCAAATTTCTGCTTCTCCTGTTATGATTACCGATTAATATGTTAAATCGTTTACAGATTCCAGACAAATCTTCTGATAGTTGTACAATAATCATTGTAAATCCAAAATACAGCTTCGTATTGTATCCATAAAAAGTCGCCATTTTCTTAAAATGAGAATGCCACTGTGATAAACTTAGATCGGAACATCATCTAATTATTTCCACCTTAGGAACAAGGAAGTAGTCACCTAATTTTGGAGTTTGTGTTTTATTGATTCACCACTTCGAGAACATTACGCTAAACCTTCTTCTTCTTCTTCTTCTTCTTCTTCTTCTTCTTCTTCTTCTTGGTTTACAGAAATTGAATGTTTGATCAAACATGGCATTGAGACTCCTAACATTTCAAATTTACCATCTTCCATTTCTAAGCTTGGATTAACAAAAGTTTCAAATTGGAAAGGACTGTTTTTCCCAACAAGTAACAACACCTTTACCAGAATCAACCATATAGCACAGAAATCTGGGTGTTCCGAACCATGTTTTTTCTCACCAATCCCTGATCCCATTCTGCCCGATGTCACCGCAATGTTCATACCTTCATTCCACAGTTCACTCGCTTTGTGTGTTTTTGCACCGTCCATTGAAGGATGACTGTGAATATTATCAGCCCTTCTTTCCTTGTATGACTGGTGTACTTTCTCAGCTTTGATATTCCCAAACAAGATTTCAGCAGCTTTGTTTCGAACAAGAAGCGGAATATAGTCCGAATTATCCCATACGTACAACTGCGGTAAAATAAATCGTTGTTAATAATTTCCTGAAATAACCATGTAAATCAATCTGTAATCCAACATTAGTACTTTTAACTCTTACCATAAACGGCCTGTATATAAATCCCACAGTATGAACCTGATTTGAGCTCATGTTGCAGTGAAAAGAACTAGCATTCTGTACACTTTTGGAGCTAAACCAACAAAGAAAGGTAAAAACTCGTTTAGTATGCACTGGGATTATCATGTAAGAAAAACTTGAGATGATTAACAATGTAGGGAATGATATACTCAGAAGATGAAGGAGAGCCACAGAGTAGGCATCCTGTACAAATCATGCCTTCTATGATAGTGTCTTTGCTGCCTGTACATCGCCTGCTTAGGAACATCCTTTCTCTGTCCAACTCGTGCCATGCCGACGGCAGAAAGATTTCGCCAACTGATGCATGGAAGACAGCCTTGCAAGGACTGTCTATGTGTAACACTTCAGTAAGAAGATAGCATTCACGAGCTTTTTGGTCTTGATCAGCTTTCCAGTTTCGCAGTGCTGGCTAGCATAACATGCATTTCTTTCAGTTGATGTCAAGCACGTAGAAGAAGAGCTTTACAAAGTTAAAGAATCTGAACATAGAAGATGCCGAATTGAAAAATACTGTGTGTAAGTTGGGGTTGCGTGTCAAAGTCGGAATTTTTTGGACAGTTCAAAAGTTCAAGGGTCAAACCAAGTGTCCTATATCCAAGATTTAAAGTTACAAGTTCCCAACACAGGTACTTGAGAATTGAGATAATAGGATTCCATGTGACATAGCTTGCAAAGCAAATTAGAGATCAAGGAATAACCAGCAATGATCAATAGAAAGTGAAACAAAGAACAAAATACAGCAGAGCAATAAAACTGAACATTACAAAGGAGAGTACTCGGCCGCCTTTGAGTTCGTTACAAAGGGTTGATCTACTCCTCTGCACCCATTCTATAACTCTCCTAAGTTTATCCTTTGCAGTTCCAGCAACGCGACAATTATCCATCAACTCATCCACAGCTACCTTACATAACATTAACTGTTTTAGGTCCATGAAATATACAATATGAAAAGTAACATAGATTCCGAAAATGAACTTAAGTAGTCATTTATACTGAAAAACAAAGTACCTTTGGAAAGGAGAGAACTGTAAGGATGGACGAGACAAATAAGAGATGAATACTGCACAGTTCGAGCTTCAATCATACTCTTAAATTTCAGCACTTTGACGTCTGCATTTTATATTATTTCATATTGAATCACTATTAGTACGGGGGCGAGGTTTAGCTGGAGCTGTCACCCGCAAAACAACATAAAGATCTGAAAATTATTCATTTATTTATTTTCGAAATTACTTGATTATATTCCTAGTAGCTTCCGAAAAAATTCCAATCCATGTCATAATCCCCCAAACTTCAAATCCCGACTACAAAACTTATCACTATTCAGATACCAAACATTATCGGCGTTGCTAAATCAAAACAGTTAAATAAAGTAAGGTATCCTTTGATCAATCAAGCAGCTGGTATTGGAAAATCTAATCCACTGGGGAAACTACTCATGACCCACAAGTACGTAATGGGTACCTTCTTCAACAACCATAAGTCCAACTTGGTCTGCCCAACTAAGGTGCTCACATGGGTTCAATTCAAACATGTGAATTACTTTCCTACAGACAATTCTTGTGAAGTCGGCGGAAGGTTTTATTGTCAATGTAGGAGTTGGATTCCAAAAGAATTACCAAGGGGAACTGGGGAGTAGGAAGCCAATTCCCCCGATATGTAGGCATTGAGAATTCATACCAATATAAAATGCCTGCAATTTGCCCAAAAATTGCAACCAAATAACTATCCATATAAGACTTGCTGCAATTTTTCAGTTTTCATGATTTACGCAGGCAACCAAACGACCGCTAAATTACGCGATTAAGAAATAAAATCATACTTTGCAACAAGATAACATCACCAGCAGAAACAGAAGAAGCAAGCTGCTTATTCCAAAGGGAAAGAGCGAAAAAGGGTCGAGTTTCATCACCCACATGAATGTCTGTCCTTATTACATTTCCCCCTTTCGCTAATTTGTACTGCATACATGTTAAAACTCCAATTACATTCAATTAAATACGATTCAAATAGCTAATCTTGTGAGGTTAATTACGGAGAAGAGAGAAAACCTGAACTGGGTTAGAACGATGAACAAAGACAAGAAGTTGGACGAAATCATCAACGTGAAACGATGCAGAGGAGAGATCTATTAAAGGTCCGTACCATCCTAATCCCGCCATTTGTTTTGCAATTAGGGTTTGTTTAGTTGGATTTTATTTTTTCTGGGCGCCAATAATAGATTGAAGCTTTCCAATACCAACTGCTCGTAAGTCGTAAATTAGCCAATTTAATAAATAAGATATTGTGAATTAGATTGAAGCTTTCCAATACTAACACTTTACTACTACATAACGATATTTTAGATGGGTTGTGCTTTTTCACATACGGTTACATATATTTTTTTACAATTATTTCCTTATCATTTTTTCACATTCTTTTGTCATTAAATTTTTTTCAACTGCCTGCCCCTCGTATTCATCTCTCTCGAGCAACTTCCTAAATCGAGAAACCTCATATTATTGCATGATATGATTGCAATTGAATGACTAAAATCAAGCGTGCAATATAAAGTTAATATATTATTGTGCTTTGAAAGATGATTATTTATTGTGGTTAAAATCAAGCTTTTATTGTGTGTGCAACCTAAATCAATTAGGGATTATGGTTTACTGTCAGGGGATTGAAAAATTCTAATTGTCATTAATTGATAAATTAGTAAACATATTAATTTATTAATTGATAAACCCTAATCATTTTACAAAGCAAACTAGTTTTGTGACCCGTGACATTCACGGGTTTATATGTTTTAGTATTGTTATTTTATCGTATTGTTACGATTTGTTTGAGCAATTAGTTTATCCATTTAAAAATATGTAGTTTTGACTTTTGAAATACTTAAAAGTTATTTAATTAATGCATAATGTTTGATTATTCTTCTTTTTTTAGAACGATAAATTTTGTAGTGTTAAATTAGAGGGCTTTATCTCAATATTTTATTTCATATAAATCATATTTCTTAATAGTAGCATAGTTATGAAGTTTAATAAATGCTAGTCTTAATATATCATCTATATCAATTTGTCAAAAATCCTAAATTTTAATTTTGCAAAAATGATAAATTAAGTTAAATAGTAACCTACTAGTCTACTACAAATGGTGAGGGAAATCCAAAAGTCATCCTATTAAATACAAGAAATAAAAGTTAAATAAATACGTAGTATGTAGTTAAAAACCAAATTTAGGAAAGGAAAATAAATAATTTGTATTAATTTACTTTTGTATTCGCAACTAACATTTTTTTTTTTTTTATTTATAAGCATGTGACACATGATTTTAGATATGACTTTTTAATAACACATGACATAGTAAGATACTTAGCAATAATTTTTTCAAATCCATATCGTCAATAGAATTGTATGTGCCACTAATATGTCTTATATATCTATTCAAATCAAGTTAAGTGTGTTAAGGTTTTAAATTAATTATATATTTTTTTATTTTTTTATGTAAGTTCCATTGTTGGGCTATGAAATATTCATCACATTTTCAAACTTTATCGTACGCGTTTGTTTTGTTCAAATTTAAGGGCTATCAAGATTTGTGGTATTAATAACGTATTTAGTCTTGTCTTTTTATAATATTGTATAAATCAATCGATAACTCAGTTGATATTTTACGATATTGAATAAGTAAATGAATAATCTAGTGATCAATATAGATAAATTATGTATTAACCAATGTAAAAATGACATGTGGATTAAAATTAAATGCTTTAAGTAGCCTTTTAACTATATTGTAAGCACAAATATTAATAATAATGCACAAATATTAATAATAAGAATTATTTTGTGTAACTTGTTAATATGGTTGAGATCTTTGCAACTCTAATTTCATTCTATAAGAGCTATTTTTCAAAGGGGGAATGATAATAAAAAACTAACGCATACAAAAATAAAACATACATTTAAAGTTTATGAAATACTATTTTTTTTCATGAAACTAAAAATAATTAATCATTAACATTCATGTTGATAATCTTGTAGTTAGTTTATAATATAAAAGTGAGGGAAATAGGGGAGTATTTGTTTAAGCAATTATAGTATTCCCTTCTTCATACAGTTCTCTTTCTCAAATGAATCATCCCTACATAAAAATCCACTAAGCAATTAATAACAGACAAAATTTTAGAATTTGATTTATTTAATACTACATTATTCTTTAATAGTATAGATAATTGAATTAAATTAATTTATAGATAAATGAATTAAATTCATGGCATGTAATAATAAATTGATAACCCATCACATAAAATTGCCATGTCACATTAAAAATATGCTACGTCACATTTAAATATGCTAAGTCACATTAAAATTATGCCATGTCACATTAAAATTTGCCATGTCACATTTTTTAGTTATCCTTTTAATAAGATTTTATAGATTAATAGGAACCCTAATAATTTTAACAAAGCAAATTAATAGGAGTAATTGCAACAAACAAAATTACTTCACTAATTGGAGAACTATAATCTATCATTCAAGTTGTTGAACGATTAGACAAAGGTGCATATAAGGCCATATGGGCATGATATGGAAAAATAATGAAAACGTGTTTGTGAAAGAGTAAAATTCCCATGTGAAAAGTAATTTCGTTTCAGATAAGGGGTGTGCAAACTCCGGTCCAGACCGGACCGGACCGGAACCAGAATTAAAAATCCGGTCCAGTTTCCGGTCCACCATTTTTTAAGATTCCGGGTTCTGGTCGTTTGGACCGATTTCGACTGGATTTTATGTTTTTCTATTTTTTTCCTCGAAAATATATTAAAATCTTATCCAAGCCCGTCTAACCGGTCCAACCGGTGCTTAATATTCAAATTTCGGTCCATAATTTTACCAATCCATAATTTTTTCGGTCCATAATATTCAAATTCCGGTCCAATCCGGTCTGGTACGGTCTTGGACCGAAATTTTACCGGCCGATCCCGGTCCAGGTCCCAAGATGTTGGATCGAATACCGCTGCTTTTATTTTTTCTAGCCTTAGTTTAGCTATTGCTAAGGGAGTGGGCGCCCAGCTTGTTTCTCGGGTGCCCACCAATTTTATGTAATCCTTCTTTCCGGTTTTAATAAAAGGTCCCGTTAAAATAATAATAATAATAATAATAATAATAATAATAATAATAATAATAATACGCCAAGTACAAGTACTTGTGCGCGGGGCATGGATATGGTTTCTTGCCTTTCTCCTTCTCTTCTTTGGGTGAATTAGGGGAAGATGTTGTTTCCTTGCTCAAGCGGATTCAGAAGTTGTTGTGTCCCAGGATGCCGGATCGCGGAGCGCTGCTTTTATCTTTACTCGCCTTAGTTTTGTCATTGCTAAGGGAGTGGGCGCCCAACTAGTTTCGCGGGTGCCCACAAATTTCATGTAATTTTTCAATTATTTTTAATAAAAGTTTCCGGTAAAAAAAAAAAAAAAAAAAAAAAAAAAAAAAAAAAAAAAAAAACTCTGCTTACTTTCATGGTTCCCTAAAAAGAAGGAGAGTTAAGAATTATGTCACTCAAATTATTGATCAATCAGGCCAATTGCACACTGATACATTAGGCATCCAGAATAGTTTTCTCCAATACTATACTGCACTGTTGGGGTCTTATTCTCACTACTACAAAAAACGCCTAAGACATCAATTAAAAGACACCTGATTTTTTTCTAAGAGATTTCTTAACATAAGACACCGATGATTTTTTTTTTTTTTTTTGATAAAATGTAAGTATATATAAAAGAATGGTATCACCAACGTTCAAGGATTACAAGCAAACTCTTACAGAAAGGACTTCACATCCACAACAAACTAAAACAACATATCAAAAACACTTTAAATGGCCTCAATCCATCGATTATCTACTTCACTTAGGGCTTTAGTATTCATATGCCTCCATCTTGTTTTAATATCCTAACAAATCTTCTTCACCACATATGACGGATTGGGAACATTCATATCAATACGAGCAGAGTTCCTGGCCATCCACACCGCATAAATCAAACTGACAAAGCAAGCTCCTGTAAAGGTCCTCTGCAGGCCTGTTTTCCCACGAACTTTAGAGAACCAGTGGATCATGTTTACATCAGAGATATGAAGGTTAAGCTTACACTGCAGCACATTAATACAAACCTTGAAAAATTTGCATTGAGAGAAAAGGTGCACATGATTCTCATCCTCATCCCCACATAGATAACACGTCTGATCATTGCCCATACCCATACGACAGATTCTATCAAGCGTGAGAAGCCTTTGATGCTGAGCAACCCAAAATATGAAAGCAGATTTGGGAGTATTCAATCTGTTCCAACACAAAAAATTCCAGTTCACAATAGCCTGTTTTGTCCTCAGCCACTCATACCCAGATCTCACAGTATATGGATTCCTGTGCCACTGCTCATTAACATAGCCTACCTTAAATATCTCCTTCACCTCCACAATTTTCTTCCAAGTCCAGCTACAATCAATGGGGGCTGAATAATCTTTCCAATTTGTATCTTTCATATAAACATGATTCACCCATTTGACCCACAAGTGATCCTTCTTCGAAGCCAACCAGTAAGTATACTTCCCCAGCAAAGCACGATTTAAGACAGTAGCATTATGTAAACCCAAGCCACCTTCCTTCTGAGGGGTACAACATTTATCCCAACTAATGCTAGGAGCTCTCAAGTAAGTATCCTTACCACCCTAAAGGAAATTACGACAAATCGCTTCAACTTTCCTCATTATACCATTGGGAATAAGAAAAATAGAAGCCCAGTACGAGTGTAAGGTGGCCAGCACACTTCTGACCAGAGTCAATCTGCCAGAATAGGCTAAATGCCGAGCCCCAAAACTCCTTATTCTAGCCACAATCCTTTCAGTCAGCTTATGCCCTTCCAATTTAGATAATTTCTTTGAAGATATGGGAACACCCAAGTACTTGAAAGGCAAAGAACCAATATGAAAGCCAGAAATATTGACAATATCATTCATGAGATCAAACCCCACCCCATTAAAATAGATGTCAGACTTATCCTTATTGAGCTTCAAACCAGAAGCCTCAGAAAAGGTAGAGAAAGCCCTAAGCAACCACATAATAGAGTGGGAGTCCCCTTTGCAAAACATTAATAAGTCATCCGCAAACATAAGATGATTTAACTTGAGATGGCCACATTTAGGATGAAACTTAAAAGAATTTTGCTGAGCCACCACATCCAAAATTCTAGAGAGATATTCCATACACAAAGTGAATAAAAGGGGCGATAACGGGTCCCCTTGTCTCAATCCCCTCTTTCCTTGGAAGAAACCGACACCGATGATTTAATATAACTAGTTTGCAATGTTTAATTAAGAAACCTGTCGTCAAAAATCCGGTTTCGTATATTTTAATTTCCAATTTATTTAATAACTAAGAAAGTTGTTCTCAAAAATCCAGTTTCGTATATTTTAATTTCCAATTTATTTAATAACTAAAATACATGCCTTCCAAAATCCGATTTCCTATATTTTAATTTCCAATTTATATAATAACTAATACTAATAAATTAATCTTAAATAATCTATTCTTTAATTAATTACCATAATCCTCACTTCCTCACACCCGACTCCCTCAAACCCCCTAAAACTCAAACCCTAATTTTACTTGTCTCCTTCACTACGCCCTCCCTCTCTTTCAATCTCTCATCATCAATCATCAAACCTCAGTTGATCTCTGTTGTTTTCACATCATCAATCATCAGATCTATCATCATCAATCATTAAAACTGACATACTCCCAGTGAAGTCACTGCTCCCTTCTTAAATCGTAAGTGTTTCTACTTCGTTTCGATTGATTTCTCATTGTTGTTATGTGTATTATTGTTGTTTAATTTGTATGATTGTTTATTATTGCATTAATTGTAGTTATGTACATTTTGTTCTGATTATTTCTCATTTTGATGTAATTTTCGATTTATTTAAAAAAAAAACATCACTGATGTTCTTCATATCTGTAACTTTATAAGTTTAGTCTCATATATTCTCATCTTCATGTTGTTCATTAGTTATGCTGAGAAATGTTAGTTGTGTTGGGTTTTGCTAGTACTGATTGCGCATAAGGCGTAGAAAATACTCGTATTATTTATTTATTTTGGTGAAATGTGAGATTGGTATTACTAAATAAAATCCAAATGGAAAGTACAACTGTAACAGAAACAATTGATGATTGATGAGCTACACTTTAGTCATGTTTTTCATTGCTTTTTCTTCATCTTTAGTCCCGATTTGATCTCGTTTTGCGTGCCCTTGCTCGATTTTACGTCCATTGCCTCGACTATTCCTATTTGGTTCCCATGTTGTAGGTATTGTGGCGGGAGCGTAGAAACGGAAGCAAACGAGACGATTTTGGAGCGAATTGTGAAGAAAAAATGAAGAAAATGCTCCAGGCCCTCCCAGCCGGTTCCAGACCGGCGGCCGGTAGACCGGCTGGGAGGCTTGACTTGACTTTGGACAAAAAGATGCAAATTGTTACAGGAACTTGAAGCTTGATTTTTAGCCGGTACCCTACCGGCGGCCGGTAGGCCGGCTGGGGATCACTTCCACACTTAGCCAATTTTCGAGAAGTTAAGGAAATCAAGTTTTGGGCAGATGCAAGAGAAAGGGCTCCCAGCCGGTCCACCACCGGCGGCCGACCTCCCAGCTCTCTGTACCTGTGTGTTCAAGGAAAAGAAGGAAAAAATCAGGAGTGAAGAAAAAGACTCCTAGCCGGTACCCGACCGGCAGCCGACCGGTCAGCTAAGAAGCAAGCTCAACGAACAAAGATTTCAATTGTTTAAATTTGACTCTTAGCCGGTCACATGACCGGCAGCCGGTTGACCGGCAGCCAGTTGACCGGCTGAGAGTCAAATATCAGATTTTCGCACACTATATATACCCGCACTTAGTCTATTTTCATTTTTACGCAACTTTTACATAATTTCCACGCATTCTTAGGGTTTCTACTGTTCCATTGCTCATCTTTCCACATTCAAAAACTCAACTCAAAATCATAATCTTTATTTAGTTCATAGAATCTTTTAGTGAATCTCTTTGATAATCTAGTTTGTTCTTAGCATTCCCATTAGTTAATTTTAGGGATCTGGGTTGTAATTTGAAGACATTTGAGAGAATTCTTCAACTTGTATCCAAGTTCATGCCTTTATATAATTGTTTGGTATAATCTTCTCCTTATTTACTTTGGTTTTACATTTACTTCAAGTTTCCTTTAATCAATTGTACTTTCATCTTATTACAACATGTTTAGCATTTGTTCTTCCATTATTCATATGTCTCCCTTTCCCATGAGTGAGTAGTCTATTTCTAGGGTTAGGGGGTACTTGGGTAGTTGGTGTTGATGATTATTGCTTAGGGTTAGGGTTTGGACTTCATCTTTGTTAGGTTTTCATTACATACTTGCTATATGTTTGATGAAATGCCTCAACGACGGTTGGGCATGATTCTTGTTGTTGTTTTCCTTTGACGATAGTCGAGGGTTCTCATGAGCATGTTTGTATGATTTGTTGGCCTTATTTGTAGCGAGAGCTAGAATAGGGTTCGACATTAGGCGAGTCTAATCGAAGGACGCGACAAACCTAGACCTAGCTTATAAGAGGCCTCTTACCCTTTGCATGTTTGACATCGACCTGCCCTAGTAACCCCCGACACCCTAGTTGTTTTTATCATCGGTTAAATCTTAGTATATTTGCGTTGATTTGTCTTTAGTTTCTAGTCTTATCACTCTCAAACCTATTACCCCCGACTTTGTCTTGAATTGGAACTTAGCTAAACAATTATCCCCACCATCTCTGTGTTCGACCCCGACTAGAGTACTACTTTAATTGGGTTTACAAATGTGTTTGATATCGGGTAGTGACGGCAAAAATCCGGTCATCAAAATGGCGCCGTTGCCGGGGATGGTGCTAGAGATTGTTTAGTTTAGTTTTAGTTTTAGCCTTAGTTAGTTGTGATTTCTTTGCTTTGTCCAAGCTTTGTTAGTTTAAGTGTAGAGTGGTTGCTATTTGACCCTCCCTAGTGCCTCACACTAGGACGACTAATTGTGTTGCTAAGTTTTTATGCCAAGGGGTGATTCGAATTCTCTTCTTTCAACTTCCGAACCGGAAAGGCTTTTTCGAGCCTTAAGGAGGAGGACTATAGCAAGAGTGAGGATTGCTTCCCACGCTTCAACTAGCAACAACAACCCACCTACTTCATGTAACAACCCGACCCGCCACCGTCGTAACACAAACCCAATAATATGGGTGTGCACTTTTGGGCCCATTATTTGTCCTCACTTAAGCCCAAAAGCACAAGGCCTTGTTACTAAGTGGTGGGTGAAAGTTATTATAAACATATCATAAGCCTCACATTCTTCTGATGTGGGACAACTTTCCTCTCATACTCTTGGGGTGTTACAAACTCCCCCACTTAAAGAACACAACGTCCTCGTTGTGCCTCAAACTTGACCACAACCAGGGCCAGAATCCTCCCCCGCTAGGTGTGTGACCCAGGTACTCCCGACCACAGGCTCACCACACGGTCGCAGGGTTGCTCTGATACCATTTGTAACAACCCGACCCGCCACCGTTGTAACACAAACCCAATAATATGGGTGTGCACTTTTGGGCCCATTATTTGTCCTCACTTAAGTCCAAAAGCACAAGGCCTTGTTACTAAGTGGTGGGTGAAAGTTATTATAAACATATCATAAGCCTCACATTCTTCTGATGTGGGACAACTTTCCTCTCATACTCTTGGGGTGTTACACTTCACCTGAACCACAAAGCCCAAACCAAGACATTCCAAGCCCAACATCCGAAAACTTCGACAACCCATTCTACCAATCACCACCACCCTCACCTCAAATCCCAAATCAACCACAAATTCACATAATGGCCGCCTTGAGAGACCATAATCGCCCCAATCATAATGACACAACAAACCCCATCAACTTTGGCAATCTTGTGCCACAAAACTTTGAAATCCACTCATCACAAATGAGTTCCATTGAGAAACATGCTTTTGGTGGGGCTTCACATGAGGATGCCCACGGGCACTTGAGGAAGTTCAAAGGCAAAGTGACCATGATAAAGAAGACGGGAGTGCCGGAGGAGACTTTGAGATTAATGCTTTTTCTCTATTCATTGACGGACAAGGCGGATAGGTGGTTGAATATTCATCCCCCAAATACTTTCACTACTTGGGATGACCTAGCCAAGGCTTACTTGCTAAGTACTATCCGTCGTCAAAGACCGCCATGATCCGTAAAGAGATTACCCAATTCCAACAAGATGAGGGGGAAAGCTTGGGAGAGACATGGGATAGGTATCAAGACTTGCTTGCTAGGTGTCCTCATCACGGGATACGTACGTGGTATACCACCAAAACTTTCTTTCAAACACTTCTCCCTCGCACAAAGGAGATGGTGAATACGTCGGCGGGAGGTAGTTTTGATCACTTGCCATATGAAGATGGGACCGGGCTTATCAAGAAGATCGTTGATTCCAAGGAGAACTATGGGACTAGGGGAAATTCATTGAGAAGAAGTAGCAAATACCCCAATGAGAGTCTTTCCAACTCTAAAGCCAATGAAGAAACCAATGCCAAGATAGATTTGTTGACAAAGAAGTTGGAGGAGTTGCCAAAGGGGGCTACAAGCAACGAAACCAGAAATTTGATACTGGTTGTTGTGGGTATCAAAGATAAAATTTATAGTTCCTAAACTTTAACTATAGATAGTGAAAGTCAGGGTCGAACCACAAGGAGGTTGGGAGTGTTAGTCGTTTTAAGTCTATGTCTGAAGTAACAGTTGGGGGTTTGAAAGTTTGATGTCGGGTTTGTCACTAAGTCTAATAAATAAAACAGGAACAAAACTGAAAAGAAGATGTGAATAAAAACTATTAATAAAAGAGATGTTAGGATGATCGGTTCGTTATAGCTACGATGGCATATAGTCTAGGTCAACATGTATTGCAGTCGCGTAAGGGGTATAACAAATCCTCTCGGTCTATGTTATCTAATAGCTCCTTTCGGCCTATGCTATTAGTTCTTAGGTCTCACAAGTATTGGGTGTCAACAAAAAAGGTGATTCCTAAAGTCTAGGTCACATACCTTTCAGTCTTAGTAACCTAGCCGTCTTAAAACGTTACCTAATTCCCTCCCCGTATCTTTCAATCTTGGGTCAGTCATTACTAACATCCTAAAAGTCTCCTTTCGGTCTCGTCATAGGGTATTATAATTAACGAAGCAAAACAGGTCTGAAACATACGCGAGCTTGGTCGACCGACCGACTAATTCAGTCGATCGACCAACTACCCTAGTCGACCGACCAGTTAAGCCGGTCGGTCGACCAAGGTCTGCTACAGGTCGTCCTAAATTACGCCATCTACGCCATTACTTACCTACATCCTAACATATGAGATTACCTACGCATGATAACAGTAAAAACAACAACTACAACGAAAATAACGATAAACATGGTGATTAAAACAATAAACATGCAATTAACAAGCATTAGGTTTAGGGATTCTAACTATCCGGTATAACAATAATGTAATCGAATAAACTGAAAAATGAAAACTTGAATAAAACTAAATTGAGAAATAAGAATTACCGTAACTAGGAAAAGATTAAAACATAAAGATTGAGTATTATTGCTAATTGCGTGGAACAGGAAGTTTTTATGAGAATAATGAAGAACTGATTATTGTAAACTAAACTAGAGAGAATTCTAAGTAATAATAGATTAGGGCTCCTGAAAGATGATTAGTACATAGGGGGAATTAAGCTTTTATAAGGATTTGTCGTTGCTTCTCTCAAAACCTAGCTTAATCATGGGCTTAATGAGGCGTCTGAAATCTTCGCTGATGGGCCTTGTGGTCGATAGACCGATGATACTGGTCGATCGACCAACTATCAGGTTTCTGAAATATCGCGAATCAAGTACCTTGTTCGACCTACCATAGTGCAGACACACATCAAATTCCCCAAACCAAACCTTGCTTGCCATCAAGCAAGAACTAGACTCGATCTTAAACTAATGGAACGATTTCAATCTCAGAGCGAAATGCAAATGTAAGCCCAAACCAATTTAATGCAAAGTCAACAATGAAATAGTAATCGAATTATGCAAACGAATTATGAAGTTGTCAAACTTGATAATCTATCAACTATAGAGACTTTTCACAATGGACTCCCGCGGGTCGCTCAAATCACTCATTAAGCACAGGGTGAGTGTATGTAGAAGATAGAAAGAAGTAATTTGTAAACACACTCACCTAACTTCGACCCATGAAAACATGCCTGCAATCTAACTTGAAAATAAACTCTACAACCGTGCATATACATACCAATTAAGTGACTTTGACACACGCCGAGGTAAAGAAAGATGTGTGAGGTATTGGGTACGAAAGGTTATGATGTTTTTGGATAAGTGAGGTTAAATAGCCAAGCTAGCAAAACCGGGATCCAACAATGAATTTTCACAACTTCCAACCCAAAGGATTTAAACACGGTGCTATTTTATAGCACAAAAACTCACAATATTTTCAACGAAAAGACTCCCAAATGATTTGAATGAAGTACGGGAGTAATAAATAATAAAGAAAGGCATTTTCTGGACGAACTGCAAATTTCTGTTTCTGAGAGTTGGTCGACCGACCAAGTGATGCGGTCGGTCGACTGACGTGCAGTGTACTTTTTTTCGATTTTCTTTATTTTTCTTTCTTTTTCTGTTTTTCTTTTCTTTTTCCTTTTTTTTTCTTTTCTTTTTCCCTTTTTTTTCTTTCATTTCTCACATGAACATACAACAACCAAAGGCGACTTATGTTCCCGTGATCACAAATACTAGCTTGGTTAAGGTAGGCTAAGTATGGGATGTAGCTTTAGGGACAAAATGGCAAATTTGGCAATGTAAGGCTTATGGGTAAAATAAGAGAAATGGACCTCAAATGCATGTGTCACAAATCATAAAATAAGATAGCATATAGGTATATAGCAGTTCATGTTCATGTTTATGCATATTGATGTAACATGTCTCAAGGGGAGTACTACTCACATTCGTAAACAACTGGTTATGAATGAAACCAGGAATAAGCTCTAAATTAAAACTCAGAATATAAAGTAGTTTGCCAAAGATAAAAGTCAAGTTTTCAAGATTAACGACCAGTTTGACAAAAAACTCGTAGACTATGCATATGATTCTATACTAAACAGGTTGACAAGCAAGGCTTAGGCATAAACATATGAAAATGCAAAGTCATCATAGAAATACTCTCGTTCCGAATCGACCTATAGGCTAAAATAAACGTGCATTTTTTTGAAAATTTTGAATTTTGAATTTTTTGGATTTTCCTTTTGTATATGTAAGAAAAAAAATAAAAGAAACGATGCAAAACAGAAATGCAATAAACGTGTGGCAAAATGCAATGAAATAAATGCATGCGACATAAAACCCTTCCCCAAACCAAATCGCACAATGTCCCCATTGTGCATTAGCATAAGCAAAGGTTATATATAAAAAAAAACATAAAAGGAAATACAAGGAAAGAACTCACAAGATTAAGCGCAATGGAAACCTCCCCAAACCAGCGGGAGCTTAGGAGGTTTCGGTGGCCAGCAGTGCCACTCCAAGGATCTGAAAAAGGAAAAACAAAGATAAAGATAAACCCTTTTCGGGGATTAACGGTGTTTTGGGTGATAATGCTAGTTCAAATGTTTGAAAATGAGAAGGAAAATGAAAGCATAAAAGAAAGAGTAAGGAGAAAAACTCCCTAATCGTGCTTGCACGCTTTCCGAAGTAAATACGAACAGGCTGTAGCAACTACAGTGGTCGACCGACCAAGTGACAGATAACAGTGACTACTGGGTTGCAGTGATCCGGTCGACCGAAAGATGCTTCTGGTCGGTCGATCGCACTTCATGTGCAGCGTTCTTTTGCTTTTCAGAATTAACTCGTTTGGACCGAGTTAATTCTCCCTCAAACCTGTAAAACAATATATACGCGCCCAAAACATGCGCAAAATCCACAGTACCAAGTCTAATTGTCTCCAACAAAACAACAAAAGGGAAATTGTCTCAAGTCTAAAGCAAAAAAAAAAAGAAAACAAAAAGTCTTAACGGAAAACAGAAAATTGTCTTAAAAACAGAAACGAGCAAAAAGGAGAAGTTATCCGTGAAGGATGCAGAGTCTCTTTGACCACGAGTTCTGACTACAGGCTACCCCTTCAGCTATGGTGATTTGGGTAGACGAGCTCCTTTCTACCATGTAGATAGATGGGTCATCATTCTTAGCCCTATCCTTCCATCTTCCGGGGTCGTCAGCTCCCAAGTCCTGGGCTGACACCTTCCTTGGTCTCTTCTTCCTTGGGCTCTTCTCTTCAGCCAAATGATCACTTGCTTGAGTGATCTCTTTCTCTACATCATTTGATCGAGTAAGTGGTACTACTCGATCGAGAACATCTCTCTTCCTACCGCCTATAGACTCTATCCCTAGTGTTGCAACTTTTGGAGCATCCCAATCAGCCTCCTGGGCAAGTGTTTCACCTGCACATGTCTCAAAACACGTCAAAGCCTCCGAAGGATCCTTTGTATAGGATCCTTGTACATAACATTCACTAATATTATCAAGCACATCAGAAATGTTAACAAATGAATCCTGCACAAAACAAGGTTCATTAACCGAAGGTTCAAACGTATCAGAAACATGTTCATTACTAACACCTAAAAAAATAGGTTAGTCAGTCAAGGGATGAATTTCTAACTCATCAGCTGTATCCAAGTCAGTGTCATCAACAGGGAGGGAAAGAGAATCAAGTAACCTATCATACTCATCCTCATCAAGAATGAGCGAATCTTCAGCAATGGGAGTGATATGATCACTCTCGACAGAAGAATCCGGGTCACTAAAATCAGCGCTCTCATACCTCTCTGTATCTCCACTGGCTCGGATTAGGTTTTTAAGAAGTTCCCATTGCTTCTCATAAGGTAGGTCAGGAAAGTCCCATCCACAATTTCTCTCAATCTAGATCAAGGTTTTACTAGTAACTCCATCATAAATGATACGACAAACGTCCCCAATACTAACAGGATAGTCAGACTGAGAAAGGAAAGAGGTTAATCTATCACAATAGATATACAATGGTTCCTGCTCGAATTGTGGGAAAGGGGAGGTGGTCATGACGACAAAAGAAAAAGAGAAAAGACTAAAAACAACTAACACTAGCGCTACCTCCCCGACAACGGCTCCAAAATTTGATACCCGGTATCAAAGATAAAATTTATAGTTCCTAAACTTTAACTATAGATAGTGAAAGTCAGGGTCGAACCACAAGGAGGTTGGGAGTGTTAGTCGTTTTAAATCTATGTCTGAAGTAACAGTTGGGGGTTTGAAAGTTTGATGTTGGGTTTGTCACTAAGTCTAATAAATAAAACAGGAACAAAACTAAAAAGAAGATGTGAATAAAAACTATTAATAAAAGAGATGTTAGGATGATCGGTTCGTTATAGCTACGATGGCATATAGTCTAGGTCAACATGTATTGCAGTCGCGTACGGGGTATAACAAATCCTCTCGGTCTATGTTATCTAATAGCTCCTTTCGGCCTATACTATTAGTTCCTAGGTCTCACAAGTATTGGGTGTCAACAATAAAGGTGATTCCTAAAGTCTAGGTCACATACCTTTCAGTCTTAGTAACCTAGCCGTCTTAAAACGTTAACTAATTCCCTCCCCGTATCTTTCAATCTTGGGCCAGTCATTACTAACATCCTACAAGTCTCCTTTCGGTCTCGTCATAGGGTATTATAATTAACGAAGCAAAACAGGTCTGAAACATACGCGAGGTTGGTCGACCGACCGACTAATTCAGTCGATCGACCAACTACCCTAGTCGACCGACCAGTTAAGCCGGTCGGTCGACCAAGGTCTGCTACAGGTTGTCCTAAATTACGCCATCTACGCCATTACTTACCTACATCCTAACATATGAGATTACCTACGCATGATAACAGTAAAAACAACAACTACAACGAAAATAACGATAAACATGGCGATTAAAACAATAAACATGCAATTAACAAGCATTAGGTTTAGGGATTCTAACTATCCGGTATAACAATAATGTAATCGAATAAACTGAAAAATGAAAACTTGAATAAAACTGAATTGAGAAATAAGAATTACCGTAACTTGGAAAAGATGAGAACAGAAAGATTGAGTATTATTGCTAATTGCGTGGAACAGGAAGTTTTTATGAGAATAATAAAGAACTGATTATTGTAAACTAAACTAAAGAGAATTCTAAGTAATACTAGATTAGGGCTCCTGAAAGATGATTAGTACATAGGGGAAATTAAGCTTTTATAAGGATTTGTCGTTGCTTCCCTCAAAACCTAGCTTAATCATGGGCTTAATGAGGCGTCTGAAATCTTCGCTGATGGACCTTGTGGCCGATAGACCGATGATACTGGTCGATCGACCAACTATCGGGTTTCTGAAATATCGCGCATCAGGTACCTTGGTCGACCGACCATAGTGCCCGGTCGATCGACCAAATATCAGATGCAATACTGCGTTCTGACGAATTCTACAGCGCGCGTCGATCTTAAAACAACTGCCATTTCTTCGTTGCTCATCGTATTGAAGCGATTCTCACGGAGTTGGAAAGCTAAGAGGATAAGCTTTCACCTCCAATTGGAATAACTCCATTAGCAGCTATAGAACTCGAGATATAAACATTTGAAACCGGCTGCAATATCGCGAAGCGATTCTTCTCTTGTTAAAGCTTGTGAACTGTATGCACCCTCGTTTTAGGCTATCTTCAGGCCTTGAAATGTGTGCTAGGTTTCATTCCTTCTTTTCCGTTGTCATGCAAATCACTTGAGGACGGATTTGACTCGAAATCGCCTTATTTCCGCATAAATCTGCAATAATGCATAAAAATACGAAAGTAGACGAAATAGGAGAAATAATAACCAAAAACTAATAAATGAGCTCTGAAATGTGTGTAAAAATAGATGTAAAACATCATAAAATAGACACGCATCAGGTAACACTCCGGTGATGTATCAAGTTAGCAACGTTGTTTCATGCGACTTGTGTGGAGGTAGTGGGTACACATTCGATGTGTGTGCCAATAATTCCTATGAGGGAAGTGGAAGTGAGGAGGAGTTGTATGCCTTTCAAGCCTTCAACAACTCGAAGAATCCAAACACTTTCAACCCAAATTCAAACTACTACCATCCCGGAATTCGAGGGAGCCCTTACATGAGCTATAAAAGCACAAATGTCTTGAACCCACATCAAATTCAACAACCTCAAAACCCACCCGGATTCCAACCAAGGGGTGGGCATTTCAATCCAAGGAACAATTACCACAATCAAAATTTCTACCAAGGGAATCAATCCAACCAAGCCAATTAAGGGTTTTCACAAAACTTCAATGATCCAAATTTCAACCCAAATTTCAACAATCAAAACCAACAAAACTTCAATCCACCCAACCAAAACCTCAACCAACCACCGCTCCAAACAACTTCAACAACCCCAATCAAAACCAAAACAAATACAACCCCAACCCACAACAAAATCTCAACAACAACCAAAATTTCAACAATCCAAACTTCAATCCAAACTTTCCATCAAACAACCAAAATCAAAACTTCAACAATCAAGCTCCAAGGGGAAACTCCCAAGGTGGGGTTGCAAGGAACGATTATGGGTTCCCCTTGCCCCTCACCAATGAACCTCATCAAGACACAACAAGTGATTCCCAAGTGGGGGAGTTGTTGAAACTTGTGAAGAACATGCAAGCAACTCACACACAAGAAATGACGAATTTGAAGAGTGGCAATCAAAGAGAAATACGGGAAACGGAGGCTCGAGTTGCCTCTCAAGCTCTAGCAAACTCACAAAGGCCACCGGGCAGCTTCTTTGCCCAAGGCCAAAGTTCTAAGGATGCCTCACATAATCACCAAGCCCATGCGGTGATCTTGAGGAGTGGCACGGAGCTAGAAGACCCGTACAAGGATTATAACTTTGGTGAAGAGGAGCCCATTTTGGAGCTTGTGAAAGAGAAGGAAAAATGAGTTGATGCAAGCACTTCAAGGAGCGAAGAGTACCCCGTGAAAGACCTCCCTTATGAGGAAAAAAAGAAGAAGAAGATATCTTGGAGGAAGTAGATGTTAGGCAAGAAGAGTTGGTTGCACAACCAACTACTAAGGTAACAAGCAAATCAACACCCACCAAGGTACTCTCCAACCCTCAAACTCCTAGCTTACCTTATCCTTCAAGGGCCTTGAAGGGAAGAGAAAACTTCAAGTTCATCAACTTTTGTAAGATGCTTGAACAACTTGAAGTGACTCTTCCTTTCACGGATGTGATTTTGAATATGCCGACTTACTCAAAATTTTTGAAAGAAATCTTGTCGGGAAAGAGGACCTTGGGTAACCAAGAAGTAATGGCTATGAAGGAGGAGTGTAGTGCACTCCTCCTCCAAAAGGTGCCAAAGAAACTTCGTGACCCGGGGAGCTTCTCTATCCCTTGCATAGTCGGTGGTATTCCTATCTCCCGTGCTCTTTGTGATTTGGGAGCTAGTGTTAGTGTGCTCCCCTTGAAAGTTTCTAAAAGAATTGGTATGAATGATTTGGTCCCAACAAGCATCATCCTCATATTGGCGGATAGGTCCGTCAAGCGCCCTTTGGCGGTGCTTGAGGACGTACCCGTCAAGGTGGGTAAACATTTTATTCCCGCCGATTTTGTTGTCCTCGACATCCCGGAGGATAGCCAGACCCCCATTATCTTCGGTAGGACTTTCTTGGCTACCGGAGGCGTCTTGATAGACGTAAGGAATGGGCGGCTCACCTTTAGGGTTGGGGATGACAAAATCGAATTTAATCTTCCTACTATGGTGAAAGGTCCAAGGCATGATGAGGCATTCACATTGGACATTGACAAGTGGTAAGAGAAATGGAAGAAGCGGAAATGGAAGAGGAGAGCCACATGGAACAATTATGTGGTATTTCCATAAGTGAAGACAAATAGATGGAGGAAAGCCTAGAGCTAGAAGATGATGAGGTAGAAAAAGTGGAGGGAATGCTCCCTCCAAAGGTACAACTCAAACCCCTTCCTCCCTCCCTCAAGTATGCCTTTCTTGGGGAGGGAGAGGCTTACCCGGTGATTATCAATGCTAACCTCAATGAGAACCAAGAATCCAAGCTCATTTCAACCTTGAAGGATCATAGGAGCTCATTGGGGTATAGCCTTGACGACATCAAGGGGCTAAGCCCGAGTCTTTGCATGCATAGGATAATTCTAGAGGAAGGGAGTAGACCTAGGGTGGAAGGTCAAAGGAGATTGAATTCCAAGATGGCGGAGGTAGTGAAGGGTGAAGTTCTTATAAGTTGCTTGAGGCCGACATCATCTACGAGATCACAGATAGCCGGTGGGTGAGCCCGTCCATGTTGTCCCCAAGAAGGGGGGGTGTAACATTGGTTACACAAGAGGATGAGACTCTCCTACCGACTCGTCCGGTGACGGATTGGAGGATGTGTATTGATTATCGAAAGTTGAATGCGGCCACTCTCAAGGACCATTTCCCAATCCCCTTCATTGTCCAAATGCTAGAGAGACTAGCGGGGCATTCCTATTATTGTTTTCTCGACGGTTATTCCGGGTTTTTTCAAATCCCAATTCACCCGGAAGACCAAGAGAAAACAACTTTTACATGCCCCTAGGGGTGTATGCTTATCGGCGGATGCCATTCGGGTTGTGTAATGCACCCGACACCTTTCAAAGGTGCATGATGGCCATCTTTGCCGACTTTCTTGAGAAAAGTATGGAGGTATTCATGGATGATTTTAGTGTTCATGGTGACTCTTATGATCTTGGGCTTGCTAATCTTGAGAATGTGTTGAAAAGATGTTAGGAGCACAACCTTGTCCTCAATTGGGAAAAGTGTCATTTTATGGTATAGGAGGGGATTGTGCTTGGTCACATTGTATCCAAGAGGGGGATAGAGGTCGATGGTGCTAAAGCGGCGGTCATAGAATATTTGTCACCCCCCTGGCCCACCAATGTGAAAGGGGTGAGGAGTTTTTTTGGACATGCCGGTTTTTACCGGCGTTTCATCAAAGATTTTTCAAAAAATTGCCAAGCCATTGAATTTTCTCCTTCTCAAGGATGCACCCTTTTTGTTTACTAATGATTGTCTTGAAGCCTTTTCTAGGATCAAAGAAGCACTTGTCACGGCTTCTATCATCCGTGCTCCGGATTGGGAATTGCCTTTTGAGATCATGTGTGATGCGTTGGATTTCGCGGTTGGAGCGGTCTTAGGTCAAGTTATGGATAAGAAGCACCATGTGATATATTATTCAAGCAAGACCCTTGACCAAACCCAAGCAAACTATTCCACGACCGAGAAGGAGATGTTGGCGATTGTTCATGCCATTGAGAAGTTTAGACAATATCTTGTGGGATCTAGAGTGGTGGTGTACACCGATCACACCGCTCTAAGACAATTGATGCTAAAGAAAGATGCTAAGCCTAGGCTCTTGAGATGGTTCATTTTGCTTCAAGAGTTTGATCTTGAGATTAGAGACAAGTCGGGGTCGGAGAATGTTGTTGCAGACCACTTGTCTAGATTGACTATTGAAGACCATGGCTTACAAGATAGGGAGGGGCCAATTAATGAATGGTTGCGCGAGGATAGCTTGATGGCTATATGCAATAAGTTGTCTTGGTTTGCGGATCTAGCCAACTACCTTGTTAATGGCTTTATCCCCGAAGAATTGGATGCTAGAGATAGGAGAAAGTTGAAGGTGGATGCCAAAAGGTACTTTTGGGATGATCCATACTTATTCAAAAAGTGTGGGGATGGGCTTTTGAGGAGATGTGTGTCCAAAGAGGAGGGACTTGAGTTAGTAGATAGGCTTCATAATTACGCCTATGGAGGTCACTTAGCGGCTTCTAGAACCATAGAGAAGGTGCTCCAAGGTGGGTTCTTTTGGCCATCTATGTTCAAAGACATTCATGATGTGGTTAGATCTTGTGATGCATGTCAAAGGTCGGGCAACATTGGTAAGAGGAATGAAATGCCCCTCAAGACTATTTTGGAGATTGAACTATTCGATTGTTGGGGAATTGACTTTATGGGACCCTTCCCAAATTCTTGTGGGAATGAGTACATCTTGGTGGCGGTTGATCACTAGGGATGTCATTGGGGCGGGTACAAGTGGATACCGCCCCGCACCCGCCCCAGTTGGGGCGGGGATGGGTATAGCTTTGTCGGGTGGTGGGGCGGGGACGGGTACGAAAATTGTACCCGTCATGGGTAGTGGGGCGGGGATGGTTTTTGCGTGATACCCACTTCATACCCGCCTACCCGCCAAATATTACAAAAATTAATACCATTTTTACGATAATTTTACAAATGATATTTTGTTATAATTAAGACGTAATGTTAAAAATAGCTATTTTATAAAGGATTTTACCAACCTCTTTGGTAAATAACTAAAATTATATAAACAAATTCCTAAAAATAGAAATTAATAGTGATTAAACTAACTTGTACGAAAAAAGATCGGAAAAATTTATGGTATAGCGGGTTAATGGGTAGATGGGGCGGGGATGGTTTTGGAAATTTTTACCCGCCATGGGTGGTGGGGTAGGGATGGTTTTGAAAACTTGTACCCGCCATGGGTGGTGGGGCGGGGATGGTACGAGATTTTCTTGATGGGTACGGGTACGGGGAGCTTATATCCATCACCGCCCCGCCCCAATGACATGCCTACTGATTACGTCTCCAAGTGGATAGAAGCGGTTGCCTCCCCCACCAATGACTCCAAAGTAGTTGTGAAGCTCTTCAAAACCACAATCTTTCCCCGTTTTGGAGTACCACGAATTGTGATTAGTGATGGAGGTTCACACTTCCGGAAACACACATTCAAGACCCTTCTAGCCTCTTATGGAGTGACCCACAAGGTAGCACTTGCCTACCACTCTCAAACTAATGGGCAAGTAGAGGTTTCAAATCGTCAAATCAAAGCTATCTTGGAGAAGGTGGTACACAAGAACCGAAAAGATTGGTCCCAAAAGTTGTTTAATGTGTTATGGGCCTTGTGAACGGCTTACAAGACACCCATAGAAATGACTCCATACAAGCTTGTGTACGGGAAAGCATACCACCTACCGGTGGAGCTTGAACAGAGAGTGTAATACCCCGAAACTTTAGTTAATTGATTCGAGATTATATTTTATGTCGATGGTTTAATAACGCTTTTACGTTCAATTGTTGTGTTTGATGGGTAGGGATATGTTATGGTTTTATATTAGTTATGTCTTAGGTGGGGATCGATCTTGTGATCTCTTGCCAAGTTTGCCGATGGGCCTCGTTTTGTGTGCAAACACAAAACAGCCCACCTTACCGTATAACCCTAGGAAGCTAGAAACAGCCCTGCCGTCACTTATAAGCAACATTTGCTTATGCTTACCCTAACTCAAACACATCACCACTACCAAAATCACGCAGCCACCATAGCAGAGGAGGAGGAGACACCTTGACCACCGTATAACAGCCAGCCTAGAGCACGTCGTTTTGACCTTAGAGTCGGGTATGTCACAGATCTTATCTTCTTCCTGTTTGAGTCTCGGGTTTTCGTTGAGTCAGTTTAAGGTGTTTGGTTTCTGATATGGGTCGTGGCTAACACCGTTATGCTGGTGACGGACGGGGGTGTAATGGGGTGGAAGTTGTGGCGTGTCTAGGGGTCTGGGTCAACGGTAAAGGGGTGGTTCGTGGCCTCTGGTTACACGGATCTTATGGTTTACGTGGTCAGGGGAGTATGTTGGGGGTGGTACCACCGTTGACTCGGGGGAGGTCGACACGGTGGTACCACTGTCGTCGGTGGAACAGTTGTCAGGGGTTATGTTGGTCGTGGTTGTGAGGTCTGGGCGTGGTGGTATTGTCGTCGGAGGGACGTTTTGTCAGGCGGGTATGGGGCTGTGTCAAGGGAGATGTACGGTGTTTGAGTGAAGGGGTCAGTCTGGTGAGCGTGGTGCTGTCTCGCCGGCGGGTGACCGAGGGTTTGGTGGTGTTCTGGTGGTAGTGGTTTGTAGTGGGTGCAGGTAGGCAGCGGTCATGGGTGGTCGAAGGGAGGAACACGGTGGTGGAAGGGAGGTTCGAATCGCGTGAGGAGTGTGTGGGTGTCTCGGCTGTTTTGTGTTGTTTTGTTTGTTTTGTTTTTATTATTATTATTATTATTATTATTATTATTATTATTATTTTATTATTGATTTTAGAATATTTGTTATTTATGGTAAAGAGTTATATGGGATTGTGAGTTATTATGGTACGATTTAATGAAACTTAGCTAATATTTTGTATGATTTGAATTTCAAACCAAAGTTACTATTTTTAGAAGTTACTATATATAGGAAGTTACTATAAATGGAATGTGTATACGTATTACGAGAGTAGGAAGTTTATTAATTAAGTAATATACTTTTAGGTGGAAGTTTTCGTGTGGAGCACTTTTGAGAACGGTTGTGCATTTTGCCATTTTCCTTCTGCAATTACGAGGTAGGGAATTAACTGTGCACTTGTTTATGTTGTGAAGCATGATCAGTAACTATGGTGGATTATATGTGTATATCTTGTTGATTGAGTAACGTTGTGATCTTATATATTGGCTATATATTCTTATGATGCGGGAATTGATATAAAAAGGGTATGTGATTGGTGCGGAGATAAAGGGTCTGTGAATGGTGTGGAGATAAAGGGTCTGTGATTGGTGCGGAGATAAAAGGGTCTGTGATTTGGAGAGGAGAAGTTGACTTTCTATTTATAGTAATGTGGTTTGTTTACAGTATTTCTCTACTCAACATCGTGGTTGACCCTGTGTATTCGTGATCACCTGTGATGAACCAATTTAATTGGGGAGCAGATTGACAGGTATAAAGACTGTGGGAGCTTAGGGAAGGGAGAAGCATGGACCCGGACCTGCCTAGAGTCTAGATCACATGATAGCAGTTGATGAGTTGTACTTTTATTTTGATCAGAACAGTGTTATAATTTGGTTTGTACGAACATGTTATGAGTTTAAACTTAATTTAAAGTACTGTTTATCTTCCTTTGTATCTACTGCCTCGGGAAACCGAGATGGTAACACCTTTATTTATCTGAGGAGTCCTAGTTCAGGCCCTTAAATAAATGGGGGTGTTACAAAGTGGTATCAGAGCGAACGATCCTCAGGCCTAACCTAATGAACCCAATGAACGTAGGAGAGTCTAAATAAAATGAACCCCGGGATAGGACTGTTAGGAGCACACTAAAGGTAAAGTATGAGTCTGGGGCCCCCTCATACCGAACCATAGGCCCTATCAGTTTTACCCGGGAACCCAGAGTGCATATACGAGAGAAAAGGGTAGAATAGGAGGTGGTGAAAGTGATAGCATACTGTGATAAGTATGTTATGAGAATTCTGAGTATAAGTGACTTTTGGAAAAGCCGGAAGGGGCATGAGCATGAATGAATCTTTAATTGTTGGAAAAGGGTGTATACTGATGTGATATGTTAAGTGATTTAAAACATGTTAGAAATCCTTCTTTCATCATGTCTAGTGATATGCGGTTATGTGATCCCTGAGCCATGTTATAAAAGAAAACTACTTTATATGATAAGTGTTTATAGATTTTGATGCTTAGGGAACTTAGCCCTAAATCAAATGGGTACCCATGTACGTCGGGACTCATTCCTTTTCTTGTTTTATAGTATGCCTCCGCGAAGAGATAATGCTGTTAACATCACACAAGAGGAGTTAGACCGATTACTAGCTGAGAATGCGGCTCTAAAAGCCAAACGTATGGACTCCGCTAAGATGAGCACAATCATCGCAAGGCATCACCCTACCCAATTCACCGGGGAGGGGGAACCTCATTTGCTGGGGGCCTGGTGCGGAGAATTCAGTAACTTATTCGAACTGGTGGATTGCCCCGAAGAACTAAGGGTTGACCAGGCAGCCCACTATCTGAGGGGACTGGCTGGAGACTGGTGGACCGGGAACAAGGGAGAGATCCGGGAAGCAGCTACAGAGGATGGAACCGCATTTGTTCCTTGGGACACATTCAAGGGGGTCTTGAACGAGGTGTTTCTACCAGAATTCCAAAAGAGCAAGCTGAGGGAGGAGTTCGAATCATTCAAGATGTCGGAGGACATGACCGTAGAGGCTTACTACAGGAAATTCATCCAGTTGGTGCACTATGTGGGAGACGTGGGATTCGACGACGCCATGCTGGCAATGAAATTTGAGAGGGGGTTATCAATCGCCATCAAGAAGAGGCTGATTGCAGCTCCGCCCACCACAGTCCGTGACATCTATTTAAGGGCTGGGGCGGCGGAGAGGCTTTCAGATATGATCAAAGAGGACAAGAAGTCCAAGTCAGAAAAGAGGAAGGCTGAATCAGTAACTGAGGGTTCAGGATCGAAGAAGCAAAGCACTAACAAGTTCAGTGGGTACTTCGGGAGTAATGTCTCTGGTGGTGGGAGAAACCAGAGTGGGGGCAACTTCAGGAGTGGAGGTTCTGGTAGTGGTTCAGTGGGAATGGTCTGTTTCGGCTGCGGGAAAATTGGGCACAAGCAGGCAGTCTGTCGCTCTTCTGGAGGGAATCAGTCCGGGGGTTATCGCACGCCTACATCCGGATATCAGGGATCCCGCACTCAGTCCTATGGTAGCAGCGGCTATCGCACACCCACAACAAACTACGGTGGGGGTGCGAAGTCTGGAAGGAGCAGCAATTTCCAGAGGAACTTCAACAGTTATCAGAACCGCTCGCACCAGAACCAAAGCTATGGGAATGGAGGTAACCAGAAGACAGGAGCAGAGGGAAGCCAGCAGGCTGGGACATCTAGTGCCAGTCAGAGTGGGGCCAAGTCCAGTGGCAAGCTCTTTGCCATGGGAAAGCAGGCAGCTCAGGAGGAGGCGCATGTGGTAACCGGTACTTTTCTTGTGAACTCTACACCTACTTTCGTACTTTTCGATTCCGGTGCCACCCATTCGTTTGTGTCTAGGGATCATGTTAGGGCTTTGGGGCTTGAGAGATTCGACTGGGTCGCGGACTCAGTGACCATACCCTCGGGGGAGTCAATCACCTGTAGTAGGGTTTATTGAAGTGTACCCATCAAAATCGGGGAAGAAATTTTCTATTGTGACCTCATAGAATTTCCACTGGGGGGTTTTGAAGTGATCTTAGGGATGGACTGGTTGGGGAAGTATAGGGCTTTTATCGACTGTCATCAAAAGAAAATTTCCTTGAAGGGACCCAAGGGAGTGAGGGTGTCCTACAAGGGGTATAGAGTCAAACCAAAGATCAAATTCATATCTGTCAATACTCTCAAGTCTAGTTTGCGGAAAGGAGAAAGTTTAATCTTGTGTCAAATGTGGGACTGTGAGGCTGAGACCCCCAAGACTAGTGAGATACCTGTGGTACGGGAGTTTGAGGGAGTGTTTCGAGACGGCGTGCCAGGGTTACCGCCGAGGAGGGAAGTGGAGTTTTCCATTGACCTAAAACCAGGAGCGGGACCGATCTCTAAATCACCGTACCGTATGGGGCCGAAAGAGATGGAGGAGTTGAAGAAGCAATTGGATGAACTAGCCGAGAAAGGGTTCATCCGACCCAGTGTGTCGCCCTGGGGGGCACCTGTCTTATTTGTGAAAAAGAAGGATGGGAGTCTAAGGCTGTGTGTTGACTACCGAGAGCTGAACAACGTAACCATCAAGAACCGTTATCCTTTGCCAAGAATTGACGACTTGTTCGATCAGTTAAGTGGAGCTGGGGTTTTCTCCAAGATTGATTTGAGATCTGGGTATCATCAGTTGAGGATAAAGGATGAAGATATTCCGAAGACCGCGTTCCGAACGAGGTATGGCCACTATGAATTTGTGGTTATGCCCTTTGGATTGACTAATGCTCCAGCAGTGTTCATGGACTTGATGAATCGAGTCTTCAGCCCGTATCTGGACAAGTTCGTGGTGGTATTCATAGATGATATCCTGGTCTATTCTAAGGATGTAGAAGAGCACGAGGATCATTTGAGGAAGGTACTTCAGACCTTGGAGGAGCATAAGCTCAATGCTAAGTTGAGCAAGTGTGAGTTCTGGTTGGAGAAAGTGGCATTTCTGGGGCATGTAATTTCAAAGGAGGGAGTAGCAGTTGACCCTAGTAAGATCGAGGCAGTGACTAAGTGGCAAAGTCCGAAGAATGTGAGTGAGATTCGAAGCTTTCTGGGTTTAGCTGGTTATTATCGGAGATTTGTCAAAGATTTTTCAAAGATAGCGAAGCCGTTGACGTCGTTGATGAGGAAGGAGAACCGTTATATCTGGGATGAGAGTTGTGAGAAGGCATTTCTAACCCTTAAGGAACGCCTGACAACAGCTCCCATCCTGGCCTTGCCAGTTGGGAGTGATAATTTCGAAGTATACACCGACGCTTCAAAGCATGGGTTGGGTTGTGTGTTAATGCAGAATGGAAGAGTGATCGCG
Organism: Silene conica; assembly: GCA_029255685.2. Taxonomy (NCBI): domain Eukaryota; kingdom Viridiplantae; phylum Streptophyta; class Magnoliopsida; order Caryophyllales; family Caryophyllaceae; genus Silene; species Silene conica. The sequence goes on from CM055311.2 coordinate 71,330,738, forward strand.
TATGCTTCTCGCCAGTTGAAGACCTACGAAGAAAATTATCTGACTCATGATTTGGAGTTGGGCGCAGTTGTGTTTGCACTTAAATTGTGGCGCCATTACCTTTATGGAGCCACTTTTAAAGTGTTTTCGGATCATAAGAGCTTGAAGTATATCTACACCCAGAAAGAGTTGAACATGAGGCAGAGGAGGTGGATAGAATTGATCGGAGACTATGATATGCAGATTGTCTACCACGAGGGCAAGGCGAATGTGGTGGCCGATGCCCTAAGTAGGAAGTCCGTGAATGCTTTGAGTTGTGCCAGATCGAGGGTGAGGTTGCATGACGAATTAAGAGAGATGAGAATTTTTATGATCCGGAAAGGGGATGCCCTTAGTGACTTGACAGTGGAGCCTGAGCTGTATGGGGAGATTCGGGAGTTACAGAAGAACGATGGGAGAATCCAGAAGTGGCGTTTGATGGTGGAAAATGGGGTTGGTGATGAGGCATCCAAGTTCGGTATTCATACCGACGGTAGCTTGAGGTTCAGTGGGCGATGGTGTGTACCGAATGTTGAGGAGCTAAAGAAGAAGATCCTGACTGAAGCTCATGCTACTCCTTATTCTGTTCACCCAGGGGGTGATAAGCTGTATAAGGACCTTAAGAAGACGTTTTGGTGGCCGAATATGAAGAAAGAGGTCGCAGAGTTTGTCTCGAGGTGTTTGACGTGTCAAAGAGTGAAAGGGGAGCATAAAAGACCTCATGGGAAGGTGCAACCGTCAGATGTACCAGAGTAGAAGTGGGAGAACATTTCAATGGACTTTATTGTGGGGTTGCCTCGGACTCAGAGGGGCAACAACATGATTTGGGTGATCGTGGATCGTTTGACTAAGTCGGCTCACTTTATTCCCATGAAAGATACCTGGAGTAAAGCCGAGTTGGCTAAGTCATACGTTCAGAATGTAGTCAAACTACATGGTGTACCCAAGGACATTGTTTCAGATCGAGACTCGAGGTTTATATCCAGATTTTGGCAGGAGTTGCAGGCGGCTTTGGGTACCCAATTGAAGATGAGTACTGCTTTCCATCCAGCTACTGATGGTCAGACTGAGAGAACGATTCAGACCCTTGAGGATATGTTGAGGGCTTGTGTACTTGAGTTCGGAGGATCTTGGGAGGATCGACTGGGGTTGATCGAGTTTTCTTATAATAACAGCTATCATGCAAGCATAGGCATGGCCCCTTTCGAGGCACTATACGAGAGGAAATGTCGGAGCCCTGTGTGTTGGGATGATCGAGCTGATGTTGTGACTTTAGGGCCAGATATGATCCAGGAGATGGTGGAGCAGGTTCAGATTATTCGACAGAGGATGAGGGCCGCTCAGGATAGACAGAAGAGTTATGCCGATCTGAAGAGGAGCGATATTTCATTTGAGGCCGGAGAGAAGGTTCTACTGAAAGTCTCTCCGATGAAGGGTGTGATGAGGTTCGGCAAGCGTGGCAAACTGAGTCAGAAGTTTATTGGGCCATTTGAGATCTTGGACAGAGTTGGAGAGGTGGCATATCGCTTAGCTTTGCCTCCAACCCTATCCAAGGTCCATAATGTGTTCCATGTGTCCCAGTTGAGGAAGTACGTGAGTGATCCATCACATGTGCTTCAGCACGAGGTGATTGAGGTAGATGAGCAGTTGGCATACATTGAGACTCCGAAGGAAATCCTGGACAGGAAGGTGCGAAAGACTCGCAATGGGGAGACGTCCTTGGTGAAGGTCTTGTGGACAAATCATAATCAGGAGGAGGCTACGTGGGAGCCTGAGGCGTCCATGAGGGAGCGTTATCCACATTTGTTCGATTGAGGTAAGTTACGCGGACGTAACTTTTCTTTAAGGGGGGTGGAATGTAACATTCTGTGTTTAAAGTGAACCTTTTGTGATGTTTTATGTCCCAAGCGCGTTTGAGTTGTTTGTTTTGTCATCTGAGCGTTGTTGAACTTCGGGACGAAGTTCATTTTAAGGGGGGAAGACTGTAATACCCCGAAACTTTAGTTAATTGATTCGAGATTATATTTTATGTCGATGGTTTAATAACGCTTTTACGTTCAATTGTTGTGTTTGATGGGTAGGGATATGTTATGGTTTTATATTAGTTATGTCTTAGGTGGGGATCGATCTTGTGATCTCTTGCCAAGTTTGCCGATGGGCCTCGTTTTGTGTGCAAACACAAAACAGCCCACCTTACCGTATAACCCCAGGAAGCTAGAAACAGCCCTGCCGTCACTTATAAGCAACATTTGCTTATGCTTACCCTAACTCAAACACATCACCACTACCAAAATCACGCAGCCACCATAGCAGAGGAGGAGGAGACACCTTGACCACCGTATAACAGCCAGCCTAGAGCACGTCGTTTTGACCTTAGAGTCGGGTATGTCACAGATCTTATCTTCTTCCTGTTTGAGTCTCGGGTTTTCGTTGAGTCAGTTTAAGGTGTTTGGTTTCTGATATGGGTCGTGGCTAACACCGTTATGCTGGTGACGGACGGGGGTGTAATGGGGTGGAAGTTGTGGCGTGTCTAGGGGTCTGGGTCAACGGTAAAGGGGTGGTTCGTGGCCTCTGGTTACACGGATCTTATGGTTTACGTGGTCAGGGGAGTATGTTGGGGGTGGTACCACCGTTGACTCGGGGGAGGTCGACACGGTGGTACCACTGTCGTCGGTGGAACAGTTGTCAGGGGTTATGTTGGTCGTGGTTGTGAGGTCTGGGCGTGGTGGTATTGTCGTCGGAGGGACGTTTTGTCAGGCGGGTATGGGGCTGTGTCAAGGGAGATGTACGGTGTTTGAGTGAAGGGGTCAGTCTGGTGAGCGTGGTGCTGTCTCGCCGGCGGGTGACCGAGGGTTTGGTGGTGTTCTGGTGGTAGTGGTTTGTAGTGGGTGCAGGTAGGCAGCGGTCATGGGTGGTCGAAGGGAGGAACACGGTGGTGGAAGGGAGGTTCGAATCGCGTGAGGAGTGTGTGGGTGTCTCGGCTGTTTTGTGTTGTTTTGTTTGTTTTGTTTTTATTATTATTATTATTATTATTATTATTATTATTATTATTTTATTATTGATTTTAGAATATTTGTTATTTATGGTAAAGAGTTATATGGGATTGTGAGTTATTATGGTACGATTTAATGAAACTTAGCTAATATTTTGTATGATTTGAATTTCAAACCAAAGTTACTATTTTTAGAAGTTACTATATATAGGAAGTTACTATAAATGGAATGTGTATACGTATTACGAGAGTAGGAAGTTTATTAATTAAGTAATATACTTTTAGGTGGAAGTTTTCGTGTGGAGCACTTTTGAGAACGGTTGTGCATTTTGCCATTTTCCTTCTGCAATTACGAGGTAGGGAATTAACTGTGCACTTGTTTATGTTGTGAAGCATGATCAGTAACTATGGTGGATTATATGTGTATATCTTGTTGATTGAGTAACGTTGTGATCTTATATATTGGCTATATATTCTTATGATGCGGGAATTGATATAAAAAGGGTATGTGATTGGTGCGGAGATAAAGGGTCTGTGAATGGTGTGGAGATAAAGGGTCTGTGATTGGTGCGGAGATAAAAGGGTCTGTGATTTGGAGAGGAGAAGTTGACTTTCTATTTATAGTAATGTGGTTTGTTTACAGTATTTCTTTACTCAGCAACCTCGTGGTTGACCCTGTGTATTCGTGATCACCTGTGATGAACCAATTTAATTGGGGAGCATATTGACAGGTATAAAGACTGTGGGAGCTTAGGGAAGGGAGAAGCATGGACCCGGACCTGCCTAGAGTCTAGATCACATGATAGCAGTTGATGAGTTGTACTTTTATTTTGATCAGAACAGTGTTATAATTTGGTTTGTACGAACATGTTATGAGTTTAAACTTAATTTAAAGTACTGTTTATCTTCCTTTGTATCTACTGCCTCGGGAAACCGAGATGGTAACACCTTTATTTATCTGAGGAGTCCTAGTTCAGGCCCTTAAATAAATGGGGGTGTTACACAAAGCTTGGTGGTCCTTGAAGGAGATGAATTTTGACTTAGATTTGGTCGGGGAGAAAAGATTTTTGCAAATGAGTGAGCTTGAAGAGCTTAGATTTGAGGCTTATGAGAGTTCAAAACTCTACAAAGAACAAACCAAGAAATGGCATGATGCCAAGTTGATGAAGAAGAATGTAAGCATAGGAGACCTTGTGCTCCTTTTCAATTCAAGGGTTAAGAATTTCCCGGGGAAGCTTAGGTCAAGATGGTCCGGTCCCTTCAAAGTAATGGACATTTCACCTCACGGGGCGTATGAACTTTGGAGTGAGGGCGGTGGCACCTTCAAAGTTAATGGACACCGGATCAAACGCTATTACCACGGGGATTCTAAAGGAACGGTAGAAGTCAATGACCTCGGGGACCCACTCCCCGAGGAGGATTGATTCTCAAGGAGATTGTTCATGAAGGTTTGGTGGAGTCACTAAAAAACCACCGTTTGTAAGTATTAGCTTCCCATCTTTCATGTAGTTTGCATTTTAGTTTGATTTTTAATTCGATTTCTAGCTTGCATGTGAGATTTGGAAGTATTGGTTGCTTGTTTTTGGTTAATTCATGAGTATAGTCGGAGGATGAAAGAAAATTTTTGAAAAACATGTTTTTCCTTTCCTTTGTTTTTATCATTTTTTTGCATTGTATATATATGTTTGTTGGACTAACCAAGTCCAAGTGGCAGATGCAACTACAATCCGAGGTATTAGGAGAATGAAGACGCTTGGTATGCCCTTTCCTACTTCTTTCTTCCCTTCCCTCTTTATTTTTATGTCTATAGCATGAAGGAGAACGGTATTTTTGTGCCTTAGATGTTCCTTTGGGGAACTTGTGGTTGTTGTGGATGATGTGCTGCTAGTTTAGTCATCTTGTTGTTGTATGTTTGATATGTTTGCTATTAGTTTAGTGTAGTTTCACATGCCTTTCATTTTCATAGTTTTGTGAATATTTGTTAGGCGGTTTTTCTCTTTTGCATTTGTTTGTAACTATGCATAGGAGGTTGAATAGTGGAGGATATATGCCGTCAATGATGATATTTGTCTTGCTTGTGTCTTACCCCTCCTAATAGCTTGCACCGTTTGATGTCACCTTGTTAGGGTTCTTGCTTGCGAGGACCCGAAAGTCTAGGCTTAATAACCAAGTTTCGACCACCATGTGAGACCGTGTTAGACCTTGACTCAACCTAGGACCGACTTTAGCTACTCAAATGTGAGGATAGAGCCTCCTTTATAGTCGGCCCATCAAACCGACTCAGTTTAGGATTGTGAGTAGTCCTCCTTACGTGGTATGTTGTGTCAATACGCATAAGTATGACGCTCGTTCCTTATTTCCGTGTTTATGTTCATATGCATGTGAGACAACTCTTGTTTAAAATAAATCAACTTCACATTTGCCAAATTAGCCTTGTTTCGACCCTTGCATCTTATTCCCTCTTTTTGTTTAGCCACTTTGAGCCTTAACTTTTTCATTTGGCCTTAACCACTAGATGAGCTACATCCCAAAAACACCATTCCTTGATCAAGAATGGTTGCTTTTGTGGTACTTTATTTGTGGTAAAGTCGGGGGGTTGGATGCCGGTTGGTGGCTTCTTCCGTTGTGGTCTTACTTGTTGTTTTCTTGGTGAATGGAAGTTTGAGAAAAAGAAAAGAAAAGAAAAAATGAAAAAAAGAAAGATAATAAAAAAATCAAAGAAAAAAGTTGAAAAAGTTTTGAAAAATCCAAAAAAGAAAAGTGTATATTTGTGTTTTGAAAGAGAAAAAGGCTAGCAACAACTCCCTTACATCAAGGGGAGATAGAAAAAGCCGTTGCTATAATAATGTGGTCTTTTGATGTTTTTCCATGCGTGCCGGATTTACACAATTTTTGCATTTGACTTGTATTTCAAGTCTTATGTTAGGGTGTAGACGTTGTTCGGTGTTTTAAATAATGACCACTTCTTTAAAGGTTGTGATGGGTTTGTTTTTCCAAAGTAAGTTGGGGTTTATGCAATTTTTGCTTGGTTTTGTCAAAACCGAAGTTAGGGCATAGACGTTGCTTAGTTGTTGTAATAAGGAGTTGTGTTGATCATGACAGTCATTCTTGTTTTTGAGCCTCAAATTCTAGAACGGTGCTTGCACCAAACCATTTTCACCCAACCCAAGCCCCGTTACATCCTTGTTGTTCTCATCATGTGCATTTACATTTTCTCATGGATTTTTGGATGGAGTACCATTATAGATTGCGGGCATGCTTCGCAAGTTGAGGTAGGTGAGTGATTTTGGTTACTTTTTGTCACAAAAATCACCCCCTTTCTTTCCTTGTGTGTTGAGTGTCACCCGTGAGAGTCGGTACTTAGGTTTCTCGTATCGATTATGGATCTTGCATGGAGTCGAATCATGCGTGCGTCGTGTCATTCTTGGAAGTATAGGTTAGTGCTTCCGTTTGCCCGCCTTAAATAAGTTTCTTGGTCTTTGGTGATGTCATTGTTGGTTGCTTGAGATTGATTTAGGGGTTTGACACCATGGTTAGACTTTGAGTCGGCATCCTCCGCTATAGACCTCCTTTGTTTAGTTTTTCAAAACCCCGCTTGGATGAGGCAAGCGGTGGCCTTTTCCCGATGCATGTTTTTTGTTTATATGTGTTTTGTTTTGACTTGTTTGCATCAAAATTTTTATAGCAAGACCAATCTTGCCTTGCAATAGGGCGTTCTTCCTCATGAATGCCAAATTGTGAGTTGAAAGGGCTACGGGCGTCGCTAAACCCGATTCGGCTTCTAGTTAGCTTAGTTAGTTTGTTTCATGTTTATAATAAGGGTTATATGACTTCTTGAGCTCTCACTCGAGGACGAGTAAGTTTTAAGTGTGGGGAATTTTGATGAGCTACATTTTAGTCATGTTTTTCGTTGCTTTTTCTTCATCTTTAGTCCCGATTCGATCTCGTTTTGCTTGCCCTTGCTCGATTTTACGTCCATTGCCTCGACTATTCCTATTTGGTTCCCATGTTGTAGGTATTGTGGCGGGAGCGAAGAAACGGAAGCAAACGAGACGATTTTGGAGCGAATTGTGAAGAAATAATGAAGAAAATGCTTCAGGCCCTCCCAGCCGGTTCCAGACCGGCGGCCGGTAGGCCGGCTGGGAGGCTTGACTTGGCTTTGGACAAAAAGATGCAAATTGTTACAGGAACTTGAAGCTTGATTTTTAGCCGGTACCCTACCGGCGGCCGGCTGGGGATCACTCCCACACTTAGCCAATTTTCGAGAAGTTAAGGAAATCAAGTTTTGGGCAGATGCAAGAGAAAGGGCTCCCAGCCGGTCCACCACCGGCGGCCGACAGACCGGCTCTCTGTACCTGTGTGTTCAAGGAAAAGAAGGAACAAATCAGGAGTGAAGAAAAAGACTCCTAGACGGTACCCGACCGGCAGCCGGCCGGTCGGCTAAGAAGCAAGCTCAAGGAACAAAGATTTCAATTGTTTAAATTTGACTCTTAGCCGGTCACATGACCGGCAGCCGGTTGACTGGCTGAGAGTCAAATCTCAGATTTTCACACACTATATATACCCGCACTTAGTCTATTTTCATTTTTACGCAACTTTTACATAATTTCCACGCATTCTTAGGGTTTTACTGTTCCATTGCTCATCTTTCCACATTCAAAAACTCAATCAAAATCATAATCTTTATTTAGTTCATAGAATCTTTTAGTTAATCTCTTTGATAATCTAGTTTGTTCTTAGCATTTCCATTAGTTAATTTTAGGGATTTGGGTTGTAATTTGAAGACATTTGAGAGAATTCTTCAACTTGTATCCAAGTTCATGCCTTTATATAATTGTTTGGTGTAATCTTCTCCTTATTTACTTTGGTTTTACATTTACTTCAAGTTTCCTTTAATCAATTGTACTTTCATCTTATTACAACATGTTTAGCATTTGTTCTTCCATTATTCATATGTCTCCCTTACCCATGAGTGAGTAGTCTATTTCTAGGGTTAGGGGGTACTTGGGTAGTTGGTGTTGATGATTATTGTTTAGGGTTAGGGTTTGGACTTCATCTTTGTTAGGTTTTCATTACATACTTGCTATATGTTTGATGAAATGCCTCAACGACGGTTGGGCATGATTCTTGTTGTTGTTTGCCTTTGACGATAGTCTAGGGTTCTCATGAGCATGTTTGTATGATTTGTTGGCCTTGTTTGTAGCGAGAGGTAGAATATGGTTTGACATTAGGCGAGTCTAATCGAAGGACGCGACAAACCTAGACCTAACTTAGAAGAGACCTCTTACCCTTTGCATGTTTGACATCGACCTACTCTAGTAACCCCCGACACCCTAGTTGTTTTTATCATAGGTTAAATCTTAGTATATTTGCCTTGATTTGTCTTTAGTTGCTAGTCTTATCACTCTCAAACCTATTACTCCCGACTTTGTCTTAAATTTGAACTTAGCTAAACAATTATCCCCACCATCTCTGTGTTCGACCCCGACTAGAGTACTACTTTAATTGGATTTACAAATGTGTTTGATATCGGGTAGTGGCGGCAAAAATCCGGTCATCAATGATCAAGACTCATCTAACACCGTCTTATTCCCCTTATCCTTATCATCTACAACAAAACTAGTTGATTCCTGCTGCGTTCCAACCTTTTCCTCAAAGTAAAAGAAACAAATTCTTCTAACAACTCCTTGGGGATCATCAGGTACGAATTTTGGCCACACAACACTATTTTTTTATACCAATTACAGTAGCTCCTTGCATTCTGGAAAAAAAATCAAAATTAGGGGACTCAGCAGGTCCATTTTTGCATCAACTGCTGATCTACAGTTGTTAGAACCTCATGCATCATGTGTCTGATATGACTGGTAGCTTCGCCTCTAATCGTAAAAAGTTATACTTTCAGGCCTCATCGAACAGAGTAGCATTCATTCTAGCATTATTTCGTTGATTATATGTAGTAGTGGCTAGCAGTTCATAAGATGCCAATCATCTATAATTGCGGATTATTTGTAGCATTTCCTACAATTCGTATACCAATATTGATGCCAGACCATTGTTCAGGTTATTTGCAGAAATCTTTGACTATAAGAAAATTTAAAGAATATGTGTTCTTTAGTTTCATTGTCAATCTCACAAATGCAGCACTCCCTAGTTTGACAGTAGCCAAAGCTGTTGGATTTTTCTCTTACATTCAGACCATTTTTCATAGTAAGCCAAGTTATAAAGGCATGTTTTGGGATGTTCCGTTTATTCCAGACCATAGGATACCAGACCCGTGCTTGACTAGTATTTCTTAGCCAATCATAGCCCCTTTTAAAAGTAAACCCTTGGGGTCTAGAAGTCCATATATCATTCATGTATGCATGTTGCAGTTTGTCTTTCACCTTGCATATACACTTCTAGGTCCAAGAAACATCAATAGTAGGCTTATAGGAATTCCAGGGCTGGTTTTTCAAATAAGTGTGATTATTCATTTGATCCAAAGTCTATCAGCTTTGCTATAAATCCAATCCACCAATTTTCCAACAAAAGCTATATTCCAGTTACCAGCATCCTTGATTCCTAATCCCCCTTCAATATTACGTAAGGTCACCTTATCCTAGGCCACAAGAGGGACTCTGTGGTACTCAGTGCTCCGTCCCAGAGAAAATTTCTGCAAACATCTATTCTCTTTATCACTACTTTAGGGATGAGAAAATACTCTTATTGGTTTACATGTAATATTTGAAGAATTCTTTATATTTGGTTGTGTTGTTGGATATAGGGGTTTAGCTATAATAATCGAGTTATCAAACAGCTAAGAGGTCTTATAGGGCTCCTATATAACTTCCTTTGAGAACATTATCACCGATCTCGATAGTATTTTGTCGATAATAGTCTCCTGCTTTAGCTTCACTATTTTCAGTTTGAGTAGTCTCAATATAGTATAGTTCTATGCTACTAGAGTAGAGTGTTAGGGGCATGATTCAAATTTTTGTCTGCATTGTAGTATCATTGAGCATGTCATTCATCCCTTGATGTTGATGGCCAAGCCACTTCTCAATACTCTTACGAATAATATTACTATAAATGCTTTGAACTTTCAGATGCTTAACATTCTCAACATCAGTCCCAGACAAACAACAAACAACATCATTACATTCGTTGTTAATAATTGTTAATGATGTGCTACACTCAGGGGCGGACCCACGTTGTCCAATGGTGTAGCAAGTGCTACACCAAACCCTAAAAATATCAACAGAAAAGTAAGTTTTGCTACACCAAAAGATGCCAATAATGATCATAATTGATAAGACTTCTTATGGTTCCAATATAATAATAACTCCTAGAAAAAAAATAAATGACATTAAAATACGTATTAAATTATTTTCTATTCCCAATGTAAAGCTTAGAATTAGTAAAATTTTCAAATTATATTCAAGTCATGAATAACATTTATTATGGATAACTTGAATACAAATACTCACTAAAACAGTTTTTATCAAATTTTTGCTTTAATGGAATTAATAAAAAAAATTATTTCATTTTTTATGCTCTTAGTTACTCTTCCAAGTTATGAATTTTTTTTTATTATTTGGGTTAGTTCCCATTGTTGTTGTTGCATATTACGATTTCTTCATTTCATGTACCATGATTGACAAATGTTTTGGTTGAGGAAAACGTCGGAAAAAATCGTTTAAAATAATACGAGTATATTTTTTTCTTTATCTATATAGTTTATTTTATTGCCTAGATTACTTATGAGTGCTTTTACAACACACATTAGAAAAACTGTTAATTAATTATAATTTTGAATAACTATATGTAACACCCCCATTTATTTAAGGGTCTGTACTAGGAGTCCCCAGATAAATAAGGGTGTTACCATCTCGGTTTCCCGAGGCTGTAGATACAAAGGAAAGATAACAGTACTTTAATTATTAAAAGTTAAACTAAGTAACAAGTTCCTACAACCTTTTCCAAAACTATCTTATGAAAATAAAGTACAACTCATGATAAGACGGCTATGGTGATCTAGACTCTGGTCTGGTACGGATCCAAACTCTCCCTTCCCTTAGCTCCCACAGTCTCAAGCACCTGTCAATCTGCTCCCCAATAAATTGGTTCATCACAGGTGATCACGAATACACAGGGTCAACCACGAGGTTGAGTAGAGGAAAGTAAACAATCAAACATTACTATAAATAGAAAGTCGATCATCTCCACTCCGAATCACAAGACCCATTATTCTCCACACCAATCACAAGACCCATTAACTCCGCACCAATCAAAAGACCCATTAACTCCGCACCAATCACAAGACCCATTAACTCCGCACCAATCATAAGACCCATTTATCATCACCACCTCGTATCGTATCTCAGAATTATATAAAAAAATACACAACATATCAATCATATGAGAATATAAGATAAACATGGTTATCATCATGTAACAAACAAATTAGTCATCATTAAGTACACAGTATTGTGGGGAATAAAACGTGTATTCGCCCTTTAAATGCAGGATTATAATGAAAATTACAGTCGTGAATATCGTCATAAGATTAAAAAGCATAAGAAAAGAAGTACAACCTTTAGTCCTCGCGCAAAAGGCCTAAGAACAGGAATTAACACAAATTCCCTCCTATAACTTGCACCCAAGACTTAGAATGAGACGTGGCCGCGTGTGCTAGAAATCCTCTCCAACTGCCTTGCAATATTGGGAGAGCCTTTTGAGTTTTAGATGTGAGATCTGGGTTATAGGAGAAGAATGCTCTCAAACCCTAAATTTTACCTTGAGATTATTTTACAGTGCAACAAGAGTAGTCTACATAAGGAGAAGGACTCTCCTTATGTAGCCTCTTGTTTCGGCCGAAATAGGGTTTGGGTAGGAGTGGGCTTTCCACTCTTACCTTATCCCAATGCGTGATTCGACCCAATTGCTTAAATATAATTCGCGGGTTTATAATTATAAATCGTAACATGTTATCAGATATTAATACAGTCGATATATTAATAACGGTCTGATAAAATACGATATTGTATAATTGCCCAAATTAATATATCTGTTTATATTAATACGCGAATACAATATTTAATTAAATATAACCGTTTATATTTAATTTACGAATTAATCTTGTAATCCGTATTAGCTAAAATTATTTAATCCGTATTAAATAATAATCTCAACATCTTATTGACTAATTTATCAGTCAATACCTCTGACTAACTGTTTAGTCGTATCCGGCAAAATGTGACTGTATTTTCATACCTTCACATCTCTCAAACGTGTCCTATAGGTGTGACGTATAGGGACCAGTTGATCACCGCCATCCGTATGACAATAACGTCAAACTTATCTAGCAAGCCAACCGTTATTGATAAACGTGGATCAACTGGTAATAATACAAAAGTATGCCCTTGTGATCCTTAAAGAGATTTAATAAATCATTGTACTTAATTGTCAAGGACACCAGCCCCAACAATCTCCCACTTGTCCGTACAAGGGTATGTGCAATGACGTTATCACACTACATGTGGAGGACACAATCTCAAACAAACTCCCACTTGTCCGTACAAGTGTAGGTGCGATAACCGATTCTCATATCCTTCTAAAATTTCTCCCACTCAATGTAAGACAATTTGCAAATCCGCATTCGCAAAGGTCGTATCTCACAAGCGATCTGTATCAAGAGTGGTTTCCCCGACTAGAGAGTAACTTAACTGATAAAACGAATCTGTATTCGAGCATGGCCATGCATTTCAGTTACTACTCCTCGAGTGGCCCTGAGAAATGATAAAATCCTGATAAGGGTTTGGATATTTCCCTCAACTCGAATCCTGCCGATATCGCCCAGCATGAAATAACCCAGAAAAAATCCTCTTGGCCCCTGTTACGGTGACCGTGGGAAAGAAACCAAAGTTACCCAAAATCTGTCTTAATCTCAAGAAACAGTTGAAAGTCAAAAGACTCGACTCTAAGGAACACTATGGAGGTCCTATCCACGACCTGGTACCCAATGTTATAAAACATTTAGGACTCCATAACGCTGTCACGGGGTGTCCTACGAGATATCCGTATAACTCGCCTTTGTGATTGGTCAGTCAGCCGCGTGACTTATGGCTCGTTGAACCCACCATCAACCAACGTCACAAAATGATTACCTGAGTTATCAGCTCAAGTGGGTAATCAAGGACCAAAACGATGTAATGTTAATCAGTTCACTTTGTGGTGTTCAAAATTGGCGTACAATTCCACATGAGAAACAAAACATTATATATCATAACAATAAGGTTGAATAGAGTACACGAGAAAATGAATTATTACATGAATTCATAAAAGAGTACTACAACTTAGGAACACATCCAATTCCCATGGAATGAATGTGCCCTTCATGCTTATCACGTGGTAATGCTTTTGTGAGAGGATCAGCTATGTTGTCATCCGTAGCGATCTTATCAATGAAAATCTCCTTTTGCTCCACGTAATCTCTGATTAGATGAGCTTTCCGTTGTACATGTCTAGCCTTGCTGCTAGACTTATGCTCCTTAGCTTGGAAGATGGCACCGCTATTGTCACAATAAACGGTGATTGGGTCATTCGAACTAGGCACTACCGAGAGTCCTTGTAAGAATTGACGCATCCATATTGCTTCCTTAGCTGCTTCCGAGGTGGCATATTACTCGGACTCAGTCGTACAATCTGCTGTAACACTCTGTTTAGAACTTTTCCAGCTGACAGCAGCGCCATTAAGAGTAAAAACGAATCCAGACTGAGATTTCGAGTCATCTCGATCCGTTTGGAAGCTAGCATCTGCGTAACCCGTGGCGCAGAGCGTTGAGTCGCCTCCGTAAGTCAATCCCCAATCTTTAGTCCTCCGTAGGTACTTAAGAATGTTTTTCACGGCCATCCAGTGTGGTTCACCTGGATGAGCTTGGAATCGACTAGTCATACTCAATGCATATGCAACGTCTGGACGTGTGCATATCATGGCATACATGATCGATCCTATTGCCGAAGCATAAGGAATCCGACTCATGCGCTCTTTCTCTTCCACTGACTTAGCTTCTTGAGACTTGCTCAAGTGAAGCCCAGGAGTCATAGGAAGGAACCCCTTCTTGGAGTTCGTCATGCTGAATCTCTCCAGAATCTTCTCTATATAAGACTCCTGACTGAGAGACAACATCCTTCGTGATCTATCCCTGTAGATACGGATGCCCAAAATTCTTTGTGCCTCTCCCAGATCTTTCATCTGGAAATGGTTTTTCAACCATGCTTTAACCGAAGATAAGAGAGGTATGTCATTCCCAATCAAGAGTATGTCGTCGACATACAGTACTAGGAATACAATCTTGCTCCCACTCGACTTGATATAGAGACATGGTTCCTCGACTGATCGAATGAACCCATTCTCTTTTATCACTTGGTCGAAGCGATGATTCCAACTCCGCGATGCTTGCTTAAGTCCATAGATGGAACGCTTAAGCTTGCAAACTTTCTTAGGATGTGCTGGATCGATAAAACCCTCGGGTTGTACCATGTACAACTCTTCCTCCAAATAACCGTTTAAGAAGGCGGTTTTAACGTCCATTTGCCATATTTCATAATCATGAAATGCGGCGATCGCTAAGATAATCCGAATGGAACGTAGCATGACTACGGGTGCAAAAATCTCATCGTAGTGCAAGCCTGGCACTTGAGTGAAACCTTTAGCAACTAGTCTAGCCTTGTGGATATCTTGTTGTCCTTCCACGGCATGCTTTATCTTGTAAAGCCATTTGCATTGAAGGGGACGTACCTTTGCAGGTAGGTCCACAAGATCCCACACGTTGTTCTCATACATGGAGTCCATCTCGGATTGCATGGCTTCTAGCCATAGCTTTGAGTCAGAATTAGTCATGGCACCTTTATAGGTTTTGGGTTCATTACCCTCTAGGAGTAAGACGTCATCTGTATCATGTTCCTCGACCATACCAATGTATCTGTCCGGTGGAATAGAGACTCTTCCCGACCTCCTAGGTTCCTCAGGGATATCTACCGCAGCCTCGGTTGAAGGAACTGTTTCCTCCAATGGTTGCTCGGTAGTTGGTTCTTGAACCTCCGATAACTCGAAGGTTCTATTACTCGACTTGTTCTCGAGAAATTCTTTCTCTAAGAACGTCGCACTAGCCGCAACAAAAACACGTTGTTCGGTAGGCGAGTAGAAGTAATGACCAAAAGTTCCCTTTGGATAGCCTATAAAGTATGTCTTGACCGATCGCGGGTCGAGCTTATCCTCGTGTCTCCACTTGACATAAGCCTCGCAGCCCCAAACCCGAATAAAGGACAAGTTCGGGACCGTTCCCTTCCATAATTCGTATGGAGTCTTGTCAACAGCTTTAGACGGACTTCGGTTAAGAATTAGAGCGGCTGACAAAAGAGCATAGCCCCATAATGAATCAGGCACAACGGTGTGACTCATCATGGATCGAACCATATCAAGTAAAGTTCGATTTCTCCGTTCGGACACACCATTTAATTGTGGTGTTCCAGGTGGAGTCAACTGTAGCACGATCCCACAGTCTTTAAGGTGTTGATCAAACTCGTGTGAAAGATACTGTAACACCCCCATTTATTCAAGAGCCTTTAGCAAGAGATTCTCAAATAAATTGAACTGTTACCATCTCGGAATATCCGAGGTAGTGAATAACAAGGTAAACAAACCAAAGTACTTTATATATAAAAACTGATTAAATTTAAACTTGATATTACAACAACTACGAGGTCCAAAAACTGATAAACTAAAAGTACAACAGAAGATTCTAAGTGTGATCTAACTCTAAGTAAGTCCAAGCCGTGTCTCTCTCCATGCCCAAGCTCCTAATCCATCTGTCACTGACCTGTAGAATCTACTCCCTATTCCGGATCATCGTAGGTGTCATACGAATACACAGGGTCAACCATGAGGTTGAGTAGAGGTAAAATAAATAACAAACACTATCATATATATACTGGGATCAATCATCCCTTCTCCGCACCGATCCAACGCCAAATAACTCCGCACCGATCCAACGCCAAATAAACTCCGCACCGATCACAAGACCCAGTATACTCCGCACCAATCACAAGACCCAATATACTCCGCACCGATCACAAGACCCAATATACTCCGCACCGATCACAAGACCCAATATACTCCGCACCGATCACAAGACCCATTATACTCCGCACCAAACACAGACCCTTTATCTCCGCACCAAACACAGACCCTTTTATCTCCGCTTCGTATCGTATCACAGAAATATACAGTCAATCAATAACATTATAATATTATTCATTCAATAAAACGTATACAACTCACCACAGTTAATAATCAATGTCACAATATCGTAAACAAGATCTCAATTATTTCCCCTACCTCGAATAGCAGATATGAAGATAAGTCCAAAGCTTGCTAGAAGTGTTCCACGCGGAAACTGTTACCTAAACACGTATTTGTAACGAATCAATAAACTTCCCGAACCCCCATAGGTCAACGTATACTTTCTATAAATAGGAACCTTCCATAAATGGAAAGTTTCCAAAAATAGAAACCCAACATAAATGGAAAGTTTCTATAAATAGAAACTTTCCTAACTTAAAGATTTCCCGACTCATATACTTCAACTACATAGAACGAATAATATAGAAATAACGAAAGACGACTTATTATAAGAATAGTAGTAATAATAAAATCACTACTACAATAATAACACTAAATTAATTTTAATAATAATTAAACATAATAATAATAATGATAATAATAATAAGAAGAAGAATAAAGACAAGACAACATAATAATAACATAATATAGTACTAATAGTAATGATAATAATAATTTCAATTACAATAATATATAATAATAACATAATAATAATACTAATGATGCCCAAATAACCATCAACACTACTTATACAAAACATTAATATAAATATTAATAACACAACTCACACTAATAATAATAATAGTAAATAAGTTAAATAAACAAAATAGACAAACGAAGCAGCCAGGTAAACCAACAGCGACCAAAACGAATACCGCAACCCCCGAAACCGCGACTAACAGCCTTGACAAACCCCGCACCCAACACCGATAGCAGCCTCTGACCTCACCAGGGGTACCACCAGGCTCGCCTCTGAGCCGCGGTGGTTCCAGGGGAGGGGTCAGTGGCCGTCGTCTACCACCACCGCCACTAACAGCCGTGTAAAAACCTCACCCACAACCACTGTTCTGTTTTTACATTACTTACTGCTCTGTTTATTCACGTCTGCCCTGAACGACCACCACCACACAACCGCCATGGAATACCACGACCCACTGTAACGACCACCATTATAAACCCCATACTACCTTCTAGCAACATACTCTAACACACATCACAACCGACAGCAGAAAACCACGAATTTAACGCACAAACACCACATGTCACGACACTGTTGTGAAACGAAGAAATACGAATTCTGACACGGTGATAAAACAACCACAAATGACGGTCAAAGGCGGTCAACGGTGGCTCCAGTATGGTCTCCTTACAACTATTATACCTCATAGGTTAACATTATATGATAAACAGAATCATAACATGATGTACTATGGTGAAACACGAATTGAATCATAGAAGAACGAAACATGGAAAAAGAAATTGTGCTGCACCTACCTCTTTCCTCGTGAATTCGAGCAACCCTAGGCCAGCTTAACCCACCGTGTGAACATCCCTTCATACCCTCTGAAGTGGTGGCAGAATAGTGAGGGTGGCTGCTGTGTGTCGTTTCTTGGTTAGGGTTAGGGTTTTGGGTAGTGATTGTATAGGATGCGTATGGTGTGAGTGTTTGTGCTGATAGTTATAACGAGGTGGGCTGCCTTGGTTGTCACAAAAAATCGAGGCCCAAATATAACTTAAACACGTTATATCGTACTAATAAGCATCGACATAACCCTAATAATATATAGAATATAAAACACTTAAAATAAAATTCTAAATTAAATATTAGTTATCGAACACAACGCTTAAATACTATATATCAACTCGTCAACATAGTCAATAAATATTACAATAAAAATATGGAGTATTACAGTCTTCCTTCCTTAAATTGAACTTCGTCCCGAAGTTCACTATCCCATGACCAACAATCTGGACGAATCGTTACATTCTACCCTCGTTAAGAAAACTTTGTCCCCAAAGTTCAACGTATGACTAATTTAAAGGGGTACTTCACAACACACAATAAAATGTATAACATAAGTAATCAAGTTTATCAAGTATATGCAAACAGAAACACATGACATACCAATTAGCCATATCATCATAAATCATTAAGATTTTACAAAGTTTGACATACGACAGAAACACATGACACTTAAAGAGCCACGATATAGTGCATCACAGAAGAAATCAGGATTTCCAAGTATAGTCAATCTTCGTCAGACAACCACGGCATATAAATTTGCAATATCATAAATCATTAAGATTTTACAATCCTACCCTCCTTAAAACATGGTTACGTCCCCGTAACCCCACTATAAAATTTCCAGCTCATCACCCCGTCTTACTCATTACTCTATCTCATAAAATCCTACTCCAAGCAAACAAGTATCGCACTCATCGTCGCATCTAAGACCATTGACAAGGGGGTGAGTGAACTGGCGGAAATAAGCCGCAATTCAATACTTCCATTTTGCTATCGATTTCAACTCCGAATATAACTCAATAACCCAGGTCACACGGGACCGTAAACACAGTATGGCACAACGGCCTAACAATTCATAACTCAATGCCAGTAACCAATTTACCTCCCAATTCAATATCAATGTTATCACATATTCCATTAAAGGAGCTGCTCAACACTTAGAGCGTAAAACTCTAAGCTACTCACCCACGAGCCAAGGTCAAAGAATACGACAACTCGATAAAATACTGAACTGCAACCTCAAACTCAAAACAAAACCAACCATGGCCTTTGTTCCAAACTCACGAGTAACTCAATCTCATCCACTCAATCTCAATAGCACTTACCTTTCAAGTTCATTGACATACTTGTATGTATACTTACAAATCCACAGTTCATAAAATAAGGATCTGGATGCTATACCAACCAACCTAATACAAAACCATTATGCATAAACAACCAATCAATTACCACAAGTTTACCCATCTCACAACTCAACCCGTCTTACAAACAAAAGGATTACTTTATCAATAGGAGAAATTAACTAACAAAATAAAGGAACAATTACAAATTTCAACCCAAAGAAGTACACATAAGAAATCTATAGCAATTGTCATGCAAACATATATTACCTCGAGAGATAACAAGAGTACTAGGATCGGTAGAAACCGTGTTACGCAGTAAAGCAGAATCATGGTAGCTAACACTCACATACCTTTGAAATTTTACCACAAATTTAATTTACAACAATGTAAACAATCAAGAAGCTCATAGTTCCTACTCGACAACTTGGAATGTTTCATGCTCTTAGTCATACTATAGAAGTAGAATCATATTTTAGAAAAGACATAGAGCAAAATTAATTAACGTAATGAAACATGGAACATTGACATATTTCACAAGGTATACACAAATCATAGACTCACATGACCGTTTAACATTTTCAGATATCAACAAGTTAACAAAATCACTTAGGTACATTTCCCGTCCAGTCACATTACATCATTTATCATGAAACTATTACTATATACGACTTGCAAAATAAGGGTTTTATACAATGCGCAACAATTAACATTCAAGCAGGATTTCATCGACACATAGCTACAGATTAGTCATATTGCAAACAATCACCATAATTATCAAACATCAAGCTTTATCCTGATTTATCACTTTGAAAATATTTTGAAATGTTTGAAACATTGAAAGGGTAGCTTGTGACATTTTATAAACACGAATCAAAGACAATTTTACAAGTAGTTATAGATCGAATCAAGACTACACGGAGACATTCTGACTCTCCTTTACTAAAACATTGTTCTTGTAGTTCATGAATTATGAAAACATAATTAACGATAAAAGTAAATGAATTCACCAGACTAGTACTTCTACAAATCATATGTCAACAATTGATGATTCAACACATCGTGATCAGGTCCTAATATAACAACATGCAATTCACTGTATGGTATAACAATATACTAGAAAAGTTATAAAGATTATAATCACAGGGAACTAGACAGAGATAAACCATCAATATACGAAAGAACATCAACAAGATTCACATTGTTCAAATAATCACAATTACATATAATCATTGGATTACTATATCATGCTAATAAGCTTACCAGTTAAATTTCATTCTGCCACTTGGCAAGGCTCTTCTCAGATAATCATACTTTGACATCACATACGAGCAGCACATAATTATTTTGAGGTCGTAATACTAGACATATAATTGAAACGATTCTATATTAAACTTAGCGAAATAAACAAGGTTACGCTATCATATAGTGAGGGTTCATACTCATACCATACGCCTACTGTTCATGTTACTAAGGCCATATCAGGATGTCACGTGGTCACATCACATAATTCACATTTGATTAATCTTTTATATGAAACTTTCATATCTCACAACTTCACCAACTAAACATTTTGCAGCTACTTACAAGAATCATAATTAAATAACAGTTAGCTAACATGCGAACGATTAAAATTTTTAGAAAAAGTAAGGATCCACTAACCGTAGGAAAAGATTCGAAAGCATATCTCAAGGGAATTATTTAATACCATTTTCATAACTCAATCGGTCTGAACAAGAACTTTACAGCAATTCAACATAAAATTAGGCAACTCGCAGGGGTCACAATTAATTAACAACTCATTAAGATTTTATATGGCTTATCATCTTGAAAACGTAAACGCATATTCTGAACAGTAGAGGTGGAATTATGCATAAACAATAACCAAGTTCTAAATGATTTCTTTTACAAAAAGACGGGCCAAAACGGGACTGTGCAGTAACAATCTGACCACTGTCAACTAAAAGATTTATTTCTCTCAAAATATAACTCCTATTAACATAAAACAAAAGCAGTGTAAACCCAACTCAAGGGGTTATCATACGTAAAATTTTCTTACTCAAATATGGTGCTCATTTAATATGACAGTCCGTACAAACAAGGTAACATTCTAAAAGTTTATTTAAAATTTTGGTTCTGTTACAATTCACATTACTACATCGAAACTCAACCATTCATCCTCCGAAATGCGTTAACGTATCACTTGAAACATGGACATTGCACCATATTAATATTTATTCCTCATTCCAACTTTAATCGTCATCTAGAGCACAGTCAAGATTTCGAGGAACTAACCAAATAACTCAATACTTGTACACATATATACGAATGTAACTCATAACTACATGTCATTTATGACTTGGGGCAACACATTCCGCATATCACTAGACAAAGATTACAAATTTATATAAGTCTGATCATTCATGTTCAAATACTAACAATATATTACATAGATACGATAGTTATTCAATTCCAGATAAGCGTATGAATACTTCAAAATATCAAAATCATATGATCACATCACTCTAACCATGGCTCAACAAATACAACTCCCAAACTCAGCTAATTTCAATTCAATCATCCATATGATCAATCTACAGTTCATATTGCACATATCCTTAATCAGAACTCACATATGACTTACCTCGTTCTTCTCCTGCAAGAACGTTAGCATAATATAACCAGGTCACTATATAGTCTACCCCACTCTTCAATTACTCTCTTTGGGTTCCCGAGACAGAACAGAAAGGGCTCAGGTTTGGTGTGAGGGGGCCCCTAACTCATCCCGTTCCCTTTTGGGGCTCCTATCAGTTTCATCTCGTGGTTCATTTTATTAGACTCTTCCTACGTTCATTATCATTCATTTGTTTTAGGCCTAAGGATCGTTCGCTCTGATACCACTTTGTAACACCCCCATTTATTCAAGAGCCTTTAGCAAGACATTCTCAAATAAATTGAACTGTTACCATCTCGGAATATCCGAGGTAGTGAATAACAAGGTAAACAAACCAAAGTACTTTATATATAAAAACTAATTAAATTTAAACTTGATATTACAACAACTACGAGGTCCAAAAACTGATAAACTAAAAGTACAACAGAAGATTCTAAGTGTGATCTAACTCTAAGTAAGTCCAAGCCGTGTCTCTCTCCATGCCCAAGCTCCTAATCCATCTGTCACTGACCTGTAGAATCTACTCCCCATTCCGGATCATCGTAGGTGTCATACGAATACACAGGGTCAACCATGAGGTTGAGTAGAGGTAAAATAAATAACAAACACTATCATATATATACTGGGATCAATCATCCCTTCTCCGCACCGATCCAACGCCAAATAACTCCGCACCGATCCAACGCCAAATAAACTCCGCACCGATCACAAGACCCAGTATACTCCGCACCAATCACAAGACCCAATATACTCCGCACCGATCACAAGACCCAATATACTCCGCACCGATCACAAGACCCAATATACTCCGCACCGATCACAAGACCCATTATACTCCGCACCAAACACAGACCCTTTATCTCCGCACCAAACACAGACCCTTTTATCTCCGCTTCGTATCGTATCACAGAAATATACAGTCAATCAATAACATTATAATATTATTCATTCAATAAAACGTATACAACTCACCACAGTTAATAATCAATGTCACAATATCGTAAACAAGATCTCAATTATTTCCCCTACCTCGAATAGCAGATATGAAGATAAGTCCAAAGCTTGCTAGAAGTGTTCCACGCGGAAACTGTTACCTAAACACGTATTTGTAACGAATCAATAAACTTCCCGAACCCCCATAGGTCAACGTATACTTTCTATAAATAGGAACCTTCCATAAATGGAAAGTTTCCAAAAATAGAAACCCAACATAAATGGAAAGTTTCTATAAATAGAAACTTTCCTAACTTAAAGATTTCCCGACTCATATACTTCAACTACATAGAACGAATAATATAGAAATAACGAAAGACGACTTATTATAAGAATAGTAGTAATAATAAAATCACTACTACAATAATAACACTAAATTAATTTTAATAATAATTAAACATAATAATAATAATGATAATAATAATAAGAAGAAGAATAAAGACAAGACAACATAATAATAACATAATATAGTACTAATAGTAATGATAATAATAATTTCAATTACAATAATATATAATAATAACATAATAATAATACTAATGATGCCCAAATAACCATCAACACTACTTATACAAAACATTAATATAAATATTAATAACACAACTCACACTAATAATAATAATAGTAAATAAGTTAAATAAACAAAATAGACAAACGAAGCAGCCAGGTAAACCAACAGCGACCAAAACGAATACCGCAACCCCCGAAACCGCGACTAACAGCCTTGACAAACCCCGCACCCAACACCGATAGCAGCCTCTGACCTCACCAGGGGTACCACCAGGCTCGCCTCTGAGCCGCGGTGGTTCCAGGGGAGGGGTCAGTGGCCGTCGTCTACCACCACCGCCACTAACAGCCGTGTAAAAACCTCACCCACAACCACTGTTCTGTTTTTACATTACTTACTGCTCTGTTTATTCACGTCTGCCCTGAACGACCACCACCACACAACCGCCATGGAATACCACGACCCACTGTAACGACCACCATTATAAACCCCATACTACCTTCTAGCAACATACTCTAACACACATCACAACCGACAGCAGAAAACCACGAATTTAACGCACAAACACCACATGTCACGACACTGCTGTGAAACGAATAAATACGAATTCTGACACGGTGATAAAACAACCACAAATGACGGTCAAAGGCGGTCAACGGTGGCTCCAGTATGGTCTCCTTACAACTATTATACCTCATAGGTTAACATTATATGATAAACAGAATCATAACATGATGTACTATGGTGAAACACGAATTGAATCATAGAAGAACGAAACATGGAAAAAGAAATTGTGCTGCACCTACCTCTTTCCTCGTGAATTCGAGCAACCCTAGGCCAGCTTAACCCACCGTGTGAACATCCCTTCATACCCTCTGAAGTGGTGGCAGAATAGTGAGGGTGGCTGCTGTGTGTCGTTTCTTGGTTAGGGTTAGGGTTTTGGGTAGTGATTGTATAGGATGCGTATGGTGTGAGTGTTTGTGCTGATAGTTATAACGAGGTGGGCTGCCTTGGTTGTCACAAAAAATCGAGGCCCAAATATAACTTAAACACGTTATATCGTACTAATAAGCATCGACATAACCCTAATAATATATAGAATATAAAACACTTAAAATAAAATTCTAAATTAAATATTAGTTATCGAACACAACGCTTAAATACTATCAACTCGTCAACATAGTCAATAAATATTACAATAAAAATATGGAGTATTACAGATACTCACCACCACGATCCGAACGTAGTGCTTTAATCTTTCTACCCAGCTGGTTCTGTACCCGATTCTGGTATTCTTTGAACTTGTCAAAGGATTCACTTTTATGTTTCATTAAATAGACATAGCCATATCTACTTAAATCGTCCGTGAAAGTGATGAAATACCTATAGCCTTCTCGTGCGTTGATCGACATAGGGCCACATACGTCCGTATGTATGAGTCCTAATAGGTCGACAGCGCGCATTCCAACACCTTTGAAGGAAATACGAGTCATCTTACCGATGAGACATGATTCACACGTGCCATATGATTCGAAATCAAAGGGCGATATAGCTCCATTCTGTATGAGCTGTTTTACGCGTTTCTCATTTATGTGTCCCATACGACAATGCCATAGGTAAGTTTGATCTTTGTCACCTACCTTTAATCTTTTATTATTCACATGTAATATCTCGGTAGTTTGATCTAAAACATAAATTCCATTCATGGAAACTGCCTTGCCATATATCATATTGTGTAAGGAGAAAATACAGCTATTATTCTCTATTACAAATGAAAAGCCGAGTTTGCCAAGTGCAGAAACTGAAATAATGTTTTTGGATAAACTAGGAACATAATAACAGTTATATAAAAATAACTCGAATCCACTTGGAAGCTGGATCACGTATGTTCCCTTCGAGACTGCAGCAACGCGTGCTCCATTCCCGACTCGCAGGTCCACCTCACCCTTGATTAGGGGTTCTTGGTTTCGGAGGCCCTGCACATGATTACATAGATGAGAACCACAACCAGTATCAAGTACCCAAGTTTCGCAACTTGCATGGTTAATCTCAATCATGTGAATAAAAGAAGAAGAAGACATACCAACAGGAGTAACGCGGCCTGCCTTAATGTCCTCGCGATACACGGGGCATGAGCGCCTCCAATGCCCAGTCTTGTGGCAATGGTGACATTCCATGCTTGTATCCTTGCTCTTTATCTTGCCTTGTGAGTTGCTCGACTCACCTGGCCCACTCTTAGCAAATCCTGGTTTCTTGAACCTGGGCTTACCTACTGCTAGGTCGCCCTGAGCTTTAGCCTTCCCTTTACCCTTGCCCTTACTGGCGATCATGAGAACATCCTGCTTCATGCTCCCACTTAACTTTAGATCCTTCTCAGTCTGTACGAGAAGGGAGTGGAGCTCATGAGGAGTCTTCTTCATGTCGTTCATGTAATAGTTGGCCCTAAAGAGGGCGAACCCATCATGAAGCGAATGAAGCATACGATCAACGATTATGTTCTCACTGATCTTGCAGTTTAGGGCCTCCAGTTTCTCGATATTCGCAATCATGTGAAGAATATGTGGGCTAACAGCTTGGCCCTTCTGGAGTTTCGCCTCAAAGAAGCGACAGGTATGCTCATAAGAAACGATTCTCGGAGCCTTGGAGAATTCGTTAGTGAGCGTGGTGAAAATCTTGTTTGCACCATGGGTTATGAAGCGTCTTTGCAAATTGGATTCCATTGCATAGATGAGTACGTTCTTTATCGCACCCGCTTCCATGACGAAGTCGCTATGAGCGCGAACATCGTTGGCTCTAGCTCCAGTTCCTGGGTGTGCCGGAATGGGCTCAGTTAAATACTTAAGCTTTCCGTCAGCAATGGCAGCATTCCGTAGTGCTGCCTCCCAGTCAGAGAAGTTTGACCCATCATTCCTCAGTCTAGTAGACTGATTCATGGAGTCCATGAAGGCCTTTAGCCAGGATTCACGTGCTAGCTTGGCACTTGGCATTGGGTCTTCACCAGCCATTATAGTTATACAGCAGTTTTAATGAACGTGTTCTACACTGAAAAGAAGATAAAATTAAACCATATAAGCAACTTATTGTTGTGATTTAAGTCTATATTAAATTGAATTTAAACTCGTAGACTCTTGCATTTATATAATTGATCTCCCTCAAGAATTATATAAATGATCCCAAGACTCAATTTCCGTATATTGATAAGCCCACAGTTTGGCTAATTCCAATCGTTGGAACTCTTGGTCGATAGATTTCCGTATATCCTATCTATTAGTCCATCTTAGTCACTAGATATTATCGAGTGACCATGATGTTGAGATAAAATAAATCATCTGTTCCCACTTACCCGACGTAGAAGGGGTCATATTATGCCTACCGACGAAGAAGGGATTCATGGGAGGCTGATTTATAAAGACTAATCTCAATTTTTGGTTATACGAGGAAGACCCCATCAACTTTTATTTATCCATATTTAAGTGAACTAAAAACTAGCATTTGCGTGAATGAATTAAATAAAGTGATGGCTTTGCAATTGACATGTGACATCTGTATTGTCACAGAAAACTAACGCGTGACCTCTACATGAGTCAGTTTTCAGGCATGATATAGGTGGTTTGGTTTTTAGGCGGAATATGATGCAAGCTATTATCGATGAAAGCATAAAGATAAATGCAATAAACGTAAATAAAAGTCCTAGTGTGGCCTATCCTACCAAAATAAACATAAAACAACTTGGAATCCACCGTTGGACCCTAGAAGCTTGTCTTGATGTTCCATCTTGGTCCTTGCAGCGGGAGTGAGCATCCGGTCTCCGTCTTGTCTTTGGTCTTCACAAAATTACTAATTTAAATTACAAAAGTAGTCCTAGATACATTCTAATTTAAATACAAAAGCAATTACATGGCAAAAACCCAAAACGGAGATTCAAGATCTCAAAATTACAAGCAAGATCGTGTCCCTTCATTACGGTGACACAATCTTCTAAGGCCACACTAAGTTACAACCGTTTGCAAAAATAAATACGTTATTGAAAGCATTCAAGGCATTCACAAGACGATAAATAAAATGCATCAACTAAATAAAATTTATACATGACATAATACCGTTATTATGATTAATAAATTTATACCAAACCACCTTTTATGATTAAAATTAAGTGACTATACCGTTTTAATCACCAATTTTAATAAACATATAATCCATTATTTTAAACTGTTTTAAAACAATATGTATCAAACGAGGGTGAACCGTTTCACTAAACAATATACTATTTCCGTATACAGTATATTATTTTAAGCCATGTGAAAATAAGAAACAAGTTATTTTCGAAAACAAACTGCCCGAAACGAGAGCACTCGATCGAGCAACAGGGGCACTCGATCGAGTGTCAGGGTCACTCGATCGAGTGCAGCAGGGCTCGATCGAGTGGCTCGTAAAAACTGCAAATCGCTGCACTTTTAAATTAAAACTAGTTTATAACTTGGATTTAAAACGTGTAAATCATAAATAAACAACAACAAAGTATTCACATATTGCTAATAATATCGATTAATTAACAACATGCAAATTATAATCGAAGACAAGATCGATTTCTCACTAAAAACTCACGCACGGGGCCTGGAACGAGGGCACTCGATCGAGTGCAACATGGACTCGATCGAGTGCCTAGGCAGAATGTACGGTTTTTTTTCAAAATTTTTAAAACTTATGAAAGACACAATTGTAAAATTTCATGGCCTAAGGCTCTGATACCACTTGTGGGGAATAAAACGTGTATTCGCCCTTTAAATGCAGGATTATAATGAAAATTACAGTCGTGAATATCGTCATAAGATTAAAAAGCATAAGAAAGGAAGTACAACCTTTAGTCCTCGCGCAAAAGGCCTAAGAACAGGAATTAACACAAATTCCCTCCTATAACTTGCACCCAAGACTTAGAATGAGACGTGGCCGCGTGTGCTAGAAATCCTCTCCAACTGCCTTGCAATATTGGGAGAGCCTTTTGAGTTTTAGATGTGAGATCTGGGTTATAGGAGAAGAATGCTCTCAAACCCTAAATTTTACCTTGAGATTATTTTACAGTGCAACAAGAGTAGTCTACATAAGGAGAAGGACTCTCCTTATGTAGCCTCTTGTTTCGGCCGAAATAGGGTTTGGGTAGGAGTGGGCTTTCCACTCTTACCTTATCTCAATGCGTGATTCGACCCAATTGCTTAAATATAATTCGCGGGTTTATAATTATAAATCGTAACATGTTATCAGATATTAATACACTCGATATATTAATAACGGTCTGATAAAATACGATATTGTATAATTGCCCAAATTAATATAATTGTTTATATATATTAATACGCGAATACAATATTTAATTAAATATAACCGTTTATATTTAATTTACGAATTAATCTTGTAATCCGTATTAGCTAAAATTATTTAATCCGTATTAACTAATAATCTCAACATCTTATTGACTAATTTATCAGTCAATACCTCTGACTAACTGTTAAGTCGTATCCGGCAAAATGTGACTGTATTTTCATACCTTCACATCTCTCAAACGTGTCCTATAGGTGTGACGTATAGGGACCAGTTGATCACCGCCATCCGTACGACAATAACGTCAAACTTATCTAGCAAGCCAACCGTTATTGATAAACGTGGATCAACTGGTAATAATACAAAAGTATGCCCTTGTGATCCTTAAAGAGATTTAATAAATCATTGTACTTAATTGTCAAGGACACCAGCCCCAACAATCTCCCACTTGTCCGTACAAGGGTATGTGCAATGACGTTATCACACTACATGTGGAGGACACAATCTCCAATAAGTATTTCCCCTACCTCGAATTGTAGAAGCTAGCGCAGACAAATCCAAAGCTCGCTAGAAATGTTCCACGCGAAAACCGCTACCTAAACAAGTATTCGTAACGAATTAATAAACTTCCCGAACCCCATAACAATCCACACTTCTATAAATAGAAACCTTCCATAAGTGGAAAGTTTCCATAAATAGAAACTTTCCCAAAATAGAAACTCCCATGACTCACTAATTTCCCGACTCATATATTTAATTAACACGAAGCAACAACCAAAACAATAATAATCTAATCAATTATAACCTTAATATTAAGAGTGATATTACTAATAAGAATATTGATAAATAATAATAACAACAATTAATAATAATAATAATAATAATAATAATAATAATAATAATAATAATAATAATAATAATAATAATAATAATATTACGAAACTACAAAACGCAACACCACAACACCGACACAAGAACCCAACCTAAATACCCCTCACATCCACCGTACACACCACCACCGACACCTGCCAACACCCACCACCGTTCCCAGGACCACCCACTACAATTGGGACCACCGGCAAACCGATCGACTCCCGCCGGTGAGGTGAACCGTGGTTCTGAACAAACACGGTTCCTCGCCCAGCCGTCACAAACAACCAGTACAAACTCCCCTGTCGACAGCAGTGCCGCTACTAACACAGACCAAAACCACCACCTGTAGCAGCCCTGACACTAGATCTACTACCGACGGTGGTACCACCGTATCGACCTCCCCCGAGTCAACGGTGGTACCACTCACAACCACCCCCCTTGAACACGTAAACCTGGTACTGACACAAACAGGGGAAACGAAACCCCCTTTCGACACCACCACCACCACTAACTACACCCACCATGACCACCACCACCTGACTACCCCACGGACCACCAGAACAGAAAACACAACCCATGACAGAGACCAGAGACGTACTACCCATCGACATCAATACGAATACATATGACTACATCGTATAAACAAAACAACCGACATACATACCTGATCTCTGGTCCAAAACGACGGGTCCTAGGCTGTCTTGACTGGCCGGAAAACTCTCCCTCTCCTTCTATGCAGTGGCGACAGTAGGGTTAGGTCTTGGGGTGTGTGAAAAGTGAATTAGAAATAGGGTAGAATTCCCCTTCTATATGACGGCATAGAGTGGTGTTTGTATGTGTTAGGGTTAGTGTAGATTAGGGTTTGGATGAGTATGGGTTATTTTGTGTCGGGCACACAAAACGAGGCCCAAGTGGTCCTAAGGTCCCGTGATCAAATCCCATGGTCGACATATATCAACACCATACAATAATTTATTTATCGAGTGTAAAAGCGTTTAAATACTATCACGTAACGAATCAACACAACAATATAAAAATAATCTCGCACCAAAGTTATCTAAATGTTCGGGGTATTACAGTCTTCCCCCCTTAAAATGAACTTCGTCCCGAAGTTCAACCTCACCTAGGTGACAACCAAACCCTCGCAAGCGAACTTGGAACACAACCATTAATCAAAACACAGAAATGTTACATTCCACCCCCCTTAAAGAAGAGTTACGTCCCCGTAACTTATTACCTTAATCAAACAGATGCGGGTAACGCTCTCTCATGGATGCCTCGGCCTCCCATGTAGCTTCCTCTAGATTATGGTTGGTCCACAGAACTTTTACCAACGAGTCTCCCCATTCCGAGTCTTTCGCACCTTCCTGTCTAGGATCTCTTTCGGAGTCTCAGCGTAGGACAACTGTTCATCTACCTCAATCACCTCGTGGCGTAAGACATGAGATGGATCACTCACATATTTCCGTAACTAAGACACATGGAACACGTTGTGGACCTTGGATAGGGCTGGAGGTAAACCTAATCGGTATGCCACCTCCCCAACTCTGTCCAAAATCTCAAACGGCCCAATAAATGTCTGACTCAGTTTGCCACGCTTTCCAAACCTCATCACACCCTTCATTGGAGATACCTTCAGCAGTACCTTCTCTCCCGCATCGAATGAAATATCGCTCCTTTTTAGATATGCATAGCTCTTCTGTCTATCCTGGGCGGCCCTCATCTTCTGTCGAATAACCTGAACCTGCTCCACCATCTCCTGGATCATATATGGCCCTAGAGTCACAACATCGGCTCGATCATGCCAACACACAGGGCTCCGACACTTCCTCCCATACAAAGCCTCGAAAGGGGCCATCCCTATACTGGCATGATAGCTCTTGTTATAAGAAAACTCTATCAATCCCAGTCGATCCTCCCAAGATCCTCCGAACTCAAGTACGCATGCTCCCAACATATCCTCAAGGGTCTGAATCTTTCTCTCAGTCTGACCGTCAGTAGCTGGATGGAAAGCTGTACTTGTTGAGTAATATATTCTATATAAGTAATATATTGTTTTATGTTTTAATAATGACAAGTCTAAAATAATTATGTTTTATATGCATATGCGTGTAATCGTGCGTTTAAGTGTACAATTAATTATAGAGCGAAAATCGTAGTTTAACAAAGTATAATTCAATCGAAGAATTAAAGAAAGATCAAGCTCGTGTTAAGTGTCGAGTCTTTTGAAGATTTACAAGACACAAGTTTTATTACAATATCAAGAGTTCTTAAGTTATGGATCATTCCTATAACTATTGAAGAAATGAGATTTGCGTAAAATAGTTCTAAGCATGAAGATTTGTGTGTGCTATTAATATATGATTATATATTAATTTAGTAATCTTATAAACGGTTTTAAAATAGAAATATACTTTAGTTGACAAGAATTAAAATATTTATCTTATAAGGTAAATATTAATTCTAAAATGCTAAGGATTTTATTTTAAACCGTTATTGTCAAAGTTCAATTCCTAGAGAAACGTGCTTCGAGAAATATGTCTCGAAGAACGTGTTATGTACGTTGGGAATCGTGCATAGAGAGGCGTGCTTCACGTTTCTTGTTGTACGAATCCTAATACGTTTCATATTATCTTTATGGTTAATTAAATAAATAAAGATATTTATTTAATCTACTTAAAGATTAACTAGGATTTGAATAAGAATATAATTTATTATATTATTGACAAGAATTAGGATTTGATTCAAAGTAGGATTCTATATTTTATGGTATAAGGATGTTTCCTAAATCAAATAGGATTATGAAAATATTATCTTATGTCTTAATTTAGTATTATCTTATTAAGAGTCCTTTCCTAATTCATATAAGGTTAAGTTTTAAATATTACCTAGAATTAGTATTCTAGATAAAGTAATATTTCTAAACTATCTAGGATTTAACCTAGATCTAAATTAGTATATATATGCTTTCAACTCACACGCCTAAGAACACAACAAGCCTCACGCAAATCGAGAAGAACCAACGAACGTAGTCTCTCACACGTTTCGTTTTCCGTGCAATCATTGTCAAATTTCGTAATCAAGACTACAAGCTTTGAAGAATATTTTCATACATCCAAGATCATCAATTACAAGAAGTTGTTGAAAAGTTTATCTTACTTACTTAAGATAGATTCGAGTATTTAGCGGTACTCATTGTAAGCAAGTATTTAACGGTACTTGTCGTAGCTAGATATTTAACGGTATCTAGATTGAGTTACAACTAACATCAAAGTTGTACGAGTTCGGTTGATAAAATTGTAATCCGGAGAAGGTACTAATTTTATTAATCGAGAATAGTGGACGTAGGTTTCGATTTGTGAAACTGAACCACTTCAAAAGATCGTGTCTCCTTTACTTTATCGTTCTTGCTTGTTACTTGCTATTACTTCATCTCAACAACCATCATCGAAGAAGAATCGAAAAAGTTGGCATACTCAATTCAACCCCCCCTTCTTGAGTATATCTAGGTCAATAGACTCTTCAATTGGTATCAGAGCCTCGTGCTCTTGAAAGCCTTACAGCTTGAGATTGATCCTTCTATTGATTTCCAATGGATTCAAAACACCTTAAGTGTCCTATCTTCGATGGAAAGAACTATAGCTTATGGAAGAACATGATGACCCACTACATCAAAGGTTGTGACTGGGAATGCTGGAAAATAATTCAAACTGGACCAAGGAAGATCTTGGTTGCATCTGCAAATGGAACCACATATGAGAAACCAGAAAGTGACTATGTGGAAGCTGATTACAAGATTGCTTAGAAAAATTCAAAAGCCATGAGTCTACTTCAAAACGGTATGATTACTTCTGAATTTGATCGCTTCTCTTCTTGTAACTTAGCTAAAGAAATTTGGGATGGCCTAGAACTTGCCTACGAAGGTACCTCCGCAGTCAGGAAACATCGTATAGACTTGCTTATTCAACGATATGAACTTTTCACTATGGAAAAGAATGAATCGATTGATAGCATCTCTGCACGATTCTCCTGCATACTTAATGAACTGCGGAACCATGGTAGGAAGTATGATTCTGAGGACATAGTCAGAAAGGTCCTTAGAAGCCTTACCAAAAAGTGGCAACCTAAAGTCACTGCAATTGAAGAAGCTCGTGATCTCTCGACCATGACTTATCAAGAACTTATTGGATCTCTAATGGCTCATGAGAACATGCTGAATAGAGATGACGATGATCATCCTAAAAACAAAAATATTGCCTTACAAGCCTCTACAAGCGAAGAATGCGAACCTGAACTGGAAGATGAAACAGTTCTATTCGCAAGACGCTTTAAAAAGACAGTCTTCAAAGGCAGATATACCAAATCAAACAATAAGACAAGTGACAAGAAAAAGAATGACTCTAAGCAAACCTTCTTCAAACGAGGGTGCTTTAAATGTGGTGATCAAGGGCATATGATCAAGGACTGTCCAAGCTGGGACAAAATAAAAGACAAAACCAAACGAGATAAAACCAAGACTGAATTCAAGAAGGTTATGCTCGCATCGTGCTGGGGAGAATTGGATTCCGACGATGACGATGACTCAGAAGACGAGGAAGTTGCTAACCTGTGCCTAAGCAACATCAGTTTGGATCTAATCTCCGACGATCATAACTCATCACAATTCTGCCTCTATGGAGAATCTGATTCAGAAGATGAAGACCAAGAGGTAAATTTTTTACAGCTTAAGAGTCAAGTTAAAAATTTATCTAAATCTGCTTTAATTAATTATTTCGAACAAACCTTAGACCAATGTCACGAACAAAGTCTTGAATTAGACGAATTGAAGGAACAGATCCTTGACATTGCAGAGGAAAAACAACTTTTAAAGGCCAAAGCTAAGAAACTGAAATCCAAAGTTAACATTGATACAAATGTTAAATTGGAAACAGTAATGTCTGAGAAGAAAAATCTTGAGTCTAAAGTTACAGCCAATGAAGCTGTAATCTCAAAATTGAAACTCAACATTAAAGAGCTTGAATCTAAGATTATAGCCAATGAAGCTATAACCTCAGATCTAAAAAGGTCTAATGAAATTCTAAAGAGTAAACCTACACCAATGGTTGTAGATGAAACTCATCAAGAAGAAGTTGAAATCCTCGAGCAAAAGATCATGGATTTGGAATTCAACATAACCAAAATTAAAAAGGAACATGCAAAAATCGTGTTCAATTTTAATAAAGATATTCAAGACTTAAAAGAACATAACAATGTTGACCACTCCTCATGCATAAAAGAAATAGATTCCTTAAAAGACCTTCTTCTTCATGCTCGTAAAGTTCACGAAAAATGGGAAGGAAGTACTAACGTACTAAACTTCCTAACAAAACAATCTGAAAACAACATGAAGATGGGCCTAGGACATGAATGCTATGGTAGGAGAGACCATTCTAAATGTCAACAAAAACCTGATGAACGAGACTTTAGAAAAAGAAAGTACGTAGACTTGCCTGAATACTTAATTTGTACTTATTGTGGTCATAATGGACACCTACGAGAAAACTGTGTAAAACACGCACTCGACTTTAAAACTAGAGTCAAATTTGTAAAATCTCTAGGTATACCAAATGATTCCATATCTATCATTGACAGTGAGGAAGGTAATGAAGAGGTTGAGGAAAGAAATAATGACCATAGATGGTTCTATGACATGTCCTTTAATTACGCAGAAAAGAAAAATAGAACCACTCAAACTCCTAAACCTACAACCTACAAGAAACAAAACCCAAAGACTCACACTAGACCAACAAAACCTAACTACCGCAGATACAAAAGACATATAGTGAGACAAGTCTGGGTTAAAAAGGAAGATGTTTTTATTGTCACTAACTCAAAAGGACCCAAGTATGCTTGGGTACCTAAGTCCTGTCTTTAAATTACATTGTGCAGATAATCGCTAAAGAGAATAACCTATGGTACCTCGACAGTGGATGCTCCCGACACATGACAGGTGACGCCAACCTATTCACTACCTTGGAACCATTCGACGGAGGAAAGGTCACCTTCGGTGACAACAAA
Organism: Silene conica; assembly: GCA_029255685.2. NCBI lineage: Eukaryota > Viridiplantae > Streptophyta > Magnoliopsida > Caryophyllales > Caryophyllaceae > Silene > Silene conica. The sequence goes on from CM055311.2 coordinate 71,366,196, forward strand.
AAGGGAAAGGTAATAGGTGTCGGTAAGATAGACATCTCATCTTCTCACTCTATTAGCGATGTATATCTGGTAAGCGGTCTTAAACATAACTTAATTAGTATATCCCAATTATGCGACAAAGGAAACAAAGTTGTTTTTCATACAAATGTTTGTCGTATAATTATGGACGGTACAAGTAAAGTTATTCTTGAAGGTCATAGAAAGAAAAATGTTTACATGATTAATTTAAACGTTGTGCCTACTGACTCTCTCTCATGTATGAAAGTTACGTTAGATGATCCATGTCTCTGGCATAAGAGATTTGGACATATTAGTTCTCCTATTCTTAGCAAATTGAAGAGATGGGACTTGGTCGAAGGTCTTCCCAAGATCAAGTTTGACCAAGAAAAGATGTGCGACACATGTGCACGATGTAAACACGTCAGATCATCCTTCAAACCAAAAAGAATAGTAAGTACTAACCAAGCTCTTGATCTAGTACATATGGATCTCTGTGGCCCTATGAAGGTAAGAAGTAGAGGCAGTTCCAGGTATGTTTTCGTTCTAGTTGATGATTATTCTAGATTTGTTTGGCCTATCTTTCTTCATTCTAAAGATGAAACATTTGATGAATTTGTTAGTCTTATGAAACTTGTTCAAAACAAATTAAAAACTAATCTAGTAACTATTCGAACTGACCATGGAACTGAGTTTGACAACCATGCTTTTATTGAATTCTCTAAATCCAACGGTGTTGGACATAACTTCTCTGCACCTAGAACACCACAACAAAACGGAGTAGTAGAACGCATGAACAGAACCCTAGAAGATATGGCTAGAACAATGCTTCTTTGTAGTGGCCTACCTAGAAACTTTTGGGCTAAGGCTATCAGTACAGCTTGTTATATTCATAATCGTGCTATGATTAGACCTATCCTTAAAAAGACACCTTATGAACTTTTACGTGGTCGTAAACCTAATATATCCCATTTAAGATGTTTTGGGAGTAAATGCTTTGTTCATAACAATGGTAAAAATCGCTTAAGCAAATTTGACCCTAGAAGTGATGAGGCAATTTTCATAGGATATTCTGATCATAGTAAAGCCTATAAAGTTTTTAACAAACGTACCTTATGCATAGAAGAGAGCATACATGTTATCTTTGATGAGAATAATGCCTTCGACAAGCCTTTACAGGACGAAGAGGAAAACCTAGACGAACCTGACTTTCGTCTGTCAAGGGAAGATCCTCCTGAAATAGAAAATAATAATGAAGGTGAAATTCAAGGAAACAATGATGAACTTGACTTGGAAGCAAATGGTGCGAGAGATGAAACTACAGTTGATGATACTGTAAATAACTCTCAAACCAATGACTTAGAACCCAGAATTGTAGCTAATGAAGCTACAACTTTGAATCAAAACCAAAGGGAAGAGGTCATAATTATACATGACTCTCCTACAAACCCTGGTTTGGATTCAGGGGGAACAAGTCAAGATCCCGAGTCAAGCAGTAGCAATGAAAACAATCAATCAAGAAACTGGAGATATAAAGGCTCTCACCCTTTGGATAATATCATAGGAAGCCTTACAAAAGGAGTTCAAACTCGAAGAAGCTTAAACAACTTTTGTTCTTTCTACTCATTTCTCTCCACAATTGAACCTACAAACATAAAAGAAGCTCTTGCAGAACCTGACTGGATAGTCGCCATGCAAGAAGAACTACAACAATTCGAAAGAAATAAAGTGTGGCATCTCGTTCCTCGTCCAAAAGATAGATCAGTAATTGGAACGAGATGGGTATTCAGAAATAAATTAGATGACTCTGGAGTCATCGTTCGTAATAAAGCAAGATTGGTCGTTAAAGGATACAACCAACAGGAAGGGATCGATTATGATGAAACCTTTGCTCCTGTTGCTCGCCTTGAAGTGATTCGCTTGCTCATAGCATTTGCTGCACATAAAAGAATGAAATTATTTCAAATGGATGTTAAGACTGCATTCCTTAACGGATATCTTCAGGAGGAAGTCTATGTCGAACAACCTCCTGGATTTCCTGACAGCAGACTCAAGGATCATGTGTACAGATTGAACAAAGCTCTCTACGGGCTGAAACAGGCCCCTCGAGCATGGTACGACAGACTATCAAATTTTCTATTGGAAAGCGGATTCAAGGGAGGATCAGTAGATAAGACACTATTTCTGAAAAGTGAAAATTCCGATCTACTAGTTGTCCAGATCTACGTTGACGATATTATATTTGGCTCAACCAACAAAACGTTGTGCCAATATTTCTCAGAGTTGATGACATCCGAATTCGAGATGAGTATGATGGGAGAATTAAAATTATTTCTTGGTTTACAAATTCAACAAACGAACGAGGGTATCAAAGTCCATCAACAAAAGTACGTCAAAGAGTTAATAAAGAAATTTGGAATAGAATCCTCTCATTCTATGCCTACTCCAATGGTAACAGATAAGAAACTCACCAAAGACGAGGACGGTAAGTCAGTAGATGAAACTACTTATAGAGGTATGATCGGCTCACTTCTTTTTCTTACTGCAAGTCGTCCAGATATAATATTTAGTGTCTGCGTTTGTGCTCGATTCCAATCTGCACCAAAAGAATCGCATATGATTGCGGTTAAAAGAATTCTAAGATATCTAATCGGAACATCAAAATTATATCTATGGTATTCTATGGACTGTAATTTTAACCTACTGGGATATTCAGATGCGGATTATGCAGGTTGCTCTTTAGATCGAAAAAGTACTTCTGGACTTGCAACCTTCGTTGGACCATGTATTATATCATGGGCATCCAAGAAACAAAATTCAGTCGCCTTGTTGAAGAGTCTATTGATATAATATACTCAAGAAGGGGGGGTTGAATTGAGTATGCCTTCTTTTTCAATCTTCTTCGATGCGTGTATGGTTGTATGATGATCTTCGAGTAGAACAAATAATAAAGAGAGACAAAATATTTTTGAAGTGGTTCAGTTTCACACTTTGAAACCTACGTCCACTATTCTCGATTAATAAAATTAGTACCTACTCCGGATTACAATTTTATCAACCCTACTCGTACAACTTTGATATTAGTTGTAACTCAATCTAGATACCGTTAAATATCTAGCTACGTCAAGTACCGTTAAATACATGATTACAATGAGTACCGTTAAATACTCGATCTATCTTACTCTAATAAGATAAGTCTTCTATGAGTTTCTTCTTGTTCGCAATCTTGAATAAATAAGATCAATGCAAGAGCACTTGAATCTTGAAGCGGATATGACAATTTAAAGCTCGGACTTGAAGAAAATTAACGGCGGTGACTTTCTTGATTTTCGTGAATATGTGTATGATTTCGTGATCTTCAATGTTTCACAAGTGTTCTATTTATATAGAATTATGTCTAGGTTATTAAACCCTAGATGATTTAGGAATATTACTAAAACTAGAATTCTAGTCTTTAGGTAATACTACCATAAATCTAATCTTAATTGATTTAGGAAAGATTTAATAAGACACTTTAGGTATTATATAAGGAATCAATTTCCTAATTCATATTTAGGAAAGATCTTATATACTACCTCCGATTTCCTATGATGTTCCCCTTTCCGTTTTGGTCTAATAACATTGATGTTCCCTCTTCCCTCTTTTGGACAACTTTGTGTGGTTCAAAATCAATTTCATCTGGGGTCATGTGTATTGTGTGGTCCAAATTGATTTCCTTATTTCTTGCCTTAATATCAAAAGGGAACAACACAAGAAATCGGAAAGAGTAATAAATAAATAGTAACCTTATTAAAAGCAACTTCCTAAACCTTGTCAAAATATAACAAATTATATTCCATAATATAATCTAGTTTGTTTTTAGGATATCTAAATAAATACATATTTATTTATTTAATCCAATCCTACACGTTTTATGGAATGTGTCATAGTACACGTTTTCCAAAATCGTTTAAAACAATATTTAGATTATATTATTTTGACAATTATGGTTATATAAAAATCCTTAGTTTATTAGTAATAAATAATTATCTCATAAGAAAATTATTTATTCCTATTTGACTAAAAGATATTTTATATTATCATATTAAGATTAATAATTCTATATTCCAAAAATAGAATACTAATTTGCCATTAAATAATCACGACGACTTTGGAAACCAAAATCGTTTCAACCATCACAAATCTGTCGACCATTTCTTCTTTCTGGAGTTATAGCTATGAGCTATACTTTGAATCAATCTCATACTAAAGCTATAGTTGATAAGTATAACTTTAGTTCACTAGGCGCGCTTGTGATCTTGTATCAATCTTCGACTTAGCCAATTCATTGACTAAAATACTTGAATCTTTTATACTTGATTGATTAGATCTTGTTACTAATATTCTGTACACTTAGCACATGATTATATGCACGAGTATATAATATACATAGCTAGACTTGTCATTATCAAAACATAGACATATATACTTAATATATATTTGAATATATGGTTCAACACTTGTCAACCGCAGAAGCAGAATATATTACAGCCGCACTGGTATGTTCCCAATTACTATGGTTAAAACAGCAGTTACTTGATTATGGTATTGACGTGGGATGTGTACCTATATTTTGTGATAACACGAGTGCTATTATAATATCTAAGAACCCGGCTCAGCACTCGAGAACAAAACACATAGAGATTAGACATCACTTCTTACGTGACCATGTAGAAAAGAAAAACATTAAGTTGGAATTTTGTAGTACGGAAAAACAATGGGCGGATATTTTTACTAAACCTTTGGCTAGAGAACGATTTGAGACTTTATGATTGGAAATTGGTTTAATCGGTGGCACCTAATCAATCTTAAGAGCTGAAAATAACCCAATGATTGACTATGAAAGACTGAATTATATGACTGTGTCCGTATATTCCGCTGCATGCCTATGTGTTATTTTTTATTAAGTGCTCAATCTTGATTATATCTTGCTACGTGTTATACGAACGTACACAACCAATTTCTCAGGTCAAAATAATAATATTCAAATATTAACAAATTTACACCAAAAAATATTTTTATCATATATATATATATATATATCTATAAATATAGTTACGTATCTCAAATACGTAACTTTTTATGAAACCGTATCAATCTTACTAAATTTTCATAACAATAAAATCGTAACAACCAAATAAGAAAATCGTACAAATACGTTTTTAAACTAAATCCATATTACTACCCTACCTACCCCACATGCTAAACCCACCTTTTCTACTTACACACTCCTCCTATAACACTATAACCGTCACTCAACCCCTTACACTAACCATCATTCACCTCACCATTATTACTCTCCCCCATAACCGTCTCCCTCATAAAATCCTTACACCAAATCACCATTAAAACTAAAAACTCTAAAAAAACTCATACTAAATTCATTACTCTATACCAAACACCATGCCACCCATATCTGCTAGACGATCAACCCGTAATAAACCTCATTCCCCAAAAACACCAACACCTACGCCGTCACCTCCACCGTCTCCTGAACCTATTTCCGTCACTCTACCAAAAACCGAGGGCAGTAAAAGAAGAAAAGTCGACAGAGGGAAGTCGGTAATGGAGGAAGAATTTTCTGGGTGTGATCAAATACCTCGTCCTATTTTTCGCGATATCTCTGGGGAAGCTACTAAGGAGGGATTGGAGAAAGTTCGTATGACGAAAAGTGAAGGTATGATGATCGAAAGACTACTTCCTTATTCTATACATGCATGCCGGTTCTATCCAACTTCTTGGGTAGACGGGTCAAGATCTTTAAGCTTCTTTAAAGATTTTTTGCTTTTCCAAAATTGGGTTTACATAAGTAATTTCTCTGGTTTAGTTTTCCCAATTGAAGTTGTGCACTTTTTCGCGTCTGTTAAGGGTATCGAAAATAGGATGAAGGCTGTGGTCAATGGGCGTGATGTGGTTATCTCTGTTTCGGATATTTGTCGAGTCTTTAAGCTAAAAAATGAAGGTCTCAAACTTGATCCTAGCAAAGAATGGTCGGTGGTGTTGTGTGAGGAGAAAATGGAAATAAAAAAATACTTTGATAAGGAAGCGTCGGAAATAAGTCCATTACTCACAAATTCATTCAGTCCAAAGTTAAAATTTCTTGTTAATTTCTTGTGGAACTCGGTTTTACCTCGACGTGGGGGTCGGGATAAATTGAGTTGTTGTGAGGCTGTGATTCTTTTCAATTGGTTGACGGGTTCAAAGGTGGATCTTGCTTCCTTGATTTGTGCTAAAACCGTGCATGTCTCAAATATGTTTTTTTTTTTGGGGAAATGTAAAATATATTAGAATCAAAAGGTGTCTATTACAATCAACATCATCAACATCATAATCTCATACTAGTTCTTACATACGAACACACACATAACCAATCCTCAAGCCTGTTCTCTCCTTCTTAATCTGGCCAGCCACCTGATCTCATGCTCTTTGATCTTGCCTCTGATCTTGTGGTCTATACGATTCAGAACCTCCATCTTAATCATCTCTGCACATCTATTTGGGGTAAGCAAAACCTCCTCTATTCTGCTTTTATTTCTTTGTTGCCACACGTTGTAGATGATGGCACTGGCAATGCTATCAATGATTCCGCCTTTAAGCCTGCTATATCTTTTGGTACTCCTCCAAGCACTATAGTTCGCAATAGGTAGCTTAACCCCTATCCAGTCTGAAATAGTATCAGTAATCAGTGTCGTATACTGGCACCTGAAAAAGAGATGTTCATCTGTTTCAGGTGTTTGGCCACAGATGCAGCAATTGGGATCAGCCACAATGTTCCAATTAGCCAATTTGTCTCTGGTTAAGAGTCCATGGTGATAGTGCATCCAGGCAATGAACGCGTGCTTGGGGGTTACCCATTTATTCCACACATACTTATGCCAATCTACCTGAAACGGATCAGTTCTGAGCCAATCATATCCTTTGCCCATGGTGTATTGTTTGCCAGGTATGTTCTACCATCCTTCTTGTGTGTAAGCTGGTTGCAGCTCATCTCTGATTTTGCATATTTTGGCCCAAGTCCAACTGATATCCTTTGGGGGCTGATACTCCATCCATGGCACTCCTTTCAGATAGTTAGTGTGTATCCATTGCACCCATAATTTAGTAGGTTGACAATGGATCCACCACACTAACTTTCCTATTGCAGCTTTGTTTAACAACAGATCGTTCTTGAGTCCCAATCCCCCTTCCTGCTTAGGAGTACAAACTTTGCTCCAAGCTTTGGGTGGAGATTTAAGATAGTCATCTGTACCATCCCACAAATAATTCCTGCAAACTGCCTCAATTTTCTTTATAATGGCTTTGGGTAGCACAAATATAGTAGCCCAGTATGAATGTAGAGTCTTGAGAACTGAGGTAACTAGAACTAGCCTCCCAGCATAGGATAGCTTTCTAGTACCTAGGCCCCTTATCCTGGTTAGCAGCTTATCAACTATAGGCTGACAGTCTTTCAAGGTTAATTTAGCAGACTTGATAGGGACACCCAAGTATTTGAATGGCATCTTACCTTCCACACAGCCTGAGACCTGCATTATATCCTGTTTCACACCCTGAGTGACTCCATTAAAATAGACATTGGTCTTGTTGGGGCTCATCTTTAACCCAGAAGCTTGAGAGAAGGTGGCAAATGTCCTTAGAAGGATCATAATGGATGGCAATTCTCCTTTTAAAAAGAGCAAAAGGTCATCAGCAAACATAAGATGGTGTAATTTCAGTGATTTGCATAAAGGATGGTATTTGAATCCCATAGTGGATGTCGTATGATTAAGAAATCTGGATAGGTATTCCATACAAATAGTAAAGAGCAAGGGAGATAGGGGGTCCCCTTGTCTCAACCGTCTTTTACCTTTGAAGAACCCAAAACTATTGCCATTAATATTGAGAGTGTATGTTAGGGTAGTCACACATTCCTCCAGCATCTGAATGAAATGAGGAGGGAATTTCAGGGCATGTAGCATTTGGAATAGGAATCCCCATTCCACTGAATCATAGGCCTTTTGTAGATCAACTTTGAAAAGGCACCTTGAGGATACTGCTTTTCTGTTATACAGTTTAACCAGATCCTGGCATATCAGTATATGCTCCTGGATGTGCCTGCCTTGAATGAATCCTCCTTGAGTGGGAGCAATAATAGTAGTAAGCACTGGAGCCAGTCTTGCACGTAACATTTTTGAGATACACTTATAGACCACATTGCAGCAGGCTATTGGTCTGAACTGAGCCACAGTAGTAGGATGGTCTACCTTGGGAATTAGAGTAACATGAGTAGTATTGATCTGTTTAAGCAATTTACCATTAGTAAAAAACTCCTTAATGGCTTGAATGACATCTGTTCCCACTATATCCCAGCAATCTTTGAAAAATTTACTGGAATACCCATCTGGTCCAGGCGCTTTTTCATTAGGGATGCTAAATACTGTTGTTTTGATTTCCTCATCAGTGACAGGTTTCAGTAGCATTTGGATATGGTTACTGTCACAGACTGGCCCTTGCTGCATAATACTCAAGTTTATATTACTGGTAGTATTGCAAGTCCCTAGCAAGTTTTTATAGAATGCTAGAAAGCAAGCCTGAATGCCCTGTTAAGTATCTTGGACCCCTCCTGCTGCATCTGCTATCTGAAGAACAATATTCCTCCTCCTTCTGGACTTTAGTAACCCATGAAAGTATCTAGTGTTGGCATCACCTTCATTAGCCCACTGAACTTTCACCTTTTGTTTTAAATACTCCATTTGTGCTGCATGTAACTGCCTGTATTGCTTCCTCATGTCACATTCCTGTTGCACCAGTTGAACATTACTAGGGTTACACCCTAGCTCTCGTTGAATATCCAGAAGCTTAACTTGAGCCACTCCAGTTCTCCTCTCAATATCAGAGAATAACTCCTTATTCAAACATTTTAGTGCAGGTTTCAGAGATTTGAGTGCCTGTACCAATTTGTACATCCGTGTACCCCTGATGCCAGTCTCCCAGTTAGCTTGAACAACTTCAAAGAAAGTATTTGCCTGACTCCATAAATTATAATATTTGAAAGGCCTATTGCTTGTTTGCTGATGGTTCTGATTCTGGATGATACATGGGGTATGATCAAAGTCCCCTTCAGGTAAGAATTGAGCTACATAAGCTTCATTTTGTTCCATCCACTCTTGGTTTACCAGGCATCTGTCCAGCCTACTATAAATACGATCCTCAGGGCATTGTTTGTTGTTCCAGGTATAGAAGGCTCCTGTGGATGGGCATTCAATGACCTCACAATCAGACATACATTGTAGGAAGTGATCTGCTGCCACTTGATTAAAGCTGCCTCCTACTCTCTCATTTGCAGATGTTACACAATTGAAATCTCCTCCAATGAACCAGCTGCCATTGAGAAGCCTAGCTAGTCTGCCTAGATTCTGCCACAGAGGTATTCTATCTGTATCCTCATTGAAAGCATACACAAACGTCACATATATCAGTTGCTTGGTATGTATATTAGTAGCCTGCAGATGGATGTATTGAGCATCATACTCGAGAACTTGCATATCCACCACTTGATGATTCCAGAGAACCCAGATACGTCCTCCAGGATGTTGATTAGAGTTGGTTGTAAGACTCCAATTATTAAACAAACTATTTATTCTATGATGATTTTTTGGCTTTATTTTGGTTTCCAGAAGAGCATAAAAATCAAAATTATTCTGTAAAAGAAAATTATTCACAAAAACTTGCTTATTCCTATCATTCAAACCCCTAACGTTCCAGAAACCGTACTTCATTGATCAGGTTGGACTGGGGTAGTGACCTTTTCTGCCATACCTGAGGAAGAGATTGCTTTGCTATTGCTATTCAGGATCTTTTCTGCATATGTCTGGTTTGCCTGCCCAAGTGCAGGGAAATCTACCAGTTGCTCAAGCACTGGTTCTGAGATGTGCACTCCTTCCCCATGCACTCTTGTTGTGATCCAAGGATTGTTAGTGTCTATGCTTGGTACTGCTGTAGCCCTGGGAACTCTGGTATTGTCCTCTGGTTGTCTGTCTACTCTTCTCCATATCTGTTTTACTGGCATTGCTACATAAGGTTTCTTCCTGCATTCCCCTTGTTTATGACCTAATTGTTTGCAAGTCATACACAAAATTGGTCGCCATTCATATTCTATTTCAATCTCTCTGATATTTGCCTTTTCATCTTGAAACTTTATCTTTTCTGGTAGAACCTGGTCTACTTGCATCTCAACTAACACTCGAGCATACCCCAGCCGTGACTTGTTTGTTGTTGCATCATCTTTTTTGAGAAATGGTCCTATGATGCTTGCTATTTTTGGGAGGCTATTTCCCCAATACTGGATAGGTAGTTTATGAAGCCTAACCCATGCTGGTACGCTCTTAAAATCCTCTTTCTCCAAGTCTACATCCTCATGCCATGGTTTTATGATAACAGGTTTGCTATCAAACATGTAATGTCCAGCCTTCAATACTCTTTGCTGCATCTCTAGGGTTTCAAATCTCACCAAGAACACCCCATTTGGCATGAATGAAATGTTGTTGATGGTATGGTGCTTCCATATGCGACGTAAGTATCCTTCAACCACAGGAAAAGGAGGATTAACCCCTATTATGTAACCATAGACAGCATGCTTCCAGTATTCCAGATCCTCCTAGACGTCCTCTGGCTCTAGTCTGATAAGCATCTCTGGCTCATCCTCCAATATTTTCTCTATCTTTTTCCCATGTATTTTGAACCATTCTCCTTCCTCCTCATCTGAGAAGGACCCTGCATTAGAGATGTTATCTTTTTCCATTGTAGCAGATTCTTCATCATCCAGATCAAAGGGTGCTACTCCCACAATTTTTTGCATACTTCCATGTTTGGTTGCATCTTCTTCATTGGGATGGTTTTGTTTGTCATTGTTTTGTGTACTATTGGAACTACTAGCATTCAGATTGACTTTAGACCCCTTCCTGCGATTGAGGTTGCTAAGTTGAGCAGTTTTTGACGCTGAATTCCTAGCCATGATTGCACAGAATTCAGCACCAAGATCTCTTCCTGCCGCCTCAGAATCGCCTATTAGGGTTTTTTTCGACCGCTATCGTTGTTGTATAGATGCTGGGTAAACCCCCGAGCATACGTGATATCCTGCAAACCACGTACACTAGGTTAACCACCCTTTTTTACGGGGTGACAGGCTCGAAATCTAGAAGGCATAGATCGTTCTCAAATATGTTGATTAAAGAACGGTTTTGTACGACTATAGATATTCCGTATGGTATATGGATTTCTGAGTTGTTGTTTAAAGCTTGAGTCGTGGATGTAAGTAGTTATGGTGTCGAACACCGAGATCGAATGGGTGATAAGATGATGAAGTTGATGGGTATCTTGAGTGATGAACCTGAATTGCAGTTTGGACGAAGTAATGGAGATGGAAAACAGAGTGGGTTGGATGGTTTGGAACTCAAAGTTGATAAACTTGTTTCTATTGTTTCTGGGTTGAAAGAACCGAAATCTGACAAAGCTACCGGGTCGGGGACAAATGTTGATGTACGGGAATGGATGGAAAAGATTAATGGCAGTCTTGTTAGTCTTACTCGAGAATTAAAATTCGTAAAAGAAGAGATAATCGGAGTGAGTGACCGTCATCACTTTCTGACGACTCAAGGGGGTGCATTAGTGAAGGAGAGCCACGGGTTACGCGAGGATGGAGCCAAGTGTTTGGAAGCGGTGAAGGCTCTTTGCCTTAAGGTCCTTAACTTCGAACGTGCGATCGATGCTCAAGGGCGTCATGTGGCTAGTTGCCTTGATCGATTGGACACGTTGGAGTATCGTACCCGTCCGGAGTTTGTCAATCCTCATATCATTCGTCATCCCGAATAAGTTCGATTACTGTTTTAAGAACTAACCTTGTTTTGCAGATTTGGGCTCGGTTTGTGGAGTGCGTCGTTTGGGCCGTGTGGTGGTGTCCGGCCTCATTAGCCCAATTCCTTACTTTTGCCCTAAATTCTCTTTTCCTTTAACAAACAATTTAAGCCTTGTTTTCTTTTGACTTTTCTAGCCCATTTTGCCCTATTCTAATTCGGCCCAGAAGGCTTGTATGAATAACTCTACTTTCCTCTACTTTCGGCCCATTACGACTTTGTGTTACTACTTTTAGCCCAAGTGGCATATGCTTTTACCATTCGGCCCATTAGGCTTTACTCTTAATATTCGGCCCATTTGGCATTGTAGTATATGGTTGTGTGTCGTATTCCCGTTCGTATTTCGTGTTTGCATGATTTTAATTACGTTTGTGTGTTTAATTTAGAATTGCATGCTTGGGTTTGTTTCGTATTATATTATTCTAGTCGTTTTATGTCTTTGTTTCCGTCTTTTCAATGATGTCAAGAGGGGGAAAAGCATGCGACATAGATTACGAATTTGCCTAAGCTTGCTCCTTGTCGTAACGTATTGTCTCTCAAAGTTCTTTTTTAGTAATTGGTTTAGTCTAAGAATTGAAACCCTAGTTGATCTATATTATAAAAGACCAATATTATGTTGAGGGGGAACGTTACTACATTACACTTAGACACGATTCTAGGTAAGACTTGCCATCATTAAAAAGGGGGAATTTGTTGAGTAATATATTCTATATAAGTAATATATTGTTTTATGTTTTAATAATGACAAGTCTAAAATAATTATGTTTTATATGCATATGCGTGTAATCGTGCGTTTAAGTGTACAGTTAATTATAGAGCGAAGATCGTAGTTTAACAAAGTATAATTCAATCGAAGAATTAAAGAAAGATCAAGCTCGTGTTAAGTGTCGAGTCTTTTGAAGATTTAGAAGACACAAATTTTATTACAATATCAAGAGTTCTTAAGTTATGGATCATTCCTATAACTATTGAAGCAATGAGATTTGCGTAAAATAGTTCTAAGCATGAAGATTTGTGTGTGCTATTAATATATGATTATATATTAATTTAGTAATCTTATAAACGGTTTTAAAATAGAAATATACTTTAGTTGACAAGAATTAAAATATTTATCTTATAAGGTAAATATTAATTCTAAAATGCTAAGGATTTTATTTTAAACCGTTATTGTCAAAGTTCAATTCCTAGAGAAACGTGCTTCGAGAAATATGTCTCGAAGAACGTGTTATGTACGTTGGGAATCGTGCATAGAGAGGCGTGCTTCACGTTTCTTGTTGTACGAATCCTAATACGTTTCATATTATCTTTATGGTTAATTAAATAAATAAAGATATTTATTTAATCTACTTAAAGATTAACTAGGATTTGAATAAGAATATAATTTATTATATTATTGACAAGAATTAGGATTTGATTCAAAGTAGGATTCTATATTTTATGGTGTAAGGATGTTTCCTAAATCAAATAGGATTATGGAAATATTATCTTATGTCTTAATTTAGTATTATCTTATTAAGAGTCCTTTCCTAATTCATATAAGGTTAAGTTTTAAATATTACCTAGAATTAGTATTCTAGATAAAGTAATATTTCTAAACTATCTAGGATTTAACCTAGATCTAAATTAGTATATATATGCTTTCAACTCACACGCCTAAGAACACAACAAGCCTCACGCAAATCGAGAAGAACCAACGAACGTAGTCTCTCACACGTTTCGTTTTCCGTGCAATCATTGTCAAATTTCGTAATCAAGACTACAAGCTTTGAAGAATTTTTTCATACATCCAAGATCATCAATTACAAGAAGTTGTTCAAAAGTTTATCTTACTTACTTAAGATAGATTCGAGTATTTAGCGGTACTCATTGTAAGCAAGTATTTAACGTTACTTGTCGTAGCTAGATATTTAACGGTATCTAGATTGAGTTACAACTAACATCAAAGTTGTACGAGTTCGGTTGATAAAATTGTAATCCGGAGAAGGTACTAATTTTATTAATCGAGAATAGTGGACGTAGGTTTCGATTTGTGAAACTGAACCACTTCAAAAGATCGTGTCTCCTTTACTTTATCGTTCTTGCTTGTTACTTGCTATTACTTCATCTCAACAACCATCATCGAAGAAGAATCGAAAAAGTTGGCATACTCAATTCAACCCCCCCTTCTTGAGTATATCTAGGTCAATAGACTCTTCAGTACTCATCTTCAACTGGGTACCCAAAGCGGCCTGCAACTCCTGCCAAAATCTAGATATGAACCTCGAGTCTCGATCTGAAACAATGTCCTTGGGTACGCCATGCAATTTGACCACATTCTGAACATCTGACTTAACCAACTCGGCTTTACTCCAGGTATCTTTCATCGGAATAAAGTGAGCAAACTTAGTCAAACGATCCACAATCACCCAAATCATGTTGTTGCCCCTCTGAGTCCGAGGCAACCCCACAATAAAATCCATCGAGATGTTCTCCCACTTCCACTCGGCCACATCTAACGATTTAATTTTCCTCTGTGGTCTCTTATGTTCCCCTTTCCCTCTTTGACATGTCAAACACCTCGACACAAACTCCGCGACTTCCTTCTTCATATTTGGCCACCAGAACGTCTTTTTAATATCTTTGTACAACTTGTCACCCCCTGGGTGAACGGAATATGGAGTAGCATGAGCTTCAGTTATGATTTTCTTCTTTAGCTCCTCAATATCCGGAACACACCATCGCCCACTGAACCACAAACTACCGTCAGTATGAATACTGAACTTGGATGCAGCCTCTCCATCCTCACTCTCAACCATCACACGCCACTTCTGGATTCTCGCATCATTCTTTTGTAGCTCCCGAATCTCCCCATACAACTCAGGCTCCACTGTCAAATCACTAAGAGCATCCCCTTTTCGGATCATGAAAATTCCCATCTCCCTTAGTTCGCCATGCAACCTCACTTGCGATCTGGCACAACTCAAAGCATGAACAGATTTCCTACTTAGGGCATCAGCTACCACATTTGTCTTGCCTTCGTGGTAGACAATCTGCATATCATAGTCTCCAATCAACTCTATCCACCTCCCCTGTCTCATGTTCAACTCTCGCTGGGTGTAGATATACTTCAAACTCTTGTGATCAGAAAACACCTTAAAAGTGGCTCCATAAAGGTAGTGGTGCCACAATTTAAATGCAAAGACCAGGCCACTGCTCCCAATTCCAAATCATGAGTCGGATAATTTTCTTCATAGGTCTTCAATTGGCGAGAAGCATACGCTATCACTCTCCCATTCTGCATTAGCACACAACCCAGTCCGTGCTTGTAAGCGTCAGTATAAACTTCGAAATTATCACTCCCGACAGGCAATGTGAGGATATGAGCTGTTGTTAGACGTTCCTTAAGGGTCAGGAATTCCTTCTCACAACTCTCATCCCTGATGAAACGGTTCTCCTTCCTTATTAACGACGTCAAGGGCTTTGCTATCTTCGAAAAATCCTTGACAAACCTCCGATAATAACCAGCCAAACCCAGGAAGCTTAGAATCTCACTCACATTCTTCGGACTTTGCCACTTAGTCACAGCCTCGATCTTACTAGGGTCGACAGATACCCCCTCTTTAGAAATTACATGCCCCAGAAATGCGGCCTTCTCCAGCCAGAACTCACACTTACTCAGCTTAGCATTGAGCTTATGCTCCTCCAGGGTCTGAAGTACTCTCCTCAAATGATCCTCGTGCTCCTCCGCATTCTAGGAATACACTAGGATATCATCTATGAATACCACCACGAACTTATTCAGATATGGGCTAAAGACTCGGTTCATCAAATCCATGAACACAGCTGGAGTGTTAGTCAATCCGAATGGCATAACCACAAATTCGTAGTGGCCATACCTCGTTCTGAAAACGGTCTTTGGAATATCTTCATCTTTTATTCTCAACTGGTGATACCCGGATCTCAAGTCAATCTTAGAGAAAACCCCAGCTCCACTCAACTGATCAAACAGGTCGTCAATTCTGGGTAAAGGATATCGGTTCTTGATGGTCACATTATTCAGCTCTCGATAGTCAACACAAAGCCTCAAACTCCCATCCTTCTTCTTCACAAACAGAACAGGTGCTCCCCAGGGCGACACACTGGGTCGGATGAATCCTTTCTCAGCTAGTTCATCCAACTGTTTCTTCAATTCCTCCATCTCCTTCGGTCTCATACGGTACGGTGATTTAGATATTGGTCCCGCCCCTGGATTTAGGTCAATGGAAAATTACACTTCCCTCCTCAGCGGTAACCCTTGAACGTCATCTCAGAATACTCCTTCAAACTCTCGCACCACGGGTATCTCGCTAGTCTTAGGGGTCTCAGCCTCACAATTCCACATCTGGCATAAGATCAGACTCTCTCCTTTCCTCAAGCTAGACTTAAGGGTATTGACGGAAATGAATTTGATTTTAGGTTTGACTCGATATCCCTTGTAAGACACCCTCACTCCCTTAGGTCCCTTCAAGGAAATCTTCTTTTGATGACAGTCAATAAAGGCTCGATACTTCCCCAGCCAGTCTATCCCTAAAATCACCTCAAAACCCCCCAGTGGAAATTCTATGAGATCACAATAGAAAATTGCTTCCCCGATTTTGATGGGTACACTTCTATAAACTCTATTACAGTGGATCGACTCTCTTGAAGGTATGGTCACGGAGTCTGCGACCAAATCAAACCTCTCAAGTCCCAAGGCCCTAACATGCTCTCTAGATACAAAAGAATGGGTTGTACCGGAATCGAAAAGTACGAAAGTAGGTTTAAAGTTCACAAGAAAAGTATCGGTCACCACATGAGCATCATCTTTAGCGGCCTGCTTCCCCATGGCAAAAAGCTTGCCACTGGATTTAGCTCCACTCTAACTGCCAGTAGATGTCCCAGCCTGCTGATTTCCTTCCGTTCCCGTCTGCTAGTTGCTTCCACTTCCATTGTTTTGATTCTGGTACGAACGGTTCTGATAATTGTTATAGTTCCTCTGATAATTGCTGCTGCCTCCAGACTTCTCACCCCCACCATAGTTTGACATGGGTGTACGATAGCCACTGCTACCAAAAGACTGAGTGCGTGATCCCTGATATCCTGATGTAGGCGTACGATAACCTCCGGACTGGTTTCCTCTAGATGAGCGACACACCGCCTGCTTGTGCCCCGTCTTTCCACAGCCAAAACAAACTATTCCAATCGAACCACTGCCAGAACCCCACTCCTGTAGTTGCCCCCACTCTGATTCCTCACACCCCCTGTAACATTCTGTGATTTAAGTGAACTTTTTGTGATGTTTTGTGTTCCAAGTTCGTTTGGGTTGGTTGTTTTGTCACCTAAGTGAGGAAGAACTTCGGGACGAAGTTCATTTTAAGGGGGGAAGACTGTAATAACCCGATTCATTATTCGTATTATTGTCTTATATAATTGTTGAGTCGATAGTTATAAACGCTTTTGCATTCGATAAATAAAATAGCTGAATGGTTTTGAGATTTAGACATGTCGACTATGGGGTTTGAGCTCGGGACCTTATGATCACTTGGGCCTCGTTTTGTGTGTCAACACAAAACAACCCATACACGTTTACACCTTACTCCATACTAAACCCTAATCCACAACAAACACATCACCCTACCACCTATATACCGTCAAAATAAGAAGGGTTTTACCCTATTTTCTAATTCACCTTTCACTCAACCCACACCCTTACACTTCTGCCACCACCACACGGAGTATACAGAAGGTGTTCACGACCAGTATAGTCATACCTAGAGGCCTTCGTTCTGATCTAAAGTAGGTACGTGCAAACATGTGTATTCTTACTGTTATATGTCACATATTTGTATAATGATTTAAGCATGATTATGGGTCTCGAGGCTGCTGTTATGGGTGTAGTTATAATCTATGGGTTTGGTGTGTCATGTCTGACCCTCGTTGTGAGTATGTCGACCACCGTATGACGTCAGGAAAGGCGTCTGAAAACCGCCTGTCACAGGGATACGGAAACGGGTATGAGTCTAACCAGTCTGTTTGTGGTAGTGTCGACGTTTATTCCTTGCGCGTCTTTGAGGGTTGTTAGAGTGTTGGAGCAGGTAGTGGTCAGGAGGGTGTTAGGGTGTTGGTCAAGGGGGTTTTGGGTGGCGTGTAACACCCCAAGAGTATGAGAGGAAAGTTGTCCCACATCGGTAGAATGTGAGGCTTGTGATATGTTTATAATAGCTTCCACCCACCACTTAGTAACAAGGCCTTGTGCTTTTGGGCTTAAGTGAGGACAAATATTTGGCCCAAAAGTGTGCACCCATCTTATTGGGTTTGTGTTACGACAGTGGTGGGTCAGGCTGTTACAAATGGTATCAGAGCGACCCTGCGACCGTGTGGTGAGCCTGTGGTCGGGAGTACCCGGGTCACACACCTAGCGGGGGAGGATTCTGGCCCTGGTTCTGGTCAAGGTTGAGGCACAACGAGGACGTTGTGTTCTTTAAGTGGGGGAGTTTGTAACACCCCAAGAGTATGAGAGGAAAGTTGTCCCACATCGGTAGAATGTGAGGCTTGTGATATGTTTATAATAGCTTCCACCCACCACTTAGTAACAACGCCTTGTGCTTTTGGGCTTAAGTGAGGACAAATATTTGGCCCAAAAGTGTGCACCCATCTTATTGGGTTTGTGCTACGACAGTGGTGGGTCAGGCTGTTACATGGCGTATGCAGTGTCGATAGGGTGGTTTACTCGCTGTTGTCGGTCAGGTCTTTACATACGGTTTGCTGGTTGTTTTGGGGGTGGTACCACCGCTGACTCGGGGGAGGTCGATGCGGTGGCACCACCGTGTCTGGGTGTCTAGGGTCAGGAGTGGCTGTAGTGTGAAGGTAGGGTGGTCGTGGCAGCGAATTGGGTGTCGATGAGGGGTTGTTTAATAGGCGGGTCTGGTGGGTGGCGTGATGAACCAGGCCTGTTTTGGGTCCTGGTTCACCACGATGGTGGTGGTCGAAGAGTTGCTGGTGGTCGTGGTGGTAGTTGGTGGTGCTGGGCTCTCGGTCTGGTGGTGGTTGGTGGTTGCGGCTCGGCTACGGTAGGGTTTTAAGGGATGTAAGTCGTGAGTCGGGTTTGGGTTAAGGGGCGTGGTGTTCATGATATTATTATTATTATTATTATTATTTTTAATGTTAGTATTATTATTATTTTATTGTTAATTAGTGTTTTATTATTTCCATACGCATTGTTGTTAAAATCGCGATCCGGATCGTAGGATCGTACGATCCTACGATCCAAAAAGTGGAAAACGATTCAAATCGTCGTAGGATCGTTTTGGCGGTAGGATCGGTATAGGATCGGTCAGGATCGGTCAGGATCGGTCAGGATCGTACAGGATCGGTCAGGATCGATGGTAGGATCGTTCAGGATCGTAAAATGTTTATTTGTGTTATAAATGTGTGAGTTTGTTGTTTTTCTATACTTATAGCTCTTAATTAAATGTATATGCAATATGTTAATATTGTAACAACCCGACCCTCCACGGTCGTAACACAACCCCAATAAGATGGGTGCACACTTTTGGGCCCATTATTTGTCCTCACTTAAGCCCAAAAGCACAAGGCCTTGTTACTAAGTGATGGGTGAGAGTTATTATAAACATATCCCAAGCCTCACATTCTATCGATGTGGGACAAATCTCCATACAACTTTCCTCTCATTCTCTTGGGGTGTTACAAACTCCCCCACTTAAAGAACACAACGTCCTCGTTGTGCCTCAAACTTGAGCATAGCCAAGCCCAGAATCCTCCCCGCTAGGTGGGTGACCCGGGGTACTCCCGACCACAGGCTCACCACACGGTCGCAGGGTCGCTCTGATACCATTTGTAACAACCCGACCCTCCACGGTCGTAACACAACCCCAATAAGATGGGTGCACACTTTTGGGCCCATTATTTGTCCTCACTTAAGCCCAAAAGCACAAGGCCTTGTTACTAAGTGATGGGTGAAAGTTATTATAAACATATCTCAAGCCTCACATTCTATCGATGTGGGACAAATCCCCATACAACTTTCCTCTCATTCTTTTGGGGTGTTACAAATATGATTTTACAATTTTCATGTCATTTAATTAACTTTTAACATTATACATCACAAATTATACCAAATTTTGTGCATAAACTTGTTTAGCTAAGCTATTTGTAGGATCTTACGATCCTACGATTCGATCCTGCGATCCGATCCTACCACCCCTCTTCGATCCAAACTAGGATCCCGATCCTGACAACATTGACATACGGTTTTGGGTCGTGTTAATTAAAGATGCGAGTCGGGAATTATTTAAGTTGGGGGAGTTCTATGTTTATATTTGGAATGTTTTTATAATTGGAAAGTTTCTATTTTTGGAAACTCTCCACTTATGGGAGGTTTCTATTTATAGAAAGTGTAGGTTGTTAATTCGTTATATATACGTGTTTAGGTAGCGAGTTTCGTGTGGAACACTTCTAACAAGCTTGGATTTATCGAAAATTCTGCTATTCGAGGTAGGGGATTAACTGTGCACTCGTTTATGATGTGAAACATGATTAGTTACTGTTGTGAATTATATATATACCTTGTTGAATGAATAATGCCGTGATATTATTTATTGACTATATATTCCTATGATGCGGAAATTGATATAATGGGTCTTGTGATTCGGTGCGGAGTTATTTGGCGTTGGATCGGTGCGGAGTTTATTTGGCGTTGGATCGGTGCGGAGTTTATTTGGCGTTGGATCGGTGCGGAGTTTATGTGGTGTTGGATCGGTGCGGAGTTAAGGGATGATTGATCCCAATATATGTATGTTATAAGTTTGTTTAATTATTTTCTTCTACTCAACCTCGTGGTTGACCCTGTGTATTCGTGATCACCTGTGATGAACCAATTTATCGGGGAGCAGATTGACAGGTGGCTAAGACTAAGGGGAGCTATGGGAAGAAAGAGCTTGGATCCGGACCAGACCAGAGTCTAGATCACCTTAGTCAGTTTAGCATGAGTTGTATTTTCATTTTATAAGACAGTTTGGTTTCAGTTGTTAAGAACATGTTATGAGTTTAGCTTTTAATTAAAGTACTGTTTATCTTCCCTTTGTATCTACTACCTCGGGAAACCGAGATGGTAACACCCTTACTTATCTGAGGAGTCCTAGTACAGGCCCTTAAATAAATGGGGGTGTTACACCTACTGAGGCACTATTGCTGAAATACCCACTATACTTGTTGGTGCTTTGCAACTTCGACCCAGAACTTTCAGTCACCACTTCAGCCTTCCTCTTTTCAGACTTTGTCTTCTTGTCCTCCTTAATCATTTCTGAGAGCCTCTTCGCCGCCCCAGCCCGTAAATAGATGTCCCGGACTGTGGTGGGCGGAGCCGCAATCAGCCTCTTCTTGATATTGATTGTCAACCCCACTCTCAAACTTCATTGCCAGCATAGCATCATCAAAACCCATGTCCCCCACATAGCTCAGCAACTGGATAAACTTCCGATAATAAGCATCCACCGTCATATCTTCCGTCATCCTGAAAGTATCAAACTCCTCCCTCAGCTTACTTTTCTGAAACTCCGGTAGGAACACTTCATATAGGATCCTCTTAAACGCGATCCAGGCGACAAACTCGGTCCCATCCTCTCTAGCTGCCTCACAGATTTTTCCCTTGTGCCCGGTCCACCAGTCACCGGCCATACCTCGAAGATAGTGGGCTGCTTGGTCAACCCTCAGTTCTTCGGGGCAATCCACCAGTTCGAATAAGTGACTGAACTCCCGGCACCAGGCTCATAGCAGATGAGGTTCCCCCTCCCCAGTGAATTGGGTAGGGTTATGCCTCGCAATGATCGTGCTCATCTTCGCGGAGTCCATGCGTTTGGCCTTTAGGGCCTCATTCTCCGCTATCAAACGATCCAACTCCTCTTGGGTGATGTTAGCAACATTATTTTCCCTCGGAGGCATTACTATAACACAAAGAAAAGAAATGAGTCCCGGCTCAAGTGGGCACTCACTTGGATTAGGGCTATGTTCTCTAAGCATCAAGGCCCATAAACAATTATCATATTGAGTAATACTTAACTATAAGATGGCTCGGGGATCATATAACCGCATATCGCTAGACATGATAAAATTACTGATATAGCTCAAATCACCTCGTGCACCCATAACATCATACATCCTTATATTCATACAAATTAAATTCTTTCATGCACATATCTTTACTGACTTATCCAAGTCATTCACATATAAGAAGAGTTCTTATAACATTCTTATCACAATTCATCATTACTTCTATCACCTCCTATTCTACCCTTTTCTCTCGTATACACTCTGGGTTCCCGGGTAAAACTGAGAGGGCCAATGGTTCGGTGTGAGGGGGCCCCAGACTTATACTTTCCCTTTAGAGTGCTCCTAACAGTCGTATCCCGGGGTTCATTTTTATTTAGACTCTTCCTAAATCCATTGGGTTCATTGGTTAGGCCCGAGGATCGTTCGCTCTGATACCACTTTGTAACACCCCCATTTATTTAAGGGCCTGTACTAGGACTCCCCAGATAAATAAGGGTGTTACCATCTCGGTTTCCCGAGGCAGTAGATACAAAGGAAAGATAACAGTACTTTAATTATTAAAAGTTAAACTCAGTAACAAGTTCTTACAACCGTTTCCAAAACTATCTTATGAAAATAAAGTACAACTCATGATAAGACGACTATGGTGATCTAGACTCTCGTCTGGTCCGGATCCAAGCTCTCCCTTCCCTTAGCTCCCACAGTCTCAAGCACATGTCAATCTGCTCCCCAATAAATTGGTTCATCACAGGTGATCACGAATACACAGGGTCAACCACGAGGTTGAGTAGAGGAAAGTAAACAATCAAACATTACTATAAATAGAAAGTCGATCATTTCCACTCCGAATCACAAGACCCATTATTCTCCACACCAATCACAAGACCCATTAAATCCGCACCAATCACAAGACCCATTAACTTCGCACCAATCACAAGACCCATTAACTCCGCACCAATCACAAGACCCATTTATCATCACCCCCTCGTATCGTATCTCAGAATTATATAAACAAATACACAACATATCAATCATATGAGAATATAAGATAAACATGGTTATCATCATGTAACAAACAGATTACTCATCATTAAGTACACAGTATTTCCCCTACCTCGAATAGTAGAAGCGCAGACAAATCCAAAGCTCGCTAGAAATGTTCCACGCGAAAACCGCTACCTAAACAAGTATTCGTAACGAAATAATAAACTTCCCGAACCCCATAACAATCCACACTTCTATAATTAGAAACCTTCCATAAGTGGAAAGTTTCCATAAATAGAAACTTTCCCAAAATAGAAACTCCCATGACTCACTAATTTCCCGACTCATATATTTAATTAACACGAAGCAACAACCAAAACAATAATAATCTAACCAATTATAACCTTAATATTAAGAGTGATATTACTAATAAGAATATTGATAAATAACAATAACAACAATTAATAATAATAATAATAATAATAATAATAATAATAATAATAATAATATTACGAACCTACAAAACGCAACACCACAACACCGACACAAGAACCCGACCTAAATACCCCTCACAGCCACCGTACACACCACCACCGACACCTGCCAACACCCACCACTGTTCCGAGGACCACCCACTACAACTGGGACCACCGGCAAACCGGTCGACTCCCGCCGGCGAGGTGAACTGTGGTTCTGAACAAACACGGTTCCTCACCCAGCCGACACAAACCACCAGTACAAACTCCCTTGTCGACAGCAGTGCCGCTACTAACACAGACCAAAACCACCACCTGTAGCAGCCCTAACACCAGATCTAAAACCGACGGTGGTACCACCGTGTCGACCTCCCCCGAGTCAACGGTGGTACCACTCACAACCACCCCCCTTGAACACGTAAACCTGGTACTGACACAAACAGGGGAAACGAAACCCCCTTTCGACACCACCACCACTGACTACAGCCACCGTGACCACCACCACCTAACTACCCCACGGACCACCAGAACACAAAACACAACCCATGACAGAGACCAGAGACGTAGTACCCATCGACATCAATACCAATACATATGACTACATCGTATAAACAAAACAACCGACATACATACCTGATCTCTAGTCCAAAACGACGGCTCATAGGCTGTCATGACTGGCCGGAAAACTCTCTCTCTCCTTCTATGCAGTGGCGGCAATAGGGTTAGGTTTTGGGGTGTGTGAAAAGTGAATTAGAAATAGGGTATAATTCCCCTTTTATATGACGGCATAGAGTGGTGTTTGTATGTGTTAGGGTTAGTGTAGATTAGGGTTTGGACAAGTATGGGCTGTTTTGTGTCGGGCACACAAAACGAGGCCCAAGTGGTCCTAAGGTCCCGTGGTCAAATCCCATGGTTGACATATATCAACACCATACAATAATTTATTTATCGAGTGTAAAAGCGTTTAAATAGTATCACGTAACGAATCAACACAACAATATAAAAATAATCTCGCACCAAAGTTATCTAAATGTTCGGGGTATTACACTATACGTGTTTACGTTTTGCTACACCATAAAATATTTTCTGGGTCCGCCCCTGCGACACTTAATTTTTTTTATTGTTGTGCTTACAGGACTGCTGCTTACTTAGTTGCTTATTGGATTGTGTTGGATTTAGTATTTAGTTTGTTTTAATTTAATTGGATTTCATTGTGTATTATTTATTCATTTAGTCATTCATTCATTCATTCATGTTTGTACTAATAGTGATTTTTTAATCTGAAAATGGCAGGTATGGAAGACTTGGTATTGGGGCAACCAAAGCTAATTAATCAAAACTTAAAATAATTAATCAAACATTCACATAATTAATCAAATATTCACATAACTAATCAAACATTATGGAATCTATCCTAAATCAAGCAAGGCTTCTATCCTAAGTCAATTAACATACATAATAACACTAGAAAACTAACAAATTGTGTAAATATTAAGAAAAGAGGAAATATTCAGAAAATTAAAGAAAGAGAAAGATGAATGTTTACCTTAAGATGACGGTGACGGTGACGGAAGTGAAATAGGGTGGCAAGAGTGGTGGTGTCGGGTGTGGTGAAGGGTGTGGTGTCGGGGGTGCGATTTAGGGTTAGTCGAAATAATTGGGGATTTTATGAATTGGGGCAAAAGAACAAGACAGACTTGGGGTATTAAAAAAAAGTCTGACGGAATACTGACGGAAATTCCGTCAGTACTTAAGTTAACTGACGGATTTTCCGTTAGATAGACTAATATGTGGTTTTAAAAAAAAATATGGTGAATAACATACTGACGGATAATTCGTCAGTAAAGTAAATATCTGACGGAAATTCCGTCAGTACCCTCATACATATAATGACGGAAATTCCGTCAGATACTTACTTTACTAACAGAATTTCCGTCAGTAACCTTTACCGCCATTGACTTGGTCAACGCACAATGTAATCTGACGAATTCTGACGGATTTTCCGTCAGTAAAAAAGTCTGTCAGTATTCCGTTAGGAGTCCGTCAGTCAACTAAAAAATACTGACGGAAAAAAAATTCCGTCAGTAATTCCGTCAATATATCCCGTTATTTTTTTCTTCCGTCAGTAATTCCGTCAGTATATCCCGTTATTTTTGTAGTGACTTATACTAACCATGTGAGGGAAATCAACATTAAATACACTAAATACAATCACAAAATATTGCAACCGAGTAAGATTAACCTACCTTTTAGCATATTCCATAAGCAACTCGATTCCGACACGATTTCGTCTCGTAAGACCGTCACATCCTATACAAGGCGCACAATTCACTATACATCCTACACTATTATACAACATAAAACCTCTTATTATTACCCACTAATTATCTATTTTAGCATAATAATTACCTAACTAATCACACATCACAAATCCCCCAAAAGAGTTAGGGTTTACTAAGATAAGAAAAAGGGTGAAATTCGACTTACAAAGGTAGATCGAGCATTGGGAAGGGTGTTCCATTACAAATCTAAGTTTGAATCTTCATATGAGATGTTTTGGGAGAGTTTTAAAGAGAAGGAGGATGAGTTTAGAGAGAAAAGGTGGTAGAAGAATGAAATAAGGTTTGGGAAAGAAAGGAATTAAATCCCGTGTTCTGATGAATTTCACTCGACCGAGTGACCATTTCATTCGATCGAGTGGATTTTACTCGGACGAGTGAAACGTTCGAGCAAATCACTTACTCGACCGAGTGGCTGCCACGCAGAGTTTTAAAGAGAAGGAGGATGAGTTTAGAGAGAAAAGGTGGTAGAAGAATGAAATAAGGTTTGGGAAAGAAAGGAATTAAATCCCGTGTTCTGATGAATTTCACTCGACCGAGTGACCATTTCATTCGATCGAGTGGATTTTACTCGGACGAGTGAAACGTTCGAGCAAATCACTTACTCGACCGAGTGGCTGCCACGCAATCTCGTGAACTCTCTTACTCGGTCCACTGTAAGCCCACCTGGTCTAGTACTGTCCTATTTGGTCTCGTATTTGGTCAACTCTTGACTTTCTAGCATCAGTACGCCCTCTCCTAAGGTACTTTAACGGGTCACACAAATACCGGGTAATATGAGGAAGCAAATAGGGCAACCACATGATTTTTCAGGGAGACATTTACCATTTAGATATCTAGGGTTGCCTTCAAAGACTGTTAAGAATATTGTGCATGTATGAAGCTCTTATTACTAAAATTCAGGTTGCTATTCAACATTGGTCCACCAAAATATGCTGGAAAAATTCAGTTGTTGAACTCTGTTGCGTTTGGCTTAGAAAAATTATGGTGTGCTAGTAGTATGTTGCCAAAAAGTATTATCAAACTAATAAACATGACGTGCAGAAAATTGGTGCTTAAGAGCTAGAAAAGCATTAGTTCTCCTGGAGAGGAAGGAGGATTTGGAATAAGGAGCTGCTATCATGGAATAAAGCCCTCCTTTCCAAATGGATTTGGCTTTTGGATCAAACCCGGGTTGGTATATAGAACAAGTGGAACAAAACTTATATTCTGCAACAAAGTACCACCTGGGATATTGTTAATAAAAACCAATTTTCTGAGATTTTCAAGGGGATCATTGGATTAAAAAATGATATATTAGGCTACTATTTCACAATATGTTGTTTAGGGATAGTTGAAAAGCTGGTGTAGTGGTGGTAAGCATACATCCAGTTAGCCTACCTCTGATTTAGGCCAAATTTGAAGTAAACCCTTACGTTCGAGTACTATTTGGTAATGCAGTAGAGCTTAGACATGTCATTATTGCTTCCCTAGCTGTGCAAAAACGCATTACGCATGGCCACAGTCAACGCTCTTTAGGCTAAAGGAATGAGTATAGACTATAGACCATAGATAACTGGTGTAATTCGCAAGAATGTTAATGAGTCTCATTCTCATTTATTCTTCAAGTGACCATGAATACTCTCAAATTTTATGGAACGGGGTCATGATTTGGATGAAAATTACAGGAAGAAGTAATAGTTATATTGCAGAACTTAAATGGTGTGTAGGAAGAAGTAAGAAAAACCATTGGAAGCATGGTTCGTATGTCAGTTTCCAGTAGGAGTCATATATGGAGTGTGGGTTGGACGAAATTGCAGGATTTTCATTGGAATAGAGAGCACAATTGACGCGGTTTTGCTTAGGATCAAGTATACTATAAACATCTTATTGTTGTACAGATTTCATTCTAATTTAGATACTAGAATTAAAGATAGTTCGAATGCTTGAAGGGCCTTTTTATAAGGCACTTGCCAAACAAATGTTGTTTATGTAAGAAGGCTGCTGAAAGTGCACACCATCTCTTCTCCAATTGATCTTATTCATAAGATTTACTCAATGTTGTTTCTGACTGGTCTGCTGCATCTGCTACCTGCCATCAACTGCGAAGGTTGATGCTCTGATCAATTAGATGGAAGTTCATAAGGGGCTGTCACAAAAACTGGTTCTGTACCTTTGGTAGCCATTGTCTACAGTCTTCAGAGTGAAAGAAATAACATGATCTTCCATAAGCATTAGGAAGTAAGTTCGGTTTACAATGAGTATCATCTTGTTACATAAGGAAGCTAGAGCATTATGAGAAGATAATTGATGCTTTGAATGTTTAATATATTCTCTAGTTAGCTTTTTTTTGTTCATAGAGGACATGTCTTGTAAGAAGAAATCTCATGTATCCAACATTTTGAATATCAAAGTGTTTTGCTTGTGACGGACAATATCCGTCACAAGCTGAACACGGATATTTTACTCTCATAATAAAGCAAGTGGACATGTAAGTGGTCGAAAATGAAGCATCTTATGAATAGTACAAATAGAATTATGTGAGAGGCATTATCCGTCTTCAACTTGTGACGGATAGTGCCCGCTAGGGATGGCAGTGGGTCGGGTACCCAACCCATACCCTTAGGGTCAGACCCTAACGGGTCGGGTATGGGTAAGAATTTTGGAGACCCACTCGGGTATGGGTCGGGTATGGGTCTTATATAGAAACTTCGGGACCGGGTCCGGGTCCGGGTCTTGGTCTTGGGACCCTACCCGACCCTTAGACCCTTATTAGTTATCATTAATATACTATACGCATATCCAAATAACCATTAAAAATAACGAGGAAGTTGATGAAAATGATGAGTTTGGGTACGGTACATGATATATTTAGGGCCGGGTACGGGTAATGATCCAAATAACCAAGACTTTGTAATACTTTAATGAAAACTTTGTAATTTAATTCGAACTTTGATACATTTTATTGAATGACTCGTTAAGAAAAATTGGACCCTAGGGTCGACCCTACCCGGACCCAGACCCATTAGGGTCTGGTATGGGTCCATTAATTTCAGTCCCTTTAGGGTATGGGTCGGGTATGAGTCTAAGGTTTTTTACTTCGGGTCGGGTCGGGTCTTGCCGGACCCTACCCAGACCCTACCCATTGCCATCCCTACTGCCCGCCTTCAATGAGAATTTGTGTTTGCATATATAAAAATATCTGTTCTTGCAAAAAAATAAATTAGTAATATATAAATATAATTAAAAGCAAGCCATCAATCAAATCTGGGGCTTCCATCGACTTTTGATCGATGGTGAGCCCCCATAAAACTTTATTTATCAATTTTTACCATGAACCTTACAAATTTATCAATTTTTACCATGAACCATACGAATTTATCAATAAAAGTCTCCCTTTTGGTGAGATCCGTTCCTTTGTCTCTTTTTTCGGAGTTTTTCCAGTCCTTGTTATTCAAGGTTTTAGTTCTATTGTCTCCTTTTTCGGAGTTTTTTCAGTCCTTGTTATTCAAGGTTTTAGTTCTATTGGTAATATAGATATGAGCGTCTTGATCGTTTCTTATATGGTGAAGATGCGGAAGATCGGTTTCGTAATAGATCGTTATATGGTATTACATATGTTGTCGATTTGTTGGTTGCCCTCAATTTGGTCAGATGAAATCGTCTCTCGTCAAGGCTCAAAATCTTACGATCCTCTTGTGAAAAGCTGTTTGTGGCGATATGATAGAGGACGTGCTTTGAAGCAATTCAAGTTTACAGATCTTTCTTTGAACAAGATTTTATTTTATTTGATTCTAGTCGAATTGTATCCAGTCAAATTATACAAATATTGTAGATGTCGTATGACTATTTATTAATGGATTGATTTTTCTTTCAGAAAAAAAAAGCAAGCCAAACAATCTACCATAATGCACATATTATATTTTAATGAATCATACGATAAGTTAACATTTTACAATAAGTCTCTCTTGTAACGGCTATATTCGTCACAAACTTGCGATGGGTTAAGTACATCTACTTGTTTAAATAAGACAAAAATAAAAGTGCATAAATTACAAATGCTTTGTCTTTATCTTCCCAAATGAGTTTTATTTGGCTCGTTACAAACTTGCGACAGATATTACCGTCACAAACTTGTGACGGATGAGAATTTGTGAACAATTTAAACCACTACCATGTAAAGTGAATTTTGTTAAAAAAAAAAAAAAGAAAAAAAAATAGTAATAATAATAATGCTGCATAATAATTAAGCAAACTTTATGCATTACATTTTTCTTTGGTCTATATTTATGTCTATATTAAATTTTATAATAATGAAAAAATGGTGCTCAAAAGTAGAGTTGTTCATGGGCGGTACCGTCCGAAAATCGGCCTATTCGGCCCAAATTTTTATCGGGCTTGGACTTCATCTTTTTGAAAAAATAGGCCAGGAGCTAACACGGCCCGACCCATTTTAGTAAATGGGTCAGGCACGGACAAGAGAAATGTAAAATGGGCTGACTCATTCGGCCCGCTAAAGTATTATGAGCAATTAGTATAATTAATTTTTACTTAGTTTTTACTATTTTTTTTTGTAATTTTGGAACTTAATATTCATATGACCAAGTTAGTCGTCCATTTAATATTGTATATTGATGTTAAGAACCAATAACTTAATATTAATATGACCAACTTACAGGAATGGCGAGGGAAACTGTTTTCGAAGGCTGGTAAGGAAATATTGATAAAGGTTTAGTGACGAATTGCGCTCTTTGGTGCCTCGGTTCTTTTGGGGAGCGGATAATGGTAAACGTAAATTACCATGGAACGCGTGGAAACGTCTCTGTCAACCTCGAAGCACGGGGGTCTGGGTTTTCGTGATTTTCATGATTTCAACCTTGCTCTTTTGGGTAAACAAGCATGGAAATTATTGACGGGTAGATCGAGTTTGATGACAAGGGTGATGGTGGTAAATATTTCCCGAACAGTTCCTTTATGAAAGCAAGAATGAGACTAAATACTAGTTATACTTGGCGAGGATTTATGGAGGCTCGATCGGTGTTGGCACGGGGTATTAGAAGACAAGTAAACAATGGTCTAAGCGCGCTTGTATGGGGTGATCCGTGGATAGCAGGTACTCAATCCCGACGAATTCTATCTCCACGGCAGACAAATTCCCAAGGGATGCTTGTGTCCGAGTTGTTTAATTCTGACGGCCAAAGTTGGAACTCATCGAAGATTCGTAATCTATTTTTACCGTTTGAACAGGAACGCATTCTTAACATGCGCATTCCTATCTCAAAGCATAAGGATCGATGGTGTTGGGAGTTGGAAAAGAATGGGTATTACTCGGTTAAGTCCGCGTATAAAGTTCTTTGTGGTGATTATGGAATGGAAGATGGATATTCAGAACGCATAAAGGAGAAATGGCTATGGATCCGTATATGGTCTGCGCAAGCCTTACCGCGTGTGAAGACTTTTTTCTGGCAACTTTGCAATGACGCTCTAGCGACGAAGAAAAACCTTGGCAAACGAGTAAGAGATATGTTAATTGCGTGTCCGTTTTGTCACAACCATATGGAAACGAGTCTTCACCTTGTTATGGGTTGTGGGTGGGTGGAGGAGGTTTGGGATGGTATGGACATGAGGATTCTTTCGGATTCTTTCGGATATAAAGAGCAAAATTATAAGGGACTAGGTTGAGGATATGTGGCGTGATATGACTAGGGAGGAGTGTACTTTATTTATGACGTGGTGTTGGGCAGTGTGGGAGGCCTGAAACAGATAGGTTTTGGAGGGAGTGGGATCAATCAGTGAAAGGGTTATCAGTAGAGTGCGAGAAATGATGAGGGAGGTGAGTAATGCGGAGGTTGTGGGACGTCAAAATACCGTTTTGGAACAGAGTGCAGAGACGTTACAGGAACAGAGGAATGATAGGCTGAGTGAGAGGACGCACGACCTATTTGAACAGGAAGGAGTGGTGGTTTTAATGGCAGATGCGGGAGTTCAGGAGGGGCATGGGGTGGGTCTGGGTGCAATCTGTGAGAACCAAGTGGTAAGGTGTTATGGGGTATAGCAGCAAGACGCAGAGGGGAGATGTCGGTGAGAATGGTGGAGGCAGAAGCTGTTTTGTGCGGTGTTAAGGAGGCCGTTCATAAAGGTTGCTCTAGGGTGGCGATTAGGAGCGATTGCAAGGAAGTTGTGGATGCACTCCAAAGGAAAATGAATGGTCGAAGTGATTTTTACTTGCTCATTGACGATATTTTATCTTATTGTTCTTGTTTTGAGTTTATTGTTTGGTTTCATGTTAGCCGGAAAGCTAATCGAGTTGCACACGAGTTAGCTCATGCATCGACGATAGGCTCTAGATTTTATTTTTCGGAATCTTCTATTCCACATTGTATTGTCAACTTGATTTCCTATGACAATGGTAATGCTATGTAATCCGTTTAGGGGATTACTTTCAAAAAGGAAAAAAAAAAGAACTTAATTTAAAATCGACTTTGTAAGTTGATCGCGTTGTTAATCACTTAATTAATAATTTCTCAGAAGTTAACAAAAAAATATGAGTCCGGCAGCCCACGGGTTGCCCAAATTTAGCAGTTGAGCGGTTAAGGGCAAGGAGAAGTGGCCCATTATTTTGGCCCAACCCGCCCGCTATAGTTTTCTTGGGCGTATTTTTCCCTTTCAGCCTGACCCATGTCCGGCCCAAACCCGTATTTGGACAGCTCTACTCAAAAGTCATGAACTCTGATTGATATTTATGCATATATTAAATTTGATAATAATGGAAAAAAATGATGCTCAAAAATCATAAAATGCATCCTCAATTATTTATATATTTTTGATGGAAGACAAAATTTGTAGCCCAAAATTTTTCTTATCCCTACTGTTATCAGAATTGTATGTATCACTAATCTTTCTTACGATTTGTATGCGAGGGGATGCTTAAGTTAATAACGATAATATTATATAAATCAAATTTCGCTATTTTATAAAATTATTACCAGAAACACTAAAACATTACACTAAAAACCAATATATCCCATAATTTCGCATGTCACAGAATTAGTTTGAACCAAAAATCCAAGGTCAACATGCTTTTTAATATTAAATACTCGTATGTCAAGTTTTAGCCTATTTATGATATTTTCTATAGCAAATTTGTGGGTTGATTTTTCTTTATCAGCCCATTTGTGATTTATTTTTAATCGATCTACTTTTTAATGTCATAATAAAAAATTTAAAATAACCTGTTTTAAGATATTTTTATAGCCCAATTGTGATTTCAGTTTTCTCTATTAACCCATTTGTGATTTTTTTTATAGGTTCTCAATATCCCTATAAATAAATATGTAAAAATATATAAATTGCAAGATCAATTATCATATTATAGAAAGGAAAAAATATGGAGATGAAAAAAATTATGAAAGTGATAGCAATAGTTGTTATGTTAGTAATGCTTGTGGATGAATCAATGGCGATTTCCGGGAAAAAAGCTTGCAAGCGTCAATGTCAAAAGAGATGTAATGGACAACAAGCAAATCAAGATGGAGATTCGTCAGCGTATAAATCTCAAGACCCTGATTTTTCTGATCCCCAACTTTCATCACTTGGATTACTTTCTAAAAATAAAAATATAAATATAAATATAAATAAAGGTTGTTTAAAACAATGTAAGCAACGTTGTAATAACTACCCCGGAGAATCGTCACCTCCTTCATTTTCCGATCCCGAACTTCCCCCTCCTGGATCATCTGGCCCTGGTTTTTATCCACCTCGAACGGGTCCTTATGGATCATCTGGCCCTGGTTTTTATCCACCTCGAACGGGTCCTTATGAAAACATGGTGCATAATTAGCTCCTCCTCGATATGTTTAATAATTGTTGGCCTAAAAAAATGTCACCAATTTGAAGTATCAACATTCTTGAATAAATGAAAAATGTATCAATAATATATCTTATCTCCTACCATATTACTCATATTTAAGTGATTATGTTGTCACCAATGTTCTATTTTGTATCAATTCTTAATGTTTATACTCTGCTTCATGTTTTATAGATTAGGAAATATGCAGGTAAAAGTAAAATATCAACACCATCCCATCCTCATATCATCTATTTCCCTCCGCTGGTTTTTTTACTATCTCAACAACTAGTCGATCACCATAACAATTAAACATGAAACTCTCGAATTATCTTAAGCCATCTTGAGATCACTATGTGAGTAATTTATACTTAATAACATGCTTAAATTAATGAATAAACATACAATAAACTAAATATCGGAAACGATAAACTAAAATCGAGAATTAAACTTTCAGTCATTGCTTGTCGGTATTTCTGAACAACTTTACCCATTAATCATCTTTAATAAACCAATTTACGTAAACTCGTATTTTCGTATGCTTTTCTGATTTCCGTTCTGAACCCTCCTTCTCACTGATTTAGATGGTGTATATTTTTTTTAAGGAAAAGTAGATTTGGTGACCTTGTTAATCATGAATTATATTGTACTTATACTGATTTTGCCATCAAAAATCAGTAGCAAACATGAAGGAGTGAGTGATGGTCAACTGAGGGGAGTGGGGGGAGGCAAAATAGGACAGTTTTATTCCATAGTTTAATTGTCAGTTTAATGGGCCAAAACTTTAGGATTTTTCATAAACTTAATAATTAATTATGAAAAAAAATCTAAAGAGAAACTTCATGTACGAATTATAGCGACGAGTTCTATACAACGAGAAATAATAATCTTCCATATATTACGATGCACTTAGTCTCTCACCACTCACACTTAACTTAATGAATAAACCATAAGTTCACTCTAGGTAAAAAAATAATGATATTTCTCAATAAAGATAAATAAATAACCAAATATGTCCGTACATAATTCAAAATGAGAAAATATCCAACAAAATAGAATTCAATATAACAAATAAATGTATCACATTATGGAACCAAGCCCCATATTCACTACATGATCCTTGAAACCTTTAGGTGACATGCCTTTAGTCAAAAGCTCAACAATCATCAACTCATTGCTAATGTGTTCTATGATCACTTTCTTTTCCTGAATACACTCTTTTATGGACAAATACTTAATATCAATGTGTTTACTTCGACTTCTTCTGTTATTCTTAGACATAAAAAGCGCAGCTGAATTATCAAAATGCATGCAAATAGCCCGATAATAAAGTCAACAACTCTTAGCCCTAATATGAAACCTTTCAGCCATACACCATGTGAGGTATCCTCAAAACATGAAACGAACTCGACCTCCATAGTCGAAGTGTATGTCAATGTCTGCTTAGTACTCCTCCAGGATACAGTTTCCTCAGCTAGCCTAAACACATATCCTGATGTGGATTTTCGTGAATCAATGCAACCAGCAAAGTCTGAGTCGGAGTACCCCATCACTTCAAGACTATCAGTCCGTCTATACATAAACATGTAATCTTTGGTACCCTGAAGATACCTCAATACTTTCTTGGTTGCCTTCCAGTGATTAGTGTCTAGGTTACTCTGATATCTTCCTAATACTCCAACAGCATATGCAAGGGCGGGTTTGATACAGACTTGAGTATACATAATTCTACCAACAGCTGAAGCATATGGAACATTTTTTATTTGTTCCCTTTCAAAATCATTCATGG
The DNA here is from genome assembly GCA_029255685.2 of Silene conica. NCBI lineage: Eukaryota > Viridiplantae > Streptophyta > Magnoliopsida > Caryophyllales > Caryophyllaceae > Silene > Silene conica. The sequence goes on from CM055311.2 coordinate 71,401,598, forward strand.
GACACTGGTCTAAACTGAATCAGTCACCTTTCATAATATGTGCTATGCTTGGCGAACAATCTTACATTCTGAATCTTTCAAGCACTTTGTTGATATTGTTGGGAAATGTGTCCTCAACAATAGTGCGATCACGTAATTAAAACTCATGATGAGAATTCGCAAGGGATGATACGAATTATATTAGTCAACTGACCAACATTAATCGGTAATGATTGGCTAGCTAGAGTTTGACATTACTGTCGTATGACGGTGGTGGTCAGTTGATCCCTTTAGGTCACACCTATAGGACAATTCCCTTAATTGATAAGATGATCAAATGTATATTGATACGAGTTGATCATATTCCTTAAACTCGTATATCGAGAAATCAGAGGTTAAATCTTAATGTAAGATTTATGTTTGAAATGAACATGTCAATAATCAAACATTAAACGATGTTTATAAAATGTCGTAATTAGAATGAATAGGGTTGTATATTATTACAAGTGTTGTAAATCGTACTGACGATTATTGAAATGACCATTTTATACATAAGTAATTATGAATTACTAGTCAAATTGTTAAATATGCATTTTTAAATTAGAACAATTAATTTTATGTTGTGACATATTGTATGTCACACATAAGTATACAAATTGTACAAAATGACATTTGATAAAATGGAAGTCCATTTTAATTGTGATGATACCGGTTTTGGGAAGGTGTAAATTGAAGTGTGTTTTGTGTTTTAAGAACATAAAAACACAATCCTTAAAAGGGTACCTTGTGAATTGCACCTACACCCACCTATGTACATAGGAAAGACAAAATGTTCCCTCTTGGTTTTCTTTTGTGTGTCTCACGCCTAAACCAAGGGACAACCATCAAATGTGAAGTTGTTCACACATTGTTATTCATTCTAATCTCTTGGCAATTTTTCTAGTGTGAGAAAATAATAACATCAAATCCTCTAATATTATTATTGTGAGATAATAATAATACTAATAATAATAAGTTATATATTAGTTTCAATTCTAAATAAAGATTAGAATTTGTTTAAGGAAAAACCGGTTTTGGTACAAGCATACTCAAGTTTCGGTTTCAATCAAAGGGTGTCTTGGTGCATCACAAAGGAGGTGTTCTTGTTGAATACTTGGAGGATCATCCTTGCTATTCTTGGACCGTATGTAAGGGTCGAAATCTCTCCTATTTCCGCACAAATTAAGCATGCATAAGATCTAATTAATGAGATAATTAAAATGTTAATTATAAGATTATGTTAGTATGACTAAAATTATTAGTTTATGAGATAACTAAACCTAACAATTGGTATCAGAGCAACTAGGTTGTTTGCATGCTTTCCGTTTACGTTTTTACGGAGTTATTAGGATAACAAAATAAAATTTGGTATTTCGTTTAATATATGATATGGCCGAAATTAATTAAGCATGAATACCTACTGTTTCTAAAATGTTTTTAGAATATTTGGAATATATTTTGCATATATATTGTTCATGTTGGGGCTGGTGTCCTTGACAATTAAGTACAATGACTTATTAAATCTCTTTAAGGATCACAAGGGCATACTTTTGTATTATTACCAGTTGATCCACGTTTATCAATAACGGTTGGCTTGCTAGATAAGTTTGACGTTATTGTCATACGGATGGCGGTGATCAACTGGTCCCTATACGTCACACCTATAGGACACGTTTGAGAGATGTGAAGGTATGAAAATACAATCACATTTATGCCGGATATGACTAAACAGTTAGTCAGAGGTATTGTGTAACACCCACATTTATTTAAGAGCCTTTAGCAAGACATTCTCAAATAAATAGAACTGTTACCATCTCGGAATATCCGAGGTAGTGAATAACGAAGTAAACAAACCAAAGTACTTTATATAAAAACTGATTAAATTAAAACTTGATAGAACAACAACTACGAGGTCCAAACTTTGATAAAATAAAAGTACAACTGAAGGTATCTAAGTGTGATCTAACTCTAAGTAGGTCCATGCCATGTCTCACTCCATGCCCAAGCTCCTAGTCCATCTGTCACTGACCTGTAAAATCTACTCCCCATTCCGGATCATCGTAGGTGTACACGAATACACAGGGTCAACCGCGAGGTTGAGTAGGTAAAACAATTAAAACATAAATAACAACACTATCATAAATATATTGGGATCAATCATCCCTTCTCCGCACCGATCCAACACCAAATAAACTCCGCACCGAACACAAGACCCAGTATACTCCACACCAATCACAAGACCCAATATACTCCGCACCAAGCACAAGACCCAATAAACTCCGCACCAATCACAAGACCCAATATACTCCGCTCCATATCACAAGACCCATTTCACACCTCCCGATCTCCACAATGATCAATAATAATAATACAATCCACAGTACAGTAATAATCAATTATATCAACTCATAATAAGCATTACTTGCACATTTCATGTCATAACATGAATCATAATATATTACCCCTACCTCGATTTGCAGAACGGTAACCGAACAGCTGCCAGAACATTCCACTTCAGCTCAGTTCCTATAAATAGTACTTACTATCAATTTCTATTCGTACAATCACCCACTACTAATTGCTTCTTGATCATGTTTAAGACGATTTACTTGTCACAAAATGTATGTATACATATCATTTAACGTTAACTCATTATTCACATCCATCATCCTTAACCAAATATAAACTTACTAAAAATAGACTTACTACTTATGTAAACTTACTAAAAATAGCAATAATTCAAGTAACCAAATGTTACTAAGCAAGAGCAATAACCATATAAGTAATTAATAATAAACATAATGCTCGCTTACAAAATAATAACCATAACGATCCCAATGATATGATTAATAATACTAATAACGTACATGACATATGACCATACAATTATAAATTCATAATCATAATAATAATAATATGCAACACTACAATATTCATGTTAAATAAACCTTACTATAAAATTAATAATATCATTATCATTATCATTATTTCAATAACAATAATAATAATAATAATAACATAAATAACCTCATCATCCTAAAAACATAAAATCATAATAATAATAATAATAATAAGTAAAATAATATTAAGAGAGATAAAAAGAAGAACCTAAAAACTCTAACACAAAACAGCCCACGACCACCCTTTACCGCGACACCACACAAGACCCTAAACAGCCCCTTGAACAGCCACCTAACACCCTACCCCCTACCACCGACAACCACCTGGCTAGACCCCAGAACCACCGGCTACCTCCCCAAACACCAACCACCCACTCGACAGCCACCAGTGAGTCAAACCAGGGCCCAGTTCAGGCCTGGTTTCTCACTCACTGCCCCTGACCATGGTACTTCAACTGCCCTTCGATGCTAACCCAAACCTGACCGACACTAGACTCGACCACCACCAGCACCCCCGGACTCCAGACTCCAGATTTGGCAACAACGTCGCAAGAACCTCCCCCTAGTTCACGACATTATCACCTCCCAACACCCCCGTGACACACGCAGATAAACAGAGTACTAACAGATTGTAAAACACCCTTCTAACCACGCCATCAACCACCCCTGCAACACCACGACCAACCACCCCTGAACCTCGAGGTTACCACCATGAGTAACCCCTTACCACCACCTGTCCCAACACGCAAAGACCCCTATCAAAACATATAGACTTAACAATAAATTCGATTACAAAATAATGCATCTAAGGTGCCTGTTATCGTATTTCTGCCACCCTTGATCCGACACCAAAACAAACACCTTAAAAAAAAAAACGACGACAGCCATCGACCCTCCATCCATAGCCTACATACAAACCTTATACTTCCTAGTTCAAAACCATGTAAAAACAATAAGAGTCAGATGCATAAAACCCCTCTTAAACAGACGACAAAATCATGCTGCAAAACAGAAAGTGACGAAATGGTGGTGGACATACCAGATCCTTCACTAATTCGAACCACCCTACGTCGGTCAACAACCACCGTGGCTGGGTTCCTCTCCTTCTCTACTGTGGCGGCTAGGGTTTGGTGTGATTTCCTTTGAGTTTGAGTAGGGTTTAGGGTAGGTAGAGCCACTATATAAATGACAGCAGGCCCTAGGTTTAAGCAGAGTTCTGAAAACGTGTTCATGGGCTGCTATTTAAGCACGCAAAACGAGGCCCATGGCCGTGCTGCCATGGGTCCTGGGTTCGAACCCCAACAACTACACATCACTAATATTATGTTGAGGTGGCTAAGTTCCCTTTTCAAGTCCCATCTAAGACCACAACAACTCGTATAAAACGAGTACGAGTAAGCTTATAAATTAAACGATTTAAATAAAAGAAATCAAAAAGCGAGGTATTACATATTGACTATTAAATTAGTCAATAAGATGTTGAGATTATTATTTAATACGGATTAAATAATTTTAGCTAATACGGATTGCATGATTAATTCGTAAAATTAAATATAAACGGTTATATTTAATTAAATATTGTATTCGCGTATTAATATAAACAGTTATATTAATTTGGGTAATTATACAATATCGTAATTTTATCAGACCATTATTAATACATCGACTGCATTAATATCTGATAACATGCATACGATTTATAAACAAAACCCGCGAATAAAGTTTAGCTAAATGGGTCGAATCACAAATTAGAATAAGGTAAGAGTGGAAAGCCCACTCCTACCCTATTGGAAATTTCGGCCAAAAGAGCTACATAAGGAGGAGGACTCTCCTTATGTCAGGGACTCTTGTTTCACTGTTTAAACAAATCTCAAGGAAAAATTAGTTTTTTGAGAGCTTTCTTCTCCCAAAACCTCAGATCTCACATCTAAAACCTAAATAGCTCTCCCAATATTGCAAGGCAGTTGGAGAGGATTTCTAGCACACGCGGCCACGTCTCATTCTAAGTCTTGGGTGCAAGTTATAGGAGGGAATTTGTGTTAATTCCTGTTCTTAGGCCTTTCGCACAAGGACCAAAGGTTGATTTCTTTTTCATGTTTTTTATTAACTTATGACTATAATCACAATTGTATGTTTCATTATAATCCTGCAAGTTTGGGGCGAATACATGCTTTATTCCCCACAAGTGGTATCAGAGCCAGGCCATGAAAATTTTACCTTTGTGTTTTTCGTAAGTTTTAAAACCTGAAAAAACGTCTTCTGCCGCTAAGTCGGTCGATCGACCCCCCGTTGCGGTCGGTCGACCGCCTCCTGCGTGTTTCTCTGTTTCGACAGTTTATCTTTTGTGAGAAATCGTGTTCAGAAACTCGGTTTCGTGTTTTGTGGTCGGTCGACCTGTTTTTCGGGTCGGTCGACCATTCTGCTTCAAAAAAAAGAAAAAAAAAAAAAAAAAAAAAAAAAAAAAGATTTTTTTTTTTTTTTCGTCAGGTGGTCGGGTGACCTGTTTATTAGGTCGGTAGACCACCCCTGTAACAGACTCGTTTTTTTTTATTTTCCGAAAATAACATGTTTTATTTTCACATGGCCTTTAGTAATATACTATATACGGAAATAGTATATTATTAATTTTGTGAAACGGTTCACCCTCGTTTGATACATATTATTTTAAAATGGTTTAAGATAATAGGATTATAAATTTATTAAAATTGGGTGATTAAAACGGTATAATCACATAATTTTAATCCCGTAAGGTGGTTTGGTAAAAATTTATTAATCATAATAACAGTATTATGTCATGTATGAATTTTATTTAGTTGATGCATTTTATTTATCGTCTTGTTGAATGCCTTGAATGCTTTCAATAACGTATTTAATTTTTGCAAACGGTTGTAACTTAGTGTGGCCTTAGAAGATTGTGTCACCGTAATGATGAGACACAGTCTTGCTTGTAATTTTGAGATCTTGAATCTCCGGTTTTGGGTTTTTGCCATGTAATTACTTTTGTATTTAAATTAGAATGTATCTAGGACTACTTTTGTAATTTAAATTAGTAATTTTGTGAAGACCGAAGACGGAGACCGGATGCTCACTCCCGCTGCAAGGACCAAGATGGAACTTCAAGACAAGCTTCTAGGGTCCAACGGTGGATTCCAAGTTGTATTTATGTTCTTTTGGTAGGATAGGCCACACTAGGACTTTTATTTACGTTTATTGCATTTATTTTATGCTTTCATCGATAATAGCTTGCATCATATTCCGCCTAAAACCAAACCACCTATAACATGCCTGAAAACTGACTCATGTAGAGGTTACGCGTTAGTTTTCTGTGACAATACAGATGTCACATGTCAATTGCAAAGCCATCACTTTATTTAATTCATTCACGCAAATGCTAGATATTCGTTCACTTAAAATGGATAAATATAAGTTGATGGGGTCTTCCTCGTATAACCAAAAATTGAGAATAGTCTTTATAAATCAGCCTCCCATGAATCCCTTCTTCGTCGGTAGGCATAATATGACCCCTTCTACGTCGGGTAAGTGGGAACAGATGATTTATTTTATCTCAACATCATGGTCACTCGATAATATCCAGTGACTGAGATGGACTAATAGATAGGATTTACGGAAATCTATCGACCAAGAGTTCCAACGGTGGAATTAGCCAAACTGTGGGCTTATCAATATACGGAAATTGAGTCTTGGGATCATTTATATAATTCTTGAGGGAGATCAATTATATAAATGCATGAGTCTACGAGTTTAAATTCAATTTAATATAGACTTAAATCACAACAATGAGTTGCTTATATGGTTTTGTTTTATCTTCTTTTCAGTCTAGAACACGTTCAATTAAACTGCTGTATAACTAAATGGCTGGTGAAGACCCAATGCCAAGTGCCAAGCTAGCACGTGAATCCTGGCTAAAAGCCTTCATGGACTCCATGAATCAGTCCACAAGACTGAGGAATGATGGGTCAAACTTCTCTGACTGGGAGGCAGCACTACGGAATGCTGCCATTGCTGACGGAAAGCTCAAGTACTTAACTGAGCCCATTCCGCCACACCCAGGAACTGGAGCTAGAGCTAACGAAGTTCGCGCTCATAGCGACTTTGTCATGGAAGCGGGTGCGATAAAGAACGTACTCATCTATGCAATGGAATCCAATTTGCAAAGACGCTTCATAGCCCATGGTGCAAACAAGATTTTCACCACGCTTACAAACGAATTCTCAAAGGCTCCGAGAATCGTTTCTTATGAGCATACCTGTCGCTTCTTTGAGGCGAAACTCCAGAAGGGCCAAGCAGTTAGCCCACATATTCTTCACATGATTGAGAATATCGAAAAACTGGAGGCCCTAAACTGCAAGATCAGTGAGAACATAATCGTTGATCGAATGCTTCATTCACTTCATGATGGGTTCGCCCTCTTTAGGGCCAACTATTACATGAATGACATGAAGAAGACTCCTCATGAGCTCCACTCCCTTCTCGTACAGACCGAGAAGGATCTGAAATTAAGTGGGAGCGTGAAGCAAGATGTTCTCATGATCTCCAGTAAGGGTCAGGGTAAGGGTAAGGGTAAAGCTCAGGGCGACCTAACAGTAGGCAAGCCCAAGTTTAAGAAGTCAGGATTTACTAAGAGTGGGCCAGGTGAGTCGAGCAACTCACAGGGCAAAACAAAGAGCAAGGATACAAGCATGGAATGTCACCATTGCCACAAGACTGGGCATTGGAGGCGCTCATGCCCCGTGTATCGTGAGGACATTAAGGCAGGCCGTGTTACTCCTGTTGGTATGTCTTCTTCTTCTTTTATTCACATGATTGAGATTAACCATGCAAGTTACGGAACTTGGGTACTAGATACTGGTTGTGGTTCTCATCTATGTAATCATGTGCAGGGCCTCCGAAACCAAGAACCCCTCATCAAGGGTGAGGTTGACCTGCGTGTCGGGAATGGAGCACGTGTTGCTGCAGTCTCGAGGGGAACATACGTGATCCAGCTTCCAAGTGGATTCGAGTTATCTTTATATAACTGTTATTATGTTCCTTGTTTGTCCAAAAACATTATTTCAGTTTCTGCGCTTGACAAACTAGGTTTTTCATTTGTAATAGAAAATAACAGTTGTATTTTCTCATTACACAATATGATTTATGGCAAGGCAGTTTCCATGAATGGAATTTATGTTTTAGATCAAACCACTGAAATATTACATGTGAATAATAAGAGATTAAAGGTAGGTGACAAAGATCAAACTTACCTATGGCATTGTCGTATGGGACACATAAATGAGAAACGCGTAAAACAGCTCATACAGAATGGAGCTATCTCGGCCTTTGATTTCGAATCTTATGGCACGTGTGAATCATGTCTCATCGGTAAGATGACTCGTATTTCCTTCAAAGGTGTTGGAATGCGCGCTGCCGACCTATTAGGACTCATACATACGGACGTATGTGGCCCTATGTCGATCAACGCACGAGAAGGCTATAGGTATTTCATCACTTTCACGGATGATTTGAGTAGATATGGCTATGTCTACTTAATGAAGCATAAAAGTGAATCCTTTGACAAGTTCAAAGAATACCAGAATCGGGTACAGAACTAGCTGGGTAGAAAGATTAAAGCACTACGTTCTGATCGTGGTGGTGAGTATCTTTCACACGAGTTTGATCAACACCTCAAAGACTGTGGCATCGTGCTACAGTTGACTCCACCTGGAACACCACAATTAAATGGTGTGTCCGAACGGAGAAATCGAACTCTACTTGATATGGTTCGATCCATGATGAGTCACACCGTCGTGCCTGATTCATTGTGGGGCTATGCTCTTTTGTCGGCCGCTCTAATACTTAACCGAAGTCCGTCTAAAGCTGTTGACAAGACTCCATACGAATTATGGAAGGGAACGGTCCCTAACTTGTCCTTTATTCGGGTTTGGGGCTGCGAGGCTTATGTCAAGTGGAGATACGAGGATAAGCTCGGCCCGCGATCGGTCAAGACATACTTTATAGGCTATCCAAAGGGAACTTTTGGTCATTACTTCTACTCGCCTACCGAACAACGTGTTTTTGTTGCGGCTAGTGCGACGTTCTTCGAGAAAGAATTTCTCGAGAACAAGTCGAGTAATAGAACCTTCGAGTTATCGGAGGTTCAAGAACCAACTACCGAGCAACCATTGGAGGAAACAGTTCCTTCAACCGAGGCTGCGGTAGATATCCCTGAGGAACCTAGGAGGTCGGGAAGAGTCTCTATTCCACCGGACTGATACATTGGTATGGTCGAGGAACACGATACAGATGACGTCTTACTCCTAGAGGGTAATGAACCCACAACCTATAAAGGTGCCATGACCAGTTCTGACTCAAAGCTATGGCTAGAAGCCATGCAATCCGAGATGGACTCCATGTATGAGAACAACGTGTGGGATCTTGTGGACCTACCTGCAAAGGTACGTCCCCTTCAATGCAAATGGCTTTACAAGATAAAGCATGCCGTGGAAGGACAACCAGATATCCACAAGGCTAGACTAGTTGCTAAAGGTTTCACCCAAGTGCCAGGCTTGCACTACGATGAGATCTTTGCACCCGTAGTCATGCTACGTTCCATTCGGATTATCTTAGCGATCGCTGCATTTCATGACTATGAAATATGGCAAATGGACGTTAAAACCGCCTTCTTAAACGGTTATTTGGAGGAAGAGTTGTACATGGTACAACCCGAGGGTTTTATCGATCCAGCACATCCTAAGAAAGTTTGCAAGCTTAAGCGTTCCATCTATGGACTTAAGCAAGCATCGCGGAGTTGGAATCATCGCTTCGACCAAGTGATAAAAGAAAATGGATTCATTCGATCAGTCGAGGAACCATGTCTCTATATCAAGTCGAGTGGGAGCAAGATTGTATTCCTAGTACTGTATGTCGATGACATACTCTTGATTGGGAATGACATACCTCTCTTATCTTCGGTTAAAGCATGGTTGAAAAACCATTTCCAGATGAAAGATTTGGGAGAGGCACAAAGAATTTTGGGCATCCGTATCTACAGGGATAGATCACGACGGATGTTGTCTCTCAGTCAGGAGTCTTATATAGAGAAGATTCTGGAGAGATTCAGCATGACGAACTCCAAGAAGGGGTTCCTTCCTATGACTCCTGGGCTTCACTTGAGCAAGACTCAAGAAGCTAAGTCATTGGAAGAGAAAGAGCGCATGAGTCAGATTCCTTATGCTTCGGCAATAGGATCGATCATGTATGCCATGATATGCACACGTCCTGACGTTGCATATGCATTGAGTATGACAAGTCGATTCCAAGCTCATCCAGGTGAACAACACTGGATGGCCGTGAAAAACATTCTTAAGTACCTACGGAGGACTAAAGATTGGGGATTGACTTACGGAGGCGACTCGACGCTCTGCGCCACGGGTTACGCAGATGCTAGCTTCCAAACGGATCGAGATGACTCGAAATCTCAATCTGGATTCGTTTTTACTCTTAATGGTGCTGCTGTCAGCTGGAAAAGTTCTAAACAGAGTGTTACAGCAGATTCTACGACTGAGTCCGAGTACTATGCCGCCTCAGAAGCAGCTAAGGAAGCAATATGGATGCGTCAATTCTTACAAGGACTATCAGTAGTGCCTAGTTCGAATGACCCAATCACCGTTTATTGTGATAATAAAGGTGCCATCTTCCAAGCTAAGGAGCATAAGTCTAGCAACAAGGCTAGGCATGTACAACGGAAAGCTCATCTAATCAGAGATTACGTGGAGCAAAAGGAGATTTTCATTGGTAAGATCGCTACGGATGACAACATAGCTGATCCTCTCACAAAAGCATTACCACGTGATAAGCATGAAGGGCACATTCATTCCATGGGAATTGGATGGGTTCCTAAGTTGTAGTACTCTTTTATGAATTCATGTAATAATTCATTTTCTCGTGTACTCTATTCAACCTTATTGTTATGATATAAAATGTTTTGTTTTTCATGTGGAATTGTACGCCAATTTTGAACACCACAAAGTGAACTGATTAACATTACATCGTTTTGGTCCTTGATTACCCACTTGAGCTGATAACTCAGGTAATCATTTTGTGACGTTGGTTGATGGTGGGTTCAACGAGCCATAAGTCACGTGGATGACTGACCAATCACAAAGGCGAGTTATACGGATATCTCGTAGGACACCCCGTGACAACGTTATGGAGTCCTAAATGTTTTATAACATTGGGTGCCTGGTCGTGGATAGGACCTCCATAGTGTTCCTTAGAGTCGAGTCTTTTGACCTTCAACTGTCTCTTGAGATTAAGACAGATTTTGGGTAACTTTGGTTTCTTTCCCACGGTCACCGTAACAGGGGCCAAGAGGATTTTTTCTGGGTTATTTCATGCTGGGCGATATCGGCAGGATTCGAGTTGAGGGAAATATCCAAACCCTTATCAGGATTTTATCATTTCTCAGGGCCACTCGAGGAGTAGTAACTGAAATGCATGGCCATGCTCGAATACAGATTCGTTTTATCAGTTAAGTTACTCTCTAGTCGGGGAAACAACTCTTGATACAGATCGCTTGTGAGATACGACCTTTGCGAATGCGGATTTGCAAATTGTCTTCCATTGAGTGGGAGAAATTTTAAAAAGGATATGAGATTCGGTAATCGCACCTACACTTGTACGGACAAGTGGGAGTTTGTTGGAGCTTGTGTCCTCCACATGTAGTGTGATAACGTCATTGCACATACCCTTGTACGGACAAGTGGGAGATTGTTGGGGCTGGTGTCCTTGACAATTAAGTACAATGACTTATTAAATCTCTTTAAGGATCACAAGGGCATACTTTTGTATTATTACCAGTTGATCCACGTTTATCAATAACGGTTGGTTTGCTAGATAAGTTTGACGTTATTGTCATACGGATGGCGGTGATCAACTGGTCCCTATACGTCACACCTATAGGACACGTTTGAGAGATGTGAAGGTATGAAAATACAATCACATTTATGCCGGATATGACTAAACAGTTAGTCAGAGGTATTGACTATTAAATTAGTCAATAAGATGTTGAGATTATTATTTAATACGGATTAAATAATTTTAGCTAATACGGATTGCATGATTAATTCGTAAAATTAAATATAAACGGTTATATTTAATTAAATATTGTATTCGCGTATTAATATAAACAGTTATATTAATTTGGGTAATTATACAATATCGTAATTTTATCAGACCATTATTAATACATCGACTGCATTAATATCTGATAACATGCATACGATTTATAAACAAAACCCGCGAATAAAGTTTAGCTAAATGGGTCGAATCACAAATTAGAATAAGGTAAGAGTGGAAAGCCCACTCCTACCCTATTGGAAATTTCGGCCAAAAGAGCTACATAAGGAGGAGGACTCTCCTTATGTCAGGGACTCTTGTTTCACTGTTTAAACAAATCTCAAGGAAAAATTAGTTTTTTGAGAGCTTTCTTCTCCCAAAACCTCAGATCTCACATCTAAAACCTAAATAGCTCTCCCAATATTGCAAGGCAGTTGGAGAGGATTTCTAGCACACGCGGCCACGTCTCATTCTAAGTCTTGGGTGCAAGTTATAGGAGGGAATTTGTGTTAATTCCTGTTCTTAGGCCTTTCGCACAAGGACCAAAGGTTGATTTCTTTTTCATGCTTTTTATTAACTTATGACTATAATCACAATTGTATGTTTCATTATAATCCTGCAAGTGCTTTATTCCCCACAGTTCATTGGTATTTTATTTTCCGCATAATTTCGCATGTCACAAAATTAGTTTGAACCAAAAATCCAAGGTCAACATGCTTTTTAATATTAAATACTCGTATGTCAAGTTTTAGCCTATTTATGATATTTTCTATAGCAAATTTGTGGGTTGATTTTTCTTTATCAGCCCATTTGTGATTTATTTTTAATCGATCTACTTTTTAATGTCATAATAAAAAATTTAAAATAACCTGTTTTAAGATATTTTTATAGCCCAATTATGATTTCAGTTTTCTCTATTAACCCATTTGTGATTTTTTTTTATAGGTTCTCAATATCCCTATAAATAAATATGTAAAAATATATAAATTGCAAGATCAATTATCATATTATAGAAAGGAAAAAATATGGAGATGAAAAAAATTATGAAAGTGATAGCAATAGTTGTTATGTTAGTAATGCTTGTGGATGAATCAATGGCGATTTCCGGGAAAAAAGCTTGCAAGCGTCAATGTCAAAAGAGATGTAATGGACAACAAGCAAATCAAGATGGAGATTCGTCAGCGTATAAATCTCAAGACCCTGATTTTTCTGATCCCCAACTTTCATCACTTGGATTACTTTCTAAAAATAAAAATAAAAATAAAAATATAAATAAAGGTTGTTTAAAACAATGTAAGCAACGTTGTAATAACTACCCCGGAGAATCGTCACCTCCTTCATTTTCCGATCCCGAACTTCCCCCTCCTGGATCATCTGGCCCTGGTTTTTATCCACCTAGAACGGGTCCTTATGGATCATCTGGCCCTGGTTTTTATCCACCTCGAACGGGTCCTTATGAAAACATGGTGCATAATTAGCTCCTCCTCGATATGTTTAATATTTGTTGGCCTAAAAAATTGTCACTAATTTGAAGTATCAACATACTTGAATAAATGAAAAATGTATCAATAATATATCTTATCTCCTACCATATTACTCATATTTAAGTGATTATGTTGTCACCAATGTTCTATTTTGTATCAATTCTTAATGTTTATACTCTGCTTCATGTTTTATAGATTAGGAAATATGCAGGTAAAAGTAAAATATCAACACCATCCCATCCTCATATCATCTATTTCCCTCCGCTGGTTTTTTTACTATCTCAACAACTAGTCGATCACCATAACAATTAAACATGAAACTCTCGAATTATTTTAACCCATCTTGAGATCACTATGTGAGTAATTTATACTTAATAACATGCTTAAATTAATGAATAAACATACAATAAACTAAATAACGGAAACGATAAACTAAAATCGAGAATTAAACTTTCAGTCATTGCTTTTCGGTATTTCTGAACAACTTTACCCATTAATCATCTTTAATAAACCAATTTACGTAAACTCGTATTTTCGTATGCTTTTCTGATTTCCGTTCTGAACCCTCCTTCTCACTGATTTAGATGGTGTATATTTTTTTTAAGGAAAAGTAGATTTGGTGACCTTGTTAATCATGAATTATATTGTACTTATACTGATTTTGCCATAAAAAATCAGTAGCAAACATAAAGGAGTGAGTGATGGTCAACTGAGGGGAGTGGAGGGAGGCAAAATAGGAAAGTTTTATTCCATAGTTTAATTGTCAGTTTAATGGGCCAAAACTTTAGGATTTTTCATAAACTTAATAATTAATTATGAAAAAAAATCTAAAGAGAAACTTCATGTACGAATTATAGCGACGAGTTCTCTACAGCGAGAAATAATAATCTTCCATGTATTACGATGCACTTAGTCTCTCACCACTCACACTTAACTTAATGAATAAACCATAAGTTTACTCTAGGTAAAAAAATAATGATATTTCTCAATAAAGATAAATAAATAACCAAATATGTCCGTACATAATTCAAAATGAGAAAATATCCAACAAAATAGAATTCAATATAACAAATAAATGTATCACATTATGGAACCAAGCCCCATATTCACTACATGATCCTTGAAACCTTTAGGTGACATGCCTTTAGTCAAAAGCTCAACAATCATCAACTCATTGTTAATGTGTTCTATGATCACTTTCTTTTCCTGAATACGCACTTTAATGGACAAATACTTAATATCAATGTGTTTACTTCGACTTCTTCTGTTATTCTTAGACATAAAAAGCGCAGCTGAATTATCAAAATGCATGCAAATCGCCCGATAATAAAGTCAACAACACTTAGCCCTAATATGAAACCTTTCAGCCATACACCATGTGAGGTAGCCTCAAAACAAGAAACGAACTCGACCTCCATAGTAGAAGTGTATGTCAATGTCTGCTTAGTACTCCTCCAGGATACAGTTTCCTCAGCTAGCCTAAACACATATCCTGATGTGTATTTTCGTGAATCAATGCAACCAGCAAAGTCTGAGTCGGAGTACCCCATCACTTCAAGACTATCAGTCCGTCTATACATAAACATGTAATCTTTGGTACCCTGAAGATACCTCAATACTTTCTTGGTTGCCTTCCAGTGATTAGTGTCTAGGTTACTCTGATATCTTCCTAATACTCCAACAGCATATGCAAGGGCGGGTTTGATACAGACTTGAGCATACATAATTCTACCAACAGCTGAAGCATATGGAACATTTTTTATTTGTTCCTTTTCAAAATCATTCATGGGACACTGGTCTAAACTGAATCAGTCACCTTTCACAATATGTGCTATGCTTGACGAGCAATCTTTCATTCTGAATCTTTCAAGCACTTTGTTGATATAGCCCTCCTGCTAAGCCTAAAATGCCTCTGGATCTATCTCTATGGATCATAATGCCAATGACATAAGATGCCTCGCCCATATCTTTCATATCAAAGTTATTTGAAAGAAATTGTTTCACCTTATATAGCAACCTCTTATCATTGATTGCTAGCAGAATATCATCTACGTATAACACAAAGAAACAAATCTTACTCCCACTGACCTTAATGTACATGCATTGGTCCATGATATTTTCTTCAAAACCGAATGAAGAAATTACTTTATGGGACTTCTTGTACCATTGTCGGGAGGCTTGTTTCAAACCGTATAAGGATTTATTTAGCTTATATACCAAATGGTCACCATATTTAGAGGATAATTCTTCAGGTTGTTTCATGTAAACTTATTCCTCTAAATTGCCATTAAAAAATGTTGTTTTCACATCCATCTAATGTAACTCGAAATCAAAATGAGCTACTAATGTCATGATAACTCGAAGAGAGTCTTTCTTTGATACAAGGAAAATATCTCCGTGTAGTCGATCCCTTCTCTTTGAGTGAACCCTTTAGCAATAAGTCTTACCTTATATCTCTCGATATTGCCAAGTGAGACCCTCATAGTCTTAAAAACCCACTTACATCCGATGGTTTTTACACCATTGGGCAACTTGACAAGATCCCAAACTCGATTAGACGCCATAAAGTTCATCTCATCTTTCACAGCATCCAATCATAAGTTTGAAACTATAGAACTTATGGCCTGTCAAAATGACATAGGATCATTATCAGCTCCAACATTGCAATCCGATTCTTGTAGATATACTTCGTAGTCGTCAGGAATCGTCAATCTCCTTTCTCGAGTAGATCTTCATACGTAACTATGGACATCGAAGTTTGGACAAAATTTTCCAAGTCTAGTACCTATATATTATAACCCTAATAAATCCACCTTATAAGTAACCTAAAAAATAAACAGATCTATCAATTCACTTCCCTCACCATCTCATCTTTTCACTCTTCCTAATTGTATTTTATTTATGAGTAATAATTTATCATCCTTCCTTTGACCGTATCACACTTACAGTAACATTCTACAAGTTTAATATCATGTGAGTAGATTTAATATTTTGTAATTATATTTTTATCTTCCAATCCTCCTTTTTCGGCTTGGTTGTCCAGCAAATTTAGACATGGACAAAAAATATTAATAATAGTTTTTGTCAAGATCGTATTTGTTTAAAGGGTTGATATGTTTTGTTTTTAGAATACTGTTTTATTTTATTGCTTTCAATTTGGATTCAATTTCTTGTGTAATGCTTTTTAATCAATTTTTGACCTTTTAAATAAATTGCCAACATTTTCTTTTAAAAAAGAGCTAAAAATAAATGTTCGTCAATGAATGTTACCGTTTGCAATATTAACTTGATTGATCCTATAGTATATTAATAACTAATCAGTAATGAAAAATATAATTCAGCCATATTGAAAATCAATTCCTATATCTGTATTTATAAATTTATAAAAAAATTGTTTTAAATGAAATTTTAGTGTAAGTTCTATGTAAGCAATTTCCTAAATATAGTTATATGTCAAATCTAAAATAATAAATATTTAATGAGCTTAATATTCTATGGTGTACCCCCAAGTTTTTCGGTATCCTGTGTTGTACCCCTACATTTTTTAACTTTTATGATGTGTCTCTGAACTTTATATACTAGTCAATACCATAACCTTATTTATTGTCTTTGTTAACTTAGTTTCTTAATTGATCTAGTAAAATCATTTACATCATTACAACTATTTGATAACCTAATCATGTACTTATTAGTTTGTCGAATTGCTCATTAACTCACCAAATAATATACGAAACTAACTAAAATTCATCAAATCTCCATTATTATTTCATGCTTCATCAATGGCATTTTTAATAGGAATGTGTGCTTACTAAAGTGATTTGTGAGGCTTTTCATACAAAATTGTGATACAACATTAATGAGTCATAATAAATGTCAAAATACGATTGTTTGATAGTAATTACGTTGATGGATAGTTAAAAAGGTCATGATGAAGAAATAAGTAAGAAATTTAGGGGTATGACGTGGAATATAAAAAAATGAGGGCTACAATATAGAAAACCCAAAAAACTTAGGGCTACACGGTAAAATATCCTTATTATTTTTGTTTTAGGTTATCATCAAGTGCTCATATATTAAATTTGTTGACCGTATTTTTACGGTATTGCAGAGGGTATAAGTAAATTGCATAAAAAAACGGATTAGAGAACATGAGAAAAATGGTGGAGCCTTATTTAAAAATAAATTAAATAATGTACTTTTAACCACAGAGTGACACATCAGCTCCGTGGTTGTTGCTTTAATAAATAAGAAGGAGAGTCGTGTGTCTGATATGTGTGATAGTGGTTTTTCTTTTATAGTTTTATTCTATTAAACTAAGAACATTTATTGCATTTTTCTTCACCCGTGTCATCAAACACAACCTCCTTCATTTAGCAATAGTGGTGGGTCCAGTTGAAAAGAAAAAAAATATTGTATACCAATTAGCACACAGTTTTTTTCGGTTACCAAATTTTTCCGCTTATATGTTAATTTGTTTTTTATTTTTCATTTTTACATATCATATCACTTTTCGAATATTTAATTTAGGTTGGTTTATATATTAATCTGAATTACAAAATACATCAAACAATTAATAATATATTAAGTTGGAAATTATAAAAAAGACTAACGTAAATTAAACATTGATATAAATTGACTTGAGAACAACAAATCTATAAAATCTTATTAAAAGGGTAAACTAAAATATCAAACTAATGTGACGTGGCAAAAATTAATTGTGACATGGCAAAAATTATTAGTGACATGACACTTATCTATATAATGTAAATTTATTAAACTAACCCCTTTCATATACACATAAAATAAACTAAAATATTTTACGAAAATGTCACTATTATCATCATTATTCTTAAATTAATTATGCATATTAAATATTTGATGAGTTAAAAAATTCTAAAAGTGATGTTACCTCTACAAAAATCGCACTACGATAATAAACTCCGCTACAACATTATATAAAAAAGACTAAGAACTTCACTAACTTACGTGTCATTTAAAATTCATCTCGAAATATTATGAGTTACATGCTTAGAAGTACAACAAATTTAAAAATATTAGTTGCAAACATAAAAAAAAATTAATACAAACTTTTTAGTTTCACTCACAACTTTGGTTCTTAATCTATCATAATCTATTTAAAATGTACTTATTTTATTTAATGGTATGTTTTTAATAAACATTATTATACTTTATAGTTATGTTATCTTAATTTTTATAGCTTTTCATTCACAACTTTTCTTATTCCCCTAAATAAATTGTTGAAATTAATGCAATAATTAATTACCAAAATAATCTTATATAACTATGACACTAATTCTAATTTTTTTTAATTTAGACAGTTGGTAGATAAAGTATATATAAAGAAATAAATAAATTGTTTCGCTTTTTATCCTTTTTATGTTTTGAATTAATTGTTAAAATCTAATTTATTATCATTTTGTTTTTGTTTTTAAATTGCAGGAGAGTGACTTTTTTAAATATCAATAGCATTACATGGAATCGAAAAATAATGGTAATAGATCTTCTTTTTCCAATTTTCTTTTGGTTTGAATATTTTTTTGTTTTGTTGAGATTTCCTGTTTTATTATGGTGTATGCAATATAAAATGGTAGTATGTATCTTTAATATATGGTGAAATGTTATATTATATATTATGACCCTTAATTTATTAACAGACAAATTCTGTAAATTGCGTTGCACTATTTTTCACTCTTTCACGCAGTTTAGTTGTCCATATAAATTTCTAATTCTATTTTGTATTTTGTCAAACAAGTTATAAATCAAATATATTGGTTAAAGTGTGGAAGTATGCTACAAATATGCCAACCTGGCCTTTTAATAGTGTCATATACTGAGTAAATATTATCGGTAATTGTAATATTTACTCATTCTCCAATTCCTTATTTGAACTTTGAATACTTTCATGCTTTTAAATCATTTTTCCCCACCAAATATATTCATAAAGCACTTGCAATGTATATTTTTTCGAGATTTTTTTTATTTTTAACTTGTGTATATTTTATTTTGTCATGAATTAAGAAGATTAATAGTTCTGAAAAATTATAATAGTATTGTTATGATTTTAATATTGGATGAATGAAAAGAAAACAATTGTGCTTAAATCGTACAAAATATGTTTGAATCATATCATGAATGTTTTAAACTCTAATGATTATACCATTTGAGAAAATGTGTCGTTAGTTTTGCTACATATTATCAGAATTCTTTGCCTACTTTCACAAAAAAAAAAAAAAATCTTCACTCAAATAAATTGTTGAAATTTGTGCAAGCAAAAATTAATTAGACTCATGTTTTAATGTAACTATCACAACAATCTTAATTTTCATCTATAAAATCTCTGTAAAGGATAAATCCTCTACAATATTATATAAAAAAATAATAAGTATCTCACTAACTCACGTGTCATTTAAAATTCATTTCAAATGTTATGAGTCACATGATAAGTACAAAAAATATATAAAAAAATATTAATTACAAACAAAAAAAATAAATTAATACCGACCTTGTATTTTTCATTCACAACTTTGGTTATTAATTTGTCATATGTATTTAAAATATATATCTTTTATTTAATGGTATATTTGTTAGTCACCATTATTATAATTTGTAATTTTGTTATCATAATTTTTTATCTTCCCCATTTCACAAAACTTTTATTATTTCCCTAAATAAATTGTTGAAATTAAAGCGAGAATTAGTGGGTACAAATTAAACTATAAATTTATTATATGAGTAAGCTATATAAATACATTCATCCAAGTAAATAGTATACAAAAATCATTTCACTTCACTAATTTTGTTGCCTTTACGTTGAAATTCCTTTGAAATGACAAGGCGGAGGTTATCCTGATTAGTAAGACGAAAATAAATTGTATTTTAACATAGGGCTTTCTATGTATTATTCATATCGTCTCTAATAGACTAAAGACAATATGAAAAGTGATAAAATATTATTATTATTATTATGCATTTATTTAGAGATTTTATATGTAATAAGGAATATACTTAGATGTTCTCTCTTTATTTCTCTTCCCGATAAAGTTAGAGCCAAAAATTTTAGAACGCACCAATATGACAACAAAAACAATAGAACAAGTACTAAAATACGAAAATTATGTTGTGCAATTGCACGGGCACAAAAACTAGTTTGTTTTTACAACTGGACTTATCATGGTAAATAAACACTCTTAAACACATTAATGAGTTAATAATAATAAACATTTTTAATTTATACCTGGATACCTACTTGTGTATATTAAAAATAATATTGACTAATAAAGAAATTCAAAATTAATAAACATTGAACTAATTATTAAATCGTTTATTGAATTCTGAGCACTTGAAATATACAAAGCAAATAAAAAAGCACCCTAATAGATTTAAAGTTTGTTGCCAATAACCTCATAAATAGAGTTGTAGCTTAAAAACGTAAAAATATTTTAGACCATTTTTTCACAAGCAAACTCATGCAATTATAAGGAATATTTTTTTTTTTTGGTGACGAGGGGTTTAATCCCTCGGGCCCATGCATTCTCGCACCACCAGATGGACCATGTAAACTACCCCTTTTTCGGGGGATGCAGTGGCCAAGTGTTCATCACCCTAGCTGGTAATCGAACCTGAGAGCTCTCAACTCCTGTATTTCTGCAAACTTTGAGGTTTAACTAAGTTACCACTGGACTAACACCACTTGGTTAATTATAAGAAATATATTCAAGACTAATATGAAATTTTAGAATAAACTTATGTCAATTAAAAAAATTCAATAATAGTAATTATTATTAGATTTAAATTGCCATAATTTCAAAATCAAATTCAATACAAGTTTGAGAATTTAAATGTCGATAGAAAAAAAATCACAAATATTAGCCGGGTTCTTAAGACAGTAAAAAAAACCAGTTGAAAAAAAATAATTTAATTGGACATTTATAATTCATGCAGTAAATTTGAACCTTAAAAATAAAATAAAACAATTAAATGGTGATTATATTTGGAGTTTCATCAGTTAAGCACTATATCCATGGTCATTCAATAAAAAAACCATGCACTAATTGAAAATAATAGATATCTACCCAAAAATAAATAGGGTATTAGAAACGTCTTTCAATAAACATTTAAAAATATTTGATGTAGGTGTGTTTAATGTGCTTCTTAAGGATGAGATTGAAGTTATAGAAATGCATTGTGTATATAAAAGTGACGGCAAATATATATTACAGAGTATTTGGTTATTAGGTATATAATAAGTAACGAGAGTGGATTTATGTGTTTAAATGGGAGCATGTTATGAGCTCGAGGTTTAGTAATTGAGGAATGCGTTTGAAATATTTGGGTTGCGTTAACATGTAAATAATAATAGGTCTTTTTAAAATGAATATATATTATTCTCAAAAATTAATTGAGTCAATTAACTTCCCTCTTACATAAATGGGATAAAAAAAATTCGCAATTTCAATTCATCCTAATTTTGTCTTATATATGATATTGGACTCATCTTAAGTTTAAGACATACTAGATTTCATGCCCGGTCGTTGCCCGGGTAATATCTTGACATAGTTTCAAAGTATCGTAACATTTAATCTTCTAAAAATACTTAGTGTCATAGACATATAAAGAGAATAATTCAAGTATGATTGTTTTTTATGGCTAATGAAACATCAAATGTATCATTATTAATGGAACAACATAGAACGTTGAAAGTGCATTAAACTTCAATGGAAATGGAAACATGTACCCCAATTTCAATGTTCTTGTAAAGACACATATTACGCATCACTGTCAAAGTAATTTTTTAAGCACATATATTTTTATAATAATTCGTATACTTTTCATTTGAGCATCATCTTAAAGAAATTTTTTTATCCGATATTTCCAATATATGAAGATAGTTGAAACTCGTATAGTTAAATATTAGCTCGTATTATTTTAACATTAACTCGTATTCTTTTTACAGTAGCTCGTATTCTTTTTACAGTAACTCGTATTCTTATCTTAATAACTCGTATTATTATTTTATTAACTCGTATATTTTTTACATTAGCTCGTATTCTTATCCTAATAGCCCGTATTCTTATCTTATTAGCCCGTATTATTCTTACATTAGCTCGTATTCTTTTTTATATTAGCTCGTATTCTTATATGCTCACATTTTTAAGTTCATTATCCTCTTAAATGCTCGTATTTTTTTACGTTAGCTCATATTCTTATCTTAATAGCTCGTATTTTTTTTACATTAGCTCGTATTTTTAACTTAATAGCTCTATTAGCTCGCATTCCTAGGTTAATAGCTCGCGTTCTTATGTGCTCGTATTTTTTAGTTCGTGATTCTTTTAAGTTCTTATACTTTTTACATTAGCTCGTATTTTTTATATATTCGTATTTTGTAGCTCATATTCTTTTTAGCTACACCTCATAATCTTAAGTGCTTAATATATCATGAAATTTGACGTCTTGCAAATCTGGTTTTATTTTTTTAACTCGAGAAGTGTTTCAATTAGCTCGTGTTTTCCTATTCTTTTAACATTAGCTCGTATAGACATATTCTCATCTTAATAGATCGTATTCTTATTTGCTCATATATTTAAGTTTGTGATCCTTTTAATCTCGTATTCATAATCATTTTTGCTCGTATTTTGAAGCTCGTCTTATCTTAATAGCTCGAATTGTTTTTTCATTAGCTCGTATTCATTTGTACTCGTATTTTAAAACTCGTCTTATCTTAGTTGCTCGTATTGTTTTTACATTAGCTCGTATTCTTAGCTTAATAGCTCATATTCTTTTTATACTAGTTCGTATTTTTAGGTTAATAGCTCGCATTCTTCTGTGCTCGTATTTTTTAGTTCGTGATTCTCGTTAACTCTTATTCTTTTTACATTAACTCATATTCTTATGTGTTCGTATTCCGTAGCTCGTATTTTTTTTAATTATAACTCGTAAACTTAAGTGCTTAATATATCATCAAAATTAACATCTCGCAAATTTGATTCTTTTTTTAGCTCCAGAAGTGTTTCAATTAGCTCGTATTTGCGTATTCTTTTTTACATTAGTTCGTATTCTTATCTTAGTAGGTCGTATTTTTATGTGCTCATATAATTAAGTTTGTGATCCTTTTATATACTCGTATTCTTTTTACATTAACTCGTATTAATTTGTGCTCGTATTTTAAAACTCGTATTATTTTAATAATATATAGTATTTTAAGCGCTTGATATATCATCAAAATTTCTATATAGATTTTGGTATTCTTATTATTAAATTGCATGTGTTGTTATCTTCGTTTACTCCGGTCATCCCATGTACTTCTTCCAATATAACAGAAAAACAATTGAGCATCAAAACAAACTGAGAGTACCACCTCATAATTGGCGCTAAACCGTTGAAAGAGTGAGAAAATATATTATATTCTTATGAAATAACTCAACTAACCGTATTTTCTAATAAATCTAGTGAATTTATAAAACTCAATTCACAAATGTTCTTTTTTTTGAAATTTCGTAAATAGAGATTAAAGATTGGGTATTTGCATTAGTAGTTTTTAATTGTTGGAGACCCTAAAGAGTTTCACATATATTGGACTTTATGTAATTGCTCGAAAATAAATTTCATTATTGATATAGATAGACAATTTCTAAATTATTAAATCAATATAATATTATGCAAAAATTGTAACCAATAAAATCGCGCAAACATTGTAACCAATAAAGTCGCTCAAAAAGTTCCTCTTTTAAGTATATATATTGATATGTCCATTCTTAAATAAGAATTTGTACATAGACGGTTAACAATAGAAAATATAAAAGCTTAATCTATTAGCTATATATTATATTATGTACCATATTGTTATTATATAACATAAAATTTGGTGTATATCTCTATATTATTATTATTATTATATAAGGCGATCTATAAAAAAATTGGATATGCGAAAATAAATAAATTTTCCAATATTTATTTGGTGCTTCCTCCATTTTTATATTTTCTTCCCATTTCTCCTTTTTGGCAAATTACCTATTTTTTTTGAATTTTTTTCCGAAATAGGCGATTTGCGGTAATTAATTAACGAAATGGGTAACTTTTGAAATTTATTATCGAAAATAGGTCCACATAGGATTGGAATACCCAAAGCTGCACCCAGAGCCAAGTCGCCCTCCCCCTAAGCGATTTTACCTAAAACCCACCCCAAGCCAAGTCGCTCCCCACTCCAGCGATTTGGCTCCTACACTTTCAATGAAGACAATAGAAATCATCAAACAGCCAACGAATAAGAAAACCCCCCATAATCCCCAATCCAATTCCTCAAACGCCCACACATTATCATTCTTATTATTATTGTTAGTCCCCCACAACCACACTCACCATTACTCCCTCTCATTGTTATTGTCCAACCAAAACGAAAATGGCATCCTCAACAATAACACAATCATTCTCATTCTCCTCCTGCAATCGACACTCTCGACCTCATCTGGAATCCGCAGCAGCAGAGCAACAACTCAGTCCGACTAACACCCACCCTCCGACCCGCGGTTTGTTGTCTTGGCTTCTCCGCCGCAGCAGACCCGACATAAGAGTAAGACGGGGGTGTGTAAGAGGGTTTGTTTCGATGGTGGGTTTTTAAGTCATTGTGGATGAAACCGATATCATTAATCATACTATAGTTTGTAAAATATCGGTTTCATTAATCACAAATTATATAATATATAATTCTGGGTTTTGTTTTGGGAATTTGGGGAAGCAGGGAAACAGGGGAAGGGGAAGGGGAAGGGGAAGGGGAGAGGGAAAGGTGCAAGTCACTCCGCGCCTGAGCGACTTAGTTCCGGAGAGGGTAGTTTTTGAGTGAAATTTAGCAGTGGGACTAAACTTGACCAGGAGGCAAGTCGCTCTCCCCCCGAGCGACTTGGCCTAAAACACCACACAGGTTTGGATCCATAACTTTAGAATTTTAGTTTGGTCGCTTACCGGGTGAGCGACTTTAATACGAGCCTAGCTTCGGTGATGATGTGGACCCATTTTTGGTAATAAATTTCAAAAGTTACCTATTTCGTTAATTAAATAGTAAAAATCGCCCATTTTGGAAAAAATACTCTATTTTTTCCCATTTCTTTCTTATTATAGACACACAAATGACAACTTAGTCCTTGTGACATTTCACAAATTACAAAAATAACCATTGGTTTAGTTGGCTAATGTTACCGGTTTAGGTTGTTAAACAAGATTAATGGCCCAACCCAAAAAAAGATTAGGCTAATGACTCCCTCCAAAATTTGGCCCAATTTACAAACTTCCCTCTAAAATACCCAACCCATTTTGAAGAGTCTATTGACCTAGATATACTCAAGAAGGGGGAGGGGGGTTGAATTAAGTATGCCAACTTCTTCGATTCTTCTTCGATGTTTGTTGATGAGACGTAGTAATAGCAAGTAACGAGTAAGAACGATAAAGTAAAGGAGACACGATCTTTTGAAGTGGTTCAGTTTCACAAATCGAACCGTACGTCCACTATTCTCGATTAATAAAATTAGTACCTTCTCCGGATTACAATTTTATCAACCCAACTCGTACAACTTTGATGTTAGTTGTAACTCAATCTAGATACCTTAAAATATCTAGCTACGATAAGTACCGTTAAATACTTGCTTACAATGAGTACCGCTAAATACTCGAATCTATCTTAAGTAAATAAGATAAAGTCTTCAACAATTTCTTGTGTTCAATGATCTTGAACGAGTAAGAATTTTCTTCAAAGCTTGTAGTCTTGATTACGAGATTTGACAATGATTGGCACGGAAAACGAGACGTATGAGAGATTACGTTCGTTTGTTTCTTGCTATGCGTGAGGCGTGTTGTTCGTTGTCTTTGGACGTGTAATATTGAGTGTATATACTAATTTAGATCTAGGTTTAATCCTAGATAGTTTAGGAATATTACTTTATCTAGAATACTTATTCTAGGTGATATTTTAAACTTAATCTTATTTGATTTAGGAAAGGACTCTAATAAGATATTATTAATTTAAGACATAAGATAATATTTCCAAAACCTACTTGATTTAGGAAATATCTTATACCATAAAATATAGTATCCTATTTTAAATCAATTCCTAACTAGTTTTAGCCCGTGCAAAATTGCACGGATTTGATTATTAAACTTGTATTTAACTTTAAGGAAATTATAAATTATTGAAATCGAAATTTCATAATCAAATTTTAAAGTACTAATCGATATCATAGATGAATGAAAAGTAACAAAATTTATACGTAGGTTAACAACATCATAAATATTGGGGAATCTTCATTATCCCATTTCAAAATCATAATAAACAACATTAATGTTTGATTTTTATACAGTTGTGATATTAGATAAGTAATTCGACACAATTATTACAACAAAAACATGAAAAAACATTAATTTGATCATAATTATTTGGTTGGCAAGAACAAATTTATAATTGAAGTCTGAACACCAATTATATGTGATGTTATTCATTAAAATTAACTTTTAGCTAAATTAATTTTGATGAGTTTGGAAAGTCCGGAAATGAAAAATGAAGATAGTGGTGAGAAGTTTCAATGATCATGCAAACAATGTAGGTCCCACATTTATTGAATTTTTGAAAAAAAAAAGTTGAATATGATGATGTGGGTGAAGGAAATTGCTTTACATGTTTTTGATTTAATATAGATAAGATTCTTGTCAAGATATAATAAATTATATCTTTAATCAAATCCTAGTTAATCTTTAAGTAAATTAAATAAACACATATTATTTATTCAATAAACCATAAAGATAATATGAAACGTGTTAGTAATTGTGTAGAGAAACGTGAGGCATACTTCCTTGACACGCTTCTCAACGTACGCTTCCCATGTACGTTTCATAAGACACGTTCTTCGAGACATAGTTTTCGAAGCACGTTTCTCTAGGAGTTTAGATTTTGACAATAACGGTTAGAATAAAATTCCTTAGTATATTAGAATAAATAATTATCTCATAAGATAATTATTTTAATTTTTTTTAACCAAAGAATGTTTCTATTCCAAAAACTGTTTTAAGATTGCTAAATTGATATATAACACTATACAATAATATGCATACATCTTCACGTCTTTATATATTTCACGCAAATCTCATTTCTTCGATAGTTATAGATACGGCCTATAACTTAGGAACTCTTTGATTCCACAATAAAACTTTTATCTTGTAAGTCTTCAAAAAGACTTGACATTTGACATGAGCTTGATCTTTCTTCAATCTTCGATTGAATCTATACTTTACTAAACTACGATCTTTGTTCTATAATTAACTGTACACTTAAACGCACGATTACACGCATATGTTTATAAAATATAATCACCTAGACTTGTCATTATTAAAACATAAAACAATATATTAATCATATGGAATATATTACTCAACAAATTCCCCATTTTTAATGATGGCAAGTCTTATCTAGAATCGTGTCTAAGTGTAACGTAGTAACGTTCCCCCTCAACATAATATTGGTCTTTCATAATATAGATTAACTAGGGTTTCTGTTTTTAGACTAAACCAATTACATAAAAAAACTATGAGAGACAATACGTTACGACAAGGAGCAATCTTAGGCAAATTCGTAATCTAGATCGCATTCTCTTCCCCCTCTTGACATCATTGAAAAGACGGAAACAAGGACATAAAACGACTAGAATGATATAATAAGAAACAAACCTAAGAATGCAATTCTAAATTAAACACACAAACGTAATTAAAATCATGCAAACACGAAATACGAACGGTAAAACGACACACAACCATATAGTACAATGCCAAAAGGGCCGAATATCCAAAATAAAGCCTAATGGGCCGAATTAGAGTATAAGCCAACTGGGCCGAATTGAGCAAAGTATAGGTAAAACAAGAAGTTTTAATACAAGCCAAATTGGGCCGAATATGGGGTAGGGAAAATGGGCCACAATTAAAAGTTTGAAGCAAAAGAGAAATTAAAGGACAAGGATAAGGGAAGGCTATTGAGGCCGGACTCCACCACACGGCCCAAACCATTCACTTCACAATTCCAATCCCAAATCTGCAAAACAGAGGTTAGTAATACGACGAAACAGAAACTGAAATTATTCGGGGTGACGGATGATGTGAGGATTAACAAAGTCGGGGCGAGTACGATACTCCAATGTATCTAGACGATCGAGGCAACTCGCATCATTGCGTCCTTGGGCATCAATGGCACGCTCGAAATTAAGGACCTTAAGGTTAAGAGCCTTCACCGCCTCCAAACACTTAGCCCCATCCTCTCGTAACCCGCGGCTATCTTGAACCAATGCACCCCCTTGAATCGTCAGAAAATGATGACGGTCGCTCACCCCAATGATTTCCTCCTTCACAAATTTCAACTCACGGGTAAGATTTACGAGACTCCCATTTATCTTTTCCATCCATTCTCGTATGTCAACATGTACACCCGACCCGTTACTCTTCTCGGACTTCGCATCCTTCAACCCAGCCACAAATGAAAATAACTTGTCGACTTTTCCTTCAAGAACACCCAAAATTCCGTTCCCCTTAGCTTCATCACTCTCTCGACCAAACAACAGATCACCATCCTTCCCAAAAATACCCATTAACTTCATAAGCCTGTCATTCATCTTATCCCTAGGAATGACACCATAGCTGTTAACATCAACGACTCCGGCATCAAATAACAACTCCGAAACCCACATGCCATAAGGTAT
Source organism: Silene conica (assembly GCA_029255685.2). Classification (NCBI taxonomy): domain Eukaryota; kingdom Viridiplantae; phylum Streptophyta; class Magnoliopsida; order Caryophyllales; family Caryophyllaceae; genus Silene; species Silene conica. The sequence goes on from CM055311.2 coordinate 71,430,857, forward strand.
ATCAAGAGTTGTACTAAACCGTTCTTTGACCAAAAGTTTTGAAATCTGACTGATTTTAGCCAAGAACAGAGGTGCTAAGTTCACCTTGACACCCGTCAACCAATTAAACAAGACAATGGCTTAACATCAACTTAGTTTGTCACGACCACCCCGTGGTGGCAAAATCGAATTCCATAGAAGATTAACAAAGAATTTTAACTTTGGACTAAACGAACTAGTTAGCAAAGGACTCACTTCCGAAGCCTCATTATCGAAATATTTCTTGATTTCCATTTTTTCCGTTTTAGACACGTTTGTCCATTCTTTACTCGGGTCATGAACGAGCCCTTCGTTCTTTAACCGAAAAACCCGACACATATCCTCTACAGAAATTCCAACGTCCTTTCCATTAACAACTGCCACAACACCATCCTCGACTGACTTGATAGACGCATAAAATTGAACGAGTTCAATTGGAAAGACTAGACCCGAAAAGTTACTGATATAAACCCATTCTTGAAACAGTAGAAAATCTTTAAAGAATTTTAAAGAAGGAAACCCGTCTACCCAAGACGTTGGGTAAAATCTACCCGCATGCACTGAATAAGGTAAAAGTCGTTCTATGAGCATACCTTCCTTTTTAGTCATCCGAACTTTCTCAAGACCATGCTTAGTTGCTTCTCCTTAGATGTCTTGAAACAGGGGTCGAGGATCTTGACCGGAAAACTCGTCTTCCATAATTGTTTTCCCCTTTTCCACCTTTCGACGTTTGCTAGACTCGGTTTTTGGAATGCTAACAGTGATTGGTTCCGGGGACGGTGGTGGGGAAGGTGTTGGGGTTGGTGATGGAATTTTGTGGCGAGAAGATCGTCGAGCAGAGATGGGAGGCATTTTCTTTTTATTTTTGCTTAAACGAAAGTTATAGTTGTGTTTATGGTGAATTTTTGATCTCAAGATTTTAATGGAGTGTGAAGTTATAGTGAGGTGATTTGATTTGAGAGATGAAGTTAGAGTGAGGGAGAGGGTGACGGTTATGAGGAGTGATGTAGGGGAAGATGGAGTGTGGTAATGGGTAAGGTGGGGTAGGCACGTGAGTGGGGTAGGTTTAGGTAGTAAATAGATTAGGTAAAACGTAAATTTTGGTACGTAATTTATTTGTTATGATTTGGTTGTTACGTAAATTTGATAATTTTAATTAGTAAGATTTTATTATAAGTTACGTATTTGCGATACGTAACTATACGTATATATATAATAGTAATATAATAATATTGGTTGGCATGAATTTAGTAATATTTGAATATTATTATTTTGATTTGAGAAATTGGTTGTGTACGTTCGTATAACATGTAGCAAGATATAATCAAAATTCGAGCATTCAATAAAAAATAACACACATAGGCATGCAGCGGAATATACGGACACAGTCATATAATTCTGTCTTTTCATAGTCAATCATTGGGTTATTTTCAGCTCTTAAGATCGATTAGGTGCCACCGATTAAATCAATTTCCAATCGTAAAGTCTCAAATCGTTCTCTAGCCAAAGGTTTAGTAAAAATATCTGCCCATTGTTTTTCCGTACTACAAAATTCCAACTTAATGTTTTTCTTTTCTACATGGTCACGTAAGAAGTGATGTCTAATCTCTATGTGTTTTGTTCTCGAGTACTGAGTCGGGTTCTTAGATATTATTATAGCACTCGTATTGTCACATAATATAGGTACACATCCCACGTCAATACCATAATCAAGTAATTGTTGTTTTAACCATAGGAGTTGGGAACATACCAGTGCGGCTGCAATATATTCTGCTTCTGCGGTTGACAAGGCGACAGAATTTTGTTTCTTGGATGCCCATGATATAATACATGGTCCAACGAAGGTCGCAAGTCCAGAAGTACTTTTTCTATCTAAAGAACAAATTGCATAATCCGCATCTGAATATCCTAATAGGTTAAAATTACAGTCCATTGGATACCATAAATATAGTTTTGATGTTCCCATTAGGTATCTTAGGATTCTCTTAACCGCAATCATATGCGATCTTTTGGTGCAGATTGGAACCGAGCACAGACGCAGACACTAAACATTATATCTGGACGACTTGCAGTAAGATAAAGAAGTGAGTCGATCATACCTCTATAAGTAGTTTCATCTACTGACTTACCGTCCTCGTCTTTGGTGAGCTTCTTATCTGTTACCATTGGAGTAGGCATAGGATGAGAGGATTTCATTCCGAATTTCTTTATTAACTCTTTGACGTATTTTTGTTGATGGACTTTGATACCCTCGTTCGTTTGTTGAATTTGGAGACCAAGGAAGAATTTTAATTCTCCCATCATACTCATCTCGAACTCGGATGTCATCAACTCTGAAAAATATTGGCACAACTTTTTGTTGGTTGAGCCAAATATAATATCGTCAACGTAGATCTGGACTACTAGTAGATCGGAATTTTCGTTTTTCAGAAATAGTGTCTTATCTACTGATCCTCTCTTGAATTCGCTTTCCAACAGAAACTTTGAAAGTCTGTCGTACCATGCTCGAGGGGCCTGTTTCAGCCCGTAGAGAGATTTGTCCAATCTGTATGCATGATCCTTTAGTTTGCTGTCAGGAAATCCAGGAGGTTGTTCGACATAGACTTCCTCTTGAAGATATCCGTTAAGGAATGCAGTCTTAACATCCATTTGAAATAATTTCATTCCTTTGTGTGCAGCAAATGCTATGAGCAAACGAATCGCTTCAAGGCGAGCAACAGGAGCAAAGGTTTCGTCATAATCGATCCCTTCTTGTTGATTGTATCCTTGAACGACCAGTCTTGCTTTATTACGAACGATGACTCCTGAGTCATCCAATTTATTCCTGAATACCCATCTCGTTCCAATTACTGATCTATCTTTTGGACGAGGTCCTCTCGAATTGTTGTAGTTCTTCTTGCATGGCGACTATCCAGTCAGGTTCTGCAAGAGTTTCTTTTATATTTGTAGGTTCAATTGTGGAGAGAAAGGAGTAGAAGGAACATAAGTTGTTTAAGCTTCTTTGAGTTTGAACTCCTTCTGTAAGTCTTCCTATGATATTATCCAGAGGGTGAGAGCTTTTATATCTCCAGTTTCTTGACTGATTGTTTTCATTGCTATTTCTTGACTCAGGATTTTGACTTGTTCCCCCTGAATCCAAACCAGGGTTTATAGGAGAGTCAGGTATAACTATGACCTCTTCCCTTTGGTTTTGATTCAAAGTTGCAGTTTCATTAGCTACAACTCTGGGTTCTAAGTCATTGGTTTGAGAGTTATCTACAGTATCATCAACTGTAGTTTCATCTCTCGTACCATTTCCTCCCAAGTCAAGTTCATCGTTGATTCCTTGAATTTCGCCTTCATCATTATTTTCTATTTCTGGAGGATCTTCCCTTGACAAACGAAAGTCTGGTTCGTCTAGGTTTTCCTATTTGTCCTGTAAAGGCTTGTCGAAGGCATTATTCTCATCAAAGATAACATGTATACTCTCTTCTATGCATAAGGTACGTTTATTAAAACTTTATAGGCTTTACTATGATCAGAATATCCTATGAAAATTGCCTCATCACTTCTAGGGTCAAATTTGCTTAAACGGTTTTTACCATTGTTATGAAGAAAGCATTTACTGCCAAAACATCTTAGATATGATATATTAGGTTTGCGACCACGTAAAAGTTCATAAGGTGTCTTTTTAAGGACAAGTTTAATCATAGCACGATTATGAATATAGCAAGCAATACTAATAACCTCAGCCCAAAAGTTTCTAGGTAGGCCACTACAAAGAAGCATTGTTCTAGCCATGTCTTCTAGGGTTCTGTTCATGCGTTCTACTACTCCGTTTTGTTGTGGTGTTCTAGGTGCAGAGAAGTTATGTCCAACACCGTTGGATTTACATAATTCAATAAAAGCATGGTTGTCAAACTCATTTCCATGGTCAGTTCGAATAGTTACTAGATTAGTTTTTAATTTGTTTTGGACAAGTTTCATAAGACTCATAAATTCATCAAATGTTTCATCTTTAGAATGAAGAAAGATTGGCCAAACAAATCTAGAGTAATCATCAACTAGAACGAAAACATACCTGGAACCGCCTCTGCTTCTTACCTTCATAGGGCCACAGAGATCCATATGTACTAGCTCAAGAGCTTGGTTAGTACTTACTATTCTTTTTGGTTTGAAGGATGATTTGACGTGTTTACATCGTGCACATGTGTCGCACATCTTTTCTTGATCAAATTTGATCTTGGGAAGACCTTCGACCAAGTCCCATATCTTCAATTTGCTAAGAATATGAGAGCTAATATGACCAAATCTCTTATGCCAGAGACATGGATCATCTAACGTAACTTTCATGCATGAGAGAGAGTCAGTAGGCACAACGTTTAAATCAATCATATAAAATTTTTTCTTTCTATGACCTTCAAGAATAACTTTACTTGTACCTTCCATAATTATACGACAAACATCTGTATGAAAAACAACTTTGTTTCCTTTGTCGCATAATTGGGATATACTAATTAAGTTATGTTTAAGACCACTTACCAGATATACATCGCTAATAGAGTGAGAAGATGATATGCCTATCTTACCGACACCTATTACCTTTCCCTTTTTGTTATCTCCGAAGGTAACTTTTCCTCCGTCAAATGGTTTTAAGGTAGTGAATAGGTTGGCGTCGCCTGTCATGTGTCGGGAGCATCCACTGTCGAGGTACCATAGGTTATTCTCTTTAGCGATTATCTGCACAATATAATTTAAAGACAGGTTTTAGGTACCCAAACATAATTGGGTCCTTTAGAGTTAGTGACAATAAAACTATCTTCCTTTTTAACCCAGACTTGTCTTACTAGAGGTCTCTTGGATCTGTGGTAGTTAGGTTTTGTCGATCTAGTGTAAGTCTTTGGGTTTTGTTTCTTATAGGTTGTAGGTTTAGGAATTTGAGTGGTTCTATTTTTATTTTCTGCGTAATTGAAGGACATGTCATAGAACCATCTATGGTCATTATTTCTTTCCTCAACCTTTTCATTACCTTCCTCACTGTCAATGATAGATATGGAATCATTTGGTATACCTAGAGATTTTAAAAATTTAACTCCAGTTTTGCAGTCGAGTGCGTGTTTTACACAGTTTTCTCGTAAGTGTCCAGTATGACCACAATAAGTACAAATTAAATATTCAGGCAAGTCTACATACTTTCTTTTTCTAAAGTCACGTTCATCAGGATTTTGTTGACATTTAGAATGGTCTCTCCTACCATAGCACTCATGACCTAGACCCATCTTTATGTTGTTATCAGATTGTTCAGTTAGGAAGTTTAGTACGTTAGTACTTCCTTCCCATTTTTCGTTAACCTTACGAGCATGAAGAAGAAGGTCTTTTAAAGAATCTATTTCTTTTATGCAGGAGGAGTGGTCAACATTGTTACGTTCTTTTAAGTCTTGAATATCCTTATTAAAATTGAATACGATTTTTGCATGTTCCTTTTTAATTTTGGTTATGTTGAATTCTAGATCCATGATCTTTTGCTCGAGAATTTCAACTTCTTCTTGATGAGTTTCATCTACAGCCACTGGTGTAGGTTTACTCTTTAGAAGTTCATTAGACCTTTTTAGATCTGAGGTTATAGCTTCATTGGCTATAATATTAGATTCAAGCTCTTTAATGTTGAGTTTTAATTTTGAGATTACAGCTTCATTGGCTGTAACTTTAGACTCAAGAATTTTCTTCTCAGACATTACCGTTTCCAATTTAACATTTGTATCAATGTTAACTTTGGATTTCAGTTTCTTAGCTTTGGCCTTCAAGAGTTGATTTTCCTCTGCAATGTCAAGGATCTGTTCCTTCAACTCGTCTAATTCAAGACTTTGTTCGTGACATTGGTCTAGGGTTTGTTCGAAATAATTAATTAATGCAGACTTCGATAAATTTTTAACTTGACTCTTAAGCTGTAAAAAATTTACCTCTTGGTCTTCATCTTCTGAATCAGATTCTCCGTAGAGGCAGAATTGTGATGAGTCATGATCGTCGGAGATTAGATCTAAGCTTACATTGCTTAGGCACAGGTTAGCAACTTCCTCTTCCTCAGAGTCTTCGTCATATTCGGAATCTAATTCTCCCCATCAAGATGCGAGCATAACCTTCATGAATTCGGTCTTGGTCTTATCTCGTTTGGATTTGTCTTTAATTTTGTCCCAGCTTGGACAGTCCTTGATCATATGGCCTTGATCACCACATTTGAAGCATCCTCGTTTGAAGAAGGTTTGCTTAGAGTCATTCTTTTTCTTGTCATTCGTTTTATTGTTCGATTTGGTAAATCTACCTTTGAAGACTGCCCTTTTAAAGCGTCTTGCGAATAGAACTGTTTCATCTTCCAGTTCAGGTTCGCATTCTTCACTTGTAGATGCTTGTAAGGCAACGTTTTTGCCTTTAGGATGATCATCATCATCTTTATTCAGCATGATCTCATAACCATTAGAGATCCAATAAGTTCTTGATAAGTCATGGTCAAGAGATAACGAGCTTCTTCAATTGCAGTGACTTTAGGTTGCCACTTTTTGGTAAGGCTTCTAAGGACCTTTCTGACTATGTCGTCAGAATCATACTTCCTACCAAGGTTCCGCAGTTCATTCAGTATGCAAGAGAATCGTGCAGACATGCTATCAATCGATTCATTCTTTTCCATAGTGAATGATGCATGTCTATTTTATGATGTTTTACATCTATTTTTACACGCATTTTGTCGCTCATTTACTATGTTTTAGCCTTTATTTCCCAACAATTGTCTACTTTCGTGTTTTTATGCTCTTTTGCAGATTTATGCGGAAAAGAGACGGTTTTATACCAAATTTATGCCCTCGGGATTTTTCATAGCCAAGGAACGATGGAAAGTCTACTCAAAGCGCGACCCAAGTACCACAAAGTCAAACCAAGGCGAAATCATGACTGACCTACAGGAAAGTAGGTCTACCGACCTCCTACCGTAGTCTACCTACCTGAGGACTGCTATCTTAAAAGTCAGAAGTCCACCAAGCCCGACAGGAGGTCTACCGACCACATACCTAGGTCTACCGACCCCAGCGCAGTTTCAGAATTTCCGCAAAAAGCCCGTGAACGCATTAGGTCAAAGGGGAATCGTTTCTAATTCTATTATTTAAGCTTAAGTCGTGTTTAGGGTTATTCATTCAGTTCTTAATCAGGTTCTAATCCAGAAAGTTTATTATTCAGTATCATCTAGTTTTTAGTTTTAATCTTTCAATTATCATCACAATACTTGTTCTTTAGTTTTATTCATTGTAATCATCAATATTTCTACGGGATTCAATAAAGTTTGTTCTTTTCTACCTTAATCCTTATTTCCGGTAATTGTCTTCTTAATTTTAGTTTCATTATTGTTATTTTGTTAGAATTACTTACATCCGGTTTAAGTTAGAATCCCAAAGCCTTTATTGTTATCGCATGCTTAGAATAATGATCGCCATAAATTCCGTTTTCTTTAATGTTATTGTTGTTATTTCCACATCTATGAGTAGCTAATTACATATGTTAGGATGTAGGGAGTAAATTGTTGGGAAATGTGTCCTCAACAATAGTGTGATCACGACAGTGATAAAATCATTGTCATAAATCTTATGAAAAGAATGTGCAAGGGACGATCCGATATTGATTTAGTCAACTGACCAACATTAATCGGTAATGATTGGCTGACTAGAGTTTAACATTACTGTCGTATGACGGTGGTGGTCAGTTGATCCCTTTAGGTCACACCTATAGGACTAACCCCTTAAACGTATATTGATCAATTGTATATGATACGGATTGATCGATATTCTTAAAACCGTATATTGAGAAATTAGAGGTTGAATCTTAAAGGTAAGATTTATATTTGAAATTGAAATGTGTCAATTGTCAAATATTAATCGATATTTATGAAATATCGAAATTAGTATAATGAATGGTTCATGGTTATAACAAACGTTGTTAATATATCGTATCGACGATTATTACGATAACCATATGTTGGGACAGTAATTTCGAATTACTAAATAATTTGTTAAATATGATTTAATTAATTTAGAAACATTATTTATGTGATAAATATATTTTAAATTAATACAATTTATTTATGTCACATAAGATGTCACATATTATTATACAATTGTACAAATTACAATTTTGTAAAATGAGGTCGATTTTACAAAATAATGTGTCGTGTATGTGCATGTGTTATGGATTAATATTGGTAATATTATTCCTTACACTCATAATGATTACTATAAGATAGTCTTACATACCTATTAGTAGGCATACATACCTATTGCATGGGTTAGTAAAAATAAGACTTATTTTTGGCTTCCCTTGGACAATACCATACGACACACCCACCACCCCAACCAAACCTATTTGTCTATAAATATATTATGTGATCCATCACATATTAAGACTAGTCTTGATATGCAATTTTATTTCTAGTGAGAGATAAAAAAAAAAAAAAAAAGAAAAAAGAAAAAAGAAAAAAAAAAAAAAAACAAATACTCTAAAATATTATTCTCATAATATTTATACTACATTCATTGTAGTATTCTAGTATACTAATAAGAAGTATTAGTACACGGTTTTAGCCTAATTCCGTCCTCTAGTTTCGGGTTCGGTTATTTGGTCCGTTTAAGGTAAGGTCTTGGTGTTCACTCATTGGAGGCAAGCTTACTTGGTTGCTTTTGGAGGATCGTCCTAAGCATTTTTCGGACCGGTTGTAAGAATACGATTCTCCTTATTTCCGCTATTGTTTTGCATGCATAAGATCTATCTTGAGTATAAATTAATATGAGATTAATTAAAAAGTAAAATAATTAGTAAGACTACATTATTAGAATAACTAGTATGACTACGGTTTTCCTTCAAGTGGTATCAGAGCACTAGGTTGCTTGCATGCAACTCGATTTTATACATTTTTGCGAGAAAATGCGATTTTAATTAAAAACGAAAATGAGTAGTACATATAGGATATGCACGAAAATGTTATTGCATGTATACTTTCTGGTCTTAAAATGGTTTTAAGTCATTTTGATGATTTATGGAATAATATTGTTCAATATTGTAATTAAATTGTTTAATTCATGCTCTAAATCGGTTAAAAATATTTTATTATGGGAAAAATAGCTAAATAATGTTTCTGGCCATGAATTTTAAATATGTTCTCACATGCATTTAACATATTATGAATATATAAGTTTCGAAATTATTGAAGGTTTTATGCATGGTTTATGATTTTTAATGGTTAAATAGTCATAAAATGAGTTAAATATGGGATAAATAGTTATATTATGAATTTAACTATAAATTTTTTTGTAGATGTCACATGCAATATATAAAATATATGATGAATTTTCCAGAAATTTTTCTTTAATATTACATGAATATTGATTTTTATCGTAAAAATCGTAATATTAGTGACATATTTTAGCTTAAATAGTTTAAGTTCGAATTTGACCATAAAAATTTAATATAGTGTCACATATATTTTTTCTAGCATACATGTGAATTTTGAGCTATTAATCTCGAATATTGCATGAGAAATGATTTTAATCGGTAAAATCGCGTAATATATGACACAAATTATAAAAAATAGTAAACGTTACTTAAATGGTCCGAAAAATTCACCCATATTAGTCATATTACATATGATCATCAACATATTTTTATTTAGTGCCAAAAGTTTCAGAAGTTTTAAATTTTAATTTTTAAAAGTTAAAGTTGAGATTGAGTGTTGGAGGAGTCATAATTATTTTTCAGATCTTAAACAGTGTGCATCTGATTTTCTTTGCATTTTCAGATACCTTGAGTGTCTAGGAAGATGTAAAAATTATATTGGTATTTTATTTCATAATTTTTGAAATAGTTTTGAATTTTTCGATTATTTTGCATGTACACGGCATATTTTACGAAATAAATAAGTATATTTTGAAAATATTTGAATTTTAAGGATCTGAAATTTTAGAAAATTTTCAGTATGTTCAAAATTTTGAATTTTGAATTTTCGAAATTTTATGACTCGTTTGATTATTTTAATGCTATTTCCCGTAAAATCGATTAAAACCGAACAATATTAAAATAAGTTAAGTTAATTTTCGGAATTTGAGTAAGACTAAATTTTGAATCCTAAAATGTGTTAGGAAACTTAACTAAATCGTGAATAGTGATTCATGTAAAACCCCTCGCGAAAGCGGAAATATAAAACACACAAAGTACTAAAAATGTAGCGGAATTAAAACTTTTTACATAACTAAACATGCGAGGTGTCCTACTACAAAACTGAAACATAAATAAGTATACAAGCGTAATATAAAAGCAGCCCGGGATGGCACATCCCTGCAGGCACTCAAAAACTGAAATGTAATTCTAAGTCTAGCTAACGTAAAAGTGTAAGTCAATCGATGAAGGATCATCGCTCGCTAGCTCCATGCAACCCCTTTGCCAACCACCTGTCATGTACCTACATACATGTAAACATGTACGCCACAATCAGTGGGGAGTGACTAGAGTTCTCCTAGCCACCTTTTGTGACAACACGTAACACATAAAGCAATACAGAATACTCCAACATATATAACCTGTGAAGCATAAACAACTCATCAACTGTCCTCATACTATCATGCAAACTCTAGTGCACGGCTCTCAACCAACTTCATAAACCGTTAGGAAGGAGAGCCGGTTTCCCTACTGGTTACCCAGTCGGGGGGTCTTTCAATCCAACTATTTATGAAACCGATAAAAGAGTCATCCAATGCCTTGGATGAACAGATTACAACTCAAGCGATATATTCACAAACTTCAACATGCATATCTGACACTGTACCAAACTCTAAGGCAAGCAGATATAACATCAAGTAAAGAGGTTCAGCGGTCAACTTAAGACATAACCAAATTACCAAACATTCAGCAAGTATAAAGGTTCAGAGGCGACATCTTAACGCATAACCTAGATACCAAGTTCACAATATCAAGCAAGGACTCAGAGGCGAAAACTCAACGCATGGACCGGCTATCACAGAACACTAGACTCAGAGGCGAAAACTCAACGCATGGACTAGCATTCAATTCACTATCACAAGTAAGGAACTCAGAGGCGAAAACTCAACGCATGTTCCCCTACTACATCACAAGGTACTAAACTCAGAGGCGAAAACTAAACGCATGTTCTAGCACCAAACACCTGCACTCCGGGTAAGGTATGACAACCTGACTGCCCCGTCGTGCAGTTGCTCTACTCGTCAGACTCAGAGGCCAGCTTAAGGCATGTCCTGACGCGATCACACATACATGTCTGGACTCAGAGGCGAAAACTCAACGCATGTCCCAGACACGACAAACAGACATGTATGGAACTCAGAGGCGAAAACTCAACGCATGTTCCCATACACGACAAACAACCTACGTATTAAGTTCAGAGGCCAGCTTAAGGCATAACTTAATACGCATCAATACAATATCATCCAAGTCTATGAACTACTCTATAGTTCTACCTTTCAACTTCTAATCAACACTTAATTGACCCCGGGAACTAAGATGAGGGAGAGCCGGTTTCCCTTTCGGTTACCCGACCGGGGGGTCTCTATCCTTACTCCATTCCCGAACCCAATATAATGTTGCCCATCCTCCGGGAACCTTAAATACATATCACGGTTACACGAAACGAGTTTCAATCAAAACCGATTAACCGTTTGAAAGTTACGAATGAACTACGAATTCAAAATATGCTACAGGGGTTCCCAGCCGGTCGGCCGGCAGCCGGTCCACCGGCTGGTAACCCAGCCTTCTTTTCTTTCTTTTAAAAACAACGACAACACAAAGGACTCCCAGCCGGTCGGCAGGCAGCCGGTCGGCCGGCTTGGACTCCATTTCCCTAGCCTTCACTAATTCGTACACCAACCCACATACACTCCCAGCCGGCTGGCAGGCGGCCGGTCTGCCGGCTGGGCTCCCTTTGTACTTACGTTCTTCGCAAAACAAATCAAACAACATGAAGAGACCACCAGCCGGTCGGCAGGCAGCCGGTCGGCCGGCTGGCAGTCCCAAGGCCAATTACTTCAAAATACGAAAAACACCCAAGATGCGCTCCCAGCCGGTCGACCGGCGGCCGGTCGGTCGACCGGCTCAGAGAGCCTGATACGAATTTCGCGATTTTCCAGCCAATACTAAACTTCATAAATCGACACCAAAACTCAAGCAATGCTACAATTGATGTTTACCCAACATTATAAATTATCCAATACTACTATTCTAACAGCAAACAATTCCCATAACAATCCTCAAACGATTATATCAAGTATCCGTCGCAAAATGTGTAAATTTTCAGAAAAAGACATATGAGTATATGAACATCAACAAGCATGAATTCATCACAATGAAACATTCCTAATCATGTCACTAAGTCCTCTAAACATTATACTTCAACAAAAATCAGAAACTAACATAAGAGCACATCAAACTTGCTAATATACACATTAAGGCCGAGTTTTTCATTATCGTCACCTTTACTTAGCGAAATATTTGAAATCTTCGAGACCGTCTTCAATAATCACCAAGCCTTCTTCCGGGTTAACACCAACACCGTCTAAAACAACACAAACATCGAAGGACATCACGAATTTCGAAATTACAAGAGCAGGCCGAAATTTTGACGGAAAGATCATGAGATAAAACTTACCTAGAAAGAAGGAGAGCGAGAAGAGGAATCCGTGGCCGCGAAAATCGTCTCAATCGGATAAGAAACGAAGATTCTATGAGCATTTTAAGATTGAAGGAGAAATTTATAAAAATGGTGTTTATTGTTGTTTGCAAATCTGAAAAATGAATTGGAGGAGGGAGGTAGAAGATGGTGGGGTTAGGGTTTTGTGAGGAAAAAGAGGGAAAATGGGTCCATTAACAAGTTAGGCCCATAAGACAAGTTTTAAGACGGTTTAAGCTAAAAACACCGACTTAAGGTAACTATAAACTTAAGATGATATAAATATTTCAGGACTATGAAATTAAATTGTTAAGACGTAAATTATGAAATTAAATGAAACCTTATTTTAAATCCTTTAAAATATTATCACATAAATTAATTAGTTATTTAGAAGAAATTCCAAAAATTATGAAATATAAATTAATTCTCGAACTTGAACTTAAAATCATTAAACTTCCAAGTCTCGAAATATTGGGATGTTACAATCACCCCGTCTATCAAAAAGTTTCATCCTCGAAACTTGAAAACAGAAGTAAGTACGAAAACAACTTTAACTACCAAAACGTACTACTGGGTTATGGTAACCCAAAACTTTATCTTCAAAAAAAATTTTCCAGAAGAAAAAGATTTTAAGGCACCAGTCTCTGTCAATGGACATTGGGATTCTCGTTACGTATTCAAGAGTCCAACATTCCAAATCTGAGACAAGTCCCAAATTTAAATCAGTCAAAATTCAAAATTTAGATTGATTCGGTGTTGATAAGCACAGCACAGGTTATCAGACGTCTCCAATAACAAGTTTCAGTGGCAATCAACGCTGAAATCCCTCAAAGTTGTAAAACATTCGGCTCTTTCAAACCAGGTTTCCTTCAAAATTAACTTTTATTCTCAAATTCTTGAAAGAGTAAAATTGTAAAAAAAGACAAAAGGTTACCTCCAACGGAAGAGGAAGTAGTTTCCAACTCCAAAAGCAGTAAGATTTTCCAAAAACAGCAAATTTAGAATCAACAATAGGGAAACGAATTTCAAGAACAGTCGCTGGGAGCGCAGAAACAGTCATAGAGATTACCTTCGACACGAAGGATTAAGAGTTCCTAGTTTCACAGCTGACAGAACGTACAAGGAAGGATCGAAGGAATGAATCAAACAGGTTAGAGGTCAAGGAAAACAGTAACTCTTGCTAAACATGGGGTCACTATTCACTCGATCCATAATCAAAGCATCGTTACAACGATGCCCAATATATCCCTAGCAGGGCAATTCAAGTGATCTCTAGACTCTCAAGTGTTTCACGATCCCTCTTATCATTATCTCATCCACAGAACAAGGTATTCCTCAACAAGAAGTCTTCCAACACTCTGAACCGGGATTCTATTACCATAACAACGAACCTCGAAACCCAAGATATGGTATTCATCATCCTATAACCTTAAATTTTAACGGTTCGATCCTAGCAAACCTATTCCACAAGGCTCGATATAATAATTTCCCAAATTTTATTACCACCATGAACATTCAAACCAAGATCTTACTAAGGTAGTAACTCTTAAATCCTTTGGTTTCAACCACTTACCAACAATATACATCCCAAAGAAAAGATTCCAAAGAAGTAACAACTTTCACTCCTACGGTTTCAATAAGGTTTAGTTATTCGCATTCTGAAGTTCCCGAATGATATTCATGAACACTTATAAGTTACAAATTTCTACTCCATGATTACCTCAGACATCAATGGTTACCCATCAATCACCATCGAAGTATTATTAAGCCAACCAACTTCCATTATTCCACAGCTATCAAAAACAATCCACCTAATAGTGGGGCATCTTACAATTTCCTTAAGTATCTCAATAGGTAAACGGCGAGGTTCAATAAGTAACCTACGGTCAAACACTCAGTCAACTCCATAAGTCAAATCGTAAATGTCTCAACATTCTCACACCGTTACCAATAACTCTCGTTCCTCAAGTATGTGGTCCTTTCTGCATTACAAAAATTCCTAAGGATTAAGTAGCACTAACTTACCTCATTCAACCAATTAACCACATCATCATTATCCAAGGTACATTCCTCTAAATTCATCTAGAACTCCAAGCATTTTATTCAAATCCTCAAATGGTACTTCAAAATCTACAAATACCACTTACACACCGACCCATCCTACATGGAACTCTCAAGATGGTACACTCTCCAACATCGCTCGAACACTATTCTCACCAACTCTCTCAACCAAATCCTGACAACGCAGAACCAAGCATTCCTCAAGGCATGTATCTCTACCCCGAGAACAGATCGATCTTTCCACTAATCTAAATGAAAAGGAACAAGGCTCACAGAAGATGAGATCAAATGAGATACGAACTTTAAGGGCAAACATGATACAGATCTCGAGAGAGTCCTAAGAAACGACTCGAGGAGCAACGAGATGACCAGGTAACGAACTTTAGGCTATGGACTCCAAAAAAAATTGAAGCCGTGGTCAGAAGGAGAAGCAAAGGAGGGGAAAGGCGAGAAGCGAAAGGAAATAAACGATTACGGACATCTCCCAAGGTGCAGGTCTCTCACCATTCTCACGGGGTTCTCACTTCTTACTTTCCACATCAAGTCATTCAATTATCGGTTCACACGAACAATTCCTCTAATGATTCATATATCCATATCTTCCAAACTTTAAACGATATCATCATTACAACTACCTATTCCCAAAAGTTTGAGATGTCTCATCTCTGCTAGTCCCTCAAATGACAATTCAATAACACTTTCAGGTCATCACCCCTAAATGCTATATCCACTTTACTTACTTCACTGTCCACAAGTTAACAATTTTTAACCATCAAGTTTCTGAACTTTCATCTCCAAATGAACTTCTCTATTCCATCCACATACCGTGGTGCATCCTTAAATTTCTCTTAAGTCCTCCATTAGGTAAACGCTAAAATCCATTAAACAACCGAGGGTCAAGTAGTGATTCACTTCTCCTTAGCTTAAGACAAAACTCTTCAAGTATTCAACCATTATAGCCAATGATTCACATTCCTAAACAACGGACCTTTCCCAACTTAATCACTCACCTAAATCAAGTGATACTAACTCACTTTACTCATCTATTCTTTTTCATTAGCATTTTAAGCCTATTCTTCTAGGTCGGTCTATATCCCCAAGTATCTTATCTAACTCCTTCAACAGTACTCTACAATCCATAAACTTTCACGATCTAAGCATGGTTCTCAAGGTTAGGTTGCACCGAATACTAAGTATACAACTCAACCTTCAAGCAAGTATCATATCACTCACTTTCACTCTCCCAATTGGATAGACAACTAGACCCTTAGATCACCAAAACATGTCTATCGATACCTCTTAAGTTATTCCTCAAATAACAATATTTCTCAAAACACAGCTTACAGTTATCCTAAGACTAGTTCCTCCAAATCCAATACAAGGGAAGATTACCTAGAGGGCACCTTAAGAAAGCAAGCAACAAGGTTAAGCTGAAAAGATATGAAGATCTGTTCAAGCAAGATAGACAAATATTCTAAAAGAAGGATGTGCATCCAGAGTTATCAAAGAAGGTGATGCACAAAGAAAGAGGAGCATCTTCAAGGCTCAGAAGCATTCCCCAACAGTAGCACGAATCTTCTATCTTCGGTAGAAACTCCAATCTCCACCGCCAAATGGATAAGCCCACGGTTCGTCGATTGAAAGATATAAAAGTGAAATCAATGACAATCAACAAACACGTTAGAGCCTAATAAAAGCAATCACAAAACAGACTACAATATAAGTCCTTAAATCTACCCCATCTCTCATTCATTATTCAATTATATGGTCAAGTTAAGGTTGGGGGTCACATGAGTGCGTCGGGAGCAATAATGCTCTGATACCAACTGTAAAACCCCTCGCGAAAGCGGAAATATAAAACACACACAGTACTAAAAATGTAGCGGAATTAAAACTTTTTACATAACTAAACATGCGAGGTGTCCTACTACAAAACTGAAACATAAATAAGTATACAAGCGTAATATAAAAGTAGCCCGGGATGGCACATCCCTGCAGGCACTCAAAAACTGAAATGTAATTCTAAGTCTAGCTAACGTAAAAGTGTAAGTCAATCTATGAAGGATCATCGCTCGCTAGCTCCATGCAACCCCTCTGCCAACCACCTGTCATGTACCTACATACATGTAAACATGTACGCCACAATCAGTGGGGAGTGACTAGAGTTCTCCTAGCCACCTTTTGTGACAACACGTAACACATAAAGCAATACAGAATACTCCAACATATATAACATGTGAAGCATAAACAACTCATCAACTGTCCTCATACTATCATGCAAACTCTAGTGCACGGCTCTCAACCAACTTCATAAACCGTTAGGAAGGAGAGCCGGTTTCCCTACTGGTTACCCAGTCGGGGGGTCTTTCAATCCAACTATTTATGAAACCGATAAAAAAGTCATCCAATGACTTGGATGAACAGATTACAACTCAAGCGATATATTCACAAACTTCAACATGCATATCTGACACTGTACCAAACTCTAAGGCAAGCAGATATAACATCAAGTAAAGAGGTTCAGCGGTCAACTTAAGACATAACCAAATTACCAAACATTCAGCAAGTATAAAGGTTCAGAGGCGACATCTTAACGCATAACCTAGATACCAAGTTCACAATATCAAGCAAGGACTCAGAGGCGAAAACTCAACGCATGGACCGGCTATCACAGAACACTAGACTCAGAGGCGAAAACTCAACGCATGGACTAACATTCAATTCACTATCACAAGTAAGGAACTCAGAGGCGAAAACTCAACGCATGTTCCCCTACTACATCACAAGGTACTAAACTCAGAGGCGAAAACTCAACGCATGTTCTAGCACCAAACACCTGCACTCCGGGTAAGGTATGACAACCTGACTGCCCCGTCGTGCAGTTGCTCTACTCGTCAGACTCAGAGGCCAGCTTAAGGCATGTCCTGACGCGATCACACATACATGTCTGGACTCAGAGGCGAAAACTCAACGCATGTCCCAGACACGACAAACAGACATGTATGGAACTCAGAGGCGAAAACTCAACGCATGTTCCCAAACACGACAAACAACCTACGTATTAAGTTCAGAGGCCAGCTTAAGGCATAACTTAATACGCATCAATACAATATCATCCAAGTCTATGAACTACTCTATAGTTCTACCTTTCAACTTCTAATCAACACTTAATTGACCCCGGGAACTAAGATGAGGGAGAGCCGGTTTCCCTTTCGGTTACCCGACCGGGGGGTCTCTATCCTTGCTCCATTCCCGAACCCAATATAATGTTGCCCATCTTCCGGGAACCTCAAATACATATCACGGTTACACGAAACGAGTTTCAATCAAAACCGATTAACCGTTTGAAAGTTACGAATGAACTACGAATTCAAAATATGCTACAGGGGTTCCCAACCGGTCGGCCGGCAGCCGGTCCACCGGCTGGTAACCCAGCCTTCTTTTCTTTCTTTTAAAAACAACGACAACACAAAGGACTCCCAGCCGGTCGGCAGGCAGCCGGTCGGCCGGCTGGGACTCCATTTCCCTAGCCTTCACTAATTCGTACACCAAGCCACATACACTCCCAGCCGGCTGGCAGGCGGCCGGTCTGCCGGCTGGGCTCTCTTTGTACTTACGTTCTTCGCAAAACAAATCAAACAACATGAAGAGACCACCAGCCGGTCGGCCGGCTGGCAGTCCCAAGGCCAATTACTTCAAAATACGAAAAACACCCAAGATGCGCTCCCAGCCGGTCGACCGGCGGCCGGTCGGTCGACCGGCTCAGAGAGCCTGATACGAATTTCGCGATTTTCCAGCCAATACTAAACTTCATAAATCGACACCAAAACTCAAGCAATTCTACAATTGATGTTTACCCAACATTATAAATTATCCAATACTACTATTCTAACAGCAAACAATTCCCATAACAATCCTCAAACGATTATATCAAGTATCCGTCGCAAAATGTGTAAATTTTCAGAAAAAGACATATGAGTATATGAACATCAACAAGCATGAATTCATCACAATGAAACATTCCTAATCATGTCACTAAGTCCTCTAAACATTATACTTCAACAAAAATCAGAAACTAACATAAGAGCACGTCAAACTTGCTAATATACACATTAAGGCCGAGTTTCTCATTATCGTCACCTTTACTTAGCGAAATCTTTGAAATCTTCGAGACCGTCTTCAATAATCACCAAGCCTTCTTCCGGGTTAACACCAACACCGTCTAAAACAACACAAACATCGAAGGAAATCACGAATTTCGAAATTACAAGAGCAGGCCGAAATTTTGACGGAAAGATCATGAGATAAAACTTACCTAGAAAGAAGGAGAGCGAGAAGAGGAATCCGTGGCCGCGAAAATCGTCTCAATCGGATAAGAAACGAAGATTCTATGAGCATTTTAAGATTGAAGGAGAAATTTATAAAAATGGTGTTTGTTGTTGTTTGCAAATCTGAAAAATGAATTGGAGGAGGGAGGTAGAAGATGGTGGGGTTAGGGTTTTGTGAGGAAAAAGAGGGAAAATGAGTCAATTAACAAGTTAGGCCCATAAGACAAGTTTTAAGACGGTTTAAGCTAAAAACACCGACTTAAGGTAACTATAAACTTAAGATGATATAAATATTTCCGGACTATGAAATTAAATTGTTAAGACGTAAATTATGAAATTAAATGAAACCTTATTTTAAATCCTTTAAAATATTATCACATAAATTAATTAGTTATTTAGAAGAAATTCCAAAAATTATGAAATATAAATTAATTCTCGAACTTGAACTTAAAATCATTAAACTTCCAAGTCTCGAAATATTGGGATGTTACAATTCATAGAGTGATTAGTGATTTTAAAATTGTTTAAATCACGTTATTCCATAAAACCGTGTTATTACGAATAACGATATTTAAAACGTGTTTAAATAGGACGATTTGGCTTAGGTTTTGCATTTTACATAAGCATTGAATATTTAATTATTGTTTATG
Organism: Silene conica; assembly: GCA_029255685.2. NCBI lineage: Eukaryota > Viridiplantae > Streptophyta > Magnoliopsida > Caryophyllales > Caryophyllaceae > Silene > Silene conica. The sequence goes on from CM055311.2 coordinate 71,450,617, forward strand.
AATGTCATAATTTATTTACGTAATTTTGAATTATGTAATTTACTTAGTATGGCCTTAGATTTTAATCGATATTTCCCGTAATGTAAGGGTTTATCGATTCGGTTGTAATTAAATGTGATCTCGTATCACTTTATTTTATCATTTTATTTTATTTTATAATGTATAAAATAGATAGAAAATTTGTAATTATTTGTAATTCCGGAGATCCTTGAAGTCGGTGCCATTTCGGAAAGGAGTTCCGACCAAGACGGAGTTTGCCTTGGGATGCGTGCCGCGTGTGAAGTTCAAGGGACCAAAGGAGTTGGTTTCCGAATTTGTAATTTACTTTATTTTCTATTTTAGGAAAGGCCATACTAGGGTTTTATTTATGCTTTTAAGTTTTTATGCTTTTATTTATGCTTATCATATTTGCATGCATAGCCAAATCGTCATCCAAACTCATGCATTTCATCGATTTTATCGACCGTGTCAATTAATTTATCGATAATTCACCGACTTAGTTCACTTAAAGGAGATAGATAATAAATTGACAAGATCTCTTACGTTATTTAAAAATCGAGACATAGCCTTACCAAAAAGTAAAGAACCCGCGAAGGATCTTCTTCATAAGGGAGTAGGCTCGGCTAAACCGGGGTGCAAACCTTATTACGTTGGTGAAGTGGGGTAATATGATTACTTATTCTCGAAATTTGGTTGATCTCGACGAAGGTATTCGAGCCACCGTAGTGGTAATAAGTTCGGGCTAAGATAAGAATTAGTGTAATTTTATCGACCGAGAGTTCTAAAAGTAGAATTGATTAAGGAGTTAATCTACCGAGTCATATTAATGAGGGATGTATCGGCTAAACCGTGCCCGAGTTAGTGTGTATTTGGGTCTCGGGATCATTTACTTAATTGGGTAAGAGATCATTAAGTAGATGCATAACTTGTTTAAAATTTACAAGTTTACTTATTAAAGCGATAATTGTGTTTTAATTCCTTTATTTTATTGTAGTTCATTTTCGACTATCAATCAATGGCAAATAACGCTCCACCACTCCCACAACTCGTTTCATGGCTTCGTTCCTTTATGGATCGTTGCAAGCTTGGGAAGCTCAATTAAATATAGCTTCGGAAGGTGACAATAAGATTAGTTTCCTTACCAAAGCCGCTCCTCCCGTTCCCACTACTCATTCCACGATTACGACTCGTGAGGCCTATGATGCCTATATGAAGAAGTCGAACATTCTTAAGCACACGATTATTTTCTCCATGGAGTCGGATCTCCCAAAAGAGAATGATTGTGCTAAGCACGGCAAATGAGATTTTTACGCTAAGCTTAAGAATATGTTTTCTCAAACTCCTAGGATGTTGCTTCATGAAGTGACTTCCGCCTTATTTGAACAAAATTCAAATAAGGGTCATATTATGAGTTCTTATGTGCTCAAAAGGTTGAGCCATCCGAAATCTTGAAAGTGCAAGGATGGGAAGTTCCAAACTATCTCATAATAGATCGAATTCTTCGCTCCTTTAATTAATATGCTTTCACAAGCGAAAAGGGAATTGGGACTTATTCGAAGTACCAAGAAGAACATGCTCGACATTGAGAAAAGGAACAAAGGGAAGTTTAAAAATGAGTGGTAGAAAAGGGAAAGGCAAGAAGGCATCCATGACCACACCATCCAAAGAGAAGACCTTTTCGAAAGGTGCTTCCACATCATTTTCAAAGGTTGAAGATAAGTGCCTCTATTGCACAAAGATTGGTCATTGGAAAAGAAATTACCGGATGTACTTGGCCGGCGACCTAAAGCTTGAAAGGTTCACGCTGTTGGAAATAATTCTCATTTAAATTCATGTTATGATATTAACTTTTGTATATGATACAAGTTGTTAATTCTAATCCCTTTTCAATTGTTTTAAAGGGACTCCTTCCAAGGACAAGGAGAAGGAAAAGGAAGCTTGAAGTTCCTTCCATGGATGGCTAAGGTAGCATCCAAGATTGAAGACATGAAGAGCATGGCTCTAAATTTTTCGTTTTGATGTCTTCTTTCATTTTGCATTTTAAATTAAGAACTTTGTATTTCTTGTACGACAAGAATCTTGTTGAAACAATTGTTGTAATAGTGGTGACTTGGTTTTAAACCCAAGTCATCCTTTTGTTCTTAATCAAACATGTTGATTTTAAAATGCTTTTATATGATATATAACATGAGCAATATGATAGGATCATTATAAAAGTAATTCGACTTACTTAAAAACGAGAATTGCATCCCGTGAAATACTTCAAATTCAAACATAAGAACATTAATTCATTATACGATGATCACTTAAAAATATAAGAGTTCTTATATCTCACTACTCCTAAAATTCTTAATCCAAAACATTGTTGACGGGCGTAAATGCCATCCTTCCTAAAATACAGGTTATTTTAGAGGATAGAGTGGGAGAAATTCTATGCCCGCAAACCAATGAAATAAACATAGGATCTTAGAGAAGAATCCTATAACGAGTCCTTAAGAAGAACTCTAAGAGATTGGATAGAAGAAACTACGAGAGGACACAGAAGAAACTACGCGAGGACACAAAAGGAAATGTTCCAAATGTTGTCATTAGTTCCTAGAGAGGACAAAGGGGACCGCGAGTGTTAACGGAAGGAAATCGTTTCCATGATGTTAATGTTTCTGTTTTATAAAGATAATAGAGGAGAAATCACCTCCCGTTCTCGTGATAATAGAAGATTCTTTCCGTGGGAAGGAAAATCAAAATGAAATGTTCATAGCGAGTTGAGAAAATGTTTGAAGTAAATCAAAATGAAATGTTCATTATGAGTTGAGAAGATGTTTGAAGATATTATCTAATCACTATGAAGATAGTGGGAGTTATTAAACTATGAGATAGTAATATGGAATTCAGTGGGAGAAAAGTTATTAAAGAAACGAAACCTACCATTAGGAGAGAATGGTGATTCTTTAAAAGTAAAGAATATGAGGTTTTCAATTCTAGATGAATGTATGTTGAGAACATAAATCATAAGTGAGTTTATTATATGATAATGAAACGTTACCGATCAGTTAACAAGGTTTGGATTTGAATCCGAGATATGAAAATGTTAATTCATATAACCTTGATCAAAATGCCATAAGTTGAAATAAAACCTTATTTCGATATAAGTTTCTCGAGGAGAACTAGTAGATCGAATTTAGGTAAACTACAATATAAATTCGAGTACAGTATGACTATGTTCATAAGGATGACATGTCATGAGTTTTAAGAAAACAGTGGGAGCTTCCTTAAGGTAAGGAGACTCGAGTCGAGTATAAAGGACTTGTAATGTACTTGAATAAGATCATAATTATTCGAGATAATATGAATCAAAAGGAAACCGAAATTTGTAGGTTTAAAAGATGTGAAGATAGGGTATATTCACATAACAAACCATTAATACAAATTGATGAATGATCATCAAAGATTGTTTATGTGGAGCAACAATATCGTATTGATTGTTCGCACATAACAATCACTCTTATCGTTTGAGTTATTATTATTAATATTAACTCACAATTTATACTTTGTGAAATCCAAATGGGTTGTAAGAGACAATTTAAACCCCATAAGTGAACTGGATTAACTTAGTATAGCCCATAGTCGCTTGTATGAGGTGACGTCTCAAAGCGACTAGAATGTGAGGCGATTGATGGCAAGTTCAAATGTCATAGAGTCATATGGGATGACTAGTCGATCACATAGGCAGACTGTGTAACACTTTGTCGGGCATTTAGTGACCGCTTATAGAGTTCTGGAAATTTTATAATTAGCCTGGTCGTGGCGATAGCTACTATATTATTCACATAAGTCGATTTTTTGACTTGAGACTGTTCGCCCAAGGTGATGCAGCCTCAGATTGGCTTTGATTTTAGCTCTACGATCAACCGTTAAAGGGGGTCAAATGGGCTTCTTTTGGGTCATGATGGGTTGTGTTAGTCGAAGGGAACAGTAGGATAGAAATTGTCCAACCCCTTGTCAAGGTTGTCTTAAATCTCAAGGCCACTCGAGGAGAAGTTTAGCTGAAAATGCGTGGCCACGCTCGGAAGGTATCTATGGTAGATAATTCCGGTCAAAGCAGTTAAATCTCCAGATCGAGAAAAACCGCTCAAGATATGATCAAATGCAAGTACGACCTGGAAGACACCTTGCATTGAGTGGGAGATGACGTAATAGGACAAGAGAATTGGTGACGCACACTTGTCGAGGACAAGTGGGAGATTGTTGGGAAATGTGTCCTCAACAATAGTGCGATCACGACAGTGATAAAATCATTGTCATAAATCTTATAAAAAGAATATGCAAGGGACGATCCGATATTGATTTAGTCAACTGACCAACATTAATCGGTAATGATTGGCTGACTAGAGTTTAACATTACTGTCGTATGACGGTGGTGGTCAGTTGATCCCTTTAGGTCACACCTATAGGACTAACCCCTTAAACGTATATTGATCAATTGTATATGATACGGGTTGATCGATATTCTTAAAACCGTATATTGAGAAATTAGAGGTTGAATCTTAAAGGTAAGATTTATATTTGAAATTGAAATGTGTCAATTGTCAAATGTTAATCGATATTTATGAAATATCGAAATTAGTATAATGAATGGTTCATGGTTATAACAAACGTTGTTAATATATCGTATCGACGATTATTACGATAACCATATGTTGGGACAGTAATTTCGAATTACTAAATAATTTGTTAAATATGATTTAATTAATTTAGAAATATTATTTATGTGATAAATATATTTTAAATTAATACAATTTATTTATGTCACATAAGATGTCACATATTATTATACAATTGTACAAATTACAATTTTGTAAAATGAGGTCCATTTTACAAAATAATGTGTCGTGTATGTGCATGTGTTATGGATTAATATTGGTAATATTATTCCTTACACTCATAATGATTACTATAAGATAGTCTTACATACCTATTAGTAGGCATACATACCTATTGCATGGGTTAGTAAAAATAAGACTTATTTTTGGCTTCCCTTGGACAATACCATACGACACACCCACCACCCCAACCAAACCTATTTGTCTATAAATATATTATGTGATCCATCACATATTAAGACTAGTCCTTGATATGCAATTTTATTTCTAGTGAGAGATAAAAAAAAACAAATCCTCTAAAATATTATTCTCATAATATTTATACTACATTCATTGTAGTATTCTAGTATACTAATAAGAAGTATTAGTACACGGTTTTAGCCTAATTCTGTCCTCTAGTTTCGGGTTCGGTTATTTGGTCCATTTAAGGTAAGGTCTTGGTGTTCACTCATTGGAGGCAAGCTTACTTGGTTGCTTTTGGAGGATCGTCCTAAGAATTTTTCGGACCGGTTGTAAGAATACGATTCTCCTTATTTCCGCTATTGTTTTGCATGCATAAGATCTATCTTGAGTATAAATTAATATGAGATTAATTAAAAAGTAAAATAATTAGTAAGACTACATTATTAGGATAACTAGTATGACTACGGTTTTCCTTCATAAATAACGTAGATGGTGCGAATCCCGAGACCGACTGTAGCAGGCCCTAGGTCGGCCGACCGGATTAGCTGGTCGGTCGACCGACTCGCGTATGTTTTCAGACTGTTTTAATTCGTCGACTATAATACCCTACTATGAGACTGAAAGGAGACTTGTAGGATGTTAGTAATGACCTACCCAAGATTGAAAGATACGGGAAGGGCATTGGTTTACGCCTTAAGACGGCTAGGTTACTTAAGACTGAAAGGTATGTGACCTAGAAATTAGGAATCACCCTTATTGTTGACACCCAATATTTGTGAGACCTAGGAACTAATAGCATAGGCCGAAAGGAGCTATTAGGTATCATAGACCGAAAGGATATGTTACACCCCTTACGCGACTGTGATACATGTTGACTTAGGATTTACACCATCGTAGCTATTTACTACCCGAACATCCTAGCATCCCTTTTACTATATTTTATTCTCATCTTTATTTACTTGTTTTATTTTATATTTATTTCTAGACTTAGTGACAATTAATCCAAACCCCCAAAATTGTTATCCTAAAACATTGACATCAAACAATAAACATTCCCCGCCTCTCTGTGGTTCGATCCTGACTTTCACTATCTATAGTCAAAGCTAGGAAATTATAAATCTTATCTTTGGTGCCCTCAACGACGGTCATCAAATTTTGGCGTCGTTGCCGGGGAGACGGTATAATTTTGTTTGTAGATTTCTAGTTTATTTTTCTTGTCTTAAGGAACTTAGGTTTCTTAAGGCCGTTACTTACCTTCTCTTTTAGTGTTGTTTTTGCATATTAGAAGACAGGTTTTTTTTTTGAGAGGAAGGCTTGAGTACTCTCATTCTTAGACATGGCTACTATTTATGACCACATACAACCTAAGGTGCAAGATTTACCGAAGGGGTTCACCTTGCCTACTCCTACCACTGGTTCTTTTGAGCTCCACCCGAACTACATCATTCTGGTGGAGCGGAATCAATTTTCTGGTCTACCCGACGAGGATCCGTTGAGGCATGTTGAGACATTCACGGATTACTGCTGTTCCATACATATACCTGCCGGGGTGACTCGGGATGAGGTGAAGGCAATGATGTTCCTTTATTCATTGAAGGATGCCGCGAGAGATTGGTATCATTACCTTGATAGGGTAGCTGAGAAGGTTACAGATTGGGCTTCCTTGGCATTGGCTTTCTATAAAAAGTACTTCCCTCTTGCGAAGGCCAATGACTTGAGAAGCCAAATCACTAACTTTCAACAAGGTCCGGAAGAAGAATTTTGTGAGGCATGGGGTCGGTTCAAGAAATTGGTCCGTTCTATTCCTTACCATGGTTTTCCTCAATGGTATTTGTGCAACCAATTTTACAACGCTCTCTATGATGATTATAAGGTGATTCTTGATGCGGCCGCCAATGGCAGATTTCAAAATAATACCAACCATATGAAGGGTTGGCACACTATTGAAGATATGGCGGTGCATAGGACCGAATTTGGGAGTTCACGTGGGAATTCGCGAAGGTTGAATATAGAGATGGATAGGGTTTTAGCTCTTGAGACAACCGTTGAAGCTCGTTTTGAAAAGCTTGAGGCAGCCCAGCTGAAGCAAGAAAGTGCGAACCTAGTTACTACGATTGACAACACGGGTCAGACTGCGGAGTTGAGAATGCTTGTTCATGCTCTAATGAAACAAATGATGGAAATGGAAAAGGCTCAAGTGGCTTCTTTGAAGACTTTTGAGGACCAATTAGCAATCTTAGCTGCTAATCAGATTGCTAGCTCTACGGTCGGTTGTGCGAGTTCCATAGAGACATTAAATGCTATTAATCTCAGAAGTGGTCGTGCTTATGATGGACCGATTTCCAAGGAGGATTCTGCTGAAGTTCGGGACGAAAAAACTGATCCCGTACACAGGTCGGGAGGTCGACCGACCTCTACATCAGGTCGACCGACCGAAGTACCTGACGTGAGATCATCTTCTGGAAATCATAAAAATTCCGATAATATCGCGTCTGGTCGACCGACCGCTACACCAGGTCGACCGACCAAAGTACCTGAGCAGAATGCGATTTCTAATCCTGAATTGTTGGACCCTTCCCTCATTCAAGAATCAAGACCTCACTAAGATTTTACAGCTGAAGAAGCCGAAGGTAGCTGATCCTACGGCTAGTGTTACCGTTCCGTATCCCGAACGATTGAAGAATTCAAAAGAGGATCGGAAATTTGGTAAGTTCTTGGAGATGGTGAAGAATCTTGAGGTAACCATCCCTTTCACTGACTTAATTACCCAGGTACCTTCTTATGCTAAATTTATGAAAGATATTTTAAGTCATAAGAGGAAATTTCAGGACGAAGGTGTTATTGCTTTTGTGGAGGAATGTTATGTTCTTTCACAAAATAATATAGCACCTAAATTGAAAGACCCAGGTAGTTTTTCTATCCCGTGTACTATAGTTAATCATGTTATAGGGAAAGCCCTTTGTGATCTAGGGGCTAGTGTCAGTGATATGCCTTATTCTGTTTGTGAAAGACTTAACATAGGTAGACTTAAAGTCACCAATATTACCTTACAGATGGCTGATAGATCAACTCAAAGACCATTAGGGGTCTTAGAGGATGTCCTAGTTAGAGTGGGAAAGTTTTTTATTCCTGTTGATTTCGTTGTTTTAGACATTGCTGAGGATAGTCAGATACCTGTTATTTTAGGTAGACCTTTTTTACACACAGCTGGGGCTGTAATAGATGTCAAACGCGGGATCATTACTTTAGAGGTTGGAGATGACACTATCGAGTTTAGTCTTGCCCATAAGGCAACTACTCTTACTGATGATACTTGTTGCTCCATTGATATTATTGACAGGAATGTTATCCGTAATTGGAGGGAGTCCTTGACCAAGGATCCCTTAGATGATTTGACAGTTTTGGATAAGTGTGCAGGTAATCCAGCTGAGAATGCTGAAGATCAGAGCTGGATGTTGTGGAAGTAGAAATAGAGGAATATGAGCTGACTGAGGAAAAGGATGAGAAGCTCATAAGCTTGGCTAATGCTAATCTGGTAAACATGTGCTATTCTATTAGTACTGATTATGTTCAGGCCGTAGAGGTAAAGGTACCAGAGCGTAAGCCACTTCCTCCTAATCTTAAGTATGTTTTCCTAGATGATACTGAGCAGTATCCTGCAATTGTTAGTTCTAAACTTGATCCTAACCAACTTTCTGCCTTAATGACTGTTCTCAAAAAGAATAGGAAAGCTTTAGGTTATTCTTTGGATGACATTAAGGGCATCAGTCCTGATGTTTGCATGCATAGGATAGAGTTAGAGGAGGGGCATAAGCCCTATAGACAGGGTCAACGTAAGTTGAACCCTAAGATGCAGGAGGTAGTTATGGCTGAGGTAATGAAACTTCTTGATGCAGGTATTATATATTCAGTTGGAAACTCCAAGTGGTTCCTAAGAAAGGAGGAACCACCGTGGTTAGAAATGAGAAAAATGAATTAATACCTACTAGAGTAGTAACAGGGTGGCGGATGTGCATAGATTATAGACAGTTAAATGTCGCCACCAAGAAAGACCATTTCCCCCTTCCTTTTGTTGACCAAATGACTGAGAGACTTGCTTCTAATAAATTCTTCTGTTTTCTAGATGGTTACTCAGGGTTTTTCCAGATTCTCATCCATCCAGATGATCAGAGTAAGACTACTTTTACATGCCCACAAGGTGTTTTTGCATATCGCAGAATGCCTTTTGGGTTGTGTAATGCTCCTGACACCTTTCAAAGGTGTATGATGGGTATCTTTTCTGATTTTATAGAAAACATTATGGAGGTATTTATGGATGATTTTTCTGTTTATGGTAATGCATTTGATCAATGCTTAGCTAACCTTGATAAAGTCCTGCAGCGTTGTATTGATGTAAACCTTGTCTTAAACTGGTAAAAGTGTCAGTTTATGGTTACTGAGGGGGTAGTGTTAGGGCATCTTATATCTGATAAGGGTATACATGTAGACAAAGCAAAGGTGCAAGTGATTGAGCAATTACCCCCTCCTGTTAATGTAAAGGGGGGAGAAGTTTCTTAGGACATGCAGGTTTTTACCGGCGTTTCATTAAAGACTTTTCTAAAATTGCTAAACCACTTACACAATTGCTTCTTAAGGATGTTGTCTTTGATTTTACTGATGAGTGCCTTTCAGCTTTTAATAGGTTGAAGGAAGCTTTGGTCTCAGCACCAATCATCCAGCCACCAGATTGGGATCTCCCATTTGAGATCATGTGCGACGCCAGTGACTATGCTTTGGGTGTTGTGCTTGGCCAAAGGAAGAACAGGGCTCTTAATGCTATATACTATGCGTGTAGTACCCTAGATGAGACTCAAGTCAACTACTTCACCACTGAGAAGGAGATGCTAGCTGTGATCTTTGCCTTAGAGAAATTCAGGTCCTATTTGGTAGGTAATAAGGTAGTTGTTTACACTGACCATGCAGCTTTGAAAGGTCTCTTCCAGAAGAAAGATTCAAAGCCAAGGCTGTTGAGGTGGATACTCCTTCTACAAGAGTTTGACATTGAGATTAGGGACAAGAAAGGCGCGGAGAACGTGGTGGCTGACCACCTATCTCGCCTTCAGTTGACTGATGGGGAAGATTCTTTACCTATTGATGATTCATTTCTTGATGAGAGTTTGTTTGTCATTAATAGTTCAGGTTCTTATTCCCCTCCTTGGTATGCTGATTTTGCTAATTTTGCTGTCACAGGTAAAATCCCTCTAAAGTTTTCATGGCAACAAAAGAAGAGATTCATGTTTGATGCAAAACAGTATATTTGGGATGACCCTTATGTTTTCAAAGAATGCGGAGATGGACTTATCCGGAGATGCGTCCCCCAGTGGGAGGTGAAGGACATTCTGGAAGCATGCCATTCTTCTGCATATGGTGGTCACCACGGCCCATCTAGGACCGTGGCAAAGGTATTACAGTCTGGTTTTTATTGGCCTACTTTGCATGCTAACTGTAGGAATTTTGTAGGTAGTTGTGATGCTTGTCAAAGATCTGGGAATGTCTCAAAAAGACATGAGATGCCACAGGTTGGTATTTTAGAGGTAGAGATTTTTTATGTTTGGGGCATTGATTATCAAGGACCTTTCCCCAGTAGTCAAGGTAACAGGTATATTCTTGTAGCTATTGATTATTTATCTAAGTGGGTAGAAGCTATTGCTACTCCCCATTGTGATGCAAAAGCTGTTATTAAACTGTTTAAGAAAATCATATTTCCTCGTTTTGGTGTCCATAGGGTTGTCATTAGTGATGGGGGTATGCATTTTAAAGAGAAACAATTAGGTGTTTTGCTAAATAAATTCGGTGTCCAATATCGTAGGGGTCTAGCATATCACCCTCAGACTAGTAGTCAAGTTGAGATCTCTAATAGAGAACTCAAGGAGACCCTAGCCAAAGTTGTTTCAAAATCTAGGAAAGATTGGAGTCTAAAACTTGATGATGTTTTATGGGCCTATAGAACTGCGTTCAAAACTCCAATCGGAATGTCACCATTCCGGTTGATTTATGGTAAGACTTGTCACTTACTAGTTGAGTTAGAACGCAAGTCTTGGTGGGCCATTTGTGATCTTAATTTAGACCCTAACCTTTCCCGTGAGAAACGTTTATCGCAGCTCAACGAGTTAGAGGAATTCAGGTTGCTAGCCTATGATAATGCCAGGATGTACAAAGAGAAAACCAAGCGCTGGCATGACAAGAGAATCATTAGGCGTGATTTTCAGGTAGGTGATAAGGTGTTGCTTTTTAATGCTCGTATTCGTCTTTTTCCTGGTAAGCTGAAATCCAGGTGGAGCGGACCCTACAATATCACAGCTGTCTCAAAGTTTGGGTCAATTGAGTTAGAAACCTCATCCAGTGAGAGGTTTAAAGTTAATGGCCAATATGTGAAGCACTTCCGTGGAGAGAATGAATTCACTGGGAAGGTTGAAGTTTCCTACTTTGACCCTTTTTCGGATGCTTCATGATAGGTAAAAAGGTCGTGCGGGACCTCTTAAAACAGCGCTAACCGGGAGGCAACCCGTGTTGTAGCTTAATTTTGTTTTTCTGTAATTTCCCTTTTATAGGTACACGTTTTCTGTCATGTTTTTACACTTTTTGATGGAATTTTGAGCTTTTGCAGAAAAAATAGGTCGAACTGTCAGGTATCTAGGTCTACCGACCTAGTAGTGAGGTCGACCGACCTTCTGACAACAATAAATGACTTCTGACAAACAGGTACGCAGGAGACAGGTCGGTCGACCAGACCCTGAGGTCGACCGACCTCGAGGCAGATTACCGGGTTTTAGAGTAAGGGTTTTAAGTTTATTTTTGTTTGAAAACAAGTCATTTTCTTCACACTTTTGAACACCCCCCCTCTCTCTAAAAACCCTAACTGCCTCACTCCCTCATTCTCCCTCATTTTTGCTCTCTCTCATTTTCACATCAAAGGTATGTGTTCTTTAGTTTTTGTTTTCTTTCCTTTTTCGTTTTTAGACTCTTAACTAGTTTTGGACCCCGTGAAAATCACGGGATCATTAATAATTTATTGTGTTTAAGTGTTTAATTTGTGAATAACTTATACGGAGTATTCACTCTCTCTCAATCATTTGTTTAAAACGAACACGACCGAGGGAGCTGTATTTTAAAATAAATGTTTAATTTGATTCAAGTGGACAGACAAACCAAAATGTGAATAACTTGGTTGTTTTGAAACGACCATCTAAAAATTGCATTGAAATTTATTTTCTACTCTATTAAAGAAGTCACCCTTCCATATATGACCAAATTGCATTGAAAATTATTTTCTACTCCATATGCAGTTAAAAACCTCCTAATTTCGACATATATATGAAATTTTTTATTACTAATTCTCGCAAAATTTTATGAATCAAAGGAAAATAAAAAAATATGGTACATAAATAAAGACTATATATAATAATGATGAAAGGAAAATTAAAAGGTCATTTCATTAATAAAGGAAATAATGGATAAATAAATAAGCTAAATTATGAGAGGAGATCAATTACAATTTCTTTTTGTTTATACCTTCTATTTTTTTTAAAAAAAAAAAAATTAACTTATACTATATTTTTTAATTTTCTTAAATTGGTAATCCATGCCCCTTTTTTTATCATGTCACATAAAAGTTGTCACGCCACAGTTAAACTTGTCATGTCATATTTTTTAGGTTAGACTTTTAATACAATTTTATAGATTTGAGACAAACTAAGAGACTAAATTAAATATCAAAACTTTATAGGTAAACTCTAATAATAATTATTAGTAGTAAACAACATCTATCGGAATCACGCAACAAATAGAGATTTATATCCAATTCCAAATATAGATTATTAAAATTCGATCATTCATCCAAAAATGTAATCAAAACAATATTATTATACTTCATACGAAATATTAACATTTCCTAATTCATGAGAAATAAAATATAAACAGATCATTTAAAAGAAAACATTTATCCAAAAACAATTGTGAGTTATAGAATAATATATCTGATGGAAAGCCAAAAAATGATTTAAAGACTTGAAAGCTTTGGAATTGGAACAACAAATTGGAGAATAAAAATCGGTTTCTAACTAATTACTAATTATTGAACCATATATCAATATGTATATATTAAATATAAACAATCCCCTTCTTGAGTATATCCATATCAATAGACTCTTCACTAATCGTGCATATTTTTATTATGAATATATTTATAACACTATGATATAATAAAATTGACATATGTGCATCGTACTTTAACACTTTGACTAAGCAATTTGATTTCTAACCTGTTTGACAAAATAAAAATAGAACATAAGTGTTACAAAGGAGACCAACGTGTATGAAAGATTGAAAGGCAATAATAATGTAACATGTCAATAACTTATTAAAGATTTTTGTTACCTTTCGATGTTTCAAATACACCATTGCAGAAAGAAAAAAAAATCGGCAAAAATAAAAGAGTCATTCAAATCAAGAAAATATTTGTAAAGAAGATCCATAACAATTATTTTCAATCTCGTGCATTGTTATTTATATACTGAGTATGTCATCCCCCTGTAATATCAATGTAAACACAAAAATAATAATTGATAAGATTCTAATTGATTCAAAACATAATAAAAATAAAAAGAAAATAATTAACTTAGTTCTCCGCGTATACTTTACCTAGAAATTTTTTGTCTAAATAAAGTTGAAAATTCAACCTCCTGCAATATTAATATAAACACACACAAAAAATACTAATAAGATTCTAAGTGATTCAAAACATAATAAAAATAAGAAGCGAATAATTCATGTAGTTCTCTAGGTATACTTCACCTACCAATATTTTAACTAAAGATGAAAAATCATTCTTCTGCAATATTAAAACAAACACAAAAAATTATAACTAATAAGATTCTAATTAATTCAAAACATAGTAAAAAAATAAAATAACTAATTTACTTTTCTATGTATACTTTAGTGCTAATTTTTTGAACAAAGTTGAAATTAGGATTGTTATAATAGTTGCATATGAAATTTTTTGCAACTAATTCTCTCAAAATTTTATGAATAGAACGAAGATAAAAAAAAATATGGAACATACAAACTGGGTATATATAGTAAATGAAAAGAAAGTTAAAAGGTCATTTCATTAAATAAAGTAAATAATGGTTAATTAATAAAGGTAAATAAATAACAAAAATTATGAGAGGAGATCAATGGTTCTTTTTGTGTTTAAAGCTTATATTTTTTAATTTCTTAACTTATATTTTTTTTTCTTAACTTGATAATCCATGTCACTTTTTTTTGCCATGTCACGATTAAAGTTATCATGTCACATTTAATTTTGTCATGCCACACTTTTTAGGCTACCCCTTTAATTATATTTTATAGATAATTTTTTTTAAGATAAACACTTTATAAATAGCTTATTTTGGCACATGACGATAAAAAAAATACTTAATTTAACGTTTTAATTATATTGTATAAGTATACTATTTATACAATATATTTTTCACTGATTAGGAGTAAATTTGTTAATTTTTATATTCCAAAATAACTATAATATTTTAGATAAGACGTTGAATAGATTCTATAAATTATTATAGCCAAAAGAAAGGTTAAAAGTGTATTAGAAGCTATTAAATTCACTTAATAATTTTACCTTTTAATACTTTTAAGAGTGTGAAATATAATAATAATTAAAATGTTTTAGTTTTTAGATAAATACTTTGTAAATAGCTTATCTTTACACGCAAGTACGCAACGCTAAAAAAGTTACTGTAATAATTAACCTTTAAATTATATTGTATAGATAGATGTATATAATTTAATCATTATAGGAAAAAAAAATAGTTGCATGATGTAAATTTAAAAAGTGATGTGTTTTTTTTATTTGGGGATTAACTTATTCTCACAATAAACACATAAATTTTAAATTTAGCATGCATTTTGATTTATTAATTGCTGTTAAATTTATTAAAAATTAAGAGTCTAAACTTTATTCGTTATTATTCTATTTAAAACCTGGTATGCATTAAATGCTTGTAAATTAATTAGCTTTTTTTTATTTTTAATTTTTTAAATAATGATGTTATGGTATTTAAAAACATAATATGCATTTGATGCTTGTAAATTTATTAGTTTTTTTACTTTTTCTTTTTTAAATAATGATGATGATGTGGCTTGCTAGAATTCCACAAAAGTGAAATGGTGAAATGTGGTGCTTTGTCTAGCCTTTTTATATTATATATAGATTCTGTTTCTAGGTAGTTTCTTGTTCATATTTTTTAGTTTGATTTTGCTTTAGGATGTGTTTTTCTTATGTTTTTGTTTTTCCTTTTGATTTTAATTATTCTTTAGCTTTCCTAGTTTCAGATCTATGTTCTTGTGTGGTTTATGTGCCGTTAGGGATAGTTTAAATTTTCCCCTAAATTTTCTATGCTTAAATTCAGTGGGAAATTTGAACCGCCCGTTGGGTCTGTTGTAACCGTCAGTCGACCGACCAGGAAAGGAGGTCGGCCGACCAAACTGCATTTTCCAAAAAATCAATTTTGCGTTTGGTCGGTCGGTCGACCTGGGTAGTAGGTCGGTCGACCTTAGTACTGTTACAGAAGGTCTGACTTTACTGGCGGATGGTCGGTCGACCTTGAGGTGAGGTCGGTCGACCTCGTTACTGTTACAGGAGCTTTTAATTCGCAACTTCGCTCTTTTATTTTGATAAATAAATGTTCTAATGTTGCAAGGAGTCTAAGTATTGAGAGCAATTGTTGTAATTTTGCAGATTCATCATGTCTAACCGAGGACAAGGAGGAAAAAGATCTCGCACTTCCAGAGCAAGCACTTCAAGGGGCCGAGCAAGCGGGTCCGGAGGACTAACAGCGCTTGACACGGATAGTCTCCCGGACTATCCGCATGTCATCTTTCATACTCCGGCTCAAAAGGCCTGGTTCCTCCACCTTTCGACCTATTGCCTTGTGGTGGTCACCCGGTTCTTATGCGAGCCGGCATTGAGGGCCTTGGGTTGCTATGATGATGTGGTGGGCTTGCTCAACGGGACGGGTTTTTCGGGACTCGTCACGATGGATGAGTTCACTTATCCTATCCTTACTCTTGAGTTCTTTTCCTCTTTTATTTTTGATGTTCATGCTTACAACCCAAGCTATAATAATAAGTGCATATCTTTTAGGCTGTTTAATGTTACTTATTCTTTAACTTTAAGTGAATTTGCTGAGTACTTAGGCTTATCTTCTACGGGTCGTACGGGTGACTCTTCTGAGTCGTACACTGTCATGTGGTCTTGCCTTTCTGATTCCAGCGATAGGAGGAAGAAGAGCATTACCGTTCACTTACCCGCTCCCCGTTATTATCTGCGTCTTTTGGCAAACACTGTTTTCGGCCGCAAGGAGTCTCAAAATGTTAAAAACATTGTGCTCTCTATTTTGTCTGGCTATCTTAATGTCAGACGTTTGGGTCAGAGGTTTTATAACACTGCTTATTTGGTCGCCTCTCACTTTGTGGCGGTTGGCGAGGGAACTTCTTTGACCACTATTTTTTGTGGTGGGCTAGTCACTCGTTTGGCTCGCTCACTTATTTATCATTTCCCCCGCTTTGAGGATGCGCTTCACCCTACCGCCTGATACATGGACATGGCTTATGTCAAGTCTGTGCATTGGGTGGATAGGAAGGATTATTGGAAGGTTGATACTTACCTCAATGATCGCATCCCTATCACTACGGCTCCCCCCATGCTACCCCTTGATACTTTTCAGGGGGAGCCTAAACCACTCCTTCCATCCTACCGCCTCCCACTTAGGGGAGGCACCTTTAGAGGACATAGGGTCCCCGCCCCTGGTGCCCACTTTGTTGCACCTGGGACGGGGTATCCCACTGATTTTACTGCTCCTCCTAACGTTGGTATTCCTCCTGTCGTTGATAACAGATCTCTCCGCACATGATGGCGGACCTTTGCAGGCAGTTCAACCGGAAACAGTTGGACGATTGTCTTTACCAGTACCCGGGCTACTCGGAGTATGTAACTCAGGGTAGGCTCCCCACCGGCCCATGGACTCACCCCTCCTGGTACACACCTCAGGCGGGCGATCAAGGGTACGGGGAAGCTTCGGGATCTGCCTTAGGAACAGGCATAAGTTCCGATGATGAAGAGGAGGAGGAAGAGGAAGCTAGTGGCTCGGAATATGAGCCATAGCATTATTGTTGAGCCCAAACCTCCCCTCTTCGATGTTCGGTTTGGGGAGGTTCCCTTGTCTTGTAAGTAACTTTTTGTTTTTTCTTTTTATTCCCTTTAGCCTTTTTCTGCAGGCTTTAGTCTTTTTCCTTTTCCTTCTTTTATTTGTCTTTGCTTATCCCCATCCCCATGCTGTGGATTTATGCTGATGAGCACAATGGGGGAATTGTGCGTTTTGGTTTGGGGAGGGTATATGCATACTTCTGTTGAGTCTGCATTTGTTTAAGTGTCTTTTGTCTTTTTCCTTTTGTTGTGTTTGCATCTGCACTTCATCTTTTTCTGTCGCACGTTTACTGCATTTCAGTTACTTTTTCTCCTTTCAGTTTGTCAGTTACTTTTTCTCCTTTCAGTTTGCATACCTACCAAAAATTCAAAAAAAAATGCACGTTTCCTTTAGCATATAGGTGGAGTCGGAACGGACAGATACTATGATAATTATGCCTCACAGGTCGCCTATTGTCTTGCCTTGCATTTTCAAAAAAAAATTCAAGCTAGTCTTTTGCATGATCTACGAGTTTTTGTTGATTCTATGCTAATTATTAGACTTGACTCTCTTCTTGGCAAGCTACTACATATTCTAAGGTTTAGAGCTTAATAAATCGGTGACATTCATGACCGATTTCATGTAGGATTGAGAGTAGTTTCTTCTCTTGAGGCATGTCACATCAACTTGCATAAGCATGAATTTTGTCTACTTAATACCTATATGCATTCGGGTTTGTGGTTTGTTGACACATGTGGTAGAGGTTTCCTTTCTTGTTTTACCCATAACCCTCACATAGCCAAATTGCCTTTTATCCCATGTACTACATCCTTAAAATTGCCTACCCTAGCCGAGCTAGTAACATGGTATATTGGGACTGTTTTGATCATCTTTTGGTTTTGTACTTCATTGAAGAATTTCTATTTTGTGGGAATGGTGAAAAGGAGAAAAAAAAAGAAAGTGAAAAAAAAAAACTATGAGTTCAGAAAAAAAAAATAAAAAAAAAATAAGGAACTCAATGAAAACGAAAAAAAAAATGAAAAAAAACAGAAGGGAAAATTCGAAACTACCTGTTTTCAGGGGTGGTCGGCCGACTGCCATACATGGTCGGTCGACCACGACCACTGAACAAGGATGTTGTTCTTGAAAAATGTATAAAAAAAAAAGGAGGAGAAAAAGAGGAGTTGTGAAAATTTGCTCACAATTTTGAGCATGGGCTTGATTTATGAAGAAAATTGGAAGTGATTTTATAGTGTGGTTTGATGGTTGTTAGCTCGGTTTAACCCCTCTTTCCATAATGTGTTTTGACCTTTCCTACCTTTAGCCTCACAATCCCAAATCACCTCGGCATGTGTCATGGTCATTTAGTGTTGGAATGCATATGTACGGTTGTAGAGACTTTGTTCATGTTAGATTGCAGGCATGTTCTTAAGGGTCGTAGATAGGTGAGAGTCTATATTCTTTTTCATCTTCTTGTCTTTCACATATATTTTTGACCCTTTGCTTCACGACTGTCTCGAGCGTACCGCGAGAGTCCATTTAGAATGAGTCTTGCAAGGTTGAAAGTTTAGCATTTTATTCCAACATGTTTAATTCGTTTGCATTTGGCAATATGCTTGACTTTCTTTGAAAACCGCATTAAAATGGTTAGGCATGGCGTTGTGTTTGGTTTTGAGCTAGAAATCCGTTCCAAGTAGAAGTTTTTCTTTTCTTAAGAGTCTTAGTGCTTGCTTGAGGACAAGCAAGGTTTGGATTGGGGAGTTTGATACGTGCCTATACTATGCATTTTATTTATACTTTCGGCACGTATTTCTATGCATTTTCGTAATTTTTAGTTAGTTTTGCTCCCGAAACGGTTTACTTTGGTATTTCTATGTTTTAAATGTAGGAATAAGCGGAAGTGAGCAAAACCGAACTTTAACCGTCCTCCGGAAGCTATTTTGAGTGTTCACACGAAGCAAGGACCCGAACTCTTAAGCCAAGAGGTGCGTACAAGCAAATCCAAGGCTGGAATACACAGGAATCGGTCGACCGACCTACCTAACAAGTCGACCGACCAGCGCACAGTTTCAGAAACCCCTGATTACAGCACCCGAGGTCGACCAACCTACTTAAGAGGTCGACCTACCTGGCGACGGGTTTCGCGATTCTTATCTCGGTTTTTATTCTTTTAATCTTGTAATTAGAACCCTATTTAAGAACGCCTAAGCTTGGTAATTAGGTGAAGCAATCCACATTAGCAGAAACTCCATAGTTTAGAGAGACAAATTTCCAAGTTCTTAGCTTTGTTCTTAATTTCCAATTGATTTTGTAAGTTTTATGCAATTTAATCTTTCCTTGTTATTCAATTCCATTGTTCATCATATTATTGTTATTCAATTCATGTTTCCCTCTTTTGAATCTTCATCTTCAATTATGTTATCTTCCTTGTTGTTCTTTAATATTGTTAGTTCTAGTTTTATGATTATGATTATGCATAGCTAATTCTTGTGATTAGGAATTAGGGGAACCATGGCCAAGATTAGATTTTAATGGTTTTTTGATTAATTTACCAATCCCCATTGTTGTTGGTGAACTAATTCTTCAAGATTGAAAGATTGTTAGGATAAGTTTAACAACAACTTTGGGATTGCCCTATGAACGAAAGTTTAGTGCTTTTCTAGGAACCCTAAGACCGTAAGGATTGGGTTGAATATTGACCTAAAGGTTTATTCTTTGTTCCTTGGGATTGTGTTATTTGGTTATTTTACCCTTTATTGACTTGTCCTAGCCATGGGGAACCGAAGTTCCTAATCTCCTTTTTACCTTGTTTTAGTATTCTTGTTTATTTTTGCTATCTTAGTTGTTAGTCCCAATCATCAATCAAAACCCCCCTTTCTGGTTACTTTCAATAGACTTTCAATTCACAAACATTATTAACCTTGTCTCTCTATGGTTCGACCCTTGACTTATCCTATCTAGTTTAAGCTGAGGTTTTTATAAATCTTATCTTTGGCACCCCTCAACGACGGGTGTCAGTGAAAAGTTGATATCGTTAAATAAGCAAGTCTATGCGATGTTTCTTGACTGCGGAGGTACCTTCGTAGGCAAGTTCTAGGCCATCCCATATTTCTTTAGCTGAATTACAAGAAGAGAAGCGATCAATTTCAGAAGTAATCATACCGTTTTGAAGAAGACTCATGGCTTTTGAATTTTTCTCAGCAATCTTGTAATCAGCTTCCACATAATCGCTATCTGATTTTTCATATGTGGTTCCATTTGCAGAAGCAACCAAGATCTTCCTTGGTCCAGTTTGAATTATCTTCCAGCATTCCCAATCACATCCTTTAAAGTAATGGGTCATCATGTTCTTCCACAAGCTATAGTTCTTTCCATCGAAGATAGTACACTTAAGGTGTTTAGAATCCATTAAGAATCAATAGAAGGATCAATCTCAAGCTGTAAGGCTTTCAAGAGCACGAGGCTCTAATACCAATTGAAGAGTCTATTGACCTAGATATACTCAAGAAGGGGGGGTTGAATTGAGTATGCCAACTTCTTCGATTCTTCTTCGATGTTTGTTGATGAGACGTAGTAATAGCAAGTAACGAGTAAGAACGATAAAGTAAAGGAGACACGATCTTTTGAAGTGGTTCAGTTTCACAAATCGAAACCTACGTCCACTATTCTCGATTAATAAAATTAGTACCTTCTCCGGATTACAATTTTATCAACCCAACTCGTACAACTTTGATGTTAGTTGTAACTCAATCTAGATACCGTAAAATATCTAGCTACGACAAGTACCGTTAAATACTTGCTTACAATGAGTACCGCTAAATACTCGAATCTATCTTAAGTAAATAAGATAAAGTCTTCAACAATTTCTTGTGTTCAATGATCTTGAACGAGTAAGAATTTTCTTCAAAGCTTGTAGCCTTGATTACGAGATTTGACAATGATTGGCACGGAAAACGAGACGTATGAGAGATTACGTTCGTTTATTTCTTGGTATGCGTGAGGCGTGTTGTTCGTTGTCTTTGGACGTGTGATATTGAGTGTATATACTAATTTAGATCTAGGTTTAATCCTAGATAGTTTAGCAATATTACTTTATCTAGAATACTTATTCTAGGTAATATTTTAAACTTAATCTTATTTGATTTAGGAAATGACTCTAATAAGATATTATTAATTTAAGACATAAGATAACATTTCCAAAACCTACTTGATTTAGGAAATATCTTATACCATAAAATATAGTATCATATTTTAAATCAATTCCTAATTCTTGTCAAGATATAATAAATTATATCTTTAATCAAATCCTAGTTAATCTTTAAGTAAATTATTAAACACATATTATTTATTCAATCAACCATAAAGATAATATGAAACGTGTTAGTAATTATGTAGAGAAACGTGAGGCATACTTCCTTGACATGCTTCCCAATGCACGCTTCCCATGTACGTTTCATAAGACACGTTCTTCGAGACATAGTTTTCGAAGCACGTTTCTCTAGGAGTTTAAATTTTGACAATAACGGTTAGAATAAAATTCCTTAGTATATTAGAATAAATAATTATCTCATAAGATAATTATTTTAATTCTTTTTAACCAATGAATGTTTCTATTCCAAAAACCGTTTTAAGATTGCTAAATTAATATATAACACTATAACAATAATATGCATACATCTTCACGTCTTTATATATTTCACGCAAATCTCATTTCTTCGATAGTTATAGATACGGCCTATAACTTAGGAACTCTTTGATTCCACAATAAAACTTTTATCTTGTAAGTCTTCAAAAAGACTTGACATTTGACATGAGCTTGATCTTTCTTCAATCTTCGATTGAATCTATACTTTACTAAACTACGATCTTTGTTCTATAATTAAATGTACACTTAAACGCACATTACACGCATATGTATATAAAATATAATCACCTAGACTTGTCATTATTAAAACATAAAACAATATATTAATCATATGGAATATATTACTCAACACATTTCCTGCATAAGAATTCCCCAAACCTACCCATTCTCATCAACAAAATCCTCATTCATACATCCCTAATTCTAGAACCTTCTTCCCTCCGCCACTTCTCTCTCTTGAAACACTAAATTCTCTAGATCCTTCTTCGTTTTCTCCACATTCTTCGTCTTCTCCACCAACTTCTTACTCTTCGTCTTCTCCCCAATCTTCTTACTCTTCATATTCTCCACCATCTTCTTACTTATACTTCCTTCGGTTAGGCCCCTTCACTTCCTCTTATGTCGCACAATATTCTTTATGATTATTATTGGCGTTGTGATGTTCTATGTGAATACTATGATGGTGTCCATGATTCTTTTGATGAGGAATCAGATTCCCTAATACACATGGGTTTATTAATTTAGATGACGATTCATCTAATTTTGTTGATGAAGTTGTTAGATCTGGTCATGTTGTTGCCGGATCTTTTTGTAGTACCCCAATACGCCACAAATCTTCTGTTAGGCTTGTTTGTATATTTTAATGTCTGATATTGGATGGGTATGCTACTGTTGGCTTCTGTTAGGCTTGTTCATATAATTAACTGTTTAATATTAACACTAGTACAGAAATGTCATTTGGCAACGGTCAAAAAACACATATGGCAACGGTTCCACGACCGTTGTAAATCGTGGCGTTGCCTTAAACAATCACCTACGGCAACGGTTGATAACCGTTGCCAAAAGTTATTTTTGGCAACGGTTGCTGTTAGTGACCGTTGCCAAAAGTTGTTTTTGGTAACGGTTATTAAAATCAACTGTTGCCTTATGTATATAAAAGGCAACGGTTCATTTTTAACAACCGTTGCCGTTGCTTAATTAAAATTTTTTTAAAAAAATATATATTCCAATAATATATTTTTGGGTAAATGTAAAATTTTCAACTAAGATAATAATTAATTACAAAACCAATATATATACACTTCCGTTCTCCAAATAATGTACATGATTCTACAAAAAATGTAAAACCCCTCGCGAAAGCGTAAAAGTAAACATACAAAACATGCCAAAAATGCAGCGGAATTAAAACTTTTTAACACAACTAAACATGCGGAAGATTAAATGAAACATAAATAAGTATATAAGCACGATACAAAACAGCCCGGGATAGCATATCCCTACAGGCACAAAATACTGAAACGTAAGTCTAAGGTCTAGCTAACGAAAGGTAAAAGTCAACGATGAAGGATCATCGCTCGATAGCCTCAACGTAACCCCCGCAGAACAGCCTCATGTACTTACACACATACAACATGTGCGCCACAGTCAGTGGGGAGTGACTAGAGTGCTCCTAGCCACCTATTGTCAATAACATGTAACACGTAAAACATCCAACATACTCCGACATTTATAACATGTGAAGCATATATAACAATATCTCAGCTTTCATAATATCATGCAATACTATGCAAAGGCTCTCAACTAACTTCGGAAACTATTTGGAAGGAGAGCCGGTTTCCCTTCCGGTTGCCCGGCCGGGGGGTCTTGCAATCCAAACCATTTACGAAACTAGCCCAAGAGTCGTCCAATGCCTTGGACGAACAATACTAAGATAACCAAGTATCATACATTCACAAATACAACTAAGGCATACTCAACATCCAATTATATCAACAAGAGATAGGTCACCAAGTGACTCGACTCCAATAACTATAGGCCAACCAAGTAACTTTACAAACAGGAGATAGGTCACCCAAGTGACTCGACTCTTACTACTATGAGCAGGCCGACAATCGATTCGTCTATATACTACGACATCCCCAATCTCAGACTATACAACCCCCTGGTAGGACGACATCAAAAGACTGTCCTAGTCTAAACCTAGCCATACTCTCGGAGCGCAAACGAATCACGATCCCCGATTCGACAAGTGCACAAGGCACCCCCAAGACCCGAACTAGCTAGGAACGAGATATGCCCGAAGGCGGGCAGACAATCTAAGACCTGACCGTGAGACCAAGTCACTACGGCCAGCCAGCTACACAATGCAGTCAAGTGAGAACTCGAGTACTATAGCAGCGCACAGCAGGTTACACAAATCACAATATGTCATCTCAAAGATGTACAACAACTCAAACTCGAATGACAATCATTTCTTACATATCTCATTACTAAACATTCATTCAACACTTAGCCGATTTCGGACACTAATTTGAGGCGAGAGCCGGTCTCCCTTCCGGTTGCCCGGCCGGGGGGGTCTTTCATCCTCAAATCCATTACCGAACCCGACATAAGCGTCACCCAATTTCTTGGGACTTCAAACAAGCATACAATTCATATTAAATAACGTATATTCTTTACGGAAATCATTACGCATATAAAATAACAAAAGAATTGTAAATTAAATATATAGTTCATTCGGAAAAGAGAAACAAGAACTAATTTAACATTTCATATTATATCCTCATATTTTCTATATAAAATTAACATGTGAGAAATTAATATAAGAAGTCGTATTTTTATTATTCGGGAAACCGATTAACTAATTTCGTCATTTCACATGCTTCTTAACATAAAAATTGTAACCCATTACTAATTCGTAACGATTTCTAACGTATTATATTTAAACGTAAACAAGCTAGCAAGAACGTACGTAAATTAATTAATTCAAGCAGGCAGGCTAGCACGTACGTAAAATAATAATATAAATAATAAAATATGACTATGTAGTATGTTGAACGTAGTAATATTAATAATTAATATTATTTACCCTTAGTAACAATAATAGTTTTAGTAGTTTTAGTACAATTACGTAGCACAATAATTGACCGTAGTAGCTAATAGGAATATTAATGATAGATGAACCTCGAGTGAGGGAGCGTATTAGGAATATTAATAATAGTTGGGCTTCAACCATCACCTTAAGGTTTTGGTTGAGACGGTTCATCTATCATGGTATCAGAGCCAGTGTGACCGAAGGTCACGGGTTCGAATCCTGGCAACCTCAAAACCCCTCAAAAACTCACGAAGTGAAACCCAGCACACGGTATGGGGGAGCCTGTGCAAAACTAACCACTCTTCAAGCCCAATAGGCATTCGAGTGAGGGAGCGTAATAGGAATATTAATAATATATGGGCCTCAACCATCACCTTAAGATTTTGGTTGAGAAGGTTCATCTATCAGTAGCAACAACTAGCATAGACACACAGTGACACAACAATACAGTAGCATCCACAACGACACAGTAACAGCAATGACACTAATGGGCAGAAGGTAAACGCAACACCACAATAACTGAATAGCGGCTGCGTTGAAAGTGCTAGCGGCAACACGTAATGCAGTAGCACGACAAAGACATCCATCGGAAATAAATAGATACTAGCAGCAGGTAGTAGTAAGAGCAGTAGAAACACGGCAGCTTACGGCGACATAAACAACAGAAAACCGCAACAATAACAGTGATAAATGAGTAGTTCAATAGCCCCAATACGACTTATATAGCAAGTACCAACAATGACATAACCAACAATAACTTTTATTAAACAATAGTAGAAGTAGTGAGTAGCAATTATAGTAGTTTAATGACTAATTGTGCATTTTACGTATGTGAAGGTATTGAAAATAGAATAAATTATAGTAGTAAGTAGTAGAATTATTAAAGAGTAGTGGAATTATTTAGCAATAGAAATAGTAAGTGCGTAATAGTATTAGACATTACTAGTGTTAACTAGGGGTGGTCAATAGTGCGGGTCGACCGGCTCCGGGACGGGTCGAGGGACGGTGCGGGTTCAAGGTATTGGGACCCGGACACGGCCCGGGGTCAGGGCGGGTCTGGGACGGGTTGGGCCCGGTTCTTAGGAAGTGTAACCCGGACCCGGACCCGGGGTGGGTCTGGGGGCGGGCCTAGGGCGGGTTGGGGACGGGTCTGGCGGGTTAGGGGCGGGTCTACGGGTCAGATTCCGGGCCGGGCTCCAGAAATTGGACCCGGACCCGGTTACTTCACACACACGGGCCGGGACGGGTTTAGACCCGGGTGAGGTGGGACGGGTTAGATCCGGGTTTAGTGGCGGGTCGGGTCCGGGTTGTCGATGCCGACCCGCACTCTTGACCAGCCCTAGTGTTAACAATAAAGAATAGTAGAACGCATAAGCATTGACCGTAGTGAACAACAACAGTAGCAATATCAGCATTTAGTAAAGTAACCAACAACAACTAAACAACAACATATACACAAGCAACAACACGACAGCAACTACAGCGATGAGATAGCAGTAGTAATCAGCAATAAAGGCCGCAGAAACCACGAAATACAGAAATGCAGGCAGTAGTAATATTAGTAACAATAGTATAAAAAGACGCAGGAAAAACAATTTCCAACAGCATAGGAACACATATAAGATGAATGACACTAATTTGTGACGGATACTAATTACCCACTAACTATTAAACACAAATCTCATATCAATTCCACATAAACATAAGGAAATCACATGTCCAATTAATTTAAGACAAAGGCCGAGCTTTTCTCATTATCGTCACCTTTAAGAGCGTTTCTTCACTTCTAGTCTTCCACTATATACGAATCCTTGCCCGGGTCGTCTAGGTCGACACCTACAAACAACAAAAACGGGTTATTTGAGGGTAATTTCGAGTAAACCTCAAAACAGCCCAGAAATTGGCTTTGACGAAACGGAAAAAGAAAGAGATAGAAAGAACGAGAACGAAGAGAGGAATGCGTAGGTGAAAACCTTGCGTCAATCGGAGTTGAGATGATTAAATAGATGATGATTTTGTGAAGTTGAAATGAGTAAAAATGGAGAACAATTGTTACTGCATTTTATTTTTGAGGAGAGGGAGGAAGCAACGTGGAAAGGGAAGAGTGGGTGTCCTTATATTGACTTGAGTCGGGTTTGTAAAATGTGAGGAGCGGAAATCTTAAAACGGAAATTACCAAGTAAACGTGAAATCTTTAAATTAAACAACTTAAGACGGAACTTAACGGCATTTCTTAAAATAAAACTTACGGATTAAAATTAAAATATTATTAAATTCCGTAAACTACTTTTAAATTATTAAAACTACTTTTATAAAAAAGCGGGATGTTACAAAAAAAACAATGCCAGAAGCAACCATAGATCAAATACTACTGTTACAATATTAAAACTTGGACATACAAGGCCTCGAATGGTGCCATCCCAATACTCATATGGTGACTATTACTGTAGGAAAACTCAATCAAGTCTAACCTCTCTTCCCAACTACCTCCAAATTCCATCACACACGCTCTCAAAATGTCCTCTAGGGTCTTAATAGTCCTCTCGGTCTGCCCATCCGTAGCGGGATGAAATGCAGTGCTCATCTTCAGGGTCGTACCCATCATCTCCTGCAACTCTTGCCAAAATTTCGAGATGAAGCGAGAATCTCGATCCGAAACAATATCCTTAGGAATCCCGTGTAACCTGACCACGTTCTTCCTATAAGCTAAGGCCAACTCAGTCTTGCTTCAGGTGTCCTTTATAGGAACGAAATGAGCTGACTTGGTTAACCTGTCTACAATCACCCAAATCATGTTGTTGACCGCTGAGATCGAGGCAACCCCACAATGAAATCCATCGAGATAGACTCCCACTTCCACTCTGGTACTTCTAGTGACTGAATCTTGCCCTGCGGTCGGTGTTGCTCCCCTTTAACTCTCTGAAAAGTCAAACATCTAGCCACAAACTCCGCAACATCTCTCTTCATTTCCGGCCACCCGAAAGTCTGCTTCAAGTCCCTATACAGCTTATCCCCACCTGGATGCACCGAATAAGGTACACAATGAGCCTCAACTAGGATTCTCTTCCTCAACTCCGCACAATCTAAAACGTACCATCTCCCATCATACATAAGACTCCCATCCCCACTCACGGAAAACCTCGACGGGACACCTGCTTCTAGCTTTGATCTCCACTCGGTGAACTTCGCATCAATCTGTTGGCTCTCTCTGATCTTGTTATACAAGTTTGGCTCTACTTTAAGATCACCACGCGCATCACCCTTCCTAATTACATGGATACCCATTTGTCGCACCTCATCCTGCATTCTCATCAAGGATATCGCTGTGCACAGGGAGTGCACACTCTTCCTGTTGGGAAATGTGTCCTCAACAATAGTGCGATCATGTCAATGATAATAATCATTGTTAAATATTATGATAATAATATGCAAGGGATGATCCGATATTATATATAGTCAACTGACCAACATTAATCGGTAATGATTGGCTGACTAGAGTTTGACATTACTGTCGTATGACGGTGATAATCCCTTTAGGTCAGACCTATAGGATAATCCCCTTAACATATACATTGATCAATTGTATACGATATGATATGATCAAATTCCTTAAAATCGAATATCGAGAAATCAGAGGTTGAATCTTAATGTAAGATTTATATTTGAAATTGAAATGTGTCGATTGTCAAATATTAATCGATATTTTTGAAATATTGAAATTAGGATATGAATGGTTCGTGGTTATAACAAACGTTGTATATCGTATCGACGATTATTATAATAACCATATATTGGGACGGTAATTGCGAATTACTAAAATGATTTGTTAAATATGATTTAATTAATTTAGAAATATTATTTATGTGATAAATATATTTTAAATTAATACAATTTATTATGTCACATAGGATGTTACATATTATGCAATTGTACAAATTACATTTGTAAAATGAAGGTCCATTTTACAAAGTGTTAGCCGTGTAAATGTGCATTATAAGATAATATTATGTGTGATATTTTATCTTATAATTATTATTATCATTTTTTATGTGACTTAACATTAAGCATGTGAGCATGACAAAAGGGAATAAAACCCTTCCCCATGCTCCCCATGCACACGGCTAAACACCCCCTTCCCTCTATATATGTGACTTGATCACATTATCATATCCAACCCTAATGCATTATTCTCTAGTGTAAGAAAATAATCAAAAACCTCTAAATATTATTACATAATATTTTGATACTACAATAGTTGTAGTATTTTTAGTAGACTAATAATAAATATTATTTTACGGTTTTAAGGAGAACCGATTTCCGTCACCTAGCTCCTGTTCGTAGTTCGGTTGGTTAAGGGTAAGTCTTGGGTGCAATTTGAAGGAGGCAATCTACGTTGGTTGCTCCGTGGAGGATCGTCCTTAACATTCTTGGACCGAATCTAAGGATTCTTTTCTTTATATTTCCGCAACTTTTATTGCATGCATAAGATCTAAATAAATTAATGAGTTAATTTTGTTATTTAATTAGTAAGACTAATTTTATGGTTAAGTTAGTATGACTAAATTTTCATCAAGTGGTATCGGAGCATTCGGTTGCTTGCATGCAACTCAATTTTACGATTTTTGCGAGTAATGTGATTATAACTAAAAACGTAAAATGATTAGTAAATATATGATATGCATGAAATTTTTAATGCATGTATACTTTCTGGTCTTAAAAATGTTTTAAGTCATTATGAATGATTTATGGAATAATATTGTTCAAACTTATAATTAAATTGTTAATTTATGTTATATAATCGGTTAAAAACGTTTTAATTGTGGAAAATTAGTAATTTAAACTTTCTGGCCGAGATTTTTATATATGTTCTCACATGCATTTAACATATTATGAATATCTAATTTTCGAAATTATTTAAGTTTTATGCATGGTTTATGAAATTTAATCATTAAATTGTCATAAAATGAGTGAAAAATGGGTTTATATAGTTAGATTAGGAATTTAGCTACGAAAATTTTTGTATATGTCACATGCAATATTTAAAATGTATGTTAAATTTTCCAGAAATTTTTATTTTATATTGCATGAATATTGATTTTTATTGTAAAAATCGAGATATTAGTGACATAAATTCAACTTAAATAGTTTGGGTTTGAATTTGGCCATAAAAATTTTATGCAGTGTTATATATATTATTTATAGCATGCATGTAAATTTTGAGCTTTTTATTTTGAATTTTGCATGAGAAATGAGTTTAATTGTTAAAATCGAGTGATATATGGCATAATTTATTAAAAATAGTAAAATTTGCTTAAATGGCCGGAACAATTAACCCATATTAGTCATATTTGATATGTTCATCATCATATTTTTATTGGTTGCTAGAGGTTTCTCGATTTTTATTTTTAATTTTTTAAAAGTTAAAGTTAAAAATAAGAATTGTAAGAGTCATGAAATGATATTTCAGCCCTTGAATAGTGTTTTTACTGATTATTTCTGTCCATTTCAGTCACTTGATTGTTTTGGAATATGTAAAAAATTTATTGGTATTTTATTGCATAATTTTGGAGGTAATTTTGAATTTCCGTCTAAATTTGCATGTTTACGCGTTTTATTACGAAATAAATAGTTTATTTCGGAAATATTATTGTTTTTAGGATCTGAAATTATAAGAAAGTTTTTAGAATGTTAAAAATTTGAATTTTGAATTTTCGAAATATTTTATGACTCATTTGATTTTATATTGCTATTTCCGTAAAACCGATTAAACCCGGACAATATTATAATTAATAAGTTAAGTTATTTTCAAAATTTGAGTAAGACTAAATTTTGAATCCTAAAATGTAGTAGGATACTTAAATAAAACGTGAATAGTGATTCACAAAATGTTAAGTGATTTTAAAATGTTAAAATCACGCTATTCCATAAAACCATGTTATAATGATAACAATATTTAAATTGTGTTTAAATAGGACGATTTGGCTTAGGATTTGCATATTCATAAGCATTGCATATTTATTTAATTGTTTATGAATGTCATAATTTAATTTACGTAATTTGGAATTATGTATTTTGCTTAGTATGGCCTTAGATTTTATCGATATTTCCCGTAATGTAAGGGGTTATCGATTCGGTTGTAATTTATTGTGATCTCGTATCACTTTATTTTATTGTTTTATTTTATAATGTATTAAATAGATAGAAAATTTGTATTTTTTGTAATTCCGGAGATCCTTGAAGACGGTGCCTTTCGGAAAGGAGTTCCGACCAAGACGGAGTTTGCCTTGGGATGCGTGCCGCGTGTGAAGTTCAAGGGACCATGGAGTTGGTTTCCGAATTTCTATTTTACATTTATATTTTCTATTTTAGGAAGGCCATACTAGGATTTATTTATGCTTTTATTTATGCTTAATATGTTTGCATGCATAGCCAAATCGTCATTCCAAATCATGCTTTTTCATCGAATTTATCGACCGTGTAAATTAATTTATCGATAATTCACCGACTTAGTTCACTTATAGGAGATAGATAATAAATTGACAAGATCTCTTACTTTATTCAAAAATCGAGACATAGCCTTACCAAAAACTAAAGAACCCACGAAGTACTTTCTTCATAAGGGCATGGGCTCGGCTAAACCGGGGTGCTACCTTATTACGTTGGTGAAGTGGGGTAATATGATTACGCTCTCGAAATTTGGTCGATCTCGACGAAGGTACTCGAGCCACCGTAGTGGTAATAAGTTCGGACTAAGATTAGAGTTAATGTAATTTTATCGACCGGGAGTTCTAAAAGTAGAATCGATTAAAGGGTTAATCCACCGAATTATATTAATGAGGGATGTATCGGCTAAACCGTGCCCAAGTTAGTATATATTTGGGTGTCGGAATCATTTACTTAATTGGGTAAGAGATCATTAAGTAGATGTGTAACTTGTTTAAGATTTACAAGTTTAAATTAATTATTAAAACGATAATTGTGTTTTAATTCCTTTAATTTCATTTGTAGTTCTTTTCCACAATCAATCATCAATGGCTAATAACGCTCCACCTCTCACAAACGTATCATGACGCCAATTTTAAGGATTGAGACGCCTAATTGGTTTAGGCCGCGGAAGCTGACGATATGACTCGTTACCTTACCACCGCCGCTCCTCCCACTCCCGCCGCTCGTGCAACGGAGGCGACTCGTGAGGCCTATGTGACCTACATGAAAGAGTCGCATGCTCTTAAGAACGTGCTTATATTCTTAATGGAACCGGATATCCAAAGGAGAATGATTAAGCTAGCCACTGCTAATGAGATTTATTCTCAAGTTGCGACCATGTTTTCGCAAGCTCCTAGGGTAATCCAATATGAGGCGGCCTCCGCCCTCTTTGATTTGACCTTAAAGGAAGGTCAAAGGATTAGTCCTCGTGTGCTCAAAATGGTTAAGCTAGCCGACACCTTGAAGCTACAAGGGGTGAATGTTCCCGACTCTCTTATTATTGACAGAATTCTTCACTCCCTAAACAAAGTGAAAACGTATGCTCAGTTCCGGGTTAACTTTAACATGCGTAATCAAGAAACCTCTTTGGACGAATTGCATAAGATGCTCGTCCAAGCGGAAAGGGATATGGGACTTAATGAGAGTTCCACGAAGGATGCACTCAACATCGAGAAGAAGAGCAAGGGAAAGTTTAAGCGGCAGGCTAACAAGGGCAAAAATGTTAAAGCCTTCAAGCCCACATCTCTTAAGGAGAAGACCTTTTTGAAAGGTGCTTCTTCATCGTCTGCAAAGGTTGAAGACAAGTGCCATTATTGCACTAAGATGGGGCATTGGAAGCGCGTTTGCCCAAAGTATCTCAAAGACCTGAAAGCCGGAAGGGTTCTTGCAGTAGGTAATAATTCTCGATTAATTCATGTTATTTAGTCAACTTTTGTATGTTGATACAAGTTGTTGATTCTTACCCATTTATAAATTATTTTAAAGGGGCTCCTACCAAGGATAAGGGCAAGGAGAAGGAGAAGAAGCTTGAAGTTCCTTCCATGGATGGCTAGGGTAGCATCCGAAGATTGAAGACATAATAAAGAGCTTATCTCTAATTTTTCATTTTGATGTCTTCTTTCATTTTGCATTTTAATTTTAAGAACATTTTATTCTTGTATGACAAGGATCTTGATAATCCAAACAATGGTTGTAATATTGGTGACTTGGATTTCAACCCAAGTCATCTATTTTGTTCTTAATCAATATGTTGTTTTTAAAATGCATTGTGTGATACATAACATGAGTTGATACGATCTTCTAAGATTGTAATAAAGTACATTGAATAGTTCACCGTACGCTTGACATGATAGGATCATAATAAAGTAATTCGATTTACTTAAACGAGAATTACACCCCGTGAAATACTTCAAACTCAAATATGAAAACATTAGTTCATTATAAGATGATCACTTTAAATGAATGAGTGTACTAATGTCTCACTCCTCATATAATCATTTATCCAAAACATTGTTAACGGGAGAAAATGCTATCCTTCTTAAAATAACGGTTATTTTAAAGGATAGAGTGGGAGAAATTCTATGCCCGTAAACTAATGGTATAAATGTAGGATTTTAGAGAAGAGTCATATATGGGGTCCTTGAGTAGAATCCTAAATGATTGGATAGAAGAAACTACGAGAGGACACAGAAGAAAATACGCGAGGACACAAAAGGAAATGTTCCTTATGCCATTAGTTCCTAGAGATGACAAAAGGAACCGCATGTTTTAACGGAAGGAAAATGTTTCCGTGAAGTTAATGTTTCTAATTTTTATGAGATAATAGAGGAGAAATCGTCTCCCGTCCTCTTGATGATAGTATTTCTTGTTCTAAAGGAATATAGAGGAGAAATCATGTCCTGATGTTTTCAAAGGGAACAAGGACGGAAATTGAAATGTTCATAATAAGTTGAGAAGATGTTGATTGAGTAGTTGCTTAAACACTATGAAGATAGTGGGAGTTATTTAACTATAAAGATCGTGATACGAAATTCAGTGGGAGAAAAGTTATTAGGAAAATTGAACCTACCATTTACGGAGAATGATGATTCTTTAAATGTAAAGAATAAGAGGTTTTCAATTCTAGATGAATAAATGCGTTAAGAACATCATAAGATGATGGTCAATCATAGTGACTTTATTACTTGATGATGAAACGTCACCTATTGATTTACAAGGTTGGATAAATTGTTCATATCGATGAATATTGAATCTCCAAGATATGAAAATGTTAATTCATATAACCTTGATTAAAATGCCAAAAGTTGAAACAAAACCTTATTTCAGTATAAGTTCTCGAGGAGAACTAATCAATCAGATCTAGGTTAACTACAATATGAATTCTAGTACAACGTGACTGAGTTCGTGAGAACAACATGTCACAAGTTATAAGATAACAGTGGGAGCATCCTTCCAGCAAGGGGACTCAAGTCTAGTATGAAGACTAGAATTGTACTTGAATAAGATCATATTATTCGAGATAATATGAGTCAGAAGGAAACCGAAATTTGTAGGTTTAAAAGATGTGACTAAATGGTGTATTCACATAGAAAACCATTAATAGAAATTGATGTATGAGCATCAAAGATTGTTTGCGTGGAGCATTAATATCGTATTATTTGTTCGCACATAACGATCACTCTTATCGTTTGAGTTATTATTAACTCTCTATTTATATACTTTGTCAAATCCAAATGGGTTGTAAGAGACAATTTTTGAACCCCAGAAGTGAACTTGATTAACTTAGTATAGCCCATATTCGCTTGTATGAGGTGACGTCTCGAAGCGACTAGAGTGTGAGGCGATTGATGGCAAGTTTAAATGCCATAGAGTCATATGGATGACTAGTCGATCACATAGGCAGACTGCGGAGACACTCTGTCGGGCAACCTGTGACTGCTTATAGAGTTCTGGAAATTTTATAATTAGCCTGGTCGTGGCGAGAGCTACTATATTATTTTCATGAGTCGATTCTTAGACTAGAGACTGTTCGCCCACGGTGGCACAGTTTTCATATTGACTTTGATTTTTGCTCTACGATCATCCGTTAAAGGGGGTCAAATGGGCATCTTTTGGGTCATGATGGACTGTGTTAGTCGAAGGGAACAGTAGGGTAGGAATTGTCTAGTCCCTCGTCAGGGTTATCTTAAATCTGAGGGCCACTAGAGGAGAAGTTTAACTGAAAATGCGTGGCCACGCTCGGAAGGTATCTATGGTAGATAATTCCGGTCAAAGCAGGTAAATCTCCAGATCGAGAAAACCGCTCAAGATATGATCAAATGCAAGTACGACCTGCAACACACCTTGCATTGAGTGGGAGATGATGTAATAGGACAAGAGAATTGGTGACGCACACTTGTCGAGGACAAGTGGGAGATTGTTGGGAAATGTGTCCTCGACAATAGTGCGATCACATCAATGATAATAATCATTGTTAAATTTTATGATAAGAATATGCAAGGGATGATCCGATATTATATATAGTCAACTGACCAACATTAATCGGTAATGATTGGCTGACTAGAGTTTGACATTACTGTCGTATGACGGTGGTGGTCAGTTGATCCCTTTAGGTCACACCTATAGGATAATCCCCTTAAAATATACATTGATCAATTGTATACGATATGAATTGATCAAATGCCTTAAAATCGAATATCGAGAAATCAGAGGTTGAATCTTAATGTAAGATTTATATTTGAAATTGAAATGTGTCCTTTGTCAAATATTAATCGATATTTTTGAAATATTGAAATTAGGATATGAATGGTTCGTGGTTATAACAAACGTTGTATATCGTATCGACGATTATTATAATAACCATATATTGGGACGGTAATTGCGAATTACTAAAATGATTTATTAAATATGATTTAATTAATTTAGAAATATTATTTATGTGATGAATATATTTTAAATTAATACAGTACAATTTATTATGTCACATAGGATGTTACATATTATGCAATTGTACAAATTACATTTGTAAAATGAAGGTCCATTTTACAAAGTGTTAGCTGTTTAGCCCAAAATCTGTTATCACGCTGTTGGGCCCAAAGACAAGCCGAGGTACAAGCAGCCCACTACAAGAACAGATTACACGCGCAAGGAGCCGTTGGAAGGAGAAGAAAAGGTCAAACCCTAGAAGCATATTCTCCCCAACTTACTCCTATATTCCTGGAGCTGACCAGGACCAGGACCAGGACCAGCTGACCAGGAGTCTTCACCTATATAAAGGAAGATTAGGGCATTCCTTAGACATTCAGTTCGTACGTTTTAAATTTAACTTATACACGCTTACACTTGTACTCCATCCAAAACAGCGAATATCCTTGATCATAGTAAAATATTGGTGGGATTCTGTTCCCCCCGCGGTTGTTTCCCTCATTG
This sequence comes from Silene conica, assembly GCA_029255685.2. Classification (NCBI taxonomy): domain Eukaryota; kingdom Viridiplantae; phylum Streptophyta; class Magnoliopsida; order Caryophyllales; family Caryophyllaceae; genus Silene; species Silene conica. The sequence goes on from CM055311.2 coordinate 71,487,061, forward strand.
GATTTTTCCGCGTCACCAAAACTTCTTGTGTCGTTATTTTATTTCTTTAGCTCTTATATTCGTTTTCTACGTAAATCTTCATATTGGTTGGCACTTTGTCCTACATCACAGTAATTCAATTCGGTAGAAATTTTACCAAAACAATTTGGCGCCCACCGTGGGCCATAGTGCGCATTCCAATATTTAAAATCGTTATCTCACAACAAGCATGTCTGGGACCAAAGCCAACCCTTCCAGTTCTCAGAGCATGCCAGCCCAGTCCAGTGGGACCAACCCTACTGTGTCCGTTGGTCTCGCAGGACCACCCCTGGTCGTAAGTCAGGCCACAGTCTCTAGGGTTGTGGTCCCATCCAGCAAACCTCCTCAGGTTCCCAGATCACCCCATGTGTCTGCTTCCCCAAGGCAGAGCAAAGAGAGCAGCCCTAGCAGGAGTGGAGAAGCCCAGATGTCCGGAGTAGGCCAGCAGCCGCTGGCTCCCCATACAGATCCGATGCAGATGGTGGTCCAGAGAATGAGTGCTCTGCAGGAAGCCATAGAGGGCCTAAAGAAGGACAATCTGGACCTGAGAGAGCAGATCGCCGCAGTCGCACGTCCAGAGCAGCCGTTCAGAATGTTGCAACCAGGGCCTGGCCAGACCTTCAATCCCTTTGGGAGAGGAGGGTTGAGCCGGTCAATTCCCCAAGAGATCGTCACCAGGCTGGATCTAGGTGTCACCACCCTGAGCAGTAGCCCAGAGATACTGGATCTGGACTCGTCTGTGTTTGGAGCACCGCAGTCCAGACCAGTTCAGCCTGCAGGTAACCCTACACCTTGTTTCCCCCCTGGGACTGATCCTTTGATTTTTTCAGGTACCCCTCCGCAGCCTACCATCGGACGAACGCCAGAGATCTCAGTAGGAGCAGCACCCGTGAACCAGTCCAGCGCTGGAGGGTGGCAAGGAGGAGCACCAGCGCAGTCAGCAGTTGGTTGGCATCCAGGACCAGGTTTCAATTCTTCCGTAGCAGCCAATCAACCAGCCGTAGGCCATTGGGGAGGAGCCCCTCTAGGCTTCTTCCCTCCGCCAGTCAACCCGACCTCAGGTCCCTGGGGAGGAGCCCCTCCAGGCTTCTTCCCTCCGCCAGTCAATCCATTCCTTGGAGCAGGCAGTCTCTCAGACCAGCGCTACCAGGAGTTGAAAGACATGCTCACCAAGATACCTGGTATGCCAAGGCCTATGGAGAAAGCTTCCCAGGACAGTTATGCAGATTCACCATTCATCGATAATATCGCCCTGATCAATGTGCCCAAAGGGTTTGTGCCACCAACCATGACACTATATGATGGTACGGCCGACCCCCTGGACAACATAAATCAGTAAAAGCAGAAAATGATGGTGGTGACCGCAACCGGAGCACTTAAGGAGGCCTGCACGTGCAAAGGATTTGGGTCAACCCTATCCGGAGCAGCCCTGCACTGGTTTGTGGGATTGCCCAATCGCAGCATCTCCTCCTTTGCAGATCTGGTTAATGCCTTTAATCAGCAGTTTGCCAGCAGCATGAAACCAGAAAAACAGACCAGTGATCTATACAGAATTGTGCAAGGATTCGAGGAAACCACTCGAGATTTCCTCATCAGATTCAACAAAGAGAAGGTTGCCATTCCACATTGTGATGTACCCACTGCCATCGAAGCCTTCCGCAGGGGGTTACATCACGATTCAGACCTGTACAAGCAGTTGACAATGCACACATGCACTGCCTTTGCTGATGTACAGGCCCAGGCAGTTGCAGCCATGAGGCTGGAAGAAGACGCTGCCTCCAGAAGAAGTACCTATGACACAGAACCTGTGTCCAGGAAAGCACCAGTAGAAAAAAGGAGCGAAAGATCAAAGCCCTACAGCAAGCTAGTGAGCAAAGTATCCGAGAGCACCGGTGGTAAAAATGATGCAGATCCACCTCCGAAGGTCAGCGAGTATGGCTTTACCACCGGGATGGCTGGCTTGCTGCAAGCCTTAAAAGAACTCAAGGGAGTCAGGTGGCCAAAGAAGAAAGAAGAGCGACCCAACGACCGCCGTGATGCTAGCAAAAGATGTGAATTTCATGATGACATAGGTCATACTACGGATGAATGTTATACCCTCAGGAAGGAGGTCCGATTCCAGTATGACCGAGGCAACTTGGATCATCTGCTCCCAGAGAAGTCCACCAGAGTCAATGCAGCTAGCCAGGTGCAGCCCTCACCAGTTCCTCCTTGCAATAGAATTGTCAATGTCATCACTGGAGGATCAGAGTTGTGTGGGCTCACCTACTCAGCAGCCAAAAGACGTGTAACTGCAGCTAAGGGAGACAAGCCAGAATCATCATATAGAATAGCAAGGCAGGACCTCCCAGCAGTGACTTTTGACGAGACAGATGCAGAAGTTGTACCAGAGCAACACCATGATGCCCTGATTATCACATTGAACATCGGCAATTGTGAGGTCAGGAAGGTCATGGTGGACACAGGCAGCTCCGTCAACCTGTTAATGCTGGATGCACTAAAGAGCATGGGATTTGACAAGAAGGACCTGACAAAGAAAGTTATTCCTCTGGTCGGATTCAGTGGAGAGACAGCGCATACCCTGGGGGAAATCACCATCCCCACCTACGCCGGAGGGCTGAACAAACAGGTAAGGTACTTAGTTATTGATGGTCCATCTACTTACAATGTTATTCTTGGCAGGCCCTGGATCCACGAAATGCGAGCAATCCCGTCAATGTATCACCAGTGCCTGAAATTTCCTACACCGTGGGGAGTCCAGGAGATACGGGGAGACCAGGAGGAGGCCAAGGATTGTTACAAAGTAGCTCTCAAAAGGACCACCAGACCACCAGCCGCCAGAGCATAGCAACTACAGCAACTGCACATCCAGGAGGAGTACATCGAGCCCCAGCAGGCAGAAATCGATGAGGTCCACTTGGATGAGCAGCACCCAGAGAGGACCGTGTTCGTGGGCTCAGAGTGCTCTGGAGCTCTGCGCCAGCAGCTCCTCCAGCTGCTCCGGAAGAATGTAGATTGCTTTGCCTGGTCCCACAAAGATATGATTGGTATAGACCCAGAAATCATAACACATAAGCTCAACATAGATCCAGGATTCAGACCAGTACAGCAGAGACGCAGGAAATTCGCAGCAGAAAGACACCAGATCATAAACCACGAGGTGGATAACCTTCTAGAGGCAGGAAAGATTAGGGAAGTCAAGTACCCAGAATGGTTATCTAATGTAGTGGTGGTACCAAAAAAGAATGGCAAGTGGAGGGTCTGCGTGGATTTCACAGACCTGAATAAAGCCTGTCCCAAGGACCCATTCCCCTTGCCACACATAGATGCTATGGTGGACGCCGCTACAGGCCACGAAATGTTGACTTTCCTAGATGCCTGGAGCGGGTACAAACAGATCAAAATGGACCCGACAGACCAGGAGAAGACAGCATTCAGGTCCGAAAGAGGCATCTACTGCTATAATGTAATGCCCTTCGGTTTTAAGAATGCTGGTTTTACATACCAGCGGCTCGTCAATATGATGTTCAAAGACCAGATAGGACGCAATATGGAAGTATACATAGACGATATGGTGGTCAAATCCAAGCAATCGGCGGACCACACCCAGCACCTGGAGGAAACATTCAACACCCTCCGGAAGTACAAGATGAAGCTAAATCCAGCCAAGTGTACCTTTGGAGTTTCCAGTGGGAAATTCCTGGGGTATATGGTAACACAGAGAGGGATAGAAGCCAGCACAGAACAGATCAAAGCAGTTCTGCAGCTGGAATCACCCCAGAAGCCAAAAGATGTGCAGCGTCTGACGGGAAGAGTAGCAGCCCTGAGCAGGTTTATCTCCAGATCCTCAGACCGGTGCAGGCTATTCTATGATATCCTTAGAAAAAGCTAGAAGTTTGATTGGACACCAGAGCACGAAAAGGCATTTCAGGAACTAAAGCAGTACCTGAGTAGCCCACCCCTGCTATCCAAGCCAAAGCAGGGGGAGGTCCTGCTCCTGTACCTCTCAGTAACTGAAGCAGCAGTAAGTGCAGTTCTGGTCCGACAGCACGAAGGAGCTCAGCACCCGGTGTACTACGTCAGCAAATCATTACTACCAGCAGAAGCAAGGTATACCTCACTTGAGAAACTAGTATTGGCATTGGTCACAGCATCTTATAAGCTGCGTCCATACTTTGAGTCTCACACCATCTCAGTGGTTACCAATCACCCACTCAAGACGGTTATGAGAAAGCCAGAACTATCAGGACGAATGGCTAAATGGTTTGTGCACCTCAGTGGATATGATCTCTAGTTTGAACCACGCACAGCCATAAAGTCACAAGCCCTCGCAGACTTCATCTCCGACTTCAGCCCAGCACTCCAGACCCAAGCAGAGCAGGAAATCCTGCACCTACACCAAGGTGCCAAGCCAGGCACCTGGGAGCTACGAGTAGATGGGGCATCAAACGCCAGAGGGTCAGGAGTTGGGTTGATCCTTAGATCATCAGAAGGTGACTTGATCACCCAAGCAGTCCGATGTGAGTTCAAAACCACCAACAACGTAGCTGAATATGAAGCTCTGGTCCTAGGGCTACAATTAGCCCTGGACATGAGGATCAGCTGCATCACTGTATACAGTGATTCGCAATTAATTGTGAATCACGTCAATGGAGCATACGAAGCAAGAGACCCCACAATGGTGGCCTACTTGTGTGTGGCAAAAGAGTTAATCGGCAGATTCGCAGAATTCTGCATCCAACAGGTACCTCGGGAACAGAACGCAGAAGCAGATGCACTGGCAACTCTGGGACCAACCTTCAAACCAGCGGACGTAGCCAATATACCGATCACCCATGTTCTCAAACCAGCCATTCCTGGTCCAGATTCGGACCAGGAAGAATTGCCTATTTGCAGCAACGACCCAGACCAGGAATCAGAGCAGGATTGGCGAAAGCCATACCTGGACTGGTTGCAACATGATATCCAGCCCAGCAGTAAGAAAGAAGCACGAAGTTTCAGGATGAAGGCCTCCAGGTTCCTACTAATTGATGGAACCCTGTTCCGGAAATCATTAGCAGGGCCATATTTGCGCTTCCTGGACCAGACTGAGGCACAAACAGTCTTGCATGACCTCCACAGTGGAGACTGGAAATCATGCAGGGGGAAGAAGCCTGTCCAATAGAGCCCTCAGAATGGGATACTTCTGGCCCACAGTGCGCAAGAATGCAAAGGAGTATGCAAGGAAATGTGACGCTTGTCAAAGGCACGCACCTATCAATCACCAACCAGCAGAGCCTCTGCACCCGGTCATATCCCCATGGCCTTTTATGAAGTGGGGGATGGACATTGTGGGACCCCTACCCAGAGCACCAGGAAACAAGATGTATATGCTGGCCATGACAGATTACTTTTCTAAATGGATCGAAGCAGAATCATTCACCCAGACCACCGAAGCACAGGTCATCTCTTTTCTTAAGCGCAATATATTCACCAGATTTGGCATACCTTCATAAATAATATGTGACAATGGTCCCCAATTCATTGGGAAGAAAACCGAGGCTTTCTGTGCTGGGTGGAATGTATCACTCCAGAAATCTACCCCCAGGAACCCCTAGTCCAATGGACAAGCTGAGTCTAGTAATAAGATCATCATTGAGAATATGGAAAAGAAACTACAAGAAATGGGAGGGAAATGGGCAGAGGAACTTCCTCTGGTCCTGTGGGCTGACAGAACTACTCCAAAAGTAGCAACAGGTCAGACCCCCTTCAGCCTTGTCTTCGGAGCAGAAGCGGTAATTCCTTCTGAGGTCAAAGTCCCAACCCACAGGTACGGATGTATAACTGAGGACCAGAACCAAGTGGAAATGACAAGTAGCCTGGACACAGTTGACGAACTCAGGACCAGCGCCTACGTCAGAATGGCTTCATATAAACAGATGGTGGCTCGGAGCTACAACAAAAGCGTCAGGATCAGAACCCTGCAAGTAGGAGATCTGGTCCTGAGAAAGGTGCTCCAGAACACCAAAAACCGACAAGCTGGAAAGTTTGCTTACAACTGGGAGGGCCCATACCAAGTGGAGAGCATAGTTGGTAATGGGGCCTACAGGCTAATGACAATAGAAGGGGAAATGATACCCAGATCATGGAATATACTTCACTTAAAAAAGTATATCATCTAGAGGTACCTCCACCAGATCAGAGCAGCTCCCTTAGACCTCAGGTTCTACTCTGTATAGAGTTTACTCTGGTTCAGCTTAAAAATTTTGTCTTGCCTTTATATTTTCTATAAGCTTAAGTTTAGAATGTCATCTTGCCTCTATATTTTTTCAAAACCTAAGTTTAGTAGTCTAGGCCTTACAATTTCAAACCCTAATGCGTTTTCAATTTTCAAGTCTTTAAAAGGAAAAATTTCATCATTTATTTTCTGGACCAGAATTTACTTATCCTAGTGGACTGACCTAAAGAGGAAATCTGCATTGATCGTAGGAGAACCTAAGTCAAGCCTGGCACCCCAGTATAGGGATGGGTATATAAAAAACCAGGCCAGCACACCAAAACAGCGATGGCCGAAACACAAACAAAACATGCATGTACAAAAGAAAAACACCAGAAAAAACGGCAGAAAAGCAACAGATGAAAAAAAAAGCCCCATACAACGGGGATTCATACGATTAAAAGATGCCCAAGGCAGCTCAAAACGGAATTGTTTACACTGGTCCACCCGGACCAGCAGCAAAAAGTTACAACCATTAAGCCTACGCAGGGGCATCCAACGTTCAAAAGATAAAATATTAAAACGCCCATATCAGGGCCCAGCAGACAAATTTTAACCTACTCGTCAGGAGTAGGCCCAGCAGCAGCAACGTCAGCATTGGTGGGGTCAGAGGTCACCTCCTCTCCGGCATCTTGGGACCCCACCCCGCCTTCTTCCTCGTCATCATCGGAGATCAGATCCATGTTTAACCCCTCGGGAAAGTCAGTGGCAAAGGCCTTCTCCAAAGCAGCTAAGTCCCAGGTGGTGTGGTTACCCTCCTGGAACTCCTTGACACACTTTATCCGTGTCTCAGCAGCAGTAAAAGCAACAGCTTCAATTAACGCTCTCTGCAGACCAGCCTTCTTTTGCTCCAGAGCCTCCACCTTCAGCACCAGATCTGCCTCTGAAGTCAAGGCCCTCTCCAGCTTAGAGTGAGCCGCGGCTAGCTGGTTCTGAGAAGCCTCCTCCTGGGCTTTGAGCATCTCCTGACCAATAGCCACATCCCGGCGAGAACGCTCAACAGCCTGCCGCAAACTTTCCCTCAAGGCCTCCTCCAAGCTCAGCTTCTCTGATATCTCCCGCTCCTTTTTCGCCAGGGCCTCCTGCATCCTTTCCACCTCCTGCCTCCTCCTTCTCAGAGCCTCAGATTGAGCCGCCTTCGTACAGTGAAGTTCAGCCAACAGGGCTTCGCTCTGTCGCTTGGCACAAAGTGACAGCTCCAGGACCTAGAAATCCAGACCAGGTCAAAAAAAAACAAAAGGAAAGCTACCTCAAAGGAAACCTCCGCTGTACGTCTGATCAAATCTTTGAAAGGACGAGGTTCCATAATAGAGGCAGAGGCAGGGAAAAGCAGTGAGTCCAAGGCAGGCCAGAGATTAGTTCTGGACCCACCAAAATCCCCTGGGAGTTCCAAACGCAGAGCAGGAGAAGACGAACCTTCTCCAGAGGATGGCCGAGGCAGTTGCTCTAGTATAGGCTTAAAGCCAGAAGTAGGAATGGTGGGAGGGATCTCAAGAGGAGATGGATCAACAAAAGAAGTCTCAGGAACAGGCTCCTGGACCAGATTAACAGTGTCAACTTCAATCGGGGCAGCCTTGGACCCAGCTCTAGCAGGGCTCCCCTCAACAACGTCCATTCTCTTTTTCTTTGAGGACCCCGCGTCCCCAGAAGCCAACCTTTTCCTACGCAGCTGCATCACCCTGCTTACATCAACTCTGGGCTTACCTGAAAAGGTAACAGCAGAAATCAGAGCAGACTAAGCGCAAACCCACCGAAAGAGAACAGCAATATCGAAAATACCGTACCCTCCTTCTTCACTACCAGAACAGCAGAGTCCCGGACCAGCTTGGAGAACGTCCTCTACTCGGCAGGAAGGTCCAGGAGCTTGGCCTTCGAAGTAGGGGGATCCGCGGAATCAGGGAGCTTAGCTAGGCTACGCCCTGAGGAAACTAACAAGCTATCAGTAAAAGATAAAAGAAAATAGAGCCAGGAAAATCAAAACGCCAGAGCAGAGCCAGTACCTTCCACAGGCTGCCACTCAGCAAAAATATAGTTTGGAGAATAAGGAAGGGTGTCAATCTTGACAAAGATAAAGCGGGTGAACCACTTACTATCATCTGGAGTGGTGGAAAAGATAATGGCAGAGGGCATATTGTCATGGCTACGGATGGTACACTGAGAGTGACCCAGAGAACGAGGAGTGAACCACTGCCCCAAATCAGCCAAACCAATGTTCAACCCCCGTTCACGGTTCAAAGCGACAATACTGAGTAAGATCCTCCATGCATGTGGAGCAATCTGGCACATAGCTAGCTTGGTTAACTTCAGGAAGTCGATAATCAAATCAGGGAAAGGGAATCTCGGACCCAAACGGAAAGGATACTCGTAGAAACAAGTCCATCCTTCCCTCTCAAAATCGGCCTTCTCGCCAGCAAGAGGGAAGTGATAGACAACCCCGTCCGGAAATCCGAACCGAATCTTGATAAGAGAAGCATGGGACTCGTTGAAAGCGGAGTCGCACAAGTGTTTGGCAGCAAGCAACCCCTGCGAAGGGAAAGGACCAGAGTAGTCCCCCGAAGTAGGGGTAGACCCAGAAGACTCTGCAGGAGCAGGAGTAGCAGAGGGAGTAGCGGAAGAGGATCCAGGAACAGACATGATGAAAAAGAGAAGCGGTGAAAGAATTTTTACAGCGGAGAAAGAAAGAAAGACAAGAAAGCAAGTGAAAGAAAGTGATTTTTTAAAGATGGTGAAAGTGAAAATACACGGTTAAAAGGGGTATTTATAAAGGAAGCAAGTGGTTGAAATTTGAAAGGTGAAAGGTTAAAGTAAAGGAAGTAGTAAATATTGAGGGGACAAGCAGTTAATGCAAGAGAGGACAAGTGGGACAAGTGGGACAGGAAAATGCGGCTGTGTGCAGTTGCACCAATTCCCCAACTACCCACGTAAATTCCAGAATTCTCAGAGGCAGAAGAAATTCCAGCCCAATTAAAGCCAAGATTAGGCTGAAATTTGGGGGAAATTGTTTAGCCCAAAATCCGCTATCACGATGTTGGGCCCAAAGACAAGCCGAGGTACAAGCAGCCTACTACAAGAACAGATTACACGCGCAAGGAGCCGTTGGAAGGAGAAGAAAAGGTCAAACCCTAGAAGCATATTATCCCCAACTTACTCCTATATTCCTGGAGCTGACCAGGACCAGGACCAGGACCAGGACCAGCTGACCAGGAGTCTTCACCTATATAAAGGAAGATTAGGGCATTCCTTAGGCATTCAGTTCGTACGTTGTAAATTTAACTTATACACGCTTACACTTGTACTCCATCCAAAACAGCGAATATCCTTGATCATAGTAAAATATTGGTGGGATTCCGTTCCCCCCGCGGTTGTTTCCCTCATTGGGTTTTTCCGCGTCACCAAAACTTCTTGTGTCGTTATTTTATTTCTTTAGCTCTTATATTCGTTTTCTACGTAAATCTTCATATTGGTTGGCACTTTGACCTACATCACAGTAATTCAATTCGGTAGAAATTTTACCAAAACATTAGCCGTGTAAATGTGCATTATAAGATAATATTATGCGTGATATTTTATCTTATAATTATTATTATCATTTTTGATGTGACTTAACATTAAGCTTGTGAGCATGACAAAAGGGAATAAAACCCCCCATACACACGGCTAAACACCCCCCTTCCCTCCATATATGTGACTTGATCACATTATCATATCCAACCCTATTGCATTATTCTCTAGTGTAAGAAAATAATCAAAAACCTCTAAATATTATTACATAATATTTTGATACTACAATAGTTGTAGTATTTTTAGTAGACTAATAATAAATATTAGTTTACGGTTTTAAGGAGAACCGATTTCCGTCACCTAGCTCGTGTTCGTATTTCGGTTGGTTAAGGGTAAGTCTTGGTTGCAATTTGAAGGAGGCAATCTACGTTGGATGCTCCGTGGAGGATCGTCCTTAGCATACTTGGACCGAATGTAAGGATTCTTTTCTTTATATTTCCGCAACTTTTATTGCATGCATAAGATCTAAATAAATTAATGAGTTAATTTTGTTATTTAATTAGTAAGACTAATTTTATGGTTAAGTTAGTATGACTAAATTTCCATCACTTCCGACTCAAAGCATCAGCAACCACATTTGCGTTCTCTTCATGGTATACTAACTCCATGTCATAGTCCCCGATCAGCTCCATCCACCTCCTTTGTCTCATGTTAAGCTCCTTCTGAATAAATATGTATTTCAGACTTTTATGGTCTGAAAATACCTTGAACGTCGCACCATATAAATAGTGCCTTCAGATCTTAAGCGCAAAGACTACACCACCCAGCTCTAGGTCGTGGGTGGGATAGTTCTCTTCATACTGTTTCAGTTGCCTTAACGTGTAAGCGATCACCTTCCTATTCTGCATCAAAACACACCCCAAACCATTCTTTGAGGCATCGGTATACATCTCAAAGTCTTCCACTCCCTATGGCAAAGCTAAGACAGGGGTTGTGGTCAAACGTTCCTTTAAGGTCTGGAACGCTTTCTCACACTCCCATCCCAGCGGAATCGGTTATCTTTCTTCATGAGCGCAGTCATCGGCCTGGCAATCTTAGAGAAATCATTCACGAACCGTCGGTAGTATCCTGCCAAACCCAGAAAACTGTGTACCTCAGCCACACTCTTATGTGCCTCCCAGTTAGACACCGCCTCAATCTTACTAGAATCCACTGCCACGCCCTCCTTTGAAATCACATGACCCAAAAATGCTAATTTCTCTAGCCAGAACTTGCACTTCGATAACTTAGCATATAATCGATTGTCCCTTAAAGTCTGCAACATGATCCTCATGTGCTCCTCATGCTCCTCCTTAGTCTTAGAGTAGACTAAGATATCATCAATGAAAACCACCACGAACTTGTCTAGATAAGGGCTAAAAATACGCGGTTCATCAAATCCATGAACACGGCCGGCGCGTTAGTCAACCCGAATGGCATTACTACATACTCATAATGACATATCTAGACCTGAAGGCGATCTTCGGTATATCACTATCTCTGATCCTCAGCTGATGATAACCCGACCTCAAATCAATCTTCGAAATTACCGCTACTCCGGTCAACTGGTCGAATAAATCATCTATCCTCGGTAATGGGTAACGGTTTTCACCGTCACATGATTCAGCTCCCGATAATCTATACACAATCTCATACTCCCATCCTTCTTCTTTACGACACACAGGTGCTCCCCAAGGCGATACACTAGGTCGGATGTACCCCTTATCTAACAAATCATTTAATTGTTTCTTCATCTCTTCCAACTCTTTCGGACCCATCCGGTAAGGGGCCTTTGAAATAAGTCTCGTTCCCGGCTTCGGCTCCACACTGAAATCGATATCCCTCTTGGGTGGTAACCCTGAAATCTCCTCTAGAAACACATCCCGGAACTCCCCCACCACTGGAATGCTCTCTACTGTCACTTCCTCAGCTCGGGTATCCCTTATATGGAAAAGAATCCACGGACACCCCTTCCTCAAGTATGACTTCAAAGTTAAGACAGATATAACTTTGACCTTAGGCCTGACGACAAAACCCTCGTACGATACTCTCACCCCCTTGGCGCCATTCACCGTCACCTTCTTTTGATGACAGTCGATGGTAGCCTTATACTGTCCTAACCAATCCATCCCTACTATCACCTCAAAACGGTCTAAAGGGAACTCAAAAAGATCAATAGGAAAGTCTACCTGACCTATTACAAATGATACTCCTCTATACACTTTCCGACGTATCACAGACTCTCCTGAAGGTATGAATACCTCATCATCAACTAACTCAAACGATCCGTCCCTAAACTCCTAGCATGTCTTACAGACACAAAGGAATGGGTTGCCCCAGAATCAAACAAAACGAAACTAGGACAACCATGAATAAGAAAAGTATCGGTCACAACATAAGCGCCGTCTGTTGTAGCCTGCTTCCCCATCGCGAACAGCTTACTGCTGTTCTTCTGTCCCTCACCCTGAACTGTCGTCGCGGACGAGGTAGGCTTCACCGCTGATGCTTGGCTAGCGCCCTCGTAAGGTTTCTGATAGCCTCCCTAACGGTTGTATCCACCGTAATTCTGCTTACTCTGGTTACCCCACAAACTCGCTGGACGATTGTTCCCATAGCTCTAGGAAGGTCGAGAAGGTCCCTGGTAGCTGTATCCCCAGACTTCTTGTACTCAAACCTCTTTTGCCCTGATCCGCCGCAATTGAAGCATTTGGTCACAGGGTTGTCGCTGTAACTGCGACCCCCTTTCCCCCTAGTACCTGCACCGGTTCCACCTGCAGAGTAAGAACGATCCTGACTAAAATTCGCCTTCTTCTGCCCAGCCCCAACATTCTCTCCTTCCAACTTCCTCTTCTCACCACTCCTCTCCCTAGCTTCCTTGGCCAGATCAACCAGCCTATCAGCATGTCCTGCTCTCTCATAGACCTCTTTGAGGTCACAAGTTGTTCCCGTACGCAACCTCTCCATGATCAGAACAGTTAACCCCTTCTCGAATCACAGCGCAAGAGCCTGAGGAGTCATCCACATCCCCTCTACCTGACGAGCCATGTCATTGAACTTTATGTAGTATTCGGAGACCGTCATCTCCTCAGTCATGCGAAGGTTGTCGAATTCAGCCCTCAATCTACTTCGGACGTGCTCCGGTACAAACTCACGTCACATAGCAGCCTTGAAGGCCTCACATGGTACATGGTCACGCCCCATCTCCTCAAAGTGCTCTCGAGCCTTCCCCTTCTCATGACCCCACCATTCTCCAGCTAGACTGCGCAGATAGAATGCAGCCTGATATACCTTGAGTTCGTCCGGACAGTTGACTACCTCAAATACACTCTCCATATCATGCAACCAGTCCTCCAGTAGACCCGGTGTTCCTGCACCATCGAACATGGTAGGCCTGTGACGGGCCATAGCGTTACTGATGTCATGGGCATTCACCTGCGGTGCCCGAGCTCTCTCAAAATTTCTGACTACGATAGTTAGGGTCTCATGGCTCTCAATCATCTGGGCCATTTCCTCAAGTGACATAGATGCGGCCCGGATCATAGCCGGAGTCACATTGGGTGGTAGGTTCGGAGGAGTTGATCTTTTAGGGGCCATCGGATACTAAATAAGAATAAGGAAGCAAACGTAAACACGCAACCTACGACCATAAAATAGAAGGTCAAAACGAAGAAAATCAGTTACTGACATCGACCACTCGGTCGAGTATACTGCACTCGGCCGAGTCCCACCCACTCGGTCGAGTGCCTGACACTCGGCCGAGTTCCCTCTACTCGGTCGATTTCCTCAGACTCGGCCAAATTACTAATGCTCGGCCTATTATCGCATGCTTGGACGAGTATCTCATACTCGGTCGAGTACCTCATGCTCGGCCGAGTGCCTTTCACTCGGTCGAGTGTCTGCCGCTCGGTCGAGTATTCCCCACTCGACCGAGTTACGAAACACAATAACGATCTGTGACCTTAGTCCACCTTTGTCGATACTACACATCACAACGCTTGAAACACAAACATACATACATCACACATGGATACATCCTATTCTACCCTTAGTGGCCAAGTGTGAGGGAGTAAGCAAGTTTCGCGGTTCTGGGACGTCTCCCGAACCTCTGCGGTAGCCTTACGGCCTAACACTTGGGTTCATTTTATTTATGACACATCATAGGTTCATTGGGGGTTTATTGGTTTAGATACCAAGATCGTCGCTCTGATACCATTTGTAACACCCTCATAGCCTAAGGCCTTTAAAACAAGACCATTAGATCATGAAGACGCTACCATCTCTGTTTCCCGAGGTACGGTATAAGATAAACAATGCTAACACTTTATTAAAGATAATAAACATATTGTGATACAAAGACAAACCACTGTCCATCAAAACTGTAACAAACTGTTTGTCAAAACTATAGCAAAAGTAAAGAGTTTAGGCGAAAGCTATGACAAGAGATACTACGACTGGTGACCCCTCCTCCCAAGCCAGCAAGCAGACTCATCTGTGTACCTGAGACTCTGCTCACTATTACACAGATCATCACAGTAAACAACATCAAGTGAGCAACTTATACGATAAGACGGATACCCAACATGATACATAATTCACAACATAAACCGCAACACTATTACCATCATCCATATCTGTCGTGGTGACCTTTAGTCCCACACCAATTCCCCACTTACCGTAGCAAGGGGTACCTAGACCATAAATGTTCACATCCTTCCCAAGGCGGGTCCCTCGGGAAGCGGTCATAGGAGTGGAATCTATTCCCCGCAACGGTCCCACACGTTACCATTGGCATCTCATACATCATACTATACATGGTAATACAATCACAATACAGTATCGTCACAATATAATCATACAGTACTGAGTAGGGAAATCCTACCTCAAATGGAATAGTTGGCAAGACAATCGCAACTTCCTACCAACGCTCCTCTACGAATCCTCTCCTAGGGATTACATAATTCTTAAATACATACTGAAATTATCATAACTATGATGCTAAAACGGTAGATATACACTTACTTGGTGATATACGGGCTAGGTAGATGATCAGCGCGACTAGACTTGTTATTAACTTGAAGGATTAGGGAAATGGGGAAACAGAAATGAGGGAAATGGGGTTTCTGCAAATTTTCTAATTAGGTTAAAAAAATGATTTACTAAACACGGATTAAATTTATAATAACTGTGGTTTAAGAAACTGGAAAGGAAGCACTCGGTCGACAACTTAGTGTGACGTACTCGGCCGAGTTGATTCGCAACTCAGCTACTGACATTACTGACATAGAAGGCTCGACTGAGTATCACATACTCAACCGAGTGTGATCTACTCGACCGAGTGTCACCTAGTCGGCCGAGTTGATTCACAACTCGGTTTCACTAACTTGGGGTGTTACAGTTCTATTGTGTTCACTACTGGTTGTCTATCATATAAGTTATTTACTCGTGCCTTTTACTTAGAATCTGAAATGCTCAGTGATAGAATAAGCTTATTGCTTTGAGAGCATTATGTTTACCACTACTTACTATTGTCTGTTGTTGCCTCATATGTTGCGTAATGCTGCCTTCATGTTCTATTGTTTTTACTACTGGTGGCCTATCAGATAAGTTATTTACCCATGCCTTTAACTTAGAATCTGAAATGCTCAGTGATAGAATAAGCTTATTGCTTTGGGCGCATCCTGTTTACCACTACTTACTTATGCCTGTTGTTGCCTCAAATGTTGCCTAATGCTGCCTTCCTATTCTATTGTGTTCACTACTGGTTGCCTATCACATAAGTCATTTACTCATGCGTTTTACTTAGAATCTGAAATGCTAGAAACTTGCTTAATAATAAAAACAGATTGCCAAAATATATTTCATTACAATTCAAACGACAATTACAAAATGCTTCATACCCAAGTTAAGTTTATAATTTAAACATTCCTACAACTGAAATGTTTACAAAAGAAACTTGCACTTAAAAGTGATGACTTACAGTTAGTGGAATGATTAAGGCTTGTAAATATGCATCCATGCCTGCCTCATGTAGGTAGTTTAGACAGTCTCTTACAATCACTTCGTCTGCAAGTAGATTTCTTGGAAGTGTCCCAACTAGTCTTTGTGCTTTTTTCTTCAAATGTGGGATCTTGTAGTCATTGTGACCCTTGCTTTTGATAATCTCCAACATACATGATTGTAAACTTATCCAAACATCACTAAGAACTTGTGTTGGTTCTTTATTCCATGCTTGAATTACATTGGACACAAGTTCATCTATATTGTTGACTCTTTTTTTTAGTCTGGAGTAACTGTATTGATCTGAAAAAACCCAGATCAAACACATTAAGATCAGGTGAGTTTGGTGGTTGTTGTGTGAGATTGATGTTGAAACCATTTGACTTTGATGCCACATAAAAATCTGGATCATTGTTGTTTATATGTGGCTTTGCATTATCTTGTTGGAGGATAATGTCCTTGCTCATTGATGCTGGCTATTTTGCTTGAATAGCTGGTATAATCTTGTTTATTAACATTTCTTTGGTGATTGTCTTATTGATTGAAGCCACTGATTTGGTCTCCAACGTACCAGCATATATGTCCTTTGATTTTCTCTGCGCTGGTTGTTGAAATGTGAAGGGAAATATACCTATTTTCCCATCAAAAAAACAGATTGCCATCACCATCATATATTGGCCTTGAAACAGCAGCCATGAACATGATCTTAGTTATAAAACTCTTACTTTTACATGCTATATAAGGGTCAATTTCTTCAACAAGAAGAAAATATTTAGCTTGGTCGGGGGTGATATAAAACCACTTCCAATCAATATGAATGATGTTTCCCATATCTTTAAACTTCAATGAGTTAGATATCCTATCATAGCTTAATTTTGATAGTGAAAATATCAATCTCTTTAGCTTGTTGTTGTCTATTAAAGAAGGATGTAAGGCTGAACTGTGGCTCCTTAACTTCCCTTGTTTGACCCAGTTGAAGATTGTTGTTGTTGAAACACCAATGGCTTCACCAAACGAAGCCATTGATCCTCTTTTACCCATACTTGTTCCTAGTATCCTTTCAATCGGTACTTCAAGTTTTTCGCTGCCTTTCTTTCCCTTTAGCTTAGAGTTTAACAGTAGTACCTGATCCAAATATGGATAGGGTAAAAACTCGTTGCTATAAATGGGAATCGAAGAGGCGATTTATGTTAGCCATATTATCTTTATTCATCATATGGTTAGTATATTGTCTAAAAACGATTCAATGGATTCTTCAACCTTGGCCTAACGAAGTAATAACAAGGATCGAAACGAGACAAGTGGGAACTAGGCTAAGGTGGACGAACCACCTTGAAGACGGAGGGTTCACGGCGTGGCACTTGGGCACGACTTCCAAGGCACGCGTATTTGCTCGGCCATCAAGCGTGTTTCCTCGGCCATCAAGGACTCCAAATCTATTTTGGAGTATATTTAATTTTTATGTTATTTTTATTAGTTTGTTATTTTTAGTTAGTTACAAGATTAGTTAAAGTTTGTTAGAGTTAGTTAAGGTGGTTACTAAAGTTGTTACAAGCTAGGTAGTTAGTTACAAAGTTTGTTACAAAATTAGTTATTGCCTACGTAGTTATTCTAAGGTTCTTAGGATTAGTTTATTTAATTATTTAACAACCTAGATTTAGTTTCTAATTTAATAAGGATTAAATCTAATCCAATTAGATAGGTTTTAGGACTCTCATTCATAGTCGGATTTGAGTCGCTCAAGTCATCTGTTGGGACGTGTGGTACCTATATAAATAAGACACATCGTCTTCTTTATTCGGTTATCAAATTTACAATTAATAAAAATACAAACTTTTCTTTTAAGTGTTGCTTAAAGAATCCGGACTCATCGCGTGTTGATCCAAGCCGTTGATATTTGTCGCGTTTTAAGTATTAACGATAATTACAAACTATAAGTCTAGGGAGTAATTCACCATTGTTTACCTTATAGGTCTAGGGCAAACAAATATCCTTCTACCTTGGGGATTCACCTTAAGACCGTCACAACTACAAATACATTCACCACCATCGACGACCACAACCACCACGACGCCAACATCACCACCGTTCACGTTCATCACCATCATCAAGATTCATCCAAGATCGTTCCATACATACACCTAAATTACTGTTTCATTCAAGATTGTTCTTTAAGTTTCAAGAAAGCTTCCGCGGACGATTTTTTTGCTAAGAATTTGTATCATTAGTGGTATCAGAGCTTCGGCTCTTGATTTCTATTTATCGAAGACGATCGATTCGGGGCAACTATGAATTTTGAAGATCCAAGATTTTTGGACAGTTTAAAGAAGGCATTGGAACATGTTACTAACAACAACGAAAATAGATGGCAACCAAGGAGGGAGCCAGTTTGTCCAGTCGACGAACTCAAAGTGATGGAACTACCTGAGTTCGAAGGAGGGACAGATCCGGAGGACTACCTTGAGTGGGAAAGGAAGATGGACCGTATGTTTGAATTCAAAGAGGTGGATGATCGCAAGATGTACAAGTATGCAATTTTATGATTAAGCAAGGGCGCATCATTATGGTTCGACAGTCTTAAGGCTCAAAGGGCTAGAGCCGGGAAGGAAAAGATTTGTTCTTGGGAGGGCCTGAAGAAAAGATTAAGGAAACGTTATGTACCAACAACTTACAAGCTTGCTTTATATCGTAAAATTTCTAATCTTGTACAAGGCAAGATGTCAGTAAGTGAGTACTTAGACGAATTCGAAAATCTTACCTTAATGGGGGAGGTTGAAGAAAATCAAGAACAAAAGATGGCAAGGTTCTTGAACGGGTTAAAAAAAACATATCTAATCCCGTAGAACTTCAAACATATTCTGATTTTGATACTTTAACAAGTTTGTGCTTAAAGGTGGAAGCACAAGGCAAGGCAAGATTCGGAGGAGGCCACATGTGGAGTCGTGTAGGAGAAGGGGGCGAAAGGGAACCTTCCAAATCAATCCCTAGCACGAGTGGGGCGAGTGGCGCGGAAAGTCGGGAACGAGTGGGTCTCTACAAACCAAGTCCAATCCAACTCCAACTCAAAACGAGATCAGCCTATCTAAGGTAAGATGCTTCAAGTGCCAAGGGTTTGGACACTTCAAGAATGCTTGCCCTAACAAGAGGGTTGTGACGATGGGGGAAGCTCTAACATGTCTAAACTTAGTAGGGGAAGGGGAGGAATCTGAGGAGGAGGACGAAGAGTTGGAGGGGCGCGGTGATCGTGAGGAAGGAGAAAGAGATGAGCTATTCGAAGCACCAAACACGACTACCTCAGTGCTTAGATCGTTACAAGCCCAATCCACACCAATAATTACCGAACAAAGAGATCACATATTCCACACGAAGTGTCTTGTAAAGGAAAAGTGGTGTAGCATGATTATTGATGGAGGTAGTTGTACGAATGTGACATCGGAAGAGATGGTAGCTAAGTTAGCCTTAACCACAATAAAACATCCTAAACCTTATGCATTACATTGGTTAGGGGACGGGAACAGGGTTAGGGTTACAAAACAAGTGCGAGTGGGTTTAGCCATGGGTTCATACAAGGATGAGGTACTATGTGATGTAGTACCCATGGATGCTTGTCATATTCTTCTAGGGCGTCCTTGGAAATTTGATAGGGATGTCTTGCATAGGGGGAGAGTCAACGAGTATGAACTAATGGACAAGGGTAAACAAATCATCCTTAAGCCCATGAGTCCAAAAGATGTGGGATTGATGAGAGCCAATTCGGGGAAAAATACTCAACTGACCAATTCGGTCTTTGCTATAGCTAGGGAGGACAAGGAGGTAGAGGAAGCGTTAGTGGCTGATTCAATCACGGAGGAAAGAAGGGTTTGCACGGTGGTGCTAGGAGGAAGCGTGGGAACACGGGAATCAAGGACCGCAATGAGTTTCGAGAAGATGAATGGGTTGTTGCGGGAGGTGAACTTGGCACGGACCAAGAACCGTGAGGCAAGGGGCTTATTACGCGAGGATGGTAGTCCAATGCGGTTAGGGCTAGGCCTAGATCACTTGTTGGAGGATGGGCACGAGTCTAAGGAGGAGGGTGCCATGGTGGTGTCGCGTGATGGTGCAAGAAGGCGCGGCCAAGAGGGGGTTTATTTAACAAGTCGATCTTTATTCGTTTTTGCAGAAAATATGTCCCGGGATCGAAAGTTCTTGAGCACTAAACATCAATAATTAAGGTCAATTCTCTTTAAAGGAGGAGGGGATGATCCAAATATGGATAGGGTACAAACTCATTGCTATAATTGGGAATCGAAGAGGCAATTTCTATTAGCCATATTATCTTTATTCATCTTATTGTTAGTATATTGTCTAATAACGATTCAATGGATTCTTCAACCTTGGCCTAACGACGTAATAACAAGGATCAAAACGAGACAGGTGGGAACTAGGCTAAGGTGGACGAACCACCTTGAAGACGGAGGGTTCACGGCGTGGCACTTGGGCACGACTTCCAAGGCACGCGTATTTGCTCGGCCATCAAGCGTGTTTGGTCGGCCATCAAGGACTCCAAATCTATTTTGGAGTATATTTAATTTTTATGTTATTTTTATTAGTTTGTTATTTTTAGTTAGTTACAAGATTAGTTAAAGTTTGTTAGAGTTAGTTAAGGTGGTTACTAAAGTTATTACAAGCTAGGTAGTTAATTACAGAGTTTGTTACAAAATTAGTTATTGCCTAGGTAGTTATTCTAATGTTGTTAGGATTAGTTTATTTAATTATTTAACAACCTAGATTTAGTTTCTAATTTAATAAGGATTAAATCTAATCCAATTAGATAGGTTTCAGGACTCCCATTCATAGTCGGATTTGAGTCGCTCAAGTCATGTGTTGGGACGTGTATTAGACGTGTGGTACCTATATAAATAGGACACATAGTCTTCTTTATTCGGTTATCAAGTTTACGATTAATAAAAATACAAACTTTTCTTTTAAGTGTTGCTTAAAGAATCCGGACTCATCGCGTGTTGATCCAAGCCGTTGATATTTGTCGCGTTTCAAGTATTAACAAGAATTACAAACTATAGGTCTAGGGAGAAATTCACCATTGTTTACCTTATAGGTATAGGGCAAACAAATATCCTTCTACCTTGGGGATTCACCTCAAGACCGTCACAACTACAAATACATTCACCACCACCGACGGCCATTGTAACACCCTCGTTTACCTAGGAGCCTGAACTAGGACTTCCAGAGTAAATAGGACTGTTACCATCCTGGATAAACCAGGGTAGTAGATATACACAGTGAAAGAAACACAGTACTTTAAATTATAAAAGGTTAAACTGAAAATTGTTACAAGGCATAAACCAAACTAAACTTCCGAAACAACTGAAAGTAGCAAACAAACTAGTACAAGTGATACTATGTGAACTATAGCTAGGTAAGTCCAAGCCATGTGTCTCTCTCTCCAAGCCCAATTTCTTGTCCATCTGCCTCTGACCTGAAATATTTACTCTCCATTCCGGATCATCGTAGGTGTCACACGAATACACTGTCAACCTTGCGGTTGAGTAGGATAACACAAAAATATAGTAATGCAACAATTATGATATATGCAAATGTCATGATATACTCGAGCTCAATCACCATCTAATTCTCAAACCCTTGCACCAATCCAAACCGAACCTCCCGGCAGAGTATAATCGGATATCGCCGAACACCAGCATAACAGCTGAGGTCACCAGGTCTAACCCTGCAGAGTTAGCCTGGGCCCAATAATATCCTCACATAATCTCGTACCCGTAACCAATGCACATGCCATGCTCATGAATACAAATGCTAAAATAACAACCATTAAATGTCATGCCCACATAAACCATACTTGCACTCATAACATACAATGCGATATCCATCTAAAACACATCACAATTCATAGTACCGGTGTGTCCTACCTGGAATAGCAAGCTGAATAAGCAAACACCGTCTAGTAATACTCCACCTCGAAATCCGTTCCTATAATATTACTTAATATTAAATTCTATTCATACGACCAATTACTACCAACTAATCATAAGCTTACTAAACATAAACTTATTAAAAATAGTGCCTACTAAATATAACATTCAATCATTAAACAATTATTACTTAATTAATTAGAACTTACTAAATATAGACTTGCCAAAATAGACTTACCAACTATAACATACGGTAACAATAATCAACTTACTTATTAATATCCTCAAAACCATTACCAATACTAATAGATTATGATTATAACCTTAACATAAACGATAGCAACAATAATTATAAAAACATGTTCACTAATAATTTTCACAACCATGATATGCTTACAATATATTATAAATTATAATAATTATTAAACTCATAATACAAATATTGACAATAACAATACTAATAGCAATAATAATATTATTAGTAATAACAATAATATTAATAGTAATAATAATAACTTGGTGCAAAGAGGCAAACAACGACTTAACAACCCCCCCCCCCAAAAAAACCGAGACCAAAAACATCCTACACAGCCCCAACACGCCTGACCACCATGACAACCACTGCCCCCAACACCACCTGAAACCCCTGCCTTCCCCACTAGCACCACCAGGCTCGCCACCGAGCCACGGTGGTTCCAGGGAGGAGGTCAGTGACCGCCTACCATTACCACTACCACCACAAACCTGCAACAACTTCCTAACCGTGAACACAAACCCAGCAAACACCTTCTGACAGTCTGACCATCGTGACAAAACTCCCTTCCCGACACCAACTGCAACCATCACCTTCACCCACGACACCACCAGACTCACCTCTGAGTCGCGGTGGTTCCGGTGGTGAAGGTAACAGTCGTAGGCACTGTAACTACAACCCGCGATTACTGACTCAAAACCCAGATCCACACGCATACACTATTTAACGTTACAGACCACCCTAACGCCAACCACCATAACTTCGTCGCAAGACACCACGACCCTATGTGACAACCACCATAACAAACCCCTTACTACACCCTAACAATCTAATCCAACATCCTACCACAAAATTAAACAGGAAACATATGAATTGAAACGCAAAATGTCATGGCACAGATTGTTTATAAACAAGGTACTGCAACAGGCTATCGAAACGACGTGACTGGTGGTCAACTATGACTCCACTAAGGTCAAGCATGGTGATTATACATCATAGAGTACTATTACACACAGAATCAGAACCAAGGCTATACTTAACTAATTGAAATAACGAGTTGAAAAAGAAGAGAAAACTGGAAAAACAAAGTTGGAGTTTGCGTGTACCCTTTTCAGACGCCAAACGAACCACCAAGATCCACCCTAAACCACCAACTGATCCCTCCTCCTTGTGCTCTGATGTGACGGCAGTGTGTGTGTGTGTGTGAGAGATAGAGAGTGGCGTTGTAGGGTTAGGGTTAGGGTTAGGAGAGGGGTTTATAAGGGGTGGTAGATAGAAATTGTTGTTGTTGGTGAACATGCTGGTGTGTCGAGTTGGGCTAAAATTGGCCTTGACACAAAACTCGAGGCCCAAAAGACACATTTGCACACATCCCTATACCGTATAGTACTAGTAGGCCGTGACTCGATGACTAAATACTAGTATTCGACTCCTCACTCATAACGTACAAAACACGCATCCGATACTTAGTTATTCAAATATTAACAACATATCAAAAGTAAATAAAACATATTAAAATAAACTATCATAAAAATACGGGGTATTACAGCCACAACCACCACGACGCCACTATCACCACCGTTCACGTTTATCACCATCATCAAGATTCATCCAAGATCGTTCCATACATACACCTAAATTACTGTTTCATTTAAGATTGTTCTTTAAGTTTCAAGAAAGCTTCCGCGGACGATTTCTTTGCTAAGAATTCGTATCAGTACCTCACCAACTTCTCTTTGTCGTTTTGTAATTCTTCATATATCAAATATTGTTCTTCTATTTACTTGGTATTTAGTTGCTAATATCTTTATTGATCCTCTAAATGGCTTGCCATTTAGAGAATTCTCCAACAAATAACAACCTATTTTATGTCTCTCATCGTTAGTTAAGTTTGGACCACACATTTTCTTGTAAGCTTATGGTGAGCAATCTGGAAAAACTGGTTTATTTTTGTTGGAATTATGGTAAGCTCACAGTCTGAATTCTGGGAACTATGTTTTCAATTCTATTTTAATGCTGTTCCTAATGCTGTTTTTAATGCAGTTTTCTTGTTTTTGTCATATTTTTTGATAATATTACTAACGGTTTTGTGTAGTGTAAGAAATTAAGGAAAGAAAATAATGAAGAATCTGATTGAGGATGAAGGAGCATTTTTTGATAATATTACTAACGGTTTTTTGATAATATTACTAACGGTTTTTGATAATATTTATGAGTTTTTGAACTAGTTTTGTAACCCATGAAATTCACGGGATGTTCTTTTTCTAGTGTCATATTTTAGTACTTTAATACAAAAACATACTACAATCAACTCAACTTTTGATTTTCGTGTTTTAAGGGTTGTACAAAGTCAATTAGTCCTTTTTAACACGTTTTTCCATTATTTAAAATGTTATATAGTAGATACACGCACCTACCAAAACTAAAGTACCTCGATGCAAACTAAAATAAATTAGTTATATAAGTATTCATATAATTACATTACACAAAACAATATTATTGTCAAGCAAGGATCTACAAAAATGAAGCTCACAAATTAGATATTAAAATTTCATCAATCGTGAAAATAACATAAAACACACTATTATGAATCTTATAACATAACTGTCTTTTCACAACGCCCATAATATTGTAGTTAATACAATAATAAATTGCGGAACCAAAAATTTGAAAGGAGCAACTTGAACAACTATTGGGTCATTATTAGGCCGAATACTTCATCTCTTAAACAATATTATACAAAAATGTGTTATATCGTCTTCTTAAAGTTTTCACTTTCAGCCATATATTTCAAAATATATATTAAATAGAAAAAAATTATCGGTCATTCACGTTATTGTCGTCAATCTTTAGTTAGTACGTATGAAATATATAGTTGTTTAAGCAATTATAGTGTTTCACTTCACCATATAATCTTCTTTCTCCACCGAATTAATTATACCTATAAAAAATAGTAGCATATTATAGTTATTAACTTAAGTTTTTCCTCTTAAATAGTGAAAGAACAGGGAATGAGAATCAAATCGCAGGAGTGTAAGTAATTTACCTTTGAAGAGATCAAGACCACAAATAATTTTGATATTCCCTATATGAGAACAAAATAAGCACATGCGTGAAAGTGAAAATGTGATGAACGTTTCATAACCCACTGAAACTTCCATAAAAAATAATCAATTAGTTAATAATTTTAAATCTTGATGAGGATAAAATGATAAATAATATTATTAGCACATAATAGTCTACATAGAGATAAGAAAAAAAGTGACTTATAAATTTTGCCTTCCATTTCAAATATATAAACAATTGAGGCGTATATTAAGACTTTTAAGTTTTCAGTATCCTTTTTCATTATTCTCAAATTTAATATATACATAATTATGGATTAATGTTCATGAATTTTGAGCATCATTTTCTCATTATTATCAATATAGGCATAAATATGAATCAAGTTCATGACTATTGAGTGTTTCAGCATCTTTTTTCATTATTATGAAATTTAAAATAGACATAAATATGGCGCAATCAATTTATTAACATATTATATTACAAAAATTAATTAAATAGAAAAAACTTTTAATTAATTTGGTGGGGATTAAGTATTATGAAGAGTTTTAATCAATTTGTTACCATGTTTAAATACAAAAATGAAATAAATAGGAAATAATGTCAAAAAAAATGGCGCGTGTTAACTAATATGAAAAGTTGTTATTATTTATTAACATTTTTTATTAAAAAAAAATATTCTTCACTATAATTATAAAATTTATTAACATATTTTATTACAAAAATTTCAATTAAAATGTCAGTATTAATTATAAATTATGAAATTTTAATTTAAATTTTGAAGGGTCATATAAATTTTGGAAAACAATAATATATTTAATATACAAAATTAATTTAAGAATATTGATAATATCCTTTAATATTATAGATAAATGAATTAAATTAATTTATATATAGATAAGTGAATTAAATTAATGTCATGTAATAATATATTGATAATCCATCACATAAATTCGCCATGTCTCATTAAAAATATACTATGCCACATTTAAATATGTCAAGTCACATTAAAATTATGCCACGTCACATTAAAATATGTTATGTCACAATTTTTTAGTTAAAATTTTAATAAGATTTTATAGATATAACATGTTAGCACATAACATAAATTCATACAACCATTTTATATTGCACACGTCATAATTAAAAAGAACCCGACAAAAAAAAAGAGTATTCAAAACAAAAGAAAAGTGGAAAGAATATCTATTACCATTATGCTATTGATATGTAAGTATGTTACACTCCTGCAATTTGAATAAAAACACAAAATAATAATTAAATTAGATTCTTATTCTAACTATTAATTCATCATATAAAAACAATAGAAGCGAAACAATTCATTTATTTCTTTATGTATATATAGTTACCTACCAACTTTCTAAATAAAAATAAAAATTAGGATTAGTTTGATATTTACATTAGATCATTTTTGTAATTCATTATCGCAAGAATATCACCAATTTATTTAGGGGAAGAAGAAAAGTTGTGAATGAAAAGTTATAATATTTATTTATGATAATATAACTACAAAGCACAATAATGGTGATTAAAAAAGAATATCTATTACCATTATTTTCCAATTTCATGTAATGCTATTGATATGCAAGTATGTCACACTCCTGCAATTTAAATAAAAACACAAAATAATAATTAAATTAGATTCTTATTTTAACTATTAATTCATCATATAAAAACGATAGAAAGCAAAACAATTCATTTATTTCTTTATGTATATATAGTTACCTACCAACTTTCTAAATAAAAATAAAAATTAGGATTAGTGTGATATTTATATTAGATCATTTTTGTAATTCATTATCACATTAATATCACCAATTTATTTAGGGGAAGAAGAAAAGTTGTGAATGAAAAGTTATGATATTTATGATAATATAACTACAAAGTACAATAATGGTGATTAAAAACATACTATTAAATAAAAGAAGTAGATGATAAATAGATTATGATAAATTAAGAACCAAAGTTGTAAGTGGAAACCAAAAAGTTTGTATTAATTTATTTTTTGTGCTTGTAACTAATATTTTATATTTTTTTTATATTTGTAAGCATGTGATCCATAATATTTGGAGATGAATTTTAAATGACATATGAGTAAGTGAGGTGTCTAGTCTTTTTCTTTTATATAATGTTGTTGCGAGTTTATTATCGTAGTGCATTTTTTACTCGTCACCGTAATTTTCATTACTTGTTTATTAATCTAACCTAATACTTTGAAATCTAACTATACAATGTGAATTTGTAGAGGTAAAATCACTTTTAAAATTTGTTAACTCATCAAATATTTAATATGCACAATTAATTTAAGAATAATGATGATAGTTATGACATTTTTGTAAAACATTTTAGTATATGTATTTCATATGTATATGAAAAGTTAATTCAATAAATTTTGAATATATAGATTAGTGTCATGTCACAATAATTGTGCACGTCACTATAAAGTTTTGCCATGTCACAATTAATTTTTGTCACGTCACATTAGTTTGATATTTTAGTTTACCCTTTTAATAAGATTTTATAGATTTTCCCCCATTCACTTTTGGTGGGAAATATTTTGGTATATTAAGGTGCCTACTTTTACACTTGCTGCAAGTTGCTTAATTTTTGGGTGGGTTTAATTAAGACTAAACAGATGAATGTCACATGCCTTCCATTCAATACTTTTTCATTTTTTTAATACATGTCTTACTCCATGTGTAAAAGCAAATGAGAAGAAAACAAATAAATGGAGGAAGTATAACATTAATCATGTGTTTCAGTGAGTAGCGTACTCGGTAAGTTTTCGTTCGTTAGGTGATACAAAATATAAATTAATGCTGTAGAATTTAATTAAATGGAATTTTGTTTTAATTATTTGTAATTTAGTCGAACAATATTTAAAAATATGTTTAATCAGCAACATCGTGCAATTTTACATGGGGTGCGTAAATTTTTCTAGATTCATATTGGACTCGAATCTATTGGGTGCACGACGACCAAGTGACCAACTAGGGATGTCAATGGGGCGGGGTGGGTGCGGAGGGGGGTCAACCCGCGCCCGCCCCGCAAACTTTTAATGCGCACCCGCGCCCGTCCCTCGACCCGCGACGGGTTGAACTATTCAAAACCATCCCCACCCCGCGGGGACCCGTTGACCCGCCTATCTCCTCAAGAATTGTAAATCGTAAATCTAAAATATACTTGTCTTACTACTTATACAAATAAGTTTTCGCAAAATGCCTTAACATTCAATTAACTAGAGTCCGTGGAGCCATAAAACAGTTTTACATACAAGTATACCACCAAAAACATGTACAAACAACAGCCCAAGCCCAAATTCTGACAGAGTACTAGAAGAGTAAATAAAACTACGCAACAAATACTCTTCAATTCTTCATTTTCAGTTCTTCACCTCCGTTTGTTTTATCAGTTTGGGAAAATGGGGATTTTGGGAAATTTGGGTAGTTAGTGAATGACATGAATGTAGTGATAACGATTTACGAATGATTGTTTATTGCCTTACTCGACTGGGGAAGTGGTTAGTATGGGTAGTGGGTAATCTGGGTTATTTTACTTATTTACTTGTTTGGGCCTGGGGAAGTGGGTAGCTGGGTAGGATAGATTTAATTTATTAAAAGTTTTTTTTAGGGTGTTTATTTTCGCAGTACAAATTTTACTCGCTACAGTACGTTATTGACCAACCTACCCTCGTCATTTTCGCAAACTCGCTTCGCTCTCAGCTTTCTTCTTTCCCTCTTTATTGTACTACAATTAAGCACCATCCAATCACCATCAATTACCACCATCCCGACCACCATTGACAACCACCATCCCGACCACCATCAATTACCACCATCCCGACCACACCTACCCACCAACCACTATTCACCACCCTCCATCTGGATCTCCGACAACCACCATCCCGACCACCATCAATTAGCCATCGCCTTTTCCTGCGGGTTGTGAGTCACACACCACTACACCAACGACGACCAACCACCACATCCACAAACGCATGTCAAAATCTGTTGACCCCCATCCACCAATGTCGTCCAGACCGCCGCCAGCCGCCATCAAACAACCATCTTAAACAACCCGAAAACCCTATATTGTCTAAGATTGATCAAATAATATATGAAAGGCATTAATTTGCTTAGTAATTTGCGATTAACGGATCAAATATGGTCTTGGGCATTCAAATTATTGCTCATAGCTGATGAAGTTTGATTAATTGGAATATTTGATATGAGAGATTTTTAAAAGTTAAGTTAGAGTTTTTCTAATTAAGGGTAGCTTAATGGAAATTACCACGCAAAATGTACTGTATCGAGTAAAAAATGTACTGCGAAAATAAATTGCGTTTTTTTATTACTTTAAGTTATATTTATTTTATCTTATTATTCTTATATATTACTATTAGATATTATTATTTATTAGGTGTGTATAAGCGGGGCGGGGACATGTGGGGCGGGGCGAGCGGGGTGGGTATGAGACGGGTCTAATGTGAAACCCGCACCCGACCCGCGACCCGCGACGGATAATACTTTTGAAACCCATCCCCACCCTATGTGGGACAGGTGCGGGACGAAACCCGCCAAGACCCGCCCATTAACATCCCTCTGACCAACCCTTCTTTACTTGCTCGATTTATTGGTGATACCGTTTAGTAATACCGAGACAAAAATCTTGTGATATAAGTTGGGTATATAAATTGACCGACTAAATTGATTGTTTCCTCAATCAAATTAGGGATATACACCGTATCTTCTGGAAAACACAGACGAATTAGGGTTTCATTCACTCGTTCAATTATTCAATCAATTTAAAGATGGCGGGAGAAGAAGACAACACGGATTACGAGAGTGATCCAGATGAGGTCAAGATGTCGCTTAAGATGCGTCGAAGAGAAGCCAGCGACGACGAAGAACATGACGACGATGATGTCGATGACACAGGAGAAATCAACGATAATCTTCTTCATCGGACTATCGGAGCCGTCGATTCCGGCGGAGAATCTGACGGTCAGGGAGGCGCTGATGATTACGATTACGAAGAGGAGTACTTTGATGATGAGTATGATGAGGATAGTGAAGTTGAAGAGAGAGAAATTAATGGCGAAAAGATGGTCGAGGAGACGGTTTTGGCGAAGGAGGTAAGCGAGGTGGAAGTGAAAGTAAAAGTGAAAGAGGAGGAGGAGGAGAAGGAGAAAGTTGAAGTGGCGGAAGTGGAGGCGGAGACGGCGGGGGATGAAGTGGCGGAGAAGGTGGTGGTTGAGCCGTTTGCTGTGCCGACTTCTGGAGCGTTTTATATGCATGATGATCGGTTTCGAGATATGGCCGATGGAAGGAACAGGTAGTTTTGATTGAAGAATTGGCTTATTTATGGTTTCTGATTTTGGTTAATGCATATATTTTTGTGTAATGATGTATGGTGAAAAACAATGTGTATGCTTGTTTGTGGGTGCTAGTGATTCCATCAGGAGATCATGTGCAGGGCTTGTTACCAAGCATGGGAGCTAGTAGGGGTCGCTAAACGATGAAAATATATGATGTTTATAGTTAAATTGTCATTTTTGTTTATGAGTTTCGGTATTGCGTTACTAATTCAACCACTGAAACTTTTGATATATGTTTTCGCCTTACTGAACTTCTAATCTAGTTTCCCCATTGGATATGAAAGAGCTGGCAGTAGGTTGGGTGTAATGGGATTTCTTTAGGAATATATGTTCGGTTTGATTTGGAGGACTGAAGCAAAATTTGTTCGTGGCTTTGGGAGAGGGTGTGGATTGTGTGAGGCTAGGGTGTATTGTGAGATTGTGGAGTGAGAGAAAATTGGACATTGGGAGAATCTGCAAGTGAAATGGATAGCTAGTTGTGGTACTCTTTATCTGGCCTTGAAGTCGACACTCATGACCATCAAAATTACCGTTTTAGTCCCCTTTGTACCAAACGGGACCACTTCATATTGGCAGATTGATAATCCGTCGGTTTCCGGAACAAACGTTAGGGTTCTCTTTGGTGGCTACCTCGTTACAAACGTTGTCTGATGTGTCTATTTCCCTGATGCTAAGGACGGTAGATGTGTATTAATTAGTATCTTTCCTTGCAGATCGAGAGGCTTGAATAAAGCTTCATTTGAATCAATGTTTTATTTCCTCTTCTGTGATTTTACCTTGACATATGTTCCTCTAGCAATGTTGAGCAATTAAGCATAGAGTATTGATGGAATGAAGGTCAAACTCAGTTTACCCACTCCTATATTATATTGGTTCATGCTTTTATTGAATTGCATGTTCTGACTATAATTTTGAGTAATAGGAATGGGCAAAATGGTAATGCACTTTGATCCCAGAATCTTTAAAAGACAAATTACTTCTTGGAGTGTTAGAAGGGATTCCCTTGAAAAAACATACTCCCTCCATCCCATTTTTATTGTCCCACTTTCTATTTTGGGAGGATTTAAGGAAAAGTGGTGAATTACCAACTTTACCTCTTAAATGAAAGAACAGTTGAGGCCCTAATTTTATGGTGATAGTTTTTCTAGGGGTAATATTGGATAACTTAAGTTTTTCCGTACTAAATTTAGATAGGGGACAATAATTATGGGATAAAATTAAGGGAAAGGGGACAATAATTATGGGATAAAATTAAGGGAAAGGGGACAATAAAAGTTGGGATGGAGGGATTATTAAAACTGTAAAAGTTATTATCCTATTGGCATTGCTCAAACACATTTTTGTTGAATAAATGAGCATTCTTTAGATTGACATATATTGAGTAGGTTCCACGGGTTAAACAATCCTTTGTCATCTTTGTAGTTACATGGTTGAAATAGATTTTTCTGGAGACGTTATCAT
Organism: Silene conica; assembly: GCA_029255685.2. Classification (NCBI taxonomy): domain Eukaryota; kingdom Viridiplantae; phylum Streptophyta; class Magnoliopsida; order Caryophyllales; family Caryophyllaceae; genus Silene; species Silene conica. Next base: position 71,518,974 of record CM055311.2, read on the forward strand.
TTCGCATGCTCTACACTACAGTTCTGGAGACCTTATAATTTGTGGTTAGCTTTTAAGCTGTTAAGAGTAATCCCTAATGCTTGAAGTTCACTTGTATACCTTAAAATCTATTTGGGAAAATGTGAGCAATAGTAAGATTGTGTTGTATTCATGTTTCTTGAATTTTATAATGGATTATGACTGAGGCATGTTTAGGTGTTGATCTTGATTCTAGTTTTCTATCTCCTATGCTCATGGTGTGAGAGAAATCTAGTAGCCTGCATCTATTCTAGTTTTTTTTAATACTAGAGGACAGATCTTGAACTATGTAAAGTTTCCCCTTTATTAGAAGTGAGGGTTAATAGGTGAAATTGCTTTGCAGTGGGATACTGAAGTTGTAAGCTATGAATCAAGCAGTTGGTTGCTCACCTAATTTAGAGCATCTTGAGAGGAAACTTTAGTCCCACGCTAGTCAAAAAATATTTTGTCTTCCCTTGGCTAAGTAAAGATAGGAGAGATTTCTCATTGACGGTTTATTATTTGAATTTGTTGGTAATGTATGTATAGGCTTTCTTTGTACGTGCTCTCTTCCATATAGCTTTTGACTCTCCTTGATGAAGTATAATACTGATTTTTAAATCTTCTTTCCTAGGCGAACCTTTGGTGGAAAAAAACTGTGGGAATCAAAAGATGAGAGGAAATGGGGCCATGACAAGTTTGAGGAGTTACATGTGCAAGACCGTCGTTCTGAGGAGGTATTGTACTATTATCTTTGATGGATGTTTATTCAATTCCTCATGTTACTAATAACTATGTATCTTTTATATGTGGTAAAATGTGCATGTGTTAATCATTAGTTTGTCATTGTTATCAGGGGAAGAGATCTTTTAAAGGACCCCATCGAGGTCGTGGGAAAGCAAGGGGTGCCAGTAGTGGTAATGGTCGAGGAAACGGGGTGAAACAATTTAGTGAGAATAGTTATCAGAATGCTGCACCAAAGGATGTGAGAGGTAGGGGTCCAAGAAAATATCAACCCGTGATGAAGAATAACGGTGAAACAACTCGACCACCACAATATCAACAGTGAGGGCCACCTGAATTTCGTCTTCGGTAGCCGTCTTTGTAATCCTTATTTTCTTATCCTTGAATTTACAATTCTTTCTTTTTCATTAGGTCGGCGAGATCGTTGGACAAAAGTTCGTCTACTGGTTCTGGGAGAATGGTTACGTCAACAGGGAGTTCAAATGTGAAGTATGAAGTGGCTCCTGCTAAGAAAGTGGGGTCTAACTTAAGCTCTGAGTCACCTCCTTTTTATCCATCAGGTGCTTCCACCACGGACGTTGCTTCGACCCAGAAAAGGGAGATTCACAGTGGAAATTATAACAAGAACATCCGTCCTTCTGCGGATCCTATTTTTCCGACGCCAGTCTCTAATCCTTTGTCTAGAGTGAAGAATGTTATCAATTCTAAGGGTTTTGATAAATTGCACATTGACGATTCTGCTCCTGCCAGCTCTAAGACACCTAAGAATATGGATTCTAGTCAGTTATCTCACCACAGAGGACAAGGAAGGGTTGTGGCACCCTCAAAAAGTGCTGTTTTTCAGCCACGTCAAACAAATAACCAAGTAAACAGACTTTCTCCTCAAGCAAGTGAAGCTAACAAGCCAAGCCTTGTTCAAACTCAAGGCCAATCTCCCTTGCAGACTCCTGGCCAAAAGCTAGTCCAGCGGCCTTTTGTTACTTCTCAAAGTCCTTCTCCTCCAAAAGCAGGTTTGTTGACAACTAAATTTGTGCCTGGAAAGGGTGACATCCCTTCTGTGTTTGGTTATTCTAATACTTTTGTGGCTGTAGAAGGGAAAGGAGCTGTTCAGGGAACTGGTAGAGATTCAGTCGTGTATAGTGGTGCGCAAGTCATGGGGCCTGATGCAAATGTAGGTGGAAATGTAGGTGGCGGTCATGGCGACTCTAATATACCAGCCTTCTTCCCAGGTATTATTATTAATGTTTCCTGTACTACAAAATCATTTCATTTGTGTTTCCATTCAAAATCATCAGGATAGATTCTAAAGGAGGTATATGAAGTTCTGTGTAAAACTAGAGGTTTGAGATTTAGTATTGAACACGTACCTAGTGAGACCAGAAAGTATCATTGCCAAGTAATAAACCTCAAAGACGTCAGATGTGATGTAGTCTTTTAGTTTAAAGTCTAAACTTGGAAGGATCCGTGAATGGAGATTTCCAAATATACACAAAATATGTGCAGAAAGAACTGCAGTGGAATCATGGGTTATCTGATTTGCTCAACCGTCGAAAGAATATCAAACTGATTCGCATATTATGTTTTTCCGCTTGCTTAAAGCTATATATGAGATTCTATTAAGTGTGTATCGTGAATCACATGTTACCTATTCATATCAAATTAGGCATCTGTGGCAGTGAAATCTAGTTATTCTTACACCTGGCCTGTGAGGGAACTGAAGTTGCCAAACAATAAGCTGAAAAACAAAAATAAAGAGAAAGCGCCTGGAAGGCATTAAGTAGCTGGTTAGCGTAATAATTTTGTTTCCGGAGCTGCTGTTCTGCCCATAACACAGTTTTTTTGTTCAGTTATGCAATTCGGGGGCCAGCACCCTGATAGAATGGCTTCTGTTGGAATGGCTTTTCCTGGATATGTGCCGCCAAATGGTCTTGGAAATTCTGAAATGACATGGTATGTAAATTAAAGTATACGAGTATTATTCCTGACAGATTTCCTGTTCATACTTGACTGGCGGGATTCCTGCTGTTTTCGGGTTCACGTGTGATAATGGCCAAGTAAAAGTAGCTTATTTTCTTGTAGTATATTGTGTATACATGCATTGCTTAAGATGAATAAAAAATAATTCTTTCTTTATTCATAGAAATTTCTGAAAGTAAATTTAATCTTAGATTCATGGTTATGTTTGATAGTACTGAAATTTCATGGATCTCATTTTCAATTCAGTTGTCCCAGCCTCAGGTAAGTGGTGAAGTCGGATTTACAATGTGTATATATTTTGTTTCCAGGCTACCAATGCTAGCGAGTGCTGCAGGTGCTTTAGGGGCAACATACTGCCCACCTTATCTTGCCATTGATGGTAGTTATCATCCTCGGCCTACAGGCCAAACATCTGCCTTGCCTGCTCCTAGGTATGACACTTTTTGCTAAACTTTGTCCCTTTTCTGAAATTGGGGATTAAAACTAGCAGTGTCACCATATGTTTTAATTTATTTCCGACTCCCCTTGCATTGTTAACAAAAGCCTAGCTTTCTAATGCTCTCCATTCTGTCAAATGAGATGTATGCTTCTGAGTTCTGAGAAGTATAAGCATCTTCTTACTCCAAACTTCCTGTCCACTTTGACCGATTATAGATCCTTGGTGACCTTGAATTTGAACTTGCTAACAACCTATTATTCATTGCCATGTCCACACCATAGGGTTTCTGATAACAGGCCATTGTGCTGTACTATCTCAGTAAACATTGCCTTCCCAACTTCGCAGATCAATCATGACTTGTTTTTAGGGTTGAAGCCATCTACAATAAAAAAAATTCTAGGAAAACTGCTTCTAAAGTTCATGCTCGCTATTCATTGTTGGATGTAATTACCTAGTATAGTCGTGTATAGATGCTATAAATGAAGAGAGAAAGGTACTTGGCACTTATCAAACTCTTTTGTTGGTTATAAATGCTTTCTTATGCTCTGACATACTCCATATCTCCTATTCCCTACCCCCTATCTGGCAGGGTTTAAAAACTCGGCCGAGTTGTCTCGTCTCGGCCGAGATGTATCGGGATCGTAGGCTGCCGATACCCGAAACCCCGAGACGTAACGGATACTTTCAAAAGGGGAGAAAATCGTCCGAGTCAACCGAGTCAACTCGGGAATCGTATGACTCGGACCGATATGACCGCATTATTTGATTTTTTCTGATTTTTACTGACAGATTCCACAATAATAAAAAAAACTTTAAAAAAAGCAGTCAAAAGCTTAATAATTGTTATCCGTCAGTCCGTCTATAAAAACCACAAGTCCACAATACCAAAATAAGTAACAATAAGTATAAACAAAATTACCTTAAATTTGTATGAAGATGAAGAGAGAAATGAAGAAAGGATGAGTGAAGGCGATGTCGGTTCTGGAATTCTGGGTAACAAAACGAAGAGGATGATGGAGGATGAAAGAGGATGATGAATGAAGAGGGTATGAGCCTATGAGGGTTATTATGTTAGTGGGTAGTGGGTAGTGGCCTAGTGGGTAGTGGGTTAGTCATTACTGTGTTGTGTTACGGTTATGGACTTATGGCCCATAACTTTGGGTTAATAATAAGATATTATTTATATGATGGGCTAATTACTGATGGGCCAAAAGATTTAATATTAGTATTTAGTAGTGTTAATTTTATCGGTTTAGTTATTCACAAATATTTCGGGGACCATTTGTTTTGTTACTAAAATTAATTGTAACTTTGTTTTTTTTAATTTATAAGTTGTAATAATTAATCATTTGTCAATGTACAACTCTTTCCTATCTATTTCTTGAATTCATTTAACTAATACTTTGTTTTGTGCCTTTCGCGGATCTTTTTCTTCATTTTGTATCCACCGAGTTTTTCATTATGCTTTTAAAAACATTGTTTTATGCATATTTAGACATAATATAACATTAGAAATATAAATAAACAAAAATATAGCAAAAAAACCATCTCAAACAAAAATCGGCCGCGACGACCGATTTTGGTCCGCGGTAAACGGTACAGGACCGATTCCGTGACACCGCGACCGTGACCGCGATCGCGACCGAGACCGAGATTTAAAACCCTGCTATCTGGTTAGGGGCTTTGTGGTTGGTTTAATAGCAGCAGTTGTCTGTATTTGCTTGTATTTAAAACATTGATTTTTTTTTTTTAATTTAATATACCTTGATGGTCTGTGGCTTAGAGTTTATATTGTATTCTCACTTTTGCAGCAAAGACAACATCATCGCTATACCCAGTGACGAAATGAAGTTCCAACATACATCTGGTAAGTGTACAATTGTTTTGGTATCAGCTGGTCTGGTAGCTGTTTTTGTACGAGTTTCTATATCGTGATCTTATTCTTGCTTGCTCCACAGAGGTTGCAAATGATGAGCTCAGTCATAGACAAAATAAGCCTCGCAGGTGAGTTGGCCCCTCTTGCTTCTTTTATAAAGCTGTCTCCATATACTCTGAGTCCCTCCACTGCATTTATATTATCTCTTATGACTTTAGTGGTCAAACAATGTTGACTTTGACCCATGTTTTCTCAGAATGTATTGTTACAACTTTAATAAATGGCAATATGTTACTAGTTATTCTGATTATTCTGATAAGTCAAAAATGAGAAATTTCACATTGAATTGCTACCTATATGTGGAGAATTTATGGTCAAAGTTGAAATTAGTTACCGGCTAAACATTCAAATGGGGACAATTTAGGTTGAGGTTGTGCGATGTTAATTTTTAACTGAGCTTGTCTTTGTTTTGGCTTTTTAGATACTCGGAGATGAATTTCCGCCAGTGAAGTACATATGGCATCTTCCCTGTTCAAATAAGAAGTTTTTATCTTCAAATTCAAGAATCGTTAGTACTTGGTTTGAAGAACTCTTATTTCTCCTCACCATAGGGCTCCGCTTCTGATGCCCTTTGTGTTCTCCTGCCCGTGGGCTGGACCACTCTGGGTCTTCTCTGACTTGACGCATCTTAGGTAAACAAATTTTAGAATTACTAACGTGCGCTTTTACTAAGTTTCCGTGTCTCTGATTTTTGCATTTTGCGTTTGAAGTTTGTTCTGTCTCATTAAGTTTTTCTGAGTTGTCTCTTTAATTATTATGTTGACATAGCATCCACTTTTTTCCCCTTCATTTCTATTTTTCTCTTGGACTTTCATTGTATAATTACTATCTATTGTGTCTTCCTTTTTTATTTTCATTATTTTACCAAACATTGGCGATCCTTCTGTTTCTACACCTGTCTCAAAAGATATGATTCATTTCAGCTGACTCCAAACTATCTTGGAATTTAGGGGGTGTTTGGTTCGGAAGAGGGAAAGGGAATCGGAAACGGAAACAAAGGGAAATGAAATGAAAGGAATCGATTTTCATTCTTGTTTGGTATAAAAATGTAAGGGTATCACACAAAAATAAACGGAACACAATAATGATCATAATCCATTACTCACCATCCACCATCAACAACTAACACAAACCACCACCATCGTCACCACTGATGATGTGTCTGAGGCCGTCCGGCGGCGACACGGCAGCCCCCACACGACACCGCTTGGTTTTAATTCTGTCTGCGAGATGATTTTAAAATCGGTCATTGATGTCAGGCATCGGTCATTTTTCTGTGAGTGTGGCCGATACTGCCTTGAATTGCTGTTGCTGGATTTGTTATGTTTAAATTTCATTAATGTCTAAGATAGTTATGTTTCATTCATCCTGGATGATAGTTGGATCTCTACTTCTCTGTGCTGCAAAATTTTTGTTGTTTACATTTTCCGGTTTGAGGGACTTCCTTGGTGGTGTTATGGATGGTGGTTGTGGGGGTGTGTTTAGGATTTCGAAGGTGTGGGGAGGAGGGTTGACTAGGGTGGAGCGGCACGGGCTCTGACAATGTCTGGCGCGACGAACTGGCGGCCACCTTGAACGTGGGCACTGGTGGTAGTGCTAGTTGGCAGTGGCGGTGGTGGTGCATGAGAGTGTTCATGTTGGTACACTAGTGAGAGTTGGGAAAAGGGAATCCCATACTCTTGGGGTGTGGGGGGAATGAAGATAAAGGGTATTGGGGTAATGGGAAGGAATGGAAGGGGAATAGGAAAAGGAAAAAATGGTAAAACAAACATCTGCAAAGGGAATGGAGGGATATGAACCCCTTTCCCTTTCCCTTTCCTTTAGACCCCCAACCAAACACCCCTTAGGCTCCGATGTTGTAGTAGTATAGACAATTTTATATAATGGTTCGTGTGAGCTGAGCTCAAACCGTGGCCATATTTTGTTGTTGTCATGGACATTAACATATAGAGCTGATGTTATATAACTTTGTTCCTATATTTGCTGTGGCGGCCTAATAGTTAGGCTGGACTACATTTGAGGCTTACATATATTAACGATTTCATATGATGGTTCATGTTAGCCAACCCCGAACCATTTGTTATTTTGGCCCTATTTTGTTCTTGTAATGGGTAATAACATATAGAGCTTTGTTATATTATCTGTGTTCCTAAATTTCCTGTGGCTGTAAAAGTAAGGCTGGATGACACATGAGGCTTACAGACTCTGTTTTTTCTTTGTTTTGCAGTTATTATCGTAATGCATATACTCGCGCTGTTGTCAGTTTATTTGCCGGATTGTTGCACAGTTCTTTTGCGTTGATTATGGTAAAGCCTTCTGTTGTTCTGTGGTATGGATTACCGACTAAAATATATGGGTCATTGCGTTCTTTTGTGTTGATATACACATTAAATTTAGTGCTTCATATCTGAATGGTTTTAGGTTTTTGGGTGGCGTGTTTTTCCTGATCGTTGTAGATGGGTTTATCGAGGAAACGTTTGAAGAAAGTGTTTGAAAAGTCGGACAATGCTCAATGCAGATTGGTTTTATGTATTTATCGAGTTATTTATGTCTCTTATTATGAATCTTGTTTGTGTTACTCTTTAATTAGTAATGTTATCTATGTTCTATGTTGGTGCAGTTAGTTTTTCTATAGTTTTTCTATCCGGTGTTCGCTTGTAAGATATATTTATTTATATTTATATTCCATAAAGACTTGCAAGGTTGATTAAGCTAATCTGGAGTGTTTTGTTTACATTTTAGTATTATATACTTGAATCTGCCAATTATTTACTCCCTAGCTTTTTGTTTTCAAGGTTTAGAAATCAATATACATATCTGATGTGGCCATATCTGCCTACCTCCATTTTTTATAAATTACAATTTTAGAAAATCTACTATAAATTTAAGAATAGTTCCTAAAATTTTGTCATATTTTTATTTTGTTTATTATAAACTAGCTTAACCCGTGCAAATTGCACGGAAATGCATAGTTGAATAGTTCGTAATTCTATATAGATAAATGTGTGAAATGTATAAAAAATCAGAATAAGTGTCGTCAATAGGTTAAAATAGTCAAGGCATAATTCGTTATTTGTAATTTGAGGTTTGGAGTAATATTTGGTGTCGTCTTTTATCTTTATTTATAAGCTCCTATTTTCAGTTACTCGACTAACAGTTTATCCTTTTATTATTGTCATATTTCAAAGTATTTGAGAGCAATAGTTGTTATAGATCCAAAAATAGGTTGACCTAAGATCCGACATTGACCAAAACTACAACACTCGAATGTGACCTAAAATCCAAATTGATCCGACCCAGCCCAAAATGACCTAAATTATCTTGATTGATAATTGATCCAACCCGAAATGGCCGATCTGAAACCACCCAGATCCAAAATTATGATTTTCGCTCTTGATCATTAACCCGAAAATGACCCGACCCATTTAAACCGACCAACACATCAAAATAAATCTGAAACCCAAAATGATCGACACAACCTGAATGATTCCGAAATAATGATGAACTGAATTTACCCGGCCCATATTGGTCCGACAGAACTTGATTCGACCCATTTACCAAGTATAATATCAAAAAAGTATAACAAAACAATAAGGGCAAAAGTAGAAGTGTGTAAATAAGGAAATACATCATGTCATAGTTTTGTACTGATATTGTCGTATTGGTGGACTGCGTAATTTGTACGGTTTTCATTTACGGAAAGTATGTGTTTTGTGGGGAAATACCCAATTATTTGCCGTAAAATAAGTCATACAAAATTAATATCTCAGTAGAATATTGTCGTGGAACGTTTAATATGTTTTCGTTCTTTTTCAAAGGCTTCCTACTGTAAAATATTGTCGAAAAAACTTGAAAAAATAAGTCATACAAAATTAATGTCTTAGTATAATCATTTATAAACCTTGAACATGAAATCTAAATTCTAAATTTTTGCAAGTATAAAAAAGATTGGTTTATTGAATTTCATTAACAAATGCTCTGTATTTCTTTACAAATAAGAGATTATTGACCGAGTAATACTCCGTAAACATTTAAGTACTCAAGTAAAATCAAATACATAGAAATTCTACATAATCAAATAATAAAAGAGAGATAAATTATAAATGGATATAGATAACATGATTAGCTAAAATTATAAAAAGATAAAATATGATAATACTATAATATAATAATCACAATTAATATTAATTTGAAACTAAGTAATAATTTTACCATAAATAACGAAATAACTGATGGTCGAAAAAATATTTAACCAATGACGGACATGTATCCAATGATTTCTCTATTATAGTTAAATATGGATCATATTGCATTCTATATGTACAATAACTGTATGGTACAATATATTTCATACGTACAATATTGAAGATAAGAATACAATTGTAAAATAGTATCTTTTCCGGCTGCAATAACCTTTATAAGATAAGAATACAAAATCTTATACGACTGCAATATTTTTTTATGGATTTCATCATATTGCATTCTATACCTAGAATAGTTGTATGATACAATATATTCCATTTTTACCTTAATCTAGTATATGACATGTATAATACCCAAATATAAATTTCAAGTAATCTAGTATTTTTGTTTTTTGATATGTACATGTATGTGATTTACACAATTTTTTACGCAATATATATTCCACGTCAATAACTTGATTGACTCAAGATTGCTTATCTTTTATTGATTGGTTATTTAAATATTATTCGCCATTTTTTTCCGAGTGTATTTCTTTGATTGATTATTAAAAGATTAATTGCCATTTTTTCCAGGTGTATTTATTTAACTGCTTATTAATAATTATAGAAATATTCTTTTCCGTATTTAATATAGATAGGAAGAAAAATGAAATTCACCAGATTAGTTGCCGTATTTTTCTGCGTATTTTATAATAATAATTATCTAAATATTCGTTTTCAAAGTTAATATAGATGGGAAGGAAAAGTAAATTTATCCATCAGATTAGTTGCCAATTTTTTATTGTATTGTATTGATTAATTATTAAAGGATATCCAAAGAATAATTTGCAATATTTTGTATACCTATTAGTGATGTGAGAATATTTTTTCCAAGATTTTGTATACATTAATTAGTGAGAATATTTTTTCCAAAATTTAATCACATCATGGGAATTTGGGCGTGAAAATTTTTAATGTGAGAGTGACACGTGTCCAATTCATGTATAGTGGTTCTTCTTATATACTTTTATATAGATGGATGTAAACTTATTGTTTAGATGAATAATTGAACTTGCATAAACTAAGCAATTAAAAATTAGTTATTATTTTTATGTATTATTAGTTATATAATATAAATATAAATGATTTTTTGTTGAAATTTTAGAGAAATAAAAATTGGGGTTGAATTTCATCTTTTCTTACCGTTGTAGGGCTTGATTGCTACAGTTAAAAGTTACGGGGCTTAATTTCACCATTGAACAAAGTTAAACGGGTAAATTGCAACTTTTGCGGAATAATAACTCTATACTCTTCAATTAAAAAGATGGGGACAATTTCATTTTGATAACGGGAGTGAGTTAAAATATTAGGGGTAATATTAGTAGTTTTTCTATTTAATATACTAAATTTAGAAGTAGGAGTAGTTTGGAATAAATTTTGGAGAAAAGGGGATAATAAAAGTGAATAAACATGTCATTTATTTCCTTTAGGGTCATAAAATACTTATATTTAAAACTTTGTTTTCATTTCTTTCTTTTTTTTTTTGTTTTTTTGGTGACAAGGGAACCTGCAGCCGTTATCTACGGTGCACACTAGGTAAATCATCAGGTATATGTGATAACTGCAAATCACGTATACCAAGTAAGCCACCCAGAATGCTTTACAACATTTTGCTCTTGGGAAGGCTTGAACTCGGGTTTCCTGGGAGTTTCACCTAAGTTTTAACCACTAGACTCACCCTTACGGGTCATTTCTCTATTAAAACTCTCTATCCTCTCTCTAAAAATATACTAGAATATCTATTATGCTTAGCCATAACAATGACCTCCCACCGGAGGTCTCCCTGCGCGCTGACATTGAACCTTGAACTAATGCAAGATGGTTCTTCTGTTGCATTCCCACCACTGCAGAAAAAAGTCAAGCGTAAAACGATGGATATCCATCAGTTTAATGCTAATTACTCGGCTGCAATGACGGAGAATAAAGCCCCAGAAACTCAGCAACTAATTCCACAAAATTCAAGCAGACAACTTCCTTCTTATATGGACAGTGTCCAAGGCTTTGATTCCGAATCTAATCCCACAGATGACTTATCTGTGTACGACATCGAAACGGACTCTGAAGACAATATTGAAGATGACGGTGAGGATGAAGACTTGATGTGGTCCACGCATTAGTCTAACCAAAGCCGAAAAAACAGTCCTCCACAAGCCTTGGAGACACTCACTTATTATCAAAATGTTTGACAAAAAGATCGGATATCTCTCGCTAATGAGAAAACTGCAGGCGAAATGGTCGATTAAAGGCAAATTGACACTTACTGATCTTTCGGGTTCATACTATGTAGCACGATTTTCGTCCAAAGATGATTATGAGTTCGTTATCACGCAGGGACCTTGGATGATCGATGATCATTATTTAACTATTACAAAGTGGATCCCAAATTTTGTTCCTTCAGAAGATAAAATCAAATTTTTGACGGTATGGGTTTGTATTCCATACCGTCCGGTGGAATATTTCAATGCGACATTTCTGAATAAGACAGGTTCCAAAATAGGGAAGGTTATTCGCATCGACAAAAATACGGCGTCTGCTGAAAGAGGTCAGTTTATGCGGCTTAGTGTTGAAGTTGATATTTCAAAGCCCTTATTATCTAAATTCAGATTATATGGAAAAATATACACAATTCAGTATAAAGGTCTGAAAATGAGACGCTTCAAGTGCGGTAAACTGGGACACGTCGCGGGAAATTGTAAGATGGGATTAGAATTAGAGGGTATGATGATCAGCGACGGTGTAGGAGCAACATCTACCAATATTCACCATGATCATTCGATGGAAGCAGGTCTCCGTCCAGAGGAGAAGGACGACCATGGGGAGTGGATGATGGTTAGGAAACCACCACGCAGGAAGCCAACGCCGAGAGTGCACGATCATACTCCACGCCAGTTACCAGAGAAACCGATATTTAGTTTTGGAAATAATTCCAAATCTAACGGGTCAAGATTCGGTATCTTATCAAAAGATTTAATCGGTGAACAAATTCCAAAAATCCTCCTAATCAAAGTATTTTTTTCCCCAAATAATCAAGGTGACAATTAAAATTCCCAAAATTCTCATATTCCTAACAAAAATAAGCAAACCGTATCATCTATGCCAAATAAGAAAGCAGATCAATTCTCTTCTCGGAAATATTCCAAAGAAAATATCGAAGACATATGGCAATATTGAGAATAATACATGTTGGAGTAAATGTCCTCCACAATGTGTGATTATTTGAATAAATCTTTTACGGGATCACACAGGGATACTTAGTATATTAATCAATTGGTTAACGTTTATCGGTAACAGTTGGCTTACTAGAAGTTTGACGTTACTGTCATATGATGGCGGTAATCAGCAGATCCCTAAAGGTCACACCTATAGGATAGTACTGAGAAATGTGATTATATATTGATATAATTACGTAAATGCTAAACTTAGCTAAATGTAGTTAAATAGATGATAAACATTTAATATGATTAAATAATAATTAGGAGAAATGAATTAAATTTAATTCTAAAAAATATATATAAATGTTATATTTATTAATTATATATTTTAATATATGAATTTTAGAATAATATAATTAGGTTAATTAATTATAAGATAATTAATTAACATTCTCCTAAAATTGTGTATATGTTATATTTCCGAAAATGTTCTCCGGAAATGAATATGGGATATTTAGTTCCGAGTACATGCATTAAAATATATGTAGATATTTTAGTAGTAGTTCGGATAGGTGAAAACTCTAAGTGAGTCTCCTATATGTTTAACAACACTAAAAACAAAAAGACTGACAAAGTTGGTGGAGTGTTGTTGCCGTGAGAATTGGAAAGAATAAGAGAACTGATTTCCCTTACTTTTCTCATTAGTTCATCATCTAAAAACCTAAAAAATAAAAACCTCCATAATTAATAGTAATTAAGGTGGTGATTTGAAGGGCATTTCTCGGTCGTTTTAGGTGCAATCTAAGGAGAATTTATACTTTGAAATTTGGGTTATATACTAGGTTGCTCTTAGGCCGATTCCACATAGATCTAAAGGTTATTTCTATATTCATGTCTATTTAATTCAATTGATAGTTTTTTTTATTAAATCGTCTTTTGATATAATCCTTGGCAGTATTAATTAGATTAATACGTTAATGGAAATTTGAGAAATATTCCTACAAGTGGTATCAGAGCCAACGTTCAAAAATCGTTTTGATAATAATTGAGAATTAAATTTACAAATTTTTTTTCTTCTTCACGACAATTTTTTTTTCACGGTAAATTTTTTTTGTTTTTAATTTTTGGTTTTGTTATTTTAATTGTTAAAATAATTTTGATATGATGATATACATAATATTGATGTAGATCAATGATTATTAAAAAAATCAAATCGAGATAATTAGTTTTAGATTAGTTTTGTTTATTTTAAATTCTTAAGATGAATGAATATTGATCATGTGAATTAAAGATTCATCTTAATGACAATATTTGATAATTTTTTAGATCTAATATGATTAGAACTAGAACACATAAATTATGAGATGATTTTTGTGCTATTGTGAGTAATTTTGAGAAAATTCACGAATTAGTAAAGTATATCAAAAATTCTATTTCTAACTTGATTATACCATTTAATGAAATAGTATAATTTCTTATGAAGATGTCGATTTACATGTTATTATTTGATAATATGTGTAATTGCATAACCTAAAAAAAACGTAGCTTTTTTTTTTTAAAAAAGAAAAAGACAGCAACGTCGTGAGGAACCATAAAAAAAGAAAAGAAAAAAAAAGAGAATTATTTGATAATTTTCGGTTATTTAATCATTTATTTATTTTAAAATATTTATTATATCTAATTTGATGATACTCACTAGATTCTAAAATTGTTTGGAATTTAATTGAATTATGATGTACATGTATGACATGTAATTTTCACAATTTTAGTTTAATGGTGGTTTGGATAATATTGCATTATGAATGTTTTTATTATGTTGTTAATGATTGATGTGTGCATTTCATATAGACCTTTTTTGCCTTTTTAGCACACATTTGTACGCCTATTCCGTAGTAATTTGCTACGTTTATCCCCCGAATAGTCTACTTTGGTTTGTTTTGCATTATTCGCAGGAATGAGCCGGAGCGGAGTTAAATTAGCCTTTTTATGGTCCTTCAAGCTTGCATAGGAAAGTCAGATTGGAAACTTGCTGTCCCGAAATGCGTGGAATGAATCTTTAAGGATGGAAGAGTGTTCGAGGTGATCACAGGTCATCGATCGAGAGTCTTATGTCTCGATCGACCTGTTCTTGCATGAAGTAGCGCTCGATCGTGCTTAATTGTGCTCGGTCGAGTGAATGCTGAGTTGAAGACTTTCGATCAAGTACATTTTGTTCTCGATCGAGCAATTGCCTGGGGGGTTCTTCTCGATCGAGGACCTATTCTTCTCGATCGAAAGACTTCTTGACTGTTGAGTTTCTCTGTTCACGTCATCGTCAGTTCAGAGTTTTGGCTTATAAAATAACAAACATTCGTGAACAGAAGGGAGGCACTCTTTCCCAGAAACAAAAAATCACGAACCATGCTACTTCTTATTTATGTTTTCTAGTTTTTAGATTGGTACTATTCTTTTGTAATCGGAACGGATACTTCTTTCCCATTCATCTTTCGCTATACAATTTCGGTATTTTGTCTTTCTACTCCTATTTTGATTCTTGCTTAATTTTTGCCATGTTTTTGTTTTCACAATTCGTTATTGTAATCGTTCTCTTGTTAATTATGTGTAGCTAATTATCCCGCTAGGATTTAGGGTAGCCATGGCGTAGGTTGTTTTACTAGTTTATGATACCCGTAATTCGGTTTGTATGTATCCGTCGCATTTTATAGCTGTTGATTGTGTGAGTCGACGCACTCAATTGACTGTGTAGAAATCCCCTTGACCTGGATCGGAAAATTGGAATTGGGGTAGTTCTGCGACGATTATGGGGACCATGCTAATTAGGACGGAAGCTAAGTTAGTATAGTCTTAGGGTGAATAGTGGACCGGAAGGACCTTTTCATTACCCACAGACCATAATTAGGGTGTCCTAAGTTTTGTAGTTCGGACCTAGTTGCCATGGTGAACCGAAGATCCTAGTGTTTTCTTCTTCTTATTTTCCCCTTTCCCTTTTTCTTGTAGTATTAGTGACCAATTAAACTATAAACCCCAAAATCGGTTACTTTAGACGGACTTGTTTAAACTATAGGATTCCCATCTCTTTGTGGATACGATACCCGACTACCTCTGCTACATTTAGTTGAGACCGGTTAGGTTTTATTTTTGATAGGGTTGCGACAGCCGTGTCAAATTTTGGCGCCGTTGCCGGGGAGACAGTGTAATTTTTTAGTTTTTTCTTGTTTGTCTCAAAGAATTTATTCCTTGAGACAGTTCTTACGTTTTGTTCTAGTGTTTAGTGCTTGCAGGTATGCCTAGTATCGCAAGTCATTCTGAGCCTAGCGCAAATGACTTGCCCAAAGGACTTATTCTTCCTACAACTAATGAGGGGACGTTCGGTATTCATACGTCTTTTCTACAGCTAGTGGAGCGGAATGTGTTCAAAGGCAAGGTAGATGAAAACCCGGGCAAACATGTTGAGCTTTTCACTGATTATTGCTCAACCATCCCACTAGTCGCCGGAGTGACTCGAGATAAGGTTAAGGAATTTTTATTTCCTTTTTCCTTAGTGGATGATGCCAAAGATTGGTGGAGAGATCTTGATATGACAACTGCCGAGGTTGTGGATTGAAATACTTTGGCAACAACATTCTACAGACGGTATTTTCCTCCTCAACGAACTGCTGCGCTGAGAGGACAAATCACAAATTTTACTCAAACAAGTGCCGAAAATTTGAGTGAAGCGTGGGCTGAATTTAAAAAGCTGGTTCGCTCAGTTCCTCATCATGGATTTGAGCGCTGGTACCTATGCACTCAATTTTACGACGGGTTGCAGTATGGGCATAAGGCTATGTTGGGTTTTATTAGTTGCTCATAAACTAATTTTAGTCATACTACCATAACCTTGTAATTAACATTTTAATATACTAGTTAAAATGATCTTATGCATGCTAAATATTGCGGAAATAAGGAGATATTGAACCCTTACAAACGGTCCAAGAGAATGGCAAAGATGATCCTCCAAGTACCCAAAATAGAATACCTCCTTTGGATGCACCAAGACAACCCCTCAATAATCCGATCTCGAGTATGCTAGATCAACAACCGGATTTCCTTAAAACAACTCTAATCTCTCTAATTAGAATGTTATTATAATACTACACTTAGTATGATTATATTATCTTATAATATGATTTTAGAGGTTGTAAAATCTCTCCTTTTCTTAGTGTATTTTTCGGCCAAGACTAAGAGATTTTGAGAGTTTTTCTACACTTAGAAAAATATGCAAGCATTAGGAATGAATTGATTTTGTGAGCATCACACATATAAATCAAGTGGTGCTTGGGTTGTGTGTTGGCCGGATATGGAGAAGAGCAAAAGGGGAGACAACTTCTCTTACCCATGCTTCTTAGGGTTGCTTAGGTATTGTTTCCAAGGCCTTTGTCTAAGCATAATGATTATGGTGTATTAACACACTAATCATCCACACAACCACCTCCATTTATCCGTCCCACTTAATCCATAAAATGGATTTCATTTTATAAACTTGTCAATTGTATAATTTGTACAATGTGTGACATCATATATGTCACAAGGTAATAAAATTATAATTATACAAAACATATAAATATTTATCGTATAAATATTGTATCAAATAAATCATATTTATTAATTGACAAATAATTCGAAATTACAATTATAAAATGATTATTTATAATTATCGTCAATACGATTTAAAACCTTTGTAATAATTATAACCCAATTCATTCTAACAACGATATAATAAAATATCGTTTACTGTTTAACAATTGATACATTTCAATTTTAAACATAAATCTTACATTAAGATTTAACCTCTAATTTCTCGATATACGAGTTTAAGGAATATGATCAAATCGTATCAATATACATTTGATCAATTTATCAATTAAGGGAATTGTCCTAAAGGTGTGACCTAAAGGGATCAACTGACCATCACCGTCATACGACAGTAATGTCAAACTCTAGCTAGCCAATCATTACCGATTAATGTTGGTCAGTTGACTAATATAAAATCGTATCATCCCTTGCGCATTCTCGTTATGAGATTTAATTACGTGATCGCACTATTGTTGAGGACACATTTCCCAACAATCTCCCACTTGTCCTCGACAAGTGTGCGTCACCAATTCTCTTGTCCTATTACAATCTCCCACTCAATGCAAGATGTCTCTATGAGGTCGTACTTGCATTTGATCATATCATGAGCGGTTTCCTCGATCTGGAGAATAACTGTCTGACCGGAATTATCTACCATAGATACCTTCCGAGCGTGGCCACGCATTTCCAGTTAACTTCTCCTCGAGTGGCCCTGAGATTTGAACAACCCTGACAAGGGGTGGACAATTTCTATCGCACTAGTTCCTTCAACTAGTCACAGTTAGTCACAACCCAAAACAATCCCATTTGACTCCAGTTACGAAAAGTCGTAGAGAATGAATCAAAGTTATGCCAGAACTGTACCATCTTGGGAGAGCAGTCTTTAGTCTAAGAATTGACTCACAAGAATACTATAGCAGCTCTCGCCACGACCCGGCTATAAAATTTCCAGAACTCTATAAGCGGTCACATTGCCCGACAGAGTGTCTCTTACAGTCTGCCTATGTGATCGACTAGTCATCACATATGACTCTATGGCACTTGAACTTGCCATCAATCGCCTCACACTCTAGTCGCTTTGAGACGTCACCTCATGTAAGCGGCTAGGGGCCATACTAAGTCAATCCAGTTCACTTATGGGGTTCAATATTGTCTCTTACAACCCATTTGGATTCTGACAAAGTATCTTTTACTTTGAGTTAATAATAACTCAAATGATGTTGTCATGCAACAATAGTCAATACTATCACATTGCATTTGATGCACAATCATCTATTTGTATTAGTGTTTTGCGAATAAACCTTTATTCATGCGAATAACCTTTATTCATGATAGCAAAACTTACAACTTTTGGTCTCCTTTATTCTCATATTATCCCGTATAATATGATTCTAGTTGAGTACATTTCTAGAACTCTTTCTAGATTTTGAGTTTCCTTTCCGGAGGAAAGCTCCCACTGTTATCTTATAACTTGTGACGTATCGATATACAGTCACTTATGTACTGAAAACTTTATTGTAGTCTATTTATGATTTCATCATTCTAATAATTTTCACTCATCTTGGCTATTTGATAATGGTTTCATTCATCATTATGAATAATGTATCCAACCATTCTAACTTCTAGTGGGCGACCTTTTATTATCCATATAATAAACCTTCCCGTAAAGCTCCATCATCTTATGATATAAGGTATTTGATCATCTAGAATTGAAAACCTCTTATTCTTTACACCTTAAAGAATCACCCATTCTCTCTAAATTGTAGGCTTAATTCTTTTAATGAAAATCGCTCCCACTAAAATCAATATCTCTCGATATCTTAAATGAACCTTTCATTTCTCGCATGTTAAACTATTACTTGAATCATTATCACTATCACTATCCCTATAGTGATCTGTTTCCATTCAATCAATCATTAC
Organism: Silene conica; assembly: GCA_029255685.2. Lineage (NCBI taxonomy): Eukaryota > Viridiplantae > Streptophyta > Magnoliopsida > Caryophyllales > Caryophyllaceae > Silene > Silene conica. Next base: position 71,537,991 of record CM055311.2, read on the forward strand.
CTTCTTATCATGTCTTCGTTTCCTCGAGACGAAAATGACATAATAATTTCTTTATAACTACATTGAGAGGTTTGAGATGATTTCTTCTCTTTTATCTTATAAACTTAGAAAAATCATTTATTAAGGAACCGTTTTCCTTCCGATTTCATACGGGGTTTCATGTTTCCTCTCTATGAAACAATGAACATAAAGAACCTTTCTTCGAGTGTCCTCCCGTAGTTTCTTCAGTGTCCTCTCGTAGTTTCTTCAATTCATTCATTTAGGGCTCTTCTTAAGACTCCCATGTAGGAATCTTCTCTAAGATCCTTTATTTTCATCATTGGTTTGCTAGCGAAATATTTTTCTCCCACTCTATCCTTCTAACAATAACCTTTATTCGTATAAGGATAACTATTTCGATTAACCAATGCATATGAATGTTTGAAATTTTATAGGTGTGATGAATACATTCTCATTTTCACTTAAAATGAAAATCTTATAATGAACTAATATTGTCTCATTTTGATTGAAAGTATCTCATGGGGTGTAGTTCTCCGTTTTAATCAACACTTTGATTGTATTATATTGATCGTATCAATAGTTTGTTGCGTGATAAAATCACCATTATTCATGTTTAAACAAGGTATGCAATTTATTTGAGAAATCAAAACATTGATTAAGAACAAAAGTAGTGACTCGGGTTGAAAACCAAGTCACCAATATCCAAAATTACAACCATTGTTTTAGGATTTTAATCCTTGTCTTACAAGAAAATAAATTGTTCCATAAATAAATGCAAAATATGAAAGAAGACGATATGAAAATTAGAGGCTAGCTCTTCAAGTCTTCGATCAATTTGGATGCTACCATAGCCATCCAAGTAAGGAACTTCAAGCTTCCTTCTCTTTGCCCTTATCATTATTAGGAGGCGCCCCTTTAAAACAATTAAAAGGGTAAATATCAACACATTTGTATCATTATACATAAGTTGATAAATGACATGAATTTAAACGAGAATTATTACCTACGGCGGTTGCCTTCCCATTTTTGAGATCACTTAAGTATTTGGGGCAATTTCGCTTCCAATGACCGATCCTCGTGCAATAATGGCACTTGTCTTGCTCTTTAGAAGACGAGGTGGAAGCGCCTTTCGAAAAGGTCTTTTCTTTGGTCGCCTTGGGCTTGAACGTTTTCTTGCCCTTGCCTTTAGAGGCATTCCTTTTGAAGCTCGTTTTCCCTTTCTTTTCGATGTTCAAAACATCCTTGGTGGAACTTTCATGAAGTCCCATGTCCCTTTCGGCTTGGACTAGCATCTTATGCAACTCGTCCAACGTGGTCTCTTGGTTTCGCATATTGAAATTCACCCGGAATTGAGCATACGCCTTAACCTTATTGAGCGAGTGAAGAACTCGGTCAATGATGAGAGAGTCGGGAACATCAACATTTTGAGCTTTTAGAGTCTCCGCGAGCTCAACGAGTTTGAGCACATGAGGGCTTATCTTTTGCCCTTCCTTGAATGTTATGTCAAAGAAGGCGGAAGCCGCCTCATATTGAATCACCCTAGGAGTTTGCGAAAACATGGTCGCAAGCTTGGTGTATATCTCATATGATGTGGTCAACTTGATCATACTCCTTTGGAGATCCGGCTCCATGGAGAAGATGAGCACATTTTTAAGAGCGGAGGACTCTTTCATGTAGGCTTCATAGGCGTCACGAGTTCCGACCGCGGAACGAGCGGTTGGAGCGGGAGGAGCGGCTTCGGATAGGTAACGACTCTTATCGTCACCTTGAGCGGCCAAAAGCAATTGCGCATCCCAATCCTTAAAATTGGAACCATGCTTATCGAGTTTAGAACGATCCATAAAGGATCGAAGCCATGATACGTTAGTGAGAGGTGGAGCGTTGGTTGCCATAGTCGATGTTGAAAATTAAACTACAATAATAAAAGGAAAAACAACATCATTTTAAATTCATAATTTGAATTTTAAGAAACTTAAACATGTTAAGTATATTTACTTAATGATCTCTTACCCAATTAAGCAAACAATCCCGAGACCCAAACCCATACCAATCCGGGCACGGTGTAGCCGATTCAACCCGTATCGGTATAATTTGGTGGATTAACCCTTTAATCGGTTCTATTCTTAGAACTATCGGTCGACAATTTTCTTAAAATTATCTTTTAGCCCGAACTTATTGCAACTACGGTTACGAATACTTTCGTTGAGATTAACCAAATTTCAAGGTGTAATCTTATTACCCCACTTACCCAACGTGACAATTTTAGTACCCCGGTGTAGCCGAGCCTACGTTCTTGTGAAGAAGGGATTCATGGGTCCGTACTTTTTGGTAAGGCTAAGTCTCAATATTTATATGTAAGAGATCTAGTCAAATTATTATCTATCTCCGTTTAAGTGAACTAAGTCGGTGAATTATCGATAAAATAAAAGACTAGGTCGACTAGGTCGAAACATGCATGATACGATGTATGACGATTTGGCTATGCATGCAAACATATAAAAAGCAAAAATAAAAGCATAATAAACCCTAGTATGGCCTTTCCTAGAAAAGAAATAACAAAGTACAAATTCGGAAACCAACTCCTTTGGTCCCTTGAACTTCACGCGACACACACTTCGAGGTAAACACCGTCTTGTCGGAACTCCTTTCCGAATGGCACCGTCTTCAAGGAACTCCGGATTTTACATATATTACAACTTTCCTAGTCTACTTTTTACATTATAAAATAGAAATAAATTACAATTGGGTGATACGAGATCACAAAATTACAACCGAATCGGTAACCCCTTACATTACGGGAAATACCGATTTAAAACTAAGGCCATACTAAGTAAATTACATAATTCCCAAAATTACGTAAAAATAAATCATGACATTCATAATATAAAATATGCAATGCTTATATAAATATGAATTAACATGCAAACCCTAAGCCAAATCGTCCTATTTAAAACACTTATTTAAATAGTTATCGCAAACCTCGGTTTATGGAATCGCGTGTTTTAACGATTAACAACACTATGCATTATATGAAACGGTTTTCATCCTTAAGTTAATCATCCTATTTCGCATAGGATTCAAAATTTAGTCTTACTCAAACTTTGAACATGACTTAACTTAATATATATCAATATTGATCGGTATTACTCGGTTTTACGGGAAAAATAATATAAAAATCCAAAAGAGTCATAAAAATTTCGAAAATTCAAAATTCAAATTTTGAAAATTCCAGAATGCTCTTAAAATTTTCAGAATCTTAAAAATATTAGTATTTTTACGGTTTTAATATTATTTCGTAAATAAGACGTAAAACGAGCATTTTAAGTCGGAAAATTCAATAATTAGTTCCATAAATGCAAATAAAATACTAATAATATTGTTACACTTTCCAAAACATTTTAAGAACACAAGATGGACAGAAAATTAAATGGCACATTGCCCTATAGTCGAAATTTTAAATGCATGACTCTTTTTATTTAATTTTAAATGTAACTTTTTAACAAATTAAAATTAAAACAAAACTGAAACTTTTGGCTCCCAAGAATATTTTAAAGATGAACATATCATATATGACTAATATGGGTTAAATGTTTCGGCCATTTTAACAACTTTTACAAATTTTAACGATTTATGTCATATATCGTACGATTTTAACCTTTAAAATTATTTCTCAAGCATAAAATAAGATAAAATTCTCGAAAATTTTATACATGCTGGAAATATTATATATGACATCGTGTTAAATGTTTATGGCCAAATTCCAACTTAAACTATTAAAGTCGAAATTATGTCACTAATTACCCGATTTTTACATTAAAAATCTATAAAATTGCAATATTTGAGATAAATTTCTGGAAAATTCAACAATAATTTTGAATATTTCATGTGACATCCTCATAAAGTTTTATAGTCAAATTCATAATATAACTATTTTAACCCATTTTTATTCATCTTACTGCATTTTAACACTTAAAATTCATATCACACGTTTTATAAGTCCATAAATTACGAAAAATCATATTCATATTATAGAAAATACATGTGATAACATACTGAAAAATCTCGGCCAAAAGATGATTTTAGCTATTTTTCCCAAAATAAACGACTTTAACCATTAAAACTTTATAAAAACCGAGATTTAATATACCATTAATCAATATTCATGCAAAATATATTCCAAATATTCTAAAACATTTTAGAAAACAGTAGGTATTCATGCTAAATTAATTTCGTGCATATCATCTTTTAAACGAAAATTTCAAGTTTTATTTTGTTATCACTATAACTCCGTAAAAACGTAAACGGAAAGCATGCAAACAACCTATTGCTCTGATACCAATTGTTGGGTTTTATTAGTTGCTCATAAACTAATTTTAGTCATACTAACATAACCTTGTAATTAACATTTTAATATACTAGTTAAAATGATCTTATGCATGCTAAATATTGCGGAAATAAGGAGATATTGAACCCTTACAAACGGTCCAAGAGAATGGCAAAGATGATCCTCCAAGTACCCAAAATAGAATACCTCCTTTGGATGCACCAAGACAACCCCTCAATAATCCGATCTCGAGTATGCTAGATCAACAACCGGATTTCCTTAAAACAACTCTAATCTCTCTAATTAGAATGTTATTATAATACTACAATTAGTATGATTATATTATCTTATAATATGATTTAAGAGGTTGTAAAATCTCTCCTTTTCTTAGTGTATTTTTCGGCCAAGACTAAGAGATTTTGAGAGTTTTTCTACACTTACAAAAATATGCAAGCATTAGGAATGAATTGATTTTGTGAGCATCACACATATAAATCAAGTGGTGCTTGGGTTGTGTGTTGGCCGGATATGGAGAAGAGCAAAAGGGGAGACAACTTCTCTTACCCAAGCTTCTTAGGGTTGCTTAGGTATTGTTTCCAAGGCCTTTGTCTAAGCATAATGATTATGGTGTATTAACACACTAATCATCCACACAACCACCTCCATTTATCCGTCCCACTTAATCCATAAAATGGATTTCATTTTATAAACTTGTCAATTGTATAATTTGTATAATGTGTGACATCATATATGTCACAAGGTAATAAAATTATAATTATACAAAACATATAAATATTTATCGTATAAATATTGTATCAAATAAATCATATTTATTAATTGACAAGTAATTCGAAATTACAATTATAAAATGATTATTTATAATTATCGTCAATACGATTTACAACCTTTGTAATAATTATAACCCAATTCATTCTAACAACGATATAATAAAATATCGTTTACTGTTTAACAATTGATACATTTCAATTTTAAACATAAATCTTACATTAAGATTTAACCTCTAATTTCTCGATATACGAGTTTAAGGAATATGATCAAATCGTATCAATATACATTTGATCAATTTATCAATTAAGGGAATTGTCCTAAAGGTGTGACCTAAAGGGATCAACTGACCATCACCGTCATACGACAGTAATGTCAAACTCTAGCTAGCCAATCATTACCGATTAATGTTGGTCAGTTGACTAATATAAAATCGTATCATCCCTTGCGCATTCTCGTTATGAGATTTAATTACGTGATCGCACTATTGTTGAGGACACATTTCCCAACAGGCTATTCTTGATGCTGCCGCGCTAGGAGGGTTTCAAGTTAATGTGGTTGATGACAAGGGGTGGCAATTAATTGAAAATATGGCTACTTACACGGCTAACTATGGGAATCCTAGGAGTAAACAACATGTTACTGCCAATGCCGTTGTTCACGATGTTCATGTGGATGAAAAGGTGAATAAAGATGAAATAGATCAAGTTTTTGATATGGAAGTGGTGTGTGGTAGATGTGGTGAAGAGGGACATAACCCTATCTCTTGTATGGCCGAACCCGAGCGAGTTTTTGCGTATCGGAGATATAAGCAAGGAGGTTCATTCTCCGAGCTTTATGCAGATTTGACCTCTACAAAAAGCCAAACACCAATTGATATTGGCCAAGTACTCATTACCCAAGCCGAGTACGGCGATCTTAAAGCAACTATCCATGAGCAAAAGGTTGAGCAAAAATTGAGCGCGGATGCCTTCCGCGCATTGCTTGAAAAATGCGAGACTTTGTTTCCCAAGAAAGACCTAGTACTTGCAATTAATTTGAGGAGCGGTCTCAGTTATGACGGACCGGTATATAAGATTTATAAAACATCGGCTTAAGACTAGATAGCGTAAGTCAAGGGTCGAACCACAAGGAGGTGGGAAATGTTTATTGTTTAAGGTCAATGTTTTTAGGGTAACAAATTGGGGGTTTAGATTGGTTGTCACTAAGTCTAGAAATAAAGATAAAAATAAAACAAGAAATTAAAAATGAAATAAAACTTATGGAAAAAGGGATGCTAGGATGTTCGGGTAGTAAATAGCTACGATGGTGTAAATCCTAAGTCAACATGTAATGCAGTCGCGTAAGGGGTGTAACATATCCTTTCGGTCTATGGTACCTAATAGCACCTTTCGGCCTATGCTATTAGTTCCTAGGTCTCACGAATATTGGGTGTCAACAATAAGGGTGATTCCTAATTTCTAGGTCACATACCTTTCAGTCTTAAGTAACCTAGCCGTCTTAAAGCGTTAACCAATGCCCTTCCCGTATCTTTCAACCTTGGGTAAGTCATTACTAACATCCTATAAGCCTCCTTTTAGTCTCATTATAGGTTATTATGGTCGAAGAAATAAAACAGAACTGAAAACATACGCAGTTTGGTCGACCGACCAACTATTTCGGTCGACCGACCAAACACCTAGGTCGACCGACCAGTTAAGCCGGTCGGCCGACCTGAGTCTGCTACAGGCGGTCTCGGGTATTACACCATCTACGCATATTACTCCCTACATCCTAACATATGCAATTAGCTACTCATGGATATGGAGATAACAACGAAAACAGTAGTAAACATGGAATTCATAGCAAGCATTAATCTAAACATGTGATAAACAATAAAGGCTTTGAGATTCTAACCTAAACCGAATACTAGCAATCCTATGAAACGATGATGAATAATCTAAAAACAAGAGAGTTACCGTAATATGGAATAGGGCAGAAAAGAACAAGCTTTATTGAATTTCGTGGAAAGATTAATGATTACAACTAAGAACAATGCTAAAACAATAACTTTTGTGAAAATAGAAAACTAAAACTAAAGATGATTATTGTAAAACTAACAACTTGTCTCTGATAAAAACTCTATGTGTAACTGACTATGACTGAATGAATAACCCTAATCACGTAATTAGCTTAAGTAGGCGACAAACATAAGCTTTCTAATAACCTAATCACGCGAATGAACTTTTGCGGAAATTCGGAGTCTGCGCGCTGGTCGACCGACCAGGTGATGAGGTCGGTCGACCGATTGTCGGGCTTGGTGGACTTCTGTCTTTAAGATAGCAGGTCTTCTGGTCGACCGACTGGGGTAGTCGGTCGGTCGACCGGTTTTCCTGTGTATCCGCCTTGATTTCGTCTTAGTTTGATCTTTTGGTACTTGATATGCGACTTGAGTTGACTTTTCCTCGTTCCTTGGTTATGCAAAAATCCCGAGGGTAGAAATTTGGTATAAAATCGTCCATTTTCCGCATAATTCTGCAAAAGAGCATAAAAACACGAAAGTAGACAATTGTTGGGAAATAGAGGCTAAAACATAGTAAATGAGCGCTAAAATGCGTGTTAAAATAGATGTAAAACATCATAAAATAGACACGCATCTAATTCCCCAAACCAAACCTTGCTTGCCCTCAAGCAAGAATTAGACTCGATCTTAAACTAATGGAACAATTTCAATTTCTGAGCGAAATTTACATGTAAGCCTAAACCAATGCCAAGTAGCAAAATGAGATAGTATTCAAATCACGCAAACGATTGTCAAACTTGCAAAAATAAAGACTATAAAGACGTTATACCATGGACTCTGGCGGTAAGCTCGAGACACACATGAGGCAAAGGGTGAGCATATGTAAAAGATAAAAAGAAGTATATTGTTAAGACACTCACCTAACTACGACCCATGAAAACATGCCTGCAATCTAACATGAACAAGAATTCTACAACTATGTAAAAACATACTCATTAAGTGACTCGGATACATGCAATTGAAGTAATGAAAGATATGTGAGGTGAAGGGTAAAAGAGGTTAAAATGTTTTTGGACTTGTGGGGTTAGTAGCCAAGCTAGTAAAACCGGTTCCCAACAACATATTTCACGACTTTTGATATTAAGAAAGTGCTCTTTTGTAGCACAACTCTCACATTAAATAAAAGAAAGGACTCCCAAATATTTTGAATGAAGTGCGAGAGTGATAACATGTAAAAGAAATGGATTTTTGGAACGAATTTGCATTACTGTTTCTGTCAGTTGGTCGACCGACCAAAGGGTGCAGTCAGTCGACTGACTTTCCTGTACGTTTTGATTTTTCGTTTTTTTCTTTCCTTCTTTCTTTTTTCTGAATTTTTCTGTTCTTTTTCTTTTCTTTCTTTTTTTTCTTTCTTTCCTCTTTTTGGTCAAGATAGCATACAGACCAAGATACCTCAAAAAATAATCCAACGACCACAAATACTAGCTTGGAAGGGTAGGCTAAGTATGGGATGTAGTTTTTGGGGGATAAAAAGGCAAATTTGGCTATGTAAGGTTTATGGGTAAATAAGAGAAAAGGGATCCCAAATGCACGTATCAAGACTTACAAAACGAGATAGTATACAAGTATATAGCAATTCAAGTTCATGTTTATGCATATTGATGTAACATGTTCCAAGGGGAGTACTACTCACATCCTAGACAACTGGTTTAAGAATGAAACCAGGAAATAAGCTCTAAAATTTAGAATGTATAGTAGATTGGCAAGGTATAAGTCAAGTCTCAAGAAAACAAGTTGACAAAAACTCGTGGATATGCAAAAGACTCTTATGCTAAAACAAGTTGACAAGGCAAGGCAAAGGCATGAACATGTAAGATAGCAAAGATCATCCTTGAAATACTCTCGTTCCGACTCGACCTATATGCTAAATTAAACGTGCATTTTTTTGAAATCTTTGAAATTTTTCTATTTTTTTTGGATTTTGTGTAACATCCCGCATTTTCGTAAACAATATTTAAAGGTTTTAAGTTCAAGCTCGAGAAATAATTTATTGCAATCCGGTTTTTATTGACCAACTCTTTTTGCCAGAGAACGGGAAACATTTCCAAGAGACATGAGATGCCACAAAATGGCATTTTAGAGGTAAAGATTTTCGATGTCTGGGGCATCGATTATCAAGGCCCCTTCCCGTCTAGCCAAGGTAACAGGTATATACTTGTGGCTGTAGATTATGTGTCTAAGTGGGTGGAGGCGATTGCCACGCCAAATTGTGATGCTAAGACCGTGATTAAGCTGTTTCGTAAGACCATTTTCCCTCGTTTTGGAGTTCCTAGAGTCGTCATTAGTGACCGAGGTACACTAGTAAAAAAACCATCTATAGCGCCAGTTGTAAATGGGCTTTTTACGGCGGTTCTTACAATTCTTGGGTGCGCCGTTTATTTTGGCGTCGTTTAGCCTTTGCGGCGGTTGTGCAACCGCCGCTAAAAGTGACCTATTGTGGCAGTTTTGAAACAGAACCGCCGTATTAGGTTTATATAATACGACGGTTGTTAATCAGAATCGTCGTGTTAGGTTTATATAAAACGACGATTTTTATACAGAACCGCTGTCACAGGCTTATATAAAACGACGGTTTATAAACACAACCGCCGTTTTTGGTTTATATACAACGCCGGTTCTTTAAACACAACCGCCGGTTTTGTTTTATCTAAAACGACGGTTTTTTGAAAGAACTGTCGTGTTAGGTTTATATAAAACAACGGTTTTGTAACACAACCGCCGTTTTCAATAAATTAGTGCACCTTAAATTGTTATCCATAACGACGGTTGCTAGGTCAGAAGAACCGTCTTAAAAACATTTATATTTTTATTTTTAAAATAATTATGTTACGACAAGAATTTGTTACAAACAAGCACACAAATCGGCTACAAACAAGCATTCTAGTTTTATAAAGAAGAATATGGTGTCATATAGTACAGATAGTATCAGATCTGGCAAATAACGTCTGATTCATGGTCCTATGGAGGATGACAATACTAAATTTAAGAGTATACATGAAATTATAGGTATTCCTTCCTTAAAGTTACTAGATCAGGAAGGAGATGTGGGCGATGTAACTGATGACCTTAAAAACGTGAAAGTCAGGAAGGTACTTTGTATCAAATTCAGGGCAGAAAAATTATAGAATTGATTGAGGAGGACGATCGAGAGATTCTGCTAATAACTGATGATGATAACGTTCAGGAAGAGCTTGATTAATGGCAGAATGCTGTCTATGGGTTTGTGGTAGGGTCAAAACCTCCTTGGCAGATCCTAGAAGGGTTCCTGAAATGTATATGGAATAAGCATGTTAGTGACAAGATTTGTATTTTACCTAATGGAGTCTTTCTGACTTGTTTTAAGAGCCTGGGATGCAACAACAGGTTCTTCAAAGTGGCTACTTTCTCTTTGATAATAAACCAGTGGTAATTAGACATTGGTCGCCTGAAATTAATGTAATCAAAGACGAGGTACAACGCTTACCTGCTTCGATCAGAATACCGAATCTGCCATTGAAATTTTAGGGCAAGAACCTTCCCAAAATAGCAGGATTGGTAGGCAATTACATCAAATGTGACCCTGCAATAGAACAAAAAACGCGGTTACGGTTTGCAAGAATAATGGTCGAACTACAAGCTGGTCAAAATTTCCAAATCACATCAAATTTCGGGATGAAAAACAAGTGATAAAGCTGCAAGTGCAATATGAATGGAAGCCTATCGTCTGTAAATGTAGGAAATAATTTCTTAAATTATTCATAAACGTAGTAATCTAAATAATACTTCCAAGGATTATATAAAAAACGAATTGATATTAAAATAATAGAACTGAAATAATAGGACAAGGATCATAGAAATAACCTTTGGTCCTATATGAGATCGGCCTAAGAACAACCTAGTATAAACCCAAACTTCAAGGTAGAAGTTCTCCTTGGATTGCACCCAAGACGACTGAGCAAGATTTCCTCAAAGCTCCTCCTAAATTACTATTAATTATTTTAGAGGATTTATTTTGGGATTAAGATGATAAACTAATCAAAGAGAATAAGAGAGAAAAACTGTTTTCTTCTTGTGTCTCCAACCTCACGGTCGAAACCCTCTATATATAGGGTTTTGGTTTGTGTTGGTATTGTACTTCAATTAGGAAACCTCATTATAATATAATATTTTGAGTCAGTTTCCTTATTCCGAACTTTCTTAAAATATCATCTATATTTTAATACTTTTCGGTGTACAAATTTAATTCCCGGAGAATATTAATTAATTATCTTATAATTAATTAATCCCAATTATATTTTTCTATCATACATTAAAATATAATTAATAAATATAACTTTTATATATATTTATTAGAATTAACATTTATTTCATTTCTCCTAATTATAATTTAATCACATTAAATGTTTATCATCTACTTAACTACATTTAGCTAAATTTAGCATTTATGTAATTATATCAATATATAATCACATTTCTCAGTACTATCCTATAGGTGTGACCTTTAGGGATCAGCTGATTATCGCCATCATATGACAGTAACGTCAAACTTCTAGTGAGCCAATCGTTACCGATAAACGTTAATCAACTGATTAATATACTAAGTATCCCTGTGTGATCCTGTAAAAGATTTACTCAAATAATCACACACTGTGAAGGACATTTACTCCAACAATATCCCACTTGTCCTACAAGTGTGTGTGCGATTACGATTCTCATATCCATGCATTATTCTCCCACTCAATGGAAGACAAATTGCAAAGTCTTACCATACAAGGTCGTATCTCCCAAGTAATCATATCAAGAGTGGTTTCCTCGACTAGAGAGCAACATAACTGATACGAATCATATTTGAGCTTGGCCATGCGTTTAAGTTACTACTCCTCGAGTGACCCTGAGAAATATATATAAAACCTGATAAAGGCTGGATATTTTCCTTGACTTATGACCTGCCGATGGAAGCATAGCATAAAATGACACAGTAAAAGTCCGATTGGTCTCATTTTACGGTGCGACCTAGGACAGAAACCAAAGCCACCCAAAAACTGTCTATATCGCATGAAATAAACAATGGTCAAAAGAACCAACTTTAGGAATCACGACAGACGTCCCATCCACGACTAGGCACCTAATGTATCATAACATTTAGGACTCTATGTTGTGGTCACTATGTCCTATGCGATATCATATACCCATATTTGTTATTGATAAGTCAGACGCTTGACTTATGGAATATTGAACCTTCCATCCTTCAACTAACAAAATAATCACCAGAGTTATCAGCTCATATTGGTGTTTACGGACAAAAACAGACATATAAAGTAAAACAGTTCACTGTGTGGTGTTCAAAATTGTCGTACAATCCACATGTAATACAATATAAAGAAATTCAATGATTTTATTAATTAATAATTTGAAATGATCAAACATCAATCAAATAATGTTTATTACAATTCTGGAACACGCTCTATCCCCATGGATGAGATGTGCCCTTCATGTTTATTATGCGGTAGTGCCTTAGTCAGCGGATCAACAATGTTGTTATCCGTTCCAATCTTGCACAATGCTATCTCCTTTTGCTCCATGTGATCTCTTATCAGATGAGCTTTTCTGAGTACATGTCTAGATTTGTTGCTAGACTTAGGCTCCTTAGCCTGGAATATTGCACCACTGTTATCACAATAAAGGGTGATTGGATCTTTCACACTAGGTACTACTTTTAGTTCTTGTAAGAAATAACGCATCCAAATAGCTTCCTTTGCAGCTTCAGAAGCTGCCAAGTACTCAGACTCTGTTGTAGAATCTGTTGTAACGCTCTGTTTGGAACTCTTCCAACTCTGACTGCTCCACCATTAAGAGTAAAGACAAAACCCGACTGCTCCACCATATACCGGAGCCCAATCCTTAGTCCTTCGTAAGTAATTAAGGATGTTCTTGACGGCTATCCAGTGACTTTCACATGGATTATTTTGGTAACGACTGACCATACTCAATGCATATGCTACGTCAGGACGTGTGCACATCATGGCATACATGATCGACCCTACTGCCGAAGCATAAGGTATCCGACTCATGCTTTCAGTTTCTTCCGGTGTTGTAGGTGATTGTTTCTTACTCAGATGCACCCCATGAACAACAGGAAGGTAACTCTCTTGGAGTTTGTCATACTGAATCTATCAAGAATCTTATCTATATAATCTTCTTGACTCAATGCTAACATTGTAATACTCCGTAATTTAGTACGTTTTATTTTAATTTAATCTGACGTGTTGAAAGATTTGTTTTGAACATTTAAATTCGACAATTGTTTTATCGAATACGTTTATTATATTTGTATGCTAAATAAGTACGGGAACGGGTAATTAATTATCGTTATGCGTGTTAATAATGTATGGGCCTCGAGATGCGTGCCTTGGACTGAATAGCCCAACTCGACACCAACCCCTTACACGCTCAAAATAAGAAAAACTCAACATATTTCTATCAGCCACCATATATAAAACTATCTCAAAAACCTAACCCTAGCATCAACACCTCTTAATCCTCACATAGTTTTGCTGCCGCCACATCAGGGAGTAAGGAGAAAGGGTCCACGGTGGTTTAGGGGTGGTCGACGGTGGTTCGATTACACCATAAAGAGGGTACGTTCATCAGACTCTATCGTTTTTCCCCTGTTTTCGCTGTATGAAACCGTTTTAATTCACAATTTATAATCGTATAACAATGTTCTTGGATCATGCTTTCTTTGTAATGGTGATCTAGGGTGTTAGTAGTCGAGTTCTAACCATAGTTTGTAGCGTCGTTGACCACCTAGGACCCCCTTGAGGGCTGTTTATCACCGTGTATTACAATCTTGGTCTCCGTTTTTCCAGATTAGAGATTCTACGTATGTTGCTAAACTGTATTTCGAGTCAGTTCTGTTTATGGGTTGTTATGGGTGTTTGAGTGTTGGGATAGGAGCTAGTCCAGAGGTCAGTATGGTGGTAAGCACGGTGGTGGGTGGTGGTTCATTGTGGTTTTACAGCGTGTTTTGTCAAGGGTGTTCAAACGCGGGTTTTCGGATCTGATGGTGAAGCTGGGTGTGTCGCGGGTTTGCTGGCGGTTGTTAAGGTGGCGACGGCCACCACTGACTTCCTTGGAACCACCGTGGCTCAGAGTTGAGCCTGGTGGTGCCACAAGTGAAGCCAGTGGTGGTGGTTGGTGCCTAGGGAAGTGTTGGTTAGGGCTGTCGGCAGGGGTATGGTCAGGTTGTTGCGTGTTTTAACGAATTGCGCGTGATGATAGTACTTGTTTTGGGTTGTCGTTTTCACTCCTTGCTAGTCATAATCATGATGATCATTACTAATCATGAAAGTTATTATTATTATTATTATTATTATGATTATTATTAATATTATTATACATTATACTTGTTAATATTTTGTATTTGAAAGCTAATGAATTAATAGTAGATTATGAGTAGTTACCAATATTATTAATATTGTTAATGTTGTTATGAGTGGTCTAGTTTGTTGATAGTATTTTTTTTTTTTTTTTTTTGAAAGGGTTTGTTGATAGTATTTGAATATCTTTTTACGATGAGCTTATTATTTTATTAAGCAACAATGGAGTAGACAACGGTACTCTATAGTTAGCAAGTCGATATTTGGCAAGGTTATAATCGGTAGGTTTATCAAATGGTCCATGTAGGAGCATGTTTATATATACGTATACTTATAATGTGTTATGAGTAAACCGATTCTAATGGCATGATAATATGTGTTTTGATAATATTGTGTTATTATTGACTACATTATTGTAGAAGTATGGATAATATTAATATTAATAGTGATGTTCAAGCGTGCTTAAAAATTAGTAATAGTTGATTATGGATTGTATGCTATAATTAGTAAGCCATATATATAGCAAGTCTGTAATTAGTAAGTTCCTAATTGGTTAGTGATAATTGATATGTATATGTGTATGAAGTGTTATGAGTAATCAATTATTAGAACATGATCGAATAATTGAGTAGTAGTGTGGTCGTATGAATGGAATTTGATATTAAGTACTATTTATAGGATCCGAGTTCGAGGCGGAATAATCCTAGCAGCTGTTGGTTGTCTTTCTGCAAATTGAGGTAGGGGAATATTTATATTGGTGGTTGTGAATTGACATGAGAATATCTATCGTATGAATGTTATATTAAGTTGTGAATATATTATGATTGATTGTTATTACTGATTGTTGTGGAGGACGGAGGTTGTGAATTGGGTCTTGTGATATTGGGTCTTGTGATATGGGTCTTGTGATATGGGACTTGTGATATGGCCATGGGAGGTGTGGTATGATGGGAGGTGTGGTGTGATGGAGGTGTGGAGTGATGGAGGTGTGGTGGATGATCGAATGATATGGAGATGGAGGAGGATACGGTTCTACTGTTACTTATGTTTTATTTGTTTTATCTACTCAACCTCGCGGTTGACCCTGTGTATTCGTGTGACAACTACGATGATCCGGAATGGGGAGTAGATTCTACAGGAAAGAGACAGATGAGCTAGGAGCTGGGACGGGAATGTGAGATGCGGACTTGAGACCGACTTAGATCTACATCACATATAGAGTAGTCGTCAGTAATGTTTTTATCTTCTATGTAATCTCTGTAATAACAAAAAGTTTAAATTCTATCGGGTTTATATAAAGTACTTTGTATTGTTTTACTTTGTTATTCACTACCTCGGGTTCTTCCGAGATGGTAACGGCTCTATTTACTCGAGAATGTCTTGCTAAAGGCTCTTGAATAAATGGGGGTGTTACAAACATCCTTTTCGATCTATCTCTATAGATGCGGATGCCTAGAATCCTCTGTGCCTCACCCAAATCTTTCATTTTAAAATGGTTCTTTAACCATGTCTTAACTAACGAAAGCATGGGAATGTCGTTTCCAATTAGTAGTATATAATCTACATATAATACTAGGAATATGATTTTACTCCCACTTGACTTGATATACAGACATGGTTCTTCGACACTTCGAATGAATCCGTTCTGTTTTATCACGTCATCAAAACGATGATTCCAACTCCTTGATGCTTGCTTAAGTCCATAGATGGAACGCTTGAGCTTGCACACTTTCTTAGGATGTTTAGGATCGATGAAACCCTCAGGCTGTATCATATACAGTTCTTCTTCCAAAAGCCCGTTTAGGAAGGCGGTTTTCACATCCATTTGCCAGATCTCATAATCATGAAATGCGGCTATCGCTAAGATAATCCGAATAGATCTAAGCATTACGACTAGAGCAAATATCTCATCATAGTGCAATCCGTGTACTTGAGTGAAACCTTTTGCCACCAATCGTGCTTTATAAACATCTGGTTGTCAATCTAGTGCACACTTTATCTTATAAAGCCATTTGCACTGTAGGGGTCTTACCTTTTCAGGCAAATCAACCAAATCCCATACTTGATTCTCTTGCATGGAATAATTTCGGACTGCATGGCTTTGAGCCATAGCTTAGAGTCGGAACATGTCATGGCTCCTTTGTAGGTAGCTGGTTTGTTACTCTCAAGGAGTAAAAGGTTTTCTGCACCACCTTCCTCAACCATACCAATGTATCGGTCTGGGGGTTGAGAAACTCGAACCGTCCTCCTAGGTTCCTCTGGAATGGATACCATAGCAAATGTGGAAGAAACACTTTCTTCCATCATATTGTTGGTTTCTGGTTCTTGAACCTCTGACAGATCAAAAGTTCTACTACTCTGTTTGTTCGAGAGAAACTCTTTCTCTAAAAACTTCGCACTAGCCGCAACAAACACTCTTTGTTCGGTAGGTGAGTAAAAGTAGTGACCAAAAATTCCTTTGGGATAACCTACAAAGTAAGTCTCTGCCGATCGTGGGCCTAGCTTGTCTTTGTGTCTCCACTTGACATAAGCTACACAGCCCCAAACCCGAATAAAGGACAAGTCAGGAACTTTTCCTTTCCACATCTCATATGGAGTCTTGTCTGCTGCTTTAGTCGGACTTCGATTAAGTATTAGAGCAGCTTGTAACACCCCCATTTATTTAAGGAGCCTTTAGCAAGACATCCTCAGTAAATAGAACTGTTACCATCTCGGAATGACCGAGGTAGTGAATAACAAAGTAAAACACCCAAAGTACTTTATATAAAATTGGTAAAATTTAAACTTTAATGTTACAATTACTACACCGCGGAAAGTAAAATACAAGTGATAACTTCGAAGAGCGTGATCTAATTCTAAGTCGGTCTATCCAAGTACTCACGCCATCCCATGCTCCCACAACACCATCTTTCCTGTAGAATCTACTCCCCATTCCGGATCATCGTAGGTGTCACACGAATACACAGGGTCCAACCACGAGGTTGAGTAGGTAAAACAGATAAAACATAAACAACAATAGAACTGTATCTTCCTCCATCTTTATATCAGTCAATCATCCACTACACCTCCATCACACCACACCTCCCATCACACCACACCTCCCATGGCGATATCACAAGTCCCATATCACAAGACCCATTTCACAAGTCCCGATCTCCACAGTAATCAATAATAATAATACAATCCACAGTTCCTTCATAAACAATTATATCAATCTTGCAATAAACAACACATACACTTCATGTCATAACACAAGCACAGATATATATATATATATATATATATATATATATATATATATATATATATCCCCTACCTCAATTGCGGATTGACAACCGAACAGCTACTAGGAATGTTCCACCTTGAACAACCGAACTCGGTTCCTATAATTAGTATTCAATATCAATTTCTACCTATACAATCGCATTACTAAAATTACTTGACCATGTTCATATTCATATCAATTATTATGAACTCCTCATTCATATCAATCATCACTAGTCAATTAAACTTACTAATTATCGACTTACTATATATAGACAATAATAACATGATTAGTATATATCATATAACTATAACCCATGATAAAATAATAACAACACCACTAATCATAACAAAATTAATGTGAATAATGATAATAATAAAAACAATATGTAATAATAATAATAATAATGTCACATGAAATAAAACAATAACATTTGATAAGTTATTATTATTGATAATACTAATAACAATATTAACAACAATATCAACCATAACAATTGCTAATAACATGATTAGTAATAATAACAATAATAAGAACTTAAATATTATTAAACATGATATACAATTATAACATTTGCCAATAACATACTTAATAATAATAATACTAATACTAATGACATTATTATCCTATAATTATAAAATCACCATAGTAATAATTCAATTAATAATAATAATAATCATAAAAACAACAATAAGAGTAATAATAATAATAATAATAATAATAATAATAATAATAATAATAATAATAATAATAATAATAATAATAATAATAAATCATTAAAGTAATGATTACACAAAGGCAAAATCACGTCAAAGCCCACGAATAACACGAACAGAAACAAAACGCGAAACCCCGACTACGAACATAGCCCCCACCGTGACCAACCACCCTCACAAACGCCACCTCTGACACCACACGCAACCTCTGGCTTCCCCGCTGACACCACCAGGCTCGCCTCTGAGCCACAGTGGTTCCAGGGAGGAAAGCGGTGGTTGTCGACAACCACCAACGACACCAGAAACCGACAACAAACTCGACTCCACCATAGTTACTCTGTTTTGACGTGACAACAACCACAACAAACCCACCATAAAAACATCTGTAGCCACCACGAACCGCCATGAAAACCACCATTCCCTACCCCCTGCATACCATCTAGTGAATTTCCTTAACACCCAACCAAATCGTAAACAGAAACCTAATCGAATTGAACACGAACATCACCTGTTCACACGCCCCTGTTCATAAAACGATACCCCTGATCTGAACTGACTACCAAAACAACCTTCCATGGTGGTCCTAGGCAGTCACGACGAAACTACTTGGGTTCAAACACGACCATTACACATCCTAGATTAACAATGTATAACGAATAGAACCCATGAACATGTATACACGAAAGATAAATGAATTGAAAACAAGTGGACGAATAGGAAAAACGAGAGCAGCATACGAGTATACCTCCTTCCATTAGCAAACGACCACCCCTAGACCACCCCAGGCCACCGTGTGAACTTCCTCTCTTACACTTTGATGTGGCGGTAGCACTTTTGTTTGATTATGTCAGACGTAAAAGGTTTAGGGTTAGGGTTTGGGTAGTGTTTTTATGTGACGGCAGTATAAGCATTTGGGAGGTGTTTGTGTTATTTGTGTGGTTTGTCGAGATGGGCTGCCCTATGGCACGCACTTCGAGGCCCAATTCCGTTATTGAAAACACAAATTATTACTAATACTCATATTCGACACTTCACTTATAACACATAAAGTATAAAAACGTTATTCGATACATTAATTATCGAATATCACATTCCAAATAACTATCCAAAACGTCAACATAAAAATATAAAACGCTTATTCGATAATTAATTATAGAATATAAATGCCCAAATAAATATCAACACGTTAATATAATAAATAATATTAAGGTAAAAAAATACGGAGTATTACAGTCTTCACCCCTTAAAATGAAATTCGTCCCGAAGTTCGCCACTCCATAACTGTAACGAAACATATAACAAGCATAAGACAATTACAAGGAGCACCTATATCGGCTTTAAAACACGATTTGTGTTGTGGAACATGAATTGTTACATTCTACCGTCGTTAACAAAACTTTGTCCCAAAGTTCAACGTGTAACTAAATTAAAGAGTACTTCATAAACCACAATAAAATGCATGACATAATTAATCAAGATTACCAAGTATATTCGAACAATCACGACATACCAAATAGCCAGGTCATAACAACCAACCTTATCTAAATGATTAAGAGATTTTACAATCCTATCCTCCTTAAAACATGGTTACGTCCCCGTAACCCGATTATAAAAAAAAAATCTTACTCTAAGTATTGTATTCTCAGCGTCGAACCTAAGACCAAAGACAACGGGTGAGTGAACTGGCGGAATGCCCCGCAAAACAATATCTCCATCTCAATAACAATATCAAACTCAAGATATAACTCAATAACCAGGGTCACACTGGACCGTAACACAATATGGCACAACGGCCAAATAACTCATAACCCATTACCAGTAACCAATTCTCATTTCAATTTCAATCTTCAATATTGTCAAATATTCCATGAAAGGGACTGCTCAGCACTTAGAGAGTAAATCTATGAGCCTCTCACCCACGAGTCTAAGGTCAAAGAAAAGACGTTTCAAGCGCAATACCAATCCACAAACCACCAATTTGTATCACTAAACCATTACCTCCGGAATCATACAAATTATAATATGGTCTAATCAAAATACCCAAAAGGATGTTTATCACTATGATATATACGCAAGATAACCAACAACATAATTCACCATTGAGACTAAAAGTACCGCACTAATTATAATTCGATTCCGTAAAACAACCAATTGATATCTAGATCCCTTTGCCTTAACTGCATGAACTCATATCCATTGCAATTAATCACACGACGCTTAAGTTGTACGCAAACTCCACAACTCTCACATGGAATTAGACTCTTCCACCAAGAGAAAAAGACATTTATTGCTATAAAAATATTAATTACCGGTAGATGAATTAGTTCACAAATAATTTAATGTAGATAAAATCACAACACATACAAATCATAAATAATTGACAACAGCTAACAAGTATTTCATACAATCTCGAACAATAATATTGATAGTAGGATCGGTAGAATAATGCTAGGCAGTAAAACAGAATCAGAGTAGCTAACACTTACATACCCTTGAAATTTTAGCACCAGATAGTATATTTACTACCGTGTAAACAATCAAGAAATTCACAGTTTATAAATGGCAAATTTCATTCTAATAAGTTACCAGTTAAATTTCATTCTACCCCTTGTCAAGACTCTTCTCTGATAAACATGATTGTGACATCACATACGGACATTACATCATTATTTTGAGGTCATACCACTAGAAAGTAAGAGCGTCAGTATAATTGAAACTATTTTATATAGAAATAAGCAAGATTACGTTATTATTTAGTAAGGTGCATATTCATATCATATCCCTACTATTCATGTTACTAATGCCATAACAAGGTATCACATGGTCACATCACATATTTCGCATTTGATTAAACTTTTATATGAAACTTACATAACTCACAATTTACCAATTAAACCTTATGCCACAACTTAAAAAAAAACATAATTAAATAACAGATTTGCTAACGTGCGAGCGATTATAGTTTTTAGAAAATGTAAAGAATTAGATAAACAGAGGAAAAAGAATCGAATGCATAACTTAATCGGTCTGAACAAGAACTTTACAGCAATTCAACTGAAAATTAAGCAATTTGCAAAAATCGCAAGTAAATAACAACTCGTTAAGATTTTACATGGCGTATCATTTTGAAAGCGTGAACGAATATTCTTAACAGTAGAGTTGGAATTATGCATAACCAATAACCAAGTTTTTATTGATTTCTTTTACAAAAAGATGGGTCAAAACGGGACTGTGCAGTAACACTCTGACCACTGTCGATAAAATATTTATTTCTCTCAAAATATCAGTCGTTTTAACATGGAACCATAAACATTTGAAAGCTAATTCAGAAGGTTATCATACATAAAATTTTCACACATATAAAGAACACATTTTAAATGGCAGCTCTTGCAAGCAAGGTAACATTTTGAAAACTTATCAAAAATTTGTGTTCCTTACAATCACTTCACACTATCACATTTATTATAACCATTTTTTTTCCAAACATGTTGACATGTCATTGGAAGCATAGACATCACTCTGTACCATATTAACATTCATTCCTCATTTCAATTGTAGTTGTCATCTAAATCACAGTAAAGATTTCGAAACTGAAAAAAAGGATCAACTAAATAATTTGATAGTTATACATGTGTATCTAAATAAATTAGTTTGTACCATCGCACAATCACAACTTATCCAAGTACGGAAATATAACCTAGGGACTACTACGTATCCCTTATTGATGACTAACTTCATAACAAATTTAAATGCGCATAATAGGCATAAAATTTTAAGTACGATATATGCAACACATAACTATATACATTCATGGCTTAGGGCAACACATTCCGCATATCACTAGACATGGATTACCATAACACATGATAAGATCAACAGAATTACTCGTCTTTACAAGGGGTTAAACACCAATATCATATAATAACGATAGTCATTTAAATACCAGATAAGCGTATGAACATTTCATAATACCAAAATCATATGATCACATCACTTTCAAATATCGCTCAACAATCACACATCTATATTCTTGATATTTATATTCAACCATCCAGCTTAATTCACATACTGATATCAATCATAATATCCATTAACATTATTAGCCACCGTTCACATATTACTTACCTCATTCGTCTCCTGTAAGAGTGTTAGTACAAAAATAACTAGGTTGCTATATATATATATATGTATATATATATATATATATGTATATATATATATATGTATATATATATATGTATATATATATATATATGTATATATATATATATGTATATATATATAGATTTGGGATCATATGAGAACCACCAATATAATGAGAACCATGAGAACTCTACCTTACGAACTTTTTTAAAAAAACTTAATGACATATTTGGATTCGGCATGGAATTTTATGGCTAAAGAACATATTTCTTGGTCAAGAAAATATATACTAGTGACGGAAATTGAGGGGAGATACGTTTTATTAATTTTCATGCACATACTACCGATTTTTACGTATCTATCATTTTTCATGCACCTAGAACTCATTTTAATGCACGTAGAGCCTACTATTTTCATGCACCTAGTAGTCATTTTCATGCATGTAAAAAATTTCATGCACATAGTGGTCGTTTTCGTGCATTTATAGCCGTTTTAGTATACCTAATTGTATTTTGGTACACTAAGTATATATTTTGTTAATAAAATCAATAAATTTGGTTTAATGATACTAAAGTGTGTATTTGAATAAGTTAAACTAATGGTAAATGATTCATCAAAACTTTCGAAGCGAGATTTGGTGGAGATTTAGTGAAGGTTCTCATGGTTCTCATTATAAGGGTGGTTCTCACCGGATCCTGACCCTATATATATATATATATGTATATATATATATATATATATATATATATATATATATATATATATATATATATATATATATATATAGTTTACCCCACTCATCAATTACTCTCATTGGGTTCCCGAGACAGAACCGAAAGGGCCCATGATTTGGTGTGAGGGGGCCCCTAACTCATCCCGTTCCTTTATGGGGCTCCTATCAGTTTCATCTCGGGGTTCATTTTATTTGACTCTTCCTACGTTCATTATTATTCATTTGGTTTAGGCATGTGGATCGTTCTCTCTGATACCACTTTGTAACAACCCCATTTATTTAAGGAGCCTTAAGCAAGACATCCTCAGTAAATAGAACTGTTACCATCTCGGAATGACCGAGGTAGTGAATAACAAAGTAAAACACCCAAAGTACTTTATATAAAATTGGTAAAATTTAAACTTTAATGTTACAATTACTACACTGCGGAAATTAAAATACAAGTGATAACTTCGAAGAGC
The DNA here is from genome assembly GCA_029255685.2 of Silene conica. Taxonomy (NCBI): domain Eukaryota; kingdom Viridiplantae; phylum Streptophyta; class Magnoliopsida; order Caryophyllales; family Caryophyllaceae; genus Silene; species Silene conica. The sequence goes on from CM055311.2 coordinate 71,561,839, forward strand.
GTGATCTAATTCTAAGTCGGTCCATCGAAGTACTCACGCCATCCCATGCTCCCACAACGCCATCTTTCCTATAAAATCTACTCCCCATTCCGGATGATCGTAGGTGTCACACGAATACACAGGGTCAACCACGAGGTTGAGTAGGTAAAACAGATAAAACATAAACAACAATAGAACTGTATCTTCCTCCATCTCCATATCATTCAATCATCCACTACACCTCCATCACACCACACCTCCATCACACCACGCACACCTCCTATCACACCACACCTTCCATGGCCATATCACAAGTCCCATATCACAAGACCCATATCACAAGACCCATTTCACAAGTCCCGATCTCCACAGTAATCAATAATAATAATACAATCCACAGTACCTTCATAAACAATTATATCAATCTTGGAATAAACAATACATACACTTCATGTCATAACACAAACACAAGTATTTATATATATATATATATATATGTATATATATATATATATGTATATATATATATATATATGTATATATATATATATATGTATATATATATATATATGTATATATATATATATATGTATATATATATATATATATGTATACTTTTAGATTGTTACGACTAAGATCTTCCCACTTCGGGATTACACTCCTATAGTAAAAGGCGCTTCTTCATTTACTAAAGAAGACTCTCTAAGTCTGGCTTTGCTCGTTTCAGAAAACATAAGATAAAGGCAAAGCTCCTTACCCACAACGAAGATGACATCACACCAAGCAAAGAGAAGCAACTTCTGCATTTCGAGGATAGGAGTTCCTATATATAAGGCAGACACAAAGAAATACACAAGAAAGAGTGACAAGAGGCACATCACAAAAATCAGTTACATGCGCAGCGTCAGTGGTGTCATAAAAAGTTTTTTTAGAGAGGATTTCCGCGGCTTAATCATCCATGGAACACACATTCTCTTAATCTAGTAGTCTAGTTTGCTCTTCTTCCCTTTGATTGGTGTGATGTCATCATACTATACTATAACGTTAGTAGATCGTCTTCAAATAGCAGCTTCTGTTGAATGAATACTGCCACAAGGTTTAGGAAAGACTAAAAAGAAGTTCCATAACCAGCCTTCGCTTTGAGTATAAAGCCCTAATACTATAAACTAGTCTTAAAAGAATAGAAGTAAGTGACGAATAGACCTAATTTACGGAGATGGGCCTTCCCGTTGCGTCCCACCTTGATGAAACAAAGAATGCACTCTTTTCTCTCTTATGTTATAAAGCGCAACTACTTCTCCTGTTCTTGATCTTGCCGCTCTACCTGATGCTCAAAGACGTTCGCCCGCGAAGTCCGTCGTAGAATCTCTTTTATATTTTAGGGAACTCGGGCAGCCATACTATACGACTTTCTGTACCTGTGTTCTTACTTTTTCTTCTGATCCAGTTGCTAATGCTGTAAGCCTCCTCTTTTATAGTTTGTATAGAGACCGAAAGAGGCGTGTCCCAATAAAGAAAGTGTTCTGGTGGTGGTGTTTCGGGCGAGCCCAGGCCTCTACTTGTACGTTCTAATAGTTTTTCAGCTGGAGAAAAGGTAAATAAGGCTGGCGCGGGAAGAGTGTAAGCATAAAGTTAAAGTTAATTCGATAGTAGGCTCGAGAGTCTAGGCGCCCCCCTTTTTTTGTATATATATATATATATATATGTATATACATATATATATATATATACATATATATATATATATATATACATATATATATATATATACATGTACATATATATACATATGTACATATATATACATGTACATATATATATATGTATATATATGTACATATATATATATGTATATGTACATATATATATATGTATATGTACATATATACATATATATATATATACATATATATACATATATATATATATACATATATATATATATACATATATATGTATATATATACATATATATGTATATATATACATATATACATATATATATACATATATACATATATATATATACATATATACATATATATATATATATAGGGTCGGGATCCGGTGAGAACCACCCTTATAATGAGAACCATGAGAACTCTCACTAAATCTCCACTAAATCTCGCTTCGAATGTTTCGTTGGATCATTTACCATTAGTTTAACTTATCTAAATACACACTTTAGTATCAATAAACAAAAAATTTTGATTTAATTAACAAAATATATACTTAGTGTACGAAAATACAATTAGGCATAGTAAAACGGTTGTAAATGCACGAAAACAACCACTACGTGCATAAAATTTTTTACATGCATGAAAATGATTACGAGGTGCATGAAATAAGAGGTCGTACGTGCATTAAAACGAGTTCTAGGTGCGTGAAAAATGATAGATGCGTAAAAATCGGTAGTAGGTACATGAAAATTAATAAAACGTATCTCACCTTGATTTCCGTCACTAGTATATATTTTCTAGACCAAGAAATATGTTTTCTAGCCTTAAAATTCCATGCCGAATCCAAATATGTCATTAATTTTTTTTTAAAAGTCCGTAAGGTAGAGTTCTCATGGTTCTCATTATATTGGTGGTTCTCATAGGATCCCAATTCTATATATATATATATATATGTATGTATATATATATATATGTATGTATATATATATATATGTATGTATATATATACATACATATATATATATATACATACATATATATATATATACATACATATATATATATATACATACATATATATATATATATGTATACATATATATATATATATATATATATACATATATATATATGTATACATATATATATATGTATACATATATATATATATATATACATATATATATATGTATGTATATATATATATATATATATACATACATATATATACATATATATATATATATAGAGGCAAGATCCGGTGAGAACGATCATTCGGTGCATACGGTGAGAACAACTCTCATCCCTTAGATTAAACTAATTGTACGGCTAATGTTAATACGCAACAAACCCATAAACTCCCCCCTCTGCTTCTTTCGTTCATAATTGAACATTTGTAGTTGATATGCTCAACTCACTCGTACATCTGTCCTCGTACAATCAGAGTTGCTTACCAAAAGTAAATGAAACAGACTAATCATGTTCTCTTGATACTGCTGCATCATTTTTTTTCACTCGTACATCTTAAGTCAATCAACTTGGTTCTCTTGATAGCTTGTTTCAGGGAATCATGTTTGTTTATGTGGTGCATCCTTTTGATGTCAGTGACTTATATGTCATTGATGAAAAAATGGTTAGTTACACAACCTTATTGCCTCTTCCATTTTTCCTTTGGAATGCATTGGAAAATGTGGACTATCCACAACGCCTCACTATAAAGGTTTAACCGTTTAAGGTCACCGTAATTGCATACTACTGCATCTTGAGGCGATTTTGGACCTAGCGATTACAATCTCCGTGCGTGAAAATTAGTAAAATGTATCTACTCGTTCAAGAAATGTATCTAGGTTTATATAAAAAAGGAAAAAAAATGTAATTACCCGTAAAAAAATGTATCTAGGTTTTAAGTTAAGAAATGTATCTACTCTGTCAAAAAATGTAACTAGGTTTATGTAAAAAAGTAAAAAAAAATGTATCTACTCCTTCAAGAAATGTATTTAGGTTTATATAAAAAAGGAAAAAAATGTATCTACTCCGTCAAAAAATGTATCTAGGTTTAAGTAAAAAAATTGTATCTACTCCGTCAAAAAATGTATCTAGGTTTATGTTAAAAAGTATAAAAAATGTATCTAGGTTTATGTAAAAAAAGTAAAAAAAAATGTATCTACTTACTAAAAAAATATATCTAGGTTTACGTAAAAAAGTAAAAAAAATGTATCTAGTACTTCAAAAAATGTATATAGGTTTATGTAAAAAAAGTAAAAAAAATGTATCCACTCCTTCAAAAAATGTATCTAGGTTTACGTAAAAAAGTAAAAAAAAATGTATCTAGTCCATCAAAAAAATGTATATAGGTTTACGTAAAAAAGTAAAAAAAAAAGTATTTACTCCGTAAAAAAATGTATCTAATTTTATATAAAAAGGTAAACAAAAAAAATTATCTACTTCGTCAAAAAATCTATCTAGAATGTGGGTTGTGGGTATTTTTTAACCGTTGATTGTGTTTTAATCCAACGGACATGACTCGTTCTCACCGTATGTACCGTATAATCGTTCTCACCCGATCCTAAATCTATATATATATATATATATATATATATATATATATATATATATATATATATATATATATATATATATATATATATATATATGTATAGATATATATATATATATAGATATATATATATATATATTATATATATATATATATATCTATATATATATATATCTATACATATATATATATATATATATATATATATATATATTGAATATAAATTTCTACCCATACAATCGCATACAATCGCATTACTAAAATTACTTGACCATGTGCATATTCATATAAATTATTATGAACTCCTCATTCATATCAATCATCACTAGTCAATTAAACTTACTAATTATAGACTTACTATATATAGACAATAATAACATAATTAGTATATATCATATAACTATAACCCATGATAAAATAATAACAACACCACTAATCATAACAAAATTAATGTGAATAATGATAATGATAAAAACAGTATGTAATAATAATAATAATGTCACATGAAATAAAACAATAACATTTGATAAGATATTATTATTGATAATACTAATAACAATATTAACAACAATATCAACCATAACAATTGCTAATAACACGATTAGTAATAATAACAATAATAAGAACTTAAATATTATTAAACATGATATACAATTATAACATTTGCCAATAACATACTTAATAATAATAATACTAATACTAATGACATTATTATCCTATAATTATAAAATCACCATAGTAATAATTCAATTATTAATAATAATAATCATAAAAACAACAATAAGAGTAATAATAATAACAATAAGAGTAATAATAATAATAATAATAATAATAATAATAATAATAATAATAATAATAATAAATCATTAAAGTAATGATTACACAAGGGCAAAATCACGTCAAAGCCCACGAATAACACGAACATAAATAAAACGCGAAACCCCGAATACGAACACATCCCCCATCGTGACCAACCACCCTCACAAACGCCACCTCTGACACCACACGCAACCTCTGGTTTCCCCGCTGACACCACCAGGCTCGCCTCTGAGCCACAGTGGTTCCATGGAGGAAGCCGGTGGTCGTCGACAACCATCAACGACACCAGAAACCGAAAACAAACTCGACTCCACCATAGTTACTCTGTTTTGACGTGACAACACCCACAACAAAACCCACCATAAAAACGTCTGTAGCCACCACGAACCGCCATGAAAACCACCATTCCCTACCCCTGCATACCACCTAGTGAATTTCCTTAACACCCAACCAAATCGTAAACAGAAACCTAATCGAACGTACATCACCTGTTCACGCGCCCCTGTTCATAAAACGAAACCCCTGATCTGAGCAGACTACCAAAACAACCTTCCATGGTGGTCCTAGGCAGTCACGACAACACTACTAGGGTTCAAACACGACCATTACACATCCTAGATTAACAATGTATAACGAACAGAACCCATGAACACGTATACACGAAAGATAAATGAATTGAAAACAAGAGGACGAACAGAAAAAACCAGAGCAGCATACGAGTATACCTCCTTCCATTAGCAAACGACCACCCCTAGACCACCCCAGGCCACCGTGTGAACTTCCTCTCTTACACTTTGATGTGGCGGCAACACTTTTGTTTGATTATGTCAGACGTAGAAGGTTTAGGGTTAGGGTTTGGGTAGTGTTTTTATGTGACGGCAGTATAAGCATTTGGGAGGTGTTTGTGTTATTTGTGTGGTTTGTCGAGATGGGCTGCTCTATGGCATGCACTTCGAGGCCCAATTCCGTTATTCAAAACAAAAATTATTACTAATACTCATATTCGACACTTCACTTATAACACATAAAGTATAAAAACGTTATTCGTTACATTAATTATCGAATATCACATTCCAAATAACTATCTAAAACGTCAACATAAAAATATAAAACGCTTATTCGATAATTAATTATAGAATATAAATGCCCAAATAAATATCAACACGTTAATATAATAAATAATATTAAGGTAAAAAAATACGGAGTATTACACAGCTGATTGAAGAGCAAATCCCCATAATGAATCAGGCTCAACCGTGTGACTCATCATGGATCGAACCATATCTAATAAAGTTCGATTTCTCCGTTCGGATACACCATTTAATTGTGGTGTTCCAGGTGGAGTCAACTGCGATACAATACCACAGTCTTTCAGGTGTTGATCAAACTCAGTCGAAAGATACTCGCCACCACGATCAGATCGAAGTGCCTTTATCTTCCTATCCAATTGGTTCTCAACCTTATTATGGAATTCCTTGAACTTGTCAAAGGATTCACTTTTATATTTCATTAAATAGACATACCCGTATCTACTTAAATCATCCGTAAAAGTGATGAAATATCTATAGTCGTCTCTTGCTGTGATTGTCATAGGACCACATACATCTGTATGTATGAGTCCTAGAAGATCACTAGCTCGCATTCCAATACCTTTAAAGGAAATACGAGTCATCTTTCCGATGAGACATGATTCACACGTACCAATTAATTTGTAATGAAATGGTGGTATTGACCCATTCTTAATGAGTTTCTCTACGCGTTTTTCATTGATGTGTCCCATTCGACAATGCCATAGATACGTTTGTTCTTTATCACCTGTTTTAGGCCTTTTAATATTCACTTGATAAATCTCGGTGGTTTGGTCTAAAATATATATTCCGTTTATGGAAACAACTTTTCCATAAATCATACTACCTTCGATTTCCTATGTTGTTCCCCTTTCCGTTTTGGTCTAATAATATTGATGTTCCCTCTTTCCTCTTTTGGACAACTTTGTATGGTCCAAAATCAATTTCATGTGGGGTCATGTGTATTGTGTGGTCCAAATTAATTTCCTTATTTCTTGTGTTAAAATCAAAAGAGAACAACACAAAAAATCGGAAAGAGTAACGTTTAATGAAAAAGTACAACAATTGTGCTTAATATTAAAACAAAAACCTTCTGAATCCAAAACAGAAATAGAAATAATGTTTTTCGATAAACTAGGAACAAAATAACAATTATTTAAAAATAACTCGAAACCACTAGGTAGTTTGAGTACATAAGTTCCTATGGAGACAGCTGAAACCTTTGCTCCATTTCCAACACGAAGGTCAACTTCCCCTTTATGAAGTTTGCGGACGTCTCTTAAACCCTGCAAATGATTACACAAGTGAGAACCACAACTAGTATCAAATACTCATGTTGCTGAACTTGCATGGTTTATTTCAATCATATGAATAAATGACGATATACCTGTGGCTGTCACTCGTCCAGCCTTGATATCCTCGAGGTACTTAGGGCAATTCCTTTTCCAATGCCCAGACTCGTGGCAATGGTGGCACTGTCCTTCTTTCCCTTAGCTCATAGTTTTGGCCTTTGAGTTAATGGTCTCACCAGGTCCACTCTTGGGCTTCGGCTGCTTTCTTTTGAACTCAGGCTTCTTAACATTTAAGGGAGCCTTTGCCTTCCCCTTTCCCTTCCAATTAGCTTGTATGACAAGGACGTCCTTCTTAGCACTCCCACTCAAATTGAGATCCTTCTCAGCTTGCACGAGCTGAGAGTGGAGTTCATGAAGACTTTTCTTCATGTCATTCATGTTATAATTCACCCTAAATTGGGTGAACCCATCATGAAGAGAGTGTAAGATTCGGTCTACAATGATTGACTCCTCAATCTTGCAACCGAGAGACTCCAGAACTTCCACATTCTCAATCATCTTGAGGATGTGTGGGCTAACAGCTTGGCCCTTTGACAGTTTAGCTTCGAAGAAGCGGACTGCTGCGTCATATCTCATGATTTTTGGAGCTTGCGAGAATTCATTGGTAAGGGTGGTGAAAATCTTATTCGCACCTTGTGAAATGAAGCGGCGCTGCAAATTGCTTTCCATTGCATAAATAAGTATATTCTTAATCGCACCAGCTTCACGAACGAACTCATCATATGCAGTTCGTTGGGCTCCAGTCCTTGCAATTGGTTCAGCCGGTACTGGCTCAACCAAATACTTTAATTTACAGTCAGCAATGACAGCATTCCGTAATGCTGCCTCCCAATCGGTAATGTTACTCCCATCATTCTTAAGGCAGGAGTTCTGATTGTAGGAGACGTGGTCCATAAAAGAGCGTAACCACGACTCCCTAGTTCAGTTGGATCAGTCATTTTAAAGGCAGATATTAAATGATCTACAAATGAGAAAATAAATAAACATGAGAAATCAATGAATTTAAAATCCTTTTAAACAAAGATATACAACATAATATAATCGATCTCACTCAAAGAGTTATATAATGTATCCCAAGACCCAAATCCCGATTTGGTGAGTTAACCCTTTAAGTGGTTCTACATGAGTCATTTTACATGCATATGGTGGTTTGGTTTAGGCGGAACATAATGATATGCAATATTCATGCAATAAAGAGAAGAACGTAAAACATTAAAATCCTAGTGTGCCTTATCCTATGAAAAACAGTAAATACAACTTGGAATCCAATCACATGGACCCTAAAAGCTTCATGGATCACCGTTCTTCATCTCGAGATGTAAACTGGAAGTAGAGACCCGGATGCATCAAACTCCTCTTCTTCTTTTTTTTTTGGTGAAATGTGAGTATATATTATATCTTTATCAAAAATAGGTTACAATATACAGAGGATGGGAGTTCGAACCTCCACAAGCGCATCAAACGCAAACATTAAAAAAACAACTTCAAGAGCAACTATCAGACCAACATACTCATTCTTTGCCAATCTGCATTCAAATTAGTATCCAGCAAGCTATCTTTTATGCTAATTCGTTTCTGATACTGCCTTCTATTTGCTTTGCAACCATCTTTGGGAGGGTAAGAACCATATCAATTCGAGCCTGATTTCGTTGAAACCATATAAAGTACTTGTAAGCTGCCAGGAGAGAGGTTAGAATCTTCCATTGCACCTGATTTCTGTTTGCATTCTGCATTTCATTGTCTGTTGGTACAGGTCTGGTGAGCCATTCCTGTATATGATCTCTGACTTTGCAACTATACGCACATTCATTAAAAATGTGTTTCACAGTTTCAGTTTGAAACCCACACATACAACAGGTATCATCTGTACAGTAGCCAAAGCTATACAGTTAAACTCCTCTTCTTCTTTTTCTTCTTTGTTCTAAGCTATTACAATGTAAATCTTATTTACATTTAATCTAAAATAAAGAAAAAATAAAATAAAAAGCGGAGATGCGAGATCTCATAAATTACATCACTTGATTACTTTCCACCATTACCGAAAAGTAACCAAAAACTAAAGCCACACTAGATTACATGATTATACATGACAACAATTGTAAAATAAATTCAACCTTCATTTGAAAAACAATATCATTAACAATCTATAACCCTTATAAATGTGTGAACTTTGCCATAAGGTGAACAGTAGAGCAGTAGAGCACGCACGGTGCATGTGAGGAGCAGTGTGCTTCTTGTCTTCTTCCTCCATCTTACTCTACTTATTACTCTGTTCCTCTCCCTTTTCTTCATTTTCTGCTTTTTATTTTACACATTCTTGTGGTTACATTGCTTTAATCATTTTTATACTGATATCTTCACTATGCCTCTAAACGATGTTGATGAGGTGCATTATTTGCAGAAAAAAATTGATGAAATTGTTACTGGATTTCGTCCTCTGTTTGATCGTCTTTTGGTAGTTATGATTAACGAGGTTATCTGGAGGCTTATTCGACAGCATGATTACCGACTTTCGTCATTAGAGTTAATGATTGGGCCTCGTTACAAGATTCTCCGACCAGTGGTTCCTGATGATCAGATCACCTCAGGTACTCCTTCTTTTTTAATGATTCAAGTGAAATCTTCTTAAATACGCTTAGTTATAGGATAATCTTATACAGATGCTGTTTGTTGTGATCAGCAACTGTCGATATGAAGAGGAGCGAGTTGACGAAGCTGGAGGAGGAGGTTGTTGAATTTTTCAAAAGATGTGAAACAGTCGTCCCTCACATGACTCTATACCATCTATGTATGGCTACCGGTGAAATATTCGCTGGCCCTCTCGAGAAGATTGAAATATACGAGATATATTATAGCTACATGGAAGAGGAATTCTTTAGGCCTAATGTTTCTTCACCTGAAGGGTGGTCTACTGATTAGGAGTGGTGGTGCTGTTATGTATCTTAATTATAATCTGCTGCTGTACTTTTGCTTTGCATTTCATGGGTGATTGTAGACTTGTAGTATAATTGTTATTTGGTGGTAAACTTATTTATGTATGGCTATTGGTGTCTGTTGAGTTTGATTTTGAACAATTATTATCTGTTTATGAATATGTGCTTATGTTTGTAGACTCATCTGTTCTTTTAATGTATTACTGATTATATTGTGTGATTGATCATAGATGGCTTATGTGTTTTGGTTCTTGCAGATCATTAGCTGTTCCTTATTTTGTTATTAATAATTATGTTTTGAGTTTATTTTAGGAAATTTTGTTATCTGAATGTAATTTGTACAGTTTGTGTGATCTTGTAGTTGGTAGTCTTCCTGATGATCATATCACAACAGGTTGGTTCCTGTGGATCATTAACTCTTCCTTATTTTGTTATTAATTATGTTTTGAAATTATTTTAGGAATTTTGGTTATCTGAATGTAATTTTTACAGTTTGTGTGATCTTGTAGTTGGTAGTCAATGTAAATATTTGTTCGTGGTTAGTATGCAAACAGTTCATGTTAGCTTGTAGGTATGTGTAGGTAATGACTTGTCAGTAACTGTTCAGTTTGCCCATACTTTGAAAGTACTATCTATTATCTTATTTGTAGTTTTGCAAAATCATTTGGCTGACTTTACAAGCAAACTAGCCTATTAAAGCTACTGTCCTTAAGTGTGTTTGCTCTCATCACAGTGGCATTCTTACAGGTTTGTTTTCAGATCGGTTCTCATTTTTTTAAAAAAAATCCGGTTCAATGTAAAGAGCAATGGCTAATTCTAGATATGTATTTTAATGGTTCCTTATTGTTTAGGACATTATGAAACCTCTACGACAATGTGCTAGGACTCTTGCAGGAAGGGATGGACGGTATTCTATAAGAGCTAGAGTAATAGAGAAGATAAATATACATGGTTCCTTGACTGCACATCCTCTTGAGTGTGAGCTGATAACGTTTGAGGATGAAAAGGTATATGTTTGTTGAGATAATATGTAGAAGCTTAATTTGTTCTTAACATTGTAGGTATGGGATAGGTCCTGAATAATCTGTAATGTATTCTGTTGGGACGGCTTATAAAAGCCCTGTCAGTGTGTGTTGGTTACATTCATTCCTATGTTTGTCCCTTCATTTACTGTATGATATGTACTGGCTTCTTTCGTTGTTGTTGTTTGCAAAGTATTTCAAACAGCGCGGTTGAGGGATCATTATGGGATGTGTGCAAAAGTTGAAAAGTTTTGTTCGTTATATTCATTCATTCATTCATTCATTCCTGTGGTTACATAAACTACCTCAAATGTTTTATGGGCGGGATTGCACAGTTCTGACTGGTGTATTATATTTATAACAATAGTCTGGGAAATATCAGCTTGCGTTTATTTTACATCGTATGGGTACTGCTCCATTAGGGATTGATCGTTTGAGAGCCCCGTATCTAGATTTTCATAACTAAAAATGGTTTATCTGTAATCTTTGAATATACCCTGTTGATACTGACGTATTTTCCTCGTCTTCACATGTGATTGGTTCTGATGTCCTGAACGCTTAGGATGGGAATTTTATCAGTTTGTTAATTAAACTGCAGGGTGCTAGGCTCAGAGCTGCATTCCACAATGAGGAACTAGAGTTGTTTGGTGATGTCATGCATTATCATGTCGAGTATGAGATTACTAATGCTAAAGTCAGGGTGGTAGGAGGACATTGCTGGGGCGACCAGGATAACCAAGTTTACGAAATTATTTTTAATAGTGAAACTGTTGTTCAGCCCATGCGTGGTAGCGAGGTCCTAAATCCTGTTCAGTACGTGCCAGTTGCGTGTATACCCAAAAAAATCTCTCTCGAACATTGTTATGGTGAGACGCTGTGATATAAGTAGGTTATCAGTGTCTTTAATATGTATTAGTTCTGCTAATTTCAGATTGTTCTGTGTATAGATGTGCTAGGTATTGTTTTATTTGTTGACCGGATATGTCAGCAGCCCAGGCCGGCTGGTTATACTTGTGAGCTCTTTGAAATCTTCGTTATTGATTCAAGGTATGTTCTATTGAGGAAGAACAGTCATCTAACTTACTGTATATAGTATGTGTTGGTGTGGAACCGTAGGCCTGTATGCTGACAAATTCTCGCTGCTGCGTATGCAGTTCTGAACAGGTTATCATGGTCACTGTTTGGGAAAAGCCTGCTGTGCGAGTTTGCAGGAATTTGGAGGTTAATGCAACGTCCTTCCCTGTCATCAGTTTTACCAATCTGAGGTCGTGCTCCCGAAATGGTATTTAGTGCTGCCAATCTTTCCACACATGACTGCGCATGTTTACTATCAATGACCGCGGATGCTAACGACCGTTTTAAATTGGTTAGGTTTTTCTCTTTCTTCTACGAGAGATACGGTTGTGAACCTGAATCCAAAAGGACAGGAGGCTGATATGTTGTGTCACTGGTATGTGCTCGTTTGTTTGGTGTGCGCCTGTATTTTTATTGCTTGTTATTACATAATCGTGCTGTTGCAGGAGAAATGGTTGTTATGGGCTTCTGGCTAATAAACACAAAAAGATTTGCGATGTTCGCTGTCCAGGAACTGAGCGCATAATTACTACAATTGGATGGCTTCTCCAACAGGATGTATGTCTATGTCTTGTACTATCTACCTTTTTGGCCATCGTGGTTCCCTAAATTGGAACGTGTCCCTCATATTGCCATGAGTACTGATGTTAGATGTACAGTGCGTAGTATATCAATCTGTGCTTAGTTTTGCAATCAGTGTTTGATGTTGTTTTGTCGTCCTAACAGGTAAGGGACACCCTGCAGGATGAACGGCATTGGTTGTGTGTCAATCTCCTTAGGCTTGATAAGAATAATATACAGTTCTACACTAGGTGTAGTAGTTGTGGTACTGGTGGTTATGAAGAAATTGGTATTTTGTACACTTGTTATGCATGCATTTAAGAGAATGTTGTGTCTTCTCCGAGGTAATAAAGCTGCGGCTTACAGAATGAGTATGTTATTGATGGTAGTCCCCCTGACTTATTCTTTACTTCAGAATACTGGTGGCAGTGGATGTAGAGGATGAGACCGGCGCTTGTAGTTTCAATGCCTTGACTGATAATGCAGAAAAACTCCTTGATGTAGAGGCGGGTGTACTCTTTTCAATGCTTCCACAGGTAATTGTTGCGCTGCTGTTGTTATTGTACGATGCTTCATTTAAGATTTAGGCTAATTCAGCTTTTCCTGATGATGTGCTTTTGTTACTATGCTGACATTTCATGTATATTGTTTGGCTGGATGTGTTAGGAAAAGGAAGACTATCTGTCGCAAGTGGAGAATCAGTTGAAGAACAGTTGTTTTTACATTCAGGTTAAGCCAGCAAGGTCACTCCTTTTAACGCAGGAACTGAAGTGGGAGTTGGCCCAAGTATCCCTAATTTGAAAAATATGTATTGACAGTACACCGCGGCTGGTGTTGGAACGTTCTATGTTGTATGCTTGTAGTTGTTTTTGTGGTACCTAGTCTTTCGCGATGGCCTACCTTACGGCTTATAGCTATTGAGAGTATCTCTTTATGCTCATAAGCTTCTGGCATTAGATTAATGTTTGGTAAAACGTACTGTTTTTACCCATTGTGTATCTGTTGGGTGCTCAGTCAGCTTGCATTGGTACTTTGTATTACGATTGCAAAACGTGGATATCATATGTTCGGTAAGAATGAGTCACTTTAGCGTACAGTTATTGAATGATTGATAGTTAAGGAACCGCTGTGGGCAACCACCTAAGAAAACGAGTGGATGGTCCTCGCAGATTTAAGTAGCAACGTGAGAATACATATATGTTTTAAAACTGCAATTATGTAATTCAGCTTTAGTCAGAATACAATTTAGACCTCTTGTAAACTTTAGGCTGCAATAATGGTACTACTTACTACTAAGACTAATTTTAAGGACATTACAATAATGGGAGGGGGGGAGAGGGGAGAAAGAAAGTGGGAATATAAGGTACAGATCATAGAAAACATTCATGAATCAGGCCTGCTTTGGTCAGAAGAACAATTTATTCGTGTTAGCTTTATGGCATGAAATACCTTTGATGTTCTGAAAACTTCAGAGGGTTTCAGCATATCTATCTTACAAGTTTTGATAAGATGTAAGAACGAATGCTTGTTTTGGGTGATGGTACTATAAAACTTGTCATTTAACAACTCCTTGTCCTTCGAAATGAACAATGGACGATGTTCAGGCACCGTTACCTCCTCTAGGCTACAAGTTAACAATGCAGTACATTTGTCTAATAATTCAGTGTCATAGTCCAGCAGAGACGTTGCGAGAGAATCTTTCTTTAGTAAGGTGCTGCTAAGGAGTTCCAGATATACAGCGATATGATTGTTCGTGCTGTATAAACTCCTGTTCAAATGTCTGTGCTTTGTTCATTGCATCGTAAGATACAGAAAGCGGTTCTTTCCCCTCATAATTGAGAGGGACCAGCTATGCTATAATGCGAGGATTAGCTTGGTTAATTGCTGTCTTCTTATCTATTCTGAATATAGTCCATTATGTATCTTCAAGGCTATGTAATATCTTCCTCTGACAAACAATTATACATAATACTTTAGTTTATTCCAAAGTGTTGCGTTCCTGTTGATTTCAAGTGGCTAACTAAGTTTTACTAACGGAATGTGTGGCGCATTAGAAAATATGGGGTGTATAGATACTGAGAAACCAAAAGTCGATGTTATATTAATTACATTGCAAATAACATTGAGACTGCAATAAGATTCATTGGTAGATTAGAGAAAATACAACTTGTTAGACTACAGACTGTTTGGAATTAGACAGGTACTTGACCATTGGCAAAAACATAGATTGCAGTCTGTTTGCTATATAACTACATACAATCTTAACAGTCCGAATCGTAGTATCCTTCGCTGCCTGATACATCCCGGTATCGCTTCTCATATATTTCCTCTAAACGTGCAGCTTTGCGTTGTTTCTCGATCCTTTTATGTATTCTCCTTTTTTCCTTTTTGTCTTTGACATTCATGCAGCAACAATGAACTGCAACCAAAGTGTTCTTTCTGGTTACCCTTATAGTGCCATTGTAGTTCTCCTTCGCTAACTGACTCTTATAATCAATGTCGACTTTAGACGTCTCTGTCCCAACCAGGAACAATGCTGCCCATGCTTTACACACCACTGCCATGCTTCGCTTGTCTGATTTTTCGAGCCTGTTGAAGACGTCTGTTATAATTTCAGACAGGCTCAGAAATGGGTGATGAGAACTATTGTCAGACAGTGTTTGCCTCTCAACAGTTGTTGTGGAAAACAGGGATCTTGTTTTAGACTGATTTTTCTTCCAGTTCACATATCCATTGATGAAGTTTTCTTTATCGGCCTTGTTTGTGTATGTTATCCGTTACAGTGTTTAGACATGTTGTTGCAGTTGGCGTTTCTGATGTGTGGGAAATTGTGGGAGATGAAGGGGTTTGTCAGAGAAGGGTAAATTAATGTAGTTGACAGTGGTAATTGTAAACGTGAATGATAATTAACAATTGTATATTATTACATTTTATATTGAACGTATGAGGAAGGCGAACAGTCACGAATTTGTTGGGGTTGGTTGTAGTGGAACGATGAATTCTGCTTTTTATCTCGAAATCGGTACAATCTTTATTGTTTTTAATATACTTTGTATGTTGAGTAATATTTTTTTGGCGTATTTTCGCTTTCGTACATTGTTCTTGACTTTAACGGTTTGTAATATTTGTATACCAATGTAAATAATTTGATAACCCTTGTAAATGAGTGAATTTGTTAATGAACGATTAGGCCATACTTTCTATACGTAACATGTGCTAACTAAATGCTTTGTTCTACAAATATTCTGACGCGGTTTGTCTAGGCACGTGAATTAACATTTTCGTAATATTGTTGAAAATTAATCAGATGGTTAACGATGCGCTGAGTAGATGTTCTCTTCTACGAATATTACGTAACGTATTT
This sequence comes from Silene conica, assembly GCA_029255685.2. Taxonomy (NCBI): domain Eukaryota; kingdom Viridiplantae; phylum Streptophyta; class Magnoliopsida; order Caryophyllales; family Caryophyllaceae; genus Silene; species Silene conica. Next base: position 71,578,246 of record CM055311.2, read on the forward strand.
TAAAGTCGTGAGTTAACATTCTTTTAATATTGTTGTTGATGGATCAAAAAGTTTACGATTTTAAAGGTAACATTGTTTCGCTTACTTATTTACAAATTATAATGTCAAAAAAACAAACAAAAAAAGTTATAATAAATAATTTGTTTTTAAAAGTGTTATACTAATTTGTTTTCAAATTATGATTGGTAAATGAGAGTTACCGTATTGTAGTCTATTTGTATAAACGTCCTTTATGAGGGAAATACACGAAAATTTGTTAATTACTGTTAATTTAAAGATGATGCCCTTAAGACGTTTTGTTAGGGTGCTAACGTAATTAGCCGTACTGTGGAACGAGTTGCCAACTCTTTATGTGTAATCATTGGCTGAAATAAATCGCGAATTATGGTAGCTTTCGAAATATTAAAAATCGGTGTCGACTTCCCACATTGCATTAGTTTCTGAAGTAGTTAACTATATAAGAGTACTCTAATTAGAGCTACTCAACCTATTAACTAACTTTGTACACAATAGTAAAAGTAAGTCATCATCACATCTTTTATTTATCATTGACCAAAAGATATTGTCTTATATAATTTGATTTAGTTAAACTTATTGTTGGACAAGTACATGTGTACACCTTGTTAATTAGATGGACATTGACACAAATGCTTCATGATTTTGATACTTATACTGGCTGTTTGATTTTTGGTGTTAATACTGATTCATTTTTTAACAACATAGATAACCTGTACAATTGTTATTTTTAATGGTAAAAAAAAGAATAATTGTCTAATACGTTTTGGTTTTTGGGGTTATGTCAGTAACCTTGCTTAAGCTATTATCTTTGGTATTCATGTTGGTGTTCCTATTCTAATCATTACATGGCACATTAATTTAATTTACTATAATCACCCGAAACTACATAACAAAATTACCGTCAGAAGTTACGTCGATATCAATATGTTTTGTTACGATATTTTCCTTGTTGTCCTTACCGTTTTATTTTTTTAAAAATAAAAAATCAAAAAAACGTACGAATATTACGTCGATGTCAATAGCGTTGATTATGCTAATTCCTGTGTTTTCCTAATCGTTTTAAATGAATGATCGATAAAATGAATTACCCATGTCATTAACTAGACTCACACACATTATTATAGACATATTTGGATGAATTAATTAGGAACATTTAACACTCATTACAAGTATGTTGCTTACCATAAACGTTAACTTCCCTGACTGGTCATGCTTCCATCATCATTCACACATTGAAATAGTTAACAAGTACAAATTAGCAACTAAGACAAGTTCAGTCACCGTATGTATGTCTGTATCTACCAGCCATACCCATACCCATACCAAATATTATACTCCAGTATAGGTAGTGTTGTCATTGTACTAATCCTTAATTTAAGGGATTTTGATTATGTAATATACACTTGTGATATATACAACTCTATGATCAAAGAATTATACCAAAATTAACATTCTGTGGAATATTTAACATTCTTCATCAAATACGAAGGTAACATTGTAATGTGGGCTTAACATTTAGATAGTTTTATATATCTAATAGCTATTAACAAACGAAAAGGTATCACAGACATCTTCGTTTGTATACGTATAAGTATATTTAGACGCCTGCTTTCAATAACATATGTTCATTCATTCTCCCGTGGACTTTGATTATTTATTTTTTCTTTTTTTTAACAGATGCTACAAGTTGCTCCAACGCAAATGGATTTGCCGTACCATCCTCTGCTCAAACAGATAACATCTGTGTTACACTTTCCAGATCCTGAATATCGTATCTTAGATATGACTAATAACAGTGTATATGTAATGGTGAAGACGAATGTTGTGTTTTCAACTAATGGAGTTATGGAGCTTACATATGTAGGGGGTTCCGCTGATACGATTCAGGAGTCCTGTGAGGTTGCTGCTAAGAAAGCTGTTACTGATGTTATCAGGCGATCGTCTGTTGTTGTTCAGGACCTCACTTTTGAACGATGTGTTACCCTGGAGCGTTGCAGTGAGCTTTATAATTTAAAGCGGAGAGAGCTGCATAATACTGTCAGGAAACATACTGAATGTGTTTCAAAGGATAAATCATGTATTGATCCTGTGAGCATTACATATGTTTGCCTTAGTTATATGCCCCTCCTTAGCAAGATTATCAAGACATATGCAGTCCAGTGCACACCATTGGAATCGGTCAGACACAGCGATGGACAATACAGTGCTTGGATTACTAGTAGAACTCCACCAAGTGCTGCTTTGAATTCAAGTTTTATTGGATTATGTTGTGATACACTTAATGATGCCAAAAACAGCTTGGCTAAGAAAGTTGTCACTTATCTGATATCAACATACAATCTTGAAATTATTGATGTTAACTATCAATCTTCAAAGGCAGAGATGGCTGCGTTGTTGTGTAAACTTGAATTAGAGAGTTACTTAACTGTAAGGGAGAGGGTGTATGAGATCTCTGATGAACCTGAGTTTACAGACATCCTCATTGAGAGGAATGAAACTGCATTAGGTTGTGTGTTTGATTATATGCCAACAATTGTTCCAGCTGCCAACAAAGAGATAAGGAGGAACAGTTATTGTGCAAGTCCTGAAATTGTTGTTCATTGTTTGGCAAGCCGGATTCCTGTCGTTTTCAAAATTGCATCAACACAGTTTGCAGATGATTCAAACATGGTTCCCTAATATAGCGGTCTTTCTGTTATTAGGTGTAAGGGTATTTTAAGATCGAAGTTTATGGAGTTTATCAGGTTTTGTATAGTTGATTAACATTGCGAGATTGAACTGTCGTTTTTTGGTCTTTGAAGCTGTAATTACGCAATGACAACTATATTTTGCTTAATGTGTCGTTTACGTGAACTTGGTAGTATATTATAAAACTTCAAACTCCCAATGTTTACGGACTCTGCTGTTATCTACGCCATACTTTTCATTTTCTCAGTTAATTGTTAACCTAGACAAACTTAATGTGTACTTGCAGTTGGATTATAAACTATCAGTGGCACAACGAAACCAGCCTTAACGAGCATAAAACTTATAACTGGCAACATATGTATTAAGATATATTATATTCAAGTTTTAACGTTACTCTCTCAAAAATCTACGTCCACCCCGAAATCTCATGTAGTGTGAAGCATAAAACTAGATATGATTTCATATGTTTTCTCTAACTAATGGTGTCATTACATAAAATTGTTGATTATTCAATCTGTTGTGGCTTACTCTTTAACCAGACAGAATTCCCACACAGTACTTGATAGTACTTATCAGCCATGACTCTACACAAGACATTACTGTGAAACAGTGGACAATACATAGACAATCAACCATATCTTGAGCCTATCAGATAAAGAATATGGCGCCAAACATAACCACCTGTCCTAGGCACAACCATACTTGTAACGGATTTTCAGCTTCTTTTTTTTCCCTCCCTGTATAATCTTATGTCATCACAACATACTTATATGACGTCAATTGTGGCACTTACCTAACAAAAATTAATATATATAACCATACATAAAGTTCACTCTTACATCATTCTTCATAATCAAATAAATTACTTCTATTTGTATACACCTCTTAGTATAATTTCAAAGGTCTGCATAATGAACTGTTACTTTCTTCTTTATTGACTTCGGTTGCCTGTTTTTCTAATTGTTTTAGGAATACTATAATGCTTCTCTTATCTGTTGCTGATACTTCCTTAAATTTATACCAATTATAGAACTGATATCTTTGTAGACATTATTTCTGAACTGTTTTGTTGATTTACATTGCATATGTCAACCCCACAGCAAAACTATGATAACAAACATTTTAAAATATATTGATTTGTATGCACATATCGAACAATAAAACACATGATGCAAGCATTGGTTCATATAGTACATTGCTTTGTTTAGATACAGTTGTATTTCTTACTTAGATGGTTACTCTTTATTCCTATATGAACATAAATAGAGTACTTTGATATGTAGACGAACCTACTGTGTGCTTAAATATTAAGATTGGATGTATAATTTTCTTTGAGATAACCTGTCTCAAGGATATGCCGATACCAGCTGTACAAATATCAATTCCTTTCCGACCTTTGCTCAGTAGAATAGCCAACCTGCTGGATTTTGAGGAACCACGGTATGCCCTGTATGATTCAGGGCAGCACAATGCGTCTGTCACTGTGAAATGTACTTTTGCCGAAGAAGAACATGTTTATGTAGGTGGTGTGTCGTCTAATTTTGATGTCTCGTGTGAGCAAGCAGTGCGGATGGCTGTAACAGACCTGATAGAAAAGTATGACATATATATTGCAGACTTCACAGCTGCATTAAAACAATCCCACAAAAGATGTGCTAATCTTTGGAGGTTGAAACAAGAAGAGTTAAGACGCCTAAAAAATGGGCTCCCTAAAGTTCCATTGGTTGAAGAATTTGAATGTCCTGAGATATTTCATTATCAAACCCTTTCTTTGGACATGGTGTCCCTTTTGGAGATTATTGTTGGCAGGCTCCCTGTACAATGTAGCTCTATAACTACCCTAGAGCAAACCCCTTCATGTTTCATATCATGGTTGACTCTAAGTCGAGAAGGGGTTGATTGTGGTCCTACTCACATTGTTGGTGAAATATCCTCATCAAAATATACATCAGAGCAAGCACTAGCTTGTAAAACTATTCAACATCTGATTCCCATTTATAATATCGAGTTAATTGATGCTAATTACGCACCTGGAGATGTAAAGTTAGCTGCTTTGACCTGTGAGTGTGCCAGGAACAAGTTTATTAGTCTTCAGAAACATTTGCTAGCATCTCAGGGAGCTACATTGGGAAGCCTAAATGATTTTCCAAATGATTTAATACTGAATGAAGAGGATTGTCTTACTCCAAGAAGCGATCCTTATCTGATTCCTATACAAAAATGTCCGCCACCACCTCCTAAGAAACGAAAAGCAAACTCACAACTACCTGATCTTCGTAACTATATTCCTCCAAATAACAAGAAAGTTCCATTTACTAAATACGTGAACGACAGAAGTGTATTCTATAAATCTGCAAAGTTTCAGTGAAGATGGTGTAGAGCTTGTTGTATTCGGAGTGCTACTATGTTATGCAAGTCAGTGCTTAGCATAAACATTTTCAACTGTGGTGTAGTTTTTACTTAGGACTTGTTTTGTGTGTTAGCTTAGAGCATATGAGCTCAGTTATTGTAATCTTCTTATCTATTATTGTCTTTGTTTTCTTATATTAAGTATCATTATGTGTTTACAGTTAATGGATATCAGGATCTTTTGTTGGAAATATGTGTCTTAGTCCTACAACAACTGCATAATTAACATTATATTTGATGTAGCATAACATTACAATATTTGCATTGTTACGAGGAAATTGTAGTCTGTTGGATAAGTGTGAAAACAGTGTGTTGTGTGAAGCCATTTTTAGATACCAGTTGTTGCTTATGAATGCGAATGTGGGTGTTTTGTCTTTTTTTGACAGACGGTTGGAAAGAAATAGCTACCTGACACTGCAGATTAGATTTGTTACAATTAATTGCTATATGGGTATGTTCCTTATTGCATATTTATTTGTTTTTTAAAAGACGAACACAATATATATTAAACGTAATTGCGATTGTTGTTACTTACAGAAGACAACTTTCCATATTACAAAAATGTTCATGGATCTGGCAAAACTAAGCGCAAATGTAGGTCTCAATTACAAGCTGAATCCAGTGGGACAAGGTAGAGCAACAACAATCAGTATCTTACTATAACTTTGTGATGTGTGTGATCTAAGCAGAACCCTTTTCTTGATGTCTAAACTTAGGATTACAATAGGGAATGCAGATGCTGGTACTCCGAAAAAGCGTTGCAGGAAGCCCCGTGTTAGACCTCAAATTGGTGCGTGTTTGACCATTTGTGGTATGAATCATTATATTTCCTAAGATAAGATCTGTTACACTTCATTGTCGATTGTAGGTCTGCCCCTTGGTATGATTGGTCAGCCGTTAGTTGGATCTCCGTTAAAGTTGCCACATGTTCCTTCATGTGATAAATGCCTCGCAAAGAGAATAATCTATGAATCAAAAACATTCTGCTGTGGTAATGGTTCTATTGTGCTGTCTTCCAGCACGTTTCCACCACTTCTCACCATGTTGTACACATCGGCAGACCCAATAGCAGTGCATTTTCGGCAGTATGCACGTCTATACAATAACCTGTTTGCGTTTACTTCTATTGGTGGGAAATTTGAATCACAAACGATCAAGGGTATTTACGTCTTCAAACTACATGGCCAGATGTACCATAATGTACCTGACTTACTTCCGTGTGGTACTCACCCCAAATATCTTCAACTGTACTTTTACGATGGTCTACATGAAGCTGCAAATCGTGCAGCGTGCTTTAGCGAACTCAATGCAGCTGTCATTGAAATTCTGATGGATGTAACGCATACAAATCCATACGCTCGCTTTTTCCGTTCATTGAAAGATGTAACTGTTACTGCCAACACCAAGATAGTTATCACAAAAAGTCCTAACCAAGATCAGCGTGTCAGTAATGCCCCTACATCTAGCGAGATTGCTGCAATTTGGCCTGAGGATTCCACATCTGGTGAAACTGACGGTCCTCATATATTGGTGACTACCCATAATGAGGCTTCGCATCGAGTCATGCATTATTATGGCTGTTACGATCCATTGCAGTACCCTCTGCTATTTCCCAAAGGAGAATGTGGATGGCAACAAGGCCTCAAAAAACATGTTAATCGTAACAGGACAGAACGGGCCGTACAAAGTACAACCCCATCTCCATCTAGCTTTCCAAACGCTGAGTCTCTTTTGGATGCAGAAGAAGAACGTAAGTCCTCCACGTATACATGTTTGGGACTGTTTGATGTTTCATAAGGTCTGAATTGCAATATAGATTATGTTTGATAATGCATAATAGTGAATCTGTTATTCTTACAGGTAGTTCTTATCAGAAGAAAACAGAAGACCGAAATGTTTCATGCCGTGAATATTATTGTTATAAGCTACAAAACAGACCAGGAAATATGATGTTGAGAGCCGGGAGATGTTTACAGCAATATATTGTTGATATGTACGTAAAGTTGGAAAACACACGGTTAGACTACCTTAGGCATAATCAGGATACAATCAGATCTGATCTGTATCAAGGTTTACTTGACACCATTGATGCTGGTGAACAATGCGCGACAAATGTTGGCCGACGTGTTATTTTTCCAAGGACCTATATTGGCGGCCCTAGGGATATGAAAAGGAGATATCTAAATGCGATGGCTCTTGTGCAGCGGTATGGAAAGCCAGACTTTTTCATAACTATGACATGCAATGCAAATTGGCCAGAGATCAAGAATGAGCTGGCACTTGGAGAAGAAGCCCAGAACCGTCCAGATATTGTAGCTCGGGTATTTCGAGCTAAATTGCTGCTGCTGAAGAAGAAATTGGTCGATGACAAAATTTTTGGAGAAGTTGCTGCCTTTGTATATGTAGTGGAATTCCAGAAGAGAGGATTGCCTCATGCGCATTTCTTGTTGATTATGAAGCCTGGTAACAGGATGAACTGCCCAGCTGACTTTGACAAATTTGTGTCTGCTGAAATCCCTCCTCAGTCAAATGCAAACCTGCGTACGGCTGTGATAAAGCATATGATGCACGGTCCATGTGGGAAGATGGACCCTGAGTGTGCATGTATGAAGCATAAAAGCAGTCCAGGAAAATGTAAGTACTTGTATCCCAAACCATACACAGCTGAGACGACCAACAATGATGATGGTTACCCAGTGTATAAGCGTAAGCCAACATCTGAAAGTGTGCGTGTAAGAGGTCAAATGCTTAACAATCGCTGGGTAATCCCATACAATCTATATCTAATAGACATTTTTGACTGCCATTTGAATGTGGAAGTGTGCTCAACTATTCAAGCTGTGAAGTACTTATATAAGTATGTTTACAAGGGTCATGACAGGATATCATTCAATGTTGCAGCAGAAGGTGAAGTCAAGCCGGTTGATGAAATAGAGCAGTATCAAACAGGCCGCTGGGTATCTCCTATTGAAGCAATTTGGAGAATTTATGGATTTGATCTATTTGAAATACAACCTGCAGTGATGGCACTGCCAGTTCATCTACCAGGTATGCAGACTATACAGATGAGGCCTCACGAAAGATTAGATAGTGTAGTGTCTAACCAAAAGCGTATAAGGACTCCACTGACTGAATTCTTTAGGTTGAATGGTGAGAATGCTTCCAATCCAGAACGGAGACATCTATATGGGAGCTTCACTGAGCATTACCGTTGGGACCCATCTCAACGAACATGGTTCAAGCGTAAGAACAAAATATTTGTGGTAGCTCGACTTGTTTTTGTGGCTCCATCGGAAGGAGAGCGCTACTTCCTGCGTTTGTTGTTGACACATGTAGTTGCTCCAAAATCTTTTGCAGACTTGAAAACAGTTGATGGATATGAGTGTGCAACGTTCCAGGAAGCTGCGCTCAAAAGACAGCTAATTGAAGATGACAATATGGTAGAGCTGTGTTTAGATGAGGCTAAAGAAGTAGAGATGCCAGCTGCTTTGCGACGTTTATTTGCAACTCTGCTCATATTCTGCCAGCCTAAAGACCCAAGTGCTCTCTGGGAAAAATACTACAGTTCGCTGTCAGAGGACTACAGAAAAGAACACCCAGATGATCCCTACACGGCACATGTTCTTACTGTCCAACGTCTGGAGCAACATGTAGAAGCAATGGGCAGAACTTTGAAAAGTTTTGGGTTATCAGATTTGATACATCCACAGAATGCAGAACTTCGACCATCACAGGATACCCTTGATGCACTAAACGCACCAATACCAGATGAATGTATCATGTGTCGCACATCATTGAACCCAGAGCAACAAAAGGCTTTTGACGTAATAATCGATTATGCTACACATAATAAACCTGGTGCTTTTTTTGTAGATGGGCCGGGGGGGACTGGAAAGACCTACCTATACAATGCTCTGTATGCAGAAATACGGCTTATGGGTAATATAGTCCTCGCTACTGCTACTTCGGGTATTGCTGCAGCAAACATCCCATCTGGGAGAACTGCTCACTCACGGTTTAAACTCCCTCTAGATTTGGATGTTTCTTTGTCGTGCTCTGTGCCCAAGCAGAGTAGTCTTGCTGCGCTCATAAAAGCATCTTCTCTAATCATATGGGATGAGGCCTCCATGGCACGTAGGGAAGGTGTTGAGGCATTAGAAAAACTTTTACGAGATCTGTGCAATCCTGATTTGTTATTTGGTGGTAAACTTATTGTATTTGGTGGAGATTTTCGACAAGTTCTTCCAGTCGTCCAGATTAAGTCGATACGTGAGATGGTCAATTCTACATTAGTTGCCTCCGATATTTGGCCACATCTGGTCAAATTCCGGCTAAGCGTCAATGTAAGGGCTAAAACTGATCCACATTTCTCAGATTTTTTGTTAGCTCTTGGAAATGGTCAGCTCCAAACATGTGAATCTGAGATGATTGAGCTGCTAGATGGAATTGTACTAGATACAACTCAGTTAGGTGGGGATCTTATAAGTACAGTTGCTGATACCGTGTATCCAGATGTGGACATCGACAGTATTGGGGTAGATATTTTTAATCGTCGATCTATACTTACACCTATGAATGAGGATGTTGATGATATAAACACATACATGATTAACAAGTTCCAAGGTGAAGCTGTTATGTATAGGGGGTTTGACTCAATGCTTTCCGATAACTGCAATGTCCACCCTTCAGAATTTATAAACAAACTTTGTCCTGGTGGCATGAGTCCTTATGAGTTGGTGTTAAAGAAGAACGCTCCGGTTATTTTGTTGAGAAATCTCCTCCCATCTGCAGGACTATGCAACGGTACAAGGCTGATATGTGCAGGGTTTACACCAAATATGATCGAATGTGTTATAACCAGTGGTCATTATAACGGTCAGCATGTGTTTATTCCTCGCATAAAGATGCGACCATCCAGCTCTTCAAATTATCCATTCCAATTCCAGCGGAATCAGTTCCCTCTCAAACTTTGCTTTGCAATGACAATCAACAAGTCACAAGGTCAGACACTAGACAGGGTTGTTGTTTACCTACCAAGACACTGCTTTTCACTAGGGCAGCTGTATGTTGCACTATCACGAGTGCGGGAAGCAGTAAAAGTAAATGTCATTGCAGCTTCCAATGATTGCGAGTTAAATATGAACTGTGTCAGAAACATGGTATCTTTTTAAGTGCTAAGACTTGCAGGTATTTTGTAAAATTTACTAGCAGCTGACACTGCACCAATATTTTGGTTAACTGATTATAACTGCTCAATATGTATACAGCGTTGGCAAGATGCGTATAGTTTATCTTTACGATATTTGTGTTATTACATCAACCTGGATAGTTGTTACAAACTGCGAAATCTTGGTTGTATGTACTGTAACACAATGATATCCTGTCTTGCTGCTTAGGACAATTCCTAATATATACTATTAAGAAATTGAATCAGGCACTTACGCTTCAGAATATTGACGTATAATTGTTTTGCTGTAAGAACTTGATTTCCATAATAGGTTAGTTTAACAGCATGGCGTCAGTTTGACTCCAACTCAGTAATCAAATCCTTCGACAACGCCTTATGTAAATGACGCAAATTTATCGTTATGCAATATGTTTATATGCTCATTGCATTACAGGTGTTAGTGTATTAGATCTATGTACTGATAGTTCATAAAATTTAGTAATAATAATAGAGGCATCGAGCAAAACCATCGTCCCGTTGAGTGTAATAAAGTTTGTCGAGTTTCAAGAGAGTCATAGTTAATTACCTATTTATTTTGCATCACGACTGATAAACTACTTATCTTATCAAGCGACACTTCACGTAAATGACAGTAACTCATCGACAATGGTTACCTACGGTTGTAGTTGGTAAAATACGCTGCCCTGATATAATAACCGTAACAGTAGCCTAATATCTCTCGTTGCAAACTACTGTAGATACTTTTAAAAACAAACCAGATTTGATAAATCTACAATTCCCTGAATTATGCAAAGTTAGAAAGTACATACACCATACCCCTATAATGTACTATGTCAGACAATCCCACGTAATTAACAGAGCACAGTTAACCTGCTAAACAATCACTACTGTACATAATTGGGTATGGGCCTTCACTAATACTACACTCCACCTCTATTATGTGGACAAATACACTATTAATAACCAGTTGATATTTTGCCATATCCTTCATGAGTCTAACATAGCTAAAGTTACAACACACCCTTTCCAGGTATGGATTTGTAACTTAATGTCTCTGAATTTTTAAGTAGGCATTAAGAAATTTGAGATATTAGGTCTATCAGTTACTCCTTCAAATGTTGTGATCCATTTAATTTAATACACACATATTCATCTTCTTTTGCAACTGAATGAAACCTCGTAAAGTCTACCTTGATGAGTTAACGGACACTACCAAAAACTACAAGGTCAATGTCAGAGTAATCGAGAAGCGTCGTCCGAAGGCATCTCCTGTTAAGGTGCAATACCAAAGCTTGTTATTTGAAGATGATAAGGTATTTGGACTCATTCACCCACATATGTTAATATATATTAGAACTTCTTGCACAAATAGATGTGAAACCTTTATTAGTAAGGTTTGCTTGATTATGATTACTGATATACCTACATGAGCTTTCTGCATATGTATTTCTGACTTTGATAGGTTTGTTTTCTGGACATGTTTTGATCAGGGTAACAAAATGCGTGCTGCTCTTTTCGCTGATCAAGTTGACATATATGAGGATGCTACCAAGCGTAATCAAAAATATGAGATATCAAATGCTAGCATAAGTCCTCTTAAGCCTGAGTATAAAACAAATGAATCTGGTCTAGATTATCAGATGACCTTCAATAGACGTACTGTTATCATGCCTATGGACATTGATGGTGGATGTGCTGATGTTAACTATCGTCCAATTTCACAGATACCTCGGGCACCTGACTATAGTGAAATGTTTGGTACACTTCAAAATAATAATATGTCTGTATATATTGCATGTACTAACAATGTCTTCTGTTTGTAACTAGCGTTTTACGAACATATGTTTTATGCATTGTAGATATAGTTGGTGTTGTACTCTTTGTAGAAGACCAGCCTAGGAAGATTGTCACGGCAAAGGCCTGTTTCACGGGTAACTGATCCCAATTACTTTGACACATTGAAATACATATTATTCTACATATCGATAACATTATACATCATGATAATGCTGTTGCTAATATAATGCTCTTGCAGTACTACACAACCTTTGTCCATCTCAGTTTGGGATGATCTCGTTAAGGATGACTGCACTCTGCTGATATCAGAACCTGGAAAATTTAGAGCAGTTGGCATAACAGCACTCAGAGTAACAATGCGTAAAGGTTCTGATAGTCACGGACAATCTGGCTGTACATGTGCCATAGTCTAATATATTGCATCATTACAACATTTAGCAGTATCTTAATACAGTTTGCGATGTAGCAGGATTTTCAATGACAACATCTGCTTCAACTGTTTTTGTACACTCACCAGATGGTGATAAAGCTGATGCTCTCAAAGCATGGTACTGAACTAGGCTACACGCAATAAAAAAAAACATATTGTAGACAAAATGTAATCCTGCTAATGTTTGAACTACGTGAATGTGCAGGATGGCTAGCCACACTATGGCGTTGACGAAGTTGCAAAACTGACTATTTAATGTCAAGATGCCTGTACTCACTGACAGTACGACAACCATCTCAACCCTTCGTTCCAAAAAGGTAGCAAAATTCCTGCATCTTTTCCTGCACCATATTTAAAACTGAAACTGTATCAATCATCCAATAATACTACATCATAACAGAATGTCGCGGTTACGCAACAGAAGTCCAAACACTACAGAAGTTTTAACACATATTGTATTCATATATTTAGTACAAATGAGAGATTTCAAGATGATTAACAGTATGGGTTATGTGTCTTAAATACTACAAACAGGCTAAAACAACCTTGCAAGATGAGAGGCATTGGTTAGAAGTAACTATCCCAGATGTTGATTTTGAGAAAATTAATGCATACATGGGTTGCTCAAATTGTTCAAAGCGGTCAAACATACAACCAGGCAACACATATACTTGTGACAGCTGCGCTAAGCCTAATTGCACCTCAGAACCAAAGTAAGACTTGTGCTCATTTGACAATTATTGAGTTATATATAACTGAGCAGTGCATTATATTTATGAATAAGAACAGGTTAACACTGGCTTTGGTGAAATTGAAAATATACATTCCATTAAAAATGCTTTTGTGAAATGTAGGGTTACTTTCAATTGTGAAGTATCAGATGGCACTGGAACACTATCCTTTACTATGTTTACAGATGTTACTGAACAACTGTTCAGGATGTCCGCATCTGACATATTCCATATGAAGCATAATGTGAGTCTAAATTTACTTTGTTTTATTTCTAAATTAATAGTAATCTTCATATTAAATGGTGTATTGCTTGGCAGTCTGATGAGCCAACCTTTACAAGACTCAAAGAATTACTTGACACAAAGCCTTTCAAAGCTCAAGTAGCTCCAGCTAATAGCCTGTCAACCAACAATGTGCTGCAATGGATAATAAACCGTGTCGTAGTGAGTGCTGAGAGCAGTGGTCCTGAACTCACTGTGGAACAAACAAATGAAGGAACCACACTAGAAAGCCAGCATGTTGGGGATGTTAACATCAAACACCTAAAACCTACTGATTATACAGAGCATGACGAGAGTATGTCTACAATCGGTAGTGATGAGTCTGCTAAAGATGACCAGCCTGTGATTCCAAGCTATCCAACAATTGTTGATTCAGGGAAAGATGTGGCAATAACTTTGTCACACCCACAACTCCCAAAAAGAAAGTGTAGGAAGGAGAAGACAGGATCCCCGTCTGCAGTACTCTCTACCCCAAATTAAGAACCAGTGACTACCCCAAATTAACAATCAGTGTCAACATGAACTCTATCTATGTTACCCGTTTATCTTTTGCTGTTATAGTGCTCATAGTATGCACAATTAATGTCTGTTTAGTTAACAAAGGCATGTCAACCTGAACTCTTTATATTACAAGTTCATCTATATATTCTAATTCAGTAACTTAAGATGCTCCATGGTTTGTAGCTACAAAAGACTAAGACCATAAATCGTATGCCTATTGTTTCGGTGTCCAATAATGACATTGAGTGCCTTGCTCAATGAAATCGTACACAGTACTGTTGACATCCAATCTGCTAACACCCACGCCTGTATAGCTCCAATACACAGCTTAATATATAACACTATTATCAAAAAGAAGTTGTAAAACCCCTCGCGAAAGCGGAAAAGTAAACACATAAAAGTACTAAAAATGCAGCGGAATTAAAACTTTTAGAAGATAAAACAACATGCGAGAAGTCTTAAACTGAAACATAAACTGAAACTGAAAACCAAAATAGATAAGTAACAGTTCTAAGTACAGAAGTGAAATATATACAACAGCCGGGGATGGAACATCCCTACCGGCACCAAAACAAAAGTAACAACTACGAGTCCAGCTAAACGATAAGGTAAGTCAATGATGACAGCAGGATCATCACTCGCTAGCTCTCGTGAACCCATCTCCAACCAGCATGTACCTACATACATGAAAAACATGTACGCCACAATCAGTGGGGAGTGACTAGAGTTCTCCTAGCCACCTTTTGTGGCAACACGTAACATATAAAACAATACAGAATACTCCAACATATATCAACATGTGAAGCATAAACAACTCATCATCTGATCTCTTACTAACATGCGATTACCATGCACGACTCTCAACTAACTTCATAAACAAATAGGAAGGAGAGCCGGTTTCCCTACTGGTTACCCAGTCGGGGGGTCTTTCAATCCAATTATTTATGAAACCGAACTAAGAGTCATCCAATGCCTTGGATGATTTAACCACAACTAAGTAACATCAACAACTCGACATGCATATCTGACACTGTACCATCATCTAGGCAAGCAGATAAACATCCACAACTCATCATGCATATCTGACACTGTACCATCGTCTAGGCAAGCAGATACACATTCATAACACTAGCAACGGGTCCAGAGGTGAACTTAACACATATCCCATTACTACACTATGTCGGGTCCAGAGGTGAGCTTAACACATATCCCAACATCTAATCAAGTAAAGGGTCCAGAGGTGAACTTAACACATATCCCAACATCTAATCAAGTAAAGGGTCCAGAGGTGAACTTAACACATATCCCTAAACTTACAAATCATGAGAAGGGTCCAGCGGTGAACTTAACACATATCCCTAATCATCCAAAAGCAAAGGGTCCAGAGGTGAACTTAACACATATCCCAATGCTACAAACATGTATTGGGTCCAGAGGTGAACTTAACACATATCCCAATACACAGTCATCGCACAACGGGTCCAGAGGTGAACTTAACACATATCCCGTGTACGACAACCGATCACGTGTCAGGTCCAGAGGTGAGCTTAACACATATCCTGACACGCCCAAGCAAAACACGTAACGGGTCCAGAGGTGAACTTAACACATATCCCGTCACGCGACAGATAAACACGTAGTGGGTCCAGAGGTGAACTTAACACATATCCCACCACGCGACAACCATTGTAACCACTGAACAACCAAAGGTAGAAACTAACCTATAGTTCTAACTTCTTAAACCTCTAATCAACATTCAATTGATTCCGGGAGCTAGGGCGAGGGAGAGCCGGTTTCCCTTTCGGTTACCCGACCGGGGGGTCTCTATCCTCACTTCATTCCCGAACCCAATATAACGTTGCCCGTACACCGGGGACCTCAAATACATGCCACGGGTATACAAAACGAGTTTCAAACAAAACCGAACAACCGTTTGAAAGTTACGATTTAATTTCAAAAACACAAAATGACATACAGGGGTCCCCAGCCGGTCGGCAGGCAGCCGGTCGGCCGGCTGGTGATCCCTCAGCCTACATCTCTTTTCAAAACCGAGAAAACACCAAGAAGGACTCCCAGCCGGTCGGCAGGCAGCCGGTCGGCCGGCTGGGAACCCCATTCCCTAGCCTTTACTAACATCGTATCCATCCCCATATGCACTCCCAGCCGGCTGGCAGGCGGCCGGTCTGCCGGCTGGGCTCCCTCCTATGCTATGTTTATCGCAAAACACACAATACAAGGAAGGATGACTACCAGCCGGTCGGCCGGCTGGCAGTCCTAAGGCCAAATTCTCGAAACTTTCGAAAAATACAAGACGCGCTCTCAGCCGGTCGACCGGCGGCCGGTCGGTCGACCGGCTCAGAGAGCCTGATACGGGATTTCGCAAAAATCGCATTCAAGGAAAACTTCATAAATCGATACCCAAACTTCACAATTGCTCCAATACAAGTTTGCTCATCAATAACAAACATCCAATACTACTTCCTAGCAGCACGTAATTCCCATAACAATCCTTAAGACGGTTAAAACAAGTATCCGTCGCAAACATAAGATTTCCATAAAAACAACATATGTGCATAAGAATCATTAACAAGCATAAATTCCTCACATAAACAACAACCTAAACATATTCCTAAGTCCAATCAACAAAGAACTTGAACAAAATCAGAAGAATAAACATCAAAATCATCAAGCATGCTAATATACACAAAAAGGCCGAGTTATCTCATTATCGTCACCTTTAAGCTTAATCCGGCGAATGATCCTCCTCTACAATGTAAGAGTCCACGTCGGGATCGTCAAGACCAACCCCTACAACAAAGAAAACGGTTCAAGAACATCAAAAACGGATTAAAGGCAAAACAGCCCGATTTTTGAAGTCGATAAAATGAAAAACGAAAGAGATGGATGTCTTGGAAATCGCGCGAGGATTCCGAAAATGTACTTACTTTCGCGATTTGGAGAGCGGATGATGGAGAAAAGCTTGAAAAGAAGAGAGTATTAATGGAGGTTTTGTGAGATTTGAGTTTACAGTGAAATGAAGCTTGAGGGAGGGGAAATGTCGACTTAAGGGTTTATAAGAGTACAAGTGGGTCCTTTCCGAATAATTAAATGGAACGGACTTTTAAACGGATATGGAACGAGTACTTGAGTCGGATATTTAATTATGCCAAGTTGTATTCGTCTTAAGAACTGGAGGTTCTTAAGACGGATCTTATTTATTTATAAAAATTTCCTAATTAAATTATTAAAATATTATTTTATTATTTAAAATAATTAAAATCGTTCAAATTAGGTTTTACGAAAATACGGGATGTTACAAAGTTGTTAATGGTTGAAGATTACCAACAAAACCCCAATAACATAGCACATTAAACTAAAAGTAATATGCCACACAGAAGTTTATCTACTACGAAAAGACGTATATGTTCACGAGTTCCTCCTGATCAAAAGACAAATTCAAATCGCTAAAATCATAAACACAAGAGAAACTTAACCATATACATCGCCAGGTTCTATCATCATCCAGGAGAAACAATCAATCTTACAACTTACCTACTGATTATGGTATAATCCCTAAATTCTAACGGCGTAATATTACAGGTTACAAACGTATTAGCTTGTTGTCAAATAAATTGCAGTAATAATTGAAAAATAAACAATGTTATGAGCAGTCCAAATTGAAATAATGCAGGCAAAAGAAAGGTGCTTAACTCAAAAACATGTATAAAATCTTGCATTACATTAGCTATAAACATAACAGATGTATATTCAGAAAGATTACCGGATACCTTATTAGCAGACTCAGCAATCAGAGTCATAGTACCCCTCGCTGCCAGACTTCTCAACATACGCATACTTTGAGCTGCTACCCCTCCTGTAACGTCCCTTTCTCTTCTTAGCTTTCGACTTTTGTGGCTTGCATGAGCAGGAGATTGACACCATCCTCTGGTTTCTGGTCACCCATATCTGATTTCCACGATTTTCCATCACAAATTCATGATCATAATCTAGGTCAACCTTAGATGTTTCTGTACCAACAAGATACTGTCCTGCCCATGCCTTACAAACCTCCGCCATACTCCTTTTGCCTTGCCTATCGAGCTTGTTGAAGACATGATCAGTAAGTTCTGGTAAACTGAGGAATGGGTGATGAGGTCTGCTGCCAAAGGGCATTTCCTCTTCAACAATTACTTTTGAAAATAAGGTGGTGGACTGAAACTGACTTTTTTTCCAATTAACGTATTTTTCGACAAATTCTGGCTTATCATCATCGTTAAAGTATATTACTTTTCCACAGGGTTTCACCATTTTAGATGTGCACGAGTTTTGGGAATGTGGGCAGGGACAATGATCAGAATGGAGTATGCATGATGAAGGTTGGAGGGTAACAACTACTCGTAGTAATTACACGGAACAGTAGTGTCTAATCAGATAGTTTAGGGAAACGTAAGGGCATGATAGCCGTCATTTAGTTTAGCAGCTAATGGTTTATGTAATTATTACCATTACATCCGTACTTATCTTAAATCGCGTATTTACGTATAGCGACGATATGAGTTGAAACGATTTTATTCTTATTTTAATAAATGTTTCGTCCAAATTATCGTATTATTGTTAATTTATACGACAAAATATAGTCATGTATGAACTTATTTGATTTAGCGTAATGAATTTTCTAAGAATTTAAAATGCTTAAAACTTTTAATAATGTTTAGTAAAAATATTCACGTTAATAAATGTGTTAATACAAACGTGATAAGCAACTGTTACCTTTTACCTCAGTGGAAGTTTATGAACTTTTCTCGTGTGAGATGCCGAATGGGGGTGGTATGTTTGACTAAGTCATGTTTGGAGGCAAGGACGGAAAGGTATTTTTAATTGGGATAATTAACGCACTATTATGACATAATTCCTATCCTTAATTTGGGTCTCTAACTTTTACGAAACGCATCACATGGGATCCCTCCCAAAGGTAACACTGATATCGTATCTAACCCGCTTAACTAGAGGGAGGGTTGTGTTAACTTAACGATTTCATTTAACAAATGATTGCGTATTAATAAAATATAGAATACATTTACAACATAATGTAATTTACAATAATGTGCAATTTAATCATTTAGTTCATTAGTAGTGTTAAGCCCTCTTTACTTTTGATGGGTGGTGTTTAATGTTTGTCACTAAACTGAAGGTATACTTACCATCTTGCATACAACCTTTAGGATAAACAGCACTGCAATGTCCTATACGCATGCTAAGTAATGATTAGTCTTTTCTTTGTCTTTTTCTCATTTCATTACCGTATCTTACTTCCTCGTTACTACTTTCCGATTCTGTTTATACATCCTCGTTTGAATTTTAAAATTAGTCAAAATCTTTTTAAAAATATACAAGTAGTTATCATTGATGTGTTTAAAATCGTTACGCTAAATCAAATAAGTTCATACATGTGTTTAAAATCGTATTATTGTTAATTTATACGACAAAATATTATGAAATCATTGATGTGTTTAAAATCGTTTGTTTAGAATGAAGTATTCAAATTGATAATCAAATTCACTGATATTGAGATAATTTTTAAAAGTGCTTAATTTACATTTAACTTTTAATATATATCCAATTTAGGGTATGTTGTATATTAAATTTAGTAAGTTCTGCTTGCGACGGGTCGTTATTTGTGACGGATATTTTGTGAGATAAAATGGATATGAAATGAGTTAGTGGAAAAAGGGGAGCACATGAATAGTGTTGGAAAGAGAGAAAAAATTGGGAATTTTGTGAGAGGAAACGGTATCCGTCACAAGCTCGCGACGGATAGTGTCGTTGCAAATAAGAAATCATGTATTAAATTAATATAATTAACAAAAAATTTAACCACTTTATCTCTTTTTATTTCTACACTTGATCTTCTTCTGAATACTCTTTGTAAAAAATAAAAAACAAATCCCTACAACCTCCTTCATCAGACTGTACCATCACACGAATGTATGTTCACCACCAAAACACTGCATCAATTACCATACCACTATTTGCCACCGTTAAGGTATGTTTTTTCATTTTCTAATCTAATCAAACCTAAACAGTGTATTAATGAACTGTACATAAAATTACAGTTATCATACTGATACGATTATATGTTCATGAACATTATTTCTAACAGTAATTAATTATTAGAATTGTTTTGTTGAAAATTATTGATTAGTTTGATTGGTTTGATTGACTATCGTGTTAATTGATTTAACTGCTGTGGTCCTGATTAACTATTGCATTAAAATGTTCTTAATGTTGAAATACACATACAATTTCTCCAAAATCAAGAAAATGTTAAATGTATATCTGGGTTATGATGACGAATCTGGGTTAAGAGTAAGAGACAATGTAGATATACATATAGTCTGGAGTTCAGCATGGTTTGGTAATGGATCCTGACTTTTGGCTATAAGTATCTGTAAAGTGTATATTTATTGGCCCATTGGCCTCCTTCGGTAATTCCAAGAGGGATGTAGCCTTGTTAAAAACTCAGGAATTAGATAGTATCAAGGACTGGCTTGTGGGTTGAAAGAGCCAGGAAGGGTAATGATAGACTTCTGCATAAATAGTGTGCATCTAAGTAATAAAAGTTTTAGATTAACTCGTAAAAGTAGATATGTATTTGTCATTGTAGGCCTGTAAACTAGGGTTGAGCCCTGTACTGATCTTGAATTGGGTTGAAGATCTTGTTTAAAATTTAAGGATAGTGCACGCACTTACGGACAACGTTCCCAATACTTCCTGAGGTACAATACTCTAGCATTGCTAAGTGTAATTCATAATATTTCACTCAAATCCATTAGAATAGGAGAAGTACCTGGGGTGATCTAATAATCAGAAACCACTGGTCAGATGACCTTGTAAGGAGGCCCCATCATTAACTCTAATTACGAAAGTTGGTAGTCATCATTCCGAATAAATCTCCAGATAACCCCATTATTAATAACTACCATTAGACGATGAAACGGATAATGAAATACACCTATATTACAGTAGCCCACCCTTTTGGCCTATTACTTGGTTCTTTTGCAATGTCCTTTTATAGATGATATCTAATTTAGTCACTCTGGAATAATCAAACAATCTAAATAATGGCAGTAAATGTTGTTAGTTCAGAATTGGCTTTAATCAGAATTGATGCAGGTCGTGATACACCGCATCTCGCTCCTGATTAGCTTTTTTTTTTTTTTCCGAACTATAGTGTTCATATACACCCTTAATCTGATTGTCATCCCTTCGTATATTATACTAGAACGATTGTATTATGTTGGCTATTCGGGTGTACTATATGAAAACAAGGATAAGAAAATTGACAGAATCAGTACAAGGGAGTAGGGTGGGAGATAGCAATACTGCCAACATGCCATGTATAGAGTGACATAGTTTATGTTTTGTAGTAGTAGGATACAGATAATTTATGTGGCTGGTTGTATGGAGGTGCATGATAGATCAAGCATCAGCCGAAAACAATTGGATGACCAAAATAGTGGTGTATAACAGCCTATTTACATTGTAGCTTCAAGTGCTTTCAAAGATATTGAAATTACGAACTCTCAAGGTATTGATGGTGGTAGTTAATTGTGTCTTGCAGAGAGACATGAACAACATTAATCAAATACCAATAAAGAAGCCAAATACAACACCATTCATAATCTCATTGTTTATCCAAACAATATAATAAACTGCTTGTTTGAAGATGCTATCGTTTGCTGTAAACTTCATATCTTCCTGTACAAACTATTTTGTTTCTAATATTATGTAGCTTCAATATCTAGATTTTGCTGCTTCACAAGTATGCCTCCTTGTGTACGTGTTGTCTACTTTGACAAAGAAGATAGGCGTAAGTTCGATCGTGATTACATATAATGGAAAAGGGAACAATTCACATCAACAACAATGTTCAACACGCAGTACGTGCTGAAGGAAGGAAATGGAGCAAGCAGAGTACACCATCTATTGCTCAGTTCTGATGAGTTAATGACCAGCATATTCAGCAGACTCAGCAATATAGACAAACGTAATATGGCTGAGGTATGCAAAAAATGGGCTTCTCTGTTTGCAGTTGGCAAAGAAACATCTAAAATAACGGTTGATTATAGGAGTCAAGTAAAAAGCGAAAGGAGTAATGGGTTAATCACAAGGACAAGGTGGGGTCGTGTTTTTTCTATCCAATGTAGCTGCCTTGATTTACCAACAAAAGAAGCAAGATACATCTACCACGTTTGGATGGAGGGTAATAGGGACCAAGATGATTTAAGTGTTTACGAAGATGGTCCGTTTAATATATTCTCAGAGGATGAAGCATATTACGACTCTGACTGATAACCCCGTACCAATAATTTTGATGCCAAAGTGTTTAAACTGTAGATTGACTATTGTATAACAATGATTTATAGTTCAAGATTTACATCAACAAGGTAGAGTACTTATGGGTGTAAACATATTACATTAAATTATGAAATCTTAATAAAATTGTGCATTTCATATTCGTAACAATCATTTCCGATATCAATAGATACTCCATTCATTAGTTATACTATGATATGAACCAAAATATCAAAACTTTGTTGAAATTATGAATATTTACATTATGAGAAATAACGTCCCTTGGAATTCCGTGCGCATCGCGCGCGGAAGAACAACTAGTATAATAAAACATTCATAATGCAATATTGCCCAAACCACCAAAAATTTTAAAATTACATGTCACACATGTAAACCATAATCCAAATAAATTCCAAACAATTTTAGAATCTAGTAAGTATCATAAATTAGATATAATAAACCTTTTAAAATAAATAAATGATTAAGTAACCGAAAAATTATAAAATAATTTTCGTTTATTTTCTTTCTTTGCCACGGCAATCACACGGTTATACCCCTTTTTTTTCGAAAAAATTGTTACAATTACAAAACATCTTTTATAATTTAGTTAATATGAATATTATCTCATAATATAAATAAAAACGAAAACAAATAAAATAACCCTATAATCCAATTTTATGGTTTTTAATACCCCTTTTTTTTGTTATCTTTATAAATTTGTTCTAATTATAAATCTTTATTTATAATTTAGTTAATATAAATTATCATATAATATTAATAATAACAAAAGCAACAAATCACAAAATTAAGGGTAGGGCCGAAAAAAAAACTTACTGTCCAATATTACACATTTTTTTTTCTTTTTTGTTAAAAAAAAAACAATTACTCATATTATCAAATAATATCATGTAAATCGATATCTTCATAAGATATTATACTATTTCCTTAAATGGTATAATCAAGGTAGAAATAGATTTTTGGAAACTTTACTAATTCGTGAACTTTCTTAAAATTACTCATAGTATCACAAAATCATCTCATAATTTATGTGTTATAGTTCTAATCATATTAGATCTTAAAAATTTCCAAATATTGTTATTAAGATTAACTTTTAATTCATATGAACAATATTCATTCATCTTAACAATTTAAAACAAATTAATCTAATTCTAACAATATCTTGATTGAACTTTTAATAATCATTGATCTATATCATTGTTATGAGCATCATCATGTGATAATTATTTTAACACTTAAAATAACAAAATAAAAAAGAATAAAAAAACGAAACCAAACAAAAACGTGAACCAGCCGTGACATATCACGAAAAAAATTTCAGACCGATACAAAAAATAATTGAACCGTGAGGAAAAAAACTTGTGCCGTGGGATTTTAATTCTCAATTAATTATCAAAACGATTTTGAACAATGTCTCTGATACCACTTGTAGGAAATAATTTCTTAAATTATACATAAAAGTATTAATCTAAATAATACTGCCAAGGATTATATCAAAAACGAATTGATATTAAAGCAATAGAACTGAAATAATAGGACAAGGATCATAGAAATAACCTTTGGTCCTATATGAGATCGGCCTAAGAACAACCTAGTATAAACCCAAACTTCAAGGTAGAAGTTCTCTTTAGATTGCACCCAAGACGACTGAGAAAGATTCCCTCAAAGCTCTTCCTAAATTACTATTAATTATTATAGAGGATTTATTTTGGGATTAAGATGATAAACTAATCAAAGAGAATAAGAGAGAAAAATTGTTTTCTTCTTATGTCTCCAACCTCACGGCCGAAACCCTCTATATATAGGGTTTTGGTTTGTGTTGGTATTGTACTTCAATTAGGAAACCTCATTATAATATAATATTTTGAGTCAGTTTCCTTATTCCGAACTTCCTTAAAATATCATATATATTTTAATACTTTTCGGTGTACAAATTTAATTCCCGGAGAATATTAATTAATTATCTTATAATTAATTAATCCCAATTATATTTTTCTATCATACATTAAAATATAATTAATAAATATAACTTTCATATATATTTATTTGAATTAACATTTAATTCATTTCTCCTAATTATAATTTAATCACATTAAATGTTTATCATCTACTTAACTACATTTAGCTAAGTTTAGCATTTATGTAATTATATCAATATATAATCACATTTCTCAGTACTATCCTATAGGCGTGACCTTTAGGGATCAACTGATTATCGCCATCATATGATAGTAACGTCAAACTTCTAGTGAGCCAATCGTTACCGATAAACGTTAATCAACTGATTAATATACTAAGTATCCCTGTGTGATCATGTAAAAGATTTACTCAAATAATCACACACCGTGAAGGACATTTACTCCAACAGTAAAAGTGTAAACTTCTCGATCATGAACAAGATCTATGTAGAAAATGGCTGAAATGATTTGAGGTTAATACCAGCCAAGCAAAGATAATTAACAGGCAAATTTGGCAGCCAAAAAAGCCTATAACAGTTCCTGCCAGTTGTCTTTAATAATGTTGCAGTGCATAGTGCATCAGTTACACCTACTGATGTTCCACACTCAGGGAATAATGCATCAGATCAGCACCATGAATCTAATCAGGAAGAAGGGTTTGTGCCCCTACCTATTGAAGTGGAGGTTGATGTGACTCCTTGTAATATTCTAGGTATAGATCAGCACACTCCTGTGTGTAAGATCAGCACATTCCTGGAACATAATTCTGCAGCATGTACAAGTATACTACCTTAATATCAGCACATTACTGGAACATAATCTATTGTTGTGTAACATGACTTATCATATTAAACCGTTACCTTGATTGCTCTAGAGAGCTGCATCTTGTGTGTTCAATAGCGAGCATGTGTTTGGCTCTGCAATTAAACATAAACCAGATAACATTCATCATGTCAGAAAACATAACCTGAAATATTATGCTCAATTTGTTTCAACATGGTATTACTAACAGACTAATCCAAATAGTTGGTGAAAACAACGAGTTTTTTCTCAGAAGTTACCTCCAAGTAGTTGGTGAAAACAAAGAGTTTTTTTATATACTTTAAACTAAACAAAGGACATGGCCGTTGATGTGTACATTTTGTATAGACTTTTTAGTCTTGTTTTAGCACACATTCTCGTAATAATTGGTGATTTTATATCATTTTATACCCCGTATGTGCTACTTTGTGTTCGTGTTGCTATTTTGCAAATAGTGACCGAATAGTAACAGAAACCGAGCTCTTTCTGCCTCAATGCACTGTTCCTCTATAGTCGATGGAAGAACCACGGTTGGTCGTGTGGCAATCGAGAAGTTTGAAGTGAAAAATCAACTTCTGGGTCTGTCGAAGGATAAATCGAGGAAGCAAAGTCCTCGATCGAGCTGTCCTGTGCTCGATCGAGGGATCCAGATGAGGAAAAATAGTCAATCGAGCAGTATTGTGCTCGATAGAGAGGTATCCTAGAAGAAAGCGCGCCGTCGAAAGCCAAAGTGATCGATCGAGAAGTTCCCAAGAAGAGGGGTCGATCGAGTAACCTTCCACTGTTCAATCGACCGTTTTTTGAAGCTAAAAGTGCTCGATCGAGAGGAATTTTCCCTCGATCGAGAGCTTGGAGACTCTTCGTGTTCACAGGTGTTAATGTTTCAGTTCGATTTTTGCCTATTTAAAGGGGGATTTCTGAGATAATTAGGTTAAGTTTTCTCACCCTAAGGCTGCCCTCTGCAGACTTTCACTAAAAACTCTACCCTCTCAAACTTGTAGCCGACATTGGTTTTTATTCGAGCTCTTTATTTTTCCGTTAAAGGTTTCTTCTCTCTCGTTCTTAACTTTCCCTACTGTAATTCTTCTTCCTTCATTTCTAATTTCGAGTTCTTGTCGTTAGTCTGTTTGTTGTTTCCGTTTTCTGATTTTCGTTATTTATTCGAGTTTTACTCTGTTTTCGTTTATTTTCGTTTACTGTCGTTTCTCGCCATTCTCGTTCTTTATTTGTTTCATTTGTTCCCTTTGCTTCTGATCTTTTCCCATTTATGGTTTCTGGTCTTGGTTTTAATTACACCCATTGTAATCCCTATTGGTTTCCCAACTTTCATCTTGAATTGTATGTTGTTTCATATTTTCGTATTCGTCTTAAGAACATCGCAAACGCGCCCTATATCTCTCCGTTTCCGTTAGTCTTATGCTATTCTGTCCGTATTCCTACGGTCTGTTTTGTCTCACATTTCAGAATGTCGTATGCTAGTTTGATTATGCAAGTTGTTATCTTGGTTGTTCATCCTTTAATTATGCGTAACTAAACTTAGTACTAGGATTTGTGGTAGCCATGGCTTAGGATGGTTTGTTAATTCTGGTACCCATATTTCGGTTTGTTCGTATCCGTCGCATCTTATTTTCTGTTAATTGTTTGAGTCGACGCACTCAATTGACTGTGTAGAAACCCTCTTGGCCTAGATCGGAATATTGGTTTAGGGGTAGTTCTGCGACGATTGTTAGGACTGTGCTAATTAGGGCGGAAGCTAAGTTAGTATAGTTTTAGGGTGAATAGCGGACCGGAAGGACCTTTTCTGTACCCACAAACCAAAATAGGGCGACCTGTATTCGCAGACCAGAGTTATTAGCCATGGTGCACCAGAAATCCTAGTGCTCCCCTTTTCTTCTTTTCCTTATTTCCTACCTTTTTATAGTTTAGCGTCAAATTCATTTAAATCCCATATTTTGGTTACTTAGACGAACTTGGTCAGACTATAAGATCCCTGTCTCCCTGTGGATTCGATACCGGACTACCTCTTCTACATTTAGTTGAGACCGGTTAGGTTTTATTTTTGATAGGGTTGCGACAGCTGTGTCAAATTTTGGCGCCGTTGCCGGGGAGACGGTGCATTTTATAGTTTAAGTCTTGTTTGTCTTTTTTTGTCTCAAGGAATTTATTCCTTGGCACAGTTCTTATGTTTTGTTCTAGTGTTTAGTGCTTGCAGGTATGCCTAATATCGCGAGCCATTCTGAGGCTAGTGCAAACGACTTGCCCAAGGGACGCGTTCTTCCTGCAACTAAGGATGAGACATTTGGTATTGAACCGTCCTATTTACAGCTTGTGGAGAGAAACGTGTTTAAGGGCGGCACGGATGAAGACCCGGCCAAACATGTTGAGATATTTACCGATTATTGCTCAACTATTCCTCTCGTCGTTGGAGTAACTCGTGATAAGGTTAAGGAATTTTTAGTTCCTTTTTCCTTAGTGGACGATGCCAAGGACTGGTGGAGAGATCTTGACATGGTATCCGCCGAAGTTTTGGATTGGAACACCTTGGCCACAGCTTTCTACAAAAGATATTTTCCTCCTCAACGAACTTCTGTGCTGAGGGGGCAAATTACAAATTTTTCTCAAACCGAGACCGAGAATTTGAGTGAAGCATGGTCAAGATTCAAAAAGCTGGTGCGCTCGGTCCCTCATCACGGATTCGAGCGCTGGTATTTGTGCACTCAATTTTACAATGGGTTGCGGTACAAGCATAAAGCTATCCTTGATGCTGCCGCGCTAGGGAGGTTTCAAGTAAATGTGTCTGACGACAAGGGTTGGCAATTGATAGAGAATATGGCTACATACACAGTCAACGATGGGAACCCGAGAAGTGTGACAAGTGCCATTCCTACTACCGGTATTGAGGAAGTTCAAGAGGGTAAAGTAGGGAGCCCAAATCAGTGTGATCAAGTCTGTGCTACGGAGGTACTATGTGGTAGATGTGGTGACAAGGGTCATGATCCTATTTCTTGCATGGCCGAACCCGAGCGTGTTTACGCCTACCGAAGATATAAGCAAGGGGGTTCGTTTTCCGAGCTATATGCAGATTTGACCTCTACAAAGCAACAACCACCGGTTGATAATAGTCAAGCACTCATTACGCAAGCCGAGTTCAACAATCTTAAAGCAATCATTCACGAGCAAGAGGTCGAGCAGAAATTGAGCGCAGATGCCTTCCATGCATTGCTTGAAAAATGTGAGACCCTATTTCCCGAGAAGGACCCAGTTCTTGCGATTAATTTGAGGAGCGGTCTCAGTTATGACGGTCCAGTGTATAACCCAGCCATTACGAGTTCCGAGGTGGAAGCAGAAACTCCTGTCATTGACGAGGAGCAAATGAGAAAGGATCGATCGAGTAAAAATGTGTATCGATCGATAGATCCTGAAGAGCAGAATGGTCGATCGACTGAAAACGGTGAAGAGAACCCTCGATCGACAGAAGGAAGTCCTCGATTGACTGGTGTGGATGAAGAAGTAGCTCGATCGAGCAACAATGCAGACAAAAGATCTCGATCGAGAGGAATTGACCCTCGATCGAGAGCCCATCATTCAGATACCGCTGTTTCAGGGACTACAAATGATAAGGTACCCTCGCCTGCTGTGGGGGTACCGAGGAATAATGCAGAAATTGAGAAAACCGGAAACCCACTTTCAATGATTAAGGTTCCCTACCCAAGTCGGCTGCGAGATACAAAGACGGAGAGGCAATTCAACAGGTTCGTGGAGATGGTGCACGGACTACAGGTAAGTATTCAAGTTGAGTTAATTACCCAAGTCCTGTCTTACGCAAAATTTATGAAAGACATAATTACGCGTAAGAAGGACTTTGGAGAATTTGCTACCGTTACCTTTATGGAAGAATCTAGTAGTTTGATTCTAGGTAAATCCCCTCCCAAATTAAGAGACCCGGGTAGCTTCTCAATTTCCTGTGTCATAGGGGATGTGACGATAGATAGGGCGTTATGTGATCTTGGAGCTAGTGTTACTGTCATACCCTATTCTATCTATTCTAAGCTTAATTTGGGTCGCCTAAAAACGACCAACATCACCCTTCAGATGGCCGACCGATCTGTTCGACAACCCTTAGGTATCTTGGAAGACGTGCCTGCCAAGGTGGGCAAATTTTTCATTCCAGTAGACTTCATTGTTCTAGATATTGCGGAGGATACCCGTACCCAGATCATTTTGGGTAGACCATTTCTGTGTACAGCCGGGGCCATTATTGATGTTAGGCTTGGTCGTTTGACTCTAGCAGTGGGGGATGATATGATTACATTTAATTTACCCGCGACCCTGTCTAGACCTATGATAGGAGACACCTGTTATTCACTAGATGTCATTGTCGAGTCTGCTTATGAGGTTTGGTCGGATTCCCTGACTAGGGATCCGTTAGTGTCACTGATGTTATTAGCTGAGTGCGCAAATATTGCAGATCATGAGGATTGGGATTCTGTGGAAGAGCTGGTTGGAGTTGCTATCGATGAGACGGAGGTGTTCGATGCGACCACTTTGATTGATGCCGAATTAGAACAAGTGGCGAGCCTAGCACACCCTTTGTGCTCAGTTGAGGTAAAAGTCCCAGAACGTAAGGCACTTCCCTCTCATCTTAAGTATGCCTTTCTCGATGATACTGAGCAATTTCCTGTTATAGTAAATGCTACACTTCATGATGATCAGTTAACTGCTTTGTTAAGTGTCCTTAAGAAGAACAAGAATGCAATGGGCTATTCACTGGATGAAATTAAGGGCATCAGCCCCGATGTCTGCATGCATAGGATCGAGTTGGAGGAAGGTCACAAACCGTGCCGACAGGGTCAGCGGAAACTGAATCCCAAGATGGAGGAGGTGGTGACAGCCGAGGTCATGAAACTCCTTGATGCTGGTATAATCTATCCAGTTGGCCACTCAAAATGGGTAAGTCCTGTTCATGTAGTACTTAAGAAGGGAGGTACCACTATTGTGACCAATGAAAAGAACGAACTTATACCCACTAGACTTGTGACTGGGTGGCGGATGTGTATAGATTATAGGCAATTGAATACCGCCACTAAGAAAGATCATTTCCCCCTTCCCTTCATTGACCAGATGATAGAGAGGCTAGCTTCCCATGAGTTTTTCTGCTATCTGGATGGATACTCAGGGTTCTTTCAGATCCCCATTCATCCAGATGACCAGGAAAAGACTACTTTTACTTGTCCCAAGGGTGTCTGTGCTTATCGTAGGATGCCTTTCGGTTTATGTAATGCCCCTGCCACCTTTCAAAGGTGTATGATGGGGATATTTTCTGAGTATATAGAGTCTATCATGGAGGTCTTTGATGGCCGGAATTTGTCGTCATTACCGGCCTCAAACAAGATTTGTAAACCCGAAAGAAAGTAGTATTTAGTTCGGGGTCGAACACGAAGATGGTGGGGATAATTGAATAGTTAAGTTCTAATTAAAGCCTAAGTCGGGGGTAATAGGTTGGTTTGTGAAAAGACTAACAACTAAAGGAAAATAAGAACGATAATGCTAAGATTAATTTGATGATAAGGAGAACTAGGGTGTCGGGGGTCACTTAGGGAAGTCGGTAACCAAACAAAAGATAACGGTCTTGTGTCACTTCTATGGTAAGTCTAGGGTCGTCTCTTCTCTCGAGTCGACTACCCTTAGGTCAAGACTCGTCCTAGCTTTCGCTACAAACAAAGCTAACCCAACACATAAACATGCTCATGAAACTCAAGACTATCGTCTAAAGCAAACAAAGCGAAGACTAATACCCAACCGTCGTTGAGGCAATTCGTCGAACACGTAACATGCATAATGCGAAAACTCAACCAAAGAGGCAAACAAGACTAACCCTAAGCATGTTTCATGGTTACTAACTACCCAAGCAAACCCGTAACCCTAGAATGGAACTACTCACACATGATTAAGAAGGAAACATGAACAAATGAGGAATTAATGCTGAACATGTTGGATTATGATAAAAGTAAACAAATGAACAAAGAAAACTTAAACAAATGAAATAACTAAGTAAAGAGAGGAAAGATTATACCAACAACTTGATTAAAGTGAAGAACTTTGATTACAAAGGAAGAGTCTTCTCAAACCCTCCAAATTACAACAAAAAATCCTCTAGAACAATGGCTAAGAACAATAACTAGGAAAGTGACTAAGGAAGGATTATCAAGAAGTAAAAGATTAAAATCAAAACTAAGGAAAGATTAAAGTTTCTAAGAGAGTTTTTGATGGCTAGGTGTATATGAATGGAACAGTAAAAACCCTAAAATAAGTATGAAAATATCTCAAATGTTGTGTGTTCGAAAATAGACTAAGTGCGGGTTTATATATTGCGTGAAATTCTGTAATATGACTCTCAACTGGTCAACCGGCTGCCGGTCTCGAACCGGCTAAAAGTGCAAATGAAGACTTCTGACTTTTTCCTTTTTTTTTCCCTTGGCTTGAGTTGATCTTCAGCCGACCGGCCGGCTGCCGGTCGGGCACCGGCTGGGAATGCTAATGCAAACTACTGGATTTCTTCTCTTTTTCCTCAACGTATAGGTGCAGCCAGCCGGTCCGACTGGGAGGGCCTGGTGTGTCTTCTTTCAATTTATTCTCGTTTTGCTCCAAAAATCATCTCGTTTGCTCCCGTTTCTTCATTCCCGCCACAATACCTACAACATGGGAACCAAATAGAAATAGTCGAGGAAATGGACGTAAAATCAAGGAACGATACGCAAAACGAGGTCAAATCGGGACCGAAAATGAAGAATAGACAATGAAAAACATGACCAAAATAGAGCTCATCAGAATTCCCCACACTTAAACCTTACTCGTCCTCGAGTAAGAGATCAAGAAACTATATAACCCTTATTAGAAACATGAAACAAACTAACTAAGCTAAGTAGAAGCCGAATCGGGTTTAGCAACCCCCGTAGCCCTTTCAACTCACAATTTGACATTCATGAGGAAGAATGCCCTATTGCGTGGCAAGTTTAGTCTTTCTACAGAATTTTTGATGCAAACAAGTCAAAACAAGAAACATATAAACAAGCAACATGCATCGGGAAAAGGAAAAGCCAACCGCTTGCCTCATCCAAGCGGGGTTTTGAAAAACAAAACAAGGGAGGTCTATAGCGGAGGCTGCCGACTCAAAGTCTAACCACGGTGTCAAACCCCTAAATCAAGCTCAAGCAACCAAAAATGACATCACCAGAGACCAAGAAACTAATTAAAGGCGGGCAAACGGAAGTACTAAGCTATACTTCCAAGAATGACATGACATACGCATGATTCGACTCCATGCAAGACCCATAACCGATAAAAGAACCCTAAGTACCGACTCTCACGGGTGACACTCAACACACAGGGAAAGAAATGGGGTGATTTTTGTGACATAAAGTAACCAAAATCACTCACCTACCTCAACTTGCGAAACATGCCCGCAATCTAGAATGGTACTCCATCCAAAAATCCATGAGAAAATGCAAATGTACACGATAAGAACAACAACAAGGATACAACGGGGCTTGGGTCGGGTGAAAATGGTTTGGTGCAAGCACCGTTCTAGAATTTGAGGCTCAAAAACAAGAATGATTGCCATAATCCACGCAACTCCTTATTACAACAACTAAGCAACGTCTATGCCCTAACTTTGGTTTTAACAAAACCAAGCAAAAATTGCATAAACCCCAACTTACTTTGGAAAAAACGAGCCCATCACAACCTTAAACAAAGTGGTCATTATTGAAAACACCGAACAACGTCTACACCCTAACATACGACTTGAAAACCAAATCAAATGCAAAAATTGTGTAAACCCGGCACGCATGTAAAAACATCAAAAGACCACGTTATTATAGCAACGGCTTTTTCTATGTCCCCTTGATGGAAGGGATTTGTTGCTAGCCTTTTTCTCTTTCAAAACACATATATACACTTTTCTTTTTTGGATTTTTCAAAACTTTTTCAACTTTTTTCTTTGGTTTTCTATTTTCTTTCTTTATTTTTCATTTTTTCTCTTCTTTTTGTCAAACCTCCATTCACCAATAAAACAACGAGTAAGACCACAACGGAAGAAGCCACCAACCGGCATCTAGATTCCCAACTCTACCACCAACAAAATACCACAAAAGCAACCATTCTTGATCAAGGAAGGGTGTTTTTGGGATGTAGCTCATCTAGTGGTTAAGGCCAAATGAAAAGCCTAAGGCTCAAAGTGGTTAAACATAAGAGGGAATAAGATGCAAGGGTCAAAACAAGGCTAATTTGGCAAATGTGAAGTTGATTTATTTGGAACAAGAGTTGTCTCACATGCACATGAACATAAACACGGAAATGAGGAACGAGCGCCATACTTATGCGTATAGACATAACACACCACGTAAGGAGGACTACTCATAATCCTAAACTGAGTCGGTTCGATGGGCCGACTATAAAGGAGGCTCTATCCTCACATTTGAGTAGCTAATGTCGGTCATAGGTCGAGTCAAGGTCTAACACGGTCTCAGAAGGTGGTCGAAACTTGGTCATTAAGCCTAGACTTCCGGGTCCTTACAAGCAAAATCCTAACAAGGTGACATCAAACGGTCCAAGCTATTAGGAGGGGTAAGACACAGGTAAGACAAATATCATCATTGACGGCATATATCCTCCACTATTCAACCTCCTATGCATATTTACAAACAAATGCAAAAAGGAAAAACCGACTAACACATATTCACAAAACTATGAAAATGAAAAGGCATGTGAAACTAAAGTAAACTAATAACAAACACAACAAACATGCAACAACAAGAGGACTAAACTAGCAGCACATCATCCACAACAACCACAAGTTCCCCAAAGGAACATCCAAGGCACAAAAATCCCGTTCTCCTTCATGCTATCAACATAAAAAGAAAATAGGAAAGGGAAGGAATAAGTAGGAAAAAGTATACCAAGTATCTTCATTCTCCTAATACCTCGGGTTGTTGTTGCATCTGCCACTTGTTAGTCCAATAAACATATATATACAATGCAAGCAAAGAACAAAAGTAAAAGAAAGGAAAAACATGTTTTTTGAAATTTTTGAAATTTTTCGATTTTTTTTGGTATTTTTGAAGTTTTTTCCGTATTTACAAAAGCAAATAAATATTCACAAACTGGATACTTTCCCTCCCCACACTTAAGATTTACATTGTCCTCAATGAAACAAAGTGCAATGGGGGAAATGAAGAAAGAGAACGAAAACAACATGTTTTTGGTTTTTTTGGAATTTTTGAGAAAATGAAAAAATTGTTTTTGTGTTTTTTGAAATAAACGGTTATTCCTCCCCACACTTATTTATGTGCATAGTGTGAGGAGGAAAATCGGAAAATAAAGAACATGTTTTTGAAGGTTTTTGGTTTTTCAATTTTTTTTTGGATTTTTGATTTTATGAAAGCAATAAAAACAAAGGTAAACAAAAGAAATGAAAAACTAAAAACTAGACTAAATGCAAACTAAGTGCTCTAATCTACATGTATGCAAACTACATGTGACAATATGATACAAAATGTAAATCTAATGCATCTAAATGAATGCAACTAAATGCAACTAAACTAATGATATGAAGTGATGAAATGGAAATAAAATAAGCTAACTAAACTAACTAACTACTCTAAATGCATGCTAGAAAGTAAAATGCAAACTAAAGTGAAATTTGGATTAAAGGGAGTTACTTGCTTTGGATTTTCAAAGGGGAGCATAGACATCACCTACCACCACTAAGGGTGGTCACTGATCAAAATGATCCTCAGACTCATAACTGTCATCGTCCTCATCCTCATCATCATCATCTCCATTGCCAGCCACTTGCATATAGTCGCCCGGGTTGTTCATTACATCTCGAAAGGGCGAAGCATGCGAGCCACTAGCTCCCGGATTACCAAACTTACCACGGGAGGATGAATGTCTCGGAGGGCCTGAGTCCGCATTTCCACGGAAATTGGGGGGAAAGATCGGGCTAGAGAAGTAGCCCGGGGCAACATTAATCTCCCCGTAAAAATGTCCCTCCGGGGGCACATATCCACCCTCAGGAGGCAAGTAGTAAGACGGATGACCACCGGCCGCATGATGATACCCCTGACGAACACACTGGTCGTAGCTAGGAAAGGTCCCATAGGCCTGATCGTGGTATAAGTAGTCAAGCCTATAAGTCAAATCCCGATGACGCTCATCCGCCAATCCCTGGCGCTCATTTGCAAGCTCTGCTGCCGTCTTGAAATTCAGGTCAACTCGGGCCATGAAATCAATGAGGTCCTGGTGCAATGGCGAAGGCTGAGGAGTAGGGACGGAACTAGAGGTGGAGCCCTGGAAAAATGAAGGACCACTCTGAAAAGGAGGCATAGTGACTGCGGACTGCTCAAACTGGAGGTCGGAAGTGGTAGTACCAACCCTATCTCGGGTATAAACTTTGGGAGGGCGCTGATCAGGAGCGAGCTCATCTGGGTCGACCTCAATGTCAAGAAGGTAGGAGGTGTTCCCGGGCACTACCCTCATCCTATCGGTGTTAGGCAAAGGCACAGAATTTCTGAACTTGTTGTTGACGCGAATCTACCAATACTCTTTTCGATCATTGGGGTTATATTTGATCCACCCCAAGGCATCCTGCAAGTACCAGCGAGATAAAACGTTTTCTCCCTGAATATAATTCGCCGTAAAATGCCTCTAACAAAGGTCTTCGGCTATGAAGGTGACCATCCTGCCAACACAAATAGGGGTGGTAAGCTGGGGTTGGGTTGCCAACCTACTTAAGTGAAGTGCCATATGATGGGCAATGTTAAGTTTCGGCCCATTTACCAAATAAGACCCTAAGATCTCAAGCTCCGCAGTTAGTGAAATTATGAGGCTCATCCCGAGAAAAGACGGTCCACCCCATGAACCGGTGCCATATCCTAATCGGTGCCAAATGCACCCTATTAGCCGGTTTCTTCTTTGTTCTATCACTCACTAAACCGGTAATGGCTGTCCAAATAGCCTCCATGTCAAATCCCTCCAGAGGCTTAATCGGCAATTTTCCATTGAGACCAAAAATCAAAGCAAAGTTCTCCAAAGTAAGACGGTGTTCCTTATTCATGAGACGAAACTCTAAGAAGACTACCTTCCCTATAATCCGGTTTTTTGTAACCACAAGAGAGCTCAAAAATTCCCAAGTCAATCGGGGAGAGGTGTGAACCGGCTTAGTAACATACAATTCTCTCATTCCCAAACCATCAAAAAGTGCCTCACTAATCCTTTCAATCCCTAATTCCCTCAAACCAGCCCTATCAATAAACCGAGTCGGGTGAAGGGGGCGATGCTTGAAATAAGTGAAGTTAGCTTTTTGTTGGACAGATGCGAATTGGAGACCGGGATAGTCCGGATCAGGACCAATACGGCTGCTATCAAGCACATCTTGCACTTCTTGTTCCACCGCCGGGCCATGTCGCGATTTTGATCTCCTCTCGGTCCTTCCTGACATGGTGAAATGGAAGGGATTTGAAGAGGGGTTGAAAGGGGTTTGATTTAGGATGATTTATGGAGTTTTTTTAGGTAGGGGATTTAAGAGAGAAGGGGGAAATAAGAAATGTTGAAGAAGAAAAGAGGATGAAATGAGAAAAGAGGGAGGTTTCGTGGGTTTTAATTCGCGAGAGATGTTTTTCAGCCGGTAGGTAACCGGCCGCCGGTCTACCGGCTAAAAGTTAGGGTTTGGATTTTGAATTTTTTTGAATTTTTTTTTTGTTAACGCATCTGATTCTGAGCCGGTGGACTGGCTGCCGGCCGACCGGCTCAGAGTCGGTCTTCAACTCTTCTCCTTTTTCTCCTCTTCTTCAACTTCACTTCTTACAAAAACCCCCAGCCGGCGGACCGGCTGCCGGCCGACCGGCTGGGTATCCTTCTACTCTTTTTTTTCCTTCAACTTCAAAGGCCATTCATGATTCTAAGCCGGCTGACCGGCTGCCGGCCGACCAGCCTAGAATCAGGCTTCTTGGATTTTTTCGTCTTTTTGAACAAGGACAATGACTTTAGCCGGTGGACCGGCCGCCGGTTTGGTGTAGGCTGGGAGTGCAAAATCTGAAATATGCCAAATAAATCATCAAAAACAGAAATGTGCCCAGGTACTCTCAGCCGGTATGGGACCGTCAGCCGGTAGGCCGGCTGGGAGCACCTGTACACAATTTCGAAAAATAATTTACTTTAACATAAAAAACGATTTTGCAAACAACAATTTTGCCTAACATCCTCCGACTCCACTCAAGAATTAACCAAAAACAAACAACCAACACTTCCAAATCTCACATTGCAAGCTAGAAATCAACCTAAAAGTCGAACTAAAAATGCAAACTACATGAAAGAAAGGAAGCTAATACTTACAAACGGTGGTTATTAAGTGACTCCACCAAACCTTACACGAACAATCTTCAATTTTTGTAGACGGAAACCTTGTCCATGCTAGCTAGGAACCTTAAGAAAAGGTCAAAAGCCTCGGCCGGGCACTTAACCTTGCTTTCACTTTGAGTTTGCATCTTGCTCAATCGCGGTTCTCGAAACTTAACACCTTGTTCCAAAAGTAGCTCCTTCAACACCCCCTTCCACTTTCGGGGCCTTTGAAGAAACCACTTGAACTCATTTCGTCTTCCTTGCCATTGGAGTTTTTCACTTCCCTACCAAATGGCTCACAATAGTGAGGCTTAACATCTTCCATGGGACCTTTTTCATCCAACTTCACCGAGGGCTCACCTCTTTCAATCGTGGAAATCAAGCTGACGCTTTTCTTTGCATCCTCAAGGTACTTGTCCGGAGCATCCGGGAGCACGAATTCACACAACTCATCTCCAACTTGAAAGGATAGTCTACCTCTCTTCACGTCGATGATTGCTCCCCCGGTGGCCAAGAAAGGCCTCCCAAGAATTACAAAAGAGCTTTCACCGACCGGAATATCAACGACCATAAACTCGGTGGGGATGGAAAGCGATCCTACCTTAACCACCGCATCTTCAAGGACTCCAATAGTAGGTCTAACCCTCCCGTCGGCAAGAGTGATGTCCGTTGTAGGAGGGGATAAGTGCTTGATGTTTAATCTTTTCGCCATGGCGAGTGGGATAACACTCACACTTGCTCCCAGATCGCACAAGGCGTGCTCAATGTTGCTTCCTCCTACAGAGCATTGAATAGAAAAGCTCCCCGGATCTCCTAACTTGGTTGGAAAATCATTCGGAATCTTTTTCGCCGCCAATGAGATGGCATTAACTTCATTCTTTTCTTCGGTGGAGGGGATTGTGGCCTCTACTTCCTCAACAAGTTTAATCAACTCATTGCAACGAGGGCCCCCCTTGGTGATTTTACGAAAGAATTCGCACATTCTTTTCTCCATGATGCTCTCCACATATCCACGGCCCTCTTCTTCTATCACATGGACTTCTTTCCCCTTGGTACTCGAGCTTTCATCACAAATCTTCTTCGGAATTTCCAAGACTTGTTGCATGACAATGTTTAAGTCATCAATGTCGACCTCATTACAATCATTCGGAGAAGTGTTGGGCACCATCACCATCACTTCCTCCTCAACACATTCCTCACTTCCACTTCCAAATACCGTCATAACTTGCTCTTGCTTGGCCCTTCCTTTATCATCTCTCCTCTCAAGCATAGGTTGCTCTTGCTTGCTTGTCATAATAGCATTGACACCATGTGGTTTTGAAGCATCCCAGGAGCTTTGACCTTGGGCAAGAAAGCCGCCCTGTGGCCTTTGTAGGTTGGCTAAGGCTTGTGAGGCAACTCTAGCCTCTATTTCCCGGATTTCTGTTTGATTAGCCATCTTCAAATTCATCATTTCTTGGTTATGTGTCGCTTGCATGCCTTTCACAAGTTTAAGCAACTCCCCAACTTGAGAGTCATTTGAGGGATCTTGGTGAGGTGTGTTGGTAAGGGGCAAGGGGAACCCGTAGTCATTCCTTGCGCCCCCACTTTGTTGATTTCCCTTGGGCCCTTGATTGTTGAAGTTTGGGTTTTGGTTGTAGTTAGGAAATTGTTGGTTGAAATTTTGGTCATTAAAGTTTTGATTGTTGAAATTGTTGTTGTGGAAGTTTTATTGTGGGTTTGGGTTATTGAAATTGTTTTGGAATGGGGGTTGGTTGTTGAAATTGTTTTGGTTTTGGTGGTTGAAATTTTGTTGGTTGTGGTTGTGGTTGTTTTAATTTGATGGATTGAAGTTTTGTGGGTTTTGGTTGTTTGGGAAATTGGGATTAAAATTTGGATCATTAAAACTTTGTGAAAACCCTTGGTTTGCTTGGTTGGATTGGTTCCCTTGGTAAAAGTTTTGATTGTGATAATTGTTCCTTGGATTGAAATTCCCACCCCTCGGCTGGAATCCGGGTGGGTTTTGAGGTTGTTGAAGTTGATGTGGGTTCAAAATATTCGTGCTTTTGTAGCTCATGTAAGGGCTTCCTCGAATGCCCGGATGGTAGTAGTTTAAATTCGGGTTGAAAGTGTTTGGATTCTTCGAGTTGTTGAAGGCTTGGAAAGCATACAACTCCTCCCCACTTCCACTTCCCTCATATGTGTTATTGTCACACACATCGAATGTGTGCCCACTTCCTCCACACAAATCGCATGAAGCAATACTATTCACTTGGTACATTCCCGAAGTGTAACCCTTGGTTACTTTACTTGTAGCCCCCTTCGCCAACTCCTCCAACTTTTTTGTCAACACAACAATCTTGGCATTGGTTTCCTCATTTGCCTTGGAGTTGGAGAGATGCTCATTAGGGTATTTGCTACTTTTTCTCAAGACATTTCCCCTAGTACCATAGTTCTCCTCGGAATCAACGATTTTCTTGATAAGCTCGGTCCCATCTTCATTTGGGAGGTGGTAAAAACTACCCCCCGCAGGCGCATTCACCATTTCCTTGGTGCGTGGGAGAAGAGTTTGAAAGAAGGTTTGGGTTGTATACCACGTAGGTATCCCATGGTGAGGACACCTAGCAAGCAAGTATTAACCTCAAAGTGTTGAAATTGGGTGATTTCATTACGGAGCATTGCGGTTTTCGAAGATGGATAGTACTTAGCAAGAAAAGACGTGGCTAAGTCATCCCAAGTAGTAAAGATATTAGGGGGATGAATGTTCAACCACCTATCCGCCTTGTCCGTTAATGAGTAGGGGAAGAGCATTAACCTCAAAGTTTCTTCCGGCACCCCCGTCTTCTTGATCATGGCAACTTTGCCCTTAAACTTTCTCAAATGTCCGTGAGCATCTTCATGAGAGGCTCCACTAAAAGCATTCTTCTCAATAGACCTCATTTGAGAAAGGTGAATCTCTAAGTGGTTTGGCCGATTGTGGGGTTTGTTGTATCATTGTGGTTTGGCCGACTGTGATCTCTAAGGGCGGCCATTATGGGAATTTGTGGGTGGTTTGGAATGTGAGTTGAGGGTGGTGGTGATTGGTAGAATGGGTTGTCGAAGTTTTCGAAGGTTGGGCTTGGAATGCTTTGATTTAGGCTTTGTGGTTCGGGTGATGTAGGTGAGCTGTTGCGGCTAGTTGAAGCGTGGGAAGCTATTCTCACTCTCGCTATAGTCCTCCTCCTTAAGGCTCGGAAAAGCCTTTCCGGTTCGGAAGTCGAAAACAAAGAATTCGAGTCACCCCTAGGCATAAAAACTTGGCACACAATTAGTCGCCCTAGTGTTTTTTAGGCACTAGAATGAGTAAAATAACAACCACTCTATAGTTAACTAACAAAGGTTTGACCAAAACAAAGAAAGCACAACTAACTAAATCTAAAACTAAAACTAAACTAAACAATTTTTAGCACCGTCCCCGGCAACGGCGCCATTTTGATGGCCGAAATTTGCCGTCACTACCAGCCTCAAAAAAGATTTGTAAACCCGAAAGAAAGTAGTATTTAGTTCGGGGTCGAACACGAAGATGGTGGGGATAATTGAATAGTTAAGTTCTAATTAAAGCCTAAGTCGGGGGTAATATGTTGGTTTGTGAAAAGACTAACAACTAAAGGCAAATAAGAACGATAATGCTAAGATTAAGTTGATGATAAGGAGAACTAGGGTGTCGGGGGTCACTTAGGTAAGTCGGTAACCAAACAAAAGATAACGGTCTTGTGTCACTTCTATGGTAAGTCTAGGGTCGTCTCTTCTCTAGACTCGACTACCCTAAGGTCAAGACTCGTCCTAGCTTTCGCTACAAACAAAGCTAACCCAACACATAAACATGCTCATGAAACTAAAGACCATCGTCTAAAGCAAACAAAGCGAAGACTAATACCCACCCGTCGTTGAGGCAATTCGTCGAACACGTAACATGCATAATGCGAAAACTCAACCAAAGAGGCAAACAAGACTAACCCTAAGCATGTTTCATGGTTACTAACTACCCAAGCAAACCCCTAACCCTAGAATGAAACTACTCACACATGATTAAGAAGAAAACATGAACAATTGAGGAATTAATGCTAAACATGTTGGATTATGATAAAAGTAAACAAATGAACAAAGAAAACTTAAACAAATGAAATAACTAATTAAAGAGAGGAAAGATTATACCAACAACTTGATTAAAGTGAAGAACTTTAATTACAAAGGAAGAGTCTTCTCAAACCCTCCAAACTACAACCAAAAATCCTCTAGAACAATGGCTAAGAACAATAACTAGGAAAGTGACTAAGGAAGGATTATCAAGAACTAAAAGATTAAAATCAAAACTAAGGAAAGATTAGAGTTTCTAAGAGAGTTTTTTATGGCTAGGTGTATATGAATGGAATAGTAAAAACCCTAAAATAATTATGAAAATATCTCAAATGTTGCATGTTCGAAAATAGACTAAGTGCGGGTTTATATAGTGCGCGAAATTCTAAAATATGACTCTCAGCCGTTCAACCGGCTAAAAGTCCAAATGAAGACTTCTGACTTTTTCCTTCTTTTCCCTTAGCTTGAGTTGATCTTCAGCCGACCGGCCGGCTGCCGGTCGGGCACCGGCTGAGAATGCAAATGCAAACTACTGGATTTCTTCTCTTTTTTCTCAACGTACAGGTGCAGCCAACCGGTCTACCGGCCGCCGGTGGTGGACCGGCTGGGAGGCTGAAGGTGAACTTCTGTTTTTTCTCGTGCATAACTTGAAGGAGTTGTGGTTCCCAGCCGACAGGCCGGCTGCCGGTTGGGAACCGGCTGGGAGTCAGACTTCTCATTACTGCAATCTTTCGCCATTTTTCTTCAAAAGTCAGGTCAATATTCTTGGCCGGCCTACCGGCTGCCGGCTGGGAGGGCCTGGAGTGTCTTCTTGAACTTTCTTCTCGTTTTGCTCCAAAAATCATCTCGTTTGCTCCCGTTTCTTCATTCCCGCCACAATACCTACAACATGTGAACCAAATAGGAATAGTCGAGGAAATGGACGTAAAGTCAAGGAACGATACGCAAAACGAGGTCAAATCGGGACCGAAAATGAAGAATAGACAATGAAAAACATGACCAAAATAGAGCTCATCAGTCTTCATGGACGATTTCAGTGTATATGGGAATGATTTTGGGCACTGTTTAGCTAACCTTGGTAAATTTTTGCAGCGCTGCATTGAGGTTAATCTGGTGCTAAACTGGGAGAAGTGCCATTTCATGGTTAAGGAGGGTGTAGTCCTTGGGCACTTGGTCCCCAATAGGGGTATTGAGGTTGACAGAGTTTTCTTGGTCATGCCGGATTTTATCGATGGTTTATCAAGGATTTCTCTAAGATTGCTCGACCCCTTACACAATTGCTTCTGAAGGATGCTCCTTTTGTTTTCACTGATGATTGTCTTTCTGCTTTTAATACTTTGAAGCAGGCTCTGGTGTCGGCACCTATCATTCAGCCCCCGGATTGGACACTACCATTCGAGATCATGTGCGACGCCAGTGATTACGCACTAGGAGCAGTGCTAGGGCAGCGGAAGGACAAGGCGTTGAATGTCATTTACTATGCGAGCCGAACTCCGGATGAGGCTCAAGTCCGATATGCCACCACGGAGAAGGAGCCTTTAACTGTCGTTTATGCTTTGGATAAGTTTAGATCTTATTTGTT
Source organism: Silene conica (assembly GCA_029255685.2). Taxonomy (NCBI): domain Eukaryota; kingdom Viridiplantae; phylum Streptophyta; class Magnoliopsida; order Caryophyllales; family Caryophyllaceae; genus Silene; species Silene conica. Next base: position 71,621,498 of record CM055311.2, read on the forward strand.
AGGTTCTAAAGTTATCATTTTCACTGACCATGCAGCTTTAAAGCATCTTTTAAACAAGAAGGGAGCCAAACCCCGCTTGCTGAGATGGACACTCTTGCTGCAGGAGTTTGATTTGGAAATCAAAGACAAGAAGGGCGCCGAAAACGTTGTAGCGGATCATCTGTCGCGTTTAACGCAACAGGAGGGGGAGGATTCTCTTCCCATAAACGATTCTTTCGCTGATGATTCCCTTTATTCTATTGATGCTTTTTCTATGACTTCTTCGAATTCTAAAGATGGTGTTGAACCTTGGTTTACAGATTATGCGAACTTTGCACTGAGTCAGAAGTTACCACCCGACTTGTCTTATCAGCAGCGGAAGTGATTCCTTCATGATGCACGACAGTTCTTCTAGGACGACCCTTATCTTTTCAAGGAGTGTGCAGATGGCATCTACCGACGATGTATTCCACAGTGGGAAACCCGTGCTATTTTGGAGGGCTGTCATTCGGCTCCAAGTGGAGGACACCACGGGCCATCGCGGACCGTGGCTAAGGTATTGCAATCCAGTTTTTATTGGCCTACGCTTTTCGCTGACACGAAGGTCTTTGTTTCTAGTTGTGATGCTTGCCAACGGACGGGAAATGTTTCTAAGAGACACGAGATGCCACAAAATGGCATCTTAGAGGTGGAGATTTTCGATGTATGGGGCATCGACTATCAAGGCCCATTTCCGTCCAGTCAAGGTAACAGGTATATCCTAGTCGCTGTTGATTATGTGTCTAAGTGGGTGGAGGCCATTGTCACTCCCAATTGTGATGCCAAGACCCTAGTTAAGCTTTTTCGCAAGATCATCTTTCCACGTTTCGGGGTTCCTAGAGTTGTGATTAGCGACCGAGGTATGCATTTCCGCGACCCCAATCTAGAAACCTTGTTATCTAAGTATGGAGTCAAACATCGTCGAGGTTTGGGGTACCACCCTCAAACTAGTGGACAGGTATATGTTTCTAATAGGGAACTGAAGGTTATTTTAGGAAAGGTTGTGTCTAAATCACGGAAAGATTGGATGTAACACCCCCATTTATTTAAGGGCCTGTACTAGGACTCCCCAGATAAATAAGGACGTTACCATCTCGGTTTCCCGAGGCAGTAGATACAAAGGAAGGAACACAGTACTTTACTATTAAATGTTAAACTAAAAAGCAAGTTCTTACAACCGTCTTGAAAACTGTCTCATAAAAATAAAGTACAACTCATGATAAAAGACTATAGTGATCTAAACTCTAGTCTGGTCCGGATCCGAGCTCTCCCTTCCCATAGCTCCCATAGTCTTAAGCACCTGTCAATCTGCTCCCCAATAAATTGGTTCATCATAGGTGATCAGGAACACACAGGGTCAACCACGAGGTTGAGTAGAGGAAAAGTAAATAGTCAAACATTACTATAAATAGAAAGTCAATCATCTCCACTCCGAATCACAAGACCTATTATTCTCCACACCAATCACAAGACCCATTAACTCCGCACCAATCACAAGACCCATTAACTCCGCACCAATCACAAGACCCATTAACTCTGTGACACCCCGCGATATAGCATAAATATAAACAAGTTATTCGCAGCGGAAATACGATACTTTTAAAAAATTTCGACATATTTATTAAAAATTTTTCGCGGAATATCAGAACAACATGCGGAAGACTAAAAACTAATGAGAAAGTATAAATTGTACAAATAACTTAAATAGACGAGGGATAAGGTATCCCACGATAACAACATGCATTAAATCTAAACTAAGCGTAAGGGTAATTGTCGAATTATCAACAATGCTCGCCAGCCACACGTCTTCCCCAAACAGCACCAACCTACATTCATGAAACATGAACGCCACTGTCAGTGGGGAGTAACTCAGGGTTCTCCCAACCACTTTACGTCAGAATACAAATAGATAACAATAAGAACATATTGTATATGAAGTAGTACATGTGAATATGAGAAATGTCAAAGCATGATACTCAAAATCAGGTAAACAACCAGGTGATCGACTCAGAGACCAACACTTGATGGCATGTCCAATCACACAAACAACAAACAACCAAGAATAGAATGAACGCCGTCAGGTAGCAGAACCGCTACAACTGACAGTCAGGGAGTATAACCGCTCCACTAACAGGTTAGGGCGTACAACCGCGCCCTAACTACCGGAGCGCATAACCACATCATCCGGATACTATGTATAGCGCATAACCGACAACTATATGCCTAAGACCTGGCCAGATCTCTCGATGTAATAACCACGGACACCGACCAATCCCGAACATAGTTAGATAAAATTCCATAACAGGAGTGGCGTTTGTTCATTACAGTGATACACCAATCGTATCACCGCTATCTATTCACAAGCAAGGCAACATAACCGTTACCAACACAATTTAGGGTGACATAGCCATCACCTAAACACAAGCAAGGCAACATAACCGTCACCCTACCCATCTTAAGATAACATAACCGTCATCAAAACACAATTTAAGCTAAAATAACCGTTAACCAACTCATTTACATACAACAGCCAACCATCGATAAATAAGACAACACTTAAGTCCATTCCATACGGGAGAAGAATAAACGGAACTGACTAATAAAATATAAGTCTTAAAAACATTTTACATTTCAGCTGTCCTCTCTCATGAAATTCATAATTAATTCAAATAAAATCGAAATGATACAAGGCCAACTGGGTCAGATTAATAAGACGTTTATCTACAATATTTGTCAAATAAACATTTTCAAAATACGAACTTAACAGGGGGTTATTGTCTGATACTTACAGTGTGTCAAAAATCGTCACACAAAATGTATTGCTTCATAAAACGGGTTTAACAAATCATTTTGGGGCAAAGAAAACTCCTAACATCATCTAAACTCTTCAAAGTTTAATTATTGAAAAGGACCAGAATAGTTTCAAAGTATAAAAATGGTTTTCGAAATGATCTTTGAGCTACTGTCCGTTCTGCGAGTATTTCAGCGCAATGTTCGTAAATAATTTATTGTGAACAAACGACATGCAAGAAAATTACGAAATTTTAGAGGTAGACTCTACACTTAAAATAAACAGGGGTCTCTTTTCAACATTTTCTAAAAAGGATACTCTAAGATGTCGAAATAAATAGTACAAGACAATGGACAGATTTGTCAAGGTGCTGAAACTTATCAAATAACCAAAGTAAACCAAGCATTATGAACTTAAAAAACTATCAAACTAATCATCCTCAAAGATCACAACCTCATTTAACAAAACAATTCTTAATGAATTTCCAACTAGAATATCATCCAACACAACCATGCAAAATAAAATTCATCAAAACATATGATTTATGAACTTAATCATGTCACTATTTAAGCAAACACAATTCTAGTATACTAAACATTACTAGCATATAGAACACATGTAAACATAGACGATAAGTCAAGTAACCCATCACCGTTACCTTATAGCTCTTCAATAAGCATGATTTTGACTCAAAGCCACTCCGGTTTGGACAACCGAACTAGCTACACATAAATAAACGAGGTTAGCTAAGAGAACCATGCCTTAAAGGCCACGACCAGAGTATATTAAGGAATAAATTTGATACTTTTATTACCTATAAAGATGGAGGGCGATGAGAGGAAGAGATAGGCGCGAAACTCGTTGAAAACCGTTAAGAAACGAAGATTTTACGATCGTTTTACGGTGGAGGTAAGAAGGTGTAACAATGGTGTTTGGGTGGATCGTCTTCAAGCTGAAAAATAGAGGAAGGAAGGGTCATGATGCCTACTAGATTAGACCTTGGGCAGCAAGGAGCATGGTTTGCATGTTTAAGCCAAGTGTCGAAAAGCTCACGCCAAGTGTCGTAGGTAAGGCCTAGTGTCGAGGGCTTTAGGCCATGTGTTGAAAGGATTACGCCATTTGTCGAGGACCTTAGGCCATGTGTAAGAAGTGATTAGGACATGTGTCTAAGGTCTTAGGCCAAGTGGAAGATTTGCTTAGGCTATGTGTCGAAGTTCTTAGGTCAAGAGGAAGAGGTAGCAACGAGCAAAAGTCTCGTCGGCGGATTTTCTGCGACACCCTTTCGTATTGTGGCCATAAATTCGTCCACAGAACTCGTATTAACGTTTATATTATAAGCAAAAGCTAGATATGCCTTTAAAATATCTTAAAGTTAGCAACAAGGACAGAGTAGCGTTTCACAAGTTTAAGAAGTATAACTTTAAGACGGACATATTAATATCATTGTCAAAAATGATATATTTTAAATGGAATTTTATTTATTGTGGAATATTATTATTACTAAAATAAGATTTTAATAATATATATTGACTTGGAAATTACGGGGTGTTACAAACTCCACACCAATCACAAGACCCATTAACTCCACACCAATCACAAGACCCATTTATCATCACTTCGTATCGTGTCTCAGAATTATATAACCAAACAACACAATATATCAATCATATGATAATATAAAATAAACAGATTACTCATCATTATGTACACGGTATTTCCCCTACCTCAACTTGCAGAAAGATAGTCAACAGCTCCTAGAAATGTTCCACGCGGAAACCGTCACCTAAACATATATTATATAACGATTAATAACCCCTATTCTAGAATAGTAAGGATTCTAAATATAGTAACTTTCTAAAAGTGGAAAGTTTCCTGTAATAGAAACTTTCCCCAAATAGCAACCTCACCCAAAATGGCAATACCACAAAATTATAGATCATGTTCTCATTTATTAGACATCACCAATATAAATAATTATCTCACATGCTAGCACCAATATAAACAATACTTATTAACAACATAATAATAACAACCATAATAATAATAATAATAATAATAATAATATAATAATAATAATAATAATGGAAACATGATATAAGTAGGCCCAACAATAAAAATAATAATAAAACAAGACACTGCAATAGCAGTAATATACGCATTTCGACAGCCCGTAACCGCAACCGACAGCCCCTAACCAGCCCGTTTACACACCCACAACGACAACCATACAGGGCTGGAATCACCACCCATCTGCGGTGGTCGTGACCACTGCACCACCACGCATCTATTGACGCTGAACACAACCCCCGACTCAAGCCCAGCAGCCCTCGACACTAGCCCAAACACCCCCTGCCCGCAACAACCCACTGCAACTTACTGTTCTGACATTAAAATGACAGCCCCTGACTCACGCTGTGACCACCCACACGAAACCCACTCCAAACAACCTTACGCGCGACTAAGAACCACCATAAAAACCACCACACGACACCCTTGTATACCACCAAGTAAACTACCCTAACTTCATCTACCGTGCACCCATTATGACTCAAAAACGCAAGCAAACATCACACTACCAAACATATTTTTCTGGAATTAAAACTTCTGTTCTGACCTGTGTGACACCCTGCACGAACCCCCCTAAACCGACTAGACACACCACCCAAAACCACCTTGAAAACCGCCAACCTCAACTCCAGACTACACTCAAACTATTAACTCTAACACCCAGCGCAAACATCAACATAGAAAGGGTCGAATACTAGCATACAACCACGTGTTCAGGAACTTTGTTTTGACAACAATAACATTCTGACACCGTGATACAAACACTACCCACGACGGTCAATGGTGGTCAACGACGACATCACCGTGGTCTAATCATGACTACTAAACATTAGAGAACGTTATTACACAAGAATCAGAACCAAGGCTATACTTATCTGATAGAAAAAGCGAATTGAAAACTGAAACGAAAACTGAAAACAGAGTTGGAGTTTGCGTGTACCCTTTTTCAGACGCCAAACGAATCACCCAACGCCACCCTAAACTTCATGTGATCCTTCCTCCTTGTGCTCTGGTGTGACGGTAGTGTGAGTGTGTGTGAGAGAGATGCGTTGGAGGGTTAGGGTTAGGGTTAGGAGAGGGGTTTATAAGGGGTGGCAGATAGAATAAGTTGTAGTTTGAGTGAGCAGGCTGTTGTGTCGAGTTGGGCTAAATTTGCCCTTGACACAAAGCTCGAGGCCCAAAACAACATTACACGCACTCCTAGACCGTGTAGTACTAGTAGGGCGTGACTCGATAACTAGATACCCGTACACAACACTTTACTCATAACGTACAAAACACTTATCCGATACTTTATTTAAATATCAACAATATATCGAACGTGAATAATTAAAATAAAATATCGTAAAATACGGAGTATTACAGTCTTCCCCCTTAAAATGAACTTCGTCCCGAAGTTCGCCCTCTCCCGGGGTCAACAACTGGTCGCTAAGCACGTACGAACACAGGTTATGACACCACATGACGTCAGAAAATACTAAAAGTACTTTAAAACACGAAATGTCACATTCTACCCTCGTTAAGAAAACTTTGTCCCCAAAGTTTAACGCATAACTAAATTAAAGGATACTCCACAAATTACAATATAATACACAACATAAGTGATCAGCATTATAACGTATATCCAAACAATCACGACATACCAGTTTGCCATATCATAAATCATTAAGATTTTACAATCTTATCCTCCTTAAAACATAGTTACGTCCCCGTAACCTCACTATACAAATCTCAGGTCATTACTCCGTCTTACTCATTACTTTATCTCATACCATCTTACCCCAAGTAAGCAAGTATCGCACTCATCGTCGAATCTAGGACCAAAGACAAGGGGTGAGTGAACCGGCGGAAAAACGCAATCAATACTTCCATTTCAATTTCAAACCTAGAATATGACTCAGTAATCAAGGTCACACTTGACCGAAAACACAATGTGGCACAACGGCTTAATAACTCATAACTCAAACCAGTAACCAATTCACACTTCCATTTCGATATCAATATAGTCACATATTCCTTTAAAGGATCTGCTCCACATTTAGAGAGTAAAACTCTAAGCTACTCACCCACGAGTCAAGGTCAAAGAATACGAAAACTCGATAAAATACTGAACTGCAATCCCAATCTCAATACAAAATCAACCATGGCCTTGTTCTAGACTCACGAGCAACTCAATCTCATCTACTCAATCTCATCGGTACTTACCTTCCAAGTTCATTGACATAATTGTATGTATATATACCATTCCACAGTTCATAACATAAGGATCTGGACGCTATACCAAACCAACCTAATACAACACCATTATGCATAAACAACTAATCAATTACCAAAAGTTATCCATCTCACAACTCAACCCGTTTCACAACAAAAGGATTACTTTATCACTAAGAAATATTAACTATCAAAATAAAGGAACGATTACTAATTTCAATGCAAGAAGTACTCGTAAGAAACCCAGAGCAATTATTATGCAAACATATATAACCTCGAGCAAAATAAGAGTACTAGGATCAGTAGAAACCGTGTTACGCAGTAAAGCAGAATCAGGGTATCTAACACTTACATACCTTTGAAATTTTTATCATAAATTTAATATATTTACAACAATGTAAACAATCAAGAAGCTCATAGTTCATAGTTGACAAATTAAAATGTTTCATGCTCATGATCATATTATAGCAAAATAATATTTAAGAAATGACATAGCGCAAAAATAATTAACGTAATTAAATATGGAACATTGACATATTTCACAAGACACACAACTCATAGACTCGCAAGATCGTTTAACATTCCCAGATATCAACAAGTTAACATAATCACTTAGGTACATTTCCCGTCGACTCACATTACATCATTCATCATGAAGCTACTATTAGATACGACTTACACAATAAGGGTTATATACAATGCGCAGCGAGTAACATTCAAGCAGGATTTCCTCGACACATAGCTACAGAATTGTCATATTGCAACCAATCATCATAATTATCAAATTTCAAGCTTTATCCTGGTTTATCACTTTGAAAATATTTTGAAATTTATAAACACGAATCAAAGGCAATTATGCAAGTTATAGATCAAAACAAAACTACACGGAGACATTCTGACTCCCTTTACTAAAACATTGTGCTTGGAGTTCATGAATTATTAAAACAAGATTTAACGATAAAAGTAAACGAATTCATCAGACTAGTACTTCCATATATCATATGTCGACAATTAATAATTCAACACATCGTGATTAGATCCTAAATATAACAATATGCAATTCACTGTATGGTATAACAATATACTTGAAAAGTTATAAAGATTAAAGTCACAGGGAACTAGACAGAGGTAAACCATCAATATACGAAAGAACATCAACAAGATTCATATTGTTCAAATAATCACAATTACGTATAACCATTAGATTAATATATCATGCTAATAAGCTTACCAGGTAAATTTCACTCTGCCACTTGGCAAAACTCTTCTGTGATAAACATGATTTTGACATCACATATATACGAGCAGCACATAATTATTTTGAGGTCGTAATATTAGACATATAATTGAAACGATTCTATATTAAACATGATGAAATAAATAAGGTTATGATATCATATAGCGAGGTTCATACTCATACCATATGCTTACTATTCATGTTACTAATTGCCATATCAGGATATCACGGGGTCACATCACATAATTCACATTTGATTGAACTTTTTTTTATGAAACTTACATAACGCAAAATTCACCAATTAAACATTATGCAACTACTTACAAAAATCATAATTAAATAACAGCTTAGCTAACGTGCGAGCGATTATAGTTTGTAGAGAAAATATATATATATATATAAAGAATTAGTTAATCATAGGAAAATAATCAAATGCATATCTCAAGGAAATTATTTAATACAATTTTTACAATTCAATCGATCTGAACAAGGACTTACATCAATTCAACAGAAAATTAGGCAACTTGCGAAAATCACAATTGAATAATGACTCGTTAAGATTTTACATGGCGTTTCATTTTGAAAACGTGAATGAACATTCTGAACAGTAGAGTTGGAACTATGCATAAGCAATAACCAAGTTTTAAATGATTTCTTTTACAAAAAGATAGGTCAAAACGGGACTGTGTAGTAAGAATCTGACCACTGTCAACTAAAAGATTTATTTCTCCCAAAATATAACTCCTATTAAAATAAAACCTAAAGCATTGTAAACCCAACTAAGGGGCGGTTATCATACATAAAATTTTCGTACTCAAATATGGAACACATTTACATTGGCAGCCCGCACCAACAAGGCAACATTCTGGAAGTTTATTGAAAACTTTGGTTCCGTTACAATTTCACATTACTACATTGAAATTCAACCATTCTTCTTCCGAAACACGTTCACATACATTTGAAGCATAGACATCACTTTGTACCATATTAACATTCATTCCTTATTTCAACAACAATTATCATCTAGAAAACGATAAAGATTTCGAAACTGAAAGTAGGCTCAACTATATTACTCGATAGTTATACGTGTGTATATAAATAAATTAATTTCTACCATCACACAATCACAACTTATTCAAAAACGGAAAAATAAACTAGGAGTTACTACGATGTCACTTATTGATTACGAACTTCATAACGAATTTTAAATGCGTATAATAGGTATAAAATCTTAAATACGATATATGCAATACATAACTATGTACAATCATGGCTTAGGGAAACACATTCCGCATATCACTAGACATGGATTACTATAACATATAATCATAAGATCAACTGAATTACTCATCCTTACAAGGAGTTAAACATCAAAGTCATATAATAACGATAGTCATCTAAATACCAGATAATCGTATGAACATTCCATGCACCAACATAACTCTGATCACATTACTCTAACCATTGTTCAACAATTACACCTCTAAACTCTTAAAATTTCAATTCCGTCATCCAGATTGATCCACATTTCATATCACGCATATCTTTCCAACACACATCCTTAATCATAACTCAAATATGACTTACCTCATTTTTCTCCTGCAAGAGCGTTAGTACAAGGTAACTAGGTCACTATATAATCTACCCCACTCTTCAATTACTCTCATTGGGTTCCCGAGACAGAACCGAAAGGGCCCATGGTTTGGTGTGAGGGGCCCCTAACTCATCCCGTTCCTTTTTGGGGCTCCTATCAGTTTCATCTCGGGGTTCATTTTATTAGACTCTTCCTACGTTCAATATTATTCATTTGGTTTAGGCCTGAGGATCGTTCGGCTCTGATACTACTTTGTAACACCCCCATTTATTTAAGGGCCTGTACTAGGACTCCCCAGATAAATAAGGATGTTACCATCTCGGTTTCCCGAGGGAGTAGATACAAAGGAAGGAACACAGTACTTTATTATTAAATGTTAAACTGAAAAGCATGTTCTTATAACCGTCTTGAAAACTGTCTCATAAAACTATAGTACAACTCATGATAAAAGACTATAGTGATTTAGACTCTAGTCTGGTCCGGATCCGAGCTCTCCCTTCCCATAGCTCCCATAGTCTCAAGCACCTGTCAATCTGCTCCCCAATAAATTGGTTCATCACAGGTGATCACGAACACACAGGGTCAACCACGAGGTTGAGTAGAGGAAAAGTAAACAATCAAACATTACTATAAATAGAAAGTCAATCATCTCCACTCCGAATCACAAGACCCATTATTCTCCACACCAATCACAAGACCCATTAACTCTGCACCAATCACAAGACCCATTAACTCCGCACCAATCACAAGACCCATTAACTCCGCACCAATCACAAGACCCATTAACTCCGCACCAATCACAAGACCCATTAAATCCACACCAATCACAAGACCCATTAACTCCACACCAATCACAAGACCCATTTATCATCACCTCGTATCGTGTCTAAGAATTATATAACCAAACAACACAATATATCAATCATATGATAATATAAAATAAACATGGTTATCATCAAATAACAAACAGATTACTCATCATTATGTGCACGGTATTTCCCCTACCTCAACTTGCAGAAAGACAGTCAACAGCTCCTAGAAATGTTCCACGCGGAAACCATCACCTAAACATATATTTTATAACGATTAATAACCCCTATTCTAGAATAGTAAGGATTCTAAATATAGTAACCTTCTAAAAGTGGAAAGTTTTCTGTAATAGAAACTTTCCCCAAATAACAACCTCACCCAAAATGGCAATACCACAAAAATTATAGATCATGTTCTTATTTATTAGACATCACCATAAAATAATTATCTCACATGCTAGCACCAATATAAACAATACTTATTAACAACATAATAATAACAACCATAATAATATTAATAATAATAATAATAATAATAATACAAGACACGGCAATAGCAGTAATATACGCATTTCGACAGCCCGTAACCGCAACCGACAACCCTTAACCAGCCTGTTTACACACCCACAACGACCACCATACAGGGCTGGAATCACCACCCATCTGCGGTGGTCATGACCACTGCACCACCACGCATCTATTGACGCTGAACACAACCCCCGACTCAAGCCCAACAGCCCTCGACACTAGCCCAAACACCCCCTGCCCGCAACAAGCCACATCAACTTACTGTTCTGACATAAAAATGACAGCCCCTGACTCACGCTGTGACCACCCACACAAAACCCACTCCAAAAAACCTTACGCGCGACTAAGAACCACCATAAAAACCACCACACGACACCCTTGTATACCACCAAGTAAACTACCCTAACTTCCATCTACCGTTCACCCATTATGACTCAAAAACGCAAGCAAACATCATACTACCAAACATATTTTCTGGAATTAAAACTTCTGTTCTGACCCGTGTGACACCCTGCACGAACCCCCTAAACCGACTAGACACACCACCCAAAACCACCTTGAAAACCGCCAACCTCAACTCCAGACTACACTCAAACTATTAACTCTAACACCCAGAGCAAACATCAACATAGAAAGGGTCGAATACTAGCATACAAACACGTGGTCAGGAACTTTGTTTTGACAACAACAATAACATTCTGACACCGTGATACAAACACTACCCACGACGGTCAATGGTGGTCAACGACGACATCACCGTGGTCTAATCATGACTACTAAACATTAGAGAACGTTATTACACAAGAATCAGAACCAAGGCTATACTTATCTGATAGAAAAAGCGAATTGAAAACTGAAACGAAAACTGAAAACAGAGTTGGAGTTTGCGTGTACCCTTTTTTAGACGCCAAACGAACCACCCAGCGCCACTCTAAACCACCAAGTGATCCTTCCTCCTTGTGCTCTGGTGTGACGGCAGTGTGAGTGTGTGTGAGAGAGATGCGTTGGAGGGTTAGGGTTAGGGTTAGGAGAGGGGTTTATAAGGGGTGACAGATAGAATATGTTGTAGTTTGAGTGAGCAGGCTGTTGTGTCGAGTTGGGCTAAATTTTCCCTTGACACAAAGTTCGAGGCCCAAAACAACATTACACGCATTCCTAGACCGTGTAGTACTAGTAGGGCGTGACTCGATAACTAGATACTGTATACAACACTTTACTCACAACGTACAAAACACTTATCCGATACTTTATTTAAATATCAACAATATATCGAACGTGAATAATTAAAATAAAATAGCGTAAAATACGGAGTATTACATTGGAGTTCTAAACTGGAAGATGCATTATGGGCATATAGGGCCACTTTTAAGACACCCATTGGTGCTTACGCATATCGTATGGTTTATGGGAAGTCTTGCCATTTGCCCGTAGAGTTAGAGCATAAAGGTTGGTGGGTTGTCCGTCAGCTTAACTATGATGCTAATCTGTGTGGTGAGAAACGTCTGTTGCAGCTAGATGAACTTGCAGTGTTTCGGTTGAACGCTTGTGATAGTTCCCGTATCTACAAAGAGAAGACGAAGCGTTGGCATGACAAGCGCATCATTCCGTGAGAATTTCAAATTGGCCAAAAGGTGTTGTTGTTTAACTCCAGATTACGACTATTTCCTGGGAAGCTGAGATCGCGTTGGAGTGGGCCGTACATGGTTACAGGTGTCAACCAATTTGGTTCGGTTGAGATAGAAGGATCCAACGGAAATCGCTTCAAGGTTAACGGTCACCAGCTCAAGCACTACTAGGGGGCGGACGATGTTGTGGGATGCGTCAAAGAGTACTTTTTCGACGAGTTTGAAGAGCTGCTGACTGAAGCTCGTAGGTCGTGCGGGACCTCATAAACCTGCGCTTTCCGGGAGGCAACCCGGACGTTTTCTTTGTTGATTCTTGAACAATTCTCGTTTCTTTTAGCACTGCTTTTCCTACTGTTTCGTTTGTATCAGACAGTATCGACTTTCCTGGCGTTTTTGTGCAGTGAACCTCTCGATCGAGTGCCTTTTCTGGTCGATCGAGAGGTTCCTTTGGTGGTTTTTCGCTCGATTTGTTCGCCGAGAAGTCTCGTTCGTGGCATCGTTGCGTCCAGTACGGTCGATCGAGTGGTTTGGTTTCTTGATCGACCCATTTACCTCGGGCCTCCTTCATCTTTGTTCTCCACCTCATCTTCTAATTCGGTTTGGGGAGGTCTCTTTTTGCACACCGTTTTTGTAAGTTTTCGTTTCCCTTGTCTCCTATGCTTTTTCTTTTCTTTCCATTTTGTACAATGAGGACATTGTACGGTTTGGGTTGGGGAGGGTATGCATCCTGCGTCTGCATTTGCAATTCGTTTTGCGTTCACGTTTATTGCCTTATGTAAATTTCAGAAATTTTTCAAAATTTCAAAAATAATATCATGTTTATTTTTGCATTTAGTCAAGTCGGATTGGAGATTTGATGATGACAAGCTATTTATAGTCAATTTCATGTTATGTTATGCCAATTTTCGACCCTTGCCTTGTGAAGTTTTAAGCGTTATCCCGAATTTTGTCATGGACTTCACGTTAGATCACTAGACTTGACTCATAGTTTTGGCAACCTACTACACATTCTGAGCTTTAGAGCCTTTAAACTGGTGACATCTATGACCGGTTATATTAGGATTGTGAGTAGTACTCCCGGTATTTCATGTTTTGCATGTGTATGAGTCTTGGTTTCTTATTGCCTAGTACCGTTTTGTGGTTGGTATTACACGTAGGAGAACTATTGCATTACCCCCTTCTCGTTATGCCCATTTAGCTCCACATTAGCCAAAAATTGCCTTTTGTCCCTTTAACTACATCCTATATATTGCCTACCTTATGTTGAGCTAGGAGTAGTGAAGGATTTGTGCCAATTTTAAACGTTTTTGGCCTGTTTTCATTGTTGTTGGAGTGTATACGAAGAAGAGGGAAATTTTCAGCCAGATATTGCTTGACCGAGTGGTTTTCCTGGCTAAGGTTGGTCGTTCGAGAGCTTCCAAATAGAAAAGTGCTCGATCGAAGCTTTTATTGCTCGATCGAGTAAATTGGGAGAGAGAAGCACTCGATCGACCGCCTAGCTTGGTCGATCGAGGATAAGTTACCACTGTTACCGAGAGTTTTCATCAAAAACATAAAAAAAAAAAAAAAAAGAAAAAGAAAAAAAAACAATCAAAGAAAAAATAAAAAAAAAAAATTCAAAGAAAGAAAGAAAAAAATTGATGAAAAGGAAAAACGGAAATTAGTATCCGGTTGACAGTTGGTATAATTTTGGGTAGTATTTGTTTGCCTAGCAAAGGCAATGTGCTACATGTATAGTCGGAAGAATTGGTAATGTATTTTCATGAGATTTGGTGGTTCTAGCTCGGCTTAAACCCCCACTTACCCATACTTGTTTTACCCCTTTCTGTCCCACTTATCCTCACTATCCCAAAACTTGCAATAGTTCGGCGTGTAATGGACATCGTTGGTCGTTGTCCGTGTGTACGGTGCTTGAAACCTTTATTCATGCTAGTCTAGCATTCATGTTTTGTCGGTTGTAGTTTAGGCGAGAGTCTATACTTCTTTATTCTTCTTTTCTCTTCACATATATTTTTCCATTTGCTTGATTGGGAGAAGAGAGACTCCGGGAGAGTCCGAAATTTTATGAGTCTAGCAAGGTTGAAAGTCTACATGTGTTTTCCATGATATGCACAAATTCGTTCGCTTATTTCCAATCATGGCATCAGTTGATTTTCGGGCATAGTATGTACTTGGCGTTGACTATTTTGGTAGCTTGAGTCTTTTCTCCATCCATTAGGTCCGTAGTTTTTCTTTTAGTTTGCTTTAGTTTGCATTAGGTTTGCTTGAGGACAAGCAAAGGTTCGGTTTGGGGAAGTTTGATGTGTGCATTTTGTATAGAATTTTTAGTCTTGTTTTAGCACATATTCTCGTAATAATTGGTGATTTTATATCATTTTATACCCCGTATGTGCTACTTTGTGTTCGTGTTGCTATTTTAAACATAGTGACCGAATAGTAGCAGAAATCGAGCTCTTTCTGCCTCAATGCACTGTTCCTCTATAGTCGATGGAAGAACCGCGGTTGGTCGTGTGACAATCGAGAAGTTTGAAGTGAAAAATCAACTTCTGGGCCTGTCGAAGGATAAATCGAGGAAGCAAAGTCCTCGATCGAGCTGTCCTGTGCTCGATCGAGGTATCCAGATTAGGAAAAGTAGTCGATCGAGCAGTATTGTGCTCGATAGGGAGGAATCCTAGAAGAAAGCGCTCGGTCGAAAGCCAAAGTGATCGATCGAGAAGTTCCCAAGAAGAGGGGTCGATCGAGTAACCTTCCACTGTTCGATCGACCGTTTTTTGAAGCTAAAAGTGCTCGATCGAGAGGAGTTTTCCCTCGATCGAGAGCTTGGAGACTCTTCGTGTTCACAAGAGTTAATGTTTCAGTTCGATTTTTGCCTATTTAAAGGGGGATTTCTGAGATAATTAGGTTAAGTTTTCTCACCCTAACGCTGCCCTCTGCAGACTTTCACTAAAAACTCTACCCTCTGAAACTTGTAGCCGACATTGGTGTTTATTCGAGCTCTTTTTTTTTCCGTTCAAGGTTTCTTCTCTCTCGTTCTTAACTTTCCCTACTGTAATTCTTCATCCTCTCATTTCTAATTTCGAGTTCTTGTCGTTAGTCTGTTTGTTGTTTCCGTTTTCTGATTTTCGTTATTTATTCGAGTTTTACTCTGCTTTCGTTTATTTTCGTTTACTGTCGCTTCTCGCCATTCTCGTTCTTTATTTGTTTCATTTGTTCCCTTTGCTTCTGATCCTTTCCCTTTTATGGTTTCTGGTCTTGGTTTTAATTACACCCATTCTAATCCTTATTGGTTTCCCAACTTTCATCTTGAATTGTATGTTGTTTCATATTTTCGTATTCGTCTTAAGAACATCGCAAACGCGCCCTATATCTCTCCGTTTCCGATAGTCTTATGCTATTATGTCCGTATTCCTACGGTCTTTTTTGTCTCACATTTCAGAATGTTGTATGCTAGTTTGATTATGCAAGTTGTTATCTTGGTTGTTCATCCTTTAATTATGCGTAACTAAACTTAGTACTAGGATTTGTGGTAGCCATGGCTTAGGATGGTTTGTTAATTCTGGTACCCATATTTCGGTTTGTTCGTATCCGTCGCATCTTATTTTCTGTTAATTGTTTGAGTCGACGCACTTAATTGACTGTGTAGAAACCCTCTTGGCCTAGATCGGAAGATTGGTTTAGGGGTAGTTCTGCGACGATTGTTAGGACTGTGCTAATTAGGGCGGAAGCTAAGTTAGTACAGTTTTAGGGTGAATAGCGGACCGGAAGGACCTTTTATGTACCCATAAACCGCAATAGGGCGACCTGTATTCGCAGACCAGATTTAGTAGCCATGGTGCACCAGGAATCCTAGTGCTCCCCTTTTCTTCTTTTCCTTATTTCCTACCTTTTTATAGTTTAGCGTCAAATTCATTTAAATCCCATATTTTGGTTACTTAGACGAACTTGGTCAGACTATAAGATCCCTGTCTCTCTGTGGATTCGATACCCGACTCCCTCTTCTACATTTAGTTGAGACCGGTTAGGTTTTATTTTTGATAGGGTTGCGACAGCCGTGTCAGCCGTTGAGGTCTA
This sequence comes from Silene conica, assembly GCA_029255685.2. Classification (NCBI taxonomy): domain Eukaryota; kingdom Viridiplantae; phylum Streptophyta; class Magnoliopsida; order Caryophyllales; family Caryophyllaceae; genus Silene; species Silene conica. The sequence goes on from CM055311.2 coordinate 71,638,452, forward strand.
TAGCTGCTCTCTATCCAGTATAAGGCTTATAGAATTAAACGGATGTCAAAAAAAGTTAAGTATAAGTATAATGAGTAGGGTGCACGTAAGGTAAGTAAAGCATCAAATCAATAGTGGCCGTAGGAAATTCAATACAGATATCTGCAAGTTCATCCAGTGCCTTGCATACAGTAATTGTTGTTCCTTCTTCACACAATGTATCTTAAGCTGCAAAAAATGATGTTGCAGATTTCCTACTAGAAAGAAGGATTAAAATGAGAGATGAGATCCGCTCTAGTAAGGCGATAACGAGAGCAGTAAAAGAACAGGCTAATATTGAGAACTGGGAATATTCAGAAAGCTGACCAAAAGATAATGATAATTCTGGGTTTTTAACAAGCTTAGTCGGATTAAAATGAAGGAGAGATGGAAAGTAAAGCATCCATTTTTCCCATATAAGTCTAATTAAAATTCATCCTACATAGGAATAATTCGGCTAAGTTTACCTCCCTTCCCCTTCTCTGCTAAAGGTATCAAAACAGACCTGTAACGGACCCAATTTTCAATATATAGTGAAACAAACAATTAGGTTACTCTCGTTTCTTAGGAGGAAATAGAGGATCCACAAAAAATTAGATAATGATTGGAGTACATTTTCCTAAGATTAAATCTCGGACACTGATCAGGTAATGGAGAGGATAGTTGTATATTGAATTATTGACTTGTTTTATTCATATAGCAAAATCAGCAAAATCTAAATCTAAAACAGAATGCCAACCACATTGAACAAACTAAAAAGGCTTGTCCCATTCTTTCAGGTAGCTAGTGCAGCTTTGTTGTCACAAAACAATATAAAAACCATGGGTGTAGTAGGAAGACGTACCTGTCAATCTCTTAATAGCGCGTTGATCCAACCTACTTTACTTTATGTTTGACTCATACATATGCGAGTACCAGTAAAAGTAAAGGAGTAGGAAAGAGAGACACTATAACATAGCCAGTGATGGACCCTTATGACCTAAGTAAAAACAAAAATAGAATAGTTAAAGATAGGGAATGGTGGTCTCAACATCCAAAAAAAGAGGTTAGCCTCCTCCCCGCCCTTAGTATTACTATAAGACAGTACTTATAATGTATGGGCATAATGCGCTATAGTCCGAGGATCCGGAATGAAGAGTCTAAAATATGAATCTTTTAAGAGCTCTACTTAAACTTACTTGGCTTTGGTCTAATACATGTCAAGCGCTAGATAGGATCGAAAGCAAAAGAAAGGTATGAAGCTTCTTTATCTGATTGATTAAAAGGCTCGTGCTTCAAAGGTAGTGGAAGGAAGTTTAGAAAATTATCAATCCAAAAGTAACCTATACGAGTTTGCAGTATTAAGCTTGTTCAGTGGTACTTCAAAGGTCTGTGATATAAACTCTAGAAAGAAGACAACAGCCTACACACTAGCAGCACTATCCCAAGAGGTTCCGAGGTGCTTCAACACGTATACTATTAGGATTCATCAACACAAAGCTTAGGGGTTTAGCCTACTATATAAAGATGAAATCTAAAGTGCCTTTATCATAAAGCAAAAACAGATGGCTTCTCTAGAAATATCAGAAGGTTTAGAGGAATCAACAAAAGCACATAAAGATATAAGAGAATTTAAAGTTAATGTATCCGGATACACTACATAACTATACTAAAGCCCCTTTTTAGGTTAAAAACAGAAGGTGAAGTGTACCAGCAGCTTCTTTATAACATGGGAGGCTTTTTAGTTTACTTCTTTTTATCTTCTTCAACTACCGAGTCAAGAGATGTTCATTTTAATTGACACATTAAATTGAAATCAACCTTTATTCAACAGGCTACCATTGAAAACAAATACTTCAACTTTAATTCAAACATTGAAAAAAATGATTACAATTTACAGACAAATCAACTTCAATTGAAAATGAAACAAATACGAAATATAAAAATTAAAACAAGCCATATGATTGAGAGAGACAAAATTACCTTGATTCAGTTGATTGAAAGACCATTAGTACATGATTTTTTGGAAATTAGGGTTTATTAGAGGGAATTGGGTGTTTCGTTCGTTGTATAGGGTTGGAGTACCAAGAGTATTGTGTAAAATGTAAATGAGATTTTGCGATTTCCAATCTATTAGGTTTCTATTTTGGATGTTTTATTTGACTGATTATTGACGTCGGTTCTTATTAAAACCGCTACAAAACATATAACGATGATTCTTTAATAAAAAAATGTTGTCAAGTATTATAACCTTTAACGGCGGTTGTTAATACAACCGCCGTGATTGACTTTAAGCGGTTTTCTTATCTAAAACCGCCGTCAATATCTACTTCTATTACGTCGGTTCTTAACTTAGACCGTCGCAATAGACCTCTAGACCTAAATAAATTCCCTCCCGCCAATTTTTTGGACTTTTCGCGACTTTTCTATTAGAACCGCCGCGATAAAGGTGTCGTCGTAGGGGTTTTTTCTACTAGTGGTATGCATTTTCGTGATCAACATTTGACTACTTTATTGTCTAAATATGATGTCAAACATCGTAGAGGTTTGGGGTATCACCTTCAAACTAGTGGACAGGTCGAAGTCTCTAATGGGGAACTAAAGGTGATTTTGGGTAAGCTAGTGTCTAAATCGCGGAAAGATTGGAGTTCTAAACTTGGAAGACACATTGTGGGCATATAGGACAGCCTTTAAGACACCCATTAGTGCTTCACCGTATCGTTTGGTCTATGGGAAGTCTTGTCATTTACCTGTTGAGCTAGAACATAAAGCTTGGTGGGCTATACGCCAGCTTAATTATGATGCTAATTTGTGTGGTGAGAAACGTTTGTTGCAGCTAGATGCGCGAGAGGAATTCCGGCTTAACGCCTATGATAGCTCCCGCATTTATAAGGAGAAGACTAAGCGCTGGCACGACAAGCGGATCATACCTCGCGAATTCCAGGTCGGACAAAAAGTGTTGCTATTTAACCAATTCGGTTCTGTTGAGATAGAAGGGTCTGCTGGAAATCGTTTCAAAGTCAACGGTCACCAACTAAAGCATTATTATGGACCGGATGATGTTGTGGGATGCGTCGAAGTGTACTTTTTCGACGAAATTGATGAGTATGACGATTGAAGCTCATAGGTCGTGCGGGACCTCATAAACCTGCACTTTCCGGGAGGCAACCCGACTATTTTAGTTGTTTGTTTTGAATATTCTCGTTTTTCGAACTGTTTTCGTTCTGTTTTGTATGATCACACAATTTTTAGTTTTGTTTAGGAGCGTTTTTGCAGATAACCTCTCGATCGAGCACTTCTTTATCTCGATCGAGAGGTTCACCCTTGTGGTTTTGTCGATCGTTTGTTACAGGTGATCGATCGAAGTGTTTAGCGTCCAATGTCGTCGATCGAGAGGTTCGTTTCTTCGATCAAGAGGACTCTTCCTCGACCGAGCTGTTTTGGAGCCAATCGAACTCTTATCCAACCTCACCTTCAGATTCGGTTTGGGGAGCCCCTTGTTGCATGCTCTTCTGTAAGTTTTCCGACTCGCTTGTCCCAGTTTCATTTTCTTTTCTTTCCTTTTGTACAATGAGGGCATTGTATGGTTTGGTTTGGGGAGGTTATGCATCCATTTTTTGTCTGCATTTTACTTTTCACGTTTAAATCTTGCATGCATTCGTCTTTCAATTCTTACGTTTTCAAAAAAAAAAACCAAACACGCACGTTTCTTTTTGGCATTCTAGTCGAGTCGGATTGGAGTATTTTAATGATGATATAGCGTTTTATAGTCAACTTTATGCCATGCGGTGCCATTTCACTCTCTGTTTAAGCGAGTCTTGAGCGTTATCTCGAATTTTGTTGTGGCCTTTGTGTTAGACCATTAGACTTGACTCGTAGTTTTGGAAAACTACTATACTTTCTGAGCTTTAGAGCCCTAAACTGGTGACATCTATGACCGGTTATATTACGATTGTGAGTAGTACTCCTTGCATTTCATGTTTTGCATGTGTATGAGTTCTGATTTCTTATTGCCTGCACGTACCGGCTAGAGGATGGAATTACACGTTTGGAGGACTATTGCATTACCCCCTTTCTCGTTTGCCCATTTAGCTCCACTTTTAGCCATAATTGCCTTTTATCCCTTGCTACATCCTATATTTTGCTTACCAGTGTGCCGAGCTAGGAAGGAGTGAAGGAATCTGCCATGTTGTATCGGTTATGGCCTGTTTTCTGATGTGTTGGAGTGCGTGCAAAGGAGATTTGGAGGAGATGCTGCTGTGATGTTCTCGATCGAGAGCAGTTATAGCTCGATCGAGATATTTTGGTAATTGTTGTGCTCGATCTAGAGCATTTTGCTTGATCGAGAAACTCTGAATAAAAAGATCCTCGATCGACTTCCGTTTTGGTCGATCGAGAGGAAAAATAAAGCTGCTGAACAACCGAGAAGGAAAAGAAAAAAAAAAAAAAAAAAAATAAGAGAAATTGAAAAAAAAGAAAAGGAAAAAAAGGGACAAAATATGTACGCGGTTGTCAGTCGAAGATTTAATTTGGTTATTTTGATACGGTTGCCTAGTCAAGGAAGGCGTTGCGCTTATTTTTGCGTCGGAAGATCGGGATGCGTGTTAGTTGGTTCGTAGGTTCTAGCTTGGCTTTAACCCGCACATATCCATACTTGTCTTGCCCCTTCTATCCCACTTAACCACACATTCCCAAAATTTGCAATAGTTCGGCGTGTAATGGACATTGACGGTGGTTGTGCGTGTGTACGGTGCTTGAAATCGCTATTCATACTAGTTGGCATGCATGATTTATTGGTCGTAGTTTAGCCGGGAGTCTATACTATCTTATTCTCTTCTCCACATATAATTTACCATTTGCTTGCTAAGAGAAGAGGGATTCCGGGAGAGTCCGAAATTGTACGAGTCTTGCAAGGTCATAAGTCTAACATGTTTACCACGATGTGTATGAATTCGTACGTTCTTTCATGCGTTTGGCATTGGTTGATTGTGTGCACAAAAGCGTTTGGCATTGATTATAAGTAGCTCTGAGTTTTACTTCGTCCTTTAGCTCCTTTAGTTTGCATTTAGATTGCATTTTAGTTTGCTTGAGGACAAACAAAGGTTCAGTTTGGGGAAGTTTTATGTGTGCATTTCATATAGACCTTTTTGGCCTTTTTAGCACACATTTGTACGCCTATTCTGTAGTAACTTGCTACGTTTATTCCCCGAATAGTCTACTTTGGTTTGTTTTACATTATTCGCATGAATGAGCCAGAGCGGCGTTAAATTAGCATTTTTATGGTCCTTCAAGCTTGCATAGGAAAGTCGGATTTGAAACTTGTTGTCCCGAAATACGTGGAATGAATCTTTAAGGATGGAAGAGTGTTCGAGGTGATCACAGGTCATCGATCGAGAGTCTTATGTCTCGATCGACCTGTTCTTGCATGAAGTAGCGCTCGATCGATTTTAATTGTGCTCGGTCGAGTGAATGCTGAGTTGAAGACTTTCGATCGAGAGATTCTCATTCTCGATTGGTTGCTAGTTAAGATCTCGATCGAGTACATTTTGTTCTCGATCAAGCAATTGCCTGGGGGGTTCTTCTCGATCGAGGACCTATTCTTCTAGATCGAGAGACTTCGTGACTGTTGATTTTCTCTGTTCACGTCATCGTCAGTTCAGAGTTTTGGCTTATAAAATAACAGGCATTCATGAACAAAAGGGAGGCACTCTTTCCCAGAAACAAAAAACCACGAACCATGCTACTTCTTATTTGTCTTTTCTAGTTTTTAGATTGGTACTATTCTCTTGTAATCGGAACGGATACTTCCTTCCCATTCATCTTTCGCTATACAATTTCGGTATTTTGTCTTTCTACTTTTATTTTGAATCTTGCTTAATTTCTGCCATGTTTCTGTTTTCACAATTCGTTATTGTAATCGTTCTCTTGTTAATTATGTGTAGCTAATTATCCCGCTAGGATTTAGGGTAGCCATGACATAGGTCGTTGTTTTACTAGCTTATGATACCCGTAATTCGGTTTGTATGTATCCGTCGCATTTTATAGCTGTTGATTGTTTAAGTCGACGCACTCAATTGACTGTGTAGAAATCCCCTTGACCTGGATCGGAAGATTGCAATTGGGGTAGTTCTGCGACGATTATTAGGACCATGCTAATTAGGGCGGAAGCTAAGTTAGTATTGTCTTAGGGTGAATAGCGGACCGAAAGGACCTTTTCATTACCCACAGACCATAATTATGGTGTCCTAAGTTTTGTAGTTCGGACCTAGTTTCCATGGTGAACCGAAGATCCTAGTGTTTTCTTTTTCTTATTTTCCCCTTTCCCTTTTTCTTGTAGTATTAGTGTCCAATTAAACTATAACCCCCAAAATCGGTTACTTCAGACAGACTTGTTTAAACTACAGGATTCCCATCTCTCTGTGGATACGATACCCGACTACCTCTGCTACATTTAATTGAGACCGGTTAGGTTTTATTTTTGATAGGGTTGCGACAGTCGTGTCAATGATATTGCTTTACAATGAAGGTTTTATTTTTTTTTGCAATTGTTGTAATATTTTATGATGTAATCTAGTGTGGCCTTAGTTTTTGGATTACTTTTCGGTAATGGTGGAAAGTAATCAGGTGATGTATTTTATGAGATCTCGCATCTCCCCATTGTATTTTATTTATTCTTTATTTTAGATTAAATTTAAATAAGATTTGCATTGTAATAGCTTAGAATAAAGAAGAAGAAGAAGAAGAAGAGATTGAAGCATTCATTTCCAGTCCCATTTCCATTTTACATCACAAGATGAAGAACGGTGATCCCATGAAGCTTCTCGGGTCCATGTGATTGGATTACAAAGTTGTAAATACTGTTTTTTTTTCATAGGATAGGCCACACTAGGATTTTATGTTTTATTCTCTTCATTGCTTGCATATTGCATGTCATTATATTCCGACTAAACCAAACGACCTATATATATGTATGTAAAATGACTCATGTAGATTATTTTACATTTTTGACATATGATGTTTTATATTTGCCATCACTCATTCCTACTCACCTTAAATAGTTCACTTAAATGAGTTTAAAATGATGATAGGATCGCACTCTACAAAAAATTGAGAAATTAGCCTTTCTAAGTCAAACCACTATGAATCCCTTGTTCGTCGTTGTTATCTCCATATGGACCCCTTCTACCTCGGGTAAGTAGTGTGTTGTGACCTAGTTGAACTCAACACGATGATTCACTCAAGTTATTTAAGCCATCGTGGACTACGAGATAAATCTAAGAATTTTGTCAACTGAGAGTTCTAGTGTAGAACCAGTTAAAAGGTTAACTCACTAAGTAGGGATTTGGGTCTTGGCATACATTATATAATTCTTTGAGTGAGATCGATTATATTATGTTATATATCTTTGATTAAATGATTTTAAATTATATGATTACTCATGTTTATTTATTTTCTGATTTGTAGATTATTTCATATATGCTTTTAAAATGACTGATACAAATGCAACTCCTAGCCCTAGTGCCTCCCTCACAAGGGAGTCGTGGTTGCACTCCTTCATGGACCACGTCTCCTATAATCAGAACTCCCGCCTTAAGAATGATGGGAGTAACTTTACCGATTGGGAAGCAGCATTACGGAATGCTGCCATTGCTGGTGGTAAGCTGAAGTATTTGGTTGAGCCGGTTCGGCTGAACCAACTACCAGGACTGGAGCCCAACGAACTGCATGTGATGAGTTCGTTCGTGAAGCAGGGGCGATTAATAACGTACTTATATATTCAGTAGAATGCAATTTGCAGCGCCGCTTCATTTCCCAAGGTGCAAATAAGATTTTCACCACCCTCACCAATGAGTTCTTGCAAGCTTCGAGAATCATGAGGTATGACGCAGCAGATCACTTCTTCGAGGCAAAACTGACAAAGGGTCAAGTTGTTAGCCCACACATCCTCAAGATGATTGAGAATGTGGAAGTTCTGGAGTCTCTTGGTTACAAGATTGAGGAGTCAGTCATTGTAGACTGTATCTTGCACTCTCTTCATGATGGGTTCACCCAATTCAGGGTGAACTACAACATGAATGACATGAAGAAAAGTCTTCATGAACTCTACTCTCAGCTCATGCAAGCTAAGAAGGATCTAAATTTGAGTGGGAGTGCTACGAAGGCCGTCCTCGTCATACAATATACTTGGAAGGGGAAAGGAAAGACTAAGGCTCCCTTAAATGTTAAAAAGGCACAGTTCAAGAAGAAGCAGCAGCCTAAGCCCAAGAGTGGACCTGGTGAGACCAGTAACTCAAAGGGCAAAGGGAAAGAGGGGGAGTGCCACCATTGCCACGAGTTCGGGCATTAGAAGAGGAATTGCCCTAAGTTCCTCGATGATATCAAGGCTGGACGTGTGACAACTACATGGTTTAAGGGACGTCCGCAAACTTGAGAAAGGTGACGTAGACCTTCGCATTGGAAATGGAGAAAAGGTTGCTGCTGTCTCCATGGGAACTTATGTACTCAAACTACCTAGTGGTTTTCAGTTATATTTAAATAATTGTTATTTTGTTCCTAGTTTGTCGAAAAACATCGTTTCTATTTCTGTTTTGGATACAGAAGGATTTTGTTTTAATATTAAGCACAACTGTTGTACTTTTTCATTAAACGATATGATTTATGGCAAAGTTGTTTCCATAAACGGGATATATTATTTAGACCAAACCACCGAGGTCTATCATGTGAATAATAAAAAGGTTAAAACAGGTGATAAAGAACAAACATATTTATGGCACTGTCGTATGGGACACATAACTGAAAAACGCGTAGAGAAACTCATGAAGAATGGGACAATACCACCGTTTCATTACGAATCAATTGGTACGTGTGAATCATGTCTCATCGAAAAGATGACTCGTATTTCCTTTAAAGGTATTGGGATGCGAGCTAGTGATCTTTTAGGACTCATACATACAGATGTGTGTGGTCCTATGACAATCACAACAAGAGACGTCTATAGATATTTTATCACTTTTACAGATGATTTAAGTACATACGGGTATGTCTACATAATGAAACATAAGAGTGAATCCTTCGACAAGTTCAAGGAATTCAAAAAGAAGTTTGAGAATCAATTGGATAGGAAGATTAAATCACTTCGATTTGATCGTGGTGGCGAATATCTTTCGACTGAGTTTGATCAACACTTAAAAGACCGTGGTATTGTATCACAGTTGACTCCACATGGGACACCACGATTGAATGGTGTATCCGCACGGAGAAACCGAACTTTATTAGATATGGTTCGATCCATGATGAGTCACACGGTTGTGCCTGATTCATTATGGGGATTTGCTCTTCAATCGGCTGCTCTAATACTTAACCGCAGTCCGACGAAAGCAGCGGCCAAGATTCCATATGAGATGTGGAAAGGAAAAGTTCCTGACTTGTCTTTTATTCGGGTTTGGCGCTGTGAAGCTTATGTCCAGTGGAGACACGAAGACAAGCTAGGCCCACGATCGGTCAAGACTTAATTTTTAGGTTATCCAAAAAGAATATTTGGTCACTACTTTTATTCATCTACCGAACAAAGAATTTTTGTTGCGGTTAGTGCGAAGTTTTTAGAGAAAGAGTTTCTCTCGAACAAACAAAGTAGTAGGGCTTTTGATTTGTTAGAGGTTCAAGAACTAGATACCAACAGTATGATGGAAGAAAGTGTTCCTTCCACATCTGCTATGGTATCCATTCCAGAGGAACCTAGGAGGTCGGTTCGATTTTCTCACCCCCCAAACCGATACATTGGTATGGTTGAGGAGGGTGGTGTAGAAAACATTTTGCTCCTTGAGCGTAACAAACCAGCTACCTACAAAGGAGCCATAACCAGTTCTGACTCTATGCTATGGCTCGAAGCCATGCAGTCCGAAATAGATTCCATGCACGAGAATCAAGTATGGTATTTGGTTGATTTGCCTGAGAAGGTGAGACCCCTTCAGTGCAAATGGCTCTGTAAGATAAAGCGCACATTAGACAGACAACCAGATGTATTTAAAGCACGATTAGTAGCAAAAGGTTTCACTCAAGTACAAGGGTTGCACTATGATGAGATTTTCGCTCCAGTTGTTATGCTTAGATCTATTCGGATTATCTTAGCGATAGCCGAATTTCATGATTATGAGATTTGACAAATGGATGTGAAAACCGCCTTCCTAAACGGGTTTTTGGAAGAAGAATTGTATATGGTACAGCCTGAGGGTTTCATAGATCCTAAACATCATGAGAAAGTGTGCAAGCTTAATCGTTCCACTTATGGACTTAAGCAAGCATCACGGAGTTGGAATCATCGTTTTGATGACGTGATAAAACAGAACGGCTTCATTCAAAGTGTCGAGGAACCATGTCTGTATATCAAGTCAAGTGGGAGCAAAATCGTGTTCCTAGTATTGTATGTAGATGACATACTACTGATTGGAAACGACATTCCCATGCTCTCGTCGGTTAAGATATGGTTAAAGAACCATTTCAAAATGAAAGATTTAGGTGAAGCACAAAGGATTCTAGCCATTCGTATCTATAGAGATAGATCGAAATGGATGTTAGCATTGAGTCAAGAAGATTATATAGATAAGATTCTTGACATATTCAATATGACAAACTCCAAGACGGGTTACCTTCCTGTTGTTCATGGGGTGCATCTGAGTAAGACTCAATCACCTACAACACCTGAAGAAACTGAACGCATGAGTCGGATTCCTTATGCTTCGGTAGTAGGATCGATCATGTATGCCATGATGTGCACACGTCCAGATGTGGCATATGCATTGAGTATGGTCAGCCGTTACCAAAAGGATCCAGGTGAAAGTCATTGGATGGCCGTCAAGAACATCCGTAAGTACTTACGAAGGACTAAGGATTGGGCTCCGGTATATGGTGGAGACACGGAGCTATGTGCTAAAGGTTACACAGATGCTAGTTTCCAAACCGATCGTGATGATTCCAAATCTCAGTCGGGTTTCGTTTTTACTTTTAATAGTGAAGCAGTCAGCTGGAAGAGTTCCAAGCAAAGCGTTACAGCAGATTCTACAACAGAGTCTGAGCACATGGCAGCTTCTGAAGCTGCAAAGGAAGCTATTTGGATGCGTTATTTCTTACAGCAAGGACTAAAGATAGTACCTAGTGTGAAAGATCCAATCACCCTTTATTGCGATAATAGTGGTGCCATCTTCCAAACTAAGGAGCCTAAGTCTAGTAACAAATATAGACATGTACTCAGAAAAGCTCATCTAATAAGAGATTACGTGGAGCAAAAGAAGATAGCGTTGTGCAAGATTGGAACGGATAACAACATTGCAGATCCGCTCACTAAGGCACTACCGCATAGTAAACATGAAGGGCACATCACATCCATGGGGATAAAACGTGTTCTAGAGTTGTATTAGATATTATTTGATTGATATTTGATCATTCCAATTACTACTTAATAAAATCATTGAATTTCTTTATATTGTATTTCATGTGGATTGTATGACAATTTTGAACACCACAAAGTGAACTGTTTTACTTTATATGTATGTTTTGTCCGTAAACACCAAAATGAGCTGATAACGCAGGTGATTATTTTGTTACTTGAAGGATGGATGGTTCAATAATCCATAAGTCAAACGTTTTAATGATCAATAACAAATATGGTCATCTGATACCGCATAGGACATGATGACCACTACAAAGAGTCCTAAATGTTAAGATACATTAGGTGCCTGGTCGTGGATAGGACGCCTATTGTGATTCCTAAAGTCGGTTCTTTTGACCATTGTCTATTTCTTGCGATATAGACAGTTTTTGGGTGGTTTAGGTTTCTGTCCTAGGTCGCACCGTAAAAGGAGGCCAATCAGACTTTTACTGGGCTAATTTATGATGTGATTCCATCGGCAGGTTATAAGTCAAGGAAAATATCCAGCCTTTATCAGGTTTTATATATATTCTAAGGGCCACTCGAGGAGTAGTAACTTAAATGCATGGCCATGCTCGAATATGATTCGTATTTCAGTTATGTTACTCTCTAGTCGAGGAAACTGCTCTTGATATGATTACTTGGGAGATACGACCTTGTAAGGTGGTAGTTTGCAAATTGTCTTCCATTGAGTGGGAGAAATTTATGGATATGAGAATCGTAATCGCACACACACTTGTAGGACGAGTGGGATATTGTTAGAGCAAATGTCCTCCACAGTGTGTGATTATTTGAATAAATATTTTACATGATCACACAGGGATACTTAGTATATTAATCAGTAGGTTAACGTTTATCGGTAACAGTTGGCTTACTAGAAGTTTGACGTTAATGTCATATGATGGCGGTAATCAGCTGATCCCTAAAGGTCACACTTATAGGATAGTACTGAGAAATGTGATTATATATTGATATAATTACGTAAATGCTAAACTTAGCTAAATGTAGTTAAATAGATGATAAACATTTAATATGATTAAATAATAATTAGGAGAAATGAATTAAATGTTAATTCTAACAAATATATATAAATGTTATATTTATTAATTATATATTTTAATATATGATATTTTAAAATAATATAATTAGGTTAATTAATTATAAGATAATTAATTAACATTCTCCTAAAATTGTGTATATGTTACATTTCCGAAAATGTTCTCCGGAAATGAATTTGGGATATTTAGGTCCGAGTACATGCATTAAAGTATATGTAGATATTTTAGTAGTAGTTCGGATACGTGAAAACTCTAAGTGAGTCTCCTATATGTTTAACAACACTAAAAACAAAAAGACTGACAGAGTTGGTGGAGTGTTGTTGGCGTGAGATTCCCTTATGTTTCTCATTAGTTCATCATCTAAAAACCTAAAAAATAAAAACCTCCATAATTAATAGTAATTAAGGTGGTGATTAGAAGGGCATTTCTCGGTCATCTTGGGTGAAATCTAAGGAGAATTTCTACTTTGAAATTTGGGTTATATACTAGGTTGTTCTTATGCCCATTCCACGTAGATCTAAAGGTTATTTCTATATTCATGTCTATTTAATTCAATTGATAGCTTTTTTTTATTAAATCGTCTTTTGATATAATCCTTGGCAGTATTAATTAGATTAATACGTTAATGGAAATTTGAGAAATATTCCTACAATACACGCACCAAATTACCTAATATTAAACTATCAAAATTATAAATAATCCATTCCCTGTTTTACAAGATATCACAAACACAAAATCTCCTACAAAATCTAACACATAAGCTTTTAGTCATACGGAAACCATACGATCCACTAATCAAAGTCAGAACAACAATGATAACCAAATGGATACAAACCCGAGTCCATCAACCGTTCCTCTCCTACATCGAATGCCCCCTGCCACAACCGAATTTTATACCCCAACACCCTCATATCGAAGTGATCTCCCCGGAGACAATTGTGACGGTACCCCTGTTTCCGGAGATGGCAGCCCCGTACTTAACTTTGATGATCGCGGAGTGTCCAATGATGGACATAAAGATGGACGTAGCGAAGAACAACCCTTTAAATCTAACAATGACAATGTCAATACCATGGAGTATTGATAATGTTTTCAAGCTTGTAAGTCGAGCATATCTATCATCTCTCAATTATCCACCTGATTTTATGAGTACTAGAATCCCAAATTTATGTCCAAACCTTCCCCATATCACATTCATGGTATGGAATGTTCAAGGTACCGGTAGCAAGAAGAAAATTATTGCCATTAAAAATGTGGTTAAAACCTATAATCCTACAGTGCTTGCCTTAGTAGAGACACATATGGGCAACGAACACGCGGTTAAGTTGGGTCATATACTTGGATACGGTGGTCATTCACGGGTTGACGCCCGCGGGTTTAGTGGTGGGATTTGGGTTTACTGGAAAATAAAGGTTGTATCGATCAACCCTATTGTACAACATGAGCAGTTGATATGTGCCTTTACTATGCATTTTATTTATACTTTCAGCACGTATTTCTATGCATTTTCGTAACTTTAAGTTACTATTGCTCCCGAAACGGTTTACTTTGGCATTTTTATGTTTTAAATGTAGGAACAAGCGGAAGTGAGTAAAATCAAGCTCTAATCGTCCTCCGTAAGCTATCTTGAGTGAATACACGAAGCAAGGATCCGAACTCTTAAGCCAAGAGGTGCGTGGAAGCCAATTTAAGGCTGGAATACACAGGAATCGGTCGACCGACCTACCTAACAGGTCGACCGACCAGCGCACAGTTCCAGAAAGGCCTGATTACAGCACGAGAGGTCGACCGACCTACATACCCGGTCGGTCGACCAGTCGACGGGTTCCGCTGTTTCGTTTTCGGTTTTAATTCTTTTAATCTTGTAATTAGAAGGGTATTTAAGGACGCTCAAGCATTGTAATTAGCTTAAGCAGTCACAATTAGGAAAAACACCTTAGTTTAGAGAGAAGAATTCCAAGTTTTCAGATTTGTTCTTAGTTTTCCAATCGGTTTGTAAGTTTTATGCAATTTAATCTTTCTTTGTTATTCAATTTCATTGTTCTTCTTATTGTTGTTATTCAATTCATGGTTTGCCCTCTTGAATCTTCATCTTCAATTATGTTATCCTCCTTGTTGTTCTTCAATATTGTTATTAGTATTAGTTATATGATTATGCATAGCTAATTCTCGTGATTAGGAATTAGGGGAACCATGGCTAAGATTAGGTTTTAATGGTTTTATGATTAAGATACCAATCCCCATTGTTGTTGGTGAACTAATTCTTTAAGATTGAAAGATTGTTAGGATTAGTTTAACAACAACTTTGGGATTGCCCTATGAACGAAAGTTTAGTGCTTTACTAGGAACCCTAAGACCGTAAGGATTGGGTAGAATATTGACCTAAAGGTTTATTCTTTGTTCCTTGGGATTGTGTTGTTTGGTTATTTTACCCTTTGTTGACTTGACCTAGCCATGGGGAACCGAAGTTCCAAATCTTTCTTTTACCTTGTTTTAGTATTCTTGCTGGTTTTGCCATCTTAGTCGTTGTTAGTCTCAATCATCAATCATAACCCCCCTTTTTGTTACTTTCAATAGACTTTAAATTCACAAACATTGTTAACCTTGTCCCCTTATGGTTCGACCCTTGACTTATCCTATCTAGTTTAAGCTGAGGTTTTTATAAATCTTATCTTTGGCACCCCTCAACGACGGGTGTCAGCAGTACATCACGATTGAAGTTTCGAGGAACGGGGAGCTGCCATGGTTCTTTTCGGCAGTCTACGTGAGTCCCGACCCATCGAACCGTGGTGCTCTTTGGAATGAATTGGAGTGTTTGCAAGACAAAATAACAGACCGTGGTAATGGCAGGGGATTTTAACGAGACTCGATCCTTATCTGAGCAACATGGCGGTGATAGTAACATGGCGAGGAGATGTACCGAGTTTAACAATTTGATAGAAAATTGCGATCTTATAGAACTAGCTTTCTCGAGTTCTTTTCATACTTGGGCGAGAGGCCATACGGTGGAGACGCGACAGAGTGCTCGGCTTGACAGAGCATTGTGTAACGGTGAATGGGGACTTTTGTTTGAGGGAGCTATGGTTCGTCACCTTCCCTCTATTCAATCGGATCACTGTCCTTTGCTTATTTACCTTAACGGTTTTGCTCATATTCACAATATACGGAGACCATTTAAGTTTCAGGCCTGTTGGATGGCCCATGAAAATTTTCAAGAATTTGTTGATAAAAATTGGTCTGTCACCGGACTATTTCGGAATCGCCTAGAAGACCTATCTCAGAAACTGCAAGAATGGAATGCCGAGGTGTTCGGTAATATTTTTCGAAGGAAAAATAAGCTCCTAATGCGAATAGCAGGATGCCAGAGGAAGTTATCTGAAGTCCGCAACCGTGGTTTAATTCACTTGGAAGCCAAGTTACGTAAAGAACTCAATGAAGTTCTCAGTCAAGAAGAGTTAGTTTGGTATCAAAAATCGAGGGTGGAATTAAGGACTGGGATCGGAATACGACTTATTTTCATGTGAGTACTTTGGTGAGAAGATGATGAAATCGTATAAATTCACTAAAAAATGATAATGGAAATTGGATTGAGGAGTCGGCAGCAATTAAAGAGCATGTATTGAACTATTTTAATAATCTTTATTCAGAGGAACCCGAGATAGAAGGACCGGATCGACTCCCTTGGGATTTATTTCAGTAATTTGGGACTAAAGATTGGGAGTGGTTAACTCGACCTTTTAACAAGCACAAATCGAGAATGTTATTATGCATATGGGAGCTCTTAAGGCTCCAGGTCCGGACGGGTTTCAAGCTATTTTTTATCAAAAGAACTAGCAATTGATTCACGCTTCTCTATGTGAAATGGTTTTTAACGCTCTCGAAGGCAAAGGAATTCCTGAAGGTCTAAATGATACCCACTTAGTGCTTATTCCAAAGGTAAACTCTCCGAAGACTATCACTCAATTCCGTCCTATTAGTTTTTGTAATGTTACGTATAAGATTATTAGCAAAACTCTTGCTAACCGTAATAAGAAAGTCTTCCCCCATGTCATTTCTGAAACCCAAAGTGGATTTGTCCTGGGTCGGCAAATAACTGACAACATTATAGTTTTTCAAGAGAAAATCCACTTTATGGGGAAAAAAGAAGGGGAGCCTAGGCTATATGGCCATCAAAATTGTTCTAGAAAAAACTTATGACCATCTAAGATGGAATTTTATACGGAGTACACTCAAAGACATGTGCTTTCCGGGCCTCATGACATATGTAATTATCGAATGTGTAACGTCTCCTCGAATGAGGATTCTTTGGAATGGGGAACCTACCAAACAGTTTACTCCGACTAGGGGAGTAAGACAAGGAGATCCATGATAAAAACTCCAACAAGCCATCGACATGGAAGTTCTCAACAATAATTGGAAGCCTTTCAAAATTTGTCGCAATGGTCCAGGGATTACAAAACTTTTTTTTGCTGATGATATGGTCCTTTTTGCTGAGGCAAAGGAAGATCAAGCTCTGGTTCTTCAATATGTGTTAGATAACTTTTGTTAGGCTTCAGCTGAAAAAGTTAGTGAGGCCAAATCCCGGATTTTTTTCTCTGGCAACACGGATACGCAAATGCGGTCTAATATTTACAATATCATGCATTTTCAAGAAACTGAAGATATGGATATTTATTTGAGGATGCCTACAATTAATGGAAGGGAGACTCGTCACACTTTTGCGCATTTAGAGGAAAAATGAACAAAAGACTTGCAGGATGGGCAACAAAACGACTCTCTCTAGCCGGCAGAACCACTTTTGTACAATCTACGTTGAGTACGATTGCTAACTCGACCGCGAGGTTGACTGTGTATTCGTGTGACACATACGATGATCGGGAATGGGGAGTAGACTTTACAGGAAAGAGATAGATCGGCTAGGAGATGGGCAGGAATGTGAGATGAAGGCTTGGACCGACTTAGAATTATATCACATCTAGAGAGTCGTCAATTGTATTTTCTATTGGAGCTAGTGTCCTCAACAGTTAGTGCGACAACACGTATAAATCTCTTAAAGGAACACAGGGTATACTTTGTATTTTAGCCAGTTGATTCACGTTTATCAATAACGGTTGGCTTGCTAGAAAGTTTGACGTTATTATCATACAGATGGCGGTAATCAACTGGTCCCGAAGAGTCACACCTAACGGATGGAATCTGAGAGATATGATTAGATGAAAATGTAATCATATTGATACCCTATATGACTAAACGGTTAGTCAATGTAATGATGACATAATTATTTAATACTAATTATTAAATAATATTAGCTAAGACGAATTAAAATGTTAATTCGTAATTAAATTTAAAATGTTATATTTAATTATGTGTAATGAAATTATTTAATAAATAATTAAATGATTTAATTAAATATAAAAGGTTATATTTAATTAGTGGATTATAAATATAAGATATTTATAAGATAAAACATTACACAAGAGAGAGCGACATAACCGATTCTATAAAGATAGAATTTCTGTCTGAGCAATTATTAAGTTGTTCAGTTGTTATGAAGTGCTGTAGATAGAACCAAATACTGATTTGGGGAATCCTAGTTGATGTCTAATAGCAAGGTTTTTTTTTGGTAAAAGGTTTGAACTCGTAAAGAGATTTTACCCGTACATGAATCATGAATGTTATGTCTAATCTCATCTACAATACATTGGAACACATATTTGGGATTCATAAGAACATTATCTATCCTTGCTTTGTTTCTTTGACTCCAAATATGATAAATTAGAGCATTGATAATCCCATTGGTGAGACCTCGTTTAAGCTTCGTCCCCCTTCTAGTCATACGCCATCTTTTAGTATTATTAGCAGGAATATGCATGCCAGTCCACTGATTAACCAAAGTAACAATCTACAGGCTATATGGACATCTGAAGAAAAGATGCTCCAGAGTTTCTGTCTGCAAGCCACAAATACAGCAGAGATCATCCTGAATGAAGCCAATGTTATAGAGCTTATGTTTAGTGTTCAAGGCCTGGTGATAGTAGAGCCAAGTGATGAATTGATGCTTGGGTCTTGTCCATTTATTCCATACCTGATGATACCAGTTCACATCCATATTGGTTTCTCTCAGCCAGTCATAGCCAGACTTGATAGTGTACATTTTTCCATTGATATTCTGCCAGTGAAGTTGTAGGATTTAGTTTCATCTTTCATTTTGCAGATTTTCTTCCAAGTCCATGGAGTATCCAAACCTGGTCTGTAATCTAGCCATTGAGCACCTTTCAGGTAAATATTCTGTACCCATTTAACCCACAGTGAATCAGCCTCGGTGAATACCCACCAGGCAAGCTTAGCCACAGCAGCCTTATTCCAAATTCGAGCATTGGTAATCCCCAGACCACCCTCTTTTTGAGGTTTGCAGACAGAATCCCAGGCCACCAGATGTGGTTTTTTGTATTCAGTGCTTCCTTCCCAAAGAAAATTCTTGCAAATAGAGTCAATAGTTTTCATAACAGCCACTGGTATGATGAAAATGGAAGCCCAGTACCTATAGAGGGTAGATAAGACTGCTTTTATAAGTACTAGCCTCCATGCATAGGATAGTTTTCTAGTGCCAAGAGCTCGAATCTAATAGCAAGGTTGTTTGCAGCTATAAATAGGACATTCACTCTGCACTTAAAGAGCACGAGTTACACGACATACATACTCTCTCTCTCTCTCTAACTTCATCTTACACAAAATTAAAGGTAATTTTGCAGTACTGTTCACGCGAAAAAAAAAATTATTATTATTATTATTTTTCTCGACTGATTTTTACGGGTTGTTTTCGTCTTGTTTTTTTTTTACTTGTTATGCATTATAAGGATAATGTATACATGTTGTGAAAAAGTTCACAAGTTTTGATACCCAATTATTTTAAAAAGGTTTAAAATAATGTTGGATTAATCCATATTATACGATAAATATGAATATGTTTTGTTTGATTAATATTATGTGATTAATTACGGAATTATCACATAATTTAAGTCATTAAATGGTGGTTTGGGTAAATTACTCTACATAATTACGGAATTATGTCTTGAAAAATTAATTTAATTAGTATGATGCATTATGTATTTTATATATTATATATTATTGTTGAATGGATGAATGGATTTATTTACGTTTTTGCAATCAGTTGTAATTTGTACTAGTAATACTTAGTGTGGCCTTAGTAAATTATGTTTTCGTAATGAAGGAAACATAATTTGTGATGTATTTATGGGATCTCGAATCTCCCTTTTGAAATATTTTTTTACGTTTTTGGGAATTAGAATGTAATAATAGGATTTTATTATGTAATTCTTCAAATGTAATTAAGAAGACCAAGACGGACGGATTGCTCACTCCCACTACATCACCAAGAAGGAACATCAAGACAAGACAAGCTTCTAGGGTCCATTGCTGAATGGATTCCAAGTTGTATTTTTTTTCTTTTTTGGTAGGATAGGCCACACTAGGACTTGCTTTATTTTTCGTTTTGCTTTTCATTCGCATGTTTTGCATCATTTTTCCGCCTAAACCAAACCACCTGAGAATGCATGAAAATTAACTCATATAGTATGTATGCTAGTCTATGTCGACATACAGATGTCACACGTTTTTCCTTGAAGCCATCACTTAGTTTATTCATTCTTGCATGCTAGATATTTGTTCACTTAAATGAATTAAAATTAAAGATGATGGATCTTCCTCTATAACCTAAAATTGAGATTAGTCTTTTATAAGTCAAGTTACTATGAATCCCTTCTTCATCGCCAGGCATATAGGACCTTACTCTCTATATGACCCCTTCTATGTTGGGTAAGTAGTAGCTGTTGACTTATTTTACCTCGACATAATGACCCTCGTACGATCCTGTGGTTATGGTGGACTAAAGATAGAATTTACAGAAATTTATCGACCAAGAATTCTAAATGTGTAGCCAAGAGGTTGGCTTATCAATTTACTGAAATTGAGTCTTAGGGATCGTTTATATAGTTCTTGAGGAAGATCAATTATATAAATGCTAAAGTCATCGCATTAAACTGTTTTTGCTAGACTATTTACAAAACGATGGTATGCTTATTATATTTAATTTCTTCTTTACAGTGTAGAATTCACCTAAACAAAACAATAATACTGCAAATACTATGGCTGGTCATAATGATGCCCTTATGCCTAGTGCCACAATCCTAGCTTAAGGCTTTCATGGACCACATGAATCAGTCCACACGAATGAAAAATGATGGGTCCAACTTTGTGGACTGGGAGGCTGGATTACGGAATGCAGCTGTAGCTAATGTTAAACTCAAGTATTTAACTGAGTCGTTACCAACTAACCCAGGCCCCACTTCTAGAGCTAACGTATCACAAGCTTATAGTGATTTCGTTATGGAAGCGGGTGCGATAAAGAACGTACTCATTTTTGCAATGGAACCCAATTTGCAAAGACGCTTCATTTCTCATGGTGCAAATAAGATTTTCACCTCGCTCACAAACGAATTCTCAAAAGCACCGAGAATCGTTTCATACGAGCACACCTGTCGCTTCTTCGATGTGAAACTCCAAAAGGGCCAACCGGTTAACCCACACATTCTCAATATGATTGAGAATGTCGAGAAATTGGAGTCCCTGAACTGCAAGATCAGTGAGAACGTAATCATTGATCGAATGCTTCATTGACTTCATGATGATTTTTCCTTATTCAGGGCAAACTATTACATGAATGACATGAAGAAAAGTCCTCATGAGCTACACTCCCTTCTCGTACAGACCGAGAAGGATCTTAATTTGAGTGGGAGCATGAAGTAAGACGCTCTCGTGATTGCAAACAAGGGAAAGGGTAAGGGAAAAGATCAAGCAGAGCTAACAGTAGCTAAAGTCTCCTAAATTCAAAAGGGCCGGATTTAAGAGTGGGCCTGGTGAGACAAGTAGCTCACAAGGCAAGACAAGGAGCAAAGACGGTGACATTGAGTACCACCATTGCCACAAGACTGGGCATTGGAGGCGGAACTGTCCAGTGTACCGTGAGGACATAAAAGCAGGTCGCGTCACTCTTGTTGGTATGTCATCTTATATTCATACGATTTAGATTAATCATGCAAGTTTCGGAACTTGGGTACTTGTACCGGTTGTGGTTCTCATCTGGGTAATCATTTGCAGGGCCTAAAAAGCATCACACCTCTCGCAAAGGGTGATGTGGACCTGCGAGTCGGGAATGGATCAAAAGTTGTTGCTGCTTCCATGGGAACATATGTGATCCAGCTACCGAGCGGATTCGAGTTATATCTGTATAACTGTTATTATGTACATACCCAGTTTACCTAAGAACATTATTTCAATTTCCGTACTCGATAAAGACGGATTTTCATTCTTAATAAAGGATGATAGCTATATTTTCTCTTTAAATGGAATGGTTTATGGTAAAGCGGTTTCCATGAATGGTATATATGTCTTAGATTAATCGACTGACATATTATACATGAATAATAAGAAACTAAAGGTTGGTGACAAAGATCAAACATATCTATGGCACTTCCGTATGGGACACATAAATGAGAAACGTGTAAAGCAGCTAATACAGAATGGCGCTTTATCTCCATTTGATTATGAATCATTGGAACATGTGAATCATGTCTCATAGGCAAAATGACTCGTATTTTCTTCAAAGTTGTTGGAATGCGCGATGTTGACCTATTGGGCCTCGTTCATACAGATGTATGTGGACCTATGTCAATCACCGCACAAGACGGCTATAGATATTTCATCACTTTCACTGATGATTTAAGTAGATACGGATATGTCTACTTAATGAAGCATAAAAGTGAATCCTTTGAAAAGTTCAAGGAATTCCAGGCGAAAGTTGAAAACCAACTGGATAGAAATATTAAAGCACTATGATCAGATCGTGGTGGTGAGTATCTTTTGCATGAGTTTGATCAACACCTTAAAGACTGTGGTATAGTACTACATTTAACTCCACCTGGAACACCAAAATTAAATGGTGTGTCCGAACGGAGAAATCGAACACTTTTAGATATGGTTCGATCCATGATGAGTCACACAGTTGTGCCAGATTCATTATGGGGCTTTGCTCTATTGTCTTCTTTGCTTATACTTAATTGAAGTCCATGTAAAGCTGTTGACACGACTCCATATGGGATACGGAAGGGAACCGTCCCTAACTTGTCCTTTATTCGGGTTTGGGGCTGTGAGGCTTATGTCAAATGGAGACACGAGGATAAACTCAGCCCGCGATCGGTTAAAACATACTTTATTGGTTATCCAAAAGGAATGTTTGGTCATTACTTCTATTCGCCTACCGAACACCGCGTTGTTGTTGCGGCTAGTGCGAAGTTCTTAGAGAAACAGTTTCTCGAGAATAAGAGAAGTAATAGAACCTTCAATCTATCGGAGGTTCAAGAACCAACTACTGAGCAACCAATGGAGGAAACCGTTCCTTCCTCTTCTGTTGCGGTCAGTATTCCTGAGGAACCCATAAGGTCGGGTAGACACTTCATTCCTCCAAATAGATACATCAGTATGATCGAGGAACTTGACGGAGTTGACGTTTTTCTCTTAGAGAGTAACAAACCCGTGACCTATAAAGGTGCCATGACCTGTTCTGACTCAAAGCTATGGCTTAATGCCATGCAATCCGAAATGGACTCCATGTATGAGAATGACGTATGGGAGTTGGTTGATTTGCCTGATAAGGTACGACCTCTTCAGTGCAAATGGCTTTATATGATAAAGCATTCCATCGAGCGACAACCAGACACCTATAAGGCACGACTAGTGGCAAAAAGGTTTCACTCAACTGCAAGAGTTGCACTATGATGAAATTTTTGCACTCGTAGTCATGCTGCGTTCCATTCGGATTATCTTGTACATGGTACAACTCGAAGGTTTCACGGATCCTAAAAAATCCTAAGAAAGTGTGCAAGCTTAAGTGTTCTATTTATGGACTTAAGCAAGCATATAGGAGTTGGAATCATCGCTTCGAGCAAATGATAAAAAAAATGGTTTTATTCGATCAGTCGAAGAACCATGCTTATATATCAAGTTGAGTGGGAGCAAGATCGTCTTTCTGGTGTTGTATGTCGACGATATACTCTTGATCGGAAATGACATACCTCTCTTATCTTCGGTTAAAGTATGGTTAAAGAACCATTTCCAGATGAAAGATCTGGGTGGGGCACAATGTATATTGGGGATCCGTATCTATAGAGATAGATCACGACGGATGTTATCACTGAGTCAGGAATCTTATATAGATAAGATTCTTGACAGATTCAGCATTACCAACTCCAAAAAGGGGTTACTTCCGATGATCTCGGGGGTGCATTTGAGTACGACTCAGGCACCTACACTACAACGAAAACACAATCGGGCGACAAATATTGGCGACTGAAATCTGTCGCAAACCACCTATTGGCGACGGACAACAGTCGCCAAACTGTTGTCGCTGACTTTTGTCGCCAAAAAAACTCGGGCGACTGAAATCCGTCGCCAAATTTGGCGACAGACAGGGTAGTCGCCAAAGACACAATTTGGCGACAGACAGGGCAGTCGCCAAATTGGCGACAGAAATGAAGCAGTCGCCAAATTGGCGACGGACTTCAGTCGCCAATTCCCCTTTTCCGTCGCCAATGCTCCTGACTTTCCAGGGGCTTTGGTTTCTTGTGCTCTGTTTTGGCGACTGATTTCAGTCGCCATTACTTCATTTCAGTCGCCAAAATTCCTGAGCATTTTTCATGAAAATCATTATTTCGTTTTTGCCAAATCCAATACGAAATAATATCAGTACACCTGCAACCAGAAAGTAACCAGCAATTGGTGACGAACACCTTTTGAATCAACAACCAAATCTCCTTTTATAAAAAAAGAGAACTGTTATCAAATTACATGAACACGTTAACTAAACTAATAAATCTCCACGTTCGACAATTTTTCCTAGGTTACTAAACTAATTAACTGCTTGAAATCCCATGCTAGCTCCACTACCGTCTCCTCCCTTTCCTCTTGGATCATTAGGATCTTCATTAAATGGCTGGGAACCGGGGTTGCAAGAGTAGAAATACGTCTCCATGGCCTTAAGACGTTCTTTCATCAACCGCATTTCCTCATCTCTTTCCGCTCTTTCTCGGTCAAGTTGTGATTGCAATTTACTTACAAGAGACGGCTCGTAGGTTTCGCGCGGCTCATATGAGGACCTTCTAGCCGGTTCCTTGTAAAACACCCCATGAGCTTGTCCGGCCCCATATACCATACCCTTCTTGTAACCATCCACCAATTTGAACCAAATTTCATTATCATCCCGCTCAGGGTGGGCCTCTTTCTCTGCCTCATATTTCCCCTATAACATTAAGAAAAGTATTATTAGTTAAGCAAAAACAATCATTGACGAAGGTAACAAAAAAACATCATTAGTTGAGAGAAACTATCTTACATATAACTCTTTGTCCTTCGCCTTAATCCATATTCTTCTTTGCGTCTTTTCGTTGACCTTGGAATGCGTGTCAAGGAAAAGTTCGGGCATCGTCATCATCGGCTTCTTGCCGCCGTCTTTGTTGCCGCCGTCGTCGTTGTTGCTGCTATCCTTCTTCTTCTTCCCTCCCTAAATAGGGAAAATTGTTAATATAAGAAGTATAGTATATTTATTCAAAAAAGAAGTATTCATTCAAGACTTACACTAAAAATACGCGTAAAAAATGATCGTGATCCCCCGTGATGGGTAGGCTCGGCCTCCGCATCTTTCTTCCCTCCTCTCTTGTTGATCTTCTTTTGAGCGGACACGGCTTGGAACTCGGGAGTCTCGCGTTGCTTTAGGAGATCTTGATATTTCTCACCTACAATTAAAAAGTATGTTAGTAGTATTAAGATATTTTCATTAATTCTTGTATTTACAAGTGACAAAACTTATATATTACATGTACCTTTTAGATGATTCGGTTCCTTCTTTCTTTTAATAATCTTGTAGATATAGTCTCTATATCTTGCTTTACCAACTTCATGGTATCTTTCAAGGACGGATTGTTCATGTTCAGGAGCCCAATAGAAAGATTGCTACAAAAAAAAAAAAAAACAGTTAATTTAATTAGTAGTTAGCTTAATGAGTTAAAAAACAACTAACTATATATAATTAATGCAATTACCCGATACACATTGAACCAAGCTTCTTTTTGAGCCTTGCTAGCTTTCCCCCAAGAAGTAGGCACAGGACCTAACAAGTTCTCCTTTGTGCTAGCAACGACCCCTCGACGAGGAGTCTGATGTCTAAACCTGTAACAGAAATTGTTAATTAAAACAAATCATTTTATTACTTTAAAAATTGAATAATACACATATAATAAACAACAACACTTACCATAGTCCCGCCGGATCAAGTATAATCCGGTTATCCTGGGTGTACTGAATCGGTATACCATCGTCCGAGTCCTCATCCACTTGAGGCTCAATCTGTACCTCTTCTTCTACTGGTTCCTCTTCTTCTTGCACGGATGAAATATTAGCACGATTACTGCCACCGCCTCGCACTCTACCTCGACCTCCTGCCATCTACAATCACATAAATGAAAATATTAGTAGGAGAAGAAAAAACATCAAATAAACATATCAAGCATGAATTTAAATTGTACAACTATTATATACCAAACTAATCATCATCCTCATCCTCTTCTAGATCTTCATCATCATCATCACCAACATCCTCATCCTCATCCTCATTGTCATCATCATCACCAACATCGTCATCATCATGCACTCTCACTACTTCTTCAACTTCCTCCCATCCTTCTTCCAACTCAATATTCATAGTCTCATTATCCTCCTCCTCTGCCAACTCATCATCATCTTCATCTTCATTATCATGAATGACTTCGTCTGTTGGAGACAAAATTGTCCCATTTGTTACTATTTCTTCTTGAAAAAAGGAGGTATCAATTTGTGATCGTGCCAAATTGGGTAAAAGGACTAAATCCATCCGTACACAAGCCAAGTCGCACATTCCGGGGTTCCTCGGCAAATTCAGGATAGATTTGATCAAATCGTTTCCATTCTTCCCCGTCACTTGGATGACACATCTTCCCAGGAGTACGTGGATTTTCTTTGTGCCATGTCATTTGTTCGGCAAGTTTTTTGGTAGAATAAATTCTTTGAAGTCTAGGGGTAAGAGGAAGGTAAATTAATTGGTTTTCTGCTATTGGTTT
This sequence comes from Silene conica, assembly GCA_029255685.2. Lineage (NCBI taxonomy): Eukaryota > Viridiplantae > Streptophyta > Magnoliopsida > Caryophyllales > Caryophyllaceae > Silene > Silene conica. Next base: position 71,665,157 of record CM055311.2, read on the forward strand.
CTTACACTTTTGACCCCTATTACCACTCTTGTTGCCTTTTTTTGTTTTGAAAACAACATCTCCATCGCTTGTCTGAAATCTATCTCCTCCACATTTTCTGCACTTGTCAAGTAACGCATCATCTTTCCAAAACAACATACATCCTTCGGGACAAGCATCGATCTTTTGATGTGGTAACTGAAGACCTTTAACTACTTTTTTGGTGTTGTAGAAACTTCGAGTCATGACGTTATCTTCGGGGATAGCATCCTCAAGGAAAGAAGCAATACCATCAACGGCAGGAAATGGCATATTATACTCACACTTCAAGGTTACTATCCTAGAGGCGGCTTGTAATAATGACATTCTGCTCCCTTCGTATAAAGGTTGTTCCGCAGCTTTTAACATGTCAAAAAAAGCCTTTGCTTGGGGATTTGGAGGTTGCTCTTCATTCAAGGCTACACGGTCATCGTCATTATTGACTACATTAAACTCCAACGCATCAACAACCATATCTCTATATGGGTTTTCGTCAACATGTTCGATGTGAGGTTGTTCGTGGATTGGGGAATAGGCTTCTCCATGAGAAATCCAATTATAATAATTTGGACGAAACCCATTTGTATAGAGATGTTCTTGTACCTCAATGACATATAGGTATTTCATATTTCGACATTTGCTACAAGGACACCTAAGTTTATTTTCTAACGAGTCATACTCCTCTTGTTGCTTAGCAAACTCAATAAACTCGGCAACACCCTCTATAAACCTAGCATTAGAACGTCTCTTCTTATTATCTAATAACCCTCCATCATACATCCATGAACGTTCCAATCTCTTCATTTTAATCTAAAAAAAAAAACCCAAAAAACAATTTTCAACACTAAAATTACATATATCTAAATTAAAATTACACTCACTTAATTAAAGAACAACCTCAATCACATAATAATAACAATTTATTAACAACAATTTCCAATTATACAATTAACCACAACCTAATAAGCTAATTTAAGACGGTCTTAATAAGCTAATATAATCTAACTAACATCCTAATAAGCTATTAAACATTCTAATCGACTACTTTAATCTAATTAACCAACATCAATAAGGCTAACAACATCGTCTTATACAAACTTCTTATAAACCCTAACCCACAATAATCTAATTAATATGCTAATTGGCTTCTAATACCTAATTAATCACAACCTAATAAGCTAAGACGGTCTTAATAACCTACTACAATCACTAAATGTACAAAACAAACCAACAATCAATCAAAAAATTGAAATTGAAATTGAACTAAAAGAGAGTATACAAACCTTAAATGGGTTGAATGAAGGTAAGAACAAGTATGGTGGTGGTGGTGGTGGCCGGAATCCGGTGACAGTGGCGTTGAGGGTGGCCGGAACACGTAGGGTAGGGTGGTGGTGGTGGTGGTTTTCGCCGTTTGTGTGTTTGAGTGTTTGTGTGTTGTGTGTTTGCGAATAATGAAAGGGGAACGAGTTGCTGCTGTTTGTATACGGTAATTTGGCGACGGACTCACCAAATTGGCGACTGAAAGTTTCTGTCGCCAAATTTGGCGACTACTTTTCTGTCGCCAAATTCACCATTCAGTCGCCCGATTGTGTCGGTGGTTGGAAGTTTGGGGAATGGGTTCTGTCGCCAAATTGGCGACTGATTTCCGTCGCCCGAATTTTTGTCCTGTCGCCAAATTGGCGACTGCCCTATGCGGTCGCCAAAAAATGTCGCCCGATCAAGTTTTTCTTGTAGTGCTAAGACACCGGAAGAGGTCGAGCGCATGAGTCGCATTCCTTATGCGTCAGCAATAGGATCGATCATGTATGCCATGATATGCACACGTCCAGACGTGGCATATGCTTTGAGTATGACGAGTCGGTACCAACGCAATCCAGGTGAACCACACTGGATGGCTGTGAAAAACATTCTTAAGTACCTACGGAGGACTAAAGATTGGGTATTGACTTATGGTGGAGGCACTAAGCTTTGCGCAAACGGTTACGCAAATGCTAGCTTCCAAACGGATCGAGATGACTCGAAATCACAGCCTGGATTCGTTTTTACTCTCACTGGCGCTGCTGTCAGTTGGAAAAGCTCCAAGCAGAGTGCTATTGCAGATTCTACTACTGAGTTTCAGTACTATGCTGCTTCGGAAGCTGCAAAGGAAGCTATATGGATGCGTCAGTTCTCACAAGGACTCGCTGTAGTTCCTAGTTCGAAGACCCGATCACCATCTATTGCGACAATAGAGGTGCCATCTTCCAGGCTAAGGAGCCTAAGTCTAGTAACAAATCTATACATGTACTGCGGAAAGCTCACCTCATTCGAGACTACGTGGAGCAAAAGGAGATAGTGATAGACAAGATTGCGATAGATGACAACATCGCAAATGCTCTCACTAAACCATTAAGACATGATAAACATGAAGGGCACGTTATTTCAATGGGAATTAAACGTGTTCCTGAGTTGTATTAGTACTTTTTGTGAATTGGATATTGTATCTATTTCATATACTATTTATAACACCATCGATTTTGTTTTATATATTGTTTTTCATGTGGATTGTACAGACAACACTGAACAACACAAAAGTGAACTGAATTACGTTATATTTGTTTTAGTCCGTAATCGCCTACACGAGCTGATAACTCTGGTAATTATTTTGTGACGTCGATTGATGGTGGGTTCAATAAACCATAAGTCAAACCGTTGACTGATCGATCACAGATACGAGATTATAACGATAACTCGTAGGACAATTTTCGTGACGGCGCAATGGAGTCGTAAATGTTACTGAACATTAGGTGCCGGGTCGTAGATAGGACGTCCATCGTGTTCCTTGAGTCGATTCTTTTGACTGTCGACTGTTTCTTGAGATAAAAGGCAGTTTTGGGTGACTTTGATTTCTTTCTCACTAACTGACCGTAACTGGGGCTAAGCAGATTTTTTTGGGTCATTTCATACTGTGCTTACATCTGTAAGATTCGAGTTGAAGGAAATATCCACCCCTTATCAGGTTTTAATCTTTCTCAGGGCCACTCGAGGATTAGTAACTGAAATGTTTGGCCAAGATCGAATAATGATTCGTTATCAGTTGAGTTACTCTCTAGTCGGAGAAACCACTCTTGATACAGATCGCTTGTAAAATACGACCATTGTGAATACAGATTTGCAAATTGTTTTACATTGAGTAGGAGAAATTTAATTGGATATGAGAATCGGTTATCGCACATACACTTGTACGGACAAGTGGGAGATTGTTGGAGCTAGTGTCCTCAACAGTTAGTGCGACAACTCGTATAAATCTCTAAAAGGAACACAGGGTATACTTTGTATTTTAGCCAGTTGATTCACGTTTATCAATAACGGTTGGCTTGCTAGAAAGTTTGACGTTATTGTCGTACAGATGGCGGTAATCAACTGGTCCCTAAGAGTCATACCTAAAGGATGGAATATGAGAGATATGATTAGATGAAAATGTAATCATATTGATACCCTATATGACTAAACGGTTAGTCAATGTAATGATGACATAATTATTTAATATTGATTAAATAATATTAGCTAAGACGAATTAAAATGTTAATTCGTAATTAATTATAAAATGTTATATTTAATTATGTGTAATGAAATTATTTAATAAAGATTAAATGATTTTATTAAATATAAAAGGTTATATTTAATTAATTAGTGGATTATAAATATAAGGTATTTATAAGATAAAACATTACACAAGAGAGAGCGATATAACCGATTCTATAAAGATAGAATTTCGGTCTGAGCACTTATTAAGTTGTTCAGTTGTTATGAAGTGTTTGTTGGAGGAAGTGTCATCGACAATAGTGTGTTGACGTAATTAAAACTCATCTGAATGAAAAACAACTGGGAGTGTTACTCTTTTAAAGTCGACTGATCAACATTTACCGATAATGATTGGCTGTCTAGTGTTTGACATTATCGTCATATGATGGTGGTGATCAGTTGATCCCTTAGGGTCATATCTTTAGGGAATTTCGTCTCAATGGAATAATTAATTAATATTGTATTGGATACAAATTAATTAATAACTAGGAATTTGGAAATGATTTTGCGTGACAAATATTATTTTAATGAGATTATAATAATAAGGGTCAAAGTAATAAAATGAGTTTTATTACACGGTTTTATTTATTCGTTTAGGAAACGATTAAATTGAGAATGAACATGGTTGATCATAAAATTAAAAAGAGTTGTAATTAAAATTATGATATTACATTTTTATAAAGTAGTAATTTCGAATTACTAGTAGTATTATTTAAATGTTATAATATTGTGAATTATGAATTTTAAGAGTTAAAATTGCTTAATTAACAAATTGGGTCATTTGTTGAGGAACATATGTGACATGCTACATATTAACACAATTGACAAAGACAAAATGAATCTATTACAAACCCATTTCAGCCTTGACATTAGTAGTATAAGGACATTGTGTATTTTGTACACAAAACCTAAGTGATAGGTGTGTAAGAAGGATGTAAGGCATATTGCTTACTTTTGTGTAAGTATTAGAAGGCCATGCATAGGCCATGGGGTTGCTTGATGGCCGACTAGTGTGCATGAGCAAGCAAGCTCATCATGCTTCTATTATATCATGCTTCTATTATATATACACAATATGCCTCATGGATATAAGTTAGTCCTTCATACTTGAACACCTTTTCATACTACTAAAAACACCTTCTCTATATAAACAAGTTTTCTAGTATGGCAAAATCATTCATGCATTAATAATATTAAGAAGTAATATTATTAATATTTCTAGTTAACCAATACAATTTTCTAGTAACAAAATTTGTGTTGGTTTGAGATTGAGTCCTTGATACGCACCTTTAGGAGACGATTTCTGTTAGATCGTTACAAGAGGATTTCGGCTATATGAAGACTCACATAATAGGTGATTATTGAGTATAAACCTTCTAAAACCAATGTAAGCAAGGACAATCACATCTTATGATATCATCATGCATGCATAAGATCTTATTAAGTTTTATAACCTAAACTTAAAGAAACAAAACTCACATTAGATTTGAGTATAAAATCAGGAACTTAGTTCCTAACAAGTGGTATCAGAGCATTACGGTTGTTGCATGCATGATCGGATTCATGATTTATGTTAAAACGGATTAACATATAATTTTCGAAATTATTGTATTTATTATGATAAATCACAAAATAATTTTTCATGTTAAATTTTCTGATTCTAAAATGGTTTTAGGACATAAAAACAATTTTATGGATTTTTATTGTTCATTTTTATATTTATTTGTATATTTTGTAGTTTAAATCGGTTTTAAACAACAATTAATGGCAAAAATAGCTAAACATAGTTTCTGGCCGAGTTTGTTTATATGTTCTCACATGAATATTTTATATATTGTATATGAATTGTCGTAACAAATGGAGTTATTATGCATGGATTTTGAATTTTATGAGATAAATAGTCATAATATGAGTAAAAATGGGTATAGGAGGTTATATTTCGAATTTGACCTTAAAAATTTTATGCGAAGTCACATGCAATATATAAAATACCTGTATAAATTTTCGGATTTATCGGACTTGTTTTGCATGATTAATGATTATTATAGTAAAAATCGTATTAATAGTGACTCAAATTCGACTTTAATAGTTATAGTTGAAATTTTGCCATAAAACTTTAACACAATGTCACATGCAATATTTACAGAATGTATATAATTTTTGGGAATTTATTCTCAAGTGATGCATGTTTTGTGATTTTAATAGTTAAAATCGGCTAAATAATGACTTATTGTGTTAAAAATAGTTAATCTTAATATTATGGCATAAAATTTTACCCATAGATGTCTTATATAATAGGAACATTATATCTAAAAGATGGATATCAAAAAGTTTCTGTTTTTATGATTATTAATTTTTATGAATTAATTAGTTAATAATCGTAATTTATGAGTCGTAAAAATAAAATTTCGAGCATGGTCTGTAATTTTTGGTCATTTTCAGGTTCTAATATATATTTTAGGATGAATAAATATTTATGGCAAATAATTGCAAATTTTTTATAATTTAAATAGGATTTTTAACCATAAAAACGGTTTTTTATACGATTTATTTAACAAATAAACTATAAATATTTGCATAAGACCATTTTATAATTTCTGAATTTTTAGAAAATTTCCAGAAAGTTTAAAGTTTTTGAATTCTAAATTTTGAACTTTTATTGACTCATTTGGCCATATTTTGTTTATTTTTCCTGAAAATACAAGTAATTTATGAACAATAATGCAAAATCAAGTTAAATCATGATCAAACATTAGTAGAGACTAAACATTGATTCCTAAAGTATGTTGGGATGATTAACTTGGACATAAATTAGATTTATGTAATTTTGATGATTTTAATAGTTAAAGTCGCGCATATCCGTAAAAACCGTAAACAAATATGAGATATTTGCTCCCATAAGGCGATTTGGCATTAAAAAATTGAGCATGTGCATACATATTTTATTATTGCAATTTTATGAATGTCATATTTGAATGTTTTTATATAATTTGGAATTATGTAATTTTTCTTAGTATGGCCTTAGTTTTAATCAATATTACCCGTAATGTAAGGGAATATTGATTTGGTTGTAATTTATGTGATATCGTATCACGGGTTTGTAATTTAATTTAATTTTCAGTTTTACAAATAGAATAGTTGTATTATTTTATTGTAATTTCGGAGATCCAAAAGACGGTGCCATACGAAAAGGAGTTCCGACAAGACGGTGTTTTCTTGGATGGCGTGCCAATGAAGTTCAAGGGACCATGGAGTTGGTTTCCGAATTTGTAATAGTTAATTAGTTTTTACTATTACTAGGAAGGCCATACTAGGATGTTATTGCTTTATTGCTTTTATTTTTGCATTTTAATATGTTTGCATGCATAGCCAAATCGCCATAAACATGCATATTAGTTTAGATCGTTAAATCTAAAACGACCGTGTCAATTATAATTATCGAGTTCACCAATTTAATTCACTTAAAAGAGATAGATAATAAATTGACAAGACCTCTATATTAAACAAAAACAATTGAGAATTAGCCTTACCAAATAGTAGAACCCATGACCTTCTATTTCGTGGGGTGGTGCTAGTCCAGTGGGCAGTACGAACCTCATTACGTAGGATAAGTGGGGCGATGGGGTGGATTCAGTCCAGTGGGCGGATCGCATCTCGATGCAATTGAAATTTGGTTTGTACTCAACGGAAGTGTAGAGGACCAGTGGTCAATGTGTTCCGGGCTAAGATGAATAAATTATGATTTGTCATCAACCAAGAATTCTATGGTAGAACCGGTTTATTTTAACCCACCAAACCATATCATTGGGTCGGAGTTCCAGTGGTTCACGATTTCGGGGGTATGGGTTTGGGTCTTGGAATCATTTATAAAATTGGATAGAGGTCATTTTATAGATGCCATAACTTGTCAACCTTATTTACAAGTTTACAAAACGATAAATGTTAATTTTCCTTCATCTCTTGTAGTAATTGAAAAATGGAAGCTTTCAATAATCTCGTTCCGATCACCATTGATAATTGGCAAAAATACTGTGAAGATGATTCGACTAGAGAATTGCGCTTTACGATCGACAACAATGGAAATCTTTGTCTTGTAACCGCCTCTGCTCCACCTAAACCAATTATGATGTCTGATCATGATTGTGATAATCTTGTCTCTCAAATGAACTCATTGTCCTTAGAGACAAAAGGGGATGAGGAGATGAGTGGGAGCACAAGCGGAAAACCTCTTTCTATTAGGAATGGAAGGAAGTTTAAAAGGATGAAGAGAGGAAGACGACCCTTCAAGGGAGTAGCTAGTGGGACTACTGCAACCAGAAAAAGGGGTGTTAAACCTTTTGAAATTTGTCACCATTGTTTTGAGTTTGGCCATTGTAGGCGTAACTGCCCCAGGTATTTGGAGGACATCAAAGATGGAATTATAACTCCAAAGAGAAAGACTCTATCCGAAATATATGTAATTGACATTAATTTCACCTCCTCTATAACATGGGTATTAGATACTGGTTGTGGATCTCACCTTTGTAATCATTTACAGGGGCTAAGAAGTGTGGTGAAGCAAGACAAAAGTGACGTGGATCTCAGGCTTGGAAATGGGGCTAAGGTAGCCGCTTTTTCAAAGGGAACCTACGTACTACATTTAGCTAGTGGTTATGAGTTGTATTTGAAAGATTGTTATTATGTACCTTCTTTATCAAAGAACATCATTTCGGTTGCCATGTTGGACATGGAAGGTTTTTCATTCATGATCAAGAATAATTTTTTTGAAATACATCGAAATGGCTTGGTGGTAGACCAAGTGAATTCCGTAAATGGGATTTATGTACTCAACAACTGAAAATCTATTGATGTCCATAATGTGCAAACGAAAAGACTAAAATCAAGTGATCCAAATGAATTGTTTATTTGGCATTGCCGTCTAGGTCACATAAATGAAAATCGCATTAAAAGATTAGTATCGACTAATATCATCAAACCATTCGATTACATATCATATGGAGTATGCGAATCATGTCTTCTTGGTAAGATGACTCGATCACCTTTTAGTGGAAAAGGAGAAAGAGAAACACTAGTTCAAAAATCCCCTATTGCGTCAAGCAATTTACGTCGGTTGTACCCAAACTGACGCAAAAAGTACATAGTTTTGGCGGGAGTCCAATTTTTCCCTATACCATAGTTATTTGCGTCGGTTCTTAAGAAAGAACAGACGTATTAAAAACGTCGGTTTTTTGGTAACTGACGTTTTTAACCAAAAACATCAGTTTTGATAATAACTGACGTATTTGGTTTTAGGTTTTTGCGTCAGTTCTTGAACAGAACTGATGTATTTGATATAACTTAAAAAAACACACGAGGGATAGAACCTTGTTTTAACCAAAAATATCAGTTTTGCTTATAACTGACGTATTTGGTTTTAGATTTTTGCGTCAGCTGTTTTGTAGAACTGATGTATTTGATATAAATTAAAAAAAAGAAAACTAATTAAGTGATAGAACATTAACCTACGCTCAGTTTCTTCAACGCCAATTTCTTCGAAAAACAGTAACCCACGACTAATGGAACAGTAAACCACAAGCAAATTCATCAATTTCTTCGAAAATTGTTGATCAAATTCTTCATCATGAGCTTCATTTGTCATCTTCAACATCAATTTCAACTTCAAATACCTTATTCAATTCATCGGTTGCAAGATTCACGCTCAAACCCTAGCTTTCTCGCCGATTACATGTAAGTTTTATTCGCTCTTCTTCCTCTAGTTAGAGTAATTGTTGCTAAATTATTGTTGTTCCACAATTTTTTGTTAGGGTAAGGAAATTAATTGTTGCTAAATTGTTGTTGCTCTTAAAGTATCGATTTCCTCCCTTTCCTGGTCTCTTTTATTAGCCTTCGCAGTCTGAAAACCTTATATAATAGAATAGCCGCTTTGATGAAACGGGGGATTATTATTATTATTATTGTTATTGTAAGAAATAGAAATGAATTTGTATTGAAAGTTAGAGTAGTTAATGGAGAATAACATGTTTTTCTAACCTGCAGATCAACCGTGATAAGGGTAGAAATGAGAAGTGGATATTGCCTAATGCTTTTGATGACGAGAAGAAGCCTTATCTACCTGAGGTATACATTCATTATCTTGAGTTCAGCGATTAGGCTTTTCCATTCAATATGTATTTTTGGAAGCTGATATTGTCTTTCTACCAAGAACTTTATTAACTTGCCGGCAATGTTGTTCCAGCACATATTATACCGGCAGAAAGAACAATTTAGTGATGGAGTGGGATACAGTTGGATTGATGGCTTGAAGGATCACATAGACCAACATGTATGAAGTTCTGATTTTGTCTGATTTATTGATGTCGTTTTATTTGATTACGGTACTAGGAGCATGTTATATTCACATCTCTTCAATAACTTCTGATCTGATGTCACAATTCAGGTTACTGATGAAATGTTAGCGAAAGCAAATTATATTTATCCTGAAAATACTCCAACTACAAAGGAAGGATACTACTACAGATCACTGTTTGAGAAATTCTTTCCCAAGGTTTGTAATTTATGGTGTGGGATGTTTTTAGTTTTACATTTCTGGTTCTTTTAATCGAGCGTTCCTCTCCTTTTTTCCTTCCCCATTTCCTAGAATCTCATCTTCATGTTTTAGCTCTTCGTTGGTGAAGCCGTACAGGGATTGTGGTTCCCCTATTTTACTCTGAAATATATATTTGCATTGTTTCTCTTTTGTAAAGACATCTTTGACCAATAGTACCTCCACCAGGAACGCCTTTGACTTTGAAATATTATTGGTCAAAGGCGACATGGTTTGGCCATCGAAGTCAATGAGGACAATAAATAGGATGGATCAGTATTCTGTTAGAGGTCTTTGTACATCCAAATCTTTAACTATTGGATTAAAATCTTCTACTGCTTGTAATGTTCTCCCCTGATAGAGTGCGGCTAGGCAAACAGTCTCAGGCGGGCCCACCGTGGCATGTAGTACAGCAAAAGCAGTAGAATGGGATGCAGCATGGTCGAAGAACTTAGATCCATCAGGCCGTGCATCCCTTGGAGTTCATGAATCTGCTTATGAAGAAGCAGAGGGTGCCAACAAGGTTATTCCAGTTAGCGACTCTTACCAGACTTCTGAAATCAAAGACGGACTTATGTCACAGACCACTACAGTTGCCTGAGATCTGAGTATAGTTAGCACTCGTATCTTTTCTTCTTTCTGGTTTAGGCAAGTATTTAGAGCCTTGTTTGGCTTTTTGCCAAATCACGGCACTATTTGTTTGCCTCTGAGCTTATCCCCATCGGCCGACCTATCTATGGCTCCTAAATCTTTAAAAGTAGAACAATGCTTTGATTCTCACAACTTTTCAGTTATTTTCCATTGCAAGTGCTAATATACAATTTCAAGGGGCACCCCTTGGCCTTGAATCACAGAAAACATTGGTTCCCTTCCCCCTGAGTGTGAAGAATAATGTATCTTTTTTGCTTTGGATATCATAGACAATTTTATATGGGTCTACTAGAACCAATCTCTCTTTTGTCGAGTGTACACAATGGTAAGGTTGTGCGCATATGACTATCTCACCTGCCATGATGGGGGTTACTTTTGAGGCACTGAGGTGTACTTTTTTTTAATCACTGGAGTGATTGGTTTACCATATATGTCCTATCAAGTTAGTCTGGGATAACTTAATCTCTTTGTCTCTTACCATTTCTTAGGGATCTCCGGATTTGAAAGCTGCCAGAGAGGCTGCTGACTATCTTGGAACTCATCACCATGAGTTCTATTTCACCGTTCAGGCAGGTTTTTGCTGCAAAATCTCCTGAACCATATTTACTTCTAGCTACATAGCATTAATTAGAGCTATTTTCCTTCCAAATTTAGGAAGTCATAGATGCTCTTGAAGAGGTCATATATCATGTTGAAACCTATGATGTTACAACTATCAGGGCTAGCCCTCCCATATCTCTAATGTCTCGCAAAATCAAGTCTCTAGGAGTAAGATGGTTCTTTCCGGTGAAGGATCAGATGAAATTTTTGGCGGTTACTTTTATTTCCATAAAGCACCTAACAAGGAGGAACTTCATCAAGAAACCTGCAGAAAGGTATTCCATGGATGTGCATACTTGCTATGAGCAGCCGTAATAGCTCTTTTGTTTTACATTGGAATTTTCTGGTTTCTTTGACTCAATTTTGTTTGCTCAGATCAAAGCCCTTCATCTTTATGATTGTCTGAGGGACAATAAATCGACCTCAGCATGGGGGGTTGAAGCTCGTGTTCCCTTCCTGGATAAAGAATTTATCAATGTTGCAATGAGCATCGACCCAAAGTGGAAAATGGTATGGAGTATTTTACAACACTACCACTACTAATGTTCTGAACTTAATCTTAAATCATTTTATGAAGCTGAAGTTGGTCAATATACATTATCTATTGCTCATGTCACAACCTTGAGAGTATTAGTTACTTTTTCCTAGTGTATGATTAAGGAGTAGTAGCAGGTATGTAGTTGCTGTTTTGAGCTCGCTCAGAACTGCAATGTGTGAATACGGGCAGTAGATGCAACTGATTGCGTGTTAGGTAATAAGAATAAGGCAGACTTGTAGTAGCAGGCATGGGAGTCGCTTGATGGGCAGACTTGTAGTAGCGGACTTCAATTGCAGGCATGGGAGTCGCTTGATGGGCAGGAGATCTGAAAGCTTCTGGACTGATTTGTGGACTAGAGCTGGCAGGTCTGAACGTCCTGGTAGTGCAGCAATGACGTCTGTATATCAGGATGTTTGTGTCTGCATAATGGGATGTTGTTTAAGGCAGCGTAGAAGAGTCGCAACTACTTGCTAAGGAGTTGTTGCTTCATGAACGAGGAAATAAGTTCCAATGAAGATGTTTTCATCAAAGCAGATTAACATAAGGCTAGGCTTTAACTTAGTTTTTTTGTTTCTGATATAGTATCTCCTTGTTATTTGTCTTTGTTTCTAATATATAATACTTACCTTTCATCAAAAAAAATATAAGATAAGAAACCTATGCGTCTCGTCTACGGACGTAAGCATAGTACACCTATATATAAGATAGGGATTACGCGATCCTAGCAACAAAAGAAAAAATGGATGTATGTATGTTATTGTTGTCTCGTGTATTACTGCCTTATGACTTGAGATATGTTATTGTTGTCTCGTGTGTTAATTTGTATTGTTAAACTGTAACGTTGTTATATGTATTAACTAATACTTATATTTTTTTTAAACTTTAGTGTCCGCAACAACCAGAAGATTATGAGTGTGGTTATTATGTTATGAAATGGATGTATGACATAACATTCTACCATTGTAAACTGTAAACTTGCGGAGATCGACTTTGAAAAAGGTAATTCAATCTTGCTTTTAGCTTTTCATTGTCAACTTTCGTTCTTCATTTACATTTATTTTTAATATAATATTTATTTTGATAAAATGCAGAACATTGCAACTACACAGGTGTCAATGACGGATTTGAATGTGATTAGAGAAGTTTGGGCTAGTAAATGTTATGTTTAGATAATTTACGTTTACAATAGATTAACTTAGTAATAACAATGACTTTTGGTGGTTGTTACTAGCTAGGTTAGATTGTATTATGAACGTTGTTGAAACGTTCGTTGTTATGTTGGATTGGATTTTGGAACGAATGAATGTTGTTGGTGTAAAGGAAATGTAATGTCCTTTGGTTGAATATCTTAATGCAGGTGATTTTAAATTTTTGGCATTTTGGTTTTACAGGGAGGTGCTACCGAATTTTCGGTAGCGAATTTTTTTAAAAAAATATAAAAATAATTTGCATCAGTTCTTACAAAAAATGACGCAAATGGTAAACAGTAATTGCATCTTTTGTGAACAAAACTGACGCAAAAATAAGAGCAAAAGAGTCAGTTTCAGACAAAATTGACGCAAATAACACTCTATATGGCGCTAAAATAGCTTATCAAATACATCAGTTGTAAAATAAGCGACGCATATACTACCTTATATGGCGCTAAAATAATGTATTAAATACATCAGTTCATCAAAAACTGACGCAAAAGGGTATGTATTTGCGTCAGTTCCAGGACCTTTTGCGTCAGTTTTTATACAAGAACTGGTGTATTTGACTGATTATTTGCGTCAGTTTTGGGTAGGAACCGACGCAAATAACCACCTTTTGCGTCAGTTTTGGAACTGACGTTTCATTAAACGTCCCCTCGATATACGTCAACCCCAGAACCGACGCAATAGGTCGCCTAGAACTGACGCAATAGGGGATTTTTGTACTAGTGCAAGTGACTTGTTAGGACTAATACATACCGATGTATGTGGTCCAATGACAATCACCGCAAGAGGAAATTAGGACTACTTTATTACTTTTACTGATGATTAAGTAGATATGGGTATATCTACTTGATCAAGTGCAAAAGTGAAGCATTTGAAAAGTTCAAAGAATTTCAAAATGAAGTAGAGAACCAAACCAATAGAAAGATCAAAGCACTTCGATCAGATCGTGGTGGCGAATATCTAAGCAATGAATTTGATTCTCATTTAAAAGATTGTGGCATAGTATCACAACTTACTCCACCTGGAACACCACAACTCAATGGTGTTTTTGAAAGGAGAAATCGAACCTTATTAGATAAGGTTCGATCAATGATGAGTCTTACTGATCTCCCTGATTCATTTTGGGGATTTGCACTCCAAACCGCAATACACTCCTTAAACAGGAGTCCGACTAAAGCTGCAAATAAAACTCCATATGAAATATGGAAAGGGAAGGTCCCGAATTTGTCATATATGAAGATGTGGGGTTGCAAGGCTTATGTTAAGAACAAATCTTCCGATAAGCTTGCACCCAAATCTGACAAATGCACATTTGTGGGATATCCACTCAATACTCGTGCATACTACTTCTATAATTCTCAAGAGAACAAGGTGTTTGTGTCTCGAGAAGCTGTCTTTTTAGAAAATGACTTCATTTCTAAAAGACATAGTGGGAGAAAATTTAAACTTGAAGAAATTCAAGATCAAGAGCCACAAACAGAAGTAGAGGTGACGCAAGAAGACATCCCTTCTTCGTCAAATGTTGTAGTTCATGCTCCAGCACCTAGGAGGTCTGGGAGGGTGAGTCACCAACCTGAAGGATATATTGGTGTCATTGAGGTAGGAGACGCTTTAGACGTTTTTCTAATGGAAAATGATGAACCATCAACCTACAAAGGAGCTATATCTAGTCCTAATTCAACTTTTTGGCTTGAAGCCATGAAATCCGAAATTAAATCTATGGAAGATAATCAAGTTTGGAACTTGGTTGATTTGCCTGAGAACGTTAAACCGCTTCAGTTCAAATGGATCTTCAAAATCAAGAATGGCATAGAGGGACATGATGATGTCTACAAAGCTAGGCTTGTAGCAAAAGGTTTCACTCAAATTAATGGTCTACACTATGATGAAACTTTTGCTCCTGTTGCTATGTTGAGATCAATTCGGATTATGTTAGCGATTGCCGCATTTCACGATTATGAAATATGGCAAATGGATGTTAAAACCGCCTTCCTAAATGGGCATTTAGAGGAGGAGGTGTACATGGTACAACCTGAAGGTTTTAAGGATCCTAAAAATCCTAATTAACAAAGTGTGCAAGCTAAATAGGTCCATTTATGGGCTTAAGCAAGCATCAAGAAGTTGGAATCATCGATTCAATCATGTGATAAATGAAAATGGGTTCACTCGAAGTGTCGAAGAACCTTGTTTATACATGAAGTTCAGTGGGAGCAAAGTTGTGTTCCTAATCTTGTATGTAGATGACATACTCCTCATTGGTAACGATGTTACCATGTTGACTTCAGTCAAGGAATGGTTAGGAAAACATTTCCAAATGAAAGATTTGGGAAATGCACAACGCATACTGGGTATAAGAATCTTTAG
Organism: Silene conica; assembly: GCA_029255685.2. Lineage (NCBI taxonomy): Eukaryota > Viridiplantae > Streptophyta > Magnoliopsida > Caryophyllales > Caryophyllaceae > Silene > Silene conica. The sequence continues at coordinate 71,680,674 of CM055311.2, forward strand.
AGAAAGATCCAGAAGAATATTGGCGCTAAGCCAAGAATCTTATGTGGATAAGATACTTCGTCGTTTAAACATGGAGAATTCTAAGAGAGGACTAGTTCCAATGGGGAGTGGGATTTCCTTGAGCAAAACTCAATCACCCACTCCTGATCAAACAGAACATGTTGAGCGAATGAAGGACATACCCTATGCTTCAGCTGTTGGGTCAATCATGTATGCCATGACTTGTACCCGTCCAGATGTGTCATATGCTTTAAGCATGACGAGTAGATACCAAGCCAATCCAGGTGAGAAACACTGGATAACCGTTAAGAATATCCTTAAGTACTTAAGAAGAACTAAGGATCTATTCTTAGTGTTTGGAGGAGAAGGTGAGTTTAGTGTAAAGGGTTACACCGACTCAAGCTTCCAAACAGATGCGGATGATCTGAAATCCCAGACTGGCTTTATCTATATGATCAATGGTGGTGCGGTAAGCTGGAGAAGCTTCAAATAGCCAGTTGTTGCAGATTCCACTACAGAGGCTAAGTATATTGCAGCATCAGAAGCTGCGAAGGAAGCTGTGTGGATTAGGCAGTTCTTAGAAGGACTAAAGATAGTCCCCGAAGCCAAAGATCCTATCACGATTCTTTGTGATAACAGTGGGGCTATCTTTCAAGCAAAGGAGCCTAAGTCTAGCAATAAGTCCAAACATGTACTCAGAAAATTTCATGTAATTAGAGACTTTATTGAAAGGAAGGAAGTTGCGGTTATAAGGTTGGGACAGAGGATAATATTGCTGATCCTTTAACCAAGCCTTTATCGCAGGCTAAGCATGACCGACATGTATCATCCATGGGTCTTAAACGCATACCAGATATGTACTAGATTATGAGAATGAAATAAAAGGTTATTTTTCGAGTTGTTCATAATTCATTTATCGTAATAGAGTTTAGATACTCAAAACCAAGGTCATGGAAGATTCAAATGGGATGGTAAGACCATATTGAACCCCATTAAAGTGAATTGAATTATCATGACCTCGCCCCTAGTTGCTTAAGTGAGGTGACATCTCAGTGCAACCAGATGTGTGATGCGATTGATGGCGAGTTCAATTGCCATAGAGTCAAACGGGATGACTAATCGATCACCTAGGCATAGACATGTTAAGATACATTTGCCGGGCTAATGACCGCTGATAAAGCTCTGGCGTACTCTTATTAAAAGACTGCCTGGTCGTGGCGGGAGCATCTATCGTGTTTCACATGAGTCAGTTCTTGGACTAATGACTGTTCTCTGAGGTGGCATAGTTTTCAGATTAACTTTGATTCATGTCCTAACACCTTCGTAACTGGGGTTATTTGGACATATTTTGGGTTATGATGGGCTGTGGCCAGCCGGAAGGAATAAGTCGATTAGGAATTGTCCACCCCTTGTCAGGGTTGAACAATATCTCTAGGCCACTCGAGGAAAATAATAACTAGAAATGCGTTGCCACGCTCGGAAGGTATCTATGGTAGATAATTCCGGTCAGTAGTTATAACTCCAGATCGAGATAAACCACTCTAGATTTTAATCAATTGTCGGCACGACCTGAGAGGACGACATGCATTGAGTGGGAGATAGTAATAGGGCAAGAGAATTGGTGACACACACTTGTCTTGGACAAGTGGGAGATTGTTGGAGGAAGTGTCCTCGACAATAGTGTGTTGACGTAATTAAAACACATCTGAATGAAACACAACTGGGAGTGTTACTCTTTTAAAGTCGACTGATCAACATTTACCGATAATGATTGGCTGTCTAGAGTTTGACATTATCGTCATATGATGGTGGTGATCAGTTGATCCCTAAAGGTCATATCTTTAGGAAATTTCGCCTCAATGGAATAATTAATTAATATTGTATTGGATACAAATTAATTAATAACTAGGAATTTGGAAATGATTTTGCGTGACAAATATTATTGTAATGAGATTATAATAATAAGGGTCAAAGTAATAAAATGAGTTTTATTACACGGTTTTATCTATTCGTTTAGGAAACGATTAAATTGAGAATGAACACGGTTGATCATAAAATTAAAAAGAGTTGTAATTAAAATTATGATATTACATTTTTATAAAGTAGTAATTTCGAATTACTAGTAGTATTATTTAAATGTTATAAAATTGTGAATTATGAATTTTAAGAGTTAAAATTGCTTAATTAACAAATTGGGTCATTTGTTGAGGAACATATGTGACATGCTACATATTAACACAATTGACAAAGACAAAATGGGTCTATTACAAACCCATTTCAGCCGTGACATTAGTAGTATAAGGACATTGTGTATTTTGTACACAAAACCTAAGTGATAGGTGTGTAAGAGGGATGTAAGGCATATTGCTTACTTTTGTGTAAGTATTAGAAGGCCATGCATAGGCCATGGGGTTGCTTGATGGCCGGCTAGTGTGCATGAGCAAGCAAGCTCATCATGCTTCTATTATATATACACAATATGCCTCATGGATATAAGTTAGTCCTTCATACATGAACACCATTTCATACTACTAAAAACACCTTCTCTATAGAAACAAGTTTTCTAGTATGGCAAAATCATTCATGCACTAATAATATTAAGAAGTAATATTATTAATATTTCTAGTTAACCAATACAATTTTCTAGTAACAAAATTTGTGTTGGTTTGAGATTGAGACCTTGATACGCACCTTTAGGAGACGATTTTTGTTAGATCGTTACAAGAGGATTTCGGCTATTTGAAGACTCACATAATAGGTGATTATTGAGTATAAACCTTCTAAAACCAATGTAAGCAAGGACAATCACATCTTATGATATCATCATGCATGCATAAGATCTTATTAAGTTTTATAACCTAGACTTAAAGAAACAAAACTCACATTAGATTTGAGTATAAAATCAGGAACTTAGTTCCTAACAGTGTTGTAGGTAGAACCAAATACTGATTTGGGGAATCCTAGTTGATGTCTAATAGCAAGGTTGTTTGCAGCTATAAATAGAACATTCACTTTGCACTTAAAGCGCACGAGTTACACGACATACATACTCCCTCTCTCTCTCTAGCTTTCATCTTACACAAAATTAAAGGTAATTTTGCAGTTTCTAGCTCTAGAAGGGGTATTTCTTGGAACATCTTGGGTGCAACAATTAGGACGATATTTGTTTTGATATCTGATCTTAGGCCTTTGTAAGGACAGAAGGTTATATTAATTCTTGATCCCTATCTTTGTATCTTGTTCTTCGTTTATGACTATAAATCATACATTATAAATTTGTTATAATCCTGCATATAAAGAATTGGGAATATATACAGATTTTTTCCCACATTTTCTTTTCCGTTGAGCAGTAATTGTAATAACAAAAGGTAATTTTTTTTAGTTTTATATAAAGTACTTTGGTTTGAATTACTTTGTTATTCACTACCTCAGACATTCCGAGATGGTAACAACTCTATTTATGTCTTGCTAAAGGCTCTTAAATAAATGGGGGTGTTACAAAGTGGTATCAGAGCGAACGATCCTCAAGCCTAAACCAAGTGAAAAATAATGAATATAGGAAGAGTCAAATAAAATGAACCCCAAGCTAGTAACTGTTAGGAGCCCCAAGATTGGGATGAGTTAGGGGCCCCCTCAAACCAAGCCACTGGCACTTTCAGTCTAACCTGGAAGCCCTCGAGTGATGCAGAGAATGGGTAGTAATGAAATAAAGGAACGGACCTAATTATATTGTACTAACATTTTTGCAAGAGAAGAATGAGGTAAGTCATAATGTGAGTTATGGTTAATGGTGTGTATTGGAAGAATGTGATTGATACTGAAATGCTGATTGATCTGAATGATTTAATGTGAAATTTTCAGAGAATAGATGTATATTTATTGGAAAATAATTTGGGTGATAAGATCATATGATTTTGGTGTTTCAAAATGTCCATATGATATCTGGTTATTAAATGACTATCGTAACTATGTAATATATTGGTTGGTATTTGGATATGAATGATCAGATTTATATGTTATAGTAATCCATGTCTGGTGATATGCCGAACGTGTTACCCCAAGCCATGAATGTATATAGTTATGTGTTGCATAGATCGTACTTAAAGTTTACATGGCAATTTCTATTTACACACAATTAGTTTAGTTATAGAGTCAGTATTCAATAAGTGGCACCTTGGTGATTCTAGGATATATATTTAGTTACTTTTATGTTGTGATTGTTACGATGGTAGGAATTAATGCATTGTTCATACATGTATAACTATTGAATTATTTCGTTGACACTACTATTCAATTTCTCAATTTTTACCGTTTTGTAGATGGCAATTTCGGTTTGAAATAATGAATACCTGTTAATTTGGTGAAATGTGGTTTCAATGCTTCAAATGATATGTCAACATGTTTTGGAAGAGGAATGATTGTATTTCAATGTGATAACGTGAAGTGATTTTCAAGGAAATTTTTTTAATAAATTTCAGAATGTTACCTTGTTTGTACGGGCTACCATTGAAAATGTGTTCTCTATATGAATATGAAAATTTTATTTATGATAACCTTTTGAGTTAAATTCCAATGCTTTTGGTTTCATGCGTATACGAGTTATATTTTGTGAGAAATAAATATTTAGTCGACAGTGGTCAGATTGTTACTCCACAGTTCTGTTTTGACTCATGTTTTTGCAAATGAAACCATTTAAAACGTATTTATTTTTTATTCGTAATTCCAACTCCAATGTTTAGAATATTCATCCACATTTTCAAAATCATAAGTCACGTAAAATCTTAACGAGTAGTTATTTAATGGTGATTTTTGCAAGTTGCTCAATTTTCTGTTTAATTGCTGTAAAGTTTTGTTCAGACCAACTGAGTTGTAAATTTTTTTTTATAAATAATTACCTTAAGCTTTGCATTTGATTCTTTTTCCTATGATTAATTAATTCATTATATTTTCTAAAAACTATAATAGCTCGCAAAATAGCAAAGCGGTTATTTAATTATGATTTTTGGAAGTTGTTGGGTGATGTATGATTGTTGAAATGGTAAAGTTTTAAATATAAAAGTTTAATCAAATATGAATTATGTAATGTAACCATGTGATATCCTGATATGACATTAGTAGCATGTACAATAGACATATGATATGAATATGAACGTTATTATATGGTAATATAACCATGTTTATTTCGGTGATTTTTATATAAAGTTAGTTTCAGTTATACAGACGCTATTTCTTTCTATTGATATGATCTCAAAATAATTATGTGGTGTTCATAGGTAATGTTAAAATCATGTTCATCAGAGAAGAGTCTGGACATGTGGTAAAATGAATTTAGCTAGTAAACTTATTAGCATGATATAACAATCTAATTGTTATAAGTAATTGTGAGTATTTTGAACAATGTGAATCTTGTTGATGTTCTTTCATATATTAATGGTATATCTTTGTCTAGTTCCATGCAATAATAATCTTTATAACTTCTTCATGTATATTGTTATGCCATAAAGTGAATTGCATATTGCTATGTTTAAAATCTGATCACAATATATATTGAATTATTAATTGGTTTAACTTATTTATACCTGGAGATGCTAAGCTGTTTTTCTAGTCTAAGATTGGTGTATACCTCGGGAAATATGTCAATGCTCCATGTTAATTACATTAGTTAAATTTTGCTTATGTCTTTTCTAAAATATGTTTTTGATTCTATAATATGATTATGAGCATGAAATGTTTTAATTTGTCAATTATGCACTATGAATTAGCTGATTGTCTACATTTGTGTAAATAGGTTAAGTTTGTGTTAAAAGAGACTTCAAGGGTGTATAAGTGTTAGTTACCCTGATTTTTGTTTTGCAGCGCAACGTGACATTGCCAACTATGTTTTGATTGCTTTAAAAGTCGGATGATAGTTGCCTAATATAGGGTAATTAACATAGCCGATGATTTGTGACTGTTGTTTCGGTGGTCTTCCTGAGCATTGGATGTAAAATTTTATAATGAGGTTACGGGGACGTAACCATGTTTTAAAGAGGATAGGATTGTAAAATCTTGATGATTTACGATCTGGCTAAGTGGTATGTTATGATTGGCTAACTGAGATTGACCATGCGTGGAGTCTGCTGTTTCAATTTGTTATGTTTCGGTCAATGTTGCGGTTCTTTAAGTGTCATGTACTTTTGTCGTATGTTAAACTTCGGGGACAAAGTTTCTTAAGGGGGATAGAATGTAACACTTCGCGTTTCAGAGCTTATGTATATGTACTACTTGTGTTTGTCTTATGCTTGTGGGTTCCTTGTTATCGTTATGTGGTGGCGAACTTCGGGACGAAGTTCATATTAAGGAGGGAACACTGTAATACCCTGTATTTTAGCCTCGGTCAACGGCAGTCAAACCATGTTTTATACTATTATTTCAAACGGAATGTTTATAAAGTATTCTACGTAAACTATAATTATTTTATAAATCGTATTTCTACGATTATTTCGTATTTCATAATCATTTTATATTTTATGATTAATTCATAAAATGACATTTCATTCGTATTTCTTTAATTTTAATAATACGTTTATAATTTAATATATTTTCCATTTTATATCTATTTCTCATCTATACTTAATTTCTATTTTTATTTAAGTCGTGATTATATTTAAATTCTATATTCTTTATATATTCTTATAATTAATTTAATTTATATTTACTACTGCTAATTATATAATTTAATTAGTATAAATAATTTATACGTACTCGTTATTTTAAGTTACGGGTTGAGAGCAGGATATAGCATCGAGATGCGTGATAGACCGAGTAATGAGATAATTGGGCTCGTCCAACTTTTAACCTAACTCTAGAATTTCCCTTGTCAACATATCACACCTTACCAGCTACCAAAAATCCTACCCCCCAACATCGATATACCAAAGACCCAACCTCAACATACCAAAACCTTAAGAAATTGGCAGCCACCGCGGGTTTTAGGAAGAACAAGAGGGTTGCTTCACCATCGTCATCGTCACCATAATCGTCAACCACCGTGACCTGTAAGAAATCATTTTGTCGACAATTCATTATATTTTATGTTACTCGGTTTCGTTTTCAATTGCAATATTGAACTGCTATTTTGATTTCGTTTTGGGTACAAATTTCTGGGCAGTCGGGAGAGGGTGTTTCTAGTTTGTTGTGAGGGTTGTAGGGTGGTGCGTGGTGGTCGGAGCACCACCATGGACTAGACTGCTTAGGAGGGCGACAGAACATGGGCTACTTGTGACTCGTTTTTGGGTCTGTATGTGGGTAGGTTACGCGTTGGGTTGCTGGGTGTCGACTGCTCGGGCATAGGCGAACATGATGGTTCATTGGTGGTGGCTTTAGGAGGTGGGTGGTGACAGTGGTGGCTGGAAAAAAAAAAGAATAGAGGAGAGGAAATCAGAAACAGGAAAAAAAATCAGAGCGTTGGGCGTGAGTGCTGGTGGTTTGCGAGGGAGTTTCGTGGTGTTTCAGAGGGTGACGAAGGGAGGAGGTTGACACCCGTCGTTGAGGGGTGCCAAAGATAAAATTTATAAAACCTCAGCTTAAACTTAGATAGGATAAGTCAAGGGTCGAACCACAAGGAGACAAGGTTAATTATGTTTGTGAATTTAAAGCCTATTGCGAGTAACCGAAAAAGGGGATTAGGAACTTTGGTTCCCCATGGTTAAAACAAGTCAATGAAAGGTAAAATAACCAAATAACACAATCCCAAGGAACAAAGAATAAACCTTTAGGTCAATATTCTACCCAATCCTTACGGTCTTAGGGTTCCTAGAAAAGCACTAAACTTTCGTTCATATGGCAATACCAAAGTTGTTGTTAAACTATTCCTAATACATGTTTCAATCCTAAGGATCAGTTCACCAACAACAATGGGGGATTGGTAATTCAATCATTTAACTTATCAAAATCAAGTCTTTACCATAGTTCCCCTAATTCCTAATCACAAGAATTAGCTATGCATACTTTTAATTATGAAACTAACAATAACTAAGAACATCAAAGGAATTAACTTAATTAAAGATGGCAATAAAAGAGAAAACATGAATTGAGAAACAACAATAAGATGAACAACCAGATTAAATAAAAAGGGAAGATTGAATTGTAGCAAACTTACAACTTAATTGGAAAATCTAAGAACAAAGATGAAAGCTTGGAATAAAAGCTGGAACTAACTATGGAGTCCTTCTAACATAAATTGTTTCTCTAACATAAAATTGCTTGCTAATAGAATTGCTTGACCTAATTGTAGAGTTTTGGTCTTCTTAAATAAGTTATATTTCCAAATTAGGTAAGTACAACACGAAATCAAAGACGCGGCTGCAGCTTCCGGGTCGGTCGACCTAGTAATTGGGTCGGTCGACCGCTTCTGTCGAGGCTGGACTTTTTCCGTGATTTGGGCTTAGGTCGGTCGACCTCCGTGACGGGTCGGTCGACCGCTTCTGTTCGGATCATCTTGAATTTGGCCCAATAACAACATCTCGGGTGTGCAATCCGATTCCTTGCTCCGCATTATTACTTAAAACAGCTTCCGAAAGGCAAATAAAGTTCAGTTTTGCTCACTTCCGCGTATTCCTACATTTAAAACATAGAAATGCCAAAGTAAACCGTTTCGGGAGAATTAGCAACTAAAAGTTACGAAAATATAAGAAAATACGTGCCAAAAGAATAAATAAAATGCATAAAATAGGCACGTAACAAACTCCCCAAACCAAACCTTGCTTGTCCTCAAGCAAGCACTAAGACTCAAAACAAAAGAAAAACTTCTAATGGAACGGATTTCACGCTTTTTACAACCAAACACAACACTATGCCTAACCAATTTAATGCAACCTTCAAATATAATCAAGCATAATGTCAAGAGCAAAACGAATTGGACATGTTGGAATAACATGCTAAAATTTCAACCTTGCAAGACTCATTCTAATTGGAGTCTCGCGGTACGCTCGAGACACTCATGAAAACAAAGGGTCAAATGTATATGTGAAAGATAAGAAGATAAATAAAATTAAAGACTCTCACCTATCTGCGACCCGTAAGAACATGCCTGCAATCTAACATGAATAAAATCTCTACAACCATACATATGCATTCCCATACTAGATAACCATGACACATGCCGAGGCGATTTTTGGAATTGTGAGGCTAAAGGTAAGAAGGGGTTAAAATAAGTTATGGGAAGAGGGGTTAAACCGAGCTAACAACCGTCTATCCATACTATAAGATCACTTCTTATTACTTTTCCATACATGCCATTGCTCAAAGTTTTGGAGCAAAAATCACAATTTTTCCAATTTTCTCCTTTACTTTCTTTCTTCCTTCCTCTCTTTTTTTTTCAGAAATAACCTGTTCAATGGTCCTGGTCGACCGACCCAGAATGCAGGTCGACCGACCAGCCTTGAAAACAGGCTGATCCGTTTTTTCTTCATTTTTTTTTTTCATTTCTTTTCTTTCCCTTTTTTTTCATATATATTTTTTTCATTCTCATCTTTTTTTTTCTTCTTTCCATCGTTCTCACAAAATCACGAGTTATCAATGAAGCTCATCCAAAGGATAACTAAAACAGTCCCATCACTACATTACTAGCTCGGCTAGGGTAGGCAAATTTTTTTTTTTTTTGTAGCAAATGGGTTAAAAAGATTCAACTTGGCTATGTGAGGATAATGGGGTAAAATGAGAAAGAGGGACCTCTACCACATGTGTCAACAAACCACAAATCCGAATGCATACAGGTATTAAGTAGACAAAATTCATGTTTATGCACATTGATGTGACATGCCTAAAGAGGAGAAACTACTCACAAACCTACATGAAATCGGTCTTGGATGTCACCGATTTATTAAGCTCTAATCCTTAGAATATGTAGTAGCTTGCCAAGAAGAGAGTCAAGTTTAATAATTTAGCATGAAATCAACAAAAACTCGTGGATAATGCAAAAGACTAGCTTGAAAATTTTTGAAAAATGCAAGGCAAGGCAATATGTGATATGTGAGGCATAAATTGTATTCGTCTGTTCCGACTCGACCTAAAAACTTAAGACAGAGAAGAACGCGCGACAGGGAAGAACAAGCGACAAAAGAAAACGAAAATAAGAAAAACACCTAAAGGAATGAAAAACAAAAGACACAAAGACAATTGCATTCTCACAAAGGAGTATGCAAACACCCTCCCCAAACCAAAACGCACAATGCCCTTATTGTGCTCATCAGGATACAACCACAGCATAGGGATGGGGGTAGGCAGAAAAGAAACAAACAAAGAAAGGAAAAGGAAAAAGACTAGATATTACAAAAAGAGTCTATGGAGGAAGGAGAGAAAAACCGGAAATCTTAAAGAAAAACTGGAAATCTAAAGGGAAAAACTGGAAATCTAGAGGAAAATAAAAGAAAAAACTACTTACAAGATGGAGGGACCTCCCCAAACCGAACCCCAAAGAGGGTAAGGTCAAGCATGTCCCTAGGATTCTGAGTCAAAATCCGGCTCAGAGTCCTCTCCTCCTTTCTCCTCCTCGTCCTCCTCTTCAGACCCTATGCCTGTTCCCGAGGCAGAGCCTGAAGCATCACCGTGGACACGACCGCCTGCGAGAGGTGTGTACCAGGTGGGGTGAGTCCATGGGCCGGTTGGGAGCCTACCCTGAGTGGCATACTCCTTGTAAACCGGATATTGGCAAAGACTATCGTTCAACTGTTTTGGGTTGAACTGTCTGCAAAGGCTCGCCATCATTTGTGGCATAGATCTGTCATCAACAAAAGGAGGAACATAAACATTAGGAGCAACAGTAAAATCAGTTGGGTACCCCGTCCCAGATGCGTGATGGTGGGCACCGGGAGTAGGGACCCTGTGGCCTCTAGAGGTGCCTCCTCTAAGTGGGAGGCGGTAAGACGGGAGTAGTGGTCTGGGCTCCCCTACAACAGTAAAAAGGGGTAGCATAGGGGGAGCCGCGGTGATGGGGATGCGATCACTGAGGTAGGTGTCTACCTTCCAATAATCTCTCCTGTTCACCCAATGCACGGACCTGACATAAGCCATATCCATGAACCGGGAGAGAGTGTCAATCGCATCCTCATAGCGAGGGAACTGAGGGACAAGAGAGCGGGCTAATCGAGTGACTAGGCCACCATAAACAATTGTAGACAAGGAAGTTCCCTCGCTCACCGACATAAGGTGAGAGGAGACCAAAAATGCAGTGTTATAAAACTGCTGACCCGTACGTCTGATGTTAAGATAACCAGACAAAAAGGAGAGCTCAATGTTGTTAACATTTTGAGACTCTTTACGGCCGAAAACACTGTTGGCTAACAGACGCAAATAATAACGGGGGGCGGGTAGGTGAACGGTACTGTTTTTCTTCTTCATATCGCTGGAATCAGAAAGACAGGACCACATATCAATATATGACCCAGTGGGGTCACCCGTAAGACCCGTAGAAGATAAGCCTAGAAACTGAGCAAATTGGTTTAAAGTTAAAGAAAAAGTTTCATTGAACAAACGAAAAGAAATGCAAATGTTATCATAGCCGGGATGATATGCTTGAATATCAAAAGTAAAGGAAGAAAAGAACTCAAGAGTAAGAAGGGAATAGGTGAACTCATCCATAGTGACAAGTCCTGAGAAACCCGTCCCATTGAGCAGAGACACCACCTCATCATGACATCCCAAGGCTTGCAAGGTTGGGACACAGAGGAACCGAGTTACCACTACCAAGCAATAGGCGGAGAGATGGAGGAATCGGGCGTTTTGAGCCGGAGTGCTGAAAATGATTTGCGGATAGTTTGGTAGACTATCCGTGTCTTGCACCGTTAACCCTCTCGCCCTAGGAACACGGCCTCTGGAGGTGCTTGCACCGGAAGTGCGGGAGCGCTTTCCACCTTGTTCTCGGCTAGACATTGTAAATCTGAAAAGTGTAATAAAGTGTAAGTCTTGTGCACATATGGAAACATTTCTTTAACAAAAATATGAACGAAAATCGAAAATCAGAAACTCCTGTAACGGACATGGGTCGGCCGACTTCACAGAGAAGTCGGCCGACCATTTTCGCGCGTAAAAGTAAAACTCCTATAGCACGACAGGTCGGCCGACCGCAAACCTAGGTCGGTCGACCAACTAACGAAAAAAATGTCAGAAACTGCAAAAATAAAAACTCAGGAAAAACACAGTTTTGGTCGGCCGACCTCAGTTTTGGGTCGGTCGACCGATTATCAGAAGAAAATTCATAATCTGCAAATTACGAAACTCAGGAAAATCATAGCTTGGTCGGCCGACCTCTGTTTTGGGTCGGTCGACCGTGAACAGTGTCAGAATCGGATTTTCGGGGTTGAAATCGTGCGGAAAAATGGCATAAAAATTGAAATGAAGAATTGAACTAACCCTAACAGCACGAAATCACACACAAATTACAGATCTGAGACTATCAAAAACTAAAAGAAGAAAGAAACTAAAAGAAAAACACTCAAACAAGCATGAAAACGAAATTAAGAGCAAAAATAAACTCAAAAAGATAAACTAATACTATCTAGAACGGAATTAAGATGATATGAAACGAAAAAGAGAGAAAGAAAACTAAGAAAAACATACCTTGAATGGAGAAAATTGAAAGAAAGCAAGGAAATGAAGGATGAAGAAGGTGGGTGTTTTAGGGTTTTTAAGAGAGAAAGAGGAATGCAGAAAGTGTGAGCAAAAGAGGGTAAAATTTGTGTTTTCAAAAACACAACAACCGTGACTTTGATTCTAAAAAAAAAAACCGGAAAAAAACACACGCGGTCGGTCGACCGATATTCTGGGTCGGTCGACCTCCGTCCTTCAAACCTGTTCTGTAAATTTTACTTAACCTGTCATAATGCATTTAAAGCTGCCAGAAGGTCGGTCGACCTGGTAATTGGGTCGGTCGACTGATGTACTGACGAATTCTTTTATTTTTCTGCAGAAACTTAAAATCTCATCAAGGATAAAACGGAAATAAACAAAACGTAAACTTAAGCTAGAGCACGGGTTGCCTCCCGTGTAGCGCTGGTTTAAGAGGTCCCGCACGACCTTTTTACCTATCAAGAAGCATCCTAAAAAGGGTCAAAGTAAGAAACTTCAACCTTTCCGACAAATTCGTTCTCTCCTCGGAAGTGCTTCACATACTGGCCATTGACTTTGAACCTCTCACCAGATGAGGTTTCTAATTCTATTGACCCGAATTTTGAGACAGCTGTGATGGTGTAGGGTCCGCTCCGCCTAGATTTCAGCTTACCAGGAAAAAGACGAATACGAGCATTAAAAAGCAACACCCTATCACCTACCTGAAAATCACGCCTAATGATTCTTTTGTCATGCCAGCGCTTTGTTTTCTCCTTGTAAATCCTGGCATTGTCATAGGCTAACAACCTGAATTCTTCTAACTCGTTGAGCTGCAACAAACGTTTCTCACGGGAAAGATTAGGGTCTAAATTAAGATCACATATAGCCCACCAAGACTTACGTTCTAATTCTACTGGTAAATGACAAGTCTTACCATAAATCAATCGGAATGGTGACATTCCTATTGGGGTTTTGAACGCGGTTCTATAGGCCCATAAAACATCATCAAGTTTTAGACTCCAATCTTTCCTAGACTTAGAAACTACTTTGGCTACACTAGTAGAAAAATACTTATTTGAGGCATCAAAAATGAGGTCATTTGCGGCGTTTTTAGTGTAGCAGGGGGCCGCAAATAGAAAAAGTCATTTGCGGCGAAAAAAACGCCGCAAATAAGAGGTTATTTGAGGCGTTTTTCCAATAAAACGCCGCAAATAGAAAAGGCTATTTGAGGAGTTTTTTTCAAAAAACGCCGCAAATAGGTCCTCTATTTGAGGCGTTTTTTGAAAAAAACGCCGCAAATAGGGTAAAAAAAAGAAATTTTTTTTTTTTTTTTTTTTTTTTTTTTTAAATATGAAAAAATGCAGACAAATTATTTAAATATGATAACTCTCAAATGTATTTTTTTCACAAGAGAATCTTACATGTTTTTTGTAATTATTCTAAAAATATATACAATGCTAAAAACACTACAATCGAAATCAAGAGCAATCGCTTTGCATTCCAGTAGCTTGATGCAGCACCAGCAGGCCAGTAGGATTCCAGTACCTTCCTGGACTCGGAACAGCAAGGCAACGACAAGCGATAGTGGACGGGTTGAGGGACAGTGTGCTCAGCTTCTCGAATCATATATACCTGTGGAGTGTAGGCTATTTAATTTACAAAAGATTGACATCAATTCAAGTACCAAAACAATCACTCTATATTAAAGGCCAATTGCCCTTTCCCAAAGCACCCTTCTTCTTCAATACATTTTCAATAATGACCCTTCAAAATCAAACTAAGACGACCTATGTGATTTTATCAAATCTGATATGCAGACAAGTTAGTAAAACTTACATCGATGTTTCTCTCTGTTTCTCGGGAATTTCAGCATGAGTTGGCAAAAGGTTAAGGAAACTCCCTTGAGCAGGCTGGCTGGAATTGGAGTGGGACTGAGGCTCATCGTCTGTAAGAAGAATAGGGTTACGATAAGCAATTAGTCTCTTGGAAGACGGTCTCATGTTAATATAAGATCAAAACAAACCAGAGTTAACTATATATCTTGCGACTTGCGCATATAGACACATTAACCAAAGAGTAACTACCCTTTAACTCTCATATGGGTCAGTCTCATACTCTCATGCGACACTCGCTTTATATATGAGCAGTAGTGTGGGAATTTGATAAAACTAGCGTCATATAGAAAAAAGAATTAACAGATGAAAAAGCTAGAATAATTCGAAGTCACGATAGCAGAGAGAACCAGTCTTTTCATTGAACTGTTTTGAGCATACAATAGACGCAATGAGAATAACTTAGACCCGAAGAAGCAACCAGGAATTCAAATTTACCCAACAATACCAGCTGTTGGACCAAATTCGACCAATCTTAAATGACCTGACTCAAAAACGACACCATCAGAATTGACCAGTATTAAATCCTAAGTGACATGATTGACCCATTTACCAAACCAAACTGAGCAAAATTACACTTTTTTAGTATGATGTCACACATCTGAAATGTACTACAATCGTGGACATGCCATGAGAAGTAAAATTATGTTAACCAAATTGCCCCTCATTCAGAGTCATAAATGACCCAATATACTAGCACTGCAAAAGATAATCAATCCTAGGGAAAAATGACAGAGCTGCTGCAGCTTTTATAAGTCTCTCCTTCTTTGCAGCCCTGCCCTCAGGTCTGTACTTCAGGAAAAGCTTGAAAAGGTTATTGGAGGTTGCATAATTAAAGACAATTACTATGAAACTTGGGGCGATGTTCGGTAGAAGTCAAGACCCTTGGCTTTAAATCTAAATTAATCAAGTATCATTGTTTTTTTTTTAAAAGTCAGATGACATGACTAACCTTCTCTGTACAATCTCCTGAAAAATAGAGATACCAACAGCCAGGATTACAGCATCAGCTTTGATCCTGTCATTCCCACAAAGCACTTCAGAAATGCAACCTGTTTTCTCATTGAAGAAGAAATCTGTAACTCCTCTTCCTCTGCGAAATTCACACCCGTTGCTTTTCAACAATCCTCTCCATGGTTCGAATATCTTTTCCCTCACACTTCCACGACAAAAGACCATATCAAAGTTTTTCTGCCCGTATTACAAAATTGTTAGTTTTTTCATTCCCAGTAATGTCAAAAACGTTATGGACAAAGGATAGCAAAATGGCTCACTAAATGCAATTTTAATTCTGAACTTTTCCAGTTAATCTGTGTTGCTAAGACAGGTAATGTACTGTGGTTTACATTTGAGCCTCTTACCTTGCCATATGTGGGATCCCTTGCGGCATTAATGTAATGTAATTGTTGTTTATTACCTCCTTCGTATAGGTCATTTGTTTACCTTTACGGCTTTACTAGACCAAGAAGGAATTAGTAGACCCATTTTAGCTATTGTCCGTGGACGGCAAATGGACCAAAATTCCTTTTGGAAAACCAATTTACATATTAAAAACATTTTCAAAGTAGAAAAGTAAGCAAATGACGACTAAGACACCTAAGATTGAGTAACTAAACAAATGATTTGAACGGAGGTGGCTAATAGATAGGATTCATGATTATTTAATGACCAACGGGGAAACAAGAACCAAATGCATCAAACCTGGTGAGCAGCAACATAATAGTATAGCGCAGCCAGAGTTGCTGCTGCACTGAGTTGCTCAGCCGGTGCATATAAGAAAAAACAATGATACTTGATTAATTTCGAGTTCGGTCAGGTGTTGAATGTGCTACAATCGGGTCATTTTGGATACGAGTCAGATGGTACATGTTTCGGTGTCAATAGGGAATGAGCCGGGTCATCTCAAGTCATGTCTATTAGGTCCCTGATATTGTTACGTAAAAAGGTGACAATTTCAAATTAATCACGGGAATTTCCTATATCGGGTCATTTCCCGACCAGTAAAGTTTAGGCAGTGTAAAGATATGGATTACGTCAACTCAGGATTTGATATATTCAGGATATATTCTGGTTCTATTCAGGTTAAGCTGAGTTTTTTTCTTTGAGCTGTTCGGTCTAATATCTGAGTACCTGACAGCCATTCAACAAATGCAATGCAGATGTTAAGTAGGTACAAGGAACTTACCCTAGAAACAATCCCCAGCCTCTCCAATCTCCGGACTGCATCATCCACTTCGAAGTTACACCTCTCACTAAACTCTTCTTTGATTAATTCCTCACAGCGTATATCAAGATCCTACATCAGGTCACCATAACTCAAGAAGATCAATATGAATGCAAATAGCCATACAATAGATTTTTGTATGAGAACATGAAAGGTGTCTGAAAACAGATAGCATATGAAACTTGACTAAACCAATCAAGAAAAGAGGAGATCTTACTTTTTGAATCACACGACACCCATACATCTGCAAATTGAGATTTAGAACATGATTATCAAGCTTGTTTGCAAGTTCTCTTCTCTAAGCATCCATTCCATGCTCAAAAAACAGAAATTAGGACAAGCGCATTGAAGTTAAAGCACAGTAATAACTAATAAGCAAGTAAAAACAATAGGTTGAAATCTTGAAGACTATATACCGCTGACAATTTATTGTTTCAAAAGCGTATGCAATACATTGACACAATTGCTAACAATGAATTATCTTAGGTATGCTAGCAATATGTGCAGCATATTCAGTTGATCTCAAGTATTGATGATACATAGCATCTTGAAAAGATCCCTGATTTCCAATCTGGCCCGATCCCACAGCAAAATTTTGTGCAGAACCATCCAAACCACATTTTCAAGCATTATACATAACCAGATCTTTTTCATTTATGTTAAGTTCAAGAAGAATAATCGAATAATTGTGGCAACTTAATTAATTAGTGACCTACTGACTAAATTAAGCAAAAGTAAACAAAAGTAACCAGCATCTTTAAAATATCAATAAAAAGTGCTTAAATTTTTCACCGATATGTTCAGATCATAACTTGTTCGACATTTGAGATGATATGACACATTGAAACAACTTAACCCCTTCTTTATTGAGGCTCATAAACCCTAAAATAGATAATTAACACTGAATCAACACTCTTATTAACAAAATGATAAACATAAACCCTAACAAAAGATAATTAATCCAAAAAAAAGAATAAAACCTAACAATAACACCGAATTTAATTAAAAACATAAACAAATTAACACTGACTTTACTTACCTAATATCCAAATAATAGAAGAAAGGTCGAATTCCGGCGAATAGACACGGTGGTGGTGAGGCACGCGGTGGTGGTGACGAAGAATGGTGGAGAGGCACGCGATGGTGACAAACTTCGCAGAGGAGAATGGGTTTTAGTTTGTTTTGGTAGTGTAATGAGAAGACGAATACAGTATATTAACCTCTGCTATTTGCTGCGTTTATTAATTAAAACGCCTCTTATGAGTTAAATGCGGCGTTTCCATAAAAAAACGCCTCAAATAAGAATATAATTTTTAAAATTCTGAAATTATTTGCGGCTACTAGGCTAAAACGCCTCAAATAGATAGCCGCAAAAAGATGTTTTTCTACTAGTGCTAGGGTCTCCTTGAGTTGCCTATTAGAGATCTCAACTTGACCACTAGTCTGAGGGTGATAAGCTAAACCCCTACGGTGTTGGACACCGAATTTATTTAACAAGTCACCTAAGCGTTTCTCCTTAAAATGCATACCTCCATCACTTATGACAACCCGAGGAAATTTGATTTTTTTAAACATCTTAATAACAGCCTTTGCATCACAATGGGGAGTAGCAATAGCTTCTACCCACTTAGACACATAATCAACAGCCACAAGAATATACCTGTTACCTTGACTACTAGGAAAAGGTCCTTGATAGTCAATGCCCCAGACATCAAAAATCTCTACCTCTAAAATACCAACCTGCGGCATCTCATGTCTTTTTGAGACATTCCCAGTTCTTTGACAGGCATCACAGTTACCTACAAAATTCCTACAGTCAGCATGCAAAGTAGGCCAATAAAAACCCGACTGTAGTACCTTGGCCACGGTTCTAGATGGACCTTGGTGACCACCATATGCAGAAGAGTGACATGCTTCCAGAATGTCCTTCACCTCCCATTGGGGGACGCATCTCCGGATGAGTCCATCTCCGCATTCTTTGAAAACAAAAGGGTCATCCCAAAAATACTGTTTTGCATCGAACATAAATCTCTTCTTTTGTTGGCAAGACAACTCAGGAGGGATTTTACCTGTGACAGCAAAATTAGCAAAATCAACATACCAAGGAGGGGGATAAGAACCTGAACTATTAATGATAAATAAGCTCTCATCAGGAAATGAATCATCAATAGGTAAAGAATCTTCCCCATCAGTCAGCTGTAGGCGAGATAGGTGGTCAGCTACCACGTTTTCCGCGCCTTTCTTATCCCTAATATCAATGTCAAACTCTTGGAGAAGGAGTATCCACCTTAAAAGCCTTGGCTTTGAATCCTTCTTCTGAAAAAGACCTTTCAAAGCTGCATGGTCAGTGTAAACAATTACCTTATTACCTACTAAATAGGACCTGAATTTTTCTAAGGCAAAGATTACAGCTAGCATCTCCTTCTCAGTAGTGAAATAGTTGACTTGAGTCTCATCTAGGGTGCGGCTCGCATAGTATATGGCATTGAGAGCCTTGTTCTTCCTTTGACCTAGCACAGCACCTACAGCGTAGTCACTAGCATCGCACATGATCTCAAATGGGAGATCCCAATCTGGTGGCTGAATGATTGGTGCTGAGATCAAAGCTTCCTTCAACCTGTTAAAAGCTGAGAGGCACTCATCAGTAAAATCAAAGATGGCATCTTTGAGAAGCAACTGTGTAAGTGGTTTAGCAATCTTAGAGAAGTCCTTAATGAAACGCCTGTAGAAACCTGCGTGTCCTAAAAAACTCCTCACCCCCTTGACATTAACAGGAGGGGGTAATTGCTCAATCACCTGCACCTTTGCTTTATCTACATGTATACCTTTGTCAGAAATTAGATGCCCTAACACTGCCCCTTCAGTAACCATAAACTGACACTTTTCCCAGTTTAAGACAAGGTTTACATCAATACATCGCTGCAAGACTTTATCGAGATTAGCTAAGCATTGATCAAAAGCATTACCATAAACAGAGAAATCATCCATAAATACCTCCATAATGTTTTCTATAAAGTCAGAAAAGATACCCATCATACACCTTTGAAAGGTAGCAGGAGCATTGCATAACCCAAAAGGCATCCTGCGATAAGCAAAAACACCTTGTGGACATGTAAAAGTAGTCTTACTCTGATCATCAGGATGGATGGGAATCTGGAAAAAACCCGAATAACCATCTAGAAAACAGAAGAATTTATTAGAAGCCAGTCTTTCAGTCATTTGGTCAACAAAAGGAAGGGGGAAATGGTCTTTCTTGGTGGCGGCATTTAACTGTCTATAATCAATGCACATTCGCCACCCAGTTACAACTCTAGTTGGTATTAAGTCATTTTTATCATTCTTAACTACTGTGGTTCCTCCTTTCTTAGGAACCACCTGAACTGGGCTAACCCATTTAGAGTTGCCAACTGAATAGATAATACCCGCGTCAAGAAGTTTCATTACCTCAGCCATAACCACATCCTGCATCTTAGGATTTAACTTACGCTGTCCCTGTCTATAAGGCTTATGTCCTTCTTCTAACTCTATTCTATGCATGCAAACATCAGGGCTTATGCCCTTAACATCATCCAAAGAGTAACCTAGAGCTTTCCTATTCTTTTTGAGGACAGTCATTAAGGCAGAAAGTTGGTCAGAATTAAGTTTAGAACTAACAATTGCAGGGTACTGTTCAGTATCATCTAGGAAAACATACTTAAGATTAGGAGGAAGTGACTTACGCTCTGGTACCTTTACCTCAACGGCCTGAACAGAATCAGTACTAATGGAATAGCACATGTTTACCAGATTCGCATTAGCTAGGCTTATGAGCTTCTCATTTTCTTCTTCAGTGAACTCATACTCTTCTTCCTCTTTTTCTATCTCATCCAGCTCTTTAGCATCCTCAGCTGGATTACCTGCACACTTATCCAAAACTGTCAGATCATCTAAGGGATCCTTGGTCAAGGATTCCCTCCAATTAAGGATAACATTCCTGTCTATAATATCAATGGAGCAACAAGTATCATCAGTAGGACTAGTTGCCTTATGGGCAAGACTAAACTCGATAGTGTCATCTCCAATTTCTAGAGTAATGATCCCGCGTTTGACATCTATTACAGCCCCAGCTGTGTGTAAAAAAGGTCTACCTAAAATAATAGGTATTTGACTATCCTCAACAATGTCTAAAACAACGAAATCAACAGGAATAAAGAACTTTCCCACTTTTACTGGGAAATCCTCCAAGACCCCTAATGGTGTTTGGGTTGATCTATCAGCCATCTGTAGGGTAATATTGGTGACTTTAAGTCTACCTAAACCAAGTCTTTCACATACAGAATAAGGTATAACACTGACACTAGCCCCTAGATCACAAAGGGCTTTCCCTATAACATGATTACCTATGGTACACGGGATAGAAAAGCTACCTGGGTCTTTTAACTTGGGTGCTATATTATTTTGTGAAAGAACATAACATTCTTCCACAAAAGCAACAGCACCGTCGTCCTGAAAATTCCTCTTACGACTCAAAATATCTTTCATGAATTTAGCATAAGAAGGTACCTGGGTAATTAAATCAGTGAAAGGGATGGTTACCTCAAGATTCTTCACCATCTCCAAAAACTTACCAAATTTCCGATCCTCTTTTGAATTTTTCAGTCTTTCGGGATAAGGAACGGTGACATTAGCCATAGGATCAGCAACCTTTGGCTATTTCAGTTGTAATATTTCGGTGAGGCCTTGAATGAAGGAGGAATCCAGCGATTCCGGAGTTAAAACAACTTTCTGCTCAGGAACGTCGGTCGGTCGACCTACAGCAGCGGTCGGCCGGCCAGACTCTGTATCATCGGAAATTTTCTTTTCTCCAGAATTTGATCTCACGTCAGGAACCGAGGTCGATCGACCTACAGTAGGGGTCGGTCGACCTCCTGACCTGTTGACGGGATCAGTTTCTTTGTTTTGAACCTCGGCAGAATAGTCTTTTTGGGCTGATCCTTCACAAACACGGCCACTCCTAAGATTTATGGCGTTCAACGTCTCCATGGGTCCCTCACAACTAGCTGGAGAGCTAGTTATTCGGTTGGCTATGTTTATCAAGTGTTCTTCAAAAGCCTTTGAGGAGGCAATTTGAGCCTTTCCCATCTCTATAACCTGCTTTGTTAAAACATCAACAAGAGCTCTCAATTTCTCAATCTCACCCGTGCTGTCAACCGTAGTAACTAGGTTCGCACTTTCAAGCTTCAGCTGGGTTGCCTCAAGCTTCTCAAAACGGGCTTCAACTGTTGTCT
Organism: Silene conica; assembly: GCA_029255685.2. Taxonomy (NCBI): domain Eukaryota; kingdom Viridiplantae; phylum Streptophyta; class Magnoliopsida; order Caryophyllales; family Caryophyllaceae; genus Silene; species Silene conica. The sequence goes on from CM055311.2 coordinate 71,702,642, forward strand.
CAAGAGCCATCACTCTATTCATCTCCACATTCAGCCTCCGCGAATTCCCACGTGAACTCTTAAAGGTAGCCCTATGCACCGCCATGTCTTCAATGGTTTCCCAACCCTTCATATGGTCGGTGTTATTCTGGAATCTCCCATTGGCGGCCGCATCAAGAATCATCTTATAGTCATCGTAAAGGGCGTTGTAAAATTGGTTACACAAGTACCATTGTTGAAAGTTATGGTGAGGGATAGAACGGACCAATTTCTTGAACCGATCCCATGCTTCACAAAATCCTTTATCAGGCCCTTGTTGAAAGTTAACGATTTGGCTTCTCAAGTCTTCGGCTTTTGCAAGAGGAAAGTATTTCTTGTAAAAAGCCAATGCCAAGGAAGTCCAATCCGTAACCTTCTCAGCTGCCCTATCAAGGTAGCGGTACCAATCTCGCGCGACATCTTTTAATGAGAACAGGAACATCATTGCCAGCACCTCATCTCGAGTCACCCCGTCAGGTATGGGTATGGAACAGCAATAATCCGTGAAGGTTGTAACATGCTTCAAAGGATCCTCGTCGCGTAGACCAGAAAACGGACTCCGTTCCACCATAAAGATGTTATTTGGGTGGAGCACAAAGGAGCCAGTGGTGGGGGTAGGCAAGGCGAATCCCTTCGGTAAATCTTGAGCCTTTGGCTGTAGGTGGTCATAAATAGAATCCATATCTAAACAAGAGAGTACTCAAGCCTTCCTCTCAAAAACCTGTCTTCTAAAACAAAACTAGAAGAAAAGGTAAGCAACGGTCTTAAGGAACCTAAGTTCCTCAGGACAAGAAAAATAAACTAAAAATTAACAAACAAAATTATACCGTCTCCCCGGCAACGGCGCCAAAATTTGACACCCGTCGTTAAGGGGTGCCAAAGATAAGATTTATAAAACCTCAGCTTAAACTTAGATAGGATAAGTCAAGGGTCGAACCACAAGGAGACAAGGTTAATTATGTTTGTGAATTTAAAGCCTATTGCGAGTAACCGAAAAGGGGGGGGGGGGTTGATTTGAGATTTAAACTAATAACTAAAAGGACAAAATAAACAAGAGAAATAAAACAAGGTAAAAAGGAGATTAGGAACTTTGGTTCCCCATGGTTAAAACAAGTCAATGAAAGGTAAAATAACCAAATAACACAATCCCAAGGAACAAAGAATAAACCTTTAGGTCAATATTCTACCCAATCCTTACGGTCTTAGGGTTCCTAGAAAAGCACTAAACTTTCGTTCATATGGCAATCCCAAAGTTGTTGTTAAACTAATCCTAATACATGTTTCAATCCTAAGGATCAGTTCACCAACAACAATGGGGGATTGGTAATTCAATCATTGAACTTATCAAAATCAAGTCTTTACCATAGTTCCCCTAATTCCTAATCACAAGAATTAGCTATGCATACTTTTAATTATGAAACTAACAATAACTAAGAACATCAAAGGAATTAACATAATTAAAGATGGCAATAAAAGAGAAAACATGAATTGAGAAACAACAATAAGATGAACAACAAGATTAAATAAAAAGGGAAGATTGAATTGTAGCAAACTTACAACTTAATTGGAAAATCTAAGAACAAAGATGAAAGCTTGGAATAAAAGCTTGAACTAACTATGGAGTCCTTCTAACATAAATTGTTTCTCTAACATAAAATTGCTTGCTAATAGAATTGCTTGACCTAATTGTAGAATTTTGGTCTTCTTAAATAAGTTATATTTCCAAATTAGGTAAGTACAACACGAAATCAAAGACGCGGCTGGAGCTTCCGGGCCGGGTCGGTCGACCTAGTAATTGGGTCGGTCGACCGCTTCTGTCGAGGCTGGACTTTTTCCGTGATTTGGGCTTAGGTCGGTCGATCTCCGTGACGGGTCGGTCGACCGCTTCTGTTCGGATCATCTTGAATTTGGCCCAATAACAACATCTCGGGTGTGCAATCCGATTCCTTGCTCCGCATTATTACTTAAAACAGCTTCCGAAAGGCAAATAAAGTTCAGTTTTGCTCACTTCCGCGTATTCCTACATTTAAAACATAGAAATGCCAAAGTAAACCGTTTCGGGAGAAATAGCAACTAAAAGTTACGAAAATATAAGAAAATACGTGCCAAAAGAATAAATAAAATGCATAAAATAGGCACGTATCAGAGGTGAGGACCCATGTAACCACCGTGGATCAGTGGTGATGGTGGTGGTGTCCAAGGGATGTGTGGGGACTGGTGGCTAGTGAGAATGACGTGAGAATATAGGATGGCTGGATGACGACGGAAAAACGATAGATTGGGTTGTATACAGCGGTTTTAGAAGGATTATTTATGGTGGTTTTAAGGGTTGAGAGGGGTGGACGAGACATGGAGGTGGTTGTTGGAGGTACAGGCTATAGTTTGGGAACCTCCGTGGTGATTGTAGGTGGTCTGGCAGGCGGTGGTGGTGCCGTAAAGGTGTAATACCCCAAGAGTATGAGAGGAAAGTTGTCCCACATCGGTAGAATGTGATGTTGGAGTAAATGTCCTAAATAGTGTGTGATTATTTGAGTAAATCTTTTACAGGATCACACAGGGATACTTAGTATATTAATCAGTTGATTAACGTTTATCGGTAACGATTGGCTCACTAGAAGTTTGACGTTACAGTCATATGATGGCGATAATCACTTGATCCCTAAAGGTCACACCTTAGCTAAATGTAGTTAAGTAGATGATAAACAGTCATATTAATCAGTACTGAGAAATGTGATTATATATTGATATAATTACATAAATGCTAAACTTAGCTAAATGTAGTTAAGTACATGATAAACATTTAATATGATTAAATAATAACTAGGAGAAATGAATTAAATGTTAATTCTAATAAATATATGAGTTTTTTGTCATATAACACCTAACATTTACACTGTCTGTAGAAATAGTACCTAGAGTTATTTTTTTTGCCCAACAACACCTAACATTTTCTATATTTTGTCAAATAACACCAAAATCAGTTTTCCGTCAAAAAAAGTCGAGATTCCGACTTGACTAACGGTGAAATTGATTTTACCTTATTTCTTCATTCTTTCTTTTCCACAAACAGGTGCATTGTAAAAGTGATTGACAATGAATCTTATTCTTAAGTGACTTATTTTCATTCAACAAGCCATTTATAACACTTTTTTTTGTCAATAACTCAGGTCTTCATCAACCTACTTGAAAGAAGCAACACCACGCAAACCCGTCTATGGATGAGCTTGAATAAGACATTGGGTTGAAGGATGGTGATGGATTAGGAGAAAATCGGACAAAGTAAGCCCAATTTGGGGTTTTAATTTGAAATATGAGGAATTAAATAACTAAGAGGAGGTTACATAAGTATTTAATTGGAGGAAAATTAAGTTTATTGAAGGGAAATTAGCAAAAGGGAAAATTGGGTTTAGAAAAGGACGATGAAGAGGGTAATGAAATGCATCAAGGGAAAAGAAAGAAGCGTCAAATCAAATTTCCCTTTAGTCAAGACGAAATCTCGACTTTTTTTTGACGGAAAACTGATTTTGGTGTTATTAGACAAAAAACAGAAAATGTTAGGTGTTGTAGAGCAAAAAAAATAACTCTAGGTACTATTTCTACAGACAGTGTAAATGTTAGGTGTTATATGACAAAAAACTCTAAATATATATAAAAGTTATATTTATTAATTATATTTTAATATATGATAGAATAATATACTTGAGATTATTTAATTATAAGATAATTAATTTATATTCTCCGGGAATTAAATTTGTACACCGAAAGGTATTAAAATATATATGATATTTTAAGGAAGTTCGGAATAAGTTAACTGACTCAAAATATTACATTATAATGAGGTTTCCTAATTGAAGTACAATACCAACACAAACCAAAACCCTATATATAGAGGGTTTCGGCCGTGAGGTTGGTGACACAAAGAAGTAAACGTTTTTCCTCTCTTATTCTCCTTGATTAGTTTATCATCTTAATCACAAAATAAATCATCTAAAATAATTAATAGTAATTTAGGAGGAGCTTTGAGAGAATCTTTATCTCAGTCATCTTGGGTGCAATCTAAGGAGAACTTCTGCCTTAAAGTTTTGGTTTATACTAGGTTGTTCTTAGGCTGATCTCATATAGGACCAAAGGTTATTTCTATGATCCTTGTCCTATTATTTCAGTTCTATTGTTTTATTATCAATTCGTTTTTGAGATAATCCTTGGCAATATTAATTAAGTTAATACTTTTATGAGTAATTTAAGAAATTATTTCCTACAAGTGGTATCAGAGCCATTGTTCAAAATCGTTTTGATAAGTAATTGAGAATTAAAGTCCCACGACACTCATATTTTTCGTGGTTTATAAAAAAAGAAAAAAAACAAGTTTTTTTTTTCGTGATATGTCACGACTAAAATTTTTTTTGGGTTCACGTTTTTTTTTATTTTGTTATTTTAATTGTTAAAATAGTTATCATGTGATGATGCTCATAACAATGATATAGATCAATGATTATTAAAAGTTCAATCAAGATATTGTTAGAATTAGATTAATTTGTTTTAAATTGTTAAGATGAATGAATATTGTTCACATGAATTAAAAAAGTTAATCTTGATGACAATATTTGGAAATTTTTAAAAACCTAATATGATTAGAACTATAACACAAAATTATGAGATGATTTATGTGCTACTATGAGTGATTTTAAGAAAGTTCACGAATTAGTAAAGTTTCCAAAATCTATTTCTACCTTGATTATACCATTTAAGGATATAGTATAATATCTTATGAATATGTCAATTTACATGATATTATTTGATTATACGAGCAATTGCCTTTTTTAACAAAAAAAAAAATACGTGTAATATTGGACCGCAGGTTTTTTTTCCGGCCCTACCCTAAATTTTGTGATTTGTTGCTTTTGTTATTATTAATATTATATGATAATTTATATTAACTAAATTATAAATAAAGATTTATAATTAGAACAAATTTATAAAGATAACAAAAAAGGGGTATTAAAAAACCGTAAAATTGGATTTTAGGGTTATTTTATTTGTTTTCGTTTTTATTTATATTATGAGATAATATTCATATTAACTAAATTATAAAAGATGTTTTTAATTGTAACAATTTTTTTTTTCGAAAAAAACGGGTATAACCGTGTGATTGCCGTGGGAAAGAAAGAAAATAAACAAAAATTATTTGATAATTTTTCGGTTACTTAATCATTTATTTATTTTAAAAGGTTTATTATATCTAATTGATGATACATACTAGATTCTAAAATTGTTTGGAATTTATTTGGATTATGGTTTACATCAATTACATGTGTGACATGTAATTTTAAAACTAATGGTGGTTTGGGTAATATTGCATTATGAATGTTTTATTATATTGTTAATGATATTGTTTTTCAATGAAGGTTGAATTTATTTTTACAATTGTTGACAAGTATAATCATGTAATCTAGTGTGGGTTTAGTTTTTGGTTACTTTTCGGTAATGGTGGAAAGTAATCAAGTGATGTAATTTATGAGATCTCGCATCTTCGCTTTGTATTTTAATTTTTCTTTATTTTAGATTAAAGGTAAATAGGATTTACATTGTAATAGCTTAGAACAAAGAAGGAAAAGAAGAAGAAGAGTTTGATGCATCTGAGTCTCTATTTCCAGTTTACATATCGAGATGAAGAACGGTGATCTATGAAACTTCTAGGGTCCATGTGATTGGATTCCAAGTTGTATTTACTGTTTTTTATAGGATAAGCCACACTAGGATTTTAATGTATTATGTTCTTATCTTTATTGCTTGAATGTTGCATATCATTATGTTCCGCCTAAACCAAACCACCTATATGCATGTAAAATGACTCATGTAGATTATTTTACATTTTGGCATATGATGTTTTTTTTTTTGCCATCACTCATTCCTACTATATCAAATAGTTCACTTAAATGAGTTTAAAATAGTGATGGGATCTCATCACTCTTTATAAAATTGAGACTTTAGCCTTTCTAGATAAAACAACTATGAATCCCTTGTTCGTCGGTGGGCATATAGGATCTGTTGTTATCTCCATATGGACCCCTTCTACCTTGGGTAAGTAGTGTGTTGTGACCTAGTTGAACTCAACACAATGATTCAATCAAGCTATTGAAATCATTGTGGACTAATAGATAAATTTATGAAATTTGTCGACTAAGAGTTCTAATGTAGAACCAGTTAAAGGGTTAACTCACCAAATCGGGATTTGGGTCTTGGGATACATTATATAATTCTTTGAGTGAGATCGATTATATTATGTTGTATATCTTTGTTTAAAAAGATTTTAAATTCATTGATTTCTCATGTTTATTTATTTTCTCATTTGAAGATCATTTAATATCTGCCTTTTAAAATGACTGATTCAAATGCAACTCTGGGCCCTAGCGCCACCCTCACCATGAGTCGTGGTTACGCTCTTTTATGGACCACGTCTCCTACAATCTGAACTCCCGCCTTAAGAATGATGAGAGTAACTTTACCGATTGGGAGGCAGCATTACGGAATGCTGCCATTGCTGACGGTAAATTAAAGTATTTGGTTGAGCCAGTACCGGCTGAACCAACTGCAAGGACTGGAGCCCAACGAACTGCATATGATGAGTTCGTTCGTGAAGCTGGTGCGATTAAGAATGTACTTATTTATGCAATGGAAAGCAATTTGCAGCGCCGCTTCATTTCACAAGGTGTGAATAAGATTTTCACCACCCTTACCAATGAATTCTCGCAAGCTCCGAGAATCATGAGATATGATGCAGCAGTCCGCTTCTTCGAAGCTAAACTGTCCAAGGGCAAAGCTGTTAGCCTACACATCCTTAAGACCATTGAGCATGTGGAAGTTCAGGAGTCTCTAGGTTGCAAGATTGAGGAGTCAATCATTGTAGACCGAATCTTACATTCTCTTCATGATGGGTTCACCCAATTTAGGGTGAATTATAACATGAATGACATGAAGAAAAGTCTTTATGAACTCCACTATCAGCTCGTGCAAGTTGAGAAGGATCTCAATTTGAGTGGGAGTGCTAAGAAGGACATCCTTGCCATACAAGCTAATTGGAAGGGAAAGGGAAAGACAAAGGCTCCCTTAAATGTTAAGAAGCCTTAGTTCAAAAAGAAGCAGGCGAAGCCCAAGAGTGGACCTGGTGAGACCAGTAACTCAAAGGCCAAAGCTAAGGGCAAAGGGAAAGAGGGAGAGTGCCACCATTGCCACGAGTCTGGGCATTGGAAAAGGAACTGTCCTAAGTACCTCGAGGATATCAAGGCTGGACAAGTGACAGCCACATGTATACTGTCATTTATTCATATGATTGAAATAAACAATGCAAGTTCAGCAACATGGGTATTTGACACTGGTTGTGGTTCTCAATTGTGTAATCACTTGCAGGGTTTAAGGGACGTCCGCAAACTTGAGAAAGGGGACGTTGATCTTCGTGTTGGAAATGGAGCAAAGGTTGCAGCTGTCTCCATAGGAACTTATGTACTCAAACTACCTAGTAGTTTCTAGTTATTTTGTTCCTAGTTTGTCGAAAAACATTATTTCTATTTCTGTTTTGGATTCAGAAGGTTTTTGTTTTAATATTAAGCACAATTGTTGTACTTTTTCATTAAACAATATGATTTATGGAAAAGCTGTTTCCGTAAACGAAATATATGTTTTAGACCAAACCACCGAGGTTTATCATGTGAATAATAAAAGGGCTAAAACAGGTGATAAAGAACAAACGTATCTTTGGCATTGTCGAATGGGACACATCAATGAAAAACGCGTAGAAAAACTCATTAAGAATGGGTCAATACCACCATTTCATTACGAATCAATTGGTACGTGTGAATCATGTCTCATCGAAAAGATGACTCGTATTTCCTTTAAAGGTATTGGAATGCGAGCTAGTGATCTTCTAGGACTCATACATACAGATGTATGTGGTTCTATGACAATCACAACAAGAGACGGCTATAGATATTTCATCACTTTTATGGATGATTTAAGTAGATACGGGTATGTTTATTTAATGAAACATAAAATTGAATCCTTTGACAAGTTCAAGGAATTCCAAAATAAGGTTGACAACCAATTGGATGGGAAGATAAAGGTACTTCGATCTGATCGTGGTGGCGACTATCTTTCAAGTGAGTTTGATCAACACCTGAAAGACTGTGGTATTGTATCACAGTTGACTCCACCAGGAACACCACAATTAAATGGTGTATCCGAACGGAGAATTCGAACTTTATTAGATATGGTTCGATCCATGATGAGTCACACGGTTGTGCCTGATTAATTATGGGGATTTGTTCTTCAATCAGTTGCTCTAATACTTAACCGAAGTCCAACTAAAGTAGCAGACAAGACTACATATGAGATGTGGAAAGGAAAAGTTCTTGACTTGTCCTTTATTCGGGTTTGGGGCTGTGAAGCTTATGTCAAGTGGAGACACGAAGACAAGCTAGGGCCACGATCGGTCAAGACTTATTTTGTAGGTTATCCCAAATGAATTTTTGGTCACTACTTTTACTCACCTACCGAACAAAGAGTTTTTGTTGCGGCTAGTGCGAAGTTTTTAGAGAAAGAGTTTCTCTCGAACAAACAGAGTAGTAGAACTTTTGATCTGTCAGAGGTTCAAGAACCAGAAACAGACAGTGTGATGGAAGAAAGTATTCCTTCCACATCTGCTATGGTATCCATTCCAGAGGAACCTAGGAGGACGGTTCGAGTTTCTCACCCCCAGACCGATACATTGGTATGGTTGAGGAAGGTGGTGCAGAAAACCTATTACTACTTGCGAGTAACGAACCAGCTACCTACAAAAGAGCCATGACATGTTCTGATTCTAAGCTATGGCTCGAAGCCATGCAGTCCGAAATAGATTCCATGCAAGAGAATCAAGTATGGAATTTGGTTGATTTGCCTGAAAAGGTAAAACCCCTACAGTGTAAATGGCTTTATATGATAAAGCGTGCACTAGATGGACAACCAGATGTTTATAAAGCACGATTGGTGGCAAAAGGTTTCACTCAAGTACACGGGTTGCACTATGATGAGATATTTGCTCCAGTCGTAATTCTTAGATCTATTCGGATTATCTTAGCGATAGCCGCATTTCATGATTATGAGATCTGGCAAATGGATGTGAAAACCGCCTTCCTAATTAAACGGGTTTTTTGAAGAAGAACTGTATATGATACAGCCTGAGGGTTTCATCGATCCTAAACATCCTAAGAAAGTGTGCAAGCTCAAGCGTTCCATATATGGACTTAAGCAAGCATCACGGAGTTGGAATCATCGTTTTGATGACGTGATAAAATAGAACGGATTCATTCGAAGTGTCGAAGAACCATGTCTGTATATCAATTCAAGTGAGAGTAAAATCATATTCCTAGTATTGTATGTAGATGATATACTACTAATTGGAAACGACATTCCCATGCTTTCGTCGGTTAAGACATGGTTAAAGAACCATTTTAAAATGAAAGATTTGGGTGAGGCACAGAGGATTCTAGGCATCCGCATCTATAGAGATAGATCGAAAAGGATGTTAGCATTGAGCCAAGAAGATTATATAGATAAGATTCTTGATAGATTCAGTATGACAAACTCCAAGAGAGGTTACCTTCCTGTTGTTCATGGGAGGCATCTGAGTAAGAAACAATCACCTAAGCCACCGAAAGAAACTGAACCCATGAGTCGGATACCTTATGCTTCGGCAGTAGGGTCGATCATTTATGCCATGATGTGCACACGTCCTGACGTGGCATATGCATTGAGTATGGTCAGCCGTTACATAAATAATCCAGGTGAAAGTCACTGGATAGTCGTCAAGAACATCCTTAAGTACTTACGAAGGACTAAGGATTGGGCACTGGTATATGGTGGAGACATGGAGCTAAGTGATAAGGGTTACACAGATGCTAGTTTCCAAACCGATCGTGATGATTCTAAATCTCAGTTGGGTTTTGTCTTTACTCTAAATGGTGGAGCAGTCAGTTGGAAGAGTTGCAAACAGAGCGTTACAGCAGATTCTAAAACAAAGTCTGGGTATTTGGCAGCTTCAGGTGCTGCAAAGGAAGCTATTTGGATGCATTATTTCTTACAAGGACTAAAAGTAGTACCTAGTGTGAAAGATTCAATCACCCTTTATTGTGATAACAGTGGTGCAATCTTCCAGGCTAAGGAGCCTAAGTGTAGCAACAAATTTAGACATGTACTCAGAAAAGCTCATCTGATAAGAGATTACATGGAGCAAAAGGAGATAGCATTATGCAAGATTGGAACGGATAACAACATTGCTGATCCGCTGACTAAGGCACTACCGCATAATAAACATGAAGGGCACATCTCATCCATGGGGATAAAGCGTGTTCCAAAATTGTAATAAACATTGTTTGATTAATGTTTGATCATTTCAAATTATTACGTAATAAAATCATTGAATTTCTTTATATTCTATTACATGTGGATTGTACGACAATTTTTGAACACCACACAGTGAACTGTTTTACTTTATATGTCTGTTTTTGTCCGTAAACACCAATATAAGCTGATAACTCATGTGATTATTTTGTTAGTTGAAGGATGGAAGGTTCAATATCCCATAAGTCAAGCGTTTGACTGATCAATAACAAATATGGGTATATGATATCGCATAGGACATAGTGAGCACAACATAGAGTCCTAAATGTTAAGATATATTAGGTGTCTGGTCGTGGATGGGACGACTATTGTGATTCCTAAAGTCGGTTCTTTTGACCATTGCTTATTTCATGCGATATAGACAGTTTTTGGGTGGATTAGGTTTCTGTCCTAGGTCGCACCGTAAAGGGAGGCCAATCAGACTCTTACTGGGCCATTTCATATTGTGCTTCCATCGGCAGGTTATAAGTCAAGGAAAATATCAAGCATGTATCAGGTTTTATATACATTTCTCAGGGCCACTCAAGGAGTAGTAACTTAAACGCATGGCCATGCTCGAATATAATTCGTATCAGTTATGTTACTCTCTAGTCGAGGAAACCACTCTTGATATGATTACTTGTGAGATATGACCTTGTAAGGTGAGACTTTGCAATTTGTCTTCCATTGAGTGGGAGAATAATTTATGGATATGAGAATCGTAATCGCACACACTTGTAGGACAAGTGGGGGATTGTTGGAGTAATTGTCCTCCACGGTGTGTGATTATTTGAATAAATCTTTTACATTATCACACAGGGATACTTAGTATATTAATCAGTTGGTTAACGTTTATCGGTAACGATTGGCTCACTAGCAGTTTGACGTTACTGTCATATGATGGCGATAATCAGCTGATCCCTAAGGGTCACACCTATAGGATAGTGCTAAGAAATGTGATTATATATTGATATAATTGCGTAAATGCTAAACTTAGCTAAATGTAGTTAAGTAGATGATAAATGTCCTCTCTTATTCGCCTTGATTAGTTTATCTTCTAAATCCCAAAATAAATCCTCTAAAATAATTAATAGTAATTTAAGAGGAGTTTTGAGAGAATTTTTCTCAGTCATCTTGGGTGCAATCTAAGGAGAACTTCTACCTTGAAATTTGGGTTTATACTAGGTTGTTCTTAGGCCGATCTCATATAGGACCAAAGGTTATTTCTATGATCCTTGTCCTATTATTTCAGTTCTATTGTTTTATTATCAATTCGTTTTAGATATAATCCTTGGCAGTATTAATTAAGTTAATACTTTTATGAGTAATTGAAGAAATTATTTCCTACATGTGAGGCTTGTGATATGTTTATAATAGCTTCCACCCACCACTTAGTAACAATGCCTTATGCTTTTGGGCTTAGATGAGGACAAATAATGGGCCCAAAGGCTTACTTCCCATCTTATTGGGGGTGTGTTACGACCGTGGTGGGTCGGGTTGTTACAAATGGTATCAGAGCGACCTTGCGACCGTGTGGTGAGCCTGTGGTCAGGAGTACCCTGGTCACCCACCTAGCGAGGGAGGATTCTGGGATTGGCTGCGATCAAGTTTGAGGCACAACGAGGACGTTGTTTTCTTTAAGTGGGGGAGTTTGTAATACCCCAAGAGTATGAGAGGAAAGTTGTCCCACATCGGTAGAATGTGAGGCTTGTGATATGTTTATAATAGTTTCCACCCACCACTTAGTAACAAGGCCTTATGCTTTTGGGCTTAAGTGAGGACAAATAATGGGCACAAAGGCTTACCTCCCATCTTATTAGGGGTGTGTTACGACTGTGGTGGGTCGTGTTGTTACAAATGGTATCAGAGCGACCTTGCGACCGTGTGGTAAGCATGTGGTCAGGAGTACCCGGGTCACCCACATAGCGGGGGAGGATTCTGGGATTGGTTGCGGTCAAGTTTGAGGCACAACGAGGACGTTGTGTTCTTTAAGTGGGGGAGTTTGTAATACCCCAAGAGTATGCGAGGAAAGTTGTCCCACATCGGTAGAATGTGAGGCTTGTGATATGTTTATAATAGCTTCCACTCATCACTTAGTAACAAGGCCTTATGCTTTTGGGCTTAGGTGAGGACAAATAATGGGCCCAAAGGCTTACCTCCCATCTTATTGGGGGTGTGTTACGACCGTGGTGGGTTGGGTTGTTACAGAAGGTGGGTACACAGGCTGTGATATTAAGTTTGTCGTGAGCTGCTTGTGTTGTCATGGTCTGTTGTCATTGCTGTCATGTTGTTAGTTTATTATTATTAGTAGTAGTAGCAGCAACACTACTATTGTTTACTCTTATTATTATTGTTAGTATAGTATTAGTATTATAATTTTTATAAATTGTTAGGTATTATTATTATTATAAGTTTATTATTAGTAACTATAATAATTATGTGATGGTTATTGTTATTAATTAATTAGTTCCTTTTTCGATATTGTTATTAGTTTAATTAGTTGAACTAGTTTCGTTAAGTTGCTTATATTGTTTTGTGACGGTAAATTAAATAATCACCGAATTTTGTTAATCGAGTGGTTATGCTTAATATAATCTCGTTATGCTTAATATATGATTTGATTAAATAGATTGATTAGTTAATATGTTATACCTTGTTTACATAGTTATTTTAGATAGTAATTATTCATGTTATATTGTTAGGTGACGGTTTTGAAGTGGCATAACTCTGTTTACTTGCTGGCTTGCTATTGGATTATATTGCTATCCAGGTAGGATACACTGGTACTATAATTTGTGAAGTGTTATGAATGGATGTTGTATTGTTTGTTATGGATGCAAGCACGATTCATGTGACACCCCGCGATATAGCATAAAAATAAACAAATAATTTGCAGCGGAAATACGATACTTTTAAAAACTTTTCGACATATTTATTAAAACTTTTTCGCGGAATATCAAAACAACATGCGGAAGACTAGAAACTAATGAGAAAGTATAAATTATACAAAATAACTTAAATAGACGAGAGATAAGGTATCCCATGATAACAACATGAATTAAATCTAAACTAAGCGTAAGGGTAATTGTCGAATTATCAACAATGCTCGCTAGCCACACGTCTTCCCCAAACAGCACCGACCTACATTCATGAAACATGAACGCCACAGTCAGTGGGGAGTAACTCAGGGTTCTCCCAGCCACTTTACGTCAGAAAACATGTAAACGGTAATACAAAACATCTTATACATATGATTATGTATATTATTTCAAAAACAACCATATATGCATTACCAAACGTAATCAACATGATCAATGCATGAGCGATAAACCAAAACATGCGATAACAGCATGGACCAACATGTGTAACATAATTAAAGCCAACAAGCGAGATGATCTCGAAATCAAGTAGACATCCAAATGATCGACTCAGAGGCCAACAACTAGGTGGCATGTCCAATCATCATAATCAGGTAAACATCCATGTGATCGACTCAGAGGCCAACAACTAGGTGGCATGTCCAATCATCATAATCAGGTAAACATCCATGTGATCGACTCAGAGGCCAACAACTAGGTGGCATGTCCAATCACGCATACAACAAACCAGGAATAGAATGAACGCCGTCAGGTAGCTTAACCGCTACAACTGACAGTTAGGGAGTATAACCGCTCCACTAACAGGCTAGGGCGTATAACCGCGCCCTAGCTACCGGAGCGCATAACCACGTCATCCGGATACTATGTATAGCGCATAACCGACAACTATATGCCTAAGACCTGGCCAGACCTCTCGATGTAATAACCTACACCGAACGACACACGGGGACCGGGCCGCATAACCACGGACACCGACCAATCCCGAACATAGTTAGATAAAATCCCATAATAGGAGTGGCGTTTGTTCATTACAGTGATACACAAATCGTATCACCGCTATCTATTCACAACCAAGGCAACATAACCGTTACCAACACAATTTAGGATGACATAACCGTCACCTACACAAGCTTAGGATAACATAACCGTTAACCCACTCATTTAAACATACATGAGCCAATGAAAGATGAATAATACAACACTTATATCCGTTCCATGCCAAAAGAGAGCACACGGGATTGAATAATGAATTAAAAGTTCTAAACGCATTTTGACATTACAGCTGTCCTCTGCCGTAAAAATTCATAATTAATTCAAATAAAATCTAAATGATACAAGGTCAATTGGATCGGTTTAATAAGACTTTTATCTACAATATTTGTCAAATAAACATTTCCAAAAGACGAACTTAACAGGGGGTTATTGACTGATCTTTACAGTGTGTCAGAAACCGTCACACAAAATGTATTGCTTCATAAAACGGGTTTAACAAATCATTTTGGGGCAAAGCAAACTCCTAACAGCATCTAAAATCTTCAAAGTTTAATTGTTGAAAAGGACCAGAATCATTTCAAAGTTTAAAAATGGTTTTCGAAACAATCTTTGAGCTACTGTCCGTTCTGCGAGTATTTCAGCGCACTGTTCGTAAATAATTTATTGCGAACAAACGACATGCAAGAAAATTACGAAATTTCAGAGGTAGACTCTTAACTCAAAATAAACAGGGGTCTCTTTTCAACATTTTCAAAGAAGGATACTCTAAGATGCCGAAATAAATTGTACAAGACAATGGACAGATTTGTCAAGGTGCTGAAACATCATGAATTAACCATTGTAAGCAAAACACTATGAACTTGAAAGACTATCAAACTAATCATCCTCAATGATCATAAAATCATTTAACCATACAATCCTTAATGAATTTCCACAATTAAAAAAAACTCATCCAACACAAGCATGCATGATGAAATTCATCCAAACATATGATTTATTAACATAATCATGCCACTATTTAATCAAAAACAATCCTAGTATACTAAACATTACTAGCATATAGTCATGCAAACAAAGACGATAAAGTCGAGTAACCCATCACCGTTTCCTTATAGCTCTTCAATAAGCATGATTTTGACTCAAAGCCACTCCGGTTTGGACAACCGAACTAGCTACACATAAATAAACGAGGTTAGCTAAGAGAACCGTGCTTTAAAGGCCACGACCAGAGTATATTAAGGAATAAATTTGATAATTTTATTACCTAGAAAGATGGAGGTCGAGGAGAGGAAGAGATAGGCGCGAAAATCGTCGAAAACGGATAAGAAACGGAGATTTTACGACCGTTTTACGGTTGAAGGTAAAGAGTATAACAATGGTGTTTTGTGCTTTGTGTTTGGGTGTGTTTGTGCTGAAAAATATAATTAAAGGATTGAAGAAGAAGGAAAGAGGAGGGGAAAGACCTTGGGCTGCAAGGCAAAATTGGTGTATAAGACAAGTGTCCCAAAGGACAAGTGGAATAAGTAAAGAGTCGACGAGCGAGATTTTGTTAGCGGATAGTCCGTGACAGCCTTTCGTATTCTGGGTATAATTTCCTCCACAGAACTCCGATTGACGTGTTTTCGGTGGCGTTGGAAAGCTAAGAAACAGATCTAAAAGTTTTATTTTATAAGCAAGAGCTAAATATGCCTGTAAAATATCTTAAAATTAGCAACAAGGACAGAGTAACGTTTTACAAGTTTAAGAAGTATAACTTTAAGACGGACATATTAATATCATTGTCAAAAACGATATATTTTAATGAAATTTTATTTATTGTGGAACATTATTATTACTAAAATAAGATTTTAATAATATATAAATACTTGGAAATTACGGGGTGTTACAATCACCCCACCTTTTAAAAAGTTTCGTCCTCGAAACTTGAAAGCAGAAAACGGTAAGTTGTAAAGACAAGGTAAACAACCAAAGCGTTTACCAAAATTTGATATTTCAAAACTTAGATTTTTTTCAAAGACTTCGAAAAAAAGTTTCCGAAGGCACAAGTCCTCGTCAATGGAATAAGAGGCTTCTCGTTGCGCATTCAAGAGTCCCACATTCCAAATCAAGGACCAGTCCAAAACCAAATCATATCATGCGTCGACAAGTGTAATACGAGTTATTAGACGTCTCCAATAACAAGTCTTACATCAAATCAACGCTAAAACCAATCAAAATTATAAACCATTTCAAACTTTTCAAAACATGTCATTTCGAAAGTAAACTTAATTTTTTTGAATCCGTAAATTAAGTAAGGTTGTAACAGAAATTAAAGTTTTCAACAACAAAAGTAAGGAAACACAAATAAGGTTATAAAATATATAAATGGAAAATATTTTGAATATCACTTCGAACAAAACACAAGGATGAAAGCTACATATTAACAACCAAAGAGGGTCGGGACTGTCCTTCAAGGAACTCAAAGCACAAAGAGGTCAACAAGGAAGCTATCCCAAAACAAGGTATCATAAACTACCATCTTCAAGGCTAAGGACGGTACTGAACAAGAGAGTAAAGAGGCAAAAACAACAAAAGAACAAAGGCATGAACAAAAGAAGTTTATGGTTAAGGAGGAAGATAACTCTTCGAATTACGGAAATCACTAACCACTCAACCATAAATGAAACATCATCATCATCATCATGATTCCTTACACACCTCAGAAGGCAGCTCTTTCAACCGCAAAACTCTCAAGGCTTCCTCAACTCAATTTGGGTCACTCACTCCTAGATTATCCACGATACAAGGTATCCCATTACCAAAGGGACTTCACAACTCTCAATTATTACTCAACAATCAACATCCTTCATGGAGCTAGATCCAAAATTACTAACAAGGTTGCCTTCATACTCAACTAGCATATGTTACAGATCTCCAAACAAGGTGAATCACAAAAACAAGGATCTTAAACCCGAATCCATCATACTTCCAGACCTATAAACAAAAATCTGTTACGCTCATACCGACAACAAAAGACATGGAAGAGGCACTCTCGGAACTGTACTTACTTGCATACATAGGACTATGAGATAAACATCCAAAATATCTAATCCCAAAAGCATAAACACGGTATTCTTCAAACAGTAACTATTCGCAAACCTAGGACTACGAGTTAAACATCCAAAGCATACAGTCCCAAACTAGTCAACTCTCATTGACCCAAATCAAGAAAACATCTCTTAAACCTTGACTACCATAATTACCGTAAAGTGATCGTCCCAAAAGAAAGTCTCATAATAGTAACGACTCTCACCCAAACCGTCTATAGGTAATTAACCATCAACACTCTCATAGATAACACAAAAATTATTAACTTCACGATTGATAGTAATCCACAAGAAGTACTCATACCATCAAACCTTTAACATGAAACCATCAAGATGGCACACTACCTAATATTACCTAAACGTCACCAAACGCTAACTCTCTCCACTAAGTCCGATAAAACAAAACCAAGGATCTTCTAAGCATATATCACTATTCCACAAACGAATTCAACCTCACACCTAGTCCAAGAAGAAAGGGGACAAGGCTCACAACAATTAAAGATATGATTCAAACTTCAGGAACAAACGCGAAATAGAAACTTCAGGGAGAGATACATAAGATGATGGCTAAGAGACTCTAGATTATGGATTCCAACAAAAGTGAAGCTATGATGAGAAGAATGAGCATTAGAGGTAAGAATATATACGACGCAAGAATAGGTCAAGTAAGCTTTGTTATGAAAGCATAACTCGACATAGTTAGCATGGAAGAAGAAAGGAGAAAAGAAGCGTTGAGGAAAGGGCCGGTATGATTTGAACTGACACAATTCCCAAGGCTCAGGGTTCCTAAAATCCTCACAAGGTTCTCATCTCCCATTTCCCAATTCAAGCACGCCAAACTAGCATTTTCCAAAAAGAATTATCCCAAATGGTTTACCATACTATAAGTCCCTTCAAAAATAAGGGTGTACGATTATCCCAATTTCGACTATTCCATAAAGTTTCGGGTATCTCTATGTCTTAAATTCCTCAAACGACATTTCAGTAATACTACAGGATAAACCATTTATGTACCATTGTTACATCACAATCTTTATACTCGATAGATTATTAACTCTTTAATTCCTTCAATTCCCAAAACTTTTATTACTCATCGAGTTACTCTATTCTAATCCCACACAAGGCGTAAATCCTTATAATTCATCAATACCTCAAAATATGAACACCAAGGTCAATTATAGATATTTCTCACATCTCTATATACAAATTGAAACATTCTTTTAAACATCGCAGCCTCGAAATCTCACAAATCCATAGCTTGCACCTTACTACATCAATCAGACATCCAAAGACATTATCTTTAGGTAACTCCTCTAAGGTTACACCACTAATTCCGTTCGAACAACTAAAAGCATAAACTTTAATAAATTATCCCTAGATTACCTCGTAGATCCTTTCAATACTCATCCATCATTATATACGATTCTTATCCACCAAAAGTAACATCCCAATTAAAGTCAAACCCAATTCCCAAAGTCAAGCATTACTGATTCACTTCACACAACCATTAATTTTCACTAGCATCCCAAGTATATTTTCCAAATTCATTTTTATGAATTCTAACCCTATTCATACTCCTAAGGCATCACAGTTTAATCCACTATTTCTAAATCCCAATTATGATTCCCAAGGTTCAAATCCACCAAATATCAGACATACAATTCAATGTGTAAACCAAGAATTCTACTAGCCAATTCCACTCACTATATAGGGTAAACAACTATCCATAAGGATCACCAAGACTTGCCTTACTACACTCCCTAAACGTTTTCAGTAACATTACTTTTCAAAATAAGAGCTAGGGGTTATCCTTGAACGAAAACCTCAATATCCAACTAAGTTAGGCTACCTACGAAGCGCCATGGGAAAAGGCAAGTAACAAGGATAGGGTTAAGTCGGGAAGTTACGAAAGTAGCTTCCGAGTTAAGATAGAAAAGAGTTCGGGTAGGAAGGATATGCATCAAGAAATAAGGAAGAAGATGATGCATGATGAGCAAGGATTATCTTCGAGGACAAAGAAGCGACCTTCAAGATAGCACGGATCTTCCATCTTCGGTAGTAGACAATAATCTTGATCGCCATCCAGGTAAGCTCATGGTTCACCAATCCTTGGGCACAAAAATAAAATCTTTGACAATTAACTAACATATTAGACCTACAAGGAGCAATCACATTACAGACTACCACTTGGTCCTTAAGTCTACCCATCTCTCATTCATTATTTTAGGTCAAGTTTCAAATTTAATTAAGGGTACACGTGTGTGCGTCGGGAGCATTACGGCTCTGATACCAACTGTGACACCCCGCGATATAGCATAAAAATAAACAAATAATTTGCAGCGGAAATACGATACTTTTAAAAACTTTTCGACATATTTATTAAAACTTTTTCACGGAATATCAAAACAACATGCGGAAGACTAGAAACTAATGAGAAAGTATAAATTATACAAAATAACTTAAATAGACGAGGGATAACGTATCCCATGATAACAACATGAATTAAATCTAAACTAAGCGTAAGGGTAATTGTCGAATTATCAACAATGCTCGCTAGCCACACGTCTTCCCCAAACAGCACCGACCTACATTCATGAAACATGAACGCCACAGTCAGTGGGGAGTAACTCAGGGTTCTCCCAGCCACTTTACGTCAGAAAACATGTAAACGGTAATACAAAACATCTTATACATATGATTATGTATATTATTTCAAAAACAACCATATATGCATTACCAAACGTAATCAACATGATCAATGCATGAGCGATAAACCAAAACATGCGATAACAGCATGGACCAACATGTGTAACATAATTAAAGCCAACAAGCGAGATGATCTCGAAATCAAGTAGACATCCAAATGATCGACTCAGAGGCCAACAACTAGGTGGCATGTCCAATCATCATAATCAGGTAAACATCCATGTGATCGACTCAGAGGCCAACAACTAGGTGGCATGTCCAATCACGCATACAACAAATCAGGAATAGAATGAACGCCGTCAGGTAGCTTAACCGCTACAACTGACAGTTAGGGAGTATAACCGCTCCACTAACAGGCTAGGGCGTATAACCGCGCCCTAGCTACCGGAGCGCATAACCACGTCATCCGGATACTATGTATAGCGCATAACCGACAACTATATGCCTAAGACCTGGCCAGACCTCTCGATGTAATAACCTACACCGAACGACACACGGGGACCGGGCCGCATAACCACGGACACCGACCAATCCCGAACATAGTTAGATAAAATCCCATAATAGGAGTGGCGTTTGTTCATTACAGTGATACACAAATCGTATCACCGCTATCTATTCACAACCAAGGCAACATAACCGTTACCAACACAATTTAGGATGACATAACCGTCACCTACACAAGCTTAGGATAACATAACCGTTAACCCACTCATTTAAACATACATGAGCCAATGAAAGATGAATAATACAACACTTATATCCGTTCCATGCCAAAAGAGAGCACACGGGATTGAATAATGAATTAAAAGTTCTAAACGCATTTTGACATTACAGCTGTCCTCTGCCGTAAAAATTCATAATTAATTCAAATAAAATCTAAATGATACAAGGTCAATTGGATCGGTTTAATAAGACTTTTATCTACAATATTTGTCAAATAAACATTTCCAAAAGACGAACTTAACAGGGGGTTATTGACTGATCTTTACAGTGTGTCAGAAACCGTCACACAAAATGTATTGCTTCATAAAACGGGTTTAACAAATCATTTTGGGGCAAAGCAAACTCCTAACAGCATCTAAAATCTTCAAAGTTTAATTGTTGAAAAGGACCAGAATCATTTCAAAGTTTAAAAATGGTTTTCGAAACAATCTTTGAGCTACTGTCCGTTCTGCGAGTATTTCAGCGCACTGTTCGTAAATAATTTATTGCGAACAAACGACATGCAAGAAAATTACGAAATTTCAGAGGTAGACTCTTAACTCAAAATAAACAGGGGTCTCTTTTCAACATTTTCAAAGAAGGATACTCTAAGATGCCGAAATAAATTGTACAAGACAATGGACAGATTTGTCAAGGTGCTGAAACATCATGAATTAACCATTGTAAGCAAAACACTATGAACTTGAAAGACTATCAAACTAATCATCCTCAATGATCATAAACTCATTTAACCATACAATCCTTAATGAATTTCCACAATTAAAAAAAACTCATCCAACACAAGCATGCATGATGAAATTCATCCAAACATATGATTTATTAACATAATCATGCCACTATTTAATCAAAAACAATCCTAGTATACTAAACATTACTAGCATATAGTCATGCAAACAAAGACGATAAAGTCGAGTAACCCATCACCGTTACCTTATAGCTCTTCAATAAGCATGATTTTGACTCAAAGCCACTCCAGTTTGGACAACCGAACTAGCTACACATAAATAAACGAGGTTAGCTAAGAGAACCGTGCCTTAAAGGCCACGACCAGAGTATATTAAGGAAGAAATTTGATAATTTTATTACCTAGAAAGATGGAGGTCGAGTAGAGGAAGAGATAGGCGCGAAAATCGTCGAAAACGGATAAGAAACGGAGATTTTACGACCGTTTTACGGTTGAAGGTAAAGAGTATAACAATGGTGTTTTGTGTTTTGTGTTTGGGTGTGTTTGTGCTGAAAAATATAATTAAAGGATTGAAGAAGAAGGAAAGAGGAGGCGAAAGACCTTGGGCTGCAAGGCAAAATTGGTGTATAAGACAAGTGTCCCAAAGGACAAGTGGAATAAGTAAAGAGTCGACGAGCGAGATTTTGTTAGCGGATAGTCCGTGACAGCCTTTCGTATTCTGGGCATAATATCCTCCACAGAACTCCGATTGACGTGTTTTCGGTGGCGTTGGAAAGCTAAGAAAAAGAGCTAAAACTTTTATTTTATAAGCAAGAGCTAAATATGCCTGTAAAATATCTTAAAATTAGCAACAAGGACAGAGTTACGTTTTACAAGTTTAAGAAGTATAACTTTAAGACGGACATATTAATATCATTGTCAAAAACGATATATTTTAATGAAATTTTATTTATTGTGGAACATTATTATTACTAAAATAAGATTTTAATAATATATAAATACTTGGAAATTACGGGGTGTTACAATTCATATAAGAATGATGTTTATTGGTTGGCTATTTTATTATTGCATTCATGAGCATAGCATATGCATTGGTTATTGAGAAAAGTTACAGAATAGTTATTGTTATGATATAAAGCCCAGGGTGGTCTGTAGGCCAGGCCTGGTGTCTTCAGCTTTATGCTGGAAATCGACGACGGTCGATGATACTCTGCCGGGAGGTTCGGTATGGGTTGGTGCAAGGGTTTAAGAATGAGATTGAGAATGA
The DNA here is from genome assembly GCA_029255685.2 of Silene conica. Taxonomy (NCBI): domain Eukaryota; kingdom Viridiplantae; phylum Streptophyta; class Magnoliopsida; order Caryophyllales; family Caryophyllaceae; genus Silene; species Silene conica. The sequence continues at coordinate 71,725,412 of CM055311.2, forward strand.
AATCGAGCATATCATGGCATTTTCATATCATATTTGTTGCATTATGATTTTGTGTTATCTTACTCGACCGCGAGGTTGACAGTGTATTCGTGTGACACCTACGATGATCCGGAATGAGGAGTAGATTTTATAGGAAAGAGACTGATGAGCTAGGAGCTGGGCAGGAATGTGACATGGAGACTTGGACCGACTTAGATTTATATCACATGTAGAGAGTCATCAGTGTAAGAAATAATTTCTTAAATTACATATAAAAGTATTAATCATATTAATACTGTCAAGGATTATTTCAAAAACGATTCAATAAAACCTCATTTGTAAGAATTAAACAGTCAAGAATATAGAAATAACCTTTACTCCTATATGAGATCGGCCTAAGAACAACCTAGTATAAACCCAAACTTCAAGGTAGAAGTTCTTCTTAGATTGCACCCAAGATGACTGAGAAAGATCCCTTCAAAGCTACTCCTAAATTACTATTAATTATTTTAGAGGATTTGTTTTGGCATTTTAAGATGATAAACTGATCAAAGAGAACAAGAGAGAAAAACAACTTCCTTTTTTCTCGTCCCTTGTACCACACGGCCGAATCCCTACTTATAGGGTTTTTGTTTGTGTTGGTATGGTAGTTTTATTAGGAAAGCTCCTTATATTATAATATTCTAAGTCAGTTTCCTTATTCCGAATTTCCTTAAAATATCATACATATTTTAATAATTTTCGGTGTCCAATTATAATTCCCGGAGAACATTAATTAATTATCTTAAAATTAATAAACCCAATTATATTATTCTAAAATATCATATATTAAAATATAATTAATAAATATAATATTTATATATATTTATTAGAATTAACATTTAATTCATTTCTCCTAATTATTATTAAATGTTTATCATCTACTTAACTACATTTAGCTAAGTTTAGCATTTACGTAATTATATCAATATATAATCACATTTCTCAGTACTATCCTATAGGTGTGACCTTTGGGATCAGCTGATTATCGCCATCATATGACAGTAACGTCAAACTACTAGTGAGCCAATCGTTACCGACAACTGATACGAATCATATTCGAGCATGGCCATGCGTTTAAGTTACTACTCCTCGAGTGGCCCTGAGAAATGTATATAAAACCTGATACATGCTTGATATTTTCCTTGACTTATAACTTGCCGATGGAAGCACAGCATGAAATGGCCCGGTAAGAGTCCGATTGGCCTCCTTTTACAGTGCGACCTAGGACATAAACCTAAACCACCCAAAAACTATCTATATCGCATGAAATAAGCAATGGTCAAAAGAACCGACTTTAGGAATCACAATAGACATCCCATCCACGACCAGGCACCTAATGTATCTTAACATTTAGGACTCTATGTTGTGGTCACTATGTCCTATACGATATCATATACCCATATTTGTTATTGATCAGTCAAACGCTTGACTTATGGAATATTGAACCTTCCATCCTTCAACTAACAAAATAATCACCTGAGTTATCAGCTCATATTGGTGTTTACGGACAATGCAGACATATAAAGTAAAACAGTTCACTGTGCGGTGGTCAAAATTGTCATACAATCCACATGTAATACAATAAAAAGAAATTCAATGATTTTATTAAGTTATAATTGAAATGATAAAATATCAATCAAATAATGTTTATTACAACTCTAGAACACGTTTTATCCCCATGGATGAGATGTGCCCTTCAAGTTTATTATGCGGTAGTGCCTTAGTCAACGGATCTGCAATGTTGTTATCCGTTCCAATCTTACACAGCGCTATCTCTTTTGCTCCATGTAATCTCTTATCCGATGAGCTTTTCTGAGTACATGTCTAGATTTGTTGCTAGACTTAGGCTCCTTAGCCTGGAAGATGGCACCACTGTTATCACAATAAAGGGTGATTGGATCTTTCACACTAGGTACTACCTTTAGTCCTTGTAAGAAATAACGCATCCAAATAGCTTCCTTTGCAGTTTTGGAAGCTGCCAAGTAATCAGACTCTATTGTAGAATCTGCTATCACACTCTGCTTGGAACTCTTACAGCTGACTGCTCCACCTTTAAGAGTATAGACAAAACCCGACTGAGATTTGGAATCATCACGGTCGGTTTGGAAACTAGCATCTGTGTAACCCTTAGCACATAGCTTCGTGTCTCCACCATATACTAGAGCCCAATCCTTAGTCCTTCGTAAGTACTTAAGGATGTTCTTAACGGCTATCCAGTGACTTTCACCTGGATTATTTTGGTAACAGCTGACCATACTCAATGCATATGCCACGTCTGGACGTGTGCACATCATGGCATACACGATCGACCCTATTGCCGAAGCATAAGGTATCCGACTCATGCGTTCGGTTTCTTCCGGTGTTGTAGGTGATTGTTTCTTACTCAAATGCACCCGATGAACAACAGGAAGGTAACCTCTCTTGGAGTTTGTCATACTGAATCTATCAAGAATCTTATCTATATAATCTTCTAGACTCAATGCCAACATCCTTTTCGATCTATCTCTATAGATATGGATGCCTAGAATCCTCTGTGCCTCACCCAAATATTTCATTTTGAAATGGTTCTTAAACCATGTCTTAACCGACGAGAGCATGGGAATGTCGTTTCCAATCAGTAGTATGTCATCTACATACAATACTAGGAACACGATTTTACTCCCACTTGACTTGATATACAGACATGGTTCTTCGACACTTCGAATGAATCCGTTCTGTTTTATCACGTCATCAGACTACGTTTATGGGTTGGGCTAGGTAGGTCTAGGTCTTGAATAAAGACAAAAAAATAACAAATAAAAAAAGGAAAAAAGAAATTAAAAGGTTGGAACACCTTTGAAGAAACTAGGTCCATACGGTCCAATCTGGACCTCCTGAAACATTTTCAGACCTCGTTCTAGACCTTGTTTAGTAAAACAAAATATAAGTTAAAGGTAGGTTAAGGTAGGTCTTGATAAAAGATAGAAATGAAGAGATATATGGTTTGAAAGTAGGTTAAGAAAAAAATTAGTATTTTAATATAGGAACTAGGCTAAGCTGAGCTATAAGACCTACGGATAAACATGGTCTCAAAACGATGATTCCAACTCCGTGATGCTTGCTTAAGTCCATAGATGGAACGCTTAAGCTTGCACACTTTCTTAGGATGTTTAGGATCGATGAAACCCTCAGTCTGTATCATATACAGTTCTTCTTCCAAAAACCCGTTTAGGAAGGTGGTTTTCACATCCATTTGCCAAATCTCATAATCATGAAATGCGGCTATCGCTAAGATAATCCGAATAGATCTAAGTATTACGACTGGAGCAAATATCTCATGATAGTGCAACCCGTGTACTTGAGTGAAACCTTTTGCCAGCAATCGTGCTTTATAAACGTCTGGTTGTCCATCTAATGCACGATTTATCTTATAAAGCCATTTGCACTGAAGGGGTCTTACCTTTTCAAGCAAATCAACCAAATCACATACTTGATTCTCTTGCATGGAATCTATTTCGGACTGCATGGCCTCAAGCCATAGCTTGGAGTCGGAACAGGTCATGGATCCTTTGTAGGTAGCTGGGTCGTTACTCTCAAGGACTAAAATGTTTTCTACACCACCTTCCTCAACCATACCAATGTATCGGTCTGGCGGGTGAGAAACTTGAAACGACCTCCTAGGTTCCTATGGAATGGATACCATAGCAGATGTGGAAGGAACACTTTCTTCCATCACACTGTTGGTTTCTGGTTCTTGAACCTCTGACAGATCAAAAGTTCTACTACTCTGTTTGTTCGAGAGAAACTCTTTCTCTAATAAAAACTTCGCACTAGCCGCAACAAACACTCTTTGTTCGGTAGGTGAATAAAAGTAGTGACGAAAAATTCCTTTCCGATAATCTACAAAGTAAGTCTTGACCGATCGTGGGCCTAGCTTGTCTTCGTGTCTCCACTTGACATAAGCTTCACAGCCCCAAACCCGAATAAAAGACAACTCAGGAACTTTTCCTTTCCACATCTCATATTGAGTCTTGTCCGCTGCTTTAGTCGGACTTCGGTTAAGTATCAGAGCAGCCGATTGAAGAGAAAATCCCCACAATGAATCAGGCACAACCGTGTGACTCATCATGGATCAAACCATATCTAATAAAGTTCGATTTCTCCGTTCGGATACACCATTCAATTGTGGTGTTCCAGGTGGAGTTAACTGCGATACAATACCGCAGTCTTTCAGGTGTTGATCAAACTCGGTCGAAAGATACTCCCCACCACGATCAGATCGAAGTGCTTTTATCTTCCTATCCAATTGGTTATCAACCTTATTTTGGAATTCCTTGAACTTGTCAAAGGATTCACTCTTATGTTTCATTAAATAGACATACCCGTATCTACTTAAATCATCCGTAAAAGTGATGAAATATCTATAGCCGTCTCTTACTGTGATTGTCATAGGACCACACACATCTTTATGTATGAGTCCTAAAAGATCACTAGCTCGCATTCCAATACCTTTAAAGGAAATACGATTCATCTTTCCGATGAGACATGATTCACACGTACCAATTGATTCGTAATGAAATGGTGGTATTGACCCATTCTTAATGAGTTTCTCTACGCGTTTTTCATTGATGTGTCCCATTCGGCAATGCCATAAATACGTTTGTTCTTTATCACCTGTTTTAACCCTTTTATTATTCACATGATAAACCTCAGTGGTTTGGTCCAAAACATATATTCCATTTACGGAAACAGCCTTTCCATAAATCATATCGTTTAATCAAAAAGTACAACAGTTTTGCTTAATATTAAAACAAAATCCTTCTGTATCCAAAACAGAAATAGAAATAATGTTTTTCGACAAACTAGGAACAAAATAACAATTATTTAAAAATAATTCGAAACCACTAGGTAGTTTGAGTACATAAGTTCCTATGGAGACAGTTTCAACCTTTGCTCAATTTCCAACGCAAAGGTCTATGTCCCCCTTCTCAAGTTTGCGGACGTCCCTTAAACCCTGCAATTGACTACACAAGTGAGAACCACAACCAGTATCAAATACCCATGTTGCTGAACTTGCATGGTTTATTTCAATCATATGAATAAACGAAGATATATCCGTGGCTGTCACACGTCCAGCCTTGTTATCATCGAGGTACTTAGGGCAGTTCCTCTTCCAATGCCCAAACTCGTGGCAATGGTGGCACTCTCCCTCTTTCCCTTTGCCCTTAGCTTTGGCCTTTGAGTTACTGGTCTCACCAGGTCCACTCTTGGGCTTCGCCTGCTTCTTTTTGAACTGAGGCTTCTTAACATTTAAGGGAGCCTTTGCCTTTCCTCTCCCTTTCCAATTAGCTTATATGACAAGGACATCCTTCTTAGCACTCCCACTCAAATTCAGATCTTTCTCAGCTTGTACGATCTGAGAGTGGAGCTCATGAAGACTTCTATTCATGTCATTCATGTTATAGTTCACGCTAAATTGGGTGAATCCATCATGAAGAGAGTGTAAGATTCGGTCTACAATGACTGACTCCTCAATCTTGCAACCAAGAGACTCCAGAACTTCCACATTATCAATCATCTTGAGGATATGTGGGCTAACAACTTGGCCCTTAGACAGTTTAGCTTCGAAGAAGCGGACTGCTGCGTCATACCTCATGATTCTCGGAGCTTGCGAGAATTTATTGTTAAGGGTGGTGAAAATCTTATTTGCACCTTGTGAAATGAAGCGGCACTGCAAATTGCTTTCCATTGCATAAATAAGTACGTTCTTAATCGCACCAGCTTCACGAACGAACTCATCATATACAGTTTGTTGGGCTCCAGTCCTAGTGGTTGGTTCAGCCGACATTGGCTCAACCAAATGTTGGGTTTCTTAAACTCATATAATAATTTAGTCATACTAATTTTATCTCATAAACTATAAGATCTTATTGCATGCATAACTTGATAATGGCCGAAATACAAGAAGAAGAAATTGATCCTTACATTATTAATATTTCGGCTAAATGGGCACAATCAAAGACTCATTCTTTGATTGTTCTTGAGCTTAATATCAAGGTATGATCCTCCTAGTCCCCAAATTAGAAGACCTCCAATGAGTTAACACCAAGACACACTCTAATAATATTTATGTTTGATTTTACTAGAATCTCACACAAATAACCTAGTTATTATTATTATTATCTTATAATAATTTGGAGAAAGAGACAATGTGAAATTGTTCTTTGAGCTAGGAGGTACACGGCTAAAACCAAAGAAAAAGATGAGAAAATTAATCTCTAAAACTCTCTTTAAAGTTTGCATGCACAAGAATGAAAGTGTGTATTGAGCTAGTGTACAATACACTCCTCTTTTCTCTTTTGTTTGGACGGTTGGAATGAGGTGCCCTATGCATGGGCACCAAACCACCACATGTCATATTTTGTCTACAAAATGTTTAAATAATTTTATCATTATAAAAATTCAAACATAAAACATAATATATAATGTAATGGTAGTGTGATTGTCTATCACACGGTCCAAACCCAAATAACAATGTTCATTTCATCACTTTTAAAATGAACATTATTAGTTTAACTATTTAAACTTAATTACCATGAAATAATAATCCTATTATTATTATTAGATTTTTATATTAAAACATTTCTAATATAAATTAATTCATTCTTAAATAATGTTTCATAAACATATTAGTTTTAGTAATGACAAATCATTCACTAAAATGCTTACAGTTTATAATCGTATTATAAACATATTCCAAACTCGTTATATAAACTAGGATTGATATATATGACTCGAATCACATACGACCATATCGTTTTCTTATTAAAAGAGTTGCCCTATAGGTGTGACCTAAAGGAATCGACTGATCACCACCGTCATACGACAGTAATGTTAAACTCTAGTAAGCCAATCATTACCGATTAATGTTGATCAGTCGACTATATGAAAAGGATCATCCCTTGAGTATTCTTATTGTAGATTTATCAGTAATTTATATTTTGCTGACGTGATCACACTATTGTTGAGGACACTTTTCCCAACAATCTCCCACTTGTCCTCGACAAGTGTGCGTCACCAATTCTCTTGTCCTATTACGTCATCTCCCACTCAATGCAAGGTGTCTTGCAGGTAGTACTTGCATTTGATCATATCTTGAGTAGTTTTTCTCGATCTGGAGATTTAACTGATTTGACCGGAATCATCTACCATAGATACCTTCCGAGCGTGGCCACGCATTTTCAGTTAAACTTCTCCTCGAGTGGCCTTGAGATTTAAGACAACCCTGACAAGGGGTTGGACAATTCCTATCCTACTGTTCCCTTCGACTGGCATAGTCCATCATGACCCAAAAGAAGCCCATTTGACCCCCTTTAACGGTTGATCGTAGAGCTAAAATCAAAGTCACTCTGAAAACTATGTCACCTTGGGCGAACAGTCTCAAGTCAAAGAATTGACTAGCAAGAATACATATAGTAGCTAACGCCATGACCAGGCTAATTATAAAATTTCCAGAACTCTATAAGCGGTCACAATATGCCCGACAAAGTGCCTCATGCAGTCTGCCTATGTGATCGACTAGTCATACCTTATGACTCTATGGCATTTGAACTTGCCATCAATCGCCTCACATTCTAGTTCCTTCGAGACGTCACCTCATACAAGCGACTAGGGGCTATACTAAGTCTATCCGGTCCACTTAATGGGGTTCAAATTGTCTCTACAACCCATCTAGATTTGACAAAGTATATAAATATGAAGTTTTAATGTAAAACATAAAACTTTTAAATAATAAACGCGGTTATCATATATGAATAATAAAACTTGTATTTCATATCACATAACCTAGTACATGTTTGGCATACGCCTTAAACCCATAGACAAAATATGAGAATCATGCTTAGCTTGTGATAACGCTTTGGTTAAGGGATCAGCAACATTTTCTTCTGTCCCAACCTTACATATCACAATTTCCTTTCTATCTAGAAAATCTCTAATCACATGATATTTTCTTTGTACGTGCTTCGATCTATTGCTAGACTTCGGCTCCTTAGCTTGAAAAACAGCACCACTACTATCACAATAGAGGGTGATAGGATCTTCGGCCTCGGGAACTACTCTTAGTCCCTCAAGAAACTGCCTAATCCAAACTGCTTCTTTTGCAGCTTCACATGCTGCTATGTACTCTGCTTCCGTTGTAGAATCCGCAACAACTGGCTCTTTAAAGCTCTTCCAACTAACGGCACCACCATTGAGGATAAAGACGTATCCAGCCTGGGATTTCATGTCGTCTCTATCCGTTTGGAAGCTAGCATCTGTGTAACCCTTTACACTCAGCTCATCTTCCCCACCAAACACCAAAAATGAATCCTTAGTCCTTCTTAAGTATTTAAGGATATTCTTAACAGCAATCCAGTGACCTTCACCTGGATTAGCTTGATATCTACTAGTCATGCTCAAATCATGTGAGACATTTGGACGAGTGCATACCATGGCGTACATGATAGATCCAACTGCGGAAGCATAAGGAATCTCTTTCATGCGTTCAACATCTTCGGGTTTAGTGGGAGATTGAGATTTACTCAAAACAATCCCACTTCCCATAGGAAGAAATCCCCTCTTGGAATTCTTCATGCTGAAACGTCGAAGCACCTTATCGATATAAGATTCTTGACTTAGTGCCAATATCCTTTTGGGTCTATCTCTATAGATCCGGATACCTAGTATGCGTTGTGCATTACCTAAATCCTTCATTTGAAAATGACTTCCTAACCACCCTTTCACAGAGGATAGCATTGGAATATCATTTCCAATAAGTAGTATGTCATCCACATACAATATTAGGAACACAACTTTGCTCCCACTGAATTTAGTATATAAACATGGTTCCTCGACACTTCGCGCGAAACCATTTTCTTTTATAACTTCATTAAAACGATGATTCCAACTCCTGGATGCTTGCTCAAGACCATAAATGGATTTTTTAAGTTTGCATACTTTGTTAGGATTTTTAAGATCCTCAAAACCTTCAGGTTGTATCATATACACATCCTCCTTTAAATACCCATTCAAGAAAGCGGTTTTGACATCCATTTGCCACACTTCATAGTCATGAAATGCGGCGATCGCTAACATTATCCTAATGGATCTAAGCATAGCAACTGGAGCAAAGGTTTCATCATAATGAAGACCTTGAACTTGGGTAAACCCTTTAGCTACTAGCCTAGCTTTGTAGACATCATCATGTCCTTCTATGCCATTCTTCACTTTGAAGATCCGCTTGCACTGAAGAGGTCGCATGCCTGCAGTCAAGTCAACCAAGTCCCATACTTGATTTTGAAACATAGAATCCATCTCGGATTTCATGGCTTCTTGCCATTTTGCGGAGTCGGGACTAGAGATTGCAGCTTTATAAGTGGTAGGCTCGTCACTTTCTAAAAGTAAAACATCAAGACTACCATCTCCCTCAATTAGTCCAACATACCTATCAGGTAGATGTGGAATTCTACTCGACCTCCTAGGTTGAATAGGCACTGAAGCAGACGAAGAAGGAACGTTTTCGTTCGTCTCTACTTCAGTTTGTGGCTCTTGGACTTCATTGATTTCACGAAGTTCAAAATTTCTCCCACTCTGTCTTCTAGAAACAAATTCCTTTTCTAGAAAGACAGCCTCTATAGACACAAACACTTTGTTATCCTGAGGTTTATAGAAGTAATACCCACGTGAGGTGGTTGGATAACCAATAAAGGTGCATTTTTCGGATCTCGGAGCTAATTTGTCATCGGTCTTTACCTTGACATAAGCCTTACAACCCCATATCTTCATATAGGATAATGAAGGAACCTTTCCTCTCCACATCTCATATGGAGTCTTTTCGGTCGCTTTTGTTGGACTAACGTTCAACGATTTGATTGCGGTGAGAATTGCAAATCCCCAAAATGAATCTGGTAAATCGGTTTGACTCATCATGGATCGAACCATATCTAATAAAGTTTGATTTCTCCTTTCAGCCACACCATTAAGTTGTGGCGTTCCAGGAGGTGAGAGTTGTAATAATATACCATTATCTTTTAAGTGTGAATCAAATTCACCACTAAGATATTCGCCACCACGATCTGATCGAAGTGCTTTAATTTTCTTGTCAAGTTGGTTTTCTACCTCATTTTGAAATTCCTTGAATTTCATGAAGGCTTCACTTTTAAACTTCATTAAGTAGATATGCCCATATCTACTCAAATCATCTGTGAAGGTGATGAAGTAGTCATAGTTTCCCCTAGCGGTGATCGTTAATGGACCACATACATCGGTATGAATGAGTCCTAGTAAATCACTTGCTCTTGTTCCTTTACCACTAAAAGGATTCCGAGTCATTTTGCCTAGGAGGCAAGCCTCGCATACACCATATGATTCATAATCAAATGGTTTGATAATGTTAGTCTTTACTAATCTTTTAATGCGATTTTCGTTTATATGACCAAGTCGACAATGCCAATAAAATGATTCATTTGGTTCACTTGTTTTTGCTCTTTTAGTTTCTATGTTATAAACATCACGGGGTGAGGTCGAAGTTTCCAAAACATAAATTCCATTAACATAAGTAGCATGGCCAATAACCATGTCATTCTTAGAAATAATACAACAATTGTTCTTAATGGAGAAACTATAACCTTCAATGTCTAACATTGCAACGGAAATAATGTTTTTAGAAAGCGTCGGTACATAATAACAATTATTTAAATGTAGCTCAAAACCGCTTGGCAAGGCTAGAGTGCATGTCCCCTTCGAAGTGGCCGCTACCCGAGCTCCATTTCCAAGTCGGAGATCCATCTCTCCCTTGTCAATCTTCTCGGCTCCTCTTATACCCTGTACACGATTACAAAGGTGAGAACCACAACCGGTATCTAATACCCAAGTTGAACTAGAAGTATAATTAATGTCAATAACATAAATTTCGGATAAAGAATTACCTAACGGGATTACAAGACCCTCTTGAATATGCCGTAAATAAATCGGACAATTCCTCCTCCAATGGCCCATATCACAACAATAGTGACATCGACCCTTTTGTGATTTATTTCCCTTCCTTTTCTTCTTTGCAAGACTTTTCTTGCTAGAGCTCCCACTAGCTTTATTATAAGCTTTTTCTTTCAAATACAAGGCATCCAACTCTCGATTTAACTCATCAATATAAGCCATATCAAGTAAAGGTCCCTTAGGATGTGGGAGGGAAGTGACAAAGTTCACATTGCCATCCGGACCCGTTCCGAAATGAATTTCTCTAGTAGTATCAAGGTTATTGCGGGTGCAAATATCGTCAAATACATTGTGACAAGAGTCAATAGTAATGGGTGTGGTAGGGTTCGAAGGATCCATTGCGGTCTCAATTACTACAAAAACGGATAATAAAGGAAAATATTAACGTTTATCATTTTGATTTATTCACTTGTGTAAACAAGCAAAACACTTACTCAATGATCTCTTACCCAATTAAGTAAATGATCCCGAGACCCAAATACATACTAACTTAGGCACGGTTTAGCCGATACATCCCTCATTAATATGACTCGGTAGATTAACTCCTTAATCGATTCTACTTTTAGAACTCCCGGTCGATAAAATTACATTAATTCTTATCTTAGCCCGAACTTATTACCACTACGGTGGCTCGAATACTTTCGTTGAGATCGACCAAATTTCTAGAACGTAATCATATTACCCCACTTCACCAACGTAATAAGGTTTGCACCCCGGTTTAGCCGAGCCTACTCCCTTATGAAGAAGATCCTTCACGGGTTCTTTACTTTTTGGTATGGCTATGTCTCAATTTTTAAAATATCGTAAGAGATCTTGTCAATTTATTATCTATCCCCTTTAAGTGAACTAAGTCGGTGAATTATGGATAAAATAATTGACACGGAGTGGGACTCGAAACTCGATATGCATGTTTAGTTGATGGCGATTTGGCAATGCATGCAACATTCAAAATAAATACAAAACATATTAAAACGTCTAGTATGGCCTTTCCTAAGATAGAAAACAATGTAAATTACAAATTCGGAAACCAACTCCTTGGTCCCTTGATCTTCACTCGTGGCACGCATCCCAAAGGCAACTTCATCTTGGTCGGGACTCCTTCCCGAAATGGCACCAACTCCAAGGAATCTCCGGAATTACAAATTTTTTTTTATCTATCTTATACATTATAAAATAAAATAACAAAAATAAAGTGATACGAGATCACATTTAATTACAACCAAATCGATAGCCCTTACATTACGGGAAATATCGATTAAATAACTAAGGCCATACTAAGAAGTTACATAATTCAAAAATTATATAACAAAATAATGACATTCATACAAAATAATATAATGTATCAAAATTAAATATGTTCATTTTAATGCCAAATCGCCCTAATACATATTATTATTCTTAACTCATCCGGTTTCATGGAATTTACGATTTAACCTTTAACATGCCATAATTTACAATATAAATCTTATTTACATCAAAATTAACTTTCGTAACACATTTTAGGATTAAAATTAGTCTACACTAATTTCGGCAAAATTAATTCAAAATTAATTTATATGTTCATTTTTGGCCTTAATAATCTCATAACTAACATGAAAAATTCAAATTAAATTACAATAATTAAAATTTGAATTTCGAAAATTTTAACATTCTAAAAAATTACTTTAATAATCACAATGTCAAATTTCATGGTTAAAATATTCGAACTTATTTCGATAACTTAGTTAATTTTAACCGGAATGTCAATATTACTCCATTTATCGTATAAATCGTAATGCATGCAATACAACTACATTTTGTATGAAATTTTACACACTATTTGTAAAATATGCATGTGACATTATACATTAAAATTATGGCCAGAAACTTTTCCAATCAATTTTTAGTCTAATTTTCCGATTTCAACAATTAAATCGTCTAAAATTACTAAAAATGATTTAAATGAAAAACTTTAAATTCCACAAATTATCAATATAACCTAAAAACATTTTTAGGACCGGATTTATATACATGCAAAACATATCGAGTGATTTATCATATAAGTCGAAATTTGTAGTTTTATTTAAATTAAAATAACTCGGAAAAACAATATCGATTATGCATGCAAACAACCATTTGCTCTGATACCAATTGTTGGGTTTCTTAAACTCATATAATAATTTAGTCATACTAATTTTATCTCATAAACTATAAGATCTTATTGCATGCATAACTTGATAATGGCCGAAATACAAGAAGAAGAAATTGATCCTTACATTATTAATATTTCGGCTAAATGGGCACAATCAAAGACTCCTTCTTTGATTGTTCTTGAGCTTAATATCAAGGTATGATCCTCCTAGTCCCCAAATTAGAAGACCTCCAATGAGTTAACACCAAGACACACTCTAATAATATTTATGTTTGATTTTACTAGAATCTCACACAAATAACCTAGTTATTATTATTATTATCTTATAATAATTTGGAGAAAGAGACAATGTGAAATTGTTCTTTGAGCTAGGAGGTACACGGCTAAAACCAAAGAGAAAGATGAGAAAATTAATCTCTAAAACTCTCTCTAAAGTTTGCATGCACAAGAATGAAAGTGTGTATTGAGCTAGTGTACAATACACTCCTCTTTTCTCTTTTGTTTGGACGGTTGGAATGAGGTGCCCTATGCATGGGCACCAAACCACCACATGTCATATTTTGTCTACAAAATGTTTAAATAATTTTATCATTATAAAAATTCAAACATAAAACATAATATATAATGTAATGGTAGTGTGATTGTCTATCACACGGTCCAAACCCAAATAACAATGTTCATTTCATCACTTTTAAAATGAACATTATTAGTTTAACTAATTTAAACTTAATTATCATGAAATAATAATCCTATTATTATTATTATTAGATTTTTATATTAAAACATTTCTAATATAAATTAATTCATTCTTAAATAATGTTTCATAAACATATTAGTTTTAGTAATGACAAATCATTCACTAAAATGCGTACAGTTTATAATCGTATTATAAACATATTCCAAACTCGTTATATAAACTAGGATTGATATGACTCGAATCACATACGACCATATCGTTTTCTTATTAAAAGAGTTGCCCTATAGGTGTGACCTAAAGGGATCGACTGATCACCACCGTCATACGACAGTAATGTTAAACTCTAGTAAGCCAATCATTACTGATTAATGTTGATCAGTCGACTATATGAAAAGGATCATCCCTTGAGTATTCTTATTGTAGATTTATCAGTAATTTATATTTTACTGACGTGATCGCACTATTGTTGATGACACTTTTCCCAACACCAAATACTTTAATTTACCATCAACATGGCAGCATTCCGTAATGTTGCCTCCCAATCGGTAAAGTTACTCCCATCATTCTTAAGGCGGGAGTTCTGATTGTAGCACTAGTACAGAAATGACTTTAGGCATAGACAAATGGCAACGGTCATTAAAAATAACCGTTGCCTAATAGAAAAGGCAACGATTGTTAACAACGACCGTTGCCAAATATAGAGAAAAAGCTCATACGACAGGTCGTTATATAGAACCGTAGCCAAATGTATCAAAAGTAAATAAAAGGCAATGGTCATTAATAGAACCGTAGCCTTAAATCAGAAGTATATAATTTTTATAAAAAATAAATAAATTTAAACAGTTCTTCTTATACATAAACTACCTTTGTTCATCCCTTCTCATCCATCCATCATTTTCATTCACTAATCACACCAAAACCCTAAATCATTAACAATCTCTCACGCACGGACATACAACCACCATGTTATCGCCTGCAGACACCTCGACACCGAGACCCACAACCAGCACGACTCTTCAAATTTTCAGTTCACAATCCTCATTCAGGTATGGTTCTTTATTTCGATTATATTTAACGTTATCAGAATTCATAATTTTCGAAGATTCGTTTTTCACTAAATTTTAGTTTTATTATGGTGTTTGTGTTTTGGGATTCAATTATTTTGAGCATTTTATCGTAAAATTAAGTATGAAGGTTAGGTTTTTCAATTAAATTTGATTTTAGTTTAGGGATAATTCATTTTATACTAATGCTTTGAATAGAAGATATGGTTTCTGGAGTTAATTATAATAACAATGTTGGTGAAGGGGGAAGGATATGTTGAATTAAAATTCACGTTTTCATGCTATTCGTGTTTCTGTTAGCCCTTGAAATCGAACTCTGTCAAAAACATTTGTCTTATGTTTTGTTGCTGCTGTAACACCCCAAGAGTATGAGAGGAAAGTTGTCCCACATCGTTAGAATGTGAGGCTTGTGATATGTTTATAATAACTTCCACCCACCACTTAGTAACAAGGTCTTGTGCTTTTGGGCTTAGGTGAGGACAATTAATGGGCCCAAAAGTGCACACCCATCTTATTGGGTTTGTGTTACGACCGTGGTGGGTCGGGTTGTTACAAATGGTATCAGAGCGACCCTGCGACCGTGTGGTGAGCCTGTGGTCGGGAGTACCCGGGTCACCCACCTAGCGGGGGAGGATTCCGGCCCTGGTTGTGGTCAAGTTTGAGGCACAACGAGGACGTTGTGTTCTTTAAGTGGGGGAGTTTGTAACACCCCAAGAGTATGAGAGGAAAGTTGTCCCACATCGTTAGAATGTGAGGCTTGTGATATGTTTATAATAACTTCCACCCACCACTTAGTAACAAGGTCTTGTGCTTTTGGGCTTAGGTGAGGACAATTAATGGGCCCAAAAGTGCACACCCATCTTATTGGGTTTGTGTTACGACCGTGGTGGGTCGGGTTGTTACAGCTGCAGAGTTTTAACATTATGGTTTCCAATCCCTAGTATTTTGAGGATTTTGTAAGGATTTATTGGTTTCAGCCCAACATCGGTAACACCGGGTACGTGTCTGAATCGCAGTTCAAAAGGCACGTTGTGAAATGACAAGAACAAGGCTTCAAAAACTAAAGTAAGCTGAAAGGTATTGTGGTTCGTATTTGTTGGCTAATCTCAGGTCGATCTGCAATTGTTCAGGTCTAGTCTTCCGTGCTTACCAGCCCTTGTGAACCTGAACATTGGGTATAGTACATGGCTGGATTTAACTGAACAAAAAAGGGTGTCGAGTCTGTATTGGAGTTTTGTCGGGCATCACCCAATCTCTCAGTGACCTACTTTCATATATAGTAGATTTTGATTCAAATTGTTCGATTTGAATTTGATCAGTGCTCCAAAAATTGACATGTCCTAAATAACCCGAATTGAGATGACTCCGACTTACACTCACCAGATGTACACGTAGCGGCATGGTCGGTTTGATTTCTTTTCTAATTCGTAGATATTTAATTTTATGCATTGTATACCTTGAGAGAGTCTGGATGTTTGACTAAATTAATTTAAAACTAACTTATAATTCATGTTTGTGAGTTTGTCTAAGCAGTCACGTAATCATCATCGGATTTTGAGATATGATATTCATTTGTTAACTAGGGATACAAGTGTACAACAGACCATATATTTAGTAGCCTGGCCGGGCAGCTGAGCAGGCTGCGACAAATTTTGAGTTTTATACGGGATATTAGTTCATATAAAATCCATAGAATGATTTTGTTAGGATCCATCTCTACATTCAATTACTTGAAGTACTTTTAAGCCAATTAAGTTTGATGTTTTGGTTGTTTACCTTATTTTTTAATTTTGAGATTCGAGATTTGATTGACATGAGATTTAAGGAACCCTCTGATGTTCTGAAAAATTATGTAATATGTTTTTACTTCTAATGATTTTTGGCATTTGAATTGCAGGAATGTGATGTACATTGGAAGCAGTTACATACAGTAGCCAGACCAACACTTGGAGTCAAGGGAATTATACGAATTATACGCCACAGTTACCTTATGTAGGCTATTACTTTCTCTCTTTTGATGGACTACGTTCTGTTTATTGGAGTGCTAATATGTGTGAAAGATTGTTGTTTAGGATTGTTAGTCATTGTTCTTTGGCTGTTTTTGGAATGAAATTATACGAATTATACGCCACACTTACCTTATGTAGGCTAGAATATTTTTTTTTTGTTTTAAACCAAATGGGTTATTAAATTTTATTTTTATACTCAAGTTTTCTTATGTTTTTATCCATTTTTATTTGTTTCATCTTCTCTAAATTTAAATTCTGAATTATAGATGGAAGTTAGAAAATTATTCTTTTCTTTTGAGCTAGAAATGGAGAAAGTAAGTTTTTCTTGGGTGCATTCCCGTATCAATTTAAGACGTATACACTCGTCTTAACAAGATTTTGTTATCCAAAGTTTATAACTTAAACAAACGAAATGTATTTTATGCTCTATATGTGCTTTAACTTGATGTTCTCACAGGTGCAAAGGTTCAGTACATCACCGGGGTGTGAGAAGGCTACATCCTTTGGAAGCTAAACTAGCAGAGAAAAGAAGTTGGCCTTATTGGAAGATGTATTAGCCTTACATCCTATCTTTTTAATTTATTATGTCGTCTCGATTAAGGGTCGTCGTTGCTTGTCATAAACGATTTCTTCTGTCGGAGCCTCTTTGAAGGCACCTGATCAATACAACAATAAGAATGCCATTATATTACCTCGGTGCCACAACAGCTCCTACCAATGTCCAAGGGGGTCAGATCTATGCAACGTTACCCTACTGTGTTCTATTTTGCCTCTAAAATGAAGTGCAACCAGTTTAGTAGGCAACTGGTCAATGTTGATGATTAATATTATAGATAGATCTTGTTGGGTGATCAGCTTTCTGGTGGTTCTTCAGGTTGATAAGCTGAAGAAAAAGCTTACAGATGAAGAGAACATTCACAAGGCTCTAAAAAGGGCCTTTAACAGACCCGCGGCTGCTCTTTCACGCCTTCCTCCGTATCTACCTCCAAATGTTAGCTCTCATTCTTTGTCTAGTTAGATCTGTATACTGTAATAGACGTCAATACGTTGCATAATCATTCTCGGATCAGATCCTATGAAGTTCTTGTACTCTTTTGACCGTAATTGGTAGGATTAAATGAAATTTTAGTACCCTTGTGAGCTATGTTACTCTGAGTTATTTCTGAAGCCATAGCAATGTTCAAGAAGACACTCAAGGATAGGGTTCATACCGACTTTTGCCCATCTGATACTCAGTAGTGTTTTGAGCCTTATGACTCAAACTTATACTATTTTTCGCTTAGAAGATTTGTCCCTATTATTTTCTTCTTGATTCTTGACAGAGTCCCAGTGTTCTGAAAATTGAACTCTGTGATGTTTGATGCTTACAATCATACATTGAAATGCCCATATATATATCCTATATGTATGACTGCGTCTGACAAGTAGCAGTTCTGTTTCAGCATCAGAACAGTCAAATTTGGTGCTGATATCTGCTGTAGTATTTGATATCTGGCTGTTGTTTTTTCTATTTGCAAGCATCGGGTTTCTACTCTGTGTAGCAGTTATTCGTAGCTTTCATTGGCAGTTCTCTGTGGCAGCTTCTCTGTTAGCATTCATCAAAGTTTCTTCTCTGTGCAGGTGTTGATAACTGCAGTATTGATTTGTGAAGAACTTTTTGGCATGAGGATATTGATGATGCATGATCGAAGAATAAAATCAGGTATATTAATGAAACAAGGGACATTAGCGACTTCACATGGAAACGAATAGATGTACTACTCATATGTTTCACGCTGCCCAATGTAATTGAACTCTTTTTTCACTGCCAAATTATTTGTTTGGTAATATCAAAAGCTTATCTCCCAATTAAGTTAACTAGTAGTAACTTGCTGCCATACTGCCATACTAGTTTCCAGAGTAGAATTTTCTGGCTGATCATGTCACCATGTGCTTCTGAAATTATTTGTTGTTTTGCAGTTGGACAAGGTTGATGACAATTTGAAGGTGTAGAGGTTAGGGAAGCAATGTCCTAGTTTTAATATTGTAACAATAGTATTTGATGTATTGCTTCCGGCATTGGTTTTTTGTAGAATCATGTATATTGTTTTGAGAACGGAAGTGTATATATATTGGTTTTGCAATTAATTATTATCTTAATCGAAAATTTTACATTTACCCACAAATATATTATTGGAATATATTTTTTTTAAAATTTTAATTAATTGAGCAACGGCAACGGTTGTGAAAAATGAACTGTTGCCTTTTATATACATAAGGCAATGGTTGCTGTTAATAACCGTTGCCAAAAACAACTTTTGGCAACGGTTGATAACCGTTGCCGTAGATGATTGTTTAAGGTAACGCCCCGATTTTCGACGGGCGTGGAACCGTTGCCATATGTGCTTTTTGATCGTTGCTAAATGACATTTCTGTACTAGTGTAGGAGACGTGGTCCATAAAGGAGCGTAACCACGACTCCTTGGTGAGGGTGGCGCTAGGGCTCGGAGTTGTCATTTTTAATAGCAAATATTAAATGATCTACAAATGAGAAAATAAATAAACATCATTAAATCATTGGATTTAAAATCTTTTAAACAAAGATATACGACATAATATAATCGATCTTACTCAAAGAATTATATAATGTGTCCCAAGACCCAAATCTCGATTTGGTAAGTTAACCCTTAAACTGGTTCTACATTAGAACTCTGAGTCGACAAATTTCTTAAATTTATCTATTAGTCCACAATGACTTCAATAACTTTGATTAAATCATTGTGTTGAGTTCAACTAGGTCACAACACACTACTTACCCGAGGTAGAAGGGGTCCATATGGAGATAACAACGGGTCCTATATGCCCACCGACGAACAAGGGATTCATAGTTGTTTGATCTAGAAAGACTAATTTCTCAATTTTATGTGGAGTGAGAACCCATCACTATTTTAAACTCATTTAAGTGAACTATTTGAGATGAGTAGGAATAAGTGATGGCATAAATAAAACATCATATGTCAAAATGCAAAATAATCTACATGAGTCATTTTACATGCATATAGGTGGTTTGGTTTAGGCGGAATATAATGACATGCAACATTCAAGCACTGAAGAAAAGAACATAAAACATAGAATCCTAGTGTGGTCTATCCTATGAAAAACAGTAAATACAACTTGAAATCCAATCACATGGACCCTAGAAGCTTCATGGATCACCGTTCTTCATCTCGTGATGTAAACTGGAAATAGAGACCCGGACGCATCAAGCTCCTGTTCTTCTTCTTCTTTATTCTAAGCTATTACAATGCAAATTCTATTTACATTTGATCTAAAATAAAGAATAAATAAAATACAAAGCGGAGATGCGAGATCTCATAAATTACATCACTTGATTACTTTCCATCATTACCGAAAAGTAACCCAAAAATTAAAGCCACACTAGATTACATAATTGAACTTGACAACAATTGTAAAAATAATAAAGTCAACCTTCATTGAAAAACAATATCATTAACAAGATAATAAAACATTCATAATGCAATATTATCCAAACCACCATTAACCTTAAAAGTACATGTCACACATGTAAACCATAATCCAAGTAAATTCTAAACAATTTTAGAATCTAGTAAGTATCATCTATTAGATATAATAAACCTTTTAAAATAAATAAATGATTAAATAACCGAAAAATTATCAAATAATTTTCGTTTATTTCCTTAATTACTTTCCACGGCAATCACACGTTTTCTTTCCTTTTCTTTCGAAAAAAAAGTTACAATTACAAAACATCTTTCATAATTTAGTTAATATAAATATTATCGCATAATATAAATAAAACGAAAACAAATTAATTAACCCTATAATCCAATTTTACGGTTTTAATATCCCTTTTATTTGTTTTTTTTTTTTTGCAAAAAGTTATAATCCTTTCTATTCATCCACGAGGGGCAAACAAAAAGAATACATTTTACAAAGAATATTCCCTAAAGCCTTATTTCCTTTTTGGGAAAGAAAGGCTAAAAACCTAAAGAAAAATTATAGAAAATTATGTAAACATGTACTCCTATACATCATTGAGACACTAACTGTGTATTTGATTCTATATAACAAAATTGTATTACTTATTTCTGTACATGAAAAGATTCGACTATTTCTTTCTGCCCATAGTTCATATATAGCCCCTACTAGACTACAAATGAACCAGTCGTTCTTCCATTGCCTTCGATGTGTTACAGCAGCACCCCATTTCAGTTCCTGGATGTAGTTAAAACTGTGGCCTTCAAGTCCCATCCATTGTAACAGTTGCCTCCATATGGATCGTGAGTAAGAACATTTAAAAAAGAGGTGGGAATGGGATTCCATCTCTGAACAGCAGAGGACACATCTATTAGCCGGACGAAAACCTCTATACTGAAGCTTATCCACAGTCTTCAAGCATTTCTGAACAGCTAAGGAAGCGATAATGGCTTGACTAGGAGTAACAACTCTTTTTGATAGAGGAGCAAGGTGAGAAACAACATTATACTTAGGCCTAAACCAGTTATAAGCTGCTTGAGTATTAAATTTTCCTGTTGTACACCAGCTTTCCAGTAGACTGATAGCTGCACCTTCAGTCCCAGTTTTCTGAAGGATTTCATTCTTCACTCTGAGAATACCTGTCAGGCTATCAGAAAAATGATTCTTATGATTGAGCCCCCATATAGTGAGATGATGAAGAGGGTAAGCTTTATGCCAGGAATGCCAAATGCTTGAAGAGTTACAGTGTAAATTCCAGATCCATTTTGTTAAAAGCGCCTTATTCCAAGAAAGAAGTTCCTTTATCCCAAAACCTCCCTCACTCCTAGGAGAGCAAATACTCTGCCAGTTTTTCATGAAGAGCTTTCTTTTATCATCTTTTTGCCCCCAAAAGAAATCTCGACAGAGTTTGGTGATGATGCGTGAAACATTGTGAGGAATCAGTCCACTAGCACACCCTTAATTTTCGAGCCCAAAAATGGCTGAGTTGAGAAGTTGTGCTTTACCAGCATATAAGAGTAGCTTTGATGCCCAGTGGTTAGTAGCATTCTGGATTTTAATGATGAGAGGCCCATATATATCAATGGTGTTCTTAGAAGTATTCAGAGGAAGACCCAGGTATCTAAAGGGGAAGTGACGTTTAGAGAACCTTGTAAGATGGAGAATGAGAGCCTTGACACTGCTAGATACCCCTCCAAAGTAGATATCAGTTTTTTCAATGTTTGCTTTGAGTCCAGTCCATCCTGCAAATAAATCCAGAGTGGTAACTACTTCCTAAACAGAAGGCACGTCACCTCGAGTGAAAATCATGAGGTCATCCGCAAAAATCAGATGCGTAAGCCCTATTTTGGAACATTTGGGGTGAAAAGATACATTTGGCTTATCACACATTCTTCGAAGATATCTCGATAAGATTTACATGCTTAAGACAAAGATGTAAGGAGAGAGGGGATCCCCATGCCTTAATCCACTAAGCCCTTTAAAGAAGCTATGAAATGAACCATTAAGTTTAAGAGAGAGCCAGGAACTTGTCAATCATCCCATTATCCATTTTTTAAAAATGGGAGAGAATTTGAGGCTTGTTAGCAATTGATCAATAAAGTGCCACTAAAGAGAATCAAAGGCTTTTCGAATATCTACTTTAATAAGACATCTTGGAGGAAGATTTTCCCTATTATATCCCTTTACTAGGCTTTGAGACTGTAATACCTCTAAAATCGAGATTCGATAGTTAAGTTTATTTGTTCTGTTGATGGTTTTCCTTACGATTTCGGGCAATGAAACCGAGCTATATGAATAGGGGGTTAGGAGGGTTCGAACCCTAGACTTCTAATGCTATGTTTAGGTCGTGGTGGGGATCGATCCCTAGGCCTTGTGCGCGGGACTTGGGCCTCGTAATGCGTGCCCAACACCAAGCCCACACGGCTGTTTTGAGATAATCACCACAAACCCTACTAAGATGCCGTCACCTTTTAAGACTCCTATAGACCTAGACTTTACCCTAATCTATAATCAAACACCACACACACCCAGCCGTCGCAGCAGAGAACATCGAGTAGTCAGTCACGGTGGTCGTAGAACACTCCAAGGTGGTTCGTTGTGGCCGTGAACACTGGTATGTACACCACTGGGTGTCTTACACGCTTTATTTCTCTGTTTATGCGTCTTTTACACGAGTCAATAATGTGTCTATGGTCCTGTTTTTGGTGTAATCTGGTTCCTTGACGTTAGTAGATGAACTTCGACCTATAAAGAACCGCTCGTGACCAGCGTGAACCACCAGGCACGGTGGTTTTGTAACCGTGTCAGTCTCGATTCTTCACAGTATCGATACATGAGTTGTAACGTATGTTTTGCAGAGGCTTTCATTGTTGAGTCTTTTCATAATTGTTCTGGGTGTTGTGGCAGGTCGGTTAGGGGTAGTACAGGGGGTGCTTTGGTGGCTGGCTTGGTGGTTGTAGTCGGGGAGAACTGAGTCGATTGGGTTTGTGTCCTCTAGTGGCCATAGGGTGTTCTGGGTCTGTTTTATTTTCACAGAACGAGTCAAGGGTGGTTGCTGGTTTGGGGGTGGTGTTACCGGTGACTCGGGGGAGGTCGATACAGTAACACCACCGTGGTTACAAGTGGGTGGTCAGAGGTAGCGAGGGTGGTAGTCGTGGTTAGTATTGGCGGTGGCAACAAGTAGTCGATGTGGGTCTGTTTTGGGTGGTTTGAGTCGTGGTTTCGGGTCTGGTCTAAGTTCAGAGGGGCGTGGTCAGTTTTGTCGGCGTATGTCGTAGGTTAAGGTGGTGTCACGGTGGAATGGGTGGTCGGTGGTGTTGGAAGGTGGTGTGCGCGGGTGTTCGAAGTGGTGGCTTAAGGGTGTTGCCGTGGGTGAAGTCGGGTATAGGGTTGTGGTTGTCGGGTACTTCTAAGTATATGTTTAGGTTTTTTTTTACTCTTTTTATTATTTATTATTATTATTAATATTAATTATTATTTGTAGTATTATTTATGTTGTAATTAGTAAGTTGTACTTTCTTGCGTATTCGGGTCGTGTTAATTAGATATACGAGTTGGGAACTATTTAAGTCATGAGAACGTCTATATTTGGAAAGTTGCTAAATTGGGGAAGTTTCTATTTATGGAAACTTTCCACTTATGGAAGGTTGCTATTTATAGTAAGTATGATTGTTAAGGGGTACGGGAAGATTGTTAATTTGTTACGTATATCTCTTTAGGTAGCGGGTTTCGCGTGGAAAATTTTTGACAAGCCTCGGACGTATCAACTTTTCCTGCTAATTCAGGTAGGGGAGAATACTGGTTTAAAATAATGTGCAATCTGTTCTTATTTGGCATTAAGTATGTTGCTATATAATATTATGTGATCATTCTATTGAGTTGTTACGACAAGAATATATATTGGGTCTTGTGATACGGTGTTGGATCGGTGCGGAGTATATACGGTGTTGGATCGGTGCGGAGTATATATGGTGATGGATCGGTGCGGAGCATATTTGGTGTTGGATCGGTGCGGAGTATATTTGGTGTTGGATCGGTGCGGAGTATATATGGTGTTGGATCGGTGCGGAGTTTATTATATTGTTATTATATTTATTGTTTTCCCTACTCAACCTCGTGGTTGACCCTGTGTATTCGTGATCACCTGTGATGAAGCAATTTATTGGGGACCAGATTGACAGGCGACTGAGACTAAGGGGGAGCTACGGGAGGAAGAGCTTGGACCCGGACCTGATTAGATGTCTAGATCACCTTAGTCAGTTTAATACGAGTTGTACTTTATTTGTTTTGTTAAGACTTTTGGATACGGGTGTAAGAACATGTTTTGAGTTAAATTTAATTTAAATTACTGTTTATCTTCCTTTGTATCTACTGCCTCGGGAAACCGAGATGGTAACACCTTTATTTATCTGAGGAGTCCTAGTACAGGCCCTTAAATAAATGGGGGTGTTACAAAGTGTTATCAGAGCGAACGATCCTCAGGCCTAACCTAATGAACCTAATGAATGTAGGAGAGTCTAAATCAAATGAACCCCGGGATAGGACTGTTAGGAGCACACTAAAGGCAAAGTATGAGTCTGGGGCCCCCTCACACCGAACCATTGGCCCTATCAGTTTTACCCGGGAACCCAGAGTGAAAATACGAGAAAAAAAGGGTAGATTAGGAAAAGATGGAAGTAAGGGTATATTGTGATAAGTATCTTATGCAAACTGGAGTATATGAAACTAATTGGAATAGCCGGAAGGGGCATGAGCATGAAAGAGATTTTAATTGTTGAATAAAGAGGTGTGAACTTATGTGGTTATGTGAAGTATCTTGAAACATGTCAGTAAATGCTTTCATTTCCTTTCTCATCATGTCTAGTGATATGCGGTTATGTGATCCCGAGCCATGTTATAGTTTATAGTACTCAATCTGATAGTTGATGCTAGACTTTATCGTTTAGGGATTTTAGCTCTAATCCCAACGCATGGACTCGGCAAAAATGAGCACAATAATCGCGAGGCATCACCCTACCCAATTCACTGGGGAGGGGGAACCTCATCTGCTGGGGGCATGGTGTCGGGAATTCACTAATCTATTCGAGTTGGTGGTTTGCCCTGAAGAATTGAGGGTTGACCAAGCAGCCCACTATCTGAGGGGTATGGCCGGAGATTGGTGGACCGGGAACAAGGGCGAGATCCGGGAAGCAGCTAGAGAGGATGAGACCGAGTTTGTTGCTTGGGACGCATTCAAGAGGATCTTGTACGAGGTGTTTCTACCAGAATTCCAAAAGAGCAAGCTGAGGGAGGAGTTCGATACATTCAAGATGTCGGAGGACATGACTGTAGAGGCTTACTACAGGAAATTCATCCAGTTGGCGAACTACGTGGGAGACATGGGTTTCGATGATGCCATGCTGGCAATGAAATTTGAGAGAGGGTTATCAATCACCATCAAGAAGAGATTGATTGCAGCTCCGCCCACCACAGTCCGTGACATTTACTTAAGGGCTGGGGCGGCGGAGAGGCTTTCCGAGATGATTAAGGAGGACAAGAAGTCCAAGACAAAAACGAGGAAGGCGGAATCAGTAACCGAGGGTTCTGGATCGAAAAAGCAAAATAAGTTCAGTGGATATTTTGGGAGTAGTGCCTCTGGTGGTGGGAGAAACCATGGTGGGGGCAGTCACATGAGTGGAGTTTCTGGCGGTGGCTCAGCGGGAATAGTTTGTTTCGGCTGTGGGAAGAGAGGACATAAGCAGGCAGTGTGTCGCTCTTCTGGAGGGAATCAGTCCGGGGGTTATCGTACGCCTACATCCGGATACCAGGGATCTCGCACCCAGTCTTATGGTAGCAGTGGCTATCGCACACCCATGCCCAACTATGGTGGGGGTGCGAAGTCTGGAGGGAGCAGTAATTACCAGAGGCGATATAACAATTATCAGAGCCGCTCGTACCAGAATCCATACAATGGAGGTGGAAGCAACCAAAAGACGGGAGCAGAAGGGAATCAGCAGGCTGGGACATCTGGTGCCAGTCAGAGTGGAGTCAAATCCAGTGGCAAGCTCTTTGCCATGGGAAAGCAGGCCGCGAAGGATGATGCTCATGTGGTCACCGGTACTTTTCTTGTGAACTCGAAACCTACTTTTGTACTTTTCGATTCCGGTACCGCCCATTCGTTTGTGTCTAGAGATCATGTTAAGGCTTTAGGGCTTGAGAGATTCGACTGGGTCGCAGACTCAGTGACCATACCTTCAGGGGAGTCAATAGCTTGTAATAGAGTTTATGGAAGTGTACCCATTAAAATCGGGGAAACAATTTTCTATTGTGACCTTATAGAGTTTCCACTGGGGGGCTTTGAGGTGATTCTGGGAATGGACTGGCTAGGGAAGTATCGAGCTTTCATCGACTGCTATCAAAAGAAAATTTCCTTGAAGGGACCTAAGGGGGTGAGGGTGTCTTACAAGGGATATCGAATCAAACCAAAAATCAAATTCATTTCTGTCAACACCTTGAAGTCTAGCTTGAGGAAAGGAGAGAGCCTGATCTTGTGCCAAATGTGGAATTGTGAGGCTGAGACTCCAAAGACTAGCGAGATACCTGTGGTACGGGAGTTTGAGGGAGTTTTTCGAGACGACGTTCCAGGGTTGCCGCCGAGGAGGGAAGTGGAATTTTCCATTGACCTAAAACCAGGGGCGGGACCAATATCCAAATCACCGTACCGTATGGGACCGAAGGAGATGGAGGAGTTGAAGAAGCAGTTGGATGAACTAGCTGAGAAAGGGTTCATTCGACCCAGTGTGTCACCATGGGGAGCACCCGTTTTGTTTGTGAAGAAGAAGGACGGTAGTTTGAGACTTTGTGTTGACTACCGAGAGCTGAACAATGTGACCATCAAGAACCGTTATCCTTTGTCGAGAATTGACGATTTGTTCGATCAGTTAAGTGGAGCTGGGGTCTTCTCCAAGATTGATTTGAGATCCGGGTATCATCAGTTGAGAATAAAGGATGAAGATATTCCAAAGACCGCTTTCCGAACGAGGTACGGCCACTATGAATTTGTGGTTATGCCCTTTGGATTGACTAATGCTCCAGCTGTGTTCATGGACTTGATGAATCGAGTTTTCAGCCCATATCTGGACAAGTTTGTGGTGGTATTCATAGATGATATCCTGGTATACTCCAAGAATGCAGAAGAGCACGAGGATCATTTGAGGAAAGTACTTCAGACCCTGGAAGAACATAAACTCAATGCGAAGTTGAGTAAATGTGAGTTCTGGTTGGAGAAAGTGGCATTTCTGGGGCATGTAATTTCGAAGGAGGGGGTGTCCGTAGATCCTAGTAAGATTGAGGCTGTAACTAAGTGGCAAAGTCCGAAGAATGTGAGTGAGATTCGAAGTTTCCTGGGATTGGCGGGATATTATCGAAGATTTGTCAAGGATTTTTCAAAGATAGCGAAGCCGTTGACGTCGTTAATGAGGAAAGAGAACCGTTTCGTCTGGGATGAGAGTTGTGAGAAGGCATTCCTAACCCTTAAGGAACGCCTAACAACAGCTCATATCCTGGCCTTGCCAGTTGGAAGTGATAATTTCGAAATATATACTGACGCTTCGAAGCATGAGTTGGGTTGTGTGCTAATGCAGAATGGGAGAGTGATAGCGTATGCTTCTCGCCAGTTGAAGACCTACGAGGAAAATTATCCGACTCATGATTTGGAATTGGGAGCTGTGGTTTTTGCACTTAAATTGTGGCGCCATTACCTTTACGGAGTCACTTTTAAGGTGTTTCTGATCATAAGAGCCTGAAATATATCTACACCCAGAAAGAGTTGAACATGAGGCAGAGGAGGTGGAAAGAGTTGATCGGAGACTATGATATGAAGATTGTCTACCACGAGGGCAAGGCGAATGTGGTAGCTGATGGCCTAAGTAGGAAGTCGGTGCATGCTTTGAGTTGTGCCAGATCGAGGGTGAGATTGCATAGCGAATTAAGGGAAATGGGAATTTTCATGATCCGGAAAGGGGATGCTCTTGGTGATTTGACTGTGTAGCCTGAGTTGTATGGTGAGATTCGGGAGTTGCAGAAGAACGATGAGAGAATCCAAAAGTGGCGCTTGATAGTGGAAAATGGGGTTGGTGATGAGGCATCCAAGTTCAGTATTCATACCGACGGTAGTTTGAGATTCAGTGGGCGATGGTGTGTACCGAATGTTGAGGAGCTAAAGAAGAAGATCCTGACTGAAGCTCATGCTACTCCTTATTCTGTTCACCCAGGGGGTGATAAACTGTATAAGGACCTTAAGAAGACGTTTTGGTGGCCGAATATGAAGAAGGAAGTCGCAGAGTTTGTCTCGAGGTGTTTGACGTGTCAACGAGTGAAAGGGGAGCATAAGAGACCTCAAGGGAAGGTTCAGCCATTAGATGTGCCAGAGTGGAAGTGGGAGAATATTTCGATGGACTTTATCGTGGGGTTGCCTCGGACTCAAAAGGGCAACAACATGATTTGGGTGATTGTGGATCGCCTGACTAAGTCGGCTCACTTTATTCCGATGAAAGATACCTGGAGTAAAGCCGAGTTGGCTAAGTCATACGTTCAGAATGTGGTCAAGCTGCATGACGTACCCAAGGATATTGTTTTAGATCGGGACTCGAGGTTTATATCCAGATTTTGGCAGGAGTTGCAGGCTGCTTTGGGTACCCATTTGAAGATGAGTACAGCTTTTCATCCGGCTACTGACGGTCAGACTGAGAGGACGATTCAGACTCTTGAGGATATGTTGAGAGCGTGCGTACTTGAGTTCAGAGGATCTTGGGAGGACCGACTGGGGTTGATAGAGTTTTCGTATAACAACAGCTATCATGCCAGTATTGGGATGGCTCCTTTTGAGGCGTTGTATGGGAGGAAGTGTCGGAGCCCTGTGTGTTGGGATGATCGAGCTGATGTTGTGACTTTAGGGCCGGGTATGATCCAGGAGATGGTGGAGCAGGTTCAGGTTATTCGACAGAAAATGAGGGCCGCACAGGATAGGCAAAAGAGTTATGCTGATCTAAATAGGAGCGATATTTCATTTGAGGCGGGAGAGAAAGTTCTGCTGAAAGTATCTCCAATGAAGGGCGTAATGAGGTTTGGCAAGCGTGGCAAACTGAGTCAGAAATTTATTGGACCATTTGAGATTTTGGACAGAGTTGGGGAGGTGGCATATCGATTAGCTTTACCTCCAGCTCTATCCAAGGTCCACAACATGTTCCATATCTCGCAGTTGAGGAAGTATGTAAGTGATCCATCACATGTACTTCAGCACGAGGTGATTGAGGTAGATGAGCAGTTGGCATACATTGAGACTCCGAAAGAGATTTTGGACAGGAAGGTACGGAAAACTCGCAATGGGGAGACGTCCTTAGTGAAGGTCCTGTGGACCAATCATAATCAGGAAGAGGCTACGTGGGATCCTGAGGCATCTATGAGGGAGCGTTACCCACATTTGTTTGATTGAGGTAAGTTACGCGGACGTAACTTTTCTGTTAAGGGGGGTGGAATGTGACATTCTGTGATTTAAATAAGTTTTATGCAGATTGTTTTGTGTTATTTGTGTTCCAAGTCGTTTGAGTTGATTGTGTTGTCACCTAAGTGTAGTAGAACTTCGGGACGAAGTTCTTTTAAGGGGGGAAGACTGTAATACCTCTAAAATCGAGATTCGATAGTTAAGTTTATTTGTTGTGTTGATGGTTTTCCTTACGATTTCGGGCAATGAAACCGAGCTATATGAATAGGGGGTTAGGAGGGTTCGAACCCTAGACTTCTAATGCTATGTTTAGGTCGTGGTGGGGATCGATCCCTAGGCCTTGTGCGCGGGACTTGGGCCTCGTAATGCGTGCCCAACACCAAGCCCACACGGCTGTTTTGAGATAATCACCACAAACCCTACTAAGATGTCGTCACCTTTTAAGACTCCTATAGACCTAGACTTTACCCTAATCTATAATCAAACACCACACACACCCAGCCGTCGCAGCAGAGAACATCGAGTAGTCAGTCACGGTGGTCGTAGCACACTCCAAGGTGGTTCGTTGTGGCCGTGAACACTGGTATGTACACCACTGGGTGTCTTACACGCTTTATTTCTCTGTTTATGCGTCTTTTACACGAGTCAATAATGTGTCTATGGTCCTGTTTTTGGTGTAATCTGGTTCCTTGACGTTAGTAGATGAACTTCGACCTATAAACAACAGCTCGTGACCAGCGTGAACCACCAGGCACGGTGGTTTTGTAACCGTGTCAGTCTTGATTCTTCACAGTATCGATACATGAGTTGTAACGTATGTTTTGCAGAGGCTTTCATTGTTGAGTCTTTTCATAATTGTTCTGGGTGTTGTGGCAGGTCGGTTAGGGGTAGTACAGGGGGTGCTTTGGTGGCTGGCTTGGTGGTTGTAGTCGGGGAGAACTGAGTCGATTGGGTTTGTGTCCTCTGGTGGCCATAGGGTGTTCTGGGTCTGTTTTATTTTCACAGAACGAGTCAAGGGTGGTTGCTGGTTTGGGGGTGGTGTTACTGGTGACTCGGGGGAGGTCGATACAGTAACACCACCGTGGTTACAAGTGGGTGGTCAGAGGTAGTGAGGGTGGTAGTCGTGGTTAGTATTGGCGGTGGCAACAAGTAGTCGATGTGGGTCTGTTTTGGGTGGTTTGAGTCGTGATTTCGGGTCTGGTCTAAGTTCAGAGGGCGTGGTAAGTTTTGTCGACGTATGTCGTAGGTTAAGGTGGTGTCACGGTGGAATGGGTGGTCGGTGGTGTTGGAAGGTGGTGTGCGCGGGTGTTCGAAGTGGTGGC
This sequence comes from Silene conica, assembly GCA_029255685.2. Classification (NCBI taxonomy): domain Eukaryota; kingdom Viridiplantae; phylum Streptophyta; class Magnoliopsida; order Caryophyllales; family Caryophyllaceae; genus Silene; species Silene conica. The sequence continues at coordinate 71,756,648 of CM055311.2, forward strand.
TCAAGGGTGTTGCCGTGGGTGAAGTCGGGTATAGGGTTGTGGTTGTCGGGTACTTCTAAGTAGATGTTTAGGTTTTTTTTTACTCTTTTTATTATTTATTATTATTATTATTATTAATTATTATTTGTAGTATTATTTATGTTGTAATTAGTAAGTTGTACTTTCTTGCGTATTCGGGTCGTGTTAATTAGATATACGAGTTGGGAACTATTTAAGTCATGAGAACGTCTATATTTGGAAAGTTGCTAAATTGGGGAAGTTTCTATTTATGGAAACTTTCCACTTATGGAAGGTTGCTATTTATAGTAAGTATGATTGTTAAGGGGTACGGGAAGATTGTTAATTTGTTACGTATATCTCTTTAGGTAGCGGGTTTCGCGTGGAACATTTTTGACAAGCCTCGGACGTATCTACTTTTCCTGCTAATTCAGGTAGGGGAGAATACTGGTTTATAATAATGTGCAATCTGTTCTTATTTGGCATTAAGTATGTTGCTATATAATACTATGTGATCATTGTATTGAGTTGTTACGACAAGAATATATATTGGGTCTTGTGATACGGTGTTGGATCGGTGCAGAGTATATACGGTGTTGGATCGGTGCGGAGTATATATGGTGTTGGATCGGTGCGGAGTATATTTGGTGTTGGATCGGTGCGGAGTATATTTGGTGTTGGATCGGTGCGGAGTATATATGGTGTTGGATCGGTGCGGAGTTTATTATATTGTTATTATATTTATTGTTTTCCCTACTAAACCTCGTGGTTGACCCTGTGTATTCGTGATCACCTGTGATGAACCAATTTATTGGGGAGCAGATTGATAGGTGGCTGAGACTAAGGGGGAGCTACGGGAGGAAGAGCTTGGACCCGAACCAGATTAGATGTCTAGATCACCTTAGTCAGTTTAATACGAGTTGTACTTTATTTGTTTTGTTAAGACTTTTGGATACGGGTGTAAGAACATGTTTTGAGTTAAATTTAATTTAAAGTACTGTTTATCTTCCTTTGTATCTACTGCCTCGGGAAACCGAGATGGTAACACCTTTATTTATTTGAGGAGTCCTAGTACAGGCCCTTAAATAAATGGGGGTGTTACAGAGACAGCATGAAATTTTCATGGATATCTCTACCTTTGATAAAGGCTGCTTACTCAGGCCCTATGAGAGAGGGGAGAATAGATTGCAGTCTGGTTGCAAGGATTTTGCTTACTGTTTTGTAGAATACAGTATAGCAAGAGATGGGCATGTAGTCTAAAACTGATGCAGGAGTAGCTTTCTTTGGTATGAGAGTGATGATGGTAGAATTGGCAAGTTTACTCATATTTCCAGTTTGGAAGAAAGAGAAAACAGCATTGCAAAAATCAGTGCTGATCAGGTCTCAGCTATTTTTGGAGAAAGCTGATAAGAAACCATCATGGCACCCCTTTTTATTTTGTTATCTTTATATATTTGTTCTAATTATAAATCTTTATTTATAATTTAGTTAATACAAATATCATCATATAATATTAATAATAACAAAAGCAACAAATCACAAAAATAAGGAAAGAGGCCGAAAAATAAAACTCACGGTCCAAAAATACACGTTTTTTTTTTTATTAAATTAGGCAATTGCTCATATTATCAAATAATATCATGTAAATCAACATCTTCATAAGATATTATACTATTTCTTTAAATAGTATAATCAAGGTAGAAATAGATTTTTGAAAACTTTACTAATTCGTAAACTTTCTTAAAATTACTCATAGTAGCACAAAATTCATCTCATAATTTATGTGTTATAGTTCTAATCATATTAGATCTTAAATATTTCCAAATATTGTTATTAAGGTTAACATTTAATTCATATGAACAATATTCATTCATCTTAACAATTTAAAACAAATCAATCTACTTCTAAAATTGTGTTGATTGAACTTTTTAATAAACATTGATCTATATCATTGTTATGAGCATCATCATATGATAATTATTTGTTAATTAGGTCTTAGAATTTTAAATTGCTCTTTCAAAGACACATTTTACTCTTTCATGGATTTGAGGAGAGGGGAGGACGGGGTAGCACGTGGGTCGGATTATGTACGTCGGCTGTTGGCAGCGGCGGACAATGGTTGTTGGTCGAGTAGGCCGTAAAGGAGGAATTATGGTGCCAGACTACTAGCACGTGTGCGACAAACGTCATGGGTGGTTGACGCATAGGGGTGGGCGACAGTGGGCAGCAGATGTAGCATGTGGGTGGTGGTAGCATGGATGAGAGAGGGTGGTACCTTGTTTCTGTCTCTCTCTATGTAACACTTCGCGTTTCAGAGCTTATGTATATGTACTACTTGTGTTTGTCTTATGCTTGTAGGTGCCTTGTTATCGTTACGTGGTGGCGAACTTCGGGACGAAGTTCATTTTAAGGAGGGAAGACTCTAATGCCCGTATTTTAGCCTCGGTCAGCGGCAGTCAAACCATGTTTTATAAAAGTATTTCAAACGGAATGTTTATAAAGTATTTTACGTAAACTATTATTATTCTATAAATCGTATTTCTACGATTATTTCGTATTTCCTAATCATTATATATTTGTTGATTAATTCATAAAATGACATTTTTTTTGGTTAAATGTGAGTATAATATATTAAAAAATATAATAATTACATGGAGGACCCGGGTTCAAAACCCCAATCAAGCATTACATCATCCGACTGCAATTATTAAACCACTCTCTATTTTGATCATTTTCATGTTCAATCCTACTCTTCATACGATTCTTCATCTCATTCATAATATTCTTGGCAACTAATTTTGGTCATACATTCATAAAATGACATTTCATTCGTATTCCTATATTAATTTTAATAATACGTTTATAATTTAATATATTTTCTATTTTATATTTATTTCTTATCTATACTTAGTTTTTATTTTTATTTAAGTCGTGATTATATTTAAATTCTATATTCCTTATATATTCTTATAATTAATTTAATTTATATTTACTAGTACTAATTATATAATTTATAAACAATACCAATATAAGGACCCTTTTTCATAATCAGTACCAACATAATTGATAATTAGTAATCACTACCAAAATATTAACTTTTTTCTAAGATAGGTACCAAGTCACGTAAAAATCATATACTAACCTACTCGAAGAGGTCCAAAAAGCCATTATTCAAGTACAAATCTCTAGACACTCAGCTCCAAAATCATTCTCTTAGATAAAAGCACGTTTTAAAGTGAGAAAAAACTAGAGTAAAACGACCACTTGGTATCTAACTTAGAAAAAAATTAATATCTTGGTACTGATTACTAATTATTAATTATGTTGGTATTGATTATGAAAAAGAGGACTAAAGTTGGTAGTGTTTATTAATTTACTCAATAATTTATACGTACTCGTTATTTTAAGTTACGGGTGGAGAGCGGGATATCGCCTCGAGATACGTGATGGACCGAGTAATGAGATAATTGGGCTCGTCCAACTTTTACTCTAACTTTAGAATTTCCCTTGTCAACATATCACACCTTACCACCTACCAAAAATCCTACGAAATTGGCAGCCACCGCGAGTTTTAGGAAAAACAAGAGGACTGCTTCACCATCGTGATCAACACCATAATCGTCAACCACCGTGACCTGTAAGCAATCGTTTTGTCGACAATTCATTATATTTTATGTTACTCTGTTTCGTTTTCAATTGCAATATTGAACTGCTATTTTGATTTCGTTTTGGGTACAAATTATGGGTAGTCGGGACAGGGTGTTTTTAGTTTGTTGTGGTGGCTGTAGGGTGGTGCGTGGTGGTCGGAGCACCACCATGGACTAGGCTTCTTAGGAGACGACAGAACAGGGGCTACTTGTGACTCGTTTTTAGGTCTGTATATGGGCAGGTTACGCATTGGGTTGCTGGGTGTCGACTGCTTGGGTAGAAGCGAACATGATGGTTCATTGGTGGTGGCTTTAGGAGGTGGGTAGTGACAGTGGTGGCCGGAAAAAAAAAAGAATAGAGGAGAGGAAATCAGAAAGAGGAAAAAAATCAGAGCGTTGGGCGTGAGTGCTGGTGGTTTGCGAGGGAGTTTCGTGGTGTTTCAGAGGGTGACGAAGGGAGGAGGTGAGGACCCATGTAACCACCGTGGATTAGTGGTGATGGTGGTGGTGTCCAGGGGTTGTGTGGGGACTGGTGGCTAGTGAGAATGTGGTGAGAATATAGGGTGGCTGGATGACGACGGAAAAACGAGAGATCTGGTTGTGTACAACGGTTTTAGAAGGAATATTTAGGGTCGTTTTAAGGGTTGAGAGGGCTGGACGAGAGATGGAGGTGGTTGTTGGTGGTATAGGGTAGAGTTTGGGAACCTCCGTGGTGGTTGTAGGTGGTCTGGCTGGCGGTGGTGCTGCCGTGAAGATAGGTACACAGGCTGTGATATTGAGTTTGTCGTGAGCTGCTTGTGTTGTCGTGGTCCGTTGTCATGGCTGTCATATTGTTAGTTTATTATTATTAGTAGTAGTAGTCGTAGTAGTAGAAATACTATTGTTTACTCTTATTATTATTGTTAGTGTAGTATTAGTATTATAATTTTTTATAAATTGTTAGTATTATTATTATAAGTTTATTATTAGTAACTATAATAATTATGTGATGGTTATTGTTATTATTTAATTAGTTCCTTTTTCGATATTGTTATTAGTTTAATTAGTTGAACTAGTTTCATTAAGTTGCTTATATGGTTTTGTCACGGTAAATTAATAATCAACGAATTTAGTTAATCGACTGGTTATGCTTAATATAATCTCAATATGCTTAATATATGATTTGATTAAATAAATTGATTAGTTAATATGTTATACCTTGTTTACTTAGTTATTTTAGATAGTAATTATTCATATTATATTGTTGTGTGACGGTTTTGATGTAATATCCCAAATATTTTAATCTTTCACTTGACTAGATTAATTTATGTTCTAATATTATATTTTTGTTTTTAATATAAAAACTAAATAAATTTTGAGATCGTTTGATGTACGGAGTATATATTAGGGTTAAACCCCAAATATCCATTAGTCTCTTGATCTCTTAAGTTCAGCCGTCTTTATCTCTTGCTAATCCATGAGTAGAAACCATGGCCTTCTCTGCCATGTTTCTTCATTATATACATCATACTCCATGATCTACAACATCATCATTATTATCTTATAATAATGGACTTATTATGTCCTAGTGTCCTAGTCTCTTCTATTCCATTCCGCAAATTGATGCTGGTGGACCTTGCCTATCTATTTTACTTATCTACCTCTAATTTGCTAGCTTCGTGTGTGGATCGATCTTCGAACTTTTAAGTAATTATTGTTTCTCACGGTCTGAGGTAACACGATTCTACCGATCCTATTGTTCGAGGTTGTATGAATTACTTGCTAGCTATTGTCAATTATTTAAGATTTGTTTGTGTTTGTGTTTTTTTTTATTTGTGATGAATTATTGTTAATTGATTCTCTTACTAGTAATTATATTTCCTATTAATAATTTTAATCTCTTTTGTGAGATGGGCTATATAGTGCAGAGTATTTGATCATTAAAGAGATTGATGAGGTAGATGAAGTATGTTTGGTAACAAGGATGATTTTATTAGGAAGAGCTGCTTCTACATTATTTTATGTTTGTGTAGGAATTAGTCAGATGCTAAAGGTGTTGGACAAAAGTTTTGAGGATGAGTCAGTGAGTTACAAATGCTAGCGTGGATATATATATCGTGATTGAGTTAAGAACTTGGGCAACTGTAGTTATATTGTATTTAAACTATCGTTCCCTTTGACCTTGACGCGTGGGTGAGTAGCTTAGAGTTATTCTCTAAGTGTTGAGCAGTTCCTTTAATGGAACATTTGACAGTATGACATTGAAATTGGGATGAGATTTGGTTACTGCTATAAGTTATGGGGCCTGTGTGCCATGCTTACGGTCTGGAGTGACCTGGTTATGAGTTACATTATTTGAGTTTGAATCGATATTGAGATGGAAGTATTGTTTTGCGGTTTTATCCCGCCAGTTCACTCACCCCTTGTCTTTGGTCTTAGGGTCGACGATGAGGATACGATACCTTGGTTACTTGGAGTATTATATTATGAGACAGAGTATGAGTCAGACGGAGTAATAAGTCGTGACTTGTTTATTTATTGGGACAAGGGAGTATATTATATTATGGAATTATATTGTGGAGTAGGTTTGAGTTTGAGATTAGTTACCCGGGGAGTGTTTTATTTTTCTCCGTGTTTATTTTTATTCTTACATGTCTGTGTTTCTACGCCATGACCAAAACCTATTCTGCTTATATTGAGGTATTATCTGTTACTCAGCTTTCCGGCTGACGTGTTTCTCCCATTTGGGCTACTCGTCATGGGGGTAGTTCCATTCTGTCTTCTGGTTTTATTTCAGGTTACTTCCGCCGCAGTTCAAAGGATTTTATTTATTTCAAGTGAAGATTTTATTTTAAGTCGTTGTTAAAGTTTTTGATTTTTGACTTTGTATTATTTTATTTTAAAAAAAAATTGTAATAAGAGACTTTGTATATTAATTATAATATCCCGTATTTTGACCAGTTTTGTATGTAAATGATAGTTTTAATTTAGCAAAAATATGGGGTGTTACAAAATGATATCAGAGCGACCCTGTGACCGTGTGGTGAGCCCGTGGTCGGGAGTACCCGGGTCACCCACCTACCGGGGGAGGATTCTGGGCTTGGCTACAGTCAAGTTTGAGGCACAACGAGGACGTTGTGTTCTTTAAGTGGGGTGGTTTGGAACACCCTAAGAGTATAAGAGGAAAGTTGTCCCACATGGAAAAATATGAGATTGTGTGGAGATTTGTCCCACATTGTTAAAATGTGAGGCTTGTGATATGTTTATAATAGTTTCCACCCACCACTTAGTAACGAGGCCTTGTGCTTTTGGGCGTAAGTGAGGACAAATAATGGGCCCAAAAGTGTGCACCCATCTTATTGGGTTTGTGTTACGACAGTTGTGAGTCGGGTTGTTACAAATGGTTGTAACACCCCATATTTTTGGCTAAACTAAAACTGACATTTATATACAAAACTGGCCAAAATACGGGATACTATAATTAATATACAGAGTCTCTTATTACAATTTTTTTTTTAAAATAAAATAATACAAATTCAAAATCAAAATCAAAAACTTTAACAACGACTGGACTTAAGAGACCAAGAGACTAATGGATATTTGGGGTTTAACCCTAATATATACTCCGTACATCAAACGATCTCAAAATTTATTTAGTTTTTATATTAAAATCAAAAATATAATATTAGAACATAAATTAATCTAGTCAAGTGAAAGATTAAAATATTTGGGATATTACATTTGAAGTGGCATAACTTTGTTTACTTGCTGGCTTGCTATTGGATTATATTGTTATCCAGGTAGGATACACTGGTACTATAATTTGTGAAGTGTTATGAATGGATGTTGTATTGTATGTTATGGATGCAAGCACGATTCATATAAGCATGATGTTTATTGGTTGGCTATTTTATTATTGCATTCATGAGCATAACCTATGCATTGGTTACTGAGAAAAGTTACAGAATGGTTATTGTTATGATATAAAGCCGAGGGTGGTCTGCAGGCCAGGCCTGGTCTCTTCAGCTTTATGCTGGAAATCGACGACGGTCGATGATACTCTGCCGGAAGGTTCGGTATGGGTTGGTGCAAGGGTTTGAGAATGAGATTAAGAATGAGCTCAAGCATGTCATGACATTTGCATATCATAATTGTTGCATTATGATTTTGTGTTATCCTACTCGACCGCGAGGTTGACAGTGTATTTGTGTGACACCTACGATGATCCGGAATGGGGAGTAGACTTTACAGGAAAGAGACAGATGAGCTAGGAGCTGGCCAGGAATGTGAGATGTAGACTTGGACCAACTTAGAATTATATCACATCTAGAGAGTCATCTGTTGTATTTTCTTTTCCGTTGAGCAGTAATTGTAATAACAAAAGTTAAATTTGTTTTTTTAGTTTTATATAATGTACTTTGGTTTGTTTTACCTTTTTATTTACTACCTCGGACATTCCGAGATGGTAACAACTCTATTTATTTGAGAATGTCTTGCTAAAGGCTCTTAAATAAATGGGGGTGTTACAAAGTGGTGTCAGAGCGAACGATGCTCAGGCCTAAACCAAGTGAAAAATAATGAATATAGGAAGAGTCAAATAAAATGAACCCCAGGCTAATAACTGTTAGGAGCCCCAGGATAGGGATGAGTTTGGGGCCCCCTCAAACCAAGCAACCGGCACTTTCAGTCTAACCTGGAAACCCTCGAGTGATGCATAGAATGGGTAGTAATGAAATAAAGAAACAGACCTAATTATATTGTACTAACATTTTTGCAGGAGAAGAATGAGGTAATTCATAATGTGAGTTATGGTTAATGGTGTGTATTGGAAGAATGTGATTGATACTGAAATGCTAATTGATCTGATTGATTTAATGTAAAATTTTCAGAGAATAGATGTATATTTATTGGACAATAATTTGGGTGATAAGATCATATGATTTTTGTGTTTCTAAATGTCCATATGACATCTGGTTATTAAATGACTATCGTAACTATGTAATATATTGGTTGGTATTTGGATATGAATTATCAGATTTATATGTTATAGTAATCCATGTCTAGTGATATGCGGAACGTGTTACCCCAAGCCGTGAATGTTATATAGTTATGTGTTGCATAGATCGTACTTAAAGTTTACATGGCAATTTCTATTTACACACTGTAACACCCCTATTTATTTAAGAGCCTTTAGCAAGACCTTCTCAAATAAACAGAGCTGTTACCATCTCGGAATGACCGAGGTAGTGAATAACAAGCAAACAAACCAAAGTACTTTATATAAAAACTGATTAAATTTAAACTTTTGATATTACAGCGATTACACAAGGAATAAAAGTACAACTGATAATATCTAACTATGTGATCTAATTCTAAGTAGGTCCAAGCCATGTCTCACTCTCCTTGCCCAAGCTCCTAGTCCACCTGTCTCCGACCTGTAGAATCTACTCCCCATTCTGGATCATCGTAGGTGTACACGAATACACTGTCAACCTCGCGGTTGAGTAGGGTAACACAAAGTAAATAATGCAACCAATATGATATGCAATGTCATGATATGCTCGAGCTCAATCACAATCTCAATCTCAAACCCGAAACACCAATCTCAAACCCGAAACACCAAGCCATACCGAACCTCCCGGCAGACTATAATCGGCCGTCGCCGAATACCAGCATAACAGCTGAGGTCACCAGGTCTGGCCCTGCAGAACTAGCCTGGGCCCAATAATATCTCATCACCTCAAATCCGTATCCAATGCACATGCCATACTTGTAAATGCAACAATACTCTTAATCAATCATGCTATTAAATGATGCAATGCACATACCAACAATAATAATAATAATCAATACTCAATCAAACCAATATCATTCTCATATCAATCATACTCAGCATCCAAACACACAATACCGCAACCATTCATAACACAACATAGAGTATAAGGTCAGTGTATCCTACCTGGATAGCAATGTAATCCAACAACAAGCCAGCAAGTGAACCGAATTATGCCACCTCAGAATCGTCACCTAACAAATATAATATTCGTAATCACTAACTAATAAAATTCCGCAATTTAATGTAATATATCAATTATTCAAATTAATTATCTAAATGATATATTACGCATAACGAGATCGTATTGAACATTACTACTTCAATTAACTTAAACAACTCGTCCTTACTACTTTCATAACAAATTCCATTTGAATAAACGAATATAGAGAATATACCCAACTATTGACAACCGTCACATTCTTACGTAATAAAATTATTTAAATTAATAATAGTAATATCATGTTGACAAACATCAATAATAACAATAATACTAATAATAAAATATCATCACAAGTTAAATTAAACAAAATCAATTGATTAAATAACAATTATCAATTAAACAACTAAACCAAATCATTAATTAAAATATCAACACTAACAATTACAATAAAAATAATCATAATAATCATAATAATAATAATACTAAAAATAATACAAACAAGACATGGCAGCAGCAGTAGTATAACGCGTGACTTCGACAGCCCGAAACCGCAACCGACAGTCCCTAACCAGCCCGTTCACACACTCATAACGACCACCATACAGGGCTAGAATCACCACCCATCCGCGGTGGTCGTGACCACTACACCACCACGCATCTACTGACGCTAAACACAACCCCCGACTCAAACCCAGCAGGCTTCGACACTAGCCCAAACACCCCCTGCCCGCAACAACCCTCTGCAACCTACTGTTCTCCCTTCCCTGCAACCCGCCTATAACCACCCAACTAACACCATGCTAGCCACCACTCATCACCCCCTCGACACTACACACTAACCCCGACTCTCTGGTGCCAAGAACCCACCTTCGACACCACTCAGTTTCTGAATCAACCACCCCAAAAACCCACTGCATCCAACACGCAACCCCTGTTTCTGAACGGATATGTACATACTCTTAATTCGTCCTCCTTCGGCCACCACACTCCTTCTTACCACCACCAACACCACCTACTAAAACACCACTATTAACAGCCATGACCCACGACACGAATTGACTCAAGGTATGAACGAAAAACAACCAAAACGAACTGAGCAAACACGCCTAAAACAAAGTAAAAATAACGTGTCTACTGCCTACATTCATGGCTGTTTTAGTGACACCCACGGTGGTCCTATGGTGGTTTAATGATAACCACCATGTTATACGTACTACATATATTATATAGAACCAGAATATACAGATAAAACGACATGAAAAGAGCACGATGGATACTCACGAACTTGCTGCAGTGCAAGGGAAAGAACGAAATGGGGATGGGCTTTTACTGTTACACTTTTCCTCTTTGTGTTGGGGCTGGTGTCCTTGACAATTAAGGACAATGACTTATTAAATCTCTTTAAGAATCACAAGGGCATACTTCAGTATTATTACCAGTTGATCCACGTTTATCAATAACGGTTGGCTTGCTAGATAAGTTTGACGTTATTGTCATACGGATGGCGGTGATCAACTGGTCCCTATACGTCACACCTATAGGACACGTTTGAGAGATATGAAGGTATGAAAATACAGTCACATTTATGCTGGATACGACTAAACAGTTAGTCAGAGGTATTGACTATTGAATTAGTCAATAAGATGTTGAGATTATTATTTAATACGGATTAAATAATTTTAGCTAATACGGTTTACATGATTAATTCGTAAATTAAATATAAACGGTTATATTTAATTAAATATTGTATTCGCATATTAATATAAACAGTTATATTAATTTGGGTAATTATACAATATCGTATTTTATCAGACCATTATTAATACATCGACTGCGTTAATATCTGATAACAAGTGTGCGATTTATAATTAAAATCACGCGAATAACTTATAGCTAAATGGGTCGAATCACGAATTAGAATAAGGTAAGAGTGGAAAGCCCACTCTTACCCTATTCGAAAATTCGGCCGAGTATACTACATAAGGAGAAGACTTCTCCTTATGTTAGGTTACTCTTATTGCACTGATTAAATAAATCTCAAGGAAAAATTAGGGTTTGAGAGCATTCTTCTCCCATAACCCAGATCTCACATCTAAAACTCAAAAGGCTCTCCCGATATTGCAAGGCAATTGGAGAGGATTTCTAGCACACGCGGCAACGTCTCAATCTAAGTCTTGGGTGCAAGTTATAGGAGGGAATTTGCGTTAATTCCTGTTCTTAGGCCTTTCGCGCAAGGACTAAAGGTTGTACTCCTTTTCATGTATTTTTTTATCTTATGACTATATTCACAACTATAAATTTCATTATAATCCTGAAAGTTTAGGGCGAATACATGCTTTATTCCCCACAAGTGGTATCAGAGCCAGGCCATGAAAATTTTACTTTTGTGTTTTTCATAAGTTTTAAAATCTGAAAAATCGTATTCTGTCGCTGAGTCGGTCGATCGACCCCCTGTTACGGTCGGTCGACCGCCTCCTGTGTTTGTTTCTGTTTCGGCAGTTTTCCTTTTGTGAGTAATCGATCTTGTTTTTCGATTCCTGTTTACATATTGTTAATTAATCGATATTCTTGACAATATGTGAACCCTTGATGATGTTAATTTTGATTTATTTGTTTTAATCAAAGCTTAATAGGTAAAAACTTGTTTTGATTTCAAAAGGTGCAGCGTTTTGCGTTTTCTGAAATTCGTTTTTACTGTCTGTTGGTCGGTCGACCTAATTGATAGGTCGGTCGACCGATTAGGCTGTTGCAAAAAGTTTCTGTTTCTCGTCTGGAGGTCGGTCGACCACGTGTATAGGTCGGTGGACCTCCCCCCTGTAACAGACTCGTTTTTTTTTTTTTTTTTCGAAAATAACATGTTTTATTTTCACATGGCCTTTAGTAATATACTATATACGGAAATAGTATATTATTAATTTTGTGAAACGGTTCACCCTCGTTTGATACATATTATTTTAAAACGGTTTAAGATAATAGGATTATAAATTTATTAAAATTGGGTAATTAAAACGGTATAATCACATAATTTTAATCCCGTAAGGTGGTTTGGTAAAAATTTATTAATCATAATAACAGTATTATGTCATGTATGAATTTTATTTAGTTGATGCATTTTATTTATCATCTTGTGAATGCCTTGAATGCTTTCAATAACGTATTTAATTTTTGCAAACGGTTGTAACTTAGTGTGGCCTTAGTAGATTGTGTTACCGTAATGATAGAACACAGTCTTGCTTGTAATTTTGAGATCTTGAATCTCCGTTATGGGTTTTTGCCATGTAATTACTTTTGTATTTAAATTAGAATGTAAATAGGTTATATTTGTAATTTAAATTAGTAATTTTGTGAAGACCAAAGACGGAGACCGGATGCTCACTCCCGCTGCAAGGACCAAGATGGAACATCAAGACAAGCTTCTAGGGTCCAACGGTGGATTCCAAAGTTGTTTTTATGTTTATTTTGGTAGGATAGGCCACACTAGGACTTTTATTTACGTTTATCGCATTTACTTTATGCTTTCATCGATAATAGCTTGCATCATATTCCGCCTAAAACCAAACCACCTATAACATGCCTGAAAACTGACTCATGTAGAGGTAACGCGTTAGTTTTCTGTGACAGTACAGATGTCACATGTCAATTGCAAAGCCATCACTTTATTTAATTCATTCACGCATATGCTAGATATTAGTTCACTTAATATGAATAAATATAAGTCGATGGGGTCTTCCTCGTATAACCAAAAATTGAGACTAGTCTTTATAAATCAGACTCCCATTAATCCCTTCTTCGTCGGTAGGCATAATATGACCCCTTCTACGTCGAGTAAGTGGGAACAGATGATTTATTTTATCTCAACATCATGGTCACTCGATACTATCTAGCGACTGAGATGGACTAATAGATAGGATTTACGGAAATCTATCGACCAAGAGTTCCAACGGTGGAATTAGCCAAACTGTGGGCTTATCAATATACAGAAATTGAGTCTTGGGATCGTTTATATAATTCTTGAGGGAGATCAATTATGTAAACGCGTGAGTCTACAAGTTTAAATACAATTTAATATAGACTTAAATCACAACAATGAGTTGCTTATATGGTTTTGTTTTATCTTCTTTTCAGTGTAGAACACGTTCAATTAAACTGCTGTATTACTAATGGCTGGTGAAGACCCAATGCCAAGTGCCAAGCTAGCACGTGAATCCTGTCTAAAAGCCTTCATGGACTCCATGAATCAGTCTACTAGACTGAGGAATGATGGGTCAAACTTCTCTGACTGGGAGGCAGCACTACGGAATGCTGCCATAGCTGACGGAAAGCTTAAGTATTTAACTGAGCCAATTCCGGCACACCCAGGAACTGGAGCTAGAGCTAACGAAGTTCGCGCTCATAGCGACTTCGTCATGGAAGCGGGTGCAATAAAGAATGTACTCATCTATGCAATGGAATCCAATTTGCAAAGACGCTTCATAGCCCATGGTGCAAACAAGATTTTCACCACGCTCACTAATGAATTCTCAAAGGCTTCGAGGATCGTTTCTTATGAGCATACCTGTCGCTTCTTTGAGGCGAAACTCCAGAAGGGCCAAGCTGTTAGCCCACATATTCTTCACATGATTGAGAATATCGAGAAACTGGAGGCCCTAAACTGCAAGATCAGTGAGAACATAATCGTTGATCGAATGCTTCATTCGCTTCATGATGGGTTCGCCCTCTTCTGGGCCAACTACTACATGAACGACATGAACAAGTCTCCTCATGAGCTCCACTCCCTTCTCGTACAGACCAAGAAGGATCTGAAATTAAGTGGGAGCGTGAAGCAAGATGTTCTCATGATTTCCAGTAAGTGTAAGGGTAAGGGTAAAGCAAAAGCTCAGGGCGACCTAACAGTAGGCAAGCCCAAGTTTAAGAAGTCAGGATTTACTAAGAGTGGGCCAGGTGAGTCGAGCAACTCACAGGGCAAAACAAAGAGCAAGGATACTAGCATGGAATGTTACCATTGCCACAAGACTGGGCATTGGAGGCGCTCATGCCCCGTGTATCGTGAGGAGATTAAGGCAGGCCGCGTTACTCCTGTTGGTATGTCTTCTTCTTCTTTTATTCACATGATTGAGATTAACCATGCAAGTTACGGAACTTGGGTACTAGATACTGGTTGTGGTTCTCATCTATGTAATCATGTGCAGGGCCTCCGAAACCAAGAACCCCTAATCAAGGGTGAGGTTGACCTGCGTGTCGGGAATGGAGCACGTGTTGCTGCAATCTCGAGGGGAACATACGTGATCCAGCTTCCAAGTGGATTCGAGTTATCTTTATATAACTGTTATTATGTTCCTTGTTTGTCCAAAAACATTATTTCAGTTTCTGCGCTTGACAAACTCGGTTTTTCATTTGTAATAGAAAATAATAGCTGTATTTTCTCCTTACACAATATGATTCATGGGAAGGCAGTTTCCATGAATGGAATTTATGTTTTAGATCAAACCATCGAGATATTACATGTGAATAACAAGAGATTAAAGGTAGGTGACAAAGATCAAACTTACCTATGGCATTGTCGTATGGGACACATAAATGAGAAACGCGTGAAACAGCTCATACAGAATGGAGCTATCTCGCCCTTTTATTTCGAATCATATGGCACGTGTGAATCATGTCTCATCGGTAAGATGACTCGTATTTCCTTCAAAGGTGTTAGAATGCGCGCTGCCGACCTATTAGGACTCATACATACGGACGTATGTGGCCCTATGTCGATCAACGCACGAGAAGGCTATAGGTATTTCATCACTTTCACGGATGATTTGAGTAGATATGGCTATGTCTACTTAATGAAGCACAAAAGTGAATCCTTTGGCAAGTTCAAAGAATACCAGAATCGGGTACAGAACCAACTGGGAAGAAAGATTAAAGCACTACGTTCTGATCGTGGTGGTGAGTATCTTTCACACGAGTTTGATCAACACCTTAAAGACTGTGGCATCGTTCTACAGTTAACTCCACCTGGAACACCACAATTAAATGGTGTGTCCGAACGGAGAAATCGAACTCTACTCGATATGGTTCGATCCATGATGAGTCACACCGTTGTGCCTGATTCATTGTGGGGCTATGCTCTTTTGTCGGCCGCTCTAATTCTTAACCGAAGTCCGTCTAAAGCTGTTGACAAGACTCCATTCGAATTATGGAAGGGAACGGTCCCTAACTTGTCCTTTATTCGGGTTTGGGGCTGCGAGGCTAATGTCAAGTGGAGACACGAGGATAAGCTCGGCCCGCGATCGGTCAAGACATACTTTATAGGCTATCCAAAGGGAACTTTTGGTCATTACTTCTACTCGCCAACCGAACAACGTGTTTTTGTTGCGGCTAGTGCGATGTTCTTAGAGAAAGAATTTCTCGAGAACAAGTCGAGTAATAGAACCTTCGATTTATCGGAGGTTCAAGAACCAACTACCGAGCAACCATTGGAGGAAACAGTTCCTTCAACCGAGGCTGCGGTAGATATTCCTGAGGAACCTAGGAGGTCGGGAAGAGTCTCCATTCCTCCGGACAGATACATTGGTATGGTCGAGGAACATGATATGGATGACGTCTTACTCCTAGAGGGTAATGAACCCTCAACCTATAAAGGTGCCATGACCAGTTCTGACTCAAAGCTATGGCTAGATGCCATGCAATCCGAGATGGACTCCATGTATGAGAACAACGTGTGGGATCTTGTGGACCTACCTGCAAAGGTACGCCCCCTTCAATGCAAATGGCTTTACAAAATAAAGCATGCCGTGGAAGGTAAACAAGATATCCATAAGGCAAGACTAGTTGCTAAAGGTTTCACCCAAGTGCCAGGCTTGCACTACGATGAGATCTTTGCACCCGTAGTCATGCTACGCTCCATTCGGATTATCTTAGCGATAGCCGCATTTCATGACTATGAAATATGGCAAATGGACGTTAAAACCGCCTTCTTAAACGGTTATTTGGAGGAAGAGTTGTACATGGTACAACCCGAGGGTTTTATTGATCCAGAACATCCTAAGAAAGTTTGCAAGCTTAAGCGTTCCATCTATGGACTTAAGCAAGCATCGCGGAGTTGGAATCATCGCTTCGACCAAGTGATAAAAGAGAATGGATTCGTTCGATCAGTCGAGGAACCATGTCTCTATATCAAGTCGAGTGGGAGCAAGATTGTCTTCCTAGTACTGTATGTCAATGACATACTCTAGATTGGGAATGACATACCTCTCATTTCTTCGGTTAAAGCATGGTTGAAAAACCATTTCCAGATGAAAGATCTGGGAGAGGCACAAAGAATTTTGGGCATCCGTATCTACATGGATAGATCACGACGGATGTTGTCTCTCAGTCAGGAGTCTTACATAGATAAGATTCTAGAGAGATTCAGCATGACGAACTCCAAGAAAGGGTTCCTTCCTATGACTACTGGGCTTCACTTGAGCAAGTCTCAAGAAGCTAAGACATTGGAAGAGAAAGAACGCATGAGTCGGATTCCTTATGCTTCGGCAATAGGATCGATCATGTATGCCATGATATGCACACGTCCAGACGTTGCATATGCATTGAGTATGACTAGTCGATTCCAAGCTCATCCAGGTGAACAACACTGGATGGCCGTGAAAAACATTCTTAAGTACCTACGGAGGACTAAAGATTGGGGATTGACTTATGGAGGCGACTCAACGCTCTGCGCCACGGGTTACGCAGATGCTAGCTTCCAAACGGATCGAGATGACTCGAAATCTCAGTCTGGATTCGTTTTTACTCTTAATGGCGCTGCTGTCAGCTGGAAAAGTTCTGAACAGAGTGTTACAGCAGATTCTACGACTGAGTCCGAGTACTATGCCGCCTCAGAAGCAGCTAAGGAAGCAATATGGGTGCGTCAATTCTTACAAGGACTATCAGTAGTGCCTAGTTCGAATGACCCAATCACCGTTTATTGTGATAATAAAGGTGCCATCTTCCAAGCTAAGGAGCATAAGTCTAGCAACAAGGCTAGGCATGTACAACGGAAAGCTCATCTAATCAGAGATTACGTGGAGCAAAAGGAGATTTTCATTGATAAGATCGCTACGGATGACAACATAGCTGATCCTCTCACTAAAGCATTACCACGTGATAAGCATGAAGGGCACATTCATTCCATGGGCATTAGATGTGTTCCTAAGTTGTAGTACTCTTTTATGAATTCATGTAATAATTAATTTTCTCGTGTACTCTATTCAACCTCATTGTTATGATATATAATGTTTTGTTTTTCATGTGGAATTGTACGCCAATTTTGAACACCACAAAGTGAACTGAATAACATTACATCGTTTTAGTCCTTGATTACCCACTTGAGCTGATAACTCAGGTAATCATTTTGTGACGTTGGTTGATGGTGGGTTCAACGAGCCATAAGTCACGCGGATGACTGACCAATCACAAAGGCGAGTTATACGGATATCTCGTAGGACACCCCATGACAGCGTTATGGAGTCCTAAATGTTTTATAACATTGGGTGCCAGGTCGTGGATAAGACCTCCATAGTGTTCCTTAGAGTCGAGTCTTTTGACTTTCAACTGTCTCTTGAGATTAAGGCAGATTTTGGGTAACTTTGGTTTCTTTCCCACGGTCATCGTAACAGGGGCTAAGAGGATTTTTTCTGGGTTATTTCATGCTGCACGATATCGGCAGGATTCGAGTTGAGGGAAATATCCAAACCCTTATCAGGATTTTATCATTTCTTAGGGCCACTCGAGGAGTAGTAACTGAAATGCATGGCCATGCTCGAAAAGAGATTCGTTGAAGAGTCTATTGATATAATATACTCAAGAAGGGGGGGTTGAATTGAGTATGCCTTCTTTTTAAATCTTCTTTGATGCGTGTATGGTTGTATGATGATCTTTGAGTAGAGCAAATAATAAAGAGAGACACAATATTTTTGAAGTGGTTCAGTCTCACACTCTGAGACCTACGTCCACTATTCTCGATTAATAAAATTAGTACCAACTCTGGATTACAATTTTATCAACCCTACTCGTGCGACTTTGATGTTAGTCACAACTCAATCTAGATACCGTTAAATATCTAGCTACGACAAATACCGTTAAATATTTGTCTTACAATGAGTACCGCTAAATACTCAATCTATCTTACGTAAATAAGATAAAAGATAAAGTCTTCACTGTTTTCTTGGTGTCACAATCTTGAATGAATAAGATCAATGCTTGAGCACTTGAATCTTGAATCGGATATGACAATGAAAAGCTCGAACTTGAAGAATATGAACGGCGGTTTTTCTCTCTCGATATGTGTGTATATGTGTGTGTATTTCGTGTCTTTTAATGTATCATGGTAATCTATTTATATAGAATATGTATCTAGGTAATTTAAACCCTAGATGATTTAGGAATATTACTTAAACTAGAATACTAGTCTTTTAGTAACACTGCCTTAAATCTAATCTTAATATATTTAGGAAAGATTTAATAATATACTATATGTATTATATAAGGAATTAATTTCCTAATTCATATTTAGGAAAGATCTTTATATAATAAACAATTACTATCCTTATTAAATCAACTTCCTAAATCATGTCAAAGATAACAAAATATATTACCATAATATAATCTTAGTTTATTTAGGACATTAAATAAATACATAATATTTATTTAAATAAGTCCTACGCGATTTATGGTAATGTGACATATCACACGATTTCCAAAATCGAAACAAACTTTATCTAGATTATATATATTTGACTATTAAAATCATATAAAAAATCTTTAGTTTATTTTAGTAATAAATAATTATCTCATAAGACAATTATTTATTCCTTATTTAACTTAAAGATATTTTATATAATCCTATTAAGATTAACAATTCTATTTATAAAAATAGAATACCAATTAAACATTAATTCTACACAACACTAATATAGAAACAATTGTTTCAACTCAAACACATATATATTCCGATCATTTCTTCATGATGTAGAGTTATAGCTACGGGCTATAACTAGGATCAATCTTGTACTAGAGCTATAGTTGATGAATATAACTTTAGTTCATTATGCGCGCTTGAGATCTTCTATCAATCTTCGACTTAGTCAATTCATTGACTAACATGCTTGAATCTTTTATACTTGATTGATTAGATCTTCTTACTAATGTTCTGTACACTTAGCACACGATTATACATACGAGTATATAATATATAAATAGCTAGACTTGTCATTATCAAAACATAAACATATATACTATATATATATTTGAATATATGGTTCAACAAATTCCCCCTTTTTGATGATGGCAAGTCTTTCTTAGAGTTCTAGATTTCGTGTCTAAGTGTATGTTCCCCCTCAATATAATAATGGTCATTTATAGCAAAGAGTCACTTAGGGTTTTTATCTTCTATCTATCCATATCCTTTAAGGACCCTAAGAGACAATGAATTACGACATGGAGCAAGCTTAGGCAAATTCTAATCTAAGTCGCATATTTCCCCCTCTTGACATCATCGAAAAGATGAGAACAAAGACATGAAACGACTAGAATAATATACGACGAAACATAAGCAAGCATATAAACGAGTCGAAATACTATGAACATAGAAAATATCACACAATCACACACGGAATGTTAAAAATATACACAATCAATCCGAAATACTAAGCCAATGGGCCGAATGAAAAAGTAATAGTGTTTAAAGAAAATTGGGCCGGCTAGGATTCGGATAACAAAAGGCCTGCAAAAGATAGCAATATAAGATGGGCCAAAATAAGGAAAAGTCGAGTGGGCCACATCAAAACAATAACAAGGCCGGTTAGGAGAATGTTTGGGCCAGGTAAGATTAGGAAATCCGAAGAAGCAAAAGAGGATAAGCTTCGGATTCCTTAATGGGCTAGGTAATCAAATTGGGCCATAGTAAGATTGTTTATAAGTCCACCCCGGACTTCTAACAAAACAACAACAACATAACAACTTCAATCCAACAGAAAGGCGAAAACAGATACGGAGATGAATCATCAAGAACGGGAACTCGAGGCCGGAGTCTTTGCATATGGGCTCACATATTCGGGGCGAGTACGATACTCGAGTGTCTCCAACCGATCCAAACAACTAGACACGTTCCTCCCTTGGGCATTGAGAGCCAACTCGAAGTTAAGAATTTTCAAAGATAGCGCCTTAACCGCTTCGAGTGCTTGAGATGCATCCGTCCTTAATAATCCATGATCACGGACCATAGCTCCCCCTTGAGTAGCCATAAACGAAAGACGGTCACTCATGCTTAGCAACTCCGAGCAAACAACCGAGACCTCCGAGCCAATTTTCACTAACTGCTTGTCTACTTTCTCCATCCATTCCTTTACCTCATCCTCAAACCCACGACTCCTCTTCTTACAGCTACCCCCAGCCTCATCCTTCTCCTTTTTAATTTCACAGAGACCAAGTATTTTGTCCATCTTGGCTTCAAGACCCGCAAAAGATGGTGAGGGATTCGGAGTTGGTTCGTTTTTACCAAACGCAAGATCAACTCCGTCAAAGCAAATTCCCATTAATTTCAACACTCGATCATTCATAACATCTTTTGGCTTAATTCCGAAACTAGCATCATCAACAACACCCTTTTTAAGCAACAATTCGGATATCCACATTCCATATGGAATGTCGATGGTGGAGCAAAACTTCTCCTTAACAACCACACTAGAAACTTGACAGATTTTGTTACACATTAGGGATGCTAAATCAACTTTTTGGCCCTCCAACCAACTGTACAACATGACTGCTTCAACACTAGCGAGTTTGTCCCTACCACCTCTCCGCGGGAGCACGGTGTTCCACAAGAAGTTTAAGAAGAACTTTAGCTTGGGATTAAAAGAAACAGTAAGGAGAGGTGAAACCTCAGTGGCATCATCATCGAAATACTTCTTGATTTTTAGTTTTTGATCTTTAGAGACAACACTCCACTCTAATTTCGGGTCAAGATTTAACCCTTCTTCATCAAGCTTGAAAATTTCACAAACATCCGACTTACTCACAACAACATCTCGTCCATTTACGACACCCATAATACCATTATCACACCTTTTAATCGAAGCAAGAAATTGAACCATCTCAATAGGGAAAATCAACCCAGAAAAACTACTAATGTACTCCCATCCCTGATATTTCAAGAAATCTTTAAAGAATCCTAAAGACTTCGAATTTTCGACCCATGAACGTGAGTAATAACGACCCGCATGTATAGCATAAGGGAGAACACGTTCGATTAACATACCTTCGTTTTTGGTCATTCGAACTCTTTCAAGACCCTCCCTAGTAGCTTCAATCGAATACTCGGAAAATAGAGGGCGCGGGTTTCGAGATGTAAAACCCATTTCATGCATGTCATCGGAGACGGAAGGAGATGAGCGGTTGAGTTTTCGTCGTTTGCCTTTGTCAGATGGTGGTGCGGAGGTGGCTATGGGTGTTGGAGACGGTGGGGGTGACGGAGTTGGTGAAGGAGGTGAAGGCTTCTTTTGATGAGAGCGGGTTGCACGAGATGGAGGCATGGTGGTTGAGGTGAGACACGGTGGTTGTAAAGACGAGAAGTGGTGAATTTTTGATACGGTTTTAATGGAGTTTTGGAGGTTTGAGTTTTAATGGGTTTTGGTAATAAAATTGAGTAAAGTTTGTGGGTGTGGTAATAATGGAGGACGGTTAAGGTAAGATGAGGGAGATGGGGTAATAATGTGGGAGTTGGGGTAAGTCAAAGTCTAGGAGTAGTAGGGGGGGCACGTGTCATGTGAGAGTGGGGTTTGGTTTGGGTATAAACGTGGCAAAGGGGGGACCATTATACACATTTTGTGTGTTTTAATTTTGAGGTACATCTTTTTGTTTTTATAATATTTGGATATTATTATTTTGTATATATATTGTGATATGTATGTTTGAGTTAATTTTTAATATGTGACGTAATATAATTTTGAGATCGTTTGTGCACACATTCATATGTAAATTATATAATATAACTATAATCACAAAATTTAACATCGAATATATACATACACATGCAGCGGAGTATACGGACACAGTCATATAATCTCATCTAAACCGTAGTCAATCATTGGGTTATTTTTGCTTTTAAGATTTGATTAGGTGCCACCGATTAAACCAATTTCCAATCGCAAAGTCTCAAAGCGTTCTCTAGCCAATGGTTTAGTGAAGATATATGCCCACTGTTTTTCCGTACTACAAAATTCCAATTTTATATTTTTCTTTTCAACATGGTCTCTTAGAAAGTGGTGTCTAATTTCAATATGTTTGGTCCTCGAGTGCTGGGCTGGGTTTTTAGATATAATTATAGCACTCGTATTATCACATAATATAGGCACACATCCAACATCAACACCATAATCATGTAACTGTTGCTTTAACCATAAAAGTTGAGAACATACCAGTGCGGCTGCAATATATTCTGCTTCAGCAGTTGAGAGAGCGACAGAATTTTGTTTCTTGGATCCCCAAGATATAATACAAGGACCTACAAAGGTAGCAAGTCCGGAGGTACTTTTTCTGTCTAAAGAACATCCTGCATAATCCGCATCTGAATATCCTACTAAGTTAAAGTTACAGTCCATAGGATACCATAGATATAATTTAGAGGTTCCGATTAGGTATCTTAATATTCTTTTAACTGCAATCATATGTGATTCTTTTGGTGCAGATTGGAATCTCGCACAAACACAGACACTAAACATTATATCTGGACGACTTGTTGTAAGATAAAGAAGTGAGCCAATCATACCTCGGTAAGTAGTTTCATCTACAGACTTACCATCTTCGTCTTTGGTTAACTTCTTATCTGTGACCATTGGAGTAGGCATTGCATGAGAGGTTTCCATTCCAAATTTCTTTAATCACTCCTTGACGTATTTTTGTTGATGAACTTTGATTCCTTCTTCAGTTTGTTGTATTTGAAGTCCAAGGAAGAATTTTAGTTCTCCCATCATACTCATCTCGAACTCAGAAGTCATCAACTCAGAGAAGTACTTGCACAACTTTTTATTAGTTGAGCCAAAAATAATATCGTCAACATAGATCTGAACAACTAGTAGATCTGAGTTTTCGCTTTTAAGAAATAGGGTTTTATCCACAGACCCTCTCTTGAATCCACTCTCCAATAGGAACTTTGATAATCTGTCGTACCATGCCCTAGGTGCTTGTTTCAGACCATATAGTGCTTTGTCCAATTTGAATACATGATCCTTGAGTTTGCTGTCAGGAAATCCAGGAGGTTGTTCAACAAATACTTCCTCTTGGAGATAGCCATTAAGAAATGCAGTCTTAACGTCCATCTGAAACAGCTTCATTCCCTTGTGTGCTGCAAATGCAATGAGTAGTCTTATTGCCTCAAGACGAGCAACAGGAGCAAAGGTTTCGTCATAATCGATCCCTTCCTGTTGGTTGTATCCTTGAACTACTAGTCTGGCCTTATTTCGCACAATGACTCCAGTGTCATTCAATTTGTTTCTGAATACCCATCTAGTTCCAATGACAGTTCTGTCTTTAGGTCGAGGAACAAGATGCCAAACTTTGTTTCTTTCAAATTGCTGGAGTTCTTCTTGCATGGCAACTATCTTGTCTGGTTCTGCGAGAGCTTCCTTGATATTTGAAGGTTCAATTGTGGAGAGAAAGGAGTAGAATGAGCAAAAGTTATTTAAGCTCCTTCGAGTTTGAACTCCATCTGTCAGGCTTCTTATGACATTGTCCAAAGGATGAGAGCCTTTGTATCTCCAGTTCCTTGATTGATCATTTGCATTCCCTGAACTTGATTCGGGATCTTGACTTGTTCCCCCTGAATCCAAACCTGGGTTTATAGTAGGGTCAGGTATAACTCTGGCCTCTTCCCTTTGGTTTTGATTCAAAGTTGCAGTTTCATTAGCTGTAACTCTTGGTTCCAAGTCATTGGTTTGAGAGTTATCTACAGTATCATCAACTGTAGTTTCATCTCTCGCACCATTTTCTCCCAAGTTGAGTTCATCATGAGATCCTTGAGGTTCTCCTTCTTCAATTTCCATTTCAGGAGGATCTTCCCTTGATAACCTGAAATCAGGTTCGTCTAGGTTTTCCTCTATATCCTGTAATGGCTTATTGAAGACATTATTCTCATCAAAGATAACATGAATACTTTCCTCTATGCATAAAGTACGTTTGTTAAAAACTTTGTAGGCTTTACTATGATCTGAATATCCTATAAAGATTGCTTCATCACTTCTAGGGTCGAATTTGCTTAATCTGTTTTTACCATTGTTGTGAACAAAGCATTTACTACCAAAGCATCTTAAATGAGATATGTTTGGTTTACGACCACGAAGAAGTTCATAAGGAGTCTTTTTAAGGATAGGTCTAATCATAGCACGGTTATGAATATAGCAAGCTGTACTTATAGCCTCAGCCCAAAAGTTTCTAGGTAGACCACTACAAAAAAGCATTGTTCTAGCCATGTCTTCTAAGGTTCTGTTCATTCGTTCTACGACTCCATTTTGTTGTGGGGTTCTAGGGGCCGAGAAGTTATGACCAACACCATTGGTTTTACAGAACTCAATAAAAGCATGATTGTCGAACTCAGTTCCATGGTCAGTACGGATTGTTACTAGGTTTGATTTATATTTGTTTTGGACAAGTTTCATGAGACTAACAAATTCATCGAAAGTTTCGTCTTTGGAGTGAAGAAAGATTGGCCAAACAAATCTAGAGTAATCATCAACTAGAACGAAAACGTACCTGGAACCACCTCTGCTTCTTACCTTCATAGGTCCACATAGATCCATGTGTACTAGTTCAAGAGCTTGTTCTGTGCTTACCACTCTTTTTGGCTTAAAGGATGATCTGACGTGTTTACATCGTGCACATGTGTCACACATCTTTTCTTGATCAAATTTGATCTTTGGAAGACCTTCGACCAAGTCCCATCTTTTCAGCTTACTTAGAATAGGTGAGCTAATATGACCAAATCTCTTGTGTCATAGACATGGATCATCTAACGTAACTTTCATGCATGATAGAGAATCAGTAGGTACAACATTTAAATCAATCATATAAACATTTTTCATCCTGTGACCTTCAAGTATCACTTTACTGGTGCCTTCTAAGATTATACGACATATATCTGAATGAAAAACCACTTTATTTCCTTTGTCACATAATTGTGATATACTGATAAGATTGTGTTTGAGACCATTTACAAGGTATACATCATTTATAGCATGAGAGGATGAAATACCTATCTTACCAATTCCAATGATCTTTCCCTTTTTGTTATCACCGAATGTGACTTTACCTCCGTCAAAAGGTTTTAGGGTTTGGAATAGGTTTACGTCGCCTGTCATATGTCTTGAGCATCCACTGTCGAGATACCATAGGTTATTTTCCTTGGCGACAAACTGCACAAATAATTTTAAAGACAGGATTTAGGTACCCAAGCATACTTGGGTCCTTTGTTGTTAGTAATCACAAATACATCTTCCTTTTTAACCCAGACTTGTCTTACATAGGTCTTTCTATATCGGTAGTGGTTGGGTTTTGATGTTCTTGTGTAGGTTTTAGTTTGGACTCTTGGTGACCATTTTTTGTGTGATGTTTGAGGAGTCTGTTTGGTTCTGTTTTTCTTTTCTTCATAGTTAAATGTCATGTCATAGAACCATCTGTGGTCAATGTTTCTTTCCTCAGTTTTGTCACCATCACTATCAGAGACAGAAATAGTGTCGCTTGGAATTCCTAAGGATTTAACAAACTTAACTCCGGTTTTAAAATCTTGTGCGTGTTTCACACAGTTTTCTCGGAGGTGTCCAGTATGGCCACAATAAGTGCATATTAAATACTCAGGAAGGTCGGCATATTTTCTTCTTCTAAAGTCTCTATCTGTTGGACTTTATTTACACTTTGAGTGATCCCTTCTTCCATAACATTCGTGACCTAAACCCATCTTCATGTTGTTGTCGGATTGTTCAGTTAGGAAGTTTAGAACGTTAGTGCTTCCTTCCCACTTATCGTGAACTTTCCGAGCATGAAGAAGGAGGTCTTTCAAGGAGTCTATTTCTTTCTTACATTCACTATGGTCAGTGTTGCTAGACTGTTTTAGGTTTTGAATGTCTTTATGGAAGTCAGACACAATTTTGGCATGTTCTTTCTTGATTTTAGATATACTGAATTCTAGATCCATGATTTTGCTTTCGAGAATCTCAACTTCTTCTTGATGAGTCTCATCTTCGACCATAGTCGAAGATTCTGACTTAAGCCGTTCATTAACCTTTCTTAATTCTGAAGTTATAGCTTCATTAGCTATAACTTTAGATTGAAGCTCTTTAATGTTGAGTTTTAGTTTTGAGGTTATAGCTTCATTAGCTATAACTTTAGACTCAAGAACCTTTTTCTCAGACATAACTGTTTCCAACTTAGCATTTGCTTCAATGCTTATTTTGGATTTCAGTTTCTTAGCTTTGGCTTTCAGAAGTTGATTTTCCTCAGCAATATCGAGGATCTGCTCTTTCAAGTCATCTAACTCAAGATTTTGTTCATGACATTGGTCTAGGGTTTTCTCAAAATATTTAATTAGCATAGCTTTAGATAAGTTTTTAACTTGACTTTTGAGTTGAAGAAAATTTACCTCTTCGTCGTCGTCGTCTGAGTCTGATTCTCCAAGGAGACACATATTCGATGCGTCATCTTCATCATTGTCGTTTGAGATTAGATCTAGGCTGACGTTGCTTAGGCATAGGTTTGCTACCTCTTCTTCTTCAGAGTCCTCGTCATCTTCAGATTCTAATTCTCCCCAGCATGACGCAAGCATTACTTTCTTAAACTCTGTTTTGGTCTTTCTCTTTTTGACTTGTCTTTGATTTTGTCCCAACTTGGACAATCTTTGATCATGTGGTCTTGTTGTCCACACTTGAAACATCCTCTTTTGAAGAATGTTTGTTTGGAGTCAGTTTTCTTTTTGTCGAATGTTTTGTTGTTAGAGTTTTTGTATCTACCTTTGAAAACTGCTTTCTTAAATCGTCTAGCGAATAGAACTGTTTCATCCTCAAGTTCTTCTTCGCTTACTTCGCTTGTGGAGGCTTGTAAAGCGACTCCCTTTCCTTTGGGATCATCATCATTTTTATTTAGTATGATCTCGTGAGCCATTAAGGATCCAATCAATTCTTGGTAAGTGATTTTAGATAAATCACGTGCTTCCTCTATGGCCGTGACCTTCGGTTGCCACTTTTTGGTGAGACTCCTAAGAATCTTACGAATGATATCCTCAGAATCGATCTTTTTGCCAAGGTTCCGCAGTTCATTAATAATACAAGAAAATCGTGCAGACATGCTATCAATAGATTCATTCTTTTCCATATTGAAAAGTTCATATCTTTGAACGAGCAAGTCTATACGATGTTTCCTGACTGTGGATGTTCCTTCATAAGCAAGTTCGAGACTATCCCATATTTCCTTAGCAGAACTACAGGATGAGAATCTATCGAATTCTGAGGTTATCATACCGTTCTGTAGGAGGCTCATGGCTTTAGAGTTTTTCTCTGCAATTTTGTAGTCACTTTCCACATAATCGCTTTCCATCTTTTCATAGGTTGTTCCATTGGCGGCGACGACCAAGATCTTCTTTGGTCCAGTTTGGATGATCTTCCAACATTCCCAATCACAACCCTTGATGTAATGAGTCATCATATTTTTCCATAAACTATAGTTTTTGCCATCGAAGATAGGGCACTTGAGATGCTTGGAATCCATTGATGAAAGAGTATATAATACAGAATCAATAGAAGGATCAAAACTCACGCGGCTAGGCGATCAAGAGCACGAGGCTCTGATACCAATTGAAGAGTCTATTGATATAATATACTCAAGAAGGGGGGGTTGAATTGAGTATGCCTTCTTTTTAAATCTTCTTTGACGCGTGTATGGTTGTATGATGATCTTTGAGTAGAGCAAATAATAAAGAGAGACACAATATTTTTGAAGTGGTTCAGTCTCACACTCTGAGACCTACGTCCACTATTCTCGATTAATAAAATTAGTACCAACTCTGGATTACAATTTTATCAACCCTACAGTTGAGGGAAATATCCAAACCCTTATCAGGATTTTATCATTTCTTAGGGCCACTCGAGGAGTAGTAACTGAAATGCATGGCCATGCTCGAAAAGAGATTCGTTTTATCAGTTAAGTTACTCTCTAGTCGGGGAAACCACTCTTGATACAGATCGGTTGTGAGATACAACCTTTGCGAATGCGGATTTGCAAATTGTCTTACATTGAGTGGGAGAAATTTTAAAAGGATATGAGAATCGGTTATTGCACCTACACTTGTACGGACAAGTGGGAGTTTGTTGGAGCCTTGTGTCCTCCACATGTAGTGTGATAACATCATTGCACATACCCTTGTACGGACAAGTGGGAGATTGTTGGGGCTGGTGTCCTTGACAATTAAGTACAATGACTTATTAAATCTCTTTAAGGATCACAAGGGCATACTTCAGTATTATTACCAGTTGATCCACGTTTATCAATAACGGTTGGCTTGCTAGATAAGTTTGACGTTATTGTCATACGGATGGCGGTGATCAACTGGTCCCTATACGTCACACCTATAGGACACGTTTGAGAGATGTGAAGGTATAAAACTACAGTCACATTTATGCCGGATACGACTAAACAGTTAGTCAGAGGTATTGACTATTGAATTAGTCAATAAGATGTTGAGATTATTATCTAATACGGATTAAATAATTTTAGCTAATACGGATTACATGATTAATTCGTAAATTAAATATAAACGGTTATATTTAATTAAATATTGTATTCGCATATCAATATAAACAGTTATATTAATTTGGGTAATTATACAATATCGTATTTTATCAGACCATTATTAATACATCGAAAAATTAGGGTTTGAGAGCATTCTTCTCCCATAACCCAGATCTCACATCTAAAACTCAAAAGGCTCTCCCGATATTGCAAGGCAATTGGAGAGGATTTCTAGCACACGCGGCAACGTCTCAATCTAAGTCTTGGGTGCAAGTTATAGGAGGGAATTTGCGTTAATTCCTGTTCTTAGGCCTTTCGCGCAAGGACTAAAGGTTGTACTCCTTTTCATGTATTTTTTTTATCTTATGACTATATTCACAACTGTAAATTTCATTATAATCATGCAAGTTTAGGGCGAATACATGCTTTATTCCCCACACTTTGTTCTCCTTCAATTCCACGGTGGTGTTTAGGGCAGATTTGTGGAGGCAACGAGGTAGGTGGGGACTAGGGTTTACAAGGTGATGGAGGCAGACGAGGTAGGGTTTGTTTTTGGGTGTCGATGGAGGTAGAAATGAGGTGTGGTGATTAGGGTTTTTAGGTTGTATTATGTCGATATAGTGTTTTATGTTTATGGGTCATTACTCTCATATACGGTTTTCTCATAATCAACCCGAGCCCAAGCCCAACATGCGTCAAACATAACTTGAGTCTAATAGTCCATCACGCATCCCGAGGTCTCACCCAACTATATCCCGTAACTTAAAATAAGCGACATATAAATAATTATATTAAAAAATTATGTAAATATTAATCATATTAATTATGAGGATATAAAATTATTAGTAATTACAAAACGAGAAATAAATATAAATTATAAAATATATATAATTATAAATATATTATTGAAATTAAAGAAGTACGAATGAAACGTCATTTTATGAAATAATAATCAAATATCAAATGATTATGAAATACGAAATAATCGTAGAAATACGATTTATAAACAATAACAATTCTCGTAAAATACTTTATAAACGTTCCGTTTGAAATACGATTATAAAACACTGTTTCACAGTTGTTGACCGATGCTAAAATACGGGGTATTACAGTCTTCCCTCCTTAAATTGAACTTCGTCCCGAAGTTCACCACCCCGTAACGGTAACGAAACATCTAACAAACATGAAACAAACACAAACAACACTTATACTGGTTTCAAGACGCGAAATGTTACATTCTACCCTCGTTAAGAAAACTTTGTCCCCAAAGTTTGCATAACTGAATAAAAAGGTAAATCACGAATTACAGTAGAATGCATAACAAAAGTAGACATGATTATCAAGTATATTCAAACAAGCAGGACATATCAATTAGCCATATCAAAGATCATCAAGGTTTTACAATCCTATCCTCCTTAAGACCTGGTTACGTCCCCGTAACCCTATTACAAAATTTCACATCTAATCGTTCAATAAAGTCATCGAAACCACAGTCACAAGTCATCTGAGAAGTTAATTACTCTATACTAGACAACTAGCATCCGACTTTTAAGGCAACAAAACATACTCGTCGATTTCATGCTGCACTTAAATATCTTTGGGAATTCTAAGACAAAGTTAACACTTTTACGTCAAAGTAGGCAATCAGCTAACTCATAGTTCATACTTGACAATTAACACATCTCATGATCAGAAACATAATATAGAAGCAAAATCATATTATAGAAAGGCATAAAGAAATTTTTAACCAATGTAATTAAACATGAAACATTGACTTATCTCGCGAGATATACACCAATCTTAGACTAGCAAGACAACTTAGCAATTCCAGATATAAATGGCTTAGAAAAATCATTTAGGTACCCTTCTCCTCCATTCACGTTACATCATTTGTCATAAAAACTAGTAAATATGACTTGCGAAATAAGAGGTTTATATCTTGCGGAACAATTTCATATTCAAGCATAATTTCATAAACACGTAGCTACAGATCGAAAGCTAGACTAGCACTTCCCATAATTCACATATCAACCAGATTACTAATTCAATACATTGTGGTCAGATTTAAACATAACAATATGTATTAGTTCACCTTGTGGCATAACAATAGTGTCGGTATAATTAAACTACCTTTATATAAAACTCACCAATAATAATTAAGGTTATATTATTATATAACAAAGTTCACATCCATATCATATGGCTATTGTTAATGCTACTAATGTCGTATCAGAATATTACATGGTTACATCACATAATTTATATTTGATTAAACTTTTATATTGAAAACTTACATAACTTACAATTTCAACAATCATACATCACGCTGCAATATCCAAAAATCGTAATTAAATAACCGCTTAGCTATCTTGCAAACTATTATAGTTTGTAGAAAATATAAGGAATTAAATAATCATAGGAAAATGAATCAATTCCAAAGCTTAAGAGAATTATTTATAACAACTTTTACAACTCAGTTGGTCTGAACAAAAAATTTCAGCAAATAAGCAGAAAATTGGGCAACTTGTAAAAAAAAAAAAAAAAAAAAAACAATGAATGAATATTATAAACAGTGGAGTTGGAATTATGCATAAACAATAAATACGGTTTAAATGGTGTCATTTGCAAAAACATGGGTCAAAACAGAACTGTGCAGTAACAATCTGACCACTGTCGACTAAGATATTTATTTCTCTCAAAATATAATTCGTATTAACATGAGACCAAAAGCACTGGAAAGCTAAATCAGAAGGTTATCACACACAAAATTTTCACATTCCTATAAAGAACACATTTTAAATGGCAGCCCGTACAAACAAGGTAATATCCAGGAATTATTAAAAATTTTGGTTCTTTTAAAATTACTACACATTATCACACAATCATACTTTTTCCAAAACATGTTGACATATCATTGAAGCATTGAAATCACATTGCATCATATTAAAATGTAATTGCCATCGAAATCAAAACGTTAAAGATTACGAAGTCGCAAATAAAATTAACTAAATAACTCAATCATCATGCATGTATAGACAATGCAGTAGTTTCTATCCTCGTAACAATCACAATTTATTTAAGTACGTAAATATATCCTAGAAGTCACTAAGGTGCCACTTATCAGCAACTCATTACACATATCATTTTACTACATCTGATCTCTACCTACGGGTTCAGGGATCATATAGCCGCATGCATATCACCAGACATGGATTAATATAACATACAAATCTGTTCATTTTTATTCAAATACCAGACAATATATTACATAATTGCGATAGTCATTTAATAACCAGATATCATATAGACATTTCAAATCACCAAAATCATATGATCATATCACTCCAAATTATTGTTCAATAAATATACAACCATTCTCTGCAATTTTCAATTCAATCATTCAGATCAACCAACATTTCAAGATCAGTCGTATTCTTCTAATGCACATCATCATACAAGTCAAGCTTATATTTCAAAGTCACGTTAGACCTGATCATGGGTCGGGTCGGGCCGGGTTTGGGCCGGGCTCGTGCTAAATAAACGGCCCAAATACACGGGCCGGGCCGGGCCGGGCCAAAACGATGGGCCAATTTTCTTGGCCCAAGCCCACAATTGTTCGGGCTATAACGGGCCTCGGGCCAAAATGGGCCACAACGGGCCAAAATAATATAATACGAAACAATCAACAAAATCGATATGTGAACAAACTATTAGCAACGAAATAAAATTTTCAAGTCTTAGGTATTTGACTTCGACTCTTTTGGTAGGAGAACCATCCATAGTACCATACATAAATTATGAGTTGACAAAAAATGAATAGTATTAACTAAAGGTGTACGATAAAAATATAAAGATATCCGCAAAATTGATAATTCGATGCATTAGTGATATTAGATTATTAGTATGTTGTGATATACGATTCCAACTTTTGAATTTTTTTCTATTTAAAAAAATAATTTCGGGTCGGGCCGGGCCAAAAAGCGGGCCTTTAGGTTGGCCCAAACCCGGCCCTATATTTATATCGGGCTTATTTTGGGCCGGGCCACGGGCTTTTTGGGCCAAACTATTAGGCCCAAACCCGAGAAAAAATCGGGCTGGGCCGGGTCGGGCCATCGGGCCTAGGCCATTTGATCAGCTCTAAGTCACGTTCCAATTTTCATGTTCTCAATACTTAGAAGTCATATATACCAACCAACATTCAATATCATTATCATGCTTCACAATACAGATCATCAATCATATTTCACATCATAACTTACCTCATTCCTTTTCTGCGAAAACGTTAGTACAATATATATATATTTATTGGGTCCTGTCCTTTATTCTATACTACCCACGCTCTACATTTCTCATGGGTGACCAGGCTAGACTGAAAGGGCCAGTGGCTTGGTTTGAGGGGGCTCCTAACTCATCCCAATCCCGGGGCTCCTAACAGTTACTAGCCTGGGGTTCATTTTATTTAGACACTCCTATGTTCATTATTTCCATTTTAGTTTAGGCCTGAGGACCGTTCGCTCTGATACCACTTTGTAACACCCCTATTTATTTAAGAGCCTTTAGCAAAACCTTCTCAAATAAACAGAGCTGTTACCATCTCGGAATGACCGAGGTAGTGAATAACAAGTAAACAAACCAAAGTACTTTATATAAAAACTGACTAAATTTAAACTTTTGATATTACAGCGATTACACAAGGAATAAAAGTACAACTGATAACATCTAACTATGTGATCTAATTCTAAGTAGGTCCAAGACATGTCTCTCTCTCCTTGCCCAAGCTCCTAGTCCACCTGTCTCCGACCTGTAGAATCTACTCCCCATTCCGGATCAACGTAGGTGTACACGAATACACTGTCAACCTCGCGGTTGAGTAGGGTAACACAAAGTAAATAATGCAACCAATATGATATACAATGTCATGATATGCTCGAGCTCAATCACAATCTCAATCTCAAACCCGAAACACCAATCTCAAACCCGAAACACCAAGCCATACCGAACCTCCCGGCAGACTATAATCGGCCGTCGCCGAATACAAGCATAACAGCTGAGGTCACCAGGTCTAGCCCTGCAGAACTAGCCTGGGCCCAATAATATCTCATCACCTCAAATCTGTATCCAATGCACATGCCATACTTGTAAATGCAACAATACTCTTAATCAATCATGCTATTAAATGATGCAATGCACATACCAACAATAATAATAATAATCAATACTCAATCAAACCAATATCATTCTCATATCAATCATACTCAGCATCCAAACACACAATACCGCAACCATTCATAACACAACATAGAGTATAAGGTCAGTGTATCCTACCTGGATAGCAATGTAATCCAACAACAAGCCAGCAAGTAAACCGAATTATGCCACCTCAGAATCGTCACCTAACAAATATAATATTCGTAATCACTAACTAATAAAATTCCGCAATTTAATGTAATATATCAATTATTCAAATTAATTATCTAAATGATATATTACGCATAACGAGATCGTATTGAACATTACTACTTCAATTAACTTAAACAACTCGTCCTTACTACTTTCATAACAAATTCCATTTGAATAAACGAATATAGAGAATATACCCTAACTATTGACAACCGTCACATTCTTACGTAATAAAATTACTTAAATTAATAATAATAATATCATGTTGACAAACATCAATAATAACAATACTAATAATAAAATATCATCACAAGTTAAATTAAACAAACTCAATTGATTAAATAACAATTATCAATTAAACAACTAAACCAAATCATTAATTAAAATATCAACACTAACAATTATAATAAGAATAATCATAATAATCATAATAATAATAATACTAAAAGTAATACAAACAAGACATGGCAGCAGCAGTAGTATAACGCGTGACTTCGACAGCCCGAAACCGCAACCGACAGTCCCTAACCAGCCCGTTCACACACTCATAACGACCACCATACAGGGCTAGAATCACCACCCATCCGCGGTGGTCGTGACCACTACACCACCACGCATCTACTGACGCTAAACACAACCCCCGACTCAAACCCAGCAGGCTTCGACACTAGCCCAAACACCCCCTGCCCGCAACAACCCCCTGCAACCTACTGTTCTCCCTTCCCTGCAACCCGCCTATAACCACCCAACTAACACCATGCTAGCCACCACTCATCACCCTCTCGACACTACACACTAACCCCGACTCTCTGGTGCCAAGAACCCACCTTCGACACCACTCTGTTTCTGAATCAACCACCCCAAAAACCCACTGCATCCAACACGCAACCCCTGTTTCTGAACGGATATGTACATACTCTCAATTCGTCCTCCTTCGGCCACCACACTCCTTCTTACCACCACTAACACCACTTACTAAAACACCACTATTAACAGCCATGACCCACGACACGAATTGACTCAAGGTATGAACGAAAAACAACCAAAACGAACTGAGCAAACACGCCTAAAACAGACTAAAAATAACGTGTCTACTGCCTACATTCATGGCTGTTTTAGTGACACCCACGGTGGTCCTATGGTGGTTTAATGATAACCACCATGTTATACGTACTACATAGATTATATAGAACCAGAATATACAGATAAAACGACATGAAAAGAGCACGATAGATACTCACGAACTTGTTGTAGTGCAAGGGAAAGAACGAAATGGGGATGGGCTGTTACTGTTACGCTTTTCCTCTTTGTTCTCCTTCAATTCCACGGTGGTGTTTAGGGCAGATTTGTGGAGGCAACGAGGTAGGTGGGGACTAGGGTTTACAAGGTGATGGAGGCAGACGAGGTAGGGTTTGTTTTTGGGTGTCGATGGAGGTAGAAAGGAGGTGTGGTGATTAGGGTTTTTAGGTTGTATTATGTCGATATAGTATTTTATGTTTATGGGTCATTACTCTCATATACGGTTTTCTCATAATCAACCCGAGCCCAAGCCCAACATGCGTCAAACATAACTCGAGTCTAATAGTCCATCACGCATCCCGAGGTCTCACCCAACTATATCCCGTAACTTAAAATAAGCGACATATAAATAATTATATTAACAAATTATGTAAATATTAATCATATTAATTATGAGGATATAAAATTATTAGTAATTACAAAACGAGAAATAAATATAAATTATAAAATATATATAATTATAAATATATTATTGAAATTAAAGAAGTACGAATGAAACGTCATTTTATGTAATAATAATCAAATATCAAATGATTATGAAATACGAAATAGTCGTAGAAATACGATTTATAAACAATAACAATTCTCGTAAAATACTTTATAAACGTTCCGTTTGAAATACGATTATAAAACACGGTTTCACAGTTGTTGACCGATGCTAAAATACGGGGTATTACACACACAATTAGTTTAGTTATAGAGTCGGTATTCAACAAGTGGCACCTTTGTGATTCTAGGATATATATTTACGTACTTTTATGTTGTGATTGTTACGATGGTAGGAATTAATGCATTGTTCATACATGTATAACTATATATTGAATTATTTCGTTGACACTATTATTCAATTTCGCAATTTTTACCGTTTTGTAGATGACAATTTCGGTTTGAAATAATGAATACCTGTTAATTTGGTGAAATGTGGTTTCAATGCTTCAAATGATATGTCAACATGTTTTGGAAGAGGAATGGTTGTATTTCAATGTGATAATGTGAAATGATTTTTAAGGAAATGTTTTTTAATAAATTTCAGAATGTTACCTTATTTGTACGGGCTACCATTTAAAATGTGTTCTCTATATGAATATGAAAATTTTATTTATGATAAACTTTTGAGTTAACTTCACAATGCTTTTGGTTTCATGCATATACGAGTTATATTTTGTGAGAAATAAATAGTTTAGTCGACAGTGGTCAGATTGTTACTGCACAGTTCTATTTTGACTCATGTTTTTGCAAAAGACACCATTTAAAACGTATTTATTTTGTATGCGTAATTCCAACTCCACTGTTTAGAATATTCATCCATATTTTCAAAATGATAAGCCACGTAAAATATTAACGAGTAGTTATTTAATGGTGATTTTCGCAAGTTGCTCAATTTTCTGTTTAATTGCTGTAAAGTTTTTGTTCAGACCAACTGAGTTGTAAAAATTGTTATAAATAATTACCTTAAGTTTTGCATTTGATTCTTTTTCGTATGATTATTTAATTCATTATATTTTCTAAAAACTATAATAGCTCACAAAATAGCAAAGCGGTTATTTAATTATGATTTTTGGAAGTTGTTGCGTGCTGTATGATTGTTGAAATGGTAAAGTTTTAAATATAAAAGTTTAATCAAATATGAATTATGTGATGTAACCATGTGATATCGTGATATGACATTAGTAGCATGTACAGTAGACATATGATATGAATATGAACGTTATTATATGGTAATATAACCTTGTTTATTTCGGTGAGTTTTATATAAAGTTTGTTTCAGTTATACAGACGCTATTGCTTTCTATTGATATGATCTCAAAATAATTATGTGGTGTTCATAGGTAATGTTAAAATCATGTTCATCAGAGAAGAGTCTGAACACGTGGTAGAATTAATTTAAGTGGTAAACTTATTAGCATGATATAACAATCTAATTGTTATAAGTAATTGTGAATATTTTGAACAATGTGAATCTTAGCTTGTTGATGTTCTTTCATATATTAATGGTATATCTTTGTCTAGTTCCATGCGATAATAATCTTTATAACTTCTTCATGTATATTGTTATGCCATAAAGTGAATTTCATATTGCTATGTTTAAAATCTGATCACAATATATATTGAATTATTAATTGGTTTAACTTCTCTATACCTGGAGATGTTAAGTTGTTTTTATAGTCTAAGATTGGTGTATACCTCGGGAAATATGTCAATGCTCCATGTTAATTACATTAGTTAAATTTTGCTTATGTCTTTTCTAAAATATGATTTTGATTCTATAATATGATTATGAGCATGAAATGTTTTAACTTGTCAATTATGCATTATGAATTAGTTGATTGTCTACATTGGTGTAAATAGGTTAAGTTTGAGTTAAAAGAGATTTCAAGGGTGTATAAGTGTTAGTTACCCTGATTTTTATTTTACTGCGTAATGTGAAATTGTCAACTGTGTTTTGATTGCTTTAAAAGTCGAATGATAGTTGCCTAATATAGGGTAATTAACTTATCCGATGATTTGTGACTGTTGTTTCGGTGGTCTTCCTGAGCATTGGATGTAAAATTTTATAATGAGGTTACGGGGACGTAACCATGCTTTAACGAGGATAGGATTGTAAAAGCTTGATGGTTTACGATCTGGCTAAGTGTTATGTTATGATTGGCTGACTGAGATTGACCATCGTGGAGTCTGCTGTTTTAATTTGTTATGTTTCGGTCAATGTTGCGGTTCTTTAAGTGTCATGTACTTCTGTCATATGTTAAACTTTGGGGACAAAGTTTCTTAAGGGGGATAGAATGTAACACTTCGCGTTTCAGAGCTTATGTATATGTACTACTTGTGTTTGTCTTATGCTTGTGGGTGCCTTGTTATCGTTATGTGGTTGCGAACTTCGGGACGAAGTTCATTTTAAGGAGGGAACACTGTAATACCCCGTATTTTAGCATCGGTCAACGGCAGTCAAACCATGTTTTATACAGGTATTTCAAACGGAATGTTTATAAAGAATTTTACGTAAACTATTATTATTTTATAAATCGTATTTCTACGATTATTTCGTATTTCATAATCATTTTATATTTGTTGAATAATTCATAAAATGACATTTCATTCGTATTTCTTTAATTTTAATAATACGTTTATAATTTAATATATTTTCTATTTTATATCTAGTTCTCATCTATACTTAATTTCTATTTTTATTTAAGTCGTGATTATATTTAAATTCTATATTCTTTATATTCTTATAATTAAGTTAATTTATATTTTCTTTTTTTTTTTTTTTTTTTTTTTTTTTTTTTTTTTTGGTAACGAGGGGTTTAATCCCCTGGGCCCATGCATTCCCGCACCACCACATGGACCATGTAAGCCACCCCCTTCGGGAGCTGTAGTGGCCAAGTGGTCATCGCCCCAGCTGGTACTAATTATATTTACTAGTACTAATTATATAATTTAATTAGTATAAATAATTTATACGTACTCGTTAATTTAAGTTACGGGTTGAGAGCGGGATATAGCCTCGAGATGCGTGATGGACCGAGTAATGAGATAATTGGGCTCGTCCAACTTTTACTCTAACTCTAGAATTTCCCTTGTCAACATATCACACCTTACCACCTACCAACAATCCTACCTCCCAACATCGATATACCAAAGACCCAACCTCAACATACCAAAACCCTAAGCAATTGGCAGCCACCGCGAGTTTTAGGAAGAACAAGAGGGTTGCTTCACCATCATCATCATCACCATAATCGTCAACCACCGTGACCTGTAAGAAATCGTTTTGTCGACAATTCATTATATTTTTTGTTACTCTGTTTCGTTTTCAATTGCAATATTGAACTGCTATTTTGATTTCGTTTTGGGTACAAATTTCTGGCTAGTCGGGACATGCTGTTTCTAGTTTGTTGTGGTGGTTGTAGGGTGATTGGTGGTCGGAGCACCACCATGGACTAGGCTGCTTATGAGGCGACAGAACAGGGGCTACTTGTGACTCGTTTTTGGGTCTGTATATGGGTAGGTTACACATTGGGTTGCTGGTTGTCAACTGCTCGGGTAGAAGCGAACATGATGGTTCATTGGTGGTGGCTTTAGAAGGTGGGTGGTGACAGTGGTGGCTGGAAAAAAAAGAATAGAGGAGAGGAAATCAGAAACAGGAAAAAAATCAGAGCGTTGGGCGTGAGTGATGGTGGTTTGCGAGGGAGTTTCGTGGTGTTTCAGAGGGTGACGAAGGAAGGAGGTGAGGACCCATGTAACCACCGTGGATTAGTGGTGATGGTGGTGGTGTCCAGGGGTTGTGTGGGGATTGGTGGCTAGTGAGAATGGGGTGAGAATATAGGGTGGCTGGATGACGACGGAAAAACGAAAGATCGGGTTGTGTACAGCGGTTTTCGAAGGAATATTTAGGGTGGTTTTAAGGGCTGAGAGAGGTGGACGAGACATGGAGGTGATTGTTGGTGGTACAGGTTAGAGTTTGGGAACCTCCTTGGTGGTTGTAGGTGGTCTGGCTGGCGGTGGTTGTTGGAGTTAGTGTCCTCAACAGTTAGTGCGACAACACGTATAAATCTCTTAAAGGAACACAGGGTATACTTTGTATTTTAGCCATTTGATTCACGTTTATCAATAACGGTTGGCTTGCTAGAAAGTTTGACGTTATTGTTATACAGATGGCGGTAATCAACTGGTACCTAAGAGTCACACCTAAATGATGGAATCTGATAGATATGATTAGATGAAAATGTAATCATATTGATACCTTATATGACTAAACGGTTAGTCAATGTAATGCTGACATAATTATTTAATACTGATTAAATAATTTTAGCTAAGACGAATTAAAATGTTAATTCGTGATTAAATGTAAAATGTTATATTTAATTAGTGTGTAATGAAATCATTTAATAAGGATTAAATGATTCAGTTAAATATAAAAGGTTATATTTAATTGCTTAGATTATAAATATACGATATTTGTAAGATAAAACATTTCGGAAAAGAGAGCTTAATAACCGACTTTAAGTAAATATAAAAACGGTTACTAAGGCCGAAACTGATAAAATTTCGGCCAGATGGTGGATTTTGGTTAGTAGTTGGAGATGCCATAAGATAGAGTTTGTTATTTGTTTAAGCAGTAGTTTAGGTAGAATCAAATACGGATTTGATCATCCTATCTAAACTAGGTAAGGTGATTAAGAGATATACGGACTATCAAGCACCACCCCTATAAATAGCATATGGCACGCCTCCCTAACCTTACGAGCTTTTCATCTTACACGAATTAAAGTTAGAGTTTGTTATTTGTTTAAGCAGTAGTTCATGAGTTTTAAAGAAAAGAAAAAGAAAAAAAATAGAAAAACCAAAATCAGGCTGTTTAGCGCCTAAACTACAGCTTTTTGGGTTTGCGACGCTTTCTTCCCGACGCTTTTCTTGCTTATGCCGACGCTTTTCTGCATTTTATTTCTGCATTTTATTTACTTGACAGCAATTTTCAAAAAGTGCCGTTCGTTGGTCGCGCTTTTTCTGGAAATTATCTGGCGTTTTTTTATTTCCAGCGCTTTAAAGCGCTGGAACCGTTTTCCCGCGCTTTTTCTGGAAATGAGTGGCGTTTTTGTTGATTTTCGGCAGTTTTCTAAAGCTTTTTATCCGCGCTTTGTGGTCCTTTTAGCGACGTTTTAGGGCTTTCATGTGTTTTTTTTTTCCTTTTCTTTCCTCTTCATTTTTTCTCGGCTAAATCTTTATATTTCATGGGCTGTTTTCTTTTAAATTTTTTTTATACATTATAAAGATAATGTGTAATTTTTCTTTTTGGGTGAAAAAGTTCACTAAGTTTTGATACCTAAATTATTTTAAAACGGTTTAAAATAATGTTGGATTAATCATATTATACGATAATATGAATATGTTTGTTTGATTAAAATTATGGGAATAATTACGGAATTATCACATAATTTAAATCATTAAATGGTGGTTTGGGTAAATTACTCAACATAATTACAGAATTATGTCTTGAAGATTAATTTAATTAGTATGATGCATTCTATATATTATATTGTTTAATGAATGAATGGATTTATTTACGCTTTTGCAATCAGTTGTATTTTGTAATACTTAGTGTGGCCTTAGTAAATTATGTTTTCGCAATGAAGGAAACATAATTTGTGATGTATTTATGAGATCTCGAATCTCCCTTGTGTAATATTTTTACATTTTTGGGAAAAAGAATGTAATAATAGGATTTTATTATGTAATTCTTTAAAATTTAATTAAGAAGACCAAGACGGAGATCGGATTGCTCACTCCCACTACATCACTAAAAAGGAACATCGAGACAAGACAAGCTTCTAGGGTCCATTGCTGAATGGATTCCAAGTTGTATTTTTGTTCTTTTTGGTAGGATAGGCCACACTAGGACTTGTTTTACTTTCGTTTTTATTTCCGTTTTGCTTTTCATTCACATGTTTTGCATCATTTTTCCGCCTAAACCAAACCACCTGAAATGCATGAAAATTGACTCATATAGTATGTATGCTAGTCTGTGTCGACATACAGATGTCACACGTTATCCTTAAAGTCATCACCTTAGTTTATTCATTCTCGCATGCTAGATATTTGTTCACTTAAATGAATTAAAATAAAAGATGATGGGATCTTCCTCTACAACCTAAAATTGAGATTAGTCTTTTATAAGTCAAATTACTATGAATCCCTTCTTCGTCGCCAGGCATATAAGACCTTACTCTCCATATGACCCCTTCTACGTTGGGTAAGTAGTAGCTGTTGACTTATTTTACCCCAACATCATGACCCTCGTACGATCCTATGGCTATGGTGGACTAAAAATATAATTTACAGAAAATTTATCGACCAAGAATTCTAAATGTAGAATTAGCCAAGAGGTTGGCTTATCAATTTAGTGAAATTGAGTCTTGGGATCGTTATATAGTTCTTGAGGAAAACCAATTATATAAATGCTAAAGTCATCGCATTAAACTGTTTTTGCTAGACTATTTACAAAACGATGGTATGCTTATTATGTTTTAATTTCTTCTTTACAGTGTAGAATTCACCTAAACAAAACAATAATACTGC
Organism: Silene conica; assembly: GCA_029255685.2. Lineage (NCBI taxonomy): Eukaryota > Viridiplantae > Streptophyta > Magnoliopsida > Caryophyllales > Caryophyllaceae > Silene > Silene conica. Next base: position 71,799,840 of record CM055311.2, read on the forward strand.
AAATATTAGGGCTGGTCATAATGATGCCCCTATGCCTAGTGCCACACTAAGAAAAGAATTCTTGCTTAAGGCTTTTATGGACCACATGAATCAGTCCACGCGACTGAAAAATGATGGGTCCAACTTTGCGGACTGGGAGGCTGCATTACGGAATGCAGCTATAGCTGATGGTAAGCTCAAGTATTTAACTGAGCCGTTACTGTAACATCCCGTATTTTCGTAAAATCTAATTTAAGCGTTTTAAATTATTTTATGTGATAAAATAATATTTTAATAATTTATTTCGAAAGATTAGGGTAAAAGTAAGATCCGTCTTAAGAACCTCAAGTCTTTAAGACGAATACAACTTGGCAAAGTTATATTCCCGACTTAATTATTCATTTCCATATCCGTTTTAAATATCCGTTCCATTTTAATTATTCGGAAAGGACGACTCACTTGTCCTCTTATAAGTAATATGTCGACATAATAATTCCCTTCATCCTCAACATTTCATTTCTTTTACAGTAACAACATTCATCCTCAAAACCTCCATAAAAACCTTTCCTTCTTTTCAAGCTTTATTCATCATCCGTTCATCGAATCGCGAAAGTAAGTACATTTTCGGAATCCTTGTTCGATTTCCTAATCATCCATCACTTTCGTTTTTCATTTTATAGACTTCAAAAATCGGCCTGTTTTCCTTAGTTTCGTTTAAGAGCTTAAAAACCCGTTTTCTATGTTGTAGGCGTTGGCTTGGACGATCCCGACGTGGACTCTTACGTGGTTGAGGAGGATCATTTGCCGGAATAAGCTTAAAGGTGACGATAATGAGAAACTCGGCCTTTATGTGTATATTAGCATATTTGATGTGATTCTCGTTTTGTTTCTGATTTGTGTCGAAATATGATGTTAAAGGACTTAGCAACATGTTTAGGATGATGTTGTTGTGAAGAATTCATGCTTGAATTGATTGTCAAATGCTTTTAAGGGTATTTTCAGTTTTTCTCATTTTTGCGACGGATACATGTATAATTCATTTGAGGATTGTTATGGGACTTGTTTTCTGATAGATTAGTAGTATTGGATGATTTATGTTAGTGGGTAAACATCATTTGTGATGCTATTGAAGATTTGAAGTCGAATTGTGAAGTTTGAGAAAGATTGGAAAATCTCGATTTTGGTTGCAGGCTCTTTGAGCCGGTCGACCGACCGGCCGCCGGTCGACCGGCTGGGAGAGCATTTGTGTGTTTCGCGAGTTTTTGGAAAAATGGCTTAGGACTGCCAGCCGGCCGACCGGCCGCCTGCCGACCGGCTGGTAGTCATTTTGCCTTGTGTTGTTTGCGAAAAACTTATATAGGATGGGAGCCCAGCCGGCAGACCGGCCGCCTGCCAGCCGGCTGGGAGTACTTGTGGGGATGGTTTTCGTTTGAGAAGGCTTGGGAAGGTCTTCCCAGCCGGCCGACCGGCTGCCTGCCGACCGGCTGGGAGGCCTTTTGTGTTGTTTTGTTTTTGAAAAGAAAGAAGGAAGGCTGGGAGGTCACCAGCCGGCCGACCGGCTGCCTGCCGACCGGCTGGGGACCCCTGTAGGCTATTTTGAGGATTTTGTAAATTGAGTGTAACTTTCAAACGGTTAATCGGTTCTACTTGAAACTTGTTTTGTGTACCTTTGACATGTATTTGAGGTCCCCGGAGGATGGGCAACATTATATTGGGTTCGGGAATATAGTGAGGATAGAGACCCCCCGGTCGGGCAACCGAAAGGGAAACCGGCTCTCCCTCCTCTTAGTTCTCGAGGTCAATTAAGTGTTGATTAGAAGTTAAAGGTAGAACTATAGAGTAGTTCATAGACTTGAATGATATTGTCTTGATGCGTATTAAGTTATGCCTTAAGCTGGCCTCTGAACTTAATACGTGAGTTGTTTGTCGTGTATGGGAACATGCGTTGAGTTTTCGCCTCTGAGTTCCATACATGTCTGTTTGTCGTGTCTGGGACATGCGTTGAGTTTTCGCCTCTGAGTCCAGACATGTATGTGTGATCGCGTCAGGACATGCCTTAAGCTGGCCTCTGAGTCTGACGAGTAGAGCAACTGCACGACGGGGCAGTCAGGTTGTCATACCTTACCCGGAGTGCAGGTGTTTGGTGCTAGAACATGCGTTGAGTTTTCGCCTCTGAGTCTAGTATCTTGTAATGTGGTAGGGGTCCATGCGTTGAGTTTTCACCTCTGAGTTCCTTACTTGTGATAGTGAATTGAATGTTAGTCCATGCGTTGAGTTTTCGCCTCTTAGTCTAATGTTCAGTGATAGCCGGTCCATGCGTTGAGTTTTCGCCTCTGAGTCCTTGCTTGATATTGTGAACTTGGTATTTAGGTTATGCGTTAAGATGTCGCCTCTGAACCTTTATACTTGCTGATTTATTTAGTACCTAGGTTATGCGTTAAGATGTCGCCTCTGAACCTTTGTACTTGCTGTTTTATATCTGTTTGCCTTGATGATGGTACAGTGTCAGATATGCTTGGTATGTTGTTGTTGTTATATGGTTTGTGGTTAAATCATCCAAGGCATTAGATGACTCTTAGTTCGGTTTCATAAATGATTAGATTGAAAGATCCCCCGACTGGGTAACCAGTAGGGAAACCGGCTCTCCTTCTTATCTGTTTATGAAGTTAGTTGAGAGCCGTGCATGGTAATCGCATGATAGTAAGAGATCGGATGATGAGTTGTTTATGCTTCACATGTTGTTATATGTTGGAGTATTCTGTATTGTTTTATATGTTACGTGTTGTCACAAGAGGTGGCTAGGAGAACTCTAGTCACTCCCCACTGATTGTGGCGTACATGTTTTCATGTATGTAGGTACATGCTGGTTGGAGATGGGTTCACGAGAGCTAGCGAGTGATGATCCTGCTGTCATCTTATGACTTACCTTATATCGTTTAGCTGGACTCGTAGTTGTTACTTTTGTTTTGGTGCCTGTAGGGATGTTCCATCCCAGGCTGATGTACATATTGGTTTTGTTACTTAGAACTGTTACTTATCTATTTGGTTTCAGTTTCAGTTTACGTTTCAGTCTAAGACTTCTCGCATGTTTTATCTTTAAAAAGTTTTAATTCCGCTGCAATTTTGGTACTTTTATGTGTTTATATTTCCGCTTTCGCGAGGGGTTTTACAGTTGGTATCAGAGCATTATTGCTCCCGACGCACTCATGTGACCCCCAACCTTAACTTGACCAAATAAACAAATAATGAATGAGAGATGGGTAGATCTAAGGACTTATTTTGTAGTCTATTTGTGATTGCTAATTGCTAAGCTAATCCATGTTTTCTCTTTTAAAGGATGGTGAGACCCAGAGCTGCTGATAACATTGTGCTACAAGCAATTCAGCATTTGCTTGAGACTCAGAGACAGCAAGCGGGAAATGTTCCACCTCCTCCACCGCCGGGTGGCGAGACTAATCGTCCGGGTAGCTTTTCCTGGATTGCCTCTCAGATGTCCAGAAGCCATGTTAGGACCTATGGAGGCGAGGCTGACCCTGTAGCCCTCACAGAGTGGTTTAGAGAGATGGAAAAGAGCTTCACCTTATACTCAGTCGTTAGGGAGGATAGAGTGCGTTTAGCCGCTCACTACCTGACATTGGAGGCTGACCGTTGGTGGGCATTGACTGGACCTACCGCTATTCTTGACCCGATGTTCGATTGGGAGGCTTTCAAAGACAGGCTCGAGGCGAGATTTTACCCCAAGGAGTTGAGATCGCAGAGGTTGAAAGAATTTATGGATTTGAAGCAAGGCAAGATGACCGTTCAGGAGTTTACTGACAAGTTCAACCAGTTAGCTCACTTTGCATCGAGATTTGTTCGTGATGAGGCTGAGAGAGTGTATTTCTACCGAGGGAAGCTAGGGCCGAGGATTGAGAGTATGGTTCGTCGTGACTCTACTTCTTTTGTGGAGGTGTATGACGATGCTATTTGGGCCGAGAGTTCTATTCGTGCCATTGATGCTGAGACCCGTGCCGCTACTTCCAGCTTCACTTCTCACCAGAGATCCGTGTACCAGGGGAAGAGACCATTTGTTCCTTCTACTTCTTCGCCTTCTTCTCAGAAGAAGCGTTTTGAGAGGTTCTCTGCTCCGGTTGCTAAGACCACATTTCACACCGACACTGCTTCTACTGTTTGCCGCCGTTGTGGTAAACCGCTTCATCTAGGGTTTGATTGCTTCAAGAATGCCTATAAGTGTTATACTTGTAATGGATTTGGGCATAGATCCTTTGATTGTCCTGAGAAGAATACTGTTCTTGGCAAGGCTGCCACTGCTGCTGCAGCGACCAGAGGAGGAAAGCCGAAGGGGAAGATCTTTGTGATGACTAGGGCTGAGGCAGAGGCTCATCCTGACATTGTTGCCGGTATCTTTTCTGTTCTTGGTGCTGAGTGCCTTATTTTATTCGATACTGGAGCTTCTTTGTCATTTATATCGACTCAGTTCGCCGACCGTCTAGCTCTTGAGTCTTCATTGGTTGAGGAGACTTCTATTTCCTTACCTTCTGGAGACGTGTTTTCCTGCTCTTCGTCCCATAGGGATGTTCCTATTGTTATTGGTCAAGCCACATTTCCAGCGGACTTACTGAGATTTCCTCTCGAGGAGTTTGACATTATCCTCGGTATGGATTGGTTATCGCGATACCATGCTCGCTTCGAGTGTCGCGACCAGAAAATCTGCTTGAGGAGTTCTTCAGGAGTTCGTGTTTCCTATAGGGGAACTCGCCCTCAAAAGGGTGTTCGTGTCATCTCTTCGATGAAAGCTTCTCATCTTCTTAGGAAGGGTTGCCAAGCCTTCATGTGTGTTGTTACAGCTGCTAAACCATCGCTACCGAAGCTTGAAGATGTAGCCATTGTTTGTGAGTATCCAGATGTTTTCCCAGATGACTTGCCAGGGATACCGCCAGAGAGAGATGTGGAGTTTACTATTGAGCTTGTTCCAGGTACCGGACCGATTTCTAAAGCTCCTTACCGTATGGCTCCGCCAGAGTTGAAAGAGTTGAAGCAGCAATTGGAAGAGATGATCGAGAAGGGTTTCATTAGACCGAGTGCTTCTCCGTGGGGTGCTCCCGTTTTGTTCGTTAAGAAGAAAGATGGTTCCATGAGATTGTGCATTGACTATAGAGAGCTGAACCGAGTGACCGTGAAGAATCGATATCCTTTGCCTAGAATAGATGATTCGTTCGATCAGTTGAGAGGTGCTTCGAGGTTTTCTAAGATTGATCTTCGATCGGGTTATCATCAGATTCCAGTGAGAGAGGCTGACATTGCGAAGACTGCTTTTCGTACCAGATATGGTCATTATGAGTTTGTAGTCATGCCATTTGGGTTGACTAATGCACCGGCGATTTTTATGGATCAGATGAACCGTACCTTCAGTGAGTATCTTGACACTTGTGTTGTGGTGTTTATCGATGACATCTTGATATATTCGAAGACCGATGAGGAACATGCTGAGCATCTTCGATTGATTGTAGGGATTCTGCGCAGACAGAAATGGTTCGCAAAGTTTTCGAAGTGTGAATTTTGGCTCTCGAAGGTTGCCTTTTTAGGACATGTGATATCCAGCGAGGGTGTGATGGTAGATCCCGCGAAGATAGAGGCCGTGGTTGATTGGGAGAGTCCCAAGGATGTTGGAGAGATCCGTAGCTTTTTGGGTTTGGCTGGTTATTATCGTAGATTCGTAGAGGATTTTTCGAGATTGGCTCGCCCGATGACTCAATTGCTGAAGAAAGAAGCCAAATTTGTGTGGACCGACAAGTGTGAGAGTTCTTTCCAGGAGTTGAAGACCAGACTGACTTCCGCCCCCGTGTTAGCTTTGCCAGAGATCGGAGTGGACTTCGATGTGTATTGTGATGCTTCGATGTTAGGACTTGGATGCGTACTGATGCAGAGTGGTAAGGTGATAGCCTATTCATCTAGACAGTTGAGAGTTCATGAGGTGAACTATCCGACACATGACTTGGAGTTGGCCGCAGTTGTTCATGCTTTGAAGATGTGGCGTCATTACCTGATTGGATCTCATTGCCGTATTTTCACAGATCACAAGAGTCTTAAGTACATTTTTACTCAGAAAGACCTTAACATGAGACAGAGACGTTGGCTAGAGTTGGTAAAAGATTACGACATTGAGTTGTTATATCATGAGGGAAAGGCCAATGTAGTTGCTGATGCGCTTAGCCGCAAGACTTCTCACTCGATGAGTGCCATGAGAGTATTGCCCGATGAGTTGTGTTCCGAGTTCCGGAAGCTGAGATTAGAGATGGTGGGTAGTGGTTTTGATTGGTTAGCTGCTATGACTGCCGAGCCGTCTTTATATTGGGAGATTCGCCAGAGTTTGCCCTTAGATGCCGATTACAAGAAGTTCGAGGCTAAGATTTCGAGTGGTGTTACACCTGAGTTGGTGATTGATGCTGATGGTTTCCTTAGGTTCCGTGGTAGGATGTATGTTCCTAATGTGCCAGATTTGAGGAAGAAGGTTCTTGATGAGGCTCATTTGTCACCGTACTCCGTTCATCCGGGAGGAGAGAAGATGCACAAGGATTTGAGGCTTATGTTTTGGTGGCCTGGTATGAAGAAGGAGATCTTGGATTATGTTAGTAGGTGCTTGACTTGTCAACAAGTCAAGATAGAGCATAGGAGACCTGGTGGTTTGCTGCAGCCGCTTCCCGTTCCTCAGTGGAAGTGGGAGTGCATATCTATGGATTTTGTTACCGCTTTGCCTAAGACCGTGGGAGGCAAGGATGCGATTTGGGTTGTTGTTGATCGTCTAACTAAGTGTGCCAGATTCGTGCCGATCAGAGAGACATGGGATATGGATCGTTTAGCTAGGGCTTATATTGCTGAGGTAGTCCGATATCATGGTGTCCCGAGGGAGATAGTTTCAGATCGTGATCCGAGGTTTTGTTCCAGGTTCTGGAAGGCTTTGCAGGAGGCTATGGGTAGCCGTTTGTTGATGAGTACTGCTTTTCATGCCGCGACCGATGGTCAGTCCGAGAGGACTATACAGACATTAGAGGATTTGCTCCGTGCTTGTGCCCTTGATTTTCAGAGTTCTTGGGAGCAGTGTTTGCCGTTGGTAGAGTTTTCTTACAACAACAGTTATCATGCTTCCATTGGCATGGCTCCGTACGAGGCTCTTTATGGTAGGAAGTGCCGTAGTCCGATTTGTTGGGATCAGGCTAGTGATGTTCGTGACCTAGGACCGGACCAGTTAGCTGTTACTATTGATCAGGTTCAGCTTATCAGAGGTAGGATGAAGGCCGCACAGGACCGGCAGAAATCCTATGCTGATGTTCGCCGTAGACCCTTAGAGTTTGAGGTGGGTGATCGAGTTTTCTTGAGGGTCTCTCCGATGAAAGGCGTCAAAAGGTTTGGAGTTAAGGGCAAGTTGAGCCCTAAGTATATTGGACCTTTTGAGATCGTGAAGAGGATTGGTGCTGCTGCTTACCGATTGGACTTGCCTCCTAGTTTGGGCAAGGTTCATAGCGTTTTTCATGTTTCCCAGCTCCGCAGATACATTAGTGACCCGAGTCATGTTTTGCCTAGAGAGATCGAGAACTTGGAGCCGAGTCTTGCTTTCGAGGAGCGTCCAGTGAAGATCCTTCACCGTCAGGATAGGAAGCTTAGGAGCAAGGTGGTGCCGCTAGTGAAGATCCTTTGGCGTTGCGGTGATGTTGAGGAGCAGACTTGGGAGACAGAGGCATCGATGCGTATCGCGCATCCTTCTCTTTTCGATTGAGGTATAGTATATAGATTTATATCCGTTCGAGTTTCGAGGACGAAACTTTTTGAAGTTGGGGTGATTGTAACATCCCGTATTTTCGTAAAATCTAATTTAAGCGTTTTAAATTATTTTATGTGATAAAATAATATTTTAATAATTTATTTCGAAAGATTAGGGTAAAAGTAAGATCCGTCTTAAGAACCTCAAGTCTTTAAGACGAATACAACTTGGCAAAGTTATATTCCCGACTTAATTATTCATTTCCATATCCGTTTTAAATATCCGTTCCATTTTAATTATTCGGAAAGGACGACTCACTTGTCCTCTTATAAGTAATATGTCGACATAATAATTCCCTTCATCCTCAACATTTCATTTCTTTTACAGTAACAACATTCATCCTCAAAACCTCCATAAAAACCTTTCCTTCTTTTCAAGCTTTCTTCATCATCCGTTCATCGAATCGCGAAAGTAAGTACATTTTCGGAATCCTTGTTCGATTTCCTAATCATCCATCACTTTCGTTTTTCATTTTATAGACTTCAAAAATCGGCCTGTTTTCCTTAGTTTCGTTTAAGAGCTTAAAAACCCGTTTTCTATGTTGTAGGCGTTGGCTTGGACGATCCCGACGTGGACTCTTACGTGGTTGAGGAGGATCATTTGCCGGAATAAGCTTAAAGGTGACGATAATGAGAAACTCGGCCTTTATGTGTATATTAGCATATTTGATGTGATTCTCGTTTTGTTTCTGATTTGTGTCGAAATATGATGTTAAAGGACTTAGCAACATGTTTAGGATGATGTTGTTGTGAAGAATTCATGCTTGAATTGATTGTCAAATGCTTTTAAGGGTATTTTCAGTTTTTCTCATTTTTGCGACGGATACATGTATAATTCATTTGAGGATTGTTATGGGACTTGTTTTCTGATAGATTAGTAGTATTGGATGATTTATGTTAGTGGGTAAACATCATTTGTGATGCTATTGAAGATTTGAAGTCGAATTGTGAAGTTTGAGAAAGATTGGAAAATCTCGATTTTGGTTGCAGGCTCTTTGAGCCGGTCGACCGACCGGCCGCCGGTCGACCGGCTGGGAGAGCATTTGTGTGTTTCGCGAGTTTTTGGAAAAATGGCTTAGGACTGCCAGCCGGCCGACCGGCCGCCTGCCGACCGGCTGGTAGTCATTTTGCCTTGTGTTGTTTGCGAAAAACTTATATAGGATGGGAGCCCAGCCGGCAGACCGGCCGCCTGCCAGCCGGCTGGGAGTACTTGTGGGGATGGTTTTCGTTTGAGAAGGCTTGGGAAGGTCTTCCCAGCCGGCCGACCGGCTGCCTGCCGACCGGCTGGGAGGCCTTTTGTGTTGTTTTGTTTTTGAAAAGAAAGAAGGAAGGCTGGGAGGTCACCAGCCGGCCGACCGGCTGCCTGCCGACCGGCTGGGGACCCCTGTAGGCTATTTTGAGGATTTTGTAAATTGAGTGTAACTTTCAAACGGTTAATCGGTTCTACTTGAAACTTGTTTTGTGTACCTTTGACATGTATTTGAGGTCCCCGGAGGATGGGCAACATTATATTGGGTTCGGGAATATAGTGAGGATAGAGACCCCCCGGTCGGGCAACCGAAAGGGAAACCGGCTCTCCCTCCTCTTAGTTCTCGAGGTCAATTAAGTGTTGATTAGAAGTTAAAGGTAGAACTATAGAGTAGTTCATAGACTTGAATGATATTGTCTTGATGCGTATTAAGTTATGCCTTAAGCTGGCCTCTGAACTTAATATGTGAGTTGTTTGTCGTATATGGGAACATGCGTTGAGTTTTCGCCTCTGAGTTCCATACATGTCTGTTTGTCGTGTCTGGGACATGCGTTGAGTTTTCGCCTCTGAGTCCAGACATGTATGTGTGATCGCGTCAGGACATGCCTTAAGCTGGCCTCTGAGTCTGACGAGTAGAGCAATTGCACGACGGGGCAGTCAGGTTGTCATACCTTACCCGGAGTGCAGGTGTTTGGTGCTAGAACATGCGTTAAGTTTTCGCCTCTGAGTCTAGTATCTTGTAATGTGGTAGGGGTCCATGCGTTGAGTTTTCGCCTCTGAGTTCCTTACTTGTGATAGTGAATTGAATGTTAGTCCATGCGTTGAGTTTTCGCCTCTGAGTCTAATGTTCAGTGATAGCCCGTCCATGCGTTGAGTTTTCGCCTCTGAGTCCTTGCTTGATATTGTGAACTTGGTATTTAGGTTATGCGTTAAGATGTCGCCTCTGAACCTTTATACTTGCTGATTTATTTAGTACCTAGGTTATGCGTTAAGATGTCGCCTCTGAACCTTTGTACTTGCTGTTTTATATCTGTTTGCCTTGATGATGGTACAGTGTCAGATATGCTTGGTATGTTGTTGTTGTTATATGGTTTGTAGGGAAACCGGCTCTCCTTCTTATCTGTTTATGAAGTTAGTTGAGAGCCGTGCATGGTAATCGCATGATAGTAAGAGATCGGATGATGAGTTGTTTATGCTTCACATGTTGTTATATGTTGGAGTATTCTGTATTGTTTTATATGTTACGTGTTGTCACAAGAGGTGGCTAGGAGAACTCTAGTCACTCCCCACTGATTGTGGCGTACATGTTTTCATGTATGTAGGTACATGCTGGTTGGAGATGGGTTCACGAGAGCTAGCGAGTGATGATCCTGCTGTCATCTTATGACTTACCTTATATCGTTTAGCTGGACTCGTAGTTGTTACTTTTGTTTTGGTGCCTGTAGGGATGTTCCATCCCAGGCTGATGTACATATTGGTTTTGTTACTTAGAACTGTTACTTATCTATTTGGTTTCAGTTTCAGTTTACGTTTCAGTCTAAGACTTCTCGCATGTTTTATCTTTAAAAAGTTTTAATTCCGCTGCAATTTTGGTACTTTTATGTGTTTATATTTCCGCTTTCGCGAGGGGTTTTACAGTTACCACCTAACCCAGGCCCCACTGCTAGAGCTAACGTATCACAAGCTTATAGTGATTTCGTTATGGAAGCAGGTGCAATAAAGAGGGTACTCATTTTTGCAATGGAACCCAATTTGCAAAGACCCTTCATTTCCCATGGTGCAAATAAGATTTTCACCACGCTCACAAACGAATTTTCAAAAGCACCGAGAATCGTTTCATATGAGCACACATGTCGCTTCTTCGATGCGAAACTCCATAAGGGCCAACCATTTAGCCCACACATTCTCAATATGATTGAGAATGTCGAGAAATTGGAGTCCCTGAACTGCAAGATCAGTGAGAACGTAATCATTGATCGAATGCTTCATTCACTTCATCATGGTTTTTTCTTATTCAGGGCAAACTATTACATGAATGACATGAAGAAAAGTCCTCATGAGCTACACTCCCTTCTCGTACAGACCGAGAAGGATCTTAATTTGAGTGGGAGCATGAAGCAAGACGTTCTCATGTTTGCAAAGAAAGGAAAGGGTAAGGGAAGAGCTCAAGCAGAGCTAACAGTAGTTAATTCTCCTAAATTAAAAAGGGCCGAATTTAAGAATGGGCCTGGTGAGACAAGTAGCTCACAAGACAAGACAAAGAGCAAAGACGGTGACATTGAGTGCCACCATTGCCATAAGTATGGGCATTGGAGGCGGAACTGTCCAGTGTACCGTGAGGACATAAAAGCAGGCCGCATCACTCTTATTGGTATGTCATCTTATATTCATATGATTGAGATTAACCATGCATGTTTCGGAACTTGGGTACTTGATACTGGTTGTGGTTCTCATTTGTGTAATCATTTGCAGGGTCTAAAAAACATCACACCTCTCGCAAAGGGTGATGTGGACCTGCGTGTCGGGAATGGAGTAAAAGTTGTTGCTTCTTCCATGGGAACATATGTGATCCAGCTACCGAGCGGATTCGAGTTATATCTGTATAACTGTTATTATGTACCCAGTTTATCTAAGAACATTATTTCAATTTCCGTACTCGATAAAGACGGATTTTCATTCTTAATAAAGGATAATAACTGTATTTTCTCTTTAAATTGAATGGTTTATGGTAACACGGTTTTCATGAATGGTATATAAGTCTTAGATCAATCGACTGAAATATTACACATGAATAATAAGAAACTAAAGGTTGGTGACAAAGATCAAACATATTTATGGCACTGTCGTATGGGACACATAAATGAGAAACGTGTAAAGCAGCTAATACAGAATGACGCTATATCTCCATTTGATTATGAATCATTTGGCACATGTGAATCATGTCTCATAGGCAAAATGACTCATATTTCCTTCAAAGGTATTGGAATGCGCGCTGCTGACCTATTAGGCCTCTTACATACAGATGTATGTGGACCTATGTCAATCACCGCACGAGACGGCTATAGATATTTCATCACTTTCACGGACGATTTAAGTAGATACGGATATGTCTACGTAATGAAACATAAAAGTGAATCCTTTGAAAAGTTCAAGGAATTCCAGGCGAAGGTTGAAAACTAACTGGATAGAAAGATTAAAGCACTACGATCAGATCATGGTGGTGAGTATATTTCGCATGAGTTTGATCAACACCTTAAAGACTGTGGTATAATACTACAGTTAACTCCACCTAGAACACCACAATTAAATGGTGTGTCCGAACGGAGAAATCGAACACTATTAGATATGGTTCGATCCATGATGAGTCACACAGTTGTGCCAGATTCATTATGGGGCTTTGCTCTACTGTCAGCTGCTATTATACTTAACCGAATTCCGTCTAAAGCTGTTGACAAGACTCCATATGAGATATGGAAGGGAACCGTCCCTAACTTGTCCTTTATTCGGGTTTGGGGTTGCAAGGCTTATGTCAAGTGGAGACACGAGGATAAGCTCGGCCCGCGATCGGTCAAGACATACTTTATTGGTTATCCAAAAGGAATATTTGGTCATTACTTCTATTCGCCTACCGAACACCGCGTTTTTGTTGCGGCTAGTGCGAAGTTCTTAGAGAAAGAGTTTCTCGAGAATAAGGCAAGTAATAGAACCTTCGATCTGTTGGAGGTTCAAGAACCAACTACTGAGCAACCAATGGAGGAAACCGTTCCTTTATCTTTTGTTGTAGTCAGTATTCCTGAGGAACCCATAAGGTCGGGTAGACACTTCATTCACCCAGATAGATACATCGGTATGATCGAGGAACTTGACAGAGTTGACGTTTTTCTCTTAGAGAGTAACGAACCCGTGGCCTATAAAGGTGCCATGACCTGTTCCGACTCAAAGCTATGACTTAATGCCATGCAATCCGAAATGGAATCCATGTACGAGAATGACGTATGGGAGTTGATTTGCCTGATAAGGTACGACCTCTTCAACGCAAATGGCTCTATAAGATAAAGCGTTCCATCGAGGGACAACCAAACACCTATAAGGCCCGACTAGTGGAAAATAAAAGGTTTCACTCAAGTGCAAGGGTTGCACTATTATGAGATTTTTTTCACCCGTAGTCATGTTGCGTTCCATTCGGATTATCTTAGCGATTGCTGCATTTCATGACTATGAAATATGGCAAATGGATGTGAAAACCGCCTTCTTAAACAGTTATTTAGAGGAGGACTTGTACATGGTACAACCCGAAGGTTTCACAGATCCAAAAAATCCTAAGAAAGTGTGCAAGCTTAAGCGTTCCATTTATGGACTTAAGCAAGCATCTAGGAGTTGGAATCATCGCTTCAACCAAGTGATAAAAAAGAATGGTTTTATTCGATCAGTCGAAGAACCATGCTTATATATCAAGTCGAGTGGGAGCAAGATCGTCTTTCTGGTGTTGTATGTCAACGATATACTCTTGATCGGAAATGACATCCCTCTCTTATCTTCGGTTAAAGTATGGTTAAAGAACCACTTCCAGATGAAAGATCTGGGTGAGGCACAATGTATATTGGGGATCCGTATCTATAGAGATAGATCACGACGGATGTTATCACTGAGTCAGGAGTCTTATATAGACAAGATTCTTGACCGATTCAGCATGACCAACTCCAAAAAGGGGTTACTTCCGATGATCTCGGGGGTGCATTTGAGAAAGACTCAGGCACCTAAGACACCGAAAGAGGTCGAGCGCATGAGTCGCATTCCTTATGCGTCAGTTATAGGATCGATCATGTATGTCATGATATGCACACGTCCAGGCGTGGCATATACTTTGAGTATGACGAGTCGGTACCAAGGCAATCCAGGTGAACCACACTGGATGGCTGTGAAAAACATTCTTAAGTACCTACGGAGGACTAAAGATTGGGTATTGACTTATGGTGGAGGCACTGAGCTTTGCGCAAACGGTTACGCGGATGCTAGCTTCCAAACGGATCGCGATGACTTGAAATCTCAGTTTTGATTCGTTTTACTCTTAATGGCGCTGCTGTCAGTTGGAAAAGCTCCAAGCAGAGTGTTATTGCAGATTCTACTACTGAGTAAAAGGAAATAGTGATACACAAGATTGCGACAGATGACAACACCGCAGATCCTCTCACTAAACCATTAAGACATGATAAACATGAAGGGCACGTTACTTCAATGGGAATTAAACGTGTTCCTGAGTTGTATTAGTACTTTTGTGAATTGGATATTGTATCTATTTCATATACTATTTATAACGCCATCGATTTTGTTTTATATATTGTTTTTCATGTGGATTGTACTGACAACATTGAACACCACAAAGTGAACTGAATTACATTATATTTGTTTTTAGTCCATAATCGCCTAAGCGAGCTGATAACTTTAGCAATTATTTTGTGACGTCGATTTATAGTGGGTTCAATAAACCATAAGTCAAATCGTTGACTGATCGATCACAGATACGAGATTATAACGATAACTCGTAGGACAATTTTCGTGACGACGCAATGGAGTCCTAAATGTTACTAAACATTCGGTGCCGGGTCGTGTAGGACGTCCATCATGTTCCTTGAGTCGATTCTTTTGACTATCGACTGTTTCTTGAGATAAAGGGCAGTTTTGGGTGACATTGATTTCTTTCTCACTAGCTGACCGTAACTGGGGTTAAGCAGATTTTTTTTGGGTCATTTCATACTGTGCTTACATCTGCAAGATTCGAGTTGAAGAAAATATTCACCCTTAATATTTCTCAGGGCCACTCGAGGAGTAGTCACTGAAATTCTTGGCCAAGCTCGAATAATGATTCGTTATCAGTTGAGTTACTCTCTAGTCGGGGAAACCACTCTTGATACAGATCGCTTGTAAAATACGACCTTTGTGAATACAAATTTGCAAATTGTTTTACATTGAGTGGGAGAAATTTAATTGGATATGAGAATCGGTTATCGCACATACCCTTGTACGGACAAATGGGAGATGTTGGATTTAGTGTCCTCAACAGTTAGTGCGACAACACGTAAAAATCTCTTAAAGGAACACAGGGTGTACTTTGTATTTTAGCCAGTTGATTCACGTTTATCAATAACGGTTGGATTGCTAGAAAGTTTGACGTTATTGTCATACAAATGGCGGTAATCAACTGGTCCCTAAGAGTCACACCTAAATGATAGAATCTGAGAGATATGATTAGATGAAAATGTAATCATATTGATACCCTATATGACTAAACAGTTAGTCAATGTAATGATGACATAATTATTTAATACTGATTAAATAATTTTAGCTAAGACGAATTAAAATGTTAATTCGTGATTAAATGTAAAATGTTATATTTAATTAGTGTGTAATGAAATCATTTAATAAGGATTAAATGATTCAGTTAAATATAAAAGGTTATATTTAATTGCTTAGATTATAAATATACGATATTTATAAGATAAAGCATTACGCAAAAGAGAGCTTAATAACCGAATTTAAGTAAATATAAAAACGGTTCCTAAGGCCGAAACTGATAAAATTTCGGCCAGATGGTGGATTTTGGTCAGTAGTTGGAGATGCCATAAAATAGAGTTTGTTATTTGTTTAAGCAGTAGTTTAGGTAGAATCAAATACGGATTTGATTATCCTATCTAAACTAGGTAAGGTGGTTAAGAGATATACGGACTATCAAACACCACCCCTATAAATAGCATATGGCACGCCTCCCTATACCTTACTGTTGGAGGAAGTGTCCTCGACAATAGTGTGTTGACATGATTAAAACTCATTTGAATGAAACACAACTGGGAATGTTACTCTTTTAAAGTCGACTGATCAACATTTACCGATAATGATTGACTGTCTAGAGTTTGACATTATCGTCATATGATAGTGGTGATCAGTTGATCCCTTAAGGTCATATCTTTAGGGAATTCCGTCTCAATGGAATAATTAATTAATATCGTATTGGATGAGAATTAATTAATAACTAGAAATTTGGAAATGATTTTACGTGACAAATATTATTGTAATAGGATTATAATAATAAACGGTTAAAAGTAATAAAATCGTTTTATTAACGGTTTTGATTAAATTGTTTGAGAAACAATTAAATCGAGAATGAACACGGTTGATCATAAAATTACAATTAGTTGTAATAAAATTATGATATTACATTTTTATAAGATGGTAATTTCGAATTACTAGAGGGATTATTTAAATCTAATAAATTTGTAAATTATGGATTTTAAAGAGTTAAATTGCATAATTAACAAATTGGTTCATGTGTTATGAGACATGTGTGACATGTTACAAATTAACACAAGTTACAAAGATAAAATGGAGTCAATTTTATCAATACTTAAACCATGTAAGTGTGTATGTATGGCATCATAGTGTATAATATAATACACTACTTGTGCATTAGCTTACAAGCCTAAGGTTTAGGTGTCTAAGAGTGTAAGAGTGTAAGAGTGTGTAAGGCATCTTGTGTACTTTTGTCATAAGTGTAAGAAGCCATGCATTGGCCTTGTGTAGCCATATGGGACGTGTAAACCATGAGCAAATTAGCTTGTGTTGCTCCATATATACTACACCATACACTACATGCAAAGAGTCTTGATGTTGGTCGTTTGTTCATTCATTCACATAATACTACAACATATTATTCACCTCATTTCTCTTAGAAATAGTCTTCTAATTGAAATAAATCATTTCATATACTAATAATATTAAGAGTAATATTATTACTATTTCTAGTTTACTAATTCAATTTTTCTAGTAACAAAAATTGTTTTGGTTTGAGACGGGTCCTTGATACGAATCTTTTGGAGACAATTTTGTGTTAGATTGTTATAAGGGTATCTCGTTTTGAAGACTCCATAATAGGTGATTATTGAGTATAAACCTTCTAAAATCAATGTAAGGGCATTCACACATCTTATGTAATCATCATGCATGCATAAGATCTTATTAAGTTTTAAACCTAAACTTAACTCACATTAGTTTTGAGTATAAAATCAGGAACTTAGTTTCTAACAAGTGGTATCAGAGCATTACGGTTGTTGCATGCATGATCGGATTCATGTTTTATGTTAAACGGATTAACATATTAATTTCGAAATTTTGTATTTATTATGATAAATCACAAAATAATTTTGCATGTTAAAGTTTCTGATTCTAAAATTTTTTTAGGACATAAAAATAATTTTATGGATTTTTATTGTTCATTTTTATATTTATTTGTATATTTTGTAGTTTAAATCGGTTTTAAACAACAATTAATGGGAAAAATAGTTAAACATAGTTTCTGACCGAGATTTTTTTATATGTTCTCACATGCATATTTAATATATTGTATATGAATTTTCGTAACAAATGGAGTTATTATGCATGGATTATGAATTTTATGAGATAAATGGTCATAATATGAGTAAAAATGGGTATAGGAGGTTATATTTCGAATTTGACCTTAAAAATTTTATGAGAAGTCACATACAATATATGAAGTACCTTTATGAATTTTCGAAATTATTTGACTTATTTTGCATGATTAATGATTTTTATAGTAAAAATCGTATTAATAGTGACTCGAATTCGACTTTAATAGTTATAGTTGGAATTTTGCCATAAAAGCTTTACACAATGTCACATGCAATATTTACATAATGTATATAAGTTTTGAGAATTTATTCTCAAGTGATGCATGTTTTATGATTTTAATAGTTAAAATCGGCTAAATAATGACTTATTGTGTTAAAAATAGTTAATCTTAATATTATGGCATAAAATTTTACCCATAGATGTCTTAAATAATAGGAACATCAGATCAAAAAGTTGGATATCAAAAAGTTTCTGTTTTTATGATTATTAATTTTTATGAGTTAATTAGTTAATAATCGTAATTTTTGAGTCGTAAAAATAAAATTTCGAGTATGGTCTGTAATTTTTGGTCATTTTCAGATTCATATCTATTTTAGGATGACTAAAATTTATAGCAATTTATTGCAATTTTTTATAATTTAAATTGGATTTTAAACCATAAAAACGACTTTTATACGATTTATTTAAGAAATAAACTATAAATATTTGCATAAGACCATTTTATTAATTTCTGAATTTTTAGAAAATTTCCAACGTTTAAAATTTTTGAATTTTAAATTTCGAATTTTATTGACTCATTTGGCCATATTTTGTTTATTTTTCCCGAAAATACAAGTAATTTATGAACAATAATGCAAAATCAAGTTAAATCATGATCAAATATTAGTAGAGACTAAACATTGATTCCTAAAGTATGTTAGGATGATTAGCTTGGACATAAATGAGATTTATGTAATTTTGATGATTTTAATAGTTAAAGTCGCGCATATCCGTAAAAACCGTAAACAAATATGAGATATTTGCTCCCATAAGGCGATTTGGCATTAAAAATTGAGCATGTGCATACATATTTTATTATTGCATTTTATTTAATGTGAATGTCATATTTGAATGTTTTTATATAATTTGGAATTATGTAATTTTTCTTAGTATGACCTTAGTTTTAATCAATATTACCCGAAATGAAAGGGAATATTGATTCGGTTGTAATTTATGTGATCTCGTATCACGGGTTTGTAATTTAAATTTAATTTTCAGTTTTACAATAGAGTAGTTGTATTATTTATTGTAATTCCGGAGATCCAAAAGACGGTGCCATACGGAAAGGAGTTCCGACAAGACGGTGTTTTCTTGGATGGTGTACCAATCAAGTTCAAGGGACCATGGAGTTGGTTTCCGAATTTGTAATAATTAATTAGTTTTTACTATTACTAGGAAGGCCATACTAGGATTTTATTGCTTTATTGCTTTTATTTTTGCATTATTTATATGTTTACATGCATAGCCAAATCGCCATAAACATGCATATTAGTTTAAATCGTTAAAAACGACCGTGTCAATTATAATTATCGAGTTCACCGATTTAATTCACTTAAATGAGATAGATAATAAATTGACAAGACCTCTATATTAAACAAAACAATTGAGAATTAGCCTTATCAAATAGTAGAACCCATGAGCTTCTATTTCGTGGGGTGGTGCTAGTCCAGTGGGCAGTACGAACCTCATTACGTAGAATAACTGGGGCGATGTGGTGGATTCAGTCCAGTGGGCGGATCACATCTCGATGCATTTGAAATTTGGTTTGTACTCAACGGAAGTGTAGAGGACCAGTGGTCAATGTGTTCCGGGCTAAGATGAATAAATAATGATTTTTCATCAACCAAGAGTTCTATGGTAGAACCGGTTAAAATTTTAACCCACCAAACCATATCATTGGGTTGGAGTTCCAGTGGTTCACGATTTCGGTGGTATGGATTTGGGTCTTGGAATCATTTATAAAATTGGATAGAGGTCATTTTATAGATGCTTTAACTTGTTAAAATAATTACAAGTTGAATCAAAATGATGAATGTTTGTTTTTCCTAAATTTGTTGTTTTATAATTGTTCATTTTTACTCCTATATAATATCATTTGATTGTAACCAATATCTCCGCTAAACATCTTATGCTATATCGACAAATAAAATCTCTTTCTCCTCACTTAAAACCATGTTTTTGGTTATGGACAAGGTCCGTAGGAATTATTCTATTCCATAGAATTTGATAGGAAGGTCCTATGCAAACATAAGATTAACATCTTAAAATTCTTATTAAACCATTATGAATTCTTATAAAGAAACTTAAATAGAAGTTATCCTAGTCAAAGAGTGTTGATTAAATGTTCTATTCAAACATGGTTCTAAAGTCTTATTGCTCAATTTAATAACTTATCGTCTAAAACTTAAGGGTTAAGAACATGACAAAGTTGATATAAATTGGTAAATTGATTTGAGAAAATCATTGTAACCAATACCACCTCACTTCATAGATATTAACTCCTGTGAGGAATTAATTTGGAATTAATTGAAGAAAAGGTCTTCTTCAGGTGATAATTCTTGAAGTAAGTGGGAGCTATGGGAAGACCAAATCTTTCTTAAGTAGTTAAGAATAGAACGAGGTTGAGAGAAAATCGTGTAAGACACAAAGTTAGAAACTACTCCAAATTTTAAAGTCTAAGGATGTTGGAAGTATGACTCCAACATATTTCTTGGGTAATACTTATGACATTAAGTTTTCATTCTACAGTGTTTGGATATGACTGCCAATTGGTGATTCACGTTAGAAATTCCATTTTCATATGATTGAACGATGGTAAAAGAATGACAAGACCTACTATTCTAAATGGGTATTTAGAGGAGGATGTGTTAATAACACGATCCGAGGGTTCTTGTAAATCCTATCGTCCTAACGTGAAGAAAATCGTATGACGATTTGTCAAGAATGATAAACATAAATAGAACTAAGGTAGTTGCCATTTCATCCGTATGACATATACATGTTATATTATGCTTAACCAAGTTTTGGATTTAGAGTAATACAAAAATAGTTATTATATACATCATCTCTAAATATAATTTGAGTTTTGCATAAAAGGTAAAAGATTTTACCATTATGCAATTAAAACAAATGTTGTACTCAATGTTACCACGAATTGATTCATGGTTAGGCCATACAAATCAAGGTAGTTATATTCCAAAACTGAGGAGGAAATGTCATACGTACCCTAAAACTCGAGTTGGTGCCCCAAATAATCTTTCCTTATTTCTCGATTAAAAGTCGCATTTGAGGTTAAGAATCTCATAAGTTATGTGAATCTTGCATTCAAGGCAAGTCATTCACCCTATAAACACTTTAAGGTGTATAAGTGAGTACAATTTTCATTCTTGAAAGATATTTTAATTAGAAGGTAAGAAGAGATTGAGATAGCTGAAGTAGAAATACTTCATCTAGAGGATCTATCCTCGAGTAGATGAGATCTATCTTCAATTGAGGAAATCAACGCACAGGAAATTCTCGTTGAGAATACAAGTGTAATGACTCAAGGAAATGTTCTTGAACTTAGATAGTGATCTAATTGAGCCTAGTAATTTACACCAAATAGAGTGTGATAATTTATCACAAGTTTACTTTCATAAGCACAGGATGGGCGAGAAAGTAGTATTGAATCATATGAGATATGATTAAATCTTTTCAATTGAGTGGGAGTTATTTTCTATTCCGATTTTGTCAAGCATTTATCTTTCCGCTATGTTATAAAGCATTGGCATATAAGTCATATGAGATATGAATAGGCAAGGTGCCTAAGTTGTAGCCTATTTCGAATGGCGAAATTTTTCCTATATGAACATGAGAACAAATGGTTTGTGGCTCATGATGCTGTCTATAAAGAAAAGAGGTTTATTTCTTTTAGACAGAGTGGGAGAAATTATTGTAGAGCCACAACTTCAGTATGATGCAATAGGAAAATGTTCTTCCTAGTTGAGATCAGTGGAAATTTCATTCGAAAATTAAGTTGACGAGTGTCATGTTGCCTTTTAGTGCAACGAACTTATAACTTGCTTAGATGCTTTATTTAGTTTGGACTCTATTTGAATCCGAAATAGCTTAGTTGATTGATGGAAAGGGTTTCGCACGCAAACAACGGAACTATAATAAAACCGAATCAGATGATGTTGTTGGATTTTAAAAGTCATCGAATATGAGCTTTGTAAAATCACAACTGTCCTAAAAAGGAAATGTCAAAAGGTTGAATTCTTTATTTTGTCATGTGATAAGCATTTTCTTGAGAGTCAAGAAGTTATGTTTATACATGAAATTTAGTGGGAGTAAAGTTATGTCACTAGTCTTACATGAATGTGACATGTTGATCATTATGAATGATAAAGACTTGTGAAAGGAATAAATACATCACTAGGATATGCTATTAAATGGATATTAGCGTATAAGTAGATATTCTTATATCGATAAGAATAAGGGTAAGTTCAAATGTTTTGAACTATAGAAATTGAATCTACATGCTTCCGCTGCAGGATCAATTCTTTACGCTAAGATGTATTACCATTATCAAACTTCGTATACCTGGAGTATGACGAAATGGTACAAATCGAATTTGGAGAGAAGTCTCTATGTGTAGCCATATAGTTCATCAAACAGTACTGAAGAAGTACTAAAAGGATGAAGCTAAATGTTTGGATATTTCATTGGTTTAATGTGCAAAGAGTTGCACAATATCATGTTCTAAACACATATGGATGGTTAGAGAACCATTTTGACTACAATCATAAAGGAAGAAATTTGTTGGAGATATTCTAGAAAGTAGAACAATGGAAGGTATTCAACAAATATGAGTACACTTATATCTATAAGATATAATAGAGGGAAGAGTCTCTTAGACACTGTGAAAACAGTGGGACCTATTCTATTGTTAGAAAGCTTGTGTCTAGATATGGATCAAGACACTACTCGTAAGGTTAGCATAATGAGATTATGCATAACCAAGGGAATTTATAGTGAGGTTATGTGAAGCACAAAGGTTGTTAAGGCTTACTAACCAAAGGCCTTCTTATAGGCTTAACATGATAGATCATGTCATTTCAATTGAGTTGAGATGTAATACTATACAAGTATGAATTATAGATTATGTAGTAATTGATATGGTATCAATTTTACATATGTGATAATGCATTCATCATTTGAGTTATTTATAACTCACGAAAGGTCAAGTAAAATTCAAATGGGATGGTAAGACCATATTGAACCCCATTAAAGTGAATTGAATTATCATGACCTCGCCCGCCCCTAGTTGCTTAAGTGAGGTGATGTCTCAATGCAACTAGATGTGTGATGTGATTGATGGCGAGTTCAATTGCCATAGAGTCATACGGGATGACTAGTCGATCACCTAGGCATAGATATGTTAAGATACATTTGTCGGGCTAATGACCGCTGATAGAGCTCTGGCATACTCTTATTCAGGGCTGAGCAAAAAAATCGGATCCGAATTATAAAACCGAAACCGAACTGAAAACCGTAAAAAGAAAACCGAAAATTCGGTTTTTTCCGGATGCGGTATCCGAACCGGATTATATTATGCTAAACCGGAGCGGATATGGTTTTGAATAATTGAAAACCGGGACCCGGATTTCAAACCGGTTTATAATTTTTTTGAAAAAAAAACAAAAAAAGCCTAACTAATAACTAAACTCTAAACTTCTAAAGAGGAAAATTTACTGAAACCGGTTTCAAAACCGTTGCGGTCATCCGGATTTTCGGATCCGGTTTCCAATTTTTGAAAAAAACGGTATACCGATTTAAACCGGTTCGGTATCGATTCCTTGAAATTCAATTTTTAAAAACCGGGTACCGCTCCGGATTGTAAAACCGGTGCGGTATACCGGTTTTGCTCAGCCCTACTCTTATTAAAGACTGCCTGGTCGTGGCGGGAGCATCTATCGTGTTTCACATGAGTCAGTTCTTGGACTAATGACTGTTCTCTAAGGTGGCATAGTTTTCAGATTAACTTTGATTTATGTCCTAACACCTTCGTAACTGGGGTTTATAAGGACATATTTTGGGTTATGATGGGTTGTGGTCAGCCGGAAGAAATAGGTCGATTAGGAATTGTCCACCCCTTGTCAGGGTTGAGAAATATCTCTAGGCCACTCGAGGAGAATAATAACTAGAAATGCGTGGCCACGCTCGGAAGGTATCAATGGTAGACAATTCCGGTCAGTAGTTATTGTAGGGTTTATTAGTTATTCATAAACTAATCTTTTAGTCATACTAACATAATCTTTTAATTAACTCTTTAATTAACATATTATAAGTGATCTTATGCATGCTAAAATGCGGAAATAAGGAGATTTCGACCCTTGCATATGGTCCGAATATAAAGCAAGGATGATCCTCCTAGTACCCAAAATAGAATACCTCCTTTGGATGCACCAAGACAACCCCTCAATCAACCGAGACTTGAACAAGCTAGTTACAAAACCGGTTTCTCCTTAAACTTATTCTAATCTCTCTAATTAGAATATTATTTCAATACTACAAATAGTATGATTTTATTATCTTATAATATATATTTAGAGGTTAAAAATTCTTCTTACTAAGTATAATTTTCGGCCAAGAGTGAAGAAGAACAACAAGAAGAATGAATATTATACATATCACATATATATATTAAGCATGCTCTTAATAAGATAATTTAATTAACTTAAGCATGCTTATGGGGAAAGGGGTGCCGGTTTTAGGGAACCTCAAATGGGGAACATCTTGACTTCTCAAGACACTAGGGTGGTATCTAGGTTAGTGTTCTCAAGGTGATGTTAATGATTGTGTTTTATACACTAATAAACACAAAACATACCCTTAACTAACCTCACCAAAACCGGCTACCATAATCCATAAAATGGATTTCATTTTACAACTTTGTAAAATGTATAATTTGTACAAAGTGTGACATCTTATATGTCATTAAGATATAAAATACTTTAGTACATCTAAAACATATAATTATTTATCATATAAATATTGTACATAATTAAATAAATCATATTTGTTTAATTAATAAGTAATTCGAAATTACTAATGTAAAATGATCATTTATCGTCAATACGATTTACAATCTTTGTATTAATTTCAACCCAATTCATTCTAATTACGATATTATGAAATATCGTTTAATGTTTAACAATTGACACATTTCAATTTTAAACATAAATCTTACATTAAGATTTAACCTCTAATTTCTCGATATACGAGCTTAAGGAATATGATCAAATCGTATCAATATACATTTGATCACTTTATCAATTAAGGGAATTGTCCTAAAGGTGTGACCTAAAGGGATCAACTGACCACCACCGTCATACGACAGTAATGTCAAACTCTAGCTAGCCAATCATTACCGATTAATGTTGGTCAGTTGACTAATATAAATCGTATCATCCCTTCCGCATTCTCGTTATGAGATTTAATTACGTGATCGCACTATTGTTGAGGACACATTTCCCAACAATCTCCCACTTGTCCTCGACAAGTGTGCGTCACCAATTCTCTTGTCCTATTACAATCTCCCACTTAATGCAAGATGTCTCTCTAAGGTCGTACTTGCATTCGATCATATCATGAGTGGTTTCCTCGATCTGGAGAATAACTGTCTGACCGGAATTATCTACCATAGATACCTTCCGAGCGTGGCCACGCATTTCCAGTTAACTTCTCCTCGAGTGGCCCTGAGATTTGAACAACCCTGACAAGGGGTGGACAATTTCTATCACACTACTTCCTTCAACTAGTCACAGTCAGTCACAACCCAAAACAATCCCATTTGACTCCAGTTACGAAAAGTCGTAGAGAATGGATCAAGTTATGCCTAAACTGTACCATCTTGGGAGAGTAATCTTTAGTCTAAGAATTGACTCACAAGAATACTATAGCAGCTCTCGCCACGACCCGGCTATAAAATTTCCAGAACTCTATAAGCGGTCACATTGCCCGACAGAGTGTTTCTTACAGTCTGCCTATGTGATCCACTAGTCATCACATATGACGCTATGGCACTTGAACTTGCCATCAATCGCCTCACACTCTAGTCGCTTTGAGACGTCACCTCATGTAAGCGGCTAGGGGCCATACTAAGTAAATCCAGTTCACTTATGGGGTTCATTATTGTCTCTTACAACCCATTTGGATTCTGACAAAGTATCTTTCACTTTGAGTTAATTATAACTCAAATGATGTTGTCATACAACAATAGTCAATACTATTATATTGCATTTGATGCATAATCATCTATTTGTATTAGTGTTTTGCGAATAACCCTTTATTCATGATTTGCAAAACTTACAAATTTTGGTCTCCTTTATTCTCATATTATCCTGTATAATATGATTCTATTTGAGTACATATCTAGAACTCTTTCTAGATTTTGAGTTTCCTTTCCGGAGGAAAGCTCCCACTGTTATCTTATAACTTGTGACGTATCGATATACTGGAGGGATTAAGGAATCACTCTCTTTAGTCACTTATGTACTGAAATCTACATTGTAGTCTATTTCTGATTTCATCATTCTAATAATTTTCATCCTTCTTGGCTATTTGATAATGGTTTTGTTCATCATTATGAATAACGTATCTAACCATTTTAATTTGTAATGGGCGACCTTTTATTATCTATATAATAAACTTTCCCATTAAAACTCCATCATCATATGATATAAATTATTTTATTCATCTAAATTGAGTACCTCTTATTCTTTACTCTTAAAGAATCACCCATTCTCTCTAAATGGTAGGTTTCAATTCTTTAATGAATATTGCTCCCACTGAAAACAATATCTCTCGATATCTTAAATGAACCTTTCATTTCTCGCATGTTAAACTATTACTTGAATTGTTATCACTATCTCTATAGTGATCCATCTTTTCAGATCATACCTTCTGACACAACATAAACTACTGTCAAGGGGACTGAGATGATTTCTCCTCTATTATCTTATAATCATAGGAAAATCATTATTTCAAGGAATCGTTCTTGCCTCCGAATAGATAGATAATTTCTCCTCTATTATCTTATAATCTTTGAAAAATCACTACCTCATGGAGCCGGTCTTCCTTCCGAATTCATACGGGGTTTCCCACTGAAACAATGAACACAAAGAACCTTTCTTCGAGTGTCCTCCCGTAGTTTCTTCAGTGTATCTTTCTTCGAGTGTCCTCTCGTAGTTTCTTTTGTTATCTTATTTAGGTTTTTTTCTTAAGAACCCTTTCAGGAATCTTCTCTAAGATCCTATAGTTATATCATTGGTTTGTAGGTCGAAAATTTTCTCCCACTCTATCCTTTAAAATAACCCTTATTTGTACAAGGATAGCTTATTTCGATCGTACCAATGTATATAAGTTTATGGTATGATGAATACATTCTCATTTTCACTTAAAATGAAAATCTTATAATGAACTAATATTGTCTCATTTTGATTGAAAGTATCTCATGGAGTGTAGTTCTCAGTTTTAATCAACTCTTTGATTATTTCATACTTGATCGTATCAATGTCTATTGTGTGATTAGATCACCATTATTCATGTTTTAACAAGGCATGCAATTTATTTGATAAATCAAAACATTGATTAAGAACAACAGTAGTGACTTGGGTTGAAAACCAAGTCACTAATATCCAAAATTACAACCATTGTTTTAGGATTTTAATCCTTGTCTTACAAGAAAGTAAATTGTTCCGAAATAAAATGCAAAATATGAAAGAAGACGACATGAAAATTAGAGGCTAGTTCTTCAAGTCTTCGATCAATTTGGATGCTACCATAGCCACCCAAGTAAGGAACTTCAAGCTTCCTTCTCCTTGCCCTTATCATTATTAGGAGGCGCCCCTTTAAAACAATTAAAAAGGGTAAATATCAACACACTTGTATCATTATACATAAGCTGATAAATGACATGAATTTAAACGAGAATTATTACCTACGGCGGTTGCCTTCCCATTTTTGAGATCGCTTAAGTATTTGAGGCAATTTCGCTTCCAATGACCGATCCTCGTGCAATAATGGCACTTGTCTTGCTCTTTTGAAGACGAGGTGGAAGCGCCTTTCGAAAAGGTCTTTTCTTTGGTCGCCTTGGGCTTGAACGTTTTCTTGCCCTTGCCTTTCGAGGCATTCCTTTTGAAGCTCGTTTTCCCTTTCTTTTCGATGTTCAAAACATCTTTGGTGGAACTTTCATGAAGTCCCATGTCCCTTTCGGCTTGGACTAGCATCTTATGCAACTCGTCCAACGTGGTCTCTTGGTTTCGCATATTGAAATTCACCCGAAATTGAGCATACGCTTTAACCTTATTGAGTGAGTGAAGAACTCGGTCAATAATGAGAGAGTCGGGAACATCAACATCTTGAGCTTTTAGTGTCT
This sequence comes from Silene conica, assembly GCA_029255685.2. Classification (NCBI taxonomy): domain Eukaryota; kingdom Viridiplantae; phylum Streptophyta; class Magnoliopsida; order Caryophyllales; family Caryophyllaceae; genus Silene; species Silene conica. The sequence continues at coordinate 71,827,766 of CM055311.2, forward strand.
CCGCTAGCTCAACGAGTTTGAGCATATGAGGGCTTATCTTTTGCCCTTCCTTGAATGTAATGTCAAAGAAGGCGGAAGCCGCCTCATATTGAATCACCCTTGGAGTTTGCGAAAACATGGTCGCAAGCTTGGTGTAAATTTCATACGATGTGGTCAACTTAATCATACTCCTTTGGAGATCCGGCTCCATGGAGAAGATGAGCACATTTTTAAGAGCGGAGGACTCTTTCATGTAGGCTTCATAGGCCTCACGAGTTTGGACCGATGAACGAGCGGTCGGAGCGGGAGAAGCGGCTTCGGATAGGTAACGACTCTTATCGTCACCTTGAGCGGCCAAAAGTAATTGCGCATCCCAATCCTTAAAATTGGAACCATGCTTATCGAGTTTACAACGATCCATAAAGGAACGAAGCCATGATACGTTAGTGAGAGGTGGAGCGTTGGTTGCCATTGATGTTGTCGAAAATGAAACTACAATAATAAAAGGAAAACAACATCATTTTAAAATCCGTAATTTAAATTTAAGAACTTAAACATGTTAAGTATATTTACTTAATGATCTCTTACCCAATTAAGTAAACAATCCCGAGACCCAAACCCATACTAATCCGGGCACGGTGTAGCCGATTCAACCCGTATCGGTGTAATTTGGTGGATTAACCCTTTAATCGGTTCTACTCTTAGAACTCTCGGTCGACAATTTTCTTAAAATTATCTTTAGCCCGAACTTATTGCAACTACGGTTACGAATACTTTCGTTGAAATCAACCAAATTTCAAGGTGTAATCTTATTACCCCACTTACCCAACGTGACAATTTTAGTACCCCGGTGTAGCCGAGCCTACGTTCTTGTGAAGAAGGGATTCATGGGTCCATACTCTTTGGTAAGGCTAAGTCTCAATATTTATATGTAAGAGATCTAGTCAAATTATTATCTATCTCCGTTTAAGTGAACTAAGTCGGTGAATTATCGATAAAATAAAAGACTAGGTCGACTAGGTCGAAACATGCATGATACGATGTATGACGATTTGGCTATGCATGCAAACATATAAAAGCAAAAATAAAAGCATAAATAAACCCTAGTATGGCCTTTCCTAGAAAAGAAATAACAAAGTACAAATTCGGAAACCAACTCCTTTGGTCCCTTGAACTTCACGCGGCACGCACTTCGAGGTAAACACCGTCTTGATCGGAACTCCTTTCCGAATGGCACCGTCTTCAAGGAACTCCGGATTTTACAAATATTACAACTTTCCTAGTCTACTTTATACATTATAAAATAGAAATAAATTACAATTGGGTGATACGAGATCACAAAATTACAACCGAATCGGTAACCCCTTACATTACGGGAAATACCGATTAAAAAGTAAGGCCATACTAAGTAAATTACATAATTCCCAAAATTACGTAAAATAAATCATGACATTCATAATAAAATATGCAATGCTTATGTAAATATGAATTAACATGCAAACCCTAAGCCAAATCGTCCTATTTAAAACACTTATTTAAATAGTTATCGCAAACCTCAGTTTATGGAATCGCGTGTTTTAACGGTTAACAACACTATGCATTATATGAAATGTTTTTCATCCTTAAGTTAATCATCCTAACTCTTATAGGTTTAAAAATTTAGTCTTACTCAAACTTTGAACAAGACTTAACTTAATATATTTCAATATTGATCGGTATTACTCGGTTTTTCGGGAAAAATAATATAAAAATCCAAAAGAGTCATAAAATTTCGAAAATTCAAAATTCAAATTTTGAAAAATACAGAATGTTCTTAAAATTTTCAGAATCTTAAAATATTAGTATTCATACGGTTTTAATATTATTTCGTAAATAAGACGTAAAACGAGCATTTTAAGTCGGAAAATTCAATAATTAACTTTATAAATGCAAATTAAATACTAATAATATTTTTAAACCTTCCAAAACATTTTAAGAACACAAAATGGACAGAAAATTAAATGGCACATTGCCCCATAGCCGAAATTTTAAAACATGACTCTAAATATTCAATTTTAAATGCTACTTTTAACAAATTAAAATTAAATCAAATCTGAAACTTTTGGCTCCCAAGAATATTTTCATGATGAACATATCACATATGACTAATATGGGTTACATTTTTCGGCCATTTTAACAACATTTGCAAATTTTAACGATTTACGTCATATATCGTACAATTTTAACTTTTAAAATTATTTCTCAAGCATAAAATAAGATAAAATTCTCGAAAATTTTATACATGCTGGAAATAATATATATGACATCGTGTTAAATTTTTATGGCCAAACTCCAACTTAAACTATTAAAGTCGAAATTATGTCACTAATTACTCGATTTTTACATTAAAAATCTATAATATTGCAATATTTGAGATTAATTTCTGGAAAAATAAATTTTAAATATTGCATGTGACATCATCATAAATTTTTATAGTCAAATTCATAATATAACTATTTTAACCCATTTTTATTCATCTTATTGCATTTTAACACTTAAAATTCATATCACACGTTTTATAAGTCCATAATTTACGAAAATTCATATTCATATTATAGAAAATACATGTGATAACATACTGAAAAATCTCGGCCAAAAGATGATTTTAGCTATTTTTCCCAAAAAATAAACATTTTTAACCATTAAAACATATTAAAACCGAGATTTAAAATACCAATAATCAATACTCATGCAAAATATATTCCAAATATTCTAAAACATTTTAGAAAACAGTAGGTAAACATGCTAAAATTATTTCGTGCATATCTTATATCAAACGAAAAAACAAGTTTTATTTTGTTATCACTATAACTCCGTAAAAACGTAAACGGAAAGCATGCAAACAACCTATCGCTCTGATACCAATTTTAGGGTTTATTAGTTATTCATAAACTAATCTTTTAGTCATACTAACATAATCTTTTAATTAACTCTTTAATTAACATATTATAAGTGATCTTATGCATGCTAAAATGCGGAAATAAGGAGATTTCGACCCTTACATATGGTCCGAATATAAAGCAAGGATGATCCTCCTAGTACCCAAAATAGAATACCTCCTTTGGATGCACCAAGACAACCCCTCAATCAACCGAGACTTGAACAAGCTAGTTACAAAACCGGTTTTGTCCTTAAACTTATTCTAATCTCTCTAATTAGAATATTATTTCAATACTACAAATAGTATGATTTTATTATCTTATAATATATATTTAGAGGTTAAAAATTCTTCTTACTAAGTATAATTTTCGGCCAAGAGTGAAGAAGAACAACAAGAAGAATGAATATTATACATATCACATATATATATTAAGCATGCTCTTAATAAGATAATTTAATTAACTTAAGCATGCTTATGGGGAAAGGGGTGCCGGTTTTAGGGAACCTCAAATGGGGAACATCTTGACTTCTCAAGACACTAGGGTGGTATCTAGGTTAGTGTTCTCAAGGTGATGTTAATGATTGTGTTTTATACACTAATAAACACAAAACATACCCTTAACTAACCTCACCAAAACCGGCTACCATAATCCATAAAATGGATTTCATTTTACAACTTTGTAAAATGTATAATTTGTACAAAGTGTGACATCTTATATGTCATTAAGATATAAAATGCTTTAGTACATCTAAAACATATAATTATTTATCATATAAATATTGTACATAATTAAATAAATCATATTTGTTTAATTAATAAGTAATTCGAAATTACTAATGTAAAATGATCATTTATCGTCAATACGATTTACAACCTTTGTATTAATTTCAACCCAATTCATTCTAATTACGATATTATGAAATATCGTTTAATGTTTAACAATTGACATATTTCAATTTTAAACATAAATCTTACATTAAGATTTAACCTCTAATTTCTCGATATACGAGCTTAAGGAATATGATCAAATCGTATCAATATACATTTGATCACTTTATCAATTAAGGGAATTGTCCTAAAGGTGTGACCTAAAGGGATCAACTGACCACCACCGTCATACGACAGTAATGTCAAACTCTAGCTAGCCAATCATTACCGATTAATGTTGGTCAGTTGACTAATATAAATCGTATCATCCCTTGCGCATTCTCGTTATGAGATTTAATTACGTGATCGCAATATTGTTGAGGACACATTTCCCAACAGTTATAACTCCAGATCGGGATAAACCACTCTAGATTTAAATCAATTACGGGCACGACCTGAGAGGACGCCATGCATTGAGTGAGAGATAGTAATAGGGCAAGAGGATTGGTAACACACACTTGTCTCGAACAAGTGGGAGATTGTTGGAGGAAGTGTCCTCGACAATAGTGTGTTGACATGATTAAAACTCATTTGAATGAAACACAACTGGGAATGTTACTCTTTTAAAGTCGACTGATCAACATTTACCGATAATGATTGGCTGTCTAGAGTTTGACATTATCGTCATATGATGGTGGTGCTCAGTTGATCCCTTAAGGTCATATCTTTAGGGAATTCCGTCTCAATGGAATAATTAATTAATATCGTATTGGATGCGAATTAATTAATAATTAGAAATTTGGAAATGATTTTACGTGACAAATATTATTGTAATAGGATTATAATAATAAACGGTCAAAAGTAATAAAATCGTTTTATTAACGGTTTTGATTAAATTGTTTGAGAAACAATTAAATCGAGAATGAACACGGTTGATCATAAAATTACAATTAGTTGTAATAAAATTATGATATTACATTTTTATAAGATGGTAATTTCGAATTACTAGAGGGATTATTTAAATGTAATAAATTTAGATGGAACACCTTGGCCTTGGTGCTCATGGCATGATTCTGATACATCCACGCCACTATTTTATGAGGAGGTAATGTCAATTTATTCTACACTAACCATTCCCAAGTTGTCTCCTTGCTTTTGTCCCTTATCCATTGATACCATTTAGAAATGATGTACTCATTCAGACTGTGTTGGTGCCACTCATGTATGAACCCTGCCTTAAACAACTCCTTAACCTGACAAATTTTCTTCCAACCCCAACTAACATCTGGTTTAGGCAAATAATTCATCCAGTCAGTCCCCTTCAAGTATATGTGATTTATCCATTGCACCCATAATTTTGTAGGTTGAGTATTCACCCACCACGGAAGCTCGCCCCCTGTCGTCTAATTCGTTCAGTAATGTTGTGTACAAGGGGTTGGCAGTCAAGTAAAGTAAGTCTTGAAGACTTAATCGGAACACCAAGGTACCTGAAAGGTAAGAACCCGTCCTTGTAGCCTGAAATAGCGATAATGTCATTCTTCACTGTTTGGCTGACTCCGTTAAAACACACATTTGATTTACCCTTGCTTAGTTGTAAACCTGAAGCAGCTGAGAAGGTGGCAAAAGTCCTGATTAATATAAGGGACTATAATCAATTTTCAGGCCGAAGTAATTTACTCTCAGTTAATAAACAATACTAGAATTGTTTAGAATTGTTTGGGTTTAACTTGTGTTGTTTGATGATACATTTGATGATTGCCTTTCCATGTTTTTGGTGTTGATTGTCGGGTTAAGTCGATAATGCAGTACACCAATGCACTCATTTCCCTATAGAATACTTGTTTAGAGAAATTAATTCTTCCAAGTCTGATGTTAATATAGGTGGGAGTCCTGCCAATGGATGAGTCAAAAGTCATAATGAAAGGCCAACTAGGTCCAGGCATGATGATATCAGTCGATCTGACAAGTGGTCAGGTTTGTGCATTTGGGCTTTGCTAAAAACAATTCTTTACTTATCATAGATGGAGATCTGACAAGTGACAAGTGATTTTTAATTTCATTCTTCAGACAATTGTAGATTAGAGATGCTACGACTACATGCTCCAACTGTAAGGAGTAAAGCTATGGATTTGAAGCAAGCTTGTGTTGGGTGACATCGTGACTTCCGTCGTGCGAGACTTCTGGTAGCTTTAAGCAGAAGGGAGGCGACACTCAACTTGTCAAGATAGCTACTGCTAGCAGACATCGTGATTTTTGTCTAGGAACACCTGCAGTCCTCATGAATTTCTAGTAGTAGTGTAGTAGTCATCTATTTGCCTTAATTCTACCACGTTTATCTTAAATAGATTATAGTCTCTTATATTAGTTTGTTTTTTGTTTACGAAAACATTAAAAACTAGTTTGGAACGAATATTACTCGGTAGTTGTAATATCACAAATATGACCATGTCTCTTTTTTGGTATTGATAATGATTTGAATTTTAATTTTAAGAAAAAGTTTGATATACTTTTAAAGTTTTAATTCATTTACTTGTTATACCGTTTATGGCATACCTTAATGGCTGAAACGACGGCAAATTGTTAGTATATAATTCATTGCAACATAAACAAAATGTTGCAATAGATTATAAACCTGATGCATTTACGAGTCATATAATTAAAAAGTGTTGCAAGACAAAAAAGTAAATGTTGCAATAATTAGGAAAGAGTGTTGCATTCATATATTTTAAGTGTTGCATTTGCAAAGTGTTGCCTTTTCAAAACGAATGCAACACAAGTGAAAAGTGTTGCGTTTTATTCAAAAATGTTGCATGTAATGTTGCTCTACGCTAATGCAACAAGACTTTAAGCAACATATTTAAAAGTGTTGCTTAAACCTTATAGCAACATTTTTATGGGTTTATGCAACATTTTAAAGCCGTTGCAATAGGCTCACTTTGTAGTAGTGTTTGTAAATTATGGATTTTAAAGAGTTAAAATTGCATAATTAACAAATTGGTTCATGTGTTATGAGACATGTGTGACATGTTACAAATTAACACAGTTGACAAAGATAAAATGGAGTCCATTTTATCAATACTTAAACCGTGTAAGTGTGTATGTATGGCATCATAGTGTATAATATAATACACTACTTATGCATTAGCTTACAAGCCTAAGGTTTAGGTGTGTAAGAGTGTAAGAGTGTGTAAGGCATCTTGTGTACTTTTGTCATAAGTGTAAGAAGCCATGCATTGGCCTTGTGTAGCCATATGGGACGTGTAAACCATGAGCAAATTAGCTTGTGTTGCTCCATATATACTACACCATACACTACATGCAAAGAGTCTTGATGTTGGTGGTTTGTTCATTCATTCACACAATACTCCAACATATTATTCTCCTCATTTCTCTTAGAAATAGTCTTCTAAATGAAATAAATCGTTTTATATACTAATAATATTAAGAGTAATATTATTACTATTTCTAATTTACTAATTCAATTTTTCTAGTAACAAAAATTGTTTTGGTTTGAGACGGGTCCTTGATACGAATCTTTTGGAGACGATTTTGTGTTAGATCGCTATAAGGGTATCTCGTTTTGAAGACTCACATAATAGGTGATTATTGAGTATAAACCTTCTAAAATCAATGTAAGGGCATTCACACATCTTATGTAATCATCATGCATGCATAAGATCTTATTAAGTTTTAAACCTAAACTTAAAGAAACAAAACTCACATTAGTTTTGAGTATAAAATCAGGAACTTCGTTTCTAACACTTACGAGTTCCTACGCAAAAATCCCTCATCTCTCTCTAGCTTTTCATCTTACACAAATTAAAGGTAATTTTGTAGTTTCTAGCTCAGGAAAGGGTATTTCTCAGGACATCTTGGGTGCAACGATTAAGAGGATATCTGTTTTGATATCTGATCTTAGGCCTTTGCAAGGACAGAAGGTTAATTCTTAATCCCAATCTTTGTATCATGTTCTTCGTTTATGACTATAAATCGTACATTATAAATTTGTTATAATCCTGCATATAAAGTATTGGGAATATATACGGATATTTTCCCACAGTGGTAGTGCCGTGAAGGTGGGTACACAGGCTGTGATATTGAGTTTGTCGTGAGCTGCTTATGTTGTCGTGGTCCGTCATCATGGCTGTCATGTTGTTAGTTTATTATTATTATTATTATTATTAGTAGTAGTAGTAGTAGTAGCAGCACTACTATTGTTTACTCTTATTATTATCGTTAGTATAGTATTAGTATTATAATTTTTATAAATTGTTAGTATTATTATTATTATAAGTTTATTATTACTAACTATAATAATTATGTGATGGTTATTGTTATTATTTAATTAGTTCCTTTTTCGATATTGTTATTAGTTTAATTAGTTGAACTAGTTTCGTTAAGTTGCTTATATGGTTTTGTGACGGTAAATTAAATAATAAGCGAATTTAGTTAATCGACTGGTTATGCTTAATATAATCTTGTTATGCTTAATATATGATTTGATTAAATAGATTGATTAGTTAATATGTTATACCTTGTTTACGTAGTTATTTTAGATAGTAATTATTCATATTATATTGTTAGGTGACGGTTTTGAAGTGACATAACTCTGTTTACTTGCTGGCTTGCTATTGGATTATATTGTTATCCAGGTAGGATACATTGGTACTATAATTTGTGAAGTGTTATGAATGGATGTTGTATTGTATGTTATGGATGCAAGCACGATTTATATAAGAATGATGTTTATTGGTTGGCTATTTTATTATTGCATTCATGACCATAGCATATGCCAGGCCCGGTGTCTTCAGCTCTATGCTGGAAATCGACAACGGTCGATGATACTCTGCCGGGAGGTTCGGTATGGGTTGGTGCAAGGGTTTGAGAATGATACTGAGAATGAGCTCGAGCATGTCATGGCATTTGCATATCATATTTGTTGCATTATGATTTTGTGTTATCCTACTCGACCGCGAGGTTGACAGTGTATTCTTGTGACACCTACGATGATCCGGAATGGGGAGTAGACTTTACAGGAAAGAGACAGATGAGCTAGGAGCTGGCCAGGAATGTGAGATGCAGACTTGGACCGACTTAGAATTATATCACATCTAGAGAGTCATCAGTTGTATTTTCTTTTCCGTTGAGCAGTAATTGTAATAACAAAAGTTAAATTTTTTTTTTTTAGTTTTATATAAAGTACTTTGGTTTGTTTTACTTTGTTATTCAGTACCTCGGACATTCCGAGATGATAACAACTCTATGTATTTGAGAATGTCTTTTTAAAGGCTCTGAAATAAATGGGGGTGTTACACTCTTTTTTTTTGTTAAACGAAGGGGATACAATGGTAATTTGCGTCCATGAAAGAGTAAAATGCGTTCATGAATGAGCATAACCCTTAATTTATACATAAATATGGATCAAGGAGAAATAATAAAATGTGAAAGGTTTGCTTTAATACACATAAATATGTAGTATAGTTTTATTACTTTTGAGCATTATTTTTCATTATTAGCAAGTTATAAAATTAGAAACTGTAAATTTTTATGTAGTTTTAAAAATTAAAAAACTAATAGTATGTATGTTATTATGATTTGCCCTTTAACTTAAAAAAATTTATTTTTTTAAACGGCATAAAAATTAGAATTATATGGTATTTATTTGTTGTTTAAAATATTCTAATAGTAATTATCGATATTTTAAATTTATTAAGAATTTTGATTTTTAATTGTTATTTAATTTAACTAGAAATTAAAACGGCCAAAAGTTAATGTTTGTTAAGCTATTTACATGTAATGTTTTAATTTTTTTTATTTAAAATAAGAAATAATGATGTGGCTACATGTCATGTGTAATAAGTGACGTGACTTTTTGTTAATATTAGGTGACATTGTCTACGTGACATTTTATGTTACCATTTTAATAATATTATATAGATAGATAGATGTATTATTAAGTTTGTAACATCGTTGCAATAACTTTATTACATGACTAATTACTCGAATAATTATCATATAGTTATAGCTACTAACGGTGAGGTTGTCACGTATGTGTGTGTAACAACGGATTAATCAAATACTTTGTATAGCATTACGATATTGAATATATTAGAAAAAATATTATTCTCACAAATAGCACATCCTCCAGATTAAACAAGATATATAATAATACAATTTAAGAAAAAAAAATTATAATTAAAATAAAGAAATTAACATTTCTAAAACTGCGTTAATTTGTACGGTTTCTAACCTTAATCCGACCCAAAACTCATATCATCCAACTCGTACAAACATGTATTAACGTATCCGTCCCATATTGTATCCAAGCCCAAAATGACAACACAACCTTCACCTGACAATCCGGTCAGTCGGATCGTGTCCAGGTTTTGTTCGGATCGGATTGGGTCGGTATGGGTTTCGGGTATGTTGGTCGAGTTAAGCGAGCCAATAATTTTGCATCATGCAATTTTCGGGCCAATGATCGATTTTTTCTTTTAACTTAAATAATATTAAGTGATTTATTTAAATTAGTCATTTTAAGTCTTTCTGACCAGTTATAGTTATGTTTTTTTTAAGGCCATTTGGATCCAGTCATATTAGGCCAGATTACTTACTGTCAACAAAGCTCGGGCCATATGTGAGTCGATTCAAGTCTGGATCACATCTCGGTATAACGGGTCAATTTCTACAGGTGAACCTTTCAGTCTAGTCAATTGGATTGAGTTGATTCTCTGATGTGTAAAACCACCGATAACTTTACCCCTTATTCTATTTGATTGGTTAGTGCCTATTAATTAGACTTAACTGTTGGAAACTAAGTTCCTGATTTTATACTCAAATCTAATGTGAGTTTTGTTTCTTTAAGTTTAGGTTATAAAACTTAATAAGATCTTATGCATGCATGATGATATCATAAGATGTGATTGTCCTTACATTGGTTTTAGAAGGTTTATACTCAATAATCACCTATTACTTGAGTCTTCAATAACCGAAATACCCTTATAACGATCTAACAAAAATCGTCTCCAAAAGATACGTATCAAGGACCCGATCTCAAACTAAGACTATTTTTGTTACTAGAAAAATAGAGTTAGTATACTAAAAATAATAATAATATTACCCTTAATATTATTAGTATAGGAAATAATTTACTTGTCTTAGAAAACTATTTTATGGAGAATGAGGTTTGTAGTATGAATGTGTTAGTAGAAAATTGCCTAGCATAACACATAACATCAAGTAGTATTGTAGTGTGTGGAGTAGTGTATTTATAGAGCAAAAATGGTCTTGTTAGCCATATGGTATGGCCGGCCAAATCAAGCCATGCATACCCTATGCATGCTTTCCTTTTTCTTACACAAAAGTAAGGATTATTCATTACAAAAAGGAGGGGAAGACCCAATGTTGTTATTAAGCTTATTCATAATCAAGTTGTACGTAGATTGAAACATGTAATGAGTGATATAGATAGAAGGATAGAGGAGCAATGGTGCAAGGACATTCTAAATATCTGATGTAATTTGCTAATGGATTAATGATAAAAGCTTACATTTTACCAAAAAAAAAAAAAAAAAAAGGATTATTCCTTACATATGTTTTGTGTATGACACACTCTATCACTTGCTAATTTACACACACAATCCACACACATACATACATTTTCACGGCTGAAAATGGGTCTTATTATAGACCCATTTTATCTTTGTCAATTGTGTTAATTTGTAACATGTCACATATGTTCCATAACACATGACCCAATTTGTTAATTATGCAATTTTAACTATTAAAATTCATAATTCACAATTTTATGACATTTAAATAATTATACTAATAATTCGAAATTATTATTTTATAAAATGTAATATGTAACAGCCCGTATTTTCGTAAAATTTAATTTAAGCGTTTTTAATTATTTTAAGTTATAAAATAATATTTTAATAACTTGACGGAATATAATTTAATAAATAGTAAGATCCGTCTTAAGAACCTTAAATCCTTAAGACGAATACAAACTTGATAAAGTTAAGTTCATATCTTAAAACCCGTTCAACTATCCTAACCCGTTTCAATTGTGACGGAAAGGACAATTCTTGTACCCTTCTTAAACCCCATATGTCGACATCTTCTTCCTCAAAAAAACATAAAACAGTAAACCACATTTCTCTTAAAACCTCCATTTTATTCATCTTCTTTCGATCTTTTCTTCATCATTCGATCATCAAATCGAGGTAAGAATAACATTTTCGGAATCCTCATCAAATTTGCAAGCCACCTATCACTTCCGTTTTTCAATTCCTTCATTTCGAAATTTGGCCTGTTTTTCCTAAATTCCGTTTTTCTGTCCTTAAACCCGTTTTTCGTGCTTGTAGGTGAAGGATTGGAGAACCCGGACATCGATAGCTTCGTGGTAGAGGAGGATCTTTAAGCCGGAGTGCATTTAAGGTGACGATAATGGGGAACTCGGCCTTATTGTGCATATTAGCAAGGTTTGATGTGTTCTTCTATTTGTTTCTGATTTTGTTGATGTATAATGTTTAATGGACTTAGTATCATGTTTAGGATTGTTCTTATGTGAAGAATTCATGCCTTGTGATGTTGTTATATGTTCTTAAGCTTATTTTCAGTTTTCACAAAGTTAAGACGGATACATTGATTTAATCGTTTGAGGATTGTTTTGGGATTTGTTTGCTGTTAGTTAGTAGTATTGGATGATTGGAAATGTTGGGTAAACTTTACTTGTAACAATTTTGAAGAATTGGTGTCGATTTGTGATGTTTTCGAATAGGCTGGAAAGTGCGAAAATCGTATCAGGCTCTCTGAGCCGGTCGACCGACCGGCCGCCGGTCGACCGGCTGGGAGCGCTTCTATTGGGTTTTGCGAATTTTTGTAGGAATTGGGCTTCGGACTGCCAGCCGGCCGACCGACTGCCTGCCGACCGGCTGGTGGTCTCATTGTGTTGTTTTGTGTTTTTGCGAGAACATAAGTAAAGGGGAGCCCAGCTGGCAGACCGGCCGCCTGCCAGCCGGCTGGGAGTACATTTGGGGTGGGTTTGCGAGTTTGTAAAGGCTAAGGGAATGGGTTCCCAGCCGGCCGACCGGCTGCCTGCCTACCGGCTGGGAGTCCCTTGTATTGTTCTTTGGTTGGTTTTGAAAAGAAAGGAGGCTGAGAGGATCACCAGCCGGCCGACCGGCTGCCTGCCGACCGGCTGGGGATCCCTGTAGGCTGTTTTGTTTGTAATTCGCGGATAACTTTCAAACGGTTAATCGGTTTTGATTGAAACTCGTTTTGTGTACCTTTGATATGTGTTTGAGGTCCCCGGAGGATGGGCGACACTATAATGGGTTCGGGAATGGAGAGTGGATAGAGACCCCCCGGTCGGGTAACCGAAAGGGAAACCGGCTCTCCCTCAACTTAGTTCCCGGGGTCAATTAAGTGTTGACTAGAAGTTAAGAAAAGTAGAACTATAGTTTAGTTCATAGACTTTGATGATGTTGAGTTGATGCGTATTAAGTTATGCCTTAAGCTGGCCTCTGAACTTAATACGTGAGTTGGTTGTCATATATGGGGATATGCCTTAAGCTGGCCTCTGAGCTCCATATGTGTATGTTTGTCGTGTCTGGGACATGCCTTAAGCTGGCCTCTGAGTCCAGACATGTTTGATTGTGATCGCGTTGGAACATGCCTTAAGTTGGCCTTTGAGTCTGACGAGTAGAGCAGCTGCACAACGGGATAGCTAAGGAACTGACACCTTGCCCGGAGTGCAGATGTTTGGTGCTAGGACATGCCTTAAGCTGGCCTCTGAGTCTAGTACTGTAATACTCCGTATTTTACCTTAATATTAATTACTATATTAGTATGTTGATATTTCCTGGGCATTTATATTCGAGGCATTCACGTTCCAAGTTAATGTTTGTTAATGTCTGTGTTTCAAGTTCGTTTAAGTTGGTTTGAGTTGTCACCTGGGTACGGTTGAACTTCGGGACGAAGTTTATTTTAAGGGGGGAAGATTGTAATACCTCGTATACTCAAGAATTTCATTTCGAGTTTTAAACATTATAGTGATGTGTCGTTAATGTTTAAACATTTTTTTTTATTTTCATTTTGATGTCGATAAGTATAATGTCGATGGTGGGAGTCGAACTTGTGATCGTTTGCACACACGAGCCTTGGGCCTCGTTTTGTGTGCAGGCCCCAAACCAGCCCAACACGTTAAACCCTAAAAGAAATAAAAGAAACAACTCCCTTCTCAGCATGTCGTCACATGAGGACCTTGCTTTACCTCCTTTTACCCTAATGCTTTCACAATCCCGCCTCAACGTTTGAACAGCCACCACAGCAGAGAACGGGTAGTAGGTCTGAACACGCGGGTTAGTCTAGCCTAGGGCCCTTCGATTTGACCGTGAAACTGGTAAGTCGTGTAAGTTTATTATCGTTTTCCTGCCTGTGTTGTGTCGTGGGGATTTGTGGTGTAGGGTATGGTTTTTATCAGTCTTGAGTATCACGATAGTGTTAGTGGTAGTCTGGGGTGTGTCGTGGGGGTGGTGTCAGTAGGCTAGGGTGAGGGTGGTGACGTCGAAAAGGGGTGGTTCAGAGGAGTCTGTTCACCACGGGAAAGGGGAGCAGAGAGTTCGTGGTTACGCCAGTCAGGGAGTCAGTTTTGGGAGTGGTTTTACTGTCGACTCGGGGGAGGTCCATACAGTAGTACCACCGCGGTCTGTAGGCTGGTTGTCAGGGGTGTTGTTGGTGGAAGTCAGGGGCGACGATGGGTACTGTAGCGGTGGTCGAACAGGGGCTGTTTCCAGCTAATCTGAAACGCGGTTGTAAGTCAGACCCGGGTTCAGGGGCTCTGACTTGACTCGTCAGTGGGTGTCGAGGGGCTTGGTGGTGTCGTGGTGGTAGCAGGTCGTCGAGGGTGTTGGATGCTAGTGGTTGTTGGTGGTCAAGAGGACTGTGCATAGTGGTATGGGGGTCTGATTTCACGGCTATGGTTGTGTCGGGTATGGGCTGTTTGGGGGTCTTTCGGTTTTGGGTTTTGATTTTAATATGGTTTTTAGTATTATTTTTATTATTTATTGTTATTATTATTAGTAATATTTTAATTATCCTTATTGTTTTAGTATCATTATTATTACTTATTATTATTGTTATTATTTATTGTATTATTATTTACCAATATACTTAGCAATATCACTCTTTATGTTTGTGTTATTTTGGAGATCGTTACTTTAGTTGTTGCTTCGCGTTAATTAATATATGAGTCGGGAAATTATTTAAGTCATGGGAGCTTCTATATTTGGAAAGTTTCTATATTTGGAAGTTTCTATTTTTGGAAACTTTCCACTTATGGAAAGCTTCTATTTATAGTATATATGGTTGTTGAGGGGTTCGGGGAGTTTATTAATTCATTACGAATACGTGTCTAGGAAGCGGTTTTCGCGTGGAACTATTCTAGCGAGCTTGGATTGGTCTGCACTTCGGCTATTCGAGGTAGGGGAAAATACTGGTTTACAATAATGTGAAATCTGTTCTTATGTGGTGATAAGCATGTTTACGTTATAATATCATGTGATCATTATATTGTGCTATCTATATCGTTCTAAGACATTGTTATGATTTGAGTATATTTGGTGTTGGATCGGTGCGGAGTATATTTGGTGTTGGATCGGTGCGGAGTATATTTGGTGTTGGATCGGTGCGGAGTATATTTGGTGTTGGATCGGTGCGGAGTATATTTGGTGTTGGATCGGTGCGGAGTATACATGGTGTTGGATCGGTGCGGAGTTTATTATATTGTTATTATATTTATTGTTTTCCCTACTCAACCTCGTGGTTGACCCTGTGTATTCGTGATCACCTGTGATGAACCAATTTGTTGGGGAGCAGATTGACAGGTGGCTGAGACTAAGGGGGAGCTATGGGAGAAAGAGCTTGGATCCGGACCAAACTAGAGTGTAGATCACCTTAGTCAGTTTAGCATGAGTTGTAATTTATTTGTTTTGTTAAGACTTCCGGATACAGATGTACGAACATGTTCTGAGTTAAATTTTAATTTAAAGTACTGTTTATCTTCCTTTGTATCTACTGCCTCGGGGAACCGAGATGGTAACACCTTTATTTATCTGAGGAGTCCTAGTACAGGCCCTTAAATAAATGGGGATGTTACAAAGTGGTATCAGAGCGAACGATCCTCAGGCCTAAACTAAATGAATCATAATGAACGTAAGAAGAGTCTAATAAAATGAACCCCGAGATGAAACTGATAGGAGCCCCAAAAAGGAACGGGATGAGTTAGGGGCCCCCTCACACCAGTCCTGGGCCCTTTCTGTTCTGTCTCGGGAACCCAATGAGAGTAATTGAAGAGTGGGGTAGATTATATAGTGACCTCGTTATCTTGTACTAACGTTCTTGCAGGAGACGGAATGAGGTAAGTTATGTTGTGAAATATGCTTGGTAATATATATTGAGAATCATGAGATTGATGTTGAGTTTTGACTGAGATATACTATTTATGGTATCGAGAATAAGAGTTTTGGATATGAGCTTTATTTGTATATGGTGATATGCATGCGGCTATATGATCCCTGAACCGTTAGGTAGAGAAATAGTATAATGATATGTGTAACGAGTTGATGAGCTATAGCTACCTAAAAGGATGGATGTAGGAGAGATATGATCACAATGTGTGTAATATGAAATGTGGATCAATCTGGATGATGGAATTGAAATTTTAAGAGTTTAAGTGGTGTAATTGTGAACAATGGTTAGAGTAGCGTGATCATAATATGATGGCGTTTGGAATGTTCTTATAGTATATGGTTAGTAAATGACTATCGTAGCTATGTAATATATACTGGTTGGAATTTAGATATGAATGATCAGATTCAGATGTTATAGTAATCCATGTCTAGTGATATGCGGAATGAGTCCCCTAAGCCATGAATGTATATAGTTATATGCTGCATATATCGTACTTAAGAATTTATGCCTTTTAATACGCATTTAAAATTTGTTATAGAGATAGTAATCAATAAGTGACTTTGTGGTAACTCCCAGTTTATATTTCCGTATTTGAATAGGTTGTGGGTATGTGATGGTAGAAACTAATTTATTTATATACACAAGTATAACTATCGAGTTATTTAGTTGAGACTACTTTCAGTTTCGAGATCTTTACCGTGTTCTAGATGATAACTATTGTGGAAATGAGGAATGCATGTTGATATGGTACAAAGTGATGTCTATGCTTCATTTGTATGCCAACATATTTTGGAAAATAATGGTTATATTTAAATACGAGGGTGTGGTGATTTTAAGGAATACAAACTTTTGATAAATTTTCGGAATGTTACCTTGCTTGCGAGGACTGCCATTGAAAATGTGTTCTCTCTATGGGTATGAAAAATTTATGTATGATAAACTGTGTGAAAACCTAACAAGTCGTTATTTAGTTTTGAATTGAGAAAGTTGCCCAAATTTCTGTTGAATGATTGTAAAGTCCATGTCCAGACCAATTGAGTTGTGTTAAAAATAATTCTTTTGAGATATGCCTTCGATTCGTTTCTCTATGGTCAGCTAATCCTTCATTTTTTTTTTTCTAAAAACCTTAGTGGGCCGCAAGATAGTTAAGCGGTTACTTAGTTAAGATTGCTGTAAGTTGTTGTGTAATGTGTAATTAGTGGAATTGCGAGTTATGTAAGTTTCAGATGACGGTTTAATCAAATAAGAATTATGTGATGTGCACACGTGATATTCTGATATGTGAATTATGCATATGATATGAATATGAACCTTACTATAAGATAAGGTAACCTTGTTTATTTCGTCAAGTTTAATACGGAATCGTTTCTATTATGCCAACGCTCTCACCATCTAGGGTTATGATCTCAAAGTAATGATGTGTTGTCCGTATTGACTGTCAAAATCGTGTCTATCAAGAAGAGGCTTGCCAAGTGGCAGAATGATATTTAACTGGTAAACTCACTAACATGATATAGTAGTCTAAGGGTTATACATATATGTGATTATTATTTGAACAATGTGAATCTTGTTGATGTTCTTTTGGATATTGACGGTTCACCTCTGCCCAGTTTCCTGTGCTTATAATCTTTGTAACTTGCCAAGTATATTGTTCTCCATATAGTAAATAGCATATTGTTATACTTAGAATCTGTTTGCGACATGTCGAATTATAAATTGTTTGACATATGATTTATGGGAGTACTACTCTTGTGAATTCGTTTATTTATTTATTTATTTATTTATTTATTTATGATCGATAAAACTTTCATAATTCATGAACTACAAGAACAATCTTTAGTAAAGAAGAGTCAGAATGTCTCTGTGTGGTCTCGTTTCAAAGTACAACTTGTGAAAATTGTCTTTCGACTCGTGTTTATAAATTGTCACCAATTTACCACTTCAATGTTTCAAAATTTGCAAAATGTTTTCAAAGTGGAGATTATCCTTGACAACTTCTGATGTATAGTGACTGTTGCAGCATGACAAATACGATAGTTACATGATGATGGAATCTTGCCCGCATGTTTAATTGTTACGCAATATATAAAAACCTCTCGATGTGCAAGTCAATTACGTTAACAATTTCATGATATATGATGTAATGAGAAGGGATGGAGGTGTACCTAAGTGATTTTGTCGATTTATTGATACCTAGGAATGTAAACGTCTTGTGAGGTATGATTTGTGTGTATCTCGTGAGATAAGTCAATGCTCCGTGTTTAATTACGTTAATAAATTTTGTTCTATGTCTCTTCTATGATATGTTTACAAACGTGAAATGTTTTAATTTGCCAATTATGAACTGATTGCTTACATCGGGGTAAATATATTTATTTTGTGTTAAAATTTCAATGGTGCGCAAGCGTTAGCTACTTTGATTCTGTTTTGTTCCGTAACACGATTTCTATCGATCCAGGTACTCATGTTATTGCTCGAGGTTATATGATTAGTTTGAGTTAGGTATAATTATACCGTATTAGATTGGCTCGGTGTAGTCTACAAGATCTTGTTTTATGAGCTGTGGAATTATAAGTATACATACAAGCATGTTAAAGTGTTTAGTAAAGGTAAGTATAGTGACATGTTAAATAGCCGATGAGATTGAGTTTGAGGGGATAGGGTTGCTCGTGAGTTAACAAAGACCTGGCTGTTTTGTATTGAGAGTGGGATTGCAATTCAGTGTTATATCGACTCGTTGCATTCTTTGACCTTGACACGTGGGTGAGTAGCTTAGCGTTTTGTCCTCTAAGTGTTGACCAGATCCTTTAATGGAATAATTGACAATATTGATGTTGGAATTGGGATGAGAATTGTTACCGGCGTTAAGTTATGAGTTATTAGGCCGTTGTGCCATATTGTGTTAAGGTCCAGTGTGATCTTGGTTATTGAGTTATATTCGGCATTTGAGATCGATACTGAGATGGAAGTTTCAATTGCGGTTTTACTTCGCCAGTTCACTCACCCCTTGTCTTTGGTCTTAGATGCGACGATGAGTGCGATACTTGGTCACTTGGAGTTAGATTTTATGAGATAAAGTAATGAGTGAGATGGAGTACCGTGTTAGAATGTTTATGGGGTTACGGGGACGTAACCATGTTTTAAGGAGGATATGATTGTAAAATCTTAATGATTTTTATATGGCTAGTTATTATGACATGACTAACTGATATGTCGTGACTATTTATATATACTTAATAACCCTGCTGCGCATGTTATGCACTATGTCGTGATTTTTGAAGTACCATGTGTTTCAGTTGTGTGTTAAACTTAGGGGACAAAGTTTTCTTATGGGATATATGAATGTAACATCTCGCGTTTCTTAAGCGGCACTTGGGGTTGTTCATGCTTGCTAAGTGTGTCTTACCGTTATGGGGTGGTGAACTTCGGGACGAAGTTCATTCTAAGGAAGGAAGACTGTAATACTCCGTATTTTACCTTAATATTAATTACTATATTAGTATGTTGATATTTCCTGGGCATTTATATTCGAGGCATTCACGTTCCAAGTTAATGTTTGTTAATGTCTGTGTTTCAAGTTCGTTTAAGTTGGTTTGAGTTGTCACCTGGGTACGGTTGAACTTCGTGACGAAGTTTATTTTAAGGGGGGAAGATTGTAATACCTCGTATACTCAAGAATTTCATTTCGAGTTTTAAAGATTATAGTGATGTGTCGTTAATGTTTAAACGTTTTTTTTATTTTCATTTTGATGTCGATAAGTATAATGTCGATGGTGGGAGTCGAACTTGTGATCGTTTGCACACACGAGCCTTGGGCCTCGTTTTGTGTGCAGGCCCCAAACCAGCCCAACACGTTAAACCCTAAAAGAAATAAAAGAAACAACTCCCTTCTCAGCATGTCGTCACATGAGGACCTTGCTTTACCTCATTTTACCCTAATGCTTTCACAATCCCGCCTCCACGTTTGAACAGCCACCACAGCAGAGAACGGGAAGTAGGTCTGAACACGCGGGTTAGTCTAGCCTAGGGCCCTTCGATTTGACCGTGAAACTGGTAAGTCGTGTAAGTTTATTATCGTTTTCCTGCCTGTGTTGTGTCGTGGGGATTTGTGGTGTAGGGTATGGTTTTTATCAGTCTTGAGTATCACGATAGTGTTAGTGGTAGTCTGGGGTGTGTCGTGGGGGTGGTGTCAGTAGGCTAGGGTGAGGGTGGTGACGTCGAAAAGGGGTGGTTCAGAGGAGTCTGTTCACCACGGGAAAGGGGAGCAGAGAGTTCGTGGTTACGCCAGTCAGGGAGTCAGTTTTGGGAGTGGTTTTACTGTCGACTCGGGGGAGGTCCATACAGTAGTACCACCGCGGTCTGTAGGCTGGTTGTCAGGGGTGTTGTTGGTGGAAGTCAGGGGCGACGATGGGTACTGTAGCGGTGGTCGAACAGGGGCTGTTTCCAGCTAATCTGAAACGCGGTTATAAGTCAGACCCGGGTTCAGGGGCTCTGACTTGACTCGTCAGTGGGTGTCGAGGGGCTTGGTGGTGTCGTGGTGGTAGCAGGTCGTCGAGGGTGTTGGATGCTGGTGGTTGTTGGTGGTCGAGAGGACTGTGCACAGTGGTATGGGGGTCTGATTTCACGGCTATGGTTGTGTCAGGTAGGGGCTGTTTGGGGGTCTTTCGGTTTTGGGTTTTGATTTTAATATGGTTTTTAGTATTATTTTTATTATTTATTGTTATTATTATTAGTAATATTTTAATTATCCTTATTGTTTTAGTATCATTATTATTACTTATTATTATTGTTATTATTTATTGTATTATTATTTACCAATATACTTAGCAATATCACTCTTTATGTTTGTGTTATTTTGGAGATCGTTACTTTAGTTGTTGCTTCGCGTTAATTAATATATGAGTCGGGAAATTATTTAAGTCATGGGAGCTTCTATATTTGGAAAGTTTCTATATTTGGAAGTTTCTATTTTTGGAAACTTTCCACTTATGGAAAGCTTCTATTTATAGTATATATGGTTGTTGAGGGGTTCGGGGAGTTTATTAATTCATTACGAATACGTGTCTAGGAAGCGGTTTTCGCGTGGAACTATTCTAGTGAGCTTGGATTGGTCTGCACTTCGGCTATTCGAGGTAGGGGAAAATACCGGTTTACAAGAATGTGAAATATGTTCTTATGTGGTGATAAGCATGTTTACGTTATAATATCATGTGATCATTATATTGTGCTATCTATATCGTTCTGAGACATTGTTATGATTTGAGTATATTTGGTGTTGGATCGGTGCGGAGTATATTTGGTGTTAGATCGGTACGGAGTATATTTGGTGTTGGATCGGTGCGGAGTATATTTGGTGTTAGATCGGTGCGGAGTATATTTGGTGTTGGATCGGTGCGGAGTATATTTGGTGTTGGATCGGTGCGGAGTATACATGGTGTTGGATCGGTGCGGAGTTTATTATATTGTTATTATATTTATTGTTTTCCCTACTCAACCTCGTGGTTGACCCTGTGTATTCGTGATCACCTGTGATGAACCAATTTGTTGGGGAGCAGATTGACAGGTGGCTGAGACTAAGGGGGAGCTATGGGAGAAAGAGCTTGGATCCGGATCAGACTAGAGTGTAGATCACCTTAGTCAGTTTTGCATGAGTTGTAATTTATTTGTTTTGTTAAGACTTCCGGATACAGATGTACGAACATGTTCTGAGTTAAATTTTAATTTAAAGTATTGTTTATCTTCCTTTGTATCTACTGCCTCAGGGAACCGAGATGGTAACACCTTTATTTATCTGAGGAGTCCTAGTACAGGCCCTTAAATAAATGGGGGTGTTACAAGTACCTTGTGATGTGGTGAAGGGACATGCCTTAAGCTGGCCTCTGAGTCCTTTAATTTTGGATGCTAGTCTATGCCTTAAGTTGGCCGCTGAGTCTAGTGTCTTGCTGATTGGCAGGTTCATGCCTTAAGTTGGCCTCTGAGTCCTTGCTTGCTGAATGTTTTGGTGTTTAGGTTATGTCTTAAGTTGACCGCTGAACCTTATACTTGCTGAGATTTGTCTGCTTGCCTAGTGTTGGTATAGTGTCAGATATAGATGTTGATTTTAATACTTGACTTCGTTGTGGTTATTCATCCAAGGCATTGGATGACTCTATGATCGGTTTCATAAATAGTTGGATTGAAAGACCCCCCGACTGGGTAACTAGTAGGGAAACCGGCTCTCCTTCCTACCGGTTTATGAAGTTGGTTGAGAGCCGTGCACTAGAGTTTGCATGATAGTATGAGATCGGTTGATGAGATGTTTATGCTTCACATGTTTATATATGTTGGAGTATTCTGTATTGTTTTATGTGTTACATGTTGTCACAAGAGGTGGCTAGGAGAACTCTAGTCACTCCCCACTGATTGTGGCGTACATGTTTTCATGTATGTAGGTACATGCAGGTT
This sequence comes from Silene conica, assembly GCA_029255685.2. NCBI lineage: Eukaryota > Viridiplantae > Streptophyta > Magnoliopsida > Caryophyllales > Caryophyllaceae > Silene > Silene conica. The sequence continues at coordinate 71,850,453 of CM055311.2, forward strand.
GGAGCGGGGTTCACGAGAGGGCTAGCGAGTGATGATCCTGTTGTCATCATATGACTTATACTTACATCGTTTAGTTGGACTCTTAGTTTCTTTTGATACAGTTTTTGGTTGGTGCCTTTAGGGATGTTCCATCCCAGGCTGTTGTACATATTTGGTTTCGTACTTAGAACTGTTACTTATCTATTTCAGTTTCAGTTTCCGTTTCAGTTTAATTCTTCTCGCATGTTGTTTACTTTAAAAGTTTTAAATTCCGCTGCATTTTTGGTACTTTTGTATGTTTATATTTCCGCTTTCGCGAGGGGTTTTACAGTTGGTATCAGAGCATTATTGCTCCCGACGCACTCATGTGACCCCCAACCTTAACTTGACCAAATAAACAAATAATGAATGAGAGATGGGGTAGATCTAAGGATTTATTTTGTAGTCTAATTGTGATTGCTAATTGCTAAGCTAATACTTGTTTTCTCTTTTGAAGGATGGTGAGACCCACGGCTGCTGATAACATTATGTTGCAAGCAATTCATCACTTGCTTGAGACCCAGAGACAGCAAGCAGGGAATGTTCCACCTCCTCCACCGCCAGGCAACGAGGCTAATCGTCCTGGTAGCTTCTCTTGGATAGCTTCGCAGATGTCCCGTAGCCATGTGAAGACTTATGGTGGCGAGGTTGATCCGGTAGCTCTTACCGAGTGGTTCAGGGAGATGGAAATGAGCTTTACCATGTATTCGGTGGGTAGAGAGGATAGAGTGCGGCTAACCACTCACTTTCTGACCCTTGAGGCCGATAGGTGGTGGGCATTGACCGGACCTACTTTCACTCTTGATCCTTTGTTCGATTGGGAGGCTTTTAAGGATAAGCTCGAGACGAGGTTCTATCCTAAAGAGCTGAGATCACAGCGACTCAAAGAATTCATGGATTTGAAGCAAGGCAAGATGTCAGTTCAGGAGTTTACAGACCGATTCAACCAACTTGCTCATTTCGCATCGAGGTTTGTCAGAGATGAGGCTGAGAGAGTCTACTTTTACCGTGGGAAGCTAGGACCGCGCATCGAGAGCATGGTTCGTCGTGACTCGACTTCTTTTGTGGAGGTATATGATGATGCTATTTGGGCCGAGAGTTCCATTCGTGCCATAGATGCTGAGACCCAAGCTGCTACTTCTAGTGTGAATCCTCACCAGAGATTAGTGTACCAGGGGAAAAGACCGTTTGTTCCCTCTACTTCTTCGCCTTCTTCTCAGAAGAAGCGGTTTGAGAGGTTCTCTGCTCCGGTTGCTAAGACCATTGTTCACACCGACACAGCTGCTAGTGTTTGCCACCGTTGTGGTAAACCTTCTCATCCGGGTTTTGACTGTTTCAAGAATGCTTTCAAGTGCTACACCTGCAATGGATTTGGGCATAAGTCTTATGAGTGTCTTGAGAGGAACACCGCACTTGGCAAGGCTGTCACTGCTGCTGCAGCAACTAAGGGAGGAAAGCCGAAAGGGAAGATTTTCGTGATGACTAGGGCGGAGGCTGAGGCTCATCCAGACATTGTTGCCAGTATCTTTTCTGTCCTTGGCGCTGAGTGCCTTATTTTGTTCGATACTGGAGCTTCTTTATCATTTATATCGACTCAGTTCGCCGACCGTTTAGCTCTTGAGTCTTCGTTGGTTGAGGAGACTTCTATTTCCTTGCCTTCTGGAGACGTATTTTCTTGCTCATCTTCCCATAGGGATGTTCCTATTATTATTGGTCAAGCCACATTTCCAGCGGACTTACTGAGATTTCCTCTCGAGGAGTTTGACATTATCCTCGGTATGGATTGGTTATCGCGATACCATGCTCGCTTCGAGTGTCGCGACCAGAAAATCTGCTTGAGGAGTTCTTCAAGAGTTTGTGTTTCCTATAGGGGAACTCGCCCTCAAAAGGGTGTTCGTGTTATCTCTTCGATGAAAGCATCTCATCTTCTTAGGAAGGGTTGGCAAGCCTTCATGTGTGTTATTTCAGCCGCAAAGCCATCGCTACCGAAGCTAGAGGATGTAGCCATTGTTCGTGAGTATCCAGATGTTTTCCCAGATGATTTGCCAGGGATACCGCCAAAGAGAGATGTGGAGTTTACCATTGAGCTTGTTCCAGAGACCGGACCGATTTCCAAAGCTCCTTACCGTATGGCTCCACCAGAGTTGAAAGAGTTGAAGCAGCAATTGGAAGAGATGATCGAGAAAGGATTCATTAGACCGAGTGCTTCTCCGTGGGCTGCTCCAGTTTTGTTTGTTAAGAAGAAAGATGGTTCCATGAGACTTTGCATCGATTATAGAGAGCTGAACCGAGTGACCGTGAAGAACAGATATCCTTTGCCTAGGATAGATGATTTGTTTGATCAATTGAGAGGTGCTTCTAGGTTTTCTAAGATTGATCTTCGATCGGGTTATCATCAGATTCCAGTGAGAGAGGCTGATATTGCGAAGACTGCTTTTCGTACCAGATATGGGCATTTTGAGTTCGTGGTTATGCCTTTTGGGTTGACTAATGCACCTGCTATTTTCATGGATCAGATGAACCGCACCTTTAGTGAGTATCTTGACACTTGTGTTGTGGTGTTTATTGATGATATCCTCATTTACTCTAAGACCGATGAGGAGCATGCTGAGCATCTTAGATTGATTATTGGGATTTTACGTCGACAGAAGTGGTTCGCAAAGTTTTCTAAGTGTGAGTTTTGGCTTTCTAAGGTTGCATTTCTTGGACATGTGATATCTAGTGAGGGAGTTATGGTTGATCCCGCGAAGATTGAGGTTGTTGTTGATTGGGAGAGTCCCAAAGATGTTGGAGAGATCCGTAGTTTCCTTGGATTGGCTGGTTATTATCGTCGATTTGTTGAGGATTTCTCTAGGTTAGCTCGTCCGATGACTCAGTTGTTGAAGAAGGAAGCTAAATTTGTGTGGACCGATAAGTGTGAGAGTTCTTTCCAGGAATTGAAGACTAGGTTGACTTCCGCTCCCGTACTTGCTCTGCTAGAGATTGGAGTTGACTTTGATGTTTATTGTGATGCTTCGATGTTAGGGCTTGGATGTGTGTTGATGCAGAGTGGTAAGTTGATAGCTTACTCATCTAGACAGTTGAGAGTTCACGAGGTGAACTATCCGACACATGATCTTGAGCTAGCTGCAGTTGTGCATGCCTTGAAGATGTGGCGTCATTACTTGATTGGATCTCATTGTCGCATTTTCACGGATCATAAGAGCCTTAAGTACATTTTCACCCAGAAAGACCTTAATATGCGACAGAGACGTTGGCTAGAGTTGGTTAAGGATTATGACATTGAGTTATTGTATCATGAGGGAAAGGCCAATGTTGTTGCTGATGCGCTTAGCCGCAAGACTTCTCATTCGATGAGTGCTATGCGAGTGTTGCCCGATGAGTTGTGTTCCGAGTTCCGGAAGTTGAGATTAGAGATGGTGGGTAGTGGTTTTGATTGGTTAGCTGCTATGACTGCTGAGCCGTCTTTATATTGGGAGATTCGTCAGAGTTTGCCTACAGATGCTGATTTCAAGAAGTTCGAAGCCAAGATTTCGAGTGGTGTTACACCTGACTTAGTGATTGATGCTGAGGGTTTCCTTAGGTTCCGTGGTAGGATGTATGTTCCCGATGTGCCTGATTTGAGGAAGAGGGTTCTTGATGAGGCTCACTTGACACCGTATTCAGTTTATCCGGGCAGAGAGAAGATGCACAAAGACTTGGGACTTATATTTTGGTGGCCCAGGATGAAGAAACACATCTTGGATTACGTTAGTAGGTGCTTGACTTGTCAACAAGTCAAGATAGAGCATAGGAGGCCAGGTGGTTTGCTACAGTCGCTTCCCGTCCCTCAGCGGAAGTGGGAGTGTATATCGATGGACTTCGTGACGGCGTTGCCTAAGACTGTGGGAGGCAAAGATACGATTTGGGTTATTGTTGATAGGCTAACTAAGTGTGCCAGATTTGTGCCTATCAGAGAGACATGGGATATGGACCGTTTAGCCAGGGCTTATATTGCTGAGATAGTCCGCTATCATGGTGTCCCGAGAGAGATCGTTTCAGATCGAGATCCGAGGTTTTGTTCCAGATTTTGGAAGGCTTTACAGGAGGCTATGGGTAGCCGTTTGTTGATGAGCACCACATTTCATGCCGCGACCGATGGTCAGTCCGAGAGGACTATTCAGACACTAGAGGATTTGCTCCGTGCTTGTGCACTTGATTTTCAGAGTTCTTGGGAGCAGTGTTTGCCGTTGGTGGAGTTTTCTTACAACAACAGTTACCATTCATCTATTGGTATGGCTCCGTACGAGGCTCTTTATGGTAGGAAGTGCCGTAGTCCGATCTGTTGGGATCAGGCGAGTGACGTGCACGACCTAGGACCGGATCAGTTGACTGTTACGATTGATCAGGTCCAGCTTATCAGAGGTAGGATGAAGGCCGCACAGGATCGGCAGAAATCTTATGCTGATGTTCGCCGTAGACCCTTAGAGTTTGAGGTGGGTGACAGAGTCTTCTTGAGAGTTTCACCGATGAAGGGCGTTAAGAGGTTTGGAGTTAAGGGCAAGCTGAGTCCTAAGTATATTGGGCCTTTTGAGATCGTGAAGAGGATTGGTGCTGCTGCTTATCGTTTGGACTCGCCTCCTAGTTTGGGCAAGGTTCATAGTGTCTTTCATGTTTCTCAGCTCCGTAAGTATGTTAGTGACCCGAGTCATGTTCTGCCTAGAGAGATCGAGAACTTAGAGCCGAGTCTTGCTTTCGAGGAGCGTCCCATGAAGATCCTAGACCGTCAGGATAGGAAGCTGAGGAGCAAGGTGGTGCCTTTAGTGAAGATCCTTTGGCGTTGCGGGGATGTTGGGGAGCAGACGTGGGAGACCGAGGCGTCGATGCGTATTGCGCATCCTTCTCTTTTCGATTGAGATATAGTTAGTTAGAATTGACGAAACTTTTTGAAGTTGGGGTGATTGTAACAGCCCGTATTTTCGTAAAATTTAATTTAAGCGTTTTTAATTATTTTAAGTTATAAAATAATATTTTAATAACTTGACGGAATATAATTTAATAAATAGTAAGATCCGTCTTAAGAACCTTAAGTCCTTAAGACGAATACAAACTTGGTAAAGTTAAGTTCATATCTTAAAACCCGTTCAACTATCCTAACCCGTTTCAATTGTGACGGAAAGGACAATTCTTGTACCCTTCTTAAACCCCATATGTCGACATCTTCTTCCTCAAGAAAACATAAAACAGTAAACCACATTTCTCTTAAAACCTCCATTTTATTCATCTTCTTTCGATCTTTTCTTCATCATCCGATCATCAAATCGAGGTAAGAATAACATTTTCGGAATCCTCATCGAATTTGCAAACCACCTATCACTTCCGTTTTTCAATTCCTTCATTTCGAAATTTGGCCTGTTTTTCCTAAATTCCGTTTTTCTGTCCTTAAACCCGTTTTTCGTGCTTGTAGGTCAAGGATTGGAGAACCCGGACATCGATAGCTTCGTGGTAGAGGAGGATCTTTAAGCCGGAGTGCATTTAAGGTGACGATAATGGGGAACTCGGCCTTATTGTGCATATTAGCAAGTTTTGATGTGTTCTTCTATTTGTTTCTGATTTTGTTGATGTATAATGTTTAATGGACTTAGTATCATGTTTAGGATTGTTCTTATGTGAAGAATTCATGCCTTGTGATGTTGTTATATGTTCTTAAGCTTATTTTCAGTTTTCACAAAGTTAAGACGGATACATTGATTTAATCGTTTGAGGATTGTTATGGGATTTGTTTGCTGTTAGTTAGTAGTATTGGATGATTGGAAATGTTGGGTAAACATTACTTGTAACAATTTTGAAGAACTGGTGTCGATTTGTGATGTTTTCGAATAGGCTGGAAAGTGCGAAAATCGTATCAGGCTCTCTGAGCCGGTCGACCGACCGGCCGCCGGTCGACCGGCTGGGAGCGCTTCTATTGGGTTTTGCGAATTTTTGTAGGAATTGGGCTTGGGACTGCCAGCCGGCCGACCGGCTGCCTGCCGACCGGCTGGTGGTCTCATTGTGTTGTTTTGTGTTTTTGCGAGAACATAAGTAAAGGGGAGCCCAGCCGGCAGACCGGCCGCCTGCCAGCCGGCTGGGAGTACATTTGGGGTGGGTTTGCGAGTTTGTAAAGGCTAAGGGAATGGGTTCCCAGCCGGCGGACCGACTGCCTGCCGACCGGTTGGGAGTCCCTTGTATTGTTCTTTGGTTGGTTTTGAAAAGAAAGGAGGCTGAGAGGATCACCAGCCGGCCGACCGGCTGCCTGCCGACCGGCTGGGGATCCCTGTAGGCTGTTTTGTTTGTAATTCGCGCATAACTTTCAAACGGTTAATCGGTTTTGATTGAAACTCGTTTTGTGTACCTTTAATATGTGTTTGAGGTCCCCGGAGGATGGGCGACACTATAATGGGTTCGGGAATGGAGAGAGGATAGAGACCCCCAGGTCGGGTAACCGAAAGGGAAACCGGCTCTCCCTCAACTTAGTTCCCGGGGTCAATTAAGTGTTGGCTAGAAGTTAAGAAAAGTAGAACTATAGTTCCGTTCATAGACTTTGATGATGTTGAGTTGATGCGTATTAAGTTATGCCTTAAGCTGGCATCTGAACTTAATACGTGAGTTGGTTGTCATATATGGGGATATGCCTTAAGCTGGCCTCTGAGCTCCATATGTGTATGTTTGTCGTGTCTGGGACATGCCTTAAGCTGGCCTCTGAGTCCAGACATGTTTGATTGTGATCGCGTTGGAACATGCCTTAAGTTGGCTTTTGAGTCTGACGAGTAGAGCAGCTGCACAACGGGATAGCTAAGGAACTGACACCTTGCCCGGAGTGCAGATGTTTGGTGCTAGGACATGCCTTAAGCTGGCCTCTGAGTCTAGTACCTTGTGATGTGGTGAAGGGACATGCCTTAAGCTGGCCTCTGAGTCCTTTACTTTTGGATGCTAGTCTATGCCTTAAGTTGGCCGCTGAGTCTAGTGTCTTGCTGATTGGCAGGTCCATGCCTTAAGTTGGCCTCTGAGTCCTTGATTGCTGAATGTTTTGGTGTTTAGGTTATGTCTTAAGTTGACCGCTGAACCTTTACACTTGCTGATTGACTAGTATGTAGGTTATGTCTTAAGTTGACCGCTGAACCTTATACTTGCTGAGATTTGTCTGCTTGCCTAGTGTTGGTATAGTGTCAGATATAGATGTTGATGTTAATACTTGACTTCGTTGTGGTTATTCATCCAAGGCATTGGATGACTCTATGATCGGTTTCATAAATAGTTGGATTGAAAGACCCCCCGACTGGGTAACCAGTAGGGAAACCGGCTCTCCTTCCTAACGGTTTATGAAGTTGGTTGAGAGCCGTGCACTAGAGTTTGCATGATGGTATGAGATCGGTTGATGAGATGTTTATGCTTCACATGTTTATATATGTTGGAGTATTCTGTATTGTTTTATGTGTTACGTGTTGTCACAAGAGGTGGCTAGGAGAACTCTAGTCACTCCCCACTGATTGTGGCGTACATGTTTTCATGTATGTAGGTACATGCAGGTTGGAGCGGGGTTCACGAGAGGGCTAGCGAGTGATGATCCTGTTGTCATCATATGACTTACACTTACATCGTTTAGTTGGACTCTTAGTTTCTTTTGATACAATTTTTGGTTGGTGCCTGTAGGGATGTTCCATCCCAGGCTGTTGTACATATTTGGTTTCGTACTTAGAACTGTTACTTATCTATTTCAGTTTCAGTTTTCGTTTCAGTTTAATTCTTCTCGCATGTTGTTTACTTTAAAAGTTTTATATCCCGCTGCATTTTTGGTACTTTTGTATGTTTATATTTCCGCTTTCGCAAGGGGTTTTACATAATATCATAATTTTAATTACAACTCTTTGTAATTTTATGATCAACCGTGTTCATTCTCAATTTAATCGTTTCCTAAACGAATAAATAAAACCGAGTAATAAAACGATTTTATTACTTTGACTTTTATTATTATAATCCCATTATAAAAATATTCGTCATGTAAAATTATTTCCAAAATTTCTAGTTATTAATTAATTTGTATCAAATACAATATTAATTAATTATTCCAATGAGACGGAATTCCCTAAAGATATGACCTTAAGGGATCAACTGATCACCACCATCATATGACGATAATGTCAAACTCTAGACAGCCAATCATTATCCGTAAATGTTGATCAGTCGACTTTAAAAGAGTAACACTCCCAATTGTGTTTCATTCAGATGAGTTTTAATTATGTCAACACACTATTGTCGAGGACACTTCCTCCAACAATCTCCCACTTGTTCGAGACAAGTGTGTGTTACCAATTATCTTGCCCTATTACTATCTCCCACTCAATGCATGGCGTCCTCTCAGGTCGTGCCCGCAATTGATTTAAATCTAGAGTGGTTTATCCCGATCTGGAGTTATAACTACTGACCGCAATTATCTACCATAGATACCTTCCGAGCGTGGCCACGCATTTCTAGTTATTATTCTCCTCGAGTGGCCTAGAGATATTGTGCAACCCTGACAAGGGGTGGACAATTCCTAATCGACTTATTCCTTCCGGCTGGCCACAGCCCATCATAACCCAAAATATGTCCTTAAAAACCCCAGTTACGAAGGTGTTAGGACATAAATCAAAGTTAATCTGAAAACTATGCCACCTCAGAGAACAGTCATTAGTCCAAGAACTGACTCTTGTGAAACACGATAGATGCTCTCGCCACGACGGGGTAGTCTTTTAATAAGAGTACGCCAGAGCTCTATCAGCGGTCACTAGCCCGGCAAAAGTATCTTAACATGTCTATGCCTAGGTGATCGATTAGTCATCCCATATGACTCTATGGCAATTGAACTCGCCATCAATCGCATCACTCATCCGGTTGCATTGAGATGTCAACTCACTTAAGCAACTAGGGGCGAGGTCATGATAATTCAACTCACTTTAATGGGGTTCAATATGGTCTTACCATCCCATTTGAATTTTACTTGACCTTTCGTGAGTTATAAGTAACTCATACAATTAGTGTATTACTCAATCCAAGTGGTCAACTTTTGATCACCATTTAATTTACAATGAGATTAAGGGTTTCTCGTTTTAGTCCCTTCAAGTTGTAATTATCTTCATTTCGGGTAAACCAGGTTTACCACATGTCGAGCGAGCGTTCACTGTGTGGATCATATCCATATATGCTCTTTGTTCTCAAAGAGATAGGTCATTTCATGACTAGTGAATAAGATTATGTGCATTGTATAACTCCCAGCTATACCAATGCCTTTACATAATTTGTGAACTTACACATTTTGTAGAATCTTGTGATGACCATGTAGTTAAAATACAAGTCATTGAGATGCATAGTCAATGAATGTAAGCCAAAGATTATCATAAATCTTTGCTTGATATCTTGGAACTTGAGTCTTAGTAAACCTTTTACCCATGACTAAGTTATCTTCCAATATCTTGAATTTGTCTTTCATCTTCATTGGAGAATACTTTGACAATTGATCAAGGTTTAATCATCGGTTTAACACCTGCTCAACAGGTTATCCTGTAAGCAGCATGCATCCAGTTTTACACGATTATACTAATGGCGGAAACATTAGTGTATTTAAACGTGTAAAATATAGTGCTTTTAAGGTTCGATAAATTTCCATGATCTCATCATGGTTATTCTATCTTCATGTCTATGAACAACCTTAATACTAACAACAAGATGTCTTTTACAATCTCAATTAAACATCCCATGTTCAATTAGATTTAATTCATAAGTATTAATGCTTAATTCCAAACGAGCAATGAGTTGTTTTAGATAACGTTTACTCCCACTAAACTCTTGTTCTTGCCTGATTCTGAAGATCCCGAAGTCATTCCCATGACTCAATAGGTTCAAATCCTGAGCGAGAACTCCCATTGAACTTTATATTTATCTGTAAATCATAAAGCTCCCACTCAATTCAATGTTCCTAAACATTTAATGAATTGAAATGGTTGGGACTAAACCATATGTGCTAATAGTCACATCCTTTTCAAATACCCTTTTGAAAAGCGGTCATTGAGTTTATTGAATTCATTCTCAATGAATTACTTTACTACTTTCAACAATGTTACCCTTAACTTTGCAGACTGCAGACATCCACATGTCAACTTATGCTTCTCTCAATAAATCTCATTTATTAGCATGTATATCTTATAAATTTCATGGTCTTTAGAATTTGCATTGGCACATTTAGATCATCATCTAAATCCAAGAACCCTTTCTTGAGCCTTTGCAAAATCTTTTGAATATTTTTCTTCGAGTGTCCTCCCGTAGTTTTTATAAGAGTCTTTTCTTATGGTATATAATTTTGTGTGTGGGAACTTTCAGTTCCCCACATTTATCTTATCTTATACTGTACGAGGACTCTATCATGGATCTTATCCATGTATAGAATTTTTCCTTATAAACTTTAAGAATTTATTCTTAAAGTATCCTCCCGGGCCGGGGCCGTTGGGATCATAAGGCGTAGATTTTTACCAAATCGTAGATCTCATCCACAACTTAATCTACCTTCATAATCATAAGGCGTAGATTTTTCAAATCGTAGATCCCATCCACAACTTATTCTTCCCTCTAAATATCTTATACAACCAAAACACAATAAATCCTACTATTCAACAATAGATCATATCCATTGTGCTAATCAAAATAATATGCTATTTGTGGCTTTTCAAATTTCTCCCACTCTATCTTTGTAATAACAATCTCATTTCATTACCAAAGATAGCCACTAAGGCCACAAGCAATGACTTTGATGTTGGTTTGTGTACCCTTATGATTTATTACAGAAAATATTCGATTTAATGCTTAGATAGTTTTGGATGGTTGATAACTTTCCCTCTTAATTGAGTTCTAACTTAATTTGATTTTGATTTGATTTAAATTAAGTATCCTATACCTATTCGGTTTCAATGGTTATACATTGAAATGTAACAATCAATTCTATTTTATGTTCAAGTTTTGCAAGTGTTTAAACTAATTAAGAACATAATTATAAAACCGATAGTGACTTGGGTTGAAAACCAAGTTACTACATCATCCAAAATACAACAAATTGTTCAAGGATTACCCTTTCCTCGTCCAACAAGGAAATCAAACATAGGTTCTAAATTGTTCTTACAACACTTGAAATAATAGCAAAATAAGCGAAAAACAAAGCTCCTTGATCATCCCGAGTGGAGCTACTCTTAGTTCCCTTGATCCATCATGCTTGTTTTTCCTTTCCCTTATCTTTGCTTTCATGCCCTAATCCAAGTAAGAAGAGCATTCACATCACAACTTGTATCATAATACATTAGTTGAGATTAACATAAAATTGGGATAGTTATCATACCAACTGGAAGAATTTTCCCAGCTTTGAGATCGCTGAGATACTTGGAACAATTCCTCTTCCAATGTCCTTTGCCATTGCAATAAAAGCACTTAGCTCCTTGATGAGGGCTCTTCTTGGAATTTGAGGTGCTTGCCTCAGAAGACACTTTCTTTGAACCTTTGGAAGGTTGCTTCCCTTTTGCCTTACCCTTCCTTTTGAACTTCCCTTTGCTCTTAACATCAATGTTGAGCACATCCTTAGGGGCACTAACATTTAGGCCCATATCCCTTTCAGCTTGCACGATCATATTGTGCAATTCATCGAGAGAGATGTCTTGGTTTCTCATGTTGAAATTCACCCGGAATTGTACATAATTTTTCACCTTAGACAAGGAGTGGAGGATTCTATCAATCACAAGTTCCTTAGGAATGTCCACTTGATTCAACCTTAGGGTTTCTACATGCTCAATTAACTTGAGCACATGTGGGCTAACCTTTTGCCCCTCCTTAAGGTTGAGATCAAAGAAGGCCGATGCCGCCTCGTATTGGACAATTCTCGAAGCCTTCGAGAACATTGTCACAAGCCTGGAGTAGATCTCATAGGCCGTGCTAATCTTTATGGCACTCCTTTGGAGTTCCGGTTCCATCGAGAAGATTAAAACATTTTTGATTGCCGCAGACTCCTTCTGATAAGTATCATAGGGTCGCCTTGCAGCGGCGGTGGCATTTTCTGCAGGTTCAGGAGGTGATTCTTCAATGAGGAATTTGGTCTTGAGGAATTTGACCTTCCGCCGCCAACAATAGTTGGGCATCCCAATCGGCAAAGTTTGCCCCATTATTTTCTAGCTTACAACGATCCATGAAGGAACGTAACCATGAAGTGTTTGAAGTAGTGGTAGCGGTCATGATTGATATTGATTTGAAGACTTAGCTACAAAATTTTAAACATATGAAGAAATTAAATGCTAATTGTTTTTATGCTCATTTTAACTTGTAAATATATTTATCAAGCAAATGCATCTATAAAATGACCTCTATCCAATTTTATAAATAATTCCAAGACCCAAACGACCCATACTACCGAAATCGTGAACCACAGGAACTTCGGCCCAATTATATGGTTTGGTGGGTTAAAATAAACTGGTTCTACCATAGAACTCTTGGTTGATGACAAATCATAATTTATTCATCTTAGCCCGGAACACATTGACCACTGGTCCTCTACACTTCCGTTGAGTATAAACCAAATTTCAATTGCATCGAGATGCGATCCGCCCACTGGACTAAATCCATCCCATCGCCCCACTTATCCTACGTAATGAGGTTCGTACTGCCCACTGGACTAGCACCACCCCACGAAATAGAAGCTCATGGGTTCTACTATTTGGTAAGGCAAATTCTCAATTGTTTTGTTTAATATAGAGGTCTTGTCAATTTATTATCTATCTCCTTTAAGTGAATTAAATTGGTGAACTCGATAATTATAATTGACACGGTCGTTTTTAACGATCTAAATTAATATGCATGTTTATGGCGATTTGGCTATGCATGCAAACATATTAAAATGCAAAAATAAAAGCAATAAAGCAATAAAATCCTAGTATGGCCTTCCTAGTAATAGTAAAAAAAAAAAAAAAAAAAAAAACTAATTAACTATTACAAATTCGGAAACCAACTCCATTGTCCCTTGAACTTCATTAGCACGCCATCCAAGAAAACACCGTCTTGTCGGAACTCCTTTCCGTATGGCACCGTGATGCGTGTCTATTTTATGATGTTTTACATCTATTTTTACACGCATTTTGTCGCTTATTTACTATGTTTTAGCCTTTATTTCCCAACAATTGTCTACTTTCGTATTTTTATGCCCTTTTACAGAATTATGCGGAAAAGGGACGATTTTATACCAAATTTATGCCCTCGGGATTTTTCATAGCCAAGGAACGAAGAAAAGTCAACTCGAAGCGCGACCCAAGTACCAAGAAGTCAAACCGAGAAGAAATCAAAGCAGACCTACAGGAAAATAGGTCGACCGACAGGGTCGGCCGACCAGGGGACTGTTATAAAAAGATCAGAAATCCACCAGGCCCGACAAGAGGTCGACCGACCTCATCACTAGGTCGGTCGACCACAGCGCAGACCCAGAATTTTTCCGCAAAGCCCATTAAAGTGGTTAGGTCATTGGGAAACTCTTTAATTCCGCCTATTTAAGCTAATCTCGTGTTTAGGGTTAAGCATTAAGTTTTTATCTAGTTTTCTATTCAGTTTCCATCATTAAGAATTATTCAGTTTTTAGAGAGAATTTTAGTATACAATAAGTATTCTTTGTTATTCAAATACTTTTCTTAGTTTGTTCATGGTTCGTCAATCTTTCTGCAATAATCAATAAAGTTCGTTCTTTTCTGCCTCGATCCTTGTTTTCGGTAATTCCCTTCTTAATTTTAGTTTCATTATTTTTAATTTAGAATTGCTTGCATCCGGTTTAAGTTAGAATCTCAAAGCCTTTATTGTTAATGCATATTTAGATTGATGTTCATTATGATCTCCATGTTTACTTCTGTTTTTATTATTGTTTCAATAGTCATGAGTAGCTAATTTCGCATGTTAGGATGTAGGGAGTAAATATGCATTGATAGTATAATTTTCGAGATCAATCTGTTGCAGGCAGGAGGTCGGCCGACCGGGCTAGCTGGTCGGTCGACAGACTCGCGTTCGTATTCTGTTTCGTTTTATTTCGTCGACTATAACACCCTACAATGAGACTGAAAGGAGACTTGTAGGATGTTAGTAATGACCTACCCAAGATTGAAAGATACGGGAAGGGCATTGGTTTACGCCTTAAGACGGCTAGGTTACTTAAGACTGAAAGGTATGTGACCTAGAATTTAGGAATCACCCTTATTGTTGACACCCAATAATTGTGAGACCTAGGAACTAATAGCATAGGCCGAAAGGAGCTATTAGGTATCATAGACCGAAAGGATATGTTACATCCCTTACGCGACTGCAATACATGTTGACTTAGGATTTATATTATCATAGCTATTTATTACCCAAACATCCTAGCATCTCTTTTAGTATAGTTTTATTCTCATCTTTATTTACTTGTCTTAATTTTATCTTTGTTCTAGACTTAGTAACAACCAATTCAAAACCCCCAAATTGTTACCTTAAAACATTGACATCAAACAATAAACATTCCCCACCTCTCTGTGGTTCGACCCTGACTTTCACTATCTATAGTTAAAGTTTAGGAATTATAAATTTTATCTTTGATACCCTCAACGACGGGCATCAAATTTTGGCGCCGTTGTCGGGGAGGTGACGCCAGTGTTTATTGTTTTTTTGTTTTTGTTTCTTTTGTTTAAGGAACTTTTGTTCCTTAAACCTTCTTACTTTTTTCTTGTAGTTTTCATCTTATGCGCAGGTCAGTTCAAGGAGAACTCCTACCACTGGACCACGAGCTTGAGAAGACTCTAAGAGAAAAAAGAAAGCAGTTTTTAGAAAGTACGAAAGGAGGTACTCCATCTTCCCTATTTCAAGAAGACATCTTTGATCCACCATCACCAAAACAATCACCTCAAAGTCCACTTACACCCAAAACACCCATAACTACATACTTCCAAGCCTTTGAAAAAGAGGACAAAAAGATGGCCGAAGAAGCAAGTATAGCCAGTTATTCCTTGCCTCAGGTGAAGGACCTATACAAAGGGTTCACTTTACCTACGGGCACGGGAAAGCCATTTGAGGCCAAGCCTTCCTACATCTCCATGGTGGAGAGAAATCAATTTGGACGGGCGGCCAATGAAGATGCAGCTAAGCATATTGAAATCTTCACAGATTACATATGCTCCATAGCACCCCCAGATGGAGTGACGCAGGATGAAATCAAAGAAACTATGTTCAACTTTTCCCTCCGAAACTCGGCGAGGGAGTGGTATCGTGACTTAGACCGCACTGCTGCGGGAGTAACAGATTGGAACTCATTAGCCTTGGCCTTATATAGGAAGTATTATTCTGCAACCAAGACCAATGCCTTGAGGGCGCAGATTACCAGCTTTAAGCAAGGAGCGTCGGAAGACTTCAGCGAGGCTTGGACTAGGTTCAAGAGACTTGTTCGATCCATACCCCATCATGGATTCGAACAGTGGTTTCTATGCAACCAGTTTTATAATGGTCTCTATGATGATAACCGGGCCTATTTGGATGCTGCAGCTAATGGGAGATTCCAAGAGAATTCGGGAGAGACTAAGGGTCTCAAAATTATAGAAGATGTTGTTGTACATCGTGCTGAACATGGGACTTCCCGTGGTAACCAAATGAAGGCTGAGTCTAACGTTGCAGCTATTAAGGCTTTAATAGCTAAACTTGACAAGCTTGAGGTTAATAGCGGAAAGTTCGAGATCGGGAGTGGGAGTAAAGGTGGTATGTACCAAGTGAATGTCGTCTTAGACGGACCGTTCATTTGTGAGAGATGCGGTGGAGAGGGGCATGTTTCCAAATTCTGTACTTCGTCAAACGAAACATGCGCGGCTTTCCAACACTACCGCGGAAATAATTTCTACGATCAAAATAACAACAACATCCACCCACACCTGAGATGGACGAGTCAAAACGTCCTCAACCCACAACACCAACAACCACAACAAAACTCCACTTATATCCCTCCACACAAGCAAAACTATCAAAAACCCCATTTTGTCCCTCAACAACCTTTTAACCCACCACCGAATACGGATGCTCTCATCCAAAATCTCATTGGTTTAGTTCAAAAGGAGTCACATGCACGGGAGGCGGGTATGAAGATGTTAGAGTCCCAAATTGCTCAAATTGCGAGCAAGAACGATACTAGGGCTCCGGGTCAACTTCCGACCAAGACGGACCAAAAGAAGGAGACTCTAAACAGCATATCATTGAGGAGCGGAGCTAAAGTAGGAGGTGAGAAGGCGGGTGAAACAGAAGAAGAGAAGCGGAAAGAGGCGAGTAACAGCGAGGTAAGTCGACCGACCCAAGAGCCAGGTCGACCGACCACAACGCAGATTCTAGAGGCTGTTGGAACACAGGAACCAGGTCGACCGACCAAGGAGCAAGGTCGACCGACCTCTGACGCTGAACAGACAGAATTCTTCAGACCTGAAATACCGGACAACCTAAGGGACTTCCTTTTTCGGGGTAACAAGACCCCCAAGTTTCTGAGGAGGGCTGCAAATACTGAAAGTTGCGCCCCTCCTTATCCGGAAAGACTCATACCAACTAAGGAACAGGTATCATTTGGTAAGTTCAAAGACGTTATTCGTTCATTAAATGTTCAAGTTCCGTTTTTAGAACTAGTTCAACAAGTTCCTGCGTATTTAAAATTCATGAGACAACTTTTATCATGAAAGTGGTCTCTAGATAAAGTTGAGTCGGTAGCCCTTACCGAAGAGTCCTCCAGTTTTCTATCCCATTTTATTGCCCCTCATAAGCTAGAGGACCCTGGGAGTTTTTCTGTACCTTGCAACATAGGGACCTTCCCTATCAAAAAGGCCTTATGTGACCTAGGGGCTAGCATTAGTGTCATGCCCTTGTGTGTGGCCTTGAAGCTAGGAATGACCAATTTTGCGGTAACTAGTATGACTGTCCAAATGGCTGACCGTACATCTATGGAACCCATAGGGGTGTTGGAAAACATCCTTGTGCGCATTGACAGGTTTTTCTTCCCATTAGACTTTGTAGTTTTGGACATCCCTGAGGATGCCCATATACCTATCATACTAGGAAGACCATTCCTTCACACCGCGGGAGCCATCATTGATGTGGGTAGTGGGACCTTAACTTTTAAGGTAGGAAAACACTCTATTATCTATGGTCTATCTTATAGGAAGAAGGATGCTATGACCCCTATTACTTGTAATGCTATTGCTTCTGAAAAGAAGTATAAGGTCATCACCACTTCGCCTACTTTGTTACCCACTCCTATACCTGTTTTTACACCTCCGCCCCAAATTAGGAGCAATATGGAAGATATTTCTGTTTTGCCTAATGCAGGAATTGGTTTGGGGAAACCCATGGTGAAGGAGGTCGTTGTGCAAAGAGGTGGACTAGGGATCCTAAGCTATAAGGAGGATAAGGAACCGGACATTGTTGATGAGGAGGACAAGAGAAGAAGAAAAGAAGAAAAAGAGGGGAGTCCGTCGCATATGCTTTGCGACGAGGAGGATACGTGTTTGGCCATTCAAACAAACACGGTGGAGACTACGGCATATAGCCAAAAGCCGTGGTCTGCGATTTTCCGCATCTTTAGCGGATAGTTGTTTAAGTTTTTTAAGCTCTTAAAGACAATTTATTTTCTGTTTTGTTGAGACTCTTTAATTTTGTTTGCTTTAAGTTTTAGAACAATCTTCGTTTTTGTTGCGTAGTTAAGACAATTAGACTTGGTTCTGGATTTTTGCGCATATTTTGGGCACATGTATAATGATTTTCAGGTTTGGGGAAGGTTAACTTGGTTAAATACAAGTTAATCTCGCGAAGAAGGAGGTTTTTGTACAGGAAACTAGGTCTACCGACCTCCACCATAGGTCGGTCGACCACGTCCCTGCATTCCAGAAGACTGGCAATTGGTCGGTCGACCAGGGAGAGGAGTCGACCGACCAGCTTTCCTGGGGGGACGTGTCTCGGCATTCCGGAGGCATAAAAACATAATAGGGAAGCTCCTCCTCATTTTATCCTTTATGTTTCCGCTCCTTCCTCTATTTTCAAACCTTCAATTTCATTATTTATCACCCAAAACATGCTTAATCCCCGAAAAAGGCCTTTCCTTTGTTTTGACTTTTTCAGGTACTTGGTGATACCCGTCGTTGTGGGTGTCAAAGATAAGATTTATAAACCAAACTAAAACTATAGATAGTGATAGTAAGGGTCGAACCACAGAGAGACAAGGTTAATTATGTTTGCTAATTTTTAATCTATTAAGTAACAATAGAGAGGGGGTTTGATTGATTGTTGCTAAGTCTAAAACAAATATAAAATAAAACAAGTAAATAAAGATGAGAATAAAACTATGATAAAAGAGATGCTAGGATGTTTGGGTAATAAATAGCTAAGATAATATAAATCCTAAGTCAACATGTATTGCAGTCGCGTAAGGAGTGTAACATATCCTTTAGGTCTATGCTACCTAATAGCTCCTTTCGGCCTATGCTATTAGTTCCTAGGTCTCACAATTATTGGGTGTCAACAATAAGGGTGATTCCTAAATTCTAGGTCACATACCTTTCAATCTTGGGTAACCTAGCCGTCTTAAAATGTAAACCAATGCCCTTCTCATATCTCTCAATCTTGGGTAGGTCAATACTAACATCCTACAAGTCTCCTTTTGGTCTCATTGTAGGTTATTATAGTCTACAAATAAAAGCGAAACAGAATTCAAACACGAGTCGGTCGGCCGACCTATAATGGTGGTCGGTCGACCTCCTGCCTGCGACATGTTGATTCGAGAATTATACTAACAATGCATATTTACTCCCTACATCCTAACATATGAAATTAGCTACTCATAACTATTGAAACAATAATAAAAATAGGAATAAACATGGAAATTATAAAGAACATCAATCTAAACATGCAATAATAATAAAGGTTTGGGATTCTAACTTAACCGTATGCAATAATTATAAACTAACAATAATAAAACAAAAATTAAGAGAGGAATTACCGGAAATAAGGATTAAGGCGGAAAAGAACAAGCTTTATTGATTATTCTTGAAAGATTGATGATGAACAATGTATAAAACTAAAGAAAAGTGTGTGATGATTATGGAAAGATTAAAACTAAAACTAGATGTAACTCTCTGATAGAAAACTAGGTAGAAAACTTGATATATGACTGAATCCATAACCCTAATCCCGTAATTTAGCTTAAATAGGCGGAATTAAAGAGTTTCCTAATGACCTAATCACTTGAATGGGCTTTGCGGAAACTTCTGGGTCTGCGCTGAGGTCGGTCGACCCAATTAGTAGGTCGGTCGACCTACTGTCGGGACTGCAGCGCGCGTCGATCTTAAAACTGCTGCCATTTCTTCGTTACTTATCGAAATTAAGCGATTCTTACGGCGTTGGAAAGATAAGAGGATAAGCTTTCACCTCCAACTAGAATCACTCCATTATCAGCTCTAGAACTCGAGATATAGCCATTTGAAACAGGCTGCAACATCGTGGCTCGATTCTTTGCTTGTTAAAGCTATCTATAGGCCTTGAAATGTGCGCTAGGCTTCGTTCCTTCTTGTCCTTAGTCATGAAAAAATCCCGAGGGCATAAATTTGGTATAAAATCGTCCCTTTTCCTCATAAATCTGCAAAAGAGCATAAAAATACGAAAGTAGACAATTGTTGGGAAATAAATGCTAAAACATAGTAAATGAGCGACAAAATGCGTGTAAAAATAGATGTAAAACATCATAAAATAGGCACGCATCACTTGGAGTGGCACTGCTGGCCACTAAAACCTCCCAGCTTACGCTGGTTTGGGGAGGTTTCTAATGCGCTTAAAAATCCAGTGAGTTCTTTCTTTTTTCCTTGGTTTTACTTTTTGTTTTTATGAAACCTTTACTTAGGCTAATGCACAATGAGGACATTGTGCGGGTTGGTTTGGGTAATGGTTTCGTGTCACATGCATTGTTCCATTGCATTTTGTCACACGTTTATTGCATTTCTGTCTTGCATCGTTCTTTTCTTTATTTACCTTACCTGTACAAAACAAAAAAAAATGAAAATAATTCAAAATTTTCCAAAAAAAAAGCACGTTTATTTTAGCATATAGGTCGAGTCGGAACGAGAGTATTTCAAGGAAGATTTTGTTATCTTACATATTTATGCCTTTACCTTGCCTTGTCAACTTGTTTTAGTATAAGAGTCTTTTGCATATCTACGAGTTTTTGTCAACTTGTTTTCTTGAGACTTGACTTATACCTTGGCAACCTACTATACATTTTATGTTTTAGGGCTTTATTTCCTGGTTTCATTTTTAAACCAGTTGTCTAGCTAGGATATGAGTAGTACTCCCCTTGGAACATGTTACATCAAAATGCATAAATATGAACTTGAATTACTATATACTTGTTTTACTATCTCGTTTTGTGAATCTTGGTACGTGCATTTGAGATCCTTTTTCTCTTATTTACCCATAAGCCTTACATAGACAAAAATTGCCTTTTTATTCCCCCAAAACTACATCCCATACTTAGCCTACCCTTCCAAGCTAGTATTTGTGGTCTTTGGTTTATATTTTTTTGAGGCATTTTGGTTTGTATGCTATCTTGAGCAAAAAGAGAAAAGAAAGAAAGAAAGCAAGAAAAGAAAAAAAAAACAGAAAAAGAAAGAAAAAGAAAGAAAGAAAAGAAAAACGAAAAAAATCAAAAGTACAGAAAGTCAGTCGACCGACCACCTTCATAGGTCGGTCGACCAACCGACAGGGTCAGAATTCAAAATTCGTTCTGAAATCCCTTTCTTTTATATGTTATCACTCACGTACTTCATTCAAAATACTTGGGAGTTCTTTCTTATTCATAATATGAGAGTTGTGCTACAAAAGAGCACTTTCTTAATATTAAAAGTCGTGAAATATGTTGTTGGGTACCAGTTTTACTTGATTGGCTACTAACCCCACAAGTCCAAAAACATCTTAACCACTTTTACCTTTTACCTCACATATCTTTCATTGCCTCAATTGCATGTGCCTAAGTCACTTGATGAGTATAAGTATACATAGTTGTGGAATTCTTGTTCTTGTTAGATTGCAGGCATGTTTTCATGGGTCGAAGTTAGGTGAGTAGTGTCCTTACAAAATACTTCTTTCTATCTTTTACATATATTCACCCTTTGCTTCATGAGTGTCTCGAGCGTACCGCGAGAGTCCGTGGTCTAAAGTCTCTATAGTCTTTATTTTTGCAGGTTTGACGACCCTATAACTCGTTTGCATGATTTGAATACTTTCTCATCTTGTACTTGACATTGTTTTAGGCTTACATGTAAATTTCGCTCTGAGATTGAAATCGTTCCATTAGTTAAGATCGAGTCTATTTCTTGCTTGAGGGCAAACAAGGGTTTGGTTTGGGGAATTTGATGCGTGTCTATTTTATGATGTTTTACATCTATTTTTACACGCATTTTGTCGCTCATTTACTATGTTTTAGCCTTTAGTTCCCAACAATTGTCTACTTTCGTATTTTTATGCCCTTTTACAGAATTATGCGGAAAATGGACGATTTTATACCAAATTTATGCCCTCGGGATTCTTCATAGCCAAGGAACGAAGAAAAGTCAACTCGAAGCGCGACCCAAGTGCCAAGAAGTCAAACCGAGAAGAAATCAAAGCAGACCTACAGGAAAATAGGTCGACCGACCTACTACATGGGTCGGCCGACCAGGGGACTGTTATAAAAAGATCAGAAATCCACCAGGCCCGACAAGAGGTCGACCGACCTCATCACTAGGTCGGTCGACCACAGCGCAGACCCAAAATTTTTCCGCAAAGCCCATTCAAGTCGTTAGGTCATTGGGAAACTCTTTAATTCCGCCTATTTAAGCTAATCTCGTGTTTAGGGTTAAGCATTGAGTTTTTATCTAGTTTTCTATTCAGTTTCCATCATTAAGAATTATTCAGTTTTTAGAGAGAATTTTAGTATACAATAAGTATTCTTTGTTATTCAAATACTTTTCTTAGTTTGTTCATGGTTCGTCAATCTTTCTGCAATAATCAATAAAGTTCGTTCTTTTCTGCCTCGATCCTTGTTTCCGGTAATTCCCTTCTTAATTTTAGTTTCATTATTGTTAATTTAGAATTGCTTGCATCCGGTTTAAGTTAGAATCCCAAAGCCTTTATTGTTAATGCATGTTTAGATTGATGTTCATTATGATCTTCATGTTTACTTCTGTTTTTATTATTGTTTCAATAGTCATGAGTAGCTAATTTCGCATGTTAGGATGTAGGGAGTAAATATGCATCGATAGTATAATTTTCGAGATCAATCTGTTGCAGGCAGGAGGTCGGCCGACCGGGCTAGCGGGTCGGTCGACCGACTCGCGTTCGTATTTTGTTTCGTTTTATTTCGTCGACTATAACACCCTACAATGAGACTGAAAGGAGACTTGTAGGATGTTAGTATGACCTACCCAAGATTGAAAGATACGGGGAGGGCATTGGTTTACACCTTAAGACGGCTAGGTTATTTAAGACTGAAAGGTATGTGACCTAGAATTTAGGAATCACCCTTATTGTTGACACCCAATAATTGTGAGACCTAGGAACTAATAGCATAGGTCGAAAGGAGCTATTAGGTATCATAGACCGAAAGGATATGTTACATCCCTTACGCGACTGCAATACATGTTGACTTAGGATTTATATTATCATAGCTATTTATTACCCAAACATCCTAGCATCTCTTTTAGTATAGTTTTATTCTCATCTTTATTTACTTGTCTTAATTTTATCTTTGTTCTAGACTTAGTAACAACCAATTCAAAATCCCCAAATTGTTACCTTAAAAATTGACATCAAACAATAAACATTCCCCACCTCTCTGTGGTTCGACCCTGACTTCACTATCTATAGTTAAAGTTTAGAAATTATAAATTTTATCTAATTTGATACCCTCAACGACGGGCATCACACCGTCTTTTGGATCTCCGGAATTACAATAAAATAATACAACTACTCTATTGTAAAACTGAAAATTAAATTTAAATTACAAACCCGTGATACGAGATCACATAAATTACAACCGAATCAATATTCTCTTACATTACGGGTGATATTGATTAAAAACTAAGGCCATACTAAGAAAAATTACATAATTCCAAATTATATAAAAACATTCAAATATGACATTCATAAAATTGCAATAATAAAATATGTATGCACATGCTCAATTTTTAATGCCAAATCGCCTTACGGGAGCAAATATCTCATACTTGTTTACGGTTTTTACGGATATGCGCGACTTTAACTATTAAAATCATCAAAAATCACATAAATCTAATTTATGTCCAAGCTAATCATCCTAACATACTTTAGGAATCAATGTTTAGTCTCTACTAATGTTTGATCATAATTTAACTTGATTTTGCATTATTGTTCATAAATTACTTGTATTTTCGGGAAAAATAAACAAAATATGGCCAAATGAGTCAATAAAATTCGAAATTTAAAATTCAAAAATTCTAAACCTTCTGGAAATTTTCTAAAAATTCAGAAATTTAAGAAATGGTCTTATGCGAATATTTATAGTTTATTTCTTAAATAAATCGTATAATAGTCGTTTTTATGGTTAAAAATCCGATTTAAATCATAAAAACATGCAATAAATTGCTATAAATTTTTAGTCATCCTAAAATATATATTAGAATCTGAAAATGACCAAAAAATAAAGATCATGCTCGAAATTTTATTTTTATGACTCATAAATTACGATTATTAACTATTTAACTCATAATAATTAATAATCATAAAAACAGAAACCTTTTGATATCCAACTTTTAGATCTGATGTTCCTATTATATAAGACATCTATGGGTAAACTTTTATGCCATAATATTAAGATTAACTATTTTTAACACAATAAGTCATTATTTATCCGATTTCAACTATTAAAATCATAAATCATGCATCACTTGAGAATAAATTCCCAAAACTTATATACATTCTGTAAATATTGCATGTGACATTGTGTAAAGTTTTTATGGCAAAATTCCAAGTATAACTATTAAAGTCGAATTTGAGTCACTATTAATATGATTTTTACTATAAAAATCATTAATCATGCAAAATAAGTCCAATAATTTCGAAAATTCATACAGTTACTTTATATATTGCATGTGACTTCTCATAAAATTTT
This sequence comes from Silene conica, assembly GCA_029255685.2. Lineage (NCBI taxonomy): Eukaryota > Viridiplantae > Streptophyta > Magnoliopsida > Caryophyllales > Caryophyllaceae > Silene > Silene conica. The sequence goes on from CM055311.2 coordinate 71,874,697, forward strand.
TAAGGTCAAATTCGAAATATAACCTCCTATACCCATTTTACTCATATTATGACTTTTATCTCATAAAATTCATAATCCATGCATAATAACTGCATTTGTTACGAAAATTCATATACAATATATAAACTATGCATGTGAGAACATATCAAAAAATCTCGGCCAGAAACTATGTTTAGCTATTTTTCCCATTAATTGTTGTTTAAAACCGATTTAAACTACAAAATATACAAATAAATATAAAAAGAACAATAAAAATCCATAAAATTATTTTATGTCCTAAAACCATTTTAGAATCAGAAATTTTAACATGCAAAATTATTTTGTGATTTATCATAATAAATACAAAAATTTCGAGATATGTATGTTTGTCCGTTTAACATAAAACATGAATCCGATCATGCATGCAACAAACGTAATGCTCTGATACCACTTGTTGGAAACTAAGTTCCTGATTTTATACTCAAATCTAATGTGAGTTTTGTTTCTTTAAGTTTAGGTTATAAAACTTAATAAGATCTTATGCATGCATGATGATATCATAAGATGTGATTGTCCTTACAATGGTTTTAGAAGGTTTATACTCAATAATCACCTATTACTTGAGTCTTCAATAACCGAAATACCTTTATAACGATCTAACAAAAATCGTCTCCAAAAGATACGTATCAAGGACCCGGTCTCAAACTAAGACTATTTTTGTTACTAGAAAAATAGAGTTAGTATACTAGAAATAATAATAATAATATTACCCTTAATATTATTAGTATAGGAAATAATTTACTTGTCTTAGAAAACTATTTTACTAAGGAATTATGGAGAATGAGGGTTGTAGTATGAATGTGTTAGTAGAAAATTGCCTAGCACAACACATAACATCAAGTAGTATTGTAGTGTGTGGAGTAGTGTATTTATAGAGCAAAAATGGTCTTGTTAGCCATATGGTATGGCCGGCCAAATCAAGCCATGCATACCCTATGCATGCTTTTCTTTTTCTTACACAAAAGTAAGGATTATTCCTTACATATGCTTTGTGTATGACACACTCTATCACTTGCTAATTACACACACAATCCACACACATACATACATTTTCACGGCTGAAAATGGGTCTTATTATAGACCCATTTTATCTTTGTCAATTGTGTTAATTTGTAACATGTCACATATGTTCCATAACACATGACCCAATTTGTTAATTATGCAATTTTAACTATTAAAATTCATAATTCACAATTTTATGACATACACCAGGTAAACCACCCGAGGGTGCCAGGCTCGAAGTCTATTTAGGCATGGACTCGGGCCAAGAATGCTCCACAAGATTTTGCTCTTAGGGAGGCTTGAACCCGGGTCTCCTGGGAATTTCACCCAAGTTTTAACCACTAGACTTCACCCATGCGGGCTAATAATTACAACTCTTTGTAATTTTATGATCAACCGTGTTCATTCTCAATTTAATCGTTTCCTAAACGAATAAATAAAACCAAATAATAAAACGATTTTATTACTTTGACTTTTATTATTATAATCCCATTATAAAAATATTCGTCATGTAAAATTATTTCCAAAATTTCTAGTTATTAATTAATTTGTATCAAATACAATATTAATTAATTATTCCATTGAGACGGAATTCCCTAAAGATATGACCTTAAGGGATCAACTGATCACCACCATCATATGACGATAATGTCAAACTCTAGACAGCCAATCATTATCCGTAAATGTTGATCAGTCGACTTTAAAAGAGTAACACTCCCAATTGTGTTTCATTCAGATGAGTTTTAATTATGTCAACACACTATTGTCGAGGACACTTCCTCCAACATTAACTAACATGTCATCGGGGACGGTTGAAGGTGAGTCAATTGAGGTTCAAGTTGTTCAGATTTGTAAGAATTCAAGCTGGATCAAATTATTTCGTATTCGAGTCATTTTTTAGTGGGTTTTTTCCCAAATTATTTGGGATAACGGTGAGTTTCCTATAATAAACATTCAATCGAGTTCTATAAGGTCGGGTCAAACGTGTTACAGGTTAAATTCGGATCCTTAATTCGAATATGGGTCAAGTTTGGATAATATTATTGAGGTCTTGTCAATTTTGTCGAATATACTATTAACTTCATTGTTGCAACATCCCTACAGATCGACTCGTTTAACCGTTTTAAATTTGTAAGACCACTCCCAAGCAAGGTGGATGAGAGGGTCAAGTTAGTTAACCATTAGTAACTTAATTAACATAACCCATTACAAAATACGGTCAATTGCTGACCTCCTTTATTTCCTGGTATTGACCTAGTAGTTGTTTGATTGTCATTGACTTAGAAATGTGAAGAGTTTAATATGTAGTAAATAGTACTTCCTCCATTCAAATCTACTCTACAACTTTCAATTTTACACACTATTCATAAATAAGCATTCAATTTCGATTTTCGCTCAATGCATAAGTTGAAATATATTTATGTGGGATTTTGTTTGATTCGTTTTTATGAGAACATTAAAAATATCTAACTTTTATAATTTTCACAAATAGGTAGTTAACGATATTTACCGCGTAAAACACGCATTGGCAAATGTGAAAAAAATAAAGGGTAGAGTGGATTTGAATGGATGTAGTAATGGATAAAGGAAGAGAGATGAGGTTTGCGGAGAAGGTAAAAAATGTTGGAAATGATTAAAAATGTTGGAAAGTGAAAATGATTGGGTTGATACCTAAATGACGACCTTCTACTCGGGAAGATGAAAATGGATCAAAATAAATAAAGTGTAATTAAGAATAAAAATACGTATTGACGTACTAAGAGACTAGGATGACGGTCTAAGACCACCTATTAATGTAAACTGTAAAGTATGAAATGAATATATCGACAGGGTGTTGTAAGCTTCTTACTGAGTTTGCGTTAGAGAGTGAAAAAAGAAGCGCAGACACAACAAATATAACACAACAAAAGCTGTTCTTGTAACTTGTCTGATGCAAACTTCAGCTTTCTAATTTCTGTAACTTCACACCAACCTAACTAAACTCCATTCTTGTAAGATCCCAACTTTCTTCATACTTTTATCTCTCTTTTTTTCTGTGTTAATTTTTCATCATTATTCTTTGCTTCAATTGGCTTACTTTCCTCTTTTACTTTTGTTTGATTAGCTAATCTTATGTCTGTTTACTGCTCTTTATGTTCATTTGGGTTTCTGATTTCTGGTGTAATGTGGGTTTTATTTGTTGGGTTTTGAGTTAAGCATATACTTCAGTCATGGGTTTGAATGTTTGATTAATTTCATGATTTTTTTTGTTGCTTTTATTTGGTAATTAGTGTTTTTAATTGTTGATTTTATCTGGGTTTTTACTCATCTACTGAATTAAGGTTTTGGTTGTTACTCCAGTTTGAAAGATCTATGTGAAAGGTTCCATCTTGAAACTTTTTGAGAGAAAAAAATCATAGAAATGAGATTTATTGCAAATCAGCATGGATTAGAAATTGGATATTTTGCTCCTTTAAAAATAAAGAAATGGGTATCTTTGGAGGGAAACCCTCGGTTTCGGTCATTTATTTACTTTTGATTAAAATACTCTTAAAATCAGACAGTATAGAATAAAGTAAACAAATGATTATGACGGATAGAGCATTCTTCTTCTGCTCTAGTTTGAAATTCTATCTCAAATCAGACAATATAGAATGAAGGTGTTCGAGTCCTGGAACAATACATATGGGAAATGCAACAAATTTCAGGATAAAAGTGCATTTCATTCTGGATTTCCTTACTAAAGATGCAGTCTTTTGGCTGTTTAAGCAAAATCTTTTTGATATTGACTTGTATTTATTGATGCTAGGTGTGACTGATATAAGGCTTATCGGTGGAGCTCGTAAAATCATTTGCATATCATTGAAGAAATATAGTTTTACAAGCTTAGGAAGAAGTGTGACTATATCTGACCATCTATGCTACACCTGCCTTATGTATTTCGGTTTCCTTACTTAGATGGGCATTCCCCTGCTGGTATTACATAGTGAGACTGCTGGAGATCAATTCCCTTTGCTAATGGAGCGCTTGGAAGCCGTTGAACATCATAACCATGTAATCAATATTGCTGTTAGTGTTGATGCTCCATCAAGCACATCTAGTCACGGTGACGGTAGAAATCAAACAGAAATTGACCACACTATAGATAGACCATTAGATGCTAGTACTACCCAAGTTAATACATCACAATCTTTATCTTCTAGTAGGAGAACGAGCTCCCGAAATTCTTCATCTGTGGCGAGAGGTAACTCAATTGGTTACACCAGCCCGTTGAATTCGGGCCTATGGATTTCAGTTGAGCTCATTGTCACTCTGGCCCAAATTGTTGCTTCTGTTGTTATTTTGTCCTTGTCAAGATATAAGAGTGCAGATGCTCCCCTCTTCGCATGGGTAGTGGGTTATGCATGTGGTTGCCTTGCAACACTTCCGATTCTATACTGGCGTCTTCGGAATTGCACCCAAGGACGTGACCGGTATTCAGTTCAGTCACATCACAGCTCTACAGGGGTAACCAGTTCTGAAGGCACTACTTCCACAGCATTGTCTTTCACTCAGGAAGAAGGGACTAGTCATCATGATTCACATACACTGACCAGAAATGGTCATGTGGGGGGAAGAATTAGTGTTCGGTAAGCGTTTGAGTTTTTGTTATTAATGGATTGTCTCGCTTATGCTATTGATTATCCAAATTAAAGTTATTGGGGGCCAACCCGTTAACCTTTTCATAAAAAACCAATGGAGAAAGACATTGAATGAGGAAAGAGTGGAACTCTGTTGGAAAGCGCCTAATAAAATGGTCTCATGTTATTTTTTGTCTTCATCAGCAATTTCTTTTGTTGTTGAATAAGAAACTGGTTCATCTGCAGGTTCAATGGAATAGTTGACCACTTCAAGATGGCATTGGACTGCTTCTTTGCCGTGTGGTTTGTAGTTGGTAATGTGTGGATTTTTGGGGCACATTCCTCTCCTTCCGTAGCTCCAAAGTTGTATAGGTGACTATTTGTTTTGTTTTGAATTCTTGCAATTTTCTCCATGTGACTGCTGATAGTTGATCGACGTTAGCTTTGACCTATTTCTCACAGTATACAACATCTAATCTCAAATGATTATTTGAGATCAAACATGACAAGTTGCAGTCTTTCTAGAAATATTTGGAGTTTGTGGTCAAAGTCATCGGTTGACAATCATAGTCGATTGCTTCATCTCAGACAGTCAACCCATTTCTTCTTGTGTTCCAGGTTGTGTATAGTTTTCCTTACCTTCAGCTGCATTGGTTATGCGCTCCCGTTCCTACTATGTGCTACCATATTTTGCTGCTTGCCTTGTATTATTTCAGCAATTGGCATTAGAGAAGATCTCTCAAAAACTAGGGGGGCCAGCACAGAAGCCATTGAGGCCCTACCCACGTACAAGTTCAAGCTAGGCAAAAATGAGATTGCCGATGATGAAGATATACGCCTGAAAGCTAGTAATGAACATCTGGCCGACGGAACTCACAAGGAGCTTAGGATATCTCGAGAAGATGCAGTAAGTTTGAAACTTCTTTTGAACATAATTCTCCTATTTATGTTGATTTGAATGCGTTTGCCAATTACCCGGTTGATTGTTTGGCCTTTTCCAGCATCAAAAATATTCTGGCTAGAGTTCTAAGCAACATATTGGAAAACATGGAGTCCTCTCATTGACATAGAACCCATGAGGCGGTAATAGCAGTTTGCACATGAGTTTTAAAACTACCCTATAAGATATAGTAAGCTATGCACACGAGCTTTAAAACTACCCTATAAGATACAGTAGGCTATGATTTCAGTCTATACTAAGATTGTGAGATTAACATTTGTATCTCCGAAACCCTAGTGATCCCTTTACACCAAAAAAGATCACCTTCAAGCCTCTATGAGCCAGCTAACTGGAAATGCTCAGCTGGTAAAGTCGTACTCATGATCTAGGTTTGAACCCCCATCAGCATAGAAACTGCCGTATTGGCTCCCTTTACATTTTACTCCCAAAAAACCGACCTCCAAATCTCTACTAAGTACCAACCAGCCAATCTGAAATGATGTTCGTCCTAACATATGTTTCTGTTCTTTCACTGTTGCCTGCCTTCATCAAATTAATTACGATTTTTTAAATGGGATGGGAACAGGCTTGTTGCATTTGCTTAGCAGTCTACGTAGAAAACGACGAGTTGAGGGAGCTTCCTTGCTTCCACGTCTTCCACACAGAGTGTGTTGACAAATGGTTGAAGATCAATGCATTGTGCCCTCTGTGCAAGCTTGAAATCAGTGAGCTCAGTAGCACCTCATCATCTGCCCGAAACAACTCCAGACAAGTAAACACAAATGGTGAAGCTGTGGGTGATTCTTAGTTATATTCGTAGGCCGTACCCTTGTAAATTATGCTTCTAGTTTGGGAATGAAGATCTTCTATTATGCATTAAAATGCCATTTCTTCAGGGTGATCATATTGGACCATGAAAGTATTTGTCCGACCTATAGATTTTGTAACATACGAGTTCGGGTCACGAGTTTCGAAGTTACGGAAATTACATGCATACTCTACAGTTTGTTTTGTTACTGATCTCCTTGCTTCATTCTTAGTTTTCATTCAATAGCTTCTATTGTCGGTCGAGCCGAGCATCAAGTACTAAATTTTACGGCAGCTATTAGATTAACTTTACTTCGACTATAGTGCCCTAAGATTTAAGGTTATTTGGTGATTTGATGTTTGAAAAATGTTTCATTTTGGGAACCTGTGGTGTGGGGTTGTGACAACACATTGTAAAATTTGATGCATACTACTAAATCAATAACACAAATTCTCATTTTAGACCGTCATTATTCGTCTTAAGCGTAAGACGGGTCAAATACATACCAAATCACCCACTTATCACCTAGAAAATGACAATGTTTTTATCTTTATTACTCCACTTGGTAGTATTTAACCCATCTTAAGCAAGATTTACTGAATCATTAATAACGTTCATCGTATGAAAAAAAAAAGCAAAAAATATTGTTGACAAACCATTGGACACTAAAACTTGGACTTTGTATGTTATAATTTCAGATAGATTCAGCTGTCTGAAATGAGAAATTGCAAATGTCTTGTAAACTAGGATTTTATTTTCATGAAAATATTATTGACCTCGTGGAAGAAGATTGGGTGGGTCGGACCAAGATTTGGTAGTTGAAGAACATTGCATGTTCTTGAGTACGACTCACAACTAAAGCCATTCAGTTAGATTCCAACTTCCAAGATAGAGTTAGACGTCAGAGTCATTCCCTCCCAAGTGTAATAATAGTCAAATGCACAAATCCCGTGGTAACAAAACTCGTCACCTTTATCATTTCAAATCGGAAATCCCAGCAAATCAGCAACCAAAATAAAGGATATAATACTTCATCAGAAAGCATACATGATTCAACATAGCAAAGAAGCAAAATGTGTATAAACGAATAAATGATGCATCTTCCAAATACCGTTGTCTAGAACCAAAACCACCAGATGTTCACCAGCTCGAAAAGTGCCATGGACAAAAGTGAACAATTTATATGCCTAGTTTGGCAAGGGAAATGAATTTTAGTTTGAAGAAGAACACAACTCGATTCATATATCGAGATTAGAGGATGTTTGACTCAGTTCACAAACGAAATTTGTTCAAGTGCAGCACAATCCTGATTCCTGTGTGAGGATCAGCCCACTAAACTCCAATCCTGTGAGCAAGAGCCAACAAAATCTACACAGCAAATCTCAATATCATCTTTTCAAGTTATGAAGCAAGTCTAATATGCGCAACAAAAGGATCAACAATCAAGTATATGATCAAAGTCATACACCACTACTCATAATTATTCAACCTCTCTCAGAACTCCATAAATGTTGATCAGCCTAGGGCATTTTAAACACTACACAGTCGACCATAAATCAATTAACTTTTTCTATCCCCGACTTCAAAAGAATGCCAGATTTCAGGATATGCAGAAACAGCAGTGTGAACCAAAATGCCGGCTAGCCCCCTTATTACTACTTGCCTTCGTTATTACGAGACAAATGTAATGGTAAATGCCTCAGGCTCCAACCTGCCTTTGTACAATCACTTCGCTGTGCAAGGTAAACAGAAAAGCATAAAAACGAAAAGCATGCTCATCATCAAAGTATGAAACCACTATGCAAGAAAATTCTAAGGCTAAAGAGGTTACTTGCTTGCAAGCCAACCATATAACTTATGTTCACTTCGATAGATGAATTCTTATCTCAGACCCAGCACAATGACGAGTTTCCCTACAAGAAGCAGCCTAATCTCCAGCCAAAAAGTAAGTCTAGAAAAATTAGATTATAGAAGAAACCAAAAACACATAATAGAAAAGAACAGAAATAAAACTAAGCCACTTAAGGCTATTGAACATGGAGAATGTTTTCATAACTACAACTTGAGAGCTCAAGTGCATCAGCTGCAAAGGCAAACAGAATTAGATTAGTCAAATAACCAGAGGAAAACTAGATTCGGTCCAACCAAACAAACAAAAAATGAATTCGGAGACTTCCCTTGCCCTTAAGATAAAATTCCCAAGAGGCCACATCTGTAGTGCATAATAATGATCAAGTCGTAAAATTCAAGCTTAAAATACACCATGATCATAATATCCAAAAGAACATTTGCAAAGAAAAGACTAATAGATCCAACAAGATTCCAACAGGACCTTTAGTTTCCTGCCCAAGTGGATCTATCTTTTCCGGCCACCACGCTCCCTTAATGATAGTGTCAGCGACTCGCCATTTCCAACATTATAATAAGCAAGTGTGAGATTGTCCTTGAGAAATCCAGCTTTTCCGCTTAGTTTTTGCTTGTTTGCAGGAAGTTGAATTTCTGCAGATATCTTTTCTTTCAGACTGCCAACAGTTTCAGATAACGTCTGCATGGAAATCTCCAGTATTTGCCCCTTGAGGTTCCCTTCATCAACACTAGGAACAGACACATTGATCCTAACAGGTCCCTGCACACACAACTCAGAGAATTTGAGAACAGGAAGAGACCTCTATAAGCAGCAACCAAAGTTGTAAGCCAAAACGGAGGTCAGAAAGAAGAAACTAACTACAAAAGCACATCAAGTTTCAAGAATGTTAGTGCATTAACCAGTATTCAAAACACCAACTAATTAAAACTTAAAGAGGGTCATAAGTCCCAGATATTTTAGTGCCAGCCGTAATCAGTTTGCAAGAATGCCAAAGCCTGTAATTAACAAGTCCCTGCACACATCACTCACACAACCGTTAGCTCCATCTGAGAGCAAGAAGAGAAAAGTCTATAAAATGAAAAGGGAAATCAAAATTTTCTGACTGTCTAGGCTTGGACAGTTGGAACTTGGAAGTGAAGCATAACACAGGTAAAAGAGAAGTATCTAAGTAAAAAAGCTCATAATGTTCCAAAGATTAGTTCAACAATCAGTAAGCAAGTCACCAAAGCCTGTAATCTAACCTAAAGAGAATGCTTTAGCCAGTTACCAAGATAGTTGAAAAGTAGAACGATTAAAAAAATTCAGTAAGATAACAAAAAAAAGACCATACCGGATGTTGTGCAAGAAACTGATCCTCTGGGACCAGAGCCGTGTCATCAAACTTCTGCCTTTTTGGCTCTGGTTCATCAGGAAGCGGAGGAGGAGCTTCGGTGGGTGGTGGGGGAGGTGGAGGTATTCCTTGTGGCATCGGTGGCGGTGGGGCAGGCATCCCATGCGGTGGCATGATTGAAAAGGGTCGATGAGCACCAACCGGCGTAAACTGGGCAGCAGGTGGAGGTGGCCCTGGCATGGAAAGAGGCTGCATTGGTGGACGATTCATCATCATTTGTTGCTGTCCAATAGGCATTTGTTGCTGTCCAAGAGGCATTTGCATAGGAGGCGGCGGTGGCCTAACCATTTGATTTGCAGAGACCATAGGACGGTGTTGAAAAGGTACCATATTCGGAGTATTGTTTGGAGTTGAATATGGCATGCTACTAGTTGGTAAACGGGGCATATTAAGGGCTAAATTAGGCGGTGGGGGGAGTGGACGGACTAAGGGAACACCAGGTCTTGGAGGAGGAAGAGCAGCGGGTCCTGGGAGAGGCCTTCCATCATTATTATTGATCTCATATGGATCTTCACCACCCATACTCTGAGACATAGCCTGGTTTGCGGTACGGCCAATGCTCCCAGTGTGTCCATCCCATATGACTTGCTTAGGCTGCTCATCTTTTTTCTTCTCAATCTCGGCTTTGACGGCATTGGACACTTCTTCCTCAGTGGTACCAAAGATGTCCGGACGAGTACGTGCAAGTCCCACAATATTTCTGGAGATTTCGTCATCTTGAGCAAGGGTGGTCTCCCGAATCTTAGCAAACATCCGTTCCTTCTGCTCCTTGTATTTTGGATCAATGAGAGAGATCCTAATGTGTTCCGACATCTCACTTGTGGGTATCAATTCTCCCGTAATTGGAGACACGACAAAGTTAGACGATTCTCTCTCTGCTTGAATTCTCTCTTCTGGTCGTTTCCAGTTTTTCACAATTCTCATTGGACGTTCGTCTTCATCCATAGCGGCTACTTCATTCTTCTGGTCATCTCCATTCTCACCAAGGCTTGCTGCTTTCATACCCTCCTGAACAAGTTGTATTTCCTCCTCATCCATTTCCATCTCCACCTCCTTGCCCGGCTCGACAGCTTCTTCCTCATCTATAGTAGATATCTTGCTCCTCCTTATGACTTCTTCAAGAGTCATGGGCATAGGCAATATCTCATCCTCATCATCTGCAAAATCTATACTCTCGACAACTACAAAATCATGCCAATCAATCATAGCCATTTGAAGTCTTTCTTGCTCAACCTCATTTTCCGCTTTCTGCCTAGCTTGCTCCTGTGATTTCTCCCATTCAAGTCTATGCAAACACCGCTCTAACACAGTCGTTCGGTCAACAACACTCTTCTGCATCTTATCTGTCAAACCCTTTGGAGGCATCAAAACCTTAGAATAAGCATCAGCAAGAGCAGTGAAGAACATAAACATGCTATGGGTTGGCTTCAAAAAATGAAACTGTGGGTTGTTCATCTCCCGACTAGTGAGCCCAGTCAAAAAAGACTTCCCATTCCTCGCTACAAATTGTGCAGTAAGCTTAATTATATCCAATTCCTCCCCTGTTATCCCCTCAGGCAGCTTTACAGTGTATTGTTCAGCCTCGGGAGGATCAAGGACCTTACGGACAGGTCTAAATTGAGCAGCGGGATCGGATTTTTCTGCGGTAGCAGCAACACCATCAGCAGAAGCAGTCTCTGGAACAGCAGAATCAAGCGGCAGAGAAGAAGGCTGTTGTGCAGAATTTTGATTTTGAGCACGAAACTCTGATAGCTTATGCTGATAATAAGCATGGTAAGGATCCGATGCAATTAAAAAGTTAAATTTCACATTTCCTGCATTACTAGCAACAATTCTCTTTTCGAATTCAGGCCCATTTTTAGCTACAAACTGTGATGTCTTATCAATAATGTTCCTAATATCTGGAGGTGGATGGATTATCCCAATTCTTCGTGTATGTGTTGCCACTGAGCTTGGTTTAATTACTTCATTTTGGTCGTCATTTTGCTTGTCGTCCTCCGCAGGCAATTGGGAAGGTGGCAATGGCCCAAGATCCCCATCAGTTGGTGGAGCAGGAAGTGGCAAAATTGGCGTCACGCCCAGCATTGTAGACCAACTTCCACTCAATATCCAGCTGCAACCCCACTAACGCAATAAAACACGGAATCTCACAATAATAATCACCCAAGTTCAACAATACTCACACAGCCTGTGCTTAACAAATAACACCAACAAATTACGCAGAAGTTAGCTGCAGTACACGAAAAAACCTACAAATTCAATCCAATTAAATAGCTAGCACACTGCTTACTGATTCATCACAAATTCACAATCCTTGCATCGTACCAAAGTAAATCCAATCAATCTAATGAAACTTTCATCTTTACATCTATCTAGTACTAAAAAACATGTTTAGCAATATTGAACTCAAACTACTAAAAACATGATTTTAAGCAATCACATAAACCTAAGCACTCAAAACTATTTTTCTGATACTAATAATCGAAAATCTATATTACAAATTAAATCAACAAAATAATCAAGATAACAAACCGAAAATTATACAATAGAGCAGTAAATAAAGTTAAGAAATTGAAGAAAAACAAAAGCGAACCTTGAAGATTGGAAGAAATGGGAAGATGGGAGAGAAGCGAGAACGCCGGGAACCGAGTAAGGAGCGAATAATGTACTCCGTATCAATTAAACCCCCAATGACCGACCTAAGCTATGGCATCGGTTCGTGGTTCGGGTTTCACTTTAAGTTTCGATTTCAGTTTAATTTCATAATAAACCGGTGGCGAAAGTTTAAAGGACCAGACCAGGGTTTTTATTTGTAAAAAAACATTGGGTCTGAAGGCCCAACATCAGTGCATGCACTAGTATACTACTTCTTCCCAAGGCCCGATAGTAATTGATGTTCATCTAGACCAGGTAAATGGATCGGTTGGATAACAAAATGGGTCGGGTTATGCGGTTTACAGGTCCAATTAGGGCCACGATGCAGCCCAATACATTATTTCCTAACTTTTTTTAACAAAAAAATATTTGTATAAGCTATAAAACATATTTAGAATTAATATTTTAAGGGTATTGTTCTTTCATGTACATAATTTACTTAATCATCTACATAAATTACCACTCTACCCCCATTATTTCAACCTTTACTTTTCACTTCCTATTCAATTCAATATTTCTCTAATTTAACTTCCTTCCATTCAACCTTATCGCGAGCAACCCCTTTATTCTGACTTTCAATCAATCACAGCTACCGGCGGAACTTCGTATGGTGCGTCAGCCTTTTTTTCGTTTTCTACCAAATGTCTATCTAAGCCCCAAAGATCTTGACCAACCTTTCTTGTCTTCCTATTGTTGACATTATGGATTTCCAAAGAATCTATCAATAGCTAAACAATGACCTTCTCAATAACTTCTGATCCTTTTGAGCATCCAAGTTCGGCTTGATCTGCTTTCTTCTGATTGGCCTATAGTCTTTTGATAAAAACTTTCGATTGAAAACAATATGAGAACCCTTTGTGGGTACAATAATTTTTCAAATAAATAGAATAAAATTATTAAAACCCTAATTAAGATAAAATTGATGAATTCAATTAGATCCACCAAAATTTACTATAATTTATTGATAGGATGTGTAGTTATTTGTTCGATATAAAAATTAGGATTTATAATTGAGAAATTTCAGAGAAATTTGATTAAGTTTGGTGAAGATAAAAAGAGAGGAAAATTTGGTTATTTGGTTGAGAGGAAGGATAGTGTTTGGAAATATTATGAAAAAAGTACATGAAAGATTAAATGTTGTCCCTAAAAGAGTAATTACGTATTTTAAACATATTTATCACATCATATCTATCTATCTATATTATAGCACTAACAAATTTAAATATTATTAGGAAGATATTCCTTATCTTCTATATTATTATCTATATTATTATTTATATTAGTATTTGTGTTGCATTACGTTTCGTATTCTTAGCATATTAGGAATACTGATCTCTTTGTATGACTATTTAAGTGGTGCTTTTGCTATCAATAAGAATCAGCTTTTACCCTTCAATCTCTTCTAACCTGCGTAACATGGTATCGAGCCAGAATAATTTTTTCTTCACACTCTGATTTCCACCTTTTACCAAAACGAAAATCATCAAAATAATAACCATGGCCGGAGATGAAGAAACCTCCGTCCAGAAAATTGATCACTCTAGCCCATATTATCTAGGTTCTCATGATGTTCCTAGTGCAAAAATTTCAAATATTATGTTAACAAAATACAATTATCAAGACTGGCATAAATCGATGCGAATGTCGCTCAAGTCGCGACGCAAATTTGGATTTGTTGATGGCACTATTAAGAAACCTACTGATTCCACCACTCTCGACAATTGGGAGGTCGTTCACTGTACTCTCGTACAATGGATACGGAATATGATCGATCCATCCCTCTTGCCCACAATTCCGTACGGTGAAGACGCGGCTGCTCTATGGGCCTCGCTGAAAGCTCGCTTCTCTGTTGTCGATGCTACTTTAATTCATAGCCTCAAAACTCAACTCAAAAACTGTGTTCAAACCAAAGGTATGGATGTTACTACTTATTTCGGCAAGTTACAATCTTTGTGGGATGCCTTAATTGTTCATGAACCTCCATTCGCGTGCAAATGTGGAGATTGCACATGTGACATTGCGAAAGAAGCCATGAATCGTTTAGATAATGAACGCCTACATCAGTTTTTTATGGGACTGGACAGTACTCTTTATGGTAATATACGTTCTCAACAATTTCAATTCGACCCTTTACCGAGTCTTAGTCGGGCTTATCAAGTTGTTTTGCAAGAGGAGCGTTTGCGGGCCGAAACTCAGCCCTCGGACACTACTGATGTTACTGTTTTTGCTGTTTCCTCTCGTCCTTCTCCGGATTGGCGTGCACAACGCGAAAGGGAACGAGGAGAGCGGTTTCAGAAATTACTCTGTTCGTATTGTGAAACTCGCGGCCATGAAATTCCAAATTGTTTCTTTAAAACTAATCGGTTTCCTGAGTGGTGGGGAGACAGGCCCCGGACTTTGATCGAGTACCGTCGCTACAGGGCAGGCTCGCGAAGTCAGACCTCGGGCTCTGGAACTACTGGTGGAACAGGTTCTGGCAGTAACCGTGACAAGGAACCCGTGGTTCATGCTAATGCGGTGATGGGTCCGACTGCACATTCTCTTCTTGACTCCGACCGTCTCAGTGGTATGTGTAATTGGATCTTAGATACTGGCGCTTCCAATCATGTGACGGGTAATTTGTTCTGTTTGGAAGACACAAAAGATATCACTAGCAAACCAGTGTGTTTACCAAATGGGCAATATGTAGAAGCCACTATGACAGGCTCTGTATATATTAATGAGTCTCTCATTCTGAACGATGTTCTTTATATACCAAGTCTCAAGTGCAATTTGATCTCTATTTCTCAACTTACATCGGGCTCTAATATTTGCTTTCAATTTGCTAACACTTCTTGTCTTATTCAGGACCGTTCCTTGAGGACGACGATTGGAGCCGGTGAGTTACGGGATGGACTGTTTTGGATTGACGCAGGGATACGGAGCGCGACTGTGCATAACGTCTCACAACACGATAGCTTTGATATTTGGCACAGGCGTCTTGGTCATCCGTCGGCTAAAGTAGTAAAGCATATTCCTTATCTTAGTAGTTTAAATTGCAATAAGGATTTAATTTGCGATATTTGTCATTATGCCAAACAACATCGTAACAGTTTTACCATTAATAATAAGCATGCTTCGGATTTATTTGAATTAATCCACTGCGATTTATGGGGGTCATATCGTGTGCCATCGTCTTGTGGTGCACGGTATTTTTTTACCATTGTTGATGATTATTCCCGGGCAACATGGGTCTATTTACTTATTGATAAGACAGAAGTAATGGACATGTTCATGAGTTTTATCAATATGGTTGCTAACCAGTACTCGAAAACCATTAAAACAGTTCGTAGTGACAATGGCACAGAATTTAACTGTATGACCGGATATTTTTTTCCAACATGGGATTAAGTTTGAGACCTCTTGTGTTGGTACCCCCCAACAAAACGGGCGTGTAGAACGGAAGCATCAACATATTTTAAATGTGGCCCGTGCCCTTCGTTTTCAAGGTAACCTTCCCATCTCGTTTTGGGGTGAATGTGTCTTATCCGCCGTTTACTTAATTAACCGGACTCCCTCACCATTAATAGATGGGAAAACCCCATTTGAGTGTCTATTTGGAGCGCCACCCTCATACATAAACTTGCGTATTTTTGGTTGCTTATGCTTTGCCCATAATCAGAATACAAAGGGTGACAAATTCGCTAAACGGGGTCGTAAGTGTGTTTTTGTGGGTTACACGTCAAATAAGAAAGGTTGGAAGCTATTTGATCTCGAAACCAATTCCTTTTTTATCTCTCGTGATGTGGTGTTCCATGAGACCGAATTCCCTTTTGCAATTCCTGAGGTCACGGATGCTATTCCCTCGGCTACGGATTCGATTTTAACGGATGATCCATTTAATGGGTCAAAAGAACCTCCCCTGGGATCTCCTTTTCCCCACGTTGAATCAGCCCCTGCTCCAAATAATAGCCATGATTCTGCTTCTGACAATTCCGACTCGGCTGCTTCGTCTGGGGACTCTTCCCCCACTGCTGCTCAATCCGAGCCTCACGCTCCAGTCATGGGTAAGGGTCAACGAGTTCGCTTCCCTAGCTCTCGTCTTCGTGGGTACATTCTCGACACTACTGACAGTCCATCCCCGTCTCCTACTCCACCGAGTTCTCCTACATCGTCCTCAGGTACTCCTTTTAGTTTAGCAAATTATATTAATTGTCACTTATTTTCGACAAAACATCGTATGTTTTTGGCCGCCATAACCAGCGGTGTTGAGCCGCCATCATTCACAGACGCTATTCGTGATAACGGCTGGTGCGAGGCTATGAAACTGGAAATTGCGGCCCTTGAAAGAAATGGTACATGGGAACTTGTTGACCTTCCGTCCGACAAAAAAGCTCTCGGGTGCCGTTGGATTTACAAAATAAAGTACAAGTCTGACGGGTCCATTGAACGATTGAAAGCCCGTCTAGTTGCCTTCGGAAATCATCAAGTGGAAGGCCTTGATTACAGTGAAACTTTTGCCCCTGTTGTTAAAATGGTAACAGTACGTACTTTTTTTATCTATTGCTGCAATCAATAAATGGGAACTCCATCAAATGGATGTTCACAACGCTTTCTTGCACGGTGATTTGGACGAGGAGGTGTACATGAAAATACCACCGGGGTTCAGTCGCGGTAAAGAGGGTAAAGTGTGTCGATTAAAAAAATCTTTATATGGCCTGCGTCAGGCCCCCCGTTGCTGGTTTGCTAAACTCACGGCTGCGCTTAAGGACTATGGATTCACTCAGTCTCATTCGGACTATTCTCTTTTCTCCTATTCGCATAACCAGGTTCGGATCTATATTCTTATCTATGTTGATGACCTCGTCATTGCCGGAAATGACTCTACGGCTGTTGCAAAATTCAAATCCTATTTGGGCCAGTGCTTTCATATGAAAGATTTAGGCCCCCTCAAATATTTTTTGGGTCTAGAAATTTCTCGCAGTTCGGAAGGGATTTATGTTAGCCAACGAAAATATGCCTTAGACATTATTTCCGAAGCTGGGTTATTGGGTTGCAAACCGGTCCAAACTCCTCTTGAACAAAATCACAAACTTGGTGAAGCGACCGGTCCGTTGCTCAGTGATATTGAGCCTTATAGGCGTCTTGTTGGACGCCTTGTTTATCTCTCCGTAACTCGCCCCGAGTTATCTTATGTCGTTCATGTCTTGTCCCGATTCCTTCAACAGCCCCATGAGGAGCACATGTCCGCCGCTACTCGTGTTGTTAGATACCTCAAAGGTAGCCCCGGTCAAGGTATTTTGCTCCGAAGCGATAGTACTTTCACTATTTCGGGTTGGTGTGACAGTGATTATGGCGCGTGTCCTACCTCCCGAAGGTCCGTCACTGGCTGGCTTATTTTTCTGGGCGGTTCTCCGATTTCATGGAAGACTCGGCAACAAAAGACCGTGTCTCTATCCTCCGCTGAAGCCGAGTACCGGTCTATGGCTAATCTTGTTTGTGAATTAAAGTGGTTGCGAGGACTTCTTCTGAACTTTGGCATTCGTCTTACTGCACCGATGCACGTATCTTCTGATAGCAAGTCCGCCATTGATCTTGCTCATAATCCCGTTTATCACGAGCGTACCAAACACATTGAAATCGATTGTCATTTCATTCGCGATGCCATACTTGACGGTCTTATCACCACAACTCATGTGCACACATCGACCCAACTGGCCGATATGTTCACCAAAGCCTTGGGTGCCCCTCGGTTTCTTACTCTTCTCGGCAAGCTAGGCGTTCTCGACCTTCACGCTCCAGCTTGAGGGGGGTATTAGGAAGATATTCCTTATATTCTATATTATTATCTATATTAGTATTTGTGTTGCATTACGTTTCGTATTCTTAGCATATTAGGAATACTGATCTCTTTGTATGACTATTTAAGTGGTGCTTTTGCTATCAATAAGAATCAGCTTTTACCCTTCAATCTCTTCTAACCTGCGTAACAAATATGATTCTACTTTCAAATCCTTTGAATTATATAGTCTTAGTGGGACCTATTTCAAAAAAAGTTATCAAGCTATATAAATAAATAATCAACAGAGATCAAATCATTTTAAGATTTACTCATGTTTCCTTTAATGTTATTTTTATCGTTGATTTTACAACTATTAATCATATTATTTATATTATTTATGGAGGTGATTGATAGGATTTACTAATCGTATTTTAAAATTTAATTGTTTTTGTAGGAATATCGAATAGTAGTAATACATGTCACAGAAGTATCAAACTAAATGGAGAATGTTCGTGACGGAAATCAGATAGACAAGTTTGCAGAAGTCCATTATAGGTTTGTTTTAAGAACGAGCAATATGAGAATAATTTTAATCGATACAAAAATAAGATTTATGGGTGATGTACTGTAGCACATTAATATTGGAAATAGTGATTATTCACCCTAATTTAAAAAGTATAGGTCATTGAAAGTTGAAACGATGGAACGGAAGCGGAAATTTGTAGTAGGTATATGATTACTTTGTGAAGTTTATTTCGACTCATTTTGTAGGTATTAGTTTTACCCCATGCAAACAATGCACGGGTTAGTTTTTAAAATCGTGAAGGTTAATCAATCAATCAATCAATATATCAATATATATAATTAAAGGAAACTTTTTTCTACGCACGTGGTAGTCTCCACCTTTTACAAAACACTTATTTATAAATAATGATTTATTTACAATTTTCTACTAGAATTAGGAGATAATTAATTATTTACAATATTTCTATTATAATTAGAAAATTAGTAAATAGTTGTTTAGATAATACTTTATTTATAATTTTTCTATTAGAATTAGAAAATAAGAAAATAATAAATTATTTACAACTTTTCTATTAGATTTAGAAAAATAAAAAATAGTTGATTATTTACAATTTTCCTATTAGATTTAGAACATTATTATTCTTTAATATTTATACAATTACTATTTGAGTTTATTAACTTTATTCAACGTTTTTATTAAAAACAAAAATCGGAAATAAATTAGAAATTGATTATTTACAATTTTCCTATCTTAGAACATTATTCTTTAATATTTATATACTTACTATTTAAGGTTATTTATATTATTCAGTGTTTCTATTAAAAATGAAAATGGGAAAGCGTAAAAAAGAACTAATTTAGTTTGTTTTCGTCTTAACATTAAAATGAGTCAAAAATAGTCTCACGGGGATATAAGATTAATAAGACAAATCTTTTACTTTTTTCTATACATTATGTTATTATTTTTTTCATATTACTAGATCATTCAAACTTAAAATGAATAACTCCATCTTAATTAAAAATGTGTGGAACTAATAAATGAAATTAGTTAAATATTTAAGTCTAAACCAATTCCTACCTAAAAGAAACATTTGCGATCAATCATATTCAACCAAATTAAGAGCAACACTACTATTTTTTGGTACAAGAGTAGCACTATTATTCAAGTGAATATTATGCACTTTCGTACTTAATTATGCGAAAGAAATGAGATAATTTCTTTAATTAAGTAAAAAGCAAATAAGATAAATGTCAAATATATTATACTTTAGATAAACTCTAAAAATGCCAAATTTGGATTTAATTAGTATAAATATAAATATTAAAGACCAGAATAATGATGTAGATAGGTGCGTGAAGTGGAATAATTGTGTGGATGGCGTGTTTTAAATGGGTATTGAAAGGTATTTCATAAATAACAACATTTATTCCAATATATTTTCACCCTATTATTTAACGATGAGACATCTATAAAATCTTATTAAAAGGGTAAACTAAAACATCAAACTAATGTGACGTGGCAAAAATTAAATGTGACATGGCAAAAATTTATTGTGACATGGCAAAAATTATTGTGACATGGCATTAATCTATATAATGTAAATGTAGTAAAGTAACCTTTCATCTACACGTAAAATATACTAAAATGTTTTACAAAAATGTCTTTATTATCATCATTACTCTTAATTAATTCTGCATATTAAATATTTGATGAGCCAACAAATTATAAAAGTGATATTACCTCTACAAATTCACATTGTATAATTAGATTTCAAAGAATTAGATTAGAGTTTGTAAAGTTTAAAAATGAGTAATGAAAATTACTATGACAAGAAAAATGCACTACAATATTAAACTCGCTACAACATTATATAAAAAAAATTAAGCATCTCATTAACTCATGTGTCATTTAATTCATGTCCAAATATTATGAGTCACATGCTTACAAATACAAGAAAATATAAAAATATTAGTTGCAAACACAAAAAATAAATTAATACAAACTTTTTAGTTTCCACTCACAACTTTGGTTATTAATCTATCATAATCTATTTAATATATATACTTCTTTTATTTATTATATGTTTGTAATCACCATTATTATAGTTTGTAGTTATGTTATCATAATCTTTATGAAATTTTTTCCCAACTTTTCTTCTTCACCTAAATAAATTGTTGATATTAATGCGAGAATTAATTACAAAAGTAATCTTATATAACTACCACACCACTAATCCTAATTTTTATTTTTATTTAGAAAGTTGATAGGTAAACTATATATATACATAAATATATTAATTGTTTTATTTTTTATTGTTTTTATGTTTTGGGTTGATAATTAGAATTCGAAACTAATTTAATTAATATTTTGTGTTGGTATTCAAATTGCAGGAGGCTAATATACTACACATCAATAACATTACATGAAATTGGAAAATAATGGTAATAGATTTCTTTTCAATTTTCTTTTGGTTTGAATACTCTTTTTTTGTCGGGTTTTCCTTTTTTTATTATTGTGTGTGCAATATAAAATCGTAGTATAATTTTTATTATGTGGTGACATGTTATATTATATATTATAATCCTTAATTTATTATTTGATAATATTTTAAAATTGTATTACACAATTTTGCACTCTTTCACGCAGTTTTAACTTTTCAAGTAAAACTTCTAATTCTATTTTGTATTTTGCCAAATGGGTTAATAAATTAAATATTTTCGTTGAAGTGTTGAAGTATGCTACGAATATGTCAATTTGACCCTTTAAGGGTGTCATATGCAGAGTAAATATTATAGTGATTGATTCTAACACGATGCTCATTCTCCTTTGATTTTTAAATACTTTCAAAACATTAAATATTTTTTTCCCACCAAATATATTTTTTAGCACTCACAATGTATATTTCTTTGAGATTTTTATTTTTATTTTTATTTTTAATATGGTATATTTTATTTTATCTTATCATGAATTAAGAAAATTAATAGTTATTATGAATTATAATAGTATTGTTATGATTGTAATATTGGATGAATGAAGAGAATACAACTATGCTTAAATCTTACAAAATATGTTTGAATCATATCCTATCACATATCATATATCATATATGCTTTAAACTATAATGATAATGTCATTTAAAATAGTGTGTAGTTAATTTTGCTAATTTTCTACTAATAATTGGCAAATCCACCAGAGTTCTACACCTTACTTTTTTTCACACTATTAATATACTTTATATATTATCATAATTTTTGTCTACTTTCACAAAATCTTGCTTCCTCTCTCAAATAAATTATTGAAATTTATGCGAGCACAAATTAATTATACACATGTTTTTATATAACTTCGCTACAATATTATCCTTTCAAAAAGGTAACTCCGCTAAAATATTATAAAAAAAAAAAAAGCAAGACTAAGTATCTTACTTCACGTGTCATTTAAAATTCATTTCAAATGTTATGAGTCATATGTTTATAAGTACGAAAAATATAAAAACAATTATTAATTGCAAATACAAAATAAATTAATAACAACCTCTAATTTTCCATTCACAACTTTGATTATTACTCTATCATATATATTTAAAATATATTTCTTTTATTTAATGGTATGTTTCTTAAACACCACTATTATATATACTTTGTAATTTTATTATCATAATTTATTATCTTTCCTCTCACTCACAAAACTTTTCTTCTTCCCCTAAATAAATTGTTGAAATTAATACCAGAATTAGTGGGTACAAACTAGAATATAAATATATTAATGTGAGTCAACATTGAATAGATAAGCTATAATAATACTTCCATTCAAGTACGTAACTGATATACAAAAATCATTACTTTAATTTTCTTACCTATACGTTGAAAATCCATTAAAATGACAAAAAAGATGTTGAGACGCGTTTGTACATGTATTGGCTAAAAAAAGTCTATAAATCTATATTGTATTTAAGAAAATAAACATCTAATTTTTAGCCTGATTGTTAAGGCGAAAATAGATTGTGTTTTAACGCATCGCTTTCTATGTATTATTCATATTGTCTCTAATAGATTAAAGACAATATGTAAAATTCAGTGATAAAATATTGAGTTATTCTAGATGATAACCCTGTATTTTTTCAAATTTTACGTGGTAACCCTACTTTTTAGTCAACACACATGGTAACCCTCAACTTTTTTAATATGTATGCCGTGACCCTTAACTTTGTTTCCGTTAGTTTTATCCGTTACGTAAGTGGTGGCAATTGAATTTTGAGATTTTCTAACCCTCTGTTTTTTTATCCTATAAAATAACTCTATTTGGTTTTTACAAGAGAAATAATCTTAAAAATACTCCCTTCTTTCCTTAATTTATTATTATTAACACCTTTTTCACTCGATTACTCAAAAGAATGTCAACTCTCAATATTATCATTTTTTCAAAGTATCATTACCATAAATCTCAAAAACTCGGGTTCAATAATTAACCAAAAAATCCACTATTAAGCTCAATGTTTACAAATGAGTCTCGACTCCTCAATTGTACCCATCCCTGCTATGTGAATATGTCGAACGATTGAAATCATTATTAAGTTTACAACATTTTTAGTTTTGGGATATTTGTAGAGGTTTTAAAAACAGAAGTTTTTTAATTAGATTAACGCTAAGAATTAAATTTGGGATTGATTATTATAATGCTCGATATATAGTACTTTAACCATGGTATATAGATTAGTTTGTTGGGAATTTTTTGATATCAAGGTTTTTATTGAAGTTTTTTCAAAACTCGGTTTAGGGAAGGGTAATGAAGGTGGATTTGACTATTTGGGTGTAATCAATCAAAATTGTGAAAATAAGATTAATAAAAGGATTATATTCTTATACACATACATGTGATTTGTAGAAAATTTAAGGTTATCTTTTATAATTTTTAAAAATATAGGGTTACCTTATAAAAAATCTCAAAATTCAGTTTGCCATGTCACATACTTAACGACAAAATTGACGGAAAAACAATTAAGGGTCACAGCAATATGTATTAATAAAATTGAGGGTTATCATGTATGGTCTCTGAAAAGTAGGGTTACCGTATAAAATTTGAAAAAAACATAAGGTTATCATGTAGAATAACCCTAAAATATTATTAATATGCATTCATGTAGAGATTTTACAGGTTTACATTAATTTATATGTTTTTTCACCCGAATAAGTTATGTAATAAGGAATATACTTAGATGTCCACCCTTTTGTTTCTTTACCCGATAAAAATAGGATCAAGACTTTTACAATGCACCAAAATGACAACCAAAACAGTAAAATAAGTACTAAAATACCAAAATTATCCGTGCATTTGCACGGGCACAAAAACTAGTTGTGTTATAAAATGTCATTTTTTTTATGGGGGCGGAGGTAGATAGATTTTGAGTGACGAGGTAAGTGTTTTCAGGGGTAGGGTTACTCTCCGACGTTTAAAAGTATTATTTGAGTTTTATAAGCGAATTGGTTAGAGATGTTCAAGAATACAGTGTATGATTCTGATGATCAAGTTGGTTAATTGAGTTGTATATAAAGGGATATTCTATATGATATACCTCAATTTTTCGACTTTCTACATGGTACTCCTACACTTTTTAAAACATAAGTGGTACCCCTAATTGTTGTCATTATCATTAAGTGTGCCCTTAAACTTTATTTTCCACCAATTAAACTCAATTTTAGGCGCTAAAGAATTACTTAGGCGCATAACCAAACTTGACATTTATCATCCCATGACATAAGGACTCTATTAGAATTAATATCCATTCTTAGGACGTGATAATTTGGCAAAGATCAATAATTTTTCCGTCAACATTTTTTTAGCCCATATATATATATATATCTATAAATATTAGGATCGAGATGGATATTGAGCCTAATAGAGTCCTTATGTCATGTGATAATATATAAATTACAAGCTTGCTTACGCGTTCAAGTTATCACTTAAAGCTTAAAAATGAGTTTAATTCACGGAAAATAAAGTTTAGGGGTACAAGTAATGATAATGACAACAATTAGGGGTACCATATATGTTTTAAAAAGTGTAGGGGTATCTTGTAGAAAGTCGAAAAATTGAGGGGTATCATATAGAATATCCCAAATATAAATATATAGATATTAAAGAACATAATGATGTAGGTGATCTGAGTTAAGCGGAATAATTGTATTGATGAGATGAAATGCAAGTGGATATTAGAAGGTATTCATACAACAAAGTAATGACAAATAAATGGTGTTTCCGAGACGGATAGAATAAGCCCTTAAAGAATCAAAAAAATATTTTTTAATTAGTATTAGATTATAGTTTATTATAATCCGTGTTCTTCCCCCCCCCCCCCCCCCCCCGCCCCCCCGCCCCCCCATATTTTCAACTTATTCATTACAGTGTGACATTGTTTTATAGGGTAGGGGTCGATTTTAAATTGTATGTGTCCATTTGTTTAGGTATGGGGATAAATAAATCTCAAGGGAGGAGGTAAGTATATTGGGGGATAGAGTTACTCTTCGACGTTTAAAAGTGTGATGTAAGTTTCACAATAAAACGTTTATACGTTAGGGTTGTTCTGGGATACGATTGATTATGTTAGTCAAGTTGGGTTGTTATGTGAGAAGGGTATGACGAATACCTAAACGGTGTCGAAAAAAATATTTTTTAATTAGTATTAGATTATAGTTTATTATAGTCCATATTCTATCTTCGCCCCATATTTTCAACTTATTCTTTACAGTGTGACATTGTTTTATAGGGTAGGGGTTGATTTTAAATTATATGTGTCCATTTGTTTAGGGATGGGGATAAATAGATCTCAAGAGATCGGAGGAGGTAAGTATATTGGGGGATAGAGTTATTCTTCGACGTTTAAAAGTGTGATGTAAGTTGCACAAGAAAATGTCGATAGGTTAGGGTTGTTCAGGGATACGATTGATTACGTTAGTCAAATTGGATAGTTATGTGAGAAGGGTATGACGAATACCTAAACGGTGTCGAAAAAAGTTGCATATGTTCTACAGAATGATTAGAACAGCTGAGTAAATACATAGGTAGATAAATTGTATTTCAAAATTCTATTTTATGTGATAATAACAGAGGCACATATGTTATGAAAAGAGCCTAAAATCTCTAAAGTCACATGTATGAATACTCAATTCTGTTTGTTATAAGGGGGGATTTGATTTTACATTGGATATATCTATTGTTTCGAGCGGTGGGGGTAAATAGACTTTGAGAGATGAGGTAAGTGTCTTAGGGGTAGGGTTACTTCACGACGTTGAAGAGTGTGAGAGTAGTACAAATAAATGTGGGTAGGTTGAGGTTTCCAGGGATACATTTTACAATTGATTTTAATGGTTAAGTTGGTTAAGTGGGTAAGAAGGGTACTCCATGGGTAGGATTACTCCTTGACGTTTACGAGTGTGATTTAGAAGATAGAAAAATATATTCATATGTAGGGCTGAGTTGTTTAGGGATATGAATATGGTTAAGGTTGATTCTGATGGGTTTGGTTGGTTAGTCGGGTGGAAAGGGTTGAATTTGTGAAAAAATGGATAACGTGATATATTGATTGGAGAAGGTAAATGAATATATTTTATTTGAAAATGTGTATTATATGAGAAAAGAACCGACAAATATATAAATATAGGCTAAAAACATTTAAAATATCACATGTATAAACTCAATTTTGTTTCTTTGTTTGACACAAAACTAAACAATCAAATGTTATACTCTTTTCAGTCATATTGAATGCGCCATTGGGCCCGGGAATAATTTTAATGTGGAATGACGTTATAGTGTTTTTTGTGGGAGTATTCTTGGAAATATTTTGGGGTGTGTATAAAATGATGTCGTAATGTGGAGTTGCAGTTGCAAATTTGCAATGATAACATTGTAAATACAAGAAATAGAAGAAGATATTTATGTTAATTATTTACCAATTATGAAGGAAAACATTTGATTAAATTGTACAAAAATAGAATGTTGGAACATTGGATAAGAATTAAGGAAGTATATGTCATGTCAGTATTATATCGCGGTAGATAGGTCTGGAGGTAAGAGGTAAGCGTCTTGAGAATAGAGTTATTTTCCGACATTTAAGAGTGTGATTTGAGTAGTACAAATAAATATAGATACAATGAGGTTGTTCAAGGATGCGCATACGGTTAATTTTGATGGTCAAGTTAGTTAGTTAAGTGAAAAGGGTACGAACAATGCCCGAAGGGTGTGGAAAATGGGGGTATAAAAGTAGATGAATTTATTTCAAGGTTGTATTATTTGTAAATGACTTAGGCATAGATGCTATAAAAAATAAGTTAAAATTCTCTGAAATATCATGCATGAAAACTCAATTTTGTTTTTTTTTTCTTGTGAAAAACAAAAGTAAGAAATCAAATGTTAATAAATATCATGTCAATATAGTATTGTTAACGTTTAACTAGGTTACTTTTTTTGTATTGGTGATTTAAAAAAACATCGTGGTTTGAATTTTACACCCAATTTCAATGTAACATCTCGACTGTTGCATCCACCGTTCATTCCTTACCACTTTTCTCATACCTCATTTGTTAACCAAACAAAAAAATTGCATGTTTTTGTTTTTCCAATCAAGAATTTCTCATTCAAACAAGATCGGTTTTGAAAGCAGAAGTTAGCTAGGGTTTTGATAGATCGATGAACTTTTTAAAGGGAGAGCTAACATTGAGGGATAAGTCCGGGTGTTTCGTGAAGGGGGGGTGATTTGAATATTTTAGGTGTGTATTGGAAGCTAGGAAAGAGTGCCGATTATGAGTTAGATGGTTGTTTGAGGTAGCAATAAAGATGACTAAATTGCATTCGATATTAATTTCATGATAGTTTAGTAGGTGTGGTTTTGGATTATGGGCCGTTTCATGTGTTGTTTGAAGAGTAAGAGTAGTGGTTTGAAGAGTTCTTTCGTGTGATACTGTATATGATTGTGGTGAGTTGATGGTAACATTAATGATATAAATGAATATAAATGAGGTAATTTTATTAACAAAATAACACATGTATAGAACGAACTAATACTATTTATATATAAAAAAAAGTCTTATGATTTACTTTTGATTTATATGGTGAAAATTTTATGAATATCACAAATTAATTTAGTATCCGTGCATCACACGGGCAAAAATACTAGTATATTACTCCATCCACACAACTAACATCTTCCCATTTCTTTTTGCACAAGAAATAAGAAAGTTGAATAAACAATGTTAAAGTAATAAAAGCTTGCAAGTGGACAGTTGATTGCAAGATGTTAACTATTCTGAGGTAGTTAACATAAATGATAATTAAAGTGAATTAGGGAGGGGGATTTTCCCACCATTTACAAAAGTTGGGGAGATTCAAAATGTCATAAATGTTTTCCCCCTATTTTTTCCCACCCTTTACAACCCTAAAAGTACATAACCTAGTGCTAAATTAAAAAAGAAACAGAAATTACAAGTCTTCCTTCTTCATTTCTTCTCTGTTTCATTTTCTTTGTTTTCTTTACTCATTTCTTCTCTCTTCATCATTTCCACTCTTTCTTTGAAAGTTGGCTAAGGAACTGCACTCAAAAAAACTGTTAGTAACAACAATAATAATATAAACAACATAAATACGCAGATAAGAAGTCTTACTTGTTCATTCTGTAATCAAAATGAGTAAACCCAACCTTACCAATGAAGAACGACATAGAATTGCTTGTACTCTTTTCGAAAACGTATTCAATGGCAAACCACAAAAGGGTGAAATGCATAAAATGGTTGCAAAGTTTAATGTCGACAAAAGGACTATCTTTGAAATATGGAGGGTTGCAAAGAGACAAAGGGAAAATGGTGAAGACATACAATTGAAGTCGAAGATAAAGGGAAAGAAAGGAAGGCCTACTATTGTAGTACCCATTGACAAAATATTAGCTACACCAAAAGGGGACAGAGGGTCGTTAGCTACTTTTAGCAAGGCAATCGGAGTTTCAGCAACTAATATCGCAAACTGGGTTAAACAAGGTAAAATAAGGAGTCATACTTCAGCATTAAAACCGTTATTAACAAAAGAAAATCAGTTCAGTAGGTTACATTTTGCTCTCTCAAAGTTGCAGTACGATAGGATATCATGTTCTTTAAAGTTTAAAGAAATGTGTAACATTATTCATATTGACGAAAAATGGTTCTATATTACCCAAGATCAAGCCAAGTATTTTCTACTTAGTGAAGAAGTGGATCCATATAGAGCATGCAAAAGTAAAAGTTTCATTACCAAGTTCATGTTTATGGCTGCAATTTCTAGGCCTATATATGATGGTAATGGAACATTGATATTTGATGGCAAGATAGGTATTTTTCCCTTTACATTTCAAGATCCAGCCAAAAGAAACTCCAAGAACAGGCCAGTGGGTACATTAGAAACCAAGTCAATTCAGTCAATCAACAAACAAGTTATCAAGGAAATGTTAATTACGCAGATTATGCTATAAAAGCCAAGTGGCCAGCAAATATGAGCAAGAACATTGTTATTCAACAAGACAATGCTAAACCACATATCAGAGACAACGACCTAGATTTCATGATGGCTTCAAAAACAGATGGATTCAACATCAGCATAAGCCAACAACCAGCAAACTCACAAGATTTAAATGTGTTGGATTTAGGTTTTTTCAGATCAATTCAGTCACTACAAACAAGGAAAAGAGCAAAAACAGTAGACGACCTAGTTTTTAATGTCATAAAAGCATGGAATGAAGAACCGGCATTATGTTTGAATGATGTATGGTTAAGTTTTCAGGCAGTAATGTTGGAGGTCATGAAACACAAGGGACACAACAAGTTCAAGTTACGACACTTAGGGAAAAAAGCACAAAGAACTGCTGGAACTTTACCAATAAATTTAGAGGCAAATGAAGATGTTGTAATGGAATGTTTACATCTACTAAATGATGCAGGCAAGGGTGCTGATTTAGAAGAACTTTTTGTACCATTAGCATTAAGTCATCAAATGTTAACATTCTAAATGTAATGATGTAAGCAAGGTTGTTTATTTTGTAAACATTCTTCATAAAGAATGGTTAAATTATAAACATTTCAGATGCAATGTAATGAAGTTCATATTGTTTTGATATGAAAAAAACAAGCTCTTAAAGCAATATGCAATTTTATCATCGAGCTAAGGTGTCTAAGAAAAGGTCTCCTAAAACCATGCTAATAACAAGAGTAGTTACAGAAAATAACAAGTTGTTGTGGCCATTTGTTGGGGCTGGTGTCCTTGACAATTAAGTACAATGACTTATTAAATCTCTTTAAGGATCACAAGGGCATACTTCAGTATTATTACCAGTTGATCCACGTTTATCAATAACGGTTGGCTTGCTAGATAAGTTTGACGTTATTGTCATACGGATGGCGGTGATCAACTGGTCCCTATACGTCACACCTATAGGACACGTTTGAGAGATGTGACGGTATGAAAATACAGTCACATTTATGCCGAATATGACTAAACAGTTAGTCAGAGGTATTGACTATTAAATTAGTCAATAAGATGTTGAGATTATTATTTAATACGGATTAAATAATTTTAGCTAATACGGATTACATGTTTAATTCGTAAAATTAAATATAAGCGGTTATATTTAATTAAATATTGTATTCGCGTATTAATATAAACGGTTATATTAATTTGGGTAATTATACAATATCGTAATTTTATCAGACCATTATTAATACATCGACTGCATTAATATCTGATACATGTATGCGATTTATAATTAAAATCCCGCAAATAATATTTAGCAAATCGGGTCGAATCACGCAAAGGAATAAGGTAAGAGTGGAGAAAGCCCACTCTCACCCATCCAATTCGGCCGACCCATGTATTCACTACATAAGGAGAGTCCTTCTCCTTATGTCAGGAACTGTTGAATCACAATTCTCACAATTAGGGTTTTGAGAGCATTCTTCTCCCAAAACTCAGATCTCACATCTAAAACCTCAATAACTCTCCCCATATTGCAAGGCAATTGGAGAGCCTTTCTAGCACACGCGGCATCATCTCAAACAAAGTCTTGGGTGCAAGTTATAGGAGGGAATTTACTTTAATTCCTGTTCTTAGGCCTATTCAAGCAAGGACCCAAGGTTGTACTCTTTTTCATGTTTTTTATTTATCTTATGACAATAATCACAACTGTAATTTTCATTATAATCCTGCAAGTTTAGGGCGAATACATGCTTTATTCCCCACAAGTGGTATCAGAGCCAAGGCCATGAAAATTTTACTTTTGTGTTTTTCATAAGTTTTAAAATCTGAAAAATCGTATTCTGTCGCTGAGTCGGTCGATCGACCCCCTGTTGCGGTCGGTCGACCGCCTCCTGTGTTGGTTTCTGTTTCGACAGTTTTCCTTTTGTGAGTAATCGATCTTGTTTTTCGATTCCTGTTTACATATTGTTAATTAATCGATATTCTTGACCATATGTGAACCCTTGTTGATGTTAATTTTGATTTACTTGTTTTAATCAAAGTTTAAAAGGTAAAAACTTGTTTTGATTTCGAAAAGTGCAGCGTTTTGCGTTTTCTGAAACTCGTTTCTACTGTTTGGTGGTCGGTCGACCTGATTGATAGGTCGGTCGACCGCTAATGCTGTTGCAGTTTTTTTTTTCCGTTTCTCGTCTGGAGGTCGGTCGACCACGTGTTTAGGTCGGTCGACCTCCGCCCGCCCCTGTAACAGACTCGTTTTTTTTATTTTCCGAAAATAACATGTTTTATTTTCACATGGCCTTTAGTAATATACTATATACGGAAATAGTATATTATTAATTTTGTTAAACGGTTCACCCTCGTTTGATACATATTATTTTAAAACGGTTTAAGATAATAGGATTATAAATTTATTAAAATTGGGTGATTAAAACGGTATAATCACATAATTTTAATCCCGTAAGGTGGTTTGGTAAAAAATTTATTAATCATAATAACAGTATTATGTCATGTATGAATTTTATTTAGTTGATGCATTTTATTTATCGTCTTGTTGAATGCCTTGTGAATGCTTTCAATAACGTATTTAATTTTGCAAACGGTTGTAACTTAGTGTGGCCTTAGTAGATTGTGTTACCGTAATGATGGAACACAGTCTTGCTTGTAATTTTGAGATCTTGAATCTCCGTTTTGGGTTTTGCCATGTAATTACTTTTGTATTTAAATTAGAATGTAAATAGGGTTATATTTGTAATTTAAATTAGTAATTTTGTGAAGATCAAAGACGGAGACCGGATGCTCACTCCCGCTGCAAGGACCAAGATGGAACATCAAGACAAGCTTCTAGGGTCCAACGGTGGATTCCAAGTTGTTTTATGTTTATTTTGGTAGGATAGGCCACACTAGGACTTTTATTTACGTTTATCGCATTTATTTTATGCTTTCATCGATAATAGCTTGCATCATATTCCGCCTAAAACCAAACCACCTATAACATGCCTGAAAACTGACTCATGTAGAGGTTACGCGTTAGTTTTCTGTGACAATACAGATGTCACATGTCAATTGCAAAGCCATCACTTTATATCATTCATTCACGCATATGCTAGATTTTAGTTCACTTAATATGAATAAATATAAGTCGATGGGGTCTTCCTCGTATAACCAAAAATTGAGAATAGTCTTTATAAATCAGCCTCCCATGAATCCCTTCTTCGTCGGTAGGCATAATATGACCCCTTCTACGTCGGGTAAGTGGGAACAGATGATTTATTTTATCTCAACATCATGGTCACTCGATAATATCTAGCGACTAAGATGGACTAATAGATAGGATTTACGGAAATCTATCGACCAAGAGTTCCAACGGTGGAATTAGCCAAACTGTGGGCTTATCAATATACGGAAATTGAGTCTTGGGATCATTTATATAATTCTTGAGGGAGATCAATTATATAAATGTTTGAGTCTACGAGTTTAAATTTCAATTTAATATAGACTTAAATCACAACAATGAGTTGCTTATATGGTTCTGTTTTATCTTCTTTTCAGTGTAGAACACGTTCAATTAAACTGCTGTATAACTAAATGGCTGGTGAAGACCCAATGCCAAGTGCCAAGCTAGCACGTGAATCCTGGCTAAAAGCCTTCATGGACTCCATGAATCAGTCTACTAGACTGAGGAATAATGGGTCAAACTTCTCTGACTGGGAGGCAGCACTACGGAATGCTACCATTGCTGACGGAAAGCTTAAGTATTTAACTGAGCCAATTCCGGCACACCCAGGAACTGGAGATAGAGCTAACGAAGTTCGCGCTCATAGCGACTTCGTCATGGAAGCGGGTGCGATAAAGAACGTACTCATCTATGCAATGGAATCCAATTTGCAAAGACGCTTCATAGCCCATGGTGTAAACAAGATTTTCATCACGCTCACTAACGAATTCTCAAAGGCTCTGAGGATCGTTTCTTATGAGCATACCTGTCGCTTCTTTGAGGCGAAACTCCAGAAGGGCCAAGCAGTTAGCCCACATATTCTTCACATGATTGAGAATATCGAGAAACTGGAGGCCCTAAACTGCAAGATCAGTGAGAACATAATCGTTGATCGAATGCTTCATTCGCTTCATGATGGGTTCGCCCTCTTCAGGGCTAACTATTACATGAACGACATGAAGAAGACTCCTCATGAGCTCCACTCCCTTCTCATGATTTCCAGTAAGGATAAGGGTAAGGGTAAGGGTAAAGCTAAAGCTCAGGGCGACCTAACAGTAGGCAAGCCCAAGTTTAAGAAGTCAGGATTTACTAAGAGTGGGCCAGGTGAGTCGAGCAACTCACAGGGCAAAACAAAGAGCAAGGATAAAAGCATGGAATGTCACCATTGCCACAAGACTGGGCATTGGAGGCGCTCATGCCCCGTGTATCGTGAGGACATTAAGGCAGGCCGCGTTACTCCTGTTGGTATGTCTTCTTCTTCTTTTATTCAAATGATTGAGATTAACCATGCAAGTTACGGAACTTGGGTACTAGATACTGGTTGTGGTTCTCATCTATGTAATCATGTGCAGGGCCTCCGAAACCAAGAACCCCTAATCAAGGGTGAGGTTGACCTGCGTGTCGAGAATGGAGCACGTGTTGCTGCAATCTCGAGGGGAACATACGTGATCCAGGTTCCAAGTGGATTCGAGTTATCTTTATATAACTGTTATTATGTTCCTTGTTTGTCCAAAAACATTATTTCAGTTTCTGCGCTTGACAAACTCGGTTTTTCATTTGTAATAGAGAATAATAGCTGTATTTTCTCCTTACACAATATGATTTATGGCAAGGCAGTTTCCATGAATGGAATTTATGTTTTAGATCAAACCACCGAGATATTACATGTGAATAACAAGAGATTAAAGGTAGGTGACAAAGATCAAACTTACCTATGGCATTGTCGTATGGGACACATAAATGAGAAACGCGTGAAACAGCTCATACAGAATGGAGCTATCTCGCCCTTTGATTTCGAATCATATGGCACGTGTGAATCATGTCTCATCGGTAAGATGACTCGTATTTCCTTCAAAGGTGTTGGAATGCGCGCTGCCGACCTATTAGGACTCATACATACGGACGTATGTGGCCCTATGTCGATCAACGCACGAGAAGGCTATAGGTATTTCATCACTTTAACGGATGATTTGAGTAGATATGGCTATGTCTACTTAATGAAGCATAAAAGTGAATCCTTTGACAAGTTTAAAGAATCCAGAATCGGGTACAGAACCAGCTGGGAAGAAAGATTAAAGCACTACGTTCTGATCGTGGTGGTGAGTATCTTTCACACGAGTTTGATCAACACCTTAAAGACTGTGGCATCGTGCTACAGTTGACTCCACCTGGAACACCACAATTAAATGGTGTGTCCGAACGGAGAAATCGAACTCTACTCGATATGGTTCGATCCATGATGAGTCACACCGTTGTGCCTGATTCATTGTGGGGCTATGCTCTTTTGTCGGCTGCTCTAATACTTAGCCGAAGTCCGTCCAAAGCTGTTGACAAGACTCCATACGAATTATGGAAGGGAACGGTCCCTAACTTGTCCTTTATTCGGGTTTGGGGCTGCGAGGCTTATGTCAAGTGGAGACACGAGGATAAGCTCGGCCCACGATCGGTCAAGACATACTTTATAGGCTATCCAAAGGGAACTTTTGGTCATTACTTCTACTCGCCAACCGAACAACGTGTTTTTGTTGCGGCTAGTGCGACGTTCTTAGAGAAAGAATTTCTCGAGAACAAGTCGAGTAATAGAACCTTCGATTTATCGGAGGTTCAAGAACCAACTACCGAGCAACCATTGGAGGAAACAGTTCCTTCAACCGAGGCTGCGGTAGATATTCCTGAGGAACCTAGGAGGTCGGGAAGAATCTCCATTCCTCCGGACAGATACATTGGTATGGTCGAGGAACATGATATGGATGACGTCTTACTTCTAGAGGGTAATGAACCCTCAACCTATAAAGGTGCCATGACCAGTTCTGACTCAAAGCTATGGCTAGAAGCCATGCAATCCGAGATGGACTCCATGTATGAGAACAACGTGTGGGATCTTGTGGACCTACCTGCAAAGGTACGCCCCCTTCAATGCATATGGCTTTACAAAATAAAGCATCCCGTGGAAGGTAAACAAGATATCCATAAGGCAAGACTAGTTGCTAAAGGTTTCACCCAAGTGTCAGGCTTGCACTACGATGAGATTTTTGCACCCGTAGTCATGCTACGTTCCATTCGGATTATCTTAGCGATAGCCGCATTTCATGACTATGAAATATGGCAAATGGACGTTAAAACCGCCTTCTTAAACGGTTATTTAGAGGAAGAGTTGTACATGGTACAACCCGAGGGTTTTATTGATCCAGAACATCCTAAGAAGGTTTGCAAGCTTAAGCGTTCCATCTATGGACTTAAGCAAGCATCGCGGAGTTGGAATCATCGCTTCGACCAAGTGATAAAAGAGAATGGATTTGTTCGATCAGTCGAGGAACCATGTCTCTATATCAAGTCGAGTGGGAGCAAGATTGTATTCCTAGTACTGTATGTCGACGACATACTCTTGATTGGGAATGACATACCTCTCCTTTCTTCGGTTAAAGCATGGTTGAAAAACCATTTCCAGATGAAAGATCTGGGAGAGGCACAAAGAGTTTTGGGCATCCGTATCTACAGGGATAGATCACGACGGATGTTGTCTCTCAGTCAGGAGTCTTACATAGATAAGATTCTAGAGAGATTCAGCATGACGAACTCCAAGAAAGGGTTCCTTCCTATGACTAGTGGGCTTCACTTGAGCAAGTCTCAAGAAGCTAAGACATTGGAAATGAAAGAGCGCATGAGTCGGATTCCTTATGCTTCGGCAATAGGATCGATCATGTATGCCATGATATGCACACGTCCAGACGTTGCATATGCATTGAGTATGACAAGTCGATTTCAAGCTCATCCAGGTGAACAACACTGGATGGCCGTGAAAAACATTCTTAAGTACCTACGGAGGACTAAAGATTGGGGATTGACTTATGGAGGCGACTCAACGCTCTGCGCCACGGGTTACGCAGATGCTAGCTTCCAAACGGATCGAGATGACTCGAAATCTCAATCTGGATTCGTTTTTACTCTTAATGGCGCTGCTGTCAGCTGGAAAAGTTCTAAACAGAGTGTTACAGCAGATTCTACGACTGAGTCCGAGTACTATGCCGCCTCAGAAGCAGCTAAGGAAGCAATATGGATGCGTCAATTCTTACAAGGACTATCAGTAGTGCCTAGTTCGAATGACCCAATCACCGTTTATTGTGATAATAAAGGTGCCATCTTCCAAGCTAAGGAGCATAAGTCTAGCAACAAGGCTAGGCATGTACAACGGAAAGCTCATCTAATCAGAGATTACGTGGAGCAAAAGGAGATATTCATTGATAAGATCGCTACGGATGACAACATAGCTGATCCTCTCACTAAAGCATTACCACGTGATAAGCATTAAGGGCACATTCATTCCATGGGAATTAGATGTGTTCCTAAGTTGTAGTACTCTTTTATGAATTCATGTAATAATTCATTTTCTCGTGTACTCTATTCAACCTCATTGTTATGATATATAATGTTTTGTTTTTCATGTGGAATTGTACGCCAATTTTGAACACCACAAAGTGAACTGAATTACATTACATCGTTTTAGTCCTTGATTACCCACTTGAGCTGATAACTCAGGTAATCATTTTGTGTCGTTGGTTGATGGTGGGTTCAACGAGCCATAAGTCACGCGGATGACTGACCAATCACAAAGGCGAGTTATACGGATATCTCGTAGGACACCCCGTGATAACGTTATGGAGTCCTAAATTTTTTATAACATTGGGTGCCAGGTCGTGGATAGGACCTCCATAGTGTTCCTTAGAGTCGAGTCTTTTGACTTTCAACTGTCTCTTGAGATTAAGGCAGATTTTGGGTAACTTTGGTTTCTTTCCCACGGTCATCGTAACAGGGGCCAAGAGGATTTTTTCTGGGTTATTTCATGCTGCGCGATATCGGCAGGATTCGAGTTGAGGGAAATATCCAAACCCTTATCAGGATTTTATCATTTCTCAGGGCCACTCGAGGAGTAGTAACTGAAATGCATGGCCATGCTCGAATACAGATTCGTTTTATCAGTTAAGTTACTCTCTAGTCGGAGAAACCACTCTTGATACAGATCGCTTGTGAGATACGACCTTTGCGAATGCGGATTTGCAAATTGTCTTACATTGAGTGGGAGAAATTTTAAAAGGATATGAGAATCGGTTATCGCACCTACACTTGTACGGACAAGTGGGAGTTTGTTGGAGCTTGTGTCCTCCACATGTAGTGTGATAACGTCATTGAACATACCCTTGTACGGACAAGTGGGAGATTGTTGGGGCTGGTGTCCTTGACAATTAAGTACAATGACTTATTAAATCTCTTTAAGGATCACAAGGGCATACTTCAGTATTATTACCAGTTGATCCACGTTTATCAATAACGGTTGGCTTGCTAGATAAGTTTGACGTTATTGTCATACGGATGGCGGTGATCAACTGGTCCCTATACGTCACACCTATAGGACACGTTTGAGAGATGTGAAGGTATGAAAATACAGTCACATTTATGCCGAATATGACTAAACAGTTAGTCAGAGGTATTGACTATTAAATTAGTCAATAAGATGTTGAGATTATTATTTAATACGGATTAAATAATTTTAGCTAATACGGATTACATGTTTAATTCGTAAAATTAAATATAAGCGGTTATATTTAATTAAATATTGTATTCGCGTATTAATATAAACGGTTATATTAATTTGGGTAATTATACAATATCGTAATTTTATCAGACCATTATTAATACATCGACTGCATTAATATCTGATACATGTATGCGATTTATAATTAAAATCCCGCAAATAATATTTAGCAAATCGGGTCGAATCACGCAAAGGAATAAGGTAAGAGTGGAGAAAGCCCACTCTCACCCATCCAATTCGGCCGACCCATGTATTCACTACATAAGGAGAGTCCTTCTCCTTATGTCAGGAACTGTTGAATCACAATTCTCACAATTAGGGTTTTGAGAGCATTCTTCTCCCAAAACTCAGATCTCACATCTAAAACCTCAATAACTCTCCCCATATTGCAAGGCAATTGGAGAGCCTTTCTAGCACACGCGGCATCATCTCAAACAAAGTCTTGGGTGCAAGTTATAGGAGGGAATTTACTTTAATTCCTGTTCTTAGGCCTATTCAAGCAAGAACCCAAGGTTGTACTCTTTTTCATGTTTTTTATTTATCTTATGACAATAATCACAACTGTAATTTTCATTATAATCCTGCAAGTTTAGGGCGAATACATGCTTTATTCCCCACACCATTGATAGGCCTCCTACATAAACAACTCATACATTCTACTGTAACAAGTCTAGAAAATAGCGTGGTGGAATCCTTATCATAGATAACATATATAAGTAACATAGGCAACACTTAAGGTAACAAAGCTCTCATAACACTAAGCAATTTCATCACTGAGCTCACCTAAACGTACAATACGATATGTTCAGAAAATAGATGAAATATATAAGTAACATAGGCGACACTTAAGGCAACAAAGCTCTCATAGCACTAAGCAATTTCATCACTGAGCTCTCATAGACAATGTAATTTTCAATTCAGAATGTAATATCAGAGAATGAAATTTTCAATTCAGAATGTACACCAGTAGGCAGAATGTAATTATATCCAACATCAGCACCATGAAATTTTCAATTCAGAATGTAAACCGGTAGACAAACTATTATTATCAGAGAAATAAAGAAAGAAGACAGAACGGACAGTAACACTGCACCATCAAAAAATTATCAGAGAACAAAATTTGCATAAACAACCAGCAGACATTCAAAGTGGTAGGAGTCACCGCATCAATAATGGAAGTCTTTTTTACGTTCATACGAGTAGTACATATATAAACTTATATGTTCAGAAAATAGATGAAATATATAAGTAACATAGGCAACACTTAAGGCAACAAAGCTCTCATAGCACTAAGCAATTTTATCACTGAGCTCTCATAGACAATGTAATTTTCAATTCAGAATGTAATTGTTGGAGTAGTGTCCTCCACAATAATGCTTCTACATAATAAATCTCGTACAAGGAATATAAGGGATTTATATTTTATATGTTTGTCAGCTGGTCAACGTTAATCGGTAATGATTGGCTGACTAGAGTTTGACATTACTGTCGTATGACGGCGGTGACCAGCTGATCCCTTTAGGTCACACCTATAGGATGATGCCCAAATGGAAAAATTAATTATTTGTATAAGATACAAGTTACTTAATTCCTTGTTTAGGTTGATTTTTATTAGTCAAGTGAATTTAATGTTTGATGAAGAGTAAAGTACTCAGGCCATAAGATTTTATTATTCGGTTATATAATAATTGAATAATAAATATAATACAATATTTAGTAATTATAGTTAATTTACTAAATATATACGTAGTTTGTATTATTTATGAGGTGGAGGTAATTAGCGAATTAATGTTACAAGAAGTTGTAAAATTAGCTAAACGGGTTTTATAAGATTCATTTTATGTTGAAAATGATAAAATGACACTTAAATGTTAAGTGTATTTTATTTACTACTTTGTATTATTTAAGTGTTAAATAATCAAATAAATATTTTTATTATATAAGATAATTAAATATTCGACTTATAAGCATTTGAAGGACAAATGTTGAAAGACGAAATAAGACCCGGAATACCATATGTAAACCGAGAATATGGAGATAAGGTGACCATAATAGGTCTTTGTCTTCCACTCATGTTTATGAGTATTATAAACTCATTTGTTTACATTTGATGGCCTATAAATAGGCTACTATTCCACATATTCTTAGTGGAAAAATCTAGAGAATTAAAATCCTCTAAATACATACTTCTTGTTAAGCCATTTAAGAGGAAAAATAGAAGACTTAAGATCTTCATCTTCAACCTCTAAAATTGATCAAAATTTGATCAATCTTCATCAAAATAAATTCACAAAAATTAATATACTTCTTATATTATCAAAGTAATAATATTTATAGTATAAAAAAAACAAGGTTTACACTAAACTATATCTAGTTAATATACTTAGTGTTTTTGGGCTAGTCTTGGGTGCAACCAAAGGAGGTCACCTATTTTGGTGACTTGGGTTATGGAGGATCATCCTACACTATTTTAGCTCAAGAACTACAAAGGTAGGAGACATTTGTAGTGCCAAAAATGCCATCTTACCAATGTAAGAAACTTTCTTCTTATTAATTTTTGCATGCATGTATTATTTAGACCACCTTATGAAATTAGCTTGTAATTTTAATATCATTAGAGAGTCTAATTAGGTCTAAATTCCTAACAAGTGGTATCAGAGCGTTGTTACATACATGCATGTTGTCTTAAGACGATTTTATGAGTTTATGAGATAAATTAGTAAAGTTGATATTTTTATGTTAAAATTAGTTTTATCAAAAAATATGGTCTTGCATGTATATAATTTGGTCATATAGTTATATGGGTCGAAAATTTAGTTTATGTAAAAATTTATGACTTATTTTTACTTAATATGGCATAAAATTGGAAGAACATGCATTAAAATTGATTAAGAGTTAATTTAATTAAGTTGCATGTTAATTTTATGTATGTTTATTTAGAAATAACCACATGCATGTTCTATTTGTGATAAATATAAATTTTTAAGTGAATGTGATTAATTTAGATAGTTTATTGATTTTTATTCGATAAAAATTGGTAAATAATGGTTATTTTAAAATAAATAAATATTTTATTTTTGGGGCACGAAAATTTTGTTTTTTAAGCTCCTGCAAATATTCTAAAATGTCCAAAATTTTCTTTAAATTTATTTTAATTTTTATGATTTAATTTGGAATTAAATCGTAAAATTGCATTTTACCGACAAATATTGTGGTATATGTTTGAATCAATTTTATAACCATTTTTTTTTTCCACATGCATGGCATTTTGGAACAATATCATAATGTATAAAATTTTAAAATTTTATTTTCCATAATTTTTATTAATTTAATGGATTGTTTTCATAATAATCATGAATTATTATGTTATTTTTATCATAAAATGTATTTTAAACCCATATAATGTCAAATTAATTAGTGTGACTAATCATTTTGAGGTTGGACCAGATTATAATGAGAGATCCATCTTAAAATTGTTTTAAGAATTGATTAGGAATTTTTAATGGTTAAAAATCCCGCTTAACAAGCTCGCATGATCGTTGTTGGTAAGTTGGACGATTTGGCATATCATATTTATTACAATGCATTTTATTATTCATATGGATGAATGTATTTAAATTAATGTAATTTTACCTTATATGGCCATAGGTAGAAATTGGTATTATCCGCAATGTATGGGAATACCGGTTTAATTTGTAATTTATTGCGATTTCGTATCGCTAATTTGTAATTAATTAATAGTTTTATTTTAGTTACAATTTGTATAATAGGATATTGCCATGTAATTTTATTTTTAGTAGTATTATTGATTTTGTAAAAGACGGAGTTTCCTAAAAGACGGTGTTATTTTCGGAAAGGAATTCCGAAATCCAAAAGAAGGAGGCCATTTCATTGAAGACCCTAGGGACCAAGGAGTTGGTTTCCAAAGTGTAATAGAATAGTTAATTAGATTACCTAGGTGGCCATATAAGGATTTTATTTGTTTCTTATCTTCATGCCAAATCGTCATTACATGTTTTTTTTTATTTTTTTTTTATTTTTCCGTTGTTATCGATTCAATTGTCTACCATTCACCAATTTTGTTCACTTAAAAGTGATAGACAATTAAATTGATAAGATCTCTCACTTTTAAAATTGAGATAAAGCCTTACCAAGTATTAGCACCTATGAATCCCTTCTTCATTAGAGGTAGGCTCGGCTCACCGGGGTACTCTCTTTTTACGTTGGGTTAGTAGGGTAATAAAAGCTATTACACGTGAAAATTGGTTAGACTCAACGGGATTAATGTGGGATGAATCGGCCTCACCGTGCCCATGATTAGTTCTGGGGCTAACAGATAGTTTTTTGAGAAAATCTGTCAACCAAGAGTTCTAGTGGTAGAATCAGTCAAATTGTTGACTCACCAAATTTATATAAATAAGGGATGAATCGGCTCACCGTGCCCGTGTTCATATAAAGATGGGTCTTGGAATCGTTTATATAATTCAGTGGGAGATCATTATATAAATGCCTATTTATTGAAACTTGTTAAAGTTATTTTTCAAGTATTTATTTACGATGAATGTTAAATTTCCCACTTATTCCGTTTATTATTTTGTATCGCGCAATGACTATATATTCAACTCGCTCCTCCATTTATAGAATCGATAATCCGTTATACATGAAAAATAGTTTTCTAAGAGTATACGGTAACTTGTTTAATCGATTATTCATCTTTTCTCCGATTTACCACCATAGCTAATTAGAAAAATGCATTTACATTTGATCCTCATATTGTCTGTTGTAAAGATCTCTTATGAAGAGGATAAACTGAATTTTGCTTAAATCAAAAGTGTTTCGATTTTACAATATCATTTTATTTACAACAATATTACTACAATCTTATTGCTCGTGAGATAAATGGTTATACATACTTAAATTGTTTAAGTACTTATTAAATTCGTTGGGAACTGATTGGTAATATGATTTGCAATCGAAATCATGATTAACCAATGACCACATTCACTTTATTAAGTTTCTTAGAAGTCAGTGGGAGCTCTAAGAGGGATGTATATATCTTAATAGTTAAGATTAGGACGAGGTTCAAAAGAGAATTTGGTTTAAGTATTTGGTTTAAGGCAAAGGTTAATAAGGATAAGCTATTGTGAATAGCAACACCAAACCATAGTGCAAGGCCAATCCTAACCAAATTTGTTGATATTTTAATTGAAATATTACATTAATAGAAAAATACCCCTAATTTTTGAATAAGAAAGTTAGGTGTGTGACACCTAAAAGGTTCGTTCTTTTCTAGATATCTATATGATTGACGTTAGTTATACTTCTACCACTTCATCAATATTTGATATCGATAGTGGTTATAATAATTGTTATTGGTTCATGAGATGATAGTCGTGTGACGATTAGCTTTTAACTAATGTTAACTATCTCGTAGGAAATGGAACTAGAGTAGTTGTCATTCCATTATGAGGCTTATAAGTGTTATAAATATGTACTTAATCTAGTTTTTTGGTTTAGAATTGTGTTTTAATAAAAGTTTTATGTAAGACACATAGGGTCACTCATGTGATATAAACAAAAGTTGTACCCAAATTTGCCATGATTTGATCTATGGCTATGCCAATCAAAATATTGGTTATTCTTCACCTAAACTAGATAAAATTATATATATCATATATATATATATAGCATATGAAAGGTTCATAATTTTTTTTGGTGACCCCGATCTAATCTTAGTTCTGAATTGAAATTGCATTCATGGACTAGTGTAAACTAAGTCTTCGTGAATCATTTGATTGTGAATCTTATGATATATGCGAATCTTGTCTTCCAAGCAAGATAACTCGTACCTTTTTTGGTGAAAAGGAAATTTAGCATAAGAGTCGTTATTCATCCTAATCACATGTGGATGTGTATGATCGAATAACAAATTCAATCAGAGTAGATTACATTTACTTCTTTTCTTTTACCATCAGTTTAGAAAGATAGTGGCGTATCTACTAAACG
The DNA here is from genome assembly GCA_029255685.2 of Silene conica. Classification (NCBI taxonomy): domain Eukaryota; kingdom Viridiplantae; phylum Streptophyta; class Magnoliopsida; order Caryophyllales; family Caryophyllaceae; genus Silene; species Silene conica. The sequence goes on from CM055311.2 coordinate 71,918,579, forward strand.
AGATATAAAGAGAAACTCTTCATGAGATTAAAGAGTTTTTATTGTAAATATGATTACCAGTAAGACTATAAGATCAAAGTTTCACGATCCGATCGTGGAAAGTATAACTAAGTGATGATTTTTGTTTGTTGCCAAAAGTAATGTGATACAGTATCACAAGTTAAAATCTTTCCGTAACACACATTATTCGATAAGGCGTGGTTGGAAAGAGATAATATAGAACTTATGCGATATGGTTTTGTATCTTAGTCAAGTTTTATTGAGCCACTTGATTTTATAATTGGGGTCTTTATATTTTGTCTACTAATTTCTTTTTCCCACTAAGTCAAAGTACCTTTTTAAACAACCATATTCACTCCGTATTAGATATGGAAAGGTATAGTACCTAATTTGTAAGTTGTCCGAATAAAAACATGTGGTAAATTATCCTACAAGTTCATGAGAATAAAGTGTTTGTGGCTCATGATGTTGTCTTTATAGAATAGAGGACTATTTCTAAATGACAGAGTGGGAGAAAATATTGAAGAGCCACAAATGACACAAGAAAATTGTTTTCTTATTGTCAAATAGAGTGTATATTTGTTCGGAATATACGAGGTCGGGATAAAATCCATCACTCTTTAGAGATGAGTATATAAGTGTTACTTTTTGAAAGTGATGAGAGGTGATAAATCGTTATTTAAAAAAATTATGATACCTCTTACTTACAAAGAGGTTGTTTAAAAGGTTGTTTCTAGTTTCAACTCTATGCAATGGCTATAGAAGTCATCTTAATCCGAATTAGAATTCAAGTGTAATTATCAGGTAAATAACCTGGTATATTTACATGAAGAAGTTTGACCTCTTCAATGTAATTGACTTGAATAAAAAGATGTTTTCTAGGCTTAATTGGTGAAAAAAGGGTTTTGCACCAGTTTCAATGCTTCTATAAACTCGAATTATACTGGCAATTGTTGCATTTCATAATTGTCAATTTAATAGTAGGATATCAAAACCACCTTCCGAAATTTGATTCGTTCTGGAAGAAGAAGTGTGTTTGACACATTTAGAGGGTTTTTTTTGTAGATCCTTACAATCTTAAGATTGTAGCAAACTTTTGAAGAAATCTTAAGAAAGCATCATGGAGTTGGAATGATTAATATATCGTATTATAAAACATTTCTCAAGATGTTGAGGAATTATGTTTACACATGAAGTTTAGTGGGAGTATGGTGGTCTTATGAGTCTTTATATAGTCTGTATATAAATCATTTGGAATGATGAAAGACTTAGGAGAATATTAATACATCTTAAAATATCCAGATTTATTAGATAAATCAGGGAGGGATATATGCTCTTTATTAGGAGTCTTACGTAGATGAGATTCTTGACTAGTTCAAACAAGTTGAACTCATTAGATTTGATTCTACTTGCTTCCGCTGTCAGATTAATTTACGCTATGATGTATTATTGTCTTAACAATTCATATAGTTTGAGTATTGTGAGTTTTTATTAATCAAAGTTAAGTGAAGGTCATTTAATAGCCAAATTAGTTATTATTTAGTACTTGAGAAGAACTAAGTAAATAAAACTAAGTGTTTTGATATTTTGATATTTATAATTCATGTAAGGAGTTACATGAATGTTTGTTGTTGTTTATGTAAAAGATACATTAAACACCATCCTTTAAAACATATAGGGATTGTTTGAAATCCCGTATTGGGTATGAGGAGTTGATCTGCTGGAAGAGTTTTAGGCAGTCATACATTGCGGATTTTACAACGGATATTAAGTACTTCATAACATTCGATGTTGCGATACGAAGTAGCTTCGATTTGACAATAATGCAAGAACTAGTAGTAGGTCATGCAGTCGCATATCCTATCATGATATACTGTGAAAACAGTGGGAGCTATCTTCGAGGTAAGGGTGTCATAGTCTAGAGTTAAGTCTAGACATGTACTTAATTAAGTTACATGTGATTTCAGTTATGTGAAACAATGGGAAATAGCAATTGTTGGTTTGATAAAATGTGGTGTCATTGATTTTAAACCAAGGTTTTGTTGAAGGCTAAACATGATAGTCATGTCGTTTCAATGTGATCGAAATAGGGCAATTGAATTGCTGCAGATTATATGATGTGTAATAATCTGATAGTGTATCAATTTTTACATATATGATAATATCATTTATCGTTTGAGTTTTTCCAACTCTTATATATTCAGGGCTAACTGGATATTAACTTTGTTTTTATCCAAATAGGTTGTAGTGACAATGTCGAACCATATTAAGTGAACTGGATTAACATTGTATAGTGTCCCTAGTTACTTAATGGGGTGACGTCTCGGAGTGACTAGATTGTAAGGCGATAGATGACGAGTTCGACTGTCATATGACCATAGAGATGGCTGGTCGATTACATAGGCAGAATGTAGGGACATTTTGTCGGACAGTGACCATTTATAGAGTCCTTTATGTTGCCTGGTCGTGGCGAGGATTTCAATTATTCCTTCGAGTCAATTCTTTAGACTTGCGACTATTTGTCTAAGTTGGTATGGTTTTCCGGTGGCTTTGGTTTTTGTCCAAGGTCGCGCCGTAAAAGGAGGCTGATGGACATTTATTGGGTCATTGTGATCTGTATCGAACAAAGAAAATAGGTCAATAGGATTGTCCATCCATGTCATTATATATATATATATATATCTCAAGGCCACTCGAGGAGAGGTGACTGGAAATGCGTGGCCACGCTCGGATGTGATCTATAGTAGATTATCCGGTCAGACAGTCATTCTCCAGATTGAGAAAACCACTTTATGATATGATCACGTGCAAGAACGACCTGAAAGACCTCTTGCATTGAGTGGGAGATAATATTGGACAAGAGAATTGGTAGCGCACACTTGTGTCGGACAAGTGGGAGATTGTTGGAGTAGTGTCCTCCACAATAATGCTTCTACATAATAAATCTCGTACAAGGAATATAAGGGATTTATATTTTATATGTTTGTCAGTTGGTCAACGTTAATCGGTAATGATTGGCTGATTAGAGTTTGACATTACTGTCGTATGACGGCGGTGACCAGCTGATCCCTTTAGGTCACACCTATAGGATGATGCCCAACTGGAAAAATTAATTATTTGTATAAGATACAAGTTAATTAATTCCTTGTTTAGGTTGATTTTTATTAGTCAAGTGAATTTAATGTTTGATGAAGAGTAAAGTACTCAGGCCATAAGATTTTATTATTCGGTTATATAATAATTGAATAATAAATATAATACAATATTTAGTAATTATAGTTAATTTACTAAATATATACGTAGTTTGTATTATTTATGAGGTGGAGGTAATTAGCGAATTAATGTTACAAGAAGTTGTAAAATTAGCTAAACGGGTTTTATAAGATTCATTTTATGTTGAAAATGATAAAATGACACTTAAATGTTAAGTGTATTTTATTTACTACTTTGTATTATTTAAGTGTTAAATAATCAAATAAATATTTTTATTATATAAGATAATTAAATATTCGACTTATAAGCATTTGAAGGACAAATGTTGAAAGACGAAATAAGACCCGGAATACCATATGTAAACCGAGAATATGGAGATAAGGTGACCATAATAGGTCTTTGTCTTCCACTCATGTTTATGAGTATTATAAATTCATTTGTTTACATTTGATGGCCTATAAATAGGCTACTATTCCACATATTCTTAGTGGAAAAATCTAGAGAATTAAAATCCTCTAAATACATACTTCTTGTTAAACCATTTAAGAGGAAAATAGAAGACTTAAGATCTTCATCTTCAACCTCTAAAATTGATCAAAATTTGATCAATCTTCATCAAAATAAATTCACAAAAATTAATATACTTCTTATATTATCAAAGTAATAATATTTATAGTATAAAAAAAACAAGGTTTACACTAAACTATATCTAGTTAATATACTTAGTGTTTTTGGGCTAGTCTTGGGTGCAACCAAAGGAAGTCACCTATTTTGGTGACTTGGGTTATGGAGGATCATCCTACACTATTTAGCTCAAGAACTACAAAGGTAGGAGACATTTGTAGTGCCAAAAATGCAATCTTACCAATGTAAGAAAATTTCTTCTTATTAATTTTTGCATGCATGTATTATTTAGACCACCTTATGAAATTAGCTTGTAATTTTAATATCATTAGAGAGTCTAATTAGGTCTAAATTCCTAACAGTAATTATATCCAACACCAGCACCATGAAATTTTCAATTCAAAATGTACACCAGTAGGCAGAATGTAATTATATCCAACACCAGCACCATGAAATTTTCAATTCAGAATGTACACCAGTGGGGAGACTATTATTATCAGAGAAAGAAAGAAGAAAGAACGGACAGTAACACCAGCACCATCAAAAAATTGTCAGAGAACAAAATTTGCATCCATCAGGACAGTTTCACTTACTTTTGTAGCCAGGCATAGTTTTATATAACGGACACATAAGTCCCATCGTATAATTGCAAATATCAATATCATCCTCTTCAACCTCTTGTTTACCCTTCTTCACCCTTACTTCTTCCTCTCCTTCTTTAGAGCCACTTCTTTCACAATAGTCCACGTTCTTCTTTCTCTACCTCTCCTTCCATGTAAACAAATAAAACAGAGGTGTTATAAATTACTCGTTAGCTATTCGTTCTGACTAAATCAAATACCCGAAAGAAACAACGGCCGAAATAAATACCCGAAACCCAAACCAAATATGATAAAAATACCCAGAAACCGTAACACAAACCCGACCAACCAAAAACCTTAAACATGCAAACCCTAACCCGAACCCAAAACCCTTATCCGAACCCAGATTCATAAACCGAAAACCGTAAACATACAAAATAGAGTGATAAAAATCCGAAACCCCGAACCCGAATATAGTGTATTACTGGTGCTTAAGTATGAGTCTTTATACATCGTTTCATTTTTACTAATTTGACTTAATTCAGTGATACCATGCAAACCCCGAAACATACAAAATATAGTGAAGGAACATGCAAAATATAATGCATGATACCATAATCCGAAACCCCGAACCCGAATCCTAAACATGCAAACCCAGATCCCGAATCCTAATCGTAGATTTGTTAAAAAAACACTAACCCAAACCCGAATTACCATAAGTGATAAAAATAATCAGAAATATAGCTAATTAATTTGATTAAAAATTCAAAAAAAAAGAGTCATACCTTCTTCTTCAAAGACTCTTCCAAACAATGAGAATCGGCGAGTTCCTTATCATAGGGGATCTTCATAAATGGACAAGAAACTAAACCCGTGGAATCAATTACAGCTAAATCGTCAAAACCGTCCTCGGAATCAGGCACAACATACCCATGCAACACATAATAATGTAAAAGAATCTCTTTTTTGGACTCATTTTTTGGAGAATCCATGAAAGGAAGCAAAGATTTAAGAAGAAGAAAGAAAAAAAGAGTTAGAGAAGAAGGAGTTAGGGTTTGAAGGAGTGTGGCTTTGACAGGAGGAAGAGGAGAAGGCTTAGGAGTTTTGAGAAAATGAGACGAATATTTTAGAGAGAGGCTGATAATTTGATTGAGGGAGTTAGGGTTTGAAGGGAATTGGGGTTGGAGGGGTTTTATACGGAGTATGGGTTTTGGGTCAATAACTCATGGACGCCATTTTTGGACTGGGTCAAGAAACTTTGATCCAGTTTTCGTGAGATTTGGGTTTGGGCAAATAAATTTGGAGGGAGATTTTGGGATGGGGCAAATAAAAGGAGGGAACAATTAGTAAGGTTAAGTGGGTTAGAGGGAATTAGTTTAGGGTAATTGTTCTAATCCAAAAAAATTAGGCTCATAAGTGAATGGCATATGTTGTAAATATTGAATGTGCATAAGGACCATATAGTCATTTAAATAACCAAATAAGGAAAGTTGAGAAATGGGAAGAAGATAGATGTGTTGCCAATAAGGGAAATGGGAAGATGTTAGGTGTGTGGAGGGAGTAGTAGAGTAAGGAGACGTTTGGTTGCATGTAGGAATTCATATTGCCTAGAAAGTTTAGAATTCACGTAAATTAGAAAATATTGTTTGGTTGCTATGTAGGAAGTGCAATTCATGTAAGTATTCTCACTTAGCTAGGCCCGTCTAGGTAAGTCACTTCCTCCATTATGGAGGAATTACAATTCATGGGAACTACAAATTCATGGGAATTGGGGTAACCAAACAGGACGTCAATTTTGCAATTCACGTGAATTTAAATTCCTACGTTTTTTAGTGGGTAACCAAACGACCCCTAATATTATTGTTATTCCAAATTTTAGAATAAGACGGTCTCATACCATGAGACGGTCCACTTTTATAATAAGTTTACTCATTTAATACTAATAAATAAGTTTTGTTTTTATATAAAGGGACCGTCTTATGTGTGAGATGGTCTCATGTAAGAGTTACTAATACAAATAAAGAATGAAAAGTAAGTTCCACATAAATTTTAATAATAGTATTAAACAACATTTGATATACAGTAAAAATGGAAGAAATGACATTAAAATAATATTATCGTGAACTTTAATAACTTATAAAGATAAACTATCATTATGCCAAAAATATATTCATAAGGTCCATTAAAATTGGTGTGAACACCAAAATTAATACATCTATCGTAAACAATAAACAACCATAGTAAAACAAAGTGAGCCCAAAATAATTACAAGTACAAATTTTACGGGTCTCCCGTAAGACGTCTTTTTTGGTAATTTTGAAGTAAATATCATACATTTACATAATAGCTATTTGCTTTTCACTTACCAAACTCATGTGAATCCATACAACTCGTAACTCATTATAAGATATAATTAAATAAAATAATTAATACATTACCCTACCACTTTTTTACGAATAGACTCATATGCCTCAGTGTCTCACCAATCACCATCATTTTTCTATCCTCCTAATATTCCCATTTCATTTATTTGTTCTAACTCTAAAGGATGTCAATATTCATCGCTTCTACTAATATCACCTCCTCTACAGTCACCTTTATCTATGCATATCTCTTTATTCATGTCTACAAATCTGCAACTCGTTAATCTTCTTATTTTCAAAATATGGTTTGTTTTATGATGTTATTAACACGGCTGTCACAAACCTATCAAAGATAACCAACTGGCCTAACTAATGTAGCAAGTAAGTCGGGATCGTATCCACAGGGAGACAGATATAAAATCTAAATGCTAAACTAAAGTCTGTCAAAGTAACCGAATCTGGGGGTTTTGATTGTTGTTTGAACTAAACTAAGAGTAGTGAAGGAAAGAGAGAAAAGAAAAGCGTAAAGAAAAGAGAATAAAAATATGAGGGAGAAAAAACTAGGATAGTCCATTCACCATGAAAGTGTAAAGATCATGGTCTAGGTCACAAATCAGTCATAATTATCGGTCTAAGGGGTAGTGAAAAGGTCCTCTCGGATCACTATTCGCCCTAAAATGCTTATAGCGGGATCTCGCAACTTACTAGGGCACTCTAATGTTTGTAGCAGGTCTAACCCTCACTAGGCTTTCGATCTTAGGTCGGGGTTTTACCAAATGAACTAATCAATCATGCGCATTAATTGACTAATCGCTATCAAATGCTACAATTAACAACATAGACTTATAAATATGAACTAGTCTGAACCTAATCAAGATTCGTCACAATTTCATAGGATCCCCTATATCCTAGTCAAGGAAATTAGCTATGCATAAAGGGATTAACAATTGAAATGAAAGAAATAACTAAAGAGGAAATCATGATCGCGAGATAAGTAGAGATGAATAAAGACAGAAAAAAATAAGAGCAAAGAAATAAAATTACCAATAATCCAAAAAGCGTTGAGTACAGAATTCCGGAAGATTAGATTTTACAAGTTTGAAGGTGAAATAAATTGAAAACTACTGACTAAAAGTTTATCTGAGGAAAAGTAAAGTAACAGAGTAAAAGTGAAAGAAAAAGTGAAAGATCAAAGATAAATTGATACAAGTTGTTCTTCACTCGTTTTAAACGTGATTAACTGACTAAACTTCTGATAACCTAATGGGCTTAGGTTAAAATGGGCCTCGGGAATTGAAAACAGGTCGATCGACCAGATTCTGCTAGATCGAATAACCAATCGACCATATATGGTTGATCGACCAAATATCTAGTCGATCGAATTAGTAATCGACCATATATGGTCGATCTACTTTATCTATCGAACAGATTTCCTGCAATGCGCACTGAACTTCAAACAACCGTCATTTCTTCGTTACTCATGCAAATCAAGCGTTTTTAGTGGCGTTGGAGAGCTAAGAAGATAAGATTTCATCTCCAATTTGAATCACTCGATTATCATTTCTATAACTCGAGTTATCGATCTTCACAGTAGGCACTAGCGGCGTGAAGCTCTTCTTTCGCTCGATAGACTTCCATTACTTCTACGCGCATCTCAAGATGGTAGTAACAAACTCCGACTCAACTCTTCTCCTAAATGCATGCATAGGGACATGTTTTAGGCTTGATTATGATCTTCTTCGGCTCATATCTGTAAATAACACAAGACGAACCAAAGTAGACTATTCGGGGGGACATTTGTAGTAAAACAATACGAAATAAGCATGGAAATGCGTGCTAATATGGCCTAACAGGTCTATATAAAATGCACGCATCATTTATCATTCACTTCATTTTCAATTAAAATCCCGAAATCTCAATTGTTTGTTACCATGAAATTATATAGTGAAGATTCATACTCCAATACATATGGAGTTTTGTTTTTGATTTTTATGCCACGATGATTTCCTATAAGTTTGGTCGATTTTTCAAGTTTTTCTTAATTTGTTTATATTTGTATAGTTAATTTTTTTATTTAACTAATTTTTAAAAACATATATATAAATGCAATAGGTTCTTTTTTTTCTTTTTCTATTTTAGATTTTAGCGAGTTAGTAATAATTCACATAGTCCAAGTAAATATAGAAAAAATGTATCATCGAACGCATATATAATTTTTCCAAAGATACGATTTTTTTAAATATGTACCTGTCGAATTGAATGAATATTGATTTAATTTTAATTATTTTTGACATAAATAAAAGTTCGAATGATTATAATACTATACATTTTAATCTTGAGAGATAATTTTTTACTTTGGTAAATATGATCGTTTTTGCTAAGCCAACGAAATTTTGATTTATATTTTCTATGGCACCTTAAGAAAGCAAGCAACAAGGTTAAGCGGAAAAGATATGAAGATCTGTTCAAGCATGATAGACAAATATTCTAAAAGAAGGATGTGCATCCAGAGTTGTCGAAAAAGGTGATGCACGAAGAAAGAGAAGTATCTTCAAGGCTTAGAAGCACTCTCCAACAGTAGCACGAATCTTCTATCTTCGGTAGGAACTCAGGTCTTCATCGCCAGATGGATTAGTCCACGGTTCGTCGATTGGAAGGCAATAAAGTAAAATCAAAGACAATCAACAAACACGTTAGAACCTAATAAAAGCAGTCACAAAACAGACTACAATTTAAGTCCTTAAATATACCCCATCTCTCATTCATTATTCGATTAAATGGTCAAGTTAAGGTTGGGGTTACAAGAGTGCGTCGGGAGCAATAATGCTCTGATACTAACTGTAAAACCCCTCGCGAAGGCGGAAATATAAAACATACAAAATACTAAAAATGCAGCGGAATTAAAACTTTCTAACATAACTAACATGCGAGGTGAATTAAAAACTGTAACTGAAAGTAAAATACATATACAAACAGTCTGGGATGGTACATCCCTACAGGCACTCAAACTGAAATGTAAACTAAGTCTAGCTAACGTAAACGTGTGAGTCAATCGATGAATAGGATCATCGCTCGCTAGCTCCATGCAACCCTCTGCCAACCACCTGTCATGTACCTACATACATGTAAACATGTACGCCACACCTGCACTCCGGGTAAGGTATGACAACCTGACTGCCCCGTCGTGCAGTTGCTCTACTCGTCAGACTCAGAGGCCAGCTTAAGGCATGTCCTGACGCGATCACACATACATGTCTGGACTCAGAGGCGAAAACTCAACGCATGTCCCAGACACGACAAACAGACATGTATGGAACTCATAGGCGAAAACTCAACGCATGTTCCCATACACGACAAACAACCTACGTATTAAGTTCAGAGGCCAGCTTAAGGCATAACTTAATACGCATCAAACAATATCATCCAAGTTTCTGAACTACTCTATGGCTCTATCCTTCAACATCTAATCAACACTTAATTGACCCCGGGAACTAAGATGAGGGAGAGCCGGTTTCCCTTCTGGTTGCCCGACCGGGGGGTCTCTATCCTTACTCCATTCCCGAACCCAATAAAATGTTGCCCATCCTCCGGGGACCTCAAATACATGTCAAAGGTACACAAAACAAGTTTCACTGAAAACTGATTAACCGTTTGAAAGTTACGAATGAATTACGATTTAAAAATCCAAAATTTGCTTACAGGGGTCCCCAGCCGGTCGGCCGGCTGGTGACCTCCTCAGCCTTCTTTTCTTAAAACAACACAATGCAAAGAGAATCACAGCCGGTCGGCAGGCAGCCGGTCGGCCGGCTGGGAACTCAGCTTCCTTATATTACAACTTACGCAACTAAACTAGAACGCACTCCCAGCCGGCTGGCAGGCGGCCGGTCTGCCGGCTGGGAGACCTATTTCCTATGGTCTCAATGTTACGCATAACTCACAAAAACCTCAAGAAGTACTCTCAGCCGGTCGACCGGCTCAGAGAGCCTGATCAGAAAAATCGCGATTTCAGCCTTCTTCAAAACTCAATCATTCGACACCAAAACTTATAAATCGATTCAAGTGATGTTTACTCAACATTATCCAACACCAAATACTACTAATCTATCAGCACATAAGTCCCATAACAATCCTCAAACGATTATTTCAATGTATCCGTCTTAACTTGTGAAAAACTGAAAATAGCATATGAACATGTAACAACATCATAAAGCATGAATTTCTCACATAAGAACAATCCTAGGCATGCTTCTAAGTTCAATAAACATAATCCTTTGAACAAAATCAGAAACAATGAGGAGAAACACAACAAAAGTGCTAATATACACATAAAGGCCGAGTTATCTCATTATCGTCACCTTTTAGCTTCACAAATCGCCAAGAATCGCCTCCAAGCTACTCCAATCGACCTTGCCCACAACTAGAAACACCAACAACGGTATTAGACTCGAAAACGTGCATAAGAAGGGCACGGCCAGATTGTAAGATGAAAATATTTTGGTATAAAACTTACCTAGAAAGATGGAGGACGAGAAGAGGAATCCGTGGCCGCGAAAATCGTCCCAATCGGATAAGAAACGAAGGTTTTATGAGCATTTGAAGGTTGGAGGTGGAAAAGTGATAAAAATGGTGTTTCCTTCTACTTTCACAAATCTGAAAAAAATAAAGGAAGGAGGGAGGTAGATGATGGTAGGGTTAGGGTTTTGTGAGGGAAAAGAAGGAAAATGGGTCCATTAACAAGTTAGGCCCATATGACAAGTTTTAAGACGGTTTAAGCTAAAAACACCGACTTAAGGTAACTATAAACTTAAGACGATATAAATATTTCCGGACTATGAAATTAAATTGCTAAGACGTAAATTACGCAATTAATTAAAATCTTATTTAAATCCTTTTAAATATTCTCACATAAATTAATCGGTTATTTAAATGAAATACCAAGAATTACGAAATATAAATTATTTCTCGAACTTGAACTTAAAATCTTTAAAATTCCAGGTCCCGAAATATTGGGCTGTTACAATCACCCCATCTTTCAAAAAGTTTCGTCCTCGAAACTTGAAAACGGAAATAAGTGCGAAAACAACTCTAACTTTCAAAATGTACCACACGGGTTATGGTACCCAAATCCTTACCTTTCAAAAGGTTTCAAGAAGTAAAAGATTTTAAGGTGCGAGTCTTGCCAATGGTCATTGGGATTCTCGTTACGTATTCAAGAGTCCGACGTTCCAAATCCAAGACAAGTCCCATAATTAAATCATTAAAATTTAAAATCCCGATCGATCCGGTGTTGATAAGCACAGTACGGGTTATCAGACGTCTCCAATAACGAGTTCAGATGACAAATCAACGCTAAGATCAATCAAAGTTGTAAAACGTTCTGCTCTTAAAAATCAAGTTTCATTCAAAATCGATCTTTATCTACTTTCAACAAAAGAGGGAGCAGTTTCCAAATCCTCACAACAATTAAGGTTTTCCAAAAACTACAACTTTCAGTGTTAACAATAGTGAACAAATTCCAAAACAGTCACCGGGAGCGTAGAAACGACCATAGAGTTTACTTTCGGCACGAAGGATTGAGGGTTTCTAGTTTCACAGCTGACAGAACATAAACGGAAGGATCGAAGAAATGGAACAACCAGGGTAGAGGTCAAGGAAAACGGTAACTCTTGCTAAACATGGGGTCACTAATCACTCGATCCATAATCAAAGCATCGTTACAACGATTCCCAATATATCCCTGGAAAGACAATTCAAGTGATCTCTAAACTCTCAATGGTTTCACGATCCCTCTTACCATTATCTCATCCACAGAACAAGGTATTCCTCAACAAGAAGGCTTTCAAATCTCTGGACGGGGATTCTAATACTATAACAACGAACCTCAAAACCCAAGATAGGGTATTCGGTATCCTTTAACCTTAAATCCTTAACAGTTCGATCCCAACAACTTACTCCACAAGGTGCTTCGAAATCTTAAATTCCCAATTTTATCATCACAGTGAACATTCAAATCGAGACTTTACTAAGGTAACAACTTCTAAATCCTCTGATTTCCAACCATTTACCAACAATATACATCTCAAAGAAAGTTCCAAAGAAGTAACAACTTTCACTCTTATAGGTTCCATTTAGGCATTCACATTCCGAGATTCCTCAATTGATATTTACAATCACTTATAAGTTTCAAATTTCCACTCTACGATTACCTCAAACATCAACGGTTACCTGTAAGTACATCAATAGGCAAATGCCGAGGTTCAATAAGTAACTTAAGGTCGAACACTCAGTCAACTCCATAAATTAAATCGTAAATGTCTCAACACTCTCACGCTGTTACCAATAATTCTCGTTCCTCAAATATGTGGTATTTTCTGCATTCAAGAAACTCCTCACGATTAAGTGGCACTAACTTACCAAATTCATCAATTTAACCACATCATCATTATCTAAGGCACATTCCTCTAAATTCATCTATAACTCCAAACATTCTATTCCAATCCTCAAATGGTGCTTAGAAATCTACAAAGATCACTTACACACAATCCATCTAACATGGACTCTCAAGACGGCACACTGTCCAACATTGCCCGAACATTATTCTCACCAACTCTCTCAACCAAATCCTGACAACGCAGAACCAAGCATTCCTCAAGGCATGTATCTCTACTCCAAGAACAGGTCGATCTCGCCACTAATCTAAATGAAAAGGAACAAGGCTCACGGAAGAAGAGATGAGATATGAACCTCAGAGACAAACACGATACAGGTTCCGAGAGAGTCATAAGAAAACGACTCGAGGAACAACGAGATGACAAGGTAAGAAACTTTAGGCTATGGACTCCAATGAAATTGAAGCCATGATCAGAAGGAGAAGCAAAGGAAAGGAAAGGAGAGAAACGATATGAAAGAAACGAATTCCTCCAATGATTCATATACCCTTATCCTTCAACTCTAAACGGTATCATCATTATAACTACCTATTCCCAAAAGTTTGAGATGTCACATCTCTGCTAGTTCCACTAGTGACAATTCAATAAAACTTTCAGGTCATCTTCCCTATATGCTATATCCACTTTATTTGTTTACCCTACTGTCCACCAGATAACAATTTTTAAACCATCAAGTTTTTCCGAACTTACATCTCTCAATGAATTACTTCATTCCATCCACATACTGGTGGTGCAACTTCAAATTTCTCTTAAGTTTTTCAATAAATAAACGCTAAGATTTATTAAGCCACCTAGGGTCACATAGTGATTCACTTCCTCTAAGCTTAAGTCAACCTCTTCGAGTATTCCACTATTATAGCAAATGATTCGTATTCCTCAACAATGAGCCTTTCTCAGCTCAATCACTCACCTAAGTCAAGTGATACTAACTCACTTCATCATACACTCATCATCATTAGCATCTTAAGCCTATTCTTTCAGGTTGCTCTATAACCTTAAGTATCTTATCTAACTCCTTAAACAGTACTCTTCAATCCACATATTTTCACGATCTAAGCATGGTTCTCAAGGTTAGGTTCCACCGAATATTAAGTATACAACTCAACCTTCAAGCAAGTATCCTATCACTCACTTTTACTCTCCCAATTGGATAGACAACTAGACCCTTGGATCACCAAAACATGTCTCTCGATACCTCTTAAGTTATTCCTCAAATAACAATATTTCTCCTAACACAGCTTACGGTTATCCTAAGACTAGTTCCTCCAAATCCAATAAAAGGGAAGGTTACCTAGAGGGCACCTTAAGAAAGCAAGCAACAAGGTTAAGTGGAAGAGATATGAAGATCTGTTCAAGCATGATAGATAAATATTCTAAAAGAAGGATGTGCATCCAGAGTTGTCGAAAAAGGTGATGCACGAAGAAAGAGAAGTATCTTCAAGGCTTAGAAGCACTCTCCAACAGTAGCACGAATCTTCTATCTTCGGTAGGAACTCAGGTCTTCATCGCCAGATGGATTAGTCCACGGTTCGTCGATTGGAAGGCAATAAAGTAAAATCAAAGACAATCAACAAACACGTTAGAACCTAATAAAAGCAGTCACAAAACAGACTACAATTTAAGTCCTTAAATATACCCCATCTCTCATTCATTATTCGATTAAATGGTCAAGTTAAGGTTGGGGTTACATGAGTGCGTCGGGAGCAATAATGCTCTGATACCAACTGTAAAACCCCTCGCGAAGGCGGAAATATAAAACATACAAAATACTAAAAATGCAGCGGAATTAAAACTTTCTAACATAACTAACATGCGAGGTGAATTAAAAACTGTAACTGAAAGTAAAATACATATACAAACAGCCTAGGATGGTACATCCCTACAGGCACTCAAACTGAAATGTAAACTAAGTCTAGCTAACGTAAACGTGTGAGTCAATCGATGAATAGGATCATCGCTCGCTAGCTCCATGCAACCCTCTGCCAACCACCTGTCATGTACCTACATACATGTAAACATGTACGCCACAATCAGTGGGGAGT
Organism: Silene conica; assembly: GCA_029255685.2. Lineage (NCBI taxonomy): Eukaryota > Viridiplantae > Streptophyta > Magnoliopsida > Caryophyllales > Caryophyllaceae > Silene > Silene conica. The sequence goes on from CM055311.2 coordinate 71,933,851, forward strand.
GACTAGAGTTCTCCTAGCCACCTTTTGTGACAACACGTAACACATAAAGCAATACAGAATACTCCAACATATATAACATGTGAAGCATAAACAACTCATCAACCGTCCTCATACTATCATGCAAACTCTAGTGCACGGCTCTCAACCAACTTCATAAACCGTTAGGAAGGAGAGCCGGTTTCCCTACTAGTTACCCAGTCGGGGGGTCTTTCAATCCAACTATTTATGAAACCGATAAAAGAGTCATCCAATGCCTTGGATGAACAGATTATAACTCAAGCGATATATTCACAAACTTCAACATGCATATCTGACACTGTACCAAACTCTAAGGCAAGCAGATATAACATCAAGTAAAGAGGTTCAGCGGTCAACTTATGACATAACCTAATTACCAAACATTCAGCAAGTATAAAGGTTCAGAGGCGACATCTTAACGCATAACCTAGATACCAAGTTCACAATATCAAGCAAGGACTCAGAGGCGAAAACTCAACGCATGGACCGGCTATCACAGAACACTAGACTCAGAGGCGAAAACTCAACGCATGGATAGCATTCAATTCACTATCACAAGTAAGGAACTCAGAGGCGAAAACTCAACGCATGTTCCCCTACCACATCACAAGGTACTAAACTCAGAGGCGAAAACTCAACGCATGTTCTAGCACCAAACACCTGCACTCCGGGTAAGGTATGACAACCTGACTGCCCCGTCGTGCAGTTGCTCTACTCGTCAGACTCAGAGGCCAGCTTAAGGCATGTCCTGACGCGATCACACATACATGTCAGGACTCAGAGGCGAAAACTCAACGCATGTCCCAGACACGACAAACAGACATGTATAGAACTCAGAGGCGAAAACTCAACGCATGTTCCCATACACGACAAACAACCTACGTATTAAGTTCAGAGGCCAGCTTAAGGCATAACTTAATACGCATCAAACAATATCATCCAAGTTTATGAACTACTCTATGGCTCTATCCTTCAACATCTAATCAACACTTAATTGACCCCGGGAACTAAGATGAGGGAGAGCCGGTTTCCCTTCTGGTTGCCCGACCGGGGGGTCTCTATCCTTACTCCATTCCCGAACCCAATAAAATGTTGCCCATCCTCCGGGGACCTCAAATACATGTCAAAGGTACACAAAACAAGTTTCACTGAAAACTGATTAACCGTTTGAAAATTACGAATGAATTACGATTTAAAAATCCAAAATTTGCTTACAGGGGTCCCCAGCCGGTCGGCAGGCAGCCGGCCGGCCGGCTGGTGACCTCCTCAGCCTTCTTTTCTTAAAACAACACAATGCAAAGAGAATCACAGCCGGTCGGCAGGCAGCCGGTCGGCCGGCTGGGAACTCAGCTTCCTTATATTACAACTTACGCAACTAAACTAGAACGCACTCCCAGCCGGCTGGCAGGCGGCCGGTCTGCCGGCTGGGAGACCTATTTCCTATGGTCTCAATGTTACGCATAACTCACAAAAACCTCAAGAAGTACTCTCAGCCGGTCGACCGGCTCAGAGAGCCTGATCAGAAAAATCGCGATTCCAGCCTTCTTCAAAACTCAATCATTCGACACCAAAACTTATAAATCGATTCAAGTGATGTTTACTCAACATTATCCAACACCAAATACTACTAATCTATCAGCACATTAGTCCCATAACAATCCTCAAACGATTATTTCAATGTATCCGTCTTAACTTGTGAAAAACTGAAAATAGCATATGAACATGTAACAACATCATAAAGCATGAATTTCTCACACAAGAACAATCCTAGGCATGCTTCTAAGTTCAATAAACATAATCCTTTGAACAAAATCAGAAACAATGAGGAGAAACACAACAAAAGTGCTAATATACACATAAAGGCCGAGTTATCTCATTATCGTCACCTTTTAGCTTCACAAATCGCCAAGAATCGCCTCCAAGCTACTCCAATCGACCTTGCCCACAACTAGAAACACCAACAACGGTATTAGACTCGAAAACGTGCATAAGAAGGGCACGGCCAGATTGTAAGATGAAAAGATTTTGGTATAAAACTTACCTAGAAAGATGGAGGACGAGAAGAGGAATCCGTGGCCGCGAAAATCGTCCCAATCGGATAAGAAACGAAGGTTTTATGAGCATTTGAAGGTTGGAGGTGGAAAAGTGATAAAAATGGTGTTTCCTTCTACTTTCACAAATCTGAAAAAAATAAAGGAAGGAGGGAGGTAGATGATGGTAGGGTTAGGGTTTTGTGAGGGAAAAGAAGGAAAATGGGTCCATTAACAAGTTAGGCCCAAATGACAAGTTTTAAGACGTTTAAGCTAAAAACACCGACTTAAGGTAACTATAAACTTAAGACGATATAAATATTTCCGGACTATGAAATTAAATTGCTAAGACGTAAATTACGCAATTAATTAAAATCTTATTTAAATCCTTTTAAATATTCTCACATAAATTAATCGGTTATTTAAATGAAATACCAAGAATTACGAAATATAAATTATTTCTCGAACTTGAACTTAAAATCTTTAAAATTCCAGGTCCCGAAATATTGGGCTGTTACAATCACCCCATCTTTCAAAAAGTTGTCTATCATGATTCCTAAAGTCGGTTCTTTTGACCATTGTTTATTTCATGCGATATAGACAGTTTTTGGGTGGCTTTGGTTTCTGTCATAGGTCGCACCGTAAAAGGAGACCAATCGGACTTTTATTGGGTCATTTCATGCTATGCTTCCATCGGCGGGTCATAAGTCATGGAAAATATCCAGCCTTTATCAGGTTTTATATATATTTCTCAGGGTCACTCGAGGAGTAGTAACTTAAACGCATGGCCATGCTCGAATATGATTCGTATCAGTTATGTTGCTCTCTAGTCGAGGAAACCACTCCTGATATGATTACTTGGGAGATACGACCTTGTAAGGTAAGACTTTGGAATTTGTCTTCCATTGAGTGAGAGAATAATGCATGGATATATATGAGAATCGTAATCGCACACACACTTGTAGGACAAATGGGAGATTGTTGAAGTAAATGTCCTCGACAATGTGTGATTATTTGAGTAAATCACGCAGGGATACTTAGTATATTAATCAGTTGATTAACGTTTATCGGTAACGATTGGCTCACTAGAAGTTTGACATTACTGTCATATGATGGCGATAATCAGCTGATCCCTAAAGGTCACACATATAGGATAGTACTTAGAAATGTGATTATATATTGATATAATTATATAAATGCTAAACTTAGCTAAATGTAGTTAAGTAGATGATAAACATTTCATATGATTAAATAATAACTAGGAGAAATGAATTAAATGTTAATTCTAATAAATATATATATAAAAGTTATATTTATTAATTATATTTTAATATATGATAGAATATTATAATTGGGATTAATTAATTATAAGATAATTAATTAATATTCTCCGGGAATTCAATTTGTACACCGAAAAGTATTAAAATATATATGATATTTTAACGAAGTTCGGAATAAGGAAACTGACTCAAAATATTATATTATAATGAGGTTTCCTAATTGAAGTACAATACCAACACAAACCAAAACCCTATATATAGAGGGTTTCGGCCGTGATGTTGGAGAGACACAAGAAAAAAAAAAACGTTTTTCCTCTCTTATTCCTTTTGATTAGTTTATCATCTTAATCCCAAAATAAATCCTCTAAAATAATTAATAGTAATTTAGGAGGAGCTTTGAGGGAATCTTTCTCAGTCGTCTTGGGTGCAATCTAAGGAGAACTTCTACTTTGAAGTTTGGGTTTATACTAGGTTGTTCTTAGGCCGATCTCATATAGGACCAAAGGTTATTTCTATGATCTTTGTCCTATTATTTCAGTTCTATTGTTTTACTATCAATTCGTTTTTGATATCATCCTTGGCAGTATTAATTAAGTTAATACTTTTATGAGTAATTTAAGAAATTATTTCCTACAGATGAAACGATATTTTTAGCTTGGATGGAGTGCAACAAAAACAATGATAAGGCTAGGAAATTAACTTATGCATATTTCCCCAAAAAGTTCGTTTGGAATAAGCAATTACATAAGTGGACTCCCTGTAAAAAAAGGTTTGCCATTGGTAGGGTGTATCATGCTTCTCCGGGTTCAGGTGAAAGGTATTATTTGAGAACTTTACTAAATCATGTAAGAGGTCCAAAATGTTACGAGGATATCCGAACTGTTGACGGTGACGTTTGCCCCACTTTTAAGGAAGCGTGTTATAGGCGGGGATTGCTTGATGATGATAAAGAGTACATTGATGGCATAGAGGAGGCAAGTAGGTGGGGAACAACATATTATCTTAGAAACCTATTTGCAATGCTATTAATATCCGGAAACATATCTAGACCAGAAGAAGTGTGGGAAAAAACATGGCACCTTCTGTCTGACGACATTCTGCACAAGCAGCGAAGATTTTTCCGAACGCCAGGTAATAGTTAAATCCTAATCCTAAAATATCTCATCCTAATCATCTTTTCACAATAAGTTTTGCAATTTATTATAAATCCTATATGAGTTACTCTTACATTTGATGTATTACACATATCAGATTTGCATCTTAGTGATGAGGAAATAAGGAATTACGCATTGGCCGTAATTGAGACTATCCTACAGAAAAATGGAAGCAGCCTTCGAAAGTTTTCATCAATGGATGTCCCAGACGAAATAATGATGAGGGATAGTGGTAATAGGCTGGTAGCAGAAGAATTGTCATATGACAGAGCTAATTTAGCGGAAGAACACGCGATTCTCCTTCCATGCCTAACAGATGAACAAAGAACGGTGTATGACGATATCAAGACCACCATTAACGATGGAAAAGGAGGTGTTTTTTTCTTTATGGTCATGGAGGTACTGGGAAAACATTTTTATGGAGAACCTTATGTTCTGCCATACGCTCTAGAGGCGAGATTGTTCTCTCGGTTGCGTCAAGTGGTATTGCTTCATTGTTACTACCAAACGGAAGTACTGCACACTCCAGGTTTGGCATTCCTCTTAATCCTACCGAGGATTCATTTTGCAGTCGTATCACACCCGATTCTGATCTAACCGGATTACTTATGAAGACCAAACTTATAATTTGGGACGAAGCTCCTATGAGTCAGAAATATTGTTTTGAAGCACTGGACAAGAGTTTGAGAGATGTTATGTGTTTCACTGATACTGAATATGCAGACAAACCGTTTGGTGGTAAGGTAATCGTTTTCGGGGGTGACTTTCGACAGATTTTGCCAGTTGTGCCTAAAGGTAGTAGACAAGATATTGTTGGCCTGCAATTAATTCATCCTATCTATGGCATTCATACAAGGTTTTAAAACTCACAAAAAACACGCGACTTCAATCCGAAAGCTCAAGTTCCAATACAAATGAGGTTAAACAATTTTCAGATTGGCTCTTGAATATTGAGGATGGCAATGCTGGGGAGCCTAACGACGGTGAAGCTATTATACCGATTGATGATGAACTATTGATAAAGAATATAGACAATCCTGTCAAAGCAATTGTCGAGAACACCTATCCTCTCATTCATGAAAACATGTGGGAGCCTAAGTATCCTACAAATGAAATTGTCGAGAAGGTTAATGAACATGTGCTATCATTGATGCCCGGAGAAGTGAGAGACTATATGAGTTCAGATAGTATAAGCAAAGCTGATAATGTGGGTACTTTCGGAGATGTATACTCAACGGAGTTCTTGAACACTATAAGATGCTTTGGCCTCCCAAATCATCAAATAACGTTGAAGATAGGTGCACCAATAATGCTCATGAGAAAACTTGATCAGGCCGGTGGTTTGTGCAATGGTACCAGATTATTAGTAAACCGGCTGGGAGACCACGTAATTCAAGCCACCATTATATCCGGAAAAAACATCGGAGAGAAGGTTCTAATTCCTAGGATGATTTTAAGCCCGTCTGATACCAATACGTTGCCCATCAAATTTCAGCGGAGACAATTTCCAATTATGGTATGTTATGCAATGACTATAAACAAGAGCCAAGGTCAGTCACTTTTACACGTGGGTTTGTATCTACCGAGGAACATATTTAGTCATGGGCAACTTTATGTCGCCTTATCTAGGGTCACAAGCAAAAGAGGACTGAAAATTCTGATATGTGACCTAGAATGTCGTACACATAACACAACTGAAAATGTAGTGTACAAAGAAGCATTTCGGAATTTATAGGGTCATCGAATAATGATTCTACTCTAGACTTCTAATTTCTATTCCAAATTATGAACATGGGAATATAGTCGTCAGTCGTTTAGAGTTGCGGCAATATGGCGTACCTGTATTGGAGATCAGAAATATGATGATATTAATAGTAGCATCTACAGATTTCAGAGAAAGATCAACATTTCCTGCTCCATCTCCTACAAGAAATTAGTAACATCTAAATCTTTATTTAACAGCATATTTTTCAACAACAAACCACATTTACTCTGTGGACGATTTCAAAGGGAGATGAAACGAGACTTATAAGCTCCCTGGAGAATGGAGGATACATGATCTCTGAGATGAAGGAATAGATGGATCTAGCATGATCAATGGAGTTGAGTCCTAATTTTAGATTTGGAATTGTTGATTTTTCTATCTGTATTTTGTTTTGAGATGATGATGATGATGGTAATTGTGTCGGGGTAAACTATGATCCTTATGCGTGAAAGAGAAAGGGAAAGAGAAGTGTCTGGATACACTATCTAACTTCTCCCAACTTTGTAATAATTAGTCATTTTATTATTCGATAAGTCTCTCTTAAGACGGATATATCCGTTTTAATTAGTAAAATTCATTTGCATTAATAAAATAAAAATGAAAAAAGTGTAGCAAAAAGCAAAAATTATGTCTTTCCTATGCAAATGGGTAATTATTTGAGCCGTCTTAATTTTAAGATGGATACTTACGTTAATGATGTTGGACGATGGTACAATTATTATTATGCTTATAAGTTGAGTTGGTCAGACCGACTATTTTAATCTAAAAATAATAAGACAGAGTTATATGACTCAAAAGTATAATTTTTTGAAAATTAAGTTTACGTAATTTATAATACTGAGTGTATTGTGGCTACACTTAAGCATAAAATGATCACAAAATTTCGTTTTATTAATGTGAAACAAGAAATTGTGTTATAAGTTATTCTTAACTCTTGTATAAGTTGATTTTATAAATTAAATAACTCCCCCCTCATCTTGCGAAAGGTTTCTCAATAACGTTATTGAGACCGTCTCTCTAAAAATTTTTTATAAAATATATATTTATAAATAACCATATAATTGTAAAGTTTTTTTCTACAATAAACTATCAATAACGGTATTAAATTGGAGTATGTTTATCCGTTGATTTCAAATATAACTAAGCGAAAAAGTTAAAGCTAACAAAGGACGAGATCTTTGGCAAAATAAAGTGTTTATTGTAGTTATCGTCGACTTTATAAGATTATTTACATCCATTATTGAAAATGCACGACCTATTTAAAATTGACGATGTAATCTCAATATTTATGTTGTGACATTTTACGTGTAATGGTAACTCTTTGATTATATTTTGAAAGACTCTCAAAAAGTTATTTATGTTTTTTTGGTTTTTTTTTTTCAGGAGAGTATTTTAATCAAATATAACTAATTTGTTGGATCATATCACATAGTCACTTTAAAAAAATCAATCAAGATCAATTTTATATAACGTATTATAGATAATATGTTTTAAATTTTCTTTACCCATACTCGTGCATTATGCACGGGTTCTAAACTAGTTGTAAAATATAGGAGTAGGGGAAATTAAATCAATGTAAAGTTGGTGGATCCATAAATTACTTATTTTAAGGAACCAATAAAAGAGGCTTAAATTTATAGAGATAGATTCTCATGTGTTTTATTGTTTTATTGTTTTATTATTATATTTTTCCTCTATAGAGATAAATTGAATTTTGTAGTACACTACTAAAACCACCGTATGCATCATGATTGTTGTTATTATTAAATGATTTAATATGCTAGGTTGAGCCAAAATAGAAACTTTGATATCAATCTTATCTATATAATTACTGAATCATTTCAGAAGCCCTCGACGCGCCACGTCATCAATGCAATGTGATTTTTTTTATTTTTTTGAAAATTTTCTCAGGTGGGTCCCGCAATTTCTTTTATGAATTTCCTAGGAAATAACCGCCTGAAATTCTAAATATATACCTGATATCGTAGTTTAAGAAATATTACGTAGCATTTTTTATATAAATTCGTAAACATGAAATTTTACGAAAAACTCAGTAAAATTGCGTAATTCATTTGCACAACTATTTTGATTTTACAAAAATAAACCGTAAATTTTACGTATTGATTAATAGCGGGATTGAATATACCTGTGGATAATTAATAATTTGCATAACTGTTTTAACATTAAAACGGTTTATGGTATTAAAATTTTAGAATAAATCGCAATTTCATTTATGAATTTCATGATAAATAACCGTCTGAAATTCTAAATAAATACCTGATAACATAGTTTAAGAAATATTACGTAACATTTTTTATATAAATTCATAAACATGAAATTTTAATTTCTGGCAAGAGTGTGCCCATTAAATATACCGGTGCATTTTTACAATCGAAAAAAAGCGACAATACTAAATTTAAAAACAAAATTGAGTAAAGTTAAAAAATTCCAATAAATAATTCCAATACACAATATATCGATATATTATATTGATGCTCTTAAAATTATACCGGTTAAATATACCCGTGCATTTTTGCAATCGAAAAAAAAGCGACAATACTAAATTAAAAAACAATAAAAATAACATAATATTAATATAACAACCAAAAATAATGTACAAATTTATATATTTTGCGAAATCAAATCATAAAGATAACGGTACAAAATAAACCTTGAAATAACATCTATATCGATTTAAAAAAAACAATAAAAGAATGGATATATAAATATCATTATTATTATCATGTGCATTTTAACGTATTATCAATATAATAGAAATTGAATGCACAATATTCACGTATTATTGACACTATTCGGTAATATTAATTATCCACCATATCTTTTCTAAAAATATACCCGTGCAATTTTGCACGGGTTTAACACTAGTATGATTTTATTTGTTGTGTTTTACAGCTTTGCTCTATACTTCCGAGGTATTTTGTTTATAAGAATTTACATTGAAAGTTATAATTTGACAAAATGTAACACCATATTTGATGAATATAATAACTAATATATTAAGTGAAATTAGAACATTTCAGTAGATTGATCGAGTGAACAACCATATAATAGGTGTAGAACCATCAGTGACGAGTTTAAATAAATTGTTTTAAACAAATATTGTGAAATCTTTTAGCCTTTGTTTTAATTTTAATTTTAACGAAAATTATACGTGAAGTTGTTGTGGTTCAGACCCGAGTGTATAGCATCCTCATAGCATTTGAGAAATTAAGCTTTAACGTGTGTTGAAAGCATAATTTTTGAAATCATTCAAGTTTTAAAGTGAAATTTTGACAAATGTTATGGGAAAAATCGTCATTACTACGGGTATTAGATATAATAGTTAGAACTAGTTTAAAACCCGTGTAAAGTTGTACGGGTATATATATAATCGTTTAAAATTTGACTTATAATTTTATAGCAAAGCTAATATTTTCTTCATTCACTATAAACCCCTTACTTTAGAAAATATCTGAAGCATTTTTGTCGATCCTTTTGAATCCAACTTTATCATATATTTACTCAATGATTTTGACGAATAATTACACTAATAAAGGTTCTTAAGATAACAAAACTAGAGTTATGATGATTTTTGTAACCCGTTCAAATGCAGTAGACATGCATTACAATTAAAGATGTTAAAATTTAATCTGACCCAACCTTAATCCTGAATATTTGATCTATTTTACAGCCAAGTCCTGTAAATTATGACATGCAATCCGAGAGATATACGACTTTTAATGGCTCGTTATTTAGTGGTTAAACCTGATAAATTGAAAATAAGTTTATATTAAAAATATGTCAAATAATAAATATTACGAAAACATTAATAATTATTTTATATAATAATTTTCCGAAAATATTTAATTTCTATGTATAATTTTTTTATAATAAATGATATTGTAACTACTATTAAGTTGTAATTTTTAATTCACAACTATGATAAAAAAAATGTGATAAAACAAGCTTTGATTTTACAATTGATCAATGTAAGAACTATGATTTCAATTAGTAATGAATACGTAGTATGATTAAAATACACTAATAAGTAGTATCAACTATGATTTACCTAAAAAAATTATTCCCACATATCCAAATAACCCTCCCTATTTAAGGATGACACGAGAATTAAGGAAATCGGATTAAATAAGGTAAAGTATTATGGTGGGATAAGGTAATTGGAGAGATGAAAAGTAGTGTAGGGTATTATTGTGTGAGGTGATTAAAATGTTAGTAAGTCTTGCTTGCGACGGGTCATCATTTGTGACGGATATTTTGTGAGATAAAATGGATACAAAATGAGTTAGTGGAGAAAGGGGACCACATGAATAGTGTTGGAGAGAGAGAAAAAGTGGGTATTTTGTGAGAGAAAACGGTATCCGTCACAAGCTTGCGACGGATAGTGCCGTTGCAAATAAGAATTTGTGTTAAAATGTGGATGGGGTGGGGTTTTGTTATTAGGTGGGGTAATTAAAATAAATATAAAACTTTAAAAAAAAAATAGAGATGTGGGTGGTTCCTTCGTAAATTTCTTTTTTTAATCGTCGATACCACGGTTGAAATTTCTTCTTTTACAAAAGTGGATTATTCTTCGTGTTTCAAGAGATCAATAAAGTAGTTCACTTTATGATAAATTTGGGGCATTGTTTGTTTTCTTCGGGGTAAGTCATTGATTTTTACCACTCATCCAAAAGCATGAGATATGTTTGGCCCAGTCGATGGACTCAACCCAGCTAACAAAATAATGTTGCGCACAAAATATTTATATGAGATTATAAAATTATGATTATTTTATGGACGATATTGTTAATAAAAATAATTTCATTTATATGTTATAATAAAAATTATTTCCATCACAGGGCTATCATTTATTTATTTTTCTCACAACATGGTACATTTTACTATGTAAGGTTATTAGATAGTTCACATGTCCTTGAAAGACCGTCTTCCACTAAGTTAGTAGGAAACATAACATGAAAATAGAAATTAAATAGTTCCTTTCTTTTAGAAGTCTCGCAATAACACTATTAAGATACCGTCTCTCTAAAGTTTATGTATCACATTTAAAACGTCAAAAACAATTTGTAGTCGTAAAGAACAAATTAATATTTCCTCTTTTTTATAGGATCTACCTATTTGTTGAATATGTGAATGTAGTATTTTAATAAAATGGGTAAATCATATAAACGGAAGAAGTATCATTTAATAATATAATTTTTGAGGATGAGGAAATGAATTTAGATTTTTTTTTTTGATTAAGTGCTACAATTTAGGAGATATTATCTTAGAAAAGATTAATTTTCAATGGAACGGATGTATTAGTAGTTTGGAGGGAAAACAATGTGAGGGTAGTGGTTGTTTTATTATTTTATATAGATATATAAATATATAGATAAGAGCGAGATTGTATTAGGTACATGACAAATAGATTTATTTAATAATAAAAATGAATTAATTATTAATATAGAGTCCTACTTTATGAATTACCTATATTAATAGAAAATTTAAATTTGTCAAGCAGTTAAAGAGTTGTGTTCGAAGTCAGTCGTGTTTGTCATACAATTCAAAAATTATCAATGAAAAATACCCGTATGTCATATGAGTTGGTGTAAACTATTATAAAATACTAGTCTTAAACCCGTGCAAATTGCACGGGTGTGTTGATTTAAATATGTTATTAAAAAAAGTGAAAAAAGGTGATTAATTTTTCTATCAAGTTATGATTGAAATTTGAATTTAGTTATGAATTTAAGTTGCATTAAAATATTCTACATAAAAATAGTGTGATTTGAAAAAAAAAAAAACACATTATTTATACTCCATAACTACTTAATTGGAGCAATTACGTGGAATATAAACCACGTATCGCAAATTAATTTCACCTTTGCTAATCTAATTTGAGCTTAAGAAAATTGTATTGCTAAAGGAAATGAAAATCATCTGAAGGCACTGAAAATCATCCGTATTTTAACCCGTCACTCTTAATAATCCGTATTTTAACCCGTCACTCTTAATAGAAGTTATGAGTTTCTTGACATGGATACAATAATGATATTTTGAACCGTATTTTAACATGTCACTCTTAATAATCCGTATTTTGACATGTGATCCTTAAAAATGATATGTATTTTTTCTTAATATGGGTTCGTACGGTTCGCACCGTAAGGGAGTTCGCACGGGATCTTAACCCTAGTATATATATCATATACGATTATTCGAATGTCATTTATAGGAAATAATTTAATCGGTATATGTATAAAAGCAATTAAATCATTCCAAGAACATGGAGGGTCCACCGATTTTTCTTTGAAAAATTGACTTTCAACCACAGGCTGACACCTCAGCACTGTGGTTGTTGCTTTTATATATAGGATTCGAATATTCTAAAAGATAATAATAATAAAAGCTCATATATTTATCTTAATCATACAATTTGTTCTCTCTACTTTTATACAAGTGAAAAAATGTTTTAATTTCATTTACGTCATTCTTCATCTTTGATTGACGACTTTTGGTATTTGTTTCTATTTTGCTTATTATGATTGTGATGCAAGCGACTATGCGAGTTTCTTTTTATAGTTGAGTGTAAGCGTAAGTGGTTAAAAAGAAGTACTCCGTATTTACCAACAACTCTTATCTTAAGGAACTTCAAATTAAGCCATATACTTTTTTATTACTGAAAAAAGTCGTTCATAAAGTTGAGATAAGTAATAACATTTTTAACATAATTAAAAATAGTATAAAAGACTATGCTGAACTTCCCATTTTATACCCATTGTTTTGTAAGTTAAGCTACAAATTTGCTTGGTGCTGATACAACCAAGCTGTGAATCTGTGTTTAGGGACAGTCCATCGACTCCATACCAGATGATTCCATGCTACTGTAGGTTGTTTATCCCTGCACCAGTGATATCCTTGTGCAGTAGTGTACCATGTGCCATCCGGCCATTCCTCAAATGTTGGTTGGAAAAGTTCTTTTACTTTGCAAATTTTTCTCCATCCCCAGCTGGTGTCTAAAGGTGGCTTATAATCCTTCCATTCTCTTCCTTTTAGGTAAAATGAATGTACCCATTGGACCCAAAGCTTATGTGGTTGTGTATAAATCCACCAGGCCAGCTTTGCAATTGCTGCTCTATTCCATCTGCTACTTTGTATCAGATTTAGACCGCTTTCAGAGTGAGGAGTACATATTTTGGACCATGCAATTAGAGGAGTTTTGGTGTACTCAGTCCCCCCATCCCAGAGTTAGTTTCGACAAATTGCCTCAATCTACTTCATGGTACCAGTTGGCAAGACAAAAATGGATGCCCAGTAATTATGAAGGGTACCAAGTACTGATTTAACTATCACAAGCCTCCCTGCATAAGATAGTTTTCTTGTCCCTAACTTTCTAATCCTCTCTGTCACCTTGTGAACCAAGGGGTAACAATCTGCTATTGTGAACCTGGATGATCCCCAGGTAGCTAAAAGAGATAAAGCCCTCCTTGCAGCCAGCAACATAGAGTATATCCTGCTTAGTAGCTGTGCTAACTCCGTTGAAGTACATGTTAGTCTTGCCTTTGCTAAGGATCAGCCCTGATGATTTGGAAAAAGAAGCAAAGGTACGGAGCAGTACCATCATGGACTGTACATCTCCTTTGCTAAACAATAACAAATAATCCGCAAACATTAGGTTGGCTAGTTTCAGGTGTTTACATTGAGGGTGAAATATGAACTCTTTGGTTGTAGTTGTGTGCTTGAGGAGTCTAGTAAGGTATTCCATACATATAGTAAAGAGTAAAGGAGAGAGGGGGTCTCCCTGTCTAAGCCCCCTTTTCCCCCCAAAGAACCCAAACGTGTCTCCATTCAGTGTCAAAGAGAATGAGGCTGTTGTGACGCATTGCATCAGGATCTGGCAAAAATGAGATGGGATATTGAGGTGCTGCAACATCTGTTGGAGGAAAGACCATTCAACAGTGTCATACGCCTTCTGCATATCCATCTTGATCATACATCGGGGTGATACATTTCTCCTGGTGTAAGTCCTCATGAGGTCCTGGCAAATAAGGATATTCTCAACAATACTCCGTCCTTTTATGAAGCCACCTTGAACAGGAGATACTATATCAGGTAACACTTGAGCCAACCTGTTACCCAACACTTTAGATATGCACTTGCATATTGTGTTACAACAAGCTATGGGTCTGAACTGTGTAACAGTGGGTTGGTCACTCTTGTTTAGAATTAAAGTAATGTTTGTGGTGTTAATCTACTTCAACATTTGACCAGTGTTAATAAAATCCTGAACTGCGTGGCACACTTCATCCCCAACAATGTGCCAACTATCCTTGAAAAATTTGCTAAAGAACCCATCTGGCCCTGGAGCTTTGTTGTTTGGGATACTAAACATTGCGCCCTTGATCTCTTCCATAGTAACATGAGACAACGGTATGGCATGATGTGCAGCTGTGCATAAAGGGCCCAATTTCATAACTGTTGAAGACACTGGGGTTGTTGGAGTATTGCTGCCAAGTAGATTCTGGTAGAACTCCAGGAAAGCTTGTTTAATATCATCATCAGTATGTTTCACTTGTCCAGCAGCATTAACAATCTGATGAACCTGATTCTGCACTCTTCTAGCTTTTAGAGACCCATGAAAGAAGGCAGTGTTACAATCCCCCTTTAATAGCCATTTAGTTTTTGCCTTTTGTTTCAGGAAACTGGTTCTGGCCTTATTAAATCTCTTGTAGTTCACCTGTGCTTCCAGTTCAACTGTTATCATCTCTGCATTCATAGGTTCCTCTACCAGTTTCTTCTGTATCTCTATCAATGTAACATGGGCCACATCTGCTTGCCGTTCTATATCTGAAAACCTGATTTATTCAGTTGCTTTAAAGGCCTCTTAAGGCTTCTCAATTTGACAGCTATCTTATACATCTTGGTACCCTGCACTGGTTGTTGCCAAGCCTCATTCACAATCTCCTCAAAATCTTCTGCTTGGCTCCACATGTTATAATATTTGAAGCTTCGTGCATGGTTACGATTAATAGCTCTCCTAGTAATAATGCACGGGGTATGATCAAAGTCTCCTTCAGGAAGGAAAGAAGCCTTATACTCCTCAAACATATGTAGCCACTCTTGATTAACTAGGACTCTATCAAGCCTACTGAAGACCCTCTCCTCTGGGGGTTGCTTGTTATTCCATGTATAGTACGCACCATCTGCAGGGCAATCAATGAGGGAGCAAGTATCCAGACAATGTTGGAAAGGCAGTGCTCCTGCCACTTGAAACCCCCCTCCAAGTCTCTCCTCTTGCCTAAGAACACAGTTAAAATCTCCAAGGACACACCAAGCTTCAGTATTATGATTAGCAATATCAATTATGTCCTTCCACAGCTCTTCTCTTTCTCTGATGTGGTTGAAAGCATAAACAAAAGTGACATCATAAACTTTGCTGCTATTTATTTCCTTCACCGTACAATGAATCATCTGCGATGTGTATCTCCTGACCTGTACATCACACTGGTAAACATCCCACAACACCCATATCCTCCCACCAGAATGGGTGTGACTGTTGGTGGTAATGCTGTTGGGGCTGGTGTCCTTGACAATTAAGTACAATGACTTATTAAATCTCTTTAAGGATCACAAGGGCATACTTCTGTATTATTACCAGTTGATTCACGTTTATCAATAACGGTTGGCTTGCTAGATAAGTTTGACGTTATTGTCATACGGATGGCGGTGGTCAACTGGTCCCTATACGTCACACCTATAGGACACGTTTGAGAGATGTGAAGGTATGAAAATACAGTCACATTTTGCCGGATATGACTAAACAGTTAGTCAGAGGTGTTGACTAATAAATTAGTCAATAAGATGTTGAGATTATTATTTAATACGGATTAAATTATTTTAGCTAATACGGATTACATGATTAATTCGTAAATTAAATATAAACGGTTATATTTAATTAAATATTGTATTCGCGTATTAATATAAACAGTTATATTAATTTGGGTAATTATACAATATCGTATTTTGTCAGACCATTATTAATATATCGACTGTATTAATATCTGATAACATGTTACGATTTATTAATAAAACCCGCGAACAACTTAAAGCTAAATGGGTCGAATCACGCATTGGGATAAGGTAAGAGTGGAAAGCCCACTCCTACCCAAACCCTATTTTCGGCCGGCCAGTGTTACAAAAGGAGGAGACTTCTCCTTTTGTCAACTACTCTTGTTTCACTGCTTAAACAATTCTCAAGAAAAATTAGGGTTTTGAGAGCACTCTTCTCCCAAAACCTCAGATCTCACATCTAAAACCTCAAGGGCTCTCCCTATATTGCAAGGCAATTGGAGAGGATTTCTAGCACACGCGGCCTCGTCTCATTCAAAGTCTTGGGTGCAAGTTATAGGAGGGAATTTGCATTAATTCCTGTTCTTAGGCCTTTTGCGCGAGGACTAAAGGTTGTACTTCTTTTCTCATGTTTTTAATCTTATGACGATATTCACAATTGCATATTTCATTATAATCCTGCAAATTTAGGGTGAATACGCGTTATATTCCCCACAAGTGGTATCAGAGCCTTAGGCCATGAAAATTTTACAATTGTGTCTTTCATAAGTTTTAAAAAAATTTTGAAAACCGTACACTGTGCTTAGGCACTCGATCGAGTACCAGTTGCACTCGATCGAGTGCCCTCGTACCAGGCCCGTGCGTGTGATTTTTGTGAGAAATCGATCTTGTTTTTCGATTATAATTTGCATATTGTTAATTAATCGATATTTTTAGCAATATGTGAATCTTTTGTTGTTGTTTATTTATGATTTACACGTTTTAAATCCATGTTATAAACCCGTTTTAATTTAAAAGTGCAGCGATTTGCAGTTTTTACGAGCCACTCGATCGAGCCCTGCTGCACTCGATCGAGTGACCCTGACACTCGATCGAGTGCCCCTGTTACTCGATCGAGTGCTCTCGTTTCGGGGTGTTTATTTTCGAAAATAACTTGTTTCTTATTTTCACATGGCTTAAAATAATATACTGTATACGGAAATAGTATATTATTTAGTGAAACGGTTCACCCTCGTTTGATACATATTGTTTTAAAACAGTTTAAAATAATGGATTATATGTTTATTAAAATTGGTGATTAAAGCGGTATAGTCACATAATTTTAATCTTAAAAGGTGGTTTGGTATAAATTTATTAATCATAATAACAGTATTATGTCATGTATAAATTTTATTTAGTTCATGCATTTTATTTATCGTCTTGTGAATGCCTTGAATGCTTTCAATAACGTATTTAATTTTTGCAAACGGTTGTAACTTAGTGTGGCCTTAGAAGATTGTGTTACCGTAATGATGGGACACGATCTTGCTTGTAATTTTGAGATCTTGAATCTCCGTTTTGGGTTTTTGCCATGTAATTACTTTTGTATTTAAATTAGAATGTATCTAGGATTACTTTTGTAATTTAAATTAGTAATTTTGTGAAGACCAAAGACAAGACGGAGACCGGATGCTCACTCCCGCTGCAAGGACCAAGATGGAACATCAAGACAAGCTTCTAGGGTCCAACAGTGGATTCCAAGTTGTTTTATGTTTATTTTGGTAGGATAGGCCACACTAGGACTTTTATTTACGTTTATTGCATTTATCTTTATGCTTTCATCGATAATAGCTTGCATCATATTCCGCCTAAAAACCAAACCACCTATATCATGCCTGAAAACTGACTCATGTAGAGGTCACGCGTTAGTTTTCTGTGACAATACAGATGTCACATGTCAATTTAAAAGCCATCACTTTATTTAATTCATTCACGCAAATGCTAGTTTTTAGTTCACTTAAATATGGATAAATAAGAGTTGATGGGGTCTTCCTCGTATAACCAAAAATTGAGATTAGTCTTTATAAATCAGCCTCCCATGAATCCCTTCTTCGTCGGTAGGCATAATATGACCCCTTCTACGTCGGGTAAGTGGGAACAGATGATTTATTTTATCTCAACACCATGGTCACTCGATAATATTCCAGTGACTGAGATGGACTAATAGATAGGATTTACGGAAATCTATCGACCAAGAGTTCCAACGATTGGAATTAGCCAAACTGTGGGCTTATCAATATACGGAAATTGAGTCTTGGGATCGTTTATATAATTCTTGAGGGAGATCAATTATATAAATGCATGAGTCTACGAGTTTAAATTCAATTTAATATAGACTTAAATCACAACAATAAGTTGCTTATATGGTTTTGTTTTATCTTCTTTCAGTGTAGAACACGTTCATTAAAACTGCTGTAAAACTAAAATGGCTGGTGAAGACCCAATGCCAAGTGCCAAGCTAGCACGTGAATCCTGGCTAAAAGCCTTCATGGACTCCATGAATCAGTCAACTAGACTGAGGAATGATGGGTCAAACTTCTCTGACTGGGAGGCAGCACTACGGAATGCTGCCATTGCTGACGGAAAGCTTAAGTTTTTAACTGAGCCCATTCCGGCACACCCAGGAACTGGAGCTAGAGCCAACGATGTTCGCGCTCATAGCGACTTCGTCATGGAAGCGGGTGCGATAAAGAACGTACTCATCTATGCAATGGAATCTAATTTGCAAAGACGCTTCATAACCCATGGTGCAAACAAGATTTTCACCACGCTCACTAACGAATTCTCCAAGGCTCCGAGAATCGTTTCTTATGAGCATACCTGTCGCTTCTTTGAGGCGAAACTCCAGAAGGGCCAAGCTGTTAGCCCACATATTCTCAACATGATTGAGAATATCGAGAAATTGGAGTCCCTAAACTGCAAGATCAGTGAGAACATCATCGTTGATCGCATGCTTCATTCGCTTCATGATGGGTTCGCTCTCTTTAGGGCCAACTACTACATGAACGACATGAAGAAGACTCCCCATGAGCTCCACTCCCTTCTCGTACAGACTGAGAAGGATCTAAAGTTGAGTGGGAGTCTAAAGCAGGATGTTCTCATAATCTCCAGTAAGGGAAAAGGTAAAGGGAAGGCTAAAGCTCAGGGCGACCTAGCAGTAGGTAAGCCCAGGTTCAAGAAACCAGGATTTGCTAAGAGTGGGCCTGGTGAGTCGAGTAACTCACAAGGCAAGACAAAGAGCAAGGATACAAGCATGGAATGTCACCATTGCCACAAGACTGGGCATTGGAGGCGCTCATGCCCCGTGTATCGCGAGGACATTAAGGCAGGCCGTGTTACTCCTGTTGGTATGTCTTCTTCTTCTTTTATTCACATGATTGAGATTAACCATGCAAGTTGCGGAACTTGGGTACTTGATACTGGTTGTGGTTCTCATCTATGTAATCATGTGCAGGGCCTCCGAAACCAAGAACCCCTAATCAAGGGTGAGGTGGACCTGCGTGTCGGGAATGGAGCACGTGTGGCTGCAGTCTCGAAGGGAACATACGTAATCCAGCTTCCAAGTGGATTCGAGTTATTTTTATATAACTGTTATTATGTTCCTAGTTTGTCCAAAAACATTATTTCAGTTTCTGCACTTGACAAACTCGGCTTTTCATTTGTAATAGAGAATAATAGCTGTATTTTCTCCTTACACAATATGATTTATGGCAAGGCAGTTTCCATGAATGGAATTTATGTTTTAGATCAAACTACCGAGATATTACATGTGAATAATAAAAGATTAAAGGTAGGTGACAAAGATCAAACTTACCTATGGCATTGTCGTATGGGACACATAAATGAGAAACGCGTAAAACAGCTCATACAGAATGGAGCTATATCGCCTTTTGATTTCGAATCATATGGCACGTGTGAATCATGTCTCATCGGTAAGATGACTCGTATTTCCTTCAAAGGTGTTGGAATGCGCGCTGCCGACCTATTAGGACTCATACATACGGACGTATGTGGCCCTATGTCGATCAACGCACGAGAAGGCTATAGGTATTTCATCACTTGCACGGATGATTTGAGCAGATATGGCTATGTCTACTTAATGAAACATAAAAGTGAATCCTTTGACAAGTTCAAAGAATACCAGAATCGGGTACAGAACCAGCTGGGTAGAAAGATTAAAGCACTACGTTCAGATCGTGGTGGTGAGTATCTTTCACACGAGTTTGATCAACACCTTAAAGACTGTGGGATCGTGCTACAGTTGACTCCACCTGGAACACCACAATTAAATGGTGTGTCCGAACGGAGAAATCGAACTTTACTTGATATGGTTCGATCCATGATGAGTCACACCGTTGTGCCTGATTCATTGTGGGGCTATGCTCTTTTGTCGGCCGCTCTAATACTTAACCGAAGTCCGTCTAAAGCTGTTGACAAGACTCCATTCGAGTTATGGAAGGGAACGGTCCCTAACTTGTCCTTTATTCGGGTTTGGGGCTGCGAGGCTTATGTCAAGTGGAGACACGAGGATAAGCTCGGCCCGCGATCGGTCAAGACATACTTTATAGGCTATCCAAAGGGAACGTTTGGTCATTACTTCTACTCGCCTACCGAACAACGTGTTTTTGTTGCGGCTAGTGCGACGTTCTTAGAGAAAGAATTTCTCGAGAACAAGTCGAGTAATAGAACCTTCGAGTTATTGGAGGTTCAAGAACCAAATACCGAGCAACCATTGGAGGAAACAGTACCTTCAACCGAGGCTGCGGTAGATATCCCTGAGGAACCTAGGAGGTCAGGAAGAGTCTCTATTCCACCGGACAGATACATTGGTATGGTCGAGGAACACGATACAGATGACGTCTTACTCCTAGAGGGTAATGAACCCACAACCTATAAAGGTGCCATGACCAGTTCTGACTCAAAGCTATGGCTAGAAGCCATGCAATCCGAGATGGACTCCATGTATGAGAACAACGTGTGGGATCTTGTGGACCTACCTGCAAAGGTACGTCCCCTTCAATGCAAATGGCTTTACAAGATAAAGCATGCCGTGGAAGGACAACAAGATATCCATAAGGCTAGACTAGTTGCTAAAGGTTTCACCCAAGTGCCAGGCTTGCACTACGATGAGATCTTTGCACCCGTAGTCATGCTACGTTCCATTCGGATTATCTTAGCGATCGCCGCATTTCATGACTATGAAATATGGCAAATGGACGTTAAAACCGCCTTCTTAAACGGTTATTTGGAGGAAGAGTTGTACATGGTACAACCCGAGGGTTTTATCGATCCAGCACATCCTAAGAAAGTTTGCAAGCTTAAGCGTTCCATCTATGGACTTAAGCAAGCATCGCGGAGTTGGAATCATCGCTTCGACCAAGTGATAAAAGAGAATGGGTTCATTCGATCAGTCGAGGAACCATGTCTCTATATCAAGTCGAGTGGGAGTAAGATTGTATTCCTAGTACTGTATGTCGACGACATACTCTTGATTGGGAATGACATACCTCTCTTATCTTCGGTTAAAGCATGGTTGAAAAACCATTTCCAGATGAAAGATCTGGGAGAGGCACAAAGAATTTTGGGCATCCGTATCTACAGGGATAGATCACGACGGATGTTGTCTCTCAGTCAGGAATCTTATATAGAGAAGATTCTGGAGAGATTCAGCATGACGAACTCCAAGAAGGGGTTCCTTCCTATGACTCCTGGGCTTCACTTGAGCAAGACTCAAGAAGCTAAGTCAGTGGAAGAGAAAGAGCGCATGAGTCGGATTCCTTATGCCTCGGCAATAGGATCGATCGTGTATGCCATGATATGCACACGTCCAGACGTTGCATATGCATTGAGTATGACCAGTCGATTCCAAGCTCATCCAGGTGAACCACACTGGATGGCCGTGAAAAACATTCTTAAGTACCTACGGAGGACTAAAGATTGGGGATTGACTTATGGAGGCGACTCAACGCTCTGCGCCACGGGTTACGCAGATGCTAGCTTCCAAACGGATCGAGATGACTCGAAATCTCAGTCTGGATTCGTTTTTACTCTTAATGGCGCTGCTGTCAGCTGGAAAAGTTCTAAACAGAGTGTTACAGCAGATTCTACGACTGAGTCCGAGTACTATGCCGCCTCAGAAGCAGCTAAGGAAGCAATATGGATGCGTCAATTCTTACAAGGACTATCAGTAGTGCCTAGTTCGAATGACCCAATCACCGTCTATTGTGACAATAGCGGTGCCATCTTCCAAGCTAAGGAGCATAAGTCTAGCAGCAAGGCTAGGCATGTACAACGGAAAGCTCATCTAATCAGAGATTACGTGGAGCAAAAGGAGATTTTTATTGAAAAGATCGCTACGGATGACAACATAGCTGATCCTCTCACAAAAGCATTACCACGTGATAAGCATGAAGGGCACATTCATTCCATGGGAATTGGATGTGTTCCTAAGTTGTAGTACTCTTTTATGAATTCATGTAATAATTCATTTTCTCGTGTACTCTATTCAACCTTATTGTTATGATATAAAATGTTTTGTTTCTCATGTGGAATTGTACGCCAATTTTGAACACCACAAAGTGAACTGATTAACATTACATCGTTTTGGTCCTTGATTACCCACTTGAGCTGATAACTCAGGTAATCATTTTGTGACGTTGGTTGATGGTGGGTTCAACGAGCCATAAGTCACGCGGCTGACTGACCAATCACAAAGGCGAGTTATACGGATATCTCGTAGGACACCCCGTGACAGCGTTATGGAGTCCTAAATGTTTTATAACATTGGGTGCCAGGTCGTGGATAGGACCTCCATAGTGTTCCTTAGAGTCGAGTCTTTTGACTTTCAACTGTTTCTTGAGATTAAGACAGATTTTGGGTAACTTTGGTTTCTTTCCCACGGTCACCGTAACAGGGGCCAAGAGGATTTTTTCTGGGTTATTTCATGCTGGGCGATATCGGCAGGATTCGAGTTGAGGGAAATATCCAAACCCTTATCAGGATTTTATCATTTCTCAGGGCCACTCGAGGAGTAGTAACTGAAATGCATGGCCATGCTCGAATACAGATTCGTTTTATCAGTTAAGTTACTCTCTAGTCGGGGAAACCACTCTTGATACAGATCGCTTGTGAGATACGACCTTTGCGAATGCGGATTTGCAAATTGTCTTACATTGAGTGGGAGAAATTTTAAAAGGATATGAGATTCGGTTATCGCACCTACACTTGTACGGACAAGTGGGAGTTTGTTGGAGATTGTGTCCTCCACATGTAGTGTGATAACGTCATTGAACATACCCTTGTACGGACAAGTGGGAGATTGTTGGGGCTGGTGTCCTTGACAATTAAGTACAATGACTTATTAAATCTCTTTAAGGATCACAAGGGCATACTTCTGTATTATTACCAGTTGATCCACGTTTATCAATAACGGTTGGCTTGCTAGATAAGTTTGACGTTATTGTCATACGGATGGCGGTGGTCAACTGGTCCCTATACGTCACACCTATAGGACACGTTTGAGAGATGTGAAGGTATGAAAATACAGTCACATTTTGCCGGATATGACTAAACAGTTAGTCAGAGGTGTTGACTAATAAATTAGTCAATAAGATGTTGAGATTATTATTTAATACGGATTAAATTATTTTAGCTAATACGGATTACATGATTAATTCGTAAATTAAATATAAACGGTTATATTTAATTAAATATTGTATTCGCGTATTAATATAAACAGTTATATTAATTTGGGTAATTATACAATATCGTATTTTGTCAGACCATTATTAATATATCGACTGTATTAATATCTGATAACATGTTACGATTTATTAATAAAACCCGCGAACAACTTAAAGCTAAATGGGTCGAATCACGCATTGGGATAAGGTAAGAGTGGAAAGCCCACTCCTACCCAAACCCTATTTTCGGCCGGCCAGTGTTACAAAAGGAGGAGACTTCTCCTTTTGTCAACTACTCTTGTTTCACTGCTTAAACAATTCTCAAGAAAAATTAGGGTTTTGAGAGCACTCTTCTCCCAAAACCTCAGATCTCACATCTAAAACCTCAAGGGCTCTCCCTATATTGCAAGGCAATTGGAGAGGATTTCTAGCACACGCGGCCTCGTCTCATTCAAAGTCTTGGGTGCAAGTTATAGGAGGGAATTTGCATTAATTCCTGTTCTTAGGCCTTTTGCGCGAGGACTAAAGGTTGTACTTCTTTTCTCATGTTTTTAATCTTATGACGATATTCACAATTGCATATTTCATTATAATCCTGCAAATTTAGGGTGAATACGCGTTATATTCCCCACAAATGCACCAGCTATTGAACCCACTATGAACTACTTTATTAAAGTTGTGTGGTTTAAGTTTGGTTTCCAAGAGACCAAATAAACCCACTTTATTCATATTTAAAAAATGTAAAATATCTACTTGTTTGGTATCCTTATTCATCCCACGGACATTCCAAAAACCACCAATCATTGACAGATATGTAGTAGGATGGTGGCATTTCGGGTGCTTACCCTACTGAGTGTTCTGGTGAGTGTTTGCAAGTAGGTAGGGCTCCCTTCTGTTCCTAGCACAGCAGGCTCTGGAGTAGAGGGTTTATCAGGTGTCACAGACCCCTCTGATGGCCTCTCCCCATTATCCTGAAGCAAGCTTTGCTCCACTGATGAGTCAGTAGCTGGGGTTTCCTTTGAATCATGCTGAATTTTAGTATAACCATTTTGAACCATTGTAGGCTTTGTAGGCATCTTTGGTCTCCATTCCTTTCTGACTCTGAAAGGCTGTTTTTGATGTCTACACTCCTTCTGCTCATGACCCATTCTCTTACACCCAGTGCACAGTACATGCTTCCAGTCGTACTCAACTGCAATCTGCACTAAGTCCCCATTTTCATCTTTAAAGTGAATCTTTGACGGGAGATGCTGGCCTACATTGATTTCCACCATCACCCTTGCATACCCCAATCTGGTCTTCTGTTCAGTAGTCTCATCTTTCTTTAGCATATTTCCAATAAACCCTGCTATTTTTGGCAGACTCGCACCCCAAAATTTCAGAGGCAATTTTTGCAGCTGTATCCAGGTTGGGACAACTTTCACTTCCTCTTTCTCCAAATCAATGTTTGGTGTCCATGCCTTGAGTATCATTGGCTTGTTATCAAATAGATAATACCCTGCCTTCAACACAGCCTCCTTCATAGCTTCATTCTGAAACCGCACCAGGAATACTCCATTGGGCATGAAGGAGATTTTATCAATCACATAATGCTTCCAGATCTGTTTAAGGAAATTCTCAATCACATTAGGGGGTGGATTGCCTCCCACAATAAATCCATACACTGCCGTATTCCAATATTCAATCTCTGCATCTACATCTTCTTTTGAAAGATGCAATTCAATGATATTAGGATCAGGTATAAGGACCGATTTCTTACCCTGTTTTTGGAACCATGGTCCCTCTGTTTCAGCATGGACTGCATGTCTGCATGATTCTCATTCCCTGTATCCTCCTTATCCTCCTCATAAACATTCATCCTTCGAACTCTCTACATCCTCATCATCATCAGTAATCTCATATGGAGGCACTCCCACCACATCCATAATGAGTTTCTCTTTTCATGGTGCCATATTGCTTGCTACTCCCTGTTCTGTCTTACTTTCACTACCATCCTTACGCGAAATACGCTTTTTCTTCCTCCTAGTGATGTTGCTAAGTACAGGAGAAGACGAAGATGGAGACTTAGCCATGGTGCCAAAAAAATGTAACTTACAAAAAATCACATCAACATTTAATAATTTAGAAAAAAATAATTAAAAATAAAAGTGAGAATAAAAATAAAAACAAAGTACTACTTAATATATTAATTATTCATATTATTATAATATCTATCTATTAAATACTATTAGAAGGTTAGTCTGACCATCTTTTATATGTCATATATCAATGAGAAAAAGACTCACAAATGCACAACATATTGCATATTAATATATTATCGTAAATTTCAAATAATTGGAAATATGAAAGGTATTACTCAATAAATCTCTAAAAAAGTTCTCATTTATTCTCAACTGAATTAACATGAGTAATAATTAAGTAACTAAATTAAATTATTTACTTAATTTCATACTACTTACTTTAGGAGTTATATGCCCTTTTATTTTTTCTCATATCAATGTTATCATTTAATTGCTCATCTAATCTCATATATATGAGAACTAAAATTTCATTCTCATCAAATTTGTTAATTTTTTCATTGAAATCTACTTTTTTTTGGTTATTTTTCAGGTTATTCACGCTCAAAATTTAAAGATTGGAAAGAAGACTCATGTTATTTATTCATCATCCTCTATTGATTAATATTAATTTATTTTCCAAATGTTTTGTCCTTTATTTTTTATTTGGTTAATTTACTCGTTTGATTTTACTTTTTTTTTTATTTGTAACAATATCTTCTTCTTAAATTATGTTTCGCTATTTTACTTCTTTGTCTTTTTTTTTTTTTTGCAAGAAGGTATTTTCTCATATAATTATCGAAAGAGAATTACATGAGATTTTGGACTTACAAAAAGTAAAAAACCCCTAAAAAAACATCAGCTACTAGGAAAAAAGCTCTAAACATTTACATGTAAAGCAGCCAATATGTCCTCATGTAGGGCATCTTTAGATTTATGTAAGAGTATTGCTTGAGTATTGTGTTGTATATCTTGCATAATTGTGTGCAAAGCTCGTTCACCATGCCCAAAAGCTCTAGAATTCCTTTCCTGCCAAATGGAGTAAACTAGATGACCAAGACCACAGCTAATCCAGCTGCTCTTCCAATGGCGTCTATGCCTCATGTCTGAGATCCAACAGAGGAGTTCTATGAGATCAGTACTCCCAGTCGGCAAGTGTAACCAATTCTTTAGGTGTTGTAGAAGACTAAGAGCAAACTCGCACTGGAAGAAGAGATGAAGGTTTGTTTCATTAGCTGCTTTGCATAAGTAGCACCTGTTAACTAGAGTAATTCCCCGATTTTGCAACAGATCCATTGTAGATAATTTCTGTTGGACAGCCATCATAAGACATACTCTATGGGATGGCACCCCCTTATGTTTATAAATAGCCTTGAACACAGGAAGCTTCAGGCTGCAATCTCTGATTCCTTCATAAGTTATTTTGACAGAAAACTTCCCCTTTACTAAACATTTCTGGATGAGAGCGTGGACAGCTTGTACGTTACCAAGCTTGCTTATGTACTCATCTCGTACATGAAGAATGTCCCTTAAGCATGTAAGGTAGTGAGACTTTTGGGGAATGTCCCATATGGTAGTGTCAGAGAGATAGTAAGAGGTTAGCCATTTTACCCATACAAAGCATGTACTAGTTTCCAGATGCCATAACCATTTCAGTAGAGTGGCCCTATTCCAAGTAGATAGGTCCGTGATTTGGAATCCTCCCTCATCCCAGGGTTTGCAGATGCTACTCCAGGATTTAAAGATCATTTTTCGAGTACCATTATGTCTACCCCAGAATATATCCCTACTGAGCTTGTCTATGGTGTTGCAAATTGTTTTGGGCAGCAATAAGCTAGCACTCCAGAAATTCTTGAGTCCAAAAAGAACTGTGTTAAGAATGAGAGCTTTTCCTGCATATGACAGATGGAAAGAATTGAGCTTGTTCAAAAGATTCTGTATCTTCACAATTAGAGGAGAATACATATCAATTGTGAGGCTAGCTTGATTTATTGGTATCCCCAGATATCTGAATGGGAATTTGCCCTCCTTGATACCTACAGTACGAAGAATGTCCTCTTTGAAGCTGTTTAGGATACCACCCAAATAGGCCTCGGTTTTGTCCAAGGTTGGGGCTAAGCCTGACCAGTGTGAGAAATCAGTAAGTATCCCAACTGCAGCCTGAATTGAAGGCAAGTCACCTCTTGTAAACACCATGAGATCATCTGCGAAGACAAGATGGGTGAGGTTCATTCTGGAGCATTTTGGGTGATATGAAACTTGAGGAGCATTACACATAGCCCTTAAACGACGGGAAAGAATCTCCATGCTTAGGACGAAAAGGTAAGGAGACAGAGGGTCCCCCTGCCTTACTCCACTACCTTTGAAAAAACCATGCTGAGATCCATTAACAGTTAGTGTGAACCAAGAGCCAGTTACACACCTCATCACCCAATTGATAAAAGTGACCGGAAAGTTTAACTGGATAAGCATATCCTTCAGAAATGACCATTGAACTGTGTCAAAGGCTTTGCTTATATCCACCTTGAGCATGCATCTAGGTGAAATATGCTTTCTAGCGTAACCTTTCAGAAGCCCCTGAGTGAGCATGATATTCTCGAAAATGTTTCTATCCTGAACAAAAGCTGCTTGTTCTGGTCCAACCAATTTAGTCATGACATGCTTCAATCTATTTGTCAGAATCTTGGTTATGGTTTTATAAATGACAGAACAGCAGGATATAGGTCTAAAATCCTTAACAGATTGGGGGGTGTCTTTCTTAGGGATGATAATTACTAGTGTAACATTGGCCTGCTTTGGCAAAAAACCAGTACGAAAAAACTCATCAATAGCATCACAGAAATCAAATCCCACAATACCCCAAGCTGCCTTGAAAAAACCAGCAGAGAACCCATCAAGCCCTGGACTTTTGTTTGAGTCAATTGCAAACAATGCTTGCTTGATTTCAATGTGAGTAACAAGACTAATCAGACTAGCATGGTCCTCATTATCAACCAGGGGCCCATTGGAGATAACATCAGCAGGGATCTGTTGGACAGGAGTGGCATTGCCAAACTGTTGAGTATAGTACTCAACAAAGGCTTCGCCAACTCCCTGAAGCCCTTTATACAAGGAGCCATCTAGCCCTGTGATTTCCCCTATCATTTGGTGTTGTTGTCGCTCTTTAATTTTACTGAAGAAGTATCTGGAATTGGTATTAGAGTAAGTTAGATGATGAAGCTTGGCTCTTTGAGTCAAAATTTTCATCTCTGCATCCTTAAGATCTTAGAGTTGTTTAGATACAATGGACTCCTTTTCTATATGTGCTTGAGAAGTAGGATTAAGTTGGAGTTCCTTGAAACACACAGATAACTCATCTCTCTTTTCCTGCACTCTGTCAGTTATATTTGAGTAATGGTGCTGATGTAGAGTTTTCAGAAGTTTTTTGACCTCTTTCAGTTTAGCCATTAGACGGAACATTTTGTTGCCCCTACATCTTGTATTCCATGCCTGTCCAACAAGGGATAAAAACTGAGGGTGATCAGCCCAGCAATTAAGGTATTTAAAAGGTTTCTTTGGGACCACTACATCATGAAAATTAATGACTACAGGACAGTGGTTAGATATTTATGGAGCAGGAAAAGTACCAGTGGTTTGGCCAAAAGAGAGTATCCATTGTTGATTGATGAGAATTCTGTCTAATTTGGAATATACCCGGGTAAGGATGTCCTGCTTGTTAAACCAGGTGAAGGCATTCCCAGTACCCCCCATATCTTCCAAAGCACAGTCAGCTATGCAGTTATTAAATTCCAGAAGTTCTGATAATACTGGGGGGGGGGTATTACTGATCTTCTCTGATGGATACCTTACCACGTTGAAATCTCCCATAACCGCCCATTCCTTTACTATTTTTGAGAAATGATAAAGGGAGTTCCAGAGTTGTTGCCTTTGATCAGCAGCATTGCTCCCATAGACAACAGAAAACGAGAAAATTATACCAGTATGAAGATTAGTGACTTTACAGTGAACTACTTGGCTATGCTCCTCCAGAATATCCACTTTGACCTTCTTTGGATTCCAAAGGATCCATATCCTACCATTTCTATGAGAAGAATAGTTACCAAACATATTGTAACCTCTGAAAGATTGCTTGATGATTCTATTGACTTTGGCCTGCTTTACTCGAGTTTCAAGTAGGCCAAGAACATCCACCCTATTGTCCTTTAAAAAAGCCTGGACTTCACTATGCTTAGTGGCCTTGTTAAAACCACGAATGTTCCAAGTGGAAACTATCATTTATGGGGGTTTTGGTAAGGCAGCCCTCAATCCACTACGTTGGCCTGAAACCTGGCAGCTTACTACAGTATCTACTTGAGCAGCCCCATCAATAGTATCCAGGATATTGAAAAAATTGTTCAGAGCAAGTGGTGGATTGCCTCTTGACCTAGTTAATGACCCTCTCTTCAAGGCTATTTGTGTAACACCCCCATTTATTTAAGAGCCTTTAGCAAGACATTCTCAATAAATAGGACTGTTACCATCTCGGAATATCCGAGGTAGTGAATAACAAAGTAACAACCAAAGTACTTTATATAAAAATTTATTAAATTTAAAACTTGATATTACAACAATTACGAGTTCCAAACTTGATAAAATGAAAGTACAACCGACGATATCTAAATGTGATCTAACTCTAAGTAGGTCCATGTCATGCCTCTCGCCATGCCCAAACTCCTGGTCCATCTGTCACTGACCTGTAAAATCTACTCCCCATTCCGGATCATCGTAGGTGTACACGAATACACAGGGTCAACCGCGAGGTTGAGTAGAAAGATAAATAAGACAACAATATACTATACTCCGCACCGATCCAACGCCAATAAACTCCGCACCGATCCAACACCAAATAAACTCCGCACCGATCACAAGACCCAATAAACTCCGCACCGATCACAAGACCCAATAAACTCCGCACCGATCACAAGACCCAATATACTCCACACCATATCACAGACCCTTTATCTCCGCACCAAACACAGACCCTTTATCTCCGCACCAAACACAGACCCTTTATCTCCGCACCATGTCGTATAACAGAATTATATATCACAATATACCAATCATATAACATTATAGAAGAACATGATTAATATCAACCAATAAACAGATTACACATTTCATATACGTAGTATTCCCCTACCTCAATTGCGGATTGACCACCGAACAGCTGCTAGAAATGTTCCACTTGAACAATCGACTCAGTTCCTATAATTAGTATCGACTATCAATTTCTACTCAGACAATTAAACAATTATTCGATCATGTTCATAATTGATTTACTTATCACCCATTGTAAAAAGACATATCAACACACTCATATACATGCCAATCAATATTAACTAATTATACATATCAATTATCCTTAGCCAATTATAAACTTACTAATTATAGACTTACCAAATATAGCATAAAGCCAAATAATCAATTATTACTAAGTCAATAACAATAACAATATAGATAAGTAGTAGTCATCACAATATTCCTTAATAATATAATAACCATAAATAACACATTACCATATAATTATAACCCATAGCAACAATAATAATAGTATTAATAATAATAATATTAATAATAATAATAATAATAATAATAATAATAATAATAATAATAATAATAATAATAATAAGATGAAGAAGAAGAAGAAAACACCCAATACCCTTAACCAAACCCGACCCATGACAAACCCACCACCATAACGCCCCCGCAACACTGCCGTAACCCTCAACAACCACCAACCCGTGAGACCCGCACCACCTTCTGTCCCTAGGACCACCGAGCATCCCTTCGACCACCCCTGACACGGCGAACCAGGCCCCAAACCAGGCCTGGTTCATCACGCTAGACCAGACCTGAATCAAAATAACCGAAACCCAGAACAGAACCACGAACGAACCACCATTTTCGACTCAGTTTGCGCCACCTGGAACCACCCTGCCAACCACCATAACCCTCCCTTGACCACCATCTGTTCATTTAACAAAACCACCCCAGAGAACAACAAGAGGGAAAACGTCGATGATGGTAAATATTATTGCTGGTCAGACTCGGTGTAAAAACAGAGCAGAGAAACCCATGACTGTCGTCACAAAACCGCCTCCCCTGGCGCAGTGCGGTGGCTGACACAGCCACGACAAACACTAGAGACGACCCCCACACTCCCTAGATCCTCCTACCCGAAAGAACTAAACCAAACAACCACATAACACGACCCATACTTGCTGAAGAACACAGACACGCAAAAGAGAACAAACAGCGTTAACAGAGTGTTTAACATACCTACTTCCTGAGCATTTCGACCACCCTTCCCCCGCCTTAGGGCCACCGTGGTTACCGCCTCCCCATTCTATGTTGTGACGGCTGTGTACTAGGGGTGCTTGAAAGTAAATTAGGGTAAGTCTTAGGGATTAGAAATCAGCTTGAAAGTGACGGCAGACATAACCTTATGTTAGGGTTTGTGAAATAAAGTTCACCCAGCCGTGGGCTTGGTTAATGGCACGCCTCACGAGGCCCATGCCGACCTGCTGGAGGTCCAGGGATCAAACCCCCATATCGACATAGTCATAGTGCTAAAGGTCTATGGATCGAACCCTCATATCGACATAGCTACATGACTAGATAACACTATAAATATAGCTATTTAACATCGTAAAACAACTATCGTCACCAACTAACTTAGTTAACGAGACTAAATTTCCGAGGTATTACAGTCTTTCCCCCTTAAAAGAACTTCGTCCCGAAGTTCAACCACACACATATATCATATATAACATACCCAACATAGACTCGAAACATGATAACACTAATTCACGTTCATAAGTCGCAACCTATAATTTAACAAGTACTTATAACAAATAATAACTGGCAATTGCTTAACAAATACTATATAATTATATGCCATCTTGATAAAAACATAAATAAACAACTCATTATTATGGCCTATGAAAATACAGGGTATTATAGTCTTCCCTCCTTAAAAAGAACTTCGTCCCGAAGTTCACCATCCCATTGTCAACAATATGGTCACTAGGCGTGTAACGAACACAAAACGTGATACCACATGCAAGGCTAATAAAGATACTTTAAAACACGGAATATTACATTCTACCCTCGTTAAGAAAAAAAACTTTGTCCCCAAAGTTTAACGTATAAATAAATTAAAGAATACTTCGCGAAATACACAACCGAATTAATCAGGATTATCAAGTATAAACAATCACCATATACCAATTCAAATAGTCATGTTATAACAACTAACCATACCATAAAATCATTAAGATTTTACAATCATATCCCCCTTAAAAAATGGTTACGTCCCCGTAACCCCATCATATTACTCTATCCCCCAGAATCTTACTCCAATTAATCAAGTATCGTATCCTCATCGTCGAACTAAGACCAGAGACAAGGGGTGAGTGAACTGGCGGAATAAACCGCAAATCAACACTTCCATTTCAATTTCGATTTCAACTCCAAATATAACTCAATAACCAAGGTCACACTGGACCATAAACACGATATGACACAACGGTCACATAACTCATAACTCAGTACTAGTGACCAATCCTCATCTCACTCCAATACCGATATTGTCAAATATTCCCTTAAAGGAACTGTTCAACACTTAGAGAGTCAAACTCTAAGCTACTCACCCACGAGTCAAGGTCAAAGAATACAACAACTCGATAAAATACTGAACTGCAATCTCAAACTCAATACAATTCAATCATGGCCTTTGTCCCAGACTCACGGGCACTCAGTCTCATCAGTACATACCTTCCAAGTTCTTTGACATAATGGTATGTATATATACTGTTCCACAGTTCATAACATAAGGATCTGGACGCTATACCAAACCAACCTAATACAACACCATTATGCATAAACAACTAAGCAATTACAAAAAGTTATCCATCTCACAACTCAACCCGTTTCTCAACAAAAGGATTATCTTATTAGTAGAAAATATTAACTATCAAAATGAAGGAACAAATACAAATTTTCACTCAAATAAGTACTTGTAAGAAACTTATAGCAATTATCATGCAAATATATATAACCTTCGAGCAATAACAAAAGTATATGATTGGTAGTAACCGTGTTACGCAGTAAAACAGATTCAGGGTAGCTAACATTTACATACCTCTGAAATTTTAACACAAATTTAATATATCTACAACAATGTAAACAAGCAAAAGCTCATAGTTCATACTTGACAATTCAAAGTGTCTCGTGCTCATATTCATATTATAGAAGCAGAATTAATTAACGTAATTAAACATGGAATCATTGTCATAGTTCACAAAATGTACACCATTTATAAACTCACATGACCGTTTAACATTCCCAATATCAATGAGTTAACACAATCACTTAAGTACATTTCTCGTCTACTCACATTACTTCATTTATCATGAAACTATTTCTATATACGACTCGCAAAATAAGGATTGTATACAATGCGCAACAATTAAACATTCAAGCAGGGTTTCATCAATGCGTAACTACAGAATTTGTCATGTTGCAATAACCATAGTTATCAAAACATAAGTATTATCATGGATGATTATCACTTGAAATCATTTTGAAACTTTTGGAACATTAAAGTGGTAATTTGTGACAATTTGTAATTACGAGCCACAAGACAATATTACAAGCTATAGATCGAAACAAGATTACATAGAGACATTCTGACTCTTCTATACTAAAAGATTATTCTTGTAGTTCATAACTTATGAAAACTGGATTAACGATAAAAGTAAACGAATTCACCAGACTGGTACTTCCATAAATCATATGTGAACAATTTGATAATTCAACACATCGTGATCAGATTCTAAGTATAACCTTATGCGATCCACTGTATGGTATAACAATATACTCGAAAAAGTTATAAGGACTATAATCTCAGAGGACTAGACAGAGGTAAACCATCAATATACGAAAGAACACCAACTAGATTCACATTGTTCAAATAATCACAATTATGTATAACCATTAGATTGCTATATTATGCTAATATGCTTACCAATTAAATTTCATCCTGCCACTTGGCACAGATAAACATGCTTTTAACATCACATATGAGCAGTACACATCCATTTTGGGGTCATGATATTAAACATATAGTTGGAACGATTCTATATTAAACTTGACGAAATAAACAAGGTTACGCTATCACATAATGAGGTTCATACTCATACCATATGCCTACTATTCATGTTACTAATGCCATATCAGGATATCACGTGGTCGCATCACATAATTTACATACGATTAAACTTTTATATGTACTTACATATCTCATAAGTTCACCAATTAAATATTATGCAGCAACTTACCAACCATGATTAAATAACAGTTTATCTAACGTGTGAGCGATTATAGTTTTGAGAAAATATAAAGGACTAGATATACATAGGAAAAGAATCGAATGCATATTTCAAGGAAATCATTTAATACAATTTTATAACTCAATCCATCTAGCAAGAATTTTACAGCAATTCAACAGAAAATTAGGCAACTTGCAAGAATCACAATTAAATAACGACTCATTAAAATTTTACATGGCTCATCATATGAAGCGTGAACGCATATAGTTTTGATCTCACATTACTACATCGAAATTCAACCATTCTTCTTTCGAAACACGTTGGCATATATTTGAAGCATAGACATCACTTGTACCACATTAACATTTATTCATTATTTCATTCTGTAATAGTCAACTAAAACACGGTAAAGGTTGCGTGACAGAAAAGTAGATCATCTAAATGTCTGGATATTTATACATGTATATACTAATGTAACACACAACTATATGACACTCATGGCTTGGGGCAGCACATTCCGCATATCACTAGACATGAATTACTATAACTTTTAAATCTGATAGGTCATATCCAAATAACAAGCAATATATATTGCAAAAGTTACGTTAGTCATTTAACAACCAGATATCCTATAGACAATTCGAGACACCAAAAACACATGATCATATCACTCTAATACAGTATACAATAAATATATACTCATTCCTGAAAATTTCGATTCAAACATTTATATCAATCAGCGTTTCAATATCAGCCGCATTCTTCTTATGCATATCATCCTACTAGCCAAGCTTATATTTCAAACTCGTATTTCAATTTCATGTCCTCAATACTTAAAGTAATACATTTCTCAATCACTTTCCAATATCAAGCTCATAGAATACAATGCATCATTAACCATGTACACATCATTACTTACCTCATTCCGCCCCTGCAAAAATTGTTAGCACAAGATAACTAGGTCACTATATAATCTACCCCACTCTTCAATTACTCTCATTGGGTTCCCAAGACAGAACAGAAAGGGCCCAGGTCTGGTTTGAGGGGGCCCCTAACTCATCCCGTTCCTCTTTGGGGCTTCTATTAGTTTCATCTCGGGGTTCATTTTATTAGACTCCTCCTACGTTCATTATTATTCATTGGTTTAGGCCTGAGGATCGTTCGCTCTGATACCACTTTGTAACACCCCCATTTATTTAAGAGCCTTTAGCAAGACATTCTCAATAAATAGGACTGTTACCATCTCGGAATATCCGAGGTAGTGAATAACAAAGTAACAACCAAAGTACTTTATATAAAAATTTATTAAATTTAAAACTTGATATTACAACAATTACGAGTTCCAAACTTGATAAAATGAAAGTACAACCGACGATATCTAAATGTGATCTAACTCTAAGTAGGTCCATGTCATGCCTCTCGCCATGCCCAAACTCCTGGTCCATCTGTCACTGACCTGTAAAATCTACTCCCCATTCCGGATCATCGTAGGTGTACACGAATACACAGGGTCAACCGCGAGGTTGAGTAGAAAGATAAATAAGACAACAATATACTATACTCCGCACCGATCCAACGCCAATAAACTCCGCACCGATCCAACACCAAATAAACTCCGCACCGATCACAAGACCCAATAAACTCCGCACCGATCACAAGACCCAATAAACTCCGCACCGATCACAAGACCCAATATACTCCACACCATATCACAGACCCTTTATCTCCGCACCAAACACAGACCCTTTATCTCCGCACCAAACACAGACCCTTTATCTCCGCACCATGTCGTATAACAGAATTATATATCACAATATACCAATCATATAACATTATAGAAGAACATGATTAATATCAACCAATAAACAGATTACACATTTCATATACGTAGTATTCCCCTACCTCAATTGCGGATTGACCACCGAACAGCTGCTAGAAATGTTCCACTTGAACAATCGACTCAGTTCCTATAATTAGTATCGACTATCAATTTCTACTCAGACAATTAAACAATTATTCGATCATGTTCATAATTGATTTACTTATCACCCATTGTAAAAAGACATATCAACACACTCATATACATGCCAATCAATATTAACTAATTATACATATCAATTATCCTTAGCCAATTATAAACTTACTAATTATAGACTTACCAAATATAGCATAAAGCC
Source organism: Silene conica (assembly GCA_029255685.2). Taxonomy (NCBI): domain Eukaryota; kingdom Viridiplantae; phylum Streptophyta; class Magnoliopsida; order Caryophyllales; family Caryophyllaceae; genus Silene; species Silene conica. The sequence continues at coordinate 71,971,270 of CM055311.2, forward strand.
AAATAATCAATTATTACTAAGTCAATAACAATAACAATATAGATAAGTAGTAGTCATCACAATATTCCTTAATAATATAATAACCATAAATAACACATTACCATATAATTATAACCCATAGCAACAATAATAATAGTATTAATAATAATAATAATAATAATAATAATAATAATAATAATAATAATAATAATAATAATAAGATGAAGAAGAAGAAGAAAACACCCAATACCCTTAACCAAACCCGACCCATGACAAACCCACCACCATAACGCCCCCGCAACACTGCCGTAACCCTCAACAACCACCAACCCGTGAGACCCGCACCACCTTCTGTCCCTAGGACCACCGAGCATCCCTTCGACCACCCCTGACACGGCGAACCAGGCCCCAAACCAGGCCTGGTTCATCACGCTAGACCAGACCTGAATCAAAATAACCGAAACCCAGAACAGAACCACGAACGAACCACCATTTTCGACTCAGTTTGCGCCACCTGGAACCACCCTGCCAACCACCATAACCCTCCCTTGACCACCATCTGTTCATTTAACAAAACCACCCCAGAGAACAACAAGAGGGAAAACGTCGATGATGGTAAATATTATTGCTGGTCAGACTCGGTGTAAAAACAGAGCAGAGAAACCCATGACTGTCGTCACAAAACCGCCTCCCCTGGCGCAGTGCGGTGGCTGACACAGCCACGACAAACACTAGAGACGACCCCCACACTCCCTAGATCCTCCTACCCGAAAGAACTAAACCAAACAACCACATAACACGACCCATACTTGCTGAAGAACACAGACACGCAAAAGAGAACAAACAGCGTTAACAGAGTGTTTAACATACCTACTTCCTGAGCATTTCGACCACCCTTCCCCCGCCTTAGGGCCACCGTGGTTACCGCCTCCCCATTCTATGTTGTGACGGCTGTGTACTAGGGGTGCTTGAAAGTAAATTAGGGTAAGTCTTAGGGATTAGAAATCAGCTTGAAAGTGACGGCAGACATAACCTTATGTTAGGGTTTATGAAATAAAGTTCACCCAGCCGTGGGCTTGGTTAATGGCACGCCTCACGAGGCCCATGCCGACCTGCTGGAGGTCCAGGGATCAAACCCCCATATCGACATAGTCATAGTGCTAAAGGTCTATGGATCGAACCCTCATATCGACATAGCTACATGACTAGATAACACTATAAATATAGCTATTTAACATCGTAAAACAACTATCGTCACCAACTAACTTAGTTAACGAGACTAAATTTCCGAGGTATTACAATTTGAGTGTCAATTAACTGGCCCTTCCTGCTGCATTCTTGATGCCATTCAGCACCAGTGTCTTCAGCAACTACAACTGCATCACAGCCCTGAGCACCTAGCCCATAGCATTCTGAGTGTGCAGGGGGCAATACTGAAGTAGTGCCTAAGCCCACTAGTGGTAATGAACCACCTAGCATGCAGGGTGTAATGGTAATCTCTGAGGGGTTATAGAATTCACTATCATCAGGGTCCACAGTAAAGAAAGGTAGAGTAGAGTCCAAAGAGGAGTCAATTCCAGACTTGGCTACTAATTCTCTCTTCAAGGCTATTTGAGAATCAAGTAGTTGGTCCTTCCCACCGCATTCTTGATACATTACAACATTAGTGGCACAAGCATCATCAGTAACAGTACAGACTTGCTCACCTAGCCGTGAGCATTCTGAATGAGCAGACAGTACAGCTGACTGAGAAACTGTCCCAACCAATGCTGAGGTACCACGTAGCGAGTGAGGTATATGGTCAGTGCTCTGCACTTCCCCTTCTTCAGTAGCTTTGTTTGGTTCATTTGGTTTTTGGGATTGACCCTCCTGTGATTTTGTGTTTGCACTTTTATTCCTCTTGCAGGTGAGGCTTTTGTGACCCATTTTTCCACAAGTTGTACAGTAATGAGGTATCCATTCGTATTCAACTCGTTGAACTGATGATCCATACGGAGTAGTTAATGGAATCTCCAACGGTAAATGAGCAGAAATATCTATCTCAATAAGGACTCTAGCAAAGGATAGCTTTGCTTTCAATGTAGTGGGCATGTCTGCAAAAAGAGGTTTTCCAATTTTGCTAGAGAGTTTACTCAACACATTTGCCGTCCATAGATAAGGATCTAAATCATGAAACAAAACCCAAACTGGTACCAAAGAGACTTTCTCCATTTCAAAGGAAAAGGATGGGTGCCATTGCTTTAGTATTAGTGAATGAGATCCCACTTTCCAGGGCCCCTGCTTTAAGACTTGGTTCATATCATCCGCATTATCAAACCTGAAGCTAAACCAACCTTTTTTGAAATATTGAACTACTGGATTAGCAATTTTCCCCCAATTCTTGGCAGTAAAATCAACAATTTGTTTTAGAGGCGGTTTAGACCCCAGAACATGCCCCATAAGAGTGTAATCCCAAAGTTTTAGTTCTTCCTCAATATCTTCCAGTACTTTAATTTCATCAGATTCAACACTTTCTTGATGCAAGAAAAGGCTCATTCCCTCAGGTTTTTTAGGCTTAACAACATCAGACCATTTAGGTTTATCTAATACAGCTGGATGCGGAGGAATTCCAATTACGGGAGGTTGCGAGACTTTACTGGGAACAGGAGAGATTATAGCAGGAAAATCCTCTACTAGCAGAGTAGACACAGCAGAAGTAGTTACAGATATTAAATTTTCAGGGTATTTTTCAATCACGGGCACTTTTCCATGCGAATTACTGGTAAGTATCGGTGAAGAAGAAACAGCACTAGTAATGAGATCATTAAGGAGAACAGGCGATCGAGGAGGCGGAGAGGGATTTTCCATAGAATGAAGCAAATCAGGTAGAATTGGAGTAGAAATCATACCATGAGAAGCAGGAGGAGCTGGCGAGGCAGACGCAGTCTTCTTCTTTGCTGGCCTACCCCTGCCGCGGGCCATGGAATGGAAAAAAGGAGCTTGAGGTCTTCAGAAATGGCGTCCAGAAAACAGAGAATCTGTTATAGAGAGAGAAAATTCATCTCTCTAGTATTATCTTAAAATGAAATACTTCTTTGTCTTTTAGGTTTTAATCAATTGACGTCCATAGAACAAAGCTAAATACAAGCTTAAGGTATTAATCTGATAATAATTTTTTTTAAATTATATTTTTATATAGTCGTTTTTGTTATTTTCTATATTAAGCTAAACTTTACTCGTAGCTTGAATCTTCCAAATTGCGTTTACTTTAATTGTTCTTTTGATCTCCATTGTATTAGAAGGAAAATATTTATTAGTTTTTAAGAGAATGAGATTTCATCATCCTTATCAATAAATCAATTTAGAAAAATGGCATATATTAAATATAATTTTAGTTTTTAATTTGAATTCAGAGGATCTTAATAAATTGTTTATTTTTTATTATTTTGTTTTGTAAAAAAACACTATATAATATAGTTAAAAGGCTTTTTAAAATATCTAATTTTTTTTCACATGTCATTTTTATATTGGTTAATATTAAGGGTACATCAAACTTATTTAGTAAAATTCTCCTTAAGATTTACTAATATTTTATTGATGGAAACCATAATACCAATCATGATTTACATTATAAAAATAAATTAAGCTTTTACTCTCATCAATTAAATCGTACATTTTGTTCATCTAACTCTTCATTAACCATATAGATAGTAGTTAAAACTTAAAAGATACAACATAGAGTTAATAAAAAGTCTAATAATTTGAATTATAAAGCTACTAATAGTATTTTGTAGTTGAAATCATATGATCATGTACTAAATTATAAGAATAAATTAAGAATTTATTTTCATCATTTAAATTGTAAAATCTATCCACATAATTCCTCATTGGCAATAAAGATAGTAGTTAAAAGGTCTTGTACGTGGTCAATGGAAAAATCCAATAATTTGGATTATAAACCTTCACAATTTCACATATTGGCACTTTTGATTTTTTCAAAGCCATCTTAAAATATTGTGATTAGCACACTTGCGAAAAGGTGAAAAACAAGGTGTATATGTGCATGTGATTAAAAGCGTTCATAGTCTTTTTAAAAAGATACTCTATATTTCTATCTTTTAAGATTTTAAAATTTTTAACCCTTAATAAGTTGTATAGTTAGTTTTGTAATTAAGATGATGCTTATTTTATTTTATTTAAATTTAAATTTTAACGATCTCAATTTGCATATTATTGATTGTGACGAGGCTATTAAAAAGAGAAAATTGCATATTTGGATTTAAATGTGAAAAACAAAAACATATTTTTACTATTTTAGTCGGCTTACAAAGGATCAATTTAACTTTCTTAAAAAAGCCTATCAGATATATAACCGCGATCTTGGAGTAGTGCTTTGTTTATCGATTTAACGACGTAGCCATTTTTAGCTTAATTTGGGATGTACATCATAAATATAGCAAAATAACAAATTTGTAAAAAAAAATAAACAAACATTTATAGTTCTAAAATAAGCCACATTAAATTGTTGACTGCAAAATATTCAAGAATAATATTAACATGTATTAAAATATATGACCATACAATTCAAATTAAAATTTATATCTATATTACTATGATCATGAAAAATAATGTAAAAGGAATAAAACATTTACAAATGTTTTGATTATAGCTTATTTGCGATAAAAAAAATAGTATTTTATATACAAGTGAAAGATGGACGTCAACAATAAATAAATACACGGGTGAAATAGAACAAGTCCGCGAATTCGCGGGTACAAAGCTAGTGAAAGTATTAAAGCCTATCTTTTATGAATTTTAATACTTCAAACATAATAATACTTTGAAAATTTTTATTCAAGCTTTACCTTTTTGCGAAACTTTGAAGAAAGAATAAATGAGCAGATATTACTTTAGGTCCGTACATAGCAGATATTACTTTAGGTCAGTTCATCGTACGAGCATTAAATCTAGTCGTCATATATTATTATAGGATTTTTTTTGTCAAACACAACCTTTTAATTTTTTTTTCCAAATACCACCTTTAAAAAAATAATTTGTCAAACACACCCTTTAATAAATTTTTTTTGTCAAACACGAATTTTGGCCAAAGTTTGAGCGCTTGTAATGGGGGTCACTTTCAGTCGATGTTTGAGATAGTAAACGAGGTCAGTTTGAAGTGTTCTTGAACTCGTTGGAAATGTGGGAGTATAGGCTTTCCAGTGGTTGTCAACGCGGTGGTCAAATGTGTCCTTATATGGGGTAGATTATTATGTAAAGTGAATAAAACGCCGTTAGGGTAGTAAGGTCTTGGTGGTGATAATGAGTCTTGATGGTGGTGGGTGTAGGGGCAGGTGATGTGACGACGAAGGTGGAGAGCTCTAATGGCAGTTGGGGTGGTTAGTGATGATGATAGGTGGGTTAGTGATAGTGGTTGTTGTGGTTAGTGGGTAAGGCTCTCTTTGGTGTGAGGCCACGAGGGATATGGATTTAGATGAATTTAAATAATAAAGGACGGGTAAAGTGTATGATTAAAATGGTTAAACATAAACAAACAAACGGAATAATTGTTTTTACGTTAATTGTATTTTTGAGAATGTGAAAGATGAGCCTTATCTAATTAAAAAAGGATAATTGCTTTTACTTATACTTTTCAGAATGTAGAGGACGAGTCTTTAATATCACACTAGTTTTACTTGCGTGTTAATTTTATTAAATTAAAAAAATAAATAAGAAGGTGGATATATTTTAAAAAAGTATGTTTTTAATATTACAGTTATGCCGAGGTAAAATGTATAAATAATCTATACACTTAACTTAAAGTATGTAAAAACAACGCATTAACTCAACGTTATTGAACATAAACACATTCTTATTTAAGACGGTTTAAATATATATGTGTATGATGAACAAAACAAAATAATAACATTATGCATATGAAAAGTAAAATATTTGTCCTATATGCCCAAAGAATAGATATTGACCCGTTTTAAACTTAAAACGGATAATAGTTAATAAAAAAATGTAAACATCTAAATATTATATTTACGGTTTAAACCTAAATCCTTAAATATCATAATTAACCCAAATTATTATTGGTCGACCCTCTAACTACAAAAAAATATCAATCATAAAATATAAACTCCGACCCTCTAACTACCCAGAAAAATTATCATCATATATGGAGTTGATTTTTTCCATATGCAAAATAATTATTCATAATTTTTTTTGTCTCCGATAGTTAATTTTAGTTGATCATTTTTTGTTCTTTTTATCGAGATATTATAATCTGGCTCTTTCTGTTAGATTTGGTGTATAATTATATGAATTTTCTTGTCTATATTTATTTATTACTAGTTGTTGTATGGCGCGCTTCGCGCGCCATACCCCAAGATAGTATGACTCATCTATTATAATTAGTATCGCTTTATGCATGTTGTATTGTTATTTGTTGTACCGTCAAAGTTGGCTATTATCTTCGTTGCTTTAGTGACATATAGCGACGTCTGTAATCGTTATTGTTCCATAGAAGGCTTTGTTCTGTAACCACATTACACAATTTTCTATGTTTGAAGGTCAAATGAGTTCTCTTTCTAGCTCCTCCCTGTCCTTAGCGCCTTCTCCTTGGAGTTGGATTCTCCTCTTACCTCGTCTTATATGTCCCTTCCTGCCTCTGCTTCCATTTTCCTTTCCTTCTAGCCTATCTTTCTCCTTATCTTTCATTTTCCTTCTTTTTCAACTTAGCTTCCTTCGCAAAATTTCATGTCGAAGAAAAAAGTAATTATGCATATATAATCTAGACTTTTATTACCGAGTCGAAACCACGTTCGTCTTTCTCCCTCTCACCCATCACCCTCCAAAATTTCAATAGGTCAGAAAGCAATAAGATTGTGCAATCAACCTTTTATTTATTTTTTTAAAAAAATATTTAAATCTTACAAAAACTTTCCAGAAAGTTATGAATAACTTACTTTTGAATTATGTTGAAATTAATGGGTTTCTGAACTATCATCGTACTTCAATTACTTTTTCTCTTAATTAGTCCATTGTTCTCACTCCCGCCATGTTCGTATCTCCTTGCATTTCCTATACAATCTCCTCCTTTTTCCCATTTTCTTTTGCCTCTTCCTCACCCCCATCCTTCTCCCTTCTATCCAACACCCTTCGCCACCCTCAAGCTGAACCAAACTACGCACACACAATTTCTTTTCCTTTATCCCACCAATGACTTTATGTCTAAAATAAAGCATATGTGATCTTTCATCCCCCATCTCCCCGTCATTTGAACAAAATCTGGCAAACCATATCGATATCTCCCTTCATTGTCTCTCATTTTATTGGTGGTTAAGTTGGAATATAAAATTGGATAATTTATATTATAATGTTGTTCGATTCCTCGCTAAAAAGATCATTATCAATTTCATTGCTCAATTCTAACACAAAGTGTAGTTTTCATCATCATAAGAGTATTTTACAAGATTGACACCATGAAATAACTATGCTAAAGGAATTGAACATCTATCAGATTACCTTAATCTCCTCGGTCCTAATCGACAATTACAAGCTATTTCAAATTTAGGTCTCTGATTATTATTCATAACTTCCAAATATGTCGGGTGGGCGTATATGCTTGTATTTCCTCTGAGATGAACCATCGTGCACATTCTGCAAACCCTTATGATTGGATCCGCTTCAATATATCAACTCCTTCTGTCAAAGCCTAGTCAATCTAGCCCCTGGAAACCAAATAAATAATAAAAGGATAAAGGATTAGATTAAACATAGTTTTGAAAATAACATGATGAAAGTCCAAAATAGAACAAACCCAAATGAAAAATAGATCTCAATTTCTAAAATATTATATTATTATTATTACTAAAACACCAAAATGAATTAAACTTTTTCATGAAAATAAGATGATTAATCGAAAATAGAACAAGCCTAAATGAAAAATAGAAACATCGTATCAAAAGGAGCGATACTCAGATGACCTTACCTAGTAATTAACCCTAAAATCCATATAATGACAATTTGTACTTTAGTCTCGAATGACAAGTTAATATACAAATTCCTGGGGAAAATGAAGATGAAATTGTGGGTTTTCAAGGGGAAAAGAGTGATGAAATTTAAAGGTCAAAATCAAATGTAAACTACAAGAAATCAGATGAATACTTAACTGTGATTCTCTCCGTCAATCATGTACACAACTTCGTAACCACCTAAACAATAACAAATGAACACGGGAATAATACAAATATAATTAATATGTCGATCAGTATCTCTCATCAATAAAAAAGTAAAAAAAAATTGTGTGAATAATTGAGGGGAAATGTAGTTGTGGAAGAGATAGAGGAGTATTGTGAATAACTGAATATGATATATGAGGCAACAAGTCAAATGTGACAACGTAGTTGTGTACGTTGTGGAACACAAAGAGCAGTACTGTTAGAGGGTTAATTAGGGACACCAAAGACAATCCAAATAAAAGTAAGAAAAGTCTAAAGAAACACGGCCCATGAAAAATGAGTGGAATAAAAGTAAGAAAAAACTCCAAATAAACACAGTTCATAAAATACGACCAATGAAAGTAGAGTAGAAAAGTTATTATTCATTATGAGTAGTAACTTGTCTTACCCATATTTTAGTAAGATGAATAATTTTTGTCCTTTAATATAACAAGGATTAAATGACTATTAAACGAGTATTGTCGTAAATTGAGCGTAGAATATATTTTGTTTTTGTCGTACTCGTACGTATAATATAATAAAGTTTAAATGATTATTAAACGAGTATTGTCGTAAATTGAGTGTAGAATATTTTTTTTGTTGTACATATAATATAATAAGGCTTAAATTACTATTAAACGAGTATTGTCTTAAAATAAGCGTTAGAAATAGGACGTCGATTAATAATATATGTAATGGGTGTGAATGCATCAAATGACCCAAATTCATTATATTGTATTGAGACTGATAGATGGTATTCATATATACCACATGATGTGTTGAACTTCAAGTTTCTGGTTTCGGAACCGAATACGGGTTTTCTCAACCTCTCGAGGATGCTAAATTGTATGTTGGAAACCTGCCTTTTGATATTAAAATTGTTTGATCATACGGCCCAAAAAAGTGAATACGTTTTTTAATCACAAGGTCCAAATACAATAAAAGACAAAAAAATAAGTTACTATTCATAATGAATAGTAACTTGTGTTACCCATATTTTAGTAAGGTAAAAGATATAGTAAGTGTTTCGTAACCGAAGACGGATTTTCTCAACCTCCTGAGGATGCTAAGCTGTATGTCAGAAACTTGCAAAATTATTTGATCATACGGGCTAAAAAGTGAATGCATTAGGTTTGATCATCCGGCCCAATACAAGTTTGATCATTTGCCCAATACATATGCAATAAAAGACAAAACACAAGTTACTATTCATAATGAATAGTAACTTGTGTTGCTCACTTTTTAGTAAGGGAGAAAGATTATTCATTAAGGTTGTTATTTTTTAATTTATTAATTTGAAATTTATTAATTCGTAGTCTTTGAACATATGCATTCTGTACCATTTTCGTTTTTTATTTTTATTTTTAATTTTTTGTTTGCATAAATTTTTCTGTAAATAAACTTTTTAACATAAACTTAATATACGAATACGAATATTTTGGAATCGAAAATTTGTAAAATAGAACGCAAATGAATTTGGAGGAGAAAGTAATTAAAGGAAAGAAATTGATGGTGGACCATCTACTTTAAATCAAGGAATCAATCAGAAACCTCGAAATGTCCTTCCTTTTATAGAAAGAGGATTCAATTTATTTATGTAACCTTGGGTCAAGTTTTGTGATTGGTGAATGAAAGAACACACAACTTTTCACGAAACATTTTCACATCTAATTAGTTATTCTAACGATCTTAATTTCCTTCCTCTTTCTCAAATACTCTCAATCAAACCAATTCAAGGCCCATCCAGTTTTTTTCGAATGAAGGGAGCTGAGTTGAATTGAATAGAACTGTGCTGATTTTAACTGAACTAAAAGACAAGAATTGACCTAAATATAATTACATTATAATTAGGATAATTTGTGAGAAACTACCTTACATTTATGCCCATTTGTGAACAACTACCTTACTTTTTTTTTTGGTTAAAAACTACCTTTCATTTTAATTTTTTGTTAAAAACTACCTAAAAAAAGTTTTGAAGCCAATTTTTATTTATTATTGGTTTCACACGTGTGGGTTCTCTAAATTTTCATTCTTATTTTGTCGTTAAACTTGATATCCAAGCTTATCCTTCTTATCTAAAGTTCTAAACGAAAGGGAATTCTTGCTATTAGCTTCAAGTTCTTTCTTTAAGCATGTGGAATAATTGCTCCGGATGATGAACATGGGCTAAATGGTATGAACTCTATGCTATTAGTGAATAGGTGTTAGTCATGCATTTATTTGATAAAATGCACTAGTATTGATTGATTTATGCATTTCTGATACATATTATTCTACTCATTGCCGTATGATGCCGCAATACTTCATACTTCATTTGCAGCAGCCATAGTAACTCTCTCTCTCTTGTCAAAAACTACCTAGGGGGCAGAAGTAGGATGTCCAAGTGCTAGTTGCTAATGAAAGGATTTAGTAAAAAAGAAATTGAAGCTAATGACAAGAATTCCCTTTCGTTTAAAACTTTAAATAAGAAGGATAAACTTGGGTATCAAGTTTAACGACAAAATAAGAATGAAAATTTAGAGAACTCACACGTGTGAAACCAATAATAAATAAAAATTAGCCTCAAAACTTTTTTTAGGTAGTTGTTAACAAAAATTTAAAATGAAAGGTAGTTTTTAACAAAAAAAAAGAGTAAGGTAGTTGTTCACAAATGGGCATAAATGTAAGGTAGCTTACAAATTATCCTTATAATTAATATGAATAAAGGTGAGCTAAACTGAATTAAGTTGAACTAAACTTAAACGAAAAAGATTCGGATAGTCACTAACTAGTTATTCCACAGTTTTAGTATGATTGACTCCATCGTGAATACGAAACCGTTTGTTTAGAAATCATTGTTCTAAAGGCAGTAGTAAGCGTGTCCTATCAATTAACAGGGAATCAAAATGCAGGAATCCAATCTAACAATAAGAAAATGGTAGGATAAATGTTGTCTGCCAAATGACTACGATTTTAGTGGTGGACAGAAAAAAAAGAGAGGATCCATTATTTATTTCACACATTTTTATTGTTAATATCCGTTGTAAATCTGTGACACACTAAAATAACATATTTAAGTAAATAAAAATAAGCCATTTGAAATTTTATACACTCTTATTTTTATCTTATCTATCCATGTGAATAATATTTAACTCATTACAAATTCGTAACGGATATATCCATCAAAATAGAGAGTTACTATATTTATTTTTACGTAACATTAATGCATGAATATTATTCCAACAAAAATAGAAATTAAATAAAAGCCCACCCATGTTGATTTTGTCTAGAAGAATAGCTGTTCATTGGAAGGATTTCATTGGTTTGCTCACAACATGTGATTCTACAACAATGATATGACATCCATGCTCTTATCTCTCCAATCATCTTTCTTTTTGAAAATAAGAAATTAATAATGTTTAATAATTTATGGTAAATTATTTGGATTAAGTCTTAAATCACTCAATATGGTTGTTCAATCATTTGTATAAGGTTGGTCCCAAAACATCACATGATAATATGATATATACTATAATCTAGTATAGGATTAGATTCTTGGTTTGGTCTCATTAAGAAAGTTTTAAGTCTTTGCATTAATCCTTTTCTTATACTCCTAACATACATTGTTCAGTCATGAGCGCGGAACGTCTTAAAATCGGGTTTTTATTTTTTCTTTAATCAAATGTACTACGAATAAAAGTAGTATAATTCTAATATAAATCATGGACATCTGACGATAATTATTCATCTTTGAAGAGAACTAGGAGTATATTGCATTGTATTCCGTATGTCTCGTCATTTGTTTATTTATTTCATTCTGAGGTGTTTCAATTAATTATTTACCTTTTCATTTTGGGATTGTCTTTAAAAGAGAATTTGATCTTATATACTCGATTTAGTCTATTTGTTATCCAATAATTAACCTTTTTCTCTTTTCTTAGTTTTTATGCCAAAATAAAAATAACAAATGTGCGGACAAAGAGAGTAGGTAAATGGTTTCCTTTAATTATCATTACGTCAAATGGATTGCACAAAATACACAATTATGAAAAAAAAACCATTTCTTACTTCCACAACCATTTGAAAAAACAGTGAGAGTAAGAGAGTATCTTTAACACAAATTCTCATTGAATACGGATAGTATCCGTCATAACTCATAAGCTGAAAACGGATAGTGCCTCTCTCACAAAATACAAGTGATAAATAAGCGGAACTTAAATGGAGCATCCCACTTATCTTCTCACTTCAGTCACTTGTGATATTGTGAAAGTGGTACTATCTATCTTCAGTTTATGACGGATAATATCCGTCCTTAATGAAACGAATGGTATATTTAATTGTCTATCAACAAATGGAGATGCCTAGGTTGCTAAAAATAGAATAGAAAAATTGAGCGAAATTAGAAAGGCACTTTTGGAAATGGAGAATACTAAAAATAGGAAATGTGGGCATATTGGCAATAGAAGCTAGAGTTAATATTACCGAATTGAATTTGTTCCCAAAATGGAACAAAATTATTAGTAGTGCATTTTATAGTCAGCTTGATTGGTTCAATTTATGATGGACTTCTACCAAGGACTCAACTTCCACTACTCGTACGTGTGCATGTGAAAGACAATGACTTCCTTCTTCCTTTGATTACGGCAACCAAAACTATTGATTTCCATTGTTTTTCACGTACCATTTTATGATTTCTCAGCCCCTAGTTTCAAAAACTAAAATAACATATTGTTGTTGGGTGCAAGGATTAAGTCTCGACATCATATCGTTATAACGCCGAGTGTTAATTCGAAACACGCACAACAAGAAAAAAAAAGTTAAAGTGTTAATTTATTTCTTTACTAGTGTTAAACCCGTGTAAAAAATTGCACGGCTCGAAATAACAATTCTTATTATTAGATGCAGAAAAATATAATTGAACATGGTTAATTTGCAATGCTGAAATAATCCAATAAGTTCGTATTCAACGTACAAATTAATTAAAATACTAATCACTACCAACGATGCAAATAAAAGTATAAAACAAGCGATGCAAATTATCTTACAATGTTATAAGTAATATTAACTTTACAAATACTGAAAAATTTCACGGTAAACTACGTTGGTTGTAGTACACGATGTACGCTTGTTGTTGGCGCAAATCAATAGTTTCAGGCCTTGTTTGTTAGTAACCCTAGAGATCGCTACATAAAGTTGTTCATGACTGAAGACCGGCCTTGAAAGATAAATGCTCACTTTTATTTTTCTTAGTTACCCTAATAATTTGTATAAATAAAAAAATTACGAAAATTATGTGAATCAATTATTTTAAATCTACACGCTTTTTATAATCATATATATATATATATATATATAGAGGCCGGATCACGTGAGGCCGCCTCTTACGGTGAGGTCGCCGAACCCTTACTATGTTGCACATGATTTTCAATGTTCATTGGACTAATTTCAATGGGATTAAAATTATGGGTCATTTATAACAATTCATTTGGCCCAAATATTTTCTCTATCTAAAAAAATTATTCATTTTGCTCTTTTTCTTATTTCGTGAAATTAGGGCTTAAAATATTTGTTACTCAAAAAATGTTTAATTTCTTATTTTGTGAATCTTCGACCTTAATTTGTGAACTCGGGACCTTATTTCGTGAATCTTAGACTTAAAATGTTTGTTTGCTCACAAAATGGATAATTTCTTATTTCGTGAATTTCGGACCTTAATTTGTGAAACCGAAACCCTATTTCGTGAAACTTGGATTTAAAATGTTTGTTTACTCACGAAATATATAATTTCTTATTTCGCGAATCTTGGACCTTAATTTGTGAAACCGAAACCGTATTTCGTGAAACTTTGAATTAAAATGTTTGTTCACTCACAAAATGTTTAATTTCTTATTTCGTGAATCTTGGACCTTAATTAGTGAAACCGGGACCTTATTTCGTGAAACTTGGACTTAAAATGTTTGTTCACTCACAAAATGTTTAATTTCTTATTTCGTGAATCTTGGACCTTAATTCGTGAAATCGAGACCTTATTTCGTGAAACTTGGACTTAAAATATTCGTTTACTCACAAAGTGTTTAATTTCTTATTTTGTGAATCTTCGACCTTAATTTGTGAACTCGGGACCTTATTTCGTGAAACTTAGACTTAAAATGTTTGTTTGCTCACAAAATGGATAATTTCTTATTTCGTAAATTTCGGGCCTTAATTTGTGAAACCGAAACCTTATTTCGTGAAACTTGGATTCAAAATGTTTGTTTACTCACGAAATATATAATTTCTTATTTCGCGAATCTTGGACCTTAATTTGTGAAATCAAAACCTTATTTCTTGAAATTTGGACTTAAAAATATTGTTCATTCAAAAAATGTGTAACTTCTTATTTCGTGAATCTTAGACCTTAATTTGTGAAACCTGGACCTTATTTCGTAAAAATTGGACTTAAAATGTTTATTTACTCACAAAATTTATAATTTCTTATTTCGTGAATCTTAGACCTTAATTTGTGAAACTGGGACCTTATTTCGTGAAACTTGGACTTAAAATGTTTCTTTACTCACGAAATGTATAATATCTTTTCTCGTGAATCTTGGACCTTAATTTGTGAAATCGAAACCTTTTTTCGTGAAACTTGGACTTAAAAAATTTGTTCATTCAAAAAATGTGTAATTTCTTATTTCGTGAATCTTAGACCTTAATTTGTGAAACCTGGACCCTATTTCGTGAAACTTGGACTTAAAATGTTTGTTTACTCACAAAATGTATAATTTCTTATCTCGTGAATCTTAGACCTTAATTTGTGAAACCGGGACCTTATTTCGTGAAACTTGGACTTAAAAAGTTTCTTTACTCACGAAATGTATAATTTCTTATCTCTTGAATCTTGGATCTTAATTTGTGAAATCGAAACCTTATTTCGTGAAACTTGGACTTAAAAAATTTGTTCATTCAAAAAATGTATAATTTCTTATTTCGTGAATCTTACACCTTAATTTGTGAAACCTGGACCTTATTTCGTGAAACTTGGACTTTAAATGTTTGTTTACTCACAAAATAAAATTTTTATTTCTTAAATCGTGGACCTTAATTTGTAAAACCCGGACCTTATTTCGTGAAATTTGGACTTAAAATGTTTGTTTATTCAAAAAATGTTAAATTTCTTATTTTGTGAATCCTACACCTTAATTTGTGAAAACGAAACCTTATTTCGTGAAACTTGGACTTAAAATGTTAGTTCACTCACAAAATGTATAATTTCTTAATTCGTGAATCGTAGACCTTAATTTGTGAAACTGAGACCTTATTCCGTGAAATTTGGACTTAGAATGTCTGTTACTCACAAAATGTTAAATTTTTTATTTCGTAAATCATGGACCTTAATTTGTGAAACCTGGACCTTATTTCGTGAAACTTGTACTTAAAATGTTTGTTTAATCACGAAATGTATAATTTCTTATTTCGTAAATCTTGGACCTTAATTTGTGAAAACGGGACCGGGGCCTTATTTCGTGAAACTTGAACTTAAAATATTTGTTTACTCATGAAATGTTTAATTTCTTATCTCGTGAATCCTGGACCTTAATTTGTGAAACTGGAACCTTATTTCGTGAAATTTGGACATAAAATGTTTGTTTATTCACGAAATGTTAAATTTCTTATTTTGTGAATCTTCAACCTTATTTTATGAAACTGATTCCTTATTTCGTGAAACCTGGATTTCGAATGTTTGTTACTCACAAAATGTTAATTTTTTTATTTCATAAATTTTGGTCTTTAATTTGTGAAACCGGGGCCTTATTTCGTGAAACTTGGACTTAAAATATTTGCTTATTCAGGAAATGTTTAATTTCTTATTTCGTGAATCATGGACCTTAATTTGTGAAATCATGGTCTTATTTCGTGAAACTTAGACTTAAAATGTTTGTATATTCACGAAATGTTTAATTTTTTATTTTGTGAACCTTGAATCTTAATTTATGTAACCGGAACCTTATTTCGTGAAACCTAATTATGGTGAGGCGGCTAACCTCACCAAATTGTGTTATCATCTTCATCAAAAAGCCATAGATCGTGATGATGATGATGATGATGATAAGTGTTCAAAATTAATAAACTGAAACAAATAAATAAACTGAAACAATTTCGTAAAAATTTAGGTCGTATATGTGAGCAACCATGACCAATAGCATAGAAGCAAACAAGAGTGACTGCACCAGTTTTTTAAGGTGTGATTGTCTACTTATCTAGCCTATCTTTGAATCAACATTGGGTTTTTCCTTCTTTTTGCCAACATTAGCCTAAAAACAAGTGACACAACATTTTTCATCCTTGCATTTCACTATTTACATTGGTTGTTATTTCATCCGCTTCATTCCTTCTCATCTCCATCCTCATAAACTTCATCACTATCGTTCACGCCCGTCCCCTGCAACTGCATATTCAGTATACTTTCATTTCGAAAACAAATCTGATTGTGAAATCATTGATCAAGTCAATCATAGTACAGACATTTTTGTTAGGTCCAATGTCTTTTAGCAAAACCAGACAATTTTCAAAACAGAAGAGTCACATGACAGTAGCTATAAGATAATGCTTATTTGAAACTATATTGGTTACCTGTGGCAGCTAGGTATCCCATAAAACAATACTTCCATTAGTGTAGCCATGAGAAATCTCAAAATCTTCGTCGAAAACTAGATTAAAGACAGCTATCTCATAAGACACTAACTCATATAATTTTTATTATATAAAGTTTGATTTTGTTGAAAATTGACAAAATTTCCTAAATATAAGTTTGAATTTGATTAAAATTGAGCTGCTTCTATATAAGTTTCGGTTTTGGAGTTTGCTTACCATCGCGATTTCATAATCATCGTTAACTAATTCATATAATCATCGTGATTTCCAGGTAATTCAGTTAACTTATTCATATAATCATCGTTTTGCATGATTGTGAAACTAGAAGCTTACATTGTGAAACTAAAAGCTTAAATTGTGAAACTTGTGCTGATTTTTTTATTTTCTTATATTGTGAAACTAGAAGCTTATATTGTGAAACTAGAAGCTTATATTGTGAAACTAAAAACTTAACTTGTGAAACTTGTTCATAAAAGGTTGATTTTTTTTATTTTCTTATATTGTGAATCCTAGAACCTCAAATTGTGAAACTAGAAACTTATACTGTGAACCTAAAAGCTTAAATTGTGAAATCTGTTCATAAAAGGTTGATGTTTTTTTAGTTTCTTATATTGTGAATCCTAGAAGCTCAAATTGTGAAACTAGAAACTTATACTGTGAAATTAGAAGCTTATATTGTGAAACTCGTTCATAAAAGGCTGATTTTGTTAGATTTCTTATATTGTGAATCCTATAAGCTTAAATTGTGAAACTAGAAGCTTAAACTGTGAAACGAAGCTTATATTGTGAAACGAAACTTATATTGTGAAACCTGTTCATAAAAATATTCTTGCATAATATATTAATTGCATTATTTACGAGTGAAGCCACGGATTAATCTATAGCTACCTACAACCTGTAAGGGTACTGCATGCACTAGTTTCACACCGAAGACTAAGGGGTGCTACAAAAAAAAGAAGGCCAAACCCTGATAATTTAAAACATTACCACATGAACCAAAAACATGACAGCCAACTATATTGAAAAAAATATAAACTAACAACCAAACTCAGCTAGTTCTGATATTTACATCAACACATTTTCACCTAGATGGTAAGAAGATAACAAATTCACAAACATACAACAGAGCTAGTATTAACGTATTAATACAACTATCAAATAAACTTTAAATATATTTCCAAATCTCGCGCACGAATTAACACGTAACCGAATAAAAAACAAAAGAAAAAATCAGAAGTTAATAAATAAAATTGAACGAAATCGATAATGATAACTTACGAAAATGAAATTGAGGAAGGTGGTGGTGGCGACATCAGCGATGGCGGAGGATGCGGCGGCGAAGACGGCGGAGAAAGTGGAAATGTCGTCGACGATAAGAATGGGCAAAGGAGTGCAACAGGATAAAGAAGAGGGAGAGAGAGAATGGATGTTGGGTGAGTAAATTTGGGAAAATATAATGAATTTTGTGTACTTAGAGTTTAGTAAGGGGCACGTGGCAAAATCTAGTGGATTTATATTTTTTAGATCTGACGGTCAAGATGAGTACAACGGCCTCACCCTAACGAGGGTGCCTCACGTGATTCAATTTCTATATATATATATATATATATATTATATATATATATATATATATATATATATATATATATATATATATATATATATATATATATATATATATCCTCAATCAAAATTTACGATATCTTTTTATTAAAATAACTATATTAAAATACAGTACATAAACCCAACCAAATTAGTTAAAATCGAAAAATAAAATTTCATTAGCTTAGACGTCGTCTTTTATTTTTCTTATTTACCCTTATATTTTATATGGTCTGATAATCATTTGAATAAATTTAAAAATTACGAAAATTATGTGAACCAATTATTTTCAATCTACACGCTTTTCATAATCAGATATATATCCTCAATCAAAATTTACGAAATCTCTATATTAATATATAATAATTGTTTTGTGTGTCTTTGATGCAGGTACAAAGACATCAACATTTTTAATATTATCTCGACGATGAAGGGCTATAGCATCAATCTTAGAGATTGCATTTTATCAATTGAAATTGAAATGTGTTTTGTTTAGTTGTACTCTTGGTTGTAATTAAATTGTTTGACATGTAGTCTATATCTATCTATATCTATATAATAACATAAAAAAACCTAGATTGAGTAATATTATAATGACACATGGCGCATTATATTGACATGCTAAAATGACATGTGGCGCACCACATTGAAATAATAGATCAATTTTTTTTATTAAACAAAATGTAAAAATAGAAAATGAAAAGACAAAATAAATAAATAACTAGATTGGGTAGTTACTTAATAACATGTGGCCACTACATTTAAATATTTGACCAATTTTTTATTATTCTTTTTAAAAAAAATAGAAAATGAATAGGCAAAGTAATATTCAATAGACTAATTACTCGTCTTATTTAAACTTTCATTTACATTCCTCTTATTAATCATAATTTAGTGCTAAAATTTTTATATTCTAATGTTACAAAAATATTTCTCCTATAAAAGAAAATGAATTGATAAAAATTCTAACTCATTTCTAACAAAAACAAATTAATGAAAAAATTAGTTTACTTTCACCAAATTATTTCATTTGATTTATTAAATACATAAAAAACCTAGATTGAGTAGTTATTTAATAACATGTGTACATTGCATTTAAATATTTGACCAATTTTTTATTATTATTTTTTTTTAAAAAAAAAAGTAAAAATAGAAAATAAATAGACAAAGTAAATAGACTAATTACTCATCTTATTTAAACTTTCATTTATATTACACTTAATAATCATAATTTAGTGCTAAACTTTTTATATTCTAATGTTACGAAAACATTTCTCCTATAAAAGAAAATGAATTGATAAAAATTCTACTACATTCATAGCAAAAACAAATTAATGAAAAAAATTGTTTATTTTCACCGAATTATTTCATTTGATTTATTAAGTACATAAAAAAATAGATTAAGGTCCCTAAAATAAAAATAGATTAAGTAGTTACTTAATAACATGTGTCCACTGCATTTAAATGTTTGACCAATTTTTTATTATTATTTTAAAAGAAGTAAAAAAAGAAAATGAATAGATAAAGTAGTATTCAATAGACTAATTACTCATTTTATTTAAAATTTCATTTATATTCCACTTAATAATCATAATTTAATACTAAACTTTTTATATTCTAATGTTACAAAAACATTTCACGTATAAAAGAAAACGAATTGATAAAAATTATAGCACATTCCTAGCAAAATTACAAATTAAGGAAAAAAATTTATTTATTTTCACAAAATTATTTTATTTGATTTATTTTTACTTTTTATAATGTTACAAAAACATTTCACGTATAAAAGCAAATGAATTGATAAAAATTATAGCACATTCCTAGCAAAATTACACACCTTTATATCTTTACTTTGTGGTGAGCATGAATCAAATTGACAAGAAAATAAGAAAATAAGAGATAAATAGTGGAGAAGTGGAGAATTTGACAAGCATTTGTATTATATAGTTCGTTTTAACCATTATCAAATGCTTTTGAAGACATTTGAGATCTTCGATGATTGAATATAATATCGATGAATTGTGGTCAAACTTTTGTGAAAGAAATCCTAGGTAGACGAAATTGTAACTTTAACTTTTAAATTTCACATTTTTAATAGTGATATTTTGTTTTACAAATATTTTTAATATATTCATCATTGTTAATGTGTAGTGAATTTATTAAAATTGATATTGACAACAAATTAAAAATATGAGTAACGCAAGTTTAATATAAATATGGTATTATCTATATATTTAATTATGTTGGTTAAAATGGTAAATTTATTTTTTCCTTGTGATTCAAATACTAATGAGATATGATGCATTTGATGTAGTTGTCGTATCGATGCTTAGATGATAACATGGCAAAAATACATTGTATATACCTATCGATTTTTGATAATGTGTTTATATTAATTCTCTTAATATTTAATTATATTTATTCCAAAAAAAACAAATAGTAATGAGTAACATTTCTTTTATATTTTGAATTTTAATCTCAGAATTCATGTTGTTTTATCTATTTACTTACCTCATTTATTTTATTTTAATTCTATTAAACATTACAGTAGTTTAGAGAAAATTAGTGAAAAATATTTTACGTCTTAAATATCATCATTATCTCTAAACTAGAAAAATATAAAGGTATCCCAACAATGATTAATATTAAATATTATTTTTGTTACTAATACAGAGTATCATCGTTTTAATAAAATTCGATAACAAAATTATCATTTTGACGTTAAGCAAAAAAGATATTATTTGGTTACAAAAGTAATAGAATGACAATAACAAAATAATATGTTATAATAAAAAAACATACTCCTATAAAATGATTTGAATATCAAACTACTACGCAACGCAATGAAAAATATTTACACTGGCAAAAATTTATTAATGAAGAGTTTGACAAATACCGTGATTTCACGGTAACTAAACTAGTTATTATTTGTAATCTGTAATTTTTAATTATATAATACAATATGCTATAACAATTACAAATTCGACATTCGACATTCGACATTCGACATTCGACATTCGACATTCGACATTCGACATTCGACATTATTCGACATCCGACATTATGATTAAACAACTAAATTAAACAACTAAAATTAAAATAAGTTGGAGAGAACTAATGTGGAGAGAGAAAGTAATTAATTGTTGAGTGGAGAGAGGGTAATTAATTCACATAGAAAACGTGGGTTGCTTTTTAATTAAAAAAAAAGTAAAAAATTCAGCCAATTACAACGCTTGAAATGTTGTTTCTTTTATAGAAAGGGGATTTTTGTTTTTTGGAATATAGATTCACATGTGTTTCCCATACTAGTGTTAACCCGTGCAAAAATGCACGGATTGTTTATTAAAATTCTAATATATAAAATTTGTTTAGAATAATGCGAATATATATCGACATTATTATTTTCATTGTTACAAATTAAACCCAATGAGAATGTAATTTGTTGTTTTTATTTTAAAACTTTCAATTAGTTCAATTCGATTAACTTTGGCCGAGTTAAAAATATATGAGTAAAATTGTGCATCCTACGTACTAACGTAGTTTGTTGGCGACTAATAGTAAGTCCAATTTAATACATATATCTAAACAACTATAGTAAAAAAAAACTGGGCTCAAGTTTAAATTGATCCGCATTAAAAATAAGTTTTTGCCACCCCATATGAAATGAATTTATATTTTATCACTCATGAACCAAAAAAACACATATTCTAATGTCACGCTACATTATTATTTTGCACAAAATCTTCATATTATTTATAAAATCTTCTATATTATTTACACAATTATCTTTATACTCTCTATATGTCTTCAATTTTGAGATCACTTTCAATTTAATCTAATTATATCTTATTATTGTTCTTAATTCATTACCGATCAACTTTTTGCCTCAAACATACTACTTTGCATCATATTGACATATTTGGGTTAAACCATTATTAAAGATTCATGTACGTATACAAACTAATTTCTTTGCAACTTTTAAATTAATTATACCCTTTAAATTGTTTGTAAATTAATTTTTGAAATAAAAATTATATTGTATGTAATATGAGTTTAATCTATTTTCGTTTTTTCAAACTTTCAGCAATAAGCTTTTAAAACTCCGTAATTATTATTTTTTAAATGTTTTTAAGGTTGTTAAATGCGGAAACTTTTTTATCTTATAATTTTTTAATATGTTGATTTTTCGAAAAGAGATATATTCGTTATTTTATAACCAAATTAAGATCTAATTATTATTCAAACGATATGATAATTTAATTATAAATAGCAGATTTTTTAAGCCGGAATATTTGTTAGATATAATTGGTATAATTCCAGTATGATAACTATTTTTTTTAAAGAATCCGCTCTAAAACTATTCTATCCATATTTTTCCGACAGAGTATTCCGTATTAGTTTATTAACATTAACCGTGAATTTATATAAATTTAACTGTAAATTTTACGTACAAAATAAACGAATAACTTTTCCAACATTAACCGTGAATTTACATAAATTTAAACGTAAAATTTTACGTACAAACATAAATGAATAACTTTTCGAGAAATAAAATCCAAACTTTTTGATGTGGGACCCTCATTTATCTTTTTTTTTTAAAAAAAAATGTTGGGTTTGATGAGGTGGGTGAATGAGAGTTGTTTAAATGTTTTTGTTATAATATAGATAAGATTGGTTGGATAAGAGGGATTGTACCTAAAGTTGTGCACTGACGAGGTCGTTGCGGGTTAGGTTAGGCCGAGGAACGGGTTGGGCCGAGTGCTAGCATTAAATGAGGGCCGGGCCGGGCCAAGCCATTTTTGTCTAAGACTAGCCTGACCTACTGAGTAGCAGGCCATGGTTAGGCCGCTATAAGCCTTTAGATTATTTTTATTAGAGTTTGGATCGGGCATGGTCGAGGAGGTTGCGACTTGCGACACTAGCTGCGATGGAGGAGATATACGAGCAATGTTGGACTATCGGGCTGGATTTAGTGTTGGGCAGGTTAATAGATGTCGGTTAACGAAGTCTAGTTGCGTCGGATTGGCCCACTATGCAACAACTCTAATTGGTATACCAATGTACCACTTTATAAAATAAGGAGGTATTTTCAAAAGCACTAAAACAATAATAAATATATACAATGTAACATTATTAACGTACGAAAAGTAGTTCGTGTATTATTACCTTTAATGGCTTTAACCACATACCTTTTAAAAATATAAGACTAAGCATTATCTTTAATCATTTATCTTCTAAGACTATTCGAACATACCACATTATCATTATTATTTAAAAAAATACTGCAAAATCATAACATTAAATACAAATTAAAGCACAATTTTAAGAAAATTAAACTAACATATATAATACTATTAAACGCAAATTATAATTTTCACCATATTTTTCAAAACAATGTTAATATTCAATCTACTTTGAATTATAAGCCACAAATAAAAGTTTAGAAATTTTTATTTTGACGATGGAGTTAATTACATAATAACAAAAAAACTAAAAACTAAAAACAATAATAATAATAACATTAATTGTTACAAAACACCAATAAACGTAACAATATTCGTGGCAAAATACTAATAATGCGTAACAAAAATTTAGTAAATTGTGGGAAATATATTTTGACTATATATTATGTCAATATACTAATATAAGTATTTGATTAATAATTTTTTTTCTTATGAGTCTTTTTTGTTATCAAAGCTCATTGCAATTACAAATCGAAGGTTCCATAATACCAACTGCATAATAATATATCTAGTCCCATAAATTTTACGGGTATTACAATTAATTAGTACAATAAAAGCGAAATAAGGACTATTTGATGAAAGAAATAGATGGAGGTAATGGGACAAAGAGGCACAATCAAAGGCACAAATCTAAGCGCCACTTCCTATGTATTTACAAAACCCATCTTTACCTCCTACACAAACTCTAAGAAATGATTAAAAAAAATGTAGTATTTCCTTTGGTTTTTCATATATCTGAAATTATTTGTCATATACTACTATATTATACAAATAATTAGAGAATATTTCATATACATTTTGAACCTTTTACCAGAACGACAAAGATGGCCTTCCACACTTTTTGCAAATGGCAATTGTTGCCTTAACAAGTTTTGAAAGGTTAATTCATGTATCTTAATAAATACAAATTGTAAGGGGCGATTGACGAGTGGGCTAAGATATTGAAGTCCTTGATCTTAAGGTAATTTGGAGGTTGATTTCGTCTCATCACACTGCTACAAATTATAAATTATACTATCATATTATTGTATAATATGTCTATTTAAAAGTTTCTATTTTATATTAAAAAATGATCATTTTATATTAAAAGGTGACAAATTATTATTATTATAAAACAAATACTCCCTCCGAGTCGGAGTGTTGGTTCCTGTTTCCCTTTTGATGCGAGTTTAGTGATGGTTCCTCTTTCCCTTTTTGGTAACTTTTTTGTAGTCCAAAATCAATTCAATGTGGGTAGGGTGTTTTGTGTGGTCTAAAATCATTTTCTTATTTTTTGTGTAAAAAGCAAAGGGAACCAACATTCTGACTCGGAGGGAGTAGTTTTTAAAAATGATTTATTTTTTAACATAAAAGGTTTATTATTTAAAGTTACCACTTTTTATCCATCATGAGAACAATAACTAAAATTATATTTGGTACAACTACCTAAAACGGTATCTGAAACCTGAAAAGATAATTGAAAATGTAGCTGAAAATTAGTAGCTGATAAGGTAACTGATTATATAAAAATGTGTTTGGTTTAGAAACTGATAAGGTAACTGATTATATAAAAATGTGTTTGGTAAACTTGTTGTAGATGTAGCTTATTTGGGTAAAATAACGTAAAATAATATAATAATTATTTAATATTATAAATTAAAGGGAAAAAAGATGGAAAATATATCATTTAAGGTATCTTAATTTTCAAATGCTACCTAAAGTAGCATTTCATTTCAGCTATCTTATTTGCTCAAATAAACTATCTACCAAACCCTGCAAAAAAGTTAGCTAGCGTAAATTTTGACCAAGCAAATTATTTTAGTCAAATAAACTACCTAAAATATACTCCCTCCATTTTTTTCCATTCAATACATTTGCTTTTTCATGTTTGCCAACGCACGTTTTACGTGCTTAATATCTTTAGCTACGTATTTGTAAAAATTATAAAAGTTATATATTTTTAATGTACTCGTAAAGACGAATTAAACAAGATCCCACATGAATAAGTTTTTTCTTACGTATTGGGAGAAAATTGAAATTGAAGGTTAACTTGTGAATAGTGTACAAAAAAGAAATGTATTGAATGGAAAAAAATGGAGGAAGTATTAACAAAAGAGAATCTAAATACAAATAAGTACACTAAACTGCTCAAAAGTAAAAGAAGTGACTCATTATTTGAAGAAATAGCCACTTGTTTGCCGACATTCCAGGTAGTAAAAAAAGATCATTAACTTATTGTAGAATACTCCCTTCTATTAGAGATGAGTGTCCCGTTTGCTAGTTAGTTGAAGATTTATGGATTGTGTATTTTGGATAGGATAAGAGTATTTAGATTGGAGAGAGAAGATATTCTATTGGGTTAGGGGTGGGTGGGTCGGTAATAAATAAAAATTGTGAAGGGTATAAAGGTAATAAAACGGTCCAAATAGTACACAACGGGACACTTTGACGAATAAAGAAAAATGAAGAACGGGACACTTATCTTGGATAGGAGGGAGTACTTTTTTAAATCTTATGCAACATCTCAATCACAATTTTAAAACAATGACCTAATCTAGAATTGTCGAATGGTGTTTGAGGAGTCTAATGTTGTTAATGAGACGAGACAGCTTGCGAATAATTTGAGATCGACTCATATGAAGCTCGGCTCGTGTGAGCTCAACTTGTGCTCGAGCTCAGCTTGAGAGTTTACCAGTCAAGCCGAGCAAAGGCTGGCTCGACTCGAAAAACTCGCGAGCGGCTCAAATATTTGAGATTACATGAGATATTAATCATATTTTATTAAAATATTTTATCATTATATCTTTGTATCATACATATCAAATATGTTGTTGATTTGCTAAATATTTTTACATAAAAACCTTCGAACCTTGTTATTGAAAATATCATAAGAATTTTTTTTTTTTTTTTCATATATAGGCTCGATTTACGTTTGAGTTTGGCTCAATCGATGTTAAAACTCGCAAAATTTGTAACAAGCATGATTTCTTTCAAACTCGGGTAAACTCGAGATCGACCCAAGCTCGAGTTTGGTAATCGAGCACAAGTAAAGTAAGGCTAAACTCAAACTCTGGCTTGGCTCGGCTCCTTCACATCCATATATGAGGACACTCCTTAATTGACAAGTCCGTCACTACCTCGATTAGCATCCAGCCTCTAACTAAATGTGCTCCAATTTAATTGATCAGGACTCATTCTTGATCGATTCCTTGAATCTTCCAATGACAAAATTTGAGGCTATTACTAAGCAATTGTTCTTCTAGAAAGAGTTGGATGCATTTATGTTTATTCATATGTATAATAAGCTTGTCCAAGCGAAGTTTCCGAGTACGATCCAAATCGGCTAAAAGAGCTAAGGATTTTAATTAAATTACTGATACACATAATTTCAAGTAACAACAAGAGTAATGAAATAAATTTTATATGAATTATCTCATTAAGGATTTTAATTAAATTAACGTCCGATCATCTCATTAAGGGTTGTTTAGATGATTGTAATTTTATTTCGAGTCCGTTTCATTGTTTTAGTATGTCTTTTATTCCTCGCAGGTTTAATAAGGTTGCACAAGAGCTAACTACTTGTGCTACCCAGCTGTTATACGTTTTCTTTACTCTGGCAAAAACAAAAAAAACAAGAGTAATGAAATAAAATTCTATATGGATCAAATTATCTTGATCAACTTGTAAGTTTAAGAACTTTTTATCCTAATAAAATAACTTAACTAGTTAGACACTGTTCTTTTATACTGAAACGAGCTGAATTGAACTTAATTATCTGAAGTGAACTTAATTGAATAAAACTTAGTTAAATTGAATAAAATAGAAGCAAGAGTTAATATGTGGAGAGATTAATTGAATTGAACACAATGAAACTAATTTAAAACAAACTGAGTAGCACTGGGTATAAATGAAACAAGAGGAAATTAAGTTAGAAAAAAATAGGACTTTAATCGGGTTTCTTTTCTCAATATTTAAGGATTTTTTTTATATAAGAAGGAACTATATTTATATTTTTAAAGTTGTGAACAATGCAAGAATAGAGAACACCATTTCGCTTGCTCTTTTAGCCGATTTGGATCGTGCTAAAAAAATAAGAAGGATTTTTTTATATAAGAAGGAGCTTTTTGTTACCTCTTTTTACTAGCACTCATTTTGATTTATTTTTCTATTCAATTTTGAAACATTTAACTTCTGTTACCTCATATAAAATCGTATTTATTTTTGTTTTTGTTGGGCTACAAAGTGAAAAACTTTTCATTACTAATCTTCCATTTTTATTATCTTAATTTTGGAGAGTTTCCTGAGGTTGGTATTAGGATAACCATTCTAGTTTTGTAAATGCTCATATTTATATTTCTTAATTAATTAATTACAATATAATACAAGGTTATTTAGTTTTAGAAAAATAATTAATTTTTAAACCTTTTTTTTAATATGCATTAGGGATAGAAACTACTAAACTTATTACTAGGCAACTCCCCCTTTGGATATAGATCAAAGGTTGATATATACATGCAAACGTGCTTGAATTCTCACTTTGGAATATAAATTAAATAAATACTTTAATCTATTTATTTAGACTAGATCATTCTTTCTAGCTTAAATTCAGCTCATTTTAGGTTAGTAAAACTCTGTTGAGTTCAGTTCAGTTAAACTCACTTCTTCTAAATTTAACTTTTATCTCAATTCATTTGGCTCAATTCAGCCTCATTCAGTTAAATAGTTCAATTCAACTCAACTACATTCAATTCAATTCAGTTCAGATCTTTTCAGCTTAAAAAAAATAGGACCTATAAAGTTGATCTAATAATCTATTTAAATCTAATTCTCAATTCGACATCATTAAAAAAAACACACATACACACACATAATTAAGATTTCGTGCGAACTTTCTTACAGTGCGAACCGTATGAACCGATGTAAAAACAATTTTTTTTTACGTTAGTTCGCACGGTTCGCACTATATATATAGAAAAATGTGCGAACCAACGTAAAAAATATTATTTTTTTGAAACTTTTTACTATGGGTTCGCACGGTTCGCACCATAAGGGAGTTCGCATGCACGAGATCTTGGCCCTACATATATATTTTTTTCTTATAACATTATTAATATTTTTGTACATAAGTAAACCATTAGCTTACCAAATGGTGTTAGTCTAGTAGTACTTGACCACTGCAGTCCCATAAAACTGACTTATATGATTCATGTGATAGTGCGAGAATACATGAGCTGGGGGGATTCAACCAGGGTCATTATGAAAAAACCATTAGCCTATTAAAAACAAGTAAGTTACTTGTAATACTTGGGCAATTTTGTTGGATTGTTTGTTTCAAAGTGGAAGGTAGACCCCCAAAATTAGAATTCATGTAGATTTTAATCAGAAAAAATATGATGGTCCTTTTATTATTTTTGTTTTTTTCCATCATCACGTAACAAATGCCCCTCTCACTTTCACCTAATTGTCCTTTCCTTAAACCATTTTACCGCCAAAACAATACATTATCTCCCAACTCAAATTTTTATTCCTCATGCACTTTCTATATAAGTACACTCAATGTACCATGTCTCTCCACTCCTTCTTCTACCTCCATTTCTTCATTTCTTTACATTTCCCATAAAAATAATAATGGCCTTTAGAGTGTTGGATTCAATTAAATCTCAAACAATCATCAATAATAATCATAATAGTATTAATGTCTTAGACTTGAGTTCAATCAAAGAACTACCCGATTCATATGCATGGAGCCAATATGATGATCCGAACCCGGTTGTAGAAGCCGGGGACAAACCACTAGTACCCGTTATTGATCTTGAAAACCCGAATGCCCAAGAACTAATCGGGCTTGCATGCAAGTCATGGGGCGTTTTTCAAGTCACAAACCATGGTATACAAAAGAAGTTGTTGGATACCATTGAAGATAATTGTAAGAACCTTTTCGGACTGCCGGCCGAACAGAAGCTCAAAGCGGCCCGACCCAGTAATAGTGTTACCGGATACGGTCCGGCACGGATCTCGTCCTTTTTTCAGAAGAAAATGTGGTCGGAAGGGTTCACCATTTTCGGGTCTCCCCTTGAACATGCTCGCCAACTTTGGCCTAATGAGTATATCAATTTCTGGTAGGTATTTTTGTTCCATCATATGCATGCATGCACGCACGCACGCACACACACACATGTACAAAACTAATAACTTTGTTAAAATCATTGTAACATAAATTGGCATGCCAAAAGTTATCCTAAAAATGCTTAAGTGATAAATATAAGTTTTTTTATCGAGTCTAATACAGATATACAGTAAGTCGGCTATATAAAAACTCAGTATCACCCGTTAATAATATGTTGACGATTTCCTTCACAAAAAACGTATCAATAAAGTAGTGGTGAAAGTAGCATCAATTTTTGAAGTTTTGTGATGACCACAAAGATTTTAAATAGATGATGTTTTAGCAAGTAAAAATGAATTAAAAATAAATTCACTAGGGACGGATCAATACATGAAAAATCCTTGTTTCAAGTGTCTATTTATTAGGAGAACAAATCACGTAGATTTTGTATACTTTACAAGGATATATTCTAACTTTTTGGTGTGTAGCTAATACTTAATAGGTTCACCATCAAACACTCTCATCTAATTAAACCACCACAAAAGGAAACAAACGTCATGTTATGTTATATACGGTCCACAAATTTACTAACAAGATAACAACATTATAATCAACTTTTCTTAGATTTGATGCCATTAATTCCTCATCCTTACTTTATTTATGGATTACGATTTTTCTAACATATGTTTTAAGGGTACACGTTAATAAAGTAAGTTAATTATAACACAAATTTTCATTGAAACGAACGCTATACGTCACAAGTGAAGACAGATATTGTCTATCTCACAAAATACAAGTGGCATAACCTACGAAAAAATCGAAAATGCTTCACTTTCCTCCACTTGTCATTGATTATAGAAAGATCTATAAGAAAAATATTATCATAAATTGAAGTGTTAAACCCATTTTTACCATATTTAATGATGTATTCAATGAATGTTTTTTAAATGAGGTTATTATCAGGTGTGGTGTTTGTCTAATGTAATTACTTTGTAATTTATTTCAGTGACATTATTGAGGAATATCAAAAGGAGATGAAAGAGCTAGCTAGAAAGCTCACACACTTAATCCTTGGTTCACTTGGCATATCCAATGAAGACATAAAATTGTGTACAAGAACAAAAGGCGATGATGATGATATTGATAATATATTCAAAGGTGCAAGTGGAGCAATCCAACTAAACTCGTACCCGATCTGTCCCGATCCAAACCGAGCCATGGGTTTAGCGGCCCATACGGACTCAACTCTATTCACCATCCTTTACCAAAACAACACAAGCGGCCTCCAAGTATACCGAGCTGACACCGGGTGGGTCACCGTCCAACCACTCCAAAATGGACTTGTCATCAACATTGGTGACCTCATGCAAATCTTGTCAAACGGCTTGTACCAGAGTGTATACCATCGGGCCATGGTTAATAAGACCAAGCACCGATACTCGGTTGCATACCTATATGGACCACCATCTGGGTCGGGTATTCATCCCATTTCCAAACTCATTGACGCAACACATCCACCTTTATATAAGACTGTTACATGGGCTGAATACTTGGGCTTGAAAGCTAAGCATTTTCATAAGGCCCTATCGTTAGTCCGACTCAATAATAATAATAATAATAATAATAATAATAATAATAATAATAATAATGGATCTAAATTAATTGATGTACCTGAAAATATTAAGATTGATTTTGAGTCTAAGGTCCTTGCTGCATGTGGGTAAGCAAGAGTTCAGTTTTTTTTTTTTGGTTTTTTGACATTACCATTGTTTTTTGTCCCGGGTTATTTTTTTCAAGGTCTTGACGGGCTCAAGACGTTGTTATAAACCTCGTTGATTTTGTTAGGATATAAATGAGTGTAACATTTGTTAATCAAATAAATTCGGAGATTACTGTATTTGGGGTTATTTTATATGTAGATTTAAGATGTTAATATTATACACAACTTGTTTTTATTATAAAAAAAAACTGTATACGTTGTTATAAATTGTTGATATGGGTTATCCCAATTCTTCAGCACAGAATTTGTGTCTAGCACGTGTTGACTTTTAAATAGGTATTGGAAACGCAACACTGCAGTTGAGTATTAAGATATCATAGTAACATAACCCGTAATTAGATGATGTTTTGAATAATTGAAAATGTGTGAAATTGAATAAGTAAATGTTAAAAAATGATTAGAAGGTAGTAAAACCGTGGAAAATAGCACACAATAAATCATAAAACTGTAAGAGCAACAACCGCGCGAGTGTCTAAATTTATGAGAGCATTATTAGATGTTAGAAATAAAAGGGAAAAGAGTTGAAAAGTGAAAATTACTAATTTGGGTTTGTAGGTAAGAGACATAAAAAAAACCGAGCAGCATGATTTACCCCGATTTTGATGGAAGATTCTTCATGGCCAAGTGGCCAACCCAACCATATACGACAATCATGCTAATCATGAAATACTCAACTTTTATTGCTTTCCACACATTTTCGTACACAGTTTTTGTATTATTTCCTCATCAACGGATATATACGGACCAACATATTATTAGGTTACAAAGTCATACTCCGTCCCGTTCTATTTTACTTCAGCAGATACTTCCTCCATTCCAATCAATTTTATATATTTCATTTTTTGGACACTATTCACAAGTCGGGTGAATATTCGATACAATTTCTAATATATAACATAAAAGATAGTTAGGTAGATCTTGTTTAAATTGTCTTACCGAGTACATTATGAATATCAAAGTTTTAGTAATTTTTATCGATATGTAACTAAAGATATTAGCAAAAGAAAACGGGTATTGACAAACATGAATAAAGCAAATGTATAGAATTGGTTGGAATGGAGGAAGTATATTTTATACACAAATATTAAAAAAAATTATATTATAGTAATAAAGTACAACAAATAAATATAAAGTGTTTGGATTATGTGTAGTTTGTCTAGAAAAAGTGGGCCTTAGTAATATTATAGTAATAAAAGTACAACCAAATAGTAAACATGTAAATGTGGAGTCGAATGGACCGATAAAAAATACATGCGAAGTGGAATCGAATGGAGGGAGTATCTCATATTTATAGTGTAAAAGTGAAATACTCTCTCAATTTTTATCTAAATAACAACTTTTTTTTACACAACTCATAAACAGCCTAATCACAATTAAACCCTAATGAATGGCGATTAACAGGCGATTTGCAGCCATCTTCTGAGCACGCTTTCCCCTGCATTATGGCTCGGAATTCCATGACTAAAACCAATAACAAGCACTCTTCTTCCCCAAAATCAAACTCTGCTGGTTCTCAACATCATTCTAACCCCAAAAAGAGTTCCTCAAGCCATCAAAGTAGAGGACAGACAGGTCCTAATGAGGAGGATGTTTTACGTACGAAACCCATGCATGAACTCAATGACATCCCTGGACTATCATACGTGGATGAGGAGGACCCTACTGATAATCTACCATGGGTTACAAATCGAGGTAAACACAATACAATGAAAGACAACACGTACAGCTACTATTCAGGCACCAATTATCCCTCCTGAACCAGAGGAGGTTTTGATCCAGTTTACTAATGATGATATTCAGGATGAGATTGAATACTGGAGTCAGGCTGTGTATTGTTTTGTATTAGGTGCTAACCCTCTATGGGAGGCGTTAGAAGGATATGTCCATCGTATTTGGAAAAAACATGGTATAGATAAAATTTCATTCCTTCCTAATGGCTTATTTCTAGTCCGATTTAATGATATGAAAGACAAAGATGATGTCCTTAATGCTGGCTACCATATGTTTGACAACAAACCCCTCATTGTCAAACCCTGGCAACAGAATGTTGATCTCCTTAAGGAGGATGTGAAGATTGTACCAGCTTGGATCAGATTCCATAATATGCCTCTTAAATTTTGGGGTAAATGCCTACCCACTATTGCCAAACTAGTGGGTCCTTATGTCAAGTCCGACCTAGCAACAGAGACCAAAACCCGTTTAGGGTATGCCAGAACAATGGTGGAACTCACTGTGGGTCAGAAGCTCCCCCCTACGGTCAAATTCAAAGACGAACTGGGTGCAGTGGTTGAGATCAAAGTCGAGTATGAATGGAAACCTGTTCTGTGTCTGAAGTGTAAGGGTATGGGGCATGAGATACAAGCCTGTAGGCGACTACCATCAGGAAAAAAGCCAATGCCAGTCAACAAGAAAGTTTGGAAACCAATCCAACAGAATGCTCCTAAATTGTCTGAATTTGAATTCCCAACACTATTGCCTAGAATTGGTGTTCCAGTATCCCCTGCCACCAGAAAATCAGTGGAGAGTTCAGTCTGGACCAAACCAGTAGCTGCATCTGAGGACAATAGCATGGACAGTGACACTGAACCAGTCATTGACCTTGACAAAATTGAGCAAGAGCAAAATGGAAGTGATCAAACTGGTATCACTCCTCCCCCCAGGTTTTTAATGAATAATATTTGGTTCTGGAATGTGAGAGGCTTGAATAATGTCAATAAGCAAAAAGAAGTTAAGAGTTTCATAAATAAGCATCATATTGGTATTTTTGGTTTATTAGAGACTAAAATAAATGGTGATAATGTGAGTAACATAGCATATAATCTTTTTGATGGTAGGAGCATTACTACTAACTGTCATACCCATAAAGAAGGAAGGGTCTGGATCCTTTGGCAACCAACTCTTTTTGATGTGGACATTCTTGAGTGCAAATCTCAGTTCATTCATACCAACATCACTATTAAAACTTCTCAAAAGCAGTTCCTCTTGACAATGGTCTATGCCTTCAATGAGGGAAAGGATAGGAAGCCACTATGGGATGCTCTTGAAAATTTTGCAGATCGGTGCCTAGGCCCCTGGGCAATTGCAGGTGACTTTAACACTGTCATCCATCCAGATGAGAGGGTGAGAGGACAGACTAAGCAGGAAGATATGGAGGATTTCATCCAGTGTTTGGATATGTGTGGCATGACTGACATTAGTGCCACTGGAGCCTTTTACACATGGACTAATAAACAAGATGTGGATCATAGAAAGTACAGTAGGCTAGACAGGTTTCTTATTAATCATGCCTGGTCTATGCACTTCCCTGAAATGGTGCGTCATTTTTATCCAGAAGGGCTTCTGGATCATACTCCTTGTGTCATAAGCAACAAACATTTTTCACAACAGAAGCCTAAATGTTCTAAATACTTCAATATGTGGAGTGGAGCTCCAGATTTTATCCCAATAGTGAAGGAGGAATGGAAAAGCAATATTGAGGGCACAAAGATGTTCTGTACTGTTAAAAAGCTTAAGGGTCTCAAAAGCAAGCTCAAGGAACTGAACAGGACTGGTTTCTCTGATATTGAGAATCAAGCCACTCAGACTGCAAAGGCCTTATCTGATATCCAGCAGTTGATAGCCTTAGATGTTCATAATGCTCAGCACATCCAAACAGAACTCAATTTAATCTCTGATCTCAAAGGGATAACCAAAGCTAGAGATAGTTTTCTACAACAAAAGGCAAAGATGCAGTGGTTAGAGGAAGGGGATATTAACACAGCCTATTTCCATAATGCTATCAGGAAAAGAAGCCTCGGGAATAAGGTCACTCAGATTCAGGATCAAATGGGTAGAATGTGCAGCACTGGTGACAACATCCAGAATGCTTTTCTTGACTATTATACAGATCTACTGGGCAGTAGGAAGGCTACTGAGATGGTCAGGAATGATGTTATGGCATATGGAAATAAATGTACTGATGAACACATAGACATTCTCACCAAAAGCATTACTTATGAAGAAGTGAAGTCTGTGGTGTTCTCTATCCCTATTGACAAAGCCCCTGGACCTGATGGGTATACCAGTGGCTTCTTTAGGGATGCGTGGGAGATTATTGGCAGGGATGTCTATGAGGCCATTGATGATTTTTTCCAGACTGGTCAAATTCTTCATCAAATCAATGCTACCAACATTGCTCTCATCCCAAAATGTGACAGACCTGCTACTGTGAAACATTTCAGGCCTATTGCATGTTGTAATATGCACTATAAGGTGATTTCAAAACTCCTCTGTAATAGGCTAGCTTTGATTCTCCCAGACATCATTCATGATAATTAAGGAGCCTTTATCAAAGGAAGATCCATACTTGAAAATGTCCTCACATGCCAAGACATAGTCCACAATGTATAGCAGGAAAAGTGCCTCACCAAGATGCTTGTTCAAGATCGATTTACAAAAAGCCTATGATACAGTAGAATGAGATTTTGTTGAGCAATTATTCCATGCCTTCCAATTCCCAAGCCATTTCATTACTCTTGTCATGGCCTGTATCAAAACTCCCTCCTACAGTCTGGTTCTTAATGGGGAAAATTTTGGTTATTTTAAGGGTAAGAGAGGACTACGACAAGGGGATCCAATATCCCCCTTGATCTTCACAATGTGTATGGACTACCTCTCAAGACTCATTGAATTTGCTACTTCAAGATGACCTTTTCACTATCATCCACTATGCAAAAGCCTCAAGCTCACTCACCTTATGTTTGCAGATGATCTGCTGATGTTTAGCAAAGGAGATGCAGCTTTTATCCTTCTCCTTATGAGAGCCTTTTCATCCTTCACCAAAGTGTCAGGGCTGTGTATGAATACTACTAAGTCAGAAATTTTTTTCAATGGCATGAATGAGGATTTGAGATTTGATATCCTAAATGTCACAGGGTTCCAGGAAGGATCTTTCCCTTTCAAGTATCTAGGTGTCCCTATACAACCTGGCAAGATGAGTAAACAGGAATGCAAGAGCCTGACTGAAAAATGGTGGCCAGAATAATAGGGCTTGGGGCAAAAAAAACTCTCATATGCAGGCAAATTAGTGCTCATTAACTCAGTTCTCAATACACTATACAACTATTGGGGATCCATGTTTGTGATACCTACTGGGGTGATAAGAAGAATTGAGGGGATCTGCATAAATTTCCTCTGGGGAGGGTCAGCAAATTACTATAGAGTCCCATTGGTAGGCTGGGACAGAGTTACTCTACCAAAAACAGAAATGGGC
This sequence comes from Silene conica, assembly GCA_029255685.2. Classification (NCBI taxonomy): domain Eukaryota; kingdom Viridiplantae; phylum Streptophyta; class Magnoliopsida; order Caryophyllales; family Caryophyllaceae; genus Silene; species Silene conica. The sequence continues at coordinate 72,008,024 of CM055311.2, forward strand.
TTGGGAATTAAAAGAGCAGAACAATGGAACCTGGCTATGGTAGGTAAGCTAGTTGATTGGATCTATACAAAATAAGGCAGGTTATGGATTAAATGGATAAGTAATATTTACTTGAAGGATAGGGAATGGCATACCTACTCTCCTCCTACAGATGCTCCCTGGACTTGGAAGAACATCTGCAAAGTCAAAGAGAAATTAAAGCTAGGTTACTCCAATAACAGCTGGAATATGGGGCAAACTGAATATACAATAAAACAAGGCTATCAATGGCTTACTACTTCCTATCCTCAATCTGACTGGGTTTCATTGATTTGGAACAAACTGAACTGGCCAAAACACTCCATCATCTCTTGGCTAATAATGCAAGAGGGGTTAAATACAAAGACCAAGCTACATAGCCATGGCTAATGCCCTGACAACCTGTGCTGCATCTGTGACATTCTCCCTGAATCTACTGAGCATCTCTTCACTGAGTGTGCTTTTAGCTGCAAAGTTCTGGACAGCATTGAAGGATGGCTAGGCATTCCTTTACCTAGCATCCCAGAGTTACTGAGAACCAAATCTGCCAACATCCAATGGCAGGCTTTCACTATGATCATGGCTGATTTCAGATACAACATTTGGTACCAGAGAAATAAGGCTCGCACTGAACTGACCCTACTAAGACCAGAAAGAGTAGCTGCAGCAATTGAGGTTTCTGCTAGGAAACAAGTGAGTATGAAAGTTGAGTTAATAAGGGACCAGGGATTCACATCATGGCAAGAGATGTTGGGCATCAGTTGAAGAAGCTGGGAATTGGCTCTTTGATTTTGAAGCTTTTTGATTGTTGTTTTAGTTTTCGTTAAATGAGCTGATGTTTTGCACCTAGAGGGTTTCGAACCCCTAACCTCCTGTATATTTTGCAACGTTCTTTGATATATAATACATACTCACATTTTACCAAAAAAAAAACAACTTTGTTTTTTGTACAATATTTACAAATCAACCTTCAATCTCAATTTTCTCTCAATACATAAGAAAAAATATATTCATATCGGGTCTTGTTTAATTCGTCTTTACGAGAACATTGAAAATATATAACTTTTATAATTTTTACAAAAACGTAGCTAAAGATATTAATCACGTAAAACGTGCGTTGATAAACGTGAAAAAACAAAGTTGTTATTTGGACAAAAATGGAGGGAGTATAATAGTACGGAGTCTTTTAGGAAGGAACCCAAGAGTAAAACCGTGAGGGTTTGACCCAAAGCGGACAATATTGTACTATTATAATACAGTGACCCAACAACATATACGACCGGTTGTAAACTGTAGTACATTGCGACATGTTTGGCGTCTCAAATAATTGGAAGACCCCATATATCAGTAAAATGAAGGCTTAAAAAATATGTTGAGATGTTTTTGATATATTTTTCATAAGAAAATAATTTAAACTAAAAACGGAGCATGGTGGGAGTCGAACGCAGACCACTTGGCTGGTAAAGAAAGTTTGTATCACGACGTTTATTGATAGAAATATAAGTTATGTTTATTTATTTTGTAAACAAACATTTGGGAGGCTAAAAAAAACTAGAGGCTTGGTTCATCGGCTCGGCCTGAACCAGACCTTAGCCGCCTCTGACTACTTGTTATTCTTGTCATGTTATTATTGGAGTAATAAAGGTCAAGAGTATCCACATTGAAGAGGATTAAACATCCTCTTAGATGAGAGAGGGTGTTAAGAGGATGTCATCTTCAATGTGGAAGACACAATGAACATCCTCCTTGGAGGAGGAAGAGGAAGACTTCCTCTATTTTTAGAGGAAGTAAAATATTGGCCTTTGTGCTCAACATCCTATAGAATTGATCTTTTTACTATTAAAAAGTAATTAAAATATGAAAGAGTAATAAAAGAGGATCCTCTTTGGTGTGGAGAAAAAAATAAAAGAGGGGGAAGAAGAGGAGGAAGAGGATGAAGATAGTGGAAAATGAGTTGGATGAAAGATAATCCGAAGAAAAAGAGATAGTGGAAAAGAGAAAAAAATAAGAAGATAAAATCATCCTTTTCAATGTACATACTCTAACACAAATGGGAGAAGATGGTCGCTTATGGTGATTATGAAGGGCGAAAAGAAGAGGTGATTGAGAAATGATTAACTTTTTAAGGAGGTAATGTATCAGTTATTTCAAATTATTTTCCGCAAGTCTTTCGGTGAGTCTACCTTAATCTTACAAAAAAATGTGAATTTTTATAATTTTCTCAAAGAAATGTGGAAACTTTTATTTTGTCCTAATTAATTTCCTAAAATTGTTACGTCTTACGGAAATTTGGGAAAGAATGTACAAATAATAAGGGCCACATGAGAAATGTGAAAACCTTTGTTTTTTTTACAAACTACTTTTAAACCCGTGCAAATTGCACGGGTGTGTTGTTCAAATTTTGTTATAAAATTTATATATATTTAAGATTAGCGAAAATAACGCACTGGGATAATTGGTCGAGTGGTTGTTTTAATACGATACTACGTTCTTTTGTTAGCTATATTTAAATTTCTTCTTTCTCCTGCTATTCAGCCAAAAATTGACAAATTATTCGGATAAAAATTAAAATAACTTAAATTAGTAAAATGTGCAATGGTCTTAATAACTGTACACCCATGCAAATCGCTAAAACATATTTTTTATTTATTGAAACTCGTGCCTGTTTAAAAAATCATGCTATTGAATAATGATATTATGACCCGTGAAGAGTTAAAATGAATTTGACCCGTAAAGGTGTAAAATGGAAAATTAACCCGTGCACGTTTAAAACGGAAATTTTAATTCGTGCACATTTAAAATAGGAATTTTAGCCCATTTTTATGATATCATATGTTAAATTTCTTGTATAAAACAAAAACATAAAAAATTGTCTTAATTATATAAATATATCAACGATTTTGTGTTAATTATATGATTATATCAACAATTTGGGGTCATTTGTACATTATACATATGATCAAATAATCTAATGAATATAAGATGAATATATCCCTCTTAAATCTACACCGTACCAAGTAATAAAAATACGGAATTACTTTTTCACATACCGAATTTACTCTTTCACATATACTTTTTCATATAGTTTCCATATTTTACCCTTCTCCCTAAGAATAATCAATTTGACTCCTATGAATACACTTTCCCTAAAATCCGGTCTAACAAATTTAGTATGTGTTTGGCCTTGCTTTTCAACTGTTTTTTCAACCAAAGAAATAGAATCTAAGTCAAACACTACTTTTTAAAAAACTAAAAACTAATTTTATTAAACAGAAATTCTAAAACTGACTCCTAGAAACACCTAGAAACAGAAGTAGCAATTTGTTACTTCTGTTTCTCTTTTCACGTTGCTCTTGAGTTATTTGAGCGCCAAAACCCAAAAAAATACCGCCAAATACCAACTTTCAGATTTTTTTACCTCCTATAAAATAAAACTGTCTGGTGTGAGGGTGAGTCTTACTAGATGTCAGAATTCTCGCAAGTTAATCCCGCTCTTTTGTACATCTATATATAATATATTTTAGTAAAATAAAAAAAATTGATAGAAACTAGTTAGGCCAAACACGATAAAACTAATAAAAATAGTTTTTTAAAAATTTTGGCCAAACAGGACCAATTTTATCAAGAACTAGTTTTATAAAAACTCCTTTACAGAAGTAGAAATTATTTTTCATAAATAAGGCCAAACATGCACTTAAAAACTTGTAAGATGGATTATAATTTATTCGACTAGTGAAGTAAATTCGTTTTTAACAATTATTAACACCTCTTATTCAAATTTTTGGGTTTAATTTTTAGTGAAAGTAATATGAACAATTATTATTAATTAGGGTTGTTGATTGTACTGAATGAGAGCCTGAATCGAGCCTACCTTTTGTTCTACAGAAGAAGAAAAGTTGTTATTTGTGCAACAATTATGAAACATCATCACTAAAGCACCGCCTAAGCCCTTGTATTACATTATAAAACTACTGGAAGATCCACGAGCATGAATCCACAGATCCGGGGGTACGGATGAATTGCTAGCAATTTCACTATACAACAAGCGGAGTTTAAATTTTTTTTCTTTGTTATTCATCATGTATTTTTTAATAGTTTATTTGGAACAATATTTGTCGGCGACGGATCGAAAGAGGTGATCGGAAATGGTGAATGAAGGTGGTGATGAGAGACGAGAGAAGACAGAAAAAAAATTAATTGGGTGGAGAATGAAAAAATGGCAAGGGTAATATTGTAAAAGTCGTATGTGAAAGAGTAAAATTCGTATGTGAAAAAGCACATCCCTAAAAATAAGATAAATGCGAAAGAATGTCCTGTATACTCAAATGGAATGATACTTGATCCGTTTGATATTAAGGCTAAAATTGACAACACATGAAAAAAAAAAATCATGAATATGTTTCAAATACTTAATATGGCTTGATCAACACAGATGACATGGGCCAACCTCTTATTTAACTTATTAGAAAAATTAAAACTTGCAAACCCAATTATTTTGGCTTATATCCCTCATTCAAAACCCTCCTATCCTCCTATATATTTCCCCCCTAAAAACTTTAACCCTACCACTCTATTAGTAGATTTAGTACTACCCTAGTCCCTACTGCAACTCATCTCACCTACGCCTTATTTCATTTTCATTTTACCGACAATGCTACACTATCTCTTTCAAGATTATTGAAGCGCCAATTGAAGTCTCGATTTCCTAATTTCGTTCTCTCTCTCTACATACATATATAACTGCAACCCTTTATAAATTTTACCTATTTTTTTATTTCAATAAAAGAAAAACAAATTCACGTGAGTCGTTTTTAGCCATATTTTTCGGGTTTAATAATTTTATGTCTTTAGCAAAATATTTCATATTTTTTCCGATTAAACTAATTTAACAATTGATTTTCTTCCATTATTTAAAATCTAGAAAATCTCCTGAAATTTTTACACCAAGATGATGGTGTTCTTCTATTTATAAGTTGTGTTAATGTGCTACCATTGAATTTAATTAGTCATATTTTTTTCATTTTTTTAAATCTACAATTTATTCATAAGTCATTTTTATTATCCCTTTTTTTATTGTACAATGTTTTAACATTTTTGTCATATTGATCATGGTTGCATATTATTCGAAATTATTGTAGAATTTAAATTATTGTGAGGAAAACGATAAAAAACAGATTATCGTAAAATTGAGTCTGAAAAAAATGATATAATAGAACATGGGGTTTAGTGTGGGCCATTAATTTTTAAAAAATAAAATAATAAAATTCAACCACCGAACGACACCTCAGTTCTGTGGTTGTTGCTTTAATAAAGAAGATGATGGGTCAAATACATATCAAATCATATTGTAAATTGTCTAGGAAATGACAAAGGTTTTATCTTTATTAACACTCTGTGACAATATTTGACCCGTTTTCTTGGTTGTATTATCTGCTCATGTTCCTAAAATCATGAAACTCTATATCGTATGTCCCCCCTCGCACAAAAAAAAGCATTGTTTCACGTCGTTACTTATCATGACTCACCACCGACTTTGTCAATATAGTCCTAGGTACTTTCGATTCCTAATTCCGCCCTTGTAAGCATATGAGAAAATGAGACAATTAATGTTTCGTGGAAATATTTACTCAAGACATAATTAATTTTAGAGTTTGAATTAGTAAAAAAATTACTTAGACTATAGTAAAAAAATATATACTGGTTCGATTTAAATAAAATTTAGATAATTTTTAAAAATTAAAATACATACATATAAAACCTTAATATAAATATTGTAAAATGAAGAATCAATTATATTTGTCCTTTTTTTATGCCAAATTCAACAAATAGAAGTGGGTGATATTAAATCGAAAACTACAAATTGGTAGGGGAGTAGTGGAGTTAATGGGGTACTATAGGCAGTACACAAAGTAACTGATGTAAATAAAATAAAAGTAACTGATGTGGCTTTCTATTATAGCTGAAAATGTTCTTGTTTTAATCTAACTCTATAAAAGCAATAGAAATTAAACCACTCTCATTGGTTCCTTGAAATAAGGAAATAAAATGGTCCACTAACTTTTATTAATTTAATTTCCCTCACCTAAAATTCTGAATTAATTGTGATCATTCCTCTTTCCTAACTATGTAATCGTTTCCACTATTAGATTTCGTCATTGTCATAAAAAAATACGATATGATCAAAGTATTATTAATTGAAAGTATAAACAACATCCCTAAAAAATAAATAAATAACAATATATAACGGTTCAATAAAATACAAGTATTTCAATAAAAACTTCTTTTATGCCTTACTCCACCACTTAATATCAAGTATCTAATTTCCAAACTATTAGCCATAGTCTTAATGTTTACATTTTAATTACTAATATTACATTATTAATAAATTAAAGAAAATTATAACAACAAAAAATTGTCAAATAATTAAACAGCTGAAAAGTTGATTTTTTTTTATCATTTTCATTATTCCTTTTTGCTAATTTGGTAAACGTATACTTGCTCATTATTATCACCCTTTCGTTTTAATTTGCAACGATTGTAAACAAGATGTATCGAATAAATTTACCACTCATTCATTAATGGGGTCTAATTCCGTAGTTTAAATATAATATCAGTTTTCAATGATTAAAATAGAACAAACAAGAAAATATTAATAAATATTTACAGCTGCATATTACGTCGGAAAAAAAAAATCGGCGAAAAAAAATTTATAAATGTATTTTACCGTATTTTTTGTTTAAGATCGTCTAAGTTAATAAATATTAATAGGTCTCTTTTTGTTTTCAAGTATGTTTTATTTCGTATTTACTTCTTTTTTTGTTTTCACTTTTAATTTAATCATATGTGAAAGTCGTCTTAAACTAAGATGATATGTAAAAAACAATTATTGTGTATAATCATTCATGTTTCAAAAATTGAAAAATTATAATTTGTATATAAGTTCAAAGTATATATACTTTTAAATTTTATTTTATTTTTTTTTTGAAGGGAAAAACCGTTTCGTTAATCAAAAGTCTCATGGTAGTTACAACATATGTCAAGAATGACAGGACACAAAACGATTAAAATCAAATAAACTACATTCTCGATCAACAGAAAATTTCTAAACTTGATGGGTTCATGAGACACTTTTGTACATCCTCTAACATATCGCCTTCTGCGACTTTTCACAAGAGGGTCTCCAAATTTTCTAAAGCATTGACAAGAATCAAGTTCTTTTGAACAAAAAGTTTGTAACGAGCAATCTGACAACAGTTTTATTTTATTATATATGTATATATTTATATATCCGTGCATTTTGTGCACGGGTATAAAACTAGTATGATAAAGATGTCAATAATAATGATATTTATTTATCCATTGTTTTATAGTATTTTTTTTAAATAGATATGTTATTTTAAGGTTTTGTTTTAACCGTTTTGTTTATGACTGATTTTCGCAAAATATTTCAATTGATGATATTAATTTCTACACTATTCTTGGTTGTTCTATTAATATTAAGTATATGTTGGGTCCTGATTTTCAGGTGTTTTTTCAACCAAAGAAATAGAAGTTGAGTCAAACACTCATCTTTAAAAACGAAAAACTAATTTTATTAAATAGAAATTGTAAAATTGACCCCTACCTACTTCTGTTTCTATTTTTATGTTGCTCATGTGTTATTTGAGCGCCAAAACCAAAAAAATACTGCCAAGTATCAATTTCCAAATTTTTTTACCTCTTTTGTATATTTATACAATATATAATTATATTTTTGTCAAAAAAAAATAAAAAAAATTGATAAAACTAGTTAGGCCAAACACGATAAAAATGATAAAAATAGTTTTTTAAAAAATTTGGCCAAACAGGACCAATTTTATCAAGAAACGATTTTATAAAAACTCCTTTATAAAAGTAAAAATTCTTTTTCATAAGTAAGGCCAAACATGCTCTAAGTTATTTTTATTATTTTTTTATTTAGTATTTTCGCTATGGTTTTTTTTCGATTGCTGTAAATTGTTAATTATTGTTGTTTATTGTAATTATGTATTGGATATAAATTGTTATGTAATAGTTCTAGACAGACGACATTCGAAATTATTATATTTTCTTATATAATATTTAAGTTTATATTATACATATTGACAGTTTACGTAGAAATTCATGTTTACGAACTTATATCAAAAGTGTTACGTAATATTGTAAAACTATTATTTCAGACAGTTATTTCAAATTAAAATCATTATACAATATTGCGGGTCCCACCATGATGAATTAAAAAAACTGGATTGATGACGTGACTCAACCAAAACCTTCTAAATGATCTTGTAATTATATAGATAAGATGATGGATATTAAATTATTTTTCCTTCCAAGGTTAACCAATGATGATTAATAGTGCCAAGGCCGTGTCATGTGGACTACACGACATAGCCAAAAATCGTTCCCTAATTTCCTTCACAAATTCGCAATTAACATTCAATACTATCTCACAAATCACAATTATCACTCCCTAATTGACTTCAGACATCATTAATTTTCACCTAACATAACTAATCTAAATTTAATTAACTTAAATCTAAACTAATTACAAAATAACAAAATTAAAATACATACCTTATACTTGTTGGAGGTGATTTGATTGATTATGTTAAGTTGGATAATTAGAGGGATGGATATTTGTGTAGATGGAAGAGGAATGAGTTGAATGAGTTTTTTAGGTTTATTTTGACTGAATGAGGAGTAAAGAGGATGAATGAGGAGTAAAGAGGGATAAATGAGGGTATTGTTACAATAAACATAAAAAAATCGTCTAAAAACCGTCTCAAAAACCGTCTCAAAAATTGTTTATTATTCGTAATAACCGATTACAATTGTTTATTATAAAAACCGTCTCAACATTTAACCGTAAAAACCGTCACAAAAAATCATGTTACAATTAACCTTCTCAAAAACCGTCTCAAAAATTATCCGTAAAAAACGTCAGAAAGCCATCACCAAAATTCAAGTTGCAAGGGCAAAATGGGAATAATTTAAAAAATAGGGGGCGTAACAAGTGAAACATGGGGCGTGATATAGCAATTTTTTAAAACTAGATTGATGACGTGACTTAATCAAAACCTTTTAAATGATCTTGTAATTATATAGATAAGATGATGGATATTAAGTTATTTTTCCTTCCAAGGTTAACCAATGATTAATATTGCCATATCATCAAAACTTAACGTTCATTTAACGGTTGTAGAATACCATGACACAAAAATGGAAATTTAAAGGTATTATAGGCAGATTCTTAAAAACAGGGATAACATGAGAAATTTAAGAAAATTAAGGGGTATCATGTGAAATTTCCGTAAATTTTAATGTTAAAATTTTGAACTTTTTCACATTAACAAGAAGTTAAATTTTTTTACAATAATGTACCTCAAAAAAAAAAAAAAAAAAAAATTCAGTTAAATTTGTTTATTGATGTCAAACAGATTGAAAGACAACTTAGAAACTATAAAATGTTCTTAAAAAGTACACTTAAACTCTACTTAAATTTTGATAATTGTATAATGTTATTGTACATCTTAATGGATAATTCTATTTTTCCAATAACACGTACATGGTAGTTATATTATCATATCAATTCAATACGTGTATACCAATTCCATTACATCACAAGACTTTTAGGGGGTGTTTGGTTGGAGCTTTTGGAATGGATTCAATCCATTCTAGTGTTTGGTTAGATGATTTTGGAATGGACTTAGATACCCAATATATTCTAACTCCATTCCAATCTCTTGGAGTCTCATAACTATGTATATACCAAAGTTTCTCAAGCCATTCCACCTTATTACTATACTCAATCCATTCAATGATCAAACCAAACACTTGTGAGCAAGTATGATGTTCTAACTCCATACCTCTATGGTATCACAATCCATTCCACTACTTTGAACCAAACGACTATAAAGTTGTACATGTAATACCCCATTTATCGATGATCTTTTTACCAAATTTTCTGCAGTAAATAGGGGCGCTACCATATCAGTTCCGAGGAAGTACATATCAAATTGACAATAAAAACAATTACGATTTTATTTAATTCAAAACTTGAAAAGGTAAATACGAGATCAAACCCAAACAAATATCTAACCGTGGAAGTACAACTAGACCAAGGTCACTATCGTCTGAACAAAGTGAGACTCAACGATGTCATGCGCCCTTAAAAACCCCTAACAATAGCTCACAATAATCGCCGAACACCTGATAAAACTATATGCTCACTATTCGCCGACAATATCAAATGAATCATAGGAAACAAGAAAAGAAAACACGAAGACAACACAACACCACACAACGTCACTAACAGTACATACAAATAAAAGGGGGTAAACGATAATACAAGATTAACCTACCTATCACTACGTTGCCATTCACTATTCAAAGAGTGAAACCATCTCCCGATATGCCACAATATCATCCACAACTCGACCAGACCACCACAAATAATATTCACAATGTAAAATGCAAATATGCAAATAATAATTATTATCAGAAGTCCATTTGTCGGAAATTAAAAGGTGAAAAAAATAGAGCGACCACAGTGGGAGTCGAACCCACGACCTTTTGATCCGAAGTCAAACGCGCTAATCCACTGCGCTATGCGGTCTTCATGTACTTTTCTCAGCATCAAAATATTTAAAACAAGTTCCTTTGTTTGACCACGAATTCACAAAATAATTATCTTGATAGTCTGAACTCTGAAGCCACTTTAAACTAAGTTAGTTTCTTCCGAATATAATCACAACCATGAAAAATGTGTTAATTATGATCTTCGTGTATGCTTAAGTGTACTTTTCTATGTTAAGCAAAAACAGGGACGTCTTAAAATAAATGGAGGCCCAGTATAACATAAAAAAATGAGGTCCCAAATATAAATGCACAACTGTTCTATAGTTAGATGTTTGTATTGAATTTTATCACTAAAGCTTGTAAATTCGATGACCAAAATCGGAAGCCCGGTTTCCACACCCGTGGACCGTGATTGCCCATTGGCCATGGCCGTGGACTCCCCTTAGCAAAACAATATAATTCTGAAGAAGGTTACTGTAGCCATTTGGACACAAAAAAATAATTATATTTGCCCTAGGTAGCATATTAATCCCCGGTCATCAAACAAGTTCTTTCCGAGTTTTGGATAAAAATATTAAAAAAACTATATTTACATAAAAGGTACTACGTATAAATCTGATTCTGGCGGAAAATACACAACAAATTATAGTTTTTGGTTCTCGCGACACCCAAATCCAGACACACACATGGATCCGTGATCCGTGATCCGTGATCCGTCATTGGTCTGGTCATCATTGTTATGACCAAAAGCAAAACAGGTTGCAGTTGATGATTCCTGAATCTAATACCATGCCTACAGGCTACAGCCATTGGGAAAGTACAAATAAAAATGGCACTGAAAATCTCAACTATTATGCAGAACACAGATTAGACGTGTATATAGAAAAGTACAAGCACGCATACATCATTTGTCATCCTTTTCAACATTACTTCTAATAGGATCACAGACAAGCTCGGCTTCTGCTAACTCCGACGGGATCTTCTCATACATTCTTGACGACATCGGGAGAAGCCTAAAGTGCCCAATTCTAAGAGTATGACTAAGTTTCTCATAGTTCCATTTTTGTTGTATGTAAACTATGACTGCAAATATTATAGCCAGAAATGGTATAGCAATGTCACCAAATTCCGAGAAAAAGTCAAATCTTTGGTTCACAAACTCGTATTCCTCCGAGAAAAATGGAGTAGCTGCTGGACCTCTGACATAGTCGTACCCGTGTGGAAGGAGCCTCAGAATTGTGATTCCCATGTAATATAGCTTTGCAACTGGCTTACTATCAATCTGCCAAATAATGTTGCCAATTACTTGAGGAAGAAGGAAAAGATCTTGAAGAAGACCTGTGTACTCTTGTAATATTGTTTCCCAGGTTTTCAGTGATCGAGGATTTCCAGTAGGATCAACATATTGTTGGGTCCAATTCGGGGTTTGACCCGTCTTCACTGAATGGAAGATCAAGGCTAACAGATATCCGAGGATGTGTATGATCAAAGTTATGAGAACGACCCATTTTTCAGTTGGAGCGCGGCTACGGTTTTGACCAAGTAGTCTCACCCGAGCCCTCCAAACTTTCTGGCTGAGCCTTAGAGTCAGTATAAAACAGACCAGTACTTGAAGCTTGACGATGTAATCGATCACTTGGGTCCATTGACTTTGCTCGAGATCATAAAATGGAGTGCTGGTATTCTCTGTGTTCGCGTTCTTTGAAAGAGCTTCAGCGCCAATGATAAGAGGAAGAGAATACCCAATTACTTGACTTCCAAGCATGGTGAGAGACATATACGGAATATAATCTGTTATAGCCCTCAGATATAACAGTTGTCTCAATATGCACCCAATTGTGATAGAAAGTGTCAAAATCTTCAGAATTCCTTCAAAACTTCTTCGCGAAAGTATATCTTCTCTTTGTTGCCGGTACAAAATAGGAAGAGTAAGGAGTTTGAGTGGCTTAAAGTAGAGAGGGTCGTCTTCAGTTCTTTGACTTGATATTGAAACACTTGCTGTTGGAGTCACTAGCCATCTAGCCGTTGTGGATGGATACGAGATAATTACTTCAATTGAGCAGTCTAATCCACTGTCAAGGAAATCCTTGTCATCAAATAATACCTTCCATGAAGCTCTGACATCCCTGCACCCTATAAGGTACATTTTTCCTACATGTTGATCATAGAGACCCTCGAGAAAGAGTGCCGAGAAGTTGCTATAAGGTCCACCCCTGAGTTTCATCTGAGTAGAAACATTTAAAAGGAGCTGTTTCTCCGTGTATGAAGCATTTGTATGGTAAGGGGATCCCAAGTTAGCCATCGAGTCATTCGAGAACCAATCACGCCCAAACATTGGACCAAGAGAAAGAACCTCCATTTCAACATCTGTTCTAAAATCCCGTGAATTGGGAAGAGGGTCAGGAACCGAGGAGACATGGAGTGTCAGATCTTCTGCAAGAAGTCTGAGACTTTCAGAATAATCCTCAGAATCCTGAAGTTTCGGAAATGTCAGTAATGATCTCTTGATGACAGTTCCAAAGCTAAAGGGCTCGTCTTTCTCTAGCACGGCTCCTGCTTCAACGATTTTTGTGTAATAATAGTAGGGATGCTTGTATGTATAGCCGTCATAAATGTAATCCAAACTCTGATATAGCACTTCAAGGGACAAAGGATAGAAAGGGGGATTGTTCTTCTCAAGACTTGAAATGCTACCAATTAGAAGGCTTCTTTGTTTAATGGAGAATGACAAAGGTATATACAAGCAAATTCGAGAATTGCAGTCTCTTTTTTCCAAGTCTGTAGTCCCAAGGCAACCAATCATGCAAAGCTGTCCAGAAGAAGATTTCCATGTCCCCTCGGCAACAAGCGTCATATTACCAAATCCACTTCTTTGATTTTCCAAAAATAGATTGTCAGGGGAATCAAAGGCTCTAAAAACTGCAAAAACTCTAGCCGATAGTTCTTTATTGTGTGTGTTATTTTCAGCCAAACAATAAATATTTTGCATTAGAATTCTTGCATCCTTGAAACTTCCATCAGTGGCATTGATCTTTTTATCGAACCCAAAAGGCCCAAACTTGCTACAAAACGCATCTGTGCCATTGCACCGCCAGTGTGAAGCAACTGAAAAGGATGCATCATTGGAAACTTTCCTAATCATTTCGCAAAAATCAAGACCCTTGTAGAGCTCATTACCACCAGTAACATGTGGATCTGGGTATGGATATGGATCACATGCCTTTGATATTACCTCACTAGGGCTAAACTCATAGTGATGAGTTTCGGCCTTAAGTTGTGATGTGATTTGGACTTCATCAAAGTACTTCTCGTTTGATTTAGAGTTCAAACTTCGCATTTCTCCATGGATTGCCATACGCTTGAGACTGGCGCTCTTAGGGATGTGAAGAGTGAGGAGGATTTGATCATCTTGTAGCAGAGGTGGTGGTATTATACCCCTGCCTCCCTTTACTGATTTCCAAGGATCATCAGAATCAGATTGACGGGAAGGCAAAAATGTACTGCCTAATAAACAAAGAACTCTCTCCCCACCATTGTTCTTCTGTTCGGTATAAATCCCTTGAAAATCAACAAAAAGACGAGTATGGCCCTCCCACATGGAAAAACTAGGTGGTCTTCCATTAAATCTAGTCGCTAAGGGAAGAGTGGATGTGATTACCATACAAAGTTTTCCATTAACGGCCACAGTTTTTTTCGACTTACGGTCCAAGCTAATATCAGTCAGCTCGAAGGACACAAGCTTATACGGAATCTTTGACCCAAAAGTTCCATTAAATTGTCTATATCCTCCATGAGATGAATTTAACCAAAAACCGTTTACAAAAGGCATTATAGGGGCACTAGTTTCGACCTGCTCCCAATCTCCATTAGAAAAGGAGAGTTCATTCTTCAACACACTAATCTCATTATGATCAATACTTAAGGTAAACTCCAAACCCGAGTCTACGACAGAAGAACACGATTTCTTGACTTCATCCAACCGATCATAATCAATTTCCTCAACCTCGGATATAACCTCCCCAACCTCAGATACAACATCAAAATCAGAACTTGCTAGACTAAATAGCAAGAACCCTAATAACACATGAAGAGTCACAAAGTACAAAATTTTCATGATCAAATTCTCTTTTTTGTACACCAACAACAAAACCCACCAATATAATTGCTAATCAACTCAAATTAAGCAAAACCCAGCTTCTAAAACCTGACAAAATTACAGAAACCCAAGAATTACTCACAATTAAAGCTCACAACTTGCAAGAAATCTACACTTTATTTCTAATCAAACTAATTAAGTACCTAAAGTTTATCTGATGACAATAAATTCCAAGTATAATCTAGAATCAATCATACTAAAATGGAAATGATGGGAGAATAAAGCAGAAATTAAAGGGTCAATGGTAAAGTCAATGGAAAAATGAGAAAGATTGGAGGAAGATTAGACAGACCTTTTGTAATTAATGCAAAGCTGAAACTAAGATCATACTATGATTCATTGTCCATGTTTTCTTGATTGAGCAAACTTGTAGTGTTACTGTTAGTAGTGTATGATTTTGGTGGTAAGTAGATATAGAGTAGCAAGTAAGCAAGATTCAAGAGCACAATTAAGTAGACTTGGAGAAAAGACGAGTAGGTGTCTCGACAAAAAAAAGAGGAGTTGACTTGACTTGCATATTGTGATTTGTGTGTATGAAAGTATTCACAAATGCTACGATAAGCGGATTATACCAATGGAGGTTTTCTGTATATATTTTGAGCTTTTTAATAGAAAATTAAAATTTTAGAACTCCTTGAGAAAATATTGAGAATCGAAAATTATTATACAACTAAAACACAATACATATAAGTCAAACTATATTTTATTTTAATATAAAAAAACTAAAATATAACTCAAAATAGTTTAAAAGCTCAACAAATATACACCTAACCTCAATAAAATACACCATGGTTGTACGATGCTATTATACATCTGATTGTATAATCTTTTTTGTGCAAATGGTAGGTTTGGAGTCTGCGACACACACTTTTCTCACAATTTTATTACCTCTTGCGTATAATTTTTCTTTTAATTTTACGCATTTTTATTTGTAATGGACAAAATCTGTCACAAGTTTGTGACGTGAGACAAAGAGGCAAGTGAAAAGGGCAAATGAGAACGCAAGTAGGAGAGGGTTGTGAGACGTCACATGTAAGAGGAGCTAATAATTTCATGACTTTTTACAATTTGTAAGTGAGAGAGCAAATAGGGGAATAAGTGATAGAGTAGTTGTAGAAAATATCGTATATTTCATAATGAGATTAATCGTATTAATGTCACAAGGAAGGATTTCAAAATTAATTTTAACATGGATGCAACAAAAGTAATTAAATCGATATAAGAAGGGAAGAAATAACTCCTTTGCTTATGGCCTAAGAACAACCAAGTATAATAGATTTCAAGGCAGAAATCCTCCTACGAATTGCACCCAAGATACCCAAGAAATATGCCATTCGAACACGTTTCAGCCGCAAGCCTCACGATTTTTTTTGTTCCTTTTGTGCTAGTTTTGAGTACCCTATATTTGTAACACCCTCATAGTCCAAGGCCTTTAAAACATGACCATTAGATCATGAGGACGTCACCATCTCAGTTTCCTGAGGTATAATATTAAATAAACAATTCCAACACTTTATTATAGATAACAACAGTAACTGTGTAACAAGGAAAAATATAACTGTCTGCGAAAAACTTATAACCAAAGTAACTAGTGTTCATGCGGAAACTATAACTCGAGACCCTACAAAACTGGTGATCCCTCCTCCCAAGCCAGCAATCAAGACTCATCTGCGAACCCGAGACTCTGCTCCCATTCAATGGATCATCACAGGAAACAAGATCAAGCGCCTGCAT
Source organism: Silene conica (assembly GCA_029255685.2). Classification (NCBI taxonomy): domain Eukaryota; kingdom Viridiplantae; phylum Streptophyta; class Magnoliopsida; order Caryophyllales; family Caryophyllaceae; genus Silene; species Silene conica. The sequence goes on from CM055311.2 coordinate 72,024,531, forward strand.
AATAAGACGAATACAGTACAATGATACATCACATATACTATTCACCATGACACTGCTATCATCCATATACAATATCCGTGGTTGCCTTAGCCCCACACCAAACTCTCCACTTACCGCAGTAAGGGGTACCTAGACCATTAATGTGCACATCCTCTCTGTGGCGGGTCCCACGAAGAGCGATCATAGGAGTAAGATCCGTTCCCCGCAACGGTCCCACACATTACCATATCAATCTCAATACTCATGCGTTATACAATCATACAATAAACATACAGTACCGTCACAACACTATCATACAGAACTGAGTAGGAAAACCCTACCTCGAGCAATATATAGCGGAAACAGGCAGGCAATGACCTTCCTACCAACGCTCTTCTACGAAATCTCCTCCTAAGTATTACACAAAGACGGATTACTTAATGAATAACCATAAACTATGATACAACCATGATAGGGTATACTTACTTGGTAGAATACGGACTAGGTAGATGATCGGCGCGACTAGACTTGCTACTAACCTTGAAGGATTTGGAATTGAGAAATGAAGGGGATTAAGGTTCTACTGTGTTTTCTGATTAGGGTTAAAATGAATTATTAACCTTCGAATTAAATTTATAATAACCGCGGTCTCGCTAGTAGAAAAATAGTTTTTTGCGGCTCCAAAAAATGGGATTTTTGCGGCGTTTTTGGTACAGCAGCAAATAAGATGGCTATTTGCGGCGTTTTTTTTTCCAAAAAACGCAGCAAATAGGATGGCTATTTGCGGCGTTTTTTAATGACTTTCTATAAAAAAACATCATATAATAGACACGCATCATCTATAATCCCAAATAATGACTTTCTATATAAATAAATTTATCATACTACGATTCTACCAATATCAATCTCAAATTCAATTGCCAAGTATCCACTGTTGGAATTTGCAGTAGCATTAAACCAGAAATCTGATGAATGCATTCTCGGTGAATCGGGGAAAACAAAAGTCGGAGAGTTGAGATTTAGATGCACAGACCTCTTTTTTCCAGCCACATCTTAATATTAAGTCTGTCAAGCCGACTTAAGACAACACCTGATATTACGCTCCCTACGCCACTACTACTGAATAGTTTTTGCAGTCTCCAGATATATCAAACTAAAATCACAACTAGTTATGCAGTCAAAACTGAAATTTTTTTGCAAGAAACAAAAATTAACCTGAGGATCATAAAGCTTTTTACGAATAAAAAAAACCTCAATGAGATAAAAGTGCCCTTTCAAATTATACATGTAGTGGGACAAAAGTGCCCGCCTCATACACACAAACCACACTATACATTCCTAATTCAAATTATATGCATCATGGTTAGATCTTGGGATTTAGGGTGATTACGGATTAGTTAATTTGACTTGCACGTAATTCGATCAATCTATTACAATACTTATTTAACCAATTGGTGGTCAGAGATATAAACTACTCCGTCCACACATAAGTTTTCACCTCATTTCTCTAATATATGTGAGGAGTATTTTATTGAAATGGGGTGAAAATAGGTGTGTGGGGGAAGTAATAAGGATGAAGCTCAAAACAACATGTAAGATAAAAATAGTGGGATGGAGGGAATGCCTGATTCACTAACTGAAAGATTCTTTTAGGCGTTGCAGGCGCTTCTTCACCACCATGACCCTGTAGTTGCCTGACCTGCTGTAGCACAAATAACATTATACATATTTTGCATGAAAAAATGTATTAGATACCAAGATCTCGAGTTCAGAGTACGACAATATAGGGTAGAAGTAGTACCTTTAGTGCAGAGAAGACCAGAGGTGGAACAATGAAAGGCAATCGTTTCTGACCACCAGTCATGATATGTCTTTGTATGGTACATATAATCTGACACAAAGCACAAAGGGTAAAGGTATTCTTTATGATCGAACGTAAAACAAGGTGGTGTTGAACCTAAGAAGGATACTACAAATTACCTTTAACATCTCATCAGGATCATCATTATATAATGTTGAACCATATATTCAAATGTATATATTAAGTATATATGTTTATGTTTTGATAATGACAAGTCTAGTTAAATATACTCCCTCCATTCTTTTTATATCACTCAATTTCCCTTTTGACACTATTCAGGTGAGATCTTTTTTGGATTGTCTTGATAAGAGGATTAAGAATATCAAACTTTTATAAATTTAGTAGTATGTAGCTAAAGATATAATCAAAACAAAATGAACATCGGCAAATGTGTATAAAGAAATGAGGTGATATAAAAAGAACGGAGGGAGTATTATATACTCGTACGTATAATCGTGTGCTAAGTGTGCAGAATGTTAGATTCAACGATATCAATGATCAAGTATAAAAGATTCCAGAACTTTAGTCAAAGAATTGACTAATCAAAGATTAAGAGAAGATCGCAAGTATATAGAGAACTAATGTTATACGTTTCAACTATAACTTTAGTATCTGATGGTTTCAAGTTATAGCTCGTAGCTATAACTCTATAAAGAAGAAATGGTTGAAAGATTTGTGACGGTTGAAACGATTTTGGTTTCCAAAGTCGTCGTGATAAATTAATGTTTAATTGGTATTCTATTTTTAGAATATGGAATTATTATTCTTAATGGGTTAATATAAAATATCTTTTTGTGAAAAAGGAATAAATAATTTTCTTAAGAGTTAATTATTTATTTCTAATAAACTAAGGATTTTTATATAACTTAATTGTCAAGTAATATAAATCTAGAAATCGTGAGAAACGGTTTTGGAAAGTCGTGTGCAATGACACGTTCCATAATCTTGTAGGGTTGTTTAAATAAATAGTATGTATTTATTTAGATATCCTAAAAACAATCTAGATTATATTGTATTATATTTTGATAAAGTTTAGGAAGTTGGTTTCAATAAAGTTATTATTTAGTTATTATATAAGATATTTCCTAAACATGAATTAGGAAATTGATTCTATCTATAATACCTTAATATGTTATTAAATCTTTCCTAAATTAATTGAGATTATATTTATGGTAGTATTAACTAAAGACTAGAATTCTAGTTTAAGTAATGTGCCTAAATCATCTATGGTTTAATAACCTAGACATAATTCTATAAAAATAGAATACTTGTGGTACATTGAAAGACACGAAATCATACACACTTGCACACAAATCAAGAAAACCACCGCCGTTACTTTTCTTCTAGATTCGAGCTTTAATTGTCATATCCGTCTCAAGATTCAAGTGCTCTAGCATTGATCTTATTCATTCAAGATTGTGACTTTGAAGAACTTATTGAAGACTTATCTTATTAGCGTAAGATAGATCGAGTATTTAACGGTACTCATTGTAATCAAGTATTTCACGGTACTTGACGTAGCTAGGTATTTAACGGTATCTAGATTGAGTTACAACTAACGTCAAAGTTGTACGAGTAGGGTTGATAAAATTGTAATCCGGAGAAGGTACTATTTTATTAATCGAGAATAGTGGACGTAGGTTTCAAATTGTGAAACTGAACCACTTCAAAAATATCGTGTCTCTATTTATTTCTTGCTCTACTCGACATCCATCATACAAACGAACACATCGAAGAAGATTTGAAAAAGAAGGCATACTCAATTCAACCCTCCCTTCTTGAGTATATTCATATCAATAGACTCTTCAATTGGTATCAGAGCCTCGTGCTCTTGATCGCCTAACCGCCTGAGATTGATCCTGCTATTGATTCTATACTCTATCAACAATGGATTCCAAGCACCTCAAGTGTTCTATCTTCGATGGTAAGAACTACAACTTATGGAAAAACATGATGACTCACTACATCAAAGGATGTGACTGAGAATGCTGGAAGATGATCCAAACCGGACCAAAGAAAATCTTGGTCGCCGCCGCCAATGGCACCACCTATGAAAATATGGAAAGTGATTATGTAGAAGCCGACTACAAGATAGCAGAGAAAAATTCAAAGGCTATGAGTCTCCTACAAAACGGTATGATAACTTCAGAATTTGACTGATTTTCATCTTGCAATTATTCTAAAGAAATATGGGACGGTCTTGAACTTGTCTACGAAGGAACATCCGTAGTCAAGAAACATCGTATAGATTTGCTTATTCAAAGATATGAACTTTTCACTATGGAAAATAATGAATCTGTTGATAGCATGTCTGCACGATTTTCTTGTATTATTAATGAACTACGTAACCTTGGTAGGAAGATCAATTCTGAAGATATCATTCGAAATATTCTCAGAAGTCTTACTAAAAAATGGCAACCTAAAGTCACGACCATTGAAGAAGCACGTGACCTATCTCAAATGACTTACCAAGAACTTATAGGATCTCTGATGGCTCATGAGATCATGCTGAACAAAGATGATGATAACCCTAAAGGAAAGGGCGTCGCACTACAAGCATCCACAAGCGAGGAATGCGAAAAAGAACTTGAGGACGAAACAGTTCTATTCGCAAGACGACAAAAGAGGATGTTTCAAGTGCGGTCAACAAGATCATATGATCAAGGATTGTCCAAGCTGGGACAATATCAAAGACAAATCCAAGAGGGAAAAGACCAAAACCGAATTCAAAAAGGTGATGCTTGTGTCATGCTGGGGAGAATTAGAATCTGAAATGACGAAGACTCAGAAGAAGATGAGGTAGCAAACCTGTGCTTAAGCAACGTCAGTCTAGATCTAATCTCAAACAACCATGATGAAGATGATGCACCTCATATGTGTCTCCTTGGAGAATCCGACTCAGACGACGATGACCAAGAGGTAAGTTTTCTACAACTTAATCAAAATTCAAGTTAAAAATCTGTCTAAGGCTATGTTAATTAAATACTTTGAGAAAATCCCAGACCAGTGTCATGAACAAAGTCTTGAGTTAGATGAGTTGAAGGAACAAATCCTCGACATTGCTGAGGAAAATCAACTTCTAAAAGCCAAAGCTAGGAAACTGAAATCCAAAATAATCATTGAAACAAATGTTAAGTTTGAAACAGTGATGTTTGAGAAAAAGGTTCTTGAGTCTAAAGTTATAGCTAATGAAGCTATAACCTCAAAACTAAAATTCAACATTAAAGAGCTTCAATCCAAAGTTATAGCTAATGAAGCTATAACTTCAGAATTGAGAAAGGCTAATGAGCTTTTAAAGTCTAAATCTTCGACAGTTGTTGAAAACGAGACTCATCTAGAAGAAGTTGAGATCCTCGAAAATAAGACCATGGATCTAGAATTCAACTTATCTAACATCAAGAAGGAACACGCTAAAATAATTTCCGACTTTCATAAGGACATTCAAAACCTAAAAAAGTCTAGCAACATCGACCATAGTGAATGTAAAAAGGAAATAGACTCTTTAAAGGACCTTCTTCTTCATGCTCGGAAAGTTCACGATAAATGGGAAGGAAGCACTAACGTTCTAAACTTCCTGACTGAACAATCTGATAATAACATGAAGATGAGATTAAGTCACGAGTGTTATGGTAGAAGGGATAACTCAAAGTGTAAACAAAGTCCAACATACCGAGACTTTAGAAGAAGAAAATATGTCGACCTACCTGAGTATTTAATATGCACTTATTGTGGTCATACTGGTCACCTCCGTGAAAACTGTGTAAAACACGCACAAGATTTTAAAACCGGAGTTAAGTTTGTTAAATCCTTAAGTATACCAAACGACACTATTTCCATCTCCGATAGTGATGATGACAAAGTTGAGGAAAGAAACAATGACCACAGATGGTTCTACGACATGACGTTTGACTACGAAGAAAAGAAAAATAGAACCAGACAAACTCCTCAACCTACGACAAACAAGAATTGGTCACCAAAAGAACAAACTAGAACTTACACAAAAACATCAAAACCCAACTACTACAAATAAAGAAGAACTTACGTAAGAAAAGTTTGGGTTAAAAAGGAAGATGTATTTGTGATTACTAACAACAAAGGTCCGAAGTATGCTTGGGTACCTAAATCCTGTCTCTGAATTTATGTGTGCAGTTTGTCGCAAAGGAAAATAACTTATGGTATCTCGACAGTGGATGCTCAAGATACATGACAGGCGACGTAAACCTTTTCCTATCTCTAAAACCCTTTGACGGGGGAAAAGTTATTTTTGGCGATAATAAGAAGGGAAAAATCATAGGAATCGGTAAGATAGGTATGTCATCATCTCATGCTATAAGTAATGTATACCTGGTAAGTGGTCTCAAACATAATCTAATAAGTATATCTCAATTATGCGACAAAGGAAACAAAGTTGTTTTTCATGCAGATATATGTCGTATAATTATGGAAGGTACAAGCAAAGTAATCCTTGAAGGTCACAGAAGGAAAAACGTTTACATGATTGATTTAAATGTTGTACCTACTAACTCTCTCTCTTGCATGAAAGTTACGTTAGATGATCCATGTTTATGGCATAAAAGATTTGGTCATATTAGCTCACCTATTCTAAGTAAGCTGAAAAGATGGGACTTGGTCGAAGGTCTCCCAAAGATCAAATTTGATCAAGAAAATATGTGTGACACATGTGCACGTTGCAAACACGTCAGATCATCTTTCAAGACGAAAAGAGTGGTAAGTACAGAACAAGCTCTTGAACTAGTACACATGGATCTATGTGGCCCTATGAAGGTAAGAAGCAGAGGTGGTTCCAGGTACGTTTTCGTTCTAGTTGAAGATTATTCAAGATTTGTTTGGACAATCTTTCTTCACCCTAAAGACGAAACATTTGATGAATTTGTTAGTCTCATGAAACTTGTCCAAAACAAATATAAATCTAACTTAGTAACAATTCGTACTGACCATGGAACTGAGTTTGACAATCATGCCTTTATTGAGTTCTGTAAGACCAACGGTGTGAGACATAACCTCTCAGCACCTAGAACACCACAACAAAATGGAGTCGTAGAACGATTGAACAGAACCCTAGAAGACATGGCTAAAACAATGCTGCTTTGTAGTGGACTACCTAGAAACTTTTGGGCTGAGGCTACTAGTACAGCTTGCTATATTCATAATCGTGCTATGATTAGACCTATCCTTAAAAAGACACCTTATGAACTTCTTCTAGGTCGTAAACCTAATATATCTCATTTGAGATTTTTTGGGAGTAAATGCTTTGTTCATAACAATAGTAAAAACAGATTAAGCAAATTCGACCCTAGAAGTGACGAAACAATTTTTATAGGATATTCAGTTCATAGTAAAGCCTACAAAGTTTTTAACAAACGTACCTTATGCATAGAAGAGAGTATTCATGTTATCTTTGATGAAACTAATGCCTTCGATAAGCCTTTACAGGACGAAGAGGAAAACCTAGATGAACCTGATTTTCGGTTGTCAAGGGAAGATCCTCCTGAAACAGAAAATGAAGAAGTAGAAATTCAAGGAATTCATGATAAACTTAACTTGGGTGGAAACGGTGCGAGAGATGAAGCTACAGTTGATGATACTGTAGATAACTCTCAAACCAATGACTTGGAACCCAGAGTTACAGCTAATGAAGCTATAAATTTGAATCAAAACCAAAGGGAAGAGATCAGAGTTATACCTGATCCTACTATAACCCCAGGTTTGGATTCAGGGGGAACAATCCAAAATCCCGAGTCAAGTGCAGGTAGAGCAAATAATCAATCAAGGAACTGGAGATACAAGGGATCTCATCCTTTGGACAATGTTATAGGAAGCTTAACAAATGGAGTTCAAACTCGAAGGAGTTTAAACAACTTTTGCTCATTCTGCTCCTTTCTCTCCATCATTGAACCTTCAAACATAAAGGAAGCTCTCGCAGAACCAGACTAGATAATTGCTATGCAAGAAGAATTCCAATAATTTGAAAGAAACGAAGTTTGACATCTTGTTCCTCGACCTAAGGACAAATCTGTCATTGGAACCAGATGGGTATTCAGAAACAAACTTGATGACACTGGAGTCATTGTACGAAACAAGGCCAGATTAGTAGTTCAAGGATACAATCAACAAGAAGGGATCGACTATGACGAAACCTTCGCTCCAGTTGCTCGTCTTGAGGCAATAAGACTACTCACTGCATTTGCCGCACATAAGGGAATGAAGCTAATCAGATAGACGTTAAGACTGCCTTTCTAAATGGCTATCTCCAAGAGGAAGTATTTGTTGAACAACCTCCTGGATTTCCTGACAGCAAACTCAAGGATCATGTATTCAAATTGGACAACACCCCGATTTATTAAGGAGCCTTTAGCAAGACATCCTCAGTAAATTGAGCTGTTACCATCTCGGAATATCCGGGGCAGTGAATAACAAAGTAAATCAAACCAAAGTACTTTATATAAAAACTGGTAAAAATTTAAACTTTGGTGTTACAAATACTACATAGCGGAATAAAAGTACAACTGATAACTACAAGTAGGTGATCTACATCTAAGTCGGTCCATTCCAAGTGCTCACGCCATCCCATGCTCCCACAGCACCATCTTTCCTGTCAAAACTGCTCCCCATTACGGATCATCACAGGTGTCACACGAATACACAGGGTCAACCACTATTATATACGTGTTGGGATCAATCATCCCTTCTCCGCACCGATCCAACACCAAATAAACTCCGCACCGATCCAACGCCAAAGAAACTCCGCACCGATCCAACGCCAAGTAAACTCCGCACCGATCCAACGCCAAATAAACTCCGCACCGATCCAACGCCAAATAAACTCCGCACCGTATCACAAGACCCAATATTCTCCACATCGTATTGTATCACAAAAATATTCAGTCAATTAAATACAATATAACACCATTCATACAATAAGATATAAATAGTTAACATCGGATAATAACAATTACTCATCACCAGGTATACAGTATTCCCCTACCTCAAATAGCAGAAACGCAGGTAAATCCAAGGCTTGCTAGAAATGTTCCACGCGAAACCCGCTACCTAAACACATATACATAACGAATAAATAACCTTCCCGAACCCCATAACAACGTACACTTACTATAAATAGAAACCTTCCATATGTGGAAAGTTTCCAAAAATAGAAACTTTCCAAATATAGAAACTTTCCAAATATAGAAATAGAAACTCCCACGTCTTAAGTAATTTCCCGACTCGCATATCTAATTAATACGATTAAGACCAACACAAATAAAAGATAAATATTAAGACCATCTTAATAATACTATTAACTATAATAATAATAAGCATCATAATAAAATAATATTAATGATAATAATAATAATATAGTATTAACAATATAATATATACTAATAGTAGAATAATGACAAAAAAACGCATACACAACCACTCCCATACTCACGACCTTCCATGAACGCGCGGCCAACCAACCTCACCACCGGCACCCTCGCCACCGTCGAGACATAGCAGGCCATAATCAGGCCTGGTCCATCACCCTACCACCGTCGCCATGTCCGAAACCAAAACCACCGCTACTACTCACGATTCCGTCACAGCGTCGAACCACAGCTGCAACCACCCATGCTGTCAGACCCACGCCGACCGTGGTACCACCGTGGTGACCTACCCCGAGTCACCAGTGGCACCACCCAAGCCCCCTCCTACACGTACTAAACTTCGAAACGATTAGACTAACGCAATTCGCCATATACCAAATCCCACGGTCACCCCCGACACTCCTACTACCACCTACATAAACTCCCTCACCCCCGGAACCATCCTACGGCCACCATGACGTCAGACTCTAGTGGCTTCACAAAAGTGACAGGCGTGAAAAACAAAGTAATACGAGCGAAAAGAGCGAAAACTCACCTTAGACTCGGGTCGAAACCGACTCGTAGAGTCCCTGCAACCACCCTAGCTCACCGCCGGCCGCCTCTCTCTCTCTCTCTCACTCACTCACTATGGTGGCTGCCGAGAGGGTTTTATGAACGTGTGGAATGAAAAAGGAAAAGAAAAAATGTTTAGGGTTTCTTTTTAGGAATACACGGTTAAGAGGGGGTAGGGTTTACGGGGGTAATTGGGTCGGGTGGGTTAGTTGGGTCACTTGGCCCATATTCTCACACAACCTACGTTAAATAAATCAAACTAAAGTCCAACCCGATACACGTATAACGCGTAAAGTTATTATTAACTTAGTTAACATAGTTACGATAACAATTAATATCACACGATAACATAATATAAGACTTATAATATTAAGTCTCGAGTCAACTTATAATATCAAAAGACCTGAGTCTTAAAAAAAAACATTACATCTAATGTTCAAATACGATCAAAACGTCAATATACACAATAAATGCCATACTAAAATACGAGGTAAACATCGTTCAAATATTACCAACACATGACTATATAAATATAAGAACACTTGTTCGATAACTTAATTATCGAACTTAAACGTTCAAGTAATTATCAACACGTTAACATAAATATTAAATATTAATTAAAACACAATAAAATATGGGGTATTACAGTCTTCCCTCCTTAAAATGAACTTCGTCCCGAAGTTCACCATCCAATGGTCCACAAACTGGTCACTAGGGACACAAGGAACACAATATGCGACACCACATACGTCAAAAACTAGTAAGGGTACTTTAAAACACGAAATATTACAGGATCGACTGTGACGATCTCTAAGACCAAAATTTTTGACATCTTTAAGCTCGATCAAGAAGGTCTTGATCTTGATCCGAAAAAGGAATGGGGAGTCGTGTCTAAAGAACAAAAGATGGTCATCAAGACCTATTTCGATGAATATGCTACTGAAAACACCCCTCTCCTAACCGACTCTTTTTCCTCAAAATTGAAGTTGTTTGTGAACTTTCTGTGGAACACAATTTTACCGCGATGGGGTGGTCGGGATAAATTGTCGAGTGTTGAGGCTGTGATGGTCTATAGTTGGTTGGAAGGGATGAAGGTTGATTTAGCTTCTCTCGTTTGCCATAAAATTTGTCATGTTTCGAGCATCTTGATCAAAGAAAAGACTTGCTCGATAATCGACATTCCCTACGGAATGTGGGTGTCGGAGCTATTATTCAAGAAAGGTGTCGTGGATAGTGCGAGTTATGGTGTAATTCAGCGTGATCGTATGTGTGACAAACTTCTCAAATTAATGGGTATTTACTTTGATGGTGTAGATTTGACGTTTGGTAAAAGTGTAGGTCCGGAATCAAAATCGTGTCCATCGCCCTTATTTGAAGGATTAGAAGCTAAGATGGACAAGATTCTTGGCCTTTGCGAGGTTAAGAAAGAAAAGGAAGAAGCGGGTAGTAGTGGTGGTGGTGGAAACCGAAGTTTCGAGGAAGAGATGCGGGTTTGGATGTCCCAACTGGATAAGCGTATTGAAAAGATGGGCTCGGGTATTCAAATGCTTTGTGACGAATTCTTCGTCATCAGTGATCGCCTATCATTCTTGACCACTCAGGGAGGTGCGATGGTTCGTGACCATGGGTTGTTGCGGGAGGATGCTAGTCAAGCTCTCGAGGCTGTCAAAGGGCTTTCGTTGAAGGTGCTCAACTTCGAGATTGCGTTGGATGCTCAAGGACGTAATGTGAGCAGTTGTTTGGACTGGTTGTCCACCCTTGAGTTCCGCTCCCGACCCGACTATGTCAACCCGTATGACAAGCGCCAGTGACCCGTATTCTCTTTGATCAGATTTGCAGTGATCGTACTCTGTTCTTTTGTTGGTTCTATTTTCGGTTGTTTTCGTTGTTGGTTAAGTCTGGGATGGACTTATTGAAATTTTATTCTTGTTTTGGCCCAACCCGAACTCTATCCTTGATCCGTTGTGAATCCGAGGCCCCTTGACCTCCTTTTGCTTATCCCTCGGTTCACAACACCTTATTTTGCATGAGGCCCAATCTTGAACTTTCTTATTTGATTCACTATGGCCCATTTAAACCATTCTCCTAAGCCGGCCCAATTTTCATAATATCTGTATTATATTCGGCCCATTGGCTTAGTATATTCGGTTCCGTTGTGTATATTTCTCACACTCGTACTTGTTTTGTATGATATTATGTGTTTGTATATTACGTCTTTGATGCATGCTTATTCGTGTTTCGTAGTATATTATTTTAGTTGTTTTATGTCTTTGTTCTTGTCTTTTCGATGATGTCAAGAGGGGGAAATATGCGACTTAGATTAGAATTTGCCTAAGCTTGCTCCTTGTCGTAATTCATTGACTCTTAGGGTTCATAAAAAATATGGGTTAGATAGAAGATAGAAACCCTAAGTTGATCTTTGCTATGAATGTTCCTTATTATATTGAGGGGGAACTAAACACTTAGACACGAATCTAAGAAAGACTTGCCATCATAAAAAAGGGGGAATTTGTTGAACCATATATTCAAATGTATATATTAAGTATATATGTTTATTTTTTGATAATGACAAGTCCAGTTAAATATATTATATACTAGTACGTATAATCGTGTGTTAAGTGTACAGAATGTTAGATTCAACGATATCAACGATCAAGTATAAAAGATTCAAGAACTTTAGTCAAAGAATTGACTAATCAAAGATTAAGAGAAGATCGCAAGTATATAGAGAACTAATGTTATACGTTTCAACTATAACTTTAGTATCTGATGGTTTCAAGTTATAGCTCGTAGCTATAACTCTATAAAGAAAAAATGGTCGAAAGATTTGTGATGGTTGAAACGATTTTGGTTTCCAAAGTCGTCGTGATAAATTAATGTTTAATTGATATTCTATTTTTAGAATATGGAACTATTAATCTTAATGGGTTAATATAAAATATCTTTTTGTGAAAAAGGAATAAATAATTTTCTTATGAGTTAATTATTTATTTCTAATAAACTAAAGATTTTTATATAACTTAATTGTCAAGTAATATAATTCAAGAAATCGTGAGAAACGGTATTGGAAAGTCGTGTGCAATGATACGTTCCATAATCGTGTAGGGTTGTTTAAATAAATAGTATGTATTTATTTAGATATCCTAAAAATAATCTAGATTATATTATGGTAATATAATGTATTATATTTTGACAAAGTTTAGAAAGTTGGTTTCAATAAGGTTATTATTTAGTTATTATATAAGATCTTTCCTAAACATGAATTAGGAAATTGATTCTATCTATAATACCTAAATATCTTATTAAATCTGTCCTAAATAAATTAAGATTAGATTTATGGTAGTATTAACTAACGACTAGAATTCTAGTTTAAGTAATATTCCTAAATCATCTAGGGTTTAATAACCTAGACATAATTCTATATGAATAGAATACTTGTGATACATTGAAAGACACGAAATCATACACACTTGTATGCAAATCAAGAAAACCGCCGCCGTTACTTTTCTACTAGATTCGAGCTTTAATTGTCATATCCGTCTCAAGATTCAAGTGCTCTAGCATTGATCTTATTCATTCAAGATTGTGACTTTAAAGAACTTATTGAAGACTTATCTTACTAGCGTAAAATAGATCGAGTATTTAACTGTACTTATTGTAATCAAGTATTTCACGGTACTTGACGTAGCTAGGTATTTAACGGTATCTAGATTGAGTTACAACTAACGTCAAAGTTGTACGAGTAGGGTTGATAAAATTGTAATCCGGAGAAGGTACTAATTTTATTAATCGAGAATAGTGGACGTAGGTTTCAAATTGTGAAACTGAACCACTTCAAAAATATCGTGTCTCTATTTATTTCTTGCTCTACTCGACATCCATCATACAAACGAACACATCGAAGAAGATTTGAAAAAGAAGGCATACTCAATTCAACCCCCCCCTTCTTGAGTATATTCATATCAATAGACTCTTCAATTGGTATCAGAGCCCCGTGCTCTTGATCGCATAACCGCATGAGATTGATACTGCTATTGATTCTATACTCTATCAACAATGGATTCCAAGCACCTCAAGTGTCCTATCTTCGATGGTAAGAACTACAGCTTATGGAAAAACATGATGACTTACTACATCAAAGGATGTGACTGGGAATGCTGGAAGATCATCCAAACCGGACCAAAGAAAATCTTGGTGTAATAACCCGAATTATTAATATTTTTGTTATTAATAATTTATGGGTAAGCGATGATGACTTAGAATTGGTCGTTTAACAAGCTCGTGTATTCTCGTATTTTGGTAAGCGTTTTGGACTTCGGTGGGATTCGAAATGGGAACCTAAGCATCTTGTGTTAATATTAGTAGTGTGGTGTTAGTGTGACTCGAACCCAGGACCTGTAGCAACACGACCATGGGCCTCGATTGGCGTGCTAAACAGCAGCCCATGGTCGGAATAGGTAAACTCAATTCAAAAACTCAGATCACTCTTCTTCCTGCCGCCTTATTTAAGGCAAAGTTTACCCTAAAACCATAGTCAAAAACTCAGATCTAAATCCACAGAAACCTAGCCACCACGTCAGGGAAGAAGAGGGAGCCAACCACGGTGGTCGTACACTAGCGTAGGGTGGTTCGATTTTGTCAGAGATCTGGTAACGATTTCCGAGTGGAACATTTTTAGCAGCTGAGCAACTGACGACTTCATCCGACTGTTGAGGTAGGGAAATACTTATGTGGTAATTATGATATGACATGAAGGTATTCATTGTCTGTTTGATATATTTCATGATGATGTATTGTGATTGAATGTTTAATATTGAATAATGTGGAGAACGGAGGTTGTGATACGGGTCTTGTGATATGGGTCTTGTGTTTTGGGACTTGTGATATGGCCATGGGAGGTGTGGTGTGTTGGAGGTGTGTTGGAGGTGTGGTGGAGAAACGGTTGTTGAGGAGATGGAGGAAATGTTTATTGTTTTATCTCATGTCTCGACTATATTACCTACTCAACCTCGTGTTGACCCTATTTGTTGTTTGTGACTGTGTTGATCCAATTTATTGCGGAATAGAATGACAGGTTTAGACTTATGGATGCTGGAAGGGTGGAGATGACATGGATCAGACCTGCCTAGTGCTAGTTCATTCACTTAGTCTATCACCGCGTTTGAATTTGTAGTTTTGGTTTTTGGACAGCTGTACTTTCTTTGAGACTTTGTTTAACATTTATTTACTTAATAAAGTACTGAATTTCTTCCTTTGTTATCTACTGCCTCGGGCAACCGAGATGGTAACACCCTTGGTTATTTGGGGAGTCCTAATTCAGGCCTTTAAATAAATGGGGGTGTTACAAAGTGGTATCAGAGCAAACGATCCTCAGGCCTAACCTAATGAACCCAATGAAAGTAGGAAGAGTCTAAATAAAATGAACCCCGTGATAGAACTGTTAGGAGCACACTAAAGGGGAAGTATGAGTCTGGGGCCCCCTCACACTGAACCATAGGCCCTCTCAGTTTTACCCGGATACCTTGAGTGAATACGAGCGAAAAGGGTAGAATAGGAAGTGGTGGAATTTGTGGTAAAAGCATGATAAAGGTTGTAAGAACCCTTCTATATATATATGAATGGCATGAATGTAAAGAGAAGTATGAATATATGGTTGTTTACATAGAGTATATGTAATGATGTGCATACATGCGATAATCAGTGTTATATTAATAGTTATGCATGCCTAATGATATGCGGTTATGTGATCCCTAAGCCTCCATGATAGATATGGTACTAGGAAGAGTTATTAATATTGAAATACATGAGAATAATGGTATTACCATGATATCGATGTAAGTCTAAGTGAGTACCCTTACTTTAACCAGGGCTCATTGTTTTCCTTATATATTATAGAATGCCTCCGAGAAGGAATAACGCGGTTGAAATCACTCAAGAGGAATTAGATCGAATATTAGCAGAGAATGCGGCTCTTCGGGCCAAACGCTTGGATTCTGCCAAAATGAGTACCATCATCGCAAGGCATAACCCTACGCAATTCACTGGAGAGGGGGAACCTCATTTACTTGGAGAATGGTGTCGAGAGTTCAGCAACTTGTTCGAGTTGATAGACTGTCCATAAGAGCTGAGAGTAGACCAAGCTGCTCATTACTTGAGAGGGATGGCTGGTGATTGGTGGACCAGTAACAAGGGGGAAATCCGGGAAGCAGCTGTGGGAGATGAAATTAACCATGTTGAGTGGGTTGCCTTTAAGAGGATCCTATTTGAAGTATTTCTACCAGAGTTCCAAAAGAGCAAGCTGAGAGAGGAGTTTGAACTTTTTCGCATGACTGACGAGATGACCGTGGAGGTTTACTACCGGAAATTTCTTCAGTTACTGGGCCATGTGTGGGAGATGGGGATGGATGAGCCGATGCTTGCCATGAAGTTTGAGAGAGGGTTAACCATAGCTGTTAAGAAGAGACTCATTAATGCACCACCCACTACCGTCCGAGATATCTATTTGCGGGCTGGGGCAGCAGAGAGACGCGCAGATATGATCAAAGAAGAGAAGAAGACAAGAAGTGACAAGAGGAAGACTGAGACCTTGAGTGACAATTCAGGGTCGAAAAAGCAGAATTCTAACAAGTACAGTGGATATTTCAATAACAGTGCTTCGGCTAGTACCAGGAACCAGAGTGCAGGAAACTACAGGAGTGGGAGTTCGGGAACCAGTTCTGTGGGGATCGTGTGTTATGGGTGTGGAAAGACGGGGCATAAGCAGGCTGTATGTCGATCTTCGGGAGGATACCAATCTGGGGGTTACCATACCCCAACTTCGGGGTACAGTGGGTCCCGCATGAACACTTCGGGAAGTGGAGGTTACCGTACCCCTATGTCAAGCTATGGAGGGAATTCGAGATCTGGTACTAACAATAACTACCAGAAGAGTTAAAACAGTTATCAAAACCGTTCCCAACATAATCAGTACAACGGGAGTGGCAGTAACCAGAAAACCGCAGCTGAAGGCAATCAACAAACGGGAATAGCCTTTACTAGCCAGAGTGGAGTGAAGACAAGTGGCAAGCTCTTTGCCATGGAGAAGGAGGCTGCCCAGGATGACGCCCATGTCGTGACTAGTACATTTCTTGTGAATCTTAAACCTACCTTCGTACCTTTTGATTCCGGCGCAACCCATTCTTTTGTGTCTAAAGATCATGCTAGGGAGTTAGGGCTTGTTATCTATGATTGGGTGGAGGATTCTGTAACAATACCATCCGGGGAATCGGTGTCATGTACTAGAGTCTTTAGGAGTGTAACCATCAAAATTGGGGAAGTGGATTTCCATTGCGACCTTATCGAATTTCCATTAGGGGACTTTGAAGTAATCCTGGGAATGGATTGGCTGGGGAAATACCGAGCTTTTATTGATTGTTACCAAAAGAAAATTTCTCTGAGAGGACCTGAAGGGGTGAGAGTGACCTATAGGGGATTTGTGGTTAAACCTAAGGTCAAGTTCATATCAGTCAATACCCTTAAGTCGAGCCTGCGGATGGGGGAAAGTTTAATCTTGTGCCAGATGTGGAACTGTGAGGCGGAGACTCCAGGTGTTAGTGAGATACCTGTGGTGAGGGAATTTGAGGGTGTGTTCCGGGACGATGTGTCAGGATTACCACCTAGGAGGGAGGTCGATTTCTCTATCGATCTCAAGCCTGGTGCAGGACCGATATCAAAATCACCTTACCGTATGGGACCAAAAGAAATGGAAGAATTGAAGAAGCAACTGGATGAATTGGCTGAGAAGGGATTCATCCGGCCTAGTGTATCGCCTTGGGGAGCACCCGTACTTTTCGTAAAGAAGAAGGACGGGAGTCTGAGACTCTGCGTTGACTACCGAGAGTTGAACAATGTGACTGTTAAGAACCGCTACCCCTTGCCAAGAATTGATGATCTGTTTGACCAGTTGAGTGGAGCTGGAGTCTTTTCAAAAATTGATTTAAGGTCGGGTTATCACCAATTGAGGATTAAAGATGAAGATATTCCCAAGACCGCTTTCAGAACAAGGTATGGCCACTACGAATTTGTGGTTATGCCGTTCGGGTTGACTAATGCACCAGCAGTGTTCATGGATTTGATGAACCGGGTATTCAGTCCGTACCTGGATAAGTTCGTGGTTGTGTTTATCGACGACATTTTGGTGTATTCCAAGAACAAAGAGGAGCATGAGGAACATCTGAGGACCCTGTTGAAGACTCTTGAGGTGAATGGGTTATATGCTAAGTTGAGTAAATGCGAATTCTGGTTAGAGAAAGTTGCCTTCTTGGGTCATGTAATTTCCAAGGAGGGGGTGTCTGTGGACCCCAGCAAGATCGAAGCTGTGACAAGGTGGCAAAGTCCAAAGAATGTGGGTGAGATCCGAAGTTTCTTGGGGTTAGCTGGGTACTACAGGAGATTTGTCAAAGATTTCTCGAAGCTAGCTAAGCCGCTGACGTCGTTAATGAGAAAGGAGAATCGTTTCATATGGGATGAGAGTTGTGAGAAGGCGTTCTTAACTCTTAAGGACCGTCTGACGACAACTCCTATCCTTGCCTTGCGAGATGGGAATGATAACTTTGAAGTTTATACCGACGCTTCGAAACATGGGCTGGGATGTGTATTAATGCAGAATGGGAGAGTGATAGCTTATGCTTCCCGTCAATTAAAGACCTATGAGGAGAATTATCCTACCCATGATTTGGATTTGGGGGCTGTGGTTTTTGCACTGAAACTGTGGCGTCATTATCTTTACGGAGCCACATTTAAGGTGTTTTCGGACCACAAAAGTTTGAAGTACATCTATACTCAGCGAGAACTGAATATGAGGCAAAGGAGGTGGATAGAACTAATTGGTGACTATGATATGCAGATTGTCTACCATGAGGGCAAGGCTAATGTAGTTGCTGATGCCTTGAGTAGAAAAACTGTTCATGCGTTACGGAGTGCCAGATCAAGGTTACTACTGCATGGTGAGTTGAGTAAAATGGGAATTTGCATGATACGGAAAGGAGATACACTTGGTGATCTGACAGTGGAGCCAGAATTTTATGGAGAAATCAGGGAATTACAGAAAGAAGACTTGAGGATTCAGAAGTGGCGACGAATGATCGAGGGAAGTGATAGTGGGACAGAATCCAAATTCAGTGTCTATGCTGATGATAGCCTGAGATTCAATGGGAGATGGTGTGTTCCGGATAATGAGGAATTGAAGAAGAAAATGCTAACAGAAGCCCATGCTACGCCATACTCCGTTCACCCAGGGGGTGATAAGTTGTACAAGGACCTTAAAAAGACTTTTTGGTGGCCCAATATGAAGAAAGAGGTTGCTGAGTTTGTATCGCGGTGCCTGACGTGTCAGAGGGTAAAGGGAGAGCATAAGAGACCTCAAGGGAAGGTTCAACCACTAGATATACCGGAATGGAAATGGGAGAATATTTCTATGGTTTTCATTGTGGGGTTGCCTCGCACTCAGAAGGGCAACACCATGATCTGGGTAATCGTAGATAGATTGACCAAGTCCGCTCACTTCATTCCCATGAAGGATACCGGGAGTAAGGCTGAGTTGGCAAAGTCGTATGTGCAGAACGTAGTCAAGTTACATGGAGTTCCTAAGGATATTGTTTCCGATCGCGACTCGAGATTTATCTCCAGAATTTGGCAAGAGCTGCAATCCGCGTTGGGTACACGGTTAAAGATGAGCACGGCTTTTCATCCAGCTACAGATGGGCAGACAGAGAGGACTATTCAAACCGTGGAGGATATGTTACGAGCTTGCGTGTTGGAATTCGGGGGATCATGGGAAGACCGACTGGGGTTGATAGAGTTCTCTTATAATAATAGCTATCACGCCAGTATTGGTATGGCTCCATTTGAGGCATTGTACGGGAGGAAGTGCCGGAGTCCTGTGTGCTGGGACGATCGAGCTGACGCTGTGGTTTTGGGTCCGGAAATGATTCAGGAAATGGTTGAGCAAGTACAAGTAATAAGACAGAAAATGAGGGCTGCCCAGGACAGACAGAAGAGTTATGCAGATCTCAAGAGGAATGATATTTCTTTTGAGGTAGGCGGGAAGGTATTGCTGAAGGTATCTCCTATGAAGGGTGTAATGAGGTTTGGGAAGCGAGGTAAGCTGAGTCAAAAGTTTATTGGACCATTTGAGATTTTGGACAGGGTTGGGGAGGTGGCATATCGATTAGCTTTACCACCAGCCCTATCCAGGGTCCATAATGTGTTCCATGTATCCCAATTAAGGAGGTATTTGAGTGATCCCTCGCATGTGTTGAGCCATGAGGTGGTTGAGGTAGATGAGCAACTTACTTACGTTGAGCTTCCAAAGGAGATTCTGGATAGGAAGATTCGGAAGACGCGGAATGGAGAGACAGTGTTAGTAAAGGTCTTGTGGACCAATCACAACATGGAGGAGGCTACTTGGGAGTCCGAGGCGTCCATGAAGGAGCGTTATCCGCAGCTATTCGTTTGAGGTAAGTTACGAGGACGTAACTCTTTTTTTTAGTGGGGTAGAATGTAACATACCATGATTTTAACATGATTAGGGTGTGTTGTGTTTATGATAGGGCGTTCTGAGTGGATGAACTTCGGGACGAAGTTCCTTTTAAGGGGGGAAGACAGTAATAACCCGAATTATTATTATTTTTGTTATTAATAATTTATGGGTAAGCGATGGTGACTTAGAATTGGTCGTTTAACAAGCTCGTGTATACTCGTATTTTGGTAAGCGTTTTGGACTTCGGTGAGATTCGAAATGGGAACCTAAGCATCTTGTGTTAATATTAGTAGTGTGGTGTTAGTGTGACTCGAACCCAGGACCTGTAGCAACACGACCATGGGCTTCGATTGGCGTGCTAAACAGCAGCCCATGGTCGGAATAGGTAAACTCAATTCAAAAACTCAGATCACTCTTCTTCCTGCCGCCTTACATAAGGCAAAGTTTACCCTAAAACCTTAGTCAAAAACTCAGATCTAAAACCACAGAAACCTAGCCACCACGTCAGGGAAGAAGAGGGAGCCAACCACGGTGGTCGTACACTAGCGTAGGGTGGTTCGATTTTGTCAGAGATCTGGTAACGATTTCCGAGTGGAACATTTTTAGCAGCTGAGCAACTGACGACTTCATCCGACTGTTGAGGTAGGGAAATACTTATGTGGTAATTATGATATGACATGAAGGTATTCATTGTCTGTTTGATATATTTCATGATGATGTATTGTGATTGAATGTTTAATATTGAATAATGTGGAGAACGGAGGTTGTGATACGGGTCTTGTGATATGGGTCTTGTGTTATGGGACTTGTGATATGGCCATGGGAGGTGTGGTGTGTTGGAGGTGTGTTGGAGGTGTGGTGGAGAAACGGTTGTTGAGGAGATGGAGGAAATGTTTATTGTTTTATCTCATGTCTCGACTATATTACCTACTCAACCTCGTGTTGACCCTATTTGTTGTTTGTGACTGTGTTGATCCAATTTATTGGGGAGCAGAATGACAGGTTTAGACTTATGGATGCTGGAAGGGTGGAGAGGACATGGATCAGACCTGCCTAGTGCTAGTTCATTCACTTAGTCTATCACCGCGTTTGAATTTGTAGTTTTGGTTTTTGGACAGCTGTACTTTCTTTGAGACTTTGTTTAACATTTATTTACTTAATAAAGTACTGAATTTCTTCCTTTGTTATCTACTGCCTCGGGCAAACGAGATGGTAACACCCTTGGTTATTTGGGGAGTCCTAATTCAGGCCTCTAAATAAATGGGGGTGTTACACTTGGTCGCCGCCGCCAATGGATCATCACAAGAAACAACATGAAGCGCCAGCAACTGCATAATAAGACGAATACAGTGCAGTGATACATCACATATACTATCCACCATGACACTGCTATCATCCATATAAAATATCCATGGTTGCCTTTTGCCCCACACCAAACTCCCCACTTACCACAGTAAGGGGTACCTAGACCATTAATGTGCACATCCTCTCTGTGGCGGGTCCCACGAAGAACGATCATAGGAGTGAGATCCGTTCCCCGCAACGGTCCCACACATTAGCATATCAATCTCAATACTCATGTGTTATACAGTGATACAATAAACATACAGTACCGTCACAACACTATCATACAGAACTGAGTAGGGAAACCCTACCTCGAGCAATATATAGCGGAAACAGGCAAGCAATGACCTTCCTACCAACGCTCTTCTACGAAATCTCCTCCTAAGGATTACATAAAGACGGATTAGTTAATGAATAACCATAAACTATGATACAACCATGATAGGGTATACTTACTTGGTAGAATACAGACTAGGTAGATGATCGGCGCGACTAGACTTGCTACTAACCTTGAAGGATTTGGAAATGAGAAATGAAGGGGATTAAGGTTCTACTGTGTTTTCTGATTAGGGTTAAAATGAATTATTAACCTTCGGATTAAATTTATAATAACCGCGGTCTACACTAGTAGAAAAATAGCTTTTTGCGTCTCCAAAAAATGGGATTTTTGCGGCGTTTTTGGTGCAGCCGCAAATAAGATGGCTATTTGCGGCATTTTTTTTCCAAAAAACGCAGCAAATAGGATGGCTATTCGCGGCGTTTTTTGAATGACTTTCTATTAAAAAACATCATATAATAGACATGCATCATCTATAATCCCAAATAACGACTTTCTATATAAATAAATTTATCATACTACGATTCTACCAATATCATTCTCAAATTCAATTGCCAAGTATCCACTGTTGGAATTTGCAGTAGCATTAAACCAGAAATCTGATGAATGCATTCTCGGCTGAATCGGAAACAAAAGTTGGAGAGTTGAGATTTAGATGCACATACCTCTTTTTTTCAGCCACATCTTAATATTAAGTCTGTCAAGCCGACTTAAGACAACACTGCTATTACGCTCCCTACGCCACTGCTACTGAATAGTTTTTGCAGTCTACAGATATATCAAACTAAAATCACAACTAGTTATGCAGTCAAAACTGAAAAAAAATTGCAAGAGACAAAAATTAACCTGAGGATCATAAAGCTTTTTACGAATAAAAAAAACCTCAATGAGATAAAAGTGCCCTTTCAAATTATACATGCAGTGGGACAAAAGTGCCCGCCTCATACACACAAACCACACTATACATTCCTAATTCAAATTATATGCATCATGGTTAGATCTTGGGATTTAGGGTGATTAAGGATTAGTTAATTTGACTTGCATGTAATTCGATCAATCTATTACAATACTTATTTAACCAATTGGTGGTCAGAGATATAAACTACTCCGTCCACACATAAGTTTTCACCTCATTTCTCTAATATATGTGAGGAGTATTTTATTGAAATGGGGTGAAAATAGGTGTGTGGAGGAAGTAATAAGGATGAAGCTCAAAACAGCATGTAAGATAAAAAATAGTGGGATGGAGGGAATGCCTGATTCACTAACTGAAAGATTCTTTTAGGCGTTGCATGCGCTTCTTCACCATCCTGACACTGTAGTTGCCTGACCTGCTGTAGCACAAATAACATTATACATATTTTGCATGAAAAAATGTATTTGATACCAAGATCTCGAGTTCAGAGTACGACAATATAGGGTAGAAGTTGTACCTTTAGTGCAGAAAAGACAAGAGGTGGAACAATGAAAGACAATCGTTTCTGACCACCAGTCATGATATGTCTTTGTATGGTACATATAATCTGACACAAAGCACAAAGGGTAAAGGTATTCTTTATGATTGAACGTAAAACAAGGTGGTGTTGAACCTAAGAAGGATACTACAAATTACCTTTAACATCTCATCAGGATCATCATTATATAGTGTTGAACCATATATTCAAATGTATATATTAAGTATATATGTTTATGTTTTGATAATGACAAGTCTAGTTAAATATATTATATACTCGTACGTATAATCGTGTGCTAAGTGTACAGAATGTTAGATTCAACGATATCAACGATCAAGTATAAAAGATTCAAGAACTTTAGTCAAAGAATTGACTAAAAGGGCTCGACCGAGTACCATACACTCGCTCGAGTGAGGCCTACTCGGCCAAGTTGATTCACAACTCAGCTTCCACTAACTTGGGGTGTTACAATCTTCCTCACTTAGAATGAACTTCATCCTCAAAGTTCTCAAGGTTCAAAAGACACTACCCAACGAGTTTCAAAAGACACATCTCAACGAGTGACACTAGCACGCGATCATCTCCTACCCCCCTAAAAGAATCTTACATACCTGTTCGAACAACTGAGGGTACCGTTCCCTCATCGCTGCCTCAGGCTCCTAGGTAATCGTGGTTTGACTACAAAATCTTAAAGAGCTTGGTCTCTCCCTTTCTGGCCTTTTGCACTTTGGTATCAAGGATAGCCTTAGGTGGTTCCACATAAGACAAGGTCTCATTGAGCTCAACATTCTTCACCTCAAGGATGTGAGATGGGTCATTAACATTATGAATTCCATTATGGCGTTCTCTATCTAGTGTTACTTATTCCATTAATTGTAGTAGTGCGTACACATTATGAATTCGATCCAAGGCTGGTGGTAAAGCCAACCGGTAAGCAACCTCTCCAACTCGATCCAAAATCTCATAGGGGTCGATAAACTTCTGGCTCAGCTTGCCCTTCTTCCCAAATCTCATGACACCTCTCATAGGTGTAACTTTTAGTAACACCTTATCCCCAGCTTGAAACTCAATGTCCTTGCGATGCAAGTCCGCATAGCTCTTCTGTCGATCCTGGGCTGCTCTCATCTTCTGGCGAATCATCTTCACCTGGTCTATCATATCCTGAACCATCTGAGGGTCTAACACGCCGGCTTCGGAATTGCCGTCTCAACACACTGGACTCCTGCACCTTCGGCCATAGAAGGCCTCAAACGGTGCCATCCCAATACTTGCATGTTGACTGTTGTTGTAAGAAAACACAATCAGATCTAGTCTCTCTTCCCAACTACCTCCAAATTTCATCACACACGCTCTCAACATGTTTTCCAAGGTCTTGATAGTCCTCTTGGTCTGCCCATCGGTAGCTGGATGGAATGCAGTGCTCATATTTAGGGTAGTACCCATCATTTACTACAACTCTTGCCAGAACCTCGATCCGACATAATATCCTTACGAATCCTGTGTAATATGACCACGTTCTTCCTATATGCTAGGGCCAACTCTGTCTTGCTCCAAGTGTCCTTCATAGGGACGAAATGAACTGACTTGGTTAACCTGTCCACTATCACACAAATCATGTTATTACCCCTCTGAGATAGAGGTGACCCCACAATGAAATCCACCGAGATAGACTCCCACTTCCATTCCGGTACCTCTAATGACTGAATCTTGCCCTGCGGTTGGTGCTGCTCCCCTTTCACCCTCTGACAAGTCAAACATCTAGCCACGAACTCTGCAACATCCCTCTTCATTCCCGGCCACCAAAAAGTCTGGTTAAGGTGCCTATATAGTTTATCCCCACCTG
Organism: Silene conica; assembly: GCA_029255685.2. Classification (NCBI taxonomy): domain Eukaryota; kingdom Viridiplantae; phylum Streptophyta; class Magnoliopsida; order Caryophyllales; family Caryophyllaceae; genus Silene; species Silene conica. The sequence continues at coordinate 72,049,808 of CM055311.2, forward strand.
GATGCACTGAATAAGGTACACAATGAGCCTCAACCAGAATCCTCTTCCTCAACTACGCATAATCCGGAACGTACCATCTTCCATCATACCAAAGACTCCCATCCCCACTCACGGAAAACCTCGACGGGCCACCCGCTTCCAGCTTTGCTTTCCATTCGACAAACTTCGTATCAGTCAGCTAACTCTCTCTGATTTCATTATACAAGTCTAGCTCCACCGTTAGGTCATCCCGCGCATCACCTTTCCTAATCACATGGATACCCATCCGACTCACCTCATCCCTCAACCTCATCAAAGATATCGTTGTGCACAGGGAGTGAACACTCTTCGGACTCAATGCAACGACAACTACATTTGCCTTCCCCTCATAATATACTATCTCCATGTCATAATCTCCGATCAACTCCATCCACCTCCTCTGTCTCATGTTGAGCTCCTTCTGGGTAAAGATGTACTTCAGACTCTTATGGTCTGATAATACCTTGAACGTCGCCCCATACAGATAATGTCTCCAGATCCTAAGTGCAAAGACTACACCACCCAACTTCAAGTCATGAGTGGGGTAATTCTCCTCGTACTGCTTCAGCTGCCTCGAAGCGTAAGCGATTACCTTTCCATTCTGCATCAGAACACACCTCAAACCATTCTTTGAGGCATCAGTATACACCTCAAAGTCTTCCACTCCCTCTGGTAAAGGTAAGATAGGGGGTGTAGTCAAACGTTCCTTTAGGGTTTGAAACGCTTTCTCACACTCCTCGTCCCAGCGAAATCTGTTGTCCTTCTTCATAAGCGCAGTCATTGGCCTGGCAATATTAGAGATCAATCCTTCACGAATCCTTGATAGTACCCTGCCAAGCCCAGAAAAATGCGCACCTTAGCCACACTCTTAGGTGCCTCCCAGTTAGACACCGCCTCAATCTTACTAGGATCCACTGCTATGCCCTCCTTTGAGATCACATGAACTAGAAACGCTACTTTCTCCAACCAGAACTCGCACTTTGATAACCTAGCATACAACTGATTGTCCCTTAGAGTCTGCAACATAATCCTCAGATGCTCCTCGGCTCCTCCTTAGTCTTAGAGTAGAATAAGATATCATCAATGAAAACCAGCACGAATTTGTCCAGGTAAGGACTAAACACGCGGTTCATCACACGGCAGGTGCGTTAGCCAACCCGAACGACATCACTATATACTCATAATGGCCATATCTAGACCTGAAGGCGGTCCTCGGTATATCATTATCCTCGATCCTCAACTAATGATAACCCGATCTCAAATCAATCTTTGAAAACACTCCGACTTCGGTCAACTGCTCAAATAAATCATCTATCCTTGGCAAAGGGTAACAGTTTTTCACCGTCACATGATTCAGTTCTCGATAATCTATGCACAACCTCATACTCCCATCTTTCTCCTTCACGAACAACACTGGAGCTCCCCAAGGTGATACACGAGGTCGGATTTACCCCTTGTCTAACAGATCATTTAGCTGCTTCTTCAGCTCCGCTAACTCCTTGGGACCCATTTGGTAAGGGGCCTTTGAAATAGGTCCCGTACCCAGCTTCCGCTCCACACTGAAGTCAATATCTCTCTTGGGTGGTAACCAAGGAATCTCCTCGGGAAATACATCACGGAACTCCCCCACCACTAGAATGCTCTTAGCTGTCACCTCCTCAGCTCGAGTATCCCTCACATGGCAAAGAATCAAAGGGAACCCCTTCCTCAAGTATGACTTCAAAGTTAGAACTGATATAACTTTGACCTTAGGCCTGATGACAAAATCCTTATACCACACTCTCACCCCCTTGGCACCCCTTACCGTCACCTTCTTTTGATGACAGTCGATGGTAATCTTATACTGATCTAACCAGTCCATCCCTACTATCACCTCAAAACCATCTATAGGACACTCAAAAAGATCAATGGGAAAGTCCACCTGACCTATTACAAACAATACTCTCCTATACATCTTGATGCGTGTCTATTTTATGATGTTTTACATCTATTTTTACACGCATTTGGTCGCTCATTTACTATGTTTTAGCCTTTATTTCCCAACAATTGTCTACTTTCGTATTTTTATGCACTTTTGCAGATTTATGCGGAAAAAGGACGATTTTATGCCAAATTCATGCCCTCGGGATTTTTCATAACCAAGGAACAAAGGAAAGCCAACTGGAAGCATTGACCAAGTGCCAAGAAGTCAAACCGAGACAAATTAAAGTAATCCTACAGGAAAACAGGTCGACCGACCTACTACTTGGGTCGGCCGACCAGGCCCCTGTTATGGAAAGTCCAGAATTCGCTGAAGCCCGTAAACAGGTCGACCGACCTCAGCGCAGACGCATAATATTTCCGAAAGCCCATACAAGTGTTTAGGTCTTAAGAAAACTCCTTAATTCCGCCTATATAAGCTAATCTTATGTTTAGGGTTAATCATTCAGTCATTAATTTAGTTCTTATTCAGTCCCTAATTAAGAAATAATTCAGTTTTTCCATAGAGTTTTAGAGAGAGCTTTTGTTTCTTTATTATTCAAACACTTTTAGTTTGTTCATCAATCTTTCAAGCATTCATCAATAAAGTTAGTTCTTTTCTGCCTTAATCCTTATTTCCGGTAATTCTCCTCTTAATTTCAGTTCAATTTTCATTAGTTTAGAATTATTGCATTCGGTTTAAGATAGAATCCCAAAGCCTTATTAGTGATTGCATGTTTATATTGATATTCATTATGATTTCCATGTTTATTTATGTTTTCATTATTGTTTTAGTAATCATGAGTAGCTAATTTCATATGTTAGGATGTAGGGGGTAGATATGCGTAGGTAGTATAGATTCCGAGACCGACTGTAGCAGCGCCTTGGTCGGCCGACCTGCCTAATGGGTCGGTCGACTGAGGTTGTGGTCGGCCGACTGGGCTAGCTGGTCGGTCGACCCACTCGCGTATGTATTCTGTTTCGTTTTACTCTGTTGACTATAGTATCCTATAATGAGACCCAAGGGAGACTTGTAGCCTTGTAGGATGTTAGTAATGACCTACCCAAGATTGAAAGATACGGGAAGGGCATTGGTTTACGCCTTAAGACGGCTAGGTTACTCAAGACTGAAAGGTATATGACCTAGGATTTAGGAATCACCCTTATTGTTGACACCCAATAATTGTGAGACCTAGGAACTAATAGCATAGGCCGAAAGGAGCTATTAGGTACCATAGACCGAAAGGATATGTTACACCCCTTACGCGACTACAATACATGTTGACCTTAGGATTTATACTATCATAGCTATCTATTACCCAAACATCCTAACATCTCTTTTATTATAGTTTTATTCTCATCTTTATTTACTTGCTTTATTTTATATTTGTTCTAGACTTAGTAACAATCAATCAAACCCCCACTTTTGTTACCCTAAAACATTAACATCAAACAATAAACATTCCCCACCTCTCTGTGGTTCGACCCTGACTTTCACTATCTATAGTTTAAGTTTAGGAATTATAAATTTTATCTTTGGTACAGACACAAAAGAATGGGTTGCCCCATAATCAAACAAAGCGAAATTAGGACAACCATTAATAAGAAAAGTACCCGTCACAACATGCGCGTCATCTTCTACAGCCTGCTTCTCCATAGTAAATAGCTTACCTCTATTCTTCTGACCTTCACCTTGCACTCTCATTGTAGACGAGGTAGGTTTCGCCGCTGATGCTTGGCTAGCTCCCACGTAAGGTCCCTGATAGACTCTCTAACGGTTGTACCCACCGTAGCTCTGCTTGCTCTGATTACCCCATGAACTAGCTGGACGATTGTTCCCATAGCCTTGAGAAGCCTGAGAAGGTCCTTGATAACTGCCTCCCCCAAAATTTTTACACTTAAACCCCTTATGCCCCGATCCGCCGTAGTTGAAGCATTTGGTCACAGGAGTGTCGCTTAGCTACGACCCCCTTTTCCCCCTATAGAGTAAGAACAACCTTGACCAAAGTTCCCCTTCTTCTTCCCAGCCCCAACACTCTCTCCCTCCGACTTCCTCTTCTCACCACCCCTCTCCCTAGCTTCTTTGGCCAGATCAGCCAACCTCTCCGTATGCCCTGAAGTCAGAAGTTGTTCTCGCGGGCAATATCTCCATGATCCGAACAGTCATCCCCTTCTCGAATCGCAGCGCAAGAGCTTCAGGAGTCATCCCTATCTTCTCTACCTGACGAGCCAAGTCGTTGAACTTGATGTAGTATTCGGAGACCGTCATCTCCTCAGTCATGCAGAGGTTGTCGAACTCAGCCCTCAATCTACTACGGACGTGCTCCGGAACAAACTCACGCCGCATAGAAGCCTTGAAGGCCTCCCACGGTACGTGGTCCTGCCCCATCTCCTCAAAGTGCTCCCGAGCCTTCTTTTTTTCACGACCCCACCAGCCATCTGCCAGACTGCGTAGATAGAATGCAGCCTGGTACACCTTGAGGTCGTCCGGATAGTTAACTACCTCAAATACACTCTTCATCTCTCGCAGCCAATCCTCCAGCAAAGTCGGTGTGTAACATCCCGTATTTTTATAAAAATATATTTTTAATAACATAAAGTAGTTTTCGGAATTTAATAATATTTTAATTATAATCCGTAAGTTTTATTTTAAGAAGTGTCGTTAAGTTCCGTCTTGAGTTCGTTTAATCTAAAGATTTCACGTGTACTTGGTAGTTTCCGTTTTAAGATTTTCCACCCCTTACATTTTAGAAACCCGACTCAAGTCAAATATAAAGGACACCACCCTACCTCCTTTCCACGTTACTCCCTCCTTCTCCAAAACAACATACTGTAACGTTTTCCTCCATTGTTACTCTTTTCTTCTTCACAAAAACATTATCCATTTACTCATCTCAACTCCGATTGACACAAGGTTTTCGCCTACGCTTTCCTCTCTTCATTTCCGTTCTTTCTATCTCTTTCAATTTCCGTTTCATCGACTTTCATTTTGGGACTGTTTTGAGGTAAACTCGAAATTACCCCATAATAATCCGTTTTTGTTGTTTGTAGGTGTTGACTCAGACAACCCGGACAAGAACTCGTACATTGTAGAAGATTAGAAGTGAAGAATCGCTCTCTTAAGGTGACGATAATGAGAAACTCGGCCTTTTGTCTAATATTAACACTTTACATGATTTTTAGTATGTTTAGTTACTAGAAACATGTTTAGGATATGTGGATTGTGGTTGTGATGCTGTAAATTAGTTAAAATCATGCTAGGGTTTGATGTTTATATGTTTCTCACATGATTTGATTTATATTGATAATGGGTAATATGTTTGGGTGAAAAAGATGAATGTTTGTATTGTGTTTATGAAAGTGTTTGTTAATCCATGAAAATGATTAAAGGATGAAGTGAGAATGCTTGTATATGCTGTTATTGGTGATTTTAGAAGTGTATGAAAAGTATAGAAGCAATCCCTTGAGGTTTGATTGAAATTTAGAAATGTCGAATTGCGTATTTCTGGGACAGAGGGTTCCCAGCCGGTCAGGGGCCGACGGCCGGTCGACCGACTGAGAGCCCCATTTGGTGTTTGTGTTGTTTTGCAAAATTGGTAGAAATTGAGGAAAAAGGGTCCCCAGCCGGTGGACCGGCAGCCGGCCGGCCGGTTGGGAGACCTTTTTGTTGTTATTATTGCTTTCGTAAGGATTTGGGAAAAGGGTTCCCAGCCGGTGGACCGGCGGCCGGTCGGCCGGCTGGGAGTACCTCATAGTTGTTTTTGTTGGTTTTGGGCATGATAGGTTGGGACTCTCAGCCGGCCAACCGGCAGCCTGTGGCTGACCGGCTGAGAGCCCCTGATCGAATTGTTTTGTTCATAACTTGTGTTTCGTATGTCGGATTTGATTGGTTCTTTTTCCGTATGTTTCGTATGCTTGTTTGAAGCCAAGAAATTGGGCGGCGCTTATGTCGGGTTCGGTAATGGATTTGAGAATGAAAGACCCCCCGGCCGGGCAATCGGAAAGGAAACCGGCTCTCGCCTTAAATTAGTTCCCGAAGTCGGCTAAGTGTTACATGGATGTTTAGAGATGAGATACATACGAAATGATTGTCATTCGAGTTTGAGTTGTTGTACATCTTTGAGATGACATATTGGGATTTGTGTAAACCTGCTGTGCGCTGCTATAGTACTCGAGTTCTCACCTGATTGCATTGTGTAGCTGGTTGGCCGTAATGACTTGGTCTCACGGTCAGGTTTTAGATTGTCTGCCCGCCTTCGGGCATATCTCTTTCCTAGCTAGTTCGGGTCTTGGGGGTGCCTTGTGCACTTGTCGAATCGGGGATCGTAATTCGTTTGCGCTCCGAGTGTCTGGCCAAGTTTAGACTAGGACAGTCATTTGATGTCGTCCTACCAGGGGGTTGTATAGTCTGAGATTGGGGATGTCATAGTATATAGACGAGTCAATTGTCGGCCTGCTCATAGTAGTTAGAGTCGAGTCACTTGGTGACCTATTTCTTGTTTGTAGAGTCAGTTGGTTGACCTATAGTTGTTGGAGTCGAGTCACTTGGTGACCTATCTCTTGTGTTGTTGAATCGGTTATTGAGCATGCTTTAGTTTGTGATTGGGAATGTATGATACTTGGTTATCTTAGTACTGTTCATCCAAGGCATTGGATGACTCTTGGGCTAGTTTCGTAAATGGTTTGGATTGAAAGACCCCCCGGTCGGGCAACCGGAAGGGAAACCGGCTCTCCTTCCAAATAGTTTCCGAAATTGGTTGAGAGCCTTTGCAAGTATTGCATGATGATTTGAGATTGAGATATATATATATGCTTCACATGTTATAAATGCTGGAGTATGTTGGATGCCTTATGTGTTATGTGTTATTGACAATAGGTGGCTAGGAGCACTTTAGTCACTCCCCACTGACTGTGGCGCACATGTTGTATGTGTATAGGTACATGAGGCTGTTTGTAGGGGGTTACGTTGAGGCTAGCGAGCGATGATCCTTCATCTTTGACTTTTACCTTTCGTTAGCTAAACCTTAGACTTATGTTTCAGTATTTTGTGCCTGTAGGGATATGCTATCCCGAGCTGCTTTTGTATCGCACTTATATACTTATTTATGTTTCATTTCTCTTCCGCATGTTTAATATTGTTAAGACGCCTCGCATGTTTTATTATGATGTCAAAAGATTTTAATTCCGCTACATTTTTGACAAGTTTTGTATGTTTACTTTTCCGCTTTCGCGAGGGATTTTACACAGTGTCCCCGCACCGTCGAACATAGTAGGCCTATGGCGAGCCATAACATTACTGATATCACGGGCTTTCAGCTACGGTACCCGAGCTCTCTCAAAATTTTTGACTGCAATAGTCAGGGTCTCATGGCTTTCGATCATTTGAGCCATCTCTTCAATCATCATGGAAGCAGCCCGGATCATAGCCGGAGTCGTATTGGGTGGTAGGTTCGGAGGAGTTGCTCTTTTGGGGGCCATCGAATACTATTAAGAATGAAAGAGGTTAACGTAAGCGCGCAACCTACGACTCATAAAACAGAAAGTCAAAAGAAAAGAAAACAGTTACTGAGATCCATCACTCGGTCGAGTACACCGCACTCGGCCGAGTCCTCACTACTCGGTCGAGTACCTGTCACTCGGTCAAGTTACTCCTACTTGGTCGATTTCTTCAAACTCGGCCGACCTAACTCTGCTCGGTCTATTTTCACATGCTCGGCTGAGTATCTCATACTCAGTCGAGTACCACACGCTCGGCCGAGTACCTCTAACTCAGTCGAGTACTCCTCACTCGACCGAGTCACATTTCATAGTAACTATTCGTGAACAACATTTCACCTTCGCCAATTCTATTCATCATAATGTTGTTGACATTACCAACTATACACACACATGCATACATCCTATTCTACCCTTAGTGGCCAAGTGCTATGGTGTAAGCAATTTTCGCGGTTCTGAGACGTCTCCCAAACCTTTGCGGTAGCCTTACAACCTAACACTTGGTGTTCATTTTATTTAAGACACATCCTAGGTTCATTGGGTTAATTGGTTTAGGTGCCAAGATCGTTGCTCTGATACCATTTGTAACACCCTTATAGTCCAAGGCCTTTAAAACATGACCATCAGTTCACGAGGACGTCACCATCTCAGTTTCCCGAGGTATAGTATTAGATAAACAATTCCAACACTTTATTATAGATAACAACAATAACTGTGTAACAAGGAAAAATATAACTGTCTGCGAAAAACTTATAACCAAAGTAACTAGTGTTCATGCGGAAGCTATAACTAGAGACCCTACACAACTGGTGATCCCTCCTCCCAAGCCATCAATCAAGACTCATCTGCGAACCCGAGACTCTGCTCCCATTCAATGGATCATCACAGGAAACAACATCAAGCGTAAGCAACTGGATAATAAGACGAATACAGTACAATGATACATCACATATACTATTCACCATGACACTGTTATCATCCATATACAATATCCGTGGTGGCCTTTAGCCCCACACCAAACTCCCACTTACCGCAAGAAGGGGTACCTAGACCATTAATGTGCACATCCTCTCCGTGGCGGGTCCCACGAAGAGCGACCATAGGAGTGAGACCGTTCCCCGCAACGGTCCCACACATTACCATATCAATCTCAATACTCATGCGTTATACAGTGATACAATAAACATACAGTACAGTCTCAACACTATCATATAAAACTGAGTAGGGAAACCCTACTGATACGTGCCTATACTATGCATTTTATTTATACTTTCGGCACGTATTTCTATGCATTTTCGTAACTTTTAGTTGTTATTTCTCCCGAAACGGTTTACTTTGGCATTTCTATGTTTTAAATGTAGGAATACGCGGAAGTGAGCAAAACCGAACTTGAACTGTTTTCCGGAAGCCATTTTGTGTGTTTGCACGAAGCAAGGATCCGGACTCTTAAGCCAAGTGGTGCATACGAGCCAATTTAAAGCTGGAACATATAGGAATAGGTCGATCGACCTACTCAAGGGGTCGACCGACCAGCGCGCAGAATTTAGAAGGCCTGACAACAGCATTAGAGGTCGACCGACCTACTCAGCAGGTCGACCGACCTGGCGACAGGTTCCGTATTTTTTATTTCGGCTTTTATTCTTTTAATCTTGTAATTAGGAGTCTATTTAAGGACGCCTAAACTTCATAATTAGGTTAAGCAGTCCACATTAGCAAAAACTCCATAGTTAGAGAGAAGATTTCCCAAGTTTTCATCTTTGTTCTTGATTTCCAATTAAGTTTTGTAAGTTTGATCCAATTTAATCTTTCTTTGTTAATTAACTTTGTTGTTCATCTTATTATTGTTATTCAATCCATGTTTCCCTCTTTTGAATTCTCATCTTTGATTATGTTAATTTCCTTGATGTTCTTCAATTTTGTTAGCATTAGTTTTGTGATTAAGATTACGCATAGCTAATTCTTGTGATTAGGAATTAGGGGAACCATGGCCAAGACTTGATTTTGATAGTTTTATGATTAAATTACCAATCCCCATTGTTGTTGGTGAACTAATTCTTTAAGATTGAAAGATTGTTAGGATTAGTTTAACAACAACTTTGGGATTGCCCTATGAACGAAAGTTTAGTGCTTTTCTAGGAACCCTAAGACCGTAAGGATTGGGTAGAATATTGACCTAAAGATTTATTCTTTGTTCCTTGGGATTGTGTTATTTGGTTATTTTACTCTTTATTGACTTGTCCTAGCCATGGGGAACCGAAGTTCCTAATCTCCTTTTTACCTTGTTTTAGTACTCTTGTTTATTTTGCTATCTTAGTTGTTAGTCCCAATCATAAATCAAACCCCCTTTTTGGTTACTTTCAATAGACTTGAAATTCACAAACATAATTAACCTTGTCTCTCTGTGGTTCGACCCTTGACTTATCCTATCTAGTTTAAGCTGAGGTTTTTATAAATCTTATCTTTGGCACCCCTCAACGACGGGTGTCAAATTTTGGCGCCGTTGCCGGGGAGACGGTATGATTTTGTTTGTAGATTTTTAGTTTATTTTTCTTGTCTTAAGGAACTTAGTTTCCTTAAGACCGTTACTTACCTTCTCTTCTAGTGTTATATTTGCATATTAGAAGACAGGTTCTGAGAGGAAGGCTTGAGTACTCTCATACTTAGACATGGCTACTATTTATGACCACATACAACCAAAGATCCAAGATTTACCGAAGGGGTTCACCTTGCCTACTCCTACCACTGGTTCCTTTGAGCTCCACCCGAACTACATCATTCTGGTGGAGCGGAATCAATTTTCTGGTCTACCCGACGAGGATCCGTTGAGACATGTTGAGACATTCACGGATTATTGTTGTTCCATACATATACCTGTCGGGGTGACTCAGGATGAGGTGAAGGCAATGATGTTCCTTTATTCATTAAAAGATGCCGCGAGAGATTGGTACCGTTACCTTGATTGGGTAGCTGAGAAGGTTACGGATTGGGCTTCCTTGGCATTGGCTTTCTATAAGAAATACTTCCCTCTTGCGAAGGCCAATGACTTGAGAAGCTAAATCACTAACTTTCAACAAGGTCCGGATGAAGAATTTTGTGGAGCATGGGGGCGGTTCAAGAAATTAGTCCGTTCTATTCCTCACCATGGTTTTCCTCAATGGTACTTGTGTAACCAATTTTACAACGCTCTCTACGATGATTATAAGGTGATTCTTGATGCGGCCGCCAATGGAAGATTTCAAAATAATACCAACCATATGAAGGGTTGGAACACCATTGAAGATATGGCGGTACATAGGGCCGGAGTTGGGAGTTCACGTGGGAATTCGTGTAGGTTGAATGTGGAGATAGATAGGGTTATAGCTCTTGAGACAACCGTTGAAGCCCGTTTTGGAAAGCTTGAGGCAGCCTAGCTGAAGCAAGAAAGTGCGAACCTAGTTACTACGGTTGACAATACGGGTGAGACTGCGGAGTTGAGAGAGCTTGTTCATGCTCTAATGACACAAATAATGGAAATGGAAAAGGCTCAAGTGGCTTCTTTGAAGACTTTTGAAGACCAATTAGCAATCTTAGCTGCTAATCAGATTGCTAGCTCTCCGGTCGGTTGTGAGAGTTCCATGGAGACATTAAATGCTATAAATCTTAGGAGTGGTCGTGCTTATGAAGGACCAACCCCAAAGGATGATTCTGCTGAAGTTCGGGACGAAGAAATTGATCCCGTGCACAGGTCAGGAGGTCGACCGACCGCCACATCAGGTCGATCGACCGAGATACCTGACGTGAGATCAGTTTCTGCAAAACAGAAAAATTCCGATGATACAGCGTCTGGTCGACCGACCACTACACCAGGTCGACCGACCAGGGGACCTGAGCAGATTGCAATTTCTAATCCTGAATCGTTGGACCCTTCCCTCATTCAAGACCTCACTGAGATTTTACAGCTGAAAAAGCCAAAGGTTGCTGATCCTACGGCTAGTGTTACCGTTCCGTATCCCGAACGATTGAAGAATTCCAAAGAGGATCGGAAATTCGATAAGTTCTTGGAGATGGTGAAGAATCTTGTGGTAACCATCCCTTTCACTGACTTGATTACCCAGGTACCTTCTTATGCTAAATTTATGAAAGATATTTTAAGTCGTAAGAGGAAATTTCAGGACGAAGGTGCTATTGCTTTTGTGGAGGAATGTTATGTTCTTTCACAAAATAATATAGCACCCAAGTTAAAAGACCCAGGTAGTTTTTCTATCCCATGTACTATAGGTAATCATGTTATAGGGAAAGCCCTATGTGATCTAGGGGCTAGTGTCAGTGTTATGCCTTATTCTGTTTGCGAGAGACTTAACATAGGTAGACTTAAAGTCACCAATATTACCTTATAGATGGCTGATATATCAACCCAGAGACCATTAGGGGTCTTAGAGGATGTCCCAGTTAGAGTGGGAAAGTTCTTTATTCCTGTTGATTTCGTTTTTTTAGACATTGCTGAGGATAGTCAAATACCTATTATTTTAGGTAGACCCTTTTTACACACAGCTGGGGCTGTAATAGATGTCAAACGCGGGATCATTACTTTAGAGGTTGGAGATGACACTATAGAGTTTAGTCTTGCCCATAAGGCAACTACTCTTACTGATGATACTTGTTGCTCCATTGATATTATAGACAGGAATGTTATCCGTAACTGGAGGGAATCCTTGACCAAGGATCCCTTAGATGATTTGACAGTTTTGGATAAGTGTGCAGGTAATCCAGCTGAGAATGCTGAAGAGCTGGATGTTGTGGAAGCAGAGATAGAAGAATATGAGCTGACTGAGGAAGAAGGTGAGAAGCTCATAAGCTTGGCTAATGCTAGTCTGGTAAACATGTGCTATTCTATTAGTACTGATTATGTTCAGGCCGTTGAGGTAAAGGTACCAGAGCGTAAGCCACTTCCTCCTAATCTTAAGTATGTTTTCCTAGATGATACTGAGCAGTATCCTACAATTGTTAGTTCTAAACTTGACCCTAACCAACTTTCTGCCTTAATGACTGTTCTAAAAAAGAATAGGAAAGCTTTAGGTTATTCTTTGGATGAAATTAAGGGCATCAGTCCTGATGTTTGCATGCATAGGATAGAGTTAGAGGAAGGGCATAAGCCCTATAGACAGGGTCAACGTAAGTTGAATCCTAAAATGCAGGAGGTAGTTATGGCCGAGGTAATGAAACTTCTTGATGCAGGTATTATTTATTCAGTTGGCAACTCCAAGTGTGTAATACCTCGAAAAATTGAGTCTCGATAATTAAGGTTTTCGCATCGATAGCTTAGTTGTTTTATGGTTTCATATATTTATATTTTAAGTAAAGTTTAATTAAGCAATGTTGTTGTGAGGATTCGATCCTTAGACTACCTGGTACGTTGGATGGGCCTTGGGCTGTGTGCCATCACCCAAGCCCACGGCTGATATAAGTAAACAAAACACATAAACCCTACATGAGCAGCCTCTCTGCCGTCATATTTTAACCCCTTTCCCAGACCTAATCTTTACCCTAATCTCAATTCAAACGACACACACACATAGCCGTCACACCAGAGGAGAGAATCAGACTGAACACGGTGGTCTAGGGTGAGAGCACGGTGGTTCGTTTTGACGGAGAAACTGGTATGTCTCACACGCCACCATTTTCTGTTTTGGTCTGTGGTTTTAGTCACCTGGGTAATCGGTTATAGTATGTCACGTAGTGTTTGCATATAGAGTAGTCTCTAGTGCTCGTTGGTGGTAAGGGTGGCGGAAAAAGGGTGGTTTTTACGAGTCTGGGTTAAGTTCTGGGTTCGTGTTTTTCATTGTGTTCGCGTCTGTGTATGTTTAGTGTGTGTGTCGAGTCTGGTTTCGTGCTTATAAGTACGGGTCACGGGTCAAGGAGTTGGATATTAGTCAGGGGTCCGTCATGGTGGAAGGTACGGTGGATTCAGGCAACGGAGGTGGTGTCGACAGGGGGATTCGTTTCCTCTGTTTGGTGCTGGTTTCGTTATATGTATGTACAAGTGTGGTTTGGGGGATGGTACCACCGTTGACTCGGGGGAGATCGACGCGATGGTACCACCGTGGTTAGGTGTCTGGTGTTCAGGGAGTGTGTAGGTGGCAGTCGTGCGTGGTGGTTTGGTATGGTGGGCCGTCGACAGGGGTATCAATGTGGGCCTGCCGAGGTGGTGTCGTGAGGTTTTCAGGCGAGTTGTGGGGTTGGTTCAACCCGCCGGTAGCCGGCGACCTGGTTGCCAGTGGTCGCCGGAGTTGTTGGTGGTTCTGGGTACGCGGGTCCGTGGTGGTTAGTGGTCGTGGTAGGATAACGGCGGCGTTAGGAGGGGGTTATGTGGGTGTGTCGTGAGTTTGGTCGTGTTTAGGGTGTAGTATTATTATTATTATTTTTTATTTTTATTATATTTATTATTATTTATTATTATTAGTATTAATTATGTTGTTATTAGTAATTTGTATTTTCTTACGAATTCGGGTCGTGTTAATTAGATATACGAGTCGGGAACTATCTAAGTCTTGAGGACGTCTATATTTGGAAAGTTGCTATATTGGGAAAGTTTCTATTTATGGAAACTTTCCACTTAGGGAAGGTTTCTAATTATAGTATGTATGGTTGTTAAGGGGTTCGGGAAGGTTATTTATTCGTTACGTATATGTGTATAGGTAGCGGGTTTCGCGTGGAACATTTCTAAACAAGCCTCGGATTATCTGCGTTTCCTGCTATTTCAGGTAGGGGAAAATACTGGTAAATGATGATGTGTAATCTGCTCTTATTTGGTATTAAGCATGTTTGTGATATAATTTCATGTGATCGTTATATTGTGTTCCCTATATTATTCTGTGGTATCATACGATGTGAATATATATTGGGTCTTGTGATATGGCGTTGGATCGGTGCGGAGTATATATGGCGTTGGATCGGTGCGGAGTATATATGGCGTTGGATCGGTGCGGAGTATATATATGGTGTTGGATCGGTGCGGAGTTTATTTGGCGTTGGATCGGTGCGGAGTTTATTATATTGTTGTTGTATTTATTCGTGATCACCTGTGATGAACCAATTTATTGGGGAGCAGATTGACAGGTGGCTGAGACTAAGGGGGAGCTATGGGAGAAAGAGATTGGATCCGGACCAGACTAGAGTCTAGATCACCTTAGTCAGTTTAGCATGAGTTGTACTTTCTTTATTCTGTTAAGACTTTCGGATACAGTTGTAAGAACAAGCTATGAGTTTAATTTTAATTAAAGTATTGTTTATCTTTCCTTTGTATCTACTATCTCGGGAAACCGAGATGGTAACACCTTTATTTATATGAGGGATCCTAGTACATGCCCTTAAATAAATGGGGGTGTTACAAAGTGGGTTAGCCCAGTTCAGGTGGTTCCTAAGAAAGGAGGAACCACAGTGGTTAAAAATGAGAAAAATGAATTAATACCTACTAGAGTAGTAACTGGGTGGCGGATGTGCATAGATTATAGACAGTTAAATACCGCCACCAAGAAAGACCATTTCCCCCTTCCTTTTGTTGACCAAATGACTGAAAGACTTGCTTCTAATAAATTCTTCTGTTTTCTAGATGGTTATTCAGGTTTTTTTCAGATTCCCATCCATCCTGATGATTAGAGTAAGACTAATTTTACATGCCCACAAGGTGTTTTTGCATACCGCAAAATGCCTTTTGGGTTGTGTAATGCTCCTGCCACCTTTCAAAGGTGTATGATGGGTATTTTTTCTGATTTCATAGAAAACATTATGGAGGTATTTATGGATGTTTTTTCTGTTTATGGTAATGCGTTTGATCAGTGCTTAGCTAACCTTGATAAAGTATTGCAGCGTTGTATTGATGTAAACCTTGTCTTAAACTGGGAAAAGTGTCAGTTTATGGTTACTGAGGGGGTAGTGTTAGGGCATCTTATATCTGATAAGGGTATACATGTAGATAAGGCAAAGGTGCAAGTGATTGAGCAATTACGCCCTCCTGTTAATGTTAAGGGAGTGAGAAGTTTCTTAGGGCATGTAGGTTTTTACCGGCTTTTCATTAAGGACTTTTCTAAAATTGCTAAACCACTTACACAATTGCTACTTACGGATGCTTCTTTGATTTTACTGATGAGTGCCTTTCAGCTTTTAACAGGTTAAAGGAAGCTTTGGTCTCAGCACCAATCATCCAGCCACCAGATTGGGATCTCCCATTTGAGATCATGTGCGATGCTAGTGATTATGCTTTGGGTGCTGTGCTTGGCCAAAGGAAGAATAAGGCTCTTAATGCTATATACTATGCAAGCCGTACCCTAGATGAGACTCTAGTCAACTACTTCACCACTGAGAATGAGATGCTAGTTGTGATCTTTGCCTTAGAGAAATTTAGGTCCTATTTGGTAGGTAATAAGGTAATTGTTTACACTGACCATGCAGCTTTGAAAGGTCTCTTCCAGAAGAAAGATTCAAACCAAGGCTCTTGGGGTGGATACTCCTTCTACAAGAATTTGACATTGAGATTAGGGACAAGAAAGGCGCGGATAATGTGGTAGCTGACCACCTATCTCGTCTTCAGTTGACTGATGGGGAAGATTCTTTACCTATTGATGATTCATTTCCTGATGAGAGTTTATTTGTCATTAATAGTTCAGGTTCTTATTCCCCTCCTTGGTATGCTGACTTTGCTAATTTTGCTGTCACAGGTAAAATTTCTCTAGAGTTGTCTTGGCAACAAAAGAAGAGATTTATGTTTGATGCAAGACAGTATTTTTGGGATGACCCTTATGTTTTCAAAGAATGCGGAGATGGACTTATCCGGAGATGCGTTCCCCAATGAGAGGTGAAGGACATTCTGGAAGCATGCCACTCTTCTGTATATGGTGGTCACCACGGTGGAGAGAATATGTGAAGCATGCCACTCTTCTGCATAAAGTTAATGGCCAATATGTGAAGCACTTCCGTGGAGAGAATGAATTTATTGGTAAGGTTGAAGTTTCTTACTTTGATCCCTTTTCGGATGCTTCATGACAGGTAAAAAGGTCGCGCGGGACCTCTTAAACCAGCGCTAACCGGGAAGCAACCCGTGTTGTAGCTTAATTTTGTCTTTCTGTATTTTCACTACAACAAAATGGCACTTGCGTCACGATTTATGTCACGGGAATTCATAATTCGTGACCTAAATTTGTTTAGTCACGGCAAAAAAAATCCCCTTCCTTCAAAATTAATTGGTAAAAAAATTTATGTCACGGGAAAATATATCCGTGACAAATAATTGTTTTTAGTCACGAATTAAGCCATGACCGTGGCTAACAAATGCGTTTAGTTACGCATCAAGTCACGAACGTGGCTAATAATTTTTTTTAGCCACAATGTCGTGGCTAATTATGATTTATTGTCACATGTAAGTTAACCGTGACTAATTAGTATGCTTAGCCGCACTGAATTCTTAACGTGGCTAATTATGATTTATTGTCACAGCTAAATTATCCGTGACTATATTGCTCTTAGCCAGACACTGAATTCTTACATACCGTGGCTAATTGTGATTTATTGTCACAAGTAAATTACCCGTGACTAATTATTGCTCTTAGCTACGCACTGGATTTTTACCGTGACTAATAATTTTGATATGATAACAAATAATAGTACAAAATTATTAGTGCAACATGGTGTGTACTGTGACATCAAGATGATTGCGCCGTATTATTGCGAGATGTAAACAATAATCGTACTTAATGTTTTTCACTATTGACGTAAATGATCTTATTATGATTATTCTTATTATTGGATTTAGTCTGTCACAAGTGAGAATTTTTGCAATTTATTATGATAATTGTTATTAACACTACTGACTTGAAAATGAATATGATTATATGAATAAAAGATTGTTGTTTAACAATTTATTTTGCTTTATTTTCGTTGAAGGCTGCTTTACTTTAAGTATACGTTTAATTATGTAATGACAATTTTATAATTTCAAAGCTACTTACCCAGTTACTCAATTTATTAAACTGCGCAACAAGCCCGACAAAAAACACTACAACAAATTGACACTTTTGCCACGATTTATGCCACGGGAATTTATAATTCGTGGCTAAATTTTGTTTAGCCACGGGAAAAATTTTATTCACTATTTTAGAAAAATTTTATGCCATGGAAATTTTTTTCCCGTGGCAAAAAGTCAATTGCGCCACAATTTAGGTTACAGTCGTGGCTAATAATCATTTTTGCCACGAACAATGTCACACCCATGGCAAATATATATTTATAATTCTTTTTTTTGTTAAATTTATAATAATGAATAACATTATTTAGAGACCGCATCACATTTAAAGAGAAAGTATGTCCAATTAAATAATTAACTTATTAACACCTATCATTGAGAAGTCTGAAACAAATATATTGGTAAATAAGCTTTTCATTAGAGAATTGATTTACAACTTTATTTGTAAAATATTTCTACAAGAACTTGAATTCGAGAAGTTAAATTGGAAAAAAATTGGGGAAGTTTTTACGGAGAAAAAAAAAAAGAAAAGACAATTAGATTTAAAATATTATTAAATAAAAAAAAGTATTCTAAAAAATTAAAGTCAAAATGATTTCCAACAAATCATTGAATAAAATGGAAAAAAAAACATATTGATAAAATAACCGATATAAAAAAACCAATATAGAAAAACATTTTAATTATTGAAAATGAGCGTATCACACCGAAAAGTAAAATGGAAATTAAAATAATAAATTTACATGTGTAAATAATGTGAAATTTTGTTGACAAAAAGAAATATCAAGAATAATGAAAAGAAATCAATTTAGAGAAAACAAAAATTTATACGATAATTTCTGTGTTTTTTTGGCAAAAACTGATTATTTTCGAGTTAATAATGTGTTGGTGATTTATTTTAGTAATAAAACTCACTCATGGATACCCATATGTAATCATTATTCAAAAGTGATCATTATTTAGTAAAAAGTGATTAAACTTTTTTTCGTTACAAATACGACGATCTTACAAATAGTATTTGTGTGGAAAAATATATGAAAAAATGGATAAAAGAAAAATAAAATAAAAATGCCGACAAATGAAAAAAAATAAAAAAAATGTATTAGGGAAAAAATATAAGGAGAATGTGATTAAATAGTTTGGAGAAAATGGTTTTGTTGACTCGGGCAAAAAATGACCCGAGCATCATTAGTCGGGAGGTCAACATTGAAAACTCGAGTAATTTGAGAAAAATAATGTTTTTTTCGCAAAAATATGTAAATCATTTAATATTTTTTCGCAAAAATATGTAGTGAAGGTAATTAAGAAAAAAAAGGAATATAATTTAAAAAGGTTTCAAAGTGTTAATTATATCAACAAGCTTAAGTTTCATTTTCGGTAGCTCATCATAAGAACTCCACAGTTAAGCGTGCTCAGGTGAGAGTAGTATTGGGATGAGTGACCTTCTGGGGAGGATATACGATTCGCAAAAGTGAATGACTTGCAATTGTGAGTAACTAGTTGAAATAACTAACCAATCAAGGATTAAAACTTGACAAAATTTCATATGTAACCAAATGTGTTTGGTAGTGTGGTGGTTTCTCACCTCATCCCTTAACCCTGAGGTCAGGGGTTCGATTCCTACCCATGAGAATGAAGCAATTCTTTGGCAAGCCGTTTACCTCTTCGTGAGAGAGCCCGTGGCAAGGGGATTATACACCGTTGTCGACACGGTGGACACCCCCCGGTGTAGACCATCACATTCCATATGTGAAAATAATTTCATTATAAGTAAAGCATAATATATTACATTTTGTAAATTTATTTTTTATTTTTTTGTTTGTCACGGGAATAATTTTGGCCACGAGAATTAATTTTTGGTCATGGGAATTATTAGCCACGTGAGAATCTGTGGCTAAAAATATAATTTTAGTCACGTTCTTGTTTTTCCCATGGCTATCTGTTAGCCACGGCCACTTGGGCCACGGAAGGTATTTCCGTGATAAAGAGCTTTAGCCACGGGAAATTAGTACTTGCGCCACAAATTTAGTCGTGGCCCAAGTGCTTAATTGTAGTAGTGTTTTGGTACACGTTTTCTGTCGTGTTTTTACCTCTTTTGATAGAATTTTGAGCTTTTGCTGGAAAAATAGGCCGAATTGTCAGTTACGTAGGTCGACCGACCTACTAGTAAGGTCGACCGACCTTCTGACATCAATAAATGACTTCTGACAGAGCAGGTACACAGGAGGGAGGTCGACCGACCTCCACATCAGGTTGACCGACCTCGAGGCAGTGGTCCGGGTTTTCGAGTAAGGGGTCTTAAGTCCATTCTTTGTTTGAAAACAAATTATTTCCTCACACTTTTTTAACACCCTCCTCTCTGTTAAAAACCCTAACTGCCTCCCTCCTTCATCCTTCACTCATTTTTCTTGCTTTCTCTCATTTTCCCATAAAAGGTATGTGTTCTTCGGATTTTTCTTCTTCTTTTTCATTCTATAGTCTCTTATTTCCATTTTAGGTAGTTTCTTGTTTATGTTTTTCAGTTTGATTTTGTTTTTTAGAGTTTTGTTTTTCTTATGTTTGTGTTTTCCTTTTGATTTTCCTTCTTCTATTAGCTTCTATAGTTTCAGATCTGTAATCTTGTGTGGTTTTTGTGCTGCTAGGGTTAATTTGAATTTCCCCCTACAATTTCTATGCTTAATTTCTGTCGAAATTCAAACCGCGCATTCATACTGGGATAACCATCGGTCGACCGACTCGGAATAGAGGTCGGCCGACCAAACTGCGTTTTTCAGAAACTCGATTTTTCGTTTGGTCGGTCGGTCGACTTGGGTAGAAGGCCGGTCGACCTGGGTACTGATACAGAAAGTTTTAAAATACTGGCAGATGGTCGGTCGACCTCGAGGTGAGGTCGGTCGACCTCGTTACTGTTACAGGGACTTTTGTTTCGCAATTTTGTTCTTCTATTTTGTTAAATAAATGTTCTAATGTTGCAAGGGCTTAAGTTTTAAGAACAATTATTGTAATTTTTCAGATTCATCATGTCTAGCCGTGGACAAGGAGGAAAACGATCTCACACTTCCGGAGCAAGCACTTCAAGAGGCCGTGCTAGTGGGTCTGGGGGATTGACGGTGCTTGACACGGATAGTCTACCAAACTATCCGCAAGTCATCTTTCATACTCCGGCGCAAAAAGCCCGGTTCCTCCATCTTTCGACCTATTGCCTTGTGGTGGTCACCCGGTTCTTATGCGTGCCGGCATTACAAGCCTTGGGTTGCTATGACGATGTGGTGTCCTTGCTCAACGGGACGGGTTTTTCAGGACTCGTCACGATGGATGATTTCACTTATCCTCTTCTTACTCTTGAGTTCTTTTCCTCTTTTATTTTTAATGTTCAAGCTTATGATCCCGGCTACAATAATAAGTGCATTTCTTTTCGCTTGTTTAATGAGACATTTTCTTTAACTTTAAGTGAATTTACTGAGTACTTAGGTTTGTCTTCTATGGGTCATACGGGTGACTCTTCTGAGTCGTACACTGTCATGTGGTCTTGCCTTTCTCATTCCAGCGATAGGAGGAAGAAGAGCATCACCGTTCACCTACCCGCTCCCCATTATTATTTGCGTCTTTTGGCCAACACTGTTTTCGGCCGTAAGGAGTCTCAAAATGTTAAAAACATTGAGGTCTCTATTTTGTCTGGCTATCTTAATGTCAGACGTAAGGGTCAGCAGTTTTTTAACACTGCTTATTTGGCCGCCTCTCACTTTGTGGCGGTGGGCGAGGGAACTTCTTTGACTACTATTGTTTGTGGTGGGCTAGTCACTCGTTTGGCTCGCTCACTTGTTCTTCAGTTCCCCCGCTTTGAGGATGCGCTTCACCCTCTCTCCCGATACATGGACATGGCTTATCTCAAGTTCGTGCATTGGGTGGATAGGAAGGATTACTGGAAGGTTGATACCTACCTCAGTGATCGCATCCCCATCACCATGGCTCCCCCCATGTTACCCTTTGATGATTTTCGGGGGGATCCTAGACCACTCCTTCCATCCTACCGCCTCCCACTTAGGGGAGGCACCTTTAGAGGCCATAGGGTTCCCGCCCCCGGTGCCCACTTTGCTGCACCTGGGACTGGGTACCCCACTGATTTTACTGCTCCTCCTAATGTTGGTATTCCTCCCGTTGTTGATAGCAGATCTCTCCCGCACATGATGGCGGACCTTTGCAGGCAGTTCAACCAAAAACAGTTGAACGAATGTCTCTACCAGTACCCGGGCTACTCGGAGTATGCTACTCAGGGTAGGCTCCCCACCGGCCCCTGGACTCACCCCACCTGGTACACACCTCAGGCGGGCGGTCAAGGGTACGGAGAAGCTTCGGGATCTGCCTCAGGAACAGGCATAGGTTCCGATGATGAAGAGGAGGAGGAAGCGGAGACTAGTGGCTCGGAATTTGAGCCATAGTATTATCATTGAGCCCAAACCCCCCCTCTTCGATGTTCGGTTTGGGGAAGTTCCTCCGTCTTGTAAGTAACCTTTTGTTTTTTCTTTTTATTTCCTCTAGCCTCTTTCTGCCCCCCTTTAGCCTCCTTTTGCAGGCTTTAGTCTTTTTCCTTTTCCATCTTTTATTTGTTTTTGCCTTTCCCCATCCCCATGCTGTGGATTTATGCTGATGAGCACAATGTGTTGGAGCTTGTGTCCTCCACATGTAGTGTGATAACGTCATTGCACATACCCTTGTACGGACAAGTGGGAGATTGTTGGGGCTGGTGTCCTTGACAATTAAGTACAATGACTTATTAAATCTCTTTAAGGATCACAAGGGCATACTTCAGTATTATTATCAGTTGATCCACGTTTATCAACAACGGTTGGCTTGCTAGATAAGTTTGACGTTATTGTCATACAGATGGCGGTGATCAACTGGTCCCTATACGTCACACCTATAGGACACGTTTGAGAGATGTGAAGGTATGAAAATACAGTCACATTTATGCCGGATACGACTAAACAGTTAGTTAGAGGTATTGACTATTAAATTAGTCAATAAAATGTTTAGATTATTATTTAATACGGATTAAATAATTTTAGCTAATACGGATTACATGATTAATTCGTATATTAAATATAAACGGTTATATTTAATTAAATATTGTATTCGCGTATTAATATAAACACTTATATTAATTTGGGTAATTATACAATATCGTAATTTTATCAGACCATTATTAATACATCGACTGCATTAATATCTGATAACATGTATGCGATTTATAATTAAAATCCCGCAAATAATATTTAGCAAAACGAGTCGAATCACGCAAAGGAATAAGGTAAGAGTGGAGAAAGCCCACTCTCACCTCAACCCGTTCGGCCGACCCACCAATACTACATAAGGAGAGTCCTCCTCCTTTTGTCAGTGGATTGATCAAACTGGTTAATTGATAATCTCAAGAATTAGGGTTTTGAGAACATTATTTTCCCAAAATTCAGATCTCACATCTAAAACCTCACAAAAGCTCTCCCCATATTGCAAGGCAATTGGAGAGTATTTCTAGCACACGCGGCAACATCTCATTCAAGTCGTGGGTGCAAGTTATAGGAGAGAATTTACTTTAATTCCTGTTATTAGGCCTATTCAAGCAAGGACCCAAGGTTGTATTCCTTTTCATGTTTTTATTAACTTATGACAATAATCTCAACTGTAAAATTCGTTATAATCCTTCATGTTTTAGGGCGAATACATGCTATACTCCCCACAAGTGGTATCAGAGCCAAGGCCTCAAAATTTTACTTTTGTGTTTTTCATAAGTTTTAATATAAAAATTTTGAAAATTGATTTCTGTCGGCGTGTGGGTCGGTCGACCCGTTATTTTGGTCGGTCGACCTCTGCCCGCGTAGGGTTTCTGTTTTTCGGCAGTTTCTCTTATGTATAATCGATCTTGTTTTCGATTCCTGTTTACATATTGTTAATTAATCGATATTCTTGACAATATGTGAACCCTTGTTGCTGTTTATTTTGATTTACGCGTTTTGAATCAAAGGTTAAAACTTGTTTTGATTAAAAGTGCAGCAATTTCGCGTTTTCAGAAACTCGACTTCGTGTTTTGTGGTCGGTCGACCCGTTTATTGGGTCGGTCGACCACTCTGCAGTTACAGAATTTTTTTTTTTGTCAGGAGGTCGGTCGACCCCATGTTGAGGTCGGTCGACCACTTCCCTGTAACAGTCGTGTTTTGTTTTTCCGAAAATAACTTGTTTTTATTTTCGCTTGGCCAAAAGTAATATGCTGTATACAGAAATAGTATATTATTTTTGTGAAACGGTTCACTCTCGTTCGATACATATTATTTTAAAACGGTTTAAGATAATGGATTATAAACTTATTAAAATTAAAGTGGTTAAAACGGTATAATCACATAATTTTAATCCCGAAAAGGTGGGTTGGTAAAATTTGTTAATCATAATAACAGTATTATGTCATGTATGAATTTTCATTTCAGTTGATGCATTTTATTTATCGTCTTGTTGAATGCCTTTTGAATGCTTTCTATAATGTATTTAATTATGCAAACAGTTGTAACTTAGTGTGGCCTTAGAAGATTGTGTCACCGTAATGATGGGACACAGTCTTGCTTGTAATTTTGAGATCTTGAATCTCCGTTTTGGGTTTTTGCCATGTAATTACTTTTGTATTTAAATTAGAATGTAAATAGGATTATATTTGTAATTTAAATTAGTAATTTTGTGAAGACCAAAGACGGAGACCGGATGCTCACTCCCGCTGCAAGGACCAAGATGGAACATCAAGACAAGCTTCTAGGGTCCAACGGTGGATTCCAAGTTGTTTTATGTTTATTTTGGTAGGATATGCCACACTAAGACTTTTATTTACGTTTATCGCATTTATTTTATGCTTTCATCGATAATAGCTTGCATCGTATTCCGCTTAAAACCAAACCACCTATAACATGCCTGAAAACTGACTCATGTAGAGGTTACGCGTTAGTTTTCTGTGACAACACAGATGTCACATGTCAATTGCAAAGCCATCACTTTATTTCATTCATTCACGCATATGCTAGATATTAGTTCACTTAAAATGGATAAATATAAGTTGATGGGGTCTTCCTCGTGTAACCAAAAATTGAGAATAGTCTTTATAAATCAGACTCCCATGAATCTCTTCTTCGTCGGTAGGCATAATATGACCCCTTCTACGTCGGGTAATTGGAAACAAATGATTTATTTTATCTCAACATCATGGTCACTCGATACTATCTAGCGACTGAGATGGACTAATAGATAAGATTTACGGAAATCTATCGACCAAGAGTTCCAACGGTGGAATTAGCCAAGCTGTGGGCTTATCAATATACGGAAATTGAGTCTTGGGATCGTTTATATAATTCTTGAGGGAGATCAATTATATAAATGCATGAGTCTACGAGTTTAAATTCAATTTAAAAGTAGACTTAAATCACAACAATGAGTTGCTTATATGGTTTTGTTTTATCTTCTTTTCAGTGTAGAACACGTTCATTTAAACTGCGGTATAACTAATGGCTGGTGAAGAACCAATGCCAAGTGCCAAGCTAGCACGTGAATCCTGGCTAAAAGCCTTCACGGACTCCATGAATCAGTCTACTAGACTGAGGAATGATGGGTCAAACTTCTCTGACTGGGAGGCAGCACTACGGAATGCTGCCATTGCTGACGGAAAGCTCAAGTACTTAACTGAGCCCATTCCGGCACACCCAGGAACTGGAGCTAGAGCCAACGAAGTTCGCGCTCATAGCGACTTCGTCATGGAAGCGGGTGCGATAAAGAACGTACTCATCTATGCAATGGAATCCAATTTGCAAAGACGCTTCATAACCCATGGTGCAAACAAGATTTTCACCACGCTAACTAACGAATTCTCAAAAGCTCCGAGAATCTTTTCTTTTGAGCATACCTGTCGCTTCTTTGAGTCGAAACTCTAGAAGGGCCAAGCGGTTAGCCCACATATTCTCAACATGATTGAGAATATCGAGAAACTGGAGGCCCTAAACTGCAAGATCAGTGAGAACATAATCATTGATCGAATGCTTCATTCGCTTCATGATGGGTTCGCCCTCTTCAGGGCCAACTATTACATGAACGACATGAAGAAGACTCCTCATGAGCTCCACTCCCTTCTCGTACAGACCGAGAAGGATCTGAAATTAAGTGGGAGCGTGAAGCAGGATGTTCTCATGATCTCCAGTAAGGGTAAGGGTAAGGGAAAAGCTAAAGCTCAGGGCGACCTAACAGTAGGCAAGCCCAAGTTTAAGAAGTCAGGATTTACTAAGAGTGGGCCAGGTGAGTCGAGCAACTCACAGGGCAAGACAAAGAGCAAAGATACTAGCATGGAATGTCACCATTGCCACAAGACTGGGCATTGGAGGCGATCATGCCCCGTGTATCGTGAGGACATTAAGGCAGGCCGCGTTACTCCTGTTGGTATGTCTTCTTCTTCTTTTATTCACATGATTGAGATTAACCATGCAAGTTACGAAACTTGGGTACTAGATACTAGCTGTGGTTCTCATCTATGTAATCATGTCCAAGGCCTCCGAAACCAAGAACCCCTCATCAAGGGTGAGGTTGACCTGCGTGTCGGGAATGGAGCACGTGTTGCTGCAGTCTCGAGGGGAACATACGTGATCCAGCTTCCAAGTGGATTCGAGTTATCTTTATATAACTGTTATTATGTTCCTTGTTTATCCAAAAACATTATTTCAGTTTCTGCACTTGACAAACTTGGTTTTTCATTTGTAATAGAAAATAACAGTTGTATTTTCTCATTACACAATATGATTTATGGCAAGGCAGTTTCCATGAATGGAATTCATGTTTTAGATCAAACCACCGAAATATTACATGGGAATAACAAGAGATTAAAGGTAGGTGACAAAGATCAAACTTATCTATGGCGTTGTCGTATGGGACACATAAATGAGAAACGCGTAAAACAGCTCATATAGAATGGAGCTATCTCGGCCTTTGATTTCGAATCATATGGCACGTGTGAATCATGTCTCATCGGTAAGATGACTCGTATTTCCTTCAAAGGTGTTGGAATGCGCGCTGCCGACCTATTAGGACTCATACATACGGATGTATGTGGCCCTATGTCGATCAACGCACGAGAAGGCTATAGGTATTTCATCACTTTCACGGATGATTTGAGTAGATATGACTATGACTACTTGATGAAACATAAAAGTAAATCCTTTGACAAGTTCAAAGAATACCAGAATCGGGTACAGAACCAACTGGGAAGAAAGATTAAAGCACTACGTTCTGATCGTGGTGGTGAGTATCTTTCACACGAGTTTGATCAACACCTTAAAGACTGTGGCATCGTTCTGCAGTTAACTCCACCTGGAACACCACAATTGAATGGTGTGTCCGAACGGAGAAATCGAACTCTACTTGATATGGTTCGATCCATGATGAGTCACACCGTTGTGCCTGATTCATTGTGGGGCTATGCTCTTTTGTCGGCCGCTCTAATACTTAACCGAAGTCCGTCTAAAGCTGTTGACAAGACTCCATACGAATTATGGAAGGGAACGGTCCCTAACTTGTCCTTTATTCGGGTTTGGGGCTGCGAGGCTTATGTCAAGTGGAGACACGAGGATAAGCTCGGCCCGCGATCGGTCAAGACATACTTTATAGGCTATCCAAAGGGAACTTTTGGTCATTACTTCTACTCGCCAACCGAACAACGTGTTTTTGTTGCGGCCAGTGCGACGTTCTTAGAGAAAGACTTTCTCGAGAACAAGTCGAGTAATAGAACCTTCGATTTATCGGAGGTTCAAGAACCAGCTACCGAGCAACCATTGGAGGAAACAGTTCCTACAACCGAGGCTGCGGTAGATATTCCTGAGGAACCTAGGAGGTCGGGAAGAGTCTCAATTCCTCCGGACAGATACATTGGTATGGTCGAGGAACATGATATAGATGACGTCTTACTCCTAGAGGGTAATAAACCCTCAACCTATAAAGGTTCCATGACTAGTTCTGACTCAAAGCTATGGCTAGAAGCCATGCAATCCGAGATGGACTCCATGTATGAGAACAACGTGTGGGATCTTGTGGACCTACCTGCAAAGGTACGTCCCCTTCAATGAAAATGGCTTTACAAAATAAAGCATGCCGTGGAAGGTAAACAAGATATCTATAAGGCAAGACTAGTTGCTAAAGGTTTCACCCAAGTGCCAGGCTTGCACTACGATGAGATCTTTGCACTCGTAGTCATGCTACATTCCATTCGGATTATCTTAGCGATCGCCGCATTTCATTACTATGAAATATGACAGATGGACGTTAAAACCGCCTTCTTAAACGGTTATTTGGAGGAAGAGTTGTACATGGTATAACCCGAGAGTTTTATTGATCCAGAACATCCTAAGAAGGTTTGCAAGCTTAAGCGTTCCATCTATGGACTTAAGCAAGCATCACGGAGTTGGAATCATCGCTTCGACCAGGTGATAAAAGAGAATGGGTTTATTCGATCAGTCGAGGAACCATGTCTCTATATCAAGTCGAGTGGGAGCAAGATTGTCTTCCTAGTACTGTATGTCAATGACATACTCTTGATTGGGAACGACATACCTCTCTTATCTTCGGTTAAAGCAAGGTTGAAAAACCATTTCCAGATGAAAGATCTGGGAGAGGCACAAAGAATTTTGGGCATCCGTATCTACAGGGATAGATCACGACGGATGTTGTCTCTCAGTCAGGAGTCTTATATAGATAAGATCCTAGAGAGATTCAGCATGACGAACTCCAGAAAGGGGTTCCTTCCTATGACTACTGGGCTTCACTTGAGCAAGACTCAAGAAGCTAAGACATTGGAAGAGAAAGAGCGCATGAGTCAGATTCCTTATGCTTCGGCTATAGGATCGATCATGTATGCCATGATATGCACACGTCCAGACGTTGCATATGCATTGAGTATGACCAGTCGATTCCAAGCTCATCCAGGTGAACAACACTGGATGGCCGTGAAAAACATTCTTAAGTACCAACGAAGGACTAAAGATTGGGGATTGACTTACGGAGGCGACTCGACGCTCTGCGCTACGGGTTACGCAGATGCTAGCTTCCAAACGGATCGAGACGACTCGAAATCTCAGTCTGGATTCGTTTTTACTCTTAATGGCGCTACTGTCAGCTAGAAAAGTTCTAAACAGAGTGTTACAGCAGATTCTACTACTGAGTCCGAGTACTATGCCGCCTCGGAAGCAGCTAAGGAAGCAATATGGATGCGTCAATTCTTACAAGGACTCTCAGTAGTGCCTAGTTTGAATGACCCAATCACCGTTTATTGTGACAATAAAGGTGCCATCTTCCAAGCTAAGGAGCATAAGTCTAGCAACAAGGCTAGACATGTACAACGGAAAGCTCATCTAATCAGAGATTACGTGGAGCAAAAGGAGATTTTCATTGATAAGATCGCTACGGATGACAACATAGCTGATCCTCTCACTAAAACATTACCACGTGATAAGCATGAAGGGCACATTCATTCCATGGGAATTAGATGTGTTCCTAAGTTGTAGTACTCTTTTATGAATTCATGTAATAATTCATTTTCTCGTGTACTCTATTCAACCTCATTGTTATGATATATAATGTTTTGTTTTTCATGTGGAATTATACGCCAATTTTGAACACCACAAAATGAACTGAATACCATTACATCGTTTTAGTCCTTGATTACCCACTTGAGCTGATAACTAAGGTAATCATTTTGTGACGTTGGTTGATGGTGGGTTCAACGAGCCATAAGTCAAACGGATGACTGGCCAATCACAAAGGCGAGTTATACGGATATCTCGTAGGACACCCCGTGACAACGTTATGGAGTCCAAAATGTTTTATAACATTGGGTGCCAGGTCGTGGATAGGACATTATTTTCCCAAAACTCAGATCTCACATCTAAAACCTCACAAAAGCTCTCCCCATATTGCAAGGCAATTGGAGAATATTTCTAGCACACGCGGCAACATCTCATTCAAGTCTTGGGTGCAAGTTATAGGAGAGAATTTACTTTAATCCCTGTTCTTAGGCCTATTCAAGCAAGGACCCAAGGTTGTATTCCTTTTCATGTTTTTATTAACTTATGACAATAATCTCAACTGTAAAATTCGTTATAATCCTTCACGTTTTAGGGCGAATACATGCTATACTCCCCACACAATGAGGGCATTGTGCGTTTTGGTTTGGGGAGGGTATTTGCATACTTCTGTTGATTCTGCATTTGTTTAGGTGTCTTGTGTATTTTTCCTTCTGTTGTGTTTGCATTTGCACTTCATCTTTTTCTGTCGCACGTTTATTGCATTTCCGTTACTTTTTCTCCTTTCAGTTTGTCAGTTACTTTTTCTCCTTTCATTTTAGCATATAGGTCGAGTCGGAACGGACGGATACTATGAAAATATTGCCTCACATGTCGCCTATTGCCTTGCCTTGCATTTTCAAAAAGTTTCAAGCTAGTCTTTTGCATAGTCTACGAGTTTTTGTTGATTTTATGCTAATTATTAGACTTGACTCTGTTCTTGGCAAGCTACTACATTTTCTAAGGTTTAGAGCTTAATAAATCGGTGACATTCATGACCGATTTCATGTAGGATTGAGAGTAGTTTCTCCTCTTGAGGCATGTCACATCAATTTGCATAAGCATGAATTTTGTCTACTTAATACCTATATGCATTCGGGTTTGTGGTTTGTTGACACAAGTGGTAGAGGTTTCCTTTTCTTATTTTACCCATAACCTTCACATAGCCAAAATGCCTTTTATCCCTTATACTACATCCATAAATTGCCTACCCTAGCCGAGCTAGTAACATGGTATATTGGGACTGTTTTGGACATCCTTTGGTTTTGTGCCTCATTGAAGAATTTTTATTTTGTGGGAATGGTGAAAAGAAAAAAAAAAGAAAAAAAAATCTATGAGTTCAGAAAAAGAAAAGGAAAAAGAAAATAAGGAACTCAATAAAAAAAAAATATGAATGAGAAAAAAAATCGGAACCACCTGTTTACAAGGGTGGTCGGCAAACTGCCATACGAGGTCGGTCGACCACGACTACTGAGCAGGAATGTTATTCTAGAAAAGAAAGAAAAAAAAGAGGAGTTGTGAAAATTTGCTCACAATATTGAGCATTGGGCTTGTTTTATGAAGGAAAGTGAAAGTAGTTTTATAGTGTGGTTTGATGGTTGTTAGCTCGGTTTAACCCCTCTTTCCATAATTCGTTTTGACCTTTCTTACCTTTAGCTTCATAATCCCAAATCACCTCGGCATGTGCCATGGTCAGTTAGTGTGGGAATGCATATGTACGGTTGTAGAGACTTTGTTCATGTTAGATTGCAGGCATGTTCTTATGGGTCGTAGATAGGTGAGAGTCTTTACTTTTATTTATCTTCTTATCTTTCACATATATTTTTGACCCTTTGCTTCATGAGTGCCTCGAGCGTACCGCGAGAGTCCATTTAGAATGAGTCTTGCAAGGTTGAAAGTTTAGCATTTTTTTCCAACATGTTTAATTCGTTTGCATTTGGCAATAAGCTTGATTTTCTTTGAAAACCGCATTAAATTGGTTAGGCATGGCGTCGTGTTTGGTTTTGAGCTAGAAATACGTTCCAAGTAGAAGTTTTTCTTTTCTTTTGTGTCTTAGTGCATGCTTGAGGACAACCAAGGTTTGGTTTGGGGAGTTTGATACGTGCCTATACTATGCATTTTATTTATACTTTCGGCACGTATTTCTATGCATTTTCGTAACTTTTAGTTGCTATTTCTCTCGAAACGGTTTACTTTGGCATTTCTATGTTTTAAATGTAGGAATACGCGGAAGTGAGCAAAACCGAACTTTAACTGTTCTCCGGAAGCCATTTTGTGTGTTTACACGAAGCAAGGAACCGGTATTAAGCCAAGTGGTGCATACGAGCCAATTTAAAGCTGGAACATACAAGAATAGGTCGACCGACCTACTCAAGGGGTAGACCGACCAACGCGCAGAATTTAGAAGGCCTGACAACAGCACTAGAGGTCGACCGACCTACTCAGCAGGTCGACCGACCTGGCGACGGGTTCCGTATTTTTTATTTCGGCTTTTATTCTTTTAATCTTGTAATTAGGAGTCTATTTAAGGACGCCTAAACTTCATAATTAGGTTAAGCAGTCCACGTTAGCAAAAACTCCATAGTTAGAGAGAAGATTTCACTAGTTTTCATCTTTGTTCTTGATTTCCAATTAAGTTTTGTAAGTTTGATCCAATTTAATCTTTCTTTGTTAATTAACTTTGTTGTTCATCTTATTATTGTTATTCAATCCATGTTTCGCTCTTTTGAATTCTCATCTTTGATTATGTTAATTTCTTTGATGTTCTTCAATTTTGTTAGTATTAGTTTTGTGATTAAGATTATACATAGCTAATTCTTGTGATTAGGAATTAGGGGAACCATGGCCAAGACTTGATTTTGATAGTTTTATGATTAAATTACCAATCCCGATTGTTGTTGGTGAACTGATTCTTTAAGATTGAAAGATTGTTAGGATTAGTTTAACAACAACTTTGGGATTGCCCTATGAACGAAAGTTTAGTGCTTTTCTAGGAACCCTAAGACCGTAAGGATTGGGTAGAATATTGACCTAAAGGTCTATTCTTTGTTCCTTGGGATTGTGTTATTTGGTTATTTTACCCTTTATTGACTTGTCCTAGCCATAGGGAACCGAAGTTCCTAATCTCATTTTTACCTTGTTTTAGTACTCTTGTTTATTTTGCTATCTTAGTTGTTAGTCCCAATCATAAATCAAACCCCCTTTTTGGTTACTTTCAATAGACTTGAAATTCACAAACATAATTAACCTTGTCTCTCTGTGGTTCGACGCTTGACTTATCCTATCTAGTTTAAGCTGAGATTTTTATAAATGTTATCTTTGGCACCCCTCAACGACGGGTGTCACCTACCTCAAGCAATATATAGCGAAAACAGGCAAGCAATGAGCTTCCTACCAACGCTCTTCTACGAAATGTCCTCCTAAGGATTACACAAAGACGGATTACTTACTGAATAACCATAAACTATGATACATCCATGATAGGGTATACTTACTTAGTAGAATACAGACTAGGTAGATGATCGGCGCGACTAGACGTGCTACTAACCTTGAAGGATTTGGAATTGAGAAATGAAGGGGATTAGGGTTCTACTATGTTTTCTGATTAGGGTTAAAATGAATTAACCTTCAGATTAAATTTATAATAATCGCGGTCTGACGTCTGGAAAAGAGACACTTGACCGAGTGCGACTTACTCGGCCGAGTGTGGCCTACTCGTCCAAGTGTCACTTACTCGGCCGAGTTGGCTCGCAACTCAGCTACTGACTAAAGGGGCTCGGTCGAGTACCATATACTCGACCGAGTGAAGCCTACTCGGCCGAGTATCACCTACTCGGCCGAGTTGATTCACAACCCAACTTCCACTAACTTGGGGTGTTACAATATTACTATTAATATATAGAGAGTTCCAGTGGAAATAATCTTATGAGAAACTCGGCATAATTAGTATACTTACACGGCTCAAACAACAGTTTTCCAATCCTCATAAGTCCAACTCATATAAAACTCTCTTTTATAAGTTGTTGGAAGATATTTTTGGAAGTTGTTATATTTATATATTATATCTTATTAAGTCATAATATATGTACCAAAATACTAAAGTATTTCGACCGAAGTGAATAAGAGTTTGAATACCGATTTTCCGAGACTTATCCAATATTATAATGTAACATATATATATATGGTAGGAGAATATAATTAATCATTGTATAATTAATTATTTTAATATCGCATACTAAAACTAATATTACTTATAAATATAACATTTATATTTATTTAGAATTATAATTTTAATTCATTTATCCTAATAATCATTTAATCGTATTAGATAATTATTCGTATTATTTCCATGACTAATATTTAGTTAATTTAGGCATCTATGTAATATATCAGTATATGTTCACATTTCTTGGAACCATCCTATAGGTGTGACCGATAGGGACCAACTAATCACCGCCATCAGTATGATAGTAACGTCAAACTTCTAGCAAAGTCAATCGTTACTGATTTACGTTAATTAGTTGATAAATATACAAAGTATCCCTTTGTGGTCCTGTAAGAGATTTAGATTGTAGTCGCACTAACTGTGGAGGACAAATGCTCCAACAATATCCCACTTGTCTGACAAGTGGGTATGTGCGATTACCGATTCTCATATCCACTATTATCTCTCACTCAATGTAAGATTATTCGCAAAGCCGCGATTTGGAAGGTCATATCTCACAAGTGATCTGTATAGAGAGTGGTTTCCCTGACTAGAGAGTAACAGTACTGATATACAAATGTATCTGCCAGAGATAGCATCCGAGCATGGCCATGCATTTCAGTCACTACTCCTCGAGTGGCCCTGATATATAAATAAACCTGATAATGGCTGGATATTTTCCTTAACTTGAATCTTGCCGATGAAAGCACAATATGAAATGACCCTGAAAAAGTCTACTCAACCCCAGTTACGGATGACCAAGAGATAAAAACCAAAGTCACCCAAAACTGTCTTTACCTCAAGAAACAATCGAAAGTTAAAATAATCAACTCTAGGACCACGATAGACGTCCTATCCACGACCCGACTCTAATGTCTTTACATTTAGGACTCCATTTAGTGGTCACGGTGTCCTATGAGGTATAACATAGCACGAGGTATAATATAGCTCGCATATGTGATTGGTTAAGCTAATTCAACCTACCATCAACCACCTCACAATATAAGCACCTGAGTTATCAGCTCGAAATGGTGATTATTGGACATAACATATATAATGTATTTTAGTTCACTTTGTATTGTTCAATATTGTCGTACAATCCACATGAAATAGAAAATATAAATTCGATGAATTTTATTAATATAAATGAAATAGATATATGTCCAATCCATAAATAACTAATATAACTCAGGAACACGTTTTATTCACATTGAGATTATGTGCCCTTCATGCTCACTTTCCAGAGGACGTGTCTAAATTTGTTACTAGATTTAGGCTCCTTAGGCTAGAAGATAACACCATTATTATCACAGTAAAGGTTGATTGCTTCATTCGAACTAGGAACTACTCTTAGTCCTTGTAAGAATTGACGCATCCATATAGCTTCCTTTGCAACTTCATAAGCTGCAATGTATTGCTGTCACTCATTGTTTGGAACTCTTCCAACTGACCGCCTCACCATTTAGAGCGAAAATGAATCCAGATTGGGATTTCGAACCATCCTGATCTGCCTGGAAACTAGCATCTGTGTAACCCTTAGCACAAAGCTCGGTGTTTCCTCCGTATACCAAGACCCAATATTTAGTCCTTCGAAAGTACTTAAGAATGTTCTTTACGACCATCCAGTGACTTTCACCTGGAGTACGCTAGTATCGACTCGTTATACTAAATGCATATGCAACGCCTGGACATGTGCACATCTAGCATACATGATCGATGCTACTGCAGTTGCATATGGAATGCGACTCATGCGTTGTATCTCTTCCGGTGTTTTAGGTGACCGAGTCTTACTTAGACGCACCTCCATAACCATCGGAAGATACCCCTTCTTGGAGTTTATCATGCTAAACCTGAAAGAATCTTATCAATATAAGACTCCTGACTTAATGCTAACATCCTTTTAGATCTGTCTCTATAGTTCCGGATACACCCACATCTTTCATTTTCTTTGTAAAATCCTATCCTTAGAGTGGAGAACCATCCTTAGATTCTGACTTTCATAATCTAGTAAGCTTTTCAAAGCAGCTTAGCTTAAGCCTGATGAGAATGGGGCATCCCCTACCTTACGCCCACAGTAAATAGGTAATCTTAAAATTAGAAGTGATGCACTAACCTGTTTCCTATGCTGACATTGTTGATTGTGGTAATTGCTGAAGTATCCATGGCCAGTGTGCTATTATCATGTTTGACGTCACATCACGGCAGACATACAAAAATGTTCTGACCTTGTACCGTGATATTTGGCGATCTGTCTCTCAATATTTTTTTACTTCAATTCTTTCTCTGCCTTACATTTGCAACAATTATCTTAAAATTGTCTGTTTTCTTGAACTTGTGTCCAACAGTGTCTGCGAAAATATCCCGATTGTTTTATGCGGAAACAAGGTTAATGTGAAGAGCAGACAAGTGAAAGCAAAACAGGCTACATGAAGAATTTTCTGTACTATGAGATCACTATAGAGAACAACTACAACTATGAGAAACCTTTCTTGTACCTCGCCAGAAAGCTTGTTGGGAAATTTAAATGGCTAATTCTCTTGTATTTTTCTTAATTGATATTCAACTTTAGTTTTAATGGCTGGATCAAAGCATGAAATGTTCAAACTTGGTGAGGAGTTCATGGCTGGAGTACTATCTCATCGTCCGGCAATTTTGGCATTCACAGCTCTAAACCCAAATAGGTACTATTTTTTCATCTAAAATTTTAAATACTAGAGGTGGTTCTGCATTAGTCTATATACCAAATCCTTTTCTAAGTGAGTGATGATTTCATGAATCCCTTAGGTGTCAATAAGGTGAGTGGTTGTCATACAAATTCATCATGATTTTCATACGTGTTCATATTATGTGTGTTATGTTTTGTTTGTTTATTTTCGTTCCTAATGGATTTAAAAACTGATATTCTTTAAATCTTGACGTTGCGACTGCCTTCGAGAAAACTGTGCAACATTTTTGTTGTTCTGTATGTGCTTGTTTTGCAGAGCTTATTAGTTTACAAAAACAAACTTATATCATTATGATGGCTGGAATAAAAAATGCAAACATATATTTTACTTTCAATTTTGTCGTCTGTAGTTATCGCCGAATTCAACCAAATACATGGAGCGGAGCATATCAATGCTGGGGAAAGAGAACATGGAAGCTCCACTCAGAACTGCATGCCCACCTGACATTCCAAATGGTATTGTCATAAATTTTGAAATCAACTCATTTTATGGATGAATAAATCCTTTTTTAGAGCTAGCGTCTATAATTGTTGTCGGTATTGATGGCTTACGGAATGACCTTACGCTTCCTCCTCCCATCGGTAAGACCACGTCATCTTTTTCAAATCCTTTTCTCCCATTTCAACAACATAATGGGAGATAACGAATCTGAGAACTTGTTAGCTTTTCTCACTTAATAATGATTTATGTGCCTTTAGCCAATCAATTTCATAAAGACAGAGTAACGTTTATTCCATGTAAAACTTATCATTTAACTATAAGTGGATCCATATGCCCATTAGCCCCAGCAACTTAGAGAATAACTACCTTTTCAGGATCATATATATTTTGATGATCTTGTAAGTCACTGGTTGATTGCGAATGATCTTTGTTCGTTCCCTAGAGCTAAATATCGCATTTTACAATTTTTTAGAACGTTGTTCCCTTCATTATCTTCAGTCAATGTTCTCTTTGAACTAATATAATTAACTATGTCGGCCATATTGATTGTTATGCGGAAGTAAACCCTTTAAGCCTTGAAGAGGAACTTAGGCGTCTTCTAACAAACCTGGCAATTTTTGAAGAATTACTGGGTAAAAATTTGTTGACTGCTATAAAGAGAGTTAGAAAGGTAAGAATTCACACTGAATGCTATGTTTTTATCGTTTTCTACTGCTCATCCACATTGATGTTGTTGATCCTTGTGTTCTTGTGCAGACTTATTGACAGCTACATTGTCGAGAAACTACGAGGAATTGGAACATTCAGAGCATGCGTCGTCGAGCTGATGGCGATCTCGTGGCTGCTTACTTTTTTTACTTTTTTGGTGAACAAATATTGTATTGAAGTTCACTAGTGCATAACTATGTGTCTGTATTGTCAAGTGTAAGCTTTCTATGATATGCAGCTCAATTGATTTTGTAAGTCGTGGTGATACTGTAATCTCAAATTTAAATATTATAATTTAAAATAAATTTTACCTATTGTATGTAATGTATGTTTTTCCAAAAATAATAGGTACGTAGCAGCCGGTGCTGTATGGAGCCGTATTTTTTTTTAAAAAAAAAAGAGCAGAGAAATCTGTCAAAAAATAGCAACAGGCCATTGTATGAAAAGGCAAAGACACCGGTTGTGGATGGACGTGGTCTCATAGTTATATACCAAAGACACCGGTTGTAGATGTACGTGGTATCATAGTTATATACTAAAGATACCGGACATAATTGATAACAGGTACAAGTCAAAGAAACCGGTTATTAATAAAAACAAGTTTCTTTAATTGTTAGATAAGACACCAGTTCCCCCAACTGGTTTCTTAACCAAGGACACATATGACCTAGACACCTGTTATAAACCGGTGTCTAAGGTCTTTTATAACAGTTTTCTTTGCCATATTTTGTAGTAGTGCTATAACCATAATTTAACTGAACAGAGCATGGGAATGTCGTTTCCAAACAAGAGTATGTCATCTACATACAAAATTAAGAACACAATTTTACTACCACTTGACTTGATATATAAGCATGGTTCCTTGATAATGCATTCGAAACCATTCTCTTTTATCACCCTGTCAAAGCGATGATTCCAGCTCCTTGAAGCTTGCTTAAGTCCATAAATGGAACGCTTAAGCTTGTAAACTTTCTTTGGATTTTTAGGATCGATAAAACCTTCGGGTTGTATCATATACAATTCCTCTTCCAAATAACCGTTTAAGAAAGCGGTTTTCACATCCATTTACCATATCTCATAGTCATGAAACGCAGAAATCGTTAAGAGAATCCGGATAGATCCGAGCATGACGACAGGTGCAAAAATATTATCATAGTGCAACCCTTGCACTTGATTGAAACCTTTGGCAACATGTCGCGCTTTGTAGGTATCAGGTTGTCCATCTATTGAATGCTTAATCTTATAAAGCCACTTGTACCGAAGAGGTCTTACCTTATTATTCAAGTCAACCAAATCCCATACATCATTCTCGTATATGGAATCTATCTCGGACTGTAAAGCTTCAAGCCATAGCTTTTAGTCAGAATAGATTATAGTACCTTTGTAGGTAGGGGTTCATTACTTTCCAACAGTAATATGTCTTCTCTACCTGTATGTATCGGTCTGGAGGGTGAGATACTCTACCCGTCCTTCTTGGCTCCTAAGGAATAGAAACCGTAGTAGAGGTGGAGAGAACAACTACCTCCATCACTTGCTTGGTTATTGGTTCTTGGACTTCAGATAAATCGAAAGTTTACTACTCTGTTTGTTTGAGAGAAACTCTTTCTCTAAGAACTTCGCACTTGCCGCAACAAAAGCTCGGTGTTCAGTTGGAGAATATTCCTTTCAGATAACCTACAAAGTAAGTCTTGACCGACCGTGGGCCTAGCTTGACTTCGTGTCGCCACTTGACATAAGCTTTACAACCCCAAACCCGAATAAAGGACAAGTTCATAACCTTTCCTTTCCATATCTCATATGGGGTCTTATCTGCAGCTTTAGTCGAACTTAGGTTTAGTATTAGAGCTGTTGATTGAAAAGTAAATCCCCATAATGAATCTGGTACAACCGTGTGACTCATCATGGATTGAACCATATTTCCGTTCGGACACACCGTTCTATTGCGGTGTTCTAGGTGGAGTTAACTGTGATACAATGCCACAGTCTTTTAGGTGTTGTTCAATCTCAGTTGAAAGATATTCGCCACCACGGTCTGAACGAAGTGCTTTTTATCTTTCTATCCAATTGTTTCTTAACCTTGTTTTGGAATTCCTTGAAATTTTCGAAGGATTCACTTTTATATTTCATTAAGTAGACATACCCGTATCTACTCAAATCATATGTAAAAGTGATGAAGTATCTATAACCGTCTCTAGCTGTGACGGAGATCACTAGCTCGCATTTCAATACCTTTAAAGGAAATATGAGTCATCTTTCTTATGAGACATGATTCACACATACTAACTGATTCATATTCAAATGGTGAAATTGTCCCATTCTTAATGAGTGTCTTTACGCGTTTCTCATTTATATGTCCCATACGACAGTGCCATAGATATGTTTGAACTTTGTCACCTACCTTAATTAATCCTTTTATTATTCACGTGATGAATTTTAGTTTTTTGATCGAAAACATAAATGTCATTTATTGAAACTGTTTTGCCATAAATCATATTATTTAATGAAAAGTACAACAATTGTTTTTAATATTAAATACGAAAGCTTCCATATCTAATATGGATACAGATAAAATGTTTTCAGACGATGGAACAAAATAACAATTATTTAATTGCAAAATAAATCCACTAGGGAGTTTAAGTGCATAAGTTCCAACGGCAACAACAGCAACTCGTGCTCCATTTCCAACTCGAAAATCAATCTCGCTTTTTGCTAGATGTCGCACGTCCCTCAGCCACTGTGAATGATTACACAAGTGAGAACCACAACCATTATCAAATACCTAAGTTGTAGAAGTAGCGTGATTGATTTCAATCATGTGAAAAGATGAAGATATACCTGTGGGCGTCACACGTCCAACTTTAATATCCTCAAGGTATTTGGGGCAGTTCCTCCTCCAATGGCCAAAATGGTAACAATGGTGGCACTGTCTATCGTTCCCCTTGCTCTTAGTCTTGCTCTTTGAGCTACTGGTCTCACCAGGCCCACTCTTTGCCTTTAATTGGCCCGAGCGCTTGAAAGATGGCTTCTTAACATTTAAATCAGCCGGAGCCTTTTCCTTTCCTTTTGACTTGATCATTAGGACATCCCGCTTTTGGCTCCCACTCAAAATAAGATCCTTCTCTGCTTGCACGAGTAGAGAGTGGAGCTCATGAAGACTTTTCTTCATCTCGTTCATATAGTAGTTCACCCTAAATTGGGTACACCCATCATGAAGAGAATGGAGGATGCGGTCAATGATGATATCCTCATTTATCTTGCACTGTAAATTCCTCCAATTTTTCGACATTCTCAATCATATTGAGAATGCCTGGGCTAACAGATTGACCATTTTGGAGTTTCGCCTCAAAGAAACAAACAGTGCAGTCATACTTAACAATTCTCGGAGCTCGCGAGAATTTGTTAGTGAGAGGGGTGAAAATCTTCTTTGCACCTTGAGAAATGAAGCGGTGTTGGCCTCACGAACGAACTCATCGTATGCAGTTCGTTGGCCTCCAGTCCTCGCGGTGGGCTCAGCTGGCATTGGCTCAATTAAATATATAAGCTTGCCATCTGTGACGACAACATTATTCCGTAATGATGCTTCCCAATCAGCAAAGTTGCTCCCATCATTTTTAAGTTGAGTGGATTGATTAATATGGTCCATAAATGATTAGAGCCATAATTCACGGGAGAGTGTAGTAGAATGTCCAGTATTAACGTTACGGTCGGTTATTTTAACAACAGTTTATAATTATCTACAATGCGAAAAAGAGATAGTAAGTAAAAAACATCGAATAATTGAAGTCAATGTAAATGGTTTTAACAATGACTTAAACATTTATGTAATCGACCCCTCTCGATTGGATTACATAAACGATCCCAAGACCCAACTTCTCTAAATTAGTATGCCAACCACTAAGTTAGTTCTACCTTTGAACTCTCGGTCGATAAATTTCTCAAATTTATCTCATAGTCCATTATAATCTAACACTATTTTAAATTATAATGTTGAGTTTAACTAAATCAATATGCACTACTTACCCAGGGTAGAAGGGGTCCATATAGAGAGTAATATGTCCAATATGCCCACGCACGAACAAGGGATTCATAGTCAATTGATCTAGAAAGACTAACCTCAATATTAATTAAGAGAGAGATTCCATCATTTATTTTAGATTAATTTTAAGTGAACAAAAATTTAAGTGAATAGGAATAAATGACGGCTAAATTGACATCGTATGTCACATGAAATCACGATTTATGTACTATATGATCCAATTTCATGCAATTTTAGGTGGTATGGTTTAGACTGAATATGATGATATGCAACAATTTTAAACAAGCGATGAATAAACAAGCGAAGAAAAAAAATACAATAATAAAATCCTAGTGTGGCCTATCAACCTAGAGATTACAACTTTGGAATCCAATCACATTGGACCCGGGAAGCTTGGTGGACACTCCAGTCTTGTGATACATCAACGAGGTCCCTTGAACGTCTTCAAATCTCCACTTTAAAGTCTCCTTTCGAAATAAATTACATTACATAAAATTACATAGCCAAAGTCCTATTAATTACATTCTATGAATAACGTAAAAAAAGCGAAAGAAAAAAAAGGGAGATACGAGATCTCATTAATTACATCACCGATTACTTTTCCATCATTACGAAAAAGCAATCAAAACTAAAGGCACACTAGATTATATTACATTCCCAACACTTAAAATAAAAATTCATCGAAGAAAATGCAATCATTCAACAATATAAATTAAAACATTCATAATGCAAAATATTTATCCAAACCACCTTATAATAATTTATAATATGTGAAAATTAGCGTCAATTCTCACAAAACCAACTATATATGCCATACATATATAATAATCCAAGAATAATTCAAAATATCGTATATGGTGAATTAATCTACTATTATTCGTCTAAACAATTTAAAATAATAAGATATCAAATAATAAAATAAAATACCATAAACAATTTACGATATTAAATTAAATTGATAAAAGAAGCCAATAAAATCGGCCAAACATAGGGATTTTTGAAATACTTTCCAAAAACAACTTTCCAGAAAACTTTCCAAAAATAAAACTTTCCAAAAACAATTTTTTATGTAAAACGGCCTAGAAAGCAATCTAGATGTTCGAATTTGGCTTAAAAACGACAACCCTAGTTTGCAGTCTGGTTTAAAATGATGTTCACACGCGAAAAATACTATTTTTTCAACGAAATCCAACACTCTGACCTTTTACAAAAAAAACCCGACTGAAAGAAAAAAAACGACGTTTTTATTTTATTTTCGATCTTATGATTGTCGGCCCAAAAATATTTTTATTCATTATCGTATAATAAACAAAAACAAAGCAAATTTCATTAATACATTAAGTATCATATAACAAATGTAATAATCAAAAGTTTCAGGGAGGATTTTTATCGTATAAATATCGATTTATATTGTGTTGATTCAATCTTTATTATATCAACAAATAAATCATATAAACTAAGTCAATTTAACTTTTAAACTAACCAAAGTAGGGCGGATAAATTAAAAACTTATCGATTTAAATCCAGAAAATCAAGAAACGATTTAACATCATATGAAAAATCAAAAACATACATATTAGAACAATTTTAAAGCCTATGCTCTGATACCACTTGTAGGAAATATCGTATATTTTATATTAAGATTAATCGTATTAATGTCATAAGGAAAGATTATATCAAAATTAACTTTAATATGGATGCAACAAAAATAATTAAATCGATATAAGAAGGAAAGGAATAACCTTGGGTCCTTTCCTTATGGCCTAAGAACAACCTAGTATAATAGATTTCAAGGCAGAAATCCTCTTACCAATTGCACCCAAGATGACCCAAGAAATAAGCCATTCGAACACGTTTCGGCCGCAAGCCTCACGGTTTTTTTGTTCTTTTTGTGCTAGTTTTGAGCACTCTATATTACTGTTAATATATAGAGAGTTCCGGTTGAAATAATCTTATAGGGAAACTCGGCATAAGTAGTATACTTACACGGCTCAAACAACAACTTTCCAATCTTCAGAAGTTCAACTCATATAAAACTCTAATCTCTTTTATAAGTTGTTGGAAGATATTTTTGGAAGTTGTTATATTTATATATTATATCTTATTAAATCATAATATATGTACCGAAATACTCAAGTATTTCGACCGAAGTGAATTAGAGTCGGAATACCGATTTTCCGAGACTTATCCAATATTATAGTTTAACATATATATATATATATATATATATATATATATATATATATATATATATATATATATATGGCAGGAGAATATAATTAATCATCGTATAATTAATTATTTTAATATCGCATACTAAAACTAATATTACTTATAAATATAACATTTATATTTATTTAGAATTATCATTTTAATTCATTTATCCTAATAATAATTTAATCGTATTAAATAATTATTCGTATTATTTCCATGACTAATATTTAGTCAATGTAGGCATCTATGTAATATATCATTATATATTCATATTTCATGGAACCATCCTATAAGTGTGACTGATAGGGATTAACTAATCACCGCCACCAGTATGACAGTAACATCAAACTTCTAGCAAAGCCAACCGTTACTGATTAATGCTAATTAGTTGATAAATAAACAAAGTATCTCGTTGTGATCCTGTAAGAGATGTTGATTGTAGTCGCACTAACTGTGGAGGATAAATGCTCCAACAGTAGTTGTGATAGTAAACAAGTTTGTGAGCCGAAGATGTCTTAGTCTAACATTGGTTAAGAGGAAGATATTGTAGACAATAGGTGCTAGGATCGAATTCCCCCTCTCCCTATTGTAATGCGACTAAGTGCGCGCTTCGTTGAACAAAAAAAGTAAACAAATAAATGTAAGGGGTTTAATAGTATAGAACTTGCTAAGTAACCCAAAGGTTAGCAGATTAAATCTTATATCAAACAATTTTTTACATCACAAATCAAATAAAAGTACTTCCATCATTACAAAGCCACACTATTTTCTCTGTACTTTCTCTAATATTATCTCTGAATGCTCAATCCTAATATGGGCCTCCCGTCAGAGGTCACCCATGAACAAACCACCTTGTCAACTAAGGCTGTGCAAAATTCGGTCCGGACCGGACCAGAATCTACCGAACCAGAACAGAATCTACCGGACCGGAACCGGAATTAAAAAATCCGGTCCGGTCTCCGGTCCACCATCTTTTAAGATTCCGGGTTCCGGTCAGGTCCGGCCCCGGATCCGGACCGGTTTGGACGGGATTTTATGTTTTTCTATTTTTTTCCTCGAAAATATATTAAAATCCGGTCCAAACCGGTCTAACCGGTCCGAACCGGTTCCATAATATTCTAATTTCGGTCCATAATTTTACCAATCCATAATTTTTTCGGTCCATAATATTCAAGTTCCGGTCCAACCGGTCAGGTCCGGTCTTAGACCAGAATTTTAACGGTCCGGTCTTGGTCCATCATTTTTGCTTATCCGGTTTCGGTCCAAACCGGTTCCGGTCCGCTCCGCTCCGATTTTGGACCGGTGCACATACTGCTCTAGAACAACCACACGGAGGTTTATGTAATCCTTTCCCACCATTATATTGCAAAAAAAAGCAAAAAAAAAAAGACTATACATATTCATGATTTTAACGCTATTAGCCCGAATCAGCCCTTGGTTAATGAGGCCCCTCAACATAAAAAAATATACTCCCGCGTTTCAAGG
This sequence comes from Silene conica, assembly GCA_029255685.2. Lineage (NCBI taxonomy): Eukaryota > Viridiplantae > Streptophyta > Magnoliopsida > Caryophyllales > Caryophyllaceae > Silene > Silene conica. Next base: position 72,094,713 of record CM055311.2, read on the forward strand.
ATACATCATATGTTTTACAAAGAAAGAGCTCAAGGTTTTGGGTCCGAGTCATTTTCCATGCATGACCTCTCTCTGGATGAAATTGACACCGACTCTGAGGATGATGTTCAAGAAGAAGGAGATGAAGCACACCTGATGTTCCACGCATCAGTGTCACTAAGGCTGAAAAAACTATTCTTCGAAAGCCTTGGAGACACTCGTTAATCATTAAGATATTCGATAAAATAATCGAATACCTTTCTTTATTGAGGAACCTGCAAAGCGAAATGGTCGATTAAAGGAAAATTGACACTGATGGATCTTACGGGGTCATACTATGTCGCGTGATGCGTGTCTATTTTATGATGTTTTACATCTATTTTTACACGCATTTTGTCGCTCATTTACTATGTTTTAGCCTTTATTTCCCAACAATTGTCTACTTTCGTATTTTTATGCACTTTTGCAGATTTATGCGGAAAAGGGACGATTTTACACCAAACGTATGCCTCGGGATCTTTCATAACCAAGGAACGAAATAAAGTCCACTCAAAACATTGACCAAGTGCCCAGAAGTCAAACCGTGACAAATCAAAGCAATCCTACAGGAAAACAGGTCGACCGACCCACTACTTGGGTCGGCCGACCAGGCCTCTGTTATGGAAAGCCCAGAAATCTCTGAAGCCCGACAACAGGTCGACCGACCTACAACATAGGTCGACCGACCTCTGCGCAGACCCAGAAGCTTTCCGGAAGCCCATTGAAGTGTTAGAGTCATTAGGAAACTCTAATTCTTCCGCCTATTTAAGCAAGGGGCGTGATTAGGGTTTATTATCTAGTTTTTATCTTGGAATTCAGTTTTAATCTAGTCATCTACCCTAGTGTTACGATATAGTTTTAGTTATAATCTTTCAATAATTCTCAAACACTTTTAGTTTTGTTCATCAATCTTTCAAGCATTCATCAATAAAGTTTGTTACTTTCCATCTCTATTCCGAATTCCGGTAATTCTCCTCTTAATTTCAGTTCTATTATTATTAGTTTAGAATTATTGCATTCGGTTTAAGATAGAATCCCAAAGCCTTATTAGTGATTGCATGTTTAGATTGATATTCATTATGATTTCCATGTTTATTCCTGTTTTCATTATTGTTTTAGTAATCATGAGTAGCTAATTTCATATGTTAGGATGTAGGGAGTAATATGCGTAGCTGGTGCGAATTCCGAGACCGACTGTAGCAGTGCCTTGGTCGGCCGACCTGCCTAATGGGTCGGTCGACTGGGCTAGCCGGTCGTTTGACCCACTCGCGTATATTTTCTGTTTCATTTTATTTCGTAGACTATAATAACCTACAATGAGACTGCACTAGTAGAAAAAGAGTTATTTGCGGCGTCAAAAAAGTGGCCATTTGCGGCGTTTTTGGTGTAGCAACAAATAAGGGGGCCGCAAATAGAAAAAGCTATTTGCGGCGGAAAAAAACGCCTCAAATAGAGAAGCTATTTGCGGCGTTTTTTTAAAAAAAACGCCTCAAATAGCTTCTCTGTTTGAGGCGTTTTTTTTTAAAAAAGCGCCGCAAATAACTTCTCTATTTGAGGCGTTTTTTGGCAAAAACGCCGCAAATAGCACCCAAAAAAAAAAATTTGTTAAGAAATGACAGATGCAATGAAATTATTTAAATATAATAACTCTCTATATATATATTTTTTACCACAGTCAAATTACAAGGATTTCTAGATTAAATACAAAATACTAGGCTAAGGCTCGATCTTATGATTTCGCTTCCCTGAGTCTGCGCTTGCCCAATTCCCAACTCACTAGTATCATTCAAACAACTTCATGCTACTCTGCCTTTTTCCATCTGCCAGCCTCTTAAAACTGGACAGGAAAAGCAACTTAACAGCCTCATTGTTCAGCAACATTTTGCATCAGACCCAACATTTATGCTGTTGTAACTGATGCTCACGCATTTACGATCCGGCACTACTAGTCGCTGCTGCAACTGAATAGTCCAGAAACTGACGCTGCAACAATTCTCAAAACAGACCCAGTAGAATTGGTCTGCTCCTTGAAACTCTGCTTATTCGATTTCCAAATACGCACCTATCCAAGCTTGCCCAAACACAAACCATAGAAGACTGCCACACAGCCTCAATTCCTGAGTTCAGAAATTCCTGCAATACTGCACGCTGCAGACCCAGAAAAAACCCTACAACTTACTGTTCCAAACTAGCATCCCCTACTGACCTGCTCTGCCAGCGTGAATCCCACTACCAGAACAGTCTACTGCTTGTAGCCCAGACCAAGTCCAGCCAGTGCACATGAGCTAGGACAGCCTACCTATACTACATACTATACCCATTGTCACACATGCCATTTCTGTTGGTAGTGATCTGAGTAGAGGACGTCAGTTGATTCTGTCTTGATGATAGGGTAGTGTGGTGAACTTCGGGGACGAAGTTCTTTTTAAGGAGGGAAGACTGTAATACCCCGTATGATAGCGTTGGTCAACGTCAGTCAAACAATGTTTGATACACGTATTTCGAAAGGATTGTTTATAAAGTATTTTACGTAAACTATTATTATTCTATAAATCGTATTTCTACGATTAATTCGTATTTCATAATCATATTATATTTGATGATTATTTCATAAAATGACGTTTCATTCGTATTTCCTTATTTTGTTAATATATATTTTTAATTAAATATATTTCATATTTTATATTTATTTCACATTTATACTTGTTTTATTATTTACGTCATAATTATATTTAAATCCAAAATTTTATATATTTTATATTAGTCCTAGTTAATTATATTCTTATAATTAATTTAATTAATATTACTACTATTAATTTACATAATTTGATTAGTATAATTATTTATATGTATTGTTATTTAAAGTTAAATGTTATGAATGGTATATGGTGGTATAAGTGCATTAAGGTGCGTGATGAGATATTAGTCTCGGTTTATGACTGAAATATGATGGCTTGGACTCGGGTTATAAGACGGGCTTACCCTATGTTTGTTTTAATCAAAACCCTACCTTCCTACCATCGACATCATAACGAACAAAACCCTACCTTACCTGCCTCCATGACCTCGAAAACCCTAGTCCCCACCTACCTCGTTTTGCCTCCTCAACCCTGCCCTAAACACCTCTGTCAGCCGTGGGATTGAAGGAGAACAAGAGGAGAAACGTAACAATAACAACCATCACCATTTCGTTCTTTCCCTTGCACTGCAGTAAGTTCGTGAGTAACTATCGTGCCCTTTTTATGTCATTTTATCCTATGGGGCTCCTAGCAGTTACTAGCCTGGGGTTCATTTTATTTAGACACTCCTATGTTCATTATTTTCATTTTAGTTTAGGCCTGAGGATCGTTTCTCTCTGATACCACTTTGTAACACCCCCATTTACCGAGGAGCCTGAACTAGGACTTCCAGAGTAAATAAAGCTGTTACCATCCTGGATAACCAAGGTAGTAGATATTCATAGTGAAAGAAGCACAGTACTTTAAAATATAGAAGTTAACTAAAGTCTATTACAAGGCATAGCCCACATGACTTCCAAAACAACTGAATATAAATAAATGTTCAACTGAGGAAAAACTAAGTGATCTAGTAACTAGGTAGGTTTAGTCCATGTCTCTCTCTTCCATGCCCAGTCCTAGTCCACCTGTCTCTGACCTGAAAGATCTACTCCCCATTCCGGATCATTGTAGGTGAACACGAATACACTGTCAACCTCGCGGTTGAGTAGGATAACACAATAATAAATAATGCAACATATAATGATATGCAAATGCTTATGTCATGCTCGAGCTCAATCAAAATCTCATTCTCATACCCTTGCACCAAGCCATACCGAACCTCCCGGCAGACTATACTCGGTCGTCACCGAACACCAGCTCAACAGCTGATAAGACACCAGGCCTGGTCTGCAGAACCACCCTGGGCTTTACATCAGAACACAATCTGATCCATATCTTTCTCAAAGCTTAATGCGTATGCCATAATTATGAATGCAATGCCAACTATTTAAATAAAGACTATCATGCTCAGAAATTCATATTTGCATCCAATAGGCAGAACACAACCACAAATAACTTAATACAGAGTAAGCACCAGTGTAACCTACCTGTATAGCAAGTCCGCAAATGAAATCACCCTCTAGAAGTATTCCACCTCGAATTCCGTTCCTATATTTATTACTTAATATTAAATTCTATTTGTATAACCAAAAGCTACTAAAATTACTTAGACATGTTCCAAGTTAATTTACTTAGATTAGATTGTAAGTATACCCATACAAAAACATGCCCATATTATACGATTATCACTAAGCGGTTATAACTTACTATTTTTAGACTTACTAGATATAGCATACGATCAATACCACAATATCATTAATAAATAACAATAACCCTTATATCTTAATATGCCATATCATTAACAATCATGATAAAGTACTAACAATTTTAATAATAATAGTAAAAATAATAAATTGATACACAACCCACGAACAGCCCCAAACTCGCGCGCCTACTGCCCACGACCAGCCACTGCAAACGCCGTGTCTGACACTTCCAGCAGCCCCTGACCTCGCCCCTGACACCACCAGGCTCGCCTCTGAGCCACGGTGGTTCCAGGGGTGGGGTCCTTGGCCGTCGTACTGGTCAGGCACCAAAAACCAAACCGTGAAGAAAACCCAGGAGCGTACTTCTGCTACTCTGCCCCTGACGCGACAACCATAACGATCCCATCTACAAGATCGATACCCACTACCCAGAACCACCACGACAACCACCAACCAACACCGTGACCACAACCTATAAACAGACCCTAACACTTATACAAAACAACCACCCTCGACGCCTGTACAAATCTACAAATCCAACACCACCGCAACACCCTGTTTCTTAATTAACAACAACTAAAACGAACCCTCCTGAAGACTCGAAACCCGACACTCAGAACCACCGTGATTACCACCATTTGAACACCGTGCCAACCACCAAAACCCCAACCTCGACATCCATCCTAGACACACACCAAAAGTCATTCGAATCCACAACAAACAGACCCATACCAACCAGTGCCTTCAAACGATTACAACTACTCAAACCCAGAAATTCCAACACCAGAGACGAAACACCCTAAACGGTGGCTTTAGGTTGTCATAAATATAACTACTATGGTCGAAACATGATTACTACATGCCATAGATTAGGTTGATACAAAAGTCAGCAACTAAAACATAAAGATCGTGATTAAAACAATATATTAAAACCAACAGGAAGAGTGAAAATAACAAAGCTATGATGAACATACCCTCTTTCCCCGGTGTTCGAACCCTCCTAGAACCCTCCGGCCACCGTGTAAACCCACTCCTGGTGTTCTCGGCAATAGTAGCAGCAAAGTGTATGTGTCGTTGTGTTGTAATATGTCAGAATCAGATCTCGAAATTGAGTATAAGTAGGTCGGCTGGGTGAGTGTTTTCTTATTTCTGAAATAAGGAAACTTATTGGTTGTGTGGGCTAGGGTTTAGGCACGCAATTCTAGGCCCAAAGGCTCGGTTAAACACTGTTTGATCAACCCATCACGCACCCCTATGTCCACATAATATATCTATGGTCTGGTCTTGTTAAACACTCACAAATACGACCCAAAACCCGACTCATAAAACACCTTGTTCAAACATATTATATCGCTTTTATTATAATGTATCGACCTTGACAAATGCTAAAATCACGATAAATAAATGAAATGAAACACCAAAAATACGGGGTATTACACCTCAACCCTGCCCTAAACACCTCTGTCAGCCGTGGGATTGAAGGAGAACAAGAGGAGAAACGTAACAATAACAACCATCACCATTTCGTTCTTTCCCTTGCACTGCAGTAAGTTCGTGAGTAACTATCGTGCCCTTTTTATGTCATTTTATCTGTATATTCTGGTCCTATATAATCTATGTAGTACGTATAACATGGTTGCTATCATTAAACCACCATAAGACCACCGTGGGTGGCAGCAAATCAGCCTTAAATGTCGACAGTAAAGTTCGTGAATATGCTCTGTTTTATGATTTGCGTGATGATTCAAATGTGCTATTCCTTATTCATTCATGGGTTGAGTATTTTCTGTCGTGGGTCTTGAGTATTGATAGTGGGTCGGTAGTAGGTTACCCTGGTGGTGCTGGGAGGGCATGTGGTGGTCGGGAAGTACGGAGGAGCAGTCGTGAAATAGGGGTCTGAAACAAGGGCAGGGACACGCGGCTGGGTAAGGGAGTTTTGAGGCGTCTGTTTAAGGGGAGTCTCGGGGGTCGAAGCCTGGTGCCTGCCACCAGGAGGTCGAGGGTAGTATGGGGTGTCGAGGGCAGTGAGTGTTGGTGGTGATGGTGGCGGAAGGAGGTGGTAAAAGGGGTGGTTACAGCGGTGATACACGGGTCTTTTAAGGATGTTTTGGGGGTTACTGGTGACCAGGGGGTTTTTGGGGCCGCGTCCTTGGCTGCTGGAGAGGAGTATAGGGTGGCGGTAGGTGTCGGTTGACACACCATAGTCTAGGGATGGTAGTCATGAGGGCTTGGTGGTGGCTAAGGCGGCACAAGGGTGTCGAAGTGGGCTGGAAAATGGGCTGGTTGCTGGCTGTCGGTGTCGGTTTCGGGGCTGTCACTGTTATGCGTTGATGCATGGGTTGTGTTATCATTGTTAATATTACTATTATGTTGTCATTAACATTATAATTAGTATTATTATTATGTTATTATTGCATGTTATTGTTAATATTATTGATATTATTATTATCATTGTTATTAGTACTATATTAGTAGCATGCTTATTGCTTTTCTTCTTTCTCTTATTGTTATTAAGTATCGTCACACAGTCGTTGCTATTGTTGGGTATTGTTAATATTAATACTAGTATTATTATATTTATGATTAGTATTATTATTATTATTATTATTATTATTATTATTAGTATTGTTATTAGTATCATTATTATTATCTCACTAAATGCTTTTGATGTGTGTCCGTCATTATCATTTTAGTGTGTAGAAATAATTATGCGACGGTACTTTGGTAATTACTATTTTGGAAAGTTGCTATTTCGGGAAGTTTCTACTTCAGGAAACTTTCCATTCTTAGGAAGTTACTATATTTAGTATACTTACTATTCTAAGTATGGGATTTGGTAAAGGTTGTAATCGTTGAATAATATATGTTTAGGTGACGGTTTCCGCGTGGAACATCTTTAGGAGCTGTTGACGGTCTCTATGCAAATTGAGGTAGGGGAATATTTATGTCTGTGATAGTGACCTGACATGAGGATTCTCATTATCTGATTGATATATTTAATTGTGGTTATATTGTGATCGATTGATTATTATTGATTACTGTGGAGATCGGGACTTGTGATATGGGTCTTGTGATATGGGACTTGTGATATGGCCATGGGAGGTGTGGTGTGGTGTGGTGTGATGGGAGGTGTGGTGTGATGGGAGGTGTGGTGTGATGGAAGGTGTGGTGTGATGGAGGTGAAGTGGTTGATTGAACGATATGGAGTTGGAGGAAGATGCAGTTCTATTATGTTTATGTTTCATCTGTTTTATCTGTTTTACCTACTCAACCTCGCGGTTGACCCTGTGTATTCGTGTGACACCTGTGATGATCCGTGATGGGGAGCAGTTTTGACAGGAAAGATGGTGCTGTGGGAGCATGGGACGGCGTGAGCACTTGGATGGACCGACTTAGATTTTAGATCACATACTTCGAAGTTATTCGTTGTACTTTAGTTTCCACTGTGCGGTATTTATAACATCAAAGTTTTAATTTAATCAGTTTTTGTATAAAGTACTTTGGTTTGATTTACTTTGTTATTCACTACCTCGGATATTCCGAGATGGTAACAGCTCTATTTATTGAGGATGTCTTGCTAAAGGCTCCTTAATAAATCGGGGTGTTACAAAGTGGTATCAGAGAGAACGATCCTCAGGCCTAAACCAACTGAATAACAGTGAACGTAGGAAGAGTCTAATAAAATGAACCCCGAGATGAAACTGATAGGAGCCCCAAAAAGGAACGGGATGAGTTAGGGGCCCCCTCATACCAAACCATGGTCCCTTTTGGTTCTGTCTCGGGAACCCAATGAGAGTAACTGAAGAGTGGGGTAGAATATATATATATATATATATATATATATATATATATATATATATATATATATATATATATATATATATATATATATATATATATATATATATATATATATATATAGCGACCTGGTTATTTTGTACTAACGTTCTTGCAGGTGAATAATGATATAAGTAATATGTGAGTTATCCTTAATGTCGTGTGTTAGAAGGATGTGTGAGATATGAAATGTGGATCGAGCTGGATGATTTAATTGATATCCCAAGAGGATGGATGTGTATTTGTTGAGCAATAGATATGAGTGGTGTGACCATATGATTTCGGTATTTTGAAATGTTCATACGGTTATCTGGTATTTAAATGACTATTGTTAGTATATGACTTTGATGTTTAACTCCCTGTAAGGATGAGTAATTCAGTTGATCTAATAATTATACGTTATATTAATCCATGTCTAGTGATATGCGGAATGTGTTTCCCTAAACCATGAATGTATATAGTTATGTGTTGCTTATATCGTACTTAAAGTGCTATGCCTACTATACGCATTCCAATTCGTTATGAAATTGGGCATCAGTAAGGGATACGTAGTAGTCCCTAGTTTATATCTCCGTACTTGGATAAGTTGTGATGGTGCGATGAGAGAAACTAATTTATTTTGATACATATGTATAACTATCAAGCTATTTAGTTGATCCTCTTTTCAGTTTTGAAGCTTTTAGTGTGTTTTAGAAGGTAACTACAATTGAAATGAGAAATGAATGTTAATATGGTACAGAGTGATGTCCATCCTTCAAATGATTGTCAACGTGTTTCGAATAAGAAAGGTTGAGTTTGGATGTTGTAACGTGTAATTGCAAAGGAACCCAAAATTTTAATAATTTTCAGAATGTTACCTGGAACGTACGGGCTGCCATTCTAAGTGTGTTCCATATTTTGGTATGAAAATTCTATGTATGAAACCTTCTGAGTTGGTTTTACAGTGCTTTTTGTTTCACGTTAATAGGAGTTATATTTTGAGAGAAATAAACCCTTTAGTTGAAAGTGGTCAGATTGTTACTGCACAGTTCTGTTTTGACCCATGTTTTTGTAGATGAAGTCATTTAAAATGGGTCTACTGTTTAGGTATAATTCCAACTCCACTGTTTAGAATATTCGTTCACGTTTCCAAATGATAAGCTATGTAAAATTTTATCGAGCCGTTATTTAATTGTGATTTTTTGCAAGTTGCCAATTTTCCGATGAATTGCTGTAAAGTTCCTGTTCAGACCAATTAAGTTGTAAGAGCTGTTATAATCACTTCCTTGAGATATGCATCTGCTGCTGTTTCCTATGATTAGTTAATTTTTTTTTTGATATTTTCTAAAAAGTATAAATAGCTCACAAGATAGATAAGTGGATACGTAATTATGATTTGTGTAAATAGCTGCATGGTGTTTAATTGGTGAAGTTGTGAGTTTCATATGAAAGTTTAATCAAATGTAAATTGTGTGATGCGATCGTGCGATATCTTGATATGGCCTTAGTAAGCGTGAGTAGTAGACATACGAAATGAATATAGAGTTATTATATGATAATATAGCCTTGTGGTTACAATAACGTGAATGAATTTCATGATCTTATATGACTATTATTGCTGTAGTTGAAACGATATATACTAGTCTAAGTATGACAATGTGATGGTCATTATTTTGCAATATATAGTGTGATTACCAAGTATATAAATGACTGGATATGTGCCCTTGTATGCTTATAGTCGTATTTATTTTATAATTGTGAGTTGTTAATTAACTTTGACCAGTCCTTGTAATAAGAGACTTGCGATAGGTATATTTACGTATGTTGATTTTGTGTTACCACTGTTATCTTATTAAGGACGTAGTACATACTATGCAATCTGATAAGAAGTTCGGAATTTTATACTGGTAATTGGATGTTGTCAATTTTGTTATGACCACGTGAATATTGATATGATAATTCAAGCTGTGCTCAGATGTTCACATGTTGTGTGTTTTTGGTAACGTAATGCCTTTAACGAGAATATGTATTATGTAAGTCATAATTGCTGCATAGTTGTGCTGGAATGAGAAATGAGTTGCATGTTATGCTTAATTATCTACTAGCATGTTGCTTTGCCTTATATATAGTGATGATCGGTGTTAGTGATATATCAATGTGTTGGAGGTTACGAGGACGTAACCATGTTTAAGGAGGATAGGATTGGAAAATCTCGAATGTTTGGTTGTTAATTATTACATGAGTTGAGCAATAGCTCTATACATGAAAGTATTGTATAGTTTTGTATCTTTTGAGTTTGTGCAATGATGCGAGTCATGTATGTATATAATTGCATTTACTGGTTGCTCTGTTTTTTTTAAGGAGGATAGACCGTAATAGAATGTTTTCATAGAAGCTTTAGGGAGTCAGTGCAAAAGAGTGGAGGAGTGTCGTGTGTGGCTGTGTGGTTGAGATCGGGTTAGACAGTTGTTAAACTTCGGGACGAAGTTTGGGTTAAGGGAGGAGGAATGTAACACATGCCATTTCTGTTGGTAGTGATCTGAGTAGAGGACGTCAGTTGATTCTGTCTTGATGATAGGGTAGTGTGGTGAACTTCGGGGACGAAGTTCTTTTTAAGGAGGGAAGACTGTAATACCCCGTATGATAGCGTTCATCAACGTCAGTCAAACAATGTTTGATACACGTATTTCGAAAGGATTGTTTATAAAGTATTTTACGTAAACTATTATTATTCTATAAATCGTATTTCTACGATTAATTCGTATTTCATAATCATATTATATTTGATGATTATTTCATAAAATGACGTTTCATTCGTGTTTCCTTATTTTGTTAATATATATTTTTAATTAAATATATTTCATATTTTATATTTATTTCACATTTATACTTGTTTTATTATTTACGTCATAATTATATTTAAATCCAAAATTTTATATATTTTATATTAGTCCTAGTTAATTATATTCTTATAATTAATTTAATTAATATTACTACTATTAATTTACATAATTTGATTAGTATAATTATTTATATGTATTGTTATTTAAAGTTAAATGTTATGAATGGTATATGGTGGTATAAGTGCATTAAGGTGCGTGATGAGATATTAGTCTCGGTTTATGACTGAAATATGATGGCTTGGACTCGGGTTATAAGACGGGCTTACCCTATGTTTGTTTTAATCAAAACCCTACCTTCCTACCATCGACATCATAACGAACAAAACCCTACCTTACCTGCCTCCATGACCTCGAAAACCCTAGTTGTAACAACCCGACCCACCACGGTCGTAACACACCCCCAATAAGATGGGAGGTAAGCCTTTAGGCCCATTATTTGTCCTCACTTAAGCCCAAAAGCACAAGGCCTTGCTACTAAGTGGTGGGTGGAAGCTATTATAAACATATCACAAGCCTCACATTCTACCAATGTGGGACAACTTTCCTCTCATACTCTTGGGGTGTTACAAACTCCCCCACTTAATGAACACAACTTCCTCGTTGTGCCTCAAACTTGACCACAACCAGGGCCAGAATCCTCCCCGCTAGGTGTGTGACCCGGGTACTCCCGACCACAGGCTCACCACACGGTCGCAGGGTCGCTCTGATACCATTTGTAACAACCCGACCCACCACGGTCGTAAAACACCCCAATAAGATGGGAGGTAATCCTTTGGGCCCATTATTTGTCCTCAATTAAGCCCAAAAGCACAAGGCCTTGTTACTAAGTGGTGGGTGGAAGCTATTATAAACATATCACAAGCCTCACATTCTACCAATGTGGGACAACTTTCCTCTCATACTCTTGGGGTGTTACACTAGTCCCCACCTACCTCGTTTTGCCTCCTCAACCCTGCCCTAAACACCTCTGTCAGCCGTGGGATTGAAGGAGAACAAGAGGAGAAACGTAACAATAACAACCATCACCATTTCGTTCTTTCCCTTGCACTGCAGTAAGTTCGTGAGTAACTATCGTGCCCTTTTTATGTCATTTTATCTGTATATTCTGGTCCTATATAATCTATGTAGTACGTATAACATGGTTGCTATCATTAAACCACCATAAGACCACCGTGGGTGGCAGCAAATCAGCCTTAAATGTCGACAGTAAAGTTCGTGAATATGCTCTGTTTTATGATTTGCGTGATGATTCAAATGTGCTATTCCTTATTCATTCATGGGTTGAGTATTTTCTGTCGTGGGTCTTGAGTATTGATAGTGGGTCGGTAGTAGGTTACCCTGGTGGTGCTGGGAGGGCATGTGGTGGTCGGGAAGTAGGGAGGAGCAGTCGTGAAATAGGGGTCTGAAACAAGGGCAGGGACACGCGGCTGGGTAAGGGAGTTTTGAGGCGTCTGTTTAAGGGGAGTCTCGGGGGTCGAAGCCTGGTGCCTGCCACCAGGAGGTCGAGGGTAGTATGGGGTGTCGAGGGCAGTGAGTGTTGGTGGTGATGGTGGCGGACGGAGGTGGTAAAAGGGGTTGTTACAGGGGTGATACACGGGTCTTTTAAGGATGTTTTGGGGGTTACTGGTGACCAGGGGGTTTTTGGGGCCGCGTCCTTGGCTGCTGGGGAGGAGTATAGGGTGGTGGTAGGTGTCGGTTGACACACCATAGTCTAGGGATGGTAGTCATGAGGGCTTGGTGGTGGCTAAGGCGGCACAAGGGTGTCGAAGTGGGCTGGAAAATGGGCTGGTTGCTGGCTGTCGGTGTCGGTTTCGGGGCTGTCACTGTTATGCGTTGATGCATGGGTTGTGTTATCATTGTTAATATTACTATTATGTTGTCATTAACATTATAATTAGTATTGTTATTATGTTATTATTGCATGTTATTGTTAATATTATTGATATTATTATTATCATTGTTATTAGTACTATATTAGTAGCATGCTTATTGCTTTTCTTCTTTCTCTTATTGTTATTAAGTATCGTCACACAGTCGTTGCTATTTTTGGGTATTGTTAATATTAATACTAGTATTATTATATTTATGATTAGTATTAGTATTATTATTATTATTATTATTATTATTAGTATTGTTATTAGTATCATTATTATTATCTCACTAAATGCTTTTGTTGTGTGTCCGTCAATATCATTTTAGTGTGTAGAAATAATTATGCGACGGTACTTTGGTAATTACTATTTTGGAAAGTTGCTATTTCGGGAAGTTTCTACTTCAGGAAACTTTCCATTCTTAGGAAGTTACTATATTTAGTATACTTACTATTCTAAGTATGGGATTTGGTAAAGGTTGTAATCGTTGAATAATATATGTTTAGGTGACGGTTTCCGCGTGGAACATCTTTAGGAGCTGTTGACGGTCTCTATGCAAATTGAGGTAGGGGAATATTTATGTCTGTGATAGTGACCTGACATGAGGATTCTCATTATCTGATTGATATATTTAATTGTGGTTATATTGTGATCGATTGATAATTATTGATTACTGTGGAGATCGGGACTTGTGATATGGGTCTTGTGATATGGGTCTTGTGATATGGGTCTTGTGATATGGGACTTGTGATATGGCCATGGGAGGTGTGGTGTGGTATGGTGTGATGGGAGGTGTAGTGTGATGGGAGGTGTGGTGTGATGGAAGGTGTGGTGTGATGGAGGTGAAGTGGTTGATTGAACGATATGGAGTTGGAGGAAGATGCAGTTCTATTGTGTTTATGTGTCATCTGTTTTATCTGTTTTACCTACTCAACCTCGCGGTTGACCCTGTGTATTCGTGTGACACCTGTGATGATCCGTGATGGGGAGCAGTTTTGACAGGAAAGATGGTGTTGTGGGAGCATGGGACGGCGTGAGCACTTGGATGGACCGACTTAGATTTTAGATCACATACTTCGAAGTTATTTTTTTTTTGGTAAAATGTTATCATTCTCATTAAAGCACAAGTATGAACCAAAAGACGGTCCACTACAAACTTACAGCACAATTGACATCAGGCTCTTATGTATAAGCCAGGAAGACCAAACTATTACAAAATTTGACGACAATGGAACCACTGCCTATCAATACTGGACATTTCACCCTTAAATGTAGCCTTAAAATGGTTGCTAAACTCATTTCTTACATGTTTAATGAGCACCACAGGATGCATCACAGACGCCTCCATCCTGCAACTGTTCCTACTCCTCCATATCCAGTAATAGACACCTACTTCGAAGTTATTCGTTGTACTTTAGTTTCCACTGTGCGGTATTTATAACATCAAAGTTTTAATTTAATCAGTTTTTGTATAAAGTACTTTGGTTTGATTTACTTTGTTATTCACTACCTCGGATATTCCGAGATGGTAACAGCTCTATTTATTGAGGATGTCTTGCTAAAGGCTCCTTAATAAATCGGGGTGTTACACCCATAACCAGCAACTTACTACAGAGAACATTAGCGAGCCCAGTACCAGAAATGGTCCATGGCACACCACCCTCCTGCAGAAAACTGCCCAGTACAGAATACCAGACCCAGAAATGCCATAATTATTATTCTGTTCCAGTAACCGCTGTACACGCACCCTTCCAGCCCTGTAACCCTACTAATCTGCCTTATTCCTGAAGTCTGCAACTATACCAGATTGACCAGTCCTGCTTTCAGAACTTCAGATACCTGTACACACATTCCTGCAACATCGACTTCAAAGACGCCAATCCTGCTCAGCACCACATCTGCATCCGGACCCTGTAGAACAGGACTGGTCACACTGCACTTCTGCACACTACTACGCATTACCATTACAATAATCAGCCCCTGCAACTGTACAGGACTGTCCCCTTCAATAAGTTTCGAACCTGGTATGTGCACGCTGTACAGCCAGTAAAGCCCATGTATCACGTGTCTTGCGACTGAGTTGTCCCTCCCTATCAGCCCTGTTGTGAATATAGGCCGGTTTGCATTTGGATCATTCATTATTACCTGCAATACATGCAATTTGGTGTTTAAGTATTACTATGTGATCTGAATATGAGATAACAGTCTAGCACCACTGGGTGGTCCTCAGTTTCATTCTATCATACCTTTATAATTTGAGAAATTAATCCTACAAGCAGATGTGGCTGCAACAAACAACAAGAATTTCACGCTCAGAAAGACTAATTAGGCAGATTTGAAGTAGTGGCTGATAAGCTAGATATGACATACCTTGCCTTCAACCAAGTCATAGGGGCCAATGTTAACCACAATGCATCTAATAGTTTTTGCAATAACATAATAAGAATATAAAATAAATCAAAAGGGGTGTAAAAATAGTTACAGTTCAACTTTAGTAGACTGGATATGAAGCAAGGGATCAGAAACAACAGCACCAGCATAGCCTGACATCTTTCTAATTCCTTTATCTCCAATATTCTCACCCAATTACTCGAAATCTGATCAAAATAACACAATAAATCTCACCAACCAATATCACAGGTACTGCCTTTGTTTCAATCGTTTGTTTACCTTTGGTTAACATACTCTTCGCAAACGTAAACAAATGACTGAGACGGTGCAAATATTTTATTTATTATTCCTAATTTCCTATCATAAGTCTTAACATTCAAATTCTCTCGCGACATACCTTTTTTTTCGTTTCTCCGTCCCAAGTAGGGAAGATATGAGTCCGCTCGGACTTCTAGTTTAAGTCAGTTCTTTTGCGACTTTCTGCAATCAGTATAATAGCAAGCAAAGTAGGTCAGATCATAGAATCTTACGACTGAGGTGGAGTAGAATAACTTTCTTAATTCTTGTCAATCAAATTTTCATATAAACATTTGTGATAAAGACAATATGATTCCCTACTCCCATCCTATTTATCTATAATCCAATCACCTTCTAATATCTCTATTCACCAAAAATTATTTTGGGTATAAACACACTGAGGGAAGGAAAAGAGGAAGATGTAAACCTGGTTGGGTACCGAGCACATTTATGTGCAACTTGGAAGTAACCTGGCCGACATTCATAGACTTTGTAGCAAACACAATAAGAGTAGAGGGATTCTCGTTTCCAGGTACCTGCCCATACAGCTGACCATGTCTTTTTTTCCTGCCCATACAACAAAAAACTCCTGCATGAGACTGAGACCTTAGTGGGGATTCAGTTACCAGATCATAATATAACTAACTGGAGGGGAACTGATTCTGATCATGGCTTGCAGGCTGCTGTGAATTCTGCCCTGCTCCTGAGTACCATTTACCACACTTGGGAACAAAGGAACATGTGCAAGAACGAGATGATTTAGACGGTACCTAGGAAGACTGCTCATATAATTGTCGAGGAAATCAAAACAAGAATCAGGAAGAAAAGAGGTTCTAGCTACAAGCAGGATGATTTAGCTAGATTGGCTTAGTTTTCATAAGTTAATGTAATTCTATACCTCTCTTGTACAGTGGTTGCTAGTGATGATCAGGTCCACCACAATTACCATACGAAATTGACCTACCATTCAATAAAAAGCTTACCAGAAATGGAGCCATCATTTGTAATTAGAACATTCAATGAGTAACTTAAATTAACATTCAAAAAACACTAGTACAAAAATCCCCTATTGCGTCAAGTGATTTACGTCGGTTATACAAAAACTGACGCAAAAGGTACTTAATTTTGGCGGGAGTTCAATTTTGCCCTATAGCCAAGTTATTTGCGTCAGTTGTTAATTTAGAATTGATGTAAAAAAAGCATCAGTTGTTCAAAGAACTGACGTATTTAGTCAAAAACATCCGTTATTTGATATAACCGACGTATTTGTGTATATGTGTTTGCTTCAGTTCTATACTATAACTGATGTTTTTGATATAAGACACAAAAACCGATAATAGCTATAATAAACTACGAAGTATTAAGAAAAGAAACTGATGTTTTTGCTCATGAATAGCGTGGTTCAATTCTCCAGTAATACAAAACAAACCCATCGTTCTTCATAATACAAAACCCTACATTTCAATTCTTCATCAAATTGTTCATCAATAGCTTCATCCGTCATCTTCAACTTCAATTTAACTTCAATTACCTTATTCAATTCATCAATAGCTTCATCCGTCATCTACAATTCGCTCTTTCGTCCATCTTCGTCTATCTTCATCTAGCTTTTTCGCCGATTATATGTAAGTTTTATTCGCTCTACTTCGTCTATTTTCGTCTAGTTAGACAAACAGTTACTAAATTGTTGTTGTTTCTGTGAATTTTAGCCTTAATTTCTCGTTTTAATGACTAAATTGTTGTTGTTACTGGTTCCCCGACTGGTTGATTAATTAATCTGCAACTGAAAGTCGATACTACTAAGTTTTATTTTTAGCCGTGATGAATTAAATAACAAAGAACTCCGATGAGAGGAAGAAATAGACCCGCTTTAAAAGACAAAGATATGTGTAAAATAGCTTTAAGATGGGCAAGCAGAAAACCCTATTTAGCGCCGTTTTGCTCTTTTTTGGTTCTGTAATAGTTTGCTTGCTGTCTCTGGCTGGATAGCTTCTTTGATTGGGATAGGCTACAGTAGAACGAGTTTGGTTTGGTTGGGTATCGCAAAAGAAGTTGTTGGTGCTCAAACCCCCGGCAGTAGCAAGAACTACCATAGAGTCGCAGGTGAACCCGAAAAAGTTGACAAAAAAATACCATTCCTTCTCGGAAAACTCTGAGCAGATGTAATATTGGCTGCCAGGCTCCGTTATTTCGATGCATCATTTCCGATTCCAATAGAATTCCCAGGTACCTTTTTTTAGATAAACATTATGCACCCATTGTACCCATAATTTAGATGGGCAATTGTAAATCCACCGAACGAGTTTGCCAACAGCAGCTTTGTTCCAAACAATGGAGCTTCTGATCCCTAGCCCTCCTTTCTTAGATCTGCAGATTTTAGACCATGCAACAGTAGGGACCCTGGATTGTTCAGTCCCCCCATCCTAAAGAGTATTGTGCTTGTTTACCTCATAAATGAACGTTGCTAATCTGCAATTAAAAAAAATAGAACATGACAAAGTTTGTTTTTTTTTATATAAACAGTCGCTGTGGAATCTGAATCTGCTAGGCCTGTGTTATATCCAGGTATATGCTTTTGTTTGTCATAGTCCCTATAATTTTTCCATATTTTTGGAGACGTTATTCATAGCAATGAATCTATCTTTTGCTCAAATAACGGCCGTCGTCACTCGTACTCTGTTAGACAAAACAACTTTTCTCTTCCTAAATCTCTAATTTAGAATTACCCTATAAACTTTCAGAACTGTTTCTCTGTTTCTTGCTCCTCCAATTGGATAACAGCAGCACCAATTATCACTGATTGTTCGCCTTTCATCTCGTTCGTTATTGCTACGGGTAAGAAACATTTTCACTACTATTCAATATTTGCTTCAAGTCAATACTCTGATTGTTTTTTTAGCGTGTGTGGATAGCATTTGATAGTGTTTTCTTTGGTTTATAGAGTTAACACGTTTGTTGCTGTTTTAGTTGATTTTACACCATAGATTCATGTCATTGTGTTTGTGTTTGTCATTGGAGAATGATTGAATTCAAGGGTAAAATACATGGAAGTAATCAAGATCTCATTAATGTGGGAATCGTTGCAACTGTATATGTGTTATAGTCTACTGCCATATCATTACTATACTCTTGATAATTCCAGCCATGTCATTGATTTTGTATCCTTGTCTTTTGTCTTAGAATTTCACCAACTTTTCTATTGTACAACATCAGGCTCGCTCCTTTATTGGCGAAGTGTGAAATTTGTGATGCTAGATTTCTTGTAAATAATATTCCAGACATGTTTGAATGCGGTGGAAGTCTGGAAGGTCCTCTTTCGAAATTACATTCGTTTGTATTTCTGTTTGGTTCTATTGCACTGATTGTGTGGTTTATGGAGTTCATTAGTCATTTGGCCTACCATTTTATGCCTTGTATTGCTAGGGGATCTTACTCCTGATGGAGTGACGGTAGTCGTTTTTCGATTACATAGTCTAGGTTTTGGATATTTTTTCTTAGGTTGGTAGGTGGAGAATAAAATGATAACATTACATAAGCAAGCTGGGTAGGACATGAATCATAACTGTGGCTTGGGAGCCGATGTCAGGGGTTAGTTTTGTATAAAAGAACTAGCTAAGTATTGTAAAAAGTCAAGTCATTTCGTTGACTTTATTATTTCTCTATGGAGTTAAAGTGATTGTTGAAAATCACAGAACATTCGAGAAGAATACGGAATGTTTGTTTGGCGGTGTAGTGTGATCCCTTGCTGAATATGTTTGGCAGCATAAGTCTCGCTTTTGTGGCGCTTCTGTTGTGGAGGTAAAACCGTCTTACACGAGTATTTGTGTTCTTTTATACCCTCTATCCCGGTTATTTGTTTATCTAATTTACTTTCCATTTTTCCACATTGGTCGACTTTTGATCCAATAATAACAATAACTAATTAACCAGGACAGGCTATACAAAAACAGTTTTATAATGAAACAATATTACCTGAATTCCTGTAATGATTGTAGTTAGGAGCAGGGATGTCCCTGCCTGGACTGGTGGCGGGAAAGGCGGGGGCTGATGTTACACTCACTGACAATGCCGATAGACCTGAGGTCATAACTAACTATGCCTTCTGTAGCTCTTTATATTGTTACATCATTCTTACACTTAAAGTTGTGTCATCCTCTCTTCCTTTATCGTGCATATACACTCACTTAGCTATTGTGCTACAGGTGCTACAGGTGCTACACAACATTCACAAAGTATGCCACTTGAATATGTTGAGCTGTAAGGTATTGATTCCTGATCGTTGCGACTTGCCACACATTCCTGAACGTTGTTATATGTATTAGTTAATACATGTTATATTTTTTTTTAAACTTTAGTGTCCCAACAACCAGAAGATTATGAGTGTGGTTATTATGTTATGAAATGGATGTATGACATAACCTTCTACCATTGTAAACTTGCGGAGATAGATTTTGAAGAGGTAATTCAATCTTGCTTTAGCTTTTAAATGTTTAGATAATATATGTTTAGAATATATTTTTTTTTTGGTGTAAATGTGAGTCTGTATAACTGGATAAAATGTACAAGGAGCCCTAGACCAACTGGTCTTAGATCATAAGAACATTACATCATAATTTTTGCTAACATAGAAGTATCTGCAGGAGGTTGCAGAGACTGCATCATTGCCTTGATCTTCCCTTTAACCATTTCCTGAATTTCTTTGACAACTATTGAAGGATGGAGCAACACAGCATCCAGGCGAGCTTGGTTTCTTTTCAACCAGATGGTATGGCAGTAGGCAGTAAACACAAGCCCTTGAATCTTTCTGTCCCTCTTATCTGCACAAGTCCAAATCACAGCAGGAAATTGAGGTAAATCAGCACCCGTCCAAGTTACCAGAACTGATCTGATCCTCCTGCTATAGTCACAATCCTGCAGTAAATGAGTCACAGATTCAGACCCATTGCCACCCAGACAGCAACTATCATCACAACACTGCAGCCAATTTTAAACAGCTTCTCCTTTGTGTGAACCCCTTCCTGACAATATAGCCAAGTAATCATAGAGTGTTTGGGTATGTTCCATTTACTCCATATGACAGAATGCCAATCCATGGAATAGACCAACTTAGTATGTAATAACTATGACTTTTTTTGGATTGTATTATGAGCGTTGTTAAAACGTTCGTTGTAATAAGGGATTGAATTTTGGAGTGAATATTGTTGGTTCAAAGGAAATGTAATATCCTTTGGTTGGATATCTTAATGCAGGTGGTTTTAAATTTTTGGCGTTTTGGGTATTAGTTTTATAGGGGAGGTGCTACCGAAATTTCGGTAGCGATTTTTTTTTAAAATACATATAAATAATTTGCATCAGTTCTTACAACAAATGATGCAAATGGTAAATAGTTATTGCATCGTTTTTGAAAAGAAATGACGCAAAAAATAAGAGCAAAAGAGTCAGTTCCAGTCATAACTGATGCATATACCACTCTAAATGTCGCTAAAATAGCTTATCAAATACATCAGTTCTAGAAAAACTGACGCAAAAAGATGTGAAAAAGCGTCAGTTCTAGCAATAACCGACGCATATACCACTCTATTTAGCGCTAAAATAAGTTATAAAATACATCAGTTCTAGCAATAACTGACGCAAAAGGGTTGTATTTGCGTCAGTTCTATCCATATTTGCGTCGGTTCTTTCTAAAGAACTGATGTATTTGTTAACATATTTGCGTCGGTTTTTAGTAAGAACTGACGCAAATGCTAACTTTTTGCGTCAGTTTTAAAACTGACGTTTCAATAAACGCCCCCTCGATATACGTCAACCCAAAACTGACGCAATAGGTCACCTAGAACTGACGCAATAGGGGATTTTTGTACTAGTGAAAGAAAACCCTAATTTCTAGCATCAAAATACCATAATTTTACTTTAACTAATTATCTCCCAAATGACTGAAATTTAATTGAAATCCCTAACCTAAATCTTAATTGAAGAATAAAGTGATAATAATAACATAATCCCTAAATCAAAACTGATAAGAAAACCAAAATCCCAAAATCCCCAAGCCAATCATAAACCTTAATCTAAATCATACAAATTTAACCCTAAATTTGTCTACCCACTTAAATTAACAAACAAGATAGACACTAATCTGAATTAATTAACAATAATCCACTTAAAATAAGCATAAACTAACAACAGTATTGTTGATGTTGTAAAAGACTAAAGAGATATGAACATACATGAACGAAAGTCGGTGATGGTGGCCTCATACAGTGGTGACGGTGTAAGCGATGAACGACGGTGGGGAAGGAGTTAAGAGTGGTCGTGAGTTGGTAGGTATAAGGAGTTGAGAGTGGGGAGCGACGAAGGGGATAGAGATGGGTTGAGAGTGGGGTTTTGGTTTTCTCATTTGCTCGTTTTATTACAAAACGCCTCAAATACACAAGTATTTATTAAAAAAAATATATTGAACTTCTATTTGCGGCTACTTGCTAAAAACGCCTCAAATAAGTAGCCGCAAATAAACATTTTTCTACTAGTGATGAAAGGAGATTTGTAGGATGTTAGTAATGACCTACCCAAGATTGAGAGATACGGGAAGGGCATTGGTTTACACTTTAAGACGGCTAGGTTACTTAAGACTGAAAGGTATGTGACCTAGAATTTAGGAATCACCCTTATTGTTGACACCCAATAATTGTGAGACCTAGGAACTAATAGCATAGGCCGAAAGGAGCTATTAGGTACCATAGACCGAAAGGATATGTTACACCCCTTACGCGACTACAATACATGTTGACCTTAGGATTTATACTATCTTAGCTATTTTTAACCAAACATCCTAGCATTTCTTTTATTATAGTTTTACTCTCATCTTTATATACTTGCTTTATTTTATATTTTTTCTAGACTTAGTAACAATCAATCAAACCCCCACTTTTGTTACCTTAAAACATTGACATCAAACAATAAACATTCCCCACCTCTCTGTGGTTCGACCCTGACTTTCGCTATCTATAGTTAAAGTTTAGGAATTATAAATTTTATCTTTGGTACCCTCAACGACGGGCATCAAATTTTGGCGCCGTTGCCGGGGAGGTGACGCCAGTGTTTATTGTTTCTTGTTTTTGTTTAAGGAACTTTTGTTCCTTAAACCTTCTCACTTTTTTCTTGTAGTTTCCATCTTATGCGCATGTCAGTTCAAGGAGAACTCCTACCACTAGACCACGAAGCTTGAGAGGACTTTAAGAGAAAAGAGGAAGCAGCTTTTAGAGAGTAGGGAAGGAGGTTCTCCATCTTCCCTATTCCAAGAAGACATCTTTGAACAACAATCATCACTACCATCACCACAAAACAACCCACCTTCACCAAAAACACCAACTTCACAACCAAATTCACCTCATAATCCCTCCACACCAAAAACACCATCAAATACCTATTTCCAAGTTTTTCCAAAAGAGGAAGAGATCATGGCCGAAGAAGCTACCATCGCCAGTCACTTCATGCCTCAGGTAAAGAACCTATTGAAAAAGGCCTTAGACACCTTTTTATAACAGGTGTCTAGGTCATAGGTGTCTTTGGTTAAGAAACCTGTTGGAGGAACTGATATCTTATCTAACAATTAAAGAGATTTGTTTTTATTAATAACTGGTGTCTTTGACTTATACCTGTTATCAACTATGTCCGGTGTCTTTGTCATATATGTATGACACCACTCTTATCTACACCCGGTGTCTTTGCCATGGTTCATTTTTTGAAAAAAACAATACATGCAATGGGATTCGAACCCACGACCACACTGAGGATATTTAATAGATGTACCATTGAGCCACAAGATATTTACTGTAGATTTATTGAGATAACATTTAATTATCTACTATTTATCAATATTTGGGGTCGCAAAAAACCGTCTTTTAAACCAATTTTTTTAAAGTTTGGGGTAGCGGCTGCTACCCCTTGCTCTAAGGTGGGTTCGCCCCTGTCTATGACACCACTCTCATTTACACCCGGTGTCTTTGATATATTTAAGTAGATATTGATAATTATTATTTAAAGAATGTGTTAGGCGGTGGATTAAGGTAAGTTAAGAGATAGAGGTATGCATGTATTACTCGGTGAATCTAGGAGAATTAATTAAACAATATATTATTTAAGATTAATTTATTATTATTAGTTATTAAATAAATTGAAAATTAAAATATAGGAAACCGGATTCAGGAGGACAAGTTTCTTAGTTATTAAATAAATTGGAAATTAAAATATAGGAAACCGGATTCAGGAGGACAGGTTTCTTAGTTATTAAATAAATTGGAAATTAAAACATAGGAAACCGGATTCAGGAGGACATGTTTCTTAGTTATTAAATAAATTGGAAATTAAAACATAGGAAACCGGATTCAGGAGGACAGGTTTCTTACTTACAATATAAGAAACCGGATTTTGAATGACATGTTTCTTATTTAAACATTGCAAACTAGTTATATAAAATCACCGGTGTCTTATGTTAAGAAATCTGTTAGAAAAACAACAGGTGTCTTTTAATTGATGTCTTAGGCCTTTTTGTAGTAGTGTATATACAAGGGGTTTACTTTACCTGCAGGTACTGGGAAGCTATTCGAGGCCAAGCCTGCCTACATCACCATGGTTGAGAAAAACCAATTTGGATCGACTAGTGAGGATGCCGCAAAGCATATCGAAATCTTCACAGATTACATATGCTCTATTGCACCCCCAGAAGGAGTGACGCAGGATCAGATTAAACAAACTATGTTCATCTTCTCTCTCAGGGACTCGGCGAGGGAATGGTATCGAGATCTAGACCGCACTGCTGCGGGAGTTACGGATTGGAACACTTTGGCCTTGGCTTTCTACAGGAAGTACTACTCTACAGCCAAGACCAATGCCTTAAGGGCGCAGATAACAAGCTTCAAACAAGGGCCTAATGAAGACTTCAGTGAGGCTTGGGACAGGTTCAAGAGAATTGTTCGATCCATACCACATCATGGGTTCGAACAATGGTTTCTTTGCAACCAGTTCTACAATGGTCTCTACGACGATAACAGGGCCTACTTGGATGCTGCGGCCAACGGAAGGTTCCAAGAGAATTCTGGAGAGACTAAGGGTCTCAAGATCATAGAGGATGTTGTTGTACACCGTGCTGAACATGGGACTTCCCGTGGTAACCAAAGGAAAGCTGAATCTAACGTAGCTGCTATTGAGGCCTTGATGGCCAAGTTAGATATGCTGGAGAGTGGTAGGAAGTTTGACATTGGGAGTGGAAGTAAAGGAGGTATGTACCAGGTAAACGCCGTTCAAGACGGACCTTTTGTTTGTGAGAGATGTGGTGGAGAGGGACACGTGTCAAAGTTTTGTACCTCATCTAATGAGACGTGTGCCGCCTTTCAGCACTATCGTGGGAATAATTTTTATGATCCGAATAATAATAATGTCCATCCCAACATGAGGTGGACAAGCCAGAATGTACTTAACCCACACCATCTACAACCTCAACAAAACTCCACATACATCCCTCCACATAAGCAAGGTTTCCAAAAACCACCCTTCAACCCTCAACCATCTTCAAACCCACCACCCAATACGGATGCTCTCATCCAAAACATCATTGGGTTGGTTCAGAAGGAATCTCAGGCAAGGGAAGCAAGGATGAAGATGTTAGAGTCCCTAATTGCTCAAATCGCGAGCAAGAATGATACTAGAGCTCCGGGTCAACTTTCGACCAAGACAGACCAAAAGAAAGAGACTCTAAACATCATATCACTGAGAAGTGGAGCTAAGGTGGGAAGTGAGAAAGAAGGCGAGAAGAATAAGGAGAAACAGCCGAAGCCGAGCAGCAGCGAGGAAGGTCGATCGACCCAGGAGCCAGGTCGACCGACCTCTGAGCAGATCCCAGAAACCCCTGCTGTACAGGAAGTAGGTCGACCGACCGAGGACGAGGGTCGACCGACCCCCGACGCTGAACAGGGGAACGCTTTCAGACCTGAAATGCCGGACAACTTAAGGGACTTCCTTTTTCGGGGTGATAAGACCCCTAAGTTTCTGAGAAGGGCTGCAAACACTGAACCTTCCGCTCCTCCTTTTCCAGAGAGACTCATACCAACCAAGGAACAGGTATCGTTTGATAAATTTAAAGACGTAATTCGATCATTAAATGTTCAAGTTCCGTTTTTAGAACTAGTTCAACAGGTTCCTTCATATCTTAAATTTATGAGACAACTTTTGTCAAGAAAGCGGTCTTTAGATAAGGTTGAGTCGGTAGCCCTCACTGAAGAATCCTCCAGCTTCCTATCACATGTCATTTCCCCTCATAAGCTGGAGGATCCTGGAAGTTTTTCTGTACCTTGCAATATAGGAACCTTCCCTGTTAAAAAGGCCATATGCGATCTAGGAGCTAGTATCAGTGTCATGCCCCTAAGCGTAGCCTTAAAACTCGGAATGACAAATTTTGCAGTAACTAGTATGACTGTCCAGATGGCTGACCGTACATCCATGGAACCCATAAGGGTGTTGGAAAACATCCCTGTGCGTATTGACATGTTTTTCTTCTCGGTCGATTTTGTAGTTTTGGACATCCCTAAGGATGCCCATATACCCATAATACTAGGGAGACCTTTCCTCCACACTGCAGGAGCCATCATAGATGTAGGCACTGGGACCTTGACCTTCAAAGTAGGAAAGCATTCTATTATTTATGGTCTATCCTATAGGAAGAAGGATGCTATGACCCTTATTACTTGCAATGCTATTGCTTCTGAAAAGAAGTATAAGGTCATCACTACTTCTCTTACTTTATTACCTACACCTATACCTGTTTTTACACCTCCGCCCCAGATTGGAGGCAATATGGAGGATGCTTCTATTGTGACTAATGCAGGAATTGGTTTGGGGAAACCCACAATAAAAGAGGTTACTGTACAAAGAGGAGGACTAGGGTTCCTAAGCTACAAGGAGGATGAGGACCTGGACATTGCCAATGAGGAGGATAAGAGAAGGAGAAGAAAAACTCAAGAGAAGAGTCCGTCGCATATGCTTTGCGACGGAGAGGAGACGTGTTTTGTTATTCACACAAACACGGTGGAGACTACAACATATCGCCAAAAGCCGTGGTCCGAGATTTTCCGCATCTTTAGCGGATAGTTGTTTAAATTTTCAGCCCCTAAGACAATTTACTTTCCATTTTGTTGAGACCTTTTTATTTTTTTTTTTTGCTTTAGATTTTAGAACTTTTTCGTTTTTTGCGTAGTTAAGACATTTTCGACTTGGTTCTGGGATCTTGCGCACATGCTGGGTGCGTATTTATTTGATTTGCCAGGTTTGAGGGAGAATGACTTGGTTGATACAAGTTATTTCCGAAGAAAAAGAAGGCCGCTGTACAGAAGCAACGATCGACCGACCACCAAAACCGGTCGGTCGACCTGATCCATGCAATTCTGGAATTCCTGCAGTCTGCAGGAGGGTCGGTCGACCAGAGAAGTTGGTCGGTCGACCTACCTACCTGGTACAGTATGCTCGTACTTTCCGAGGGATTTGTGCAACCGTCATATGGTACTTAGGGTGGCACTGTTGGCCACCAAAACCTCCCAGCTTACGCTGGTTAGGGGAGGTTTCCTCATATGCTTGATAATCCAGTGAGTTCTTTCCATTTTTTTTCTTGGTTTTATTTACCTTGCATGGTTCCTTTAATATTCTAAAACCTTTGCTTAGGCTAATGCACAATGGGGACATTGTGCGGGTTGGTTTGGGGAATGGTTTCGTGTCACATGCATTGTTCCATTGCATTTTTGTCACACGTTTATTGCATTTCTGTTTTGCATTGTTCTTTTCTTTATTTTCTTTGCATATACAAAAATCCAAAAAAATAGAAAATTTCCAAAAATTTCCAAAAAATGCACGTTTATTTTAGCATATAGGTCGAGTCGGAACGAGAGTATTTCAAGGATGATCTTTGCTATCTTACATGTTTATGCCTTTACCTTGCCTTGTCAACTTGTTTTAGTATGAGAGTCTTTTGCATATCTACGAGTTTTTGTCAACTTGTTTTCTTGAGACTTGACTTATACCTTGGCAGCCTACTATACATTCTGAGTTTTAGAGCTTATTTCCTGGTTTCATTTTTAAACCAGTTGTCTAGGATGTGAGTAGTACTCCCCTTGGAACATGTTAGATCAATATGCATAAACATGAACTTGAATTGTTATATACTTGTTTACTATCTCGTTTTGTGAGTCTTGATACGTGCATTTGGGATCCCTTTTCTCTGATTTACCCATAAGCTTCACATAGCCAAAATTTCCTTTTTATCCCCCAAAACTACATCCCATACTTAGCCTACCCTTCCAAGCTAGTATTTGTGGTCATCGGATTATTTTTTGAGGCATCTTGGTTTGTATGCTATCTTGAGCAAAAAGAGGAAAAAGGAAAGAAAGAAAGAAAGAAAGAAAAAGAACAGAAAAATTCAGAAAAAGAAAGAAAGAAAGAAAAAAAACGAAAAAAATCAAAAGTACAGGAAAGTCAGTCGGCCGACCGCACCCTCAGGTCGGTCGACCAACTGACAGGGTCAGATTCAAAATTTTGTTCAACAAAATCCCTTTCTTTTATATGTTATCACTCCCGTACCTCATTCAAAATATTTGGGAGTCCTTTCTTATATATAATGTGAGAGTTGTGCTACAAAAGAGCACTCTCTTAATATCAAAAAGTCGTGAAATATGTTGTTGGGAACCGGTTTTACTAGCTTGGCTACTAACCCCACAAATCCAAAAACATCTTAACCACTTTTTACCTTTCGCCTCACATATCTTTCATTACCTCAATTGCATGTATCCGAGTCACTTGATGAGTGTGTTCATACATAGTTGTAGAATTCTTGTTCATGTTAGATTGCAGGCATGTTTCCATGGGTCGTAGTTAGGTGAGTGTCATGACAAATTTACTTCTTTCTATCTTTTACATATACTCACCTTTTGCTTCATGAGTGTCTCGAGCGTACCGCGAGAGTCCATGGTATAAAGTCTCTATAGTCTCTAGTTTTGCAAAAATTTGACAACACCATAACTCGTTTGCATGATTTAAATACTTTCTCATTTTGTACTTGGCAGTGGTTTAGGCTTACATGTAAATTTCGCTCTGAGATTGAAATCGTTCCATTAGTTAAGATCGAGTCTATTTCTTGCTTGAGGGCAAGCAAGGTTTGGTTTGGGGAATTTGATGCGTGTCTATTTTATGATGTTTTACATCTATTTTTACACGCATTTTGTCGCTCATTTACTATGTTTTAGCCTTTATTTCCCAACAATTGTCTACTTTCGTATTTTTATGCACTTTTGCAGATTTATGCGGAAAAGGGACGATTTTACAACAAACGTATGCCTCGGGATCTTTCATAACCAAGGAACGAAAGAAAGTCCACTCAAAACATTGACCATGTGCCAAGAAGTCAAACCGAGACAAATCAAAGCAATCCTACAGGAAAACAGGTCGACCGACCTACTACTTGGGTCGGCCGACCAGGCCTCTGTTATGGAAAGCCCAGAAATCTCTGAAGCCCGACAATAGGTCGACCGACCTACAACATAGGTCGACCGACCTCTGCGCAGACCCAGAAGCTTTCCGGAAGCCCATTGAAGTGTTAGAGTCATTAGGAAACTCTAATCCTTCCGCCTATTTAAGCAAGGGGCGTGATTATGGTTTATTATCTAGTTTTTATCTTGGAATTCAGTTTTAATCTAGTCATCTACCCTAGTGTTACGATATAGTTTTAGTTATAATCTTTCAATAATTCTCAAACACTTTTAGTTTTGTTCATCAATCTTTCAAGCATTCATCAATAAAGTTTGTTACTTTCCGTCTCAATTCCGAATTCCGGTAATTCTCCTCTTAATTTCAGTTCTATTATTATTAGTTTAGAATTATTGCATTCGGTTTAAGATAGAATCCCAAAGCCTTATTAGTGATTGCAAGTTTAGATTGATATTCATTATGATTTCCATGTTTATTCCTGTTTTCATTATTGTTTTAGTAATCATGAGTAGCTAATTTCATATGTAAGGATGTAGGGAGTAATATGCGTAGCTGGTGCGAATTCCGAGACCGACTGTAGCAGTGCCTTGGTCGGCCGACCTGCCTAACGGGTCGGTCGACTGAGGTGGTGGTCGGCCGACTGGGCTAGCCGGTCGGTTGACCCACTCGCGTATGTTTTCTGTTTCGTTTTATTTCGTAGACTATAATAACCTACAATGAGACTGAAAGGAGACTTGTAGGATGTTAGTAATGACCTACCCAAGATTGAGAGATACGGGAAGGGCATTGGTTTACACTTTAAGACGGCTAGGTTACTTAAGACTGAAAGGTACGTGACCTAGAATTTAGGAATCACCCTTATTGTTGACACCCAATAATTGTGAGACCTAGGAACTAATAGCATAGGCCGAAAGGAGCTATTAGGTACCATAGACCGAAAGGATATGTTACACCCCTTACGCGACTGCAATACATGTTGACCTTAGGATTTATGCTATCTTTGCTATTTATTACCCAAACATCCTAGCATCTCTTTTATTATAGTTTTACTCTCATCTATATTTACTTGCTTTATTTTATATTTGTTCTAGACTTAGTAACAATCAATCAAACCCCCACTTTTGTTGCCTAACATTGACATCAAACAATAAACATTCCCCACCTCTCTGTGGTTCGACCCTGACTTTCGCTATCTATAGTTAAAGTTTAGGAATTATTAATTTTATCTTTGGTACCCTCAACGATGGGCATCATCGCGCATTTTTCGTCTAAGGAAGACTATGAATTCGTTATTACTTAAGGACTTTGGATGATCGATGACCATTATTTAACCATTGGGAAATGGATTCCTAACTTCGTATCATCTGAAGACAAAACTAAGTATCTAACGGTGTGGGTTCGTATTCCATATCTCCTTCTGGAATATTTCAATGCAACTTTTCTAAACAAGATAGGATTCAAGATAGGGAAGGTCATTCGCATCGATAAAAATACCGCATCTGTTGAAGAAGGTCAATTCACTTGAGTTAGTGTTGAAGTTGATATTTCAAAGCCATTACTTTCAAAGTTCAGACTATATGGAAAAGTTTACACTATCTAGTATGAGGGCTTAAAGATGCTTTGTTTCAAGTGCGGAAAATTGGGGGCATGATGCGGAACACTCTATGTTAGGATTAAACACAAATGATATGACAGTCCATGAGGAGGCAGTAGAGTCTCTTCAAGGATCTTGCTCTGAACATTCACTCGAAACAGGCCTTCAATTCGTCTAGAGGAAAAAAGACGATTATGGAGAGTGGATGATGGTTAAGAAGCCACCACGATGGAAACCAGTGATGGTTGGCCATGAACAGAGTCCGAGCTAGTCAGCTAGTAGATAGGCCGATATTATTCAATTTTGGTAATAATTCTAAATCTCATGGATCAAGATTTGATATATTATCAGAAGATAATTTAGTTGACTAAATCCCAAAAAATTTTCCCAGTCAAAGCAGTAATATTCCTGCTAAGCATATTGTTAACCATATTCCACAAAATCCTTCTAATTCTACCAAAACTAAGTAAAAAATTTATAACCTAAGTAAACAAACAAATAAACTTTTATCTCAAAGAAATTCTAATAAACTATCTAACAAATTTGGTAATAGTGAAAATCTTCCACGAGCTAACTTCAATAATACTCCCAAACTCGTCAATATAAAAGCTCTTTCCCCTGTTCTCAAAGGTATCAGAAATACATCATCGAAAACTCATTCAAACGCAGATATTCACGACAATTCAGAAAACATACACCATATAATTCAACATCAATCTAG
The DNA here is from genome assembly GCA_029255685.2 of Silene conica. Lineage (NCBI taxonomy): Eukaryota > Viridiplantae > Streptophyta > Magnoliopsida > Caryophyllales > Caryophyllaceae > Silene > Silene conica. The sequence continues at coordinate 72,126,169 of CM055311.2, forward strand.
CAATGATAACCAAATGGCTTCAAGAAGTGGACCCTTACTCGTACTTCTCTTATCTCGAATATCCCCTGCCTCAGCCCAAGTTCCTCCCCCAGCACCCTCATATCGAGGTGATCCCCTCGAAGACAAATGTGACGATCCCCTGCTCCCGGATAGGGTCGCTCCTTATTTAACGGTGATGATAGCATAATGTCCGGTCATGGACATAAAGATCGCAGCCGCGAAAGACAATCCTTCGAATATAACAATGGCAATGTCGATACCATGGAGCATTGATAACGTTTTACAACTTGTAAGTCGGGTGTATCTATCACCTCTTATTGATCTGCCTGATTTTATAAGTATTAGAATCCCAAATTTATGTCCCTAGTCCCAACCTACTTGTATCATCAATTTCATGGTATGGAATGTACAAGGTACCGACAGGGGCGGAGGGAGTCCAAGGGATCCCTGAGCTATAGCCCTATATACATTCAAGTGGAAAACAATATAATAGTAGTATTAACTGCCCTTCGCTAGAAAATACTAATAAAATTTTGATCTAGCGTAAGTTAGCTAATACTGATCATTCACTATAAACAAGTGGAAATCTCCATATTCCTTATTTGCAAGTTTTATTACACTACTTTATTGAGTACTAATCAGGATTTACCTATTTCATATGTGACACCCCGCGATAAAACATAAAGATAAAAAGTAATTTGCAGCAGAAATACGATACTTTTAAAAAAGTTTCGACATATTTATTAAAACTTAATCGTGGAATATCAAAACAACATGCGGAAATCTAAAACTGATAAGAAAGTAAAACTTATACAAGGTAATTTAAATAAACGAGGGATAAGGTATCCCTCGATTTCAATATAATTTAAATCTAATCTATTCGTAAAGGGGTAACTGTCGAATAATCAATAATGCTCGCTAGCCACACAACTTCCCCAAACAGCACCAACCTACATACATGAAACATGTACGCCACAGTCAGTGGGGAATAACTCGAGGTTCTCCTAGCCACTTTTTGTCAGAAAACACGTAAACGGTAATACAACACATCATATACATATGAACATGCAAATAATTTAAGAAGCAATCATACATGCATTCCCAAACATGACTAACATGATCAAAGCATGAACAATAAGTCAAAACATGTGAAAACGACATGAATCAACATGTGAAACAGAATCAAAATCAATATATGAACTAATATTAAGACAGGTAAACAACGAAGTGATCGCTCACCGGTCAACAATTAGGTGGCATGTACAATCACAAAAACAACAACCAAAAATAGAATGAACGCCATCAGGAAACATAAACGTTACCACTGACCACTAGGTCGCATAACCACGACACTAGCTACCGGAGCGCATAACCCCGACATCATATTCTATGTATAGAGCATAACCTCAAACTATATGCCTAAGACCTGGCCAAACCTCTCGATGTAATAGCCAACACCGAACGACACATGGGGACCGAAGCGCTTATAACACGACCTCCAACTACGGGAGCGCATGAGCACGGCCTCCGACCAATCCCAAACATAGATAAATTTCCCATAACTTGGGTGACATTAGTTCATTAAAATGATACACAAATCGTATCACCGCTATCTATTCACAAACCAGGCAACATAACCGTTACCGACACAATTTAGAATGACATAAACGTCATCCAAACACAAGCAAGACAACATAACCGTTACTGTAACACCCCCATTTATTTAAGAGCCTTTAGCAAGACATTCTCAAATAAATAGGACTGTTACATTCCCGGAATATCCGAGGTAGTGAATAACAAGGTAAACAAACCAAAGGTAATTTATATAAATACAAATTAAATTTGAACTTGGTATTACAACAGTTATGAGTTCCAAACTTGATAAAATGAAAGTACAACTGACGATATCTAAATGTGTTCTAACTCTAAGTAGGTCCATGCCATGTCTCTCTCCACGCCCAAGCTCCCAGTCCATCTGTCACTGACCTGTAAAATCTAATCCCCATTCCGGATCATCGTAGGTGTCACACGAATACACAGGGTCAACCGCGAGGTTGAGTAGAAAGATAATTAAGACAACAATATAATATACTCCGCACCGATCCAACGCCAAATAAACTCCGCACCGATCCAACACCAAATAAACTCCGCACCGATCCAACACCAAATAAACTCCGCACCGATCCTACACCAAATAAACTCCGCACCGATCACAAGACCCAATATACTCCACACCATATCACAGACCCTTTATCTCCGCACCAAACACAGACCCTTTATCTCCGCACCAATCACAGACCCTTTATCTCCGCACCAATCACAGACCCTTTATATTCACATTGTATTATAACACAGAATAATATAGATAACACTATATACGATCACATGGTATTATATCACAAACATGCTTAATAATAAATAAGAACAGTTTACACATCGTCATATACCCGTAGTTTCCCTACCTCAATTTGTAGAAAGATAACCAACAGCTGCTAGCAATGTTCCACGCAGAAACCGTCACCTAATAAATATTATTTAACAATTAATAAATCTCCACTAGACCCCTATTCTATATAGTAACAACATACTAAATATAGTAATTCCCAAAAGTGGAAAGTTTCCTGTAATAGAAACTTTCCCGAAATAGAAACTCTGCCCAAAATGGCACTACTACAAAATTATTGATCATGTTCTCAATTATTAAACTTAACCACATATAAATAATTATCACCATATAACATCACAAGTTGCTCATAAACAAACATTAGCTATCCATAAACATTATTAATAACTTACCCTACATTAACATTGTAAACGTATTAATCAAATGATAACAATAACATAAATACTACAAATAGTAATATTCATTATTTCGATAGATAAATTGTCGAACCATTATAAACTTATAACGATGAAAACAACACCACTAACATTACAATATTTTTGTTAAACAATATTTACAACTAAATCAAATCATACTATTATCAAATCATTACCACAATAATTACAAGTATTAAAAATAAATAATAATAATAATAATAATAATAATAATAATAATACTAATAATAATAATAATAATAAGTAGCAAAACAGGAACGACACAACGACCCCTTAACAACGTACACAAACAGCCCCTCCAAAACACCTTATACATACCCATGACCAGCCTACTTCACCGCGTCACCACCACCGACCAAGCCACCCACGACCAACACCAACGGTCCTAAACTAAACTACGCACTTCCGACTACCACCTCCACACCCTGTATACCACCATCGGCCACGACAGCTACCACTACGACAGCCCAAAACAGCCTGCACCCCCACAGCCTCTCTACTATCAGCAACCACCTTCAACCCCCCTTCCTATCTCGCGCTCTCTCTCTCTCCACCGTGCCCAACCGCTCCACTGGCCACCACCGTGGTCACCACTGACCCACGGTGGTCCCATAAGAGCCAAAGGTGAGCCCTCGATCCCCATAACCAACACGCTAACCAACGTCCAAAACCCGCTACTGAACACGCAGTCTTGAACCCCTGTACTCCCTGTTTCTGCCCTAGCCTTACCACGCCCTTACCCAGTCCGTCGACACAAAATTCTGACCAGCTCACACCACCCTGACACTACTCACATAACCTACCAACATCTTACTATCATTGCCCAGAAATTCATGCTCAGAATTAAGCCTAACAACAGCCAAAACAACATGAAACAGACACGCAGAACAGGAACAGAGTATAGCATCCGTGTTGATTGTTGACGTCTTTGCTTCCTTTTTATACGAGTTATGGTGATGGCATGGTGGTTTAAACACGAGAAACATGTTATACATACTGCAAATATCACGTATAACCACAGAGTATAGATTCGAGACATGAAAGGGCATGATAAAAAAAACTTACAAAACGCGACTGTGCAAGGGTGGTAAACGATGACTATGGTGTTCTAATTCGTTCCTGATCTTCTTCTTCTCAATCTCGATAGGTTTCTTGGTTGTATGGAGCAAGGAGGCAGAATGGTGGCTAGTGTTCTAGGGTTGTACGATGTAAGGAGGCACAAGAGAGAATAGGGTTTTAAGTTTTGTGTGAGGATAGTTTGTCGATGAGTGAAACGATAGAGTAGAATGTGTCGGTACCTAGCATTAGGGTTTTGTGTTTGTTTTTGTTTTACATCCCTATCATCACCATCACCCATTAAATGTAAGCCCAAGCCCATCAAGCAACCCGGCCAAATAAGATACCAACTCCCGTTCATACATCGAAACTTAAAATATAACTAATACGATAAAGTATAAATAAAACCTTATTCGATAAATTAATTATCGAATACACGTCAATATAAATAATAAACCATGTAATAAAATACGGAGTATTACAGTCTTCCCTCCTTAAAATGAACTTCGTCCCGAAGTTCACCATCCCATAACAGTGACAAAACCCCTAACAAGCTTAAGCATGAAACCATCATCGGTAGCACTTATATAAAGTTCAAAACGCGAACTGTTACATTCTACCCTCGTTAAGAAAACTTTGTCCCCAAAGTTTAACGTATAACGAAGTAAGAGGGATACCTCACAAAACACAAAATATGCATAACAGAAGTAATCAGGATTACGTCCTATTCATTCAAACAATCACCCCATACCGAAAGCCATGTCATAGAACATTAAGATTTTACAATCTTAACCTCCTTAAACACATGGTTACGTCCCTGTAACCCATTAGAAGAATTCCAGCCCATTACTCCGTCTTACCCGATAACCTATCTCATAAAAACTTACTCTAAGTAACCAAGTATTGCATTAACACCGTCGACCTAAGACCAAAGACAAGGGTGGGTGAACTGACGGAATAAAACTGCGTATCAATACTTCATCTCAATATCGATTTCAAACTCATAACTCAATACCAATGACCAATTCTCATCTCGATTTCAATATCGATATTATCAAATATTCCACAAGAATGCGACAACTTGATGAAACACTGTACTGCAATCTCAAACTCAAAACAAAACCAACCATGGCCTTTGTTCGAAACCCGCGAGTAACTCAATCTCCTCAGTACTTACCTCCCAAGTTCGTTGACATACTTGTATATATACTTATCATTCCACTATTCATAAAACAAGGACGTGTACGTCATAAAACAAGAACTTCTACATAACTCAGGCTAACCAATTACTAAAAGTCTTCCCGTCTCACAAACGAAAGAATTATCACATCAATAGAAAGTTTTAACTATCAAAATAAAAGGACAACTACTAATATTCAACTCAAATCAGTACTCAAAAGAGACTCATACCAATTATCATGTAACATATAACCTCGAACAATAATAAAGTATTAGGACTGGTAGAATCGTGTTACGCAGTAAAACAGAATCATAATAGGTAACACTTGCATACCCCTGAAATTTTATCACAATTTAAATATATTAACAACAATGTAGACAATCAAGAAGCTCATCGTTCATACTTGACAATTTAAAATGTCTCATGCTCATAATCATATTATAGCAGCAAATCATATTTAGGAGAAGGCATAGCGCAAAATTAATTAACATAATTAATCATGGAACATTGACATATTTCACAGGGCACTCATAACTCATAGACTCACAAGGTCATTTAACATCCCCAGATATCAACTAGTTAACAAAATCACTTAGGTACATTTCCCGTCCACTCACATTACATCATTCATCATATATGACTTGCACAATAAGGATTATACAATGCGCAGCAATTAGGCATTCAAACAGGATTTCATCTACACATAGCTACAGGATTGTCATTTTGCAAACAAACACCATATTTATCAAACATCAAGCTTAATCCTGAATAATCATCACTTGGAAAACATTTTGAACTTTGGAAACTTCAAAGTGGAAATTTATAAGCATGAATCGAAAGAAAATTTTTACAAGTTATAGATCGAAACAAGACTATACGGAGACATTCTGACCCTCATTTACTAAAACATTGTTCTGGTATATTGTAACCCATGAATTATGTAAATTTAACGATAACGTAAACGACTTCGCAAGATTAGTACTTCTATAAATCACATGTCGACCAGTTAATAACTCAATATATTATGATAAGATTTTAAACATAGTAGATGCAATACAGTTTGTGACATAACAAGATACATGAAGGTGTTATAAAGATTATTAGCTCAGTGAACTAGACAACGATATACCCTAAATATGTGAAAGAACATCAACACGTTTCACATCGTTCAAAATAATCACCATTACTTATAACAATTAGATTGCTATATCATGTTAACAAGTTTACCAGTTAAATTTCATTCTGCTACTTGGCAAGACTCCTCTCAGTTAAACATGCTTTTGACATCACATAAGAGTAGCACATAGTTATTTGAGGTCGTATAATTGGACATATACTTGAAACAATTCTATATTAAACTTGACGAAATAAATAAGGTTACCAATCATATAGTGAGGGTTCATACGCATACCATACACCTATTATTCATGTTACTAATGCCATATCAGGATATCACGTGGTCACATCACATAAATCACATTTGGTTGAACTTTTATATGAAACTTTTATATCTCACGATTTCAACAATTAAACATTACGCAGCAACTTACCAAATCATAATTAAATAACAGCTTAGCTCACGTGCGGCCGATCATAGCTTTTAGAAAATATAAAGGACTAACTAATCATAGGAAAGGAATCGAATGCATATCTCAAGGAAATTATTTAATACCATTTCCATAACTCAATCGGTCTGGATAAGAACTTTACAGCAATTCAACATAAAATTCGGCAACTTGCAAAAATCACAATTAAATAACGACTCATTAACATTTTACATGGCCTATCATCTGTGGGGAATCAAACGTGTATTCGCCCTTTAAATTCAGGATTATAATGAAAATTACAGTCGTGAATATCGTCATAAGATTAAAAAGCATAAGAAAAGAAGTACAACCTTTAGTCCTCGCGCAAAAGGCCTAAGAACAGGAATTAACACAAATTCCCTCCTATAACTTGCACCCAAGACTTAGAATGAGACGTGGCCGCGTGTGCTAGAAATCCTCTCCAACTGCCTTGCAATATTGGGAGAGCTATTTAGGTTTTAGATGTGAGATCTGAGGTTTTGGGAGAATAAAGCTCTCAAAACCCTAATTTTACCTTGAGATTATATTAATCAGTGCAACAAGAGTCACTGACATAAGGAGAGTCCTCCTCCTTATGTAGTTGTTTTGGCCGAAAATTCTAATAGGGTAGGAGTGGGCTTTCCACTCTTACCTTATTCTAATTCGTGATTCGACCCATTTAGCTTTAAGTTGTTCGCGGTATTTTTAATTATAAATCGTAACATGTTATCAGATATTAATACAGTCGATATATTAATAATGGTCTGACAAAATACGATATTGTATAATTACCCAAATTAATATAACTGTTTATATTAATACGCGAATACAATATTTAATTAAATATAACCGTTCATATTTAATTTACGAATTAATCATGTAATCCGTATTAGCTAAATTTATTTAATCCGTATTAAATAATAATCTCAACATCTTATTGACTAATTTAATAGTCAATACCTCTGACTAACTGTTTAGTCATATCCGGCATAAATGTGACTGTATTTTCATACCTTCACATCTCTCAAACGTGTCCTATAGGTGTGACGTATAGGGACCATGTAATACCCCGTATTTTAGCCTCGGTCAACGACAGTCAAACCATGTTTTATACAAGTATTTCAAATGGAATGTTTATAAAGTATTTTACATAAACTGTTATTATTATTTTATAAATCGTACTTCTACGATTATTTCGTATTTCATAATCATTTTTTTTATATATATGACGATTATTTCATAAAATGACATTTCAATCGTATTTCTGTAATTTTGATAATATCTTTATAATTAAATATATTTCCTATTTTATATTTATTTATCATCTATACTTGTTTTATTATTTAAGTCTTAGTTATGTTTAAACCCCAATTTTATATACTCTTAGGTAAGTGTTGATAATTTTATAATTAATTTAATTAATATTTACTACTAAATGACATCATTTAATTAGTATAAATAATTTATACGTACTCGTATATTTTAAGTTACGAGTTGAGAATGTGTCAGAGTGTCTCGAGATGCGTGATGGGTCGAGTAATAAAAGAATTGGGCTCGGAATTAAAGTAGATAAACCGAGTCCAATGATAAAGTGATGCACTCGTTTAATCCAAACACCAACTCACCCTAATTATCTAGGTAACCGCCTCCACTCATACAAATTCTACAATATCAATTACATAATAAAACCTAGCTAAACCTAAAAACCATCATCATCATCATCTTCATTTCGGAGACCCTCAAATTAAGACGCAATTCAGAACGACGGTGGTGTTTATGCGACGGTCTCAAGAACAAAACTCAATCCCGCATTTGACCCTCTTATTTTTCCGCCAATGATGTCGAATTTCCAGGTTTTTCTATTGTCCTTTTCTGGATGTTATTTTAATGCCTTTGAGTTCGAATTTCTGGGTTAGTATATAGTGTCTTTCGGGTGATTGTTTTGGGGTCGATGCGAGGTTAAGGATAAGTTTAAGTTTAGCGGTCTTGTGTAATGACGGTGTCGGGGATGTTTAGGTGAGTAGTAGCAGCAGGGGCCTGACAACACCAGTGGTACTAGGTTGAGGTCGACTGCTTAGGTACAGTGGTGGTGGCCAATGGTGGCAGCGGTGGTTACCACGGTAAGTTATGATAAGTCGTGAAACAGGGGCAAACAAGGGAGTTGGGTCGTGGGGCTGAAGTGCGTGTTTCGTGTAATGTGGGTCACGAGAGGAGTGGTAGTTGCTGTGGTTAAGCCTTACGGTGGAAGGTGGTTCTGGGTAGGTGGTTAAGAGGGTGGTGACCGGTGTTTGATTGTGACTAGCAAAGGAAAACAGAGAGATAGCGGTTTCGCGCGGGTTCGAATAGCCTGGTTTAGGGCTGTTTTGTTGGCTAGTTAGTAGGAGGGACGGTGAGGTAGAATGTGGGTGGTGACGGGTGCAGTGTGAGGTTGAGGGTGGTGGTGAGTGGGGCGGTGATAGGTGTCATGTAGGATGGTGTTTCGAGGACTGTTTGGGTGTTGGTCTAAGGGTTGTTCGTACGTAGCATACGGGGTTGGGTTTGGGTTGTTTGTGTGTTGGTACCATTATAATGGTACGTAGTATTACTATTATTATTATTATTATTATAATATTATTATTATTATTATTTTTAGTCTTGTTAATCTGTTGTTTGGTCCGTATAGTGTTATTATTATTATTATTATTATTATTATTATTATTATTATTATTTATTCTTCTTATTATTATTATTACATGTTCTTATTATTATTAATATTGCTACTAGTTGTCATTAGTATTGTTAGTATTGGTATTATTACTAAATATTGTTTATGTTATTAATTATTATGATTGTTAAGTGAATTATTATATGTGACGGTTTTCAATAGTTTGATTATATATCATATTTTATGTTAAATTTTTCTATGTTCGTTTGTTAAATTGAAGTTAGTTATAAAACTAATAAAGGCGGGTTGGTCAAGTTAATTGAAGTAGTCATATTTAATACGGTCTCGTTATGCTAATATATAATTTAAATCGTTAATTTGAATAATTGATATATTATATTTGTTTACGTAATTATATTAGTTAGTGATTACGTATATTATATTGTTAGGTGATGAATTTGAGGTGACATTATTCTGTTTACTCGCTGGCTTGCTTTTGGACTATATTGTTGTTCCAGGTAGGATACACCGACCTTATACTCTATGATGTGTTATGAATGGATGTGATATTATGTGTTATGGATGCCGAAAATGATTTATATGAGAATAATATGGGTTGGATTGATTGTGAATTATTGGTAATGGCATGAGCATTTCATTATTTGATAGCATGATTGAATAATTATATCGTTGCATTCATGAGCATAGCATATGCATTGGTTACTGAGAAAGTTATGGTCAGATATTGTTCTGATATAAAGCCCAGGATGGTTCTGCAGACCAGGCCTGGTGTCTTATCAGCTATTGAGCTGGTGTTTGGTGACGACCGATTATAGTCTGCCGGGAGGTTCGGTATGGCTTGGTGCAAGGGTATGAGATTGAGATTGAGATTGAGCTCGAGCATATCATGGCATTTGCATATAATTTAACTGTTGCATTATAATTATTGTGTTACCTACTCAACCGCGAGGTTGACAGTGTATTCGTGTACACCTACAATGATCCGGAATGGGGAGTAGATTCTACAGGTCAGAGACTGATGAGCTAGGAGCTGGGGCAGGAATGTGAGATGCATACTTTGGACCGACTTAGAATTATATCACATCTAGAGGAGTCATCAGTTGTATTTCTTTTCCGTTATGTAGTAACTGTAATAACCAAGTTTAAATTTTATCAATTTCTATATAAAGTACTGTGGTTTGTTTTACTTTGTTATTCACTACCTCGGACATTCCGAGATGGTAACAGTTCTATTTATTTGAGAATGTCTTACTAAAGGCTCTTAAATAAATGGGGGTGTTACAAAATGGTATCAGAGTGACCCTGCGACCGTGTGGTGAGCCTGTGGTCGGGAGTACCCGGGTCACACACCTAGCGGGGGAGGATTCTGGCCCTGGTTGTGGTCAAGTTTGAGGCACAACGAGGATGTTGTGTTCTTTAAGTGGGGGAGTTTGTAACACCCCAAGAGTATGAGAAGAAAGTTGTCCCACATTGGTAGAATGTGAGGCTTGTGATATGTTTATAATAGCTTCCACCCACCACTTAGTAGCAAGGCCTTGTGCTTTTGGGCTTAAGTGAGGACAAATAATGGGCCCAAAAGTGTGCACCCATCTTATTGGGGTTATGTTACGACCGTGGTGGGTCGGGTTGTTACAAATGGTATCAGAGCGAACGATCCTTAAACCAAATAAAATAATGAACTTAGGAAGAGTCAAATAAAATGAACCCCAGGCTAGTGACTGTTAGGAGCCGCTAGGATTGGGATGAGTTAGGGGCCCCCTCAAACCAAGCCACTGGCCCTTTCAGTCTAACCTGGTAACCCTTGAGTGATGCAGAGAGTGGGTAATAACAAGATAAAAGATCAGACCTTGTCTATATTGCCTATATTGTACTAACAGTTTTACAGGAGCGGAATGAGGTAAGTTATGATGTGGAACATGGTTGAAGATCTGTATTGTGAAGCATGATAATGATATTGAATATTGGTTGAAATATATGACTTCCAAGTTTTGAGAATATGAGTATGAGTATATGAGTTGAAATATTAGTTTGACTTGTTTGGTGATATGCATGCGGCTATATGATCCCTGAACCCGTAGGTAGAGATATAGTATAATGATGTGTGTAATGAGTTGATGATAGAAGCACCATAAGCTATAGCTACCTAGGAAGTTAGATGTAGGAGATATATGATCATACTTGACTGGCATGGTTAATAGAGCCAGCCAGGAAATGTTGTTACAGGATGCGGAATCAAGTTAAGTCCTGTGTGTAATGCTAGTGGACAGAAACGGATGTCGTGTCTGTTGATATTTTTGTTGTTGCTATTCTGAGTGTGTATATACTTCTTACCTGAATGCTTTATTCTTTGCAAGAATTTACTGTTTGGCTTACTATGCAAAATAGATCGGATTTTGAGATTTAAGATTGTTATTATTTTACTAATTGCCTTAGCAATCAATGTCTAGTGATATGCGAAATGTGTTGCCCTAAGTCATGAATGTTATATAATTATGTGTTGAAAATTACATGCCGATTTTACGTCTAATTATATACATTTAATTTGGTTATAATGTTAGTATTCAATAAGTGGCACATTAGTGATTTCTAGGATATATTTTCGTATTTAATAAGCTGTGATTGTTACGATGGTAGAAACTAATGCATTGTCTATACATACATGATTATTGAGTTATTTAGTTGATATTATTGTCGGTTTCACAATCTTTACCATTTTCTAGATGACAATTAGATGTTAATATGGTGCAATGTGATATCAATGCTTCAAATGATATGTCCACATGTTTTAGAGAATGAATGATTGTGTTTAAATGTGATAATGTGAAACAATTTTTTTTAACGAACCAAAATTGTATAAATTTTCAGAATGTTACCTTGTTTGTACGGGTTGTCATTTAAATTGTGTTCCAACTTCCATATATGTATTTGAAAATTTTATGTATGATAACCTCCTGAGTTAGCTTTCCAATGCCTTTGGTTTAATGTTAATAAGAGTTATATTATGAGAGAAATAAATATTTTAGTTGACAGTGGTCAGATTGTTACTGTACAGTTCCGTTTTGACCTATGTTTTTGGAAAAGAAATCATTTAAAACGTGTTTATTTTTTTTATGCATAATTCCAACTCCACTTTTTAGAATTTTCATTCACGTTTTCAAAATGATAAGCCACGTAAAGTCTTAACGAGTCGTTATTTACTAGTGATTTTTGCAAGTTGTTTAAATTTCTGTCTAAGTGCTGTAAAGTTTTTGTTCAGACCAATCGAGTTGTAAAATTTGTTATAAATAATTTCCTTAAGCTTTGCAAGTGATTCTTTTTCCTATGATTAGTTAATTCATTATATTTTCTAAAAACTATAATGTCTCACAAAGTGTCTAAGCGGTTATTTAATTATGATTTTTTTGAAGTTGCAGCGTGATGTATGATTGTTGAAATTGTAAGTTATGTAAGTTTTCAATATAAAAGTTTAATCAAATATATATGAATTATGTGATGTAACCATGTGATATCCTGATATGGCATTTGTAGCATGAACATTAGGCATATGATATGAATATGAACTTTGTTATATGATAATATAACCTTATTTATTTTCGTAAGTTTTATATAAAGTAGTTTCAATTATACAGATGCTATTACATTCCGTTAATGTGACCTTATGATATTCATGAAATGTTTTAATTTGACAATTATGCACTATGAATTAGCTGATTGTCTACATTGGTGTAAATAGTTGAAGTTTGTGTTAAAAGAGATTTCAAGGGTATATAAGTGTTAGTTACCCTGATTTTGTTTTAGTGCATAACGTGAGATTGCCAACTGTGTTTTGATTGTTTTAAAAGCCGGATGATAATTGCCTAGTATAGGGTAATTAACTTATCTGATGAATTGTGACTGTTGTTTCTGTGGTCTTCTTGAGCATTGGATGCAGAATTTTATAATGGGGTTACGGGGACGTAACCATGTTTTAAGGAGGATAGGATTGTAAAATCTTAATGATTTATGATATGGCTAGTTGTTATGACATGGAAAATTGATATGTCGGGATTGTTTGAATGTACTCTATAAACCTGTTCACTTCTATTATGCATTATATTGTGATTCGTGAAGTATACTTTAACTTAGTTATATGTTAAACTTTGGGGACAAAGTTTCTTAAGAGGGATAGAATGTAACACTTCGCATTTTAGAGCTTATATATGTGTATTACTTGTGTTTGTCTTGTGCTGGGAAGTGTTTTGTTATCGTTGCGGGGGGACGAACTTCGGGACGAAGTTCGTTTTAAGGAGGGAAGACTGTAATACCCCGTATTTTAGCCTCGGTCAACGGCAGTCAAACCATGTTTTATACAAGTATTTCAAATGGAATGTTTATAAAGTATTTTACATAAACTGTTATTATTATTTTATAAATCGTACTTCTACGATTATTTCGTATTTCATAATCATTTTTTTTATATATATGACGATTATTTCATAAAATGACATTTCAATCGTATTTCTGTAATTTTGATAATATCTTTATAATTAAATATATTTCCTATTTTATATTTATTTATCATCTATACTTGTTTTATTATTTAAGTCGTAGTTATGTTTAAACCCCAATTTTATATACTCTTAGGTAAGTGTTGATAATTTTATAATTAATTTAATTAATATTTACTACTAAATGACATCATTTAATTAGTATAAATAATTTATACGTACTCGTATATTTTAAGTTACGAGTTGAGAATGTGTCAGAGTGTCTCGGGATGCGTGATGGGTCGAGTAATAAAAGAATTGGGCTCGGAATTAAAGTAGATAAACCGAGTCCAATGATAAAGTGATGCACTCGTTTAATCCAAACACCAACTCACCCTAATTATCTAGGTAACCGCCTCCACTCATACAAATTCTACAATATCAATTACATAATAAAACCTAGCTAAACCTAAAAACCATCATCATCATCATCTTCATTTCGGAGACCCTCAAATTAAGACGCAATTCAGAACGACGGTGGTGTTTATGCGACGGTCTCAAGAACAAAACTCAATCCCGCATTTGACCCTCTTATTTTTCCGCCAATGATGTCGAATTTCCAGGTTTTTCTATTGTCCTTTTCTGGATGTTATTTTAATGCCTTTGAGTTCGAATTTCTGGGTTAGTATATAGTGTCTTTCGGGTGATTGTTTTGGGGTCGATGCGAGGTTAAGGATAAGTTTAAGTTTAGCGGTCTTGTGTAATGACGGTGTCGGGGGTGTTTAGGTGAGTAGTAGCAGCAGGGGCCTGACAACACCAGTGGTACTAGGTTGAGGTCGACTGCTTAGGTACAGTGGTGATGGCCAATGGTGGCAGCGGTGGTTACCACGGTAAGTTATGATAAGTCGTGAAACAGGGGCAAACAAGGGAGTTGGGTCGTGGGGCTGAAGTGCGTGTTTCGTGTAATGTGGGTCACGAGAGGAGTGGTAGTTGCTTTGGTTAAGCCTTACGGTGGATGGTGGTTCTGGGTAGGTGGTTAAGAGGGTGGTGACCGGTGTTTGATTGTGACTAGCAAAGGAAAACAGAGAGATAGCGGTTTCGCGCGGGTTCGAATAGCCTGGTTTAGGGCTGTTTTGTTGGCTAGTTAGTAGGAGGGACGGTGAGGTAGAATGTGGGTGGTGACGGGTGCAGTGTGAGGTTGAGGGTGGTGGTGAGTGGGGCGGTGATAGGTGTCGTGTAGGATGGTGTTTCGAGGACTGTTTGGGTGTTGGTCTAAGGGTTGTTCGTACGTAGCATACGGGGTTGGGTTTGGGTTGTTTGTGTGTTGGTACCATTATAATGGTACGTAGTATTACTATTATTATTATTATTATTATAATATTATTATTATTTTTATTTTTAGTCTTGTTAATCTGTTGTTTGGTCCGTATAGTGTTATTATTATTATTATTATTATTATTATTATTTATTCTTCTTATTATTATTATTACATGTTCTTATTATTATTAATATTGCTACTAGTTGTCATTAGTATTGTTAGTATTGGTATTATTACTAAATATTGTTTATGTTATTAATTATTATGATTGTTAAGTGAATTATTATATGTGACAGTTTTCAATAGTTTGATTATATATCATATTTTATGTTAAATTTTTCTATGTTCGTTTGTTAAATTGAAGTTAGTTATAAAACTAATAAAGGCGGGTTGATCAAGTTAATTGAAGTAGTCATATTTAATACGGTCTCGTTATGCTAATATAAAATTTAAATCGTTAATTTGAATAATTGATATATTATATTTGTTTACGTAATTATATTAGTTAGTGATTACGTATATTATATTGTTAGGTGATGAATTTGAGGTGACATTATTCTGTTTACTCGCTGGCTTGCTTTTGGACTATATTGTTGTTCCAGGTAGGATACACCGACCTTATACTCTATGATGTGTTATGAATGGATGTGATATTATGTGTTATGGATGCCGAAAATGATTTATATGAGAATAATATGGGTTGGATTGATTGTGAATTATTGGTAATGGCATGAGCATTTCATTATTTGATAGCATGAGTGAATAATTATATCGTTGCATTCATGAGCATAGCATATGCATTGGTTACTGAGAAAGTTATGGTCAGATATTGTTCTGATATAAAGCCCAGGATGGTTCTGCAGACCAGGCCTGGTGTCTTATCAGCTATTGAGCTGGTGTTTGGTGACGACCGATTATAGTCTGCCGGGAGGTTCGGTATGGCTTGGTGTAAGGGTATGAGATTGAGATTGAGATTGAGCTCGAGCATATCATGGCATTTGCATATAATTTAACTGTTGCATTATAATTATTGTGTTACCTACTCAACCGCGAGGTTGACAGTGTATTCGTGTACACCTACAATGATCCGGAATGGGGAGTAGATTCTACAGGTCAGAGACTGATGAGCTAGGAGCTGGGGCAGGAATGTGAGATGCATATTTTGGACCGACTTAGAATTATATCACATCTAGAGGAGTCATCAGTTGTATTTCCTTTCCGTTATGTAGTAACTGTAATAACCAAGTTAAAATTTTATCAATTTCTATATAAAGTACTGTGGTTTGTTTTACTTTGTTATTCACTACCTCGGACATTCCGAGATGGTAACAGTTCTATTTATTTGAGAATGTCTTGCTAAAGGCTCTTAAATAAATGGGGGTGTTACAAAATGGTATCAGAGCGACCCTGCGACCGTGTGGTGAGCCTGTGGTCGGGAGTACCCGGGTCACACACCTAGCGGGGGAGGATTCTGGCCCTGGTTGTGGTCAAGTTTGAGGCACAACGAGGATGTTGTGTTCTTTAAGTGGGGGAGTTTGTAACACCCCAAGAGTATGAGAAGAAAGTTGTCCCACATTGGTAGAATGTGAGGCTTGTGATATGTTTATAATAGCTTCCACCCACCACTTAGTAGCAAGGCCTTGTGCTTTTGGGCTTAAGTGAGGACAAATAATGGGCCCAAAAGTGTGCACCTATCTTATTGGGGTTGTGTTACGACCGTGGTGGGTCGGGTTGTTACAAATGGTATCAGAGCGAACGATCCTTAAACCAAATAAAATAATGAACTTAGGAAGAGTCAAATAAAATGAACCCCAGGCTAGTGACTGTTAGGAGCCGCCAGGATTGGGATGAGTTAGGGGCCCCCTCAAACCAAGCCACTGGCCCTTTCAGTCTAACCTGGTAACCCTTGAGTGATGCAGAGAGTGGGTAATAACAAGATAAAAGATCAGACCTTGTCTATATTGCCTATATTGTACTAACAGTTTTACAGGAGCGGAATGAGGTAAGTTATGATGTGGAACATGGTTGAAGATCTGTATTGTGAAGCATGATAATGATATTGAATATTGGTTGAAATATATGACTTCCAAGTTTTGAGAATATGAGTATGAGTATATGAGTTGAAATATTAGTTTGACTTGTTTGGTGATATGCATGCGGCTATATGATCCCTGAACCCGTAGGTAGAGATATAGTATAATGATGTGTGTAATGAGTTGATGATAGAAGCACCATAAGCTATAGCTACCTAGGAAGTTAGATGTAGGAGATATATGATCATACTTGACTGGCATGGTTAATAGAGCCAGCCAGGAAATGTTGTTACAGGATGCGGAATCAAGTTAAGTCCTGTGTGTAAAGCTAGTGGACAGAAACGGATGTCGTGTCTGTTGATATTTTTGTTGTTGCTATTCTGAGTGTGTATATACTTCTTACCTGAATGCTTTATTCTTTGCAAGAATTTACTGTTTGGCTTACTATGCAAAATAGATCGGATTTTGAGATTTAAGATTGTTATTATTTTACTAATTGCCTTAGCAATCAATGTCTAGTGATATGCGAAATGTGTTGCCCTAAGTCATGAATGTTATATAATTATGTGTTGAAAATTACATGCCGATTTTACGTCTAATTATATACATTTAATTTGGTTATAATGTTAGTATTCAATAAGTGGCACATTAGTGATTTCTAGGATATATTTTCGTATTTAATAAGTTGTGATTGTTACGATGGTAGAAACTAATGCATTGTCTATACATACATGATTATTGAGTTATTTAGTTGATATTATTGTCGGTTTCACAATCTTTACCATTTTCTAGATGACAATTAGATGTTAATATGGTGCAATGTGATATCAATGCTTCAAATGATATGTCCACATGTTTTAGAGAATGAATGATTGTGTTTAAATGTGATAATGTGAAACAATTTTTTTTAACGAACCAAAATTGTATAAATTTTCAGAATGTTACCTTGTTTGTACGGGTTGTCATTTAAATTGTGTTCCAACTTCCATATATGTATTTGAAAATTTTATGTATGATAACCTCCTGAGTTAGCTTTCCAATGCCTTTGGTTTAATGTTAATAAGAGTTATATTATGAGAGAAATAAATATTTTAGTTGACAGTGGTCAGATTGTTACTGTACAGTTCCGTTTTGACCTATGTTTTTGGAAAATAAATCATTTAAAACGTGTTTATTTTTTTTATGCATAATTCCAACTCCACTTTTTAGAATTTTCATTCACGTTTTCAAAATGATAAGCCACGTAAAGTCTTAACGAGTCGTTATTTACTAGTGATTTTTGCAAGTTGTTTAAATTTCTGTCTAAGTGCTGTAAAGTTTTTGTTCAGACCAATCGAGTTGTAAAATTTGTTATAAATAATTTCCTTAAGCTTTGCAAGTGATTCTTTTTCCTATGATTAGTTAATTCATTATATTTTCTAAAAACTATAATGTCTCACAAAGTGTCTAAGCGGTTATTTAATTATGATTTTTTTGAAGTTGCAGCGTGATGTATGATTGTTGAAATTGTAAGTTATGTAAGTTTTCAATATAAAAGTTTAATCAAATATATATGAATTATGTGATGTAACCATGTGATATCCTGATATGGCATTTGTAGCATGAACATTAGGCATATGATATGAATATGAACTTTGTTATATGATAATATAACCTTATTTATTTTCGTAAGTTTTATATAAAGTAGTTTCAATTATACAGATGCTATTACATTCCGTTAATGTGACCTTATGATATTCATGAAATGTTTTAATTTGACAATTATGCACTATGAATTAGCTGATTGTCTACATTGGTGTAAATAGTTGAAGTTTGTGTTAAAAGAGATTTCAAGGGTATATAAGTGTTAGTTACCCTGATTTTGTTTTAGTGCATAACGTGAGATTGCCAACTGTGTTTTGATTGTTTTAAAAGCCGGATGATAATTGCCTAGTATAGGGTAATTAACTTATCTGATGAATTGTGACTGTTGTTTCTGTGGTCTTCTTGAGCATTGGATGCAGAATTTTATAATGGGGTTACGGGGACGTAACCATGTTTTAAGGAGGATAGGATTGTAAAATCTTAATGATTTATGATATGGCTAGTTGTTATGACATGGAAAATTGATATGTCGGGATTGTTTGAATGTACTCTATAAACCTGTTCACTTCTATTATGCATTATATTGTGATTCGTGAAGTATACTTTAACTTAGTTATATGTTAAACTTTGGGGACAAAGTTTCTTAAGAGGGATAGAATGTAACACTTCGCATTTTAGAGCTTATATATGTGTATTACTTGTGTTTGTCTTGTGCTGGGAAGTGTTTTGTTATCGTTGCGGGGGGACGAACTTCGGGAGGGAAGACTGTAATACCCCGTATTTTAGCCTCGGTCAACGGCAGTCAAACCATGTTTTATACAAGTATTTCAAATGGAATGTTTATAAAGTATTTTACATAAACTGTTATTATTATTTTATAAATCGTACTTCTACGATTATTTCGTATTTCATAATCATTTTTTTTATATATATGACGATTATTTCATAAAATGACATTTCAATCGTATTTCTGTAATTTTGATAATATCTTTATAATTAAATATATTTCCTATTTTATATTTATTTATCATCTATACTAGTTTTATTATTTAAGTCGTACTTATGTTTAAACCCCAATTTTATATACTCTTAGGTAAGTGTTGATAATTTTATAATTAATTTAATTAATATTTACTACTAAATGACATCATTTAATTAGTAGAAATAATTTATACGTACTCGTATATTTTAAGTTACGAGTTGAGAATGTGTCAGAGTGTCTCGAGATGCGTGATGGGTCGAGTAATAAAAGAATTGGGCTCGGAATTAAAGTAGATAAACCGAGTCCAATGATAAAGTGATGCACTCGTTTAATCCAAACACCAACTCACCCTAATTATCTAGGTAACCGCCTCCACTCATACAAATTCTACAATATCAATTACATAATAAAACCTAGCTAAACCTAAAAACCATCATCATCATCATCTTCATTTCGGAGACCCTCAAATTAAGACGCAATTCAGAACGACGGTGGTGTTTATGCGACGGTCTCAAGAACAAAACTCAATCCCGCATTTGACCCTCTTATTTTTCCGCCAATGATGTCGAATTTCCAGGTTTTTCTATTGTCCTTTTCTGGATGTTATTTTAATGCCTTTGAGTTCGAATTTCTGGGTTAGTATATAGTGTCTTTCGGGTGATTGTTTTGGGGTCGATGCGAGGTTAAGGATAAGTTTAAGTTTAGCGGTCTTGTGTAATGACGGTGTCGGGGGTGTTTAGGTGAGTAGTAGCAGCAGGGGCCTGACAACACCAGTGGTACTAGGTTGAGGTCGACTGCTTAGGTACAGTGGTGGTGGCCAATGGTGGCAGCGGTGGTTACCACGGTAAGTTATGATAAGTCGTGAAACAGGGGCAAACAAGGGAGTTGGGTCGTGGGGCTGAAGTGCGTGTTTCGTGTAATGTGGGTCACGAGAGGAGTGGTAGTTGCTGTGGTTAAGCCTTACGGTGGAAGGTGGTTCTGGGTAGGTGGTTAAGAGGGTGGTGACCGGTGTTTGATTGTGACTAGCAAAGGAAAACAGAGAGATAGCGGTTTCGCGCGGGTTCGAATAGCCTGGTTTAGGGCTGTTTTGTTGGCTAGTTAGTAGGAGGGACGGTGAGGTAGAATGTGGGTGGTGACGGGTGCAGTGTGAGGTTGAGGGTGGTGGTGAGTGGGGCGGTGATAGGTGTCGTGTAGGATGGTGTTTCGAGGACTGTTTGGGTGTAGGTCTAAGGGTTGTTCGTACGTAGCATACGGGGTTGGGTTTGGGTTGTTTGTGTGTTGTTACCATTATAATGGTACGTAGTATTACTATTATTATTATTATTATTATAATATTATTATTATTATTATTTTTAGTCTTGTTAATTTGTTGTTTGGTCCGTATAGTGTTATTATTATTATTATTATTATTATTATTATTATTATTTATTCTTCTTATTATTATTATTACATGTTCTTATTATTATTAATATTGCTACTAGTTGTCATTAGTATTGTTAGTATTGGTATTATTACTAAATATTGTTTATGTTATTAATTATTATGATTGTTAAGTGAATTATTATATGTGACGGTTTTCAATAGTTTGATTATATATCATATTTTATGTTAAATTTTTCTATGTTCGTTTGTTAAATTGAAGTTAGTTATAAAACTAATAAAGGCGGGTTGGTCAAGTTAATTGAAGTAGTCATATTTAATACGGTCTCGTTATGCTAATATATAATTTAAATCGTTAATTTGAATAATTGATATATTATATTTGTTTACGTAATTATATTAGTTAGTGATTACGTATATTATATTGTTAGGTGATGATTTTGAGGTGACATTATTCTGTTTACTCGCTGGCTTGCTTTTGGACTATATTGTTGTTCCAGGTAGGATACACCGACCTTATACTCTATGATGTGTTATGAATGGATGTGATATTATGTGTTATGGATGCCGAAAATGATTTATATGAGAATAATATGGGTTGGATTGATTGTGAATTATTGGTAATGGCATGAGCATTTCATTATTTGATAGCATGATTGAATAATTATATCGTTGCATTCATGAGCATAGCATATGCATTGGTTACTGAGAAAGTTATGGTCAGATATTGTTCTGATATAAAGCCCAGGATGGTTCTGCAGACCAGGCCTGGTGTCTTATCAGCTATTGAGCTGGTGTTCGGTGACGACCGATTATAGTCTGCCGGGAGGTTCGGTATGGCTTGGTGCAAGGGTATGAGATTGAGATTGAGATTGAGCTCGAGCATATCATGGCATTTGCATATAATTTAACTGTTGCATTATAATTATTGTGTTACCTACTCAACCGCGAGGTTGACAGTGTATTCGTGTACACCTACAATGATCCGGAATGGGGAGTAGATTCTACAGGTCAGAGACTGATGAGCTAGGAGCTGGGGCAGGAATGTGAGATGCATACTTTGGACCGACTTAGAATTATATCACATCTAGAGGAGTCATCAGTTGTATTTCTTTTCCGTTATGTAGTAACTGTAATAACCAAGTTTAAATTTTATCAATTTCTATATAAAGTACTGTGGTTTGTTTTACTTTGTTATTCACTACCTCGGACATTCCGAGATGGTAACAGTTCTATTTATTTCAGAATGTCTTGCTAAAGGCTCTTAAATAAATGGGGGTGTTACAGACCAGTTGACCACCGCCATCCGTATGAGAATAACGTCAAACTTATCTAGCAAGCTAACCGTTATTGATAAACGTGGATCAACTGGTAATAATACAAAAGTATGCCCTTGTGATCCTTAAAGAGATTTAATGAGTCATTGTACTTAATTGTCAAGGACACCAGCCCCAACAATTTCCCACTTGTCCGTACAAGGGTATGTTCAATGACGTTATCACACTACATGTGGAGGACACAAGCTCCAACAAACTCCCACTTGTCCGTACAAGTGTAGGTGCGATAACCGAATCTCATATCCTTTTAAAATTTCTCCCACTCAATGTAAGACAATTTGCAAATCCGCATTCGCAAAGGTCGTATCTCACAAGCGATCTGTATCAAGAGTGGTTTCCCCGACTAGAGAGTAACTTAACTGATAAAACGAATCTGTATTCGAGCATGGCCATGCATTTCAGTTACTACTCCTCGAGTGGCCCTGAGAAATGATAAAATCCTGATAAGGGTTTGGATATTTCCCTCAACTCGAATCCTGCCGATATCGCCCAGCATGAAATAACCCAGAAAAAATCCTCTTGGCCCCTGTTACGGTGACCGTGGGAAAGAAACCAAAGTTACCCAAAATCTGTCTTAATCTCAAGAGACAGTTGAAAGTCAAAAGACTCGACTCTAAGGAACACTATGGAGGTCCTATCCACGACCCGGCACCCAATGTTATAAAACATTTAGGACTCCATAACGTTGTCACGGGGTGTCCTACGAGATATCCGTATAACTCGCCTTTGTGATTGGTCAGTCAGCCGCGTGACTTATGGCTCGTTGAACCCACCATCAACCAACGTCACAAAATGATTACCTGAGTTATCAGCTCAAGAGGGTAATCAAGGACCAAAACGATGTAATGTTAATCAGTTCACTTTGTGGTGTTCAAAATTGGCGTACAATTCCACATGAGAAACAAAACATTATATATCATAACAATAAGGTTGAATAGAGTACACGAGAAAATGAATTATTACATGAATTCATAAAAGAGTACTACAACTTAGGAACACATCCAATTCCCATGGAATGAATGTGCCGTTCATGCTTATCACGTGGTAATGCTTTTGTGAGAGGATCAGCTATGTTGTCATCCGTAGCTATCTTATCAATGAATATCTCCTTTTGCTCCACGTAATCTCTGATTAGATGAGCTTTCCGTTGTACATGTCTAGCCTTGCTGCTAGACTTATGCTCCTTAGCTTGGAAGATGGCACCGCTATTGTCACAATAAACGGTGATTGGGTCATTCGAACTAGGCACTACCGAGAGTCCTTGTAAGAATTGACGCATCCATATTGCTTCCTTAGCTGCTTCCGAGGCGGCATAGTACTCGGACTCAGTCGTAGAATCTGCTATAACACTCTGTTTAGAACTTTTCCAGCTGACAGCAGCGCCATTAAGAGTAAAAACGAATCCAGACTGAGATTTCGAGTCATCTCGATCTGTTTGGAAGCTATCATCTGCGTAACCCGTGGCGCAGAGCGTCGAGTCGCCTCCGTAAGTCAATCCCCAATCTTTAGTCCTCCGTAGGTACTTAAGAATGTTTTTCACGGCCATCCAGTGTTGTTCACCTGGATGAGCTTGGAATCGACTTGTCATACTCAATGCATATGCAACGTCAGGACGTGTGCATATCATGGCATACATGATCGATCCTATTGCCGAAGCATAAGGAATCCGACTCATGCGCTCTTGCTCTTCCAATGACTTAGCTTCTTGAGTCTTGCTCAAGTGAAGCCCAGGAGTCATAGGAAGGAACCCCTTCTTGGAGTTCGTCATGCTGAATCTCTCCAGAATCTTATCTATATAAGACTCCTGACTGAGAGACAACATCCGTCGTGATCTATCCCTGTAGATACGGATGCCCAAAATTCTTTGTGCCTCTCCCAGATCTTTCATCTGGAAATGGTTTTTCAACCATGCTTTAACCGAAGATAAGAGAGGTATGTCATTCCCAATCAAGAGTATGTCGTCGACATACAGTACTAGGAATACAATCTTGCTCCCACTCGACTTGATATAGAGACATGGTTCCTCGACTGATCGAACGAACCCATTATCTTTTATCACTTGGTCGAAGCGATGATTCCAACTCCGCGATGCTTGCTTAAGTCCATAGATTGAACGCTTAAGCTTGCAAACTTTCTTAGGATGTGTTGGATCGATAAAACCCTCGGGTTGTACCATGTACAACTCTTCCTCCAAATAACCGTTTAAGAAGGCGGTTTTAACGTCCATTTGCCATATTTCATAATCATGAAATGCGGCGATCGCTAAGATAATCCGAACGGAACGTAGCATGACTACGGGTGCAAAGATCTCATCGTAGTGCAAGCTTGGCACTTGGGTGAAACCTTTAGCAACTAGTCTAGCTTTGTGGATATCTTGTTGTCCTTCCACGGCATGCTTTATCTTGTAAAGCCATTTGCATTGAAGGGGACGTACCTTTGCAGGTAGGTCCACAAGATCCCACACGTTGTTCTCATACATGGAGTCCATCTCGGATTGCATGGCTTCTAGCCATAGCTTTGAGTCAGAACTGGTCATGGCATCTTTATAGGTTGTGGGTTCATTACCCTCTAGGAGTAAGACGTCATCTGTATCATGTTCCTCGACCATACCAATGTATCTGTCCGGAGGAATAGAGACTCTTCCCGACCTCCTAGGTTCCTCAGGGATATCTACCGCAGCCTCGGTTGAAGGAACTGTTTCCTCCAATGGTTGCTCGGTAGTTGGTTCTTGAACCTCCGATAACTCGAAGGTTCTATTACTCGACTTGTTCTCGAGAAATTCTTTCTCTAAGAACGTCGCACTAGCCGCAACAAAAACACGTTGTTCGGTAGGCGAGTAGAAGTAATGACCAAAAGTTCCCTTTGGATAGCCTATAAAGTATGTCTTGACCGATCGCGGGCCGAGCTTATCCTCGTGTCTCCACTTGACATAAGCCTCGCAGCCCCAAACCCGAATAAAGGACAAGTTAGGGACCGTTCCCTTCCATAATTCGTATGGAGTCTTTTCAACAGCTTTAGACGGACTTCGGTTAAGTATTAGAGCGGCTGACAAAAGAGCATAGCCCCATAATGAATCAGGCACAACGGTGTGACTCATCATGGATCGAACCATATCAAGTAAAGTTCGATTTCTCCGTTCGGACACACCATTTAATTGTGGTGTTCCAGGTGGAGTCAACTGTAGCACGATCCCACAGTCTTTAAGGTGTTGATCAAACTCGTGTGAAAGATATTCACCACCACGATCCGAACGTAGTGCTTTAATCTTTCTGCCCAGCTGGTTCTGTACCCGATTCTGGTATTCTTTGAACTTGTCAAAGGATTCACTTTTATGTTTCATCAAGTAGACATAGCCATATCTACTCAAATCATCCGTGAAAGTGATGAAATACCTATAGCCTTCTCGTGCGTTGATCGACATAGGCCCACATACATCCGTATGTATGAGTCCTAATAGGTCGGCAGCGCGCATTCCAACACCTTTGAAGGAAATACGATTCATCTTGCCGATGAGACATGATTCACACGTGCCATATGATTCGAAATCAAAGGGCGATATAGCTCCATTCTGTATGAGCTGTTTTACGCGTTTCTCATTTATGTGTCCCATACGACAATGCCATAAGTAAGTTTGATCTTTGTCACCTACCTTTAATCTTTTATTATTCACATGTAATATCTCGGTAGTTTGATCTAAAACATAAATTCCATTCATGGAAACTGCCTTGCCATAAATCATATTGTGTAAGGAGAAAATACATCTATTATTCTCTATTACAAATGAAAAGCCGAGTTTGTCAAGCGCAGAAACTGAAATAATGTTTTTGGACAAACTAGGAACATAATAACAGTTATATAAAAATAACTCGAATCCACTTGGAAGCTGGATCACGTATGTTCCCTTCGAGACTGCAGCAACGCGTGCTCCATTCCCGACACGCAGGTCCACCTCACCCTTGATTAGGGGTTCTTGGTTTCGGAGGCCCTGCACATGATTACATAGATGAGAACCACAACCAGTATCAAGTACCCAAGTTCCGCAACTTGCATGGTTAATCTCAATCATGTGAATAAAAGAAGAAGAAGACATACCAACAGGAGTAACACGGCCTGCCTTAATGTCCTCGCGATACACGGGGCATGAGCGCCTCCAATGCCCAGTCTTGTGGCAATGGTGACATTCCATGCTTGTATCGTTGCTCTTTGTCTTGCCCTGTGAGTTGCTCGACTCACCTGGCCCACTCTTAGCAAATCCTGGTTTCTTGAACCTGGGCTTACCTACTGCTAGGTCGCCCTGAGCTTTAGCCTCCCCCTTACCCTTTCCCTTACTGGAGATCATGAGAACGTCCTGCTTCATGCTCCCACTTAACTTTAGATCCTTCTCAGTCTGTACGAGAAGGGAATGGAGCTCATGAGGAGTCTTCTTCATGTCGTTCATGTAGTAGTTGGCCCTAAAGAGGGCGAACCCATCATGAAGCGAATGAAGCATACGATCAACGATTATGTTCTCACTGATCTTGCAGTTTAGGGTCTCCAGTTTCTCGATATTCTCAATCATGTTGAGAATGTGTGGGCTAACAGCTTAGCCCTTCTGGAGTTTCGCCTCAAAGAAGCGACATGTATGCTCATAAGAAACGATTCTCGGAGCCTTGGAGAATTCGTTAGAGAGCGTGGTGAAAATCTTGTTTGCACCATGGGATATGAAGCGTCTTTGCAAATTTGATTCCATTGCATAGATGAGTACGTTCTTTATCGCACCCGCTTCCATAACGAAATCGCTATGAGCGCGAATTTCGTTGGCTCTAGCTCCAGTTCCTGGGTGTGCCGGAATGGGCTCAGTTAAATACTTAAGCTTTCCGTCAGCAATGGCAGCATTCCGTAGTGCTGCCTCCCAGTCAGAGAAGTTTGACCCATCATTCCTCAGTCTAGTTGACTGATTCATGGAGTCCATGAAGGCCTTTAGCCAGGATTCACGTGCTAGCTTGGCACTTGGCATTGGGTCTTCACCAGCCATTTTAGTTATACAGCAGTTTTAATGAACGTGTTCTACACTGAAAAAGAAGATAAAAGAAAACCATATAAGCAACTTATTGTTGTGATTTAAGTCTATATTAAATTGAATTTAAACTCGTAGACTCATGCATTTATATAATTGATCTCCCTCAAGAATTATATAAACGATCCCAAGACTCAATTTCCGTATATTGATAAGCCCACAGTTTGGCTAATTCCAATCGTTGGAACTCTTGGTCGATAGATTTCTGTATATCCTATCTATTAGTCCATCTCAGTCACTAGACATTATCGAGTGACCATGATGTTGAGATAAAATAAATCATCTGTTCCCACTTACCCGACGTAGAAGGGGTCATATTATGCCTACCGACGAAGAAGGGATTCATGGGAGGCTGATTTATAAAGACTAATCTCAATTTTTGGTTATACGAGGAAGACCCCATCAACTCTTATTTATCCATATATAAGTGAACTAAAAACTAGCATTTGCGTGAATGAATTAAATAAAGTGATGGCTTAGCAATTGACATGTGACATCTGTATTGTCACAGAAAACTAACGCGTGACCTCTACATGAGTCAGTTTTCAGGCATGATATAGGTGGTTTGGTTTTTAGGCGGAATATGATGCAAGCTATTATCGATGAAAGCATAAAGATAAATGCAATAAACGTAAATAAAAGTCCTAGTGTGGCCTATCCTACCAAAATAAACATAAAAACAACTTGGAATCCACCGTTGGACCCTAGAAGCTTGTCTTGATGTTCCATCTTGGTCCTTGCAGCGGGAGTGAGCATCCGGTCTCCGTCTTGTCTTTGGTCTTCACAAAATTACTAATTTAAATTACAAAAGTAATCCTAGATACATTCTAATTTAAATACAAAAGTAATTACATGGCAAAAACCCAAAACGGAGATTCAAGATCTCAAAATTACAAGCAAGACTGTGTCCCATCATTACGGTGACACAATCTTCTAAGGCCACACTAAGTTACAACCGTTTGCAAAAATTAAATACGTTATTGAAAGCATTCAAGGCATTCACAAGACGATAAATAAAATGCATCAACTAAATAAAAATTTATACATGACATAATACTGTTATTATGATTAATAAATTTATACCAAACCACCTTTTAAGATTAAAATTATGTGACTATACTGCTTTAATCACCAATTTTAATAAACATATAATCCTATTATTTTAAACCGTTTTAAAATAATATGTATCAAACGAGGGTGAAACGTGTCACTAAACAATATACTATTTCTGTATACAGTATATTATTTTAAGCCATGTGAAAATAAGAAAACAAGTTATTTTCGAAAACAAACTGCCCGAAACGAGAGCACTCGATCGAGTAACAGGGGCACTCGATCGAGTGTCAGTATCACTCGATCGAGTGCAGCAGGGCTCGATCGAGTGGCTCGTAAAAACTGCAAATCGCTGCACTTTTAAATCAAACCGAGTTTTTATCTTGGTATAAAACTTGTAAATCAAAAATAAAAACAACAAAAGATCCACATATTGCTAAAAATATCGATTAATTAACAATATGCAAATAAGAATCGAAAACAAGATCGATTGCAACCCTAAAATGACACGCACGAGGCCTGGTACAAGGGCACTCGATCGAGTGCAACAGAGACTCGATCGAGTGCCAAGGCCGAATGCACGGTTTTTCCAAAATTTTAAATCTTATGAAAGACACAATTGTAAAATTTCATGGCCTAAGGCTCTGATACCACTTGTGGGGAATCAAACGTGTATTCGCCCTTTAAATTCAGGATTATAATGAAAATTACAGTCGTGAATATCGTCATAAGATTAAAAAGCATAAGAAAAGAAGTACAACCTTTAGTCCTCGCGCAAAAGGCCTAAGAACAGGAATTAACACAAATTCCCTCCTATAACTTGCACCCAAGACTTAGAATGAGACGTGGCCGCGTGTGCTAGAAATCCTCTCCAACTGCCTTGCAATATTGGGAGAGCTATTTAGGTTTTAGATGTGAGATCTGAGGTTTTGGGAGAATAAAGCTCTCAAAACCCTAATTTTACCTTGAGATTATATTAATCAGTGCAACAAGAGTCACTGACATAAGGAGAGTCCTCCTCCTTATGTAGTTGTTTTGGCCGAAAATTCTAATAGGGTAGGAGTGGGCTTTCCACTCTTACCTTATTCTAATTCGTGATTCGACCCATTTAGCTTTAAGTTGTTTGCGGTATTTTTAATTATAAATCGTAACATGTTATCAGATATTAATACAGTCGATATATTAATAATGGTCTGACAAAATACGATATTGTATAATTACCCAAATTAATATAACTGTTTATATTAATACGCAAATACAATATTTAATTAAATATAACCGTTCATATTTAATTTACGAATTAATCATGTAATCCGTATTAGCTAAATTTATTTAATCCGTATTAAATAATAATCTCAACATCTTATTGACTAATTTAATAGTCAATACCTCTGACTAACTGTTTAGTCATATCCGGCATAAATGTGACTGTATTTTCATACCTTCACATCTCTCAAACGTGTCCTATAGGTGTGACGTATAGGGACCAGTTGACCACCGCCATCCGTATGACAATAACGTCAAACTTATCTAGCAAGCCAACCGTTATTGATAAACGTGGATGAACTGGTAATAATACAAAAGTATGCCCTTGTGATCCTTAAAGAGATTTAATGAGTCATTGTACTTAATTGTCAAGGACACCAGCCCCAACAATCTCCCACTTGTCCGTACAAGGGTATGTTCAATGACGTTATCACACTACATGTGGAGGACACAAGCTCCAACATCATCTTGAAAACGTAAACGCATATTCTGAACAGTAAAGGTGGAATTATGCACAAACAATAACAAAGTTTTAAATGATTTCTTTTACACAAAGATGGGTCAAAACGGAACTGTGCAGCAACAATCCAACCACGGTCAACTAGAAGATTTATTTCACTCAGAAAATAACTCATATTAATATGAAACCAAAACATTGAAAAATCAACTTAGAAGATGATCATACATAAAATTGTCATAACCATATTTGGAACATATGTAAAATGACATCCTACACAAAACAGATAACATTCTGAAAATTGATTAAAACTTTGGGTTCCTTTGCAAATAAACACTACTACATCCAAACCCAACCTTTCTTATTCCAAAACACGTTGACAATCATTTGAAGCATAGACACCACTCTGTACCATATTAACATTCACTCCTCATTTCAATTGTAGTTGTCATTGAAAACGCAGTAAAGGTTTCGAAACTGGAAATAGGGTCAACTAAATAGCTTGATAGTTATACACGTGTATCATAAAAAAAATTAATTTCTCCCATTGCATCATCACAACTTATCTAAGTACGGAGACTTAACTAGAGGCTACTATGTATCCCTTATTGATTACGAACTTCATAACAACTTTAAAAGCATATACTAAGCATAAAATCTTAAGTACGGTATGTGCAACACATAACTATATACGTTCATGGCTTAGGAAACACATTCCGCATATCACTAGACATTGATTACTAATTTATATAAGTCTGATCATTCATGTTCAAATACCAACAATATATAACATAGATACGATAGTCATTCAATTCCAGCTAATCGTATGAACACTTCAACTATCAAAATCATATGATCACATCGCTCTAGCCATGGCTCAACAAATACAACACTCAAACTCCGATAATTTCATTTCAATCATCCCTATCAACCCACAGTTCATATTGCACATATCCTTAATCAGGACTCACATATGACTTACCTCGTTCTTCTCCTGCAAGAACATTAGCATAATATAACCAGGTCACTATATAGTCTACCCCACTCTTCAATTACTCTCTTTGGGTTCCCGAGACAGAACAAAAAGGGCCCAGGACTGGTGTGAGGGGGCCCCTAACTCATCCCGTTCCTTTTTGGGGCTCCTATCAGTTTCATCTCGTGGTTCATTTTATTAGACTCTTCCTACGTTCATTATTATTATTCATTTGGTTTAGGCCTGAGGATCGTTCGCTCTGATACCACTTTGTAACACCCCCATTTATTTAAGAGCCTTTAGCAAGACATTCTCAAATAAATAGGACTGTTACCATCCCGGAATATCCGAGGTAGTGAATAACAAGGTAAACAAACCAAAGGTAATTTATATAAATACTGATTAAATTTGAACTTGGTATTACAACAGTTATGAGTTCCAAACTTGATAAAATGAAAGTACAACTGACGATATCTAAATGTGATCTAACTCTAAGTAGGTCCATGCCATGTCTCTCTCCATGCCCAAGCTCCCAGTCCATCTGTCACTGACCTGTAAAATCTACTCCCCATTCCGGATCATCGTAAGTGTCACACGAATACACAGGGTCAACCGCGAGGTTGAGTAGAAAGATAATTAAGACAACAATATAATATACTCCGCACCGATCCAACGCCAAATAAACTCCGCACCGATCCAACACCAAATAAACTCCGCACCGATCCAACACCAAATAAACTCCGCACCGATCACAAGACCCAATATACTCCACACCATATCACAGACCCTTTATCTCCGCACCAAACACATACCCTTTATCTCCGCACCAATCACAGACCCTTTATCTTCTCACCAATCACAGACCCTTTATATTCACATTGTATTATAACACAGAATAATATAGATAACACTATATACGATCACATGGTATTATATCACAAACATGCTTAATAATAAATAAGAACAGTTTACACATCGTCATATACCCGTAGTTTCCCTACCTCAATTTGTAGAAAGATAACCAACAGCTGCTAGCAATGTTCCACGCAGAAACCGTCACCTAATAAATATTATTTAACAATTAATAAATCTCCACTAGACCCCTATTCTATATAGTAACAACATACTAAATATAGTAATTCCCAAAAGTGGAAAGTTTCCTGTAATAGAAACTTTCCCGAAATAGAAACCTTGCCCAAAATGGCAGTACTACAAAATTATTGATCATGTTCTCAATTATTAAACTTAACCACATATAAATAATTATCACCATATAACATCACAAGTTGCTCATAAACAAACATTAGCTATCCATAAACATTATTAGTAACTTACCCTACATTAACATTGTAAACGTATTAATCAAATGATAACAATAACATAAATACTACAAATAGTAATATTCATTATTTCGATAGATAAATTGTCGAACCATTATAAACTTATAACGATGAAAACAACACCACTAACATTACAATATTTTTGTTAAACAATATTTACCACTAAATCAAATCATACTATTATCAAATCATTACCACAATAATTACAAGTATTAAAAATAAATAATAATAATAATAATAATAATAATAATACTAATAATAATAATAATAATAATAAGTAGCAAAACAGGAACGACACAACGACCCCTTAACAACGTACACAAACAGCCCCTCCAAAACACCTTATACATACCCATGACCAGCCTACTTCACCGCGTCACCACCACCGACCAAGCCACCCACGACCAACACCAACGGTCCTAAACTAAACTACGCACTTCCGACTACCACCTCCACACCCTGTATACCACCATGGGCCACCACAGCTACCACTACGACAGCCCAAAACAGCCTGCACCCCCACAGCCTCTCTACTATCAGCAACCACCTTCAACCCCCCTTCCTATCTCGCGCTCTCTCTCTCTCCACCGTGCCCAACCGCTCCACTGGCCACCACCGTGGTCACCACTGACCCACGGTGGTCCCATAAGAGCCAAAGGTGAGCCCTCAATCCCCATAACCAACACGCTAACCAACGCCCAAAACCCGCTGCTGAACACGCAGTCTTGAACCCCTGTACTCCTTGTTTCTGCCCTAGCCTTACCACGCCCTTACCCAGTCCGTCGACACAAAATTCTGACTAGCTCACACCACCCTGACACTACTCACATAACCTACCAACATCTTACTATCATTGCCCAGAAATTCATGCTCACAATTAAGCCTAACAACAGCCAAAACAACATGAAACAGACACGCAGAACAGGAACAGAGTATAGCATCCGTGTTGATTGTTGACGTCTTTGCTTCCTTTTTATACGAGTTATGGTGATGGCATGGTGGTTTAAACACGAGAAACATGTTATACATACTGCAAATATCACGTATAACCACAGAGTATAGATTCGAGACATGAAAGGGCATGATAAAAAAAACTTACAAAACGCGGCTGTGCAAGGGTGGTAAACGATGACTATGGTGTTCTAATTCGTTCCTGATCTTCTTCTTCTCAATCTCGATAGGTTTCTTGGTTGTATGGAGCAAGGAGGCAGAATGGTGGCTAGGGTTCTAGGGTTGTACGATGTAAGGAGGCACAAGAGAGAATAGGGTTTTAAGTTTTGTGTGAGGATAGTTTGTCGATGAGTGAAACGATAGAGTAGAATGTGTCGGTACCTAGCATTAGGGTTTTGTGTTTGTTTTTGTTTTACATCCCTATCATCACCATCACCCATTAAATGTAAGCCCAAGCCCATCAAGCAACCCGACCAAATAAGATACCAACTCCCGTTCATACATCGAAACTTAAAATATAACTAATACGATAAAGTATAAATAAAACCTTATTCGATAAATTAATTATCGAATACACGTCAATATAAATAATAAACCATGTAATAAAATACGGAGTATTACAGTTACCCGACTCAACTCAAGATAACATAACCATTATCAAATCACAATTTAAGCTAACATAACCGTTAACTACTCATTTAATATACATGAGCCACAATCCAAACAAGACAACGCTTAAGCTATTTTCTAGAAGATATTTTGAAGCTGGAGCCGGTTTCCCTTCCGGTTTGCCCGACCGGGGGGTTTTCCTCCTCAACTTAGCTTTTAAAAACGGCTTAGGCATTTACTCACACAATAACAATGGAATCACCCAAGTATAAGACTCACATGAGCAATAAACAACGAGAATTCATTTGACAAGTCTCATTCTACAAGTTTAAATTTCATTCGTAAATACAATAAACTAGAATTATATAAAAGTCTTATGTCATAAGCATGTGAGTTAAACAATAAAAAATGAACGGAATTCGATTCACGAATCATAAATTATATATATACTTCTTAACACAAGTTTTATAATAATTTAACACACTCAAGCAATGTCCGAACAAGCGGTAAAAAGATAGCCAAAGCAGTCCCAAAACAGCCCCAAGCACCCGCCCAAAACAGCCTAAAACAACCCGCCACAAACAGTGAAAATTGCAGCCTACCGTGCTAGTCGCAGCCAGCGCTTGGCCTGGCCGCAGGCTGCGTAATTCACTAGGCGGGGAGACAAAACACCATGCGGTTTTAATCCTAAACACCCCACGGTGTTAATCAACAACACGTAATCCTGCAATACGTATATATGACAAATACAAACGTAAACAACCGATACTAAGCACTGTTAACAACCTTTAACATGGATTAAAGTCAATCGGAAATCACAATATCGATATGAACGAATTGAGCATGTGACGGATACTAATTTACCCTCTAATTACAACCAAAATCCTTATTCATTACTACCAATCAACATGAAATTCATCTCAATCAATTGAATAATGAACTAAACCACACAATACATCATAATTTCATAAATTAATCAGCAATTAAACCACAAAAACGATTTTTGACTTAAAGTCGAGTAACCTCTCGAAGTTACCTTTAAAGCTCTTCAAAACTTCAAGGAAACTCGTCAATGAAGTCAAAGCATCCATCCTTCCCCACAATCTTCGAGAAATCAACCCAAAGCGAAGCCCTAGAAAAATGGGTTTTCAGAAAACTCAACGAGACTAGCTTTTGTTTACATGAAAAGAAGGAGAAGAAGAAGAAGACAACGTACATATAAAGAACACGAGATCTGAGCGAGCGGAGGAGCTATGGCGGAATTTGTGTTCATGAAGGATCACCAACAATGGAGATTTTGGGGGTTTTCTTTGTTTAGAAGGGAATGAAGAATGAATTGTGTTTAATGACAAAAACACAACATAAGGAGTATAAGGGAGGTTTGAGTCGGAAATGACTCGGAGTTCATTTAATGAGTCGGGATGACTCGGATTTGGCTAACTAAGAAGAAAATGACATCTTAAGACTAGTATGACTCAAGATGGAATACATTATACAAACCACAATTCCTGAAATTAATCGATATACCTGTTTATTTCGAAAATCAAAGCCGAAACTTAAAAATTAGAAAACTCGAAATATCGTTTGAAACTAATATACTTAAAAATGAAATATTCATATTATTAAAATATGTTTACATAATTTCATGAAATATAATTTATTCTTGAAATTAAATTAAAATCTTTAGAATTTATAAGACGGAAAATATCGAGGTGTTACAATAACCCCACCTTTTAAAAAGTTCCGTCCTCGAAACTTGGAAGCAGAAAAGGTGTTTATGAAAAGTTGATATCCTCCAAACATACATTTCTTTTAAAGATTTGAAAAAGAATTTCCAAAGGCACAAGTCCTCATCACTGGACTGTTGGGGTTCTCGTTACGTATTCAAGAGCCCGACATTCTCTAACAAGGACAAGTCCAAAAGTCAAAGTCAAATCATGAGCTGACAAGCATAATACGAGTCATTAGACGTCTCGAATAACAAGGCTTACATCCAATTAATGCTAGAAACAATTCAAAATAATAAATTATTTTAAGCTTTTCAACAACATAAGTAATGTTACTCAAATCAGTTATAAAGTACATAAATAGAAAACAATTTGAGCATTGCTTAAATAAAACACAAGCATGGAAGCTACACATTAACAACCAAAGAGGGTCGGGTCGGGCCATCAAAGAACTCACAACACAATAAAGTCAACAAGGAAACTAACTAAGACAAGGCATCAAAACTACCATCTTCATGGTTAAGGACGGTGCCCAACAGGAGAGGAAAGAAGGACAACAACAAGGAACGAAAGCATGAACATAAGGGCTTAAGGCTAAGGGAGGAAAGATAACTCTCCCAGGGTCCGGAGACACTAGCCACTCGATCCATAAATGAAACATCACCATAACAGTGCCTTACACACCTCAGAAGGCAGCTCTTTCAACCATAAAACTCTCAAGACTTCCTCAACTTACTTTGGTCACTCACTTATAGGTTATCCACGATACAAGGGATCCCATTACCAAATGATTTCACCATTCGCGATCATTACCAAACAATCAACAACCTCCATAAGGCTAGATCCAAAACTACTGACAAGATCACACTCAAATCCAACTGACGTAAGCTATAAGTTTCTAAGCAAAGCATAATAATATACAAGGACCTTAGTCCATAAACCATTATACCTCAAGTCATTCAGACAACTCAAACGGGATCCGATATACTCATGCGGAACCAAGGATATGTACGTGATATTCTCCGAATCTTACCTATTCCCACATATACGACTATGTGACACTCATCCACAACATCAAATTCCAAAAGCATAAACACGATATTCCTCAATCCTAATCACATCCAAACATAGGACTGCGGGACAGACACCCAAAGCATCTAATTCTAACTACTCAAATTTACCCAAATCCAAACCACAAATACCTCTTATAAACCTCGATTATCAAACTCTATCACCACAAAGAGAACTCCCACAAAGCAAGAACTCTCATCCAACGGTTTCTACTTAGCCATTAACACTCTCACAGAAGGTCATCGACAAGACTATCCTCACGGTTGACACCAAACATAGGAAGCACTCATACAGCTGAGCCCTTAACACAAAACAACTAAGTTGGTATACTACCTCATTATCCAACGACATCATTGCAAACTCTCTCAACTAATTCCGATAAAACCGAACCCAAAATCCTCAAAACATACATTACTATTCTACACACGAAGCCAACCTTGCAACTAAACCCGAAGAAAGAGGATAAGGTTTACAAGGGTAAGGATAAGACACAAACTCAAAGACAAACGCAAATACAAGAACTAGAGAGAGAGAGAGAGAGAGTGTTAGAGAGAGAGAGAGAGAGAGAGAAGGAAACAGTGTAGGAAACTCTGGGTTAAGGACTCCAATAAAAGTGGAGCCAAGAGAAGAAGGACAAACATTAGAGGTAAGAAGATTTTTGATATGACGGAAGGTCAAGTAAGAATTGTTAGGAAAGCGTAACTTCACTGAATTAGCATGGGAGGAGAAAGAAGAAGAGACGTGTTGAAGTAAGATTATGATTTCAACTGACACAAATCTCAACGCTCGGATTTTTGGGATCCTCACGAGGTTCTCAACTTCTATTTCCCAATTCAAGCATGTCGAACTAGCTATTTCCAAGACACATCTTCCCAAATGGTCCACCATACTATAAGCTCTTCTAAAAGTAAAGGTGTACGGTCATCTCAATATCAACAACTTTATAAATCAGATATCTCTATATCGTAAATTCCTCAAATGATACTTCTATAACACTCCAGGATCAACCATCTCTACACCATTATTACCATACAATTCATCGCATCACTCTATGTCATTCCCACAAAAGAAGTAGATACCTCAAAATTCATCAATACCTTAGATAGTAAACGTTAAGGTTCTCTATAAACGTTCTCACATCCCTATATAAGAGTCCAAACGTCCTTTAAACAACTCAAGCTCAAACTCCATTAAGTAACTCCACTAAGGTTGTATTACTAATTCCATTAAGTGAGTAAAGAGTTTACTTTGCTCAGTTCCCCTATGGTTACATCGTTATTTCCTTCATCATTCATCCATCATTATGAACAATTCCCATTCTCCAAAGGTAACGTGCCAATTAAAGTCAAACTCAATTTCCCAAGCTTAGGTATTACTAATTCACTTTACTCATCTATTCATCTTTACTAGCATCCCAAGTATATTTTCCAAATTCATTTTTATGAATCCTAACACCTAATTCGTACTCTTGAACCAACACATTTCAGTACACTAGCTCTCTATCCCAATTATGATTCCAAAGGCTAAGTTTCACCAAATATCACATATATAGCTCAATATTCGAACCACAATTCCACTAAGTAACACTACTTACTCTAGGACAAGGCACTAAGCATTAGGATCACCAAGAGGTAGCTTACTACACTCCCTAAACCATTCCAAAAACATTACCTTTCCAAAAGAGGGCTAAGGGTTATCCTCGAACAAGTTCCTCAAAATTCAACTAAGGTAGGCTACTTATAAAGCGCCAAGAGAAGAGGCAAGCAACAAGAATGAGGTTAAGTCGAAAAGTTACAAAAGTAGCTTCCGAGGCAAGGTAGAAGAGAGTTCAAGAAGAGAGGATATGCATCCAAAGACAAGAGGAATGAGGTGAATGAAAATAAGGGGCATCTTAGGGAACAAGAAGCATTCACCAAGGATGGCACTGTAGGAAATATCGGTATATTTCGACATAATTATTGGGATTATAACGAAACTCTATAATATGAAATTATCGTCTCAATTGCAATATGTATACAATCAACATGAATAAGAGATAACCTTTGGTACTTCAAATATGCGGCCTAAGAACAAATATCGAAATCGATATTTTTCTATTAGTTGCACCAAAGATATGAAGAGATTATGCTAATTCCTTTTGCTAGATTAAATTTTATATATTACCATTAATATATAAATATTATGTAATAATATTGAGATAAAATAAAATTAGAATTTTTTTCTTCTCTTATGATGTTACACGGCTAAAACCTTAACAAATCAAGATTTGTTTTATATTTTTTTGTTAACTTCCAAAATGGTAGTTATATATATATATATATATTAATTATGTATTAAATAAATAACAATAATAAACATAATAATAATAATAATAATAATATCTTCTCTCTTGCTTCTCTGACTAAAAAAATAACTCTCTGAAAATCACCGAGTTAGGAGTGGTTCATTCCTAAAAGCGCTATGCCTAGAGGGCGGAGAGGTCGGGTAGCTCGTCGACCTCCATCCCCACATGCGTCATCGGAAAGTGATGATACTGAAGTTGAGCCAGTTGAATCGGTGGTGGTACCCGAAGAGGTTCCTGTACCGGGGATACCTACTTTTGCAGGCCTTTTTAAGGGTTTTACTGCTGGAGCCACCACATCGGCATCAGCGGAAAAGAATCTGGCAACCAACCTTAAGAATACTAAGAAATTTTCCAATATCTCCAACAAAGGTATGAATTTATCGTTTGTAAAACCTAAAATCGATGAAATTATTGAGATTGAGGACGATGATATTGCGGCGGAATTGGAGTATTGGAGTGAGATTACGCTGGTGGGTACGGTAATGGGTAAACAGATTACTTTGGACCGAATGTCTTCATTAGTCTTTAAATCCTGGAACCATGTGGTGACACCTGAAGTTCTGTATTTTTCTAAGGGTTGGTTTTACTTCCGATTTCATAGTAAGGCGGATTGTGACACAATTTTTAACGATTCATGGAATATGCAAGGTTTCCCCCTTCTTTTGAAGCATTGGCATCCTAACATCCTTGAGGAATTGACTGTTGTTTCCACTGTCCCAGTTTGGGTTAAATTCCCTCGTTTAGATCCATGTTTCTTGTCTGATAAGAGTTTAGGTAAGGTTGTCAGTCTTGTAGGCAGGCCTATTTGTGCGGACGAGTACACAACTCATAAAAGTAGGTTGTCTTTTGCGAGAGTCCTCATTGAAGTTGATCTTTCGAAAGAACTTCCTATGGTTATTCAATTCAAAACACCATTCCGTGGGTTGATTGAGCATGCCATTGAATATGAATGGCTTCCTTATTATTGCCATAACTGCAAGAAAATAGGACATACTCGGGAGAAATGTAGGGATGGGCTAAAGAAGGTATACCAGCCAAAGAAAGTTGCTGAAATAGGGGCTCCCCCATCTGTTCAAATGTCAGATGAGAATGTTGGGGCTACTACATCAAAAGGGGCTAAACCTACTGTTGAATCTGCACCTGCAGTGGAGACTTTACCTGATGTAGGGGGTTCTGATGCTTCTTATTTTTCTTTTGCTGACACAATTATGGATTCTATTATTGATACTACTCTTCCCTTGGCCTCTCAACATCTGGATGGTAGAAGTAAATCACGATCTAAAAACCAGCAGCAAGCTCCTGATATGACTAATCTGTAAAACAGATTTCAATCATTTGCTAGCCTTTTGGATGGTCCTGATGTAGTTGTTACTTCAGAGTTGGATCTTGATGGAACCATTCTCTGATGATTCTTTTTTCATGGAATATAAGAGGGCTTAATGACCCTCTTAAGCAGCATGAAGTCTTGGATTTCTTGTTGTCTAATAATGTGGATTGTGGTGCTATCTTGGAAACCCATGTAAAAGCCCCTAATGCTAATGCTATTTTTACTAAATTCCCTCAGTTTATGTTCCTGACTAACTATACGCATCATTATAATGGTCGTATTTTGGTTGTTTGGAACCTTAAAACTGTGGTGGTTGATCTTTTAAGTGTTAGTGCACAACATATTCATTGTACTATCACTTACTTGGCTACCCAGACTTTTATTCATAGTACTTTTATTTATGCTTTCAATAATGCTACTACTGGAAGGGAGCTTTGGCAGCATCTTATTGTTACTGTTAGGAGTCTTACTGATCTATGGGTTTGTATGGGGGATTTTAACGTGGTTTTAAATTCTTCTGAAAGAACTTGAGGTGTTACTTATCCTCATTCTGTGATGGAAGAGTTTGGTG
The DNA here is from genome assembly GCA_029255685.2 of Silene conica. NCBI lineage: Eukaryota > Viridiplantae > Streptophyta > Magnoliopsida > Caryophyllales > Caryophyllaceae > Silene > Silene conica. The sequence continues at coordinate 72,167,318 of CM055311.2, forward strand.
ATTGTTTGGATAGTTGTCAGCTTGTCGATCATGTTGCTGCTGGGTTTCATTATACCTGGTCTAATAATCAGGTGAATGCAATAAAATGGGCAAAATTGGACAGAATCTTGATAGACTCTGCTTGGACCTAGCAATTATCTTTTGTTGCTTCGTTTTCTGCTGCAGGCATTTCAGATCACTCCCCTGGTCTTCTGGATTCGAATTTTTCGTCTAATAGGTTGAATAAACCCTTCAAATTTCTTAATTGTTGCGTTTATTCACCTCATTTTATTGACTATGTTCAAAATGGTTGGACTGATCGTATCACTGGCGACAAGATCAGTATTCTGTTTGCTAGATCAGTATTCTATTTGCTAGAATTAGACCAACATCAGCTTAAGGAGAAGCTTACTGATCATGCTCTTCTGACTCAAAAACATAGTCTTAAAAGGGATTATTTGAGATTAAAGGATACTGAAGTTGCTTTTCTTACTCAAAAAGCCAAATTACATTCTCTTATTCTGGATGACTCTACTTCTCACTATTTTTATTCTAAGATAGCAGAGAGGAAGTCTTACAGCTCCATTGGTTCTTTCTTTGATGCTGCAGGAAAGCAATGCACAGGGTCAAAGGATGTAGCTGCTGCCTTTATTAGTTATTACAGCAACCTGCTTGGAGCAACTGATTTGGTATCTATTACTCCTTCTCATCTATTTACTGCCCACTTGTTTGATGTCTCGTGTCATGCTTCTTTAATTGCTGATGTTATGGCTCTTGAGATAAAAGAAGCTATTTTCTCTATTAACCCTAATAGTAGCCCGAGTATTGATGGGTACGGGTCAGGGTTTTTTAAAAGTGCTTAGAGTGTTGTTGGTCATGATTTTTACATTGTTGTTCATGATTTTTTCCGGACCAGTAAGATGCCTAAAGCAGCTAATAGTACTCTAATCACTCTTATACCTAAGACTCAAACTCCTAAGAGTGTTACTGTTTTCAGACCTATCTCCTGTTGCACTGTCTTTTATAAAACCATCACTAAGATTTTGGCTAACAGATTGAGACCTCTGTTGGTTGATGTGATTAATCTAGAGCAAGATGCTTTTGTAAAAGGGAGAGATATATTTGATAATTCCTCTCTTGCACATGAGTTGGCTCGTAATTATACTAGGTCACATACTACCCCCAGATGTATTGTCAAGGTTGATATCAAGAAGGCTTTTGACTCTGTAAATTGGGACTTCTTTCATCGTTGTTTGATTTTGTATGGGTTGCCAGAGATTTTTGTCAAATGGATTATGGTTTGTGTCACCTCTTCTTGGTTCTCTATCAATATTAATGGTTCTGTTGAGGGCTTCTTTAAAGGAAAGAGAGGTCTTCGTCAAGGTGATCCCCTCTCCCCTTATTTGTTCGTCCTGTGTATAGAGGTGTTATCTAGGCAGCTTAGACTTCTTCCAACTTATAATGGATTCTCTTTTCACCCAAAATGTGTTAGAATGAAGTTAACTCACTTGGTGTTTGCTGATGACCTGCTTGTTTTCATTCGAGGAGATGTTCCTTCTGTGTTGGTTGTTGCCAATTGTCTCAATAGTTTTGCAAGTTATTCAGGGTTAGTTGCTAATCTTATGAAGACTTCGATTTATTTTGGAGGACTCACTTCTCTTGTTAAGAATCTTATTTTGGAGCAAACTGGTTTTTCTGAGGGTGAGTTTCCTTTTAAGTATTTGGGTCTTCCCTTGTTTACTTCTAGGTTAACCCATCCCATGTTTTCCCTTTTGCTGGATCGTATTAGAGCAAAAATTAGCAATTGGTCTCAACATAAGATCACTTATGCTGGTAAAGTTCAGCTCATTAACTATGTTATTTTTGGTATAAGTAATTTTTGGGGTGCTTGTGTTCTCCTTCCTAAAGGAGTGGTTAAACGTATTGCTAATCTCTGCAAAAACTTTCTTTGGGGTATTGATAATACTGGTAGAAGAATGGTCTATCAGAGCTGGGCTAATTTGAGTGCTCCTAGAGAGGAAGGTGGGATTGGTATTAAGGAAGTTTTGAGTTGGAATAAAGCACAAGCAGTGAAATGGATTTGGAAACTTGAAACTCAACATCAATCGATTTGGGTGAAATGGATCCATGCGTACATTCTTCAGGGGCGGAGTGTTTGGACTACTCGACCTAATACTGCTTCCTCTTGGTTTTGGAGGAATGTCATGACTACTAAGAATGATCTTTTTGCTCAAATGGGTCTGCTTGCTTGGGGACAAGGAGAGTGGTCTTGGAATGGCTGAATTTGAGGCTGCCTATTTCTATGACATTTTTCGAAGGCAAAACAACCCTGTTAATTGGCATAGAACAATTGATGCTCATGAGGCTTACCCAAAGCATCGTTTCATTTCCTATCTGGAATCACATTCACACCTATGTTTTTCCTGTTCTTTCTCTGCAGGGATTTGGAAAAGAGTGTTGCTCCAATATAATTTTTGTACTCAGTCTGTGGACCTGATGGAAATTTTCCAATGGTTACACCATCATAATAGAGGACAAAGTTGGCTTAAAAAGAGGAGGAGATGTTGTCTGGTCAGCACTATTTATCTTCTCTGGCAAGAGCAGAATGCTCGCATTTTTAAGAATCTTCACCGCAATGAGGAAAACATTAAGCAAGACATCATAGGTCATGTTAATCTTAGAATGCTTCATAGCTCTACTGGTCTGGACGAAGCATCTGTTTGTAAGCAATTGTGTAACATCCCAATATTTCGGGACTTGGAAGTTTAAAGATTTTAAGTTCAAGTTCGATAAATAATTTATATTTCGTAATTTGTGGAAATTCATTTAAATAACTGATTAATTTATACGAGAATATTTTAAAAGGATTTAAATAAGGTTTCATTTAACTGCTTAATTTACGTCTTAGCAATTTAATTTCATAGTCCGGAAATATTTATATCGTCGTAAGTTTATAGTTACCTTAAGTCGGTGTTTTTAACTTAAACCGTCTTAAAACTTGTCTTATGGGCCTAACTTGTTAATGGACCCATTTTCCCTCTTTTTCCTCACAAAACCCTAACCCCACCATCCTCCACCTCTCTTCTTCATTTCATTTTTCAGATTTGCAAACATTTAGCAAACACCATTTTTGCATCTTTTCTCCTTCAACCTTAAAACGTTCATAAAATCTTCGTTTCTTATCCGATTGATACGATTTTCGCGGCTACGGATTCCTTGTCTCGAGCTCGTCGTTTTACGGTAATCAATCTTGCATTTTGTGACAGTTGAAATTTCGGCCTGTTTGGGATATTTCGAAATTCGTGATTAGTTTTGATGTTTCGTCGTTTTAGGCGGTGTTTGTGTTAGCCGGAAGAGGACTTGGTGATTATTGAACAAGATCTTGAAGGTTTCGCTAAGTAAAGGTGACGATAGCTCGTCGTTTTACGGTAATCAATCTTGCATTTTGTGACAGTTGAAATTTCGGCCTGTTTGGGATATTTCGAAATTCGTGATTAGTTTTGATGTTTCGTCGTTTTAGGCGGTGTTTGTGTTAGCCGGAAGAGGACTTGGTGATTATTGAACAAGATCTTGAAGGTTTCGCTAAGTAAAGGTGACGATAATGAGAAACTCGGCCTTTATGTGTATATTAGCAAGTTTGATGTGTTCTTATGATTAGTTTCTGATTTTGTTGAAGTATAATGTTTAAAGGACTTAGTAACATGATTAGGAATGTTTTATTGTGATGAATTCATGCTTGTTGATGTTCATATGCTCATATGTTGTTTTCTGAAAATTTACACATTTTGCGACGGATACTTGATATAATCATTTGAGGATTGTTATGGGATTTGTATGATGTTAGGATAGTAGTATTGGATGTTTATAATGTTGGGCAAATCATACTTGTAGCCATTATTGAAGATTGTATGTCGATTTGTGAAGTTTTGAAAGGGCTGGAAAAACCCGAAATTCGTATCAGGCTCTCTGAGCCGGTCGACCGACCGGCCGCCGGTCGACCGGCTGGGAGCGCATCTTGAGTGTTTTTCGTATTTTGATGTTTTTGGCCTTAGGACTGCCAGCCGGCCGACCGGCTGCCTGCCGGCCGGCTGGTAGTCTCTTGTGTAGTGTTTTGTGTTGTTTTGCGAAGAACATAGGAAAGAAAGGGGAGCCCAGCCGGCAGACCGGCCGCCTGCCAGCCGGCTGGGAGTACGTGTGGGAATGGTTTACGAGTTTATGAAGGCTAGGGTATTGGGTTCCCAGCCGGCCGACCGGCTGGGAGTCTCTTGTGATTCCTAGTTTTTAAAGAGAAAGTCTGAGAGGGTCACCAGCCGGCCGACCGGCTGCCTGCCGACCGGCTGGGGACCCCTATAGGCGGTTTTGTTGTAATTCACTCGTAACTTTCAATCGGTTAATCGGTTTTTATTGAAACTCATTTTGTGTACCCGTGATATGTATTTGAGTTCCCCAGAGGATGGGCAACATTATATTAGGTTCGGGAATGGAGTAAGGATAGAGACCCCCCGGTCGGGTAACCGAAAGGGAAACCGGCTCTTCCTCAACTTAGTTCCCGGGGTCAATTAAGTGTTGATTAGAAGTTAAAGGTAGAACTATAGAGTAGTTCATAGACTTGGATGATATTGTTTTGATGCGTATTAAGTTATGCCTTAAGCTGGCCTCTAAACTTAATACGTAGGTTGTTTGTCGTGTATGGGAACATGCGTTGAGTTTTCGCCTCTGAGTTCCATACATGTCTGTTTGTCGTGTCTGGGACATGCGTTGAGTTTTCGCCTCTGAGTCCAGACATGTATGTGTGATCGCGTCAGGACATGCCTTAAGCTGGCCTCTGAGTCTGACGAGTAGAGCAACTGCACGACGGGGCAGTCAGGTTGTCATACCTTACCCGGAGTGCAGGTGTTTGGTGCTAGAACATGCGTTGAGTTTTCGCCTCTGAGTTTAGTACCTTGTGATGTAGTAGGGGACCATGCGTTGAGTTTTCGCCTCTGAGTTCCTTACTTGTGATAGTGAATTGAATGCTAGTCCATGCGTTGAGTTTTCGCCTCTGAGTCTAGTGTTCTGTGATAGCCGGTCCATGCGTTGAGTTTTCGCCTCTGAGTCCTTGCTTGATATTGTGAACTTGGTATCTAGGTTATGCGTTAAGATGTCGCCTCTGAACCTTTATACTTGCTGAATGTTTGGTAATTAGGTTATGTCTTAAGTTGACCGCTGAACCTCTTTACTTGATGTTATATCTGCTTGCCTTAGAGTTTGGTACAGTGTCAGATATGCATGTTGAAGTTTGTGAATATATCGCTTGAGTTGTAATCTGTTCATCCAAGGCATTGGATGACTCTTTTATCGGTTTCATAAATAGTTGGATTGAAAGACCCCCCGACTGGGTAACCAGTAGGGAAACCGGCTCTCGTTCCTAACGGTTTATGAAGTTGGTTGAGAGCCGTGCACTAGAGTTTGCATGATAGTATGAGGACAGTTGATGAGTTGTTTATGCTTCACATGTTATATATGTTGGAGTATTCTGTATTGCTTTATGTGTTACGTGTTGTCACAAAAGGTGGCTAGGAGAACTCTAGTCACTCCCCACTGATTGTGGCGTACATGTTTACATGTATGTAGGTACATGACAGGTGGTTGGCAGAGGGTTGCATGGAGCTAGCGAGCGATGATCCTATTCATCGATGGACTCACACGTTTACGTTAGCTAGACTTAGTTTACATTTCAGTTTGAGTGCCTGTAGGGATGTACCATCCCAGGCTGTTTGTATATGTATTTTACTTTCAGTTACAGTTTTTAATTCACCTCGCATGTTAGTTATGTTAAAAAGTTTTAATTCCGCTGCATTTTTAGCATTTTGTATGTTTTATATTTCCGCTTTCGCGAGGGGTTTTACAGTTGGTATCAGAGCATTATTGCTCCCGACGCACTCATGTAACCCCCAACCTTAACTTGACCATTTAATCGAATAATGAATGAGAGATGGGGTAGATTTAAGGACTTAAATTGTAGTCTGTTTTGTGACTGCTTTTATTAGGTTCTAACGTGTTTGTTGATTGTCTTTGATTTTACTTTATTGTCTTCCAATCGACGAACCTTGGACTAATCCATCTGACGATGAAGACCTGAGTTCCTACCGAAGATAGAAGATTCGTGCTACTGTTGGATGCTTCTAAGCCTTGAAGATACTTCTCTTTCTTCGTGCATCACCTTTTTCGATAACTCTGGATGCACATCCTTCTTTTAGAATATTTGTCTATCTTGCTTGAACAGATCTTCATATCTTTTCAGCTTAACCTTGTTGCTTGCTTTCTTAAGGTGCCCTCTAGGTAACCTTCTCTTTTATTGGATTTGGAGGAACTAGTCTTAGGATAACCGTAAGCTGTGTTATGAGAAATATTGTTATTTGAGGAATAACTTAAGAGGTATCGAGAGACATGTTTTGGTGATCCAAGGGTCTAGTTGTCTATCCAATTGGGAGAGTAAAAGTGAGTGATAGGATACTTGCTTGAAGGTTGAGTTGTATACTTAATATTCGGTGGAACCTAACCTTGAGAACCATGCTTAGATCGTGAAAATATGTGGATTGAAGAGTACTGTTTAAGGAGTTAGATAAGATACTTAAGGTTATAGAGCAACCTGAAAGAATAGGCTTAAGATGCTAATGATGATGAGTGTATGATGAAGTGAGTTAGTATCACTTGACTTAGGTGAGTGATTGAGCTGAGAAAGGCTCATTGTTGAGGAATACGAATCATTTGCTATAATAGTGGAATACTCGAAGAGGTTGACTTAAGCTTAGAGGAAGTGAATCACTATGTGACCCTAGGTGGCTTAATAAATCTTAGCGTTTATTTATTGAAAAACTTAAGAGAAATTTGAAGTTGCACCACCAGTATGTGGATGGAATGAAGTAATTCATTGAGAGATGTAAGTTCGGAAAAACTTGATGGTTTAAAAATTGTTATCTGGTGGACAGTAGGGTAAACAAATAAAGTGGATATAGCATATAGGGAAGATGACCTGAAAGTGTTATTGAATTGTCATTAGTGGAACTAGCAGAGATGTGACATCTCAAACTTTTGGGAATAGGTAGTTATAATGATGATACCGTTTAGAGTTGAAGGATAAGGGTATATGAATCATTGGAGGAATTGTTCGTGAGAACCGATAATTGAATGACTTGATGTGGAAAGTAAGAAGTGAGAATCCCGTGAGAATAGTGAGAGACCCGCACCTTGGGAGATGTCCGTAATCGTTTCTTTCATATCGCTTCCCTCCTTTCCTTTCCTTTGCTTCTCCTTCTGATCATGGCTTCAATTTCATTGGAGTCCATAGCCTAAAGTTTCTTACCTTGTCATCTCGTTGTTCCTCGAGTCGTTTTCTTATGACTCTCTCGGAACCTGTATCGTGTTTGTCTCTGAGGTTCATATCTCATCTCTTCTTCCGTGAGCCTTGTTCCTTTTCATTTAGATTAGTGGCGAGATCGACCTGTTCTTGGGGTAGAGATACATGCCTTGAGGAATGCTTGGTTCTGCGTTGTCAGGATTTGGTTGAGAGAGTTGGTGAGAATAATGTTCGGGCAATGTTGGACAGTGTGCCGTCTTGAGAGTCCATGTTAGATGGATTGTGTGTAAGTGATCTTTGTAGATTTCTAAGCACCATTTTAGGATTGGAATAAAATGCTTGGAGTTATAGATGAATTTTGAGAAATGTGCCTTAGATAGTGATGAAGTGGTCAAATGGATGAATGAGGTAAGTTAGTGCTACTTGATCTTGAGGAATTGCTTAATCGCAGGAGGGATCACTTACTTGAGGAACGAGAGTTATTGGTAACTGTGTGAGAATATTGAGACATTTACAAGTGGACTTATGGAGCTGACTGAGTATTGACCTTGAGTTACTTATAGAACCTAGGCGTTTGCCTATTGACGTACTTACGGGTAGCCGTTGATGTTTGGGGTAATCATAGAGTGGAAATTTGAAACTTGTAAGTGTTCATAAATATCAATTGAGGAATCTCGGAATATGAATGTCTAAACCTTATGGAAACTATAAGAGTGAAAATTGTTACTTCTTTGGAACTTCATTTGGGATGCATGTTGTCGGTAAGTAGTTGGAAACCAGAGGATTTAAGAGTTGTTACCTTAGTAAAGTCTCGATCTGATTGATCACTGTGATTATAAAATTTGGGAACTTAGGATGTCAAACTTTGTGGAATGGGTTTGTCAGGATCGAACCGTTAAAATTTAAGGTTATAGGATGATGAATACCATATCTTGGGTTTTGAGTATTCGTTGTTATGGTGATAGAATTCCGGTTCAGAGTTTTGGAAGACTTCTTGTTGAGGAATACCTTGTTCTGTGGATGAGATAATGGTAAGAGGGATCGTGAAACCATTGAGAGTCTAGAGATCACTTGAACTGTCATTCTTGGGATATACTAGGAATCGTTGTAACGATGTTTTGATTACGGATTGAGCGGTTAGTGTACCCATGATTCGGCAAGAGTTACCGTCGTCCTTGACCTCTAACCTGGTTGTTTCATTCCTTCGATCCTTCCTCGCGTGTTCTGTCAGCTGTGAAACTAGAAACTCTCAATCCTTCGTGTCGAAAGTAATCTCTATGATCGTTTCTACGCTCCCGGTGACTCTTTTTGGAATTTGTTCACTATTGTTAACCCTAAAAGTTGTAATTTTTGGAAAATCTTAATTGTTTTGAGGATTTGGAAACTGCTCCCTCTTTTGTTGAAAGTAAATAAAGGTTGATTTTGAGGAAAACTTGATTTTAAAGAGCAGAACGTTTAACAACTTTGATGGATTTCAGCGTTGACTGCCACTGCAACTTGTTATTGGAGACGTCTGATAACCTGTGATGTGCTTATCAACACCGAATCAATCTAAATTTTGAACTTTATCGATTTAATTTTGGGACTTGTCTCAGATTTGGAACGTCGGACTCTTGAATACGTAACGAGAATCCCAATGTCCATTGACAAGACTTGTGCCTTAGACTCTATTTGTTTTTGAAAACTTTTCGAAAGTTAAAGTTTTGGGTTACCATAACCCGGGTAGTACGTTTTGATAGCTAGAGTTGTTTCCGTACTTACTTCTGTTTTCAAGTTTCGAGGACGAAACTTTTTGAAAGATGGGGTGATTGTAACATCCCAATATTTCGGGACTTGGAAGTTTAAAGATTTTAAGTTCAAGTTCGATAAATAATTTATATTTCGTAATTTGTGGAAATTCATTTAAATAACTGATTAATTTATACGAGAATATTTTAAAAGGATTTAAATAAGGTTTCATTTAACTGCTTAATTTACGTCTTAGCAATTTAATTTCATAGTCCGGAAATATTTATATCGTCGTAAGTTTATAGTTACCTTAAGTCGGTGTTTTTAACTTAAACCGTCTTAAAACTTGTCTTATGGGCCTAACTTGTTAATGGACCCATTTTCCCTCTTTTTCCTCACAAAACCCTAACCCCACCATCCTCCACCTCTCTTCTTCATTTCATTTTTCAGATTTGCAAACATTTAGCAAACACCATTTTTGCATCTTTTCTCCTTCAACCTTAAAACGTTCATAAAATCTTCGTTTCTTATCCGATTGATACGATTTTCGCGGCTACGGATTCCTTGTCTCGAGCCCGTCGTTTTACGGTAATCAATCTTGCATTTTGTGACAGTTGAAATTTCGGCCTGTTTGGGATATTTCGAAATTCGTGATTAGTTTTGATGTTTCGTCGTTTTAGGCGGTGTTTGTGTTAGCCGGAAGAGGACTTGGTGATTATTGAACAAGATCTTGAAGGTTTCGCTAAGTAAAGGTGACGATAATGAGAAACTCGGCCTTTATGTGTATATTAGCAAGTTTGATGTGTTCTTATGATTAGTTTCTGATTTTGTTGAAGTATAATGTTTAAAGGACTTAGTAACATGATTAGGAATGTTTTATTGTGATGAATTCATGCTTGTTGATGTTCATATGCTCATATGTTGTTTTCTGAAAATTTACACATTTTGCGACGGATACTTGATATAATCATTTGAGGATTGTTATGGGATTTGTATGCTGTTAGGATAGTAGTATTGGATGTTTATAATGTTGGGCAAATCATACTTGTAGCCATTATTGAAGATTGTATGTCGATTTGTGAAGTTTTGAAAGGGCTGGAAAAACCCGAAATTCGTATCAGGCTCTCTGAGCCGGTCGACCGACCGGCCGCCGGTCGACCGGCTGGGAGCGCATCTTGAGTGTTTTTCGTATTTTGATGTTTTTGGCCTTAGGACTGCCAGCCGGCCGACCGGCTGCCTGCCGGCCGGCTGGTAGTCTCTGTGTAGTGTTTTGTGTTGTTTTGCGAAGAACATAGGAAAGAAAGGGGAGCCCAGCCGGCAGACCGGCCGCCTGCTTGCCGGCTGGGAGTACGTGTGGGAATGGTTTACGAGTTTATGAAGGCTAGGGTATTGGGTTCCCAGCCGGCCGACCGGCTGCCAGCCGACCGGCTGGGAGTCTCTTGTGATTCCTTGTTTTTAAAGAGAAAGTCTGAGAGGGTCACCAGCCGGCCGACCGGCTGCCAGCCGACCGACTGGGGACCCCTATAGGCGGTTTTGTTATAATTCACTCGTAACTTTCAATCGGTTAATCGGTTTTTATTGAAACTCGTTTTGTGTACCCGTGATATGTATTTGAGGTCCCCGGAGGATGGGCAACATTATATTGGGTTCGGGAATGGAGTAAGGATAGAGACCCCCGGTCGGGTAACCGAAAGGGAAACCGGCTCTTCCTCAACTTAGTTCCCGGGGTCAATTAAGTGTTGATTAGAAGTTAAAGGTAGAACTATAGAGTAGTTCATAGACTTGGATGATATTGTTTTGATGCGTATTAAGTTATGCCTTAAGCTGGCCTCTAAACTTAATACGTAGGTTGTTTGTCGTGTATGGGAACATGCGTTGAGTTTTCGCCTCTGAGTTCCATACATGTCTGTTTGTCGTGTCTGGGACATGCGTTGAGTTTTCGCCTCTGAGTCCAGACATGTATGTGTGATCGCGTCAGGACATGCCTTAAGCTGGCCTCTGAGTCTGACGAGTAGAGCAACTGCACGACGGGGCAGTCAGGTTGTCATACCTTACCCGGAGTGCAGGTGTTTGGTGCTAGAACATGCGTTGAGTTTTCGCCTCTGAGTTTAGTACCTTGTGATGTAGTAGGGGACCATGCGTTGAGTTTTCGCCTCTGAGTTCCTTACTTGTGATAGTGAATTGAATGCTAGTCCATGCGTTGAGTTTTCGCCTCTGAGTCCTTGCTTGATATTGTGAACTTGGTATCTAGGTTATGCGTTAAGATGTCGCCTCTGAACCTTTATACTTGCTGAATGTTTGGTAATTAGGTTATGTCTTAAGTTGACCGCTGAACCTCTTTACTTGATGTTATATCTGCTTGCCTTAGAGTTTGGTACAGTGTCAGATATGCATGTTGAAGTTTGTGAATATATCGCTTGAGTTGTAATCTGTTCATCCAAGACATTGGATGACTCTTTTATCGGTTTCATAAATAGTTGGATTGAAAGACTCCCCGACTGGGTAACCAGTAGGGAAACCGACTCTCCTTCCTAACGGTTTATGAAGTTGGTTGAGAGCCGTGCACTAGAGTTTGCATGATAGTATGAGGACAGTTGATGAGTTGTTTATGCTTCACATGTTATATATGTTGGAGTATTCTGTATTGCTTTATGTGTTACGTGTTGTCACAAAAGGTGGCTAGGAGAACTCTAGTCACTCCCCACTGATTGTGGCGTACATGTTTACATGTATGTAGGTACATGACAGGTGGTTGGCAGAGGGTTGCATGGAGCTAGCGAGCGATGATCCTATTCATCGATGGACTCACACGTTTACGTTAGCTAGACTTAGTTTACATTTCAGTTTGAGTGCCTGTAGGGATGTACCATCCCAGGCTGTTTGTATATGTATTTTACTTTCAGTTACAGTTTTTAATTCACCTCGCATGTTAGTTATGTTAAAAAGTTTTAATTCCGCTGCATTTTTAGCATTTTGTATGTTTTATATTTCCGCTTTCGCGAGGGGTTTTACAAATTGTATTGATCATGACAGCTAGTGCTGTACTCTGCAGCTACTAGTTCCAGTTTTTTTTAGATTGATTTTTCAATGTTTTTCTGGATGACAGATTTGTTATCTGTCTTTTTTTCCCATAGGGTTTTTTTTCAAAAGGGGGTTATTATGGCCTCCTTGTAGATTGTATAGGGTCTTGGTACTCATTTTTCTTTATATGATATATAAGATCCTTTGCTTTTCTGCAAAAATAAAAATAAAAATAAAAATAAATTAGTTAGATACAACTAACTGTATCATAACCAACAAAACCGATTTTACATTTATTATTATAAAATAACATGATACAATATATATAAATATTTTAGGAGAACAAAATTAATTATATTAATAAATTTTAATATTGTATATTAAAATTTTATGTCATTTATAAATATCGTATATTTATTACTTGCATTTTAAATATAACATTTTATTTTTAAATTATGAATTAACATTTAATTCACATCTCCTAATATTATTTAATCTTATTAAATAATCGCATCATTATTACATTTGACTAACCTTTTACTCGACTAACCTTTTAGTCATTTAAGGCATCAATATAATTATATTTTCATATAATCACGTCTCTCAAACACGTCCTCTAGGTGTGACCTTTAGGGACCAGTTGATCACCGTCATCTTTATGACAATAACGTCAAACTTCTAGCAAGCCAGCCGTTATCGATAAACGTTAATCAACTGATTATCATACTAAGTATACCATGTGAACCTGTAAGAGATTTTTTTGTTATCACAGTAATTGTGGAGGACACTGGCTCCAACAATCTCCCACTTGTCCTTACAAGTGTATGTGTGATAATCGATTCTCATATCCATAAATTTCTCCCACTCAATGTAAAACAATTTGCAAAGTGCTTACCCTGCAAAGGTCGTATCTTACAAGTGATCAGTATCATAAAGTGGTTTTCTCGACTAGAAAGTAACTTAACAGATAAATGAATCATCATTCGAGCATGACCATGCATTTCAGTTACAGCTCCTCGAGTGGCCCTGAGAGGTAATAAAACTTTGATAAAAGCTAGATATTTTCTTCAACTCGAATTCTGCGGATAGAAGCGCAGTATGAAATGACCCAGTAAAAATCTACTTAGCAGCCTATTACGGTCGACTATGAGAAAGAAACCAAAGTCACCCAAAAACTGCCTTTAATCTCAAGAAGCACTCAATAGTCAAAAGAATCGACTCTAGGAACACTATGGACGTCCAATCCACGACCTGGCACCAAATGTTGTTAAACATTTAGGACTCCATTAAGTGGTCACGGTGTCCTACAAGATATCATTATAACTCGTATATGTGATCGATCAATCAACCTTTTGACTTATGGTTCGTTGAACCCACCATCAATCGACTTCACAATATAATTGCCAGAGTTATCAGCTCATGTTGGCGATTATGGACAAAACAGATATAATGTAATTCATTTCACTTTGTGGCGTTCAAAGTTGTCATACAAACCACATGAAAAACAAAATATTAAATAATTCGATGATATTATAAATAGTATATGAAATGATACATTTATCCAATCCATGCATGTGTATCTAATACAACTCAGAAACACACTTGATTCCCCATGGAAACAACGTGCCCTTCATGCTTATCATATTTGAAAGGCTTAGTAAGAGGGTCTGCGATGTTGTCATCCGAAGCAATCATGTCTATCGCAATCTCCTTTTACTCCACATAATATCGTATCATGTGAGCTTTCTGAAGTAGATGTCTAGATTTATTGCTAGACTTAGGCTCTTTAGCCTGGAAGATGGCACCTCTATTGTCGCAAAAAATGGTGATTGGGTCATTCGAACTAGGAACTAAAGTTAGTCCTTGTAAGAACTGACGCATCCATATAGCTTCCTTTGCAGCTTCCGAAGCGGCATAGTAGTCGGACTCAGTTGTAGAATCTGCTATAACAATTTGTTTGGAAATTTTCCAACTGACCACAACATCATTATGAGTAAAGACAATCCAGATTGAGATTTTGAGTCATGTCGATCCGTTTGGAAACTAGCATATGCATAACCGTTTGCACATAGCTTAGTTTCTCCTCCATAAGTCAATACCCAATCCTTAGTCGTCCTTCGTAAGTACTTAAGGATGTTCTTAACAGCCATCCAGTGTGACTCACCTGGGTTGCTTTGGTATCGACTAGTCATACTCAATGCATATGCCACGTCCGGACGTGTGCACATCATGGCATACATGATCAATCCTACTGCTGATGCATAAGGAACACGACTCATGCGCTCTTTCTCTTCCGGTGTCTTGGGTGCCTGAGTTTTACTCAAATGCATCCCCGTGGTCATGGGAAGGTACCCTTTCTTGGAGTTGGTCATGCTGAACCTATCAATAATCTTATCTATATAAGACTCCTGACTTAATGATAACATCCGTCGTGATCTATCCCTATAGATACGGATCCCCAAAATGCGTTGTGCCTCACCCAGATCTTTCATCTGGAAATGGTTCTTTAACCATACTTTCACCGAAGATAAGAGAGAAATGTTGTTTCTAATCAGAAGTATGTCATCAACATACAATATCAAGAAAACAATTTTGCTCCCATTCGACTTGATATATAAGCACGGTTCCTCGACAAATCGTATGAAACCATTTTCTTTTATCACTTGGTCGAAGTGATGATTCCAACTTCGTGATGCTTTCTTAAGTCCATAAATGGGACGCTTAAGTTTACATACCTTTTTAGGATTCTTGGGATCAGTTAAACCCTCGGGTTGTACCATGTATAAGTCCTCCTCCAAATAACCGTTTAAGAAAGCGGTTTTCACGCTATTTGCCATATTTCGTAGTCATGATACGCGGCAATCGCTAAGATTATCCAGATAGAACGAAGCATAACTACAGGTGCAAAGATTTCATCATAATGCAACCCTTGCACTTGAGTGTAACTTTTTGCCACTAGTCGTGCTTTATAGGTGTTTGGTTGTCCTTCCACATAATGCTTTATCTTATAAAGTCATTTGCGCTGAAGAGGTCATACCTGATCGGGTAAATCAACCAAATCCCACACGTCATTCTCATACATGGAGTCTATCTCGGATTGCATGGCTTCTAGCCATAGCTTAGAGTCAGAACAGGTCATGGCTCCTTTATAAGTAGCGGGTTCATTACTCTCTAGGAGTAAAATGTCATTTCCATTGCCCTCCTCGACCATACCAATGTATCTGTCTGGGGGATAGACATTCTTCCCGACCTCCTAGGTTAGTTCCTGAGGAACAGTAACCATAGCACTTGTAGAAGGAACGTCTTCCACCATTTGTTGCTCGGTTGTTGGTTCTTGAATCTCCGACAAATCGAAGGTTCGACTACTTGGTTTGTTCTCAAGAAACTCTTTCTCCAAGAACTTCGCGCTAGCCGCAACAAAAACTCGTTGTTCGGTAGGCGAATAGAAGTATTGACCAAACATTCCTTTCGGATAACCAATAAAGTATGTCTTGACCGATCGCGGGCCAAGCTTGTCCTTGTGTCTCCACTTGACATAAGCCTCGCAGCCCCAAACCCGAATAAAGGACAAGTTAGGGACATTTCCCTTCCATAGCTTGTATGGGGTCTTGTCAGCATCTTTAGTCGGACTTCGGTTTAGTATAAGCGCAACTGATATAAGAGCATAACTCCATAATGAATCAGGCACCACCGTGTGACTCATCATGGATCGAACCATATCAAGTAAGGTTCGATTTCTCCGTTCAAACACATCATTTAATTGAGGTGTTCCAGGTGGAGTTAATTGTGATACTATACCACGGTTTTTAAGGTGTTGCTCAAACTCATTTGAAAGATATTCGTCTCCACGATCGGATCGAAGTGGCTTTATCTTTCTGTCCAGTTGGTTCTCAACCTTGTTCTGGAATTCCTTGAACTTTTCAAAGGATTCACTTTTATGCTTCATTAAGTAGACATATCCGTATCTACTCAAATCGTCCGTGAAAGTGACAAAATATCTATAGCCATCTCTTGCGGTGATGGATATAGGCCCACGCACATCAGTATGTATGAATCCTAATAGGTCTACAGCTCGCATTCCAACACCTTTGAAGGAAATCCGAGTTATCTTGCTGATTAGACATGATTCACACATGCCAAATGATTCGCAATCAAATGGGGAGATAGTCTCATTCTTGATGAGCTTCTTTACACGTTTTTCATTAATGTGTCCCATACGGCAGTCCCATAGATAAGTTTGATCTTTGTCACCAACCTTAGCTTTCTTATTATTCACATGTAATATTTCTGTGGTTTGGTCTAATATATAAATACCTCTTGGAAGCAGCTTTACCATAAATCATTCCGTTTAATGAGAAAATACAGGTATTATATTTAATGCAAAATGAAAAGCCGTCTTTGTCAAGTACGGATATAGATATAATATTTTTAGACAAACTGGGTACATAGTAACAATTATTTAATTACAATTCAAACCCACTAGGGAGTTTGATTACATATGTCCCTATCGAGACTGCAACAACTCTTGCTCCATTCCCGAGTCGCAGGTCTACATCTCCTTTAACGAGAGGTCTGGTGTTTCTTAGGCCCTACAGATGATTACACAGATGAGAACCACAACCTATATCAAATACCTAAGTTCCAAAACTTGCATGGTTAATCTCAATCATATGAATAGAAGCAGACATACCAACAGGAGTGACACGGCCTGCTTTGATGTCAGCATGATACATGGGGCAGTTTCTCCTCCAATGCCCAATCTTGTGGCAATGGTGTAATTCAACCTCACTGCCCTTGCTCTTTATCTTACCTTGTGAGCTACTTGTCTCACCAGGTCCACTCTTAGCCATTGGCCTCTTGGTCCTTTTAAACATAGGTTTCCCAACACTTAGGTCACCATGAACTTTGCCCTTGCCCTTGCCTTTGTCAGTAATCATGAGAACATCTTCCTTCCTACTTCCACTCATATTCAGGTCCTTCTCGGTCTGTACGAGAAGTGAGTAAAGCTCATGAGGACTTTTACTCATGTCAATCATGTAGTAGTTTGCCCTAAATAGGGCGAACCCCTAAAGTAGTGAATGAAGGATGCGATCAATGACTATGCTCTCATTGATCTTGCAGTTAAGTGTCTCCAGTTTTTCAACATTCTCAACCATATTGAGAATGTGAGGGCTAACAGCTTGGCCCCTCTGGAGTTTCGCCTCAAAGAAGCGACAGGTGTGCTCATACGTAACGATTCTCGGTGCCTTTGAGAACTCGTTCGTAAGGGTGGTGAAAATCTTGTTCGCACCCTGGGTAATGAAGCGTCTCTGCAAATTGGTTTCCATTGCAAATATGATAACTTTTGTTAACGCGCCTGATTCCATCACGAAATCACTATAGGCGTGTGACACGTTAGCTCGTGCATTGGGACCTGGGTTAGGCGGTATGGGCTCAGTCAAGTACTTGAGCTTACCGTCAGCTATGGCAGGATTCCGTGTGCTGCCTCCCAGTCCGCAAAGTTGGACCCATCATTTTTCAGTCGTGTGGACGGGCTCATGTGGTCCATGAAAGATTTAAGCCAAGACTCGTGCCCGAGTGTGGCACTTGGCATTGGGTCATCGTTATGGCCAACCATTTTGTTACAAGCAGTTTATTATAAATAAATATTCTACACTGCGAAAAGAAGGAAAAATATAATGAGCATAATCATCGAAATGAATGAGTCTAATGCAAAAACAATTTTATGCGAAGACTTAATCATTTATAGAATCTACCTCCCTCAAGATTTATATAAATGATCCCAAGACTCAATTATCTTTAAATTGATAAGTCAACCACTTGGCTAATTGCACCTTTAGAATTCTTGGTCGATAAATTTCCGTAAATTCTATCTGTAGTCCAGCATAATCACAAGAAGCTCTTCGGACTATAATGCTGAGTTCAAATAGGTCAACACATGTTACTTACCCAACGTAAAAGGGGTCATATGAAGAGTAAGGTCTTATATGCCTACCGATGACGAAGGGATTCATAGCAGTTTGACCTACAAAGACTAGTCTCAATTTTTGTTTTAGAGGAAGATCCCATGAACTTAATTTTAATTCTTTTTAAGTGAACGAATATCTAGCATTCAAAGTGAATAAATCGAGGTGATGGCTTATAATTATGACATCTTTATGTCTATGAAAACTAACTTGCGTACTATATGAGTCAATTTTCATACAACTTTAGGTGGTTTGTTTAGGCAGAAACATGATGCAATGTCTAAACATGTGATGTCATAACACATGAACGGAATAAAAAACGAATAACAACGAGAAAAACCCTAGTGTGACCTATCTACCAAAATAAAAACAAAGTACAACTTCGGAATCCAACCAAAATTGGACCCTAAAAGCTTGTCTCGATGTTCCATCTTGGTCCATGATCCTTGATCTGCGTCTTTGTCTTCTCATAAGGTCTTTGAAATTACAAAATAAACTTATTTACATTCTAATTTTCTAACATTATAATAAAGAATACAAACGGGAGATATGAGATCTCATAAATACATCACGATTATGTTTCCTTCATTACGAAAACATAATCAGCTAAGGCCACACTAAATAATTACAAATTACAACCCATTGCAAAATACGTAAAATATTCATTCATCATAATATGCATCAAAAACAAAACATCAACTTATAAATAATACATTCTTGACATAATTCCATAATTATGTTGTAAGATTTATCCAAACCACCTTTAATATGATTAAATTATGTGACAATTCCTTAATCACTCACAAAATTCAAATCATACATAATCCATATTTAATCCAAATTAGCATATAATATGAATTAATTCAAAATTATTTTAAACCGTTTTAAAATAAATAGGTATCGATTAATATGGTGAACCATTTTACAATATTAACATGTTACCATTATAACTTATGGCAAAAAAAACAAAAAAAAAAATCAGGCCTTTCTGGCCGTGACCCAATTATTTTTATTTTTTTATTTTTAATTAAAATAATTCGGCCATTTCAACAAAAACAAATTAAACATTTTTAATTCATCTTTATACATGTATGTTCATGGCAAAAACATGTTATATATTTAATCCTTATTAAATATAAATTTAAAACTAGATTCACAATTTAACATTTAAAGTGTAAATCTAAATTAAAATTAAACCGATTATCATGATATGCGACTTGACATAATTATTTTGAATTACATCAAATATAATCTATATTAATTCAACATGAACAATTTTCATAATTTAATCCTAATTAAATTAAAACACTAACAATATTATTTTTAGTCATCTTAACATATTAGGATAACAACAAAATAATAACAATTGAATTTTTTTTGCCAAAATATAAAAAACAGCCCCCGGGAAAAAACAAAAAAAAAAAACAGGTTGTTTTGAAGAAACTTTCTACCCGGAAAAACAATTTTTTTTTATTTATTAATTCATGCCATAATATCAACATATATGCAAAAATCATATTACAAAAATTTCGCAACCTGGCTTTGATACCACTTGTAGGAAATATCGATATATTTCGACATAATTATTAGGATTATAACGAAACTTTATAATATGAAATTATCGTCTCAATTGCAATATGTAAACAATCAACATGAATTAGAGATAACCTTTGGTACTTCAAATATGCGGCCTAAGAACAAATATCGAAATCGATATTCTCCTATTAGTTGCACCCAAGATATGAAGAGATTATGCCAATTCCTTTTGCTGGATTAAATTTTATGTATTACCATTAATATATAACTATTATGTAATAATATTGAGAGAAAATAAAATCTGAATTTTTTTCTTCTCTTATGATGTTACACGGCCAAAACCTTCACAAATCAAGATTTGTTTTGTTTTTTTTTGTTAACTTCCAAAATGGTAGTTATTTTAGTTTTATATATATATATATATATATATATATATATATATATATATATATATATATATATATATATATATATATATATATATATAATCAGGAAAGTCCCCTTTTAATGTTTAGTCCTAAAGTCCTCGTCTGAGTCATTATTAGATCAAAACAAATGAATGGTCAAGATTAAAACAAAAAAAAGAGAGGGCATATATAAACAACCAAACCCTAATCTTTACCCATCTATTCATTCATCCACTCACCCTTCTCTCTCCCTCACTCTCCCTTCTCTCTCTCACCTATCTACCAACCACCACCCACCACGACTTCACCCAAAAAAAATCAAAAGAAAGAAACCTTATCTTCTCGCTGTCGTCGCATCTCTCCTGCCGCTACACCACCACGACGCCAACCGCCACCGTTCGTCCTTTTCTCCTCCTTTTTTTTTCTTTTTCAGATCTGAATGGTTTATTGTTTTTAAAAAGAAATTACAATTTTTGTTTTGGAGTTTTGGTTTTTGTTTTATATTTGGTATCTCAGTTTTTTTGGTAGTGGTGGTTGTTTTAGGATTCAAATCTTACTTTTTTTGTGAGATTTTTTAGATCTTGGTGTATTTTTTCTATGGGAGACTAATTTTTTTCCTTTTGATTTTTTCAGACGGTGAAGCCGTGGTGGGTGGTAGGCGGCAGTTTTTTTCCCTTCGTTTTTTCAGATTTTTTTTTTCTTCGTTTTTTCAAATTTGTGTGTTTTTTTGTGTTTTTCTTCGTTTTTTTTAGATTTGTGTTTTTTTATGAACGTGGTGGTGGTTGGTAAGGTCGGTGTTATTTTTTTCTAGATTTGAGAAGATGAGTGATTGTTAATGGTGGTGGGTCATGTATTGGAATGGTGGCAGTGGTGATTTCGTGGTGATGGTTGCTAAAAAAATGGAGTTCCACCAATATAATCATGGAGTTACACCAATATAATCATGGAGTTCCAGATTAAAGTGTGGTAGAGGACAGTGGACCAAAGTTATGCTTAAAAGACTATAGAGTTACGCTCCTAAAACAATGGAATTCCACCCCTAAAACAGTGGAGTTCCACCCCTAAAACAATAGAGTTACGCCCTTAAAACAATGGAATTCCACCCCTAAAACAGTGGAGTTCCACCCCTAAAACAGTGGAGTTCCACCCTTAAAACATTGGAGTTCCATTTCTAAAACAGTGGAGTTCCACCCCGTTAAAACAATGACATAAAATATTGGAGTTCTACCCATCATATGAATAGAGTTCCACGCCTAAAACAGTGGAGTTCCACCCCTAAAACAATGGTATTCCACCCCTAAAACAGTGGAGTTCCACTCCTAAAACAGTGACATAAAATAATGAACTTCTACCAATAATGAGAAAAGAGTTTCACCCATAAAACAATAGAGTTCCACGCAAAAAAATAGTAGTTTTCTATGCATAAAACAAACATAGAGTTTCACGAAAAAAACAATAGAGTTCCACGCATAAAATAAATGAATTTCACGCATAAAACAATAGAGTTCCACTAATAAAACAGTTGAATTATACTCTTAAATTTTTATAAAAATTGCATTAAAAATTCGAAGTTACACTCGTACAACATGAGAGTTACACTCATAAGTTTCAGAAACTCAAAAGTGACTAATTGGGAACTAAAATTATGAGAGAGAAAAATTAATAAAGCATTAATTGCATGTTTGGTGGGTGCTTTTGTGTTTTAATCTCAGCCATTAATTTTATTTTGATCCAATGGTTTAAATGAGGACTCTAGGACTCAACATAGAAAGTGGACTCATTTGAACTTCCCTATATATATAAATATATATATATATATATATATATATATATATATATATATATATATATATATATATATATATATATATATATAGGCGGGATCCGGTGAGTCCACCTAAATATTTGAGTCCATAAGTCCATTTAGAGTATCACAAGTTGTATTAAAACATATCACGTTTTTTTTACACTACAAAATCTATAATGTCACAACCTTTTCCATATAATATCACAGCAAACAATATCACACACTATATAAAACAATATCACGAAATTTTTTTCCAAAACTTTTTTTCCCGAAATTTTTTTTTCGACATTTTTTTTTCAAAATTTTTTTTTTTCAATTTTTTTTCTCGATTTTTTTTTTCAGAATTTTTTTTGGTGATATTATTTTGAAGAACCGGTGATATTGTATTGAGTAACTTGTGATATTGTAGTGAAACAAAAATTGAAAAAAATTTTCGAGAAAAAACGCCTTTTGTTGAACAATATCACGCACTATATTAAACAATATCACGAAATTTTTTCAAGAACTTTTTTCCCGCAAATATTTTTTTCGAATTTTTTTTTTACAATTTTTTCTCTCGAATTTTTTTTCCGAAATATTTTTTTCTCGAATTTTTTTTTTGTGATATTATTTTGAAGAACCGGTGATATTGTATTGAGTAACTTGTGATATTGTAATGAAAAAAAATCGAAAAAAATTTCGAGAAAAAACGCCTTTTGTTAAACACTATCACGAAATTTTTTCAAGAACTTTTTTTCCTGAAAATATTTTTTCCAAAATTTTTTTTTTCAATTTTTTCTCTCGAAATTTTTTTTCTCGAATTTTTTTTTGTGATATTATTTTGAAGAACCGGTGATATTGTATTGAGTTACTTGTGATATTGTAATGAAAAAAAAAATCGAGAAAAAACGCATTTTTATTAAAAAAGAACGTGTTTGTTTTAAAAAAAAAGTGCATACTGAAAAAGGGATTTTTTAATAAAGAAAATGTCATTTTAAAAGAAAAGGCAAAAAAGAAAAAAAGTAATATTGAAAAAGGAAAAGGAAAAAAAGGAAAAAAATTTAATATTGAAAAAACATGATACTTTTTTATATAGCTTGTGATATCATTGTTAGACTCATGGACTCAAATATTTAGGGTGGACTCATGTGATCCCAACACTATATATATATATATATATATATATATATATATATATATATATATATATATATATATATATATATATATATATATATATATATATATATATATATATATATATATATATAAATGTTTTAGGAGAACAAAATTAATTATCGTATAATTAATAAATTTTAATATTGTATATTAAAATTATATGTTATATATAAATATCGTATATTTATGACTTGCATTTTAAATATAACATTTTATATTTAAATTATGAATTAACATTTAATTCAGATCTCCTAAAATTGTTTAATCTTATTAAATAATCGCATCATTATTACATAAGACTAACCTTTTAGTCGACTAACCTTTTAGTCATTTAAGGCATCAATATAATTATATTTTCATATAATCACATCTCTCAAACACACCCTCTAGGTGTGACCTTTAGGAACCAGTTGATCACCGTCATCTGTATGACAATAACGTCAAACTTCTAGCAAGCCAACCGTTATCGATAAACGTTAATCAACTGATTATCATACTAAGTATACCCTGTGAACCAGTAAAAGATTTATATTGTTATCACACTAACTGTGGAGGATACTGGCTCCAACATGCATAAATCTTTCATCTTTGGTAGGAGGCACCAGTCTTGATCACCATATAGCAAGCTCACATATCACCTATCCTTTAGCATAAAAACAAATTAATTAACAATTAACAAACATGTTAGACCTAACAAGGAGAAATCACAATACAGACTACCACTTGGTCCTTAAGTCTACCCATCTCTCATTCACTATTTCAGGTCAAGTTCATATTTAAGTTATGGTACACGTGCGTGCATCGGGAGCATTACTGCTCTGATACCAACTGTGACACCCCGCGATAAAACATAAAGATAAAAAAGTAATTTGCAGCGGAAATACGATAGTTTTAAAAAAAATTGTCATATTTATTAAAACTTAATCACGGAATACCAAAACAACATGCGGAAGTCTAAAACTGATATGAAAGTAAAACTTATGCAAGGTAATTTAAATAAACGTGGGATAAGGTATCCCTCGATGGCAAATAATTTAAATCTAATCTAATCGCAAAGGGGTAACTGTCGAATAATCAACAATGCTCGCTAGCCACACGTCTTCCCCAAACAACACCATCCTACATACATGAAACATGTACACCATAGTCAGAGGGGAGTAACTCGAGGTTCTCCCAGTCACTTTTTGTCAGAAAACACGTAAACGGTAAGACAATACATCATATACATATGAACATGCATATAATTTAAGAAGCAATCATACATGCATTCCCCAAACTATGACTAACATGATCAAAGTATGAACGATAAGTTAAAACATGTGCAAACGGCATGAATCAATATGTAAAACAGAATCGAAATTAATATATGAACTAATATCAAGATAGGTAAACAACCAAGTGATCGACTCAGCGGCCAACAACTAGGTGGCATGTCCAATCACACAAACAACAACCAAGAATAGAATGAACGCTGTCAGGGAACATAACTGTTACCACTGAGCAATAGATCGCATAACCACGACACTAGATACTAGAGCGCATAACCACGACATGTAATACCCCGTATTTTAGACTCTGTCAACGGTAGTCAAACCATGTTTTATACACGTATATTTCAAAAAGGAATGTTTAAAGTATTTTACGTAAACAGTTATTGTTTTATCAATCGTATTTCTACGATTATTTCGTATTTCTTTAATTTTTAATAATATATCATTTTCATTATTTTTGCTAGTCTTCTTCTTATTATCCTTATTATATTCTATTTTTTTTTCTTATTAATTATCTTATTATCATTACTATTATGATTATTCCTACTACTATTATTATTATTATTATTAATATTATCGTTTTATCGCCGTTGTTACGTTTATTCTTACTATTACTTTTTTTTACTACTACTCTTATTATTATTATTACGAGTTTATTATAAACTTGTAGTCTTGATATTGTACTAGTATGATTATCATAAATAATATTATATTTATAATACGTGTTAGTATTCTGATAATTATAATATTATACGGATACAATACTCATCCTCCGTACTATTCTTTATGTATAAACAAACCAATAAACCCTAAACACTCCTCCTCCCTACGTTATAGGATCTCTTCTTCTTCTGCCGCTATGTTTCCTCCTACTCCTCCCCTTCATCGTTGTGCATCTGGACAAAGCTTTCGTTCGTTCATTCATTGTTAATTACGGTAAGACGATATTTAATTAGTTAATGTTTAATGCGTTTAGTTATCGTTAGATTGCGACCGTCTTACGTATGATTTATATGAGTCGTTTTAGACCGTGACTGACCCTAGGACTGACCTAGATGATCCTGGCCATGTAACGGTTACTGGGTCGTTGTCATGGGTGGTGTTGGACCACCGTGGCCGGTGGTGGAAGGACTGAAAGGAAGGAAATTGGTGTCGGGTTTTATCGAATTGAAGGGGTCGTATGGGTTGTCGCTAGTTATGGTAGGTAGTGATGGTTTGGTCGACGGTGGTCGGTCATGGGGATGGCAGCGGGGTGCTTAACGGAGCAAGGTGGTGCGTGAGGTGGCCGGAGCACGTGTATACAGGGAGTACCAAAGGCGAATTGTGAAATCGTCATAGGACAGTATTGGATGGTGGTTGTGGTCGAGTCGGGGGCTGGTGGTTCTAGGCGGTTTGGCTGTCGGTTGTGGTGTCGGGAAGTAGGGACGCGGGTAGTGTAAAATAGGGTTGCGTCGCTATTGTTGCTGTTGTCTATTTTCATATTTGTTATTATTATTATTGTTATATTATTATTATATTATTATTATTATTATTATTATTATATTATTACTACTACTAATGGTAATACGTACTAGTAGTATACTTGTTATTATTAAAATGATTAGTACTATCATTAGTACTATAAGTTTAAATTTATTTAATTAATTTGGTTAGTTTGTTTAATGTTTTGCGAGGATATTTTATAAATCGAATAATCAAGTTAATTTATTAGTTCGTATATATTATAACTTGTTGTGTTTGAAGTTTTATGATTTTAATAATAAAATCCGTATCTCCATAACTTTAATACGTATGTGACAAGTAATCGTTATTTATTTATGGTCGATAATTTATATAATTCTTTATTTTAATTAAATTGTTGTTAAGAAATAATTGATACGGTCTCGTTATGCGTAATATATTATTTAAGTAATTAATTGGAATGATTGATATATTATGTTAGTTGCGTAATTCTATTAGTTAGTAATTAAGTATATTATTTTAATAGGTGTTGAGTATGTGATGGAGTGATGCTACTGATTGGATGTTAGCTGCGTGATGGGATTATATTGCTATCCAGGTAGGATACACTGACCTTATACTCTATGCTGTGTTATGAATGGATGTGGTATTGTGTGTTAAGGATGCTGAGTATGATTGATATGAGAATGATATTGGTTGGGATTGAGTGTTGATTATTATTATTATTTTCGGTATGCGCATTGCATTATTTAATAGCATGATTGCTTAAGAGTATTGTTGCATTCACGAGCATGGCATGTGCATTGGACACGGATTTGAGATGATGAGATATTATTGGGCCCAGGCTAGTTCTGCAGGACTAGACCTGGTGACCTCAGCTGTTATGCTGGTGTTCGGCGACGGTCGACTATAGTCTGTCGGGAGGTTCGGTAGGGCTTGGTGCAAGGGTATGAGTTTGAGAATGAGATTGAGATTGAGCTCGAGCATATCATGGCATTTGCATATCATTTAACTGTTGCATTATAAATATTGTGTTATCCTACTCAACCGCGAGGTTGCGTGTACACCTACGATGATCCGAAATGGGGAGTAGATTCTACAGGTCAGAGACAGATGGACTAGGAGCTTGGGCATGGAGAGGAGCATGGAGAGAGACATGGCTTGGACCTACTTAGAATTAGATCACATACTTAGATGTTATCAGTTGTACTTTATTCTATGTGTAGTACTTGTAATATCAAAAGTTTGAATTGAATCAGTTTTATATAAAGTACCTTGGTTTGTTTTACTTTGTTATTCACTACCTCGGACATTCCGAGATGGTAACAGTTCTATTTATTTGAGAATGTATTGCTAAACGCTCTTAAATAAATGGGGGTGTTACAAAGTGGTATCAGAGCGAACGATCCTCAGGCCTAAACCAAATGAATAATAATTAACGTAAGAAGAGTCTAATAAAATAAACCCCAGGTTAGTAACTGTTAGGAGCCCCAGGATTGGGATGAGTTAGGGGCCCCCTCAAACCAAGCCACTGGCCTTTCAGTCTAACCCGGTCACCCTTGAGAGATGTAGAGCGTGGGTAGTATAGATTAAAGGACAGGACCCATTATATGTATTGTACTAACGTTTCCGCAGAAAAGGAATGAGGTAAGTATGATGTGAAATATGGTTGGAGATCTGTGTTGTATGAGATTTATATTGAATGTTAATTGAGATATATGATTTCCAAGTATTGAGAACATGAGTATGTGTATGTGAGTATGGATCTATATTTATTGAGCCATAGATAGAGTGATGTGATCATATGATTTCGTCTTCTGACATGTCCATATGATATTCGGTTATTAAATGACTATCGTAATTATGTAATATATTGGCTGGTATGTGGATAT
This sequence comes from Silene conica, assembly GCA_029255685.2. Classification (NCBI taxonomy): domain Eukaryota; kingdom Viridiplantae; phylum Streptophyta; class Magnoliopsida; order Caryophyllales; family Caryophyllaceae; genus Silene; species Silene conica. The sequence continues at coordinate 72,194,883 of CM055311.2, forward strand.
GAATGATCAGATTTATGTGTTAAGTAATCCATGTCTGGTGATATGCGGAATGTGATGCCCCAAGCCATGAGTGTCATATAGTTATGTGTTACATTTGTATATACATGTATAAATATTCAGTCATTTAGTTGGTCTACTTTTCTGTTTCGCAATCTTTACCGTGTTTTAGATGACAATTACAGCTTGAAATGATGAATAAATGTTAATATGGTGCAACGTGATTTCTATGCTTTGATGATATGTCAACATGTTTGGAAGAAGAATGGTTGTATGTAAATGTGATAGTGTGAAGTGATTTTTTTAGGAACAAAAAGTTAGGTAAATTTTCAGAATGTTACCTTGTTTGTACGGGCTGTCATTTAACATGTGTTTCCTATATAAATGTGAAAATTTTATGTGTGATAACCATCTGATTTAGCTTCTCGATGATTTTGGTTTCATGTGTATACGAGTTATATTTTGCGAGAAATAAATATTTTAGTCGATAGTGGTCAGATTGTTAGTGCACGGTTCTGTTTTGACCCATGTTTTTGCAAATGACACCATTTAAAAGATATTTATTGTTTATGCATATTTCCAACTCCATTGTTTAGAATATTCATTCACGTTTTCAAAATGATAATTCACGTAAAATCTTAACGAGTCGTTATTTAATAGTGATTTTTTTTTTTTTTTTTGGCAAGTTGCCCAATTTTCTGTTTAATTGCTGAAAAGTTTCTGTTCCGACCAACTGAGTTGAAAAATTTGTTATAAATAATTCCCTTAAGTTGTGCATTTGAGTGTTTTTCCTATGATTAGTGAATTCATTATATTCTCAAAAACTATAATGGTTCAGAAAATGGCTGGGCGGTTATTTAATTATAATTATGAAGTTGCAACATGATGTTTGATTATTAAAATTGTAAGTTATGTAAGTTCGATATAAAAGTTTAATCAAATATGAATTATGTTATGTAACCATGTAATATTTTGATATGACGTTAGTAGCATGAACAGTAGGCATATGATATGAATATGAACGCTATTATATGATAATTTAACCTTGTTATTTCATTGAGTTTTATATAAAATAGTTTCATTTATACAGACATTATTGTTTTCTATTTATATGACCTCAAAATAATTATTTGGTGTTCATATGTAATGTTAAAATGATGTTTATAAGAGAAGAATCTGGACACGTGGTAGAATGAATTTAACTGGTAAACTTATTAGCCTTATATAACAATCTAACTGTCATAAGTAATTGTGAGTATTTTGAACAATGTGAACCTTGTTGATGTTCCTTCATATATTAATGGTATATATTGTCTAGTTCCCTGCGATAATCTTTATAACTTCTTCATGTATATTGTTATGCCATGAAGTGAATTGCATATCGCTATCTTTAAAATCTGATCACAATATATATTGAATTAAGTAATTGGTTTAACTTCTTATACGTAGAGATGCTACGCTGTCTTGCTAGTCTATGATTGGTGTATATCTCGTGAAATATGTTATTGCTCCGTGTTTAATTACATTAGTTAAATAAGTGCCTAATGTCTTTTCTAAAACTTGTGTGCATAAATAGGATTTTGCTTCTATAATATGAGTATGAGCATGAAATGGTTTAATTTGCCGAGTATGAACTATGAGTTAGCTGCTTGTCTACATTGGTGTAAAGTGTTCGGTTGTGTTAAAATTTCCAAGGATATATAAGTGTTAGTTACCTTGATTTTGTTTTAGTGCGTAACGTGAGATTGCCAACTGTGTTTTGATTGCTTTAAAAGCCGGTTGAAAATTGCCTAGTATAGGGTAATTAACTTATTTGATGATTTGTGACTGTTGTTTCGGTGGTCTTCTTGAGCATTGGATGTAAAATTTTATAATAAGGTTACGAGGACGTAACCATGTTTTAAGAAGGATAGGATTGTAAAATCTTAATGATTTATGATATGGTTAGTTGTTATGTCATGGAAAATTGATATGTCGGGATTGGTTGAATATACTCCATAAACCTGTTCACTTCTGTTATGCATTATATTATGATTCAAGAAGTACACTTTAACTTGGTTATATGTTAAACTTTGGGGACAAAGTTTCTTAAGGGGGATAGAATGTAACACTTCGCGTTTTAGAGCTTATATATGTACTACCTGTGTTTGTTTCGTGCTGGAGAGTGTTTTGTTATCGTTAAGGGGTGGCGAACTTCGGGACGAAGTTTATTTTAAGGAGGGAAGACTGTAATACCCCTTATTTTAGCCTCTGTCAACGGTAGTCAACCCATGTTTTATACACGTAAATTTCAAAAAGGAATGTTTAAAGTATTTTACGTAAACAGTTATTGTTTTATTAATCGTATTTCTACGATTATTTCGTATTTCTTTAATTTTTAATAATATATCATTTTCATTATTTTTGCTAGTCTTCTTCTTATTATCCTTATTATATTCTATTTTTTTCTTCTTATTAATTATCTTATTATCATTACTATTATGATTATTCCTACTACTACTATTATTATTATTATTAATATTATCGTTTTATCGCCGTTGTTACGTTTATTCTTACTATTACTTTTTTTACTACTACTTATTATTATTATTATTATTACGAGTTTATTATAAACTTGTAGTCTTGATATTGTACTAGTATGATTATCATAAATAATATTATATTTATAATACTTGTTAGTATTATGATAATTATAATATTATACGGATACAATACTCATCCTCCGTACTATTCTTTATGTATAAACAAACCAATAAACCCTAAACACTCCTCCTCCCTACGTTATAGGATCTCTTCTTCTTCTGCCGCTATGTTTCCTCCTACTCCTTCCCTTCATCGTTGTGCATCTGGACAAAGCTTTCGTTCGTTCATTCATTGTTAATTACGGTAAGACGATATTTAATTAGTTAATGTTTAATGCGTTTAGTTATCGTTAGATTGCGACCGTCTTACGTATGATTTATATGAGTCGTTTTAGACCGTGACTGACCCTAGGACTGACCTAGATGATCCTGGCCATGTAACGGTTACTTGGTCGTTGTCATGGGTGGTGTTGGACCACCGTGGTCGGTGGTGGAAGGACTGAAAGGAAGGAAATTGGTGTCGGGTTTTATCGAATTGAAGGGTCGTATAGGTTGTCGCTAGTTATGGTAGGTAGTGATGGTTTGGTCGACGGTGGTCGGTCATGGGGATGGCAGCGGGGTGCTTAACGGAGCAAGGTGGTGCGTGAGGTGGCCGGAGCACGTGTATACAGGGAGTAACAAAGGCAAATTGTGAAACCGTCATAGGACAATATTGGATGATGGTTGTGGTCGAGTCGGGGGCTGGTGGTTCTAGGCGGTTTGGCTGTCGGTTGTGGTGTCGGGAAGTAGGGACGCGGGTAGTGTAAAATAGGGTTGCGTCGCTATTGTTGTTGTTGTCTATTTTCATGTTTGTTATTATTATTATTGTTATATTATTATTATATTATTATTATTATATTATTACTACTACTAATGGTAATACGTACTAGTAGTATACTTGTTATTATTAAAATGATTAGTACTATCATTAGTACTATAAGTTTAAATTTATTTAATTAATTTGGTTAGTTTGTTTAAAATGTTTTGTGAGGATAGTTTATAAATCGAATAATCAAGTTAATTTATTAGTTCGTATATATTATAACTTGTTGTGTTTGAAGTTTTATGATTTTAATAATAAAATCCGTATCTCCATAACTGTAATACGTATGTGACAAGTAATCGTTATTTATTTATGGTCGATAATTTATATAATTCTTTATTTTAATTAAATTGTTGTTAAGAAATAATTGATACGGTCTCGTTATGCGTAATATATTATTTAAGTAATTAATTGGAATGATTGAATTATGTTAGTTGCGTAATTCTATTAGTTAGTAATTAAGTATATTATTTTAATAGGTGTTAAGTATGTGATGGAGTGATGCTACTGATTGGATGTTAGCTGCGTGATGGGATTATATTGCTATCCAGGTAGGATACACTGACCTTATACTCTATGCTGTGTTATGAATGGATGTGGTATTGTGTGTTAAGGATGCTGAGTATGATTGATATGAGAATGATATTGGTTGGGATTGAGTGTTGATTATTATTATTATTTTTGGTATGCGCATTGCATTATTTAATAGCATGATTGATTAAGAGTATTGTTGCATTCACGAGCATGGTATGTGCATTGGACACGGATTTGAGATGATGAGATATTATTGGGCCCAGGCTAGTTCTGCAGGACTAGACCTGGTGACCTCAGCTGTTATGCTGGTGTTCGGCGACGGCCGACTATAGTCTGCCGGGAGGTTCGGTAGGGCTTGGTGCAAGGGTATGAGTTTGAGAATGAGATTGAGATTGAGCTCGAGCATATCATGGCATTTGCATATCATTTAACTGTTGCATTATAAATATTGTGTTATCCTACTCAACCGCGAGGTTGACAGTGTATCCGTGTACACCTACGATGATCCGAAATGGGGAGTAGATTCTACAGGTCAGAGACAGATGGACTAGGAGCTTGGGCATGGAGAAGGGCTTGGAGAGAGACATGGCTTGGACCTACTTAGAATTAGATCACATACTTAGATGTTATCAGTTGTACTTTATTCTATGTATAGTACTTGTAATATCGAAAGTTTGAATTGAATCAGTTTTATATAAAGTACCTTGGTTTATTTTACTTTGTTATTCACTACCTCGGACATTCCGAGATGGTAACAGTTCTATTTATTTGAGAATGTATTGCTAAAGGCTCTTAAATAAATGGGGGTGTTACAAAGTAACGTAGGGAGGAGGAGTGTTTAGGGTTTATTGGTTTGTTTATACATAAAGAATAGTACGGAGGATGAGTATTGTATCCGTATAATATTATAATTATCGTAATACTAACACGTATTATAAATATAATATTATTTATGATAATCATACTAGTACAATATCAAGACTACAAGTTTATAATAAACTCATAATAATAATAATAAGAGTAGTAGTAAAAAAAGTAATAGTAAGAATAAACGTAACAACGGCAATAAAACGATAATATTAATAATAATAATAGCAGTAGGAATAATCATAATAGTAATAATAATAAGATAATTAATAAGAAGAAAAAAATAGAATATAATAAGGATAATAAGAAGAAGACTAGCAAAAATAATGAAAATGATATATTATTAAAAATTAAAGAAATACGAAATAATCGTAGAAATACGATTAATGAAACAATAACTGTTTACGTAAAATACTTTAAACATTCCTTTTTGAAATATACGTGTATAAAACATGGTTTGACTACCGTTGACAGAGGCTAAAATACGGGGTATTACAATCTTCCCTCCTTAAAATAAACTTCGTCCCGAAGTTCGCCACCCCTTAACGATAACAAAACACTCTCCAGCACGAAACAAACACAGGTAGTACATATATAAGCTCTAAAACGCGAAGTGTTACACGACATCCTATTCTATGTATAGAGCTTAACCGCAAACTATATATGCCTATGACCTGGCCAGACCTCTCGATGTAGTAACCTACACCGAACGACACACTACGGGAGCGCATGAGCACGACCTCCGACCAATCCCGAACATAGATAAATTTCCCCTAACTTGGGTGGCATTAGTTCATCACAATGATACACAAATCGTATCACCGCTATCTATTCACAAACAAACAAGGCAACATAATCGTTACCGACACAATTTAGAATGACATAACCGTCATCCAAACGCAAGCAAGGGAACATAACCGTTTCCCGAAAAAACTCGAGATAATATAACCGTTATCAAATCACAATTTAAGCTAACATAACCGCTAACTACTCATTTAATATACATGAGCCACAATCGAAACAAGACAACGCTTAAGCTAGTTTCTAGAAGATATTTTGAAGCAGGAGCCGGTTTCCCTTCTGGTTACCCCGCCGGGGGGGGGGGGGGGGGGTGTGGGGAATAAAGCATGTATTCGCCCCAAACTTGCAGGATTATAATGAAACATACAATTGTGATTATAGTCATAAGTTAATAAAAAGCATGAAAAAGAAATCAAACTTTGGTCCTTGTGCGAAAGGCCTAAGAACAGGAATTAACACAAATTCCCTCCTATAACTTGCACCCAAGACTTAGAATGAGACGTGGCCGCGTGTGCTAGAAATCCTCTCCAACTGCCTTGTAATATTGGGAGAGCTATTTAGGTTTTAGATGTGAGATCTGAGGTTTTGGGAGAAGAAAACTCTCAAAACCCTAATTTTTCCTTGAGATTTGTTTAAACAGTGAAACAAGAGTCCCTGACATAAGGAGAGTCCTCCTCCTTATGTAGCTCTTTTGGCCGAAATTTCCAATAGGGTAGGAGTGGGCTTTCCACTCTTACCTTATTCTAATTTGTGATTCGACCCATTTAGGTAAACTTTATTCGCGGGTTTTGTTTATAAATCGTATGCATGTTATCAGATATTAATGCAGTCGATGTATTAATAATGGTCTGATAAAATTACGATATTGTATAATTACCCAAATTAATATAATTGTTTATATTAATACGCGAATACAATATTTAATTAAATATAACCGTTTATATTTAATTTTACGAATTAATCATGCAATCCGTATTAGCTAAAATTATTTAATCCGTATTAAATAATAATCTCAACATCTTATTGACTAATTTAATAGTCAATACCTCTGACTAACTGTTTAGTCATATCCGGCATAAATGTGATTGTATTTTCATACCTTCACATCTCTCAAACGTGTCCTATAGGTGTGACGTATAGGGACCAGTTGATCACCGCCATCCGTATGACAATAACGTCAAACTTATCTAGCAAGCCAACCGTTATTGATAAACGTGGATCAACTGGTAATAATACAAAAGTATGCCCTTGTGATCCTTAAAGAGATTTAATAAGTCATTGTACTTAATTGTCAAGGACACCAGCCCCAACAATCTCCCACTTGTCCGTACAAGGGTATGTGCAATGACGTTATCACACTACATGTGGAGGACACAAGCTCCAACAAACTCCCACTTGTCCGTACAAGTGTAGGTGCGATAACCGAATCTCATATCCTTTTAAAATTTCTCCCACTCAATGTAAGACAATTTGCAAATCCGCATTCGCAAAGGTCGTATCTCACAAGCGATCTGTATCAAGAGCGGTTTCCCCGACTAGAGAGTAACTTAACTGATAAAACGAATCTGTATTCGAGCATGGCCATGCATTTCAGTTACTACTCCTCGAGTGGCCCTGAGAAATGATAAAATCCTGATAAGGGTTTGGATATTTCCCTCAACTCGAATCCTGCCGATATCGCCCAGCATGAAATAACCCAGAAAAAATCCTCTTGGCCCCTGTTACGGTGACCGTGGGAAAGAAACCAAAGTTACCCAAAATTTGTCTTAATCTCAAGAGACAGTTGAAGGTCAAAAGACTCGACTCTAAGGAACACTATGGAGGTCCTATCCACGACCAGGCACCCAATGTTATAAAACATTTAGGACTCCATAACGTTGTCACGGGGTGTCCTACGAGATATCCGTATAACTCGCCTTTGTGATTGGTCAGTCATCCACGTGACTTATGGCTCGTTGAACCCACCATCAACCAACGTCACAAAATGATTACCTGAGTTATCAGCTCAAGTGGGTAATCAAGGACCAAAACGATGTAATGTTAATCAGTTCACTGTTGGGGCTGGTGTCCTTGACAATTAAGTACAATGACTTATTAAATCTCTTTAAGGATCACAAGGGCATACTTTTGTATTATTACCAGTTGATCCACGTTTATCAATAACGGTTGGCTTGCTAGATAAGTTTGACGTTATTGTCATACGGATGGCGGTGATCAACTGGTCCCTATACGTCACACCTATAGGACACGTTTGAGAGATGTGAAGGTATGAAAATACAATCACATTTATGCCGGATAGGACTAAACAGTTAGTCAGAGGTATTGACTATTAAATTAGTCAATAAGATGTTGAGATTATTATTTAATACGGATTAAATAATTTTAGCTAATACGGATTGCATGATTAATTCGTAAAATTAAATATAAACGGTTATATTTAATTAAATATTGTATTCGCGTATTAATATAAACAGTTATATTAATTTGGGTAATTATACAATATCGTAATTTTATCAGACCATTATTAATACATCGACTGCATTAATATCTGATAACATGCATACGATTTATAAACAAAACCCGCGAATAAAGTTTAGCTAAATGGGTCGAATCACAAATTAGAATAAGGTAAGAGTGGAAAGCCCACTCCTACCCTATTGGAAATTTCGGCCAAAAGAGCTACATAAGGAGGAGGACTCTCCTTATGTCAGGGACTCTTGTTTCACTGTTTAAACAAATCTCAAGGAAAAATTAGGGTTTTTGAGAGCTTTCTTCTCCCAAAACCTCAGATCTCACATCTACAACCTAAATAGCTCTCCCAATATTGCAAGGCAGTTGGAGAGGATTTCTAGCACACGCGGCCACGTCTCATTCTAAGTCTTGGGTGCAAGTTATAGGAGGGAATTTGTGTTAATTCCTGTTCTTAGGCCTTTCGCACAAGGACCAAAGGTTGATTTCTTTTTCATGCTTTTTATTAACTTATGACTATAATCACAATTGTATGTTTCATTATAATCTTGCAAGTTTGTGGCGAATACATGCTTTATTCCCCACATTGACTTTGTGGTGTTCAAAATTGGCGTACAATTCCACATGAAAAACAAAACATTTTATATCATAACAATAAGGTTGAATAGAGTACACGAGAAAATGAATTATTACATGAATTCATAAAAGAGTACTACAACTTAGGAACACATCCAATTCCCATGGAATGAATGTGCCCTTCATGCTTATCACGTGGTAATGCTTTTGTGAGAGGATCAGCTATGTTGTCATCCGTAGCGATCTTATCAATGAAAATCTTCTTTTGCTCCACGTAATCTCTGATTAGATGAGCTTTCCGTTGTACATGCCTAGCCTTGTTGCTAGACTTATGCTCCTTAGCTTGGAAGATGGCACCTTTATTATCACAATAAACGGTGATTGGGTCATTCGAACTAGGCACTACTGATAGTCCTTGTAAGAATTGACGCATCCATATTGCTTCCTTAGCTGCTTCCGAGGCGGCATAGTACTCGGACTCAGTCGTAGAATCTGCTGTAACACTCTGTTTAGAACTTTTCCAGCTGACAGCAGCACCATTAAGAGTAAAAACGAATCCAGATTGAGATTTCGAGTCATCTCGATCCGTTTGGAAGCTAGCATCTGCGTAACCCGTGGCGCAGAGCGTCGAGTCGCCTCCGTAAGTCAATCCCCAATCTTTAGTCCTCCGTAGGTACTTAAGAATGTTTTTCACGGCCATCCAGTGTTGTTCACCTGGATGAGCTTGGAATCGACTTGTCATACTCAATGCATATGCAACGTCAGGACGTGTGCATATCATGGCATACATGATCGATCCTATTGCCGAAGCATAAGGAATCCGACTCATGCGCTCTTTCTCTTCCAGTGACTTAGCTTCTTGAGTCTTGCTCAAGTGAAGCCCAGGAGTCATAGGAAGGAACCCTTTCTTGGAGTTCGTCATACTGAATCTCTCTAGAATCTTATCTATATAAGACTCCTTACTGAGAGACAACATCCGTCGTGATCTATCCCTGTAGATACGGATGCCCAAAATTCTTTGTGCCTCTCCCAGATCTTTCATCTGGAAATGGTTTTTCAACCATGCTTTAACCGAAGATAAGAGAGGTATGTCATTCCCAATCAAGAGTATGTCATCGACATACAGTACTAGGAATACAATCTTGCTCCCACTCGACTTGATATAGAGACATGGTTCCTCGACTGATCGAATGAACCCATTCTCTTTTATCACTTGGTCGAAGCGATGATTCCAACTCCGCGATGCTTGCTTAAGTCCATAGATGGAACGCTTAAGCTTGCAAACTTTCTTAGGATGTGCTGGATCGATAAAACCCTCGGGTTGTACCATGTACAACTCTTCCTCCAAATAACCGTTTAAGAAGGCGGTTTTAACGTCCATTTGCCATATTTCATAATCATGAAATGCGGCGATCGCTAAGATAATCCGAATGGAACGTAGCATGACTACGGGTGCAAAGATCTCATCATAGTGCAAGCCTGGCACTTGAGTGAAACCTTTAGCAACTAGTCTAGCCTTGTGGATATCTTGTTGTCCTTCCACGGCATGCTTTATCTTGTAAAGCCATTTGCATTGAAGGGGACGTACCTTTGCAGGTAGGTCCACAAGATCCCACACGTTGTTCTCATACATGGAGTCCATCTCGGATTGCATGGCTTCTAGCCATAGCTTTGAGTCAGAACTAGTCATGGCACCTTTATAGGTTGTGGGTTCATTACCCTCTAGGAGTAAGACGTCATCTGTATCATGTTCCTCGACCATACCAATGTATCTGTCCGGAGGAATAGAGACTCTTCCCGACCTCCTAGGTTCCTCAGGAATATCTACCGCAGCCTCGGTTGAAGGAACTGTTTCCTCCAATGGTTGCTCGGCAGTTGGTTCTTGAACCTCCGATAACTCGAAGGTTCTATTACTCGACTTGTTCTCGAGAAATTGTTTCTCTAAGAACGTCGCACTAGCCGCAACAAAAACACGTTGTTCGGTTGGCGAGTAGAAGTAATGACCAAAAGTTCCCTTTGGATAACCTATAAAGTATGTCTTGACCGATCGCGGGCCGAGCTTATCCTCGTGTCTCCACTTGACATAAGCCTCGCAGCCCCAAACCCGTATAAAGGACAAGTTAGGGACCGTTCCCTTCCATAATTCGTATGGAGTCTTGTCAACAGCTTTAGATGGACTTCGGTTAAGTATTAGAGCGGCCGACAAAAGAGCATAGCCCCACAATGAATCAGGCACGACGGTGTGACTCATCATGGATCGAACCATATCGAGTAGAGTTCGATTTCTCCGTTCGGACACACCATTTAATTGTGGTGTTCCAGGTGGAGTTAACTGTAGCACGATGCCACAGTCTTTAAGGTGTTGATAAAACTCGTGTGAAAGATACTCACCACCACGATCAGAACGTAGTGCTTTAATCTTTCTACCCAGCTGGTTCTGTACCCGATTCTGGTATTCTTTGAACTTGTCAAAGGATTCACTTTTATGTTTCATCAAGTAGACATAGCCATATCTACTCAAATCATCCGTGAAAGTGATGAAATACCTATAGCCTTCTCGTGCGTTGATCGACATAGGGCCACATACGTCCGTATGTATGAGTCCTAATAGGTCGGCAGCGCGCATTCCAACACCTTTGAAGGAAATACGAGTCATCTTGCCGATGAGACATGATTCAAAGGGCGAGATAGCTCCGTTCTGTATGAGCTGTTTTACGCGTTTCTCATTTATGTGTCCCATACGACAATGCCATAAGTAAGTTTGATCTTTGTCACCTACCTTTAACCTTTTATTATTCACATGTAATATCTCGGTGGTTTGATCTAAAACATAAATTCCATTCATGGAAACTGCCTTGCCATAAATCATATTGTGTAAGGAGAAAATACAGCTATTATTCTCTATTACAAATGAAAAGCCGAGTTTGTCAAGCGCAGAAACTGAAATAATGTTTTTGGACAAACAAGGAACATAATAACAGTTAAATAAAGATAACTCGAATCCACTTGGAAGTTGGATCACGTATGTTCCCCTTGAGATTGCAGCAACACGTGCTCCATTCCCGACACGCAGGTCAACCTCACCCTTGATTAGGGGTTCTTGGTTTCGGAGGCACTGCACATGATTACATAGATGAGAACCACAACCAGTATCTAGTACCCAAGTTCCGTAACTTGCATGGTTAATCTCAATCATGTGAATAAAAGAAGAAGAAGACATACCAACAGGAGTAACGCGGCCTGCCTTAATGTCCTCACGATACACGGGGCAAGAGCGCCTCCAATGCCCAGTCTTGTGGCAATGGTGACATTCCATGCTAGTATCCTTGCTCTTAGTCTTGCCCTGTGAATTGCTCGACTCACCTGGCCCACTCTTAGTAAATCCTGGTTTCTAGAACCTGGGCTTACCTACTGGTAGGTCGCCCTGAGCTTTAGCCTTCCCTTTACCCTTTCCCTTACTGGAGATCATGAGAACATCCTGCTTCATGCTCCCACTTAATTTCAGATCCTTCTCAGTCTGTACGAGAAGGGAGTGGAGCTCATGAGGAGTCTTCTTCATGTCGTTCATGTAGTAGTTGGCCCTAAAGAGGGCGAACCCATCATGAAGTGAATGAAGCATACGATCAACGATTATGTTCTCACTGATCTTGCAGTTCAGGGCCTCCAGTTTTTCGATATTCTCAATCATGTGAAGAATATGTGGGCTAACAGCTTGGCCCTTCTGGAGTTTCGCCTCAAAGAAGCGACAGGTATGCTCATAAGAAACGATTCTCGGAGCCTTTGAGAATTCGTTAGTGAGCGTGGTGAAAATCTTGTTTGCACCATGGGTTATGAAGCGTCTTTGCAAATTGGATTCCATTGCATAGATGAGTACGTTCTTTATCGCACCCGCTTCCATGACGAAGTCGCTATGAGCGCGAACTTCGTTAGCTCTAGCTCCAGTTCCTGGGTGTGCCGGAATGGGCTCAGTTAAGTACTTAAGCTTTCCGTCAGCAATGGCAGCATTCCGTAGTGCTGCCTCCCAGTCAGAGAAGTTTGACCCATCATTCCTCAGTCTTGTGGACTGATTCATGGAGTCCATGAAGGCTTTTAGCCAGGATTCACGTGCTAGCTTGGCACTTGGCATTGGGTCTTCACCAGCCATTTAGTTATACAGCAGTTTAATTGAACGTGTTCTAGACTGAAAAGAAGATAAAACAAAACCATATAAGCAACTCATTGTTGTGATTTAAGTCTATATTAAATTGAATTTAAACTCGTAGACTCATGCATTTATATAATTGATCTCCCTCAAGAATTATATAAACGATCCCAAGACTCAATTTCCGTATATTGATAAGCCCACAGTTTGGCTAATTCCAATCGTTGGAACTCTTGGTCGATAGATTTCCGTAAATCCTATCTATTAGTCCATCTCAGTCACTAGATAGTATCGAGTGACCATGATGTTGAGATAAAATAAATCATCTGTTCCCACTTACCCGACGTAGAAGGGGTCATATTATGCCTACCGACGAAGAAGAGATTCATGGGAGGCTGATTTATAAAGACTAGTCTCAATTTTTGGTTATACGAGGAAGACCCCATCAACTTTTATTTATTCATATTAAGTGAACTAATATCTAGCAAATGCGTGAATGAATTAAATAAAGTGATGGCTTTGCAATTGACATGTGACATCTGTATTGTCACAGAAAACTAACGCGTAACCTCTACATGAGTCAGTTTTCAGGCATGATATAGGTGGTTTGGTTTTAGGCGGAATATGATGCAAGCTATTATCGATGAAAGCATAAAATGAAAGCAATAAACATAAATAAAAAGTCCTAGTTTGGCCTATCCTACCAAAATAAACATAAAACAACTTGGAATCCACCGTTGGACCCTAGAAGCTTGTCTTGATGTTCCATCTTGGTCCTTGCAGCGGGAGTGAGCATCCGGTCTCCGTCTTGTCTTTGGTCTTCACAAAATTACTAATTTAAATTACAAAAGTAGTCCTAGATACATTCTAATTTAAAAACAAAAGTAATTACATGGCAAAAACCCAAAACGGAGATTCAAGATCTCAAAATTACAAGCAATACTGTGTCCCATCATTACGGTGACACAATCTTCTAAGGCCACACTAAGTTACAACCGTTTGCAAAATTAAATACGTTATTGAAAGCATTCATTAGACATTCAACAAGACGATAAATAAAATGCATCAACTAAATTAAAATTCATACATGACATAATACTGTTATTATGATTAACAAATTTTTACCAAACCACCTTTTAGGATTAAAATTATGTGATTATACCGTTTTAACCACTCAATTTTAATAAGTTTATAATCCTATTATTTTAAACCGTTTTAAAATAATATGTATCAAACGAGGGTGAACCGTTTCACAAAATTAATAATATACTATTTCCGTATATAGTATATTACTAAAGGAAAGGAAAAGATGAGAGAGAAGGAAGTGAGAGAAAAGCTCTAAATCTCAGGAAAAGCCTGCAAAAAATATCTTCTAGGTTTCAACAATGTCACCACAAAAATCTTCATCACCTCAATCAAAAAATAAACAAAAAAATCATAACACTCAAAATAAATTCGCGATTCTTACTGAGAACTCTAATGGAAATGATTCGTCTAAAAAATCTGGGCCTTCAAGTCAGGAGCCTCATAAAGAAAGGAGTATGGGGGAGATTATGGGAATTCCTTCACTAAATCTGGAGACTCTGGTTGAGAATACTGAGGCAGAGGAAGCTGATGATAGTGAGGATCTGTTTGAAGACGTACTCAATGAGATTAATCCACAGGGGGATGAACCAGATGAGATCAACAATGTCCCGATGTTGCAGTTCACATCTGAGGAGGTCAGCGTGGAGCTGGAATACTGGAAGGATTCGGTTTACTGTTTTATCCTTGGAGCCAATCCTCCTTGGGATGTGGTTGAGGGTTTCATTAGACGGCTATGGCATAATTATCAGGTAGATAAACTCTCATTCTTACCTAATGGAGTTTTTATGGTTCGTTTTTTGAATGGGGATGCTAAGGAATCGGTGCTACAACATGGGCACTTCTTGTTTGATAACAAGCCTTTAATCGTTAGATCATGGACTCCTAATGTAGAGTTAGTTAAGACGGATGTTAAAACAGTGCCAGTATGGATTAAATTGCATAGGTTACCATTAAAATTTTGGGGGAATGGGATACCTAAAATTGCTGGGCTGTTAGGTGATTTTATAAGATGTGATCCTGCCACAGATGAGAAAGTTAGAATAGGCTATGCCAGAGCTATGATTGAGGTTCCATTTGGTGGGAATATACCAGAGCTTGTGAGATTTAAGGATGAGAATGGGGACGTTATTGAGGTTAATGTGGAGTTTGAGTGGAAACCTCTTCTGTGTGATGGGTGTAAAGGTGTGGGTCATGCTGTGAGTGATTGCAGGAAGAAGCCTAAGGCCAAAATTACTCTGAACCAGAAGAAGGCTCCTACTATGGTATGGAAGCCTAAAGACATTCCAAAAAAGTCTGGAGTCATAGTACAGGAAGGTTCTGAAGATGTAGTGCAGAATGTTGTTCGTACAGAGGTACAGCTTAAGACTCCTGTAGTCTGGCAACCTTCTGGACAGTATTCTATGGGGAAGACCCCTCATAAACCGTTGATGAGAATGGCTAGACAGGAGGTTACTGATGGAGCTTACAGTGTGCATAAATTTGGACAGCTTACATTTATGGAAGCACTGGACAATTCTTACACTCCCAAGGAAGGTATTGGGACAAGTAGTAGTGTTCCTCACCAAAAGGTGGGGAATGCATAGTTTTGGGTTTTGGAATGTTAGGGGGCTAAATAATCCAAATAAACAGCGTCATGTTAAATGGTTTATCCATAGAAATAATATTGGTTTATTTGGTCTCCTTGAGACTAAGGTTAAATCCTTGGCTCAGAATTGTCTTAAAAATATTTTGATTGATGGATGGAGTTTAACTACTAATAATTTCCATCATAAAGGAGGGAGAGTGTGGGTTCTTTGGAATCCCTTTATTTTCAAGGTGGTACCAGTGGAGTATTCGGCTCAGTGTATTAATTTGATAGTTACTGATCTTGCTACCAATAAGAAGTTTTGTATTTCAATGGTTTATGCGTTTAATGATTTGAATGGGAGAAGATCCTTGTGGCAGCAGCTTGAAAGGTTTGCTATAGGGATGAGTGATCCTTGGATGGTTTGTGGGGATTTCAATTGTGTCTTGTCAAGTGCTGAAAGATTGGGAGGGGAAACAAGTGATCAAGAGATTGATGAGTTTTTGAGTTGTATTCAGAATTGTTCAATTGTAGATTGTCCAGCTAGGGGGGCCTTCTTCACTTGGAACAATAAGCAGGGAGTGGAGACCAGAAGGTACAACAGGCTTGACAGAGCTTTAATCAATGATGTCTGGATCAAGGAATTCTCTGAGAATTATGCCCACTTTTTACCTGAAGGAATTTTTGACCACACTCCCTGTGTGATCAAGAATAGGGGGCAGGTGGAGATGAGTAGAAGACCTTTCAAGTACTTCAATATGTGGGGTAAAGCTCCCCAGTATGAAGCTTGTCTAACTGAATGGTGGGATCAACAGATTCAAGGCACCAAGATGTTTCGTGTTGTTAAGAAGTTAAAAAGTTTGAAGGCTCCCTTAAGACAGTTTAATCATGATTATTTTGATAACATTCAGAATAGCACTGGACTTGCCTTGAAAAACCTTGAGTTCATTCAGCAAAGAATTGTTGCAAATCCAGGGGACAAAGATTGGATTCAAAAAGAGTTAGTGGCTAGCTGTGAGTATAAGGAGTTACTTGATGCTGAGATGCATTTCTTAAGCCAAAAAGCAAAGGTGGATTGGATTAATGATGGAGATTGTAACACTAAGTATTTCCATAGTGTTATTAAGAGTAAGTTTCTGAGGAACCAGGTCATGTTTATTAAAGATAAGAATGGTGTTGATTGTGTAGATCCTAAAGAAATTCAAGGGGCCTTTCTTAACTATTATATTCACTTGCTGGGGACTGAGGTTCCTACTGATAAGGTGTATGCTCCTATTATCCGGAGAGGGAGGGTGTGTAATGATAGACATTGTAGCATCTTGTTAAGACCTGTCACAAAAGAAGAAATAAGGAAAGTAATGTTCAGCATTCCTGTCCATAAAGCTCCGGGGCCTGATGGTTTCTCGAGTGGTTTTTACAGAGATTCTTGGAACATAATTGGTGATGAGGTATGTGAAGCTGTCCTAGATGTGTTTAGAAATGGAAAGCTTCTTAAACAGTTGAATGCCACTATCCTGACTCTGATTCCCAAATGCACGATGCCTACTTCTGTCACCCAATTCAGGCCTATTGCATGCTGCAATGTCCTGTACAAATGCATCTCCAAAATCATTTGTTCAAGACTTGCTGAGGTGCTCCCTGATGTGGTCAGTAAAAGTCAAGGAGGTTTCCTTAAAGGGCGCAGCATTATTGAAAATATTCTGATATGTCAAGACTTGGTGAGGCTCTATAATAGGCAGGCATGCTCCCCTAGATGTATGTTTAAGATGGATCTTATGAAGGCCTATGATTCTGTAAGCTGGAAGTTTGTAGGAGAGTTGTTGGAGGCTTTTAATTTCCCAGCACATTTCAGGAAGTTGATAATGGAATGTGTTTGTTCTGCTTCCTTTTCTATAGCAGTTAATGGTGAAACTTTTGGATTCTTCCCTGGCAAGAGGGGTTTAAGGCAAGGGGATCCTATGTCCCCTCTTTTATTTACTCTTTGCATGGAGTACCTTAGTAAAATTTTGCAAGCTGCCACTGAGAAATTGAAATTCAGCTATCATCCTTTGTGTAAGCAAATCAAACTCACCCATCTCATGTTTGCAGATGACCTCCTTTTATTCTGCAAAGGAGATGTTCAGTCTATAATGGTTTTGTTGAGGTCTTATGCTTCCTTCTCTGCTGCCTCTGGGTTACAAATGAATGCACACAAATCTTGTGCCTATTTTAATGGAGTTGCTTTGAGTACTAGGGAAGAGGTTTTGACTATTTATGGATTTACTGAGGGGAGTCTTCCTTTCCATTATCTTGGTGTTCCAATCACAGCAGGAAGATTGAAGAAGAAAGAATGTGCAGTGCTCATTGATAATGTGGTGGCCAGAATCAGACATCTGGGAGCTAAACGATTATCCTATGCAGGGAGATTGGTGCTTGTTAACTCAGTGTTGAGCTCCTTATATAATTATTGGGCTTCAATTTTTGTTATTCCTAAAGGTGTCATGGAGAGAATAGATGCTATATGTAGGAATTTCCTTTGGGAAGGCAGTGCTGAGTACTCCAAGACCCCTAAGGTTGGTTGGGGCAAGGTATGTGTACCTAAGAATGAAGGTGGGTTGGGTATTAGACAGAGTAGTGTGTGGAATGTTGCCTTGATTGGCAAGCTGGTGTGGTGGATTGTTGATAATCAGGACAGACTTTGGGTACAGTGGGTTCACCATGTTTATATGAAACATAGGCAGTGGTGGTCTTATGTGCCCAATACTGATTCCAGTTGGTATTGGAGGAAAGTTTGCCAGGTCAGGGACTTGATTAGAGATGGATTTGTGGATGGGGAGTGGACTGGAGCTTCTGGTTTCACTGTGAGGAGTTGTTACAATTGGTTGAGAGTCAAGAAGGATATAGTGAGTTGGAGCAAGCCTCTTTGGAATTCGTTTGCAGCTCCTAAACATGTGTTTATTGCTTGGTTGATTTTTAGGGATGGTCTGATGTTGAATCAAGACTGTACAATTTGCAGGTGTCTTCAGATGATCTGTGTTGTATCTGTCAGCTGAGAAGTGAGGATATTAATCATCTGTTCAATGAGTGTGAGTTCAGTAAAAAAATTATGTTTGGATTGGGTCAGTGGCTGAGGACTGATCTTACTCAACCAGGCTGTTTTGAGCGTATTGCAAGGAGAAGGTGGAGCCAGATTAGAAAGAGATTGACCAGTGCAGTCATTCTGATGGCCTGGTATAGGATATGGATGCAACGGAATCTGGCTAGGGTGGAATTGAAGTTAAAGAGACCTCAAGGGGTCATAGATGAAATCAAAAGTTGTATGAAAACTAGAATGGTGCATTATAATTTCAAATGTCAGTCTCATAGGAACACTGTATGGTGGAGCCATTTCATGGGAGCATAGATGTTTGCTCTTGTTTGTATTGGTACTAGTACCAAAGAAAATGTTTGTATTTGCGATTTTAATGGAAAAGCTTACATTTTAGCAAAAAAAAAAAAAAAAAAATTAAAGGCCATGTGAAAATAAAACATGTTATTTTCGGAAAATAAAAAAAAACGAGTCTGTTACAGGGGTGGTCCACCGACCGGAAAAACAGGTCTACCGACCACCTGACGAAAAAAAAAGAAATTTTTTTTTTTTTTTTTTTTAAAGCAGAATGGTCGACCGACCCGAAAAACAGGTCGACCGACCACAAAACACGAAACCGAGTTTCTGAACACGATTTCTCACAAAAGATAAACTGTCGAAACAGAAAAACACGCAGGAGGCGGTCGACCGACCGCAACGGGGGGTCGATCGACCGACTTAGCGGCAGAAGACGATTTTTCAGGTTTTAAAACTTACGAAAAACACAAAGGTAAAATTTTCATGGCCTGGCTCTGATACCACTTGTGTGGAATAAAGCATGTATTCGCCCCAAACTTGCAGGATTATAATGAAACATACAATTGTGATTATAGTCATAAGTTAATAAAAAGCATGAAAAAGAACTCAACCTTTGGTACAAGGACGCCTAAGAACAGGAATTAACACAAATTCCCTCCTATAACTTGCACCCAAGACTTAGAATGAGACGTGGCCGCGTGTGCTAGAAATCCTCTCCAACTGCCTTGCAATATTGGGAGAGCTATTTAGGTTTTAGATGTGAGATCTGAGGTTTTGGGGAAGAAAACTCTCAAAACCCTAATTTTTCCTTGAGATTTGTTTAAACAGTGAAACAAGAGTCCCTGACATAAGGAGAGTCCTCCTCCTTATGTAGCTCTTTTGGCCGAAATTTCCAATAGGGTAGGAGTGGGCTTTCCACTCTTACCTTATTCTAATTTGTGATTCGACCCATTTAGCTAAACTTTATTCGCGGGTTTTGTTTATAAATCGTATGCATGTTATCAGATATTAATGCAGTCGATGTATTAATAATGGTCTGATAAAATTACGATATTGTATAATTACCCAAATTAATATAACTGTTTATATTAATACGCGAATACAATATTTAATTAAATATAACCGTTTATATTTAATTTTACGAATTAATCATGCAATCCGTATTAGCTAAAATTATTTAATCCGTATTAAATAATAATCTCAACATCTTATTGACTAATTTAATAGTCAATACCTCTGACTAACTGTTTAGTCATATCCGGCATAAATGTGATTGTATTTTCATACCTTCACATCTCTCAAACGTGTCCTATAGGTGTGACGTATAGGGACCAGTTGATCACCGCCATCCGTATGACAATAACGTCAAACTTATCTAGCAAGCCAACCGTTATTGATAAACGTGGATCAACTGGTAATAATACAAAAGTATGCCCTTGTGATCCTTAAAGAGATTTAATAAGTCATTGTACTTAATTATCAAGGACACCAGCCCCAACAATCTCCCACTTGTCCGTACAAGGGTATGTGCAATGACGTTATCACACTACATGTGGAGGACACAAGCTCCAACATGGGGGGGGGGTCTTCCTCCTCAACTTAGCTTCTAAAAACGGCTTAGGCATTTACTAACACAACAAAAACGAAATCACCCAAGTATACGAGTCACATGAGGAATAAACAACGAGAAGTCAATTGACAAGTCTCATTCTACAAGTTTATATTTCATTTGGAAATACGATAAACTAGAATTATATAACTCTTATGTCATAAGCATGTGAGCTAAACAATAAATGATGAACAGAATTCGATTCACGATTCATAAATTATATATATATATATATATATATATATATATATATATATATATATATATACTTCTTAACACAAGTTTTATAATGATCTAACACACTCAAGCAATGTCCGAACAAACGGCAAAACGATAGCCAAAGCAGTCCCAAAACAGCCCCAAGCACCCGCCCAAAACAGCCTAAAACAACCCGCCACAAACAGTGAAAAGCGCAGCCTGTCGTTTTAGCCGCATCCAGCGCTTGGCCTACGTGGCTGGCCGCAGGCTGCGTAACTCACTAGACAGCAAAACAAAACACCATGCGGTTTTAATTAAAACACCTTGCGGTTTTAGCCAAAACACCATGCGGTTTTAATCCAAAACACCATGCGGTGTTAATCAACAACACATAATCCTGCAATACGTATATATAACAATCTACAAACGTTAACAACCGATAGTAAGCACTATTAACAACCTTTAACATGGATAAAAATCAACCGGAAATCACTATATTGATATGAACGAATTGAGCATGTAACAGATACTAATTTACGCTTTAACCACAACCAAAATCCTCATTCATTACTACCAATCAACATGAAATTCATCTCAATCAATTGAATAATGAACTAAACGACTCAATACATCATAATTTCATAAATTAATCAACAATTAAACCACACAATCGATTTTTGAGTTAAAGTCGAGTAACCTCTCAAAGTTACCTTTAAAGCTCTTCAAAACTTCAAGGAAACTCGTCAATGAAGTCCAAGCATCCATCCTTGCCCACAATCTTCGAGAAATCAACCCAAAACAAAACCCTAGAAAAACGGGTTTTCAGAAAAATCAACGAGACTAACTTTTGTTTACATGAAAAGAAGAAGAAGAAGAGGAGAACGTACATATAAAGAACACGAGATTTGAGCGAGAAACGGAGGAGCTACGGCCGAATTTGTGTTCATGAAGAATCACCAACAATGGAGATTTTGGGGGTTTTCTTTGTTTTGAAGGGGGTGAAGAATGAATTATGTTTAATGACGAAAACACAACATATGGAGTATAAGGGAGATTTGAGTCGGAAATGACTCGAAATTCATTTAATGAGTCGGGATGACTAAGATTTGGCTAACTAAGACGAAAATGATATCTTAAGACTATTATGACTCAAGATAGGATAAATTATACAAACAAACCACAATTCATGAAATTATTCGATATGCCTGTCATTTTCGAAAATCAAAGCCGAAATTTAAAAATTATAAAACTCGAAATATCGTTTGAAACTATTATGCTTAAAAATGAAATATTCATATTATTAAAATATGTTTACATAATTTCATGAAATATAATTTATTCTCGAAATTAAATTAAAATTTTTAAAAATTATAACACGGAAAATATCAGGGTGTTACATTATAACCTATATAATACCGCTTTTTCTTTAAATTGTAAAATGGTCTCCCAATAAACTTAATTAAGAGGTCGTTTCTCAAGAGACTTACTCGTTAGGAGTAATGATGATCCAAGAAAACTAAAAGTTCTTTGATGTAAACTTTACATGTCAAATTGAGATATAGTGATAATCTCGGTGGAATCTCCACCAAGTACTTTTTTAGTAGTGGAAATTATATGTTGATCCTATATTGAACAAATGATGCCCCCGTGAAACACCCCTCCTTTGCTTTCACTGAGTTATGAATCAACTCGACCGAGTTAGTGCAAATTGGTCGAGTAGGTCGAACTCGGCCAAGTAAGTGCAACTCGGCCGAGTAGGTGTAACTCGGCCGAGTTGCTACAATTCGATCGAGTAGGTCTTTCTGAGAGTTGGGTCGCGGTTAATTATATAAGTAAACCGAGGTTAATAATATAAATTTTACCCTAATCAAACATCAGAACCCTAATCCCTTCATCCCCTTCCTCTCAAATCCCTTCCAAGGCCTTTAACAAGAGCCTGGAAGCACCGATCATCTAGCCTAGTCCGTTGTTATCAAGTAAGTGTCATCTTATCGTATAGTTATCGTAGTTTTGACTATGGTGATATTAGTGAGTAATAAGTATACATGTATATTTCTTAGGAGGAGGATTCGTAGAGGAGCGTTGGTAGAACGGTTTTGGATTTGCATCTTGCTGTGATTGCTTGAGGTAGGGTCTCCCTACTCAGTCCTCGTAGATTTTGATTGTGACGATACTGTTGTATTGTCTGATATCATGTATTGCAGAGTTATTGATTGAGATTGGGAATATATATGGGACCGTTGTGGGAAACGACTATCACTCCTACGATCGCTCTTCGTGGGACCCCCCACGGAGAAGATGTGCACATTAAGGATCTAGGTACCCTTTGCCGTGAGCAAGTGGGGGGATTGATGTGGGGCTTGAGGCCGCCACCTGTATTGTTGTGACAATGGATATCAGTTGTGGTAATTTATCAGATTATGATATTTGTTGTTAATTGTGTTGTTACCGTCTTGTTTATCAGTTCTGACGCTTGTTGTTTTTACTGTGATGATCCATGTAATGGTGAGCAGAGTTTCATGTACGACAATGTTGAAGATTGCTAGCTTGGGGAGGAGGGATTGCCACATTATTACTTTGTCTTATAGTCTTGTTTAGCTTCCGCGACTCTGTTGTTTTGGTTGTGTTGTCAGACAAGTGTATTCTTTAAACTTTAATAAAATAAAGGTTGTTTTTAGTTGTTTACTTTGATATTGTACAATAGGAAACTGAGATGGTAGCACTTTCACGATTTGATGGTCCTATCTAAAGGCCTTCGATTATGAGGGTGTTACACCCCGATTCTTAGAATTTTCTCCGTTGGATAAAAATAGGTTTCACAAATCTTGAAGCTAGTCTATTCCAAAGAATTCGAGGGTATACTTTCTCTGTCTCGACCTATAGTAATCGTTGTTTGAAATACCATGTCCATCTTATTAGAGGTGTATCATGTATGGTGTAAATTCTTTGTTCTAGAGAATACTCCCAATCAATAGCTATAATTGTCTGAAATTACCCTTTGATTTCAAACGATGATAACTCTTGAGCAGAACGAAGAGAATATAAGATAATTCTTGTGCGTTATAAGAACTATTTTTATCTAAATGTACACTAGATCAAACGTTAATTTTAGCTCTACATAATTTTAATTTCTAGCTCCGCCCCTGGGTACCATTAATAGGAAAAAGATTATAACTATTAAAGATGTTGTTACAACTTATAAACCGGCGGTTCTCGCTCTAGTGAAAACGGACCATGCTGTCAAATTGGGTAATATCGTCGGTTATGATGGGCATTCAAGAGTCAATGCACACGATTTAAGTGGAGGAATATAGGTTTATTGGAAGTCGGATAAAGCCTTTGTTAATCCCGCAACTGAGCATCCGTAGTATATTACACTTGAAGTAGCAAGGAACGGGGAATCCGTGGTTCATTACATTTGTTTATGCAAGTCCGGATCCTTCGAAACAATTCATATCAGGTAACATAATATTTTGATAGATATCTGGTAATTTTAAGTCGCATCGTTTGAAATATAGATGACACCCGTCGTTGAGGGGTGCCAAAGATAAGATTTATAAAACCTCAGCTTAAACTAGATAGGATAAGTCAAGGGTCGAACCACAAGGAGACAAGGTTAACAATGTTTGTGAATTTAAAGTTTATTGAAAGTAACAAAAAGGGGGTTTTGATTGATGGTTGGGATTAACAACTAAGATAGCAAAATAGACAGGAAAACTAAACAAAAGTAAAAGGATGATTAGGAACTTCGGTTCCCCATGGTTAGGGCAAGTAAACAAAGGGTAAACAATCAATTAGCACAATCCCAAGGAACAAAGAATAAACCTTTAGGTCAATATTCTACCCAATCCTTACGGTCTTAGGTTTTCTAGTAAATCACTAAACTTTCGTTCATAGGACAATCCCAAAGTTGTTGTTAAAGTAATCCTAACAATCTTTCAATCTTAAAGAATTAGTTCACCAACAACAATGGGGATTGGTATACTAATCATAAAACCATTAAATCCTAGGTTTAGCCATGGTTCCCCTAATTCCCAATCACAAGAATTAGCTATGCATAATTATGAAACTAGTACTAACGAAATTGAAGAACAACAAGTAAGATGACATAATTGAAGATGAAGATTCAAAGGGGAAAACATAAATTGAATAACAATAATAAGAGGAACAATGAAATTGAATAACAAAGAAAGATTAATTGAATAAAACTTACAAGCAATTGGAAATTAAGAACAAATCTGAAAACTTTGAATTATTCTCTCTAAACTATGGTGTATTGCTAATTGTGTCTGCTTAATCTAATTACAATGCTTGAGCGTTCTTAAATGCCCTTCTAATTACAAGATTAAAAGAATTAAAACCGAAAACGAAACAGCGGAACCCGTCGACTGGTCGACCGACCGGGTATGTAGGTCGGTCGACTTCTCGTGCTGTAATCAGGCCTTTCTGGAACTGTGCGCTGGTCGGTCGACCTGTTAGATAGGTCGGTCGACCGATTCCTTTGTATTCCAGCCTTAAATTGGCTTGCACACACCTCTTGGCTTAAGAGTTCGGATCCTTGCTTCGTGTATTCACTCAAGATAGCTTCCGGAGGACGGTTAAAGTTCGGTTTTGCTCACTTCCGCTTGTTCCTACATTTAAAACATAGAAATACCAAAGTAAACCGTTTCGGGAGCAATAGTAACTAAAAGTTACGAAAATGCATAAAAATACGTGCTGAAAGTATAAATAAAATGCATAGTAAAGGCACGTATCAAACTCCCCAAACCAAACCTTGCTTGTCCTCAAGCAAGCACTAAGACTCAATTAAAAGGAAAACTTCGACTTGGAACGGATTTATAGCTCAAAACCAAACACAACGCCATGCCTAACCATTTTAATGCAGTTTTCAAAGAGAATCAAGCTTATTGCCAAACGCAAACGAATTAAACATGTTGGAATAAAATGCTAAACTTTCAACCTTGCAAGACTCATTCTAAATGGATTCTCGCGGTACGGTCGAGACACTCATGAAGCAAAGGGTGATACATATGTGAAAGATAAGAAGATAAACAAGAATATAGACTCTCACCTATCTACGACCCATAAGAACATGTCTGCAATCTAACATGAACAAAGTCTCTACAACCGTACATATGCATTCCAACACTTAAATGACCATGACACATGCCGAGGTGATTTGGGATTGTGAGGCTAAAGGTAAGAGAGGCTAAAATGAATTATGGAAAGAGGGGTTAAACCGAGCTAACAACCATCAAGCCATACTATAAAAATACTTCCATTTTTCTTCACAAAACAAGCCAATGCTCAAAATCGTGAGCATATTGTCACAACTCCTCTTCTTCTCCTTTCTTTTTTTTTCTTCTTTTTCCAAAACAATACTCCTGTTCAGTGGTCGTGGTCGACCGACCATGTATGTCAGTCGGCCGACCACCCCTGAAAACAGGCAGCTTCGATTTTTCTCCTTTTTTTTCATATATTTTTTTTTCATTGAGTTCCTTCTCTTTTTTCTTTCTTTTCTTTTCTTTTTCCTTTTTCTGAACTCATAAATTTTTTTTTCTTTTCACTTTCTTTTCTTTTCCCTTTTTCACCATTCTCACACAAAAGGATTCTCCAATGAAGCATAAAACCAAAAGACGGTCACAACAGTCCCAACATACCATGTTACTAGCTCGGCTAGGGTAAGCAATTTAAGGATGTAGTATATGGGATAAAAGAGGCAATTTGGCTATGTGAGGGTTATGGGTCAAACAAGAAAAGGGAAACCTCTACCACATGTGTCAACAAACCATAAACCAGAATGCATATAGGTATCAAGTAGACAAAAATCATGCTTATGCAAGTTGATGTGACATGCCTTAGGAGGAGAAAATACTCTCAATCCTACAAGAAATCGGTCATGAATGTCACCGATTTATTAAGCTCTATAACTTAGAATATGCAGTAGCTTTCTAAAAAGAGAGTCAAGTCTAATAATTTAGCATAAAATCAACAAAAACTCGTAGACCATGCAAAAGACTAGCTTGAAATTTTTTTGAAAATGCAAGGCAAGGCATTAGGCGACATGTGAGGCAAAATTATCCTAGCATCCGTCCGTTCCGACTCGACCTATATGCTAAAGGAAACGTGCATTTTTTTTGAATTTTTTTGTATGTATGCAAACTGAAAGGAGAAAAAGTAACTGAAATGCAGTAAACGTGCAACAGAAAAACATGAAATGCAGATGCAAACACAACAGAAGGAAAAAGACAAAAGACACCTAAACAAATGCAGACTCAACAGAAGGATGCATATACCCTCCCCAAACCAAAACGCACAATGCCCCCATTGTGCTCATCAGCATAAATCCACAGCATAGGGATGTGGATAGGTAAAGACAAACAAAAGAAGAAAGAGAAGAAAACTAAAGCAAGCAGAAAGAGGCTAAAGGGGAGCAGAAAGAGGCTAAAGGAGCAGAAAGAGACAACAATAGGCAACTTACAAGATGCATGTACCTCCCCAAACCGAACGTCGAAGAGGGGAGGTTTGGGGTCTACACTAATCCACGGGCTCATACTCCGAGCCACTAGCGTCCTCGTCCTCATCCTCCTCGTCATCGGACCCTATGCCTGTTCCTGAGGCAGATCCCGATGCTTCCCCGTGTCCTTGACCGCCCGCCTGAGGTGTGTACCAGGAGGGGTGAGTCCATGGGCCGGTAGCTAGGGAGCCTACCCTGAGTAGCATACTCCGAGTAGGACGGGTACTGTAGAGACAATCCTCCAACCGTATCCGGTTGAACTGCTTGCAAAGGTCGGCCATCATGTGCGGGAGGGACCTGTTATCAATGACAGGAGGAATACCAACGTTAGGAGGAACAGAAATATCGAATGGGTAACCCGTCCCTGGTGCATCGTATTTGGCACCCGGGGCAGGAACCCTATGACCTCTAAAGGTGCCTCCCCTAAGTGGAAGGCGGTAGGATGGAAGGAGCGGTCTAGGCTTCCCCTGAAAAGTATCAAAGGGTAGCATGGGAGGAGCCGTAGTGATGGGGATGCGATCACTGAGGTAAGTATCAATCTTCCAAAAATCCTTCCTATCCACCCAATGCACGGACTTGACATAAGCCATGTCCATGTATCGGGAGGTAGGGTGAAGCGCATCCTCAAAGCGGGGGAACTGATAAATAAGTGAGCGAGCCAAACGAGTGACTAACCCACCACAGACAATTGTGGTCAAAGATGTTCCCTCGCTAACCGCCACAAAGTGAAAGGCGACCAGATAAGCTGTGTTATAAAACGTTTGACCCAAACGCCTGGCATTAAGATAGCCAGACAAAAGAGAAAGAGGTCAATGTTTTTGACATTTTGAGACTCTTTACGGCCAAAAACGGTGTTGGCCAACAGACGCAAGTAATAACGGGGGCGGGTAGGTGAACGGTAATGCTCTTCTTTTTCCCCTCGCGGGAATCAGAGAGACAAGACCACATGACAGTGTATGACTCAGCAGAGTCACCCGTACGACCCGTAGTCGATAAACCTAAGTACTCAGCATTTTCACCTAAGGTCAGCGAATAGGTGACATTAAACAGCCTAAAAGTAATGCATTTATTAACATAGCCAGAGCTGTAAGCAGAAACATTAAAAAGAAAGGAAGAAAAGAACTCAAGAGTAAGGGTGGGATAGGTGAACTCATCCATTGTGACGAGTCCCGAAAAACCCGTCCCATTGAGCAAGTTCACAACATCATCATAGCACCCCAAAGCCCTCAATGCCGGCTCGCACAAGAAGCGGGTGACTACCACTTGGCAGTATGTGACTAGGTGAAGAAACCGGGCCTTTTGAGCCGGGGTGTAAAAGAGAACTTGCGGATAGCCTGGGAGACTATCCGTGTTGAGCACTATTAGTCCTCCGGATCTGCTAGCTCGGCCCCTTGAAGTGCTAGCATGTGAAGTACGAGATCTTTTGCTTCCTTGTCCTCGGCTTGACATGATGATTCTGCAAAATTACAACAATTATTCTCAATACTTAGATTTCTTGCAACACTAATACTTTTACTTATCAAAAGAAAGCAGATTAATTGTGAAATAAAAGCTTCTGTAACAGTGGCGTGGTCGACCGACCTCACCTCTAGGTCGACCGAGCAATTGCCAGTAAAATCAGACCTCCTGTAACTTTCCCAAGGTCGACAGACTCCCTACCCAGGTCGACCGACCGACCCAACGAAAAAATAAGTTTCTGCAAAATACGTATTGGTCGGTCGACCTCAATTCTTTGTCGGTCGACATACCCCTGCACAGAACGAACACTGTATGCCATTTTCCGAAAGATTTTAAGCATAGAAAATTGGGGGAAATACTAAGCTAACCTTAAACAACACCAAAATCACACAAGAAACCAGATCTGAGACTAAGAAACCTAAAAAGAAAGCAAAAACAAAAGGAAAGAACAAAAACATAAGAAAATCAAACCCTAAAAACAAAAGACAAACTGAAAATCTAAGTAAAAACATCCTAAAAACGGAACTAAAAGTCTATAAAACGAAAGGGAAAGAAAAAACTTAAAGAAAACATACCTTAAGTGGAGGGAACTTGAGAGAGAGCAAAAAAATTGAGGTAGAATGAAGGAGGGAGGCAAGTTAGGGTTTTAGAGAGAAGGGGGTGTTCAAAAGTGTGAAATAATGATTTGTTTTCAAACAAATAAACTTAAAGCCCTTTTCGAAACCCGGTAATCTGCCCAAGGAACAAAGAATAAACCTTTAGGTCAATCCCAAGGAACAAAGAATAAACCTTTAGGTCAATATTCTACTCAATCCTTACGGTCTTAGGGTTCCTAGTAAATCACTAAACTTTCGCTCATAGGACAATCCCAAAGTTGTTGTTAAACTAATCCTAACAATCTTTCAATCTTAAAGAATTAGTTCACCAACAACAATGGGGATTGGTATACTAATCATAAAACCATTAAATCCTAGGTTTAGCCATGGTTCCCCTAATTCCCAATCATAAGAATTAGCTATGCATAATTATGAAACTAGTACTAACAAAATTGAAGAACAACAAGTAAGATGACATAATTGAAGATGAAGATTCAAAAGGGGAAAACATAAATTGAATAACAATAATAAGAGGAACAATGAAATTGAATAACAAAGAAAGATTAATTGAATAAAACTTACAAGCAATTGGAAATTAAGAACAAATCTGAAAACTTGGAATTCTTCTCTCTAAACTAAGGTGTTTTGCTAATTGTGTCTGCTTAACCTAATTACAATGCTTGAGCGTTCTTAAATACCCTTCTAATTACAAGATTAAAAGAATTAAAACCGAAAACGAAACAGCGGAACCCGTCGACTGGTCGACCGACCAGGTATGTAGGTCGGTCGATCTCTCGTGCTGTAATCAGGCCTTTCTAGAAGTGTGCGTTGGTCGGTCGACCTGTTAGATAGGTCAGTCGACCGATTCCTGTGTATTCCAGCCTTAAATTGGCTTGCACGCACCTCTTGGCTTAAGAGTTCGGATCCTTGCTTCGTGTATTCACTCAAGATAGCTTTCGGAGGACGGTTAAAGTTCGGTTTTGCTCACTTCCGCTTGTTCCTACATTTAAAACATAGAAATACCAAAGTAAACCGTTTCGGGAGCAATAGTAACTAAAAGTTACGAAAATGCATAGAAATACGTGCTGAAAGTATAAATAAAATGCATAGTAAAGGCACGTATCAATACATTAAGTTTGATCCTTAAAAAGTTGTTGGTCCTAAGAAATTGGTCCCAATCGGGTAGTCGGCTCAAACTTATTGGACCGTTCAATGCGTTAATTTTATAAAATCTAATTACAAGTACACAGATTATCATTGAAGACGGACATATCCGTCACAAGCTGAAAACGGATCAAGTAATACTCAAGTAGTTAGATAAGATAAAAGCATAATGCTTTACATTCAGTTTGTGACGGATATATCCGTCTATCCATCTTCAATAAGATTTATTGTTACAACTTGCAAGTATCGAATTCTCGAGCATAATCAAAATTGTGGTTTAGCCATTGGGGTAATTAACAAAGCAAGTATTTGATTCCCCACAATTCCCCACAAGACAATCAATGAAAAGACACATTAATCCCATTTATAGACGGGTTAATTGGATCACGTTTGTGCCGGGCTAATTCAAATCGGGTCAGTTTTTATCAGATTTTTGGGTTACTGCGGTTTGGGTTGGGTTTTTTCGGGGTTTGGGTGTTTTTCATGTATGTTGGTCCAGTCAATTTCAAACCAAATAAATCTAATTATCATGAGTTCGAGTCATTTTTGGATCAATTAAATTTAATTCTCCCAACAAGACAATCAATGAAAAGACACATTACTCCAGTAGTCCCATAGTAATTACAAAAAAATAATTAGCGGTAAGCCAAGTAATAAATCCATCCATATTAAATGCAATGGGGTCACCAAATCTAGCCGTTACGCTCCCCACACAGCAATAATCCCATGTTCCCGTTTTTTCCAACTAACCAACTTTTTGAATTTTTATACAATTAGACCGTTACTTTCTCTTGCTCTTATCTTTCCTCAAACATTCCTCATCTGCTTCTTCATCACCTCATCCAATTCTTCAATCCTTTCTTTAATCTCTAGTCTGATAACATCTCACTGTTGTCGTCGAAAATGTCGGTCGCGTACTCATTTTCCAAGGAAGAAATGGCCATTGATTCAAGCCTTGGGTATCCTAGAGCTTATGCTAAGCTTTGCAAAGATACAAACATTACCCCATATAGTAATGGCCCTCCTTTCACCTTCACCCCTTACACCTTAAATTCTAATGAGGTTAGATTTGTCGATTTTTAAGCATATTTTGAGGTTTTAATTAATGGGTATTTTTATTAGATCAGCTTAATGATTGTATTTATTACTGTATAATTCTGTTCTTCAGCTATACTGACATATGCAAAGGTGGAATTTTTCATTATTTTCAATATGATCATTGGTTGGAATAGAGAAAATAAGCATTGTTCAATTGCTGTAAGATGTCGTTCATTACACAATTCATGGGTTTGATCTGTAAAAGTTTTACCTTTTACTCATGATTCTCCGTGGAAAATATTTTAATTAAAAGTAAACAAATGATTGAGATAGATGGAGTTCGTGATAATGTGGATATTTTTTGTTCCATTTTTTAAATTTACGATTTTATTTCCATTTTTTGAATTGAAATTACTGATGTAGCATGATTGGTACTTAAATTAGGGGAATGATAATTACAAAGAGGAAACGTACTATGTTTCCCCGTTTAGTGAGTACATGCTTATTTCCACGATCATACTTAAAAGAGTACACTTTGCTAGATAGCTAAAACTTGGTTGCATTATATTGAATGTTAGGGTTCAAGAGCAAAGGAATTAGAGGAAATGTTCCCAATAATTGAGCAGGAAGGGAAGCCTACAGCCAAGACTAGAATCTTTATCAGTATACTTTGGAAACAACTTAACCATCTTGGGTAATTCCCTATTTCTAACGGCACTCTCCTTGCGTTTGTTTACATTATTTGGGTCGATTTTGGTCGGGTCATCTCACTAATTATGCACTTTGGGTAACCATTTTGTGTTGATGTTTGTAGCAATGCCGGGTTTGATCCAGCAATGTTCCGAGTTGATCCTTATGGGAATGTCTTATACTTCCATGCTGATTCGGGTTCTCCTCTCGCTTGGGCTATTGATCATTGGTTCCCTTGTTCAAGTACATAACCATAACCATAACCTTCCTAATTTAACACTTATGCTTCATGTCCTTGCAGTAGTTTATGACATATTTTGCTGATACATGCATATATCTAATCTATTTAGGAGGAGGATTGACTGTACCAAGTAATTTAAGGATACTGCAATGGCAAGTATGCAAGAGGAAGCAAAAGCAATTGGAATTTCTAGTTCCATGGTGGGATTTGCAGCTTGGCATCTCCATCAACCAGTTCTTGTCTATCTTTGCTTCTGTTAATTCAGATTTCAGGTAATTAAGCCCATCTAATCTCGTGTTGTTCTCTGTGGGAAGGGTGAAACCGCTGAAACGTACCCATGATGTAATTCAGACATGGAGTTCGAAAACTTATTTGTTTACGCTTTTGAGGTAGGATATCTTGCTGTTCATGATACAATGAGCACTTTTTGTGCAGGCACAGGGCCTTTAGATGGTTGTTTTCAGCAGGAGAGAATGAAGAATTGAATGATCTACAGACTGTAGACTCCCACAATTTCCCTCAACCCTTTATCAAGTCGAAAGACCAACTAGGTCTTGCTCCTGCTGCTATTGTCCGGAGTAGAAAGGAGTCTGCCGATACCTCTTCTTCAATGTTGAGATCCCTTGATTTTAACCGGCAATCAAGGCCTAACACACCTACTATCATAGGTAAACTTTATTTACATGTTCATGTAGAACTTGCTTCTTTTTTCTTTTTTGGTGTTTTCCATTATTTCAATTTGTCTTTTTCTTATCATACGGAGTAGTTTCTAATGGTAATTCATGTCAGCAGACCCCAAATCGGTATGGGGTTAAGGCTCTGATGCCTGATGGTGTTCATAATAAAAAAAAACAGAACTATATAGAAGTGTACTAATTTTAACCTCAAATTTGCTTGTGTAACAGCAGCAGCAAAGAAATTTAAGGATAGTGGGTTGAAGGAAAATGAAATGCCTGACATGGTTACCAACCCATATCAGGCTATAGTTATGGCAAGAGATTCCCTTAAGCAAAGAGAAGAATCTAATAAGATGAAGTTGGAAATCCAAAGACTCGACGATGAAGTGAATGAGTTTAAGCTGAAGAATGAGGAAGAAAAGATGACCATTCAAGAATTGGAACTGGCACTTATTAAACGTAGAAGACGGGCTGAAAAATGTCGTAAGCTAGCTGAGGCACAATCTGCTCACAGAGCCATGCTGCAGAAAATGATCAATAATGCTATGCACCAGTAAGCCTGATCATATTTTAGATATCCAGTTTTTTTTCCAAGATATAGATTTATTGGTAATCGATGAGCAAAATTCTTGAACTAGTACTTGACCTGGCAAACGGATCAATGGGTACAGTTTTGGGTGCAGTCATTTAATGGGTTGGTTTGGGTTCGCGTTAATCAGATCATGTTTGGTTGTGGGGTAGATCATTTTCAGGCTGTTTTTGTTCGGGTAGGGTCTACTTGTGTCAAGTCGACATGCTTGTGTCGTGTTTGTTTGGTTCAGATGGATTCAGTTCGGTAAGCTTGCTCTAGTCTAACTAGTATCATCTAGTAGAGTTTTTATGGTCCTTTAATCTTTTCAGGAGCGTTGTTTACAAGGAACAAGTGAGACTAAACCAAGCAGCAACAAATACACTTATGGCAAGACTTGAAGCACAGATAGCTCTATCCAACTCAGCCGAAAAAGAGCTATACTTGAAGTTCAAGCAAAGGGATGAGCTTGAGAAACAAATAAGACCACAATTGGAACAAGCAAGAAAGAGATCGAGGACCGAAGATGATGCATTTTTAGAAGAAAAAGAGGACAGAACTCTTATATATTTACCACGGATAAAAAGTTCAAAACATCTTCACAAGGAACTTAGAGCGTTTTTGGAAGAAGAACAGAAATTATCGCAAGCAGCCCTTTCAATGATTGAAGAAGAAGAAAATACCGAAAAATTAGAGATAGTTGAACAGCATGATGAACGTGAAAATGCCGGTTTAAACATCAGATATCCATTTTCTAAAGACAAGGAAGTAGAAGAAGATGAGGAATCAAGAAAGAAGAGAGGTAAGAGTAATGTCGAGAAATGGATGCACATGTTGCTTGAAAATACAGAAGGAGAAGAGGATTTGAGCCCTCTTAAACTAGCAGAAATCCCGGGAACAAGCAGCAAAACTGATGCAATCATCAAAATGCTCAATGAGAAGTACCCACAGAAGGATATTAAAGTATTGAGACTTCCAAGTTCTACCCCAAAACACCACGAAAATGATTTAAAAAATGAGAAATCAGAGATTGAACCCAAAAATCCAAGGTCAATGAGCACTCCTAGGAGGTCGATTTCATGTGAGACTGATATTATAGGTAAAGGAGGAGAAGCAAGGAAGAGTTTCGGAGGTAAGGAAATATTTGACAAGAATGGAAAGGGTAAAGGAATAGCAAGATGTGAGAGTGCTAGATCTTTAAGGCATTTCCCTTCTTCTCCTTCAAAGATATTGAATATGAGCAAGGGAGTTGATTGCTTAAGGAAGAAACCTCTAGTTTTTGATGATGAAGATGAATATAGAGACGAGAATCAAGCACCTGGACATAACATCCTTAAATCTCCATTCAAGAACATCAAGAGAGCTGTCAAGAGATAAGATGTGTAACCACCCGACTTTGTTACTTTGTTTGTTCATTCAAATTCATTCATTTCCTTCTTGCATTCTTTTTACGATCCATTCTGTGTGCGTCTGTACGTCTTTATTATTTGATTTCAGAGTGATGCAGATAACAGCTTGTTAATGATACATGTAAGATTGTAAGGTAATATATTATACATATGCTTTTGCTTGATCTGAGAAATTAGCTCTTTCATACAGTATTTTTTGCTTGCAGACCCTGCTTGGCCTTCAGAACATTAAGAATACACAAAAGGCTACATTTATATCAATATTGTTGTTTTGTCGGCACCGTCACTAGGGTTTAAAACCTGTCTGGATCAATACTGGCCTCGTCGTTCTCTAATACCAAAAAACGTGAACCCGTCTTTATCAATATTGCTTTCGTTGTTCTATAGCATCAAAAGAGAACTTTATGAAGATAAATACCCTTCACCATACAACACACATCTGTATCAATCAATATGATCCTCGTCTTTCCTCTGCAAGTTGGCATTGTCAAGACAAAGATTTCCTCCATCGTCGAGAAGTCCTGCCATGAGAAACCTTTGCTTTAGGATTATCTTTAGCAAGAGGGGTATGTCTTCCAAACCCAACCTCCTCAAACTCTCTATTATTACCGATACTTTCACTCCTTACACCATCATTAACAGCTACAGAGCCAGATATCAACAAGAGTTTCTTCCACCTAAAAAACCCCTTTTTCTTTTCAGCCAACTTCTCGAGTTGACCCTGCAATGCAATCATTTGGTTTTGTAGCCTAAGAACATCTTCCTTTAATCTTTTGATCTCCATGTTTTGGACGGTCACCTCTCGTTTGGAGTGGCAGCGGGCAGAAAGCTCGAACCCCACTTGGCTTGGGCTTCTGACCACTAATGAACCACTTGAATCCAACTTGTGGTTGATCTTGTTTTGTTCAGAAAAAAGGACTTGGACTACTGCTCTTAGTGGCAGTCTTTCATTCTGTGAGGCATGTAGGGATGCTTCTGGTGATAATTTTCGGATGTCTATTAATCTACACAGTAGTTTTCTTTCTTGTTTTGGCACCCCTGAATGTACCTGTCACAGAATTCAGATAAATAAAAACATGAATCCCATCAGACAATATGTTGCATTAAAACTAACTCGGCCCTCAAGAGACCGTCTTTTGCAATAAAAGTGTAAGACAGACTCATTTACCCTATCATTAAACCCTGACCGATTGCCTGAGACAGCTTCTTTAAGAATTCGTCAAGATTACCCCACTGTTTCAAAGACTATCTAACGATGGCGAGGGAAGAGGGTTGATGGCTGAAAATGTAAAGCAGTTTTATGTATACTTACATTCATATGACCATAATGAGAATTGCATCTGTTTATTCTTCAGAGTTCACAATAGCAAAATAAGACGCGATCAACTAACTAATGTCGACTAATGTCACATTTCGGAGGACGGAGATGGTCAAGTTTTGGCTCAATGGAAAATGAAATAAAAACATATTTGTATTACTTACAATATAGCCAATAAACAAAAGTGAAGTTTAATCAACATCAAAAAGTTGGCAAGTTAAAGAGAAGCCAAAAAAACAGTTCAAATGGTTGGGTGTGTCACAAGCAGTAGTATAGAAGATGGCAAGATTCTATATACAAGTCTAGTTGCTTTCACCTGTAGGACACCCCTAAATATTTGGTCATAATGCTCCATGGTCCATAGACATGATGCCCAACTTTATTACCAACTTTTGCTGTGCCAAATATCTTTCCTTTACAATCTTATGTTATGCATCTAAGTCATGTAATGATTGGGGTTATTCACCAGACTAAAGTTGTTAAAACAAGATATCAGACAACCAAACTAATACCCACTATGAATGGTTGTTTATAACCAATCCCTATGTTTCAATTATTTGTTTATCTTTGTATCCTTTACGAATAGCATTCTAAATTTAAAGATGGACAAATGATTGCGACAAGGGAGTAATCTATTATCACATTTATGTTGTTTCATTTTGACTTTGACAATTAGCTGGTGTCAACCTTGTTCGAAATTCGTGTTGGTATATATACCGTATACTTCCTCCATTTTTATCCAAATACAAGATTTGCTTTTTGTACACTATTCACCAATCAACTTTCAATCTCATTTTTCTCTCAATACGTAAGAAAAAATATATTCATGTGGGGTCTTGTTTAATTCGTCTTTACGAGTACATTGATAATATATAACTTTTATAATTTTTACAAATACGTAGTTAAAGATATGAAGCACGCAAAACTTGCGTTGGCAAACGTGAATAAAGCAAATCTTGTATTTGGATAAAAATGGAGGAAGTACATATTAACTTAAACTAATATGATGAAAAATGTTATTTAGATAAACAAAATGTCCTTTTTACGCTCTATCTTAATGCATAAGTGAATAAACCAATGGTCAATGTCAAATTTTGACAATATGAATGGGATGAAGTACGGAGCAATAGTTTTTCGTAGCAAACATTTGTAACATCTGTCATCATTAGTATCCCAAGTGCCCATAAAGAGAAAGCTCTCGCTCTAAGGACATATATTAATATGTTAGAGGTTATTTTTAAATTAACTCAAGTGATAATAAAAATAAGCGACTCAAAACAAATGTGATGATATTTATGTCATTTAATTAAGATCTAACTCAATTCTTATAAATTATACATGAAAAAGTTGCAAATTATTCCCATGTACTCAGACCACATATAAAGACATGAAAATAATTCCAAAACATCAGTACATTGAGACATGACCAAGTGACCAACAAATAAAACACAAATTCTTGTTTTGTTTAAGACCTATATCTGTTTTAAATATAAAACAGGGTAAATGAGACAAAAACATAATATCTTAAGGACTATAAAATAATTTTTGTCATCTAATCAAATGAAATATTATTCGACCCGTTTTAATCTTTAATAAAACAAACATGCCCCTATTAAGAGAAACTAACTGCAAATAATTATTCATACGATTGAAAAAAAAAAGTTACCTTAAGATAAGTGTCAATGGCACGGTAAAGGCCATCATCAATGGCTCTAGCATGAGGTGGGAGGACACCAGCAAGTTCAATAAAGTCCTCTAAACTCAATTTTAAGTCTAAAGCAACCTCAGCTAAGTAAGAATCAATCAACTTAGCCACCTTAATTAGGGCACTACTACCCTTAACACTCTCATCTAATGCCACAAACCTCTTCACTAACCTCAAAACAAGCTCAAAATCAAGCAATGTCCCACAAGTATGACTAAATGAAGGCATCATTATATCCATCAATGAAGCTTCTTCCAATCGCCACGAAGCTCGACTTTCAAGCTCTTCGATATAGCTTATATCCACCCCTACCTTGTTAGCCACCCTTAGTAACTTGAACAAGAAGTTACATGAGATGGCATCGTTTTCTGGTGGAAGTATGCCTACTAGTGTTTCAATGAAGAACTTCTTTTTCCTCCATGAGGTTGTGGCACTCTCCGGTGAAGCACTTGATTCGTTTGAATTTGAGACGATATCTGGAGATTCAGATAGCTCTGGTACCCATTTTGAGGCATAATGTGCTATAATTGAGCCTACTAGGTCGGGTCGGACACCCTTGGCCTTAATCCCTGAAAGGGTCTTAACAAAGTAGTCCATGTCGAGAATGCATGCATCGTCTAGCCAGTACTCTCCCGGGATTTGTGGAGGGTTAGTACTGGCCTTGGTATAGGTATTGGTATCAGACAAGGTGACCCTCTTCATTTAATTAAACGCGATTAACCCCGAATTTAGAAAGACTTGTAATATTAACAAGTTATGTTATGTTATATGTTACTATTGAGAGGTTGGTCATGTGAGTATTTATGACTATTTAGCAAAGGGTAATAGTACTCTTAATGTAGTATGAGTGAAATGACGATTTTGCCCCTTTGAAGCGTGAGGTAGTTAGAATAGGTATAAGGGTAATTTGGGAGTATTTAAGGAGAAAGATGGGTGATAAAGAAGAGCTGAATAAAGATAAGAAAGAGAGGACAAGAGGTAGAGAAGAGGATGCACATAAATAATACATAATGGTAGTAAATAGTACATAATTCTCAAGTCGTTTTCCATGCTAGAGTTTGCTAGTGTTTATATTCCGTATGATTTTAATTAGATATGGAGTATTCATTTAATGCCATTGTCCTCTCCCAACCCCTCTTGCTCATCGTACTAGGATCTGTCAAATGCGTCACTACCGCGGGTCATCATCCTCTTGCTTTCGGTAATTTCTGAGTTCTAGTAAAATATAGATAAAACCTATGCTTTGGCTTCACATTATTATTATTTTACTCCGTTCATATATATGTTTTTTTTTCTTAAATTCAAAATTACAATGCTTATTACCATTAAAAATAAATTTGAGCAAATTATACAAAATCTAGTACCAAAATTCCACCAAATAAAATCCATGCAAAATTGGACAAGGTTGCTTTTTAATTTTGTTATTAGAAAATTTGAGCAAATTATACAAAATCTAGTATCAAAATTCCACCAAATAAACTTTGAAAAACTAATCAATACATCCAATGAGGGAATATGGGTACATGTACGGATGTACACGCCAAATAAAATGCATGTGCACGAGAAAAAGGAACATACATCACATTACTCGCAATTTGTTAGACTTCTGTACCAATTACATACGGCATCGAGGATTCAAGGTAGAAAATAACATATTCATTTATTAAAAGTAAAACCCTAAGCCCTAGTAAACCCTAGTAAGAGGATATACATCCAGGGGTTGTTAGGTTCAGTGCGTAGGAATGAAATGGAATGAAATGAGAAATCATAATGGTATGGGTTCTAATTCCATTCCATTAAATCCTTGTTTGGTTCATTTTAATAATAAACATGAAGGAATGAAGTTGAAATCCAAGGGAGAGAGGTGAGTATGGGATTTCAAGGGGTTGGGTTGGAGTTAGAATCCATTGGGGTATCTAACTCTATTCCAAAATCACCAAACCAAACACTTGAATCAACTCAATCCTCTCCCTTCCATTCCAAAGTAATCAACCAAACACCTCCCCAATGTACCCGCCTTCTCACTTTGTGGTGTTGTAGGTACTCATTTATCCATCACATCTCACAACCATTCATTATCCGCCCATTTACATTGTAAATGCACTGATGCATAATACCATTAGATTTTATTTGTAGAAATTAAAGTAAAACACAATTTACGGTATTATTATTTCAGTGAAACAAAGAAAATATATTTTATTAACGTAAAAGATTGTAGTTAGAGCGATTTGTACTTTATAATTATTTACACACATTGTAAAATATTTTTTTTAATGAATAAGTTTCTTTAGACCCAACCCCCCCCCCCCCCCAGCAAGAGGATATATATCCCAATGTACTATCATCAATTACATAGTTTCTAAGCATTAGAATAATGTTTGAGTGTTGAAATTTTGAGTTCATTTATTAAAATATTAAGCTCGCAAAATTGTAATAAAACTCAAAAACATTACATATCAACTTAAGTTAATTTTAGTTTTGACGGAAAAAAAACATCTAAATTAAAATTTTTAATAAACTCAGAAAAAATACACATGCTCAAAAACAAATAAAATTTGAGTTAATAAACTTAGAAAAATACTTATACTCAAAAACAAGCAAAGTGTAAAGTAATACTGTTGGAGTAGGAGGTTGCTCCAAGACTTAAGAGTAGTATATTATCCCATATCGGAAGAATAATGGGGGCGACACAACTGAAGCATTTGGTCTATAAACTTATTTTGGTCTATAGACTTATTTTGGTCTATAGACTTATTTTGGTCGATTACTTGGTCGATCGACCAAATCTGGTCTATCGACTTATCCCAACGTTCGTCTTCTCCATTGATCCTCACTTTTACATAGGTTTCTTACTAGCTGTTATAATATAGCTGTTGGATATTATTACATAATAATTTCTGATTAATTGCAATTGATTAATGGCTTTATGACC
This sequence comes from Silene conica, assembly GCA_029255685.2. Taxonomy (NCBI): domain Eukaryota; kingdom Viridiplantae; phylum Streptophyta; class Magnoliopsida; order Caryophyllales; family Caryophyllaceae; genus Silene; species Silene conica. The sequence goes on from CM055311.2 coordinate 72,235,846, forward strand.
ATTAATCAACATATCTTTGGCATCCAAAGAGACCTTTGGATTCTTCATCATACTATATAAACAACCCTTGTCCTTTTCATAAAAACACACAAATACTTACAACAATACTTTATACAAGATTTTTCTCTTTTATCATATACTTTGAGAACAGTTTCCACTTCTATCTTTGTTGTGCTACGAAGATTGGAAGGAGGCGTTAACCCTGGAATCGATGACCAAGGAACCCAAGGAGCACCTGTGTGGGGGTCTAACTGATTTAGGGCAGTGTCTTACACGACGTCTCAATTAAGGTTAATTCTGATCAGTTTAGTTCTTATTCCTTCAATCTAAATCAGTTAATGAACTTTCTGATCTTGTTGTTTGTATTACCTATATTTCAATTTCTTCATGACAAAATCAAATGGTGAAATTTCAGAAAATTAACCTTAATTTTGATTTCCCCTTCTTATTTTCTTATACGATAGACCTTGTTCCACCATCAAATTCACACTAATTTTTCTAAAAACTCATCCTCATTGCTTCGTTATACGTTCTATGATTTAATGTTTACCAATTCATGTAGCGTTTTGTCATCAACTACAACTAATTCTTTTATTTGTAACCAGGCTACTTTATTCTGTTGTAAATACCATCGCCTTTTGTATTCTTTTTTTTTTGTTTGCTAAAAGGTAAGAATTTTCATTCATTAAAGCACATTTACATCACTATTTTTCATAGTAGTTCAACAACTACTTTCATACACCTTTTGAGTTACTCTATCTGAACTCTTTTGTATTCTTGTTCATTGAATTTGTGGGTCATATTTTAAGATTGTTCAAGAGAGCTTTATGAACACTTTATTGTTGCTATTTTGAGGTAACACAATTCTATCGATCCTATTATAATTATTATTGTTGAAGGTTGTGTGATTACGTGCTAACTATTACTAGTTTATTATTATTTCTTGTGTTGAATTTATGTATGGGTTGAACTACTATTGATTATTATTGTATACTAATAGCTAATATTTTATATTAGTAATTTACTTTTATTGTTGAGATGGATTTGATATGAGGAGCCGAGAATAGAGTTTATTTAACGGTTGATTGGAATTAATTTAAATTGGGCTGGTAAGTTTGAAGCGTTTTTTTTTACGGTGAATATTTAAAGATTTGCGGATGCCTAGAGATGTTAATTACCTAGTACACATGAGATTTTGATGTGGTGTCTACGTTTGTATGTCATCTTCTTGTTTTGTTGAGTTAATGAGGATATGGTATTTTTGTGCATAGCTTGATTAAATAACAAGGAGATGGTAAAATCTAGCTTACACGCACCTGTTTTCAGATTATACGAAGTCCTTTTCGTTTATCAATGGCTTTGAGTTGAGACTTGTTTGGGAATTTTTTTATATTAGGTTTAAGTTGTCATACCTCTGACTTTGACTTGCGGGTGAGTAGCTTTGAGTTTATACTCTAAGTGTTGAGCACGGTTCTTTGAACCTTTAACAATATCGATATTCAAAATTGAAATGGAAATTGGTTACTGGTTTCGAGTTATGAGTATTGGGCCGTTGTGCCATGTTGTTTTTACGGTCCGGAGTGACCATGGTTGCTGAGTTTTTTTTTTTGAGTTGAAATCGATATTGAGAATGAAATATCGTTTCGCAGCTTTATCTACCAATTCACTCACCCCTTGTCCTTGGTCTTAGGGTCATATTAAAAGTATGAAAACAATAAACCTGTTGCCTAATCTGATTTCTTATGATATGGATAAATGTCAAGTATGAGTGGAAGCAGAGCACTCTAAGAAACCTTTTAAGGAAGTGGCCAAAAGACAAACTGAGTTATTAGAACTTATACATACCGACTTGGCCGATTATAAAAGTTGCGAGAGTAAAGGTGGAAAAAGATATTATATGACCTTTGTGGATGATTGTTCGAGATATACTAAAGTTTATCTTTTGAGGAATAAAAATGAAGCTGAAAACATGTTTTTGATTTATAAAGCTGAGGTTGAGAACCAACTAGATAGGAAGATCAAATGAGTAAGGTCTGATCATGGTGGAGAATATAAATGTGACTTTTGGTGGAATTTTGTCAGAAAAATGGTATAATACATGAGTTTTCAGCCCCTTATACTCCCGAACGGAATGGTATAGCCGAGAGGAAAAATAGAACTTTAAAGGATATGATGAGTGACATGTTATTATCTTCTGGTTTATCTGACTTTATGTTGGGGAAAGCAATTTTATCTGCTTGTCATGTTTTAAACCGTGTACCTCATAAGAAACTTGATGTAACTCCTTATGAGATTTGGAAGGGTTTCCACCTAATTTGGGATTTCTAAAGGTTTAGGGATGTTTAGCCAAAGTTGTCTTACCTGCTTTTAAGAGAGATAAAATAGGACCTAAAACGTTGATTCAATCTTTGTGGGTTATGCTAACAAGTGTGCAGCTTATAGGTTCATGACTAAGGATGTAGGTTTAGGGTTCTATGGTTCTATCATTGAGTAGTCTAGAGATGTTGTTTTCTTTGAGGACATCTTTCTCTTTGAAACATACTTTGGGACCGGTTTTTACTTATGATGCCTTCTCCCATAAGGATAGTGTTGGTAATCCTTCACCCTATCTTGGTACATCTAGTGAACCACCGTTAGAGCCTAAAAGGAGAAAGAGACCTAGAGTTAAAAAAAACCTTTGGGCCTGACTTTGTTACGGAAGGGGATCTAGATGATGAGTTAGTTGATATGTTTTTTGTGGAGGATGGCACTAATACCTATGATGAGGCTATGAGATCGGTTAATGTTGTTTTGTGGAAAGAGGCTATTGACAGTGAGATTGAGTTTATAATGTCTAACCACACTTGGGAATTTGTTGACTTATCTCGTGGTTGTAAGCCAAAGAATGTAAATGGGTGTTCAGAAAGAAACTCAAAGCTGATGGAACTATTTCCCGGTTACTAAGTTTGCCTCCATTCGAGTGATGTTTGCTTTTGCTTCCATGTATAACTTGCTTGGTCAAGGACATAAAGTTTGTAAACTTGTTAAATCGTTATATGGACTTAAACAGACACCGAAACAATGGTATGAAAAGTTTTATAGTGTGTTTGTTTCTCTTGGTTTTAAAACTAGCAATGCTCATACATATATCTATATGAAGTCTAATGCTAGTGAAAGTGTTTGTATAACTCTCTATGTTGATGATTTGCTTATCTTTGGGACATCATTAGTTGTTATTAATTCTAATAAGAATTTGCATAAAACTTCTTTGAAATGAAAGACATGGGTGAGGTTGATGTCATTCTTGGTTTAAGAGTTTAAAGACTAGCAAAGGGTTTTGTCTTAGTCAGACTCATTATGTTGAGAAAATTTTAAAAGAAGTTTGGTTATTTTGATATTAAGCCTGCTAAGACGCCTTTTTTTATGCAAGTTTACACTTGAAGAATAAGCTATCTGATAGTGTAGATTAATCTGGTTATCCAAAGATTCTTGGTAGTATCATGTATCTTATGTGTTCATTCCGTTCCGCTATTCCTTATTGTATTGGAAGATTTGGTAGATATACACTCTACCGATGGTAATATCATGTATCTTTGGTTCGTTTGCATAGATATTCAAAAGGTACTGCTGATTTTGGACTATCTTATTGTGGTTATCCTCCTATCTTAGAAGGATATCGTGATGCTAACTGTATCTCGGAGAGTAATGATATACACTCTACCGATGGTTATGTTTTCACCTTAGCAGGAGCAGCATTTTCTTGGAGGTCATCCAAGCAAACATGTATTGCGAGACCAACAATGGAATCGGAACTTATGGTTCTCGAATTGGCTGGTTGAGAAGTTGAATGGTGAAGATAGGCATATACGCCTAAGGCATAATAACAGTGACTCGCAAGCTGATATTCATGTAGCCAAGAATAAGGCTTACAATGGTAAAGGTAGGCTTATACGCCTAAGGCATAATATTGTTTGTACCTTGATCAAGTTTGGGGTTATTTCTTTGGATTATGTAAGGTCGGAAAGTAATATTGCCGATCCTTTGACAAAAGCTTTGAACAAGAAACTAGTTTCGGAAACTGCTAAAAAGATGGGATTGTGCCCACCTACGTAGTGTTTCAACGATGGATACCCAATCTGGTAAACTAGATTCAATGTGGTCCAATGAAATCATCGAGCATTGCTTGTATGTTATTTATTTTAATGAATAAAGGATGTTATTCAGTTTATCCCTTTAGCAGGTTACTTATTACAGTGAAAAGGATGGACAGGCGGTAGTCCTTAATGAGTTCCATACCTCAAAGGTTTGAGTGGTGTGTGTAGTACACATTTGATGGACTCACCTACGTGATTGTGGAGAATTGGCCACCTCCCGTGAGAATAGATGTGGGCTATTCTCTAATGCAATCATGAGACAGGGTTTTATGGGGCCTTATGATACTCGAGGGAACTATTCTCATTTTTCTTTCTACTGTCAGGTTCAAGACTATGTTCACCTGATTATAGTTATCTTTTCTTTCTTTTTTTTCTTTCCTATTTTCTTAATTTTGGATCAAGTGGGGGATTGTTGGAGTAGGAGGTTGCTCCAAGACTTAAGAGTAGTATATTATCCCATATCGGAAGAATAGTGGGGGCGACACAACTGAAGCATTTGGTCTATAGACTTATTCTGGTCTATAAACTTATTTTGGTATATATACTTATTTTGGTCTATAGACTTATTCTGGTCGATTACTTGGTCGATCGACCAATTCTGGTCTATCGACTTATCCCAACGTTCGTCTTCTCCATTGATCCTCACTTTTTCATAGGATTCTTACTAGCTGTAGAATATTATTACATAATAATTTCTGATTAATTGCAATGGATTAATGGCTTTATGACCATTAATCAACATATCTTTGGCATCCAAAGAGACCTTTGGATTCTTCATCATACTATATAAACAACCCTTGTCCTTTTCATAAAAACACACAAATACTTACAACAATACTTTATACAAGATTTTTCTCTTTTATCATATACTTTGAGAACAGTTTCCACTTCTATCTTTGTTGTGATACGAAGATTGGAAGGAGGCGTTAACCCTGGAATCGATGACCAAGGAACCCAAGGAGCACCTGTGTGGGGGTCTAACTGATTTAGGGCAGTGTCTTACACGGCGTCTCAATTAAGGTTAATTCTGATCAGTTTAGTTCTTATTCCTTCAAATACATGGTATATATTCTTTTTTTCTCCCCACCCCGCAATGAAAAACAATACTCTCCAAATCCCATATCTCATAACTCATAAGATGTGTACAACCCGTATACAACTCTAACTTTGTCAATAATCTCCAACGTCCTTTATTTACAATTTCCATGTTTTCATTTTTTTCCTACTAAAAAAATACATATTTGTTTGTCATGAAGCAAGCTAAGTACCTCTAGGTACCGCGCGGATATTTTGTGACTACCCTTAATTTCAAGGGTTCGAGTCACGGTTGTAGATATAAAATCTAATTAGTGTTAAATTACTTCGTGTAATTTAACACTCTTGTGTAGAATGATTATAATAACCAAATGTAAAACACAGAATTCCAAATGATACTAATATACCATGAAATACCATCAACAACAACACAAAACCAAAGTCCTCACAAGTAATTCTTGTGCTTGAAGAAAGCTAAATTACAAGTTAAGGGATAGATGGCGAAATATCTCCATGATCGGATGGGCATCGCCTTGCTACTTCTACAGCTACGCCTAGACTAGACAACTACTTCTACAACTACACGTTGCTACTTATGCGTCTGGTCTTATGTCGGCCCAATTAACGATCCTTTTCTTATAGGCCATTTAGCCCTTAAAATTTTAAATGTTAATGGTAGGTTGCCATTTTTCAGTGCTAACGAATACCCCCCAGCACTTGGTGATGAGAGGTCTCCTGAATCTCTGAACGCTAAACTTCTAATGAAGACATCATCTGCTTGCTTACAAGGTTTCTCATACAAGAAATCTCATCCTTCAATCCATTGACGACATGCCTTACTTGCAAAATCCTTTGCAAACCATCATTCATTTCCATCCAATTTGTGGAAAAATGTAGAACACTATTAACACCTCGGCTGCTCCTATCCAGAACACGAGATTTGAATTTTCTTGACTCTCCTAACTTGGTTGTAAATCAGGAAACTCCTTGAACACCTTTGTCTGCAAAGACTCTCATCTTGCTTTAATTTCCTTTGATGGAACATTCTTCGAAGATTAATGAGAGTTATATAAGAACTAGATTATTCCAATCATCCCTCTACAAACACGACATTTAACACAATGTCTTTTTGTATACCGGCCAGTGAGCACGATCCATTAAATTATTTCTCATGGAGAATGTAATAACTGCTCTTCCAGCTTCCCAAGATATATTTATTGAACATTCTTTGTGCCGATTCTGGCAATTCACCATTAGATTTCCAGGGAATCTTCATTGTTCACAACATTTTCTTCTTCAAAACTTGATTGTTTTACTTCGTCGTCTTATTCTTCCGAATTGCTAATTATCTTAGGGTTAGATTCGTTTTCCCCTTCTGGCGGCAGATCCCGAAATTCCTTATGAAAGATTTCTCTCTCTTCCACATCCCCGTAATAATTTAGACATCCGCAATACTTGGTTATTAATTTTCCTTTCCAAGTAACCTTGATTCTCCAAGGTGCAGTCTCGTCTATGGAACTTTCTATAATTTCTACATATCTCCAATGTACCCCTGGACTTTCTTCATCGAAAGTCAAGATCCAGGTCCATCGTCGACACACTCTTATCATTGAAAGGTGAGATTCTTTCGGTAATCTAAAAAAGATCTCTTTTATAGCCTTCACGTCGTTCATGCCCTCATATAGATCTTCCCCATTCGTCATGGATTGAACTTTGTCCGATGCCTTGAGAAAAGGCAACTTTTGTTGTAAGAATTCTTAAGCAAATCTTCGTCTATCTAGTACGACTATACCCTCTTTAGCGCGACATAACGCCGTGGATGCGCCAACTGTTTGAAAGTGCTTCATATTAGGACTTTTTCTTTTTCTTTTGATAGTAGAAGAAAAATAAAGAATGCCTTTTTTGAAATTTCGAATTTCATTGTTTAAGGAATCTTTTTAATCCGTTTTTCTTTGACAAAAAGAAAAATAATCCGTTGTATTCCATAAGCCGTAATAATGACGACCTTTAGATGGCGGTTAAGATACCGAGTTTAATAATGACCCCTACTAAATCACATTAACCTCCACGCGTTCCTCTTTTCCAGGAAGTCGTGCAAGTGGAGAAGGACAGTTTATTTAAACACTACAATTTATTTAAATAATGTTACCTTCTTAATACATACGTATTCATACGTACTTTTGGCGTCTCCCGAAGAATGCTTGAGCGTTTTTGAATATTAAGATAATCTCTTCTTAACATCACTGAATTAAACCCTGACTTTTTGCTAGTTTTGTATTTATTTTTCATTCAGCTTAATTTTGAGTTTAAGATTACGCAATAAACCAAAAAATTAGACATTTGGATGAAATTTATAAAGTATTAACTTAGATAATTTATCATTATCTTAAACTAGAAATTTACAATGTGATAATTTATCATTATCACGTCAAAATATGCCTACAAACTACAGGGTATCCTTTGGAAAGCCTAACCCATATGGCCTTATCATGGTTGGAGAAATCGTCTGTGGGTAATCTTCCTTCTGACTCCCCTCTAGCCTTCCCCCTTATTGCTAAGTTAGAATGTCTGGCTCTACTGCCTACTAACAGGGATTTATTGCAACAATTTCACGATGTTTGTGGTTTTCCTAGATATTCTTCCCCGTTTAATGCAAACGTCCAAGATTATCTCTTAGCCTTCTGCAATCCTAGGCTCTAAAAGACATAACAACATTTAACAAGTTGAATGAGCAGTATTTCTCTTAGAGCAGCTCAATTCAACCTTTATGTCAACAAGTATCTTTTGTATACCACCAGCGCTGTCAAGGCAGACAATAATCGTACACCCTTGAGGAAAACATCCAGAATACCAGGCGAGTATTAGCTTCCCTTAAGGCTCGGCACTCCAATCTAGCGAGAGAAATACTCAAGCTTCCCCCAATTTTCGGGCCTATTGACCAAATCGAAGCCAAGTTCGAGAACAGCACACAACAGACATCCATTCTCGAGCCTATGTACCTTATGTGTCTGGTCTTATGCCAACCCAATTAACAATCCATTTTTTATAGGCCATTTAGCCCTTAAAATAATAAATATTAATAACTGTCATTTTTCAGTCTTAACAATATTCCAAAACTAAAGTCAATAGTTTATTTAATTAAATTTATTGATTTAATTTACATATTCAGCGTCCATGTCAATGATCCTCCGTTTACATAGTTACTAGTTTTATGCCCGTACAAAAAATGTACGGGTCTATTTCTAAAAAGTTTGTAAATATAAGGATTAATTAGTGCAAATATAATTCAATATGAACTTCAATGAGAAATATATAAATTATCAATTCGGGGATGATTTTGACTCCAAATAATTGATTTACTGGTATAATTAATTTTTAAAAGATTATTATAAATTGAAATAAATTTGAACCATATAAAATAGATAAAGAAATTGTATTGTACTTTTATAACTTACACTTTAAATAAGTTACTCTTTAAATGAAAGTAAAAATGATAGAAATGTTTTTAGTGGTGGGGTGGACGGATAAGAAAAGTCATTTAGACTGCTAATTTTGAGGAGTCAATCACATTCTTTTAAAATCTTTAGCTTTTACCGTATAAAAATGTGTTCATGATTTTATAAAGAAAATAATAATGTATTGTTATTAAGACCGTCTTTTACTCGATGTTAATATTGTTATATCCTAGTTTTAATTGACTAATTCTGAAGGTTGTTATATTTTTTCGAAAATCGTATTTTATATTTTTTTGTTAATTTTATGGATTGGGTTTATTCGATCTTATTCAAAAATCTTTGATCTACGTTTCTTGCATTTTTTAATCTGGGTTTTTTGTTGATTTTTATCTCCCGTGTATTTTTTTCATTTTTTTAGATATACGTTTTTTTGTTATTTTTTTTAACTCTTTGTATAATTTTTTTTTGTTTTTATACCTCTATATGCCTACTTTAATTTTTTGTTTAAATATTTGTTAATTACTTCTAATTGTCCAACTTTTTTTAATATTGTTGAATTTTATGTTTATGAGTAGAATTTTAGTGATTTTTTTATTTTTGAATTTGGAGTAAAGTTTTTTTTTTATTAGGGGATAAAAATTATTTGCAACTTTAGAAGATTAAATAGCACTACTACAAAATATAGGTACGAAGACGGTTAAAAACCGTTCTCCTATGAGAGGCGGAACCGTGCTCCCCTTGGCCGTGCTCTTTACCTAAGAGAACGGTTCAACCGTGCTCTTAGTATTGCACTTACCAGAACGGTTCTGACATGAACCGTGCTCTTATGTCCTGCTCAACCGTTCTCTTTGCCCTGTTTAACCGTTCTCTTTGCAATGTTAAACCGTTCTCTTAGGGTACTTACCAGAACGGTTGTGGTTTGAACCGTGCTCTTATGTCATGCACAACCGTTCTCTTTGCCCTGTTTAACCGTTCTCTTTGCCATGTTAAACCGTTCTCTTAGGGTACTTACCAGAACGGTTATGTTTTGAACCGTTCTCTTTTGTTAAAACTTCGCGCCATGTTTTGGAATTAATAGAGCACGCTTGAGAACATAACCGTTCTCTTTGCACCTGCTATTTTTTTTTTAATAAATTAATTTATAATTCATCCGGCCTATAATTTTTCCTGCAAATAAGCGTACAATAACATTGCTCCAACAACTACATCATTCATATAACATTGCTCCAACAACTACATCATTCATATATATCAACATACTTTTCCGATCCAAAAATTCTAGATACAATACGTATGTACATACTTAAGCTAAACTTCTAGCAACGACTTAAGCTAAACTTCATCATCGTTCATGGGTGACTTAAACTGGAGCGCAAAGTTAGCCCATATATCCCTCACCTCGTCAATTTGCTCAAGCGGATATGTCAATGGGGCTCTAAGCATGAACTACAAACAAATTTTCAAAAATTGGTTAGAAAAATTCTATCCAAGACTCCTATATAAGTAAAATGAACTAAAAAACCAAAAACATACGTACATTTGGAGTAATAGTTGTGGGGAATAAAGCATGTATTCACCCTAAACTTGCAGGATTATAATGAAAAATACAGTTGTGTTTATAGTCATAAGATTAAAAAGGATAAGAAAAAGAATTCAACCTTTGGTCCTTTGTGCTTATGGCCTAAGAACAGGAATTAAAGTAAATTCCCTCCTATAACTTGCACCCAAGACTTAGTTTGAGACGTGGCCGCGTGTGCTAGAAATCCTCTCCAATTGCCTTGCAATATAGGGAGAGCCCCTGAGGTTTTAGATGTGAGATCTGAGGTTTTGGGAGAAGAATGCTCTCAAACCCTAATTTTTCCTTGAGATTTATTAAACAGTGCAACAAGAGTATGTGATATAAGGAGAAGGACTCTCCTTATATACTACACTTGGCCGGCCGAAATTGATGTCGGGTAGGAGTGGGCTTTCCACTCTTACCTTATTCCAATGCGTGATTCGACCCAATTAGCTTTAAGTTGTTCGCGGGTTTTATTTATAAATCGTAACATGTTATCAGATATTAATACAGTCGATATATTAATAATGGTCTGACAAAATACGATATTGTATAATTATCCAAATTAATATAACTGTTTATATTAATACGCGAATACAATATTTAATTAAATATAACCGTTTATATTTAATTTACGAATTAATCATGTAATCCGTATTAGCTAAAATTATTTAATCCGTATTAAATAATAATCTCAACATCTTATTGACTAATTTAATAGTCAATACCTCTGACTAACCGTTTAGTCATATCCGGCAAAATGTGACTGTATTTTCATACCTTCACATCTCTCAAACGTGTCCTATAGGTGTGACGTATAGGGACCAGTTGACCACCGCCATCCGTATGACAATAACGTCAAACTTATCTAGCAAGCCAACCGTTATTGATAAACGTGGATCAACTGGTAATAATACAGAAGTATGCCCTTGTGATCCTTAAAGAGATTTAATAAGTCATTGTACTTAATTGTCAAGGACACCAGCCCCAACAATCTCCCACTTGTCCGTACAAGGGTATGTGCAATGACGTTATCACACTACATGTGGAGGACACAATCTCCAACAAACTCCCACTTGTCCGTACAAGTGTAGGTGCGATAACCGAATCTCATATCCTTTTAAAATTTCTCCCACTCAATGTAAGACAATTTGCAAATCCGCATTCGCAAAGGTCGTATCTCACAAGCGATCTGTATCAAGAGTGGTTTCCCCGACTAGAGAGTAACTTAACTGATAAAACGAATCTGTATTCGAGCATGGCCATGCATTTCAGTTACTACTCCTCGAGTGGCCCTGAGAAATGATAAAATCCTGATAAGGGTTTGGATATTTCCCTCAACTCGAATCCTGCCGATATCGCCCAGCATGAAATAACCCAAAAAAAATCCTCTTGGCCCCTGTTACGGTGACCGTGGGAAAGAAACCAAAGTTACCCAAAATCTGTCTTAATCTCAAGAAACAATTGAAAGTCAAAAGACTCGACTCTAAGGAACACTATGGAGGTCCTATCCACGACCTGGCACCCAATGTTATAAAACATTTAGGACTCCATAACGATGTCACGGGGTGTCCTACGAGATATCCGTATAACTCGCCTTTGTGATTGGTCAGTCATCCACGTGACTTATGGCTCGTTGAACCCACCATCAACCAACGTCACAAAATGATTACCTGAGTTATCAGCTCAAGTGGGTAATCAAGGACCAAAACGATGTAATGTTAATCAGTTCACTTTGTGGTGTTCAAAATTGGCGTACAATTCCACATGAGAAACAAAACATTTTATATCATAACAATAAGGTTGAATAGAGTACACGAGAAAATGAATTATTACATGAATTCATAAAAGAGTACTACAACTTAGGAACACATCCAATTCCCATGGAATGAATGTGCCCTTCATGCTTATCACGTGGTAATGCTTTTGTGAGAGGATTGGCTATGTTGTCATCCGTAGCGATCTTTTCAATAAAAATCTCCTTTTGCTCCACGTAATCTCTGATTAGATGAGCTTTCCGTTGTACATGCCTAGCCTTGCTGCTAGACTTATGCTCCTTAGCTTGGAAGATGGCACCGCTATTGTCACAATAGACGGTGATTGGGTCATTCGAACTAGGCACTACTGATAGTCCTTGTAAGAATTGACGCATCCATATTGCTTCCTTAGCTGCTTCTGAGGCGGCATAGTACTCGGACTCAGTCGTAGAATCTGCTGTAACACTCTGTTTAGAACTTTTCCAGCTGACAGCAGCGCCATTAAGAGTAAAAACGAATCCAGACTGAGATTTCGAGTCATCTCGATCCGTTTGGAAGCTAGCATCTGCGTAACCCGTGGCGCAGAGCGTCGAGTCGCCTCCAAAAGTCAATCCCCAATCTTTAGTCCTCCGTAGGTACTTAAGAATGTTTTTCACGGCCATCTAGTGTTGTTCACCTGGATGAGCTTGGAATCGACTTGTCATACTCAATGCATATGCAACGTCAGGACGTGTGCATATCATGGCATACATGATCGATCCTATTGCCGAAGCATAAGGAATCCGACTCATGCGCTCTTTCTCTTCCACTGACTTAGCTTCTTGAGTCTTGCTCAAGTGAAGCCCAGGAGTCATAGGAAGGAACCCCTTCTTGGAGTTCGTCATGCTGAATCTCTCCAGAATCTTCTCTATATAAGATTCCTGACTGAGAGACAACATCCGTCGTGATCTATCCCTGTAGATACGGATGCCCAAAATTCTTTGTGCCTCTCCCAGATCTTTCATCTGGAAATGGTTTTTCAACCATGCTTTAACCGAAGATAAGAGAGGTATGTCATTCCCAATCAAGAGTATGTCATCGACATACAGTACTAGGAATACAATCTTACTCCCACTCGACTTGATATAGAGACATGGTTCCTCGACTGATCGAATGAACCCATTCTCTTTTATCACTTGGTCGAAGCGATGATTCCAACTCCGCGATGCTTGCTTAAGTCCATAGATGGAACGCTTAAGCTTGCAAACTTTCTTAGGATGTGCTGGATCGATAAAACCCTCAGGTTGTACCATGTACAACTCTTCTTCCAAATAACCGTTTAAGAAGGCGGTTTTAACGTCCATTTGCCATATTTCATAGTCATGAAATGCGGCGATCGCTAAGATAATCCGAATGGAACGTAGCATGACTACGGGTGCAAAGATCTCATCATAGTGCAAGCCTGGCACTTGAGTGAAACCTTTAGCAACTAGTCTAGCCTTGTGGATATCTTGTTGTCCTTCCACAGCATGCTTTATCTTGTAAAGCCATTTGCATTGAAGGGGACGTACCTTTGCAGGTAGGTCCACAAGATCCCACACGTTGTTCTCATACATGGAGTCCATCTCGGATTGCATGGCTTCTAGCCATAGCTTTGAGTCAGAACTGGTCATGGCACCTTTATAGGTTGTGGGTTCATTACCCTCTAGGAGTAAGACGTCATCTGTATCGTGTTCCTCGACCATACCAATGTATCTGTCCGGTGGAATAGAGACTCTTCCTGACCTCCTAGGTTCCTCAGGGATATCTACCGCAGCCTCGGTTGAAGGTACTGTTTCCTCCAATGGTTGCTCGGTAGTTGGTTCTTGAACCTCCGATAACTCGAAGGTTCTATTACTCGACTTGTTCTCGAGAAATTCTTTCTCTAAGAACGTCGCACTAGCCGCAACAAAAACACGTTGTTCGGTAGGCGAGTAGAAGTAATGACCAAACGTTCCCTTTGGATAGCCTATAAAGTATGTCTTGACCGATCGCGGGCCGAGCTTATCCTCGTGTCTCCACTTGACATAAGCTTCGCAGCCCCAAACCCGAATAAAGGACAAGTTAGGGACCGTTCCCTTCCATAATTCGTATGGAGTCTTGTCAACAGCTTTAGACGGACTTCGGTTAAGTATTAGAGCGGCTGACAAAAGAGCATAGCCCCACAATGAATCAGGCACAACGGTGTGACTCATCATGGATCGAACCATATCAAGTAGAGTTCGATTTCTGCGTTCGGACACACCATTTAATTGTGGTGTTCCAGGTGGAGTCAACTGTAGCACGATCCCACAGTCTTTAAGGTGTTGATCAAACTCGCGTGAAAGATACTCACCACCACGATCCGAGCGTAGTGCTTTAATCTTTCTACCCAGCTGGTTCTGTACCCGATTCTGGTATTCTTTGAACTTGTCAAAGGATTCACTTTTATGTTTCATCAAGTAGACATAGCCATATCTACTCAAATCATCCGTGAAAGTGATGAAATACCTATAGCCATCTCGTGCGTTGATCGACATAGGGCCACATACGTCTGTATGTATGAGTCCTAATAGGTCGGCAGCGCGCATTCCAACACCTTTGAAGGAAATACGAGTCATTTTGCCGATGAGACATGATTCACACGTGCCATATGATTCGAAATCAAAGGGCGAAATAGCTCCATTCTGTATGAGCTGTTTAACGCGTTTCTCATTTATGTGTCCCATACGACAATGCCATAGGTAAGTTTGATCTCTGTCACCTACCTTTATTCTTTTATTATTCACATGTAATATCTCGGTAGTTTGATCTAAAACATAAATTCCATTCATGGAAACTGCCTTGCCATAAATCATATTGTGTAAGGAGAAAATACAGCTATTATTCTCTATTACAAATGAAAAACCAAGTTTGTCAAGTGCAGAAACTGAAATAATGTTTTTGGACAAACTAGGAACATAATAACAGTTATATAAAAATAACTCGAATCCACTTGGAAGCTGGATTACGTATGTTCCCTTCGAGACTGCAGCCACACGTGCTCCATTCCCGACACGCAGGTCCACCTCACCCTTGGTTAGGGATTCTTGGTTTCGGAGGCCCTGCACATGATTACATAGATGAGAACCACAACCAGTATCAAGTACCCAAGTTCCGCAACTTGCGTGGTTAATCTCAATCATGTGAATAAAAGAAGAAGAAGACATACCAACAGGGGTAACGCGGCCTGCCTTAATGTCCTCGCGATACACGGGGCATGAGCGCCTCCAATGCCCAGTCTTGTGGCAATGGTGACATTCCATGCTTGTATCCTTGCTCTTTGTCTTGCCTTGTGAGTTACTCGACTCACCAGGCCCACTCTTAGCAAATCCTGGTTTCTTGAACCTGGGCCTACCTACCGCTAGGTCGCCCTGAGCTTTAGCCTTACCTTTACCTTTTCCCTTACTTGAGATCATGAGAACATCCTGCTTTAGACTCCCACTCAACTTTAGATCCTTCTCAGTCTGTACGAGAAGGGAGTGGAGCTCATGGGGAGTCTTCTTCATGTCGTTCATGTAGTAGTTGGCCCTAAAGAGGGCGAACCCATCATGAAGCGAATGAAGCATGCGATCAACGATGATGTTCTCACTGATCTTGCAGTTTAGGGTCTCCAGTTTCTCGATATTCTCAATCATGTTGAGAATATGTGGGCTAACAACTTGGCCCTTCTGGAGTTTCGCCTCAAAGAAGCGACAGGTATGCTCATAAGAAACGATTCTCGGAGCCTTGGAGAATTCGTTAGTGAGCGTGGTGAAAATCTTGTTTGCACCATGGGTTATGAAGCGTCTTTGCAAATTAGATTCCATTGCATAGATGAGTACGTTCTTTATCGCACCCGCTTCCATGACGAAGTCGCTATGAGCGCGAACATCGTTGGCTCTAGCTCCAGTTCCTGGGTGTGCCGGAATGGGCTCAGTTAAAAACTTAAGCTTTCCGTCAGCAATGGCAGCATTCCGTAGTGCTGCCTCCCAGTTAGAGAAGTTTGACCCATCATTCCTCAGTCTAGTTGACTGATTCATGGAGTCCATGAAGGCTTTTAGCCAGGATTCACGTGCTAGCTTGGCACTTGGCATTGGGTCTTCACCAGCCATTTTAGTTTTACAGCAGTTTTAATGAACGTGTTCTACACTGAAAAGAAGATAAAACAAAACCATATAAGCAACTTATTGTTGTGATGTAAGTCTATATTAAATTGAATTTAAACTCGTAGACTCATGCATTTATATAATTGATCTCCCTCAAGAATTATATAAACGATCCCAAGACTCAATTTCCGTATATTGATAAGCCCACAGTTTGGCTAATTCCAATCGTTGGAACTCTTGGTCGATAGATTTCCGTATATCTATCTATTAGTCCATCTCAGTCACTGGAATATTATCGAGTGACCATGATGTTGAGATAAAATAAATCATCTGTTTCCACTTACCCGACGTAGAAGGGGTCATATTATGCCTACCGACGAAGAAGGGATTCATGGGAGGCTGATTTATAAAGACTAATCTCAATTTTTGGTTATACGAGGAAGACCCTATCAACTCTTATTTATCCATATTTAAGTGAACTAAAAACTAGCATTTGCGTGAATGAATTAAATAAAGTGATGGCTTTTAAATTGACATGTGACATCTGTATTGTCACAGAAAACTAACGCGTAACCTCTACATGAGTCAGTTTTCAGGCATGATATAGGTGGTTTGGTTTTTTAGGCGGAATATGATGCAAGCTATTATCGATGAAAGCGTAAAGATAAATGCAATAAACGTAAATAAAAGTCCTAGTGTGGCCTATCCTACCAAAATAAACATAAAACAACTTGGAATCCACTGTTGGACCCTAGAAGCTTGTCTTGATGTTCCATCTTGGTCCTTGCAGCGGGAGTGAGCATCCGGCCTCCGTCTTGTCTTTGGTCTTCACAAAATTACTAATTTAAATTACAAAAGTAGTCCTAGATACATTCTAATTTAAATACAAAAGTAATTACATGGCAAAAACCCAAAACGGAGATTCAAGATCTCAAAATTACAAGCAAGATCGTGTCCCTTCATTACGGTGACACAATCTTCTAAGGCCACACTAAGTTACAACCGTTTGCAAAAATTAAATACGTTATTGAAAGCATTCAAGGCATTCACAAGACGATAAATAAAATGCATCAACTAAAAACTATTTATACATGACATAATACTGTTATTATGATTAATAAATTTATACCAAACCACCTTTTAAGATTAAAATTAAGTGACTATACCGTTTTAATCACCAATTTTAACAAACATATAATCCATTATTTTAAACTGTCTTAAAACAATATGTATCAAACGAGGGTGAACCGTTTCACTAAATAATACACTATTTCCGTATATAGTATATTATTTTAAGCCATGTGAAAATAAAACATGTTATTTTCGTAAAATAAAAAAAAAAACGATTCTGTTACAGGGGTGGTCTACCGACCGGAAAAACAGGTCGACCGACCACCTGACGAAATTTTTTTTTTTTTTTTTTTTTTTTTTTTTTTTTTTCTTTTTTGCAGAATGGTCGACCGACCCGAAAAACAGGTCGACCGACCACAAAACACGAAACCGAGTTTCTGAACACGATTTCTCACAAAGGAAACTGTTTTGAAAAAAAAAACAGAAAACTCACACAGGGGCGGTCGACCGACCGCTATAACTGGTCGACCGACCGACACGGCGGCAGAAACGAGATTTTTTAAAAACTTTTAAATAAACTTATGAAAAACACAAAAGTAAAATTTCCATGGCCTTGCTCTGATACCACTTGTGGGGAATAAAGCATGTATTCACCCTAAACTTGCAGGATTATAATGAAAAATACAGTTGTGTTTATAGTCATAAGATTAAAAAGGATAAGAAAAAGAATTCAACCTTTGGTCCTTTGTGCTTATGGCCTAAGAACAGGAATTAAAGTAAATTCCCTCCTATAACTTGCACCCAAGACTTAGTTTGAGACGTGGCCGCGTGTGCTAGAAATCCTCTCCAATTGCCTTGCAATATAGGGAGAGCCCCTGAGGTTTTAGATGTGAGATCTGAGGTTTTGGGAGAAGAATGCTCTCAAACCCTAATTTTTCCTTGAGATTTATTAAACAGTGCAACAAGAGTATGTGATATAAGGAGAAGGACTCTCCTTATATACTACACTTGGCCGGCCGAAATTGATGTCGGGTAGGAGTGGGCTTTCCACTCTTACCTTATTCCAATGCGTGATTCGACCCAATTAGCTTTAAGTTGTTCGCGGGTTTTATTTATAAATCGTAACATGTTATCAGATATTAATACAGTCGATATATTAATAATGGTCTGACAAAATACGATATTGTATAATTATCCAAATTAATATAACTGTTTATATTAATACGCGAATACAATATTTAATTAAATATAACCGTTTATATTTAATTTACGAATTAATCATGTAATCCGTATTAGCTAAAATTATTTAATCCGTATTAAATAATAATCTCAACATCTTATTGACTAATTTAATAGTCAATACCTCTGACTAACCGTTTAGTCATATCCGGCAAAATGTGACTGTATTTTCATACCTTCACATCTCTCAAACGTGTCCTATAGGTGTGACGTATAGGGACCAGTTGACCACCGCCATCCGTATGACAATAACGTCAAACTTATCTAGCAAGCCAACCGTTATTGATAAACGTGGATCAACTGGTAATAATACAGAAGTATGCCCTTGTGATCCTTAAAGAGATTTAATAAGTCATTGTACTTAATTGTCAAGGACACCAGCCCCAACAATCTCCCACTTGTCCGTACAAGGGTATGTGCAATGACGTTATCACACTACATGTGGAGGACACAATCTCCAACAATAGTAACATATCTTCCTTTGACGACGTCCAACATGTATCGACAAATATAATATCCACATAAAACGGAACCACAAGGCTGCAAAGGGGCCTGAAAGGGGAGCTCATATTATAAATAAATACTTCACGCACATGTACTATACTTAATAAGAGAAACAATATGTTAAGATATATATAGATATATACTATATATACAAGAAGTACCTTAATCTTTTTCCAAACAACGCCATTGGCCTCATATTTTGCAAGTGGATCGATAGAGTTCCTTTTCTCAAAGGCCCTGTATATATAGATAGCCAGGTTTATATATTTATTCAGTTTTAGTTGATAATGAAGCGTTAATTTAAAGTATAATAGAAAAACAAGCTAAGGTCTATGATTGATGGCTTTTGGGTGGCTTAACTTTTGTTCCTAGCCTACAGAAACATTTTAAGGCAAATGCAGGGGAGTAACGGGAGGTATAATATATGAAGGCAAAATAAAAAAGATCAGAAATAAGTTAGACATACTTGGTAATTGTATCCACGAAAAATTGACGAGGCTCTGTATGTCCGGCAGGATCACACCAATACACTGTGCTTTGTGCCGGATTGATCACGCCCAACATCCAATGCTTACTACAAGTTATAGAAAAATACAACGAAGATATCAACTTAAATATTGACAAAAAATAATAAAATAATTAATCAAGTCATCAATAATAATACTATGAAAAGAAATTTATAATTACGTACCCCTGGGCATATGGAGCAAATATAAGTTTCCGACCTTTTCCACAATCGGTACATGTCATTGCCCTAGCAACATAATCGGATCGATAATTTTCATCCGGAGCAACGGATTCTGAGGACATTGTCTCTGGGCACAAGAATCCATAGTGACTACTAATTTGCATGGTATCGGCAAGATCACTCAAATACCTACAACAATAAGAATCCATGGTAACTATCTAGTACTAGTTTGCATATTATCAGATATATACTAATGAGATTGCAAAGGGGAAGCTTAAACAAAGAGACCGAACCTCATAAAGAGTGTGATGTGAGAGGCACCACTAATGGAGGTTTTACAGGATCTATATATATATATATATATAATTATTAGACTTAACAATATAAATGTAAGATTGTAAGACAAGGATTAATAAGGAAAGCTTATATTATAAGGAGATGATATATTTTACAAGAGAGAGTTTTATTGTGAGAGAATACACTTAGACTTAGCTTGGTTATGGCAAGCACCAAGCACCTCTATTTATAGTACAAGCTAGGTAGAATATTACAAGCATATGCCAATCACATCATTTAATTTGCACCATAAACCTAAAGCTTATATTATACACCATTGCTATATTATACACCATTGCTTTATTTAAGCTACTATTTAATATGCCCAGGGGTACGTAATTATAAATTTCTTTTCCTGAGGCTTTGTTGGGATACTTATAGACAGCTCCAGATGAGACAGTCAGGATGTTTATCTTAACAATGTTACGGTTGAGTATTTCAATTCTCTTGGAGATCCAATATATGCATTTGCTGATGAGTCTGGGCACAAATTTTTCGACGTCTGTGACTGTGACAAGTGTATGTTTCCCAGTACTGATGAAGAAGATAACTCTAAAAGAAGGAGAGGAAAGAAGAAATCCATCCAACAAGAGCTCAAAGAAAAATATGAAGCAGGAGACCCTGAAGTTGATCTCCTAGGAGAGCCGTCTGGAAGATCCTTTGAGTATTATGTCAGGTACCCGAGAAAAAATTCAACTCCTTCCAAAACTGACATACCCAACTGTTATATGTTTGAACCATCCTCATCAAAAGAAAGTGATTTTCCTCCAAAAGAATTTGAAAAGGAAAACTCTACACATTCCTGGAAAATCAGAAATTCAATCACAAAAAACCCAGATGGTTCCACAAAGAAAATTAGTGCTGCAGAAGCAACACTAAATTGGCAGTCAGAAAATGCACAAATCCAAAACCATTTTCTGAAACACATAGACAGAAAGGTGACAATCATGGATCATGCTATCAGAGAGATAAACCAAAAAATCTCTGCACTACATCATGAGCTCCTAAAACTGGCAACTACTGTGTCCATAACATCACCAATTATGTTAGAGAAAGAATCAGAACTAAAGTTCCTAAAGATACAATTACAATCCCTACAAAACAAGCCAAATTCACCCTCTCACATGCCATATGACATCTTCACTCCTTATCCGATATATACCACATCCTCATTAATGACTAACCCACAGCCAATTCCTCCACTACCACAAGACCCGAGTCCTTTTGGAGCTTCATCGTTCTTACCAACAAAGGTGCTAGAAGATCAACATGTCACAAAAAAGAGACAATCCACAACCAAGGATGGGGGAAGAACATCTACAGTAACTCAATCAGATCCGTCCAGCTCTTTATCCCCAGAAGGAGGAACACAATTCATGATGGAATATGATAATCCTATTTCTTCTCTACTGAAAGAAATAGCGAATCCAGAAAAGGAAACCTCTCAGGTATCAAAAAAGGAAAAAACTCCCACAACCAGAACCAAAACCACAATCCCTGAATTTATGATGGTAATGCCATCCACTGTAGAAGAAGAAATTGAAAGTGAAGCAGAAAATCCTTCAGAAGGTGGACAAGGGCCACCAAGAGCCTATCCTCCACCACAGTGGCACCCGAAAACATCTAGTGAACCTGGACATGGTTTTTCGTTTGACAATATCCCTCCTTCCAAATGGAGAGATAAAGTCTACGAAATGCATGCATGGTGCACAGAACAGATGCTACACCCTGAAAGCAGTCTTTCTTCCGTATTTGACAGACTGGTCTCGAGATTCTATGGAAGACTACGACAATGGTGGATTAGTCTTGGAGCTTATAGACAGCTCCAGATGAGACAGTCAGCAACTGTGGATGTCTTCATTGGACATATCCACAATGAATTTCTAGGTGCTTGGGATCATTATACCACACAGGCACGAGAAGAATTCCTCAGTATGAGGTGCTGCTCTTTTAAGCATAAAGATCTTGAGAGACATTATGAAAGAATGTCAAAAAGATTTTATGCTCTCGGGGGCATGGATGATGTCAATCTCAAGCAAGCCTACTTGAATTCCCTTCCAGAACCGTTGGGGAATGAAACAGCCAGGCAATTTTCACTCAAGAACATTTCTCTCAGCAATGCTACATTTGGAGAAATATACCAGACCTCCCTGGCGGCATTAGAAAAACTTTGCAACCATCAAAGATTTTTCAAACAATTGCAAGAGCAAGGAAAACTTCTTGGCAAAGCATGTGATCATCCAGAACTCTCCATCAAATGCAAAACCAAGAAATGTGGGTGTTCATCCTTCGTAGGAGAAAGGAACTACAAGAAAAAATGGAAGAAGCGCTTTTCAAGAATGCCAAGAGATAAAAAATGGAAATTTTTCAGAAAGAAGAAGAGGAGAGGATTTAAAAAATCAGACCGATGTTATATCTGCAAGAATAAGGGACATTATGCAAAACAGTGTCCAAACAAGAAGAAAAGAGATAATCTCATTGGTTATCTTGCACGAACTGAAGACATTGATGATGCAGATATTGAATCCATCTTTTCTCTTGATGATGAACCATCAGATGATACTATTCTCGCAATGGTAGTAGAACCTATCAGTGATTCATCAGAAGATTCAGATGATGATGAATCAGATGAAGAAAAAAGTGCAGACGAGCAATTCATGCTGTTCGATGCCTACACAATTGACGTCTGTAGAGCAGAAAAGCAAGAGGAAACTTTAGCGGCCTATTTGGCACAACCATCTCCGGAGGCCAAGGTCTACATTTTTCCAGATAAATATGACAAGCCGATTCCGGTTATTGCATATTTTGACACTGGCGCCTCATACTCCATCATGAAGCCAGATTTACTCCCTGCATCACATTGGGAGCCATGTTCAGTAGGGTTCAGAACTGCCAATGGGCAAATATTTCGGATAACTCTTAAGAGCAAGCCAATTCAAATCCAAATATTTCCAGGATACATGGTAAGGTCCAGAGTTTTTGGATCAGACCTCACCAACAAGGACTTCATAATTGGTTTTGATGTTCTCCATAGCCTTAAAGGTGTGTCATGGCATCCAAAAGGTCTAAAACATAAAAACCATTTGTTACCCTGGACAAAAATTTCTCACATTTATACCCTGGAAGTCCTCAACCCTATAAGAGAGAAAATAGTCAACACCTCCTGTGCTGACTCTCATTCTGAGTTCCTCAAAAAGTGTAAAGCACCCTTGTGGCAAAATCCAGAATTCTTCATAACCCTGCCTTTTAAGAAAAATGAAGATATAAACCCTACAAAAGCCAGCCACATGGGAATGAATCCAGACCACTATACCCTAGCACTCCAAGAGGTAGAACAACTTCAGAAAGAAGGGCTCATTGAGGCAACAAATTCACCTTGGGCTTGTGAGGCATTTTATGTCAACAAAAGAGCAGAACAAGTTCGTGGAAAATTGAGGTTAGTAATCAACTACCAACCATTGAATCACTTCCTTGCTGATGATAAATTTCCTTTACCCAAAAGAGAAGTGTTATTCACCAAACTACCTCAAGCCCAAATCTTCTCAAAATTTGATCTTAAAGCTGGATTCTGGCAATTAGGCATTAAACCTGAAGAAAGGCCAAAAACAGGTTTTTGCATACCTGACCACCATTTTCAATGGAAGGTGATGCCTTTTGGTTTAAAAACTGCTCCATCACTATTCCAGAAGGCAATGATAAAGATTTTTGAGCCTGTTCTAGAAAATGCCTTGGTTTACATAGATGATATCCTTCTGTTTTCCCCTGATATTGATTCCCACACCGCGTTACTAGAGAAATTCCATAACATTGTCCAACAATATGGAATAATGCTTTCTGAAAAGAAAATGGTTGTTGGAGAATCACAAATAGATTTCTTGGGAATGCACATTTCTAGAGGGCAGTATCATCTTCAACCTCACATCGCAACCCAGTTGGAAACATTTCCAGATGAAAAACTCTCATACAAGCAAGTACAACAATTCCTCGGCATTGTCAATTATATGGCAGATTTCATCCATGGCTTAGCCAAGTACAGGACCACACTCTCAGCACAATTAAGGAAAGATGCACCTCCATGGAACCAAAAATGCACTGAAGCAGTCAAAGAGTTAAAGAAAATTGCAAAGTCCTTGCCTGCGTTAAAAATCCCTTCAAAAGGAAAAAGGATTCTGCAAACTGATGCAAGTGATTGTTACTGGGGAGCAGTCCTCTTAGAAGAAGATGAAAAGGGAGAAAGGCATGTATGTGGATACAAGAGTGGAGTATTCAAGGAAAGTGAAAAACATTATCACTCCACCTACAAAGAGATCCTTGCGGTTAAAAGAGGTATTGAGAAGTTTGAGTTCCATCTTATTGGGCAACATTTCCTGATAGAGATGGACATGTCCTCTTTCCCAAAAATGATACAGTTCAAGCAAAAAACTCTTCCTCAAGCTCAGTTACTCAGGTGGGCAAGCTGGTTCTCGCAGTGGAAGTTTGATGTCAAGCACATAAAAGGAAAAGACAACTTCCTCCCTGACTTTCTTTCAAGAACGCAACGAGAAATTTCATCAATCTTTCCAGTAATATACACGGTCAATCCAGTAAAAACCACAGATGAGCAAATTAGGGAATTAATTGATCATATGCCGCAAGCCATTCAAGAAGATATCCTCAAAAGTGTCCTAAACACAAGAGGAGTCCATACACTCCACAAAGTCCTCATGTTATACATAAACAGGTATGGTCTAGATCAAGGACCTCTCCTTGGATTACCTTACCACCCAAAGTACCCTTTCCTCACCACCATCAACTTGAATCCAAACCATTACCGAAAGTTCCCACCAGAAGCTTACCTGTTGCTTTGGTACCTTGCTGAGTCACACACAACCGGAGTCCTAATTGGGAAAAGCCAGGTGTTGCAATACCTAGCAAAATGTCTGATGAATAAGAGAAAGCCACATTACAAAGTTCTGTACAAATGGATGACGTTGTTCCACGACGCAACGTGGTGGCAGACGAATATTCGGAAGCAAGAAGGCCACACTTTATTTGTCACATTCAAAATCTTAACTGATCAGGAACAGGAAAAGGATGGCATCCGGATACATAAAAGATTTGAAGCATGGATAAGGTCAGGATACAATGATTCACCTTTTGAAGAAAATCATTTCCGAGAAAGGGCGCGTAGCCTTGCAGCCTTAAATGGAATAAAAGAATCTGCTGCAAAAAAGTTGTTCCATCCTGTTACTGCAAATTGGCACGATCCTGACACGCACCCCCAAGATTTCATCCACGAAGTCCGAAGAAACCTGTTGTGCTTTCATGATCAGTACTCGTGGCCAAAAAGCGATCGTGATCATCCAATATATAGAGTTGAAGGTGTGGCCTACAAGGTGAAGAATTTTATTCCTACACTGAAGGAATATCTGAATGCAATAGATTCGGGTAGCGACGAAAGTAGTAATGATGAACCCGTTGAAGCATCTTCCTCTTTTGGAGACAGGGGGAAAAGAATAATAATGGGAGACATGAATGACAATTAAATAGTAGCTTAAATAAAGCAATGGTGTATAATATAAGCTTTAGGTTTATGGTGCAAATTAAATGATGTGATTGGCATATGCTTGTAATATTCTACCTAGCTTGTACTATAAATAGAGGTGCTTGGTGCTTGCCATAACCAAGCTAAGTCTAAGTGTATTCTCTCACAATAAAACTCTCTCTTGTAAAATATATCATCTCCTTATAATATAAGCTTTCCTTATTAATCCTTGTCTTACAATCTTACATTTATATTGTTAAGTCTAATAATTATATATATATATAGATCCTGTAAAACCTCCTTTGTGGTTGTACTCACTATGTGTCCGTAAATTTGTTAAGTCTAATAATTATATATATATATATAGATCCTGTAAAACCTCCTTTGTGGTTGTACTCACTATGTGTCCGTAAATTTGGTATCAGAGCCATGGCAGATTAAACTTTGGCTCTTATCCTCCTATGAAATTTTTAATAAGTAATGAGCAATCTCCTACACAATGTTTAAAATGGAAAGTATGCTCTGTGGTTGCCACTTAGTGGATCTTCCACAACAGAAATCCATATTAAACAAATGGAAAAGATTATGAAAAGATAATACTATGGTGTTCTATGTGCTTGGTACCTTGAGGTGGGATTAATGATTGAATGAATCACCTCGGTTTTATGGTCATATGAACCCAAGGATTATTTTCTCATATTCTTAGTACTTTATGTTTAAAAAAGGGAGATAACTCATTTTCTTAAAGAATTTTCAAAGGATGGATAAGAAACAAAGTGACTCTGTTATGGTCTCTGGTCCATTATCACAAATAATGGAAAACACAAAAAATATTCTACCACGCTCTTCATCCTCTTCAAATTATAGAAAATCTAATGCTAGTAAAATAGACTACCTCTATGAAATAGAATATATGAGTGAAGATAGTAAAGTCCCTATTACTCAACTTCCCCTACTAAATCCATACAAAGCCTTCACAAAACCAAATTCATCTTTTCCAAAAGTTATTCGACATGCTTTTGGCCCAAACAAAAATGTGGTCAAAGAGCTCGTATTAGCTTCACAGTTAGAACAATACCTTGTTCCTTCAACTGAAGCAGAACAAATGATCCCGCTCCGTCTTAATGAAGCCATGATTCATCAATGGAGGGTCAATGGTTACACCCATCTCCATTATGGGGCAGTTAAACTAGCCCTAACTCTTCATGGTAGAAAAGGTCTTCCTGTGGTTGCAAGGGTAGCCTTACTAGACACCAGATACAAAGAGTACAGGCATGCATGTATAGCCACCCTACAAACAACCCTGAATGCCGGTACTGTATTTGTCACATTGTTCCCAAATTTTAACATGGCCTTAGAAGATCCCCAAATTCTCCAAAACATCCAAATCCAACTTCAAATCACTGGGGCGCCACAAATCGGGAACACATATGCGGCCACCCTTCATTATCAAATGGCCTACAGGGTCCAAAATCATGCTATGGACCTGAGCATCCCAAAAGACACAGATGATGCCCTACTTATACAATTAGAGTCGCAACATAGCCCCTCATGCATTCACATACCCAGACAAATCCCAAAAAATGAATTACTCAAACTACTTCCTGAGTCTTGGGTAACCAATTATGAGAAACATCATGACAATACAACTCCAATTCAATCAGTAGACTCAACCATAAACAGAAAAACAGATGGCACTGTGGAAATAGCTTTCAAAAGAGAACCAACTGAAAAGCCTCGTCCATCAATTTTTTCCACCGAAATAAACCTCATCACACCACTAAGTATCCCAACAAAGCCTCAGGATGTTTATCTTAACAATGTTACGGTTGAGTATTTCAATTCTCTTGGAGATCCAATATATGCATTTGCTGATGAGTCTGGGCACAAATTTTTCGACGTCTGTGACTGTGACAAGTGTATGTTTCCCAGTACTGATGAAGAAGATAACTCTAAAAGAAGGAGAGGAAAGAAGAAATCCATCCAACAAGAGCTCAAAGAAAAATATGAAGCAGGAGACCCTGAAGTTGATCTCCTAGGAGAGCCGTCTGGAAGATCCTTTGAGTATTATGTCAGGTACCCGAGAAAAAATTCAACTCCTTCCAAAACTGACATACCCAACTGTTATATGTTTGAACCATCCTCATCAAAAGAAAGTGATTTTCCTCCAAAAGAATTTGAAAAGGAAAACTCTACACATTCCTGGAAAATCAGAAATTCAATCACAAAAAACCCAGATGGTTCCACAAAGCAAATTAGTGCTGCAGAAGCAACACTAAATTGGCAGTCAGAAAATGCACAAATCCAAAACCATTTTCTGAAACACATAGACAGAAAGGTGACAATCATGGATCATGCTATCAGAGAGATAAACCAAAAAATCTCTGCACTACATCATGAGCTCCTAAAACTGGCAACTACTGTGTCCATAACATCACCAATTATGTTAGAGAAAGAATCAGAACTAAAGTTCCTAAAGATACAATTACAATCCCTACAAAACAAGCCAAATTCACCATCTCACATGCCATATGACATCTTCACTCCTTATCCGATATATACCACATCCTCATTAATGACTAACCCACAGCCAATTCCTCCACTACCACAAGACCCGAGTCCTTTTGGAGCTTCATCGTTCTTACCAACAAAGGTGCTAGAAGATCAACATGTCACAAAAAAGAGACAATCCACAACCAAGGATTGGGGAAGAACATCTACAGTAACTCAATCAGATCCGTCCAGCTCTTTATCCCCAGAAGGAGGAACACAATTCATGATGGAATATGATAATCCTATTTCTTCTCTACTGAAAGAAATAGCGAATCCAGAAAAGGAAACCTCTCAGGTATCAAAAAAGGAAAAAACTCCCACAACCAGAACCAAAACCACAATCCCTGAATTTATGATGGTAATGCCATCCACTGTAGAAGAAGAAATTGAAAGTGAAGCAGAAAATCCTTCAGAAGGTGGACAAGGGCCACCAAGAGCCTATCCTCCACCACAGTGGCACCCGAAAACATCTAGTGAACCTGGACATGGTTTTTCGTTTGACAATATCCCTCCTTCCAAATGGAGAGATAAAGTCTACGAAATGCATGCATGGTGCACAGAACAGATGCTACACCCTGAAAGCAGTCTTTCTTCCGTATTTGACAGACTGGTCTCGAGATTCTATGGAAGACTACGACAATGGTGGATTAGTCTTGGAGCTTATAGACAGCTCCAGATGAGACAGTCAGCAACTGTGGATGTCTTCATTGGACATATCCACAATGAATTTCTAGGTGCTTGGGATCATTATACCACACAGGCACGAGAAGAATTCCTCAGTATGAGGTGCTGCTCTTTTAAGCATAAAGATCTTGAGAGACATTATGAAAGAATGTCAAAAAGATTTTATGCTCTCGGGGGCATGGATGATGTCAATCTCAAGCAAGCCTACTTGAATTCCCTTCCAGAACCGTTGGGGAATGAAACAGCCAGGCAATTTTCACTCAAGAACATTTCTCTCAGCAATGCTACATTTGGAGAAATATACCAGACCTCCCTGACGGCATTAGAAAAACTTTGCAACCATCAAAGATTTTTCAAACAATTGCAAGAGCAAGGAAAACTTCTTGGCAAAGCATGTGATCATCCAGAACTCTCCATCAAATGCAAAACCAAGAAATGTGGGTGTTCATCCTTCGTAGGAGAAAGGAACTACAAGAAAAAATGGAAGAAGCGCTTTTCAAGAATGCCAAGAGATAAAAAATGGAAATTTTTCAGAAAGAAGAAGAGGAGAGGATTTAAAAAATCAGACCGATGTTATATCTGCAAGAATAAGGGACATTATGCAAAACAGTGTCCAAACAAGAAGAAAAGAGATAATCTCATTGGTTATCTTGCACGAACTGAAGACATTGATGATGCAGATATTGAATCCATCTTTTCTCTTGATGATGAACCATCAGATGATACTATTCTCGCAATGGTAGTAGAACCTATCAGTGATTCATCAGAAGATTCAGATGATGATGAATCAGATGAAGAAAAAAGTGCAGACGAGCAATTCATGCTGTTCGATGCCTACACAATTGACGTCTGTAGAGCAGAAAAGCAAGAGGAAACTTTAGCGGCCTATTTGGCACAACCATCTCCGGAGGCCAAGGTCTACATTTTTCCAGATAAATATGACAAGCCGATTCCGGTTATTGCATATTTTGACACTGGCGCCTCATACTCCATCATGAAGCCAGATTTACTCCCTGCATCACATTGGGAGCCATGTTCAGTAGGGTTCAGAACTGCCAATGGGCAAATATTTCGGATAACTCTTAAGAGCAAGCCAATTCAAATCCAAATATTTCCAGGATACATGGTAAGGTCCAGAGTTTTTGGATCAGACCTCACCAACAAGGACTTCATAATTGGTTTTGATGTTCTCCATAGCCTTAAAGGTGTGTCATGGCATCCAAAAGGTCTAAAACATAAAAACCATTTGTTACCCTGGACAAAAATTTCTCACATTTATACCCTGGAAGTCCTCAACCCTATAAGAGAGAAAATAGTCAACACCTCCTGTGCTGACTCTCATTCTGAGTTCCTCAAAAAGTGTAAAGCACCCTTGTGGCAAAATCCAGAATTCTTCATAACCCTGCCTTTTAAGAAAAATGAAGATATAAACCCTACAAAAGCCAGCCACATGGGAATGAATCCAGACCACTATACCCTAGCACTCCAAGAGGTAGAACAACTTCAGAAAGAAGGGCTCATTGAGGCAACAAATTCACCTTGGGCTTGTGAGGCATTTTATGTCAACAAAAGAGCAGAACAAGTTCGTGGAAAATTGAGGTTAGTAATCAACTACCAACCATTGAATCACTTCCTTGCTGATGATAAATTTCCTTTACCCAAAAGAGAAGTGTTATTCACCAAACTACCTCAAGCCCAAATCTTCTCAAAATTTGATCTTAAAGCTGGATTCTGGCAATTAGGCATTAAACCTGAAGAAAGGCCAAAAACAGGTTTTTGCATACCTGACCACCATTTTCAATGGAAGGTGATGCCTTTTGGTTTAAAAACTGCTCCATCACTATTCCAGAAGGCAATGATAAAGATTTTTGAGCCTGTTCTAGAAAATGCCTTGGTTTACATAGATGATATCCTTCTGTTTTCCCCTGATATTGATTCCCACACCGCGTTACTAGAGAAATTCCATAACATTGTCCAACAATATGGAATAATGCTTTCTGAAAAGAAAATGGTTGTTGGAGAATCACAAATAGATTTCTTGGGAATGCACATTTCTAGAGGGCAGTATCATCTTCAACCTCACATCGCAACCCAGTTGGAAACATTTCCAGATGAAAAACTCTCATACAAGCAAGTACAACAATTCCTCGGCATTGTCAATTATATGGCAGATTTCATCCATGGCTTAGCCAAGTACAGGACCACACTCTCAGCACAATTAAGGAAAGATGCACCTCCATGGAACCAAAAATGCACTGAAGCAGTCAAAGAGTTAAAGAAAATTGCAAAGTCCTTGCCTGCGTTAAAAATCCCTTCAAAAGGAAAAAGGATTCTGCAAACTGATGCAAGTGATTGTTACTGGGGAGCAGTCCTCTTAGAAGAAGATGAAAAGGGAGAAAGGCATGTATGTGGATACAAGAGTGGAGTATTCAAGGAAAGTGAAAAACATTATCACTCCACCTACAAAGAGATCCTTGCGGTTAAAAGAGGTATTGAGAAGTTTGAGTTCCATCTTATTGGGCAACATTTCCTGATAGAGATGGACATGTCCTCTTTCCCAAAAATGATACAGTTCAAGCAAAAAACTCTTCCTCAAGCTCAGTTACTCAGGTGGGCAAGCTGGTTCTCGCAGTGGAAGTTTGATGTCAAGCACATAAAAGGAAAAGACAACTTCCTCCCTGACTTTCTTTCAAGAACGCAACGAGAAATTTCATCAATCTTTCCAGTAATATACACGGTCAATCCAGTAAAAACCACAGATGAGCAAATTAGGGAATTAATTGATCATATGCCGCAAGCCATTCAAGAAGATATCCTCAAAAGTGTCCTAAACACAAGAGGAGTCCATACACTCCACAAAGTCCTCATGTTATACATAAACAGGTATGGTCTAGATCAAGGACCTCTCCTTGGATTACCTTACCACCCAAAGTACCCTTTCCTCACCACCATCAACTTGAATCCAAACCATTACCGAAAGTTCCCACCAGAAGCTTACCTGTTGCTTTGGTACCTTGCTGAGTCACACACAACCGGAGTCCTAATTGGGAAAAGCCAGGTGTTGCAATACCTAGCAAAATGTCTGATGAATAAGAGAAAGCCACATTACAAAGTTCTGTACAAATGGATGACGTTGTTCCACGACGCAACGTGGTGGCAGACGAATATTCGGAAGCAAGAAGGCCACACTTTATTTGTCACATTCAAAATCTTAACTGATCAGGAACAGGAAAAGGATGGCATCCGGATACATAAAAGATTTGAAGCATGGATAAGGTCAGGATACAATGATTCACCTTTTGAAGAAAATCATTTCCGAGAAAGGGCGCGTAGCCTTGCAGCCTTAAATGGAATAAAAGAATCTGCTGCAAAAAAGTTGTTCCATCCTGTTACTGCAAATTGGCACGATCCTGACACGTACCCCCAAGATTTCATCCACGAAGTCCGAAGAAACCTGTTGTGCTTTCATGATCAGTACTCGTGGCCAAAAAGCGATCGTGATCATCCAATATATAGAGTTGAAGGTGTGGCCTACAAGGTGAAGAATTTTATTCCTACACTGAAGGAATATCTGAATGCAATAGATTCGGGTAGCGACGAAAGTAGTAATGATGAACCCGTTGAAGCATCTTCCTCTTTTGGAGACAGGGGGAAAAGAATAATAATGGGAGACATGAATGACAATTAAATAGTAGCTTAAATAAAGCAATGTTGTATAATATAAGCTTTAGGTTTATGGTGCAAATTAAATGATGTGATGGGCATATGCTTGTAATATTCTACCTAGCTTGTACTATAAATAGAGGTGCTTGGTGCTTGCCATAACCAAGCTAAGTCTAAGTGTATACCAAATTTACGGACACATAGTGAGTACAACCACAAAGGAGGTTTTACAGGATCTATATATATATAATTATTAGACTTAACAATATAAATGTAAGATTGTAAGACAAGGATTAATAAGGAAAGCTTATATTATAAGGAGATGATATATTTTACAAGAGAGAGTTTTATTGTGAGAGAATACACTTAGACTTAGCTTGGTTATGGCAAGCACCAAGCACCTCTATTTATAGTACAAGCTAGGTAGAATATTACAAGCATATGCCAATCACATCATTTAATTTGCACCATAAACCTAAAGCTTATATTATACACCATTGCTTTATTTAAGCTACTATTTAATTGTCATTCATGTCTCCCATTATTATTCTTTTAGCTCCAGATGAGACAGTCAGCAACTGTGGATGTCTTCATTGGACATATCCACAATGAATTTCTAGGTGCTTGGGATCATTATACCACACAGGCACGAGAAGAATTCCTCAGTATGAGGTGCTGCTCTTTTAAGCATAATGATCTTGAGAGACATTATGAAAGAATGTCAAAAAGATTTTATGCTCTCGGGGGCATGGATGATGTCAATCTCAAGCAAGCCTACTTGAATTCCCTTCCAGAACCGTTGGGGAATGAAACAGCCAGGCAATTTTCACTCAAGAACATTTCTCTCAGCAATGCTACATTTGGAGAAATATACCAGACCTCCCTGGCGGCATTAGAAAAACTTTGCAACCATCAAAGATTTTTCAAACAATTGCAAGAGCAAGGAAAACTTCTTGGCAAAGCATGTGATCATCCAGAACTCTCCATCAAATGCAAAACCAAGAAATGTGGGTGTTCATCCTTCGTAGGAGAAAGGAACTACAAGAAAAAATGGAAGAAGCGCTTTTCAAGAATGCCAAGAGATAAAAAATGGAAATTTTTCAGAAAGAAGAAGAGGAGAGGATTTAAAAAATCAGACCGATGTTATATCTGCAAGAATAAGGGACATTATGCAAAACAGTGTCCAAACAAGAAGAAAAGAGATAATCTCATTGGTTATCTTGCACGAACTGAAGACATTGATGATGCAGATATTGAATCCATCTTTTCTCTTGATGATGAACCATCAGATGATACTATTCTCGCAATGGTAGTAGAACCTATCAGTGATTCATCAGAAGATTCAGATGATGATGAATCAGATGAAGAAAAAAGTGCAGACGAGCAATTCATGCTGTTCGATGCCTACACAATTGACGTCTGTAGAGCAGAAAAGCAAGAGGAAACTTTAGCGGCCTATTTGGCACAACCATCTCCGGAGGCCAAGGTCTACATTTTTCCAGATAAATATGACAAGCCGATTCCGGTTATTGCATATTTTGACACTGGCGCCTCATACTCCATCATGAAGCCAGATTTACTCCCTGCATCACATTGGGAGCCATGTTCAGTAGGGTTCAGAACTGCCAATGGGCAAATATTTCGGATAACTCTTAAGAGCAAGCCAATTCAAATCCAAATATTTCCAGGATACATGGTAAGGTCCAGAGTTTTTGGATCAGACCTCACCAACAAGGACTTCATAATTGGTTTTGATGTTCTCCATAGCCTTAAAGGTGTGTCATGGCATCCAAAAGGTCTAAAACATAAAAACCATTTGTTACCCTGGACAAAAATTTCTCACATTTATACCCTGGAAGTCCTCAACCCTATAAGAGAGAAAATAGTCAACACCTCCTGTGCTGACTCTCATTCTGAGTTCCTCAAAAAGTGTAAAGCACCCTTGTGGCAAAATCCAGAATTCTTCATAACCCTGCCTTTTAAGAAAAATGAAGATATAAACCCTACAAAAGCCAGCCACATGGGAATGAATCCAGACCACTATACCCTAGCACTCCAAGAGGTAGAACAACTTCAGAAAGAAGGGCTCATTGAGGCAACAAATTCACCTTGGGCTTGTGAGGCATTTTATGTCAACAAAAGAGCAGAACAAGTTCGTGGAAAATTGAGGTTAGTAATCAACTACCAACCATTGAATCACTTCCTTGCTGATGATAAATTTCCTTTACCCAAAAGAGAAGTGTTATTCACCAAACTACCTCAAGCCCAAATCTTCTCAAAATTTGATCTTAAAGCTGGATTCTGGCAATTAGGCATTAAACCTGAAGAAAGGCCAAAAACAGGTTTTTGCATACCTGACCACCATTTTCAATGGAAGGTGATGCCTTTTGGTTTAAAAACTGCTCCATCACTATTCCAGAAGGCAATGATAAAGATTTTTGAGCCTGTTCTAGAAAATGCCTTGGTTTACATAGATGATATCCTTCTGTTTTCCCCTGATATTGATTCCCACACCGCGTTACTAGAGAAATTCCATAACATTGTCCAACAATATGGAATAATGCTTTCTGAAAAGAAAATGGTTGTTGGAGAATCACAAATAGATTTCTTGGGAATGCACATTTCTAGAGGGCAGTATCATCTTCAACCTCACATCGCAACCCAGTTGGAAACATTTCCAGATGAAAAACTCTCATACAAGCAAGTACAACAATTCCTCGGCATTGTCAATTATATGGCAGATTTCATCCATGGCTTAGCCAAGTACAGGACCACACTCTCAGCACAATTAAGGAAAGATGCACCTCCATGGAACCAAAAATGCACTGAAGCAGTCAAAGAGTTAAAGAAAATTGCAAAGTCCTTGCCTGCGTTAAAAATCCCTTCAAAAGGAAAAAGGATTCTGCAAACTGATGCAAGTGATTGTTACTGGGGAGCAGTCCTCTTAGAAGAAGATGAAAAGGGAGAAAGGCATGTATGTGGATACAAGAGTGGAGTATTCAAGGAAAGTGAAAAACATTATCACTCCACCTACAAAGAGATCCTTGCGGTTAAAAGAGGTATTGAGAAGTTTGAGTTCCATCTTATTGGGCAACATTTCCTGATAGAGATGGACATGTCCTCTTTCCCAAAAATGATACAGTTCAAGCAAAAAACTCTTCCTCAAGCTCAGTTACTCAGGTGGGCAAGCTGGTTCTCGCAGTGGAAGTTTGATGTCAAGCACATAAAAGGAAAAGACAACTTCCTCCCTGACTTTCTTTCAAGAACGCAACGAGAAATTTCATCAATCTTTCCAGTAATATACACGGTCAATCCAGTAAAAACCACAGATGAGCAAATTAGGGAATTAATTGATCATATGCCGCAAGCCATTCAAGAAGATATCCTCAAAAGTGTCCTAAACACAAGAGGAGTCCATACACTCCACAAAGTCCTCATGTTATACATAAACAGGTATGGTCTAGATCAAGGACCTCTCCTTGGATTACCTTACCACCCAAAGTACCCTTTCCTCACCACCATCAACTTGAATCCAAACCATTACCGAAAGTTCCCACCAGAAGCTTACCTGTTGCTTTGGTACCTTGCTGAGTCATACACAACCGGAGTCCTAATTGGGAAAAGCCAGGTGTTGCAATACCTAGCAAAATGTCTGATGAATAAGAGAAAGCCACATTACAAAGTTCTGTACAAATGGATGACGTTGTTCCACGACGCAACGTGGTGGCAGACGAATATTCGGAAGCAAGAAGGCCACACTTTATTTGTCACATTCAAAATCTTAACTGATCAGGAACAGGAAAAGGATGGCATCCGGATACATAAAAGATTTGAAGCATGGATAAGGCCAGGATACAATGATTCACCTTTTGAAGAAAATCATTTCCGAGAAAGGGCGCGTAGCCTTGCAGCCTTAAATGGAATAAAAGAATCTGCTGCAAAAAAGTTGTTCCATCGTGTTACTGCAAATTGGCACGATCCTGACACGTACCCCCAAGATTTCATCCACGAAGTCCGAAGAAACCTGTTGTGCTTTCATGATCAGTACTCGTGGCCAAAAAGCGATCGTGATCATCCAATATATAGAGTTGAAGGTGTGGCCTACAAGGTGAAGAATTTTATTCCTACACTGAAGGAATATCTGAATGCAATAGATTCGGGTAGCGACGAAAGTAGTAATGATGAACCCGTTGAAGCATCTTCCTCTTTTGGAGACAGGGGGAAAAGAATAATAATGGGAGACATGAATGACAATTAAATAGTAGCTTAAATAAAGCAATGGTGTATAATATAAGCTTTAGGTTTATGGTGCAAATTAAATGATGTGATTGGCATATGCTTGTAATATTCTACCTAGCTTGTACTATAAATAGAGGTGCTTGGTGCTTGCCATAACCAAGCTAAGTCTAAGTGTATTCTCTCACAATAAAACTCTCTCTTGTAAAATATATCATCTCCTTATAATATAAGCTTTCCTTATTAATCCTTGTCTTACAATCTTACATTTATATTGTTAAGTCTAATAATTATATATATATATAGATCCTGTAAAACCTCCTTTGTGGTTGTACTCACTATGTGTCCGTAAATTTGGTATCAGAGCCATGGCAGATTAAACTTTGGCTCTTATCCTCCTATGAAATTTTTAATAAGTAATGAGCAATCTCCTACACAATGTTTAAAATGGAAAGTATGCTCTGTGGTTGCCACTTAGTGGATCTTCCACAACAGAAATCCATATTAAACAAATGGAAAAGATTATGAAAAGATAATACTATGGTGTTCTATGTGCTTGGTACCTTGAGGTGGGATTAATGATTGAATGAATCACCTCGGTTTTATGGTCATATGAACCCAAGGATTATTTTCTCATATTCTTAGTACTTTATGTTTAAAAAAGGGAGATAACTCATTTTCTTAAAGAATTTTCAAAGGATGGATAAGAAACAAAGTGACTCTGTTATGGTCTCTGGTCCATTATCACAAATAATGGAAAACACAAAAAATATTCTACCACGCTCTTCATCCTCTTCAAATTATAGAAAATCTAATGCTAGTAAAATAGACTACCTCTATGAAATAGAATATATGAGTGAAGATAGTAAAGTCCCTATTACTCAACTTCCCCTACTAAATCCATACAAAGCCTTCACAAAACCAAATTCATCTTTTCCAAAAGTTATTCGACATGCTTTTGGCCCAAACAAAAATGTGGTCAAAGAGCTCGTATTAGCTTCACAGTTAGAACAATACCTTGTTCCTTCAACTGAAGCAGAACAAATGATCCCGCTCCGTCTTAATGAAGCCATGATTCATCAATGGAGGGTCAATGGTTACACCCATCTCCATTATGGGGCAGTTAAACTAGCCCTAACTCTTCATGGTAGAAAAGGTCTTCCTGTGGTTGCAAGGGTAGCCTTACTAGACACCAGATACAAAGAGTACAGGCATGCATGTATAGCCACCCTACAAACAACCCTGAATGCCGGTACTGTATTTGTCACATTGTTCCCAAATTTTAACATGGCCTTAGAAGATCCCCAAATTCTCCAAAACATCCAAATCCAACTTCAAATCACTGGGGCGCCACAAATCGGGAACACATATGCGGCCACCCTTCATTATCAAATGGCCTACAGGGTCCAAAATCATGCTATGGACCTGAGCATCCCAAAAGACACAGATGATGCCCTACTTATACAATTAGAGTCGCAACATAGCCCCTCATGCATTCACATACCCAGACAAATCCCAAAAAATGAATTACTCAAACTACTTCCTGAGTCTTGGGTAACCAATTATGAGAAACATCATGACAATACAACTCCAATTCAATCAGTAGACTCAACCATAAACAGAAAAACAGATGGCACTGTGGAAATAGCTTTCAAAAGAGAACCAACTGAAAAGCCTCGTCCATCAATTTTTTCCACAGAAATAAACCTCATCACACCACTAAGTATCCCAACAAAGCCTCAGGATGTTTATCTTAACAATGTTACGGTTGAGTATTTCAATTCTCTTGGAGATCCAATATATGCATTTGCTGATGAGTCTGGGCACAAATTTTTCGACGTCTGTGACTGTGACAAGTGTATGTTTCCCAGTACTGATGAAGAAGATAACTCTAAAAGAAGGAGAGGAAAGAAGAAATCCATCCAACAAGAGCTCAAAGAAAAATATGAAGCAGGAGACCCTGAAGTTGATCTCCTAGGAGAGCCGTCTGGAAGATCCTTTGAGTATTATGTCAGGTACCCGAGAAAAAATTCAACTCCTTCCAAAACTGACATACCCAACTGTTATATGTTTGAACCATCCTCATCAAAAGAAAGTGATTTTCCTCCAAAAGAATTTGAAAAGGAAAACTCTACACATTCCTGGAAAATCAGAAATTCAATCACAAAAAACCCAGATGGTTCCACAAAGCAAATTAGGGCTGCAGAAGCAACACTAAATTGGCAGTCAGAAAATGCACAAATCCAAAACCATTTTCTGAAACACAAAGACAGAAAGGTGACAATCATGGATCATGCTATCAGAGAGATAAACCAAAAAATCTCTGCACTACATCATGAGCTCCTAAAACTGGCAACTACTGTGTCCATAACATCACCAATTATGTTAGAGAAAGAATCAGAACTAAAGTTCCTAAAGATACAATTACAATCCCTACAAAACAAGCCAAATTCACCCTCTCACATGCCATATGACATCTTCACTCCTTATCCGATATATACCACATCCTCATTAATGACTAACCCACAGCCAATTCCTCCACTACCACAAGACCCGAGTCCTTTTGGAGCTTCATCGTTCTTACCAACAAAGGTGCTAGAAGATCAACATGTCACAAAAAAGAGACAATCCACAACCAAGGATGGGGGAAGAACATCTACAGTAACTCAATCAGATCCGTCCAGCTCTTTATCCCCAGAAGGAGGAACACAATTCATGATGGAATATGATAATCCTATTTCTTCTCTACTGAAAGAAATAGCGAATCCAGAAAAGGAAACCTCTCAGGTATCAAAAAAGGAAAAAACTCCCACAACCAAAACCAAAACCACAATCCCTGAATTTATGATGGTAATACCATCCACTGTAGAAGAAGAAATTGAAAGTGAAGCAGAAAATCCTTCAGAAGGTGGACAAGGGCCATCAAGAGCCTATCCTCCACCACAGTGGCACCCGAAAACATCTAGTGAACCTGGACATGGTTTTTCGTTTGACAATATCCCTCCTTCCAAATGGAGAGATAAAGTCTACGAAATGCATGCATGGTGCACAGAACAGATGCTACACCCTGAAAGCAGTCTTTCTTCCGTATTTGACAGACTGGTCTCGAGATTCTATGGAAGACTACGACAATGGTGGATTAGTCTTGGAGCTTATAGACAGCTCCAGATGAGACAGTCAGCAACTGTGGATGTCTTCATTGGACATATCCACAATGAATTTCTAGGTGCTTGGGATCATTATACCACACAGGCACGAGAAGAATTCCTCAGTATGAGGTGCTGCTCTTTTAAGCATAAAGATCTTGAGAGACATTATGAAAGAATGTCAACCTCCTCATAACTAAGGTAGCAAGTTTGTTCATTGTGTAACAGAATTTCGTCAATGGGAACACTGATCATTGTCCCACTTGCCTTTAAAACCCGAGCCTCAGTTGCTAATAACTTCAAATCCATGGTCCTCTGCTTTTCCTTAAAATTGTGACTAACTTCAATTCCAAGGAAAGAAGATGGCGAAATCGAGGGCGAACACTTCTGAGGCTTGGACTTCTTTGCTGCTGCTGCTTTATTTTTTCCTTGATCATTCTTTTTCATGGTTATCTAAAAGTTGGCATAAATAAGTTGATAAATGGTATAACTCTCAGTGTATCTTATATCATTATATATACTAGCTAGAAATCTTAGTTACCTTATCAACAGGACTATGTATATGACTTTGCGGCCACTGAATAAATGAACCCTTAGCATGAGTCAATGTTATCATATCACCAACAGGCATTGGTAAATCAACATTTTCCGACCCAGAATAGATTTCCTTGATTGACACTTTTCTAAAACCATCAGGAAGGGCACTGCCATGAATGGAAACAAATTCGTCCTTACTTGATAGGTATACCATTCCTGAAGCCACTATCTTCGATGATTTGTTTGGCAGTGATAGCACACAATCTTTCCAAGCCTGAAAATTTAAGTTATAGTAGAATTTCAAACTTTTTTCATTTACTATAAAGTAGCGTCTTTAATGAAAAGCTTACATATATACCTGTTGTGTTACTGGGCCAGGAGTCTTCAAAACATTGGTCACGGGTGGATCCTCAGTCACTTGTAGTGATTGCACTCCTTTTAGTGAGAGTGATTGCATGTGAGACCCCTGCATAGATAGATTATTGTTTTAAAACTTTTTTCATCGACTTTGAACTAGATAGTGTTTTAAATGCAAAGCTTACAGATCCTTCTTAATGAAAACCTTTTACAACCTGCCGTGGTGATATGGTAGGAATCTTCAGAACATTGGTCTTGGGTGTTTGATAATCCTCCTCTCGGGGTGTCTCCTCTGGGCGTGGCTCTTCACTCACGTGTAGTGATGCAGAATTTGTCGATCCCTCGGTACTCATAGATGCTCCTCCGTGCATTAAATCGTCTAATACTTTAGTACTTGGCTTCTCACCAGTTAGCCAAAACTGCATCATCACTGATTTCAGCTTTTCCAAGTCATCAATTTGGTGTTGCATGTAATTGATCTTCTCGCACAACTCTTCTCTTGTCGGTTTTTTTGGTCCTTTCCCAAAATACTCTGTTATGATTATATACCGTTAGGAATTCCTCGCACACGGCCCGGATGCTCAGGCTTGCCTATCGCCTTAGCGAGTATGTCTTCCCGTCCTTCGGGCACAAATAAACCAGCCTCAACATCCTTTTCAAGGGATTCCTGCAAATCAGCAATATTACTTAAGTTTTTAGCAGCCAAAAAAAATGAATAAATAGCACTAATAAATTAAACAACTGAACTAAACCGAGTTAAATTACAAAAATGTTCAACTTACAATTTTCAAGGCAACTTCCTTATCATAATCAGTCATGTCCCCTTTCGCTGACTTGTGAGCCCTTAGCCAAGTTAAATATCGATCAACTTTTTCCACTGGTTTTCCCTTGGCAGCTA
Source organism: Silene conica (assembly GCA_029255685.2). NCBI lineage: Eukaryota > Viridiplantae > Streptophyta > Magnoliopsida > Caryophyllales > Caryophyllaceae > Silene > Silene conica. The sequence continues at coordinate 72,277,344 of CM055311.2, forward strand.
AATCTTCTTTCTATCAAAAAAGAAGAGAGTTCATGAAAATTCATGCCAACTTTTGACCTGGAAGTTAGCTAAAAAATGAAACCATGCCAATACATATCTCCCCATGACTAATCCAACATATCGTCACACCCATCTCCTGCCTTAGTATTCATATTACAACCCGGATCTTCTAGTGAATTAGACTCATCGGGCTCTTCATCGTCACTCAAGCATGTTTCTCTCTCAATCTCCCCAAATTGGACATCTATTCCATCTAAATTTTTTGATTCTCCATGGAAAATCCAACAAGTGTACTTTGGATTAAAATTTGTCTTATTTAAATGTATTCTTACATCTCCAAAGCTCATATACCTAATATTCCGGCACATATCACAAGGGCACGCCATACTAGATTTGTCTTTCACGTTCTTTATTACGAAGTCATAAAATTCAGCTAACCCGGCATCATATTCTACTTCGCCCTTTTTCCCATTAATCATCCAAGTACGAGCCATATTCGGCTACATAATTACAACATAATTCAATTATTAATTTATAATTCAATTATTAACGATAATAATACTAATAGCAATAATAATACTAATAGTAATAATATAACTAATGTTAAAAACAACAATAAAAGGACGATATTAATATCAACAATACTCAAATAATAATACCGTAATGATAATAATAATAATATCATAAATAAACATAAATAACAAACATCCCCCTACCCTTTGATCCAGGGATCAAACCCCACGACCAACAACCTAACCTAACCATGACCCGACACCACCCTAGACACTACGCAACACCCACGACTCCCTGGTGGAAAGCACCATCCTTCGAAACCACCCAAACACCACGAAAAACCGTGTAAACAGGCTGACCAGAATGTCCCTATTTTATAATTGTTTCTGCCGCCCCTAAACAACCAGGCCTCTGGTTGTGCTCCGGCCACCAATTACCACACTACCACCACCGTTATATCCTATGAACACCCTACAACGAGAACCCAGGTACTCGTATCTAGATAAAATCAGAAAGCAGTTCGAAAGACAATTAAAACAATGCAATAGAATAACACAAAACAACACAAAATAACACAAAACGAATAAAACAAAGGCAATTAACAACAGAATTCAGGATTAGCATACTTACATATACTAATTTACACAATGGTATTGACAATTACATCTTAGGTTGATCTCAAACACAAAAATTCAACAAATTTTCGAAACCCATTACTAAATTTCGAATTACCAATATAAATTTCGAACCCATTACTAAATAATTACTAAGTTTCGAACCCCATTACTAAATTTCGAAACCCATTCCCAACCACAACAACTCATATCACGGCCAAATCAAATTGGTAATTCGAATAATTGAGGAAAAAAAAGAAAACAAGAGTAAAGGAGAAAGAGGGCGTACGAATTATCGATGCTTGCTTCAGTTGCTTCGAAAATTGTCGTAGTACTGTATTATTACTTCAGTTGCTTCGAAAACAAGAGTGAAGGAGAAGTTATGGCTGCTGGGATTGTATCGTCTTTGTGTTTGAGAGGTTTTCAAAAACTGACGTTTAAGTTGTATACTGTTCTTTTGTGATTTTGTTTCGAATTATGAAAGAAAAAAGAGAACGGTTGATAAAGGAACCGTGCTCTTTGCGGAGACCAAAGAGACCGGTTGATAAAGGAACCGTGCTCTTTGTTAATGTAAGAGAACGGTTGAAAAAAGAACCGTGCTGGTTGATTATGAATAATAACAAAGAGGACGGTTGGTAATTGAACCGTCTTGGTTGTTTAATTATGTATGAATAACAAAGAGGACGGTTGGTCACTGAACCGTCTTGGTTGTAACAACAAAGAGCACGGTTAAGCATTTAAACCGTTCTCTTTGGTTTTATTTTAAACTATAAAGACGGGCATTTTATAGAACCGTCTTCTATTTCTATATTAAAAACTCGCGCCCACTTTTTGTGACAAATTAAGACGGTTCCGCAAAATTTCGTTCCTTAATCCCCGTCTCCTAAACCTATATTTGTAGTAGTGTAGAGAAAAGCAAACTAAAGAAAAACTAAACCTCTATGTATAAGTGGTGGGACATAGTGATAAATAAATTTTTTTAACTTCCTAAAATTAAGGAACCAATGAAAATGCAAGAAAAGAGCTTCCTTTTATAGATAAGGGATTGCCAAAAATTCTACTTTTGAAGGGAAAAATCGTTTCATTAATCAAAAGTCTCATGGTAGTTACAACATATGTCAAGAATAACAGGATACAAAACGATTAAAATCAAATAAACTAAATTCTCGATCAACAGAAAATTTCTAAACTTGATGAGCTCATGAGACGCTTCTGCACATCCTCTAACATATCGCCTTCTGCGGCATTTCACAAGAGGGTCTCCAAATTTTCTAGGGCATTGACAAGAATCAAGTTCTTTTGACTAAAAGGTTTGTAACGAGCAATCTGACAACAGTTTTATCTCCATAGGATCAACAATGAAAGCACCGATCTTCCACTTAATTCTTGAACCTCTCAAATAGAGGGGAAAATCTCACCAAAAGATGAGGACAAAACTCACCAAAAGGTGAGAACAAAACTCACACAAAGGTGAGAACAATTCTCCAATAAAGGAGAGGCAAGAGGTTATTAGCATAAAAAAATTAAAGAAGAACGAAAACGGAAAATTTGGGGCTTACCTCCACCAAAAAAGGTAGACGGCAGCCCCCAAAAGGTTGAATTAGGGTTTAGGTTTTGTTTTTTTAGAGAGAGAATCTGGAGAGAGAATATTGGTTTATTATTTGCAAGTATATAGCAAGGAGTAAAATTCTACTTGTATCCTTTTTTTTTTTTGAGAGCAAACAAACGAACTTATATTAAATCAATTTCCGCCAAACTGAGGACGGACACAGGAAAATCGTTTACAAACATAACATTATCACCAATGGTATCACAAAGCCTAGCACACAGATGTGCAACTGTATTGCCGCTCCGTCTAATGTGGGAGACATCGGTACATGGGAACACCCTCATCATCTCGCGAGCCTCCTGGATACACAAACTAAATGGGCTACGGTTCCCGTTCACCATATGGACTTCGCGCACCACATTCACCGCATCCGACTCAAGGCAAACATTAGACAGCCCCATCCCACGAGCTTCCTCTAACGCGAAAACCAAAGCCTTAGCCTCGGCCATATCGACAGTCCACCCCGCTGCCACCCTCTTGCTCGCGACCAACACCACCTGCCCTTTCCAATCTCTCCCCACCACGCCAAGCCCCACTGACCCATTCTCCCAAACAGCCGCATCCGTATTAAGCTTTATCGTACCCATGGTGGGAGGAGCCCATGAATCGCCCCCTACCTCACGCATTTCTCGTCCGTTAACACCCACCTTCAACATATATCCTTGATACTCCTGCACCAGTCGCGAAAAGCCCAAGATTGTCGTATGCGGCTGCCTGTTCGTCTCTTCAAATAGTTTCTCATTTCGAATTGTCCATACTGCCCAAACCCACGCCAAAAACCGACCTCGATCCTCACCCATAAGCTGGTTTAACATACTGCATAACCAGTCCACGAAGGATGTCTTGGGTGCAGCATCCACATTATCAGCAAATTCACTATTTGCCCATATATCCCGTACCCAAGGACAGATAACCAGAGCGTGAAGCTCTGTCTCCTCAGCCGCTGTACATATGTCACATACACTCTGGGCGCAACAGTGGCGGTAAAAGAGATTTGCTCGGACAGCTAAGGTACCGGTACACGCTCGCCAAAGAAAATGGATGAGTTTTGGTGGAAGGGGCATTCTCCATAACCGTTTCCATAAGCTGGCATCCACCCCCGGGACCGTCGAAAAACCCCACTCGAGCTGAGGACCCATCCCAAGCCAATACCCTGACTTGACCGAGAAATTACCATCTCTTGTCGGCCACCAGAAAAGGATGTCGGGAGGTAGATGTTTGTTCAGTGGGATAGACAGGACACTTCGGACTTCATCAGGAAGAAGAGCATTGGCAACAGCATTAATCCGCCATTCCCCTGTATCTCTATTAATAAAATTCGCAACACGCACTGATGGATCAGCATTTAAATTCGGGGCAGGTGTCTGACCCCCTCTTTCTCCCGGTAACCAAGCATCCTCCCAAACCCGCACCGATTCGCCATTCCCGATACGCCACTGGAGCCCTTCCTTCAACAGCGATTTGGCACCCCACAGACTTCTCCAGGTGAAGCTCGGGTCATAGCCTCGACTTGCATCCAAAATGGAGCAGTTTTTGAAATATCTCGCCTTCAAAACACGCCCAGCCAATGTATCCGGTTTAATCAACAGTCGCCACACCTGTTTCGCTAAAAGTGCTTGGTTAAACACCCGTAAATTTCGAAACTCCATCCCACCAGCACTCTTCGGCATACAGAGCTTTTCCCATTTCCACCAGTGAAGTTTTCTTTTAGTCTCTGTAGAGCCCCACCAAAACCGGGCAAGAGTCATATGTAATTCATCAATCGTACTCTCCGGGAGCGCAAAAAGGCTCATCATATACGTAGGGATTGCTTGTGCAACAGATTTTATGAGAATTTCCTTTCCCGGTTTAGACAAGAGCTTCTCCTTCCATCCTTGAACTTTTTTCCATACCCTCTCCTTAAGACTGGCAAAAATCACCTTCTTCGATTTCCCAATGATAGTAGGAATACCCAGATATTTTTCATGACGTTCCACTTCCCGGACACCCAAAGCGGTAGAAAGACCTATTCTCACAGCAGACGAAACTTTTTTACTAAACACCACTTCCGATTTGGAATAATTAATTTTCTGTCCCGATGCTCTTTCATATTTACTGATAATATCAGCTATTGTTGAGCATTCCGTTAGACTGGCTCTAGCAAAGAGAATACTATCATCTGCGAACAAAAGGTGAGAAATAGTCGGCGCCCCACGACACACCCGCGCACCATGCAATCGGCCCATCGAAACTGCTTGCTGAATCAGATATGAGAAAGCTTCCCCGCAAATAAGGAATAAATAAGGCGAGATTGGGTCCCCCTGACGCAACCCTCTAGTCGGTCTGATAAAGCGAGTATTCTGACCATTAATAAGAAAGGAGTGCGCCACAGAAGAAACACACTTCATCACACGATTTCTCCAGTTGGATGAGAACCCTATTTTTTTCATAACCTCATCTAAAAAATTCCATTCCACCCGGTCGTATGCCTTACTCATGTCGAGTTTCAGAGCAATGGTACCGTTCCTCCCATCCCCACTTCGCTTCATGGCGTGAAACATTTCAAAAGCAATCAGAGCGTTATCCGTAATAAGCCTACCCGGTGTGAAAGCACTTTGATTCTCCGAGATAAAATCATTCAACAAAGGTTTTAAACGGTTAGCCAAAGTCTTCGATATAATCTTATACACCACATTACAAAGACTAATAGGACGGAATTCAGACACAGTTTTTGGAACATCACATTTTGGAATTAGTACAACATTTGTTAAATTCACAGCCTCAACGCTACCCCTTCCCTCCCACCAATCCCGTACAAAACGACAAAGGTCAGTTCCAACAATGCTCCAATACTTTTGATAAAACATAGCGTGCATACCGTCGGGGCCCGGAGCTTTGTTCGGGTGCATACCAAAGAGGGCAGCTTTGATCTCCTCGTCACGCAAAGGGCTATCCAGAATTTCATTAGCATCATCCGAAATCACACGAGGGATACACTCGAGGACAACGTCAAACTCGGTCGGGTTGCTTGAACAAAACAGTTGCTCAAAGTAATTTTCCACCACTTTTGATATATCATTTTGCTCTGTACACCAGATGCCTTCACCATTCTCAATACCCATAATAGTATTGCGTTTTTTACGTTGATTGGCTTTATGGTGAAAATAACTCGTGTTCTTATCACCATCCCGAAGCTCACATTTCCGCGACCGAGTAAACCAGTAAGTTTCATTTTGGCGTCGAAGCTCATCCAATTCCGCAACTATATTTTTACATTGGCTCAGCATGGAATTAGAAGGGGGGTGTCTCTGCCATAACTCCAACTCCTTCTCTTTTTCGCGTATCCGCTTTTTAATATTCCCGAATCTTCGTTTGGCCCATTCCGACAGATCATGAGCACATTCATGAATCTTTCGCGGCACATCACAGCCCAAGCCGCTCTCCCACGCCTCCTTCACAACCCCTTCGCATTGTTCATCGGCCATCCAAAATGGTTCAAATTTAAAACTGCGTCGATGCCTGCCCCTATCTCCCAGAATCTCTTCTTTGATAACAATGGCCGAGTGATCAGATGAGTAGATTGGAAAATGTTGGACAATAGTATTAGGAAACAGAGTCCTCCAACTCGAATTTGCCATAGCTCTGTCAAGTCTCTCTTTTACTAAGGTTTCCTCCGTAAGACCCCTTTGCCATGTGAAAATATTTCCCCGAAACCCCAAGTCATGAAGAGCACAATCGTCCATAGTCCTTCGAAAATCATCCATATAACGTTCCCGTCTCACCGCGCCTCCTTGCTTTTCGGCTAGACTCAGAATCTCGTTAAAGTCACCAAAGAAAATTATCGGAAGAGGGCTGTTTTGACAAATATCTCGCATTAGATCCCAAGTTTTGTGTTTATTCCGTGTTTCCGGCCACCCATAAATACCCACTGCTCTCCATTTCGGCTGTCCATTCTCAGCGAGCACTTCACCCATAATATGATTCCTACTATATGAAATAAGATTGATTGCACAGTCTCGCCACCAAAAACCCAGACCTCCCGCTCGCCCTCTACTGTCAACACAAACACCGTTACTGAAGCCACAACTATTGCGAATTCTTTCCAAATCCCTCGCGCATAACATCGTCTCCATAACGAAGACAATGTTTGGGCACTCTCTCCAGCACCAATCCCGGAGAGAGCCCACTGTCAAGGGGTTGCCCAACCCTTGACAGTTCCAACTTAGGATTTTCATTGTTGTTCGCGGCGCTGGTCACCGCCAGGCACCGCTACTGTCATTAACGTGTCCATCTCTATTTCTCCCTCACGCCTCTTTTTGTTACTCTTCTCTGTCTCTCGTGAATTCCCACCCAACACATTTGTGGCTTCTCCCTCCTTTCTTTTATATCCTATCCCAGACCTCCCATTATTAGTAGAAGAATCAGTCTTGCTGCTCACCTTTCTATATTTCATATGTGGTTTACGAAGTTTTGGAATAGATCCTGTCATGGCTGAACACTTTGGCATGCTCTGAACCTCTTTTTCCCCTGCCACCCTACGCCCAACTGTCGACACAGCATTAGACGAACCCTCCCCCTCCCTCTCATCTCCCCTAGTTTCCTCCTTTGAATTTTTATCAACAGAGGGTTCGCTCCTTGCTAAAGACACACCCCTTAGCATTTCGATCATCCGATTAACTTCCATGTCCTCCTTTTCAATCCTCTCCTCTTCCTGGAAATTTAGTTTTCGCCCACATTTACTTCTCAATGCCTCCGGATCCTCCCTTCTCCTTACCACCCTCCATGGTGACGCTTTTAACCAGTCCCCATATTTTCTCCCCTCCCCAATCGGTCCCGTTCTCTCACCACAATCCTTCTCTCCATGGCCTATACATCCACAAACGAAACAGAACAACGATAGGTTTTCATACGTAATTCGAACTTTCCATTGTTTCCCGCCTTTCCCTTTCATATTAATGGTGTCAACAAGGGGTTTACGAACATCTAGGATCACACGAATCCTCATGGACCTATTAATCGACGGGTTTACAGAATTGTCTATTTCCACAAACACACCAATGGCATTTCCAATATTTGTAGCATTCTCCCTATTATGCCTACCAACCACCGGAAGATCATAAATTCGTACCCAAGTAGGCGAAAAAAATAGGGGTACCTCAGTAGGAATATCATCGCCTTGAAGATCAGAGAGGATGAGAAGATGTCGCTCGAAATGCCAAGGCTGCTCCGCCAACACTTTCTGTTTATCTGGTAGTTCCGCAAATTCGAACGTAATAATCTTACGTTGTTTATCAATAATCTCCCCATCAATTCTACCCCTCGGTTTCCAAGCCTTAATCAATTCTACTTGTATCCTCATTGCGCTCAATGTCGTTTCGTTTGAAATTTCCATAAATGTCATTTTGTTGTCCGAATGCATGTATTTATAAAATGTATTTATTAAAATTTTGGGTATTTTTTTTATAAGTTGATTTCTATGTATAAGGCAACGCCGATTAGTTCGTCCATTATTGCACTTGCTGTAATAATGGGACTCAATTAAGAACGAAATAAAAGTTGTTTCATTGTAGGAAAATGTTCTTAAACTTAGAAAATGGTGAAAAATGACTTGGCATTGGAAGAACTTTATTTAAAGCTCGTCAATTACACTTAGGGTTGTACAAATATTGACCCAGACCGGATCGAACACCTAGACAGACCGGGTCATCAAAATGTGGAGAACCGGTCCGCGGTCCTAGCCAGTCTAAACCCGCGGGTTAACCCTTTTGACCGGTTGATGGACCGGATGCATATAATTTCGTGATTTTTTTATTACTTGCTAAGCTTAGAATTTGAAATTTCCAAACTTGCTTATTAATATTCGCACAAAATCTTGTACGTTATCAATTACCATAATTTTTAATATTTACCTATTAAAACTACTTTCTTATTAAGATTTATAAGACTATATAAGAGATTATGTTTTAACTTTTAAGTTTAGAAAATCGTGAAAAATGACTTGACAGAACTTTATTTAAAGTTCGTCTGTTGCACTTAACTTGTTGTGCACTACTTGTCAAAGACAACTAGTGAACTAAACACCTAAATAAATAATTTATTAGGCTTAATCGGACCCTAGAAAGAGGATTACTCGCTAATCAAGTTAATTAAACTAAGACAAGTATTAAAAATTAAGACTTTGGCAATTGACATGTTATAAGTTTGATTACTACAACTAGCTGACATGCAAGTAATTACAAGGATGATAATAATAGATTACTTTAACTATTATTAAAGTGAAATCAATTGTAAAGGTGGTAACTTTCGTTACAAGTAAGGTAAATTTTCAAAAATAAGAGAATGACAAACTAAGGATATGAAATTAACAAAACAATAAATTAAAGAAGGAAATAAAAATATGCCAACAAGAGGATGAAGGAACCACATAATACTAAAAGTGATAAATAACTTGAGAATATGAAGAACAAAGTTGGATTCAATATCTCATACAAATTGCCTAAACCCTAAACTTTGATCTCAAATGGAGTTCAATGTGTTGTATCTTACAAAAATTAGGTGTTTGGGTGTGTATATATATATATAAAGGGTCCAAAACATAAAATTACAAGCTAAAACACGGAATTAGGCCTAACAGTCACTTAACGTTACACCAGTCGCCCTCTTGTTACACCGACTGGACTTGAGTTACACCGATAGGCATGAGAGAAGCCTCGGCTAGCTAAAGTTACATTGATTCTGGTCACAATGCACCGGCTACAGGGAGGAGATACATCGACAATGTTAAATGAGTTACACCGGTTAACAATATATAGTTACAGTACTGCATGCTCCTGATCATAATGCATTTAGGCCCTGTTCTTTTGAACTGAAACTGAACTAAACTGAACTTATAAAATCTGAACTGAACTGAACTGAACTTATAGGATCTAAACTGAATTTATAGGAACTGAACTGAACTAAACTTATAGGAACTGAACTGAACTAAACTTTTATGAACATAACTGAACTTATAGGATCCGAACTGAACTGAACTGAACTTATAGGATCTAAACTGAATTTATAGGAACTGAACTGAACTGAACTTATAGGAACTGAACTGAACTGAACTTATATGAACTGAACTGAACTTATAGGATCCGAACTGAACTGAACTGAACTTATAGGATCTGAACTGAACTGAACTTATAAGATATGAACCGAACTCAATTTATAAGATCCGAACTTAATTAACTTAATTTAATTTAAGTTAACTATTATTATTATTATTATTATTATTATTATTATTATCAGGCCATTTAGCATATTACTACCTAATAAGTTTAAAATTTTACATCTTACTACCTAATATGTTCAATTTTTCGAATAACAACCTAATAAGTGTAAAAACTTACACGATTACTACCAAAATGATGGAAATTGCTAAAAAATTACGGAAATTAATTTATTCCGTCCCGTTTAACTTTAAAAACTAATTTAATACCTAAATTACCCTCCCCTCCTTCCTTCATTAAAACACCTCTGCCAAGTGATTGTAACAAATCCCTTGCAAACAGAAGGCAGTGACTGCAATTCACGCCATTACAAGGCCCATAACTCAGATTTTTATTCCAGTCCATTTCCTGCACAAAAGATGCAGCCCTTGTGCATAAAACAGACCATTTTCTGCCTCTACTTCCCGGCCTCAGCCACAAACCGCTCAGCCATCAGGAACATAGCACGCTGCCGCACCAGCCTTCCGCAGCTCTGTCTTGCATCAGCGGGTACCACAATTGACAAAATGGCCTGATTTGCATTAAAGGTCAACTTTTTTGGATTAAGGTACCCTAAACCACATCTGATTCAAGGAACTTTTGCCATTTTTTTGTTGGAAGTACCACAGTAAACATTAAAAAGACATTCAAGAGCTCACACATTTAAACATTTTCAACTTATTATACAAGAAATGGTATCAATTCTCAACACAACTAGAAAATCTGGCTGCCTATTGGAATTTTGAACGAAAACAGGCACCCATTACCTGAACCGAAATGAAAATTATGATTCAGACAAGGATCCTATTTCTTTGGAATGTCAGTTCAGGTAACTATAGTGAGCACCCTTTAACAAGCAGATCATCCTTACCCCAAAGATTTAGTGAGGCTAATGTCTATGGTGGGGGATTTTAAAAAATCAGAACTCCTGAACTATTGAATACTAATTCTGGGGTCTAAGACAAAACATATATATTATACATGATCAATTTGAGAAGACAACGGAAGATTATCTCCCTCTAATGCTGCAAATTAGGCATGTTCATGGAGGTTTTGATGGATAAAAATGGAGGCAAGAATACTTACTTTAGCGTTACAGGGGAGGGAGAGGGATGGGTAAAATTTTAACAGGGAATAGCTTTATTAAACGAAGGGTAAGATGGTCATTTAACTTAACCCGAACATTTAAAACTAACTTAAGTTCGGTTTCCGTCAAAAAGGTAGCAAACTGATTAATGTTGTGTGATTTTAGGTAGTTAGTTGCAAAATTAATTATATTAGGTAGTAAGATGTAAAATTTTAGATTTATTAGGTAGTTATTTGTGATATTTCCTTATTATTATTATTATTATTATTATTATTATTCTTATTCAAGAGGGCATTGATAGAAAATAGCCTAAAAAACAAGGTAATATAAAATATTCTCCACTTTATATACAATGGTTTATTCATAGTTCATACATTATACTACGATTATATTACGATAAAATATAATCCACACATTACAAATTTTTTTAACCATTTATTTCCATATTATCATAATCCTCATCTACTTCATCTTCATTATCAATATCACTGTCAACAAAGAATCCATAGGCTCGCCAAATATTTTTGACTATGATGCTTCGTACCTTATACACGGCCGTCTTCCGTTTCTATCAAACATGCCCGAATCTAATATCGATCATGAATGTCGATAGTTGAAGTATTCTACCATTCATTCACGCGGTCTATGCTTGTAAGATAGTTTGGTATTAATGAGATAGTAAAAACGGGTACAATTATTAATAATTTGTTCTTGCTTTTTTTTTTAAAAAAAGTGTATCGAATAGTTAAAACAAAATGTTTTTTTATCGGTTGTTAAAATAATACTTCGTATATAGCTTTTTTGAACTGAGTTTATATGAGCTGGACTGAACTGAACTTATAGAAACTGACACTACTACAAAATACAGATACGAAGACGGTTAAAAACCGTTCTCCTATGAGTGGCGGAACCGTGCTCCCCCTGGCCGTGCTCTTTACCTAAGAGAACGGTTCATCCGTGCTCTTAGTTGTGCACTTACCAGAACGGTTCTTACATGAACCGTTCTCTTATGTCATGCTCAACCGTTCTCTTTGCCCTGTTTAACCGTTCTCTTAGGCCTTTCTAACCGTTCTCTTAGGCCACTTACCAGAACGGTTCAAAATAGAACCGTTCTCTTTTCTCCTGCCCAACCGTTCTCTTTCCCCTTTTAAACCGTTCTCTTAGGTCACTTACCAGAACGGTTCTTTTTTGAACCGTTCTCTTTGAACCTGTTCAACAATCTCTTTGATCACACTTTCCAGCACGGTTTCCTGATGAACCGTTCTCTTTTGTTCAAACTTCGCGCCATATGTTTGAATAATAGAGCACGCTTGAGAACATAACCGTTCTCTTTGCACCTGCTATTTTTTTTTTAATAATTTGATTTATAATTCATCCGGCCTATAATTTTTCCTGCAAATAAACGTACAATAACATTGCTCCAACAACTACATCATTCATATAACATTGCTCCAACAACTAAGCTACATCATTCATATAACATTGCTCCAACAACTAAGCTACATCATTCATATATACAACATACTTTCCGATCCACAAATTCTAGATACAATACGTATGTACTTAAGCTAAACTTCATCATCGTTCATGGCTGACTTAAACTGGAGCGCAAAGTTAGCCCATATATCCCTCACCTCGTCAATCAGCTCAAGCGGATATGTCAATAGGGCTCTAAGCATGAACTACAAACAAATTTTCAAAAATTGGTTAGAAAATTTTTATCCAAGACTCCTATATATATAAGTAAAATGAACTAAAAAACCAATAACATACGTACATTTGGAGTAATAGTAACATATCTTCCTTTGATGACGTCCAACATGTATCGACAAATATAATATCCACATAAAACGGAACCACAAGGCTGCAAAGGGGCCTGAAAGGGTAGCTCATATTATAAATAAATACTTCACGCACATGTACTATACTTAATAAGAGAAACAATATTTATGTTAATATATATATATATATATAGATATATACTATATATACAAGAAGTACCTTAATCTTTTTCCAAACAACGCCATTGGCCTCATATTTTGCAAGTGGATCGATAGAGTTCCTTTTCTCAAAGGCCCTGTATATATAGATAGCCAGGTTTATATATTTATTCAGTTTTAGTTGATAATGAAGCGTTAATTTAAAGTATAATAGAAATAAGTTAGACATACTTGGTAATTGTATCCATGAAAAATTGACGAGGCTCTGTATGTCCGGCAGGATCACACCAATACACTGTACTTTGAGCCGGATTGATCACGCCCAACATCCAATGCTTACTACAAGTTATAGAAAAATACAACGAAGATATCAACTTAAATATTGACAAAAAATAATAAAATAATTAATCAAGTCATCAATAATAATACTATGAAAAGAAATTTATAATTACGTACCCCTGAGCATATGGAGCAAATATAAGTTTCCGACCTTTTCCACAATCGGTACATGTCATTGCCCTAGCAACATAATCGGATCGATAATTTTCATCCGGAGCAACAGATTCTGAGGACAATGTCTCTGGGCACAAGAATCCATAGTGACTACTAATTTGCATGGTATCGGCAAGATCACTCAAATACCTACAACAATAAGAATCCATAGTAACTATCTAGTACTAGTTTGCATATTATCAGATATATATATACTAATGGGATTGCAAAGGGGAAGCTTAAACAAAGAGACCGAACCTCATAAAGAGTGTGATGTGAGAGGCACCAATCATTTGTTCATCTAACAAATGAACAACCTCCTCATAACTAAGGTAGCAAGTTTGTTCATTGTGTAACACATGTTCGTCAATGGGAACACTGATCATTGTCCCACTTGCCTTTAAAACCCGAGCCTCAGTTGCTAATAACTTCAAATCCATGGTCCTCTGCTTTTGCTTAAAATTGGGACTAACTTCAATTCCAAGGAAAGATGGCGAAATCGAGGGTGAACACTTCTGAGGCTTGGACTTCTTTGCTGCTGCTGCTTTATTTTTTCCTTGATCATTCTTTTTCATGGTTATCTAAAAGTTGGCATAAATAAGTTGATAAATGGTATAACTCTCAGTGTATCTTATATCATTATATATACTAGCTATACTAGAAATCTTAGTTACCTTCTCAACAGGACTATGTATATGACTTTGCGGCCACTGAATAAATGAACCCTTAGCATGAGTCAATGTTATCATATCACCAACAGGCATTGGTAAATCAACATTTTCCGACCCAGAATAGATTTCCTTGATTGACACTTTGCTAAAACCATCACGAAGGGCACTGCCATGAATGGAAACAAATTCGTCCTTACTTGATAGGTATACCATTCCTGAAGCCACTATCTTCGATGATTTGTTTGGCAGTGATAGCTCACAATCTTTCCAAGCCTGAAAATTTAAGTTATAGTAGAATTTCAAACTTTTTTCATTTACTATAAAGTAGCGTCTTTAATGAAAAGCTTACATATATACCTGTTGTGTTACTGGGCCAGGAGTCTTCAAAACATTGGTCACGGGTGGATCCTCAGTCACTTGTAGTGATTGCACTCCTTTTAGTGAGAGTGATTGCATGTGAGACCCCTGCATAGATAGATTAGTGTTTTAAAACTTTTTTCATCGACTTTGAACTAGATAGTGTTTTAAATGCAAAGCTTACAGATCCTTCTTAATGAAAACCTTTTTACAACCTGCCGTGGTGATATGGTAGGAATCTTCAGAACATTGGTCTTGGGTGTTTGATAATCCTCCTCTCGGGGTGTCTCCTCTCGGGGTGTCTCCTATGGGCGTGGCTCTTCACTCACGTGTAGTGATGCAGAATTTGTCGATCCCTCGGTACTCATAGATGCTCCTTCGTGCATTAAATCGTCTAATACTTTAGTACTTGGCTTCTCACCAGTTAGCCAAAACTGCATCATCACTGATTTCAACTTTTCCAAGTCATCAATTTGGTGTTGCATGTAATTGATCTTCTCGCACAACTCTCCTCTTGTCGGTTTTTTTGGTCCCTTCCCAAAATACTCTGTTATGGAAATACCGTTAGGAATTCCTCGCACACGGCCCGGATGCTCAGGCTTGCCTATCGCCTTAGCGAGTATGTCTTCCCGTCCTTCGGGCACAAATAATCCAGCCTCAACATCCTTTTCAAGGGATTCCTACAAATCACCAATATTAATTAAGTTTTTAGCAGCCAAAAAAAATGAATAAATAGCACTAATAAATTAAACAACTGAACTAAACCGAGTTAAATTACAAAAATGTTCAACTTACAATTTTCAAAGCAACTTCCTTATCATAATCAGTCATGTCCCCTTTCGCTGACTTGTGAGCCCTTAGCCAAGTTAAATATCGATCAACTTTTTCCACTTGTTTTCCCTTGGCAGCTAAATCTTCTTTCTATCAAAAAAGAAGAGAGTTCATGAAAATTCATGCCAACTTTTGACCTGGAAGTTAGCTAAAAAATGAAACCAATACATAGAACTTACGACTTTAACTTGAATCCCTCGATATCCTGCTCGTGAGCCAAAGTATTTCCCCTTTTTTTAGAGGCATTCTCCTTGTTCTTATCACTGATCGCCTAATAACATAAATCATATAGAGTGAAAAATAGTACGAGATACTATATACATATATATATTATCATGAAATAATTTGCGTGTCTACAAAAATAGAAATATTACCTTGAATTTTTCACTAGTGTGAGATGCCAGAAACTTGTTCCAATCATCTTGTGTAATCTGCTTATACAAGGGTGGTGGTGTCTTCTGGATAGCTCCCGTCTCATCATACATCCACTCACGAACCAAAGTGCATTTCCATTTTCTCCATAATTCAGCCATCTTTTGGAGACACCAATCGTGACGTTCTTCAATGACATGAAAAGCACCCTGAATTGCCATAAAAAAGAATGATGTTATAATATTAGTTTCGTTAGTTATAATAAGAGATTAGAACTTATTTAAGGATGTTATAATATTAGTTTCATTAGTTCTAGTAGTGATAGGTTATATGCGTGGGAGAGGAAGCTATACGATGAAGTCAAGGTATTCATGTTATCATTCATTATTCAACTAGTCATTTTCCCTTCATTTTCATAATACCATGTTTGGCTCAAGATTAATAATCTGACAAATAGTATTATACTACTACGTTCATATATTGACACAGAATCCCGCTTGTTCCAAAATGAAGTAGATTCTAGTATTCAATGTGAGTCTATGCTATAAAATTGTACATTTTGTCCTTCTTTCACCAGATTTAAGGTAACAAAGGTTACAAACTTACAAGTCACAGCAATCGATCACTCGAAGTAGCCATTTAATGAAGAGGCTTCCAAATGACTTTACGTCTGTAATAGATGTTCAACTTGAACTTCAAAGTGACAGTAATACCCAAGCCATTTAACGATTTTAAACTTTAAATTGGGATGAGACAGAGGTCAAGGACAATGCAAGTAGAACAGATATATATGAATCACAAATACCGATGCTGACAAACTTACGAACTAACACTACAACAGTAGTGAAACAACTAAGCCACGTATATGAAATTGGTAGCTGCTCATTTAAGCTGATCTGAGTCTGACCATTTGTCCATTGGTAGCAAGATCATTCAATCTTTTCAACTGAAAGCATACAGTCCTTCACAAACCTCATCAATTCATCTTATAAGTAGTAGAGTCTATTATAAATAAACTCCAAGGCAAACCACACGTCTGCGCCACAAGAGTCCTATGAAAAACAGACCTTATATCAGACTGCTCATGATACTCACTAAAACTGAATAAATATGAACTACATTCTGGTACTCAACCTACTGCTCTTGTTACTGCTGCATCAACCTACTGCCCTTATCTTTGATTAAACACCCGCTCACAAAGAATAATGGTAAACACATGAACGGGACAACGGAAGTAATTGTCAAAGAGGTGGTACTCAAAGCAAGAGTAATACAGGAAGGGAACATGTGTTTGAAACTCGGAGTTAATTTCATTTTTATAAACTCAGTTCCGACTCTAATTCTCCTTGACATAATCGATCAACGTATGTCACGTTTTATGGGCAGTAGTAACAGCCATGGTGCAGGCGTTGGTCTGGTCTGAACAGACCCACGAAGGACAGTACGTGCAGACCAGAATGCAGCTACCAGCAGGTTTACTGGTCTGAACTGACTGGTGCAGGAATGAAAAATGGCAAAAGAGTAACGTAGTATGTGCAGTAGTAGGGGGGCAGTAGTAGTTCAGAGATGGAATGCAACATATAATACAATTAAGTAGTAGAGAGTAGCAGTGTAGGTTGTAGAGTATGGATGCAATAACAGCAGTAGTAAAAATAAGCATAGACAGCAGCAGTGGCATAGATAACCATCAATAATCAGCAGCTATAGACGCATCACAAATGAACAGCAGCAGTAAGTGAAGGGTACGTAACAAACAACAGTTGTTAGAAGTCAATAGGAAGCAGCAGCCTACTCCTCAAGTAAGGTTCATTATATAGGCCTCATATCTGTACAACCCATATTCATAAAACTTAAAACATGAAGCAAAAAAACTTAGAACATGGTTAAAATAACATACCGTCAGTTCACTCAGCATAAGGTTCAACGTCGGTTGATCCACATCCTCCCAACTCTCCAGTGCGGGACTAACATTCCCCCGAACAGTCACGCCTATCCATGAACTAAACTTAGATGCATATTTTCCTGTCGGCAATTTATCTTCTTCGTCCCACTCAAGTTGTATGGGTTGTTTCTCTTTAATAGCTCTTGCAGCTATATCTAAAACAGTTCGGCCCCTGTGAGAAGATATCCCCTTCTTTCCGCTTGCGTCCTCAACAGAGTTGTTCTTTCGACTTCTTTTACGTTTTTGCGGGCCCATTGTTCAACTGTACAAAAAAAAACAGGGATAGCAAGTCAGAACAGGGAAAGCAAGTCACAACAGGGAAAGCAAGTCACTGGAACATGCAAGATAGGAAAACATATAAGAAATGTAGATGAGGAATGCTTCTGATGAAAAGCGGTAAAATGTAAGAAATTATATTAAAACATCAATAATGGAGCAAATTACAAGAAGTCTCATACTGCCACTAAGCAAAAATAAACAACCAAGAAAACTAAATGATTCTATATGATAATAATAATAATAATAATAATAAAAATAATGGGACTGGGGCGTTGCTTGGACTGAAGCGTTGCTTGGACTGAAGCGTTGCTTGGACTGAAGTCAGGTCGTTGCTGCCCATAGTAAAAAAAAGGAAAAAAGCATTTAATAATAATTTAATAATAATAATTTAATAATAATAATAATAATAATAATAATAATAATAATAATAATAAAAATAATAAATCGTACCTAATCATGCGTCAAAACCGCGAGGGCGTTTTTTAGAAGAAGACTCGGTATTGGTCCATATCCCTTCATCATGGTCGTCACGAACATATAAACTAGAAGGCTCGAATATATCCGTATCATCTAAATGTGGTACACGAGGATCAAAGCCCTCAAATACCACATCGTCATCGCAACTATCCATTGTGGTCTTACTTCTTACAGATAGCACAACTGACCACTTTTTATCCGATGGATCGGTGACATAAAATACTTGTTTCGCTTGTGTCCCTATAATAAAAGGATCCTCCTTATGACCAAATTTATTAAGATTTACTAAGGTGAATCCTAGTTCATCCTTGCGAACTCCACTAGTAGTTTCAATCCACTTGCATCCAAATATAGGTATTAGAAAATCTGTGTAATCTAACTCCCAAATCTCTTCAATGAATCCATAATAATGCATTTGACTTAAAACTGGTTTCTTATCTTTCGAACTAGCAAAATGCATGCCTTCTGCCTCTACACTAACACCACTATTTTGCATCGTGCTCATGTCATCTTGCCCACGAGTGTAAAAGGTGGATCCATTAACGGCATAACCAGTATAAGACGATGCAAAAGTCTTAGGCCCAAAACAAAGCCTCTGTAATCTAGAAGAAATATACTCAGGATATTGTTGCAAGTCTTCTATAACTCGACCCTTGAACCAAACTCTAAAAGTCTTATTGTGCTCACTTGCGATCCACATCTCTGATTTATTTCGATGCTTCGCCTTCAACAATGCCTTGTGTTCCTCAATGTACGGCTGTACCTCATCCTCGTTATGAAGAACATATGTATGTGCTATATGCCATTTCTCAGTTGCCATATCTAGACGAACATGACCCCTAAGACCTTTGCCCATCATCCACTCACTGTGCCTATTCTTAGGAATCCCAGGTAGCTCAGAATCTGACAAGTGTGCATAGCAATAAAAAAGTGCTTCATCCGTGATTGCACGCTCAGCAATAGACCCTTCAGGACGATATCTATTAGATGTATAATCCTTATACACTTTCATCAATCTCTCAAAAGGATATTGATACCTTAGATAAACTGGACCAAGGTATTTGATTTCTCTAACCAAGTGTACAGTTAAATGCACCATTATTGTGAAAAATGAAGGAGGAAAGTACATTTCCAATTGACAAAGAGAAGTGACAATTAGTTTTTGCAAAGACTCCAACTCCTTGGGATCTAACACTTTATTGCATATGGCATTGAAGAAAAAGCAAAACCTACTTATGGCGAATCGAACTTTTTTAGGTAAAATCGAACGTATAGCCACTGGTAGTAGTTGTTGCATCAAAGTATGACAATCATGAGACTTTAAACCAACAAGCTTAAGATCTGTCATTGATACTAGGCTGTTGATATTGGAAGAATATCCCTCCGGCACTTTAACACTACTTAAGCACTCACAAAACTCTGTTTTCTCCTTTCTTGAAAGTGTATGAGCAGCCGGAGGCAAATAATATCGTGTTCCTTTCTTTTCTGGTGCCAACTCAGGTCTGATTTTCATATCCACCATGTCCATCCTAGCTGATGTGTTGTCTTTTGACTTATTCGGAACATTCAGAAGAGTGTTGATTATATTGTCACACACATTTTCCTCAATATGCATAACATCTAAGCAATATCTTATAGAAAGGTCACGCCAATATGGAAGTTTTTCAAAAAGAGGAGACATCTTCTTATATCCCCGAGACGCTAATTTAGAACCCTTCTTCCCATAAGTTATCTCAATTTTTTTCACTCTTTCATATACTTCATGACCGGTTAATATCTTAGGAGGAGATCGATGTTCAGGTTTTCCATTGAATGGTTTTTGTAGCTTACGATATGAATGATCAGGGTCCAAGAACCTACGGTATCCCAAGTACGCTTGCTTACGAGAAAACTTCAAATAACAAGAATCGACATCTTCTCCACACAAGGGGCAAGCCTCTTTCCCGTGCAAAGTGTGTCCAGATAGATTACCATACGCAGGAAAGTCAGAAATAGTACATAGTAACATTGCTTTCAAATTGAAATAACTATTCTGGTAGGCATCAAACACTCGTATCCCTTCATCCCACAACAATCTCAAATCGTCAAGAAGAGGCTCTAAGTAGACATCTATATCATTACCAGGTTCTTTAGGACCAGAAATCAATAAAGACAACATCAAATATTTTCGTTTCATGCAAAGATATGGAGGCAAATTGTAAATAGCTAAAAACACCGGCCAAGTACTATGTTGACTACTCAAATTTCCAAAGGGATTCATCCCATCAGTGGAGAGTGCAAGGCGGAGATTTCTGGGTTCTTTGCCAAACTCGGGATATTTTGCATCAATAAACTTCCAGTCTTTCCCATCGGCCGGGTGTCTCAACTTCCCATCATTTGCTTTCGATGTACTATGCCATGTGAGTAATTTGGCATCATCTTTATTCGCAAATAATCGTATCAACCTAGGAATTATTGGAAAGTACCACAAAACTTTAGCTGGGATCCCCTCCTTCTTTTGATATCGCCATTCCTTACACACTGGAAAACTAGTGAGATTAGCATATCCTTTGCGATATAATATGCAATCATTGGGACATGCGTGGATTTTTTCATATTTCATACCAATTCCCCTAAGTAGCTTCTTTGCCTCATATGTACGATCGGGAAGTACATTATTTTCGGGGAGCATGTCCTTTAATAATTTCAGGAGGTCTGTGAAACTCTTGTCACTCCACCCATTTGTTGCTTTTAAATTATATAACTTAACAAGAGCTGCCAATTTAGTGTGCTTACAACTACTATAAAGAGGCACTTCGGAATCTTTCAATTTCTCCAATACAACACTGGTATCCTCCAAATCATTTTCATCAAGATCCTCATCAGTTTCATCTACAATACCTTCTTGCTCATCACCTCCAAACATATCTCCCCATGATTTATCCAACATATCGTCACACCCATCTCCTGCCTCAGTATTCATATTACAACCCGGATCTTCTAGTGAATTAGAATCATCGGGCTCTTCATCGTCACTCAAGCATGTTTCTCTCTCAATCTCCCCAAATTGGACATCTATTCCATCTAAATTTTGTGATTCTCCATGGAAAATCCAACAAGTGTATTTTGGATTAAAATTTGTCTTATTTAAATGTATTCTTACATCTCCAAAGCTCATATACCTAATATTCCGGCACATATCACAAGGGCACGCCATACTAGATTTGTCTTTCACGTTCTTTATTACGAAGTCATAAAATTCAGCTAACCCGGCATCATATTCTACTTCGCCCTTTTTCCCATTAATCATCCAAGTACGAGCCATATTTGGCTACATAATTACAAAACAAACCACCAATTAAATAAACACTACATTTTGACATCACAAAAACACATAAAACATGATTGAAGACAGGTCGCTACTCGTAATTATGTGAAGCAACAACAGTTTCTGTGGAACATCATCTTACACTCTTATTGTGTTTACTACACTAGCAACAACCGAACCCCTTGTTCCCTACCCTTAGTCCTTGCTCAAAGTATAGTGCTTAGCATACTTGTAGCGAACGACAAAATAATCAGTGTAAGTCTATTAGCCACTAAAAAAAAACTGTGGAACATACTAAGACATTCTAAGGTATCTATGAATTAGTGGAGGTATATAACTCACGAGTGGCTAGAAGACATACTACTATACATCAGTTCACCCCTTAATCCACTTCTTTATTGAAGGGGTGACAGTAGAGAATGGTCGTGAATGCAGATACACGGGGAAGCAGTGTGAGTGCAGTAGGGGGGGGGGGCCTGGTGCAATCCTCGACTCAGTAATCCAAGAGACCAGGAATTGAGCACGTATTGTATCAAACCAGTTCACCCCTTCAAACGGTCTCAAATGAGGGCAGGAATGCAGAGGTTACAAACATCAAAACGTACTGTATGCTACGTTTGTTCAACATCATATATTCATGGTTCAGTTGCTTGGTGAAGAAGAAACTATGACGGACGCCGATTGATAGCAACACCCAAGACTTCAGAATTTCGATTGGTAATTCAAACAAGGTTGCTTAGTGAAGGACTATGACGGACGATTGAAAGAAACTATGACGGACGATTGAAAGAAGACGGTTGCTTAGTGAAGGAGGTTTTGCAGCAGACTTCAGAATTTCGAAGGTTTTGCAGTTGTACTTCAGAAACAAGGTATGTTTAATTTTTATGAAAAGAAAAGAGAACGGTTCAGAAAGAAACCGTCATCTTTTAGAAGCAAAGAGAACGGTTCCTTAGGCAACCGTGCTCTTTTAGTTTTAATGAAAAGAAAAGAGAACGGTTCCTTAGGCAACCGTGCTCTTTTAGTTTTAATGAAAAGAAAAGAGAACGGTTCCTTTAGTTTTAATGAAAAGAAAAGAGAACGGTTCCTTTAGGCAACCGTTCTCTTATCTTTTTAATGAAAAGTAAAGAGCACGGTTCTATAGGCAACTGTTCTCTTATCTTTTAATTCATAACCAAAGAGCACGGTTAAGTATTTTAACCGTTCTCTTTAGTTTATTTTGAACAAATAAAGACGGGTTATATTGGGAACCGTCTTGTATTTCTGAATTAAAAAATCCCGCGCATCTTTTCTGACACATTAGGACGGTTCCGCAAAATTTCGTTCCATTAGCCCCGTCTCCTAAACCTATATTTGTAGTAGTGTGAATTTAACTTAACTGAACTTATAGGAACTGAACTGAACTTATAGGAACTGAACTTATAGGATCTAAACTGAACTGAACTGAACTTATAGGAACTGAAGTAGACTTATAAGAACTGAACTGAACTGAACTTATAAGATCTGAAGTGAACTTAAATAAAGTGACTTGAAGTCCAAAAGAATAGGGCCTTACTGGTCTTAGAAGATTCAGAGGCTAGAGTATTCTTGCTCCTTGGCTTTCAATTGTTGATCGATCTTTGCATGAGAAAGCGTGCAATACTACAAAATGCTTAGCAAACTACATGGCGAAACTCATTTAAGCAACTTTATCATAAACTCAAGTAATTATCAATTAAAAGCACCAAAACTAGGACAAATATAAAGGCTTTGGCACAAATAATGGGACAACAACGTAGTTATCATGAATCTTTCTTCAAGTGATGTACCCGGGCTAAGATCAATGATAGAAAAAGGTATTTTGCCTTCCTATATGTATATTTTAGTTTGGATCCCAACGAGTTTTTTTTTCTTGACGTAACAACATTAACTTTATTTAAAAATCAATAAGCCATTAAATACAATATGAAATTCATTTGAAAAAACTAAAATGAGGTCCGAACTTCATCCCTAATTTTTATGAATTTAGTATTCTTGATTTTTTATATAGTGGTTGTTACCAAATTTACAAAATAAGAATATATTATAAATATCTCCTTTTAATCAAATTTTATACCTTTTTTATCAAATTTTTAAAATGAGATTAATTTTTTAAAGTTTTGTACGAGCAGATAGTCGCCTAGTCAGTGTCTGATCTTAATTATGCGAACATAGCGTTTTAGTGACACAAAAATGAAAAAGGTGCAAATTACTCTCACGAAAACATCGGAAGGAAGTAAAAAAGATTGATATCATGACAAATCTAGCCATGACTCCACGAGCGCCCACTTATATCAACAGTTAAATGATTGTTTTAGCTTAATCAAATGTTAGGGGTTCGAGCCATGGAAATGCATTTGTGTTAGAGCTCATGAGGGAGAGCCTTACCGCCCTAGTGATCTTACCTGGCTCAAATTCATACTAAATCGATCGAATGCTCCAAATTAAAAAAAATGACAAATCTGAAACCATAGAGAAATTTCTCAAATAAATACATAGATGGATAATAGGTTTATCTCATAATCTTATATTTGGCATTCCACCCCATAACAATTTGGACAGAGGGTATTTCACAAAAAGAATAATATCGTAGAGATGATTTTCCTAAAATTCCAAACGTTGAAAATGAAACAAAGTGGGGTTATTTAACATGAGGCCAAAGCGGTTTGAATGCTCTATAATTGTGATTTCTTATTTTCACGTGAACCTCACTGTTTTTTGTGAGGAATTTAGATTATGTTTTTAGTTTTGGTCGACCCAAAATGCTCATTTGAACATGGCTATGAATCTTTGATTATTAAACCTTTTAGATTGAATACTCATGGCATCAGTTCATTTGAAATTAAATGCAGCTTTAGTGCTACTTGTTTGAAGCTCCTTCGACGCGAGATTGGTTTTGCGAGAGAATGAATGACAAGGATATTGTCCAGTTATGTATGAGTGGAGATAATTGTTATCAGAATTCTAATTTGATCCTATGACTAGGAGTTTACAATCTAAAAATAGTTGACCGATTCTAAAATTTACAATTTCATTGGTTGTAGATATGCTTCTATCCATTTGAAAATTTCTAGAGATAGAATAATAATTCAATTTTACGATTACGAACCTACGATTCAATTCTATATAGTAAAATAAAAAGTTTAGATTGTTCGCTTTCTAAAAAGCTCTCCCCTCTCTCTACAAAAAAACCGTAAAAAAAACCTAATTCATTTGCTCCACTGCCGCCACCCTACCCTCATCGTCCTCCCCATCATTCTCCCAACCCTTTCACCGGAGATGTGGCTTCTCTTGACCCCATTTCCAGCGATTCGTCTCCACCTTTTCTAATACCTCACAAGATCTCCTTCTTCGTCGTGTCGTGAAGCGCTTCTCCGTCATTCTTTCTCTTGCTACTCTATCGTCGGCCATCCCCGTCTTCTCCCTTCTTCCGTTTTGATGTAACGACGCCCCGATCATTCCAGAGACTCTCTCTTGTTAAGTGGCTCTGCCCTATGCGTCTCAGGGTGGTGTCGGAGAGGTATTTCCCCTTCCCCTAACCCCTTCCCCTACTTCTATCTGCTTTGTGAAATGTCCGCAATTTGATTTCCCGTTCTACAAAAACTTAGACATATATGACATTTCTCAATTTGATCACGTAAAAATGATGTCTTATATCAATATGTTTGGTATGTGAATGTTGTATAGGATTATTTGATATGTTAATGGCACTTGTATTGTCACAAAATATGGGTGTGGTTTTGAATGCAAGACCATAATCATGCAATTGTTGTCTAACCCGTAAAATTTGTGCACAACAAAGAGCGGCACTTACATACTCACTTTGGCTGTGGACAAGGCAACTGTATTTTGTTTCTTGGATGCCCATTAAATGAGACATGGTCCTCGGAATGTAGTAATTCCCGAGGTGTTTTTCCTATCCAATAAATCACGAGGTGAATCCGCATCAGTAAATCCTACAAGATCAAGTTCATAGTGAGTTGGATACCAAAGATGTAACCCTTGTGTTCTAACCAAATACCTAAAAATTCGTTTAACGGCTTTGAAATGTGATTCCTTAGGATTTACTTGAAAACGGCCACAAACACAAACACTAAATTGTATGTCGGGTCGACTAGCGGTTAAGTTGAGAAGTGAACCAATCATACCTCGATAAACTTTTTCACTTGCACTTTTACCTTCTTCATCATTGTCAAGTTTGATCTTAGAGATCATTAGTGTGGACATATGTTTAGAATTAATCAACCCAAACTTACTTAGCATCTCCTTTAAATACTTTTTTTGATGGATCATTATTTCTTGTTCACTTTGTTTGATTTGGAGACCAAGGAAAAATCCAAGTTCTCCCATCATACTCATTTCAAACTCGGAAGTCATTAAATCAAAAAAATATTTATAAAGAACATTATTAGTTGCACCAAAAATGATATCATCGACATATATACTTGAATTGCACAGGAAACAGTTCCTTACCTTGTGACTTGATAAACAATGTTTTATCAACCGAACCACGTGAAAAACTATTCTCCAACAAAAACTTAGACAACCCATCATATCAAGCACGAGGAGCCTGTTTTAATCCATAAGTGCCTTATCAAGTTAGAAAATATGGTTAGAGAACTCACTACTTACAAATCTGGATGGTTGTTCAACAAAAAACTATTCATCCAGAAAGCCATTTTAAAATGCAATTTTAACATCCATTTGAAAAATTGTTATGCCTTGAAATGACGCAAAAGCTATGAGAATTCGTATGGCTTCAAACCTAGCTACCGGTGCAAAGGTTTCATCATAATCAATTCCCTTTTGTTGGTTATAACCTTGCACCACCAGTCTAGCTTTGTTTCGTATGATTTCTCCATCATCAAGCTTATTACGAAAGACCAACCTAGTACTAGTAACATCAGTACGTTTAGGGGGGCTAGGGACAAGATGGCATATCTCGTTTCTTTCGAATTGTTCTAATTCATCTTGCATAACCGCCACCCAGTTTTTATCAGTTAGACCTACTGTGATATGGTCATGTTCTATTTGAGAGAGGAATGCATCAACTGCATAAAAGTTCTGGAGTGATGATCTGGTCTTTATTCTTGAGGTTAGGTCACTGGTTAGGTTCGATATAGGATGAGAACTTTGGTGTTTCCATCTTTTAGGAACAAGTGCGTTGGAGGCCTCATTTGGTTCTGGTGTCACAGTACAGGGTACTGTTACATTGGGATCATTTGGTATGGGGGATTGTGGTTCAATTTTTGGTTGTATGGACTGTTCTTCCATTTTCACATTTCCCTCAGATGAGTTGGCTTTTTTTGGTGTTAAGGGATGGTTAGTTCCCCCTGAATTTTGGCCAGCATCCTCAGCTCATACGACACTTGTACTGATTGTTGCTCAGCCTCTTCTAGCACTTGATCCATGTCATGTCCGATCATTCCAATATTAAGGTCATCATTGTATTCGTCATCCGCGTCATCCTGTGTATCTAAAACAAATAGACTGGATTCGTCAAATATAACATGGACACTTTTCTCCATTCTTATGGCTCTCTTGTTATACACTTTATATGCCTTATTATGATCGAAATATCCCACAAAGACTCATTCATCACTACGAGCGTCAAATTTGTCAAAGTTGTCTTTGCCATTGTTGTGAACAAAGCATTTACTACCAAAGCATTTTAGATGTGAAATATTTGGTTTTCTTCCTTGTAGTAACTCATAAAGAGTTTTATTGGTGAGTTTTATAATCAATAGAACGATTGTAGATATAACAAGATGTATTTACGGCTTCGGGCCAAAGTTCTTTGGTACTTTAGAGCTAATGAGCATCGTCCTACCATATTTACAAGAGTTCGATTCATCCTCTCTACTACCCAATTTTGTTGAGGTGTTCCAGCAGCCAAGAAATTATGGCTAATACAATATCATTGCGATAATCATCAAATGATGAATTCTCAAATTAGTTTCCACAGTCGGATCTCTATGAGATAAGTTTGTAGCCAAATTATTTTGAACCTTTTTGACCCAAAGTAAGAATTCATCAAAAAATTTATCCTTAGAACTTAGAAAGAGAAGACAAACATATTTTGTAAAGTCATCTACAATGACACAAAAAAAAAGAAAAAAAAAAAGGAAAATATATATATATATATATATATATATATATATATATATATATATATATATATATATATATATATATATATATATATATATATACATATATATATACATACATGTATATACATACATATATATGTATATATATACATAATATATGTATATATATACATATATATGTATATATATATATACATATATTATGTGTATATATACATATATATATATATATACATATATATATACATATATATATATAGATTCGGGATCATATGAGAACCACTAGGATAATGAGAACCATGAGAACCACCAATAATAATTTAAAAAAAAAAGAATTTCAGTTTTACGCGCTGAACTCCATCCCCAAACCCTTCAATCTCAATCATTTCGCTATTTTCACTTTCTCACTCATCATCATCTCCCTTGCCATTTTCGATCGTCTTCTCCGATCATCGTCTCTGATCATCACTCTCCTACCTTCATCGTCTCCGATCATCACTTTCCGATCATCTGCTTCTCAAGTTACGGTTCAATTCGTTCATCTCACCAGCATTTTCGCGACATTTATCAAACTTATTCCTACAAATGAAGGTAATATCCTTCTCAATTTAATGGCGATTTCACTCTAATTTTATCATGCATGTATTTTATCCCCAACATTCATCAATTCCTATCCAGCTATAAACCCTAATTTGAGATTAATTTCCCTAAATCAGGTCATTCATTGTTATTCTCTGACAAATTCTTAGGTTTAGGTTTTGCGGATTACAACTTTCGAGCTTCTTAACATGATAATCATTTAGAATTGATTTTGAATCAAATTTGTACATTTTTCAAGTCTTCCTGTAGCAACATCAAATTGTTCTTCTGTGACGATTCTTAGTTTTTGTTCTTCGTTGCGTCATGATTTCGGATGTTAGTTTTAGTTTTAGGTTTTGCGGCTTACAACTTTCGAATGTCTTAGCATGATAATTAGATTGTGTCACCAATTCACATTAAATTCATTTTGAATCAAATTTGTACATGTTTCAAGTCTTCCTGTAGTAACATCTGATTGTGTCTGCACGAATCGAATAAGGTTCTGTCTGCACGAATGTTTTCATGCTCAGTGAAGACTATGCATTGAACTCATTTGCATCGAAATTCATAGTTTATATATTGGTTACAGTTTAGTTAGTTCTGCATTTTTGTTCTGATTGCAAAACTCATACTCCTTAATTTGTATGTATCTACTTTCATCGTACACCTTAATTTGTCATGCTTGTAATTCATTCTCTGTTTTCTTCTTTATTAGTTATACATATCAAAGAATGATTATCGTCGATTGGTGCAAGGGGTGGGTAGTCAATGATGTTGCAGCAGATTTAGAGGATTACATTATTAATGCCAAAAAACAAAATATGAGTTTCCTGTTTCATCCATTAGCGAACGTCGACTTCACTAGCAACCGTAAGCAAGGACCGTTAGATTCCGTTTTCAGTGATCAAGACTTATTTAATAACATATTTCAGCTACTTAGCAATGACGATAAAGCAAACATGACAATGGTTTGTAAAAGATGGTGTCAGTATTTTCTTTTTCATCCACGTGCGCCACTCCTTCAAATGGCATATCGTCTTACCCTGCCTCAAAACGACATCAACGGTGTCTGTATTATTCGTAGGGGTGGCAAAATCATCTACAAAAGGTGCAAGTGTTTCCAGCGTTCATTGGATGGAGTTGAGACTCTTGTGCATTTCCGTCAACGAGTGAAAAATCCGTTCCAACGAGAACACCTTCGCGACCTCACAGCTGATGAAATGACACAAGTTATTGAGTACCTAAGGTCTTTGAAAAAACAACCAGAATTGTATAGCCTAATAAATACCTTCGCATATTATATGTTATATCGGGTAACAACATCATCTCCTCCTGACTTAGCCATATTGGAGTATTGAAGTTTGATGTGGTAACCTTTTGTGTGCTGGCAGCTAGCCTTGGATAAGCTTTGTAGAACCTATTTAATCTTTAGGATTCGTTATGCCTTGTGTAACATACAGCTGGCAGGCTATTTACACTTTTGGATTCGTTTTGGGTTGTAGAAATTATGTATGTAGCTGGTTGTGTTTAAACTCTTTGATTTGTTTTGTGTTGTACAAATTATGTAGCTAGCTCGCTGTGTAACTTCCTGGATTATGTTATCCCGTTGTACAAATTAAATATGATATGTTATCTTAATGTAGTTTATTTTCCTAGTTTTGTGCAATACACTACCTTCTGCTTGCATAAAAAAAATGTATGCATGAAACAAGCTGCCTCCGTCACGCTACTTAAACCGATACTCGTACCAAACATAGTTGTACTTACTACCGCTGTAGAACCAGAATGTTTCTCTACTAAATTTCATTTTCCATTTTTTTGTCAAACATTGAGCTTCCATTGTTTCATGTTCACATATTCAATTGTTAACGTAGATGCTTTTTAGGTGCAATAAACATCTAAATTCATTGTAGTAGCCTTCTGCTTGCATCAAAAACCTATCTACGTGCATGAAATAACACTATATATGCATTAAACAAGCTGCCTCCCGAATACTATTTACTTTCACAGGTACTTCTACCAAAGGTGTTGCACCAGAACAAATACCTCCACGTCGACCGAGTCCACGTCTCCAACAAACAGTAACCAAGCAAGTGACATCAAATCTGCCTTCTACTAACAACAATTGTGAGCATTTACCCAGGCCCGTCTAAGCCTAGGCGCTCTATGCGCAATGGCAGTGGGCCTCAAAATTTTGGGGCCCAGATTTTAACATTACCCATATAGATGTAAAAAAAATGATAAAATTAGCAAAAAAACACACGGTATACTTGTGTCTCTATTCATCTCCTTTGTAATTAATCAATCTCCTTCCCAAAATAAAAGTAATTTATTTCTTTCCACAAAAAAATCTCTTTAGTTTAATTGTTAATAAAAATGCCATATTTATGCTTGACCTATAAAGATATCGAGATAGATAATATTTTTCTAAAATTTAATGCATTTGCAGCTATTGGAGGAAGGATCAAGAGTTGAAAATCAAAGTAATTTATTTTATCGGTTTTTTTTTTTCACAAAATCGTGCCAACAATTCTAAAAATCGGCTTCAATATTTTGTAGTTTGCATTTTGAGTTCCAAAATTTAGGGCCTCATATTTTATTTTTGCACCGGACCTCCACTTTTGTTGAGACGGCCCTGCATTTACCCTGGGCCGACCCAAGGGGTGAACAACCCGTGCGGTGGAACAGGGCCCCCAATTTCAAGGGGCCCAATATTCGCGCTACTTCATCTTTATATATTTAGTATTTTGCGTTATATAGCATTAGTAAGCTTGTATCTTAGTTGGTATGTATTCCGTCCTTCAACCTTGGACATCTTGGGTTCGATTCACAGTGGCCTTTTTTTTGATATTTTAATTTATAAATCTAGATAAAAAAAGCCTTTACCAAGGCTTGAACCCCGGTCTACATTAGAACTAAAGCCACAATGACACCAAGACACCTATTATGAGTTGATGACTGATGATGCAAATTTATTTATTTAAAAAAAAAAATTCGTTTTTACGCGCTGAACTGTGAACCCCAAACCCTTCAATCTCAATCATTTCCCCATTTTTGCTTTCTCACTCATCTTTTCTTCTCCCTCTACGATCATCATCATCTCCCTCGCCATTTCTCATCGTTTTCTCCGATCATCGTCTTCGATCATCACTCTGCTACCTTCATCGTCTCCGATCATCACTTTCCGATCATCTGCTTCTCCTATCATTCACCTCACCAGTATTTTCGTGAAAAATTAAGGTAATCTCCTTCTCAATTTAATGGCGATTTCACTCTATTTTTTTCTTATATGTATTTTATCCGCAACATTTAAGAATTACTAACTAGCTATAAACCCTAATTTGCTGTAATTTCCCTAATTCGTGTCACTCATTGTTATTCTGTGAGGATTCTTAGTTTTTGTTCTTTGTTGCTTGAGATTCTTTGTTTTTGTTATTTTTTGCTTTAGATTCTTAGTTTTTGTTTTTCGTTGCTTGAGATTCTTAGTTTTTGTTCTTCGTTGTTTATCATATTTTTCCCCTAATTAGCTGTAACCCTAATTTGCTGTAATTCCCCTAATTAACTAACCTTATTTTTAGTTAATTAGGCTTAGGTTTTAGGTTACCCGTCCTGTGAACATGCATGAAATAAGGTTCAGCCTGCATCAAATAAGGTTCTGTGCGCATCGGATAAGGTTCTGTCTGCACGAATGTTTTCATGCTCTGTGAAAACTATGCATTGAACTCATTTGCATCGAAATTCATAGTTTATATTGTTCAAGTAATTATTTATAATTGAATTGGCTGATTTGTAATGATCGTTTGGTTTTAATTATCTGTATTGCTCGGAACTGAAACAATAGTCCAGCTAGTAGTTACTTTATGTTTTCAGCTTTCTATAGCAAGTAGGCTTAGGTTTTACAATACCCGTCCTGTGAACATGCATGGAGTAAGGTTTAGTGTGCGTCAAATAGGGTCCAATGTGCATCAAATAAGGTTCCCTTAGCGTAAAATCGGCCTAGGTTTTTGATGCCTGTCGTTGAGGGTACCAAAGATAAAATTTATAATTCCTAAACTTAAACTATAGATATTGAAATTCAGGGTCGAACCACAAGGAGGTGGGGAATGTTTATTGTTTGATGTTAATGTCTAAAGTAACAAAATTGGGGGTTGATTGGTTGTTTACTAAGTCTAAGGCAAAGATTAAAATAAAACAAGAAATAAAAGATGAGATTAAAACTATATAAAAAGGGATGCTAGGATGTTTGAGTAATAAATAGCTAAGGTAAAATAAATCCTAAGGTCAACATGTATTGCAGTCGCGTAAGGGGTGTAACATATCCTTTCGGTCTATGGTACCTAATAGCTCCTTTCGGCCTATGCTATTAGTTCCTAGGTCTCACAATTATTGGGTGTCAACAATAAGGGCGATTCCTAAATTCTAGGTCACATATCTTTCAGTCTTTAAGTAACCTAGCCGTCTTAAGGTGTAAACCAATGCCCTCCCCGTATCTCTCAATCTTGGGTAGGTCATTCCTAACATCCTACAAGTCTCCTTTCAGTCTCATTGTAGGTTATTATACTCTACGAATTAAAACGAACAGAATACAGACGCGAGTGGGTCGACCGACCGGCAAGTCCAGTCGGCCGACCACCGCCTTGGTCGACCGACCCATTATTTGAGTCGGCCGACCACGGCTCTGCTACAAGTCGGTCTCGGAATTCTATTACCTATGCATATTCATCCCCTACATCCTAACATATGTATTTAGCTACGCATGATTACTAAGACAACCATAAAAACGGGAATAAACATGGAAAACATAATGAATATCAATCTAAACATGCAAGAATTAATAAAGCTTGGGATTCTATCTTAACTGAATGCAATAATAACAAGAAAAATAATGAAACTAAATTAAGAGAGTAATTACCAGAGACGGGATTAAGGCAGAAAAGGAACAAACTTTATTGAATGCTTGAGAATTATTGAAAGACTACAATTGAACTAATAGATTGAATAAAACTAAATTACGAACTTGATTATTATGGTGGGTGCTAAAAACTAAATGATTCTGAATAATTAACCCTAAACAAAAGATTAGTTTATATAGGGACGAAAATAAGAGTTTCCTAAAGACTCTATACTTCTAAACGATTTCCGAAAACGCTTCTGGGCTTTGCTGAGGTCGGTCGACCTCTTTAGTGGGCTTCAGGAATTACGGACTTCAAAGAACTGGTCGCCCGACCCATATAATAGGTCGGTCGACCCGTTACTGCATAAGATTGCTTTGATCCATTTCGGGTTTGACTTTTGATACTTGATTAAAGATTCCTATTGACTTTCCTTCGTTCCTTAATTATGCAAAAAAAATCCCGAGGGCATAGATTTGGTGTAAAATTGTCCTTTTTCCGCACAAATCTGCAAAAGTGCATAAAAATACGAAAGTGCACGAATTTTGGGAATTTATGGCTTAAAACATAGTAAATGAGCGACCAAATGCGTGTAAAAATAGATGTAAAACATCATAAAATAGACACGCATCAAATTCCCCAAACCAAACCCTTGCTTGCCCTCAAGCAAGAAGTAGACTCGATCTTAACTAATGGAACGATTTCAATCTCAGAGCGAAATTTACATGTAAGCCTAAACCAATGCCAAGTACAAAATGAGAAAGTATTAAAATCATGCAAACGAGTTATGGTGTCGTCAAATTTGCAAACTAGAGGCTATAGAGACTTTATACCATGGACTCTCGCGGTACGCTCGAGACACTCATGAAGCAAAAGGTGAATATATGTAAAAGATAGAAAGAAGTATATTTGTCATGACACTCACCTAACTGCGACCCGTGAAAACATGCCTGCAATCTAACATGAACAAGAATTCTACAACTATGTATAACAAACTCATTAAGTGAATCAGATACATGCAATTGAGGTAATGAAAGATATGTGAGGTAAAAGGTAAAAGTGGTTAAGATATTTTTGGATTTGTGGGGTTAGTAGCCAAGCTAGTAAAACCGTTTCCCAACAACATAATTCACAACTCTTTTTTTTTTATATTAAGAAAGTGCTCTTTTGTAGCACAACTCTCACATTATATAGAAAAGTACTCCCAAATATTTTGAATGAGGTACGAGAGTGATAACACATAAAAGAAAGGAATTTGGAACGAATTTTTGATTTTCTGAACCTGTCAGTGGTCGGCCGACCTATAATGGTGGTCGGTCGACTGACTTCTGTATGTTTTTGACTTTTTTTTTTTCGTTTTTTCTTTCTTTTCCTTCTTTCTTTTCTGAATTTTTCTGTTCTTTTCTTTTCTTTCTTTCTTTCTTTTCTCTTTCTGCTCAAGATGGCATACAAACCACGATACCTCAAAATAAACCAAAGACCACAAATACTAGCTTGAAAGGGTAGGCTAAGTATGGGATGTAGTTTTGGGGGAATAAAAAAGGCAATTTTGGCTATGTGAAGTTTATGGGTAAATATGAGAAAAAGGGATCCCAAATGCACGTATCAAGACTCACAAAACGAGAAAGTAAAACAAGTATATAGCAATTCAAGCTCATGCTTATGCATATTGATGTAACATGTTCCAAGGGGAGTACTACTCACATCCTAGACAACTAGTTTAAGAATGAAACCAGGAAATAAGCTCTAAAACTTAGAATGTATAGTAGGTTGCCAAGGTATAAGTCAAGTCTCAAGATATACAAATTGACAAAAACTCGTAAATATGCAAAAGACTGTCATATTAAAACAAGTTGGCAAGGCAAGGTAAAGGCATAAACATGTAGGATAGCAAAATCATCCTTGAAATACTCTCGTTCCGACTCGACCTATATGCTAAAATAAACGTGCATTTTTTGGAATTTTTGAATTTTTTCATTTTTTTTTTGTATATGCAAAGAAAATAAAGAAAAGAACGATGCAATTCAAAAATGCAGTAAACGTGTGACAAAATGCAATGCATGTGACACGAAACCATTCCCCAAACCAACCCGCCTAATGTCCCCATTGTGCATTAGCCTAAGTAAAGATTTCACAAAATTAAAAAAAAGATGCAAGGAAAATAAAAATCAAGGAAAAACTGGAAAGAACTCACTGGATTATGAAGCGCATTAGAAAAACCTCCCCAAACCAGCGTAAGCTGGGAAGTTTTGGTGGCCAGCAGTGCCACTCAAGTACCCAAGATGGTTGCACGATTCCCGAGGGAGAAGCGAACAGGCTGTGAAGAACGGGTAGGTCGACCGACCCATGTTTCAGGTCGACCGACCTTTCCTGCTAACTGCAGGATTTCCAGCATTACAGGGACTAGGTCGACCGACCCATATTTCCGGTCGGTCGACCTCACTGCTGAACAGCGGTCTTCGTTTCTTCGTAAAAACCTGAAAAGCAATAAATATGCGCCCAACAACTGCGCGAGACGCCAGAAACAAGTCTAAAGTCTTAACTATGCAAGCATAACGGAAAAACTACGAGCAAACCAAATTAAAAAGTCTCAAACAACAAAAGTAAATTGTCTTAAAACTGAAAATTGAAACAACTATCCGCTAAAGATGCGGAATATCTCCGACCACGGCTTTTGACGACATGCCGTAGTCTCCACAGTGTTTTCTTGAGTAGCAAAACACATCTTCTTTCCGCCGCAAAGCATATGCGACGAACTCTCCCTTGAACCTTGTCTCCTCTTTTTCTTTTCCTCCCGATCTACAACATCTGGGTCTTCATCTTCTTTATAGCTCAAGAATCCATTCCCCCTCTCTGCACTGTGACTTCCTTTACTTTGGATTTCCCCAAACCAATTCCTGCATTAGTCACAATAGAAGTATCCTCCATATTGCTCCCAATCTGGGGCGGAGGTGTAAAAACAGATACAGGAGTACGCAATAAAGTAGGAGAAGTAGTGATGACCTTATACTTCTTTTCCGAAGTAATAGCATTACAAGTGATGGGGGTCATAGCATCCTTTTTCCTATAAAATAGGCCATAAATTATAGAATGCTTTCCTACTTTGAAGGTTAAAGTCCCATTGCCTACATCTATGATGGCTCCCGCAGTATGAAGGAAGGGTCTTCCTAGTATTATAGGTATATGGGCATCCTCTGGGATGTCCAAAACAACAAAGTCGACTGGGAAGAAGAACCTGTCGATACGGACAGGGATGTTTTCTAACACCCCTACAGGTTCCATAGATGTGCGATCTGCCATCTGGACTGTCATACTGGTCACTGCAAATTCGGTCATTCCTAGTTTTAAGGCAACGCTTAGGGGCATGACACTGATACTAGCTCCTAAGTCGCATAAGGCCTTTTTCACTAGGAAGGTTCCTATATTGCAGGGGACAGAAAAACTGTCAGGATCATCGAGATTGTGAGGGGCAATAACATGTGATAAAAAACTAGATGACTCCTCAGTTAAGGCAACTGACTCAACTTTATCTAAAGACCTCTTTCTTGACAAAAGCTGTCTCATAAACTTAAGATATGAAGGGACCTGTTGGACTAATTCTAAAAACGGAACTTGAACATTTAATGAACGAATTACGTCTTTAAATTTGTCAAATGATACCTGGTCTTTTGAAGGTATGAGTCTCTCTGGGAAAGGAGGGGCTGACGAGTCAGTATTTGCAGCCCTTTTCAGAAACCTAGGGGTCTTATCACCCCGAAAAAGGAAATCCCTCAAATTGTTTGGCAAATCGGGACGAAAAGGAACTTCCTGTTCCGCATCAGGGGTCGGTCGACCCTCTTCCTCGGTCGATCGACCAGTTTCCGGTACAGCGGATTTTTCTGGAATCTGTTCAGAGGTCGGTCGACCTGGCTCCTGGGTCGGTCGACCTTCCTCGCTGCCAGTCAGCTTCGGCTGCCTTTCTTTCTCTTTTTCGCCTCCCACTTTAGCTCCACTTCGTAGGGATATGATATTTAGAGTCTCTTTTTTCTGGTCCGTCTTGGTCGGAAGTTGACCCTGAGCCCTAGTATCATTCTTGCCCGCAATTTGAGCAATTTGAGATTCTAACATCTTCATCCCTGCCTCTCTAGCCTGAGATTCCTTTTGAACCAACCCAATGAGATTTTGGATAAGAGCATCTGTGTTGGGTGGTGGATTTGAAGGTGGTTGAGGGTTGAAGGGTGGTTTTTGGAAACCTTGCTTATTTGGGGGAATGTACGTGGAATTTTGTTGAGGTTGCATGTGTTGTGGGTTGAGAACATTCTGGCTTGTCCACCTCATGTTGGGATGGACATTATTATTGTTTGGATCATAAAAATTGTTCCCACGATAGTGTTGGAAAGCGGCATATGTCTCATTGGATAAGGTACAAAATTTTGACACATGCCCTTCTCCACCACACCTCTCACAAGCGAAGGGTCCGTCTTGAACGGCATTCACCTGATAAATACCTCCCTTGCTCCCACTTCCTATATCGAACTTCCCTCCAGCCTCTAGTTTCTCTAACTTGGTCGTCAAGGCCTCAATAGCAGCCAGGTTATACTCAGCTTTCCTTTGATTGCCTCGGGAAGTTCCATGTTCAGCACGGTGCACAGCAACATCCTCTATTAATTTGAGACCCTTAGTCTCTCCGGAATTGTCCTGGAATCTCCCATTGGCCGCAGCATCTAAATAGGCCCCATTGTCATCATAAAGGCCATTGTAGAACTGGTTACAAAGAAACCATTGTTCGAATCCGTGGTGTGGTATGGATCGAACAAGTCTCTTGAACCTGTCCCACGCCTCACTGAAATCCTCATTAGGTCCTTGCTTGAAATTTGAAATCTGCGCCCTCAAAGCATTAGTCTTGGATGCAGAATAGTATTTTCTGTAGAATGTTAAGGCTAAGGTATTCCAATCTGTGATTCCCGCAGCAGTGTGGTCCAGGTCTCTGTACCATTCCCTTGCAGAGTCCCTAAGAGAGAAGATAAACATGGTCTGCTTGATCTGGTCTTGCGTCACTCCTTCTGGGGGTGCAATAGAGCATATGTAATCTGTGAAGATTTCAATATGCTTTGCAGCATCCTCATTGGCCGAGCCTCCAAATTGGTTTTTCTCAACCATAGTAATATAGGCTGGCTTGGCCTCGAATGGCTTCCCAGTACTTGCAGGTAAAGTGAACCCTTTGTATAGGTCCTTCACCTGAGGCATGCAGTGACTGGCAATAGTAGCTTCCTCTGTCATGTTTTCTTCTTCTTTCGGAAAAACTTGCAAGTAGGTAAAAGGTGGTGTTTTTGGTGAAGGTGGATTGTTGGGTGAATTTGGTTGTGAAGTTGGTGTTTTTGGTGAAGATGGTAATGGTGGTTGCTCAAAGATGTCTTCTTGGAATAAGGAAGATGGTGAACCTTCTTCCTTACTCGCTAGAAGCTGCTTTCTTCTTTCTCTTAGAGTCCTCTCAAGCTCGTGGTCAAGTGGTAGGAGTTCTCCTTGAACTGACCTGCGCATAAGACGGAAACTACAAGAAAAAGGTGAGAAGGTTTAAGGAACAAAAGTTCCTTAAACAAAAGAAACAAAAACAATAAACAATAAACACTGGCGTCCCCTCCCCGGCAACGGCGCCAAAAATTTGACGCCCGTCGTTGAGGGTACCAAAGATAAAATTTATAATTCCTAAACTTAAACTATAGATAGTGAAAGTCAGGTTCGAACTACAAGGAGGTGGGGAATGTTTATTGTTTGATGTTAATGTCTAAAGTAACAAAATTGGGGGTTGATTGGTTGTTTACTAAGTCTAAGGCAAAGATTAAAATAAAACAAGAAATAAAAGATGAGATTAAAACTATATAAAAAGGGATGCTAGGATGTTTGGGTAATAAATAGCTAAGGTAAAATAAATCCTAAGGTCAACATGTATTGCAGTCGCGTAAGGGGTGTAACATATCCTTTCGGTCTATGGTACCTAATAGCTCCTTTCGGCCTATGCTATTAGTTCCTAGGTCTCACAATTATTGGGTGTCAACAATAAGGGTGATTCCTAAATTCTAGGTCACATATCTTTCGGTCTTTAAGTAACCTAGCCGTCTTAAGGTGTAAACCAATGCCCTTCCCGTATCTCTCAATCTTGGGTAGGTCATTCCTAACATCCTACAAGTCTCCTTTCAGTCTCATTATAGGTTATTATAGTCTACGAATTAAAACGAACAGAATACAGACGCGAGTGGGTCGACCGACCGGCTAGTCCAGTCGGCCGACCACCGCCTTGGTTGACCGACCCATTATTTGAGTCGGCCGACCACGGCTCTGCTACAAGTCGGTCTCGGAATTCTATTACCTATGCATATTCATCCCCGACATCCTAACATATGTATTTAGCTACGCATGATTACTAAGACAACCATAAAAACGGGAATAAACATGGAAAACATAATGAATATCAATCTAAACATGCAAGAATTAATAAAGCTTGGGATTCTATTTTAACTGAATGCAATAATAACAAGAACAATAATGAAACTAAATTAAGAGAGTAATTACTAGAGACGGGATTAAGGCAGAAAAGGAACAAACTTTATTGAATGCTTGAGAATTATTGAAAGATTACAATTGAACTAAAAGATTGAATAAAACTAAATTACGAACTTGATTATTATGGTGGGTGCTAAAAACTGAATGATTCTGAATAATTAACC
Organism: Silene conica; assembly: GCA_029255685.2. Taxonomy (NCBI): domain Eukaryota; kingdom Viridiplantae; phylum Streptophyta; class Magnoliopsida; order Caryophyllales; family Caryophyllaceae; genus Silene; species Silene conica. Next base: position 72,317,367 of record CM055311.2, read on the forward strand.
CTAAACAAAAGATTAGTTTATGCAGGGACGAAAATAAGAGTTTCCTAAAGACTCTATACTTCTAAACGATTTCCGAAAACGCTTCTGGGCTTTGTGGAGGTCGGTCGACCTCTTTAGTGGGCTTCAGGAATTACGGACTTCAAAGAACTGGTCGGCCGACCCATATAATAGGTCGGTCGGCCCGTTACTGCATAAGATTGCTTTGATCCATTTCGGGTTTGACTTTTGATACTTGATTAAAGATTCCTGTTGACTTTCCTTCGTTCCTTAATTATGCAAAAAAAATCCCGAGGGCGTAGATTTGGTGTAAAATTGTCCTTTTTCCGCACAAATCTGCAAAAGTGCATAAAAATACGAAAGTGCACGAATTTTGTGAATTTATGGCTTAAAACATAGTAAATGAGCGACCAAATGCGTGTAAAAATAGATGTAAAACATCATAAAATAGACACGCATCAGTTTTAATGCGCTCAATTCTGCATTCCCTGAAATTTATACTTGTAGCCGTGTTAAAATCAGTCAATGCATTTACAGATATGAGGCAAAAAACTGTTGCAATGAAGAAAAAATCACCAGTCAAAAAATTACCAATACAAGGAGGTAGATCGGTGAAAGATTATTTCCCACCAAAACCAAGAAATCCAACCATAAATGATGCCGTTGACCAAAGTACGTTCAGTATGAAACTCTTTGTACCTTCGTCTGTTTTTTCTGTGTTGCATCCCTTACCCCAAAATATGCATAATTTCTTTTGTTTACACACATACATTGTTTACTTCATTACATGTTTCTATTTATGTATTTTCATCGTGCACCTTAGCTTGTCATGCTCATAATTCATTCTCTGCTTTCTTCTTTATTAGTTATACATATCAAAGCATGGTTATCGCCAATTGGTGCAAGGGGTGGGTAGTCAATGGTATTGCAACAGATTTAGAAGATTACGCTAATGCCAAAAAACAGAATATGAGTTTCTTGTTTCATCCATTAGCGAACGTCGACTTCACTAGCAACCGTAACCAAGCACCATTAGATTTTGTTCTCAACAATCAAGACTTAGTTACTAACATATTTCAGTGACTTAGTAACGGCGATAAAGCAAACATGGCAATGGTTTGCAAAAATTGTTGTCAGCTTTATCTTTTTCATCCACGTGTGCCACTCATTCAAATGTTATATAGTCTTACCCTTCGCCAAAGCGACATCAACGATGTCCGTATTATTCGTAGGGGTGACAGAATCATCTACAAAAGGTGCAAGTGTTTCCAACCTACATTTTATGGAGTTCAGACTCTCATGCATTACCGTCAACAACGAAATCAGTTCCAACGAGAACACCTTCGCGACCTCGAAGCTCATGAAATAGCAGAACTTAATGAGTTCATAAAGTCTTTGGAAACACCATCAGCAGCGAATAGCCTAATAGATACCTTCACAATCATTATGTTGAGACGAATGACATTACCTCCTCCTGACTTAGCTTCGTTAGAGTACTGAAGTTTGATGTGGTCACCTTTTGTGTTCTGGCAGCTAGCCTTGGATAAGCTTTGTATAAGCTATTTAACCTTTAGGATTTCCACTATATAGCTGGCTGGTTGTTTAAACTTTTGGATTCGTTTTGGATTGTAGAAATTATGTAGGAATCTGGCTGTGTTTAAACTCTTTGATTCGTTTGGCGTTGTACAAAATAATGTAGTCAGCTGGCTGGATTATGTTATCCCTTGTACAAATTAAGTATGATATGTTATCTTAATGTACATGCATGAAACAAGTTGCCTCCGTCACACTACTTAGATCGATACTCGTACCAAACCTAGTTGTACTTACTACCGCTGTAGAACCAGAATGTTTCTCTACTAAATTTCATTTTCCATATTTTGTCAAACATTGAGCTTCCATTGTTTCATGTTCACATGTTCAATTGTTAAAATAGACATTTTTAGGTGCAGTAGACTTCTAAATTCATTGTAGTAGCCTTCTACTTGAATCAAAATCTTATCTACGTGCATGAAATAACACTATATATGCATTAAACAAGCTGCCTCCCGAATACTATTTACTTTCACAGGTACTTCTACCAAGGGTGTTGCACCAGAACAAAGACCTCCACGTCGAACGAGTCCACGTATCCAACAAACAGTAACCAAGCAAGTGACATCAAATCTTCCTTCAACTGACAACAATGGTGAGAATTTACCCTTACTAATGCATGAAGTAGCTTTGTAGATGCATAAAAAACAATTCATGTACACTACCCAAATCTAATTCTTCTGATTTTTTAACGCATTTGAATGACAATAGGAAGGGAAAGGGTTTATAGGGTTGCATCAAAACCTATCAATGTGCCCCAAAAAAGGGTTCACCCGTCCCGTTTTAGAGAATACCCGGCCCCATAGTTTTCAACCGTCCCCCAAAAAAGGGTTCACCTGTCTCCATCTAGGGTGTCTTTTTGTCTTATTGTCATTCGTATGTGAAGCAAGGAAGGGTTTAGGGTTGGATTAGGCGGTTCCGCGGTAGCGGATCCACCTAATCCAACCCTAAACCCTTCCCGTCCCGTTAGCAAGGGAAGGGTTTAGGGTTGGATTAGGGGGATCCAGGGTAGCGGATCCGCCTAATTCAACCCTAAACCCTTTCCCGTCCCGTTTTAGGAATACCCGGCACCATAGTTTTAACCCGTCCCCCAAAAAAAGGTTCACCCGTACCCATCTAGGATGTCTTTTTGTCTTATTGTCGATCGTATGTGAAGCTAGGGAAGGGTTTAGGGTTAGATTAGGCGGTTCCGCGGTAGCGGATCTGCCTAATCCAACCCTAAACCCTTCCCGTCCCGTTAGCAACGGAAAGGTTTAGGGTTGGATTAGTGGGATCCGCGGTAGCGGATCCGCCTAATCCAACCTTAAACCTTTTCCTGTCCCGTTTAGGAATACCCGGCCCCATAGTTTTCACCCGTCCCCCAAAAAAGGGTTAACCCGTCCCCATCTAGGGTGTCTTTTTGTCTTATTGTCGTTCGTATGTGAAGCAAGGCAAGTGTTTAGGGTTGGATTAGGCGGTTCCGCGGTATCGGATCCGCCTAATCCAACCCTAAACCTTTTTCCATCCCGTTTTTGGAATACCTGGCCCCATAGTTTTCACCCGTATCCCAAAAAAGGGTTCACCCGTCCCCCTTTAGGGTGTCTTTTGGTGTTTTTGGCGTTCGTATGTGAATCAAGGGACGGGTTGAGGGTTGGATTAGGGGGATCCGCGGTAGCGAATCGGCCTTATCCAACCCTAAACCCTTTCCCGTCCCATTTTTGGACTACCCGGCCCCATAGTTTTCACCCGTCCCCCAAAAAAGGGTTCACCTGTCCCCATCTAGGGTGTCTTTTTGTCTTATTGTCATTCGTATGTGAAGCAATGAAGGGTTTCGGGTTGGATTAGGCGGTTCAGCGGTAGCGGATCCGCCTAATCCAACCCTAAACCCTTCCCGTCCCGTTAGCAAGGGAAGGGTTTAGGGTTGGATTAGGGGGATCCAGGGTAGCGGATCCGCCTAATTCAACCCTAAACACTTTCCCATCCTGTTTTAGGAACACCCGGCCCCATAGTTTTAACCCGTCCCCCAAAAAAAGGTTCACCCGTCTCCATCTAGGGTGTCTTTTTGTCTTATTATCGATCGTATGTGAAACAAGGGAAGGGTTTAGGGTTGGATTAGGCGGTTCCGCGGTAGCGGATCCGCCTAATCCAACCCTAAACCCTTCCCGTCCCGTTAGCAAGGGAAATTTTTAGGGTTGGATTAGTGGGATCCGCGGTAGCGGATCCGCCTAATCCAACCCTAAACCCTTTCCTGTCCCGTTTAAGAATACCCGGCCCCATAGTTTTCACCCGTCCCCCAAAAAAGGGTTCACAACGTCCCCATCTAGGGTGTCTTTTTGTCTTATTGTCGTTCGTATGTGAGGGAAGGGAAGGGTTTAGGGTTGGATTAGGCGGTTTCGCGGTAGCGGATCCGCCTAATCCAACCCTAAACCCTTCTTGTGCCGTTAGCAAGGGAAAGGTTTAGGGTTGGATTAGTGGGATCCGCGGTAGCGGATCCGCCTAATCCAACCCTAAACCCTTTCCTGTCCTGTTTAAGAATACACGGCCCCATAGTTTTCACTCGTCCCCCAAAAAAGGGTTCACCCGTCCCTATCTAGGGTGTTTTTTTGTCTTATTGTCGTTCGTATGTGAAGCAAGGGAGGGTTTAGGGTGGGATTAGGCGGTTCCGCGGTAGCGGATCCGCCTAATACAACCCTAAACCTTTTCCCATCACGTTTTTGGAATACTTGGCCCCATAGTTTTCACCAGTCTCCCAAAAAAGGGTTCACCCGTCCCCCTGTAGGGTGTCTTCTGGTGTTTTTGGCGTTCGTATGTGAATCAAGGGAAGGGTTTACGGTTGGATTAGGGGGATCCGCGGTAGCGGATCGGCCTTATCCAACCCTAAACCCTTTCCCGTCCCGTTTTTGGAATACCCGGCTCCATAGTTTTCACCCGTCCCCCAAAAAAGGGTTCACCCGTCCCCCTGTAGGGTGTCTTTTGGTGTTTTGGGCGTTTGTATGTGAATCAAGGGAAGGGTTTAGGGTAGGATTAGGCAGATCCGCGGGACGGGAAAGGGTTTAGGGTTGGGTTAGGGGGATCCGCGTTAGCGGATCTGCCTAATCCAACCCTAAACCCTTTCCCGTCCCTTTTTAGGAATACCCGGCCCCATAGTTTTCACTTGTCCCCCAAAAAAGGGTTCACCCGTCCCCATCTAGGGTGTCTTTTTGTCTTATTGTCGTTCGTATGTGAAGCAAGGGAAGGGTTTAGGGTTGGATTAGGCGGATCCGCCTAATCCAACCCTAAACCATTTCCCGTCTTGTTAGCAAGGAAAAGGTTTAGGGTTAGATTAGGGGGATCCGCGGTAGCGGATCCGCCTAATCCAACTCTAAACCCTTTCCCATCCCATTAGCAAGAGAGGGTTTAGGGTTGGATTAGGGGGATCCGCGGTAGCGGATCCGCTACCCTTTCCCGTCCCGTCCCGTTAGCAAGGGAAGTATACTTGTCATGGTTAGGGGTCCAACAGACTTAAGTATGCATGACATAGCATTACAGGTGCATTAAAAACCAATCTTTGTGCATTAAACAATCCTGTACATGCACTTAGTAGTTGGATTAGATAAAACTAGAAAGCTTATATTGTGCACGATATTGATAAAAAGTTGATTTATATTAGTTATCTTATGTTGATAAAATGCCTTAAATTGTGAAAATAAAAACTTATATTGTGAAGCTATTTATTTTCATTTAACAACCATGTATATTTGCATTTAAAAAATGTTCCACGTGCATGAAATAAGCTACATTGTTAATATTAATCACTTTTGAAGAGAATCCTCCCTGCACAAGCAGTACAGCAGGAGCAGGAGCAGACCAAATACCAACGCATCAACCTAACCAACCTACTGCTTCCGAGGAAGTCTGGCAACATTTACTTCCTACCAAGAACAAGCGGAAGGCTCCAGACAGCAGTAAAGTTGCTGCTTAACAAACGAAAAGGTATGATCAGTACAAGCCTCCCCTTACCCTATGAGAAGTAGTACAAGAGGAGCAGGAGCAGACCAAATACCAACATGTCAACCTAGTCAACCTAATGTTTTCGAGGAAGTCCGACGAGATTTACGTCCTACCAAGAACAAGAGGAAGGCTTTTGGCAGTAGTAAAGTTCCTGCCAAAAAAAGGGTTAGGTCTGATCAGTACAAGCCTCTCCTCACCCGTTTGAGTCCTTCGTTGATCACTAATTTGTTCAAGATGGACCCCTATGAACAGCAAATTGAAGCCATCAAAAGTTTGGGGTTCGGAAGTCTTTTGCAACTTAAGTCGGAAGAAATCAATGGCCATTTGGCCAGATGGATTGTCGAAACATTTAATCCTTTCGACTGTTCATTGATGGACCACAAGTTGGTGATCTCGGAGGAGGATGTCCATGTTGCAACTGGACTTCCTATGGGATGTATTGATGTTGTTCCAGTCGGTATGTTTTGTAAAGAAAAATAGTACGCAGAGGCTGTGAAGCAATATAGAGATCAATTTTCGACATCAGATATTACGAAAAAAGATCATTTGGAAAAGATAATGGGGCAACGTGATGGCGGAGACAATTTCAAGAGGAATTTCCTCATCTATATCGTCAATGTTCTGTTGATGGGGGTAGTAGGTGATCATTTGAGTCCTCGAATCTTAAGCTCCATTTCAAATCTGTCTGATGTCCCTTCCATGAATTGGTGCAAATTTGCACGGTCGAATATGATTGAGAATGTCATGTCCTGGAAGGCGGCTATAGCTAAATCCCCTAAAGCTTATTTTAAGGGGTAGATTCTGATTTTCCAGATCATCTACTTAGATCGAGTTGTTTTCATGACGAGAACAGTGGCTCGATCATTTCCATTGTTAGCAAATTGGACAGATTAGAAGATCCGAGAAAGGGTCAAGTTGGAGAAGCATAAGGGGGGGCTTTGGTAAGAGGTCTGCTCAACCGTTATTTGTATATGCTGCACCTAGACTTGAAGCTCAACACGAGCCACAACCTCAACCTGAACATGAACGTCACTCTCTCCCTCAAGCTGAAACAGAAGTTGAAGCTGAACCGCTTGATGAAAAGAAAGAATTCATCAAGTATTTGGCGGAGACAGCTATTCGACTTGCAGATGTTTATGGTGACCAAATTAGTTAAAAAAGCCGAGTGTAAGGTTCCTGTTTTCCCAGCTGTCACCCAAATGTCAAATTTGGCAGAATCTTTGTTTGAAGGCTCCCTTTCACAACAGAGTAGAGAATAAGGTGAAAGGGAAGGTGATAAGGGTGCTACTGAGGCGGCTACCATGGATCAGGTGGTGGAAGAGCAAAACATGTATGATGTTATAGTGGATGATGACAATGAGAAAGAAATACAAAAGAGAAAGAAGGTGGGGGAAGTGGGGGAGGAGCTGAAGAAGGATGAGGGGGCAGAGGAGGAGCTGAAGAAGGATGAGGGGGCAATGAAGGAGGTGCTGAATAAGGATGAAGGAGAGTTGTATAAGAAGGAATTCAATGTGAGTTCTGTAGATGATACATTATTAGCCGATCCCTATGTCATGGCTGAATTAGAAGGACTCCTTAATGATGCATATGACCATGTTGGCAAAGTATTTGATTCGCACCATGCAGATTTGAAGGAAAAAAAGGAAAAGGAAAAAGCGCTTTTCGAAGGACCATCTTTCAGCCTTTTTAGTGGTGATGATGCACTGTAGACCTCTCAAGAGTTCCTTGAGTCGAGGATGCAGGCCATGCATTTAAGTGTTCCCCATGCAAGCACATCAACTATGCCACCTATTATTTATGCAAGCACATCATCGCCAATATCGCCAATATCGCCAATTTTGATTTCGTCTCAACTATCCTCTCAAGAACCATCTCCTGTTGCTATATCCTCTCAAGAACCATTGGATTCGCCAGTAGAAGAGCCCCCTACTGCGCCCACAGATTATACAATGGAGACTCGGCAATCTAAGAGGCAGAGGGCTGATAAGAGATGTCGTGTCTTACCTGCTGAGACTGTGCAAGCTAAGAGGGTGCAACCTAAGAGGTATGTTGAGGTCGTTGATGTTTACCGGTCTTCTTTCTTTATCAGGAATGTGGACATGGTTCGTGAATTGAGTCAGTTGGAAAGACTAGTGGGAGACTATGCATTTTCAAATGATTTAGCTGAAGAGTACGTATCAGTCCTATATTTTTTAATCTGATTCAGCATATATGTATTATATGTTATTTGTCTGAGACTAATGTTTCATGCTTTCATATCTGTATAGGGAGGTTTTGTTTTTCCATGCGGGCAAGACTCTCACATGAAGTCATATGAAGAGTTTGCTTCTTGGTGGTCAAGTTCATCCAGATGTCATTTCTATATGGTGTGATTATTTGAATGAGCTAAACAGATTCAGAGATCGTAAATCCCCTTGCCGTCTATTTTTAACAGATACAACTGACGTAAGTTTCTCATTTAAAGTTCTGTAATTGTTCAGACCTATGAATCCATGAAGTAACCTTATAAATGCATTAAACAACAATCTATATTCATTAAACAACATCGTACATGCATAAAATAAGAATTCAATTATTACAGGATTTTTTCACTAATATGGGTCACCTAATGTAATGAACAGATTGCGACATTGGATCTCAACTTTGCAGACGTGAAGTTGGTAATAAGTCCTTGAAGATTCTTACATTACCGTGTGTAAACTGAGATGAATTGATCTAAACTGAAGTCATACAACAGATTAGACAACAGAAATTCATTGTTGTGTTTGTTTTCATTGTCGTCCAGGTTTTCATTCCTATTGTTACTCCCTTGCCACTTCTTTTCTGTTACTATGTTGACAAGAACGTGCTAGATGTGATGCACTTGATGCCTCCGTCAACTGATTATTCTCGCCAAGTTAAACCTGTGGTATGTCTTCAAATCTTTTGGCAATAAAGTGAGTTATTTTCGTCTAATCTTTGTGAGAGATTATTTACAATTCATTACTTTTCCTTTATCAGAAGAACCTTTTGCTTACGCTTTCAAGTAAGATTTCAAACCTGGCGTCTACATGGCTTTTGACGCCTACTTTCTATCTCCCGCACTATGACATAGAAGTGGAGTGTGATACTGGAATCTACCTCATGCGTCATATGGAGATGTACAATGGTGTTAAAGCACGCTTTGGTTCAAAGGTGAGCATGAAGGAAGTAAGTTTCTATCTGTTATTTCTAACTAAGTCTCATTGCATTAGTAGGCTAGTAGCCATGAAGATGCATTAATTAGCTTTGTGAGTTTGTGGTCTCATCAAATATGAAGGCACGACACTGATGTTTGATTTCTGTTGTTGATATTTTTCAGAGAGTTGATGTAAAACGTTACATTGTGAGGGATTGCAATGAAATTTTAACTTGGCAACACAACTCTCACAAAGTTAATGTGATTGTTGCAGCAAAGGCTTACAATCATGGCAGTCAGATTTGGTAATGCTTGAAATTTTAAGCAGACTTATTTTCCGTTTTTCCTTTTTCCGTTTTCCCCCGTTAATTAATGAGCTTTTATTTTCCCTTTTTCGCAGTACTAGTTGGATATACAGATTTACACTTGATCAACTATATTAGGGAAAATGCGGGAGATAATCAGTATGTTCTAACTGACCATACAACGTTTTTAAAACTTCTGTTTTATATCCACTCTTTGTTGTTCTGTGGTTTCTAATTACGACATGTGCATCATCGGTGATGTAACACCCCCATTTATTTAGGGGCCTGAACAAGGACTCCCCAGATAAATAAAGGTGTTATCATCTCGGGTTACCGAGGCAGTAGATAACAAATGAAAGAACACAGTACTTTATTGATGTTTAAACTCAAAACAAGATCCTACAACTGTTTCCAAAACTGTCTCAAAAGATAAAGAAAATTCTACAACTCATGATAGAACTACTATAGTGATCTAGACTCTGTCTGGTCTGGTCCGGTCCGGGTCCAAGCTCACTCCCATTAGCTCCCGTAACTCAAGTACCTGTCAATCTGCTCCCCAATAAATTGGTTCATCACAGGTGATTATGAATACACAGGGTCAACCACAAGGTTAGGTAGAGGAAAAATAAACAATCAAGCATTACTATAAATGGAAAGTCGACCGACCCATTATGTAGGTCGGCCGACCAAAACTCTGCTACAGTCGGTCTCGGAACCTATACTACCTACGCATATTCATCCCCTACATCCTAACATATGAAATTAGCTACTCATGATTACTAAAACAATAATGAAAACAGGAATAAATATGGAAATCATAATGAACATCAATCTAAACATGCAATAATAATAAAGGCTTGGGATTCTATATTAAACCGAATACAATAATTCTAAACTAATAACAATAAGGCAGAAATTGAGAGAGGAATTACCGGAAATAGGATTAAGGCAGAAAAGGAATAAACTTTATTGATGAATGCTTGAAAGATTGATGAACAAAACCAAAAGTATTTGAGAATTATTGAAAGATTACAACTAGAGATAAAACTGAATTAAAGACTGAATAAAACTTAATGGAACTGAATCTAAGACTGAATTAAAACTGCTTCCTTAAACCCTAATCATGCCTCCTGCTTAAATAGGCGGACAATTAGAGTTACCTAAAGACTCTAACACGTTAATGGGCTTCCGGAAATCTTCTTGTTCTGTGCAGAGGTCGGTCGACCTACTATGTGGGTCGGTCGACCTATTTACGGGCTTCAGAGATTTTCTAGGCTTTCCATAACAGGGGCCTGGTCGGCCGACCCAAATAATAGGTCGGTCGACCCTTATTCCTGTAGGATTGCTTTGATTCGTCTTGGTTTGACTTCTTGGCAATTGATTAATGCTTTGAGTTGACTTTCCTTCGTTCCTTGGCTATGAAAAATCCCGAGGGCATAAATTTGGCGTAAAATCGTCCATTTTCCGCATAAATCTGCAAAAGAGCATAAAAATACGAAAGTAGACAATAGTTGGGAAATAAAGGCTAAACATAGTAAACGAGCGACCAAATGCGTGTAAAATTAGATGTAAAACATCATAAAATAGACACGCATCAGGTGTTACCATCTCGGGTTACCGAGGCAGTAGATAACAAAGGAAAACACGGTACTTTATTGATGTTTAAACTCAAAACAAGATTCTACAACTCATGATAGAATTACTATAGTGATCTAGACATTGCCTGGTCTGGTCTGGATCCAAGCTCACTCCCATTAACTCCCGTAACTCAAGTACCTGTCAATCTGCTCACCAATAAATTGGTTCATCACAGGTGATCACGAATACACAGGGTCAACCACAAGGTTGAGTAGAGGAAAAATAAACAATCAAGCATTACTATAAATGGAAAGTCGATCTTCTCCACTCTGAATGACAAGACCTAATATTCTCCACACCGTATCACAAGACCCATTATCTCCGCACCAAATCACAAGACCTATTATCTCCACACCAATCACAACACCCATTATACTCCGCTCCATATCACAAGACCCAGAAATCACCACACCGTATCGTATCACAGGAATATGCAGTCATTTAAACACAATATAACACCATTCATACAATAATATGTACACAGTTATCATCAGATAATAAACAGATTACTCATCACCATGTATATAGTATTCCCCTACCTCAAATTGCAGAAGCGCAGTCAATCACAAGCTCGCTAGAAATGTTCCATGCGAAAACCGTTACCTAAACACGTATACGTAACGAATTAATAAACTTTCCGAACCCCCATAAATCATCTTTCCCTTACAATAAATAGAACTATCTATAAGTGGAAAGTTTCCAAAAATAGAAACTTTCCCAAAGTAGAAACTTTCATGACTCATTAATTTCCCGACTCATATCTTCAACTAACACGAAACAATAACCAAAAGTAATAATAATACGCAATACTAACGAATAATAAAAACAATAGATAACGATTATAATAATAAGTGAAAATTGTAAATTACCACCTAAAATTTACTGTATTTTACAAACTACCACCTTGTATTCAGTTTATTACAAATAACCACCTACAATACGCAGTATATATCCGAACTCCCACCATATTTCATTTCCGATCATCAATTTATTCAAATTCCGACTCGTTAAATTAATATACTATAGAAAGACCAAAATACCCTTAATTTATTTTACTCAAAACACCTATTAACACCTACATATCCAATAAAATTCATTAATCTATCACTCCACCAACACTCAACCGTCCAATAATTCATCAATCATCATCATCATATCATCCTTATCAAATTTGTACAAATCCTTCTCAGCAGCTCATCAATTAACAAACAAATTCATCAATCCATCATTCATCACCAACACTTAACCGTCCAAGTATATAACAATATTGCCAAATTGTTTTTCCCCACCAACAACGTGAACAAACTCAGAGCATCCCACCACTGCCACCGAACTACCACCTCATTCACCGGAAATTTCACCCATTACCGACCCACCGATTACTCACCACCGCCATCATGTGCTGCTATGCACTGTCAAATCAGACCAATCATTGTATCGCACCCTAGATCTGCCACCCCACCTACTAGTCACCACACCCTTCCACCACTGCGACAATCCTTTTGCCGCTGCATTATTTCAGGGTAAATTACTCAGTTTATGAGATTGTGTATAATTTATGAGGAATGAGTGTCGATTTTCTTGGTAAATGAAGGTCTTCATGATTTTGATTGGGATTGTATGGTTGGGTTTGACCGGTTTGATTTAGTTTGTCTTTAATTAGACGGTAATTAGATGGTAGTGACGGATTTGGAGCGTTATCGTCACTTCATAGTTTTTTCATTTAATAAATCGAAAATTCTGCTAAATGAAGACCGGGAATGAAATACGGTGGTAGTTCGGATATATAATATGCAATATAGGTGTTTATTTGTAATAAACGAAATACTAGGTGGTAGTTTGTAAAATACGGTAAATACTAGGTGGTAAGTAACAATTTTCACTAATAATAATAATAATGATAATAATAATAACAATAATAATAATAATAATAATAATAATAATAATAATAATAATAATACAAAACTTAGCACACCCCTTACCCGACGCCCGACTCAACCCTACTACCCCCTATCACCGCCGCAACTCACCACCACGACCACCAGCCAGTGAACCCAGAACCACCAACCATCCCGGCGACCACCGGCAACCTGGTCGTCAGCCACCGGCGAGGTGAACCAGGCCTCCACACCCGCCTGCTCTCTCGCCCTACCGTACGACCAGTCTGCTCTTGGCAGTCCTGTCGACGGCCGATCAGTCCAGGCCACCACCCTAGACTGCTACCAAAACGCCCCCTTGACACCAGACACCCAACCACGGTGGTACCACCGCGTCGACCTCCCCCGAGTCAACGGTGGTATCGGCCCCAAAACAACACAGTACCCGTATACAAAAGAAACCCGAAACGAAACAGTGAACGAACCCCCCTGTTCGACACCGCATACGCCACCTGAAACCACCTTGACAACCACCATAACACTTCCCTGACCACCACCTGTTCCTTCACCCCAACTACCATTAAAAACGAGAATAGGGGAAGCGTCGACACTACAAACAACATTACTGGTCAGACTCGGTTTTTAATACAAATACTAAAGCCCAGTTACAGGCGGCTGAAAACCGCCTTGTCTGGCGTTACACGGTGGTTGACATAGGTACGACAAGGATCAGACATGACTCCCATACCCCATAGATCATTTTACACGAAAGAAAAAGACACAACAACATCATAACACGACTTAGACTCATAAACAAAGAGCGCAGATGTGAACAACGAAAGCAACAGCGTTTAACATACCTACTTCTCGAGCGTTTCGACCACCCCTTGCCTGCCTTAGAGTCACCGCAAGCACTGCCTACTTACTCTTTATTGTGACAGATGTGGATGTGTGGTGTTTGAAAGAGGATTAGGGTAGTTTTTAGGTTTAGAAAAGGTGTTTAAAGGTGACGGCAGTAGGGGGTTGCTCGGTAGGTTTGTAGAGTTGTGTCACAACTCAAAACGTGGGCTTGGTGAGGGCACACATCTCGAGGCCCATACCAACGTGCCAAAGGTCTCGAGATCAAACCCCCATAACGACATAAACCACACTACTTGCTTAATTACTTAAAACATACTAAAACCGTAAAGAAAGCTATCGACACAATAATAACTTAATTATCGAGACCAGATTTTCGAGGTATTACAGGTGAGTTCGTTGTAGACACCGATTGGCTGCAAGTAACCAAAGACGGGTTGCACACCTTGCTGCCTGGAAATTGGGTCATGGATATGGTTATTGATGTTGTTGGTGTTCGTACAACGCTAGGAAACCCAAGTGTTGTGTATTTTCCAACAATAATAAGTGTATTCATCTTCCTTATTCAGTCCATCTGCTTGTTTTTTGGTTTTTGAAGTTACAAAGAAGTTGGACAAATGAGATGTTCTCAAATTGCAGGCAATTGTCCGTAAAAACGGGTTTCGAAGTCTGTACATCCGAGATTCCTATTTACCCCGTGATCTAAGCACAACCAAATGGGTAAATAAACATTCTTTTTTTTTAATTCACTTTTTTTTCATTTTAAACTGATGTATTTTAAATTATTTAAACGTGCATACCCCAAATGGCCTGAATCCAAGTATCCATTACTTTGATTCTCAAATTGGGAAACTGGATGCCATACTTTCAGTTTCTCTATGCAGCTCAGATATACCTGATATTGCTGTGATCGGGAATGAAGCACTGGTTCCGATATCATTCTTTTCATGTCCATTCGCCTTCCATTTAGTTGTCTGATTTGGTTTTAAATTATACAAGGATGGGATTGCGATTGTCATAAAACTCAACCATTATTTAGGCTTAATGTTGTGATAATCAAACTGTCCTGTATTTTCTATATAGTTTTGAGTCGGGACTGTGCGTATGACCCTCTTTAACCTTAATATACATGGTTAGTCTGTTGTATTATGTGACTTGTAATTTACTCAGCTTAGTTATTTCCCTTTTTCCACCATGGTTTCATCCCATTTTCTTTTGCAAAATGTGACCGTTAAATAGTGACTATTTTGAAAAATGATGGCAATACCCTGACCCTATAATTTAATCAGCTTAGTAGGGACTATGAATTGTTTAGATATAATGGCAATACCCTGACTTGTAATTTAATTCACGCCATTCACGTTTATATAATACATCCGACTTGACTACTTTGTAATATTTCAGGCTTTCTTTCCTTATTGTGTGGATAACGAACATTGGTTTGCTTGTGTTACTGACTTCGGGAAAAGGATGAACTTCATACTTGACTCAAACCTGCCCAGACGCCTTGATGTGAGACGTAAATTTTTAGTGGATCAGGTATGATTTGTCTTGTATTGAGAACCCCGACTGCCGACTTATATCATTCTTTACCAAATTATTCGAGTTGAGTCATTTGAGTTTGTGTCAAGTCATTTAATTGCTTGTAGAAGAGTTTGGTGTACCTAATATTTAGTTCCACTACTTGCAACTACCCAGATCTTTGTTTATGATTTATTTATCTCAATTTGCCTCATGTAATGGCTTTTCTTGTACAATCACAATCACTCACTGTCTTGTTTTTGTATTGCTCCTGCCTGCTGTGGACATCATCACAAGGGACCTTCCGAGTTACTCAAGGTTGTTGGAGATGAAAGATTTTAAGTGGGAGTTTGTGAATATGCCTCGACAACATAACGGGTATGCTTGTGGAGGTTATATGTTGAAATGGCTCGAAAATTTGTCTGATCAAGCATCATGGACTGATAAGCGTTCTAACAAGGTATAAATTCTTCTTCCTACTTTTGTAAATATTATTCAGTATATTTTATTTCAAGCCTTTCAATATTTGTTGTCAAATGAAATTTATATGTAGGATTTGGATGAATATTGTACGAGTATGATTGCACGTCTCATCAAATGGGAGCTAAACAAGAGAAACGTAAATATCAAGAACTTTCGAATGCCAAATTTAAATTTTGCCTAATTTTATTCTTATTTTCATTAGTTTCTGTCTCAGGTGAATTTTACGTAACGGTAGTTTCCCCCCTTTTTTGTAGGATTATCACTAAGTGTTATTTTCTAAACACTTGAGTCTAGCGATGTACAAAGGGAGTGGCAGATGACTTAATCCAACATTCGAAACCCTAAGCCTTGCATTTTCTGCTGATGTTTTTTCGAGTGAGGTGCGAAGGAAGTAAACCCTAAAATATTAGATTCTTGGGACATAATTGATTCTAGAATATGTAATACACCATCAGGTCTTGAGAGTGCATATTAGATTCTTGGTACATAATTTATTCTAGAATATTTAATACACTACCAAGTCTTGAGAGTGCATATTAGATTTTTGGTACATAATTGTACTAATTCTGAATGCATATTAGATTTTGGAAAAAAAAAACATGTCACGAGGCAACGAAAATGATGAGATAAACGAATTTGAGCAGAAAAGCTCTCTTAACATTGTACATGCATTAAAAAATGTTCCACGTGCATGAAATAACAGTGTGCGGGCATGAAATAAAGTCATGTATCCACCTACCCGTAACTTTTAATAATTAAACAAACAGGCCTATGAGCCCAATAAAAATAAGATAAGAAGGCCCACTAGTAACCATTAAGAACCAGGAAGTGGGTTATCACATTGGACCACTACATAAAATCGAGGTGGTGCTACACTAGAGTTGGTTAAGTCTACGGGTCGAACTATGAGCCCAATAAAGTCATGACTTTATTTCATGCCTATGAGCCCAATAAAGTTAATTAGAGAGAGATTAATGAGTAATGACTGTGAAAGTAGGTTTTGGAAGTGTGAAAACAGGGGTTTTGAGACACATAGGTGGTTGACTGACATCAAAAGAGAAAGATGAATCACAAACTTTAGGAGAAGCACAAATTCTCGTTTAAGACGGGTTCGTGTTTAACCCGGGGAATGCATCACTGCTAAGTGCTAACAGTTAACTCCCAAAAAATAATGCCCGTTTCAAATTCGAACTAAATTAAATTATCTACGCGAGAAAATATATGTCTACGTGCATGAAATAACTTTGTACGTGCATGAAATACCGTTGTACGTGCATGAAATAATGGTGACAGGAAAACTCACATTTTACATGTCAAAAAAATCTAGAGTTACAATTTTGTCTTCCCAGCTGAGCTCATTAATACAAAACCTTCCTGATTCATTTCTGCCATTAAAATCCATTCCCAAAGAAATAAAATGAAGGACATGAATGTTCAAGTTGGTCAGTTGAAGATGCTAATTTTTCTACAGGTTTGATTCTAAGTGCAAACTAGCTTACAAAGTTACATTACGAAACGAATGTCGAAAGAAATTAATTATAGCCCTAGATAATTCTAATAAATTAGTCATCCGAGAGTACGAGACCGCCAATCCACGCTCCGAACAAAATTGTGACAGCCCTCTCTGTCCAAAACAGCTACTGAAAATTCTGGCCGTGCATGCTTCAGTTGATTCTTTGACATCGTTAGTAGTTCATCAGCTCCTACAAGACTTTAAAAAAGAAACAACTAGTGAAAAGGCTACTAAAATAAGGAATTAAAATGTAGTAAACAGAAAGATACCTGCCTGCAATGTGAATAATAAGTCATATTGCGTCTGCTCATCCTCGGTTGTCCTTCGGTCACAATTCCTACTGTCATGGTTCAACATCTCCCCACAAGCCCTGCATTTTCTTAGTGTTTTCTTCTTCACTTCCCCTGCTCGTTCTCTCTATGAGATCAGCCTTTTCCCTGAACCTTTATTTTTGCACTGTCTTGGAGGCAAACAGTAATCTCAGTAGGCCTGCTTGTTCCTAAAAGCATCCCAATTTCAGCATTCTTGTCCTTTCCCGTTGCATTACCAGTATTGCTGCCACTTTCATCATGCGCAGTTTTTACCCTTTCCTTGAACTCACGCAAAATCCCGAGCAACTCATCACAATGCGCCGGAATCTGTTCAACAAGTGCCACACAACCAAACAACTCTGACCATAACTCTCCTACTTTGTTTTTCTGTACATCCATTGATGTACAGACGGCAAGCAACTGGCCATTAGGGCCGACGATTGGCTTGCAGGTTGCTAGTTTGCTCCACCGACTAAGTACGAAGTCACTTGGAACTTTCTGAATTCCCCGATCTTTAAGGACACACAGAGCATGTCGACAAAGTATTCCATGTCGTTCAAACTTCTTGCAAGTACACATTGTTGCAGAATCATCCTGACCAAAACCAACCTTATACGTTTTATTTCGAACATCATCTATGATCTCTATGTATACAATTGGAAGGGTTGGATCTTTTTCTTTATCCCCAACACCACATGAAAAGCAAGCTGCTTCGACTTCCTTTTGAAACTCACTGGAGCTAGTTGGAGTGTAGAATTCTGATGCATGCTTTTCTAGGACTACTTTAGTCAACAAGTGGGGGAATGAGTTCTTTGATTGTGCAATGAGTTTCGATTGAGTCCATCTTTGTGCATCTATCGCACTCTCAAACCTCATCCAAAACTCAACTAGGGTTAAATTAGGATTAGTGAAGTTGCTGAAAAAGTGGTTTTCTGACTCGGCCCTCGAGGTGGTTCTCATCAGACTTCCTAGAAATAGGTCCCGGAAATAAGCTGGAATCCACCTATTCCTAATCCTAAACTTCTCCGTAAGCCACTCATTATCCGACAACCCATGAGCCTCAACTACTTCTGTCCACCTTTCCTCAAATTCAGGCGGCTCCAAATCTTTACTCCAGACACACCGGTTTATCTCTTTCAGAAACTCGGTATCTTTACAAGATAAAGGCCCTACTTTCTCAGGAAGTTTTTTTAAGATATGCCACATGCAATATCTATTTTGTACTTTTTCTCCCCAAGCAATATTCATTCCTTCCTCTATCCCAAAATCTTCATCCGTAATCACACAAACGGGATGATGACCACCCATCGCCTCTACAAATCTAGTAAAAAGCCACGCAAATGATTCCTTACTCTCATTAATAAGAAGTCCAACCCCAAATGTCACACACCTCTTATGATTATCCACCCCCGTGAAAGGTGCAAAAATCATCCTATATTTATTTTTTCTAAAGGTGGTATCGAAAGAGGTCATGTCTCCAAATATCAAATAGTTTTTAATGCTAATAGGGTCAGCCCAAAAAACGTGTGACAATCGACCTAAATCATCAACCTCAAAATCAAAGTAAAATGA
Source organism: Silene conica (assembly GCA_029255685.2). Lineage (NCBI taxonomy): Eukaryota > Viridiplantae > Streptophyta > Magnoliopsida > Caryophyllales > Caryophyllaceae > Silene > Silene conica. Next base: position 72,336,161 of record CM055311.2, read on the forward strand.
GGGACACATGTGTTTGATCTTCATAAAATGCTCAATAAGCATTTGAGCATCCCCCTCAGACAAATAAATTTTGATATCTCCTGAAAAATTCTTAAAATCATCCAATGACGCACCCACATTTTTGTAACCCCTAACATACTCCTTAAATAACCTATAAGACTTAACTGGTCCAATGTTATTTTTGGAGTTATCAATTATCATTTTCTTGTGAAATATATTTAATTCTCTTGTTTGGGTCAAATGTACCATTGTTGTAGGTGTTTGTGGCATATGATTATGACCTTCATGAAAATCATAAATTTGGTATTTACCAATATCAGGACCTTCATTCATAATTCGCCTAAACTTAATACAAGAAGGACATTCTATCCTAGTCCTTTGCCTCCGGTGATTTTTCCCTTTGGGTTGACATACTTATTACAGACACATTTCTTATGGGTAATGACACCATTTTTAGACTTTTGGGAGCTTAACCTAGTAACAAATCCACATTCTTTGGCATATGTCTCATAAAACTCAACACCCAAGTCAAGCGTATCGAACAGCATACCAATAACAGGCTTAAGATGAATGGCACACTCAAAAGTCCGATTCGTGTTGCTTAAAGAACCTTCTGCTGCCTCCTCATCCTCTGGTTGTTCTACTGGCTGCTCTACTATGATACCTGCATATGTGGTGCAATTAAAGTAATAAAGATGAAGGGAGGTGCAAAAATATGAATTACACTCTCACAAAATAGTGTTAGTGTTGCTGGATAATCCAAGTACACTCCCCCTAACCATAAACATTCTATTACATAACTACATGTGTAGAACATCATCATTCAAACCTCCAAAGCGAGAGTCTCTAAATAATTGTCTTATACATGCATGGAAAAGTGTTATATGTGCATGGAATAAACTTCTACATGCATCAAATACGTAAAATCTTGTTCTCTAATAGACATCAAACAAAATATACACCACTGTACTACTGCACAATAAACATTGGCACCTTATTTGACGAAAACATAACCTTATTTGATACACATTCAACCTTATTTCGTTCACACTGATCCTTATTTCGTGCATGTAAAGAGGATGGATATCCTCAAACCTAAGCCTAATTGCCTAAAAAACCTAAAAACATCAAGCAAGCAACTACCAGTTGGACTACAGGTCCGAGGTCCAAGCAATACAGATCATTAAAACCAAAAGATCATCAGACAACTAAGACAACCATGAAACTCAAAATTTAAGGATGAACAGAATTGTACCTTCAACAAATTCGAAAGTCACAACTTCAGGGTCATGTTCAACTGCTAGTGCAGATACTTCTGATACAACTTCAACAATCACTCCTTCTTTTGTAATGACATTTGAAGAAGAGCAGTTGTCATTATTGTTATTATTGCTGCAACACGAAATGTCAAAAATTAAATAAACAACAATCTAACAGTATAAATTCTCTATTAAGCGAATTTGATACACAAAATCACAATTTGATGCGCCTCAACAGGAATTTGATGCACATAATAGGAATTTGATCCACATAAACAATCTCCAGTGTCCAAATTTCAAGAAATTTATGTGATTTCTCAATTTCTACAGCCCTAATATCTCAATTAAGCCAATCTCATTCACAAAATCGTAATTTGATGCACATAAACAGTCTCCAATTCCATGATTTCAACAAATTTAGGAAGTCAGTTAAATTCCCTAACCCTAATTTCTAAGTGTCCCCAATTGAATTCCCGAAACTCCCTAACCCTAATTGAATTCACGAAACTCCCTAATTTCTTAGTTTCCCCAATTGAATTCACAAAACTCCCTAACCCTAATTTCTCAGTTTCCCCAATTGAATTCACGAAACCCTAATTTCAGAAGCATAATTCATCAAGCCGGAAAGTTAATCGATGAATCAAAACGATAATTCAGCCCTAAATTCAACTAATTTAATCAACTATTCAACTAATTTCACAAGAAAATCATAAAAATCGAAACTTTACCTCGAATTAAATGGCTCCATTGATTGAAGCAGCGTCGAAAGGTTGATTGTCGAATAATTTAGATAGTAAATTTGATAGTCGAAGAATTAGAGTAATGGCGAAAGTTTTGATGGTCGAAGAATTAGGTTTTAATGGCCGTGGGTTTTCATATTCGAAGAGAGATAAAGTGGGAGGAGAGAGGAAATGAATTTGGAAAATGAGGAGATTAGTCGGGTTTGGGGCTGGGGACGCGCGTCAATTTTTTTGTTTTGAATTAGGCAGACTTAATCAGAGTTTTAGATCCAAGGGTTATTAATTGGTTCGCATGGTTTTCATCATATGGGTGGTTCTCACCTGATCCCGACCATATATATATATATACACTCCTACCTTTGCTAAGAATACGCAAAGGTCCACAAAGGTCTATATGAATAAGCTCGGGTGGTAAGGAGGTGCTATTAATATTTTTAAATTTAAAGGAGCATTTTACTTATTTACCTTTAACACAATCATCACATAACGATTTGAATTCAAACTTAACTAGGTTCTAACCCGTGAAATTCACGGGTCTACTTTTAGTAATTTAAATTAATATTGTGAATAATTAAAAGATAAAGAAATCAATTATTTTAAAACTTTAATGAAATTAATATTGTTAGTAATTAAAAGATAAAGAAATTAATTATTTTAGAATTTCAAAATATGAAAATAATATAAAGATAAAGAAGTTGATTATTTTAGTATTTTAATAATATGAAATTTAAATTGTTAATAATATTAATCTAAAATATAAATACTATTAGTTTAAAAATTACGTAGCGTTATTTTAAAAATCGTGTAAGATTGTGAATTTCTACCGTCGCATAAATTACGACACATACATCGATAAAAGTTATTAAATATTGTAAATATAAAGAAATTTATTATTTTAGTATTTTAATAATATGAAATTAATATTGTTAATAATATTAATCTAAAATATAAATACTGTTAGTTTAAAAATTACGTAGCGTTATTTTAAAAATCGTGTAAGATTATAACTAAAATACGGTCGCATAAATTAAGACTCATACATTGATAAAAGTTATTAAATATTGTAAATATAAAGAAATTGATTATCTTAGTATTTTAATAATATGAAATTAATATTGTTAATAATATTAATCTAAAATATAAATACTGTTAGTTTAAAAATTACGTAGCGTTATTTTAAAAATCGTGTAAGATTATAACTAAAATACGGTCGCATAAATTAAGACGCATAAATCGATAAAAGTTAAAAAACAAAAACAAAAACGAAAAAATAATATTAAACAGCTTTACCAATTCAATGTGGGTGGATTTTCCCCCAAATAGAACCATCTTCATCAAGCTTTTGATATTACCAATCTCAAATTTAACAGTTTTTCACCATTTCTTCAACAACTCCTCTCACATCCTCCTGATTAATCTCTAAAACATCAAAGCATCAAAAAATTCGAAACTCTAATCCCGTCACCGATAAATAACCGACGATATCAAGTCATCATTATTCATATGTTCTTGTGAACTGTTCCAGAGAAGTATAAATCGAATGAGATGCCGACTCTATTAGATATGTATTTATTCATATCTCATTTCTTACTTAATTCTGATTCAAGGTTGTTTTATAACTGTATTAATTTTTCGATGCATGCAGGAACCCAACAATTCAGTTTTGCTGGAATCGTATCTTGGAATTATTTTGCATGTTCGTTTAATCACTCGAACTTGGTGAGTTTTCATTCCCCTATTACCTTGAACTTAGATAATTTTGAAAATCAAATGTTAATGATGGTTGTATTTTTAAGTAATTTGATTTTTTCCAGATTTTTTTTAATTTTATGAAGTATTTTAGATCTGAAATTGGGGGAAAACGGGTTTAATTGAAACAATTTGTTCTGAAACTTGTACTTTTCTACTATGATTCGGATAATATGACATGGAAGGAGGTCATCTTGAGCTTGAGACGGTCTTATATGAGATTTGTTGCCTACATTTTGTTTTGAAAGTTGTCGTCTTTCCTACTGTGGAGTTATGATTCAGCTGATATGGCATAGAAGGAGGCCGTCTTGAGCTTAAGACGGTCTTCAAGATTTGTTGTCTGCAATTTATTTTGAAAGTTGTACTTTCCTACTGTGATTCAGCTAATATGGCATGGAATGAGGCCATCTTAAGCTTAAGACGGTCTTAAATGAGATATGTTGTCTACAATTTGTAGTTTTAGTGTTTCTACTATGATTGAGTTTTAATTATTGAATCTTGTTGACTTTTATGCTGAATTTAGAAAATGAAAACATATCTGTGTCTTAAAAAGCGATTTTTGTGGATTGAGATCTACTGTATGTTAGTTTTTACCTGTGGAACTTTGCTTTGGAAAATGTCATCCCTTCTATGATTGTGTTTTTGGTGCAAGCGGAGATATATTTTTTTTTTAGAAATAGTAGGTTTTGCGGTATAAAACAATAACACAGTTGAATGCTTAGGCAATAGTTTATTAAACTAAAAGAGTCACTAATTTATTAGACTAATATCCTTAGGCAACAATGATGCTAACATCACACTTTTACAAATTATCAAATATTTCCTTGTAGACTACATTTGTTGTCACGTTAGATGTCAGCCCTTCTTGGTCGCAAATGAGCACTTTCAATCCCTTTTTACTTGTGACTCTGGAGATTGCAACGTATAGCTGTCTGTGACTAAACACCGGCCTAGGGAGGTAGAGTCCAACATGGGAAAGGGATTGTCCCTGACTCTTATTGATAGTCATAGCAAAACATACGGTTACCGAAAATTGTCTTCTTACGAACTTAACGGGAAACTTAGTCTCATCGGAGGGAGACAATGATAACCTAGGTACATATACTGTGTGGCCCACCTTACTACCAGTTATGATAGTTGCTCCAATAACGCGTTCCCCTACGTTAGTAACCACCAGCCTTGTGCCGTTGTATAACCCACGCGTTTGATCAATGTTTCGGAGTAGCATTACCGTAGCACCGACTTTCAACTTTAGGTTATGATTGGGGATACCAGAACACTTAATAGTGTTCAGAAATTTGGTAGAGTACGAATCTTGCATGTATGTATTGCTCTCATCTTTACTTATTTCATCTGAGCTCAAGTATTCCTTTTCATCCCCGGGAATCTTGGACAATACATATTCATTGACTTCCTCAACGATTTCATGCGTAGGAGCAAGTACGTACTGCACGTTCTTGCAAGTACGCGTGGTTCCCTAAATTATCTTCCAGTGATGGATATGTGGTATTGACAATAGTTGCAATAGGGTCAGTTGATTGGGGTATTGGAATGTCACTGGGCATCTCAATATCAACCTCCCCGTCATTAGGACCACCGACTAATCCATCTCCAACCTTCAATATCCAAGTTGGATGTACCTATGTAATGTTCATCAGATATTGTTTCGGATAGAATGTCACGAAAGTCCACAAACTTGAATCCATATTGTGGGATTGGTAGATCATGAACCTCTTTAACCATTATTGGATATGAAAAGTAGATGCGTAGTTCAGCAGATGTTGCAATTTCAGCGCCCTTATTTGCTTCCACAATGAATCTTGATAGTTTGTATAAATGTCCCTCTTTGATCTTGTTTTTGAATTTGTTGATGATACTTTTGCGGATAGTAGCCTGAATTATATTTTCCTGAAAATTATATGCTAGAATATTAGTAAATAGTACATAGTCATATAAAAAAAGTCAATTAAACGTTAGTACCTCCGAATCAAATAGAAGCATCTCCAATGATAGAGTATCATCCTTGTTGTAGAAACTTTTTCTCTCCCAAAGGTGTACAACCCGTACCACAATTTCTGCAGTAAGGATCTCCGAAGTCAAGTGACGTATGGCAACAGGGGTGCAATTCAAAGCCATAACAGAATTTTGGTTGCTTAAGGTATTTCTTAATATTAGTATATGGTGAATGAAGAGAGATTTTTTATCATATATATAACTATCTTAATAGTAGTTAAGGATGAGAGTTTTTTACGTTCTGTGATTGTTTCGAAATATTATCAATCATCAATTATTACTATTATTATTATGATTATCATTATTATTATTGTTATTATATTATATTTTATATTATATGCAGAATACAATATGCATTCGGAAATAAGAGGGAAGATACGTGTTGACTGAAGAATTATTATATTATTATTTATTATATGAAGAATGATTATATTATATGGAGAAGACCATATATATGCAAAAGGAAATAAGAGGAAGAGCCGTGTTGGCTTCTGCAGTCAGTGGCTGATATGATATTTTATATTATCAATTTGATTCCATTTGCATATCAATTTGATTTCATTTGCTTTCTAAAAATTGTATATGGCGTATCAGCTATAAAATAACCGTGAAGTTCACGGTTTTTTATTTATGGGGTGAAATATTGTCATTCCATAGATTTAGGCATGAAATCTTGGAATTTATGGCGTATTTAGAATATACCATATCTTGTATACCATATACAATATCTTGCATATTATTGGACGTTAATTGAATTGGTATTAATTTGAGTCAAAGCTACTATATATTGAAGATCCGAAATCATATATTGAATTGGAAGTTATTGGACGTTAATCATATATTGAAGATCCGAAATCTATGGAATGAATCTGGTAATCATATATTTCCCTCTTGAATGTTATTGGAAAATTCATAGATTTGAGTCAAAGTTACTATATATTGAAGATCCGAAATCATCATATATGAATCTGTTAATCATATATTTCACGGGTGAATGTTATTGGACAATGTATAGCTCTAGGATGAATCTAATTGGACAATAGCTCCAGGATGTTTTACAACGCGACACGTAGGACAATGCTTTCTTCTGGTGATGCCACGTCAGCAGCTTGGCTTCTGCATTAGATAAATATATGATGTTAGGAACGCCATCTACTTTTCTTAAGGGTATTAAGTGTTTCAGCATTTACATGACCAAGACGTTTATGCCAAAGCCAAGGGTTATTCTTTTGAACACTCATGCAAGATAGTATTTTGTCGAACAACGAGTACAACATTTTTCATATAAACATCTTCGACGCGTTTACCACTAAGAATATGATTTCTGGTCTTTGTATCAATTATCTTACATTCACTAGCATAAAATTCGGCAATATTACCACGATCACATAATTGTGAGATACTAAGGAGATTGTGTTCAAACCTTTGACAAGCAACACTTTGTCGACACATAGTGACTTTGACTTACCAACTTTTCCAATATAAACAATTTCACCTTGTTTATTATCACCAAAAGTCACCATGCCACCATCATAGGCTCCTAGCGAGATGAATTGGTTTTTATCTCCCGTCATGTTACGAGAGCATACACTATCCAAGTACCAATTGTTGTTGCCTCCCACTATTGCCTATAAGAAATCAAACAGTTGGTTTAGGAACCCAAACAAACTTGGGTTCCTTGTTGACAACAACCTTACTGACCTTTTCATTTTTAAAAAGTTCCTTTTTTGACCCACACTTGTTTGACTACTTTAGTGCTTATTTTTAGGTCAAAGTCTCTCTTTTGGCATGCATAAAACTCATGACCAGTGTTGCCACAATAGTTACAAACAACGTATTCAAGAAGACCGACATACTTTCTTCTTCGATAATCAATTTTGCTTGGGTCTTGGTTTCGAATGAAACAGGGTGTGTTACTGTTGCACATGAAACCAAGTTCAGTATTCTTTTCACGTTTTTAATATTCTTGTGATTGTTTTAACAAAAACTCTAAGACTTTCTGACTTCCTCCCACTTGAGATAAAAGCTTCTAGCCTCATCTAGGTCTTTGGTCAATGTTTCAATTTTAGCTAGATACTCGAGGTTCATCTTTCCTACTTTATGAAAAGCTTGTTTCGCATGACTTACTTCATGACTTAACAACAATCCAATTTGCCCGAGTTGTTTGTTATAATATTTGCAAGTAGTGAACTTAAGTAATAATGAGTCACGTTCTGTGGTTATGCAGACACGTGTTTGTTATTAAGGGTTTTAATTTTATTATCAAGATCTAATGCAATAGTGCAAGAGTCTATGACATGAGCCTGTTCAACTCTTTTTACTAGAAATAGATTTTGTTTCCTGAGGGTTATAATTTCTTTTTCAAGACTTATTGTAGAACATGATTTATCATTCTCATTTAGGCCATGTTCTTTCTGGCTTTTTAGATCTGAACTTAACTAAACTTAACTTAACTAAACCGAATTTAATCGAGCTAAAAAACTTAACTAAACTGAATTGAACTGGATGAAGCTCAAATTAATAAAAGTTAATGAACTGACTTGGGTCGTATTTAGGTTGATAGTCCATCCAAGGAGTGCCTTTTAAGTACACAATATGAACCCATTGAACCCATAATTTGTCAGGTTCATGTAGTACCCACCAAGCCATTTTGCCTATAGCAGCCCTGTTCCAAACAGCATTTTGGAGTATATTCAGCCCCCCTTCACCCCGTCATTTTGCCTATAGCAATGCAAGTATTCATCCAAAAAATATTGACGAAGTTGTAAAAGGCAATTTTTTTATTCGAATATTAAAGGTGACTGATGTAGTAAGCATCGAATAAATTCCAGGGAGGCGGTAGAGTAAGTTAGATTAGAGAACAAGTGGCAAGGGAGAATTAGATAGTGAGAAAAGGCATAATCATGAGTTTGAATGGGGTGAGGCAGACTTACTGTTTATCAAATGAACATATAATCCTTCACTTTGTTTATACTTCTTATCTAAAGGTTAACAACTGAGCATCATCAATTGGGCCTAATGCAAACTAATAAGAGACATAAAATTCAATTAGTAGATTATACAAGTAGTTATATACATTGGTAGCATAGATTTGAAGCTTTATAGCAAAAAAATGAGCTTATATGTACAACTTAAAAATAATACATAAATTTTGATTTTTAACACCTAAAAAATTAAAATGTAATTCAAAATTTTTGCATATAGACTCAATTAAATTTGTATTAGATGTACGATGCTCATATACATCTGAATGTATAGTCTTGTTTGTGCATAAACATGGTAAGTAATTGGTAAATTAACCTCCTTTATATCACATAAATAAAGTACTTTTTTCGTCTCAATTATTTATTTATATTTAGCTTTCGTAGAAAGATCAAGAACATGGGAATGAACCATTTTCTGAATAACAAGTGAATCATAATGAATGCCTAGGATAAAACTACCCATGAAACCATTTGTAAACAAATGAATGAGGTGCCCTAAAATGGAATAAGTAAATAAATAACCGCGACGCAGATACTATTTTTTTGTTGAAATGAGTCAAAATATAATACTGAGTGTTCAGAACTATTGTCTAACCCAAATGCTCCGCCCTCTGATATTACAAGTGGTATTTTGCTACTTCATCATACTTATAATTTAATATTTGCTATAAATTACTATAAATCTCACATTTTTCTTATATATAATTGTAACATTCAATTATTATTTTCAAATCCACAATTGTTAAGACAAAGAATAACAAAAATCATATGTAAGAGAAGTTTAATAGAGAATCATGGAGTAATTCAGTTAATGTCACAGCTTCTATTTATATACGTATCAGTTATCATACGTCGAATATCAAAGTTTTAAAATAAATATTAAAAGCAAGTTATTTATATACGTATTAATTACCATACGTCAAATATCAAAATTTTGAAGTAAATATTAAAATCAAGTTATATTAACTAAATGCAACATCTTTATAAAATAATTGTATTTATATACTCTTTTTTGTTCCGGCTAATGTTCATCTTTCTCTAACATATGTTGTGAGAATATCCCTTTACCATAAAAACGAGAGTATTTATTAGTCTTCTATAACTTAGGATTTAAAAGGGCATACGTTTTTTTAAAAAGAATTAATTAACTTCTCCTCTAATTTCAAGTTTTTTATGGTATTCTTATCTCCTCTAACATCAGACCTCGCAAACAGATCGGAACGGGTCGGGTTCGTGTTCGTGTCACATGTAAACGGGTCACAAACCCTCCAACCCAAACCCGACCTAATAAAGTTCCGTGTCGTGTTCGTGTCGACCTACTTACATAAATGGGTGATTAAGCCTCAACCATAACCCGTTAATTTCGTGTCGGGTTCGTGTCGGGTTCGTGTCGGTTTTCGTGTCATGTTCATATTTGGAAAGTTTAAGTATATTTATGTGATGTAGGATCAATGAAAATTTGGACTAATTTAGTAAACATGTCATTCGTGTCGGGTTTGTGTTTAGAGAGGTCAACCCAAACCCGGCCCAATTAAATATCGTGTCGTACTCGTGTCAACCCAGTTACATAAATGAGTCATTAAGCCTCGACCCAAACCCGTTAATTTTGTGTCGAGTTAGTGTCGTGTCATTATTTGTCAGCTCTATCTACCATTATGCTATATTATATTAATATATTGCATAACCGAAATTATATTATATGATATGATATATTATTATATGATGTAAACTTTCCTTTTACCTTAGTAATAAAATAGATCAGATTTTATGCCGAAAAATGGTCTATCTTAGCAATTGACGATTTATAGTAATCTATACATTTCTCACTTAACTTTTATGTAAAATTATATTACACTAATTATTTAAACATATATAGAATAACCAAATTATTTAAAAACATACCCATCAGAAAAGACATATCTATATAAAAGTATATAACAACAACCACTAAACATTAATTGGACACGTGTCGCACCCACGTTAAAAATTTTCCCGCCCAACTTCTCATGTTGTAAAATCGATTTAGGAAAATATTGTAGAAATTTTTTTAAAATAGAAAATTGAATGATGCAATGAGGTCGAATCAATCAGATATGGAAACATAGACAAAACGTGATAACCAAATATTCTATAAAAATATTTGTATATTCTTAAACCAAATATTCGTATTACTATATTTTAAAACCAAATATTCGTATTAATATATTCTTAAACCAAAAATCATGAAAACAAAATTAATGGTAGATATTATTCTCATTGCAAATATAAAAATACGTATAAAAACATAATTCAATGGGATATTATTCTATTAATTCAATGACATATTATTCTATTAATTCAATGAGATATTTAAATATTCAAAACAGAATGACGGCTGAAATATAAAAACTCAATTAATTTAATGAGTTATTATTCTATCAAAAGTTACAAAATATATTACAAAAAAAAATCACAATTTTTGGAATAAAGTACAAAAATTCAATTAATTCATAAGTTATAAAATATAATGACGTACAAAAATTCAATTAATTTAATGACATACAAAAGATTTAAAAAAAATCTCTTTGCCCTAAAATAGATAACAAAAGTTTGTACGATTATATAATTTCCTATTTTGTACGACTACAAAATATAATCGATGATAAAAGTTTAAACAACAAACGATTACCCAAACAAAACTTTAAATTATGGCCGAAAACACAACTCACGATATGATTAAGGACATAATACAAGCCAAAGAATCGTGGCGTATCAAAGAAAGTACGGAGTATATTTTATTCCTGTGAGCAAACTTGGGGAGATGAAAATGCAGTAAGTAATATCGATTTCATAATTATCGACTCGGAGGTATATACAAGTTAAAATTACTATTTATTTATATGTATATATCCTTGCACATAAAAAAAAAAAACTAATCAGTTATATCACTAACTTTTACTCACTCCATTCTTTTTATATCACCCCATTTCATTATTCACGTTTGCCAATGTTCATTTTGTTTTGATTATATCTTTAGCTACATACTACTAAAAATTATAAAAATTTGATATTCTTAATCCTCTTATCAAGACAATCCAAAAAAGATCTCACATGAATATATTTCCGTGAACGGATTGAGAGAAAACCGACGTTGAATAGTCGATTGTGAATAGTGTCAAAACAAAAGTTGGGTGATATAAAAAGAATGGAGGGAGTAATATTAATATGCCTTCTCATGGTATCAAAATTCAGGCTATAATAGCCAAAAGATTATTTTTCAAATACAAATCTTTAGTGAAAGAGGGTGATAATATATCTTAACAAATATTGTAAATACCGAGACATTTTCATAGTCTCAACAATCAGCAATACAATTCATAAAATTTATTAAATATTGTGTATACAATAATATATATACTCTCTTATACATATCCGTGCAAATTGCACGGGTTCTAAACTAGTATAAATATAAATACAATCCCGATTTATAATTGATAACCACTCATCAGAAAAGACATCAAGTGAAACGAACAAGAAAATGGATCAATATCTTATTCCAACAAGTGAGAATTTCAAGTGAAATGAGACTCAAAAGGCCTATACGACGAGAACTTGTAGCCCTAAAACTATTCTGTCCAGTACATTATGCATCCAGCGGATTCTGGGGTGTTTTGGGCCATTTGACAGGGTACACAGTACACTCATTCGACGGGTGAGTTTTTCTTTGTTGCATTTCACATATTCTCGGACGGAGGTATTGTTTTAAGTTTAAGATGGGTTTAAAATTAATCTACTTACATAAGTGGTATAAATATTTTGTTATTTTCTAAACATTTTATTTTGGTCTTATTTAGTGTATATTTGGCCTAACTTTTTAAATTGTTTTTGGATTTAAAAACATTTTTTCGTCAAACACATCATTTATATAAGAGTTAAAAATAATTTCTCAAAAACTCAAATATCCTTTTTTGGCCCATAAAAATAGAAGCAACAATTTGATGTTTCTGATTCCTGAAAACTACTTTTGAAAAATTAAGTTTTAAAAACAAAAACTCATTTTTAACAATCTATGTCAAACATGCTCAATATTTGACCTGTTTTAACATTAACGTGAATATTTGTTGTTATGGTGCAAACTTATGTCTCGCATCGTTAGTATAAAGGTAAAAGTTCATCTTTATAACAACCACAAAATATAATAGTACGGGACATTTGAGAAAGAGTCCAAGAGAACATTTTTGAGGGAGTAACCTAAAGCAGACAATGTCATACTTAGGGGTGTTAACAAGACAAGACAGCTCACGAGCAACTCCGGATTAGATCGGTCAAAGCTCTGCTCGTGCGAACACGACTCGAGAGCTTAACGAGTCCAGTTGAGCAAAGGCTGACTCGACTTGAAAAGCTCACGAGCCGCTCTTGTGTGATTATGTAAGATATTGCTCAAATTTTACAAAAAAAAAATTTATCTTGATTATATATTTGTGAACGTATCATCAAATGTCTCGTTGATTGACAAATATTTTTACATATAACTTTCAAGTTTATTATTGAAAATATCAAAACTAACAAATAAAAAAAATAAACAATTTTATATAAGTTCAATTTGGGCTCGAGTTCGCATTAAAGCTCACAAACTTTATAACGATCACATTTTTTCAAGCTCGTGTAAGCTTGTAATTGGCTTAAACTCAACTTTTGTTTTTTAAGCACAAGTCGAACAAGGCCAAACTCGAGCTCGACTCGCCTCGTTAATCACCAGGGGCGGCCGTGGGTTATTCAGTTCGGTTCTCAGAACAGGGCCCAATAGAGAGTATGGCTGACTATATTTATGTATTTCTCCATTTATAAATCTTGTTATAGGATTTTTGTACAGTGGTAAAGTTCTCTATATTTTTGTAAGAGATCACGTCACGAGATCCAATTTTTAGAGTGACATTTTTTTTCCACTTATTTTGTCATTGTGGGCCTCCCTTTCTTTCTTTATTAAGTTTAAGTGGATAATGGGCTAAAAATTTTCGTTGCTATTCTGTGAAATTCTTTACTTTATTAATTGTCAAACTTTAATTTCACATTTTCAAATGTCAAATGAAACGATCTCATGACGTGAGATAGTTCATTTTTATAACAAGATTATTCATTTAATGTTAATAAATGAGTTGTTTTTTTTCCTACATGATAAGACCGTCTTACTGTGTAAGATCGTCCAATGCTATAATTACTGTCACATCTAATATTATGATTTTTCGCTCAATCATAATACTCTTTTTTATCACATTTCTTAGCAAAATTTCCTTTAAGTATAAAATTGTTATTTTTTCACTTTCTCTAAAATTATCCTCAAAAAAAAGGACGTTAAAAATAAGTACAAACAGTACAAATAACAAAGTGCAAATGATTTGAAATGGGGCCTTAAAATAAAACTTTGGAGCAAGACTTCCAAATTTTATGGGCCTCCCCTGTCAACACCCCTAACAGTACTATTATGAATAGTAAATATCGACACAATAAATATCTAACACGAGATATTTACACTTTCGTCCAATACCATTAAACAATAGGGTTTTTTGAGCTATCTTGTTCTTTATTTGCAAGTGATTTAGAGTTATTGGCCATCAATCCATCATTGGGCTTCTCTCATTATTATTCAAATTTAAGGGCATGTTAATATTTTCTATTAAGGTAAGGTTTAGATTTGAATCTTCTTCTTTACTCCTTATATTTTACTAGTTTTATATCCGTCTAAAAAAAATGCACAAGTTGAGATAAAGTAATTGATATGACATCATAGTGGTGAAACTTAGCAATTAGCGAATCATTCAACCAGTTGTAAACATATGATAGTATAAATTTGGAGCTATATAACAAAGGATTTGAACTTATATATACATTTTATGAGCCTTATTAAAAAGAAATTTGAGCGTCATAAAAAAAATTAACTCAAAAATAATAAACATAGTTAACTCAATAAGATTTTAGTTTTAACACCTAAAAAATTAAAATATATGTCAAAAATTTTAAAAGCTAAAAAAAACTATTTATAAACTCAAATAGATTTGTAATAGATGTATTATACAACCAGTTGTATACTTGTATACAACTCATACTACATATTTTGAACTTTATAATAGAACTTTAGAGCTTAAGTAGAAAGAATATGAGTTATATTGTAAAAAATTTATGAACTCCTTTACAAAATATTAAGCTTAAAAAATTATTACACAACTAAAAAACAATACATATAAGTTCAACTATATTTTAACTTTTATATCAAAAAATTAAAATATAACTCAAAATAGTTTAAAAGCTCAAAGAATATATACATAATCTCAATTAAATTCATCATGGTTGTAGCTAGGGCTGTTAATGAGACGAGACAGCTCACAAGCAACTCGAGATCGGCTAGATCAAAGCTCGGCTCGAGAGCTTAACGAGTCAAGCCCAGCAAAGGTTGACTCGACTCGAAAAGCTCGCGACCGGCTCGAACATTTGAAATTACATAAGATATTAATCATATTTTATAAAAATATGCTCATATTTTATAAAATATTTTATCATTATTATATCTTTGTAGCACACATATCAAATATCTTGTTGATTTGCTAAATATGTTTACATAAAATTTTCGAACCTTGTTATTGAAAAAATCGGAAGAAAACAAACAAAAAAATAAACAAATTTATATAGGCTCGATTTGGCTCGAGCTCGTGTTAAAGCTTGCAAGCTTTGTAACGAGCGCATTTTTTTCAAGCTCGGGTAAGATCGGCTCGAGCTCGAGTTTTGGTAATCGAGCACCAGCCGAGTAAGGCCAAACTCGGGTGCGACTCAGCTCGTTAACACCCCTAGTTGTAGCATGCTTTTATGTATCTAGTTGTATAATTTTTTTTTTCGTGAAAAGCGTATTTGAGAGAGTAATTTAAGTATCCTACATAAATTAAAGTTTTTTCATTCCTAAAAATAAGTGACTAATAAGAGATTTTTAAATTCTTTTGCTTTTATAAAAAGAGATTACAAAGTAGGTTTTATTATATTAGGTTTGTTTTTGATACTTTATAAAAATTCTTGAGTATATAAGTAAATAATAATTTGCTAGTATCAAAAATTATAATTTGTTGCTAAATTGTTGGGAATTGGATATTTATGTACTCTCTGTGTTCTGATGATATGTTAACATTTTATTTTCCCCTTATAAAATAAAGTAGGGGTAAACCTATTACTGAGACAGAGGGAGTATATAGTTTGTTCAGTAAGTCTTGCTTAAAACGGGTATTAGGGTAAAATTATTGGCGATCTTGAGACAAAACTTTGCTAAGTCTTAAGACAAGACTATCTAAGTCTTGAGGAAGTCTTAAGTCTGAGTCTTGTCTCCTTAAGACTTTGGTGGGTCTTGATCCCACTAGAAATAATTTAATAAGTATGTAAAAAGAAAAAGTGAAATGGAAAAGTAGAGTTTAAGATGAGTGTGACGGATAATGTATAAAGTTTTGGGTGAGTCTGAAGTGGGTCAGAATAATAAGAAAAAAAAAGTTTGGGGTGACACTACTAATGGAATGATCTATTTCCTGCCCTCTGTTTTTCCACTTGTTTTATTGTAAAAGAGACAGGTTCGTCTTCAACCTGAAACGAATATAAGGATAATTTTCGTTACAAATAGGACACTGATAAATAAATCAGTAAGTCTTGCTTGCGACGGGTCATCATTTGTGACGGATATTTTGTGAGACAAAATGGATAGAAAATGAGTTAGTGGAGAAAGAGAACCACATAAATAATGTTGAAGAGAGAGTAAAAGTGGATATTTTGTGAGAGGAAACGGTATCCGTCGCAAGCTTGCGACAGATAGTGCCGTTGCAAATAAAGGTGGGGATTCTTTAATGGGGGAATAACATAAGCGTGGTAAAAAGAAAGGGGCAGCGAGCCCCGTGCATAGTAGGAACATGGGAGCACAGAAACGTTTAAAAAATGAGACCGTTAATGACAGTATGTCAGACAAACACTGTGGACCATCTATATGAGTTAAAACAATAAATAGCTCCCCTTTCCAGGAAACCTTGACGTGACTCATCAAATATTTTGTTAATCCAAACCCCCCTTTTTGGTCTGAATTCGTTAAATGGTCATTCCAATTTATTACACTCACGTTAATTGTGCTGCACCATTATCAAAGGTATTACTCAATCATGTGCATGATTAAGTTATGATTTATAAGTTATGATTTATTTAATGATGTACATGATTTACTTAATCATGTACATGATTTACTTAATCATGTACATGATTTACCAATTTACCTTTTTATTTTAAGGCTCCTTAGCTTTTTTTCATTGTTTAATTTTATTTTTCTCCATTTTAACTTCTTTCACCACCTAACCACTACCTTTGTCACCAACCACCACCCCCCTGGCCACCCATCCCGCTTCACTTTTTAGCAAATTCCTAGCTGCAATACGAATGTCATTGAATAACTGAGATTGACAAATAACAAGTGAGCAGAAAAAAAGTTTCAAGTATGGCGGCAATACTGGATGATTTTGTGCAGTGTGCCTAGAGGACGAATCCAATTTGAATGTCAAAATGCCGTGTTTCTCAATTGTTTCGCATCTGTTGTATTGAACTGATTTCAATCAGAATTGTATTTGATTTATTATTTTGTTATCATCCCCTAAAGGTGGTGCAAATGTGCAATGGCTTCTAAGCAGGTTACTTCAAGCGTGGATGATAGTTTTTTAATTGATCCAAACTATTTAAACCTTAATTAAAGATAAAATTGATGAATTATTCAATTAAATCCCCCAAAAATTGCTATGGTATTATTAATAGAATTGGTACTTATTTGTTCGATATGAAAAATTAACATTCATAATTGATAAATTTGAGTGAAATTTAATTAAAATTGGGGAGAATAAGAAGAGAGAAAAATTTGGTTACTTGGTTGAAAGGAAGGGTAGTGTTTGGAAACATAATGAAAATAAGTACATGAAAGAGTAAAGGTTGTCCATGAAAGAGCAACTATGTTACCAAATACTTCCTCCATTTAGGCCCGATTCTTTCTGCTTAATTTCAACTCATTTTAATTTTTCTTAGTTGTATTACGTTAAGTTTTATTTACGTTTATTATGAGTTATTAGGAGAATTGTGGTACAATGAACATAATTCCTAGTAATTAGTAAAATTATAAATTGTATTAAACAATGACGTTTGGTATATTCTCAGTTATGAATTAACCTTGTATAAATAACTTGAGTCTGCATGAATGTATCAATCAAGTAATTCTACACAATTATCAAATCGCATATTTAGGGATGTCACTGGGCGGAGCGGTGCTGGACTGCTGGATATAGGCTCCCCATACCCGTACCCATCAAGAAAACCTCGTACCCATCCCTGCCCCACCACCCATAACGGGTACAAGTTTCCAAAACCATCCCCGCCCCATCACCCATGACGGGTACAAGTTTCCAAAACCATCCCCGCCCCACCTACCCATTAACCCGCTATACCATAAATTTTTCCAATTTTGTTTTCATACAAATTGATTTAATCACTATTAATTTTTATTTTCAGGAGTTTGTTTATATAATTTTAGTTATTTACCAAATAAGTTGGTCAAATACTTTATAAAATAGCTATTTTTAACATTACGTCTTAATTATAACAAAATAATATTTGTAAATTTCTCGTAAGAATGATTTTAATTTTTATAATAATTGGCGGGTAGGCGGGTATGAAGTGGGTAACACGCAAAAACCATCTCCGTCCCACTACCCATGACGGGTACAATTATCGTACCCGTCTCCGCCCCACCACTCGTCAAAGCTCTACCCGTCCCCGCCCCAACTGGGGCGGTTGCGGGACGGTATCCACTTGTACCCGCCCCAATGACATCCCTACACATATTCTCTAAAATCTAACATGGTATCAGAGTCTCACGCTCTTGAGGCCTAAAATTCAAACTTCGTTGCCCTGCTGGTGGGTCGATAATGTAGAAAAACACCCACCGACGGGATTCGATTTTTAACTATATACTTATAATTTAATTTTTAATTTACAAAAAAAACTAAATAAAAAACAATGCCTGTTGCCTTTTGTTTGCTGAAAAAATTAAGCAAATTATGTGTGGTCTATGTCATGTGCCATGGTATTCAGAAGCATTCAAGTACCATTGAGAGTATACTACTCGTTCAAAACCATAGTAGTGTGATATCATTTCCTCATAAATAAAAAATGAGGAAATTTCTTCTTTCTTCAAAATTTGATTTATATGTCTTCTTTGATCAAGGTGGTACAAAATGACAAAATTACTGGTGAGTTACGCAACCATAATCACCATGATGGTGGTCCAAATTTGTTTGGAGTTCGAAAAACTTAGCGTTCTCCAAATATTGAAATTGACGAATAAGTTTTTGGTTTGCTGAATTTTTTTAGGTCCGAATAGTGTTCCTAACAAATTATTTGATATTCGACAAGTCCGAAAAGCTTAACATTCTTGTTCAAAAGGAATTTTATATCGAGTATTATACTCGTTCCTTTACCACCTTGTGAAGATGAGAAGAATTATGAAGAAAATTAAGACAAAGAAATGAAGACTTTTTATTGGTTATGGTTTTCTTGTAATTATTTTCCAATCGTAAAGTTCGTACTATGTACTGCCTTTACGATTGCGGGAGGGTATTAAGAGTTATTAGGGGAATTATGGTACAATGAACATAATTCCTAGTAATTAGTAAGATAATAAATTGTATTAAATAATAACGCTTGGTATATTCTAGGTTATGAATAAGCCTTGTATAAATACCTCGAGTCTGCATGAATGTATCAATGAAGTAATTCTACACAATTATCAAATCACATATTCTCTAAAATCTAACAACGTTCAATGAATTATGTTCAATTAATCTCTTTACAAAATTAGCTTTTAATTCACCTAAATTCATATCACCTCGTTCCACTCAATTTAGTTCAATTAAACTCTACTCCAATTAATTCAATTCAGTTCGTTTCAGCCGAAAAGAACAAGGTCTTAAACCTAAATTCTCATTTGTGATGGACATATCCGTCGCAAGCTTGCGACGGGTCAAATAATATCCAGATAGAGAGATAAGACAAAAGTAGAATATCTTGGTAGTAGCAGATTGTTTTGTTTTTTTCCACCAACCTAGTATTTGACCTGTCGCAAACTTGTGACGGATGATGAGCTGTCGCGACCCTATCAAAAATAACCAACTGGCCTGACTAATGTAGCAAGGAAGTCGGGATCGTATCCACAGGGAGACAAAAAATAAATTCTAAATGCTAATTCAAGTCCGTCTAATAACAACGGGGGTTTTGTTTGTTGAAAGTAATAACTAAGCAATTAAAGTAAAAGAGATTAAAGGAGAGAAATTGAGTTGTGAAAATAATAAGAGAGAAGACTAGGTTTGTCGGTTCACCATGGGACATTACAGATCAAAGGTAGGGTCATAGGTCGGTCTCAATTACCAGTTTAAAGAGCAGTGAAAAGGTCCTCTCGGATCATTATTCGCTCTAAGATGCTTCTAGCGGGCTCTCGCAGCTTACTAGGGCACCCTAATGTTTGCAACAGGTCTAATCTTTTTCAGGCTTTCGATCTTAGGTTGGGATTTACCGGTTCAAGTAACTAATTGTGGCCTTTAACTAATTACTCGTATTTTATATGTTGCAATTAACAACCCAGACTAATAAAATCAATTTGACCTAATAACCTAAGTATAGACTCTTAATCCCCACGAATCCCTTAAATCCTAGCATAAGTTTTTAGCTACTCATGGAAACTTGATAACAGTAATCAAAGTAGATGAGAAAATAATGAATTGCATAATGAAATTTAATGGAAGAATAATAAACATAAATTAAATCTAAAAAGAATAATAATGATTAAACAAGAGGAACGAAGGGAATAAGAATTAAAATTACCAAATACGAATCCAAGTTTTAGGAATGGAGAAGGAAATAATTCTAGATATAAAAAGGTTTAGAGAGTTTTTACGTAATAGAGTTTTTTTGGCAGTCGAGAGCAGAATAATAAAAGATAACCTAATGAAAAATATTCTAAGCCTTAAATACTAGTCCAAAGAAGTCGAATAACTAAGTAACTAAAAGGCCTATAAAACACGAGCAGAAAACCGTCTGGCATGTGTCGATCGACCACAAAGGTATGTCGATCGACCAACTAGACATGCATCTTCCAAACGCAAACTTCCTGTGTCTAACTCCAATGTCGATCGACAAAATTAGCATGTCTATCGACATAAGTAGTCTGTCTATCGACACCTCAGCATGGTCGATAGACAACTATAGCTTGTCTATCCACGTAAACAGCTTGTCTATCAACTCCTTGTCTTGTTCCATCCCATCTAGGACCTTTTCGGTGACGACTTCACACCTCTCCAATGAATCGGGCATGGACTATGAACTTCGTCTCCTTTATCGACCGATTTTGGCTTGTAAATGCATAAATGGGTTCCATATCTGTAATAGACACGAAACATGCCGAAAGTAGCAAATACCGGAGGAAATATACTAAAGAGATCAAATAAAAGCATAGAAATGCGTGCTAAACATGAGAATAAACGCATATAAAATGTACGCATCAACGGATATACCCGTCACAAAGTAGACTTGCCGCCATTTAAAATATATTAAATTTTATTTATCCATTCAATTTTTTTACGCTATTTACAAGGGAGTATTCATTTTCAATTTACTCTCAATAGTAAGTGAAAATATATTTATGTGAGATGTTGTTTGGTTCGTTTTTACAAGTACGTTAAAAATATTCAACTTTTATAATTTTTGCAAATATATAGCTAATGATATTTAACGTATAAAACCCGCGTTGACAAATGTGAAAAAGTACAGTGATAAAGTGGATTTGTATGGAGGACGTAGCCATCTATGCTTACTTTCAACTTATTTTATGGTTTACTTTAATTTCAGGTGATTTTTAGTTTTGTTTGGCTTTTTTTTTTTTTTTTTTTTTTTTTTTTTTTTTTTTCATTCAGCCAACTTAGTTCAGCTCATTTCTATTCAAATTAACTTTTATGTAAGCTATATTCACTTTAGCTCAATTTTATTCAATTCAATTCAGTTCAGCTCATTTCAATCGAAAAGTACAGGGTTTAGTCTTCGTTATGACGGTCTTTACTTAAGACTAAAAAATGTCAACAGTTATTGTAACACCCCCATTTATCCAGGATCCTCAACTAGGACATCCCGAATAAAAAAGACTGTTACCATCGTGAATACACCAGGGTATTAGATACTCAAAGAGAAAGAAACACAATACTTTAAATTTAAACGATGTTTAAAGTCTATTACATCTTGTCCAAAATCCAAATACAAAACTGAGACATAAATTAACTGAAACAAAGTCTGAAAGAAAGGACTAATGTGATCTATAATCTAGGTAAGTCCAAGTCCGCATATCACATTCATGTCTTAGCTTCTAGCTCATCTGTCTTTTTCTTATAGAATCTATTCCCCGTTACCAGATCATAGTAGGTGCACACGAATACACTGTCAACCTCGCGGTTGAGTAGGATAACTGTCATGATACAATAAGTAAATATTCAACACATATGATATGCAATGCCATGCCACTACTGAACTCAATCACCACCTGAAAATTCAATCACAACCCGTTACACCAACCCATACCGAACCTCCCGGCAGAGTATCGTCGACCGTCGTCGAACACCAGCATAAAAGCTGAAGATGTTGGAGCTAGTGTCCTCAACAGTTAGTGCGACAACACGTATAAATCTCTTAAAGGAACACAGGGTATGCTTTGTATTTTAGCCAGTTGATTCACGTTTATCAATAACGGTTGGCTTGCTAGAAAGTTTGACGTTATTGTCATACAGATGGCGGTAATCAACCGGTCCCTAAGAGTCACACCTAAAGGATGGAATCTGAGAGATATGATTAGATGAAAATGTAATCATATTGATACCCTATATGACTAAACGGTTAGTCAATGTAATGATGACATAATTATTTAATACTGATTAAATAATATTAGCTAAGACGAATTAAAATGTTAATTCGTAATTAAATATAAAATGTTATATTTAATTATGTGTAATGAAATTATTTAAGAAAGATTAAATGATTTAATTAAATATAAAAGGTTATATTTAATTAGTGGATTATAAATATAAGATATTTATAAGATAAAACATTACACAAGAGAGATACAACCGATTCTATAAAGATAGAATTTCGGTCTGAGCAATTATTAAGTTGTTCAGTTGTTATAAAGTGCTGTAGGTAGAACCAAATACTGATTTGGGGAATCCTAGTTGATGTCTAATAGCAAGGTTGTTTGCAGCTATAAATAGGACATTCACTCTGCACTTAGAGGACACGAGTTACACGACATACATACTCCCTCTCTCTAGCTTCCATCTTACACAAAATTAAAGGTAATTTTGCAGTTTCTAGCTCTAGAAGGGTATTTCTTGGAACATCTTGGGTGCAACGATTAAGAGGATATCTGTTTTGATATCTGATCTTAGGCCTTTGCAAGGACAGAAGGTTGATTCTTAATCCCAATCTTTGTATCTTGTACTTCGTTTATGACTATAAATCATATATTATAAATTTGTTATAATCCTGCATATAAAGAATTGGGATTATATACAGATATTTTCCCACAAGTGGTATCGGAGCATAAGGCTTACAAATTTTATTTTTGTATGATTTCATAAACGTTTTAAGAAAATTGAGAAATTTTTTAGCCGTATATTATTTTTTTTAGCCGAGACAAGTGTTTTCGTTCGTCGTTTTCCTTTTGATTTATTGTTGTTGTTGTCTTAATCAGTTAAAATAACAATATAATAAATTTGTAGGTGTTTTAATTTAATAAGGATTGAATTAAAACATAAAAGGATATCGTCTCACATGTTCTTGAATGATATAATTTGCTAAATAAATCGATCCCACTATAATCTTGATATTCGTCTTAAAAGGTTAATTTGAATGTTTAAGATTACAACAATATCTAATAAAGATTAGAATTTTGAAGGTTATCGATGCCGTATTTAGCAACCCGACATTAGTTATTCAAGTTCATGAGTTTAAAAAAAAGGAAAAAAAAGGATGAATTTCGAAAATCAGGCTGTTAGGCGTGATTTTACAATTTTCTTGCTTTCTTTTCGACGCTTTTCTGGGTTATTGCGTCGCTTTGTGTATTTTCCAGCGCTTTTCTGGGTCTTTTGCGACGCTTTCTGTGTTCAGCGCTTT
This sequence comes from Silene conica, assembly GCA_029255685.2. Classification (NCBI taxonomy): domain Eukaryota; kingdom Viridiplantae; phylum Streptophyta; class Magnoliopsida; order Caryophyllales; family Caryophyllaceae; genus Silene; species Silene conica. Next base: position 72,360,143 of record CM055311.2, read on the forward strand.
TCTGGTTTCCTTTCGACGCTTTATTAGCGGCTGTCCATTGTTTTGATTTGTTCAAGGTTTTCAGAAGCGTTTATGGGCAGCACTTTTAAAGCGTCGTTGCCCAGTTTTGGTTTTATGCTTTTAGAAGCGCTGGAAGTTTGTTTCCAGCCTTTTTCCTTTATTTGCGGCTGTTTGTTTGCAGCGCTTTAAGTTTTTCGTGTTTTTTCTTTTCTTGGTTTGTCTCGGCTATTTCTAAAAGCTTTTGGGCTATTTTTCTTTTAAGTTTTTTTTATACATTATAAAGATAATGCGTAATTTTTGGGTGAAAAAGTTCACTAGTTTTGATACCTAATTATTTTAAAACGGTTTAAAATAATGTTGCATTAATTTATATTATACGATAATATAAATATGTTTGTTTGATTAAAATCATGAGATGAATTACGGAATTATCACATAATTTAAATCATTAAATGGTGGTTTGGTAAATTACTCTACTTAATTACGGAATTATGTCTTGAAAGATTAATTTAATTAGTATGATGCATTATATATATTATATTGTTGAATGAATGAATGGTTTTATTTACAATTTCGCAATCAGTTGTATTTTGTAATACTTAGTGTGGCCTTAGTAAATTATGTTTTCGTAATGAAGGAAACATAATTTGTGATGTATTTATGAGATCTCGAATCTCCCTTGTGTAACATTTTTTTTACGTTTTTGGGAATTAGAATGTAATAATAGGATTTTATTATGTAATTCTTCAAATGTAAAGAAGAAGACCAAGACGGAGATCAGATTGCTCACTCCCACTACATCACCAAGAAGGAACATCAAGACAAGACAAGCTTCCAGGGTCCATTGCTGAATGAATTCCAAGTTGTATTTTTGTTCTTTTGGTAGGATAAGCCACACTAGGACTTGCTTTATTTCCGTTTTGTTTTTCATTCACATGTTTGTTTTGCATCATTTTTCCGCCTAAACCAAACCACCTGAATTGCATGAAAATTGACTCATATAGTATGTATGCTAGTCTGTGTCGACATAAAGATGTCACACGTTTTTCCCTTAATGCCATCACCTTAGTTTATTCATTCTCGCATGCTAGATATTTGTTCACTTAAATGAATTAAAATTAAAGATGATGGGATCTTCCTCTATAACCTAAAATTGAGATTAGTCTTTTATAAGTCAAATTACTATGAATCCCTTCTTCGTCGCCAGGCATATAGGACCTTACTCTCCATATGACCCCTTCTACGTTTGGTAAGTAGTAGCTGTTGACTTATTTTACCTCAACATCATGACCCTCGTACGATCCTGTGGTTATGGTGGACTAAAGATAGAATTTACAGAAATTTATCGACCAAGAATTCTAAATGTAGAATTAGCCAAGAGGTTGGCTTATCAATTTATTGAAATTGAGTCTTGGGATCGTTTATATAGTTCTCGAGGAAGATTAATTATATAAATGCTAAAGTCCTCGCATTAAACTGTTTTTGCTAGACTATTTACAAAACGATGGTATGCTTATTATGTTTTAATTTCTTCTTTACAGTGTAGAATTCACCTAAACAAAACAATAATACTGCAAATACTATGGCTGGTCATAATGATGCCCCTATGCCTAGTGCCACACTAAGAAAAGAATCCTGGCTTAAGGCTTTCATGGACCACATGAATCAGTCCACGCGACTGAAAAATGATGGGTCCAACTTTGCGGACTAGGAGGCTGCATTACGGAATGCAGCTGTAGCTGATGGTAAGCTCAAGTATTTAACTGAGCCTTTACCACCTAACCCAGGCCCCACTGCTAGAGCTAACGTATCACAAGCTTATAGTGATTTCGTTATGGAAGCGGGTGCGATAAAGAACGTACTCATTTTTGCAATGGAACCCAATTTGCAAAGACGCTTCATTTCCCATGGTGCAAATAAAATTTTCACCACGCTCACAAACGAATTCTCAAAAGCACCGAGAATCGTTTCATATGAGCACACCTGTCGCTTCTTCGATGCGAAACTCCAAAAGGGCCAACCAGTTATCCCACACATTCTCAATATGATTGAGAATGTCGAGAAATTGGAGTCCCTGAACTGCAAGATCAGTGAGAACGTAATCATTGATCGAATGCTTCATTCACTTCATGATGGTTTTTCCTTATTCAGGGCAAACTATTACATGAATGACATGAAGAAAAGTCCTCATGAGCTACACTCCCTTCTCGTACAGATCGAGAAGGATCTTAATTTGAGTGGGAGCATGAAGCAAGACGTTCTCATGATTGCAAAGAAGGGAAAGGGAAAGGGTAAGGGAAAAGCTCAAACAGAGCTAACAGTAGCTAAGCCTCCTAAATTCAAATGGGCCGGATTTAAGAGTGGGTCTGGTGAGACAAGTAGCTCACAAGGTAAGACCAAGAGCAAAGACGGTAACATTGAGTGCCACCATTTCCACAAGACTAGGCATTGGAGGCGGAACTGTCCAGTGTACCGTGAGGACATAAAAATAGGCCGCGTCACTCCTGTTGGTATGTCATCTTATATTCATATGATTGAGATTAACCATGCAAGTTTCGGAACTTGGGTACTTGATACCGGTTGTGGTTCTCATCTGTGTAATCATTTGCAGGGCCTAAAAAATATCACACCTCTCGCAAAGGGTGATGTGGACCTGCGAGTCGGGAATGGAGCAAAAGTTGTTGCTGCTTCCATGGGAACATATGTGATCCTGCTACCGAGCGGATTCTAGTTATATCTGTATAACTGTTATTATGTACCCAGTTTATCTAAGAACATTATTTCAGTTTCCGTACTCGATAAAGACGGATTTTCATTCTTAATAAAGGATAATAACTGTATTTTCTCTTTAAATGGAATGGTTTATGATAAAGCGGTTTCCATGAATGGTATATATGTCTTAGATCAATCAACTGAAATATTACACATGAATAATAAGAAACTAAAGGTTGGTGACAAAGATCAAACATATCTATGGCACTGTCGTATGGGACACATAAATGAGAAACGTGTAAAGCAGCTAATACAGAATGACGCTATATCTCCATTTGATTATGAATCATTTGGCACATGTGAATCATGTCTCATAGGCAAAATGACTCGTATTTCCTTCAGAGGTATTGGAATGCGCGCTGCTGACCTATTAGGCCTCGTACATACAGATGTATGTGGACCTATGTCAATCACCGCACGAGACGGCTATAGATATTTCATCACTTTCACGGACGATTTAAGTAGATACATATATGTCTACATAATGAAGCATAAAAGTGAATCCTTTGAAAAGTTCAAGGAATTCCAGGCGAAGGTTGAAAACCAACTGGATAGAAAGATTAAAGCACTACGATCAGATCGTGGTGGTGAATATCTTTCGCATGAGTTTGATCAACACCTTAAAGACTGTGGTATATTACTACAGTTAACTCCACCTGGAACACCACAATTAAATGGTGTGTCCGAACGGAGAAATCGAACACTATTAGATATGGTTCGATCCATGATGAGTCACACAGTTGTGCCGGATTCATTATGGGGCTTTGCTCTATTATCAGCTGCTCTTATACTTAACCGAAGTCCGTCTAAAGCTGTTGACAAGACTCCATATGAGATATGGAAGGGAACCGTCCCTAACTTGTCCTTTATTCGGGTTTGGGGCTGCGAGGCTTATGTCAAGAGGAGACACGAGGATAAGCTCGGCCCGCAATCGGTAAAGACATACTTTATTGGTTATCCAAAAAGAATGTTTGGTCATTACTTCTATTCGCCTACCGAACACCGCGTTTTTGTTGCGGCTAGTGCGAAGTTCTTAGAGAAAGAGTTTCTCGAGAATAAGACAAGTAATAGAACCTTCGATCTGTCGGAGGTTCAAGAACCAACTACTGAGCAACCAATGGAGGAAACCGTTCCTTCATCTTCTGTTGCAGTCAGTATTCCTGAGGAATCCAGAAGGTCGGGTAGACACTCCATTGCTCCAGATGGATACATCGGTATGATCGAGGAACTTGACGGAGTTGACGTTTTTCTCTTAGAGAGTAACGAACCCGTAACCTATAAAGGTGCCATAACCTGTTCCGACTCAAAGCTATGGCTTACTGCCATGCAATCCGAAATGGACTCCATGTACGAGAATGACGTATGAAAGTTGATTGATTTGCCTGATAAGGTACGACCTCTTCAGTGCAAATGGCTTTATACGATAAAGCACTCCATCGAGAGACAACCAGACACCTATAAGGCACGACTAGTGGCAAAAGGTTTCACTCAAGTGCAAGGGTTGCACTATGATGAGTTTTTTGCACCCGTAGTCATGCTGCGTTCCATTCGGATTATCTTAGTGATTGTTGCATTTTATGACTATGAAATATGACAAATGGACGTGAAAACCGCCTTCTTAAACGGTTATTTGGAGGAGGACTTGTACATGGTACAACCCGAATGTTTCACAGATCCTAAAAATCCTAAGAAAGTGTGCAAGCTTAAGCATTTCATTTATGGACTTAAGCAAGCATCTAGGAGTTGGAATCATCGTTTCGACCAAGTGATAAAAAAGAATGGTTTTATTCGATCAGTCGAAGAACCATGCTTATATATCAAGTCGAGTGGGAGCAAGATCGTCTTTCTGGTGTTGTATGTCGAAGATTTACTCTTGATCGGAAATGACATCCCTCTCTTATCTTCGGTTAAAGTATGGTTAAAGAACCATTTCCAGATGAAAGATCTGGGTGAGGCACAATGTATATTGGGGATCCGTATCTATAGAGATAGATTACGACGGATGTTATCACTGAGTCAGGAGTCTTATATAGATAAGATTCTTGACAGATTCAGCATGACCAACTCTAAAAAGGGGTTACTTCCGATGATCTCGGGGGTGCATTTGAGTAAGACTCAGGCACCTAAGACACCGGAAGAGGTCGAGCGCATGAGTCGCATTCCTTATGCGTCAGCTATAGGATCGATCATGTATGTCATGATATGCACACGTCCAGACGTGGCATATGCTTTGAGTATGACGAGTCGTTACCAAGGCAATCCAGGTGAACCACACTGAATGGTTGTTAAAAACATTCTTAAGTACCTACAGAGGACTAAAGATTGGGTATTGACTTATGGTGGAGGCACTGAGCTTTGTGCAAACGGTTACTCAGATGCTAGCTTCCAAACGGATCGAGATGACTCGAAATCTCAGTCTGGATTCGGTTTTACTCTTAATGGCACTGCTGTCAGTTGGAAAAGCTCCAAGCAGAGTGTTATTGCAGATTCTACTACTGAGTAAAAGGAGATAGTGATAGATAAGATTGCGACAGATGACAACATCGCAGATCCTCTCACTAAACCATTAAGACATGATAAACATGAAGGGCACGTAATTTCAATGGGAATTAAACGTGTTCCTGAGTTGTATTAGTACTTTTTGTGAATTGGATATTCTATCTATTTCATATACTATTTATAACACCATCGATTTTGTTTTATATATTGTTTTTCATGTGGATTGTATTGACAACATTGAACACCACAAAAGTGAACTGAATTACATTATATTTGTTTTAGTCCGTAATCGCCTACACGAGCTGATAACTCTGGCAATTATTTTGTGACGTCGATTGATGGTGGGTTCAATAAACCATAAGTCAAACCGTTGACTGATCGATCACAAATACGAGATTATAACGATAACTCGTAGGATAATTTTCGTGACGACGCAATGGAGCCCTAAATGTTATTGAACATTCGGTGTCGGGTCGTGGATAGGACGTCCATCGTGTTCCTTGAGTCGATTCTTTTGACTGTCGACTGTTTCTTGAGATAAAGGGCAGTTTTGGGTAACTTTGATTTCTTTCTCACTAGCTGACCGTAACTGGGGCTAAGCAGATTTTTTTTGGGTCATTTCATACCGTGCTTACATCTGCAAGATTCGAGTTGAAGGAAATATCCACCCCTCATCAGGTTTTAATATTTCTCAGGGCCACTCGAGGAGTAGTAACTGAAATGCTTGGCCAAGCTCGAATAATGATTCGTTATCAGTTGAGTTACTCTCTAGTCGGGAAAACCACTCTTGATACAGATAGCTTGTAAAATACGACCTTTGTGAATACAGATTTGCAAATTGTTTTACATTGAGTGGGAGAAATTTAATTGGATATGAGAATCGGTTATCGCACATAAACTTGTACGGACAAGTGGAAGATTGTTGGATCTAGTGTCCTCAACAGTTAGTGCGACAACACGTATAAATCTCTTAAAGGAACACAGGGTATACTTTGTATTTTAGCCAGTTGATTCACGTTTATCAATAACGGTTGGCTTGCTAGAAAGTTTGACGTTATTGTCATACAGATGGCGGTAATCAACTGGTCCCTAAGAGTCACACCTAAAGGATGGAATCTGAGAGATATGATTAGATGAAAATGTAATCATATTGATACCCTATATGACTAAACGGTTAGTCAATGTAATGATGACATAATTATTTAATACTGATTAAATAATATTAGCTAAGACGAATTAAAATGTTAATTCGTAATTAAATATAAAATGTTATATTTAATTATGTGTAATGAAATTATTTAATAAAGATTAAATGATTTAATTAAATATAAAAGGTTATATTTAATTAGTGGATTATAAATATAAGATATTTATAAGATAAAACATTACACAAGAGAGATATAACCGATTCTATAAAGATAGAATTTCGGTCTGAGCAATTATTAAGTTGTTCAGTTGTTATGAAGTGCTGTAGGTAGAACCAATTACTGATTTAGGGAATCCTAGTTGATGTCTAATAGCAAGGTTGTTTGCAGCTATAAATAGGACATTCACTCTGCACTTAAAGGACACGAGTTACACGACATACATACTCTGTAACATCCCGAATTTTCGTGACTTATATTTAAAGGCTTTTAAGATTTATTTTTACAATAAATAATATTTTAATAACTTAACGGAAAATAATTTATTAAAGTACCGTGAAATATTTTAAGAATGAGTAAGATCCGTCTTAAGAACCTTAAGTCCTTAAGACGAATACAAACTTGGTAAACTATTTCACAACTTAAACCCGTTCTAATATCCGAAGCCGTTTTAAATGTGACGGAAAGGACAACTCTTGTACACTTTTTTAAGACCTTGGTCGACATTTCTTTTTACCCAAGAATTCATTTCACAGTAACTTCATCTTCCTCAAACCTCCATTTTATTCATCTCCTTTTCGATCCTTTCTTTATCATCCGTCGACCGAATCAAGGTAACAATAACATTTTCGGAATCCTCATCAAATTTCCAAGCCATCTATCACTTTAGTTTTACATTTCCTTCACTCCGAAAAATCTGTCCATTTTGCGAGAATCGGTTTTCTGTCCTAAAACCCGGTTTTTATGTTTGTAGGTGAGGGCTTAGACGATCCAGAGGGTGTTAGCAACTTGGTAGAAGAGGATCTTTAGCCGGAATCGCTTGAGAGGTGACGATAATGAGATAACTCGGCCTTTATGTGTATATTAACAAGTTTGTTGTGTTCTTGTTTTTAGTTTCTGATTTTGTTGAAGTATAATGTTTAAAGGACTTAGTAACATGATTAGGAATGTTTATTTGTGATGAATTTATGCTTGTTGATGTTCTTAAGATCATATGTTGTTTTTCTGAAATTTACACATTTTGCGACGGATACTTGATATATTCATTTGAGGATTGTTATGGGATTTGTATGCTGTTAGGATAGTAGTATTTGATGCTTATAATGTTGGGCAAATCATACTTGTAGTGATTATTGAAGTTTATATGTCGATTTGTGAAGTTTTGAAGGGGTTGGAAAACCCGAAATTTCGTTACAGGCTCTCTGAGCCGGTCGACCGACCGGCCGCCGGTCGACCGGCTGGGAGTGCGTTTGTGTGTTTTTGCGATTTTGAGTTTTGGCCTTAGGACTGCCAGCCGGCCGACCGGCTGCCTGCCGACCGGCTGGTAGTCTCTTCATGTGTTGGTTTTGCGAAAAACTTAGGTAGAAAGGGATCCCAGCCGGTAGACCGGCCGCCCGCCAGCCGGCTGGGAGTGCATTTGGGATTGGGTTACGAAATTTGCGAAGGCTAGGAAGGGGTTCCCAGCCGGCCGACCGGCTGCCTGCCGACCGGCTGGGAGTCCTTATGTTGTGTTATTTTGAAAGATAAGTGTAGGCTAAGAGGACCACCAGCCGGCCGACCGGCTGCCTGCCGACCGGCTGGGGGCCCCTGTGAGTTATAATTTAAAAATCGTAATTTGTTTATAACTTTTAAACGGTTGATCGGTTTTGATTGAAATTCGTTCCTAGTACCTTTGATGTATGTTTGAGGTCCCCGGAGGATGGGCGACACTATATTGGGTTCGGGAATGGAGTGAGGATAGAGACCCCCCGGTCGGGTAACCGAATGGGAAACCGGCTCTCCCTCAACTTAGTTCCCGGGATCAATTAAGTGTTGATTAGAGGTTAAGAAAATAGAACTATAGATTAGTTCATAGACTTGGTTGAAATTGTATTGATGCGTATTAAGGTATGCCTTAAGCTGGCCTCTGAGCTTAATACGTGAGTTGTTTGCCATATATGGGGATATGCCTTAAGCTGGCCTCTGAGCCCTATATGTGTATGTTTGTCGTGTCTGGGATATACCTTAAGCTGGCCTCTGAGCCCAGACATGTATGATTTTGATCGCGTTGGAACATGCCTTAAGTTGGCCTCTGAGTCTGACGAGTAGAGCAGCTGCACGACGGGGCATTTAGGTCGTAACACCTCACCCGGAGTGCAGATGTTTGATGCTAGAACATGCCTTAAGCTGGCCTCTGAGTTTAGTATCTTGTGATGTAGTGAAGGGACATGCCTTAAGCTGGCCTCTGAGTCCTTTACTTTTGGATGCTAGTCTATGCCTTAAGTTGGCCGCTGAGTCTAGTGTCTTGCTGATTGGCAGGTCCATGCCTTAAGCTGGCCTCTGAGTCCTTGCTTGCTGAATGTTTTGGTGTTTAGGTTATGTCTTAAGCTGATCGCTGAACCTTTTCACTTGCTGAATGTTTTGGTAATTAGGTTATGTCTTAAGTTGACCGCTGAACCTTTTACTTGCTGAATTTATCTGCTTGCCTTGAGTTGGTACATGTCAGATATAGATAGTGATAATGTTGAGTAAATGAATGTTTGTTTGAGTTATGGGTCGATCATCCAAGGCATTGGGTGACTCTTAGTTTGGTTTCATAAATAGTTGGATTGAAAGACCCCCCGACTGGTTAACTAGTAGGGAAACCGGCTCTCCTTCCTAACGGTTTATGAAGTTGTATGAGAGCTGTGCACTAGAGTTTGCATGATAGTATGAGAACAGTTGATGAGTTGTTTATGCTTCACATGTTTATATATGTTGGAGTATTCCGTATTGTTTTATGTGTTACGTGCTGTCACAAGAGGTGGCTAGGAGAACTCTAGTCACTCCCCACTGATTGTGGCGTACATGTTTTCATGTATGTAGGTACATGCAGGTTGGATCGGGGTTCACACGAGAGCTAGCGAGTGATGATCCTTTCATCATATGACATACCCGTTTACCGATTAGCTAGACTCTTAGTTTCTTTTGATACAGTTTTGTTAGTGCATGTAGGGATGTACCATCCCAGGCTTGTATTTATATTTTCGTTCGTACGTAGAACTGTAACTTATCTTTTTCAGTTTCCGTTTCAGCTTAACTCTTCTCGCATGTTGTTTATGTTAAAAAGTTTTAATTCCGCTGCATTTTTAGTACTTTTTGTATGTTTATATTTCCGCTTTCGCGAGGGGTTTTACAGTTGGTATCAGAGCATTATTGCTCCCGACGCACTCATGTAACCCCCAACCTTAACTTGACCAAATAAACAAATAATGAATGAGAGATGGGGTAGATTTAAGGACTTATATTGTAGTCTGTTTTGTGATTGCTCTTAGTAGGCTCTAACGTGTTTGTTGATTGTCATTGACTTCACTTTCATATCTTTCGATCGACAAACCGTGGGCTTATTAATTTGGCGGTGGAGATCGGAGTTTCTACCGAAGATAGAAGATTCGTGCTATTGTTGAAGAATGCTTCTGAACCTTAAAGATACTTCCCTTTCTTTGTGCATCACCTTCTTTGATAACTCCGAATGCACATCTTTCTTTTAGAATATTTGTCTATCTCACTTGAACAGATATTCATATCTTTTCAGCTTAACCTTGTTGCTTGCTTTCTTAAGGTGCCCTCTAAGTAATCTTCCCTTTTATTGGATTTGGAGGAACTAGTCTTAGGATAACCGTAAGTTGTGTTATGTGAAATATTGTTATCTGAGGAATAACTTAAGAGGTATCGAGAGACATGTTTTGGTGATCCAAGAGTCTAGTTGTCTATCCAATTGGGAGAGTGAAAGTGAGTGATAGGATACTTGCTTGAAAGTTGAATTGTATACTTAGTATTCGGTGGAACCTAACCTTGAGAACCATGCCTAGATCGTAAAAATTGTGGATTGAAGAGTATTGTTTAAGGGTTAGATAAGATACTTGAGGATATAGAGCGACCTAGAAGAATAGATGGGTAAAGTGAGTTAGTGTCACTTGATTTAGGTGAGTGATTGAGTTGAGAAAGGTCCGTTGTTGAGGAATGCGAATCATTCGCTTTAATAGTGGAATACTCGAAGAGGTTGACTTAAGCTTAGAGGAAGTAAATCACTATCTGACCCTAGGTTGCTTAATAAATCTTAGCGTTTATTTATTGAAAAATTTAAGAGAAATTTGAGGATGCACCACCAGTATGTGGATGGAATGAAGTACTTTATTCAGAGATGGAAGTTCAGAAACTTGATGGTTAAAAATTGTTAACTGGTGGACAGTGAGGTAAGTAAAGTAGATATAGCATATAGGGGTGATGACCTGAAGGTGTTATTGAATTGTCATGTGAGGGACTAGCAAGGATGAGACATCTCAAACTTTTGGGAATAGGTATTTGTAATAATGATATCGTTTAAAGTTTGGCAGATTAGGGCATATATATCATTGGAGGAATTGTTCGTGAGAACCGATAATTGAATGACTCGATTTGGAAAGTAAGAAGTGAGAACCCCGTGAGAATAGTGAGAGACCCGCACCTTGGTAGATTTCCGTAGCCGTTCCTTTCATGTCACTTCTCTCCTTTCTTCTCCTTTACTTCCCCTTCTGATCTTGTCTTCAATTTCTTTTTGGAGTCCATAGCCTAAAGTTCCTTACTTTGTCACCTCGTTGTTCCTCGAGCCATCTTTCGTTTGTCTCTCTCGAGAGCTATGTCGTGTTTATCCCTGAAGTTCGCATCTCATCTCCTCTTCTGTGAGCCTTGTTCCTTTTCATCTAGAATAGTGGCGAGATCGACCTGTTCTTGTGGTAGAGATACATGCCTTGAGGAATGCTTGGTTTTGCGTTGTCAGGATTTAGTTGAGAGAGTTTATGATAATAATATTTGGGTGATATTGGATAGTGTGCCGTCTTGAAAGTTTCATGGTAAGTGGCTAGATGTAAGTGGTATTTGTAGATTTGGAAGTACCCTTTGAGGATTTAAATACGATACTTGGAGTCTTAGGTTATTTTGGAGGTACATGCTTAAGATGATGATGTGGTTAAATTGATGAATTAGTTAAGTTAGTGCTACTTAATCTTGAGGAATTTTTGGTAATGCAGAAAGGACCACATACTTGAGGAACGAGAGTTATTGGTAACGGTGTGAGAATGTTGAGACATTTACAAGTAGACTTATGGAGCTGACTGAGTGTTGACCTTAAGTTACTTATGGAACCTCAACGTTTACCTATTGGAGCGCTTATTGGGATTGGAAAATGCACCACTGTTAGGTGGATCATTTATGATTGGAAGCATGTTGGCTTAATAATACTCCAATAATGATTGATGGGTAACCATTGATGTTTGTGGTAATCATAGTGTAGAGATTTGCAACTTATAAGTGTTCGTGAATATCGTTCGGGAAGTTAGGAATGTGAATAACTAAACCTTATGGGAACTGTAGGAGTGAAAGTGGTTACTTCCTTGGAACGTTTCTTGGGATATAGATTGTTGGTAAGTGGTTGGAAACGAGAGGATTTAAGAGTTGTTACCTTAGTAAGGTCTTGATTTGAATGATCATTGTGGTAATAAAATTTGGGAATTTAGGATGTCGAACCTTGTGGAATAGGTTAGCTAGGATCGAACTGTTAAAAGTTAAGGTTATAGGATGATGAATGCCATATTTTGGTTTTCGAGGTTCGGTGTCATGGTAATAGAATTCTGGTTGAAGTGCTGAAAGTGCGTGGACCTTGGTCTGAAGTATGTGTATTAGGCTTCCACCTTGAGTGAGAGATCCTTAACCGTGGTTGAACGGATTTTAGTGTGAACTGAGTGAGAGTTTTAGAAACCTTCTTGTTGAGGAATACCTTGTTCTGTGGATGAGATGATAGTAAGAGGGATCGTGAAACCATTGTGAGTCTAGAGACTACTGAAATCGCCCTTCTTGGGATATACTAGAAATCGTTGTAACAATGTTTTGATTCTGGATTGAGCGGTTAGTGTACCCATGTTTGGCAAGAGTTACCATTTTCCTTGGCCTCCAACCTGGTTGTTTCATTCCTTCGATCCTTCCTCGTGTGTTCTGTCAGCTGTGAAACTGGAAACTCACCATTCTTCGTGTCGAAGGTAATCTCTATGATCGTTTCTGCGATCCCGGTGACTGTTTTTGAAATTTGTTCCCCATTTTTAACTCTGAAAGTTTGTAGTTTTTGAAAAATCTTAATTGTTTCGAGAATTTGAAACTGCTCCCTCTTTTCGGGAATGTGGCCTGTTTACCGTTGTTGCAATTTTACTCGATTGTAGAATCAAAATAAGGGTTATTGGGGGAAAGTCGGTTTTGAAAGAACTAATTTATTGCAATTTGGATTGATCTCAGCGTTGATTCGTCATCTGAACTCGTTATTGGAGACGTCTGATAACCCGTACTGTGCTTATCAACACCGGATCGATCGTGATTTTGAACTTTTAATGATTTAACTTTGGGACTTGTCTCAGATTTGGAAGGTCGGACTCTTGAATACGTAACGAGAATCCCAATATCCATTGACAAGACTTGTGCCTTGAAATCTTTTCTTCTTGAAACCTTTTCGAAAAGTTAAGTTTTGAGTTGTCATGACCCGCTGGTTCATTTTGAAAGTTTTAGTTGTTTTCGTACTTACTTCTACTTTTGAGTTTCGAGGACGAAACTTTTTGAAGGTTGGGTAATTGTAACATCCCGTATTTTCGTGACTTATATTTAAAGGCTTTTAAGATTTATTTTTACAATAAATAATATTTTAATAACTTAACGGAAAATAATTTATTAAAGTACCGTGAAATATTTTAAGAATGAGTAAGATCCGTCTTAAGAACCTTAAGTCCTTCAGACGAATACAAACTTGGTAAACTATTTCACAACTTAAACCCGTTCTAATATCCGAACCCGTTTTAAATGTGACGGAAAGGACAACACTTGTACACTTTTTTAAGACCTTGGTCGACATTTCTTTTTACCCAAGAATTCATTTCACAGTAACTTCATCATCCTCAAACCTCCATTTTATTCATCTCCTTTTCGATCCTTTCTTTATCATCCGTCGACCGAATCAAGGTAACAATAACATTTTCGGAATCCTCATCAAATTTCCAAGCCATCTATCACTTTAGTTTTACATTTCCTTCACTCCGAAAAATCTGTCCATTTTGCGAGAATCGGTTTTCTGTCCTAAAACTCGGTTTTTATGTTTGTAGGTGAGGGCTTAGACGATCCAGAGGGTGTTAGCAACTTGGTAGAAGAGGATCTTTAGCCGGAATCGCTTGAGAGGTGACGATAATGAGATAACTCGGCCTTTATGTGTATATTAGCAAGTTTGTTGTGTTCTTGTTTTTAGTTTCTGCTTTTGTTGAAGTATAATGTTTAAAGGACTTAGTAACATGATTAGGAATGTTTATTTGTGATGAATTTATGCTTGTTGATGTTCTTAAGATCATATGTTGTTTTTCTGAAATTTACACATTTTGCGATGGATACTTGATATATTCATTTGAGGATTGTTATGGGATTTGTATGCTGTTAGGATAGTAGTATTTGATGTTTATAATGTTGGGCAAATCATACTTGTAGTGATTATTGAAGTTTATGTGTCGATTTGTGAAGTTTTGAAGGGGTTGGAAAACCCGAAATTTCGTTACAGGCTCTCTGAGCCGGTCGACCGACCGGCCGCCGGTCGACCGGCTGGGAGTGCGTTTGTGTGTTTTTGCGATTTTGAGTTTTTGGCCTTAGGACTGCCAGCCGGCCGACCGGCTGCCTGCCGACCGGCTGGTAGTCTCTTCATGTGTTGTTTTTGCGAAAAACTTAGGTAGAAAGGGATCCCAGCCGGTAGACCGGCCGCCCGCCAGCCGGCTGGGAGTGCATTTGGGATTGGGTTACGAAATTTGCGAAGGCTAGGAAGGGGTTCCCAGCCGGCCGACCGGCTGCCTGCCGACCGGCAGGGAGTCCTTATGTTGTGTTATTTTGAAAGATAAGTGTAGGCTAAGAGGACCACCAGCCGGCCGACCGGCTGCCTGCCGACCGGCTGGGGGCCCCTGTGAGTTATAATTTAAAAATCGTAATTTGTTTATAACTTTTAAACGGTTGATCGGTTTTGATTGAAATTTGTTCCTAGTACCTTTGATGTATGTTTGAGGTCCCCGGAGGATGGGCGACACTATATTGGGTTCGGGAATGGAGTGAGGATAGAGACCCCCCGGTCGGGTAACCGAAAGGGAAACCGACTCTCCCTCAACTTACTTCCCGGGATCAATTAAGTGTTGATTAGAGGTTAAGAAAATAGAACTATAGATTAGTTCATAGACTTGGATGAAATTGTATTGATGCGTATTAAGGTATGCCTTAAGCTGGCCTCTGAGCTTAATACGTGAGTTGTTTGCCATATATGGGGATATGCCTTAAGCTGGCCTCTGAGCCCTATATGTGTATGTTTGTCGTGTCTGGGATATGCCTTAAGCTGGCCTCTGAGCCCAGACATGTATGATTGTGATCGCGTTGGAACATGCCTTAAGTTGGCCTCTGAGTCTGACGAGTAGAGCAGCTGCACGACGGGGCATTTAGGTCGTAACACCTCACCCGGAGTGCAGATGTTTGATGCTAGAACATGCCTTAAGCTGGCCTCTGAGTTTAGTATCTTGTGATGTAGTGAAGGGACATGCCTTAAGCTGGCCTCTGAGTCCTTTACTTTTGGATGCTAGTCTATGCCTTAAGTTGGCCGCTGAGTCTAGTGTCTTGCTGATTGGCAGGTCCATGCCTTAAGCTGGCCTCTGAGTCCTTGCTTGCGGAATGTTTTGGTGTTTAGGTTATGTCTTAAGCTGACCACTGAACCTTTTCACTTGCTGAATGTTTTGGTAATTAGGTTATGTCTTAAGTTGACCGCTGAACCCTTTACTTGCTGAATTTATCTGCTTGCCTTGAGTTGGTACATGTCAGATATAGATAGTGATAATGTTGAGTAAATGAATGTTTGTTTGAGTTATGGGTGAGGGGAATAAAACGTGTATTCGCCCTAAACTTGCAGGATTATAATGAAAATTACAGTCGTGAATATCGTCATAAGATTAAAAAGGATAAGAAAAGAAGTACAACCTTTAGTCCTTGTGCGAAAGGCCTAAGAACAGGAATTAACACAAATTCCCTCCTATATCTTGCACCCAAGACTTAGAATGAGACAAGGCCGCGTGTGCTAGAAATCCTCTCCAACTGCCTTGCAATATAGGGAGAGCTATTCAGGTTTTAGATGTGAGATCTGAGGTTTTGGGAGAAGAATGCTCTCAAAACCCTAATTTTGCCTTGAGAATTATTTGTCAGTGCAACAAGAGTATCTGACATAAGGAGAGTCCCTCTCCTTATGTAGTACACGGCCGGCCGAATTGGATGTCGGGTAGGAGTGGGCTTTCACTCTTACCTTATTCCAATGCGTGATTCGACCCAATTAGCTATAAGTTGTCCGCGGGTTTTTATTTATAAATCGTAACATGTTATCAGTTATTAATACAGTCGATATATTAATAATGGTCTGACAAAATACGATATTGTACATTTACCCAAATTAATATAACTGTTTATATTAATACGCGAATACAATATTTAATTAAATATAACCGTTTATATTTAATTTTACGAATTAATCATGTAATCCGTATTAGCTAAAATTATTTAATCCGTATTAAATAATCATCTCAACATCTTATTGACTAATTTAATAGTCAATACCTCTGACTAACTGTTTAGTCGTATCCGGCATAAATGTGACTGTATTTTCATACCTTCACATCTCTCAAACGTGTCCTATAGGTGTGACGTATAGGGACCAGTTGATCACCGCCATCCGTATGACAATAACGTCAAACTTATCTAGCAGGCCAACCGTTATTGATAAACGTGGATCAACTGATAATAATACTGAAGTATGCCCTTGTGATCCTTAAAGAGATTTAATAAGTCATTGTACTTAATTGTCAAGGACACCAGCCCCAACAATCTCCCACTTGTCCGTACAAGGGTATGTGCAATGACGTTATCACACTACATGTGGAGGACACAAGCTCCAACAAACTCCCACTTGTCCGTACAAGTGTAGGTGCGATAACCGATTCTCATATCCTTTTAAAATTTCTCCCACTCAATGTAAGACAATTTGCAAATCCGCATTTGCAAAGGTCGTGTCTCACAAGCGATCTGTATCAAGAGTGGTTTCCCCGACTAGAGAGTAACTTAACTGATATAACGAATCTGTATTCGAGCATGGCCATGCATTTCAGTTACTACTCCTCGAGTGGCCCTGAGAAATGATAAAATCCTGATAAGGGTTTGGATATTTCCCTCAACTCGAATCCTGCCGATATCGCGCAACATGAAATAACCCAGAAAAAATCCTCTTGGCCCCTGTTACGGTGACCGTGGGAAAGAAACCAAAGTTACCCAAAATCTGCCTTAATCTCAAGAGACAGTTGAAAGTCAAAAGACTCGACTCTAAGGAACACTATGGAGGTCCTATCCACGACCTGGCACCCAATGTTATAAAACATTTAGGACTCCATAACGCTGTCACGGGGTGTCCTACGAGATATCCGTATAACTCGCCTTTGTGATTGGTCAGTCAGCCGCGTGACTTATGGCTCGTTGAACCCACCATCAACCAACGTCACAAAATGATTACCTGAGTTATCAGCTCAAGTGGGTAATCAAGGACCAAAACGATGTAATGTTAATCAGTTCACTTTGTGGTGTTCAAAATTGGCGTACAATTCCACATGAGAAACAAAACATTATATATCATAACAATAAGGTTGAATAGAGTACACGAGAAAATGAATTATTACATGAATTCATAAAAGAGTACTACAACTTAGGAACACATCCAATTCCCATGGAATGAATGTGCCCTTCATGCTTATCACGTGGTAATGCTTTTGTGAGAGGATCAGCTATGTTGTCATCCGTAGCGATCTTATCAATAAAAATCTCCTTTTGCTCCACGTAATCTCTGATTAGATGAGCTTTCCGTTGTACATGCCTAGCCTTGTTGCTAGACTTATGCTCCTTAGCTTGGAAGATGGCACCTTTATTATCACAATAAACGGTGATTGGGTCATTCGAACTAGGCACTACTGATAGTCCTTGTAAGAATTGACGCATCCATATCGCTTCCTTAGCTGCTTCCGAGGCGGCATAGTACTCGGACTCAGTCGTAGAATCTGCTGTAACACTCTGTTTAGAACTTTTCCAGCTGGCAGCAGCGCCATTAAGAGTAAAAACGAATCCAGACTGAGATTTCGAGTCATCTCGATCCGTTTGGAAGCTAGCATCTGCGTAACCCGTGGCGCAGAGCGTCGAGTCGCCTCCGTAAGTCAATCCCCAATCTTTAGTCCTCCGTAGGTACTTAAGAATGTTTTTCACGGCCATCCAGTGTTGTTCACCTGGATGAGCTTGGAATCGACTAGTCATACTCAATGCATATGCAACGTCTGGACGTGTGCATATCATGGCATACATGATCGATCCTATTGCCGAGGCATAAGGAATCCGACTCATGCGCTCTTTCTCTTCCAATGACTTAGCTTCTTGAGTCTTGCTCAAGTGAAGCCCAGGAGTCATAGGAAGGAACCCTTTCTTGGAGTTCGTCATGCTGAATCTCTCTAGAATCTTATCTATATAAGACTCCTGACTGAGAGATAACATCCGTCGTGATCTATCCCTGTAGATACGGATGCCCAAAATTCTTTGTGCCTCTCCCAGATCTTTCATCTGGAAATGGATTTTCAACCATGCTTTAACCGAAGATAAGAGAGGTATGTCATTCCCAATCAAGAGTATGTCGTCGACATACAGTACTAGGAATACAATCTTGCTCCCACTCGACTTGATATAGAGACATGGTTCCTCGACTGATCGAATGAATCCATTCTCTTTTATCACTTGGTCGAAGCGATGATTCCAACTCCGCGATGCTTGCTTAAGTCCATAGATGGAACGTTTAAGCTTGCAAACTTTCTTAGGATGTTCAGGATCAATAAAACCCTCGGGTTGTACCATGTACAACTCTTCCTCCAAATAACCGTTTAAGAAGGCGGTTTTAACGTCCATTTGCCATATTTCATAATCGTGAAATGCGGCGATCGCTAAGATAATCCGAATGGAACGTAGCATGACTACGGGTGCAAAGATCTCATCGTAGTGCAAGCCTGGCACTTGGGTGAAACCTTTAGCAACTAGTCTTGCCTTGTGGATATCTTGTTGTCCTTCCACGGCATGCTTTATCTTGTAAAGCCATTTGCATTGAAGGGGACGTACCTTTGCAGGTAGGTCCACAAGATCCCACACGTTGTTCTCATACATGGAATCGATCTCGGATTGCATGGCTTCTAGCCATAGCTTTGAGTCAGAACTGGTCATGGCACCTTTATAGGTTGTGGGTTCATTACCCTCTAGGAGTAAGACGTCATCTGTATCATGTTCCTCGACCATACCAATGTATCTGTCCGGAGGAATAGAGACTCTTCCCGACCTCCTAGGTTCCTTAGGAATATCTACCGCAGCCTCGGTTGAAGGAACTGTTTCCTCCAATGGTTGCTCGGTAGTTGGTTCTTGAACCTCCGATAACTCGAAGGTTCTATTACTCGACTTGTTCTCGAGAAATTCTTTCTCTAAGAACGTCGCCCTAGCCGCAACAAAAACACGTTGTTCGGTTGGCGAGTAGAAGTAATGACCAAAAGTTCCCTTTGGATAGCCTATAAAGTATGTTTTGACCGATCGCGGGCCGAGCTTATCCTCGTGTCTCCACTTGACATAAGCCTCGCAGCCCCAAACCCGAATAAAGGACAAGTTAGGGACCGTTCCCTTCCATACGTATGGAGTCTTGTCAACAGCTTTAGACGGACTTAGGTTAAGTATTAGAGCGGCTGACAAAAGAGCATAGCCCCACAATGAATCAGATACAACGGTGTGACTCATCATGGATCGAACCATATCGAGTAGAGTTCGATTTCTCCGTTCGGACACACCATTTAATTGTGGTGTTCCAGGTGGAGTCAACTGTAGCACGATGCCACAATATTTAAGGTGTTGATCAAACTCGTGTGAAAGATACTCACCACCACGATCCGAACGTAGTGCTTTAATCTTTCTACCCAGCTGGTTCTGTACCCGATTCCGGTATTCTTTGAACTTGTCAAAGGATTCACTTTTATGTTTCATCAAGTAGACATAGCCATATCTACTCAAATCATCCGTGAAAGTGATGAAATACCTATAGCCTTCTCGTGCGTTGATCGACATAGGGCCACATACGTCCGTATGTATGAGTCCTAATAGGTCGGCAGCGCGCATTCCAACACCTTTGAAGGAAATACGAGTCATTTTGCCAATGAGACATGATTCACACGTGCCATATGATTCGAAATCAAAGGGCAATATTGCTCCATTCTGTATGAGCTGTTTTACGCGTTTCTCATTTATGTGTCCCATACGACAATGCCATAGGTAAGTTTGATCTTTGTCACCTACCTTTAATCTCTTGTTATTCACATGTAATATCTCGGTAGTTTGATCTAAAACATAAATTCCATTCATGGAAACTGCCTTGCCATAAATCATATTGTGTAAGGAGAAAATACAGCTATTATTCTCTATTACAAATGAAAAACCGAGTTTGTCAAGTGCAGAAACTGAAATAATGTTTTTGGACAAACTAGGAACATAATAACAGTTATATAAAAATAACTCGAATCCACTTGGAAGCTGGATCACGTATGTTCCCTTCGAGACTGCAGCAACGCGTGCTCCATTCCCGACACGCAGGTCCACCTCACCCTTGATTAGGGGTTCTTGGTTTCGGAGGCCCTGCACATGATTACATAGATGAGAACCACAACCAGTATCAAGTACCCAAGTTCCGCAACTTGCATGGTTAATCTCAATCATGTGAATAAAAGAATAAGAAGACATACCAACAGGAGTAACGCGGCCTGCCTTAATGTCCTCGCGATACACGGGGCATGAGCGCCTCCAATGCCCAGTCTTGTGGCAGTGGTGGCATTCCATGCTAGTATCCTTGCTCTTTGTCTTGCCCTGTGAGTTGCTCGACTCACCTGGCCCGCTCTTAGTAAATCCTGGTTTCTTGAACCTGGGCTTACCTACTGCTAGGTCGCCCTGAGCTTTAGCCTTCCCTTTACCCTTTCCCTTATTGGAGATCATGAGAACATCCTGCTTCATGCTCCCACTTAATTTCAGATCCTTCTCAGTCTGTACGAGAAGGGAGTGGAGCTCATGAGGAGTCTTCTTCATGTCGTTCATGTAGTAGTTGGCTCTAAAGAGGGCGAACCCATCATGAAGCGAATGAAGCATTCGATCAACGATTATGTTCTCACTGATCTTGCAGTTCAGGGTCTCCAGTTTCTCGATATTCTCAATCATGTTGAGAATATGTGGGCCAACAGCTTGGCCCTTCTGGAGTTTCGCCTCAAAGAAGCGACAGGTATGCTCATAAGAAACGATTCTCGGAGCTTTCGAGAATTCGTTAGTGAGCGTGGTGAAAATCTTGTTTGCACCATGGGATATGAAGCGTCTTTGCAAATTTTATTCCATTGCATAGATGACTACGTTCTTTATCGCACCCGCTTCCATGACGAAGTCGCTATGAGCGCGAACTTCGTTGGCTCTAGCTCCAGTTCCTGGGTGTGCCGGAATGGGCTCAGTTAAATACTTAAGCTTTCCGTCAGCAATGGCAGCATTCCGTAGTGCTGCCTCCCAGTCAGAGAAGTTCGACCCATCATTCCTCAGTCTTGTGGACTGATTCATGGAGTCCATGAAGGCTTTTAGCCAGGATTCACGTGCTAGCTTGGCACTTGGCATTGGGTCTTCACCAGCCATTTTAGTTATACAGCAGTTTTAATGAACGTGTTCTACACTGAAAAAGAAGATAAAACAAAAACCATATAAGCAACTCATTGTTGTGATTTAAGTCTATATTAAATTGAAATTTAAACTCGTAGACTCAAGCATTTATATAATTGATCTCCCTCAAGAATTATATAAACGATCCCAAGACTCAATTTCCGTATATTGATAAGCCCACAGTTTGGCTAATTCCACCGTTGGAACTCTTGGTCGATAGATTTCTGTATATCCTATCTATTAGTCCATCTCAGTCACTAGATAGTATCGAGTGACCATGATGTTGAGATAAAATAAATAATCTGTTCCCACTTACCCGACGTAGAAGGGGTCATATTATGCCTACCGACGAAGAAGGGATTCATGGGAGGCTGATTTATAAAGACTAATCCCAATTTTTGGTTATACGAGGAAGACCCCATCAACTTTTATTTATTCATATTTAAGTGAACTAAAAACTAGCATATACGTGAATGAATTAAATAAAGTGATGGCTTTACATGTGACACGTGACATCTGTATTGTCACAGAAAACTAACGCGTAACCTCTACATGAGTCAGTTTTCAGGCATGTTATAGGTGGTTTGGTTTTTAGGCGGAATATGATGCAAGCTATTATCGATGAAAGCATAAAGATAAATGCAATAAACGTAAATAAAAGTCCTAGTGTGGCCTATCCTACCAAAATAAACATAAAACAACTTGGAATCCACCGTTGGACCCTAGAAGCTTGTCTTGATGTTCCATCTTGGTCCTTGCAGCGGGAGTGAGCATCCGGTCTCCGTCTTTGGTCTTCACAAAATTACTAATTTAAATTACAAATATAACCTATTTACATTCTAATTTAAATACAAAAGTAATTACATGGCAAAAACCCAAAACCGGAGATTCAAGATCTCAAAATTACAAGCAAGACTGTGTCCCATCATTACGGTAACACAATCTTCTAAGGCCACACTAAGTTACAACCGTTTGCAAAAATAAATACGTTATTGAAAGCATTCACTAAGCATTCACAAGACGATAAATAAAATGCATCAACTAAATTAAAATTCATACATGACATAATACTGTTATTATGATTAATAAATTTTTACCAAACCACCTTTTAAGATTAAAATTATGTGACTATACCGCTTTAATCACCAATTTTAATAAACATATAATCCTATTATCTTAAACCGTTTTAAAATAATATGTATCGAACGAGGGTGAACCGTTTCACTAAATAATATACTATTTCCGTATACAGTATATTATTTTAAGCCATGTGAAAATAAGAAACAAGTTATTTTCGAAAAAGAGAGCCTGAAACATGAGCACTCGACCAAGCAACAGGGGTACTCGATCGAGTGTCAGTGTCACTCGATCGAGTGCAGCAGGGGCTCGATCGAGTGACTCGTTAAAACGCAAATCGCTGCACTTTAAATCAAAACAAGTTTTTATCTTGATATAAAACATGTAAATCAAAAATAAAAACAACAAAAGATCCACATATTGCTAAAAATATCGATTAATTAACAATATGCAAATAAGAATCGAAAACAAGATCGAGTGCAATCCTAAAATCACACGTACGAGGCCTGGTACAAGGGCACTCGATCGAGTGCTACAGAGACTCGATCGAGTGCCAAGGCAGAATGCTTCGAATTTCAAAATTTTTAAATCTTATGAAAAACACAATTGTAAAATTTCATGGCCTAAGGCTCTGATACCACTTGAGGGGAATAAAACGTGTATTCGCCCTAAACTTGCAGGATTATAATGAAAATTACAGTCGTGAATATCGTCATAAGATTAAAAAGAATAAGAAAAAAAGTACAACCTTTAGTCCTTGTGCGAAAGGCCTAAGAACATGAATTAACACAAATTCCCTCCTATATCTTGCACCCAAGACTTAGAATGAGACAAGGCCGCGTGTGCTAGAAATCCTCTCCAACTGCCTTGCAATATAGGGAGAGCTATTCAGGTTTTAGATGTGAGATCTGAGGTTTTGGGAGAAGAATGCTCTCAAAACCCTAATTTTGCCTTGAGAATTATTTGTCAGTGCAACAAGAGTATCTGACATAAGGAGAGTCCCTCTCCTTATGTAGTACACGGCCGGCCGAATTGGATGTCGGGTAGGAGTGGGCTTTCACTCTTACCTTATTCCAATGCGTGATTCGACCCAATTAGCTATAAGTTGTCCGCGGGTTTTTATTTATAAATCGTAACATGTTATCAGTTATTAATACAGTCGATATATTAATAATGGTCTGACAAAATACGATATTGTACATTTACCCAAATTAATATAACTGTTTATATTAATACGCGAATACAATATTTAATTAAATATAACCGTTTATATTTAATTTTACGAATTAATCATGTAATCCGTATTAGCTAAAATTATTTAATCCGTATTAAATAATCATCTCAACATCTTATTGACTAATTTAATAGTCAATACCTCTGACTAACTGTTTAGTCGTATCCGGCATAAATGTGACTGTATTTTCATACCTTCACATCTCTCAAACGTGTCCTATAGGTGTGACGTATAGGGACCAGTTGATCACCGCCATCCGTATGACAATAACGTCAAACTTATCTAGCAAGCCAACCGTTATTGATAAACGTGGATCAACTGATAATAATACTGAAGTATGCCCTTGTGATCCTTAAAGAGATTTAATAAGTCATTGTACTTAATTGTCAAGGACACCAGCCCCAACAATCTCCCACTTGTCCGTACAAGGGTATGTGCAATGACGTTATCACACTACTTGTCCGTACAAGGGTATGTGGACTCTTGAATACGTAACGAGAATCCCAATATCCATTGACAAGACTTGTGCCTTGAAATCTTTTCTTCTTGAAACCTTTTCGAAAAGTTAAGTTTTGAGTTGTCATGACCCGCTGGTTCATTTTGAAAGTTTTAGTTGTTTTCGTACTTACTTCTACTTTTGAGTTTCGAGGACGAAACTTTTTGAAGGTTGGGTGATTGTAACATCCCGTATTTTCGTGACTTATATTTAAAGGCTTTTAAGATTTATTTTTACAATAAATAATATTTTAATAACTTAACGGAAAATAATTTATTAAAGTACCGTGAAATATTTTAAGAATGAGTAAGATCCGTCTTAAGAACCTTAAGTCCTTAAGACGAATACAAACTTGGTAAACTATTTCACAACTTAAACCCGTTCTAATATCCGAACCCGTTTTAAATGTGACGGAAAGGACAACACTTGTACACTTTTTTAAGACCTTGGTCGACATTTCTTTTTACCCAAGAATTCATTTCACAGTAACTTCATCTTCCTCAAACCTCCATTTTATTCATCTCCTTTTCGATCCTTTCTTTATCATCCGTCGACCGAATCAAGGTAACAATAACATTTTCGGAATCCTCATCAAATTTCCAAGCCATCTATCACTTTAGTTTTACATTTCCTTCACTCCGAAAAATCTGTCCATTTTGTGAGAATCGGTTTTCTGTCCTAAAACCCGGTTTTTATGTTTGTAGGTGAGGGCTTAGACGATCCAGAGGGTGTTAGCAACTTGGTAGAAGAGGATGTTTAGCCGGAATCGCTTGAGAGGTGACGATAATGAGATAACTCGGCCTTTATGTGTATATTAGCAAGTTTGTTATGTTCTTGTTTTTAGTTTCTGATTTTGTTGAAGTATAATGTTTAAAGGACTTAGTAACATGATTAGGAATGTTTATTTGTGATGAATTTATGCTTGTTGATGTTCTTAAGATCATATGTTGTTTTTCTGAAATTTACACATTTTGCGACGGATACTTGATATATTCATTTGAGGATTGTTATGGGATTTGTATGCTGTTAGGATAGTAGTATTTGATGTTTATAATGTTGGGCAAATCATACTTGTAGTGATTATTGAAGTTTATGTGTCGATTTGTGAAGTTTTGAAGGGGTTGGAAAACCCGAAATTTCGTTACAGGCTCTCTGAGCCGGTCGACCGGCTCGGAGTGCGTTTGTGTGTTTTTGCGATTTTGAGTTTTTGGCCTTAGGACTGCCAGCCGGCCGACCGGCTGCCTGCCGACCGGCTGGTAGTCTCTTCATGTGTTGTTTTTGCGAAAAACTTAGGTAGAAAGGGATCCCAGCCGGTAGACCGGCCGCCCGCCAGCCGGCTGGGAGTGCATTTGGGATTGGGTTACGAAATTTGCGAAGGCTAGGAAGGGGTTCCCAGCCGGCCGACCGGCTGCCTGCCGACCGGCTGGGAGTCCTTATGTTGTGTTATTTTGAAAGATAAGTGTAGGCTAAGAGGACCACCAGCCGGCCGACCGACTGGGGGCCCCTGTGAGTTATAATTTAAAAATCGTAATTTGTTTATAACTTTTAAACGGTTGATCGGTTTTGATTGAAATTCGTTCCTAGTACCTTTGATGTATGTTTGAGGTCCCCGGAGGATGGGCGACACTATATTGGGTTCGGGAATGGATTGAGGATAGAGACCCCCCGGTCGGGTAACCGAAAGGGAAACCGGCTCTCCCTCAACTTTGTTCCCGGGATCAATTAAGTGTTGATTAGAGGTTAAGAAAATAGAACTATAGATTAGTTCATAGACTTGGATGAAATTGTATTGATGCGTATTAAGGTATGCCTTAAGCTGGCCTCTGAGCTTAATACGTGAGTTGTTTGCCATATATGGGGATATGCCTTAAGCTGGCCTCTGAGCCCTATATGTGTATGTTTGTCGTGTCTGGGATATGCCTTAAGCTGGCCTCTGAGCCCAGACATGTATGATTGTGATCGCGTTGGAACATGCCTTAAGTTGGCCTCTGAGTCTGACGAGTAGAGCAGCTGCACGACGGGGCATTTAGGTCGTAACACCTCACCCGGAGTGCAGATGTTTGATGCTAGAACATGCCTTAAGCTGGCCTCTGAGTTTAGTATCTTGTGATGTAGTGAAGGGACATGCCTTAAGCTGGCCTCTGAGTCCTTTACTTTTGGATGCTAGTCTATGCCTTAAGTTGGCCGCTGAGTCTAGTGTCTTGCTGATTGGCAGGTCCATGCCTTAAGCTGGCCTCTGAGTCCTTGCTTGCTGAATGTTTTGGTGTTTAGGTTATGTCTTAAGCTGACCGCTGAACCTTTTCACTTGTTGAATGTTTTGGTAATTAGGTTATGTCTTAAGTTGACCGCTAAACCTTTTACTTGCTGAATTTATCTGCTTGCCTTGAGTTGGTACATGTCAGATATAGATAGTGATAATGTTGAGTAAATGAATGTTTGTTTGAGTTATGGGTCGATCATCCAAGGCATTGGGTGACTCTTAGTTCGGTTTCATAAATAGTTGGATTGAAAGACCCCCCGACTGGGTAACCAGTAGGGAAACCGGCTCTCCTTCCTAACGGTTTATGAAGTTGGTTGAGAGCCGTGCACTAGAGTTTGCATGATAGTATGAGAACAGTTGATGAGTTGTTTATGCTTCACATGTTTATATATGTTGGAGTATTCCGTATTGTTTTATGTGTTACGTGTTGTCACAAGAGGTGGCTAGGAGAACTCTAGTCACTCCCCACTGATTGTGGCGTACATGTTTTCATGTATGTAGGTACATGCAGGTTGGATCTGGGTTCACACGAGAGCTAGCGAGTGATGATCCTTTCATCATATGACATACCCGTTTACCGATTAGCTAGACTCTTAGTTTCTTTTGATACAGTTTTGTTAGTGCCTGTAGGGATGTACCATCCCAGGCTTGTATTTATATTTTCGTTCGTACGTAGAACTGCAACTTATCTTTTTCAGTTTCCGTTTCAGCTTAACTCTTCTCGCATGTTGTTTATGTTAAAAAGTTTTAATTCCGCTGCATTTTTAGTACTTTTTGTATGTTTATATTTCCGCTTTCGCGAGGGGTTTTACATACTCCCTCTCTCTAGCTTCCATCTTACACAAAATTAAAGGTAATTTTGCAGTTTCTAGCTCTAGAAGGGTATTTCTTGGAACATCTTGGGTGCAACGATTAGGAGGATATCTGTTTTGATATCCGATCTTAGGCCTTTGCAAGGTCAGAAGGTTGATTCTTAATCCCAATCTTTGTATCTTGTACTTCGTTTATGACTATAAATCATATATTATAAATTTGTTATAATCCTACATATAAAGAATTGGGATTATATACAGATATTTTCCCACAGAAGACACCAGGCCTGGTCCTGCAGAACCACCATGGGCTTATATCGAAACAATATCCACTCCATACTCCAATTAGTAACCAATGCATATGCATGCTCATGAATACAACCATACTATAAATAAATCATGTCAAACATTATATTCATGCCACGTATGATTAACACATTATAACATCCATTCATTAGACAATCCAAGTGTAGTGATAAGTGTATCCTACCTGATCAAGTAAACTCCGACAATCACGTAATCAACAGTAATCATAAATATTCCACATCAAACTCGTTCCCTATGAAATTACTTAATATTAAATCTCTATTTACATAACGCGTTCATAATTAATTAATTAGTCAACTTCGTAAATTAAACCTTTATAGAAAACAATTAACTCAACTAACTCGTCCTCATTATGTAAAACCCCTCGTCGCAGCGGAAAATAAAACATACAACATGCCAAAATTTACGCGGAATTTAAATTTAACATGCATAAAAATGAGGCGAATTAAAAACAAAACTGAACAACTGATATAAACAGAACATAGACAAGTATAACTGTCTAAATACTGAAAGTAAAATATACAAACAGCCTGGGATGGCACATCCCTACAGGCACTCAAAAACTGAAATGTAAATCTAGAGTCTAGCTAACGTAAAAGTGTAAGTCAATCGATGAAGGATCATCGCTCGCTAGCTCCATGCAACCCCATAGCTATCCAACCTGACATGTACCTACATACATGTAAACATGTACGCCACAATCAGTGGGGAGTGACTAGAGTTCTCCTAGCCACCTATTGTCAACGACACGTAACACATAAACATTCAACACACTCCAACATATATATAACATGTGAAGCATATAAATCTCAATATCTGATTCTTAAGACAACATGCAAATACTTATGCAAGGCTCTCAACCAACTTCAGAAACTATTTGGAAGGAGAGCCGGTTTCCCTTCCGGTTGCCCGGCCGGGGGGTCTTTCAATCCAAACCATTTACGAAACTAGCCAAAGAGTCATCCAATGCCTTGGATGAACAATTCTAAAATATACAACACTCTATATCAACTCAATCAATCAGCATCATCTGACACTGTAACCCAACTCAGGTTAGACTTGGTGCACAAATCAGCAAGTATAAAGGTTCAGCGGTCAACTCAAGACATAACCTAGATACCAATTCACTTTCACAAACAAGGACTCAGCGGCAACTTAAGGCATAGACCTTGCTAAACAACAAGACACTAGACTCAGAGGCCAACTTAAGGCATAAACTAGCATCCAAGTTCACAATCACAAGTAAGGGACTCAGAGGCCAGCTTAATGCATACTCCCTTACTACATCACATGACACTAGACTCAGAGGCCAGCTTAAGGCATACTCTAGCATCAACAACTGTACTCCAGGCAAGGCATCAACACCCTAGCTACCCCGCTGTACAATTGCTCTACTCGTCAGACTCAGAGGCCAACTTAAGGCATAGACTGACGCGATCACATAAAAACATGTCTGAGCTCAGAGGCCAACTCAAGGCATATCTCAGACACGACAGGAAAACACATATAGGGCTTAGACGCCAACTTAAGGCATATCCCCATATATGGCAACTAGTTCACGTATTAAGCTCAGAGGCCAACTTAAGGCATACCTTAATACGCATCAATACATCAGTATATATATCGTACTCTAACGGTCCCAACTCAGACATATTCCGATATATACTCAACCAAATCCTTAGTCCTAGTCTTTCTAGACTTCTAACAATACTTAATTGACCCCGGGAACTAAGTTGAGGGAGAGCCGGTTTCCCTTTCGGTTGCCCGACCGGGGGGTCTCTATCCTCTCTCCATTCCCGAACCCAATATAGTGCCGCCCGAACCTCGGGGACCTCAAACACACATACAAGTATAAGAGAAAGGCCACTTTCGATTAAGTTATTTCTAAACAACTACTATATATTAAAATATCTTAGTCCGATGAGAAATATTAACGGACACTTAAGAACTAACTAATTTTAGACAAGTCCCTAATTACTTACTAAATCTTACTTAGCTAAAATATATTTTACTAAGTATTTGATTACGTTCTAATTAACCGGTTCAACTGATAAAGGAAATAAACACAATTTAAATTAAATTAAACTTCACATTATATTACCTATATTTTATACGGGAAAATCGACTAACTAAATAAATTATTTCGACATACTTCTAATAAGACCGTAACCCATTACTAATTCGTAACGATTTCTAACGTATAAAATTTAAACGTAAACAAGCTAGTAAGCACGTACGTAAACTAATTAATTCAAGCAGTGCTTATTAGCACGTACGTAAAATAATAATAAAATAATAAAATAATAATAATATAATAATAATGAATAATAGAAATAGCTGGAAGTAGTACGTAGTAGCAGTCAGCAAACAAGTAAACAATCAGCAACAATGCAATAGCCTATTTGATAAATTTAAATATGGTGCTTCCTTGTGAGCTTCGTTTAAACACGGACACTATGACAGAATAGAAGCAGAGTTTTAGGCAGTAGGAGTCAGCAGCAGTGCACGATGAAGCGGTAGTAGAGGCAGTTTAAAGACAGTAGCAATTCTATACGTAGTAGCAATGACAACTAACAATGAGAATATAGCAATCATACGAAATTAATAACACCAAACGGCAGTAGCATTATAAAAAAACACCATTCGATTTTACACTTAACATACCGCAAACACAACGAATATGTGACGGATATAAATTACCCATTAACATAAACCCCACATTAATTTCATATAAACCACAAGAAAATCCAATTAATTTAAGACAAAGGCCGAGTTTCTCATTATCGTCACCTTAAAAGCGGGTTATGCTCCGATTTCTTCTTCAATAACGAAGCTATCAACCCCCGGGTCCTCTAATCCAACCCCTACAACAAAAGAAACGGAATTAAGAAGCTTAAAACAGAATTTAGCCAAAACAGCGTCGTTTTCGAGTTCAGCGAAATTGAAATTGAAAGAGATAGATAGCTTGAAAATCTAGCAAGGATTCCGAAAATGTAAGACTTACCGCGATTCGAGTTCGAGAAGAGGTTGAAATGTTGATTTTAAGCTTTGAAAATGGAGGAACAAATGAACAATGGTGGAAATGAAAGAAGCAGTGAAAGAGTTATGAATGTCGATTATGGGGTTTTTAGGTGGGGTTTATATTGTCCTTGCACAACTTGAGTCGGGTTACTTGTTTGTGAAACGGATTTAAGTCGGGTTATAATTATGCCAAGTAAATGACATCTTAGAATTAAAACATTCTTAAGACGGATCTTAACGGAAAAACTTAAATTAAATCTACGACTTATTATTAAATTATTATTAATCCGAAAAATAATTTAAAACCCTTCAAATATTATTTACGAGAATACGGAATGTTACACATTACTTTTATAACTGATCTTCAATTAAATAACCGAACATGAGAAAATACTCGAACTACCGATAATCGTACATTCTTGTATAAACTTACTTAACAACTTTAATAATTAGTAACGTGAATAATATTACTAATAATATAAATCATAATAATAATAATAATAATAATAATAATAATAATAATAATAATAATAATTATTATTATTATTATTATTATTATTATTATTATACACAGCCACGTGATAACATACATCACATATAATAGCCCCAAACAAGCCGTGACCAAAACAGACCCATGGTCAACCTACTAAATTATGGGTGCAATGGATACACACTAACTATCTGAAAGGAGTGGCCTGGATGGAGTATCAGCCCCCAAAGGACATGATTGGCTCAGAACTGCTTCGATTCAGGTAGAATGGCATAAGTATGTGTGGAACAAAAGGGTAGCCCCCAAGCACGCTTTCATTGCCTGGATGCACTATCACCATGGACTCTTAACCAGAGACAAACTGGCTAATTGGAACATAGTGGCTGATCCCAATTGCTGCATCTGTGGCCAAACACCTGAAACAGATGAACATCTCTTCTTCAGGTGCCAGTATACGACACTGATTACTGACTATATTTCAGACTGGATAGGGTTTAAGCTACCTACTGAGAACTATGGTGCTTGGAGGAGCACCAAAAGATATAGCAGGCTTAAAGGCGGAATCATTGATAGCATTGTCAGTTCTATCATCTACAACGTGTGGCAACAAAGAAATAAAAGCAGGCTAGAGGAGGTTTTGCTTACCCCAAATAGATGTGCAGAGATGATTAAGATGGAGGCTCTGAATCATATAGATCACAAGATCAGAGGCAAGATCAAAGAGCATGATCTCAGGTGGCTGGACAGATTAAGAAGGAGAAGACAATCTTGAGGATTGGTTATGTGTGTGTTAGTATGTAAGCAATAGTATGAGATTATGATGTTGTTTGTAATACACTTTTTTTTATTCTAATATATTTTTACATTTCCCCAAAAAAGAAAAAACAGACCCATGACACCACAAACCCCTGACAGCCCCCAAACACAGCCCCTTCGACACCTTCACGCCACCTGAACCCCCACCACGACACGGTGGCTACCAACACCGCACCTTGGCTCACCCACTGACACCAACCATGACACCTGACTTGCCTACACTAGCCCTCGACACAAGCAACAAAACCCATGGTCACAACCACAACACGCATGACTGACCCCTCACTACAACAAACCTGACTACCACCACCTGTACAACTACCCTATCCACCACCCAACACTACCTTAGACACTACACACCACCCAAGACTCTCTGGTGGAAAACACCAGGCCTCGACCCTAACCAAACCCCCTGAACAGTTGTCACAAAATCGATGAACACAACCCATACTCCCCTAATTTTGCAACCGTCTTCGACACCCCCTAAAATAGCCTGTTAACAGAAGTTTCCCGACCACCACACACCACCCTAGCACCACCAACTTAACCTACTAACACCCCACTAACAATACTCATGAACTCACAACAAAATTGAATCATAAAACGCGATTAAATAAGCAAAACAAAACGAAACAGAGTAAAGCATACAAAGTTACTATCGATATTCATGGTCCTTATTATAACAGTTTTGGTGGTCCTATGGTGGTTTAAAGACGATAAACGTGTTATTCATACTACATGGATTACTCACAACAACAATACTTAAGTCGAAAGTCTGATAAAAGGGTTTAAACACTTACGAACTCTCTGCTGCGCAAGGATGAAAACGATGATGGTGATGGAATGGCGATGGCTGTTCTTACTTCATTTCCTTCTCTTTTGTTCTTCTCACGGTGGTCAAGGTGGTGTTTTTGTTTGGTTGATGAAGGGAGACAGGAGGAGATGGAGGCAGACGAGTGAAATGACGAGTAGGGTTTTTTGTTTTTTGTTTTGTCGATGGAGGAGTAAGGTAGTATATGTCGTGTGGTAGCATACTAGGGTTTTGTTTCTTTTTTTTGTTGCACTAAACACGGTTCTCACCACCCATCATGCACCAATCATAAGTCCAAGCCCATCACGCATCTCGAGAACTTATATGACTATATCCCGCTCTTAACTCGTAACTTAAAATTCACGACACACGTAAGTAATTATACTTGTTTACTTATCTATAAAAACACGGGTATTACAGACTTCCTTCCTTAAAATGAATTTTGCCTAGAATTTCGCCACCCCGTAACGATAAAGAAACATCCAACTAGCATGAAACAATACAAGTAGAACTTATATGAGCTCCCAAAATGCGAAATGTTACATTCTACCCTCCTAAAATGAAAGTTACATCTTGAACAGATCATGATATTCCTCTCTCATGGATGCCTCTGTCTCCCAAGTAGCCTCCTCAACATTATGATTAGTCCACAACACCTTCACTAGCACAGTCTCTGCATTTCTGGTCTTCATCACCTTCCTGTCAAGGATCTCCTTAGGTCTCTCCACATACGCTAGTTGCCCGTCCACTTCAACAACCTAATGGTCAAAGACATGAGAAGGGTCACTGATATACCTCCGCAATTGTGAAACATGGAATACATTATGTACCCTGACTAAAGATGGAGGTAGAGCCAAACGATAGGCTACCTCACCAACTCTGTCCAAAATCTCAAATGGCCAAATATACTTCTGGCTTAGCTTCCCCTTCTTCCCAAACCTCATCACTCTCTTCATTGGTGAAGAGTCTATTGATATGATATACTCAAGAGGGGGGGAGTTGAATTGAGTATGCCCTTCTTTTTAAATTTTTTTTCGATGTGTGCTTTTGTATGGTGATCGTTGAGTAGAGCAAATAATAAATAGAGACACGATATTTTTGAAGTGGTTTAGTTTCACAATTTGAAACCTACGTCCACTATTCTCGATTAATAAAATTAATACCGACTCCGGATTACAATTTTATCAACCCTACTCATACAACTTTGATGTTAGTTGTAACTCAATCTAGATACCGTTAAATATCTAGCTATGTCAAGTACCGTTAAATACTTGATTACAATGAGTACCGTGAAATACTCGATCTATCTTACGCTAATAAGATAAGTCTTCAATGTTCTTCAAAGTCACAACCTTGAATGAATAAGATCAATACTGGAGCACTTGAATCTTGAAACGAATATGACAATTTAAGCTCGAATCTTGAAGAATTATGATCGGCGGTTTTTCTTGATTTGCGTGCGAGTTTGTGTGTGTTTTCGTGATCTTTAATGTGTCATAAGTATTCTATTTATATAGAATTATATTTAGGTAATTTAAACCCTAGATGATTTAGAAATATTACTAAAACTAGAATTCTACTCTTTAGGTAATACTACCATAAACCTAATCTTAATAAATTTAGGAAAGATTTAATAATATACTTTAGGTATTATACAAGGAATCAATTTCGTAATTCATACTTAGGAAAGATCTTATATAATAAACAAATAGCAACCTTAATAAAACCAACTTCCTAAACCTTGTCAAAATATAATAAATTATATTACCATAATATAATATAGATTACTTTAGGTTATTTAAATAAAAACATATTTATTTAATTAAACAACCCTACACGATTTAAGGAACGTGTCATTGTACACACCTTCCTAAATCGTTTCACACGAAATCTAAAACTATATTACTTGAAAATTAAGTTAAATAAAAATCCTTAGTTTATTAGAAATAAAACATTAACTCATAAGATAATTATTTATTCCTTTTTAACTACTAGATATTTTATATCAACTTATTAAGATTAATAATTCCATAAAATTAGAATACCAATTATCCATTAATTAAACACGACGATTTTTAGGAGAACAAAATCGTTTCAACCATCACAAATATTTCGATCATTTCTTCTCTATGGAGTTATAGCTACGATCTATAACCTGAACCAATTTCATACTAAAGTTATAGTTGATAAGTATAACTTTAGTTCATTATATGCACTTGTGATCTTCTTTCAATCTTTGATTAGTCACTCTTGAATCTTTTACACTTGATTGATGAGATCTTCTAAACTAATATTCTCTACACTTAGCACACGATTATACGCACGAGTATATAATATATATAGCTGGACTTGTCATTATCAAAACATAAACATATATACTTAATATATACATTTGAATATATGGTTCAACAAATTCCCCCTTTTTGATGGAAAGTCTTTCTTAGATTTGTGTCTAAGTGTAAGTTCCCTCTCAATATAACAAGGGTCATTCATAACAAAGATTAACTTAGGGTTTCTATCTTCTATCTAACCCATATCCTTTAAGAACCCTAAGAGATAATGAATTACGACAAGGAGCACACTTAGGCAAATTCTAATCTAAGTCGCATTTTTCCCCCTCTTGACATCATCGAAAAGATGAGAACAAAGACATAAAACGACTAGAATAATATACGACGAAACACTAGTAAGCATGCATCAAAGACGTATCACACAAACACAAGATATCATAAAAACAAGTACGAGTGTGAAGAATATATACACAACCAAATCGAAATATTAAGCCAATGTGCCAAATAGAAACAAGGATAGAAAATTTGGGCCGGCTTAGGGTTAATGTCTTAATGGGCCACAAGGAGAATAAGAAGAAATAATATTGGGCCGTAAACAAAATAAAGGTAGTGAACCGAGGAGAGGCAAAAACAAGTTAAGAGGCCTCAGATTCACAATGGGCCAAGGATAAAGGTCAGTTGGGCCCAAAACAAAAGATAAGAGTTTCAATAAGTCCAACCCGGACTTATACCAACAACAACCGAAAAATATCCGAAAACGAAACCAAACACAAAACAGAGTATCATCACGAAATTGGATCGGGAAGAGGACGGATCACGAGGCCTAGCAAATGGGCTGACATAATCGGGCCGGGTGCGGAACTCGAGGGTGGTCAATCTATCCAAGCAACTGTTCACATTACGTCCTTGAGCGTCCAAGGCAATCTCGAAGTTTAACACTTTCATGGAAAGCGCTTTTACTGCCTCAAGAGCCTTACTTGCATCCTCCCTCATAGCTCCATGGTCACGCACCAAAGCACCACCCTGGCAAGTCAAGAATGAGAGACGATCACTAATGACGAAAAACTCGTCATAGAGCATTTGAATTCCCGAGCCCATCTTCTCAATTCTTTGGTCCACCTTACCCATCCAAGCCCGTAACTCCTCCTCAAATCCTCGGTTGCCGTCACCACCACTACTCCCTGCCTCATCCTTCTCTTTCTTTACCTCACAAAGCCCAAGTATTTTGTCCATCTTGGCTTCGAGACCTTCAAACAACGGCGAGGGACAAGGTGTTGCTTCCGGTCCTACACTCTTACCAAATGTTAGATCAACACCATCGAAACAAATACCCATCAATTTAAGAAGCTTATCACTCATACGATCACGAGGGATCACCCCATAACTTGCATCACCCACAACACCTTTCTTGTAAAGGAGCTCGGACACCCACGTTCCGTAAGGAATGTCGATTGTCGAGCACGATTTCTCTTTGATGAGAATACTCGAAACATGATAAATCTTGTTACAAATAAGAGATGCTAAATCAATATTAGTACCCTCCAACCAACTATACAAAACCACGGCCTCAATACTCGACAACTTGTCCCGACCACCCCTTTGCGGCAAAACCGTATTCCATAAAAAATTGACATACAACTTCAATTTGGGACTGAAAGAAGCGGTTAACAGGGGAGTATTTTCAGTAGCATACTCATCAAAATACGCTTTGATTACCATCTTTTGATCCTTAGACACAACACTCCATTCCTTTTTCGGATCAAGATTAAGACCATCTTGATCAAGCTTAAAGATATCACAGATTTCAGTTTTAGACACCGTCACATCTTGACCGTTTACAACCGCACTTACTCCGTTTTCAGAAGACTTGAAAGATGCAAAGAACTGGACAACTTCTATGGGAAAAACTAACCCAGAAAAATTACTAATGTAATCCCATCCCTGAAATTCCATGAACTGTTTAAAGAATACCAGAGACTTCGAATTTTCGACCCAATATTTCGGATAATAGCGACCCGCATGTATAGAGTAAGGGAGGACATGATCGATTAACATACCTTCAGTCTTGGTCATACGAACCTTCTCGAGACCCTCTCTTGTGGCTTCCAGGGAGTACTCGCGAAACAGAGGACGGAGATTTTTCTCACTTGAACCAAATTCTTGCATGTTTTCAGATACGGAGGGAGAAGCTCGGTTGAGTTTACGGCGTTTTCCGTTGTCGGGTGTCGGAGCAGCGGCGAAAATGGGTGTTGGAGATGGTGGTGGTGATGGTGTCGGTGAAGGTGGAGTTGGTGGGGTTTGCTTCTTGTTTTGAGAGCGGGTTGCACGGGAGGGAGGCATGGTTTGTGCGGTGAAGGGTGGTGGTTGGTCGGATTTTTATGGAGGTTTGGGTAATTAATTTGGAGGTTTTTGGGGGAGTTATTTGGGATTGAGGGACGGTAATTATGAGGTAAGATGGTGGTAAGTTTACATAGTGTAGTGGTAAAATGGAGTGGTCCGGGTAATAATGTGAGATCTAGGGTGTAGGTACACGTGGACGGTGATGGTGGGGTGTAGTGGGGTAGGTTCATACGGTTTTTGTGTAAGGTAAGATATGTTTTTCTCTTTTTTTGTTTTATTTAAATAAGATGTATTATTAATATTATATAGGTGTATATATTGTAAGTTTGATTATAATATATTTCGTAATATTATTGTGAGATTCGGTTGTGCACACATACATACATGAAATGCATAACATAATTATGTTCATAGAATTTATCATCGAATACACACAAACACATGCAGCGGAGTATACGGACACAGTCATACAATCTTGTCTTACCATAGTCAATCATTGGGTTATTTTTGCTTTTAAGATTTGATTAGGTGCCACCGATTAAACCAATTTCCAATAGCAAAGTCTTAAAACGTTCTCTAGCCAATGGTTTAGTAAAGATATCTGCCCATTGTTTTTCAGTACTACAAAATTCCAATTTTATATTTTTCTTTTCAACATGGTCTCGTAAAAAGTGATGTCTAGTTTCAATATGTTTAGTTCTCGAGTGCTGGGCTGGGTTTTTAGATATATTGATAACACTCGTATTATCACATAAAATAGGCACACATCCAACATCAATACCATAATCATGTAATTGTTGCTTTAACCATAGAAGTTGAGAACATACCAGTGCGGCTGCAATATATTCTGCTTCGGCAATTGAAAGAGCGACAAAATTCTGTTTCTTGGATCCCCAAGATATTATACAAGGAGCTACAAAGGTAGCAAGCTCCGAAGTACTTTTTCTGTCTAATGAACATCCTGCATAATTGTTGAGTAATATATCCTATATGTTTAATATATTGTTTTATGTTTTAATAATGACAAGTTTAAATAATTACGTTGTATATTCATATGTGTGTAATCGTGCGTTTAACTGTACAGTTAATTTTAGAGCGAAGATCGTAGTCTAGCAAAGTATAGATACAATCGTAGATTGAAGAAAAAGATCAAGCTCGTGTGAAGTCTTTTTGAAGACTTACAAGATAAAAGTTTTAGTACGACATCAAAGAGTTCTTAAGTTATAGGTCGTATCTATAACTATTGAAGAAATGAGATTTGCGTGAAATAAGTACAAACATGAAGATTTATGCGTGCTAGTATTATATTGTTATATATTAATTTAGTAATCTTAAGACGGTTTTTAGGATAAAAATATTCTTTGGTTAACAAGAATTAAAATATTTATCTTATGAGATAAATATTAATTCTAATATACTAAGGACTTTATTCTAATCGTTATTGTCAAAATCTAAATTCCTAGGGAAACGTGCTTCGAGAACTATGTCTCGAAGAAAGTGTCTTGTGAAACGTACATTGGGAAGCGTGCTTTGGGAAACGTGTTGAGGAAGCATGCCTCATGTTTTCCTACACGACTACTAATACGTTTTCATTGTCTTTTTGATTTAATTAAATAAATAATATGTGTTTATTTAATTTACTTAAAGTCAAACTAGGATTTGATTAAAGATATATTTTATTATATCTTGACAAGAATTAGGAATCGATTTAAAGTAGGATACTATATTTTATGATATAAGTTGTTTCCTAAATAAAGTAGGTTTTTGGAAATATAATCTTATATCTTAAATTAGTAATATCTTATTAGAATCCTTTCCTAAATCAAATAAGATTAAGTTTTAAATATTACCTAGAATAGGTATTCTAGATAAAGTAATATTCCTAAAATATCTAGGATTCAACCTAGATTTAAATTAGTATATATAGATGCCATATATCACGTCCTAAATAACGAAACACACGCCTCACGCATATCAAGAAACAAACGAACGTAACCTCTCGTACGTCTCGTTTTCCGTGCCAATCATTGTCAAATCTCGTAATCAAGACTAAAAGCTTTGAAGAAAATTCTCATACGTTCAAGATCGTTGAACACAAGAAGTTGTTAAAGATTTCATCTTATTTAATTAAGATAGATTCGAGTATTTGGCGGTACTCATTGTAAGCAAGTATTTAACGGTACTTATGGTAGCTAAATATTTAACGGTATCTAGATTGAGTTACAACTAACATCAAAATTGTACGAGTTGGGTTGATAAAATTGTAATCCAGAGAAGGTACTAATTTTATTAATCGAGAATAGTGGACGTAGGTTTCGATTTGTGAAACTGAACCACTTCAAAAAATCGTGTCCTTTTACTTTATCGTTCTTACTCGTTACTTGCTATTGCCACGCTTCATCAACATATATCGAAGAATAATCGAAAAAGTTGGCATACTCAATTCAACCCCCCCTTCTTGAGTAGATCTAGGTCAATAGACTCTTCAATTGGTATTAGAGCCTCGTGCTCTTGAAAGCCTTACAGCTTGAGATTGATCCTTCTATTGATTCTGAATGGATTCTAAACACCTCAAGTGTCCTATCTTTGATGGAAAGAACTATAGCTTGTGGAAGAACATGATGACCCATTACGTCAAAGGTATGACTGGGAATGCTGGAAGATAATTCAAACTGGACCAAGGAAGATCTTGGTTGCTTCTGCAAATGGAACCACATATGAGAAATTAGAAAGTGATTATGTGGAAGCTGATTACAAGATTGCTGAGAAAAATTCAAAAGCCATGAGTCTACTTCAAAACGGTATGATTACTTCTCTTCTTGTAATTCAGCTAAAGAAATATGGGATGACCTAGAACTTGCCTACGAAGGTACTTCCGCAGTCAAGAAACATCGCATAGACTTGCTTATTCAACGATATGAACTTTTCACTATGGAAAAGAATGAATCGATTGATAGCATGTCTGCACGATTCTCTTGCATACTAAATGAACTGCGGAACCTTGGTAGGAAGTATGATTCTGAGAACATAGTCAGAAAAGTCCTTAGAAGCCTTACCAAAAAATGGCAACCTAAGGTCACTGCAATTGAAGAAGCCTGTGATCTCTCGGCCATGACTTATCAAGAACTTCTTGGATCTCTAATGGCTCATTAGAGCATGCTAAACAAAGATTATGATGATCATCCTAAAGGCAAAAAAGTTGCCTTACAAGCATCTACAAGTGAAGAATGCGAACCTGAACTGGAAGATGAAACAGTTCTATTCGCAAGACGCTTTAAAAGGCCAGTCTTCAAAGGTAGATTTACCAAATCCAACAATAAAACCAATGACAAGAAAAAGAATGACTCTAAGCAAACCTTCTTTAAACAAGGTTGCTTCAAGTGTGGTGATCAAGGCCATATGATCAAAGATTGTCCAAGTTGGGACAAAATCAAAGACAAATCTAAACGAGATAAGACCAAGACTGAATTCAAGTCGGTTATGCTCGCATCTTGCTGGGGAGAATTAGATTCCGAAGATGATGAAGACTCAGAGGAAGAAGAAGTTGCTAACCTGTGCCTAAGCAATATCAGTCTAGATCTAATTTCCGACGATCATGAATCATCACAATTTTGCCTCTACGGAGAATCTGATTCAGACGATAAAGACCAAGAGGTAAATTTTTTACAGCTTAAAAGTCAAGTTAAAAATTTATCTAAGTCTGCATTAATTAATTATTTTGAACAAACCCTGGACTAATGCCACGAACAAAGTCTTGAATTGGACGAGTTGAAGGAACAAATCCTTGACATTGCAGAGGAAAATCAACTTCTAAAGGCCAACGCTAAGAAACTGAAATTCAAAGTTAACATTGATGCAAATGTTAAATTGGAAACAGTAATGTCTGAGAATAAAATTCTTGAGTCTAAAGTTACAGCCAATGAAGCTGTAATCTCAAAATTAAAACTCAACATTAAAGAGCTTGAATCTAAGGTTATAGCCAATGAAGCTATAACCTCAGATCTAAAAAGGTCTAATGAACTTCTGAAGAGTAAACCTACACCAGTAGTTGTAGATGAAACTCATCAAGAAGAAGTTGAAATTCTCGAGCAAAAAATCATGGATCTAGAATTCAACATAACCAAAATTAAAAAGGAACATGCGAAAATAGTGTTCAATTTTAATAAAGATATTCAAGACTTGAAAGATCACAACAATGTTGACCATTCCTCCTGCATAAAAGAAATAGATTCTTTAAAAGACCTTCTTCTTCTTCATGCTCGTAAGGTTTACGAGAAATGGGAAGGACGTACTAACGTACTAAACTTCCTAACTGAACAATCTGATAACAACATGAAGATGGGTCTAGGTCATGAGTGCTATGGTAGGACAGACCATTCTAAATGTCAACAAAAACCTGATGAACGTGACTTTAGAAAAAGAAAGTATGTAGACTTGCCTGAATATTTAATTTGTACTTACTGTGGTCATACTAGACACCTACGAGAAAACTGTGTAAAACACGCACTCGACTTCAAAACAGGAGTCAAATTTGTAAAATCTCTAGGTATACCAAATGATTCCATATCTATCATCGACAGTGAGGAAAGTAATGATAAGGTTGAGGAAAGAAATAATGACCATATATAGATGGTTCTATGACATGTCCTTCGATTACGCAGAAAAGAAAAATAGAACCACCCAAATTCCTAAAACAACAACCTATAAGAAACAAAACCCAAAGACTTACATTAGATCGACAAAACCTAACTACCACAGATCCAAGAGACTCTTAGTAAGAAAAGTCTGGGTTAAAAAGGAAGATGTTTTTATTGTCACTAACTCTAAAGGACCCAAGTATGCTTGGGTACCTAAAACCTGTCTTTAAATTATTTTGTGTAGATAATCGCTAAAGAGAATAACCTATTGTACCTCGACAGTGGATGCTCTCGACACATGACAGGCGACGCCAACCTATTCACTACCTTGAAACCATTTGACGGAGGAAAAGTCACCTTCGGCGACAACAAAAAGGGAAAGTTAATAGGTGTCGGTAAGATAGGCATCTCATCCTCTCATTCTATTAGCGATGTATATATATCTGGTAAGTGGTCTTAAACATAACTTAATTAGTATATCCCAGTTATGCGACAAAGGAAACAAAGTTGTCTTTCATACAGATGTTTGTCGTATAATTATGGAAGGTACAAGTAAAGTTATTCTTGAAGGTCATAGAAAGAAAAATGTTTATATAATTGATTTAAACGTTGTGTCTATTGACTCTCTCTCATGCATGAAAGTTACGCTAGATGATCCATGTCTCTGGCATAAGAGATTTGGCCATATTAGTTCTCCTATTCTTAGCAAATTGAAGAGATGGGACTTGGTCGAAGGTCTTCCCAAGATCAAATTTGATCAAGAAAAGATGTGCGATACATGTGCACGATGTAAACACGTCAGATCATCCTTCAATTCAAAAAGAACAGTAAGTACTAACCAAGCTCTTGAACTAGTACATATGGATCTCTGTGGCCCTATGAAGGTAAGAAGCAGAGGCGGTTCCAGGTATGTTTTCGTTCTAGTTGATGATTATTCTAGATTTGTTTGGTCTATCTTTTTACATTCTAAAGATGAAACATTTGATGAATTTGTTAGTCTCATGAAACTTGTCCAAAACAAATTAAATTCTAACCTAGTAACAATCCGAACTGACCATGGAACTGAGTTTCATAACCATGCTTTTATTGAGTTCTGTAAAAGCAACGGTGTTGGTCATAACTTCTCTGCACCTAGAACACCACAACAAAACGGACTAGTAGAACGTATGAACAGAACTTTAAAAGACATGGCTAGAACAATGCTTCTTTGTAGTGGCCTACCTAGAAACTTTTGGGCTGAGGCTATTAGTACAACTTGCTATATTCATAATCCTGCTATGATTAGACCTATCCTTAAAAAGATACCTTACGAACTTCTACGTGGCCGTAAACCTAATATATCACATCTAAGATGTTTTGGGAGTAAATGCTTCGTTCATAACAATGGTAAAAATCGTTTAAGCAAATTTGACCCTAGAAGTGATGAGGCGATTTTTATAGGATATTCTGATCATAGTAAAGCCTATAAAGTTTTTAATAAACGTACCTTATGCATAGAAGAGAGTATACATGTTATCTTTGATGAGAATAATGCCTTCGACAAGCCTTTACAAGACAAAGAGGAAAACCTAGACGAACCAGACTTTCGTTTGTCAAGGGAAGATCCTCCAGAAATAGAAAATAACGATGAAGGCAAAATTCAAAGAATCAACGATGAACTTAACTTGGGAGGAAACGGTGCGGGAGATGAAACTACAGTTGATGATACTGTAGATAACTCTCAAACCAATGATTTGGAACCCAGAGTTGGAGTTAATGAAACTACAACTTTGAATAAAAACCAAAGGGAAGATGTCATAGTTATACCTGACTCTCCTATAAACCCTGGTTTGGATTCAGGGGGAACAAGTCAAAATCCCGAGACAAGCAGTAGCAATGAAAACAATCAATCAAGAAACTGGAGATATAAAGGCTCTCACCCTCTGGACAATATCATAGGAAGCCTTACAGATGGAGTTCAAACTCGAAGAAGCTTAAACAACTTCTGTTCCTTCTACTCCTTTCCTTCCACAATTGAACCTACCAATATAAAATAAGCTCTTACAGAACCTGACTGGATAGTCGCCATGCAAGAATAGCTACAACAATTCGAAAGAAATAAAGTATGGCATCTCGTTCCTCGTCCAAAAGATAGATCAGTAATTGG
Organism: Silene conica; assembly: GCA_029255685.2. NCBI lineage: Eukaryota > Viridiplantae > Streptophyta > Magnoliopsida > Caryophyllales > Caryophyllaceae > Silene > Silene conica. Next base: position 72,404,368 of record CM055311.2, read on the forward strand.
AACGAGATGGGTATTCAGGAATAAATTGGATGACTCAGGAGTCATCGTACGTAATAAAGCAAGACTGGTCGTTCAAGGATACAATCAACAGGAAGGGATCGATTATGACGAAACCTTCGCTCCTGTTGCTCGCCTTGAAGCGATTCGATTGCTCATAGCATTTGCTGCACACAAAGGAATGAAATTATTTCAAATGGATGTTAAGACTGCATTCCTTAACGGATATCTTCAGGAGGAAGTCTATGTCGAACAACCTCCTGGATTTCCTGACAGCAAACTAAAGGAGCACGTTTACAGATTGGACAAAGCTCTCTACGGGCTGAAACAGGCCCCACGAGCATGGTACGACAGACTATCAAAGTTCCTATTGGAAAGCGGGTTCAAGAGAGGATCAGTGGACAAAACATTATTTCTGAAGAGTGAAAATTCCGACCTATTAGTAGTCCAGATCTACTTTGATGATATTATATTTGGCTCAACCAACAAAAAGTTGTGCCAATATTTTTCAGAGTTGATGACATCCGAGTTCGAGATGAGTATGATGGGAGAATTAAAATTCTTCCTTGGACTTCAAATTCAACAAACGAACGAGGGTATTAACGCGCATCAACAAAAATACGTCAAGGAATTAATAAAGAAATTCAGAATGAAATCCTCTCATCCTATGCCTACTCCAATGGTAACAGATAAAAAGCTCACCAAAGACGAAGATGGTAAGTCAGTAGATGAAACTACTTATAGAGGTATGATCGGCTCACTTCTTTATCTTACTGCAAGTCGTCCATATATAATGTTTAGTGTCTGCGTCTGTGCTCGGTTCCAATATGCACCAAAAGAATCGCATATGATTGCGGTTAAGAGAATTCTAAGATACCTAATCGGAACATCAAAATTATATCTATGGTATCCTATGGACTGTAATTTTAACCTATTAGGATATTCAGATGCGGATTATGCAGGTTGTTCTTTAGACAGAAAAAGTACTCCTGGACTTGCGACCTTCGTTGGTCCATGTATTATATCATGGGCATCTAAGAAACAAAACTCTGTCGCCTTGTCAACCGCAGAAGCAGAATATATTGCAGCCGCACTGGTATGTTCCCAACTCTTATGGTTAAAACAGCAATTACTTGATTAGACCCGGCTCAGCACTCGAGAACAAAACATATAGAGATTAGACATAACTTATTATATATATAGAGATTAAACATATATATATATATATATATATATATATATATATATATATATATATATATATATATATATATATTATATATATATATATACGTATAGTTACGTATCTCAAATACGTAACTTATTATAAACCCGTACTAATTAAATTACGTACCAAATTTACGTAACATATAAAACCGTATCAACCTACATCTTCTTTACCTAAAACTAATTACTACCTACCTACCCCACGTAAACCCTCCCTCTTTTACCACTCAAACACTCAAAACACCTTACCCTATAACTTTATAACCGTCTCCTACTCTCTTACACTAACTCCATCACTCACCTCACCATAATCATTCACTCTGTAACCGTCTCCCTCACCAAAACAAGAATCCAAGAACAATCTCTCCATTAATATCACCATTAAAACTGAGAATCCAGCCTAAACCTAAACCCATATATCCAATACAACACCATGCCACCCATCTCAGCTCGCCGCTCTTCCCGCCACAAGCTCCCTTCACCAACTCCAACACCTTCGCCACCACCGTCCCCGGAACCAATCACTGTCACTATTCCAAAAACCGAGTCTAGCAAACGTCGCAAGCTGGAAAAAGGGAAAACAGTTATGGAAGACAAGTTTTCCGGCCAAGATCCTCGACCCCTGTTTCGTGATATTTCCGGTGAGGCAACCAAAGACGGTCTTGAAAAAGTTCGCATGACTAAAAAGGAAGGTATGCTCATAGAACGATTACTTCCTTACTCAGTGCATGCGGGTAGATTTTATCCGATTTCTTGGGTAGACGGGTCTCCTTCTCTCAAGTTCTTTAAAGATTTTTTACTATTCCAAGAATGGTTTTATGTCGGTAACTTTTCGGGTCTAGTCTTTACAATTGAACTTGTTCAATTTTATGCTTATGTTAAAATAGTCGAGGATGGAGTTGCGGCGATTGTTAGTGGGAAAGAGGTTGGAATTTCGGTTGAGGATATGTGTCGGGTTTTTAAGTTGAAGAACGAAGGGCTCGTTCTTGACCCGAGTAAGGAGTGGGAAAATGTGTCTAAAACAGAAAAAATGAAAATTAAGAAGTATTTCGATAATGAGGCATCGGAAGTGAGTCCACTGTTAACTAGTTCTTTTAATCCGAAACTGAAATTTTTCGTCAATTTCTTATGGAACTCGGCCTTGCCACGATGAGGTGGTCGTGACAAACTCAGTTGTTGCGAAGCTATTGTTTTGTATAATTGGTTGACTGGTGTCAAGGTGAATTTAGCACCTCTGGTTTTTGCTAAAATCGGTCAGATTTCGAAAGTTTTGGTCAAGGAAAGGTTTAGCACAACTCTTGATATCCCTTATGGAATGTGGGTTTCGGAGTTGTTGTTTGATGCAGGGGTAGTTGATGTGAAAAGCTACGGTGTCATTCCTCGGGACAGGATGAATGACAAGCTTATGAACTTGATGGGTATCTTTGGTAAGGATGGTGACTTGTTGTTTGGTCGTGAAAGTGAGGAAGCAAAGGAGAATGGAAATCTGGGTGAATTGGAGAGTAAAGTGGACAAGATTTTTACTTTGATGTCCGGTCAAAGGTTCTAAGAGCGAAAATGGTAATAAGGTGAATGATGATGGTGGGTTGCGTGAGAGGATGCGAAAGATTGAAGGGCATCTTACTCACATGTGCCAAGAACTTAAGACGGTGAAGGAGGAAGTCATCTTGATGAGTGACCGTCATCAATTTCTTACAACCCAAGGAGGGGCTTTGGTGCGTGATACTCGGTTGCTACGTGAGGATGGGGCTCAATGTTTAACCGCGGTCAAGGCTTTGTCACTCAAGGTTTTGAATTTCGAGCGTGCCATTGATGCCCAAGGACGTAATGTTGCGAGTTGCCTAGATTGTCTAGATACATTGGAGTATCGTACCTGCCCCGAGTTTGTTAACCCTCATATCATTCGTCACCCCGAGTAAAGTTTGGTCGTGTTTGCTTCGTTTTGATCTGTTTTGCAGGAATCGTGTTTTGGCAGAAGGTGCGGATTTTGGTTTTGGGCTCTATTGGTGGTTGATGGTGTATAGCCCAAATCCCCTTCCCTTCCTTTATTATCCTACTGTTGGCCCAATTTCTTTTTCTTGAAACTGTTTCAAACATTTCTCTCTTTTGCCTTTTGCCTTGATACTTGGCCCATTTTCTCTATCCTATTATTCGGCCCAGCTGGCTTGTAACTAAAACTTTAGTCTCTACCCTACTACATTCGGCCCATTAGGCCATACTTTGATACATCGGCCCATTAGGCTTTATTTTGCATATTCGGCCCTTTGGCATTGTAGTATATGGTTGTGTGTCATTTTTCCGTTCGTATTTCGTGTTTGCTTGATCTTAATTACGTTTGTGTGTTTGATTTAGAATTGCATGCTTACGTTTGTTTCGTATTATATCATTCTAGTCGTTTTATGTCTTTGTTTCCGTCTTTCAATGATTTCAAGAGCGGGAAAAGAATGCGATCTAGATTACGAATTTGCCTAATAAGATTGCTCCTTGTCGTAACGTATTGTCTCTCATAGTTCCTTAAGGATTTAGTTTAGTTTAAAAATTGAAACCCTAGTTGTTTTATATTATGAAGGACCAATATTATGTTGAGGGGGAACATTACAATATTACACTTAGAAACGATTCTAGATAAAGACATGCCATCATTAAAAATGGGGAATTAGTTGAGTAATATATCCTATATGTTTAATATATTATTTTATGTTTTAATAATGACAAGTTTAAATAATTATGTTTTATTCATATGCGTGTAATCGTGCGTTTAAGTGTACAGTTAATTTTAGAGCAAAGATCGTAGTCTAGCAAAGTATAGATACAATCGTAGATTGAAGAAAAAGATCAAGCTCGTGTCAAGTCTTTTTGAAGACTTACAAGATAAAAGTTTTAGTACGACATCAAAGAGTTCTTAAGTTATAGGTCGTATCTATAACTATTGAAGAAATGAGATTTGCGTGGAATAAGTAAAAACGTGAAGATTTATGCGTGCTAGTATTATATTTTTATATATTAATTTAGTAATCTTAAGACGGTTTTTAGGATAAAAATATTCTTTGGTTAACAAGAATTAAAATATTTATCTTATGAGATAAATATTAATTCTAATATACTAAGGACTTTATTCTAATCGTTATTGTCAAAATCTAAATTCCTAGAGAAACGTGCTTCGAGAACTATGTCTCGAAGAACGTGTCTTGTGAAACGTACATTGGGAAGCGTGCTTTGGGAAACGTGTTGAGGAAGCATGCCTCACGTTTTCCTATACGATTACTAATACGTTTTCATTGTCTTTTTGATTTAATTAAATAAATAATATGTGTTTTTTTAATTTACTTAAAGTCAAACTAGGATTTGATTAAAGATATATTTTATTATATCTTGACAAGAATCAGGAATCGATTTAAAGTAGGATACTATATTTTATGATATAAGTTGTTTCCTAAATCAAGTAGGTTTTTGGAAATATAATCTTATATCTTAAATTAGTAATATCTTATTAGAATCCTTTCCTAAATCAAATAAGATTAAGTTTTAAATATTACCTAGAATAAGTATTCTAGATAAAGTAATATTCCTAAACTATCTAGGATTCAACCTAGATTTAAATTAGTATATATAGATGCCATATATCACGTCCAAAACTAACGAAACACACGCCTCACACATATCAAGAAACAAACGAACGTAACCTCTCGTACGTCTTGTTTTCCGTGCCAATCATTGTCAATTCTCGTAATCAAGACTACAAGCTTTGAAGAAAATTCTCATACGTTCAAGATCGTTGAACACAAGAAGTTGTTGAAGATTTCATCTTATTTAATTAAGATAGATTCGAGTATTTAGCGGTACTCATTGTAAGCAAGTATTTAACGGTACTTGTGGTAGCTAGATATTTAACGGTATCTAGATTGAGTTACAACTAACATCAAAGTTGTACGAGTTGGGTTGATAAAATTGTAATCCGGAGAAGGTACTAATTTTATTAATCGAGAATAGTGGACGTAGGTTTCAATTTGTGAAACTGAACCACTTCAAAAGACCGTGTCTCCTTTTACTTTATCGTTCTTACTCGTTACTTGCTATTGCCACGCTTCATCAACATATATCGAAGAAGAATCGAAAAAGTTGGCATACTCAATTCAACCCCCCCTTCTTGAGTATATTTAGGTCAATAGACTCTTCAATAATCCACATCTGAATATCCTACTAGGTTAAAGTTACAGTCCATAGGATACCATAGGTATAACTTTGATGATCCGATTAGGTATCTTAGTATTCTTTTAACCGCAATCATGTGCGATTATTTTGGTGCAGATTGAAATCTCGCACAGACACAGACACTAAACATTATATCTGGACGACTTGCATTAAGATAAAGAAGTGAGCCAATCATACCTCGGTAAGTTGTTTCGTTTACAGACTTACCATCTTCGTGTTTGGTTAGCTTCTTATTTGTGACCATTGGAGTAAACATTGCGTGAGAGGTTTCCATGCCGAATTTCTTTAGCAACTCCTTGACATATTTTTGTTGATGAATTTTGATTCCTTCTTCAGTTTGTTGTATTTGAAGACCAAGGAAGAACTTTAGTTCTCCCATCATACTCATCTCGAATTCAGAGGTCATCAACTCAGAAAAGTATTTGCACAACTTTTCTTTAGTTGAGCCAAAAATGATATCGTCAACATAGATCTGAATGTCTAGTAGATCTGAGTTCTTGCTTTTAAGAAATAAGGTTTTATCCACAAAACCTCTCTTGAATCCACTCTCCAATAGGAATTTTGATAATCTGTCGTACCATGCTCTTGGTGCTTATTTTAGACCATAAAGAGCTTTGTCCAATTTGAATACATGATCCTTGAGTTTGCTGTCAGGAAATCCAGGAGGTTGTTCAACAAATACTTCCTCTTGGAGATAACCATTAAGAAAGGCAGTCTTAACGTCCATCTGAAATAGCTTCATTGCCTTATGTGCAGCGAATGCAATGAGTAGTCTTATTGCCTCACGACGAGCAACAGGAGCGAAGGTTTCGTCATAATCGATCCCTTCCTGTTGGTTGTATCCTTGAACCACTAATCTGGCCTTATTTCGTACAATGACTCCAGTGTCATCCAATTTGTTCCTGAATACCCATCTGGTTCCAATGACAGATCTGTCCTTAGGTCGAGGAACAAGATGCCAAACTTTGTTTCTTTCAAATTGCTAGAGTTCTTCTTGCATAACGACTATCCAGTCTGGTTCTGCGAGCGCTTCTTTGATATTTGAAGGTTCAATGGTGGAGAGAAAGGAGTAGAATGAGCAAAAGTTGTTTAAACTCCTTTGAGTTTGAACTCCATCTGTTAAGCTTCTTATGACATTGTCCAAAGGATGAGAGCGCTTGTATCTCCAGTTCCTTGATTGATTATTTGCATTACCTGTACTTGACTCGGGATTTTGGCTTGTTCCCCCTGAATCCGAACCTGGCGTTATAGTAGGATCAGGTATAACTCTGATCTCTTCCCTTTGGTTTTGATTCAAATTATAGCTTCATTAGCTGTAACTCTGGGTTCCAAGTCATTGGCTTGAGAGTTATCTACAGTATCATCAACTGTAGTTTCATCTCTCGCACCGTTTTCTCCCAAGTTAAGTCATCATGAATTCCTTGAATCTCACCTTCTTCATTATCTATTTCAGGAGGATCTTCTCTTGGCAACCTGAAATCAGGTTCGTCTAGGTTTTCCTCTATGTCTTGTAAAGGCTTATCGAAGGCATTATTTTCATCAAAGATAACATGAATACTCTCTTCTATGCATAAGGTACGTTTGTTAAAAACTTTGTAGGCTTTACTATGATCCGAATATCCTATAAAAATTGCTTCATCACTTCTAGGGTCAAATTTGCTTAATCTGTTTTTACCATTGTTATGAACAAAGCATTTACTCCCAAAACATCTTAAATGAGATATATTAGGTTTACGACCTCGAAGAAGTTCATAAGGTGTCTTCTTAAGGATAGGTCTAATCATAGCACGGTTATGAATATAACAAGTTGTACTAATAGCCTCTGCCCAAAAGTTTCTAGGTAGACCACTACAAAGAAGCATTGTTCTAGCCATGTCTTCTAAGGTTTTGTTCATTCGTTCTACGACTCCATTTTGTTGTGGGGTTCTAGGGGCCGAGAAGTTATGTCCAACACCGTTGGTCTCACAGAACTCAATGAAGGCATGATTGTCAAACTCGGTTCCATGGTCAGTACGAATAGTTACTAGGTTAGATTCATATTTGTTTTGAACAAGTTTCATGAGACTAACAAATTCATCGAATGTTTCGTCTTTAGAATGGAGAAAGATTGGCCAAAAAAATCTAGAGTAATCATCAACTAGAACGAAAACGTACCGGGAACCTCTCTGCTTCTTACCTTCATAGGGCCACATAGATCCATGTGTACTAGTTCAAGAGCTTTTTCTTTACTTACCACTCTTTTCGGCTTAAAAGATGATCTGACGTGTTTGCAACGTGCACATGTGTAACACATCTTTTCTTGATCAAATTTGATCTTTGGGAGACCTTCGACCAAGTCCCATCTTTTCAGCTTACTTAGAATAGGTGAGCTAATATGACCAAATCTCTTATGCCATAGACATAGATCATCTAATGTAACTTTCATGCAAGAGAGAGAGTTAGTAGGTACGACATTTAAATCAATCATATAAACGTTTTTCTTTCTATGACCTTCAAGGATTACTTTGTTAGTGTCTTCCATTATTATACGACATATATCTACATGAAAAACAACTTTGTTTCCTTTGTCGCATAATTGATATATACTAATTAGATTATGTTTGAGACCACTTATCAGGTATACATCATTTGTAGCATAAGAAGACGAAATACCAATCTTACCAATCCCTATAATTTTTCCTTTCTTATTATCACCGAATGTGACTTTTCCTCCATCAAAGGGCTTTAGGGATAGAAATAGGTTTACGTCGCCTGTCATATGTCTTGAGCATCCACTATCGAGATACCATAAGTTATTTTCCTTAGCGACAAATTGCACATACAAATTCAAAGACAGGATTTAGGTACCCAAGCATACTTGGGTCCTTTGTTGTTAGTAATCACAAATACATCTTCCTTTTTCACCCAGACTTGTCTTATGTAAGGTTTTCTATAATGGTAGTAGTTGGGTTTTGATGTTTTTGTGTATGTCTTAGTTTGTACTTTAGGTGACCAATTTTTTTGTGTCGTAGATTGAGGAGTTTGTTTAGTTCTATTTTTCTTTTCTTCGTAGTCAAATGTCATGTCATAGAATCATATGTGGTCAATATTTCTTTCCTCAATTTTGTCACCATCACTATCAGAGACGGAAATAGTGTCGTTTGGTATACCTAAGGATTTAACAAACTTAACTCCGGTTTTAAAATCTTGTGCGTGCTGTACACAGTTTTCTCGGAGGTGACCAGTATGACCACAATAAGTACATATTAAATACTCAGGTAGGTCGACATATTTTCTTCTACTAAATTCTCGGTCTGTTGGACTTTGTTTACACTTTGAGTGACCCCTTCTTCCATAACATTCGTGACCTAATCCCATTTTCATGTTATTGTCGGATTGTTGAGTCAGGAAGTTTAGAACGTTAGTGCTTCCTTCTCATTTATCGTGAACCTTCCGAGCATGAAGGAGAAGGTCTTTTAATGTAACAACCCGACCCACCACGGTCGTAACACACCCCCAATAAGACGGGAGGTATGTCTTTGGGCCCATTATTTGTCCTCACTTAAGCCCAAAAGCACAAGGCCTTGTTACTAAGTAGTGGGTTGAAGCTATTATAAACATATCACAAGCCTCACATTCTACCGATGTGGGACAACTTTCCTCTCATACTCTTGGGGTGTTACAAATTCCCCCACTTAAAGAACACAAAGTCCTCGTTGTGCCTCAAACTTGACCACAACCAGGGCCAGAATCCTCCCCCGCTAGGTGTGTGACCCGGGTACTCCCGACCACAGGCTCACCACACGGTCGCAGGGTCGCTCTGATACCATTTGTAACAACCCGACCCACCACGGTCGTAACACACCCCCAATAAGACGGGAGGTATGCCTTTGGGCCCATTATTTGTCCTCACTTAAGCCCAAAAGCACAAGGCCTTGTTACTAAGTAGTAGGTTGAAGCTATTATAAACATATCACAAGCCTCACATTCTACCGATGTGGGACAACTTTCCTCTCATACTCTTGGGGTGTTACATTTTAAGGAGTCTATTTCTTTTTTACATTCACTATGGTCGATGTTGCTAGACTCTTTTAGGTTTTGAATGTCTTTATGAAAGTCGGAAACAATTTTAGCATGTTCCTTCTTGATATTAGACAAGTTGAATTCTAGATCTATGATTTTGTTTTCGAGGATCTCAACTTCTTCTAGATGAGTCTCATCTTCAACAACTATCGAAGATTTAGACTTTAGAAGCTCATTTGCCTTTCTCAATTCTGAAGTTATAGCTTCATTAGCTGTAACTTTAGATTGAAACTCTTTAATGTTGAGTTTTAGTTTTGAGGTTATAGCTTCATTAGCTATAACTTTAGACTGAAGAACCTTCTTCTCAGACATAACTGTTTCCAACTTAACATTGGTTTCAATGTTTATCTTGGATTTCAGTTTCTTAGCTTTGGCTTTTAGAAGTTGATTTTCCTCAGCAATATCGAGGATATGTTCTTTCAATTCATCTAACTCAAGACTTTGTTCATGACATTGGTCTAGGGTTTTCTCAAAGTATTTAATTAACATAGCCTTTGACAGATTTTTAACTTGACTTTTAAGTTGTAGAAAATTTACCTCTTCGTCATCGTCGTCTGAGTCGGATTCTCCAAGGAGACACATATGAGATGCGTCATCTTCATCATGGTTGTTTGAGATTAAATCAAGACTGATGTTGCTTAAGCAAAGGTTTGCTACCTCATCCTCTTCTGAGTCCTCGTCATCTTCGAATTCTAATTCTCCCCAGCATGACGCAAGCATCACCTTTTTGAATTCCGTTTTGGTCTTTTCCCTCTTAGATTTGTCTTTGATTTTATCCCAACTTGGACAGTCTTTTATCATGTGGTCTTGTTGTCCACACTTGAAACATCCTCTTTTGAAGAATGTTTGTTTGGAGTCAGTTTTCTTTTTGTCAAAAGTTTTGTTGTTAAGGTTCTTGTATCTTCCTTTGAAAACTGCTTTCTTAAATCGTCTTGCAAAATGAACTGTCTCGTCTTCAAGTTCTTCTTCGCATGCTTCGCTAGTGGAGGCTTGAAGTGCGACGCTTCTACCCTTAAGGCCGTCATCATCTTCTTTATTTAGCATGATCTCATGAGCCATCAGAGATCCTATAAGTTCTTGGTAAGTTATTTGAGATAGATCACGTGCTTCTTCAATGGCAGTGACCTTTGGTTGCCACTTTTTGGTAAGACTCCTAAGAATCTTTCGAATGATATCCTCAGAATCGATCTTCCTACCAAGGTTCCGTAGTTCATTGATAATACAAGAAAAGCGTGCAGACATGCTATCAATAGATTCATTCTTTTCCATAGTGAAAAGTTCAGATCTTTGAATAAGCAAATCTATACGATGTTTCTTGACTATGGATGTACCTTCGTAGGCAAGTTCAAGACCGTCCCATATTTCCTTAGCGGAATTACAAGATGAAAATCGGTCAAATTCTGAAGTTATCATGCCGTTTTGTAGGGGACTCATAGCCTTTGAATTTTTCTCTGCTATCTTGTAGTCGGCTTCTACATAATCACTTTCCATCTTTTCATAGGTGGTACCATTGGCGGCGGCGACCAAGATTTTCTTTGGTCCGGTTTGAATGATCTTCCAACATTCCCAGTCACATCCCTTGATGTAGTGAGTCATCATATTCTTCCATAAACTGTAGTTCTTACCATCGAAGATAGGACAGTTGAGATACTTGGAATCCATTGTTGACAGAGTATATAATATAGAATCAATAGTAGGATCAATCTCACGCGGTTAGGCGATCAAGAGCACGAGGCTCTGATACCAATTGAAGAGTCTATTGATATGATATACTCAAGAAAGGGGGGGGGGGGGGGGGGTTGAATTGAGTATGCATTCTTTTTAAAATCTTCTTCAATGTGTGCTTTTGTATGGTGATCGTTGAGTAGAGCAAATAATAAATAGAGACATGATATTTTTGAAGTGGTTCAGTTTCACAATTTGAAACCTACGTCCACTATTCTCGATTAATAAAATTAGTAGCGACTCCGGATTACAATTTTATCAACCCTACTCGTACAACTTTGATGTTAGTTGTAACTCAATCTAGATACCGTTAAATATCTAGCTACTTCAAGTACCGTTAAATACTTGATTACAATTAGTACCGTGAAATACTCGATCTATCTTACGCTAATAAGATAAGTCTTCAATGTTCTTCAAAGTCACAACCTTGAATGAATAAGATCAATGCTGGAGCACTTGAATCATGAAACGAATATGACAATTTAAGCTCGAATCTTGAAGAATTATGATCGGCGGCTTTTCTTGATTTGCGTGCGAGTTTGTGTGTGTTTTCGTGATCTTTAATGTGTCATAAGTATTCTATTTATATAGAATTATATCTAGGTAATTTAAACCCTAGATGATTTAGAAATATTACTAAAACTAGAATTCTAGTCTTTAGGTAATACTACCATAAACCTAATCTTAATTAATTTAGGAAAGATTTAATAAGATACTTTAGGTATTATACAAGGAATCAATTTCCTAATTCATACTTAGGAAAGATCTTATATAATAAACAAATAACAACCTTAATAAAATCAACTTCCTAAACCTTGTCAAAATATAATAAATTATATTACCATAATATAATCTAGATTACTTTAGGTTATTTAAATAAATAGATATTTATTTAATTAAACAACCCTACACGATTTAAGGAACGTGTCATTGTACACGACTTCCTAAATCGTTTCACACGAAATCTAAAACTATATTACTTGACAATTAAGTTAAATAAAAATCCTTAGTTTATTAAAAATAAATAATTAACTCATAAGATAATTATTTATTCCTTTTTAACTATTAGATATTTTATATCAACTCATTAAGATTAATAATTCCATAAAATTAGAATACCAATTATCCATTAATTAAACACGACGATTTTTAGGAGAGCAAAAACGTTTCAACCATCACAAATATTTCGATCATTTCTTCTTTATGGAGTTATAACTACGAGCTATAACCTGAACCAATCTCATACTAAAGTTATAGTTGATAAGTATAACTTTAATTCATTATATGCACTTGTGATCTTTTTTCAATCTTTGATTAGTCAATCCATTGACTAATACTCTTGAATCTTTTATACTTGATTGATGAGATCTTCTAAACTAATATTCTGTACACTTAGCACACGTTTATACGCACGAGTATATAGTGTATATATATATATATAGAGGCAAGATCCGGTGAGAACGATCACTCGGTGAGAACGGTGAGAACACACCCTAATCTTTGGATTAGAGCGAATGAATGGCTGATATTAAATTGTCAAATTAAAACCACCAATTAAACTAAGGAAACCTCCTGCAACTTTCCACTTCTTCAAAGCCAATTAATATTTTCAATCAATTATGACAAATTTAATTCAATTGGTAAACACTTTTCTCGAACGAATCTTTCTAGATTTTTGTGAGTAATTGAAGACACGTATGATTTTCGTTTCTTGTTTATGGCAAGCTCCACGCGGAGGTCAACAAGCTCTATCATGTTCTCGCGACCGGCTTTTGCTGTCAGTTTTGAAGGCCTTGGACAATTTAGGAAGTTCCTGAAGGTTTCAATTATCAAGGCTCAGAAGTGAAGATGAAGACAGGCCCACTCGGTAAGCAAGTCACACATTAACAACATGTATCACAATCTGATCTCCTGCGTCTATCACTAAGCAGCATTCGACCTACTACCATTGACGTACTTATATGGTTATAAAATGTACTTAGAAATTAAAGTTAAAAAAAAAAAAACTTTTATAGTTGTCTAGAATTAGTAACAAAATGTATTTACTCCGTCAAAAAATGTAGATAAGTTTATGTAAAAAATAAAATAAAAATATATCTACTCCGTCAGGAAATGTATCTAGGTTTAGGTAAAAAAGTAAAAAAAAATGTATCTACTCCGCCAAAAAATGTATCTAGGTTTAAGTAAAAAACATGTATCTATTTCGTCAAAAAATGTATCTAGGTTTATGTAAAAAAAGTAAAAAAAAAATGTATCTAATCCGTCAAAAAATGTATCTAGGTTTAAATAAAAAATGTATCTACTCCGTCACAAAATGTAACTAGGTTTATGTAAAAAATGTATTTACTCCATCAAAAAATGTATTTAGGTCTAAGTAAAAAAAATGTATCTACTCCGTCAAAAAATGTAACTAGGTTTATGTTAAAAAATTAAAAAAAAATATATCTACACCGTCAAAAAGTGTATGTAATTTTAAGTAAAAAGATGTATCTACTCCGTAAAAAAAATGTAACTAAGTTTATGTTAGAAATTAAAAAAAAATGTATCTAGGTTTAAGTAAAAAAAAAAAATGTATCTATTACGTCAAAAAATGTAATTAGATTTATGTGAAACAAGTAAAAAAAAAATTATCTATCTCGTCAAAAAATGTATTTAGATTTAAGTAAATAAATTTATCTACCCGCCAAAAGATGTATCTAGATTTAATATGGTATTAGATAAAATTATTAGCTGCACATTAACTTAGTGAACTTAGAAAAATGAAGATTAGTGTTGACAGTTTAGTGATGGTACTCGTACTCGTACTCGAAAGACAAGGATGAAGATTAGAAGTCGGTACAGCTGGTTCAATTTTGATTATTTTTTACTTTAGTCATAAAAAATGCTACCTACGAAGTAGTTTTTATCTAATTCATATACATTAAAAAAAATATCTACTCCGTAGAAAAATGTATCTATTCCGTCAAAAAATGTATCTAGGTTTATGTAAAAAAAGTAAAAAAAATATATCTATTCCGTCAAAAATTGTATCTAGGTTTAAATAAAAAATATGTATCTACTCCATCAAAAAATGTATCTACTTCGTCAAAAAATGTAACTAGGTTTATGTAAAAAATATTAAAAAAAATGTATCTAGGTTTTAAGTAAAAAAATGTATCTACCCCGTCAAAAAATGTAATTAGGTTTATGTTAAAAAATTTTAAAAAAAATGTATTACTCCGTCAAAAAGTGTATCTAGGTTTAAGTAAAAAAAATGCATCTACTCCGTCAAAAAATGTATCTAGGTATATGTAAAAAAAGTAAAAAAAAATGTATCTACTCCGTTAAAAAATGTCTTTAGGTTTAAGTAAAAAAATGTATTTACTCCTTCAAAAAAATGTATCTACTCTTTCAAAAAAAGTATCTAAGTTTATGTAAAAAAAAGTAAAAAAATGTATCTACTACGTAAAAAAATGTATATAGGTTTACTAAAAAAGTAAAAAAAAATTATCTACTCCGTCAAAAAATGTATCTATGTTTATGAAAAAAGATTAAAAAAATGTATTTTCTCCGTAAAAACTAAGTTTATGTAAAAGTAAAAAAAATGTATCTACTCCGTCAAAAAATGTATCTAGGAATAAGTAAAAATAATGTATCTACTCCGTCAAAAAATGTATCTAGGAATAAGTAAAAATAATGTATCTACTCCGTCAAAAAATGTATTTAGGTTTATGTAAAAAAGTAAAAAAAAATGTAGCCGGTAGTGTCGACGTCGGTGGTGGCCGGCTATGATTGTGGCGGTACACTGATTAGTAGTTCGAATAAAGATGTAGTTAAGAGGTGAGTTGGTGATCTCAGCCTTTAATCTCACCCTCATCTAAGGAAGGAGACTCGTTCTCACCGTTTGCACCGAATGTTCGTTCTCACCCGATCCTATATCTATATATATATATATATATATAGCTAGACTTGTCATTATCAAAAACATAAACATATATACTTAATATATACATTTGAATATATGGTTCAACAACCAGAAAGACGATCATGCTTCCACTCGACTTGATATATAAGCATGGTTCTTCGACTGATCGAATAAAACCATTCTTTTTTATCACTTGGTCGAAACGATGATTCCAACTCCTGGATGCTTGCTTAAGTCCATAAATGGAACGCCTAAGCTTGCCACTTTATTAGGATTTTTAGGATCTGTGAAACCTTCGGGTTGTACCAATGACAAGTCCTCCTCCAAATAACCGTTTAAGAAGGCGGTTTTCACATCCATTTGCCATATTTCATAGTTATTGTAACACCCCCATTTATTTAAGGGCCTGAACTAGGACTCCTCAGATAAATAAAGGTGTTACCATCTCGGTTTCCCGAGGCAGTAGATACAAAGGAAGATAAACAGTACTTTAAATTCAACTTAAACTCATAACAAGTTCTTACATGACCGAAAAGAAAACTGTTCTGATAAAAATAAAAGTACAACTCATAGACTACTATCACGTGGTCTAGACTCTAAACAGGTCCGGGTCCATGCTTCTCCCTTCCCTGATGCTCCCACAGTCTTTATACCTGTCAGTCTGCTCCCCATTAAAATGGTTCGTCACAGGTGATCACGAATACACAGGGTCAACCACGAGGTTGAGTAGAGTAAAACTGTAAACAAACCATATTACTAAAAATAGAAAGTCGATCATCTCCACTCCGAATCACAAGACCCAATATCTCCGCACCAATCACAAGACCCATTATCTCCGCACCAATCACAAGACCCATTATCTCCGCACCAATCACAAGACCCATTATCTCCGCACCAATCACAAGACCCATTATCTCCGCACCAATCACAAGACCCATTATCTCCGCGCCAATCACAAG
This sequence comes from Silene conica, assembly GCA_029255685.2. Taxonomy (NCBI): domain Eukaryota; kingdom Viridiplantae; phylum Streptophyta; class Magnoliopsida; order Caryophyllales; family Caryophyllaceae; genus Silene; species Silene conica. The sequence goes on from CM055311.2 coordinate 72,420,454, forward strand.
ACCCATCATTTCATCGCCTCATCGTTATCACAGTATAATATAAGTGCACAATATAAAGACCACATGATAATATATAACAACATGTTTGATATCAATCATGAACGATTTATACAAATTCGAACATTAGTAGTTTCCCCTACCTCAAAGCTGTAGAAAAAGGACAATTGCGCGACTGCTTCTAAAAATGCTCCACACGAAAACTTCCACCTAAATACGTATTACTTTAATTAATACTTTCCTAATTCTCATGTAACACGCACACATTCTATTTATAGACACCTCCTATATTTAGAAAGTTTCCCAACAACCGAGTTACCCAAAATAGTAACTTTCTAAATATAGTAGCTTCTAAAAATAGATACCTTGGTTTGAAATTCAAAATATTAAAAGTGCATAACTACCATATCATACATTAAATACCCAAAATACTTTCCCTTAATATCATAATATCCTTACTCAAATAACATAAAATTACCATAATTAAATACTAATTATAATAATATTAATAATAATAATGATAATAATAATAATAAGAATAATAATAATAATAAGAATAATAATAAAAGAACAATAAACAACCAAAACAACACCAACAATACCCGACACAACACAACCCGACAACCCGCCACTAACAGCCCTGAAACCACCGAGACACGCCCCTACACCCTCCGACAACCACCACTACGTGCACCCAGCACCTCCATTTACCCCCACGGCCACCGTCAGGCCTTCGACTCCCTCCGCCGTGGTGAATCAGTGCCTTCATCAGGCCTGGTTCCCACGTTGATTCCCTGACCAGACCCAAACACCAATCCCTCGAAGCACGCACAACCACCACGACAACCTGCTTCCACCACCATAACCCCCTGAGACACCAGACCCACACGACACAGTGGTAACACCGTGTCGACCTCCCCCGAGTCAACGGTGTTACCACTCCCAAGGTTACCCCCACATACTGACTTACGAAAATAAAAACAACATAACAGCAGCCTCCTTGACAACACCCCTATCGACCACCCATAAACCACCATAGACAGACACCACGAACCACCGCAAACACCTCTAATCGACACCCCCATACACCACTTGCCTTCTCACCACAAGACCCATAAAGTATAAACTAAAACACGACTCCATACATACACTAATTAGACACCCAGGAAACATGCGATAAAGAAAACAATAACAGTATTCATAAACTCATCCCTGTAACGAGTAAAGACACCCTTCACGACACCTCTTAACATACAACGACCACCAACCCATGATCTTTATGCGTTCATTACATGCTATATCATCAAATTATATAAAAACATCAAGAATTCATCACAATATACCTAACTGATTACCGTAAGCAAACAAGCAGACTGACAAGAGTATGACAACGTGCGTGTGACTCACAGGTTTATGACCCAAATCGAACCACCGTGAGCTTCCTTATGGCCACCGTGCAAGGCTTCGTTTTTGTGTCTGATGTGACGGCTCAAGGTAGGTGTAAAAGGATTAGGGTTAGGGTAGGGTTTAAAGCTAACAAAACATGGCTTAAGTAAGCGGCACACAAGGCTGCTGGAAAAAGATCTCAAAAACGTGAATGGGCTCTCTAGTTTGCACACAGTTCGAGGCCCACTCCAAAGCTCCCATTGGTCCGAGGTTCGAACCCCTTGAACAGCATATTACTACACACTACTTCGACAACTCAAGTTCCCCATATCGAAACCCATCATGGCCCAAAACGCTTGTAAACATACAAGGTGTACGAGTGTATTAACGAAGAAAACAACTACATGTATCATTATCGTTAGGTAATGGTCCACACAAAATACGGGTTATTACAGTCTTCCCCCCTTAAAATGAACTTCGTCCCGAAGTTCAACAACGCTCAGATGACAAAACGACGGGCTCGAACGAACTTGAAACACAAAACATCACTAAAACTTTAACAAAACAAACTTAAATCATAGAGTGTTACATTCCACCCTCCTTAAAGCAAAAGTTACGTCCGCGTAACTTACCTCAATCGAACAAATGTGGGTAACGCTCCCTCATAGATGCCTCAGGCTCCCACGTAGCCTCCTCCTGATTATGGTTGGTCCACAAGACCTTCACCAAGGACGTCTCACCATTGCGGGTCTTTCGTACCTTCCTGTCCAGAATTTCTTTCGGAGTCTCAATGTACGCCAACTGCTCATCTACCTCAATCACCTCATGCTGAAGCACATGTGATGGATCACTCATGTATTTCCTCAACTGAGACACATGGAACACATTATGGACCTTGGATAGGGTTGGAGGCAAAGCTAAGCGATATGCCACCTCTCCAACTCTGTCCAAGATTTCAAATGGTCCAATAAATTTCTGACTCAGTTTGCCACGCTTGCCGAATCTCATCACACCCTTCATCGGAGAGACTTTCAGTAGTACTTTCTCTCCGGCCTCAAATGAAATATCGCTCCTCTTCAGATCGGCATAGCTCTTCTGTCTATCCTGAGCGGCCCTCATCCTCTGTCGAATAATCTGAACCTGCTCCACCATCTCCTGGATCATATCTGGCCCTAATGTCACAACATCAGCTCGATCATCCCAACATACAGGGCTCCGACACTTCCTCCCGTATAGTGCCTCGAAAGGGGCCATGCCTATGCTTGCATGATAGCTGTTATTATAAGAAAACTCGATCAACCCCAGTCGATCCTCCCAAGATCCTCCGAACTCAAGTACACAAGCTCTCAACATATCCTCAAGAGTCTGAATCGTCCGCTCAGTCTGACCATCAGTAGCCGGATGAAAAACTGTACTCATCTTCAATTGGGTACCCAAAGCAGCCTGCAACTCCTGCCAGAATCTGGATATAAACCTCGAGTCCCGATCTGAAACAATATCCTTGGGTACGCCATGCAGTTTGACCACATTCTGAACATACGACTTAGCCAATTCAGCTTTACTCCAGGTATCTTTCATGGGAATAAAGTGAGCTGACTTAGTTAAACGATCCACAATCACCCAAATCATGTTGTTGCCTCTCTGAGTCCAAGGCAACCCCACGATAAAATCCATCGAAATGTTCTCCCACTTCCACTCTGGCACATCCAACGGTTGAACTTTCCCTTGAGGTCTCTTATGCTCCCCTTTCACTCGCTGACAAGTCAAACACCTCGACACAAACTCTGCGACTTCCTTCTTCATATTAGGCCACCAAAACGTCTTCTTAAGATCCTTATACAACTTATCACCCCCTGGGTGAACAGAATAAGGAGTAGCATGAGCTTCAGTCAGGATCTTCTTCTTTAGCTCCTCTACACCTGAAACACACCATCGCCCACTGAACCTCAAACTATCGTCGGCATGAATACTGAACTTGGTTGACGACTCTCCACCCTCACTCTCCACCATCTTGCGCCATCTCTGGAGTCTCGCATCGTTCTTCTGTAGCTCCCGAATCTCCCCATACAATTCAGGCTCCACTTTCAAGTCACCCAGAGCGTCCCCTTTCCGGATCATGAATATTCCCATCTCCCTTAGTTCACCATACAACCTTCCTCTCGATCTGGCACAATCCAAAGCATGTATTGCCTTCCTACTTAGAGCGTCAGCTACCACATTTGCCTTGCCTTCGTGGTAGACAATCTGCATATCATAATCTCCGATCAACTCTATCCACCTCCTCTGCCTCATGTTCAACTCTTTCTGGGTGTAGATATACTTCAGGCTCTTATGATCAGAAAACACTTTAAAAGTGGCTCCATAAAGGTAATGACGCCACAATTTCAGTGCAAAGACCACAGCGCCCAATTCCAAATCATGGGTCGGATAATTTTCTTCATAGGTCTTCAGCTGGCGAGACGCATACGCTATTACTCCTCCACCCTGCATTAGCACACAACCCAACCCATGCTTTGAAGCGTCGGTGTATACTTCGAAATTATCACTTCCAACTGGCAAGGCCAGGATAGGAGCTGTTGTCAGGCGTTCCTTAAGAGTCAGGAATGCCTTCTCACAACTCTCATCCCAGACAAAACGGTTCTCCTTCCTCATTAACGACGTCAACGGCTTTGCTATCTTTGAAAAGTCTTTGACGAATCTCCGGTAATAACCTGCCAACCCCAGAAAGCTTCGAATCTCCCCCACATTCTTCGGACTTTGCCACTTAGTCACAGCTTCGATTTTACTAGGGTCGACGGATACCCCTTCCTTGGAAATGACATGCCCCAGAAACGCCACTTTCTCTAACCAGAACTCGCACTTACTCAACTTAGCATTGAGCTTATGCTCCTCCAACGTCTGAAGTACCTTTCTCAAATGATCCTCGTGCTCTTCTGCATTCTTAGAATATACCAGGATATCATCTATGAATACCACCACGAACTTGTCTAGATACGGGCTGAAGACTCGATTCATCAAGTCCATGAACACAGCTGGAGCATTAGTCAATCCAAAGGGCATAACCACAAATTCATAGTGGCCATACCTCGTTCGGAAAGCGGTCTTCGGAATGTCTTCATCCTTTATTCTCAACTGATGATACCCGGATCTTAAATCAATCTTGGAGAAAACCCCAGCTCCACTTAACTGATCGAACAAGTCGTCAATTCTCGGCAAAGGGTAACGGTTCTTGATGGTTACATTGTTCAGCTCTCGGTAGTCAACACACAACCTCAAACTCCCATCCTTCTTCTTCACAAATAAAACAGGTGCTCCCCAGGGCGACACACTGGGTCGGATGAACCCTTTTTCAGCTAGTTCATCCAATTGCTTCTTCAACTCCTCCATTTCTTTCGGTCCCATACGGTACGACGACTTAGATATGGGTCCCGCTCCTGGCTTTAGGTCAATGGAAAATTCCACTTCCCTCCTCGGCGGTAACCCTGGCACGTCGTCCCGGAAAACTCCCTCAAACTCCCGTACTACAGGTATCTCACTAGTCTTGGGGGTTTCAGCCTCACAGTCCCACATTTGGCACAAGATTAGGCTTTCTCCTTTCCTCAAGCTAGACTTCAAGGTATTGACGGATATGAATTTGATTTTTGGCTTGACTCGGTATCCCTTGTAGGACACCCTCACTCCCTTGGGTCCCCTCAAGGAAATCTTCTTCTGATGACAGTCGATAAAAGCCCTATACTTCCCCAACCAGTCCATCCCTAGGATCACCTCAAAACCCCCCAGTGGAAATTCTATGAGGTCACAATAGAAAATTGCTTCCCCGATCTTAATGGGTACACTACCGTATACTCTATTACAAACTATTGACTCGCCCGAAGGTATGGTCACTGAATCCGCGACCCAGTCGAATCTCTCAAGCCCCAAAGCCTTAACATGATCTCTAGACATGAACGAATGGGTGGCACCGGAATCGAAAAGTACAAAAGTAGGTCTAGAGTTTACAAGAAAAGTACCAGTAACCACATGAGCATCCTCCTGAGCGGCCTGCTTTCCCATGGCAAAGAGTTTGCCACTGGACTTGACCCCACTCTGGCTGGCAGAAGATGTCCCGGCCTGCTGATTTCCTGCCGTCCCCGTCTTGTTGTTGTTCCCACTTTCATTGTACTGATTCTGATATGAATGGTTCTGATTGTTGTTGTTGCTGTAGTTCCTCTGGTAGTTGCTGCTGCCTCCAGACTTCGCACCCCCACCATAGTTTGTCATGGGTGTGCGATAGCCACTGCTGCCATAGGACTGAGTGCGAGGTCCCTGGTATCCGGATGTAGGTGTACGATAGCCCCCGGACTGGTTTCCTCCAGACGAACGACACACTGCCTGCTTATGTCCCGTCTTTCCACAGCCGAAACAAACTATTCCCACTGAGCCACAGCCTGAACCCCCACTCCTGAAGTTGCCCCCACTCTGATTCCTTCCACCACCAGAGGCACTACTCCCGAAATACCCACTGTACTTGTTATTACTTTGCTTTTTCGATCCTGAACCCTCAGCTACTGTTTCAGCTTTCCTCTTTTCTGTCTTGGACTGTTTGTCCTTTTTGATCATATCCGAAAGCCTCTCCGCCGCCCCAGCCCTTAAATAGATGTCACGGATTGTGGTGGGCGGAGCTGCAATCAGTCTCTTTTTGATGGCGATTGATAATCCCCTCTCAAATTTCATGGCTAGCATAGCATCGTCAAATCCCATATCTCCCACATAGTGTACCAGCTGGATGAATTTCCTGTAGTAAACCTCTACAGTCATGTCCTCCGACATCTGGAATGAGTCGAACTCCTCCCTCAGCTTGCTCTTTTGGAATTCTGGTAGAAACGCCTCGTTCAGAACCCCCTTGAATGCATCCCACGGAACAAACGCGGATCCACCCTCTATAGCTGCTTCCCGGAGCTCTCCCTTATTCGCGGTCCACCAGTCTCCAGCCATACCCCTCAGATAGTGGGCAGCCTGGTCTACCCTCAATTCTTCAGGGCAGTCCACCAACTCGAACAGGTTACCGAATTCCCGGCACCAGGCTCCTAACAGATGAGGTTCCCCCTCCCCAGTGAATTGGGTAGGGTGATGTCTTGCGATGATTGTGCTCATTTTCGCGGAGTCCATTCGTTTGGCCTTTAGGGCCTCATTTTCAGCTATCAAACGGTCCACCTCCTCTTGGGTGATGTTAACGACATTATCTCTTCGCGGAGGCATACTATAATACAACAGAAAGACATGAGTCCCGACTTATGTGGGCGCACATTAGGGTTAGGGCTAAAATCCCTAAACGATAAAATCTATCATCAGCTATCAAAATGAATAATCAAGAAAATATAACATGGCTCAAGATCACATAACCGCATATCACTAGACATGTTGAAAGAAAGATTTCTAACATGTTTCAAATCACTTAACATATCACATCAATATACACCTTTCCCGACCATTTAAGATTTATTCATGCTCATGCCCCTTCTGGCTTTTCAAAAGTCACTTATACACAAAATTCTCATACTTATCACTGTATGCTATTACTTTCACCACCTCCTATTCTACCCTTTTTCTCTCGTATATGCACTCTGGGTTCCCGGGTAAAACTGATAGGGCCAATGGTTCGGTGTGAGGGGGCCCCAGACTCATACTTTACCTTTAGTGTGCTCCTAACAGTCCTATCCCGGGGTTCATTTTATTTAGACTCTCCTACATTCATTGGATTCATTAGGTTAGGCCTGAGGATCGTTCGCTCTGATACCACTTTGTAACACCCCCATTTATTTAAGGGCCTGAACTAGGACTCCTGAGATAAATAAAGGTGTTACCATCTCGGTTTCCCGAGGCAGTAGATACAAAGGAAGATAAACAGTACTTTAAATTCAACTTAAACTCATAACAAGTTCTTACATGACCGAAAAGAAAACTGTTCTGATAAAAATAAAAGTACAACTCATAGACTACTATCACGTGGTCTAGACTCTAAACAGGTCCGGGTCCATGCTTCTCCCTTCCCTGATGCTCCCACAGTCTTTATACCTGTCAGTCTGCTCCCCATTAAAATGGTTCATCACAGGTGATCACGAATACACAGGGTCAACCACGAGGTTGAGTCGAGTAAAACTGTAAACAAACCATATTACTAAAAATAGAAAGTCGATCATCTCCACTCCGAATCACAATACCCAATATCTCCGCACCAATCACAAGACCCATTATCTCCGCACCAATCACAAGACCCATTATCTCCACACCAATCACAAGACCCATTATCTCCGCACCAATCACAAGACCCATTATCTCCGCGCCAATCACAAGACCCATCATCTCATCGCCTCATCGTTATCACAGTATAATATAAGTGCACAATATAAAGATCACATGATAATATATAACAACATGTTTGATATCAATCATGAACGGTTTACACAAATATCGAACATTAGTAGTTTCCCCTACCTCAAAGCTGTAGAAAAAGGACAATTGCGCGACTGCTTCTAAAAATGCTCCACACGAAAACTTCCACCTAAATACGTATTACTTTAATTAATACTTTCCTAATTCTCATGTAACACGCACACATTCTATTTATAGACACCTCCTATATTTAGAAAGCTTCCCAACAACCGAGTTACCCAAAATAGTAACTTTCTAAATATAGTAGCTTCTAAAAATAGATACCTTGGTTTGAAATTCAAAATATTAAAAGTGCATAACTATAATATCATACATTAAATACCCAAAATACTTTCCCTTAATATCATAATATCCTTACTCAAATAACATAAAATTACCATAATTAACTACTAATTATAATAATATTAATAATAATAATGATAATAATAATAATAAGAATAATAATAATAATAAGAATAATAATAAAAGAACAATAAACAACCAAAACAACACCAACAATACCCGACACAACACAACCCGACAACCCGCCACTAACAGCCCTGAAACCACCGAGACACGCCCCTACACCCTCCGACAACCACCACTACGTGTACCCAGCACCTCCATTTACCCCCACGGCCACCGTCAGCCCTTCGACTCCCTCCGCCGTGGTGAATCAGTGCCTTCATCAGGCCTGGTTCCCACGTTGATTCCCTGACCAGACCCAAACACCAATCCCTCGAAGCAAGCACAACCACCACGACAACCTGCTTCCACCACCATAACCCCCTGAGACACCAGACCCACACGACACAGTGGTAACACCGTGTCGACCTCCCCCGAGTCAACGGTGTTACCACTCCCAAGGTTACCCCCACATACTGACTTACGAAAATAAAAACAACATAACAGCAGCCTCCTTGACAACACCCCTATCGACCACCCATAAACCACCATAGACAGACACCACGAACCACCGCAAACACCTCTAATCGACACCCCCATACACCACTTGCCTTCTCACCACAAGACCCATAAAGTATAAACTAAAACACGACTCCATACATACACTAATTAGACACCCAGGAAACATGCGATAAAGAAAACAATAACAGTATTCATAAACTCATCCCTGTAACGAGTAAAGACACCCTTCACGACACCTCTTAACATACAACGACCACCAACCCATGATCTTAATGCGTTCATTACATGCTATATCATCAAATTATATAAAAACATCAAGAATTCATCACAATATACCTGACTGATTACCGTAAGCAAACAAGCAGACTGACAAGAGTATGACAACGTGCGTGTGACTCACAGGTTTATAACCCAAATCGAACCACCGTGAGCTTCCTTATGGCCACAGTGCAAGGCTTCGTTTTTGTGTCTGATGTGACGGCTCAAGGTAGGTGTAAAAGGATTAGGGTTAGGGTAGGGTTTAAAGCTAACAAAACATGGCTTAAGTAAGCGGCACACAAGGCTGCTGGAAAAAGATCTCAAAAACGTGAATGGGCTCTCTAGTTTGCACACAGTTCGAGGCCCACTCCAAAGCTCCCATTGGTCCGAGGTTCGAACCCCTTGAACAGCATATTACTACACACTACTTCGACAACTCAAGTTCCCCATATCGAAACCCACCATGGCCCAAAACGCTTGTAAACATACAAGGTGTACGAGTGTATTAACGAAGAAAACAACTACATGTATCATTATCGTTAGGTAACGGTCCACACAAAATACGGGTTATTACAGTCTTCCCCCCTTAAAATGAACTTCGTCCCGAAGTTCAACAACGCTCAGATGACAAAACGACGGGCTCGAACGAACTTGGAACACAAAACATCACTAAAACTTTAACAAAACAAACTTAAATCATAGAGTGTTACAGTTATGCAATGCAGCAATCGCTAAGATAATCCGAATGGAACGCAGCATGACTACGGGTGCAAAAATATCATCATAGTGCAACCCTTGCACTTGAGTGAAACCTTTTGCCACTAGTCGTGCCTTATAGGTGTCTGGTTGTCCCTCGATGGAGCGCTTTATCTTATAAAGCCATTCGCATTGAAGAGGTCGTACCTTATCAGGCAATTCAACCAACTCCCATACGTCATTCTCGTACATGGATTCCATTTCGGATTGCCTGGCAGTAAGCCATAGCTTTGAGTCGGAACAGGTGATCGCACCTTTATAGGTTACGGGTTCGTTACTTTCTAAGAGAAAAACGTCAACTCCGTCAAGTTCCTCGATCATACCGATGTATCTATCTGGAGGAATGGAATGTCTACCCGACCTTCTGGGTTCCTCAGGATTACTGACTGCAACAGAAGATGAAGGAACAATTTCCTCCATTGGTTGCTCAGTAGTTGGTTCTTGAACCTCCGACAGATCGAAGGTTCTATTACTTGTCTTATTCTCGAGAAACTCTTTCTCTAAGAACTTCGCACTAGGCGTAACAAAAACGCGGTGTTCGGTAGGCGAATAGAAGTAATGACCAAACATTCCTTTTGGATAACCAATAAAGTATGTCTTGACCGATCGCGGGCCGAGCTTATCCTCGTGTCTCCACTTGACATAAGCCTCGCAGCCCCAAACCCGAATAAAGGACTAGTTAGGGACGGTTCCCTTCCATATTTCATATATAGTCTTGTCAAAAGCTTTAGACGGACTTCGGTTAAGTATAAGAGCAGCTGACAATAGAGCAAAGCCCCATAATGAATCCGGCACAACTGTGTGACTCATCATGGATCGAACCATATCTAATAGTGTTCGATTTCTCCGTTCGGACAAACCATTTAATTGTGGTGTTCCAGGTGGAGTTAACTGTAGTACTATACCACAGTCTTTAAGGTGTTGATCAAACTCATGCGAAAGATACTCACCACCACGATCTGATTGTAGTGCTTTAATCTTTCTATCCTGTTGGTTTTCAACCTTCGCCTGGAATTCCTTGAACTTTTCAAAGGATTCACTTTTATGCTTCATTAAGTAGACATATCCGTATCTACTTAAATCATTCGTGAAAGTGATGAAATATCTATAGCCGTCTCGTGCGGTGATTGACATAGGTCCACATACATCTGTATGTACGAGGCCTAATAGGTCAGCAGCGCACATTTCAACACCTTTGAAGGAAATACGAGTCATTTTGCCTATGCGACATGATTCACATGTGCCAAATGATTCATAATCAAATGGAGATATAACGCCGTTCTGTATTAGCTGCTTTATACGTTTCTCATTTATGTGTTCCATACGACAGTGCCATAATATGTTTGATCTTTTTCACCAACCTTTAGTTTTTTTATTATTCATGTATAATATTTCAGTCGATTGATGTAAGACATATATACCATTCATGGAAACCACTTCACCATAAACCATTCCATTTAAAAAGAAAAACAGTTATTATCCTTTATTAAGAATGAAAATCCGTCTTTATCGAGTACGGAAACTGAAATAATGTTCTTAGATAAACTAGGTACATAATAACAGTTATACAGATATAACTCGAATCCGCTCGGTAGCTGGATCACATATGTTCCTATGGAAGAAGCAGCAACTTTTGCTCCATTCCCGACTCGCAGGTCCACATCACCCTTTGCGAGAGGTGTGATGTTTTTTAGACCCTGCAAATGATTACACAGATCAGAACCACAACCAGTATCAAGTACCCAAGTTTCGAAACTTGCATGGTTAATCTCAATCATATGAATATAAGATGACATACCAACAGGAGCGACGCAACCTGCTTTTATATCCTCACGGTACACTGGACAGTTCCACCTCCAATGCCTAGTCTTGTGGCAATGGTGGCACTCAATGTTACCACTCTTAAATCCAGCCCCTTTGAATTTAGGAGGTTTAGCTACTGTTAGCTCTGCTTGAGCCTTTCCCTTACCCTTTCCCTTGTTTACAATCATGAGAACGTCTTGCTTCATGCTCCCACTCAATTTAAGATCCTTCTCGGTCTGTACGAGAAGGGAGTGTAGCTCATGAGGACTTTTCTTCATGTCATTCATGTAATAGTTTGCCCTGAATAAGGAAAAACCATCATGAAGTGAATGAAGCATTCGATCAATGATTACGTTCTCACTGATCTTGCAGTTCAGGGACTCCAATTTCTCGACATTCTCAATCATATTGAGAATGTGTGGGCTAACTGGTTGGAGTTTCGCATCGAAGAAGCGACATGTGTGCTCATATGAAACGATTCTCGGTGCTTATGAGAATTCGTTTGTGAGCGTGGTGAAAATCTTATTCGCACCATGGGAAATGAAGCGTCTTTGCAAATTGGGTTCCATTGCAAAAATGAGTACGTTCTTTATCGCACCCGCTTCCATAACGAAATCACTATAAGCTTGTGATACGTTAGCTCTAGCAGTGGGGCCTGGGTTAGGTGGTAACGGCTCAGTTAAATACTTGAGCATATTATCAACTACAGCTGCATTCCTTAATGCAGCCTCCCAGTCCGCAAAGTTGGACCCATCATTTTTCAGTCGCGTTGACTGATTCATGTGGTCTATGAAAGCCTTAAGCCAGGATTCTTTTCTTAGTGTGGCACTAGGCATAGGGGCATCGTTATGACCAGCTATAGTATTTGCAGTATTATTGTTTTGTTTAGGTGTATTCTACACTGTAAAGAAGAAATTAAAACATAATAAACATACAATCGTTTTGTAAATAGTCTAGCAAAAACAGTTTAATGCGATGACTTTAGCATTTATATAATTGATCTTCCTCAAGAACTATATAAACGATCCCAAGACTCAATTTCAGTAAATTGATAAGCCAACCTCTTGGCTAATTCTACATTTAGAATTCTTGGTCGATAAATTTCTGTAAATTCTATCTTTAGTCCACCATAACCACATGATCGTACGAGGGTCATGATGTTGAGGTAAAATAAGTCAACAACTACTACTTACCCAACGTAGAAGGGGTCATATGGAGAGTTAGGTCATATATGCCGGGCGACGAAGAAGGGATTCATAGTAATTTGACTTATAAAAGACTAATCTCAATTTTAGGTTATAGAGGAAGATCTTGTCATCTTTAATTTTAATTCATTTAAGTGAACAAATATCTAGCATGCGAGAATGAATAAACAAAAGTGATGGCTTTAAGGGAAAAACGTGTGACATCTTTATGTCGACACAGACTAGCATACACACTAGCTATATGAGTCAATTTTCATGCAATTCAGTTGGTTTGGTTTAGGCGGAAAAATGATGCAAAACAAACATGTGAATGAAAAACAAAACGGAAATAAAGCAAGTCCTAGTGTGGCCTATCCTACCAAAAAGAACAAAAATACAATTTGGAATCCATTCAGCAATGGACCCTGGAAGCTTGTCTTGTCTTGATGTTCCTTCTTGGTGATGTAGTGGGAGTGAGCAATCTGATCTCCGTCTTGGTCTTCTTATTTACATTTGAAGAATTACATAATAAAATCCTATTATTACATTCTAATTCCCAAAAACGTAAAACAAAAATATTACACAAGGGAGATTCGAGATCTCATAAATACATCACAAATTATGCTTCCTTCATTATGAAAACATAATTTACTAAGGCCACACTAAGTATTAAAAAATACAACTGATTGCGAAATTGTAAATAAAACCATTCATTCATTCAACAATATAATATATATAATGCATCATACTAATTAAATTAATCTTTCAAGACATAATTCCGTAATTATGTAGAGTAATTTACCCAAACCACCATTTATTGATTTAAATTATGTGATAATTCCGTACTTATTCTCATAATTTAATCAAACAAACATATTCAAATTATCGTATAATATGATTAATCCGACATTATTTTAAACCGTTTTAAAATAATTTAGGTATCAAAACTTAGTGAACTTTTTCACCCAAAAATTTACACATTATCTTTATAATGTATAAAAAAAACAGCCCGTGAATTAAAAGAATAGCCGAGACAAAAAGAGAGAAAAGAAGAAAAAAAACAAAATCAAAGTTCCAGCGCTTTAAAAATGCTGAACCGCAAAAAGCGTCGCAAAAAAACCATAAAAACCCTGCTCACAAAAAGTCTCACACAAGAAAGAAGGCTGGAACAGATTCCGGCGCTTTTAAAAAGCGCTGAATAAGAAAGAAAAAGCGTCGAAAAAGGGAAAGCGCGGCTATAAAAAGCTGCTAATAAATTTGCGACGTTTTTGAAAAGCGCTGTAATCCAGAAATTGAATACATAAGCGCTGAAAACCCAGAAAAGCGTCGGGAAGAAAGCGTCATAACCCAAAAAGTTGTAAAAACAGCTTGACAGCCTGATTTTCGAATTTTTTTTTTTCTCGGTTTAAAACTCATGAACTTGAATAACTAATATCGGGTTGCTAAATACGGGATCGATAACTTTCAAAATTCTAATCTTTAGATATTGTTGTAATCTTAAACATTCAAATTAACCTTTTAAGACGAATATCAAGATTATAGTGGGATCGATTTATTTAGCAAATTATATCATTCAAGAACATGTGAGACGATATCTTTTTACGTTTTAATTCAATCCTTATTAAATTAAAACATCTACAAATTTATTATATTGTTATTTTAACTGTTTAAGACAACAACAACAATAAATCAAAAGGAAAACGACGAACGTAAACCCTTGTCTCGGCTAAAAAAAATAATACACGGCTAAAATTTTTCTCAATTTTCTTAAAACGTTTATGAAAATCATACAAAAATAAAATTTGTAAACCTTATGCTCTGATACCACTTGTGGGTAAATATCTATATATATTCCCAATACTTTACATGCAGGATTATAACAAATATATATAATGTACGATTTATAAGCATAAACGAAGAACAAGATACAAAGATAAGGATTAAGAATTAACCTTCTGTCCTTGCAAAGGCCTAAGATCAGATATCAAAATAGATATCCTCCTAATCGTTGCACCCAAGATGTCCTGAGAAATACTCTTTCCTGAGTTAGAAACTACAAAATTACCTTTAATTTTGTGTAAGATGAAAAGCTAGAGAGAGATGAGGGATTTTTGCGTGGGAACTCGTGTGGTATAGGGAGGCGTGCCATATGCTATTTATAGGGGGTGGTGTTTAATAGTCTATATATCTCTTAACCACCTTACATAGTTTAGATAGGATAATCAAATTCGTATTTGATTCTACCTAAACTACTGCCTAAACAAATAAGAAACTCTATCTTATGGCATCTCCTTCTACAGACCGAAAAATCCACCATCTGGCCGAAAATTTATATCAGTTTCGGCCCTCAGTAACCGTTTTATATTTGCATAAATTCGGTTATTTATCCTCTCTTGTGCGTAATGTTTTATCTTATAAATATCGTATATTTATAATCTAAACAATTAAACATAACTTTTTATATTTAACTGAATCATTTAATCCTTATTAAATGATTTCATTACACACTAATTAAATATAACATTTTATATTTAATCATGAATTAACATTTTAATTCGTCTTAGCTAATATTATTTCATCAGTATTAAATAATTATACCATCATTACTTTGACTAACCGTTTAGTCGTATTGGGTATCAATATGATTACATTTTCATCTAATCATATCTCTCAGATTTCATCCTTTAGGTGTGACTCTTAGGGACCAGTTGATTACCGCCATCTGTATGACAATAACGTCAAACTTTCTAGCAAGCCAACCATTATTGATAAACGTGAATCAACTGGCTAAAATACAAAGTATACCCTGTGTTCTTTTAAGAGATTTATACGTGTTGTCGCACTAACTGTTGTGGACCCAGCTCCAACACCTCCAAACTCCAACCCACAAGCTCTCAACATATCCTCCAGTGTCTGGATAGTCCTGTCAGTCAGACCATCTGTAGCTGGATGAAAGGCTGTTCTCATTTTCAAGGTCGTCCCCATCAAAGTCTGCAACTCTTGCCAAAATTTCGAAATAAACCTGGAGTCACGATCAGATACAATATCTTTGGGCACCCCATGTAGCTTCACCACATGTTTGATATAAGCTTTGGCAAGTTCTACTTTG
Organism: Silene conica; assembly: GCA_029255685.2. Classification (NCBI taxonomy): domain Eukaryota; kingdom Viridiplantae; phylum Streptophyta; class Magnoliopsida; order Caryophyllales; family Caryophyllaceae; genus Silene; species Silene conica. The sequence continues at coordinate 72,436,285 of CM055311.2, forward strand.
CTCTATGCGTCCTTCATAGGAATGAAGTGTGCCGACTTGGTCAACTTGTCAACGATTACCCAAATCATATTATTTTCTCTCTGAGTCATGGGCAATCCCACAATGAAGTCCATCGAGATACTCTCCCACTTTCACTCTGGCACGTCAAGTGGTTGCACTTTCCCCTGTGGCCTTTTATGTTCCCCTTTCACCCTTTGGCATATCAAACATCGAGACACGAACTCAGCCACTTCATGTTTCATCTTTGGCCACCAAAAAGCCTTCTTCTTGTCCTTGTACAACGTATCCCCTCTACGATGAACGGAATAAGGTGTAGAATGAGCCTAAAAAAGGATCTTTCACTTAAACTCCTCCTCATTAGGTACACACCATCTCCCTGCAAACCTCAAAATATCATCACTATGGATCTCGAACTTGGAATAAGGCTCAGCATTACCAGCCTTACTCACAGCTTCAAGCCACTTTTGAATCCTAGGGTCTCCTTTCTGCTTTTCTATAATCTCTATGTAAAGTCCTGGTTCAACTGTCAGGTCACCGACGGGTTCACCCTTTTTAATCACAGCAATACCCATCTTCCCCAACTCGCCATACAATCTCACTCTTGATCTAGCCGTGCATAGAGCGTGAACAGACTTTCTGCGTGCATCAGCCACCACATTCGCCTTCCCTTCTTTGTAGATAATTTCCATGTCATAATCTCCAATCAACTCAATCCATCTTCTCTGTCTCATGTTCAACTCTCTCTGAGTGTAGATGTACTTTAAACTCTTATGATCCGAAAACACTTTAAATTTAGCCCCATAGAGGTAATGTCGCCACAACTTAAGTGCAAAGACCACAGCTCCGAGTTCCAGGTCATGAGTCGGATAATTCTCCTCATAAGTCTTCAGCTGCGGCGAAGCATAAGCAATCACCTTGCCGTTTTGCATCAACACACATCCTAACCCATTCTTGGAAGCATCGATATAAACCTCGAAGTCCTCACTTCCTTCTGGTAAAGTAAGGATATGAGCTGTAGTAAGACACTCCTTTCAGATTAGAAATGTCTTCTCACAGCTCTCATCCCACACGAACCTGTTTTCCTTCCGGATCAAAGAAGTCAAAGGCTTAACTATCTTCGAGAAGTCTTTCACAAATCTCCTGTAATAACCTGCTAAACCCAAGAAGCTTCGAATATCACTCACATTTTTCGGTCGCTCCCACTTGCATACTGCCTCAATCTTGCTTGGATCAACCTGAGACTCCCTTTTTAGACACCACGTGACCCAGAAAAGCCGCCTCCTCCAGCCAAAACTCACACTTGCTCAACTTAGCATACAACTGGTTCCGCAAGGTCTGTAGTACAATCCGTAGATGCTCCTCATGCTTTTCTTTATTCTTTGAGTATACCAGAATATCATCAATAAAGACCACCACGAACTGATCCAGATAAGGACTAAAAACGCGATTCATTAAGTCCATAAAAACTACTGGAGCATTAGTCAATCTGAATGGCATAACAACGAACTCATAGTCCCGTATCTTGTCTTGAACGCAGTCTTGGGAATGTCTTTATGTTTATATTCGTAACTGATGGTACCTTGACCTCAAATCGATTTTTGAAAACACACCGGCCCCACTCAACTGATCAAATAAGTCATCAATTCGGGGTAAAGGATACTTGTTCTTGATTGTTACATTATTTAGCTCTTTGTAGTTGATGCATAGCCTCATACTCCCATCTTTCTTCTTCACAAAAAGAACTGGTGCTCCCCAAGGTGACACACTTGGCCTAACATAGCCCTTATCTAGCAACTCCTCCAACTGTTTCTTGAGCTCCTCCAATTCCTTAGGTCCTATACGATAAGGTGCTTTGGAAATTAGTCTTGCCCCGGGTTTTAAATCAATCCCAAATTCAAAGTTCCTCTTCGGTGGTAACCCAGGAATTTCTTCTGGAAATACATCTTGAAAATCTCTTACTACTTCAATATCACACGCTTGAGGCATGTCCTCTCGAGTATCCCTCACATGGCATAAGTTCAACTCATCTCCCTTCCTCAAACAGGTCTTCAAGGTATTCACAGTTATGAGTTTCAACTTCGGTTTCACTGTAAACCCTTGTAAGACATCCTAACTCCCTTAGGTCCTCTCAAGGTGATTTTCCCCTGATAACGATCGATGAAAGCCTTGTACTTCCCTAACCAATCCATCCCCAGAATTACTTCGAATCCGCCCAAAGGAAACTCTATCATGTTAGACTCAAAACTCACATCCCCTACTTTGATCATTTACCTTATTATAGACTCTACTACACGATATAAACTCTCTAGATGTATTGTTACAGAATCCATAATATCATCGTAAACATTCAACCCTAAAGCCCTAGCATGCTAAGCAGAAATAAAGGAATGCGATGCTCTAGATTCAAATAAAACATAAGTAGGTTGTGAGTGTACAAGAAATGTACCAGTGACAACATGAGCATCATTCTCTGCGGCCTCCTTTCCCATCATGAATAAGGCTTCACTCTTCTTTGCACCACTCTGGTTCACTGAAGCTGCTCCACTCTGCTGACTGGCAACGACAAACGCCCTCTGAAGATTCCCATTACCGTTACCCTAATTCCCTTGGTTACGGTTCTGGCTCGAGTAATTATTATAGCTCCTCTACCGACTGGTAGCTCCGTGCTTGTTGTTCCCGGTATAGCTCGAAGTAGGTGTCCTGAATCTACCACTCTGGTTGCCCTTATTATAGTTCCCTCATGCACTATTTGTACCCGACCAACGATTAACTAGCTTGTGCCCAATCTTCCAACACTTAAAGCATGTAGGTGCTCACCACTCGCCCGAGTCACAAAACGATTTCCACCTCGATTGGCATTTCCCACCGGCGCACTATTAGCAAAGTAAGAACGGTACTGGTTCGAATTTTCCTTCTTCCCCCAGTACCCTCACTTACCGTTTCCACTTTCCTCTTCTCACTCTTTTCCTTCTTTTCTCCTTCAGCATGTCAGATATACGCTCCGCTTGGCCAACTCTCTCATAGATATCCTCCACGGTAGTAGGTTTCGCAGCCATTAGCCTCTTCTTGATGTTTGTAGTAAGCCCCCTCTTGAACCTCATTGCTAAAATCTTCGGCATGCAACCCAGATCAGCAACATTCTCAGCCAACTGCATAAACTTGTTGTGGTAAGTCTCTACAGTCATGTCCTCAGTCATCTTGAAGGCATCAAACTCAGCCCTTATTCTACTCTTCACATGCTCTAGCACAAATTTAGCTGACAAGATTCTCTTGAAACCATCCCAGCTCACATGTTCACCCTCAACTGAAGCCCGAATCTCTTCCTTGTTATTATTCCACCATAGCCTTGCCTTCCCCTTAAGATATAACAAAGCCCGATCCACCTGCAGCTCTTCTTGAATAGATAGTAGCTCAAAGATGTTGTCAAGTTCTCTGCACCACTTGGCTAGAAGACTTGGTTCTCCCTCAACATCAAATTTTGTAGGGTTCTGCCTCGATATGTTGTTACTGATTTTTGTTGGATTCACTGCCTCTCTATCCCTTACCATGCCCAGCAAGGCCTCATTTGTAGCTAGAAGTCGATCCAACTCTTCCTAAGTGATGTTGGCGGTAGTAGAGTCTCTTCTTGGAGGCATGATTCTACAAAATTTAGGGAAGGATGATAAGAATTATACTTTGAGGAGTGCATATACTCATTTAACACTGGTACCCTGCGACAAAATAGCATGACTGACTCTACTAGCGAGTCTAGTTAATTATGGTTATGTGTCTCTTATACTTAATCTCTTAGGTAGCTTTTGTCTATGATGCCTCTATTATCAACTCATTACACATATCATTATACTGTATCTCTACCTAAGGGTTCAGGGATCATACAACCGCATGCATTTCATCATATAATTCATAATTCATAACTCATGTCGTCCATAGCTGTTTTGTGATTTATTTCGAAAATAGTCTTTAATTGTCATTTTTATGTTGTTTTGAGGTGAGAAATTGGAGGACTTGGACGAGGATAATACTGTTGGAGTAAATGTCCTCCACAGTGTGTGATTATTTGAATAAATCTTTTACAGGATCACACAGGGATACTTAGTATATTAATCAATTGGTTAACGTTTATCGGTAACGATTGGCTCACTAGTAGTTTGACGTTACTGTCATATGATGGCGATAATCATATGATAATACTGAGAAATGTGATTATATATTGATATAATTACGTATTGCTAAACTTAGCTAAATGTAGTTAAGTAGATGATAAACATTTAATAATAATGAGGAGAAATGAATTAAATGTTAATTCTAATAAATATATATAAATATTATATTTATTAATTATATTTTAGTATATGATATTTTAGAATAATATAATTGGGTTAATTAATTATAAGATAATTAATTAATGTTCTCCGGGAATTATAGATCGAGTAAGAGATACTCGGTCGAGCGTGTGATACTCGACCGAGCATGAGATAATAGACCGAGCTTGATTAATTCGGCCGAGTTAGAGGAACTTGACCGAGTAGGAGTTACTCGACTGAGTGGCGTGTACTCGACCGAGTAGTTGGGACTCGGCCGAGTGCGGGGTACTCGACCTAGTGGTTGATGTCAGAAACTGTTTTTTTCTCTTTTCGATTTTTTGTTTCATGGGCCGTAGGCTGTGTGCTTACATTTACCTCCTTCCTTATTAATAGTTTGCGATAGCCCCCAAAAGAGCGAATACTCCGAACCTACCACCCAATGCGACTCCGGCCATGATCTGGGCCGCTTCTATGTCAATCGAAGAAATGGCTCAGATAATCGAAGGCCATGAGACCCTGACTATTGCAGTCAGAAATTTTGAGAGAGCTCGGGCACCCCAGGTGAATGCCCACGACATCAGCATTACGATGGCTCGTCATCGGCCTACTATGTTCGACGGTGCGGGGACACCGGGTTTGCTGGAGGATCGGCTACGAGAGATGGAAAGTGTGTTCAAGGTATTCAACTGTCCGGACGGCCTCAAGGTGTACCAGGCTGCATTCTATCTGCGCAGTCTTGTAACACTCTCATAGTCCAAGGCCTTTAAAATAAGACCATCAGATCATGAGGACATCACCATCTCAGTTTCCTGAGGTAAAATATAAGATAAAAAATCACCAACACTTTATTATAGATAACAAAATGTAACTGTGTAACAAAGAAAAACAATTGTCTGCCAAAACATCTATATATAACCAAAGTAACTAGTGTTCATGCGGAAGCTACAACTCCAGATCTACAAAACTGGTGATCCCTCCTCCCCAGCCAGCAAGCAAGACTCATCTGCAAACCTGAGACTCTGCTCACCATTACATGGATCATCACAGTAAACAACAACAAGCGTCAGCAACTACATAATAAGACGGATACAGTACAATGATACATCATACATAATATTCACCATATCACTGCTATCATCCATATACAACATCCGTGGTGGCCTTTAGCCCCACACCAATCTCCCCACATACCGCAGCAAGGGGTACCTAGACCATTAATGTGCACATTCTCTCTGTGGCGGGTCCCACGAAGATCGATCATAGGGGTAAGATCCGTTTCCCGCAACGGTCCCACACATTATCCTTGGAATCTCATACATCATGCCATATATAGTGATATAATAACAATACAACATAGCACAACACTATCATACAGTACAGAGTTTGGAAACCATACCTAAAGCGAAATACGGGAAAGACAAGCGAAACCTTCCTAACAGCGCTCTTCTACAAATCCTCCTCCTAGGGATTACATAATTACGGATTACTTACTGAACAACCATAAACTATGATACAACACGATAGATAGACACTTACTTGGTGGTATGTGGACTAGGTAGATAATCGGCGCGATTTAAACTTTGTTATGAAACCTTGAAGGGCTAGGAATTTGGGAGAAGGGGAAGATTAGGGTTAACTGCTCTGCTGATGTAACATCCCGTATTTTCGTAAAATCTAATTTAATCATTTTAAATTGTTTTACGTAATAAAATAATATTTTAATAATTTAATTCGGAAGATTTTAATTTAATTAGTAAGAACCGTCTTAAGAACCTTAAGTCCTTAAGACGAATAATACTTGGTGAACTTAAACTCGTATCATAAATATCCGTTCAAGTGTCCGACCCATTTAATTGACTCGGAAAGGACGGTCCATAAAACCCCACTAAACCCTTCCATCGACACATTGCTTCCTCCTTCAAACATTTCACTGTAAAAATAATCCTCACAAAACCTCCATTTTATTCATCTCTTTTTGAGGAATCCTTCATCATCCGTTCATCGATTTGAGGTAACAATAACATTTCCGGAATCCTCATTCGATTTCCAAGCCATCTATCACTTTCTTTTTGTAAATCCTTAACTTTGAAAATGGGGCTGTTTTCTCTTATTTCCGTTTTAAGGGCTTAAAACCCGTTTTCTATGTTGTAGGTGTTGGCTTAGAGGATCCAGAGATCGATAGCTTCGTTGTTGAGGAAGATCTTTAGCCGGATAAGCTTGAAAGGTGACGATAATGAGAAACTCGGCCTTTATGTGTATATTAGCACTTTTGTTGTGATTTTCCATATGGTTTTTGATTTTGTTCAAAGGATTATGTTTAATGAACTTAGAAGCATGCCTAGGATTGTTCTTATGTGAGAAATCCATGTCTTATGATGTTGTTACATGTTCATATGCTATTTTCAGTTTTTCACAAAGTTAAGACGGATACTTGATATAATTGCTTGAGGATTGTTATGGGAATTATGTGCTGTTAGATTAGTTGTTTTTAGTGTTTGATAATGTTGGGAAATCACCAATTGTAGTCTTGCTTGAGTTGTTGTGTCGAATTATGAAGTTTTCCATAAGTTGCGTTTTTGCGATTTTGCGATCAGGCTCTCTGAGCCGGTCGACCGACCGGCCGCCGGTCGACCGACCGGCCGCCGGTCGACCGGCTGGGAGAGCATTTGTATGTTTTTCGTGATTTTGGAATATTGGCCTTGGACTGCCAGCCGGCCGACCGGCTGCCTGCCGACCGGCTGGTAGTCAATGTGTCTAGTGTTGTTTTGCGAAAAACCTAGGAAGAAAGGGAGCCCAGCCAGCAGACCGGCCGCCTGCCAGCCGGCTGGGAGTGCATATGGGGATGGATACGAATTTTGCGAAGGCTAGGCTTGGGTTCCCAGCCGGCCGACCGGCTGGGAGTCCTTTGTGGTGTTTCTCGGTTTTGGAAAAGAAGCGTAGGCTGAGGGATCACCAGCCGGCCGACCGGCTGCCTGCCGACCGGCTGGGGACTCCTGTAGGTTATTTTGAAATCGAAATTTATTTTTAACTTTCAAACGGTTGATCGGTTTTGATTGAAACTCGTTTTGTATACCCGTGCCATGTATTTGAGGTCCCCGGAGGATGGGCAACATTTTATTGGGTTCGGGAATGGAGTAAGGATAGAGACCCCCCGGTCGGGTAACCGAAAGGGAAACCGACTCTCCCTCAACTTAGTTCTCGGGGCCAGTTAAGCGTTGATTAGAGGATAAGAAAAATAGAACTACAGATTAGTTCATAGACTTTGGTTGATATTGTATTGATGTGTATTAAGTTATGCCTTAAGCTGGCCTCTGAACTTAATACGTGAGTTGTTTGTCATATATGGGGATATGCCTTAAGCTGGCCTCTGAGCCCTATATGTGTATGTTTGTCGTGTCTGGAACTTGCCTTAAGCTGGCCTCTGAGTTCAAACATGTGTGATAGTGATCGCGTCAGAACATGCCTTAAGTTGGCCTCTGAGTCTGACGAGTAGAGCAGCTGCACAACGGGGTAGCTAAGGAACTGACACCTTGCCCGGAGTGCAGATGTTTGGTGCTAGAACATGCCTTAAGCTGGCCTCTGAGTTTAGTATCTTGTGATGTGGTGAAGGGACATGCCTTAAGCTGGCCTCTGAGTCCTTTACTTTTGGATGCTAGTCTATGCCTTAAGTTGGCCGCTGAGTCTAGTGTCTTGCTGATTGGCAAGTCCATGCCTTAAGTTGGCCTCTGAGTCCTTGCTTGCTGAATGTTTGGTGTTTAGGTTATGTCTTAAGTTGACCGCTGAACCTTTTCACTTGCTGAACGTTTTGGTATTAGGTTATGTCTTAAGTTGACCGCTGAACCTTTTACTTGCTGAATTTATCTGCTTGCCTTGAGTTGGTACGTGTCAGATATGGATATTGCTAATGATGAGTAAATGTATATCTGTTTGAGTTATGGTTTGATCATCCAAGGCATTGGGTGACTCTTAGTTCGGTTTCATAAATAGATGGATTGAAAGACCCCCCGACTGAGCAACCAGTAGGGAAACCGGCTCTCCTTCCTAATTGTTTATGAAGTTAGTTGAGAGTCGTGCATTGTAATCGCATGATAGTAAGAGATCAGATGATGAGATGTTTATGCTTCACATGTTGATATATGTTGGAGTATTCTGTATTGTTTATGTGTTACGTGTTGTCACAAAAGGTGGCTAGGAGAACTCTAGTCACTCCCCACTGATTGTGGCGTACATGTTTTCATGTATGTAGGTACATGCAGGTTGGTGATGGGTTCACGAGAGGGCTAGCGAGTGATGATCCTGCTGTCATCATATGACTTACCTTATATCGCATAGCTAGACTCTTAGACTCTTGTTACATTTGTTTTGGTGCCTGTAGGGATGTTCCATCCCAGGCTGATGTATATATTTCATTTCAGTACTTAGAACTGTTACTTATCTATTTTGATTTTATTCCAGTTTCAGTTGCTGTTTCAGTTTAAGACTTCTCGCACGTTGTTTAGTTTGCTAAAAAGTTTTATTCTCGCTGCATTTTTGGTACTTTTGTGTGTTTATATTTCCGCTTTCGCGAGGGGTTTTACAGTTGGTATCAGAGTATTATTGCTCCCGACGCACTCATGTGACCCCCAACCTTAACTTGACCAAATAAACAGATAATGAATGAGAGATGGGTAGATCTAAGGACTTATTTTGTAGTCTATTTGTGATTGCTGATTGTTAAGCTAATACTTGCTTTCTCTTTTGAAGGTTGGTGAGACCTAGGGCTGCTGATAACATTGTGCTGCAAGCAATTCAGCATTTGCTTGAGACTCAGAGACAGCAAGCCGGGAATGTTTCACCTCCTCCACCGCCAGGCAACGAGGCTAATCGTCCCGGTAGTTTCTCATGGATAGCTTCGCAGATGTCCCGTAGCCACGTGAAGACATATGGTGGCGAGGTCGATCCGGTAGCTCTTACCGAGTGGTTCAGGGAGATGGAGAGGAGCTTTGCTATGTATTCGGTGGGTAGAGAGGATAGAGTGCGGCTAGCCACTCACTTTCTTACCCTCGAGGCCGACAGGTGGTGGGCGTTGACAGGACCTACTTTTACTCATGATCCTCTGTTCGATTGGGATGCTTTTAAGGATAAGCTCGAGACGAGGTTCTATCCTAAAGAGCTCAGATCACAGCGACTCAAAGAATTCATGGATTTGAAGCAAGGCAAGATGTCAGTTCAGGAGTTCACAGACCGTTTCAACCAGCTAGCTCACTTCGCATCGAGGTTTGTCAGAGATGAGGCCGAGAGAGTCTACTTTTACCGTGGCAAGCTAGCACCGCGCATCGAGAGCATGGTTCGTCGTGACTCTACTTCTTTCGTGGAGGTGTATGATGATGCTATTTGGGCTGAGAGTTCTATTCGTGCCATAGATGCTGAGACCCGTGCTGCTACTTCTAGTGTGACTCCTCACCAGAGATCCGTGTACCAGGGGAAGAGACCATTTGTTCCTTCTACTTCTTCGCCTTCTTCTCAGAAGAAGCGTTTTGAGAGGTTCTCTGCTCCGGTTGCTAAGACCTTTGTTCACACCGACACATCTCCTAGTGTTTGCCACCGTTGTGGTAAACCTTCTCATCCGGGTTTTGATTGTTTCAAGAATGCTTTCAAGTGCTACACTTGCAATGGATTTGGGCACAAGTCTTATGAGTGTCCTGAGAGGAACACCGCACTTGGCAAGGCTGCCACTGCTGCTGCAGCGACTAAGGGAGGAAAGCCGAAAGGGAAGATCTTTGTGATGACTAGGGCTGAGGCAGAGGCTCATCCAGATATTGTTGCTGGTATCTTTTCTGTCCTTGGCGCTGAGTGCCTTATTTTATTCGATACCGGAGCTTCTTTATCATTTATATCGACTCAGTTCGCCGACCGTCTAGCTCTTGAGTCTTCATTGGTTGAGGAGACTTCTATTTCCTTACCTTCTGGAGACGTGTTTTCCTGCTCTTCGTCCCATAGGGATGTTCCTATTATTATTGGTCAAGCCACATTTCCAGCGGACTTACTGAGATTTCCTCTCGAGGAGTTTGACATTATCCTCGGTATGGATTGGTTATCGCGATACCATGCTCGCTTCGAGTGTCGCGACCAGAAAATCTGCTTGAGGAGTTCTTCAGGAGTTCGTGTTTCCTATAGGGGAACTTGCCCACAAAGGGGTGTTCGTGTTATCTCTTCGATGAAAGCTTCTCATCTTCTTAGGAAGGGTTGCCAAGCCTTCCTGTGTGTTGTTACAGCTGCTAAACCATCGCTACCGAAGCTTGAGGATGTAGCCATTGTTTGTGAGTATCCAGATGTTTTCCCAGATGACTTGCCAGGGATACCGCCAGAGAGAGATGTGGAGTTTACCATTGAGCTTGTTCCAGGTACCGGACCGATTTCTAAAGCTCCTTACCGTATGGCTCCGCCAGAGTTGAAAGAGTTGAAGCAGCAATTGGAAGAGATGATCGAGAAAGGTTTCATTAGACCGAGTGCTTCTCCGTGGGGTGCTCCCGTTTTGTTCGTTAAGAAGAAAGATGGTTCCATGAGACTGTGCATCGACTATAGAGAGCTGAACCGAGTGACCATAAAGAACAGATATCCTTTGCCTAGGATAGATGACTTATTTGATCAGTTGAGAGGTGCTTCTAGGTTTTCTAAGATTGATCTTCGATCGGGTTATCATCAGATTCCAGTGAGAGAGGCTGATATTGCGAAGACTGCTTTTCGTACCAGATATGGACATTTTGAGTTCGTGGTTATGCCATTTGGGTTGACTAATACACCGGCTATTTTCATGGATCAGATAAACCGTACTTTCAGTGAGTTCCTAGATACATGTGTTGTGGTTTTCATTGATGACATCTTGATATATTCGAAGACCGATGAGGAACATGCTGAGCATCTTCGATTGATTCTAGGGATTCTGCGCAGACAGAAATGGTTCGCAAAGTTTTCGAAGTGTGAATTTTGGCTCTCGAAAGTTGCCTTTTTAGGACATGTTATATCTAGTGAGGGAGTTATGGTTGATCCCGCGAAGATAGAGGCTGTGGTTGATTGGGAAAGTCCCAAAGATGTTGGAGAGATCCGTAGTTTCCTTGGATTGGCTGGTTATTATCGTAGATTCGTTGAGGATTTCTCCAGATTAGCTCGCCCGATGACTCAGTTACTGAAGAAAGAAGCCAAATTTGTGTGGACCGGCAAGTGTGAGAGTTCTTTCCAAGAGTTGAAGACTAGGTTGACCTCCGCTCCTATACTTGCTTTTCCAGAGATCGGGGTTGACTTTGATGTGTATTGTGATGCTTCGATGTTAGGACTTGGATGCGTACTGATGCAGAGTGGTAAGGTGATAGCATATTCATCTAGACAGTTGAAAGTTCACGAGGTAAACTATCCGACACATGATTTGGAGTTGGCTGCAGTCGTTCATGCTTTGAAGATGTGGCGTCATTACCTGATTGGATCCCATTGCCGTATTTTCACAGATCACAAGAGTCTTAAGTACATTTTTACACAGAAGGACCTTAACATGAGACAGAGACGTTGGCTAGAGTTGGTGAAAGATTACGACATCGAGTTGTTATATCATGAGGGAAAAGCCAATGTAGTTGCAGATGCGTTTAGTCGCAAGACTTCTCACTCGATGAGTGCCATGAGAGTATTGCCCGATGAGTTGTGTTCCGAGTTCCGGAAGCTGAGATTAGAGATGGTGGGTAGTGGTTTTGATTGGTTAGCTGCTATGACTGCCGAGCCGTCTTTATATTGGGAGATACGCCAGAGTTTGCCTTCAGATGCCGATTTCAAGAAGTTCGAGGCTAAGATTTCGAGTGGTGTTGCACCTGACTTGGTGATTGATGTTGTTGGTTTCCTTAGGTTCCGTGGTAGGATGTATGTTCCTGATGTGCCAAATTTGAGGAAGAAGGTTCTTGATGAGGCTCACTTGTCACCGTATTCCGTTCATCCAGGAGGAGAGAAGATGCACAAGGATTTGAGGCTTATATTTGGTGGCCTGGTATGAAGAAGGAGATCTTGAATTATGTTAGTAGGTGCTTGACTTGTCAACAAGTCAAGATAGAGCATAGGAGACCTGGTGGTTTGCTACAGCCGCTTCCCGTTCCTCAGTGGAAGTGGGAGTGTATATCTATGGACTTCGTTATAGCATTGCCTAAGACTGTGGGAGGCAAAGATGCGATTTGGGTTATTGTTGATCGTCTAACTAAGTGTGCCATATTCGTGCCGATCAGAGAGACATGGGATATGGACCGTTTGGCCAGGGCTTATATTGCTGAGATAGTCCGCTACCATGGCGTGCCGAGAGAGATCGTTTCAGATCGAGATCCGAGATTTTGTTCCAGGTTCTGGAAGGCTTTGCAGGAGGCTATGGGTAGCCGTTTGTTGATGAGCACCGCATTTCATGCCGCGATCGATGGTCAGTCCGAGAGGACTATACAGACATTAGAGGATTTGCTCCGTGCTTGTGCCCTTGATTTTCAGAGTTCTCGGGAGCAGTGTTTGAGGTTGGTAGAGTTTTCTTACAACAACAGTTATCATGCTTCCATTGGTATGGCTCCGTACGAGGCTCTATATGGTAGGAAGTGCCGTAGTCCGATCTGTTGGGATCAGGCTAGTGACGTTCGTGACCTAGGACCGGACCAGTTAGCTGTTACTATTGACCAGGTTCAGCTTATCAGAGGTAGGATGAAGGCCGCACAGGACCGGCAGAAATCCTATGCTGATGTCCGTCGTAGACCCTTAGAGTTTGAGGTGGGTGACCGAGTCTTCTTGAGAGTGTCTCCGATGAAGGGTGTTAAGAGGTTTGGAGTTAAGGGCAAGTTGAGCCCTAAGTATATTGGACCTTTTGAGATCGTGAAGAGGATTGGTGCTACTGCTTACCGATTGGACTTGCCTCCTAGTTTGGGCAAGGTTCATAACGTTTTTCATGTTTCCCAGCTCCGTAAGTATGTTAGTGACCCGAGTCATGTTCTGCCTAGAGAGATCGAGAACTTGGAGCCGAGTCTTGCTTTCGAGGAGCGTCCTGTGAAGATCCTAGACCGTCAGGATAGGAAGCTTAGGAGCAAGGTGGTGCCGCTAGTGAAGATCCTTTGGCGTTGCGGTGATGTTGAGGAGTAGACATGGGAGACCGAGGCATCGATGCGTATCGCGCATCCTTCTCTTTTCGATTGAGGTAGGGTTAGTTAGAATTTATCTCCGTCCGAGTTTCGAGGACGAAACTTTTTGAAGTTGGGGTGATTGTAACATCCCGTATTTTCGTAAAATCTAATTTAATCGTTTTAAATTATTTTACGTAATAAAATAATATTTTAATAATTTAATTCGGAAGATTTTAATTTAATTAGTAAGATCCGTCTTAAGAACCTTAAGTCCTTAAGACGAATAATACTTGGTGAACTTAAACTCGTATCATAAATATCCGTTCAAGTGTCCGACCCATTTAATTGACTCGGAAAGGACAGTCCATAAAACCCCACTAAACCCTTCCATCGACACATTGCTTCCTCCTTCAAACATTTCACTGTAAAAATAATCCTCACAAAACCTCCATTTTATTCATCTCTTTTTGAGGAATCCTTCATCATCCGTTCATCGATTTGAGGTAACAATAACATTTCCGGAATCCTCATTCGATTTCCAAGCCATCTATCACTTTCTTTTTGTAAATCCTTAACTTTGAAAATGGGGCTGTTTTCTCTTATTTCCGTTTTAAGGGCTTAAAACCCGTTTTCTATGTTGTAGGTGTTGGCTTAGAGGATCCAGAGATCGATAGCTTCGTTGTTGAGGAAGATCTTTAGCCGGATAAGCTTGAAAGGTGATGATAATGAGAAACTCGGCCTTTATGTGTATATTAGCACTTTTGTTGTGATTTTCCATATGGTTTCTGATTTTGTTCAAAGGATTATGTTTAATGAACTTAGAAGCATGCCTAGGATTGTTCTTATGTGAGAAATCCATGTCTTATGATGTTGTTACATGTTCATATGCTATTTTCAGTTTTTCACAAAGTTAAGACGGATACTTGATATAATTGCTTGAGGATTGTTATGGGAATTATGTGCTGTTAGATTAGTTGTTTTTAGTGTTTGATAATGTTGGGAAATCACCAATTGTAGTCTTGCTTGAGTTGTTGTGTCGAATTATGAAGTTTTCCATAAGTTGCGTTTTTGCGATTTTGCGATCAGGCTCTCTGAGCCGGTCGACCGACCGGCCGCCGGTGGACCGACCGGCCGCCGGTCGACCGGCTGGGAGAGCATTTGTATGTTTTTCGTGATTTTGGAATATTGGCCTTGGACTGCCAGCCGGCCGACCGGCTGGTAGTCAATGTGTCTAGTGTTGTTTTGCGAAAAACCTAGGAAGAAAGGGAGCCCAGCCGGCAGACCGGCCGCCTGCCAGCCGGCTGGGAGTGCATATGGGGATGGATACGAATTTTGCGAAGGCTAGGCTTGGGTTCCCAGCCGGCCGACCGGCTGCCAGCCGACCGGCTGGGAGTCCTTTGTGGTGTTTCTCGGTTTTGGAAAAGAAGCGTAGGCTGAGAGATCACCAGCCGGCCGACCGGCTGCCTGCCGACCGGCTGGGGACTCCTGTAGGTTATTTTGAAATCGAAATTTATTTGTAACTTTCAAGCGGTTGATCGGTTTTGATTGAAACTCGTTTTGTATACCCGTGCCATGTATTTGAGGTCCCCGGAGGATGGGCAACATTTTATTGGGTTCGGGAATGGAGTAAGGATAGAGACCCCCCGGTCGGGTAACCGAAAGGGAAACCGGCTCTCCCTCAACTTAGTTCTCGGGGCCAGTTAAGCGTTGATTAGAGGATAAGAAAAATAGAACTACAGATTAGTTCATAGACTTTGGTTGATATTGTATTGATGCGTATTAAGTTATGCCTTAAGCTGGCCTCTGAACTTAATACGTGAGTTGTTTGTCATATATGGGGATATGCCTTAAGCTGACCTCTGAGCCCTATATGTGTATGTTTGTCGTGTCTGGAACATGCCTTAAGCTGGCCTCTGAGTTCAGACATGTGTGATAGTGATCGCGTCAGAACATGCCTTAAGTTGGCCTCTGAGTCTGACGAGTAGAGCAGCTGCACAACGGGGTAGCTAAGGAACTGACACCTTGCCCGGAGTGCAGATGTTTGGTGCTAGAACATGCCTTAAGCTGGCCTCTGAGTTTAGTACCTTGTGATGTGGTGAAGGGACATGCCTTAAGCTGGCCTCTGAGTCCTTTACTTTTGGATGCTAGTCTATGCCTTAAGTTGGCCGCTGAGTCTAGTGTCTTGCTGATTGGCAGGTCCATGCCTTAAGTTGGCCTCTGAGTCATTGCTTGCTGAATGTTTGGTGTTTAGGTTATGTCTTAAGTTGACCGCTGAACCTTTTCACTTCCTGAACGTTTTGGTATTAGGTTATGTCTTAAGTTGACCGCTGAACCTTTTACTTGCTGAATTTATCTGCTTGCCTTGAGTTGGTACGTGTCAGATATGGATATTATTAATGATGAGTAAATGTATATCTGTTTGAGTTATGGTTTGATCATCCAAGGCATTGGGTGACTCTTAGTTCGGTTTCATAAATAGATGGATTGAAAGACCCCCCGACTGGGCAACCAGTAGGGAAACCGGCTCTCCTTCCTAATTGTTTATGAAGTTGGTTGAGAGCCGTGCATTGTAATCGCATGATAGTAAGAGATCAGATGATGAGATGTTTATGCTTCACATGTTGATATATGTTGGAGTATTCTGTATTGTTTATGTGTTACGTGTTGTCACAAAAGGTGGCTAGGAGAACTCTAGTCACTCCCCACTGATTGTGGCGTACATGTTTTCATGTATGTAGGTACATGCAGGTTGGTGATGGGTTCACGAGAGGGCTAGCGAGTGATGATCCTGCTGTCATCATATGACTTACCTTATATCGCATAGCTAGACTCTTAGACTCTTGTTACATTTGTTTTGGTGCCTGTAGGGATGTTCCATCCCAGGCTGATGTATATATTTCATTTCAGTACTTAGAACTGTTACTTATCTATTTTGATTTTATTCCAGTTTCAGTTGCTGTTTCAGTTTAAGACTTCTCGCACGTTGTTTAGTTTGCTAAAAAGTTTTATTTTCGCTGCATTTTTGGTACTTTTGTGTGTTTATATTTCCGCTTTCGCGAGGGGTTTTACAGCTGATTAGGGTTAAAAATGAATTATTAACCCTCAGATTAAATTTATAATCATCCTCTGAGAAGTTAAATATCTAGCCACGAGAAAGTCTGCTTATGGTCCCTATATAGTTTATACCCACCTGGATACACCGAATAAGGTATACACTGAGCCTCAGTCAGAATCCTCTTCCTCAACTCCGCACCACCTCCAATCAAACAGAAGGCTCCCATCACCACTCACGGAAAACCTCGACTGTCCCCCAGCTTCCAGCTTTGCTTTCCACTCGGCGAACTTCGCATCAGTCATCTGACTCTCTCCAATCTCATTATATAAAGCTGGCTCTACCGTCAGGTCATCACGCGCATCACCCTTCCTGAGCCTATGGATACCCATCCGAGCCACCTCGTCTCTCAGCCTCATCAACGACATCGATGTGCACAGGGATTGCACACTCTTCCGACTTAATGCATCGGCAACCACATTTGCTTTCCCCTCATGATATACTATCTCCATGTCATAATATTTGAACAAATCCATCTACCTCCCCTGCCTCATGTTATGCTCCTTTTGGGTAAAGATGTACTTTAGACTCTTATGGTCTGAGAATACCTTGAACGTTGTGTCGTACAGATAATGTCTCCAGATCTTAAGTGCAAAGACTACACCACCCAACTCCAAGTCGTGAGTAGGGTAATTCTCCTCGTACTGCTTCAGCTGCCTCGACGCGTAAGCGATTACCTTCCCATTATGCATCAGAACACACCTCAAACCATTCTTTGAGGCATCAGTATACACCTCAAAGTCTTCCACTCCCTCTGGTAAAGCTAAGACAAAGGCTATGGTCAAACGTTCCTTTAGGGTATGGAACGCTTTCTCACACTACCCATCCTAACGAAATATGTTGTCCTTCTTCATATACGCAGTCATTGGCCTGACAATCTTAGAGAAGTCCTTCACGAATCTCCCGTAGTATCCTGCAAGCCCAGAAAATTGTGTACCTATGCTACGTTCTTAGGCGCCTCATAGTTAGACACCGCCTCAATTTTACTAGGATCCACTGCCATGCCCTCCTTTGAGATCACATGACCCAAAAACGCTACTTTCTCCATCTAGAACTCGCACTTTCATAATATAGCATACAACTAATTGTCCCTCAGAGTCTGCAAAACAATCCTCAGATGTTCCTCATGCCCCTCTTTAATCTTAGATTAGACCAAGATACCATCAATGAAAACCACCACGAATTTGTCCAGGTAAGGACTAAACACGCGGTTCATCAAATCCATGAACACGGCATGTGCGTTAGTCAGCCCAAACAGCATCACTACATACTCATAATGACCATACTTAGACTTGGAGGCGGTCTTCGTTATATCACTATCCTGATCCTCATATGATGATTACCCGATCTCAAATCAATCTTTCAAAACACTTCGGCTCCGGTCAACTGGTCAAACAGATCATCTATCCTCGGCAAAGGGCAACGGTTTTTCACCGTCACATGATTCAGCTCCCGATAGTGCTGGAGCTCCCCAAGGTTTGTTGTTTTAAAAGTTTAAGATGACAATAAAATAAATTTGTAGATGTTTTGATTTAATAAGGATTAAATTAAAACGTAAAAGAAAATTGTTTTGGATGTTGTTGAACAAAATTGTTCTTTGCTAGATATTTTTCGACATAATGATGTTAAATTGTTGTTTTTCATCATCAATCATTAAAATTAATTATGTAGTTGAATATACGGATAATCGATTTTAATCATGATTTTGATGTTCATCTTAAAAGCTTAATTTGAATCATCAAGTTTGTATCAATGTTTAATAATGATTAAATATTGATAATTGTTGATCTTGTAATATTAGCAACATCAAATTTTTATTTTTATTTTTTAAAGAAAAAAAAACGGGGTATTGTACACGTCCGTGGTACTGTTCACGGAATTTTTTTTCGTTATTTTTTTCGACCGTGTATATTTTTATACATTATAATGAAAATGTATTTGTTGTTGTGAAAAAGTTCACAATTTTTGATACCTAATTATGTTAAAACGGTTTAAAATAATGTTGGATTAATTTATATTATATGATAATATGAATAATTTTTGTCTGATTAATATTATGTGATTAATTACGGAATTATCACACAATTTAAGTCATTATTAAAATGGTGGTTTAGATAACTTACTGTACATAATTACGGAATTATATCTTGAAAGTTTAATTTAATTAGTTGATGCATCTTTTATATATTATTGTTGAATGAATGAATGGTTTAATTTTCGTATTTTGCAAACGGTTGTAATTTTATTTAGTGTGGTCTTAGTTGATCATGTTTTCGTAATGATGGAAACATCGTTGGTGATGTAATTATGAGATCTCAAATCTTGTTTTCTTTATTTTACGTTTTTGGGAATTAGAATGTAATAATAGGTCAATTATGCAAGTTTTCATTAAATGTAATTTGAAGAAAGAGACGGAGAACGAATTGCTCACTCCCACTTCATGCACCAAGATGGAACACCTAGGGTCCATTGCTGAATGAATTCCAAAGTTGTATTTTGTTTTGTTTTGGTAGGAAAGGTCACACTAGGATTTGTTTTTCTATTCCGTTCTTATTGTTTTCACTTAATATGTTTTGCATCATATTCAATCTAAACCAAACCACTTAAGATTGCATGAAAATTGACTCATATAAGTTGTATGCTAGTCTACATCGACATACTGATGTCACATGCCAGTTTTACATTAAAGTCATCACCTTAGTTTATTCATTCTTGGATGCTAGATATTCGTTCACTTAAATGATTAAAATAAAGTTGATGAGATCTTCCTCAAGAACCTAAAATTGAGATTAGTCTTTTAATATAAGTCAAATGACTATGAATCCCTTTTTCATCGCCATGCATATAGGACCTTACTTTCCATATGACCCCTTCTACGTTGGGTAAGTAGTAGCAGTTAACTTATTTTACCTCAACATCATGATCCTTGTATGCTCTTTTGGATATGGTGAACTAAAGATAGAATTTATAGAAATTTATCAACCAAGAATTCTAAATGTAGAATTAGCTAAGAGATTGGCTTATCAATTTACTGAAATTGAGTCTTGGGATCATTTATATAATTCTTGAGGAAGATCAATTGTATGAATGTTAATAGTCTTAGTATTAAACAGTTTTATCACTAGACTTCAATTAACAAATCGATGATTGCTTATCATATTTTTTCTTCTCCTTTTTCAGTGTAGAAACCATTTTACATTTTACATTACTTTTTATAACAAATGGTTGGCCATGTTGATGTCCCCATGCCTAGTGCCACACTAGCACGTGAATCCTGGCTAAAAGCTTTCATGGACCACATGAATCCGTCCACACGACTGAAAAATGATGGGTCCAACTTTGCGGACTGGGAGGCGGCATTATGGAATGCAACCATAGCTGATGATAAGCTCAAGTACTTGACTGAGCCGTTACCACCCAACCCAGGCCCCAATGCTAGAGCTAACGTATCAGATGCCTATAGTAATTTGTTATGGAAACGGGTGCGATAAAGAACGTACTCATCTTTGCAATGGAAACCAATTTGCAAAGGCGCTTCATAGCCCATGGTGTAAATTTTTCACCACGCTCACTAACGAGTTCTCCAAAGCACCGAGGATCGTTACTTATGAGCATACCTGTCGCTTTTTTTATGCGAAACTCCAGAAGGCCAACCATTTAGCCCACACATTCTTAATATGATTGAGAATGTCGAGAAATTGGAGTCCCTGAATTGCTAAATCAGTGAGAACATAATCATTGATAGAATGCTCCATTCACTTCACGATGGTTTTTCGTTATTCAGGACGAACTATTATATGAACGACATGAGGAAAAGTCCTCATGAGCTACACTCCTTTCTCGTACAGACCGAGAAGGATTTTAAATTGAGTGGGAGCATGAAGCAAGATGTTCTCATGATTTCCAACAAAAGGAAAGGTAAGGGCAAAGCTCAAGGAGCCCTAACAGTAGGAAAACCTCCTAATTTTAAAAGGCCAGGAAACGTCAAGAGTGGGCCTGGTGAGACAAGTAGCTTATTAGGCAAGACAAAGAGCAAAGACAGTGACATTGAATGCCACCATTGCCACAAGACTGGGCATTAGAGGAGAAACCGTCCTGTCTATCGTGAAGACATAAAAGAAGGCCGCATCACTCCTGTTGGTATGTCATCTTATATTCATATGATTGAGATTAACCATGAAAGTTTCGAAACTTGGGTACTTGATACTGGTTGTGCTTCTCATTTGTGTAATCATATACAGGGCCTAAAAAACATCATGCCTCTCGCAAAGGGTGATGTGGACCTGCGAGTCAGGAATGGAGCAAAAGTTGCTGCAACCTCGATGGGAACATATGTAATCCAACTACTTAGTGGATTCGAGTTGTATCTGTATAACTGTTATTATGTACCCAATTTATCTAAGAATATTATTTCTGTTTCCGTACTCGATAAAGATAGCTTTTCATTTTCAATAAAAGATAATAGTTGTATTTTCTCATTGAATGGAATGATTTATGGCAAAGCAGTTTCCATGAATGACATTTATATCTTAGATCATACTTCAGAAGTATTACACGTGAATAATAAGAAATTAAAGGTTGGTGACAAAGATCAAACTTAACTATGGCATTGCGTATGGGACAAATAAATGAGAAATGTGTAAAGAAGCTCATTAAAAAATTGAACTATATCCCCATTTCATTACGAATCATTTGGCACATGTGAATCATGTCTTATCGGCAAAATGACTGGAATCTCCTTCAAAGGTGTTGGACCGTGCGCTGCTGACCTATTAGGACTCATACATACAGATGTATGTGGACCTATGTCAATCACCGCTAGAGATGGCTATAGATATTTTATCACTTTCACGGATGACTTTAGTAGATACGGATATGTCTACCTTATGAAGCATAAAAGTGAGTCCTTTGAAAAGTTCAAGGAATTCCAGAATAAGGTTGAGAACCAACTGGGCAAAAAGATTAAAGCACTTCGATCAGATCGTGGTGGCAAATATATTTCACTTGAGTTTGATCAACACCTAAAAGACTGTGGTATCGTATCACAGTTAACTCCACCTGGAACACCACAATTAAATCGTGTGTCCGAACTGAGAAATCGAACATTACTTGATATGGTTCGATCCATGATGAGTCACACGGTAGTTCCTGACTCATTGGGGTTTTGCTCTTTTGTCAGCTGCTCTTATTGTAACATTTCGTGTTTTAAAGTACTCTAGTTAGTTCTTGATGCTATATGATGTCACAATTTGTGTTCTTTCGTGCCTAGTGACCAGTTTGTTAACCATGGGATGGTTAACTTCGGGACGAAGATCATTTTAAGGGGGGAAGAATGTAATACCCCGTATTTTATTTGTATAATTATTAATTATATTGATGTGTTGATAGCTATTCGAACGTTTATATTCGATAATTAATTTATCGAATAAGTGTTGTTATATTTTATACGTTGTTAGTAACGGGTTGAGTATGCGAGTTTGGAATATATCGTGTTTAAGTTTATACTTGGGCCTCGATTTGTGTGCCAACCAAAGCAGCCTATCTCGTTAACAACACAAAAAACAACACAAACCCTCACACACTCACTCTACCGTCCCCTACAATCACCATCCAAAACCCTAACCCTAATCACTTCGACTCTGTAACACCCCCATTTATTTAAGAGCCTTTAGCAAGACATTCTCAAATAAATAGAGTTGTTACCATCTCGGAATGACCGAGGTAGTGAATAACAAAGTAAAACAAACCAAAGTACTTTATATAAAACTGATTAAATTTAAACTTTCAATATTACAATTATTACACAGCAGAAAAGAAATTACAGCTGATAACTTCTATGTATGTGGTCTAAATCTAAGTCGGTCTATCCAAGTTCTCACGCTATCCCATGCTCCTAAAGAATCATCTTTCCTGTCAAATCTGCTCCCCATTACGGATCATCACAGGTGTCAAACGAATACACAGTTAACCTCGCGGTTGAGTAGGATAATAATCAAAACAAAGAATATGCACGTGAATGAGTATGCAAATGAATATGCAATGCCATGGCCTTTCTACCGAACTCATCCCCAAACTTCCACCCGCCTCCTCCTGGACGGGTCTGCCTCGATCGTCATCGAGAAACCAGCTTTACAGCTGAACTACACCACCACGAAGGTATAAACGGTGTCTGCCGGTAAGTTATTTATACATCACCCGAAGGCTCTTACCATGATGTCGGCCCAGGTTAAACCTGTATACCGATGCATTGCCATGCCAATGCATGCAACCATGCTATTTTGTAACTCAATTCTTATTCCACCAATAATAATGCATATGTTATGCCAATGAATGAAACCATTATCTCAAAACTCAACTTGTATACAAATGGACAATAATGCATATGCCAGATAGAAGAATACAATGTCTCAACACACCAATTCACATTATAATTCATCCAATAGCACCGAAACAGACTAAGCAAACAAGGTGACAGACAAAATTATCCTACCTGGATGGCAATGCAATCCAATAGCGAGCCAGTAAGTAAACAGAACTATGTCACTTCAAAACCGTCACCTAACAAATAATAAATTATCCGATTACAAATTATCATACTGTCGATTTCTTATAATTATTATTAACTAATTATCACTCAATATATTAGTTATATAAACTAATACGGAAATTACGTTAACTAGTCATGTACTTATGTATACTAATATCCACGCCCAACTTCAGCGATATCAAATCCTTTATAAATAATTATTCCTTATCATAAAAATTACAAGCTAAATTATTATGGAGAATCGATATTAAAAACCGTCCCAACACTACTAATTATCAATTAGCAAATAATAATAAAATACGAGTTATATAAAATATAACTTATAATTAAATATAGTTTAGTTTGTCAAATGCGTATTACGAATTATGAAAACGCAACTTATTTTATTAAAATTACGAAAGTTGAAAACTTAAATATAAATATACTAATCTAACTAAATGTATTAGCCCAGATGTCCATAACGAAAACTACCAAAAACTGATTTCATGACATTAACCAAAACAACCCACGGCCTGCATGTGTACCCCTTGTTTACCCACTGCTAACCACCAACCCAACCACCTGTAACCACCACTAAAGGTCCCTCCAACATCCCTACACCACCGACCACCTACCCCTTGTACGACCCACCACCTACAACCATCACATAAGTCACCACGCATTGCCCAAAGAGCCTGCACACATACGCCTTTACTCGGTTCCGTTTTATGTAATTATTATTTTTCTTTCAATGTTCAGACCTTCCTCACTTCCCCCGTATTTCATCTCACCACCGTGCCCAACACCTCCCCTGGCCAGCACCGTGGTCACCCCTAACACTCTATGGTTCCAAGGGTGGTCTATTGGCTCATCGCTCCCTATGTAGACCACCATAAACAGCTCCCAAAATAGCCCGGTTCACCACACACCCTATAGTCTGTTTTGATTGTCGCCTGATCTACTTCTGTTTCTCAGCCACTACTACAATTAACCACCACCTACGGCCACCGCCCCAGTACCATGGTGGTCGCCACCCTCCTAACCACCTTCACCCACCAACGTAGGTCTAACACCTCTACCAAACAGATCAAAAAAGAACACGACACAAAATAGGCCCCATATACTTGTGTTCTCCTCTGTTTTCGTTTCCAAAACCACCGCCCCCAAGGTTACTGGCCACGTCGGGGTGGTCCTTGACTAGCCTAAGTTCTAGGTTAGATTATTAAATGGGTCAGGTATAAAGGGATTACACAAGTATATATAAATAATACATCGTAATTAATAAAACGATAAACGAAGCGATAAAACGATAACACGACGTACCTTGTCATCATCTCCTAGCGCTTATTTTTTTATAATTACTCTATTTATTTCAACATGTACTGTCCCCATAATTTTCAGAAAGAAGAATGGAATGGTAGGTGGAAGGAAGACGAAGTGAGAAAGCGTAAAATTACTTTGAAATTTATTATGAATGTTGAGTGAATGTCTCTCGTTTCATGCGGTGCATTCATACATAGGATATGAATGTAATGTGAATGCATATAAAGTAGTGCGCAAAAGACAAGGTACATGAATACGAGTTTGGTACATGAATACGAGATGTTGAATACGAGTTGTTGTATCATAAATAATGCGTACGTACCACGAGGTAAATTTAATCGATAATTATCGTAAATACTTTTACTTTCAACCGTCACATTAACATACACAGTGATTTCCCACTTAACGTCACGACATATAAATAATCGTAATACTAAATATCGTATACATATATATATTAAATCGTACTAAAATATGCTTGATTAACACATGACATATATCCATGTATATTATTACTATTTTACTATAATAATAATAATATAAGCATACATCAAGCTTATGAGCTTATAAAGAAAATAATGTCGTAATAATAATAATAATAATAGGAGTAATAGTAGTAACAATAATAACAAAAGTAACAATGATAAAACGATAATAATAATAATGACGATAGTACTGAATATAAAATATCCACATATATATGTGAATTATCTGACATATTAAATATAAATTGCCTTTATTCAAAATAACTATAATAATATTTTATTATTACGAAATATGAAAATACGGATTATTACAGTCTTCCTCCCTTAAAAAGAACTTCGTCCCGAAGTTCACCTACACCTAAAGGTACCATACACCTATTTTATACTTAACACAAGGTAACTCGCTCCCTTTCGAACTAGACACTGAGCCCAAAAGGTAACCAAATAAAACGTACTGTTACAATCTACCCTCCTTAAGAAACTTTGTCCTCAAAGTTTGACATGCAATATAAATACAGGACGCCTAATTAAAGAACCACAACATTGACCCAAACATCACAGAAACAACTCAGATTACTCCAAGTATTGTCAACAATTTTAGCCAACCAATTACGACCCTAATTAAACATGAC
The DNA here is from genome assembly GCA_029255685.2 of Silene conica. Classification (NCBI taxonomy): domain Eukaryota; kingdom Viridiplantae; phylum Streptophyta; class Magnoliopsida; order Caryophyllales; family Caryophyllaceae; genus Silene; species Silene conica. The sequence continues at coordinate 72,461,774 of CM055311.2, forward strand.
ATACCTACTAACCATATCATATATCTACAAGATTTTACTATCATATACTCCTTAAAACATGGTTGTCTTATCTTAACCCCATTATAAAGTTTCACATCCAGAACACAAGCAGATTTACGAAAGATAAAACAGTCACAAGTCATTTGACAAGTTAAAGTTAAAAAAACAGCACCAGGCAAAATTGAATTAGCGTAGATAAACACAGAGGAACAACATAATTCACGAGATGTCTTATTCATAGACCGGCAAGACAGTTTAGCATCCGTGGATATAAATAAATTAAAATTATGCAGAATAGTTAGAGCATGTAATCACAAAATTTGGGTCATGTTACAAAAATTATCATAAATATCATCACCTCGAGTTCTAACATGGCTTATCATTTGAAAACTTCTTAAAATCTACTAAACAACGGAATTAGATTTAGGTGGTAAAACATAAGCATGAATTAAATTACAGATCGAAAATAAAACTGCAAATACCATCCTGACCAAGGTCCAGTAAGACATTCATTTCCCTAAACCGTAAACTGAACATGCGTGAAATCGGTGTAAAAGAAAGTTAGTTCACAAAGCTAGTACTCATAAAATCTTCATGACCAAACATTAGGTAGATCAAGCATAACAACTACTACAAATAAGGAAAGAATTTCGAAGGTGCCAATAAAATTCTCATCCATTATATTTGTGATCCAAATTTTAAACAAAGTGGTACTTGACAAAACATGTGATTCACCTTGTGATAAAATATAATAACATGTACTACACCACTTAATCCAATTAATTGCGAAGAAACTATGGAAATTATCATAACAAGGAACTAAGAGAAAATAACAAACTAACATGAATTATTAAGGAATAATTAACGAGGGTTCAACCTCTGAAAATACTCACAACGAATTCTAAACGACTAGATTATTAAATAACTTTTCATGTCGTCATGCTAACAAGTTTACCGATTAAAATTTTCAGTCTACCACTCATTAAGACACACCTTTATTAAACGTGCTATTATCATCACATATTATTACCACGTAAGAACATTATCAGGCCACGTTAGCAGAACTCAGGATACGATAAAACTATTGTACTAAACAAGACATAAAACTTGCATTTCCAAAAGTCATAAATCGGGCATCAACTTCCAAAAGATCGTAAATAAATATTTGTTTCACTATTTAGGAGTGTCTATTTCTTTTGAGAAAGTACTACGGGTCAACTAATCATGATAGTAAAAAGTCAAGTCCAAAGCTCAAAGACTAGTTTATAAAGGATATATATATGTATATATTTACAATTGGGTTGGTCGAGACAAAATTTAAACAACAATTTGTAAGAACTTAGCGAAACTTACAAAAATCTCTGTTAAACAAAAACACATCAAGGTATCACGTGACTTATTAATTTGGGAAGTAGTACAACTCTTTTAAATAGTGGAGCTGGAATCATAGATAAACAATAGGTACGTTTTAAATGACAAAATTGCAAAACATGAATAAAATATCATTTGTGCAAGATCACTTTGACCACTGTCCGGTAAAAATTTACTAAAGAGAAAAAAAATGTAATCATTTAATTAAGCATAAAACCAAGGACATATGGAAGTTAACTCATGAAGGTATCATGCATAAAATTATAGACACGGACAGTAAACAGAGAATAAACGGCAGCCAGATCAAGTAGGTGTAAATATCAGATAAACAAGTTTCAGCTCTACGTTACCCTTTCACTAAATTACAGTCTCTTATTGTCTTAGCTCATCCCATCGCAGATCATACACCTCATACATATCTAAGCGTATATCTTATAGCATCTCTCATAACTCATTCCTCACATTCTAACTCACAACTATGGTAGAGATAAAAACATGTAAGTCGATAAAGCGTATCATTATGATAACGATATTTTACTATCATGACTTCGAGAACATGTATCGCATATTACTAGACATGATACTAAGACGTATAATGACAAAGTGAATAGAATTACTCCTCCATCACAAGTGAAACACCAAAATCATAATTTACTACGATCTAATCGTTTCATAGCACATTTTATGAACATTTTCAGAATACGTCATTACTTCAAACATCAACCATATGATCGTATCATTCCAATTTTTAATCAATCAGTATACACTCAATTTTATTTTTCTTACCTTGTCCCTTCCCTGTAGAAAGGTTAGTAAAATATTATACTAGGTCACTACATAGACTACCCCACTCTTCAATTACTCTCATTGGGTTCCCGAGTGAGGACTGAAAGGGCCCATGGTCTGGTATGAGGGGGCCCCTAACTCATCCGTCCCTTTTTGGGGCTCCTATCATTCTCCATCTCGAGGTTCATTTATTAGACTCTTCCTATGTTCATTATTATTCATTCGGTTTAGGCCTGAGGATCGTTCGCTCTGATACCACTTTGTAACACCCCAATTTATTTAAGAGCCTTTAGCAAGACATTCTCAAATAAATAGAGCTGTTACCATCTCGGAATGACCGAGGTAGTGAATAACAAAGTAAAACAAACCAAAGTACTTTATATAAAACTGATTAAATTTAAACTTTCAATATTACAATTATTACACAGCAGAAAAGAAATTACAGCTGATAAATTCTATGTATGTGGTCTAAATCTAAGTCGGTCTATCCAAGTTCTCACGCCATCCCATGCTCCTAAAGAATCATCTTTCCTGTCAAATCTGCTCCCCATTACGGATCATCACAGGTGTCAAACGAATACACAGTTAACCTCGCGATTGAGTAGGATAATAATCAAAACAAAGAATATGCACGTGAATGAGTATGCAAATGAATATGCAATGCCATGGCCTTTCTACCGAACTCATCCCCAAACTTCCACCCGCCTCCTCCTGGCCGGGTCTGCCTCGATCGTCATCGAGAAACCAGCTTTACAGCTGAACTACACCACCACGAAGGTATAAACGGTGTCTGCCGGTAAGTTATTTATACATCACCCGAAGGCTCTTACCATGATGTCTGCCCAGGTTAAACCTGTATAACGATGCATTGCCATGCCAATGAATGCAACGATGCTATTTTGTAACTCAATTCTTATTCCAGCAATAATAATGCATATGTTATGCCAATGAATGAAACCATTATCTCAAAACTCAACTTGTATACAAATGGACAATAATGCATATGCCAGATAGAAGAATACAATGTCTCAACACACCAATTCACATTATAATTCATCCAATAGCACCGAAACAGACTAAGCAAACAAGCTGACAGACAAAATTATCCTACCTGGATGGCAATGCAATCCAATAGCGAGCCAGTAAGTAAACAGAACTATGTCACTTCAAAACCGTCACCTAGCAAATAATAAATTATCCGATTACAAATTATCATACAGTCGATTTCTTATAATTATTATTAACTAATTATCACTCAATATATTATTTATATAAACTAATACGGAAATTACGTAAACTAGTCATGTACTTATGTATACTAATATCCACGCCCAACTTTAGCGATATCAAATCCTTTATAAATAATTATTCCTTATCATAAAAATTACATGCTAAATTATTACGGAGAATCGATATTAAAAACCGTCCCAACACTACTAATTAGCAATTAGCAAATAATAATAAAATACGAGTTATATAAAATATAACTTATAATTAAATATAGTTTAGTTTGTCAAATACGTATTACGAATTATGAAAACGCAACTTATTTTATTAAAATTACGAAAGTTGAAAACTTAAATATAAATATACTAATCTAACTAAATGTATTAGCCCAGATGTCCATAACGAAAACTACCAAAAACTGATTTCATGACATTAACCAAAACAACCCACGGCCTGCATGTGTACCCCTTGTTTACCCACTGCTAACCACCAACCCAACCACCTGTAACCACCACTAAAGGTCCCTCCAACATCCCTACACCACCGACCACCTACCCCTTGTACGACCCACCACCTACAACCATCACATAAGTCACCACGCATTGCCCAAAGAGCCTGCACACATACGCCTTTACTCGGTTCCGTTTTATGTAATTATTATTTTTCTTTCAATGTTCAGACCTTCCTCACTTCCCCCGTATTTCATCTCACCACGTGCCCAACACCTCCCCTGGCCAGCACCGTGGTCACCCCTAACACTCTATGGTTCCAAGGGTGGTCTATTGGCTCATCGCTCCCTATGTAGACCACCATAAACAGCTCCCAAAATAGCCCGGTTCACCACACACCCTATAGTCTGTTTTGATTGTCGCCTGATCTACTTCTGTTTCTCAGTCACTACTACAATTAACCACCACCTACGGCCACCGCCCCAGTACCATGGTGGTCGCCACCCTCCTAACCACCTTCACCCACCAACGTAGGTCTAACACCTCTACCAAACAGATCAAAAAAGAACACGACACAAACAGGCCCCATATACTTGTGTTCTCCTCTGTTTTCGTTTCCAAAACCACCGCCCCCAAGGTTACTGGCCACGTTGGGGTGGTCCTTGACTAGCCTAAGTTCTAGGTTAGATTATTAAATGGGTCAGGTATAAAGGGATTACACAAGTATATATAAATAATACATCGTAATTAATAAAACGATAAACGAAGCGATAAAACGATAACACGACGTACCTTGTCATCATCTCCTAGCGCTTATTTTTTTATAATTACTCTATTTATTTCAACATGTACTGTCCCCATAATTTTCAGAAAGAAGAATGGAATGGTAGGTGGAAGGAAGACGAAGTGAGAAAGCGTAAAATTACTTTGAAATTTATTATGAATGTTGAGTGAATGTCTCTCGTTTCATGCGGTGCATTCATACATAGGAGCCCCACAGGAGCTGAGATGAGTTAGGAGGCCCCTCAAATCAAGCCACTGGCCCTATCAGTCTAACCTGGAAACTTTTGAGTGATGCAGAGAGTGGGTAGTAACGAAGTAAAGGAACAGGCCTAGTATATATTGTACTAACATTTGTATGAGCAGAATGAGGTAAGTAATGATTTGATACATGGTTAATGATGTGCATTGAAAGAATCCTAGTTGATGTCTAATAGCAAGGTTGTTTGCAGCTATAAATAGGATATTCACTCTGCACTTAAAGGGTACGAGTTACACGACTACTTCCCTTCTCTCTCTCTCTAGCTTTCATCTTACACAAAATTAAAGGTAATTTTGCAGTTTCTAGCTCAGGAAAGGGTATTTCTCAGGACATCTTGGGTGCAACGATTAGGAAGATATTTGTTTTGATATCTGATCTTAGGCCTTTGCAAGGACAGAAGGTTAATTCTTAGTCCCAATCTTTATATCTTGTTCTTCGTTTATGACTATAAATCGTACCTTATAAATTCGTTATTATCCTGCATATAAAGAATTGAGAATATATACAGATATTTTCCCACAAGTGGTATTAGAGCGTTAGGTTTACGAAATTTATTTTTGTATGATTTTCATAAACGTTTTGAGAAAGAGAAAAAAAAAACAGTCGTCGCAATTTTCTTAGTCGAGACATTTTTTGTATTTTTCGTTTTCCTTTTTGATTTATTATTGTTGTTGTATTAATCAGTTAAGATGACAAAATAATAAATTTTTAGATGTTTTAACTTACTAAGGATTGAGTTAAAACGTAAAAGGGAATCGTCTTGTATGTTCTTGAATGAAATAATTTGCTAAATAATCGATCCCATGATAATCTTGATATTCGTCTTAAAAGGTAAATTTGAATTATTAAGATTATATCAATGTCTAATAAGCATTAGATTTTGAATGTTATCGATCTTGTATTTTAGCAACCCGACATTATTTTTCAAGTTCAATTTTTTTATTGTTAAAAAAAAAATCGTCGTCTTGCTAAAGGCTCTTAAATAAATGGGGGTGTTACAAAGTGGTATCAGAGCGAACGATCCTCAGGCCTAAACCAAATTAAAAATAATGAACATAGGAAGAGTCAATAAAATGAACCCCATGCTAGTAAATGTTAGGAGCCCCAAGATTGGGATGAGTTAAGGGCCCCCTCAAACCAAGCCACTGGCCCTTTCAGTCTAACTTGGTTACCCTTGAGAGATGTAGATGTTAGGTTTAGTTATCTCATAAACTAATTATTTTAGTCATACTAAACAAGATTTTTAATTAACATTTTAATTAACATGTTTTAGATCTTATGCATGCTAAATTTATGCGGAAATAGGAGAGATTTCGAACCCTTACACACGGTCCAAATAATAGCAAGGATGATCCTCCAAGTATTCAACAAGAACACCTCCTTTGTGATGCACCAAGACAACCCTTAAATAATCCGAAATCTCGAGTATGCTAGTACAAGAATCGGATTTTCCTTAAACAATGTTCTAACTACTAATTAGAACTTATAAAACTAACAATACTTTTATTATAGTTTTGTAAATATTATCTTATAATATGAGAGGTTTTGTTGTGTCCTTACTTGAAAAATCACGGCTGGAGAGTTAGAATGAAGGTAGGTCATCTACTTATATTAACACCCACTTTAACTTAAATTAAACAATTAACTTAAGTGGTCATGGGGAAGGGGAAGCCGGCTAGGGCATGGGGAAGGCTAAAAGGAGGTGCTTATTGGTATTACCCATGACCTAGGCATGCAACCCTAACCATTAGGTGTTAACCTAGGTCATTATTGTGTCTTAATCATTTAAAACACAATTAAGAAGCCCTTAAACCTACCCGGCACCCTTAATAGCAAATTGACCTTATTTTATAAATTTGTCAATTGTAAAATTGTATATTATGTGACATCTTATATGTCTAAGATAATAAAATACAATTATCTTAATATAAATATTTATCGTATAAATATTGTATATAATTAAATAAATCATATTTATCAATTGACAAATAATTCGAAATTACCAATATAAAATGATAATTTATCGTCAATACGATTTACATCCTTTGTATTAATTATAACCCGATTCATTCTAATTACGATATTATAAAATACCGTTTATTGTTTAATAATTGACACGTTTCAATTTTAAACATAAATCTTACAATAAGATTTAACCTCTGATTTCTCGGTATACGAGTTTAAGGAATATGATCAAATCGTATCAATATACATTTGATCACTTTATTAATTAAGGGAATTGTCCTATAGGTGTGACCTAAAGGGATAAACTGACCACCACCGTCATACGACAGTAATGTCAAACTCTAGCTAGCCAATCATTACCGATTAATGTTGGTCAGTTAAATAATATAAATCGTATCATCTCTTGCGCATTCTCGTCATGAGATTTAATTACGTGATCGCACTATTGTTGAGGACACATTTCCCAACAGTAGAGCGTGGGTAGTATAGAATAAGGGAAAAGACCCAATTTATGTTGTACTAACGTTTCCGCAGGACAAGAAATGAGGTAAAGTATGATGTGAAATATGAGTGGTAATGTATATTGTGAAGCATGACATTGGCATTAAATGATGATTGACATGTATATATTGTTGTTTCAAGTATTGAGAATATGAGTATATATATGAGTTTGGAATGTGAGTTTGACTTGTAGGGTGATATGCATGCGACTATATGATCCCTGAACCCTTAGGTAGAGAGATAGTATAATGATATGTGTAATGAGTTATTGATAAGTAGCACCTTAGTGATTTCTAGGATATAATTTACGTACTTAAATAAGTTGTGATTGTTACGGTGGTAGAAACTAATGCATTGTCTATACATACATGATTATTGAGTTACTTAGTTGATTTTATTTTCGGTTTCGCAATCTCTACCGTTTTCTAGATGGCAATTACACATTAATATGGTGCAACGTGATTTTCATGCTTCAAATGATATGTCAACATGTTTTAGAGAAGGAATGATCGTGTTTCGAGGCGATAATGTGAAGTAATTTTAAAGGAACCAAAATTGTAATAAATTTCCAGTATATTACCTTGTTTGTACGGGTTATCATTCAAAATTTGTCCCATATATGAACATGAAAATTTTATGCATGATAACCTTCTGAGTTAGCTATCCAATGCTTTTAATTTCATGTTAAAACGATATATATTTTGAGAGAAATAAATATTTTAGTTGACAGTGGTCAGATTGTTACTGCACAATTCTGTTTTGACTCATGTTTTTGCAAAAGAAATCATTTAAAACGTGTTTACTTTTTATGCATAATTCCAAGTCCAATGTTTAGAATATTCATTCACGTTTTCAAAATGATAAGTCACGTAAAATCTTAACGAGTCGTTATTTAATAGTAATTTTTGCAAGTTGCCCAATTTTCTGCCTAATTGATGTAAAGTTTCGGTTCGGACCAATCAACAGAGTTGTAAAATATGTTATAAATATTTCCCCTTAAGCTTTGGATTTCATTCTTTTTCCTATGAGTATGTAATTCTTTATATTTTCCTAAAACCATGGTAGCTCACAAAATGGTTGGACGGTTATTTAATTATAATTTTTGGAAGTTGGAGCATGATGTTTGATTGTTGAAATTGTAAGTTATGTAAGTTTCAATATAAAGGTTTAATCAAATATGAATTATGTGATGTAACCTTGTAATACTCTGATATGGCATTAGTAACATGAACGGTAGGCATGTGATATGAATATGAACCTTATTACATGATAATATGATCTTATTTATTTCGGTGAGTTATATAGAAAGTAGTTCATCTATACAGATGCAATACATTAATTGAAATTCTGCCTTAATGTCTTTTCTAAAACTTGTGTGCATAAACATGATCTTACGTATATAATATGAATTCTAATAGGAATTGTTTTAATTTATTAAGTATGAACTATGAGTTGACTGATTGTCTACATTGATGTAAATGTGCTAATTTTGTGTCAAAATCTCCAAGGGTATATAGGTGCTAGTTACCTTGATTTTGGTTTTACTGCGTAGCATGAAATTGACAAATATGTTTTGTTGCTTTAAAAGTCGGATGCTAGTTGCCCAGTATAGAGTAATTAACTTATCATATGTTTTGTGACTGTTGTTTCGGTGGTCTTCTTGAGCATTTGATGTGGAATGTTGTAATGAGGTTACGGGGACGTAACCATGCTTTAAGGAGGATATGATTGTAAAATCTTCATCGTTTATGATATGACTAGTTGTTATAGCATGCAAAATGGTATGTCGTGGTTGTTTGAATATACTTGATAATTCCGCTTACTTCTGTTATGCATTATATTGTGATTCGTGAAGTATCTTTTAACTTGGTTATGCGTTAAACTTTGGGGACAAAGTTTTCTTAACGAGGGTAGGATGTAACACATCGCGTTTTGAAGCCTTTATAAGTGCTACTTGCGATTGTTTCATGCTTATTATATGTTTCGTAACAGTTACGGGGTGGCGAACTTCGGGATGAAGTTCATTTTAAGGAGGGAAGACTGTAATACCCTGTATATTAGCCTCGGTTAACGGTAGTCAAACCATGCTTAATACAAGTATTTCAAATGGAATGTTTATAAAGTATTTTACGTAAACTGTTATTATTTTATAAATCGTATTTCTACGAATATTTCGTATTTCGTATTTCATAATCATTTTATATTTGACGATTATTTCTTAAATGACATTTCATTCGTATTTCTTTATTTTTGATAATATATTTATAATTAAATATATATTCCCTATTTTATAATTATTTCTCATTTATACTTGTTTTATTATTTAAATCGTAATTATATTTAAATTTTAATTTTTATATATTCTTTTGTAAGTACTAATAATTTAATATTCTTATAATTAATTTAGTTAATATTTACTACTAATAAATGACATAATTTAATTAGTATAGTTATTTATATGTGGCGTTTATTTTAAGTTACGAGTCGAGAACGGTGAATAGAGGTCAATTACCTAGAGATGCGTGATGGACTTTTAGTGACGGACTTGGACTCGTGTTAGGGTAGTAAGAGATCGGGGCATAATAACAACCTAAAACACTTTCAACTCATCGACATACTACCCTCACAAAACCCTAATTCTTATTCCACTTTGCCTCCATCAACGTAATACAATCTGAACCCTACTCACCATCAAGCTCCGTCTGCCCTCCATACCTCTCCTACACCAAAAGATCTCTAGCTTGCCATGTGTTAGAAGAGAACAAAAGAAGTGAAAACAACTCAAGAACATCCTTTACACTCATCGTTCCAACCCTTGTGTGACTGTAAGTTGTATACCCCATTTTCTTTCATTTTTCAGCAATCGTATTAGCGTGCTATGTTTATAAGTAATCTTTGCTTTATGTATAACATATTTATCATCTTCAAATCACCATAGGGCCACCGTAACCGTCACAATAATCGATGAAAGCGTCGACAAAAACAATGTAATGTATGATCTGTTCTGCGTGTGTTCTCTATTCGTTTTGTCACTGTTCGTTCCTGTTTTTGGTTTAATTCGTGTGTACCACCAGAAAGACGTGGTTTTGATGCGTGAAAATAGGGCAGAAACAGGGGTATAGGGGCGTGTTCAGCAGGCTGTTCAAGACGCGTTTGTGTTGTTTCATGGGAGAACGAGGACTCATGTTTACCACCCCTGGAACCACCGTGGGTCGGTGGTGGCGATGGTGGTGGCCAGAGGCGGTGTGGGACTTGGTGGTGAGAGAAATAAATGGGAGAAGGAGGGGGTGTACACGGGAATGGCTGGAAAATAGGGGTGTCGGGTTGTGTGCAGGTTGTTTGAGAGGGTTGTGGTGGCGACAGTGGTGGTCTTAGGGGGTAGCCTAGGGGTGTAATTGGTGGTCTGTCGTACAGGTAAGAGGTTAGAGCGGCTGGTGGTGGTTATGGGATGCTAGAAACGTGGTGGTGGTTTCGTGAAGTAGGGTGTGCGAGTAGTGTATACGGAGTTGTTGCTGATGTTGTCGTTATGTTGTTAACATTCTGATTTTGTTGCTGATGTCGTTGTGTTGTTATTATTATTATTGCTATTATTATTATTATTATTATTATTATTATTTTATGTGAAGGATGCGCGCAGCTATCATATAAAAAGGAACAAAATAAGAATTTACATAAAATTGGTGGGCAGCTGAGATACAATCTGAGCTCTCACCCCCTTAGCTACAGCAAAGCTAAGCCTAGTAAAAATGTACGCAGCCATCTACGCCCCTGCATCCTGAGATACCGAGTATGTCTGGATCCACTTCAGCAAGGCTACAGCATCCGAACCCAGCTCCCCAAACGAATAGAAAGAGAAATGAAGGAAACCATAACCTGCAGCCTCACAGCGATCCCTGTACTTAGCACACTTGCGCTGAGCCGCATTACCAACAACCCGGTCAGGTACAAAAACGGTCATCCCAGTCTGAGTCAGAGGGGAGGACCCAGTCAAATCAATACACATCACGCCCCCTGTCCCACGAATAAATAAGCAAATCCGCAGGGCGAAGAGAGCCGCCATGTCCATCGACCAAACCAATGTCAACCTCCTTACCCGCAGAAATCCCAGACCTATAGCAGATGTCCAATAGAGTATCCCTAACAAGGTTATGACGATGCTTAACCCCAACAGTACCAGCACAAGAGACAGCATGATCCCCAAAAACATCCTCAGCAAAAACCCGAGAGCAAGTAGAGCAAGGCCCATGTACCAAGAAAAGTGGAACACCTAGCCTATACCCAAGCACACAACGGTAGGTCCTCATGTTCATAGTCTGACCCAACCCAGAGATAGGAACCGCTCTCAACCAATCAGAAGAGTGAGCCCCATGCTGAGATTTTCACAAAGCAACCTGACGCGGGGACAAGGAGAAAACCGACTCTGAAGAAGCAGCAACCTTCGAGAAATAAATATCTGCCAATTTCTTCATAAGTTTGGGGGCAGCAATTTCACTAGGGTTACCAAGAAAATCAGAACCAGTCGTCTCCGAGAACATTCGCAAGGCATCGGTGAAAGAAGGGCCAGGGTCAATGATACCAGAAGGCCGCAGGAGCCTAGCCTGCAATTCAGCAGACTGCAAACGGGAAGCCAAGAACGCATAATGTAGCACATCCCCTGCTGCATAAACACCAAGTCCGCCTAAATGAAAGGGGAAAGTAGCAAGGTGCCACTGCCACTCCCGAAACCCAGGCCCAGACGCGGTAACAATACGCTCCAAGCTAGAACGAAGCGCAGCATCAAAGCGGAGATGAGCCAACCCAAATGCAAACGGGGAACAAGTACGAAGCGAGAAATAAAGCTTAGAAATACCAGTACATGCCCGAAGCAAAAACAACTCACACTACGGGTCCTCGATCCTCGCGACTAAATCCATAAGCTCAACTGTCTTAGTCACTCTCTTCTCCACAAGCTCACCGCTAAAAACAGGGCAAGTACTAACAGGCCCGCCCAAAACCGAGACACCTCGTAAGGGACGAGCGATAGAAGTGGGGAAAACACCGGGAAGCCGACTCCGGGAGTCCTCAATAGGCCAAAAGAGCTCAGTCTTAGTAACATTAAGATGCAGACCAAACCCAAGGCCATTAGCCCTAATCAAATCCAGCACCCTCCCCACCTCCAACGTATCTCCAACAATAGTACCATCATCCAAGTACCAGGCCTGCATAGTAAGATCAAAGGAATCCCGAATTTTGCACAACAAGGGATGCAAAACCAACGCGAAAAGCAACGACCCCAAAGGGTCACCCTGTTGAACTCCCTAACAAGACCGCAAGCAATGTTCCCCATAATACAACCGGGCAGGGCGAGAATAACAAAACTTCACTCAACGGGAAAGACCCGCGCAACGACGACGAACCTCCTGAAGCATATCTGAGCGGTCAACAAGGTTGAAAGCATTCCGGAAATCAACCAGCAACATAGAAAGCCCAACCTCGCCACCACGAGCCTCCACGAGCCGGTTCAAGGCATGCAAGATAGCCTCTCCTCCACCGGACACCCCAATCCCAAACTGAAGATCAACAAAATAAGAAACCAAAGAAGGGCCAACCAAAAAAGCACCAACCTTAGAGACCAGCTGTCTCCAGACAGTGCCAACAGCAATAGGACGAAGACCACCCCCTGGCTTAACCAGGGGGGAGCGGAGCACTAGCAAGGTACTCACCGAGAGCCGGCGGACATCGGCCATCCAAAAATAGATTGACCACCCTAGTAATAGAAGCGAGAAAATCATCAGAGATAGCCACTGCAGCCCCACTCAAACAATCCATGAAGTGCTGTACGCGAAAACCATCTCTCCCACAAGAAGTGTCGCGCGGGAAACTACGAATCATATCCAACACCACGGCTGAAGAAACAACAAGCGTAGGATGATCCTCGGGTAAAGGAGGTAAAGATGGTGAGGGGACGACCAGATGCTTCTCCTGCAAAGCCTCAAAAGTGGCAACAAAGTATGGAGCGACACCAGAAGAAGAGAGCACCCGAACGGCAGCAGTATAACGGCCATCGTTAATCGTCCGCCGACATTGGCGAAGGTTAATCTCACTCAAATCAAGCTCCTCATCCACGTGAAACGGAGGAGAACCCTCAGCCAAACACTCCCGTAGCAGCTGCAACCCCCCTCTCGGTCCCCCCCCCCCCCCCCCAAGCAAGGATAGCCCCGGCAATATACTCCTCTTGCCGCTGCCGCCTGACAGCCGATATACACTCAACATTACTCCGGGGAGTGAAGGTCTTGAGTAGACAAAGAGGCAGACTAAACAACCGAATCCAAGAGGAGAGGTTACTAGGAGAGTCAGCCACCTCATCCTAAACCCCCTTCAAAACCCGAGCAAACCTAAGCCGACACTTAGGAGGGATGGACTTCACCGAACGAAGGCCCAAAGAAAACAAACGATCAAGTGAAGCTATAGACCATTTATCAAGCTCAACCCCAACATCAGACACGAGAACAAATGGAGATGGAGCCGGGGGTCTGGGGATACCCTGAATAACAAAACGAACAACACCATCACCACAATCCGGAGGGTCTACAATAGCACCCTATACATGCTGACATCTAGAGCGAAAGGTATGGGTCCTAAGACAGACACCGCAAAGCCAAACCCCCATTTGCTTCAAAGTAGTCTCAGCATTAGTATAAAACGTCAAACTATCAGCAAGAGTTTGACGTGTAAGTCGGTCAGCCCCGTCACGACAATGCCAATCCTGAAAATGATACCGCCAGGAGGATTTATGAAGACGCCCGCCGTTACCATTCGGACACCCATGCAAATGCGAAAAAGGACATTGGAAACGAACCAAAGGAGGCATGAAGAGGATAACGGTATCAACACCAAAACCCCGCCAACTACCTGCACTAAATACGGCATGTACCCGACACTAAATAAAATAATAAAATAATAAAATATAAAAAAAACGAGAATCCCAGTACCACAAACACGCACGCGAGTACGGGGACAAAAAAGGAAATTAAGAAAGGAAACCCTAAACAGAAACACGGACAACCGACAGCACCCTAAACCCAACACCACCGTCACACCGGCAGCAAAACAACCACAAACTCACGCCTGACCGCCGACACCAACACCACAAACCGACAAATGAGAGAAAACGGAGGACCAACCTGACCCAACCGGCGCCTGGACCCACTGCGGAGGAACGATCACCAATGACGACGACCAAACCACCAAAAACCACCCCGGCGCCGAGCAGACGACAGGAGAACCGCAACGCACGCTCCTAAAAAGGCAACAAACACGCCGGCAACGGATTCCAACGTGATGATGGTGGGAACACCGGCGGTCTAGGGATGCCGACGGTGGACAAGAATCAGGAACCTACCACCGGCAGGCGACGACGCAGGGACACCACCGCTCTCACGCTCTCACTCTCTCACCGAGGAACACCACGACCCACAGTGTGCACGACGGCGATGTGGGGTCACAGACGAGATGATGGGTGGGACACCGGTGACGTGAGGTCACTAGAGGCAGGCGTGATGCAAAAGACGAATAACGGCAGTGAAAAACGCCCTCTCTCTAAATCGCCCTCTCTCTCCTTATTATTATTATTATTATTATTATTATTATTATTATTATTATTATTATTATTATTATTATTATTATTATTATTATTACTATTATTATTATTATTATTATTATTATTACTACTACTACTATTCTTGTAAATTTTATTAGTAACTGTTGTTGTTGTCATTGCCATGTACTATTACTATTATCATTATTAATACTATTAATAATTGTTATTAGTATTGTTATTATCATTATTTCTAGTATTGTTAGTATTAGTATTATTAGTAATATTGTTCATATTATTAATTGGTAGAATGGTTAAGTGAATTTTTATACAAGAATGTGACGGTTATCAATAGTTCGACTATATTTTCTATGTTCGTTTATTTAATCGAAGTTAGTTATAAAAGTAATAAAGACCGGTTAGTCAAGTTAATTGAAGTAGTCGTGTTTAATACGGTCTCGTTATGCGTAATATATTATTTAAATAGTTAATGTAAATAATTGATATAGTATATTAATTGCGTAATTGTATTAGTTAGTGATTTCGAATATTATTTTTGTTAGGTGACGATTTTGAGGTGACATAATTCTATTTACATGATGGCTTGCTATTGGATTATATTTCTATGCAGGTAGGATACACTTGCACTAAACTCTATGATGTGTTATGAATGGATGTTGGATTGTGTGTTATGGATGCTGAGCATGATTGATATGAGAATGATATTGGTTGGATTGAGTGTTGATTATTATTATTGGCATGAGCATTGCATTATTTAATAACATGATTGATTAAGAGTATTGTTGCATTCATGAGCATGGCATATGCATTGGTTACTGAGAAAGTAACGGAACGGATATTGTTCTGATATAAAGCCCAGGGTGGTTCTGCAGACCAGGCCTGGTGTCTTCAACTTTTATGCTGGTGATCGACGATGGTCGATGATACTGTGCCGGGAGGTTCGGTATGGGTGAGTGTTACGGGTTTGAGATTGAGAATGAGATTGAGCTCGAGCATATCATGGCATTTTCATATCATCATTGTTGCAGTATTTAATATTGTGTTATCCTACTCAACCGCGAGCTTGACAGTGTATTCGTGTGACACCTACGATGATCCGGAATGGGGAGTAGATTTTACAGGTCAGAGACAAATGGATTAGGAGCTTGGGCATGGAGAGAGACCTGGCTTGGACCTACGTAGAAGTAGATCACATACTTAGACGTATCAGTTGTACTTTTATTTAACTGCGTAGTATTTGTAATATCAAAACTTTAAATTTAATCAGTTTTATATAAAGTACTTTGGTTTGTTTTACTTTGTTATTCACTACCTCGGACATTCCGAGATGGTAACTGTTGAACCATATATTCAAATATATATATTAAGTATATATGTCTATGTTTTGATAATGACAAGTGTAGCTATGTATATATTATATACTCGTGCGTATAATTGTGTGCTAAGTGTACAGGATATTAGTAACAAGATCTAATTAATCAAGTATAAAAGATTCAAGTACGTTAGTCAAAGGATTGACTAAATCGAAGGTTGAAAGAAGATCACAAGCGCGCCTAATGAACTAAAGTTATACTTATCAACTATAGATTTAGTACGAGATTGATTCAAGTTATAGCTCGTAGCTATAACTCTATATTGAGAAGAAATGATCGATATATATGTGTTGGTTGAAACGATTTTAGTTTCCAAAATCATCGTGGACAATTAATGTTTAATTGGTATTCTATTTTTAGAATATGGAATTATTAATCTTAATGGGTTTATATAAAATATCTTTTAGTTAAGTAGGTATAAATAATTTTCTTATGAGTTAATTATTTATTGCTAAATTAACTAAGAATTTTTATATAACCATAATTGTCAAAATTATATAATCTAAATATGGTTTGAAAACGATTTTGGAAAACGTGTACTATGACACGTTCCATAAGTCGTGTGGGATTAGTTTAAGTAAATATTATGTATTTATTTAATATCCTAAACAAACTAGATTATATTATGATATAATTTATAATATTTTGACATAGTTTAGGAAGTTGTTTTAATAAGGATACTATTTGTTTATTATATAAAGATCTTTCCTAAATATGAATTAGGAAATTGATTCCTTATATAATACTTATAGTATATTATTAAATCTTTCCTAAAATATATTAAGATTAGATTTATGGTAAGTATTACTAAAAGACTAGTATTCTAGTTTAAGTAATATTCCTAAATCTAGGGTTT
The DNA here is from genome assembly GCA_029255685.2 of Silene conica. Taxonomy (NCBI): domain Eukaryota; kingdom Viridiplantae; phylum Streptophyta; class Magnoliopsida; order Caryophyllales; family Caryophyllaceae; genus Silene; species Silene conica. The sequence goes on from CM055311.2 coordinate 72,478,941, forward strand.
TAATTACCTAGATATAATTCTATATAAATAGACTATCCATGATACATTAATCGACACGAAATACATACAACACATTCACGCATATCGAGACAAAAGCCGCCGTTCATTACTCTTCAATATTCGAGCTTATAATTGTCATATTCGATTCAAGATTCAAGTGCTCCTGCATTGATCTTATTCATTCAAGTTTGTGACATCAAGAAACATTGAAGACTTATCTTATTAGCGTAAGATAGTTCGAGTATTTTACGGTACTCTTTGTAAACAAGTATTTAACGGTACTTGTCATAGCTAGATATTTAACGGTATCTAGATAGAGTTGCGACTAACATCAAAGTTGCACGAGTAGGGTTGATAAAATTGTAATCCAGAGTTGGTACTAATTTTATTAATCGAGAATAGTGGACGTAGGTCTCAAAGTGTGAGACTGAACCACTTCAAAAATATCGTGTCTCTATTTATTATTTGCTCTACTCGACAGTCATCATACAAAAAGCTCACATCGAAGAAGATTTGGAAAACAAGGCATACTCACTTCAACCCCCCCTTCTTGAGTATATCATATCAATAGACTCTTCAGTAACAGTTCTATTTATTTGAGAATGTCTTGTTAAAGGCTCTTAAATAAATAGGGGTGTTACATTCCTGGATCGAAAGATTGGTTGGGCAGTCTAGGGCGATTTGAGACCGAAAGGAGATAATCACTACCCACCTTATCAATGATTTGACTGACTTAGTATTCTCCCATGACATGAACTACCGTGGTGACCCGATTCCTGACATATTACCCTTTTTATTGTTTAAACTTAATTTTCTAATCCATCTTATCTTTTTATTTCTTGTTTTGAGTAATTGGTTAATCCAACAACAAAAAACCCCCAAATTTGTGACCGAATGAACTAGTTTTGCGAATAGACATTACCTCCCTGTGGAGATCGACCCTACTTCCGCTAGCTTCTACTTAGTAGACCTAGGTTTTTATTTTTGGTGTATAAATGACACGCATCAGCATCATTGGTGGCAGCTTGAGAAGATGTTTTTACGCATAACCGAGATTGTCCCTGTTTATTTTACGTCTGATTTCCCATAAATGCTGCAATGTATAAGGTTTAATATATATCGACCTTCATTCTCTTGAGCATCAACAGGGCTTGCATTTCCATTAGTCCTAGGATTTCTCATAAATGCTGCAATGTATAAGGTTTATCATTAATATTAAATGTGACTCATAAGTCATTTTTCTGATTACAATGTTAATGTCTTTTGTACTTGTTTTGTGCAATGTCTTCTGTTTTGTGCATTGTCTTCTGCATATTAAGGATTTTTTAGCTTTTGTTTGCATGTTGAGAACCGTTGTTATTACTTTACAACAGTATAAATCTTTAACAACAGTTATTAACAAGAAAACTGTTGTTATAAGGTTATATTTTAACAACGTCTTTTTCAATCTTTGTAGCAACTGTTGTTATTACTTGTCACTGATTTTTGTAACAACAGGTTTTGTAACAACCGTTGTTATTACTTTTGAGCCAAATTAATAACAACGGCTATAATGTATTACAGAGTAACTTGTTGTTATTAGGTTAACTATTAACAACGATTCTTAGAGTCTTACTCGTTGTTAAAACTAATAACAACGGTCGTAAAAAAAACCGTTGTTATTAGTTTTAATAAAATTTCGCGGCAACCTGATAATCCATTCAACAACGGATATTACTAATTTTCGTGAATAAGCGTTGTTGAAGGGTCGTTGTTATTGTCCGATTTTGTAGTAGTAGTAGGGTTTTGTGTTTTTTGTTTTGTCGATGGAGGAGTAAGGTAGTATATGTCGTGTGGTAGCATACTAGGGTTTTGTTTGTTATTTTTTGTTGCACTAAACACGGTTCTCACCACCCGTCATGCACCAGTCATAAGCCCAAGCCCATCACACATCTCGAGAATTTATATGACTATATCCCGCTCTTAACTCGTAACTTAAAATTCACGACACACGTAACTAAAAATTCACGACACACGTAACTAATTATACTTGCTTACTTATGTATAAAAACACGGGTATTACAGTTATAATAAAAAATAACATTTCCTGATATAAACATTATAACTAAAATTTACATTTTTTAACAATAAAGAGATGCTAACATTTTATTAGAAAATATTTATATTTTAACATAAAATTATGACATTTAATTCATTTAAATTTCAAACCGAAAAGGCCGATGTGAAAATAGAGATTTGTTTAATGGGGTTTATTCTTTTTTATCAATTTGATAGGTTTGTTTATTTCAAGGATCATCATGTTTGTATTATGTTTAAAACGAGTTAAATTATATTTACTTAGAAAGAATATTAATTTCTATTTATTTTAAATTTATCTCATTTATCAATTGACACTTCTAAATTTAAGATGAGTTTTTTTAACGTGTTCGATGATAATTAGAAGAGGATTGACAAGAATATATCAAGAAAAACCGAAAACATAAATTCTTAATTATCAAACTTAGAGAATTATTCATCTAATTTCTTTTTTAATTAGCATCTTAACCTGTGCCATTGCGAAGATGTTAGAAAACCCCATTAAGATTGATATGCAAGTTTTAAAGAAAATATATAATTTTAGTTTGTTGGGTCACAATTTGAACAATTGATTTGAAATCGGTTTTTTGTGTTATTTTGAATCAAACCATTTGTCTACTGGGTGAGCTGAAATTCGTAATCTTTGAATTTGGATTATTTATTTCATGAGAATAATCCAACCTATACTTCATCTTTTCATATTAATCTCTACTAACGATTAACTGAGAAAAATCCAACCTATAACCTCAACTATCTTTCATTGAACTTTGTCTATTTTTAAACTCTTATTTTCGGTAATTAAGCACGTCACCTTGACTTACTTTTTGTGTTTCCTTCTTCCTATACAAAAAGTAAGTGAAGGTGACGTGCTAGCCTACCGATAATAAGAGTTTAAAAATAGTCAAAGTTCAATGAAAGATAAATGAGGTTATAGATTGGATTTTTCTTAGTTAATCGTTAGTATAGATTATTATGAGAAGATGGGACATAGGTTGGATTATTCCCATGAAATAATCCTTAATTTTAAATTACATTTTTCATGTTAAATCGAGCTTAATTGGATTGAGTGGGTTAAACCGTTAAAGTTGTCTTTTTTGACGGGTTTAGTTTTTCACTTAAAAATTTCTCTTGTAAACATTAATTATATAAAAAAAATGTTGCATATATATATATTTACTTTAATTAGTTACTAGTTTTATACCCGTGCACAAAATGCACGGTTATATAAATATATACTAATAAAATAAAATTCAAAAGTATATACTTTGAACTTAGACCATCCCCAAGCAAGGTCGATTGGAAGGTCGATTTGGGGTCGAGTTAGGTTAATTGTAATTAAGAAATCGATTAGAATTGACTCAAGTCGATTTGAGTCACAAATCGACCTAATTTGAGGTAAATTGACTCACCAATCGATCTCATACGTGGCACATTTTAATTGGTTCTAACCATTTAAGAAAAAGAAAAAAAAAGCTAAAAAAGTGGTTGTTTGGGAGGGTTTATTGACCTAGGTCGTGACTTTCTGCTTGAGAGGGTTTAAGTGGTCAAGGTCAATAAGGAGAGATTAAAGCCTAATATGCAATTGACCCGATTAAATTGATTTGTTGCTTGGGAATGGTCTTATACACAAATTATAATTTTTCAAACATGTGTGGTGATACACAGTAATTGTTTTTTATTCAGATAATCTTAGTTTAAGACGACTTTCACATATGATTAAATTAAAAGTGAAAACAAAACAAAAAAGTAAATACGAAATAAACATACTTGAAAACAAAAAGAGACCTATAGACATTTATTAATATTTATTAACTTAGACGGTCTTAAACAAAAAATACGGTTAAAAAAATACATTTATAATTCTTATTTCACCAAAAAAATTTATATTTCCGACGTAATAGGCAACTATAAATATTTATTGATATTTTCCTGTTTGTTCTATTTTAATCATTGAAAACTGGTATTCTATTTAATCTACGAAACTAGACCGTATTAATGAATGAGTGGTAAATTTATTCGATACATCTCGCTTACAATCGTTGTAAATTAAAACGAAATGGTGGTAATAATGAGCAAGTATATGTTTACCAAATTAGCAAAAAGGAATGATGAAAATGACAAAAAAAAAATCAACCTTCCAACTGTTTAATTATTTGACAATTTTTTGTTGTTGTAATTTTCTTTATTTTATAAATAATGTAATATCTTATCTATATAAATAACAAAACATTTAATTCATCCTCATGAAGCCACCTCATCACATTTAGTTTTTTTTTTAAAAAAAAAAAAAGGTAAATGTGGGTCCCGCAGCAAAGAAAATGAATTTAATTTCTGAATAACCGCTATGTTTATGTTGGTACGTAAATAATTACGTTTTATGTTTCGTACGTACGAAAATATTAATGTTGTTTCAGAAATCGCAGGATTTTGATTAAAATTATATTAATATTAAATTACACCAATTGATAAGAATAAGAAATTTAAATACTAAAATGTAACTACAAATGAACTAAAAATTTATAGAACAAAATATTTTAATTCCAAGAAATTGAAAACTTTTGAACGGTTTATAATAACAAACGTCTTAGTTCTATCTAAAAAAAAGAGTTTTAGTATACTTACGAGAAGTACAATTTTTTTTTTCTTCCGATTTTAAAGTTACTGTGGTCAGATTTTTTTTCGTCAAATGACTAAAATTCATCAGCAAAGTTACAAAAATTAATACTAAAATTCCGCCCAATTATATCGTTTATGTTTTGTTAGTAATATTTATGTACTATTTTTTTAAAAGATACCCGTGCAATTTTGCACGGGTTTAAAACTAGTTAGTAATTAAAATGTAAACTTTAAGATTATGGTTGATAGTTTGGAAATAAAATATTTGATATTAAGTGGTGGGGTATGGCATAAAAGAAGTTTTTTTATTTTTCTAAAAATTAGAAGCATATAGCATTGTTCTAAATTCTATTGCTTTATAAATACTAGTTTTACTCCCGTGCAAAAAAAAAATGCACGATTTGATTTTACAACTATGATATACGGAGTACTAAGATTATAGCATAATATTCATTTTATCGGCCATTAACTTAAAAAAATATATGAACTAAAATTAAATTGGATAATTACACCGAATTTGAATTAAATTAAAATGTAATAATTATGAATTAAATACATTACCCAGCACATAAAGTAGAAAAATTGCTAAAAATTTTCACTAATTATTGTTAAGATCATGGGTAGCCTCAACGTGAGAAAAAACAAATTTTCACAATTCTTAAAAAGAGTTCCATTTTATAATTTGTAGATATAATATGATTTACTAAAAAAAAATTGATGATTTTCTTCAATTATATCGTTTTTTTTAAGTTTAGGTTCTTCTCTTGATATACATGACACCATATATAACCTACGTTAATATAATATTGAATTTTATAAAATAATCACCGTGATTAGATTCAGTATTCTATATAATTAAAATGTTTTGGTAGAAGTGGGTTAATAACGTGCTCGTAAAATAATTATATTTAAACTATGCAACTTACGTTGGAGTTGAAAGTAATTTGTTGTATAGTTTTTATTAAATTTAGACTTAATTATTTAATGTGAGAAAGTTCAATAAGCGAGATGGATGTCCCTACCACAAAAGAAAAAAACATTTTAATAAATTAAGAACCAATCAAATCTCTTTAAATTTTATTTCTTTTATAGTATAGACATAGTATAGAGAATTGTATGATTGTACTGATATAAGGATTTTTGTTTTTTTTCAATGAGGGATTTTTATGACGACTTTGGCGAAATATTATGATCATTTTGATATATATCAGACCGTTGTATATCGTATTTTACCGTATTTTATCTTGTTTCGTATCTTAATTTATTTTTGATTTGATTGGAAAACATAGTAATTATTTTTGCTGTTTGTAATTTTTTGTTTTTCGGATTTAATTTTGGACCGTTAAATATTGTATTTAATATGACCGTTGTATATTGTTATTTAAATTTTCGATTAACAGTAATTTGATCATATCGTATTTTTATTATGATAATGACGAAATGTAATACTTCAATCGATTTCGTAATTAGGAATGAGGAAAGATCAGAATACGTAATTAGGGATGAGTAAAAATCGGAATTAATTCTGAAGTTAGGAGAGAGGTAAATTAAATATGTGTAAAAGTTGTGGGCCCATGCATTCCTAATTTTAAGCAGCCAATGAGAAGACTTTAAAATCTATTCCTTTTATAGAGATAGAAGAGGTTGGACCGTTGTATATCGTATTTTACCGTTTTTTTTATCTTGTTTGGTATCTCAATTTGTATTTGATTTGATTGGAAAATTAGAGAATATAATGTAATTAATTTTTGGACTGTAATTTTTTTATTTTTCGGATTTAATTTTTGGACTGTTATATATTGTATTTTATTGAACGTTATATACTGTTATTTATATTTTCGATTAATAATAATTGGATTATATCGTATTTTATTATGACAATGACAAAATTTAATACTGCAATCGATTACGTAAGTAGGTATGAGGAAATGTCACAATTAATTCGGAATTTTGCACTGAGGGAATTAAATCAATAAAAGTTAGTGGATTTTTTTTTCCTTATTTTAAGGAACCAATGAGAATCACTTATATTCTATTCCTTTTATAGGGATAGATCCTAGGTAGTTAATTAAAAAAAATTGTAAAAAAATTGGTAATACTTGCTTCTTTATTTAAACACAAAAAACTTTAAAGAGACGGTCTCTCGACAATGTTAACGAGAGACATCTCCCATGTTAAACATAATATTATATTTTTGTTTTCTTTATATTATGTCTTCCACTAACCCAGCGAAATACGGTCTTTCATGAGATTTACTGTTATTTAAATTAATTATATGAAGAACTTTCCCTTTGTTGACCAAATGAGTTACTAATAGCTTCCTAATTTAAATGTTACCTTTTTCATTCATCTTTAGTAGGTGAGTAATTTGAAAAATGAGGTTTAACCAACCAAATGTATGGAAACAATTGTTAAGCCTCCAATCTCCCATGCGCAATAGAAATGACCATCAACAAATGAATCGTAATGAAAAAAAAACGCAAACTAGAAGAAGATTAAACAATTTTAATTTAGCAAGAAAATTTGTTGAACATCCCATATTAGCGTTTCATATTTAAGTACCACTTGTACCAACCAAAAAAGAATTAAGTACCACTAATTCCATCAAATTAACCTTGTGATTTTTAGCAGGTCTTACTTGTGACCAGGGGCGGAGGTAATTAAAGGGCTTCCTGGGCTATAACCCTACATACAATTGAGAAATATAGTAGTAGTATTAAGTGCCCTTCCCTAGAAAATATCATAAATTGTTGATATAGAGTAGAGTTACTTAACTAACATCCACTCATGAATTATAACAAGTGAAAATCTTGTATTCCTCATTCCCAAGTTTTATTACGCCATTTTATTAAGCATTAAAATTTTAGAAAAATATTCTTTTACCGAATTATTGAACACCACTATTCCGTACGTTTTTATTGGCCAAAGTAACCTTTTAATTTCGTACTTATTTACATAATAAGTGTAATTATTTATCATTAATCATAATTCGTACCTACTCTTTCCATAATATTTGAAACCAAAGGTAAACAAATGATTGGACATAGGGAGTACCACTTTTAGTCTCCAATAAACTTATTAAGAGATCATTTCTTAAGAGACTTACTCGTTAAGAGTATTGATAATCCAAGGAAACTAAACTAAAAATTCTCCAGCGTAATTTTTACACATCAAATTGAGAGTATAATGGTAATCTCCGTGGAATGTCCATTAAGTATTTATTTTAGCAGTGGAAATCTATAAACTGTAATTAAAATGCTAGCAAAATAATGTGACATGGCAAGTTTCAATATGACATGGGAAGTTTAAATGTGACATGACATATTAATGTGACATGGATTAACAATTTATTATATGACATTTGTTCAGTTCATTTACCAATAAATATATAAATAATATAAAAAAAGCTAAACAAAAGTATCATATTTCACCAGTAGAATACTAACAAGTAACATTATTATTTCTTATTTAAAAGTTAAAAAAAACATTAAACCTTTACCTCTTAAATTTCTAGATAACTTAAACAACAATTAAAAATCAAAATCAAAGTTCATACAATAATAAATTTCAAATTTCGACGTTTATTGTTAGAATATTTTAAGCAACAAATAAATAAATATACACAACTTATAAAATAATAGCATATAAGTTTTAAATATTAAGGAGAAATAATAACATATATACTAACATTAAGTAAACATTGACCTTTTAATTTTATAGATTAGAAAAAGGTTAAACGACAAATAAAAATTTGCACCACTCTAATTTTAAACATTGACCTTTTAATATTATCATTATTCTTAAATTATTTTTGTATATTAAATATATTATTTTCCCAAATTTATGCAACCCTTAAAAATTTCATAATTTATAATTAATATTGACATTTTAATTGTAAATTTATAATAAAAATTACATAATTTATAATTAAAATTACAGTTTTAATTTTTTTTTTAATAAAACATGTTAATAATTAATTAAAACTTTTCATATTACTTAATACCCGCCATTTTTATTAACATTTGTTCCTATTTAATTCATTTTTTTAATTAAACATGGTAATCAATCAATTAAAATTCTTCATAATATTTAACCCAACCAAATTAAATAAAATTTAAAGCAAGCCTTTTATATTTCTTTTATCTTTACTTTATTATTATGTCTATATTAAATTTACTAATAATGAAAAGAATGCTCAAAATTCATAAAACCGTGCTACATATTTATGTATATATTAAATTTTGCTAATAATGATAAAAAAAAAAAAACGTCCAAAAGTCGTAAATTGTTTCCTCAAACGGTTATAAATGTTTGATGAAAGACAACATTTGTGAGCCAAAATTCAAGCCAATTTTTTTGTATACCTCCATCACCAAGACATTTGTATGTGTTAATAATGTTTCTTATCATTGTGTCAAAATTAAGGTAAGCTAAGTATATTAAGGTTATATATTTAATTATTTATTTATAAGTTTTATTGGCTATAGATGACTCATTTAACTTCACATATATGTTGTTTTGTTTTCATCTAGGACTATCAAAATTTATGGTTTGTGATATCAAAGGTAAATATACTTGCATCTTTATGATTCAATGTCGTATTTTCTTTTATTATATAAAAAAAGCTTAAACTAACAACGATAAGGTTAACATTACATAAATCAAATTCCACCATTTTCTTTGTCTAATCATTCATTGAATTTTTTTTGTAGGAATGATTCATTGGAGAAAGAAGATTATATGTCTAGTCCATCACCGAGAGAATTGTATGTGTAATTCTTATCATAGTAAGTGTATTACGGGAACATAATTGTATTAAGGTGTTAAATTAATAGTTTATTTTTAAGTTCTATTGGTTATGAAGTACTATCACATTTTTTTAACTTCACATATATGTTGTTTTGTTGTTATTTCGGGACTACCAAAATTTGTGAAATTGTGTTATTCAAAGGTAAATATACTTACATTTTTATTATTTAATATCTTATTTCTTTCATTATTTAAGAAAAATTTAAATTAATATAATCATAATATAATATTAAATAAATCAAATTCCACTATTTTATTTGTTATTAATCGCTAAGTGGATTTTTTTGTAGAGATGATTCATTAATCATTGGAGAAAGAGAATTATATGAAGAAGAGAATACTAGAATTGCTTAAATAAATACTCCCCATATTTTCCTCAATACTATATTATAAACTAACTACAAGATTGACAACATGAATGTTAATGATTAATTATTTTTAGTTTCACAAAAACTTAGTTATTCATAAACTTTAAAATGTATGTGTTTTTTTGTAAATCTTATTGACATGAATAATGGACATATGTACATTATAATTAATATTTATGCCTACAATATAGTTAGAAGGCCACTTAAAGCATTTAATTTTAATCAACATGTCATAATTATATTGGTTAATACATAATTCATCTATATTATTGATTACTAGATTATTCATTTATTTTTATAATATTGTAAAAAGACAAGACTAAGTATCTTATTAATACCAAAAATCTGGATAACCCTTAAATTTGAACAAAACAAACGCGTACAATGAAGTTTGAAAATGTGATGAATATCTCATAACCCAACAATTAAACATACATAAAAAATAAAAAAAATTATTTAATCAATTTAAAACATTAATACACTTAACTTGATGTGAATAGATAGATAAGACATATTAGTGACACGTACAATTGTATTGATGATATGGATAGAAAAAAAAATTCTTACAATTTTTTTCCCCTATAGAAAAATATAAACAATTAGAGATACGTTTTATGACTTTTGAGCGTTTTTTTTTCTATTATTATCAAATTTAAGATAGACATAAATATTAATCAAGGTTCATGACTTTTGAGCATCGACGTTAAAAAGAAATGCTACTAAGTATCTTGCTATGCCACGTGTTATTAAAAAGACAAATCTAAAAGCATGTGTCACATGCTTATTAATAAAAAATAAAAATAAAAAAAGTTAGTTGCAAACACAAAAATAAATTAACACAAACTATTTAGTTTCCTTTCCTAAATTTGGTTATTAACCTAAATATTTATTTGACTTTTATTTCTTTTATTTAATAGAATGACTTTTTGGTTTCTCTCACCATTTGTATTAGGCTACTATTTAACTTACTTTATCATTTTTGGAAAATTTAAAATTTAGGATTTTTGACAAACTGATATAGATGTTATATTAAAACTAACATTTATTAAACTTAATAATATGTTATTATCAAAAAAATATGATTTTATAAGAAACAAAATATTGGGATAAAAATCCCTCTAATTTAATTAAAAAATATGGTTTAAGCTATTTAGACTGAAAATTTTATCATTCTAAAAAAAAAAGAAAAAAAAAATAATAATCAAACACTATGCATTAATTTGCTCTTTCGTCTTCACTCACTAACTTCATATAGCTAGATAACAAAGTGACGTAGTTTATATAGAAAATTTAGTACACAATTTATCTATACAATCTAATCTAATTAAAAACCAACCTTAAACATTTATTTTTTTGCCACATAGCAACTACACTAAATTATTAAAAAAAATTACATTAAAAAATTTATTAATAAATGATTTTGTTCATATTCATGGACCTATGTTGTTGGCGATTTTGAAGATAAAAGTTTATAATTATAGGATCAATAATGTAAAACTTAATTTCGATTTATTTATTATTTATGTTTCGCCAACGACTGTTGACACCTTCTTTTTTAAAAAAAAAATTACATGTTATTAGTATATTAATCAAATTAACAACTAAAGTACAATATATAGCTTTAAAAATAAATCTGAGTTGTCAAAGAAATAAGACATTAACTAACTAACTTTTTGTATTTCAAGACTATATCTTTTTAAATGGATAAATTAATTACTCGGACAAATCTTAACAATACGATAAAAGAATAAAGCTAAAGGAGATAAACCCGTGAGTTTCACGGGTCACAAACCTAGTTATAAGCTTATAACTTAATCCTATGTTAACAAAGTACTCCCTCCGATCTTACAAATTTCTTCATTTGATTAAAATAGTTTTCACAAATCTTAAAAAATTGGGCAATTATTCCAATATTCTCTACCCTGATCAATAGTTATCGTTGTGAAATTTACATTCCATGTTATAAGAGTTATATCATATATACAAGTATATGGTATATACTCTTTATTCTAGTTAACGGTTATTTAAAATTCGTCTCATATTTCAAATAATAATCACTCTTAAACAGAACGAGGGGAATATTAGATATTGAAATCCCGTGCGTAATAAAAAAACTCTTTATACTTTTATCGTTTAAATTTACACTTCATTAAACGTGCGCTTTAGCCCTACACAGTTTTAATTTCTGGCTCCGTCCCTGCTTGTGACGGGCTAATCCCGTGACAAGCTTGTGACCTCTCACAAAAAGAGAGAGGGGACAAGATGAAGCACCCTTCATGTGTTTTTCCACTCACCTCTCATGAGTATTTTGTTGGGGCTGGTGTCCTTGACAGTTGGTACAATGACTTATTAAATCTCTTAAAGGATCACAAGGGCATACTTCAGTATTATTATCAGTTGATCCACGTTTATCAATAACGGTTGGCTTGCTAGATAAGTTTGACGTTATTGTCATATGGATGGCGGTGATCAACTGGTCTCTATAAGTCACACCTATAGGACACGTTTGAGAGATGTGAAGGTATGAAAATACAGTCACATTTATGCCGAATACGACTAAACAGTTAGTCAGAGGTATTGACTATAAAATTAGTCAATGAGATGTTGAGATAATTATTTAATACGGATTAAATAATTTTAGCTAATACGAATTACATGATTAATTCGTAAATTAAATATGAACGGTTATATTTAATTAAATGTTGAATTCGTGTATTAATATAAGCAGTTATATTAATTAAGCTAATTATACAATATCGCCATTTTCTTATCAGACAATTATTAATGTTTCGACTGCGCATTGTGACGAAGTAATACATTAGTATCTGATAACATGTATACAATTTATAATTGAAACCCGCGGATTATATTTTAGCAATTAGGGTCGAATCACGCGTTAGAATAAGGTGAGAGTGGAAAGCCCACTCTCACCCTATTAGAATTTCGGCCGAGTAAGAGTTACAAAAGGAGAGAAATTCTTCTTTTGTCAGACCACTCCAATTCATACACTGAAAAACTAGGGTTTTGAGAGCATCCTTCTCCCAAAACCTAGATCTCACATCAAAAACTCAAAAAGCGCCTCTCCCCATATTGCAAGGCAATTGGAGAGTATTTCTAGCACACGCGGCATCATCTCAGACGGATCTTGAGTGCAAGTTATAGGAGAGAATCTCTGTTGATTCCTGTTCTTAGACCTTTTGCGCTAGGACCTAAGGTTGTGCATCTATTCTCTTTTGATTCTTGTTTTTCATTTTATGACGATATTCACATGCAAAATTTCGTTATAATCCTGTAATTTTAAGGGTGAATATACGGAAATTCCCCACAAGTGGTATCAGAGCCAGGCCACGACACTTTTACAATTGTGATTTTCATAAGATGATTTAAAATCGGAATTTTAATCCGTTTCATGTTTCGGCCGTGTGCCTCTTGTGAGAAATCGATCTTGTTTTTCGATTTTGATTTGCATATTGTTGATTAATCGATATTTTTAGCAATATGTGAGTTGTTTGTTGTTGTCTATTGTTGATTTACACGCATTAAATCAAGAATAAATACATGTTTTGGTTTTAAAAGTGCAGCGCATTTTGGATTCTACGAACGAGCGTATTACTACTCGTTCGTAGTCTTCCTCTGCAACCCGTCACTCGATCGAGTACTTTTTGGCTCGATCGAGTAATTTTTGGCTCGATCGAGTAGTTTTTGCTTCCAACCCGTCACTCGATCGGGCCTTGCTGTACTCGATCGAGTGACATTGTTACTCGATCGAACACGTTTTGGCTCGATCGAGCATTTTTCTGGAAGTTTTCATTTTCTGAAAATTTTGGATTTCTGGAAATTGTTTTGGCTCGATCGAGTACTGCTGTTAATCGATCGACCAAACTCGTCTGTCAAGGTTACTCGATCGAGTACCCTAGTGACTCGATCGAGCAACCCTGTTTTGGCAGAATTTCGAAAATAATTTTTTTTTTTGTTTTCTTTTGGCCCATGGTAGTATGCTATATACGGATATAGTGTATTAACATTTGTGAAATGGTTCACACTCGATAGATACATATTGTTTTAAAGCGGTTTAAAACAATGGATTATAAAATTATTAAGATTAATGTGAATAAAACGGTTTAATCACATAATTTTAATCCTGTAAGGTGGTTTGGTAAATTTATTAAACATAATTACGGAATTATGTCACGAATGAATTTGTTTTAGTTGATGCATTTTATTTATCGTCTGTTGAATGCCTTTGAATGTTTTTATAACGTATTTAATTTTTGCAAACGGTTGTAACTTAGTTTGGCCTTAGTAGATTGTGTTTCCGAAATAATGGAACATAGTATTGGTTGTAATTTTGAGATCTCGAATCTCCGTTTTGTTTTTCCCTTGTAATTACTTTTGTATTTAAAATAGAATGTAAAATAGGTTTATATTTGTAATTTAAATTTGTAATTTTGAGAAGACCAAAGACGGAGACCGGATGCTCACTCCCGCTGCAAAGACCAAGATGGAACATTAAGGCAAACTTCTCGGGTCCAACGGTGGATTCCAAAGTTGTTTTAATGTTTATTTTGGTAGGATAGGCCACACTAGGACATTTATTTACGTTTTTTGTTTTCTTTTACGCATTCACGGTTATAGATTGCATCATTTTCCGCCTAAAACCAAACCACCTATAACATGCCTGAAAACTGACTCATGTAGAGGTTACGCGTTAGTTTTCAATGACATACAGATGTCACTTGTCAATTTTTAAGCCACCACTTAATTTTATTCATTAACGCAAATGCTAGATTTTAGTTCACTTAAAATGAATAAAAACAAGTTGATGGGGTCTTCCTCGTACAACCAAAAATTGACATTAGTCTTTATAAATCAGACTCCCATGAATCCCTTCTTCGTCGGTAGGCATACTATGACCCCTTCTACGTCGGGTAAGTGGGAACAGATGATTTATTTTATCTCAACATCGTGGTCACTAGATACTATCTAGCGACTATGATGGACTAAAAGATGAGATTTACGAAAATCTATCGGCCGAGAGTTCTAACGGTAGAACTAGCCAAGCGGTTGGCTTATCAATTTACGGAAATTGAGTCTTGGGATCGTTTATATAATTCTTGAGGGAGATCAATTATATAAATGCTAAGTCTACGAGTTTAAATTCAATTTAAAATAGACTTAAATCACAACGACGAGTTGCTTATATCGTTATGTTTTATCTTCTTTTCAGTGTAGAACACGTACAAATTAAAACTGCTAATAACAAATGGCTTGCACGACCCACTGCCAAGTGCCACGCTAGCACGAGAATCCTGGCTTAAAGCCTTCATGGACTCCATGAATCAGTCTACCAGACTGAAGAATGATAGGTCAAACTTCTCGGACTGGGAGGCAGCATTACGGAATGCTGCTATTGCTGACGGAAAGCTCATGTACTTGATTGAGCCCATTCCGGCACACCCAGGAACTGCGGCTAGAGTTGCCGAAGTTCGCGCTCATAGAGACTTCGTCATGGAAGCGGGTGCGATAAAGAACGTACTTATCTATGCAATTGAATCCAATTTTCAAAGACGCTTCATTTCCCATGGTGCAAACAAAATTTTCACCACGCTCACAAATGAATTCTCGAAAGCTCCGAGAATCGTTTCATATGAGCATACCTGTCGCTTCTTTAAAGCGAAACTCCAGAAGGGCCAAGCTGTTAGCCCACATATTCTCAACATGATTGAGAATATCGAGAAACGGGAGACCTTAAACTGCAAGATCAGTGAGAACACAATCGTTGATCGAATGCTTCATTCACTTCATGAAGGGTTCGCCCTTTTTAGGGCCAACTACTACATGAATGACATGAAGAAAACTCCTCATGAGCTCCACTAACTTCTCGTACAGACCGAGAAGGATCTGAAATTGAGTGGGAGCGTGAAGCAGGATGTTCTCATGATCTCCAGTAAAGGTAAAGGTAAAGCGGTAGCTCAAGGCGACCTAGCGGTAGGTAAGCCAAAGTTCAAGAAGTCAGGATCTGCTAAGAGTGGGCCCGGTGAGTCGAGCAACTCACAGGGTAAGACTAAGAGCAAGGATACAAGCATGGAATGCCACCATTGCCACAAGACTGGGCATTGGAGGCGCACGTGCCCCGTGTATCGCGAGGACATAAATGCAGGCCGCGTTACTCCTGTTGGTATTTCTTCTTCTTCTTATATTCACATGATTGAGATTAACCATGCAAGTTACGGAACTTGGGTATTAGATACTGGTTGTGGTTCTCTTCTGTGTAATCATGTGCAGGGCCTCCGAAACCTCGAGCCCCTCATAAAGGGTGAGGTTGACCTGCGTGTCGGGAATGCAGCACGAGTTGCTGCAGTCTCGAGGGGAACATACGTGATCCAGCTTCCCAGTGGATTTGTGTTATCGTTGTATAACTGTTATTATGTTCCCAGTTTATCCAAAAACATTATTTCTGTTTCTACACTGGACAAACTTGGATTTTCATTTGTAATAGAGAATAATAGCTGTATTTTCTCGTTACACGATATGATTTATGGCAAGGCACTTTTCATGAATGAAATTTATGTTTTAGATCAAACCACCGAAATATTACACATGAATAATAATAAGTTAAAGGTTGGTGACAAAGATCAAACCTACCTATGGCACGGCCGTATGGGACATATAAATGAGAAACGCGTAAAACAACTCATACAGAATGGAGCTATCTCGGCCTTTGATTTCGAATCATATGGCACGTGTGAATCATGTCTCATCGGTAAGATGACTCGTATTTCATTCAAAGGTGTTGGAATGCGCACTGCCGACCTATTAGGACTCATACACACGGATGTATGTGGCCCTATGTCGAGCAACGCATGAGAAGGCTATAGGTATTTCATCACACTCATGGATGATTTGAGTAGATATGGTTATGTCTACTTAATGAAACATAAAAGTAAATCCTTTGACAAGTTCAAAGAATACCAGAATCGGGTACAGAACCAACTGGGTAGAAAGATTAAAGCACTACGATCCGATCCTGGTGGCGAGTATCTTTCTAATGAGTTTCATCAACACCTTAAAGACTGTGGAATCGTTCTACAGTTGACTCCACCTGGAAAACCACAATTAAATGGTGTGTCCGAACGGAGAAATGGAACTCTACTTGATATGGTTCGATCCATGATGAGTCACACCGTCGTGCCTGATTCATTATGGGGCTATGCTCTTCTGTCAGCCGCTCTAATACTTAACCGAAGTCCGTCTAAAGCTGTTGACAAGACTTCATACGAGTTATGGAAGGGAACGGTCCCTAACTTGTCCTTTATTCGGGTATTGGGCTGCGAAGCTTATGTCAAATGGAGACATGAGGACAAGCTCGGCCCACGATCGGTCAAGACATACTTTATAAGTTATCCAAAAGGAACTTTTGGTCATTACTTCTACTCGCCAACCGAACAACGTGTTTTTGTTGCGGCTAGTGTGACGTTCTTAGAGAAAGAATTTCTCGAGAACAAGTCGAGTAATAGAACCTTTGATCTATCGGAGATTCAAGAACCAACTACCGAGCAACCATTGGAGGAAGCAGTTCCTTCAACCTTGGCTACGGTAGATATTCCTGAGGAACCTAGGAGGTCGGGAAGAGTCTCTGTTTCTCCGGACAGATACATTGGTATGGTCGAGGAACACGACATAGATGACATCTTACTCCTAGAGGGTAATGAACCCACAACCTATAAAGGTGCCATGACTTGTTCCGACTCAAAGCTATGGCTAGAAGCCATGCAATCCGAGATGGACTCCATGTATGAGAGCAACGTATAGGATCTTGTGGACCTACCTGCAAAGGTACGCCCCCTTCAATGCAAATGGCTTTACAAGATAAAGCATGCCGTGGAAGGACAACAAGATATTCACAAGGCACGACTAGTTGCTAAAGGTTTCACCCAAGTGCCAGGCTTGCACTACGATAAAATTTTTGCACCCGTAGTCATGCTACGTTCCATTCGGATTATCTTAGCGATTGCTGCATTCATGACTATGAAATATGGCAGATGGACGTTAAAACCGCCTTCTTAAACGGTTATTTGGAGGAAGAGTTGTACATGGTACAGCCCGAAGGTTTTATTGATCATGAACATCCTAAGAAGGTTTGCAAGCATCACGGAGTTGGAATCATCGTTTCGACCACGTGATAAAAGAGAATGGTTTCATTCGATCAGTCGAGGAACCATGTCTATATATCAAGTCGAGTGGGAGCAAGATTGTCTTCCTAGTATTGTATGTCAATGACATACTCCTGATTGGGAATGACATACCTCTCTTATCTTCGGTTAAAGCATGGTTGAAAAACCATTTCCAGATGAAAGATCTGGGAGAGGCACGAAGAATTTTGGGCATCCGTATCTACAAGGATAGATCACGACGGATGTTATCTCTCAGTCAGGAGTCTTATATATATAAGATTCTAGAGAGATTCAGCATGACGAACTCCAAGAAAGGGTTCCTTCCTATGGCTACTGGGCTTCACTTGAGCAAGCCTCAAGAAGCTAAGACATCGGAAGAAAAAGAGCGCATAAGTCGGATTCCTTACGCTTCGGCTATAGGATCGATCATGTATGCCATGATATGCACACGTCCAGACGTTGCATATGCATTGAGTATGACAAGTCGATTCCAAGCCCATCCAGGTGAACAACACTGGATGGCCGTGAAAAACATTCTTAAGTACCTACGGAGCACTAAATATTGGGGATTGACTTATGGAGGCGACGCGAGGCTCAGCGCCACTGGTTACGCAGATGCTAGCTTCCAAACGGATCGAGACGACTCGAAATCTCAGTCTGGATTCGTATTTACTCTTAATGGCGCTGCTGTCAGCTGGAAAAGTTCCAAAGAAAGTGTTACAGCATATTCTACAACTGAGTCCGAGTAAAAGGAGATATTTATTGATAAGATCGCTACGGATGACAACATAGCAGATCCTCTCACTAAAGCATTACGACGTGATAAGCATGAAGGGCACGTTAATTCCATGGGACTTAAACGTGTTCCTGAGTTGTGAAACTCTTTTATGAATTAGATTCATTTTCTTGTGTACCCTATTACAACCTCATCGTTATGATATTTTATGTTTTGTTTTTCATGTGGAATTGTACGACAATTTTGAACACCACAAAGTGAACTGATTAACATTACATCGTTTTTGGTCCTTGATTACCCACTTGAGCTGATAACTCAGGTAATCATTTTGTGACGTTGGTTGATGGTGGGTTCAACGAGCCATAAGTCAAACAGTTGACTGACCAATCACAAAGGCGAGTTATACGGATATCTCGTAGGACACATTGTGACAACGTTATGGAGTCCTAAATGTTTTATAACATAAGGTGCCAGGTCGTGGATAGGACCTCTATAGTGTTCCTTAGAGTCGATTCTTTTGACTTTCAACTGTCTCGTGAGATTAAGGCAGATTTTGGGTAACTTTGGTTTCTTTCCCACGGTCTTCTGTAACAGGGCCAAGAGGATTTTCACTGGGTTATTTCATGCTGCGCTTACATATGCAGGATTCGAGTTGAGGGAAATATCCAAACCCTATCAAGATTTTATCATTTCTCAGGGCCACTCGAGGAGTAGTAACTGAAATGCATGGCCATGCTCGAATGCAGATTCGTTTTATCAGTTAAGTTACTCTCTAGTCAGGGAAACCACTCTTGATACAGATCGCTTGTAGAATACGACCTTTGCGAATACGGATTTGCAAATTGTTTTACATTGAGTGGGAGAAATTTTAAAAGGATATGAGAATCGGTTATCGCACCTACACTTGTACGGACAAGTGGGAGTTTGTTGGAGCTGGTGTCCTCCACATGTAGTGTGATAACGTCATTGCACATACACTTGTACAGACAAGCGGGAGATTGTTGGGGCTAGTGTCCTTGACAGTTAGTACAATGACTTATTAAATCTCTTAAAGGATCACAAGGGCATACTTCAGTATTATTATCAGTTGATCCACGTTTATCAATAACGGTTGGCTTGCTAGATAAGTTTGACGTTATTGTCATATGGATGGCGGTGATCAACTGGTCCCTATAAGTCACACCTATAGGACACGTTTGAGAGATGTGAAGGTATGAAAATACAGTCACATTTATGCCGAATACGACTAAACAGTTAGTCAGAGGTATTGACTATAAAATTAGTCAATGAGATGTTGAGATAATTATTTAATACGGATTAAATAATTTTAGCTAATACGAATTACATGATTAAGGCCCTGTTCTTTCTAGCTTAATTTCAGCTCCTTTCAATTTTGGTTGGTTTTATTCCGTTGAGTTTTATTTACGTTCAATCAATTATTTTCAAATATTATTTTCAAATAATCTCTTCACAAAAGTAACTTTTAATTCAACTAAATTCACTCCACCTTAGTTACACTCAATTTAGTTCAATTAAGCTCTACTCCAACTTATTCAATTCAGCTCGTTTCAGCCGAAAAGAACAGGGCCTAATTCGTAAATTAAATATGAACGGTTATATTTAATTAAATGTTGAATTCGTGTATTAATATAAGCAGTTATATTAATTAAGCTAATTATACAATATCGTCATTTTCTTATCAGACCATTATTAATGTATCGACTGCGCATTGTGACGAAGTAATACATTAGTATCTGATAACATGTATACGATTTATAATTGAAACCCGCGGATTATATTTTATCAATTAGGGTTGAATCACGCGTTAGAATAAGGTGAGAGTGGAAAGCCCACTCTCACCCTATTAGAATTTCGGCCGAGTAAGAGTTACAAAAGGAGAGTAATTCTTCTTTTGTCAGACCACTCCAATCCATACACTGAAAAACTAGGGTTTTGAGAGCATCCTTCTCCCAAAACCTAGATCTCACATCAAAAACTCAAAAAGCTCTCCCTATATTGCAAGGCAATTGGAGAGTATTTCTAGCACACGCGACGTCATCTCAGACGGATCTTGGGTGCAAGTTATAGGAGGGAATCTCTATTGATTCCTGTTCTTAGGCCTTTTGCGCTAGGACCAAGGTTGTGCATCTATTCTCTTTTGATTCTTGGTTTTCATTTTATGACGATATTCACATGTAAAATTTCGTTATAATCCTGTAATTTTAATGTTGAATATACAGAAATTCCCCACATATTTTGTGAGAGAAAACGATATCCGTCACAAACTTGTGACGGATACCGCCGTCACAAATGAGAATTTGTGATTTTTCAAATTCTAGAAGTAGTGTTGTTGTTATCTATTTTTTGGTGAAATGTGAGTATATATTATATCATAAACAAAGATTACAGGGAGGTAAGGGGTTCAAGCCCCCTTACAAGCATTACATCTAAGGAAGTCTATTGTGAAACCAATCAATACAATTCTGATCACTATCCTTTTATATTCTGTTTTGCAACCTGCTCTTAACCTCTTTTTCAATGCTTTCAGCAACTATTTCTGCTCTGTGCATATACTCATGAATCCTTGCTCCATTTCTTTGCATCCATATGTGATACTAGAAAGCATTATAGACTACCACTCTTGCTTTCCATATAGATGACTTTCTGTTCCCTGTACTTAGGTCTCTAATAGATGGGAATTGCCTCCCAAACCAGTGTAGAAGTTGTTGATTCACCTTTTTAGTGTACTGACATTCATCAAAAAGGTGATCAATTGTTTCTGGTTGGTCCTGACACAATAAGCATAGGTCATCAGCACAACAACCAATTCTATATAACTTGGTTTTAGTGTTCATGTCTTCCTGTATCTGAGCCATGTAATCATAGAATGCTTTAAGTATATTCCAGTTGTTCGAAACTGCAGCTGCCCAAGGTGTAATAAATGCATATATAATTCTTTACTTTTATTGTAATACAAATATTTAATTAATAGTGGTATTTCATTAATTAATCGTTTATTTTTCTCATTATTATATATTTACATGTGTTGTGAGAAAAAACCATTAAAACTGAAAAATAATAGAAAAGAATTAATGATTAATATGCTGAAATGTATTTTTTTAAAACAAATTATACCACAAAGCAAATGATTCTAGTTTATATTTTTATTAAAAGATTATAGTTTAAAATTTAGTAACAATTATATAATTTGATGAAATTTTAATGAAAAAATAATAATATAATGAAAAACATTATAATTATTTATTTCCTTATTTATTGAATACCCTTATACAGTTAAATAATCAATAAATTTCTTGTTTTTAAAAACTGGTTGGAGAGTAAATTTGTGATTTCGTAGAAAGCACAATATTTTTTTTATATATAGAGAACTCCTCGAGTACTTTTAATTGAATATTAAAATATATTAAATATAATAATAGTACGATGTACAAAATGAAAGTTTTCTACAATCATTTTTTTATGACGAGGGGGGTGAATCCCCCCGGGCCCATGCATAGTTGGGAGTTGAACCTGGGACCTCTTAACTCCTACATTTCTGTAAACTTCAAGGTTTAACCAAGCTACCACTGGACTAACATCACTTGGTTGAAAATACTTTAGGTTAAGTTATTTTTGTCTTAACTTATTATTATTATTATATTAAAAATAATACTATATCGTTACATGCTATTAATTTATATATTAGTGATACAATTAAGTTAAATTTAAAATATACTCGGTATTTAACACGTGTACCGATCTTATGACGAAAACAAGTAAAAACATTATACCAAACATTTACAAAGATGATTTACAAACTACTAAAATAATATTTTCGCTTTTTCATTCATATAACCGATTGATTCTTTTAATAAACACTCGTGTTACGATATGAATGAAAACCGAAAATATTATGTTAGTAGTTTTAGGGTGGATTTGAATTGTAGGATTTGGAGGGAAAACGGAGGTGGAGAGAGTAGGGTCGAAATTTGATTGAAATGCAAATAAGGTCGAATGAAATGGAGGGCGATAAATTTGGTGGAACCCATTTTCCTGTCAAGTCCCCTTCCCTCGAGGGAAATCATAATAATCTCTTTACAATAGGAAAAATTTGAATGGAAATTGTATCCAAACAATCCACACTCTATTCTCCATCCCCTTCCATTTTCTCTCTTTTCCACGTTCATGCTTGTGAAAAAATTCCTTCTCTCTAGTTTAGAGAGTTGTTTTCTCTCTTTGCGAGAGTTTTAAAAAAAACCACAAAATTAAAACAAAAAACCCCTGAAACTTCTAATCATTCTTTCTGACATCTTTTTCACTTTCCAATAATCATCTTTCTTACTTTCGTTTTTCCCTAAACCACGCTTGAATCCTATTGGTGCTTTGCTGCTTTATGTTGCTTTTCAGATGTGGCAGAACCTTTCGTGTTTCTATAATTTTAATGATGCTTCTGATGGTCTTTGATTGGGGAAATGTATCATTGTCTAGGGTTTGATGTTTTCTTACCAATCAGTTTGGTTTGAGTGTCTGACATATGTGGCATTATCTTCGAAAAACGTTAGGGTTCTTGAGGTTCCTTTTTGGTTCAGTTAGTATATAAGGTGGTTCTTTGCTACCCATTGCTGCAGATACGCTTCTACCATCTTATTTCATTTTCTCTTTTTAATTTGTTTGTGCTTGTTTTATAGTTTCTTTGTTTTAATGGCGGTTATTATACCATCTAGTAGTAGGGGTAATGTGCATGCAGGGGTTCATGGTTCTTATGGACGGCTGTTTAATCAAGAGGACATTAATGCTTTCCATCCTTTTGGTCATCATGGTGTGTATCACCAATCACATCCAAACGTGAGTTTTCTCCTAATAATCCTGAGCATGTGAGTGCATGGAGGTTTTCGAGAACCGGACCGGTTTTTAGCCTTGAGCCTGATACTTTGGGGAAGTCCAGAGATTTCTAGAGTCGTTGTGTGCTAGGATTTCTCGTTGACTACTGGGTCTTTAAGATTAATAAGCTTCAGGATGTCATCAACACTAAGTGGAAGACAAGGGGGCGGATTGAAGTTCTGAAATTAGGTGATCTTTATGCTTTACACTGTGCGAAACTGAGAATGGTGATGATCAGAAATAGCTGCTCCAGAAAACTTATGCCACATTCTTTGGAGCGTTCATGGTTTTTTCAAAGTGGTTTCCGGATAGTATTCCACATACTGTCCGGTTTCCTTATGCTGATGTTTGGGTTCGTATATGCGGACTGTCTTTTGAATACTTATCCATGGAGGTCGCTAATATTGCGGGGCATCTGTTGAGTAACCATTATGAAGTGGAACCGTTTACTTTAAAGTCGGAGAAAGATTATCTACGAGTGGAAGCCATAATACAACTAAATGAACCGTTGGTTTCAGGCTTCTTCCTTTCTATGGAGGGTGGGTATTTACTTTGGACTCAATTTCGATACGAAGACATATTTAAGTACTGTATACGTTGCGATAAGCTGGGGCATGTGAGATCATGTTGTAAGGAAAGTATTACCACAATTGTTTCTAGTGTGAATGGGATGCTTGATAAGGCGCAAGGTAAAGGTTTTATCATTTTCTAGGCTATGATTAATCACACCATGTTTAACTTGGATCTTAGGGCAACACCCTCTACTACAAAATTCGTGTCTGCTAGAGTAAGGTTGGGTGTTGATTGTGATGATGATGTAGTTGCTTCTGGGCCAGATTTGGAGGAGGAACTTATGATTGATTTTGGGGTTGGGGTTACTCTATGGGGTGGTGAAGAGTCTATTGATATAATATACTCAAGAAGGGGGGGGGGTTGAATTGAGTATGCCTTCTTTTTAAACCTTCTTCGATGTGTGTATGGTTGTATGATGATCTTTGAGTAGAGCAAATAATAAAGAGAGACACAATATTTTTGAAGTGGTTCAGTCTCACACTCTGAGACCTACGTCCACTATTCTCGATTAATAAAATTAGTACCAACTCTGGATTACAATTTTATCAACCCTACTCGTGCGACTTTGATGTTAGTCACAACTCAATCTAGATACCGTTAAATATCTAGCTACGACAAATACCGTTAAATATTTGTCTTACAACGAGTACCGCTAAATACTCAATCTATCTTACGTAAATAAGATAAAGTCTTCAAAGTTTTCTTGGTGTCACAATCTTGAATGAATAAGATCAATGCTTGAGCACTTGAATCTTGAATCGGATATGACAATTAAAAGCTCGAACTTGAAGAATATGAACGGCGGTTTTTCTCTCTCGATATGCGTGTATATGTGTTGTATTTTTCGTGTGGTTTAATGTATCATGGTAGTCTATTTATATAGAATATGTATCTAGGTAATTCAAACCCTAGATGATTTAGGAATATTACTTAAACTAGAATACTAGTCTTTTAGTAATACTACCTTAAATCTAATCTTAATATATTTAGGAAAGATTTAATAATATACTATATGTATTATATAAGGAATCAATTTCCTAATTCATATTTAGGAAAGATCTTTATATAATAAACAATTAGTATCCTTATTGAATCAACTTCCTAAACCATGTCAAAGATAATAAAAAAAAATATTACCATAATATAATCTTAGTTTGTTTAGGACATTAAATAAATACATAATATTTATTTAAATAAACCCTATACGATTTATGGTAATGTGGCATATCACACGTTTCCAAAAATCGAAACAAACTTTATCTAGATTATATATATTTGACAATAAAGATTATATAAAAATCCTTAGTTTATTTTAGTAATAAATAATTATCTCATAAGACAATTATTTATTCCTTATTTAACTTAAAGATATTTTATATAATCCTATTAAGATTAACAATTCTATTTATTAAAATAGAATACCAATTAGACACTAATTCTACACGACATAAATTTGGAAACAAACGTTTCAATTCAACCACATATATATTCCGATCATTTCTTCATAATATAGAGTTATAGCTACGAGCTATAACTTGAATCAATCTTGTACTAAAGCTATAGTTGATGAATATAACTTTAGTTCATTATGCGCGCTTGTGATCTTCTATCAATCTTCGACTTAGTCAATTCATTGACTAACATGCTTGAATCTTTTATACTTGATTGATTAGATCTTGTTACTAATGTTCTGTACACTTAGCACACGATTATACATACGAGTATATAATATATAAATAGCTAGACTTGTCATTATCAAAACATAAACATATATACTATATATATATTTGAATATATGGTTCAACAAATTCCCCCTTTTTGATGATGGCAAGTCTCTCTTAGATTTTGTGTCTAAGTGTATGTTCCCCCTCAATATAATAATGGTCATTCATAGCAAAGATCATCTTAGGGTTTTTATCTTCTATCTATCCCATATCTTTTAAGGACCCTAAGAGACAATGAATTACGACAAGGAGCAAGCTTAGGCAAATTCTAATCTAAGTCGCATATTTCCCCCTCTTGACATCATCGAAAAGATGAGAACAAAGACATGAAACGACTAGAATAATATACGTACGAAACATAAGCAAGCATATAAACGAGTCTAAAAATATGAACATAGAAAGTATCACACAATCACATACGGAATGTTAAAAGATATACACAATCAATTCGAGAATACTAAGCCAATGGGCCGAATGTGGGACAATGTTTAAGAAAATGGGCCTGGCTAGGTTAGCGCATAATGGGCCAAGGCAAAATAACAAGAGATTTGGGCCATAGCAAAAGAGGATAAAGATTGGGCCATGGTAGGTTTAGGAAATCCAAGGAAGGGAAAAAGGAGCAGGTCCTCGGATTTAATTGGGCCAAAGAAAGATAATAGGGCCACAAGTATAAAAGTGCATAAGTCCAACCCAGGACTTAACAAAACAATAACAACAACCATGAACTTGGACGAAACAGAGACGGATTCGGATCATCAAGAGCGAGAGCTTGAACCCGGATTCTTTGCATAAGGGTTCACGTAGTCGGGTCGGGTACGATATTCAAGCGACTCCAGCCTATCCAAGCAACTCGACACGTTTCTCCCTTGAGCATTGAGCGCAATTTCGAAGTTGAGCACTTTGAGAGATAGTGCCTTGACGGCCTCGAGTGCTTGAGATGCATCTTCCCGTAATAACCCGTGATCCCTTACCATGGCTCCTCCCTGAGTCGTAATGAAAGAAAGACAATCACTAATGCTTAGCAACTCCGAACAGACAACAGAGACCTCCGAGCCTATTTTCACCAAATGCTTATCCACTTTCTCCATCCATTCCTTTACCACATCCTCAAATTCCCGACCCCTCTTAGGACGGCTACCCCCTGCCTCTCCACTGCTCTTCTTTCCTTCACACAACCCAATAATCGTATCCATCTTGGCTTCAAGACCCGCAAAAGAAGGGAATGGCTGTGGGGTGGGTTCCGTACCTAAACTCTTACCGAACATAAGATCAACTCCATCAAAGCAAATGCCCATCAATTTCAACAAACGATCACACATACAATCTTTTGGCCTAATTCCGAAACTAGCATCATCAACAACTCCTTTCTTTAGCAAGAGCTCGGACACCCACATTCCGTATGGAATGTCAATTGTCGAGCAAAATTTCTCCTTGACAACCACACTAGAAACTTGACATATTTTGTGACAAATTAGGGATGCTAAATCAACTTTCTGACCTTCCAACCAACTGTACAACACGACTGCTTCAACACTAGCGAGTTTGTCCCTACCACCTCTCCGAGGGAGCACGGTATTCCACAAGAAATTCAAGAAAAACTTTAACTTGGGATTAAAGGATACGGTAAGCAGAGGTGAAACCTCAATGGCATCGTCATCAAAATACTTCTTGATTTTTAGTTTCTGATCTTTAGAAACAACACTCCACTCCATTTTCGGGTCAAGATTTAACCCTTCTTGATCAAGTTTGAAAATTTCGCAAATATCCGATTTAGTCACGACAACATCTTGTCCATTTACGACACCCATAGTACCATTATCACACCTTTTAACCGAAGCAAGAAATTGAACCATCTCAATAGGAAAAATCAACCCAGAAAAATTACTAATGTACTCCCATCCCTGAAATTTTAAGAAATCCTTAAAGAATCCTAAAGACTTCGAATTTTCGACCCATGACCTCGGATAATAACGACCCGCATGTATAGCATAAGGTAGAACGTTCGATTAACATACCTTCGTTTTTGGTCATTCGAACTCTTTCAAGACCCTCCCTAGTAGCTTCAATCGAATACTCGGAAAACAGAGGACGCGGATTTCGAGATTTAGAACCCATTTCATGCATGTCATCGGAAATGGAAGAGGATGAGCGGTTGAGTTTTCGTCGTTTGCCTTTGTCGGATGGTGGTGCTGAGGCGGTTATGGGTGTTGGAGACGGTGGGGGTGACGGAGTGGGTGAAGGTGGAGTCGATTTCTTTTGTTGGGAACGATTGGCTCGGGAAGGAGGCATAGTGGTTATGATGAAGTGGGTGGGGTTGAATTTTAGTCGAGGTGTGGTGAGTGTTTGGGCGGATTTTATGGAGGTTTGTGGAGGTTTTGAGTTGTGGAGGTTTTACAATTTTGAGGAGTGGTTGGGTTTGAAGACGGTAATAATGGGGGGTAAATTTGAGATGAAAGAAGTTGGTTGGGTTAATTATTGAAGTGGAGTGAAGGTCAAAAGCTAAGGACTAGTAGGAGGGGGTACGTGGCAGTCGAGTGTGGGGCTAGGTTTGGGTGGAGACGTGGCACAGGGGGGACCATTACACACACACTTTGTGTGTTTAATTTGAGGTAAATATTTTTGTTTTTATAATATTTGAATATTATTATTTTGTATATATTGTAATATGTATGTTGTGGGACAATTATAATATGTGACGTAATATTATTGTGAGATCGATTTGTGCACACATTCATATGTAAATCGTATAATATAACTATAATCACAAAATTTATCATCGAATATATACATACACATGCAGCGGAGTATACGGACACAGTCATATAATCTCATCTAAACCGTAGTCAATCATTGGGTTATTTTTGCTTTTAAGATTTGATTAGGTGCCACCGATTAAACCAATTTCCAATCGCAAAGTCTCAAAGCGTTCTCTAGCCAATGGTTTAGTGAAGATATCTGCCCATTGTTTTTCCGTACTACAAAATTCCAATTTTATATTTTTCTTTTCAACATGGTCTCTTAGAAAGTGGTGTCTAATTTCAATATGTTTAGTTCTTGAGTGCTGGGCTGGGTTTTTAGATATAATTATAGCACTCGTATTATCACATAATATAGGCACACATCCAACATCAACACCATAATCATGTAACTGTTGCTTTAACCATAAAAGTTGAGAACATACCAGTGCGGCTGCGATATATTCTGCTTCAGCAGTTGATAGGGCGACAGAATTTTGTTTCTTGGATCCCCAAGATATAATACAAGGACCTACAAAGGTAGCAAGTCCGGAGGTACTTTTTCTGTCTAAAGAGCATCCTGCATAATCCGCATCTGAATATCCTACTAGGTTAAAGTTACAGTCCATAGGATACCATAGATATAGTTTTGAGGTTCCGATTAGGTATCTTAAAATTCTCTTAACTGCAATCATGTGTGATTCTTTTGGTGCAGATTGGAATCTCGCACAAACACAAACACTAAACATTATATCTGGACGACTTGCTGTAAGATAAAGAAGTGAGCCAATCATACCTCGGTAAGTTGTTTCATCTACAGGCTTACCATCTTCGTCTTTGGTTAACTTCTTATCTGTGACCATTGGAGTAGGCATTGCATGAGAGGTTTTCATTCCAAATTTCTTTAGTAACTCCTTGACGTATTTTTGTTGATGAACTTTGATTCCTTCTTCAGTTTGTTGTATTTGAAGTCCAAGGAAGAATTTTAGTTCTCCCATCATGCTCATCTCGAATTCAGAAGTCATCAACTCAGAGAAGTACTTGCACAACTTTTTATTAGTTGAGCCAAAAATAATATCGTCAACATAGATCTGAACGACTAGTAGATCTGAGTTTTCGCTTTTAAGAAATAGGGTTTTATCCACAGACCCTCTCTTGAATCCACTCTCCAATAGGAACTTTGATAATCTGTCGTACCATGCCCTAGGTGCTTGTTTCAGACCATATAGTGCTTTGTCCAATTTGAATACATGATCCTTGAGTTTGCTGTCAGGAAATCCAGGAGGTTGTTCAACAAATACTTCCTCTTGGAGATAGCCATTAAGAAATGCAGTCTTAACGTCCATCTGAAAAAGCTTCATTCCCTTGTGTGCTGCAAATGCAATGAGTAGTCTTATTGCCTCAAGACGAGCAATAGGGGCAAAGGTTTCGTCATAATCGATCCCTTCCTGTTGGTTGTATCCTTGAACTACTAGTCTGGCCTTATTTCGCACAATGACTCCAGTGTCATCCAATTTGTTTCTGAATACCCATCTAGTTCCAATGACAGTTCTGTCCTTAGGTCGAGGAACAAGATGCCAAACTTTGTTTCTTTCAAATTGCTGGAGTTATTCTTGCATGGCAACTATCCAGTCTAGTTCTGTAATACCTCGAATTTTAGTTACGATGTTGATCTTGTTTTGTGTCGATAAGATGATTTCTTTACGATGGGTAATTACTTAATAAGTATATATGTTTATATGGTTTAATTGTATTGTATGCTCTAGTTGGGGCTCGAGCACGAGACCTTTTGTTACGAGTTTTGGGCTTCGTTATCTGTGCAATACAAACAGCCCATACACCGTTTAAACCCTAAACGAAACCCTACATCAGTCCTAAAATTTGATATCTCGTTTAAACCCTCTTCATGCCGCCTATTTGAGACTGAAAAAGACCTCACCTCTGACCTAGCCTATACACTTTTGACACCCTAAACTCTCTGCCGCCATCACACAGAAGAGGAGGAGTGTGCTCACGGCCATAACCACCGTCACGTTTTCCCAGAATTTGGATCTGAAGTCAGGTAAGCACAAATAACGTCTGACATTAGTTTTCCATGTTCATGTTTGTATGTTTTGTCGAGTCTGTGGAAGGGTCGTGTGTGGTGGTGATGGTCTGGGTGGTGTTGTTATGTGTCGTGGGGTGGTTAAGGGACGTCAGGGTGGTGGTCGTGGTGGTTATAGTGGGTCGGTGTCGGAATAGGAGGGGTGGTTGTCACCACTGGTCGTGAGGAGTTCTGGTGTTGGTTGTGTTATGTGTTCAGGGAAGGAGGTTGGGGGTGGTACCACCGTTGACTCGGGGGAGGTCGATGCGGTGGTACCACCGTGGTGTCTCATACGTGCGTCAGGGAGTGTCGGGGGTGGCGGTTCCAGTGGTTGTTGATGGTGGTTGTCTGTGTCGATGGGGGTTGTAATTTCATTGCCAGAGGTACAGGCGGGAGTCAGACCTGGATTGGGGGGTTAAGGTCTGACTCGCCGGCGGTCGTCGAAGGCTCTGGTGGTGCCAGGGGGGCAGTGTGTTGTCGGTGGTGTCGTGGGGGCTGGCCTGCTAGTGTTCGAAGGGGTGTTTGGCGGCTAGAGAGGCGGCTGTTTCGTGATGGTAGGGGGCTGTCGGGTTTCCTAAGTTGTTTCATGGTTTTGTATGATTATTATTATTACTTTTATCTTTATTATTATTATTGTTTTTATTATTATTAATATTATAATTACTATTTTATTTGGCTTTGGAATATTTGTTTTTATGAGAAAATATTTTATTTATGGCAAGTATAATTAGTATTTAAGGTATAGTATTTTATTTATGGTAAAGATTTAAATTTGAATTTCAAACCCAAGTGTTTGTTTATTTCTTAGGAGTTGTTTTCTTTTTAGAAGCTACTATATTTGGAAGTTACTATTTTGGGTAACTCGGTTGTTGGGAACTTTCTAAATATAGGAAGTTTCTATAATTGGATTGTGTACATGTTTTACGAGAATTAGGGAGTTTATTAATTAAATAATATACTTTTAGGTGGAAGTTTTCGTGTGGAGCACTTTTGAGAACAGTTGTGCATTTTGCCTTTTCTTCTGCAGTTTGAGGTAGGGGAAACTACTAATGCTTGATGATGTGTAAACCGTTCATAATTGATATCAAACATGTTGTTATATATTATCATGTGCTCTTATATTATGCATTTATATTATACTGTGATAACGATGAGGCGATGAGATGATGGGTCTTGTGATTGGCGCGGAGATAATGGGTCTTGTGATTGGTGCAGAGATAATGGGTCTTGTGACTGGTGCGGAGATAATGGGTCTTGTGATTGGTGTGGAGATAATGGGTCTTGTGGTTGGTGCGGAGATATTGGGTCTTGTGATTCGGAGTGGAGATGAACGACTTTCTATTTTTAGTAATATGGTTTGTTTACAGTTTTACTCTACTCAACCTCGTGGTTGACCCTGTGTATTCGTGATCACCTGTGATGAACCAATTATTGGGGAGCAGACTGACAGGTATAAAGACAATGGGAGCATCTGGGAAGGGAGAAGCATGGACCCGAACCTGTTTAGAGTCTAGACCACGTGATAGTAGTCTATGAGTTGTACTTTTACTTTTGTCAGAACAGTTTTCTATTTGGTTTTGTAAGAACATGTTTTGAGTTTAAATTAAATTTAAAGTACTGTTTATCTTCCTTTGTATCTACCGCCTCGGGAAACCGAGATGGTAACACCTTTATTTATCTGAGGAGTCCTAGTTCAGGCCCTTAAATAAATGGGGGTGTTACAAAGTGGTATCAGAGCGAACGATCCTCAGGCCTAACCTAATGAACCTAATGAATATAGGAGAGTCTAAATAAAATGAACCCCGGGATAGGACTGTTAGGAGCACACTAAAGGGGAAGTATGAGTCTGGGGCCCCCTCACACCGAACCATTGGCCCTATCAGTTTTACCCGGGAACCCAGAGTGCATATACGAGAGAAAAAGGGTAGAATAAGAGGTGGTGAAAGTAATAGCATACAGTGATAAGTATGAGAATTTTGTGTATAAGTGACTTTTGAAAAGCCGGAAGGGGCATGAGCATGAATGAATCTTTAATGGTTGGAAAAAGGTGTATAATGATGTGATATGTTAAGTGATTTGAAACATGTTAGAAATCTTTCTTGCATCATGTCTAGTGATATGCGGTTATGTGATCCCTGAGCCATGTTATAAAAGCAAACTACTCAATATGATAAGTGTTTATAGATTTTGCTGCTTAGGGGACATAGCCCTAAACCAAATGGGTACCCATGTACGTCGGGACTCATTCTTTTCTTGTTTTATAGTATGCCTCCGCGAAGAGATAATGCCGTTAACATCACACAAGAGGAGTTAGACCAACTACGAGCTGAGAATGCGGCTCTAAAGGCCAAACGTATGGACTCCGCGAAGATGAGCACAATCATCGCAAGACATCACCCTACCCAATTCACTGGGGAGGGGGAACCTCATCTGTTAGGAGCTTGGTGCCGGGAATTCGATAACCTGTTCGAGTTGGTGGACTGCCCTGAAGAATTGAGGGTAGACCAGGTTGCCCACTATCTGAGGGGTATGGCTGGAGACTGGTGGACCACGAATAAGGGAGAGCTCCGGGAAGCAGCTATAGAGGGTGGATCCGCGTTTGTTCCGTGGGATGCATTCACGGGGGTTCTGAACGAGGCGTTTCTACCAGAATTCCAAAAGAGCAAGTTGAGGGAGGAGTTCGACTTATTCCAGATGTCGGAGGACATGACTGTAGAGGTTTACTACCGGAAATTCATCCAGCTGGTACACTATGTGGGAGATATGGGATTTGACGATGCTATGCTAGCCATGAAATTTGAGAGGGGATTATCAATCGCCATCAAAAAGAGACTGATTGCAGCTCCGCCCACCACAATCCGTGATATCTATTTAAGGGCTGGGGCGGCGGAGAGGCTTTCGGATATGATCAAAAAGGACAAACAGTCCAAGACAGAAAAGAGGAAAGCTGAAACAGTAGCTGAGGGTTCAGGATCGAAAAAGCAAGGTAATAACAAGTACAGTGGGTATTTCGGGAGTAGTGCCTCTGGTGGTGGAAGGAATCAGAGTGGGGGCAGCTTCAGGAGTGGAGGTTCCGGCAGTGGTTCTGTAGGAATAGTTTGTTTCGGCTGTGGAAAGACGGGACACAAGCAGGCGGTGTGTCGTTCATCTGGGGGAAATCAGTCCGGGGGCTATCGTACACCTACATCCGGATACCCGGGACCTCGCACTCAGTCCTATGGCAGCAGTGGCTATCGCACACCCATGACAAACTATGGTGGGGGTGCGAAGTCTGGAGGCAGCAGCAACTACCAGAGGAACTACAGCAACAACAACAATCAGAACCGTTCATATCAGAATCAGTACAATGGAGGTGGGAACAACAACAAGACGGGGACGGCAGGGAATCAGCAGGCTGGGACATCTTCTGCCAGCCAGAGTGGGGTCAAGTCCAGTGGCAAACTCTTTGCCATGGGAAAGCAGGCCGCTCAGGAGGATGCTCATGTGGTTACTGGTACTTTTCTTGTAAACTCTAGACCTACTTTTGTACTTTTCGATTCCGGTGCCACCCATTCTTTTGTGTCTAGAGACCATGTTAGAGTTTTGGGGCTTAAGAGGTTCGACTGGGTCGCAGACTCAGTGACCATACCTTCGGGAGAGTCAATAGCTTGTAATAGAGTCTATGGAAGTGTACCCATCAAAATCGGGGAAGCAATTTTCTATTGTGACCTCATAGAATTTCCGCTGGGAGGTTTTGAGGTGATCCTAGGGATGGATTGGCTGGGGAAGTATAGGGCATTTATCGACTGTCATCAAAAGAAAATTTCCTTGAAGGGACCCAAGGGAGTGAGGGTGTCCTACAAGGGATATCGAGTCAAGCCAAAAATCAAATTCATATCCGTCAATACCTTGAAGTCTAGCTTGAGGAAAGGAGAAAGCCTAATCTTGTGCCAAATGTGGGATTGCGAGGCTGAAACCCCCAAGACTAGCGAGATACCTGTGGTACGGGAGTTTGAGGGAGTGTTTCGGGACGACGTGCCAGGGTTACCACCGAGAAGGGAAGTGGAGTTTTCCATTGACCTAAAACCAGGAGCAGGACCGATATCTAAATCACCGTACCGTATGGGGCCGAATGAGATGGAGGAGTTGAAGAAGCAATTGGATGAACTAGCTGAGAAAGGGTTCATCCGACCCAGTGTGTCGCCCTGGGGAGCACCTGTCTTATTTGTGAAGAAGAAGGATGGGAGTTTGAGGTTGTGTGTTGACTACCGAGAGCTGAACAATGTGACCATCAAGAACCGATATCCTTTGCCGAGAATTGACGACTTGTTCGATCAGTTGAGTGGAGCTGGGGTTTTCTCCAAGATTGACTTGAGATCCGGGTATCATCAGTTGAGAATAAAGGATGAAGACATTCCGAAGACCGCTTTCCGAACGAGGTATGGCCACTATGAATTTGTGGTTATGCCCTTTGGATTGACTAATGCTCCAGCTGTGTTCATGGACTTGATGAATCGAGTCTTCAGCCCGTATTTGGATAAGTTCGTGGTGGTATTTATCGATGATATCCTGGTATATTCCAAGAATGCAGAAGAGCACGAGGATCATTTGAGGAAAGTACTTCAGACCTTGGAGGAGCATAAGCTCAATGCTAAGTTGAGCAAGTGTGAGTTCTGGTTGGAGAAAGTGGCATTTCTGGGTCATGTAATTTCAAAAGAGGGGGTGGCTGTTGACCCTAGCAAGATCGAGGCAGTGACTAAGTGGCAGAGTCCGAAGAATGTGAGCGAGATTCGAAGCTTTCTGGGTTTAGCTGGTTATTATCGGAGATTCGTCAAAGATTTTTCAAAGATAGCGAAGCCGTTGACGTCGTTGATGAGGAAGGAGAACCGTTACATCTGGGATGAGAGTTGTGAGAAGGCATTCCTAACCCTTAAGGAACGCCTGACAACAGCTCCTATCCTGGCCTTGCCAGTTGGGAGTGAAAATTTTGAAGTATACTCCGACGCTTCAAAGCATGGGTTGGGTTGTGTGCTAATGCAGAATGGGAGAGTGATCGCGTATGCTTCTCGCCAGTTGAAGACCTACGAATAAAATTATCCGACTCATGATTTGGAATTGGGCGCTGTGGTCTTTGCACTGAAATTGTGGCGTCATTACCTCTATGGAGCCACTTTTAAGGTGTTTTCTGATCACAAGAGCCTGAAATATATCTACACCCAGAAAGAGTTGAATATGAGGCAGAGGAGGTGGATAGAGTTGATCGGAGACTATGATATGCAGATTGTCTACCACGAGGGCAAGGCGAATGTGGTAGCTGACGCTCTAAGTAGGAAGTCAGTGCATGCTTTGAGTTGTGCCAGATCGAGAGTGAGGTTGCATGGCGAGTTAAGGGAGATGGGAATTTTCATGATCCGGAAAGGGGATGCACTTGGTGATCTGACCGTGGAGCCTGAGTTGTATGGGGAGATTCGGGAGTTACAGAAGAGCGATGAGAGAATCCAGAAGTGGCGTTTGATGGTAGAAAATGGGAATGGTGATGGGGCATCCAAGTTCAGTATTCATACCGACGGTAGTTTGAGGTTCAGTGGGCGATGGTGTGTACCGAATGTTGAGGAGCTAAAGAAGAAGATCCTGACTGAAGCTCATGCTACTCCTTATTCTGTTCACCCAGGGGGTGATAAGTTGTATAAGGATCTCAAGAAGACGTTTTGGTGGCCTAATATGAAAAAGGAAGTCGCAGAGTTTGTGTCGAGGTGTTTGACTTGTCAGCGAGTGAAAGGGGAGCATAAGAGACCTCAAGGGAAAGTTCAACCGTTGGATGTGCCAGAGTGGAAGTGGGAGAATATTTCGATGGACTTTATCGTGGGGTTGCCTCGGACTCAGAGGGGCAACAACATGATTTGGGTGATCGTGGATCGTTTAACTAAGTCAGCTCACTTTATTCCCATGAAAGATACCTGGAGTAAAGCTGAATTGGCTAAGTCATATGTTCAGAATGTGGTCAAACTGCATGGCGTACCCAAGGACATCGTTTCAGATCGAGACTCGAGGTTTATATCTAGATTTTGGCAGGAGTTGCAGGCTGCTTTGGGTACTCAATTGAAGATGAGTACAGCTTTTCATCCGGCTACTGATGGTCAGACTGAGCGGACGATTCAGACTCTTGAGGATATGTTGAGAGCTTGTGTACTGGAGTCCGGAGGATCTTGGGAGGATCGACTAGGGTTGATCGAGTTTTCTTATAATAACAGTTACCATGCAAGCATAGGCATGGCCCCTTTCGAGGCTCTATACGGGAGGAAGTGTCGGAGCCCTGTGTGTTGGGATGATCGAGCTGATGTTGTGACTTTGGGGCCAGATATGATTCAGGAGATGGTGGAACAGGTTCAGATTATTCGTCACAGGATGAGGGCCGCTCAGGATCGACAGAAGAGCTATGCTGATCTGAAGAGGAGTGATATTTCATTTGAGGCCAGAGAGAAGGTACTACTGAAAGTCTCTCCGATGAAAGGTGTGATGAGATTCGGCAAGCGTGGCAAACTGAGTCAGAAATTTATTGGACCATTTGAGATCTTGGACAGAGTTGGGGAGGTGGCATATCGCTTAGCTTTGCCTCCAACCCTATCCAAGGTCCAAAATGTGTTTCATGTGTCCCAGTTGAGGAAATACGTGAGTGATCCATCACATGTGCTTCAGCATGAGGTGATCGAGGTGGATGAGCAGTTGGCATACATTGAGATTCCGAAGGAAATTCTGGACAGGAAGGTACGAAAGACGCGCAATGGCGAGACGTCCTTGGTAAAGGTCTTGTGGACCAACCATAATCAGGAGGAGGCTACGTGGAAGCCTGAGACATCTATGAGGGAGCGTTACCCACATTTGTTTCATTGAGGTAAGTTACGCGGACGTAACTTTTCTTTAAGGGGGGTGGAATGTAACATTCGATGTTTTAATTGGACTTTTGTGATGTTTTGTGTTCCGTGTTCGTATAAATTGATTGTTTTGTCATTCGTGTGTTGTTGAACTTCGGGACGAAGTTCTTTTTAAGGGGGAAAGACTGTAATACCTCGAATTTTAGTTACGATGTTGATCTTGTTTTGTGTCGATAAGATGATTTCTTTACGATGGGTAATTACTTAATAAGTATATATGTTTATATGGTTTAATTGTATTGTATGCTCTAGTTGGGGCTCGAGCACGAGACCTTTTGTTACGAGTTTTGGGCTTCGTTATCTGTGCAATACAAACAGCCCATACACCGTTTAAACCCTAAACGAAACCCTACATCAGTCCTAAAATCTGATATCTCGTTTAAACCCTCTTCATGCCGCCTATTTGAGACTGAAAAAGACCTCACCTCTGACCTAGCCTATACACTTTTGACACCCTAAACTCTCTGCCGCCATCACACAGAAGAGGAGGAGTGTGCTCACGGCCATAACCACCGTCACGTTTTCCCAGAATTTGGATCTGAAGTCAGGTAAGCACAAATAACGTCTGACATTAGTTTTCCATGTTCATGTTTGTATGTTTTGTCGAGTCTGTGGAAGGGTCGTGTGTGGTGGTGATGGTCTGGGTGGTGTTGTTATGTGTCGTGGGG
Organism: Silene conica; assembly: GCA_029255685.2. NCBI lineage: Eukaryota > Viridiplantae > Streptophyta > Magnoliopsida > Caryophyllales > Caryophyllaceae > Silene > Silene conica. Next base: position 72,517,295 of record CM055311.2, read on the forward strand.
TGGTTAAGGGACGTCAGGGTGGTGGTCGTGGTGGTTATAGTGGGTCGGTGTCGGAATAGGAGGGGTGGTTGTCACCACTGGTCGTGAGGAGTTCTGGTGTTGGTTGTGTTATGTGTTCAGGGAAGGAGGTTGGGGGTGGTACCACCGTTGACTCGGGGGAGGTCGATGCGGTGGTACCACCGTGGTGTCTCATACGTGCGTCAGGGAGTGTCGGGGTGGCGGTTCCAGTGGTTGTTGATGGTGGTTGTCTGTGTCGATGGGGGTTGTAATTTCATTGCCAGAGGTACAGGCGGGAGTCAGACCTGGATTGGGGGGTTAAGGTCTGACTCGCCGGCGGTCGTCGAAGGCTCTGGTGGTGCCAGGGGGGCAGTGTGTTGTCGGTGGTGTCGTGGGGGCTGGCCTGCTAGTGTTCGAAGGGGTGTTTGGCGGCTAGAGAGGCGGCTGTTTCGTGATGGTAGGGGGCTGTCGGGTTTCCTAAGTTGTTTCATGGTTTTGTATGATTATTATTATTACTTTTATCTTTATTATTATTATTGTTTTTATTATTATTAATATTATAATTACTATTTTATTTGGCTTTGGAATATTTGTTTTTATGAGAAAATATTTTATTTATGGCAAGTATAATTAGTATTTAAGGTATAGTATTTTATTTATGGTAAAGATTTAAATTTGAATTTCAAACCCAAGTGTTTGTTTATTTCTTAGGAGTTGTTTTCTTTTTAGAAGCTACTATATTTGGAAGTTACTATTTTGGGTAACTCGGTTGTTGGGAACTTTCTAAATATAGGAAGTTTCTATAATTGGATTGTGTACATGTTTTACGAGAATTAGGGAGTTTATTAATTAAATAATATACTTTTAGGTGGAAGTTTTCGTGTGGAGCACTTTTGAGAACAGTTGTGCATTTTGCCTTTTCTTCTGCAGTTTGAGGTAGGGGAAACTACTAATGCTTGATGATGTGTAAACCGTTCATAATTGATATCAAACATGTTGTTATATATTATCATGTGCTCTTATATTATGCATTTATATTATACTGTGATAACGATGAGGCGATGAGATGATGGGTCTTGTGATTGGCGCGGAGATAATGGGTCTTGTGATTGGTGCGGAGATAATGGGTCTTGTGACTGGTGCGGAGATAATGGGTCTTGTGATTGGTGTGGAGATAATGGGTCTTGTGGTTGGTGCGGAGATATTGGGTCTTGTGATTCGGAGTGGAGATGAACGACTTTCTATTTTTAGTAATATGGTTTGTTTACAGTTTTACTCTACTCAACCTCGTGGTTGACCCTGTGTATTCGTGATCACCTGTGATGAACCAATTATTGGGGAGCAGACTGACAGGTATAAAGACAATGGGAGCATCTGGGAAGGGAGAAGCATGGACCCGAACCTGTTTAGAGTCTAGACCACGTGATAGTAGTCTATGAGTTGTACTTTTACTTTTGTCAGAACAGTTTTCTATTTGGTTTTGTAAGAACATGTTTTGAGTTTAAATTAAATTTAAAGTACTGTTTATCTTCCTTTGTATCTACTGCCTCGGGAAACCGAGATGGTAACACCTTTATTTATCTGAGGAGTCCTAGTTCAGGCCCTTAAATAAATGGGGGTGTTACAAAGTGGTATCAGAGCGAACGATCCTCAGGCCTAACCTAATGAACCTAATGAATATAGGAGAGTCTAAATAAAATGAACCCCGGGATAGGACTGTTAGGAGCACACTAAAGGGGAAGTATGAGTCTGGGGCCCCCTCACACCGAACCATTGGCCCTATCAGTTTTACCCGGGAACCCAGAGTGCATATACGAGAGAAAAAGGGTAGAATAAGAGGTGGTGAAAGTAATAGCATACAGTGATAAGTATGAGAATTTTGTGTATAAGTGACTTTTGAAAAGCCGGAAGGGGCATGAGCATGAATGAATCTTTAATGGTTGGAAAAAGGTGTATAATGATGTGATATGTTAAGTGATTTGAAACATGTTAGAAATCTTTCTTGCATCATGTCTAGTGATATGCGGTTATGCGATCCCTGAGCCATGTTATAAAAGCAAACTACTCAATATGATAAGTGTTTATAGATTTTGCTGCTTAGGGGACATAGCCCTAAACCAAATGGGTACCCATGTACGTCGGGACTCATTCTTTTCTTGTTTTATAGTATGCCTCCGCGAAGAGATAATGCCGTTAACATCACACAAGAGGAGTTAGACCAACTACGAGCTGAGAATGCGGCTCTAAAGGCCAAACGTATGGACTCCGCGAAGATGAGCACAATCATCGCAAGACATCACCTTACCCAATTCACTGGGGAGGGGGAACCTCATCTGTTAGAAGCTTGGTGCCGGGAATTCGATAACCTGTTCGAGTTGGTGGACTGCCCTGAAGAATTGAGGGTAGACCAGGTTGCCCACTATCTGAGGGGTATGGCTGGAGACTGGTGGACCACGAATAAGGGAGAGCTCCGGGAAGCAGCTATAGAGGGTGGATCCGCGTTTGTTCCGTGGGATGCATTCACGGGGGTTCTGAACGAGGCGTTTCTACCAGAATTCCAAAAGAGCAAGTTGAGGGAGGAGTTCGACTCATTCCAGATGTCGGAGGACATGACTGTAGAGGTTTACTACCGGAAATTCATCCAGCTGGTACACTATGTGGGAGATATGGGATTTGACGATGCTATGCTAGCCATGAAATTTGAGAGGGGATTATCAATCGCCATCAAAAAGAGACTGATTGCAGCTCCGCCCACCACAATCCGTGATATCTATTTAAGGGCTGGGGCGGCGGAGAGGCTTTCGGATATGATCAAAAAGGACAAACAGTCCAAGACAGAAAAGAGGAAAGCTGAAACAGTAGCTGAGGGTTCAGGATCGAAAAAGCAAGGTAATAACAAGTACAGTGGGTATTTCGGGAGTAGTGCCTCTGGTGGTGGAAGGAATCAGAGTGGGGGCAGCTTCAGGAGTGGAGGTTCCGGCAGTGGTTCTGTAGGAATAGTTTGTTTCGGCTGTGGAAAGACGGGACACAAGCAGGCGGTGTGTCGTTCATCTGGGGGAAATCAGTCCGGGGGCTATCGTACACCTACATCCGGATACCCGGGACCTCGCACTCAGTCCTATGGCAGCAGTGGCTATCGCACACCCATGACAAACTATGGTGGGGGTGCGAAGTCTGGAGGCAGCAGCAACTACCAGAGGAACTACAGCAACAACAACAATCAGAACCGTTCATATCAGAATCAGTACAATGGAGGTGGGAACAACAACAAGACGGGGACGGCAGGGAATCAGCAGGCTGGGACATCTTCTGCCAGCCAGAGTGGGGTCAAGTCCAGTGGCAAACTCTTTGCCATGGGAAAGCAGGCCGCTCAGGAGGATGCTCATGTGGTTACTGGTACTTTTCTTGTAAACTCTAGACCTACTTTTGTACTTTTCGATTCCGGTGCCACCCATTCTTTTGTGTCTAGAGACCATGTTAGAGTTTTGGGGCTTGAGAGGTTCGACTGGGTCGCAGACTCAGTGACCATACCTTCGGGAGAGTCAATAGCTTGTAATAGAGTCTATGGAAGTGTACCCATCAAAATCGGGGAAGCAATTTTCTATTGTGACCTCATAGAATTTCCGCTGGGAGGTTTTGAGGTGATCCTAGGGATGGATTGGTTGGGGAAGTATAGGGCATTTATCGACTGTCATCAAAAGAAAATTTCCTTGAAGGGACCCAAGGGAGTGAGGGTGTCCTACAAGGGATATCGAGTCAAGCCAAAAATCAAATTCATATCCGTCAATACCTTGAAGTCTAGCTTGAGGAAAGGAGAAAGCCTAATCTTGTGCCAAATGTGGGATTGCGAGGCTGAAACCCCCAAGACTAGCGAGATACCTGTGGTACGGGAGTTTGAGGGAGTGTTTCGGGACGACGTGCCAGGGTTACCACCGAGAAGGGAAGTGGAGTTTTCCATTGACCTAAAACCAGGAGCAGGACCGATATCTAAATCACCGTACCGTATGGGGCCGAAAGAGATGGAGGAGTTGAAGAAGCAATTGGATGAACTAGCTGAGAAAGGGTTCATCCGACCCAGTGTGTCGCCCTGGGGAGCACCTGTCTTATTTGTGAAGAAGAAGGATGGGAGTTTGAGGTTGTGTGTTGACTACCGAGAGCTGAACAATGTGACCATCAAGAACCGATATCCTTTGCCGAGAATTGACGACTTGTTCGATCAGTTGAGTGGAGCTGGGGTTTTCTCCAAGATTGACTTGAGATCCGGGTATCATCAGTTGAGAATAAAGGATTAAGACATTCCGAAGACCGCTTTCCGAACGAGGTATGGCCACTATGAATTTGTGGTTATGCCCTTTGGATTGACTAATGCTCCAGCTGTGTTCATGGACTTGATGAATCGAGTCTTCAGCCCGTATCTGGATAAGTTCGTGGTGGTATTTATCGATGATATCCTGGTATATTCCAAGAATGCAGAAGAGCACGAGGATCATTTGAGGAAAGTACTTCAGACCTTGGAGGAGCATAAGCTCAATGCTAAGTTGAGCAAGTGTGAGTTCTGGTTGGAGAAAGTGGCATTTCTGGGTCATGTAATTTCAAAAGAGGGGGTGGCTGTTGACCCTAGCAAGATCGAGGCAGTGACTAAGTGGCAGAGTCCGAAGAATGTGAGCGAGATTCGAAGCTTTCTGGGTTTAGCTGGTTATTATCGGAGATTCGTCAAAGATTTTTCAAAGATAGCGAAGCCGTTGACGTCGTTGATGAGGAAGGAGAACCGTTACATCTGGGATGAGAGTTGTGAGAAGGCATTCCTAACCCTTAAGGAACGCCTGACAACAGCTCCTATCCTGGCCTTGCCAGTTGGGAGTGAAAATTTTGAAGTATACTCCGACGCTTCAAAGCATGGGTTGGGTTGTGTGCTAATGCAGAATGGGAGAGTGATCGCGTATGCTTCTCGCCAGTTGAAGACCTACGAATAAAATTATCCGACTCATGATTTGGAATTGGGCGCTGTGGTCTTTGCACTGAAATTGTGGCGTCATTACCTCTATGGAGCCACTTTTAAGGTGTTTTCTGATCACAAGAGCCTGAAATATATCTACACCCAGAAAGAGTTGAATATGAGGCAGAGGAGGTGGATAGAGTTGATCGGAGACTATGATATGCAGATTGTCTACCACGAGGGCAAGGCGAATGTGGTAGCTGACGCTCTAAGTAGGAAGTCAGTGCATGCTTTGAGTTGTGCCAGATCGAGAGTGAGGTTGCATGGCGAGTTAAGGGAGATGGGAATTTTCATGATCCGGAAAGGGGATGCACTTGGTGATCTGACCGTGGAGCCTGAGTTGTATGGGGAGATTCGGGAGTTACAGAAGAGCGATGAGAGAATCCAGAAGTGGCTTTTGATGGTAGAAAATGGGAATGGTGATGGGGCATCCAAGTTCAGTATTCATACCGACGGTAGTTTGAGGTTCAGTGGGCGATGGTGTGTACCGAATGTTGAGGAGCTAAAGAAGAAGATCCTGACTGAAGCTCATGCTACTCCTTATTCTGTTCACCCAGGGGGTGATAAGTTGTATAAGGATCTCAAGAAGACGTTTTGGTGGCCTAATATGAAAAAGGAAGTCGCAGAGTTTGTGTCGAGGTGTTTGACTTGTCAGCGAGTGAAAGGGGAGCTTAAGAGACCTCAAGGGAAAGTTCAACCGTTGGATGTGCCAGAGTGGAAGTGGGAGAATATTTCGATGGACTTTATCGTGGGGTTGCCTCGGACTCAGAGGGGCAACAACATGATTTGGGTGATCGTGGATCGTTTAACTAAGTCAGCTCACTTTATTCCCATGAAAGATACCTGGAGTAAAGCTGAATTGGCTAAGTCATATGTTCAGAATGTGGTCAAACTGCATGGCCTACCCAAGGACATCGTTTCAGATCGAGACTCGAGGTTTATATCTAGATTTTGGCAGGAGTTGCAGGCTGCTTTGGGTACTCAATTGAAGATGAGTACAGCTTTTCATCCGGCTACTGATGGTCAGACTGAGCGGACGATTCAGACTCTTGAGGATATGTTGAGAGCTTGTGTACTGGAGTCCGGAGGATCTTGGGAGGATCGACTAGGGTTGATCGAGTTTTCTTATAATAACAGTTACCATGCAAGCATAGGCATGGCCCCTTTCGAGGCTCTATACGGGAGGAAGTGTCGGAGCCCTGTGTGTTGGGATGATCGAGCTGATGTTGTGACTTTGGGGCCAGATATGATTCAGGAGATGGTGGAACAGGTTCAGATTATTCGTCACAGGATGAGGGCCGCTCAGGATCGACAGAAGAGCTATGCTGATCTGAAGAGGAGTGATATTTCATTTGAGGCCGGAGAGAAGGTACTACTGAAAGTCTCTCCGATGAAAGGTGTGATGAGATTCGGCAAGCGTGGCAAACTGAGTCAGAAATTTATTGGACCATTTGAGATCTTGGACAGAGTTGGGGAGGTGGCATATCGCTTAGCTTTGCCTCCAACCCTATCCAAGGTCCAAAATGTGTTTCATGTGTCCCAGTTGAGGAAATACGTGAGTGATCCATCACATGTGCTTCAGCATGAGGTGATCGAGGTGGATGAGCAGTTGGCATACATTGAGATTCCGAAGGAAATTCCGGACAGGAAGGTACGAAAGACGCGCAATGGCGAGACGTCCTTGGTAAAGGTCTTGTGGACCAACCATAATCAGGAGGAGGCTACGTGGGAGCCTGAGACATCTATGAGGGAGCGTTACCCACATTTGTTTGATTGAGGTAAGTTACGCGGACGTAACTTTTCTTTAAGGGGGGTGGAATGTAACATTCGATGTTTTAATTGGACTTTTGTGATGTTTTGTGTTCCGTGTTCGTATAAATTGATTGTTTTGTCATTCGTGTGTTGTTGAACTTCGGGACGAAGTTCTTTTTAAGGGGGAAAGACTGTAATACCTCGAATTTTAGTTACGATGTTGATCTTGTTTTGTGTCGATAAGATGATTTCTTTACGATGGGTAATTACTTAATAAGTATATATGTTTATATGGTTTAATTGTATTGTATGCTCTAGTTGGGGCTCGAGCACGAGACCTTTTGTTACGAGTTTTGGGCTTCGTTATCTGTGCAATACAAACAGCCCATACACCGTTTAAACCCTAAACGAAACCCTACATCAGTCCTAAAATCTGATATCTCGTTTAAACCCTCTTCATGCCGCCTATTTGAGACTGAAAAAGACCTCACCTCTGACCTAGCCTATACACTTTTGACACCCTAAACTCTCTGCCGCCATCACACAGAAGAGGAGGAGTGTGCTCACGGCCATAACCACCGTCACGTTTTCCCAGAATTTGGATCTGAAGTCAGGTAAGCACAAATAACGTCTGACATTAGTTTTCCATGTTCATGTTTGTATGTTTTGTCGAGTCTGTGGAAGGGTCGTGTGTGGTGGTGATGGTCTGGGTGGTGTTGTTATGTGTCGTGGGGTGGTTAAGGGACGTCAGGGTGGTGGTCGTGGTGGTTATAGTGGGTCGGTGTCGGAATAGGAGGGGTGGTTGTCACCACTGGTCGTGAGGAGTTCTGGTGTTGGTTGTGTTATGTGTTCAGGGAAGGAGGTTGGGGGTGGTACCACCGTTGACTCGGGGGAGGTCGATGCGGTGGTACCACCGTGGTGTCTCATACGTGCGTCAGGGAGTGTCGGGGTGGCGGTTCCAGTGGTTGTTGATGGTGGTTGTCTGTGTCGATGGGGGTTGTAATTTCATTGCCAGAGGTACAGGCGGGAGTCAGACCTGGATTGGGGGGTTAAGGTCTGACTCGCCGGCGGTCGTCGAAGGCTCTGGTGGTGCCAGGGGGGCAGTGTGTTGTCGGTGGTGTCGTGGGGGCTGGCCTGCTAGTGTTCGAAGGGGTGTTTGGCGGCTAGAGAGGCGGCTGTTTCGTGATGGTAGGGGGCTGTCGGGTTTCCTAAGTTGTTTCATGGTTTTGTATGATTATTATTATTACTATTATCTTTATTATTATTATTGTTTTTATTATTATTAATATTATAATTACTATTTTATTTGGCTTTGGAATATTTGTTTTTATGAGAAAATATTTTATTTATGGCAAGTATAATTAGTATTTAAGGTATAGTATTTTATTTATGGTAAAGATTTAAATTTGAATTTCAAACCCAAGTGTTTGTTTATTTCTTAGGAGTTGTTTTCTTTTTAGAAGCTACTATATTTGGAAGTTACTATTTTGGGTAACTCGGTTGTTGGGAACTTTCTAAATATAGGAAGTTTCTATAATTGGATTGTGTACATGTTTTACGAGAATTAGGGAGTTTATTAATTAAATAATATACTTTTAGGTGGAAGTTTTCGTGTGGAGCACTTTTGAGAACAGTTGTGCATTTTGCCTTTTCTTCTGCAGTTTGAGGTAGGGGAAACTACTAATGCTTGATGATGTGTAAACCGTTCATAATTGATATCAAACATGTTGTTATATATTATCATGTGCTCTTATATTATGCATTTATATTATACTGTGATAACGATGAGGCGATGAGATGATGGGTCTTGTGATTGGCGCGGAGATAATGGGTCTTGTGATTGGTGCGGAGATAATGGGTCTTGTGACTGGTGCGGAGATAATGGGTCTTGTGATTGGTGTGGAGATAATGGGTCTTGTGGTTGGTGCGGAGATATTGGGTCTTGTGATTCGGAGTGGAGATGAACGACTTTCTATTTTTAGTAATATGGTTTGTTTACAGTTTTACTCTACTCAACCTCGTGGTTGACCCTGTGTATTCGTGATCACCTGTGATGAACCAATTATTGGGGAGCAGACTGACAGGTATAAAGACAATGGGAGCATCTGGGAAGGGAGAAGCATGGACCCGAACCTGTTTAGAGTCTAGACCACGTGATAGTAGTCTATGAGTTGTACTTTTACTTTTGTCAGAACAGTTTTCTATTTGGTTTTGTAAGAACATGTTTTGAGTTTAAATTAAATTTAAAGTACTGTTTATCTTCCTTTGTATCTACTGCCTCGGGAAACCGAGATGGTAACACCTTTATTTATCTGAGGAGTCCTAGTTCAGGCCCTTAAATAAATGGGGGTGTTACAAAGTGGTATCAGAGCGAACGATCCTCAGGCCTAACCTAATGAACCTAATGAATATAGGAGAGTCTAAATAAAATGAACCCCGGGATAGGACTGTTAGGAGCACACTAAAGGGGAAGTATGAGTCTGGGGCCCCCTCACACCGAACCATTGGCCCTATCAGTTTTACCCGGGAACCCAGAGTGCATATACGAGAGAAAAAGGGTAGAATAAGAGGTGGTGAAAGTAATAGCATACAGTGATAAGTATGAGAATTTTGTGTATAAGTGACTTTTGAAAAGCCGGAAGGGGCATGAGCATGAATGAATCTTTAATGGTTGGAAAAAGGTGTATAATGATGTGATATGTTAAGTGATTTGAAACATGTTAGAAATCTTTCTTGCATCATGTCTAGTGATATGCGGTTATGCGATCCCTGAGCCATGTTATAAAAGCAAACTACTCAATATGATAAGTGTTTATAGATTTTGCTGCTTAGGGGACATAGCCCTAAACCAAATGGGTACCCATGTACGTCGGGACTCATTCTTTTCTTGTTTTATAGTATGCCTCCGCGAAGAGATAATGCCGTTAACATCACACAAGAGGAGTTAGACCAACTACGAGCTGAGAATGCGGCTCTAAAGGCCAAACGTATGGACTCCGCGAAGATGAGCACAATCATCGCAAGACATCACCCTACCCAATTCACTGGGGAGGGGGAACCTCATCTGTTAGGAGCTTGGTGCCGGGAATTCGATAAACTGTTCGAGTTGGTGGACTGCCCTGAAGAATTGAGGGTAGACCAGGTTGCCCACTATCTGAGGGGTATGGCTGGAGACTGGTGGACCACGAATAAGGGAGAGCTCCGGGAAGCAGCTATAGAGGGTGGATCCGCGTTTGTTCCGTGGGATGCATTCACGGGGGTTCTGAACGAGGCGTTTCTACCAGAATTCCAAAAGAGCAAGTTGAGGGAGGAGTTCGACTCATTCCAGATGTCGGAGGACATGACTGTAGAGGTTTACTACCGGAAATTCATCCAGCTGGTACACTATGTGGGAGATATGGGATTTGACGATGCTATGCTAGCCATGAAATTTGAGAGGGGATTATCAATCGCCATCAAAAAGAGACTGATTGCAGCTCCGCCCACCACAATCCGTGATATCTATTTAAGGGCTGGGGCGGCGGAGAGGCTTTCGGATATGATCAAAAAGGACAAACAGTCCAAGACAGAAAAGAGGAAAGCTGAAACAGTAGCTGAGGGTTCAGGATCGAAAAGGCAAGGTAATAACAAGTACAGTGGGTATTTCGGGAGTAGTGCCTCTGGTGGTGGAAGGAATCAGAGTGGGGGCAGCTTCAGGAGTGGAGGTTCCGGCAGTGGTTCTGTAGGAATAGTTTGTTTCGGCTGTGGAAAGACGGGACACAAGCAGGCGGTGTGTCGTTCATCTGGGGGAAATCAGTCCGGGGGCTATCGTACACCTACATCCGGATACCCGGGACCTCGCACTCAGTCCTATGGCAGCAGTGGCTATCGCACACCCATGACAAACTATGGTGGGGGTGCGAAGTCTGGAGGCAGCAGCAACTACCAGAGGAACTACAGCAACAACAACAATCAGAACCGTTCATATCAGAATCAGTACAATGGAGGTGGGAACAACAACAAGACGGGGACGGCAGGGAATCAGCAGGCTGGGACATCTTCTGCCAGCCAGAGTGGGGTCAAGTCCAGTGGCAAACTCTTTGCCATGGGAAAGCAGGCCGCTCAGGAGGATGCTCATGTGGTTACTGGTACTTTTCTTGTAAACTCTAGACCTACTTTTGTACTTTTCGATTCCGGTGCCACCCATTCTTTTGTGTCTAGAGACCATGTTAGAGTTTTGGGGCTTGAGAGGTTCGACTGGGTCGCAGACTCAGTGACCATACCTTCGGGAGAGTCAATAGCTTGTAATAGAGTCTATGGAAGTGTACCCATCAAAATCGGGGAAGCAATTTTCTATTGTGACCTCATAGAATTTCCGCTGGGAGGTTTTGAGGTGATCCTAGGGATGGATTGGCTGGGGAAGTATAGGGCATTTATCGACTGTCATCAAAAGAAAATTTCCTTGAAGGGACCCAAGGGAGTGAGGGTGTCCTACAAGGGATATCGAGTCAAGCCAAAAATCAAATTCATATCCGTCAATACCTTGAAGTCTAGCTTGAGGAAAGGAGAAAGCCTAATCTTGTGCCAAATGTGGGATTGCGAGGCTGAAACCCCCAAGACTAGCGAGATACCTGTGGTACGGGAGTTTGAGGGAGTGTTTCGGGACGACGTGCCAGGGTTACCACCGAGAAGGGAAGTGGAGTTTTCCATTGACCTAAAACCAGGAGCAGGACCGATATCTAAATCACCGTACCGTATGGGGCCGAAAGAGATGGAGGAGTTGAAGAAGCAATTGGATGAACTAGCTGAGAAAGGGTTCATCCGACCCAGTGTGTCGCCCTGGGGAGCACCTGTCTTATTTGTGAAGAAGAAGGATGGGAGTTTGAGGTTGTGTGTTGACTACCGAGAGCTGAACAATGTGACCATCAAGAACCGATATCCTTTGCCGAGAATTGACGACTTGTTCGATCAGTTGAGTGGAGCTGGGGTTTTCTCCAAGATTGACTTGAGATCCGGGTATCATCAGTTGAGAATAAAGGATGAAGACATTCCGAAGACCGCTTTCCGAACGAGGTATGGCCACTATGAATTTGTGGTTATGCCCTTTGGATTGACTAATGCTCCAGCTGTGTTCATGGACTTGATGAATCGAGTCTTCAGCCCGTATCTGGATAAGTTCGTGGTGGTATTTATCGATGATATCCTGGTATATTCCAAGAATGCAGAAGAGCACGAGGATCATTTGAGGAAAGTACTTCAGACCTTGGAGGAGCATAAGCTCAATGCTAAGTTGAGCAAGTGTGAGTTCTGGTTGGAGAAAGTGGCATTTCTGGGTCATGTAATTTCAAAAGAGGGGGTGGCTGTTGACCCTAGCAAGATCGAGGCAGTGACTAAGTGGCAGAGTCCGAAGAATGTGAGCGAGATTCGAAGCTTTCTGGGTTTAGCTGGTTATTATCGGAGATTCGTCAAAGATTTTTCAAAGATAGCGAAGCCGTTGACGTCGTTGATGAGGAAGGAGAACCGTTACATCTGGGATGAGAGTTGTGAGAAGGCATTCCTAACCCTTAAGGAACGCCTGACAACAGCTCCTATCCTGGCCTTGCCAGTTGGGAGTGAAAATTTTGAAGTATACTCCGACGCTTCAAAGCATGGGTTGGGTTGTGTGCTAATGCAGAATGGGAGAGTGATCGCGTATGCTTCTCGCCAGTTGAAGACCTACGAATAAAATTATCCGACTCATGATTTGGAATTGGGCGCTGTGGTCTTTGCACTGAAATTGTGGCGTCATTACCTCTATGGAGCCACTTTTAAGGTGTTTTCTGATCACAAGAGCCTGAAATATATCTACACCCAGAAAGAGTTGAATATGAGGTAGAGGAGGTGGATAGAGTTGATCGGAGACTATGATATGCAGATTGTCTACCACGAGGGCAAGGCGAATGTGGTAGCTGACGCTCTAAGTAGGAAGTCAGTGCATGCTTTGAGTTGTGCCAGATCGAGAGTGAGGTTGCATGGCGAGTTAAGGGAGATGGGAATTTTCATGATCCGGAAAGGGGATGCACTTGGTGATCTGACCGTGGAGCCTGAGTTGTATGGGGAGATTCGGGAGTTACAGAAGAGCGATGAGAGAATCCAGAAGTGGCGTTTGATGGTAGAAAATGGGAATGGTGATGGGGCATCCAAGTTCAGTATTCATACCGACGGTAGTTTGAGGTTCAGTGGGCGATGGTGTGTACCGAATGTTGAGGAGCTAAAGAAGAAGATCCTGACTGAAGCTCATGCTACTCCTTATTCTGTTCACCCAGGGGGTGATAAGTTGTATAAGGATCTCAAGAAGACGTTTTGGTGGCCTAATATGAAGAAGGAAGTCGCAGAGTTTGTGTCGAGGTGTTTGACTTGTCAGCGAGTGAAAGGGGAGCATAAGAGACCTCAAGGGAAAGTTCAACCGTTGGATGTGCCAGAGTGAAAGTGGGAGAATATTTCGATGGACTTTATCGTGGGGTTGCCTCGGACTCAGAGGGGCAACAACATGATTTGGGTGATCGTGGATCGTTTAACTAAGTCAGCTCACTTTATTCCCATGAAAGATACCTGGAGTAAAGCTGAATTGGCTAAGTCATATGTTCAGAATGTGGTCAAACTGCATGGCGTACCCAAGGACTGTTAGGTTTAACTAGTTGCTCATAAACTAATTTAGTCATACTAACAAACCTTTTAATTAACTTTTAATTAACAAAATTATAAACTCGTTTATATTAGATCTTATGCATGCTTAAGCGGAAATAAAGAGTAGACCGAGTCCTTACACACGGTCCAAGTATATTGCAAGGATGATCCTCCGAGTACCCAATATAGAATACCTCCTCCGGATGCACCAAGACAACCCCAAAAGAACCGAAACTTTGTATGCTAGACTTGGAATCGGTTTTCTTCCTTAAACTATTTCTAATCACTCTTATTAGAAATATATTTGTATACTACTCTTAGTATAAATTTTATTATCTTATAATAAGTATTAGAGGTTGATAATCTCTTCTTGCTAGTATGGAATTTCGGCTAGGGTTAGAAGAAGAGAGGAAGAAAAAGAATGAATATGATATATCCTCATATATATATGATGAGCATGCTTCTTAATTATCACATAAACTAACTTAAGCATGCTCACTTGGGAAGGGGGTAGCCGGCTTAGGGAGTGTCAAAGAGGGAACATGTTGTGTTCTCAAGACACTAGGGAGGCATCTAGGTTAGTGTTCTCAAGGCATCATATTAAACTTGATGATTAATGGTGTATTTAACAATTAAAACACCTTACACTAACCTTCACCATAACCGGCTATTAAGTCCATAAAATGGACTTAATTTTACAATTTTGTCAATTGTATAATTTGTATAAAGTATGACATCTAATATGTCATAAGGTAATCAAATTATAATTATACAAAGCATATAAATATTTATCGTATAAATATTATGTCAAATAAATCATATTTATTAATTAACAAGTAATTCGAAATTACCATTGTAAAATAATATTTTATCGTCAATACGATTTACAACCTTTGTATTAATTTCAACCCAATTCATTCTAATTACGATATCTTAAAATATCGTTTAATGTTTAACAATTGACACGTTTCAATTTTAAACATAAATCTTACATTAAGATTTAACCTCTAATTTCTCGATATACGAGTTTAAGGAATATGATCAAATCGTATCATTATACATTTGATCACTTTATCAATTAAGGGAATTGTCCTAAAGGTGTGACCTAAAGGGATCAACTGACCATCACCGTTCATACGACAGTAATGTCAAACTCTAGCTAGCCAATCATTACCGATTAATGTTGGTCAGTTGACTAATAAATCGTATCATCCCTTGCGCATTCTTGTTATGAGATTTAATTACGTGATCGCACTATTGTTGAGGACACATTTCCCAACAATCTCCCACTTGTCCTCGACAAGTGTGCGTCACCAATTCTCTTGTCCTATTACAATCTCCCACTCAATGCAAGATGTCTCTCTCTGGTCGTTCTTGCATTTGATCATATCATGAATGGTTTCCTCGATCTGGAGAATAACTGTCTGACCGGAATTATCTACCATAGATACCTTCCGAGCGTGGCCACGCATTTCCAGTTAATTACTCCTCGAGTGGCCCTGAGATTTGAACAACCCTGACAAGGGGTGGACAATTTCTATCGCACTACTTCCTTCAACTAGTCACAGTTAGTCACAACCCAAAACAATCCCATTTGACTCCAGTTACGAAAAGTCGTAGAAAATGAATCAAAGTTATGCCTAAACTGTACCATCTTGGGAGAGTAGTCTTTAGTCAAAGAATTGACTCACAAGAATACTATAGCAGCTCTCGCCACGACCCGGCTATAAAATTTCCAGAACTCTATAAGCGGTCACATTGCCCGACAGAGTGTCTCTTACAGTCTGCCTATGTGATCGACTAGTCATCACATATGACTCTATGGCATTTGAACTTGCCATCAATCGCCTTACACTCTAGTCGCTTTGAGACGTCACCTCATGTAAGCGGCTAGGGGCTATACTAAGTCAATCCAGTTCACTTATGGGGTTCAATATTGTCTCATACAACCCATTTGGATTCTGACAAAGTATCTTTTACTTTGAGTTATTAATAACTCAAATGATGTTGTCATGCAACAATAGTCAACACTATAACATTGCATTTTGATGCACAATCATCTATTTGTATTAGTGTTTTGCGAATAAACCTTTTATTCATGCGAATAACCTTTATTCATGATAGCAAAACTTACAACTTTTGGTCTCCTTTATTCTCATATTATCTCGTATAACATGATTCTATTTGAGTACATATCTAGAACTCTTTCTAGATTTTGAGTTTCCTTTCCGGAGGAAAGCTCCCACTGTTATCTTATAACTTGTGACGTATCGATATACTGGAGGGATTAAAAATCACTCTCTATAGTCACTTATGTACTGAAATCTATATTGCAGTTTATTAGTGATTTCATCACTCTTACAATTTTCAACCATCTTGGCTATTTGATAATGGTTTCATTCATCATTATGAACAATGTATCCAACCATTCTAACTTCTAGTGGGCGACCTTTTATTATCCATATAATAAACCTTCCCGTAAAGCTCCATCATCTTATGATATAAGGTATTTGATCATCTAGAATTGAAAACCTCTTATTCTTTACACCTTAAAGAATCACCCATTCTCTCTAAATGGTAGGCTTAATCCTTTTTATGAAAATCGCTCCCACTAAAATCAATATCTTTCGATATCTTAAATGAACCTTTCATTTCTCGCATGTTAAACTATTACTCGAATCATTATTACTATCACTATCCCTATAGTGATCTACTTCCATTCAATCATTCATTACCTTCTTATCATGTCTTCGTTTCCTCGAGACGAAAATGACATGATAATTTCTTTATAACTACATAGGAACCGTTTTCCTACCGATGATTTCATACGGGGTTTCAAGTTTCCTTTCTATGAAACAATGAACACAAAGAACCTTTCTCCGAGTGTCCTCCCGTAGTTTCTTCAAATCATTTAGGGCTTTGTTTCCTCTCTATGAAACAATGAACACAAAGAACCTTTCTCCGAGTGTCCTCCCGTAGTTTCTTCAAATCATTTAGGGTTCTTCTTAAGACTCCCAAGTAAGAATCTTCTCTAAGATCTCTCCTTTATTCACATCATTGGTTTGTGAGCGAAATATTTTCTCCCACTCTATCCTTCTAACAATAACCTTTACTTGTTTAAGGATAGCTATTTCGATCAACCAATGTGTTTGAATGTTTGAAGTTTGATAGGTGTGATGAATACATTCTCATTTTCACTTAAAATGAAAATCTTATAATGAACTGATATAGTCTCATTTTGATTGAATCTATCTCATGGGGTGTAGTTCTCCGTTTTAATCAACTCTTTGATTATCATATACTTGATCGTATCAATATTTATTGCGTGATTAAATCACTATTATTCATGTTTAAACAAGGCATGCAATTTATTTGAGAAATCAAAACATTGATTAAGAACAAAAGTAGTGACTCGGGTTGAAAACCAAGTCACTAATATCCAAAATTACAACCATTGTTTTAGGATTTTAATCCTTGTCTTACAAGAAAATTAAATTGTTCCATAAATAAATGCAAAATATGAAAGAAGACAATATGAAAATTAGAGCCTAGCTCTTCAAGTCTTCGATCAATTGGATGCTACCGGAGCCATCCAAGTAAGGAACCTCAAGCTTCCTTCTCCTTGCCCTTATCATTATTCGGGGGTGGCCCTTTAAAACAATTAAAAAGGGTAAATATCAACACATTTGTATCACTATACATGAGTTGATAAATGACATGAATTATACGCGAGAATTATTACCTACGGCGGTTGCCTTCCCATTTTTGAGATCGCTTAAGTATTTGGGGCAATTTCTCTTCCAATGACCGATCCTTGTGCAATAATGGCACTTGTCTTGCTCTTTAGAAGACGAGGTGGAAGCGCCTTTCGAAAAGGTCTTTTCTTTGGTCGCTTTGGGCTTGAACGTTTTCTTGCCCTTGCCTTTCGAGGCATTCCTCTTGAAGCTCGCTTTTCCCTTCTTTTCGATGTTCAAAACATCTTTGGTGGAACTTTCATGAAGTCCCATGTCCCTTTCGGCTTGGACTAACATCTTATGCAACTCGTCTAACGAGGTCTCTTGGTTTCGCATATTGAAATTCACCCGGAATTGAGCATACGCCTTAACCTTATTGAGCGAGTGAAGAACTCGGTCAATGATAAGAGAGTCGGGAACATCAACATTTTGAGCTTTTAGAGTCTCCGCGAGCTCAACAAGTTTGAGCACATGAGGGCTTATCTTTTGCCCTTCCTTGAAAGTTATGTCAAAGAAGGCGGAAGCCGCCTCATATTGAATCACCCTTGGAGTTTGCGAAAACATGGTCGCAAGCTTGGTGTATATCTCATACGATGTGGTCAACTTAATCATACTCCTTTGGAGATCCGGCTCCATGGAGAAGATGAGCACATTTTTAAGAGCGGAGGACTCTTTCATGTAGGCTTCATAGGCCTCACGAGTTTGGACCGACGAACGAGCGGTCGGAGCGGGAGGAGCGGCTTCGGATAGGTAACGACTCTTATCGTCACCTTGAGCGGCCAATTGTAATTGCGCATCCCAATCCTTAAAATTGGAACCATGCTTATCGAGTTTGCAACGATCCATAAAGGATCGAAGCCATGATACGTTAGTGAGAGGTGGAGCGTTGGTTGCCATAGTCGATGTTGAAAATTAAACTACAATAATAAAAGGAAAACAACATCATTTCTAAATTCATAATTTAAACTATAACTTTAACGAGTTTAGTTATATATATTTACTTAATGATCTCTTACCCAATTAAGTAAACAATCCCGAGACCCAAACCCATACTAATCCGGGCACGGTGTAGCCGATTCAACCCGTATCGGTATAATTTGGTGGATTAACTCTTTAATCGGTTCTACTCTTAGAACTCTCGGTCGACAATTTTCTTAAAATTATCTTTAGCCCGAACTTATTGCAACTACGGTTACGAATACTTTCGTTGAGATCAACCAAATTTCAAGGTGTAATCTTATTACCCCACTTACCCAACGTGACAATTTTAGTACCCCGGTGTAGCCGAGCCTACGTCCTTGTGAAGAAGGGATTCATGGGTCCGTACTTTTTGGTAAGGCTAAGTCTCAATGTTTATATGTAAGAGATCTAGTCAAATTATTATCTATCTCCGTATAAGTGAACTAAGTCGGTGAATTATCGATAAAATAAAAGACTAGGTCGACTAGGTCGAAACATGCATGATACGATGTATGACGATTTGGCTATGCATGCAAACATATAAAAGCAAAAATAAAAGCATAAATAAACCCTAGTATGGCCTTTCCTAGAAAAGAAATAACAAAGTACAAATTCGGAAACCAACTCCTTTGGTCCCTTGAACTTCATGCGGCACGCACTTCGAGGTAAACACCGTCTTGATCGGAACTCCTTTCCGAATGGCACCGTCTTCAAGGAACTCCGGATTTTACAAAAATTACAACTTTTCTAGTCTACTTTATACATTATAAAATAGAATTAAATTACAATTTGGTGATACGAGATCACAAAATTACAACCGAATCGGTAACCCCTTACATTACGGGAAATACCGATTTAAAAACTAGGCCATACTAAGTAAATTACATAATTCCCAAAATTACGTAAAAATAAATCATGACATTCATAATATAAATATGCAATGCTTAAATAAATATGAATTAACATGCAAATCCTAAGCCAAATCGTCCTATTTAAAACACTTATTTAAATAGTTATCGTAAACCTCGGTTTTTATGGAATTGCGTGTTTTAACGTTTAACAACACTATGCATTAAATGAAACGGTTTTCATCCTTAAGTTAATCATCCTAACTCGCATAGGATTCAAAATTTAGTCTTACTCAAACTTTGAACATGAATTAACTTAATATATTATAATATTGATCGGTATTACTCGGTTTTTCGGAAAATAATATAAAATTCAAAAGAGACATTAAAATTTCGAAAATTCAAAATTCAAATTTTGAAAAATCCAGAATGTTCTTAAAATTTTCAGAAAGTTAAAATATTAGTATTTCATACGGTTTTATTATTATTTCGAAAATAACACGTAAAACGAGCAATTTAAGTCGGAAAATTCAATAATTAACTTCATAAATGCAAATTAAATACTAATAATAATTTTATACCTTCCAAAACCTTTTTAAGAACACAAGATGGACAGAAAATTAAATGGCACATTGCCCCATAGCCGAAATTTTAAAGCATGCCTCCTTTTAATTTAATTTTAATTGCTACTTTTAACAAAACAAAATTAAATTAATACAAATCAAATCTGAAACTTTAGGCACCCAAGAATATTTTCATGATGAACATATCACATATGACTAAAATGGGTTATATTTTCGGCCATTTTTAACAACATTTGCAAATTTTAACGATTTACGTCATATATCATACGATTTTAACATTTAAAATTATTTCTCAAGCATAAAATAAGATAAAATTCTCGAAAATTTTATACATGCTGGAAATAATATATATGACATCGTGTTAAATTTTTATGGCCAAATTCCAACTTAAACTATTAAAGTCGAAATTATGTCACTAATTACTCGATTTTTACATTAAAAATCTATAATATTGCAATATTTGAGATAAATTTCTGGAAAATTCAACATAAATTTTAAATATTGCATGTGACATCCTCATAAATTTTTATAGTCAAATTCATAATATAACTATTTTAACCCATTTTTATTCATCTTATTGCATTTTAACCATTAAAATTCATATCACACGATTTGAAGGTCTATAATTTACGAAAATTCATATTCATATTATAGAAAATACATGTGATATCATACTGAAAAATCTCGGCCAGAAGTTTATTTTAACTATTTTTCCCAAAATTAATCACTTTTAACCATTAAAACGTATTAAAAACCGAAATAAAAATACCAATGATCAATATTCATGCAAAAATTATTCCAAATATTCTAAATCATATTAGAAAACAGTAGGTATCATGCTAAAATAATTTCGTCCATATCTTATATCATACGAAAATTCAAGTTTTATTTTTGTTATCATAATAACTCCGTAAAAACGAAACGGAAAGCATGCAAACAACCCTTTTGCTCTGATACCAATTGTTAGGTTTAACTAGTTGCTCATAAACTAATTTAGTCATACTAACAAACCTTTTAATTAACTTTTAATTAACAAAATTATAAACTCGTTTATATTAGATCTTATGCATGCTTAAGCGGAAATAAAGAGTAGACCGAGTCCTTACACACGGTCCAAGTATATTGCAAGGATGATCCTCCGAGTACCCAATATAGAATACCTCCTCCGGATGCACCAAGACAACCCCAAAAGAACCGAAACTTTGTATGCTAGACTTGGAATCGGTTTTCTTCCTTAAACTATTTCTAATCACTCTTATTAGAAATATATTTGTATACTACTCTTAGTATAAATTTTATTATCTTATAATAAGTATTAGAGGTTGATAATCTCTTCTTGCTAGTATGGAATTTCGGCTAGGGTTAGAAGAAGAGAGGAAGAAAAAGAATGAATATGATATATCCTCATATATATATGATGAGCATGCTTCTTAATTATCACATAAACTAACTTAAGCATGCTCACTTGGGAAGGGGGTAGCCGGCTTAGGGAGTGTCAAAGAGGGAACATGTTGTGTTCTCAAGACACTAGGGAGGCATCTAGGTTAGTGTTCTCAAGGCATCATATTAAACTTGATGATTAATGGTGTATTTAACAATTAAAACACCTTACACTAACCTTCACCATAACCGGCTATTAAGTCCATAAAATGGACTTAATTTTACAATTTTGTCAATTGTATAATTTGTATAAAGTATGACATCTAATATGTCATAAGGTAATCAAATTATAATTATACAAAGCATATAAATATTTATCGTATAAATATTATGTCAAATAAATCATATTTATTAATTAACAAGTAATTCGAAATTACCATTGTAAAATAATATTTTATCGTCAATACGATTTACAACCTTTGTATTAATTTCAACCCAATTCATTCTAATTACGATATCTTAAAATATCGTTTAATGTTTAACAATTGACACGTTTCAATTTTAAACATAAATCTTACATTAAGATTTAACCTCTAATTTCTCGATATACGAGTTTAAGGAATATGATCAAATCGTATCATTATACATTTGATCACTTTATCAATTAAGGGAATTGTCCTAAAGGTGTGACCTAAAGGGATCAACTGACCATCACCGTTCATACGACAGTAATGTCAAACTCTAGCTAGCCAATCATTACCGATTAATGTTGGTCAGTTGACTAATAAATCGTATCATCCCTTGCGCATTCTTGTTATGAGATTTAATTACGTGATCGCACTATTGTTGAGGACACATTTCCCAACAAGGACATCGTTTCAGATCGAGACTCGAGGTTTATATCTAGATTTTGGCAGGAGTTGCAGGCTGCTTTGGGTACTCAATTGAAGATGAGTACAGCTTTTCATCCGGCTACTGATGGTCAGACTGAGCGGACGATTCAGACTCTTGAGGATATGTTGAGAGCTTGTGTACTGGAGTTCGGAGGATCTTGGGAGGATCGACTGGGGTTGATCGAGTTTTCTTATAATAACAGTTACCATGCAAGCATAGGCATGGCCCCTTTCGAGGCTCTATACGGGAGGAAGTGTCGGAGCCCTGTGTGTTGGGATGATCGAGCTGATGTTGTGACTTTGGGGCCAGATATGATTCAGGAGATGGTGGAACAGGTTCAGATTATTCGTCAGAGGATGAGGGCCGCTTAGGATCGACAGAAGAGCTATGCTGATCTGAAGAGGAGTGATATTTCATTTGAGGCCGGAGAGAAGGTACTACTGAAAGTCTCTCCGATGAAAGGTGTGATGAGATTCGGCAAGCGTGGCAAACTGAGTCAGAAATTTATTGGACCATTTGAGATCTTGGACAGAGTTGGGGAGGTGGCATATCGCTTAGCTATGCCTCCAACCCTATCCAAGGTCCATAATGTGTTTCATGTGTCCCAGTTGAGGAAATACGTGAGTGATCCATCACATGTGCTTTAGCATGAGGTGATCGAGGTGGATGAGCAGTTGGCATACATTGAGATTCCGAAGGAAATTCTGGACAGGAAGGTACGAAAGACTCGCAATGGCGAGACGTCCTTGGTAAAGGTCTTGTGGACCAACCATAATCAGGAGGAGGCTACGTGGGAGCCTGAGACATCTATGAGGGAGCGTTACCCACATTTGTTTGATTGAGGTAAGTTACGCGGACGTAACTTTTCTTTAAGGGGGGTGGAATGTAACATTCGATGTTTTAATTGGACTTTTGTGATGTTTTGTGTTCCGTGTTCGTATAAATTGATTGTTTTGTCATTCGTGTGTTGTTGAACTTCGGGACGAAGTTCTTTTTAAGGGGGAAAGACTGTAATACCTCGAATTTTAGTTACGATGTTGATCTTGTTTTGTGTCGATAAGATGATTTCTTTACGATGGGTAATTACTTAATAAGTATATATGTTTATATGGTTTAATTGTATTGTATTCTCTAGTTGGGGCTCGAGCACGAGACCTTTTGTTACGAGTTTTGGGCTTCGTTATCTGTGCAATACAAACAGCCCATACACCGTTTAAACCCTAAACGAAACCCTACATCAGTCCTAAAATCTGATATCTCGTTTAAACCCTCTTCATGCCGCCTATTTGAGACTGAAAAAGACCTCACCTCTGACCTAGCCTATACACTTTTGACACCCTAAACTCTCTGCCGCCATCACACAGAAGAGGAGGAGTGTGCTCACGGCCATAACCACCGTCACGTTTTCCCAGAATTTGGATCTGAAGTCAGGTAAGCACAAATAACGTCTGACATTAGTTTTCCATGTTCATGTTTATATGTTTTGTCGAGTCTGTGGAAGGGTCGTGTGTGGTGGTGATGGTCTGGGTGGTGTTGTTATGTGTCGTGGGGTGGTTAAGGGACGTCAGGGTGGTGGTCGTGGTGGTTATAGTGGGTCGGTGTCGGAATAGGAGGGGTGGTTGTCACCACTGGTCGTGAGGAGTTCTGGTGTTGGTTGTGTTATGTGTTCAGGGAAGGAGGTTGGGGGTGGTACCACCGTTGACTCGGGGGAGGTCGATGCGGTGGTACCACCGTGGTGTCTCATACGTGCGTCAGGGAGTGTCGGGGTGGCGGTTCCAGTGGTTGTTGATGGTGGTTGTCTGTGTCGATGGGGGTTGTAATTTCATTGCCAGAGGTACAGGCGGGAGTCAGACCTGGATTGGGGGGTTAAGGTCTGACTCGCCGGCGGTCGTCGAAGGCTCTGGTGGTGCCAGGGGGGCAGTGTGTTGTCGGTGGTGTCGTGGGGGCTGGCCTGCTAGTGTTCGAAGGGGTGTTTGGCGGCTAGAGAGGCGGCTGTTTCGTGATGGTAGGGGGCTGTCGGGTTTCCTAAGTTGTTTCATGGTTTTGTATGATTATTATTATTACTATTATCTTTATTATTATTATTGTTTTTATTATTATTAATATTATAATTACTATTTTATTTGGCTTTGGAATATTTGTTTTTATGAGAAAATATTTTATTTATGGCAAGTATAATTAGTATTTAAGGTATAGTATTTTATTTATGGTAAAGATTTAAATTTGAATTTCAAACCCAAGTGTTTGTTTATTTCTTAGGAGTTGTTTTCTTTTTAGAAGCTACTATATTTGGAAGTTACTATTTTGGGTAACTCGGTTGTTGGGAACTTTCTAAATATAGGAAGTTTCTATAATTGGATTGTGTACATGTTTTACGAGAATTAGGGAGTTTATTAATTAAATAATATACTTTTAGGTGGAAGTTTTCGTGTGGAGCACTTTTGAGAACAGTTGTGCATTTTGCCTTTTCTTCTGCAGTTTGAGGTAGGGGAAACTACTAATGCTTGATGATGTGTAAACCGTTCATAATTGATATCAAACATGTTGTTATATATTATCATGTGCTCTTATATTATGCATTTATATTATACTGTGATAACGATGAGGCGATGAGATGATGGGTCTTGTGATTGGCGCGGAGATAATGGGTCTTGTGATTGGTGCGGAGATAATGGGTCTTGTGACTGGTGCGGAGATAATGGGTCTTGTGATTGGTGTGGAGATAATGGGTCTTGTGGTTGGTGCGGAGATATTGGGTCTTGTGATTCGGAGTGGAGATGAACGACTTTCTATTTTTAGTAATATGGTTTGTTTACAGTTTTACTCTACTCAACCTCGTGGTTGACCCTGTGTATTCGTGATCACCTGTGATGAACCAATTATTGGGCAGCAGACTGACAGGTATAAAGACAATGGGAGCATCTGGGAAGGGAGAAGCATGGACCCGAACCTGTTTAGAGTCTAGACCACGTGATAGTAGTATATGAGTTGTACTTTTACTTTTGTCAGAACAGTTTTCTATTTGGTTTTGTAAGAACATGTTTTGAGTTTAAATTAAATTTAAAGTACTGTTTATCTTCCTTTGTATCTACTGCCTCGGGAAACCGAGATGGTAACACCTTTATTTATCTGAGGAGTCCTAGTTCAGGCCCTTAAATAAATGGGGGTGTTACAAGTTCTGCGAGAGCTTCCTTGATATTTGAAGGTTCAATGGTGGAGAGAAAGGAGTAGAATGAGCAAAAGTTATTTAAGCTCCTTCGAGTTTGAACTCCATCTGTCAGGCTTCCTATGACATTGTCCAAAGGATGAGAGCCTTTGTATCTCCAGTTCCTTGATTGATCATTTGCATTCCCTGAACTTGACTCGGGATCTTGACTTGTTCCCCCTGAGTCCAAACCTGGGTTTATAGTAGGGTCAGGTATAACTCTGGCCTCTTCCCTTTGGTTTTGATTCAAAGTTACAGCTTCATTAGCTGTAACTCTGGGTTCCAAGTCATTGGTTTGAGAGTTATCTACAGTATCATCAACTGTAGTTTCATCTCTCGTACCATTTTCTCCCAAGTTGAGTTCATCATGAATTCCTTGAGGTTCTCCTTCTTCAATTTCCATTTCAGGAGGATCTTCCCTTGATAACCTGAAATCAGGTTCGTCTAGGTTTTCCTCTATATCCTGTAATGGCTTATCGAAGACATTATTCTCATCAAAGATAACATGAATACTTTCCTCTATGCATAAAGTACGTTTGTTAAAAACTTTGTAGGCTTTACTATGATCTGAATATCCTATAAAGATTGCTTCATCACTTCTAGGGTCGAATTTGCTTAATTTGTTTTTACCATTGTTGTGAACAAAGCATTTACTACCAAAGCATCTTAAGTGTGATATGTTTGGTTTACGACCACGGAGAAGTTCATAAGGAGTCCTTTTAAGGATAGGTCTAATCATAGCACGGTTATGAATATAGCAAGCTGTACTAATAGCCTCAGCCCAAAAGTTTCTAGGTAGGCCACTACAAAGAAGCATTGTTCGAGCCATGTCTTCTAGGGTTCTGTTCATTCGTTCTACGACTCCATTTTTGTTGTGGGGTTCTAGGGGCCGAGAGGTTATGTCCAACACCATTGGTTTTACAGAACTCAATAAAAGCATGATTGTCGAACTCAGTTCCATGGTCAGTACGGATTGTTACTAGGTTTGATTTATATTTGTTTTGGACAAGTTTCATGAGACTAACAAATTCATCGAATGTTTCGTCTTTAGAATGAAGAAAGATTGGCCAAACAAATCTAGAGTAATCATCAACTAGAACGAAAACGTACCTGGAACCACCTCTGCTTCTTACCTTCATAGGGCCACATAGATCCATGTGTACAAGTTCAAGAGCTTGTTCTGTGCTTACCACTCTTTTTGGCTTAAAGGATGATCTGACGTGTTTACATCGTGCACATGTGTCACACATCTTTTCTTGATCAAATTTGATCTTTGGAAGACCTTCGACCAAGTCCCATCTTTTCAGCTTACTTAGAATAGGTGAGCTAATATGACAAAATCTCTTGTGCCATAGACATGGATCATCTAACGTAGCTTTCATGCATGATAGAGAATCAGTAGGTACAACATTTAAATCAATCATATAAACATTTTTCATCCTATGACCTTCAAGTATTACTTTACTGGTGCCTTCTAAGATTATACGACATATATCTGAATGAAAAACCACTTTATTTCCTTTGTCACATAATTCAGATATACTGATAAGATTGTGTTTGAGACCACTTACAAGGTATACATCATTTATAGCATGAGAGGATGAAATACATATCTTACCAATTCCGATGATCTTTCCCTTTTTGTTATCACCAAATGTGACTTTACCTCCATCAAAGGGTTTAAGGGTTTGGAATAGATTTACGTCGCCTGTCATATGTCTTGAGCATCCACTGTCGAGATACCATAGGTTATTTTCCTTGGCGACAAACTGCACGAATAATTTCAAAGACAGGATTTAGGTACCCAAGCATACTTGGGTCCTTTGTTGTTAGTAATCACAAATACATCTTCCTTTTTAACCCAGACTTGTCTTACATAGGTCTTTCTATGTCGGTGGTAGTTGGGTTTTGATGTTCTTGTGTAAGTCTTAGTTTGGACTCTAGGTGACCAATTTTTGTGTGTTGCTTGTTGAGGAGTTTGTTTGGTTCTATTTTTCTTTTCTTCGTAATCAAATGTCATGTCATAGAACCATCTGTGGTCAATATTTCTTTCCTCATTTTTATTATCATCACTATCAGAGACAGAAATAGTGTCGTTTGGAATTCCTAGGGATTTAACAAACTTGACTCCGGTTTTAAAATCTTGTGCATGTTTTACACAGTTTTCTCGGAGGTGTCCAGTATGGCCACAATAAGTGCATATTAAATACTCAGGAAGGTCGACATATTTTCTTCTTCTAAAGTCTCTATCTGTTGGACTTTGTTTACACTTTGAGTGATCCCTTCTTCCATAACATTCGTGACCTAATCCCATCTTCATGTTGTTGTCGGATTGTTCAGTTAGGAAGTTTAGAACGTTAGTGCTTCCTTCCCACTTATCGTGAACTTTCCGAGCATGAAGAAGGAGGTCTTTCAAGGAGTCTATTTCTCTCTTACATTCACTATGGTCAGTGTTGCTAGACTCTTTTAGGTTTTGAATGTCTTTATGGAAGTCAGACACAATTTTGGCATGTTCTTTCTTGATTTTAGATATACTGAATTCTAGATCCATGATTTTGCTTTCGAGAATCTCAACTTCTTCTTGATGAGTCTCATCTTCGACCATAGTCGAAGATTCTGACTTAAGCCGTTCATTGACCTTTCTTAATTCTGAAGTTATAGCTTCATTAGCTATAACTTTAGATTGAAGCTCTTTAATGTTGAGTTTTAGTTTTGAGGTTATAGCTTCATTAGCTATAACTTTAGACTCAAGAACCTTTTTCTCAGACATAACTGTTTCCAACTTAGCATTTGCTTCAATGCTTATTTTGGATTTCAGTTTCTTAGCTTTGGCTTTCAGAAGTTGATTTTCCTCAGCAATATCGAGGATCTGTTCTTTCAAGTCATCTAACTCAAGACTTTGTTCATGACATTGGTCTAGGGTTTATTCAAAATATTTAATTAGCATAGCTTTAGATAAGTTTTTAACTTGACTTTTGAGTTGAAGAAAATTTACCTCTTCGTCGTCGTCGTCTGAGTCTGATTCTCCAAGGAGACACATATTAGATGCTTCACCTTCATCATTGTTGTCTAGGCTGACGTTGCTTAGGCACAGGTTTGCTACCTCTTCTTCTTCAGAGTCCTCGTCATCTTCAGATTCTAATTCTCCCCAGCATGACGCAAGCATTACTTTCTTAAACTCTGTTTTGGTCTTTTCTCTTTTTGACTTGTCTTTGATTTTGTCCCAACTTGGACAATCTTTGATCATGTGGTCTTGTTGTCCACACTTGAAACATCCTCTTTTGAAGAATGTTTCTTTGGAGTCAGTTTTCTTTTTGTCGAACGTTTTGTTGTTAGGGTTTTTGTATCTACCTTTGAAAACTGCTTTCTTAAATCGTCTAGCGAATAGAACTGTTTCATCCTCAAGTTCTTCTTCGCTTACTTCGCTTGTGGAGGCTTGTAAAGCGACGCCCTTTCCTTGGGGATCATCATCGTTTTTATTTAGTATGATCTCGTGTGCCATTAAGGATCCAATCAATTCTTGGTAAGTGATTTTAGATAAATCACGTGCTTCCTCTATGGCCGTGACCTTAGGTTGCCACTTTTTGGTGAGACTCCTAAGAATCTTACGAATGATATCCTCAGAATCGGTCTTTTTGCCAAGGTTTTGCAGTTCATTAATAATACAAGAAAATCGTGCAGACATGCTATCAATAGATTCATTCTTTTCCATATTGAAAAGTTCATATCTTTGAACGAGCAAGTCTTTACGATGTTTCCTGACTGCGGATGTTCCTTCATAAGCAAGTTCGAGACTATCCCATATTTCCTTAGCGGAACTACAGGATGAGAATCTATCGAATTCTGAGGTTATCATACCGTTCTGTAGGAGGCTCATGGCTTTAGAGTTTTTCTCTGCAATTTTGTAGTCACTTTCCACATAATCGCTTTCCATCTTTTCATAGGTTGTTCCATTGGCGGCGGCGACCAAGATCTTCTTTGGTCCAGTTTGGATGATCTTCCAACATTCCCAATCACAACCCTTGATGTAATGAGTCATCATATTTTTCCATAAACTATAGTTTTTGCCATCGAAGATAGGGCACTTGAGATGCTTGGAATCCATTGAAGAAAGAGTATATAATATAGAATCAATAGAAGGATCAAAACTCACGCGGCTAGGCGATCAAGAGCACGAGGCTCTGATACCAATTGAAGAGTCTATTGATATAATATACTCAAGAAGGGGGGGTTGAATTGAGTATGCCTTCTTTTTAAACCTTCTTCGATGTGTGTATGGTTGTATGATGATCTTTGAGTAGAGCAAATAATAAAGAGAGACACAATATTTTTGAAGTGGTTCAGTCTCACACTCTGAGACCTACGTCCACTATTCTCGATTAATAAAATTAGTACCAACTCTGGATTACAATTTTATCAACTCTACTCGTGCGACTTTGATGTTAGTCACAACTCAATCTAGATACCGTTAAATATCTAGCTACGACAAATACCGTTAAATATTTGTCTTACAACGAGTACCGCTAAATACTCAATCTATCTTACGTAAATAAGATAAAGTCTTCAAAGTTTTCTTGGTGTCACAATCTTGAATGAATAAGATCAATGCTTGAGCACTTGAATCTTGAATCGGATATGACAATTAAAAGCTCGAACTTGAAGAATATGAACGGCGGTTTTTCTCTCTCGATATGCGTGTATATGTGTTGTATTTTTCGTGTGGTTTAATGTATCATGGTAGTCTATTTATATAGAATATGTATCTAGGTAATTCAAACCCTAGATGATTTAGGAATATTACTTAAACTAGAATACTAGTCTTTTAGTAATACTACCTTAAATCTAATCTTAATATATTTAGGAAAGATTTAATAATATACTATATGTATTATATAAGGAATCAATTTCCAAATTCATATTTAGGGCTTGTTTGGTTGACATAGGGGAATTAAAGTTCCCGGGAACTTCAAGATCACATGAATTTCCAATTCATGTGAATTCGCAAAAAGTGTTTGGTTTGCATATGGGAAGTTAATTCATGCGGGAAGTTCTATTGACCAAGGGGGGACTTGGTGAGTAACTTCCCACATAATGGAGGAAGTAAATTCATGTGGGAAGTTCTATTTCCATGATATTGGCAACAAAACAACAACATGATTTTACACTTCCCAGGAAGTTCAACATCCCATGATTTTAATGGGTAACCAAACAAGCCCTTAGGAAAGATCTTTATATAATAAACAATTAGTATCCTTATTGAATCAACTTCCTAAACCATGTCAAAGATAATAAAAAAAAATATTACCATAATATAATCTTAGTTTGTTTAGGACATTAAATAAATACATAATATTTATTTAAATAAACCCTATACGATTTATGGTAATGTGGCATATCACACGTTTCCAAAAATCGAAACAAACTTTATCTAGATTATATATATTTGACAATAAAGATCATATAAAAATCCTTAGTTTATTTTAGTAATAAATAATTATCTCATAAGACAATTATTTATTCCTTATTTAACTTAAAGATATTTTATATAATCCTATTAAGATTAACAATTCTATTTATTAAAATAGAATACCAATTAGACACTAATTCTACACGACATAAATTTGGAAACAAACGTTTCAATTCAACCACATATATATTCCGATCATTTCTTCATAATATAGAGTTATAGCTACGAGCTATAACTTGAATCAATCTTGTACTAAAGCTATAGTTGATGAATATAACTTTAGTTCATTATGCGCGCTTGTGATCTTCTATCAATCTTCGACTTAGTCAATTCATTGACTAACATGCTTGAATCTTTTATACTTGATTGATTAGATCTTGTTACTAATGTTCTGTACACTTAGCACACGATTATACATACGAGTATATAATATATAAATAGCTAGACTTGTCATTATCAAAACATAAACATATATACTATATATATATTTGAATATATGGTTCAACAGGTGGGTTTACCCTGGGATGAAATTTAGTGTCACTGCACAACCATTTGCAGGCTCTGTCCTCTTCAATATTAGTACACGGGATCAAGGAGGTGGGGGGAGGAGTTGAATGGGGGGAGGTCTAGTGAGGATGTGGTTATGCAAGGTAATGGGGCTGGTAATGATGTTGCGGAGAATGGTGCAAAGAATGCTAGTCAGAAGCCTGTTATGCAAGAGGATGGTCAAGGTGTGGCGTATGCTGAATGCTCGTTGTTTAAAAATGGTCAATTTGCGCCATTGGATAATACGGACCTTTTTAACAATCTTAATGCAGGTTGAGGTGGGGGGGAGGGGTTATATCTTTGATGGTACATTTTGTCATTCTGCTGGGGTTCATCACATGCAGTTTGCATCTGCTGGCCAACTCCCTACTCAAGCGTCTAATGATCCATATGCTCTTTATGCTAATTATGATGGAATGGTAAGTCCTACTTGTAACAACCCGACCCGCCACCGTCGTAACACAACCCCCAATAATATCGGATGTGTACCTTTGGTCCAAATACTTGTCCTCACTTAAGCCCAAAAGCATAAGGCCTTGTTACTAAGTGGTGGGTGGAAGTTATTATAAACATATCACAAGCATCACATTCTACCGATGTGGGACAACTTTTCTCTCATACTCTTGGGGTGTTACACTACTGCTGTTGATAGAGATTCCTATATTCAGGAAGCTATTTTGAATCGTGTTGAAGGGGACTTTAATTAGGCTCGTCTTGATGACAAGAATAGAAGTTATTCACAGACATTTCACCCACCACCATCAGGGATACCAGTTACTTATTACTATGATTACTATGGGGTTGTGAATAACAGGAATGTTCATGATGCGGAGAATGGTAGGCATGAAGATATGGATGTGGAGAATGACACTAGTAATGAGAATAATGATCTTATTATTAATATTGAGGATTCCTCTTCTTTGAATTACACTACCCCAGATGAACCAATAACAAGCTCTGATTCGTTGAATAGCAGAAGGATTTCAAGTGAGGATACTGATGTGCAAGGTAATTTGATGCTAAGTCCAGTCACTGAAGTCAATACTACTCTGTCTCTACATGTGGATTATGGTAAGAGAATTGTTACGAGTGATGGTGACACGAGCACAAAGCAGTCCGTTAAAAACTTTTTAGAAACTGATGTTATTGATACTGTTGTACGTGTTAATCCAAGTATTTTTGAACCTGTTGTCAAAATGGCTGCTTCTTGGGGTGCGGGAATGGCTGCAGGAGAGGTGCATGATAACGGTTTATGGTTGGCTTCTGGTGAGTTATCGGTGAAGGCTACTTCTGCCCCAAGTATTCTACAACCTTCTGAAGATATGAAAGGAATGCAGGCTGGTGTTACTCTGGTCAGTCCAAGTAACGTGATGTGGGCTGAATCTAAAGCTAAGTTACCAATTAAGAAGCGTAAATGTAAGTCTGATACTATGGATGCTAATGTTCCTGCTGTGAGCTTGGTGAATATTAGGTATGCAAAGCCCTACCTTGAACAATTAGCAAAAAAAATGAAAGGAAATTGCAGCTCTGGTACTGCGGGTTTGTTGGCTCAGGGATGTAAAGGTTTTGTATGAATGTAACTGAGATGGAATGCAGCAGTTCAAGCGACTCTTCTGTTATGGGTGGAGTGGGATTTGCGGAGGTTGGCCCTAAGCAACCTCCTCGAGAAGAATGAGAATGCTCGAATGGAATTGTAGGGGCCTCAACGAAGCGCTCTCCCCTATAATTCCGAAAGTTAGAGTGTTGGTATTGGAGTATGATTTATCTTGTATTTTCCTTTCCGAAACAAAATGTAGTGTCGCTAATGTCTCTAGTTTCTTTAGAGGGTTGGGTTTTGTTAATGCAGCAAACTATGATGCGGTTGGTAACTCCAGGGGCTTTGATGTGGTTGGCGGGTTGGGAGTAGGTTCACAATGCACTTTTCTTGTAAAAATTTTGTGATCCTCTTGAATAATGAAAATTTGGAGTTACCTTGGTACTTGGTGTGTTTTTATGGAGAACCGAATTTGTCATGCCGAACCGAAGTTTTTGACGAATTAGGCCTTTGGATTAACAGGTTGACATTTCCTTATGTCATTTTCGGAGATTTTAATCAAATTGAATATGCATCGGACAAATATAGTAATAGGAAAGGTACTATTGCGGGCTCCCTTAGTTTTCATAATTGAAGAATGTTTCATGATTTGATTAATCTCTCGTTTAAAGGGTCAAGGTTTACGCGGAGTAATAATAGGAAGGGATACAAAAGAGTGTTTGAGAGATTGGATAGGGGATATGGATCCAAAAATTTGTTTTCCTTGTTTCCGAATTCTGGTATTATTCATTCCCCTATCCAAATTTCTGACATGCGCCGATTATTCGTGATTTGGCACTCATTAAAAACACTGGTGCTAAACCGTACAAAATTGACGCGTAGTGTTTGGATAACCCGGATTGTCAGATGGTTATTAATTCTACGTGGAATAAGGAGGTAGGTGGAACTTCATCTTTAATACTTGGGAGGAAGCTATCAAAAACTCGTGGGGCTATTAAGAAATGGGTCTTGGACAAGAGGGATGAATGGAATGCTAAATGGCATGTCTTTGACGAAAAATTGAATAATAATTTGGATACGGGGTTGGTTCGGGGGATTTTGAAGGGTTTGATGTGGCTAATAAGGAGGTGACAGAGTTTGCTAAGGCAGTTCGTGCTTATTGGAAACAACGTGCTAAAATTAATTGGTCGATTGATGGTAACACGTGTACTAAATTTTTTTTCAATTGGGTGA
This sequence comes from Silene conica, assembly GCA_029255685.2. Taxonomy (NCBI): domain Eukaryota; kingdom Viridiplantae; phylum Streptophyta; class Magnoliopsida; order Caryophyllales; family Caryophyllaceae; genus Silene; species Silene conica. The sequence goes on from CM055311.2 coordinate 72,551,070, forward strand.
AAGGAAGGGATGGTCGGAACTATATTCATGGGATTAGGGATAGCTCTGGTATGTGGAAGTTCGAGCAATATATGGTGGCTGATATTTTTAGGAATCATTTTGTTTCTATATTTTGTCCGAATAATGAGAGCAACGGTAGGGGTGGAGTTGATAGTATTCCGGATTTAGTTGATGGGTCTCTGTTTGATACGTTAAAGACTAGGGTTCGCTCTGATGATGTGGATTCGTTGAATAAACCGTTTACCCGTCAGGAGGTTAGAAGTGCTGTTTTTTAGTTAGGAGCTCTTAAATCACCAGGCCCAGATGGTTTCCCAACAGTTTTCTTTCATAAATTTTGGCATACGGTTAAACATGACGTCACCAATGTTGCTCTCGACATTCTGAATGCAGGGTTTTTCCCGGGTGAGTTTAATCGTACTTTTATTACTTTGATTCCTAAGAATGATAGCCCAGAGAAAGTGGAGGATTTTCGGCCTATTAGTCTCTGTAATGTCATTATGAAGGTTATCACCAAGTGCATCACCAATAGAATTGGTCCGATTCTAGGGTACCCGCTGAGTCCATTCCAGAATGCTTATATTAAGGGGCGGCAAATCTCGGATAACGTTATGTTAGTCCATGAATTGTTTCATAACATTAACAATCACAAGTCAGGGAATTATGGTAAGTTCGCCTTTAAGGCTGATATGAGTAAAGCGTATGATAGGGTTCTGTTAGAACACTTGATGTTGATGATGCCAAGTTACTCCTAATCACTTCTAATGTCTTTTTCTAAGTGTTGTGATTAATAGCAAATGATATCAAGCTTGTGAATGATCAAAGACAAATCAAGAAGAAGTCCCAAGATGCAAGAGAAGCAATCTAAGTCGAGTCTAGAAAGAGTGTTGTAAGCAAGGTAATTGATCATACTCATCTAAGTCATTAAAAGTGCAAAAGTCATGAAACAGTTCTCAGACTGTTGCATGACATGTGTCTAGTGCTAGTTACGGAGATAATTTTCAAAGAGGATTTCAAATGTTTGAAATTGTTTTCAAAATATCAGCTTGTGTTTAAATAAATTATTATTTGAATCAAAGTTCAGAAAATCAAGTTGAAAATCTTATTCAAAGGAGACTTGGTCTTTGTGAAAGTAAAATCTTGCTTTATTTCCTCATTTAGCTAAGTGAGTTTCTCCATGAGGGAAAGTTGAATGCTTCCTTAGCTAAATGAGTGCAACATAGAGCATTGTGTAATCAGACCAGTCCTTTTCCTCTCTTTGACAATATTGACTCACCCTTTTACCCACCAAGTAAAGACAATCACATAGTTGTAAAAGGTGAACAAAGCACATGCTTTAGGGTTTCAAGGCCTTTGTATTTCGGCTATATATATGGACCCTTGGGTTCATTTATTGCCAAGACTTTTTAGTGCATTCATTACAAACTTTGCAAAACTGATTTGTGCTTCATTCTTCAAAGTAACTTTGCAAATGTTTTAAGTTTTTAAAAATCTTCAAAAAGGTTTTAACAAAGACATTATCTCCTAAGCACTAGTAGCACTCTTAATGCCTAATGAGTATGTTCAAGGACCTTGTGTTTAGATCTTAAATGAAGTCTCCATGTTCTTAAAAGAGAACCCTTGAGACATGATCTTGTAAACCAAAGGTAGAACATCAAAAACTCTTAGAGCGGAGTAGCTCTAAGTTTGAGTCAAGTCTTTGAGCGGAGTAGCTTGAAGCACTGCAACCATAGTAGGTTGGCGAGTTGTCTTATTGTAATAGTTCTAGTTAAGCGGAGTAGCTTCTAAACTTTTAATAAGATAACGGTTGGACGTAGGCTCCGGAGTAGGAGCTGAACCAATTTTTTATATCGCCTGTTTATATTCTTGTTTATTCTCTTATCAATCTTTCGAATGCTTGCTACTTACGATAACTAGCAGGTCTGTGCAACTGTTGCCTATGCTGTTGCTCAGACTCTATCTTTCGTTGCTTGACTCTTAAACTATCAAGTTTAAATCAGAAATTTTTAAAAAAAAAAGGTCACCTAATTCACCCCCTCCCCCTCTAGGGGTTAAACTCGTTGTGACTCTTCAATTGGTATCAGAGCCTCGTGCTCTTGATTTAGGTCTTACCACCAAAGAGAAAGATCCGTAGTCATGGACGAGTCTAAACACACTAAGTACCCAATCTTCAAAGGTGAAAACTATGCTTGGTAGAAACACCGCATGGAACACTATGTAAAGGGGGTTGAATATGAATGCTGGATGATCATTCAAAAGGGCCCACTTAAGGTTGAGGTTACAGATAAAGATGGAAAAACGACACCAAAAGATGAGGAAAAAGTACAACGAAAATGATTACAAAAAAATCGAGAAAAACTCTAGAGCCATGTCCATTCTTCAATATGGCATCGGTGATCAAGAGATAAATCATATATCAGGTTGTACTTCCGCAAAAGAAATCTGGGATACCCTAAGCCTAGCTCCTGAGGGTACATCTCAAGTCAAGAAGTACCGTGTTGATCTTCTTATGCAACAGTATGAGATGTTCAACATGGGAAAAGATGAGTCAATCAACAGTCTGTCGTCACGTTTCTCATGCATTGTTAATGAACTTAAAAGCCTAGGTCGAAACTTTGAATCCGAGGATTTAGTCCGAAAGATCCTTCGAAGCTTAACTGAAAAGTGGTAACCGAAGGTGACGGCTATTGAGGAGGCCAAGGACCTTGCTGCACTTTCCCTAAATGAACTAATAGGGTCTCTCATGGCCCATGAGCTCTCACTTACTAAACGCTCTCAAGAGAGTTCAAAGGGAAAGGGACTAGCTCTAAATGCTCTCTCAAGTGATGAGGAGGATGAGGATGTCGAGTTCGCTATGTTTACCAAAAACATGGCCGGCATAATAAATGGTCGGGGGTCACAAAAGTTCAACAATGCTAGCAAAAGACGTTTTCCTAAGAGGAGATCAAGGTCTACTTTTGGTTGCTTCAAATGTGGTGACAAAGGTCACCAAATCAAAGAATGCCCAAAGTGGGACGAGATTAAGTCCAAAGAAAAACGTGAGCATGCTAAACGTGACTACAAGAGCAAAGTAATGACAGCTATATGGGGCATGTCTGATTCCGATGAGGATGAAGTCCTTGAGGAAGAATTGGACGCAAAGTTATGCATTTCCTCAAAATCAAAAACCGAAACCTCAAAATCAGCAAAGAAGGAAACCGCCGTATGTCTTATGGCTCATTCCGTTGACTCAAACTCAGATTCTGAAAATGAGGTAAATAGTCTAAAGAGAAAGGCCCGCACTTTCTCTAAAGACAAAATTTGTCTCCTTTCAGATGATTTCATAGACAAGTGTCGTGTCCAAAATAATAAGCTAAATGTCATGCAAGATGAAATTGAGAGTATACCTGAAGAAAATGTCAACCTAAAGGAAACTCTAACTGAGGTAGACCAAACATGTACTATAACCAAACTTGAGAAGGAAGTTAAATTGCTTAGGAAACAAAATCAAAATCTAATGAGTAAAACTGAAACAGCTCATGTAACAGACCACTGTACTGTTGAATCAGATCTTTGTAAAGAAGTCGAGTCTCTAAAAGGAATGGTATCATCACTCACCAAGGAACGTAACTCCCTCTTAATTGAAATCAATTCATACAAGCTAGACAACAAACAACTAGAGGAAGTCGCATCATGGTTAGGTGATGAAGTGAGTTATACCAAAGCAAAGCTAGAAAAAGTTGAAAAACTAAATCTAACTCGTCTAGGAAGGATTGAGACCTTGACCAAAGAGTTGCATGATGCAAAACAGTTTTATCTCAAATGGGAAGGAAGTCAAAATGTCTTGGAATTTCTGTTAAAACAATCTCAGGAAAATGAGAAAGCTTTGAAAAATGTTGGACTTGGTTTCAGAGGCAACAGGAGCACTCACTGTTGCACCCGAAACCAAGACCCAAGCCAAACTGATTTCAGAAGGCGAAAGTATGCCGGGTTACCTGAGTACATCATCTGTAACTATTGTGGAAAGACAGGTCATGAGTTCAATGAATGTCCTAAACGAAAACATGACCTAGCAAGAAACACCAAAGAAGCACAAAAAACGTGGGTTAGAAAAGACTCGGTTTTGAGTGTTAAGAAGGGACCCAAACTTGTTTGGGTTCCTAAACTAACTGTTTGAACTTGCGTAGGCATTAGTGGGAGGCAGCAGCAATTGGTACTTAGACAGTGGATGCTCTCGTCACATGACGGGGGAAGAAAGCCAATTCCTCTCGCTAGAAGCCTACAATGGAGGCATGGTGACTTTTGGCGATAACAAACAAGGTGAAATTGTTGGTATCGGAAAAGTTGGTAAGTCAAAATCACTATGCGTGGACAAAGTGCTGCTTGTCAAAGGGTTAAAACACAATCTCCTTAGCATTTCACAATTGTGTGATCGAGGTAATATCGTTGAATTTCATGCCCATGTGTGTAAAATTTTGAATGGTAAGACAAGGGAGTTAATTCTCGAAGGTAAACGTGTCAAGGATGTGTATATGATTGATTTATGTTCTTTGTCCGGTCAAACTCTTTCATGCATGAGTGTTCATAAAAATGACCCGTGGCTTTGGCATAAGAGGTTAGGTCATGTGAATGCTAGGACGCTAAACAATCTTAGAAGACTTGACCTAGTTGAAGGTTTACCCATCATTAACTTCAAATTCAACTCCTTGTGTGATGATTGTGTCAAAGGAAAACAAGTTAAAAGTTCGTTCAAATCTAAACATTGTGTTAGCACATCACGTGTCTTAGAACTTGTTCACATTGACCTTTGCGGACCCATGCGTATCACAAGCAAAGGTGGTAGTAATTACATTTGTGTGATTGTTGATGATTGTTCTAGATATGTATGGTTGTTGTTTCTTGGAACCAAAGATAAAGCCTTTAGTGAGTTCTTAATTTGGCTCAAAATGGTCGAAAACAAATTTTCACTCAAACTTGGAGCTTTAAGGTCCGACCATGGAACCGAATTTGAGAACCTCTCTTTTGAAACTTATTGCAATGAAAATGGTGTTAGCCACAACTTTTCGGCCGCACGAACTCCACAACAAAACGGAGTTGTGGAACGAATGAATCGAACCTTGGAAAATATGGCTAGGACCATGATCATTAGCTCTAAGGTTCCAAGAAAATTTTGGGCCGAAGCCGTAAATACTTCTTGTTACGTCTATAATCGAGTCATGATTAGAAGAATCACCAACAAGACACCTTATGAAATTCTACGCGGAAGAAAACCAAATGTCTCTTATTTAAAATGCTTTGGGTGTAAATGTTTTGTTCACAATAACGGGAAAGACAACCTTGGAAAATTTGATGCCCGTAGTGATGAAGCAATTTTTGTGGGATATTCTAACCATAGCAAGGCTTACAAAGTCTTTAACAAAAGGACTATGAAAATGGAAGAGAGCATTCATGTCGTGTTTGACGAATCTAGTCTTTTTGTGTCCCCTGAACAGGTAAGCAATGAAGAAGAGGATGATGAATTTGAACTTGGAATGGTTCGTCGTGATATGGACCATGTGTTAGAAGCTGAGGATACTGAACAACAGTCAGAGGAACCGTTGCATGGGGAAGCAGGCCAAAACTCAGGGGGAATTGAAGGTCCTTCACCCTCAGACGAAGCTAGCACATCAAGAGCTGGTGAAGAAAGCCAATGATCACCCTCTGATCCCACAAACATCAATGCCCAAAATCCCCCACCAAATCCTCCCCACACAACAGACCCTGAAACTGTTGCATCAGAACAGAATGAACAAGCTCTCGCTCCTAACACCACCATACCAAGGAAATGGAAACACCAAAGCTCTCATCCTCTTGATAACCTGACCAGTGACCTTGATTCAGGGGTAAAAACCAGATCATCACTCAGAAACTTTTGTGCATACAATGCCTACCTCTCACAAATTGAACCCAACCACATTTCAATTGCCCTCGAAGACCCTTGTTGGATCTTGGCCATGCAAGAAGAGTTGGAGCAATTCAAAAGAAGTGAGGTATGGCATCTTGTCCCTAGGCCGTCAAATCGGACTGTTATTGGCACTAGGTGGGTCTTTCGAAATAAGCTAGATGACAACAGAGAAATCGTAAGGAACAAAGCAAGGCTAGTGGTGCAAGGGTATAACCAACAAGAGGGAATTGATTTTGACGAAACCTTTGCACCGGTAGCCAGGCTTGAAGCCATACGAATTCTCATTGCCTTCGCAGCTCATCATGGTGTAAAAATTTTTCAAATGGATGTAAAATCCGCATTCTTAAATGGTTATCTCAATGAAGAAGTTTTTGTGGAACAACCACCAGGTTTCTTGGATGATGAAACACCGAACCATGTTTACAAACTTGATAAAGCACTATATGGTTTAAAACAGGCTCCTAGAGCATGGTATGATAGACTTTCAAAGTTTCTCTTGGAAAATGGTTTTGTACGTGGTTCGGTTGATAAAACTCTGTTCATTAAGGCACACTCAGATGTAAAGTTGCTTGTGCAAGTATATGTCGATGACATAATCTTTGGCGCAACAAGTGAAGCTCTTTATGATTATTTTGCAAGTCTAATGAAATCTGAGTTTGAAATGAGCATGATGGGAGAACTAGGTTTCTTTCTTGGCCTTCAAATCAAACAAAAAGAAGAAGGCACAATGATCCATCAACAAAAGTATGTGAAGGAAATGTTGAGTAAGTTCGGGTTGACCAATGCGAAACCCGTTGCTACACCTATGGTATCTAACCTCAAATTTGATCTTGATCCTAATGGTAAGAGTGTTAGTGAAAAGGTGTATCGAGGTATGATCGGTTCATTACTTTACTTAACCGCAAGTCGACCCGATATTCAATATAGTGTTTGTGTATGTGCTCGCTTTCAAGCTAACCCTAAGGAATCTCACTTCAAAGCCGTAAAAAGGATTTTCAAATACTTGATTGGAACTCAACATCTATATCTTTGGTATCCTTCTTACTATGAGCTTGATCTTGTAGGGTTTTCCGATGCCGATTATGCGGGATGCATGTTAGATCGTAAGAGCACGTCGGGAATTGTCACGTTCATGGGCCCATGCTTGCTCACGTGGGCCTCCAAAAAGCAAAACACTGTGTCTCTATCAACGGCCGAAAGCGAGTACATCAGTGCTGCACTCTGTTGCACACAAATCCTATGGGTTCGTCAACAATTGCACGATTTCGGTATTAATTTCGAATCCACTCCTATTTTTTGTGATAATACTAGTGCAATTAATATTTCTAAGAACCCAATACAACACTCTCGGACCAAACACATTGAGATAAGGCATCATTTTTTACGTGATCAAGTCGAAAAAGGAACGATATATCTTAACTTTTGTAAAACCGAAAATCAAATTGCGGACATTTTTACAAAACCGTTAGAAAGAGAACAATTCGTAAAACTTAGGTTGGAAATTGGTTTGTTGAGTGATGCGTGACATTAAATAATTTCCGTCTCCTAAATGATTGACTAGAGTCGAGAATATACGTGGATCGATTTAAAAATGCTATTTGTGTTTGTGTACGGTTTTTAATGCAAGTCCATTAAGAAAATAAAGAGAGTAGGCATGCATGTGTTTATCCATTAAAGCAAGCTATGACCCATCAAATCAATACTTGTTATCATCTCAAATCACCTCACCACTACCCATAAACCGCCCCATTTAACTCCCACACTCAACCACCCAAACCGTATAATCCCCTCCTTTACCCACTAGTCATTAACCTCTCCCTCTCTCATCCCTTAATTCAAAAATTAAAACCACTTCTCTCACCTTGAACCTCCTCCCATACCCTCTTTTAACCGTCATTTACCCATTAAAACCTCTCAAAAATGCCTCCTAAAAATTTAAGCCGAGAGTTGAAAAATCTTGCCAACACCTACAACCCCAAATACGTTACCAAGCTTACCATGGCCTCCCCTTCATCCCCTGCCAAAACCACCACTGCCAAAACCAAGGCAAAAACCACGACCGGTCCAAAGACCAAGCCTGGTTCGAAAAAGGGAGTTACCACGAAAAAGAATATGGGAGTACCGATGGATGTCCCCTCAGAGTCCGAATCCGACCATGAAAACCCGAACGAACCAAGGGATGAAGACTCTGTTGCAGGGAATGAGGAAAATGAGCATGCAACTGATAAAAATGTTGAGGTAGTTGATGAAAATGAAAAAGAAAACGAAGAAGAAGACGAGGGGGCTGAGGAAAGCGAAAAGGAAGAAGAGGAAGTCAATGAAAGTGAGAAAGAAAATGAGGAGAATGATGAAGTCGAGGAGAGTGAAGGAGGTGAGGAAGAAGAAACTGAAAAAGAAAAAGGGGGAAAGAAAAACAAGGGAATCGGAAGTGATAATGAGCTTGAAAAAGGAACAGAAAGTGAAAAGAAAAATATGGGAAAGAAAAAAGGAGCGGCAACCGAGAAAGGGCATAAGAGCCGTGAGGAAGGTGCCAAGGGAGTTGAACCCGAAAGAGGAAGTAACAAGAAAAAGAGTGTTGCCCAGAAAAGAAAGACACGGGCTGTTGAGAGTGAACACGAGGAGGTACGCGGGAAAGAAAAGGATACGGAAACAGTTGCAAATGAGGGGGAATTTCATGATCATGAGGTATTTGATGATGAGTTTGAACCATTGGAGCACACCACTCTCCAATCCAAACTCAAGTGAAAAATCAGTGAGATGTTTGGGGAAGACGAAGAGGACGATGAAACATTCATCTCAAGCTTGAAGAAAACCAAAGCTACAAAAATCACCAAACCCCCACAAAAACCAACCCGTCTCCTTACCAAAAAGACCAAAATCATACCCAAAACCCGTCTTCAAAAACAAACCAAAATTCCTGAGCAGGCTGGCCCTTCTAAACCCTGCACTACCATTATTGCCACCTCCTTTGATGAACCATTTAAGAATGAGGTATGGGCGCATCTCTCCAATCTTCCTCTCTCCGAAGAGGTGCTTGACAAGTGCCACCGCTTGCTATCTTGCTCATTCAACACCGGTAGGCGTTATGCAAAAGATTGGTATGCTACCTCTCCCGCCTTTAATTTTTTCAAAACTGAAATGGTTGTCCAACATTGGGTTGATTTGCTAGACATGTACAGCCCTGTGTACGTGTCCGAGGTCGTTCAGTTCTTTGCAACTGTACGTGTGGATGTTGCATCAGAAACCCTTTCCGCTTACATCAATGATAAACCCCTTGTCCTTACTATTGACCAACTGGCCACTGCTCTCAAAGTCATTCCTACTGGCCTAGACACATTTCCTAAGGGAACTTGGGGGGAAGTTGAGGCATCCATTGTCACCGATATAACCAAAACACTCCGACCCGGGAATCAAAGAGAAGGACCCTCCAACATCTATGGCACCGAACTTCGTGCTCCTCACCGATTCATCTTTAACTTTCTTCGACGTGTCCTTGTCCCTAATGTCTCCACCCGTGGTCGGTGTTCATACCTTGAAATGACCCTTATCTACTACATCCTTAAAAGCCGACCCATAAGCCTTCAACACCTCATGTTCTTCCGCATCCATGAACTTGCCAAAGAAATCAAGGTGGGAAAGTTCGACAAAACCACCCTCATCCCATATGGTATGTGGCTCTCCATTATCTTTAAGAAACATAAGCTTATCAAGCATGGGAGCCCTGCTGTGGAAAGACTAAGTGATGAGATGACTTCCGGTCTCCTTTCTCAAATGGCATTGGTAATTAAGGAGGGTAAGTTGGTGAAGAAGTTCAGTGGAAAAGGAACAGATGCATCAACTGTTGCACCAGGGCTAGCTAATGATAAGTTGGATCAAGTCTTGGCTCTTGTCAAAAAGATGGCTGTGGACATTGAGTCGTTGAAAGAGGAGGTGGCTGAGCTGAAAACGGTAAATGAGGACCTCATGGAGAGGCTGACTGGAGAGGAGCCGGAGGCCGAGGACGAGGCCTAAACACCCCCCCCCCCCCCACCCACCCCACCCATTCCCTTATCATCTTGTTATTATTATTATTACTATCATGCATGTATTGCTACTAACTATGTTTTCTGGACTTGTTTTTTAGACTCGTATGCTTGCTTGAACTGCTACTTTAATCCCCGTGTGTTTCTCTTCTTGATGATTTCAAGAGGGGGAAGTGTTATAAAATTTGTGTTGCTATTACTCAATGACTCTTAGGCTAATGTACACCGTAGAAATGTTTTAGCTACCATGATTAGAAGTCTAACTTAAGTTAAGATTGTCAAACCTTTGATCACCTTGATTACGTATCTTTTGATGTCTTATTAATTGTGGTTAACAAAGACCGACTCACCATGGGCTAAGGGGGAACTTGGGACAAAAATTTTATGAGTAACTTGCCATCATCAAAGGGGGAATTTGTTAGAACACTTGATGTTGATGATGCCAAGTTACTCCTAATCACTTCTAATGTCTTTTTCTAAGTGTTGTGATTAATAGCAAATGATATCAAGCTTGTGAATGATCAAAGACAAATCAAGAAGAAGTCCCAAGATGCAAGAGAAGCAATCTAAGTCGAGTCTAGAAAGAGTGTTGTAAGCAAGGTAATTGATCATACTCATCTAAGTCATTAAAAGTGCAAAAGTCATGAAACAGTTCTCAGACTGTTGCATGACATGTGTCTAGTGCTAGTTACGGAGATAATTTTCAAAGAGGATTTCAAATGTTTGAAATTGTTTTCAAAATATCAGCTTGTGTTTAAATAAATTATTATTTGAATCAAAGTTCAGAAAATCAAGTTGAAAATCTTATTCAAAGGAGACTTGGTCTTTGTGAAAGTAAAATCTTGCTTTATTTCCTCATTTAGCTAAGTGAGTTTCTCCATGAGGGAAAGTTGAATGCTTCCTTAGCTAAATGAGTGCAACATAGAGCATTGTGTAATCAGACCAGTCCTTTTCCTCTCTTTGACAATATTGACTCACCCTTTTACCCACCAAGTAAAGACAATCACATAGTTGTAAAAGGTGAACAAAGCACATGCTTTAGGGTTTCAAGGCCTTTGTATTTCGGCTATATATATGGACCCTTGGGTTCATTTATTGCCAAGACATTTTAGTGCATTCATTACAAACTTTGCAAAACTGATTTGTGCTTCATTCTTCAAAGTAACTTTGCAAATGTTTTAAGTTTTTAAAAGTCTTCAAAAGGTTTTTAACAAAGACATTATCTCCTAAGCACTAGTAGCACTCTTAATGCCTAATGAGTATGTTCAAGGACCTTGTGTTTAGATCTTAAATGAAGTCTCCATGTTCTTAAAAGAGAACCCTTGAGACATGATCTTGTAAACCAAAGGTAGAACATCAAAAACTCTTAGAGCGGAGTAGCTCTAAGTTTGAGTCAAGTCTTTGAGCGGAGTAGCTTGAAGCATTGCAACCGGAGTAGGTTGGCGAGTTGTCTTATTGTAATAGTTATAGTTAAGCGGAGTAGCTTCTAAACTTTTAATAAGATAACGGTTGGACGTAGGCTCCGGAGTAGGAACTGAACCAATTTTTTATATCGCCTGTTTATATTCTTGTTTATTCTCTTATCAATCTTTCGAATGCTTGCTACTTACGATAACTAGCAGGTCTGTGCAACTGTTGCCTATACTGTTGCTCAGACTCTATCTTTCTTTGCTTGACTCTTAAACTATCAAGTTTAAATCAGAAATTTTTTTAAAAAAAGGTCACCTAATTCACCCCCTCCCCCTCTTAGGTGTTAAACTCGTTGTGACTCTTCAGGTTCGATGGCCTTTTTTGAAGCAAACTTTGTTGGCTTTTGGTTTCCCTGAAAGGTTGGTTCAATTAATTATGAATTGTGTTTCTTCCGTTTCTTATGAATTACTTTTCAACGGAGCCCCCTTGAGAAGGTTTAGTCCTTGTCAAGGTATACGGAAGGGTGATCCGCTGTCACCATTCTTGTTTATTCTATGTATGAAAGTCTTATCCCAAAATATTCAGAGAGCGGAGGATAAGGGCATTATCTTTGATATCTCGTTGTCCCATGACTTTCCTCCTATATCGCATCTTTTCTTTGCAGATGATTCTATTTTCTTCCTTAAGGATAGGGGAAATGCATTCTGCGTGTTGAGAAGGATTTTGGAACGTTTATGTGATGTGTCGGATCAATATCTGAATGAACGAAAATCGGGTATTATTTTTAGTCCAAATTTTACGTTGGCCAGGATGAAAGATGGTTTGAAAACGTTGAGAATCAAAGATAATAAGGGTATTAGGAAGTATCTTGGTATTGAGACTGATTTTTGTAGATCTAAGAAGGAAATTTTCAGTAAGTTATTGGAAAAAGTAAAGAAACGACTTGCCTCGTGGAATGGTATTTTTCTTTCGTCGGCTGTTAGGTTAACACTGATCTCCTCTGTTCTGTCTACCTTATCTAATTATGTTCTATCGGTATTTAAGATACCGGTAAGTGTGACAAGGAAAGTTGATGCTTTATTGTCACAATTCTGGTGGGCTGGAGTGAGATCAGGGAGAACTATTCATCGGACGAGTAGGCTGTTTACTAGTTTATCGAAATCAGAGGGAGGGCTTGGGATTAGAAACATCTCTTGCATGAATAAAGCTTTGCTTGGGAAAGTTGCGTGGAAAGTCATCTCGGAGAGGGATTCAATGCTGAGTAGAGTTTTTTTCCATAAGCTGTTTCGAAAGAACACTTTACCCCTCATGGAAAATCTAAAGTCTGGGTATAATTGTTCATGGGGTTGGAGAAGTATTCGTGTGGGTTTGGACCTTATTCTTCCGTGCATTGGTTGGAAATTTACGCACTATTCATCCCTTAATATTTGTTTGGCTGGATGGGTTAATGGTGAGGTTCCTAGGCATCTTGGGTGTGAGGGGTTTCCTACTCCACCTTATATCAAGGATTTAACGATTGCGGATCTAATTTTGCATGATATGAGTTGTAATGAGGATATGGTCTTGGCTTTATTTGAGGAAGAATGGGCTGTTAGAATACTTGCCATGCCTATTTGTACTAATATGAAGGGTGATTATGTCTTCTGGAAACATTGCAATGATGGAATATACTCGGTAAAATCTGGGTATGGGATTTGCTTTAACGAGTTCTTTGAGAAGTACTCCACTGATGAGAAGGATAACTCGAGGGTGTCTCAAAGAATAAAGTTGTTTTGCAAAAAAAGGCTTTGGCATCTCCCGGGGCCAAATAAGTGGAAAACTTTCTTATGGCGTATCCTATCTCGGGCTCTACCTATGGGGAATGAATTTGCTAAATGGGGTATCAATGTTGATTTTTCATGTTCTTTGTGCTCCAGACCGAACGAATGGGAAACGATGGAGCATTTATTTAGAGATTGCGATTTGACTAAAAGGATTTGGGCTTCTTCGTCCCTGGGTATCAGAACGGACTATTCTAGTCACGTTCCAATCAGTATTTGGATTTTGAATTGGATTTCTTTTTTCCATACAAAGACTGATGCGGATGAGAAAACCGTTATTTTCCTTGCTACGCTATGGTCTATTTGGCGTGGCAGAAATGATGTCATTTTTAAGGGTAAGTCTTCGTTGGGTAATGAAATTTTTAAGTTTATCAATGATTTGGCAGGTAATGCGCTGGCAGCGGAAGCAACCAAAAATGCTATATCGGGATCCAATCTGCAGGGAACAGAAAATTCTATCTTGGATAATTTGTAAATTATAAGTCGTGCCTTCTTATTGGCAACAATGTTTCGTGTAGAACTTTCAGGGTTAAAGTGGATGCAGGTTGGAATGTGAAGCTTTGTGCATCAGCTGGTTGGGTGGTGTATGATCCGGGAGGTGGGGTGCTGGATTACTTTGGGGAAAACTTTATTGCTGAATCTGCTATTCAAGCAGAAACTTGGGCTATCAGAAGTGTGCTGAAGTGGGCAGTTTTTAAGGATATTAAGCATCTGGAGGTACTCTCTGATTGCCTTCAAAGCCTAATTCAGATCTTTGGACTCGCAAGACCCTTTCATTCGACTAGGGGATTAATTTAGGACATTGAAGCCCTTTCTCTTCGTTTTCATTGTTTAAGTTTTAGTTTTATTTCTAGGCATTTGAACCAGGTGGCTCATAATCTGGCTAAAAATGATATGTCTGTAGTTTGATTGTCATCACAGTTGTCAAAAAAAATATATATTTATTTCCCCTCTAGCTCCTCCCTTTTCTCCGCCTATCCAACAAACACACCCTTAATCTTCTACACCTTATCATTTTAGAATCTCTAAATACTTATATGTCAAATGAAGAGACGGTGAAATATAAAATATGACACGAAAAAGGGACCAAAAATCCAAAATCCATTTTGTTTAGTAGAAGAGCTTCTTCCTCATTTCATTGTGAAGTTTCCTTGAAGTTGGGTGCAAATGAATTATAATAGAAACCAGCATAAGCGACAGCACCAATCCAAAATTATGCTAATTTGACGGGCTGGCTTATACAAGCATCCTTAACATAATGTATTTGGTCAGCTATAATATGATACGTATACATTCTACATATATATAAAGATGTAATCATATGATACATCATTACCTTTATCCAAATGACAGTTTGTATGCCATTTTAATGGACAAACCTTACCAAACCACAGTATATACTCCCTCCGTCCCGATCAATTGTTATCTATTGCTTTTGACACAAAGATTAAGAAAAGAAGTATAAATAAATCTGAACCACACAAATTATATGGCCCCACATATAATCAAATGTCATCCACAAAAAGTTACCAAAAGTGGAAATAAATAACAATTCAATGATACACCCCAAAATGGAAATAGATAACAAATGACCGGGACGGAGGGAGTATGCTTCAACGTGTAAAGTGTCTTCTTACTATTCACTTTCTTTCTTCAATTATTCATTGCTTACCAATTATTTCATTCAATTAGGTGTCTTTTAAGACCATATTATATCAGAGACGTAATCACTATATAATTTGTTAAAATAGTTTGTAGAAAAATTGAAATTACTTCTTCACCTATTACAAATTTGCTTTTCACATATGCAGAAGCTAAATGTAACAAACCTTATAATTGTTTGATTCCGTTATTATCTTAGTCTCTGTTTGGTAAAACGAGCTGAAAAGTTACCTAAAACCTGAGAAGGTACCTGAAAACTGAGAAGGTAGCTGAACCCTTAAAAGTTAGCTGAAAATTAAGAGCTGATAAACTGATTGATTATATAAAAAAACTGTTTAACAAACTAATTGAAAAATAGCTTATTTTGATAAAATGACATAAAAGAATATAATAATTATTTACTATATTATAGATTGAAGGGTAAAAAGATAATATAACTTAGAATTAGATACCTGAAATCTAAAATGCTACCTTGTATAACATTTCATTTCAGGTAGCTTATTTGAACAAATAAGTTATTTGCCAAACACTCAAGAAAAAAAAGTTGTCTGATTCTTTTCGCCAAAAAACTACTTCAGGCAAATCAGGTACCTAATGTGCACTACCAAACGGAGCCTTAGCCATCGATTTTAAAAACGTTTTTAAACCCATTATTACGTGCTTGTAGGTAAACTTGGTAAATAAGTGAAATGAGTCCGGTGTGCCGCGTGGGTGAGTGTGGTTTAATTAGTGATCATTCAGACTGTAACTATTTACTTTTGTCTTATCGCCTAACATGAGTTAATTATTAATCGAATACGAGTCGGGTTATAAGTTATAGTGAGTCTTGCTTGTGACGGGTTATCATTTGTAACGGATATTTTGTGAGATAAAATGAATACAAAAGGAGTTAGTGGAGTAAGGGGACCACATAAATGATGTTGGAGAGAGAGAAAAAGTGGGTATTTTGTGAGAGAAAACGGTATCCGTCATAAGCTTGCGACGGATAGTGCCGTTGCAAATAAGAATTTGTGCATAAGTTATAGTTGTAGGACCCAAGTTTATGAATATTGCATGATAGGCTAGTACTCCTCTAGTAGCATATAAGTAGGGAGGGACAGACATACAGACAGCCCAATCCCGTGCTAGAAGAGAGAGAAAATCATGCTTGACTAAATTTCTCTATTTTTCATTATTTTATTCATTATATTAAAATAGTAATTTAAGTACTTTTCCATATTTAAATACAACAACGAATTATAAATAAATAAATTAAACAAATCCCAAATTCAAACGCCGCCTATAAAAAAAACCGCCGGTTTCTTCTCTCATTCTCTCTCCTCCACTTTCTAGAGAGAGAAAGCTTCGAAACCCTAGCTATGGCGGACCTCATTCCTCAATAATCAATCATTCAATCAATAGACACCTCCATTGATTTCTTCGATTCGTTATTCCTTCAATTTTAATATTATTATTGCTCGTAATTTCGATCGAAGCAAACCAATGTCAGAGGAGTTTTGCACAATTTTATTTTCGGCTAGGGTTTCGACGTCGTTGCGATCGCAAATCTCTCGCGATCCTACTTAAATATTCTGCATTTTATTATAATCGTCAATTTTGTTATTAATTGTTTTATCATTGACATTTCGCAAGAAATTGGGGTTTTTTTTTTGACAAATGGAGAGGATAAGGAGGTGCGTAAGGACGGTTTTCTTCATGGTAGCGATGTTTGCGTCGTTGTTAGTGCAATGTTTGCCGGTATTGGTAGCGATTGGAGATGTGTTGGTCCCATGCATGTTGATATCAAGCTTTACTTGTGTTAAATGTTATGGAATTAAAGAGTTATTGGTTCGTCGTTATTCTTTCAAGAGCTCTTTGATTGATATTCCAATTGTTTCTGTCATTAGATCTCTGCTCATCACCTGTACGTTCCTCAATTTCATTACTTTTACTACCTCGTTTTAATTGGGTTCGGTTTTGGATTTTGTATGTGTACGGTTTTGTTGAGAATTTTGTGAATTTGTTAATCGTCTATTGAACATTGACAACATAATGGATTGCTGGGGATGTTCCGTCCGTGTATGTACTTCGTCTAACAGTATAATGTATGTATTTATGGTTTGAAAAGACTTTGATTGATGGACGGTACGGGTTTGAGAGTTTTTGGATATAATGTGCTTTACCCTGAAGTAGTTGGGTTTGTTTGGTAGCTTATTATTAGCCTTTAGTATGTATTACTTGTGAGTTTTGTCACATTTACCGGGTTAGTAAGGTTGACTCGGTGGATTATGATAAAACTGGTGTGTCCTTGCTGGTTAGTTGGGGGAGGTTCAGATATGCATAGCTTTAGTTCGAAATATGTGAGTTTTGTTGATTACTTATCATGGCTAGATCTGGTTAACACGAGGAATTGCTGACTTTGTATGTTTTTGTGGTTGTGGCTTTGTAAGGAAATGGTTTTGCAGCGAGTCTTGTATAAGGCAGTTTCACATGTTAGAGTGTGAGACCAATTGAAATATTTTTATGTTTTTCATTTTATTATATGGTCAATTGATGTGTCTCGCATATAAGACCGTCTCATGTACGTTTTCCGGATGTTTTTGGGTTTGGTTGTATCTGATGGCAATTGAATAGTGACCATGGTTATTGAAAGCTCGATTTACTGTAATCGTCGCATATAAGACTGTCTCATTTCGGGTAGACGAGTTGTCTATTAGGTTCTGAGATATTATTCTGTAATGGCAGGTGTATATTCTTTCTGTGACGCTCCTGCTCTCTCTCATGGTCCATACATGGGAATCGTGACATTATGCTCCATTTCTTCAATTCTTCTTCTATCAGTGAAGGCCTGTGTTTTCTCAGTGAATTCTCAGATGGAAGCTGATGCGTCACATTCTCTTGCAAGGCGCATTCTACATTTAAAGAAGTCTTGGGGAATGCCTGTCCTGTTTTTGTCATCTGTAGTCTTTGCTCTTGGCCATATGGTTATTGCCTACCGAACTAGCTGTAAGGCAAGGAGGAAAGTGCTATTCCATCGTGTCGACCCTGAGACAGTAGGTCTTCTGCTGGTTTATTTTGTGGTTGAATTGCTTTATTTGAGCTTTTATTTTCTCTTGAGGATGCAACCATATTGGTCTTGTCTACTGTTATTTTTTGTATCGCTGCTTTGTCAAACCCTGATTCTTGAGTGCATATGTTTGGTTTTATTTAGGCTGCTGATTTTGGTTATTTAGTAACTCTCCTATTGAACATTCCGTGTTTGCTTTCTTATCAACTTTTTCCATGTTTTACGTTTTTGATACGATTTTATGAAATGTTCTAATATGCCCCTTTTGCCTCAATAGGTTCTGTCGTGTAAGAGTTTGCTTTCTGCCTATCAAAAACTCCCAAGGTCCCCCGTTCCCTCCACAGCAAAAACAACCCCCAAAAGTGACAGTGAGGCCAGGAAAAAAGCTTATGGCTTGGCCCGTTATGAAGATACCTTGCCTGTCAGGTTACTTGCTGACATTGACAGCTTATTCACTACTTGCCAAGGTTTTGCAGTCCATTACAAGATTAGTATGCCTAGCTCTCCTCCACGTTCTCTGTCTTCTACGACCTTCGTTGAACCTGGCAGGAGTTGCAACCCTCAGCTAGGCATTGGGAGAGTCAAATTAGATAGGACGTTGAGTTGTCTGTCGAAGAACCAGAACCCTCTGCATAGAAGCTATAGCAATCAATTCCACTCTTCTACTTTGTATGATCCATTACTGGACGGTTCTGCATGCTCAGCTATTTTTTCTGATGAAATTCCTCCTTTGAATCTTGATTCTACTGATGAGAAGGATGAAGTCGGGGATTTGAGCCCTCTAAAACTGGACTTAGATTTAGAGGCAAATGGCCAGTGTGGCATTGTCTTAGTACATGGATTCGGAGGAGGAGTTTTCTCATGGAGACATGTCATGGGCACGCTGGCCCGGCAAGTTGGATCCCCCGTTGCAGCTTTTGATCGGCCTGGCTGGGGTTTAACTCCTAGGCAAAATAGGAAGGATTGGGAAGAAAAACAACTACCAAACCCTTACAAACTTGAAACCCAGGTACCTTCTTTTGTTATTCAGAATGGATATTTACTTTGCTATATTATGAGGTTTGTATAACCTCATGCTTGGTGAATTTCTGGTAATGCTAATTTTTCATTTCAAACAACTGTTCTCTGAGGGATAATTTTGTGATTTTGCAAGTGTATTGTGTACATAGCATAGGCTCATCGTACAGCTCTAGAGCACCTGTTTTAGCCAATAACATTTAATGGGTTTAGCTTAATGATACGGCTAGTTTTATTTGCTGTTGGACCCTCTTGCTAAAGATAAACTTATTTTTTTATGCTCTAATATTTGGGGC
Source organism: Silene conica (assembly GCA_029255685.2). NCBI lineage: Eukaryota > Viridiplantae > Streptophyta > Magnoliopsida > Caryophyllales > Caryophyllaceae > Silene > Silene conica. Next base: position 72,570,263 of record CM055311.2, read on the forward strand.
CATGGCTAATTTTCCTGATTATTGTAATGGTGGTTTCTACAGTAAGTGAGTGTCTTGCTCTGCAATAATAAAATGTTATATCCAGTAAATCTGGATTCATTACATTTCTACATGGAACAAGAGTGATACGAAATAGAAGCAGAATGGATACATATATATATATCAAGTAATCAAGTGGTTGAAGAGTGTAAGGAAAAGATAACTGAATAGACATTGGTTCCGACCGAGTATTTTTTTTATTATGTTTTTACCTTCAAAATATGTCCAGAATGAATTGTTATGAATGTTTGAAATATGAAAATAAGCGGGATCTTTAAAATAGAACTAATTTGCTTTTTATCTGTTTTCTTATTGAGGGGCGTACCTGCTAGTACGCCCTTTCTTTTGAGTCATTGGTTGATTTTTAGATTCTCGCTGGGTTTGAAATTTGAACTTATGTGATGATATTGTTTCTATAATGGTTTGACGCAGCATTCGTTTTGTTGCAGGTGGATCTGCTACTCTCCTTTTGTTTAGAAATGGGGTTTTCTTCTGTTATACTAGTTGGTCATGATGATGGCGGCTCACTTGCTTTAAAGGCAGCAGAGAAAGTGCGATCTTCTGGAAGCACTGCAAATGTGAGTATATCCATTTGGTTGTATATTTTATCTGATTGACTTGAGCTGTTTTGCTCATCTTCCGAGTTTTGTTGACTACTTGAATGGGTGTCAGATCAGTGTGTAGGTAATTGTAAAGAGCATACACTTGATGACTTAGCCACTAACCTTCTCCATGTGTTTTGATATCATAGCAATTTTGTAGTGTTTGCTAGTCGCTCCATTAGTTTGCTTCTTGACTTCTTCTGTCTAGTCTTGAAACTTGACTGCTGTAGTAAGACTTTTGTTGGGCATGCTCTTTTTAGGGTTGGTGCTCTTAGTTAGAAATTGGTGGAGTTTTGTGAAACATAAAAATGCATTTATTTACTAAATTGTCTTTCTGTTCTAATACTACTGCCTTTATTGGTTTTCTTACAACTCAAACAAACTTGAAGGGACGACTGTTTTGAGTCGGATGGAGTTTGCTATCTGTTCCTTGTTACCTGGTGCTGGTAGCGAACAATACTCAGTGGATGCAAGACATGTTAATGCACTACGGTATTATTTGAAAACATCACTACACGGTATTTTAGTTCATGACCAACCCACTTTCTCCATTTTGCACCTAGCGGAAAATAGTAGGAAGCGTAGTTCTCCAAACGGATGTTGTGATACAGTTGAATATATCATCAACTGAACTAATTTGCTGTAGCTAGTTACTACTTCAACTCAAAAACCACAATTATTATCCATAATCTTAATTTTGTGAATCTTTTGAAATTTCAGGTTGTCATCAAAACAGTAGTGTTATTGAGTGTAGATTTATCTAGAGATGTTGTTCCATCCTTTGCTAGGATTCTCTTACGTACTTCACTGGGGAAGAAGCACTTGGTTCAACCACTCCTTCGAACCGAAATTACACAGGTGGTGAACCGGCGCGCATGGTATGATGCTACCAAGCTCACTACTGATGTGTTAAACCTGTACAAGGTACATAGTGATTATAGTCTCGAGTATTTTCATCTCTTTTTTCTTAGGCTATGTTATTTCGAATCTTCTGTTTTTAACCCTCTACCCATTTCGGACACCAAACTTAAGGATGTATGGGTCTTGGCCCTTGTCACTCCTATAATCGTCCTAGGATAGTCAAATAGGGAGGAACACCTGACAAAAGTAGAAGTAGAGACTGTATGAAACATACAGTAAGGTATTTAATGATTTCAAAACTTGTTTCTCAATATCTCTATTACTTTTGGAAACTCCAAATATTTAAATTTTGTACATATATTTTGGTTTTCAAAACGTGCTGCACTCATTTTAGGATATGGCCCCCATGTCTAAAAATTTGAGTCATGTTGAGTCCGACTATATGTACTAGACACCCCTATTTTGGTTCGAGTAACATAGTCGTTGATGGTCAATCACTCATTATAAGCTGATATGCTCTACATATGTAAATTCATTCTATCAGGCTCCTCTTTGTGTGGAAGGTTGGGATGAAGCTCTCCATGATATTGGCAAGCTGTCTAGCGAAACAGTGCTTTCACCCCAAAATGCGGATTTGCTACTGAAAGCAGTCCAAGACTTGCCTGTTTTGGTTGTCACTGGGGCTGAAGATGCTCTTGTCTCCCTACGATCTGCTCAAACTATGGCTTCAAAATTTGTAGATTCTGTAAGTATTTGCGTTTTCACATTATCTTTCCCTTCTTAATTTATCATTACAGATATAAGATAGATAACACCCTCTCCATCCCATTGATCATGCTGGTTAAAGGTCTTAATCCACCTTTAACTTCCGCTAATCAGAAACAAGAGTAATGAAACACTTCAACTTTGTATCTTCTTGAACATGTTTAGTTTATTTTTAATCATCTTTGGAATGTTGAATTCTTGTTAAGTTTAGACCATGCGAATGGGTCATTGGGCGAGTACCCAGGTCAATTCAAGTTGGATGATTTCTGATATGCTTGCAACCGGATTTCGGTTAGGCTGAATCTCGTGTTTCTGGTTTGTGTATGTTTTCAGTGTTTATAATCCGGTCATTTTGCGTTTGTGTATGTTTAGGCTGTTATCATCTGGTCATCTTGTGTATGTGTATGTGTATGTGTATGTTTTGGGTGTCATTATCTGATTATCTTGTGTATGTGTATGTTTTGGTTGTTATCTGACCACCCTGGGTACGTGTATGTATTGGGTGTAACCGTATAACATTTTGGTTTCGTATCTGTTTTGGATGTTATTATCTCTAGTCATTTAGGGTGTGGGTAATCGGATTAGCTTTGTGCTTTTGCTCAAGTCTATTTTTGACTTATGTCGGTACATGAGGCTATGTTTTTAATTTAAAGTGGTCCAAATATGCAGAGACTAGTTGCAATATCGGGGTGTGGCCATCTTCCTCATGAGGAATGTCCGAAGGCTTTGCTTGCAGCCATGTGCCCTTTCATTAACCGGGCCCTGTCTAATTCTGGAATTCACGAGTAATACAATGAGAAGTCGGGTCACATGAACATGGTTAGTAGCTTGTTATGCTTGTGAACAACCAGGGCTATACAAAGGCTCTCATTGGGAGAGGGCTTGTTTTGAAGGGCCTGTTCATCTTTTCCACCTTGGCTCAATCCTTGCTTGCCGAGTTGCCGCAGTGGCCCATCGAGAAGAACCGGGGCATTTGTCTGCCGTACCTCTTCCATGGTGCTACTGGCAATTTCATCGCTTGCGACTTTGTTCTAGTTGGGGTATTTTTAGTGTGGGGTTTTCATGTAAATGTTTGTTAGTTTTTTTATTAATTTAATATTGTCAAGAGTAGCTGTGAATGTTTAGAAGAAATCATGTGAATGAGCACCAAAGGGTGGGCATTGACATGCACTGTACACCATTTTAATGGATCTGCGCATTAGGAACTTTTCTGTAATGAATGCAGGGATTCTCATCTTCAAGGATAACAAGATTTGAGAAAAACCTTGATGCTTTATATACTTTAAACAACCAAAATTGGCGAAAAGATACGGTTTCTCACGTCACTTATTTGTTCAATTGTTTTGTGTACTACTCGTTTATTAGTTCTATATTTTGTTTAATCAAATAAGGTGCTCCCCCGATTTTCTGTGTTGTTCCCCTTTCCATTTTGGTCTAATAACAATGATGTTTCCTTTTTTGGACAATATTGTGTGGTCCAAAATTAATTTTATGTGGGGTCATAGATATTGTGTGGTCCAAATTAATTCCCTTATTTCTTATGTCAAAATGAAAAGGGAACAACATAAGAAATCGGAGGGAGTATAATTTAAGAGGTCCAAGTCGACCAATTTGTCGAGGGGACAACGCAATGGTGATTCATTGCATGTTGCGTTTGGCTGACTGATGGTGTTTGTTTGATGATGATTCAGTCGGGTTGGGTTTTATACTTTTATTCATGTAGTCTGTTGAAATGTTACCAAAAATGTTTAGTGGTTAAGACGTGATATTATGGACAATGCTCACATTCATTAGGTAGATTCTTTAGATGATGCACATTCATAAGAGCAAACAAGTACACCCACATAATTGTATTATTTATCCTTAAATTGCATGAAAGTCGATATGTTTAAACATAAATACATTAGACTAAAGGCGGTCAAGGGCCAGACCGATGAGGGTCTTCTATTATTTTATTCATATATTGCTTGAAAATTGATATCGTGAAACATAAATACAATAGACTAGGGTGGTTAGGGGAAGACCGATGAGAGAATGATCTTGAAAAGCCACTTAAGTACTAAACCCTAAACCCGCCAAAGGATGGGTGGGACATGCCTCATGGGTCAAGCGGGCGAAGCGAAATAAAACGTCGCTGCGTGATTCAAAATTAATCTTGTTAGGCTAATATTATCACAATATGAAGAATGAGTTTCATCACAAGCTTTGTTAGTGTCTTGCCCTCATACTTGCATTAAAGCAACTTAGATTTCAGTCGGTCTTAACATAAACATAGTATATGAGTAATATTATTGGACATGAGTTTTTTTACAACAAAGAAACTAGGTTAATCGAAATCAACCTATAACATTCTCACAGAGTCTGGTTCAAAAAAGTGAAGATTCCGCTAGTGGTACAAGAAAGTGAGACTTTCAGTATAACATCAAAAACATAATAACACGGAGAATAAGGGTAAAGAGAAGACCCTTACAAAAAACCTCTAACCCATTAAATCCCAAAGAAAAAAATCCCACATCGAAAGACAAAAAAGGATAAAGATCCAAAGTTTCCGCAAGTACAAAACGTAAGACATAAATCCCTCGTCCAAAGAAGGGAAATAAATTTTAGATTATTGGATATGAGCTAGTCTCCTTAAGTCGGGTTATTTTTTATTTAAAATAAGGATTTTGAGATCATTTTACAGTTTGTCACCTTTCGAAAAAATGTTATCAATAAACTATACCACTACCTTAACTAGAGCAGGACAACGCAGCGGGTCAGCCCCGCCTGACCAAGCACAGTCCGATTGGCAGCCCTGTGCGAAATTCAGCACAAACCGGCCCGATCCAGCCCAGCCCGATCAACAGCCCTGTGCGAAATTCAGCACAACCCGCCCGGGTCCAGCACACTAACACAAGTACACAACTAACACAAATTCAGCCCACTAACACAATCTAACATCCCCACAGTGCTGGACCAAGGCTGACTTTTTTTGGCCCAGTCCAGTCCAGCCCACCCCCAACATTGTTTTAGAGTCGTGTCAAGGCTGAGTTTTCTTAGCCCACCCCGCATCCAGCCCAGCCCAGCCCAGTATACTGCCCTTGTCGTTAATCATTGGGATAACATTTAACCATAAATGATTATAAAATCTTGGCTTATAAAATGAAAATAATCGATCTGAAATAAGAATTTATTTGACATGGTTGAGTGAGCGAGCGAGCCCCTTTTAATAGGCCCATTTAATATACGTACATTTGAGTTGGAATACGCATAAAAAAGTATCCTGCCCAAACTCTAATACTGCGTTTATATATAATCAAAGGTTAATTAATTCCCAAATCAATCGAATTGAATTCATTTTACATTTGCGAGGGAACTCAAACGATTAAATTCGAAAGAAAGAAAGTGAGGAAGCAATAAACCAATCAACAAAAATGTCAGGGAAAGGTGCCAAAGGATTAACAACCGGGAAACTTAACAAGGATAAAGACAAAAAATCCCCTATTTCTCGCTCTTCTCGTGCTGGTCTTCAGGTTTTAGCCTATACGTTTACGCTTTTTTTTTTACTCTATTTGTTTGCAACCGCTATTTTAATCAAACGTAAACAAATGATTATCGTGACACGGAATAGCTTCTTTGCATATTGTTACTGTGACTCGAGACTCGAGACTCGAGACTCGAGACTCGAGACTGTTGTAGAGAAACGAGGAAACTTGTACTCCCTTATCACTTTGTCACCCATCCGACCATTTGTTTACGTTTCCTTTTTGTTTATTAAACAAAGGATTAAGACGGAGGCACCAGTAGAGATGTCGAATTACTTCTCTGCGTAATGTCTCTTCTCGCTTGGTCATTAGTTGACAAATTTAGGTAGCAATGACTTTGAATTTTTTGGTGAATCGGTGTTTTTGACGAAAATAATTGGGTAATTGGGGTTGGTTTGAAAATAATTTGGGTTATGGTGTGCACGTGGACACTTTTCGGACTTTTTGCAGATATTAGGCAAAGCCGCTGAGGTCTTCAGCGGCTTTACCCAGTTGCAATTTTGGCTGTGAGTCTGGGAAGAAAGTTGGAAAAGAAGGGAAGCCGCTGAGGTTGTCAGCGGCTTTTAGGAGTTTCAAATTTTTTTTTTGTTTCAACTTTCCAGGGGCTTTGAGTCTGGAAAGAAAGACGGAAAATAAGGGAAGCCGCTGAGGTTGTCAGCGGCTTTGAGGAGTTTCAAATTTTTTTTTTGTTTCAACTTTCCAGGGGCTTTGAGTCTGGAAAGAAAGACGGAAAATAAGTGAAGCCGCTGAGGTTGTCAGCGGCTTTGAGGAAAATCACCAAAAAAAATAAGGAAGCCGCCTAGGATCTCAGCGGTTTTGCGGAAAGAGTTTAAAAAAAAATTGGAACATTTTCCAGGAGGTTGATGGGCAGGGAAGAAAAACGTAGAAAAACACGTAGAAAAACTCCCATGCTTCAAATTTCCGACAGAGTTAACGTAGAAAAACACGTTGCAAATACAAACTCCCATTTTCGAAAATCCCAATTCGTGCTTGAAGGAGAAAGTTTTGACGTAAAAAAACATGATTCAATTCCGAAAATCATACAAATCCTGAAATTTAAAGTTAATAACCATCACAAATCCTAAGTTTCATACAAGTTTGTAATACATGAATTCACATTATCCCAATCTCCTGCGAGTCCTCTTTGTCATCGGTCTTGAGGTTGAACCGCTAGGAGTATCTTCCTCTTGGCTAAGTCTGTGGTCCAAGTGACGAAAGTCATATCTAGGTGCCATTTGAGTATCTTCCTCTTGGCTAGGATTGTCGGCCTCAGACGGTTGGACACGGTACCCTTGTCCCGTTTGTTGCAAGCAACGAAGGGACATTTGTTGCATCTCACGCGCCAAGTCCATATGAGCTATTGGTACATCATCCGGCATGTTATTCAACATAGTTGTAGCTTTGTTGTAGTTGAATACATGACCACCGCTCTACAAAATTGAACAAATAACATATTAAATAAATGATGATTAAAATTAAATAGAGGAACTAAAATTAGAGAAAGTTACTTAAAAGACTTACAAGCATCATGTTATCCGCTGCATTCGGATAAAAGTTGTGACGCAACTCGTATAGGTCTCTTGATTGTTGTTCAACAGTGAGCGGGCTAACTACTAGGCGAGTGATGGAACGATACCATTGAAGGTATGGATCGTTGTAGTCAATGAAACCCAAGTACGGAGCACCTCGAGGAGTCAATCTAGATTTGCGATTATGCCATTTTTGAATGCTTCAGGAACGGTGTAATGTTCCTTGGAAAAGTGATGATTTCTGCATTTGAGTGGAGGAAGATCCTACAAATAACAAACAAAAATAATTGTTAAATACAATTTCAAGGTTAAGTTTGAGAAACTAAAAACATGGATTGCTCAAATTAGATATTACCTCTCCCTCCCAAAGAACCTCACTTCTATGATCTTTCTGGTATTTGAGAACGCTAGGATCCACTGGGCCCGGCTCCATTTGACCTGTAAACTAAGATTGTCAATATTTATTCATCAAAATAAACATGATATATTATAAATAAATAAATAAATAACAAATTAAATAACATGACATATTACCCCCTAGCATTACTTCTTCCACACGACCGCTTGTTATGACCCTCAACGTTGCACAAACTACAAGTGACAGTAGATTTGGAACTCTCATCCATTTCATTACGAATTCTTTTCGATTTCGGTCTTCCCTTTCCTCTAACCATTTCTCCGTTTGGAATCACAGTCGGTCCCGTCCATGGTTTCTAATAACTCACATCCGGAATTGGTTGAAAGATTGCACGATAACAACCATGATATTCCCCAGAAGAGTATAATGGGTCAACATATTGATCGTAGTCTATAGAAAATGCACGACATACCGCCATTACATGTGAACAAGGGTAATGAAAGTTTTGCCACTTGTTACAAGTACATGTATTTTCATTCAATCGAACTGTGTGACTTCTTCCACCACTATTCGCAAGCCTACAACCTTGACATGTAGTCACTTGATAAAGGCCTTGCTCAAAATCATGTTGACTAACTTCATGGTGAGCTGCGATTTCTTCTATTTCATCAAGCGCCTTACTTATTTTAGCCGACCATTTCAAACCAACTAACAACCTTTCGTTAGTCATTTTTCTTCTCTCAACGAAATACTTGTTCACTCGAGTGTAAGTGGCTTTTACAAGAGCTTGGATTGGGAGAAATCTTACCCCCTTGAGGACACCATTGAAACATTCACTCATATTTGTTGTTTTCAACCCATATCTCTTACCGCCATCGTGAGCAAGAGACCATTTACTTGCGGGGATATTCTCTAACATAGCTCTCGCTTGAGCATTGATCTCACCAATTTGGATCATACCTAAGTCAAATTTAGAAATTTGGTGTTGCATAGCGGTCTCGGAGAAAGTGGATTTCAAATTTGTGTCCTTGAACATCTTGTTAATATTGGATGCATGATGACGAATACAATACCTATGAAAAGCGTAAGGCTCTTCCCACCCACTCCCCACTGTACTCATTGCTTTTAAAATACCCTTATGTCGGTCAGATAAGACACAAAGACCCACACAATCTGTCACAAAATGTCTTATACAAGCCAAAAAGAAACTCCAATTCTCATAGTTCTCCTTCTCAACAATGGCAAATGCTAATGGAAATAGTTGCTCGTTCGCATCAACTCCCATTGCAATCAACATAACCCCACGATATTTACCATAAAGATGAGTGCCATCTATGGTAATAATGGACCTACAATGACGAAAACCTTTGATTGAAGGACCAAATGACCAAAAGACTTTATCAAATTGATGGACATTGGGATCATTAGTAGGCTTATTGACGAAATGGACGGCGGTTCCCGGATTAACCTCTTTTAAAGCATCTAGGTAACGGGGAAGAAACGCATAAGACTCCTCCCAATCTCCATAAAGATCCGCTAAGGCCCTTTGTTTTGCCATCCAAGTCTTCCAATACGAAATCTTGAAGTTGAATTCCTTAGTTATGGATGCCCTTAACAAACTAACCTTAGCCCCCCATTCTTCTTTCACAAGATGCTTAATAGCATTGCTTATGAAATCCCCCTTCAAATTAGGATGATCAAGAGATGGTTTTCGAACCACACAAGAAGCTTCATGTGGCCCTTTGTATGACACAATTGTGAAAACTTTTGAGTATAAATTTTTTTGACTAGCTCTCAAATACCATTTACAAGCTAAAGGTTGCCTATTACACTTGTAAGTCACGGTATGAGGTCTTGACTCGGCAATTTTATAAACTTGATTTCTAGCGACGTTGTAAGATGTAACAAGTTGTCGCAAAATCTCCTTGCTTCCAAAATTTTGTCCAACCATAAATTCATCCCCACTCCTAAATGGATCCACACTAGAATTATACCAATTATTTTCAAGTCCCACATCTAACGATCCGAGTTCAATAAATTGGGTATTAGCACATGCTTGAGAAACAACGTCCACCATATCATCCTCATCCTCACTCAACTCAAACATAGCATCCTCCTCCTCAATCTCATTTTCAATCTCATCTCCAAAAATATTAGCATCTAATATGGACGCTTCGTCAACATTATTAATTGACAAACACATTTGCCAATTAGGTTCCTCAATTTGGCTAAGCATATTTGTGAATGACATAGTAAAAGGTTGTTGAGATGTTTGAGGATTTTCAAGAGACTTTAACTCGATGAACAAATCCATGGATAAAGCTTTTGATTGACACACAATTAGCCACAATGCTTTCAAACTACGATCATTACTCAATGATACTACTTTGTAACCTCGTACACTTGGATATTTCATTTTGATAACAAGTTCAAATTTTGTTCTATCTACCTCTAATGACTCATAAATTTCATGCTTAAGCTCATTAAAACTAATATTACTACTAACAAAAACAAAGCATTCACATCCACCCTTATAACTAACCTCTTCACCATTAACAACAATTTCACCATTCCACTAACATGTTAATGGGTAATTATTTACTTCCATTGCAAATAATAAACTATATATAACAACTAATTCGAACAATAAAACAAATGAACTAAGCTAATAATCAAGAACTAAACTAATTAGGAAATTGGGGATAATGCTAAATCACACCAAAATAATAACTTATGATGAATTAATACATGAATAAAGCATGAATTGATACCTTTTGATGAAAATAGGATGAAGAGGAACAATTATAAGAACAAAAAAAGGATGGATTTGAGACAAATAGAAAGGGGCGAAAATTAGGGTTTTAAGTTTTGTAATTGGGGATTTTTTTCGAGTGATATGAATGCTGAATGAGAAAAGTTGCGTTTTTTTTTTTATACAGCCAGCAAAACCGCTAGGGAGCTCAGCGGCTTTACCTATTTCTCATTTTTTTTTTTCGAATTGTTACCTTTAAATGAATCTGCTGAATGAGAAAACTTAGGCAAAGCCGCTTAGAAGTATAGCGGCTTTTGCTCTTGTCCTTTCCTTCGCGAAAACAATACCTCCTGTAAGTTTCTGTCAAAATTAAAAAAAAAAAACAAAGGTAAAGCCGCTATACTTCTTAGCGGCTTACCAACAAATCTAAAAAAAACGCAAAAACTGCCACGTGGACACTATAACTCAAAATAGTTTCAAAAGAACACTAATTACCCAATTAATTGGGTAAATAACCCCAAAACACCAAAAAATTCCAATGACTTTGCTGGCAAATGTGCTTTTCGAGTAATCATGTTTGTTTTGCTTGGGACTTTGTAGTATTTATTGTGCCTGTTGCTGTTTTTGGGTTTCTGGGTGTGTGGTTACTGGTTTGTTGAGTGTTGCGATTTGGGACGAGACCTCTGCTTGTTAGTCCTACTTCTGACGGTATGCTGCATACCGTAAGGTGTAAGATATGTTATTGACAAGAGGTTACAAGTCGAGTTTGCTTGCGTCTAGTCTTTTTTGTTACTTGTTTCATTCCGGATATATTTTGGTTTATAGACCTGCTCAGAAGTCGGAACCCTTCATTTCAGTTTCTGAGCATCGGAATGTAGTCATGCTGTATTATGCTTAAGGGATATCTGTATGTATGAAACAAAGTATGTAAGGCCAGAATACATAAGCATACATCTTACTTAAAGACGGTAAAGTTGCTGGTTGGATAGGAGTTCTTTTTTACCGGACTTGTCATAACTACTCTTCTTCCTGAAGAAGTGCTAGTATATAGGAGTGTTCCATATTTAGGTTTTGTGGAAACGAGTTTAGTTCATTGGAGAAGTTAGGCACCAAGATATGATAATGGCTCAGTAATATGGATTTGTTTTTATCTTTTCCGACTTTCAATAGATGTTGTTGGCTGCTGATCACGACGAAGAAGTGAAAAGGGACCATGACGACAGATTAACCAATGAGTCCTCTTTGCAAGGGTGTTGATATTTTGAATTTTTGATACTTAATGGAATATGTATCAAGCTATTTAGTACCTTCTGTCGTCATTTTTAGTCATAAAAAAATATGATCTAAATTTTCAGAATTGTTCCAACTATTTTTTGTGATCTTTCCTCAGTAAAGATATTGGTGACGGTTCATTTGGTCGGATATTTTTTAAACTAAACTGAACTGAAGAACAAAAATGAACTGGACTTAAGTTAACTGAAATAAAGTCCTGAGGAACAAGGACAAAGAGTATCCTTTTCAAATGGGTGTTTGATGAATATTTTACTTGAGAATGTGAGGTTGTTTTATAGGGTTTAATTGAGCTCTATGTAATGAACAGGTGACGACATGTTTTATATTTATCTGAATTTGCTTATCGGATAGGGTGTATTTGAACATTAGGTAATGAACTCTGATGCTGCTTTCTTTTAATAACTGTAGCTTCAGCGATTGATTATTCTGTTCTCAACTAACAAGAGCCTAAATATAAAGATTAGAGACTCTTATTAGCCTGGACTCCTGGAGGGTATTTTATGGTTGAACTATTGAAGTTCAGGACTGACTTTATACCTTAGATTATATCTTGGAATTCTCTGGCAATGTTTGATTCTATGTGAAAGGGGTTAGACAATGATGAAACTTCGGTCTCATCTCACAGTCAATGATGTTTGCTTGAAATGCAGCCGCAATGTAATGAATCAAGTTCATTTTGATTCCTGTAGTTCCAAACTTCTGTAGTTCCAAACTTCCAATAGTTAATCTCAGTGTGATTACGTAGTTTAGAAAGATGGAACACTTGATGGGATGACAGGTTCCATCTATGATAGTGTGGGGTATTTCATTATGTCTATCTTTTGGCAAAAAAATGTGATGATCATTCATTCTGAAGGATGAAGTCCCACCATAGTTAAGATGCTTGTGGAAAGTTGTCTGTACAAATATGGATATATCGTCGACCCATTTGAGGAGGAATCCTAGCTATCCACTATGCTACACTAACCTATTTTCAGGGGTGTTTAAGTTAATACTCTGTAATTTGTTAGATTTGTTTTAAACAATATAACCAAATTTTATATTTATTTTTGTTCTTTTGAAAAAAAATACAAGATACTCCGTACAAGTTATCAGTATTGGTGTATGAATACTTGATGCATTTTATATATTATTATTGGATCAGCTGGTTGCTGGATAACATGATTTATGTTTACCTAATGGGATTGTTGAACTTTGCTGAAATAATGATGATTTTACTCCTGAGCAGTTTCCAGTGGGTCGTGTTCACCGCCTGCTTAAAACCAGTGTTTCTGCAAATGGAAGAGTTGGTGCAACAGCAGCAGTGTACACAGCAGCCATATTGGAGTACTTGACGGCAGAAGTGTTGGAGTTGGCAGGAAACGCCAGTAAGGATCTGAAGGTGAAGCGTATCACACCGAGGCATTTACAGCTGGCAATTCGAGGGGACGAGGAACTGGATACTCTGATCAAAGGAACCATTGCTAGTGGTGGAGTAATTCCCCACATCCACAAGTCTCTCATTAACAAGTCCTCCAAGGATTAGAGCATCTTTTGTCTGCTTTTAGCATGGTCCGTGAAGAATGTATGGGTTGAGCAAGTGAACTTTAGTTAGCAAAGAGCAAATAAGTTGTCATCTTCTGAGTTTCGCAGCAAGGTTGATTATTTGACCAAATCGAAGTGACTATTTCCGACTTCTGATGTGCTAAAGCTTGAATGATTTTTAAGCGGCTCATTTTGTGTGCGAGTTACTTTCCCCTTGGAACTAATATGTGGCATACTGGCATGTTATCCCTAGGTCATGAATTGAGTAGAGTTGTTTATGAACGAGCAACCCATTACGCCCCACTTGTTCAGCCTGCAATAATCTACCCCAAACCCGCTACACGAGATTTACAAAACATCCATGTCTAATCGCATATTTAATCACCTCTAGAACCTTTTTTTGGTGTTGGTCTAAGCAAACCTTATGTAAAGGCGGCCAATGGCAGGGGCTGGCTTGGGCCGGTCCAGCTCATGAGTCGCTTTTTGATGAGCCTTTTCTCCCAGCCTGCATTAGCACACTTCTGGCACCGAGCTGGCCCACTTTGAAAGTTTTCAGGCTGGCCAGCCCAACCCCGCAAAATGCGATAATAATAATACCCATAGCGGTGCAGGGCACAGTCCGTCCATGGGAGACCCAGCCCAACTCCCCTCATGTGTCGGTTCAGGGTCTGGCACGACAAGCCAACCTGGCACGTGGCCACTTTTACCCATATGGGACACTGCCCCTTGATCAAACCAGAAGCCACAATTTTCAGAACAAGCCAATCGTCTACACATGAAAACTCAGCCAAGAAAGGCCACGAAACAAAGCCCAACAACAGAGACAGCTAATTCTACACTTGTATAGTTGTATGAAGAGTAATGTTGGTTGAATTAAAATGCAGTACAAATTTAACACTAAACTAAAGCTAACCCAGATGTATTTATTTGGTTTTGGAACAAATTGTTTAAAAATGGGGATGATTGAAATTCAGAAACAAGAACTCGAATACCCAACATTGTTCAAGCTTCAGACTATGTTTGAAACCTAATATTAATATTTAGAGAATCTTTATACAACAAAGTCAGGATGGCCGAGTGGTCTAAGGCGCCAGACTCAAGTTCTGGTCTTCGAGAGAGGGCGTGGGTTCAAATCCCACTTCTGACATTTTTTTTTTCTTCTGTTCGTTTCCTTTTAGGTTTAAGGTTAGGGGTTGTGTTATTTGATGTTTAGTGAGACAGACTTATTTTTTATCATTTCTATTTGTAAAAGATATAGTATCAAACTATCAATCTTGTGAATAGGTGGGTATCTATTAAAGTTTTAAGAATGACATTTTCTTTTTAAAAGAAATGAATCAAAAGGACATGTTCTTTGATGCAACCAAATCAGGAACAGTGGCTTACTGGCTTGGGGCCTTGTTCACTTCATTAAAACATTAATCATTTATGTTTTTTTTGATCAGGTTGTATATAATAATTAGTTTAGAACCCGTGTAAAGTTACACGGGTATGTATAGATGAAGTTTTATAATTTTATATTATCATTGTAGTAACAAGAGTATAAACATTTGATGTAGGATGAGAAAAAATAATTTAAGAATGTATTATTAAATTTGATGTTTTGAGAAAACAAAAGAAAGATTAAGAAGACCAATAAAAAAGTTAGGGATAATTCACACGGTACCCCCGAGGTTTGGCTTAATTCACGTGGTATCCCTATGTTTAAGTTTGTGTATATGGTACCCTTCAACTTTCATTTAAGTGCACAAACTGCACTTAGCTTGACCTTTGTTATAACGCCGTCAAGTCCCTCAAATCTAACATATTTTTCTCCTTTTCCTAACATTTTTTCCCCAATTCCACTCATAAACAACCATATCTTCAACCCATCCCTTCATCAGCAACAATCATCATCATCAATCCATTACCACGATTCCATCACCATTGTTCATCTGATTCGTCACCATCAATCACCCTCCATCTTCAATTTCGAACTCGGAATCAGAAACAATTCAACCATTAACAAGCACTATCATCACCATTTATCAAAGTTTTAACCATCATTTTCCATCACCATTGTTCATCTTATCCGTCACCATCAATCACCCTCCCCTGTTCCACTTTGCGAACCCAGATTTACAAATCATCGTTTGCAAATCTCTTGACAAACTGCCTATATTAAATCTTAACCCATCACCATTGCCATGTTCTTCGCTCCAAACCCGACTTCGAAACCCGTACCCCTTTAATCGCACTTCCAGCAGCTAATTTGAGCTTCCGGTACTCACCAACACCTCGTCAAGCAACAAATCCCATACGAAAAAGTTGTCTTGCTAATTCGAGCTTCTGATGCTCACCATCATCATTCATCAAAGCTTTATATGGAGCATAAAAAAAAACAAATATCTATGAATTTGCTATAGAGTTCATTCAGGAATTAACAAAGTAGGCGAGAGAGAAAGTGCAATTTTAGATAGGAATGTGAAGAAATTGTAATTGATTATTGGAGAAATTACGGTTATATTAATTTGGGGAAATTAGTTGAAGATGAAGTTTTTGGGTAGTTTGGGTGTATTGATTTTAATTAGGTAGAATTAAGAAGAAGGGATGACACTTTTTGATATAATTTAGTGATGTAAGAAATTAATGGAAGAGAAGAAGATTAGACAAAGGAAGGCAAAATATGTAGGAATGAACTTGAGAAAGAATTTTGTAGTTTTGTTGAATTGAAATGGGTGAAGAAAAAGTAAAGAGAAAGAAAGAGATGAAGATTAAAGAAAACAAAGAGGAAAAGTAATCTAGGAAGAATTAGGTAACGGCGTTATAACGGAGGTTAGGGTAAGGGCAGTTTGTGCACTTAAATGAAAGTTGAGGGGTACCATGTACAGAAACTTAAACGCAGGGGTACCACGTGAATTAAGCCAAACCTCAGGGATACCGTGTGAATTATCCCAAAAAGTTATGTGTGCTTTAGACGTGTCGAAACATGATTCGACCCGTAAACCTGGCCTGACCTGACCCGGCCTGATCCGATTTTAAATTTTTCATGGTCAAAGACATGTAAATCTTGACTCACAACCCGAAATGACTCGAATCCAAAATAACCTGCTATTTTATGATTGAAATTCGAACCGACCAGTTCAACCCGGTGGTTTGAAGATAAATTAAGAATATTATTAAATTATTATTATTTTTATATTATGTTTGAAATAATAAATATAATCGTAAGATTTTAATGAACAAATTAATTTAAAAGTTAATTTTATATAACTTTTAAACATTAAATCATAAAATAATAAAAAAATTCAATATATCTAAAAAACATTACATATGAGCTAAGTTAAATTTTCGTTTTGGCGAACTTTTTTTTTAAAGTATAACTTATAAATCTCAAAAAAATCAGAAAAAATACATATAAGTTTAATTAAAAATTAAAAATTAAAAGTTAGGTCTGAAGTAGTACATCTGATGTATGTTCCTTTTTTTTTCGAAATAGAATGGCAAAATCATATTAAAACCTAAAATTCACATTTATCTTTTTTATATCTTGAAATTAAATGACAATAGTAAAAATATTAATTAAATTCGTTGATAAAAGTTCTGATTAACTAATACCTTTAAAAAATTTACACTGTTCTGAAAATGTATAACATGATATGTGGATAATATTTGTATAAATCAACTTAATTAGTTATGCGAAAAAGTTCCATCAAAATTCAACTATAATAAAAAATATCGCAAAAATTGATGTATGACTAACTGAAGAGTATGGCATTAGAAGCTAAAGAATTTGTATTTTGGGATAATATAATCTTGAAGAATGATATGATAGTTTTTTTAAGGAAGGTAATAATCCAAAATAGCAATATTGAAAATAATTCATTGTATGCATCTTTAGGGTTTGGATTAGGCGGGAAAAAAGTCAACGATAGCGTGATACGTGTCAAGTTTAATGTATATCGGTTCTTCTTTTATACATATATATAAATACTTTTTGGGTTTGGTGATTAACATTAACATTAAAAAGAATGACTTATTAACATTTATTATAGGATGAAAGAAGACGTCTTCCCAATATTTCGATTTATCTACACTTATCAGTGTACATATATCTATAATTACACTTTATTGGGTATTGTAGGTAGTTAATACTCCCTTCATATGACGTTTTAGCAATTTTTTTCACTTTATTTGACGTTTTATAATTTTTAGGAAATAACCATACTTAATTTTTATAGCTCATTTATTAAGTACACTTTTTCTATAATTACTTTTATTACGAAGCAGGTAATTAGTGAGTTAAAGGTGAAAGAGAAAATGTTTAATGAGAATATTAATAAGGGTAATTTTAAATAACAGAACTATTAGAAAATTCGTCTGCAATTACGAAAATAAAAATAAAAATAAAAATGAATCCTATTATTTTTGAATAACTCAAAGGTGCATACAAAGGTTGCGTCAGAATATAATATCTTACTTATCTGTGATCAGACGTCATGTTCAAATTATCGTTACGCGGGGAACAATAATGCAAAAAATACGATTTTAATAATATTTGTTGCACAACCAAGTTATGTACCCTTTTTATCCTAATTGTTTGTTAGCTTTTTTTAAGGATATTATACGGTATACCCCTGTGTTTTTTGATTCTCTATGTTATACCCCTATATTTTATAATTTCTATGATATACCCTTAAACTTCTTACTTATTCTCCATAATGACCTCATTCAAATCTCCATTAACTTACCCTAACTTAATCACTATAAAAAGTCGTAATTTGACCTTTATTTTGACTAATTAATGTGGTATCATCACCATTCTATATAAGAAGTATCACAAATCTTCTACCTTACTAAAATATGTGTAACACAAGTTACTTTTTGTTATGAATGATAACTTGTTTTTTCTCTTCTATTGTATTTGGGCCTTATGATAAAAAAAAAATGCATTCATTTTTTTTGGGTCGTACGATCAAACAATTTTAATATCAAAAGACAAGTTTACAACATACAACTTAGCATCCTTAGGAGGTTGACAAAACCCGTCTTCGGTTACGAAACCAGAAGCTTGAGGTTCAGACACAACCTGTGGTATATGAATACCCATCTATCAATCTCAATACAATATAATGAATTTGGGTCATTTGCATTCACACCGACTACATATAGTATTCATCGACTTCCTATTTCTACGCTCAATTTAAGACAATACTCGTTTAATAGTCATTTAAACCTTATTATATTATACGTACGACAAAAACAAAATACATTCTACACTTAATTTAAGACAATACTCGTTTAATAGTCATTAAACCTTATTATACTATACGACAAAAACTATTCTCCTTTCTAAAATATGGGTAAGACAAGTTATTATTCATAATGTATAGTAACTTTTCTACTCTACTTTCATGGGTCGTATTTCATGGACTGTGTTTATTTGAGCTTTCCTTACTTTTATTCTACTCTACTTTCATGAGTCGTCTTTCATAGGCCGTGTTTATTTGGGCTTTTCTTTCTTTTATTTGGATTGCCTTTGGTACCACTAATTAACACTCTAATAGTATTGCTCTTTGTCTTCCACAAATGCGTTATCACGTTTGTCTTGTTCCACTAGTATAAAAAACGCCTATCGTGTCGCAGCTATCGTGACAGTTCTAATAGAAACGACAGAAAAGGGCAAAAAAATTGGCGGGAAGGATTTTTTTAGGCTATAGGGAGTCTATTGTGACAGTTTTAATAAAAAACCGTCACGATAAATGACACCCGTCGTTGAGGGTGCCAAAGATAAAATTTATAAACCTCAGTTTCAACTAGATAGTGAAAGTCAAGGGTCGAACCACAAGGAGGTGAGGAATGTTTATTGTTTTATGTTGATGTCTTAAGGTAACAAATTGGGGTTTGTTTGATTGATTGTCACTAAGTCTAATAAAATAAAGGCAAGATGAAACGAAAATAAAGATGTGAATAAAACTTATGATTAAAAGAATGCTAGGATGATCGGTTCATAAAAGCTACGATGGTATAAAGTCTAAGTCAACATGTATTGCAGTCGCGTAAGGGGTGTAACAAATCCTCTCGGTCTATGTTACCTAATAGCTCCTTTCGGCCTATGCTATTAGTTCCTAGGTCTCACAAAAATTGGTCGACCGACCAGGGTACTCGGTCGGTCGACCGGTTTTACTGTGTGCCAGCTTCTGAATTCTTCTTAAATCGGTCCTATGGTCCTTGGTTTGCGCTTTGGGTGTTGTTTCCATCTCGTTCCTTGGCTCTCTTGGTTATGCAAAAAATCCTGAGGGTAGCATTTGGCTTGAAATCGCCTCTTATTCGCATAATTCTGCAAAAGAGCATAAAAATACGAAAGTAGACAATTGTTGGGAAATAAAGGCTAAAACATCGTAAATGAGCTCTAAAATGCGTGTGAAAATAGATGTAAAACATCATAAAATAGACACGCATCAAATTCCCCAAACCAAACCTTGCTTGCCCTCAAGCAAGAATTAGACTCGATCTTAAACTAATGGAACGATTTCAATCTCAGAGCGAAATTTACATGTTAGCCTAAACCAATTTAATGCAATGTCAACAAGGCAAAAGTATTTGAATCATGCAAACGAGTTATGAGGTTGTCAACCTTGCCAAACTATCGACTATAGAGACTTTGTACTATGGACTCTCGCAGGTCGCTCAAATCACACATTAAGCAAAGGGTGAGTGTATGTAAAAGATAAAAAGAAGTATATTGTAAAGACACTCACCTAACTTCAACCCATGAAAACATGCCTGCAATCTAACATGAAAAAGAATTCTACAACCGTGCATAAACACACTCATTAAGTGACCTTGACACATGCATTGAGGTAATGAAGGATATGTGAGGCGAAGGGTCAAAGAGGTTAAGATGTTTTTGGACGATTGGGGTTAAAAGCCAAGCTAGTAAAATCGAGTTCCAACAACATATTTCACGACTTTCAGCATTATGAATAGTGCTATTTTGTAGCACAATCTCACATAATTTTAAGGAAAGGACTCCCAACCGTTTTGAATGAAGTACGGGAGTGATAAGATGCAAAAGAAAGGGATTTTCTGAACGATTTTAGACTTCCTGCTTCTGTCAGTTGGTCGACCGACCAAGTGATGCGGTCGGTCGACTGACCTGCAGTGATTTTTCGACTTTTTCAATTTTTCTTCTTTTTTCTGATTTTTCTGTTCTTTTCTGTTTCCTTTTTTTTCTTCTTTCTTTTCTTTCTCTTTCTTTTCTCATGAGGACATACAAAACCAAAGTGTCTCAAAAATTTCCATCGACCACAAATACTAGCTTGGTAGGGTAGGCTAAGTATAGGATGTAGTTTTAGGGGGATAAAAGGCAGATTTGGTTATGTAGGGCTTATGGGTAAAATAAGAGAAATGGACTTCAAGTGCACGTAACAAGACTCACAAAACAAGATAGCATATATGTATATAGTAATTCATGTTCATGTTTATTCATATTGGTGTAACATGTTTCAAAGGGAGTACTACTCACATCCTAGACAACTGATTTATGAATGAAACCAAGAATAAAGCTCTAAAACTCATAATGTATAGTAGTTTGCCAAAGTACAAGTCAAGTCTCAAGAAACACAAATTGTTTGACAAAAACTCGTAGATATGCATATGATTATTATACTAAAGCATGTTAACAAGGCAAGGCAAAGGCATAAACATGTGAAATTGCAGGAATCATCATTGAAATACTCTCGTTCCGATTCGACCTATATGCTAAAGTAAACATGCATTTTTTTTGAATTTTTTAAGTTTTTCTTATTTTTTTTTTTGGATTTTTCTTGTGCATGCAAGGAAATTAAAGAAAGAACAATGCAAAGCATAAATGCAAAAACGTGTGACAAAATGCAATGGAACAATGCATGTGACACAAAACCATTCCCCAAACCAAACCGCACAATGTCCCCATTGTGCATTAGCGTAAGTAAAGGTTTATGAAATAAAGGAAAATGCGAAAAAGAAAAACAAGGAAACATGGAAGGAACTCACCGGATTTTAGCGCGATGGAAACCTCCCCAAACCAGCGTAAGCTTAGGAGGTTTTGGTGGCCAGCAGTGCCACTCCAAGGACCTGAAAACATTGCGAAGAAAACTTTTTTCGGGGATTAATGATGTTTTGGGTGCTAAATGATGGTTTAAAGGTTTGAAAACGAGAAGAGAAGTAAAAGCATAAAGGACAGAATAAGGAAAAGAATTCCCCTATCGTGCTTGCACGCTTCCCAAGGTAGACACGAACTGGCTGCAACAGCTACGGTGGTCGATCAACCCTTCTGTCTGTTCGACCGACCAGACAACAGATTACAGTGCATTCTGGATTGTAGGGACCGGGTCGACCGACCGATGATGCAGGTCGGTTGACCACTCTTCCTGTACAGTAGTCTGTTTTCTTCTCGAATTTGACTCGTTTCGACCGAGTTAGTCTCCTTCAACCTGTAAAACATTATAAATGCGCCCAAAACATGCGCAAAATCCAGAAAACCAAGTCTAAAAGTCTTCAACCAAGAATCAAAAGCAAAAATTGTCTAAAACTAACGCAAAAAAAACTAATAGTCTTAACAAAAACAGAAAATTATCTTAAAAACTTGAAAGTGCAAAGAACTCATCCGCGGAAAATGCGGAAAATCTCGGACCACGGCTTTTGGCTATAGGCCGTAGTCTCCACCGTGTTTGCCTTAATCATGAAACACGTCTCCACTCCGTCACATAGCATATGTGACGGGCTGCCTTCTTCGGCCTCATTCCTTCTCTCCTTCTCCTCCTTGCCGACCTCGTCCAGGTCATCGTCCTCTTGGTAGCTTAAACACCCTAGTCCTCCTCTTGATACGATAGCCTCCACGACCTTGGGCTTTCCTCCTTGCTTCTCTTGCCTCCCTAAACCGCTTCCTACACAAGGTGAAACAAGGGTGTCCTCCATATTGCTCCCAATCTGGGGCGGAGGTGTAAAAGCACGAATAGGTGTAGGCTCTAAAGTGGGGGATTTGGTAATGACCTCATAATTGGGTGTGGAAGTGATCGCATTACAAGTTATGAGGGCCATTGCATCCTTTTTGCGATAAGATAACCCAAAAATAATGGAATGTTTTCCCACCTTGAAGGTCAAGGTCCCACTCCCCACATCTATGATGGCACCCGCAGTGTGTAAGAAAGGTCTCCCTAAAATGATGGGTATATGGGCATCCTCGGGGATGTCCAATACTACAAAATCGACAAGAAAGAAGAACCTATCAATGCGCACAAGGATATTTTCTAACACCCCCACAGGTTCCATAGAGGTTTGGTCAGCCATCTGTACGGTCATGCTAGTCACTACAAAGGTAGTCATCCCTAAATTCTTAGCCACACTTAAGGGCATAACACTAATGCTAGCCCCCAAGTCACATATGGCCTTCTTAACTGGGAAGGTCCCTATGTTACAAGGTACAGAAAAACTACCTGGGTCTTCTAGTTTATGAGGTGCAATGACATGAGACAAAAAACTAGAGGACTCTTCAATAAGAACTACTGACTCAACTTTATCTAGAGACCGATTCCTACTCAAAATCTGTCTCATGTATTTTAAATATGAGGGTACCTGTTGGACTAAAAGGGACTTGAACATTAAGAGAACAAATCACATCCTTAAACTTGTCGAAAGATACATGTTCCTTCGTTGGTAATAGTCTCTCTGGATAAGGAGGAGCAGAGCTTTCAACATTTGCAGCTCTTTTCAAGAAGTTCGGGGTCTTGTCACCCCGGAAAAGGATTTGCCTTAGATTATCAGGCATCTCAGGCTAAACGGATCCACCTGTTCAGCATCTGGGGTCGGTCGACCCTCTTCCTCGGTCGGTCGACCGCTTTATGGCTTCTCAGAGTTTCTAGAAGCTACTGGAACACTGTCTGTGGTCGACCGACTGGCATCAGTGGTCGGTCGACCGCCTGTGCTGCTACTCGCATTCTGTTTTTTCTGGTTTTCTTTCTCCACGGCCTTCTCACCTCCCACCTTCGTTCCACTACGCAGAGAGATAATATTCAAGGTCTCTTTTTTCTGGTCCGTCTTGGTCGGAAGTTGACCCGGAGCCCGTGTATTATTATTGCCCGCGATTTGAGCAATCTGAGAGTCAAGCATTTTCATTCCAGCCTCTCTCGCCTGCGAATCCTTCTGGACCAAACCAATGAGGTTTTGGATTAAAGCATCCGTATTTTGTGGTTGGTTTGAGGGCTGTTGTGGGACGAAGGGTGGTTTTTAGAAGCTTTGCTTATGTGGAGGGATGTAGGCTTGATTTTGTTGTTGTTGTGGAGGTTGTGGGTTTAGGACATTTTGACTTGTCCATCTTAAGTGAGGGTAGATGTTGTTATTTTTGGGATCATAAATATTATTTCCACGGTAATGTTGGAAAGCTGCGCATGTTTCATTCGGAGATGTGCAAAATTTCGAAACATGGCCCTCTCCTTCGCATCGCTCACAAGTGAACGGTCCATCAGAAACGACATTCACTTGATAAATCCCACCTTTACTTCCTCCTCCCACCTCAAACTTGTCCAATCTTTCCATGAGGGCGTCAATAGCTACGACCGAAAATTCGGCCTTCCTTTGATTACCTCGAGAGGTCCCATGCTCGGCCCTATGCACAGCCACATCCTCAATGATCTTGAGACCCTTGGTCTCCCCAGAATTATCTTGAAACCTTCCATTAGCAGTGGCATCAAGATAGGCACGATTATCGTCGTACAACCCATTATAGAACTGGTTGCAAAGAAACCATTGTTCGAATCCATGATGGGGAATGGATCGAACAAGTCTCTTGAACTGTCCCAAGCTTCACTGAAATCTTCTGTAGGCCCTTGTTTAAAACTAGTGATTTGAGCCCTCAAAGCATTAGTCTTTCACGCGGAATAGTATTTCCGGTAAAAGGCTAATGCTAACGTATTCCAGTCAGTTACTCCCGCAGCAGTGCGGTCTAGATCTCTGTACCACTCCCTAGCTGAATCACGTAGAGAAAAGATGAACATGGTCTGTTTTATTTGGTCTTGAGTCACCTCATCTGGAGGTGCGATGGAACACACATAGTTAGTGAAAATTTCTATGTGTTTTGCCGCATCCTCAGTTGTCGCCCCTCCAAATTGGTTCTTCTCCACCATGGAGATGTAAGATGGTTTGGCTTCAAAGGGTTTTCCCGTGCCGACAAGTAATTTGAACCCTTGGTAGAGGTCATTTGCCTGCGGCATGGAGTAACTTGCGATACTGGCTTCTTCGGCCATCTCTTCTTTTTCGTCGGGTTTTGGGAAGTAAGTATTTGTTGGTGTCGTGGGTGAGGGTGGATTATGTGGTGGATGTGGTTGATTTAGTGAGTGAGGGTGATTTGGTGATGGTGGTTGATCGAAAATGTCTTCTTGGAATAATGAAGAAGAGGAACCTCCTTCTTTATTTTGTTGAAAAAGCTTTTTCTTTGCTCTAAGCGTCCTCTCAAGTTCTAGGTTAAGTGGAAGGAGTTCTCCTTGCACTGACCTGCGCATAAGATGGAAACTACAAGAAAAGAATAAGAAAGGTTTAAGGAACAAAGTTCCTTAAACGCAAAAACAAAAACAAAAAACAATAAACACTGACGTCACCTCCCCGATAATGGCGCCAAATTAGACACCCGTCGTTGATGGTGCCAAAGATAAAATTTATAAACCTCAGCTTCAAATAGATAGTGAAAGTCAAGGGTCGAACCACAAGGAGGTTGGGAATGTTTATTGTTTTATGTTGATGTCTTAAGGTAACAAATTGGGGTTTGTTTGATTGATTGTCACTAAGTCTAATAAAATAAAGGCAAGATGAAACGAAAATAAAGATGTGAATAAAACTTATGATTAAAAGAATGCCAGGATGATCGGTTCATAAAAGCTACGATGGTATAAAGTCTAAGTCAACATGTATTGCAGTCGCGTAAGGGGTGTAACAAATCCTCTCGGTCTATGTTACCTAATAGCTCCTTTCGGCCTATGCTATTAGTTCCTAGGTCTCACAAAAATTGGGTGTCAACAATAAGGGTGATTCCTAAATTCTAGGTCACATACCTTTCAGTCTTAGTAACCTAGCTGTCTTAAAACGTTAACCAATGCCCTTCCCGTATCTTTCAATCTTGGGTGAGTCATTACTAATATCCTATAAGTCTCCTTTTAGTCTCATTATAGCATATTATAATTAACGAAACAAAACAGTCTGAAAAAATATGCGAGGTCGGTCGATCGACCAACTATTTCAGTCGACCGACCGACTACCTCAGTCGACCGACCAGTTAAGCCGGTCGGTCGACCAAGGTCTGCTACAGGTCGATTATGATCTTATACCGTCTACGCAATTACTCACCTACATCCTAACATATGGGGTTTTAGCTACTCATAGAATTAATAAGAACAGTAATAATGAATAAAAACAGAATTCATAGCAAATAATGTGAATAACATGCGATTGACAACAAGGTTTCGAGATTCTACACTAACCAGATACTAGCAATTCTAATAAAACAACAATAAGAAACTGAAATCAAAGGAAAATTACCGAGTAAGGAATTAGGGCAGAAGAAAGAACATATTGTATTGCGTGGAATGATTGTTTGAATGAATCCGAGAACAATGCTAATTAAAACTAAAGAAACTGATATCGAAACTAGACGCTAAAACTGAATGCTAAAGACTAGATGATATTAGATCCTTAACCCTAATCACGATTTAGGCTTAAATAAGAATTACAAAAGTGCTTTTCTCTTAACCTAATCCTTCACGGGCTTTTGCGAAATTTCTGAAGTCTGCGCTGCGGTCGACCGACCAGGTGATGCGGTTGGTCGACCGATTATCGGGCCCAACAGGTTTCTGTCTTCGTAAGTTGAATTCTGATTTTGAGATAACATGTACTTTGGTCGACCGACCAGGGTACTCGGTCGGTCGACCGGTTTTCCTGTGTGCCAGCTTCTGAATTCTTCTTAAATCGGTCCTATGGTCCTTGGTTTGCGCTTTGGGTGTTGTTTCCATCTCGTTCCTTGGCTCTCTTGGTTATGCAAAAAATCCTGAGGGTAGCATTTGGCTTGAAATCGCCTCTTTTCCGCATAATTCTGCAAAAGAGCATAAAAATACGAAAGTAGACAATTGTTGGGAAATAAAGGCTAAAACATCGTAAATGATCTCTAAAATGCGTGTGAAAATAGATGTAAAACATCATAAAGTAGATACGCATAAATAAAATAAATTATTTGTGTCGGTTGTAAGTCAGAACCGCCACTGTAAGTCATTTGTGACAGATTTAATTATAACCGACATTAATAACGACACTAAAAGTAGTGATAAAAAACAACGGTTTTTTATCAAAAACCGTAACCGTATGAAATTTGTGACGGTTTTAATTATAATAGACGTATATACAAGCTAGGGACGTGTTTGAGTTTGAGGTGGAGTGAACTGCTACTATGTACGCGCTCGTCTTTCAAATCTATCGCTTAGCTTCTTCCTCAATCCTAATTCAATTCAACTGCTTCTTCCTCAATCCTAATTGAATTCAACTAAAACAAACCCACCTATATCAATTTGTTCCCAAATCAGCAATTCGTCAGCAATTCGTTCACAAATCAGCAATTCGTTCACAGTTCGTTCATAATTTGTTCTGAATTCGCAATCAGGAATTCGTTCATAGTTTGTTCAGAGTTCGCAATCAGCAATTCGTTCCCAGTTCGTTCACAATTCACAATCAGCAATTCGATATCAAATAGCAGTTCGTTCATAATTCGCAATCAGCAATTCGTTCACAATTCGTCAATCAAAGGTGTGCCATACTACTATTGCTTTTTCAATAATCAATTTCAGTAATATGTTGTTTAATTTTATATTCATCTCATATCTATAATGCTACCGTAATTTTAGCTTACTGTAGAACAATTATTTTATTGCTATTTGAGTAATTAAACCGATCAGAGCTGTTGAATTGTTGAATTGCTAGCGAGTTTCTGTCATTACTGTTGAATTGTTTAAGAAGCCAATATTGACTTCAATGCCGTTTTTCACTTATTGTTAATAAGATCTCTTCATTCCATATACATTGCCGTAGTTGACTTGGGGTCTATGACTTTGATATTACACATTTTTCTAACAGTATACTATAGTTTAAATAGAATATGAAAATAATAGTTCAAGCCTACTGATGATGAAATTGCATAAGAATCTTGTACAATTTGGGAGTTTCTTCTCATGTGCGTCATCTTTACTCTTTAGGCAGGGCCTCATCAATTCAGCGTTGTTGGCAAATGTTCTTTATCTTGTTTATGAAAATTGTCAATCGATGAGTCTCATTTAATAGTTTGTAACAAATTTTTCTTCAACTAGCTATAGTCAGGATGATGATTCTTTTAGTAGTGATGCCGAGTCATTGAAATTTCTGGGATTCGAGAAGGGAATGTGGGTTAGTCAATTAAAATGGGAAGAAAATAGGTTCCTGGAAAGCGTAATACAATTAAGTGGTTGGCTGTCTTCCGTGGTAGCTTATGAAGTAGTATAGTTTTTAGGCATAAAGAAAATAGGCTCTTTAATTATGAGGTAAATGGATGAGTGGAGATTTTTGAAGTGAAAGTGATCTCCTTTTTTTACGGGTCGAATATGGATAGATTGCAGAACACATGAGGTACTGTGATGGGGTGAGATTCACAACTTTAGAAGCCGCATCCTTGTAACTGGTTAATAAAGCGGAGGGGATAATATAAAATCGGCATAAATAAAGAAGAAATTATTTCTAACAATTAATATCGTAAAAGAAAAAGCATCTATATTTTTCTTCATATTCAGTTATTCAAGATTTTAGAGGGTTCTTTATTTCTATGTTAGTTTTTTTTGGGTGAAATGTTAGTTTAGTATATATATCAAAATAAGTCTAAAATTAGATTTGATAGAGTGACTAGGACATGCCCTTAATCACCACTGAACAATTCTAAAACTGGCAAAAACTTGCAGCCAACCAGCTATGCATATATCAGTTGGTTCCTATGCCCCATTTTTGTAGCCAAGCTATTTTCTTTCTGCTTAGTTTCCTTAGTTTCCTCTCAACAGCAGACTCCTATAATCTGAGTTTTAGTCTGATCCTTCGTTGTATCTCCTCTTTGATAACAGTACCAAGTTAGTAGGCGTAAGCAAAATAGCATTAAGCCTATCATTGTTTCTTTGGTACCACATGTGAGCATAACAAGCAGCCCATATAAGCCAATGGACCTGTTTTGTTAGAGTGTTTCCTAGAGTCAGTCCCCCAGCCATATCAACATTGATATTAAACCCACACCACTTCTATAAGGACTAGTTTATTATATTAGCAATCAAAGAACAGATGGGACTGTGCATAATACAACACCTATCATCACCTATCATCAGTAATCAGAGCAACAACCAAGAGGGTAGAGCTAGGCTTTGACATTCAGTCCCCGATTCAGTCCTACCCTATATAATATCTTCTCATATACAGTTTGCTGAGTAAGGAAACTGCTACTCAATTTCGACAAGCCACCTAACAAGGACTTAAACATAAACATTGACCCAACCAAAGTAATAATTTGATTTTTTAAATAATTATATCAGGAACAAGTTGCTAATAACTTAATGTTTAATTTGATAATTAGAGTATGGATCGAAGTTGGATGTATGGAAAGCGGGATTTTGAGTTTATGTCAAGGCTTGATGAATTTATTAGTCATGCTATTGAACATCAAAGACTATTTGGAGACGGCAAACAACTTTTATGCCCGTGTAGCGTGTGCAAGAATCGGATCAAAATAAGTTCTGCAAGTGAAATGCGAAACCACTTGATAATGAAGGGTTTTAAACCAGATTATAGTGTGTGGATATGGCATGGAGAGAAATGTAATGACAATCATGGTAGTACGAGGGCCAAATATCTTGGGATCAATGTTGATAATGTGGATGAGTTGGAGATCGATGATGTGGCTTATAGTAACAAAGAGGTTAATGAGGATGGTGATGATATGGATAAAAATGTAGAAGATGAGAATATTGATAGAATGATGGATGATCTAGAAAACGATTTTATAGAGTGTCCTGAAATTTTTCAGGGGCTAGTTAGTGATTCTAAGAAGCCGTTATATCCTGGGTGCTCTAAATATTCTCGTTTGTCGAGTGTCTTAAAATTGTACACCCTTAAAGCTGGAAATGGGTGGAGTGATAAGAGTTTTACTGCTTTAGTAAGACTCTTGTCAGATATAGTGCCGGAAGGTAATTAGCTTCCTATCAACACTTATCGATGTAAGAAAATTCTGTGCCCACTAGCCACGAATTACCAAAAAATACATGCTTGCCCAAAGGATTGCATATTGTACCGGAAAAACTAGTGACTTAGAAGAGTGTCCACGATGTAAATCGCCAAGGTATAAGCTTAATGGAAATGAAAATAGGCACAATAGTAAGAAAGGTGGTCCGACAAAGACCTTATGGTACTTGCCAATTATACCGAAATTCGAGCGTATATTTGCAAATCCAAAGGATACAGAATATATGTTGTGGCATCAGAATGGGAGGAATAAACACGGAAAATTGCGACATGTGGCTGATGCTTCTCAGTGGAGGAATATTGACAAAAAATTTCCAGATTTTGGTAGAGAACCTAGGAATTTAAGACTGGGTCTATGCACTGATTGAATTAATCCCTTTGGGACGTTAAGTACCCAACATAGTACCTGGACAATAATATTAGTGATTTATAATCTCCCTCCTTGGCTTACCATAAAAAGTAAATACATTTTATTAACACCCCTTCCTTAGAAATCACATGCCCCAGGAAGGCAACTTTCTTTAGCCAAAATTCGCACTTACTCAACTTGGCATTCAGCTCATTCTCCTCCAAGATCCTTAACACCCTTCTCAAGTGCTCATTGTGTTCCTCTTCATTCTTGGAATACACCAGGATATCATCGATGAATACAACCACGAATTTATCCAAATATGGACTAAATACCCGATTCATCAGATCCATGAAAACTGTAGGGGCATTAGTCGACCCAAATGGCATAACCACAAACTCATAGTGGCCATACCTCGTTCTGAAAGCGGTCTTAGGAATGTCTTCGTCCTTGATTCTTAATTGGTGATACCCCGACCTCAAATCAATTTTGGAGAACACCCCAGCTCCACTTAACTGGTCGAACAGGTCATCAATCCTGGGCAACGGATAACGGTTCTTGATGGTCACATTGTTCAGCTCTCAATAGTCAACCCAAAGCCTCAGACTCCCATCCTTCTTCTTCACAAATAATACGGGCGCTCCCCAAGGCGACACACTCGGTCGGATGAATCCCTTCTCAGCCAATTCATCCAACTGCTTCTTCAACTCATCCATCTCTCTGGGTCCCATGCGATATGGTGATTTAGATATTGGTCCTGCTCCCGGCTTTAGTTCAATGGAAAATTCCACTTCCCTCCTTGGCGGCAACCCCGGAATATCATCACGAAATACTCCCTCAAACTCTCGCACAATAGGTATCTAACTAGCCTTAGGGGTCTCTGTTTTACAATCCTACATCTGGCATAAGATCAGACTATCACCCTTCCTCAGGCTAGACTTAAGGGTATTAACAGAAATGAATTTGACCTTAGGTTTGACCAAGTATCCCTTGTAATACACTCTTACTCCCTTAGGTCCACTCAAGGAAACCTTCTTTTGGTGACAGTCGATAAAAGCTCTGTACTTCCCCAACCAATCTATTCCCAGAATCACCTCAAAACTCCCCAATGGAAACTCGATAAGATCACAATGGAAAACCACTTCCCCAATCTTGATACGCACACTCCTATAAACTCTATAACATGACACAGACTCCCCAGAATGTATAGTCACTGAATCCGAAATCAAATCATAGAGCTCAAGTTCTAAGACCCTAGCATGCTCTCTAGATACAAAGGAATGGGTAGCTCCGAAATCGAAAAGCACAAATGTAAGTTTAGAGTTCACGAGAAAAGTACCAGTCACCACATGAGCATCATCTTTGGCTGCTTGTTTCCCCATGGCAAAGAGTTTGCCATTGGATTTAACCCCACTTTGGCTTGTAGTAGCTGCTCCAGTCTGCTGATTCCCTTCGGTTCCGGTCTTCTAGTTGTTTCCACCTCCGCTGTAATGACTATGGTGAGAACGGTTCTGGTAGTTGCTGTAGTTCTTCTGGTATGTACCGCTAACCCCAGACTTCGCACCCCCTCCATAACCGGTCATGGGAGTACGGAATCCACCACTTCCAGGAGTGTGCATGCGTGACCCACTATGTCCAGATGTTGGGGTTCGGTAGCCCCCAGGTTGGTACCCTCCAGATGATCGACATAGCCTGCTTGTGTCCTATCTTCCCACAGCCATAACAAACCAACCCAATTGAACTAGCTCCCGAACCTCCACTTTTGTAGCTACTACCGCTCTGGTTCCTCCCACCTCCCCATGTACTGTTAGTGAAGTACCCACTGAACCTGTTGGAGTTCTGCTTCTTCGATCTAGTATTTTCGCTTACCGCCTCAGCTTTCCTCTTGTCAGTCCTTGCCTTCTTCTCTTCTTTGATCATGTCGGAGAGCCTCTCCGCCACCCCAGCCCTTAGGTAGATGTCACAGACGGTGGTGGGCGGAGCTGTAATGAGCCTCTTCTTGATAGTTATGGTCAGCCCCCTTTCAAATTTCATTGCAAGTATTGCATCATCGAATCCCATCTCTCCCACATGACTCAACAATTGAATAAACTTTCGGTAGTAAATCTCCGCTGTCATATCCTCCGTCATTCGGAAGGTATCAAACTCCTCCCTCAACTTGCTCTTTTGAAACTCAGGTAGGAACACTTCATACAGAATCCTCTTGAATGCAATCCACTCCACATGATTGCTTCCATCTTCCCTAACAGCCTCACGAATCTCTACTTTGCTACCGGTCCACCAGTCTCCGACCATTCCTCTAAGGTAGTGGGCTGCTTGGTCAACCCTCAGCTCCTCAGGACAATCCACTAGCTCAAACAGGTTACTGAACTCCCGGCACCACTCTCCTAATAAGCGAGGCTCCCCCTCCCCAGTGAATTGAGTAGGGTGATGTCTCGCAATTATCGTACTCATATTTGCAGAATCCAAACGTTTGGCTTTTAGAGCCTCATTCTCAGCCAGTAGTTGATCTAGTTCCTCTTGCGTGATGTTAGCAACATTATTCCTTCGCGGAGGCATCTCTATAACATACAAGGAAGAAGATGAGTCCCATCTTATGTAAGGGTACTCACCTAGGTTAGGGTTATATTCCCTAAGCACCATACCCATACTTATATTAATACAAACAATTATGTCTTACTACTACTTTTATCTATAAACATGGCTCAGGGATCACATAACCGCATATCACTAGACATGATATCGTACTAATCATCTCATACATTTACATTATTAGATATTATGCGTAACCCCAAGTACATAAATCATTCATTGACATACCCTTAACTTCATATTCCCACCATCAATATATCAACGAATTTCTATAACTCTATCATCATATTTCACCCCCAAAATGCACATCTCTTCCTATACTACCCTTTCTCTCATATGTACCCGGATAGAACCGAGAGGGCCAATGGTTCGGTGTGAGGGGGCCCCTAACTCATCCCTTACCTTTAGTGGGCTCCTGACAGTTCTATCCCGGGGTTCATTTTATTTAGACTCTGCCTACGTTCATTGGGTTTATTAGGTTAGGCTTGAGGATCGTTCGCTCTGATACCACTTTGTAACACCCCAATTTATTTAAGAGCCTTTAGCAAGACATTCTCAAATAAATAGGCCTGTTACCATCTCGGAATACCGAGGTAGTAGATAACAAAGGGAGGAAACACAGTACTTTATTAAAATTTTATAAAGTCAACAACTAATAAAACATCTGTCCCAAAACAAAACAAAAGTTCGAACAACTCGTAAACAACTACTAAGGTGATCTAGACTCTAGTCTGGTCCGGATCCAAGCTCTCTTCCCCTCCTGCTCCTATAGTCTCAAGTACCTGTCAATCTGCTCCCCAATAATTGGGTTCATCACAGGTGTTCACGAATACACAGGATCAACCACGAGGTTGAGTAGGAAAATAGACAAAATATGAATAACAATACAATAGTAATACATACTTCCACCTCCATACCGCCTCAACCATTACTTCCGATCACATACCACTTCTCATCCACCAGTCTCTACTCCTCCAATGGCCATATCACATGTCCCAATATCACATGCCCCAATATCACATACCCCATATCACATGACCCATAATTCTCCTCTCCGCATCATATAATAATACGTACACAATATCATTTCAACAACACAATAATAACAATAAACCTCATATATCGATAACAAACGGTCTTATTTCACAACACAATTATAAGTCACAGTCGATTCCCCTACCTCAATTTGTAGGATGACAAGCGACAGCTGCTAGAAATATTCCACGCGGGAACCGTCACCTAAACATATAATATTTAACGATTACAACCATTCACTTAACTCATATGTTGAATAGTACAAATTGCTAATTATAATGACTTGCTAAATTCGGAAAGTTTCCCGAAGTAGAAACTTCCCGAAATGTAAACTTTGCCAGAACGTAAACTATCCCACTAAACTCAAGTGATAACAAATATAACAATTATAATAATAATAATAATAATAATAATAATAATAATAATAATAATAATAATAATAATAATATAATAATACCCATAAAAGTACCCCTGCCCCAAACTACTCACGACAATCCGAAACCTGCGGTAACCAAACCCATACGCAACCACCCTCCCCACTACCGGCAACCACCACCCATACCCTCGACACCGACTACCTCACCACCAAAACCCATCAACCCCTCTCTTAGACTCCCGCCGGCGACCACGAACCGCCTGAACCGATTACGATGTCAACTCTACTTATCAACCTTACGCCACTCATAACCACCGCCACCACCACAACCCTTGACCTTGGACCTAGACGACCACCGTGGTACCACCGTGTCGACCTCCCCCGAGTCAACGGTGGCACCACCCCATGATCCTTATACGTAAACAACTCAAAACCACCAACCCAAAGACGACATGGTTTCCAACACCTACGACCGCCCCCGGTATTCTGACCACCACGAAAAACCGACCCCGACAACGCATTACTATGGCAGGCGCGAAAAGAAGACAAAAACGAGAGGAGGAACAACATACCTACTTAAGCTCGCCGGAGCCGACTCAAAAGCTTCACTGGAAACACCTTAACCCACCGCCGGACGCCTCTCCCTCTCGCCGTGACGGTGTTGCTTGCTAGTGTGCTGTGGAGGCAGGGGAAGGAGAGTAGGGTTTTTCGATTGGGAAAGGGTGCATACGGGTTTTATAAGGGTTGTGGGGTAGAGTTTGTTTACGTGAAGGGTGAAGGGTTTTTAAGGGTTTGAGTGTGTTTGTATGGGTTTGCGCGTGAAAGTGGTATTGTGATTGGGTCGTGAGATGTTTGGCCCAATCACAAGCCGCACCTCATATTATTATACATATAACATTCC
Source organism: Silene conica (assembly GCA_029255685.2). Taxonomy (NCBI): domain Eukaryota; kingdom Viridiplantae; phylum Streptophyta; class Magnoliopsida; order Caryophyllales; family Caryophyllaceae; genus Silene; species Silene conica. The sequence goes on from CM055311.2 coordinate 72,605,065, forward strand.
TTACGTAAATCGAACCGGGCCCAACTCGTAACATTATTATTAATTGGCATATCTACTTACGATTAATATAAGTCTGTAACATAAAATAAAACTTATAATTCTAACTCCGAGTCAAAACCCGAGTTTCGAAAATGAGAGGTATTACAAGCATGCTAGGGCTATAGGCTTGAATGTATATGATAGTATAGCCGATTCTGTAACTATACCATCTGGGGAGTCCATAGCTTGTAATAGGGTTTATACCAATGTAATGATCCAAGTAGGAGCTGTGAGTTTTGAGTCGAACTTGATAGAGTTTCCTTTGGGTGGCTTCGAAGTGATATTGGGGATGGATTGGCTGAAAAAGTATAAGGCCTACATCGACTGTTACCAAGGTAAGATTAATCAAATAGGGCCTAAGGGGGTGAGAGTGTCCTACAAGGGATACTCCGTGAAACCTAAACTGAAGCTGATCACCATCAATGCTCTAAAGTCGTGTCTGAAGAGAGGGGATGAGATGCTGTTGTGTCATGTGAGAGATTTGACTGCAGAGAAACCCCAAGCCAGTGAGATCGATGTTGTAAGAGATTTTATAGATGTGTTTCCCGAAGAAATTCCTGGGCTACCACCAAAGAGGGACTTAGATTTTGGTATTGATCTGAAACCCGGGGCTGAGCCAATTTCTAAAGCACCTTATCGTATGGGACCTAAAGAATTGGAAGAATTGAGGAAGCAGTTGGATGAGTTAGCCAGCAAGGGGTATGTGAGACCGAGTGTATCACCTTGGGGAGCGCCAGTGTTGTTTGCCAAGAAGAAGGATGGAACCATGAGGCTGTGTGTGGACTACAGGGAGCTCAATAATGTGACGATCAAGAATATATATCCTTTACCTCGCATCGATGATCTTTTTGTCCAGTCGAGTGGGGCTGGTGTGTTTTCCAAGATTGACTTGAGGTCAGGGTATCATCAGCTGAGAATTAAAGATGCAGATATCCACAAGACTGCGTTCAGGTCGAGGTATGGGCATTATGAATTCGTAGTGATGCCATTTGGTTTGACTAATGCACCTGCTGTTTTCATGGATTTGATGAACAGAGTGTTTAGTCCTTACCTGGACCAGTTTGTGGTGGTGTTTATCGACGACATTTTGGTGTATTCGAAGGATAGAGAAGAGCATGCGAAGCATTTGAGCCTAGTGCTGCAGACTTTGAGGGATCATCAATTGTATGCAAAGTTGAGTAAGTGCGAATTTTGGCTCGAGAAAGTTGCTTTTCTGGGCCATGTGGTATCCAAGGAGGGTGTTTCAGTGGATCCTAGTAAAATTGAAGCTGTTTCAAAGTGGGAGCGATCGAGGAATGTGGCCGATATTCGGAGTTTCTTGGGTTTGGCTGGTTACTACAGAAGATTCGTGAAAGACTTTTCCAAGATAGCCAAGCCTATGACTTCACTGATGCGGAAGGAGAATAGATTCGTTTGGGATGAAAGTTGTGAGAAGGCATTTCTAGACCTAAAGGAGCGCCTTACTACAGCTCCTATCCTTGTCTTGCCAGAAGGAATTGAGAATTTCGAAGTCTATACAAATGCTTCTAAGAAGGGTCTGGGATGTGTGTTGATGTAGAATGGAAGGGTGATCGCGTATGCTCCTAGGCAACTGAAGCCTTATGAGGAGAATTATCCGACGCATGATCTAGATATGGGAGTAGTGGTTTTTGCACTTAAGCTGTGGCGACATTATCTTTATGGAGCTACATTTAAGGTGTATTCTGATCATAAGAGCCTGAAGTACATCTATACTTAGAGGGAACTAAACATGCGCCAAAGGAGATGGATCGAGCTGATAGGAGACTATGACATGGAGATTCTATACAAAGAAGGAAAGGCTAATGTTGTGGCCGATGCATTGAGTAGGAAGTCCGTTCACGCTCTCTGTACAGCTATGTCCAGATTGAGTATGTATCGTGAGTTGGGTCAGATGGGAATCGCTGTGATTCGGAAGGGTGAGACCCTGGGGGATTTGACGATCGAGCCTGAGTTATATTCCGAGATTCGAGAAAGACAGAAGAGTGATCCTAGAATTCAGAAGTGGCGTGAGGCAGTGAGCAGAGCTAGTGATGCAGAGCCATACTCTAAGTTCGAGGTTCACAAAGATGGTAGTTTAGGTTCGGTGGGAGATAGTGTGTACCTGAAGATGAGGAGCTAAAGAGAAAGATTATGGTCAAAGCTCATTCTACACCTTATTCCGTTCATCCTGGAGGGGATAAGTTGTACAAGGATTTGAAGAAAACTTTTTGGTGGCCAAAGATGAAGCAAGAGGTAGCTGAGTTTGTTTCTCGTTGCTTGGTATGTCAGAGGGTCAAAGGGGGGCATAAGAGACCGCAAGGGAAGTTGCAACCTCTGGATGTACCTGAGTGGAAGTGGGAAAACATTTCCATGGATTTCATTGTGCGCTTACCAAGGTTTTCCAAGGGAAATGACATGATTTGGGTGATTGTTGATAGACTGACTAAGTCAGCCATTTCATTCCGATGAAAGAGACTTGGAATAAAGCTGAGTTGGCAAAGGCTTACATCAAGTATGTGGTGAAGCTACATGGGGTGCCCAAGGATATTGTTTCTGATCGTGATTCCAGGTTCATCACTAAGTTTTGGCAAGAGTTACAGTCATTGATGGGTACTACATTGAAGCTGAGTACATCATTTCATCCAGCGACAGACGGTCAGACAGAGAGAACTATCCAGACATTGGAGGATATGCTGAGGGCTTGTGTGATGGAGTTTGGAGGATCTTGGGAGGACAGACTTGATTTGATAGAGTTTTCGTACAACAACAGCTATCACGCTAGCATTGGGATGGCTCCTTTTGAGGCGTTGTATGGGCGGAAATGTAGGAGTCCAGTTTTTTGGGATGATCGAGCTGATGCGGTAACTTTGGGACCTGAGATGATTTAGGAGATGATAGCACAGGTCCAGGTAATTCGACAGAAAATGAGAGCGGCCTAGGATAGACAGAAGAGTTACACGGATCTAAAGAGGAGTGACATTACCTTTGAGGCTGGAGAAAAAGTGTTGCTGAAAGTGGCACCCATGAGAGGAGTGATGAGGTTTGGCAAGAGGGGCAAGTTGAGCCAGAAGTTCATTGGGCCATTCGAGATTTTGGAGCGAGTTGGTGAGGTAGCTTATCGATTAGCTCTCCCTCCAGCGTTAGCCAGGGTGCATAATGTGTTCCATGTATCGCAGCTGAGGAGGTATATCAGTGATCCTTCGCATGTCCTTGACCATGAGGTCATTGAGGTCGATGAACAATTGACCTATGAGGAGCGACCCAAGGAGATTCTCGACAGAAAAGTGAGGAAGACCAGGAATGGAGAGACCGCGCTCGTGAAAGTTTTGTGGTCTAATCATAACGTCGAGGAGGCTACTTGGGAGACGGAGGTTACGATGAGGGAGAAGTATCCTGAGCTATTTAACTAAGGTATGTTACGAGGACGTAACTTTCTTTTTAGTTGGGTAGAATGTGATATTTCGTGTTTTGGAATACTTTTATTAGTTCTTGATGTTAAATGATGTCAGTCTAGTACCTGCTTTGTGATCAGGGGATGGTGAACTTCGGGACGAAGTTCATTTTAAGGGGGGAAGACTGTAATACTCCGTAATTTAATATTTTATTCTAATATTTTATGAATATATGGTTTTATGTCGATAATATTTGGATAGTTAATATTCGATAAGTAGTCGAGTATGTTTATGCGCCTAGTAGATTTTATATGTTAATTGTGTAATGACGGGTTTGAGTTTAAGAGTCACGGGATTTGTTTGTGTCCAACTGCGAGATACGAACTTGTTGTAAACCGGGTCTAGTGATGGCTGTGGGCCTCGGTATGCGTGCATAAAACACAGCCCATCACCTCGACATAACCCTAATAACACACACCTCACAACTCAGCCTCAAGCCGTCCTATAAACCCTCTCAAAAAAACCCTAACCCTAGCACACATACACACAAACTCTCTGCCACTTTTCTGCCGCCACACCAAAGTCTGAGGAGAAGGGTTTTACACGGTGGTTAGGGGTTGCTAGGGCGTTTCGTTGGCTAGGGCAAGCAGGTAAGACCACCAGCCTTTTGTGTTCTCTTGTTTTACAGTAGCACTTCTAACATGTTATTCGTTTTGTGTACACGCTTAAAGTCATTGTTTTATGCATAATTCTAACCTATGATGTATGGTAATGAGGCATGGGTTGTGTTAGGGCCATCGTTGACCTTGGTTGACCGTCGATGGGGGGGTGTCTTACACGGTGTCTGAGTCGTATTCGTATAATTCCAGTTTAACGTTTGAACATAGTCTTTTACCCAGATTTCTTTTGATGAATGGTTTATGTTTTTTTGTATGGGTGTTGGGTTTTCATAAGGGTCGTAATTAGGATGTTAATGTGGTGTTTGTAAAGGTGGTTCGTGGCTGTCGTGTGTCTGTTTGAGACGAGTTTCGTTATGGGTGTTAAACTGTGAAACAGAGTTGCAGTGGTGGTGCTGTCAGGTTTGAGGCGGTTGTCTAGGGTCGTGGGTGGTGGCCGGTGGCTGCTGACTCCTCCCCTGGAACCACCGTGGCTCAGAGGCAAGCCTGGTGGTGCCAGTGGGGAAGCCAGGGGCTGCCGGTGGTGCTGGGACTGGCGGTAAAGTGGATGGTCAGGCAGTTTCCGGGCTCGTGTTTGGCTGTTGCGCGTTATTTTGTATGAGGCGTGTTTGAGTTTTTTTTTTACTTATTACTTTTCTATTATGGTGATTGGTTATGGTATTTGTTATTATCATTCTTATTCTTATTATTATTACATTTTGGAATTTTTAATATTAGTATTTTTAATATTATTATTTACTTATTGGTTAGTTAGGTGTGGTAATAATGTGTTGGTACTATTATTATTATTATGATTTTTGGCATTATGAATATTATTAGTATTTGGTATTGATATTTTGTTATGTATCTTAATTATAATATGTTATGTTATGGTAGCATTACAAATGTTGTGATACTAATTTAGTAATAAACGTTTGAGTAATTATAGGCTATATTTAGTAAGTGCTATTTTTGGTAATCAGTAGTTAGTCAGTTTATGTTTAGTGATTGTATAAATAGAATTTAATATTAAGTAATAATTATAGGAACGGAATTTGAGGTGGAGTATTTCTAGACGGTGTTGCTTATTTTCAGAATGCTATTCCAGGTAGGATACACTTGCACTATATTCTATGATGTGATATGAATGGATGATTATAATATGTGTTATGAGTGCAAGCATGATTTATATGAGGATGATGTTTAAGTATTGGTTATTTAATATTGCATTCATAAGCATATCAATTGCATTATTGAGAAGGAGGTGACGGATATTGTTTTGATATAAAGCCCAGGGTGGTCTGCAGGCCAGACCTGGTGTCTTCAGCTTTATGCTGGTATTCGACGACGGTTGATGATACTCTACCGGGAGGTTCGGTATGGGTTGGTGTTTCAGGTTATGATTGGTGTTTCGGGTTGTGATTGAGCTCAGCATTGGCATAGCATTTGCTTATTACATTGTTGCATTTTATATTATTGTGTTATCCTACTCAACCGCGAGGTTGACAGTGTATTCGTGTTCACCTACAATGATCCGGAATGGGGAGTAGATCTTTCAAGTCAGAGACAGGTGGACTAGGACTGGGCATGGAGGAGAGACATGGACTGGACATACCTAGCTTTAGATCACTTAGTCTTTCATAGCTGAACACTTATTTTATTTCAGTTGTTTTGGAAGTTTGGTTGGACTACGCCTTGTAATAGTTTCCAGTTTAACTTTATAATTTAAAATACTGTGTTTCTTTCACTATGATTATCTACTACCCTGGTTATCCAGGAAGGTAACAGTCCTAGTTACCCTGGAAGTCCTAGTTCAGGCTCCTAGGTAAATGGGGGTGTTACAGGTAGTATTTTCAGTTTTGAAATCTTTACTGTGTTTTAGATGACAACCACAGTTGAAATGAGGAGTGAATGTTAATACGGTACAAAGCGATGTCTATGCTTCAAATGATTTGTCAACGTGTTTTGGAATAATAATGGTTGAGTTTCGATGTAGTAATGTGAAATTGCAAAGGAACCAAAATTTTAATAGGTTTCCTGAATGTTACCTTGTTTGTTCGGGCTGCCATCTTAAAGGTGTTTCGTATATGTATATGAAAATTTTATGTATGATAATATTCTGAGTTAGCTTTCCAATGTCTTTGGTTTTATGTTAATAGGAGTTATATTTTGAGTGAGATAAATATTTTTGGTTGACAGTGGTCAGATTGTTACTGCACAGTTTCGTTTTTACCCATGTTTTTGTAAAGGAAATCATTTAAAACGTGGTTGTAATTTATACATAGTTCCAACTCCACTGTTTAAAATTTTCGTTCACGTTTCCAAAATGATAAGCCACGTAAAATCTTAACGAGTCGTTATTTAATAGTGATTTTTACAAGTTGTCCAATTTTCTGTCGAATTGCTGTAAAAATTTTTGTTCAGATCAATTAAGTTGTAAAAATTGTTATAAATAATTTGCTTGAGATATGCATTTGTTTTTTTTCTATGTTTAGCTAATTCATTATATTTTCTGAAAACTGTAATTGCTCGCAAGTTAGCTAAACGGTTATTCATTTATGATTTTTGTAAGTTGTTACAAAATGTTTAATTGGTGAAATTGTGAGTTATGTAAGTTTTATATAAAAGTTTAATCAAACGTGAATTATGTGACGTGACCACGTGATATCCTATTATGGCATTAGTAACATGAATGATAGGCATACAATATGCATATGAACTTTACTATATGATAATGTAACCTTGCTCATTCCGTCAAGTTTCATATAAAATAGTTTCGTTTATACCGACACTCTTACTTTCTAGTGTTATGACCTCAAAATAATTATGTGATGTTCGTATATGATGTTAAAATCATGTTTATCAGAGAAAAGTTTTGCTAAGTGGTAAAATGAAATTAAACTAGTAAGCATGATGTCATGAGTAAAAGTTATATGACAGTCTAATTGCTATAACTAATTGTGATTATTTGAACAATGTGAATCTTGTTGACGTTCTTTCGTATATTGATGGTATATCTTTGTCTAGTCCCTGCGATAACAATCTTTATAACTTTTCATGTATACTGTTATGCCATAAAGTGAAGTGCATATTGATATGTATAAAATATGATCACGATGTATTGGAATTATTAATTGGTTGACATGTGAAGTATGAATTACTAGTCTTGTGAATTCGTTTACTTTAATCGTTAAAATTTTCATAATTCATGAGCAACAAGAGCAACGTCTTAGTAAAGATGAGTCAGAATGTCTCCGCGTAGTCTTGTTTCGATCTATAGCTTGTGAAATTGTCTTTTGGATTCGTATTAATAAATGGTCACAAATTACCGCTTCAATGTTTCAAACGTTTCAAAATATTTTCAAAGTGATAAACCATGATTAAGTTGATGTTTGATAATTATGATGATTGTTTGCAATATGACATATTCTGTAACTATGTGTTGATGAAATCCTGCACGGAAATTTAATTGTTGCGCATTAGTTAAACCCCTTATCTTGCAAGTCACATATATTAACAGTTTCATGATAAATGATGTAATGTGAATGGATAGGAGATGTGCCTAAGTGATTTTAACTTATTGATATCTAGGAATGTTAAACGGTCTTGTTAGTCTATGATTGGTGTACATCTCGTGAAATATGTCAATGCTCCATGTTTAATTACGTTAGTAAATTTTGTACTATGACTTTTCTATAATATGATTACGAACACGAAATGTTTTAATCTGTCAATTATGAATTATGGGTCTCATGATTGTTTACATCGTTGTAAATATATTGATTTCGTGTTAAAATTTCAATGGTATGTAAGTGTTACCTACTCTGATTCTGTTTTCTGCGTAACACGATTTTTTTAACCGATCCTACTACTCTTGTTATTGCTCGAGGTTATATGATTACATGATAATTGCTATGAGCTTCTTACGAGTACTTATCTGAGTTGAATATTAGTATTTGTGCTTTTATTTTGATAGTTAATATTTTCTTTTGTTAAGATAATCCTTTTGCTTGCGAGACAGGTGGAGTGTGAGTTGGGTAAACTTTTGGTAATTGATTAGACGAGTTATTTATAATGATTTTGAATCAACTTGGTTGGTATAACATACAAGTTCTTGTTTTATGAAGTTGGAATTATAAGGATACATACAAGCATGTCAATGAATTTGGTTAGGGTATGTACATTGACATGTTACTTAGTTGATGGGATAAAGTTGGAGGGGACTGAGTTGCTCATGAGACTAGAACAAAGACCATGATTGATTTTGTATTAAGATTGAGACTACAGTTCAGTGTTTTATCAAGTCGTCGTATTCCTTGACCTTGACTAGTGGGTGAGTAGCTTGGAATTTTACTCTCTAAGTGTGAGCAGTTCCTTTAATGGAATATTTGACAATATTGATATTGGAATGGAGATGAGAATTGGTTACTGGTTTTGAGTTATGAGATTGTTAGGCCGTAGTGCCATATTGTGTTTTGGTCCTGAGTGACCATGGTTATTGAGTTATGTTTTTATGAATTTGGAATCGATATTGAGATGGAAATATTTTTCTGGAGGTATCGTATTGAGTTAAATGCTAGTTCACTCACCCCTTGTCTTTGGTCTTGGGTTCGACGATGAGAATATGATACGTGGTTACTTGGAGTAAAATTTTATGACATTGGGTTATGAGTGAGACGCAGTAATGAGCTGGAATTTATTATGATGAGGTTACGGGGACGTAACCATATTTTAAGGAGGATAGGATTGTAAAATCTTAATGATTTATGATATGGCTAGTTGTTATGACATGGCTAATTGATATGTCGTGATTATTTGAATATACTTGATAACCCTGTGGTTGTTGAAGTGTCATGTGTTTCTTGGGTTGTTGAAGTGTCATGTGTTTCTGTTGTATGTTAAACTTTGGGGACAAAGTTTTCTTAAGGGTGATGGAATGTAACATTTCACGTTTCTTAAGTATTACTTATAATTGTTCATGCTTGCAACGTGTTTCTTTACCGTTATGGAGTGGTGAACTTCGGGACGAAGTTCATTTTAAGGGGGGAAGACTGTAACACCTTGTATCTTCACAGTTCGTGATAATGAGTTCACTTATGTTAATTGTCTTATTATGGTGTTTTATGTTTCGAGTCCATATGAGTATGTGATATATGTTGGAGTATATGACGTACGTGTGATATATGTTTGAGTATGAGTACGACAATATAATTTTGTGGTAGAACTTCGGGACGCAGTTCATTTTAAGGGGGGAAGACTGTAATACCTCGAAATTTCGTTATAATATTCGCTTTTATAATGGTCGTGTCGATAGTATATAAACGGTTTTGGTATTCGATAAATAAATTATCGAATTGTATATTTTACATGTCGCTAGTGGGGTTTGATCTTAAGACCTTGACACATAATTGTGGGCCTTGAACAATGTGCACATTACACGTACAACAGCCCACCAATTATTAAACCCTCAAAACTTTACATACTCACCTATCACTAAGCCGTCATATAACAAGGCTAATCTACCTTATTTTTTACCCTACCATTTACACAACCAACACCTATATCGTGCAGCCGCCACCACAAAGAGGAGAAGGAAGGTTAGTACGGCGGAATTACGTGGGTCTAGGGCAGTTTGTTTTAGTCGTAAAACAGGTACGTACATCGTCTTGTGTCGCTGTGTTTTTACATATGGCTTTGTATGCAGATTCGAAGGGTAGTTCTTTTATAGTCATAACCTAAACTAATCGACTCTACTGGTGGTAGTTAGGGTAGTAGTAGGGTGGTAGTCGCGGTGGTGTACAGTCGGTAGATTAGTGTCAAAGGGACGTTGGTGTTCCCTGTTTGATCGCGGTTTCGGTGTTTGTGCGTAATACCACGGATGTTTGGGGGTGCTACCACCGTTGACTCAGGGGAGGTCGACACGGTGGTACCACCATGGCGTAAGGGTCTGATGTGGGGGGCGGTTTTCGCGGTGGTTATAGGTGGCGTTAGGGTTGCTAGTGAATCGGCAGGAACTCGGTTCAGGCGGTCAGTTGCGGTTGTGCATTGAACGGCGGGAGTCGAATGGGTTGCAGGGTGTCGGTGGTGAAGAAGTCGCGTGTGGTGGTTGCCGGCAGGGGCGGTGGTGTACGTGATTGTGTGTGTGTCTGGTTTCGTTTTCGCGTGTTCGTAGGAGTTGTTATGGCGGTGTATTGTTGTTTTTACTACAAATATTATTATTATAATATTATTCTTATTATATTGTTATCATTAGATTATTATTAGTAACTTACTATTATTAGTATGGTATTTGTTGTAGTAGTTTATAGTAAGTAAGTTATTAATTGGTTTTAGCTGAAGGTCATTCTTTTGAGTCGGGAAATTTCCTTTTAAGGAAATTGCTATTTCGGGAAAGTTTCTATTTTGGGAAACCTTCCACTTTTAGAAGGTTGCTATTTATAGTAAGTGTACTTTGTAATATGGGGGTTTTGGGAAGATTATTAATTGTTACGTAATATATGTTTAGGTGACGGTTTCCGCGTTTGCTGCGTGGTTGTCATTTCTGTTCCGCAAGTTGAGGTAGGGGAATATTTGTGAAGTTAATTATGACATGAGATGTGTTGTTAATTGTTGTGAGTTTTGTATTACTGTTCAAATGCTATTATCATGATGTTATTAATCGTATATATATTTGTATATGATATGGAGCGGAGATAATGGCTCTTGTGATATGGAGCGGAGATAATGGGTCTTGTGATATGGTGTGGAGATAATGGGTCTTGTGATATGGTGTGGTGTGATATTGGGTCTTGTGAAATGGTGTGGAGATAATGGGTCTTGTGATACGGTGTGGTGTGATTTTGGGTCTTTTGTCATGGAGGCGGAGTGGTGTTCTGATCTTTTATAATTTATGTCTTATTAATGTTTTCATACTCAACCTCGTGGTTGACCCTGTGTATTCGTGTGACACCTGTGATGATCCGTGATGGGGAGCAGCTTTGACAGGAAAGATGGTGCTGTGGGAGCATGGGATGGCGTGAGCACTTGGATGGACTGACTTAGAATTAGACCACATACTTCGGAGTCATCTGTTGTACTTAGTTTCCGCTGTGCAGTTTTTGTAACATCAAAGATTAAATTTTATCAATTTTATATAAAGTACGGTGGTTGTTTTTGTTTTGTTATTCACTATCTCGGTCATTCCGAGATGGTAACAGTCCTATTTATTTGAGAATGTCTGGCTAAAGGCTCTTAAATAAATGGGGGTGTTACAACTAGGACAACCATGAATAAGAAAAGTATCGGTCACGACATGCGTGTCATCTACTGCAGCCTGTTTCCCCATAGCGAATAACTTACCGCTATTCTTCTGGCCCTCACCTTCCACTGTCGTCGCAGATGAGGTAGGCTTCGCCGCAGATGCCTGGCTAGCCCCCTCGTAAGGTCTCTGATAGTCTCCCTGACGGTTGTACCCACTGTAGCTCTGCTTGCTCTGGTTACCCCACGAACTCGTTGGACGACTGTTCTCAAAGCCCAGAGAAGTCTGAGAAGGTCCCTGATAACTGCCTTCCCCAAACTTCTTGCACTCATACCTCTTATGCCCCGATCTAGCGCAGTTGAAGCATTTAGTCACAGGAGTGTCGCTGTAGCTGCGACCCCCTTTTCCCCCAGTACCTACACCAGTCCCACCAAAAGAGTAAGAACGACTCTGACTAAAGTTCCCCTTCTTCTGCCCAACCCCAACACTTTCTCCATCTGACTTCCTCTTCTCTCTGCCCCTTTCCTTAGCTTCCTTGGCCAGATCAGCCAACCTCTCTGCATGCTATGCTCTCCTATAGACATCCTTGAGGCGCAGGCAGTCTCTCCGGGATCCGAACGGTCAGCCCCTTCTCGAACCGAAGCGCAAGAGCCTGAGGAGTCATCCCCATCTCCTCTACCTGCCGAGCCAAGTCATTCAACTTGATGTAATATTCAAAGACAATCATCTCCTCAGTCATGCGGAGGCTGTCGAACTCAGCCCTCAACCTACTACGGATGTGCTCTGGAACAAAATCACACCGCATAACAGCCTTGAAGGCCTCCCACGGTACATGGTCCTGCCCCATCTCCTCAAAGTATTTACGCGCCTTCCCTTTTTCACGACCCCACCAACCCTCTGCCAGACTTGTAACACCCCAAGTTAGTGGAAGCTAAGTTGTGAATCAACTCGGCCGAGTAGGTGATACTCAGCCCATTATGTGATATCTGTCGAGCTTTTTTAGACAGTAGCTGAGTTGCGAGCCAACTCGGCCGAGTAGGTCACACTCGGTCAAGTAGGTCGCACTCGGGCGAGTAAGTAACACTCGACCGAGTATGTTGTACTCGGTCGAGTGAGTCTTTTCCAGACGTCAGACCGCGGTTATTATAAATTTAATCCGAGGGTTAATAATTCATTTTAACCCTAAATCAGCAGAGAAAGTAAAACCCTAACCCTTTCCCTTTCCATTTCCAAGTTCTTCAAGGTTGATAGTATGGTCTAGTCGCGCCGATCATCTACCTAGTCCGTATACTACCAAGTAAATGTTACCCTACCATAGTTGTATCATAGTTTATGGTTGTTCAGTAAGTAATCCGTCTTTGTGTAATCCTTAGGAGGAGGATTTGTAGAAAAGCGTTGGTCGGAAGGTCTTTGCTTGTCTTTTCCACGGTGTTGCTTGAGGTAGGGTTTCCCTACTCAGTTTCTGTATGATAGTGTTGCGACGGTATTGTACTATTATTATATCACTGTATATGGCATGATCCTTATGATTTAAATGGTAATGTGTGGGACCGTTGCGGGGAACGGATCTCACTCCTATGATCGCTTTTCGTGGGCCCCGGCACGGAGAGAATGTGCACATTAATGGTCTAGGTACCCCTTGCTGCGGTAAGTGGGGAGATTGGTGTGGGGCTAAAGGCCACCACAGATGTTGTATATGGATGATAGCAGTGATATGTTGAATAGTATGTTGGAGTAAGTGTCCTCCACAATATTGCGTATACATTATTAAATCTCATAAAGGAAACATTTGGGAAAGAAGCTAACGTTTCAGTCAGTTGCTCCACGTATATCAATAACGGTTGGCTAGCTAGAGTTTGACGTTACTGTCGTAAGACGGTGGTGACCAACTAATCCCTTTCGGTTTCACCAATAGGGAAAAGAACCAACAAAAGATAGATATTTGTATAAGATATAGTATAACTAGTTACTTAAATTATGACTAAGAGATTAGTCTAAAAGTGATAATATAAAAACGTATATGATACAGAGCTAAGAATTATTGTTCTTTTATATGATAATTGAATAATATGGGTGTTGTGATATTTATATAAGATAAAATATATTGTGAGTTGTAATTAAATGTTAATTCATTAAGTGGGAATTATCACTAATAGTTGATTAGTGTTAATTCAATATATTGGCAAAAAATTAGGCAAGTATAATTTGGCTAATATACTTATAAAGAGTTATAAGATTAGCAAATAAGGGTTCATTGTGACTAATTATATTTGATATAATTATCATTCATACTACTTAAAAATTAAGTATGTTATTTAGTTAATCCATTAATTTAATAGTTAGATGAAATAATTAGTGCTAAATGGGCTCAAATCGATTTTGGGCCGTTTGTGAGAATTTTGGGCCCAAACGTTTTGGACCCAAATAAGACCCAAAATGGGCCATAAATCAGCCAATTAAAGGCCATGAACCGTCCAACTCATGGACTAATGTCCATAAATTGGTTTTATGGACAAATGCTCTAATAAGAGCATTATTTTATCATAAAAACTTTGCCTAACCTTCTCCACTCAAGTTGCCTATATATACCCTTCATTAAAATCTTATTTAAGACTAATAATCAACTCCAAAAGCTCAAAATATTAACACAAAAACCATATCTAAAAACCTCACAAAAATCATATGATATAAGAGGAAGAACAATTGTGTTGTTCTTGTTTTAACTCAAATATTATCACATAATAGTAAGTAGTAATACTAATATTCACTAGTTCATTAATATTCGTATTAGTTGGTATATAATACTTGGTTGGATTAAGGATGGAGGTGATCTAGTTTGATCATTAAGAAGCTCCTAATCTCAATCTTGAAAAAGGTCGGTTTTTCATATTTTCGTTTTTTGTTTTATAGCTAGTTCTATATGCATGGGTAGGTCCTTTAGTCCACTAAATATGTTTAGTGGCATCATTAGGGGTGTCCTTAGGGGCTAGGATCCTAACAAGTGGTATCAGAGCCATTAGTTCATGCATGAATTACTCGGCCGTAAAACTGGGTCTTTTGACCACGAGCTGAAATTTGTGACCAAATGATGTTTGATCACAAATTTATGGTTAGTTTTGATCATTCTATGATCTTTATTTTATTATGGTTGTAATTTTATTTTACAATTTATTGCTTTATTTTTTCCTTTGAACTACCACCCAATTTATTGGGGTCGAGTTCAATGCGAACTACCACCCAATTTATTGGGGTCGAGGTCTTTGCGAATTACCACCCAATTTATTGGGGTCGAATTCGTTTATTTTATTTTATTCTGGGACATGAACCAGAATACTAAAATTTAGTTTTGGTAATTTTCATAAGAGTTATGAAAGTTTTGGTAAGCAATCGTATTAGTTACGACAAAAGCGATAAAAAGTGATAATTTTGATCAAGTTATGCTAAGCAATACGAGTAAATTAGTGATGACTAATTTTATTACTCTAAATCAGTTTAGAAACTTAGTGTAAGCTCAAAAATGGTTTGAGTATTGACCCAATTTTTTAAAATGGTTAAAAACTTGGTAAATTTTAAGATAAAGATCATAAAATTGAAAGACAAATAATATTGGTAAATTGACATGTTATTTTATATAATTAGATTATATTTTGCATGCATTTATTTTTTAAATGAGGTTCATTTATGTATAATTCTAGTATGGCCTGATATAATCGGCATTTAGGACCCGTAATGAAAGGGTATGCCGAACGGTTTGTATTATAATGCGATTTCGAATCGCCAATTGTAATTTAATTGATTTTGTTTTTTAAGAATTATATGTATAATAGGATTATATATGTAATTTGCAATATCAAGACCGGCGTTCCAAAATCAAGAAAATGCCATTTGGAAGGAGTTCCAAAAGAAGACTCGTTTTAGGGGCTAAAGGAGTTAGCTTCCAATTTGTAATATGATAGTTAACTAGATTAGCTAAATGGCCATACTAGGTAATTAATGTTTGCTTTTATATTTGTATGCTTACTTACTTTTTGAACATGTCAAACTACCAATATAACCAATCGTTATTGTCAATTTACAATTATCTATAATTCACCTACTTATTCACTTTAAAGGGAATTGATAATTAATTGACAGGATTTCTCACATTATTAAAATTGAGATTAGCCTTTTTAATTAGTAAGACCTATAAATCCCTTGTTCGTCGGGCGTACGCTCACCTTAGTGAGGTATAACCCTTCTACCTCGGGTAAAAATGGTAATAAATGATATTACACCTGAAAATTGATTGGACACAACAAGATATAGAGACAAGTCTTGTATCTTGGGGCTAGGAGACGGCTTTAGAGATCTCTATCGACCGAGAGTTCTAAGAGTTGAACCAGTCAACAATGACTCACCAAATTTCTTTAAAAGAGGGATGTATCGGCCTTCCCGTGCCCAAACTTAAATAAGGTCAAGTCTCGGAATCATTTATATAATTTAGTAAGAGATCATTATATAAATGTCTTTATACATATTACATCATTTATGTTATAAATGCTTTCTAATTTCCTTTTTTCGTTTGTAGTTGATTTAATTTGCAATGACTTCATCTACTACTCAACCCGAACCTATTTCTGCTCCACTTTCTAAAGAATCATGGCTCCGCTCTTTTATGGATAGAGTATCCTTAAAAGAGGACAGGAGAAACTATCTCGACTGAGAGGCTGGCCTCCGCAACTCTGCCATAGCTGATGGCAAGTTACGGTACATAGTAGACCCTCTTGCTCCCGAACCAAGCACTAGAGCGACTTCCGCTGTTAGGGACTCCTTTGAAGAGTACCGAAGGGAGTCAAGTTCAGTTAAGAATGTAATGATCTATGCATTGGCACCATCACTCCAAAGGAGGTTAATAAACCTTAACGCTCATCAAATATTCACGAGGCTTACGACCATGTTTTCACAAGCCCCTAGAATTTTGAAGTACGATGCTGCAGTCCGTTTCTTTGAGGCTCGCCTCATGAAAGGACAATTTGTGAGCAACCACGTGCTCAAAATGATTGAGTACGTGGAAACTCTAGAGCGGCTCGGTAACCCAATCCCTCAAGAGATCACGGTGGACCGAGTACTCCACTCATTGCATTATGGTTTCACCCAATTTAGGGTGAACTACAATATGCACAACATGGCGTAAAGTCTCCATGAGTTACATTCTCAGCTCGTACAAGCTGAGAAAGATATGCAAGCAAGTGGGAGCGGTAGGAGAGACGTTCTAAACATATCAGCTAAAGGGAATGGGAAGTTTACAAGGCTGGCTGGTAAGGGTAAGAAACCCGCCCTTAATAAGGGTAAGGGAAAGGTAGGTGTGACCACCCAACCCAAACCTAAACCCAAACGAGGGCCGGCTTCCGATCAGCCTTGTTTCTACTGCTCAACTCTTGGGCATTGGAAACGCAATTGCCCGGAATACCTAGAAGATAAAAAGCTGGACGTGTGATAACATCAGGTAAAAGTTCTTCCAACATCTATACGATTGATTTAAATAGTGCTAGTCAAAATATTTGGGTATTTGATACTGGATGTGGATCTCATCTTTGTAATCATTTACAGGGGTTGAGAAACGTGCGCCCACTAGCTAGAGGGGAGATTGATCTGCGCGTCGACAACGGAGACAAGGTTGCAGCTGTTTATGTCGGAACTTATGTATTAGCTTTACCCTCGGGTTTAGAACCGTACTTAAATAAATGCTATTATGTACCTTGTTTAAATAAGAATATAATATCAATCTCTGTCGTAGACACAAAAGGTTTTTCTTTTGTAATAAAGAATAATACATGTACTTTTTCATCAGATGATTTAGTTTATAGCCAAGCTATCTCAATAGGTGGTTTTATATTCTTGATACAACTCATGAAATCAATCAAATAGAAACCAAAAGGCTCAAATCAGGTAACCCTGATCTTACTTACCTATGGCATTGTCGTTTAGGACATATAAATGACAAACGCATTAAGAAACTGTTGTCAACTGGTATTCTTAAGCCATTTAACTTTGAATCTTATAGAATATGTGAGTCTTGCCTTTTAGGCAAGATGACTCGTGCTCTTTTTTCTGGAAAAGAAACCCGAGCCAATGATTCATTAGGCCTAATATCAATCACAGCCAGAGGTGGTTATAGATATTTGATTACCTTTACCGATGATTTAAGTAGATATGGTTATGTCTATTTAATAAGGACAAAAGCTGTAGCCTTTGAAAAGTTCAAACAGTTTCAAAATGAAGTAGAAAACCAATTAAATAGAAAGATCAAAGCTTTACGATCAGATTGTGGCGGGGAGTATCTAAGTAATGACTTTAATGATCACTTGAAAAACTGTGGTATAATATCACACTTAACTCCTCCAGGTACACCGCAATTAAATGGTGTTTCGGAAAGGAGAAATCGGACCTTATTAGATATGGTTCGATCAATGATGAGTCAGGTTGAGCTACCTGATTCATTTTGGGGATTTGCATTATTATTTGTATTATTTTCTCTCAATTGAAGTCCGACTAAAGCAACTGATACGACTCTGTATGAAATATGGAAAGGAAAGGTTCCTAATATGTCATTTCTTAGAATTTGGGGTTGTGATGCTTATGTTAAGAGTAAGTCTGACAACAAGCTAGCACCAAGATCTGAGAAATGCATCTTTGTAGGTTATCCAAAGGAAACCCGTGGCTATTATTTCTACAACCGTCATGAGAACAAAGTATTTGTGGCTCGTGAGGCTGTCTTTCTAGAAAAAGAGTTTATTTCTAGAAGACAGAGTGGGAAAAAATTTGAACTCGATGAAATTCAAGAGCCACAAACTGAAGAACTGACAACGCAAGAAAATGTTCCTTCAACGTCAGAACCAATGCTTCCTTTAGTGCCTAGGAGGTCAGGTAGAGTAAGTCATCCGCCTGATAGATTCTTAGGTGCTATCATGGACGATGGTGACTACTCTATATTACTTTTGGAAAGTAATGAGCCTGCAACCTACAAGGCGGCAGCTTTTTCTGGTCCCAGCTCAAAGCGATCGTTAGAGGCCATGCGGTTTGAAATGGATTCCATGTTCGAAAATCAAGTTTGGAACTTGGTAGACTTACCTGGAGAAGTGAGACCACTTCAGTGTAAGTGGATTGATAAGATAAAAATCGGACTAGATGGAAAACTTAGTGTTTTCAAAGCTAGGCTGGTGGCTAAAGGTTTTACTCAAATTCATGGTCTTCACTATGATGAGACCTTTGCCTCAGTAGCCATGCTTAGATCCATTCAGATAATCTTAGCGATTGCCACATTTCATAACTACGAAATTTGGCGGATGGACGTCAAAACTGCCTTTTTGAATGGGTTTCTGGAAGAGGAAGTGTATATGACACAACCTGAGGGTTTTGTTGACCTTTAAAATCCTAAGAAAGTTTGCAAGCTTAAGAGATCCATTGATGGTCTTAAGTAGGCATCGAGCAGTTGGAATCACATATTTGATCATGTGATTAAACAAAACGGATTTTCTCGAAGTATCGAGGAACAATGTCTGTATCTAAAGTTTAGTGGGAGCATGGTAGTATTCCTAGTCTTATATGTAGATGACATATTGCTCATAGGGAATGATATACCTATGTTAACTCCTATCTGTAAAGGAGTGGCTAGGACGTCATTTCTAAATGAAAGACTTAGGAGAAGCACAACGCATCTTAGGTATCCAGACCTATAGAGATAGATCTAGGAGGATACTAGCATTGAGTCAGGAGTCTTATATTGATAAGATCCTTACTCGGTTCAGCATAGAGAACTCTAAAAGAGGTTTCCTACCTATGGGTCATGGGATCACTCTTAGTAAGTCACAGTTAGAGATGGCAATGGGTAAGAGATGGCAATGGGTAGGATCTGGACAGGATCTTATAGGATCCAGATCCAGATCCATTTTAAAATGGTATATCCAGATCCTACCCTTATCCTCAGTGTCCAAAATTTGTAGATCCATATCCGCATCCTAAGGATCTGGGTAGGATCTGGATAAAATCCAGATCCGTCAATCGTCAACGATACATTCAAATGAAACCGCACCAAGTCACTATTATACACTATTTCACTTTTACTTGTCAATTAGAGACGATGTTTTTGTCGAATTACCCTCTATTAACTTCAAAAGAGTGTACAAAGTATTAAAAAGTCTTATAGCAACTTACAAATAAGGTTTACAAACCACAAAATAATTATAATTCCAACAATTCATAATAAAACAAATTGTCCAAACAAAATAAACACTAATACTTCATTGCTTGTTTCCATGATCTACCTCTGAAGGGTCGAATCTATCCAAAAATTACCCTTATTAAACTTAAAAGAGGGTCCAAGGGTAGGATCTGGATCTTAGTGGTGGGATCCAGATCCGACCCTCGTACTCGTATAAGGATATGGGTCCGATCCAGATCCTAAGGATCTAAAATAATGAGATCCATATCCTACCCTTGGGTATAGGGTCTGGTGGATCTGGGTAGGATCCGGGATCCATTGCCATCTCTTGTCACAGTGTTGTTGGAGTAAATGTCCTCCATAGTGTGTGATTATTTGAATAAATCTTTTACAGGATCACACAAGTATACTTAGTATATTAATCAGTTGGTTAACGTTTATCGGTAACGATTGGCTCACTAGTAGTTTGACGTTACTGTCATATGATGGCGATAATCAACTGATCCCTAAAGGTCGCACCTATAGGATAATACTGACAAAATGTGATTATATATTGATATAATTACGTAAATGCTAAACTTAGCTAAATGTAGTTAAGTAGATGATAAACATTTAATAATAATTAGGAGAAATGAATTAAATGTTAATTCTAATAAATATATATAAATATTATATTTATTAATTATATTTTAATATATGATATTTTAGAATAATATAATTAGGTTAATTAATTATAAGATAATTAATTAATGTTCTCCGGGAATTATAATTGTACACCGAAAATTATTAAAATATGTATGATATTTTAAGGAAATTCGGAATAAGGAAGCTGACTTAGAATATTATAATATAAGGAGGTTTCCTAATAGAAGTACAATACCAACACAAACCAAAACCCTATAAGTAGGGTTTCGGCCGTGTGGTACAAGAACGGACGGAAACATAAGTTGTTTTCTCTCTTGTTCTCTTTGATTAGTATATCATCTTAAAATCCCAAAACAAATCCTCTAAAATAATTAATAGTAATTTAGGAGGAGCTTTGAAGGGATCTTTCTCAGTCATCTTGGGTGCAATCTAAGGAGAACTTCTACCTTAAAGTTTGAGTTTATACTAGGTTGTTCTTAGTGATGGGAAGTGTGTCCTCAACAATAGTGCGATCACGACAATGATAATCATCATTGTCAAAATCTTATGAAAAGAATATGCAAGGGATGATCCGATATTTTATATAGTCAACTGACCAACATTAATCGGTAATGATTGACTGACTAGAGTTTGACATTACTGTCGTATGACGGTGGTGGTCAGTTGATCCCTTTAGGTCACACCTATAAAATAATCCCCTTAACATGTACTTTGATCAATTATATACGATATGAATTAATCAAATTCCTTAAAATCGAAAATCGAGAAATCAGGGGTTGAATCTTAATGTTAGATTTATATATGAAATTGAAATGTGTCGATTTTCAAATATTAATCGATATTTTTGAATTATAGAAATTAGAATATGAATGGTTCATGGTTATAACAAATGTTGTATATCGTATCGACGATTATTATAATAACCATATATTGGGACGGTAATTACGAAATACTAAAATAATTTGTTAAATGTGATTTAATTAATTTAGAAATAATATTTATATGATAAATATATTTTAAATTAATACAATTTAATTATGTCACATAAGATGTTACATAATTACACAATTGTACAAATTACATTTGTAAAATGAAGGTCCATTTTACAAAAATGTAAACCGTGTAAATGTATGTTATTAGATTAATATTGTGATATTATATCTTATTAACATAATCATTGTGTTAGGGTTGATATGACCTAACACTTAGCACATGGGTAATAAGAACAAAAGGAATAAATCTCTTCCCTATACTACCCATGCACACGGCATCCCAACCCCAAGTCCCTCTATATATGTGACTAGCTCACATTACATTTATCTAACCCAATGCTTAATATTTTTCTAGTGTAAGAAATAATTAAAATCCTCTAAAATATTATTTGATAATATTATTAACACTATATTATATGTAGTAATTGTCTTGGTTAGTTCTAATAAGATTAGAACTCGGTTTTTGGAAAACCGATTGTTCCTCACCTAGTCCGTGTTAACATTCGGTGTTAAGGGTAAGTCTTGGGTGCAATTTGAAGGAGGAAATCTACGTTGGTTGCCCCATGGAGGATCGTCCTTAGCATTCTTGGACCGATTGAAAGGACTATTATCTTCATATTTCCGCTTTTGTATTTGCATGCATAAGATCAATTTGTTAAATTTGTAATCTTTATTAGTAAGACTAATTTTATGGTTAATTTAGTATGATCTAATTTCCATCAAGTGGTATCAGAGCATTCGGTTTCTTGCATGCAACTCAATTTTACGATTTTTGCGAGTAATGTGATTTAAATTGAAAACGTAAAATAATTAGTACATATATGATATGCACGAAATTATTAATGCATGCATATTTTCTGGTCTTAAAAATGTTTTAAGTCATTATGAATGATTTATGGAATAATATTGTTCAATTTTATAATTAAATTGTTAATTTATGCATTATAATCGGTTAAAAATGTTTTATTTGTGGAAAAATAGTAAAATTAACTTTATGACCGATATTTTTTATATGTTCTCACATGAATTTAACATATTATGAATATATAATTTTTGTAATTATTTGAGTTTTATGTATGGATTATGAAATTTAAATGTTAAATTGTCATAAAATGAGTGAAATATGGGTTTATATAGTTAGATTATGAATTTAGCTACGAAATTTTTTGGAGATGTCACATGCAATATTTAAAATGTTTATTAAATTTTCCAGAAATGTTTCACTTATATTGCATGAATATTGATTTTTATGCTAAAAATCGAGATATTAGTGACATAATTCAACTTAAATAGTTTGAGTTTGAATTTGGCCATAAAACTGTTATACAGTGTCATATATATTATTTCCAGCATGCATGTAAGTGTTGAGATTTTTCTTTCGAATTTTGCATGAGAAATGATTTTAATTGTTAAAATCGTGTAATATATGGCATAATTTGTTAAAAATAGTAAAAGTTGCTAAAATGGCCGAAACAATTAACCCATATTATTCATATTAGATATGTTCATCATCATATTTTTCTTGGGTGCCAAAAGTTTCTGGATTTTTGATTTTTAATTTGTAAAAGTTAAAGTTAAAAATAAGAATTGTAAGAGTTATGAAATGATATTTCAGCCCTTGAACAATGTTTTTCCTGATTTTTCCTGGCCATTTCAGTCACTTGAGTGTTTTGGAATGTGTAAAAAATTTATTGGTATTTTATTGCATATTTTTGGAGGTAATTTTGAATTTCTGTTTAAATATGCATGTTTATACGTATTATTTCGAAATAAATAGTTTATTTCGATAATATTAATATTTTTAAGATATGAAATTTTAAGAAAATTTTCAAAACGTTCAAAATTTGAATTTTGAATTTTCGAAATATTTAATGACTCAATTGATTTTTATATTGTTTTTCCCGTAAAACCGATAAAATTCCAAACAATATTATAATTAATAAGTTATAACATGTTCAAAATTTGAGTAAGACAAAATTTTGAATCCTAAAATGTGTTAGGATGTTTAAACGTAAACGTGAATAGTGATTCACATAATGTTAAGTGATTTTAAAATGTTAAAATCACGATATTCCATAAAACCGTGTTATTATAATAACAATATTTAAATTGTGTTTAAATAGGACGATTTGGCTTAGGATTTGCATGTTTATTAGCATTGCATATTTATTTAATTATTTATGAATATCATAATTTAAATTTACGTAATTTGGAATTATGTATTTTGCTTAGTATGGCCTTAGATTTTAATCGGTATTTCCCGTAATGTAAGGGGTTATCGATTTGGTTGTAATTTAATGTGATCTCGTATCACTTTATTTTATTGTTTTATTTTATTTTATAATGTATAAAATAGATAGAAAATTTGTAATTATTGTAGTTCCGGAGATCCTTGAAGACGGTTCCTTTCGGAAAGGAGTTCCGACCAAGACGGAGTTTGCCTTGGGATGCGTGCCGCGTATGAAGTTCAAGGGACCAAGGAGTTGGTTTCCGAATTAGTATTTTTCAATTAAAATTTTCTATTTTAGGAAGGCCATACTAGGATTTATTTATGCTTTTAAGTTTTATGCTTTTATTTATGCTTAATATATTTGCATGCATAGCCAAATCGTCATTCCATATCATGGATTTTCATCGAGTTTATCGACCGTGTCAATTAATTTATCAATAATTCAACGACTTTGTTCACTTAAAGGAGATAGATAATAAATTGACAAGACATATTACGTTATTCAAAATCGAGACATAGCCTTACCAAAAAGTAAAGAACCCACGAAGTACTTTCTTCATAAGGGAGTGGGCTCGGCTAAACCGGGGTGCTACCTTATTACGTTGGATAAGTGGGGTAATATGATTACGCTCTCGAAATTTGGTCGATCTCGACGAAGGTATTCGAGCCACCGTAGTGGTAATAAGTTCGGGCTAAAGATAAGAATTAATGTACTTTTATTGACCGGGAGTTCTAAAAGTAGAATCAATTAAAGAGTTAATCCACCGAATTATATAAATGAGGGATGTATCGGCTAAACCGTGCCCAAGTTAGTATATATTTGGATCTCGGAATCATTTACTTAATTGGGTAAGAGATCATTAAGTAGATGTTTAACTTGTTTAAAATTTACAAGTTTAATTAATATAAACGATAATTGTGTTTTAATTCCTTTATTTTCATTTGTAGTTCATTTTCAACAACAATCATCAATGGCTAATAACGCTCCACCTCTCACAAACGTATCATGGCTTCGATCCTTCATAGATCGATGCAAGCTTGAGAAGCATGGCGCCAATTTTAAGGATTGGGATGCCCAATTGGTTTTGGCCGCGGAAGGTGACGGTAAGACTCGTTACCTAACCATAGCTGCTCCTCCCACTCCCGCCGCTCGTGAATCGGAGGCGACTCGTGAGGCCTATGAGACCTACAAGAAAGAGTCACATGCTCTTAAGAACGTGCTTATATTCTCAATGGAGCCGGATCTCCAAAGGAGAATGATTAAGCTAGACACGGCTAATGAGATTTACACTAGAGTTGCGACCATGTTTTCGCAAGCTCCTAGGGTAATCCAATATGAGGCGGCCTCCGCCTTCTTTGATTTGACCTTAAAAGAAGGTCAAAGGATTAGTCCTCATGTGCTCAAAATGGTTGAGCTAGCCGAAACCTTGAAGCTACAAGAGGTGAATGTTCCCGACTCTCTTATTACTGACAGAACTCTTCACTCCCTAAACAAAGTGAAAACGTATGCTCAGTTCCGGGTGAACTTTAACATGCGTAATCAAGAAACCTCTTTGGACGAATTGCATAAGATGCTCGTCCAAGCGGAAGGGGATATGGGACTTAATGATAGTTCCACGAAGGATGTGCTCAACATTGAGAAAAAGAGCAAGGGAAAGTTTAAGCGGAAGGCTAACAAGGGCAAAAATGTCAAAGCCTTCAAGCCCGAATCTCCTAAAGAGAAGATCTTTTCGAAAGGTGCTTCTTCGTCGTCTTCAAAGGGTGAAGACAAGTGCCATTATTGCACTAAGATGGGGCATTGGAAGCGGAATTGCCCAAATGACCTCAAAGCCGGAAGGGTTCTTGCAGTAGGTAATAATTCTCGATTAATTCAGGTTATTTTGTCAACTTTTGTATGTTGATACACGTTGTTGATTCTTACCCATTTATAAATTGTTTTAAAGGGGCTCCTTCCAAGGATAAGGGCAAGGAGAAGGAGAAGGAAGCTTGAAGTTTCTTCCATGGATGGCTAGGGTAGCATCCGAAGATTGAAGACATGAAGAGCTTAGCTCTAATTTTCATTTTGATGTCTACTTTCATTTTGCATTTTAATTTTAAAACATTTTATTTCTTGTATGACAAGGATCTTGTTAATCCAAACAATGGTTGTAATATTGGTGACTTGGATTTCAACCCAAGTCATCTATTTTGTTCTTAATCAATACGTTGTTTTTAAAATGCATTATGTGGTACATAACATGAGTTGATACGATCCCCATAGATCGTAATAAATTACCTTGAATAGTTCACCGTACGCTAAGAAATGATAGGATCATAATAGAGTAATTGATTTACTTAAACGAGAATTACACCCTGTGAAATACATCAAACTCAAATATGAGTACATTAGTTCATTATAAGATGATCACTTTAAATGAATGAGACAACTAATGTCTCACTCCTCATATAACCTACTATCCAAAACATTGTTAACATGCGAAAATGCTATCCTTCTTAAAATAACGGTTATGTTAAAGGATAGAGTGGGAGAAATTCTACGCCCGCAAACCAATGAAATAAATGTGGGATCTTAGAGAAGAGTCCTATATGGGGTCCTTAAGAATAACCCTAAATGAATGGATAGAAGAAACTACGAGAGGACACAGAAGAAACTACGCGAGGACACAAAAGGAAATGTTCCTTCTGTCATTAGTTCCTAAAGAGGACAAAAGGAACCATGTGTATAAACGGAAGGAAAAACGTTTCCATGAAGTTAATATTTCTAATTTTATAAGATAATAGAGGAGAAATCGTCTCCCGTCCTCTTGATAATAGTATTTCTTGTTCTAAAGGAATATAGAGGAGAAATCATGTCCTGATATTTTCAAAGGAAACAAGGACGGAAAATGAAATGTTCACAATGAGTTGAGAAGATGTTTATTGAGTAAGTTGCTAAACACTATGAAGATAGTGGGAATTATTTAACTATAAAGATAGTGATACGAAATTTAGTGGGAGAAAAGTCATTAGAGAATTAAACCTACCATTAAGAGAGAATGGTGACTCTTTAAATGTAAAGAATAAGAGGTTTTCAATTCTAGATGAGTAAATACGTTAAGAACATCATAGGATGATGGACAATCATAAGTGAGTTTATTATATGATAATGAAACGTCACCTATTGATCTACAAAGTTGGATAAATTATTCATGTCGATGAATAAAGAACCTCCTAGATATGAATGTGTTGGTTCATATGACCTTGATTAACACGCCAAGATTTTGAAACAAAACCTTACTTCGATATAAGTTCTCAAGGAGAACTAGTGGATCGGATCTAGGTAAACTACAATATGAATTCTAGTACAATGTGATTGTATATGTGAGAACCACATGTCACAAGTTATATGATAACAGTGGGAGCTTCCTTCAGGTAAGGAGACTCGAGTCTAGTATAAATACTAGAAATGTACTTGAATAAGATCATATTATTCGAGATAATATGAGTCAGAAGAAAACCAAAATTTGTAGGTTTAAAAGATGTGAATAAATGGTGTATTCACATAGCAAACCATTAATTCAAATTAATGTATGGGCATCAAAATTGTTTATGT